>CM022395.1:51038287-61038287 GCA_011833715.1 Carcinoscorpius rotundicauda
TTAGAGGGCGCTATAAGTATCTGTGGTAACCGTTTATGCGATGGCATTTGTATAGGCCGTCATCATAGCACAAAATACAAGATATACAACTAACTTTAAGTATAACTATAACCAACAGTCAATTGGCCCACCCAGTAACTTGTAGCTGTGTTGATTATTGTCCGGTTATATCCAGCTTTCTGGTGCGTTATCCGAAGGATGCAGATCATTTTTCAAATCATCAATGGCCTTACGGGCAGAAAGTCTTGTGTTGACAATTTCTCGAATTCATGTCCACCTTTGTCTCGTTAATAAATTCCCCTCAAAAAAAGTATTGCTTTATGAAGAGTAATACTGGTTTTATTAATGTTAGAACACGTGATGAAAAGTGGCTTTTAATTACAGCACATTTCCCCATTCTTCTTCAAGCACACACACATATATATACCTCACTTATGGCCCACTGCCAGTAGAGAGGTATGTTTATGGATTTACAACGTTAAAATCAGTGATACGATTCCACTCAGTGGGCTCGCAGATAGCCTAATGTGGCTTTGCTATAAGAAAAACAAACACAAACACACACACACACCTAACTTATGTTGGTAAAATATGTTTTTAGCATCATCATATATATTGGTTTTTTCAGCATATTTTTCGATAGAAAATTAGTAGGAGCTTAATATTTTCTAGCTTTGTACAACATCTATACAAAACAAAAATGGGATTTTTTTTTTCTGAAACCCAGTAGCAGAAGTTTAGAAATTAATTACCTGTCATGTGATGTACACCAAATGAATATGGAAGAAATCGCATAATAAAAATGACCGGATCTTAAAAACTACTTGTCTTAGGGTAAGAATAATTTATCTAGAGATATGCTAAGAACCGTAGGTCTTATTTCAAAGATATAATCATTTCAAACGTGTAATTTTCTTTATAATCATGCTGTATTATTCAGCACCTTAAAATCTTGTAGGGAATCGATTAAATGGATTTAAAGTGATGTTAAACAATAAACACTGGTGAAACACTACATCTTGAGTTTTAATTTTATGTTATTTAAGTGAGTCAATAAAAAACAAAAATAAGCTGTTGAATTTTGTGAAGTACTCTTATAATTATTACAAAGAGCAGAATAAATAATCAATTTTCCTTATGATAATTATTTACAAATAAGTTTTATTTTGTTATCTTTTTTTTCTAATTTCTATTCGATAGTATTCAACTTTCTACAATAATGAACCTTTTCAAGTGAATGAAACTTCTATTTAATTCGTCTTTTATTTAATAGATGCCGCTTTTTGAAACAGCACCCTGAATCGTTTTACGTGTTCTGTGCTAAAGATTCAGTTCTTTGATATAATAGCAGTATTCCTTCCATAATGTAACAAATGTACAGGCTATAATTTTCTTAATCAAGAGTTTTGTATATTTAATGCAAACTCGAAGTAAAACACAACTATTTTATCAAGCTTGATAATGTTTCGTTGTTAGGGTTTGTTTTTGAATTTCGCGCAAAGCTACACGAGAGCTATCTGCGTTAACCATCCCTAATTTAGCAGTGTACGACTACAGGGAAGGCAGCTAGTCATCACCACTCACCGCCAACTCTTGGGCTACTCTTTTACCAACGAATAGTGGGATTGACCGTCACATTATACACCCCCACGGCTGGGAGGGCGAGCATGTTTAGCGCGACGCGGGCACGAACCCATGACTCTCGGATTACGAGTCGCACGCCTTACGCGCTTGGCCATGCCGAGCCCAATATTTAGTGCACTACTGAGTTTAATTTAGTTTGCTTTATTTTGAATTTCGCGCAAAGCTACTCAAGGGCTATTTGCGCTAGCCGTTCCTAATTTAATAGTATAAGACTAGAAAAAAGGCAGTTAATCACCAGCACCTACAGCTACTTTTTCTGCTACTCTTTTACCAAGTAACACTGGCACTGACCGTCATCTTATAGCTCCCTGACGGCTGAAAAGGCAAGTAAGTTTGGCGTGACGGGGATTCGAACCCCCAATCCTCAGATTGTGAGTAGAGTGCCTTAACCACCCTGTCATGCCGGATCGGAGTACAATTTGCATGTTATCTTCTTTACCTTGTTACTAATGGTCACGCACGTTTCTAGTAATTCTAATATTTTCAAATTGGACAACAGGAACATTACTGTGATATCAGTGATGTCGAGAAACCCACTTGTTGAGAATTTTATATGCAAAAACGGCTCTTTTGGGTTCAGAAAATCAGAAAATATTTTCTGATTACTGTGATATGTTTCTTACAGTTTGTTGTATCACTAGAAGTTTTGTGTTTGACAGCAATTTCAATTGACGTACTGTCGAAGAAGTTTTAGTCGTCTTTAATATTTCCGAGACTCTTCAATTATAAGTGTTTATAGACAATCATGCATCCTTTGAGAATGACACAGATATCCATCTGACAATTCAAATTTACCATAGAACTGGTAAGTTGTTATTGCTCGCCTTAAGCGAAAACTACACAACGGGCTAACGGTGGTCTGCTCACCATGGGTATTAAAACCCGATTTTTAGCGTCTTAAGCCTGCTGACTTACCGTTAAACCACTGTGGGACCTGCGAGAGAAATAAATCATATATTTTCTTAATATGTGAAATAAATACTTATTATCAAAGTGTTTTTCCCAGATTCTGCTTATCAATAATAATATTAAAAAACAAAAACGACATCATTTTGTGGCGCTACGTACTTATAGGAATTAGCATGTTCCTTTGAGGAACTTGACGAAAAGAAAAGTGACTCACTCGCTTGTCTGTTCATGATTTTGAACTGGTAGAAGAAAGTCAGATAGTCAACAACACCAATCACCAATTTTTATGGGCTTGGCATGGCCAAGCGTGTTAAGGCGTGCGACTGGTAATCTGAGGGTCGCGGGTTCGCATCCCGGTCGCACCAAACATACTCGTCCTTTAAGCCGTGGGGGCATTATAATGTGACGGTCAATCCAACTATTCGTTGGTAAAAGAGTAGCCCAAGAGTTGGCTGTGGATGGTGATGACTAGCTGCCTTCCCTCCAGTCTTACACTGCTAAATTAGGGACGGCTAACACAGATAGCACTCTGGTATCTTTGTGCGAAATTTAAAAAACAAACAAACAATCAACCAATTTTTATGCCACTCTTGCCCATCTAAATATCGATGTACTATTGTCACTCTTTTAACGCATCCATCGCCACCCCACCTAAATACAGATCGTGTTTTTGCGGCAGAGAGCTAGAATCCTGAATTATTAGAGTAAGAAACTTTCGATTTAAACACACCTGTCATTAATCTCTGTCCAGGAAACGTTCGATAAAGAAAGAAACTTATTAGTTCAACTTATATAAGTTTTTTGGAATATCACTATATCTATGACACTATAAATAACTGTAACATAATAGTGCTCTTTTTTGTAAACTGTGCTACATTAATAATAAGTGCTGATCAAAAGTGAGCTCCACAACCATGATTAAAATCGTAAAGTAATCAATGATCAAGTTTGCTTGTTTCATGCTCATAATTTGACAGAAAGGTACACAATGGGCTATCGAGTATCGAAACCCATATTTAAGCGTTGTAAGTCCGTAGACATGCTGCTGTGCCACTAGGGGTCATAATAAATGAAAACAAAACATTTATAATACAGTGGAAAGAAGATTTTAATGTCATAAATTACTATACCAGAGAACAAAGAGAGGTAATTATATAGTTCTTGTAATATTATGAAATACAGAAACATCTCTCAAAGTCCAACCAGATTAATGCTTAACAGATACACCAATAAGTACTGCTTCAGAAAGATTTCGTATATGTGTGGTTGAAAGCTGCAGAAATTATCTTTTCTCAAGCAACATGTTAACAAAATGGCTACTGATAACTTACAGTGAACACATGTTTATTCTTAGGGCTGGAGAGCCCTAAGTAAGATTAATTTTATATTATATAGACGAAGACATCGAATACGTAGCAGAAGAGGTCTTTTGTCTGGAACGCTTAAGTGTAAACTTTTCTTCCGTGAAAGAAGTATTCTGTGGAAAAAAGTTGAACACGAAGGATTCATTCGACTTATGGACAAAGGGTAAGTAGACCCCGTAAGTATTAAAATTCCTTTAGGTATATAATGATAGGAAAAGTATCACCTTTACTATACGTCAGTGGAATAAACTATCAAATGAATATCAATATCTATTGGTTCGGTTTGGTTTGAATTTCGAGCAAAGCTACACGAGGGCTATTTGAGCTAATATCAATAGAGAAATACATAGTTTGTTATCAAAGAAAGAAAGCAAAAACTATACAGTTATAATGTTGTTTCCACATTTTCGCAATGAGTATGATTCTTTTTGCGTAGACTATATTACAAATCAAACATAATTCGTTCCTTTCAAAATGAAAATGTCTTAAAAGAAACTTAAGAAAAAAAGAACGTAATAGAACTAAACTACTTCCGCAGTGAACTTTTTATACAGATGTAGTTAAACAGAAAGGAATTTATAAATTCTGATAATACATAACATCAGTTATTGTTTCTCTGATGTTGATATGTTTTTGAAAGTACAGTCACGTAATAAAAAAAAACATCTTTACAGGTGGCTGAAGGAGTGAGTATATGACTGCATTTTTCTGAAACAAATAATCATACATCAAGACTTATGAACAATCTAAAACCAAGAAACACAGCATTTCGATATAGGAAACTTTTAATATTCTCCATGGAAACGTAAAAACTTACTCAGTACAGCGTTAAAGACAGCGGCTATTCAAAACAACTCCAAAACAATCAAGACCAATTTTTTCATGCGCAGAATGAAAGCTTTAGTTGCACAAGAGATCCATGAAGCCACTACGATAAAGCTGTGAATATATAATGTTAAAAGTGACAAAATACTAACAAATAACAATTTAAAGTGAATGAAAATTCTCGAGTCAAACCTCAAAATCAGATTCAGTTTTCACAAATAAACTGCAGATATAGTAATATCTCCCGTTTCATCATATGATGCAACTCCAATAAACATTTGTGCCTCTTGTCTGCTTAAAGATGCGCTTTCCAAAAAAAAAAAACTCTAGAAGAGAAGTGGAACAACATTGACCTTGCTGTAATTTGAAGAACCTGGGTCTCATAAAAACATCATTACAAGATCATTGCTAAGAACCAGAAAAATCAGATTACCTAAAAAATAGATACAGTCTTCAACACTGGTGTGTCAAACTTAATAAGAATTCTCAAATAGTATAATTGACCATCCTTTAGTGTAACAAGGTAAATATGTGTACTGAAAGTTATACTGAATGATAATCACTTATACTCTTTGGGAATTGTTATTAAGTTTGACACACCAGTGTCGAAGACTGTACCTGTTTTTCAGGCAATCTGTCTTCTCTGGTTCTTAGCAATAATCTTATAATGATGTCTCTATGAGATCCGGCTTTATTTCAAGTGATTATTCTTAAGTATAACAAAGTAAGTATGTGTATTGAAAGTTATTCGTGTGAAATGTTAAAGCTACATTTTCCTTTAAGCAGTGAGTTTAATTAAGTACAAGCCCGGCATGGCCAGATGGTTTAAGGCGTTTGACTCGTAATCTGAGGGTCGCGGGTTCGAATCCCCGTCGCACCAAATATGCTCGCCATTTCACCCGTGCGGGAGTTATAATGTTTTAGTTAATCCCAGTATTCGTTAGTAAAAGGGTAGTCCAAGAGTTCCCTCTGGTCTTACACTGCAAAATTAGGGACGGCTAGCGCAGATAGCCCTTGAGTAGCTTTGCGCGAAATTAAAAAAAAACAAAAGGGAAAAAAACTGAGAAAAATATAACAATAGAAATTGCTGTAAATTAGGTGTTATGAATGTAATTGGCAGGTTCAATTTTTTGGCGAATATTTAATATTATGGCACACATCAAAGAATACAAGGTGAAAACGTGGATGGAAAACAATACAAATTTTTTTATTTTCTTTAACGTCCAGATTAAAAGCCGTTAGCTATTTAAAATGACACTTTGAATAACGTGTAAATTAGTGTGTTTAGAATAGCGGCATTTCTGCTTTGATTTCACTCGAAGATAAATTACATTTTGCAACTTGAAAATTGCAATATCACGCTGGGAATAAACCCATTTCATTACTATTCAAACTAAAATGATTAATGATGGCATACATATGTGTGTAATTCCCCGTTACATGTGTATCTACTATCTCACTTAATAACTTGCCGAACTTCGTTTTCCTCAGAGCAAAACTTCTAATCTCATGTACTTACAGTAACTACTTTATGTCATCGTTCTTGCCTCTAGATTATTGTAACAATCAGCTCTGGATAGATAACACCAGTCAGACAACGCTTTCGTACTTTTAGTAATTGAGTTCTGCGAAATATTTATATATGCATGATTACTGAAATTTTCTAATACATTTGATAAATAAATGTTTTTCCTTACAGTAATAGCAGTTATTGCCTTATCTCCAGATTTCCCGAAAAATACCGGAACCTGTGAAGTAAATTAGATTTGCCAGCAGAAAATTTACAGATAATAGCTATCAAAACGCGCGGAATCACCCGGTACTGGAGACATTTTATTTGTCTCGACGAGTAAGTTAATTTCCAATCCTCAATTTCAGGACTGAAAGTTACTTGAAAGGTCGAAATGAATCAACAGTCGCAATACCTCAGCTTTATGCTACTTATAAAGGAATTTCGTCAAACACCACAAAAGTGCAGTTTTAAATATTCTATTAAGCATGTAATTGGTTAAATATTTAGAAAAGTTGGGTTACGATTTTTGCTGATATTTTAATATTTGGTTTGATTTTAGCGCAAACCTACATGAGGATTATCTGCGCTAGCCGTCCCTAATTTAGCGGTGTTAATCTAGAGGAAAGGCAGCTAGTCATAACCACCGACTGTCAACTCTTGGCCTACATTTTTACCAACGAATAGTTGGATTGATCGAAACATTATAACGCCCCTACGGCTGAAAGGGCGAGTATGTTTGGTGTGACGGAGGATTTGAACCCGCGATCGGGCCCGGCATGGCCGAGCGCGTTAAGGCATGCGCTCGTAATCCGAGGGTCGCGAGTTCGCATCCGAGTCGCGCTAAACATGCTCGCCCTCCCAGCCGTGAGGGTGTTATAATCTTACGGTCAATCCCACTATTCGTTGGTAAAAGAGTAGCCCAAGAGTTGGCGGTGGGTGGAGCTGACTATCTGCCTCTCCTGTAATCGTACACTGCTAAATTAGGGACGGCTAGCACAGATAGCCCTCGAGTAGCTTTGTGCAAAAATTCAAAACAAACAAACAAACAAAACAAGAACCCGCGATCCTCGGATTACTTTAGATAAAGTAATGTAATCTTTTCATTTGTTCTTGAAATTTTATTCTATGAGGAAATATTTTTTTCCATTTCTTAATTGTGTAGTGGTAAAATATCATAATATTTACATACCTCAATGAACAGTGCACTGCTCATTAGTTCTTGAAAAATATTGATATTGCTTTAAAAACATTCATACAAAATTGCAATATTTGAAAAAAAAATCTGAAAATTTGGGAACAATTATGCTTTTTATACACCTAAATAATTTTCTAAGCATAAAAAGTAAGTCTTTTTAGCATAAATGTTTATTAGGATAATATTTTAAAAATGAGTTTAAAGTATTAGTTTATAAATTATGAAATCATTTCCTTTCATTAATTAGTGAAAAGATATTTTCGTTTTCTCTTCTTTTTTTAAAACAAAAACAATACTGACTACACCGGAGATCTTTTAATTTCTTAGAATAATAACTACAAAAACAAAACAAAACATACCTTTCCCGTTCGAGTACTCTCAGGTTCCTTAAGGTTTAGTCCACCTGGTGGGACAGCGACAATTAATTCTGTTTACTGACTTGCAAAGCAGAAATGCTGCGATTTGATTGCCATGTCTTTGTTATAAAATGAATACATCATGCTTTCAAACATCAACTAATTAAAACAGATTTCTTAAAACAAATATACGAAGAATTTCTATTTTCGTCTACAATGAAAAACTTAATCAGAACTTTTTCATTCACCTGTATTTCTCCTCGACGAACTGTTTTTTTGTTTTTTTTTAGAAATTCGCACAAAGCTACTCGAGGACTATCTGTGCTAGCCGTCCCTAATTTAGCAGTGTAAGACTAGAGGGAAGACAGCTAGTCATCACCACCCACCGCCAACTCTTGGGCTACTCTTTTACCAACGAATAGTGGGATTGACCGTCACATTATAACATCCCATGGCTGAAAGGTATGGAAAGTTTGGTGCCATGAGGATTCGAACCGGCAACCTTCATATTACGAGTTGAACGCCTTGACGCGCTAGGTCATGCCGGGCCCCCTCGACGAACTATAAACACCAGTAAGACGCTTATAAAATCAGACGTTCTTTCAACCAGTTTCTTAAACACCTCTGATTTAAATCAATTAAAGCAAGTTGCTAGTCAGCTAGTGTTGTAAATAAACACCACTTGAACAAATCAACAGGAAACTGCCCATGAACAGTTGTTGTTGTTTTGAATTAAGCACAAAGCTACACAATGGGCTATCTGCGCTCTGCCCACCACGGGTATCGAAACCCCGTTTTTAGCGTTGTAAGTGCGCAGACATACCGCTAAGCCACTGGGGGACCCCATGAAGAGCAACTCTAATATGTATTTGTATGAGATCAAAATCGAGGAAATCAATCAAATATCACTGAATGAATTTTATTCCCCAAACCGTAGAAAGACCAACTTTGATAAAACATAATACGTCACAGAGTCTAAATTAAAAAGTTTTATAGTTTATTTTCTGCGACGTCTTTCATCAGGCAGTTTTTGCTGTATAATAAGGAGCGTCTTCTTGGTACGTCGCAGAAGATAAACTAGAAAAATGTTTATATTTAAACGAGTCATTGTATTTATTTTTTTATTATCTTTAATCAGATAACACTAGTGCCTTTCAAGGAGTCACAGCAATCAAATACGAAGGAACAGAAACAAATAAAGGTTGCTTCAGACAAAGTGAATTTATTTTTCCTGATGCAGTTGGATACCATATAATAATTTACTATTATTCGCCCTCTGTCGAGAAAGTTTGTCAAGTTTTCCTAAATTGAATGATCTCGTAATGGACAGTTCATATGTGTTTTCTTGTGACCATTAGTATTAAAAGCAATAATAATGTTAGTTTTGAAACTTGTATTAAGAAACTTTTTAACTGGTCTTCCATTAGCTTAGAAATGTAATAAGTTTCAATATTTTACGTATTTTTTGTTTGTATTTGTCGGAGTAGATAAAATTGAAAATGATTAAAAATTGCTTGTATCGTTTTATAACTTAACATATAATCTTATTTAACGTTTCTAATGTAACTTATTTTATTTCAACGAAAAGTTGAGATCTGTTTATATTGTAATTGTGAAATGTTGCAAGGAGCTGCTTTAGGCTTAGCACGTTTTTAAATCACGTTCTTTTTCTAAGCTGGAAATGAATGACTTCAATTTTTAGTTCCTGAGTTTGAATTTTGCGCAAAACTACATGAGGGCTTTCTGCGCCAGTCGATCCTAATTTAAAAATCAATGAGAAGAAGGAAGGTAACTAGTCATTGCTACAGACCGCTAAATGCTAGGATACTCTTTTATCAACGAATAGAGGGACTCACGATCCTCAGGTTGCGAGCTAAGCGCTCTAACCACTTGGGCATGCCGGGTCTTTCTCATACTTCCTTGAATTATACATACTACTTAAATTTTGGGAATTTCTGCTGGTTCATTTTACATTTGATAGTCAAATAAACAGAGAGCGTGCTAACACTCTCTGTGTAATAATATCGTAGACACTTGTATTAAAACAATACAAAAGTCATTTGGATTTTATTCTCTATATGTCGTCATAATCTAGATATGAAGAGCTACCTGGCATATTCGTTTTATCTCCAATGTATACACCACTTTTCAGCTATTCAGAGCGTCCCAAAGTCGAATAGCCAAAACCAAATTTTTTATTTTTGATCATTATAATCTTTCTGCGTCTACCTAATTCTACCAGTAACTATAACTTTACCTTCATCGGATAGAGCAAAACAATCTTCGCGACTTTTGATTACTTATTTTATTTTTACTCAATACAAATTTTACAGATATTTAAAATACTGTGTTTTCTCCAGTAATTCACTCACGCCATCTTATATAAAAGATGACTACTAATCTGAGGGTCGTGGGTTCGAGTCTCCGTCGCACCAAACACGCCTTCAGTCGTGCGGACGTTATAATGTGACAGCCAATCCAACTATTCGTTGGTAAAAGAGTATCCCAAGGGTTGGTGGTGGGTGGCAATGACTAGTTATCTTTCCTCTAGTCTTACACTGCTAAATTAGGTACAGCTAGCGCAGATAGCTCTCGTGTAGCTTTGTAGGAAATTAAAAAAAACAAAACAAATAAACTTTTTACAGTTAGACAAACAAGAATGAGGAAAATAAGTATCGCAAAATAAAAAAGCTATGTATGAGTGACTACTGAACTGAAAAAAAATGAGCCAAACAAGATAGGAATAAAACTGAATATATCACTTGATCCAAATCCCTATATTACTGGCAAAACAAATGAAACCAGAATTTTCAATTGTAAAATCTGATTCTATTGTAAAATAATGACAAAAATAGTATTATAAAGTGTAGTAAAAAAGGTATAATCGTGAAAGCTGAGATTTTATTAAAACTTCAAGCTTTCGATAGATAAAGTGGGAATATTTTGGAAATTTTAAACTGATCAGAGCGATTTAACCTGGAAAATGGTGTTTTTAACATGAGAATTCACTTAAATGAAATTAACTTATCAAGTCACAAATACGAAAACTATATTTTACTTTATCTCTTTTACTTTTTGACATAACTTTGTGGTCAGGAGAATTCGACTTTAAATCCACGGGTCGCGGGTTTGAATCCATTCGTATAACATATTCACCCTTCCAGCTGTGAATGTTATATCATATCGGCTGACACCTACATCTACTGAAAAGTATGGTATCATATCGACTGACACCTACATGTACAGAATAGTGTGGTATCATATCAGCTGACAACTACAACTACAGATGAGTATGATATCATACCGGCTGACACTCTTTCGATTTTATAAAATTTTATTTTACTTAAGTTTTCCGTATTAATATTCTATTTATAACAAACACACACACACACTTTTATATTGTACTGTTTCCTTTTATAAGGAGACGAAAAACATTCCATAAAAATTTCCAAAATGACGCTGATTATATATTTTATTGACATCTAATTTCAACGGGTAATATTAATTTTTTTTAAGCTTGGATATTATTTTCACTAAAAACTAGAAACAAAATACAACTCATTTCAACATGACAATAAAAGACGAAACAGTGGAAACAAAGTATCATATTTATGTGTTTTAGTTAAATCACTGAGTTTAATTTTACGAAGAATTATATATAACGCAGAAACGTATTTCTTTCTTATATATTTTGCTTTTACTTTACGTTAAAATAGATGGACATTTATAAAATTAAAAATAAGAAAAACTGTAGTTTTCTAACTACAGTTGAGTTTTCATGCATTGGACTGAAATGTTATTTATAAATATCATTAGAGTTGAAAATTAATACTGTACTTCAAACTGTAAAACATAAAAATTTTATAACCACAAATACAGCTTATGTTATTCTCCGAGTTCTTATTATACACAATACTTCACATTATGTTACCTCAGTAGATATAATCTCACTGAAACTTTTGAAAAACGATATGGTATTTGATTGTGAGTTTACTATGTATGGAATATGTTTATTAGAATGTAACTATTTATTAGACATTAAAATTGAGATGATCACCTTCGTGCGTGAGAAATATTTTAGTTGGAAAATGGTTGATTTGTTTGATTCAAATTGACAGTAGTTCTGCAGGGGTCATTATGTCCACATAATACTTATTTCTTTCGGTGTGTTTAATTCAGAAACGAGATTTAAGTTCCTCATGGAATAAAATTATTTTATAACCATGATTATAATTAGTGTATTATCAAACTTTGAACATAAAAGTAAAATAAACGTATATGTTCTGACTGATAACAACTGCACTGAAAATTAACCCGTGTGGTTTCTCTACGTTATCATGTGTAAACTGAAGACAACCATTGTTTCCCTTATGTTGGTAAAGAGTTCGTAAAGAATTGGCGGCGTGTGGTATTAATTAGCTGTCTTTTCTCTAATCCAGCACTTTAATATTATAGCAGTCTAGCGCAGGCAGTCCTCGAGTAGATAACTTGAAATTCAACAAAATAAACAGTTTTTTAAATCATCAACTTCTTTCTTAGGAAACTAATTTGTGTCTACTTCATTAACGCAGAGCAGTGTTCTTTACTAGCATACTAGTATTTTTTTTTGTTAAAATAATATGTTTTTACACTATTTAATTATAATTTTTTCCTTACTAAATTATCATTCTTAATAGCTTATATCATCTTTATAATCACTAACTGCTGATTTTCTTAAATGAATACCGAGACCTTAGGTTAGAACATTTCTAACCTAATAAGGAACCAAATTAGGGAACAATGTAAGTAGCATTTATATTTCCATTGTTTATTAATTAATTGTTGTTTTATTTTTTTTACTGACAAGCTACACAATGGGGTATTTTCAATCTGTCCACCGCGAGAAATCGCACCTTATAAGTGTAGAAACTTGTTTGTTTGTTTATGAATTTTGTGTAAAGCTACACGAAGGCTATTTGCGCTAGCCATCCCTAATTTAGTAATGTAAAGCTACAGGGAGGGCAGATAGTCATCACCACCCACCGCCACCTCTTCGGTTACTCTTTTTACCAACGAATAGTGGGATTGATCGTAACTTTATAACGCACCTATGGCTAAGAAGGGCAAGCATGTTTGTTGTGACGCCGATTTGAACCCGCAACCCTCAGATTACGAGTCAAGAGTCCAAACCACCTGGCCATGACGGGTCTATATAAAAACTTATTGCTGACTTGACAGAATTATAAGAATTATGAGCTAATGACATGTGTAAAGCTGATCCAACATAAAAACTGATTCGGGTCGAAAGATGAGTTGGATCTTAATGAATACAAAACTATTTCGTTTAAAAATACCCATTAGTACAGCTTACAAAAGTAAATGTATATACCTTCCATTAAAAATAAATTAACCGATTCAATATGAGCCAGATTGAGTGTTTGTAAACTATGAAAATGTTTCGGTTTTGAAAGCTGCTTTTAATAAAACAGAATTTAATCTTTGGTGGCGTTTTAATACCGTCAACTGAAACATTATATAATGTTTTATTGACGTTCAAGAATATAAAATTAAGTTCTTTAAATAATAAATTCTTTTACGTTTTTTTTGCATTCAAATGAACATATTTAACAAAAAAACTGAAATAACACCTGGAAAATTATGCAAAGTAATTCCATATATCGGTTATTTTGTGTAATACACGTATACAATATATTGTTGGTATAATTAATATCACAATGATATCACAACGCATTTTTCTTTCACTACAATATCAATGTCAGCGGAAAAGGGAGAATGGTTCGACAAGAACAAAGCAAAAATTTTCTTTTTTTGTTTATAGGATAAAGACACAAAACAAAAAATACTTGGTTGTTTAACATTTTCAATACACCTTAAAATGCTCTCATTTCTCTGTAGCAAGTTAGTTTAGAAAGACTAATATAAGAATTGAATGTTTAGAACAAATCTAATATATTATAATTCGATTTTATCTTGCGTTTTCTTATTAAGTTAAAGACAGAAATGATCAAACCCAACAACAGTGAAAATTAAATTAGGGTATGTGAAATGATTAGATTACATACGACGAATTAGACTTTGGCTTACGTTCCTTTTTTTCAAAATTCGATAATAAATTTCGAAGAACCCTAAGCGCCATTGTATTTTCCCCCCATCTTTTGTTAACTACTTAGTTGGAGGAGTAGATTTAGCTATAGATTTCCGTGTATTAAGTGGATAACGTTATATTTAGTGAAATATTTTTGGATATTAAACTGATGGCATGAATTAAATTTTAGAATTCTGGGCATTATTAAGCTGATAGCATAGATTCAGTTACTGACTTTCGTGCATTACGTTGATATTGTACACTCACTTCAAAGTGTTGAATAGCGCGACTTATGAAATCAATTAATAAACGACAAAGCGTATAGAAATTTTAAACATGGTTTTTATACTGATCGATATTGATTAGTTTGACAAGAACAGAATACTGTACTGCTCAGAGGATCAATATTTAATCTTAATAGTTTATTAGAACGGAAAGATGTATAATTGCAAATTATTTATTTTTAACAACGACGACTTAAAAGTCTCACCTTTTCTCTATAGTTCACATCTCCACGTTTGGTAATGGTTTATCTTATAACTGTGCATATTGATAATAACTCTGTAGCGTAATTTTTATAGCGAAAGGCTCCGTCGTAATGATGTCATGTCCAAAGTACACCACTTCTCTCTTTGTGCTTTCCATAGTCTACCTAGAGTAGTATTATTGAATTTCTGACACCAGTTTGAACAATCTGATCGCAACGAAATCTATAGTTGCTGCGCCAGGCAATTTGACCAATAAGCCTTCGTATTAAATGTTATGAGATCTGTTTCATTCTTGATATTATAAAATGAAGCATGACTAGAAGCCTCATCTTGGAAAAACCCATATCTTGATGAGCTCGTTTCAATACGAATACCCTTCTTGATTATGTTGCCTGGTTACTTGAATACTTTTTTTTTTCATAGAGCATTACGTTAATACATGTATATTCTGGAAGGTGCAGGTGATCCAAGCTGTTCCATAATATTTATTTTCCTGTGGCATTAAGTGCAAAGGATATACTTATCATGAAACTTTCAAGTTTACAGTCCGGGTATATATTTTTTACAATCTGAATACAAGGATATTTTACGTCGGAAATGGTTGTTATATACCTTTTACAAAAGTGTCACAAAAATGTTCAGTTTTGAGTAGCATAACATTATCAAAATGTAGTTCTGTTACATACATTTCTATAGTGACATTATATCAGCCATGGCTTGCTGAACGAAACACCTGACTGTTCAGAATAAGGACACTCGTTGAAAATGGAGTCCACAGGTAATTGTTTATTTGTTTTTGAATTTCGCGCAAAGCTTGTTGTTGTTTAGAATTAAGCACAAAGCTGCACAATGGGCTATCTGTGCTAACCATCCCTAACTTAGCAGTTTAGGACTAGCGGGAAGGAAGCTAGTTATCATCACCAACTGCCAATTTTTGAGTTACTCTTTTACCAACGAGCAGTGGAATTGACTGTAATATTATAACACTCCCACAGTTGAAAGGAAGAGCATGTTTGGTATGACGGAGATTCGAATCCTCGATCCTCGGATTACGAATCGAGTGCCTTAACAACCTGGCCATGCCGGGCCTCCACAAGTAATACGGATAAAACATGTATGTCATATAAATGTAAAATATAAGAAAGGTGACGGCATAGATTCTATTAATTAAATACATTATTTATTTTATTTATTTACCACTCGATGCCATGAAGGAACATAGAGCTGCAATCACTTGCGGATTCATTAACAGGCTGTTTTTTTAAGTGAGCAGATTGTGAGCCTACCGCACAACCCCCAACCAGAAGGAGAAACCTTAGTCGTCCCTAATTTTGCAGTGTAAGACTAGAGGGAAGGTAGCTAGTCGTCACCACCCACCGCTAACTCTTGGGCTATTTTTGTACCAACGAATAGTGGGATTAATCGTCACATTATAATACCCCCACGGCTGAAAGGGCGAGCATGTTTAGCACGACTGGGATGCGAACCCGCAACCCTCCGATTATGAGTCGCATGCCTAACGCGTTCGGCCATGCCGGGCACAATTAAATACATGGCACAATTTATTTTTTGCCTTCTGTAAAAGACGAAAATAACGCATTAGAATTATTTAGAGGTAGTAAACAAATGAGGTTTCTTTCGGTCTTCCAACTGTAGGATTACCATGGTTGAAAATAAAAGTTTTCTGTACTGTTTCTTTTTACTCCAGGGTTTAAGATGTAATTATGTTTCGACAGTCATGACACTTTATATGAACCCTTAGTAGTTAATGTTGACTGAGTAAATACAAGATAACTGGATTGCCTCATCAAACACTGGTGGACAGGAGGCAGTTAATTTGTCCCGCAAGGAAACTGTAATTCTTCTCCTAAGCATTAAAAACATTCAGGAGTCTGTGGACCGATCGATTGAAGAGTTGTTTCAGAGAGAATGTCACAGAAAAGCTGGATTTATATGTCAGAAAATCCAACATGGGCGGAGAAAATGTGTCAGTTTACTGAATATAGAACCAAAGACCAATATAATAATAGTTAGCTTCATATTCTCTGTTGTTATTTTTTATTGTAACAGTTTTTCATATTGTTCGGAAATAACATTCTGGAGCTAAGTTTTATGTCTTTTTCACCTGCTTCTCAATTCAGTTCGGGTTTTATTTGACTCACGTTGTCATTATCAAATACACTAATGTTTGTAAAGCTAAACTAATCAGACTGAACTTTGTAAAACACAATGTCTGGGTTAATAAAATTTCAATAGTTATAATAACTAATCATTTAGTTTCCCAGAGTCAAGTTGGTCATTTTCGTTACCATTAGGGGCAAGTCATAGCTTTTGGACAAGTATGAACGAAACATAAACATAGATTGCTGCTTAGAACGCTTGCAATTAAGTTTGCAATTCAAAGCAACTATGAATGAATGACGTTAAAAGGTGCAAGTCAGTTGTGAAACTTTCTCTAAGTAAAGTGAGAGCTTAATCATCACTTTCAAACATAGAAATAAAGAAGTGTTATTAAAGAAATTATCACGCTCATCACAACAAACATTAACACCAAATTTAAATCTGGCTCAGTTTTTAAAAATCAATGTATTTTACTAATTTTCAAAGAAAACTAATACAAATATTTAAATATAAATAATTATATAACTAATTCGCAAAAGTTTTTTTCTACATCCTCTTAACATATAGCCTTTTGTTAATGAGGATTTTCCATATTTTAATTCAGTGTCTGTTTATACAAAATAACCACAAATTTACCCTTGTTTATATGTGTAGTTCGTTTATCTGAAAAAACAACAACAATAAAAACGAAAAGATTTTTTGAAATTATCTGACTCTATTTTGCTTTATTTAAAAAAAAAAAGTATGTGTTTTGATCGTATGGTTTGATGTGAAGATGGTACAACAAACTTTACGTTTTTATGTTCTTCATACATTTCCTAAAAAGAATAAACAATGTTTTTTATTTTTTCGTTATTCACAAGGGAAGAGAGTCTCTATGGAAAATGGAAGGTTTTCGTTTTCCTTTAGCAAAAGAACAACAATTTCTTTAGTTCTGACAGCAGTTATCTAATACACGTTTTTGGCAACTTATTTAATTTTCGCGGATTCTAGGAGGGCTAGAAAGCGTCGGTTGGTCTTTTCACACGGGAAAAAGGGAATATTAACGTCATTGTGATATCTCACGTCACATTACAATTGCAATCTTTTAACTCAGCCCTTGCGCAAGCTATTAGGATAAAAGAGAGCGTTGCTGTATGTCAAAACTGACGATACTAGTTATTGTTTTAGTGATGTAGATATTCAAAATCTACACATGACGTTTCGCAAATACTCTTATTTTATGGTTGAACTCAACAAAACAAAATACTTCAAAATAGTTTTTTGAAGAATGAAAGGTATATATCGAAGTACGTATTAAAGTATATATTAAAATGTATGTTGAGCTACGTATTAAAGTATACACTGAAGTATATTCTAAAATATATTGAAGTATATATATAAATGTATATGTTAATTCCTTTTTCTGTTTTAAATTACCTTTGTTGAGTTTCGTTTCCTCTCCTCATGTATCTTAGAACGCTAATCACTTTCTCTCTGTGATTAGATCATGTTTTTGAAATATATAAAAACCACATCCTCCACCATTTATCAATTCACCGAATCGGTTTTCGTCCAAGTTATATACCCAAGCATTAGTTTGTTTTCTTTTTCAGAGATGCTTTTATATATGTCAGGTCATTCCATAATTAATGTCCGAAAATTTAACACAGAAAATGCACCATCATTTCTTTCTTTGTAGAAAGCTTTAATGACTAAAATATGTAGTAGGACGTGTATAAAAGTGTTCAGACAAATAAAAGAAACTAACCCAACTCCACTTTTTCAAAACATTAATCAGATAAACCCTTATGACGATGGATGTGTCCTAGGAGCATTTAGGCAAAAATGCTTTATGAGTTTAAATACGGCAGTAGAAATATTCAAGGTGTTTATGGTGCAGAATCTCTCAGTGAAAGAAAATGTTAAAGGTGGTTTCAGAAGCTCAGATCCGGTGATTACAGCTTGATTGATGCGTCACTGATACGTTCAGGTCATTCTGCTGACTTTAATGATGACTTACTGCTGGCTGCACTTGTTAAAGATTATGCTGTAACTGTTAAAGAACTATCACAGGAGCGTAATTCAACCCATTCAATGGTTTACCGTCATCTGCAGCAGCTGGGAAAAGTGTCAAAACTTGGAAGATGGGTTCACCATGATTTGCAAAAGCCATCCCTAGAGCAAGAGTGGACGTTTGCACTTCTCTGCACCCTCATGAATGCAACTCACATTTTTTGGACAGGTTAGTGACCGGAGATAAAAAATGGATATATTATAAAAATGTTACGCGCTGCAGACAATGGCTAGCAAAAGCACAACCCAAAATGGACCTTCACTCTCGGAAAGTCTTGTTAAGTGTTTGATGGGATATTGTTCGTGTGATCCACTTTGAGTTACTGCCACTTAATGTAACGATTACATCAGACTTCTATTGTCAAAAGTTAGAGCACTTGAATGTTGCACTGAAAGAAAAGAGGCCTATTTTTTCAATCGTAAAGGTGTTGTGTTATACCAGGATAATGCACGGCCCCATACAGCAAGGATCATCTGCAAAGACTGAAGAACTAAACTGGGAAAAACTTCCACATCTTCCTTATTCTCCAGACCTTCCCCCATCTAACTATAATGTATTCCTAAGTTTGTAGAACTATCTTGATGGAAAAGAGCTTGGAACACATGAAGATGTCAAAACTACTTTCTCTACATTCCTCCAAACTCCAAGAATTTTATAGAAGTGGCATTCAGAAGCTTGTGAATCGTTGGCAGGAAGTAATTAATAATAGTGGAACATTCATTACTGATTAAATAATATTAAACGTGTTTGAAATCCTTTCTCTTTTCCTGAACCTAAAGTCGGACATTACTTAAGGGATGACCTGATACATGTGTGTGTGTTTTCCATTAGTTGTCACTAATTTAAGTTGTGCTTCTCGGGCCCGGCATGGCTAGGGCGCTCAATTCGTGATCAAAGAGTCACTAGTTTAAATCCCCATCTAACCACATATGTTTGCCCTTTCAGACGTAATGTGCCGGTCAATCCCACTATTCGTTGTTAAAATAATAATCCCAGAGTTAGCGGTGGGTGGTGATGACTGACTGCCTTACCCATAGCCTTACACAGTTAAATTAGGGACGACTAGCACAGATAGCCTTCGTGTAGCTCTGCGCAAAATTCAAACAAACTAATGAAAATAAAGAAGTTACGTTTTATATTCTCCTGATAATTTTGAAATGAATATCTCTTTTACAAATAGCTAACCTTCTCTAAGTAAAGTGTCCGTTCAAAATTATTACTACCGCGAATCAGCTTACATCTATAGCATATACCGAGGAAAGTATTTTTCTTTAATTGCGTTTGAAAACGTTCATTCCTTGACAGAAATTATATTAGAATAAACAACGTGCTTTAATTTTCAAGAAGAAAAATGTTTGATGCAGTTGAAAATTATATCAAATCTGCAAAAATATACAAATTAACAAATAATTTCACCTCATCATTGGATAAGTTTTATTTTTGGATATTGGAGCTTAGATTCTAATATGTTATTAAAAATTAAAACATTTTTATAATTTTGAGTTTGGGATTCATGTTGAAAAAACAAAAGATAAGATAAATATTAGTTTCAGATTTCTGTTAAACACATATACGTAAATATCTCACACAGAATAAAAAATAATTGTTGGAGTTATACTAACTGTAGGAATCTTTAATAAGTTGAATCCTAAATGTTATAATAACATCCAAATCATCTTGAGATTCCCCTATTACCACTATCTATTAAATGCACGCGAAAAATCAGTATAATTATAATACAAACTCAGTAAGAGCGTGGGAAGAGGCTGGTCATGCGTTATGTCAAATTATTTAGGAGTGGGGAGTAACAGTTGTTTTATTTCTTTATGCAATAACTAATGGGGATTATTATAGAAGACCAAATTCAAGTGATATAACTAGTCTTATTCTGCCTGCAAGTCTGACTAGTTTATTAAAATCTTTTTAGTGGATAGCTGGCTGGCTGTTTTCATACGCTATATTGTATTGTATATAGTATTAGTTAAGTCTGTTTTCCATTTATTTCACACTATCTTACAGTTATTTGATAGTAAGGACCATTATTGCCATTCCAACAGCTGTTCGAAGGCAGTGAATGTAATAGGATTTAGGATAATAAGGGTTTAAACATCTGGATCCCATTTTCTTACAGAAGTTATGTTGTAAGAAGGAAAGAAATCGTCAGTTCTTTGGGGAAGTGGATATTCACAAATAAGAGTGTTTAAGGCAGTAACTTTTAGCTAATCTAGAGCCACATACTCATTCACAAAGTTTTTTTGTGTTTGTTTCT
This sequence comes from Carcinoscorpius rotundicauda, assembly GCA_011833715.1. Classification (NCBI taxonomy): domain Eukaryota; kingdom Metazoa; phylum Arthropoda; class Merostomata; order Xiphosura; family Limulidae; genus Carcinoscorpius; species Carcinoscorpius rotundicauda. Next base: position 51,059,113 of record CM022395.1, read on the forward strand.
TATAGCATCTGCTGTGTCCATCGACGGGAATCAAACCTTTGATTTTAGCGTTGTAAAATCATAGACTTATCACTTTCCCAGAGGGGTCCATTCATAGAGTACGCCCCCCAGTGGCACGGCAGAATGTCTGCGAACTCAAATCGCTCGAAAACGAATTTCGATTCCAGCGGTAGGCAAAGCACAGATAGCCCATTGTGCAGCTTTGTAGTTAGTTGAAAAACAAACAAACAATTTGCAAAGTATATTGCTTCAGGATTTTTACACAAGGATCTTTCCAAATTTTGAACTGCTAGATTAAATTAATTAAAAACTATGTAACCTATAGCATCCACGTCCAACTCTATGGATGCTCTTAAAATATCGAATATTGGAGTGCACAAGCCAGTGGTCTCAAACTGCAGGGTGCATATTTGCAGAACTTGGTCATGAATCGCGACTAGGTGGTTATGGTAATCGAATCGGAATCCGCGGACCACTTTTCGAAAACGCTCGGGTTATAAAATTGTTATCACTTTGTACCAAGTGATCAAGGCTGAGTTAGTTGTAGTTAAGTACAAAGCTGCACAATGGCCTATCTGTGTCCTGCTCCCCAAGGGTATCGAAACCCGATTCTATCGTTTTAACTCTGCAGACATACAGCCTTGCCATTTGAGGGCCTTTATATCAAAACTTGTTGAGCCTCATGTTTTTCTGGCATCATGAATATTATATTCTTGAAAGAGGGACAGTGGTTCTCTCTCGAAATGCAATTCATAATGTGAAACACAGTATGTGAGATTGAGGCCAACAAGTGATCCATACAAGATCTTATACTCCGTATTAATAGTCAACAAGTTCCTAAAGACCTCCAAAAAGTTCTCATGTTCGTTTTAAGGTAACCCTAAAAGTTTAGTCAAAGATAAGCCATATTTATCGTTCATTTTTCAAAGAATCGTTATAATTCAATCCTCATATCTTAGTTTTTGCTGTTTTGTTGTTGTTGTTAAGTTCAAATGTACAAAATGGATTGTCTCTGCTCTTTTGAAAAGGTATATCAATAAATGATTTTTAGAGTTCTTAGACCTCAGACAGATGTATATACGGTTACATATGTATTACCATATGTACATGTTAGACACATAAGTTTGTCTTAATTCTTTTTTGAGCTTTTAACCCACACTTGATACAAATTCTGAGTTTTAAAATTGATCCCTACCTATACTTATAGATCCACTGGTTAAAACTGAAGTTTAGAAAGAGGCAAATTTCATTTCGTTGATACACTTAGACATTTCAATCAGAAGTCAAGGAGCGCTGATGACTTGAATTCTGAAAAGACGGAATAACGTTCTGGACTGTTCCGCCCCAATCTAACTCCTGTATATCTCAATGATTTCAATAAGTACAAGTACAGTGTTACATTATCCATCAATATTTCAAGCTCGATAAGAGAATCCAGATGAACTTTTGTTGTCTTACTGCGGTAAGAAAGACACGTAGAATTAAAACGATAATTTACTTTCAACTGAAACATCTTGTTACTTGTTACAACTTTAAATAAGAGGCTGAAATCACTTGGATGATGAAATTGATAACAAAATATATTAATGAACATAATAAAGTATTACATATTTCACGTTCTTCATTATTTTCAAATTTTATTTTTATTTTATTTTTACATACAGCCTACTTTTCGAACAGAAGATACAGCCTTGTGGTTAGGTCACTTGATGCGCAATCTACAAGTCACGGTATAGAAATTCGTAGATGGACATACTCGCCCTTTCAACTATGGGAGCGTTCTAACGTTACAGTCAATCTCATTATTCATTTGTCAAGAGTAGCCTAAAGGTTATCGATTAGTGGTGTTGACTAACTGTCTTCCTTTAATCTTCCACTTTAAAATCGAAATTCAATAAACAAACAAATACCTCTGAAAAAAGTAAAAGTCGGCCATTTTGTTAATCTCATTGATCAGAATCTTATTTAAAGAAATTTACTTTTTCTATATATTTCAACGCAATTTTTAAAATGAACTATTATACTACATTTTAGCTTCATATCTTTCTGCTCCTCTTCTCAGTTGATAAAGCTACCTTTTTTACTTTAATAATAAGCAAATATTGACTACAGGTTAACAAAACAAAATTTCGGATCCGGCATGGCCAGGTGGTTTGGGTGCTCGACTCGCAATCCGAGAGTCGTAGATTTGAATTTCCGTCACACCAATCATGTTCCTACTATTCGTTGGTAAAAGAGTTGCGATGAGTAGTGATGACTAGCTGCCTTCCCTCTAGTCTTACACTACTAAATTAAGGACGGCTAGTACAGATAGCCCCTGTGCAGCTTTGCACGAAATTTAAACAAAAAAATCCCAATTTGGGTGTGCATATCAATTCATATAAGCCAAAGGTCCATATTTATATAACTTTAAAACTTTAACTCTAAACTGTCTATTGCAATGTTATCCGTCTTTCATTTTAATTTTATAGCATTCTTATCCTGATTGAGATTTATTTGGTATATTTAAAACCGCTAAAACGAACCTAAACGGGTTGAAAGTGTGCCCTAAGGAGAAAAAACCCACCAATTTCTAGCCCTTGGGCCTGGCATGGCCTAGTGCGTTATGGTGTGCGCTTCGTAATCTGAGGGTCGCGGGTTCGCGCCCGAGTCGCGACAAACACGCTCGCCTTCCCAGCCGTGGGGGCGTTATAATGTGACGGTCAATCCCACTTTTAGTTGGTAAAAGAGTAGCCCAAGAGTTAGCGGTGGGTGGTAATGACTAGCTTCCTTCCCTCTAGTCTTACACTACTAAACTATGGACGGCTAGCACAGATAGCCCTCGAGTAGCTTTGTGCGAAATTCCAAAACAAACAAACAAACAAACAAATTCTAGCCCTTATAGTCACAGGTAGACTCATCTCTTGCTAGATTTTTGTTATTGAAACGTTGTTTTTTAATTTGTGTAAAGATCATTTATTTAAAGATTCAAAAGTGAATACAGTTTTTCTAAACTACGGCACAATACATTATATGACAAGATTAAATCATATTTTATGTTTGCCTTAAGTTACAATGTCAGTAACAACTCTAAGTCATTTTTAAAGTCCTTTTTAGAACAATTAAGGTAAAAATTGACAGAAATATATATATTCATGCATCCAACAACAACAAAAATTACTCTTTGCCCATTTTGACTCTTTTCAAAGAGGTTAGAACTCACAACAAAGCATAGTTTAGTATTATTGTTTTTGTTACTTACTCAGCCTTATTAAAACAAGTTACAAGAGATTTGATAAAAAAGGTACACTTTTATTATTTTTGCACACTGTTGTTGTTGTTTTGAATTAAGCACAAAACTACACAATGGGCTATCTGTGCTCTGCCCACCACGGGTATCGAAACCCAGATTTTAGCGTGTAAGTCCGCAAACATATCGACATACCGCTGAGCCACTGGGGGGCTTCTGCACACTGACAAACAAAAATTGTAGCCTTGTTTCTTTTTAATAATGGTAGTAAACCAAAAGGTTAAATTAACTCATAATTTTAGAATTTTCGGTCAATTTACATGGTGATTGGTACAAAGATACTTTTTTACATGTGACACGTATTGCAAAACAAAAATATTGGACTTGCTTATTTTTAGTAATTATAAGAGTGGTCTAGACATCTTAAAAACATTATGAGTTTTTTTTTGTTACAATTACACCTCCGTATTTCGGCCAATTTACATGGGATTTGGTTAGGATTAATTAGAGGGTTGGCCAGAAAGGTCATTTGGTCCAGGCCTGTAATTCAAACACATTTCCTTTTTTAATTGTTAATGTTTCAACTTGTTTTTATGTTCGTTCCAATCAAACCAAACTGTGACACACATACTCAACTTGGAGCAGTAAATTATGTATAAAAATTATATATGCGTATAAATTAAATATTTGTATTTCGCTCTACTTTTGATTTCTTGTGTTATCGTTTGTTTTGGATTTTTTATTATAGCCATGAGCCTCAAATGATAGAATTGGTCTAAGTTTCTCTTTGAACTTCTGAGAGGACGTGGATTTGGTACAAGATAACTTTTTTACAGGTTCCAAAGAAAGTTATAGACGATTTTGAATTTTTTTGCATTTTGGTCAAATTTTCAACGAGAAAAATTCAGCTTGGGGGGTTTCGTGAACTATTCGTGTATATGTTAACCTGCTTACCTGGAATTTGGTATAAATATATTTCTTTGAAAATCCTACTCTAACAGTGATATTGAGAGTGTTCAGTTTATCTGTATTTTTCACGATTTTGTAGTGTCAAAACTGGCTGTCTTGGAATTGTGTGGTGAAGACATGTTGGTCTCTTTAATTTTTTTAATAATATTGCCCTCGTACTGTAATATATTCGTATTGGAATAATAAATGTCACTTTCAAGGTATTATTCAAACTAGGCTTTGTAGTTACAAATTCATTTATTGAAAAAGTTATTATGATCCTGCCAAATATGAGTAAATTTTACAACAAAAATATTATTAATTCTTATAAATATAAGTTCGTTTTAGCGTAAAGCTCTACAACTGACTTTCGGCACTCTGTCCAACGCGACGAATGTCACTTTGAGTTTCAGCGTTGTGAGGCTGTTAATTTATTATTGACCACTTGAGAACCACAAACGTTATCAAACACGTATGTTAGAAATAAAATTATATCATATATCATCCGGAAATACTGAGCTGTAAAACAACAAAACACGTAGAAAACGAACAAAACCTTCTACAAAGTACACGAGATATAACCAATCGATGATACAGTCTTGAGAATTTATCATTTTATTATGAAGTTCGATTACAAAGAATAGCTGTTCTCATCACATCCCTGTTATGATAACATAGAGTGAGCTTCTTGAGCGTGCTTTCTTGTACACTTCTATAACCGCAAATTTATTCGATGCTGCGAACACATTTTTTTAATCTTGCAGTATAACATGAGAAGATACACCTTTCCATATTCGTTATGTCTCTGTATCTCTACCTTTGATTTGCACAAGTTGTATACTCCTGTAAACATATACAAATAAATTCACAGGGTTATTTTCCTTAAAATAAATCTACGTTATTTAAACGGTTTCTCATACATTACGGCTACAGGCATTCAGGAATCTTCAAACACAAACTTAGACTAAAATATAGGTTTTTCATGCTCCTATCTTCCCCGGTATAGATTTACTAGCTAACACCCGTTCAATGGATGGGGAACGAAAAGTGACCTCCGACACAAGTGGTCGTGAAGGTTATCTGTGTTAGCCGTCATAATTTACAAGTGAGAGACTAGAGGGAAGGCAGCTAGTCATTTCCATTCTACAGTAACTGTTGGGCTACTCTTTTACAAACGAATTGACAGTTATGTTTATAATGCCCCCACGACGGAAATGTCGAGCATGACTAGTGGGTCGGAGGTTCGAACCAGCAGATTGCAAGTCGAGCACACCAACTAATTGGTCATACAAAACCAAGAAAGAGAACGAGGTGAAGCTTATGATCACTCAGATATCACATTAAAAATAAGTCAATATTCTAAATATGCTCATTAATACTGCAGAGTTTTGAATTTCGCGCAAAGCTACTCGAGGGCTATCTGCGCTAGCCGTCCATAATTTAGCAGTGTAAGACTAGATGGAAGGCAGCTAGCCATCAACACCCACTGCCAACTCTTGGGCTACTCTTTTACCAACGAATAGTGGGATTGAATGTCACCTTGTAATGTCCCCACGGATGGGAGGGCGTGCATGTTTGGTGCGATCGAGATTTGAACCCGTGACCCTCAGATTACGAGTCGAACGACTTAACACGCTTGGCCATGCGAGGCCCAAATTCCGCAGAGATATTTTTGATAATGTGTATCATTTATAGTTATCAATAAATTAGCGATGCTGTGGAATAGGTTCACTTATATAATTAAGAAAAATAATCAATATAAACTGATATCTACAAATGAAACACATTACTCTGAAATTCTGTAAATTTATTTCTTCTAATAAGTTCTATAAAAACAATGATTTCAAAGACAAAGTTCTTTTGAATGAAATTTAACTCAATAAGGGCCAACGTTCCAATTTTATAATGAAAGTTTAAAATTTAAACATTTCAAACTACATTAATATTCTTCATTTCACATACAAATGTAGGCAAATTACTACAAAAATAATGTATTTATCAGATAGTGTTTTCATGTATATATGACGCCTTTGTGGCTTAACACAGAAAGACTTTTCAAAAAAATGTTTCTAGCCTGTGATGGGTTAAAGCTTAATAGTTCAGAAAGAACTGAAAATAAAATTGTCAGGAAAAAACATATTGAATGAAGAATAGTAGATGTAAAAATATATTTGTTGCGCGTTACCAGTTAATCTAGAGTGGATATTTATATACCACAGCTTTGTGATATTAGTTTCAAAGTGTATCGTGACGAGTTGATTAAACAGTGTTCTGATTGTTACAGTTCAGATGTTATTACAAATAAATTTCCCAACTGTGTAATTTCTAAAGTTCCAAGAGTATATAATTGCAATCGCTTAGATAAGCGTTATTCCAGTAATAAATCAGTCCACGTAATTTGCTATTATTTATTTTCTGTTATAAATAAATAAATATATATATACTGACAAGATTGATTATGTTTTGCCAGAGAACTAAAAACAAACTCACTCAGTTCGTTAAGCATCTTTGTAAACAGTAAGGGAACAACACATAATACAATAACGAACTGGGGTTCAGATTCATCTTACTCTAAAATTGCAGGTGGGCAGAGCACAGATAGCCCATTGTGTAGCTTTGTGCTTAATTCAAACAACAACAACAACTAAAATTGCAGATCGCGCCACCTATATTATCAATCTGTAACACGTATTTAATATTCACAATTATCTACTTCATTACAGTAATAATTACTTGTTCTCTATTAAAATATTTTAAAATTCATGTCATGTCCTCAGTTACTTATGAACTCTCAGCTTATAACATGTATAGTGAATATCCTGAGATATCCATAAATATTTACTTCGTGACAATATGATTACTTGCTTTCTTTCACTATCTTTCGAAATATCTGATATTTTTTCATCTTCCTATGCAGGTAAATTGATTTGTTTTTTGGTTGAGGATGGTGCTTATTTTCAATGATAAAAGATTTATACAATATATTTCGCGACTGATTTATTCATATGTGGCTCTCATAAATGGAATTATGTATTGCAGTAAGCCCTACTCTGAAGCTTTCTATTGTAATTGTTCAAATTTAAGAGATGAAAGTCCACGATATTAAAAAAAATCTATCTTTATACGAATATTATTTCACGTACTATATAGGATCTATTAACAAATTATAAGACAAAATTAACTTTATGCACGTGTACAGGTTCAAGCACATAGGGTGTAAGAAAGTATAACAAAGAAACTTAATTTCTGGATTCTATTTCTCTCCGACGTAAACTACTTCATGAAAAAAACAAAATACGACAAGACAAATACGCTCACGTGCTGCTTTCATGCTCCAGTTTGAGATATTTTCTTTTCATTATTCAACTAAAATTGATTCTCGTGTTTTGAAGTAGTGTTTGGTTAGAGTTTGCACTGATAATAGTTAATGACATTTTTCACGTGTTCAAAGCACTGACATAACCCTATCTGTGTTCTTCTGGTTACACTATAATCTCCGAAAAACATAACAACTTTCTTAAAATCTCCTACAAGTATCAAATGAAATATCTTTACAAAGAAGAGGTGAACATTGAAATAGAACAAAACATTGGTAATATGTTAGACATTTACGTTTTAATAAACCTTCGATAAGATACGTTTATTTACTTTATAGGAATGAATTCCATTAACTGTAGTTCATGTAGTACTACATCAGCCATTACATTTCACATTCATGTTCTTTACTTATGTCACATTATACTTACAGTTGAAAGAATAGCCTAAACATGTTTAGTTAATATTAATAGAATATAAATTGCGCAAGAATCGAAAGATGCACGACGTATTAGCGTTCTTTTCCACGCTTAGGTTATATTTTATACAATCGTAAGATATGTATAATGGATTCGGAAGCTTATCTTTCACATGTGAATGTTAGTGTGTTTTTGTTTTGGATCATTAAATAATCTAAGAATCAACGTATTGTTGAGAACATTAAGATAGGAAATATGTTTTGCATTGATTTTCTTTTATATTATATCACACAATACGAACATAAATGAATGAGACTCCGAGACTGTCTATCTAAAAATAAATGTATAGAACAAAACACTTATTACAGCAAGACTCGTTATAAACTGAATCATTTTCTCAATACCGAAAAGATAATCCAAGAAAACGTTCGGTTTTTTAGATAAAAGTTTGAAAATCTTCAAAAAAATTTCTCCTATATTACTTTAGCCAACAAAACCTAAAATCCCATTTTTTGTATTTTGATGAGCTGAAATACTTTGCCATAATCAATTGAAGGACATCTCAAGTCCTAACACTGCTTTGCTTCAGGAAAGAAATGTACTAATAATAATCATTTCTTATTATTACCAGACGAAAACTTTCAGGACTGAAATCCATTACGCCAAACGACACAAACATTTCCTTGCTAATTTTCAGTCTACTATTTAAATAACCAGAGAACCACAAGCATATTAGTTAGAACTGGATAAAAGTTTAGTGCCTTAAAAAAAGTTCTAGACGAAATAAGACAACTACAGCTACGAAAGAAGTATAGTAATCTTTAGCTAGGAAAAAAAATAGATACATATATACAACAATATATGTATATACATATTCACGTGTTTATATATAATTGTTTGATTGTTGGTAAAGTTGAAGTTCGAGGAAAATAAAATTATTGATATATATATATATAATAATCACTTGTTGTTTTTTTCCCTTGCCGTTTGGTTTAAAGGAAAACAAGTTGCATGTTTTTCTCATAGATAATATGTGCATGTTAAATTTATAATTGAAGTAATTTGTCTCAAATTACTAGTTCTACACACATTTCCCTTGTTTAAAATACAATAATAAAAATGGAAATTGTGTTTCGAATCTGAGATCTTTACTCTGGTAGTGACAAATTTAAAAAGAGATCTGGTAGAATAAAATTTAAAACTACATCACTCTCTACTAAGCTACATATATATTTCTTTGTATGTGTGAGATTTGTATCAAAATTATAAGCCTGTTGGTTTCCAATGCTTCACAAGTTTTTTGTTGTTTAAACTGTAACTTTTAAAAGAGAAAACATAAGTAAAGTTTTAAACGCTGACATCTGATACTATTATTTACAGTAAAGTTATCAGTGTAGGAAATCTCTCAATTTCCTTGTAATTGTAGTTTATATATAGGCCGTACTTGGACTAAAATAATTTTGCTATGTTAAAATAGTTAGACAGATTTAATAAAGACGAGAACTGCAAAACATTATAATTTGTAGTCTTAAATCTCTCTCTGCAGACAATATGTGTGTGTATGTGTATATATACGTGTAAAACAAGCTTTATTTTCTGTGCAGGAATTTATTTTCTCATTTTGTTGGGGTTTGGTTTATTCTAAATTTTTCGAGAATTTACTCAAAGGCTATTTGACCTATCTGTTCCTAATGAGGCAGTGAAAGGCTAGATGGAAGACAACTAGTCGTTACCACTCACTTTAGAACTATTATTTTACCAACGAATAGCGGGATCGACCATCGCATAATAACGCCTCTAGGGTTGAAAAGTCGAGCATATTTTGTGAGTAAGTGAGCGAACCTGCAACCCTCGGATTACGAGCTAAGCACCCTAACCCCTTCCTAGACAGGGCGGTTTTTTTAGTTTTTCTGAAAACATTTTAAACAATTAAAGCTGTCTTTATTAGAGTATAACGTTTAATGGCATAGCAAGGATAAGAAGGTGGAGAGAACCTGTCTAGAATAAGTCTTAAGATAATTTACAAGTGTATCCAAGACCAATTAAGTTGGTGAAGCAAAGTAAACAGGGTTTCTTATTCATTCGACAATAGTTTTCACTACATTTTTTGAATCAAACAAGATCAGATTCGTATTAAGTTACCTAATAATTTTATATAATAACACCACCCAACAGCAAAATATACTAGTGGAAAAAACTCAAGTGAGTCGGGGTGATTTGATAATGCTAATTTGAAAAAATATAGCCACAATTTTACAACCACCTCAAGATTTCGAGTTACTTTAATATCTCAATCTTTCATCAGTACTATGTGAAAAAGCAAACAATAAGTTCTGCACAATAAAGGTAAGATTAAGGGGTAAAGGGTATATGTAATAAGCATATGTGGGATATTTTCAAATACTAACTGCATTGTATTGGTGAAAAACTCCGAATATATTATTATTATATGTTATTTGTTCTCGATGAAATTGTAGTGAATTGAACCATCTTTGATTAATTCTGACGCTCACCATTTCCGCTTGGGAATCACGAAACTCCCACGTGCTGAGTTTGATAAAACATTCCAGAAGTCCCTCGGCTCGAAGCATAAAAGAAGATGAAACCAGACGCTGTTCTCTCAGATGCTTTTCACTCACTCAGTTGGTCACTTCGCCTCGCTACGTGCAGTCACAACAAAGCCCGAGCTACTGCGATACAATCAAATTTTACAAAACTTTCTTTTTTTTAAATATTTTAAACTCTATTGATGTAAACATAAATGATTATACATATTTTTACATAATAATTTGAATTCTGAAAGTGCAAAAAATCACCCAAACAATTTCTGGTACATTTCCAGAAAATATATTACAGTCTCACGAAGGAAAACATCACACATAAGGTAAAAGTAGCCTACTGTCACTATTTTAGGTGGAAAATTTGTGACTGAAAATAACACTCAGTTCCACGTGTGTGTTTTACAGTTTGCACATCTTGCTTGAAACAGTGGCTGAATAAAATGGAATCAGGTACAATTGACTACCTATAACATATAATCATCTTATATTATAATTAAACTAGTTTACATACAACGCCAAATTTTTTTCTTTATGATTAAGCACTGGTATATCTATAACGCTATATTATCCTTAACTAGTCATTTCGTGGTTGTGAGTGAGCTTGTCTCATACGTACTTAACGAGTCATTTTGTTGTTACGAGTATGATATACCTGTTTGTTTTTTTAATTTTGCGCAAAGCTACAAGAGGGCTATCTGCGCCAGCCGTCCCTATTCTAGCAGTGTAAGACCAGAGGGAAGGCAACTAGTCATCATCATTTACCGCCAACTCTTCGGTCAATCTTTTGTTGACCGTTACATTTTAGCACTCCCACAGCTAAAAGGACGAATATGTTTCGTATAACAGGGTTTCAAACCCACGACCCTCAAATTACAAGTCGAGAGCTTTAACCACCTGGACCCGATTCTTTTATAGTCATAGATATTATAACTTAAGTATAGAACCGTGAAATTATTTGGCAACTATCATCAAATACAATAAAGCGCACTTCTAGGTTTAGTACATTATATGTGGTGAGATAGCTTTCTCTTAGATCTCACTTTGACATGCTAGGCTGTATACTGTTTCACACGTTCTGAACTAGTTCTAGTGTACAATGTTTCAAATGTGCATTAGGCATGAGCTTGGTAAATCACGTGTCTTATTGTTGATATCAAAGATTGTTTCTTTTTTTGAAATTAAGCGGAAAGCAAAAACAATAAGTTATCTGTGCTCTGCCCACTAGAGGTATCGAATCCTACATTATAGAGTTGCAAATCCAAGGAGATACTGATTTGCAGCAGGAGGTTAACATCAATACAGTTTAGCTCACAGACAACAAATAAGGAAAAGAAGTGGTAAACAGTATAGCTACACCAAAAATCATTAGAGCCAGGTAGGAACGTAACTATGATAAAGGCGAAGAATATCAACCGTTTTGCTATTAACACTGAAGTTTCTAGAAGTCCTCTAATTAAGAATTGTTTGTTTTGAATTTCGCACAAAGCTTCAAGAGGGCTATCTGCGCTAGCCGTACCTAATCTAACAGTGTAAGACAAGATGGAATGCAGATAGTCTAGTCATCACCACCCACCGCCAACTCTTGGGCTACTCTTTTATCAACGAATAGTGGGATTGACAGTCACATTATATAGCCCCCACGGCTGAAAGGGCGGGCATGTTTGGTGCGACCGGGATTCGAACCCGTGACCCCCGGATTAACACGCCATGTCGAGGCCCCTCTAATTAACAAGGATATAATTCTTTTTTTTTAAACGGCTTATCGTAATTGAACTAATTTGATTATTAGCTAAGTTTTAAATAGAACATTAACATTATCAATTAAAATGATTACTAAACTAATCTTACAGCGTTGTTGCTGAATGATTCAACTTAAGTTGTTATTAATACTTTTTATAAATAATAGTAATGAGAAACAAATGTATGCATTGTTAGTAAATTCTGTGGAATAATCTATTTCAAGTTTGTTATGATGTTAATAATGGATAAAATATAACGAAAATAACTTGACGCGTCTCAATCAGATTCTTTTCCAGTTTATTTTGAGCGACGTTGCGGGCAAACGTCTTTCGTCAGGCAGTAAAGATTGTGTTACAATGGAATAAGGCTCAGAGTCTTCTGCGCTTAATTCCATTGTAACACAATTTACTGCTTGACAAAGGGCGTCTGTCCGAAACGTCTTGTACAACAACCTTTATAGCGTTAATGCCCATAATTATAAAAACTTAAATTAGTAATATCATCAGCTACAAAAAATTTCAGTGACTATACATAAGACTTAGGTAAACAATATCTAAAGGTTCTACTTGAGTGAACAATCTATAAAGTTTACAGTTAAGTGAACAATACCTAAAGCAGGGGTTCCTAACCGGTGGGTCGCGAACCCCAGGGGGTCGCGAAGCCTTGGCAGTGGAGTCGCGTAGCCTTGTTAGAAGTAGCTTGGGATTAATTTTATTTCATCAATTACATTTTCATGCTCTTACATTTTTTTGTTTCAGTGCAAAGCAAAACGTGTGCTACGTTAGTTCAATGTCATTAGGTGATATTATGGGTGTATGTATGCGTGCCTGTGTGAATGTGTATGTGTCTTCAACTGCATGTATGTGTGTACTATACTAGTGAGTAGCGAGTATGTGAGTGCACGCGCATGTACGTATGCTTGTGTGTCTGTTTAGCTGTGATTAAGTGTGTGTGTGTGCTCACTGTCGACACGTGAGTCACATGTCATCTGCTGATTGGTGGATGACGAATCTCGCGACTAGCCACGCTCCCTTTCCTCCCAATACTTACCCCATCATTACTCTACCTGCACCTTCAACATGTAATCAGTATAAGATCTACAGTTGCCAAAGCGTTCATTATTCAACATTTTTATTTTATTTTAACAAGGAGATAAGTAAGCAGTAGAGGTGAGTTGTGTTCATGGCTAAACGGCGCAGATACTCAGAATGCAACCTCAACATTGGCTTCACCACTGTGCTCGCCAACGAAGGCATCGAGAAACCACAGTGTGTTTTGTGTCATGCAGTCCTGAGTGCAGAGTCAATGAAACCATCAAAAGTCAAGCGTCATTTCGAGACGAAACATCCAGAACACGCAAAGAATGGTTTGGATTTCTCCAAACGGCATGAACGGTGTCTTTAATAGCCAAAGAATCGATAGAAGTGGGTCGTTTCAGCAGCAGAGTGCAGCCTTAAATAGCCCTTAATGGAAGCTTCATATGAGATTGCATTCGAAATTGCTGAACAAAAAAAGCCTCACACGATTGGAGAAACACTTTTTAAACCCTGCATGATGAAAGTAGTAAATCTTATTCTTGGAGAAGCCAGGGCAAAGAAGATGCAGCAAGTATCCCTGTCAAATAAACTGGGGAACACTTTTTCAGTAACTTTGAGTTGCATTGGATATTTTAACTGATTCTGAAGGAGTTTTAGGCACTGATTTCAAATCTGAAATTAGTTTTTCTCTACGAGCTCTAGTTTGTATGCAATTTGAGGTAAATGAAATTGTACAAATGTGAACTTGCGTAAACCATGTATAAGCATTTTCACGTCCATATATATAGATAGCTTCTAATATTTTGATCATTCTTCTTGTTTCAGATCAAACATAACTTCCAAAAATAGATATCATTGCAGAAACAAGCCTGATGCCTTTTGCTACATATGTGGATGCTACACACTCAATCGTCAGAGACTAACATATCCTCGTTCGTCAAGCATACCTACAAGGCATATTTTGAAGTTCATCTTGGTGATTAAGACAAGCAATGGGCTCATGTGTGCCACAATTGTTGGGAAATGCTTCGAGACTGGACCAAAGAAAAACGCAATGGTCTGTCTTTTGGTGTTCCAATGATTTGGCGCGAACCTACCAACCATGTAACTGACTGTTATTTCTGCATGGTAAACTCAACGGGTGTTGGGAAGAAAAACCGACATAGATTACGCATCCGAACATTCCCTCAGCTATTCGGCCTGCTCCGCACTCTGAAAAAGTTCCTGTTCCAGTTTTCAAAGGCTTGCCTTCATTGGACGATAAAGACATTGGACATGATACAAGCGAACAAGACAGTTGTGACATTGAATTGTCAGAAAAGCGTACACAATCGGAGAACTGTTCTTCAGACACCGAACCTTTCCCCGTCCCCAAGCTTTTTCCCCAGGCTGAACTGAATGATTTAGTGCGGGATTTAGGTCTTTCAAAGAAAGCAGCAGAGCTTTTGGCATCAAGATTACAAGGCAGAAATCTTGTTGATCACTCTGTTAAAGTATCATATTTCAGAAAGCGTGACCAGCTTTTTGTGACCTTCTTTTCAGAAGACAGACAGTTTGTTTACTGCCATGACATCCAAGGGCTTCTCAAAGAACTGGGTGTACCTTACTATAGTCCTGCTGAATGGAGACTCTTTTTAGACAGTTCAAAACGCAGTCTAAAGTGTGTTCTTTTACATAATGGGAATGTTTATGGAGCAGTACCTGTCCGTCACTCAGTGCATTTGCGGGAAGACTATGATGATATGAGAATGGTCATGGACTTATTAATATATCATGAGCACAACTGGATCATTTGTGTAGACTTAAAGATGGTCAACTTTCTTCTTGGACAACAGAAAGGTTTCACCAAGTTTCCATGTTTCCTCTGTGTGTGGGACAGCCGAGCATGAGAAAGACATTGGGTCCATAAGGACTGGCCTATTCGTGACATCCTTGAAGCAGGCATGCCAAATATCATACAAGACCCAATTGTAAGCAGAGATAAGATCATCTTTCCTCCTCTTCACATCAAATTAGGTTTGATGAAGCAATTTGTCAAGACACTGGAAACCGAAGGTGAATGTTTCCAACACATCATCACAGCTTTACCAGGGTTATCATTTGAGAAGATCAAAGCAGGCGTGTTTGATGGCTCACAGATTCGAACCCTAATTCGTGATGATCAGTTTGTTGCTAAGATGACCGCTTTAGAAAAGGCAGCATGGTTATCCTTTGTGGCAGTCGTTCAGAACTACCTTGGAAACAATAAGGCGGGGAACTACAGTGAACTTGTGAACAGAATGCTCCTCGCTTTTCGTGATCTCGGGTGCAACATGAGCATCAAGCTTCATTTTTTGAACAGCCACCTTGATAAGTTCCCAGACAACCTGGGGCTGTGAGTGACGAACAAGGAGAACGATTCCACCAAAACCTAAAGGTCATGGAAGAACGCTACCAAGGGCGCTGGGACAAAAGTATGATGGCTGACTACTGCTGGAGCATTAAACGAGATTGTCCAGATGAAGTGTACAAACGCAAATTCCTACCTGAATAAAATACACAAACAAATTGATAAGCTATTCCTATAATTTCCTATAATAACGAAAAATTAAAAAATAAATAAAAATGTCAAATTGCATAAAATCTGTAGCTTGCAGACAAATACCGACTTCAGATTTGAAATCAACATACTCAAATTGACTATAGAAAGGTCTTTTTTTTAAATGCAACAAAATGAGTGTTCCCCAGTGTATAATGATATACAGAGGCGCATTTTTAAAATGTCTATGGATGTGAAGAAACAGGTTTTGACTGAAATCAAGGGTTCCCCTTTGTTCTCCTCTCAGCTCGACGAGTCAACAGATGTAAGTTCATGTTCTCAGTTGCTTGTCTTCGTGAGATACATTAATTCAGGTAACATCAAAGACGAATTCTTATTCTGCGGTGCACTTGAAACCACAACAAAAGCTGATGATGTCATGAAAAAAGTTTCAACTTTTTTTCAAGACAAAGATCTTCAATGGGAAAACGTGTGTGGGGTTTGTATGGATGGGGCACCGGCTATGCTGGGATCGAATTCAGGATTCTAGTCAAGAGTGAAGAAGCTAGAACCTCAAGCAAAGGGCATCCACTGCATGATTCACCGATATGCTCTCGTCAGTAAGACTCTCCCTGCCTCTCTGCAGGAAGTGCTTGAATCTCTAATCAAAACTGTAAATTATGTGAAGACTCAAGCACTCAGCACTCGCCTATTCAAAGAACTATGCAAAGACATGAATGTTGACCACGAAGTCCTTCCTTCTACACAGCAGTACGTTGGTTGTCGAACGCTGGATTTTGAACGCTGCTACCAAGAAGGGTATAACAAAAACCTGATGGGAGACTATATTTGGGGGCTGATACGTGAAAGTCGCAAATATCCAAAAACTACTTCCTCTGAATATTTTTGTTCATTTTTTTATAATTTTAGTATAAAATAATGTAAAGAATGACTCATATGTTGTTTTATTCAGACCTTATGTAAATAAAAATGTGCAAATTTGCCCGTTTTTACATG
Organism: Carcinoscorpius rotundicauda; assembly: GCA_011833715.1. NCBI lineage: Eukaryota > Metazoa > Arthropoda > Merostomata > Xiphosura > Limulidae > Carcinoscorpius > Carcinoscorpius rotundicauda. The sequence continues at coordinate 51,075,897 of CM022395.1, forward strand.
TAAGATAGGTTAATTTCTAAATTTCATTATCCAGATGACAAAAAGCAAAGTTTAAAAGGAAAATGGCCATTTTCTAAACTTTTACAACATCCAGGAACAAAATTTTTGTTACATAGTGTTATCTATCAGATTTCATGAAGATTGGTTAGTTCTACCAGTATGTCACAACAATCATGATACTAGACACACAAATGGAAAACTATGTTACATATATACACAGGTTTACATTTCATTATTCCTTAACATCTTTAGCGATATAATTTTTTCGCTGTGAAACTTAGCACATGTTTAATAATATAATTCATCTGCTTGAAAAATGAGTATTTATTTAATATACCAGATTCATTGTGTGGAAAATATAAATAAAATCAGGTTTGTTGCTCGCTCAAACTCTCATGTATTAGTTGACTACACAGTTTCTTTTAAAGAACGATTTTATACAAAATATAAAAAAATCAATCACACCCAGTTGTGCTTTCACCATTTAACAGAAATCTTAATTTTGTGAGTCCAAAAATTTAATCTATTTTTTAATAACTCACTTACCGTCTAGCTTCATACTTCGTAATCTATTCCTACGTTTAAAGTTTTAGGGTTTTTCTACATACCAGTAAACAAGTTTCTATAACTTTTTTATCTTTTCGAATTACTTTAAACGTATCTACATAAATATAATATTTTTATTAGTTAAAGTGTAGATATTCTTTAATACATATTCTAAATTCTGAAATTTATATCTGACTAGAGTGTACCATCAATTCTAATCAACCATGACAGCAGATACGAAATATTCTTCTTTTAATTAATTAATGTTCTTTGTATAAAACTAAGCATATTCAACCATGATTTTATGACATTAAAAATGTGGTATTTTCTGCTTCACTTTAGTTGACGCCAATTCTTAATTTTTCTCAGGTAACCAAGGTCTTCGCAATAAACTTACAAATTATTTAGCTGTAAGTGTTCTCACTAGGGCATTAAACGTTAGTTAATTCAGTTGATGAAAATGTATTTATAATCACTAGGACGTAGATTCACATAAAATTTTAGTCAGTGGATAGATAGTCTATCTATGTATTGGTTGGCCATGATGGACAGCGTTTGTTATATTTTCTTTATTGGGTACTAGTCATTCACAACTCGTGTTTGTTTGTTTCTGAACTTCGCGCAAAGCTACTCGAGGGCTACCTGCGCTAGCCATCCCTAACTTAGCAGTGTAGGACTAGAGAGAAGGCAACTAGTTGTCACCACCCACTGCCAACTCTTGGGCTACTTTTTTATCAACAAATAGTGGGATTGACCGTTGCTTTATAACGCCCCTACGGCAAAAACGGCAAGCAAGTTTGGTGTGATGGGGATTCTAACCGGCGACCCTTGGATTACGATCCAAACGCCTTAACACACTTGGCCATGCCGAACCTATTAATAAGAAACAAAACATTATTAAGACATATTTTATTATAGTTTTCCAACCTGAGTGTGTCATTAATTGTATTAGTTTTATACACATTTTCTGCTATTTCTAGTTATTTTTGTTGTCGTAAAATCGCTTGAATCAATAGATAAACATCATTCCTGTCCTTTACTTACCCCTTTTAATTGAATAGCCTTTTACGCACTTGTTTTAATTAGTTTCGTACATAAAATAGGAATATATATATTAAAACGTACAATATCTTTCAGTTTTTAGTTTATTCATATTCGAAATAAAGGCTTTTCTCTTAATTTAATTTTTAAAGTCTAATTGGGATGTGTACATTGAAATGTGTATCTTGTGTTCTTTCAAACACCGCAGTATCGATGGTCAGCATAATAAGTTTCAAACTTTTATTCACCAGGTGTCATTTTGTATAACTACAGGTCCAAGAAAATATAGATTTTTGCGTATCTAATGATAATGCTATTTCAATGATTACAAGCCAGAATAGAATAAGAAACCGTGAACAACGGGACACTTGAAAAGTTTCACAAAGATTCACCAATAAAGCAATCTCCAGGTGGCCTCCAGGAGAAAGTCATAAATATTTGAAGGAACTGCGTGACTTCGAACAAGGATAAATTAGGCCTATTCAAGCTTTTAGTTCATCTTACATTGTCCACTATTTCTTTCAGTTCGTGGACTTCATTGTCGACTTTGTCCCGTTTTTTTAAAGAATTCACGAAACTATACCAATCAGTTCCATATTCAATTCTATTTCTCATCTCCACCTCTACTTTTACACGTATTTCAACCTTTACTTCTCAACATTTAGTCACGTCTCGATAGTTTCAGAAGAGTTAGAACACGATACACTATGTTCCAAAGGTATATTATATCGCACATTTAAATTGCTAGAACTGCTATTATTTCTTTGCGTTCTCTTTCAGCAATATGACGCTGCTGATTCCAACAAAATGTGTTTAGTACAATGCAAGTATCGCTAAACACTTTCTAGAACAGATGACGCTTACAGCACCTTAATTTATGGACAGACTTGATGTGTTAACTGAGAATGAGAGAAAACATCTTGAACTTCTGTGACAGTTTTTTTTAAACAACGAATCTGGTTTCTCAAAAACGACATTTTATGATTTCTTGACTATTAGGGTTACTTATTTCGTAATTTCTTTGTATTTAATATTGCCCCCCCCAGTGGCTCAGCGGTATGTCTGCGGACTTACACGCTAAAATCCGGGTTTCGATACCCGTGGTGGGCAGAGCAAAGATAGCCCATTGTGTAGCTTTGTGCTTAATTCAAAACAACAACAACAAGTATTTAATATTTTCATAATTATTTCGAAAAAAAATTACCTCTCTTCTCGTGCATTATCGCTATGGAAACATGCTTGCTGAAACTTAGTTTTGTCTTTCGTACGCAAGTTACATATATGTACACACATATATACACACAAACACCACCTGGAAGTGATGAATTCAACTAAGCCGAAACACATTGATAAATTTCATTGCTAAAACGGAAAAATAACCCCTGCGTGAAAGCAGGGTTTATTATTGTTTGTGAAAAGAACACAAACAACGACCTCAAACATATACTTTATCTCCGCAGCCTGATATGAACACGACAGCTTGTCATGTTTTCTGTGTTTGCGTGTTTCAGTATTATACCACACCTAGAACAAGTAATTACGTAATTCTTAGTTTCGTTGTTGCTCTCCAAGTTTTCATGTACTGAAAAATATTTTGTATTTTGCTTACAATCTAATCCTTATGGAAAGTTCTGTGAATGGAAACTTTTCTTTTCAGAAATAATCGAAAGACAGCAGGTGAATTTCTCTATAAGAATCTGTTCGTAACTATTGGTTTAATCTCCGTGAAGTAAAAGCGTTACATATGATTTCAATTTATTATCATAAACTAACATTTAAAATAACAGAGCATATCGACTCGCAATCTCTTTGGTATTCTTTCTCTTTCGACTTACCTAAGTTAAATTCTTATGGAAAAATCAAAAACCGAATTTGCAAGAACGTCAATGCTCGGAGCAAAACAAGTAATTGTGTATGAAGTGCAAGTTAAAGAAAAACAATTTTATTGAAAAAGACTTATTCATATTATTGAAATCCGAGATAAAACCTGTATTTCATTATTTTTAGTTTTTAAATGTGAACACATTTTATATTAAAGCACTACTTTTTGTCACAGGGGCAAAGCAATTTTTTTTCCTGTGAAAAAATTAATATACAAAAAAGCAATTTGATCATAAATGTTTATTCTGACATATCTCTCTGATCAGACATTTGACATATCCCTCTAGTCAGACATCTGACATATTTGTCTGGTCAGTCATCTGATATATTTCTCTGGTCAGACATTATTATATCAAAGACTCGAAAACATTTCTGTTACTTTCAATTTAATTTGGTCCGGCATGGCCAAGCGCGTAAGGCGCACGACTCGTCATCCGAGGGTCGAGGGTTCGCGCCCGCGTCGCGCTAAACATGCTCGCCCTCCGAGCCGTGGAGGCGTTATAATGTGACGGTCAATCCCACTTTTTGTTGGTAAGAGTAGCCCAAGAGTTGGCGGTGGGTGGTGATGACTAGCTGCCTTCCCTCTAGTATTACACTACTAAATTATAGACGGCTAGCACAGATAGCCCTCGAGTAGCTTTGTGCGAAATTCCAAAACAAACAAATAAATTCAATTTAATTTATGCAGAAATATATTAAGAAACAAACTGTGCGTTTTAATATCACTTAACGCTTCTAAAATCTTTTTCGTGAAAATGAATCAATCTATTTATCTACCTCAGATTCGTACCACGTATTTATTCCTCAAGTGTATAATTTTGAGAAAAGAACGTAAGTAAATAATTGATACTTTTGATGAGCTTGAGTTTGACACTACTGTATACAAGCTTTACATTTATAGGTTAAATAAAGTTCCCAGTGGCTACACGGAAGGTTTAAGGGTTTTCTACGCTAAAAGTATGATCTCTATATCTTCAGTTGGTAGAATTCAAATAGCTGATTGTGTAAAGAAGGAAGAGCATATCGATAGGCCCCATACTCAGCATAGGAACTCCAATGAACAATGGTTTTATAATTCTCGCTCTCTTGTAATAATATTCTATGGATGGAAGTTTGCTGTTTCACACATGTGAAAAGTAAATTAAGGCGTTTTTTCCCCCAAAAAGTATATCCTAAATGTAATATCACTTTAATCGTTTTTATGGGTAACTATCAATATCCACAACCAGCTGTTGACGAGGACTATTAGTAGGTTTTGGAACAATGTGGGCAACAGCATCCAAACCGTTGCCTCTATTTGATCATCCTTGTTAGCTGATAGTCAGTATATCTTCAATGATTTTGAAAGCTGTTGTCGCAGATATTTTCCTTTACTTTTGTAGATGAACGGTATAGGTTTGATTATCAGGTTTTTTGTGAGCATTAATGGCGCTCTAGTAAAATGAGTTAATTTGAAAGTGTACTTGTTTTTGTCAACGTCATAATTTTGAATTTTGTTTTAATGGTTAGTGTGATAAGTTATCATAAAGTTTGCATTTAAGAATTTTGTTTTGCATTATATATATATATACACACATGCATACAGACATACTAAATATATATTACACACACACACACACATATATATATATATATATGTTAAACATTTATGAGTGTTAAATTTCCTCAGTGTTATCTGGATTTATTCTTACTTTAGAAAGTGTATATAGTGTAATCGATATATGTATGAACATACAATGTAGTTATTTAAAATCAGTTTATAAACATACTCCTATCACGATGAACTCTTATAACTCCCAATTAAGATTCAGTTAGATCACAAAATTGGAAATCTAGTTTGGGATAATTAGCACGTTCAGGTAACGTAATAGTTTATACTAGACGTTTAATGCAATTATAAAGACTCTTTGTTGAAAGTTACATAAACGAATTTACCTCGTATGCGAGAACTCTCCTTCTACAAGAAACTTCTGAACTAGTTATAGTAAAGTACTGTTGAGAAAAGAAATTTCAATACACAGAAACACAGTTAGGAGGGTGTGAATGTGGGGGTTATCCTTATTTGTTAACAAAGTTTCTCAGATACAAACGGCTGTAAAAACTGGAGAAATCGGAAAGCTTAGAATAAAATAACAACAAAAAAAGAAACTATAAACTCTCACTCAAGCAATTAGATAAAACTTATTTACTATTTTTTTTAGTTTAAACGTGACATTGTTTAATAGGTTATCAGAAAGAGCGGCTCCTATGTTTCAGTACCATAAACATATTAGTATACAGACATATAAAACTTAAAGACTTCACTAAATACATGAGTGTTTCAAATAAATTGTAAGATGCAATAGTCTAGCTGGATAATAAATTGCGTTTCTCAGTACAAGGCTACCACGCTTTGTCTACATATTACTGTGTTTATTAATGCTAATGTTGTTTCTAAAACAAAGTAAAAACACACTCACTAAAAACGTGTAAATAGCACGTGATAATGCCCGGCATGGCCAGGTGGATTAAGTTGCTTGACTCATAATCTGAGGGTCGAGGGTTCGAATCCCGCTCGCACCAAAAATATTCGCCTTTTCAGCCGTGAGGACGTTATAATGTGACGAGCAATTCCACTATTCGTTGGTAAAAAAGTAGCCCAAGAGTTGGCGGTGGGTGGTGATGACTAGCTGCCTTCCTTCTAATCTCGCACTGCTAAATTAGGAACGGCTAGCGCAGATAGCTCTGGTGTAGGTTTGCGCGAAATTTAAAAACAAACATACAAGCACATGATATCGCTTTTTTTCTCGCTCTGTTTGATGCTTTTGTTTTTGAAAATTTTGAGAACTTATGCCAAAGAACTTATATACATTATACGAATATATGTATATGAATTGAGCTTCGCTATTATTTGCTCTATGTGTCTGTCCATGACAGTCGATAATGAATCAGGTGCTTAAAACATCAAAACGCTAAAGCTTTATACATATGTTTTCCATTGTTTTCTCTTTCTTTTTATGGCCGAGCGCGTTAAGGCGTGCACTCGTAATCCGAGGGTCGCGGGTTCGCGCCCGCGTCGCGCTAAACATGCTCGCCCTCCCAGCCGTGGGGGTGGATAATGTGACGGTCAATCCCACTATTCGTTGGCAAAAGAGTAGCCCAAGAGTTGGCGGTGGGTGGTGATGACTAGCTGCCTTCCCTCTAGTCTTACACTGCTAAATTAGGGACGGCTAGCACAGATAGCCCTCGAGTAGCTTTGTGCGAATTCCCAAAAAACAAACAAAAAAACAAACTCTTTCTTTTTACAATTTGTGGTTTAGATATATCGCGTGTCAAAGAGAATATAAGTAAAATATAAGCTTTTAAGTGCAAAATCGTATAGATATCAGAATTATTTAAGGAGGAACTTTGTAATTAATACTATATGTTTAAATTTTTGTTGAGTGGTTACTTATATGTTTCCCCTTTGTTTTAAAATTAAAATATACAACTGAACTTACATTTGTATCAAAAATAGGTACAGCATTTGGAGCAACAATCAGTTGTCGTTGCACAAAAACTAATATTACGCAAATACAAATTAAATTAAACCTTTATTAATAATACTGATTTAAATTACTGCAATTTTTAAACTTTTTATGCAATCGTCGTGTTTGACCATCAGATTACAACAGCTGTAAAAATACTTAAAGAGATCTATAAAAAACATACCTGAGTGATTACGAACTGAAACTAACATATGCCACGATCACAACATTGAACTAATAAACCGCCCACGATGTGGAGGTATCAAACGACTCGTCCATGATCTGGAGCGATCACACACTTTGCCAGAACTAGGAGCTAAAAGCACCGAGACTATAACTTAGAAATAACAAGTCGACACGATATGGATCTAACACACATTTTAACCACAATCTGAAATTTACATACACCCTGACCGTGATCTAGACCTGTACATATATCCTGATTACAACCTGACGTAGCACGCACCTTCATTACGATCTGGAGCTAACACACACTTTGAATAGGAGTTAAAGTTAACACATACCTTGAATAGGATCTGGAGTTAACGACACATTTCGAACATGATTTGATGCTAAGACCAAACCACAACCTGAAACTAACAAGGAGATCATGATCTGTAGCTCACAGTATAAAATAATGATTAATTCGATGATATACCAAACTCAGTAGTATAAGTAATCTATCACGTGCGTTATAACTGTGTTCATGTTCCAAAAACAGAAATGTTACCATCGTTAAAATCAAACAACATAAAAATAAAAACTATTTTACTGCATAACTGTGGGTATTAGCCATATAGATTATTGATAAAATTTGTGTCATGGATGTGTAACGTGCCATTGGGAATATAGAGAAAAAAATATAAATTTTTAAGTGTAAAATCGTATAGATATCAGAATTATTTAAAAAAACAACGTCATAAAAACAGTATAAGTTCAAAGTATTGTTAAGTATAAATCGACAAGTCACAATAATTCTAACAGTAAATATCGACATGACTCCAGGAGCTCTCACAATCGTGAAAACATTATCCATTACTGATGTATTTAGAGAGTTACAATAATTCTAACACTACTTAATACTCACAATAATTAAGAGCCAAGCTAGCTGTACAAATCTCAGTTTTATCATGATAACTGAGTAACAATATAATATGGCAAGTTTCGAGGGCTCTAATAATATTATTAAATATCGATAGTGTTCATTTGAATTTCGCGTAAAGCTGCAAGAGGGCTATCTGCGCTAGCTCTCCCTAATTTAGCAGTGATGTAATATAGGGAAGGCAGCTAGTCATCATATGTACCGTTAACTCTTGGGCTACTCTTTCACCAACAAATAGCAACACTGATAGTAACATCATAACACCCTCAAGGTTGAAAGGCGAACATATTTGATGAAATGGGGATTCGAGCTTGCGACCCTCAGATTGTGAGTTAAGCGTCTTAACCACCTGCCCATCCTAGGCCTAATATAGTTTAAGCAGTTTCAAGATTTCTAACAATGTTTGATTATTTATTTAGCTACACAATTTAAATATTATTATTGAATGAAGAACTTCTCTATCAAATGTTGTCCAGCAAGTAAATGCGACGTGTGTATTAGTCTTTCCTCAATACAATGCTTCTTCTATGAATATGATGCTTTTCCTTACAAAAAACATTTTTATAGAGACTTATAGAAACAAATAGAGAAAAAAAAAGTTTTCTCAATGAAAACAAAAAGAAAATCTAATTAGGACCAAAAAAAAAAAGAACAAGCTGAACAAATTGACTAAAAAAAGAAATAAAACCAAACAAAAAACACAAAACTTGCGAATCTTCCTTTCGCATGGTTGTGTATCCAGTCACGCACCGTCATGAAATTTCATTGGCTGGAAACTGAAGCAATGATCGAATGTTCGAAAAAGTCTTCCTTAATGACGTCATAGCTATATTATAATAATATTTCGTGTGTTAGAATATAAACTAGTTTTAAAACGAACAGCTTGTTGAGCAGAGATCCATAGACTGCACAAACTATTTTCTGACAGGCAGCGAACCCGTCACTGAAAATCTCAAGTTTTACTCTCAGGCTGGTAAGTCAACGAGTTAGGAAGCTATAATATTTAAATTTCTTGCAAAGAACGACTGGTTGTTAATTTTGTAATTACTAAATAAACCACTAGGATTGACTCTTGATAACAACTGTAAGATATCCTGTCTTAACACATATGCGTATGAAGATGTTTGAAATCAGACAGAAAAATTAACTTTTCATTTATAATACCGATCGGAATAATGACAAGAAATCCGGAAGTTGACCGTGTTTTCTAGTTTCAGTGAAATATCTCACGTTCCATTTTCGTCTTTCGCTCAAACGTAACTTTTGGACCGAATGTTTAAAAATGTAAGTAACATTTTTCTGATGAGAAGTTTATTTTTCAAAGAATTATGTTAAATTTTAATAAAATGACTCGTTCCCGAACTTACAAAACAGTATCGTGGAGAACGCTTCGCCTGTCTTGTCACAGGTGCAAAATGATGAGAAATGTAATTCATTCCTGTCACGTATAGAATGTTTTACACAGCATGACGTCGATTCTCTTAGTGAATATTAACATATTATCTAAAAAATAAACCAAAATCTCTAGCCTATTAGGTTTTCAAAAGTTATTTCACTAGATATTGAAAAAAAAGCTAATTTGAAAGACCTCTGAAATCATATAACACCATAAACGAAACAAAGTACATAATTCTATATTTCATGTGAAATACTGCGTAATGTAAAATTTACCTCAGTAAGTGCATAAAGAGGGCGCAGTGATATTTTCTGTTGCCAAAAATATAAATTATAATGTTGTTACAAAATAGATCTTTGCTCAAATAAAAAAAACGTTTCTCATTAAAAAAATATAAATATTTAAAACGATAAAATCTAGTCATTACATTCAATATAGGCCCGACATGGTTAGGTGGTAAGGGACGCTCGATTCGTAATCTGATTGATGTGGGTTCGAATCCCCGTCACACCAGACATGCTCGCCTTTTCAGACACTGGGGCATTATAATGTACCATCAATCCGTTGCTAAAAGGGTAGATCAACAGTTGACGGTGAGTGGTGATGACTAGCGGCCTTTCCTCTAGTTTTACACAACTACATTAGGGACAGCTAGCGCAGATAGTCCTCGTGTAGCCGCGAAATTCAAAAACAAACAATACATTCGGATTAGAAGATAGAAATACGAGAAAAATCCCTTCTTGAACATAGAAGTACATGCCACTAAATATTATTGCGAGTATAATACATAAAGAGTAACTTTCTTAATGTAATTTTATCTTTTCTAACAATACTTTTATTACAGTATTTTGTGTTTTATACAACGAAATTTATTCTGACGTCTAATTCTTGTATTTGTGAAAGATAATTTGATATAACACGGCCAAATACGTTAAGTCCAAACAAAAATAAAATATAAATCATCAATTATACGTATTGCGTGGAAAATCGTGTATTACTTGTATCCTTCCAATATTTTACAATAGATTCCTGATTTGTATCTCAGAGCGGCTGGTATGGGTATTAACACTTTTATTGATAAGAAAAGAACAACGTTTTGATCTTTGTAGGTAATCTTCGGGAAGGTCGAAACGTTGTTCTCTTCTTATCAATAAAAGTATTAAAGTATTAATACCCATACCAGCCGTTCTGAGATACTTTTTTATTTAAAGTAGGTTTCTAATCATCAAGGAGGTTCTTGATTTGTGTAATAAGAATCCATTATCTGGATATTGATAAATTAGGTAGCAAGTTTTTTTGTTTTTTTTTGGATTTCAAACTGCGAATAAATTAATAACAGATGGATTTATCCTCAGAAATATTACAATAATTGTATCTTGCCTATAGGCCCATCCCACTCACTAATACTTTCATACACTTTTTCTGACGATGTCTTTCCCCCACCTCAAGTTGTATGACGTTTCTGGTTACAACAATTTCTCAAACAATATTTTCTCAATCATTTCATCTTATACTGCAATCGGCGTATTTGAAAGTGGGGCAGAAAGCGGTCAAGAATGATAAACGTACCGGACTCTGGTGTAAGGTTTCGTGGTACGTGACACTTTACGTACGAAAAATAAAGAAACTTCGCTCTGAAATTTATAAGAGCTACAATCAAATCTCATTACTCGATCTGATAAAAGTAATCCAATAGTTGTCGATGTGTGGTGTTGTCCAGCCTATTCCCTCCATTCTATCATTCAATTCATTGTGCTATTGAATGATTCTAATAATTCAAAATTAGGGACGGCTAGCTTTACCAAAACGTCTGACAAACCGACTCCATTATGAGAATTAATATTTGTTAACCTTACACTTGTAATCGTCAATCATTAAAATTTGCAAACGTTGACACCTCTCGGGGTTTAAACACGATTTCATGTTGAAACATGTATTTAATTTTTATAACAGAAATTGATAATGGAGTGTTAGTTTGGTTTTTTGGAATTTCGCACAAATTTCGAGGGCTATCTGTGCTAGCCGTTCCTAATTTAGCAGTGTAAAACTAGAGGGAAGGCAGCTAGTCATCACCACCCACCACCAACTCTTGGGCTACTCTTTTACCAACGAAAAGTGGGATTGACCGTCACATTATAACGCCCTCACGTTTTGGAGGGCGAGCATGTTTGGCGCGACGCGGGCGCTAACCCGCGACCCTCGGATTACGAGTCGCGCGCCTTACGCACTTGGCTATGCTGGGCCATATGGAGTGTTAAATTTACCAATAAATATTTACGTTTTAAAGGGCATTTCTAAAAATATTTCTAAACGTAATAAATGTTTCATTGAAGTTGTTAACAACTCAGTCATATAATAATGAAAAGAATGTCCTTGCCATTTCTCAAATATGTATCTTTCACACTTAACTTTGCACAATACTTAAGCACAAAAAATTACAAGTAGAAAATAACTGACCAGTCATATTCAGTCTGAAAATTCATTAGGTTCTCTCGTGTCACACAAAACACGCTTGCCGTTTCAGCTGTGAGGGCATTATAATGTCACGGTCAACCCTACTATTCGTTGGTAAAAGACTAGTCCAAGAGTTGGTGGTGGGTGATGATGACCAGCTGCCCTCCCTCTAGCGTTACACTGTTAAATTATGGACGACTAGCACAGATAGCCCTCGTGTAGCTTTGCGCGAAAATTAATACAAGTCAAGCCAAGCTTCAGGTGATTGGGCGTAATTTTGTAAACAGTTAAAACGTGCAACTTATTACTGCGTTCAAGAATGAAATGTCCTTACTGTTAAAGATGAATTTTCAACAAATTTAATAATTGCCTTAGAAATTGTACTTTTATTAGGTATAATTCCTGTTGGTTGCCATATTTTTGAATACTTAAATTTTTGAGTAAAAATGAGACTAAATATGCGGTTCCTCGAACTGAAGTTCCTCTTGGTCGTTCGACTGTTTCCAAGACGTTTTACAATTATGACGTAATAGTTGCTGGCATGGCCAGGTGGGTTAAGGCGTGCGACTCGTAATCTGAGGGTCGCAGGTTTGCATCCCCGTCGCGCCAAAAATGCTCGCCCCTTTTTGCTGTGGGGGCGTTACAATGTTACGATTAATCCCACTACTCGTCGGTAAAAGAGTAGCCTAAGAGTTGGCGGTGGGTGGTGATGACTAAGTGCCTACTCTCTAGTCTTACACTGCTAAATTAGGGATAGCTAGCGAAGATAGCTCTCGAGTATCTTTGTGCGAAATTCAAAAAAAAATTATAATTTATACTTTAAAGTTCATTTACGAAATAAACCACAAAGTCTAAATATGTTAATTTATATGCATCGTTTGAGTTATTTGGTGAGATAATTTTATCTTTGAGAATTTGTTTACATACTTTTCCACTGAAGGGGATTTGAGCTGAAGTTTTGTGTGCTGTTAGTTAAAATAGTAACATGTGTCATAATCAATAGTCATTAAGATGTATTTTTTTTACAGTAAAACAAATCTCATATACCCATGCCGCAATGCTTCTTTAAAACATGCTTTTACTGTAAAACAATGTTTAGTGCAAACCTTTATACGGATTACTAAGCTTCCGGAGCAGGCAGAAGTCGGATGTCTAAAGAAACAAATAAATAGGACACTATTTCAAGTAATTATTTAGGATTGAAACTACGTGAGTAACTTTCCTAGAAGCCAGTCCTTCTATTATTACTGTACATATATACGTTTAACTACCTTCATCTGGTAAGAATCCGCACTTTACTGTAAGCTTTGTACATACTACACATATTCTGAGCTAAAAACCCATGTCATTGGTAATAAAAAGCAGAAAACGTCACCCTCAGTGTGCAATATTTACCTCTACCAACACGTGTTCGTCTATAATTGTGTGTAATGCCTATAAAATGATAAGTTTATTTTTCTAACAATGTTTAGAATTTTTGCCGTTAGTATAGTGTGGATTTAGTAAAAGTACTCATAGATGCACAGTACACACTAGAATTCAGAATTACAAACATTAAACTGAAGTTGTTTCGAACACAATTCTTTCCAGTTATTATAGAAATAAAAAACATTTCGACAGACATATAGCATTGCTTTCATTAGTAACAGAAAAATAAAATGTTCATATTCTTACTTTAAGAGACACATAGGGTTTTTAGTAAAAATATACTCTTAGTAGATATCTTAAGCGAATAAATGCAAATATTTTATAACTCTGAAAGCAAGAAAAAGAAAATTTCTCAAACCTGGTCTGGTTCAAGACAGCACTTTGTAAAGTGTAGCAAACTGTGCACATGTTTATGAACTGGGAAATAAAGTATAGTAATAAACGACCAGCATCTCAGCCTTGACAACAGTAAGTTATGGAATGATATACAGTCGAACTGAAGCTCACACATGTTTTATATAGATAGCCTGTGTAGTTTTATAAGTGGATTGCAAATTTTTCTTGCGTTTCTTACTCTTAACTACGACATCATTTGTTTTCTCAAGAAAAACGCACACGTGGCCAGATTCACACGGCCCCTGTAATTCAAAGGGCGGTCCTACTAGTCGTAGATAAACGAGGAAGAAATGAAAACAATTACTATGTGAGGAAGTTTAGAATTTTATTATAATAAGAATAATTTATTTATGCAATTCACTTTTTGAATAACTTAAGCCTGCGATAAATTCCACTTGTTTTTAACTTAATAAAAACCAAATATCTAATATTTGAAAATAAGAATCCTTTAATTTATACAATGATAAAACATAAAGAAATGTAGTCTAAATCTTCTTCTTAAAGGTTTGTTAATACAAACTGTTTTTCATCTAGTAAAGGTTCCCTTGCTGGTACAGTTGTAAGTTTACAGTTTTACAACGCTACAATCAGAGGGTTCGATTCCATTCGATGGACTTAACAGAGATCCCACTGTGGATTTACTGTGAGAAAACACACAGCCACGCTCATCTAGTAAGGAAGGCGTCGCTTGACTGTTTGTTACTTGCTGAAAGAAAAACTAACTTTAATAGTTTCTACTCAGACTAGCACTTAATTACCACGATAAAGTGTATCGTTCTATACAAGACGTTTTATTAACTAAGTTCAAAATTAAAGATAGCAATAAATACATAAAATCAAAGGTTATGACACAGTGATTTCGAATTAAGTGACAACAAACCTTACAATCATTCATTCGTGGCAGTTATATTGATATTGGACATTATTGCGGCATTAAAAAGGATTGCACGCACACATTTATTTTTAAATACCAAAAACTGTTTACACTTAATTGTTTGAAGAAATAACGCGATCATCAAAATGCACTGACGCTCTTATTTCAATTTTCAGGTAGACGTAATACTGATTTTTTTACCTAAACTTCCAGGATATGGTCTTTAATTCCATATCCCTCGTTAGAACTACGGTAAGTCTAAGGACTTACAACGCTAAAATCGTGGGTTCCATTCTCCTCGACGGACACAGCAGATAGCGCGATGTGGCTTTGCTATAAGTAAACACACACGGGAGTTAGATAATTCCTACCTCTTACTTCCATAGTTATTTCTCATGCAGTCATAAATACATCAAATGTCATCCATGCTAGAACCTAATAAATAAAACATTGGATACGTAGGTCAGAGACAAACATCCATGAATCACAAATTTCTATAATAAATCAGTATCTGTCTGCCAGTGTGAAATGAATTTGTTACTGGAATATAAATTTAAAGCTATAATGTGCTCTTATGGATAAAAATCAATTATCAGGAGAGCTCTATTAAATATCCGTATTGACTGTCTCTGAGAGTTTTTATATTAAATATCCGTATTTGAAATCTTCAAATCGTTTAAGTGTTCGTATTACAAAGAAGTATTATCACATTTATTTTGCGTGTACATAATGCATTGAACTTATACAATGTTAAGAGATTAATTATTATAAATACCCTAAAACAGCAATATTTATACTTAAAACAATAAGACTAAAATATGTTTTAAGATATAAATTTTGATAACATTCTATATGTCAATAGACCCTGTTTTTATTTTTATTTTCTTTCGTTAACGTCAGCAAAAGGCTCGCATGGCCTGACGTGGACGCTGGATTCGAAATTTGTGTAACTTTGTGCATATCAACAAACAAATAATCTTTATTATACCGAGGTTTGTTTCCATATTGACGACTAAACAATGCTGACGAGGTGGAAAAACATCTGGTAATCAAAAAACGAGTAACATTTGTACGCATACGGTTAAACAGTGAGACGTCCGTCTTTCAACCAGTTTACCAGGAAAATCTAAGGAAGAATAATTTTATTAGATAGAGCCCACATTTCTTCAATATGGAATGAGTTAGTGAAGCTGGTAGTGACTTTATGAGACTGTGGATATAACACGTTGGGTCCAGTATGTTAGGGCATTTGACTGGCAAAATGAGTGTTGCGGGTTCAAATCCAAACATGCTCGCCCTTTCAGATGTGGGACGTTATTTTGTTACGGTCAATTCTACTATTCGTTGGTAAAAGAGTAGCCTAAATGTGGGTTAGTTGTCTTCTTCTAGTCTTACACTGCTAATTTAAGGATGGTACATGGGCGCTATAGCTAGATATCTCCGAATAACATCAAATATGTATCAGTATTTTAGATACCCTAGTGGTCGAAAGACATCTGAGGACAAAAACACAATAAGAAAAAAATATTTTTAAGACGTTTCTAAAGATAATTATTACACGTACTGTTGTTTAACATGGTTAGACATACGATAACCACCTGGCCACGCTGGAACCTTTTTTTTTCTCTAGGAAACAGTCGCTTAGAGAATAGAAACTGATGGATTCACTTTTGTACGGCCCGGCATGGTCAGGTGAGTTAAGGCGTTTGATTCGTAAGCTGAGGGTCGCTGGTTCGAATCCCCGTCACACTAAACATGCTTGCCCTTTCAGCCATGGGAGCGTTATAAAGTGACGGTCAATCTCACTATTCGTTGATAAAAGGGTAACCCAAAATTTGGTGGTGAGTGGTGATGACTAGCTCCTTTCCCTCAAATTTTACACTGCTAAATTTTTTTTTTTGCGAAATTCCAAAATAAATCAAACAGTATCTCTACATAACTAGTTGTTTAAAAATAATAATTAATCCAATATTGGTTTACGAAAAGAAATAATACACAGAGGCTTGACAATAATTCCAATGTTTACATTTCATAAAAATTAAAAGAAGGGAACATTGAAAAGTCAATTTATAAAAATTGTATTCTTAAACTTGAGCTCACAGAATACAAGGAATGACGAGAAGAAGCGAGGGTCCCAAACCCACGATATGAAAATGTTTGTCCCACTAGTGACCCATCGGCAAGTCTAAAGTTTTATAACGTTTAAAACCAGGCTGTTTTTGGTATGCCTGTTGTGTAGCTGCATGTTTAACGACAAACAAACAAATGAAAACGCTTCGTAGTCTAGCTATTAAAGGGGCAGTCAGCCCTTTTATTTGGTCAGGAGTAATGATATAAATGGTGTGTGCTGTTAACTGTCTCGCCCTCTCTCTGGTCATAAGTTCTAAGTTTAGAACACCTAGCACGATCTTTAATATTTGACTTGGCTGTTTAGCCCATTGTTTAATAAGGCGCTATTCATGTTGAAAACCACAAATACCATATACAGGTTTTTTATTATTATTAATTACAAAGCTACAGAATGGGCTATCAGTGGTGTACCCGCCACAAGCATAGAAACGCGTTTTTTGGTGTTATAAGCCCACATAGTTACCGCTGAATCAGTGGGGTGGGGAAAGCGTACCAGACATAAACACTTCATTTATTGTTGTTTCTAAGCAATGGTGACTATAGCACTTCAGATAATGTTAAAATTTAGTTTAAATTTATAGTTTATTTAAAGGAAGCTTTTTGTGTATAAACATATTGACAATTTAAACTAATTCAAGCAATATTTCGATAAATATGCCTTTCAATCTTACAGAAATATTTTATTTTGAGTTGATGTAAAAATATCATTAGAAAGTTTCCAGACTTATAATTCTAAAATCCAGTGATCGATCCTTTTAGTGTACAAAGCCACACTGTTGGCTAAAAACAAGAAACCAAGAACATTACTGTTTCTGTTTAAGTTAAATGCGAGCGTTATGATTTAGATAGTTTGAAAGACATGAGTGTTAAATTTAGTGATTTTTAGATGGGATAACTTATCACGTTTTATATGTTGCTGTTTACGAACCATATGTTTTACAGTTCAGTAGTTATGAATGAGTGATTGTTGTATTATTGCGTCATGCAAAGTTGCTAAAACCTTTTGAGTTTTTTTAATATTTTATATGAGTACGATTGTATCATAATATATAATATTGTGTGAAGCGTGGTAGACCTCTGTCGGGGTATAGATACACATCAAACATTTAGTTCGATAAGTAGTTTGATCTAAAGTGCTTGGTTGTGACTTTAGCGATAAAAATTGTATAGTGTCGATTTTTAAAGTGAAATTATCACAGATTTTATTGTAATAACAAAGTAGAAAAATTATTCGTCTCATCAAATCGTGTTATAAAGTAATTGAACCTGTCTGTTTGGACGAAAAAGATAATTATATAAAACTGTGTATACAGCTGTGAGAACCAACAATACAGCTACAATTTGTATAGACATTTGACTTATTTTAATATTTTATTTCAAAACAAGAGGACTGTGTATTGTTTGTTTATTGTTGAAAACGATCACAAAGAAGTCAATTACACCGTAAAGAATCTGGCCTACACTTAAAACCTGGCGAAGATGAATGTTTCTGTTATATTTTGATCAAATATAAACATTCTGTATTGCACGTACTTGTTAATCAATAAAGATAACTGATGGAATGATAAATATAAATATATTTTACATTAATTACAAATGATTTTTTCTTATTTAAAAAGTTGCTTTGTGCAAAATACTTACATACTGTAGCAACTCAAATATGATGTAAGGAATTTCTTTCACGATTTTCATTCTATGACATCAATTGCGACGAAAAATTTAAAAAAAACTTTTCAATTTTGAGGATCTAGAGAACATAAACATTTTTGTTTGACAAGTAATAATGTTCATAACGAATTTTCCCACATAGTAACATAAGTTCAACAAATTAAATGAGGTTACATGAATAGGTTTGGTTTGTTTTGAATTTTGCGCAAAGCTACTCGAGGGCTATCTGTGCTAGCCTTCCCTAATTTAGCAGTGTAAGATTAGAGGGAGGGCAGCTAGTCATCACCACCCACCGCCAACTCTTGGGTTACTCTTTTACCAACGAATAGTGGGATTGACCTTAACTTTATAACGCCCCCACGGCTGAAAGTGCGAGCATGTTTGGCGCGACGGGGATGTGAACCCGCGACCCTGAAATTACGAGTCGCATGCCTTAACACGCTTGGCCATACACGAATAGACTAAATATCAAATGCAAGGATCAAACAGAAAGAAGTTTCAGTTGCGTATAGAATGTGCGAAAAACAATCCATTATTCATGTAACTTCATGTAATTTATTTCCAATTATTTTGAGTTAAATAGCTGATAATTGGTAAAGTGTCACAACCAATAGGCTTAAATTTTGCAACAAAAGTCACGTTAAATGCAGGTTTGTTTTTTACATACTATTAGTATATCTACTGCGCGTTGAAAATCAGATGCGTGTTATAGTTGTATTTCAGATTTATGTTTTGTCTTAATAGGCAATGACATTTTACGGACAAAAGATATATTTAAAATACTATTTTCATAAACTTCTGGTTTTGAATCAGAAATAAACAAATTGTAAAGAAGGAAAAAGTAAAAAACATGAATTTTATGCTTATTTCTAATTATTTTTTCTTTCAACTATAATTCTGAAAGACCTCTATTATTTTACATTGTTCTCTATCCCTCGCCGTCTGCATCAAGCTTCTCATATTCCATCATTTTCACAATGTCATCAAGAGTCTCTACCAGCCGATTTCTGTTCTTCCCTCGGTTTAACCGAACAATATGTCTGCCAACCTTCCCTCACATCTAATTATATGACCCATCTTTTAACTTCTTTCAATTCTGCTATTGTTTAGGTACATTTCAATCCTCCCTCTTTTGTAGTTTTTGTTATGTAGCGTATCTCTATCATTCGTCTACGACCTTACGTTTCAAATGATTTCAAAAATCGATTACCTTTCACCAGATATAAAGCGAAGTTAAATTAAAAGTAAAGATAAGAAACCTACTACAACAAATAAAAGATTTCAAATTAACAAGTTGCTACCTTTGAGGAGTAGAGACGATGTAAGAACTTCTTTATTCTAATTAAACCAAAAACTGTTTAAAACCCATTTTCTTGCTTGTTAGAATATATATTACCACATTATGCTCTGTAACATGTTCAGAGCCATTTTAGACAGCATTCATTGCCATCTATCTAACCATGCGTATCAACGGCTTGTTTTCTCAATTACATACTCTTATTGTTTCTTAAGCCTGATGAAAGCATTCTTATTGATATAGTGGTCATTCCACTTTTTAATTCCTAACGTTTATACTAATTCTATGTAATAAATGCGGCAATCCAACTTGTGGTTTTTCGATAAACCAAGAAAAGTTATTCGGGTAACGGATATATTGCACGAGATGTAAATTTTATGATACATGTATACATATATTTATTACACAGATGGTTTGCAAAGAAAATTCTCGAAACGAAAATTTCTGGCTTATGGTATTTTAAGAGTCGTTTGATTACCGATTTATCTTTTGTGTTTCACACACAGACATACACAAAAGGAATGAAGCAGACGAAAGGTGATTTATGTCATCTGTAAATATATTTTAGTCTTATCAGCACCGATAGCGAAATCATCGAAGGTTCCTTTAAGATCAAAGAAGGAGTAATTTTGAATCGATCATTATAATCAAAATGGTTGTTACAATCTGAAATTAAGAAATATAATAGTTTTCGCATTGTTGAGCTACATTTCACTTGTAAAGCAATCACATTACAGGCTGCAATTAAAAAAAAACTATTGGGTTTTGTTTGGCATTGATGAACTGCTTTCTGTAGCAGAAGCATCATGTTACAATTCGTAATTAAGGAAACTAGTAGGTTTGGGCATCTGTAGCTAGATTTCACATGTAACAGAATCATAACACAAATTGTAATAAAGGAAACTAGAAGGTTGGGGCACTGAAAAACTACATTTCATATGCAACACAATCACTGAAAAACTACATTTCATATGCAACACAATCACGCTACATCTTGTAATCAAATAATAGGTTTTTGGCTTTAGTACAATACCATTCACGTGTAACAGAACCACTTGCTTAGTAGCGGCAAACCTCAAATCAAAGAACTTGTTAAGTTATGATCAACATATTTATTCAGTTCTTTTTCTTCCAACATTCCTATAAATATATATGTATTCTAATTATGGACTATTAAATAAATCTTTTGACATAGATCCATTGTAACAATGATTATCATGTCAGAAAATTTCGATAATGTAAGGAAACACAGGGAAAAAATGGCTCGTTGTCCATTCTTGTTTATAAGTATGATGTTAGCTTGCTAGCAGTCTCATGTTTTAATGTTACACTGATTGCTTTAAGATATTTAAGACTTACAGTTTCTTTTCGTTAAGAGCCTGGCATGGCCAAGCGCGTAAGGTGTGTCATTCGTAATCCGAGGGTCGTGGGTTCGCGCCCCTCGTGGTAAAAGAGTAGCCCAAGAGTTGGCGGTGGGTGGTGATGACTAGCTGCCTTCCCTCTAGTCTTGCACTGCTAAATTAGGGACAGCTAGCACAGATAGCCCTCGAGTAGCTTTGTGCGCAATTCCAAAACAAGCAAACTTTTCGTTAAGACGGACGATGCTGTGATTTTAATGTAAATCAGACTTTATCTTGCGAAAATAAAAAACAACAACTTCATATTTAACTGAAATGTGATATTACAACATTCTTGCACTTTGCATCTTCGTAATTTGCTTGTAATTGTTTTGCATGATAACTTGTTAAGTTATATGTTACAAAATATAAGCTTCAGTCTTGATATATGCTTAAAAATTGCTTATGTTCATAGATTTTAAACTGTAATGGAAATATCAGGCTTATATGCTTATAATCTACACCTAAAAATATGAGATAACTGTTTTGTACTAAATTACATAATTAAACCTATTTTAACATTTGACTGACTAATCCATACATTATAAGTAGTTTGTCTGTTTTTGAATTTCGCGCAAAGCTAATCGAGAGCTATCTGCGCTAGCTGTCCCTAATTTAGCAGGTTAAGACTAGAGGGAAGGCAGCTAGTCATCACCACCCACCGTCAATTTTTGGGCTACTCTTTTACCAACGAATAGCGGGATCGACCGTCACATTATAACGCCCCACGGCTGAAAGGGCCAGCATGTTTGGTGTGACGGGGATTTGAACCTGCGACCCTCAGATTACGAGTTGCACGCCTTAACCCACCTGGCCATGCCGGGCCTATCACGAATAGTCTTTTCCTTTCTAGAAACTTCTCTTTGGTTTAGAAATTTCTTTTCAACTAATCTTATAATAAATTAAAGTTAAATAATCCTCAAAACAAGACTTGCTGGACATTAACTAAGCATGTCTTTGTTCAGGTGTATATCTTGTAGTGATACGCAAGCACTACACCCTTTAATGTTGCATAATATCTTAATTACAATTTTTAAAGTTCTGATTTAGGGCATAGTAAATCCGGTAAAGATATGTGATAAATTATAAGCTGGATATTACCTTCTATAAACTCTATGGTCAATTGAGCTTATCTATTGTTTCATGGGATAATTACATTGTATTTGACTTCATCTTTTATGTGTGAAGAACTACCTGCTGAATACTATATGGAGTAAAGATATGTATTCCAGTACCCGTCTTTTTACCCACTACAGAGAGCTCATGTATTTTGAATGTAGTTTTGACACTCTCAGAAGAAGATTTGTTCCAACTTTCGAGGAAGGAACGTTTTTCGATAACAAAACTTGCTGTAAAAGCGCTGTCCTTGTCATTTTGCATCCTCTATTTGCTTATCACGACTGTTTCATTGTTTCTTTAATTTCTAAGTTAAGTTTGTTTTAGTTCACTTTTTTAAAATACTGTTCATTTAATTTTCTTATATTTCAGCCTCTACTACATAACTCAGTAGTAAACACTACTGTAGAATTATCTCTATTCCTCTTTCAGTCATAATACAGTGATTTACTACATTCTGATTTCAACGATGTATCTTGTCGTTTTCAATTCGTCTATAACAAATTGCCACACCAGTACTTCTCCGTATTTAGTGCACGAACCTCCAGCTTTTGTGAAGATAGAGAGTATGTGTGCTATATATATTCTTGAGACTACGTAAAGACTGAAACAGACTTGGTTCAGCAACTACGACCTATAAGCTGTGACATTACCTGATTTTTATCGTAAATCTCTTCAAGTTATCTTTTGCACTCCTATTCTTTGTCAGATGCCCCAGAATTCAGTGCTTTATCCATCTGCAAAGACAGTTAGATCATGGACTTACACATCTGGTGTTACCAGTCATATCGTTTTATCTTGATGAGTTCAACTATGCTTGAAGGCACGGATAGAAAGCTGCTAAGAAGGCGTGACTGACCATGAATTCATTGAGACTGACTTAGGTGATCTCTACACTGACCAGTGGAGATTGGAATCCAACATTGTTTATTTCCATCGCTAGATAACTGCTTTAGAAATGGTTAGAGAAGAGCTACAATAGATGTGCGAAATTTGACAATCCACCTTCCAAAGGCATGGTCACAATAACAATAAGTACTACTGTACAGTAAATAAGACATTTCCCGTCGAAACTGGTTGTCACTTTTGTTACTGGTTATAAACTTCCAGTGGCCAGAGGAACCTAACTTTTCATCACGGTTTCTACTACTACGAAATGTAGTTTAAGTATCAACCTTTTCTGTTTAAAAGTTCCACTTATCTATTAGTATTACCAAGAATTAGATGAACTGTAGGTCTGTAATGAAATCATAAAATGTCGACCAAAAGATACTCAAGAACCAGGAACAGAATCATTGTATATAAATGGTACTCAGAACATTCTGTCAAGTTAGAAGTTGTATTGTGTGTAAAATTACAAACACAGTCTTAAGTTTTACTACCAGCAATATCATTAACATACAGTTTTCCACTCCAGACCAAATTACATTTGACTTGAACAATTATGTTTCTGACAGTAAGCCATTCTTCAGACACGACTATGAAATTATCGCAGAGAAGCGGTATAGAAAAAGCGGTGTGTTGATAATAGGTAGAGTGTAGCGAGAAGAAATAACAAAAGCTTGTGCTACCTTGGTTACACCAACAAACTAAGATTGCTGATCCAGGATTGTGCACACAATCTCAGTTCATATTAACAGAGAAAGTTCGAGGGGCTACTAACGGTTTGTGTCGCTGAATAGGTCGGAAGAGACAAGGATAGGAAGAACAAACCTTACCCAGCATTACGTCGATTCGTGAAACACGTGTGTGGTAAAGCAACTGCAATATATGCCATCCATAATATGGCCAGAGATTAACAGAAAATATGCGGAAGGACAGAATACTCCAATATTTAAAGAGTGTTACCATTAGTGTTCTTTGTTGTCTTCAGACAGTTGAAGCCAGTAACACGCGTCAGCCTCCTTTCAATGTTGTGCACACAAGACCCTACAGATGTGTTGGAAGGAACACGAGTTTTATAACAGAATGACTAAAACCAAAGGATACGAAATAAGTCTGTAAATCTATAGAGATGTTTTATTGACTGAATTCCTGCAGAGACGTATAGCAATGATGCAAATACCATAGTTTAAAACTAATAGTTCAAAGAAAGACTACATCAACGAATAAATACAGAGAGTAACACTCCCAAAATCCAATCATGGTAACTGTTTGCTACATGATGGTGGTAATCAGTTATCTCTCAAAGTAAGTAAGACGCGGTGCTTTCCTTTTCAGTACACTAACACCTAGAAATTTAAGTAAATTTCCCAAAAGAAAATAGCAACTCTCCTAT
Organism: Carcinoscorpius rotundicauda; assembly: GCA_011833715.1. NCBI lineage: Eukaryota > Metazoa > Arthropoda > Merostomata > Xiphosura > Limulidae > Carcinoscorpius > Carcinoscorpius rotundicauda. The sequence continues at coordinate 51,100,407 of CM022395.1, forward strand.
GATGTGAGACTAATGGTGTAAAATTCTTAGTTAAGGAAGTTTAGAGTACTGGTTACAGTAGTTCTTGAGGTCAAAAATGGGGTAAACAACTTTACCAGTTAGTAACAGACCAGGCAACAGTGTCAATGACACTGTATATTATATACAGTCTATCGCTCGAGACTGTTGCTGCAGTGATCAAATTGTAGAGACAGATCTGACGTTGTACTTTTATTTATAATTTATTTTGTCACTAGTATCGTTCTCAGGATATTTGTAAAGTGAATAGAACTTGACCACTGTGTGTAGGTGTTCATAATTTTGAAGGCTGTACAGAAGACCATCACAACTGCGACACTAGAACGTACCTGCTTGTAGCTTATGAAACTGGTACAACTGACTATGTTTTGAAGATGTAGGAAACTTTGTTGTAGCAGAGATATTCTTGCGCAGTCAAAAATTATAAAGAACTATATGCACAGCCAGTAGACTTGCTGTCAGGGTTGAAGATATTTCATAGAACAGACTTTAGAAGCATCAAATTCAAAGGTTACTTGTTAGTAAGATAGCAAGATGATGGAACTGCCATTAATACGGCAGATATGGATCTAATTATGACTGAATACTACTGCAAAGCTCGCAGAACATAAAATAGACCAGAGAAGAATTTTTATTGGTGCCAATAAAAAATGCCTAACTGCCGAAATGAAACACGTTTACTTACAGACTATGTATGTTCATATAATTGTCCAGATACGTGGGTGTCCACAGCCAGAGCGATGAGTTTGGTTTGATTTGTCGGAAATTAAGCACAAAGCTACATAATGCACTATCTATGCTCTGCCTGCCATTGGTACCAAAATCAGATTTATAGCTTTGTAAGTTCATAGACATACCGTTGTGCTACGATAGACAGAACGAGGAGAGTATTTAACTTTGGGAAATAGAAAACTAACATGACCAATACATCCACATAAAAAGCCACAAAAAAGACTTTCTCTGACCAAACAGTTCAAATTCCTATAGAACCGGTATGGCTAGGTGGTTAGGGGGCCCCACTCGTAAGCTGAGAGTCACTGGTTCGAATCCCCGTCACACCAAATATGCTCACCCTTTTAGCCGTTGGTGCATTATAATGTGTCAGTCCATCCCACTATTTGTTGGTAAAAGAGTAGCTCAAGAGTCAGCGGTGGGTGATGATGACTAGCTGCCTTCCATCTACTCTTACACTGTTAATTAGAGATAGCTAACGCAGATAACCCTCGTGTAGCTTTGTGCGAAATTCAAAAACAAACAAACAGTTTTTCAAATATTAGTACTTTCTCACCATACAAAATTTGTTTATTATTTCAAAATTAGTAGCTTTGCGTTAGTTTTGGGCCTCTTGTACTCTATCTCAGCTACAGACCTCAAAGAAACTATTAGAGACTATACATTAATAGTTTTAGTTTATTCATTAACTTAAAAGACAATTCTATCATAAGTGCTATTTAAAAATGACAAGAATCTCAAATACCTACGTTAGAGGAATAATGGTGAATTTTGACATCAAATGCCCTCCCTTCTTTCTTAATCTGAAGATGATCTGGGAAGGTCGAAACGTTGTTCTCTCCTTATCAGTAAAAGTGTTAATACCCATACCAGCCGTTCTGAGATATATATTTATTTCGAATGGGTTTCTCGTCATTAAGAAATGTCCTCCCTGTTTTGAGCTTTTTCTTATACAAAAATAGAAGAATGGACTGGGTGTGACATATTAGAATCAGAGAGTTTATAGTTTATATTCCATTGCTTTAAAACACGAAATTTGCTCTTTAAAGATGTGGCATGTTTTAAGAAAATCATTTAAAGCCCACTATTTAGTCAAACAAGAAAGATGACAGTGGGCTCTGTTGATTGGCTGTCTTCCCGCTAGTTTATCAGTTCAAAATTAGGGGCCCCCGCTAGTACAGCGGTAAGTATACTGGTTTACAACGCTAAAATTAGGGGTTCGATTCCCCTGGGTGAACTCAGCAGATAGACCGATGTGGCTTTGCTATAAGAAAAATACACAAACACACACTCACAATTAGAGACAGTCATGTGCAGATAACATTTGTATAGCTTTGTGCAAAAAGTTTGAAAAACCGAAATATTATTATAGAGGGTATATAGAAATTGCTTCGTAAAAATTCTCCAGAACTGAGTTAATTGTTCGTAGAATCGATAGTTTGTTTGTTTATTTTGGAATTTCGCACAAAGCTACTCGAGGGCTATCTGTGCTAGCCGTCCCTAATTTAACAGTATAAGACTAGATGAAAGGCAGCTAGTCATCACCACCCACCGCCAACTCTTGGGCTACTCTTTTACCAACGAATAGTGGGATTGACCATCACATTATACGCCCCCACGGCTGGGAGGGCGAGCATGTTTAGCGCGACGCGGGCGCGAACCCGCGACCCTCGGATTACGAGTCGCACGCCTTACGCACTTGGCCATGGAATCCATAAATAATTTACAGAATCAGAACAAGTAATCTTCGAAGCTGTGGACAGGAAATCAATAAAATCATTAAAGACAACAGAGTTGTTTCATGAAAGTGCCTTTTTTATAGAATCCCACTTCCGGTTCAAGTATTTCATGTCATCAAGTAACTTCTATACATATATATTTTTCTGTGTTAAATATATATGTTATTTTTCAGTGTTTTTAGCAGAAACAACATAAATAGGGTTAGGTGCTTTCAAGGTTTTTTTGTTATTCGTTTTAAAATGTATATATATATATATACATATCCAATTTTTGATTTATTCTGCTTTATCGAAGCTACTACAAATTTCAAACACTATTGAGTTAATTAAGGGGGAAAGTTTTACCAAATAAATTACAGAGAGCTTTTATAATCGAGCAATTTAATGAGGTTTGTTTTTTTACTTTATGATTGTCCACATTACTTTTATCAGTTTTACAGCCTAATATTACGATGATATAAATGATGCTGAATTACTTGATAAAAATCATGAACTACGTCTTACGTAAACTCGAGGTAAGAGTGAAAAAGCTTACTAAGCATCCTCTTCTTGGTATTTCATATTAACATTATTGTTTTCATAACTTAATGTCAGGACGAAACAAGTTCCGTTTAATTAATAAACGTGATCGTTCTTTTCTAGTAAAACATCAAATGAGTGAATATTGCATGTGTGAACTTAAAAAAATTAATTTCGTTTCTTGTTGTTGTTTTAGGCTTATGGTAACCATGAAGTGAATTTGTTAATAAACATGGTTTATAGTTAAAAATAACGTTCTGATTCGAACGGCACAAAGTTCTTGTGCATTTGTAGGATGAAATTGCTCTTGTTCCAAATATCTTGTTTTTGGGTTGTTGTTTTTTGTACGTTCTAAATGACCAGAATGGTGTCTTCGCTGTGCCAGCTGTTCATTATACGCGGAATTATAACATCTGAAGATGTGAAATATGAAACAAGTAGATCTTCTGGCATGTTCCTGTGGACATTCTAAAGTTGAATAGCTTGTTAATTAAATGAGCTTTTCTAATATTAATCAGAATATGTAACATGAAAAAATAGCATTTACAATAAAATATTGAAATGGACATCAAAATAACTGAGAGTCATGTTAAAGCTGATAATTTTACATGTTCAAATCTTACACTTTATAGGAAAATTAATGGTTATTCTGAAAATATAAACAGTGATACATGGAAAAATTGCATTTAGCATATTGTTTTTACCTTCCTAAATTTTTATTGAAGTTACGTGACTAAAACAAAGGAAGTTCTTATAGCTATGTTCTTCAGAATTCTCGTGTCTAGTGACTAAAATCACGTTCTGAGCAAAGTCACGAGAATGAACGCCATGGTCAATAACAAAACGTTAATGACATGTAATTTAGAAGCAGTTTATGAAAGATTTAAATTAATTTTGTTTCTTAAACAAAACCGTTATTCATTTGTTTACACTTTATCATTTAAAACTCGTTTACTTCGTCTTGCAACTTTTGTCATTGATTTCTGGTATTACAGCAGTTAGGTGTTTCAGTTGATTAGAACGTAAACAGTGTGGAATTTGGTTAGATATTATGTGTTTTGAAGTTCCTTTCATGTTACTTTGGTTAAAGGAAACGTCGTTTGGTTTGGTTTGTTTTGAATTTCGCGCTAAGCTACACGAGGGCTATGTGTGCTCGCCGTCCTTAATTTAGCAGTATTAGACTAGAGAGAAGGCAGCTAGTCATCATTACCTACCGCCAACTTTTGGGTTACTCTTTTACCGACAAATAGTGGGATTGGCTGAAACATTATAACGCTGAAAGGGGGAGCATTTTTGGTGTGACGGGGATTTGAATCCGCGATCCTCGGATTACGAGTCGAGTGCCTTAATCACCTGGTTATGCCGGACCCAGGAAACGTCGTAAGTAGAATAAAAATCCATTTGAGTTTATTTTCTCTGAAGTTCCTATGGAGCTACATAAGGGCTATCTGTAATATCCGTTCCTAACTTTCAACTAATACACTAGAGGACGTGTTTATTTCTTAAATTTCTTACATACAAGGTCTACCTGCGCTATTCTTCCACAATATTGAAGTGACAGACTAAAGTGCAGATAGCTAGCCAACACCATCCACCACATGATATATGTTCATATACTATGCGTGCTGTGATTTAAAGAGACTGTGCTGTTTTAGATTCATGCCACACTTCAACAGTAGTGTCAGATCAACTATTCATGATATTCTACTGAATAGAATTCAATTAAATATACCTGATGCCTTCTCAGGAAGATGTGTGAATGAGGAAACTTCTCTTTCATTCACAGGAAGAATTCCCTATAGAATATGATCACAATGAATGCGGTTTCCATCAACTCCAGAGAAAGTTTATGAAAATCGTATATTGAATAGATTTTATCAAATTTAGCTTCGCTCACCGAAACTGCCGTGTTTTCACGATAAGGTATAGTTTTTTTATTTTATAAAAAATTCTTCATAAAATTAACAAATAAGCTATTATGCTATCCAAATACACCTAGAATTAACACTACCGATTTAAGAAGGAATGAGCCGATGCCTATAAAGGTAAGTTAATTGTTTTTCTGTGCTTGACATTTCACGTAAAAAAGCAAAAATTATACACATATCTAAAGGTAAGATTCCAGTTTTTTGCATAATGGAAAATTGTGATTAGGGTGAAATACCAAATAACTTAAACTTCACGCTATTATAAAATGAATAGTTCGTCTACGTGGAAACTCCATCTCAATAACAGCTTTACAAGCGATGAAATACGTTCAAAGCTTGAATGAAATCACAAAATGTGACCCGAAATACTGCAAACCATTTCAATCTCCGGCAAAAACTAATTCGTTTGTTGTTGTTTTTCTTGTAATCAGAGTAAGATATTTTTCACTTCATAAGATATTTCCTGATCATCAAATTGTGCTATTAGATGTTACAGGTCACTCAGTACAATTTAAATAAAAGATAATAAGAACAAATAGTCTATGTACACTTTCAAAAGGTAGAACAAAAATAAGAAAAGCCTAAATTAAAAATTACATACATGAAAAGATAGTGCCAGAGCCTGTTAGTATTCAGTTTAATGCATGCAATTTTAAACTGAAATATTACACAAATCTGTCTTCTTTTATTAGTACTTACTTTGTTCGAACCGAACAATATACTTCACTTTAACGTGACATCGCTATTGTTTTACTAGAAATTTAGTTAATTCTAAACTGTATTTTCGATGAGCCCTCTTTAAATTAGGCTTACGTTTGAGAGTAAATAATAAGTGAAATTTCAAACATAGATGCCCAACTACTTAAATATTAATGATACGTATAAGTAGCGTTTCATACTAGATATTAGTACATGGAAAACTGAATATAAGAATCACTCATTTAGTTTTAGTGGCTTAATGAGATGTAGTTTACAAAGATTATTCCCATTTTAGATTTATGATTCTCATATAATAAATCCTCATTTTGATCAGACAGTACCAACAGATACGAGTACTTAGCCAATTGTATTTACAACCTGAAACACGTATCTGTAAATAATTTTTGTCTTTTTATTTTTTTAAACAGAAAAAGCAACAGAAACTTTGAAAAATTAGGGTAAAACTGCAAGAAGGTATCTTTTTAATACTAAAATTAAACAATATGGGGCTGAAACTAAATATGTAGTATTACTAGTTATTACCCTGAAACAAAATAATGTTATTGAATGCAACTTCCAAAAGTTTACAAGTAAATGATAGATCCTGAAACCAACTTGTTTATTTCTGATATTCGCTCAAAGTAGTTACACAAGAGATATCCTTAATTTTGAACTGATAGACTAAAGAAAATATGGTTATTCAATAACACCTGTTCTTAAGACTTATGTTACTCTTATCGACTACTAGTGGGATTTGTTCATCATTCTTTTAATGTGCCAACGGCCCAAAAAGCTTGTTTGTTTGTTTTTGAATTTCGCGCAAAGCTACTCGAGGGCTATATGCGCTAGCCGTCCCTAATTTAACAGTGTAAGAATAGAGGAAAGGCAGCTAGTCATCACCACCCACCACCAACTCTTGGGCTACTCTTTTACCAACGAATAGTGGAATTGACAGTCATATTATAACACCCCCACAGCTGAAAGGGCGAGTATGTTTGGTGCGACTGGGATTCGAACCCGCGACCTTCATATTACGAGTCGAACGTCTTAATCCACCTGGCCATACCGGGCCTGCCCAAACGAGAGCTTTGATCAAAACATTGATCCTCAGATTTACAATTCGGCACGTTAAACAGTGGGGCACACCCGGCTCGAAAACATTTGTGACAGTAATTGTTACCAGCGTTTAAAATTAAAAAGTCAAGACTAAAACTTAATACTATTACTGAAGTAACTACGAAGTACTGAACAGAAATTGTACTTTTAAATATTACTAAAAAGTTTAAAAGTAAATTTTAATTTTAATTGAGCTATTACCTCATATAGGCGAATGGAAAAAGTTGGAATTTTTTATTCAGGGTGTTATTAAAGACAACAACACATTTATCTCGAGCTTAACACACGTGGTATTATCTGATACTGATTTACCTATTTAGACAAAAATAGTTACTGCTAATAACAACATGAAATGCTGAAAGTGTTGTGTGGGATTAAAATTCTAGTAGTTTGAAACCACGTAATCAAATGCTACGTGAAGAAAGTTAAAAAAACAACTAATATCTATTGAGAACAAAACGATGAAATCTTATAAGTACATAAAAGCCAAAACAGGGCAGTTTAGAAAGAACTGTTTATTCTAGAAATTCTGATGCAACATTCGAATACGACTGAGAGAATGATATGGTTACACACAAAACAGAACAGCGTTATCTCTACAAGAGAACACGTCACCTGTTATTCTGTCAGCAGAAATAGATAAAGTATAATCTCCAATTGTCAGAGAATCTGCTAAAATATGTGCGTTATATCAGTCGACATGAATTTACAGCGATTTGGTTTAGTTTGTTTTCAGTTTCGTGAAAAGCTACACGAAGACCATCTGCGCCAGCTTCTCTAATTTAGTAGAGTAAAAATAGAGGGAAGGCAGCTAATCATCATCATCACCCACCACCAACTCTTGGGCTATTATTTTACAAACGAATAGTGGGATTAACCGTAACTTTATTATTATTTTTTTGAATTTTGCACAAAGCTACTCGAGGGCTATCTTTGCTCGTCGTCCCTAATTTAATAGTGTAAAACTAAAGGGAAGGCAGCTAGTCATCACCACCCACCACCAACTCTTGGGCTACTCTTTACCCAACGAATAGTGGGATTGACCGTCACATTATAACGCCCCCACGGCTGAAAGGGCGGGCATGTTTGGTGCCTCGGGAATTTGAACCAGAAACATTACGGATTACGAGTCGAGTGTCTTAACTTCCTCCATAGGCCTATTTTACAGCGAAAGCTGTAACAATGAAAAGCTAGAACAACTACAAGTTATGCAAGGAATCTTCTCTTTTGAGATCAGTATCTTGTTGCTACATAGATAAAGCTTAATTACAGAGCCGAAAGCTCGCAAATAAGTTTATATTAACGTGGAGAAAAGTCCGTGTATAATTCTACAAATTAAGTTACCTACTTTATGAGTCTTAAAGAGCAACAACTTCTAGTTATTGATATTACAGAACTGATTTCCTTCTTCATGACGAGAAACACACTTGAAATAAAAACGTATCTCAGAACTGCTAGTAAGGGTATTAACACTCTTATTGATAGGCAGAAAACAACGTTTCGACCTTTCTAGGTCATCTTCATGTTTTCAGCTTATCAATAAAAGTGTTAATACCCTTACTAGCAGTTCAGAGAACTGATTTCCACTGTTAAATCTATATTCACGGCCATGTATGGCATGTGTGTGTGAATTTAAAAAAAAATTAGATGAATAATATGTGTTCATCTGTATAGATGAGTGTGGTATCATATCGGCTGACACCTACATGTACAGAATAGTGTGGTATCATATCAGCTGACAACTACAACTACAGATGAGTATGATATCATACCGGCTGACACTCTTTCGATTTTATAAAATTTTATTTTACTTAAGTTTTCCGTATTAATATTATATTTATAACAAACACACACACACACTTTTATATTGCACTGTTTCCTTTTATAAGGAGACGAAAAACATTCCATAAAAATTTCCAAAATGACGCTGATTATATATTTTATTGACATCTAATTTCAACGGGTAATATTAATTTTTTTTAAGCTTGGATATTATTTTCACTAAAAACTAGAAACAAAATACAACTCATTTCAACATGACAATAAAAGACGAAACAGTGGAAACAAAGTATCATATTTATGTGTTTTAGTTAAATCACTGAGTTTAATTTTACGAAGAATTATATATAACGCAGAAACGTATTTCTTTCTTATATATTTTGCTTTTACTTTACGTTAAAATAGATGGACATTTATAAAATTAAAAATAAGAAAAACTGTAGTTTTCTAACTAATATACACGTTGAGTTTTCATGCATTGGACTGAAATGTTATTTATAAATATCATTAGAGTTGAAAATTAATACTGTACTTCAAACTGTAAAACATAAAAATTTTATAACCACAAATACAGCTTATGTTATTCTCCGAGTTCTTATTATACACAATACTTCACATTATGTTACCTCAGTTGATATAATCTCACTGAAACTTTTGAAAAACGATATGGTATTTGATTGTGAGTTTACTATGTATGGAATATGTTTATTAGAATGTAACTATTTATTAGACATTAGAATTGAGATGATCACCTTCGTGCGTGAGAAATATTTTAGTTGGAAAATGGTTGATTTGTTTGATTCAAATTGACAGTAGTTCTGCAGGGGTCATTATGTCTACATAATACTTATTTCTTTCGGTGTGTTTAATTCAGAAACGAGATTTAAGTTCCTCATGGAATAAAATTATTTTATAACCATGATTATAATTAGTGTATTATCAAACTTTGAACATAAAAGTAAAATAAACATGTATGTTCTGACTGATAACAACTGCACTGAAAATTAACCCGTGTGGTTTCTCTACGTTATCATGTATAAACTGAAGACAACCATTGTTTCCGTTATGTGATTATATCTACACTGAAAACAAACCTCTTCAGATGTCTTCTCTACAAAGTTATTGTTTCTGGTTTCATTTTCTCTTACCATTGATAATTTCTTCTAGAGACCAAAGTGTATCCTTTTAGTTGTTAGTGCTGCTATTGGTAAATTCTGATAGCGGATGTCTCTGAGCAGCCAATCAAAGGAATATTCTCTGAGAAGGTCCTTCCTACTATACGGAAATGCTAACTGTCGATTTTGTTTTTAAACTAAAAGAGACCCGGAAGCTAGCCATGATAGCAGCAGTGATTATACAATCGGTCACTTTTACAGTCTAATATATGCAGTGTTCTATCAGCGCGGATGTAAAGTGACTAGACAGTCTAATAATTTTATTCAATAATTATTTTGCATTTCATTCTATCTAACACTAATCTGATCAATATTTCAAAACCTATGAAAAATAATGTGTTTTGTTGTAACCTTATTTTAACTTTTAAACAATACATAAGAAGGTCTGTGGAAATCATTAACCGTGATAACTGAGTTTACTATTGTTGTTACTTTGTAGGAAACACAATGATTATGGCTCATTCAAAAAGAGGAATCTCGACCCTGATATTTACGTTATCAGTTATGCTTCTAACAACATATGGGGCGACCTCTACTAGTAGTTTCTCTGGTGACGTCAAGATAGAATCTTTAGAGGTGGGTGCACAGTAATTAATAATCCATTGTATCTTTGCTGTTTCTCGAGACATGAATTAAAATTACAAGAAATAACAGACGTATTTTTATTTCTACTGACCTGAGCAATAGCAATTCTAACTCCTTTTCTTTGTGAATAAAATATTGTTTCTTTATGAACTATGATAATTATTAAACTAAGTGTTACTTTAATATCTATAAAGAGAGAAATTAATGAGCACATTACTTGTTCGCTCATATCAAATCACGCAAAGAGACCAATCTCTTTTTCAGCCATATCTTCAGTAGACGAACTACATCATTACAAGCACTACTGGAAATACAGGTCTGTTACATGCACGTCAACACCTTGGAACACTTTTACAGAACCTGAAACAGAGACAGACTACTTATTATATGTTAGATGTGTAAGTTAATACACAAAGGATAAACACGTACAAAGAACACACCTAATGATAAAATATTTATTTATTCTAGGACAATTATTTGTTCTTAATAAACGTATATCTAATGCATTTGCTAGTAATGCATTATTGGAACTTTAAATAATATAAGTAACTCATAAAGTGTGTTAACTGGAAATATAAGAAATGAGTCTTACATAAAATTATATGTCACTTTATTCGAATTACGTTTAACACCTTTACTATACTAAGCTGGAGATATTTGCCTATATAGGTGCTTATCCTTTGGTATTACTATATATGATGGTAAAATAATCATTCCATTTTTATATAAGTTACTCAAGGTAACTTACTTAATGGTATACGATGTATTTTACCTACTACTGAGCATAACAACAAAGTAACAAGGGACACTGGTTAAATATCTCTTCTGAAAGATAACTGTTTTTTATACTAATGTTTAGCCAGACATTTAGTTGATAAAAATATTATTATATATTTATATGTATGTGCACGTTTATATTAGAGAAAAGCAACACCGATACACCATGACTTATGCATTTATTTAACCTTTATATCAACCATTGTCTCTAAAAGATAAACAGTGTTTACCTACCGACCTTTCTATGGCTCGTTTTCGGAATTGGATCACACACTCTATTTAAAGATATATAATTATATATTTCTAATGGAGTTTTAGGTCTCATTTTTAGGATCACTGACCTCAGAAATTTAGATACAGACATAAGATTTGCATCTTTATAAAAACTAGACCAGGAGATATTGAATTTGATACCAATTTCTATTTTCAGTAGCCATCTTGGCCTGGCATAGCCAAGCGTGTTAAGGCGTTCGACTCGTAATACGAGGGTCGTGGGTCAGAATCCCGGTCGCACCAAACATGCTCGCCCTTTCAGCTGTGGGGGGCGTTATAATGTTACGGTCAATCCCACTATTTGTTGGTAAACGAGTAGCCCAAGAATTGACGGTTGATGGTGATGACTAGCTGCCTTCCCTCCATTCTTACACTACTAAATTAGGGACGGCTAGCGCAGATAGCCCTCGAGTAGTTTTGCGCGAAATAAAAAAAAGATGAAAAAGTAGCCATCTTCGATGTTTACTCCCTTTAGATTAATAAAGATCATAAAAAATCAAATAAATACCGTTTGTAGATTTATATAAACAAATATATTATTCACTAATAAGGTATGATGACTTTTCGTAGGTTTCTGATGGTCAGTAAGAAGAAATGTTGTATTCTAACTTTTAGCGACCTCCGATATTTATCACTTTTTTCGACGTGTAGACTTAATTCTGTTGAACGTTTTACGGTTTTATTGTAATCAGCATCCTTGCAAACACACGTATGCAAATGTTCATGCTTCCTGTCAGGAGTGCACATATTTTTTGGCCACAACAACTAATTAATGCCATTTTTTTAATGTTATACGTGCCGTAGTGCATTTTTGAGAACCGCAGAAATCGGGCTAATTTTCGTCCATAAGTACCTTATAAGAGTTATGGTCAAATCCCTCTATTCGATAGCTGTCTGTTTTTTCAATGTTAGGAAGGATAGGGAAGACATCCATGCGAATCTCTGAAAAAAAAAATTTGTTAATTCGTAATAAATGAATATATATAATATCTGTGTTTGTACTGGTTATTCCATTTACACTTACGTTAATTTGATGCCATCAAAGTGTCTATATAGGTTTATCAAGGGTTTTCATAGTGCACAGTTGATCACAAATTGTGCACCGATAAAAATATTTGTACTGTTGAAAATTAATTTACATAAGTAGGTTCAAATGAGTAAATATTATTGGGTGAAATGGACGTCACGTGTTAAAAATGAAGTTAAAATATAATTGTTTAGCTTTAAAAAATCCATAGGAAATCTCTGAAGCAGATTAGCGACAATATGAAAGAATATAGATAAATTAAGTTTTCTCAGGACTGAGGTTAAGATAAGAATTTATAACTTAAAGACGAACGTCAGAGCTTATATCATGTTTAAGATCAAAGATTTTCTCGGTAAAAAGTATTTTATTTTTATAACAAGTCAAATATTAAGATTGCTTTGTTTGATTGCATGTAACCCTGACGTTCCATCAAGAATCATTCAAATGTTAAGATTCTTTAGCCTGATTTCATGTAACCCAACCCTAATGGTTCCATTAAGAATCATTCAAATGTTAAGATTGCTTAGCCTAATTTCATGTAACCCTGCTGTGAAGGGTTCCATCAAAAATCATTCATCACCACTTGAATTTTATTAGTTTGTTATTGAAACACAGAGTTACACAATAGACTATCCATGCAGTACTCAACGTTAGTATCAAAACCCGATTTTTAGGAATATAAACCCTCAGACTTGCCGCTGGGTTACCAATTTGTAGTTGGGTTCGATTTAAAGGTGATACTTATACTTTCACTAACAACTACAGTGTTATCTGCTATAATAATTTTTCTTATTGGTATTCTTGATCTTGTTTGTAATTAAGCACAAAGCCACAAGGGGCTACATTTGTTCTACTCACCACGGATATCAAAACCTGGTTCTAACATTGTAAATCCGCAGGCGTAACACTGCACCATAAACTATTATAAACAGCATACTGTTTTATTACAGTTGTTTTTACGTTTTTCTTAGTTTTGCATTTTAGAAATGTATTTAGCATTTGGTGGAGTTATGATAGTTAAGGTAATAATTCCTCATATCTTAGACTGGTTAAAGTGATTTATATTTATTATGATTATTTTCGAACTATATGGTGTGAAAAATATTTTAGGATCAAGAAGCTCGCATCCTTAACCAGAAGGAGATTAAAAAACGAGCCATCCCGTTCCTTCCAATGAGAGGACGAAGGGAAGACGAAGAAAAACAAATGAGTTTAGAAGGAAACAAAAGAGCTTCGGGATTTTTTGGTATGCGAGGTAAAAAGGAAGAAACAAGTGAAGAAAACAGAGCCATATCTTCCTTTGGATATCATGGAAAGATTGATTACGTTGATGACAAAAGGGGAAGTACTTTCTTTGGAATGAGAGGTAAAAAAACCAACATGAAAGACAAAGGAGGAATGTTGTTTCCTGGGAATACAGATGACGAAGTACATCAGATACCATATTTCAGAAAATTTCAAACTGATAATTATCTTCATTACCCTGCTGATGAAAGCAAACAAGAGGATATAGAAACTTACATTAATAGACTGAAAGAGGATTACGTAAGAAATGGAGCAGTCAGTAGCGACTCTTATTTACCTGAAACGTTTGATGTTGACAACAAACGAAGTGGTAGGTTCTTTGGAACGAGAGGAAAAAGGAATGCCAAAACAGTTCAGAAAATGACCAAAGAGGTACGAAAAGTTCCAGGTTGGTGTTGGTTGAAATAGGATGTTAGTTGTTTGAAATTTATAATGGCTCTAGCCACCTACTATAAAAAAAGTAATTCAAAAACTTGGAAAGTATTTACTTTTCTTTTTCATTTTTAGATGCATTTGTCCGTTAGTTAAACTATATATATGGTATATTTTGCTTCTTTGTGTCTTCTAAAATTAAACAGAAATAAACAGTATCCAGAATTATTTATTTTTCACTTTGCCTAACATTTTTTTTCACATTACATGAACATGCGCTAAAAGTGGTTTAAAAGTAATTACAAACACCAGTTTATTCCTTTTCCAGGAAATCAAAGCAGACGAAGTGTCGCTTAATCTTTTGTTTTTATAGCTTTTTCTTTGCTGATTTGAATATATATATATATATACAATAAAATATTAGCTTACACGTTAGACCAATTTTCATTTGCATATACACAATAAAATATTAGCCATACACGTTGCATCAACTATGTTTAATAGTTTGAGAATATATATTTAAAACAGCTAAATCTCATTTCGTGCTGTTGTGTTTTATGATTTAAGGGTGCACTCATATTTCACTGTCAAAAGGTTTCAAAGGTATTTATTGATATGTTGATGAATTTTAGTGATGCAAATATAAATAGTTATAATGCTTATATGTGTTTTAAAGAGATACCGAGAAAAGTAATTTTTGCTTGTCTAGATATTTCGTAGACAAGTACACAACAGATTTTTTGTAATGTTTATGTATATTTTTACAGGGTTAACGAGAGAAGAGTTTTTTGCTTCTCGAGGATAAGATATCGATGAAGAAAAACTTTACGTTTAATAAAATTGAGCACAGAATATTATGTTCTAACACACCTCAACATTTTAAACATATGCAATTCATGTATAATAAAACCTTTCCTTGAGTGTTTTAACGTGTAAAATATTGTTACATCCATCATGTTTTGTCACCCTTTGTCGTCCCTCTTCATTGTTATGTTCCTTCTCGTTCTTTGAGCTGAGAAACACAGAGTTAAATAAAATAGTTTTCCTGCTTCTTATGTTTCTTAGTATACCTTACTGGCGGTCAGAACTTATAATTTATTCACAATAAACACAAAGAGAGCTTCAAATCCTACATCATTATTTATATAATAATACATTTAACCTAACTGATATTAAAACCTACTTTTGTTTATTTCGAATTTTGCGCAAAGCTATCCGTCTCTAATTCAGCAGTGAAAGACTAGAGGAAAGACAACTAATCATCACCACCACCAACTCTTACATATATTTTTAACCAATGAATAGTGGGTTTGACTGTACCGTTATAACACCCCCACCATTGAAATGAGGAGCACATTTGATGGAACGGGAATTGAAACCTCACACTGTGAGTCAATCACCTGGCCAAACCTAGTTTTAAAATGGATTTATATGGTGTGGTCGTCACGTGGATTGAGTTTTCCGTGGATTTCTGTCAAAAATTTCTGTCTCGTAGCTCAGAAAACTGCCAGGAAAATTAAATAGTTAGCTCAGTCCACATGTAGGTAGAGTTAGTAATGGCTATTGCATACAATATACAATAATGATTATACTATTTTCATAACATCATACTATTACCCTATATCCCCAGAAAGCATGCTGCTGATTTGTGAGTACAGATTATAGTTTTAATCAGTTTATTCATTTGTTCGGTAAAATTCGCGCAAAGCTTCATAAGATGTTGTTGTTTTGAATTAAGCACATAGCTACACAATGGGCTATCTGTGCTCTGCCCACCACAGATATCGAAACCCGATTTTTAGCGTTGTAAGTCCGCAGACATACCGCTGAGCCACTGAAGGACAGCTTTATCAGAGACATTTGTCAGGCATCCCTAATTTTCAACTGATAAAGTATATGGAGGACAGCCAGTAAAAAGCACTCATAGTAAAATTTTGTGCTATTGTAATTTGACCATTCCTCTTATGCCGAACCCACCCAGCTAGTACAGCGGTAAGTCTACGGATTTACAATGTTAAAATCAGAAATTCGATTCCACTCGGTGGGCTCAGCAGACAGCCTGATGTTCTTTTTTTTATAAGAAAACACACACACACATGACGATCCCACAGCTCCAAAGTGCGGAATATGATTTTACGATCCACAGTCATACAAACTAACCATTAGGCTCTATTAATTAAATCGCTAGAAATCATATTAATCAAACTGGATTTAGGAACTTCTACCCCACAACTTTCATCCAGCTAATCTGATACCACACTTTAATTATTTTTTTCAATGCATTATACTTGTGAGAGGTTATAAAATGTTTGTTACACCTTTTGATCTAATTCGTTTAATAAGATTATTGTAGTTCTTATAAAATACATTTTTGTGAATGTTAATGATGAACACATTTTAAGACAAAGGTACTCGCAAAGGTAAAACAGAACAACGTAGTATGGAAGTTTTATTTTTAGAATAGAAATAGTGTTGAATTATTTACTAAAGAAGCCTTGGCATGGCCAGGCGCGTAAGGCGTGCGACTCGTAATCCGAGGGTCGAGGTTCGTGCCCGTGCCAAACATGTTCGCCCTCCCAGCCGTGGGGGCGTTATAATATTGCGGTCAATCCTACTATTCGTTGGTAAAAGAGTAGCTCAAAAGTTGGCGGTGGGTGGTGATGACTAGCTGCCTTCCTTCTAGTCTTACACCGGTAAATTAGGAACGGCTAGCACAGATAGCCCTCGAGTAGCTTTGTGCGAAATTCCAAAACAAACAAACAAACAATTTACTAAAGGTTATAAACATAAGTTATAAACACCTATACTTTAATATTAAATATTCTTGTGATACTGTTAATAAGCAGCGGAGTCTGTATGAAGGTTACCAAATCCTATTTGTCTTATTTTGTAATAGTGTTAACAAATTAACCATATTTCTCGTTAAAAAAACATTCAGTGTTCAGCAAGTAAGTACAAGTAATTCCTTTTATATGACACTATGCGTTATAGTTGATGCACTGGGAAACTTATCGGTAATGTAATCGCTTTAAAACCGGTTAAATATATTTTTATGATAATACAGTAATGATATTGTTATGTTAATTCGCCAAATGGTCCACCACTAGTATCAAAAGCTCTTTCTGCAAGAACGGACTTCATAAGTTTATTCGTTAGAGTTGGCATTTGGCATAAACATTTGGAATGGGGCTGCCAACGTTATCATTTTGTTATTAATGACACCAATTAATAGTAGTAGTTTTTTTGTTTTTTTTACATTTTATACTAACGTTATTTAAGGAAAGTTTTCAATAAAAGTTATTCAATTAAATCTATTAAAATTCAGATTAAAATTAAACTTTTCATTTATGATAGTATATGCAAGTGTTTTTTTTTCTCTCAAAGGCGCCCCCCAGTGGCTCAGCGGTATGTCTGCGGACTTACAACGCTAAAAACCGGGTTTCGATACCCGTGGTGGGCAGAGCACAGATAGTCCATTGTGTAGCTTTGTGCTTAACTCAAAACAAACAAACAAACTCTCAAAGATTGTATTGTGGGTCCGTTAGTCAACGGTTCGGGTCCCATTTTAGTCCTGTACCTAAGCGCCGATTATGCGTTATAAGAATGACGGCCAAATCCCACTACTAGACTAGAGTAGCCCATGGGTTAGCAGAGGTGTTGTTGACTAGCTTTCTTCTTTTCAGTCTATCACTCCAAAACTAGGGGTAGTTAGCACAGATAGCCCTTGAGCAGCTGTGCGCGAAATTTAGAAAACAAAACAACATGGAGATTTTATCCAGAGTTAAATGAAAAGCTTGATTTTGTTAGCAAGCAACTTTTTGCTGCAGAACATATTGATGAATTCTTGTGATGATAACGTATAGTGAACTGGAATGTATCTGCGGGCTCGAAAGTTAAGAGTGATACACGAGTTTGTTTTACAGTTAATAAATAATCCATGAATCGTTCTTTAATCTATACAATTATTTGTCTATATATACAGAATATGGAAGAACAAGAATACAAAAAGAGCTTCTAAATAAATCCGTCAACAAAATTAGACTTTCAAATATCATGTGAACATTTACATCAGAACAGTAACCATAAAAACAGCCGTTAGTGGGTAAACTGCATAAATAACACAAAATGTGTTAAGTTCATACAATAATATAGTGGTAAATGACACTGTCTAAAAAATGTTGGCATTAATTTTGATTTTCATCTGCTACTTTCTGTTCGGCTTTAACTAAAAAAGACATTACGAAAAAAATAGAGTGTTTACATTCGTAAACTGCTGCTGTTAAATAGTGCTGTGTTCACAAACAGATAACAAAACATTTGATCTCACTTACCAAACTCTTAGACTTATTTGTTCCATTCCGTGAAAATGAACATAGAAAGACACGTGCTACATAAATGGATAAAAGAACATATATAAAAGAAATTATAAGGTAAATATTCCTTGCGGAAGTTCAAACAACTAACCAAGGTTAAAACTTGTTAAAGTCTAACTTCAAACAAATGACACGACATAAAGAAATTTCATTTGGAAGGATACGCAAATACAAAGCTTGTACAGATAAGTTTAAAAGTAAAATTAGATACACACATTTAGTTTTATATTTACTGAGAAACTCAGGTTAAGTAAAACGTCGCAAGAATTCTAGTTCTAACTATAATAACACTAAATTACAAATTATAATACGACATACCTTTAGTGTCAAAGTACTTGCGGTATTTGAACCTAGCAGTAGGAATACACCAGTTGCCAAATTAAACTTCAGTTTATTTACTTTATTTTAAGCATAAAAATTAAAATAATAGTAACTGTTTTGAGTTAAATCTCATAATATAAGATACCACGCCTATCATAATTACTTTCTGCTCAATGAAATCTTCTTACATAAATCAAAACTCAACTTTAGCCCAGTAATGAATATAGTTATTACTCATAATAATAAAAATCAGTGCATTCATCAATTGTGTTCTCTAGGTATTGGCGATGTTTCGGCCGTGATCCTAATAATATCTCACAAGGTTCAGCCAATTATGGGAATTTAAGTTAATCCTAAAAACACACACTAAATTTAAAATGTAAAATAATAACAAAAATACGATAATAAGAACAAAGTTAAAATAATAGAAAAAATATATTGAATATTCTAATCAATATTATTCGTGAAAGTAATATTGAAGAAATAATGAAGTTCAGCTTACAAAATACATAAAACTACTTATTTGTTCCATGCATTATCACCGATAAAGAATGATGCCAGTATAAAAAAGACTTAATACGATCTCTTCTAACAAGATACTGACCAGTAAAATAAAAACAAAGGTACTGACAATCTCTGATTTTAGATGGCAGCATCGTATAACTAGTGCACTGAAATTCACCTTTTGGCCAACCATTTGGTTAAAAGCTGGGCGGAATCGTCATACACAACGCCCTAAGAGAAAATACTTTTTTGTGACCAATGAGCTTGAGGTAAGTTTCAAACCACATAACGACATGTGAATTATCTGGCAATTAAAAGTTTCTTCAGGTATTATTCTGTAAACAATTTTCAAACTAAATATTCAGTGTCACGTTCAGTAGCTGCACGTAGGTAACTGATCCAGAATATACGTGGTTGATACTAACGGTGACAGAACAGCTACTAAGTAAAATGTGTGCACAACATTCTTAGAAGAACCTATTGACTTTGTGTTAGTTACAATGTTATTTCTACGTTGGTTTTGCATCTTGTTCATTTCTCACTTGATGAAAAATGTTTTCTACTGAATTTTGAATTTTATATCCGTCTACCATGCAAGTTGATTTAGGATATAAAATTCAAAATTCAGTAGAAAACCTTGTTCATCAAGTAAGAAACGAACAAGATACAAAACCAACGTAAAGAATAGGAAATAACGTTGGTTTACAGCATTCTCTAGACCCAGAATACAGGAGAGATTCTTTTGCCATTAGTCTTTGTTTGTTTAGTTTTAAATTTCGCGCAAAACTACATGAGGTATATCTGCACAAGCCCACCCTAATTTAGCTGTGTAAGACTAGAGAAAAAACAGCTAACCATTAACACCCATCGACAACTCTTGGGCTACTCTTTTAACAACAAATAGTTGCAGTGTTTTTAGTCTCTTTTGGAAAGAAAAGTGCTTACAGAGGAAGGGAAAATGAAATAAATTTGTTTATTGTTACACCATGAATCGTTTGTATTTTGCCACTTACGAGCATAGATACTCGGTGTTTTAGCGTTATAAGCTCGCCGATTGTTCAGAAAAACAGAAACAACAACAAAACAAACTGATTGATGAAATGATTACACTATTGCTTCGTGAAATTTGTTGATTTACAATTATATTTCTTCATCATGTAAAAAAGAGCATTTTAAATATTTTTAATTACGCAATGGAAAATAAAGTAAATAGAACATTTTTTCTTTTAGTTTTTAATGGAACGAAATATATTAAATTATTTCATTTGCTTCACGTTTCACCTATTGGCCTACATTAAGAATTTCGCTCATAAGTAACAATAAGAGTAAAAAGCAGGAGAACAATAAAAGTTGAGTATCTATAGAACTGGAATATGTCAAAAATACAATGCCGCGAATCTGGAGAGGTTTATACCCATTGAGAAGAAAAGTAGGCTATAAAAATACAACACTTAGTTATACGTGGAAGTTGATGGTACTGTGTTGTGTTAGATTACTACAGCGAAAGTGGAATGTGATGTATGGTTCCAAAATACGACAACAGATGGCAAAACTAGGCACAGTGACAATCCTTTGGTGTTTCTAATTGCAACGTAAACAAAACATTCAAGTGAGCATTCTCATATATACTGAAGTTTCTTACTCTGAACATACTTTATTAACTGTATCCATGTTTTGGCATCTTGATCTACTCTGTAATGACATGTCTACGGTAGCAAGCAGATCTCAGTGCTAGCGATCCATTTAACGGACCAAGTGCGTTTCTGAAGATTTACAACGCTCGAAACCGAATATTAATAATCGCGGCAGGCACATCCCAAGGAGGTCAATATGCAATTTTATGTTTGATAACATAATAACATACCAACAAAAGCTAATATTTTGATATTATGTCTGAGTTTTCTCTGTTCCTTTTCCATAACTTATCATCTGAAGAAAACTTTTCAAATAAATGGGCGAGGGAATCCACTGGTGACTTCACCCTTGATGATACTCTGGAAGTTGTCTTGACAGAACCTCAGGTTCCCCAAAATGTTAATTTATATCTTGCAAAATATTTTCTGAAGATACCCGGTTGGTTGTTCTTTCGCTATTTATTTCAAAAAGATATTAATAGTGGATGATCTTTGGTAGGGATTATGCTCTGTTACACTTTAGATTAGTTGATTTTATTATCTTGTGTTTCCATCTTTGTTATCAATGGTAGTTCAAATTCTGGTGTTGTAGTTGTTGTGTATTGAACACGGTTTTTTGGTTACAGGCTATGAAAATGTTTGAAGCAAAACTAGCCTCACATCTGTGATTTTATGTAAAGTTCATTTCCAAGATACATTTTTCCTCAATGTCAACTACCAAAACATTATGTCAGAAGGGAATCTTTCGACAGTCAATGAAGGTGACTTCCAAATTTATTTTTTCTGGAACCTTATTACAACTTTCAACTCCCATCAGTTCATTGTCTTCCTACACCTTTGATAACAATTTTATACCTTTATCAGAGCAGGTCAAACAATTAGAACTGTAAAACTAGTATCGATTAATATGTTAAAAGGTTTCTTGTCGAAACATTTGTTTCCTAGAGGATAGGTTTATTCAAATACTGCACTTCTTACCTTAATTGCAGTAGATGTAGTATTTCCATTCTCAGGATCGTTCCCTTAGTTTATAACCAATTACTGAGTTATCAGATATAATGTCTCTGTTTTCCATACATATAGCATTTACCTTGTTAATTTTTTTTTTTTTTTGTAAAGGGATTTTTGGATCTCCTGGTAATATGTCCCTTCATGTTACAATAAAAGATAACTTTTGTCATATGGTTTACTTCTTCAATTCTCAGTATATTGTTGTCTAATTAATTATTTTAGTTATTCTAAACATCCTTTGATAATTTTACACCATTTGACAATCTAATAATTCTTCAAAGTTGCCTTTAGTAATAACTAAAGACGTCAACTGATTAATGTTCGATTGCTAACTGGAATTTTGTTTTCAAATGTGTGCAAATACTTTGCATTAGCTGTTTTAAATTTACATATATATGTGTGTGTGTCAAGCTTTGCATTGATCTTGTGAGAAAAGATCGTTCACTTTACGTTTTCAAGTAGAACATCTAAATAAAATAATTTAGTGAGTGTACTTCTTTCTGCATTTTCAGCAAGTTGAACTAATATCTTGCCTTTCTTTCACACTCTGGTGCAACTCTTTTCTTTAAATAAGGCTGTCATTGATGTTTGGTTTTTATTGTGGCACTCTGCTGGAAGGTTTAATAATGTTGGTAAAGCTAGTCCTTATATTTACGACAAGAATAAGAACTTGTTTACTACTCCATCACTCACTTTAAAATAATTTAAAACTATATCTGATATGCCTACCTGTGTTGATTAATCTTTTGAAAGGCTTCTTGACAAAAAGAAATATCGTTGACTAAAGGACTGGTTTATTCAAATAATTTACTCCTTACCCGTTGACTGCTTAATAAATTATTGCTGTCGATCTAGCCTACAAAATTCTGTAACTTGTTGAGATAATGGCATACTTGGAGTAATCCAGGGATGTTCTGCAAATACCAAATATTCCATTGTATGTGTATATTGTTTGTGTTGAGCCGTACATGCACAATACTACCTAATTTATAAAAACATATAACTGTCCTTCATTTCATTTTAAAATTAAGCGTGATGAAAGGCACTTAATCGAAACATCACCAGTTAAGATAAATTAGCTTCAACTTAAACTTTTAGTTTTAAAGTGATTTCAATTTATTGCATTTTGCGAATTCTAATTCCTTTAGTAGTGAAAGATGCAAATCAGATGAGTATTCCTATTCCACATAACCTAGTTAATGAGAGTGTAAATGTTTTCTTATCGCAAAGCCACATTAGGTTATCAGGTGTGACCACCGAGAGTAATCGAGCCCCTAATTTTAGAGTTGTAAATCCGTAGACATACTGCTGTCTGAGATTACAAATCTTGAGAACAAATGGATAGAGTAGATTTCCCTTTTTTTACTCTATTTTTCCATTCCTTCGATAATGTTTTTACGACCCTTTTGTACTTTTTCAATCTTGTCATAATTTTTTTCTAAACCTCAAGTTTCGTTCTTGTAATTTCTCTCCTAACTTTTTGTTTTACACTTCTTGATCCTGTTTCTAATTTAGGTTTTCATTTCTTTTTTTAATTTTCTGTCTCCTGTTTTTCACTTCAAATAAAAGTCTACTCCATTCAGCAATAGCAAAAACGTTTTATTTTTCCTTCTATCACATCTTCTTGGATTAACTTAACTGTCTTAAGTTTACAGTACATGCTAATACAAAAAAAATTATCTATTAGATGATTTTCTTGTTTGCACGGTATTTTTATGCCCTTGTTTCAGGAACACAAATTCAAAATTTACAAAATTGAAATAACCAAACTCGCTACCTCGAAAATCATTCATCTACTGTAACAAATTTACAACTAAGACATTAGTTACTCTATCGTATTTCATAATGTTTAAATCTTATTTATTAAAAAATTCAACAATGTTCTAGTCGTTATGCAACGTCTATCACGTGACATCGAAATTCCTGATAAAGGAAATGTAAAACTGCCAATAAAATTAGTAACTACAAGTTGTAGTTAAAGTTTCAATGGGTACGAAAAAGTTATTGCATATGTTTCATACCCTTTTACATCAACTTTCTTCCAGTGGAGTGTGGTGTGCAATGTTATTTTTCAGTGCAGTAAATATTTTAGTCTAAGATTCAATAGATACATTTTTTAGATGTTGTGAAGTTCGGTGTGAGAATCTGTTAAGGCTGAGATAGAATTGAGAAAATACCTAAATTTTGGTCATTCCATTAGTGATTAGGGATTCAGTACTAAATGGAACCTTTCCAAGTTCAGCCTGAATTGTACGACAACCTCTACAGATACAAAGCATTAAATGAAACCTGTGTTAGACGTTTAAACAGTTATAATTTTTATTCTGATTAGTTCATTCAGTAAGTTTTTTTTATTCTTAATAAAACAAACTGTACATAGCTTCTAAACGGCATCTGATTTTAAATTTAAGCCATGACTTAAAAAAATACAAATACAACCATGTAAGTTACTGGTATACCTTTTAATAGGATTTAGTAAATTAACAAACAGCGGGTGGATGTTCTAAGTTTAGTTTATTACAGATTTAATTTTATTCAAGCTCGCGCTTGAAACTTTAACCACAGTATTATTTTTGAGGTGGTGTTCTTACAAACGTGATTGGCCCACTAATCGCACTATCGTATATCTGGTAACATGATTGGTTGCTAGCATATATTTGAATGCTATATTGAGTTAAAATTGAATGTTGCATTGTAACACGTGCGTTTGCTTTTCAAATTTTTGTTTTAACCCCAGTTATTGTTGCGTTGCATATTCGTAACCAGCAATCGAAAGTAACGTCATTGACTTCAGTTCAAATGTTTATCTCGTTGTCAAGGTAACTCGTGAAACTCTGATGAACGTCCACAAAATGGTACTCGTAAGCCTACACCGGTATTCACCGGTTTCATTGCAGTTACGTGCCTAACATTGGTTGTGTGACGATCCTTCGTTTAACCAGCACAAGAAATCCACAGATGAAAATATCCCATACGTGGAACTATTTAGAACGTTATATTGTCAATATATCATCTAATGTTCCCTAGTTACTGTGACAAAAAAACAGGACTTGAAAACGAATCTACACTACACCTAAACCAGTGAAGGTAAGACAAGATATGCTATGTTCAATTAACGAATCAAGAATTTACTGAAACTCTCGCATTTTGCACGATTATTGAAAGTAAGAGTTATGGAAGTTAATATAAATAGCATATATAATGTATTTAACAAAGTATTTGTGTTTGTAGTTAAAAGTGTAAAAGTCAGTTTTCTATATAATAAACCTAGTGTAATTTATTTAAGCATAATTAGCAATAGGCTCGGAACATTGTGACGACACCACTGAACGTGCATTTCTTGATGATGTGATACTCACTTGAAATAAAAGTGTGTTTCAGAACAGCTGGTATGGTTATTAAAACTTTTATTGATAAGCAGAAAACAACGTTTTGACCTTCCTAGGTCATCTTCAGGTTAACAAGTTTTTTTTGTTAATCTGAAGATGACCTAAAACGGTCAAAACGTTGCTCTTTGCTTATCAATGAATGTGTATTTGTTTCTCAAGCAACTGTTAAAATAGCTTGGTAAAATCAAAGAACGTTTAGAATATGTTTTCTGGTATTAGAAGCAACAAGACCTCAACGACAACGTTCATCCTTGCGTGTAGGTCAATTGCATTATTAGTGATACCGGTGCAATCCGATTGTAAGTAGTGGAAAAACTAAATATGTTGCAATATTTAGTTTAGCGAACGAAATAAATTTCTAGAACATAATCGGTTACTAGCATAAACGCTAGTTAAAAATGGGGATCATTGACAGATTAATGAAAATTGTAGAATTTAACTAAAAGGAATTTGTCTACACCTCTAAAATACACCAACTATTCACATATTTAATTAATCACGATATGATTTTCAATTACGACGTTTTCAGTAAAAACGGGATCATTTTTCATTACTTCCTCGAATTTTTCCGTCGGTCAAATATTTTAAAATTATTTTCATCTTTTGTTCTCGTGACAGCTACGTGCAATGGTTCAAATATTGACCGAAGGTATGATCCTGACACTTATGAATGGTTATCACAAACTTAATTATCACTGGAAATTGTATTCTGTTAAGTACAAAGAACACACGTGTTTCATTGGATGCTAAATGTATTCTCTATATAAAAACTCTCTGCAGTCTGATCTCCAGTTAAAATTTCACACTTTAAAAAAGTACTTATGTAAGCTTCTTATAAGTACTGTAGTTCCATTTAACATTCCTTTCTTTCGTTTCTAATTTCTTATAAGCACCACTATAGTTCCATCTTTCAACAACAACCTTCAAGGTGGCATTCCTGACAGTTTTTATGAATTCAAAAATTCAGCTGGTAAATTTAATCTCGTTTCAACATCGTCAGTAATTATTCTTTTACTTCCCCACCGACTAAATTAAACACTTTAATTTTCAATCTCTTTATTATTTGAAGTTAGGATGACTTTTTTTGACAGTCTAATCACCACGTCTTCATTACTTCCATCAACTGTTTCACCAACGTGTTCCGCTCAGTTAATCTTGTTGGTATTTCAGTTGTTTCTTCTGGCAACTTAACATTTGTTATTTATCATTATTAATACTAAGCGTCTATTTATTAAATATTTTTTGTCGAGCAGATCTTATATTTGTATTTAAATTAATAACCTTTGCAAATGCCCAAAATAATGAGCTTTTAATACCTGCCTCAATCACATTTCCAGTTAAACACCTAACTTTTTTGTTTTGGAATTTCGCACAAAGCTACTCGACGGCTATCTGTGCTAGCCGTCCCTAATTTAGCAGTGTAAGACTAGAGGGAAGGCAGCTAGTCATCACCACCCACCGCCAACTCTTGGTCTACTCTTTTACCAACGAATAGTGGGATTGGTCGTGACATTATACACCCCCACGGCTGGAAGGGCGAGCATGTTTAGCGCGACGCGGGCGCGAACCCGCGACCCTCGGGTTACGAGTCGCACGCCTTACGCGCTTGGCCATGCAAGGCCTAACACCTAACTTACATTAGCCGTCTGTCTAAAATCTTCACCTACCAACAAAACGTTGCTACCAAAATATTTTTCATTATTTATATTTTCTTTCAAAAGTATATCAATAACCCTCAAACCATTGAACTAACTGTCAAGTAAGTTCATATTCACTTACAGTTATTAATTAAGTAATGAAAAAAATGTTCACAATGGGCAAAACACATGTCTATGACAAAAACTTTATATTTATTTGCAACGTTTCGAACGGCAGCCCTTTATCAGGCAGTTTAAACTGTCTGAGTAAACAAAACAACCAATTCATTCTTTTCAAGGTCGTCTACAGGTTGTAAACATATACGAAATGTAGTTTTCTTCTACAGACTTAAAAGAGTTCGATCCTATAAAAACATTTGAAAACACGACCCAACAGGTTCTTAGTTCTTCAGAGAAATGCAAACTTTTAAAGTTGCATTACAAATCATTTTACTTTAACACTTCTGTTTATACGGACTTTGCTTGCAGGTTACAGAAACATGTCGAAAACTCATACATGTGATATTTAATTTGAAGTACAGGGAAAATAGCCGATTTTTATTTTGTACATGTCTGTTCACGTCCGATTCTAGTTTTAAATGGGTAAACGCTATAATACTACAATTATAATTGTATGCTATTTCGAAGTCTAAAATAATTTCTATTCAACTTTGGCATTTTGTTTTCTTAAAATGAAAACCTATAAACACCAAACTATGTTTTATGATGAATTTCAAACAATACGTTTTAAAAGGCTATCCTATCTCCAAGATTAACAATGGAATTTACGAAAAATATGGTTTGAATAAAACAAAGTTCAATTTGCAAGTTGACCTCCTGTTTACTGATTTTTCTGGAAGGAACAAAAGGTTGTAGCAGTCGCTTACGGAATGATTCAAAATGTAAATCTCCTAAACGCTTAAAGGATTTATTATTATTATTATTATTATTTATTAATCCGCTTCTCATGTTGCGTGACTCACAGAAGAGTAAAAAATTCAGAATAAGCCGTACTTGTAATATGAGATACAGTCAACAGTTAGTGTAAAATATTGTGTTGCTCCAAAAATAATTGTGGAGTTGTACGTTAACATTTTAGTCATTTTTATGGATAAGAAACCTGTCTTTTGTACGACTTCATATACACTATTGAAAAACTAAAGCCTTCTTCTCCTTGGTCGATGGTATTTGGGTATTTTGCCCTGGAGGGTCAGGTTCACTTTGACCTCTTCCTCCTTCCTGAACATATTTTCCCTAACTGTTCGTTTGTTAGGTCCTTTTCAGGGCAATGTCCATTTATAGTCTCTTATTCACAGTAGTCAAGCTTGCTGGTGGCAATTTAACCTTCTTCTATTCGTTATGTTTCGTCTGTTTTGAATTTCGCGCAAAGCTACACGAAGGCTATCTGTGCTAGCTACCCCTAATTTAGCAGTGTAAGACTAGAGGGAAGGAAGCTAGCCATCACCACCTACTGCCAACTCTTGGTCTACTCTTTTACCAACAAACAGTGGGATTGATCGTCACATTATATTACACCTCCACGGCTGAAAGGGCAAATATGTTTGGTGTAACGGGAATTCGAGCCCTCGACCCTCAGATTACAAATCAAGTGCCTTAACCACATGGCTGTGCCGAGCTCTCTACTCGTTAATGTTTTTTTCTTTTCTAAAACTTTATTTCCAATACTTCAGACCCTTATAATTAATGATAGACAAAAAGTTACGCATAATTTGTTTGCATGAATTCAAACTTGGTCATAATGCATTGCAAACAACTCACAATATCAACCAAGTATGAGACGAAGGAACCACCTCTGAAAATACAGTACAACGTTGGTTACAAAAGTTTTCTAGTGGAGATATGAGTCGTGAAGATAGGGAGGAAAGAGGACATCCTTCTGTTGTTGAAAAGGACCAACTGATAGTATTAGTGAAAAGAAACACGCGCCAAACTGTTCGAGAAATGACACAAATTTTGGGAGTTGGTATTTTCACAATTTCAAACTGTGTCGAGCGAATTGAAAAAAATTGAGGAAGATCTACAAGTGTGTTGTATATAAACTCAGTGAAAATAGGAAAAATAGCAATTTTGAACTGAGCTCTATGCTGATTTTGCGCAACAGAAATGACCCATGTCTTGATCGAATTGTCACCTGCGACAAAAAGTGGATTCTTTAGGACAACAGAGAGCAATGGCTCAACCGTGACGAGGCTCTAAAACACTTTCCAAGGCCAAAGTTTCACCAACTGAAGATTATAGTCACTGTATGGTGGTCTGTGAACGGTATTATCCATTACAGGTTGCACAACCAGGGCCAGAATATAACTGTGGAGGTTTACTGTTAAGAATTGGAAAAAATATGTATAGGACGTTGCGTAAAAAATGCTAGCATTAGTCAGTTGAAGAGGACTAATGTTGCTTCATGACAATGCTCGTCCAGACGTTGCTCAATCGACGCTCCAGAAGCTTAACGAATTAGACTGTGAAATATTACCTTACCTCCCATGCTCCCCATACCTGTCACCCACTGACTAACACTTTTTCAAGCACTTGGACAACTTTTTACAAGACAAAATATTCAACAATAAAGTAGTAACAGAAAATAGTTTTAAATAATTTTTGAGTTTTTGGACTTCAGTGTTTTATCGTCATGGTATAAATAATCTTGTTTCTCGTTGGCAAAAGTGTGTAGATTCATTAGGTTTCTATTTTGATTACTAAAGCTGCTCTTAAAATTTAAAATGCGTCATTATTTTTCGAATAACCTGATAATAAAACTAATATATGTTTCAAATTTGTTTGTTCTGAAGTAGAACCACATTGGTCTATTTGTTATATCCTCTGCAGAATCGAACGCCAGATTTTATGGCTGTAAGTCCATAAACTTATTACCGTTCTAGCGAGAAACATGGTGTGTGTGTGTGTGTGTATGTTATTAAGTATACAATTAACACAAATTACCTGTTTGTGGTATTCCCACTTTGGGTATCGAAAATTAGTGTTGTAAAATGTGAGACTTGCCAAATGTGATATAAAGTTTTGGATAAATGTGGTAAACGGTTTGGATAATAGTTTTGTTTTTAACTCATTTTTCCAAATTTTTAAGACACTTTTGTCTGTTATAAGTATATTTTATAGCATAACTGATAAAATTTTTATATCATTTTTTTCTTGTTTTAAAGAAGGAATTGCAAGTCTGTTTTGACAAATTTACATATCGAGTATAAAATTTCATGATTACACTGGATATCCAGACGTTTAAACCAAATGTAATGTCTTATTTTTAATGGAAATATAATTCATATTCATTCATGATATGCACGAGGTGATGTAACTCCCGCCTAACTTTGTACCCCAGAGAGTCAGCAGTGAGCTTACGGGCTTGTAACGCTAAAATCAGCGGCTCGATTCCCAATTGTGGACAAAGCTCATTTCGCCGTATGTATAGCTCATCAGCTAGTGACTCACCTCTAGGGCTAAGAGCTTACAAAGCTAAAAATCAGGTGTCGATAGTTGCACTTGGCAAGGTATAGACAATCTATTGCGTAGCTTTGCACTTAACTACAGACCACCCAACTTATTTGGACATTCGTAATGTTGACGTTTAGTTGATTGACTCAAATAGTTTGTCTCCAACAAGACACGCGAACTGACAAAGCAAAATACAATGATTTCAGTAATGTATTTTTTATTCATTTCCACTGCACGCGAACAAGCTTACTAGTAAGTTTTGCGTTTGTTTCTCCTACCTACATTTCTTTGTGAAAGAAAAATCATATATATATCAATCATTTAAGGACTTGTGATTTTAACCTCTTAGGCGTGTTCGGCTTTTAAAAGTCATGTAACGTTTGACAAATGAACCGAAAACCAGCATATAATTTATTATTAGTATAAAGCTACGGGACGAAACATTTGTACTTTCTCTATCGGGGGAATCGAATTTCGGATTTTAGTGTTTTTAGTCTCAAAAGTTAACGCTGACCAACACCAACTATGATGCAATATATAAATGTTTAAAACCAGTGTTTATAGCTGTAATCACGATAACTTCTAATAATAAATAATAAAACTTAACACATTTTAGCACAACATCCGTACCTACACTTGTGTAAGTCAGAAGATAAATAAAAAATAAATTAGGATTAATCTGAAATATAAAAAATATCGTGAACAAGTATTAGAAATATTTACATCTACGAATATTTTTCAAATAAATTTGGATGTTTTTCTGATAGAATAACACACATTATTGACAACTGTTAAATACATTTAAAAAAAAAACTCGATGAATTTGTTTGCACCAACACAGTTTTATTTTACGTCAGTGAAACTAATATGGCTTAACTGTTAGCGTATCTGAAAGTCCAACTATATAGGACTTTACACAGTATTGAGTGAGTTATACAAGTAACAGTCAATTGTTCTTTTTTGGTTAAGAACCGCTATATGTCGGTAGGAACTGCCGCCTGTTTACATTTTCTGGTGAGTAGGTTAACGTATGAAACTGATGACATGTCTGTTCAGTCTAAGTGTGGAATAAGATACTGTTCAGACTGTATGCTTAAATGCCACTGACAATACTTTAAATGAACTACTTAACAGAGCTTTGAAGAACATAAGTACCGACACAATTTTTGATCCAAATCGCGTTGCTGTTACAATGACATTTCTATAAGGTTACACCAGAACTAACATGTTTAGATACACCAATTGTTAACACAGTAACACATAAATATGTATCACTGCATCGGAGCCAAAACCATTGGACGTAGCAACTATATTAACAAACTAGTTTTTTATAACAATTTAGTGTGCAATATTAACCTTTCTATTCACTATTTTATAAGTTTAAATTTCTCAGTTACTAAAACTTTACTACAAAGTCAACGCAACTACCAGAGGAATTTAATGAAACTTATTTTACTCACGTTTTGAGACAGTAAAGAACAAATCACTGCTTAATTGAAAAAAATGGTAACGTTTAGAAGACAATATTTACATGTTATAGTAAACAGTTTTAGGATTTAGATGAGTTTGTGATCTTGGAAGTTTTTGCAATCAGAACTTTCCCTTTAAATACTGTAGATAATCGCGTGTAATGAAGCCATGACGTGACTGGTTACGCCTAATGCGGAAGTTTGACAACAGCCATGAAACATGAAAAAAAATGGAATTTAAACCTTGGCAAGAATAGTCAAAGGGATACATTTCTATGTTCTTAATTAAAATATGTTTTATTTCATATATTTTTATACTGTTGGATCACAAAAGATCGGTGTATCTTTACATTACAAAGTATCACCCTTTTTTAACTTCTTTTGCCTCTCACTGTATCTGTGGTAAGAATTTTTAAAGACATGCATTGTTTGACACATTTGCTTGTCATCTCCAATTCAAGTTTCTTTTAATTCATCATAGTTATATTTTTATTTTGATTACAAACTTACAATTATATTTAAATAGAGAGTCAAATACAAACAATATTAATACACACTTCATTAATCTGTTAAATACACCAATTTAAAAGAAATCTTTAGAAAAGAATTTCAGCTAAAGAAATAATATACATTTAAAAGATATATATTTAAAGATAAAATTAACTAACTGCATTATTTTATAAAAAAAAATGGTGGTTTTCTATTTCAAACCTTAAAATTTGGATTTCCATCAGTAAGTGCAGTAAGTGAAACGTCTTTACACATGAATTTATTTCTGCCAACTTGAAATAGCTCATTGAGCCTTTATCAAGTGTTACTTGTTATTCTTCAGATTATTTGACATGTCCAAGAGAGAACCAACTGAAATTTAAAAGAATTAAAAGCGTCACATATTTGAGACTATATTTTAATAGTTTAACATTGTAGGGCTACATTTATTCTACTACACTTTATTTAAAGCTAAGCTTTATTAACATTATATTTTAATAGTTTCATTTTTGAGTTTGTTTACTGACTGTCTTTTATAACAACTTTTACAGTAAGTAGGACTGGTATTTAGAACAGATAAAATGTTTCGATCACTGGCGCGATCATTCTAAAATACACCTATCAACTTCAACCGATTCTCACATTGAACTTTATTGCTATTATCATTATTAGTTAATTTTTTTGTAGTTGTTTTTTTTTAACTTTGAAGGCACATTTTCGATGGACAACAACGATTTGATAAATTCACAATGCTAGTAACATAAATACAAATGTTTTTGTTTACTTATTTTTTGTTCCAGTTTTCTACTTGGTTTTCTATTTTGGATTAATTCTCTGCATAACATTTCCAGAATCGTTTATAAAACTTTGATATACAACAGTTAGCCAAGAGTAATAAAACGTCACAACATGAACGACAAGTATGTTGTACAATAACGTTGAATTTCGTTGATATCACACCATACAAGGCATTGAATTATTGAAGGCCACAAGTAAGAACAATTAATAATAATTCTCTTACATATTAAAGTATTGAATTTATTAGACCAGACAACGTGTTGTGTAGATGTTTTTATCTGGTTCTTACTTAGAGCAGTGGACTGTAGGGCTCGGCATGGTCAGATGAGTTAAGGCGTTCAACTCGTAATATGAAAATTGCCGGTTCGAATCCCCATCGCACCAAACTTGCCAGACCTTTCAGCCATGGGATGTTAGAATGTTACAGTGAATCCCACTCTTCTTTAGTAAATGAGTAGCCCAAGAGTTGGTGGTGGGTTGTGATGACTAGCTAGCCCTTGAGTAGCTTTGTGCGAAATTCCAAAACAAACCTATAAGTCTCCCACAGCTGGAAAGATAAGTATGTTCGGCACCGAGTATCGATTCCGCAACTGACAGAATTGCGAGCTGAGCACCTTAACACCAATACAAAACGTTGCGTGTTATAATTTATCTCGGAGGAATCTACGATTTGTTATGTTACATACAACGATTTCAAACAATGTTCAGTCTTTTATCTGGTCTGGAACTAAATATTTTATCGACGGTCCAGGTCTACACGACACAATCGAGGAGGTTCCATCATTATCTGGGGTGCTTTCTCCTTCCATGGAACAATGGAGCTTCAAGTCATACAGGGGCGTCAATCAGCAGCTGGCTATATTGTCAGGTTGGAGAGAGCATCCTTGTTGACTGAAGACCCTCGCTTGTGTGGAAATGACTGGATCTTTCAGCAGGACAATGCTGCAATCCACAATGCCCGCAGGACAAGCACTTTTTCATGACAAATAATGTGATTCTTTTGAACCATCCAGCGTGTTTGTCTGAACTGAACCCCCATTGAAAATGTTTGGGAGTGGATGACAAGGGAAGTCTATAGAAATGGACATTAATTCCAAACAGTGCATGATCTTCGTGACACCATCTTCACCACTTGGAATAACATTCCAGCCAACTATCTGCAAACGTTTATATCAACCATCTCAAAGCGAATGTTTGCAGTTATTCGCAATGACGGCCGTGTAACTAGCTACTGAGACCTCTTGTTGGTCATTTTCTACCCTGTTTACAACTTGTTTTTAGTATGGTCTTAAACTTTTGACCAGCTAGTATTTAGGCTAATTTCATAGTGTTCACTTTTTCCATATTAAATGCTAAAAAAGCTTTTTATTTTTATTTTCCCTTTTATTATTTTCATATTTCAAAGCTCTACTCATATAAGTGGTTGAGTCTAACAACACAAAATGCATTTTTTGTTAATTGGCTTTAAGATTTTGGCCAACACTGTACTTTAGAATTCAAGACAAGACGAATTATATTCTCTACTGTGTTTCTTAGTGCATAACTGTAATAAATTCACTGATTTTATCCCGTGAGTTGCTACAATTGTATCCAGAACGTTAAATAATTGTCTAATTTTTTTCAGTGTCCACAAAAATGGGTTCAATTACTTTGGAGCACTCTTTGACCAAACACATTATTTCCTTATCACTATTTAAATCTAAAACTTGCTTTAAAATATCACCAGTTAAGGCTAAATTAACAATCACGCCGTCTAGCTTCACTTTTACCAACTCATTGTTTTTGACTTCACTTATCTTTTGTTGGTCACCACAGATATATTAATAAATTTAAATACTTATCTCTTTGCTTTTCATCAAAAGTCGACATTAGCCAGTTTAACTGCTTCAGAACCCAAGTGATACAAGTAATTTTTCATTTCTCTGTTGTTACAATACATCTGTGAAACACATATAAATCAACTGTTATGGTTAATTACTTGCACTTCAGATAATTTCACACTTTCTTCAATTAACTAACTTTCTTCATAAATGAAGTTCACTTGACTTGTACTTGTCCCCCAGTGGCTCAGCGGTATGTCTGCGGACTTACACGCTAAAATTCGGGTTTCGATACCCGTGGTGGGCAGAGCACAGATAGCCCATTGTGTAGCTTTGTGCTTAATTCAAAACAACAACAACGACTTGTACTCGCTTGGTCGCCTATATGTAGTGCACAACATAAATCTAGAACTTTCGACAAACTACGAAACGCAATAAGGTAACAAAACGACAAAAATCGAGGATTCGAGAAATATGGCGTCAGCAATGCTACACACATAACGTACGACTCGTACCGAGTTACATAACGAAATTTGTTATAACTTATAAATAAATTTGTTATTTGTTATAACTTCTAAATAATTAACTTTAACATCATTATTATGAAAACTAAATAATAATTAATAAGTCAAAACTCTTACGCTAAACGGTTTTATATATCCAATAAACGAAGTTCAGAATCATACTATTAATGGAACTTATTTGTAAAATTTCGCGGGAAGCTAGAATGTTGGCATAGCCGTACTTAATTTTATACTGATACCCAAAAGGGAAGACAGCTAGTCAATAACATCGACCATCAACTTTTGGGTTACTCTTATGAAACCGATTAGTGGTATTTGGCTGACACTGTTATAGGGCAAAGTTTGAAGCACCATATATATATATATATACGATATAGCAAAAATTTTAGCGGTAGCGTGACGCGATCCATATAATGCTAGATCCACAGACCGGCACGCTATTCATAAGGTCACGCTTGGCCTGTTCGTATAATTACATCCTTAACTATTATCGATCCGTTCAATCTGATGCATGATCGAACATCATAGTTTCCATTTTTATTATTTTCTACAAAGTATGCTAAAGTCAGTCTATGGCCAAACATCTTAACAAACTTTATACAGACCCTACTCTGTACGTAGACACCGATTTTAAAGACTGGATTTAGGCAGCCTAGAGGCAAAAAATATCCACTGAAACCGCATCAGAACTCTCGGTTGATATGTAATAGTTTGATTATTGTTCCTTGTGATTTAAATTTCTCATAAAACAGCTGTTAATTTCTTGATATCGCTCTTGACTTTTCATAAACTTTAAATCCTTGTTTATTGGCTATATAATATTTGCATGTTTCATTATATTTTTAGGGAGCAAGAGGTCAGAGGGTTCTCTTTCGTAATCATATTCTACAGTTTATGAATGCAAGAGCTGCTTCGATTTCTCTTGGGTTGCGATCTTAGAGCCCCTTGCTATCCTAAATACTCTGCTATGCAAGTTTTCCCATCCAATGAGAAGGTTAGCTTCTTATGAATGTTACGCTCATTGACTCTACAATTGACTTAAGCCTCCAGCCTATAACGTCAGTTGCATTACACTACCAAATTGTTGAAAATTTGCCATTTGCCATAAACCAAGTACATCAATAATAAACAGCTCATTCCTGGTGCCATAGTTAGCAACTATGGCAATACCTTACTAGTTTAGCATACTCAAATCTTTTTAAAACACGATTAACTGTTTCAAAACACGTTTCAAACAAAAAATGACTATGTTTTGTATTAAAACCGTTTTACTAAAAGAATTTCGCGGCCTCAACTTAAACATTCATAATTTCAATGTGCCTTGCAAACTCAGTTTCTCTACTGTAATATCCCA
This sequence comes from Carcinoscorpius rotundicauda, assembly GCA_011833715.1. NCBI lineage: Eukaryota > Metazoa > Arthropoda > Merostomata > Xiphosura > Limulidae > Carcinoscorpius > Carcinoscorpius rotundicauda. Next base: position 51,137,245 of record CM022395.1, read on the forward strand.
CTTATATTTCAAGCAATTAAAAACGTTATATTTTCACAGTAAGTGATAATACTACAAATTACTACATACTCATACTAATGTTATACAAACTGTATCGTTAGTATCAGTGAAGTAAAATTTTGTGCTTTTTCTAAAATAAAAAAAAATCTATTCTTCATCAAGTCGCTTAAGATTTTCACATGTAAATACAAAATATTATCTTTCCAAGTTACCCAACTGTACGTTCACATTTGATGTTGTCATTTCTTAATGCAAACTGTAAAACTAACTATCTGCGCTTTATCTATTGCAGGGACTTGAACCCCGGATTCAAACGTTGTGAGCTCGTAAACTTACCATCGACCAACTGACCGATTTTCACATTTATAATGCTCTATAAAACTATATTTTCTTGAAGTTTAAATATTTGATAAAAATCGATTTCTTAAAATATATTCTATGCAGACTTCTTGTTTTTCATTTCAAACGCTTTCATAAATCTGGAGAAATTTGAAAACAAACTACAAAAATCTGTATGAGCATCAGTGCAGTAGATTAACACACGATCCCAATTTTCAAACAACACAATTTGCAGTCACCAATATTGTTGTAAAGTATATCTTTAATGTTGTAATTTAAAAGTCAGCTCAAGGGAGATGGTAGTTTTCGTGAAAACATTCAACTGAAAAGGTGAAACACGACAGGCCTAGAAAACCTAGAAAGTTCTACAGATGTGGCTGAACGTTTTTTCTGTAAATTGGAAGCTAGAATATAAATACGATATACATGTGAAGTGAGTAGAGATATTTAACGGATAAAGTGAGCTGAAAGATAGTTAAATAAAACATAATTATTTTCAGGATAAAATGTTGAATTAGTTAGCGTATCTTCGTGAGGTATTTAGATCTGCGTTTGTTATCGCATGTGTGACTAACTTTGTGCAAATAAGTTCATATTCTTTATGTTAGTTAACGTCACTTATAACGTAGGCCTACAACACGTTACGTCAGTGTACCATTACTCAAGCATGAAACGAGGAAATATATTAATTCATTATAGTTTACGAGCTTTCACTTTGAAGTATTTTCAGCACATATTTTAAAAGAAAACATAACCAAAACAACAATATAACAGCAATATAACATATCAGGTTCATTTCTGGAAATAACAGGTAAAATAGTAAAGAACAAGCAATCCATCTTAATCCCATTAAAAAAACAGCTGTGACAACGTCAAGTAACTTCCAAGCTGAGAGCCATAACAACTACCAAGTATGGGCGGCTGTCTTAACCAATATGTTTGGAATAGTGCAGGGTATGGAAGAATGAACAGACTTTAGCTAAACTTGTAAAAGATCTGGAAGAGCTGCCCAATTATCTTACTTTGACCCGTATCGTGAAATGGTAAATTCGTTGGCACGTGACAAAATTATAGAAGCTATAAAAACAAGAATATCAGGATTGGATTCAAGAAATCCAGTATACATTTAAAGGAATCCCTGCAGTTGATAATGGAACTAGAACCCATTAAACTTATAGAAGAACAAATAAAATAGTCATCTATAAGTTAAGGGAACATCAGATCCTGCTGTATTGGAACATCAACTTCTTCTAAGAGTAGTCTAGAAAACTGAAAGAAATAACCAGACAGCTAATTAAACAGAATAAAGGAAATAATTAATAAGATAAGAAATTATTCAAGTTTAACTTGCATGTAAAAAGAATTATCAAATGATACAAAAATATAATTAACTGTTATAATTTTAGGAAACCTAGCCATTACCGCTGAGACTTGTAACGGATTTACTATTACGTATTTATTTTAATATCGATTTTGTAGGTAAATATATATTTAGAAGTGCATGTATCTTATAGTATTAAATATGTGTTGGAAAATTCCCGACTAATCTTTAAATTTGTGAAAGATTCTCGAATGTAAGAATAAACAACATATGTTTTACATTGTTGCCAACTGAAGTTTCTAGAATTTCACCTTAATATTTAAAAACCGACATGCAGAGAGACAGTTTAATGTTGTTGGTTTACCGCAGTCGGTATACTATAAACCTCAGAAGCTACAACTTTGATTGACACTTATTAATTGGAAAACTAGAGATATTTAACCGGGAACGGTTACCGATTTCGAACATTACAAACCGTTTAAGTTCAGTGAACTAACTTCAGACGTTAGTATTTCTATGAAAACATCGCATAACATCACTGAAAAAAACTCACGTTTAAAGGAATAGCTAGCTTTCCGTCAAGTGAAGTAAACCTGTGTATTAACATAAAATTAATTTGATCGTAATTCCACTTGTTGCTATCTTCTCTTCTCAAAACTTCATTCCCACTTTTTAGGTCGTCATATATATATATTTGTTGCGGTATAAAAAATTGAGAGGGTACCATAGCTCCAGATCTGCCATCTATATAGGAATTTACAGATAATCTGAAGCTTGGTCTGGTACATCACGCAATATCCTCTTAAACAGGAAATTGAAACGCTAAAAAAGTTTACCCCATGGGCCAAGTGTTAACTCGATGAACTTAAGACTTGACGCAGTAAAATCGACAAGCGGCCACGTTGAATGAAATATGACTCAGTAAACCTAGCATTGGTATGATATTTTCAAATACTGCATGGTTAACTAAGTGATATCTTGTTTGTTTGTTTTGGAATTTTGCACAAAGCTACTCGAGGGCTATCTATACAAGCCATCCCTAATTTAGCGGTGTAAGACTAGAGGGAAGGCAGCTAGTCATCACCACCCACCGCCAACTCTTTGGCTATTCTTTTACCAACGAAAAGTGGGATTGACCGTCACAATATAACGCCCCCATGGCTGGTAAGGCGAGCATGTTTGGCGCGACGCGGGCGCGAACCCGCGACCCTCGGATTACGAGTCGCGCACCATACGCGCTTGGCCATGCCAGGCCTAACTAAGTGATATCGAATTGTAACAAATGTTGATTCAACTGACTGAGAAGTAGCTTTTTAAAATAAAAATTTGCATAGAGATTGAGATCTGTTGCGCTGACCTGAAATCTGATTTCATAAGCTACCTTACCCGGTAGTCTAAGATTTGACACAGTAAACTAACAGCTGAACTGGTGAACTGAGAGCTAATCCACTATACAAAGACCGCAGGTTGTGTTTGAATTATGCTAAGCACAAACCTACACAATAGGCTGTTTTTGCTCTTTCCAACATAGATATCAAAACCCGAATTTTAGTGACGTAAACCTGTAAATTCATCACTCAGATAAGCCACTGAGGATCGAGTAATTATGTTTTTACTTCAGCATACACATGAAATATTAAAATACGTGTCGTATCATTAATTATTTCAGTTAATTTGTAATGCTTTTAATTAGATTGCCTCAACTTCCCCTCTACCTTATATCTATAAAAGGCTGATGCAAAATTGACCCTTTAAACACCAAAAGTTAATGAAGCATTGGGAACATTTATTATTTACGGTATTTTTTCCACAGATGCCAAGTTTACAGAAAAAAATCTTCAATGGCGGTATTATAGGAACTGTCTTGATATTGCAAGGTAAAGTTTCACGCAATCTTTTAAGGTCATTGACCGATACATAGGTAAACATTAGAAGGTGAAAGATAGGTGGTGTTAAACGACTTCAAAATGTTTGTACTTCATCCATACTTTGTGAAAATAAAGTTAGGTTGTTTGGTTGAATACAAATGTTGCTGAATATTCATATGCTGGATAAAAATATGAATATTATGTGCGGTTTACCAATTGAATTCTAAATTTCTTGTGCATTATGACAAAAATTTCTTCGGATATGTTCTGTGCCAGGTAGACAACAATGAAAACGATCGATTTAATACAAGGAAATGTTTCACCATGGAAACAACTTTAAACCTTAGTGTACATAACTCATTATATATTCAAAAAATAAAACGAACAATATTATCCGTAGTATACGACAGAAAAACAACAAAGACGACCAAAATACAATTTTGATCTATCTACCTATTTTGCCTATACATCTCAGTACGTTAATACCTGGTATATAAGAGCACCAGTTTAATACTGGTATTTGCATTCTATAAGAAGAAGACTGATTCCGAAAGAAATTTTAGCAGCTTTGATTTCAACAGTTATTAAAGAGACAGGTTAATTTTGAAGAATTCGATCCAAAATGTGCGGTCAGGTTATAATTCCCAGAGGTGTCAAATAATTATGATTTTCCAAATTGTGAACTATTTGGAAATAACTACGAACCAAAGCATGAATTTAAAGATACACAGAAACACAGTTTCTGAGACAACAGGACTGTGTCTTAATCTATGTTATGAGCTAGATGAAGGTTGTTGTTTTGAATTAAGCACAAAGCTACACAATGGGCTATATGTGCTCTGCCCACCACGGGTATCGAAACCCAGATTTTAGCGTGTAAGTCGGCAGACATGCCGCTGAGCCACTGGGGGGCCTAGACGAAGGATTCGAAAAGGTTAGATTATGTCAAGTTTTAATAACTGCGAAGCTGAAAGTTGGTTCTCGTCTTAATCTGCTCTGCCGATAGTTGGAATGCGATCAATAGGTTTTGTACACTTTGTTCTGTAATGCTATTCAGTGACGTTTTATAAATGATCTAAAGTAGTACGGATCATGACACGTTTGACAAACAATTTCTTTTCGTTTGAGATCAGGTCTTCTTTGTTTTGTTGTTTGTTTGGAGTTAAGCATAAAGCTACACAATGGGTCATCTGTGCTCTGACCACCACGGGTATCGAAATCCAGTTTCTAGGAGTGCAAGTCCACAGATACACCGCTGTGCCAGTGGGGGTGGGGGCAAGATTAAGTCATTTATGGAATAAAAATCCACGTTATGATCAGGAATGCAGGAGAGTGACTTGTGTAATGGAAAATTATTTAAGGTGAACAATAATAATACGTGAAACTCCAACGTGAGATGTGATAGATATTTATTTTAGAGTCACTTCATGTTTCAACACAGCTTTCACCTCATGTGATTTAATTCAAGAATATCAGTTAATATTATTATACAACCAACTTAGTAAAGCGGTTTAGTAAGATAAAAGTTTAACAGTTTTAGTGTAAAGGTTAGTATAGAATTTTTCTAAATCAACAAACGGCAACAATAACTCATGGCTAGGTGGCTAAGGCACTCGACTAATAATCGGAGGTTCGCAGGTTCAAATTCCCGTCACACCAAACATGCTCGCCTTTTCAGCTGTGACAGAGTTTAATGTGACAGTCAATTCTACTATTCGTTAGCAAAAAGTAGCCTAAGAGTTGGCGGTGGGTGGTGATGACTAGCTGCCTTACCTGTAGTCTTACGCAACTTAATTAAAGACAGCCAGCGCAGATAGCCCTGGTGTACTTTGCACGAAATTCAAAAACAAACAACGCTAACTACAAATTCACAAGAAAATTTATATTCAGGAAAAAACGTTTGTTTATCCTTTCTTTCAACTAAAAAGGGTTAAGAGCCTTTCCCAAAAGTAAAAAAAACACGGAAGTGGTAACACGGCACGACTCCTAGACAGTAATGTAATTGTTCCAAAAGTACAAATACACTTTATATGGATATTAAATTCCTTCAGTCCACGTGTTATTCATAAGTTATATTTGGTTTTGTTTCATTTTTACCCTTACATTATGACTTCTGTGCCACTTTTATGCATGAAGCAGAGTTGTCGTCTTGGTTCGTTTAAAATAATATCCTTTATTATAATATAACAGGTCAATAGTTCAACGTGGTAGTCTACCTTTAATAGAGAACTCGGCTGAATTTTTCCAAGGTAGGAGGAAATAGGAAATGAATGAAAAGGACATTGAACTGAAAAGTAATTAACTGTGTTTTCTTTTCCTTCGTATATGTCAAAATTTTCGTGTCATATGAAGATCTTAGTTCAGTAGAATCTTCGTACGGATTCTAAACTTAAATATTCAGAAAAAAAACAAACAAACTACAATTCCGGGCACCGTGAATGAAAGCCTTCATGAGTATCTCACGTACAATTATGTCGACGTCAATAAATGCAGCTCCTACTTAAAATTCCGAGCTGTGAAACTAATTCTGGACTTTAGTCCATTTCATTTTCATAGCTTTTCGCTGAAACCATTTCATTTTACATTTTACGATGTATTACTCTCTTTCTTTTTCCACAGTTTTCAGCTCTGGGTAACTAATATTCAGCTTTTGTATATTCTTCATATAGGCTTAATAACTGACTTTACGTACATTTATCATCACACTGTAAAGGTGTTGCTCTTTCTGGATTCGGACATTTTCGCTGTAAACAAATAATAATAATAATAAAACTTAGTTCAGTCACCTGAGTGACAATAGAGGGAGATTTTAAGTACGTTAATATTGTAAAATGTGGATTAACCATAGCACCATAATAACAACTTTTTGCTGATGCAGTCATTCTTATTACGTCATCTTTAATCTAAATTTTATTGTCGCTGCTTAAAGGCAAAACTGCATAATAGGCGATCTACTCTATATCTCTTGCAGAGTTTGGTTTGTTTTGAATTTCGTGCAAAGCTACACCAGGGCTATCTGCGCTAGCCGTCCCTAATTAAGCTGTGTAAGACTAGAGGGAAGGCAGCTAGTCATCACCACCTACCGCCAACTCTTGGGCTACTCGTTTACCAACAAATAGTGGGATTGACTGTCACAAATAACGCCCCCAACGGCTGAAAGGGCGACCATGATTGGCGCGACCGGGATTCGAGTCGAGTGCCTTAACAACCTGACCATGCCGGGTCTCAGTTGCAGGGTTTTAATATTAACTTTTGTGTTATAAGCCTTTCAGCTTATCGCTGATCCTTAATAGGAGATAGTTTTGTTTGTTTGTTTCTAAGCAAAATTACACAATAGAGTGTTTACGCTGTTTCCACCACAGGATCGAACTTTGAATTTTAGCATTATAAGTTCTACTTATCTATGAGCTATCAAGAGGGCTGGATTTTATAAAATCGTACATAATGAAACCAAAACACAATTCCTTACAGTATTTAACTACATTTTAGTAAAAATCTTATATTTACAAAATTCAAGATTATTTTCGCAAAGCATTATTAAACTTGTTTGACATAAATTGTCCCCCAGTGGAACAGAGGTATGTCTGCGGACTCACACCGCTAAAAACCCTTGATTGACAGAGCACAGACAGTCCATTGTGTAGTTTTGTGCTTAATTTTTAACAAAATTTACATAAGTTCGAAATGGTAAACAAAAATTACCATATTTTGTGCTGTTGCATGCGATATTTGTTTTCCTGATTTTCTGACAATTGTCGTCAAGAGATTGGTAAAGGTAGTTTCTCGATTGAAAACTATTCTACGAAAAGTGTCTGCTCGAAACGTCTCTCAAAATAAACTAGAAAAACTTTTCACTTACACTTGTTAATTCATTCTTTATTATCATTTCTACAATTTTTTCTTTTCACGTCTTTGAAATAACACTCATTCAAGAATTTCTGTACTGGCACAATAATCATTTCGCAATGACCTAATTGGTGGTCCTTCACTGACACGGTAACTTTAAACTATCTTTATTTGTTTTATAGCAAAGCCGCATTGAACTATGCTATTTCCACCGCGGTGAATCGAATCCATGATTTTGGAGTTGCAATCTACAAACTCACCGCTGTACCACCGGGAGACCTAAATATATCTAATTACCTCAATGCTGCTATGTGCTGTCACGATAACTTCAAACATTCCTGATGACCCTATATGTTACCCTGTACCAATACGATAACTTCAAACATTCCTGATGACCCTACGTGTTACTCCTGTACCAATACGATAACTTCAAACTTGCTAATAACACTATGTAACAAAATTTTTACTTTTTCTTGTTTCTGGGCAATTTCTTATGCCTAAAGTAAATGGAAAATACCTATTTTTCTCTTAAAATTTTGCTTTTGTTACCTGAGAGCGTATAACGAAAACATGATGGGAGACTATATTTGGGGGCTGATACGTGAAAGTGATTTCAAATCTCGAAAAACTACCCACTTCTGAACATTTTGGTTCATTTTTGTATAACTTTAGTATAAATACATGATTCATATGTTGTTTTATTCAGACTTTATGTAAACGAAAATATGCAAATTTGCCCGTTTTTACATATAAAATAGGTTAATTTTTAAATTTCATTATCCAGATCACAAAAGTTTGAAGGGAATAATGGCCATTTTCTGTACTTTTACAACACAAGCAATTAAGAAATAACACATACTATCTAGGAACACAGTTTGTGTTACATTGTGTTATCTCAGCAAAACACGAAAGGGCAATTTATATAGCTCGTTACTCATTTTCTTAACAGTTTGTTGCACAAAGACACGCTTTCCATTTAGGTCTGTCTGTGTTTCATCAGTGATTACGTGTTTACGCTAATCTAAGTTGTTCATTGTTTATTACTGCAACAGTTAATAAAAGTTAGTTTTGCTTTTATCTGATCCGATTATTGAATGTTATTAGTTTATAATATAACCTATCATACAAAGCTGTTACGACACGTTTGTTTACATATCTTAACTTCGTAGTTCACATACTTGAGTTCTTTCTACTAACCATAAACCACAACACTGCCTCAAGGACTTTTTTTTTTACTTTACAGTACCGACAATTATGAAGCTTACATATGAAAATCTACTAAAAATACCTATATTTTGGAGGCTATGTTATTTTATTTAGATGTTTGTATTATCATTTGCCCGGCATGGCCAAGCGTTTTAAGGCGTTCGACTCGTAACTTGAGGGTCGCGGGTCGTGTCCACGTCGCACTAAACATGCTCGCCCTCTCAGCCGTGTGGGCGTTATAATGTTACGATCTATCCCACTATTCATTGGTAAAAGAGTAGCCCAAGATGTGGCGGTGGGTAGTGATAACTAGCCGCCTTCTCTCTAGTCTTTCACTGCTAAATTAGGGACGGCTAGGTGCGGTGGGCTAAAAACCTACTCACTTAATACATGTTACGGAAACCGCAGTGATTGCGGCCCTATGTTCCTTATGGAATTGAGTGGCAGATGATGATGATGAAGATTATCATTTACCTAGGTGGAGCTTTGATGAGTATGGCTTAACGACAAGAACGTTCTTGAAACAATATGAACCATACGAAAAACGAATTAAGCTAGAATATGGTTGATTAATTTGTGGATCTGTTATAGTGGACGACTGACTACTGAATTAACAAGTGTGGTTAGTCAGTTTTTCTGTTATTGTCAGCACACTAGTCAGTTATTTCAGTTTTTGAAATTCAGATTTTGTGTTTGTCACGGTGTGCTACAGGTAAGAGTAGGTACCATAAAGAAGGAAGAAGGTAGCAAATAAGTGAAATTGTGGTATTGCTATTAGCTTCTACCGGAAACTTAGGCCTATTAAAGAGTTATAGTTAAGCCTACTCCTAGAATTTACTAGTCAAATAAATAAAACGCTTTTATTTATAAATAACTTCTTTTTTTACAGAACAATAGAACAAAAAAAACGTCCAGTAATAGGAACCATTACAGTTAATACAGAGAAAGCTAAATTTATTGTAGTTCAAGTTGTAGGTTGCACGTATAACACGTTAACTTACCTGATTTGTCCACATAACTCACGTATTCCTTGGTCACTGTAGCAAAACCTATAAAAGTATCACCAGTAAGGCGATGGAACTGAAGTAGAACTGAACCTTCTGATCACGATACATTGTAAAGTACCAAAAATGTAACGAATAACATTTGTATGATTACTATATTTGCTTTTCTATAAAACCTGTACTTTTGGCATTATTTCGAGTTGCCCTCTGCTTTCAAAATAGGTTAAATTCTCAAATTCAGAATTTATTTATAATTTAGCTAAAGATATTGCAATACTATAAATATGTTTTTTTTTGTATATCTAGTTTTACTATTGTCTAGATTTTAGAACGTAGTTCTAACATCATATTTATTTTGATAATGCCATCAAGAACATTATTCTTTCCTTAATTCAACAATCCATTAATTCATGTACGCAAACAAACACTGCCAGCGTTGCTTCAAACGAATTACATAAATTGTTATATTCTAATTTAGGGTAAATTACAATTTTGATGTCACTCCTTCATGTTTCTTTACAATTACTAAGTTTAAATGAATATGGACATAAGCAAATCCAGGATGTTATTTGCCAGAAACAGGTGTTGCGATTTTAATAAAATATTAAACATGACGCTGACATATTTCTGTCAATACCGCAATCCTTAAAACGATGCCTACATACACGGAAAACTTATATTAGACGGGTTTTCGAATCGAGATAGAGGCAGAAGACGATATTTAATGTATCATTAATGTATTGGCGCTCAAAATGAAAGAAATGATTTATTGCAAACTTTAGGAAAAACCTTAATATCAAAGTATACCTCTGAACATTTAACTCATACACCGCACAAGGTGCTTGTCGCACCATATTCCTGACTTTACAAATACACTAAAACATGATAGCCGACGTTACAAACATATTAAACATGGTATCTGACTTTACAAACACACTAAAACATGTTTGTGAAAATTGCATCTTTTAGTAAGTGCTTCTAGTTTAAAAAGTGAGCAATTATTGGAAGGACATTCTTTACTGCATCAACAGTTAAACATATAGACATGTCATACAAAGGAAGGTATGATTTATAACACAACACCTTGTTGTTTTTTAAATAAATTAACCTTCTCTCCACTACCGCCAAAAATGTCCAAAACTATTTTTTTAAGGATTCTCAACGAATGAGGGCGTTTCAATTTTCTAGGAGACGAGTATCGTACTCGTTTAAATAAACTCTCTTCATGCACCAATGTTCGAACGTTGGTGATCGTGGTATTCTACCAATATCTTTTCCTTTAGTTACAAATAATTTCCAATCTCGATACATTTTATTTGGCCATCTCTTAAGGCTTAAGTAATGTCCAATTTTAGGCTCAGAAAAAGAGAAAGGATTTCAAACGCTTTTAATGTTATTTAATTGATAATGTACGTTCCATTATTATTAATTACTTTCTGTCAACTATTCACAAGCTTCTGAATGATACTTTTATAAAATTCCTGGAGTTTGGAGGAAAAGAATGTAGAGAGGGTAGTTTTGACATCTTCATGTTTTCCAAGCTCTTTCCCATCAAGATAGTTTTGCAATCTTCTGGATAGATGATAATCAGGTGGGGCAAGGTCTGGAGAATAAGGAGGATGTGGAAGTTTTTCCCATTCTAGCTCCTCAATTTTTGCAGCGTGGGACCATGCATTATCCTGATGTAACACAACACCTTTACGATTGATCAAAGCAGGCCTCTTTTCTTTCAGTGTCACATTCAAGCGCTCTAACTGTTGACAATAAAAGTTTGGTGTAATCGTTACATTGAGTGGTAGCAACTCAAAGTGTATCACATCAACAATATCCCACTAAACGCTTAACAAGACTTTCCTGGGGTGGAAGTCCAGTTTTGGCTGTGCTTTAGCCAGTTCACCTGCTCTGAGCCATTGTGTGCAGCGCTTCACATTTCTATGAAATAACCTGTTCAAAAAAGGTAAGTTACGTTTACGTGAGAGCGGAGAATCTGAACTTTTGAAACCACCTTCGATGTTTTCTTTCATTGAGAGACTCTATACCGTAAACGCCTCGAATGTTTGTACTGTACTGTTGCCTTGTTTAAACTCGTAAAGCATTATATGCTTAATGCGCCCCTCAAACACATTCATCTTCATAAGGGCGTTTTTGATTGATGATCTGAAAACGTGAAGTTGGGTTAGTTTATTTTATTTGTCTGAACATTTTTATACACGTCCTACTACATATTTTACTAATTAAACTCTTCTACAAAAACAGAAATGATGATGCACTTTCTGTATTACATTTTCGAGCATTATTTGTGGAATTACCTGACATATTCAGACAAACTCTTGATTTAAGAACATTTTGTTTTTTACGGTTTCTCTTTACTTTAGTTTTGCTATTTACGACCAGACTTTCAATTTTTCTCTTTCCCTATAGCGTGTCCTAGAAGTTACAATCGTCGTTTTTTCATGTTAGTTGTCAGTTTTCTTCTCCAGTCTTTCTTGACAAAATACATCTTCATTTGAGGGGTGACTTCTCTGATGTACTTTCAAAATGCGCTTTAAGGACCACAACTCGATTGCTTTAATTTTCTTTTCCATACTTCATGGCCAGGCATGGCTAAGTGGTTTAGGCACTCGAGTTGTAATCTGAGGTACGAATACCCGTCATACCAAACATGTTAGCTTTTTCAGCTGCGGGAGTGTCATAATGTTAAAGTCAATCCCACTATTCGTTGGTAAAAGAGTAGCCCAGAAGTTGGCAGTGAGTGGTGATGACTAGCTGCTTTTCCTCTAGTCTTACACTGCGAAATTAAGGACGGCTAGCGCAAATAGCCCTGTTGCAACTTTGTGCGAAAATTAAAAAAACAAACAAACCATATTTCGCGGCCTATAGTGGCACAGTAGTATGTCTACTGACTTAAAACGCTAAAAACCGGGTTGCGATACTTGCCGCTGGCAGAGCACAGATAGCCCATTGTATAATTATGTATTTAACTTCAAATCATACTTCGCAATACTGACCAACACTCTAAGTACGTGATAATGGCCAACACTCTAAGTACACGAGGACCGATATAACAAAGCAATTGTGAACTCTTAATTTCGTCCTCACAAAACTTTACTATTTGTCAGTATCCGTTTTTATTTCATGGTCATATTCACTGTCTGATGTTATCTAGCTTGACAAATAGATAAAGTTATTGACCTGCAGATTCACATCATTCAGTAACATAACACTTTTGTTTGTTTTTTAAATTAAGTTTAAATTAAAAACTTTAAAATTTCAGAAATGTTTTAACGTTTATTTTTTTTAAATGTTTAAGTTAGTAAGGAGAGAATTTGAAGCAGAAAGCCAATCTGTTTAGTTTGTGTTACGCGAAAAAAAGAAGACGTAAACCACTATGTTTTTACTTGGTGTATGATCGTTAGAAGTTACACGTTTTTGGTAAATTTGGCTTAAATAAAAAATTATGGAGAGATCTTGATTTATATCACAGTAAGATTAAGTCTGTTAACATAGGACAGAGAAAATAATTAAGTTTGTTAGCCATTGTGGGAAAAATATTAAAATTATTATAAATGCAAGACTGGTATACGTTTTTTCACTTATCGTCTGTTTATTATAAAAACTTGACCTCAATATATCTATATTTAAAGAAAAACGAAATCGAAATACTGTGAAACCATTTGTTTCAATAAGGGTCGTTAATGGTAATTAAATCGCATTTAGCAGATTTGATGTTTGTTTCTGCTTACATATAGCTTAAATTCATGAACGAAAAAGAACGTAAAGGGACTGAAATGTCTCCGTAGTATTATTTAATATCAGTAGTATTATTCAATATCACTAGCATTTTATATATTGAGGCTACTTCTTACATGAATGCTCAATTGAAAGTTTAGCTGGTCTAAACTACGGATATTAAACTCTATTGTGTAGCGTTGTAAGTTCGCCCAAATGTCTTAAGCTTAAACAAAGCCAAGTAAACTCATATGACTAAATACTGAGAATTTTTTACACCCTCCATTAGACTCATGGAACTAAATACTGTCTATTTCTTGCATTTCCTAGTAAATAGTTGTAATTAAATACGACCTATTTGACTATTTCTTGCACTTTCCGCTGAACTCATGGGTGTAAATATTGACTATTTCTTTCACCTTCTGGTAAACTTGTGTGAGTAAGTACAGAATATTTCTTATATCTTTCGGATCTCTTTCTCAAGCAGTTTCATGTGCACTATAGAAACCAAGACCATTGATTCTTAGACGTTCTTAAATGTCAATTTTTAGTTTTGTCAAAAATTTTCGTCAACAGTGAATAAGTGGATGTAATATGGCTGTCATATGATAACAATAACGTATTCTTCTTTGATTTCTTAGAACAGTTAAGAATTTACTATTATAATTTTTATAAAACCATTAATACAAATAAGGCTTTCCATGAAACTTGACTATTACTTTTTCAACCTTTTAAGGCTCATTGTTTGCGGGTGTTCTGAATAGAAAGATATGTGTAAGTGTGGTGACCCTATTCTCATACTGATAATTGTAGGGCTAGAAGAACAGGCAAGCAGAAACGAGTATCACCGACGTCTTTATTAATAAAATGTGCCTGTCTCGCTATCATCTATCCTAAGTCAACCAGGTTTGAAGAGGTATGATATATGTAGTCTCTATACCGTGCGTGATAAGATCCACTAAACTGACGTCGATATTTTCCTTTCGTTCGCAGAGCCTGTGGCATGACAAAGAAATCGTGTCACTTATATGTATATGGATGTAGCCAGCATAGAGATTCGAGTTATCCTTTTGTAAAGTGACGTTAGGATTGAAGACTTTTAGTTAGCAGAATATCGGCATTTCAAAGCAGTGCTTGGATACATGAAGGAAAATACGACTGATTTTTGAGTAAAGGAAGATAGTGACTGAAAGATTCAAGTTGAGTGTTTTTTGAAGCCGTTTTAGTAAAGATAGTCCAATCATTCGCAACCTTTCTTTCAGTGATCGACGTAGTGTTAATGGTGACATAATTATTTCTAATTATACAAGTAACTCACGACTAAACTACTTCCATAAGGAAAGTAAAATATTGCTAAACTTCGCATGACTATTATGATAGAAATATTCTGGGTAAATTACAATAATTTTGCAGTAATTTCTGATCCTATGTGGTCAGGGGTTATTTCTGGTTTCCCTATGATCGGGAGCCAGGGTAATCACATTGAAGAAATTGTAGGACTGTATGAACAACAAATGATTGTGTGTTTGTAGTTAAGTACAAAACTACACAATGGGCTGTCTGCACTGTGTCCGCCACGTGTATCGAAGCCCGATGCTTAGCGTTACAAGTCTTGAACTTTACGTTTGAATTACTCAGCGAAAAGAATAAGTGTGGTAGACTTAAGATGTGACGGTGGACGAAAGACGGGCCAGGAAAACTAGAAGTGAAATTTTTTCAAGCAGCTTAGATGGAATAAATAATCAAAATGAAAACACATTTTTGTTTTCCACTTCTACAGTTGTTTTTACCTATCTAGCATAGCGATAACTGAAACTATAGTTCATAAAAACGTCACACGATTGTCATTTTAGTGCCCTCTACAGGAGTTATTTGAATATTTATTTTATTAAATATGTCCGTGTCTTCTAGAGCTGGGTAGAGCTTTACATGCTACTAATCGAGGTCAAAGTAGTGGCGAAGATTAGCCCAGTTTTTAAAGTTCTTATGTTTTAAATACACTGATAGCAACAGAAGTGTAGACTTCGAACTATAATCAGCAGCGAAATATTGCCTTAATTTTAAGTTTCATCATGGCAGTCTAGATAAATACCGTTATTATATTTCAAATGAAAAGTACTAAAACACTTTCTGTATTAAAGAATAAACCAACTTTTCAATGAAGTTCTTTTATTTGCCTTTTCATGCCGTGTAAGTCAAATATGCACTTTATTACAACTGAGTCAAACGTGCTGTGTATTACAAGTGAAAGCAATAATCTATATTTCATCACTTTTTCTTTCTCGTAGAACTATACATTCCGAGAAACTAGCATATTGATTGTGTGAGTATGAAATTCCAAGTTGTATGAGATTCCAGTAACACTAACGTGCGACTGTTAGTATGTAGATACCATGTAATCTATGCTCATACTCATTTTTTTTTTAATGTTCACGAAATATATCTTCTATGATGGTGTAGTACGTCAGGCTGAAAAATGAAAAAGAACCATTCTAATAACGATTGAAAACTACAAAAGTCGCATAAAGAAAGCTTCGAGTTACTTTTTATATTATTCAGTAGATAATTAATAAAATATTATAAGTTATATTAGCCGCTATTGTAATAGTTACTGACGTTTCTGAAGTACATTAGATAAGTATTTAGATACTTTTGTTTCTGTTAAAACTTCTTAAATTAACATTGTAGTAAATAGTGAATTTTTATGTATTATAGAATTTATTCACTATGAACTTTAATTTAGCTGCTTTTTTTTTAATCAAAAGTCAAGTCATTATATAGTCAAGAAAGGTCAATGATGCCGTATAAGGTTTTACAGGTCTGGCTGATAGTAACAAGAATAAACTATGATTGCATTAGCACAGCTCTCTACTTAACTATACTATTTTTTTCTCAACTAAGCCTTTCATTTAGTATCAGAATTCATTGGCCATGAAACATCAAGATAGAGATATTTTGTCAAAACGAATGCTACTATAGCACATTTGCTGGCGCACACGACTAAAAAATGTGTATTGGTATTTTCAATGTAACACTAAATTATGGAAGTTAAAGGTTGTTTTAACTTCTCCTTTCTAATTTTGTATAGTTCTATTATAACCGTAAATTTGAAGCCATAAACAACATACACTAAAATTAAACAAAATACGCTGTATATTTTTAAAAAGATCCTATGGTACAAGCTGTAACGTGGGATTATAAAATGTATCCTATGTTTTGTAGCTGATTGAGGAATTAAAACCCAGATTGTGGTGGGGATACACCTTCTATTAGTCTTAACTTCCAGTTAGCTAGTCTCACATAAGAAGATTAGAAATTTAGAAATTAGAAGAGCAAGATAATGGGTGCTAAAGCCCACAACGCTCCGCATCTATGTCACCGTTCACTGCCTGAAGACAGTTGTGGGAAGATAAATGCTCTTTCAAGTTCAAATAAGAATAAGAAAAAACATTAAAAAGATGAGAAAAACTGTAAAACTAAAAATGAAAATACAAAATAAGGAAACTAAGGTAATACCATTTGTTGGAAAGATAAAACTGACCTTTTGAAGTCAGCATTTCAACCCCCAATATGGTAGAGCCCCTAATTAAAACTACATCATTAAAGGGATAGTTTATTGTGACTGTCATGCGGCTAAGGTGTACATCTGCATCAAGTAGTGTTGACCTTAATTTTTAAGGTGTATCTTTAACAAAAATTATTAAATAATATTTTAAATTAAAAATAAGGTCAACACCTATGGTATATCTTTAAAAATTACTAACATTATTTTTAGTTAAAAATTAGGTCAACACTTCTTTATGCGGATGTACACCTAAGCAGCATATAAAAGCATGACAGTCACAGTAAACTATCACTTAACTGATATGGTTTTAATTAGTGCCTCTACCATATTGGGGGTTGAAATGCCAACTTCAAGGGGTATGTTTTATCTTGCCTATCCCCAAATAGTATTACTTTAGTTTTCTTATTTTTTATTTTTATATTTTATCTGTTTTATTTTATTTATTTTTCTCATCTTTTTTATGTTTTTCTTCTTATTCTTATTTGAACTTATGAGAGCAGTAACCTTTCCATAACTGCCTGTAGACAGTGAAAGATTATATAGATGTGGGACGTTGTGGGCTTAAGCACCCATATCTTGCTCTGCTAATTTCTGAATTTCTAATCTTCTTATGTTTGAGTAGCGAACTGGATATTAAGACTAATATAATGTGTATTCCCACCACAATGTAGGTCCTAATTCCGCAGTCACCTCTAAAACGTAGGATACATTTTATAATCCCACGTTATAGCTTATACCATGAGATTTTTCAAAAAAAATATAAAGCGTATTTTGTTTAGTTTTATTT
The DNA here is from genome assembly GCA_011833715.1 of Carcinoscorpius rotundicauda. Lineage (NCBI taxonomy): Eukaryota > Metazoa > Arthropoda > Merostomata > Xiphosura > Limulidae > Carcinoscorpius > Carcinoscorpius rotundicauda. The sequence continues at coordinate 51,154,910 of CM022395.1, forward strand.
TGATTTGTTTATGGCTTAAATATGTATGGTTATAATATAAATAATCACAAGTTGGAATTTGCTTTTTTAACGCAGTTCTTTCTCGTTATTTTGTTTACTTATTTGACTTCATTTGGATATAACTATTTAATTTCACTAATATATATATATATATAATATACCAGGAAATATATATATATTTCCAGAAGATTTATAAGTACATCATATTCAGTATTCGATCCTTTCTTTCACTTCTCGAACTTCATTATTTCATTCTGTATTGATCCATTCAGCTTTTATCTAAGTAACTCCATCCTATTGCACTGTTTATCCTCTTCCTGGCTTTCCAATGGCTCAACGGTAAGTCTACAGACTTACGACCCAAAAAATCGGGTTTTGATACCCCTGGTAGAAAGAGCACAAATACATCTTTACGTAGCTTTGTGCTAAACAGCAATTAACAAACCAATCAACTCTCTTTTGAGAAAAAACAGAGACTCTTCTTATTTCAGTTTTCTTATTGCTTTATTTAGTCGTTGCTGTGGTCTATCTTACCTTTCTTATCTTGTCTATTGTTTATTTAATAACATTTTTTACCATTTTAAATCCACACTTTCAAAATAATTTGATATCATTATCATCTGCCTTTTATTTTATTTTTTGAAGCGACTCATCCTTAAATATAATCACCTGAATAAGTTGTATTTGTTTTGAAACACTTTTTAGAGATGTTCTATTTATATCAAAAACACACATTTTCTTGTAATAGAATATTAAACTGTTATAAGTATGAAAGATAAATACAATCTATAAAAGCACATCGAAACTAGTATTGTTGGCAATAGAAGTGGTTTTAACAGAAAACTCAACTCTTCAAATGTGATGTTTTGGTAATTATAGGTATATTTACTTAACAAATGACAATCCATTATAGATCTTACCAATGAACTATATTTAAGTACAGGTGTGAATGTTACCTCTAAAGTAGTAAGTTATATGTTAATAACCACTAATTATAAGAAGTAATCAAATTAAAAGTGCAGAAATAGACAATAGAATGAAGAAAGCTGGGGGAAGGTTCTATTTATAAATAAATCCAAATTTTGTGACAACAACCAACCATATTCGACGTCAAGAGCGATACCAGTCATGGTCAAGGTATAATGAACTATGCTAAAAAACAATTCAAGTATGGGACGAATTTCGGCCAATAGTGCTGGAGGTCTACACGAAACTAATAGGATTCTGACTGCTAAGAAGTACATCTATATCTTAACCGTCGTGTTATTACCTCAATAGGAACACTTGTTGGGCAAAGATCTATCTTTCAGAAAGATCATGATTTCAAGCATACAACAAATACAGTGAAACGGCACTTGACTGGGGAACAAAAGACCAATGATACACTCATAGTTATGTATTAGTTTATCTGGAATCTGATAAGGTCAGATTGTTACCAAACAACTTGGAAGTTGTAACACAAAACACTTGGAACAATATTTTACAATTAATAGTTTTGTTTTTAAGTTTACTTACTGAATGGATTTTATTTTATTACAAGTTACAACATTTAGAGTAAGGAAGATTTGTTTTAGTTACTGGTGTCATTATTGTCTTATGTACTGAATCAAACCTGTTGTTATTGTCTTATGTACTGAATCAAACCTGTTGTTATTGTCTTATGTACTGAATCAAACTTGTTGTTCCACAACAAAAGCGTTAGCTGCTCCCTACATCCGAGTGAAGCTATTGAAATCTTATCAACTTAAAACAAAGCAAATTTTAATTGCGTATTTGCTCCCTCGAAAACTGCTTATAACATCAATGGTAAGGTTTATTGTTATGCATTATTTACATGTTTTCATGACACAATTAATATCTGTACATGATTATATATGATTATCATAGGCGAAGAGCATAATTTTCCCTTATTTCTCCTGGTGGCAAGTTAATGAATTTCAGTAAATTTCTCTCACAGATATACCGTGTAAAAATAATTCGATTGTTCAACAGTGAAGTGTTGGTACTCTAATAGTTTTCTTGTTTATAAACCATTGGTTTCCAACGACATTTGATGACATGGGCACCTAATAGTCGTTTGTTTCATACTTGTTGAGATTTAGAGAAAGAACAGAAAACAGCAATACAATAGTTGTGTTTTTCATGCTTATGGGGACAGCTGTTAGGAAAATACTGAACTACTTTATTTATTACTCATAGCACAGATCTAGCAGAAAATGTCGAGTGAACATCACCACTTATTTAGGGGGCTTGAAAAAGAAAATACTTGTTACACCGTTTGAAACATTTCTAATTGCATTTCACTAGGATCCGTTTGTTTTGTTTCAGTGCAGAGCAAAACAATGGGCTATTTTTTATTGTTGGTGTTATGGGGATTGAGCTCCTAATTCTAGAGCTATAACCTCTGAAATTAAATTAAGCGTTAGGGGCACTTAAGGTTAAAATTTATGTGACATTATTCTGATTTGGATCTCGTTTGAAAACACTTTTAAAATGCGTCAAATTTCATGAAAGTTTTATGTGTTTTCTTCACTATTAAGCAGAACGTCCCCCAGTGGCACAGTGGTATGTCTGCGGACTTACACACTAAAAACCGGGTTTCGATACCCGTGGTGGGCAGAGCACAGATAGACCATTGAGTAGCTTTGTGCTTAATTCTAAACAAACAAACAAAATTAAGCAGAACTAGAACCCTATCGATATTTTAAATGTTTTTTTTTATAGATTATTAAAAATGTACATCCATATTTTTAAGGATTTGTAAACACAAAAACCAGGAATACTGTAGTTAATTAAATATTTATTAGTGGATTTATTTTATACAAAAGACAATAATTCCATTAAACATTTTGAGCCAGTTCTTTACAGATGAACAACTAAAAATTACGCTTAGTAACAACTTGTTGTAAGTGGCTCTCCACTAGCGGCAAACTACAAAATCAAGTTGGTAATTAGAGGAGAAGAGAAATGATCAGATGATAATTTATTTGTTGAAAGTACTTTGCTTCGGCTCTGAGGAACAGATATCATTCATATTTAATTTATATATCTTTTATATTAGTATTGCTTTCATCAACTAATAATTCTGGGTTAGGGTAAAAACAACAACAGACTTTAACTCTCTTTAAATAATACGTAAATTTGTATTTGTTTAATAAATTAATATCAAAATATGGAACCAGTGGTACCGATCTTCAAAAATCGTCTCGGTTGGGCATTGGTAATTTTAGGGTTTAACTTGGTTTTGTTTATAATTTAGCACAAAGCTACACTAAGAATATCTTCGCTAGCCGTCCATAATTTATCAGTATAAGACTATATCACTACCAACCGCCAACTCTTGGGCTACTCTTTTACCAACGAATAGTGGGATTCGCCGTTACCTTATAATGCCCCCACGGCTGAAAGGGCAAGCATGTTTAGTGTGACTGGGATTCAAACCCGGGTAAGTTAGGGTCTTACAACTCTAAAATCCAGCATTTCCTCCTCTCTCCTTCCTTAGAAAGAGAGCACATAGCTCACATAGTGGTTTTTGCACTAAAATAACAAATATTTTCAATAATTTTTTCCAATTGTACCTTCTTTTTTTTTTACAGGAGCGCTCGAGAATAAATTAAAGCCTAGTTAGCACCAGGGATTAAAGCAGGTAAGACCAATGCTAGGTCTTCTTTAGCTAATAGTAATAATCGATCACCATATTAAAAGGAATTGTCAATAACGTTGAAGATCTGAATCTGTCTCTACCAATATTTTTGCAAACATAGATAAAATGACTTAACATATTCATTTCAGAGCACATAATACAGATACTAAGATGTTGAATTAGTATCATGTAAAGCATATTTTGCGTGATCACAGAGAAGTACACAATAAAAAGCGTAACTTTCCACACACTACTGAATACAACGTATTGTACGTAGAAAATGATACACAAAAAAAACTGATCTTTTTAACGGTAGATTATATTGAAAATAATTTTAGTAATCAAGGGAACTAGTCATGACCTCTTGGTCATTGTGTCAGATCCAATGCTTAACCTCTGAACCTGCTCCAAACATACAGCTGTTGGTGCTTTATAAAAGTCATTTCGGTTATTAGTTTTTCTACTGGCCTGGCATGACCAGGTTGGTTAAGGCTTTCGATTTCTTATCGGAAGCTCGCGGATTCAAATCCTTGTCGCACTACACATGCTCGCCCTTTCAGCCATAGGGACGTTATAATGTGACAGTGAATCCCTCTATTTGTATGTAAAAGAGTAGTCCAAGAATTGGGCGTTAATGACCAGCTGCCTTCCCTGTGTGTCTTACACTGCTAAATTAGAAACGGCTAGCCCTTATGTAGCTTTGTGCGAAATTAAAAAACATTGTTTTTCTACACGAACCATATTAGCTATTGTGTCATATATAACCAATCACGACCTCTATCTAGAATCAAAATTTAGCGCTAATATTGTGAAGATTTGGTTTCTAATATTATGTGTCCTGATAAGTAGTAGAAACACGCGCTCTCTGAAGGACCAATACGCGTTGTGTGAAAATGCTCAATTCTTGACAGTGAACCCCAATATTTCTCGTATTTAACTTGCTTATTACGACTACATGGAGATATCAGATGTTAGCACAGTACACATATACACACGCTTGTGTAGGTACTGACACACACAGTGCCCCATATTAAGACTAATTATTATTCATGTAAACATTTACAGTGAGTAATGAAAGCGATAATAAATTTCAGGATCGGAATTTTATGTAAATTTCGATTACAAATTCTTGATATGTGGCGCCATCTTTTACCAGAGACACACATCATTTGGAAAATTTCTTTCTCAACTCGAATAAAAGCACATACTTCAATTCTGAACAACGTGCTTCTTGAAATAGAAGCCCTCACACTACAAACAGCTAATGAGAAACAAAACTGGTAGATATGTTACATAAAAATATCCTATGTTAAGGTGGGTATGAGCCAGTGGTTAAAGTGCCGGGCTGCGGTTCAAAAGATGTATGGGGCAATCTATTCCGCCATTTGTTTAATAATAGACGTTTAGGCGGTGGTTACAACTGAATACGTGTCCTCTCTTCCTTATAAATAGTTCTGGGACATTTGCCTTAGAGTTCAGTCTAAAAATATCAAAATATTTATCTCTTTAATTAAATTTTCTGACTACTAAAGGTACAAACATAAATGGTTTAGTTTTGAACTTCACGCAAAGCTACTCGAGAGCTATCTGCGCCAGCCGTTCCTAATTTATCCATGTAAGACTGGAGGGAAAGCAGCTAGTCATCATCGCTCACCATCAACTCTTTGATTAATCTTTTACTTATGAATAGTGGGATTCACCGTAACATTATAACGCTCCAAAGGCTGAGAGGGTGAGCATGTTTGGTGTGACGGAGATTCAAACCCGCAACTCTCAGGGTACGAGTCGAGTGTTTTAACCGTCTGGCAATGCCAGGCCAAATGGTTTAGTTATAATAATGATTTTTTCTTTTTTCTGTTGCTACGAGACTCCCATTTTACACATCTAAGATCTTGTCAAATTTATTTTAATGTAACCAATTCGTCCTCATCTAGATAATGTGATTAGAGTCATTTGTTATTATTATTTGACTGGTATACAAATCATTGTTTCATAATGAACTTGTATTTAATATAACTTACACCTTTCATTCTACCTAACACTTTTGAAATATAAGTGTATTTAACAACAATTTTCATTTAAGGGTACATATACGGCTATCTATGTTAATTTGTCCCTAATTTTGAACGTAGAAAACTAGATAAAGGGTAGCTGGTCAACAGTATGCATCTCCAACTCTTGGATTACATTTATATTACTTAATAGTGAGATTTGACTATCACTATAGACCACCAAATTTTGGACTACATTTATATTACTTAATAATGAGATGGCCTGGCATGGCCGAGCGCGTTAAGGCGTGCACTCGTAATCCGAGGGTCGCGGGTTCGCGCCCGCATCGCGCTAAATATGCTCACCCTCCCAGCCGTGGGGGTGTATAATGTGACGGTCAATCCCACTATTCGTTGGTAAAAGAGTAGCCCAATAGTTGGCGGTGGGTAGTGATGACTAGCTGCCTTCCCTCTAGTCTTACACTGCTAAATTAGGGACGGCTAGCACAGATAGCCCTCGAGTAGCTTTGTGCGAAATTCCAAAACAAACAAACAAACAAAATAATAATGAGATTTGTCTACCACTCTATGCCCCACCAACCAGAACCGGATTATTTGTTAGGCATAATAGCTGAATCGGTTTAAAGAAAATCTTCTTTTGTGACATTAATAAGATAGAATTTAGTGGGTTTTATTCGTAAATACCGTGTTATTATTATTAATAATTTCTTATCAAAGCAAGTTACGTACGCAGATCAGAACATTAAAATAATACACTAATTTAACTAGTTGTATGTAAAGTCATAGTAAAACTTATAATGATTGGAATGCACTAACTGATGACCCAGGTGGAATCGCTGTTAATGTTATTTTTGACCGTAATTCTAAGCATATGTCATCACACTAGATCAATTTAAGACTAGTTTTAATTATATAAGTTACGTATGCAAAATATTTCTTATAGTAAAACATGCATTTAATCAAAAATTTCAAACTCGAAATATTACATGTATTAAAGATTCTACCAAATCAATTTAATATATGTAATATTTCGAGTTTGACATTTTTTATTACATTTCTGTCCAATCAGTTTAATGAAAATAGCATTGAAAAGGAATCGAGTAGAGCTCAATTACAAATATTAAAAACTTGTTTATATATATATACATAATTCTCTGTAACGAGGTCTGATGTCTAATGAAATCTGAGGTAAATGGTTACAACACTGTAACTTTTTTAACTAATGAATCTAATGGTACAGAGATGTTACGGATAGTACAGCAAAAATTAACAATGTCCATGAAAATTAAACGAATAAATCATTCGTTCAATAAATGTTAAAAAGCAGGCTTGTTTAAAATGTTTTATAAATTTATCATTATTATTAAGATGGAATATAAATACATTTAATACTGTTGAACTAAGAAATACATGTTATATTAAACATCTGCATGTGTAATTTGCATAATATGTCAGGTTCTGTGGACATTATGAACAATTTATTAGAACAACAAACAATATTTCAAACAAATTGTTGAAAAATGTTTAATAAAACATTTCACCTGTCATTGCGAAACCTTACCAAAACATACATAATAACAAATATAACATAAAATTATTATAAATAGTGTTTTATATCACCTCATATTTAACATTCAGTACTTGGTTGCTTCCTCAGCTACGTTAATAACAACCTCTTTCTATGATTTGTTTGTTTGTTTGGAATTTCGCACAATTTCGAGGGTTTCTGTGCTAGCCGTCCCTAATTTAGCAGTGTAAGACTAGAGGGAAGGGAGCTAGTCATCACCACCCACCGCCAACTCTCGGGCTACTCTTTTACCAACGAATAGTGGGATTGACAGTTACATTATAACGCCCCCACGGCTGGGAGGGCGAGCATGTTTGGCGCGACTCGGGCGCGAACCCATGACCCTCAGATTACGAGACGCACACCTTAACGCGCTCGGCCATGCCAGGCCTCGCTTTCTATGAGGTTATTGATGAAACTAACCGTGATTTAATCCACATTTTCAACTAGAAGTTACTAGAACCATGTCACAATAGCTGGTTTAGGGATGTGGTTGGCATTTTTCTGGTTTACTTGTGCCTAATAGTTCACAATGTGATTACAATATAAACTTTGCTGGCAATCTTGTGACGTTCCTGGATAAACGTTTCTGTTGTCTGATGACGTTTCAGTATTCTGGATACAGTACGCTGGAGTACTGTTCTCGCAAAGTCTGTTTGTTTTAGATCATATCTGGACAGTCCAACAATTTTACGCCATATAAATTTTAGGATGTAATCAGGTATGACTATACGCAAATAGAAAAAAAAAATCTGAACAAAGCGTTGGTCTATCTCAAAAAAAATATCCAAAACACACCCTCTCATACAAAATAAGTGTATGTATGTGTGTTTTGACGAACAAGTGCTCAAAAAAAGTTTATACAGATATCAGTACCAAGTATCACACGTTACTATTCTGTTACGTAGATAATGACATCAATATAAAACTTTTAATAACAAGTAGTTCAGCGATAATTCTAAACCCTTATAACGTTAAAACTCGGATTTCGATTCCTTTTGGTAAGCAGACCACAGATAGCCTATTTATGTAACTTTTGGCTTAAGAACAAATTAGACAGTTGATACTCTCATTGAAATTAAACAGTTAATTGAAATAACCGAGTTAAATGTTAATATACATATGTAAAATTTCTAACTAACACTCTACGAGCCGTGTCTAAGAAAATGAATCCCACTTTATCTCTTACACACACGTGGTCAATTTACAGAGCGGGCCGTCGACATTAAAATTAAGAAAAACCTCATAACTAACCAAAATCTATAAGTGATAATAAGATACAAAAAACAACAACAAAGGAATAACCTTAGACAAGAAAGTAATAACAACATTAAACACAACAGTTAAAATAATTAATAGAAAGGAAAGGTACTAAACTAATGACGTAATGCTATTCTACATATAGAACTGTTATTGAGCTCGAATATTAGCTGTAACGAGATTACTCAAAGATAAAAATCAATTATGGTCACCACGGTAAAGTTCTTCGCTATTATTGTAAGAAATTAGTGAAGAAATATAAGTGTAGGCGTGTCAGGTTTGAAATATCATGGTATTTTGTAAATTTTTTAGCCCCTTAATCGGTAAAGAGAGAATAGTTGAATTTACCTTAAAACTGAATAATTAATTTTGTTTGTAGTTAAGCACAAAAAATTGCACAATTGGCTATCTGTGCTCTGCCCATCATTGGTGTCGAAATCCTGTTTCTTGCCTTGTAAGTGTGCAGACATATCGCTGTATATCTGGAGGTCATAACTTAAGTTTCCTAGTGACACAGAAGTATGTCTGCGAACTCACACTACTAGAAACTGGGTTTCGATAGTTGTGGTGGGCAGAGCACAGATAGTTCATTGTGTAGCTTTATACTTAATTCCAAACAAACAAACCAAAGCTTAATAAATCTCATGCACAAAGTGTGGCAGGAAAAGCATGGTATGTCAGAAATGAGGCTGTGTTTATCAGCTGTGTTCACAAGTTGTATTTTCGATTAATTTTGAACAAATTCTCTTATATCTAATAACTTATGTGTAATAAACACTGTAGCATAAAGTATTATAATTACACTGCACAACAATTTTTTTTAGAAGTTTTACTTCCTGAGAAGTTTTTGCTGATTGTGACAGGTATCTGGTGGCTATGCATAAATATAGTTTTGGTTTTGCTTCATCACGTAGGACTATGAGAAATAGACAGTCAATAACGTATTTAATTTTCTTTATGTTTCTAATACACTATTAAGTTTAACATAATTAAAAGTGTTTTGCTCCTGATTTTCGTTTTAATTCAATGTTCGGTGTATCACGTTGCAGTGTTTGACAGTAGTTAACAAGCATTGACAGATTTCAGTTGCCCTGAAATCGTTTTTCCATTGTAGCAATATTTTGATGAAACCTTTCACCGTGTTCGTCACTAACAGCACCGAGAGTTGCGGAGAAGAAGTCCAAGTATGAGTGGAGGAAATGAATCTTGAGTGACATGTTGCACTTCATCGTTTTGTATGCTTTGAGAAGTTTGTCTACCAGCGAAATGTAATGTGGGGCTCTGTAATTGCCAAGAAAATTGTCAACAACGTCTTTGAAGGCTTTCCAGGCAATCTTTTGCGGCCTAACTATGAGATTTTCGAACTACTTGTCACTCATAACATGTCTGATCTGAGGGCCAACAAAAATGCCCTCTTTGATCTTGTCCTCAATTATTATTGAGAACATATGTCTTACATAACAAAGACCTTTGCCTTCTTTGTTCATAGCTTTCACGAAATTCTTCATAAGTCCCGATTTTATGTAAAGAAGAGGCAAAAAATTCTTTGCCGGGTTGACAAACGGTTCATGCGCCATATTTTTCTATCCTGAAACTAACTTTTTACAGAGTTGTCAGCTCTGTCTAGAATAATGTGACTCTTTGGCATGACTGTCCGATTCACAGATGAAGCAACAGTATTTTGTACAGCCGAGCTGCAGTTCCAGTAGCAGAGCAACAACTTTCAGATCTCCACAGATATTCCAGTTGCACTTGGGGTACAGGATGAGCTTCAGCAGCATTTCCATGTTCTCGAAGGTTTCTTTCATGTGTGCTGCATAGCCAACAGGTATTGAAGGGTGAACGTTGTCATTATGTAACAGAACAGCTTTGAGGCTTAACATTGATGAATCAATAAAAAGACACCACTTTTGCGGGTCATGGTCACAACCAAAAGTCAACAATCCTTCGATATCAACACAGAAACAGAGACTGTAAAGTTGTGCAAATAATTTGGTTATATTATCTTGGCGGCTTCGAAAAACAGAAATTTTCGTACCTGGTGACAGCAAACAAAACTCCTGCAGTCTTGAACCCAGCAATTCGGCTTTTGCTTTTGACAGACCCAAATCTCTGACTAGATGGTTTAATTCTGAGTGTGTTATGAGATGTAAATCATCTGAGGAGCACGATTCAAAATTCAGGTCAATAGTACTGCCAATTTCCTGCATTGCAGTTTCTTCATCTGATTTGTCTTAGGTCCATTCCTTTGGTGATATCGGAATTGAAAGACTGTCATCATGTGGCACGGGTCTCATTGCTGAATGCAGATCAGGGTATTCAATCGACTTCTTGTTTTTGGCAGAGAAATCAGACATATTAGTCAAACAGAAGTAACAGTCCGTCACATGGTTTACTAATTTCATGCCTGGACATGCCCAGACTACACAAAACATTGTTCATAGATCTCTTGCACAAACGAAAATTTTTGGACACAAATATAAGAAAAAGTATGACAAAACTAAAGATTTCGATGAAATGGTACATGATGGGTAAATATGGATGAAAGTTTCGTGATCAGCAGCTAAAAATCTATAAGGAACACCCAATAGTGTTCATGAAGCAAAATCTTTGTTGTGCAGTGTCATTTGTATTCGGAAAATTGAGCTCAAAATTAAAAGTATTAGCTTGATAGAAAGTATTTTATTTGATAAATGATATATAATGTTGTTGTTTTGAATTAAGCACAAAGCTACACAATAGGCTATCTTTGCTCTGCCCGCTATTTTTATCGAAACTCGGTTGTCAGCGTTGTAGGTCCGCAGACATACTGTTAAGCCACTGGGATGTAGCGATACATATACATAAATCCAGGTAATGTGCCACTTTTATAGTGAATGAGCTATTTCCAGGGTGAACAGCTAAAACTGTTTAGTAGTGGGAAGAAAACTGATATATCTACAAGTGTGAGCTCATTGCAAAGTTTTGCAATAGTCTTTCTTTAAACAAGATTTACTATAAATAAAACTAAAATCAAATAAACATAAATCGCTCCCTTGTGGACTAAAGTAACCAGAAATAATTTTCTTTCTACTTGTCAAGCAGAAGATATATAGCGTGTAAGGATTTGTCTATTGAGATATACCAATAATTTGGGCCCGGCATAGCCAAGCGCGTTAAGTTGTTCGACTCGTAATCCGAGGGTCTCGGGTTCGAATCTCGATCGCATCAAACACTCTCCCTCTCCCACCCGTGGGGACGTTATAACGTGACGGTCAATCACACTATTCGTTGGTATAAGAGTGTCCCATGAGTTGGCGGTGGGTGGTGATGACTAGCTGCCTTACCTCTAGTCTTACACTGTTAAATCAGGGGCGACTAGCGTAGATAGCCCTCGTGTAGCTTTGCGGGAAATTCAAACCAGTTCTAAATAAATTAATAACCCACTTAAACTATGCCAGCCGTCGGGCTTGTTAAAAGTAGATTTTGTAATGTGTAACTAGTGTACCACATTTTACTTCATTTACAGCAAAAATTTGAGTTTTAAGAAAATAATAAAATAATACTTAAATATGGAAAATTATTTGTTTGTTTGTTTGTTTAGAATTAAGCACAAAGCTACTCAATGGGCTATCTGTGCTCTGCCCACCACGGGTATCGAAACCTGGTTTTTAGTGTGTAAGTCCGCAGACATACCACTGTGCCACTGGGGGGCATGGAAAATTAAAACAAAATCTTACAGCCTACTCAATGTACTTTGATGAAAAAATCATGAAAACCTCTGGGTAAATGGCTGGTAGTTTCAAACGAAGATCTGGTTCCACATTTATCTTTTTTTTCCTTTTTATTAAAATCTTCATAAAGGAAGTATTTGCAAAATGGCACATTTATCATATGCAGTATAATATAACCAACATTGCACAAAAGAAAAAACAAAAGGAAATGCAAGGATTAACAGGAACCCAGTATTACGTTACGTAACTACAAAATTATAATAGTAATAAATAACAAGCATATTTATTCAACTAAATTAACATACTACAGAGAAATTACTCGTTAAAGTGTGTTTTTGAATTTCACGCAAAGTTACACGAGGGCTATCTGCGCTAGCCGTCCCTAATTCAGCGGTGTAAGACTAGAGAGAAGGCCAACTTTTGAGCTACTCTTTTACCAACGAATGGTGGAATTTGCCTCGACATTATAACGCCTTCACGACTGAAATCACTTGTTTGGTATGACTAGGATTCGAATCCGCGACCCTTGGATTACGAGTCGAGCTCTTTAACACTCCTACGAAAAAAATATTTACATCTGATTTTTGAGCACATTTTTTTGAATTTGTTTTGTGTAATCAGTTTTCGGAAAAATGGCAAACCGAATTCGGTTGAAAACATTTCGTCTATCGATGCATTTTTGGATTTGCTTATTCCAAGGAAAAGATTAGCTGCGATCCATTTCCAGAGGTCTTCTTCAAAAATTGTTTTTTTCATGACGGTGTTTGTTGAGTGAATGATCTGTTCCATCATATTATCAGAAATGAAAATTTAGAATGTTTCAAATGATGTAGAGACTCTTGGAGCAGCTTGCCTTTTAATGCCTGGGTTCTCATTGAATATATTGAGAGCTGCGGTTCTCCTGTTGATCCTTGAAGGTGTTGTTGAATGACTAAAATTCTTATCTTTGGACAAAAGTTCGTTCACTGGCATCGTAGTAAGATCTTCTTGATTACTTTTTTCACTTTCAGAAGGGTACGGCGCGATTTCATCATTTTCGGCTTCAGAAGGACCATCATTACAACTTTCAGAGTAGTCTTCGACATTATCATGTTCACTTTCATCGTCGGATGGTTTTGTCAGTAAATGTACAGCTTCATCAAGAGATATCATTTTTGACACGGTTTGAAGATTTCAGCTCCCATATATATAGGATTTGAGGATTCTTCTAGAATATTCTTGAAGCTTCTAAACACTTCTGTAAAGTTTCTAGAATATTCTAGAACAGGCGTGGCCAAACTAGGCAATAATCAGGACCGTCTAAAATTATTGTCGGAGTAGAGTTATTATCCTAAATATCCATCTTTTGAAAAGAAGTTGTAAAATTGATATATTTTTACAATAATTTGCTTTTTTTTGGTTACCCAGGCCTGTTCTAGAATTATTCAAGAAATAAATAAAGTCATTTTTATGTTTTTCATTCTGGGGCCTAATAGGCCCCAAAATACCCTCAGTGGATGTTTTAAAAAAATTTAAATATTATTTCGCAAATATCTGAAAAGTCAAAATATTATTGCTTCTTAAAATATAAAGGGATAGGATCAGTTAATGGCAATTTCATTTGAATACAAAATTATTAGCCCAATATTAATAACCTTTAAAGTTGCTCTGGGGCCTATTAGGCCCTAATTTTCGTAGGAGTGTTAACCACCTAGCCATGCTGGGCCATTAAAGCGTGATGGAACAATTCGGCAAATTACAAAACTAGAAATGCATTTTCTCTCCTATAGTCTGTATTGACATAAAAAACTAACTAAAATAATTTATCTTAAACACTGGCACAATACATAACCCTGATTACTCTGTATGAGCAAATGGCCTTGGGTTTAGAAAATAAAGTAAAATTCTGTTAAGTTATGTTATAACAAATAACGCTGACAATCAACATAAATTCTGTACTTCAGATGAAATTTATAATAATTAATAAAATGTATCTTAACATTCCGAGATAATATAGTATCTCTTGCAGTATAAGTAACCGAACGTGCTAAAGAGGTTAATATGTGATCATTGTGGCTAAATTTAAGGGAGATGGGCTCTCTTGGCTACACGTCTGATTAATACGACTGTGAATGATTTGTAGTGTTAAAGGGCCGACAGTTTCACACTCTTTTGTTATGAGATTGATTAACGTACTTCTTTGATGCAAGAAGCACATTAATGGAGGATTGTGCTTCTTTTCAGTAATTTATATATCATACGTCTTCTTGAACACATAAAAATATTTAAAGACTTGCTGTTTACCATATATACATTATGATTTACGTCAAGCAAAGGGTTCATTGACTAAAACAGGTTGTTTAAACTTGGTTCTCGCCTTTGTTCAAATGATCAAAGAAAAACCTGAAAGCAACGTCGTTGTCAGGTTTAGTGAGCCTGAAGTTACAATGAACTAGTAGGGGACGCACAGATCTTTGAAGACAAGTTAAAGGCTGTAACAGATTTCATATTATTTTAATATCTATGTTTATAGATGTATTTAGTTTGTATTGTTAAATGCATATTGCGCAAGTCTTCACTGTTCTCTAAATTTGTAGAAGATTCTCAAGAGCAAGGATTAACAATATACGTTTTACGAAAAGAATAGTGTATATTCGAATATTATTGGACAAACTAAACTTTCTAGAACTTTGCTTAAATATTATAAATTGATACGCCAAAAGACAGTATAATATTGTTAGTTTGCTGCAGTTCTTGTACCGTAAACCTCGGAAGCTATAATTGTGATAAACGATTATTAATCGATAAACTACAGATATTTGACCAGGATTGTTTATAGATTTCGAGCATTACGAACCGTTCAACTTCAGACAATTAACTTCGGACGTTAGCATTTCTATGAGGACATTAGATACCTATCTTTTTCTGAAAAAATTAAGCTTGCAAACATTGTTAGGCTAAGCAAGAGTAGAGCTAGGTAGCATTTTTGTCAAGTGAAGTGTATCCGTGTATCAACATAAAATTAATTCGCTTATCTTGGGCTTGGATCGTCTACAAATTATTGAGTTCCAAAACAGGTAGAAGACTGAATATTGTTTGCAAATTTGTAAAACATTTATATGTAAACCATTCTTTCTACTAATTGTTACTATAAATTGTATTGTTGTCTATATATTAAAATATATGTGTTAAGAAAAACAAATTTATCTATCAGTCTTGTCGGCTGATATTATAAATTTGATACATATTAGCATTCAGTTAACTTCTAAATTAAAAAATTAACATTTTCGGGTATTTGAAACCTCAATACGTAGCATACGTAACAAAATAAATCGGAGACAACTCGTCCGAGATAAATTATAATACGTTATAAAGTGCATAAAAATAGTACTACTATGACGTAGTTGGATGTGGGGTTCATAAAGCGGATTGTTTGGGTGTGTTTAGTGAAAGGGACCTTGGCTAGTACAGGTCCATTCGTAAATATTTCAGTTTAAAAGCTAATTATTCAGATTTTTGTTTGTTTGTTTGGAATTTCGCGCAAAGCTACTCGAGGGCAATCTGCGCTAGCCATCCCTAATTTAACAGTGTAAGACCAGAGGGAAGGCAGCTAGTCATCACCACCCACCGCCAACTCTTGGTCTACTCTTTTACCAAAGAATAGTAGAATTGACCGTAACATTATTACGCTCTCACGGCTGAAAGGACGAGCATGTTTGATGCGACCGGGATTCGAACCCGCGACCCTCGTATTACGAGTCAACTGCCTTAACCCACCTGGCCATGCCGAGTCTATGTAAATTCTATGAGGCTTGCTGGGTTAGGGTCTCGGATATAGAGTTCTAAGGCTATGTTGCAGGTTTCAGCGGTTGCGATTTCTGTAAAGAGGGATATAACATCGAAACTGGCTATTAAGGCTTTACGATTAAGTTGATTTAGATTAGACTTGAAATTAAAAGAGCTGGTTGATGTTACATATTTGTAGAATGCCCATGCCATGAATTTATCAAGATTGTAATTTAACGATTCATATGTGGACATTATTGGTCGTTATGGACAATGTGGTTGATGAGGTTAGGGGATGCCGTATATTTGTTGTGTGCGTCAGTCGGTTTTACATAGGTAGGAATAAAGTGTTTGTGAAATTGTGTTGGTTTTTTTCATTTTTAGAAGTATTTTGTTTAGTTTCTTCTCGTGTATCCTTGTTGGATTTGTGTGTATTGGTTTAAATTTGTTTGTGTCTTATAGGATGTTCTTCATTTTTTGGATGTGTTCATTCGTGAATGAATGTGATATTCATTCATGTTCCTTATGACTATAGAGTTTCCTTTATCTCTTTAAGAAATTATGTTGATGGTTTTGTGAGACAATTATTTGAAAAAAAAATCGTTTAAGATGTTGTTTTTAGGTGTTTCTGGAAAATATAAATATGTGGTCAGCTATCGGTCAGCTACCTCCTTCTTTCTTTGTGAACTTGACACTGATCGAAGTAAATCGAAACGTTGTTCGCTCCTCCACATAAAAAAATGTTCTCAACTCATTCCAGTTGTTTTCATATACATGTTTAGTTTGTTCTGGAACCGAAAATTTCTCAGTGTTTGTAATGCAAGTATTTTCTGGAAGTTTAGTATTTTGGAAATTACTTTCTTTAATGCATCTTTATTAATCTTATTGTTTTAAATTATATTTCTATAAATATAATCCATTATATGTGTCTGTGTTAGCATCCATCATTCAGAGTAAGCGACCGATGTATGGTAACTGGAGCTGTGTTTCGGTGTACAAGGATTATTATTGTGTTTTTGGATTTTCACTCGACAAAAGGATAAAATATACCCTGAAATACGGCATATTTACACTTTTAGCTATTAATTTGAAAATACAAACACTTAATCAGGCAAATAAGTTAATCATTTACTTTCACAAAATAGGGCATGCAATTAGTAGCTAACGAATTTAATGAGAAACGAAATAAGAGAGGGAACATTAATTGATTTTGTCCTTTATACAAACTATGCTTCCTAATCGATACAGCGAGAGTTCATAATTAATTTGGTTTCCACGTTCTACTTTGCACTATATACTTATTATAAAAATAACGCATATTCAGATTGTCTGAGTCATTGTTACTTTCACTTTGATATAAATGACTTTAATAATGTAAATCACGTGGTCTTTATTATTGTCATTTTGGAAACATTACGTGACGTTTGAGCCATATTTTAGAAATCTTAGATTGTTTATACCTGTAGTTGTATATGTAACCTGATAGTACAATGTTAGTGAAGAAAGTTAAAAATTTACAATAAAAATATTGAAAGCTTTTGAGTTAAAATTTTATTAACAAGGTCCATAAACAAGATTTGTGTTATTTAAAATTCTAACAGTTGGATATCTGTCTGTCGATTCTGATTATGCGATATTTCAAACCACTTCGGAAAGCTGTTTTATATATATATTAATAACAATTCTCATGGTATAACCCAAGTTATTTGTAAATTTGGTCAGAGGATAATGAATATTTAAGTTTTGTGTATTAGTGGGTTGTGATTATCTGAATAATGTAAAAGTAGTTTATTTTTGTGTTTTGTAATAATTGTGTTTTTTTAGTTTGTTGTCATAGTTAACTAATATTGAAAATAATTTTATTTATACTTCCGGATATGAAACCATTGGAAAATATCAAACATAATTTGTTGTTAATTCTTAGTTGGTATTGTTGAGTTAGTTGTGTGGACTTAGACCTTATCTAATTTCATGATTTTGTCACAATTTGAAACTTTTGTAAATGAATGAATATAATGGTGAAAACAAGAGTACCAAATACAAGACGCAATTCATATAATTATTTTAAGTTATTACAGTTGTAACTGTATGTTATATAAAATATTGTCATAAGAACTTTTTTCTTCTAATCCTAATAATCATAATTCTACTTTTTCACAGTTAATATAGTAGTTAATTTGAATTGTTTTGAGTTCAATTTATTTTGAAGCATTTTTTGTCAGACTACAATATTAATCTTCTTTTACATAAAGGTTTCTTTGTTGTTAAGCACAGAGATACACAGATGAGTTGCTTGAAGTCTGTTATAAAGGGTTATGTGTGTCCTGCCTACGACAAAATTAGAACTCTAAGGTTCAAAAGCTGCTACCCATTAATTTATATATTGTATAATTTGTTTTCATGGTGTATTCTTCCTTCAGTTATCATTCATTTGAAAAGATCTATGAACACATATTCTGATTAATTGAAATTTTATTAGTTTATTTTTGCTTTTTCATGTTTCTTCAAGACGTTTTTTGCTTTGAAAACCGTATTGCCCATATTATCACAAAATGTACATGATGCTTAGACTGATGTTTTTTTCTGGTTTGAAATATTATTAATTTTTGCCTATGTTATATGTCTAGATTAATATTTTTGTACGTGTGTTTTATCATAGCAAAGCCACATCGGGCTATCTGCCTAATTTAAGTGTTGTAAATTCGAAGACTTACCGCTGTTCTATTGGGGAACAATATTATCGTACTAAAATAAATCACTTGCTTACTACTCAATGTGCAACCCTCAACTTCGCGAATTTTTTATCCTGTGTACATGTAAATTTGCAATATGGTTCACGATTTTTCCGTTTTACCTCCATTTCCCGTTACGGAGAACTTTTTCTATTTTTTCCTCCAACCTCGGGGTCCATATATGACGTCATGAAAACGTCACACGCGGATCTAATGCACTAGTGCCACGAGTAATCGGCTAGTCATTATAATATGTATTCAGATGCTCAAGAACCTAATATCTATTACGCAGTAACTCCATTTTGCCCTGCATTTAGAAAAGTCAAACATTTAATGATTTACGAATAAAAAACGCATCAACCAACATTCATAGATCCAAAATTTAAAAATACTCTGCGTGAATTGATTTACCTTACTTTAAAAAATGACTGTTCAAAACTAGTTTATTTGTCCAGAAAATCGCTAAAATAAAGATGCAGTTTTTGTATTATATTTTATCCTTGACTTGTTATTGCTATCGCTTTTTACTTGTTTGTGTAAAGTTAAGCACAGAGCTACATAATGAAATATCTGTGTTCTGCACACCACTGGTATAGAAATTCGGTTTCTAGTGTTGCAAGTTCGCAGACAAACTGCCTTATTAATTATATTAAAAACAAGAAATTTGATGTAAATAATATCAAATGAAACATTTTATACACATCATAAGTTTAGTCATTATACTATATTAGAAGAAGAAAAATCTCTTAAAAATAAATGGATAAATTAGGCAAATTTCATAAATTAAACAATATTATTGTATTTACGTCTACAGGAAATATTAGATTTCTAATGGAATATCATGATAACAAATTAATTACGAAGTGAAGTTCAATTATAATACATTTATCAAATGATTTTATAAGTCCCTGTTTAAATGGACAAGGGACGGTAAATCCAGTTTAGAACAAAAGGAACTAGTGATTTTGGTATTATTAAATTGAATATCTAAAAGTATGTGAATTTATGAACAAAGTGTTCGTGATTTTCAATAATATAAAATGATAAACTTCTCCTACTGTACTAACATCATTAATTTTATAAACAAAATACTTTTACTAGATAGTTACGCAACGAACTGTGTGTTTTATCTCCGTTACAGTGAAGCGAATCCCAGATTTTAGCATCGTAAGCCTAGATACTTACTATTGACCTACCGCGAGACATTTTTTTCAATAGATCTGGCGAGAAGATAACGTTGTAATAAAATGTTGATTGATTTATTGACTTTGAAACAGTAGAGAAAACTTATGAGCTGAGGATCAAACAAAGTTTCTTCCTGATCATTTGAAGCATAGTTCCATTCCACCTCGCTATTTGTAACAACAGAACTGATATTTTGAAGCATAATCCACGTTGTCATTAGTAACAATAGAACCAATAATTTGAAGCATAATCCACGTTGCCATTAGTAACAATAGAATCAATAATTTGAAGCATAATCCACGTTGCCATTAGTAACAATGCCCCCCAGTGGCTCAGCGGTATGTCTGCGGACTTACACGCTAAAATCCGGGTTTCAATACCCGTGATGGGCAGAGCACAGATAGTCCATTGTGTAGCTTTGTGCTTAATTCAAAACAACAACAATTAGTAACAATAGTACCAATAATTTGAAGCTTAATCCACGTCGCCATTAGTAACAATAGAACCAATAATTTAAAACCTAATTCACATAGCCATTTGTTTTTTACTTCTGTTTTTGAATTTCGCGCAAAGCTACGCGAGGGCTATCTGCGCTAGCCGTCCCTAATTTAGCAGTGTAAGACTAGAGGGAAGGCAGCTAGTCATTACAACCCACCACCAACTCTTGGGCTACTCTTTTACCAACGAATAGTGGGACTAAAAGTCACATTATAATGCCCCCACGGCTGAAAGGGCGAGCATGTTTGGTGTGACGGGGATTCGAACCCGCGACCTTCGGATTACGAGTCGAACGCCTTAACACACTTGGCCATGCCAGGCCTTCGCCATTTCTAACAATAGAACTGGAATTTGAAATCTAGTACACGTCGTCATTAGTAACAATAGAATAATGCTTTTTTAAAATCATTCCATGATTTTTTTGCTATTTGAAATGTAATATAGTATGTTTAGATTTATGTAATATCACGTAAGCATCTCTCAGATACTTCTGCAACACAGTGACTGGTCTCTTAAACCAAAGACGTCATCGAAATAACGTGACGTACGAAGTTTGTAAAATTTCGATGTTTTTATCCAAAAAATTTACGTGTTTGCATCTTATATTAAGCTTTTATTGACATTGATTGATTTTATTACGAAGTTTGTTTTCTCAAATAAGTTGCTGGTAACTGAGATAAATTATTGCAAATAGGTTATTGTAAGTTTTACAAACGGATTATCAGTGCTTTACCCACCATAGGTATCGAAACCGGTTTCTAGCGTTATAAATCCGCAAACATATCGCTGTGCCTCTTGAGCTATGCGATGATGGAATAATAAAATAGTATTTCTTTAAATGAGGATAAGAGAAAATACTTAAAATTTAGTATTCTTTATATAGCTCTCACACCAGTATTTTATTTTTCTTCTTTGATTTCTGTTCATTGCATCGTAGGCTACTCTACTAATGATTGTTCGTTGGTCGCACATAAATATGAATTTGTCGAGCTTATACACACATTTATTTGTAAACTTTAAGACTAAAACATAAGTTTCCAAGTTATCAGAGAAATTTAAAATAAAACGTTTAGAAGGTTGAATAAAAACACAAAGAAATACCGAACTGTTGAGCTGCCTGATGCTTCTCCTCAAAAAGGATAAAAATATCTCGAATTCGTAAACAGAAGTTCATTGAACTGTTTGGGATTATATTTTTTTAATTGCTTTTTATTTTGCGCAGTATAACCAATAATGGTACATGGTGCGTTTACGAAAATTCCTTAAGCAGGCAATTAACAACCTGGGCACTTGTGTGACATTTAACGTATACACACCGTATGTAACGTATATGCTCATGAGTTTCAGTTAAGTGCCTTCATAACTCTATATTTCAGATTTTTTACTTCAGTGTGGGGAAAGCAATACAATAGGATATATCAGGGTGTACGGTAGGTGTTTTAGTTGCACACACTTGCACAGAAACTGTATGCATAGTTAATTAGCGACTTGAAGAAGTATGAAAGAAGATAAATCTACACTAATGAAGGTTACTCACTACAACTACCTCAGAACAAAATGTTTATTGCGTTTGAATATTAAAGGTAAGAGTTTCAATAGCCCTCTGAATTAAAGTTAAATGAACTAAAGAAAACAAACTTTATCGGTAATAAACACCTACGACAATACTGATATTTCACGTCATCTGACCTGGTGGTAAGGGCGCAGGATACGTAATCTGCATGTCGCGGGTGGGAATTTCCGTCACCATCCTCTTCAGGCCGTGGGTCTTTATAATAAAACTATTAATCCCTCAATTGGTTAAAAAAAACACAACAAATATTCTAAGAAATGGCCGTGAGTGGCGTTGACTAGCTGCACATCCATTTAATCTATCAGTGCAAAATAAGGGACGACTATGACATAAAGTCTTCGAATAAATTTGAATGAATTTCAAAAGAAAACACTTTATTAACTCCGACGTTTAGAGCTTTTTATTTTGAAAGAAAAATGCAACGGGCAAACTTTAACGTTCGCATTTCTTGAAGTGTAGCAATAAGTTATTTTATACGATTATAAAGTTCAGCATAAGCTGACAGAAAGATGTTAAATGTTCATCGTTAACTATTATATTAGAGGTAAAACTCCTCATACCAAATATTTCCTAGAGTGTAGAGACAGTTATCTTACTTATATAGAACTTTGCCAATCTTTAATAACTCGTACTGTGTTACTTGTATAGAATATATAAGTTAAAAAAATTCTTTGCCAATAACATTTTAAGCTGAAACTCAAATTACATGTAAGACTAAATTTTAAAAAAAAACTCACTGAGAAATGTAATAGTAGTTGTTACAATATTCAAACCAACTGAAGCATGCTTATCTCAGGTTTTTACACTGGAGTAGTTCCTAAAGTTGTTGTTGTTTTGAATTAAGCACAAAGTTACACAATGGGCTATCTGCGCTCTGCCCACCACCGGCATCGAAACTCAATCTCTAGCATTGTAAGTCGGCAGACATGCCATTGTGTCACAGTGAGGTGAGTAGTTTATACAGGGTGGTCGCTAGGAAAGCGGAAAATTTGTCAAACAGCTATTTATTTTTACAAAGAATAACTTTTACAAAGTTTTTTAAAGGCATGTTATATTACACTCATAGATGCTCAAAATGTCGTCCGTGCATTTTATTTGGGGCCTGGCATTGCCGAGCGCGTTAAGGCATGCGCTAGTAATCCGGGGGTCGCGGGTTCGCGCCCGCGTCGTGCTAAACATGCTCGCCCTCCCAGCTGTGGGGGTGTATAATGATATGATTCACATATTTTCTCAATATACAGGGATCTAAATGTCATTAATATTTTATTTTTAGAGCACATTAACATGTAAAACATAAACTAATACATGTTAGAGTACATTACCATGTAAAACATAGACTAATACATGTTTATGAATATTATTGCCCCCCAGTGGCTCAGCGGTATGTCTGTGGACTTACACGCTAAAATCCGGGTTTTGATACCTGTGGTGGGCAGAGCACAGACAGCCCATTGTGCAGCTTTGTGCTTAATTCTAAACAAAAAAGAATATTATTGTTACAAAATTCATGCTGTATTTATAAAATTACACTATCAATTTTTGAATACATTACAATCAATAAGTGCTTTTTGCTTTTCTATAAATAATCATCTTGGTTCGCGCCCACGTCGCGCTAAACATGCTCGCCCTCCCAGCCACTATTACCACTATTCGTTGGTCAAAGAGTAGCCCAAGAGTTGGCGGTGGGTGGTGATGACTAGCTGCCTTCCCTCTAGTCTTACACTGCTAAATTAGGGACGGCTAGCACAGATAGCCCTCGAGTAGCTTTGTGCGAAATTCCAAAAACAAACAAACAAAACAAGCATTTTATTCATGATGTAAAGAAATCAAAATAGAAATGAGTAAGCACGCATTTTATTCATGATCTCATCCGACTCTCAAATTTTCCGCTTTTCTAGCGACCACCCTGTATAACTGTACCTTGCTAGCAAATGTTGAGGGGTTTTCCCTTTAGTTCAGCTGGTGTACAAATTACTTGTTTTTGGGTGATCCGATCAGAAGTGAATTTGTTTCTTCCTAATTGTACCCCGCTGGTACAGCAGTAAGTCTATGGATTTACAACACTATAATCAGGGGCTCAGTTCATTCCCCTCGGTGGACTCAGCAGATAGCCCGATGTTATAAGAAAACACACATACTCTTCTTCGTAATTAATGATATATTAACAAGCTGCTTCTCCTAGGAACCACGTTTCCATTCCGATGGTGGGCAGATCACAGATAACTCTTTGTGTAGCTTAGTATTTAATAACAAACAACGACAGTTCTTCATAAATTTACTTGTATTTAGAATTCACAAATGAAGTTACCATGTTATAGGCTTTAACTGAACGAAAAGTATTGGAAAATGTCTAAACCTATAACAAGTTTATTTATGATTTTATTGTTAATAGTAAATGGATGATAATTTTGTTTTCACGTCAACATATCTTGGCTGGGAATGTACTGTGCACTGAAACAGTATCATGCACACCAATTGTATTGTTTGACATTACAACATGCGAGGATATGTTTAGGAGCTCTCTCCATTCTCTAACAGAAAATCAAGTTACACCATTTTTTCTCAATTGGTGTACAATGAATCTTGAAATAGGTACTCTGTTCGAGAACCTTCTGCAAGACTACGAATCTTGTTTAATATTTCAGGTATCTGAAGCTACGTTATCGACAAAGAATTATTGAAAATGAAAACAAACATTTCATTATATTTATTATTAGCTTTCATTTTGTTAAATGTTTGCCAGTAGATAACGCTGTTGGAATACTTTCCAAACAAAAGTATTTACAGGAATTCCATACAATGTCATTCTCTACCAATTTTAAAAAGAATGTATGATATAAAGTTAGTAAGTACAGATATGAGAATGTTTGTTTTCTTCTGAGTTTACGTTCCATCAGATCTCGAAACGTCATATCCATTACAAATTGAAGAATCAAATAAATGGTCATTTATGACCACCTTATCTTCAGAGAGCAAAGCTCCGTGTATTGTATCAATCTTTTTATAATACTCTTTTTCGTAATTGTATATTCGCTAGTGTTTTTAAATCACATATAAATACATTTATATACCATTGCAGTTTTGTATATAAAGTAGATTGAGCTTGTCATGTGTTAGATAATTTTTGTAATTTAATCAAACGCTTTTTAGCTAGTAACTAACAACAGTGTTTTTCAAAAGGGCCGTAGGAGCATTAACAAATCATTTCTTCAACTTTTTAAAAACACCTGTCATCAAAATGTATCACTGGTAGCAATGGACAAACAGTCATGAATCACTGGTAACGAGCTAAGGTAAAAAGCAGTTAATAGGCTAGATACCAAGTAGGCTAATTCTTTAAGTCCACAGGATATGAACTATATTTACAAAGGACAGTACAAAGACCTGTATGACAACTAGTAGAATGCGTCACCTGGTTATGACCATTTCACAGTGTTACAGTTCCACCCTAATTAACGAGAACTCTTGAAAACCGAAAATGTACCAACGTAAGATACTCATCCATTCAGCAATATTCCTTGGTCATTACGATATATATCAGTGCCGTTGGCTGTCTTTAAAATTAAACCTATTACTGCAATTGTTTGCTAACATCTTTGAAACAATTGCGGGCCATAAACATTAATGAATGAACTAAAATTGAACGAAATCCTTTCTGGTACCTTATGTAGAATACACATATTAAGTCTAGGATATTATTATTGTAAAAGATACTCCAAGCAGTGGTGTTTTAATAAAGTGTCAAGTCAGTACATATATAATAATATCTATCATCTATACGTATTGTTCTCCTGCATTTTATTGTAGTTTTGGTAAATGTACAAGTAACTTATTTAGTTGTCGATGGTATGCCAAACATGAGCGATTTCTTCATGATTATTAATCTATGTTTCTTTCAACTTTTACTGACTTTTTTGTTAGCATCGTTTTGAGAACCTTGGTACAGTATATTTGTGAATCAATATTCTAGGTCGTGAGCAACTGATGACCGCTTTCCACTTTTATTTATTTCCCGATACTTTAAGTTTTATTCTCATATGTTCTGTGCCTGAGAAACTATGCACCAATATATGAGAACCAACCTTCGAGAAGCTTCCGTTCTATAAGGTCTGTTGCATTGATTCTGAATATTTAGAACACGTACTTTCAGAAGAGTTAATTTGGGAAAAGCTCATTGAAATGTATGAGATTATAGACATTAAGTCATCCTTGACCAACTGAATAATTGTGTTTATCTTGGTTGAAGGAAATTAGCTTGTGGAAGTAATAGACATATTGGATATCATAAATTCAACTGGAACTACCATGCCAACATACCTTATCTAAATGATATCATTAAAGTTGCGTATATTATACGTGATAAAGCTGCTTAGTAAATGACTATTTGCTATACATAGGGAAGGCGTATCGTAAGTGAATAATTAGCTGGTATGTGCAGATTTTATAACATTCAAAGAAAGGAAGAATATAAAGTTTAATCATGATTTCATGCTTTTCAAGACGTGAAAAAAGTCAGAAATTGGGAGAAGCATTGGACTGTAACAGGAACAAAGTTACACTTCATAAGAATAAATGGCTATACTGTTACATATAATTTGTACATTCTATAAATATCAGTAATTTTGCAATGTGTACACCGGGTTAAAAATGTTTTATTTGTTTTTTTCTTCTGAAAATAGTTTTGATAGATGTAATGTAACAACTTGTTTCATGAGTAGCTAGAACTATTACAGCCAAATGTTTGAAATGTGGCATTTAGAACTTTTCACAAAGCTAGAACCAGGAACATTTTCTTATCGTGTAGTAATGTAAAACGATTATGGGTAGCATGCCATATTCAGCATGTCTTCTTTGTGTACACAGCAACGTTCAGAAACAGAATCCGTGAATGTTAATTCTGAATGGAAGTCGTTAAAACAAAGTTTATTGCTCTTGAGTGATGTCGTAACATGTATAATTGGTCTCTCAGTCAAAAACAATAACATTATTATGAATCTAACCCACCCAATATTTTCTTTTTCTTAACTATCTCACACATAAGAAACTGCAGTGAAACGCTCCAATGATTATACTGGCACTTCCTATTGTTAAATACGTTTTGAATGGAGTGGAATATTAAAATATAAATGTTACGCTTAATAGGAGATATCATGGTAGCTTATCAGCTGAGGAAACTTGATGCATCGTTTGTGTAACTTATGCTGTTTGAGCAGGACCGATGCCTTCAGTGAGACCTTAAGGAGCCTTACCCTCCTACTTTAGTCCCCCTGCATCCCTTGATAATAATAATAATAATAATATAGTAAGTCAATTTTGGTGCGTTATAACTTTGTCAGTCAGACAAACATTTGATCTTCCAGATGTGGTGGGAATTGAAAAGTTTTAAAATCTTAATACTCGAGAAAATACTTTATATACGTGTGTACAAATACGGGTTTTTTGGAGCATAGTTTATATTATACGGAGATCTACAGGTATTAAAACTGTTGCATAGATCATGCCGTTATTATACAGAAATATTAGAGTGACAAGACTCATCATTTTATATGCAAGTAGTTCGTTTGACGTACATTTTATTCTTTGTAGTAAATAAGAAACAGTGGAAACTTAATGTAATTTTCGCAACAGCAAACCGAACTTAGCGAAGAAATGTGAATAATGTGTTAAAGTGTAATGTTAGGTCTTTCACGAGAACCTCCATCACACATACGTGCAAGCACACAAACGCATATTTACATAAACAAAGATGAAGTACGTTATGTTAACATGATTTTGGAGCCTCACCAAGTCGTTGTAACCTGTGTCACTAAATCTGATCATGCCATCTCTGATAACTATAGTCATGACAATAACATGCAACATAATTTCTGTTAAAAAAGGCTCCGATTAAAAACTGGCATGTCCAAAGCATACAGTTCCTCTCTGGTGGTTTTCTATTTATAATCAAATGTACGAGAATATCAGGTTTCCAGATCCCTTTCACAGAAATCTAAAGACTCCGCATAAATTGAATTGATTGGTATGTTTCTACAAGGTTAGAAAAAATACCAGTTTTATTTTTCTGGTGTTTGTGGCATATAATGGTTAAATGGATATGTTGTCAAAGTAGCTATATACACGTATTTTTTGTTGCTTTTCCTGAAGTAGACCCCTTTTTTGATTATCTTCGGTTCTGTTTCTTGGAACACATGGATAACTTTTGTAAATGATCTTTGCTTCTGTGAATCCTTACCTATTATAAGATGTAGAACATTGCTTATTACGATAAGATGACGAATTCTTGCAGGTCTCTTTCCAGATAGCTCACTCCAAGTTAATCCACATTCGTTTGTTTTCTAATACCATTAAGTATAAATGATTTGAACACATGTTTATGATTTACGTGTATTCATTGTCTGTATTAGAAAGAGCTGCTATAAATTCTGCCCAAAAATCTATTAATTATAGGTAGCATTAGACTATCCACGTAACGCCAAATAATACAAAACTGTAGTTCTGGTACATGCCATCCCACTGTGCTTCATATCGGCTGTAGTTGTTACTTAACTTACTGATTTGCTTGTTCAGAATCATCTTACATATTCAATTTTTTGTATAAATGCATGTTAGCGAGCCAGGCTAAAACCTGTGTGATAACAAAAAACATCATTTGCACTTTAATTTCTGTGTGCGTAATAAGAGTCGTGGTTAATCTCTTAATGTAAATGGTTGCCTTCCATCTGGTCATTAGTTCAAAACTGTAGACGGCAACAGACAGTCTTGGTAGTTTCACCATAACTTCACAACCATATGTATATGCATATATATATATAATTTAACTCTAAACGGAATCTTATGCGACATTTGGGCTAAACAACTAAGTTAGAAACCCTTAGATTCAGAAAAAGACGTCCCTAATTTAGAACTACTGGCCAGAGAGAGACAAACAACCTGTCAGCATAACCCCTGTACTATATGACTATTCAGTTTCAAACCGAATAACTAGATTGATATTAATATTGTCCACACAGCTAAAAGTTCAGAATATTGTTCAACAACACTTTGTGGGCTTTAATCTTGGGCATATCAATCCACAGCCCATAGCTAATAGTTTGAGATAATGCTTAGCGAGAGAGCCTCGTTAAGATGATTAAAGGAAAGCGTACAGCTACATTAATTTGATGGATTTGTTGAAAAAGCTATCAAGTTTTGGTTTTCTGATAAGTTAATTTAATTATGACGTACTAGACCACTATGAAACGGGTGAAAAAACTGTAGTTAGTTGGTGGAGGAATATTTATTTTAATAAACTCATGCATAGGCTAGCTGGTGAAATTCTTAATCTTAATTCACCACATTATTTGACGCTCATCTTCTGAAATACATAAGTCAGTAAAATCGTCGACAACCATCTACAAAACTCAAAAGGGCATGGCTTGCAACTTTGTCACCGTGCGCAATTTCCTTTTTTACCAGTTATAAGCCGATCTTCCACTAAGATGACGAAGAAAGAAACCCCTCTTCCCCAGCAAGATGAAGATCAACTGGACGAAATAGCCAGCTGATTGGGATAAAGCAATGTGAAACAAAGTAATTTTCTCCGCCGTATCAAAGTTGATTCTGATGAGAAGCGCTTTGTATGACGTTGATGTGGAGAAGAGTTTCATACATCTGTGAAATAACCACAACATCAGCTAATATGGTGCTTTATCTCTTGCTAGGATGTGAGAGGTCTGCATTTTGTGAAAGAAATTGTCAATGCCGAAAAGTCCTGATTAAAATTAGTAGTTCGAGATCACTTCAGCGGAACTGACAAGTGTACATTCCAGCAGGATGACTCTAATCCATGCTACAGGGCTAAAAAAGATGGCAATATTCATGCGTAGTATCCAGTAGATGTACTCGAGGAAGGTTTACTCTACATGTATTGTAAACACATCTTAGGTTTTATTTCATTGCTTCAGGAAAGAGAGAATCAAGTTACTATGCTAGACAAATAACATTCTAGGCCTCAACTCTGTCGAAAGCAGTTGTAAAATAATGAGTAATAAAGTGCAACAGAAGAAACAGAAAAACATCTTGGAGCATCTGGAAGACCTAATCCGCACGAAACATCCAAAACTCCTCCCTGCCTACATTCAAACGTATTTGCAATATTTGTTGATCATCTGCTGTAATACGTTTGCTATGGTTGGTTTTTAATAATGATCCATACACCTTCTACAGTGTACAATTTCGTAAAGAGTAACGGAACAAGAACACAATGAAAAATTAGGTGATGTAATAATTTTTTTCACCACTATACAAAGTCGATGTAAGCAGTTTTATCATAATGGTTAGTAGATTCGGTGGGACATTGCATAACGGTAAAATTAATGTAAACACGTTTACCAAAGTAGTTAGTTGATTTAGTAGAACTATGTAAGTATGAAGTTGATGTAAGAATATTTTGCTACATTACTTCATAGATTCAACATAATACAGCATTAACATTTTTGCTTTTCGATGATTACATATTTACTTTACGTTACTTATCTTGTTTTGAAGATCCCTATCCCCCCCTTTTCAAGTTAACAAATTTTTTTGATAATTTTGTTTCTTTAGTTTTCTTATGTTCATTATGGACATAAGTCTACACAGTAGGAATACTGGAATATTTTAAGTTATATTTCTAGTTATAGTATTCTAACCTTTTCTAACTACTCTTACCATGCTGATAGCCATATAACCATAACTATAAATCTCTCAATTCGATAATGCCACCACTCAGACAGATAACTATTCAAGCAAGTACAACCTGCTTCTTAGACAAGAAATAGTACATTTCACACAGTTATTCAATTATCACAGTATATGGTGTTAAGGCACTATACTTAATCTATAATAAAACTGGAACTCAGTTTGTCAGTTTGGAGCTTCTATGTCTTTCTCTCTTGAACAATTCATCCATTGTCCTTGAGTCAAATCTTGGTGTCAATTGGATGTTTATTTATAGATAAGTAGCTTATTTAATGCATAGTCAAAACTAACAGTCTCTGCAATGTATCTATTCCAAAGAGTTGGTGTATGATGCTTTCTCGGAAACAATAACAATCTTCAGACTGGCTTCAAGGAAATTGGATGGATATTGCTGCTGATACCGTTGCCACAATGATATGATTGGTAATTGTACTGTATGTATGATCACTATGACACATGATGATCAACAAACCACATTAATATATATATATATAACTACCATATGTGTAACGGGTAACTGTATGGGGAGTCTGCAAATATTGGATTGGAGGGACTACAAAACTAAATTGGAATGCTGCATGGACTGGATATTTTAACCTTGTGAGTTTCGTATATGGAATTGATGTTTACTAGCAGTTATGCCGGTGTGTATGCAGAATTTATGTATATATATATATAATATACCATTTTAAGCTGTAAAACTCTATATATAAATAGCCACATGAATTTTCTAAGTTATAAAAATACAAGCCTCCCTGCTTAAAGTCAGCTTGAAGTATGACTTCTCTACCTGTAGCATATATAAATTTCACAGTCATGCATTATTGGCTACAATTCGACATTTACAATCAGTTATCACCATGACTGCCGATCCGATGCTGAAGACAGAATTTGGTGTTATCTTTTAAATTATGGAAGCTATGGGAGACAGCCGTCACGTATTTATAACGTTTTAGACATTTATGTAATATGGTTGAAATAAATAATTTAGTGGTAAAAAAAATGTGATCCTGTCAGCAGTTTTATATTCAAAAGAGGAAGGACCCTATACTTAATTAAATGATAGGCGACGTCAGTACTGTTGCAACAATAAGTTTGTTTGTTTGTTTTTGAATTTTGCACAAAGCTACTCGAGGGCTATCTGTGCTAGCCGTCCCTAATTTAGCAGAGGAATGGCAGCTAGTCATCACCACCCACCGCCAACTCTTGGGCTACTCTTTTACCAACGAATAGTGGGATTGACCGTCACATTATAACGCCCCCACGGCTGAAAGGGCGAGCATGTTTGGCGCGACGGGAATGCAAACCCGCAACCCTCAGATTACAAGTCGCACGCCTTAACACGCTTGGCCATGCCGGGCAGCAATAATAAGTTAATAACCCCTATGATACATGGATGATGCTTGCATATGGACATTAAATTACATCTACGCTCTGCACACAGCTACATACATGCGCATGTATTGGATTGTAAGGTTCTATATTGAACACTGACTACAGTAAAGTGATTGGGTTTCAACAGTTGTACAACCGCTGTTATTTGTTAAATAATTAAATATACTTAAAATTTATTCTACACAATGCGCAACGATGCCCTTAATGAAATTGCTTAGACTATATTATAATACTCACAGCCATTTCTGCTTGAGACTGGCAAATCAATCTGTAATAATACTAATGAATAAATGAGCGATCCCTATTATGAACCACTTCCGCGTTTCATAATTTAGTAGATTCAGTAGAACACTATGAAACTGTAATATTTTAATGAGTGTTTGTTCAATTATTGAAGTAAATTATCATTAAAAAAACTTAATTAAATGTGTTTCAGGAAGGAGCTATTACAAACTATTGTAAAAAATAAGTTTTAAAATAATCAAAATATTTTGTCGTACTCGACCTAATGTAGAGAGCATTCAAATATGGAGCAAACTTATTAGGATAATGAAAATTAACGGAAAACAGTTTTCAAGAGATTAAAATAACGTATTTATTTTAATCTAAAAATACTTGAATGCTGTTACATTGTGAGGTCTATGTAGCGTGATTTTCTTTGCTATCTTTGGAATGACTGGGATATTCACACAGGAATGCTTAGAGACATTTTATCTTGATGTAAATATTGTTTCAACTGGTGTATTTAAGACTGGTGAATATTTTTGTAGTCATGTAAAAATCTTTGTATGGTCTAAAGTTGATAAAAGAATACGACTTCTGGGGTACAATAAATTTTTTGACCGTGAATGTGTACTCCCAAATGAGAAGGATTTTAATTGAAATGAATTGGTTAGACGTGTATTTTTGCATTGGACATAAAACTTATAAACAAATCCTAAATAACTACGTTTCATAAGTCGTTGGAGATTGTTGATTGTTTGTTTAATCCACAGGTTAATACTTTGTTTTAAAAAATAACGTTCGCTGACACAAAGCACAAAATATCATGTCTATTTATTGTTCATGTGAATAACCCTATAGAACTTTTCTTAACCCTTAAACGACGGCCATCATTAATTGATGCTGTTGCCTGCCACATACCCAGTGTCCAAGGGTTAAATAATCAGAAGGGTAGTCGAAAAGATTAGGCCACAGCCTTCAAGTTTTCATCAACTCGCAAAGTGTTTGAAACAACAGTGAAGACATATTATATGAAGATTTAGTTGAGGGTATACCCTGTATGATAACAGCATGACTTCAAATCTGTGGTTGTGCTTCATCATTTTGGGCTTGTGCTTCAAAAGACTCCAATCAGTATGTAGAATAACTTACGATATGTATTTACCTGAGACTCGTTAACTAGTCTGCTGTAGTTTGAATAAAGATTCATATTAGAATCCAGCTCTGACTCAAAGTTTATACATTATTCGATAATTTTACAAATAAGTAAAAATAATTTCCAGGGTTTATTCAAATCACAAGATTTTAAATTGTCTGAATAAAGGAAAATTTATATGTATAATAGTTTAGTTTGGTTTGATAGATGACAATAAAAAAGCGATAGTTTCTTCATGTATAAACACAAACACTATTTAGTTCTGCATTTAGATTTCTACTTACGTGAGGTGTGAGCACAAACTGTAGTCATGCGTGACAAGAAATGCAAAACGTGCCCAATTGAAACTCTGCCTCTTCAATTGTCACTTTGTGTGGATGGAACACGAACTTGTTTAAGTATATGCAACTGAGTTACTACGCTTGTTATGTCTCCAATCATCACCTCACATAATGGTTAAAGCACAATATCTTCGGAAGTGAACCACTTTAAATTATTCAGTGCAACTGGTTGTTGTTATTGTTCTTATTTCTGGTCCAACGATTACGTACAATGATTTTAATGCCTGGCCTGTGAATTTTCTCTGTCTTTAAGCCTGTCTGATCATTATAGTTCTGCTTGGCTAATAGCTTGCAGCGTAAGTTTACCAATAAAACCACGTTCAGTGAGACGGTAGAAGAGATGTTAGACTACAAAGATTGATACTGAAGTAAGAAGAAACGACTGTACAAAGTTGAAGAAGATCGTGGTCGAGAATGTGCTTTAGTGTAAAGAAGAAAAGTAGATTTCAGGCTGGTAACAGTTTATCCCTAGTTGGTTCCTTTGTCCACTTGCCAGTATAGCTTCATCATCCTATACCCTCTCTGATGTATATAAACATGAAAATATTTTTAAAATAATCATTTTGTTTTGCTTCCTGGATAAACATTGGAACTTTCTTGGTTCAGGTGTTTCAATTCACAGTGGAGAAATCAAAAGTTTATTTTAGGGCACTGTGAAACACTTTTGTCAGTTTATTTATCATTTTTTGTTAATTATTTTTGTGAGAACTAATTAACTCGTAGTTTAGTCATCACAAACATATCAAACAGAAAATAAAACGCAACACAAGTTTTGTTCCTGAATAGTATGTGTAACTTTTTAATTGCTTATGTTGTAAAACTACAGAAAATGGCCATTATGTCCTTCAAACTTTGCTTTTGTGACAATGATAATGAAATTTAGAGATTAATCTATTTTTTATGTAAAAACGGGCAAAGTTGCACATTTTTATTTACATAAGGTCTGAATAAAACAATATATGAATCAAGATTTACATGTATTTATTCTGAAGTTATAAAAAATTGAACAAAGAGTTTAAAAGTGAGTAGTTTTCGAGATTTGCCACCATAATGTAAATCACTTTCACATATCAGCCCTCAAATATAGTCTCCCATCATGAATTCGTTATACGCTCCTGGGTATCTCGGTGAAGGTGCTCTCGCCTTACTCCTGTGAGTATTCTCCCACGTTCTCCTCGAATTTATCAAGATGAGTGTCAATGATATGGACTTTCAAGGACATTCAGCAGTCCATTTTGCCATAGTTCTTCACCAGAGCCTCAACCAGTTCCACATAATTTTCGGCCTTGTGATTGCCCAAGAAGCCCCAAACTGCTGCGACAAAGCGCCCCAAGCTGTTTTGTTCCCTCCTACTGAGCGTTTTAAGGAATTCTGTGCACGCCAGGATCCGTCCGTCTTACCTTCTAGAGTTTTTTGTTGTGCTCACAGGCAAAGATGAGATGCCAAGGGTTTGTCTTGATTCCCGATAGGCATGCCAAAATATGCCTTGTAGGCTTCACACATTTTAGAAGATTCTGTCACAAATAAATTGGCCACATACATAGTAGAATGCATCTGGAGAATGGTTACAGCTTCTTGATGCCATTTCTGATAAAATCAGATACGTCGATGTGATCACTTAGGCAGCTAAAACTAAACTGAAGTGGTGAGCCCCTATACATGTATATATATTACTATGGAAAGTTCTAGAAAATTCTTGTAAGTTCGAGAGAATTCGGCCCGGCATGGCCTCGCTCGTGAAGGCGTGCGCTTCGTAATCTGAGGGTCGCGGGTTCGTGCCCGAGTTGCGCCAAACATGCTCGCCCTTTCAGCTGTGGGGGCGTTATAATGTTACAATCAATCTCACTATTCGTTGGCGGTGGGTGGTGATGACTAGCTACCTTCCCTCTAGTCTTACACTGCTAAATTAAGGACGGCTAACACAGACAGCCCTCGAGTAGCTTTGTGCGAAATTCAAAAACAAAACAAACAATCTAGAGAATTCTCTATCAGCTACTAAGCACTGAATTTGTCTGGAATGTTTTGGAAAGTAGGTAAATTTGATAATTTCATCACCCAAGTCACAAAAGCATAGTTTGAAGAGAAAATAGGTCTTTTCTGTAATAACACTTTCTACACAAGAACAAGAAAATGTAAAAATTTTGTTACATAGTGTTATTTGTCAGTTACCCGTTATAGAGCTATACTGATGAGGCATGTTAAATGTATCTGAACACACACATACTTTTGATTGTTTCTAAAAAAATTAAATTTAGACATAGCTGATAAGTAGTACCTTGTACTGATTTGTTCATCCGGTGCTTGAAGTCTGATGCCCGCTTTAGCCTTTTGATTTTATTATCTTCTTAAATAAGAAGTAGTGTTTGAATAGATACTCATCCATTAAGGTACTTACTGTTCTCGATGAAAAATTCACATTTATGCTTACAGCTCAGTTATTGTGCATCATGTTAACATCATACTGAAAGATACTGGAATGTCTAACTTTACCACTTCTACAATAAACATTAGTGAGTTCAATGACACACTTCAGTGTCATACAGGTTCCACTGAACAATACAATTATATTATATTTTGTTTTTGAATTTTACGCAAAGCTGCATGAGAGCTATCTGCGCTAGCCGTTTCTAATTTAACAGTTTAAGGCTTGAAGGAAGGCAGCTAGTCATCACCATCCACCACCAGCTCTTGGACTACTCTTTCACCAAAGAGTAGTGGGATTGAGCGCTGAAAGGGCTATTCTTAAATTACGAGTCGAGTTTCTTAATAACCTGATCATGTCAGGCCTCCATTACAGTTTGTCAGAAAGAAATATCTTAACCTTTCGTACGTGTAACAGTTCTGTTCTTGGAGCCAAATTACTGCTGGAAATAATATGTTTGTCGATACATTTTTAATGTGTTTCTAGTTTGTTGTTGTGTTTATAGTTGTGTTTTTTATTATGTATTTACTCAGGAAGAGAATAAAATATAATTCCGAATATCTTACTTTTTAAGCAAATTCCTTTATTGGACATGAAACACGGTTTATTTGCATCATATTGGTTTCGAACGTTTATTGTGCTGCGAGGTATGACCAGGTGGTTAGGACGTTTGACTCGTAATCTGATGGTCGTGGGTTCGGATTCCCGTCCTTCCAAAGCATACTTGCCATTTCAGTTTTGGGGGTGTCATAACGTAATGGTAAATCCCACTCTTCGTCGGTAAAGCAGTAGCCGAAGAATCAGCAGTGGAATGTGATGACTACTTGCCTGCCCTCTAGTCTTACACTACTAAATTAGGGGCAGGTAGAGCAGATAACCCTTGTGTAGCTTTGCGTGAAATTCAAAAGAAACCAAAATCTTTAGTGTTAGAAACTTATAGCGACCATAATAAATAAAATTAAAAGTCGAATTCTAATAATTAAAACAATAAGAATATAATTATTTATTTTATGAAATATATATTTTAGAAAATGTTCCTTCTTTTTTCTTATCAGACTCAGATCTGATAAACTTGAGGTTAACAGAACTATAAATTGCTAATTAATATTGTTGATGAAGGTTTGTTTGCTTGTTTTGAATTTCGCGGAAAGCTACTCGAGGGCTATTTCTAGAGCATGTTTGGTGCTATAGGGATTAAAAGTGGTGTGGCTTAACAACTTGGCCATGCCGGTCCTAAGTGTTATTCCTCTCTTAAGTATTGTTAATTTCATTCAACACCAAATAGATTTGGTTACTAAAACTAAATTAAAGCTAATGTTTAATGACTATAAAATAACCTGTACCAGAATGTTGCCTTTAAATTTAAGTATATTATTAACCAATAAGAAATATAATATTTTTTTTTATATATGCAAAAACGGCTCGTTTGGGTTCAGAAAATATTTTAAATAGAAGAGCGAACAACGTTTCGACCTTCTTCGGTCATCGTCAGGTTCACAAAGAAAGAGGTAACTGACCGGAAGCTGACCACATGTTTGGAAGGGGATGTGTAACTGAGTGTCGCAATGTAGAGGGCGGGGTTAGATGTTTGAATATATAATTTTATCTATAATATTAATATAGGTATAATGGCGTTCCTTTATATTGGTTTATTTTGGGTTTAAGTTGTTGTATAAGTAAGGCTTCTTTAATTTTTCGTTTGTTTATGTTTGTTTCTTTATTTAGTATTTTGGTGTTTTCTATGGTTATGTTGTGTCCATTTGACTTGCAGTGTTCGAAAACGTGTGAAGGTGACCTTTATGTTCTTTGAATCTGGTTTCCATTTTTCTACTTGTTTCT
This sequence comes from Carcinoscorpius rotundicauda, assembly GCA_011833715.1. Lineage (NCBI taxonomy): Eukaryota > Metazoa > Arthropoda > Merostomata > Xiphosura > Limulidae > Carcinoscorpius > Carcinoscorpius rotundicauda. The sequence goes on from CM022395.1 coordinate 51,192,951, forward strand.
CCAACAAGTTTCTTCACACGTTTTCGAACACTGCAAGTCAAATGGACACAACATAACCATAGAAAACACCAAAATACTAAATAAAGAAACAAACATAAACAAACGAAAAATTAAAGAAGCCTTACTTATACAACAACTTAAACCCAAAATAAACCAATATAAAGGAACGCCATTATACCTATATTAATATTATAGATAAAATTATATATTCAAACATCTAACCCCGCCCTCTACATTGCGACACTCAGTTACACATCCCCTTCCAAACATGTGGTCAGCTTCCGGTCAGTTACCTCTTTCTTTGTGAACCTGACGATGACCGAAGAAGGTCGAAACGTTGTTCGCTCTTCTATTTAAAATATTTTCTGAACCCAAACGAGCCGTTTTTTGCATATAAAATTCTCAACAAGTGGGTTTCTCGACATCACTGATAATATATTTTATACAAAAAAGCATTAATTTAAAAACTCCTTAAAACGGTTAATACTTTCATCGTGAGACTGATGTAATTTTAGGACGTGAACGACCAAAGCTTTTAATATAAAAGACTTTTTCTATGATTACAATACTAAAACTGTTATTCATAACCCACAAGAGTATAGTTTATAGGAAACTATTTTATCATCTTATTTACTACACATTTTAACATAAAAATTGCACCAAATTCTAAGTTTGTTTCAAACTTTAATGCTTATATGTTTAATTTTAAGTATTTTTTTTTCATTATAATGTGACATAAGTGTTTCGAGTATCTCCAGTATATTGCGGTATTATATGTTGAATATTGATTGTTTCAAATAATCAAAAATTCATTGTACGTTTTTGTTTGTCGGTTTTTTGCAGATTGTACCTCGAAAGAACACTGGTACCAGTGTCGCTACTATATCGGTAAGACAAAGATAATTTTTTTATTTATGTTTAACAAATTAATATTTTTGGAAAATTAAGCGACAAGAATTAAAATTTTATTTTTCCTTGCCCCTGTTGTACTGAAAATTTTAATTTCAGTTAAAACTAATTAATTTTTTTAGTCTAAGAAGGACAATAAAAAATTACTTTTCTTTGAGAATTCGAGATTTTTTTACGATTTGTTTGTTTGTTTTTTGAATTTCGCGCAAATCTACTCGAGGGCTATCTGTGCCAGCCGTCTCTAATTTAGCAGTGTAAGACTAGAGGGAAAGCAGCTTGTCATCATCATCCACTGTCAACTCTTGAGCTACTATTTTACCAACGAATAGTTGAATTGACTATCACATTATAATGCCCCCACGGCTGATAGGGCGAGCATGATTGGTACGACCGAGATTCGAACCTGCAACCCTCGGATTACGGGTCGAAGGGCTTAACACTCTTGGCAACGGTGAGCCTTTTTTACGAACTTTGATAGCTACATAATTATAATGCCTGTTTAGGAATATCTACACCAAGCGCTCTGTCTAATACCAATTGAAACAAATTTTCAAGATTTCTCTGAATAAAAATATAGTTTATCATAAAGTTACCGAATATTTTGGAAGTATAGGTCACAAAGATCAAGAATTTTAGAACAGAAAAGTGTTCACCATTCGAACATCTGCTGCATAGACATGTTTTTTTCTTTACTGTTATATATAAGAGTAATTCACGTGTAGGCCCGGCATGGCCAAGTGTGTTAAGGGGTTCGACTCGTAATCCGAGGGTTGCGAGTTCGAATCTCGATTGCACCAAACATGCTTGTCCATTCATCAGTGGGGGCGTTATAATGTGTCGGTCAATCCCACTATTCGTTGGTAAAAGAGTAGCCCAACAGTTGGCGGTGGGTGGTGATGATTAGCTGCCTTCCCTCTAGTTTTATGCTGCTAAATTAGGGATGACTAGCGCAGATAGCCCTCGAGTAGCTTTGCGCGAAATTCAAAACAAACAAACAATTCACGTGTATACGCAGTTTATAAGTACATTGTGATATCTACACATTAAGTATTTTCTGTTATCTCCTGGTATATTTTGAACGTGATTAGTATGGCGTGCGGTTGTGTCTATCATCGAATTTTACGTCATTTGTATTTATACTTAAGGTACTTTGCATATTCTTTTACACCTAATTAGCAAAGTTTTAAGTTTTGAATATCTCTTGCTTGATATTTTGATGCTGTTTGTTCAATGGAGCACAATTGATTTACAATATATACATTGTTGTGTTGTTAAATCAGATATTTTGACATTTTTGGGTATTATTCAAGTTATTTTTTTATCTTTATATGATGATACTAAAATAAGGAGCTATTATGCATGGTGAAGACTTGTTAGTAGAAAATTCAATATATCAACAGCACTTGTAAAGATAGAGCACCAACAAGTGTCTATAAATACATTACGTGTAACTGTAGACTCGAATTATTGAAATAGTGTATATTTATAAAGCAACTTCGATTAAAATGTTTAGTCTGTGGCTTCAGACTAGTAAGTCATTGTTTGTATTCTAAACGTGCAAGTCACGCAAGTTGATAAGAAAGCCACTCTTGAATTTAGCAACATTACGTGACAATTACGTAAAATGAAAAGACAAATCTGAATATAAATCCTTAGTTAATCCTAGATAAGAATTAGGTATTTTGTTTGGGTTAGTATTCAGCTCAACATTTAAAATGAATATTTTTCACTTGTCATTATTACGTAACAAGCTTCACGAAAAATAGGACGCTCTGGTGAAGAAATGCACTCCAGTTATATCTGACATGCTAATTGCAGGGAACCCCAAACGTACAACACATTTTATATTTCAGAATAGAATGTTTTAATGAGTCCATAATTAACATTCTGTTGTTTTTTGTCGTTTTTTATATAAAACTTGGACTTAGGAAATCTCATGTATTATAAGAAAACTGTTTCCTACCAAACTGAACATGTCGGTTTAAAAATTATGGCATGCAAACCAAGTTCGATTCTACGTAAACTGAATGAACACAAAGTTTGTTTGTTTGTTTGTTTTTTAGAATTTCGCACAAAGCTACTCGAGCGCTATCTGTGCTAGCCGTCTGTAATTTAGCAGTGTAAGACTAGAGGGAAGGAAGCTAGTCATCACCACCCACCACCAACTCTTGGGCTACTCTTTTACCAACAAAAAGTGGGATTGACCGTCACATTATAACGCCCCCACGGCTGGGAGGGCGAACATGTTTGGCGCGACGCGGGCGCGAACTCGCCACCCTCGGATTACAAGTCGCGCGCCTGAACACAAAGAAGTTCCACTTTAAAATGTTAAAATTGAAAGGTAAATATTTAATTGTAAAGTTTGTTGAGATTAAGCCTATTTCACTAAATCCAATAAGCCATCCCTCGTTAAACTGACTTCTATAATAAAGTGAGTATGCTTTTTCTTATCTTTCAACAACAATTTTTATGTTGTTAAAATGCACAATTCAAATACTTATACATCATGTGTACCATAAAATATTTGTAACTCTTTGAACTTAAGGAAGTGCATAAAACTATTTATATTCAATTTTTGTTAGAAAACAAATTAACCAAGAAAGAGACTTCTGTGTTTTTTTAGGCCTAGGTTTTTTCTACGCACAACGTGGTGGAACTGAAGTTTATGGAAAGTGACAACTTCTATTGTTAAAAATATAAACCGAAATCCAAAAGGTTGACATTTCATTTTCATTAAACTATTGTAATTGACTGTTTCATGTTCCTGTGATTTCTCCTTTAGAAAAGTAAAATTTTACTTATAAAAACATTTCTACTTGTAGTTCTGTTTTCATACGTGCTTTGCAATTCCTCATAACTCTTCAGTCAACTTAGTAAAAAAATATCACTTCAATAGGATATATAACTACGTAAACACAATGGAGTAAGTGGATGAACACTTCTATAGATTCTTGTCACATTATATTTGCTGCAGCATCCTTTATGAAGATAAAGACGTCACTGTTACTTTATAAGGGTCATGGATTAAGTTATATAATTGAGTCTTTGCTATAGAAATATATTATCAGCAAAAGATATCTTCGTCGTATGTCAAAGGTTTTTGTTTTGATAGCATTCTAAGTGATAATTAACTATAATGAAAACACAATTTGTATATTTACAAATGTATTATTGTTTTGCTGGATTTGGCTATTTTTATTTAGTATATGTTTTACGACGAGCGCCTTTCGCAATCATTTAACCTAAAGTTTTTAATTAATTCTTATTACTGTGAGCATTTGGTACTTGCAACTTGAATGGCACCTTATGCAACTCCTACGAATAAACGACTATGTTAGAAATTCCAAAGTTCCTGCATAGCTAAACCTAATTTATAGTTTCTGACAAAGTGGGGGAAGTAATCAACAGCAGAAGTCGACCACACGGCTACTCTTAAATAAACAGTAGAAATGAATGCTGCTTTTATAACACAGCAGTAGCTTAAAATGCTGAATAACCTCAAAGAGATATTGTGAACTTTGTACTTTTTGAAGCGCTGTCTGGAAAGGTAACCACTAAGCCTTCTTGAATAACATCTAAATGAAAGGCGCAGAAGATGTTCATTGAAACAAAAAACTGACAGTTTATTGCTTGATTTCTTTTAAATTGAAGAACGACCATTATTGATATGGCAATCTTTTGTCCAACGATCCTTTTAAGGGTGAACTCAAGTATAATTTTTTTTCAGTTAGAAATATCTCTTAAACGTCCAAGAGAGAGAGGAATGACCAAGAAAAAAAATTATATTTTACTCAGTTTAGTTGACGGAACTTTTGTAACTTTATTTCATTGGTGAAAGTTCTTCCTGATATTCGTCAGTTTTGAATGCAGCTTCTCAATTAAAGATTAAAACATCAACACTGACTGATAGAAGAGAAGTTACCAAAGTACTAACGTTTTCACCCAACTGATGCGTGGTGTGATCATGGGCCATATAATGATATCATGCGCATAGATCTGTGTGTCATTGTACTGTTGTTCTGATTTAAGGACCTAACAATTTCAACATTTCTGACGCTAACCTTTTTAAGGTTATTAAACGCAATCTGAAAGCTGTAGATTCAAGGTTTTATCATGCGGGTAATATTCTGTACACAAATATGCTGAGTCTTTTTTTGCTTCGATGAGCATATATTAAGAAACTGCATCTCTCTCTAAATATGCATGTTTCATCTTACTAACATGTGCAAATTATTGAACTAAATTATTAATAACTTAAACCTCTCTTTCTGGTCACTACTTTAATATAACACAAAATTATTAGGTACATCAGAAAGTCTTGTAGAAGAGGAGCGTTATTGTTTTATAAAAACATTACACTTGAATTGTTGAGTCTCTCCAGTCGATAAAAGAGGGCGCTATTTCAGTGCGGTTTTCACTTACTTTGATTGGTTGAGGGCGTTGAGAGAGAGAGACTGCAGCATTCTATCGGATGATCTACTGCAGATTGACCAAACCAAAACTAGCTGTCTGCATCTTCTAAAAGTGCAACAAGTCCACATAACCAGATCTTGTGCATATATTAAAACTATAAAATTTCGACACTTTCCTAAGTTTTATTCCGGATTATCCAGGTGAGTAGTGTTTGATCTGTTAACGATATAAACAATTTATGAAAATAAACAATTATTCTTTGCATAATAATATTTTTTTGTTAAAAGATGAGATATCAAAGTTAACAGTTGTTTCACTGTTTTGGTACAGTTAACTTAAGTTATTTTGTTTACATAAACAAAACTTGTCTAAAACTATTATCTTATTCAAGAAAATATTAATACCAATATATCTTGAAAAACTAGTATGTACTAACATTTTAGATTTTACTGTAATGATCAACACTAAGTCTGCTTGAATATCAATTGGTTAAGTTCACCAGCATCCTCTACTGGAAATACCAAATTTTACACAATAGTAGAAATATTCCAAGTGAAGGAAAGTCCTAATGCGTTAAGCATAATAATTTCATTGTTTTTCTGTAGAAACTTTGACACAAGAGTGTGCTTAACTTGTCCAATTTTCTTAGAAATAACTTATTAACATGTACAATGAGTATACAAGTATACAACTAACGTATTATTCCTCAGTCTTTTAGATGGTTGCGATTGATCTTTTACAAGAGATCGTTACACCAGTTCAAACAGAATCAGAAAGCTAACTGTAGCCATTTTTTGTTGTTTCAATTATTACGAACTGTTCTCATTTTTATCATACATACGTTTAGAGACACACGTATATATATATATACAATATCTTTATAATACTTTGTTTTCGAGGACCTGATTTTTCAACTTCATTAACAGTTGCCGTTATTATTTTCATTTTGTATTTTCTTTTGTTAAATGATTTGCTGTTAAATGACCAATTCTGAAAATGGAAAAAAATTGTTAAAACATCGGTTAAATGCAGATGAATTCATTACGATGACAGCGTTTGTCTGAAATACAGTTTATCAACTACAACTTTTAACTTCCTGTTTTCAATAACGTGTATTATTTTAAAGTAATATTGTCAGTAGCTGAGTTAGTGAGTTCCAGGGTTTTCAAAAAACTAGTAAATCCTAACATATATATACAATATATACATATATATCCTGTATTTGTTTACAACCAGTAAAGACACAGACAAAAAATGTGCAAAACAAATGTTATCTACGGTCTGTTCACGGTTTTTAAAAATGGCAAAATCTGTAAGAAAGGTGGCTATCCACTGTTTATTCATGGCCACTAAAGACAAAATTTCTAAGGAAGAATTCATTCAAGAAGTAAAAGAAATGCAGAAGCTTCTTAATATTATTCAATTCATTTATTTATTCATATTATTGTAAATACTTTTGGTGGCTTAAGCCTTATGTCTTCAAAGGTATATTTGTAATATTTTTGCTTTACATTAAACTTGTTTGGACTACATCAACGCTTTATACAAATTATGCTGGTAGAGTTCATAATATTTAAATATTAGCACCATGCAAAGCAAGTTGGGTTTTGAAAAGAAAAATCTGAAAAACATAATTCGAGCCAGCTGGTAGTCGTTAAATATGATATCGAGAGATTAGTTCTTAGGCTTAACCCACACATATAACCATTGATATGCACCGTGTATATTAGTGCGTTATCTTATTGTTTGTTTGTTTTAGAAATTCGCACAAAGCTACTCGAGGCGATCTGTGCTAGCCGTCCATAATTTAACAGTGTAAGACTAGAGGGAAGGCAGCTAGTCATCACCACCCACCACCAAATCTTGGACTATTTCTTTTATCAACGAAAAGTGGGTTGACCGTCCCATTATAATACCTCTACGTCAGGAGGGCGAGCATGTTTAGCGCGACTCGGATGCGAATCCGCTACCCTCAGATTACGAGCGTTATGGCCTTAACTCGCTTGGCCATGCCAGGCCGCGTTCTCTGACCACCATAATTGTTAATAACAGAATTATAAGTTATAAATATTCAGATGGAAACAAACAGGCTATTTTTTGCAGTTAAAGTTTTATTGGTATTGCACTTGAGTTTGGAAACTATGTCAGCATTACTTAATGTTCTGGTTTAAAAAAACATATTTGACTTATTAAATTTTTTTAGCAAATGAAACTACCAAATAACAGATTTCTTAAACTTCGAACTGCATTTCCAAACCAGTTGAAAAAGAATTACTATGTTTTAGAAAGTATCATAACGAAGAGCACTGCCGAGGATGAAAGCAAAGACAAGTTTGTCATGGAGTTCTTATAATAAACTGATTTTACTGTTGTAGCAGTAATACTCAGTTAACAATAAAACTAGTAATTATTTTAGATAAAAATATTAGAATATCAGTGTTATGCAGTTTTAATATAAACACTCGCGCGAAATACATATATTATTTTACTTTCAGTTTAATATGTTTTTGTTGTTTTTTCAGAGCGATAACAAAGTGTGTTGAGGTAATTCCACATGTGTTATAGTACCGTGGTGCAAGTAAAAGTGAACTGACAGTCTAAATAAATCAATTACATATACCTTTCCTCATAACATCTGCATGAATATGTAACTAAAACTGTATATTTTAATAGTAGTTAAACTTTACTGACTTGTTTCATAGGTAGGTTCTTTATCGTCAACCTAATTAGCGATAAAAAGCAAGAGGGAGTCCTCAATAGTCACGTCACTTGAAATTATTTTAGGTGTGATTAGAGTAAATTAATTTATGAGACCTTTCTTTTTGCTTTTAATTCGCTTAATATTTGTGCGCCAGCAAAACCAAGCTTGGGGCACGCTTATATCCGTTTTGAATTTATTTCTCAAGAAGATTTCTACTAGCCTACTCTCAAACTTAAATTATTTTTGGCAGTATTAGATCGTATAAGTCTATGAGATCTTGAGCGTGGTCGAGTGCACCAGTCGAAAGTATTAGATCTCTTACGTACAAAACTATAGTTAGATTTCAAATCGATCAAGATGTGACAGAGCTATAAGCTAATAGTTTGTAATTAAAAAATAAATGGAAGCCGTTTTACCGCGGCTAAAAATACACGATGTTTCGAAGGTTCAGTATAAGTTAAACACAATTATAAGTCATTAAGTGTCTTTAATGAAATACATATATTTAATTTCAACTAGGCTGATAAATTTAAATATTTTTAGAGATAATGGTTACTATACACAAATAGATTTTTGTGGTACATATTAATGTACATCCTAACTTTTAAGTATTTGCTGACTTATGTTATGGAAGATTATGGGCTTATACAAACTGATATAGATCTGTATGGGCGTACATATTAGGAGTTATATCGATTTTATCAAACATATATAATTTAAATATTAAATTGTGATAATTGATTTGAACAATGACAAAAATGTGCAGTTTAAGTGCTTTATTAGAAAACTATCGTAATCCGAGGGTCGCGGGTTCGCGCCCGAGTCGCGCTAAACATGCTCGCCCTCCCAGCCGTGGGGGTGTATAATGTGACGGTCAATCCCACTATTCGTTTGTAAAAGAGTAGCCCAAGAGTTGGCGGTGGGTGGTGATGACTAGCTGCCTTCCCTCTAGTCTTACACTGCTAAATTAGGGACGGCTAGCACAGATAGCCCTCGAGTAGCTTTGTGCGAAATTCCAAAAAACAAACAAACAAAGAAAACTATCAAGTCTCTCCAATATTTATTATAAGTTGTTGGTATTTATTGATGCCTATACCATAATATTGGAAGTAACTGTGAAGAAACAATGAATAATATGCAAATATTACGAGATTGTTCCCCATATATTGTAGAAACATGAACTGCATCAGACTCTAGTGACGTATTAATAACTTATAATTTGATAGATTGTCGTTATACCAAGTAATAGTAAAACTATTTTCAGCAGTGTGTGTATGATGACTGCACCCATGTCTCCAAAGAGAGAAACGTCACATGAAAAAATTTAAAGAAAATCAAGTTATCTACTTGTAAAAGATATTTATTGTAATCGATTAAAACAAAATTTAATGTTTTTTGAGATAGTATATGAAAACTTAAAGAAGGCACAAGAAACATGCACAGTTGGTAATAAAAGTGGCCAGAGTAAAACCCAAATTCTTAAAAAGTAAGTAAGACTTCAACTGTTGCAAGAAATGTACAAACAATTCGATACACAATTTTATGAAGATAAAATGCTTGACTCAAGAGTTTCATTGGTAAAAATATTCGTGAACAGTTAGAAATAGTAAAATTCAAAACAAAAATGTTTAGATATACCAGACTGTTTAATATAACAATTATTGTTTAGCTGATTTACTGGTTTAATATCTAATGATTGTTTAGTTTAATAACAAGAATGTTAAATGTTGATTATTTTAAAGACAATAGTTATAACAAATTTCGTTACGTAGTTCCATAAGAATTGGACGTTGCGTGTGAAGAGTTGTTAACATAATCTTTCTAGAAACCTTCAAGTTTCTCTCGCTTTTTGGGTAATTTTACATTATAGCATCTCGTAGTATATATATATATGTGATTAAGCGAGTGCAAGTCAAAAACGTTCAGTCAGAAAAAGTTAGTTAGCGAATGTAAACGTGAAACTAGAGAGTATTGAGTGATTAGGATGAACGGGTGAATTCTATAGTGTGCTTCACAACTGTATTGCAACAACAAAGATACGAAGAATAATTTGTCTTTTCAACTGGATTCTAAAGTAACTTCACCAGGCTGTGCAGATGTTGACTAGAAAGAGACAATTATATGAAATTCTGGATACAACTGTGGTAACCCATGGAGTAACTAACGTAAGTGAACTTGTCACAGATTACGTACAAAGAAAAAGTACAGGAAAATAAGTTGTCTTCTCAAATAAATTTTAAAGTAATTGTATCAGTCTTTGTGTACTTTTGACAAGAAAATATAAGTTTTAGAGTTTGAGATACAATTGTGATTTCTGTAGCGTAAAGACTTTTTGTACATACCTTTGACTTGTTTTGAGAATATTATTTTAAACCAAGTGGATTGTGTGTTGTCCGATTGTTGTTGCAATTTGTCGCCAGCGAATCACAGACACCTACTGTAAAGAATCCGAATCCATATACCTAAAATCTTAACAAATGGTTAGCCAGCTAAGATTACACAGTGGTAAACGGCGGTGGAAGAAAATGGTAATGGTGACACAAATAGTATGGAGATTACAATCATACTTTATAACCATGTTACGATATGATAATTGGATAGAAAACAGTGAGGTATTGGATTAAAATCGGGGGAATTATGAAAATTAGTTAAGCTACAAGAAATAGAAAGAGAAGAGTGGCAACTGAAGAGAGAAGAGGAAAAACAGAGAAAAAATTAAAAATGACCATAAGATTAAAACAAGAGAAAGACAAGACTGTAAATAGCGAGAATAATAGCACAAATTGTAAAAGAATAAAACGAGAGAGAAGAGAGTCTGGGGCTAGAGAGAATAAGAATATAAATTAAGATTGCCAACAGAAAGAAGAAGGACCCAAGAATGACAATGGGATCAGGGATAGACAATCCAAGTCGTGCAAATTTAATTAACAGAAAGTGGACACAAATTCTTTCCTGGAGAGATATGAAAGACCCATTCAAAGTCGGAAGTTGAACAAAGGCGACTGGACAATTTGTTTTTTCCCACTTCTTACAGGAAAAACCTACGAGTTTATGCGGGCATGACGTCAGAAGATATCATGGACTATGAAAAATTAAAGTCACCTTTATGAAACGACATGAACTTACTGAGGAAGGTTTTCATAAAAACTTCAGAATGGTCAAACCTGACACTGGAGGAACTCTGTTTTAATTTTTGACACGCTTACGACGATATTTCACAAGATTATCTGACATGGTGAAGTGTGAAGATAGTTTTGAGGGACTGGCAGATCCACTAATATGTGAACAGTTTATGATCACATGTTCAACTGACATGTCACTATTCTCAAACGCAAGAGCACCAAAAGATGTGGAGAAGATGATCAAGCTGGCAGGACAGTATATGTTGGATGTATAAGTGGCAAGTTCAAAATATTTAGTTATATTCGAAAGGTTGAACAGAAACAAGAGTCCACGAGGTGACAAGAGGATAATAGAGAAAAAGGAGAAGAAATGCTATGTTTGTTATAAAGTGAAACACATTGCAAAGGAGTGCAAGTCCACCATCAACAATTGTAACAGAAATATCAACATAAAGTAGCTGAATCTACCAACAAAGATAGTGCTGATAAGAAACAAAAGGAGAGTGACTGCACCACTGATGTTGCTACCAAAAGGAACATAATAAAGAAAATGCGTCAGATTCACCAAAAGAAGGACGTGCCATTTTCATGATTGATCAATGTATGAATAACAGTCTGATAAATTTAGCAAGTGGATCAACAGTGCCAGAAGTGATCGGAACATGTTACAAAAATGTCAGAAAATGGCAACAAATAACAACATGCCAATTGATAAAGGCTATATTGGGGACAAGAAGTAAAGATCCAACGAGACACTAAGTACAGAAGTGAAAACCAACGTAGTATCTGAACACCCAAAATACACCCATGTGTGCTAATTGATGGGGCAGTAAGAAAGTTTTCCATAGCAAAATTAATGTGGCTAATCTATACCACACTGTAGTCCAAAATCTTAAGGCCAATGAGCATTGAGAAAAAATATGCATTTTGCGTTCTTAGACTCAACCACTTATTTGAGTAGAGCTTCGAAAGATGAAAATAAAAGAAAAAATAAAAATAAAAAACCTTTTAAGCATTTAATAGAAAAAATGTGAACACTATGAAATTACCCTGGGTAAAAAACATGGCTAAAGCTAAAAAGTTGACAGAGTTTGAACGTGGCAGAATTGTCGAGCTGCAAAAGCAAGGTCTCTCTCAACGTGCCATCACTAAAGACCCTGAGGGATACGGAACAAAAATTTTAAGCAATCGACCAAAGAAAATGCTCACCGGCGTTGAGCAGGAGGATTTGACAGGTTGTCCAGCAAGACATCAGCCGATCGTCGAACTAGATTAAGGCCCTTACAGACGCAGAATTCAGCTCCAGAACAATAAGACGGCATCTAGGAGAGAAAGGCTTTAAAAACCGTAAACATCTTTAAAAGCCACGCCTTCTTCCACACAGTTTAACAGTTTTGTTAAACTTTGCTGAGAAGCACCAAACATGGGACGTAGAAAAGTGGGAGAAGGTTTTTTTCTGTGATGAGAAAAAAGTTTAATCTGCATGGTCCAGATGGCTTCCATCATTACTGGCTCGATAAGGATATCTCACCAGAGACATTTTCTCAGGGCATAGAGAAGGAGGTTTCATCGTGATCTGGGGTGTTTTTTCTTTTAAGGAATAATGGAGCTTCAGGTTATACAGGGCCGTAAAACAGCAGCTGACTACATTGGCATGTTGGAAAGCGCATCCTTATTGACTGAAGGCCCTCGCTTGTGTGGAAAATGACTGGATCTTTCAGCAGGAAGGACAAGGCTGCAATCCACAATGCCTGTAAGACAAAGGACTTTTTGATGGCGAATAACGTGATTCTCTTGGACCATCAAGCATATTCGCCCGAACTGAACGCGATTGAAAATGTTTGAGGGTGTATGGGAAGGGAAGTCTGTAGAAATGGACGTCAATTCCAAACAGTGCATGATCTTCGTGTAGCCATTTTCACCACTTAGAATAACATTCCAGCCAGCTTTCTTCAAACTCTTATATCGACCATGCCAAAGCGAATGTTTGCAGTTATTCGCAATGACGGCCCTGCAACTTACTACTGAGACTTCTTGTCGGGCATTTCCTACCCTTTTTAGAACTTTTTTTTGGTATGGTCTTAAACTTTTGACCAACTAGTTTCGACTAATTTCATAGTGTTGATATTTTTCCTATTAAATACTAAAATATATATATATTTTTATTTTCCCTTTTCTTATTTTCATCTTTTGAAGCTCTACTCAAACAAATTGTTGAGTCTAATAACGCAAAATGCATATTATTTTCTTTATGTTTATTGGCCTTATGATTTTGGCTAGCAATGTACGTGGGAAACCTTTATATCTATGAAGGTACATATAGACGTCAGAAGAAACCAGACACAAAGGAGATAGATGAAGCATCTGCAGCCATTACGAAAGCTCAAGAGAAGAAGACGTAAAGCCTTCTAGTGGCATTACTGGAAAATGTCATACACACATAATGTGTAGACTAAATAAAATAGTCGCATATTCAATTATAATTGGATCTTTAATTGATAACATACTGTTTAAACCTCTGTCACAGGGTAACATCAAGCCCTTACAAGTAGTAAGAAGTGAAATTCCGAATGCAGGTTTATTGGAATGGAAGAAAGCTCAGAAGGAAGATCCTTCTCTTCAGAAACAGTGCCAGAGAGAAGGTCAAGCAATGAAAATGGAAATAAACTGACAAAATAGAGTTAGATAAAGAAATATTGAACAGGATCTATTAAAGCAATTTCACTGATGAAGCCAAACACATCAAAGGAAGTAAGAAGTACTTATTTAACAAGAAGGTCAAGGGTTGACATTATGAGGTCGGACAGAAAATCTTTGTTCTGCTACACACAGCCAGCATTAATCTCATCAGGTAATGAAAAGCTTCATTTGCAGTACAGGAAATGGTCAACATATTGCACTATACGATGGAAGGTAATGGGATGGCTAAAGTCTACCATACCAGTATGTTGAAGAGGCATTTCAAGAGAGAAGATCCTTACGAGTGCAGTTGTTGAGGTACAGAGAGGCATAGCTGAAGTGGTTGTCATAGAAGCAGAATATGAAGACAATGACTTCATTATAGAAAATAATGATCTACTCTTACATTGGATAAAGATGTGACGTACAATGATGTCAACATAAGTGAAAAAATTTGGTTAACTCGTTAAGAGTCGTACGTTGTGTATGTAGCTCAACTGTTGTAGTATTATTATAACAGTGTGTTTCACAGCTTTATGGTAATGACAGAGACAGGATAAATAATTTTTCTTGTCATTTGCGTTTTAAAGTAACTGAACGAGCTTGTGTGGACGTTTGACGAAACAAAAAGAGACAGTTATTTAAAGCTCTGGATATAATTGTGATAACGAAAAAAGTTAAGTCAGAAAAGGTTGCCCTCCAGTGACACAGCGGTATGTCTGCAGACTTATACTGCTAGATTCCGGGTTTCGATACCCTTGCTTGACAGAGCACAGATATCTTTTTCATAATAACTTTGTGTTTAATAACAAACGAAAAAGTTAATTTAATAAAAGTGAAATTAGATTACAAGATCGTAAATTTAGTCGTAACAGGCGATATTTTTAAAGTGAATTTCAGAATTTCACAGAGATAAGGAAAATAATTTGTCTTGTCAAAGGATGTTCTAAAGGAATTGAACCCGTCTGTGTGGATTTTGATGAAAAAGAGACAATTATATGAAGTTCTGGATACAAATATGGCAACCCACAATGTAACGTAAAGCGTACAGTCATGTGAAAAAGTTAGGACACCCTATGAAATCCTGCGTATTTTTGTAACATTTTTGGATATATAGATATTTAATCTCAATTTTAACAATACTGATATATTATAGGAATATAATTAAACAATTAAAACTGAAGAAAAGACTTTTCAAGATCTTCTGTAAATGTAATTGTACAAAATGCATATTCTAACTGAGGAAATATTTAGGGCACCCCCACATTTACTCCCACTTAAAATGGCTCAACTAACACAGAGGCGTATCACACCAGGTGCACATGATTAGAAGATCGTTACTCAGCATTTTAAATGAGACTTGCTCTATTTAAACCTCAGACATTTAGTTTGGTGTGCTTCTGACTGTTGAAGTGAGAGTGAGCACCATGGTGAGAGCAAAAGAAATATCTAAGATCTTTAAAAAAAAATTGTAGCAGATTATGAGTTTGGTAAGAGATTTAAAAAGATCCCAAAATATTTTGAAATCAGCCATTCCACTGTCCGGAAAATAGTCAACAAGTGGAGGGCTTTCAAAACAACTGCCAACATGTCCAAGTCTGGTCGTCCAAGCAAGTTCACCCCGAGAGATGCTAAAAGAGGTCTCCAAATACCCTAACTTGTCATCACGGGACCTACAGCAGGCTCTGGCTACTGTTAATGTGAAAGTGCATGCCTCTACAATCAGAAAGAGACTGTACAAGTTTAACTTGCATGGGAGGTGTGTAAGAAGGAAACCTTTGCTCTCTAAGAGAAACATCAACGCCAGACTAAAGTTTGCCAGAGTGGATGTAGACAATGACCAAGACTTCTAGAATAATGTTCTTTGGACAGATGAGTCTAAATTTAAACTATTTGGACACCAGAACAGAGGACATGTTTGGCGTAAACCAAATACAGCATTCCAGGAAAAGAACCTCATACCAACTGTGAAGCATGGAGGTGGAAGTGTCATGGTTTGGGGCTGCTTTGCTGCAGCAGGACCTGAACAGCTCACAATCATAGAATTCACCATGAATTCTACTATGTATCAGAGTATACTATGTATTGTACGAATTTATCGCCAACAAACTACAGACAGCTATTGCAAAGAATTCAAGTCTATTCATATTTAAAAGCCTAACAAATATATAGTATTATTGAGAGAAAAGGTCCAGTTATTCATTGTATTGGTATATATGGCGTGACCTCATGTTGTAGTCGTTCAGTGAGTTAGGTAAGTAACGGAGAACGTAATATTTTACAACTTGAAACCAGCGTGTAAAATTCAACGTTGATGTGAAAATGGCGTAAAGACCTCAAAACGTATAGTGAGTCGTATAAATTTAGGCCATTGATGCATTTTATGAACATGTTTTAATTGTGTCCAGAAATAAATATATCTTAATTATTTAGTTATTTTTTGAAAGTTTTTTTAACTTACATGGAAACTAAGAAGATAAAACGGAAATTAAACAATTTGGATAAATTGTGAGAAGTAATATGAACATTGTTAAACATTATTTCACAATCATATACATTGATTAATGTATGACAGTATAAAAATTACCTTGTTTTATAGCAAATTAAAAATAGTGTATATTGCACAACATGTATACTTTTCGTTAATATTTTTAATAAACTATTGTATCAATTATAAATCAAACTTCTAGCTATAAATACTCATTGTTTGTTATTCATGTACGTTTATTACCTGAGCGTTTCTATCATTGTTTATGATACTGTATGTGTATTATTGTAGTAATGAGATATTTTGACAACTAATACTGTTTTAAATTCTATCTAACTTGATGAGTTGTAACTTGCTTTATAACGTTTATATTTTCTGTGCTAAAGAATATGTTATTTATACGTCGGGACCATTTATATTATATTGTTTTAAAACCTTGATCCCACGTGTTACACAAATAGTTCTGTCATCTGTCACAATTTCTTCAAATATTTAACAGGTGACACTCAAGAAAAGGCAGATTTTAAGTTTGACAAAATTTTGAAATTCAATTTTTGTTATGCTTATTTGACTGCAAAATTTTTAAAAAAGATGAATAATATAATTAAAAATTTTATGCACCTCTTAGTCAGAGTGATATCGTGTTTTCAACATAGGACCTTTGTCAAGGGTGGACACCATGCTACACTGAAAAGCATATGTAGATTAAAGTACATTTGAATGTAACTAGGCAAAGCATTTTATGTTTTGAATTCAAAATATTCATATTTATGCTAATATGGACAAAATAGAAATGATGTGTGTACTAACAAATTGTATGGAGATAAAATACACAAACTAAGTGTATTATACTTCTGCAACAAGAAAATTATCAGTTGTCTCAGATACGGTAAGAAGAAATACTATATTTGATCGAATGTGCTGTTCTACGATTAGCACAGGACTATACTATTCTCTGTACATCTGTGTCAGGTGGGTGTGCTTCCAAACAAATGACTACATCTGATATGCCAAACATCCCCGACAGATTTAGAAAACGGTGAAATAGAACATTTTTATATGCCTTGACCATCCTCAAAGTTTACCCATGGTGTTGAGAAAATCCTAATTTTATTATCCGCGTAAACTTTATTTGGTAATGTTGTGCCATAAGTGCAAACTTCTAAGCTTGTTGTCGTGTTATTAGTCCCAGTTTAATAGAATGCCATATCGTGTTGCTGTTCTATTAGACTAATTTTTATTATGGGCCATATATTTAACAAACTGTCTGACCAACACTGCTCCTAGCATATTTTCATTGTTGAGCAGTGCTATCTTGATATTTGATCAAGAATGTTTAGTACGAGTTGAGTTACACATCTCTTGATCTCAGAAACTGATGAAAGTTCGTATTCACATAAATGATTTGCCTTTAATTGTGTGAGCATCTGCTGACCAGAAAGTTTGGGGGAACTTTGAAGAAAAACACATCACGATTAACAGATTTTTTTATTTCTTCTTTGAACACCAAACCATCCTGATACAAATTCAACTGTATCTTTAAAATTCGAAATGTTACTTATGCTAGCCCATTTTTTCCTTGGTGCAACACGTAGGGAACTGATAGCATGCATATGTAGGTTAACAGATCAAAGTTTCCATATTGTTCATATTAGTACCTATATACCTTATATTACCTACCTAAGTCCCTGATAACGTTTAACAGGAATATCTGCATGATTAGATAAAAAAGACCAAAACAGCATTTGTTAATTGATTGTAGTTTCAACTGTTTTTCAATCTACACGCTTTACAACAACGGTTTGCCTCATGGAACATGCTAGAATTTCATGCAGTATAAATAAATAGAAATAGTGTTTAAACCTCTTGAATATAATATTTATGAAACAGCATACAATGATCAACAGGTACCTGACTAAAAAAAAAACCAAAGTTGGTAGAAAAATACTGGAAAGTATTTTGTACGATAAACCAACAATTGATAATAGATCACTTAGCCTCTGCATTATTGCGTGTATCAACAAGTAACTCACTTGCTATAAGTTGATAATGCTTTTCTCTTTTTACACTATGACATATCCTTTTTTATATGTACAACTATACATCGGCCATGTTTTTAATAAGAATACTCCATAATCGTTTTAGTGCAGGCCTACAATAATGTCTCCATGACTACTATTGCTGAAGTTATTTTAGTATAACTGATACATCATTCTTACAAGTCGTGCAATCGAAAGTGTGTTTCTTACTGGATTACGATTGCTAACTCCTGTTGTAGGTCTCTGTAGACGCTTCACCTAAAATGGGGACTAACCTAAAACGCTGTATATCATGGTTATGAAAATATGTGTATTTTCATTTTTACTATATTCTAGTGATTTTTCATCATCCCATTGTTAGTCTTTTATTGTTTTCACCTTGTGTGTTACTAATTTTTCAAGACCTATTTTAACCAATAAAACTACGTTCTAGGTTTGAACTGGCGCTATTTTCAAAGTATTTTCAACTTTCTCTTGATGAGTGCTATGCTAGGTAAAAATGCTAGAAAAGTCACAAACATAAATATAAACGTTGAATAAACTTGAAGATTTATCAAGTAGGAGTCACCATAAAAATCGATTTTGATTTAAATTTTAAAATAATGTGACTAATTTTGAGTTACTAACTGCGAGAAAAGAAATGTAAAATGTCACTTCAGAATGGTTTTAATTAAATTTTATCAAAATGAATTTATAGCCTTTTTACATTTTTTAAAGTTGTATCATTTTTTTGGTTGTTGTTGTTTTGAATTAAGCACAAAGCTACACAATGGGCTATCTGTGCTCTGCCCACCACGGGTATCGAAACCCAGATTTTAGCGTGTAAGTCGGCAGACATGCCGCTGAGCCACTGGAGATGCTCGTTTTTTTGGACTTGCTCGTTTGGAAACTAGATTACACAACACATTGTACTTGGCAAATAGACTTGGTTTATAGACAATGGTATGATACAGCTACAGTGTTTTATAATATATGTCATAAAACTTGTCTTTTTTTCAACAATATCCAATTTAAATTCTTACAAGAGTTGTTTCAACCATTGAGTACTATTTGTTTTATTTTGCCACAAGCACAGATGCATTAGAATATGGGACATTGAGTGCAATATATTGAAATGATTTTGAACCTGTATATGAGCATATCACGAAACAAATAAAAGTGATATAACAAGCATTTAAAACAACTAAGTTTTAACATTGTTTGCACTTCGGCTGCTTTCACAATGGATGTATCACCGCTCTTTCCAGTGAAAAATATGTGTACAGTCAAATTAAAAAGATGTGTTCAGGTTCGGAATTTAAAGTTTCTAACATATAGATATCCTTTATACTTGGAAATCAAGAAATTATGCAATACGTTGGAGTATTGAGTAACAGACCTGCAACAAGTCGTACTCTAGTCGTGGTAAGTAAATTAGATCTTATAAGAGGTGAGGATCCACGAACACGGACGTCATAAGAAAGTCGTCCACGTGCAGTACTCAACATAACCAAGAAAGATCACCGCCTGTAAGAGTGGTACGAGTTGTGTATACACAAAGTACTTCCACGATGTACCTGTTCAAACCTTGCAAACCTCGAGCAGCTGGAAAATGAAATAAGTATTCATGCTATTCCATACCAACTAAGTCTCCGGAAATAGAATCATCGAAAAGGGCATTAAAAATAATCATTCTCGTACGTCAGAAGAATTATGAAAAAAACAAACATGGAGGAGGAGTATGCTTAGGACATGACAATCTTACACAGAACCTTTAGCAGTTTAGGGGTTTAAACTACGTTGATGGTTATTGTCAACACATGTTTTGATGGTTAGAGAATGGCCAGACGTAGAAGCAAGGATTGTGACATTGTGATGGTGTTTCGAAATTATTTTACTATAACGAACTCAACATCTGTAGAATCCAGGTTTTATCTGTTACACTCACTAGCCTTCGGTATGTAAGTGCAAAACGTTTTTGAATTTACATTTCCACAAACCTATCCAACAGTTCTGAAGGACTAATAATGATAGGGAACTCGGGGTCGCTCGAGGGATGAGTTTTTTTCTTATTTATATTGTGTAAGATGCTATGTTTGGATTTGGCTGTTGTTGCATTATAAAAATGAGTGTAATATCCCACTATCTAATTAAAATTGATCACAGATGCTTTTAATTAACAGCCTTTTTTCCAGTTTATCACTTCATACTTAGAGTCATCTGGGACAGATAGATTTTCTACAGATTTGCACAAAATTCCGAAACGATCAAATTTCTCACAAGCCCTCTTCAGAAAGTTTTTCAAAACACAAACATAAAATTGGTCTGTCATATGTGAATACACAATTACTTAAAATATATATATATATTATGACATTTATAGTGTATGATGAAACAATGTATTTAAAAAGTTAAACCTGTTTATTAGGTACCATTGTAACGTTATTGTGTAATGACTTAAAAATAACTAATATATATATTGAGCAAATGATAGTATATAATAGGTTTGATTTTCATAGTATAGTTTATGACCAATAAGTTAGAAATAAAAATGAAAAAGAAAAAGAATTCATTATAAAAATATTCACCTCACGTTTTATATTGAATGAAGGTTCGAAGTCTGGTTTGCTAAACTGAAAATTATCCAGGAAGCATGTTGAATTTGCCTCCGCATATCACAGCGTCACTTACTATATATATATAGTATGTATAGATTTGATAGATGTAAATGGAGGCGGATCGTTTCTTTTTCCTACTGTTTAAGATTTTTCACTTTAATTTTCTTTTCGGTGAAATATAACAATTAATTAGTAAGATTAATTTTGTATGCTTAGAAAATGTCTATTTTTTAAGCAGCCATTTGTATGCATAACAATAGAATAAATGTTCTGTTGTTAAATGTTCTGTTGTCGTCTAAATCAGACCGATATTAAAATTAATCGTTGATTTCTTCAATTAAACCAATGTAAGAACTTAGAAGCATTAAAATTGTATCAGTTTCAATGGTTTTAATTGCTTAGAAGTGAAGTTTCGTACGCTAGTATATACTTATGTTCCAGTACCTTTGTCGTCCGAAACAAAATATTATGCTTTTATATACATCAAAGAAGACAAAATAAATAATAGGATCCCTTATGTAAGTCCACACATATTTATCTTTAAAGAAGATATACTTAGAAAATAGACGTTTGTGACAGAATTACTTAGTAGTTTAAATTTTGTACAGCTTGGATAATTTATCTGCAAGTTTATAATTACACTGAACCAAAAGGGAAGACGAGAGACAAAAACTCACTTTCGGGTTGTTTGTTAAGATGTATTTTCTTTATTTTTCAGTTGTACATTAAGATAATTTCTTTGTAATTATGGTTAATGTCTTTAAATATATACATATATGTATATTTAAGTTTCATTCAGCATTGTTTATGAAATTACTTTTTATAAAGAACTGTTAATCTATATTACCAGCAAACAACAGAAAAACATTGTACATGTATTCGACATCAAAGTATCCTGGTACTTGTGCAAAACCACGGTTTTAGTTCTCATCAAAAATGATAGTATTCTAAAGTTTGGTCACTGAATTGTTCAAAGTTACAACACGATAACAGATGTGATAACAATAACTGCTTGTTTGTAGTTAAGCACAAAGCTACACAATAAGTTATCTGCACTCCTCCCACTGCTAGTATTGAAACAACGTTTATCGCTATTTGTCCACAGCCCCCCGCCAGTACAGCGGTAAGTCTCTGGATTTACAACGCTAAACTCAGGGAGTTCGATTTCTCTTGGTGGGCTCAGCAGATCGCTCGAAGTAGCTTTGCTAGAAAACGAAAAAAAACCAACATGCATTAGTCCACAGGCAAAGTAATTGTCAATGTCATGTGTTTTAAAATTAAAATTTAAAAAAAAATCTACTAATTATAACATCATGATATGTCTTTTAAAAACGAAAAAAATCCTAAATTAACGACTGGCAGAAATACGATAAGTCTTTACACCGCACCTTTGTACAATAGCAGAGTAGTAGGTAACGATTTAAATTGTTTGGTCATAGCAGGTAGCGCAAATAGCTCTCGTGTAGCTTTGCGCAAAATTCAATAACAAACAAACATAAGAAGTAAAACGTAACATTTTATCTTAAAGTGATTCACAACAATAAACACTGACGTAACGCTGACTAAAGAATTACGATGCAAAATTATAAACACCAGATCTCATCTTGTAAAAAAAAAGCATTAGGGGATATCGCACTATACTTCTGTTGTTTTTTTCTTCCATATTTTGTATCTAGATAATCTGTGTTGAGATTTTTATTATTCAAAACGACATTTTATCTTACAAAATTAACTTTGCTATTAAAACTTTTGAAGCATTAATGTTCGTACTGTGTTTTTCATACGGGTGGTTTTACCTTTATCTAAGTAGAAAGTTTTCCACAGAGAAGCGAATTCAGTATTTTTAAACGTATAATAAAATAATAACTAGTCTATCACACACATGTAAGTTATATGCATCCACTTTCTGGCAATTATATCAAATATTTAATGTGTATTTTGTCCACTAAGCCTGATCTCATAAGAAAAGACTGAGATAATCAAATTGGTGACAGTAAGCCTAGTCATAGTTATAAAAGACTGAATTAAAATGGTAGTCTGTATTTTATGTACTAAAGTTACTCACAGGCCCAGTACTCAAAAGAGGTGCTGCTGGATGGATGCGTTGAGTTGTTGCTCTACTTTGAAAGTGCTTCTGCTTGTTAGCATCAGGTTTTAGGACTTTTTGGGGGGGCTGAAAGAATCAGGTTTATTTGGTATCCTCCTCTTACCTCTCAGTGCATGGTAAATAGATCTTTTTAAGTAAAAATATTACAAGAAGATCAGAGCTCAGCTAATCCACGCACTCATTCTTTCAAAGCCATGTTCATATGGGTAATTATTGTGATATTAATGTTTTACATAGGCTCTTGTTTCATTCCTTTGCGTAAAGTTCTACACTTGGCAAACAGTTCAAGATAGTCCTCGTGTAGCTTTGCGCGAAATTTAAAAACAAAACAAAAACTAAACCATTCTTCTGC
Source organism: Carcinoscorpius rotundicauda (assembly GCA_011833715.1). NCBI lineage: Eukaryota > Metazoa > Arthropoda > Merostomata > Xiphosura > Limulidae > Carcinoscorpius > Carcinoscorpius rotundicauda. Next base: position 51,216,358 of record CM022395.1, read on the forward strand.
CTATATTTTATGAAATAATTTAGCGAAGTATGTATTAATTTTTCAGTTAACGCTTCTATGTTTGGGTAATTTATATACCTGAAAGTGTTTGTGTTAACACCATTTAGAACAGCTCTTCCTGGTAGCATGTATTTATTTACATATTATGGAGTAGGAGCACGTTGAACAAAAGGAGATAGTTGTCCTAAGATCCAGATGTATATTGGATTCAACATCCCACTGAAAATTATGCAAGTTTTGTATTAAAAGAGAAACTAATAATAAAGAAATATTGTAAAATTTGCCAGTCTAAACCTATTATATTACCACAAAAACTAACACAAACACACCTTTAACAAATAACTGGTCTTCCGGTGGAAAAAAGGTAAGTTTACGGACTTATATTGCAAAACCTAGGTTCGATTTCTCACTGTGGACACAGCAGATAGCTTATTGTTGCTTTGCTTTAAAACAAAACGAGTGACTGTACAAGTTAAACTCCTTTCCTTATTTGGTTTGTTTTAAATTTCGCGCAAAGCTCCACGAGGGCTATCTGCGCTAGCTGTTTTTAATTTAGCAGTGTAAAACCAACTCTTGGATTGCTCTTTTATTAACGAACAGAGGGGTTGACCGTAAATAATAACGCCTTTTCGGCTGAATGGACGAATATGTTTGGTGTGAAAGGATTCAAACACGCGACACTTAGATTATGAGTTGAGCATTCTAACAGTCTGGCGAATCCGGGCCAAAACACGTTGTCATCTTCTCACGCGGGAGTTTATAATTTTACCTTTATTTCTGTTTGTTTGTGTTTTTGAATTTCGTGCAAAGCTACACAAGGGCTATCTGCTCTAGCTGTCCCTAATTTAGCAGTGTAAGACTAAAGGGAAAGCAGCTATTCTTCGCCGCCAACTACCAACTCTTGGGCTACTCTTTGACCAAACATTATAACGTTCCCACAGCTGAAAGGGCGAATATGTTTGGTGCGACGGGGATTCGAACCAGCCACCCTCGGATTACGTCCTTTATTTCTATTCCCACTCGCTGGATAAGTTGTAATTTCGAGAGATTGTAGCACTAAACATCGGGTTGCAAAACCCGCATTGGGCACGATAAAGATAGCTCATTGCTTGCCTTTTCACTTGTAATTGTATTGACATAAATTGTAAAATGTTTGTCAGTTTATATATGCTAAGTCAGAATGTTTCCAGTAAAGGTTACTTGTTTTAGTTTTACCTTAGGTTTTAATAAATTACGTTGGTTATTTCTGGTTTTGTGTGTTTGTTTCTAAACATTTTTGTTTTCGTTGGTTTGGATAAAATATTGTCGTCTAGTTAATCTCTGCAAAACAGTTTTACTTGCTGTTTTCATCCACATAATTTTTTTTTCATAAGTAAGCTACTTTTTATTTCGTCACGCAAGCAATTAGTTAATATTCATATTGGCTGAAGCAACGCATTTGTTCGTCACATGGCAACGACTAAGTGTTCTCCCAGCATGCTTAGCAAAATTGGTTCTAAATGCAGTTCCCTTGCATACCTTTGTAGAAAATAAGTTTTGTGGGAATGTGTGAAGGTATAAGCTATAAAATTTGGTTGGATATCAGTAGAAAGTAAAAACAGTATTGGAATTTGAAATTGAATGTATTAAAATTTAAAATATTCAAAGTGAACATACTTCCAGCAATAATTATTTTATCTCTCTAATTATTGTAATTTAGTTCGATTAACACTGTTACCTATCTCCCTAATTAAACATATTTATAAACGTCTGGTAAGTAGACAGGCTTCAATTGACTTATTTCGAAAAACTTAAAAGAGTGAAGAAAATAAACTGAACTACGAAACTGTTCCCGTGGATCACTGAGTTTCCACTGCTCAGGGTTTGCAAGTATTTTTTATTATAAAAATCAAAATTGATCTCCTGAAATGCTTATATATGTAATGCAACTGTTATGAAATGATATTTGAATGAAAACAAGTAAGATTTCGTAAGGGGATTGTATATGTGTCCACTGGTAATGCTCTATTCCTCATGATTTACTGTTGTTTTGTGAGGAGTAAGATAAACTATTCTAAGAGATATCAATCACATGTAAACCAGCAAGTTTAATTCCAGGAAATCATGAAAACTGATAATGTATTTAACCATCGTACTAGTGTTTCGTGTGAAGTGTGGGATGACTAAACTTCTTATTCTAAATTGTGCACCTTTATGATGTCAAAATTATATTACTGATAAAATATATACCACATACGATGTAACCTTATATTCCGCTGTACAAACAGTATTTCAACATCATTCCATATTGTTGATTTGTCCGATTTTGTTTGTTTTTTTCCCTTTCTACTGCAACTAAATATTATTTAGTCGTATCTTTATACTTGTCTCAGGTCTGGTGGGATATTAAAAAGATTATCCTACTGCTATGTGACGTGCATTTTTATTATTTTTATGCTTAAATTATGTAACAGGTTACTGCTGATTTTTCCATTTTTTGCCGTAATGTTTGTATCTGTTATTAATTTTTTCTAGCGACGTTTCGTTTGTGAAACGTGTATTTTCTTATATTAACTCGTTATTTGAAAAACTACGCGTTTCTTTGTTTTATTTGTACGCTTAATTTATCTAGTCCTCTTCAAAAATGTTTCATAGCACAGAGAAAAATTGTTTGTGTTTTATCTTATGGCAAAGCCACATAGGACTATCTTCTGAGCTCACCGAGGGGAACTGAACCCCTCATTTTAGCGTTGTAAATCCGGAGACATACCGCTGTACTAACAGGTAGCATTTAAAAAGCTACACAATGGGCTATCTGTGTTCTGCCCACCACGGATATCGAAACTCGGTTTTCAGCGTTGTAAGTCCGCATACATACAGAGAAAAAGACATTTAAAACACGACTCATATGTTATGTTTTCTGATATTGATCTAATCAAATTTAATGAAATTTGGCAAAAGATAATTTTGGTTAATCTTGCATACGAATTTTTCTCATCCGTACGAATTCCTATTTATGTATGGGCCGGCATGGCTATGTTGTTACGGTATTCGACTCGTACTCCAAGAGTCGCGGGTCGAGTCCCCGTCGCACCAAAGTTTGGATGGGGTAGTTGTCTCTGGATCAAAATGAAAAGTCCCCGAATCATTATCGACGCTATAGATTATTTTACTAAAGTTCCACATTTCAGCTGTTTAATTTGAATTTTAAATTTATGTTTCATATAGAAATTCTAATGTCAGCCCATCCCTCTGGTGGCCATTAATAGTATTTACTTTTTTAATGCACTGACTATGGATATACCTACAAGTGATGTGCCACAAGTGTTGATTTTCTAGTTAAATTTATGGAATTCTAATGTGAAGTATATAAAAATATTGTTGAGTTATAGTATTATACGTGTCCAGATTTCACTTTCTACAGGATTTCAGTTCATTAGGTAACAAGATCACGACAATAAGGATAGTAACCAATTTAAACCTTTTTTCCAGACATCAGAAAATTTAGCTTCCATTTGTGCGTATACGAAAAATGATACCGAGTTTGTTTTTCCTATCTGTCCTTTGTATATTTCTATCCTCGCAGTTAACCAAATCCATCACGTAGGCCATTGTATAGCTTTGTCATTAAGGAAAAACAAAAAAAAATGTTGTAGCTGAAAAACTTAGAAATTCAAATAAAAACGATAACACCGCTTTAAAAGAATAATTTATATAGCCTGCTGTTACACTTGACCGGTGCATGGTTTGTTTGGAGTTCAGCACAAAGTTATACGTGCTCTGCCCAATTCGGATAACAAAAAATCGTTTTCTAGCGTTATAAGTCCACAGACATACCGCTGTGGCAGTGAGATGGTGGGAGGGGTTGAGTACGGTTTATCTAAAGATCTGTGTATTATTTATAGCACAGCCACATTGGGCTATCTGAGGGGAATCGAACGCCTGATTTTAGCGTTGTAAATCCAAAGACTTACTGCTGTACCAGCGGAGGACTTATCTAAAGATAATTAAATATTTTTTGTTGTTTTACAGTATTTAATGAATCGCTCGATGAAAGTACACCGAATTTTGTGAGGAAAAACTACAGTAACTATAAATTTAAAATAAACTTTTTTGAAGGTTTCAGCTATTGAATTTCTTTTTATAATTTTATTTTTTTGCTAATGAAGAAATCGATTTATTATACACCTGAAACGTTGCAATGTGCAGACAATTAATTAATGCACATATTGGGTTAAACTGTAATGTTGAAGTTAAAAATAAAGGTTTTAACTAAACGTAAGAATAAAGATCTTTAATTAAATTTATTACAAATATTTATTTCAAATGTTTAATAACTGTGGCGATAATCTAGAAAATGTTACCGTAGGATACTTTCCTTTGGTAGAAAATCTCTGTCAAAATAAAAATTCATCTTCCAAAATAAAAATCAGATCTTGTTAAAAAATTTAAAAAGGCCATAATTTATGCGTAGCTGTTCAAGAATCTACTACTTTTTATCTACCAATACTATCACCAAACTAAACATTACGTAACGTTATGAACTATTACAAAGTTCAAATTGCGGATAGTATGATAAATCTCGAATTCAGGTTGCGCGTTCCCTATATTAAAAATTGCGTCGTTGTTTATGTTACACTAGGAATGATTTATATTACAAAGTGCAATACGATATCAGACAAATTACGCCCTGAAATATGCAAATAAATCTATTGGAAAGATATGTGAATTTAGAAAGAATCTAAAATAATAATCGTGCATTTCACATTCTTGCTGGAAAGGTAATGAAGTTTGTGGTTCACTATGTCATAGGATGAATTTAAAGTGCTTGAGCCATCATGAAGAGGCCAAGCATTTTCTATTCTTCATCTTTTCTCTTGAAATGCCAACCATGTATATTCTGTTTTATTATTTTACTTAGGTATTTTTATTGCACCATCTTCTCGTTATATGCATGCAGTAACCATATTAAAAACGGACATCCATTAATTGCACAAGCATTTATATACCAATTCAGTTATATGAGATTTGACCACTGCTGTCCAATCAGCAAATGCTCTCAAGGTATTTGGTTAATCTATAATCTCCACTGGGGATTCATCGCTAATTATTTTTTGACTAATGCAGTGGAAGATATGATCCATTAGTCAGCATGATCTTGAATTGTAAGATAATAAATATTACAACAAAGAGATAGTTACTTTCTGACATTAATGATACTGATTTATAATATTCTTATGCTCAGAAAAACATAATATAGGAATTTATTCGGTGATTATATTGAAGAGAATTTGACTCACTTGGGTTGGCCGTTCCACAACAAGATATAACTGTAGTACCTCTCGCAATTAGTGTAACACAAAACCTGAATGTAGTGCCTTACTTTACATAGCGTTTGGCTCAATAAGTCTAAAGCGAGACATAGTTTTAGTACCTACATTTAGTCTCAGTTAGTCTGTTACGTATTTTATGTTTTAAGAATGCAACAGAAAGACACAGATAACAGCTTGTATAATTTTTTACAGTAAACTAATATATATGTAACAGATATAACGTAAATTATATATTAACAATGACAGACATTCAGTTTTAACATTCAAAATCAATTACAACACAAAATGGTACTGGCCTGTATCTAATATAATGATCTAGAATGAAAGTCCAGAAACAATTCACAGTTCAATAATTTTGATGACGTTCCTTTTACGATGAATGTCCCAATTTTTTTTGTTTTCCAATTTGTCTCGGTTTCTCTTAAACAATCCCGTACGTGCCGACCCTCAGAACAACCAGTAATTCAAATGAATCGCAAAGATTGATGAAACAAAATCACCGTTTCTGTAGATCTAGCTCTAGTCGCAAAGTTAAGTTGAATAACCACACAGCGAACGTTGAAAACTTCTCGAACAAAGACACTATTTCTCGAATTAAATATAAACTAATGACTGACTCTTCTATCTTGAACAAAAATAATGTCTGACTCCTTTCTTTTTTCTTTCTCGCATCTTCGACTGTTTATATATTTGTAGGACTCTTTTCTCGAACATTCACCGGAACTTCGACAGAGTAATCTGCGCATGTATGTTTTTGCACGAGACTCTACGTCTAGACGCTAGGCCGCCAAACATTTCCATTTATAGTCATATATTTGATCTACCTAATTCTAGAAAGTTCTAAATGTTATTTTAAATGAATAACAACGTATTTCACTGTCTAAACTTTGAAACAGTAATACAAATATGGAAATATAAATAATAGAAATGAAAATTTAAACACAACACGACATGTTGTCGTTTACAAAACATTTACATAACAAGTCTAATACAAAACGTGATTGGAGTGCTTTGAGATATCGTTTGGCTCGGAATGTCTACCATAAAACTTGACTCGAGTGTTTTAAGATGGCTCTTCGCTCAGTTTACAATATTTGATCAGTGTGTTTAAAATAATTTGATAACTAATTATATGGAAATCTTATCTTCATTGCAAGACGAATAAAACCGTAGTTGTTGGTGAAAACAGGAAGTTAAGTATTTTAAAATAAAGACAATACCAGTTAAAGTAACAGTTTTTAAGATTATTCGAACAAACGTTCTTTATCCAAATAGTCACATTGCATCTTTCAGACCAATAAGATTGTCGAAAAGTAGTTATACATTTATTTTCTTTTATTTGATAGTTTAACTTCTTTCTGAGTTTATTCACCAAGACGTTTACAATAACAATTATCAGAGTATTTCAAATAACTTGTTTTTACCCACCAAATTAAATTTTAAAATGGTAACAGTCAATTTACAAGAAAAACTCTAATAAACATTAACTGTTTAAAACAGTTATAACGAGCTCTGTTATTGATAAAACAACGTATATAATTTTTTCGTCACACGAAAAAAGTGTAACTGTAGAAAAAACACCGTGACTTTCTAACGGTCTAACTGTGTTAAAAAACTATTCTTTCATTTTCTCATTTTTTGTTAGCTGATCAGAGTAGAGGGTGCTGGACGACAATTATTGAATAAGATAACGATTCTCATTTGATTCTATCTATCAAAGTTTATTCTTATAAAAACAGATTCTTGAATTTTTAATATTGGAAAATGTATCTCTGTGAAAATAAATATTTTTTGTGGATTATGTATAAAATCCTCGATCTAATTCAACAAGGATTTGTTTAATTTGTATATGAAAATACTATAATCTTCCTTTTAAATAAAAAAATTGTACTTTTTTATTAGAGTAACAAAAGTTTCAGTCATGTTTAGAGTAATAATAACTTTTTTTTTTGACAAATTGCAGTAGGTCTCATGTGTTAGAACTTGAAAACAAAATGGTGCATAATTATGGTGTAGCAAGGTTATTCAGAGCTTTACAAATCAATATCTGGTGTGCATTCCACTGAGCTTTCATAAATCTATGTGATTAATTGTCATTTGGTGAGTATTTTAAGCATAAACTCTTACCGTGAACAGACATTCCTGATGGATCAGCAGGTCTGGAATACTGTCACCAAACAAACAGAAGAAAACAGTAGAGAAGAAAAAATAAAGTCCACAGTTAGTGATGCAAAAACAGTTAATGGTGAAATAAATTCGAAGCCTTCAAGCTCAGAAGAAGATGACGACCCTACCCACCTAGATAGAAACGATTACACGTACACTAAACAAACAAAAGAACTGTGCACAAATGATGGCAACTCTGATTTGGATGAATATGAAAATTTTTCCTGTCTTAAGATAAATGTAAATAGCTATTCAGATACGTACACTCCAGAGACGAAGTTCCACGCATGTTATGAAAAACAACCAAAATCATCGACATCTACAGAACAACTTGGAAACGAAAGTTTTCACACTCAAAAAGATGAAAGCTTTAATATAAAACTTACGCAAGAAGATAATAAAGTTGAATATAAAGGTGGCTTGGAAAATTTAATGAAAAAAAAAGAAAAAGTCTATCTATCAGAAAAAATTCCTGATAAGACATTGGTTACTGGAAGAATACTCGCAGAATACGTCCAGTTCAATGGAAAGGTGCCACGTGGTGTCGATAAGGTAAGTATGACTCTGTTTGAAAAAGAAAGAAACCTACAAACTTTCAGTAAGGCACTGGAAACTAGCAAAATTGCTCAGAAAATCAAAATTAATATGCAAGAAGATGGCTTAAAAAATAATGGGGTAATCTCTATAAATGAACCTCAAAATAAACGGAGAATCGTATGCGAAAAACTCGACCACAACTATGTAAAGGAACAAAATACAGAGCAGTGGCAACCGATTCGCGGGAATGATATGTCGCAGCCAGATTTTTTTTCAGACCAGAAGAAAGAAAACAGCGGAAACATTTTAGCTCAACAACTTACTTCAGAAGCTATTAGACCCGTCGTTTCTCAAACAGAACTGTCATTAAGTAGATCTAACAGTTTATCCAATATAGAACTTGGTCAGGAACCTAATGATAAATCGGTAGGTTTTAAAGAAGTCAATAATAATTTCAAAGAGTCACAAATGAAAAAGGAGTTGAGTGTACAACCTCAAATGATGCCTCATGTTATTAAACACGAACAAAATTTAAACAAAACATTTATTGAAGATGAAAGTGAAACTGTTATGAAAATCACTTCTGTTGAAAAAAAGCAACAAAATGAAAAACAAATACCAACAGTAATGAGGATTACTTCAGAGAAAAGGAAGGAAGAAATTCAAACTTCTGATGGAATGAAAACGTGTAAAGATCAACAATTATTAAAAATAGCGAAAGAAGTTATCTCAATTGAAAGAAAAAAAGAGATACAACAGAATACATCAGAAATGATGGATGTTACTCTAGATGAAGGAAATCAAAAGGAAGAGCAACAGCCAACAATAGCAATGAATTTTATTCCAAACGAAATGAATAAAAAAATAGAACAACAATCAACACCAGCAATGAAAGCTACTTCATATGAAATATATCAAGAAAAAGAACGACAATCAACAGTAGCAATGAATGTTGTTCCAAACGAAATAAATCAAAAAAAAGAACATCGATTATTATTATTAGCAATGAATTTTGTTCCAAATGAAAAGAAGCAAGAAAAAGAACAACCAGAAACAGTAGTGATGAAAGTTGTTCCAGACCAAATTAAACAAGAAAAGGAGCAACAATCAACAGCAGTAATGAATGCTACCCCAGACGAAATAAAGCAAGTAAAGGAGCAACGGCCAACAATAGCAATCAATGTTATTCGAGAAGAAATAAAGCAAGAACAACAACCGACATTAGTAATGAATGTTGCCCCAAATGAAATAAAGCAAGAAAGAGAACAACAGTCACTGGTAATAGTGAATGTTACTCCAGACCAAATAAAGCAAGAAAAAGAACAACAACAAACAGCAGCAATGAATGTTATTCCAAATGAAATAAATCAAGAAAAGGAGCAACAGCGAACAATAGCAATGAATGATACTTCAAATGAAATAAATCAAGAAAAAGAACAACAGTCATCATTAGTAATGAATGTTGTTCCAGATGAAAATAAGCAAAAAAAAGAACAACAACAAACAGAAGTAACGAATGTTATTCCAGACCAAATTAAAAAAGAAAAAGAACAAAAACAAACAGAAGTAACGAATGTTATTCCAGACCAAATTAATCAAGAAAAGGAGCAACAATCAACAACAGTAATGAATGCTACCCCAGACGAAATAAAGCAAGTAAAGGAGCAACGGCCAACAATAGCAATCAATGTTATTCGAGAAGAAATAAAGCAAGAACAACAACCGACATTAGTAATGAATGTTGCCCCAAATGAAATAAAGCAAGAAAGAGAACAACAGTCACTGGTAATAGTGAATGTTACTCCAGACCAAATAAAGCAAGAAAAAGAACAACAACAAACAGCAGCAATGAATGTTATTCCAAATGAAATAAATCAAGAAAAGGAGCAACAGCGAACAATAGCAATGAATGATACTTCAAATGAAATAAATCAAGAAAAAGAACAACAGTCATCATTAGTAATGAATGTTGTTCCAGATGAAAATAAGCAAAAAAAAGAACAACAACAAACAGAAGTAACGAATGTTATTCCAGACCAAATTAAAAAAGAAAAAGAACAAAAACAAACAGAAGTAACGAATGTTATTCCAGACCAAATTAATCAAGAAAAGGAGCAACAATCAACAACAGTAATGAATGCTACCCCAGACGAAATAAAGCAAGTAAAGGAGCAACGGCCAACAATAGCAATCAATGTTATTCGAGAAGAAATAAAGCAAGAACAACAACCGACATTAGTAATGAATGTTGCCCCAAATGAAATAAAGCAAGAAAGAGAACAACAGTCACTGGTAATAGTGAATGTTACTCCAGACCAAATAAAGCAAGAAAAAGAACAACAACAAACAGCAGCAATGAATGTTATTCCAAATGAAATAAATCAAGAAAAGGAGCAACAGCGAACAATAGCAATGAATGATACTTCAAATGAAATAAATCAAGAAAAAGAACAACAGTCATCATTAGTAATGAATGTTGTTCCAGATGAAAATAAGCAAAAAAAAGAACAACAACAAACAGAAGTAACGAATGTTATTCCAGACCAAATTAAAAAAGAAAAAGAACAAAAACAAACAGAAGTAACGAATGTTATTCCAGACCAAATTAATCAAGAAAAGGAGCAACAATCAACAACAGTAATGAATGCTACCCCAGACGAAATAAAGCAAGTAAAGGAGCAACGGCCAACAATAGCAATCAATGTTATTCGAGAAGAAATAAAGCAAGAACAACAACCGACATTAGTAATGAATGTTGCCCCAAATGAAATAAAGCAAGAAAGAGAACAACAGTCACTGGTAATAGTGAATGTTACTCCAGACCAAATAAAGCAAGAAAAAGAACAACAACAAACAGCAGCAATGAATGATACTTCAAATGAAATAAATCAAGAAAAAGAACAACAGTCATCATTAGTAATGAATGTTGTTCCAGATGAAAATAAGCAAAAGAAAGGACAACAACAAACAGAAGTAACGAATGTTATTCCAGACCAAATTAAGAAAGAAAAAGAACAAAAACAAACAGAAGTAACGAATGTTATTCCAGACCAAATTAATCAAGAAAAGGAACAACAATCAACAATAGCAATCAATGTTATTCGAGAAGAAATAAAGAGAGAACAAGAACAACAACCGACATTAGTAATGAATGTTGCCCCAAATGAAATAAATCAAGAAAAAGAACAACAGTCATCATTAGTAATGAATGATGTTCCAGATGAAAATAAGCAAAAAAAAGAACAACAACAAACAGAAGTTACGAATGTTATTTCAGACCAAATTAAGAAAGAAAAAGAACAAAAACAAACAGAAGTAACGAATGTTATTCCAGACCAAATTAATCAAGAAAAGGAACAACAATATACAGCAGTAATGAATGCTACCACAGCCGAAATAAAACAAGTAAAGCAGCAACGGCCAACAATAGCAATCAATGTTATTCGAGAAGAAATAAAGCAAGAACAACAACCGACATTAGTAATGAATGTTGCCCCAAATGAAATAAAGCAAGAAAAAGAACAACAACAAACAGCAGCAATGAATGTTATTCCAAATGAAATAAATCAAGAAAAGGAGCAACAGCGAACAATAGCAATGAATGATACTTCAAATGAAATAAATCAAGAAAAAGAACAACAGTCATCATTAGTAATGAATGTTGTTCCAGATGAAAATAAGCAAGAAAAAGAACAAAAACAAACAGAAGTAACGAATGTTATTCCAGACCAAATTAATCAAGAAAAGGAACAACAATCAACAATAGCAATCAATGTTATTCGAGAAGAAATAAAGCAAGAACAAGAACAACAACCGACATTAGTAATGAATGTTGCCCCAAATGAAATAAATCAAGAAAAAGAACAACAGTCATCATTAGTAATGAATGATGTTCCAGATGAAAATAAGCAAAAAAAAGAACAACAACAAACAGAAGTAACGAATGTTATTTCAGACCAAATTAAGAAAGAAAAAGAACAAAAACAAACAGAAGTAACGAATGTTATTCCAGACCAAATATATCAAGAAAAGGAACAACAATATACAGCAGTAATGAATGCTACCACAGCCGAAATAAAACAAGTAAAGCAGCAACGGCCAACAATAGCAATCAATGTTATTCGAGAAGAAATAAAGCAAGAACAACAACCGACATTAGTAATGAATGTTGCCCCAAATGAAATAAAGCAAGAAAAAGAACAACAACAAACAGCAGCAATGAATGTTATTCCAAATGAAATAAATCAAGAAAAGGAGCAACAGCGAACAATAGCAATGAATGATACTTCAAATGAAATAAATCAAGAAAAAGAACAACAGTCATCATTAGTAATGAATGTTGTTCCAGATGAAAATAAGCAAGAAAAAGAACAACAACAAACAGAAGTAACGAATGTTATTTCAGACCAAATTAAACAAGAAAAGGAGCAACAATATACAGCAGTAATGAATGCTACCCCAGACGAAATAAAGCAAGTAAAGGAGCAACGGCCAACAATAGCAATCAATGTTATTCGAGAAGAAATAAAGCAAGAACAACAACCGACATTAGTAATGAATGTTGCCCCAAATGAAATAAAGCAAGAAAGAAAACAACAGTCACTGGTAATAGTGAATGTTACTCCAGACCAAATAAAGCAAGAAAAAGAACAACAACAAACAGCAGCAATGAATGTTATTCCAAATGAAATAAATCAAGAAAAGGAGCAACAGCGAACAATAGCAATGAATGATACTTCAAATGAAATAAATCAAGAAAAAGAACAACAGTCATCATTAGTAATGAATGTTGTTCCAGATGAAAATAAGCAAAAAAAAGAACAACAACAAACAGAAGTAACGAATGTTATTCCAGACCAAATTAAAAAAGAAAAAGAACAAAAACAAACAGAAGTAACGAATGTTATTCCAGACCAAATTAATCAAGAAAAGGAACAACAATCAACAGCAGTAATGAATACTATTCCAGACGAAATAAAGCAAGAAAAGGAGCAACAGCCTACAATAGCAATGAATGTTATTCGAGACAAAATAAAGCAAGAAAAGGAACAAAAACCGACAGTGGTAATGAATGTTGCCTCAGATGAAACAAAGCAAGAAAGAGAACAACAATCACTTGTAATAGTGAATGTTACTCCAGACCAAATAAAGCAAGAGAAACAACACCAATCAAGAGTAGCAACGAATGTTATTCCAGACGAAATAAATCAAGAAAAAGAACAACGATTATTATTGGGAATGAATTTTGTTCCAGATGAAAAGAAGCAAGAAAAACAACAACAACAAACAATAGTAACGAATGTTATTCCAGACCAAATTAATCAAGAAAAGGAACAACAATCAACAACAATAATGAATGCCATTCAAGACGAAATAAAGCAAGAAAAAAAGCAACATTCAACAGTAGTAATGAAAGGTACTTCAGATGAAATAAATCATGAAAATGAACAACAATCAACAGTAGCAATGGACGTTTTTCCAGACGAAATAAAACAAGAAAAAGAACAAGAACCACCAACAGTAATAAATGTTACTCCAGGTGAAATAAATCAAGAAAAAGAGCTACAACCTATAGTAGTAATGAATGCTACTACAGACGAAATAAAGCAAGAAAAAGAACAAGAACCTACAATGGTAATAAATGTTACTCGAGGTGAAATAAATCAAGAAAAAGTGCAACAACCAACAGTAGCAGATAATGATATTGCAGAAGAAAATAAGCAAGAAAAAGAACAACAATCTACAGTAGAAATGCATGCTACTACAAACGAAATAAGTCAAGAAAAAGAGAAACAACTGTCAGTAGTAATGAATGTTGCTCCAGACGAAATAAAGCAAGAAAAGGAACAACAATCAATAACAATAATGAATACCATTCAAGACGAAATAAAGCAAGAAAAAAAGCAACAACTAACAGTTGTAATGAAGGACGTTGCCGAAGTTGAAACAAAGGTAGAACAGGAAAAACAAGTTGTGACGGCGAGAGAAGCTTGTTCAGATAAAAGAAACCAAGAAAACGAACAAAAAACATCGTTAGTAAAAGATATTACTCTTGTTGAAACAAGGCAAGAAAAAGAAATGCCAAAAACTTTGTTCAAAATTATGCCAGATGAAAAAAAAGACCTTGAGATAGGTCGAGCAACAAAAGTGATTAAACAGGATCTGGAGAAGAGTTTGTCAGAAAGAGAAAAAACTCTTAATCGAGAAAAGAAATATTTTATAAGGGATTCGAAACCTGAAGATTGTGAATTGGCAAAAGAGGGAAAAGATATAGTGTCTGTTAAGATACAAACAAAAGAAGAACTACCAACTTCAGATATTTTAATTAATTCATCAAAATTAATACTAAATAAGGAAGAATTGTCAACGACCATTAAAAGCGCTGCTTTACTGAGCTTAAAGTCAAAAGAGAGTGAATTCGCTGCAGGTGAAACACATTCAGAAACAAAAGCTACTGTGATAAAAAGAAAAGTCGAGAAAGATGAAGAGCCACGAGAAACAGATATTTGTTTTGAAACCAAATTAGGGAAATTTGTTTTAGATATCACAGGAAATAAAGATGTTTCGGTCAAAATCGAGCCACAACATGTTGACTTGCCTATCAAAGTGATTGGAGGAAGTTGTGACAAATCTAAATCTGAAAAAGATGAATTACTCACATCACATACAAATGATATTTTTGAAAATATGAAAACAGAAAATTTTAAATCAACAAACTCAGAAAGTAAAGTATTTGATATTGACACGATGCTAGATAAAAATGTAGTGATATCAAAAGAAGTTATTCAGTTGGATACCAAACTTGCTACTGATCTGGAACAAAAAAATGAAAAAAATGCTACAGTAGTATTCCAATTAAAAAGCAATTCTGATAGAATTTGTAAGCTATCAGATGCTAAAATTGTTTCACATAGAAAGTTTCCACATTCTTCCAAGCTAGAATTTATGCATTCTTTAGAAGAAACTGAGCATAATACAATTTGTGTTGCCAACTCTTCTGAAGAGAAAAATGCAATTGATGGAGTTTGTGACGCACAACAAGATCTAGAATCAGATGAAATTACTGGAAAAGAAATGCTAGTAACAACCATTGATATGAATACCACTGGTGAAACTGAACCATCTCAATTGCAAGTTACAAAATACGAGATTGTTACCCCGAAAGTTAATGGTATCCTTATCTCAGAAGAGAACATTAAACCAAAACTAATTGATAAATTTAAAAGTCCTTTAACGAAGAGGAGACAAGAAGAGACAAAATACGTTCACGAAGCTTATAGAACAAAAAATAATGAGATCGAAAATGGTAGAATTTTACAGACACATTTTGATGGCGAGATAAAAGAACTTAGAGAAGAAATTCTACAATCAGTAATACAAAAAAACAATCATCCCTTTGTTTCAGGTGCTCAAGTATCAGATACTACTGTTTTGCCTTTGACTTCTGCTAATTTACAAGAAGACAGTCAGCTAATAATTAAAGAAAAGCTGTTAAAAAACATTACGCACTATAGTGTGGCTGCAAAAGAAACCAATACCAATAAAAACGGTTCAATAAGAGACTTATTTCCTAAAACAACGGTTTTAGACTATAGTAAAAGTACACCTAGAACAAAATTTTCTACACATCTTGGAGATAGTGAAAATTTTAAAAACGAACTTACCGAAGCCATTGATACAAAAACAAAAACTACTCTCACTGTAAACAATAAATATGAAAAAGTTGCGTGTAAGAAAGGAAACAATAAAATACCGACAACAATGTTTGAAAGATATCAAGAAAACGAACGAGTTGTAAGTCCCCAAAAAATTAAAGAATTCTCCAAATTAAAGGAAGAATCGATGGAAGAATTACGTTCTGAATGTTGTCAAAAAATATATGTTTCATTAGAATCTAAATTAAGGAGAAACATACCATCATATGATCAGAATGATAAAATATCTCAAAAACCGAAAACACAACACACTAGGTACGATGAGGCTTTTCATTCTGAAGCAATAGTTCCTCAAGAAAAACAAGTAAACTACAAAAAACTCACTGTGGGTAGAGAGGAAGAAGAAACTAAAGAAAATGAATTGGAAGCAACATGTACTGGCAAAAAAAATGGAAAAGATGTAGATGAAATAGTTACTATCAAAATGGAGGAAAAACCTTCCCTAACAAGGCAAATTTTGTCGTCGGAAAATAACTTACCAATGGAAGAGAAAAAAGAAGATGAGTATAATAAAAATAATGGAGACCAATCTGTTTCTACAACTGGTTCAAAAGGAAAAACTGGTAACCTTGTGAACCCTAAACACGAAAAAGAAATAACAATTAAAAATAATCAGAGAAAAGACAAAGAAGAAAAGTTCATGAAATCATTAGAATTAAAAAGTTACTTAGGCCACTGTGAAAAATTAAAAGCGAATATTAGCGAAGCAGATATTTCACAACTTGATTTGATAGAAGATAATAGGTCAAAACCACAGGATAAAACACTTCCAGATGAACCCCTTCTTTATCAAAAAGGGAGGAAATGCAAAAATATAATGAGTAACGAACTTGGAGTGGGTGAGTCGACCACTCCATTATCAAAAGAAGAAATTAGAGAAAATAAACTGCAAATTGTGAAGGCTGTGAAAAAAGAACTAGTACTGGTAGGCCCTACAGTAGAAGATGAAAACAAGGCATTTGACAAAGAACATCTGATCACAGAAGAGAGCAAGGGTTTGAAAAAAGAAACTAAGAGCAACATTGAGAAATATGAAGTTAAATTAGAAGAAAATCAACCTTCAAATGTTACAGATTTTAACAATGTAGTCCCTTCCAGAGGTTACAATATAGAATATAAGATCTTCAAAGGAAACCTGGTAACTTCTAAAGCAGATAAAACTTTTCAAGAAGAGCTTACTACTGAGCCAACTCCATTTAATGTTCTACACTTCGTTCCTAACGCTGGCGTAGAAGGATCCACAGAAGTACATTTAAAAGAAAACTCATCTCTATTATTATTAACAGAAGATGTATACATCTCGATTAAACCACTAGAAACTGAAACAGTTCTCAAAGACTTGAAAACAATGAATAAACAAACCGAGCAATCTAGGGAAAGAAGTTATAAACTTAGAAGAGAAGACAAACCTAAATCAGTAACTGATAAGGAAGATGTCCCCCGGTTGGTTATACAGGAGACAAAATCAGGAAAAACGCACGAAGATGTATCCGAACTAGAATCAGAAATAACAATACCAAAACTGAACGAAGAGGAAAGAAAACCCATACAAAACACGACTGGAAGATCCAGAGGGGTTACCTTTAATAAAATGCTGTCAGTTTCATCGACTAAGGGGTGTAAATTTAAAATACCCACAAAATCAAGATGGTCTGGAACAACTTCGAAGACGTTTTACAAGAAAGGTGGGAAGTCAGTTACCCATGCTTATCGTGTAATCTTGTTCCAAACTTCGTATAGTTTGAGTAAATCTGCTTATAAATATGACAAACTAGTCTTAGTGCAGTAATAATTTTTTTTCTGTTTGTTCTTTTACTGTGCTGTTTTCTATTTGATTATTTGTTTTAAAACTGTTCTGAAATAACACGTTCAACTAATGATAGAAATATTACATTTTACAAGTGTTATTTTCTCGTTTCAACATTAGAATATACGTGTTCAAGCCCATTTATTAAAATAACTTTTTAAAGAATTTTCTAATAATTATTACAATACGACCTATATCGTAACTCGCCATCTATTCACTAGTGAACAGCAATAAATTTTGAATGCTATGTGATTTTGGCCTAGTGAGGTCTAGTGGTTAGCGCGTCCAGTTGGAAATTGACTGGTT
This sequence comes from Carcinoscorpius rotundicauda, assembly GCA_011833715.1. Lineage (NCBI taxonomy): Eukaryota > Metazoa > Arthropoda > Merostomata > Xiphosura > Limulidae > Carcinoscorpius > Carcinoscorpius rotundicauda. Next base: position 51,234,201 of record CM022395.1, read on the forward strand.
CAATGTTCGAGATATAAAGAAGCTGAACACAATTCAAGCCTTGGATATTTTGTAACAGTGGTATTTAGTCAGTGGTGGATGTGTTATAAAAGTGGTATTCATCCTGTTACTGGGTTCAATGATCCAGACAGAGTCTTTGAGAGGGCTTGTTCTGCTTGTTTGCTACAATGCCTCTCGTGCCTGAATTAAACTTTAAGTGTTTATCAAAGAATCTTGTAATTTAGTCTATGTGTGCATAAGGTGCTGTTCAGATAAAATATTCTGTTTTCAACTTTGCATTTTGCTTTGTAGTCCGGCATAGCCAGGTGGTTATGGCGCTCGACTCGTTATCTAAGGGGTGCGGCTTCGAATCCCTGTCACATCAAACATACTCACTCTTTCAGCCGTGGTGTTTTATAATGTGACCGTCAATCGCATTATTCCTAGGTAAAGAGTAGCTCAAGAGTTGGCGGTAGGTTGTGATGACAAGCTGCCTTCCCTCTAGTATTACAAATTATTAACGACTAGCATAAATGGCCTTCATGTAGCGAAAACGGAAAACAAACAAACATTTTACTTTATAATTAAGAAACTACTTACTAAGACGTAAAATAACGTTGAAAATGTGTACTTCCTGATTTGGTTTATTATATTACTGTTATAACGAATTTTAAAAAAATGCCTTACATGAAAAATGCTTCAACAATCCAAAGTTATCTAGTCTTAAAATAGCGCTAAGAAATGTCATTATTCGATAGCAAAATGTTGAAGTTACGTAGTAATTAGAATTTTAGTAACATTGTCTTCAAAGGTTTCTTGAAGTATTAACTTTATAGACTAAAGTTCTTGAAGTATTAACTTTATATACTAAAGTTTGGTTTGGTTTTTGAATTTCGCGCAAAGCTACACGAGTGCTATCTGTGTTAGCCGTTCCTAATTTAGAAGTGTAAGACTAAAGGAAAGGCAGCTAGTCATCATAACACACAGCCAACTCTTAAGCTACTCTTTTATCAACGAATAGTGGGATTGGTCGTCACCTTATAATGTCCCCACGGCTGAAAGGCTGAAAACCTAATAACCTAAAGACCTTTAAAAACGTGGTAATTGAAAGTTGGTAAGTACTTGGTTTGTGCTATCGCGTGTAGTAGTTTCTACAACAGAAGTAGTTTTATCATCCCCCCTAAGAAGGGGAAGGACAGCTACTCCGAGGGCCCAGCAGTAGGATATTCCACAGCTTATACAAAATGCATACTATTTAATGAGTTAATTTACTACCGCTTCTTCACGGATTTTTGAGGAAATCTGTCACCTAAATCTGTTTTGTCAAAAAATCAGAACTAAATTAAAAGAATCAAATAGCGGTCCTATGATATCACTGATTCTCGACGCTCGCGATTTCTTTAATTCGTTTGTTATTGATTGCCAAGCTGTACAATAAGATACCTTTGATATGTCTGTTGCAGAGATCGAACCCAAAATATTTGGGGCGCTGTAAACCTTTGAGCATGCCCGTTGAGTTGCCGGAGCCAAAATATCACTTGAAAATCATGATTGAAATTAGGTTTAGCTCAAATGCTGAATTAGTCAGCCCACAGTTCTTCGTTTGATTAACAAGAAAACTGTTTCAGCATCAGAACATTGTTTCACCATTCCATAATTCCTTTGTTTATTAAAAATGACGTGTTGTAAAGTTACGTATATTTATCCAGGTATGTTCTGTTATCTGTAGGTAGTCAAAGTTTCTACACGAACAGAATATCTCCACCCTTTAACTCACTAATCTTGTGGCCCGGCATGGCCAGAGAATTAAGGCACTCAACTCGTAATCTGAGAGTCGCGGGTTTGAATCCCCGTCACACCAAACATGCTCACCCTTTCAGCCGTGGGAGCGCTATAATGTTACGGTTAATCCCACTATTCGTTACAAAAAAAATAGTAGCTCAAGAGTTGGCGAAGGTTGTTGATGACTAGCTGCCTTCCATCTGGTCTTACACTGTTAAATTAGGAACGGCTAGCGCAGATAACCATCGTGTAACTTTGCGCGATATTCGAAAACAAGCAAACACTAATATTTCAGAGTAACGAACAAATAATTGATCACGTGCGAAACGTTTGTGTTTAGTCTTTCACTTATTCATATCAGCATACAAATCATTAAAACCTCCTGTAATTGCGACTCCAATAGTTAGTCGTTTGGCTTCAGTTTTACTTGAGAATACCACACCTTTAAATCAACTGTTTAGACTGCTTGTAGAATACCACACCTTTAAATCAACTGTCTGGACTGCTTGTAGAATACCACACCTTTAAATCAACTGTTTAGACTGCTTGTAGAATACCACACCTTTAAATCAACTGTCTGGACTGCTTGTAGAATACCACACCTTGAAATCAACTGTTTAGACTGCTTGTAGAATACCACACTTTTAAACCAAGTAACTGTTTAGACTGCTTGTAGAATACCACACCTTTAAATCAACTACACTGTTTATACTGGTTTTAGAATACCACATTTTTAAATCGACTATAGTTTAGAATGATTTTAAAGTACAACACCTTTAAATCAGGTACACTGTTTAAACTACTTTTTTTAGAATACCACAATTCACGTTCGTTTAACTATTTTGTTTATAACAAGTCATGAAGTATTGTATGCACTTTTATTCTACGATGAATTATTACACATTGATGAATGTCATAAGTGTCTTCTTGTGTGTGACTGAATGATCGTAGCTCCCGGGGGCATAGCGGTATTCTGCAGAATTACAACGATAGAAACCGGGTTCGATACTCCTAGTAGGCAGAATACAGATAACCCATTGTGCAGCTTTGTGTTTAATTACAAACAACAACAACTGGAATTACTGAAATATGTGCTTTCTTATGTGTAATTTAATGACTGTAATATGTGCCTTCTTATGTGTAACTCAATGATTATAATATGTGCCCTCTTCTAAAGTGTCACTGAATGCCATCAGATCCCAATCATGAAGATTATAACCAGGTTTGTTTGTTTTTTACTTTTTATTTAAAATGAATATATCGGTTTTAGCAGTTCTTTTACTGCGCATGCGTGAATAAATGTTCTTCACTTTCGTAAATAATGATAACAGTAATAAAATAAAAAATAAATTTTATCTCTTTAATGAAGGCCAATATTTAATAACATTATGTTACACGACAATTTTTACAAAAGTCTTTCTGAAGTCAAGTACTAACACGTATAATGTTATTTAGTATTGGCGCGTACAGATTAAGTTTTTATGTAACGAAATTTTAGCTAATATCTTCTACATTATTTATTAGTATTGTTGTTTTATATAAGAGCAACATATATACAATATATATATATATATATACATAGATATAGCAACATTTATAAGCGATAATTGTCAGTATTTATGGAATTTTTGTTGTGTTTTTTCTTTTATACGGTGGTTGGGTGTGGTCAGTAAGCTGGCGTGCCAGATTGTAAATCCGATAAAATGTGGTTCCATTACTGTTGACGTAACATCGTGCTTTACATCTATGATTATACGAGTCAAATACTACCACGTTGATTAGAGTATATTATACCTTTTGAACAAATTGCCTTGTCTCTCTCTGTTGTGTAAAAATAAAGATTTAATTTGCTGTTCTACAGTGTGATTTTTTTACAGAAAATGAGGGCTTAAAGAGCTAACTTTCTCAAACTGTTACATATTTTGTAGAACAAAGTAATGCCCGCTAAAGATCTACAAACTATTACATAATATAATTTTTGTTATCACCATGTAAGTTATAGAAGTCATAGGTTAAATTTTTAACAAAGTCATGCAATTCAACTAAACAGAAGTGCCTTACTTATTAACCAAGAGAATGGCATGCTTGTATAATTGTAAGTACTTAGGGTAAGTAACAGGTTGAAACTAAATATACTATCATTGTAATAGGTGTAAAACGATAACTTTATGGCGTAAGCTTAATGCACTTGCTAAATTGTTGAATCTTAGTGTAAAAGGTAATAAGCTGTAACATTTTTGTAACTTGATGTCGTTATCTATGTCGACAAGAATATCATCATTTGGTAGATTTATTTAATTTACTGACATGAACAACCGTTTACTTTGTTTTGTTTACAGATGTCCCAACTCTACCTGCAAATTCAACAATAAACGTAAGTGGCTGTTTTACCACTCTTATAAATAATAGTTGGCATCAATATTAAAGTAGTATCGTGTTTTAATGATACAAAAATTGGAATGTTTTATACCTACAATACTATACAACTATATTCACTGCTGGTCAAAATCTTAAGGCCAATAAACATAAAGAAAAAATATGCATTTTGCATTGTTAGACTTAACCATTTATTTGAGTGGACCTTCGAAAGATGAAAATAAGAAAAGGGAAAATTAATAAAAACGTTTTTTAACATTATTAAATGCTATTAAGGAAAAATGTGAACACTATGAAATTAGCCTAAATACTAGCTCGTCCAAAGTTTAAGACCATACCAAAAACAAGTCCTAAACAAGTTATGAAATGCCCAACAAGAGGTCTCAGTAGTGAGTTGCACGGCCGTCATTGCGAATAGCTTCAAACATTCGCTTTCGGCATGATCAATATCGTTTGTAGAAGGCTGGTTGGAATGTTATTCCAAGTGGTGAAGATGGCTTTACGAAGATCATGCACTGTTTGGAATTGACGTCCATTTTTATAGACTTCCCTTGCTATCCACCGACAAACATTTTCTATATGTTCAATTCCGGCAAACACGCTGGATGGTCCAAAAGAATCACGTTATTCGCCATGAAATAGTCCTTTGTCCTGCGGGCATTGTGGATTGCAGCGTTGTCGTGTTGAAAGATTCAGTCATTTCCAAACAAGCGAGAACCTTCAGTCAATAAGGATGCTCTCTCCAACATGCCAATGTAGCCAGCTGCTGTTTTATGGCCCTGTATAACCTGAAGCTTCATTGTTCCATGGAAGGAGAAAGCACCCCAGATCATGATGAAACCTCCTTCACTGTGTCGTGTAGAAAATGTCTCTGGTGGGATATCTCTATCGTGCCAGTAACGTTAGAAGCCATCTGGACCATCCAGGATAATTTTTCTCTCATCAGAGAAAACTTTCATCCACTTTTCTACATCCCAATTTTGGTGCTTTTCAGCAAAGTTTAACCGAACTGTTTCGTGGTGTGGAAGGTGTATATATATATATATATACGCATATTGATGTTTCCTTGTGATTTAGGTTAATGTATTTAAGTGTCGTTGTGATTTTTCAAAACACAATTTTTGTTTATTTAATTTCTAATAGATTAGAATGTTTTAAAATTACTTTCTTAAGTTTTTATCCCTATGGTAATGGATACTTATGACTAAGCCTTGATAATTTTTATATAATACTTATTATTTATTATTATACTTATATTATTTATATATATTTATATTATTGTTTTCATATTATACTTACGGAATATAATAATTTGTTTTAATTGCTTGCTTTTTTTCGTCTTTCAAGTTTTGTACTATTTTTGTACATTTGTCAATATAATTTGGTAACTTCATTAATCATGTGCTAGTTATGGCTTGTTACAATATTCTCCGTAACATGATTTTTAAATCACTTCATAATTTGAGCTTAGTTTAATTTTTATGCAAGGAAAGCTGTAACCTAGTGTAAAAAAAGGATCTGTGATGGCACTACGAAAAAAAATAACGCGTGTAATCAGATTATAGCGATAAAAAATGTATTTTTGAAAATATTTCAAACTTAAATATGTGAACTTACTGCTTAGTTTCAGATGTTGACAGGCTTTCATGCTTGGCAATTTTATTTTCGAACTTAAAATATTAGCTCACTAATGTAGTGTAAATAAACTGAGGAAGTGAATTATATTTTAATTTTCCAGACAACTACATCACCAGTCGGGATAACAAGTGATTCACCCGAGAGGATGCCTCTAAAAAACGGCATTCTCTCTCCCAATAAGGTTCCGGCTCGTAAGTGAGAATAATTTAAATCGTTCTATAAGATAAACTTCCTATAGATATTATTGTCTGTGGTTTATGACAAGGAAAGTTTTGAACTGTTTAAGAATGTACGCAAAGCATTTTTTTTTTAAAGAGAAGGCTTTGAATAACTGTTATATGTATTAAACAATAACAGACAAAAACAAACTCGGAATAAGGTGTCAGTTTTATCCTGCCCGAGGGTCACGATAATCAGTTTGTTGAAATTTATATACGTAGAAAGTTACGGGCAACTTATTTCCCGATAATACCTATGGCCGACAAGCAATGGATTAAAAGACGAGTCCGATTAGCCAATGTTTTACTCCTTTCCCAATAATAAAAAAAAATTTAGAAAGACATGATGAATCAACAAACGACTCTCAACCGCTGAAATATCATTCCTTTTTCCCATAAACCTTTTGGCAAGCAGTAGTGGATCAAATGACAGGCTCGATATGCAAAACGAGAGATGAATCATAAATAACTCACCAAAGTTTCAGATGAAATGCCTAATTGTTAACAATTCTGTTGTTGTTGTTGCTGTTTTATAAACTCTTCCCACAGTGACATCTAGCAAGAAATATAAACATTCTGCGCTCCTTTAAAATCATGAAATTCTGTCGTGATGCCAGATGGAACCTCCTCATATATTCTGTTTTCTCGAGTTTTAAATTTATTATCAAATTAAGTTGTGGATAGGTTTCACAGAAAACTTTATATAGCTGACTTTTTACATTTAAAACATGTTTTACACGTTTTTCTTTAAATTGTGTAATTGGAGATTTAAATTTGTTAAAGATCACAAGCCAGATAGTCGTATATATTAACTGTAAACTTTTTTACGTTGTTTAACTTCTTATGATTATGTATATACGCTTCTAGCTATTTTAAAAACATGACTAATTAGTGGTTTAACAACATTTATTTTAAATAAACCCGTAATCGCACTATTAAAGTAAAAATATAAAACTGTAAATGTTTTCTCATGACAATTTTTTTATTCGAAATTACAGTTATTTTATTTACTGGTGTAGCAACAAATAGTGCCCTTGATTTCTGCAGTAAAACTCAAGCCTTATATCTTTGTTTGTTATTAAGATCATTTGAAAGGTAAGGATCACTGAAGGAGACAAGGGTGTCCTGAACTTTAGAGTTTACAAACGTAAAGCTCAGTTGACGTCTATTCAGACACATGGAAATTTGTATAATTGGGTACTCATATGTAATTTATTATTATCATGCACTTGCTACATAAATACCCAAAAACATATAAATTACTAACTTCTGATCAAAAGTAAGCCAACTATAAACTGAATCTAAAATATTGAAATATAATCAGCTACTAGACGTTAACAGTATGAAAAGTTAATGCATCATTACAATGATTACATTAGAACTCTTGTTCACGATTCGCATCCTTTGCAACAAAATCGTCGTCACTAGGGTGAGGTTGTTCTACAAAAGTACAGGTCTTCCGCTGTGGCTTTACTATAAGAAAACACACACACATAAAAGTACATAAACTTCAAGCAAGCAAACAAAATCTCTCATTATTAACAATATTTTCAATCGTATTGTAATCGTTGTGTTGTTTTTTTTTCGAATATTTATGTAACATCCTATAAGACTGTAAATAGCTTGGCTAGTTTAATTATCTTTATAGAACAATTAAAGACGTATGATTGTTTAAAATTTAAAATAAAGGTTTCATCAATTATTACATAGTTTATTATATTCTGAAAATGTGGATTATTTAAAATACGGCTTTTATAATGTTAACATAATATTTTCAGGGCTTCCCCCTATTAAGGCTCCCGTTGGTCAAATGCCTAAGCCAAATTTGAAGAATGTGAAATCTAAAATCGATTCTTTAACTAATATTAAATACAAGCCTACTGGAGGAGAGAAAAAGGTAGATTGAGATTAAGGTGTGGAAATAATTTAATTCTGTCTTAATATAGTTTATGATTTACTAAGTTTTAAATGCGTTTTCTTACAGATATAACTGTGATAAACTGATAACATAAAAGTTAACAAATATATATTGTACAACTTTACTGTTTAATTTATTTTGTAGCGGTTCTTGTGCATAATGTATATAATATTCAAATAAAAATATAGATTTATTCCGTATTGTAATACTTTTATTTTATTGTTCTAGGATCTCGTCTCATTTGATACAATATTATTTTAGGTTTCGTCCATATCTATGCAAGCGTCTGTTGAAAACAAAACTAGTTTTCAGTGAGTCTTAAAGAAAAAATGCCACAATTAACAATGCATAAAAATTGGACAACAGCAAGCTTTGGATGTATAAACTTTAACGTAATCTTAAAACACCCATTGAACATGGGAGACTTTGTAGGTTGCTTCATTTTAATCCATTTGATAATGTGTGAAACTATTATTGTTTGATCAGAAATGAGCTCAGTCACGAGCACAAAAACGTTATACGTACAAATTCAAAACAAAATAATTATTTGAGAAATATAGAAGTATGCGAAACACAAGTGATCTAATTATTACCCTATTCAGAAGAATAAAAAACTTATAGAACTAATTTAGAACTACTTTCTAGGTTTCACTTTTATGTTGTTGTTTTCTTCTGAGACGGTAACATCATCTGATTATCGCAAAATCTAGTATGACGGCTTTTAAGCCTTATGTCACAATAACTTCATAAACTTATGCCTCACTACTAAATCAGGACAAAGCTTACAAGTATATTACGCGGATTTCAATAAAATCTTAAGTCCCTCTTATGAAATACTCTGAATGAATACAACTTCTCAAAATCATCTGTGATCATCATTGTAATATGTTTTTAGTATGAACGAAACTAGACTATTTTTCCTTACTCAACCAGTACACTATTAATATAATAGATGATTTAGTATGGATGAAGCAAAACTAATTCTCCTTGTTAAACCAGTGCACTATTAATATAATAGATGATTTAGTATGAGCGAAGCTAAACTAATTCTCCTTGTTAAACCAGTGCAATATTAATCTAATAGATGATTTAGTATGAGCGAAGCTAGACTATTTCTCCTTGTTAAATCAGTGCAGTACTGATCTAATACATTATTTAGAATGGACGAAGCAAGACTAATTCTTCTTGCTAAACCAGTGTACTATTAATCTAATAAATGATTTAAAATGGGCGAAGTTAGAGTAACTCTCCTTGTTAAACCAGTGCACTATTAATCTAATAGATGATTTAGATTGGACGAACCTAGACCAATTCTCCTTGTTAAACCAGTGCACTGTTATTCTAATAGATGATTTAGTACGGATGAAGCTAGACTAATTCTTCTTGTTAAACCAGTGCACTATTAATCTAATAGATGATTTAGTACGGATGAAGCTAGACTAATTCTCCTTGTTAAACCAGTGCACTGTTATTCTAATAGATGATTTAGTACGGATGAAGCTAGACTAATTCTTCTTGTTAAACCAGTGCACTATTAATCTAATAGATGATTTAGTATGAGCGAAGTTAGATTATTTCTTCTTCCTAAACCAGTGCATTATTTTTCTAATAAATGATTTAAAATGGGCGAAGCTAGACTAATTCTCCTTGTTAATCCAATGCACTATTAATCTAATAGATGATTTATTATGGATGAAGCAAGACTAATTCTCCTTGTTAAACCAGTGTACAACTAATCTAATAGGTGATAAAGTATGGACGAAGCTAGACTCATTCTCCTTGTTAAGCCAGCGTACAGTTAGTCTTATAAGAGTTTTTTACTACTAAAACAGCTTGACTCATTTTCTATTTTAAACCAATGTACTATTACTTATATTAATTTAGGGTTAACGACTTTTTTTTTAGAGCAAAGTCTCATTGGACTTTCTATAGAGTTCGCCGCGGGGAATCAAACCGCCGATTTTAAAATTTTAACTCTATAAGCTCACTGTTATCCAACCTTAACGAAGTTCGGCTCATTATCCTTGTTACGTGTAGTTAGTTAGTTTAAATTTGTTACTACATTGTTACCCAACTTCAAGGAATATCATTAAAGAAGAGTCACTTTCTTCACAGTCGTTACCTCTGAATATTTCTGGTTGATTTTGGCTATTTGGTATTTAGTTGTGTAAAATATGTATTACGTTTTCTTATAAGGCTTTGGATATATTTTGGGTGTTATTAAAACCTGTAAATCCTGACATTAACATCTGTGTTTAGGCGTTCGACTTTTAATCCGAGGGTCGCGTATTAGAATCCCGGTTGCGGCAAACATGTCTGCCCTTTCAGCCGTGGGGGCGTTATAATATGGCGGTCAATCCCACTATTCGTTGGTAAAAGAGTAGCCCAAGAGTTGGCGGCGGGTGGTGATGACTAGCTCCCTTCCCTCTAGTCTTACACTGCTAAATTGGGGACGGCTAGTGCAGAATAGCTCTCTAGTAGCTTTGCGCGAAATTAAAAAAAAAAAGATTGAACGTCATGCAGCTTGCGAGTATAAACAGGCCTTTCGTTTTATGTCTAATTTGTATTTTACTTCACATTCGTTTATTTGAAATGGAATAACTCTGGAATTTATTGTAGATGTATCTCTTGATACCATAATTAAGAGAGCCATATAATAAAATAACGTGATTCGATTAATTCTAAAATCCCTTTTGGATTCATTTCCTAACACCGTAATAAGGAAAGTTACATAATAGGCCATACATGGCCAGGTGGTTAGGGCGCTTGACTCGTTATGTGAAGGTCGCAGGTTTGAATCCTTGTTACACCAGACGTTCTCGCCCTTTTAGCCGTGTTGGGGTGTTATCATGTGACAGTTAATTCCACTATTCGTTGGTAAAATAATCCCCCAAGAGTTGGCGATGGGTGGCGATGACTAGGGACAGCTAGCACAGATATTTTTGCGCGAAATACAAAACACAAAACATAGAAGTCATATAATGAAAAGATCTTCTGATTTGATTAACTGTGGAATATGTCATGGACATACGCTGGTGATGAGAAACATTATAAGGCAGTGTACTAATTCTATTTTGTTGTTATATATCCAAAACTGAACTTGCAATTAACTTAGATAAAGTCACAACACATTATAATTAGCTGCTTCAAACGGCAACATTAAACTTACTGTCATAGATGATATACCCTATATGTGTTACTAACACAGTTGTTCTTACACTTTGTTACTACTCGTAGGTAAAGAAGCTTGAATGTATTTTGTCCACTTGATTACTTTTCTCCGAATTATCAATCCAAGATGCAATATTTCAATGAAAGTTAACTTAATGTCTCCTCTTTATGTAAGCTTGCAAAGATCTATGCAAGATGGTATGCTTAATACAATAACCAAGAAATTTAATTAGACATAAAACTTCAACTTTTTTTTTCGATTGGTTTTATTTAGAAAAGGTTGCAATAACTGTTTTCCTTTCTGAAACTGGTGTCATGCGCGTGACAAGTTTGCAGATAATTCATAAAGAAATGCAGTTTATATATTCATTTTCTTTGGACAGCAACTATTCACAAAGAAATTGGACTGGATTGCTGCTCCAAAGGTGGGATCACTGGAGAATACAGGTTACAAACCTGGTGGTGGATCCAAAAAGATAATATATCAAAAGTTAGAATGGAAAGGAGAACCAAAAGTAGGAACTAAAAATATTGGTTACACTCCAGGAGGTGGACAAGTTAAAGTAAGTGATAAATTCGACTTTATTTAATGGGGAGAGAAGACAAGTGGTAAAAGCAGACCTGATTAATCCTAGATGGTGAGAAAAAATAAGGCAGATGCTAAGTGCAGTTCACTTAAATCTGAAAATGGTGAAAATAAAGTAAATGTTGAATACTTTTGGGGAGGAGAGGCTAAGGGTAAATATAATTTTACTGAAGGCTGACAGGTCGAAGAGCTAAAATAAACATTAAATACAGTCCTGGTTAAGTATAGAAGGTGAGAAACTTAAGGTGAACACTAACTACAACCCTGGTTAGCCCTGAAGTGTGAGGAACCGAAAGTGAAAATTAAATACAACCGTTATGAAGAGTGCGAACTTAAGATGAACATTAAATACAACTCTGATTAATCCTACAAGGTGAACAAGATATGTTGATACTCAGCTATGCCAACAATGTTTAAAATTTGTATAAATGTTTATAAGAATGCCTCGCTTGTAATTTTTGCATGGCAATTTCAAATAAAAGATACTAGAAACTGGGTTTCGATACTCGTGATGGGCAGAGCACAGATAACCCATTGTATAGCTTAAACAAAAAAAGTATATATTTATTTATTGTTTTCTTATTTGGCAGAATGTGATGTTTTTAAACAAGATATTGTCTGTTTACTTTTAAACCTAAAGCTGGTAATAAACCAACCACAGTGTATTCATCGCAGGGATCTAATTCCGAGTTGTAGCGTTGTAAGTTCTCCAGTTTACAGCTGAGCTATTAATTAGCGTTTTAAAAGGAATTAAATAACAAATTTTCATGCGCATACAGTTATAAAAATATATATACAGTTTTTAAAGTTTGAACCTTTGAATGTTATTTTGACGAAGGAAGAGCTTCCATGGAACTCCTAAACACTCCGTTTTTATTGAAAATAATCTGGTAATGATTTTGTAAGTTCAGTTAATGTTTCATTTCATAGCACCAAACTATAGCATTTTTACTTTTTAGTGATCGTTTTGTGGTTATGCATAAGTTTACGAGATATAATGCAATTTAAAATAGGTGTTGTATGTGGTTATTTTCTAAATTTTCGTGTTATACGTCACTTTCTCTATTTCAGGTTCGAGTTGTATAGTTTTAGTGTTCTACAATTTTGGAATGAGAGAAACTTTAATTATCATTTTTTATTTTAATTCTATTTCAACTTTCAAATATGCTTGCATCTTTATAATGTGTTATCTGTAAAACCCTTTAAAAGTAATAAGTCAGTTACGTTCACTAGCAGCATGAATTAAGGTATGTGCATGTGTTATAACATGTGAATGAGAAAGTTGAAAGTCCTCAAGATGGACATTTTTAGTAGGTTTAATGTGTCTAGAATTGTTCCTTGTATTTAACTAAAGTAAAAACTGTACTGATGGTTTCTAGGGATTCGTTTTACAATTAACAAAGTATCTTTTTTATTTTGAAACAGCATGATGACCATGAAAATCCTGCTTCAGTAGTATGTATCCCTGACTATTGTTTTATGTTGGTTTCTGCATGAATCATGCAAAATAGATCAATGAACTCACCAGAATGTTTAAAATTAAATAGTTCATGTGCGAAAACTATTTCCTGATTGCCCTCTTTTATTGACTGTATAAAAGTAATTTGATTCAAATTGACATATGTTTTTTTATATAATTTAAATATTTGATAAAACAACAGATTGAATATTCCGACGTAATATTGTTCAAAGATTACAGTATCTACTTTGAAATGTTCTTAAGTAACTTACGAATTAAAATTATGTTTGATGTTGCTAGTTATCTAAGAAATGTGATAATAGGTAAGTAAAACATTAGAAAACCTTATTTTAGTAATACATTCACATCTCTAACTTCAGAGGGAAATAATTTAAACTTGTCTTTCCATGCTCTTTACTAAAGGGTCTCTAACAACTTAATTAAGATATATCAGTCCTTAAAAAAGACCAAGAGTAGGTAAGAGCAAAATCTGAACATAATAAACACTTCTTTCATACATCATTTTATTGAGAAATTGTTAGTATGTACTGTTCAGATTGGATTCCTTTGCCAATGATTTTTGGAAAGTACTTCTTTTGGAACCTACCAGATTGTTGTAATTATCCATATTTCTCAGTATGTTACAGCATATACATTCGGTGATGGTTTTCTAGAAAACATTTTAAACAATACTTGGAGGTTAATATTTTGAAAAGTTTCAACTGTTTTCTGAAATAGTTTAAATGAAGAAAGCGTAACCTTCACAGATCATTGGCTTTAAATACAGAGATCAAATTAAGCAGTTTTGTTTTTCGTCTGCCTCACTTGTCATGTGTTTTATTAGGACACACAAACTGACTGCTTTCTTAAGACCTATACACATATACCTAAAATACTCCACATACTTTCATATTGTAATCCTTGTGAATACATAAATTGCACTCATATCATTGTTAGGCTGCAAGACAAAACGAAAAACAGTGCCGAAGATGGCTTAGGCCCAGAGGAAAATTGCAATAGCCACCACATTCTATTTTAGTTAACTGATTGCTTCGACAACAACGAGGACTCAGTTATTTCCAGCCATGCTGTGTGAAGAACTAAGCTGTCATATGGAAGCCAACAATTGTTACATAAACCACTTATTTAAAATGCGAAAAATAAAATAATCATTGATCAACTGGAAGTATCTCTTTGGTCTGATGAATCACATTTTAACCTTTTCTTTAATAATAGACGAGTACTTTCCAGTACGACAATGTAATAATTATTGCTGCTCATATTACTCAATATTGATTCGTAAAACACAAAGAAACTTTTATCATATTCCTTGGCTACCACAATCAAAGGATTTCAACCCAAATGATAATCTATGGGGTAAAACTGAACGTCACATTTACCACCATACGTCTTCATGGATGGACTACATTAGAACTGGAAACCTTTTAGCGACAATGTCGTGATGAGTGCATTGCATTCATCGCAGTAAAAGCTAGTTGAGCCTGGTTCTAATAAATTGACTAATAACTATATATCGGTTATTTTTATAACTACTAAATCATAAAATAACTGTGAGTGATTAAAAGGAAGAGGATAAAAGCAATTCATTTTTATTAAACAACTCACGTGTAAGTTGTTGCCTAAACATTAAAATGATATGATGTTATACATGGAGTTATATGAAGTATAGTTACAAAATGTTCTGCATAATATAGTGCTGTATTTTTTTAATGAGGATTGTGTGGGTGTTATTGTGTTAATTTCTTACTTTTTCCTTTTCTCTTTCTTTATATATAAGTAAACCTTAACAAAAGTGAACATTTGAAATGTTTTCTTTCCTATTAAGATTGAATCTCGAAAGTTAGAGTGGAAGCAGGCTTCTTCCAAAGTTTGTTCAATGGACAATGTGAAATATAAACCAGGAGGAGGTCACGTAAAAATCAAATCACATAAACTGAATTATAAGGATAAGGTTCAATCTAAAGTAGGCTCACTGTCGTCATCTGAGAAAACCAGCAGTCAAGGCTCGGAAACTAAGGTGAGGAAAAGTCACTTCCCGTTGTTTTTGTCTAACAAAGCAAAACAAGAGTGGTAATGCATTGTTAAAAAACTCGAAATGGTAGTTATTTTTCATATACAAAGAATTTATTTCTATTAAGTGACTAATTTGTGTTAAAGCTATTCTGAGAAGTATCTTTTACATGTTGTAATTAATAAGTTCAATAATATGGTTTACTAGAGTCCTGTTCCCTCTTCTTCTCCTCAACCGGATGAGCAGCCACCACTTCCTCCAGTAGATGAACCTCAAGATGATGAACAACCAGGAGAAATCACAGAAGCAGGTGAGCAAGAAGCTGAAGTTACGGAACAAGAACCAGAAACCACAGAGGATCCTGAACCAGAAGCTGAAGAAACAGCACCAGAGCCGGAAGAAACCGAAGAACCTGCACCTGAAGAAGCAACGGAAGAGCCTACAGTTGAAGAGAAAGAAGAAGAGGAAGCTACTGAAGAAGCACAAACAGAAATCACAGAAGAAGATGCACCAGAAGCGACAGAAGAAGCCCCACCACAAACGGAAGAAGAAGTTACGCCGGAAACGACAGAAGAAGCTGCGCCGGAAACGACAGAGGAAGCTACACCCGAAGCAGTAGAAGAAACTGCACCAGATGTAACAGAAGAAGCTGCGCCAGAAGAAACAGAGGAGGAACCTGCACCAGAAACAACAGAGGCGGAACCTGCACCAGAAGCAACAGAGGCAAAACCTGCACCAGAAGCAACAGAGGAGGAACCTGCACCAGAAACAGCATAGGAAACTGCAACAAAAATAAGATGGAGTGACGCATTCCTAGAAAATAAGTGCAACTAAAGATTGTTATGCTACTGATAAAACCCTTGCAGTGTGCAATGCTCACTGTATATTGTGAAACAATGCCTTTTCTAAACTACTGTCTAGAGAGTGAGACAAAACTGTTGCAAATTCTCTTCTACTTTCGTATGTCTCTCTAGGGACGAATTCGTTTTATTTTGCTTTGAGGGTTATGGAGTTTGAGATTTTGGTGTAAAAATATAAATTTCGTTTTTTTTATATTTACATAGATTTTTTTTAATCTTGTCCTGGACAAATAATAAATATCGGATACTTTAGGAAAGACGTAACATTGTTATTGTTTCTCTTTCCTGTTTCATCTGCTGATATTAAGTAATAAGTTGATAAACATGAAAATCCCTAAATTTTCATAATTGGTAGTTTGTTTTTAAGACTGCTTCCAATTTGTGAAAACATTTCGTTATCATAAATAGAAAAAAATATTTTTTGTAGCATCAATATAGTAAGGTGGTTTATTTATAACTTAAAAAGGAATCGTAATGCTTAAAAATATGCCTGGACAATAACCATAATTACAAATAACATATGCCGTGTTTATCTTTAATGTTGTTCATATTCGATTGTCTGATAGAATATAGTATTGCAGGAAAATCAACTATTTCGACTTGTGTTCATTATATTTTATATGTAGTTACACTGAGCACCAAATATAACTCATATAGCATATAAGGAAGTATATTCAACTACTGTTGAGAAGGCTTTAACTCGTGTAAAAGCTTAAATAGACATGTTGTATGTGTGTGTAGTTTTAAAAGAATATAAAGGTGTCATAGGAACTCTGGGTCAGAAATGTTAATGAACTTCCTGCTATGTTTAAAGTAATATTTTTCCTTGTTTAACTTTTAGTAACCTGTATGATATATAAGATGATAAAAGTAACACGGTTGGTTATTTGTTGCCTTTGAAGACTGTGCACTTACTTGTGATTATGTCTTCAAAAAATAAATCGTGAACAAGCATATAAAATTAAGACACATATTTTTAATTACTTGATAGTTTCAAAACAGCTATAAAAGTAATGTTATTACAAATCCGATATACTCGTATAAGTGTGATAATTTTCAAAATGAAAAAATTAGTTTTGTCAGTTATCAATTGTTGTTGTTTCCGATTACCGTAAGTGCCGAATATGGGAATATTTGTTAGAATTCAACTTCTACAAAAATGTCTATTTTTTTCTCTTAGTCGAGAAAAATTGTACCTTGTTGGAGCCTAGTACTCCAGCTTTATAACCCTCAATGAAGACATAGCTTCATTGAGGAAATTATGCAATCGTGCCTGGACGTGATGGCTTTAGAAATGCGATGTTAAAACTGAACAGTTATTTTAAAATTGTCAAGGTGAGGGTGAGTGTATTCACAAAGCAAATGAAAAAAAACTTCCTGCTGTAGCACATATTGTTTCTCCAAAGCCTGAGAATACAGCGTTTGTGCTACAAACACCACTTGTCTTATTAGTATCCAAAAACAAAGGAATTAAAAACTAGCGTGGTTAAACATTTTTGGTCGTTAATGACAATGTTTGACCAACTTCTGAAAAAGACAAAAGGTATGTTTGACATCTATAAGGGTCATTTCGAGAAGAAAAAACATTCAGATTAAAGCTGAACGTTATTTTTCTCCTCTTCTGATTACCTGGTGATCATTTTTTAAAAGTTTGGTTTTTAGTTTTTTAAAGTACAGACGCTTGTCTAACAGAGGAATATCAACTGATGTGAAGTAAATTTGCCTCGTGATCTGGCTACACCACGTAACTGTGTGAGATAATCTAAAAGAACTGGGATGATCCAACGTTTAGTGAAAGGTTGTTATGAATCTGTTTATATCATCATAAGAAGTCGAGTACTAAGCAGAGGCACTATTATATATTTAAAATGTTGTTTCTTAGTAAAATTGTGAAGGTAACCACCAACTTGCAAGGTTTTAACTTCATAAAATATCTCATTTCTAAGGTCCATCACAATAGTTAATGAAGACTTCGACTTTTAACAAACTTAGATCAGTCAGTGCACTGAACTTAAAAAAAAAAAAAAAATATTTCAGGTTTGATGGATGGGAGGAAAATCTACGTCATGTTTCTAAAAGTATTGTTATCCCAAACAAATGATTTTATGTTTGCAAATAAAAAAATTCATGCCTCAGTTACGATAATGTTAGTTTTGATCAAAGTTCACGTAACCGTTGAAAAAAGTGAATAAACGCACTAAAATTTGTTTGTATTGGAATACTTGCATCGAGAGTGAAGAATTAAAATATGTTTTTATTTTATATTTTGTCAAGAAAACGACCACATAAAGTGTATGAGTGACGCTATCCTCTCAACAACGGAAATTATATTAAGTTAGCATTCATTCTTAGCGTATATATCCATATATATATGTATATATTTTTTGTAGTTTTAGATTATTAATTTGTCTTATCTATAAAGAATTAAATAATTTTCTAATCACATGAAATCAAACAGAATTTGTTCTTAGATGCTTAAAGTTAAGCTTTAAGAATGAGATTTTTAATTTATAATATATAATATTAAAATGCTTACTGAATTCACAAAGAGTTGTGGGAACATATCGCTACAGTGAGAATCGTGTGCAGGTGATTGCATCTATATGAGAAAGTAAAGAAATTTGTAGGCTTTCAATACTTCTGTCCAATAATAACCACCTGGTTAATCCTGGATGCAAATTATAAAACTTGTTTGCTTAGCATCATTTGTTTCTAACTGTGTACTGAGTTTCATGAGTTAAAACACTTATCTGTATTTTTAGAACCTTCCAATAAACTTGCAGTGTAAAATAATTGTGTTGGTTTGTCGTTGTGATTTTGTTAGATTTTATTTTCTTAAAAACGTTATTTTTCATAACAGCCTTTTCATCTCGACTTATTGCTATGCATGAAATTATACCTATGTGTTTGGTTTCTAGAATCAATTGGATTCTAAAGCTTAGTTCATACAGAGAAAATGGGAGTAGTGAACATTTCACCACCTCTTATAAAGAATTTCCAGATACGAGTGTTTCAGCTCTTGCTAAGATTATAGAAAAAAAACACTCCAACTGCAACAGGTATCCTAATAAACAAGTTTCCCAGAGCCAGGTTTATAGTTACATAACTCTCAGTGGCAGAGCCAAGTATATAGTTACATAACTCTCAGTGGCAGAGCCAGGTTTATAGTTACATAACTCTCAGTGGCAGAGCCAAGTATATAGTTACATAACTCTCAGTGGCAGAGCCAGGTTTATAGTTACATAACTCTCAGTGGCAGAGCCAGGTATATAGTTACATAACTCTCAGTGGCAGAGCCAGGTTTATAGTTACATAACTCTCAGTGGCAGATGTATCAATGATATAACTAAACATCTCTCCTAAACTTATAAATAAATAACTCTCTCAGTGCCACATTTTCAGATAAACAACTATTTCCAAGCCAGATTCATGAATAAACAGTTCTCCTAGTGCCAAGCTTATGGTTAAATAGGTTTTCTTGTGCCAGAGCTATAGAAAAACAGCTCTCGCAGTGTCAGTTTTATAAATAAATATCTCTGCCAATGTTAGGTTTACAGATAAACAATTCTCCTGATGTCAGATTTATATGCAAATATTTTTTTTCCTAATACAGGGTTTAAAGATAATCAACACTCTTAGTGCCAGGATTATAAATAAACAGTTCATCCCGTGCCGGATTTATAGATAAACAACTCGTCCAGTTCCACGAGTATAGATAAATACCTAGCTCTCTCAGTGCCTGGTTTATAGATAAACAACTTTCGCAGCGCTAGATTTATAAATAAACATTCACAACTGTGCGTGGTCTATATTTAAACAACTCTCCAATGTTTAGTTTAAAGATAAACAACTTTTTCAGTTCCAAATTATGTAGTATTACCTCATATTCACATAGAAATAGTAAATATTTAGCATTTTTGTCCAAGTTGGACGTGTGTTATTTCCAAGTATTTTTGTTTTACAATGTTCTATGATATGGAAAGCAGAGAGGTATGACAATCACCGCGTATTTGGAATATTTCACAATGTCTTACATACAGCTTTGCATGTTATTAACGTCTATCTATGATATAAACTTTTTAAAGATGTGACAGGAGCTACAGTCGAGTATTTCCAGTATAATAACCATGAAAGAAGATAAATCTTTGTTAACATTTATTCTAAAACATAGGATTATTGAACAATATTATTGCGTCACGTGATTTATTCGAAATTATTTATATTAGGCTTAGCAATAGAAACAGCAGTATTTCAATAGTAACTTAAGATAGATATCAGTGCTGTTATTCGTTTCAAAGAGAGAGTAATCACCAGTGGCTCAGTGGTATTTCTGCGTACTTACAACGCTAAAAACCAGGTTTCGATACCTATGGTGGACAAATCACAGATAGCCCATTGTGTAGCTTTGTGCTTAATTCAAAACAACAACAACAAAAATATAGACGAATCCCATGAGCTATTGAGTGCCGCTGGCTGATTGCCCTCATTCAGATCAATAACTAAAAATCATGGTGGCTATACTCGAACGCTGGAGTTCTTTGACTTGAGCATTTAGCCCACGTACTCCAAAGATGCTGTTCAGAAGATTTTCCGTAAACAATGTCTTTCAATCTTATATCGAAAGCATTATAATTGATCATAATTGATTTTAATTACATGTCTTGTCATTTTATTCTTTTGAAACGACAAAATAAAATTGCCAAGTAGTTAGTTAATATTAAGTATCTTGGTTACACCATGCATAATACGTTCTTTGGTTGTTGTTTTTCTCAATGGATAAGCTGTATATTTTCTACGTTTGTACGAGGCTAAACTTCATGACTGATTTTTATCCTCTGTGATGGATAATACATAAACAGACCGTTGTGTAATTTTGGGCTGAAAAAATAAATGTGTTGTTCATTATTTAAATACTCATATAAAGATTGTTTTTGAAAATGTTGGTATATCTAACGTAATAATGGGGTTAACTTTATACATTTCTGTGCTGCTATAACCGTAATTTAAAATTCTAGTTGTTGTTATTTTTGTTTTTGAATAAATTACGTAGTGTGACTTTTCTCAGTATTAGATAAGAACAGTTATGTTAACCGCATTTTTACAAATAATTATTCTTAAATGCATTCCTATTTCCTAGGTGACGCTACTATGACACCATTCTGCTGGTCCATGAAAACATTCATTTTATTCGTGGACTAAAGAAAAAAATCACAGGACCAGCGATCATAGAATATTCTGTAAATGTGAGATTTCACGTGAAAATATAAATAAACGAAGAGGGGTAACGATATTTATTTCCACGTGTATTACATTCAAAAATCATTACTGTGTTTTAATTAAAAGTGAACTAAATTAACTTTATATGTTAAACTTGGATTTCAATGGCTGAATTTCCATTAACTTTGATTTGTTTGATTTTAAGTACAAAACTGCGCATCTCAGTGTTTTCACTGTTCCCACTGCAAGGAATCGACCCCCATGTTGCAGGTTATACGCTTTCAAGCTGACCGCTGAGCCACCTGAGGAGAGGGGAGCATTAACCCTGAAAAGCATATTTTCACGATTTGCTGAACTTTACTTTTGACTGTTTTAAAATGGCAGTTCCTTAATTGTTGTTGCTTATTTTTAATTTGCATTTACTGTCTCTATTAGAACAGAAGAACTAAAGTGTAAAGCTGCAGTAGATCTTTGTTTTAGTACTACCTGCATTCTGTGGACCGTGAAAAACTGAACCCTGGAGTCACCACCGTAAGTCCCAATCTTACCTTTAATATGCCAGAGGATATACTCAAAAGTAGCGAATGTGGAGAAACACTACAGTAAAAATAATTAAAAACTATAGTAAATAGTCCTAGGTATGGAATACAGATAAACAACAATTATGTCTTTATATCATTGCATATTTACAGTAGTTCAGCAGATTAGTGAGAATGTTTAGAGGAATTGTTGGGTTTTATGCTAAAAGTACTAAATATTAAACGCGTATAAAGTTCTTCTTTATAAGTATAAGATACGAGCTCGTACAATTTTTCAATGTGGCGGCCATGTCTTCTCAAGATTTAAACTTTTACTGATGTTTGGTTTACAAACTCATATCGCTCATTGTTTTTATTATAACTGGCACATTTTTAGGCCATGAACTACTTTTTAAATCTGACATTTAAATTTTGATTTCAACTGCCAACAATGGTTGCCACAGATCTGGAAAATAACGATTATTGTTAATAATTATTAAGCATTATACATATTTCATACAATTATGGATACGGAACTGCAGAGAAAAAATATACATATATAGTTTATCTTTGACTAGCTGCTTACCCTCTAATGTAAGATTTCAAAATTCGGTTGTCAGGTAATAACGTGAACAACTAACTACATGTTCAAATTAGATAATGATATGCAAAATAATGACAACAATTAGAAATTAAATTTGATTGGAAAATATATATAAACAGCACGGTTGTTGAAAGTTTCAGTTACCTTGAGAAATAGCGCACGAGACAAATAATTTAAGATTTGTTTATTTCAATTTGAATAGCGGTGTGTCTAAGACCTCACACAGCTAAAATCCGGGTTCCAATAACGTTGATAGGCAGAGCGCAGACAGCACATTGCGTAGCTTTGCACTTAATTCTAAACAAACAAATAGTTCGAGCCATACCTTAAGCACACCTAAGTCAAACAGTTAAAGAAAAACATTAATTTCATCACAATTGTTTATTTAGCATTTCACAAAATAGTGGAATTTTCACGGAAATTTGTGATAAAATGCATTTCCTAATTTACAAATAGTCGTGTTCCGATTTATCTACGTTTCAATCTGTGTGAATAACACATGTACATAATTCTTTATGTAGTATTGCATACCTCAAAAGGAACCATCCATCACTCTCACTGTGCAATAAGTGGTACAGGAATTAAACCTCTGAAAGTCATTCTCTTAGTCAAATATACTTTAAAAAAAACTTTCAGCACAGGTTTATATACGCAACTCTATATTCAGAAACCATTGTTTGAAAAAATAAAAATGTTATATATCAAAATTAAATCTTCCTCGCAACATAAATGAAACATAAGACAGTTTGTATCGAAACTCATCCCACATCAATTATCGTCCTCACTTCTTCTTTTCGTCTTCATAATAATCATCTTCCTCATCATAATCATCGTCTTCATAATAATCATCGTCTTCGTAGTCATCTTCCTCTTTGTCACGCTTCTTGCTTCTATTTTTGCTCTTATTTCTTCTGCTCTTGCTCTTCCGTTTTCTCTTCCGTCTCTCTTCCCGCTGTTCTTCCCTGGACAGGGTGGTTGTTTCTACAAACAGGTCCTCATTCCTGTTGTAGTGCATCTCCGAATTTTCGCAATCCACTGTGTTCACAAATCTGCAGGTGAAAGTTGTCTGATCATACAACGTGTAGTTCGGACACAAGAAGTCGTACCGCTGACCTCCGAAACACCAGTGGAACAACTGAAAAATACAAAACAGTATTTCATTAATCCAAACACTTTCGGTTCAGTTAAGAAATACGTACATACTTACAAATACATACAACTTTAAAGGAAAACTAAACATTTCCAACAAGAACTGTCTGAACAAATGATATGACTGAAAGATTTTTAGTTTCAAATAGTTCCCTCCCCCAAGTGACAATAATGTTGAAAACGAACGTCAACCATACAGGAAACAGTTCACA
Source organism: Carcinoscorpius rotundicauda (assembly GCA_011833715.1). Taxonomy (NCBI): domain Eukaryota; kingdom Metazoa; phylum Arthropoda; class Merostomata; order Xiphosura; family Limulidae; genus Carcinoscorpius; species Carcinoscorpius rotundicauda. Next base: position 51,257,920 of record CM022395.1, read on the forward strand.
TTTTCCTAAATTTATTATTTTATACTTAGGGAAAACACCAAATGGATCTCTCATACAGCTCTGGATTTCATAATTCAGTTCGAATCTCTGCGATACCGCAATCTATTTTAAACTATGGGTGCGTTACAAGAGTGACAGTTAATTCATTGCTGAAAACGAGCAGCAGGGTGCTGCTAATTAATTGCCTTCTTCTGGTGAGTAATTCAAAACTAAGAAGAACTTTTGTAGCTTAATCTTAAATTCAGAACAAGCGCAATATGAAAATTTGTCATACGAGAGAAGATAAGATGCACTGGTTATGTTTCTGAAAAATACATTGCTGAAAGAATGAATAAAATTAACGAAATAGTAGATAGGAAATTAAGCAAGCTAATATAGTTTTAGATAAAAATAAAGCAGATTAGAGTAAATGTAATTGTGTTCATGTTTTCTTTCAGGAAAAACAAAACGGAATCGAGCTTCTGATTTTAGCGTTGCAAATCCGAAGATTTAACTGATTTAACAATTGTAGAAAGAAAATTAAGCCAGCTAATATAAATTTAGATAGAAATAAGCAAATTAACATAATTCAAGACAGAAAATAAGAATTTTAAAGAGTAAGGTAAATAGTTGTCGTGTAGCTACGACTTTTTAAATATTGAATGATGTTTTACCATGTTTGTTTGTTTTGGAATTTCGCACAAAGCTACTCGAGGGCTATCTGTGCTAGCCGTCCCGAATTTAGCAGTGTAAGACTAGAGGGAAGGCAGCTAGTCATCACCACCCACCGCCAACTCTTGGGCTAATCTTTTACCAACGAATAGTGGGATTGACTGTCACATTATACACCCCCACGGCTGGGAGGGCGAGCGTGTTTAGCGCGACGCGGGCGCGAACCCGCGACCCGCGGATTACGAGCGCACGCCTTAACGCGCTCGGCCATGCCAGGCCGTTTTACCACATAAAATGGTCATTATATTAAGTACTACTTAAAGTTTAACTCTTAAAATTACCTTTTACTTGGCTGGAGTAAGTGACTATTAACCCATTAAAGATACTTAAGATGTTTAAAACATTAAAAATGAACATACAATATTAAACAGTTGCTCAATAAAAAGGCTTTATTTAAAATGAATTTTTAAAATCTAACTTATGTTTGTGTAACTACAAACAGAACAGCATTTTTTGCGACAAAGTTGAGACACAAGTATATAACAAAACTATAAACGTAACGTATTATCAATGGATAATGTTATAACAAACGGTTATAACTGGTTATGAAAACTGATAATCTATCGATTGATTGTTTCACTCCAACGACCAATCTTCAGTTATTCCATTTAATTGTCACAACACTATTATTATAATTTTTCCCCCAGTGCCTCAGTGGTAATTCTGTGGACTTATAATGCTTGCCCGGCCTGGCCAGGTGGGTTGTGGCATTCACTCATAATCTAAAGGTCGTGGGTTCGAATCCCCGTCGCACCAAGCATGCTTTCCCTTTCAGCCATGAGAGCGATACAATGTTATGGTCAATTAAACTATTCGTTGGTAAAAGAGTAGCCCAAGAGTTGACGGTGAGTGATGATGACTAGCTGCCTTCCCTCTAGTCTTACACTGCTAAATTAGGGACAGCTAGCGCATACAACCTTCGCGTAGCTTTACGCCAAATTCGAAACAAACCAAACTTATAATGCTGGAATCAGCGTTTTTGGTACCCGCGTAGATGCATCACAAACAGCACATTGTATACCTTTGTGCTTAATTATTAAAAAAAACACACCATTAATAAATAGTGTGACTAATTGCCACACTGACGGTATTTTCTGTGTAACTTTTTTGTGTAACTCACATACAACCAGCTAAAAAGCTACGGACAAACAAGAAGTTTGGTGCTGACATAATTAAGAAAATTGTTAAAAGTTAACTAAAAAAATTTTGTTGCTGGTGATACGCACGTTGAAGCCTGCGGGTTATAGGATCGAATTCCACTACTCTCACCCTTTTAGTTGTAGTTGTATTATAACGTGTCTTTCAGTCCCAATATCTGACAGGAAAGAGTAGCCTTAGAGTTGGCGATGAGTAGTGTTGACAAGCTGTCCTTTCAATAATTCATTTCACAGAGAGCCCTCGAGCCGCTTTGTTAGAGATTCGAAACAATCAAACAAAAACACCCTACTAATTGAGCACAAATGTTCCTAAAGCAAACGTTTGTTACGGTTGCCTTCAACCAACGTGGTCCGACATAGCCAGGTTAAGGCACTTGACTCGTAATCGGAGGGTCGCGGGTTCGAATCCCCATCGCATCAAACGTGAACAATTATCTATTTGTTCAACTTAGCATAATGACATGCAAAATAATAACAACACTTGGAAATTAAATTTGATTGGAAAATATGTATAAACAATCAATCCAAGTTGGAAAATTTCACACCATGCCATGCTAGGCCCGGAGCGGATACTGAGAGAACAAATACGGTACCAGATAAGAAAGGTTTTCCACCATATCATTCAGACTGTGACGATTACACGATTAACCGGTTACTGTTCGGTTACGAGGCAAAGATTAACCGGTTACAAAAGTCCGTAATCGTAGCAGCCCTACATATCATGTCATGACCTGGAGATAACACTGAGATGACAAATACTGTTAGTTCTGATTAGGAAGTTTCCAGAGTCAGTTTAGCAAGAAAATTAGGATTACGCAACGATAATACTGTCGACATAAATTTGCTTATAATATTATCGAACTTTAAAATGCGATTATGGAGTTAAGAAGGGTTATGGAAGCTTTTCACTGAGTTTCATAAAATGTATTATGTATATATATATATATATATATATATATATTATAAGGCTACCTGCTGTGTCAATCGAGGAAATTCGAGCTCCTGATGTTAGTATTGTAAATCTGAAGACTTTCCGCTGTCCCACTAGGGGCTTTTCGTATTTAATCGGAGCTGAGAATTGTTTTCTAGCAACTTTCTTACACAACACATTTCTTTTCATGGAGAGAAATCAATTTATCATTTTAGAAGATGTGATAAAAATTCATTATGTAGAGACGAACAACTAAATCGTATTAAGAACTAAAGGTCATGTTCTCTACCACTGATACTTTTTATTTGATCCAACTACTTGCAAATCATCGTTTTTAGGAAGACCTACTCTCAAAGATCCCTAACAATCTTCATACAAAAAAACTTTTTGTCAGCATTTTTGTGTGTGTGTGTGAAAATATTACATAAATCAAATAAAGTGCAATGTAAATATTTTAGATTGCATTTTTTCGAGATGTTGGATTACTGGGCAAGGACAGTTACTAGTATTAGAAGCCAACACATAAACAGCGAAATCATCATTACCAATTGTGTAAAGTTTTGAAGGTAAAAACAACAAATTACCTGACATTTGTGCAGAACATTAGAGTAATATCCATCATGACGACCATCGCATTTAAAGTTAATATCTTCGGGCACAGAAATGAAAAACGGATAAGAGTTTAGATCCACACCATTCAGTTCTCGAGGGCGGTTGGGGTCCGACAAATAGTCAATGTATCTTCCATCATCACGAGGTGGATAATACCGGCGAGGCTTAGTGGTGGTTGGCGGAAGCGTGGTAGTGGACGTGGTTGGTGTTTCAAACTTCTCTAGAGCCTGTTGAGGAATATTCCGAGAGAATTCTGGACGGATATTTTCGGCATTAATAGGTCTACTCCTAAACCTGGGTCGACGAAATCTTTCACGCCCTCGGAGTAACGGTCGTCTTCTCCTAGGAACTGTGGGCTGAGTTGTAGTTGTTGTGGTAGTTGTTAAGAGTTGGTCTTGATAGTAATCATAATAGTCTTCGTAGTCATAGTAACTAGGACTTTCGGTTGTTGTTGTTACCTGTAGCTTATCAGGACTACTCCTATGGCTTCCTGACAGTCCAAATGCTGGACGAGGCCGTCTTTGAAAAACTTGTCTTTTTTCCTGTCGCGAGAAATAAAAAAGGTAAGCCAAGATAGTCTGGGTAGTTGTAAATTCACAATTACCTATTAAAACGTTTCTGTAGAATCAAATTTAAGTTTCTGGAGAACAGGAAAATAGATTGTCATGGGTTCAATTGTTTATTTTCTGTTAAGTATATGTAATTTCAATCAAAGTATCTAGTACACGTCATTTATGTTATTACGAAGATTTACTTACTAAACATTTTTAAATATATATTTATTCACATGCTAACTGAATTAGTCTAATAAGTAGAAGTAATGAAATGTTTTAAGGTAACATGTATTAGTTTGCAAAGTAAATAACAATGACGATAATGTCTTGATTAGTCAATGGTCAGTTTAGGTGCTTGCAACACCAGAATACAAGGTTCAGTCCCCCCCTCCAAGAAGATAGAGCACAGATAGCTTATTACGTGTCTTTGTGCTAAAACATCACCATCAGAGATGGCGTGTACGAAATTTCCAAATTAGTCAAATAGAATAGTACTTTCTAAGATGACGTCGTGAATATTTTATTTGTTTTAAAATCCAAGGAAATTTGACACTGTGATTATCCTAATATTATGGTATAAATTAACAGTATTGTTTTATACGAATCTGAATTGAGCGTTGTTTTCTGGTAGCTTTGTCACACAAACAAAAGAATCCCGCCCTGGGGAGAAACCACTTTACCATTTTAAAGGATTTCATAAACATTCATCCAAATAACTAAAAATATTAGAAATAAATGTTCATATTTTCTGCCGCTGGTGATTTATAACCGATCCACTTACTAGCAAATCATCGCTATTACACGTACAGTAAATCTGAATATATTTTAGTTGAACTGTGTAGGTTTTTATTTATTTGAGTATTTTTTTTAATACATACTCTATCTCTGCTTTTATATGATGAAAGTAAAGGTGGGAAATCATAAATACATAAAGTTAGCTCTATGGAATACTGGACAATAAATATTTTAGTCCTCGATAAATGATACTAACATTTTCTTATACCAATTTTACACTATGGTCTGTGGTTTCTTATATGTAATGAAGTAATTTTCTCTGCATCAATGTGAACTGTGATTTGTGTTTGGTTGTAAATAATCATTCTTCAAAGAGTTTAAGTCTAACTTTCTAGAAATGATTAACGTACTTAAGTCTAGAATCACACTAGCGACACTTCTTGTTAAGTGTGGGAATAAAGCCTAACTTTCTGGGAGTTATTAATGTACTTAAGTCTAAAACCACAGTAGCGCCACTTCTTGTTAAGTGTGCTATTAAGTTGGTTAAAGCATTAATCTTCATGTTCCTTAAAATTTAGTGGTGTTTTAGAAACAACTCCTCAATAATTAATTAATATTTTCCATTTGGATCTGATATTTTAGCGTTAGGCACATTACTGAACCAATCTACCAAATGTTTTTCTTAACGTAAAGAAGTAAATAAATGAGCTTACCAGCACATGGGAAGCACAATCAGGAGAGAGAAAACTTACTGTGATGAAAAAGAAAATATACAATATTTCAATTTTAACAAATCAACATTTGAAACATCAACATACGATATACAAGGTATACCACTGAAATTTAATTCATCAATTTAAACACATTTTATTCAAAACTTGATAAATGATATGAAACTACAAGCTTTAGTAGCTATATTTCAGAAGATATCAACTCGAAAACATTCTTCGTAAAATTTCAAAGTATCTTATGCCGAAGAATCAACGATTAATAGACTTCCAATCAGCAAAACCCGTTTCACAATTAATTCTATTTCTTTAAAGAAGAGCTGAGTTCTTCCACTTCCACAGGTACATTTCTTATTGTTCGGAGTGAACTACCAGTATAAACAAGCACTTTCTGTACAAGCTAAAGATAAATGAAATGTATAGTTAAAATATCCCTTTGTGCTTCAGTGGCTTTTCATATGAAGCCATAAGTTTCACTAAATTGTTCCAGGTGAATACATATGATAAACATATATTAAAATATATACTTTCAGCGAAAACTGTATCTCTTCCAGCGAAGTAACTTAACAGATAGGTAAGTATACAGCTTGGTTATACTTTATTAGTATTTAATATACACATAGTACAATATTCAAAACTACATTACAGTATTTATGAATATTTCTTTGCGTTTCAAATTAAGCTGTATTATCGTTCAAAACTAAAGAAAATATTGAAATGTTCTTTCTTAATTTCTACACGCAGTAATAGTTAGCTTACTTCTGTAACCATTAACTATAAACTTGCACGTGCAAACACTTATCAAAAGTAATATTTTTAAACATTAAATACAAACCAGCGTAGTTAAATATTGATCATAAACCAACCTATGTTGACATTAATTATTGTTTAGCCTACTTCTGTAACCATTAACTATAAACTTGCACGTGCAAACACTTATCAAAAGTAATATTCTTTAAACATTAAATACAAACCAGGGTAGTTAAATATTGATCGTAAACAGCCTATGTTGACATTAATTATTGTCTAGCTTTGTGTAAATATTAATTATAAACGTTGTAAGAACTAACAGTAAAGAAAGCCAAATTATTTGAACGCTAAACATAAACTAGCTTATGTAAACATTTATCATAAACCACCGTTTTCTTGATATTTAACATGAACTGATTTTTATACACAATACTAAGAAACTGTTTTTTTTTATAAAACTAAATCGTGTAAATAGTTCTGTGGGCACTGACAACAAATGAACTTGATGAAAAATTAATCATAAATCAGCGTATGTAATCATTACTTATACATGTTCTTTAAGCATTAACTATAATCTGACGTCTGCAGAATGTAACGACACATTGAAGTCTGTAGACATAATTATAATCTGACTTCTGCAAAAGTTAATTATATCCTGATTTCTGAAAATAACTATAAAATAAACTTCTCAAGAAAGTAAAGCCAAATGATCTTCTAATCAAATACCTGGTCATACTGTTTATGTGTATTTCAGCAGTTTTGTACTTGTATACTAACAAACATTAGGTGTTCTTGTTACTTTCGCCCCCCAGTGGCTCAGCGGTATATCTGCGGACTTACACGCTAAAATCGGGGTTTCGATACCTGTGGTGGGCAGAGCACAGATAGCCCATTGTGTAGCTTTGTGCTTAATTCAAAACAACAATCTTGTTACTTTCAGTATTGGTCAAGAAGATTTTTTTTTTTTTCTAAATACAAAATTTCTGACAATCCTTAACCTAAACACTGATGCTACCAATAGATATTAGAAAAAAAATTACAAAAAAATAAAATTCAAGATAATTTATATCTGTTGATACGGTTTCTTTAATTTATTTAGCCTTCGTTACAATTCTGTTACTCTATATACGAATACTATTACTGCAGGTACATTTACATGGAACGGTTTGTTTCTTGTCAAATACGATGGTATACAATGGGCTATCTGTGTTCTGCCCGCTACGGGTTGTCGAAACCCAATTTTTGGCATTATAAGCCTTCAGGCTTGCAGCTGAGCTGTCGATGGACCATTCTAATCAGATAAACAACATAACAAAACAAGCTGTTATATTGATAGAACCTGCAGAAAAATCTTTATTACGCTTCACTCGTACAAACTGAATTTCTCTTTAAACAACAAACAAATAAAATAATTTAAAAAGAAGAAAACTCTTTGTATTCTAGATTGAAATTTGATTCATAGTGAAGAATTAATAATAATTAATATCTCAAGTACACATAAAACAAGAAAAATCGCAACTACTTCTTTATAAAGTAAAAATATATACATGTATATAATTGATGTGTCTCAGTTACTTTGAATTAAGTTCAGAGCTACACAATGGGCTATCTGTGGTCTGCCCACCACGGGTATCGAAACCCGGTTTTTAGCGTTGTAACTCCGCAGACGTACCGTTAAGCCACTAGGGATCTATGGATCATAAAATATAAAAATGTAAATATTTTTTTCAATTGAAAACCATACGCTTTATTGTTCATCTTTAGTTTACCACAAAAAAATATATATTTAACAAAACTATGAAAAGAAACTTAGTAGTAACCCCTCAAAAATAAACGAGGGTATTATCGGTTATTTTACTAGTTTATTTTGTAGCCTAAAGTTAAAATTTCATCACCCTGAGTACCTTCAGACGTGTACTGAATTATACTAAACTAAAATGATTTTGTATGTCACGACAATCAAGATATGAAACTGATCTCCAGCTGTCCACTATATTACCGTTTGGTTACAGCTACCCATTTTATCTGGTTACTTTCAGCCTAAACTAAAACACATTGCTTATTACGAGTTCACGGCAAGAGATTGATAAATATTATATAGAAGTAATGGGTCAAAACTTTCTCTCTGATTCTCTACTGTTAAGAAAAATAGCAATTTATGTCGTCAGTTGTTTGATGGGCTAAACGCAGAGTTCTGACAGAGCTCGTACAGTAGACTTTTATAACGCATCAACATGTGTCTTCGGTTTTAAACTAGATAAATATATATATATGTAAAAACGGTTCGTTTGGGTTGAGAAATTTTTTACGAAGAGGAGCAAACAACGTTTCGACCGTCGTTCCTCTACGTAAAAATTTTTCTCAACCGAAACGAGCCGTTTTTACATATATATATATTTCTCTACAAGTGGGTTTTCTCGACGTCATTGATTAGATAAATATAGTTAAAAACGGTACAAACAAAGAATGTCTGCTATAATAACTCGGCACGAACTTCATGGAAATCTGGTCATTTTTCTTTTTTTCTTCTGTAAGGCACATATTACGTGAAAATAAAGTAATGACGCTATACAATCGATAAAAACCTTTTTTTCAGTCTACCTTTGATAGATGAACGGTAAAAACCTTTTGTTCAATTTACCTTTGATAGATGAGTGGTAAAAAAAATAAGACTCAGGATTACAAATGAATCAAGCAGTTTGAGTCACTGTTTTAAGGTGCAGCACTCAACTTTAAATGTATTCAAGGAAATGGTTATTGTCAAAAAAAGGGTTAAAACCTAAGACGAATTTTAAACCTTCTTAATTCGGCACAGTAGTTCTAATTTTAGTTATCGTTTTAACATCTGAAGTCATGACCCACAATGTGAGAACTGTTGTCTCTATCAGTTTCTAAATGTATATATATATATATATCAGAGTTGTTCATCTGTCTGGTGTTACAATATATTGTAAGAAACTGAACCACCTAATTTCTACAGGATTTGATGAAGAAACTCAAATGGTTCTTCTCCACAAAAGCAACCATATATGAAAAGATAAAATGTAAACGGATTAGTAATTGGACTAGCATTTGGAAAAAACTTATAACAAAACATAGCATTTCAGTAAATACTAAATTTATTCAAAAACCAGACACAAAACTAAAGTCCATACTATGTAAAAACTACACTGACAAACATTAAACCAACATAATTTATAAAATACAATGCAACAACTGACACGATTTTTATATTGCAGAAACAAGCACAAAAATGGAAACTAGATTCAAAGAACACAAAAATCATCACACGTTTCTCAACACTGCAAATCAAATAAACACAAAATAACCATTAAAAACACCCAGATATTAAGTGGGAAAACAAATATAGACAAACGCAAAATCAAAGAAGCTCTACTTCTACGGCAACTAAAACCAAAAGTTAACCAATATAAAGAAACACCTTTATACCTATACTAATTAATAACTTATCATCCACCTGCAACGTCCCCTACAATCCCGTACCCATTTATACCCTCGTTCCTACGACATGTGTCCGTCAACGGTCACATTCAAACTCTCTTTTTCTTAACCTAAAGATGACCTAGGAAACTCGAAAAGTTATTCTCTCCTTATCAATAAAAGTATTAATACCCATACCAGCCATTTTGAAAAACATATTTATTGCAAGTGGACTTCTCGTCATCAAGAAATGAGGGCTCAACTTCGCCCGCAGGTTGATAATGATATATGCAGAGCCAACGCTTTGAGAAAGTAACGTTTAATGTCGGTAGTAATACTGTTCGTGTGTTTTGACAAAAAAAAGTTGGGAAAAGCGCACCGTTTTTACTATACTGCTTTTCTAAAGGCCGACGATAGCGGCAGATACCTTTGCCAGTAAACATGTATTTTTATCATTTTGTACAAAGCAGACGTTTCTAATTCTAGGGTTATTCCACCAAATTGCAAATTTGAATCTTATTTTATTCATAGGATGAATGGACTTGAATTCAAAAATTGCAGCATTGTCACTGGTTCATAAACAATGTCAGTAGTCCGTGTTTTAATTCTGAAAAAGAGTAGCAACTGGGAGTTGATAGATATTCACACTTTCTTCCAGTGACCTATTATAATAAAGTGATTACTGATCGACCAATAAATAAGTAACGTTTGTTTAATTTAACTTTAATTTATTTGAACGTCTTAAAGGCAGCTCAAGTTACATCTTTCTATTTCTAAATAGATCATCAGTGAGACAGATAAAATTCGAATTAGAGATCACCTTGAGATATAGCTAACAAGTTCCAACTGTTTTTTTAAGACGTACTTGAGTCTGACCTTGTGTAAACCGGTCCTCATTTTGCAGATAATTATAAAATTGTGTAAATGTAGGTGGATGAACAAATGCGAAAACTCACTTCATAAATAACATTTTTTTCTTTTAAAAAGCTACTACTTGATTTACGTAATATTCACGTGATAGTTATCAAAGTATTATAAACCCTAGATTGGGTTTGTTTGTTGTTAAGATCATAGCTGTATAACACAGGAATCTAACCTAGAATTTTAACGTTATATACCTTCAAGCAAAACGTTAAGCCACCGGGATCACCTAGATATGGAACCTTTGTTGGAAATAAACAGTCATTAGCAGTCTAATTAACTAATCGCCTGCAATGCTGTGATTTTAAATAGTAAATTACAAATTATCTTTCAGTTATGAGAAAATTAAGATCCTTTACATTCGAGCTTATGTCTACAGTCCATTTTTTGATTATACTAATTAGGCTTAACTTACAGCAACTTATAAACTTTTACTTATGTATCTACTTTATTATTTTTATGCGTTAAATCTTTTTGCCAGGTTCAGCTACTAATATGCAATGATGCAAGGCAGCAAGTTTACATTAGGCGTCATCCTTTTGAGGCCATTAAAACACCAATAGTATTCTGTGGAAATTTAGAGACAATGTCAAAAAAATGAATATTTTTACAGGAAATAAGTTAAACTGTAATTAAAGTTTTAAAATTATAAAGTTTGAATCGGAGCAGTTATATTACATGCAGTTACATGCAACAAAGTTACCTATAGTTGAAAGTAACTGCTATCCTTAAAAACAAAACATACAGACTAAACTTTTTAAAAAAAAATCTGGTGCAAAGCTACACGAAAATTATCTGCGTTAGTCGTCCCTAATTTAGCAGAGTAAGGCATGTAATCTTCCTCACCCACTACCAACTCTTGGTCTACTATTTCACTAACGAACAGTAAAATTTAATAATGGTATTATAACGTCCCCACGCCTGAAAGAGCGAGCGTGTTTGGTGTAACGGGGATTCGAACCAGTGACCTTAACATTACGAGTCGAGCGCCTTAACCTACTGGGCATGCCGACTCCGACTAGATTATTAGCAGCTACTTTAAACATGTGTCGTTTGAAGTAAATATACAGACTAAAGTACTAGATGTACTTCCGCAGGTTTCTCCAAAGTCGTGTGTTTTTAGAGTAAATAAAACAAAATTAACATTTTTATTTCTCGCTTGGCCCGGCATGGACAAGAGTGTTAAGGCGTTCGACTCGTAATGCGAGGCTCGTGGGTTCGAATCCCGGTCGCGCCAATCATGGTCGCCCTTTTAGCCGTGGGGGTGTTACAATGTTACGGTCAATCCTACTATTTGTTGGTAAAAGAGTAGCCCAAGAGTTGGCTGGCGGTGGGTAGTGATGACTAGCTGCCCTCCCTCTTGTCTTACACTGCTAAAATAGGGACGGCTAGCGCAGATAGCCCTCGAGCAGCTTTGAGCGAAATTCAAAAAACAAGCAAACAAACATTTCTCGCTTATAAAGTTCATATGTCATGCTGTACTGTAACCTACACAGTGCACAATTATTCTCGTGAGTTATGACATGCGCACGTTTTACTGATGTCACTAAAGTACAAATTGCAACGTTAAACGTCTCTTCTGTAACGTTATTTTAGTGTCTACTGAGTAACAGACAACATGCTACTGTAGAGCGGTATTAGTAGTTAAAACAGAAGACCCCTTCAGACTGCCTTCGGCTTTCTTACGGGGAAATTAGCAACTACTTTAAATACGTGTAATTTGAAGTAATGCCCAGCGTTTTAATGCTGTGTAAAAATTTGATTTTTAATCAACCGTAATGGTTATGTCACTGGAATTCAAACCTTCCAACGTGTGTGTCAATGTTTCAAGTCCATAGTTGATGGTCAGATAATCACAGTGTATTTATGATTTGTTTGTTACCAAAATATATTTTAGGTTATAATTTACGAGATTCAGAACTTTTCGGTTATTTTGCTTTATATATTTTAAACCGAAACATTAACTTTATTAGCACAACTATGTGTAAACTGATCTAAAATGCGTAGGAGTTAATAAACACTACATTTGTAACACTTACAAGTACACTATACGTTAGCATTTTATGGTCAATTAATGAATTAGGAAATTCAGATGTGTCATGCAGTTATACTTGTTATAAGGCGTGATAAAGGGCGTTTACTCTACAAATGCTTCCCAGTAGCACAGTGACATGTCTGCAGACCTACAACTTATAAATCGGGTTCGATAGTCGTGGTGAGGAAAGCAAATATAGTCCATTGTGTAGGTTTATGCTCAATTTCAAACAAACGAAACGAAATAACTCCACAAATTATAATCATAAATCTAGATTAAAATAAGTAAATAAACATACGATAATTTTAATGTTATCAGTGCTTCCACATGGAACTCTAATAAAAATCAACGCAAAGTTAAATATTCACTTGATTTATTCCCAAGGCATAAAAAGAATATTATATCTGATACCTCATTACATTATTACCAAATTTAGCACGAGCAGTGAAACGTTAATTTTGAAAACACTGAATGATTTTCTGTGTTCAATGTTGAAAATCTCTCGTTGACGCTACGATTGTAAAAGTTATTATATAAAATGATAAATTCCAGCATCTAAGCCCGCCATCTACATTCCGACACTCAGTTACACAACCCCTTTAAAACATGTGGTCAGCTTCCGGTCAGTTACCTCTTCCTTTCTTTGTGAATCTGACGATGAACGCTCCTCTACTTAAAAATTTTTTTACATATATATTTTTCTCTACAAGTGGATTTTCTCGACATCACTGATTGTAAAAGTTAATGTTATAGTCCCATCGTAACATCTTCTGTAGCAAAAACACGTCAAACCCCAAAAGAATATTATGGTTGGTTTACTATTTTTAATTCTGCGCAAAGCTACACGACGGTTATCTGCTCCAGCCGTCCCTTTAACACTATAAGACTAAAGGGAAGGCAACTAGTCATCATCACCCACTGCCAACTCTTGAGCTACCAACGAATATTGAGACTGACCGTCACATTATAACGCCCCCATGGCTGAAAGGGCGAGCATGTTTGTTGTGACAGGAACTCGAACCCGCGACCCAAGGGTTACGAGTCGAGTACATTAACCACCCGGCCATGCAGAGCCTGAATGTTATGAAGTCAAGATAAACGTTTCAATTTTCAGTTCTAGTAAATCAAGAGCACAGCCATAAAACAAGAACGTAAATATGTTTGTATGAAAAAGTGTAGAAAGATTTGAGATAAATAGTATAAACAAACTATAAAACTGTATATATAAATATATAGGTACTAGTGAACATTGACTTGTACATGATATTTCCAAATGAATGAAATATTGTACAATAAAATATTAATTTGTATTGTTTTAACAAATACTGTATCGATAACGTGGACTCTCCGACTCGCTTGACTTCGATCGATTTTAGATATTGAAAAACAGACAACGAAAGTTATATCGTTTCGGTTACTCATCGTTCGTCATTTTAACGAAATTATTCAGTAAACAAATGAATTTGTTCGAGTATAAACATTTTGGATGGAAACGTGTTGTTTTTTAATCTATCGAAGTTCTTACCTGTATAGAGAAGGGTCACAAGAAGTAGTCGAATGTAAACAGTGTCGAAGAACATGGTCCGCACTGCTCGGGGGACCTCCAGGTAAAAGAGAGTGTTGAAATTACTCCTTTACATATCAGCATGACAGTCCAGCGTCATAGACCTGCAGTCTAAACTAGGTCTTACATTATATATTTATTTTTTGTACAATGACCTAGTTTTATTTCGCTGGGGGCAAAGTAGCTGTATTTTCGGGGTTTGGTTCTATTTAGCAATACGAAAAACAGTGTTTTTACAGTGGCCTGCATACTTGTGTGTTTGTGCTGATCAGATAAATATTTAGTGGTATTAACTGTAGGATGGATGAACGAAGGTTACGACATATTGCTTGTCCTTTTCTATGTTTCAGTAAATGTTATTCTAAAACTACGTATGTATTTTATCAGCAATATGCTTATAATTATTCAGACTTTAACAGTGAACTGGGGAGTGACTTTCTATCCCTTCATTCAAGGTTGATGAAACATGATTATTTAATTTAGTAATGGTATTCTGATTCACGTGTAAAATGCCTTTTGTGGTATTTGCGTGTCTGTGTAATTTATAAATAGTTGTGTGATAAATATATACATATATGTTGTGCCTCTTTCAAGTCAAAGTCACACAAAAGTACAAAGCCGTGGTAAGAACCGGTAATAATGATTTTTTGTTTGTTTGTTTTTGCTTTTCATCAAACCAGTTATTCAGCATTTGCATTATAAAACCCTTTCACCCTTATTTGTCTGTCTAGCGATCAGCTCACGCTGTCTCGAGGAACAACTTCCTTGTTTCCTACGTTTTTGTACAAACCTTAAAACGTACAATAATCATGCATCAGAAGGAAAATTAAATATGGACAAATATTAACCGTTAAAACGTTTCACTTGGACAAAACTTTTTGGATCAATCGGCGTAAAACGTTTAAGATTTACGAAAATGGTATCAATACAATAATATTTACCGTAATTAGAAAAGTAGGAAAACATAATTATTTTTTTCTAATAGCTTCGTAATACACTGCGAAAGTTCGATCCGCGTTGTAACATATCAAACGAGAAATAACTTTACGTTGATTGAAGGTTGTTGTTAAATTGGATACTTATTATTGTGTATGCGTACCTAAATTGTATAATGAATAAAAAAATTATATTTCTGACAAGGAAATGGATTAAACTATGTTGAACGATTTTTCTAAAAAAAATGCAAGCAGTGTATTTGGTTACATTTTTATCTCTCTTTACTTTTATTTTATTATGATGGAATGACGCCTTGTAGTTCACCAGGAAATTTAAAGGATTATTAGGCTAATAAATGGGTTAAGGAGTCCATGTGGGCAACGTAAAGATAGCCCCTTATGTAAATTTACGCTTGTTAGCTTCTTTCTACATGGTGAAAACACTACGTGTAGTACCATAACAATAATTCCAGATCCTAAATGTAATCAGCATGTTCGTCCAAGCAGAAGTCTCGGTAAAAGCACATTGGAATTCTAAACAATGATAAGTATTGTGACCCTGGCTCATTCAGTTGTCAAAAAGAGACCAGTAAGGCATTGCCTTTGTGTTGTAATTTACATTCTGAAATAGCATGGAAGAAGAACCCCATAAAATGGAAATAATGACAAAATATTTGCTTGTTCTTTTGAACATTTGAAATAAGGTGTCCAACAGTTGAGAAAACAAGATTTAGCCTCTTTAAGAACAAACATTTCCATATATCTGGTATTTTCTTATATAGAAATACAGCATAATCGATAAAACCTTCATATAAAACACGTACCTATTTTACTTCTTATTCTTCCAAAAGAACAACAAATATATTACATGGTCAAAGGGACCAGCCAATCAACGAAGTACATAACAGTGTAATCTGGTATAAGTGCAAAATTCCGCACTTCTAGGTTCTTTCCTCTTGAAGATATGGCATTCACACAGACATGTATAAAAAAGACGCACACGCGCATACGCACGAACGTGAATAAGTAATAATACCCAGATGCACATTCTCAGATTCCACTTAGTTATGGATGGACAATTTTAGGTTTCTAAGTTCCTTCCTTTTGGAGTTGTAACGGTCACATACGGACTCTCAAACACGTCCTTTTATCATTACATATTGGTCTGTTAATATGTTACATAAGTATATCACTTTTTTTATTTGTAGTAATTTGCTTTATATTTTATTTTTTATTTTTCATTTGTCTGTTTATACGTTACTAAAAAGTAGTAATCTTTTTGTTATTTGTATTAATTTGCTTTTTATTTAGCTCATTTACTTATATTTTACTGTTACGTAAGTATACCTTTTGCCATTACTACCACAACACTTCTAACCTAGAACGTTTTCTATGTCTGAATGGTAAATAAATTCCATTGTTTACAGAATGTGTTATCTAAAATTTGATACGAAGCCTACGAGAGAAATTAAGCGTGTCTTAATCGTTATAAATATCATAATACTTAATTTATGAGTAAAATTATCATTCATTAGAGTAGAAATGAGGTACTTCAATTATATATCTCCCTATAAATTGCCCCCTGGAGTCAGATGTTTTAAACATAGAGTGCCAGTGAAGTTTGTTTTTGTTGTTTTTTTTTATTTCGCGCAAAACTACTCGAGGGCTATCTGCGCTAGCTCTCCCTAATTTAGCAGTGAAAGACTAGAGGGAAGGCAACTAGTCATCACCACCAACCGCCCACTCTTGGGCTGCTCTTTTACCAACGAATATTGGGGTTATCCGTCACATTATAACGCCCCCACGGCTGAAAGGGCGAGCATGTTTGATGCGATCGGGATCCGAACCCGCGACCCTCAGATTACGAGTCGAACGCCTTAACCCAACTGATCATACCAAGCCTCAGTGTTGTTCAAACCAAAAGTACCATAGCTGTGATATCTATCGTGCACCCATATTGTTGTTGTTGTTTTGTATTAAGCATAAAGCTACACAATGAGCTATCTGTGCTCTGCCTACCACGGGTATCAAAACCCGGATTTTAGCGTGCAAGTCCGCAGACATACCGTTGAGCCACTGGGGGGCCACCCATATTGATATTACAGAACAATGTTTTATTATATTCTCTAATACGAATCAAATAAACCTTAAACTAAACCTAGATCGAAAATGAAATTAAGAGCTTCTCCCAAATTATAGTGTTTTATGTATTGTATATACATATTTATCGCATTATGAAAATACTTCGCACTTAAATGTATAAATCGTAAAAGTTAAAGAGTAAAGAACAAATTATTAAACTACCACATTTAACCCAAACTGTCTACCTTTATCACCATCTTTCTGATGCAGTAATGCAATTTTAATTTATCGTGTGATTGCTCTCCAGTGGCAGAGTGCTATGTTTGCAGACTTACTATGCTAGAAACCGGTTTTCATTACCCATGGTGAGCAGAGCACAGATAGTCCATTCTGTGGCTTTGAACTGAAAATAAACAAACAAGCTATCTATCATATATAAGCTACAAAGGTTTAGTTTTGTATTCCTTGGAAATTCGCACAAATGCTCCAGATTCCAAGGCAGATAATCAACGACCCCCCTCTCCCCCGGAGTCATTTTAGTTTAATGATAATTTCTACAACAAAGTACTTGATATTAGCAAGAAGTCACTAATTTTTATATGTGTATTATTATGTAGCTAGTCCATTAAGCACGTAGCTGGCTGAAAATCATCTACAATTGTGATGTAACTCTATTTAAATTTACGTAACATCCTCAGTTGTGATTCACAGTAGAAAATGGAGAAACGCATAAATTACCGTTACTAAATAATCAAATTTCCACTTCATGATTTATTCTAGAGTACATGTCAATAACTAATAAATAAACAACAAAAATAATTTTATCGATCAAATATTAATTAGATCATCGAAGTAGGTAACTCAAAAGTTACTGTACAAGAAGATTCCTGAAAACGAATTTTTCATAAATTTTTGGTAATTTGTAACCACAGATATGGAAATTTACTAACTTTGAACAATCGTCATCTCACAGTCCCAAAGTTTACTTTGTTACAAGTTTTACCTTCTATGAGTTATTTGTTTATAAAATATCTTGCAATATCAGTAGACTCGTACTGAAGATGTAACCATAAAAACAAATCATATTAATAAATATTTGTATATTTTCTTCGAAATTATTATTTTCAGATCCAAAGACTATAGCTCTCCCAGTGGCACTACGATAGTTTCGTGGACTTATAATGTTAAAAATCGGATTTCAATAATACTCTTGGTGGATATAGATAGTTTTGTGTAACTTTGTGCTTAAATACAAACAAACATATAACGCTTTTTTATATGCAAAAACGGCTCGTTTTGGGTTCAAAAAATGTTTCAAAAACAAGTGGGTTTCTCGACATCACTGAAACATATAATCCAAAGATTATATACCAAAAGCCTAACAGTCACCCTTTCTCATAAGTATTTTTATCCAATCTTATGACTCGCCTGTATCATCGCCAGGCGGCTGTAGAATAAATTGAACAAAAATGTTAAATTCAGTGGAATAAATACTGCAAAGATATAAAATAAGCATACGATATCCTGTTTCCTAGTATTCCTTTGGTATCAGTCATTTAATTCAGTGATAAATCACAGTGCTCGTTGTCAAACTGACCTTATATCCATGTGAATGCATTCATTGAAGTAATAACATGTTATTCAATAAAGGACTTTATAAAGCCTTTTAACTTTGGAGAATAAGTCTAATCAACTTATTAGTGTGTTTTTATTATAGTTGTTCTTTTTAATGGAGATACAAGAACTGTACAAAAACATTCTTCAAAAAGTACTTTGTGTACGTTTTAAAAATTTAAGAAGTTATCCAAGTGCTAAATTATGTTTCACAACATATAGAGAACCGTTTAAGTTTTCTATTTCTAGCAAGTAGGTCACATGAAAGTTAATAAGACCGAAAGAACGAGTCTGTTCGGTTACTCTCATCTAATGGCAATAACCTTAGTTCCCAGTAAATGAACTCACCTGCAGGTTTAGGAGAGCTTTCCCTCATGGCAGCAAACACGTGAATAGTTTAAAATAGAAAATGACTTAAACAAAATTAACGGTTTGTACATTCAACGTCACACTTAAGTCAACTAGGTCGTCCTAGAGGTTTACAAACACGTCATTTACAAACATGTCATTACAAACGCCAAATTTTATATACCAACGACTGTTTAAAATCTCCATTCCTTTATAGATAACAATTAATACTTACTAGCTCTCCTACCAACTATTACAATCAGTTCTTCTAAATGAACGGTATGTCTTTTCAAGCTTTTCTCGGGTTCTTATTCAGATATGAGTTATCTTTATATTGAATTAAAATTACAAGTATGTTCGTGTTATTCATTCTGAAAAAAACTACCTCTTTTAATTAAAACTATGAAAGAGTAAGTAAAGAAAACAAATTACCATTGTTAAAAACAGAGTTGAATCCTGTAGGATTATTATACGAGAGCTATTGATGTAAGATGTGTAGTAACCCTGGCATAGCCAGGTGGTTAAGGTTTCGACTCGTAATTTGAGAGTCTGTGGTTCGAGTCCCTGTTACATTAAAAATGCTCGTTTTCTCAGCCGTGGTGATGTTGTAATGCTACGGTCAATCCTACTGTTCGTTGGTAAAAAGAGTATTTCAAGAGTTGGCGGTGGGTGGTGATGACTAGCTTCCTTCCCTCTAGTTTTACACTACTAAATTAGGGGGAAGTTAGCGCAGATAGTCTTCATGTAGCTTTGCATAATATTAAAAATCCAACAAAGAAACGTAGTCATTATGGATATAAAATAAGAGAATAAACAGTAAAAGTGACGTAATATTCTTAACTAGCAAAATCAATAAAAACCTAAAAGTACTTGCAAATAAAATGAAGCGAATACACATCTACAATTGGTCATTTTTCTAATTATAAAACCATTGAGAAAAACATTTCTTTACGGATAGTACCAAACGCTTTTCATGGTGATACATGATATCAGGTACTGCGAACAACACCCCCAGAAGACATATTCTGTAATCTGATTAAACGTTTGATGTAAACAACCACAGTATTTTGAAAATAATTATTGGTGCAGTCGAAGATAGGAAACAGCTCCATGGTTATAGACAGTTTTTAGTATTTCGACAATTTAAGGTGATATAGTTATTTGAAGTTAAGATGTATCGTATCAGAGTCTTTTGTATGCTGTCGCTATGTTGTGTACCCCAAAATGTTAGTCTCAAATTTATGGCTACCTTGAATATAAGGTAGAAAACTTCCGGGTTGACATGAATTAAAACAGATAAAATGTTTTGGTCCGATTCTTGGTTAATTGGATCTCAATTGTTGATTATCCTCTAAGGTCTGCACCAGTTATCTGATGTCCGGTTGACCCAGCTATATAAAGCCAGAGGGGTCTGTGCTTTAGCCCTTACTGGCTGAAGGTTTGTTTGTTTAGCCTTTTTAGTAGTTAATTCACAGTTTAACAGTATGCTATCATAAAAAAAAGAAATCTCACTCACGGGATTGTAGGGGGCGTTGCAGGTGGATGGTAAGTTATTAATTAGTATAGGTATAAAGGTATTTCTTTATATTGGTTAACTCTTGGTTTTAGTTGCCGTATAAGTAGAGCTTCTTTGATTTTGCGTTTGTTTATATTTGTTTTCCTACTTAATATCTGGGTGTTTTTAATGGTTATTTTGTGTTTATTTGATTTGCAGTGTTCAGAAAC
Organism: Carcinoscorpius rotundicauda; assembly: GCA_011833715.1. Lineage (NCBI taxonomy): Eukaryota > Metazoa > Arthropoda > Merostomata > Xiphosura > Limulidae > Carcinoscorpius > Carcinoscorpius rotundicauda. The sequence goes on from CM022395.1 coordinate 51,278,763, forward strand.
GTGTGATGATTTTTGTGTTCCTTGAATCTAGTTTCCATTTTTCTGCTTTTTCTCCAATATAAAAATCGTGTTAGTTGTTGCATTGTATTTTATAAATTATGTTGGTGTTTTGTTTGTTAGTGTAGTTTTTATATAGTATGGACTTTAGTTTTGTACTTGATTTTTGAATAAGTTTGGTGTTTACTTGAATGCTGTGTTTTTGTTATCAGTTTTTTCTAAATGTTTGTTATTTTTTCGCTGATGTCGGGAACATGTGGTATGCAGCAGTATAAGTTTGTGTAGCTTGTTGTATCTTGGGATTTATTGTTGTTTATTAGTTATCGGTCTAGGTGCATGCGTATAATCTTTTCTACGGGTTTTTGAGAGAATTTGTTGATTTTTGATGAAGTGTTGTTTTGTTTTGTTGATTTTATCGTTAGTTTTATAAGGTGAACGTAGTTTTGTGGCTGTGTTTATTAGAGTTTCTTAATATATCGAGCTTTTGTTTTGTTTCATGTTCTGAGTCCCAGGGAATGTATAATCCAGTATGGGTGATTTTTCTGATTTCTTTCTGTTTGGTATTGTTTGGTTCCAGTTATCTTGAGGTTAAGAAATGGTATTTCATTATTTTGTTTCTTCCTGTTCACAGGTGAACTTAATGTTGGGGTGCACAGAGTTAACGTGATTGCAAAACTAGTGTGTGTTCTGTTGATATGAATCCAGTAACTGTATCATCAACATACCTGTACCAGTGCAGTGGTGGATGTAAAGCTGAACTGATTGCATGAGATTCACTCTGTGTCATAAAAATGTTGGCTAGAACTGGTGACACAGGATCCCCCATACTTAGACGTTTTATTTGTAGGTGTTTTGGTCATTGAACATAGAGTTTGTTTTGTTCGTAGTGAATTCTCTATGGGTTGTTAATTGGTTGCTGGAGATGTGTATCAATGGGTTGGAGTCTTGGATGTAAAGTTTTAAAGCCATCTTTCAGGCTTCAGTTGTTGGAACTTCTGTGAAGAGGGAGTTACATCAAAAACACTTTTCTAATAATATTGTCAGACACTTCCGTCTCAGCTTTTGAAATACACTTTACTGTTGTTGATGGCGATGCCCTTTTAATTTTGCCAGTTGATGTCAAAGCATTATTGTTTTTATTCGGCCAAGCATCATAATGCTTACGGATACGATTTTTGAATGGGTTGTTAATGGACACATCAAGCGGTTGTAACCGACCGGTCGTTCCTCCAGGGATTATCACCAGATCACTGTTTTTGCTCCTTACCCTACTCTTGATTTTATCGGAGAGATGGCCACGAAATTAATCCATTACACGTATGTTCCGTTGCTTTACACGTCCTAACCACTCTTCCATTAACTCTGATGTCATTCACGCAATTTTTTGTGCACGAACTATTACATATTTGCAAAAATTTTCCTTTTAACAATGTTTTTCTTTTTAATGTGACATACCGTGGTAATTTATTTTCATCTACAGTAACACATTGCATGACACTAACTTTTAAATTTTTATAACCAGTGCTTTTGACTGTCACCATTTTTTCTCTTTTGGCAATTACAGTAAGTTACGCGGCACGTCAAATAATAACTGCCGTTTCATCTGTGTTACCGATTTGGTTTAATAAATATTGACTCCTTTGAGGTAAACCAATAAGGTAACGTTGATATTCAGTAGGTTTCATTTCAAAATCTGACGGCAATTTTTGACTACTTGTTGACCTTCACCTTAACGATGAACCTTCTATTTTCATAAATTTTTCACACCAGCCACAATTAACATTGAAACAAATACCACTGTTTCCCGCACATTCTTTTGCTTTGAACATTAAGACTTCTAACGTTACAGTTAATCCTTTATATCATGACTCCCTGAAATACTTAAAAACGGCAGCATCAATTTCAGGATGTCTTTCTTTTCTTGGGCCGAAAAATGACTTTGTTCTTTTCTCGCAAGAAAACAATTTGGTTTTCATACCACACCAACGACGTACATTTGCCTCACTCACTGTATGCTTTTTTACAGGCTGCATGATTCCCAATCTGTTTGACACAGAAAATAACTTTATTTTAAATTTGGCATCGTACGTAAAACACTTTTCCATTGGTAAAATCGCATTAAAAATAAAAAAGCACAATAAAATAGCGCCTGAACAACACGAAAGTCAGACAAAGACTGAAAACGGTGATATCTAACTACACCGCTAGAGGCGCTGAAGTCGGCACATTTGACGTTTTGTACGTGTTTTTTAATTTTTCTGAGCTAAGTTCTTTTCAGAATGTAATTCAATTTCTTCATCAATGCAGGAATTTTCGAAAACTTTTTCGAAGAAAATGATGTTTTCTAGACTTTCGAAGATTAAAAAACAATACCTTGAATTTAAGACTTACCCTAATTTTCAGTTTGCAAAATTATGAAAAGAAATGCATCTTAAATTCGAAGTAATACGGTATATTTCTGAGTAACTGAACAGTGAGAATGAATGAGGTAAAGAGATTGTACACAAACTGTAAACAAAATGACAAACACAATGCTTATACTTGTTTTATTTAACTCCACCCCAATCATTTTTTGTTGAAACTTCTTTCTTCAAATGACCAGGCTGAATCCAAACGGATCACACATGCGTTCTTTACTTTGAAAAAAAAATGTCAGACCGACTGACGTTCACGTGACAAGTCATTCTCATTTTTAAAAAAAAGGTAACACCATAATCTCGAGATATGAACTGAATTGAGGGACATTACTGTGGAAATCCTTGCACAACGTACAATATTGAGGCAACATTATTGCCACCAAGACACGTATTATTTATTCAAAAAAAAATATTCACCTTGAATGCGATGAATCTTAAAACATTTTCGGCCATTTGTTATGTGAAACTTATACATAACACAGAATAAAGGAAAATTTCAGCATAAATATTATAACACAAGATAGAAGTACACCGTACGCTTATATACAACAACATACACGTTGACGTGACGTTTGTGCCTCAGTAAACAACAAACCTTTTATTACAGCGTGTGCGTGTACTTTACAAATTAGAATAAACAGATTATTAACTAGGTGTGAACTGAGCTTTAACTCAGATAGAGCTATGTTGGTAAAGTTTCAATCATCTTCATGGAAGGGTTAAACTTCAGATGATACTTAAATGGGTTACCTCAAGAGTATTAATTGTTTTACAAACTGATTGTCAAAAAAATTTGAATTAATTTGTAATTATTTACTAACAAATGATAAAACATTTCTTCCTAGTGTATCTTTAGCACTATAATGTAATTGTTATTAATCCCAGGTTTCTTGTTGATAATGACCAAATCATTCAGTCCTCAAGTCCGGCTAATTTAATAGAAAACAGTATCTAACTGGACAACAATAAATAGAGTTAGTTGTTATAACCATGATAAGATATTCTTGGTTTGTCCTCCATAATGCTCACTAAAAGGCTAATCTTTTTCCTTTAGAAAAATTAAGTATTGATGTATTGATTCTACACTGACCATATTAAGTACTAATGTGATGATTCTACATTGACTATATTAAATATTGATGTGATGATTTTACACTGACCAAATTAAGTACTGATGTGATGAATATATACACTGAGCACATTAAGTACTGATGTAATAATTCTACAGTGACCATCTTGATGATTTGACAGTTCTGTTTTCTTTATCCTCCACCACAAGGTGTCATTTAGGAAATTTAGTTTCTTTTTCTGATTAGTTTATTATTAAACGAATTTTTATCTTCTAACGTTTTTCATTCTTTAGACAACGATGACGTGTAAGTGAACATTAATATCTCGGAACTGCCCATCTTGCAAATTTAGTAGGGTCTTCTTCTCATCCTTTCCTAGACTTGACTAAAACAGCAATGACATTAAATTTATAGATTTATAGCTTAGCCTAGAAGGTCTTCTATAGATCAACATATCCTTTAACTTCAATTTTTTCAATCTTATTTAACCTATTCTTGTACCAGACCAAAAACATTCACTTGTTGAGGTTTTCCTCATATCAGCACCAAACTTCGTTTTGGTTTTACTTCTTCATATAGACTTATTTCGACATAAAATATCTGTTTCTTGCATTATTCGCGCTCAGCCTGATGGTCTTGAGCACACACACTGTTGTATGAATACACACCTTCATTGCAACAAACGTTTGTGAAGGATGATAAAATCAAAGTTAAGCCATAAACCTGGATAAACTCTCCTTAGATATTCCAATGTCTGTATACATTATCCCCCGAGACCACATTTAAACAGATTGTAAACTCAAAAGTCTATCGGGTCTACATCAAGGCACACGACAGGCAAATAGTTGAGATTGCTGTTTCTTTGACTATCTTTTTTTTGTAAAAAACAAACTATATTCTAAGTTTTTACAAGAACATATCAATCTTTTAGCTTCTATACCATCACTTCAAATTATTTTTACTACCTTACAAGACATACGCCTAACTTTAGTGTAATGTCCTTATTGATCATAAAGTACTGCTTGTCCATAATAGTCTTCGCTTTGTAACATTGTTTTGGTTTGGAGGGTTCCTTCCGTAATCTCAGAGTGGTATTATTCTATGTAAGTTTCTGTTTCCCAAAACAACACTGAATGTTTTCTTCTTCAAAATGCTACATCCCTTAACTATACAACGCTCCAAAATCTCTATATAGATTTTTAATACATTTCGAGCTATAAGGGTATCCATAAAGGCATTGCAATGTATGACACCGATATACCACGACTCAAACCTGTAATAACAAACTGTCTAATTAGCTTTATATACAGGTTTGTTAATTTCAGAATTTCTCGAGAGCTATATAAAGACAGGCGTCCATAATTCTAATAGATAGTGAGTTAAAAGCACTTAACGAGAACCTTTGCCCTATCGAGTAGTAAAAATGGACCATCGTACTTATAGTGTACCGATAGCCCCAAGATGAGAAACACGTTTTTTGTGGCCTCGGATCACTAACATAAATCCTCGGTTTCCTCGTACAGGTGTACATATCCGGATTTACACACTTATATAATTTAAACCAGAAAGAGTTACAAATGTGCACACGCTTAAATCTAAATGAGCAAAAGACATACAAAAATGTCAATAATGGATTAAAACGAAGTATGACATTTAGCACTTTGTTTCATTATTTGAAACATTATTTGCTAGATCCTTTATTAATTCAATCTTCATCGCTGGCCAATATAAAATAACGTAGTACCAAACCATTCGTATAGTACGGTAACAAAGATTAAGATAGGTAGAGGGATGCATTTTGCTGATATTATATTCATCAAGCCAGACATTATCTCCAGGAGTGGAGACCTGTCATCTCGGATAAAATAAGAGGAAACTCAAACAAACTGTAAGTGGTGTAAGGCTCTTTGTAACGTAAGTTTAACACTACTACTGAAATTTTCTTATTCAAGGAATCAATATATTTAGAAAATGTGACTCTCGACAAGCCACCACCCAATCTGGTAGAGACCGTAGAGTAATGTTCCAACATCAGAAATTTCCAGTGATAAATCTTCTAAACCTCATACACAAAACACAGTTAGCTTAGTATGATATACTTTATAATTAAAAGTATAGATTTATAGCTTAGCCTAGAAGATCTTCTATAGATCAACATATCCTTTAACTTCGATTTTTCCAATCTTATTTAACCTATTCTTGTACCAGACCAAAAACATTCATTTGTTGAGGTTTTCCTCATATCAGCACCAAACTTCGTTTTGGTTTTACTTAATTTTATGTTATTTCTTCATAGATTGATCATTTTTAGTATTTGGTTGCTAATGAAAATCTCGCCAAGTATTCTTTTCTACAACTTCCACGAGGTGCTATGAACAGCAGTAACGGATGAAGGTTTGAATTCCGAACAAAGTTACACAAGGGCTATCTGCGTTATTCGACCCTGAGTTGGTTGTGTAAGGCTAGATAGAAGGTAGCTAGTCACCACCACCCACCTCCAACTCTTGGGTTACTCTTTCTCCAACGAATAGTGGGATTGAGCGTTACTTATAATGCCCTACAGCTGAAAGGGCGAACATGTTTGGTGTGACTGGAATTCAAACTCACGACCTTCAGATTGCGAGTCGAGAGCCACGGATGAAGGTACAAATCCTGTTTATTATGAAGTACGGCAACAAATGCAAATGGAAAATGTGGAAAAAGTCAAATATGTGGAAAATAATGAATCAAATGTGCATTTGTTTTTTCGTAAAGTACAAATAAAAACTAAATTATATACATATAGCTTATCTTATAATTAAGATTTGTTAACATAGTTTCAACGTTTAAGCGTATTTTTATTTTTGTTGTTTTTATATTAACATTTTAAATGCCCTTTTTATTCCTGACATAACCCTTTGTCGCTTGAGAGTGTCGCCCGAAGTGGGAGGAAAACTTGACCAAATGCTAAATATATACACAATACTGATAGCAAACAATTACCGTGAGAAAAAGTCAAATAATTACCTGGTATCATACCTGAAACTTGTAGAAAACTCGCTATTTCGTCATAGCCTTGGTCACCTTCGCCTCCTGGAGGGTCGGGTTCTCTTTGACCTCTTCCTTCTCCCCGTACTTATGTGATCTTGCAGTACAGTGTTCCCTCGCCACTTCGCGGGCTCGGCCAACCCCCACATATATATAAAATAATAAACATTAAATCTAAAATATAGCATTAAATACCATTAAAATATTAAAAATAAATATAATTAATAGTGTAAAGAAAAAAAACAGGTATATTTTGAGATATAAACATATATTTTAGTTTATAACAGCGTAAAAATGGAAACAGAACCAACTGGAAAGGCTATAGATGTACGCATTGTGCGTCTGCAAAGGCTACGCGAGATCAGCTTCATGGCGTAGCGATGTGTAAGACGGGCTATGATTGGTGCAGAAATGAAAGACGGCCAATGACAGCTACCTATTTTGATTGTCTTTCACCATTGCTACATGTCTTCAAAATGTTCATAAGGCATTGCAAGAGATGAAGCCTTGCACCGTTAATGCAAGCTGGAAGAAGTTGTGGCCTGAGGTTGTGCACGACGACAAGGGATTCACGCCTGAAGAAATCCAACACTCGGCTGTTCAAAAAGCTGTGCAATTAGCTTCGTTAATCAAAGGTGAAGGATTTGCCGATATGACGAAGGAAGACGTAGATGAACTGATTGACTCGCCGACCAAGACTTAGAAGCACTGACGAAGTCTGCTGCCGAAGAAGACGACGAAGAGGAAACACCGAAAGAAGCCGAGGAAACAATCGAGCAAAGTGGATGGTCGTTAGAGTGGTTAGGTAAACTAATGAAACTAATTAACGAAGTGAAGGAGTGCTCACAGGAATGGGACAACGATACGGTTCGATCAGTACAATTTTGCAATAAAATAGAAGAACTGATGACTCCTTATCAAATGATTTTCGATAGGCTAAAGAGGCAGAGAAAACAACTGCCAATAACAATGTTTTTCCAGCCGAGCAAGGAAGAAAGGGTACCGGTGGCAAGTACTGTTCCTGAAGTTATAACGACCGACGAAGAAATTGCCGATTCACCTTCCACAGAAGAGGAAGTGGTGTCCCCCGAAAAGACACCACCTGCTGAAGATATGTAATTTTTAATTTTAAGGCTTAATATCTTAATAATTGTTCTTATTATTTCAGCAATAATGAACAGTATTGTAATGGGAGGGTTAAATAGTTGTACAGGGAGGGTTTTAAAAGTCTAAATGCACATAAATATATACGTAAAAATCGGCGATCCCACTTCGCGGAAAATCTCCTTTCGCGGGCGGTTTTGGAACGCATCTACCGCGATACACGAGGGAACACTGTATTGAAATTTGTAATTATTTTATGTTTAGGTCAGAGTGAACTGAATAATATTCTGATCCTTTTCAGAGCAATGTCCATGTATTGTCGTACATATAAGGTTGCTATTTTGCTCTATCAGCAGAATGTCAAGTTTGTTTGTGGCACTTTTTTAAATTAATATTTATTATTTTTATTTATTTATTTTTTATGTTTAAAATATATATTGACTGGGGAGATAACTTCATCATGTATGAGATACCCATCTAGTTCACATAGTAATTCATTTTTCATCCAATTTTTATCGATGTACGTTATTGTACTATATAGGAGTCTATCTGGTATGATTGGTATGTTCGAATATTTGTGTATAAATTGAGATGATGTAGTTCTTGGAACTCTGTATGCTATTTTGAGGAGTGTGTTTTGAATTGTTTGTAGTTTGGTTTTAATTATTTATCGCTTACAGTTATCCATGCTGGAGCTGCATAATCTATTACTGGTCTAATATATGTTTTATGGATTTTTAGTAAGTTATCAGTAAATGGCTTTACTTTTCTTGCCAGTTAGACTCGTAGCATAGTTAGTTCTTCGCCAGACTTTATTTTTAATTTCATTGAAATGATTAATACAAGATAATTTTGAATCGTAGGTTAGACCTAAAAAATTTTCCGATGGGGCAATCTAGAGTAGTGTGCCATTCATATATATTTCTGGCTATTGTTTTTATGTTTTCTTCAATTTCGTAAAGATTACGAGTTGCGTTTATTTTTATTCTATATTTTTGACAGTATTCTCTTATTCTATTTGGTTCCGACTGTATGTTGGTGACTGCTTTGTGGGTGTTGCGGCACTCTTCCAGACTGCCACATCATCTGTGATCTGTGAAGAGAATCCATGATTTGGATCCTTTAATGGCATACTGTTTACACACATGATGAAGAGTATATGGCTTACCACCCCTCCCTAACAGAAACCAGCTTCTGGAGTAAAATACTCAGAAAAGGTACTCTGGATATTCACTTTACACTTTCTATTTTCCAAAACGTTAGATAGCCAGCGAATTATTCCACGTGGTAGTCCCATTTCATTCATTCGGAACATCGTGCCATACAGTGTCGAATGCTTTTTCGATATCAAGGAAGCAAGCGACAGTGCATTCATTTTTATTGAAGCTGTTTATTTCTTATATTGTTTATCTGCGTTTTTGTTTCGCTGTTTCTTGTTATCATGTACTGCCTTCTTAATTGTCTTCGTTTTTGGATTAGGGTGATTATTTCTGTATTGGGTTTCCATGTGCTATTTATTGTTTTATGGTGTTATTTTGGTATTGTTTTCTTGGCTGCTTTCTGAAGGCACTCCGTTATTGTTTGACAATGGTTATCCATTTCAGTATGAATTTCAACTTCTTCAATAACTTTATTAGGTAAAAGGTTATCTAATTTCTGATTGTAATTTTGCCAATTTGCTTTACTGTAATTACATTTTTCTTTCCTGAATTTTCAGCCTTCAACCCTTCTATGTTTGTTTGTGTTTTTGAACTTCGCGCAAAGCTACACGACGACTATTTGCGCTAGCCGCCCCTAATTTAGCAGAGTTAAACTAGGGGGGAACGCAGCTAGTCATCCTCACCCACCCCCAACTCTTGGGCTATTTTTTTACCAACGAATAGTGGGATTGATCTTCACCACATTGTAACGCGTCTGTGGCTGAAAGGGCGAGCATGTTTGGTGTTACAGGAATTCGAACCTGCGACCCTCTTCCCTTCTCTACTTTCCATCTTGGTTCACAGCTCTCCCCATCAGATTCAATGCTAACGGAAACTTAGACCAACCCCAAGTAATACAGTATTTACCACACCCTTATAGTGTTATCATCACTCTATTTAGTAGCATCTTACCTTAATTCTGCGAGATGGGCTGAAGAGAAACTAATGTTTCTGAGAGTCCCTGGTTGTATCACAAGCTTCGAGGCTTGCGAGATATAAAACAAAAACCACTGCCAAGATGAAATTATTTTTTTTTATTTCGAGCAAAACTGTTCGGGGACTAACTGCGCTAGCCGTCCCTAATTTAGCAGTGCAAGACTAGATGGAAGGCAGCTAGTCATCACCACCCACCGCCAACTCTTGAGCTACTCTTTTACCAACGAATACTAGGATTAACCGTCAAATTATAACGCCCCCATGTCTGAAAGGGTGAGCATGTTCGGTGCGACCGGGATTCAAACGCGCAACTCTCGGATTACAAGTCGAACGCCTTAACACACTTGGTCACGCCGGGCCAGATGAAATGAAACTAACACAGATCTAAGTTTATATTTTTAATGGATCTTTTTAGTTTAAAGTTTTACAATATTCGTATCAATATTAGTAAATTCATCTGTATACTAGTATAAAAAACTTTTAAAAAAATGATGTAAATGTAGGAACGGATATCACCAGTTAAAACAACATTGTAAGAATGATTAATATCAGTACTTCTAAAACAAGGACAACGGTAAGTCTTCGAATTTACAGTTATAATCAGAGGTTCGATTCCCCTTGGTGTTCACAGCAAATAGTCTAATGTGGCTTTGTTATAAGAAAACGAAAGCACATTCTAAAAGAATAGAAACAAGATTATAGGTGATAAGAAAACGAAGGCGCATTCTAAGAGAATAGAAACAAGATTACAGGTGTCCCAACGATCTTGCTTGCATTATATTTAGCAAATTGGTATCAGTCATCTCTGCATTTACTTCCCTTTATTATAAGGCAGTGTTCCAATAGACATAGGCTGTGCTACAACCTGAATGATAACTCCACCTACTAAAAGAGCCCTCTAACGTTGGCTCAGTGGGAAGTCTGTGGAGGTTACGAGTCGAAAATCGAATTTCTATAATCGCAGCAGACATAAAACAAACAGCTCATTGCGTAGATTTGTGCTTAACAAACAGACAGACAAAATCGTACTTATAAGTCGTTGGTTAAATAAAAAATGGTTCAAGGATATCTATAAACCAGAACACATCACTATGACCTGGTTCTCTTCAGTACGTGGTTTATTTTTTTACTTTATGAAATGTCCTTCTACGTTTGAAGGCTACTCTTCTAATGTATCGGTAACACTACCTTACTCTACGCGGAATACGTTTACCTTCGTACTTCTTGATGTTCAAAGTTCATTAGATAGATATAATTTTTAAGCATCCTAAGTTATGTTCTATGATGGGAACTTTGATGTTTTACTTACAAATAAAACTACAGTTCAAATCAAGCACGTGACGTTGTAGCAAATCGCAAAAAGAAAACATTCTTTAATATAATTGTTATGCTGATTTTTTTATATAAAAATACTGAAACAACAAAAACAGCTTTTAAGATTGAAACGCTACTTTCAGATGGGAACGAAGTGAGTGACTCACAAATTAAAACTATAACTGAAAATTGGATCACTAGAGATAAGATTTCACCCTTATAAAGCAGGTAAAACCAATACTAAAAAAACTAGTAACATCAACATGAATGTTTCAAGAACAAGCATATAAAATCCAAATGTACTTGTCAAAAAATGCAAGTAAATGCAACACCAACATACGAAAGACTTCAATTTGTGCTAAACAAAAAGTAATCCATAGATCAGAATTACTTGGAATGAAATAAAACTTCAAAACATTCGAGCGTTTACATACTTACAATTATTTTTAAAGATGGTAATTTTATAGTTCTGGAATAAAATATGTAGTTTACCGTTCCAAGTAATAATTCTTTCACAATTAAGTATAGAGATTAACATGTTGACTACCAAGTATTCCAGCTGCTACGGCAACTCTGAACCAAGTTCAAAATACAACTCTAATGCTTCTTCATTTTGTAACCCTTTCGTGACGCCTTTTTGGATCGAAAGTGAAACAATTTGTAAGTAAATCTAATGCGTGTATGGTGCTGACATTTAGCGTTGAAGTTAGGTATTATTAAAAACGAATTAACTCGTCCGTAGCACTGCGTTACCGATCGGCTTGGACGAGTTATCTCGTCTTTGGCACTGAACAGGTGAAACGTTTGTTTTGAATTTTGCACAAGGTTACATGAAGACCCCAATGACAACCTTAATTTAGCAGTGAAAGACTAGAGGGAAAACAGCCAGTCAACACTATACCCATGGACTACTCTTTCACTAATTAAAAGAAAGATTGGACATAACATAATAACTTCCCAACTGATGAAAGATCAAGCTTGTTTGCTGAAACAGGGATTTGAACTGGCAACTTTCAGAATGCAAGTCAAGCACTCTAACAACTTGGTCATGCTATTGTGTGTGAACCTTTCCATTACGTATCCCACTTTAATTGAAAGTATAAACATAAGTGGTCACTCAAAAAGTAACTACGTATTTTTACAAATTTTTAAACTATACAGAATATCAGTATTGAATTTGTCTTTGAAAGTATGTTTTATGTTGGTTGATCTTTCATGTCAAAAATGAAAAACAATTTTTCAATTGATCTTTCATGTCAAAAATTAAAAACAATTTTTCAATTGATCTTTCACAAATCTTAAATTTATCACCCATGAAAATATACCTTTTGAGCATTTATATTATGAGAGTTAAGAATGTATGTAGTATGTAATACATTTTTCTAACAGAATAGTTATGTATGTGGGCTAAGTGTAGCTCAATTGTTAGTGTTCTAGACTAGGGTCATGAAAGCCATGCATTTGAGTTATGTTAGAACCATTTTAAAAAATCCTATTGCAAGTTTCATGTTATAAAAATGATTGTCAAATATCATTATTTGGTCAGAAGAGAGAAACTCAAAAAGTGAGTTAGCTCCTAGAAAGCTCATGAATATACAAAGAAAACAAAATGTGTTCACAAAATGTGAACAATAGTGTTTTTTTTTATTTATAAAGTTAATGACATACTAATAAATATCTATACTACAAATCAACTTGCAAATGTCTGTACTAAATGTCCTAAACAACAACTCTCAAACTTCCTGATCTATGATTAACATAAAACTCTGTAAAAATATTAGGTGTGTTTCTAGAAGGTTGCTAAAAACCTATTACTTTATCAAATTCAACTTGTTTTACAATTCTTAGTTATTACAATTTTTTTCTTTGCTAAGTACTGCCTTAGTACCTATTTTTATAAATCATTAATAATCTTTTGGATCAAATGAAAATGTTTAAAAAACAAAATATAAGTAAATATAGAACAAAAAAACATGTAACATACTTCATGAGAAATTCTATAGACATAAGTTTTGTTGGACCACATAAAAAGTTACTTGAGAGCTATCTGTGCTAGCCATTCTTAATTCTAAAGTGACACTAGAGAAAAGTGAGTTAGCCAACACCCACCAACCATACTCATGTTCTGAAAATGCTATGCATGTTTTTACTTTTTTTGCACTAATGGAGTGTGGACCTTAGATCAATACTTACACATGCAAGTCACTGAAACCAATTATCATATTGCTTTGAATGCCTTGCACATCATGTATTTTGGCAATTAATACTCAACATCATAATTAAAAATATAATTTTCCAATACATACAAAATACAGCTTGTAACTATAGTGTGAGAAAAATTTTCCTTTATATTGAAACTAAGTATGAACTTTTGGTAATGAATATTCATTTACAATGCAGTTTTAAATTGTTTGAATAACTGTTTCCATATTTAATAAGAAAAAAAGTTTGTTGTTGTGATGAGTATTTTTTTAATTACAAAACTAATTAAAATATTTTATTTTTTGATAGTGGAAGTAAAAATTATTGTTGTGTATAGATTCAAAAGGAAAAACAAGAGACCAAAAATCTAGCTGTATGACAAAAAACAAAAACCTAAATGTAAAACAAGAGGGTACACTGTACACAATTGTAATGCTTCTAATTAAGCCAAAAGTGATAGTGCAGTTAATTGTAAAAAATTTTTTTTACACAGATACAAGTTTTTTTGGAGTAAGACTGTATTGACAGAATAACTATCAAGCATATGCATAAAGTGTGAGTAGAAAAAGAGGTTTTAAAATTAAAATTAATGATAAACACTTAGTTGAAATACCAGACAGCACTTTAATTTTAAACCTACAAATAAAAACATTTTGAACTGTATTTTTTTAAGAATTTGAAATTCTACTTTCAGAAAGAATGACATAAATGTTTTTCTCATAAAACCACATGGACATTTAAGAGTTGGACAGAAAATTTCAACTTCAGTGTTGAAAAACTTGGAAAATTTTATTTTCTGTGAAAATAAGAATTTCTTAAAAGGACTTAAAGTATGAGACTTAGTTCACACTTTACTGGTTTCTGATGATGTGCAAATGAATAGGTTTGTTAGCTTGTCAACAACACATTGTATCACATCAGGATGAACAAAACAATTGATAACATCTTTCAATGGAACTTCTGTCTTTGAGCTACTACAAGAAATGCCTTCTGAATTATTCCTCTCTTTACCATTTCCACAGAACATTTTTTCAAATTCAGTAAATGAGAGACTAGGCACCTCTGTCATGCAGGCACATTCTGAAGTAACATCTTCATATGAACTAGCTGCTCCTGTTTCATGAAGTTTCCTTTTCTTTCCACATCTTCCATCTGAACCTACTTCTTGCATCATATCAGATGTAAATGTGTTCTTTTCTCTCTGGTTACAAAGATTATTCAAAACTATATGAATATAATGTACAGTTTCTTCAGGTGAAACAAGTTCCTGAAAGTACAAAAAAAATTAATGTTTGCAAGAACATATGTTTCTTTTATATAAAAAAGACTGATAGATGGTGTATCTCCACTGCAAAGTGGGTCTTACATCTTCAGTTACCTCCAAAAACTAGGATACATTTTATAATCCTACATTGAAGCTTTTACCCTAGCACCCCCCCTTTTTTTTTCTTTTTACAAATATGCAGTATATTTTATTTCATGTGAAATGTGTTTTGGTTTATGGTTTAAACATTTTATGATTATAATATATATATACAAAGTATTCTTTTCTCTTCATTATAAAATTAGAGTTCATATGCATATATAGGTAAGAGATTAAAGGAGTTTTCCAAACATCTCAAGACTCAATAACAAGATTTTAAGGATATAAAATAATGAGTAATAATAAAGTAATATCCACTTCAGATGGATCAGTGAAAAAACACTGATATAATGAGTGGTAAAAACTGTTCTAGTATCAGATAATATGAACTGCAGATTATATTAAGTGTTATTTTGATGGTGATTAGAAATATAATTAAAAAACATGTTATTTAACCTACACAGATTTCAAAATGGAAAGTCAAAAGGTACCTATTAATATTATAACAAAAAATACTAATTACATTTTTGTTCAACTTATTACTAACTAAGACAAAAGATTTATGATTTGACTTGGTTTCAATTTTGCCCAAAGCTCCACAAGGGCTATCTGCACTAACTGTCCCTAATTTAGTAGCGTAAGAATAAAGGAAAGGCAGCTTGTCATCACCACCCATCGCCAACTCTTGGGCTATTCTTTTACCAACCCTTAGTAGGATTGATTGTCACATTATACTGCCCCCATGGCTGAAAGGGCAAGCATGTTTGGTGTGACAAGTATAAAACCCTAACCACCTGGCCTTG
Organism: Carcinoscorpius rotundicauda; assembly: GCA_011833715.1. Taxonomy (NCBI): domain Eukaryota; kingdom Metazoa; phylum Arthropoda; class Merostomata; order Xiphosura; family Limulidae; genus Carcinoscorpius; species Carcinoscorpius rotundicauda. The sequence continues at coordinate 51,294,195 of CM022395.1, forward strand.
CTGGGGCCGAGAAGGTTTATCACTGGTGGATATTTTTATGGTTTTTATCACATTCACAGATTTCAAAAATTAATATTACGAGCCTCCCACATAAATGTATGATTTACTCAGGCCACTGATCAATAAATATGCTGATGTGAGAATGACATTTTTTGACACTTGATTTAATCTATACTTACACTCTGCAAAAAAAAAAAAAAAAAAAGATTTTTTTTTTTTTTTTAAAGAAATTTAATTAGACTTGCATGTAGCTTTGTTACAAAATTCCAAGCCTTTCACATGTAAAAACAGTAGCAGAAGAGAGTTAGGCCATGTGAACATTTTCTTAAAACATTATTAATTTATACTTTAACATAAAATACTTTTAATTCCAATACAATATGAGAGTTAATCTAACAGTACAATTCAGTTTTGCCCCAGAAATTTCTGGACAGAATATAAAAGCATATTTTACAAGAATCATAACGCAAAATAAAATTGGCATTCTATTTTCAATTCAACCAAATTATTATTATTTTTTTTACAATAAAATACCAGTACTTAAATTTTTAACAAACATTATTAAACTTGTGAATAAAATGGACTCACTTCAGTAGGATTTATCCATTCCATTCCATCAGGCTGATAAACCGGAACCAAAGCTGTCATCAATGATCGGACAACAGCTTCATTCAATCTTGATTCCTCATCACTGGGCTGTTGTAAAAATTAATACCTAAATACTCAACATGTTTTCATGCATGAAAATACCAAAAGCAGAAATGTACTATGATTTAAGGTTAAATATTACACTATTAGTGTATTACACTCATACATTTTCACATGTTCTTCCCAATTAGACAAATACATTTAAGAAATATTAATAACATGGAACCTTCTTAAATCTCCCTTTTAATACTATAACCAGCTCTCTTGAACTTGTGTACCTATTAAAAAGAGTTCCTTGAAAAACAACCAATTTCAAAGGGACAGCCAAATTCAGTTGGATCTTAATACATTCACAGTTAATAATATAACAGAGGTAAAAAAATGCACTAGAAAGTAAATACAAATTGAAATCAGAAGCTTATAGATCATATAGATCATAATTTACGGTGAAATTATTTTTGGAATTCCTTCCTTATTATTAGCCACAGCATAGCAGCTCATAGAATATGAGAATTTTCAACTTTGTTGAAATAAAAATTTAGTTTCTTTTTTTAAATCTTTAAATTATTTTCAAAGTTTTAACCATCTCATGATATCCACACTATCAGTTTCTAAATAAGATTTTTTTATATATTCAACTTAACATTATTGTTTAAACATTAGTAGATTTTATGAGTTACAAAATAACAAAAAACATTTTGTTATGCTATATTAGAAAATAATATATAACAATAACAATTTAACTTGAAAATAAGGTGCTGATATAGAATATGCTAATTTAATGTTGGAAAAACAAACTAAAATTGAATGTATTAAAAAAATTGATATTTAAATGTAACTGAATTACATAAAAGAATGTCTATTATTTCATCCAATTCTGATGCCTAAATGTGATCTGGAGAACCTTTTATACATAAAAAGGAAGAATAATTAAACTGAAGACATGAAAAAAAAAAGGTCTAGAACACTGAGCAACAGTGATGAAAATACTCAATAATCAAAAGCTTGTAATATGTGACATTTCTGAGACAGGACAAAGTAGTTAGAGCAGGGACTTTAAGCTATTACTAAACTATGTTTGATTATCATGATGGCTGCAGTCTGAGATGAGACTTTTGGCTGATTCTACAAACCTAAGCACATAGCACTCATTAAACACCATAGCTGCATAACCTTAAAGAATTCTTACATATATAAAACAACCTGATATAGCAAATACATAGAGACAGTGTTAAAATTCTGTCATATAAACATCAAAACCAAAATGAGACCAAATATACCCTAACACAAGTGATAACTGAAAATAAGCACAGTAATGCAAACAGCCATAATAACAGTCAAGCAATATGTGAATAGCTACCAAAATTGCTCTGTGAAAGGCAAATGTGTATCATGAGGGAAAAAGTAGATACTGTAAAGAAAGAAAACAGCAGGATATGTAAAGTAATATGAGAATGGAAAACAAAATAACTTTCTAATAATACATAAACATAATAAGAGTAAAGGCACAAAAGATATAAATTCAAAATTTCTATAGATAGCTCATACATATCCTAAGAACAATTTTGGTAGTACAGAAAAATGAACTGTGAATTATATTCAGGTTGAATTAATATAGTACAGGAATGGTATTTAAAAAAAAAATAGTTGGGATGTAATTACTTATAATCAGTAAAGATATGCAAGTTTCTGAGAGAGATCAGGTAATTATGAAAACCTAAACAAATGATTGGGAAGATACTGTAATCACCTCAAAAGTATTTTCAAGATTGCATACAGAAAAGAAGATTAATATCCTTAAGGGATCACTTGTCCTACTGAATATAAATTATACCTTACTACTAATTCATACCAGCTCAATCCATGTATTGACACTGATAGAAGGTTCTAGACATTCCACAAAATGCCACCACAACTTTGGCACAAACAAAACTTCACCTGGCTGTAATGTGATAACATAAGGATGAGCATTCTGTAATGATAAAATTATCAACTGTACGTAAAATATACAAATATATAAAGCTATACAAATATTTAACATAAAAATGAAAACATCACCAAATGCTCTTAATGAACATAGAGGAGAGATAAAATCATACTGAAGTATTGTATGTGGGCTTTCATGTCCAAAACTGAAATCACAAAACATACATGTAGAAATGATATTATAACTAAACTTTTATTACAAATAAAAATTTGTTTTATGTCTTACTATACCAAAATATTTCCAGTATTCTCCACTTTATCAGGTCATCCCTTAAGTAATGTCCAATTTTAGGTTCAGAAAAAGAGAAAGGATTTCAAATGCTTTTAATGTTATTTAATCAGTAATGAATGTTCCAATATTATTAATTACTTCCTGCCAATGATTCACAAGCTTCTGAATGCCACTTCTATAAAATTCTTGGGGTTTGGAGGAAAATAATGTAGAGAAGGTACTTTTGACACCTTCATGTGTTCCAAGCTCTTTTTTACCAAGATAGTTATGAAAATTTCAGAATAGATGATAATTAGATGAGGCAAGGTCTGGATGTTAAGAAGAATGTAGAAGATTTTTCCAGTCTAGCTCTTCAATCTTGGCAGATGTGATCCTTGCTGTATGGGGCCATGCATTATCCTGGTATAACACAACACCTTTACAACTGAGAAAAGCAGGTTTCTTTTCTTTCAGAAAGGGGTCTGATTTTATATTCAATGGCTTTAAAACCAAACAAAATTGAAGACTATAAAAACGTATTATTATATGTCTGAGCAATGATGATTTTATAAAGAATAACTTGTGTTTCATTTCCTACTTTTGTGAGTGGTGGTAGATGAAATGTAGGAAGATGTCAAGCTGAAAGAAAACCTGTCATGCGAGTTACACTGGGGTAAATTCAGGATTTTTTTAAATATTGCCTGGCAAAATTAAAAACTTAATATTTATCTGCTATTAAAATATGGATTACTAGCTAAGATTTTATGCTATTCTAATTGGTATAAAATATGTAATGTGAGACACTAAAAACCTTGAATTGTGCATGCAGTAAAGGGTGCCTGTTGTGATAGAGTTAAGATAAATTAACTTAAAATTTTCTGTAGATCATACATACATATTTTCAAATGTAAATAATTCTAACATACCTGTGTAAACGTTTCATAACAATTGTTTAAAAAGTAGGAAAACACACAAAAAAGGATTTCAATGATACCTTTATTAATTATTTTAAGTCTCTCATTGCAGCATATCTGAATAATTAGTACAAGTCCAATGTGGTCTCTGTCATATCCATATGTATACTTAGCAATCAACAGCAACAAAAAAGAAGAATCAGAAAAATACATTATTTCATGTTTATTCTTTATTTATTATTATAAAAGTAACTAAAATATAAAAACAGGTTTCCTCAGGTTATTTATGGTTAGACTAGATAAAATAAATAATAATATCATAAAAAAGTTTCATAAGACACCCATGTTAGAAGCTGCCAGATCACATAATTTAATAGTGTAGTGTGACCTCCATGTTTCCCAAATGATCTATACCTTACAATGGCATGAACAGTAGTCAGACACTGCTTAAAGGAATACAATACAATAACACTTAATTGTAAACAGATGTATGCTGTTAGGTGTTTAAAGCTACTTAGGATAAATGAACACAGTTTCATGTTAAAATTTGAAGTAATTTCAGAAAGAAGAAACAAAAAGTAATTTAGACTTATTTGGATTTTATTTTTTTGTGGGTACAAAGTCCATCAAATTGACCAATGTTGCATAAAGTAATGGAAGAGAAAATAACAAAATAGAAGGTTTTAGTAAAAATAAACAATAGAAAAAGTATTTTTAATCTTAATATGAAAATCACTTTGCAAATAAACTACACAAAATAAATACTTGACATATTCATAATAAATCTTTAGTGAAAACAATTCATTAAAAAAAATTTATTTTAGGTACAAATACTTTTAATGTGTACTAAACAGCTGATAAATTTTGTGAAAATACACACACACTGCATTAGAAGTTACAGTATTAAAACTAGCAAGTAAAAATGGTCCCATGGTCAGTTCCTCAGACCGATACTGTACCAAAAGAATTAAGATACGAGTCTTAAAAGCATATAACAGAAAGTACCTTCACTGCCACTACTTTTTGTTACCTCTTTCTAAAGTCACCTTAGTCATTATACAATGAATACTATGTTTTAACTAGATACCTTCTGAATTCTTAGGGCTTATACAAACTTTTGGCAAGATAACAATAAATAAATACTATAATAATATGTTGTGTTATAAATAAATTTACTAAAAGTTAGGACTTCTGTGTCACTTACCAGATAATCCACTCCCACATTTTTTTTTTTTAAATTCATAATCTGAACAAAGGATGAGTACCTCAATTTATACTGATAGAAATGAAATTAAAAGAATATATTTAGATTACACATATTTTACTCAAAATGAGAAAGATTAGCCAATTTAATATCTTACCTGGAACTTTGAATGTTTAGAAAGATCAGGACAAGTGATATTAACTTCACTAAAAATACTGGATTCTTCATACGGAATACGTGTTGGATATAAATTTGCAACATCTTCTGGTGGAAACAACACCCAGCGTTTTCTGCACAAGAAAGCAAAGGAGAATAAATGTACGAGTTTTAAAATCTAACACAATCAACATTTAAACAATAAAAACAAAATGATACAAAAAGTCTTTAAAATTACACTAGTTTCTGCAGCATTGTTATTTTGCAGAAAAAGCTTTCAGGAAGTTCACTGGCCTTAGAAACTCTGATTTCTACAGCAGGGGCATAAACAGCATCATTGCGTGTTGACAAGTGCATTGAAGCAAATAGTGCTTACTTTGTAAAACATGTTGTAATCAACACTGGTTTACACTTTTCCAACCTTTGCAATTCAAAAACAATACAAACTTCTAGACAACCTAATACATGCATTTCCTGTCACAATGTATCAACGAGTCATTTTTGGTTGGCCAATTGACTGTCTGGTCTCAAAAATATATTGAGAAACATAAACAATAAGTCAATAAGCTTCTGAAACTCTGTCAAATCATTTTCTCTTACACTATCCTTAACAAATGACCTCAAACACATTGGTAGATGAGTATTTGCTTTCAAACACTGTGCACTGAAAGTAATTTTAGCTACACTGCTAGTTCTGGTTATCTCCATTTTGCCCACCATTCCAGTGGGAAACTGGACAAGTGACAAAATTAAAGTAGAACATGAGCTTCATCCTTCCTTAAACAACTTACTATATAAGCTAATATTGCCTGCTATCTTGGTAATGTTTTTCAATGTTTTCTCTCTCCAACCACACTATGGGGGTCACTACACTAGACTTCATACATAGCAAACCATTTGTGTATATGTTCCTTCAATCCCCTGCTTCTGGGCCTTTTCTGGCCACTATCAGAAGGTTTACCAGTAAAAATGTAGCTCACTTATTCTACAGGTAAAATTGACAAACAATTTCTACCATAGATCCATTTTTAACATACCAAAGCCAAAACCTACACTGACAATGGCTGCATGTATTCTGTTGTTGACATTACTTAGATGTAGTTAAGGACATCAATGCTAACCTCCTCCAATGATGGCTTTGCTCAAAAGCACCTGATACTCCACAAGGTCAAGTATGCAGGCAGATCCTGTATCATCAAACAATTTCATTTTTTTCCCCTGTATCTTTCTGGATACATACCAAGCAACACCCAACTCTGAACATTTGGACTAACCATTAAACCTTTTGGTGCAAGCTACTTTTTGCATCTCACCAAGTCAATGGCTAGATTTAAGTGAGCTCATTACTTACTCACAGAAATAACAACAGCTACAGTGCACTGTCAATCCTCTTGCATCTGTTCTATAGTTGATTGAAATTGCTTACCTCACCTATATTAATTTCATTAAGGTATGAGTATTTCACTTTGAAATAATATTGCCACACACCCAAAGCAGATATTTTGAACCTCCTTTCTAATGTGATGTTTGAATAAAGACTTCACAAGTATTGGCTGTGACATAAACATCATGATAAGACTAACCAAGTTCTACCTGTTCATTACAAGTCAGAATAACTATGTTATAGCACTGAGATGCGTTGGCTATCATATGCCTAGATTCTTTTCATCAATCACATATTCATGTGACATATTAACATCCCCAGTATGGCAAAATTCACCCAAGAGTTTAACATTATCACCAAACTATAGTAATTTACTAATTTAACCTCTATCAATTTCTTTAATGTAAATAAAAGGTACAAGCACTAATCCCTGAGGTACTCTACTAACCCTAAAAGTCCAGTTTGACTTCATTAATAACAACATTCAGTCTTTTCTTATCCATACACCCTACAATCCAATTAATTAATTTTATCCCTACTGTTACAAATGCTTTTGTTAAGCTAATATTTTATGTTGTACATTATCAAAAGTTTTTTTAATAATTTTTCATCCAAACAACACGCAAATAAATTTGTTGGTATACTTTACTGAAACAACAAGAGACAAAGATACACAGTAGCATGTCTTGTGCCCTGAAAACAACCTGCAGTACACACTATGTGTCACTAACATGAGTGATAATTTATCTTCAATCTTCTGTAGGTCAGACTACAGTAATCTAAACTATCATATATTTTCAGTAAACGGGCTTTACTAAACTTTCTCATATTCAAAATTTCAAGGCAATTCATTATAAAATACTTGAGATATAACATCTCAAACTTTGATTAAGTTTCTTCCTTATTTTTTTCTTCACACAAATGTATGGAAACTTTATCTGACACAAAAACTTACTTAACTGTTACAATCTTTTTCCCAAATGTCATTCATTGATATATTTTTACAGCCAACAATTAAGTATGAAATTTTATCTGAATATAAACCACATGTGCATTGTTCTTTGACAAAAATTACTCACATTTGAGCATGATTTTTAGTATGCCTACATAAAATGTCACAAGCTATAAGTATGAAATATTTACTTCACTGCACCTAAAAGTGAAAAGTTTTTAGTTTTTTGTCATTCAAATTAAAGATGACTAATTTAGAGCAGTAAATCTATAAGGTAAAAGCATGTGCAGATATGTAAGTATTAGTCAGGCCAAGCAAACTAAATTAGCAGTTTCTAGCTCACATTTGCAGCATAAATTCACAAAATTAGTGTCACATGACACTAGCTTAAACATTCTGCATAAAATAATGATGCTTAGTAAAGTTGTACTGATTGCATGAGGGTGGTGAAAAGGTGCTGTTAATCTAAATTCTATGGTATTACTATAAATAAAGCTATTGACACTGTTTTACCACCATATATTTTAAAGAACCACGTTGATCTTGTAAAATAAAGGTTTGTTTCAAACAATTGGGATGTAATTCTTACACTAAAGTTGGTTGCTATTATGTGGCACTTTTTCAACTGGTGTGGTTTATCAATATATTTTAAACAAAAAGTCATGATATCTGACCAAAAACACCATAGATGTCAAAAAAGGTGCAGTAAGAAAGTATTCAGCATGCAATTTAAAGGAATAAAATCAAAACTGGTACATACACTTATCGAACTGGTAAGATGTTTATAGCAAATGTTCACACATTTCTTATAAAAGCTGTATATTTTGTTTTACCATCATGCCACAAACAGAACAAAAAATGTAGTCTGGTTAGCTAATATTATCAATGCTATAAATGTAGTCACCAGTTTGGTCTCCAACTTTGATTTATTTCCTTTAAGCCACACACTAAATTCTTATTTTGGCTGCACCTTCTTTTTCAACACTTAGCATTTATGGTTAGAAAAATTTAATCCTAAAGATATAGGTGGGTCAAAGTGTTTATGTCATGTCCTTTTAACAGAATAACATTTAAAGTGTGATTAAATTATTATAATCAATGTATGTGAATAAACTTAATACCAAAACATAACTTATAATTCAAATATTCCTATTATCTGAAGTTTAATTTCTTAATTTAAAAAAAAATACTTAAATAAATTCTCAGTCTTACCTTTTTGTTTCATATCACACATCAAAGCTCCGACTTGCTCATTTTAAATTTTCTTTCAACCATTATACAATTGTCTGTGTGCTCAACAAAATTACAAACATGTAATAAGTATTGACAAGTTAGAATATAAAATTAGAAACTTCAGTATTTATGCTTTACTGAGATGTAAACAAAAAATATTAAACCTACTTGACATGTCCCTCCAATTTAATTTTGTTATTCAAAATATATCATAAATTCTCCATGATACTACTATTGGATTATTCATAACCAATATAAATAAATAGGTTTTCTTTACAAGATCTTTTACACAGATTATTTAATTTTGGCACTTGTAATTAAACATTTTGCCTCAGTTCCATTGTTCATAATTGTGTTGTTCAATCTAACAGCTAATGGAATTTTTAAACCTATTTGTAGATTACTTAAAAAGCCACACAAGTTTCAGTAGTTCCAGGGTATTCTATTTTAATACATAATCATTTTTTGTCACAAAAAATATAAAACAAATTTAAATACTTTTGGTGGACAACCAGCATTCTTACAAAAAGGAAGGTTTAGAGTGCCTCACCCATGAACATCAAAAGGCCCAAATTTCTTGATTTTTTATGTACATCTATTATTTTACTGTTGTTATAAAATTGGATGAAACAAAAAATTAAATACTTATTAGGCTAGACAAGAAAATGTATGTAAAACAACATGTCACTCTTGATATCCTTGTATGTACACATCATGTGGTCTCATTGTAACTCAATCATTTGTTTATAATGCTGTGGTGATGAATGGTTTTTACATATTGTGAGATGATCTAAGGCAACCATTGGATCAAAATGCCTCATTTATAGAAAGTTCTAAGTCATGTAATATTATATTACGTATATACCCTTGAGTTATATAAAAACCTCAGACCATTTAGTAAGTAAGAAAAAAATCTCACAAATATGTTTGTTAGATATATACAACTGTAGAGAAGTAAAGCTACATGAAACCAAATTGCCAAAGGCTATTAACTTAGAGTAAATAGAGTGCAAATGTCTTTTTATGCAGTTATTCAAGGAAAACAAATAAATCTGACTTATTTCATATTTTGTAACTTTTCATTTCACCCTGCATTGCTGATTTCATGATAATTATTGTTAAATCAGAGGAAAGTAACATGCAAATTAGATTTTACTAAAACTTTTTGATATTTATTTAGGAGGTTATAAAAATTATGCAAAAATAAACAAGTTGTAAGATGCAAAAAAGTATTTTTATTCTAAGCATGAATATTGCATTTCACCGAGACAGACTCGATAAAAACTTCACAAATTCATAGACATACCTAAAATAAAAATAGCTTAATAAACACCTAATTTTTTTTGTACAACAGACTCATAATCCATGATGACGAGAAAACCCACTTGTAGAAAAATTATATACAGAAAAAATCCAACATCTAAGCATGCTCTCTACATTCCTACACTCAATTACACAACCACCTTCAAACATGAGGTCAGTTACCTCTTTCTTTCTTTGTGAACCTATGACCGAAGAAGGTCAATCGTTGTTTGCTCCTCTACATAGTGCTTTCTCTACCCATACCAGCTATTTTTTTTACACATACAAGACTTGCAATATTTTCTAATAGCTTGCCAAATTTCCTGAAAATACACTCAATACATTAAAAGTTATATTACAAACTAACCAAGCTGACACATATACCATTAAGAAGTTATTAACATTACCATTCAATTCGCTGGTAACACAGCAATCATCAAACTTCATTTATATATTTAAATATACCTACCTGCCACACACCTGAGCTACTAAATTACAACCATAAGTATCTTGATGACAAGGGGTATGGGCACCACTGCTACCAACCCAGAAAGTACTCTCTTCACCTTGTCTATTTTCAAATCCAAAGGTTTTCCAATCAACAACCTACTATTGAGAAACAAATTTAGAATATGCAGCACACATCATAAATACAGTACAAGAAATTATAAAACAGAAATGGTGCCATTAACATTTCACGTCCACAGCATGATAAATCACTAATATGTTGTACTTTACTTGTATTTATACATAACTTGAGATTGACAACATTTTGGCAACTGAAAAAGCCTATATCTGGGCCTAATTATGTAATTCGATTGGTAAGAACATGAGAATCACAAGAACAAAACACAGTTTTAGGCCTGTGATGCAATAAAACAATTCAACAGACCAAACTGTAGGGAAGGATGGTTGTATGCACCATACCCTCCACCTAAAATGAAAGGGGATGTATACCTTCCATCCCCCCCAGAATCTACATCCCTGATTACTACTTACTTTATTGTAATGACTTCTTTCCATAAAGTGAATGTTCTTTTTACACTCAAGGTCTACCATTTTAAAGCATACCATTACTGATAAATAAATCGTACATAAATGTGCATGTAATAATGATAAGAAAATATAAACAAAAAAACTACTAATGAGAAATACACAATTAAACCAGGCTATGTAAAAATCACTTATAGTAATTAAATTGAATTATTAAGAATATCAAAAATAAGTTCAGAATATTTTATAAAATTTACTACAGACATTTTTTGTAGCACTGATTTACTATTTTAATGATATACAAAATATCTTATATCTTATAGTACAAAACTAAAGATTTCTGGAGATCTTTCATCTTCTTTGATTTTTATAATACAGTAATAAGCTAGATAACCCACATTTCACAAAACTCAACCATTCAGGCAGTACTAAAAACATAGTAACTAGGTCATCTAAAATTAACAGTAAAATTACCTGTAAGATATGAGGAATACTTTTAAAAACTTTGGACATGTAATTATAACTGGAATAGCACCAATGGGTAGAAGGATTATATGATGCTAATGAACTTTCTTTACTAGCAGTTTCATTCACCCAGTCATAAAACTCCTGAAGGGAACATCTGATATATTCAGCATCTCTTTCCCATCTTGGCTCTATTCCAGAAAAAACAGAATTAACAAATATCAAATATTTGCAATATGCAAATTCATAAAACTTGTTAATGTAAATTTAAATGTTCTTTATACAAGTAATGTACAAATAATAGTTTACATTTACAGCATACCTATTTTCTTATCAAAGCACAAAGTTTTGAAAAAAATTTTAAAAACTGACAATGCTGCTATGTTGTAAAATAATTTTTTTTATAAATTATGTTCTCCATGAAACTTGCACAAAGTGAAAATTCTTGAGTTATATATAAACTTCAGACCATTTAGAATGAAAGGAAAAATAAAATCCCACAAATATGTTTGTTAGATTTACACAACTGTTAAGTTTAATACAAGAATACTATTTAGTTTATAATGTGTGAGCAACAAAGTGAGTTATTTTTTAAAAGCAATATTTATGGCAAGTTGTTCATGTAACTATTTATAAACCATTAGTTCATTTGTTGTGACCTGACATCACATTACTAGAACCTTCTGAATTTTTTGTTACTTAAAGTAAGTATTGTTGTATCAATGTCTAATTTGTAGAAAGTTCTAAATTAGATAATATGATATTATGTATATATAAGCACTAGTGAAAGTAATAAAGTTAAATTGTATGATTCTAATTTCATTTGAGATGGAAAATTTCTTAAATGAATTTCACAGTTTGTATTGTAATAGTAGAACAGAGGTGAATAACTTCTCTTGTTAAAGGATGTTTTAGCATAACTAAACCCACATGAGGACTGAAAAAAAGGAAATAATTATTTAAAATTCTGGATACAACTGTGATAACTAATAGCATAACAAATTTGTGTATGTATGTTTGGCTTGTTTTGAATATACTATTTTAAAACAAATGGATTGAGAACTGTTTGTTTATTGTTGAAATATATTGCCAACAAGTCACAGATACATAGTGTAAGGGATCCAGCCCTATAAAGCCTAACAACATTTCCAATTATGCTTTTGAAATATTGTACATGAGTTAGCATTTTTGCTACCAGCTGGGTTCTTAAACAGTTTCACTTCTTACTTACCAAATCATTTTACTGCTATCACTCAAAATCATTAAAAGGGAAAGATTTAATGCAACTGTTAAAGGCTGCATTAACCATTTACTAGTATATTCTACGAAAACCCACAATGAAGATTACAGAAATATCTCCAAACTCTTGCCATGTATTTACCTTTCTTGCAAATAAATAATATTTTAACAGCAAACATTATAATATTTATATTAGAAATATACTATCAGTCTTCCTCTTTAATGCTGTATAGAGATTAACTTAAGTCGCAGCAAACACTTTTGTACACAAATTAATTTGTAGATTTTAAAAAATCCTAATCCTATTTACATTTAGAAGATAATACAAAAATGTGAACAAATGCAACTGGTGTACATGTAATGATTTAGTAGAGATTTCAAAAACACATAGCAGAGATTTATACTGTACATTTTTCCTCCAATGTAATATTTAGAAATACAAGGAATCTGTACTGTCCACTTAACCATAGTAACTAAAAACAACAAGAAGTCTCTACCATACACTTAACTATAGTAACTAAAAACAACAAAAAGTCTGTACCATCCACTTAACTATCGTAACATAAAAACAACAAGAAGTCTCTACCATCCACTTAACTATGGTAACTAAAAACAACTTTTATCATTTAAATATTCACCAACTTCATAACTCCCCTAAACTTACTGCATCCACAGATCTACAGGTAAAATCATTCCAAAGATCAATCATACTATTAGGAAAGTAAAACTACCTTAACTGCAGATGATTTTTCACCCTGTCAAAATTTACATTTCTGTCTCTTTCTCCTATGAATCTTACTATTAAATAAAAAATATATAATGTATTGATACTATCACTTCCATTAGCAGTGTTAACTAATATCTTTATCTCTTATTTTTTTAATGAAAAAATAATTTCAAAGATTTGAGCTTGTCCTTGTATATCAACTGTTCCATCCAAAGTATCACCATGTAGCCCTTCTTTCAACTGTTTCTAACAATTTAAATGTCATTCTTGAGCAAAACACTGGATCCAATATTCTGAATGAGCCTAACATATAACTTATACAATCATATTATAAAATTTATATTCCAAATTCCTGTAAATATAACTTAAAATTATATTTAATATGATATTAAAGGGCAACAAAGGACCTATTCCAACTTGAACATCCTACTCACTAAACACGAGAAAAACTCAAACCCAGCCCTCATCATTCAACTACTTATCAAGCTTATCCTTAAAATCTTTCAAATTAAGTGCAGCAACTACATATGGAGACAAGCCATTCAAAAGGCCAACAACCCTGTTATAAACATAAAGCACTATTAGTTAAAGTTATTACTAAACTTTATGTCTAAGTTTTACCAATCTCATTATTAAATATGAAAGAAAAGATGAAGTATCAACATTATCAATTCCTCAATGTTAAACATTTCATCAGGTCACAGTTTTTATTTTCGAAGAGGAAACAAGTTCAAAGATCTTTTAAAAATTTTTCTAAAACTAAGTTTTGAGGTACCTAACTTGTCATATTAATCCAGTTTGTTGAAACATTTATAACAACTATCTGGATTCTTCCATCTAAAAATCTAACTTATCCCCTATACTTCTAAAAATATTTTTTTTTTTGTAAAGTGTTTATCTTATAACAAAACCACATTGGGCTATCTGCTGAGTCCACATTTTTTTTGACAAGTCTTTTGTGTAGTGTCTTATCAAATGCTTTCTGAAATCTAAATATACCAAATCCTTAACCTTACCAAGTTATTCCGACCTTTATATACAGTAACCTCTTTAGGAAATATCCATGACCACTGACTATCCATTTGCAATATAGCTTTTAAACTTTGTTAAATGCATTTAAAAATCATGTTTCATTACTTTCAAAAAACTTTTCAAAATTCATTAGAGGTAATAAAATTAACAACTGTATAGATGATTTTCAGTATATTAATCTTGCATAAGACATGGTAAATATTTAACCATCTCTCATTCTTCTGACACCTGCTCACTATTCAGAAATTGCAAGGGTATATATTTAACATTTTAAGGTTTTTAACAGAAGGAAATATTAGCAAATGGCTCATAATATTATATATCCAATCTTTAACCTCCTTAAAAACCCTTGGGAGAAAACATTATTGGGACCTATACCATTATAATTTTCAGATTTCTTAAATGTTTCAAACTAAGCTCACAATATAAATTGTCTTAAAAAGTTACTACTTTGGGCCTCACTTCCATGACATTCAGTGATTAATAATAACAACAGTTCACTTACCTCCCTTCAGTGCTACTCGAAAGTTAAATTTTAAATCTTGACATGCTTCTATCCAGTCTTCTACTAACCACGATCTGCACTTCCAAGATTCGATCATGCCTTTAAAAACAACAGGCACTTGAAGTCTTTTAACAATTAACTTTCTAATATCCTCACATCTCAACATTGTCATTAAACTAAAGTACCAAATAGCATATGGTAAATAATCCTATCGACGTATCTAGCCTCTGCCAAAAACGTGAAAATATTGCAGCAGTGCCTTTAGAAGAGTTTCTAATTTCCAGTAAAGACTTTTTGTCGATTGAAGAGAACTGTTCATTTACGCATTAAAATTTGTATATACCATCACATACACTTCTTACAAACCAGTCGAATTATATTTACATGTTGGGCAGCAAAAAACAAAAACACGGCATTATAAATTATTACGGCGACCTTTCTATAGAGTAGCGACACAAAAACGAAAAATGATTATTGATGACGAGAAACCCTCTTGAAATAAAAATGTTATCAATAAAAGTGTTAATAACCATACCAGCCATTCTGAGATATAAACATAAAAAATGAATATTCTGAGGCATTTTCAGGCGAAAGTTGTAACATCACTTTATAACATGAAGGATCTCACCACAAAGGTATTACTTAGCAATAATAACATAACATCATCATACGTATCAATAACATATAGCTTAAGAGATGCAAGCAGTCAGCATCTACAAAGAATCGAAGAGATAACACAGATAAAAAAAACAACAACAACTGAGGTATAGGAAAAGCCGAGATGTCATAGAGAGACTGGAGTACGCATTTAGTAGTGAAGATTTGGTTTGGTTTGAATTTCGCGCAAAGCTACAAGAGGACTATCTGCCTTAGCCGTCCCTAATTTAGTCATAGCCACCAGTTATTTTTTTACCAACGTATAATGGGATTGACTGACACATTATAATGCCCCTACGGCTGAAAGGGCGAGCATGTTTTTGGTGTGATGGAGATTCGAACACGCGATCTTTAGATAAATACTCGAGTGCCTTAACTGCCTAACCATATCGGGCCTAGTAGTGAAGAAACAAGCTCATCAGTATGGAACAGTATTTGAACAAAGAAAAGCTCCAAAGACTACAGTACGAATCGAAAAGATGAACATCTGGCTCAGCAGGGGTTAGCATTTCTGAGCAAGTTAACACCAAAGAACAAGTATTATCCCGTAAATCTGCAAAACCCATAGACTGGACTGTTTGTATGTTTTGTGAAACTAAATCTGTAAAACAGAGACTAATATCAGTAATAACATTTAAAGTGAGCATATTTTAGAGGCTGCTGCCTTTAAGCAATAAATACGTTTATGCTTACCTGAGGTTCCCCGTTGGTACAGCGGTAAGTCTAGGGATGTACAACGCTAAAATCAGGGGTTCAATTCCCCTCGGTGGACACAGTAGATAGCACGATGTGGCTTTGTTGTAAGAAAATACACACACACTTATCTGGGGTGAATGATCTTACCATAGCTGAAGGAAAATGCCTTCTGGTCTCTTGCAGTCGCTTTATCAACACAAAAGACATGGATTGGCTGTGGTGTGGTTCTCAAACCATTCATGTTCACCATCCAAGGTCATGTGCTAGAACTAAGCTTCAGTTTCGGACTGTTTTATATCCAAAGCAGGAAACAAATTTACCTCTGTTACTTTTTTACGTTTCAAATACCCTGAAACTGTGTTAAATTGTAATTTCGATTTAGAAGTTAAATAAAAGTCAATATGTACAAATTTATGATACTTACCTAGGAGCTTGATGCACAAAGTTTTCTTTTTTAATATAAATACATTTTAATATACTATACAAACAGTAACACAGTTTACAATAATAGTTATTACAAATGTTGATTGATGTATTAAAGTTTTGCAAAGAATATCGAGTCTTTTCTCTGATCTGGAACTTCTTTGACATGGGGCCTGGCATGGCCTAGCGCGTTAACGCATGCACTTCGTAATCTGAGGGTCGCGGGTTCACGCCCAAGTCGCGCCAAACATGCTCGCCCTCCCAGACATGAGGGCGTTATAAAGTTACAATCAATCCCACTTTTCGTTGGTAAAAGAGTAGCCCAAAAGTTGGCGGTGGGTGGTGATGACTAGCTGCCTTCCCTCTAGTCTTACATTGATAAATTAGGGACGGCCAGCACAGATAGCCCTCGAGTAGCTTTGTGCGAAATTCCAAAACAAATTATTTGACATGTTCACGATGAGCGAGTTAATTTCGAGTTAAATAAGCTACAATTTACTTAACATGGAGCTAGTTAGCTCTGTTTTCTTATTATTTCGTCAGTTACCCACCTCGTTATTCCAATTCTAATGCCGTGTAATGTTTCATAAAAATACTAAATGTCCGATGTGAATCCGCCAAAGATAAACGGCTTGTAATGTTCGAAATTTATAAACGTTCCTGATCAAATATTTGAAGTACCGATTAATAGGCGTTTATCACAATTATAGTTTCCGAGGTTTATATTATACCAACTATACAAACCAATAATGGATACTGTCTATTCGCACGTCGCATTGATTATATTTATAGATGTGGGGAGAATTTCTAGAAATTTCAGCTTTCCCAACAATATAGACGATACACTAGTGTTTATATCCACTCATGAAGAGACTTATAAGTTGACTCTTACACTAGAGATTTACTGCAAATTTAGTGAATAAGCGGGATTTTCGAAATATAAGTTTAATTGTATAAGTTACGCACATTTCTAAATATAAATTGAACTTGAACAAACAACAATATTAAAATAGATATACGATATTAAATTCAACGCACTTCATTGTTATGTATGTTATTGTTAGTAACACGTCTTGAATGTAAAGGTTATGATGTAAATGAAAATGATGCGCCATGCTGTATTCAAGATAAATTATATTGTTTCTCAAATTGCTCTATAGGGGCTAGTGTCTGTACGAAATAACGAGCCAGAAGAATGAGAAGATAATGCAATAAGAACCAAGACTTTTAGTACTGGTCAGAATATGACCTATTGTGTCACCGAAGGAAAGAAATAAACTCCAAAACATATTAAATTGGGGAGCACATTGCGCCAAGTAACAACGTCAAAGCAATTTGTGCAGTTATTCCACAATGCAGGTCATACCATGAGCTATAAATCAGTTTTACACCTTGATACAGCTTTTGCTTAAAGTCCCCAATACCATGGATCCTTAAGTTGGAGCTATTATACATCCAAATTTATTACATGGGAAATTTGTACAGTTTAGTGCACTGATATTTATAATACCTCTCTTAGTGAAAAGAACACATTCCATGGAACACAAACAGCTGCATGGCAGCAAGGTCTGCATTTGACCTACTGCTGAGTAAACTATAAATAAATAGCTGCAAGTACCACAAATCACGGATGCGTTAGCGTCAGTAATGGGAGAAAGGGACAGACAGATAAGACATTTGTGAAAAATATGAAAAAAAGGAAAGGTTCTGTTAAACAGAGAGCAATAATATGGCTGCTATTCAAGCAAGGGAAATGAGCATGGCTTTTGTGACGAAGTGATGAGTAGCATATACCAAACCACATTAGAAACATTTTAATTAAGAGTAGAGCACAAAAAGACCAGAAATGAAAATTACTGGTTTTTTACCAATAATTCAAGCTCCATCTCACGAAATGGACACACTAAATACAGTTGTGCAGAGATGTCTTTATATATCATCTTCATTTGGGCAGTAGTATGTTGTTTTGACCATTGATCAGGAACTACTTTACAAATTGATGAAATTAAAATTGGCATCTCTACAATATAAAGAAATTCTTATTCCATGACTCGAAAGACTTCATACTTCCTTAAGTTTTCTGAAGGTTATTGGCCAGCATATACAGATTTCTGGACTTCAGACGTTTGGGTAGAAAGTGGTATATTAGGAGTTGTGTTAGCAGAAAAAGCGTTAAAAGGCAAGTCGTATACATAAAGAATGCATGCACACAAGCTGACATTTCAACCTATGTGTCAATTACTGTTCCTGCAGCTGCTTACATACATCAATAAAGTTGACCAGACTCTGAAATAAGATAATAAATGCAGTACAGTATTAGACAAAATTGATTCGCTTGTTATTCTACACTGCATATGAGACTTCTGAAACTCCATGCCCACCTTTTTTTTTTTTTTTTTTGCAAGGAAAGGTCACGGAGATGTCACATTTAGCTACTGGTGGTAATATGTGGAGATGGGTATGGCACTATTGATGTTCACTAGGGCTGAAAGAGACGGGATTTGGTATCTCTAACTTTATTCATTCCAGTGCAAGCTACCTCATAACATCATGTATTGTGATAACACCACCTATTTCAGATGGGGGCAAGTTTATCTAACTGAAATGAAACACCTTCCCGAAGAGATTTTGTCTGGATTTCATCAGGACCACTTTGTAGTGAAAAGATTACCAGAGAGATTGAATCAGGTGGTTCCAGACATGAGCGAGGAATGGTTAAATGGATCGGGAATAAAAACACAAAAACACACTTTATCTCAGTCAGTAGGCACTTTATACTACTTGAGGGCGCATATTGTAGCTGATTACTAGAAATATGTTGATAAGAGGCTTGCAAAAACATTAAACAGTCCTGACATATGAGCTTGCATGAACCTCTAAAAATATACAAATCACTTATACTCGCTAAGTTATATGGCTTTAGCAAGATTTCTAAGGAAACTAAAATAACACTAAAAGCAGATAGGAGTGTACTTCAAAGGCTGGTAACAGTCACTGAAGCATGAAGAGATCTGTCAGTCTTCCAAATGTATTGTAGCATGAGTTTATACCATTTCGATTATCTTTAACACAAATGGGTAGATCTTTTAGGACTGGAACAAAATCGTTGTGCAGGAAGCTCAAGGTACAGACATTACCTGTCCTGATAGCTTATTATCTGAAAGATAATTTTGTTTCATTATTGATAGAAATGCTTTGATACATGCAATTGGAAAGCTTCTGTGTGCCACAACATTTGAAGATCTAGCAGACAAATTTGTTGAAGCTGTACTACAGGCTGGCAGCCAATACAGTAGAACAGATGTGCTTTTTATCGATTCCACAAGCAGTTTCTCAGAGGTGATACCATACACAGGAGCTCTAAATGAAACAAGACAATTAGGCGTGTAACTAAAGGCGGAGAAGCTTCTTTGCCAAACAACTAGAAGAGCCTCTAGCAACGTCTGACAATAAAACCGAGCTTGAATCTTTCATTTCTAATTAACTAATGCAAATAGCACTGCCTAATAGGACAATTATCGTGGCTGGTGGTTTCAGAAACAAAGAGGATGTATGGTCTACAAATCCAAGAAATGATGTTAGTTATTTCAAAGCCTGCCATGAAAAGGTTGATACCAGGATTATTATTTTTTTTCGATTTAATGTAATGCTGATTGCATTGTTATCTCAGATCGTGAAACAGATGAGTTAGTTCTTTTGCTTACCAATTTTGAAAAATAAACTACATATATTTATGGATGCAAGTCATAACTTTAAAGAAGAAATATATTCATGTTCATACAATTTATTATTGCCTGAGCAAAACAGTCGTAGATATGCTCTTTCCCTTTTATATTTTAATAGTGTGACTATTACTAGTAACAAAATATAACATTCCAGTTAACACTAAATTTATTCAAAAACCAGGCACAAAACTAAGGTCTATACTATGTAAGAACTACACTGACAAACACCACACCAACATTATTTATAAAATACAATGTGATAACTGCCACGACTTCTATATAGGAGAAACAAGTAGAAAAATGGAAACCAGATTCAAAGAACATAAAAAGTCACCTTCACACGTTTTCGAACACTGCAAGTCAAATGGACACAACATAACCATAGAAAACACTAAAATACTAAATAAAGAAACAAACATAAACAAACGAAAAATTAAAGAAGCCTTACTTATACAACAACTTAAACCCAAAATAAACCAATATAAAGGAACACCATTATACCTATATTAATATTATAGATAAAATTATATATTCAAACCGCGCCCTCTACATTGCAACACTCAGTTATACAACCCCTTCCAAACATGTGGTCAGCTTCCGGCCAGTAACCCTTTCTTTGTGAACCTGACGATGACCGAAGAAGGTCGAAACGTTGTTCGCTCTTCTATTTGAAGTGTTTTCTGGGCCCAGAAAAGCCGTTTTTGCATATAAAAATTCTCAACAAGTGGGTTTCTCGACATCACTGATAGTAACTTATATTTGTGAACGTAAAACCTAAAAAAATATTTTGTTTCATATCCTCCACGTGACCATTATTAAAACCATTATTAATTAACACCTTTATACCTATTCTAATTAATAACCTAATATCCACCTGCAACACCCCGTACAATCCCGTACCCATTCATAATCTTGTTCTGTCACATTCAAACTCTCTCTTTCTTAACGTAAAGTTGATCTTGGAAGATCGAAACGTTGTTCTCTCATTATCACTAAAAATTTTAATACCCGTACTAAACTAAATTTAAAAACCGTGGCTGATATTCCGATTTAACACTTAACATCTCAAAAAGAGATGCAAAGCAATCGAGGGCGCTCAGAAGAGACTTTCTTTTCGCCCTACATGCGCAATTAAATTTAACTGGGCTAGCGATTAATAACTAAACCTACAAAATTTTAAGTTCACGCGATTGTGTTGTGATCGGTGGCAGAGGTTCGTTGGTGATTCGCGAGACGTTAAACACTGAGTTGAAGAAAAAACAAAACAAAAAAAAAACACGAGGGTAGGGATCTGTAAATCCTAATACCCGGTAATTTAGCTGTGGGAGGAAAACGGTAGTACCCCGAGAAAAACCTACCTTCACTAACCAGTGTATGAGCTATAAACAAAAAAATAAGTAGACATAATAATCGATACTAAATTGAGCTGGCTATTTAGAATTAAGCACAAAGCTACACAATGGGCTATCTGTGCTCTGCCCACCACGGGTATCGAAACTCGGATTTTAGCGTGTAAGTCCGCAGACATACCGCTGAGCCACTGAGGGGCACTAAATTGAGATAGAAGACATTAGTAAGTAGGATTGAGTGTATTAAAGGAGAAATGTGCGATTGCCAAGAGGAGGGGTAGCTGATAAATCGGTAAACTAGGCTTGAAGCGAGTTACGGTTTACTGCTTTTTTACCCAATTTTGTAGCTAATTGATGTAAACGTGTTTTAATAGGTGGTGTGACATATATTTTATCAAGTTAACAACTGGGAGTGCAGCATGGCAAACGGAAGGCAGTTCTAATCGCCGTGTATTGTAATGCTTATAATTTTTTGAAAAGAGAGTCAGACATATTATAAAGTAGTATGGAACCATACTCGACCAGGTGTCTAATGTACACCTTGCATATGAACATAATAGTTTGAGGGGTACATCTTTTGTTTATACCGCTGATCCTTCGAAGGATCACGTTGACTGATACGTGATGCAATTATGTTAATATGGGTTGACCAGGTAAGTTCAGAATTAAAATGTTCACCTAGAAATTTAACAGATTTTGAGAGGGGGATCACAGTATCATGGATTTTAACTTGTACCTTGGGTGCTCTTTACTTTTTCTTTTTAAAGAATCTATAAAATAAAATGGCTTGAGATTTGTGAGGATTCAGTGCTACCCGCCATTTGTCGCACCATTGCACGATGGCGTTGATAAACGACTTTAACCGGGTTAGTAGACGAACTCCAAACTGCTATTGTGAGGTATGAGTGTATGTAATGGCAGGGAAAGGAATGTCTGTTTGCTTGCTTTTTGAATTTCGTACAAAGCTACTCGAGGGCTATCTCTGCTAGCCGTCCCTAATTTAGTAGTGTAAGACCAGAGGGAAGGCAGCTAGTCATCACCACCCACCGCCAACTCTTAGGCTACTATTTTACCAACGAATAGTGGGATTGACTGTCACTTTATAACACCCCTACGGCTGAAAGGGCGAGCATGTTTGGTGCGACGGGGATGCGAACCCGTGACCCTCAGATTACGAGTCACACGCTTGGCCATGCCGGGCCCAAAGGAATGCTATTTACGAAGAGTATGTATACTAAAGGGCTGAGCACGGAGCCTTGGAAGACTCCCACTAATAATTAATATCCACAACAGACGTTCTGATATATATTAATTAGAGACAGCTAACACAGATAGCCCTCTTGTAGCTTTGCGCGAAATTCAAAAGAAACAAAAAACAATTTTACATTCAAGGCTTGTGTATAAATATATGTTTTGTGAGCGTAAGATCACGTACATTACGAAAATGAAACGCCACTTAAAAACTTAAGTCTATGGACATTTAAGAGTATCTAACAAAACCAGCCTTCTGCTACTTAAACCTTTCCACTCCTTCATTCATAAATATTCTTGAAACCATACGTCGCAGTATCTCATTTAACGATTTCTTTATCATCACTACAGGATCTTCAAACCTGGAACTCTATATTAGAGAAAGTCTACATACTGCTAAATTCGCCCGATACTTAATGATTCACAAAACTCTTTAGGCCTAAAATTGTTTTAAATTTTCAGACGTAACTTTGCTGCTGTTTAACACACACACACACAACAAATGTATATAAGCATTGTTTTATCCATCCACTTACCGATTTTCCTTAAAACTAAATAAAGATTATGCTATATTATAATTGTAACATAATTTTCAAATTTATTTTATGATGAAATAAGTTATTTCAAAACGTTTAAACTTGTAAATAAAAGGTATATTTTTCAACCGTATTCATCTTCTTTATTAAAGT
This sequence comes from Carcinoscorpius rotundicauda, assembly GCA_011833715.1. Taxonomy (NCBI): domain Eukaryota; kingdom Metazoa; phylum Arthropoda; class Merostomata; order Xiphosura; family Limulidae; genus Carcinoscorpius; species Carcinoscorpius rotundicauda. Next base: position 51,317,936 of record CM022395.1, read on the forward strand.
TTGGTTTCCTCATCATGAATCCATTGCTAAACTGAAACTATTTACGAAAATAACTTAAAAATCAGCCCTTATCAATCATATAATTATCAAGATTTCTCTTAAGTAAACTCATTTACATTTACTTCCTTCGAAACATCCGAAGAATCTCGTTCCAAAGACAAACCATACTGTTAAAAAAATAAAAATATTTCAACTGAAAATCACTTCTATCGTACCAAAATTATTTATGACTCCTCCATTCTTACCGTTAAGTAAGACAGAAGGTGATGTATCAACACTATCAATTCCATTTACAATCTTAAACACCTCAGTCAGAACCCCGTAACTCTTCTTTTCTCAAGAGGAAACCATTTGAAAGATTTCAATCTCTTCTTATATGACAACCTCTCCATCCCAGCAACTCTTCTCTGAACCCTTTCCCGAAATTCGATGTCTTTCCTCAGGTAAGAAGCCCAAGAATGAACACAAATATCCTAAAATGTGACCTGCCTAGTAACCTGTATAATGAAATTATAAAATTTTAGACTTGTATTCATTATTTCTATAGATACAACCTAAACTTCTATTTACCCGACCACTGGTAACAGCACACTGCTTGGATGGCTTAATTAAGAGAGTGATAAACAATTATACCAAGATCCCTTTCTGTCATAACATTGTTACAGTTATTCTAATCTACATTATTCTTACAAATCAAATTATGATAACTCACGTTAATAACCTTGCACTTATTATAATTAAAATCAATCTGTCATTTATTTGCTCAACTCACTACATGTTCTAAATCTTTTTGTAAAACATCAATATTCACTTCATAGCTAACAACATCCAAGATCTCAACATCACCAGTAAATTTAAGTAATTGGACATTCTTTTGTCTATATAATTAATGTAAATAGAAAAGTGCAAAAGTCCTAAGACAGAATTTAAGGTTCCCCACTTTTGACATTACTACAGTTTGAATGAACTCTATATCAACCTTCAGCTTTCTTCCATCCCATCACTCTTCTACCCGATTTATTAACTTATTCCCTATACCTACAGAGACAGCTTTTACAAGCCTTATATGTTTTACCTAGCAAATGCTTTCTGAAAGTTCAGATAAACTAAATCTACCCCTTTAACCTCATCTAAATCAGTAGTTTCCTTTTCAAAGAATGTTAAAAGATTTGCAAAGCAAAATTTTCCGTTACTGAATCCTTATCGACTATCCAATATAATTCTTAACTTTGCTAAATGACTTTGCAAAGCATCTTTTACTAAAATTTTTAAAACTTTTTCCACAACTGATGCAAGACTAACATTTTATTACCTCCCTTGGAAAGGAAGGTAGCATTAGCCACGTTTCAATCTTTTAGCACCTGCCAACTATTCAAATACAAAAAGTGTAAGATGTAACAAATGTATCCAATCCCAAAGTTTCTTCAAAATATTTGAGGAAATATTATCTGGCCCAGTAGCCTTATCGTTCTTTAAACTTCCCGTTTGTTTCTTAACATGCTCAGAATTAATGTGATTTATCCTGTTTGACTTGTTTCCATCTTTCGACTGTTTAAAATGAAAAATATTACTTAAATCTTTTGTCCTTAAAAACTAAGAAAAGGCAGAATTTAAAAGCACAACTATTTCATAATCATCAAATACAAGCCTTTCTCCATCACTTTGCAAAGATCCTATATTCATCCTAAAACTGTATTTAAACTAGATGTGATTAACTAGAGGTAGTGAACACCATCCATTTCTAACTCTTAAGCTACTCTTTTACCAATGAAAAGTGGGATTGGGAACTACATTAAAACAACCCAATAGATGAAAGAGCGAGTATATTCGTTGACGGAATTTGAAATCATATCCCGCAGGTTATGAGTCAATTTCACTAACTACCAGATCATTTCAGGCTTTGGTGGTATGATGATTACAATTGTCGTGAATTTCACCTATCCATCACTATTTTAGAATAATGCAAGTATATTCATGTAATTTTAGTGTGGTTTCTGCATGTAGTTATGATATTTTTCATAGATGATGTCTTAAAATCGTAACGTGTGCTAATCATATTAGAGAGATACAGAAGTAAAAGCTACGTTCTGTAACTTTTATTCTCGAGTATCAAGCTAGTACGCACATATTTTTATATGATTACCTCTAGAAAACTGGTTCCAATATCCGAGGTGGGCAGATTACAAATAGCTCATTGTGTAGCTATATGGACTTTTTTCAAAATAGTCTATTTAAAAACACATTACCAGGCACTGGGTGATGTCACCATTCAGCGTGCGTCATCACACTATCGTGAGACAGAGCAGGTAACATATTGTTACAATACAGGAAGACTAAGAGCTTTTGGAGCCATTAAGTCCAGCAAAATAAACTAACGACTCTCTGAAATCGTCTTCACTAACTGAGAACAATACGAGATGTAACAATGACATGTGGTATCACTCATAACTTCACCATATTACTAACAATGATGCACACCACTACGTGTTTAATAATACCATTAACAACGTATTGTATTTCTGTATTTTCATCAAGAAGACCATGTAGTCAAAGAAACTTTCATATCTGACAAGGTGTGTAACTACACTTCACTGTTACAATGATGGTGTACATTATTATACACGAAGTCATTCCTTTGAAACGTTGGTTAGAGGATGTCACATTTATTACGATGTGCACATATCCAAATATCAGGTTGTTGCTTGGAATGAAATAGCTGTGGGATATGTGGTGCAATGCCTGATGTTGAGTTTAAAAAACTTCACTACATGATGATCTAGAGCATTTTGACAAGAACAACTCAATGACTGGGACGCATTTGTTAATAAGCTGTATTGCATGCTTAATCCTATAGATATCTAAGTAATCTGTAAAGTGGAGATCAAAGCTAAACGTTGAGAACACCGCGAAAATTTAGTTATTTGTGTGACTTATTTTAGGAGATAACATAGAAAGACACTTCATATTATGTATTCTGATGAAATGATCACCTGTAAGTTTATTGATGAGTTACTGAGCAAACTTTGGTAACACCTCAGGAGAGTGAGAAACGTCGCATCTTTCGGTGGTTACACATTTTGAAGTGGACAAGTGGTCTCATAAAAAGAAAAAGCCAGATGCAGTAGTAACAGTCGCTGTGTGCCCTTTTCCTAAACAGCTTCTACATTCTGTAAAAACTTTAAAACACTGTAAGCATGTGAACCCACCACTCCACCAGCTGCATTGCAGCATTTTTCTCAAGGCAGCATAATACGGCAACCATGATTCTCAGTGTATCAGTGGTTTTTCTGGTCCAACCATTATTAGCTACACCACCACTGCAGCCAGAATTGTACTTCCCAAAATGTACGAGGAAAAAAGCAATTGTTTCAACAATGGTGTAAAGTTAATCACTGATTGGTGGAATATCTATATTCTGTTGTCAGATAGAATCATCAGATACATATATATATTTAATGAAAACACAAAAAGCAGATGTCAAAGGGTTAGGAATAAGTAATGGCTGCTGCAGAATCTCATTAAAAGCCTTAATTAAGTTAGATCTAGCCACTAACTTGGGAGAGTGCAGCAGTCAGTTTGTGCTTAAAGTCACGGTGACTGGCCTAGAAAACCGCAAGCTGAGTATAACATGGTATATGCCAATAATAATACATGAATGCGAGTATGAATTCGTAGTGCATACAGTACCAAGAAATAAAACACCTTACTGTGAATCAGATACTCTTGAGTTTAAAAAGTTTTTTGTATATGTTTGTAAAGTTAAAATATGAAGGGAATTTTAATTTACCACCAAAATTTATACAAAATGTTAAGAGTTTGGTTTACTAAAATTCCATGTTGTACACGTCAGGAAACATTTCATATAAAATTTACAAAAATAAAAACAATTAACACATTCCTGATTTCATACGTATATCTACTGGGTGCGAAAGTTTTACTATATAAAGATAAGACCAAAACTGATGCATATTATTTAAAATCTGATCAACAACTAGCTTTGCTTTGAGCTATGTTACAATTTTAAACTCGTAGAATAGAAAGTAGCTCTTAAAATATACTTGTCTCTGTCAAGATGAATCAGAAATAGAACCAAAGTGGTATGGTTCTCTAGCTATTGTCATATGAAAACTTTAGCTGAGTTACAGGATCACTACATGTTTATGACTTTTTAACATTCTGTTAATAAAAATGTTATACTACATGCAGAATGCTTGAATGAAAACATAAGAAAGGAAACCTGAATATACTAGACTAAAGATATAATCTAAGCTCTTTATGGAATAGTTAGATTAATGACTATTTTGGTCATCATAAAATAAAGCAAAAAACCCTGACTTTTACCTTTATTTTAATAGGTGTTGCCTAATAATATATTATAGGAGTTTAGAACTGTACTATAACCTAAAGAAAAGCCAGTCCTTCATCAGAATGCACATGGTGGCGATCAGGTTCTCTCTTATCCTTAGCTGGTAAAGTTGTTTTATTTGCCAAAGAAACCAACTATGAAAGAATAGAAGTGATTTTTGTGTTCAAAGACTTACAAGTACTCATTTGTGGATAGCTATTCGTTCACTAGAATTGATTGTATTCATTAAACATTTTGTGTATAATCTTCTTGGATGAGCTTGACTTATTTACATTTCCAATTTGTTTAAATATTTGTTTTGATTAGGTAATTTAGTTTTAGATCCACTTTTGCATGATATTATTGTTCTGATACCAAAGGTTGGAGTCGATTGATTTGGAAGTCTAAACTGGTCAATATCAAGAATCTTGTCTTAAACTTCTCAACAACGTAGATTTGAAGTTTAAGCCCAACAACAAACTTTTCATTCTCAGAACGGCTGGTATAGGTATTAACATTTTTATTGATAAGTAGAGAACAATGTTTCGACCTTCCAATAATTTAAATTGTGGTATTCTCAGATAAAATTAACTCAAACAAGCAAACAAATAAGACCCGCAAAACATATTTTTTGGTGTTCAAAAAATAATTTTATGCAGAGTGTGTAGTAATTAAAATTCAACCAAGAATAAATGAGTCTGGAAACAAATACTTTATGGCATTAATGGAGTCTGTAACGATGTAATAAGTCTAAAACTGATTTTAATATAATACACTGAGATCCTCATCATTATAGTTACAATTCATGTTCTTTCGTTTCAACATCTGAAGATCATACTTTGACCATATATGTATGTGTGTGTGTAAATATATAGTTCTTCAGCATAATGTAAAATTAAAAAGGATGTCATGCCGAAAGCATTTTTTCTCCAGTTAGATCCCATTAACAGAGTTTTCTTCAGTTGATCTTCCTTTCCCGGGTATGCTCTGAAAGCAACCTGTGCACATTTCATTTGTGTTGCTTTCCCAGATAAATATTCAGAGATTCGTCTTGATTATGCTGCATACTGTTGATTGGGACGTGCAGATGTTTTCTCCTACTAATATCTGTATTCGTAGAATCTTATCTGTTAAAAGGCAGTGCACTTTGCTTACTAGGCTAGAGTACGATTTGATGCAGGTCCTTTTCTAAATAGTGTTGTTGATTCAGATTGATCTGTCTTCGTTTTCTAATTTCATTAATGACAAGAGACATCTAAATCTTGGCAATTCTAAATTAAAACATTGTTGTGTCAGAAAGGGACGTTAGATACTCTTCCTAAAACCAATTAATTTTTTGAGACATCACACAATCTACATCCAGGAAATTATGTTAAAGTGTAGTTCAAATACAACCTCATATTGATTGTATTTGTTGTGCGAAATTATTATTTTTCTATTCAAAATTGTTCTAATGCAAGATATATAGCCCTGTGTACAACATTTTAAAATTTCTATATGGAAAATGATACTTCTGTTTACTCTAGGCATATATATTTGACTACTAAGCTAATGAACAGTGTCGGGCTATCAATTCTGAACAAATTTCCAAACAGCATTGATTAAAGTAAGTTCCAAGTTGTCATGGTATTAAATTCAGAAAGACTAATGATACCAGTATACAGATGTGTGTATGTTTGTCAACTATGGTTCTAATGCAGAATTTACAGTTTGTATGTTCGTGAGGGAAGCCGTTAAATATCTTTTGCAGGAGCTATCTACTGTTGTAAGTCACTAACATAAGGCAATATCACTTTTGTTTTCCTCCAAAAAACGTTCCTGCAAAGTTGTAAATACAATGTGTGAAAGTAGTTATTGACATTTCTCTTTGGTATTAAGAGGATGTCTTGAAGATATAATTTCCCTTAGAATTCAATGGGAAAGACCAACAACCATGTGGATAGTGCATTTATCATAAGAAGACTAGCATTGTTGTTTTGCGTATAATGCTATTCATAAATACAATAACAAGAACTTTTACAGCAGAGAGATCCTAATTTTAACTATTATAAAATTTCAACCCATAGTATTGGATCATCATTATGCAATACGTATATTCAATAGAGCAGTTCTAATTTCATAATTTCTCAACTATAAAAGTTACTCTTATTGTATTTTCAAATAAATTAAGTAGTAGGCTTATCCTTAAAAATTATACAGTACAAATGCCCCCCAGTGGCTCAGCGGTATGTCTGCGGACTTACACGCTAAAATCCGGGTTTCGATACCCGTGGTGGGCAGAGCACAGATAGCCCATTGTGTAGCTTTGTGCTTAATTCAAAACAACAACAACAGTACAAATTTTCTCAGTTTGGAGCAGATTAAATACACTCATACGGGTTTAGATATCAAGAACTTTTTTTAATGCAGTGAAGATGTTAGACAGTCTGGAACACCACCTTGACAGAGCACAACAAGTCTGATCAATCCATATCTCAAGTGACGCGGTTATGCATCGTTCAAAGCTACTATACATATGCTGCTGTTTTATATTATTTAAATAAAAGTTGGTTCGTTGTGATTACGTATTAGGTTCAGTTCTTTTATTTCTTAGAAGAGATTCAGTTAGTTTTAATATATTCACTCAATAATTACTTTGCAATATATCATGCTAAACCTTCCGTTATATAAAGGACGTACCTGATTTATTATATCAGTAATCGACTTAAATTGAAAATGCAACGATCAAAACCAAATGAGAACTGTATAGGCCAAGAAATGGCAACTGGTGCTATTTATTAAACTGCCTTCCATCTTGTTTATCATTTGAAAATTGTGCTATGCACAGTTAGCTTTTGTAAATATATTAATAAATAAGTTAATGATTGATTTTAAGTTTTCATGAGTGGTCTTACCCTACTATTATTAATTATGCATACTTATACAACTTATATTTTGTACCACGTAGTAAAGTACTAAAGTTTTAAACGAAAGTTCTTTGTAAATAAACCAAACATTCTACACAATGAATAATTAGAAAATTGAGATAGGCATAACTTTAGTTTTACAGCAAAAGTAATCTAGGTAAATATATCTACAGATAATAAAAATACATTAAACGATAACATTAATGCTAACAACCTTACTTGAAACGCTCTTTGAATAAAAACAAATGCGGTTAGTAAAATATTTCTAGGTAAAATTTAAAAATAAACGTACTCATTTAATAGTTATATTATTTTATTTATATTTATTTCAACAGGTTGCGTCTTACTTTCTTTGGGAATGATTGACTTTATAAAGGATCTCTGACGTAGTAAATAATAACAATGACATCACAAATTTTCCTAACTCATATTCGTGCGCCAAAGTTATTCAGATAACTTAGTTACTGTGATATTAAAAAGTAATAAGGTAAGAAAATAGCATTTTTCGTAAAATATATTAATAAATAAGTTAATGATTGATTTTAAGTTTTCATGAGTGGTCTTACCTTACTATTATTAATTATGCATACTTATACAACTTATATTTTGTACCACGTAGTAAAGTACTAAAGTATTATTATTGTACAAGTATTGCCAAGCACGAGCTTCACTGAACGCTTAATTCTCACCAAGTAGATGTACAAGTTAATTTCCCTAAAGTTTTTACGTGTAAATTTAAAATTCAAGTTTAATATTTTGTATTAGTTTTAAACACTACTTATTATAATTTTAAGTTTTTATTTTTTTGTTTTAATGCAAAATTTGGGCGTAATAATTAATACATATGGGATTTAAATTGATAAATTATAAATATACCAAGTGTCTTAGTGTGTAACTCATTAATTAATTTATGTTAAGAGTGATCAGGAGTTTAATTACATTAGAACTTTGAACTGTTGAAGTTTCAGATTAAACATATGTTTTGAGATTTCTAAGGAAACTGTTGGTAACTTTATGAGAATTTAGTAATATTCGATCATAAGTAATTTTCAACGAGTCTCGGTTGGTTAGCTAGTGTAGTCATGCATCGTATTGGCTATTGTACTTTACGTCAAGTAAGAGTCAATTAAACAATTTACTGAGACACAGGAAAAGATTGAAAGAAACTTTAGAGATCCTGACCGTTGTTGGTGTGAAAATCGTTAAGGATTGAGGTTGCATTCCTGCCGCTAAATTTTGCATGCTGTGGTTAAGACGAGAAATTTGGCGACAGATGTTAGGAAAAATGCCCATTTCTGTTCAAAATATTGGGTGTAAATTTGATTATTTGATACAAACCGTTTGATTGTTATTGTCTGATCAAGCTACGATGGTAACTGTTAGAAAGCTACTGAGAACATTTCTTCATTTTATACATATTGTGAGAGTTTTAGTGATTGACCCAAATATATTTAAGGAAATGTAAAGTCATATACTCGTGGTATAGAAAGTTCAGTTTTCACTTATTTTTTTGAGATAATCATGTGTCTTATAGGAAACAATAAGCTTTTGGGTACAAATGCTTTGTTAAGATGAAAAAAGAAAAAAGATTTTTAGTCTCATTTGTAAGACTTGAATTTGAGAGCATGTAAAAATGGTGTAGATTTATTTGGAGTGTTGTGTAGAGTATATCTTTTCACTACAAGAAGGTTGTGTATATGTTAGAAACAGCCATGAGGCAGCCTGTTAGAATTATTTATATTTTTTAAACAATGAGATACTATAATACTTTGAATTGTTCTCTCTCTCTCTCTCTCTCTCTCTTGCTCTTTCCCTCTTTCTGCATCATGTAATTCAGATGTTAAAACTTTTATAGATTTGTACAGTTTTTCTGTGGGCAGTGTGTTAAACTGGCACAATTAAATACAGATTTGAATACTTTATGGATAATATATTTAAAATAATGAAAATGTGGTACTTGCTGTTGAATTACATAAACTTCTGTTGGATTGGTGTGTGTGTGTATATGTATATATTTATAAGGCAAAATTTATTTTACTTTTATTTGGTAGGTCAGGAGTGATCTGGAAGGCCCCAGTTTCATTTGTCACCTTACTTGTGTTTAGCTAATTCAAGTAAGATGGTAAGGAACTATCTATAATTTCTGTAAGCTAACAACTTATTGATCTAATTCTTATAAGCTGACATAAAAAAAGTACATAACTAGTTGGGATGTGTTTTGTATTTGTATGTTATTTTTAAAAATTTCATCAGGCAATATAAAGTTTTCATTCATAAGCATAATTAAATTTCTGTGACAAAATTGAAATGATCAAAGCATGTTCGAGACTTATTAAAAATTAGCTTAACAGAACTTGTTAAACATTCAAAGTGTGTATTTTATAGAATAAGGAAAAACTGATGAAGTGCATTGTAGTAGATACAACTGTCATTAAAAATGTGTTGTATGTTTAAGGAACAATAAATGAATATTTCCTCTTCTAACAATGAAATGTTGATAGAATTTAGTTCCAGTGTTATCTTTTCTCAAATAAATGTGTTAAGTCCTTCAAAATTTAGGACAATGAAAAATGTGTAGCATGGAACCATATTGACTTCTGTATTACTAGTCCAGTTATTGTTGTTTACTTACTAGTAAATAGCCCATTCATAAAATCATTGGTATTCTTAAAATATGGTAATTTACTTGTTATAATTACATACTTCTGAAGACAGATTATGTGAAAGAAAAACCTTCAGTGGAAAGTGCATGACCTGTTTTATTAGTTTTGCATTTTCTGTATTTAAATAAAATTTTTAAGCATGAGATGGTTTCGTTGAATACAACATGCAACCCAAATATGTGATATAGATGAATAATGGCTGATGAGAAGGAGTCAGTGTAGTATTAGGTTGTTTGGAAAATAATGGCAGATTTCACTTCTGTAATTTAACATGTGCACTGGAACAAAGAGGGATTGCTTTGTCATGACTTGCATATTATGGGAAACTTGAATGAGTGATCTATTCATCAGTTATTTTAAGTCTTCATTATCAGTATTGTAGAGCCCTTTAGTCAAGATGGAAAAAATGTATTTAAGTCATTTTTCTGCATTAATTCAAACTTGATCATAGTACTGCTCAGTCAACTTCTAAAGTAAAGCACACACAGGGAGATGAAACCACTTCTGAAAGAACAGTTCATTGTTGGTTTTCAGATTTCATAAAAGGAGACTTCAGTCTCAAAGTTGATAAGAGTAGAGGGAGTCATTCCTCTGTCCTCAAGGAGAACTTGAGGGCATGGTAGAAAATTTGCTATGTACTGTTCAAGAAATGGGACAGGAACTGGATATTTCAATTTCCACATTATATCAAATCATCTCAAAGAAACTGGAAAAGTGAAAATGCTGCACAAATGGGTTCTACATGAACTCAATGAAGAGCAGAAAAAGTGCTGTTTTGCATTGAGTAAGACGTTTCTTCCACGCTACTCATTTCTTGATCGCTTAATCACTTGTGATGAAATGTAGATACTTTATGACAACAGAAAGTGATCTACACATTGGGTTGATTGAGATGAATTCCCTAAACATTTTACAAAGCCAAAATTACATCAAAAGAAGATTGGTCACAGTATTGTGGTTTGGAAAAGCTACCATCCATACAACTTTCTTGAACACTGCAAAAGCATTACTGTAGAAGTTTTTTCAACAATTGGAAGAAATGCTTAGGAAGTTGTATGAAAAAGTGCCACAATTAATTAACTGTAACAGCCCAATATTATTTCATGACAATGCTCGACCACACGTTGTACAAATGACCTACCAGAAGCTTAAAGTATTGGATTATGCGGTATTGCATCATCCACTCTACTCACCAGATCATTTGAACAACTTTTTGAAAGGAAAACACTTTTATAAACAAGAAGCAGCATAGAATATCTTCTAGGAACTTTTAAGTTCTAGAACTTCAGAATTTTATCATGATGGAATAAATTCATGTTTCTTGTTGGGAAAAGTGTATGGATTATTAAGGTGCTTAGTTTGACTAATAAACTTAGTTATTTTACTGTATTACTTCTTGATACAGTCTACAAATCTGCGATTATTTTCTGAACAACCTAACAATTTATTTATATTTTAAACTTCTGCCAGAAAAATGTATATTTGTGTGAATACCTAAAAGGCATGTAACTATGTAAATCTTGTATGTAACCTCTGAATATGTTTCAATACTAAATGCCCTGCTATTTTTATTTGTGGTATTGAATAAATGTGTGTGAAAACTATTATGGTATTTTTCAAATGTTCATGTGATAATGGTAAGTATAACTTGTCACGTTTTTGATGAAAATATTTATGTACAGTAAAAAGTTTGTTTTTAATAAACGATGAAATCGTAGGGAAGTAGAACATATTATTCCTGTATATTTAGACATTTAAGATGAATATTAAAACTGAAACTATGTTCAATGATCAAAAAAATATTTCATGTGTAATTATATAAACCAATGCTATGATGATAAAGAAAACTAGGCATAAAATATTTTTAATGATCAAAAACTGAATTTTTTTTGTCATTATGATGTATGCTTTGATGTTGAATTTTTTAATAAAACAAAAGAGCTGAGTGAAAAAACTTTATTTTGGTATTTATTTTTAGATTTCTGATATGTAAGTGCAGAGATGAAATCAAAATGATAAACTACTTTTCCAAAATGCAACTAATTAAAACATTAGACATAACAAGCATTATAATGACATGTATACCTTGTATCAAACCTTTTACTAATAATAGCTGTATATATTTACATACACAGTATAATGGTCACCAGGAGCAGTAACATACTGTCTGTTTTTTAACAACAGTTTATATGGAAGGGGACATTCACATGTAATATTGAAAATTCAGTCACTAACTAGTATAAAGGCTTTTTTCTTCCCTTAGTATTTAAAAACTAAACTCAAATTACTAGTTGTTGCTATTACTTATTGAAAAACTGACAAAAATGAACTTAAACAGGGGGCAATAAATGTTATTTTTGTATCATTATATTTGTTATACAGGGTGTAATCTAAAGGGTGTACAATATATATATATATATATTCACCAATTTTCAGTGACCATTGTTTTTATGTATACTAAGATTAGTTTACTGTCAGAACATTTCACTTAGGACCAGCTGGAACTTCAAGTATTCATATTTTGTACAATATTTATCATACAACAAATTCTCAACAATTAGCAGGAAAGTACTATTACAGTTGGGAAGAAATGGTTTTTCTATCATAAATATACAGTTTGTATAAGCAGATAAACCGTCTTGCACTAATGAATAGACCTCTAGGTCTAGGAAATAGTAGCAAAGCTTTGTGTTGAGTATAATCCCAAGCAATGTTAATGCTTTGTCAGATTCAACACCTTTGTTTTCAGACTTGTTCTAGAGACCAATAAGTGTTGTATTTCCTTTGGTAAGTTATTCATTTATACAGAAAAGCTATTTATAAGGTAGAGACAAAGACATAGTGCCTGCTATTTCTGTTTTATGTCTATGATATGATTGGCAGGTATCTTGGCAATAAACTAGTGGCTCTTGGCACAAGTGAGAATCATGTAAATCAAGAAAGTAGTCTGCTTAAACTGTCATGATGTATCTCTAAGCCAGAAATTGTACAAGACCATGAAGTGAAGTAAATACATCCTTTGCACTTCACTCTGCTGATGTTGTCCATAAGCAGCATGTTTAGATGAATATTGGAATTTCCAGTAGTAAGAAGAAATGGTTTCTTTGACACTGGAGATCTGTACATGTTGCCATAGTCTGAGGGTGTGATGTACAAAAGTTAGTCCACTAATATTCAGCAACACTGTTACGAAGTACCTGGACTATTTATTATGGTATTTCAAGCAAGTAATTGATATTCTTTGGAATTATTGAAGTTTGATAGAAACGGTGCAACAGCCATTGCTTTGGAGTATTTCAATAAGGAGAATCTCATTGTCTAGGCACAGTCAAAGCTTAAGTGCACTGAGGAACTGGTACCTTGTAGAAACCCAAGCATTCCACATAAACTAAATTTGTAAGCATGGATTTCATGAGAACTTGGCACTTGTGCAAGTGATCTACAACCTTGTGTAAAAGACATCATGATAATGACATTGAGAAATAGTGAGAAGACTAACAAGATTGTGAAAGGTTTCAAATAAATTATGCAGCACATGCTGTCAGGGAAACCTTGTATCTGACATATGCCTCTTTTATGACAACAAGGTTTTAGTTGATTAAATTAAGTGAGTGGAGGAAAAAGCCAACAGTAGTGGTTAAAACTTTTGCAAAACATGCTTTGAAGATGTCAATATGACATCAAGTTTAGAATTAATGTTTGATCTTCAGCATGCTGCAGGGATGGAATCAAGGTATTAAACATACTATTCAATGCTGCAAATGAATTTGCTTTTGCTTGGACAGTTAACTCTCAAAATGCAAGCTTCTAGCTAGAATTTTTATCAGCATAGTGAGTGAAGCAGAAATGATTGAAGATGCTTCAGTTATACCATGTCTAAAAGCTACAAAATGGCTAATAAATGATCTAAAGCTAGAGGCCAAAGATTATTTAGATGTTATGAACTTTGAATAGTGATAGGTATTCAATATATTGCTTATGGAATTATTTTTGAGGTCAACTGGCCAGTTATTTTTTTATTGTATTGACGCTAATGGCACAAGCCTGATAAATCAGTCATCATGGAAACTACTTTTGAGCACCAGGAATGCAGCCAGTACTGAAATAGAACAAACATTGAAGAACAGAATAATAAAACTGTTGGAGAATGTTGGGGTTTTCCAGTGGCAGTTGTGTAGAAAACATAAGAAGTGTTGAGGGATCTTAAATGTGTGAGCATGGTCATAATTTTCCTGTTGTGAGTAGATGTATAACTAAATTTGCTGTATAGTATCTGTCGATTCAACATGATAGACCTGGTATATAACCACTGTCAAATCAAAGTGGTTCATGAAAATGGAACTAAAAGTTGCTTTTAGTTCTCAATGTAGCTTGTATAAATTTCATGTTGTATCATTTGACATGTTTAATGTTCCTGTAAGTTTGGAGAACCTGAAGTAACTTCCACTGAGAGGGTTGCTATGGGAGAGAGATGCTACCTATATAAATTTAATTATGGTGTTTAACTACTTTGTTTCAGTCTGCATATGATAATCCAGATTTATATTTAAAAAAAAAAAGTTAAATATAGACTAGGAAACTGTGTCTTATGTTTCCTGATCATACCCCTTGGTGTGGATTCTTGTACGTGGTGAGGGGACCTCTAAGGGAAGATTCTGTTCTTTCAGTTTACCTCCCTGGGATCTAAACATCCACTTGTGTGTTTGCCATCCATTTGTCCAACCCTAATACACCACTTTGGCCTTGAATTCCTGTAGACAGGCAGCCTTGGGGTGGCCCCCTGTGGGTCAATCAGTTGGTCCATTTGGGTTAGGGTTAACCAAGTATCAGTGTTGGATGTTTGCAAAAGGTGTTGTGGATACTATCCGATGCTGGTGTTTAGGTATAGTGCTTGTGAAACCCTGACATTGCTGCAGTGTCCTTGTTTGACCCCTGGTAGGGTTCCATGGTGGGTGGGGTCAGTGGACACCAAAATTTTTCTATTTTCATTATGGATACTCCAATTAAAATTCTTAATAAAATAGTGAAAAAGTCTACAGGAAAATGACCACATGTTGAAGTTTCTGAGCAGCAATCCTCATCATCAGTACTACCTGTTGTATCTCATTATATTGCATTCACTTTCAGACAAACCATTAGGGCAAATGTTTCCCTTTTTCATTCAGAAGGGAATAGAGGGACTTGCTGGCTCTCCAAAGTCAATAAAGAAGCTTTGATCTTATGACATATTAGTGGAAACATCCACATCTAGACACAGTAAACTCCTCTTGCATTTAAAAGCAATTGGTGATATACCTGTTGAGGTTACACCCCATGCTACTTTGAATTTATCATGAAGAGGTAATTTTGAGAGGGATTTGAACATCCTAGAGTCAGAGATTTTCACTGATTTCTCCACCCAAGGAGTTTCTGCAGTGAGGGATATATCCACTTCCAAATATGGAATTATGATGCCAACTAATGTCCTCATTCTCACATTTATATCACTACACCCACCTGCCACCATCAAGGCAGGTTATTTTAATTGCAGAGTATGGTCGTACATTCCAAACCCTCACCAATATTTCCAGTGTCAGTTTGATCACTCAAAGACATCATGTTGTGGTTCCTTGACATGTGCTTGTTACATTGGCAAGGACCATGATGCCTATAAGTGTGAAACAGACCCTCGTTGCATTAAATGCAATGGCTCTCACCCATCCTACCTTTGTTCTTGTCCTAAAGGGTTGGAAGAAAAAGTGGTGCAACATTTGAAAATAATTCATAACATTACTTAACCTGAGGCTTGCAAGTTGCTGTCCACCACTTCATCTTGGACATGTGCTGCTGCACTTCTTTCTACTACTACAGTTGGAGTGCAGATCTCTCTGTGACTTCGAAAGAAATGTTCTTAAAACAAGTCCTTTGACCTCTATGGTTAAAAAAGTTAATGAATCAACTTAAACACCCATCTCTGTGCCTTACCTACATTCCAACAAATTCCAAGATTCACTTCTTATGGTTCCAGGTACAAGCATTCCCTCAGATACATCTTTTTCTCCCACCCCAAGATGCAAAACAAGACCTGCTCAGTCGACCAAGGGCAGGATTCATGGAGGTCGATAAACCTTTCTGTTTTTCAATGATGTTTTGTTTTACCTTCATTTCCTTTTCTATATTTTACTGCATTTAATTTGTTTTTACTTTTTTACCAGAAGTTTGGCACAGATAGCCTAGCTGCTTTGTGCCATAAAACACTAAATAAATAAAGACAGTAAAGAAAAAAGATATGGTCATAAAAAGAAGGGATTTCCACCCAGTTCACCTACACATAAATAAAAAGGTCCAACTTGATGCAATGGAACTGTCAAGGTTTATGTTCTAATCTGAATGATATCAAAATACTGATTGCTTCTTACCATTCTGTATGTCTCTCCTTTCAGGCAACATTTCTGAAACCTGCTGATACAGTTACCTTTTGGCAGTTTTCTTTGTACAAAAATGACAGGCTGTGTGATGGACAAGTGCATGGAGGGTGGCATTGTTGATTGATCAGCATGTGCCCACCCTGTCTTTGCCACTCGACATACCCTTGGAGGCTATAGCCATCTGTGTTTTCTTGGGTCATACTATCACTGTTTGTTCTTTCTACCTGGTATCTGGAGAGACCTATGATCAATCAGACCTTGATGCTCTTATTGAACAGTTGCTGTCTCTTTTTAATCTTGTTGGACTTTAATGGACATAATCCTCTCTGGTGAAGTGCTGATTTTGATGGGAGGGGTTGCTCCATAGAGTGTATGTTCTCTGATCACAGCCTTTCTCTTTTCAATAGCAGTTCATGTACCTAGTCAGTCCTTTACTGTTATTAATCTCTCAATTTGCTTCCCTACACTATTCTCCCACTTTTCATGGAGGGTTGGCAATAACCCACGAGGAAGTGATTATTTTCCTATAGTTTTTAGAGAGACTGGCTGTGCTCAATACCACTTGATCTGCATGGATCAAGCGCACTGGCCCTCTTTTGCAGAACTTGATCCTGCCATCATCCGTAAGCCTTCAATAGATGATTGTGTAGCAATGGTAATTGACTGTATTATACAAGCAGCTACTCAGCGTATTCCTAAATCTTTCTTTTCTCTGTCTGGATTTGTTTCTCTTCCCTCATTCTCATCTCTAAAGATGATAGGCATGGTTCAATCAGTAGGAGGCTTCAGGAAAATAGTCTATGGACTAAAAGTATTATAATTTCAATACCCTAGCACTTATAACAGCAATATAAATGTTCACTCTCTTCCTTTTTTCCAGTTTTTTACAAATGTTTCATTCTAACTAGTGATAACTTGTATCATTCACCAAGAGGGCAATGTGGAAGAGACTTGTCTACCTGTTTTGAACTTTCATACTAGACATTTATCTCGTGGAGTGTTGTGTTACAGGTGCTTTGGTTTTCATTGCCATTCACCTTTCCAGTCCTGATACACTTTCTCCCAAAGATCTTCCAATTTTTAGTGGGGTACTCTTTCACACAGTTTTTTTATTCATTTCTTGGTTCCAAATTAGATCTTTTTGTTTTTTATCTCTGATTCATCATTTACTTGCCTTGGCTGTTAATGTGCTCAGACAGGATTAGGTCCAGTTTACAACTTTAGTTTTTCTTATTCCATCAGTCTAGTCTTCTTTCCTGCATAATTTGTTCATCCATTTCACTATGTTCTAGATATTTCTGATTAACTCTTCCCAGTTGGCTCAGATCTGGAATTCTTGGCTGTTTTGGTTTCACATTTTTTTATACTGGATTGATTTCTACTAACCAAATTTGTGGGCTTAAATGGAATATGCATTTTTTACTTTTTCATTTCTTTATTCTCCTAAAGGTGCATCCCTGTGTATGGTGAAGGGACCTCCCAAGGAAGGTTCTGTACTTTCAGTTTACCTCCTCTGCAATCTAAACATCCACCCATGAATTTGCCAAGGGATCCAACCCTAACACACCACTTTGGTCTTGGATTCCAGTAGATGGGCAGCCTTGGATTTGGACCCCCAGGCTCAGTCAGCTAAACCACTTAGGCTAGGGTCAGCTGAATACTAGTGCTGGACATTCTGAAAGGGTGTTGTGGGCATTGGGTCTGATATGGGTGTTTGGATGTAGTGCTCATGAAATCTTGGCATTGCTGCACTGTCCATGTTTAGCTTTGTAGTTTGTTCCCTTGTAGGGCTCCATGGTGGGTGGAGTCAGTGGGCACTGAAATATATTGGCTTTATGATAGATACCCCATTCAAGAAAAAAATAGATAAAACTGACACAAAACAAATTATTGGAAAGTGACCTCACATGGATGATTCTGTTGTACAGTCACTGTTATAATCAGATTCTGCACCTCGATTTCTAACGATGCAGTCTTTATCCAAGAAATCCTAAGGTCAGATGTCTTCCTTTTTAATTCAAAAGGGATTAGAGTTGCTAGTTGGCTCTCCCAAGTCAGTAAGGAAGTTGCATTCTGGAGACTTTGGAGGAAATGTCTTCAAAGGCCATTGGGATATACCCATTGAGGTCACTCCTCATGCAACTTTAACTCTCAAGAGAAGTTATAGTTGAGAGGGATTTAAAGAACATTCCTGAGTTGAAGATCCTTGCTGGTTTGTCCAGCCAAGGAATTTCTGCAGTGTGCTGACTCTCCACTCCCAAAGATGGAATTATGATGCCTACTAATGTTCCAATATTGATGCTTACATCACCACGTTCTCCTGCCACAATCAAAGCAGGTTATCTGAGCTGTAAGATACAGCCATACATTTCTTACCCTCAGATGTTTCCAGCATTAGCTATTTGGTCACTCAAAGACATAATGTCAAGGTTCTTTAATATGTGCTCATTGTGGCAGTACAGACCACAATGTCTGTGAGTGCAGAGTGGAACCACACTGTGTTAACTATAGTGGTTAAATCCTTATTACTCTATTTCCTGCCCTAAGTGCATGAAGGTGAAAGTGTTGCAATGCTTGAAGATTGTAAACAATATCTCTCACTCAAAGGCTTGGAAGTTATTGTCAAGACATGTGCTGCAGTACTCCATTACTCTACCACAGTGAGAGTGTAGACAGATCTCTCCATGCCTCCAGCAGAGTTGTTTGCAAAACATCTGAAGAGTCTTTTGCCCTCAGTGATTAAAAGAGTTGAATAATTTAGATCTACTTTCACCTCTGTCCCTGCCACCCTTTCCAGTGACTGCATAGACCCACTTCTTTTCACTTTGGGTATTTTTCAGACCCATCCTCTTGTGCAAGCCAGAGATGCAAAATGATTATTGGTTTATGCCCTCAGTCACTGGAGTCTTTGCACACACACAGAGATCTGCCTATTGGACTTGGGGTAGGCAAGATCCATTGAGGTTGATAGCCCTCCATCTAGTAAAAAAAAAACTAATAAAAGATGGTATCTATGCTTCATTCTCATCCACATAAATAAAAATGGCTATTTTGATACAGTGTAATTGTTAGGGTTTTTGTTCAAATATATATGACATTAAGGATTTGATTAATTCTTACCATCCTTTGTCTCTCTCCTAAAAGAAAATATTTCTGAAGCCTGCTAATACAGTAATCCTTTGGTGGTTTTCTTTGTACAGAAATGACAGGTTGTGTGATGGACAAATACATGGAGGGATGACACTGCTGGTTGATCATCACATGCCCACCCTGTCTTTGCCACTTAATATATCCTTGGAAGCTGTGGCCATGTCATCACTATTTGTTTTCTTTACCTGGCTCCTGAAGAGATCTATGTTCCATCAGATACTGATACCCTCATTGAGCAATTACCATCTCCATTTTTAACTCTGGGGGGTGATGAAGATATTGATGGGAGGGGTCATTCCACAGAACATATGTTCTTGGATCACAACCTTTCACTCTTCAATACTAGTTTTTATACATATTTTCATGCATCTAGTCAGTCTTTTACTACTGTTGATATCTTTGTCTGCTCCCCTTCACTTTTCTCTTTCTTTTCTTTGAGGGTTGACAGTAACCCATGGGTCAGTGATAATTTTCCTATAATTTTGAAAGAGATGGGCATGGACAATGCCACCTGACTCGCATGCCTTGATGAAAGTTGGACCAAGCCAACTGGTCCTCTTTCACTGCACTTCCAGGACTTGATCCTGCCATCATCTCTAAGCCATCGATAGACAATTGTGTGGCAGCAGTGACAGAAATCCTACCTACCACATAGCATAAAAAGTTCAAACATGGGCCTGAGGTACCTTTCATAGATATCCCATGCTTTTAAACCACATTGCTCTTCAGCAGGTTCTTGCACGTGCTTGGCAGGTCAAATATAAAAACCAGAATGAATCTTGGATTAAATACATATCCAGCATCTCTTCTACCACCATTTTCAAAGTCCTATCAGACAAAAATTGAAAGGTCAGTGGACAGTATGGTTCTGGCCCTCTTTCAGTGTTGCTCTCTGACAGCTAGAGCATCACTGTTACTCTCAGCAAAAGCTTTTCTCATACATTCAGCTTCATCCTCACCTTCTTAGCCATCAAGATATGGGTAGAGCAATCACCTCTTTCCTTTCAGGCTGATTTTGTCTGTGACTGTAATCATTCCTTTATGGTGGTGGAAATCAAGCTTACTCTTCTTTGGTCTGGCAGCACGTCAGTCAGACCTGATGATATTCACTACAAAATGCTGCATTATCTCTCTCTTGCTGTTCTTTTGGTTTTTTTTAACTGGATCTAAACCTGGAAAAGATCCCAAGATTCCTTCAAACAACTGTTCAATTGCTTTAACTGGTGATTCCAAGTCCATGTAGCTTTGACACTTTCCCATTCTTTCCCACAGGAAGTTGGAGTCCCTCATGGTTGTGTCTTTAGTGTCACCCCCACTTTTCATTATGAAAATCAATACCATCAGTCAACATCTCTCTACTATTGCAAATGGTCTTTATGTCAATGACTTTCACGTCTTGTGTCAGTGATCAAGCATGAGGTTTATTGAATGGCAGCTACAGACTGTTCTCAATCATTTACTGAAGTGGACCACAGCAAATGGTTGTTTGGTGCAGATAGCATAGTTGCTTTGCACCAATAAACATCAAACAACCAAACTACCTTTATTCTCAATCACATCTGGATGTTTTCTAAAACTGTGTGCATGCACTTCTGCAGCTAACAGGGTGTTCACCCTAATCCTGAGTTCTATCTCAGAAAATGTGCTTCCCATTGTCCCTGAAGCAAAGTTCTTGGGGCTTATCTTTGATTATAAACTGACTTGTTCCACACATCAAACAGCTATGTGTCAAATGTACAAGGGCACTGAACATCTTCCATGTCTTCTCTTCCACCTCTTGGGGAGCAAATTGATGTTCTATGCTAAAAATGTACCATGTCCTCTTTCAATGAAAACTGAACTAAGGGTCTCTGGTCTATGGCATGTCCTTGAAGATATTGGACCCTGTTCACCATCAGGGGCTTTGGCTCTGCACAGGAATCTTTTGCACTATTCCAGTCCAGAGTTTATAGATTGAGACTCACAATCCTCTTCTACACCTCCACCATTTGTAACTGTCTTTATTGCATGCTTCAAAACTTTGATCCTTACCACAGCATCCTCTCTGGGATTTTGTTTTTCTTCCTTAGTGTGCCATGCTTTTTCAGAATAGATGGTCTGCCATTGTTCCTTCCAGGTCTCCTTCTTATAATCAGTTCCTAGTGTCTTTATTCAGGCATCTTCCATTTCTTCCCTACATATTAGCCCTGTCTTCCATTGGAGGTACTTCATCTGTCAGACACTAAGACCACATCATATGTTCATCTGTTTTGAGTAGTTGTTTTTTCCATGTCAAGGTACAATTCTCCACCTGTAATCATCTTTCACTCTTCAGTGAGACTGTAACTGGGTAAGTTTTCTTTTTTTATTATTATATATCTTATTTTTAGAGCCCTGCCCCATATTTTAATCAGTCATTTAAAATTATACTAAAACCAGCACTGTAAAGCTTCCATAATTTCCATAGTCATAAAATGCACCCTGTTCATTAAAATTATAAACTGGATATGGGATGTTCCACAAGATCACTCATGATGTATTTGCTATGTATATATATCTAGTTATACTAACATGTAAAATTAACTACATTGTTTTTTATTTATGATCTATATAGCTAGCTTGCTTTGATAAAAAGTTGTTGACATTTACTGATAATTGGCAGATACCCCTTAAACTGTGTGTGTATATGGGTGGTATTGTACCGACATACAAGGACATACACTTTGGGAGCAAGGGACTGCATGTCTTTCAGGTGTACAATGAAGAGATTGTCCTCTTAAGCTGCATAAGATGTAATATGTAAGCAGTAAATGTGCCTAGTGTTTCCTTCATTAAAAATTTATTAGAATTATTGTTGGTAGTGCAAAAATGTCATCCTGGTTACTTAAATTACGATACAAGAAACCTTTCTGCCATGTTTTGTTTGTGAATGAATTGTTTTGTGTGTAATATGAACAAGTTGTACTCTTCAGCCCATAAGTGGTAATGCGGTAGCAGGTGATACAATTGTTTTTGACAGCTCACCATGATCATGAACATTGTTTACTGCTAGTTTCCTGCATATAAATTGTAGCTAATGAGTAATATGCTCCAGATATATATTTTCATTAAATATATAGTGTTGATCATGTGTGTGTGCAAACTGGTATCTATTTGTATTGTTACATTACATATGAATTAATTTCCTTGGGTTACAGACAAAGATTACATCATCTTTGAACTATGTGATTTTCCCTTGTTAAGTGTAAGACCAAAATTTGTATGTTCTGGCCTATTTATAAGCTAACTTGCTAAATGGGTCTTATTGGGTAATCTGATAATTTGAAAAAAATAGACAAAGCTGTGATTTCCCTTTTTTCTTAACAAGGCTTATTAGCTGATGTGGATGGCACAGGTAAAACTGTGTTAGATACCATATTACCTTAAATGAAGATAGTTCTTTCTTGGGTTTGCCTCTGCCCTCTTATTCAGATCAAGATAGTCAACTTGAAATATAAATAGAATATTTTTTATTACCTTTATTTAGCAAAAAATAGATATTTGTATAATCTGTTAAGCAAAATGATATTCCTATTTGTTAAAAATTCCTATTAAAAAAACCACCAGGTTGAACTAGTTTTTAAAATGATTATCGACAAATTTTCTTGAGGCCGTTCTAGGCTAGGAATAGAAACCCACAGGTGTTTATACTTGCCCATTGAGTTCAGGCCTAATTTATATAAACGGTTTGTAGATGGTACTATGTACTTTTTTTTTATTCTAATGATCATGTTTCAATTTTTCATGTTATCTTAATTTTTGCTACCCTAACATTAAATTTGCCGGTGAATCAGACTTCATTGTTTTCAGGCGTCCTTCTAACACGAAGTTTTAATCGTTTAATAACTATTCTTCTAAATACACAGACAACTTCTGTAGGTTTTCACACCTTTTAACAATTTCATTCTTTTCAGCTGCAAACTTAATCTTGTTTAATGCGATTTGTACAGAGCTTACAACATATGTTATATGAATATTTGCATCAAAACTTAAATTCCTTCAAAATGTTCTAAATAAATACTTATCCAGAAATCCTACTACAAAAATATGCCAGTTTCTTAATGGAATGTATGAAAAAATATTTCGTAAGCAAAGAGAACATTGCTTTGGACTAACCAGTTCAAACTATTCTAACTCACGATCAGTTAAGACTTGTATTTAGATCTTCCTATCGACTTAATTTCTATCACTTAAAAGACTGGATATTTAAACCATTGCGCTCGTGGACTGTTTGTTGTTGTATTTACGTAAGATAGCTGCCATGTTTGAGCCCGGCATGGCCAAGCGTGTTAAGGCGTTCGACTCGTAATTTGAGAGTCGCGGGTTCGCATACCCGTCGCACCAAACATGCTCGCCCTTTCAGCCGTGGAGGCGTTATAATGTGATGGTCAATCCCACTATTCGTTGGTAAAAGAGTAGCCCAAGAGTTTGCAGTGGTTGGTGATGACTAGCTGCCTTCCCTTTAGTCTTACACTACTAAATTAGGGACGACGAGCGCAGATAGCCCTCGAGTAGCTTTACGCGAAATCCTAAAACAAAAAACAAAACAAGCTGCCATGTTTATCTGTGGCAACAAAACAATTTGCCCTTTAAATAAGAACTGATGATCAAAAGACGTTTATCGTAAATTTGGAAAAATTTTCCCTAATCCCTGTTTCTGTTATTCGCCCACATTGTGATGCAAATAATCTCCCTTTTTCGAATGATGACTTTAATATTCTGACAACTGCCACTCTAATCTACAACTACTAACCAATAAAATTCCCTACCACTATTCAATAACAATATCAGTCAATTCTAAAAATAAACAATCTTATAACACAAAAGTGTTTTTCTTTAGCTGGACACTCGGCGTTTTTTTGTTTTGTTTTTTAACAGTTTCTTTAGGAGCATTCCTCTAAAACACAAATCGTAGCTAAATGCCCGTCATATGAGAGGAAATAATGATTAATTTTTATTTTCAGTATATCCAAATAAATATTCTATGAACATGCTTCCTAAAAAAATTAAATATCGTAGCAATATTTGTATAGAGAATGACTATCCAATATCAAGTTTCAAGAATTTAACATGTTTTGATCATCTCGTTTCGGGGTACGTTGATTAACATTTTGATTTTGTATGTTTTGGTAAACCGTGGAGTTTTTTATAATCAAAAGAATTACATAGTGAAACCATTGCTTGTTTGTTTTGAATTTCACGCAAACTTACACCAGGGATATCTGTACTAGCCACCTTTAATTTTGTAGTGTAAGACTGGAGGAAAAACAAGCTAGTAATCCAACCATAGCATTAAAAATAAAATTTGGTGGGTAGTGAAGGACAAATGCTTGCTTTATACAACAATCGTGAAAAATTATAAACAAATCCGCAAAGTTTACTCTGAGAAACAAAAGACAATTATTATTTTTTATTTGTTTGATTCTTTGCCTGATCATAATACGTGTAATTAGTATTTTGGTAATGTTTTCTTTTATATAATTTATAAATTAAAATGTTAAGAAGGAGCTTGGCGACATTTCAAATTTTAAAACTTGTTTTAAATCTGAACTAGAGAATGTATTTGTTTTGTGTCACGAGAATGTAAACGATATATTTGAAAAGATTATTTTTTATAACAGTTGATAGTGACAATTATGTTTAATTGTATGTTTGAATTATTTAGTCTTAACATTAAGTAGTATAAAATAATAAATGGTTAGCAGTATCGCCGTTGTTTTGAAACTTCATACATATATAAAGTAACAAATTTTTTGGACCTATTTATTAAACTTGGGAAAGTATTTTTAAATTTGATATTCTTGTTGAATATCGTGTTCATTTATTTGGAATTTGCTGATATGTATAGTAAAGTTTTTCCCGTTTCACTGAGAAAATCTTCTGTTCGTATATGATCTGTTGCTGAAATGATAAAGAATAAATATAAATATTGTATAATAAAATATTGACATAAAGTTGTGTGTTTTCGAAATGCGAATAGGAAAATCGTTCAGAAAAACGTGTTTTCACGTCACGCGAAGTTTTGAGCATGCGTACGTACGATCAATATGCTGATTCACTTCTTTACTTTCGTTAAGCCTAATAAACAAAGAAGTGTCATAAAAAATTGTACAAGAAAAGATTGACGGGAAATTGTAAGAAAGTGCAGAAATTATATTAAGTGTTCTCTTGCGTATGGCGAATTAGAATATACTAGTTTCCTGAAAAACAATATATTTAAGTGAATGTGATTCTGCATTTTATTATACCAAAAGCAGTGATAGAGAGAAAATGAGATAAAGATAAGAATGCCTTACACTTAAAGTAATACAATATCAATTAAATGTTTTAACTGTAATTTAAGTTGTATAACTTGATTATAAATTATATCTTATATGGCTTTTTATGTAGTTGTTACTTGCAAACTTAAGTAAATTTTGTTGTTAGAGTGTAACGTTAGAATTCAAGCTTAATTCTTAAGTGACGCTATAATCATCTGATATTAAAATGTAAATTGAAAGCTGAAGAAAACAATTTAATATTGATACTTCCAAACCAAAAAGTCTCCAAATAGACTAATAATTTTAACTGTAAGTTATTTGCCGACTTGTCCAAAGAACGTAGGTATAGCAGTTCACTGTGTTTGATAAACAGCTGCTGAAAGTGTTGTGTAATTGTAACAATTTACAAGTCTTATGTTTAATTTTAAATAACTTTAAGTATATACATTCATAATTAAGTACAGATATTCAGTAAGCTTACCATTACTACTAGCAACATTAATTCAGTAGAATGTAAGCATTCATAATTAAAAAATATTTACATTTTCAAATGATCAACTTTCTTTAGCAGTAGGCAATGCTTATAATTTGCATAGGGAGAAACTGAAATATAAATTAACGACATGTAATTTTTATTGTTGCATGACAAAGTGCACATCCAGACATTCTGTGATCTGTCTGTACTTCAAGGATAATAAAGCTACTACTGGATTTGTCAGTTTGTAATATACACTTAACATATTTCCATAAAGATGAGTTTTTGTGAAAAAAAAATTGTGTATTCATATGTCAAAGCTTCAATTAACTATATATCTGTTAAATAAATGCAAGCCAACAACTCTGGTGAGGGTATTTGACCATAGTGCATAATATTTTCAAAGTTTTAATAAGAAACGTGTTCCATTTTGATCAGCTGAAAATGACTAGATATAAGAAAATTGTGAATTCTGAACTGGTTCAGTTGGCACTGGTTGTTAGTCTTTTGTGGTTAAATCAGGAATCATATTTGGACCTAATTATGGACTCTGTATCAGAAGTCCATGAAGTTTTTCTTGGTCAAAGCTCAGCATACACCCAGTCTCATTTTCACAGTGTCAATAACAGACTGCATGGATATATCAGTCCAAAAGCACTAGACGTCAACAATATCAATATAGTTTCAACATTAATGGAACTGAATGCACTTGGTAGATATTGTAGGCTCCATGAATTTCAGAATATTGTGATCACATATGTAGCAAATACAGAAAACCTGGAACCTCAAAACATGGAGCATCCAATTTCAGCAGACAATCCTAATACATTTCATGGTGAAAATGTAGGGAATTTTGAATCAGAATCACAGGATAGGATTGAGATACAGAGAAATGGATCCATTAATATTGATAGTGTGAATCCAGTTCCTGGACAATTTAACAATATCAGTTTGGATACTGTCAGAAATCAAGATGCAGTACCATCTACTGGTTCAGAGTTAACAGCTGAGGTACTGTTCATTTTCTTTATCTGTTTTGGTGTTTTCCTAAGTTTTTATATGCATGTGCAGTTACGTGTGAGTTTATTTATTCTTCAGAAAATGTGTGGATAATGTATTAATAACAAAAGTGTAGATATTTAAATGAAATTTGACTTTAGGCTGTTAACAAGCAGGCACATAGAAAAAGACCAGTTGCTGTCTTAATTTTTTTTTTTTTATAAAGTTTAGTTTTTGTGTTCATAAATTGTACTAACATAACTTATGCTTCACTGATAATATTAATATTATATTTAAATTAATATTTATTGTTATTTTTTAGATGTATAACAAACCTTTCCTTAACCAAGTGGAGGTATCGTTTTTTTTTTATCTCACCTAACCCAGGTTCACTTAGGTCTGAAGCCATTTTGTGGTAGATGTATCTTTGACCTTATCAGAAAGTAATCTGATAAACAGAAGCTCTTTGTTTTTTATCAGTTGGGTTTAGATTACACCTGAACTCAAACCACTTGAATTCTAGAGTAATGTTTATGAAAAGTATATATTGAAATACTATATACAGTGGTGTATGTACCAGATAAATCATCCTGTGTTTTTATTTTGTTTTTGCAAAATTATTTTGTTTCTCATGCTAATACATAAGTGTATAATGGATCTAGCAGTCTTGTTAGAGATATGTTTTATTTTTAATCTCTTTTAGTTTGTTTATGGTTTTAAATTCCTTTTAAGTTGCATTTTATTGATTTTTGAAGGTTTTCTATATATTTTATGAAAACAGCAAGTTTTATTTTCACTTGTAACATATTTTAAGGATTTCAATTTTTTTTAACATGGGTTAAATCATGATATTTATTCAAGGAAGCAACTGCACATTTAGAATTTTGTTATGTTTATGAAGTTATTTCATTTGCAAAAGTATAGCTGTGGTTTGTGTATTTTGTCTATTTTCTCAAGTAACCTAGCACAAAAAGTATTCAATTGCTGCTTGTATTATTTTTTCTAGCATAATGTTTAGGTTTAGTTGTTTGTTGGCATTTGCTGTGGAATGTTTTGTACTTTGTTTTTATTTATATTTATATACAATCAGTAACCCATGAAGTAAATTTCTGTATATTAAATGTATAGTTTTAAAATATTATACTTTGGTTTTTGCTTGGCATTTTGCAATCTAGCTCTAACATTTGCAATATAACACTAACTTGAAGTCTTAGTTTGTCTACTACATTATAATTTTCTGATTATAATTTTGAGCTTTCACGAACATGATTACATGAATGCAGGAGACTGTTAACTAGGCATTATACATACATACGTATCATTCAAATTGTGGTGATGAATGTTTGTGTTTTATGTAAAAGTGTTTTTGTTGTAGTGATGGATGTTTATGTATTATATAAAAGTGCTTCTGTTGTAAACTTTAGATGATAATTTTGTTCACATTAATATATCAAAAATGAATATGACATTTAAGAAAATAAATATAGGCTTTATTTGTATGTATGAGCTAACAATTTTTTTTAAATAGAATTTTGGTAAACGTAAAGGCCAGGGATTAAACTATATTTGTATCATGAATATATGCAGTTCCTTGTTGAAAAGGTTAACCACCTTTTATTCACTAAGTTATCACTTTCTGTTCATTGTTGTATCCACTCAACTACATACAGATGTTAGCTAGTATTACATCAAACATATATCTTTTGCAATATATTTTTTACACAGTTTTTTTGCAGTCTTTTTTGAAGACCAGCTTATGCACTTATGGTTTATGCCTCTGTACAAGGACAATATCTTTGTAAAGTATTTTAGCATGAGTAATTGGGATGTCTGCAATTTCATAGTTATTTTTATGATATGGGGATTAACCTGAATGACCAGCTTGAGAGCTTTTGCAAAGATAGCAGCAGTTTTACTCTCAGTTAATTGCTGTTTAGATATACTTACATATATGTACTGTTGTTACTACATTTAGTTTCACTTTGTGATAGTGTTTAATGAATTATGAATAGTTATATATGAAATCTACATGATGTAAGTTTTGCATATATTTGCTTCTGTATTTCACTGAATGAATATCTTTCCTCAGAGAGGTATCTGATGTGGTAATGCATTATGAAGTTCTCAGGAATCCACTGTAAACTATATACATGTATGCTAAATGCATTAGTGTAAGGACATAGTTTGAATCTGTGGTAACCCACCTCTGCATTAGTGGTAGGTAATAATCTGTTTAATCAATATAAATGATTATCTGTTAGCACTGAGTAATGTCGTGAAATGATCTATTAGCCAAAATAATGACTAAAACGATTAATGTCTACAAAATAAATAATTGAAATCGTTGTTTTTGTTATCATTTTTTTATTATTCCAGCTATGCAAGAAAATGTTAACTTCTTCTGGATGGTCAGTATGGTTTAAAAAAAATATTACCTAACTAAACTTTTGATATTACTTGAAAGAGTTACTGCTTATATAGATGAATGAATGGGTGGGGATTAGTATTTTCAGAATGCATTTGACAAAGTACCACTTAATGGGCTTTTAAAAAAGGTTATTTTTGTAGGTGTGGAGGATAAATTAGCACTGGTCAGAAAAAAAATAATAACACAGCTATAAATGT
Source organism: Carcinoscorpius rotundicauda (assembly GCA_011833715.1). Taxonomy (NCBI): domain Eukaryota; kingdom Metazoa; phylum Arthropoda; class Merostomata; order Xiphosura; family Limulidae; genus Carcinoscorpius; species Carcinoscorpius rotundicauda. The sequence continues at coordinate 51,347,784 of CM022395.1, forward strand.
ATTTCAGTTAAGACTAGATTAATATTATGAGTGAGTTACCCTGAAGACCATTATTAGGATATTTACTTTCTTTTTATTTACATCATTGACAATAGATTATTTCAGTTTGTTGATGACTTCAAAGTTTTAGGTGTTGTTAGCTGTGAGGAGCATGCTACTGCATTGCAAAAGGATTTGAGTATTTGGTAAGGTAAAAAAAAAATAGCAGTTGACTTTTGATGGAACAAATCATACAACCTCTGAATGTTTCAATAAATACCTCATTTGATACCAAAATGCTTCTGAAGAAAAGTTTCCCAATTTCTACACTTGGCTTGTGAATGTTAAATCAGACATCAAATTTATAAAAAAGAATGTCACACAATAATTAAGAATAAGAGAAGCGTATATGATGAATGAATCACCAAATAAGGAATTTTTGTTACAAGTACTAATAAAAATCAAGAAAGTATAACAGTAAAGATGGTAACATTAGAAAATGACCTCCCAATTTGAACTTCTTTTTTTGAACCAACTTGCTAATAAACCTGGTTTTGAAATAACTACATTTTCCAATCTAGTGTGTTTAAAGACATTATCTTCTCTTAAACAAACTCTTCATTCTACTTGATAGAACCATTTTTATTAAAATAGAGAAATGACTAAGCTTCTACTTACTATCTACAACAATGAAAGTAACTGTGTTATGCAGAAAAATATCACAAATTCAACTTCTTCTGCAACTAACTATGAAACTAATACCGGTCATATATTATTTCCATTTCAGAAATTTGTTCAACAACAAATGCAACAAATCATGCAGGTTCAAAGTATCTCAGTAGATACCCTTTTGATACCAACAAGCAACAGTTTCCCCATGCTAACAAAGAAATTGAAATGAAAGTTGTGAACGTGAGGAAAACGATTGAGAATGTTTTCCAAAGATGCAGAAATCATCAATCTAAGTCTAAATTAAATCTCCAAGTACAAAAAGCCCTTAAAAAGGTTTTAAAAAGATATCATCATCAAAGAATCAGACGAATGTGAAGATTTTTAAGTTATGAGCAGGAATCTTTACAAGCATGAAAATATTTCATCACCTTAAAGATGAGACAAAAGTTAAATAGATTAATTTTGAATTTATGAAAGCAAATACCCTCTTTATTAATCTTCTGGGTGAATTTAATCTTTTTAATTGTTGCATCCCAGAATTTTACAGTTTAGCAAAATATCATAAGAAGATGGCAGAGTCTCAGCATATGGCAATGCTATGAAAATGTCTTGGAATATGCATACAATTTTGATGCTCTTACTTAATTATTTTTTGTACACTTTAATACACAAGCCCTGCTATTGCAAGCTAAGACTGTACCTCACATGGCAATGAACATGGCAATACCATTTATGTTGCATTTCTTAACTCTTTACTTATCTATACAGATAGAAAATAGCATCAGTGCACTGTGTGAATTCATTTGATTCACGTAAACTGTTTGAAGATGTGTGGACTGACAACAGACACTGTCTGAGAAATCTTACATTTCATACTTTACAATGGGTAATAGTCACTGTTATTTATGCCATAATACTTGTGCACATTTTTGAAACAACAGTACTTGACAAGTGGCATCAAGATACTAAAGCTGGCTCCAGTCTTTGGTGACATGTTTGGATTATAGAACCAAGGTCTTCCTTCCTTAATCCAATTTTTAAACTTTCTAAATTTTATAGACCTCATCATTTACTTCATCCTGAATCATTTAAAGAATGAGAAGAACATAGATTTACTGGATATTACCTGAAGGATCAACAGTGATGATAATGTACAATCAAGCTTGTTTCATAAACCAATTAGAAAACATCTCTTCCTTAACTTTAACTCCTCTCATCCCAAATTGTGATATGTGCAGGAAATTTTTTTTAAATACAATAACACAATTTTAAATGAGTACTCTATTCACGACAAGAACATGACTTTTACTGGGACTGTACATGGGGGACTAATTACATCTGTTGAAGTAATTTTTTAATTTAATACTGAGAACATGGAGTTCTTAAAATGATTATTTTTTCAATAAATGGTTCCAATTTTAATATAAAAATATTTTAGCTTATGTGAGTAAAACTTGTGAAAATCATGAGCACTGTACATTGAATAATTTTGATGCAGTGAGTTGTGTATGACTGAAGAACATAATCTGAACACTTTCCAGTGTAGTGCTTTCTGGAAAAAATCCATTTTTAGAAAATGTTACTTTCTCTACATTTTTGAATGCAGTATGAATATTATGATTAGTAATTACCAGCAGACATAGCTGTCTGTAGGGTGATATTTTTAGTACCCTTAAATGAAGAAGCTATCTCCAAGAAAATAAAAACTATAGTTAGGAAATTTGAACAATGTATTAAAGCTGTAGAATGGTCAGATTCAACCATAAGCAACCAACTTTCTTACTAAAATATATTTACAATGTAAAGATGAATATTTTGTTTCAAATGATGTTTACCAATAAACGTGACATCTGCCATCATAGGTATGAACCATATATACACAGGAGAACATAATGAGTAATTATAAGCAACAAGATGAAAGAAGGGAAGTTGCTGATCATTTTTTTAATTAATCATGGATGAAAAACACCTGATATAAAACCACCGTTCTCTGTACAAGTCCTCACTAAAGCCATCAAGTACACTAATAGTAATTTCAAAGAAGCTCTTCTCATCAGACAACTATGACCAAAGGTGAATAGGGGAAAGAATGGTACCTATAATTTTTATTATTTATCTTTCCTGTCTTTTTCTTATTTCAATCTCTAAATTTTATAGAAATTTTGGTCATCAGAGGTAACAGTTAATTATTGCAACAGTGTACTTATTTCAACAAGTTTTACTGCTTAATATGTCAAATATATGCTACAGATTTGATTATAATTTATTATATAAATAATTTGAAAACTTTATACTATCAGTTACATTTTGTATTTCAGTAGAATGCTTCTGAAAATGCAGTAAAGCAAAATGTTGAGTGTACAGTTAAAGGAAAGTATCAATTTGGTGTAATAAGATTATTTCTGGTATTAATATGTTTCAAAAGTGATACACACACACACACGTGTGTGTGTGTGTGACTGCAGTTTTGATTTGATGCAAATATATCCTTGTTACATAATGTAATGCAATACCATTTAGTTGGAGGTATGATATCTTATTGTAAACATTTTACAAATGTTTAACATTGAAACATTATCTTAGTTTATTGAAAGCATACAGTGTCTCTCTTTGTAATAAAATTAGATGTTGGTAATTTGCACTGCAACTTCACCTAGTAACTAAATTATGCAGAATTTTATTGTTCCGTTCATTTTGTGTGACTGTAAAGTAATTCACTGTCACTTTGATTTGACTTTTCATGCTGTTGTTTAAATGAGTAAAAAGTTGCAATTGTTTCATGTAAAAGATTTCATTTTTCAGAGGGACATGTTATTGTGCTAAAAATTTTAGCAGGTTTTAATTACTATCTTTAATTGTCTACAATTGTCTACAAGAATCTATGTACTTTTCTTTTCATACTGATTAAAGAGCTGATTAAAAAGTTAATTACAAAAGCCAATGCTTACAGGTAAATGTAACATGTCTAATTGTGACACTAATAATATTATTTTAAACACCCAAAAATTGGAAACTGTCTGTATTACTCTTTGGGAACTACAAGAAGGTGTCTTTGTACCAAATTCCATATATGTTGATTGATACAAATATGAAAATCTCAAGTTGTGCTTTTTTCATGAAAAATTTGAGCAAAACAGAAATATTCCAAAGTTATTCATATTTCTGAGTGGGACCTGCACAAAAATGTATCTCAGCTTCAAAAGTAAATTATATAATTGTAAATTGGTCAAAATAAGTCAAGCTAATTGTGAAAAGAAAAACATGTCAAAGTATGGTTTTTGTTAAGTTGACAACTCCCTTTCCCATAATTTTTAAAATTGGGAATATCCACTGTTGTTGTCAATGTGTTGGACCTGTAGAAAAGTATCATGTCAAATCTCATATAGATTGATCAATTACAAATAAGTAATTGATCAAAATCCTCCAAATTATGCTTTTTTTATGAGCTTTAAAACCCCCTTAATAAAAGTTTACATTTTTGCCAGTTTTCATCTTGACTGCTCTAGATATGAATGTGCAGGAGCCTAAAATATATATTTTGGAGTTGTTTGACTTTTTAACCCTATAAAGTTCTTGAAAAAGCCAAAATCAAAGTGTTGAAAAAAAATTTTTGGCATATTGAGCCAGTGTTTACCCTACCAAGTCTCAAGTAAATAGATTGAGAAACAAAGGAATGGTATTTGACTGAAAAGTGTGGAAGAAGAAAAAAAAGCAATAGAAAAACCATATCTTTCTGTGGAGAGTTGATTTACTAAGGGTAAACAAAATTCATCAGATTAGTGAATTAATGTGAGAAAAAATTCAGAATCACCCTAACATGAAAATGTTTATCATATTTTATAAGCTAGGTACAAATTAATACAAAATCTAACAAACTTATCTGTTATTTTTGGCAAATATTAAAAACTGTGATGGATCTTGTGTGTGTGTGTGTGTGTGTGTGTTGCTGTTTGTATCTTGTAAATTTTGGTAAATGTATATGGAGATTTGTTGTAAGTATGAAAATTATACAGTTTCATGAAATAAATGAACAGTGATATAAAAAAAATGGTAAAGAACATTACACATAATGATATAATTTCATACCTCAAAAAATTTAAACTTATTTGATATTTCAGGAAACAATGTTGAAAAGAAACTCGTGTACAAACATTTGAAATATATTTAGCATGTTTTGGAGATTGCACAAATATTTGAGATTTTTGAGATGAAGAATAGTTTTTTTAATCATGACATGAAAAAATCACTCCTACTTAGACTAGTAATAAAACATACTATTTTTGCAAACAAATTATGGCAAAAGTACTTTATTAAAAATTTGGTATTTTGTGTTAAAAGTTTACAGTCTTTACTAAAGGTCTACCAAATTTTTCACATGCTACATCAAAAGTTTTAAATACTTGTGCAGATGTTTTTACAAAGTTGTGTATTCATTCCACTGTTAATTTTTCTGTAGTTACTCAGCTAATGTTGGCTGGTGTCAATTAAAAGGTATTTGTTACATCAGAAGTGTAACTAATCAAACTATTGATAATTAAACCAATGTTATGAGATACGTTCATATGTATAAATGTTGTATTCACCATGGTGCATGGCTAGAACTTTTCCTTTAAGATTTAAAAAGTATAATGCACAAAAGAAGGTAATATGAAAGGAGTTTGTATTTATTGTTTTTCTTTACATTGCTAGTAAACACTTGAGAATGCAAAAATAGCACTAAAATTAAAATAATAATGACTGAAGAATGAGAGAACATTTGTTAAATATGTGAAATCTTACAAAGTATATGTACATTTTATAGTAACAGTTTTTAATATTTTACTCTTTATTCGCCTTTACATAACAAGTTTTTAATGTTTCTTTCTAATTTGTACTGCACCAAATGCTTTTTCTTGTTATGTGAGTAAAACATTGTTCATATGTCAATGGTATAAGCAGTACTTTTGTTTTCTTTAGGACATGGATCTGATTGAAGTTCTTTGGAAACAAGACATTGACCTAGGGATAAGCCGTGATGTCTTTGATGGGAAAGCTGCCTTGGAAAGTGACAAAGCTATTATACAGACTGAACTGTTAAAAAAACAGGAACTAAAAGTAAGAATCTGATAATTGTTTAGTTTCACTAGTCAGTAAGAGCATATTTTTTTTCCATCAGTTTTGTACTTGTGGTTTGGTTGTGCTTTATGTTAAAAATTTAAAAATTGTATTATTTTCACCTGTTTATAATTGTTAATGTTACTATTGTTCTTATAATTGCTAAAGTGGGACTGTAAAGATTTAATTCTTACTTGTAATTTCTGTTTCTGCTTTTGATTTTTGTTTATTTGAAATAATTGTTATAGTCATTGAGAAAACAATCTGGATTATTGTATGGAGAAATAGAGAGACTAAAGTATGTTTTGTATATTATTCTTTTAATAACCACATTTAATTTAACTTTCTTTTTACTCGTTTAAATTCCATACTTATTATAATCATTATTTTTCTTGTAACTGAAAGGTGTGAAATGTTCTAATAATCATATTACAGTGGTACCTTGGTTCTCAAACTTAATCCATTCTAGAAGGCTGTTTGAAAACCGAATCAATTTTTCCCATAAGAAATACTGTAAATTAAATTAATCTGTTACAGACCTCCAAAAATGATGCATTATGAAGCATTTTAAGTAAAAATATTGCTTATTTATACCTGTATAATAATACTTAATGCATAAAGTCAACAACAAAAACTATAAACACAATAAAAAAACAATAAATGAAAATTTAACTACACATTACCTGTGCTGAGGAAAGCTGATGGTGTAAGTGAATGATGGTGAGGAATGTGGAGAGTACAAGCGTTATTATTGTTTGGAAGGGGAGTCACCTTCCATAAAAACGTCAGATAACTCTCCTTCTGGGGTTCTTTCTCTTTTCTGTCTCTTTGCACCACTACAACCTACTTGAGACTCATTGGACCTATTTCTCACTAAAAACTTGTTTATTGAGGTTTGTTTCTACCTGACACTCTCCCCATGTCTCACCACACAATATATGCCACTTCTATTCCTAAATTTTTCAAACCACTACCTACGAGCCTTAAAGGCATCACTTGCATCAGCACTCGTTCCAGGGTTATTTTTCAGGAGGTCTCAGAAATGCTATCACCAGCTAACTATTTCTCGTTTACCCAAATCAACAGCAGATTTTCTACCTCTTGTTTGTGATCTTTGTTTCGTAAGCACTGCCACTCCTTTTGCAACATCAGCTCCTTTGATGACCTTTTTATTTTTCAGTATGGTGCAGACTGTAGACTTCGCCACACCAAACTGTGTAGCAAGGTCAGACACGCAAACACCATTCTCATACTTTGCTATGAGATCTTTTTTCACCTCTATTGTGGCTCTAATAACTTTTTGGTTTGCTGCTTTCCTTATCCTTCTTTAACCCCATGGTGGCTTATTTAATCAGAATATTTAGAAAAAAACAAAAAGAAAAACAACGTTCACAGCAGATTTTAGCGAGTAAAATGTTTTGGGTAGGTGTGGTGTGGGCCAGAAATGGTCGAAAGATCGTTCGGGTCATCAGTCGGGTTATTTCAGGGGTTAGGGCCATAACAGCTTGGTTTGAGAACCGAGTTTATGCTCAATAACTGAGACATTTTTATCTCAAACAATATGTTTGAAAACCAAATTGTTTGAGAAGGGAGTCATTCGAGAATTGTATTATAAATGGTGTATTCTTACAAAAGTACTGTTACATTTATAATGTCTATTCTAAGGTTTGTTGGTTAATGATGTAAATTTATGGTGTCCTAGCAGAGTACAGTATATGTTTTCTTGATTTTTGTGGAACATCATTGGTGTTTAATTTTAGATTAGAAAAGATTTAAACAGTGAAAAATTATTGTTCTCCTTTGGTGTAGTGCGACCAAAAAATTATGAATAATTGTATCATTGAACTATGAAATATCTTTGCTTAGTTTTGTTGGTCATTTAAATTAGTGATCGGACTAGCTGTTTTTAAGCAAATGTAACAGTCAATAAATGCCATTACAAATCTAGAGGTTTAGTATATATGCAGCTGCACATGAATGTTTGATAATGAAGGAATTTTGAAGTGCAGATTTCAATCTTTGTTATTGTGTGTGTGTGTGTATAGTCTGATTATAATCATTGGTGTTTGTTGTATATTTGTAACTGAATGAAATTTAAGTGTTATCTCATAAATTATGGTGTATTTTTACACGTTATTTTATATATTTACTTAATGTTTTTGTTTTTTATATTTTGACTTGCATTTGTTTGTATATGATTTAAAATTTCAAAATATGTTTATTTCCTTTGGTAAATGGAAAAATGTACGTCTTGATCAGAATTTGCTTTTAACTGTGTAGTTGTTACACATGTAATTGTGGTTTGTCATTTGATAATTATTGGTTTGTATACATAATAAATTATAAATATATTTCCAAAACATACCATCCATTGGCACTAACTGTTTTTTAATGTTGGCTTTGTTTATCTAAGCATTGGTCTTGGGTATGTTTTACTCTTTTTATCTCTTATAAATGTTCTTGGCAATATTTGATTTGCAAATCACTACACTCACATCAGAGCTTTCTCTGTTCTGGCACTACCTATAGACACTTCACTCAAATAATGTAATCACTTTTTCTCAACAAAACTTTAGTCATGGTTTTTTCTAACAAAGTGTTGCACCTTGTTCCATTATGAGTTGCAATTTCAACATTGCTTTGTGGATTTTCATGTCATTAGAATTTTCTTTTAATAATCTATAGGTGTATTAAAAATATTTATGGGTATAAATTTATGTTTTACCATTGTCACAACAGAGATTAATTTGACCTCATTTATACTTTTTTATTTAGTATTTCTTTATGGTCAGTGGAGTGTCAATTTCAGTTGAAGCTTTCTATGTTTGGCTTCATACAATTGGCCCAAGATGTTTTGTTCTGTCAGGCTTAATGGTGTTATGTGGCTCACTATACTTCCTTTTGTGGTGATAGTTTTGACTCAGTATTTATTGGAATCGTTTGGTTTTCTGAGATTTTCCCTAATTTTCTAAGGTGGATTTGCAAATATCCAGATTGTATATTCTGGACTTTACTGGTGAGGAATCTTCTGAGTTGCATGTCATCAGATTCAGCACTTTTTTTGCTGCTCATTTCAGTTATTTGCCGGAAGGACATTTCTTGGACCAGTGTTTCAACTCTTCCCAATGCTTTTCTCACACATTCTTTTAGTGAAATGGGAGTTTTTTTCTAGGGGTTTTCCACTACTCTCCTGTAGTTAATTTACCAACATTTGCTAGATTATGAGAAGTAGAGGGTGTACTTTTGTCATCTTTTCTATACTTTCCAGGGTCCTCCACATCTTGGTTTACCTTATCTCTCTGTATCAAGTGTTGCCCAGAAAGATATGCTTTTATTAATCCATTTATGTGCTAGCAACCAATTTGATTATCCTTACTGCTGGTTGCAACAATCTCTGTGGAAATGAGGTGTTCCATAAGACCATCTTTATGCTTTCTAGATGGTATTACCATATTAGCATAGACCACTACTTATGGACTATCATGAGTAAAGCTGAAGGGGATTCTTCTTGTCTTTTCTGATTATTAGATTGAATAAAATGGGGCTGATTTGCTTTTGAAAATTTAGGGAACATGGCTTACCTGTTGCACTGTTTCCACAGCACCACTCTTTAAGACTCCCCAATGCACAATACCCTCTAGATTCTACTAGTGGAGCTAGAAAGTCCTTACCATTCCCAATTTCCAGTCACTTCAGTGTTGTTGTGTGTTCCTCCACTTTTAGAGAAGAGGGCAAAGTTGAGTGCCAAAGTCCAATCGTTTTAATAACCAGTGTGGGATATGAGGAACAATACCCAGTAATTTTTATGGTGAGTTGTGGATTCATGGCTGTCTGGTTAGGGTTAGCCTATAATGAAATCACTGATACTGTTTCCACCCTTGATGCAGGAACTGTGCTCTGGCTGAAGGGCATACCTGCTCTGAAGGTAGTGCAGTTTCCCAGTTCATGTACTGCTATCTTGGTGTACCCTTGATCTGTGCAGATACTTTCTGTATGGATATTGCTCTCACTGACCCATGCACATTCTCAGTGTGAGATTTTAGCTAGAGTCTCAGTAAATGGTATTTTTTAGAAGTTAACACTTTCCAAATTGGAGATGTATTTTCAATAGTACTTACCTCTGACACTCTCCTGCTATTCCTTTCTACTTTGAGTTGGTGTTAGTGTCTGGGATGGTGTAAGTCTCAAAAAGTGATAGCATTATTTAAGTGAGGTGCTTATATACAGTGCTAGGATAGAGAGTGCATTGATGTGGGTTTAGAGATTTCAAAATTAAGTATTGTCATGGGTATTTAAGCTGAGCATGCAATAGGCAAACAAAGCCAATGCTGAGGAATAGCTACAGTGTTAGGAGAGGTGAATGTTATTGGAAATACATTTTAAATTTAGGAAAATGGTGACATTGGACTATATTTAATATTCTGATAGCTGTATGGTAGTGTTTTATTTAGCATTTAAATTGTGGTATTTAAGTCAGATAAATGTACATATAAAATATTAAGCTTTCCCTTGTTGAGTTGCTGTCACTAACTTAAGTTCTGAGTGTAACTTCATTTAACTTCACCTACTATGAATTCTTACATTAATGTTGATTACTGCTGTAAATGTTTCTACCAGTCTTAAAAATTTTACAACTTATTTAAGGCATTTTGTCTATCTCTAACATATAGGGAAGATCCATTTGTGGTATTGTTAGCTCTTACTGATCAGGCCTCTAATTTGTATTTTATGCTTGTGTTATCTGATGGTTTTTCACATTTAATTTCAAGGAATAGAAAAAATTTAAACAGTGAAAATTATAATTCTCATTTGGTTAAGCTCAACTTAAAAATTATAAATAATTGTATAATTTTGGTATTTTTTCCTTTTGAAACAATGAACAATTAATGTTTGTTCTGCTTTGGTTTTTAAGTCTAGTTTTTGTTGACATCTGTGACTTCTACTCATTTTTTTTCACTCTACCATGTGGCCAAACACAGACATAGACAGGTAGATCTTCTCAACCCACTCAGTGACTTCTTATTTTGGATGGTTTTTTCAGATCCTTTATCTTGTGGTTCTTAAGTTTTATATATCTTTCAGTCTAATCTCACTGTCTTTTCTCTCTTTCTTTTTAATCCAGTATCTCACAAATTCTGGATCAGGAAATCTTATTTCTCTTCAGAAAGAAAAAATTTATATAATTTTAATGTTTCTCCAAATTTTTACTTCTGTCTTTCTGAGTCTGAGAACATCTAGAACTTGAGGACTTGTCTAAATCATCTTTTCTTGGAAACACCTTATTTTAAGATGCAATACACGAAATTATATTGAAAGTTCTTTTGTCATGACTTTTGAATGATGTTAGTGGATGTACAGGATTTCTTATCTTTATATCCACAGTCATTTATCAACCTGTCATTTCTTGTTATCTAGGGAGTGTTAATTAATCTACTGCTCTTGCTTTCTCTTACTATAAGCTTGAAATTTTCTGTTCAGTAAGTAGTCTTGTTTTATTTTATTCAGCATTAACTTTTACATGAGAGTCTGGACTATTTTGAACCTCTAACTATTGATGTATACCTTTTTGTGCATTATGCCAGAATTATTTTAATTATTACCTAATAAGTATCACTTACCTTATAAAATTTCTTGTTATCCTCTGCAGTATCAGGGTTACTCACATGAAGTATTGAATATATAGCCTCAAACCTCTCCCTGTCGAACATTTAGTAACAGAAGGGTTTGTAGAGAAATTTGTGTCGCAGAGTAGTCTCAAGTTCTTGTTTTTTTTGTTTTTGTTTTTTTTACCCATTGATGTTGTCATCAAAAGAAATTTCAACTCCTCATAGTGAGTAAATGGAGTTCAGTTCAAATTCATTAACTGTATCTGAGCAGGTGTTTTCTTTACAATTTGTACTTTGGTGTAATGTCGATAGCAGTTATGAGAACATTACTTACCTCTTCTATAAACATGGCTCAGAAACATTTGAGGGGTGGTTGAGTTTCATTGATGTTATTTAGCTAAAATTCTGTTATTTCTAATGGTTGACCCAACTTGCAGATATATTTCAGCCCAGTCATTATCTCTGGCTCTGGTAGTGGATGTAGATCTAGAGGTGGATCATATTTCACTGGAGCTTCTTTAACATTTTTTGTACCACTAGGTCCTGGTTAGGGTGTGACCCCTTCTGATTAGCTACTAAAGGAGCACTGGAGTCTTATCCAAAGTAAAATTGAAGATCAGAATCACTATTGTCATCACTCTCCCCCTTCATCTAACGCATTTAAAAGACTGTTTGCACAACAGTAAATTTAAGGCATGCTCATATGTGACACCTCCAGTGTGACTATACTTCTCATTTGCATCTGTTTTCAGACTCATTATTTCAGGAAATTTCCCTCTTTTCTGCTACTTTAGATTACTTTTAATTTTTTTGCTAAATTGGGGATATATTACTTCATGTTCAGATTTTGTTCCACTTTTTCTTGTACTTTTGTTATACCATTACTATGTTTTAGTTCACACAAACAGTTCTATAGTTGTTTCATATATTAATGATCATAGAGGAATTCAGTTCCAAAGTCTTAGTTTTGCTGTAGTCTCTTTTTATTTTTGGCTTCATTGCTGTCAATAAAAATGTGATAAACAAGTGATAGAAGGAAACAAAACTCAAAACTAGTGATAAAAAGAATTACTGTCATGTTATGATGTACTTGATCACCTTCAAAGTACATTTTTGGTTATGTCTCATCATTTTACCATTTTGCAAGGCCTTTGACTTCCTGTCTCAGTTTCCATTAGAAAGCATAATAGAGGCATGAATATAGATTAATTCAAAACATTTCCAATCTTCTGTATATATGCTTTGTATTCAGCTTCAGGATTTCATTTTCAGGCTGTGATTATTCTTTGGTAGATGAAATAAGTAGAAGATAAGTTAATATCTGTGGCTTAATTATTTACGACTTAAACTCCCATTATTGATGTGTTGGACAATCCAAGTATTTTGATATCACCCAACACCTTTATTAACAGTTAGTGTGATCTAGGTTGTTACTGTCTTGCAACATATTTAATATTAATTCTCTCCATTTCCCACCTCCTTCTCAGTGTGGGTAATTTGACCTTTATTATTTTAGAGACAAGTGTGCTTGATTTTAAAATTCAGTTTTTAGCACTAAAATGAACTTCAGGCAGGTACTTGTTTCTGAAATACATTCCAACTCACAAAGTTGTAAGAAGTCAATACAGTGTTTTTCATCAAAACTTCAATTACAAAATCTAAAATATGATTAGAAAGCAGAGCTTAAGTAAGTTCTCTAAAATGCATACACAATAAGTCATAGAAGGTGGGAGAGTGGACTATTTGAGCAAGTTGATCCATGCATCAAGGATGTTAAAATCTTTGAGTCACATGGTTGTTGAGAGTACAAGAATAACTCAGAGAAAACACTCAGTATTTTAGAGGTAAGTACATTTTTGGAATTTATGTTAATCATAAAAATGTAGAGGGGTGTTTTGTATCTTTTGATAACATGTGATGAGATGTACATTTGCAATTGTAGGCTGATCCATATGCTAAAATAACATAGTGTACATTTGTGTTTGTTACATTTTAAAGGACTTAAGTCCAGTATGCTCATACTTTGTTTCAAATATTGAATGTTTTAGTCACCAGTGCATTTGTTTTGAACTGATAATAAACATAAACAGTAATTTTTTGAGGGAGAAAATAAGATAAGTAAAATAAATATTATTCTTTAGTGTTCATAGTGAGGATTAATATTTTACTGTTGTACTTCAGGAAGACCAAGTGATAAATGACGAGTCATTGCCATCTTCATATAATCCTTGGGAAGGGATTTCATACAGTATTGATTCAGAGACTGGTAAGTAATGACAAGTTATTGGTGTTTATCTATTTGTTGACACTGGTAGGAATTAAACAATTTTAAAATGTCTGTTATATATTTTTGCTTTCAGGTTTCATTTATAATGACGTATCTACATAACACTGGATATGTTATGAACACACTCCTTTTTTCAATTATAAATATTGCTATTCATTTTCACTTTTTTTGTTTTCACCATTTCATCAGGGTCAGTTTTATATTATAAACTTTGATCTGTTGCTGGTGTTCCACAGGTTTTAAGTAATTTATTCAGTGCATATTACTTAATACTTCCATGTTTTTCTCACAACGTATTTTATGGTATTCCTTGGAAGTTATTGGCTCAGACTTGACTACAAATTTTCCTTTTAGGTGAGCACGTCATTCTTAATGAACAGCCTGGAAATGAAAGCACTAATCAGTTGAATTTTGAATACGAATCACATGTTTTGGGTGAGGAAGTTTTTCAACAGTTAACAGATGAACTGAATAGAATTCCTATAGATGAAGCCTTCAGATTGTTTGACCAAGGGGTACTTAACCAGACTGAACCTTTTGGTTGTCATGAGATTGCTAGTACTTATACAGAAGAATTACCTGAAGATCCTGAAGACTTGATACAGGAGTTGAAGCAGTTCAGTGAATTGCTTCAGGAAACTGCTGAAAATAATGAAAGTACTCAAGAGGTAAGAAAACTTATTGGTGTATTGTTAATTTCATTCTTTCTACAAAACCAGGTTACTTTTAGAAAAATTGTTTGTGCTTGAAAATTGAGTTGTTTTGATAAGTACATACGTTAAAGCAGTGTTTTGATAGCTATATGTACAACTACTTATATTATATTTAATTCTTGAGTGAAACTTATTGCTTTAAATATACATTTAGGATTATATTTTAAAGAATAAGTAAGTTTTTTTATATATACATTAATGATAAATTGCTTTGTTGATATGAAACCAAAAAAACGTTTGTTGGATACATGAATCATTACATTATTAAAACTTTCTTACATTTATATATGGAAATATGAAATGGAAGTAAATACAACAATATTAAAGTAATGTAATTAAAATAATATAAAAGTACTTTTATTCAACTGATAATTTTCAATTTTTTTTTTGTGTAATCTCTAAAGCCTACTAAATTATTATAAAATGTTTACACTTTATCTGTTATTTTCTCTATCTTAACAATAATAAGCCTGGTCAATTTTACTGACCTCATAACCACCATAAAAAAATACAAAATAAATCTAAATCACTTTTTTTCTTTCTCAAATGACTTCAGATTGCAACATGAAACTGCATTTTTTTATCCTGGACAGTTCAAATCTAGTGACAGTTTGCATCTGTTTATACTTAAATTTTATTGTTTTATTTTCCTTTGAACTGTGTAACTAATTTTATCCTATCAGGTTTACCTAAAATAATCTTAACTAACCTGAAGAGTTTCTCATTTTTACATTTTTGTTACTTTTATAAGAATAAAGAATGCACACAGAAAAGAAATATAGTAATTACTTGACTGTTGCTGTCGTTTTTGTTTTTTTTCCATATTGACTGTTGATGAAACTCGTTACTACTTTTTCATACCAGTGGTAATACTGCACTAAATTTTTTTAATTAATTAAATAATGCACAAAAAAACCAATAATAATAAAGCAAAAAGCAGATAATATTCTTTAATTTTTGCTGTTTCTCTAACTTTCTAACTGTGACAAGAGTTGTTAAAAATCCATTTAATTTCAGTAATTAAAGTTTGAATTGGAAGTGAAATAAATAATTCTGTGTACAGAGAACAAGATAACACATTGATAGATTAAAGTTTTGTCTTTCTAACAGTTATAAACAATATAGTATTACATATCATAGAGAAATATTGGCAATGTCTGAAAGACTCCGTCTATCTCAGTTTAAAGACCTATGAGCACTTTCTTTCCCATGTATGGGTTCTGGAAATTTTTTCCCATTATTTTGATTTTTCTTTCACCTCCCCCTGTTCAACTTGTTGCCTTTTAACGTCTTTTCAATTCTACTTACTATCTTCATTGTCTGGAGGAATTGGTGTTAAACTTGGAGTAATAAGCTATTGAGAAGCTTTGTGTCCTTTCTCTGTGTTACTATTACCTTGAAGTGTCATGAGATGACCTCCCAGAGAATGTTCTGTATTTTCATTTTACCTCTTCAGGGGTCTGAACATTCATTCATGTGTTTGCTTTTTGTGCTGCAACTGTTGAAGGGGAGGAGAGATTCCTAATGGTTAAGTAGTGGCCAGGGTATTGCAACACACCTCTTTGGCCTTTAATTCCCAGAGATGGGTGGCCCTCAAGGTCAATCTCGTGGTTTTCTTTGACTAGGGTTAACTGAGTACCAATGTTGGGCATTCTCAGCAAGTATTATGGACATTGAGTCTAATGCTGTGCTAATGTTTGGTTATAGTGCTAGCAGTGAGGTCAGTGGGTAATAACTGATTCTCCTTTTATTAAAGATCTCCCTATTCAAAAGTAATGTAAAATAGTAAAAACATAGCTCATTGGTAAACAACCACACAAGTAACTTCAACTCATCCTGATCCTGTGTCTTGTTTTTTGAAATACATACATTTTGTTTAAATACTTCACAGTTGATATTTATACAGTAAAATTTTGTGATGTCACCGAGGATGAGAAAAGTATAACTGTATTCATCTGTTATATGATCATAGACCACTTCTGTAATGTCCTTTTATCATCTGTAAGATTATTCTTTCAAAGGATCAATTAAAAATCAGGTTTATAATATTACAGATTTTTTTAAAATTATACTTGAATACTATTTAGATGCTAGTTTAAAATTAGATAAGTAGATGAGATCTTTCTAAGTTCATGTTCTGTTTTTGTTTTATAGCTGGTAGAAATACCTTCATCCATAGAAAACTGTTGGGAGGAACTTTCATTTCCTGTGGTATCTATGAACACTACAAATCCCTTTCCAGTCCTGGCATCAGATGGCACTCAGAGCTTTTATGCACCAAGTAATTCAAATATGACTGGAATGGCTGTAGACACTCTGGAAAACCTGAACAATCATTATTCAGAAGTTCTACTACAGAATGCTACTTTGGGTCTACCAGCTCCTGACCTAACAAATCTGACTTCTCCTGCTGATCCTGTTGGTATGTTGTGTGTATGCAGTTTACACTGTTTGAGGTTGATTTTATGGTTATTATTGTTTTATGTTGCTCAGTAAACTTTTAAATTACTTCTAATAAGTCATATAAACTTTGTAGTTGAGCTACATGTGAATAAAAATATTATATGGTAAATTCAATTTTCAGTAAAAAATACTAAAGAAAAGCAAGTACCATGATTTTGTAATAATTATAATTATTTACTAATTAAACCCATCATATCAAAAAGTACCTTTCTACTTAAAACAGGATGACAGAAAGGCACTTTTGTAATTGTTTTGTAGTTTGGATTTAGGCCTGTCAGTAGTACATACTAAATCTCTGCATTTTTAACTGGGTATTGTGACTTCCATTAATTGAAGCAGTACGTAATATAATTGAATCATTCAAGATATGAGGAATATCAACTAGTATACAATTTTCAAAGTATTATTGTATTTATGAAATTGTTAATTAGTAGAAATAATTTTAAAATAGTGATCTAGTAATCAGAAAGAAAAACTACACAACAGTTATGAAAAGAACACAAGATACTATTTTGAACAATGTATTTTCATTAATACTAGAAAATTAAATCCAATCTAAGTATAGGAAAGAGATGCAATCATCTCTTTTGTACTCTTAGCTTGTTAGTATTTCTACTGCAGCTTTGACAGGAAATATTGTGGCTCAGTAAATTAATTTATATTCTCTTTAAATTTACTTTCTGTGTATTAATAAAATAATACTTACACTTGGTAGTATCATAATACTTCTATACCTGTTAATTTTAACTCCTCAAGTAGTTATCAGCATATGTAATCAAAACTTTCTCTGCTATAATTGGAAAGATAGACTTACTTTAATATAAAATTATAAACTTCTAGGACAATGTGATACAATAGTTCAAAAACATTTGTGTTATGAAGTCTTTCAGCCTTTTGTATGATTTTAAGAACAGTTGTTGATCCCTCCATGATAAACAATTTCAGCGACAATATCTTAGTTCCTCCTTGAGCTACATCAAAATCACTGTTATATACCAACCAGTGGTATCAGTTCATTAGACTTTTAAAATTGTATCGTTCATGTTATTATAATTTCTTTTTCCATACATATTTATAAATTTACATTTTACTTTACTTCTTTATTTATCTATCTATGCAGTGATACAAACATATGTTTAAATAGTACCCCAAGAGTTGATGGTAATGACTAGCTGCCTTTTCACTTGTTTAACACCTGATTAATTAGGGATGGCTAGCACATAGCCATTTTGTATTTTTGAACAAAATTCTTAATAAATAATTCATGAAGAAACTTAAAACTATTGTTATAATTTTTATAATATTTGAAAAACTTTCATGAAATTAGTTTCCAGTTAGAAATAATTTACTCTTATGAATTTTTAAATTTATTTCTGTAATAGTTTAATTAGCTTTCAGAGTTTAAATGTTTAATGAATGAAAGATGCTAAAAATTTTATTTTTTAAATAATTTTCTTGTGAAATGATTTATTAATAGGTATTGAAAAATGTCTATTACAGAAGCTTCTGTTACTTTATTGTGTTATATTCATATTCATTAATACTGTAAAACGCATGTAATAAGATAAAAAAAATATAATAATTTAGACTTTTTATGTCACAATATGTGTACACACCTTATAGAAACAGAGTGGAATCTAGGAACCTCTTAGTTATGACTTGGCCAGGTGGTAAAGGTACTCGACTTGTAACCTCAGGGTCACTGGTTCAAATCCTCATCACACCAAACATACTCACCCTTTCAGCCATGGGACATTGTAATGTGATGGTCAGTCCCACTATTTTTTTAATAAAAGAGTAGCTCAAGGGCTTGTGGTAGGTGGTGATCACTAGCTGCCTTCCCTCTAGTCTTACACTGCTAAATTAGAGACAGGTAGTGCAGATAGCCTTCATGTAGCTTTGCTTGAAATTCAAACCAAACCTTGGTTATAAGAATTTTGGTGTTGGGAAAATTTTTTATGAATAATTAAGGTAAAGTCTAATATCTCTCTTAACTTCTAAGCACAATCCCAAAAGCCATAAAGTAAAACTATGAAGAAAACAATTTCAGTTGTCACTTAGTTTATCTTATCAGATGAATCATCAATTTTACAAAATAATTATTTGGGATAGTTTCAGGTTGTTTTTTTAATAAAGTTAAAGTACAAGAGAAACATTTCTGAAATTAGCAATTTTTCACAATTGGGAAGTGTTTTAACTTTGTTTTTTATGAAAATGATTAATTATTAGCTGTAAAAAAGGAAATAATTCATCTTTAGTGTGTGCTTATTTCAAGTTTTATGTTTTCCTTTTCTACTCCACTATTCCTATTTAGAATAGAAAGTATGTCTTGGAAATAATTGTTTTCTTGGCATAGATAAACCATTTTGCTTATAAATGAAACCCCTACAAAACTAAAAGTTTAATGCATGGACCAATGATTTCCAATCATGGGGTCAATTTGCTGTTATTTGTAGTGCTTCAGGTCCAGTAACAGTGATACAAAGGCAGCAGGATTGTAGCTTAGCATAATATATAAGAAAATTTATAATATATGTATATATTTATAAGAAAATTTATTCCAGGGAATTATAAAGAATATTTTAGCATATAATAGCACATTTTGACCCCTTGGCATTTTAGCAAAGATAGTATTATAATCTATTTTGCAAGAATATAGCAAAGTAATATGAGAAAAACAATTGGCTCTTAATAATTAGCTGTGTACTTTCCTGATATGTTTACAAATTTTGCATATAGAAGTGACATTATGTGAAAAGATATTCTTGTATTTTCTTTGTGGTTATTTTTGTACTGACCATTTCCAAACTGCTAGAAGGTCATCGATATCTCTTGATTGTGTTTCCTCTGTTATCCTAACCAAATTAAATTAACTTCAAGCATAAACATACTAGATAATATTAAGTTTAGATTTTAAAAAGTGACATGATTTCATGTAGTTTATCTATAATTTGTTATGTCAAGAAAGTTTCAAAGTTTTATTGTAAAAATACCTCCTCTTGTCTGGGAATTTAATTTCTTAAAATTTGTAGTCAATTTCAACTTGATTTATTTTCATCAAGATATTTCTTTTGAGACTTATTTTTCCCAGATACACTTCCTTACTTCTCGTTATTAATTACATAAAACACTTCATAAACTAACCAAAATCTAGCATTGATCTAAAACTTGATGTTTGTTTCACAGTGGTCAGATTAGACCAAGTAAAAATATTTTTATCAGCAGTATTTTTTATCAAAATAAATTTATATCTAATAAATGTAAGTTGAAACAGTTATGAATTATATATGTACATTACGTTGGAATGATAATATTCAATAAGTGTTTCAATTGACTAAATATTTTGCTGACACAACTATACACTCTTAAACTAACAAGGCTTACATGGTGCTGTGTCATAGAAGAAAAATCTATGCCTTACGAATGAACATAACGTGAAAGCACTGTTCCCACCCTTTTATAACTTGCAGCGCAGCATGTGATGTAAATAGAGGTCTGTAATAAATCTTCAGACAAAGAAGAAATGTTATGAGAAACAAAGCCTTGTTTAATTGTTTCTTAAGTGATAATAATTTCTTAATAAATAAATAAAAAAATTATTTAAAAAATTGTAACTGCCAGTGTTGTACCAGTGCAGTCCCTCTGCACGGTTACTGGTCTGCAGGTCTACTACTACATCTAATTGCATTATGTTTGGTATTTTAAAAAAAAAATACATTGTGCTTATTCACATCAACTATGTGATACATATTACACAGATATGCCTTTCTAAAACTGGTCCATCAGCACCTTGCATTTAGAAGTTGCTTTATAGATCTTTAGCATATAAAATACAACTGCCACACAAATACATGATGTTTTGAGTACTAGCAGACATAATTTAAGTATGATCTAGGTCTAATAAATGCCTAAATTGCATTGTTTAATATTATAATAATAAACATATTGAGTAAATTAAATATCAATCATATATTAATATGCAAAATATCTCAAAACTCTTGACTTGGTAGTCTAGAAATTTAGAAGTGGTGAGGGTGTTGATATTGCATTGGAATGGGGTAACAGAATTCCCATCTTTAAAATTGGTCTAATCTAGTCTGTAAGATTTCAGTAGGTCTATAAAACATCAGTGAAGTAAGAATAAATTAATGTAGACCTATATCTCACTACTTGACCTGTTATTTTATGACTTGTGTTTAAGTTTTCTATTTGGCCCAGCTCTTCTGCTTGAGTATACTAAGTTAAAATGGCATGTTCCAGCTTGAAAGCTTTCTAGTGTATCCAGCTGAGTGGAAAAGCTATTTCCATCTCAACAAGGAATGATATATTCAGTATTAAGCCATATGTAAAATAAATAGTAAGATTTGCAGTCACTGCTATCATGATTGTTTGTATAGTAATGTACTAACTGTGCATTGCAAATTGCAATGCACACTTGGACAACTCAAATGTTGCATGTAAAAGTGGTTTTTGGTCATGGTAAGGTTAAATTGTAAGTCTGGTTTTTATCCAGCAAGTTTAGGTAGTAATTTATAGCATAACTTAAGTTATTGTTGTATAATTGAATATTTGTTGGTAAATTATTTTGAGCATGTCTGTTTTGGAAGAAGATTGTTTATATTTTAAATGCATTTCTACACACTAAAAACTAATCTTGCCAGTTGTTTTATTCCATGGCATCTACAGCTTGAACCATACCTTACCAGCAATGTAATAATAATGCAAATATATTTATTAATCATGTACTGTGTAGTAAACCATGCTGTTTTGAATTCTGTTTTCAGGTGAGATGTGTGATGTTGGATCATCACTGGAAACTTCCCTGGGCACTTTGACTAATGCTACTGAACCTTTGAGTGAAGGAATGATAGAATCAGCATATGATCAAATATTTTCAGAGTTCTCATATCTAGGAAATACTAGCATGTTTACTGTAAACCATGATACAGACCAATTATTAACAGATTTGTTGGCAGAAGAAGATGTAAAGCTCATAGAAAAGGCTGCTACCACTGGAGGTTGGAGTTTAAGATTTCTTTATGCTTTTAAACAAATTACTATTTCTTATACATAATTCTTTATAAAATGAAATTTTAATTTGTGCAAGTAATGGATGTTTTAAGAGTTATTTACACAGACACATTTTAATCTGCATAATTTCCAGCATTGTGGAGAAAAAATGAAAATTACCCAGACATGTGATTAATCAGATTTTTCAAATTCTGAGATAGTAACTGGTTTCTGCACATAAAAATGCTAGTTGAATTAGGTGAGCACACACGTGGTTTGCTTGCTTGTTGGCCACTTGAGTGATCATGATCACGTTTTCCCCATCTCCTGCAGAACTTCAGGTAGTTTTGCTTCTCCATTTTTTCATCTCAGACAAAGAGTATACTCTGGTTGAGTTAAGATGTAGTCTCCTGTTGGTTGCCTCTTTGGAGTTTCTGTCACTGGGTGTCACACCCCTAGGCTGCCTTTTTGAGCACATTTTTAAGGGAATTCATATAGGTAAATTTTTGTACCATCACTCCATCATTTCAGTGTGGGATTCTAGCACTTCTGTGTGAATAGATGAGTAATTCTATCTTAAGTTAACATTTTCCTAACCTAAAAATATGTATCTGATGGATATATGTACACATTTCCACCTAATGTCCACACCTCTTGTGAGTCTATTGATGAAGAGCAATTATATTATTGCATGATCATGCACAAATGCAGTTGATGGTAATCAATGAATTTAAGTTAGAGCTCAAGGTTAGAAGCATACAGCTCTTGTAGGTAGACATGCAAGGGAAATAGCATTTTTACTTGAAATGAGTATCTATTGGACATACAATTTCAGATAAGAAAAATGTTAACTTTTTAACAGGCACATTTTACTGTATACACTAAAGCTGAAGAGAGTTTTCTTCAGCTTTGCTTAAGAAGAGGTCCTGAGAGTGATAACATTTATTGACGTTTTTCAGAAGAATGTTTGTGAAATTAATTTGGGTGTATTACTTTTGGTAATCAATAAAGATAAGTAAACGTATTTTAGCCATCAAAGGACACAACTAAATGGAAAATTCAAATATGAAGTTTGAATACTCAGTGTTCATGGAAATCTACACTTTCTTGAGAATAAATCAGAAATTGTTTCAACATTTTAATAAATAAGAATGTTTTATTTCTTTTGATTATTTTACATTTTCCTAAATTTTGCCCAGCATGGCCAGATGGTTAAGGCACTTGACTTGTAATTCAGGGATTACGGATTTGAATCCCCATTGCACCAAACATGCTCACCCTTTCAGCCATGGAGGCATTATAATGTTATTGTCAATCCCACTGTTTTTTAGCAAAATAGTAGCCTGAGAGTTGGTAGTGGGTGGTGGTAATTAGTTGCCTTCCCTCTAGTCTTACACTGCTAAATTAGGGATGGCTAGCACAGATAGCCCTCATATAGCTTTGCACAGAATTCAAAAACAAACAAACCAAATTTTTATATATATTATTGTTGTCATTAAAGATGTAATTAAATTAGAATTGTGTTAAGTATGCTGACAAGAATGTTAGACAAAGTTGTATTAAAATTGAAATTCTTCATTACCTTTTTCAATAAAAAATTGAAAAGCCATCTTTATAAAGAAAATTTAATAAACACCATAAATATTTTAAAACTAATTGTTTATTGAATAAAGTAGGAAAATGCTTTTCAAATATCCTATACTTTAAAAAAATATAGCTTTGATTTTTCCTTCAAGTTATCATGCAAGCAGAAAATAGTGTCACAATAATAATGACACTGTTGTTATACCAAGGTTATTCTAGTACTGTAATCCATAAGCACAGTTTCAAGCAACTTGACCAGTTTATCTTTTTAGGGAATAGTACAAATGCGTATTTCATTCTCCAGCTGTGTGAGGCATGAAACAGTTAAATTGCTATATTGTAGAAGTAATTTGTATACACATAACTTGTGTCATTTTTTGTAAATGTAGATCATCTCTTTTTTTGTTGTACATATGTACAGCTTTTGTTAATGGCTTTGTATCTCTGGTTTTTCATCTGTTATAAGATACTGCACTTATGTTGACCACATTTGCAGTAAAACTTGAGAACTTCTTTTTTGGGGGTCATGGTCACTAAGTTGATCTCTCTTTTTCAATTCTTGATCAGACATATTGTTATGATCTGAGTGTATGAATATTTTGTGTTAGAAGTGGATGTTATATATCCTTCTCAAAAGGAACAAGTTTTGATTAGCATCACATTATCTACAAAATGCTAATAAACAATCTGAAAATGTAATTCTGATTAGTACCATTTCACTACACCTTTGTATTGGTTTTGATTGTCATGTGACATGATAATTTGCATATTCTAATGTAACTTGGTATTATTATACTTTCACAAAGAATTAATGTGAAATAAGCAATAGCTTGCTGTAATAAGTGCTGTTGCCTTAGTTTGTGTACTTTAAAAAAATTTTCCTTCATCAGCATCATAAACTATTTATTGTTGGAAGTCATTGATATAAGTATTTTAATTTACTAAAATATTGTCACACAATTTTAACAACTTTGGCATTTACTTTAAAGAATTAAGCAACAAATATAGAATTATTTTGTTAAAATTACTACATATTTTATCTGTTTCTGAATATGAGCTGTTTTTCATTTCTAACAGCTGCTGTATTTAATACACCAGTAAATATTGGGGAAAATAAATTTGATGCTAATAGTGATTCAGCTGTGTCATCAATTGGTTCTGACTGTGTATCATCTATGTCTGATGGAGTAAGTAACCATAATAATTGTCATTTATTAGATTGGTGACAGTGTAATGTGATGATTATTGTTATTGTTTATGTTTTATTGTTTCTTTAAATTGATGTTTATTTAATATTTTGTTTGTGTGATTATCAAAGTTATTTAGAAGTTTTTTGTTTATTGTAGAAATTGGACCTATTTCAGCTGTCACCACCATAGCTCTGCTACATATTATTAATTAGTGTTTCATTTTAGAGATGCTTAGTCACTGACCTACTCTACATCGTTATTTCTTTAGTTTTTTAATCCAGAGTTCTCTTTGTTTGGGTTATCAAATTCATTAGGAAAATGTATTTCTTTAACTGTTTCATGGAGGTGTCTATTTTGTTTTTTTGAGTTACGTAATACAATGAATACATTGTACATCAGTGTCTACTATTCAGTTCTTTCTTGTGGAGTTTCGACCTATCCTACTTGTATATGTCTGTCTGTAGAGAGGTAACACGTGTATAACTTTTACACTGGCATATATTATTTTATAAAAATCAAGAAGCTCTATAAGTAATATAATCAACTCGTAAGAAAATACATTGAAAATAGTTTAATTATGTATTTTTATTCTTATATATAAATCGTTAAATATTCTCAGGAATGGCCAGAGTCTTGTTCAGAGACATCTACCCATCAAGATGATGAGATTTCTGTGCACATGGAATTAAATCACTCTTTGGCTCTTTCATCAGAGATAAACAAAAGAGTCCCTCTTACACATTTTTCAGGAATACAGTATCCACCAATAGCCCAGAAAAAATATAAATTATTTGGTCGTCAACAGCAAAACTTTAGAAACGAGGTACGTTTCAAATCTGAAAGAGCAACATGTCTCTTTATTTACTTCACAATCCCTTTTACTGATTAGATCATTTTGATAATGTTATTAATCTGGTAGACTCTGAATAATTTTTTATGAGAAATAAGCTATATAAGTAGAAATAAAAGTTAACTCGTTAAGTAAGTTAGATAATTTAATATTTCATATGATTGGGTGCATGCAGAGTAAGAAAACAAAGACTTTTTATGAGTAAATGCTTATGTGTTTGGTACCCTCACCATCATTGACAAGTTTGCCTGTACTCCCAATAATATGCAATGTTCAGCTACTATTGGAATTTGAAAATTAATCTTAAATTCACAATGCAAAATATTCTACATAACATAAATATATATGTATAATATTATTCACATATAATGTTATCAGGTGAAGTTGGTGTTGAACAATGGATATATGACATAACTTACTTTAATCACCCCTTTTAACTGAAACACTTGTAATTCTTTCTTTCTAAAACCATATGTTTTCAGTATTACTCAAACCTGGACCCAGTGTGTGCTACATCAGTTCATGATTGTGTAAGGGTATAATGGTACATAAATAACAGAATATAAAAAATTCATATGATAAATTAACTTTTTCTCTTAAATTGTTATTTTAGCTTACACAAATTACAAGTAGCCCAAGAGTATATAGAATATTGTCATCAATCTAATACAGAAAATATTAATTACAGAGTCTAGAGATTACTATTATATATCTATGAATGTCTGTATGTGTGGTAAATTTATACCATCACTTTAAGGTTTTGATAACCATGAAAAAATTTCTTAAAACTCTAATAAGACTAAAATAATTTTACTGTTTTCCTTTTTACATTTTTTTACACTTATTTTTTACATAATTAATCATAAATGATAATAAATGAAGGCAAAAAATGTTACACATGCATTGTGATTTTTACAAAAAAATATAAAAAATGCAAAAGTTTATCTTGACCCAATTTACAGGTTTTTATGGAATATACATGAAAAATATAAAGTAATGTGTTAGCAACCACAGTGAGGTTTAAAATATTCAATGGAAGCATCTTTTTCTGTTATCATTATGCCTTGAGCCATCATAAAACAACCAGAGATATATTGTTAGAATGAATGATGTTTGTGAAAACCTTATTTTATCATTTTGTACTTGATTTGAGTTATAACTTCACAATGTAAAAGAAAAAAAAAATTGTACAAAATTAGGTATGTGTAGTTTATTTTATAACTTAACAGTACATCAACTTTTATTTTACCAACAGGCCATGTTTACATTCTGCTTTACTGGCCAATGTAACTGCTTGAATGGGGAGAGAAAATTACAAAAATTAAATATACGTATTAAATGAAACTTTGTGGTTTCTAATTTAGTAAAAAAGCCAGCTTAATTATAATTTTAATTTTGTAAAAAATTACATTGTAGTGGTGGTTGTAAGAACAGCATAGTTGTATGCAGTATTTTTTTGGAACATAGTTATGTAAAATTAACCGCTTTATAGAATGAAATATTTTATAAAAATGTAGGGAGACACAACTCAGTAATTGAAATTTATAATAGAGGTAAACAGTTTTAATTGTCTCTCAATAAAAACATATAAAAGAGAATTATATTTGAATTTTTATAGCAGCAAATTCACACATATAGTGAATATTAGAATGAAGTTTTATTTTACCATATAATTGTATTAAAAACAACGAACAGTAAATCGTACAACATGTGTTAAAAGAGTTGAAAATATTTTACTGTTTTACATTTGAAGCCTAAATTACATGACTTTAGGTGAGCTTGACATGAAAAAAATAAATGGGTAAGTAGTTTATGTGCAGTTTCTTTCACAACAAATTTTAAGAATGATTTTAGCCTGTCACACATACTTGAACAACAAGATTATTAGGCAAATTTCGGGAAATATAATGCCAGCATGATAGGTTTATTAAAAAGCTTGAGAAATTTTATAACAAATATAAAACTTACCATACATTTTTTAAGTCTCTCTTTAGTAGGCCCAGAAGAGACCAGTGGTTTAGGGTACTTGACTTACAATTTGAGCACTGTGGACTCAAATTACCATCACAACAAACATATTAATTTTTTCAGGCATAAGGGTATTATAAAGTGACTACAATTGTACTATTTATTGATAAAAGAGTAGGCTAAGTATTGGCAGTGAGTGGTGATGAGTAGCTGCCTTCCCTCTGGTCTTCCACTGCTAAATTGGGGATGGCTAGTACAGATAGTCCTTTGTGTGGTTTTGCACAAAATAAAATAAAAATCTCTAGTATTTTTATTTTATGAATAATTTTACTTTATTTAAAGCAGTTTTAAATCAGACTCAACATGCATTACTTACACTACAAATTTTTATTATAATTTCTTATTTTATTTAAACGTACCCCAGAGCATGTCACTGTAGGGACAGTTTGAATGTTCTACACAGAACTTAACTATGGAACATATCTTTCTACATTATGACACTTGCATAGTTTATTCCTTGCAACTTCTTCCTGTGGTTAGTAAAAATTAAACTTTTGTAGAAACATATACTGTTAAATGGAGATGCAATTTATTTTTTTTATTTTTCAGTTTTTTAGGTGATTTTTAGTTGTAACTGTTTGCATTATTGATTCTGATGGCATTTTATATATTAAGTCAATTTTTTAAAATGTTTTTCATTCAACTAAATTCACATCTTTTGGCATATTTTGAAAGTGAATATTAAATTATGTAATTGAGATGTATGTTGTAATTTGTGTAATACTGTGTTATAGAATTGTGGAAGTAGTTTTCAAGACTTGGACCAGAAAGAACAACCATTCAAGAATTTTCAGCAATTAACAGAAAATAGTAATACTGGCAGTGACACAAGTGGTCCACATCCTCACACTTCAACAGAAGAAACACCAAACCAAGAACATAATGACAGCTGTTCTGGTAGTAGTTCTGTAAACTCAGTGAGAAGCACTTATCCTAAATCTTTCCACCACAACCATACTTACCATTTGCCACTTAATGGAAGTGATTGTTCCCAAAAACCCATTATGAGGGACAAGCTTAAGGCCCAGCTTGAGGAACAGGATCAGAGATCAAGAGATGAAAAAAATGTGAAAGCTATGAAGCTACCTTTGTCTGTATCGGAAATTATCAACCTTCCCATAGATGAATTTAATGAAAGAATTTCCAAATATAATCTGACTGAACCACAGCTATCATTAATTAAGGATATTCGTAGAAGGGGCAAAAATAAAGTAGGTATTACTGTTTTACAATTTCTATGTTTGAGACTCTTCATATAAATGTTTTGCAACTACAAATTGTTAATAAAATACTGGTGAATACATCTGTTTGCTTCTGTTAATTTGTACAGTGACTTAAACTACAATTCATTTCTTCTTTGACATAATACTGATTGGAACTGTAAATAGTTGGAAGTTAATGTACGTAAGAGTAGGTATCCCAGTAGCTATACTTTTTTTAGACATGTTCTACTGTTCGTAACTCATATAATCTGTCTTGAGCTATTTTGGTTTTTTTTCAAGTACCAACTTTTAGCTCATAATTACATTGTCTTTTGACAAATTTTGAGATTTTATTACAGTTTTAGACTCAAGGGGTCAAACCATTTCAACTGATGTATTTAACCATGCCCAATCTCTCGTAGATTAATTTACCCTAATCCTGCTTAAAAGAATTCAATTTGAGGGTCAGCTGGCAGAGATTATTATGAGAATAAAATCAAATCTGGTACCTGTGCACCCCATGCTTGGTATTACTTTGTCAGAAAAATATAACTTATAAAAAGGAAAGTTTTCATACATTAATTTACTCTAATTCTGTTTCAAAAGAAGTTCAAGTGCTCAAGCTATTGTGGATTCCCCTCTCTCTATTATTATTACAAGTATTACAGTATTTTCTGTGTGAAGTAAATTATAGGTTATAGCAACATAAAATTACAGTGATAACTGGATTTCAGAATACTAGTATTTTATTCATATTTATTTAGTCGGATGTGATCTGGTAGTTCTAATTTGAAAATTGTTATGCTCTAAAAATTACATATATTTCATTATCTCCCTCACCATACAATGTTCCTTGTATTAATATGTACAGAAATTGAGTACGTTATATCAAAGTGACTTGTTTATTATGAAAATTGATCACAGCCAAAATAAAGTTGTGATGGATGACATTTATTTTAAATACATTTTCTCATAGTTTGGCATGTCATTGATAGTATGGTGACTCCAAAGGATATGAAATAGCCCTTCTCAGTATGATATATTTGTGCACTCAGTCATATAGATGTGTTCAGAATATTCAGAAATAAGTTAATAAACTCATACTTCTTAAAAATATAGAACAATAAATTAAGAAGCAAAGTAGACAATCACGTCTTCTTGCTATGACTTTTATATTTGGTTGTTGCTTCTACGTAGGTTACTAAGCCTTTTAAAATTATGTACATGGAGAGTACCAAACAAATATTTTAGATTTTATGTATACAGTTGAATAACCAAAAAATCTTAAATAACTACATTGATACTATAGAATTCCACTAATAATTATTAAGCTTACTAAGTAAGATATGTTTAGAATTTATAAAATATGAAACTTCAAACAGACTGAAGATACAACCTACCTCCTTAAAATCTTGGATCAGTGTGAGGTTGTAGCATTTTCAAAAATTAAAATAGCATCGAAACCACCCTGGAGACATTCTAAGCTGTTGACTGATTACTCATGTGTCTTGTATTGTAATAAGAGTACATAAAGGACCATTTAAAAAAAACTGGAAAGAATTGAACTGGGTAACCATGTCTGATTCAGTACACAAGTCATATGTCAACAAAATAAAAAGATGCGGGATTCTTATTTTATATTTTAGCTTGTTGGTGTTAGTAATTTGAGTTTCTAATTTGGACAAAACTGTAGATTTAGTATTTTGGCATTGCTTACATCTAATTTTAAACATTCAACATACCATATGACTCACTTTTACAAAAGCATCAACAGTTGTAGAATTATCATTTGGTCATTTTCTTTGAATAGTGATTTGGAATGCTGTATTCTTGCTGAAATCTGTCGAGCCATCCAGGTGGCAAGGTCCCTCTCCATTTCTCATATATTACATAAAAGACAGCCTGCTGTACACACACTAGTCCAGAAATGGGAATTCATTCTGCTCTTTTTGTTGTTGTTTGATGAAATAAGACATAGCTGAATCTAATTTTTCATATTCTGATTTTCTAATGGACTTTTTCTCAGAATGTTCCTTGTTTTTTTGAGACCTTGTTTCAAACTCAACCAGTTTTGCTTCATCCCAAACAATTTGTGCACATCACATTGCCTTTAGCTAATTTAGATGCAGAATTTCCTTTCTGTAATTTATTAGTTAATTCAGACTTTTGTTTTATAATCTATACAGCTGTTTTTCCCCTTTTAGCTGTTTTATCAAGGGCCTATCACACAACAATAATATATTTACACCAATAACCATACCATATGATAGTTTGTATTGCTCTGACATTACATGATTTTAAAGTTGTTGGAAAGTGTGAAGTGAGGCACCATCATTAACTTGTAAAAAGAAACAGATTAAAAAAAAAATATGCTTTTTTTTTCTTTTCTTTTTTTGCATGAATAATCTGAACAAGAAACAATTGACTCTTGAATAACTAGAAGCTATTCTAATTACTATTACTATAAATAAAATGCCCAGAGAATCACAGCAGTCTCACTTTACCACATTCCTTTCAAGCCATCTGTGTACAGCAAAGGGGCTGTGGTCTATTCATTTACAACCAAGTTCTTTAAACAGTATATTCTCATTACCATCTTATCATAATGTCAAATTTCAACGAGTGCTTGTTCTCTGTAGTGTTGAAGTGTTATTGCTGAAAATTGTACAGGAAGTATCAGTTAAGAAGTTTTGTCATATTATGTAAATTTTTGAATTATTTGGTTTTTTTCAACACTGTTTTGTTTGAAAGTGATACCTTCCTGCTGTTAACTATTTTTATGTTTCATTCAATGTATTTAATTTTTCATAAATAGCTTTCACAACTGACATTTTTTCTAGTGTACAATGTTTCAAACATAATGCTCTTTTACAAAACTTGAGTGCTTTTTTAAAGATGATTTTCATGGTAATATTTTTTATCTAAAGGTAGCTGCTCAGAACTGTCGGAAAAGAAAGATGGACCAGGTCGTGGATCTTGAGAAGGAACTGAATGTGTTGCAGCAAGAAAAACTGGAACTGGACGTAGTACATCAAAAAATGTTGAATTTTTATCAGTTAGCTCAGGACAAGTATACCCAGTTGTACAAATACATCATGAAGGAGTCCTATGGCCGACAGGAGCTTCCAGATTTGGCTTCATCTTCTAGTCAGGAATTTGGTTCATTTTCCATTCCTACAAATAGCACAAAAGAAGGTGAAACATCGACAGAGAACAGTAAAGGAGCTCGAGCTAAGAGGAAGACTGACAAGAAGTGACACTGGAATGGTGCGTGATTTGGAAGTGAACTCCTGTATCACATTTGAAGTTGTTGGTTGTGATAAGTAGCATGTTCTTCAGAAGTTTCTCTAATTCAAAATGTTAGAGTATTTACATGTTCAATAATAATATTTTTCTAGGGAAGGAATAAACACTTGAATGTTAGATATAGTGTGTAATATATATATCTATAGAAGTGTGAGAATGAACTATTTTGATTATTATACTAATATATGGAAGAAATTTTATCTCTATTTGGGAAGTAGATAAGATATCTTAATGGAAATGACAATGTTCCACAAGAAGGGAAAGTGTAGCATTTGTGTGGTTTATATTTGAGCAATTAGATCAAGTGAAGCAGTTTTATTAATATTTCAGTTATCATTTTAAACATCTTGTTTGTATATATCTGCATATGTCAATTTATCTGTTGGTATAATGTAATTGGATTTGTTTAGTGATAAGTATTACTTTAAATAAATTTCTACATTTTTCATCACGCTGTCCTACACCATCCATACTATTGTTACCTCTGATTTGTTTAAAAAAACTGTACAAAATTATTTAGTCCTTATTTTTCTGTTTCTACCAGTGTTATGGAATTTGGTCATGATTTACAATCCCTGAAAATCAAGGATAGTCTACAGTTGCTTCTGATTGTACAATCACACATACTAGTATCAAGGTGTTTTTGGTCTGATTCCACATTCTTTGTAACACTAGGCTAGTCCATATGCTACTACCATATTAATTCAGTTTGAGAAAAACTTAACAAAAATATTCTAATTATTATGATTATGTCTTTGCCACAGCTATAAATCAAGATGAATATATTGGCTTCATAGTTCTGTAGTTAGGATCCTAGTTTACTGTCAAATTATCTTTTTTCAAACTGATGAAAAGCTCATAATTGTTCCCCTGCTAGGACGGTTGTAAGTCTTTGGACTTACAATGCTAAAATGAGAGGTTTGATTCCTCTTGCTGGACACAACAGGTAGCCTGATGTGGCTTTGCTGTAATTAAAACTCAAAAACTCATTTATGAATGTCTTATCACTACTGGAGAATCATCATGTAATGAGGCCATCCAGTGTAACAGAATTACTTCTTTTTGTTGGAATGAAAAACATACGTTTCCTGGTGGTGATTCCATTTTCATTTTATTGACTCATATTGATAATTTTTTCATATCTACCCTCTTATTTTTTTCCATATCTAATGTAAATATTTGCATAATACAAAATGTACCAGCCTACTGCTGTTGTAGGATTGAGACTTGTAACAGACTTATTGTACTACCCGAGTTATTTTATATAGTGTTTCTTCTTAAATTTTTTTTTTGTAGAATCCTTCTGGCTTACAGGGGAATAAGACATATTCTAGCACACAGCACTTGTGGATTGGGATGCAGAATAAGCTAAAAATTTCACATGCTGCTTTCATCGCTGATCAATAACACCTTAAAAGTTAAAAATTTGTATACTTATCAACAACAAAATACTCAAATGTGATATTAAGTTAATATATTCACTCTGCTAATGTTTTGTCTGTACTCTATATTCTTCAATAACATAAAACAGTGTTGTCAAAATCAAAAAACTTAATGTTTTATAAATTGATTGTAAAATTTAGGATATAATTTTTTATTATATTTACAAACAGTACAATTTGCACTTCTACGTGACATGGTGTACCACAAAACTGCTCGTCATTTTTGTATATAATGTATCTTCAGATAGTAGTAAAAGGTTTTCTATTAAATTTTTCATAATTTTACACAATCACAAACATTAATTAGCTTATCTTCTATGTGTAACGTACATTCTTTACAAATGGTAGTAGTGAATAACAACTGTAACTTACAGAAGTCAGTATGCCTAGTTTAACTCGTAATACAAGCTTATTGCTTTTTCTGGCTATCCCTCAAAATTGCACACACCTTTGAACCACTCCCTTAGAGGTATTTCTAGCATTTTATGACAACTAGCCCCAAGAAGGGACAAAGACTTTTGAGTTGTCTCTTACTCTTATTTCTTTGGTGGATGAAACACTTCTAATGATCTTTATGAGAACAACAATTGTGAGAAGATAAATATTTCAAGTGATTGCTTGTCTTTGGAAGAAAAAATTTTATGTTACTTTTATAACCAGGATACAACTACAGTTACAATCATGATTTGGATGCTATTTCTTATGAATTCAGTTTCTTATTTTATTTTTTAAGCTGTATTTCTTTTACATGACAGCAGTATATGATGAGGTTGTTTATGTACTTATTAGAGTTTAATAATCTTTTATAAATTCTGAGTGTATATTGTCTAAAGAATGCAAGATGACGAGAGTGTAGAAATATTTGATGTATGACTGAAATATGTTGATTTCTTTTAAAGAGAATAAAACTAATGTTAATGTACACACATCTCTAAGCTGGTAGTTGCATACTTATCAAACTTCTGGATACTGAGATTGAGGCAATTGTTGCATATTTGCCATAAATCATTAGTGTATTCAAGAGGGATTATTTTATAAGGAAATTAAATATTTTATGTTGTACATTTATTTGGTTTTCTATTCTTTATTTTTAAGTATGTTTGAGGCTTAAGTGTAGATGTGAAATTGGTAATCACCTTCTGGTTCCCCCATCAAATATATTAAACATTTTAGGTTGTAATTCTCTATTATATCTAATTAATCAGGATTGTTAATTCAATTACACTTTAATTAAAGTGTGATGTAACTTGTATGATCAAAGCAACCTGTGCTAATTTTGTTATCAGTGATAAATTTACAAATTTGGCACATTAAAACATTATTAGATGAACTAAAGTCTTTCAATTTGACTTTGTTTGAAATTATGTCTCAAAGTAAAAGAAAGCGAGTTGCTTTGTTTTGTTTTTCATATAAATGGTGCAAGTTTAATATTAAGTTTCAGATATAAACATAACTCGGTTATTAATAACAAAATTTGGGAATAGTGGGAGTGTATAATAATAACAGTTTAGTTGTAATGTGTGTTAAACATACCAATCATGTTCTAATGACATTGTATTTGCATCAACGAATAAAAGACTTTCATCATTAGTTATATTTCACCAATTAAACTATTCATCCAGGAAGTTGGCTAAGAAAAATGTATTTAAAATTAGATAATATTACATTATTTGAAAATGGCCATTTAGCTTTACAGATACGTTCATTGAATTACTGAACTCACATGTTTGGTATAGAACAGGAATCTAGCCAATGAACTATTGATTTTGGAAGAAGCAGCAGCGGTAAAAACTTACTACTGGGTACTGTCGTGCCGAGTGACGAAGTAAAAAACAAAAAACAAAATCGAACTAAACTATCCGAAGAAAAACTATATAATGTCAAATGTAGGTTCAAAGGGCATCTGATACTCTTACACCACGTTTCTCGTATGGGGACGGAATCATATGTCATAATTTTAACAGGACTTCTCTTTAAAATTCTTGTGATGTAAGGATAGTGTGGTTTATATCTTATAACTTGACAACACGCTGACTAT
Organism: Carcinoscorpius rotundicauda; assembly: GCA_011833715.1. Taxonomy (NCBI): domain Eukaryota; kingdom Metazoa; phylum Arthropoda; class Merostomata; order Xiphosura; family Limulidae; genus Carcinoscorpius; species Carcinoscorpius rotundicauda. Next base: position 51,383,248 of record CM022395.1, read on the forward strand.
AAGTAGTGGTAGAATGTTTCATACGTCTGATAACCTGATACCATGTTTGCGATTGTTAATGGGTGAGGGTCTTGTGAGTTCTGTGCCTGATAACACTGCACAACAGTTTCTTGTTTTCCTTTAGAAGTTTTACTTCCTGAAAAGTTTTGCTGATTGTGACAGGTACTTGGTGGGTATGCACAAATATAGTTTTGGTTTTGCTTCATCATGTAAGAACGATGAGAAGTAGACAGTTAACTGTTTACCGGCAATAACGTATTTAATTGCGTTTATGTTTCTAATACGCTATTAAGTTCAATATAATTAAAAATGTTTTGCTCCTGATTTTCGTTTGTATTCAATGTCCGATGCATCACGTTGCAGTGTCCAACAATAGTCAACAAGCATTGACAGATTCCAGTTGCCCTGATATCGTTTTTCTATTGTAGCAAAACTGAAGATTTTGATGAAACGGTACGTGATGGATGTGATTTGCGTAATCAGCAGCCAAATATTTAGAAGGAACACCCATCAGTGTTCGAGAAGCAAAAACTTTATTGTGCAATGTAACCATCACGTAATATTTACGATTGTTAGTATGTCAGGGTAGTGTATTTCTGTGACTAGTAAATCTTAAAATGTGCATCATTCTGTGATATTTATTTGTATAAAATCGGTGTTTCCTTATAAATCTTAACCGTGCTGTTAGTATACAGAACTATGGATGGAAATACCTTTTTTCTCAAAAGACAATGAAATTGATGGTGTTGTGGGATGTCATTTCTCATTCTTAGGGAAAATTCTGATGAAATTTGACGGGAGTGCTCAATTGTCTTCTGTTTAGAACATCCCAAAAGTAATGTAATACTGAAATAATTCGCAGAAATTTGTAAATACATTAAAAATTTGTGATTAAACTCAGATAAATAAAGGTTTGTGTTTTTTTAAATGTAATATCACTGTGCGTGTATAGATAACTATAAACAAGTTCACGACACAGCTGTCAAACTTAGTTTCATTGGTGATGGCAAACGCAGTAAAAGAAAAAAATAGATTACTTTCATAGACCATGGACTGTATTTTAAGCGCTATGTGGGCAACATTTTTACGTGTTGACGCGTGTCACTCTCACTTTAATACAAAACATATGTTCGTTTACAGAAGAAGGTTTGTTTGTTTTGGAATTTCGCACAAAGCTACTCGAGGGCTATCTGTGCTAGCTGTCCCTAATTTTGCAGTGTAAGACTAGAGGGAAGGCAGCTAGTCATCACCACCCACCGCCAACTCTTGGGCTACTCTTTTACCAACGAATAGTGGGATTGACCGTCACATTATACACCCCCCACGGCTGGGAGGACGAGCATGTTTAGCGCGACGCGGGCGCGAACCCGCGACCCTCGGATTACGAGTGCACGCCTTAACGCGCTCGGCCATGCCAGGCCAACAGAAGAAGGAGTATAAGGTAACGTGTTACTTCTCGTTGTTCTGATCACGTGGGATAATAATTGATGTATGTTATAACCAATACCTATGTAGTTATATTCAGTTTTCATCAGTCGATTAACCGTAATTCGGCTGTGGTTGCACGTAGAAAATGAAAGAAAAATTGAACCAAATTAGGAAAAGAAAAACCTCTAACGTTAGTTTTTATTGAACAGACAACCAAAGAAATTAATAAACATTGACCAAAAGAAGAAAAGGATATATTACAAACATTTAATGTTACTAGATACACTAGTTATATCTTGTCAAGGTCAATTAATATTCATACTGTACTCAAAGTGTTGAGACAAATGCACTGTTATCCTATTAATAGGCCAAGGTGGTTAAGGCACTCGACTCGTAATCTCAGGGTTGTAATTCAGATCTCCGTCAGACTTGGCATGCTCGCCCTTTCAGCCGTGGAGGCGTTATAATGGTACTGTCAATCCCATTACTCGTTGGAAAAAGAGTATGCGGTGGGTGGTGATGACTAGCTGCCTTCCCTCTAGTCTTACATTGCTAAATTAGGGGCAGAGAGCATTCGAGTAGCTTTGTGCGAAATTCAAAACAATACAAACATAGTTTATGAATTTAGAACTTGCTTGTCTTAATATTTTCAGTTTTTATTTTTCTTTCATGAATATGGGATTTCCAAAACCATTTTCTATCCTATAGTTACTATTTCAAGAATACATTCTTTAGAAAACAAATCTTAGTTATCTAAAAAGTACATAATTTCTAAATAAGTCTATTACAGATGATAAAGAATAGAAATGAACGCCTTAAAAAGAGGGGGTTGGAACATTTATTAAAATATTAAATTATCTTAGGATGATTTAAATTGTTAAATGTAGGGCGATAAACTAGAAGGAATGCAACTTATCAGTAACATCAAACACTAAGTTTTGGATTTGAAGTGTTACTCATATTGAAGCAAAAACGGTTTCAACGTCCTGAGAACGATTTTGCTGCAACAAGAAGAGAACTATGGGCCCAAGAATCGCAGCCTAGTGGTTAAAATGCGTTTGTGTTATTGTTTATTATTTATTTGATAAATATGTATATATCTGAAATATTTCAAGACTTCCTGCCTTAATTTAACTGATTAACTAGTATTTGTTTTAGTTTGTTTTTAATTCATGTTAACAATTCTGTCTCCTCAGGTCACAGATATTCTATAAAAAATGATAATTAAAGCAAAAATTATTCGTTGTTTGATTGTTCTGGCAGAGTAGAACAAAAATCATTCATACGTTTTGAAATTAATTTTTACTACTGATGAACACTGTGTTTCGCGGTGCGAGTCCGCATTCTTGCTGCTGTGTCGCTGGAAGGGGGAATAAGGATGTAAATTATAGGAAAGAAAAAAATATCTTCACTTATGGCAGGATGTTAATATGCCGAACTGTGGACTTGAAGGAACAGTCTGCGTTCCATTTCCATATTATTTTGTTTTTTAACTCTAACAGTGACGAGCAGAATATCCTTAATATTGGTGGTGCTGTTGATTATGCGTCTTCATTCTACTGTATCACGTTAAAGTTAGGAACACTAGCACAGATAACCATTGCCAAAAGGGGAAAATAAAGTAGTATGTTGCGTTAGGATGAGGTCCTCGCTGGGACAGCTGTACGTCTTATTTACAACGCTAAAATCAGAGATTCGATTTCCCTCTGTGGACACAGCAAATAGCCCGATGTTGCTTTGCTATAAGAAGAACGTACCCAAACACGCGCGTTAGAATGTTAGATTCACCCATGAACATCATTAACTCGTCCTTGAGGGAAGCCATTAATGGTACATATTGAGATCACGTCCTGCAAGACAAATATCACGCAACTAGGTCTTAAAAAACAAACAAATCTCATAGAGGAAGGGCTGTAAACCAACACTTTCAAGGCTACACGATACAGCCTAATAAAATGCATAGTAAATTTTTCCTCTCACTGTGTTCTTAAACGATGTACTAGCTGTGCCATTTTTATCTGATACGCCTTACAATACTAGTTTTATGAACCACACTATGGTAAATTATGTGCATTCAAAAGCAAACCCTGTAAAATTTAGGTTTTATAAGAGAAATATCAATCGGTATTGATTGTTTTAATTTACAAAATCATAAATAATTTATAAGTTATTTGGAATTTTTAGAAAAATTAATAACATTGTAAATTAACAAAGAAATACCTTTTCACAGGTTCTATAAACCAGTTTTATTATTGGTGTATTTACACACTAGATTCGCAAAAAAATACATATTTTGTCAGAAAAATGGCTGATTGCAGATGTCAAAACTTAAAGCGTACCTAGGACGGTGCAATATTACATATTATCATGTAAATCACATTTCAGTGTTTTTTTCTATTTATATACTCTTTACCAAGTGATCAAGAATCTAAGTACGAAATTGTTTAACTCATAGATGTCCAATAATGAACGAGATAATACGCCCTCATTCTATTTCTATTGGCCGAAATATAGGTCAAACGCCATCTTGCACTTATCAATAATGTTAGATTGTTGCTGTATCCAAATTTAACACAGTAAATATGAAATAAGATATATTAAAACAAATTTCCACAACTTGGTGAAACATGTACTCTGTTCTTAACGCGTTACTGAAGATATGATACACATATTTTCTCAATGTACAGGAATCTAAATGTCATTAATATTTTATTTTTAGAGCACATTAACATGTAAAACATAAACTAATACAACATGTTAGAGTACATTACCATGTAAAACATAGACTAATATACATGTTTATGAATATTATTGCCCCCCAGTGGCTCAGCGGTATGTCTGCGGACTTACACGCTAAAATCCGGGTTTTGATACCTGTGGTGGGCAGAGCACAGACAGCCCATTGTGCAGCTTTGTGCTTAATTCTAAACAAAAAAAAGAATATTATTGTTACAAAATTCATGCTGTATTTATAAAATTACAGTATCAATTTTTGAATACATTACAATCAATAAGTGCTTTTTGCTTTTCTATAAATATTCATCTCGATGATGTGGTTCTATAACTGTACCTATATTTTTAGTGTGTTGCGAGATCTTGGAATTTACGACGAGACAGATATGGTAAATTATACGTAGACCTTAGCTAAGGAAACAATTTCATACTTTTGTAGATTAATTATGGCTTGTCAGTATAATAACGGTTTTATTGCACAGCTGTTTCTAGTTTGGTATTGTATTTAAAGCAAAAAATAAATGATATAATTTCGGTAATATAATACCTAGTACATTATGTTGTATAGTATACTATAACGTGGTACTTACACATAGTCAATGAATCAACTAGCCCTCCAGTGACACAGCGGATATCTGCGAATTCACGTCGCAAAAAACCGGGTTGCGATACCCGTGGTGGACAGAGCACAGATAGCCTCTTGTGTAGCTTTGTCCTTAATTCTAGAAAAACAAACAAACAATGACTTAACAAATTATACTTTGTTTTAGTGTCATTCCCCGTAGTGCATGAATTTGATTTTGGTATATGGATTACTACTTTGGGTAATGTTAAAATTAGCCAAGTTACATTTTGTATTTCTTTAGTAATTCTGAATAGTGTCCCTTGTAAGGTCCTATATGATATAATCACGCTAGGGTCATGGTAATATGTTGCTCAAGGTACAAAAATTATTATTATTAACACTGTTTACTACCTTAGATTACCATATATTATCGTTGGTCCTTGTTCTGATTGAAACTGCAGTGTCCATCTTCTGTACTTAACTCTGAAAGTCTAGAGAGAAGGTAGCTAGTCAACAACATCCACTGCCAACCGGTGAGTTACTCTTCTACCAATGAATATTAAGAATGACAGTTACGTTATAATGCTTTAAACGCTGAAAGGGTGAGCGTTCTAAACACTAGCCCATTCCGGATCCCGGAAAGATTACAGGTTGTACAAAATTCAACACATCCTATACAATGTGTAGTTTCCTGATGCTGACGTGATCCTACAGAAGATTCATTCATTCCAGTAAGTTCATGTGAAGGATTCGTCAGGAATATGATAAATTAATACTGGAATAGTACTAAAAAAGTTGTTGTTGTTTTGAATTAAGCACAAAGCTACACAATGGGCTATCTGTGCTCTGCCCACCACGGGTATCGAAACCCGGATTTTAGCGTGTAAGTCCGCAGACATACCGCTGAGCCACTGGGGGGGCCCATGAAGGACAAACCGATAAAATCGTGCAGAGAAGACATAAAAAATTAATAAAGTGTTACATCAGCTGATATTGATGTAATGCCACATCATTTCTAAAATGCTGATAATTAAGAAATAAAATAAAAATGAAAGAAAGTTGTTTGTCAAAGAGGGACACAAAATGTATTAACACTATAATAATTAATGTGAAAAGAAAAACAAATACAAGATAGGAAAAATTACAATACTGTACCTTTGTTTTTGATTTTGCCCACAATTTCTGTGTTATTCATTCTTAATTTAGCAGTGGTATACGAGAAAGAAGGCAGCTAGTCTACACCACCCGCCGCCAACTATTGGACTAATCTTTTAACAAAATAATGACACGACTAAAATGGTTTGTATGTTTAATGACGGAGATTCCAATCCGCAACCCACTGGTATCAAGTAGTGTATCCTAACCGCCATCCCACGCCACACCCGGTAATAGGAAGTGACCAATAGGAAGTCCAGGTTAAACATTATATAACAACATCAAATACATGTATAAGAAGACGTTAACATTTGTTCTTTTCTCATTACCAGTTTTAAATAATTTCCATAAAGAACTAACTTATTTATAAAAGCAGTAACTGTAGGTTTACAACACATCATTTGCATTTGTGAATAATATATTTTTCTTGCTTGATAATGATGGGTTTTACGATAAAGTTAAAATAAGACGGAAATAAGATGACTCCAAACAGAAAAGCGGATTATATTATACGGAAAAATCAAAGCAAAAATGTGAAATAAAATATATTTTATAAACAGTCACACTACCATCACATATGTTTACAGATACGTGACGCAACATGATCATTGAGCAGTCCAAGATGCTGACATCGTGACATGTTTTAGAAGCTCTAGTATTGTATCTTGTTCATCATGGAGTATTCACGGTTTAACCTTTTGCTATCAGCCGCACAGATACAGATAAGAATTAGGCTTAAACGCCGTGAGAGCTCTTTTGCTGAGTGTAGGGAAGCTACTTTCAAAAGTGATAGTGAGCAACTAGTTTTAATAAAACTAGTCTGAATATATTGTAACATCGAATAATAAGAGTTTACTTCAGTAAAAACGCACTAAAATGACTATATCACACACACACATATATATACTATTTACAATTTCATTAATAACATGGTTTAAACTTACCAAACCGCTAAACATTTTATATGAATAGATAAATTAATAAAATATTCACAAAGAAAAGTATTTTGTCTGCTGTTTAAATATAAAATCAATTTTTTGCATGGAATATAATTAGCACTTCTTTTTTCATGATCCACTTCTGGTGAAGTCTCTTCAGTAACTTTTATGAAGGCTGATACTAATGACGTAGACATAAAAAAAACAACTAGAATAACTTTACCAGCTTCCCGTTCTTGATTCGTTTACTCTGGCTGGGTGCTGACTCCTATACACAAGTACAATAAGAAAGTAGTAAGTACAGCCTTAGATGTTGTCGATTTAATCATAATTTTACTGAACAGATGTATTTAGATTGTTAAAAGTCAAATCCTCATAAAAATCGTAATTTATGAGCATTGTAAAAATTTCAAATGAATAACTTATTATATGACTGAACTGTTAAATTTTCAGACTGTAGGTTTGGTTTGAATTTCGCGCAAAGCTACTCGAGGACTATCTGCGCTAGTGCCTACCATGACCAAGCGCGTAAGGCGTGCGACTCGTAATCGGAGGGTTGCGGGTTCGCGCCCGCGTCGCGCTAAACATGCTCGCCCTCCCAGCCGTGGGGGTGTATAATGTGACGGTCAATCCCACTATTCGTTGGTAAAAGAGTAGCCCAAGAGTTGGCGGTGGGTGGTGATGACTAGCTGCCTTCCCTCTAGTCTTGCACTGCTAAATTAGGGACGGCTAGCACAGATAACCCTTGAGCAGCTTTGTGCAAAATTCCGAAACAAACAAACAAACAATCTGCGCTAGCCATCCATAATTTCGTAGTGTAAGACTAAAGATAAGCAGTTAGTCATCACTACCCACCGCCAAGACTTGGGCTAATCTTTTACTAACGAATAATGGGATTGACTGTCACATTATAACGCCCCACAGCTAAAAGAGTAAGCATGTTTGGTGTAACCGGGATTCGAATTAATGACCTTAGCCACCTGGTCATGCCGGCCCTTTAGGTTTGAAAGATATATTTGGATTGGGTTCTATTTTTAACGATTTTAACTACTTTAGTTTACTTTAATTAACAATTTATGTATTAACTTGGAGAGACTGTAAAATAACGTGCAGATAGCCTTCGAATAGCTTTGCGCGAAATTCAAAACAAACACACAATGTGTAAAATAACAGATAAGTTAGTCATAGTTGCCGTTGTATGTCTGTTGATTAAATTTATACTTTTAATAAAGCAACTTAAAGTTTTCCTTTACTTTTATACAGCTATCGAAAGGATGTTCCCAGCGTGTTATTTGAAATTTATAAATAAACTGTACTAGAAATTACAATTTGTTGCAAAAATCAATACACAAAAGATTTAGTAACAGGTATAACTTAGATTTCTGTAATAGTTTTTGAATAATGTTTTTAAATATTATTTTTAAACATGAAATTCAACTACTGTACGCAAATTATGTGTACAAAATGTTGATATTCTGTATCAAAGACACTTTCTTTCCATCCTTCTTTGTTTTTCTGGCTTTACTATGAATATTCCGAAATAGCGACAGCTTATTACGTTGATAAATTGTATATACTGAATCCATTTCAACATAAAAATGTAATCTATGTTTGTTTATTGATAAGCAACGTAACATAAAAACCAGTGATGTTGGGAAAACCCACATGTAGAGAAATATATATATGTAAAAATGAAGAAGGTCGAAACGTTGTTCGCTCCTCTATGTAAAATATTTTCTCAACCCAAATGAGCCGTTTTTACATATATATATATATATATGCAACATAAAAACATTGTTGGAATCTATTGATAACAAAACGCGCCAGAATTTCTATACAACAGAAGTTTTTATATAAGGAACTACTTTTCTTCCATGTGGGTTTTTGCTAGCTTGCCTTACAAAAAGATTTACACAGGCGTCCGTGCATCCACTTGGATAAGTAATAATAGCCAGCTGCACGGTCTGAGGGTCCACTTAGCACGGGTGCAGAATTTCAGATTTATAGATTCTTTCGTTTTCGAGATACGGCGTTCACACATATAGAGACAAGCACGTACGTTGTGTCTTTCTGTGTGATTTCTATTTGTGACATAAGGAACCAGTATTTGTATGAGCATTTTTGCAGTCTTTTCTCATTAAATAGGTGCATGAATAAGAAATAAAACATGTGTGCATACCCTGAGGATCAACTAAGTTTGGATGTAAAATTTTTATATTTCTCGGTTGTTTCCCCTTGGAGTTGTTATGGTCACACACAGACTCGCCTTTTTTTTTATTGGATATATAATAACAAAGCAAAACGAACTTTAAAGTAAAAGTACAAATATGCTGAATTAATTCCGTATTTAAACTATAACATCATTAACGCATAAAATTAAGTATAATATTGTTCATTTCTTTAAACAGTAGCAAAAAATTCTGTTAATGTTAAAATAGCTATTCGGTAGCTTGAGAGCTTGTAACGATAAAATTATAGATTGCGTCTCTACGGAAGCACAACTTGTAGCATTACACTTAAAAACTAGGCATAATATTTGTTTGTTTGTTTTGGAATTTCGCGCAAAGCTACATGAGGGTTATCTGCGCTAGCCGTCCCTAATTTAGCAGTGTAAAACGAGAGAAAAGACACCTAGTCATCACCACCAACCGCCAACTCTTGTGCTACTTTTTTACCAACGAATAGGGGGACTGCCCGTCACATTATAACTCCCCCACGGCTGAAAGGGCTAGCATGTTTCGTGCGACAGGGATTCGAACACGCGACTATCAGATTACGAGTCGAACGCCTTAACCCACTTGATTATGATGGGCCTCTTATCAGTTGACAACACTTAGATATTTGAGAAGAGTTTATTGAAAACTTATATAGAACAACATAGTTATATATATTAAGCAATATTTTGGGCAAATACTTTTCTTTTTCGATTGACCATCCTAATTAGTCTCGGACCATGACATTATACCATAAAAAATCTGAACCATTATCTGTGTATCTCTTACACAATCACAAATGTGCTCATTACTAAGTGGCTAGTGTGCAGACCTCGCAATTTGGGGATGGTGGGTTCGAATCACCATGTCACCTTTTCAGTCGTGAGGGCATTATAATGTTTGGTGAATTCTACTGTTCTTTGGTGGAAGAGTAGTCCAAGAGTTGTGGCCCGACATGGCCAAATGGTGAAGGCACTCGACTCGCAATTCGAGTTTCGCGGGTTCGAATTACCGTCACACCAAACATGCTCTCCCTTTCACCCATGGGGGTGTTATAATGTGACGGACAGTCCCTCTATTCATTGGTAAAAGAGCAGCCCAAGAATTGGCGGTGGGTGGTGATGACTAGCTGCCTTGCTTCTAGTCTTATATTGCAAAATTAGGGGCGGCTAGCGCAGATAGTCATCATGCAGTTTTACGCGACATTTATAACAAACACAATCCAAGAGTTGGTGGTGGGTGGTAATGCCCATCGTTCTCGTATTTTTGGGACGATCTGAGCAGATAGTCCTTGTGTAGCCTTGTGTGAAATTCATACCAAACAAATCACAAACGTATAATATTCAGTTTCTGAAAATGTTCTCGACACAATAAATTATTTATATCCCTTAAAAACAGCGTGAATTAAATAATTTATTCTTCTAAAAGATTCTGATCTACAATAAATCTGTTTTTATAGTGATGTCGTTTTTTATTGTTGTTTTGACTTAAGCACAAAGCTACACAATGGGCTATCCGTGCTCTGCCCACCACGGGTATCGAAACCCGGTTTCTAGCACTGTAGGTCCGTAGACACACCGCTGAGCTATTGGGGGGGGGCATAAAAGTGTTGTCATTGGCAAACAATACATTACAAAATGCCACAAATACTTTGGTCACAGTATAGCAATTTCATAGATGTCAAAGTAAATTTAAAATAAGATATATCTTTCCCACTTTTCTTATAAAATAATTTAATGTTTGTTAAACCCTAAATTCAAAAGTATATTCTACAGAAAATAATATTCATTTTGATTATTACAAATAGCAAACAAAAACAATACCAAATTCTGCGCTACTTTTCAGCGAGAACTTGATATTAGAGTATTCGAACAATATAATTGTTGTGCTTATCGATACACCTCTTGCAGAAAAAAATTATCTGAAAATAAATTTTTGTCTTGTTTGTGTCATGATATTTATGAGACTCTTAAGTAAGCAATACCTAAACGAGGTGTACTGTTGTTTCAAGGAGGTGTGTAAGAAAACTTACATTTCACAAACAAAGACATTTTTATGGTGCGAATTAAGGTAGAGAAATAAAGGAGGCGTCTTTGGGAGGCTTTTCTATAACGTTAGAATAACATTTTAGGATTTCGCAATTTTCAAGTAAGTTATCAATCTCTAAGTGTATATAACGTTTTATTATAAGAATTGAAATAAATAATTTTCTTTTGTTTAAAGTTTCCACCAAAATAAAGTAACATGTTTGAGATCCACTGACAGTTTTAGGGTTAAAAATATCATTTACGTAAGGCTATAACAGAGATGCCAACCATTACGATGTTGGTGTATACATTACGACTATACGCTCATACAGGCAAATATTACGACTTGTTACAACTTTCAAATTACTATATATTATATAGGCCTATACAATAAAGTGATAAATTGTTTCCCCAGAGCTTAAAGGGGGGGAAAAGAAAATTTCTAGTGAGATGCAAGTAAATTTTGATAATAAATAAAAGACATAGTCCAAATGGTTACTTGCGATAATCATGTTTGAGCTTGAAATAATAAAAAATATTTGTATCTCCGAAGTCTATCGATAGTTTGAATGCGGTGCTTCTGCGTATGTGGGGGAACTCAGTTAATCAGCACTCGCGTAGATGGGTATTTCTCGTTTTCTAAGTGGCATATTGAGTGTAACAGTAACGTGCTCAGTAATACACGATGACAACGTTAAGGCGTTCGACTCGTAATTCGAGGGTCGCGGGTTCGAATCCCCGTCACACCAACCATGCTCGCCCTTTCAGCCGTGGGTGCGTTATAATGTCGGTCAATCCCACTGTTCGTTGGTAAAAGAGTTGGCGGTGAGCTGTGACGACTAGCTGCCTTCCATCTAGTCTTACACTGCTAAATTAGATACGGCTAACGCTGATAGCCCTAGTATAGCTTTGCGCGAAATTCAAAAACAAAAAACAGCGGCATAGAAACACTAATGCGATTGTTCACAAGTTGAAAAAAAAAGGAGGCCTCGTTCACCAGATTGTGTCTTGTTTCTGGCAAATCTAAAAGGACTAAAAATGTGAAAGGGCTCTGTCTACAATCATTACGCTCAGTCATTTGAAATAATTGGCATCTCTGATATTATCACCTGTAAAACTATCACAGAGTAACCCTGATGAGTCTTATTATTTGTATTCCATAGTCATAAACAATTGTTTTAAATGTATTGAATTTAATTAGGTGCATTTTTCCGTTACTGAATTCTGTACCTAATGTATTCAGTGTTTGTGTTTTTCTTATAGCCAAGCCACATCGCGCTATCTGCTGAGCCCACCGATGGGAAACGAAGCCTTGATTTTAGCGTTGTAAATCCGGAGACTTACTGCTGTACTAGCGGTGTACGTGTTCACTATTTTCAAATGTGTTTTGTTGTTGTTGTTGTTGTTTTGAATTAAGCACAAAGCTACACAATGGGCTATCTGTGCTCTGCCCACCACGGGTATCGAAACCCGGATTTTTGCGTGTAAGTCCGCAGACATACCGCTGAGCCACTGGGGGGCCAAATGTGTTTTGTACTCACATCATTATGAGAAAAACCTTGGTTATTCTCACTAGGGTAACTTGGATTATACAACATCATATATTAATAAAATAAATGTGTTAAGTCTTATTAGATGAATCCTGAAATCACATAATCATGCATGAAACTTGTTTAATCTAACTTGATGCATTCTGAAGTCAGAAAATAATGCAATGAATGTATTCAGGCCCTCACGCAGCTCCTAAAATACAATTTTTGCAGAATATTGAGTGTAAAAGTAACGTGCTCAGTAATACATGATGACAATTCAACTAGTTTATATATAATGGTAAAATTCCAGTTTTTTCAGTATTTGAGGTTAAAAAAAATGGGTAATTAGTGTCACAGATTTTTTGTCCATTCTGATTTTAAAAACCAGCATGTTTTAATGTAAAATTAACAACAAATATTTCAATTGTTTATTTAGATAATTTATTTAATAAAAACAACGACAGGAAGGAACTAATATCTTTTCTTTATAACTTGTTATTAATATTTAAACTTTATAAGCTTTATTATCGATTCTTAATGTATTTATATTACGGCTTTTACAAATGGTTTAAATTTTTCTGTTACTTCCTGTCGTGTCTTCACTGTGTTTTATTAAGTGGCAAAGGTTATATATAATGAGAAAGTTGTGTTTAACACATCATAATTAGTTTAATCAGACAAGCGGTGGCACTGTCTAGGTAAGGATGGCCAGGATTGTTTATCGAATTTATATTCAAAATGTCTCTTCAAAAGGTCATCAGAACTTCACAATGTTTTGTTTTATTTTATAATAATATATTTGTAATGACTGAGCCACAACTTCAGAGAAAGTATGTAAATATGATAAAAAATGTACGAATTTCTTGTTCCTCTTTCTTCTGCTTCTTTTTTATTACACGATAACTTAAAAACGAAAACAAGTTTCGCTTACGTTTCAAACAGAGTATCCGTTTTTATGATTGTCATTAGTAGTGATTAATAAACCATAATAATAATTCTAGTGCAAACCATGTTGTCAGTACCTGTTGATTCCAGCTGTTGTACAGAATGTTGGTGTTCTTTAAAAAAAATTACGTTAAGGGTAAAAACAGGAATTACCAACCAAAAACAGATAAATTAAAATATTGTAGCAGGAACCTTACTGTATTTAGAACTTAGTTACAAGTAAAACCTGCATTGAAACACTGCATTAAGTAAAGACAAAACTTTTCAAAAACGAAGTGAATGTGCGGATGTTTAATATAAATCTTCACAAGAACACAAACAAGATCATAGAGATGGCATTTGCATCATCCCTAAATAATAGCACAGGAACACAGTGTAGTGGAATGTTAACAGACAAAACCACTAGATTAAATGTAGTTGTGATCAAATATTTATACATATATTGCTACATGATACTTCTTGCCTGTAAATAAGTAGCTTGATATGATTGGGTGTTAACATTTATCCACAGTATTATATTATTATAACAATGTTTTATTTTAACAAACTTTCTTTCATTTCTCTTTTAATTAGGACCTAAGTAAAAACGATGTCTGGTACAGAAAATTCACGCCGGATTCTAGAAGTAGAAGAAAGTCTCCGTGACAAAACACCTGAGGAGGTTAAAGAATTTTACGAGTCATGGGCAAATAAGTATGACGAGGTTAGTAGTTCAGATCACAACAGACTTGACACTTCTAATATTCATTTAATGTAATATATAAATAAAGTCTAAGGTTCAATCCGCGACATGCTAGTCAACAGTTGAGGTGTTATAATTGTGGCAGTAAATCTCTCTCTACGGTTAAGAAATTGAAGGTATTGCTGATTGGTTGTTGTTTTTCAGGATAACACCTTTAAACTATTTATTGTCTCTTCATGAACCTTAGGAGGTCTCTCGTTTAACTGCTTAGTCACTGTGTCGCACGAGATGAAGTTCAAATTGAAAATAGCAGCACTGATAAATTTATTAGGCAGCTTATAAATACAAAATAAATGATTTAATTAAACTCGTTACCCTGACATTTTGATTTTGTATTTTGTTGGTTTTAAATTGCATACCGATAGAGTTATATTAATTATTTGAGAGTGTTTATTTATTGTACTACAAAATCACACAAAAATAATAAGGTAATTGTTCACTAGTTTCACTGTACCTGTTTATTATAGTGTATAAATAACACATCAATACAGAGGTAAAAAAGCATTTTTTCATAAGTTTCACAAAGTCTATCTGCTATGCTGTAAAGTTACACAGGCCAAAGCAAAAGCAACATGATTTGTTTTGTTTGTTTTGAATTTCGCGCCAAGCTACACGAGGGCTATCTGCGCTAACTGTCCCAAATTTAGCAGTGGAAGACTAGAGGTAAGACAACTAGTCATACCACCCACCGCCAATTCTTAGGCTACTTTTTTACTAATGAATATTGGGATTGACCGTAATTTTATAACACCCTCACCGCTAAGGAAAGGGCGAGCATGTTTGTTGTGACGGTGATTCGAATCCGCGACTCTCGGATTACGAGTCGAGTGCTTTAACCACCTGGCCATGCTGGGCCAACAACATGGAATTTGTTCGGTAGATAAACAGAGGAGATGAAATAACGTGATGTTGCTGCTACAGATAATTTTTTATTACTATCTTATCATTTACTGATGAAGGTCGTTAAGTGTTTATGTGTTATAGAGTAAAGATTAAAGACAACTATCCTTTGTGTTAAGAAACAGAAAACATTGAATCACATTTATCTAGTCAAACATTCCATCTAATATTTTGGTAAATAATACAGGGTGTTCGGAAAGTCACTGTGCACTTATATATTTATTAACATACAAAACTGCTCAGTGACTTTCCGAACACCCTGTACAACAGTACAATATATCCAAATTAAAAATATTTGTATTCAAGAGAAATAAAAACGCGTGGTGAATAGAAGCCAAGAAACAAATGAAAGGATATAAACAAACACAAAATATAAAGAGGTTGAAAGAACTAACATTCTAAATGAACTAAATAATTACAGCATCGCTGTGGTAATCTGTACCTAAAACACGTTGTGTACTAGATTCTAACAAACCGTTATGTGAAATAAAAATATCCTTAAATATAAATTATTCACTATAGATTTGTAAAATGGTTGCGTGACATAAACCTAAAGTATTATAACATCTTTTACTAAATAACAGGCTACAAGATGTACATGTGAAGTTTTCTTCTGACAACAGACTGTGCAAGAAAAATAAAAACACTACGTATTCTTAATGATGTATCTCCATGTTATCCTCATAGTTATACGTAACTTTAATTATCGTATATACATCATACACATCATAAATAATGTTGATTTTCTGTGTAGAAACAACTATACTAAAACATGCTGGTATATCATGTATAAATATTATTATATACATTTATATGTCGGTATTTAAACATGTGTAGTAAACAAAAAAATGTTTCAAGGTTATTTCTTTGAAGGCTTTGGAATCGTTCACTGTCATAAAGAACCTCTTCCTTACCTCCCACAATAAAGATGTACAGTTTGTAATACCATTCATTTCGAAAATGTTTCCAAGGTTGACGCTTTCATGTAATATAATACACATCTCTAATATGGCTAACGTACTTTATCAATACCTTGCTTGTCTGTCAGCCATGTTACAAAACGACATTAACTGCCACACGTAGAAATATCTCAAAATGACACTCATTATGTCACATTGAGTGTGATAAATAAGTTACCTTTTTAAAAAAAAAAACCAATTCTCACGAAAACACTACAAAAATTGTTTTATTTGAATTGATGACACATTGGATTCACGATCTGTTAACCTACATAGATTAACCCGAACCAAACAGATGCAATTACGAACTGCACAACTGACTGTAACAAATCAACTGGCTAATTCATTAAACACGATAATTTATCACAACTACCCTTTTCTCTTTAGATATGAAACGTTTACAGCCTTCATCTAATATTAATAATGAAATACTAAATATAAAGAAGATAAATGAAGCAAACTTACTTAACCAATTAGCATGAGATGTATATATATCAGGACTTCGTTCTTAATTAATTTCTGATATAGTCGATTTAATTTTAATAAATAATCATTATAAATAAGTTATGGGTGACGTAAAGTAAATAACACCAAACCGTGGAACAAAATGATTCG
The DNA here is from genome assembly GCA_011833715.1 of Carcinoscorpius rotundicauda. Lineage (NCBI taxonomy): Eukaryota > Metazoa > Arthropoda > Merostomata > Xiphosura > Limulidae > Carcinoscorpius > Carcinoscorpius rotundicauda. The sequence goes on from CM022395.1 coordinate 51,400,000, forward strand.
TTCGTTCTTTGGTCACCCAGAGAAACGAGAATTTCCAGTAGTTAGATTCTATGACCAAGGTTGGTGATAGTCAGGTAATAAATAGTTGAAAATAAAGTGGTTGGTTAATCGTAAGAACAATTCTTGTTTTATTTCATAGATTAACACTTAAGTAAACTTTTATCATTGTACATACATATATATATATATATATATTCAAAACTCTTCAAATAAAAATGTCATTACCATAACTTAGAGCATATTATATTACGTTTAATAGTTTTCTATATATCTTTAACAGAGATCTTAAGTCCGTGTGAAATAGAACAAAACGTTTTTTATTCAATACAAGTCAATAGCATGAGAGAAAAAAAAAAGTTATTTTACACAACAACATTTTTTGTAGTTTTGCATGCCCATAACCTTCTGCAATATTTTCATAAGTTCAACACTATGATTTAAATACTTTATAGTAATAAATACAAAGTGTACCATACCGTATATATCTTGCCTACTGCAACAGACGTAGTACATCAAATACATCGTAACCTTCAGACAGTAACAGGTATACAGTATGTTATGCCTCAAATAACTTACCAACAGTAAAAGGTTTACAGGCTCTTGACTGTCATCTGTTTCATTATTTAATACAACTAATCTGTTCTAGTTGTTTGTAATACTTGCTTCAAATATTCTTCTCTTCGTAAGTTTGTAAAGATTGTAAAATAGTAACTTAAATGATTCCAGGTTATTTAGTCTGATTTCACTTGATAGCAACTCACATTTACTTTTATTTAATATAACCTTACTTTCATACTGTTATTGACTAGTATTTTGGTAACACATTTTTATCTCCATGAACATAATATTATTTTGGTGTTTTTGGCATATACAAGTATGCACATTGTTTAATTATTGCTTCTACTGCATAAATTATCTTCAACAATGATTTTGCGAGGTGTGGACTTGAAGCCTATCTACTGATTACCACATCCGCAATTAGACATGCGAAGTAATATGATATGATGTTACACCAAAAAGTTCTTTGTGTATGTGTTGTTTTGTTGTTTTTTACTGTGTTATTCTACTCTGATAAAGATCGTTAAGTGTTCATTTATTATAGAGTAAAGATTGAAGACCAGCGTTCTTCATCTTAACAAACAGAAAATACCAAGTTACTTTCATGTAGTCAAACGTTGTACTTAATATTTATAGTAAATAATACACTAGAACAGTACGAACATATTTGTATTCTAGACAGACATATATGTATTCTAGACTTTCTCACAATTGAAATAAAAAGTTGATAACTTACCATAACAAAGAAAAGAAACATGTATCTTGCCACAAACAACATATAACTTCAGGTAATAAATATTTCAATCAAAATTTAAATAAAGGAATCATAGCTACAAGTTATTTCAATAACTGCTGTTAAATACCAACAAAATTTATTAATAATTATAACTTTAGTATCTGAGAGCTGTTTGTAAATAATATTATCAGAGTTTTTGCAGGAAATAGTTTTCTTCGATTACCCTGGACCCAAGTTATTGGCTAAAGAATTTGAAAAGTTGAATGTACCAAAAGATGCTAAACTGATAGATATAGCAGCTGGAACAGGTGCTTTGGGAGAGGAGGTAAGGTTTTAATTAGAATTTCTTGAATTAACACTGGCATACATTAATAAGAGAAATAAACAAATTACTTGCAACTTTAATATTCAAAAATAGGCTAAAGTTAAGGTGATTTTTGAAAAGTTGATATCGAATCACATATAAATAGAGTTATTATTATACATAGGGCTGACGTAAGTCATTAAAACGTATTGAAATTTGGCCTGGGAAAAACATATATATGACGTATTTTTTACACTTTACACACATTTCTAATGTTATGATCAAAACATAAACAACTCAGTTCTGATTTCTTACTGTGAAATGTACTTCAGAGCAAGTGTTCCAACCTATTCTGTTCATAATCGATAATTCAACCGTACACCTTTCACTATAGTGCATCATGAGTTCCTTATATGGTTTACAATTTTAAATAGCTATTTTGGTTTAAGTATAAGTATTAATTGACATAAGTGTGTAACAATTCAAACGCAACTGAGCATTGTTGGATTTGAATGATTTAATTTAAGACCGATATCTTCTGTTTTAACCTTACAATAAAATTTGTAAAGAGTAACATATTAGAGACAATGTTTCATATTCATACCAGCTGACATAGCTATCAATGTTCAATATCGTTACTGATCGATCTTGTATCAATAACAGCCGATGTAACAGTTCATTAATGATTCATGTCCTGTCTGCACACTTTCATAATGAAATGATGTTTTAACTTTTTTTCAGTAAGTCTATTCATTATGAGTTTTGCTATGTATATATTAGTAAAATTACGTAATTTATACTAAATGTAGTAAACAGTTTTTACAAATTTCAGCTGAAAGCTTTGGGCTACAGCTGTATTGATGCTTTAGATGGAGCGCAAGGCATGCTGGAAGTTGCAAGAAAGAAAAATATTTACAGGAATTTGTTCCAATTCTTTTTCGGTTCTGATAAAAAATCACCAATAAGTGAAGGTATGTTACCACTGATGTTTAATTATTTGTTTAGGTTGAAGATGAAAAGCTGAGAACGTAGCAGTTATAAATTAATTGACATCAGTATATAATAAACCAACAAAGCTGACGAATCTAATGTTTCATAGACGTCATTCTTGAATGACTTGGGGACATTGAAATTAACCATGATGAAAGTGCTACAATGTCAGGCAGAACAATAAAACTCGTATATCTAAAAAAAAAATACACTTAAGAATTAGAAAAATCTAAACATACGCACGTGAATATCTGGTCTAACAGATCTAACTCGAATAGCATAATCTATATAAAGCTACACCGTTTACAAACCATGAGAAAAATGCTTTTCTGTTTAAGTACTTAATGATGTTAAACTGTTAAAGGAACACGCGATCTCTTCTAATTTTTAGACAACAGAATATAAAACTTTACAACTGTATTTTGTAAACCGAATCTTGGAACACTTGAATAACATATATGCACCTGCACTAACAAATTCAAGACAAAAGCAACATTCACGTTTCTTCGACAACTAGGACATCATTTTCACTTTTTCTCAAATGCACAACGAATCTCTTGCCGCAGCATTGAGATATTGAAGACTAATTCTTAGACTACAATTTACAATAGTAATTAATTAATACGTTAATTAAAATGATAAAATAGTGTATAATAGTACGCCATCATTCATAAATGAATGCAAAAACACTAGACGGAAAGAAGAAATTACACTTGATATCCAGTTGATTAATGTAGCGGATGTACACAAAATTTATATTCTGTCTGTTGATCGCATGAAAGGTGAAGAAAAAGAGTAGTTTGTATGAGTTTTGGATGAAACTATTACCAAAATGATGACTCGATACAACGGGTAAAAGCGTTGTAATTATTCAAATCAGAGCTTGTTAATATAAAAGTTGCTGTTATTGTATTTTAAAATTAATCAATCAGTTTACAATATTTCTTACTAAGCATTCATGATTATAAATAAATGTAACTAAATTAATAGAGAAATATAACATTATATAAAATAATTATTATGCAGCTTGTACTAAATGTTATGTCAAGTACCATTAAGTATAAAAGATTTACCAATCTGGAAAGTTCTTAATCCCCGTTCTGCTGGTTCTCGTCCTACTATACTGATCAGAGGTAAATCCCACTATAACAGAGATAATAGTGAGCTGTGAATGTGTTTATTAGCTGTTATCCATCCACCTCATTATGTGTGAAAATCACGGACGGTTATACAGCGGTAACTCTTGTGTTACCTACAACTATTTTGGAGTCTTAGGAGCAGAGAACTCTTGGAATGTGACATATTTTAGTCAGTACGTAAACCCATTCATTGTACATCTGTTTTTAGAACAATAAACATTTCTAGTAACACCTGAAATAATTAGGCGAATAACACTAACCTTACTGCTATGTTCTACAGACACTTTTAAATTTCAAATTAATCTCACAAAAATTATCAAAGAATTTTATAATACAATGTGAAACTAACTTATTCCAAACATTCTTTTCAATAACTAGCACTAATGAGATATGCTTTGAGCACACCCAAACACGATCACAGTTAGACTTATATATGAAACCTACAAGTTTCATCATATTTTAGTTTTGATCATATTTTTGTACGAAAACTTCTTAAAGTAATACTTCTTCAAGTATTACGTTATAATTTTTAATCCATATTGTTAATACCTAGAAATGAGATAATAATTATTAATTTTGGATCGATTTAACCAATGCTTCTGATTTGGTGTTTATAGTTGAACTCGTTCTATTTAAACTTGTTTCTAAGTTATTTGTAGATGCATATATTTTATATATTTTTTGTAAACATTGTGGCTTTTATAAAATTATTGGGTACTTCGTATTTGTTAACATTGTAGGTACTTACGACGTAGCTGTTTCATGTGGAGGAATCGGTTTGGGACATATTCCATACAGTGCATTTCGTGACATTCTTGCTATGGTAAAACAAGGTACGTTTCTGTTATAACATGCAATGTTACCAATATGTTATACACCGAAAGACATCAGTGATAATATAAATATTATTTGTATCATTGTATATTATTGTTCAAAACGTACTCCATATTTTTTTTCAATAGAAGATACAAAACGATCTTAAATGATGATATAAGATGTTTGTCAATGTCTGTCCACACAGAATCTGACTGAGTGTTCTGGTCATAAACACATTATTACAGTTTTAATTCTGAATATGAATAAGCTTTATACAGTATGCTGACATATACACCACTAACTTTTTATCGAATATCTTTGAAAGTTTTTTTTAGGAACTGATCAGCGAATAATATTTTGTGTGTGTTGAGGTGATTTTTAGGCCTTAAACGTATGTACTTGCGCTAAAACATAAAAATTTGTTTCCGTTAACGTGTGCGTGCTCAAGGTTATTTGATTATGTGCGCATAATAAATTTATTCTTATTACTTGAAACACGAAAAAAAATCATATATATGATAGATCGTATTTAAAGATGTTTACAGTAATATTTTAGATTTATCAGTTTGGTAAGTTTTTTAATTTTACAATATTTTCTATATAGGAGGACTAGTCTGTTGGATAACGATCAACCCCAAAGAAAGAGAAGAGACGGAAACATTCAACAGTGTACTAACTGAGTTAAAGGACAGTGGGAAGTGGGAAGATGTACAAGATCCAGTTCGTGTAGAGGAGTTTTATAGAAAGGAGTTTGCATGGTTTTACGTAATGAAGAAATTGTAATATTTACAATGATCAAAAAGATTATTTTACACCATGAAAAAAAAAACAGAATCATTCAAATATTACATATTATCAATATTATTATATTAAATTTGGCATACCTGTAATAATAACATTACAGTAGAAGATGAAATAAAAGTTCATTGAAAATTTATAAGTTATTGTAATTTTGTTTCATTACGATGTACGAGGAACGAGTTTGCTTCTGAAGGTAGTTTCTGCCATACGGTCTGTTAAATGTTTCTTTTAAATGTGGTCGATTGATATTATGAACCACTGTCGTGGTCTATAATGAATGTAGAGTATTAGTTATTAGTATTATCATGACAATTTTTATTTTTTAGAGCATAAGGAATTTGCTACTTCGGATATTTCTTCAAGCACGAACCCCCCAAAAAATCACACATTCACCCTAATTTCAACATATTTTTGGGTAATATTATATATATATATATTTGATATATTGTCATTATGTAATACATTCTTAATAGCAGATTTACTCTGTTAAATAACAGAATCGGAAGAGAAAGAAACATTCAACAATGTACTAATCAAATAAAAAACAGTGGGAAGTTTGAATCTATACAAAATCCAGTTCATGTAGAGAAATTAAAAAAAAAAGAATTTTATATTGAAAAAGTTGTTATATTTGGAGAGATTAAGAGCTATTTTGCACTATGTAAAAAAATAACTCAAATATCACACATTATTAAGACCACTCTATTAAATTTAACATACCTGTAGTATTACTGTTACAGTGGAGGAACACGCGAATAAAGTTCTTTGTAAATTTACTAGTCATTGTGATTTGAATAAATTATTATATTTTGTCAAATTTAAAACATAGAACTTGAGTTAATAAACAAATTTCATTTTACTTCTTAAATATTTTCTGCAAAACACTTTTTATTTAATTTTGTCCCTCAAAAGAAATGTAGTGCTTTAATAATTAGTTCTGACAACTATCTCCTGTTAATCTACTGAACAAGGTAATAAAGGGCCAGAATATGAAATTAGTTAATATTTCAAATTAATTGTTTCGAAAACATTAATTTTTTTAAAACTAATTATATTAATCTTAATTTCTGAAAGTTTATAGTATGTTACAGTTAAACAACTTCGTTATATCTGTTATTAAAATCGAAACAAGACTAAAGAAACTACAATATCTCTTATTTCTGACTTTTTTTCAGATTCCACTCAGATCAATTTTGACTTAATATATAATATTATATTTTTCAAATGCTAGAAACTACTTCGCCAACTGCTGACAGTTGTGAGACCATTATAGTGTGAGGGGTCAGTTCCACTATATTTTGGTTTAAGTGCATCCGAAGGGCAGGCGTTGAGTAAAATTTGAAATATTGAGAAATATGTTTAAAAAACGGTTTTATCTACAGAATTAGAGTCATCTCTTAAAATTATGTGTTCAGTATGTTAAGTTGTAAGTATCTAAGAATGCTAGAACGAAAACACTAGAGAGAGAGAATCATGTCCAAAATTAAATGAATGAGCTACATTTGTAATTAATTCTGAAAACTCAGTCATCTTATTTACATACAGACAAGTTTCGCACTCGTACAAAGTGTTAATCTGTATAATATTATAAGATGTTTGATGGTGAAATAAGAACGTGACATATAAGAAAGCAACACTCGTTGATAAAACTCTTCCCAGACGTTCTAAATTAAGTTCGTAAATCGAGATTCTATATTCAATACGTAAAACAAGTTTCTATATTAAGTGCGTAAAGCAAAACTTTGCATTATCTATGTAAAGTAAAATTCTGCATTGAGTTTATAAAATAAGATAGTTTATTCTGTACCTAAAACAAGTTTCTGTATTAATTAAATAAAATAGATATGCATTTAATCATCTTTTAAATTCCACTTCTTTCAACAAAAATGTCTTAACTAATTTAAGGAGTACAAAGTGTTATAGATAAGAATTAGGCTTAAGAAAACGTAAGAACCCGTTCGTAGGCTACATTCAAAACTACACGTGAGCAAACGGTTTTAATAAAACGTGTTTGAATATTTTGTAACAGTATATAATCTGAAAGCTTATTTTATCATCCACACATGATCGTTTTGCAATTCTACTAACTACACAGATTAAACATAGTATATCTCTTGAAATTTAATTTAAAAACACAATAAATAAATGAAATAATAATAATAATAGAAGGTATTCTGTCTGCACTTTGAAATAATTATCCATAACATAATTTTTTTTAACGCCCCCACCGCTGAAAGGACAAGCATGTTTGGTGCGACATGGATTCAGACACGCGACCCTCAGATTAAGAGTCGAATATCTTAACCCACCTGGCCATAAAATTACATTTAAAAACAGAAGTATCGAAGTAAAAATGAAAAAAAATACCTTATATCTAACCTTCGTAAACTAAATATTTTATATATTTGTGGGTAGTAGACTATTGTAATATTTTATCGTTCCACAACTATTAGTAAGTCTTATAAAGAGTTCAAAGTTCTATTTTCTAGTGATTTATCTGGATTAACAGTCTCCAAGGTAAGAAGTCAAGTGGATCAAATGCTTTTTTACTGCAGATTAAACCGAGTAAAGACTTGATTAAACAATAAGCTGGAACATCAAATATCTAAAACAATGTACCTTCGAGATAATGCTCAGATTAACAACGAATTGTTCCCATTAAAGATCCTTCACATGCAGTGTGTGGAGTCAAGGAGCAGATTCGTTGAAGGACTGTGTTTACTTGTTGATGTACAATACCACTTCCTCCCGAATTACTGGACTCACACACTTAAAAGTGTGTGTGTGTGTATAAAATATACATGTAAAAACAGCTCGTCTGAGCTGAGAAAATTTTTTACAAAGAGGAACGAACAACGTTTCGACCTGACGATCACCGAAGAAGATCGAAACGTTGTTTGCTTCACAACGTAAAATATTTTCTCAACCCAAACAAGCTGTTTTTACATATATATTTTCTCTACAAGTGGGTTTTCTGATGTGTGTTTCTCTTATACAAAGCCACATCAGGTTATTTGCTAAGCCTACCGAGGGGGATAAATCCCTGATTTAAGCGTTATAAATCCGTAAACTCATCATGCTAAAAAAAAAGAGCCCGTACACTGGCGCGTGTTCCAACATTCACGTTTCTTAAATCATTTTAGTTTCACATTTAAAATTCGATGTATATAAATGGCTTACGAAAATAAATCATTTAACACAAAGATAACAATGTGGGAGGGCCGGCATGGCCAAGTGTGTCAAGGCGTTCGACTTGTAATCCGCGGTTTCGAATCCCGGTCGCACCAAACATGTTGCCCTTTGAGCCGTGGGGGCGTTATAATGTGACGGTCAATCCCACTATGCATTGGTAAAAGAGTAGCCCAAGAGTTGGCGGTGGGTGGTGATGACTAGCTGCCTTCCCTCTAGTCTTACTCTGCTAAATTAGGGACGGCTAGCAGAGAATGCCCTCGAGTAGCTTTGTGCGAAATTCAAAACAAACAAACCGTATGTACGCGTAATAAATTTGTTCTTATTATTTCAAGCTACGACAAAAAATAATTATAAGTACGCCAGCTCGTATTTAAAGATGTTTAGAGTAATGTTTTAGATGTATGAGTTTAGTGCGTTTTGGCTATGCAATATTTTCGTGATAGGAGTTTTATGAAATGGAGTTCTAAAGTAATGAGGGTTGAGTGCTTTCTTATAGCAAAGCCATTTCGGGCTATTTGCTGAGTCCACCGAGGGAAATCGAACCCCTTATCTTAGCCTTGTAAATCCGTAAACTTACCGCTGTACTAACGGGGTGCTTTACATAATGAAGACATTGTAGTATTTACAATGACCAAAAGGTCACTTTACACCATGAGAAATAAACAACTTTATTATTACATATTATAAAATTATTATATTAAATTGGCATACCTGTAGTAATAAAATTACAGTGAAAGAAGATAAAATAAAAGCTCTTTGAAAATTTACAAGTGATTGCGTTTTTGTTTCATTTTTATATATTATGCTTTCGAAGGTGTTTTAGTCGTTGTTTAACGTAACAAAAAATTGTAATATCTATAGAGACTTAAAAGTTATCTTACACTATGTAAAATAACTAAAATATCACATATCATCAAGACCACTCCATTAAATTTAACATACCTGTAGTATTACTGTTACAGTGGAAAAACACGCGAATAAAGCTCTTTGTAAATTTACTAGTCATTGTGATTTGAATAAATTATTATATTTTGTCAAATTTAAAACATGGAACTTGAGTTAATAAACAAATTAATTTCATTTTACTTCTTAAACATTTTCTGCAAAACACTTTTCATTTAATTTTGTCCTTCAAAAGAAATGCAGTGCTTTAATAATTAGTTTTAAAAAATGTTCTAAAACACTGTCCTGTCAATCTACTCAATAAGGTGAGAAAAGGCCAGAATCTGAAATAAGTTATTTGAAGTTACTTATTCCAAGAATATTAAATTTTCTTTAACTTAACTATGTTATTTTAACCTTCAAAAGTTTACAGTATCTCGTAGTGAAGGTTTCTTCGTCAAATCTATTATTAAAATTAAAATAAAAGCAATAAAACATCAATCTGTTATATCACTGACTTTTCTAAGATTACATTTGTTTTTCGATTGTGCCCCTTTCTCTCATTGCAAGGCTAACACACGTACCTCAACAAATATATCCTTAACACAATAAATAATTAAATCAAACAGAACTTGACTAGATACAGCTAGGTCAGGTTCATACCTGTTTTTCAACTGGACTCACACTTCTATCCACATATTAAATTTGTAGTAAGCAACAATATTAAAGCAAATTAACCAGATATATGTTTTGTATATTTCAAACATTAGCTTGACTTCATATATGTATAATATATATATATTTACATACTAATAACTACTTTCCTAAATACTGACAGCCATGGGGGCGTTATAGTGTGAGGGGTCAGTCTCACCATTAGTTAGTTTAAGAGTAGCCAAAGAGCTGACGGTGAGTGAAAGTTGAAACATTGAGGAATATACTAAAAAAACGGAGTTTATCTGCAGAATTAGAGTCATCTCTTAAACATTTGTGTAGATAAACTCCGTTTTTTTAGTATATTTCTCAATGTTTCAACTTTCACTAATATCTAAGTATGCTAGGACGCAAATAATAGAGAGAAAAAACCATGTCCATTTACAAAATAAACTCAATAAGATACATTTGTAATTAATTCTGAAAATATAGTCACCTAGTTTCAGCTGAGTTTCTTACACAAAGTGATTTTATATAATGTTATAAAATGTTGGTCAAACAACAAGAATGTGAAATTTAGTGAAGAAACACTCGTTGAAAAAACTGTCTTCTAGACATTCTATATTCAATACGTAAAACAAGGTTATAAATTAAATAAATGAAATAATAATAATAGAAGGTATTCTATCTGCACTTTGAAATAATTATTCACAACATCGCATTTTTTCGTTGTGATAAAATTAATTAACGCTTACTTCTACACAACCCACTTCCTGCTCAGTCTTACCAACAACACTTATGAAGACTGACATTAATCACTTACACATAAAAAATACACACAAAAAATCAAACATAATTCTGCTATTTAATCCGCTTCCCTCTCTTGATTCGTTTACTCTGACGAGTTACTGCTCCTGTACACAACTGATACAAGAAAGTAGTAAGTACAGCCTTCGATGTTGTCGAGTTTATCATTCTTTTTATAGTGGTAACTTTATTCCTAGTAAAATAACCGTTAAAAGTGTATTTTTATGAGCATTGTTGATCTCAAATAACTTATTTATTACGTGAATGAACTGTTAAAAATTATTCAGTGTAGGTTAGAAGGGAGATTTGTGTTGGTTCGAAGACATTGGCTGTTTTTCTTTGTTTACTTTACACGCACATAAAGTAACTTGGATGTCATGAAAGCCTTGAGCACCACAGTTACGGTGCAACTCAAGGTGAAAAGGAAAAATGTCCTTGAACGAGAAAGGCATTTTATTACGTTTATCGAAGCAAGATATCAATTTCTAAGCTTTTCGAAAGTTTTATATGATAAAATATATAAATAATTTTCTCTTGTGTAAAGATGTCTCCAAAATATTACTTACACATCATTGACTCATAAACTTAGTGGTAAAATTAATTATAAGTTACGTACATCTGTTATCATCTCTAAAATTGACTTTGAGTATCTTTGTACAGTTTTATTACGTATATTTCGAATTTATTAAAGATCAACCTGGTTAGTAGCATTTTACATGAAATTTGTTCAGTCTTACTAAATGCATTTTTCCATCACTGCAGCCTGTATTTGATGTGTTGAATTTTATAAAATGTTTTAAGAAAATACATCAGAGAAGTTTATTTAATTAGCTGTACTCTTTACCAAGAAAACTTTAATGTTCATTTTCTCTCTATCCTGAGTAGATAGCTTAATCTGATCGGCATTAATATTTATGAACAATATTATATTCATATGGGAATTTACACATTAAAACATTTCGTTTTGTTTCTGTCTTCAGTTAAGACCTAAGTAAAAACGATGTCTGATGAAGATAAGTCAAGGCGTATCAAATACCTTAATACATTTTTAGAAGAAAAACTCCGTGAAAAGAAACCTGAAGAGATGAAAGAGTTTTATGACTCATGGGCAAATACGTATGACGAGGTGAGTAAATCGGACCAATACAAACCTAACACATTTAATATTTATTTAAAGAAACATAAAGGTAAATCGAAGGTTCGATCTTCATCATGCTCTATAATAATATTCATCTATTAGGATGTTATAACTGTAACACTCAATCTCTCTATTCATTTAAAAAATGAAAGATACTGCGGATTAATAGTTCTCCCTTTGGCCATCAAATTTAAACTCGTGACTGGTTATTCTTGAATCTTATTTTGTGATTTGAATACTTAGACCACGTGTCGCGTGAGATGCAATTAAAGATAAAAAAATATCATTTCTGATAAACATTTTTTTAAAACATAGAACAAATGATTTATTATTATTATTATTATTATTAGAAAATAGAGAAGTGAATATTGGAGGAAATGTGGAACGATGCTACTGGCACCGAAAAGTTTGTTTCTTCTTGTGTGTGTGTCTGTTTTACTATCTTGTATGCTGCTTATGGTCGTTAAGTGTTTATGTATTATTGGGTAAAGTTTAAAAGACCAGCGTTCTTCATCTTATCAAACAGAAAGTACTAAGTTGCAATTATGTAATCAAACTTAATACTTCAGGTAAATAATACAATAGAACAGTACACACAAATTGAACATGTTTTTATTCTAGACATATGACGGTTCCAATAACCACACAAACATAAAGTGTGACTTCCTTAAAATTGAATTACAAATTCTATAACTTACCAAAAAAACAGTAAAGAATTATGTACTTTGCCATGACTTGAAACTAACGTAAGTAAAGAACAAATAACATCAAGTTATAAATATCTCAATCAAATGAACAATTAAGGAATCAGGACAGAAAGAATCAGACAAATGAAAAACATAACAATATAATAACAATATTCCGTATTTAAACTGGAAATTCACTACCAACTTACAGTAATAACAATGGTAGTTTCCAGCTGCATCCTGTAAACTAACACTTCATAACTCAGTATAAGGTTTTTATTCACTTTTTAGAGCACGAGATTACAAATGAAATGATCATAAATTACATAAACTTGTGGAATGTATCTGTATGTAACTTACTTGTGCAACATTAATGATATCTTAAGTCACTCTTAAGGGAAACCGACATGTTTGATAATACATGAAAAAAACTCAAAATAAAAGTGATTATCTAGAAGGTTATTTAGTGTTTTAAATCAAACTAAAACTTCATAGATAACTTATTTCTACTCCCTTACTTTCCATAATAAATATGTACAGTTGGTAATACGTTTCATTCTGCAAATGTTTCCAAGGTTTAAGTTTTCATATAAAATAATACAGATCTCTAACAGGTCGAATGTACTTAAACTGTTATTACCTTTATTAATACCATACTTTATTATCAGCCATTTTATGAAAAAAAACATTTACTACTACATGTAGAGATATGTCAAAATATATGGTAATATTACACTTACTACGTTACATCAAGAGCAATAAATGATTTAATAATTTACCACTTCAGTACGTTAAATTTATTGAGTGTCAATAATCACGAAGACAAAGCAGAAATTGTTTTGTGTGAACTGACGACACTTTATTTTCACGTGATAACGTAAATGTTTCCAGCTTATTTAGTCGAATTTCATTTGGTGGAAATTCATATTTACTTTTATTTAATATAACATAATTTTTTGTTGTAAGAGCAGGTATTCTAAATGACTTATTTTTATTTGCATGATCAAAATATTCTTGTTTATCCATGGCAGCTACATGTATTGGAAAATGTTTTATTATTGTTAAAACTGTATACACTAACGTCTACAGTGGTTTTCCATGCGAAGCCTTTATTATATCTACTGATTGCCATGTCCGCATTAAACTCCTGAACTAAGACGGAAGTTTCTTTTTCTAATATGAACAGAGAAACATGACTACCAGATCAGTAGACTGGATGAATCAAAAGTATTTGAGGATAATACTTCTTGCATAATACTCAAATATATACTTTAGCGAAATCACAAAACATAGAATTTATTCTTATTAAAAATAGAAGGTACAAAATCTACTTCTTAGCAAAAATAAAAAAATGAAGTATATTGGTTCATAAAATTACAACTAAGGAACTGAAGAAATCAAGACAACAGATACAGTTTGCGAGAGAACAAGGGAAAAACAACTTACTATTAACAAAAGTACAAAATATAATATACTAGTTAGTGAAAACACAAGACAAAACCGACTGTTTAGCGAAAGTACAAAACATAACATACCGCTTAGTGAAAGTACAAGACACATAATATACTGCATAAAGTGTAAACATACAATATACTGACTAGTAACAGTTCAAGACATAAAATGCAGAGTTTAGTGAGAATGTTTAATTTAAAGTTTACTTACCACAAAGAAGACTCAGTGTCAGGTATAGTGATATACAGAAGGAAATAACGTCCGTCTTTTATTTTATTTTCAAAAATCATTTTATTTACTTTCAGTAAACGCACAAGAATAATGTGGTAAGAAAACTAATAATACGCATGAGTGAAGATACACTATTATTTTACCTCTATAATTTTATTGGTATTTAAAAGTAGTTATTAAATTAATTATTGACCAGGGATAAATGTAAGAGCAACAACAAATAAAAATCTTCATTTGAACCAAAAGTATCTAAATCAAATAATCATTATAACTTGAGTATCTTAGAGTTTCTTTAGGTTAATTTTAGTACAATGTTTTGCAGGAAATATCTTTCTTCAATTATAATGCACCCAAGTTAATGGCTAAAGAATTTGAAAAGTTGAATGTACCAAAAGATGCTAAACTGATAGATATAGCAGCTGGAACAGGTGCTTTGGGAGAGGAGGTAAGGTTTCAATTAGAATTTCTTGAAATAACACTGGCATACTTTATTAAGAAAAATAAACAAATTATTTGCAACTTTAATATTCAAAGTTGAGGTGATTTTGGAAAAGTTAATGCCGAACCGCAAATAGATGAAGATTGTTTTTGTAGAACCAAAGTGTTATAAATTACTATAATTATCGTTACGAATACTTACTGAGTATAAAAATTTGTAGGTAAATTTAGTGTGCTTTTTAAAACCAAATTAATTAATTTTAAGCACATAACTAACTCGAAAGGTATCCAGCAATGTTGAACTTAAAACGTAAAGCGGTTGCTAGCCGCTTCGTTTCACCAACACAATCACATTACATTAGAACTGTTTGTACAATATATTTATAGATATAACTCAGGATTATAATAAACATTGTTTACTACAGTTAAAAATAGTGCTATTATACATAGGGCTGACGTAAGTCGCGAAAAGTATTGTAATTTGGGCTGAGAAGAACGTTTATATGAAGTACTTCATAGACTTCATACACATTTCTAATGTTGTGATCAAAACATAAATAACTCAGTTCTGATTTCTTACTGTCAAATATATATCTCAGAACAAGTGTTCCGGCCTATTCTGCACACAATCTATACTATACACGTTTCAGTATAGTACGATGTGATTTCCACATCTTATTTACAATATCTAATAGCTGTTTTGGTGTAATTATTGCTAATAATTGAAATATCTGTATAACAATATAAACACGACTCAGCATTGTTTGACTTAATGATTGTGGCCCGACTATATTTTCTAAAAAGAAGCGTACTAGACTATTCACACTAATTATGAATTATTATTATCTGTATTTAATGTCGTTACCGATCGATCCATTGGATATTAATGTTTGACATCAGCCGATGTAACACTTTATTAATGTTTGATGTCTTCTTTGTACTACTTTATAAGAATGAAGTTTTAACTATCATTTAATAAGTTTGTTCTTCATGAGTTTTGTTACGTACATATGTAAGTGTTATTACGTAATTTATACAAAATGTAATAAACATTTTTTACAAATTTCAGCTGAAAGCTTTGGGTTACAGCTGTATTGATGCTTTAGATGGAGCGCAAGGCATGCTGGAAGTTGCAAGTAAGAAAAATGTTTACAGGAATTTGTTCCAGTTCTTTTTCGGTTCTGAAGACAAATCACCAATAAGTGAAGGTATGTTCCCTTTAATTGTTTTAATTATTTGAACAATAGAGCTCATAACATTTTGGTTACAAATCTTTAATACATTTTTGTCCGTAACAATAAATTAGCATCAACATATAATAAGACGAATCTACCTTACATACATGATGTTGGGAGAATGAAATTACCCACAGAAGGTGAGTGCTGGAAAGACTTCACTCATCAATGAGAAAAAAAAAACATAAACATTCACACTCAAGTTTATGGCCTAAGCATAGTTTTTCCTATTTAAAACACTTTCTCTCAACAGTGAAAATTGCATTTCAGTATATGTACACTAAATTCATTTTCTATTTAATGAAGTAAATTGGTAGCTTGTATGAATTTTAAATGAAACCTTATATAATTGTAATAATAATTCGAAACAAAACGTGCCTCGTTTTAAAGTTGCTGTTATTTTATTTTCAAATCAATTATTCACTTCACAAGATTTCTTGGCCCGGCATAGCTAGGTTGGTTAAGGCGTTCGACACGTAATTTGAGGGTTGCAGGTTCGAATCCCCATCACACCAAATATGCTCACCCTTACAGCCGTGAGGGCGTTATTACGCAACGGTCAATCCCACTATTTGTTGGTAAGAGAGAAGCCAAAGAGTTGGCGAGGGGTGGTGATGACTAACTGCCTTCCCTCTAGTCTCACACTGCTAAATAAGGAACGGCGAGCGCAAATAGCCCTCGTGTAGTTTTGCGCGAAATTAAAAAACAAAACAATATTTCTTACTAAGTTTTAATTAGTATAAACTAATGTGACCAAATTAATAAAGAAATTTACCATGATGCAAATTAATTGTTATGCGTCTTGTACTAAATATAACGTCAAGTATCTTTAGGTATAAGGGATTTACCAATCTGGGAAGTTCTTAATCCCCGATCTGCTGGTTCTTGTAACGCTATAATGAAGAGAGTTAAATTAAACTGTCACTCAGACAAGAGTTATCTATAAATGAGTTGATTAGATGTCCTCCCTCCACTCTACCACAAGTAAAATATGAGGAACGGCTATATAAAGGTAGCTGTTGTGTTGCTTTGCTTACACAATCTGTTTTCCTACATTAATATGTTTAACAAGTTCTAAGTGCTCTGTATATCAGGATGATTAAGGTAAAATATTCGTTAAGTTCTTTATTAAAGAGACCAATATTTAACTTAAAAGTTGCCAAACAGTTTAATTTATACTTATAACTTGTTATGCGTTTTAGGAGTTGTTGAAATATCTCCTTATAACCTGAACGAAATTGTAAAATATGTGTCAATTTCAAATGTATGTTAGTTCATATCAATACTAATAACCTGAATGCCAGACAGTAAAATCATAACATTTTGTGATATTTGTTATAGCTTACTATAGTACTTACTTTAACAGGGAATCCTGTTGGTGTCATACTACAAATAGTTATAAAACTTTTAATAAATACTATTTTAATACTACACATTTAGCTCCCTTTAGAACTGTAAAGGTAAAAGATCGGTCTACTTTGTTGTTTATATTATATTTTTGCTAATTATACTAGTGATATTATTTGTTTGTTTGTTTTTTAATTTTACACAAAGCTACACAAGGACTATCTGCGCTAACCGTCCCTAATTAAATTTTGTGGCTGTGTTTATTTGGTTTCTTAATACGTTGAGTTTTTCTTTTCTTTCGTGTGCTGAGTCTCGGGAATGTATAATCCAGTATGGGTGATTTTTCTGTCGATTTGGTTTTTTTTTAATTTCGCGCAAAGCTACTCAAGGGCTATCTGCGCGAGCCGTCCCTAATTTAGCAGTGTAAGACTAGAGGGAAGGCAACTAGTTATCACCACCCATCGTCATCTCTTGGGCTACTCTTTTGCCAAAGAATAGTGGGTTGACCGTAACATTATAACGTCCTCACGGCTAAAACGGCTGAACATGTTTGGTGTGACAGGGATTCGAACCCACAACTTTCGGATTATGAGTCAAGTGCCTTAAGAACCTGGCCGTGCCGGACCATAAGATAAATAAATGATAACAACTAAAAACAATACTATAGATTAGCTAATCTATACATATTATGGAAACTGAGGAGCAGAAGACGCATGAACTGTGATACTTAAATCCACTCATTGTACACCTGTTTTCAGAACAATAAACATTTCCAGTAACATTTAAAATAATTAGACGAATAACACTAACCTTACTGCTATGTTCTACAGTACTTTTAAGTTCCAAATTAATTTGACAAAAAATATTGAAGAATTTTACACTAAAAAATAAAACTGGCTTACTCCAAACATTCTTTTCAATAACTAACACATATAAACTATGCTTTGAGCACACCCAAACCTTAAGCAGCGACTGCAGTTAGACTAAGGTATGAAACCTACAAGTTTCACCATACTTTAATTTTGATCTTTTTTTGTACGAAAACTTCTTCAAGTATTATGTTATAATTTCTAATCCATATTGTTAATACCTAGAAATGAAATAATAATTAATAATTTTGTATCGATTTAACCAATATTTCTGATTTGAAGTTTATGGTTGAACTCGTTCTGTTTAAACTTGTTTCTGAGTTATTTGCAGATGCATAGTATATTATAATTATTTTTGTAAGCATTATGGCTTTTATAAAATTATTGGGTACTTCGTATTTGTTAACATTGTAGGTACTTACGACGTAGCTGTTTCATGTGGAGGAATCGGTCCAGGTCATATTCCATACAGTGCATTTCGTGACATTCTTGCTATGGTAAAACAAGGTACGTTTCCTTTATACCTTGTAATGTTACCAATATGTTATACACCGAAAGACATCTGTAATAATGTAAGTATTATTTGTATCATTGTAAATTATTGTTTAAAACGCACTTCACATTCTATCAATAGAAGTCACAAAACGGTCTTAAATGATGATGTAAGATTTTGTCAATGTCTGTCCACACAGAATCTGACTGAATGTCTTGGTATAAACATATTTTAACAGTTTTAATTCTGAATATGAATTACCTTTATACAGTATGTTGACACATACACCACTAACTTTCATCCAATATCTTTGAAAGTTTTAGGAACTGATCAGCGAATGATTTTATTTCAGTATCAAACATTTCTTATTAAACAGTTTTGCGTTAAGAATATTGAGATGTAAGAGCCATAGTCCATTTTTTGTTATTGAAGCTGATTTTTCAACTTAGCTAAGCTAAGTCAATTTGATCTGACACAACTTTTGTTAGTCTTAGTATTACACAATTAAAAACCATTTCTTTCTCACCAATAACTTCATGTTACTTGATTAACAGTTATTTCAGTTGGGAATGCGTTGGAAAGGGAAGGTCAATTACACTTTTCGTTATAAAAAGAGTAACCCGGTTTTCACTTGCTGTTCACCCTTTGTTTTATCACTGTTATATTAGGAACAGTTAGTGCAGATTACCCTGGTGTATCTCTGCGCTAATTTAAAATAATTACTCTAGATCGTTAATAGTGTATTTGAATGTGGCAATAAGATCACAAAATATGAAGCTTAAATTTTAGAGCTAATGTATTCGTACTGCCGTATTAGTGTCTCTTAAGTCGATGTATCGGGTGTATGTATAAGATAAATTTTACTCTTTTCACAATCGTATATTTTTTGTGTTAAAGAGTTTTTTGTTCTTAAACTTATATACTTGCGTAATACATCATAAATTGTTACCGTTATCTTGAGTCTGCTTTAAACTATATATATGCGTATAATAAATTTGTTCTTATTTGTTCTTCAAACACGAACCTGTTTAGAGTAATGTTTCAGATGTATCAGTTTGGTAAGTTTTAATTTTGCAATAATTTCCTGAAAGGAGGACTAGTCTGTTGGGTAATGATCAACTCCAAAGTAAAAGAAGAGATGGAAACATTCTACAGTGTTATAACAGAATTAAAGGACAGTGGGAAGTGGGAAGCTGTACAAGATCCAGTTCGTCTAGAGGAGGTTTATAAAAAGGAGTTTTCATTCTTTCGCGTAATGAAGAAATTGTAATATTTACAATAACCAAAACGTTATTTTACACCGTGAGAAAACACAACTCAAATATTACGTATAATCAATATTATTATATTTTATAATTTAGCATACCTGTGGTATTAGAACGACAGTGGAAGGTGAAATAAAAGCTCTTTGAAAATTTCCGAGTCATTGTAGTTTTATTGCATCGTTATATATTATCAAACTGAAAGTATAAAACTATAGAAACTATACAAATTCATTTCACTTTATTTCGAACAATATTTTCTGTATAATCTTTTTCGTTTAATTTTTTCCATCAAAAGAAATGTTAGTACTTAGTTTTTAAACTACTTGCTGTTTATCTAGTTAATAACGTAATAAAATGCCAAAATCTGATGTAATGTATTCTTTCAAATTAACTTATTATTTGTTTCAACAACATTGTATTTTATTTGACTGGTTGAATTAGACGTAATGAAAGTGTAATAGCTGTTATCTTTGACTTTTCTCAGATTCTAATTAGATCAACTTTGTTATTTTCATACCTCCCATTTCAGGTTTTTCAGATTTACTTTAACGAAAATCTCCTTAATGTGCTAAAATAAATCAAACTGAATTAGATCAGATACAGCAAGGTCATGTACAAACAAGTTTTCTTACTGTTCTGGTGGACTCAAACTTCTATCAGAATACTGAATTTGTAATGGGTTACAATATTCAATTTAATTGATAAAATACGTATTTTAGTTATTAGCCAGAATTACCATATATAATATTAAGTTTCATGAATATTAAACTACATGAACCAAAGTGATGGGTATAGTTCATGAAACTTTACATGAGATAGTTCTGCTTCGAAACTTTGTAATTTTACTAACCAAGTCTAATCTCTTTCCATACTTTAAAATTTAGGCTTGAAAACGTCAGGGTTTTTAAATGAGGAATTAAGATGGTCAGTCTTAGGAAGTTTGGTATCTTATCTATTACTCATGATTAAAAACATTTTCTTTTAGAATTTTGTAAATTTATATCAATCAACTCGTCTGCTTGACGTTATCATAGAAATAATCATGATGAATTCCTTTGACACCAAAATGAATAGTGAAAACATATTTACACTGCAAGACTGTAAATAGCCAAATATTTTAAACATTTAACTCGCAATCCTAAAGTTGTGGGTTCAATCAACCACTCCACTAAATATATTCATCTTTACAGGCCTGAGGTCATAATTACAACGTGAGGATTCAGTACCACTATTGGTTGGTAAAATATTATTCCAAAAGTTAGCGGTAGGTGAAACTTAAAAATATTATTTAAAAAAGGAATTTATCTACAGATTGGATCTTCATATTCATTACTTTCATTACATTATGTAATCATAAAACACATCAAAATATACTAGTACAAAAACACCAAAGACAGAAGCCCTGTCCATTTATAAATTAAAATAAATATTCTACATTTGTATTTAACTCTGAAAATATAGTCACTTTATTCACACAAAACTGAGTTTCTCGTTAGAAGCTTAATTTATATAAATAGTGAAATAATAGGAACGTGGTATATTATAAAAGATTATTAATTGATTGGTTTGTTTTGAATTTAAGCTACACAAGGACTATCTGCGCTAGTCGTCCCTAATTTAGCAGTGTAAGACTAAAGAGAAGGTAGCTAGTCATCATCACCCACCGCTAACTCTTGAGAGGGGGCGGCATGTTTGGCGCGACAGTGATGCGAACCCGCGACCCTCAGATTACGAGTCGCACGCCTTAACACGCTTGGCCATGCCGAGCCATGTGAAAGAGAACTTGGAGTTAAAACATTTTATGACTCATGTGTAAATATGTATAAGGTAAATCAAAGTTTGAATGTGTAACTTGTTGCTAATGATATTCAGCTGTTGGAGTGTTATAATTGTAACGGTCAATCTCGCTATTAGGTTAAAAAAAATTAACGATACTGTGGGTTAGTAGTTGTCCCTCTGGTCATCATCTTTAAATTAGCGATTGACAAGGAGATCTGTTATTTGAACGCTTAGACCGCGCGTTACCCGAGATGCTCTTATAGTTTTAACAATGTTATTCTTGATAAACTTTTTTTAAATACAGAACAAATGATTTAAACTTTTAACTCTATTATTTTGTTATTCTAGTTCCATACGTATAAATAGCAAGGCTATAATTATAGTTTTTTTTTTTATAATAAGTATTCGTAATTGTGTTAAGTAATATACCGATACGAAAGTAAATAGACATTTGTTCACATGTTTCATATCTTCTTATTATACTAAAGTGACAAATACCATTAGAATATTAAAAAGCGAATATGGGAGGTAATATGATATGTGCTACTGGCATCGAAAAGGTGTGTGTGTGTGTGTGTGTGTTATTTATTTATTATAGCGTAAAGGTTAAAAAACCACCCGTTTTTATTCTCACAAACTTAAAACACCAAGTTACATTTATGTAATCAAACGTAAGACTTAGTATTTCTGGTAATTAATGCAATAGAACAGTACCAACATATTAAACGTATTTTTTTCTCTCTAGACATATGACAACTTTGATAACCATATGAACGTAAAATGAGACTTTCTCACCATTGAAATACAAAAGTTGATAATTTACCAAAAGAAAGAAAAGAAACATGACTGGAATGACTTCAAACTAACGTTAACAAAAAACATACAACTTAAGGTAATAAATATCTTAATCAAAACGTAAGTAAAGGAATCACGACAGAGAGAATCAGACAAGTAAAAAAACACAATAACTTCATTTCAAAATAACAATACTCTGTATGTAAACCAGAAATTCACTACCAACTTAGAGTAATAACCAACAATAGTAATGACCAGCTGGATCTTGTAAACTACCACGTTATAGCTCAATATACGGTTTTTATTCACTTTTTAGATCACAAGATTACAAATCGTGATCATAATTTACATAAACTTGTGGAATGTATCTGTACATAACTTACTTACCCTTGTGCAACATTAATGATATCTGTAGGTCACCCCTAATATAAAGTGAATTAATTTCATAAAACATGAAAAATGCTCAAAATAAATGTGGTTATCTAGAAGTGTTTTAAATTAAACTAAGTATTTATAGATAAATTAAACGATACAAGGAATAATAAGTGAATGACAATCGACAACCAAATAAAAACAGAATTCACTATCTCACAAACAGAAAGTGTCAACAACCTGAAACGACGTTATTGTACCCAACAATAACTTCCTTGCAGTTTTTATTGTCCTTAAACTACTACAATATTTCGGTTGCTTGATCTAAATACTTCATTGTGTAGTGTACGTGAAACCTCATGTAATTTGCTCGTAATAATAAGTATACAGTACACCATACCGTATACATCCTGCCCACTGCTGCAGATGTTGCACATCAATATTATTTTTTTGCATCAGACAGCAACAGCTATACAGTACATTATGCCTCACATAATCTGCTTTCAGTAATAGGTCTACAGCAGCTTAACTGTCCTTTGTTTCATTGTTTAATACAAATACTTTACCCATAGTTGTTTGTAATACTTGCATTAACAATTTTTCTCTTCCTAAGTTAATAAAGATTCTGTATTAGTAATAACTTAAATGTTCCCAGGTTATTAAGTCTAATTAAAAATGATATAAGTTTACATTTGGTGACGACACATATTTACTTTTCTTTAATATAATCTTACTTTCTCGTTGTTATTGACGAGTATTCTGGATACAATATTCTTATCTGCACGATCAAAATATTGCTGTTGTTCTTTTCACTGTATACATGTATCGGACAATGTTTAGTTATTGCTAATACTCTATACACTGTCGTCCACAGCGTGTTTCTATATGTAGACTTGATGTCTAGCTACTGATTGCCAAGTGAACAATTAGACTGCTGAACTAAATAGGAAGTTTCTTCTTTTTACACAAACAGACAAACATGCCTGTCAGATCAGTAGACTGGATGAATAATAAGTGCTGGAAGATAATACTGCTTATCTGATACTCAAAAATATACTTTAACAAAACCATAAAGTATTCAAAATCTATTTCTTAACAAAAGTGCAAAGACATGAAATATATTGATTAATAAAATTACAACTAAGAACATAGAGAGCTCAATATAGAGCATACAGTGTAGCAAGAGTACAAAAGAAGAAAACTTCACACTACGATCGAAAGTACAAAATATATAGAATATACTGGTTAGTGAGAATACAAGACACAACCAAATTTTTACGGAAAGTATGAAATGTAACATACCGCTTACCTAAAGTACAGATCATATAATAAATACACTGTTTAACGAGAGTATAAACGTACAATGTTCAGGACATAAAATCTGCATTTTAGTGAGAATGTTCAGTTTAAAATTCCATTACCACAAAGAAAACTCAGTATCATTTAGATTTTAATATGATATACAGAAGAAAATAAATTCTGTTTGTTGTTGTTGTTTTTTAATTATTATATTTTGGTTTTAGTAAACGGATAATAACAATTTGGTAAAAAATTAACAATACACATGAGTGAAGATATATTTTACTTCATTTGATTTAGATACTTTAAGTTGAAATGAAAATTTTGGTGTTGTTTTGAATTAAGTACAAAGATACTCAAGAGGCTATATATGCTTTGCCCACCATGGGTATCGAAACTCGATTTTTAGCATTGTGCGTCCGCAGACATACTGGTGAGCCACTGAGAGGGTCTGAAAGTTTTTGCTTTGTTTCTGTTTTTATATTTATTTCTGGCCAAACATTCATTTAACAACTATTTTTAAATACCTATAACATTTACTAATCATTATAACTTTAGTATATGATAGCTGCTTTTGGATAATTTTACATCTCAATCAAAATATAAATAAAGGAATCATAGCCACAAATTATTTCAATAGCTGCTGTTAAATACCTACAAAATTTATTAATAATTATAATGTTTGCATCTGAAAGTTGTTTATAAATAATATTATTGGAGTTTTTGCAGGAAATAGGTTTCTTCGATTACCCTGGACCCAAGTTAATGGCTAAAGAACTTGAAAAGTTGAATGTACCAAAAGATGCTAAACTGATAGATATGGCAGCTGGAACAGGTGCTTTGGGGGAGGAAGTAAGGTTTTAATTAGAATTTCTTGAATTAACACTGGCATACATTAATAAGAGAGATAAACAAATTACTTGCAAATTTATTACTTGAAAATAAGAAAAAGTGAAATTTATTTTTTGAAAGTTAATACCGAACCATAAATAAGAAGGACATAATTTTTGAAATAGCTCCTCTATTATGTAAACTGTATTCTGTAAGTATAAAAGTTTGTACGTAAAGATAATGTGAACTTTAAAAAGCAGTAAATTAATTTAAAACATGTAAATAACTGGAAAGATATTCAGCAATGCTGGACTTAAAATGTAAAGCTAAAATTAAGAATGTTTACCGCCTACTACTTTCATCACGCTAAGCACACCACATTCGAACTGCTTGTACAATGTGTTTATATATAACTTCTTTAAATAATGAATATCCATACAAAATGAGGTGCTACGATACATAAGGCTAACATAAGTCACAAAAAGTATTGTTTATATGATTTACTTCTTAGTTCTGATCAAAACATAAATATCTCAGTTCTGATTTCTTATTGTCAAATATATTTCGGAGCATGTGTTCCGGCCTATTCTGTACACTATCTATATTCTAACATACACGTTTCAGTATAGTACAATATGATTTCTACATATTATTTACAATATAGAATGGCTGTTTTGGTTTAATTATTAGTGTTAATGATGTAAGTGTATAATGATACCAAAATAACTCAGCATTGTTGGATCTGAAACGATTACGTTAAGGCTGATCATTTGCAGTATAGTCTCATTATATTTTCTAAAACTAGCATACCAGATAATGGTTGATATTCTTACTAGCTGACATAGCAATCATAAATCTTTAATGTCGTTACCGGTCGATCTATTAGGTATTAATGCTGACATCAATATCAGCTGATGTAACACTTTATTAATTTTTTATGTCTTCTCTGCACGATTTTATCGGTTTGTTCTTCATGGGGCCCCCCAGTGGCTCAGCGGTATGTCTGCGGACTTACACGCTAAAATCCGGGTTTCGATACCCGTGGTGGGCAAAGCACAGATAGCCCATTGTGTAGCTTTGTGCTTAATTCAAAACAACAACAAAAATCTTCATAGGTTTTGCTACGTACATATGTAAGTATTATTACATAACTTATACTAAATATAATAAACAGTTTTTACAAATTTCAGCTTAAAGCTTTGGGTTACAGCTGTATTGATGCTTTAGATGGAGCGCAAGGCATGCTGGAAGTTGCAAGTAAGAAAAATGTTTACAGGAATTTGTTCCAATTCTTTCTTGGTTGTGATAAAAACCACCAATAAGTGAAGGTAAGTTTCATTTAATTGTTTTGATTATTTGAGCAAAAAGGCTCATGACGTATGGGGAATTAGTGTCTAATACATTTTTGTCGTTCACAATAAATTGACATCGATATATAATCCAACTGGGTTAAGGCGTTCGACTCGTAATATGAGAGTCACGGGTTCAAATTCCCGTTACACCAAACGTGCTCCCCTTTTCAACCGTGGGAGCGTTATAATGTTTCGGTTATTACCACTATTCGTTGATAAAAGTGTAGTCAAAGAGTTAGCGGTAGGTGGTGATGACTAGCTACCTTCAATCTAGTCTTACACTGCTAAATTAGGGATGGCTAGCGCAGATATCCTTCGAATAGCATGAAAGGTGAAGAAAAATAGTAGTTTGTATGAATTTTGAATGAAACCATTACCCCCATGATGACTCGATACAACGGGTAAAAGCATTGTAATTATTCAATTTAGAACGTATCTGATGTAAAAGTTGATGTTATTCTATTTTTAATTTAATAATTCAGTTTACAAGTGTTAATCAGTATAAACTAATATAATTAAGTTAATAAAGAAATTTGCTATGATGCAAATTAATTGTTATGCATTTTGTACTAAATATAACGTGAAGTATCATTAGGTATAAGGGATTTACCAATCTGGAAAGTTCTTAATCCCAGATCTGTTGGTTCTTCTCACGCTATAATGACGAGAGTTAAATTATACTATCACTCACACAAGAGTTATCTATAAATGAGTTGATTAGATGTCCTCCCTCCACTCTACCATAAGTAAAATATGTTGCTTTGCTTACACAATTTGTTTTCCTACATAAATATGTTCAACAAGTCCCAAGTGCTCCACATACAGGGATAATTAAGGTAAAATATTCGCTAATCTCATTATCAAAGAAACTAGTATTTAACATAAAAGTTGTCGGGCAGTTTTTTTATTTAACGTTTGTGAAAATCTATTATTGACACTATTTTTTAATTTGTTTTACTTTTATTAACAATTACAAGATTCATGATCTGCTTGTATTTTTTAATATTCGAATCTACTGCTTGTTTATTTCCTATGTTCACATGTGTTCGTATTTCATGTATATTATATGAGTTTTCGTCGTTTATCACTTTCATAAACCGTAGTGTTTATACCTACTTTCAAAATGAACTCCTAATAAAAACGTTCTAAAGGTGTTCAACATAATAATGAAAGACACAACAAATTTAGTATTACAAGAAAAACTAAACCTGTTTATACTTTCATTGTCAATTATCTTTATTAATAAACACGATAGTGTGGGTCAACTTCTTTCTGTTTATTTTTCTATTTTAAAGCCGTATTTATTAATATTCATATAAAAATAATAATAAAAATCTAAATTAATGTCAAATTACGAATCTGAAAGCCTTCTTACCGAACGTATTTGTTCGTTTGGAATAAAAATAACAACACGTCACTTTGTTAAGTAATAATCTCTTTTGTTCTTTAACTGCAATTTTATGCTGGAAATGAAAGTGTGTTGGAATATTTCACATGGGATCGTGTGATTGTGTTTGTGTAGTTGTCATCAATTTGTTAGAAAGTACTTTTTAAGAATCATGTTATAACCTTCGTTTGTGTTGTAAAACCGTTCATTTTCGTGAGGTAAAAGTGATTTTATATAACAGAGTTGTATTTGAAGTTACTTTGAGACGGAGGTCTAATTGTTACTGAAAACATATAGTATTTTATGTACTGCATCTGATATGAGTTAACCCATTCCAGTTTTACTCTGCCCAAATCAGGTTCCCTCCCTTGTGAGTCAGCAGTGGTAAGCCTTCGAATTTATAACGCTAGAATCAGAGGTTCGATCCCTCTCAGTAGACACAGCAGATAGCCAGATAAGACTGTGCTATTTCAAAACACACACACACACACTCCATCTGTAGACTTTGCTACTGTTTCTGTACTTCTTACATTAAGGAAGGACTAATATCAATACAAGAAAGATAAAACAACCATAAAAGGAAATGGGTGGTGATGACTAGCTGCCTTCCCTTTAGTCTCACAATGCTAAATTAGGGACGGCTAACGCAGATATCCCTCGTGTAGCATTGCGCGAAATTTGAAAACAAACAAACTGTACTGAAAAAAAAGATACTTGTTTCTATTTCTGTAACGACCCTTTTCGGATTTCATAACTTTTATTAGGAAATTAAAGAAAACATTTCAGAATAACATAAAGTATAGAAAATATAAAATGGACAAATGTATAACACATTTCTTGCAAAATTCACGCTAAAGTGAACCCAATGTTCCGTAGAGCTTTAAAATTGAAAGGAATGTCGCTGTATGGGTACGTTTACTGCGAGTGAGTCAGAAACTCAATTGTGGCTCGTCTTTCTTGACTTAAAATATATGTCTTATCTATATCATAATATATGTTCTCAAAACTATAATAACACAACCACCAAATTAATTGTACAAACTGTACTTCAGTAATTAATACACATATTTTACATGTCAACATGCTCTACGTAACGAATATCCTGATTTATTGCTTTATCTATGGTGACCTGAGTCGCCCTAGTATTCTCGTATAATAATATTTTTAAACTGTTGTGAATTAAAGTACAATAGTATGTAACTTATATTCTTACACATGATCTAACTTGAAACATATCTGAAATAGGAATATTAAAATCAGGATATAATTGGTTAATAGAGTTTTAGTATCTTTAGAAATCTTATATATAAAAAAGAACTCCATCTTGATAACCATAATTTTATTGGATGAATAGAAGATGTCAGTCCATGGACTAAACTCCTCAATAATGTATGATTTGGCCAAAGGGTATAAATATAACAGACAAATTCTATTGTCCCCTGACATTTAGAACAAATTGATGAAGAAAGAATGTCTAAAAGTCATGTTTATCGACCTTTTAAAGCTAAAACAAATTGATGACAAAGATCATTATATAGTCATCTCTATTGTTCTTTTAAAGTTAGAAGAGACTGGTGACAAAGAGCGTCATAAAGTAATCTCTGTTGTTCTTTTAGAGTAAGAACAAATCGATGAGAGAAAAGCATCATAAAGTTATCTCTATTGTTCTTTTAAAATTTCAATAAATTGATGCGAGAATAGCGTTATAAAAATATCTCTGTTCACTCTCTAAATTACGATTGCACCTAACATCACATATTTTATCAGGAAACATATGTGTCTATTCATCATTTTTTGTTCCACAGATTTATTTGATGATACTACTACCCTTATCCAAAATATGAAAGAAATAAAGTAAGTGTCACCACTGCCAACAGTGTTAGTGAAACATCTTCTGTATTAGATATTTATAACTGTAAAGCAATTTTTAATTCAGAAGAAAAGTAACAAAAAAGCACAATGTGAGTTCCCACCTTTAAAACACCATAATAAAATTATGGTAACGTGTCCAAAAAACAACTTATTTATTGAAAGTATATCAAACAAATTATTACCACAGTTTGTTCTTTCAAAACAACATTAAGTAGTAGAAAATCAGATAGTTTAAATTAATAAATTAACCTACAGGCACAATAATGACAAAACTTTCATTTCTTTAATCTTGAATAGCGTATTCTCAACATTAAACACAAGCACACGTAAATACATTCTTCCTCTCTTTTCAACAGATCTCAACATTAAACATGAACTACCAAAATAAATTCCTCCCTTCTTTTCAGCAAGTCTCAATAATCTGTGAACTTACAACTCTAGAAGCTGGATTTTGATTCCCGTAGTAAGTAGAACATAGATAGTCTATTGTGGAGCTTTGTGCTTAACTTCAAAACAAACAGAATTGACTGAGAAGTTACATCTATATCAGCGAACATAATTCTGTCTTATTATTTTTACTGCCGGTGACATTACCGTGTGTTAACATAACGCATCAATCTTCAGAACAAAACACGATTAAGAGATATTATATGACTAGAACTTTTATTTATTGTGTTCATTAGTTATAACAGTTAATTACACTCGATGTATGAACGTGCCAGTAACGTTATGAAGTACCTACTCAATATACTTTCAGATTTACTTGCGTGAATGTATCAGAATAACGAATAATTCCGATAGTCTTTCATTTCCTGACCCCCAGTGGCTCAGCGATATGTCTGCGAGCTTATGACACTAAAAACCTGGTTTCGATACCCGTGGTGGGCAGAGCACAGATAGCCCATTGAGTAGCTTTGTGCTTCATTCCAAACAACAACAGATTTCATTTCCAGGTTTTTCCTTACTATTTATCATTTACTTGTCAATAATGATGAATCGGTTCCTGAATACACCGTGTTAGAAAGGGCACTAAAAAACATATCACATATAGGTCGTTACAGGACCCGTAATAATGGCTCTCGTAGTGAGGAGTTCGGGTTCATCTTGTTATGTGCTATTATATTTATGTTCCTTTAAAAAACTTATGTGTTTTAACATCCATTTACAATACCTCTTCATTACTAAATAACACCTTTAGTGTTTTTCGTGACAAAGAAACGAAGTCGACGTCTTAATGGAATTTAAATTTGATCCACTAGTATTACTTCGTTCACAACAAACATTACAGATGTTAAGAAGTAGAACATCATAAGGTTATTAAAAACTGTTTAATTTTGAAGAAGTTGAACTTGAGTCACTTTTAAACACGTGCATTAGGATAATAAATAGTCGTAGAAAAAAAGATTCATTTATTGATTTCTATAGTGTTGCTCCAATAGCTCAAACAATGTTAATTATTTGTAAATGTATTCTACAACTAAATTATTCCTGGATTTCTTCATGTAAAAATCTAAGGATGCTTTAAACACCTGAGAAGTGATTAGAACTACGATAAACACATCTGTACGAATGTTTTAATAACTTGTAAAACTGTGAATAATAATATATATTTCATGTTTACACAAGTGTCGCTTGTTTTGTTTTTTCATACCACTGGTTTTTTTAGTGGCGATATTTTTATTATTACTTCATCCATTCTCTGTTTGGATTGATACAATTTCGATATTAAATACATAATAAAAGCTTTTTTTAAAAAACTATTTCTATCAAGATACGAACTCCATTTGCATATGAATAAAGGCCCGACATGGCCAGGTTGGTTAAGGTGTTCGACTCGTAATCTGATGATCGCGGGTTCTAATCCCTGTCGCACCAAACATGCTCGCCCTCTCAGCCGTGGGGGCGTTATAATGTGATGGTCAATCCCACTATTCGTTGGTACAAAGAGTAGCTCAAGAGTTGGCGGTGGGTAGTGATGACTAGCTGCTTTCCCTCTAGTCTTACACTGCTAAATTAGGGACGGCTAGCACAGATAGCCCTCCAGTAGCTTTGTACAAAATTCCAAAAACAAACAACTATGTATCAGAATCCCAAAGACCTAAAGATTTATAGAATTGTGTATTATTTAAAAAAAAAACATTAACTCTTCACTATAAAATTTAATTCAGGCTGTGACTGTTATATAATATTAAAATAAATAGACAGATCTTCAAGGATTTACTGGAATTAAAAAGCATTCGCAGCCTTAGAATCACTGGAAATAAAAGAAAAAATCGTGAAACATATCAGGGATTTTATTGAAATGAAATGGAAACAGCTTTCCAAAGGAAAATAATCTTCCCTATACAATAAACAACTGTTTTTACAGGAAAAGTATCAAAGCTACTGCGCTTCTCTTCCCTCTGTTCGGAATCACTCATCTTCTCTTCTGCATCAGTCCTCATGAATATACTCACCGAGAGAGGGAGCACGCGGTAATTGATGCCTTGTTGAAGCCCTTCAAGTAAATCTTTCGAGTCTAGTTTTATATGAACAAGGAAAATAAAAAACGTGAACATGAATCTTACCAGCTATAAATTTTATATTTTCATATCGCTTCCAGGTCATTGACAGTGCTGGATATTAAACCTTGTCATTATTTCTGTATCTTACATAGTTCATAAGTATAAGATAAATTCTATATGGCCGTCGCTTTAGGAAATGAAATCTAAACAGAGCATTAGGGTGACACCCAGCGGGAAAAAAACAAATTTCGACTTTGCGTGTATGTGTGTGTTTTCTTCTATCAAAGCAACATCGAGCTATCTGCTGTGTTCATCGAGAGGAATCGAACCTCTGACTTTAGTGTTGTGAATCCCTGGAGATACTTTCTGACTCTTTCTCCTCTTTTTGAAAAGTCACATCCACAATGATAACACGTTTATTGTGTCGTACTATAACATTCTAGTACCGGAATAACTCGTGCAGTGAAGTACTACTTTTAGTGTTGAAATGATTTAAGAGGAGCCCCCAGTGGCTCAGCGGTATGTCTGGAGGCTTATACTACTAAAATCCAGATTTCAATACCAGTGGGTGGGCAGAGCAAAGATAGTTCCTTGCGTAGTTTTGTGCATAATGACAAATAACAACAAGTTTAAGAGAAATTGTTTACGGTATAACAGAATACGGTTCCTGAACATACAAATGGAAAACTCAGACTGCAATGATTGGAATTTTATTCCTGTTTACAAAAAACAAATTATGTCTAACAGAATATCTATTAATCATTTCTTTAGAATGTCAATGTAAATACAATCACAACTATCTCGCTATAATTCTTAAGCCTCCTGAACTAACTAAAAACAACAACAGTAGAAAATTATCATTATTTAAAGTTAAGTCAAATTATCTGCCAACAAACAAACTGCGTGTAAAATCTCTCTCAAGCTAGATCTATACCAACTCTATGAACTTATTTCAGATACGTAATATTGTTGCTCGACAAATGAACTATATGGCCATATGAGGAACTCCATTAAGTTCAGACATAGCTATTACTAATTTAGAAACAAATAACCAATGTGGTGATTACCATTAACAAGCACTTGCCGCTTATGCATCTTCTCTTAGCGAAATTTATTGTCATAGTTAAAACACCTTCAACAGATGAAAGTTGAGAGCATCTTCAGTGGGTTACCATGGTTCAAATTCTGAACCTCCAATACGCAGTCCTGCAAGTCAATCACGAGAAATACGCCCAACCCATTTGATTTACAAAATACAGAATAAAGAAAATTATAAATATCAGAGTAAACCCTAATACTTAAACATGAAACAAACAACACAAAATATCGTACTTCTTTTCAAGACTCGCAGTTTGTCTGTTTGTTTCATAATTTTCCGCAAAGCTGCATAAAGGCATTAGCCGTTCCTAATTTAGCAGTATAAGGTAGTTAGTCATCACCACTCACCGCCAACTCTTGGGCTACTCTTTCACCAACGAATAATGAGATTGACCGTCACATTATAACGTCTCCACGCCTGAAAGGGCGAGCATGTTTGGTGTGAAGAGAATTCAAACCCGCAACCATCAGATTGTGAGTTAATTACCTTAACCACCTGATCATATTGACCATAAGAGTTACAGAATTAAAACCTTTGAATATATTGCTTATTTTTATCTATTAAAAATCCATAAAAGAATTATAATTCTTTAGCATCTAAGGATTTCGAGGCTTTTTATGATTATTGTCTCGCAGTGATTTGCTATATATAAAATCATTCTCTTAATTTTTTAGTTTCTATGGTATTGTAGTTTGTATAAAATCATATCAATAGACATAAAATGTGTAGTACAATATCAAGCTAATTGTAAGTATTTCATTTTTAACATTTTGCTTAATTCATTCATTAGAGATTGAAAATGAGAAGTCTGTGAAAACAACATTTCAGATCTATTTCGTCTCTCGCAAGTGGTTGCCAAGGAACCTATCGAACAACACCAGTACAAAGAAAATCAAACTTCTAGAAAGTTTGAAAGAAACTATGTATTATTATTATTAACTTAGTTTTCAATACTTGAAAAAAACAAACCAAGTGGTTTCTTTGTTTGTTGATTATGGCCTGGCATGGCCAAGCGCGTAAGGCGTGCGACTCGTAATCCGAGGGTCGCGGGTTTGCGCCCGCGTCGCGCCAAACATGCTCGCCCTCCCAGCCGTGGGGGTGTATAATGTTACGGTCAATCCCACTATTCGTTGATAAAAGAGTAGCCCAAGAGTTGGCGGTGGGTGGTGATGACTAGCTGCCTTCCCTCTAGTCTTACACTGCTAAATTCGGGACGGCTAGCACAGATAGCTCTCGAGTAGCTTTGTGCGAAATTCCAAAACAAACAAATAAAACTTGTTTGTTGATGTATATTCGCATGTACTACATACACATTCATCATTCATTATTGTGTAAATTATGGAAACTTGTTATGTTTTCCTTAGACATAGAGATACGCAGTATCTTAGGTCTGTAGATATATTTTGAATAGAAAATTGAAACTTTCACAGACAAATACGTAATTCAAAACAGAGGGAAATAAAAATATTGTTTAAAGAAACCGTTGGTATTTGATAAGAGTATTTTAAAAGATTACTGTTTAAATGCGCATTTTTACTTTATCATCACTACAAAAACATGTGAAGTTCACCATCTAAAGTTTTTAAACTTGTAATTATCAATTAAAACTAATTTTCAAAAAACAAATAGGCTTTACAAAACTGTGCTCTAATAATATTTACTTATAGAGAAAGCAAGAAACACTTCTTATTAAAGGTGAAAAATAAATAAAAACCATTGAAAAGGTAAATAGATTATGTTTACATGTTCCATTATTGTTTAACAGTTATTAAAACGGTCGTACAAGTTCTAGTGACAATCACTGTTTTAATACAGATGAAAAAAGCACTCGAATATGGAACTTCAATAACTATGATAGTACTAAATGCAGATGTTATAACTTGTCCTGATTCATTGAGAATGCTTTGTATTTACAGATGAATATTACGTAATATATATATATATGAACGAAAAACGGCAAAGTGTCAATGAATTTCATGAACTATCAATCCAAAGAACAACGATAAGAAGTTGTAGTAGAGGTACGTATTTGAATTTCAATTATATTCTGATGTTTTTGGTATATTTAATACATCATTATCTTTGAGTGTCGGTTTTAATTCCATATTAACAATTACTACACACAAACTCATACACTAAACAAAATAACACGGACTATATTTAACAACACTATCTATCAAACACAATATACACTCAGTGGACATTTTATAACATACACCCACTCATAGCCAAAGAGTGAATTACGAGGCTGCATCTCAATATATAAAGCATGCAAACATGGTCAAGAGGTTCAGTTGTTGTTCGACCAAACATTACAATGGAAAAGATGCGTGATTTAAACGACTTTGGCCACAGAATGATTGTTGGTGCCAGAAGTGGTGGTTCTAGCATCTCAGAAACCGCAGATTTCCTGAGAATTTTATGCATTACAGGCTCTACAGTTTACAAAGGATGGTGCGAAAAAATCAAATAAGCGGCAATTCTGTGGGTGAAACACGTTGTTAATGAGGGATGTCAGAGGAGAATGGCAAGACTCGTTCAAGCTGATAGGAAGGCCACAAGTAACCGCTCTTTACAACAGTGTAGTGAAGAAGGACATCTCTGAACGCACAACACGTCGAACCTTGAATTGGATAGGCAGCCACAGCAGAAGACAATGCTGGATTCCACTCCTGTCAGCTAAGAACAGAAAGATGAGGCTAGAATGGGCACAGGATCACCACAAGTGGATGAATAAAGATAACACAAACATCGCCTGGTCTGACGAATCTCGATTTTTTCTGTAACGTGCAGATGATACGATCACAATTTGGCGTAAACAGCATGAATCCATCCTGCCTTGTGACAACGTTATAGGCTGTGGTGATGTAATGGTGTGAGGAATATTTTTAGCACATATTAGGCCTCTTGATACCAGTTGAGCATCACTTGAATGTCACAGCGTACGTGAAACTTGTTGCTGACCATATACATCCCTTTAAGACCACAACTCTACTCATTTCCAACGGCTACTTCCAGCATAATAATACTTGATGTTATAAACCACGTATCATCTCAAGCTGTTTCCACGTACACAACAGTGGGTTCAGTGTACTCCAATGGCCTACACAATCTCCAGAATTCAAAAAGCACCTTTGAGATGAGGTAGAACAAAAGATTCACAGCATGAATGTGTGGCTGACAAATCTGCAGGAACTGCGTGGTGCTATCGAGTCAGCGTGGACCAAAATCCCTAACGAATGTTTTCCGTCACCTTGTTAAATCCAGGAGAATTCAGACTATTCTGAAGGCAAAAGGTGTACCTTATAAGGTGGCCACTGAGTGTATCAACAAACAAGAGTGAACAGAGTACATAGAAGTTGTTGTTGTTTTGAATTAAGCACAAAGCTACACAATGGGCTATCTGTGCTCTTTCCACCACGGGTATCAAAACCCGGATTTTAGCGTGTAAGTCCGCAGACATACCGCTGAGCCACTGGGGGACCAGAGTACATAGAATAAAATTGATTCAAAATAATACACGTGTATTGTTTTTTCTGGTGACTTAGAAACAGACATCAAACAACATTTTATTATTGAGCTCGTAATAAACTTGAGAAACTGCTTAACTGAAACATTGATTACATTCATTAGTGTCACATTAAATAATCCATTAATGAAAATTATGATTAAAAAGGTTAATGTCATGAAAATATTTAACGAAACAAAATTAGTGTTTCCAACTATTACTTCTTGATGATTCCAACATATCTTGCATGATATGTACAGGCAGATTATTCTACATGATCTAAAAGTGCTCAATGTAAACAGATAACACTCAAGTGCAATGAAGTCTAAATTTGTCTAATACTTCAGCTTCCACATCGCAGTTTTAGAGGAAACTTTTAGATTAAAGTTTTTTCATCTTCGGTTCCTTTTGATGATGTTAACAGAAAACTTGAAGAAGTACAAAAAAGAATCATCTTGATAAACAACAAGAAAAAAACACTTCAACAGTGTGTGCATGTATACTTATTTTTGTTCTATTATGAATGAAAGTCTGTTAGTTTGCAATTAAGCATAAAGCTACACAGTGGTTTTTCTGTGCTACGCTTATCACAGGTATAGAGCCCCGGTTTCTAGTGGTGTGAGTCCTCAGACATATTGTTGTGCCACTAGTGGCCACACTTTAACAGAATACCAAAATACTCCGAGTTGATACCAAACTGTGCTGAAAGGACTCATCGATTATCGACTCTATCCATATTTCAGTTGATTCATTTTTGAAAATAGTTACGCAACATATCGGCCACTTCTATTCAACTATAGCGAGGTTTAACAGGACACTACACGTAAGTGCAAGAAAATATAACTGAAAGCAAGTAAAAAATTAAGATTAATGCACTTGAAAATTTATCAGAGGAAAGTACCTCAAGCACTGTCTATAGTAACAACGTGAAAATGTCTGAAACTGTTCTATTAGAAGTTAGAATAAAGATGTTCTTCACAAACAACAAAAAACTTCTTAAGCTTCTCACTAAACACAAGATGTGTTTATGTAACACATCAAAATGTCTGCTCTTGCTACACTAATCGATAAAAGCGTGCATTTACCAAACTATCAGTTTCTTTTCTCGATGGTCGTGGATGGACAATGAAAGGCGACCAGTTACCTCCCATGAGGGCCAACACACATCTCTGACCACAGGAGATTAACCAGTTAGTTTTATGTGGTTGTAACAAAGACGACAATCAAAATAGTTCTTGTGTCAAGAAGTAATTACCTTGCAACACTGGGTGCAAGTGCACAGGGTCTCTGGAGAAATGTTCTAGAACAAAATATTTCATTCATTTTAAACGAAACCAACACTTCTGAATCGGATGGATGACGAATAAAGTGTAAACTTAACTTTCAATGAATATTTCTAGTGACACATTTTCTTCTATATTTTAATAGTTAAACTGAGTTTAGTTCGTTTTTTGTGGTCTGTTTTAATTGTGTGAGCAATATTTTGTACAAAAATATAACTTAATTTTAAACCATTGTAAATAGATCAATAAATTGTGACACGTATGATCTTGAAACCAAAAATTTATCTACAAATGGATAAAAACTGAAGTTAATACTGTCCTTAATATCTAGTGTTCTGAATGTCCCATGGTATGCTTGGTAATACCACTTATTAAAGCTAATGTGCATAACTTGACCCATGTATTTTACACTAATGTGCATAACTTGTTACTTTGAATCACTCGTGGATGGGCAGGGGTATGTAATTTTTACTTAACCTTGTATATTCATTATTACATATCCAACTTATTACTTCAAAAACCTTATTTGTTTGAGGCTGTATAGAGCTTAATTCTTTTAAGGCTTCAGTTGGATAATACAGTAACGTACCATATGCATTTTACCGTATATTGGGATATAATACCCTACCACCAGTTCATACGTTTACAAAAATCCTTCCAACAGCTGCCCAACAAAAACACTACGTAACGACATGGAATTGGTTGGTAATGTCCAAATGATACATTACATAAGTGTATTGTTATTTCATAACATTGTGTTAGTATATAGTCAGAATGTAACTTTACAATATATAGTGCTATTATGTAGCAATAGCATGAGAATATTATACTGCACACGAAGAGCAAAACAGTGCATCACCTAGCGGTGCAACTCAAAGACTATAAGGCATTCCACATGTAGTATTTTTTATGTTTAATTATTAGTTTCATATATTAAATGTCACATACAAATAAAAATACTACAAATCAAGTGAAATATTATGAACATGTGGAATATGTTATGTGAAATAATTGTGTAAAATTAGGATGTCTTGAATTCAAGACTTTCCGCAACTTCTTTATTTCCGTTTATTTATCAGTAGCGGTACACCTGAAGCGATTGTAAGATTTACCGAAATATGGTGTAAACTACAATAGCACTTTAATTGATTTTTCCTTTTAAATTTTCTGATCTTAATTCAGTTCAACTCTTTTTTTTAAAAACAAAGTTTTACTTTCGTTTCTCGTATACGATTTTCTTTTCTTACTTTGATTTTATTTGAATTTTTTTCAGTCTTCGAATTCTGCAGTATTCTCTATTTCTATTTCCAAAACATAGTTCACTTCAACTGTTTTATGTTCCCATGTTTGTGCAGAAAATAGAGTAATTGTC
Source organism: Carcinoscorpius rotundicauda (assembly GCA_011833715.1). Taxonomy (NCBI): domain Eukaryota; kingdom Metazoa; phylum Arthropoda; class Merostomata; order Xiphosura; family Limulidae; genus Carcinoscorpius; species Carcinoscorpius rotundicauda. The sequence goes on from CM022395.1 coordinate 51,439,486, forward strand.
AGGGAACACCCACGTGTTGTTGTTCATATGAAACTTTTCTATAGGCCTTCAGGAAGTAAAATAATTAGGCTTAAGAGCTATAGGACAAAAACTATAGGCCATTTTTAAGTCGAATCTAACACATAATACCCCGGTAGACACTTACAATATCCCTTACCATGTGTGCAGTTTTAAATCTCATTCACATACAAATAACCTCTTTCATTATTATTGACAAAAATTCTAAAATGTAATATCCAAATGTACACCCTCATGATTACCTGAGCATGGATGTAAAGTTTCAAATCTCTAGGTTCTTTCCTCTGAGCAATCACACACATGCATAGTCACTCTGCCTGAACAGTCTACCCATGAATATTTTAACCTTACTTTATAATGAAAGAACGTTTTAATAGTATAGCAATTCTTATTATTTTTATATATTTCTGGTCACTCAACACGTCCCCCGCTAGTAAAGCAGTAAGTCTACAAATTTACAACGCTAAAATCAGGGTTTTGATTTCCTTCGGTGGACTCAGCAGATAACCTAATGTGGATTTGCTATAAGAAAACACACACACTCAGTCAGAACTTTTGGTTTGTCAACATTTTTTACAAGTTTCGTGACTCTTATTGTTATCCTGATATGCTTATATTGTTTCATTTTAAATATTATAAATATTCATAACATTATAAGTTCATAATATAAAAGTGTTTACAAATATTATAAATACTTGACTTTAGTGATATACGTATAATATAATGAAATCTCCATTTAAAATATTTTAAAAAATCCCCATTAATTCATTTATTTTTATAACGATATAATGCATTTTATAACTTATTTACATGTTTTATCAGAAACTTAAGAAAATTTAAAAGAGATAACACTTCTACACTTGTGGTTCGAGAGCTGTTTGAAAAGTTAAATGTAGAATAACGGTGTATTAAGATTGATGAAGAACACTTGAAAATGTAGAACAAGAATTTAAGAAAAATTGTAAAGACGTTAAAACTGTAACTGGATATGACTCCTGATAGGAAATATTGAATACCTTATGTTGATCAATAACATTTTCAATATATTCATGAATTGTGAAGAACATTATGTAAATATATCACTAGACAAGCAAACGATTTATAAACATAAAGAAGTGTTTTACTGACGGTAGAAAATAGTGAACATGGGTCTTCTACTTCTTAAAAAGACGCCCCCAGTGGCTCAGTGGTATGTCTGCGGACTTACACGCTAAAATCCGGGTTTCGATACCCGTGGTGGGCAGAGCACAGATAGCCCATTGTGTAGCTTTGTGCTTAATTCAAAACAACAACAATCTTAAGAAAACAGACTAATATTTTGTTGAAATATGTTCTACCATCAATAAAACTACTTTTTGTGCTTATAATTAGTTGTTTGCCTATCTATTACATTAACCAAAATTTGTAGAATTAAAAATTCTTGTTTCAAAGGGTCTGAAAATACTGAAAGTAAGTATTTTAAACTTTGGAGAAAGGTTATCTGTAGAGTTGAAAAGGGGTCACTAAGTGAATAACTGTTTTCTTATAGCAAAGTCACATCAGAGTATCTGTTGTGTCCACCAAAGGGAATCGAACACCTGATTTTAGCACTGTAAATTCATAAATTTACCGCTGTACCGGCAGTGGAACAGAGTAAATAATAGACACATTATTTTACCTTCAGGTTTGTGGACGTAATAAATCAATCTAATGATGAACTGGCAATGTCATATAATAGTTTTATTTTCTATTATACAAACTAATAAAAAAGTTCAAAATATGATGATGATTATATATATATTATGATTAAAACATAATTGGACTGTGAGTAAGTATTTCAGCACCTTAGATTAAATTATAAACATGAAACTGTTTCTGTGATGAATTAAAAGTATAAATATATAAAAATGTAATTTTTTATATTTACGTACGGAAATATATCTCTGATGTTTAATTTTAAATACGAATTTTTTTTATTCACGCATCTTTTGATATTTTTAAATACTCAGTAATGGTATGTCAACAAAAAAACATAAAAATATTTATTTTGTTAATTTTTGGAATAATTTGAAAAACTGTTAAGAAGCTTGTGAAAAAATCGAATATACAGTGTATTTAAAAATAATAGAGAACGCTTCTTTACTGTATTAAATGTACCTACGTCGCTGGAACAACTACTAGTGTTATTTTTTTACTTCTTACTGTGGTGTTACCTAAGATTTAATAATATCTTCACATCGGTTCTCTTTTGGATCAATAAGCCTGCCTGGTAATCTGAAATTATTGTTTGAAGATGTGTTGAAAATCGTCAATTTTCATCAAGTCCAGGGATGAGAATTCGCGCATATTTAGGGAGCTGTGCAAGGAAATGAGAGAGCAGTATCAAGTTCTGCTCTACCACACCGATGTTCGCTGGTTGTCACGAGGCAAGGTTGTACGTCGAGTCATTGAGCTGCGAACGGCTCTTCAGGAATTTTCCGAAACAAGAAGAATCTCCTTTTGCTACCAAGTTCACTGATAAGGAGTGGCTCGCTCGACTTTGTTACTTGGCTGACATATTTGCGAAGCTGAACAGTGATAATCTGCAACTCCAGGGTTAAATCACGACTGTCATTGATGCCCATCACACTGTGACTGCATTTCTGGGAAAACTGAGACTCTGGATTCGACGCTTGGAGAAAGGAGTAATTGCTCATTTTCCAACCCTAGACCAGTTTGTTGAGGAGAATAGTTATGATACTGGATCACTTTTACAGACCATCAACAAAGAGATGAGCGACCATTTGAAGGGGTTTGAAACAAGCATGCAGCACTATTTTCCAGAGAGTGACCTAAAAACAGCCAGTCTTCAGTGGATCATTCATCCCTTTTCTGTACCTGATGAGGTCATTCATGATGATGATGATTTCCCTGCAAAGGAGGAGTGGATTACAATGCGAGCAAATGAAGCCTTGAATGTCAAATTCCAAAACCAAAATGCAGATTCCTTTTGGATTTCACAACTAGCTGACTCGCCAACTCTGTCTAAGAGAGCGTTGAAGTTGTTGGTATCATTCTCAACAACGTATCTGTGCGAGAAGGGGTTCTCAACCGTGCTGGGGATGAAAACAAAAAAGAGGACTCGCTTGAATGTTGCAAACGATGCCAGGCTGGCACTTTCAACCACAAAGCCAAGAATTCCTAAACTAGCTTCAAGTATGCACTGATGTTCTTGACATCTTTGGCAATATTCATCAGAAATACACAATGATCAAATAAAATAATTAAAAGTGTAATTCTGTGAAAATAAATTATATAAATAAATTGTAAATAAATAAAGTGCAATATATCTCTAGTTTAATTTAGCCATAAATATCAATGTTGAAAACATTTTGTGAAAGGGGTAACATGCTTATTGTGGCATGTTAAATTGGGTAACAAGCTGAAAAAGTTTGGGAACCACTGTTCTAGATTATCACACAATCTTACAATTTGTTTTATTACAGCTAGCAAATTGAGTATTGATTGAACTTTAAAATAATCATATAAATGCTGCTAAAAACAATCTAATAATAACACATTTTGTGGTTTACTCTATTTTTATATTTCATATAATACAAACATTATATATATATAAAGAAATCTACAAACGACAAATACGATTTGTCACTTTAAAACATCCATACCAACAAATTGTTATACACTTAATCGCGAAGAACGACCCTATATTTATACTCTAGGTACAATTTCTTAAATAAGTTTAAAATATAAATTTTCTTTTTTAAAACTTCACTTTTCTTCTGAGTATTTTCTCATTGTTATACTTCACTTATCATTTTTATATTTCTGTTATATTCTTTCTCTTTCGCTTACGTCATTTCTTTACAACAATTGATTCTCCAGTATTGTTACACTTCCGACGAATACAAACTGTGAAAGACACGATTAAAATCGAACCATAATATTATTGAATATTTGCATATAGTAACTAAGGTGACAAGATATTAAAGTATAAACCGAACTGTGGGAAAAACACAATTTTATACTGTAAAGTTTCTCACCTTGCATTAATTGGTACTTCGCCCAGTACATTTTCTAGGTATAAAGTTTGGTATAAATATTTATTTATATATTCACATGAGGTCATTTTATAAATCTAAATTAAAATTATCGAAATGAAAAAAAACAGAAGTTAGGCAATCAGTAACATTCACGTTACTCTAAAACTGACCCCCGCTAGTACAGCGGTATGTGTCCGGATTTACAATGCTAAAATCAGGGGTTTGATTCCCCTCGGTGGGCTGAGCAGATAGCCAGATGTGGCTTTACTATAAGAAAAACACATACTCTAAAACCTGCAAAAGGCTTAATAATGAGGGTTAGCAAACACTGGGCTGCTTTAGCCAGAAAAATTAGAAAAAGTGAACATTTTCTAAGGAAAAAAATATTTTTACAGCAAGTATTGTACGGGAAATGTGTTCGTTTTGTGCTGATACAAATAGTATTTTTTATCTATTAAACGTGGTACTGTTTATTCAAAAACAACAATATTTTTTCTTTTAAACTCCATTTCATAAAACTATATTTATACACTGCATTTAACTGGTGGAAGAGAGAAATGAAGACCTTTAGCTAGGACACATTTACACTGACTACACTATGTAACACAAATCCCGTTCCTGGATAGTATGTGTTATTTGTTAATTGCTTATGTTGTAAAAGTACAGAAAATGGCCATTATTCCCTTCAAACTTTGTTTTTGTGACCTGGATACTGAAATTTAGAAATTAATCTATTTTCTATGTAAAAACGGGCAAATTTGTACATTTTTATTTGCACAAGGTGTGAATAAAACAACTTATAAATCAAGATTTACATGTATTTATACCAAAGTTATACAAAAATGAAGAAAAACGGCTAGAAGTGGGTAGTTTTTCAAGATTTGGGACTGTACTGTAAATCACTTTCACGTATCAGCTCCCAAATATAGTCTCCCATCATGAATTTGTTGTACGCTCCTTGGTAACGGCATTTGTTTGTTTGTTTTGAATTTCGCGCAAAGCTACTCGAGGGCTATCTACGCTAGCCGTCCCCAATTTAGCAGTGTAAGACTAGAGGGAAGGCAGCTGGTCATCAATACCCACCGCCAACTCTTGGGCTACTTTTTAATCAACGAATGGTGGGATTGACCGTAACATTATAACGCCCCCACAGCTGAAAGGGCGAGCATGTTTAGTGTGACCACCACCCTCGGATTACGAGGCTTGGCTCTATCAGCTACTCAGCACTAAATCTACCTGCAATGTTCTGGAAAATGGGTAAATTTGAAAATTTCATAACCCAGGTAATAAAAGCAAAGTTTGTAGAGAATAATACGTCTTTTTTCATTTACTTTATGCATAAGCAATTGAAAAATAACACTTTCCACCCATGAATAGAAGAAAGTAAAACATAGTGTTATTTATATTACAGTTTCTTAGGTCAACAGTCTGTTCGCCAGGATGAAAATAAGAATGAATGCTACTAATCAGTCAATTCAGCCCCAAATTTTGGACATGTTCATGTCAAGCAATTTATCTTCGATCATTTATTTCTACTTGTTTACTACAGCGGTGTAATCAACAATGTTAACAATGATTTTAAGGTAAGTAGTGTACATGAACTTTTCAGTAAGTTGTCTCTTCTGTCTATGTTTCGTTCGCAATTCTTAATCCAACGTTTACTCCACCAAACATTATTCGTTTGAGAACGAGTGGTTGGTGGGTTTGGAAGACTAGATGCCTCTATTTTTTCTCACTGCTAAATTACGGATGGCTATCGTAGATAACCCTTGTGTAGCTTTGAGCCAAATATGAAACGAATCAATAGTCTCTTTAGATAAATTTGATAAGCTGAAGAATTTTGCAATTTTCGGTTTGGTTCTTTAAATTGGAGAAACTTTGAAATGACGTGTCGAAGCTTGCATTCTGAAAGAAAACAAATGTGAAACTTTACTTTTCAAGTCCCATTACAGGAAACACTTTATTTACACATTACCATATCAAGACATTAGCAATCGGTGTGCTCAAAGGAAAACGATAAATAGGATAACAATATTGAAGATGAAAAAACGGTTTCACATTACAGTAGAGGCAGAGAAGGTTTTCGAAATTTTACAGATTCCCTCTTCCGTATTTAAAACAAAATTTAAAGTATATATATATATTATTTGTAACTAAAACTCGTTAAAGCACTTGAGATTTATCATCATACAATAACATGCTGACTTATGTTGCATAACGATGTCAGAAATAAAGATTTGTGGGGAAAAGGCCAGGCCGCTAGAATAATATATTTTCTAAAGGAAAATGGTAATATATTATTTTTACATTTCTAATGCAAAAAATTAAATCTAATAACATTTTTGTTTGTATTTTGAATTTTGCACAAAGCTACTCGAGGGCTATCTGTGCTAGCCGTCTCTAGTTTACCAGTGTAACACTAGAGGGAAGGCAGCTAGTCATCACCACCCACTGCCAACTCTTGGGCTACTCTTTTACCATTGAATAGTGGGATTGACCGTAACATTATAACGCCCCCACGGCTTAAAGGCGAGCATGTTTGATGCGACGGGGATGCGAACCCGCGACCCTCAGATTACGAGTCGCACGCCTTAACGCACTTGGCCATGCCGGGCCATGGATGGATTGCAAACATATTTTTATTGTGCAACTTCCAACTGTTTAAATATATTATGTTTTTAATTACGTAAATACAAATACGTAGATAATTCGAAAACGAAAGAATCCAGATGATGGTGAACACTCAGAAAATTAAGACAATTTAATTGATTCTGGCATAAATGTTGAAAAGAGAATGGTGCGTGACTGGAAAAACGTGAAACGAAAATTTAATGAAAGTTGGGAGCTGAAATTTACATTAATTGAAGCAAATAATAAGCCAGTGTGTCTTTTGTGTAACCAAGTTTTTAGGAATAATAAAGTATACAACTTTAAGCAACACTTCAATAATTTTTACAACGAATTTTATGTAAAATTTCATTGATTGCAAAAATCGTATGAATGTAATTAACTGTCTGAAATCACAACTTCATGAACAAGAGGGAAGACTTCAAAGATTTTATCATAGATAAAACTAGTTAGGTTAGACAGCTATAAAGTAGCTTGAATTCTAACTAAAAAAAAGCAGCCATTTTCTGATGCTGAACTAGTGAAAGAAATATTAATTGTCGTCACTGAAACTCTTTTGGAGGATTATGATTCAAAAATAAAATATATTTTTCAAAAGAAAAATAATCTGCAATTGAGTCGAAGAACAATTTCACCTTTCCCCGCAGTGTGCAGAATGCTAGAGTTAGTGAAAGACATAGAAAATCAGTTGCTTGAACAACTGTTTGGATTTTTCTTTCACACTAGATGAGTCAACAGATGTTAGTGACACTGCACAGCTGATATTTTGGGTTTGATATGTAACTTTAGATTTTAAAGTGAGGGGAGAAATGCTTGGCCTTTGTGGATTACAAAATCGAAAATGTGGAAAAAACACCTTTGAAAAATTTTCTTGAAATGTCAAAAAATTAAATGTGAATTAAAAAAACTGGTTTCTGTCACAACAAACGGTACTCCCGTCATGACTGTGGCCAAATTAGGATTTGTTTCTCTTTTGAAGCAGCATTTAACTGAAAATAATTTGAAGTCCACGCTGCTATCTTTCCACTGCATTTTGCATCAGAAAAATTTATATACTCAGGTGTCTGAAAGTGATGAATTGCAAAATTTGATGGACATTGTTGTAGAAACTGTGAATTGAATTAGGAGTGGAAGCTCTCTCAGCCATCGACAGTTTGTTAAGTTTTTGAAAAAAAGCAGTGACTGTACTTTTAATGATCTTACTGATTTTGTAAATGTAAGATGATTAAGTAGATGAAAATTTGGAACGATTTACTTCCTTATTTCCTCAAATAAGAGAATATCTTATTGAAAAAGGTAAGATTGAAAATTTCCCTGAAATTGAATCTTTGTCACGGCAATGTGATTTGCACTTTCTGTGCGACATCATGACTCACTTGAATAATTTGAATAAGAAGCTTTAGCCAAAAGGTAAAACAATAAGCGAGCAATCATAATCTATTCATAGTTTTCAATTAAAGCTAAGCCTCCTTGCGGAATAATTACAAAAGAATGATTTGACGCAGTTTGCAAAGTTGAAAAGTTGTCTAGAAAATAATAAGGACTATGATTTCGCTGATGTTAAAGATGATCTCTATGTAAACTGAATCAAAAATCTATCTCAAAAATTTGAATCACGTTTCTCCGAATTTATAAATTTGAAATTGATATTTAAATTTGTGCATGACCAATTTCAATTTGACTTAGGAAATTTCAGTAAAGAAATTACATCTTTTTATCTTTGGATAAGTGTAGATTTGAAGACAAGATGCTTACTCTGCAAAGGTTAAAACACATAAATGGTATAAAAAATGTTCTAACAGAGAGATGTGGCTCACTATTCTCATAAATAAGTCTTCCAAATTTAAAGATAGCAATTTCAAAATTATGTTCTATCTTTGGATCCACATGAATATGAGTCAATATTTTCTACGCTAGATTTTCTCAAGTCTAGATATAGATCTCGGCTTACTGACATAAATTTAGAGACAAAGCAAAGATGCTCATTAAGCATAGATATTAACCCAAATTTCATGAAACTTGTTCATGAAAACCCCATCAATTTTCACATTAAAGGACGGTTAAATGCAATTATTTTGATTAAACTAACATCTTTCTTTTTTGTTGAATAGTGTGTCCAATGGTGTTTTTATTAGCCGTAGTTGTGGCCACTAAGAAAAATAAGTTGGCCACCCCTGCTCTAGAGTATCACACAATTTTACAATTTCTTTTTATCACTACTAGCATATTATTTTGTTTGTTTTTTTGGAAATTCGCACAAAGCTACTCGAGGGCTATCTGTGCTAGCCGTCCCTAATTTAGCAGTGTAAGACTAGAAGGAAGGCAGCTAGTCATCACCACCCACCGCCAACTCTTGGGCTACTCTTTTACCAACGAATAGTGGGATTGACCGTCACATTATACACCCCCACGGCTGGGAGGGCGAGCATGTTTAGCGCGACGCGGGCGCGAACCCGCGACCCTCGGATTACGAGTGCACGCCTTAACGCGCTCGGCCATGCCAGGCCACTAGCATATTATATATCCTTTGAACTTCAAATGTTTGTTTTAGTAGCATCTATTTGTGTTCTTTAATCATAACACATTTGGTGGTTCTTTCTATTTTTATATTACATATAATACTACTATATAATATATATATATATATATATATACCAACAGACGACAAATATGACTTCTCACATCTAAAACTTGTTTTACCGAGATGTACACCCACAAACCTTTATACACGTGATTGCGAAGAACGATCCTTTGTCTATACACTATGTTCAATTTCTTAGGCGCTGATAGCCTAGTTTCTTTGCGCCATAAAACGCCAAACCTACCAACCAAAAATTTCTTAACTAAGTTTAAAGAAGATATTTTCTTTCTTCTGATTTTACTTTTAACATATTCTGACTTTTCCCACTGTTACCCCTGGCTTATCACTTGTATATTTCTGTCATTTTCTTTCTATTTTGACTACGTCATTTCTTTACCCCATTGAACCACCAGTATTGTTACACTTAGGAGCAATCACAATAGTGAAAGACAACAATAAAATGAAAGCACAATATTATTGAATATTTGCCTACAGTAATTAAGGAGACGAGATATCGAAATAAAAACCGAACTGTGCGAAGAAAAAATATTTTAGAAGAAAACATTTCTTCTTTTAAATTCCACGGGTACTTCAACCAGTACAATTTGTAGATATAAAGTTGTGTATAAATATTTTACTCGTATATTCACGTAAGGTCATTCTATAAATCTGAATTAAATTCTTGATATAAGGAAGAAAAGTTAGACAACGAATAAGTAACATTCAGTTTACAACCTGTGATAGGCTTAGTAATTAGTGTTAGCAAACACTAGGCTGTTTTAGATAGCGTAGTACGGAAACATTTAGAAATATTAAGCATTTTCTAAGAAAACCAATTCATTTTACGGCAAGTTTGTTTGTATGTTTTTTGAATTTCGCACAAAGCTACTCGAGGGTTATCTGTGCTAGCTGTCCCTAATTTAGTGGTTTTAGACTAGAGGGAAGGCAGCTAGTCATCACCACCCACTGCCAATTCTTAGGGAACTCTTTTACCAACGAATAGTGGAATTGACCGTCAATATATAACGCCCCCACGGCTGAAAGGGCGAGCATGTTTGGTGCGACCGCCACCCTCGGATTACGAGTCGCACGCCTTAACACGCTTGGCCATCCTGGGCCCCTTTTCGGCAAGTACTCAGGGTAAAAGTGTTCGGATTGTGTTGATACAAACAGTAATTTTTTATCTATTAAATGTGGTACCGTTTATTGAAAAAATAACAGTTTTTAAAACTGCATTTCTTAAAATTATACTTATAAATTACGTCAATAAAGATATAATCAAACCTACAGGTTTAATCTTAGCGATAGTCGGGTTCTTGTTACACGAAGAGTACTTAATATTTATTTCTATAATAGTTATTTCTACAATTGTCTGAAGTTAGAGTACCAATTTGGGATTTTTTTATAGATTTTTGTTTGTGGTGCCATTAAATAGATAGTGACGCAGAGTACTTATTATTTCGGTTACATAGACACAGATATACTTGCCATGTCCTTGATGTAATAATGTGTTTGTGTGTGTTTTTCTTACTAGTTTAGCAAAACCACATCGGGCTATCTTCTGAGCCCACCAAAGGGAATTGAATCGCTGATTTTAGCGTTGTAAATCCGTATACGTACTGCTGTACTAGCGGGGAACTGATGTAATAGTGAGATTGAAAATATGGAGTAATTAATTCTTTATATTGGAGTTACCATAAATATATATATAATGCAATTTTTTATATACAGTCTATACTGTGTTGTTTCATTATATATTAACTTTAATTTTACTTCGTGATTTGAGTGAATTATGGATAATTATATCTATATAATCCACAATAGCAACTTAATATACAATGATTGTTTACCAGGTGTCGTCACATCAACAGTCAAAAGTCTACAACATTTTTATTTCTAAGTTCTCTCTGGTATCTTTGGAATGCTTCTCACATTGATAATGGGCATTGATAATGTGGTAGAATTATCAAGAATAACCAATATTTAGATCAAGTAGTCATTTTATTGATATTGTCAGATGCTGTAACATGAATATTTTAGTTTAATAATATTTCTTCAGGGCTTAGATGGTAAGAACGAATATTAGACATAAATTTATAAAAAGTAAAAAAGAATTCTTTATTTTTGTAATCCAAAATTAGTGAGTCGATAAAGAGTTTTTTATCATTTATAAGAAGGTCCTTTGGTATCTGTATGGTGATTTAAAAGTGTAAACTTAATTAGGAACATTGAGTTTTCGCGGTGGAAGAGAGAAGTGAATATCTTTAGCTAGAATTGATTTACACTGATTATTTATGTCACAATCACTCAGGTTAACATTCTGTTCATCAGGATGAAACGAGGAATAAATGCTGTTAATTAGTCTAATCACCCTCAAATTTTGGACATGTTTACGTCGAGCACTTTGTCTTTGTTCCATTGGTCTCAGTTGTTTAGTATATCGGTGTAATCAACGCTGTTAACAAGGGTTCTACGGTAAGTAGTGTACACATTGAACTTTTCAGAAAGTTTTCTGTTCTGTCGTTGTTTCACTTCAAATTCCTAATCCAACTTTTGTTCAAACAAACATGCTCTCCCTTTATGACGTGTAACTGGGGGGTATACTGTTACAATCAATTCAATTGATCCTTTGTGAAACAGTGGTTGGTGAGTGATGATCACAAGGTACCTTTCCTCTATTCTTTCACTGCTAAATTAACGACGACTAGAATAAGTAGCCCTCGTGTAGCTCTGAGCCAAATTCAAAACAAACCAATAGTCTCTTTTGACGAATTTGATAAGCTAATCAATTTTCCAAATTTTAGCTTGATTCTTTAAAGTGGAGAAACTTAGGAATGACGTGTCGAATTTTGCATTCCGAAAGAAAGCGAATGTCAAGTTTGACTTTCGTAAATCTTATTTTTGAAAGGCACAGCATACAGTCAACAGTTCATTTACATATGGTCATATCAGGACATTATCAATTGGTGTGTTCGAAGGAAAACGATGTTTGACAATTAATAGCATAACTATGTTAAAGACAAAGAAATAGATTCATATAACAGAAGAGAACAGAGATAAAGTTTTCAATATTTCATAAATTCTATGTTCAATATTTAAAGCAAAATAAAAATAGTACATTATTTCTAACTAAATAACTAAAATACCTTTCTGAAATAACGATAATTTAATCAAAACTAAAGTAAATAGAAAGTAAGTTACTAAAAATAAAAATACCTTACATATTTTAAATATTAGAGTTTTAATGAAGAACACATAATATTCGGTGTTGGTTGAACTTGTAATTACTAATTTACTAATTCTTTAAGTACTAATTCCAAATCAGTGTTAGCTTTGCAAAGAATATTTATATTTTGTAGTTCGTGTTTTGTTTCTTTACTATGTTGATATATAAACGAAAACCATGAGATACACAACTTTTTTTGAGTATTTTCTTGAACAATCCCATATTTTATTAACTCTTACTACTAGATGGCGTTCGGTTTTTTCAATACAGCAGGCCCCGGAGTCTTCCAATGTGAAAATATGGACATGCCGTAACCAAAAATAAATTCGGATGTTTTTAGTCAGAAGAAATCCCACGTATATGATATGGGGTTGAAACTAATCTGGAACGAAAACATAATTTGTGAGTTATAAAAAAACAATTACCTGTCTCAGTATTGCTCTGTGTTTTTAACCTCTCTTTTTAAATTACCTGTATTTTATCCTTACACGACTTATAAGCACCTGTCACGTTGAGTTCACACCCATATATCATATTTTAAACTTTATGTAAAACATAATTCTAAACGTATACTAGCAGTTTTACTTAGAAATACTGTAGACATTATAATTTTGTAAGATTCATTCAGTGTATGTCACAAATAAGAATGAAAACCGATCCAAACTTTCATGTTTGTTTAGTTATGAAATTTGAGGAGTTTATCCAGTAGACAATTTACTCTTGATTTTTAACACCTAATCCCAAATCCTATGATTCTATTTGTTAACTAATTATCATTTCTTGACATACTACTTATCCATATCTCGTTTTTCATACAATGCAAAATGCAAAATAACGTGGCAGGGGTTTAGTTAAGAGAGAGAGAAATCGTAAGAATTCTCTCTCCAACTGGGGTGTTCAGGAACGTTGTGGTTCCTCTTCGTCCCCTTTCGTGAAAGGTTATTAGGTTTAGTTTTGTTTATTTATTTATTAAATAGTTTTTTACTCTTTTTTTTGGGTGAAGGAGGTCACTCTAAATGTTATCCTAGACCGAGGCAAAGGCAGCACCGGAGAGAATGGCCAGGTCCCGTCCCGAAAGGCAGAAGTTAAAGTAAATATGAAAATGGACTCAAACGACCCGAATCAAGGTTTGGCAATAAAGTTGCCTGGGCTGGGATCTAAAAATCCAATGCCTAAATTTTTGCTGTGGGGGGGAAACGGGAGTGCCCCGAGAAAACTAACTTTCACAGGACAGTCGCCGAAAGTTTTGCCTGTCCTGTGCCCGATATCTGAAAAAGAGAATACATATTATTAACATGAGTTTAGTTTTTTAGATACTTTGTTGTGTAATTTGTGATTCTTGAAATATGTTGTAAAGTGAAATATATTTTGTTGGTGCACTAGCTAATTTGTATAGTGATGCCGTTACTTTGTTTCTGTTTTCTGCTTTTAAATAGTATTTGTGTTATATTTTCCGTTAGTCTATTTCTTAGTGTTGGTAAGTTGCTGATTTGATGTATATAATTTACTGGCGTGAATGACGGTAGACTGTTTGCTTTGTGTCGAAAGTAATACCAAGGAATGTGAAGTTTTTGCTCATGTTAATGGTTGTATTTCCGAGTGATAATTTTATTTTTTCTAGATTTTTTCTTTGTTGTTTTAATTTCCTGTAGAAGGTGATTGCTTGTGTTTTGGTTGGATTTAACACGACTCTCCAATTGTTGCTCCATGTTGAGACGTTGTTTAGTGATTCTTGTTCGCGAGACATGGCCATCACTGGGTTTCTGGAGGTGCTCCAGATAGCGATGTCGTCTGCGTATTGTGAATTGTGCGTGTATGCTAGATTTGGGAAAGGTATGTCACTGACGAAAATTATGTATAGAAGTGGAGAGTGGACTGATCCTTGGGGCACTCCTGCAGTTATATTTAATGATTTGGATATAGTTTTATTGACTTTTACTTGTGCTGTTCTATTGCTTAAGAAATTTGAAATCCATTTAACTATCGTGGGATTTATTTGCAGATGATTTAGTTTGTATTTGATGGCATTGTGCCATACGCTGTCGAATGCTTTTTTGACATCTAGAAATACCCCGATGATTACTTGATTGTTGTTGAAAGCTTTACAGATTGATTCGGTGAGTCGTGTGAGGTGATCTGTTGTTTGCCTATTTTTTCTGGAGGCATTTTGAGATTCTGGAAGAATGTTATCCGATTCGCAAAAATGGAGGAGACGGTTGGAGATAATTCTCTCCATCTGTTTGCCAAGGCAGCTTAACAAACTGATTGGACGGAAATTATCTGGATTGGTTCTATTGGTTTGTTTCTTTGGGATCGTGGTTATGATGGCTTTTTTCCAAGTGTCAGGGTAATATCCAGTTCCTAGTGAAATGTTCATGATGTTTGTGAGGTGTTGTAATAGGAGAGTAGAGCTTTTTTCAGAATAATGTTTGGAATTTCGTCATGTCCTGGGAACGTATTCTTCAAGTTTTTGATGTTAATTTTTAGTTAAGTTGTGGTTATTTTTCTATTCATTGAACTCGAGTGTGCTTTTAGTGTCTCGCCAGGGAACCATGGTGACAATGAAGCTTTCTTTGTATTTATGAAGTTGTTGACATGATGTTGGTGTTGTGTGTCAAAGTATACTGAATTTAGGTCGCTAAAGGAGAATTCGTAGTAGTCAGCTAATAGGTCAGCTTCGTACAATCTTTTTATCTTACCCTTTTATGATTTTACAGAATTTGATCTGAACAACGACTTGTAAGTAACTTTCACATAAACGTTTAGTGCAAACCTTTTTATTAAATATGAGGCCTGGCATGGCCGAGCACGTTAAGGCGTGCACTCGTAATCCGAGGATCGTGGGTTTGCGCCCGCGTCGCGCTAAACATGCTCGCCCTCCCAGCCGTGGGGTTGTATAATGTGACGGTCAATCCCACTATTCGTTGGTAAAAGAGTAGCCCAAGAGTTGGTGGTGGGTGGTGATGACTAGCTGCCTTCCCTCTAGTCTTTCACTGCAAAATTAGGGACGGCTAGCACAGATAGCCCTCGAGTAGCTATGGTTGTCCACTTCTCGAACCTCTAGTTACAGAATCATCTGCTGTGGAAATGGAACTAATGATGACCTTGGTCTAAAGATGATCATTCTACAATTGAGTTCTGGAGGCAAGTTCTAGAAATAAAATATCCTGAAATGAAGAAAACCAGTGTGCGACTCATCTCAGTTTTCAGCACGACTTACAGCTGTGAATCACTGTACTTGTAATGATGTTTGTGAAGTCGAAGCTTCATGAAATGCTTACAAATCAACATCTGACGGAGCTAATTCGTAGAGTCTTGATAATATATCAGCCAGAATTCTAGATACTCACAACCAAGATGGAAACTCCCAAGACCTCTACTAGCGGTAAACAGCTTGATAATTATATCAATGTTTGTTTGTGTCAGAAAAATATTATGATAAGACTAAAATTTTGTAAGGTGGTATCTGATTAAAATATCTCTAATTTCATTGTTTTACATATTTTCCTCCATGTTTTGACCAGATATTTTGCTTAGACAAATAAATACCTGTTTTTATCCCTTTTATTTTTATTTTTGGCAGTCTCATTCAATGTTAAAGAAATGCAAATTTGCATATTGTTTTATAAGTTTCCGTACTTCATTACCGTATTACATACCCTCAATAAAGGTAAAATAATAAGCAGTCAGGATGTTGAAAACATTTGGTATATGTGTGTGTACATTGTGATTATTGAAACTAATACAAATTAACAGTTTATAAACAACATACATGAATAAATATTATTACGTACATGTATTTCTTGATATTTATGTAGCACAATCTGCATGTAACAATAAAAACATGTGTGTAATATTTATTCATGTCTTGTGGCTCTCAAACATCTGGAGTTTATCGTTTGTGGCTCTTACGTTAAACAAGTTTGGTCATCCCTGGCATAAAACATAATGGGTTGTAGAGATCTGTCTGTGTTGAAACATCCAGATGCCATCGTTAACTTAAATTGTTTAATAATAAGTCCTGGCATGGCCGAGCGCGTTAAGGCGTGCACTCGTAATCCGAGGGTCGCGGGTTCGCGCCCGCGTCGCGCTAAACATGCTCGCCCTCCCAGCCGTGGGGGTGTATAATGTGACGGTCAATCCCACTATTCGTTGGTAAAAGAGTAGCCCAAGAGTTGGCGGTGGGTGGTGATGACTAGCTGCCTTCCCTCTAGTCTTACACTGCAAAATTAGGGACGGCTAGCACAGATAGCCCTCGAGTAGCTTTGTGCGAAATTACAAAACAAACAAAACATGTTTAATAATAACACGACTCCTCGTAAGAAATTCAAACAAACGCTTATCGTAATTCCAAAGAATTATCTTTATATTTTTATATAATAATTTGTAAACGTTGTTCGTAATGTTAACCATAGCTTAACAAGGAAAATGTCACAATCACTAGACAGAGCCCATTATTCAGATTTTTTTAGATTGTAAAACAAACAAAGAATTATTTATATATCTTCGAGTCGTTTAATGAATATAACAGTAATTTAGTTGTTCTTTCGAACCTTTCACTGCAACATCTCTCGAAAGTCACACATTTGTATATATGTCATAAATTAATAATAAACTTTTAATAAAACATGTACATAACATTTAGTACAAGTTTATCACAACAAATAACCAACTGTTGATGTTTTAAATTTACTAATCATACACGTTCCGTTTCTCAACAATACGTTTAAGTACAAATAAATAAATTCGGTTACAACTGTCCTCACTAATATTAGTGTGTGTATTTATTAGAGCACATAATATATGCAAAAATAACTTTGTACAAAATGGATCAAGGACTAGCTGAGTTCCAATATGTTATAATGATGGTGACAAACACCACATATATTTCTGCCGGATACCCCTCTTCATGGTTTGTGTTATTATGAAAAGATATCAGCTTCTTCCATCTTCTCTACTGATTGACACATAAAGTTGAAATATTTCTTTGGAGTTCCGAAGTTATTTAATGATATAATAGTTTTAGCTAAAGTTCTCTGAGACCAAAGTATGAACATCAATATTCAAGTCAGTCATAAAGTAAAAATGAGATGAGTAGGATAGGGTTAAGAAAGATAACTGATTCTGTTATGTAAGTTAGATTGCAATTTTAGTTTCACAAATAATACGAAACACGTTGGTCTAGCTACCACTTAAAAACACAAATAATGAAGTTCTCAGGAGTACAGTTTCAAGTTAAACAGCTTTATGCATAATTTAACGAAATAATATAAAAAGACACTCACATCAGACTTTATGTATGGATAAAATAGTCATAGTTGAATATATATAACACGGAAATAATAAATTACTTCAATCTGTGTTCAATACAGTAAATTATTAATATATAACTTGTAATAGATAGATACTTTTTAGAGAATGTACGTCCAGTAGTTATGGAACCTTTCGAAAATGATAGATTGGAAATGCTGAGTGTCGATCCCGGTACCTCTCACATGCTAAGCGAGCGCTTTTTTTAATATCGCGCAAAACTACACAAAAGCTATCTACGCTAGCCGTCCCTAATTTAGCAGTGTAAGACTGGAGGGAAGGCAACTAGTTATCACCACCCTCTGACAACTCTTGTGCTACACTTTTTCCAACGAATAGTGGGATCGACTGTGATATTATAACGCCCTCACGGATGAAAGGGCGGGAAAGTTTGTTGTAACGGGGATTCGAACACGCAACCCTCAGATTACGAGTCTAGTGCTTTAACCACCAAGCCATACAAGGCCCCCTCTATAATGGTCTCGTATATGTTACTCTGACATCTATATACAGAGTGAAGCTAGTCACAGTGACATATATAACAGTCTCAGAGATACTGACGTTTATAACGGTCTCGCACCAGCCATTAACACCCATAAAAATAGTCAAACCAGTCACATTGACGAATATAATAGCGTTAGTCACACTGTCATATCTAATACTAGTCATACTGACACCTATAATATTTTCTCAGCTGTCATTCTGACACCAAAATAGTCTCATACCAGTTATGCTGACATAATATAATCACCCGATTTACACTGATGCTCATTATAACCGCACAACAGCCACATTGGCTCTAATTTAAACACTAAAACGTAGATCAGGGTTACTGTTATAATTTAATTAATTGGTTACGTTAAAAATATTTCTAACCATATATTTATTGATTTCGAAATCATCTTTCACCAGTGAATTATTTTTATTATTTGTTGTTGTGTTTTGTTTTTGTTTTTTCCTTTAAATTTACCACACAAAACAAAGTGTAACTAGAGACTTTTAAATTTTCTACCGTGAATACATCATGGTGATTTAGTCTTCCCTATTTTTTGAAGTGATAGACTGAAATGAAGGAAACTAGTAAAAATTCGCTATCCGCCAGTTCTAGGATTGCTCATATCCCAAGGGATTGGCCGTCACATTATATAGCGCCTTCACAGTAGAAGTGGTAAACATGTTTAACGGTGGCTTTCGATCCAGTGATCAACAGATTACGAGATGGGCACCTCAATCATTTGGTTAGGTTAGGCGTCACAAACAAATAAATATTTCGCGAAAAAATGTTTCGATAAAAAGAAAAAAGTTTAGCTGAGCATTTTATGTCTTAAAATTTGAGACGAACAGAACCTTGAAAAACCACAATAAATATTGCAATATATTAAACTCCAACCATACAATTAGACTAGTTAGTCAGATTCTTAAAAAAATACAATAAATATTATATTCAAACCATAAAATTAGTCTAACTCAGGGGTTCCCAACCGGTGGGTCGCGTAGCCTTGTTAGAAGTAGCTTGGGATAACAGTAATTTTACTTCATCAATTACATTTTTATGCTCTTGCATTTTTTGTTTTGTTGCAAAGCAAAACGTGTGCTACGTTAGTTTAATATCATTAGATGATATTTTGGGTGTATGTATGCATGCCTGGGTGAATGTGTATGTCTGCAACTGTATGTATGTGTGTACTAGTGAGTAGCGAGTATGTGAGTGCACGCGCATGTACGTATGCTTGTGTGTCTGTTTGGCTGTGATTAAGTGTGTGTGTGCTCGCTGTCGACACGTGAGTCATATGTCCGTTGCTGATTGGTGGATGACGAATCGCGAGACTGGCCACGCTCCCTTTCCTCCCAATACTTACCCCATCATTACTCTACCTGCACCTTCCACATGTAGTCAGTGTAAGATCTACAGTTGCCAAAACGTTCGTTATTCAACATTTTTATTTTATTTTAACAAGGAGATAAGTAAGCAGTAGAGGTGAGTTGTGTCCATGGCTAAACGGCGCAGATACTCAGAATGCTACCTCAGCATTGGCTTCACCACTGTGCTCGCCAACGATGGCATCGTGAAACCACAGTGTGTTTTGTGTCATGCTGTCCTGAGTGCAGAATCAATGAAACCATCAAAACTCAAGCGTCATCTCGAGAAGAAACATCCAAAACACACAAAGAAGGGTTTGGATTTCTCCAAACGGCATGAACGGTGTCTTAAAAGTCAAAGAATCGATAGAAGTGGGTCGTTTCAGCAACAGAGTGCAGCCGTAGTGGAAGCTTCATATAAGATTGCATTCGAAATTGCTTAACAAAAAAAAGCTTCACACGATTGGAGAAACACTTCTTAAACCCTGCATGATGAAAGCAGCAAATCTTATTCTTGGATAAGCCAGTGCAAAGAAGATGCGATAAGTATCCCTGTCAAATAATACTTCACAGAGGCGCATTTCTAAAATGTCTATGGATGTGAAGGAACAGGTTTTGACTGAAATCAAGGGTTCGCCTTTGTTTTCCTTTCAGCTCGACGAGTCAACAGATGTAAGTTCATGTTCTCAGTTGCTTGTCTTCGTGAGATACATTAATTCAGGTGACATCAAAGACGAATTCTTATTCTGCAGTGCACTTGAAACCACAACAAAAGCTGGTGATGTCATGAAAAAAGTTTCAACTTTTTTTCAAGACAAAGAACTTCAATGGGAAAACGTGTGTGGGGTTTGTACGGATAGGGCACCGGCTATTCTGGGATCGAATTCAGGATTCCAGTCGAGAGTGAAGAAGCTAACACCTCAAGCAAAGGGCATCCACTGCATGATTCACTGATATGCTCTCGCCAGTAAGACTCTCCCTGCCTCTCTGCAGGAAGTGCTTGAATCTGTGATCAAAATTGTAAATTATGTGAAGACTCAAGCACTCAACACTCGCCTATTCAAAGAACTATGCAAAGACATGAATGTTGACCACGAAGTCCTTCTTTTCTACACAGCAGTATGTTGGTTGTTGAAAGGAAACATTATTAATCGTGTCTTTGAAATGAAAGATGAAATAAAGCTATTCCTGGAGACTCAAGAAAGGAAAGATCTTGTAGCTCACTTCGAAGATGAAGCATGGAATAAAAGGGTTGCGTACCTAGCTGACATTTTTGACCAGCTGAACAAGCTCAATTTGAAGCTTCAAGGAAGGGAGACACACGTTCTCCTTTTTCAAGATAGTCTTCGGGCCTTTGTTTCCAAACTTAAAAGAACTTTGTGGAGTGACGGATGAGTACCAGATCCAACTGGATTAGTTCCTCAGGGATGAAATTACTGAACATCTTCAGTCTCTAAAAAAGGAAGTCGAGCGTTACTTCCCTGAGCTATCACAGGAACATGAGGCCCTGGTAAAGAACCCATTTTGTACTGAACTTGATGTATCCAGCACCCCAGATGATATCCAAGATGAATTTCTGGATCTAAGGAACGACTCTTCAGCTCGTGATCTCTTTAAGGAGAAATCCGTGACTCAGTTCTGGTGCGCTATGCATCAGTCATACTCCAAAGTCAGTATGATAGCTTTACGTGTCCTTGTTCCATTTGCTTCTACCTACTTGTGTGAGGCAGAATTTTCCACTCTTGTCAATATAAAGACAAAGAATAGGAACAGATTGGATTTTGGAGATGACATGAGACTGGCTATAACAAACGCTCGGCCACGAATTTCAAAGCTTGCTGCTGAAATACAACATCAGGCATCTCACTAGCTGGGTTGGATGACTGTTCAAACCTATGTTAATATTATTTTAAGAAATATATGTTCTTTTTGTGAATTCAGGTTGGACCAATGTGATTTAATTTGCTAATAAATAATTACAAAATGTTTAAATATTTTTAGATGTTTCTTTCCCTCTTTTTCACAGAAAATAAAATAAAAATTAAGCTGCTGATAGTAAGCTCTAAGTAGGGGGTCACATGGGTTCCAAACTTTTAGGTTAAGGGGTCGCGAGTGCCAAAAGGTTGAGAACCCCTGATCTCATTGGTCATAACAACGAAATTCAAAAATATGTTTTTAAATTTTATGAACTTTTGTGTGTTACTGGGTTAGATTCTGTAAGAATGAACTACAGTAAAATGCATCTCTACAAAAACAAGTTAGATCGCTGTAGGTAAGACTCGTCCGATTGTTCAGGGGTAAGTGTAAGGCCTTCTAAGGTTAAAAATTTGATCTCAAAATTCGTGGCGGAGGACCACATACACCCCTTTCTGTAACATCATGCTTAACAACAAATAATCACAGGTGAGACGGATACATAACAAAAGTAGACTTTCTTCCAAGAACATGAAAATTAGTGTCTTTTTAGTTTTTCAAAGTTATGTTAGATCCCCAGTGGCACAGCGTTATGTCTATGGACTAACAACGCTAGAAACCGGCCTGTTAATGGGCAGGGCACAAATAGCCCGTTGTGTAAGCTTAACTACAAATGAAAGCTATATTGATTTAAAAACTATAGGGAATTAAATTATCATATACTAGGTTCCAATTGAAAGCATGGAGGGAGGGATGGGTATAAACCTTTTTTATAAAATTTGAAACACAGTGGTTGTAGATATGAGACAGTTATTGTGTGGTTGACGTATTACAGTGGAGCGCCATTAAGTCGCGGACCAGTAAACCGCGAAATCGCTTAAGGCACTGTAGCAATTCTGGTGAGCAAAGATTATCGCAGCTCACCGCTAATTTAAGAACGTGTAAAAACGCGGCTTATGAATTTAATCCTGGCTTTATAACTTCAAAGGGATATTTAAAAAGGATTTGCTTTAATTTGGGAAATAAATAAAATATATTACAATAGAAATCGACCGTTAATCTACCTTATCCGCTCTCTATGTAAGCTTTATGGAGGCCGCCATCGTTACCAAATCACATCTCTCCCTGCATTAAAGTTAATCCGCGGTAAATCCGTAAAAAAAGTGATCAATAATTAAAGTATTATTTTTAATTCGATAATCCGATATTTTTAAGGAATTGTATAAATATTAGCCACAAACGCTCGGAAGAGAGCAACAATGAGCAAGAACCAAGCAACAATAACGTTATACTTTACCAAGAAATAAACTATATTAAAATTATATTATGTGTATTTGGAAGCCCCCAGTGGCTCAGCGTTATGTTTGCGGACTTACACGCTAAAATCCAGGTTTCGATACCCGTGGTGAGCAGAGTATAGATAGCCCATTGTGTAGCTTTGTGCTTAATTCAAAACAACAACAATGTATTTGTAATTTTTAAAATTAATAAACTGAATAAAATTTTTGTGATAATAATGTAGAAAGTGGATAAGCATTCAATGTGGTTTCTTATATATTCGTAAGAATTTCAAATGTAATAACTCAGCATGACACTAACTATTTTGTTTATATTTGTTATGTTTTTAAAAAATGTGAAATAAAATGGTTTGAAATGTATTTTATTTGTTTTTTTCTTATTGTTTAACTTCCAGTTAATAAATTCGGTATTAAAAATTCAATAATTTGTGCAACTACGCAATATCGCTACCACGAGATTTAAAATGGCACCCCGCATGTAACACGGAAAGACGAAATTTTACAATAAAGAGGTTTATTTTTATTGTAATCTTTATATAATTAATAAATCTTAATTAAAATTGTGTTGTATATTTTATTTATTAAAAAGGGGAAAAGCGAACCATCGCAATGCATTGGTCGTTTGTGTTAAAACGGCACTTGTCAATTGTATCTGAATAGTTTATACATTAATATTATAATGATCACGCAATGGCCCGGATGAGGCTCCTCGACGGAGCTGTTGGCGACTTCGACTTTTCAGTCACAAAGGTTTATGCCGCGGTTAAGCAGGTTGACCCCCCAGATACCGCGGCTTAATGGCGCTCCACTGTAGTTGTTCTCTACTTTCACTGATAACTTATTATTGATATTGTCACGTACTGTATTAAACGTTAAGGACAATTAGTCTGAATGTGTAACTATGGTAAAAAAACGTGTTAGTTTTAAACTAATTCTTCTCTCTAATCAGAAACACAGACTGTAAATTAAATATTATGTCTGTTATATCAGTGTATTAAACCCAGAAGAAAAGAATGAACAAGTCTTATCTTTCATTAAAGAAGTAAGTACAGTGCAAGGTACTTCACTAACTTATCACTGAGTTCAAATGTTTAGAAACTTACTATTTATTAGCCAGATTCAAAACTTCTGTAAATAAATGTAGTAATTGAAACATCTCAACTGGTATATTATACATTTTAGTTTTATCTTCCTACTACCGGTTGTATGTTCATTGTGTACTTCAGTAACGGTGTAAAGTTAACACTGGTAATATTCAACTTCTCTACATCATGAGATAAAAAAGTTAAATATGTAGGTTTATAACAAAATAAATATGTTTATAGATCTTACTTTTTGTTATATTTTATTCAAAAATTGTCTAATCACTTTATCTTGTCGACAGCAATGACCAACTCAGAGTTAACTGTACGTAATAGAGTCTCGTAAATTTTATAAGTTTATGGAAAAGTCTCAATGTTTTGTTATGTTATCTATCTTTCTTTAACATGTATTAAACACCTAGAAGAAGGCGTATTCGTATCAGTCCCATGTTGATTGTTTAACAATATGAATGGTTTCACTCACGATTACAAGATGAGTCTACGGACAACCTTACTATTTCCAGCAGTAGTGAGGCTTGCAGATGATAAATAACTAATACGAAACACGTAGAAATTAAAGTTGTGGTCAGTGAAAATTAATTAATGTGACAGACTGGTCCAGCCTTTTATGTTCTAATAAGAACTGTGTGTCAATTACTTATGAGATATGTGAAACTGACAGTTAACAATAGAAGTGGTTGATGTACAAAAGGAATCTTTATTTTTTTAGGCTATGTTCTTTACACACAGTCAACAATAGAGTAGATATTATGCTAAAAATGGATATAAATAAAGATTTAACTGTTTCCATCAAACTTATAAGATACACATTACTACTAAGTAACTAATCTCAGTGAACTTGGCAGAAAAAAACCACCATACCAAATGGACGAAACAATTATTAGATCGCAAGTATTGGCAAGACAAAAGCTGTAAACACGTGCTTTTTAAAGCATACATCGGGTATTAGGTAGTCATATTTTCATATAGTTTGGTAGGAAAAATTAAAGTATTCTTTCAATCATTTGATGAAAACTTAATACTGAAAGAGTATATGAAAGTATATTTTTATGATCAAATTGTGCTTGTAGATGTTTGTTTGTTTTTTTGAATTTCGCACAAAGCTACTCGAGGGCTATCTGTGCTAGCCGTTCCTAATTTAGCAGTGTAAGACTAAAGGGAAGGCAGCTAGTCATCATCACCCACCGCCAACTCTTGGGCTACTCTTTTACCATTGAATAGTGGCATTGACTGCACATTATAACGCCCTCACGGCTGGGAGGGCGAGCATGTTTGGTGCGACGGGGATGCGAACTCGTGACCTTCAGATTACGAGACGCACGCCTTAACACGCTTGGCTATGCCGGGCCGTGCTTGTAGATCTGAAAACAAACGTTTGAAATGTATTTGGAAGGTTTTAGAAATTAATTTAAACAAATCCAAGATTTTTGAGATAGATAAAAGTATTTTAATCTTAACAAAAAATTTGCTTTGCATACAGAGTATTCAAAACAAATACATGATATATCACGGGAAAATCTTTAAATATAACATTTCATTAACAAGACAGCGAAAGTTTGAAAAGACGCATATTGTATTAAAAGTTATAATATTAGAACTATATAGAAGTAAAAATGATCCTGTGGTTTGTCTCTTGAACTGACATTGCATGAAGAGTTAACTTTACAGATACTGCCTAGGCCATCAGACCTAACTCGTAACTGTTTGTACTTGTTACAGTTTATATACTTGTAACTTCTAATATATTTAATGTATCTTCACAAAATTTTGTAGACTTAGTAACCATTGTAGGCTTTTGCACACGAAAAGCCAGGTTTTTAATAAAGTATTTTATTAATGTTTCTTCGTGAAATTGTCGATTATTTTTACTAGTGCAAGAGCAAAATGATTTTTATTTTGAGATTAAAAACACTTGTCTTTGTCTCAAGAATCTCATATTTCACATGTATAACCTCTTAATCACGATATTTCAAGCTATAAAAGGGCTATTTGCGCTAGCCGTCTCTAATTTAGCAGTATAAGGCTACAGGAAAGGCTGTTGTTGTTGTTTTGAATTAAGCACAAAGCTACACAATGGGCTATCTGTGCTCTGCCCACCACGGGTATCGAAACCCGGATTTTAGCGTGTGAGTCCGCAGACATACCGCTGAGCCACTGGGGGGCTACAGGAAAGGCAGCTAGTCAATACCACCCACCGCCATCTCTTGGACTACTCTTTTACCAACGAATAGTTGAAGTGTCAAACACATAATAACGCCCCTACGGCTTATAAGGTGAGCATGTTTATGAGTCGAGCGCCTTAACCAACAAGCCATGTCTGGCCCTAGTATGTGCTGAGACTTAATATTAACAAATATTCTTTTTTAATGTACGTTTATTTCAAAATGTGAAAGCTGCTTTTGTGAAAATATATTTCAAATTTAGTACTATCAATGGGTTTATCTGTCTGTCATACTTATATACATAAAAATTTGGACATCTACAACAAATCAAACTGTTTCTAAGTAATGCTCAAAACATTCATCAGATGGCACAGACAGTTTATTCACAACATTGTTTTTTGTTTTGTTTTTGTTTGTTTTTTATTTAAGCACAAAGCTACACAATGGGCTATCTATACTCTGCTCACCACGGGTATCGAAACCTGGATTTTAGCGTGTGAGTGGATACATCCTGCCTTGTTCCAGCGGTACAGGCTGCTGGTGGTGTAATGGTGTAGGTTAAGTTTTATTGGCACATATTAGACCCCTTAATACCAACTGAACATCATTTGAATGCCACTGTGTACCTGAGTGTTGTTGCTCATCATATGGACCCCTTTATGGCTATAGTCTTTCAATTTTTTAGTAGCTACTTCCAGGAAAGTAAATCCAATTACTAAGTTGTTCATTACCTTCGAGAAACCCTATTCGTATCGTCCATAGATCCAACATCCCATCATCTAAGGACTAATGGAAATTTTCTACAGTTTTGTACCAAATATACGTTTTTCTTTCTTTCTTTGTGCTTACAAATATCCAGTCAAGTAACAAATTGATAGTTCTAAACTCTGAAGGAAATGTTTCAGTGCTAGAGAACGCGTAACGCAAGGTCATCACCACCCACCGCCAACTCTTGGGCTATTCTTTTACCAACGAATAGTGGGATTGGCTGTAACATTACAACGCCCCATGGCTGAAAGGGCGAGTATGTTTGATGTGACAAGGAACTAAGTGCCCCTCTAAAAGATACAGTAGAAACCATATTCGTGAAATATGACTCGTCATGCTGTTTCCTAACCTAACGTTTATCTGGTAATATATGGTCTAATCGCTAATTAAAGCGGTTCTAATATACCTCTAGGATTTAAAAGTGCCCGATATTTGTGATCAATGAATATTATACAAGAAAAAGTATCATAAGTAGAAAGTATCTGAGATGGTAGAATGCTCGCTTAGGAACAAGACGTGCTTTTTCTCGAGTGGTGAGTTGTTACGTTTGATTGTAATAATCTAAAGGACTTTTCTTTCTAAAGAAGTCTTTCAAGTTTAATATCTTTGAATGGTATTTCAGAAGAACAATTCATTATAGCAGCAAATACGTTGTCGGATACAAAGAAGAATACTGGTTAAATGTATTAGATTTAATACATATAACAGTGTTAGTTCGTACACAAGGTACGACTTTTGAACAAGTGGTAAATGCAGCAGAACATTAGTATAGATTCAGCTGTTTTGAGACCTGAAGGATATGAGATTACGTTTAAGGAACATTCAAGGTGAGGAAACATTAGTATCAACAAGAGGAATAGTGAAAGTCAATATTCAATTTTCCACCTCAAAAATTCATTGAACGAAAGTTAAGGAGGTGTACACAGGAACTACAATATTTTGCGTGGTGTTCCCCCCACGCAAATCTTCATTATCGTTTGCGGTCATATTACAGTTAATAATATATGTTACTATCAATATCACTGTTCGCTGATAAAAGAGTAGCCCATGAATCGGCGGTGGGTGGTGATGACTAGCTGCCTTCCCTCTAATATTACACTGCTAAATTAGGAACGGCTAGCGCAGATAGCCTTTGCGCGAAATTTAAAAGCAAACAAACAAACCGAAGAAAATCTTCGACAAAAAATAAAAGGTTAAATATTATGAGAAGGCCAAACGAACAAAAAACATTGAAAGAATTAAGGACTTGGAAGAACAAACAGAGGGAATAGAATATGAGATGACAGTAGGTATATTCTTAAGAGCGAGGATAGAATGAGTGGTAAAAGATAAAAAAAAGCTCTAAATACTTTTTCGGAGTTGAACATCAAAGACAGGGAAAAAATAATAAATGATTTAGGAGATAAGGATGGTCATGTTTTAAATGACCAACAAAACCTTCTGGACTATATGACACAATATTATAAAAGACGTATCAATTGTCAGAACAGGACATGAATATCTTTGTCTCTGTGTCATCAACAAAGTTATATGGCTTAGACAGGTCAATGTTGGAATGGGTTATTAGTATTGTGGATATATAAAATGCCCTAACTTCCCTTAAAACAGGCACGTCTCCTGGGAGTGATGGACTTACAGTAGAATTCTACCAGATTGTTTTGGAAAGAGTTATTAAAGAATTTCATTGGCTTATGTCTGAAATCCACAGAGATAATACTTTACCAGAGAGTATGAAACAAGGGCTAATAGTTTTGAATCCTAAAGATGGAAATCGTCAATATCTAAATATCTGACGTTTAATAACGCTGTTGAATGTTGATTACAAGGTTCTCAGTAAAATACTGGATAAACGATTATCTATAGTCACGGATCACTTAGTTTCACTTCATCGATCTGAGGGAGTAAAGATATAGAGAAATATCAGATTCAGCTGTGGTTATAAGATATTTCATTCATCATGTCCAAAATCAGAAAGAACAAGGAATTCTCAATGATGTCGAGAAACCCACTTGTTGAGAATTTTATATGCAAAAACGGCTCGTTTGGGTTGAGAAAATATTTTACATAGAAGGTCGAACAACGTTTCGACCTTCTTTGTGAAAACCTGACGATGGCCGAAGAAGGTCAAAACGTTGTTCTCTCTTCTATGTAAAATATTTTCTCAATCCAAACGAGCCGTTTTTGCATATAAAACAAGGAATTCTGTTGTATATTGACCAATCCAAGCCATTTGATCGAGCTAATCATAAATATCTATTTGGTGAATATTTTATTGAATAGGATAGAATATGTTATTTTGAAATATTTAGTTGTATTAAATTTAATAGTTTTTCTAAAGTCACCAATACCAATAGGTAGAGAACATCAGAAATGTGTCTTGTCAGCTCTGTTGTACGTTTCATCAGCGGAACCGCTTCATTTCAGTTTATTGAATCATGAACGTATAAAAGGAATACCTATCCAAAACAAAGATATTTGCCTTTACTGTTAGCATGAGGATGACACCAAAATTACTGTAAATGGTATTAGTTCTTTATTTTATGTACGAAAAATAGATAGTTGAACGTTATGAAAAAACCTCAGGATCAAAGGTCAACTGGAACATATCCAAAGGTTTATGGTTAGGCACCTTTAAAAACAAATATCCAACCGAGGTGGCTGGATTCTCAATTTTAAAGAACCCTTTAATGGTGTTATAAACTGTGACAATGAGAACGACATGATTGAATTTAATTGGAATAGATATTTAAATAAAGTATGAAAGGTTATCAATAGCTGATTAAGTGGAAAATTATATTTCAAAGATGAAGTATTAATAATTATTTAATTAATATTGTTGATCGTATGCTATATCCTGGCTGTTATATCTATGCTTGACAAATATTTTCAAAGATTTAAAACACAAATATTACGTTTATTTTGGCACAATGGTATTCATTTGATTTCTTGATTATAATATCCAGTGTGGCTAAATGGGAACTTGAATTTACATGATATTAAGTTGAAGCATTTCGAATTAAATGTTTAAGTAATTATCTAAACACTAACACATCGTTATTCTGTAAACCTTTTATGTAGCATTATCTAAATTTATATGGAGATTTGAAATTAAATTGGATAGTTTTGAATGTCTTATTCAGCCTAAATATATGAAAGATATGCTATAGTTTTACAAATCATTATTGTTGTATTGGTCTTAGTTAGGTAAGCCTGGTTCTATATTTCCGGAATATTTAACAAGCATTGTAGAAGAACCATTATTTTTAAATTCACACGTTTTAATGAAGCATTACTTCATAAACATTGCACATCTCGTAAAATCATTGGGTATTTCATATTTCATACAATGTAGGTTCTTACGACGCAGTTGTTTCATATGGAGGATTTGATCTAGGACGTATGTTATACACCGAAAGGCATTAGTGATAACATAAATATTATTTGTATAATTGTTGATTATACAAATGTATACAAATATATACAAATTCGAAATGTATTTCACATTATTTCAATAGATGACACAAAACGATGTTAAATGATGATGTAAAGTGTTTGTCAATGTCTGACCACATAGAATCTTATTGAGTGTTCTTGGTTATGAACAAATAGTTACACTTTTCATTCTGAATAGGGTTAACTTTATATAGTATGTTGAGACATACGTAACTGTCACTTTAACAAATACCTTTGAAAATTTTTGGAATTGATTTGCACATTATTTTACTTTGGTATCAAAATAAAAATAGTTTTTGTATAATATAGTTTTGCATCATGAATATAGAGACATAAGAGCCATAGTTTATTTTTTGTTACTGAAGTTAATTTTTATAACTAAGCTAAGTCAGGTTTATCTGATGCAGTACTGGTCAGTCCTAGTATTAGACTATACTACTAAAAACAATTTTTTTCTCACCATTAAATTCAAGTTACTCAATTCGCAGTCTGAGGAATGAGGGATCAAATCCTCATCATATCTTTCAGTAGCAGATGTGTCAAATAGTGCAGATCAACTACACGTTTTGTTGTTAAAAGAGTATTTCCACTTTGTTCTATCAGGGTCACATTAGGAACAAATAGCGCAAATAAACCTCGTACATCTTTGCACGAACTCAAAAAAACAATCACTTCAGTTCGTGAATAGTGGTTTTGAATGTTATACATTGTGAACTCAGTACCAATATGTGCTGTTAATTATTAGTTTCTTTGTTTAACTCTCTCCTTAAACGTAAAATATGTTAATGCAGAATGAACTGTAAAGCCAGTGTGTCCTTACAGCCATATTAGTGCCTCTTATACCGATATCTCTACTATGTAGAAGACATAATTTTCTCTTTTACAATTGTAGGTCGTATAAATCTTAGTATCACCTGCATGAGTTAAGGAAATTTTTGCCTTAAACGTAAGTACTTGTGCTAAAACATTAACATTTATTTCCGTTAACACGTGCATGCTAAGTTTGTTTTTGTGCGCATAGTAAAATTGTTTTTATTACTACAAACACGAAAAATTAATCATACGCACGACAGCTCGTATTTAAACATATGTAGAGTAATACTGTAGATGTAAGTTTTAGCTTTGGGATATTTTCATTGAAGGAGGCTTAGTCAGTTGGATAACGATCAACCCCAAAGAAGAAGAAGAGAAGGAAATATTCAACAGTGTACTAACTGACTTAAAGGACAGTGGGAAGCGGCAAGCTGTACAAGATCCAGTTCGTGTAGAGGGGTTTTATAAAAACAAATTTGCATTGTTTTTCGTAATGAAGAAATCGTAATACTTACAAAGACTCACTATGAGCAAAAAACAACTCAAATATTACATATTATCAAGACTATTAAATTTAACATACCTGTAGTATTACCGTTACAGTGGAAGAAGATGAGAAAAAAAGCTCTTTTTAAGTTTATTGGTGATTGTAATTTGAATGAATTATGATATATTTACAAATTTAAGACGTGGAATTAAACTTCAGTTACTAAACAAATTACTTTCATTTTGTTTCTAAGAATATTTTTTTGCAAAACCGTTTTCGTTTAACTTTGTCTATCAAAAGAAATGTACCATTTAAATAATTAGTTCTGAAAACAATTTCCTGTTAATCTGCTCTGGAAGATAATAAAAAGCCAGTGTCTAAAATCAGCTATTATTTCAAGTTAACTGTTTCGAAAAATATTAAATTTTCTTTAATTTAACTCTATTAACCTCATCCCATTAAAGTTCACAATATCTCGTAGTTAAACAATTCCTTCGTCAGATCTATTAAAATGAAAATAAGACTAATGAAACTATAATATCTTTTACCTCTGATTTTTTTCAGATTCTATTTAGATCAAATGGAATTGCCCCCTTCCCTCACATTCCAAGTCTGGCAGACTAACTAACAAAAATTTCCTTAATACGATAAATAATTAAATCAAACAGAACTTGTCCACATACAGCTAGGTCATGTACATAAAGTTATTCTACTATTCTTTTATACTCGTACTTTTATCCATAACTAAATTTATAGTAAGTTACAAGACTAAATTTAATTAATGAAATATATGTTTTAGTTATTTAGGATAATAGAATGACTTAATGTGTAATATTATATATTTTTTTCAATTCCAGAAACTACTTCGCCAAATATTGACAGCTGTGAAACCATTATAATGGAAAGGATCAGTCCTACTATATTTTGGTTTAAGAACATCCGAATGGCTGGCGGTAAGTAAGATTTGAAATATTAAGAAATATATTTAAAAAAAGGGTTTTATCTACAGAATCAGAGTCATCTCTTAAAAATGTGTTTAGTATGTTAAATTGTATGCGTAACATTCATTAAAGTATGCTGGAATCAAAACACTAGAGAAAGACATGTCCATTTATAAATTAAAATCAATGATCTACATTTGTAATTAATTCTGAAAATACAGTCACCTTATTTACATACAACCGCGTTTCTCATTCGTACAGAGTGTTAATCTATATAATGTTATAAGATGTATGATAACTTTTATGGTGAAACAAGAACGTGACATATAAAAAAGCAACACTCGTTGAAAAAAAAACTCTTCCAGACATTCTAAATTATGTTCGCAAATCAAGATTCTGTATTCAATAAGTAAAACAAGATTCTATATCATGTGCGTAAAGCAAAACTTTGCATTCTCTCTGTAAAGTAAGATTCTGTATTGAGTTTATAAAATAAGATACTTTATTCTCCACCTAAAACAAGTTTCTGTAGTAAGTAAATAAAGCAGATATGCATTAAAACATCTTTTATATTCCACTTCTTTCAACAAAAATGTTTTAACTAATTTAAGGGGTACAAAGTGAAATAGATAAGAATTAGGCTTAAGAAAGCGTAAGAACCCGTTCGCTGAATGGAAAGAAGCTACATTCAAAACTACATGAGCAACTAGTTTTAATAAAACGTGTTTGAATATTTTGTAACAGTATATAATCTGAAAGTTTATTTTGTCATCCACACATGATCTCTTTGCAATTCCACTAACTACACAGATTAAACTTAGAAATAAAAATCACAATAAAAAATGAAATAATAATAATAGAAGGTATTCTGTCTGCACTTTGAAATAATTATCCATAACAGAATTTTTTGTTGTGTTAAATTTAATTAACGCTTCCTTCTACATAACGCACTTCCTGCTCAGTCTCACCAACAACACTTATGAAGACTGGCATTTATCACTTACTCATAAAAAATACACAAAAAAATCAAACATAACTCTGCTATTTAATCCGCTTCCCTCTCTTGGTTCGTTTACTCTGACTGGTTACTGCTCTGTACACAACTGATACGAGAAAGTAGTAAGTACAGCCTTCGATGTTGTCGAGTTTATCATTCTTTTTATAGTGGTAACTTTATTCCTAGTGAACAGTAAAATAATTGTTAAAAGTGTATGTTTATGAGCATTGTTGAGCTCAAATCATTTATTTATTACGTGAATGAACTGTTAAAATTATTCAGTGTAGGTTGGAAGGGAGATTTGTGTTGGTTCAAAGACATTGGCTGTTTTATTTTACATGTACATAAAGTATCTTAGGTTCATGAAAGCCTTGAGCCGATGCAACTCAAGGTAAAATGGAAAAATGCCCTTGAACGAGAAAGGCATTTGTTACATTTAAACTGGTCTAAATAATTTTCCCTTGTGTAAAGATGTCTCCAAAATATAACTTATACATAATCGACTCATGAACTTAGTGTTATAATTAATTATAAGTTGCATACATCTATTTTCATCTTTAAAATTGACATAAAGTATCTTTGCTCAGTTTTATTACGTATATACTGACGTTACAAAAATTCATCCTAGTTAATTTTTAAGAAAGCACATCAGGAAAGTTTATTTAATTAACTAGACTCATAACCAAGAAGACCTTAATGTTTATTTATTTCTATTCCTGAGAAGATAATTTAATCGGATCGGAAGCTAAAAATTTCGTTTTGTTTCTATTTTCAGTTAAGATCTTAGTGAAAACGATGTCTGATACAAACAAGTCAAGGCGTATAAAAGACCTCGATGCATTTTTAGAAGAAAGTCTTCGTGAAAAAGAACCTGAAGAAATTAAAAAATTTTATGACTCATGGGCAAATACATATGATGAGGTGCGTAAATTATGCTATTACAAACTTAACAACTTTAACATTTATTTAAAGAAAGATAAGCCTAAATCTAAGGCTCAACCTGCAACACGTTGTTAATTTTATTCAGCTGTTAGTGTGTTATAACCGTGAAAGACGTTCTCGCTATTCGATTAAAATAGCAGGTCTGTTATTTGGACGCTCAGACCGTGTATCGCCTGAGATGCAGTCAAATTTAAAGATAATTCCTGATAAATCTTTTTTTAACACAGAACAAATCATCTAAACTTCTTGTTCAGCAGATATATATTGTGTGGCTATATTTATAACAATTCGTTTGATAATGAGAATCGGTTATACTGTAAAGTAACATAACGACATTAAGGTCACGAGACATTTGTTCATGAGTGTTATGTCTTCTTATTATACAAGAGTAAGATGTCCAACAGAATAGTAAAAAAACAAAACATGGGAGGTAATATGATATTTCTAGCACAAAAAATTCTGAGGGTGTATGTGTTGTTATTTTGTTGATATCTTATCCTCTATTGATAAAGGTCACTAAGTGTTTATGTATTACAGAGTAAAGATTAAAGACCAGTGTTCTTGATCTCAACAAGCAGAAAGAAAGTTACACTTATGTCGTCAAATTTAATATTTCTAGTAAATAATATAATAGAACAGTACAAACATATTTGTATTCTAGACACATAATAACTTTGATAACCAAACAAACATATAGTGTGACATCCTCACAACTGAAATACAAAGTTTATATTCTACCACAACACAGAAAAGAAACATGTATCTTTCCATGACTTAAAACCAACGTTAATGAAAATCATAACTTCACGTAATAAATATTTCAATTCAAAAATAAATAAAGGAATCAGGGCATGAAGAACCAGCTGTATCATCTAACCTAACATATTATAGCTTAATATAAGATTTTTATTCACTTCTTATAGTATGAGATTACAAACCATGTGATCATAATATACATAAACTTGTGAAATGTATCTCTACATAACTTACTTACTCTTGTGCAACATTAATGACATCTGTAGAAGATCACCCTAAAGAGAAACTGAATCAGTTTCATAAAACATGAAAAATACTCAAAACAAACGTGATTATTCAGTGTTTGAAATCAAACTAAAAATTCATAGACAAATTAAACGATAGAAGGAATAATAGATGAAAAACAATCAACAACCAAATTAAAACAAAAGTCACTGTCACAAACAGAAAGTTCCAACCAGCTAACACAATCAGTAATTTGAATATTCACCAAGTGAGCTAAATACTTACAGCATTATAATATTTTAATAGTAAAATAGTTAACAACACATATCCCTATTATCCACATAGCTATAAGTAATTTTAATAATCTTATATCCACCATACACATAACAGACTCAAGGCAATTTCTTTCCAGGCGTTAGACTCGTTCACTGCTATGAGAACCCCTCCTCAACTCTCCATAATAAATATGTACAACTTGTAATACGTTTCATTTTGCAAATGTTTCCAAGGTTTAAGCTTTCATATAAAATAATACAGATCTCTAACAGGTGGAATGTACTTAAACTGTTATTACCTTTATCAATACCGTACTTTATTATCAGCCATTTTATAAAAAAAGACATTTACTACTACATGCAGAGATATGTGAAACATATGGTGATACTACACTTACTACGTTACATCAAGAGTAATAAATAATTTAATAATTTACCACTCCAGTATGTTAAATTTATTGAATGTCAATAATCACGAAAACAAAGCAGAAAGTGTTTTGTGTGAACTTACGACACTTTATTTTCACGATCTCTTAAACTGCACAATCACTACATATAAAAAATAAACAGATGAATTCATGAAATGCACAACTGACAATGACAAATCTACTTGCTTTGTTTGTTTTTGAATTTTGCACAAAGCTACTCGAGGGCTATCTGTACTAGCCGTCCCTAATTCAGCAGTGTAAGACTAGAGGGAAGGCAGCTAGTCATCACCACCCACTGCCAACTCTTGGGCTACTCTTTTACCAACGAATAGTGGGAATGACCGTCACATTATAACGCCCTCACGTCTGAAAGGGCGAGCATGTTTGGCGCGAACGGGATGCAAACCCGCGACCCTCAGATTACGAGTCGCACGCCTTAACAAGCTTGGCCATGCCAGGCCCATCTACTTGCTAATTCATTACACTTCATCAACTACCACATCTATTTGCAGTTACGAAACGTTTACAGCCTTCATCTAATATTGATACTAAAATACCAAATATGAAGAAGTTTGATGGATCAAACTTATTGAACCATTAGCATGGGCATATCAGTCTTCATTCTTAAGTCATTTTTCATCCAGATTATTTAATAACTAATCATTATAAATAAATCATGGGTTACATAAAGTGCTTAACACGAAGTTGTGGAACAAAATGATTCGTTTGTTCTCTTCAAATAAAGATGCCATTAACATAATTTAGAGCATATTATATGACGTTGAATATGTTTTCTGTATATCTTTAACAGATATCTAAAATCTATGTGAAATATAACAAAACCTTTTTTATTTAATCCGAGTCAATAACATAAGGGAAAGGTCGTTATTTTACGCAACAATAACTTTCTTGCAGTTTTCATAACTTCAACACTATATTCTAAATACTTCTTTGTGTACAGTACGTGAAACCTCATGTAACTTGCTCGTAGTAATAAGTGTACACTACACCATACCGTATATATCTTGCCCACTGCAACACATGCAGTACATCCAATGTACCATAACTACTAGACAGTTATACAGTACATTGTACCTCACACAACCTGCCTACAGTAAAAGGTCTACAGTCACTTGACTGTCATCTATTTAGTTGTTTAATACAATTAATTTAACCTAGTTGTTTGTAATTGTTGTTTCAACAATTTTTCTCTTCCTAAGTTTATAAAGATTCTGTATTAGTAATAACTTAAATGTTCCCAGGTTATTAAGTCTAATTAAAAAATGATATAAGTTTACATTTGGTGACGACA
The DNA here is from genome assembly GCA_011833715.1 of Carcinoscorpius rotundicauda. NCBI lineage: Eukaryota > Metazoa > Arthropoda > Merostomata > Xiphosura > Limulidae > Carcinoscorpius > Carcinoscorpius rotundicauda. Next base: position 51,477,002 of record CM022395.1, read on the forward strand.
CATATTTACTTTTCTTTAATATAATCTTACTTTGTCGTTGTTATTGACGAGTATTCTAGATACAATATTCTTATCTGCACGATCAAAATATTGCTGTTGTTCTTTTCACTGTATACATGTATCGGACAATGTTTAGTTATTGTTAATACTGTATACACTATCGTCCACAGCGTGTTTCTATATGTAGACTTGATGTCTAGCTACTGATTGCCAAGTGAACAATTAGACTACTGAACTAAATAGGAAGTTTCTTCTTTTTATACAAACAGACAAACATGCCTGTCAGATCAGTAGACTGGATGAATAATAAGTTCTGGAAGATAATACTGCTCAGCACGAAACACAAGTTTTCCCTTTAACGAAATCACAAAACATAGAATCTATTCTTAGTAATAATAGAAGGTACAAAATCTACTTCTCAGCAAAAATAAAAAAATGAAATATGCTGGTTAATGAAATTACAACTTACGGACTGAAGAGATCAAGACAGAAGATACAGTATATCGAGAGAACAAAGGAAAAACAACTTACTATTAACAAAAGTACAAAATATAATATACTAGTTAGTGAAAACACAAGACAAAACCGACTGTTTAGCGAAAGTACAAAACATAACATATCGCTTAGTGAAAGTACAAGACACATAATATACTGCATAAAGAGAGTGTAAACACACAATATACTGACTAGTAACAGTTCAAGACATAAAATGCACAGTTTACTGAGAATCTTTAATTTAAAGTTTACTTACCACAAAGAAGACTCAGTGTCAGGTATAGTGATATACAGAAGGAAATAACGTCCGTCTTTTATTTTATTTTCAAAAATCATTTTATTTACTTTCAGTGAACGGATAACAATAATGTGGTAAGAAAACTAATAATACGCATGAGTGAAGATACACTATTATTTTATTTCTATAATTTTGTTGGTATTTAAAAGTAGTTATTAAATTAATTATTGACCAGGGATAAATGTAAGAACAACAACAAATAAAATTCTTCATTTGAACCAAAAGTATCTAAATCAAATAATCATTATAACTTGAGTATCTGAGAGTTTCTTCAGATTAATTTTTGAAGAATTTTTTTGCAGGAAGTATCTCTCTTCGATTATAATGGACCCAAGTTAATGGCTAAAGAATTTGAAAAGTTGAATGTACCGAAAGATGCTAAACTGATAGATATAGCAGCTGGAACAGGTGCTTTGGGAGAGGAGGTGAGGTTTTAATTAGAATTTCTTGAATTAACACTGGCATACTTTATTAAGAGAAATAAAAAAATTATTTGCAACTTTAAGACTTGAAAATAAGAAAAAGTGAAATTGATTTTTAAAAAGTTGATACTGAACCATAAATTTTAGCAGATAATTTTTTGTAGTTTTATAAATTTCTGAAGTAACATTTGTATTCTGTATACTTATTGAGTGTAAAAATTAGTGGTTAAAGATTGTGTGCAATTTAAAAAGCAGTTAATTAACCTAAAGCATATAATTAACTAGAAGGATATACAGCAATGATGTAGTTAAAATGTCATGCTACAATTGAGGATGTTGGCCGAATTAGTTTCACCAACTTAACCAAATCACATTCGAACTGTTTGTACGATATATTTAAAAATATAACTTAAGGTAATGATGAATGTTATTTACTACATTAAAAAAGAAGGTGCTATGGAATCAGGTCATCCCATAAGTAATGTCCGAAAATTTAATACAGAAAGCTCATTTCTGTATTTATAGAAGGCTGTAATGACTAAAATGTGTTGTAGGATGTGTGTAAAAATAAATAAAGATAAATAAAATAAACCAACCCAACTCCACTTTTTCAGATCATTAATCAAATAAACCCTTATGAAGATGGATGTATCTGAGGAGCACATTAGGCATATAATGCTTTATGAGTTTAAAAAAAGGGATAGTGTAGCAGAAACTACACGAAATGTTCAACGTTAAAACGACGTATTTCTCAGACTTCATAAACATTTCTAATGTTATGATCAAAACATAAATTACTTAGTTTTGTTTCGTAATGTCAAATATACTTCAGAACAAGTGTTCCGGCCTATTACGTACACTACCTATATTCTACCATACAAGTTTCACTATAGTACATCATGATTTTCTTATATGGTTTAAAATTTTGAATAGCTATTTTGGTGTGTAATATTTCAAACGCAACTGAGCATTGTTGAACTTGAATGATTTACTTTAAGACCGATATCTTCTGTTTTAACCTTACAATATAGTTTGTAAAGAGTAACATATTAGAGACAATGTTTCATATTCATACCAGCTGACATAGCTATCAATGTTCAATATCGTTACTGATCGATCTTGTATCAATAACAGCCGATGTAACAATTCATTAATGATTCATGTCCTGTCTGCACACTTTCATAATGAAATGATGTTTTAACTTTTTTCAGTAAGTCTATTCATTATGAGTTTTGCTATGTATATATTAGTAAAATTACGTAATTTATACTAAATGTAATAAACAGTTTTTACAAATTTCAGCTGAAAGCTTTGGGTTACAGCTGTATTGATGCTTTAGATGGAACTAAAGGTATGCTGGAAGTTGCAAGAAAGAAAAATGTTTACAGGAATTTGTTTCAATTCTTTTTCGGTTCTGAAGACAAATCACCAATAAGTGAAGGTATGTTCCCTTTAATTGTTTTGATTATTTGAACAATAGAGCTCATAACATTTTGGTTACAAATCTTTAATACATTTTTGTCCGTAACAATAAATTAACATCGATATATAATAAGACGAATCTACCTAACATACATGATGTTGGAAGAATGAAATTACCCACAGAAGGTGAGTGCTGGAAAGTAAGGCAGAACAAGGAAGTTTGTTCATCTAAAAATAAGAACACTTCACTCATCAATCAAAAAAACATTTAAACATGAATTTGTGGTCTAATAGGCATAACAGAAATAAACTAAAAAACACTTTATCTCAGTAGTGAAAGTATAAAGTTATACGTACTCAAACCCATTTTCTTCGACAACAAGGACGTCATTTTCTCTTCTTTTTATTTTTCTTAAATACACAACAAATCTCTTTGTGTACCATTAAGATACTGAATACTAATTCTTAGATAATAATATATTTTTTTTTTCACGCCTTAATAGTACGCCATCATTGATAAAGGAGTATAAAAACACCAAACAGTAAGATGAGGTTACGCCTGAGATCCAGTTGATTAATGTAGCGGATGTACACAAAATTTACATTCTGTCTGTTGATCGCATGAGAGGTGAAGAAAAAGAGTAGTTTGTATGAGTTTTGGATGAAACTATTACCAAATGATTACAACGGGTAAAAGCGTTGTAATTATTCAAATCAAAGCGTGTTAATATAAAAGTTGCTCTCATTGTATTTTAAAATTAATCAATCAGTTTACAATATTTGTTACTAAGTATTCATGATTATAAATAAATGTAACTAAATCAATAGAGAAACATAATATTATATAAAATAATTATTATGCAGCTTGTACTAAATGTTATGTCAAGTACCATTAAGTATAAAAGATTTACCAATCTGGAAAGTTCTTAATCCCCGTTCTGCTGGTTCTCGTCCTACTATACTGATCAGAGGTAAATCCCACTATAACAGATATAATAGTGAGCTGTGAATGTGTTTATTAGCTGTTATCCATCCACCTCATTATGTGTGAAAATCACGGACGGTTATACAGCGGTTACTTTGCTTAAAAATCTGTTTTTCTACATTAATATGTTCAATAAGTTATAAGTTATATAAAGAAGTAATTAACATAAAATATTCTCACGTTATTAAAGAAACTAAGATTTGATGTGAAAATTGTCGGACAGTTAAGGGTTGGTGAGGATCTACTACTGACACTAGTCCTAAGTTGTTTTACGTTTACTAACACAAGATTCATGATCTGCCTGTATATTTGTTATTATTCATATTTACTGGCTGTTTACTTCCTATGTTTACATTAATGGTGTTTTTCTATTCCTCACATATTCCATAATTTCACCCTTTGCAACAATTTATAAACCATAGTGTTGAAATCCATGTTCAAAATGAATTCGTAATGCAAACGTTGTCAAGTTGTTCAACATAGGAGCGAAAGACAACAATTTTAGTAGAACAAGAAAAACTAAATCAGTTTTAGATTTTCCTTGTCAACCATCGTTAGTAATAAATATATACACAATACTGTAAGTACTCTGAAGTCAGACTCAAATTGTCATGTCACTGATAATAATCAGATTAGTTTGATTAGTGGACTTTGTCGTTCTTGTTTTTTTCTACTTAGTAATTCTATTTATTAATAATTCTATAAAAATAATAATAAAAATCTAAACTGATTTTAGATTATCTGAAAACCTTCTTACTGTCCTTTTCGTTCGTTTGGAATAAAACTAACAATAAAAATATTTTTTATTAAAATAAATTATTTTTAAAACGTTTATTTTATTTCAGTCATATTGTTTACTCTACGCCATCTTTTATTTTAGTTAAGTGTTTACAGATGAAAATGTAAACCAATCACATTCATTCAAGTTAGTTACTTAGTTTGACATTAATATATAATGTTTTGAGATTTTTAATTTGTGTAATATTTCGTAGAAGTTTTTTGTTGTGTACTTCAGAGTTGTTGAAATGTCTCCTTATAACCGGAGCAAAATATGTGTCAATTTCAAATAAATATTAGGTTATATCAATACTAACAGCCTGAATACCAGACAATAATAACATAAAACCTCGTAATATTTGTTGTAGCTTTTCATAGTATTTACCTTTACATTGTAAATCATGTTGGTGTCATACTACAAATAGTTATACAATTTTTAATAAATAATATTTTAATAGTACACATTCAGCTCCTCTTGGAACTGTAGAGGTAAAAGGTCATTCTGTCCCGTTGTTTGTGTTATAAGTTTACTAATTATACTATTGGTGAATAATACCAGCCAGTAGCAACACTCCAGAATAGTGCACTAACCTAAACCTATTATATAGATCTGGAAGCAAAGGACGCATGTAATGTGACCTTTGTTAGCAGGACTTAAATTCACTTATTGTATATTCGTTTTCATAACAATAAACATATCTAGTGACAGCTGCTATGTTCTACAGACACTTTCAAGTTTCAAATGATAAAAATTATTGAAGAATTTTATAATAAAACATAAAACTAGCTTTTTCTCAAACATTCACACTTGCACATGTGAACCATGCTTTGAGCACACCCAAACCTTAAATTGCGATAACAGTTAGGCTAAGGTATGAAACCTACAAGTTTCATCATATTTTAATTTTGATCTTATTTTTGTACGAAAACTTCTTCAAATATTATATTATAATTTCTATTCCATATTGTTAATACCTAGAAATGAAATAATAATTATTACTTTTGGATCGATTTAACCAATGCTTCTGATTTGGTGTTTATGGTTGAACTCGTTCTATTCAAACTTGTTTCCGAGTTATTTGTAGATGCATATATTTTATATATTTTTTTGTAAACATTGTGGCTTTTATAAAATTATTGAGTACTTCATATTTGTTAACATTGTAGGTACTTACGACGTAGCTGTTTCATGTGGAGGAATTGGTCCAGGTCATATTCCATACAGTGCATTTCGTGACATTCTTGCTATGGTAAAACAAGGTACGTTTATGTTATAACATGCAATGTTACCAATATGTTATACACCGAAAGACATCAGTGATAATATAAATACTATTTGAATCATTGTAAATTATTGTTCAAAACGTACTTCATATTTTTTTTTCAATAGAAGATACAAAACTATCTTAAATGATGATGTAAGATGTTTGTCAATGTCTGTCCACAGAATCTGACTGAGTGTTCTGGTCATAAACACATTATTACAGTTTTAATTCTGAATATGAATAACTTTGAAAGTTTTAGGAACTGATCAGCATGTGATTTTATTTCAGTATCAAAAATGTTTGACAAAATAGTTTTAAATAATATAGTTTTGCATCATGAATATAGAGATGTAAGAGCCATAGTTTATTTTTTGTTATTCTAACTGATTTTTATAACTAAGCTAAGCCAGAATGATCTGACATAACTCTTGTTAGCCCTAGTGTTATACTATACTGTTAAAAACCATTTCTTTCTAACCAATAAATTCAGGTTACTCAATTCGCAGTCTGAGAAATGCAGGATTAAATCCCTGTCACCGAATATTCTCTCTTTTTCAGTAGCAGATGCAAAAGAAAGTAAAAATGAATTACACTTTTCGTTGTTAAAAGAGTAGTTCAAGAATTATCGTTCAGTAGTGTCCACTAGCTGTCTTTCCTTTGTTCTATCACTGTTTCATTAGGAACAGCTAGTGCAGATACCCCTGATGTATCTTTGCACGAAATAAAAAAACCAACAAAAAACAGTTATTTCAGATCATGAATACTGATTTAGTTTTTTGTTTACCTCATTCATTACAAGTAAAATTTGTTAATGTAACTTAAATTTAAGAGCCAGTGTATCCATACAACCGTATTAGTCCCTCTTGTGCCGATATCTCTGCTACGTATAAGATAAAACTTACTGTTTTCATTATCGTTGTTCGTATGAACGTTAGTATTATTTCATGGAGTTAAAGTGTTTTTTATCTTATCCTAATGTACTTGTGCTAAAACATCATAATTTGTTACCGTTTTCATGTGCATGCTCAAGGTTGTTTGTTTATCTGCGCTTAATAAATTTGTTCTTATTATTTCAAACACGAAAAAGTTAATCATACGTATGCTAGCTCGTATCTAAAGATGTTTAGAGAAATGTTTCAGATGTACGAGTTTGACAGATTTTAGCTTTGCAATACTTTCTTAATAGGAGGTCTAGTCAGTTGGATAACGATCAACCCCAAAGAAGGAGAAGAGATGGAAACATTCAACAGAGTTATAACCGAATTAAAGGACAGTGGGAAGTGGGAAGCTGTACAAGATCCAGTTCGTGTAGAGGAGTTTTGTAAAAACGACTTTGCATTATTTTACGTAATGAAGAAATTGTAATATTTACAAAGACCTGAAGGTTATATTACACTATGAGAAAAAAATCTACTCATATATTACAAATTATCAAGATTATTCTATTTAATTTGGTATACTTATAGTATTAGAATTACAGTGGAAGATGAAATAAAAGCTCTTTGTAATTTTGTTTCATTATGATATATTATCAAATTAAAAGCATGAAAGTAGCCTAGAATAACAATGCAAACTAATTTCAATGTATTTCTCAGAATATTTTGTGTAAAACCCACTCTGCAAGGTAATAAAAAGCCAGTATCTGAAATAAGTTGTTATTTAAGATTAATTATTATTTGTTTCAACAACAATGCATTTTCTCAGATTCTAATTAGATCAACTTTGTTATTTTCATTTCCCCCATTTCAGGTTTCACATACTTACTTTAACGAAAATCTCCTCAATGTGCTAAAATAAATCAAACTGAATTTGATCAGATACAGCAAGGTCATGTACAAACAGGTTTTCTTACTGTTCTGTTCGACTCAAATTACTATCAGTATCCTGAATTTGTAATGGGTTACAATATTTACCTCGGCAGAAATGATTAAAGAGGTATATGAGTATCGTTTTTCGGCCCGGCATGGGCAAGCGTGTTAAGGCGTGCGACTCGTGATTCGAGGGTCGCTGGTTCGCGCCCACGTCGCGCTAAACATGCTCGCCCTCCCAGCCGTGGGGGCGTATAATGTGACGGTCAATCCCACTATTCGTTGATAAAAGAGTAGCCCAGACGCTACACTTTTTTTGTTTTTCTTAATTTTATTTTGCCCAGAATAGTGTTTCGTTTTTTTATCTATGGCGGTGGGTGGTGATGACTAGCTGCCTTCCCTCTTGTCTTACACTGCTAAATTAGGGACGGCTGGCACAGATAGCCCTCGAGTAGCTTTGTGTGAAATTCCAAAACAAACAAAACAAATACAATATTTAATTTAATTAACCAAATACGTATTTTAGTTATTAGCCAGGGTTGCCATATATAATATTAAATTTCATGAATATAAAACTACATAAACCAAAGTGATGGGTATGGTTCATGAAACTTTACATGAGATAGTTTTGCTTCGAAACTTGGTAATTTTACCAACTAAGTCTAATCTCTTCCCATATTTTAAAATTTAGGCTTGAAAACATCAGAATTTTTAAATGAGGAGTTAAGGTGGTCAGTCTAAGGAAGTTTGGTATCTTATCTATTACTCATAATTAAAAACATTTTTCTTTCAGAATTTTGTACATTAAATCAATCAACTCGTCTAATTGACGTTATCACAGAAATAATTATAATGAATTCCTATGACACCAAAATGAATATTAAAAACATATTCACACTACAAGACTGTAAATAGCCAAATATTTTAAACATTTAACTCGCAATCCCAAAGTTGTGGGTTCAATCAACCACTCCACTAAATATATTCATCTTTACAGGCATGAGGTCATAATTACAACGTGAGGGTTCAGTACCACTATTGGTTGGTAAAATATTATTCCAAAAGTTAGCGGTAGGTGAAACTTAAGAATATTATTTAAAAATGGAATTTATCTACAGATTGAATATTTATATTCATTACATAAAATATATATTCATTACTTCCATTACATTATGTAATCATAAAACACATCAAAATATGTTAGTGCAAAAGCACCAGAAAGAGCCTTGTCCATTTAGAAATTAAAATAAATATTCTACATTTGTAATTAATTCTGAAAATATAGTCACTTTATTTACATACATTTGAGTTTCTCGTTAAAAGGTTAATTTATACAGTGTTATAAAATTGTTGATAAATTCTGAAGTGAAATAATAAGAACGTGGCACATTATGAAGGAGTGTCGTTGAAATAAACTCTCTTTCAGACATCCTTTTGTTAAGTATTACGTGTGGAGTCAAGAATCAGATTCGCTGAAGGACTGTGTTTACTTTTTGATGTACAATACAACTCCCTCCCGAATTACCGGGACTCACGTATTTCAAAAAATATTAAGCATGTACTCGTACACTCACACGTGTTCAGACTCACTGTGCTGTTTCTGTTGTTTAACAAACCTCGTGTTATTGTTCCAACACTCACGTTTCTTAAATTCTTCTAATTTCATATGTAATACTCGAGATTTATAAATAGTTTGCGAAAATAAAACTTTTAAACAAGACCATTTAATACAAAGACAACAATGTGAGTAAAACACCACATCACCTTCACAGCAACATTCATATCCAGTGTTAAACATCCTTGAATTATGTTAGTGCGTTTCATAATATTTATACTAGAATAAATTTTTATTCTCGAATATTACATTTTAATTATCGTGCATCAGGTTAATGTGTCAAATAACAAAACAAATTATAAAAATCTAAAGTGTCTTTTTTATAACTTTAAAATTTCATATAAAACATAGCTAATTTTTTTTGCAAAATTATTTGCATAAATAATGCATTGCTTAAGAAATCAATAAAAAGTTCACAAATGAGTAGATAAAATAACTTATTTCAAAAAAAGAAACTTTAAATATACTGCTTAGTGCAAGGAACAAAATGTTGAGTTTTGGAATCAATTTTTATGTGTTCGAAAATTACCCAACTACATCCTGAAAAATAACATACATTGAAAAACAAAAAGCCCGGCGTGGCCAGGTGATTAAAGCACTCAACTTGTCATCCAAGATTTACAGGTTTGAATCCCTCTTACACCAAACATGCTTACCCTATCAGCCATGGAAGCATTATAAAGTGATGGTCAATCCCACCATTGGTTGGTAAAAAGAGTCCAACAGTTGGCGGTGGGTGGTGGTGACTAGCTGTCTTCCCTTTTGTCTTACACTGCTAAATTAGGGATAGCTATTGCAGGTAGCCCTCGAGTAGCTTTGCGCGAAATTCAAAACGAAGAATTATAATTTACTTTATCATTGCACGTTACAAGACTTATCTACATTCTACTGACAAGATAATTATCTGACATTGTATTATTCGATTGTGTTTATTGATTTTAATACATTTCAGACATATTATCTGAGCATATTTTTATGACATGATATTGCTTGTGACATTTGAACTCATAGCGTTGATCTCGGTTTACATTAATAGTCACTTTCAAAAAACAGTTGAATCATCAGTATTAGTAGATAAAATATGCGAAATAGATTTTGTTACTTTCTTAATACGTGTTATTCAAAACTACTCTATCTGTGAAACACGATTCATATAATTTGTTTTTCTTAATTTTATTTTGCCCAAAATAGTGTTTCGTTTTTTTATCTATGGACATCTGTCGTGTAAGATCATAAGTATTGTTAGGAAAGGTGCTTATTTCAGGAAGCGCATATCATATAAGCATTATATTTGGTTATTCTCTTTGTTCCTTAGGTTAGAAAAAAAAACTAACACTTGTGTCAAAAAATTAGTATTGTTAAAATCATATAAAAGTAAATGCAATGTATTATTACATTGAAGCTAGATTCAAAAACCTTAATCGCATACAATTTTCAATGTTCAGTTTGACTGTCTCATCTACAATATTGTTTTTATTGCGCTGTAGATATAAGAATACCATTTAAAATATGTTTATACAAATTATTTTATATAATTCATAATTAAAAGATGAAAAAGTAAATTTTACAGTGTTTAACAGTTTTTCATAAAACACAAGTAGTAATTAATGTTCGATATAATACAAGAACTAAAATGTACAATTTGATTATAAAACCATAAATTATTATTCATCTACCAATAATTTTCAACCAATGATGCTTGGTATCTTGATAGTTAGCGCTATTTTCATACGTGATTACCAAACTGTTCAATTGGCTTATCATTTTAAAAAAACGTACTTCCTATTAATTCGAAAAAATTGAAGTAATTATTAGAAGTTTGTTTTAAATAGTCTGTATAATTAAGATTTTACAAATTTTTAGTTAGAATATTTCAGTGAACAGCAAAGTTTCTCAAATATAGCATTATAATCATGAAAAACTGGACTACATTGAAGCTAGCAACATGATTAACATTTATTCCATGTAATGTCCAAGGAATAACAAGGCGTTATTTAACCCACCGTGGGAATCCTATTATAAACCAAACATCGCAGTTAAAGTTTCTTTCTGAAAACATTTCCAACAAAGGACTTGATTTCATTACCTGTATCAGTAACCCACTGTTACATCATTCCACTATTAACAGACAGCCTCTACTAACAAACCAGTCCACAGTCTATTTATCTACACTTATTTCCTTTACTTACACATGCAGTATTTTTATGAAGCCTCTTATAAATTATGGAGTACCGCAGTAAAAGCTGAGTCTAACTTAATTGACTAAATTCTTTGTATTAGTACATAGACTATCGGTACAACCAAAGGTGATAAAACATTAGTTGTTACAAATTATTTCTAGGGTCGATATCACCAGGGGCGTAGATTTTTTACACCCAGTGGGGGGATGATCTTTGCAACCACTTATGTGAACTGTTCAATTTGCAAGTTTGTAATCTCTGATTACGTGAACCTGAAAGCTGTAAACATGCAATCATAGAGTAATCTTGTTGCCATGATACTTGCATGAATACTTAGGCCAACTGACTGATATTTACGAGCTATCGCTTAGAAATCAGGGTCACTAAACGTTTTTCACAGGGGATCAGATTACTTGGGGAATGAGAAGTGCAGGCCACATGATCATTATGTTCAATACTCATAGGTAGAACGAGAGCTCTCTGTAAAAGACTTAACACTAAGTTTAGGATGCCACATTAGCCATGTGGGAGTAGCATACAATACACACATATAATAAAAAACAAACAGAAATACAATCAGCATTTGTATTTATCAAAAGGTTATCAAAGGAGATGACATTAGCAAAAACAATTGTCACATCGCACAGAGTGATTACATATCTGAATTTCAGTGAGCCGCAAAAAAGTTAGTGAGATTTATGAAATTGGCGTTTGGCTTTCAAAATATCTTTAATATTCGGTTTTGAATTGCTGCATCCAATTATTAGAATTGCTTTCAAGTGTTCATCAGTCAACCTTGATCGATGTACCGACTTCACATACTTCATTTTTGAAAATCCTTGTTCACAGACATAAGTTGTTCCGAACACTGATGTCATACCAGATGCGAACTGCTTCAGCTTTGGAAAATCATCTCTAGCTATGCAACTGTAGAATTCAATAAGTTGCCTCTCTCTATGTTTTGTTTTCAACAAGTCATTTCTTTGCAAATCAATGACCTCCAGCTGAAGTTCCACTGGCACGTCATCAATGACACAATCAAAAGGATTCTGAAAAAGGAGAATGTCACTTTGGATTTTGTCAAGATCCGAAAATCTCTCTAAAAGTTTCTTATTTAAATCACCAATAATCTTTTCCTGAAATTCCAGGTTGACATCTTCCGTGATTCCAGCAAGAAACTCATTGAAACAATGAAAATGAAAGAGATTTCCTCCTTCCAAATGTACTTCAAACAATGACAGCTTTCTCTGAAATCCTTTAATGATTCTATAGAGATCACAGATAAGATTATTCTTCCCCTGAACTTTCAAGTTCAATTCATTCATGTGGGATGTGATATCAACCAAAAATGACAACTTTGACAACCAGGTTGAATCCGACAGAAGTGGATTGGCTCTATATTTCTCGATAAGTAATATATCTGTTTCTCTACTCAGCTTATGAAAACGAGACAAGACTTTACCGCAGATGAGCCACCTCACCGCCGTGTGATAAGGCAAGGTCACAGAAATCCGAATCAATTTCTTGAAGAAACGTCTTAAAGTGGCAATGATTAAGTGCATGACACTAAATGAAGTTCACTGCAGAAATGACTGGTTTCAGTACGCAAGAAATATCTAAGTCTTTTACACAGAGTGGTTGCTGATGTATGATGCAATGTATGAACAGAGCATTTTGGAGTTGAAGATCTCCCAAGTGTTTCCTGATAAGCCCACCAGACCCTTCTTTACTCCAGCCATGTTTTTTCCTCCATCAACGGTTACACCTCTAAGTTGATTCTACTGAAGGTTATAGTCTTATCAAAATTAACTCCACGAAAGAACACGAGAAGTTGTGACGTACTCGAGAGATCAATAGACTCATCCAGTGCTAGAGAATACTATAGGAAGTTTCTAGCTTTTTGGCATATCTGTAATGCGATGTTCTCTCCAAGTTCTTCTGCTCTCCGTACAACTGAAGTTGCTGAAAGGCCGATACTTTCAAAGAAATTGACTTTTTCAGGACACAGCTCATTTTCTGCTTCCATCATACACTCTTTGATGAAGTTGCCGTCAGTAAAAGATTTTCCTCGCTCTGCCATCCTATGCACTATTTTGTAATTTGTACGAGTGACAGATTCATTTTCAGCAAACTTGCTCGTGAAGAGATTCTTTTGAGATTCAAAAACACGTTTCATGGATTCAAATTTCTCAGAACGAAACTTTCCTGAAATTTTCAAATATGTTGATAGATGTTTTGTTTCGCCGAAGATTGTACTCTTTCAAAACGGCAACACTTTCGGTACATATCACACAAGTAGCTTTCTGGTTTTTTTGTTTCCACAAAGAAGTACTTTTCTCCCCATTCTTCATTAAAAGCACGACACTCAGAGTCTACTTTTCTTCTTTTAAAAGCAGCCATATTAAGGGGTGAAAAAAACAGGATCTGAAAATGAAAAACACTGTGGGAAAAGTGTTGTACTGGTCCAAGAACGCACAAACAAAATATATTGAAACGTACGTTTGTCACGACACTTACCTAAAAACGATTTATGAAAAGCACATAACCCGACTACTAAGAGACATAAGCTTACTCAAATGCTAACCCTAGGCCGCTGAATTTACAAGACGAGTCGATAGGACGAGGGTTAAGTCTGTCCTTGTTTTCGAAATCCTAATGCTTTCATAGATACGTGCCTCGATATGAATAAATGGGCAGCAAGGACGAAGAATTTCATATTGGTTAAAAATGCGTGTGACAGCCTTGTTTATTTTCATCATAACGCCTTGTGTTTGCTAGCTTAAACCGACTATCGGTGGGATTTATTTTTTATGAGAGTCGGACATTTGATGAAATGTCATTTTTTTATTTCTAAGCGGCTAGCTGCTGGTGGGCTGGACAAAATGGCCTCGAGAGCTGTAGTTTGTTGACCCCTGGCTTAAATCGAAAAGCTTAGAAGCACGCCTATGTCAAAGATGTGAATTTCGGCTGCTATAAAAGCCTGCATATAGGCATAATTATGTAATTCAATTGATAAGAACACGAGAACCACAAAAATAAACAGACAATTTCTTGGCCTATGATGCAATAAAACAATTAAACAGACCAAATTGTAGGGGGGGATGATTGTATGCACCATACCCCCACCTAAATGAAAGGAGGGTGTATACCAGGATCCCCCCAGGATCTACACCACTGGATATCACTACACTGATATATGATAATCTCATCAGATGAGCAGTTCTTATGTTTCAATTTGGATCTTAGTAATACATTTTTACAAAAATAAAATGTTGTTATACTGCCTGTTTATAATGGTTTGTATAGACAACGCCGTGTTATGATTCTTCCTACCTTTATATCTAAGAAAACAACATTGTTAAAATAGACAAATGCGTTTGTTTCAGTGGACCCGGTTAGATGATATAAGTTATCATGATTTATTTAGCAGTTTGAGATTTTCGTCAACATTAAAATAATGCCTTTTTTTTTCTATGTAGGCAGTTACTTTGAAATAGTGCAAAGCTTGAGTAATGAACAATCTATGCTGTAAGAAAAAAATGATAAATGGTGCAGATGAAATAAACTTGAAACCTTTCTGCTAGTTTCACATTTCTAATTGTATTAACTACGATCATAGAGTTAAATATAGACCTAATTTTAGTTTATAACGAATTACAATAAGCATTATATTGATTGTATATAAATAATCAGATATTCAACTTCATCATTAATTCCCTAGATATGTCTTCCTGTTTTAAATTTTCAGGTCACAAGTAAAAATTAATAATATTTCATTAAAGCTCAATTAAAACGGACATAAATAGATTCTCTCATCCATTGTTCGAATGAGGATCTCAACTCTTGACTAATGTCATCACAAAACTATGAGTCACGGAAACGTTTCCTAAGAGCCGCTAAAATAGAAAAACAAGGCTCCACCTTCGATCCGGGAAATAATTTGGTAAACGAAGACATTCTACACGTTCAGTACCACCAAAAGTGCCGTAGTATTTTTACGATGAAACAAGTTCTGGAATCTACCACAAAAGGAACCATTGGAAATGAAACTGTCACAGTAGGCAGTTCTAGAAAGTTCTGTAGGTCCGCACCCAACCTGTCAAGGATGTATCAACTACAGTGCATCTTCTTCCAGAAAACAAGCAAGTATTTAACAAATCAGAAGACAAGAAAAAACTCTTACCCAGCAAAGCCTATTACGTGCAGATATCTGATTCAGAAATGCAGCAGTGAAGAGTAGAGGATGAGAGAATATTCGTTAGAAGACAGCTTGCAGATGCCAAAGGTCACTACTATAGGTCACCGTGCCACTTCTACAGGTCGGAAGAAGTTGTTGCCAGCAATATGACAAACAACGAGAAGGTACATGTAAAAAGTTAAATGTTTTGTCACATGCATTAACTCATTGTGTTTTGATTGCGACTGATATCCTTCCAAGAAACACATTCGTCGTAAACTTAGTGGGAACACTATATATATTTCTCGATAACAAAATAAAACTTCCTGTCTATCCGGATAATCTATCAACGCGTGCTCTTGCTAAAAGATATCAATCATTAAACGTTAAGTCACAAATTTTAAAAAATGTAAAGATTGGCTATTGTGTTAACTATGGCAGCTCACAAGCGAGAGCTGACATCAAATAGCAAGATGTCAGATAAGTCAACGGGAGAAAAGGAAAAATGAAAACCTATCTGCAAGATTTAATCGGCTCTTTTGGTTAAATTCTTGACAGTGGTCAGCGAGAGATTGGGGCATCCTACATAATTAAATGGGATTGCTATCAAGGCTAGAGTACTTGTTAAAGAAAAGAAAGGAGGTGTCAACATTGGACCAGTCAATGCTACCTACCAACAATGGTGTAAACGACATCCTTGTAACTGGACCAGTCAATGCTACCTACCAACAATGGTGTAAACAACATCCTTGTAACTGGACCAGTCAATGCTACCTACCAAAAATGGTGTAAACAACATCCTTGTAACGTTGTTATTCTTCCTCCGAGTATGATATCTCATAACCAAACTGATGCATTAGATAAAATTATTATGTTCTTCTTTGTCCTTGTGTTATAATTAATTTGTAATAATTTTGTTCAACATTTTGATTGTGACTATTAGTAGTAATGTATATGAATAAGACGTATTTGCTTCTTCGTTGCAGCTATAATAGCTAGTTATCTCACACACTAATAAACTTCTTTATGGTTAATCTGTATTAAACTTTATCGTGTGTTGAAGTCTGAATGAAATATTACCGTACATTTAAAAGGGACGCAGTTGCTTACTTTTATATATTAAACATTTTCTGGAAAATTTGAAGCAAAACGCTTTTTTACTAAACAATGACATCTCACACATTAAAATGTCAAATACTTTCTACTAACATGATGTTAAATTAATATTGAGATATTTATGAAATACTACAAAGTTTATGAAGTTTTATTTCCTTACTTTCCATATGTCATATAAAGAGTAGTAACTTTCAAGTTACTACTTTGTAATGGTTATCGTTCATACATTTGAATACTTCATTAAAAACGTAATGAGATTTTTGCCAACTTCAATAGAACTGAAAAGTGAAATTTCTGGTCCTCGTTCTTGGACTGTATCATGCATTTCATAATTAAATATTGCGATTTCAAAGTTTAACCTTTATAAATTCGTAAGACACTATATTCCTTTTATAAACCCTTGTTGATTATATATTCGATAATATGAAACGTGAGTAAATACTTCTGTTGAATTTACTTAATTTTAGACTAGTAATTTCCCAAGTACTGATGTAATTGACTTCTAATTACATGTGTATCTAGTTGTTTATTAATATTCCAACATCTTACTGTTTTTAATTAATAGTTAATGTTAAAGAACCATAAATTTACTCATTTATTTTTCTAGAAACAAAGACGAAACCCAAACGCAAACGTGATAATAGGAAGCTTTTATTAAACGTTTCGGAATACTTATAATTCTATCATCAGGGACATAGAGGTAGAGAACAAACAAACAATATTTGTAATTAAAACAGAAACATATAAACAGGAAGTAAACAATTTAAACATAAAAATATAAAACGAGAAAAAGATGTGTCACAGATGAAATAGTTATATTAAAATATGTTTAAATCTAGCCCCCCGCTAGTACAGCGGTATGTTTTCAGATTTACAACGCTAAAATCAGGGGCTCGATTCCCCTCGGTGGGCTGAGCAGATAGCCCTATGTGGCTTTGCTATAAGAAACACACGCACACACGTTTAAACCTACTGAATACTGTGTATTATTTAGCGTCAGAAGAAGTTTTATTTATAGTGTTTCTCTTATAAGAAGTTCAATATTATGATTGGCTGTTCAGAGAATTTTAAGTTAGAGAGAAGGATATCGAATGTTATGTTTCTGTATTGTGCCGGTGGATAGTAGAGTTGGAAGGGTTTGTAACCTTCCTTCCAGTTTTATCTTTTGAAGAAAATCATACACAATGCATAGTAATGAAAGACGATCTAATGAGGAGAATAACATACAACATGCAGTAGTGAAAGGTGATATTATGAGGAGAATGATACACACCATACAGCAGCAGAAGGAGAACTTATGTGAACGCATTCTTTCTCTATTTAAATCTGTAAAAAATTTTGTTTAGCCTCTTTTTTATTAAAAATGATGAAATAATAATTAAAAAAACACCTCAACTTGAAACTTTATTAATCTTAAATGCATTCTATGATTCTGAATATCCCACCAATTAAAATTTCCAGTATTAAATCAAAACCTATTTTATGTTGTTGTTGTTTAGAATTAAGCACAAAGCTACACAATGGGCTATCTGTGCTCTGCCCACCACGGGTATCGAAACCCGGATTTTAGCGTGTAAGTCCGCAGACATACCGCTGAGCCACTGGGGGGCACCTATTTTAACCTCGTCCTCATTACGGTAGAGAGAGACACAACGCTTACGACCACAACGTTGTGATATTTTTACATTTTCTTTAACTTTTTAAATTAATAATTAATGTCTGGGTAGTGTGACGGGTTTACTATTATACATATTTTAATAAAGATGTTTGCTTAAGTTAAATTTATATTTAGAAATATACATAGCTTATACAGTTAAATATGTACTGAGAAATTTTTATCTAACCTCTAAAATCGTAGACAATTCTTGAGTATAAAAGTGAACAATATACAGTGTGTACGAAAATACTGGTAAACACTACGTAATGTTCTAACATAATCAGTATGTAATCTTCTTCAAGGCTTTTCTGTTGGTTCTCGTGAGTGAAGAGAATCTTTAATCCTCTAATTATTGTCTTAGCATTTTACACAAGTCTGGACTTGCTTTTCATTCTCTACAATAATCTTCTCTCACTGCATGTAGCTTCAAGTGAGCAGTTGATGACCAAGTGAGATCGGAGTAGTGGCTTGATTATAGATTGACGATCTTGCTATGGAGCAGAAATAGAAGCTCCGCACCTATGATAAAGACTGAGCTTTCTCTACACGTATGGTGTGAATTCAGTTCCTATGGTGTGATGTGGCCCCCCCTATAAACATTTTCAGACTCTCGGAAACATTGAGTCTTTTCCTACCCAAGAACTAATCTGAGTCGCTGTCATAAGAGAGGTGTCCATGTAGTCTAGGGCAGCCTTTACTGATCTCTCGGGTAGAAGGTGATTCTGTAAAGTGTTCTTTACCTGATTTATATAGCATTACATGTTCACAGGCTTGAATGTTGTTATAACCAATTCCTGAATCCCTGAAAAGAATATTTATAATACAGCTTTCATTTCAATGAAGAGATAAACAAAGGGCCTCTGATTTTGCAAGCTTACTAATAATACTGAGTTTTCTATCTCGTCTGGAACTGAATGTTTTATCGACAGTTCACTATGAGCGAAATGAGTTGATATCAGTAGATTTTACTTAACGGGTCGCTAGCTATCCGTTCACACGTGAGATTTGTTTGTTTGTTTTTTCACTGAAGTTATACAATGTAGTCGTAGAAATACTAATGTTCGAAGTTTATAAACGTTCTTGGTCAAGTATTTGTAGTTTTCTAATAAATAAGCGTTTATCACATTTATAGCTTCCGAGATTTATAGTATAGTAATTGTAGCAAACTAACAATACAAAACTGTCTTTTGCAGCATTGATTTATAAACTTTTAGAGTGTGGTTCTCGAAAGTTAAGTTAACAACAATATTTTAAGATACACCGGTGCTTTCTTGAAACATATTATTGATTCGGGAATCTTCAACAAATTTGGAGAATAGGCGGGATTTTCGCAATATATATTTAACAATATAAGTTACATGCATTGCTTATTATATATTAAATTGAGCCATTCATGGACATTAAAATTAATATATAATAGTAAATACGTTACAACAGATAGTGAATTTTTCTCCATAGATGTAATTGTAAAGAGCTCAGCACTCTAAAGATCACAGCCATTCTTTCTCCTTTTTCCATTTTCTGTACTTAACGCATCTGATGATCATAACAATTGCTTTAAGGCCTTAATTTTTTCCCTTGTTCTGAACCAAATACTCACTTCATATCCTTCAGCAGCAACTTATATATTTGTGCTAAAACTACTAAAAAAACGTGAAAGTAACTTTAAAAGTGGCACATTAGTAAATATGGGTGCGTCGTAAACTACTGGTGCTTTCTCTTTTACTGGGTGTAAACTATTTTGTGGCCCAAGAACAATATTTTTTCCCATAAAAGTGAACTTTCTCTTTTTTAACGAAGTTCTGCTTTTTCAATTCTTTCTTATATTTCATTTAAATTGTGAAGATGCTCCTTTTTTTAATTCTGTCACCAGGATGTCATCCAACTACACTGAAATGTGTGAAATCTCTGTGGTAAACTTTCAATCATCCATTAACGTTTGGTACAAGTGTAACAAGCGCCACTTTTTAAATGGTCGTTTTCTCCACACTCTACATAAGTATGTTTCTCTTTCTCATCTAGTACTTTATCTTTATCCTCCCATAGTCTTAAACACCTTGACCATTTTTGAGCTTGTGGAGCCTGGACTCTCTTCCCCTCCATAGTCTCTCATTGTTCAGTTTTTGTTTTAACTCTACAGGTGGTCCGGCATGGCCAGGTGGTTAAGGCACTCTACTCGTAATCCGAGAGTCGCCGGTTCGAATCCCGTCAAACCAAACATGCTCGCTCTTTCAGTCGTGAGAGCGTTATAAAGTGACAGTCAATCCCACTATTCGTTAGTAAAAGAGAAGCTCAAGAGTTGGCAGTGGGTTGTAATAACTAGTTGCCTTCCCTGTAGTTTTACACTGCTAAATTAGGGACGGCTAGCACAGATACCCCTCGTGCATCTTTGCGCGAAATTCAAAAACAAGCAAACAATTCTACAAGCCTCTCTGTGCAATATTTTATCTCACAATTAAAATGTATTTTATTTATAAATCTGCAGTCCTGTTGGAAATTCTTACCTACATATCTGGATAACTCTCATTATCAGTTGTTTCTACTGCTTTTTATTGCTGAATATTTATTTCTTTGGTCATGTATGACATTTGGAAAGTGTAACTGACACTGGAGATATCCCTATACTACAGGCTGTTACACTTCTGTTAACGGATTAAGTAGCTTAATCGTCTTTAAAGTATTCTCGCACGTTAAACCCACATTCAGGAAATCGTACTTGGATTCTTTCATCATATATGCCAAACTAACATATCTCTCAGTATTTGCATAATCTTTTTTCCATGGTTACAATCCTCTGGTAGTTTTCTCAGCTCTGTTACATAGACTACAAAGAGTCTCATAATATTCCTAGTTCCAGAAATGAAATTTTAACCGCTTCACGATATCACTTGATTTCAGATTGACGTGAGTTTTCGACAAGTTTACAATCTCTTCGAATTTTTTTCTTCAAGCCCTTCAGGACTCAACAGCTGTTACTACCGTCTCTTCTATTTCCCCTGTATGCCTGGAGCGTAAATTATGTTATTTTTTTATGTTTACCACCACTGATCATATCGTTATTGTTTAAACTAAACAGTCATGTCTTTTGTAAAAATAAATTTTTATTGCGAACACACATCTTTCTCTTTTTCAACGACTCTACTGAGCTATAGTAGCCATCTAGTGAGCATTTCTATAAAGTGCATACATAAAAGCAAACAATAACAACATAAGCAACAGCTTATATTTAAAACATTCAAGTATAAACACAGATCTAGCTTACTAATGTTCTCAAAATGAATTTAAAAATTGGGAATGTATAATAACTGAAAGCCAGTCAAGACTGCCATTGTGGAAAATGGAAGTGATTTTTCAGTTGTTAATATGAAGTAGCAACTTATAGGACAAATATATGTAACCCTGGGACAATATGTTCAATAAGTGTTAAATACAAACTAAATAACAAAATTTAATTTTCTGAACTCTAACTCACATAAGCCACATTAATAGTCTGTTTGTTTTACTTTCGCGCAAAACAACATGAAGGCTCTCTGCGCTAGCCATCTCTAATTTAGAAGTGTAAGACTAGATGGAAGACAGATACCACCCACTACCAATTGTTAGGCTACTCTTTTACCAACAAATAGTGGGATTGGGCATAACATTATAATGGCCTTACAGCTAAAAGAATGAACATGTTTGTTGTGACGGGGATAAGAACTCAGATTACGAGACGAGATGCCAAACTATCTGGCCGTACCGAGCCCAAACAGTCTGTCCCAAACCACCTGGCTATACCAGGCCCAAACAGTCAGCTTGTAATAGCTGACCTCTTGTGAGAACTTGTCACTAGCAAAATATTTTACATACTTCAGAGATCTAGGTTTCGGTCTACATTCATGTAAAAGTGTACTTACATTTTAGAAAGATTCTTTTGCAGTAGTTATAATTGATGTCACGTCATGTGTCACACTACGTATATCATGTTAACACTTTTCGTAGAATGGGTAATATTTGATTATTTGTAACATCCTTCATGTCACTAAAGAAGCGTTATCTGTTCAATAGCCAAGGTTTTAAAAAATAAAAGAAATATCTTACATTTTAAGACTAACAAATCTTATGTGGTTTATATATAAAGAACATTCAACAGTTGTATTTTTACCGAGTACTATGGAATTACAATTGCGCTTAAATCAACCTGGTTTTGTGTGGGTGATACATTCTACTCTACCACGTGTTGCTAGAAAATATGTGTGTGTTCTCCTATAGCAAAGAAACATCGGGCCATCTGCAGATCCCACAGAGGGAAACCGAACCGCTAATTTCTCTAGACTTACCGCTGTACTAGCGAGAAGCCTGGAAGAGAAATCTCAGAGGTGTGGATATATTATGAGTAAAATAAACCTGCGATGACTAAAATATATTTAGATGGTGAAGTTTGGGGCGAGCATTTCTCTTATTTAGACTATTTCTTGTATTAGAATAACGAAATGAATTTTTTTTATTTTGGTAACCTTGGAATAAACTCATATTAGAGAAAAATTATTTTGTGTGGATGTTTTTAACACAAATCAAAATACTACAGCCCCATGTTGTCCAAAAACGTTATGTTATTTCATAAACAGCGATAGGCTTTAAGATCTTTTGAATTTCTTTAGTATTTCCAGTGTAAATACTTCTCCCATGTATTTCAGGAAATGTCTTATGTCATCATTAGAATGGAAAAACGTTAGGAAATAAGAAATAAAAAAGATACTCTTTTTCGAGACTGTAATTGTGAACATAAGAGAAAAGCCAGAAGTATAAATAAATTTGGAAAAATACACTAGATAAACAAAAATACAGAAACTTCTCAGTTTTTAAAATTTTCTAGTTCTAATCGTTAGTAATTTGCTGGTAGCTAATGAAATTTGTTTACTACACTGTAAAGGTATGTTACAGGCATTGTAACTTCCGACAGAAAAATCTGGAATAGCCAAGTTTCATCGTTAAAACTTTGGTGTTTGTTTTTTTAAAAAAAATAATTTATATACGAGTATACTTTTCCTGCAGCAACTATCAATTTAAACTGCAAATCTCAAATAGTATAATAAACTATCTACTACTGAGAAAGTATATAACTTGTTAAAAAAAAACGCAAAATTATACCATTCCTTTTGAGAAAAAAACCACTCGCTTAAATAAAATGGGCAGATGTTTAGTAACAGCTTTTAGTACCCTTTAACAAAAGTATGTATATTACAGTTTTGAAGTTGTTGTTGTTTTGAATTAAGCACAAAGCTACACAATGGGCTATCTGTGCTCTGCCCACCACGGGTATCGAAACCCGGATTTTAGCGTGTAAGTCCGCAGACATACCGCTGAGCCACTGGGGACAGTTTTAAAGTAGAAAGTTGGAAAATTCTCCCATACATATACTTGGCAAACACATGCTATATTGTTATGGAAACTTAACGTAAATTTGTGAAGATTTTGCAATTAATAAAACTCTAATACCGACTATACTAAAAATGGTAGAAATCCTTATCTCCTGAAGTTGGCACTTCAATCCCTACTATAATAGCAAAACCTCATATTATTAACATTAGTTGTACAGCATACGAATTATACTATAATAAAATCAATCTCTTCAGGCATGTCTAAATTAATATGACACCAAACCTCTTCTCACAAGTGTATAACATTTCACACTCGCCTTTCTTAAAACAACCATATTGTTAAAAAAAATGTAAATTTAATAACCACAAATTGAATTTGTCTTTTATGTTAAATGTTAGGAGATCTTTACCCTTTGATGGAATAATTAATTGTTTTACCTTTTTAGAAGCAGCTCACAGAACGAATCTGAGTTTTGTTGTTGTTTTTCGAGTACAAACTTTTAACTCATAGCTCTACCACCATTTCTTGATCTGTTTGAGATATAATTACAGTTTTTAACTCAGGAGGTCAAATCCTTTTGATTGATGTACGTGACCACACCCAAGAACTCGTGAAGTAAGTTACACTAATCCTGCCAGCGGTAAGTTCAGTTTCGGGGTACGTTGGTAGATATTCTAATGAAGACTTTTCGACTTTTTGTTACTTTTCGTTTACTTTGTAGTTTTGAAGAGAGAAGGAGAGAAACAAGACGTGTTTTGTCCGGCTCTTGGTTAAAGTTATTTAGGCCTAATAGTTTTTACTTGAAAATTTAAGAAGAAGTATTAGAACTACTTGACAACTGTTAAAGACAGCAAATCAATTTGAGAAAACTTCTGAAATCAGGAACAGAAGAGCGGGAAACCGCAATAAACAACAACTACGGGTCCTACAAGACCAAACAAAGAAATGGCGGGAAAAGCCGTTACGACTAACGAAAAAACTATTGCAGGTAAGTCAAGCACTACTGGTGGCAATTTTATCACTAATTCCCCATTGCTAACTCTCTGTAGTTTAGCAAAAAGAGAGTTAAATACGGCTAAGAAAACAAAAACTGTAATTAAGAAAAAAGGTAAAGCTAAGAGAAAATTAATAAAAGAGGTTAATTCTTCGGAAAACTCCGAATGTGAAGAAGAAGCAGTGATGGCTACCAATACTGAGGTAGAGGTAGCTACTCCTGCATCTAAAGTAGGGTTAAGTACAAATAATGTAACAGTAAAAGAAATTAACACTAAGGATGTTGATAAACATGATAGTGAAGAAAAAAATGACAGTGATAAAGAATTGGAAGACCAAGACTTTATCACTGTTATTTCTAAAAGAAACATGAAAAAAAAAAAAAACAATTAACAAGTAATAGTACTATAACAAAAACAAGACCACCACAGTATGCAATTATTATAGAAGGCATTCCAGGTCTTTATAACCAACCCCTGCTTGCCACTGAAGTAAAGAGATGCAAACCAAATGTTAACATAGTTAACATTAAGCGTTTGCCTAGAGGCGGAGTACTGGTGCAAGGAAACGATGTAGTCGACCTTAACCGACTACTGAAAGAATGGCCAACAGATGCCTTTAATTCAGCAAACATTAAAATCCACCTACCGGGAAGTAAGCCGCAACCAAAATCAATAGTGGTAAGAGGGGTTCATCAAACGATTGACCTGGATCTAATTAAACAAGCACTACACGAACAGAACATACCACACACAAAGACAGAAAGAATTATTTCAAAGAAAACACAAACACCGACAAACCTAATAAGAATTGACATTGATGACAGTTACAACATCCAAAATTTAATTAATAATGGAATATTGCTCTGGTATCAAAGATATCAAGTTGAGCAATTGAAAACACCGGCAATTGTTGTAACACAGTGTTACAACTGCCAAAGATATGGACATGTTTCAGCAGCCTGCTTAGCATCACCGAGGTGTTGCGGATGTGGCGGGGAACACCATATTAATCAATGTAAGAAAGAAAAAGAAACGCCCAAATGTTGTAACTGTGGTCAAACCCACACAGCCAATTATAAAGGATGCGAGAAATATAAACAAATAAAGCAACGCATTTTTCAAATCAGAACACCAACAGAACAAAATCAATCGAAAACAAGTAGTTTACCTAAAACAGACACACCAACAGAACAGAATCAACCAAAAACAAGCAGCCAACCTGAAACAAGCACATCAACAGAACATACTAAAACAACAAAAACCACATATGCAGAAATGGTAAAAGGAAAAGAAACACATAAACAACAAGTACAGAAGACTAATACACAAAACAAGAACACATTAACACAAAAACCAAAAGAAAACAACACTACCATACAAGAAACCAATAGTAACACAACAGATAAAACAAGCCTGTTCTCAACAGTGTTTAAAAATGTAATAACAGAGTTTATAACAGAATACACCAAACCAAATCAAACAACTAATTTTATAGAACTACTGATCACAATTACGATAAAACACGTCACACCTCATATACCATACATAATAACTACACTAACAGGTTACATGCTCACAGCTCAATGTTCACAGTAGTGTATATCAACATCCAAGGTGCAATAGCTTCCAAGAAACATGAGATCGAAGACCTAATAGAAGAATTAAACCCCCAGATTTTAATAATAAGTGAAACTTTAACATATAATAATAATAGATTTAAAATACCTTATTACTCAATAATTAGAAAAGACAGGAAAAATAAAAATGATGAAAACAGAGGCATTATGCTGCTTCATAAAGTAGATTTATCTGTAGAAGAAATAGAATTAAACAGTAACAATGAACATGTTACTGTAGATATCCTCCAATCAAATAATACTAAAATAACAGTAGCAGGAATTTACTGCTCACCCAATAAACAACTAGATACAACTTTACTAAATAACATCTTTTCCCACAATCTAAACACCATAGTCATAGGAGATTTAAATAGTAAAAATGTTTCATTTGGATGCCGAAGCTCTAACTCAAATGGTAGAAAATTAATAAAATTTATTGATGATAATAATATAGCTCTATTAAACGATACTACCCCAACACATACATCCTATTCTACTAACTCTAGTGACATACTAGATCTGTGTATGTGTACATATAATTTAAGCCAGAAATTAGTAAAATTTCAAGTGGGAAAAGATGTAGATAGTGATCATCTCCCAATTTTTTGCGTCTTCGATCTCACCCCCTATAAAAATATAACATATAGGAAAGAAAAATTTAATTACAGAAAAGCAAATTGGCAATGCTATAAACAAGAATTAGATAATCTATTACCAAATGAAATTATTAAAGAAGTTAAAACGCAAGTCGAAATGGACAACTATTGTCAAACAATCACGGATTGCCTTCAGAAAGCAGCCAAAGTAACAATACCAAAACAACACCACAAAACAACAATCAACACATGGAAACCAACCACAGAAATAATCAACCTAATAAAAAAGCGCAGACAACTAAGAAGACAGTACATGATTACAAGAAACAGAGAAATTAAAACACAAATAAACAACATTAGAAATCACATCAGAACTCAAATAAAACAACAAAAGCAAAATAAATGGGACAATTACTGTAATAAACTAAACGACATAACTGACCCGAAAAAATTCTGGTCACATCTTAAAAGATTCACAAGTGAAAACACAAACACAAAGAAATATCCTCCACTTGAACATAATAACACCATTGCACGTACAAATAAAGAAATAGCCGAAGCTTTCAAGGATCAACTCCAAAATACATTTAAAACTCACACAGATCCAGAAATGAATACACACTTCTACAATAAAGTCACTAATCACATAGCAAACAATAAACATCAATATGAACCAATATTTCCAGTAAACATAACTGATACAAATACAAGTTCTAACACTGATTTTGAAAGCACATTACTAACAAAGGAAATATCCCTACATGAAATACTAGAAGCATTAAAAAACACCAAAAACAAAGCGCCAGGAGAAGACGAAATACAAGCTATTCTCCTAAAAAACGGCACTCCGAAATTGTTTGACCATCTAAATTCTCTATTTAACTTATCGCTATCCTCAGGATATATCCCAGTTTCTTGGAAGCTAGCAAATATTTTAATGTTCCATAAGGAAGGAAAATCAGCGAATAAACCAAATAGCTATCGACCAATCAGTCTGACCAGTTGTGTAGGCAAAATTCTCGAAAGAATAATAAGTAATAGACTCTCCACATTCTTGGAGGTAACATCAAAATTACCAGAAGAACAGAATGGATTCAGAAAATTTAGACAAACGACAGATCATTTAATAAGATTAACCGAAACCATTATAGATAGTTTCAACAAAAAAGAATGTACAGTCGCTTGTTTCCTCGATATCGAGAAAGCATTCGACACCGTTTGGCACGATGGTCTAAGGTTCCGAATGAATGAAATGGAACTACCGCGAGGAATTATTCGCTGGTTATCTAACTTTCTGGAAAACAGAAAATGTAGAGTAAACGTAGAAGGAACTTTTTCCGAATACTTTACTCCACTAGCTGGTGTCCCGCAGGGAGGGGTGGTTAGCCCTATACTCTTTATCATGTATGTTAACAATATGCCATTGAAGGATCCAAATCATGGATTCTCATCACAGTTCGCAGATGATGTGGCAATCTGGAAAGGTGCTGCAACACCCACGATAGCAGCTACAAACATACAACCACAATTAAATAGAATTAGTGAATACTGTGAAAAATATAGAATTAAAATAAACACAGCAAAAACTCAGCTCGTACTCTTTACGAAATCGCCAAAACACAGAAAACAACAGTTAGAAATATATATGAATGGCACGTTGCTCCAGATTGCCCAATCAGCAAAATTTTTAGGTCTGACTTATGATTCAAAATTAACTTGGATCAATCATGTCAACGAAATTAAAAATAAAATTTGGCGAAGAACCAATTATGTTAGGAGTCTAACTGGTAAACACAGTGGAGCATCCACAGATATTATATTGAAAATATACAAAACATATATTAGACCAGTAATAGACTATGCAGCTCCAGCATGGGTAACTGTAAGTAATGTAACAATCAAAACCAAACTACAAAAAATACAAAATGCACTTCTCACAACAGCATATAGAGTTCCGAGAGCAACATCATCTAAATTCATCCATAATTACTCGAACATACCAATAATATCAGATAGACTCCTAAATATTACAATTAGGTATTTTAACAAAAATTGGAAGAAAAATGATTTGTTATGCGAACTAGATAGGTACCTTATACATGATGAAGATATTCCTAAATACCTCTCCCCAATTAACATACATATTAAATATAAAGAAAAAATAAATAAATAAATTAAATTAAAATATGTATGTGTATAAATTTTAAATCTTGTATTTATAGTTTACATACTTATGTATTTTAAAATAATAATAAGATTAAAAAAAAAAAAAAAATGCCACCAGCAAGCTTGACTACTGTGAATAAGAGACTATAAATGGACATTGCCCTGAAAAGGACCTAACATAACATCACGAGTTAGGGAAAATATGTTAAGGAAGGAGGAAGAGGTCAAAGTGAACCTGACCCTCCAGGGCAAATACCCAAACACCATCGGAAAGAAAAAAAAAAAGTTTTATTCTAATGAACAATAAAATCGAATCGGACATATTCTCGCCCCATGCTTGGTATTTCTGTAAGTAGTGTTTCCCGACGACTTTTTACAGTTAGAGGTTCGATCCTCTCGGAAAACACAGCGCAGATAGCCCGTTATTTGCTTTTTGCTGAAACAGTCAAATAAATGAGATTGTTTTATGCAAATGACGTTAGCTTCCATCCTAACGCAATGTCCGTATCACGGATTTTTGGTTAAAATTATTGCACCAATAAACTGTTATGGTTAAAAAGGATCCAATCAGATTCATTTTAATAAGTCGATAAATGTCAGAGTCAGTTGTGCGTTTTATATATAGTTCTTATTCTTAAGAGCTTTTTTAGGGGTTTTTTTCAAACATCCAGAATATTAAAGCAGAAAATTATTTCGTACAAGGTTATCACATTTGTTACGCTGGTAATTAGGTCGGCAATGGTATTTGGAAGTTTGACTTTCCAGTGGATCATGAGTAAATCTGAGGGCCTATAGTCTTACGACACCAAAATTCTGGTTCCGATACCTGTATTTAGCACACTACCGATAATATTTGCAAATATTTATACTTAAATAAAACAATTATAAAAAATTTAAATAAATCCTAAAACTATAGTATATTAAAAATAGATAACACATCAGTTCAAAAATTGTAATTATATAAAAGCCTGAAATATTCTGAGAAAAATAGAGTCAACTGGTGAGTCTTAAGCCCGCAGTATGAAGAGTCTGAAATAAGGCATTTATAAGAAAGAATATTCAAATTAGTAAGTGACAAATGACACAACATTTCTAAGAAAGGGGTTCTTAAGCGTTTTCCAAGGAAGAAAAAAACTCACACAACGAGCACTTGGGACAGTTATGAGCTCCAAAACCACACTCCAAACCCATTTGGAGCAACACTTTCGACTACAAAGTAAGTGAATGGGGCCCAGCGTGGCCAGGTGGTTAAGGCATTCGACTCGTAATCCTAGTGTCGCGGTTTCAAATCCAAATCAAACTAAACATGTTATCCCTTTCAACCGTGGGGGTGTTATAAAGTTACGCTCAATCCCATAATTCGTTGGCAAAAAAGAAACCCAAGAATTGGCAGTGGATGGTGATGACTAGCTGCCCTCCCTCTAGTCTTACACTGCTAAATTAGAGACAGCTAGCGCAGATAGCCCTCGAGTAGCTTTGCGCGAAATTCAAAACAAAAATTTATAAATGAGCTGTTAACTGTTCAATAATTAACGAGTTACATTGTGGATATCTTTGTTATGTGGCCGTGGCTGCGTTATAAGGGTAACAGTCAGAGCTCGCTAGTCAGTAGACAAGAAGAGATCAAGACTTGTCGACAGATGATGTTGGACTAACTGACTTTCCAATAGAACGTCACTTCTACAGTAGGCTCGGTTAGCGCAGATCGCCCTCGTGTAGCTTTTGCTTGAAATCCAATAAAAAAATAAAATCTTTCATCAGTTTGAAGGTCCCTAAAGAAATTCTTTGTATAACGAAACTAGTACCAACAGACTGTGACCAAATTGTAGATGAGTTACTATGACCCATTTGTACAGTAAACACGTTTAAACACAGTGTTCATTACCATTGTAGGAATCAATTACCTGGATAGAATAGTTTAGACAGAGTTCTATTAGTGGGTTAAGATAATACATCCGGAAACTGACAGAGGACGGTTGTATTTCGTCACTCGATCAAATCAATTTTGCTCTGCTAGAGATAAGTGAAAATAATGTGACACAAGCTGAACTCTATAAGAAACATTATCCGATCACGTTTGTAGAACAGAATTGTTGGTATACAGTCTCATTCACCAAGTCAGATTCCATCCTAACACACTGTTTACATTAAAACGTTTTGGCTATAAATAGCTTGTAGTTTTTAATAAATAAATACTCGCTTTATTAACCAGTTTTTATTCGAAAAGTTAAAACAGTTAGTTACGTAAATATAACACTCTTCTGGAAAACAAATTCACAAAACCACTGAGCCTACGCAGTTGTATAACTACAACTATTATGATACATAGAATATTATAAATACATTTTATAATTTGAAATTTAAACAAATATTGTTCTAAATTTCTTTACATTAAAACTTGACTTTCCAGGGGAGTTAGTTTGATTACTCATAATACTAAAATTCAGGATTCGATTTTCTTGACGAACTCAGCGCAGATAGCCCATTTTTACTTTTTGTTGAAATAGTCAAATATGCTCTGTTGATTATCTTAAACTCTGATAAACTAAGACGTTTAAAAGGATCCAATTAGTTTTGTTTTAATCAGTCTGTACATCTCTCGTGAAACATACCGAAAAAGATTGTTAACGAATTTTGCTTTAACCTCCTTGAAATATTACAAGGTCTTGTTACGTATCTCATTCGATACCGTGGTTCCCATGTTTCAAAAACACTTGACAGGTTTCCCAAACTGAAGAATTGGATATTTCGAAGAAGAAAATACACTCTCACAGAAAACACAAGTCTGCAACTGTGTTATACGACTTTAGGTTTGACCCAAGATTTTAATAAATTTCATAATCAGCATTTCATCATTCGTAAGAGAATAATCTCACGATACACGTTTTCTTGTGAAAAGTGTATACAAGATCTTGTAAATTGTTTGTTTGATTAGAAGAAAAGTTAAGTATTTATATTACTGAAAATGTTCACGCCGATCCTTAAAAGTACAAACTATATTTCTATTAACAACACTCTAGCAAAATGTAATTTTTCAAGAGTTTATTTATGATAGAGAAGCCTTATTGGTGGAAAGATTTTTGACGTCATTGCACCTGTAATACACGATAAAACGATTAAAAAATACTAAAATTTAGTAGGGTTTCAGTGGATCAAAGAACGCATGCTCCAACAAAGAACTTGAGAAAGAAGTTTCATCATTGGATAACGGTCTGTACCGTTACGCCTACGCTGAATGTTTGGAGTGAAATACCTTGCTTCCATTGAAATTATTACAAATTCTGGTCGAAGACATGATACCATATGCCTATGGTTTAACTTTAATCGTAAATTATTATACACACACACACACATACTGTTGCTTCAAGAACATAGTGCTGAATAAATTCTGAGGTGTCTATGTCATCCATCAACGCCAACGGATTTTGGGGACTTCTTGCAGCAAGCGACCGATTTGCCTGAAAGAAGGGGAAAGCCTACTGTAAGTCTATTGTTTTATAATGTTACAAGAAACGACATTAAAATATCAATAATATTATGTCGGAATTAGCTATAGTAATAAATCTAAAACTGTTAACAATATTTTAAACAGTTATAAATTGTTCTTCAGTCCCCTCCCTTTCTGAATATACAAGTATATGTGTACAATAATAATAATAATAAATCGAAAACTGTTAGCAATATTTTAAACAGTTATAAATTGTTCTTCACCCCCTCCCTCTCTGAATATACGAGTATATGTGTACAATGATAATAATAAATCGAAAACTGTTAACAATATTTTGAACAGTTATAAGCTGTTCTTGAGACCCGTCTCTCTCTCTATATATATATATATATACAAGATGACATTAACTTGATTTTTGTTATAATTCAAACAAAGAAACAGGAAGTTTTATATTTGAATACCTTTTTTTTTCTTAAATAAACAGGAGTTGAGCTAAATAAAGACATCTATGTTGTATTTTAATGTCAAGTAAGAATAAATAAGTATAGCATATAAATATACTCATAACATTTTAACATCTGTTTTAATAAATGTTCTTAATAGTTTATCTCCAATAGTTGATCTGTATTAAAATCTGAATATGCAACGCAAAGGTTTTATTATAACACTAAGATTTTCATGTGTGTGTAGATGCTATCCTTTCCAAAATAATAAGAATCAGTTATAAATGAATTTACGATATTAGATGTTCATACAAATTACAAATGATACATAATGATTTTGTTTACGTTTTCTGTTTGTTTTTTTGCAACAAAAACAAATATGATTCATTCTATTTTTACATCATTTCACGGAACTGCTAGTAGTCGTTAGATTATTTATGGGTACTGGTGCAATCGCGATCACATAAATTTAGTGAGCAAAATGAGATTCATTAAATGTTTTCAAATTTTGTACGAATTATATACTGAATAAAATAATTCAAGCGTTTGTACATTTAATATTACATTTATTTCTGTAGTTAAGATAAAAGTTGTGCTTATTCTGTAAAGATTAATTCTTTATTCCATATCATGATTGTTTTTTTTAAGTTTAATATCATTATACATAATATGTTTATTTTGTTTTCCTCTTTACATGGATCAAATATTTTTTTCTTTAGGTTGTTGAGACCCGGTATTGTAGGAAATGCCTCATTAGCAATACGTATAGCAGATGCAGTGTGATTGCTATATTATGGGATATTTTTCCTAGCTTTCACTAATAAGTTCTTAAAATTCTTTATTCTAAAGTCAAACATTGTTTATTCCCTATTTTATATAAAACTTTTAGCTTTTATTTACTTTCCTCTAATTCATCATGTATTTCTTAATTATACTCATACATAGCTATGAATACGTTTTACGCGTATTTAACTTCACGGGCTTTTCAAGTGTACCGTATTTTCAAGCAATATATTGCTCGCCAACCAAAGATATCGACATTAACTTCCTTCAAAAAATGTGTTAGTTTGTTTTGTTTTGGAATTTCGCACATAGCTACTCGAGGGCTATCTGTGCTAGCCGTCCCTAATTTAGCAGTGTAAGACTAGAGAGAAGGCAGCTAGTCATCACCACCCACCGCCAACTCTTGGGCTACTCTTTTACCAACGAATAGTGGGATTGACCGTCACATTATACACCCCCACGGCTGGGAAGGCGAGCATGTTTAGCGCGACGCGGGCACGAACCCGCGACCCTCGGATTACGAGTCGCACGCCTTACGCGCTCAGCCATGCCAGGCCCCCAACTCTTGGAATACTCTTTTACCAACGAATAGTGGGATTGACCGTCATATTATACACCCCCACAGCTGGGAGGGCGAGCATGTTTAGCGCGACGCGGGCGCGAACCCGCGACCCTCGGATTACGAGTCGCAAGCCTTACGCGCTCGGCCATGCCAGGCCCCCAAAAATGTGTTAATCGTAAACCCAAACCAATTATTATTGGGGATTTTAATTCTGCGCATACAGAATTAAGGGGAAACAGAAATACACGCAGAGGAATGTGCATAAAAAATTTTATCTCTAGTAATAAAATGACCTCATTAATGACCATACACCTACACACTTTCCAGCCACTAACGGCTCATACGATGTACTCGATTTCATCATCGAACCCAAGGGCATGGTAATAGAATATCTAAATTTATAGTACATGATAAAATTACCAGTGACCACTTCCCCATGTCATGTATGATTCACCCGCGCCACCCTGCCGTGGCGTATGTGACTCCTTCCGCATAAACTTACACCAAAACAGACTGGCTCACTTTTAATGCCACTCTGGACTCATACCTACCCCACCCAATTCAACATACTAACAACAAAGCAGAACTAGACAATTATGTAGGTCAAGTTACAGAAGTCATAAAGAAAGCAATCACTTATTTAATGGACTCTAACACCAGAAATTCAAGCACTAATAATCAAACGCAGACAATTAAGACGAACACACTATATTACACGGGATCCACATATCAAAATACAAATCAATAGATGTTTTTTGAATTAAGCACAAAGCTACACACTGGGCTATCTGTGCTCTGCCCACCACGGGTATCGATACCCGGATTTTAGCGTGTAAGTCCGCAGACATACCGCTGAGCCACTGGAGGGCCAAATCAATAGAACAAATACAAATATTAAACAAAAAATTAAAAAAGCAAGAGAAATAATTGGCAAAACTTCTGTAAAAACTTAGAAAAAACCAAGAACAACCCAAAAGAATTTTGGAAAAAATTCAAGAGTATTGCTTCAGACAAAAACACAAATCACATGCTACAACATATCACACACAACAATAAAATCGCAAGGACGGACGTAGAGAAATCTGACCTATCAGGTTACTACTAGGAATCCTCCTTTAACGACCTAAATTCAGTAGACTTTGACACACAACACCAACATCATGTCAATAAGTTCATAAATACAAACCAAGCTTCGTTCTCACCACGATTCCCTGGCGAGATACTAAAAGCATACTCAAGTTCAATCAATAAAAAAATAACCGAATTAAAAATTAATATCAAAAACTTGAAGAGTACTTCCCCCGGACATGTCCAAATACCAAACATTATTCTGAAAAAAACCTCTACTCTCCTATTACAACACCTCACAAACATCATGAACATTTCACTAGCAACTTGATATTACCCTGACACTTGGAAAAAAACCATCATAACCACGATCCCAAAGAAACAAACCAATAGAACCAATCCAGATAATTTCCGTCCAATCAGTTTGTTAAGCTGCCTTGGCAAACAGATGGAGAGAATTATCTCCAACCGTCTCCTCCATTTTTGCGAATCGGATAACATTCTTCCAGAATCTCAAAATGCCTCCAGAAAAAATAGGCAAACAACAGATCACCTCACACGACTCACCGAATCAATCTATAAAGCTTTCAACAACAATCAAGTAACCATTGGGGTATTCCTAGATGTCAAAAAAGCATTCGACAGCGTATGGCACAATGCCATCAAATACAAACTAAATCACCTGCAAATAAATCCCACGATAGTTAAATGGATTTCAAATTTCTTAAGCAATAGAACAGCACAAGTAAAAGTCAATAAAACTATATCCAAATCATTAAATATAACTGCAGGAGTGCCCCAAGGATCAGTCCTCTCTCCACTTCTATACATAATTTTCGTCAGTGACATACCTTTCCCAAATCTAGCATACACGCACAATTCACAATACGCAGACGACATCGCTATCTGGAGCACCTCCAGAAACCCAGTGATGGCCATGTCTCGCGAACAAGAATCACTAAACAACGTCTCAACATGGAGCAACAAGTGGAGAGTCGTGTTAAATCCAACCAAAACACAAGCAATCACCTTCTATAGGAAATTAAAGAAGCAAAGACAAAATCTAGAAAAAATAAAACTATCACTCGGAAACACAACCATTAACATGAGCAAAAACATCACATTCCTTGGCATCACTTTCGACACAAAACTAACATGGAAAAAACATATAAACAATATACACTCATCAATCAGAAAAAGGATTTCACATCTAATGACTCTAACCAGCAATCAATCGAAATGTTGATCAAACACCATTATACAAATATACAAGGCTTAAATCCGTCCACTAATAGACTACGAATGTCAAGTAATATACAATATGTCAAACAACACACTCCAGAAAATCCAAGTTCAACAGGACAGAATATTAAAATCTGCATTCAGCTTACCATCATTCATGCCAACAAATTATATACATCAAATTAGCAATTTACCAACACTAAGAGATAGAATAGCGGAAATATCACTCAAATATTATCTAAAAACAGAAAATAGAAACAAACTAACGGCATCACTACACAAATTATCCAGTGCACCAAGAAAATACATTTCACCTTACAACATATTTCAAGAATCACAAATTACTCAGCAAAGAATGTAAATAAATAAATCCATGTTACTAACATGTATTCCTTTTTTTCAGATACAGGGCACACGACAGGCAAAACTTTCGGCGCTTGTCCTGTGAAAGTGGGTTTTCTTGGGGCACTCCCGTTTCCCACCACAGCACAAACTTAGGCATTGGATTTCTAGATCCCAGCCCAGGCAACTTTATTGCCAGACCCTGAATCGCGCCGTTTGAATTGAATTGTATTCATGTTCACATTTGCTTGACTTCTTCCTTTCGGGACGGGTCCCGGCCATTCTTTCCGGTGCTGCCTTTGCCTCCACCCAAGACAACATTTAGAGATACATCCTCCACCCGAAAAAGAGTTAGAAATAATAATAATAATTAAAAAACCTATTCCTAATAACATTTCACGAAAGAGAACGAAGAGGAGCCACAACGTTCCTGAACACCCCAGTTGGAGAGAGAACTCTTCTGATTTCTCTCTCTCTAAACTAAACCACTGCCACGTTAGTTTGAGTTTGAGTTTAAGTTTAAGTGTACCGTGTATATGATTCATTGCAATCTCATGATCAGATATAAAATATTTCTCTGGAGTCTGGTAAGCTTGATTTGTTGAGGAAAATAATTACTATTCCAGCTTCAAGTGTTTCTATTTAAACTCAGGATCTTGCATGATATAAATTATTGTATCTTTATTACGCAAAACAAATAGTAGAACATTAGAAGGAACAATTAAAAATAAGAGTTGTTTTGATGAGGGATACAAAATAAAAAGTACAAAGTAGTTTGATATCTGCTATACCACCATCTGAAGTGTAAAAACCACTTAGCGCCACCTAGCAAATCATTGTTATGCCACTTGGTTTTATTAATAATGCGTTCATACTGTATCACGTTCTATATTTTTCAATATTTACACGCAAACAACGACTAAAGTCAATTTCTTCTTTTAAGTGCATCGCTTTTAAAGATTTTATAAAATGTAAAGTATGGTCTACCTGCACTGTGATCATTGTGGGTAATAACAATTTTTTAATGTTATAAACTCTTAAGCTCACAGCTTATCCACTGATAAGTAATTTTGTGATGTAATAAGAAGAAAGGTCAATACATACAAATCGCAAATATTTTTGTCACGTTTTTTGAGAACCGTTGCAAACTTCAAACCAGAGATATTTAGGGTAGTTTGTTTGTTTGTTTTTGTATTTAGTGTAAATCTACACAAGGGCTATCTGCACCAGCCACCCCTAATTTAACAGTGTAAAACTAGATAAGAAGGCAGCTAGTTATCAGTACTTACCGCCAACTATTGGGCTACTCTTTTACTAACGAATAGTGGAATTGGTCGATACATTATAAAGCCCTCACGACTGAAAGGACGAGTATGCTTAATGTGACGGAGGATTTTAGGAAGTGAATTATGTGAAACGTTCAACCCAAGTATCCTCGAAAGTTACAAATATTATAAGAAGCTTAATGATTTACGATATTATTAAATAAATTTAGACAATATGGATTTATTATTTTACTGCGAGAGCTAAAATAGAATTCTTTTCGTCAGTAAATAATAACAATATTTAATTTTTTTTAGAGATTAGACAAAAGGTTTTTTGAAGAGTACAATACGTCAAATATTTTATAATCCATAGCATAATTTTCTGGCATTCATTGGTATTTAAATATGTTTGTGCAATGTACCGTTAAACTAACTTTCCTTTTACTTACATACACAAGTACTAATTTTGCTTCTGCGCCACTTTTATTAAAACTAGCACAAATCCCCGCGTTTTGTTCCTGGGCTTAAAAGTCCTCTCGCATAATTCTTAGATGCCGCAATGTATGAGTTAAGCTAATTCGATTTTGCTAATTTACGTCTATAGCTAAACCAAGGGCATATATCCCAGAAGAAAACTACCAAAAATGATCAGAAGACCCACCCATAGTACTTGAGCAAGTGTACCAAGTTTGATTCCGCTTTATTTTGATCAATCTGTATGTCTTTCATGAAACATATTGAAAGAGATAATAAATAAATGAACTGCGGATCTGTGATGGAGGAGGGCAGTGACACAAAGTCATTTGCCACATTTAGGCTCAGCTGTACTAAAAACCTACCCTAAGACTACATCGTGCTGACTGGCTTTCTGGATGCATTTTAGTCCTCGTTGGTAGTGGAAATACGACATGTGGATCTAAATTATA
Source organism: Carcinoscorpius rotundicauda (assembly GCA_011833715.1). Taxonomy (NCBI): domain Eukaryota; kingdom Metazoa; phylum Arthropoda; class Merostomata; order Xiphosura; family Limulidae; genus Carcinoscorpius; species Carcinoscorpius rotundicauda. The sequence goes on from CM022395.1 coordinate 51,516,035, forward strand.
GTAGGATACACTGACTATTATATTGTGTGTTGAATGTAAACTTTTTAAGTGACTTTTGAGCCAGTTAACATCTATAACTTTAATGTTAAAAAAATGTTCATCATATTCTATCAGGAATACAATTTGTTTATCTGTATTATATAATGTGTGAGAATTAGCATTAGATACATTTTCTACTATTTAAGAAATTCATAAAAGTCAGGCCAGAAAACTTTAAAAGGAATGAGAAGTTTGTATTTGACGACAGAATAAAATATCAGTACTATCTTCGATCTTGCGAGAAGTGAGTGGATTAGAACAACTTATGTTACAGCTTTTTTCGTGCAGTAAATATGTGACAGGATTATATAACACTTGTTCTTATTTTTCCACTCATTTACTCACAATAATGAGGTCAGGGAATATAGTGTACGGGAAACAAAAGCGAAACCATGATCATTTAACTTACTTTTCGTTCTACTTTTTTTCGTTCATACATTAAACCTTGCTTGTACAATCTATCAAATTAAATATTAACATTCCGGACACAGAGAGAAACAGTTATGCTATTGAAAGACAGAGCCTCGTAATTTACCCTTGACACAAGTGATGAGAAACTAAGCCTCAAGTGTAAATTACTATTTACCAAGATTTAATTACTTTCTAGAAATAGAAGATACAAAGAAAAGAAAGAAAGTTTGACTCTAATTAAAGTTTTGTGTTCAAAAGATTGATTAGAGGGTAATGAAGTAATGAATAAAACAATATACTTCCTAAATTCTAATAAAACATTAATATATAACCTTCAAGGAAAGCATCCTTTATGAAATAGGTAGCACTTTATGTTTTCGTATCTCTGTGTACCTCTAATTGATAAGCGCTGAAAATTAACATGTAACTTGTACAATAATCGTCTCGAACACAATGATGAGGGTAAATATTCAATACATATATTTTACTTAAAACTATAATTTATATTATTATATTTCAAACAGCTTTCTCTTATTATCTTGTGTATCAAAATATAATTTATGGAATAACTTTAGCCGTGTTATAAACTGTAATTAATAAGCCTACTTATTTACATAACCTAGTGTAAATCAATAACAATTTGAATCCACTTGCGGGAAATACCCGTAAAAGTGTTGTGTTTAAGGGATTGTGTGAATTTTGTTTACCTTTGTGCAAATTTCAGGACCCACACAACATCTAATTAATAAGTGCTGAAAACCAGCGAGTAAATTGTGTAATCATCACTTAGAACATGATGGTGAGAGTAGATATTGGATACACATCTTTTCTTTAGAACTACAATTTATAGTATTATATTTTAAAGCAGCTTTCTCTTCTTACGTTGTGTATTAAAATATTGCTTATGGATGTTGCGTATTGTAATTTATTTCGGACGACTTTCTGATTTATTGTGTTCATATGTTAAAGTGTTGCTATTTCAAATAACAGGAAATTTGAATTTGAATTTAGAAGTCCATAAAATATTCATATATATCAAATTTATGTTTTTTGACAACACGATTAATACAATTTCTTTTAACACAAATATAGTTTAACATACAAACATAAAAACAATAGAACTTATGATAATGGTTATTACTAATAGTTACTACAAATGATGGTTTACATACAAGAGCTTAACAAACAAACAATACTGAGGTGCAATCCAGGTGCAAGACGAGCTAATTTATTCTGAGTTGACGCTGTCACACTTCGTTTAAGCTAGTTAGTTTGTTTGGCCTCACATGGGTTACATACAAGCTTACTTTTTACCGAATAAAATATTTAATGTCCTCGTAGAAATAATAACATCCGAGGTAATTCACTGAAGTTGAACAGTTTGTTATATTCGAAGTCTATAAACGTTCCTAGTCAAATTGTGTACTTTTCAGAATAATATACGGTAATCATAATTATAACAGTAAATCTGTTACAATGGAATGACTTTAAACCCTTATCTGAATGCTCATTAGCTTCCATATATCCCAGTAACTTCTCTTAAAGAGAGAGATCTGTTTAAAAAATACTCACGACACGGTTGTTTTTGCGACAAGCCACTTTCGTCAGCGGTAAATCAAATTTTTGTGAATAAAACTTTATCTCATATAAAACTTGTAATAACATGTAGCACTCGAAATTAATTTTATAATATTACTTTTTGAGCTAATTGTTTTTTCTCATCGGATATTTGATGAAAGTTTTAAATTAATAGAAAAAAACGATAAATTTAGCTTTTTACGTATTATTTATCATAAATTGTTATATAACAAGTATTTCAGATCCCAGAATTTGAGCTGTTCTTTTTCTCAAAGTGAACTTTTTTTAAAAATGTGCTTATTAAAACATTAATATCCCTATGTATATACATCCGAATCCATAGGTCTATGGTTCACATTTAATATAATGTAGATTTAATCTTTGAACTACTATTTATTACCTTTTTTTAGTTTAATTATGAAGGTTAATTACTAGGCCTTCTAATTTACATCTCTGATCTAAACATTCTGTACATTTATTGTCCGTTTCGGGAAATCCCCCAAATTCCCAGATTCCCAGAGGAGGTAGGTGAAAAGTTTTACCTTTTTGCAAATCTCGGGATAGACACGATGTGTATGGCACCATTTCGAAGTTGGTGTGAGGAGTGGTTCGGGAGGAGTTACGTAACACACAAACAGACACTAAATGTTATCACATTAATCACATTGTGATTGTGTGTGTAAACTAATATTTTAAACATTTTTTAATTTTGTCTTACGTCATACAAAGAAATAAATATAATAACATCTTTATTTAGGCGCAATTAAATTAAAAAATCTTTAATCCTCTGAAAAAGAGTTGGGTGAAACAGAGTTTGTTGATTCCTTATTGTAAAGCATAAAGCTACACAATTGGTCATCTGTGCTCTGCCCACTATGTGTGTCTAAACCTGATTTGTAGTAACGTAGGCGTATTTACTTGCCATTGAGTAGCTAGAAGGTGTAAACTGAATATTTGTAGAAATTAATTATCAATAAGTAAAATAGTACGTTTCAACCCTATGTGGGAAAGAACATCACATTTATTACAAATATATATAAAATTTAAACGTAAAAATATACTCATGCACACATATATGTTCATGCTTTATTTTATTACAAGTAAGCCCTACAAAATTTCCCATCTGCAAGTCTGCAGATATAACTTAGGTTTAAAAGGGTAGTGAGGTCGAATGATGGTTCCTATATACTTTATAAGAACAAACCTTATCGCTCAATAGATTTCACTAACCAGTATATTCTATTTTGTACTTTCGTTAATAGTAAGTTGTTTTTCCCTTGTTCTCTCGCTATACTGTATCTTCTGTCTTGATCTCTGCAGTTCGTTAGTTGTAATTTTATTAACCAGCATATTTCATGTCTTTGTACTTTTACTAAAATGTAGATTTTGTACCTTCTACTCTTATTGAGAATAGTTTATATGTTTTGTGATTTCGTTAAAGGGAAAACTTGTGTTTCGTGCTAAGCAATGTTATCTTCCAGAACTTATTATTCATCCAGTCTACTGATCTGACAGGCATGTTTGTCTGTTTGTATAAAAAGAAGAAACTTCCTATTTAGTTCAGTAGTCTAATTGTTCATTTGGCAATCAGTAGCTAGACATCAAGTCTACATATTGAAACACGCTGTGGACGATAGTGTATACAGTATTAACAATAACTAAACATTGTCCGATACATGTATACAGTGAAAAGAACAACAGCAATATTTTGATCGTGCAGATAAGAATATTGTATCCAGAATACTCGTCAATAACAACGACAAAGTAAGATTATATTAAAGAAAAGTAAATATGTGTCGTCACCAAATGTAAACTTATATCATTTTTTAATTAGACTTAATAACCTGGAAACATTTAAGTTATTACTAATACAGAATCTTTATAAACTTAGGAAGAGAAAAATTGTTGAAACAACAATTACAAAAAACTAGGTTAAATTAATTGTACTAAACAACTAAATAGATGACAGTCAAGTGACTGTAGACCTTTTACTGTAGGCAGATTATGTGAGGCACAATGTACTGTGTAACTGTTACTGTTTAGTGGTTATGGTGCATTGGATGTCCTGCATGTGTTGCAGTGGGCAAGATATATACGGTATGGTGTAGTGTACACTTATTACTACGAGCAAGTTACATGAGGTTTCACGTACTGTACACAAAGAAGTATTTAGAATATAGTGTTGAAGTTATGAAAACTGCAAGAAAGTTATCGTTGGATAAAATAACGACCTTTCCCTTATGTTATTGACTCGGATTAAATAAAAAAGGTTTTGTTATATTTCACATAGAATTTAGATCTCTGTTAAAGATATACAGTAAACTATTAAACGTAATATAATACGCTCTAAATTATGGTAATGGCATCTTTATTTGAAGAGAACGAACGAATCATTTACACTGCTAAATTAAGGATGGTTAGCGCAGATAGTTCCCGTGTAACTTTGCGCGAAATTCAAGCCAAACCAAATTAATATTGTTAAAACTTAGCTGTAAGTAATGAAAGCTGTAATTACATGAAGATTGTTAAACATTCAAAAATTGATATTTATCAATCGCACGTTAGACGTATTTCAAGTTTTATTGCTTGGTGTTTCCTTAATTTATGATTATAAAATATTGTGTGTAAGACCTTATGTGGTTTTAGAAGTTTTTAAAACAAGCATTTTAAAATATAACTTATTCTAACCTAATACATCAGTAAAGCATTTCAACTGATATTTTATAATTCAAATTAACATTGGCTTTTTGAGCAAATCACATATTTTAATCACGTTCAGGGCTTCTGTCTCTTTGTATTATATTTTGCTTTCCTTCATAAGATTGAAATTTTAGTTCAACGATTATTAAGTTTATACATGCTTTCGTGCTTTTAATTGTATACCCGGTTGCACTTCATCAGTTATTTTTTTAACTGTTCAGGAGTTTATAACAATGAACAGTTATTGCTACATTCCTGTAATAGGCATAATGTTTGTGATTAATTAAGTAAAAAGTTGTGTCTCTTATTGTCAGTTTAAGTCACTGTTGCCGTTAAAAATTGTTGCTGAAAAGTCAAGAACATTTGGATTTAGCACCGTGGTTCGACTAACCTTCCCTTAAGAGCTGACACTGCACTAACTTAGACACCTTTTAGTTAACGGATAATTTATTTGTATGTGACGTAAATGCAACTCATTACACGAGAAAACTTTCTGGACCTAAGTCTGTGGCATATCGGGGTTTCTCCCATAAGCTCAGGAGTAAATGTAACAGTCCTTTGACGACGAAGTGCTTTGTCATGTTAAAACACACAAAGGATTTCCCAACTATCCTGAAAGATTTGTCACCAATGGAAAACAATTAGTTGGGCCATTAAATTTAGTATAAAATTAGACATTGTTTCAGTTAATTCTGGGAAAGTAAACTCACTCACGCATCGATATTATTATTGGGAACTCTTCTCCAATAATGTCTCAGGAATGGTAAAACCATTTAAAATTTCAAGGAAGAGAACACATATTAGAATCCAAGAGCAGTGACTAAATAATGAGCATCACTTGAATGACCTAATATGTAGCTAAAGTTATGTTTTCTATTGTCACTGTTGATCCAAAGCCCACGACAGATCATCAGATTTTCTTATTTAGTCTCCTCTGTCTAAATCTTTACTTAAAACCCAAATTAAAAGCATTAGTACACTTTGTATGAAATAAGATGAAAACATTGCGTGAAAACTGTACACAAGTTTAAACAAGAGTGTACTCAACCTAAACAGGAATCTATCATAATATAAGTACTCCCATACTCTAACAACCTTAACTGTCCATACCGATAATCGCGGATAATTAGAAAATTGAAGATTACAAAAGGAAAGAAGACAAAAGTTTCGGTATAGACATGTACTTATAAACCTTCAATTACTAATTAGATTCCTAGAAAAAAACTGTTTGTTAAATTTCAGACATGGTTTTATTGGTTGTACAGTTTTACCAGTTAAAACTAGCGATTTGTTTTTCATTTTGTTGTCAATAGTTACTCAGCTTTCTTGACTTTTTTTTACTTTTTCAGCAATTTTATGTTTTTTGTTGTGTAAAAACTGAAAACTTTGGTTTTCTAAACGTGCTATTCAGCTTCAGGCAAACATTACAGGATAAACGTGTACAATGTTACTAAAATCATGCAGTAAATTAACTTACGAAAATCAAAGTTGTCCAATTACTAAATGAAACCTAAGGTTTACATAACTATTTTACATCAGAACCAAATGAATAACTTTTCAAACATGATATCCTTTAAACCTATTATGTTTACTTTGGTGACGTAAACATAGAACTTAGTGGTTGAAATTGGACTGTGATTGTATTAGCTCAATATCCACGTCTTTGCTTGTTTTTCATATATTTGAAAATTAATAGAGACAAATTTAATTGATTGTTTCAGGTACTGCGAGAAACTTCAGCTAAATTACACTTTTCATGAGTACGGTAATGTTTATAATGGGAATTGGGCGGATACACAATACATACCTATAATAGAAAATATTCATTCATATGCATTTAACAATCAAATGACAAATCTTCAAAAGTATTTGAGAGACACCCTTAAATGATACACAAATACATACAACCTTACAAATCATGGAACTACTTGTAAAAGCCGGCAGAAGAGATACAAAACATTCATAAAACTATAAACTTTTCAATCTCATTAAGAATCTCACATTGTTGAACGTTGCTAGATGAGTAACAAACAAATTTAACATAGTTATAAGTGCATTTAACAGAATAATAGCACAGGGACCACATGCTAATGTTTTTCTATACTAAACACCATCAGAAATAAAAGCTATTTGAGGAACATGAAACAGTGCCTTGAATAGGGACGTCATTCCCTACATTGAGGAGATATAGAAACAAATGATAAGTTCCACTGTTATGGTGTCATATAAACATACTTTACAGTATCTGCTGTATTGACTCCTATAAAGCGATTCACCGAAACCTCTAGTTATTATATGATAATCACAACTAAGGTTTATAAGAATTATCAGTCTGACTTTTCGCATAAAGGATAGAAAAAATAAACGAAGTAAGCATGGACCAGATGTTGGACACACACTCTTGTGAGGTTCTACAGAGGAAGTTTTATCACAGCATGCCCAATTCCTACCTTGTTTTCTCACTTTTAAATGCACTCATTCGTAAAATTTCAGTTTAAAACATATTTCCACTAATTATAATTTTCATAAATTTTACTTCATTACAATTCACATATTTAATTTCCGTATTATATACATATATATACGAAGGTTAAGAATATTAATTTTAGCTATTAAATATTATGCTTACGAAGTTATCACTTTTGCTTACAAACACACCACCTTCACATATAGTTGTCTCAAACAACGTATTTAGTCCACACAAACCAAAATAAACGTACTTCTTCCTCAAAACACGTGTTCAACTCCGTTACTTGTACTAGCTCTTAACGGCTGTAGCATAGAATAGAAAACATAGACAATGGCTTGTACACAAAGATCCACTTACATTTCCCTCTCTTGCCAAATCAATGTCTCAAGCTGTCACTTTACTAATGAAGGTCTACAATTTATCATTCTGTTTCTACAAATTTACCACTTAGTTAAGTTATGTCACTTTGTAGGACGAAGAAGAGGAAGACATTTCCCTAAACACTTCTTGGTTTGATCTGTGCGCGAAAAGTTTGCTGTTTGTGTATGTTTAGTTTTTATTGTCCATAAACTGCTTTTATAAACGTTCAGAGGCCTGAATGAATGTCTACCAAAGAGTCTCGACCAAACATTGTTATAGTTTATTTCGGATTAAATGACTGGGAACTATCACTATATTGTTCATTAAGAAACCATATAAAATAATTATATAGTTAAAACTATTTCAAACCCGTCTAGTGTCTTCTTCAATGGCTTATACACTGTTTTTTTTTCCAAGTACAGTCCAAATGAATGAACCTACATTTGAACACAATCAACATTTAGGACAGTTTACTTGGTCGTTCCATAATGTTTGTCGAATATTACGCAAAGCTACTCGAGAGCTATCTGTACCAGCCAATCCTGATTTGAAACTAATAGAGTAGAACGAATGTGATTCCTGCTGCACAAACTGTGATCTGCTCTAATCGATTAGTGAGATTTGATCATATCTTTTATAACGACCACGGTCCCAAAGTGCGATTTTGTTTTCGGCATTAATGGGACGTAAACAATAAAACCTTGGATCAACATTCTGCCACGACACCAGGCTGCGCACGGAATATATGCACTGGTTAAAGAATTGTTTATTTATTTTGTATATTCGCGCAAAAGTACACATGTAAGGGCTAACTGAACCAACCGTTCCTAATTTCAACTGATAAAGTAGAAAGAAGTCACCTAATCAGCTTCACCCACTTCTTACTGCTGTTATTTTTTCTAATTGACTAATCGAATCTTTTTGTCACTCTTATAACACACTAACGACCTCAATACGCGGAGTGTAATTTTGCACCACCGGGACGCAAATCATGGACCTTGGATTCAAAGTCAGGCACTTAATTACCAGGTCATTTGTATTTCTGGTAAATGACAATGATTACAAAATTTATGAGTAAATTGACTTTGGACATGTTATGGTGAAACAGGCCATAACAACATCATTTTTTAACCAAAATCACAGCACAGTAATTTTTTATTAACACACAATAATTGATTCTTATTTATTTTTGTGTCACGGTGCATCCTTGGAAATGTGAACACAAGCATAGCCTTGCCATACTAACATTATACAACGTGTTATCGCCACACCTGTATTTGATAAGTTGCATTGATACACGAAATTTAGAATCCACTGGTATATAAGGAAAAGTTTTAACTTGTACTTTTAACTATCTGAAATATTAGCAAATATCTTAAATAGTTATATTTAAACTGTTAAAAAAAAGTGTATACTTTAATGGCTGAGAATTAAAAACGCTAATAGAGCAATTAAAAATATTGTGTTATCATAAGCGGTTTTATCAGGGCAGTAATTTAATCATCTAAGTTTAACAACAACAAACAACCTTTCTTTATCATTGATAATAACTTTGCGAACACTAAAAAAATCTATTCTAATTTTAGAGCCAAACCATTAATGATGTGATTTTTTTACAGGCAAGATAGTCATTGGAAGTTAAAAGAAACTTTAAAGGTTCCACCAGCTGTCATCTCCAAAACATTGTACTGATACTCCAAGTTGAAATCATCATGGATTTGGAAGAATACAGAAAACGAGGTTAGCTGTAAAGTTTGAAACACAGCATGCTAAACACTAGTCTAGGAACATATAGAACTTTAAGTATGCAGCAAGCATTCTATTACTCATCAAATAAAACATATATCAAGTATGTAGATTATATGAACGTAGTATTCCAAGTTTCTCCCTAAAGAAGAAAGCTCCGCCTTTCAAAAGTGCTCGAGTTTGCCCCCCGCTGAAACAGTGGTAAGTCTTCAGACTTATAACGCTAAAATCAGGGATTCGATTACCCTTCCTTGGTGGGCACAGCAGATAATTTGCTGTGGCTTTACTATAAGAAAACACACAGACACATGCGGTCGGGTGGTAGGGCATCGAATTGTTGTGTTAAATTGAACGTGGTAATTATGCCACACAAATTAAAGGTTTGTGTACTATACATATCATATCTTCTTGAAGGTATTATGAATAGTATATTTCGGTAAAACGCTGTTGAACGTTAATAGCTCTTTTGACTACTTTTGGTTAAACTATCCGATGTTTCGAGATACTGCCAAAACGAAAGTATTGTGTAACAAGTCAGAATTCGTGTACTTTCAAAAATAGAAAGTTTTTTTTTTAATCTGACTTCACAATACGCTCTCAACACAATCTTTCATGTATGTTTTAATTAGTTCCTGTTTCTAAATCGCTGTTTTCACTTCCTTTTTGTCCCCTGTATTTGTTCTACAGATACATTGATAAGAATAAAATGAGATTATACTGTGTTAAAATCCACTAGAGTAATGGTTTTAAGCCGAAAAAGTTTAATTTAACATTTATAATATCTTTGAGACGAAAGTATCCATTTGTAGTGCTGTATATCAGGAGTCCCCAAATCAGAGTCCTGAGAACCACAACTTTATTTCAAGAGAAGCACAGAATGTAAAGAATATTTTTCCCGATTAACGCTGATTCCAGAAAAGTACCCGTGACGTTAATTGATAGCAAAAATAACAGGTAGCTTTAAGGAGAATAAGATAGGAAACTAACGTTTTTAATGTAAGCCACCCAATTTCTATGGATTCTTAGTTTAGAAGTTCTCAATCGGGATAGTAAACGTTCTGAGGATCCTTGAACCAAAAAATTTGAAATATCCGCCATCTTTAGTGTTAATTAAGAACTTTGTTTGTTTGTTTTGGAATTTCGCGCAAAGCTACTCGAAGACTATCTGCGCTAGCCGTTCCGAATTTAGTAAGACTAGAAGAAAGGCAGCTAGTCATCACCGCCCACCGTCAACTCGTGGGTTACTCTTTTACCAACAAATTGTGGAATTGACTGTAACATTGTAATGCCCTATCAGTTGAAAGGACGAACATGTTTTGTGCGACGGGGATTCAAACCTGCGACCCTCGGATTACGCGTCGAGCGCTTTAATACACTTGGCCATGCTGGGCCAATTAAGAACCTATGGAAACACTGCCATTGCAACGAGCTATTTATAACTATTCACTGTTTAAAACATAGCACAAAATATTATTTTATTTATGCAAGCTTTTAATGGACGACATTAGTGGCTACTTACAAAACATTCGTAAATGCCATCTTTCAGCTAGTATATATGAGGTTGCTGTAATCAGAGCAAATTTTACAAAATGGTTGTACGGGTAAGATATGTTAAGTGCTTCAGTAAATATTACAGATTTAAGACAAAAATATTGTTCTATTTAGGGAAGGAATTAGTTGACTATATCACTGACTACTTGCAAAATATTCGACATCGACGCGTTTTTCCTGACGTCAAGCCTGGATACATGAGATTACTTCTGCCCGAGGAAGCTCCAATAGAGGGTGAACCATGGGATATCATATTTGCTGATGTGGAGCGTGTTGTCATGCCTGGTGTAAGTTACCTTACCAGTAACTCATCATGGTTTTACCATTGAAAAGAAATAAAGCAGTGGTAATATTCCAAAAACTTACTTTATTGGATATGGTAATAACTGGTCATATCATCTTCTGTCAGTGTTATATTACCCAATTCTATTTGTATCATCATTTGATAGGACAAGTTCAATAAATAAATAACATTGAGAGTTACCGAAAATTATTTTACTTAGGTTCAGAGAAGTTATTTTCACTCTTTAAGTATATCATGTAATGGTTCGATTTTTTGAAGATTCTCTGTACATTTCAAACTCCAAGAACGCACGAATGATTGGCTGTTATGAAAAATTAGTCGAGTTCAATAAAGGTAACTTCGTTCATTGAAAAATGAATCGATACTTGTGAGAAATACACTTTGTACCGTTTATTCACTTTACAGGTTACCCACTGGCAAAGCCCGTACATGCACGCTTACTTTCCTGCCCTAAATTCTCCTGTGTCTTTACTGGGAGACATGATTGCGGACGCTATCGGCTGTTTGGGATTTACTTGGGTAGGTGTTTCTTTTCTTTAAACGATGATTGATGATATAAGGTTTCGTAAGTGTTCACTTTTTGAGACTTAGTGAATGACAAAAATCAAAACTTATTAAAATAGTTTCTATCTGGTATACATTTTTACGTAACTCTATTTGAGCGTTTTATACAAAGAAAACCGAATAAAACGAACTTATTAGTGTCTTTATAATGATCATGTGCAACTTATATTAAACGATAATCAAATAACTCGAAAATGTTGTAACGTGAAAAAATCAAATCACTTCATATTTAAGGATTGACCGATTACACTATGTAACACGAATATTGTTCCTGGATAGCATGTGTTATTTATTAATTGCCTATGTTGTAAAAGTACAGAAAATGGCCATTATTCTCTTCAAATTTTGCTTTTGTAACCTGGATATTTTCCATGTAAAAACGGGCAGATTTGTAGATTTTCATTTACATAAGGTCTGAATAAAACAACATATGAATCAAGATTTACATGCGTTTATACTAAAGTTATTAAAAATTTTTTTAGAAGTGAGTAGTTTTTCGAAATTTGCGACTGTAGTGTAAATCACTTTCACGTATCAGCCCCCAAATGTAGTGTCCCATCATTTTATCGTTATACGCTCCTTGGTAGCAACATTGAAGTCCAGTATATCTTAATGGAAGCGCTCGCTTTGCTCCTTGAGGTGCACCGAATGAGCCAGGGAAAGAGACGCATGCTTATTCCAGTAATGGAGCAGCATAGCTTCTGAATGAGTTATCAATGAAAAGGCGCCACTCGTACAGGTTACAGACAATTTCAGACTGGATACACTGTGGTAGAAGCAGATCTTATCTTGAGACGAGTGAAGAAGCTTGAAAAATGTCGGTGACGCTTCCTCTGACTTGTGACTTGTAAACTTTCATCTAAAAAATCTCACTCCTTTAGCCTAGATGTCAAAAGCTCGGCATTCGACTTTGTTACACCAAAATCTCTGATCAAGTCATTGAGGTCTCTTTGGTTGAGCTAGTATGGATTTCTCTCACCAGCTGCACTTCTGAATTGTAATCTGTATCTTCAACATCTACCGCCTCTTCTGATCTGCTGCTTTCTTCTGAGGATGGCTGCTTTCTCTCTGGCAAAGTGGGCACAGGTGGTTCAGGGCAATGTGATACTAGAGCGATGGATGATGGAAAGTCCGGATACATGATAGCAGATGCATTCTTGCCAGCCTGACGTTTCGAATGGTCCACCACACAGAAGTAGCAATTGCTTGAGTGGTCAGTGGGTTCACGCCAAATTCTTGGAATGGCGAACTTCATGGCTCTCTTTTCTCCTTGTACCATCCTAAAAAGCAGCAAAATAAAATTGTTATTATGAAGAATAAATTTATTTCGTCTACAACTAATATGTAAGAGGCTCATGCAAAATATTTTATATGTGATATTTTCTATACTGTTGAAAATTTAAAAGTATAAATTAATAGATATTTAAATTTTAAAAAGTCTAAAATTTGTATAATATAAAACTTTACTAGTCAAGCAAGCAAAACTTGCCCGTCTTACCTTCTAGAGTTGTTGTTTTGTTGTTTTTTTTGCAGTGCTCTCAGTTAATATGAGATGCCCAAGATTTGTCTTGATCCCTAACAGGCATATCGAAATATACCTTTTAGGCTTCACACATTTTAGCAGATGCTGTCACAGAGTACTTTTCGCTCTTGTCTTGATAAATTGGCCACATACATAGCTGAATGCACCTGGAGAGTACTTGCAGCTTCTTGATGCCATCTCTGATAAAATCAGATAGGTCTATGTGTTCACTAAGGCAGCTAGAACTAAACTGAAGTGGTGAGTGGTGATCCCCTGTATATATATATATATATATTACTATGGAAAGTTCTAGAAAACTCTAAAAGGTTCTTGAAAATTCTCGTAAGTTCTACAACATTCTAAAAAATTCTTGTAAGTTCTTCAACATTCTAGAAAGTTCTTGAAAATTCTTGTAAGTTCGAGAAAATTTTCGATCAGCTACTCAGCACTGAATCTTCTTGGAATGTTTTGGAGAATGGGTAAATTTTAAAATTTCATTACCCAGGTCACAAAAGCAAAGTTTGAAAAGAAAAATATGTCTTTTTCATTTACTTTAGGTATAAGCAATTGGGAAATAACACCTTCTACCCAGGAACAAGAAAAAATAAAAATTTGGTTGCATAGTGTTATTCGAAATTATGAACAAGAATACATAATGGGCTATCTGAGCTCTGCTCACCACGGATATTGAAACAAGGTTACTAGGGGTGAGAGTCCACGGAAATACCGCTGTGCCATATATAGTAAGCTTTTAAAAATAAAATAAATGTAAATATTGTACATCTTTTGACATTGTCTTGATTTGATAGAATCCACAATGATTTTAATTCAGTGCAGTTAGAAAATTATTACTACTGTATAAAGTAGACAGTCATCGTTAATATAAGTATTACATCTCTTCCCATAAATATTACATCTCAGTCAGCTTTTTTTCACCCTAAAATCCTGTATATAAATAATAAAAAAGTTTGATTTGCAATTTCCCAATTAGTTCTGAATTTTTTAATGCAACTTTAAAACCAGGAAAAGCTAAACCAAAATTCACTTTAAAATGTTTAATACTGACACTACTAACAGAATATGTTAGCCAACATTCAATTTTTATTCTCTTTAAGTGAATGTTTGTGAAGGAAAGACATATTTGATAAAAATTCCCAGTCTGACTGATGGCTGCTAGACAAACAGGATTTTGATGTCAACCAAGATATTCTGTATCGTTGTAACATTCAAAATGAGCTGGTCTTTAGTAAATTTCTCTTACAGTCAAAAAACGAGTTTTTTTGCTCTGAAGGGTATTTCAGATCTAAAACAGTTTAATTACAATTTACTCTTTTATACTAATATTATTACTAGTGAACTTTGATTTACAGTACTGTCTTGTTAGTCGTCAATCAGCGTGTTCTTTCCTTTCTGATTTCATCGAATAGTTCACCACAGGCAGAAATATAAAGTTCACATATACGTTTTAAAGGATTGTTTGTTTGTAACTAAGCACAAAGCTACACCAAAGACTAATCGTGCTATGACCACCACTGGTATCGAAACCCACTTTTTAAAGTTATAAGTCCGCAGCCATACTGCTGTGCCTCTGAGGGGGTATATTACAAAAGGTTTGCTTGATTGTGTCCAGAAGATCTTTGAGCTGGCGATGTCTTGCAAGTGACTTTTTCTACTTAATATCATTTTATTTAGTACATTAATTGTTTGTTTAAAATGTTTTATTCCATAATAGTTAAACAGTCTTTATTTGACCTAATAAAATATTCAAAAATAATGATTCGTGGTGTTAAGATCAAACGTTACGTCAGTGCATGGGTTTCTGTAGACTTTTACTTCAAACTTTAAATGGGAAGTTTTTACTTGCTTTAGAAAGACCTCATGAAAAATAACTAAACAAAAGTAACTCTTTCATTTCTAATGGGGCTCTTCTTTAGCATTAGACCAACTGTGCTTGTTTTTAATAAAGCTCACAATATGAAAACAATTTATCACTTTGGATCTAAAATGTGCGTCAAACAATGAATCTTTAGAACGTTTTGTTTACTACATGTCGAATATTATTGTAACCATTTGCATGTTTTTTTATTTTTTCTCTCCCAAAATTATCGATACTTAGGTTAAAAATATAAAAAGCTATTTTTTGAGTAATATTGAAATATAGCACCAAAACATACGAATTATTGCATTGTTTTAACCAAATTGTTACTGTAGCAACTCTGTTACCCATGTCAGTTTTCTTTGTATAAATTTCAAGAAAATAATTCTCATATATTTTCAAGTCACAAAATTTAGAATTGTTTCATCACAAGTGATTTTCATCTTGTTTTGAAGTTTCAGGCCTCATTAAATTTATCGATTATTTTTATACAGTGCAGTAACTTGTAATTCAGAAAGTTTAAATCGAATTTAATAAAAATCCAATAGATGTAATTAACATTTTTTAAACTAATACTTTATAACTTTCACTATATTTTTGATCATTACATCAACGTATTTCGTGCATTTTAACATAATTTCACAACTAGCCACTAAAACATGATTAAACCCATATTCTCAAACATTTTATCAACTGAAAAGCCCCCCCAATGCTCAGCGGCATGTCTGCGGACTTACAACGCAAAAAATCGAGTTTCGATACCCGTAGTGGGCATAGCACAGATAGCCCATTGTGCAACTTTGTGCTTGATTCAAAACAACATCAACTAAAATGATTTCTTATCTTGTTTCAATGATTTCATTCTTGTTGGGTAGTTTCAAATCAAAGTAATATATACTTTCATATTCGAAAACTGTTCAGAAATGTATCTGATTTGTAGTCTAGTTGAGTTTAATGCAATATAAAAGTTTAATGAAAACTTCTTTAACAATTTTCCAATAGCCTTAGAGGCACATCTCCAGGCCCATAACTCTAAAAATTGGGTTTCAATAACTGTGGTGAAAAAAAGTCAGATAACTCATTGTACAGCTTTGCATTAACAACAACCCAACTTTCTTTAATAAAACATTATTTTCAATCTCTGTTCTACTAAACTGTTTAATTAAATAAAAAATATTTATAAAACATGATTTATAAATACACTCAGAGTTTGTTAATAAAAACACATATTTTATAAGGACTGCTCTCTTGATTATTTCTATCTTTAGGATTGGTGAACATTTTAGTTATTTCCGCATCTTCCATTTCCGAATCAGTCTAACAAGAGATACCGACTATAATCACCTAGCGAACAAACGTATCTAATTAATAAAGAAATCGTATGAAGGAAAAAGAGATAAAGAATTATTGCAGCAAAATCATTTTGTCAAGATCTCGCGTCCTTTCAGTAACGTTTTGGGAACTAGCTTCATTAAAGATTAAAAACAAATTATGCAGAGATCTTAAAAGGCTAAGATAGTCCTCTTATCCCAACAAATATAATTAGGCTAACCCTAACTCTCGAGGCAGAAATCTGATAAAGAGATCTTCTGCTGGTACCCAACCAAGCTGCTATAGGTGTACACATGATATGATCGTTGTATTAATAATCAAAAGTTAACAAAGCGAGAGAAAATTTTCTCAGTTCTGGTTTGCACGTTTAATAAACATACCATTTGTCGATTACAATAAGTTTTCCTCGCTTTAAATTACAAGCACTGTTCTGTTTCTTACAAATATTTTTTATTCGTCTTAAATTTTCCCAATAGTTTATTTTTCCAGCAATTAACCACATCAACGAAAATTGTTTCTCAAGAGACAGTATATAATAATATAAATTATCAACATCGTTGTTATAAATTAAATAGTGATCTAGTATTGATGACGTTTCATATTCATGAAGAGTGTAGAAAATTAGACGAGCGTAAAATAAAAAAACGTCTCCAACATGTTGTCACCCTAACCACTCTCTGTGTTTGTTTTTTGAATTTCACGCAAACCTACACGAGGGCTATCTGCGATAGCCGTCCCTAACTTAGCAGTGTAAGACTACAGGAAAGGCAGCTAGTCATCACCATCCACCACTAACTCTTGGGCTACTCTTTTACCACCTAATAATGCGATTGACCGTGACGTTATAACACCCCCCACGGCTTGTTTAGCCTGACGAGGATTCAAACCCTCGACCCTCAGACTAGGAGTCGAGTGCTTTAACCACCTGACCATGCCGGACCCACTCTCTACGTAAAGATAAAGTTGCTCTAAATACATCTAATTTTCTGGTTTTGAAAATCATCCTGATAAGTAACGAAACTATGAGATTTACAAGTTAAAGTATTGTAATTATAAGCTTTCTTTACTGAATCACCTGCTTTTATTAAAACGTTTTAATAGCATGGTGTATTTTATGATTTACGAACTTGCTGATAAGTACGAATATTTTTTATAAACGTCAATTAAAATGCTCATTTTAATATGGAATAAAATATGTTGTCTTTGAGCGTTTATTCAAACTACTTCTTGTGCCTAAGTATAACATCTCTACCGGTACCCAAAGGCTAAGCACTTTATATTAACAAGATATTGTAATCTCACCAAGTTCTTACAATCTATCTCGCCATGTTCGGCATGCACTATCTGATGATTACGCATCTCAACAACATCCCTATTGTGCAGTGTTTATTCAAATTGCTTCGTAGTTAGGATGTCGTGTCCAAAGATCGCCACTCTTCTTTGCGTACTTTCATTAAATCGTTTTATGAATGTAAACAATGGTTTCGTAACTGTCATTTCAACAGTTTGTCACTTGGTGTGTTAATTTAACGCTATTTTTAGTTTACGAACTACAACGCAAAAGTTTAGGGTTCATTTCTCGGCAATTAACAGAGTGCAAACATCCTGTTGTGTAGCTTTTCACGTAATCAAACAAGCAGAAGTCTAATCGCACAAAAATGCATAGATATTGTGTGTGATAACTTGATAGGTATTACTTCAAGTAGGAATAACAAAAAAAACAATTTTATTTTACAGCTGACTGTAATAGTTAAATAGAGAGGTGAGACTGGAAGCTTCATTTGTAAAATCCGGTATTTGTTGTCATGCATAAAGTCCAGAATAAGCTCTTCATCCACTCTCCTGATCCCTAATTTGTCCCTGGTATACTATACAGCGAAGAACATGAATTTCTTGGAATAAGTTTCACAATATATCATGCGCCACTCTCTAAAATGTTTTTTCATCAATTGACCAGTAGAAAATGGTACAAGATATTTTACAGTTGTGAAAGTGCACATACTGCTATCTTTTCCAGGCTAAAAACAGTTCACCAATACAGTTTTTAACATTTGATCTTCCATATCAGGTCATGGAGCGTACAAGTGATTAGTGTCAATTTTCCAAATGAAAAACTTTCTTTATTATGTTTCTTACTGTCGTCTGTAACACATAGACAGCTTTTATGTTGGATTCTCACATGTTAAAAGACAACACAGTTTGCTCACCACGTCTGTAATATGACTTGTAGCAGGTCTTTTACAGGATGGTCTTGGTGTTCCAAATTGATCTACACTCTTTTGCTTTTCAGTATCATTAAGAACGAAAAATAACTCCGTCTTGAATTTCTAAACCTTAATTCCAAATACATCTTTTTGGTCTAAACAAATGAATATTTTTCTTCTGAAAGACTGCTGTTTCGCCTCCACAACAGTAATCAGGTTTTAGTGCCATCACATTAACTACATAACACTAAGAAACATTAAAATGTAGTTCTGAAACATTCCGCTCTGTCACGACTTTATACCTCAAGCAGATGGAGAAATGGGTATTCACACAATTACATAAAAAATATAAAGGTTAAATTGTTTGATGCAACTTTTATAGATTTTGGGTGATCAAACACTTAAAACGAGCTTTGAGAAACCATCTTCGTACACTAAATTCGTTACGGAAACCCTGTAAGAAGAAATAAAGTACTTTGAACATGACAGTCTTACGACAGAATGTTTATGAAAATAAAACTACAGAATACTGTCAAAATTCACAGTTGTTAAATAGAATATAACCGGGCGATGCGACATAAACTGTAACGATTTGTGAAGCTTGAAGGTCGTCGTTCTGATGTCAAATAATCAGCCTCTATGTAATTAATTAAATATAAAATTTATTGAATACATTTACTATTTCCTCGATTGCACATAAGCTGAAAAGTAGTGTACTTCGTAAAGCTATTGTATGATATATGTAAAGTTTTCGTTTGTACAATCGCATTAAAAGTCCAAAACTTAAAAAACACATAAAACTGTGAAAATATGTCACAAAACAAATAATAAAAAACATTTTTAAATAGTAAATGATGTATGAATAGCAGTTTAAAAACTAGAATGTAGGGTGATAGAAATATACATAAATCATCCCCACTTGACTTTCAATGTTAAAATTTTATGTTATACTGTAAAATGTATACTTGACTATAATATTACTGCAGTTGGAAGTTATTTCTTCCTGACTGTAAATAGGTAGTTTGTTTATTATAATATAATGTATAAGCTTCTACATAATATAACTAAAAACCTAGGCCTTAAACAAAAGGAAAACCAAATTGAATCAGAAGAGACCTTGATTGTTACAGAATAGAGTAGACTCTCGCTACATGGTAGGTCGAATTTACCAGTCTCGTAACCATTTTATATCCGTATATTTTACAGTGTGACATTAAATTGTAATACTGAAAGTTATGTAGAGATTATATGTGTATAGATGTATCATCCTTACATCATTTTATATTTATAAAATGTTTTTATTACTTGTCTACTCTTTGCTTCGTTACTTCCTGAATTAACAGCTCATCAGTGATGCTTGGAAGAGAGAAGCAGAGCAGGAATCAAATAATAGATTAGGCTTCTACATCATCTTTTATTCATTAAACTTTACATTTTGATGAGGAAAAACATTGGAAATAGACTTGTACTCTTATCGCTTTATATTACATATATATTAACAACGTTTCATTATCTTAACACATGATCACTGGAACAATCAGGCTTCGAGTCCGGCGTGCACGGAATTAGAGATTATTGTTATGGACTGGTTAGGGAAAATGATTGGACTTCCTGAGGAATTCTTACACACTCGGAGGGATAGTGAAGGTGGTGGAGTAATTCAGGTAGGTTCTAAATAGTTTTAAATTTAAGTTAAAAGTAAAGAAAACAGTGATGTATGGAAGAATATAGAAACAAATAGTTTCTGTGCATATTTAAAATAATATTTATCCCCTATAGACTACGTCAAGTGAAGCGACTTTTGTAGCCTTGTTGGCTGCTCGGACGGAAGCTATTCGAAAAGTTAAATCTGAGTATCCGGAACTCGAAGATGCCGAAATTAACAGTCGTTTAGTTGCATACTGTTCCGACCAAGTAAGTAGTTTCAACGAAACAGTAATGTTCGATTATGTCTGATTTATTAGAGATAAACACAGTTGTTATTTTTTACTTACAACAAAAAGGGCATTTGGAGCTTTAGTTGTAATTCGACCTTTGCAATAAAATCCTGCGAATTACCTAAGAATAATGTAAAGATCTTTTTACATGACATTTATATGTTTTTCTTATAGTGTTTGAATATTACCAACTTTTAATATTTCAAAAGATTGGAATTTTTTATTTTCTTAAGTTCTTTTACCTGATTATTCAAATTTCTTCCAAAATAAGGCTGATACTGGTAAAATATCTTCTTCATTTACAGAGAGTAGGATTTTTAACAAGTAGACGCGTTTTCAGTTTTAGCCTTGACTCGTTTTGTTTTTATCTAATCATTATCTGACATTGCTTTCAATATTAGTCATAAAAGTTTTTACTGTGACTTTTATTTTTGTATAGCTTCAATTTTATCATGATAAATATATTTATATATACATAGTCTAAGTAAAGACTCTTGTAAACAACTAATTTTCAAAGCAAAGCTGTTTAATGTGACTTTATGTGTTTTAATTTGTAATCCTAAAATGTGGTTTGGATTTTTACCTTTACTCTTACATATAAGATTATCTTCTAACGGCAATTCAAGTATGCAACGTGGATATAATTTATCTAAAGAATTTCTAAGATATAGTTGTATGTAAATCAATGTATGTTTAACTTCTTCAGGTTTTCTTCAGTTTACTAAATAAATTTTATATATTGTTTTATAAATGCGCAGTGGTAAGTTTGTTATATTAACACGAATTTTAATAAACAAGCCGCATGACAACAACAATCAATAAAAGCTGCACTGAAACAGATTGTATCAGAACTACATCTTGACATTGTTTAGCGCTTATAGTTAATATTCCATCAAAAAAGTGATCGGTTTTGAGAAAGGTATGTAACAATTCTTTCCGACGCAAAATATCCACGTATTCATATCATATTGATCTGTTAAGATAGGGGATCTAGAATTTCCAACATATACTTTGTATTTAAAGGAATTCGAAAACAACTCTAGGCACAGAACCGTCCAGAAAAAAAAAATTGATTAAGTTAAACCGTAGCTGCTGTTGTGCGTCTTGTAACAGGTGATAGTTCGGGAACACAAAGGTCAATGGCAAAAGCCGACCATGTGATTCAAGCAACAGTCGCAACATAACGAAGAAAATCGTGTGAAAATAAGATCAATGCGTTTCGTTTTATACCCAAACAAACTGATAAAGTCACCTATGGATATCTATGAGAACGATTTGTTTAAAAGGGCGTCGGAAAACTATCGTCCTCGGAGACTTAGAATGCTTTGTACATGACCACCTTATCCGGAAAACTTTAGCAATAAAAATTACACTACAAGGCCATTGTAAAGATGCACGATCGTCAAACAGAGTATGACCTGATCCGATGACATGGATTGTAACTACTTTGTGAGACTCCAACGTAGTTTTAATGTAGAATACTCAACCTTCTGTACTAACATTCACTGATAAACCTTGTACAACGATATACGCAAAAAAACATTATTTCTTCTACTTTGATTAAGCTCAAGATACAAAAATAAGATCATGCTTAATAAATTTTATTGTTCAATGCTTATCCCATTTTTATAAGTGTTATTCGAAACAATATACATCAAGAAAATATATCATACACAAAAGAAATAGAAATTAATTAAAATATTTTAAATCTTAACGTTAAATTACGTCATGATACTTTTACATTTTAATACGAACCAATCTTTGTTATTGATAAAGCTTCGGTTTCCACAAAAACGGCTGGTCTGTTCAGTTGCAACTTTCACTAAAACTTTCTGTCTTATGATATAGTAAATAATCATTACCGATATGAAATCATTTGTGTACAACTTTCTTCGACTAATCCGGTCAAAAGAAGCGAACATTTTTGGCAATTTAAAAGTTTTAGAAAGTGTTTCTTTTCAACTCATTCGATCGAGAAATAATACTGACTTCTAATCCAATAAGCGTGAGTTATATTTCATATTCCTTTTCACTTTATAAGCCAATATTTTAGAAAGTTCATAATATTACTTTCATGTTACTGACGAAGGTTATGTCCTTTTAGGCTCACTCTTCGGTGGAAAAGGCTGGACTAATTGGTCTTGTTAAGATGCAATACATCGAAAGTGATGATCAATTGAGTCTGCGCAAGGATTTCTTGGTCGAGGTCATTCAACACGACCGTGAAAAGGGGCTTATCCCCTTTTTTGTAAGTGTTTTTTTTTAAACAACATTAAGCTGTATTTTCAAATTGAGGTTAGTCTTTAGTTCATTTCTTAACACGTGATTTTATTCCAGTCAAGAGACTTGTGGACCAGCAGTGAATTATTAAAAATAACGTGAGAGTAGATGTTTTGTGTTTTTGAAAGGGAAAAGATATTCATTTTTCGTTACAACTTTTTATTCATACTGTTCCGTTGGTGTTTTGACGTAGCTCTTCACTTAGTTTAATTATTTGTTGTTGTTTTTTAATTTCGTGAAAAGCTACAAGAGGGCTATCAACGTTATAAGGAAAGCACCTAGTCATCGCCATCCACCACAGCTCTTGGGCTACTCTTTTACCCTAAATAGAACAATATTTTTGTCTTAAGCCTGTAATATTTACTGAAGCATTTAAAGATATCTCACCCACACAACCCTTTTGTAAAATCTGCTCTGATGAAAGCAACCTCATATATTTTGGCTGAAAGATGGCATTTACAAATGTTTTGTAAGTAGCCATTGATGTTGTCCAATAAAAGCTTGCATAAATAAAATAATATTTCGCGCTATGTTTTAAACAGCGAATAGTTATAAATACCTCGTTGCAATAATAATGTTTCCATAGGTTCTTAATTGGCCCACCGTAATCCGAGGGTCGCAGATTCGAATCCCCGTCGCACCAAACATGCTCGTCCTTTTAGCTGTTATGGCGTTACAACGTCACGGTCAATCCCACCATTTGTTGGTAAAAGAGTAGCCCAAGAGTTGGCGGTGGATGGTGATGACTAGCTACCCTTCCCTAGTTCTACACTGCTAAATTAGAAACGGCTAGCGCAGATAGCCCCCGTGTAGCTCTGCGCGAAATTCAAAAACAAAACCTTCAAGAGGGCCGTTTTAAGTTGATAGTTCCAACTTTGATTATATGGGTATTATAAACTATATCTGAAAATAGGAATTTCAAAATACGAAAATTTATAAAAACTATCCTACAAATATTATTACTATTAAGTAATATAATAACAACAATTAGCATAAGAAAAACTACGGAGGACGCAACAAAACACATGCTTAGAAAAAAGGAGCTATATAAAATATTGCACCCCACTCATCTGGAGTACAAGAATACAGAAACAGTAAACAAGCCCCTTTTCTTATATTTCCATGTTTTGCTTCCCTAGATTACCTAAGCACAATTGAAATGTAACTAACTTCTGTAGTTTGCTGCAAAGAGTGGAAAAAAGTATCGAGTTGGCACAAAATACTTATAGTGGTGAAAACAATACAGCCTACAGCTTTGTCTCTTGATAAGTATATAAAAATATATGGAACACATTTATTAAAAAGAAAACCTCAAAACTGTATTTGGTTATTATGCGATGTCATGATAAATGCGGTCAAAAGTGTAAGTTTGATGTTAGAGCATTGCCTCTAGCATAACGTAATATTTATTGTGCTACAGTACTGGCAACTATGAACGTTTCATTTTTCGTAAGCATTTTGCTAATACGTTTTTCGGAAAACTATATGTTTCCAACGTGGCCAAGCTGTAACTTGTATAGTTTTCCCGTCACCTACGTGACTCTGCATGCCTCGGTGGTTAGGGCGCTCGACTCGTAATCTGATGGTCGCAGGTTTGAATCTCCATCATCCAAACATGCTCGCCCTTTCAGACGTAGGGGCGTTATAATGTTTACGGGCAATCCCGCTATTCGTTGGTAAAAAGAGTACCCCAAGAGTTGGCAATGGGTGATGATGACCAGCTACCGTCCGTCTAGTCTTTTACTGCTACATGAGGGATGGCTATCACAAATAACCATCGTGTAGCTTTGCCAAAATTCACAAACCAACCAATCTATCATCAACAGGTTCATATTTATATCCAATCGCATTTTGTGCCAGCCATACTAACTGTAATTTATACACGGGAAACAGCATTTTGCACATCTTGTTTCGATCGAAACTCACATTAAGTAACACCGCGTTGCTAGGTGTCAAATCCCTTCATCTTTCAACGGTTCCTGGTACGTAAACTTTGAAAATATAAATGTGGTTACTCATTTCGCGCTCCTCTACTGTGTTTCATAGAAACCTGTGGATCCAGTTCTGAAACCACAAAAACCTTCTGAATGGCCACGACGTCTTCTGCCCAGCCAAATAGCCAACACGTTTTGTGTTTTTAGTTCCACAAGATGTATCAAAACCTCATGTTTTACCGTATTATTAACTTTGTTTTTTCTTTCCTTCTAACCACTGCCCGTCACAGTTAAGGTATTTTATTCGGCGCATTGACCATGAAAGTGACTTTTCTTCTAGTACCCCCCTCTCCAAGATACACACATAGCAAAAATTGTCGTTTTGAATCGTTAGATCTTGTGATCCCGCCGTGAAAAGGTGCATTCTCAATTAGAGTTAAAACGAAGTTAGAACCAGATTAAAACCGATGTTTAAGCAAACTTTAAATCTAAAGCCCTGTTCTGACCAATCACAGTTATAACCTCTAGGTCCAGGAACTCGTCACTTCACCACAGCCTTGATCTCCACAACCTGGAGACCACCCTCCAAGCTGCCACCGCCAATCGGCCAACCCAGCCATAGCTGTCCTTTTCTATTTTCCGTCCAGGTTCACAGCTTTCTCCAAACTGTTTCAATATTAATATTAATCTAGATCCATCTTAAGTAGCTCGATATCTGTAATATCTTCCAAGTAATACCATTATTCTTTCCCAAGAGAACCACTTCAGGTTTTGTAAGTTATAAAATTAAAACTACTAATAAACTGACTGACAGCTCTGAGAATCCTTAAAACTCCTTTGACTCATGTATGATGATCCAAAATCTGAAAATTTTCCAAACATGGATTTAAGTGTTGTTCTGTATAGGTCCTCACACGTTAGTACAAAATTCTAAAATAATCAGTTTAGTCAAACCTCAGCGGTAAATACGAGGGCTCCTAATGCTAAAAATTGTGTTTGGATACCCGAGGAAAGCATAGACCAAATATCTTATCGTGTAGCTTTGTGCCTTACAACAAGTGCAACAAGCCTGTAAAGACAAATTTTGTCGTACCCTCATCCCCTCATACAACTATTTTACATATCCGTATTCGTTATTATTCTGTCGTCAGAGCACACGTGCAAATAATCCAAATCGATTTGTCAAAAATTGTGAGAGGAATTCATAAATCAAGAAAACAGTAACATGTATCATCAAGAGATGCGTGCATGCCATTAATATTTTCTTAAAACATCATTTTATGTATTTTAAAGTTATTCATGAGTAAGTGTTTTAATTTTTGCTATGTCGTGAATGAATTGATTTGATTTTGTTGTTGTTTTTTAATTTTGAACAAAGCTACACGGGGGCTATCTCTGCTAGCTGTCTCTAATTTAGCAGTGTAAGACGAGAGGGAAGAGAGCTAGTCATCACCACCCACCGCCAACTCTTGGGTTACTCTTTTACCAAGGAATAGTGAGATTGAATATAATATTATAACGCCCCAAGGCTGATAGGGGGAGCATGTTTGGTGCGACGGGGATATGAACCCGCGACCCTCAGATTACGAGTCGCACGCCTTACGCGCTTGGCCATGCCAGGCCATCAACAATAATAATGTTCATACACACCGCCTTTAGAAACTGTTTGACTAAAAACAGATTTATACTGCTAAAGCTTGATATGCAAACAAGTTTACTGAGATATCGTCAAGATCAGTAACTGATATAAGATATCAGAAGGAGGGTGCGGACGCCTGGACTGGCGCCATATCATTTCAGCATTCATCATTTATATCAGATTAAGCATCACATTAAGATAAAATACAAATTACTGGCGTGTAGCTGAGAGAGGCAAGAAATAAAACATTTTATTGAAATTATGTATTGTTAAAAGGAGCGCACTGTAGAACTTTACGGCGCAAAACTATGAAAAGGGGAGGGCGGCCGTACAGTCTCTGAATCCGCTAGTGATCAAGATACTTATTCCATTTAATATCAGTCAGTTTGGACTATTTATTCGTTAAATCTGTAATCCACCTATCGTAAAATTAAAGTAAAATCATTAAAGACTATGCAAAATCATCCAGAAATGAAATTCTAAATATGAAAAAATAATTGCTATTTATCGTGATTTGTTGGTTTTATATAATGCCTATGGTTTCGACAAAATGTAGAATATCAAAAGATTAGAAATAACTAAATATTTTTTATATGTTTTTCAGCTTTGTGCTACACTCGGAACGACTGGTGCTTGTGCTTTTGATAATCTTCGAGAAATTGGACCTACGTGTAAGTGAAGCTCAGAGGATAGATTTACTTTCTCTGTAAAATAGTTAAATATACTTAACTTAAACGCAAACTTTTGAAAAGTAGGAATAGTTATTTTCAAGTTGAATTTCGTGCTCTTTTATTTACCTATTCTAATATAATGACTTTGATAAAAACTAAAAGCCCCCTATTAGCTCAGCAGTAAACTAGAACGGTTGGTCTCAGTTTTCAGATAGTGCCCCGATCTACAGGATGGCCCGTATGTCGCTACCCATCCATATGTTATATTCAATTACGCACGTATTATAAATTTATTTCTTTTTTTCAGAGAAATATGGCCAATGTAAACCCATTTACACTTGAAGAACGTATTGTGACATAATCGTCGCACAATATTATGCAGCAAGAATGAAGGACAGCACATAGATACACTGGATACATATGATATATTAATGGGTGGGGACTTACGGGCCACCCTGTATATACCTCGTATTTGTTCACTACGTTTGATAACTAGTGAATTAGAAATCTTACAGTGCGAAAACTTGGATTTCGATAACTTCGTAGTGTAAACAGCCCAGTATACAGTCTTACACTCAAGAAACTCTAACGATGTTTCTCAAGGTGAAAGGACTTATTGGTATCGTTATCGAATTTATTATTATCCTGTGTTTTTAATGTGGCCTAGTAAATACTTCTATATTACGTATGTATGAAATATAACTGATTCTGTTGTTGTTTTAACATACTTTTTAAGCTTACGTGCTGTTTCTTTGTTTAAGCATAAAGCTGCATAAGTAACTCTTTAGATTGCACCCATCACAAATACCGTTTTGAACGCATAAATCATCAATTTTAATGCTGAACCACTGAACACAAGCTTGAATATAATCAAAGTTACAAATATGTTCGATCTGTACTGTTTCATCCAGGCCTGGCATGGCCGAGCGCGTTAAGGCGTGCACTCGTAATCCGCGGGTCGCGGGTTCGCGCCCGAGTCGCGCTAAAACATGCTCGCCCTCCCAGCCGTGGGGGTGTATAATGTGACGGTCAATCCCACTATTCGTTTGTAAAAGAGTAGCCCAAGAGTTGGCGGTGGGTGGTGATGACTAGCTGCCTTCCCTCTAGTCTTACACTGCTAAATTAGGGACGGCTAGCACAGATAGCCCTCGAGTAGCTTTGTGCGAAATTCCAAAACAAACAAACAAACGATCTGTACTTGCTATTATTATACGAATCCTTTAAGTCAATTTCTTTTCACATAAATCTTATTTATTATATTTACTACAACAACAAAATATTATGCAGCTTTACATGTTTGCAAAATAATTACATTCTCCGGTTACACTGTTTGACAGTAACTATTATAATTCACTGTAGCCTAAACTTTATAAGCATAAAACAACCACCAGATCTGTAAGACATCAGTTCGTTAAAACTTCCAAACTCGTACTGTTGTTTAAACGTAACTCTCATTTTTTGTAATAATAAAAAATACAGCTTCTTAGTTATAGGTAGCAGCGACAAATTTACTGTAAGGGAAATAGACGTATTTTTAACCATAGACAACCCCAAAATTAAAATAATATTTTTTAAGGAAATAATTGGTGTTTATGACTATAGTTTCTAACTGTTATTGTTAGGTGCTTCATTTCAACTGCCAATAAACAAGGGCTGTGTTTCAAGTAAACGTTTCCAGACGTTCACAGTGTCAATTAAATGACAACAAAGCTACTGGTGTGTTACAGTCAGGGGCGAAGATCCTGGGGGGAGAGGTTGGATACATCCCCGCTTCATTATAGGTGGGGGGGTATGGTGCATACAACCATCCTCCCTTCAGTTTGGTCTGTTGAATTATTTTATTGCATCACAGGCCTACAAATTGTGTGTTTGTTCTTGTGATTCTCGTGTTTTTTCCAATCGAATTGCATAATTAGGCCTATATGTAGGCTTTTCAGAAGCCTAAATGTACATCTTTTATATAGGCGTGCTTCTAAGCTTTTCGATAATTCGTAAGTATCAGTCAATAGGCCTAAGTATACATGCAAGTACCGTGGCAACAGGATTACTTTCGGGTTCACGTAATCAGAGATTACCAATTTGCAAATTCAACAGTCCACATAAGTGGTTGCAAAAATCATCCCTCCATCGGGTGTAAAAAATCTACGCCCCTGGTTACAGTTATAGTAACATCACGAGCACATATAAGCCCAATTAGTGTAATCTTCAGCACTCATAGTGCCAGCATGATATCGTACTTTTAACTTCTTGTCCAGAGATATCTAGGCCAGATTAAATTTTATTTGGCTAATTCTACACACATTCTGAATCCTTTACATAGATACTCCCAGAACTCTTATTTTTTCCCACCGCTGGTGTTTATTGTACATTTAAACGCAAACGTTAATAATAAAAACTGCTGTAAATATATATACTTTAATATATATTTTAAAGTATGTAAGTGAGAATGATATATGGATTGAATCTCTTATTAAAACTGGTAAACTTAAGTTACACTTTTCTTATTTTTTGGCCAGAATTGAAGAGACTACTTTGAAATGTAATTTATATCGAAGGTCTTTTGACGATAGCATATCCCCTTACATCATGAATCTAATTACCATATAAGTAACAAACTGTTTTTCTTTATGCATACTTGTAGCGGTTTTTTAACAGTTGGTCTGAGATGAGTAGTTTCTAAAACTGGTAGTTTTATGGAATATCTCTAAGTGTTAAACAGTATTAAAAAAAAGATATTTAAGTCTAATAAAGTGAGTTGGCTCAACAATTGATCGTGGAACTGATAAAAGTTCCAAAAGTACAATTCCTTCTTAATCAATAGGTATCCAAGAAAACATCTGGCTTCATGTGGATGCAGCTTACGCAGGAACTGCCTTTATCTGTCCAGAATTTCGGGCGTGGATGGATGGTATTGAATATGCTGAATCCTTTGCATTTAACCCTTCAAAGTGGATGATGGTGCACTTTGACTGCACAGCCATGTGGTAAACGTCTATAAACTGTAGATTGTATTTTAGGATAAATATGTATGATTTTAGTATTCTGATACTATAGGTAAGGATAAATATGTGTGATTTCAATACTCTCGTATTGTAGATAAGGAAGATAAATATATAAGATTTGAATTCTCTCGTTCTCTTGTATTTAACTTTCGACAACAATATACCAAGATTGAGCCGTCACGTGTTAAGTTTCTGTAAACTGTAGATTAATATAATTATAGGAGGCGTAAAATAGGTTTTAGTTACTTATATTTAACTTTTAATTTTTAAAAGAGGATGATGCCGGGCTTCTAGTGTTCATCCAAGTAGTAAGTACCAGTAAACTGGATAAAACCATATATCTATAAAGCAAATGTGCAAAGTGTTGTACAATACATTTTTTTATATATATTTGATACTGTCATACACAGTAAATAGCGGTAAGTTAGGAACACTCGTAATTTTATGAAGTTTAGATATACTCTCGGTTCTCTGCATTTTACATTTCGGACCAGTTCATTGTGTAATTTGCCTGTAAGTAACTAAGAGTTGACCTGTGTCAACAAAACTTTGATATTAAGTTTTTATAAAGAAAGTCCTGAAATTATCTTAAAATCGAAAACAAAATATTATACAACACCTAAGAATCTCTTGTGGGATTAGTTTGTTGTTGTTGTTGTTTGTTTGTTTTTTCACTTTTACAGGGTCAAGAAAAGTAGTGCTCTTCATCGAACTTTCAATGTCGACCCGTTATATTTGCAACATGAAAACTCTGGTGAGGACTATATATGTGTTGTATAAAAATAATTATTTCGTAATAATACAATAATAGAGATAGTTATGTTATCTTTCTAATGTTTGATAAAAATATTCTTTTTGTCTTTTCGTACTTACATGTTTTTATCAAATATTAATGTAAAGAAATGATAACTGAGTAACACGATAAGTAATAGACAGTAAGTATTTTGTTTGGTATCTATTTTCAAAATGCCTTATATATTCGTGCTGTAAACTTATATCTATAGATAAACAAATACAAGTGTAAATAAATCTTCGTATGGTTTTTTGATTATTTTTTTCACATTTATTTCAGGACTTGCAGTAGATTTTATGGTAAGTATTTAACTTTCTCAGTAAACATTCCATTTCTGTAAAATTTACACACATATTTTTATCTTAATAAATGAACTATTTTTTTATTATGACTTAAACTTCGAGCCGGTTTATAGCTATAGCTTCCAACGTATTACTTGTTTGAAAAGATACTTTACAGATGAATATTACACTACATTAGTTCTTATGTTGGTTGCTTATGTTTTATTTGTTTTCAGCACTGGCAGATACCTCTCAGTAAGCGGTTTCGAGCTTTAAAATTATGGTTTGTCATACGTAACTATGGCGTAAAAGGATTGCAAGATCATGTTCGCAAGGTAAGAATAGTGTGTTTAATTAGTTGAATACCAGTCTTCCTGGTTAAATATGCTTATTATATTTAACTAATTTAATATTGCACTTTTAGTATGAAACATGAATGTTGTTTTAAATTCCACAAGATCAGATTCACATGACATCACGAGAAGAAAAAACTAAATGTTCAAGTTGACCTGGTTTCTGGACGTGATACGACAGTTGGTGTAATTTACATACTGTGCAGTTCCAATGTTAAAATGTTTTTTGTTAAACAATAATAAATATGCGTTAGCCTCCCCCTTCCCTCCCTCTGGATCCTAAGGACACCACGTTTGATTTTCCGTTCAAGCTAATTAACCAGATCAAACTTGACGCACGCGCTAAGAACCTTGGCCGGGTTTTTTTGTTGTTGGCTTTTTTTTCAGATATTGCCCCCTTGGGACTGACATAGAAGAAATTGAGAATAACAGAGAAGTTTAATTGGTACATTGGGATCTCTGTGAACCTTTGAACCTCACAATGAAGTGAGTGTGCATTACGCTAGTATATAATAAAATACTTGAACCCTCAAGTAAGAAGTAGATGCAATGCTTTAGATTTGACTGAGACAGAGAGGTATTTAGGATAGTTAGTGTGTGTGGGGGGGTCCAGATTCAAGAGGTTTTTGGGGCGGCATAAATGGCAGGGGGAATTAATAACCAGGGACTACATTTTAAAATGGTGTCCATTGTTTTTCTTTTTTTTTTGGTCAAAATTTGCCGCCCCAGGCACGTGCCTCGTGTGCCTATGCGTTAATTCATCCCTGGACTGAGATACGTGTTTGCTGGAAAATATATCTGAATTTTTCTAATATGTAAGATATTTTCAGAATATTTTCTAGAAATACTTAATACAAACCTCTTTTTACACTATTTTTACCTTTTGATGTGTTTTTATTTGTGCAGTATTTTGTTATCTTATTCTGAAACAAAACGCCACCTTTGTTTGTTACTGAGTTGGGAAAACAAAAATTGTACATGTCAAAGAACTTACAGCCTTACAACTCAATTTTTTGTGGGGTGGTGATTATAATAACAGGAAAATGATTTTCACATGAAATTTATAATAACAGGAATTTGTCTGTCCTAGGGTGTTCTACTAGCTTCAGAGTTTGAAGATTTAGTGCTGACGGACAGTAGGTTTGAGATTCCCGCCAAAAGGCATCTAGGAATGGTAGTCTTTCGGCTGAAGGTAAAATATGTACATTAATTTGATAAGCTAAACTATCATTATTATTACTAGTAGAAATTATCAACTGTACAGAATTTATTTCTAGAAACGTAGATGATTTCCAAAAATAATGTATTGACATAAAAGTCGAAGTGGAAGGTAACACATTTATAATTTACACAAGAAGTAGAATGAATATATATATATGAAATGTTAAACTTTACCTCAAATTTAATAGGCTATTTTTATGAATCATCATTTTATATTTAAAATGTACTGTGTACTTGTTTTTAACTCTTAATATTTATTACGAAACGTTTGATTTCGAAAATGGTCGAGTAAATATGATTATTATAAGATTTTTTGTACCCATTAGGTTTTTGTCATAATAAATTTCAGCATTAATCATTGAAAACGTGTGTATAATAACTGAATTTCTAGAAACTCTGCTTGAACTATCTGGAATCCCTAATTATCCCTAGATTATTGTAAAATTGTATAGTTATGACAATAAAACAAAACTAAGTGCCAGAGTAGACAGGTGAAAACTAATTTCGCAGAAAATTATGTTAATCTGTCTTCATACTTTCCGATTTAAATGTGTCACTGATGCCAGTAACCCTATTACAGTATCTGTTATAATTGTAACTGAAAGTTAAAATCGAAAAGAATGAGAGTAACAACAATAACTGTGAAACTTATGATTACAAATATTCGACCTTTGACACAACACCGTATGACAAAGTAACATCAAGAGATGACAATCTTACATGAAACTTGACTGTTTTCAATATATTTTAAGTTAGACCTGTCCTACAACTACAATTTTACCCCAACTCTTATAAAAAATGAATTGCTGAATAAATTTTAATAGAAAACATTAAAAAATTTATGAGCCCGGCATGGCCAGGTGGTTAACGCATTCGACTCGTAATCTGAGGGTCACGATTTCGAATCCCCGTCACACCAAACATGCTCGCCCTTTGAGCCGTTTGGGCGATATAATATTACGGGCAATCCCACTATACGTTGGTAAAAAGAGTTGGCGGTGGATGGCGATGACTATCTACCTTCCCTCTAGTCTTACACAACTAAATTAGAGACGACGAGCGCAGATAGCCCTCGTGTAGCTTTGAGCAAGATTAAAAATAAATAAATTACATGAATTGTGCCATTAGCTACTAACCAGAGTAAGAATATTTTTTTACACGTTGCCTATTTTGTCTATTTAGCATTATTGTTAATCTTATACTGTCCCCATACCCATGTAAGGTCGTAGAAAGAGACGTCTTTGTTTGATCGCATGGGTGGCTCCATAAAACGATTACACACTCCATATGTCAAACTGAATGGTTGCGTAAGTTATTTAGTACATCGATTTACACAGAGAATTGCATTATTAGCACAAAATATATTAATGTGAAAGAAAAAATCAACACATTTTATTTACCACAGCACACTCGTGTCAATACACATTACGTGCGAGTGCAGACTTTTATATGATTCGATTATTAACTTCATATAAAGTTTCTTACAGTAAGAAAATTGTTTTGATGACTAAACATACGTAAAATATTAAGGTGGTGAGCGTCTCATTTCTTCGTGTTTGGAATAAAGTCAATAACACTTTATAATGTTCATATTATCGTAACTGGTTGTAATTAAAGCAAGCTATTAAATATCTTTTATTTCTAATAATCTTACCCATTTTCATCTTTTCTAAATTATTAGAAGTCTGAATTAACAAGGAGAACCCTAACAAACTCATCAGCTCCAATTTTTGCATAAATATGTTTCTTATACATGAGGAAATATATATATATATTTAAAAGTTGTATGTATATATATTTTAGGGCAACAATGAATTAACAGAAAGACTCTTAAAGACTCTGAATACCAGTGGTAAACTACACTGCGTTCCTGCCTCCTTAAAAGGAAAATATGTCATCAGATTCACAGTCACTTCTACCCGAACTACTTCTGATGACATCAGCCATGATTGGAGTATTATACAAAATACAGCTTCGCAGGTTCTAAAAATCTACGGAGTTCCATCTGATACTGAAAGAAGGGCTCGGCCAATTGGAGAAATAAAAAAGCAGACTCCAGACTTTGGCACAAGCTTGTTACTTGCCAATAGTCCTTTAACACCAAAGATTATGAATGGCAGTTTTGTTGCCATATTTGACAACAAAGATGTGATCCAAGAATTTGTCCGAAGATTTGGGAATAATCTTCGTGTTGTAGGAAAAGACAGTCCAGCTCTTAGACGTCGTATTCGTGGATTAATGGTCAGCGATAAAAAGTATAGTCTTGATTCGACAATTGACCTGATGAACACCATTATGGCAACGACCGTTAGTCTCCCAGAAGATGAAAATAAAGAAGAGCTCCAAAAGTTTACTACTGGTTCTAATACCTTAGTGCCTTGTAAACAGGTTTGTTACAATGGAAAAGCTAAACAAGATATCGTTGTTAGGAGTTCTAAAAAAGAACCAGAAAGCACTGTTGAAGACATTATAACAGAGGCTGATGAGGAAATTTCACCAGAAGCAGAAGAAAAGCACTGTAGAGTAAAAATGTGCCGGAAATGCGGCCATATTTTACCAAAAAAGATGTAAACATACTCTCAACACTTAGTTGTCATTTAGTGCCACTATCGATTGTAAGTGTATTATTTTATTCTGAATATTTCAGGTGTTCGTAACGCAACTTTATGCCATTGGCAACTTGAAATCTAGATTTGAGCTATCAGTTTTGTGTATTTCTATTGTCAAGACTTACTGTATGAAAATTAATGACATGGCAAAATGCAAACCAAGTCTAAGAGATTTGTGAAAGTGGTCCCTATAGTATTAGCATAATATTCAATTCATGGCAGAAATAGGAAGATTTAATGGTATTTTAATTACCTTTAATTTCTGTATTCGGTCTAACTGTGAAATATTATAAAAGCTTCAGAATAACCGTTTCATTTTTTTCTGCATGAAGACTTTATACGTAAAAATATTTTAAATTTGAAACCAAAAGATAAACACTAAGTGTTCGATGTATGTAGTTGATTATTTACTGTTTCGTGAATAAAGCGTCTTCTCGAACGATCTAAAGAAATCACCGTTATGTGTTGGATCTTCCACTATGTAAGTTAAACGAGACAGAAAATATTTGCATAAAATCGCATTCGTTTTTATCTTCCTTTCATTTGGTCCTATATCGAACAACAGCTATAACAGTTCTATTCTCAAATATATAAATGTGTATATATTTGCTTGTTTAAAAATAACAAAGCTATAACTTAAAATACACGATTGAAAATACAAATCGACCATTTCCACGATGTTATATAAAAATATCACACGATATAAATACAAATATTACACAGAACACAAACAGCAATATCATGAACGAAGGATGGTATGATAGGCGACTGACCACTTGCAATTTCCACAATTTCAACCTTTCTCTGACTTCCATGTCTAACATTTTCGATTCATCACTACCATTTCTGAATATTCTTCTTTCTATAACTTCTGATAAAATCACGACCAGAGTTCCTTATAAACTCACAGCCGCTAACAGAAATTTACATTTATATTTTAGCCATCTGATACACGTGAAAAATAATGTCTGAAAGTCCTAATTCGTTAGGGCCTGGCGTGGCCGAGCTCGTAAGGCGTGTGACTCGTAATCCGAGGGTCGCGGGTTCGCACCTGCGTCACGCTAAACATGCTCGCCCTCCCAGCCGTGGGGGTGTATAATGTGACGGTCAATCCCACTATTCGTTGGTAAAAGAGTTGGCGGTGGGTGGTGATGACTAGCTGCCTTCCCTCTAGTCTTACACTGCTAAATTAGGGACGGCTAGCACAGATAGCCCTCGAGTAGCTTTGTGCGAAATTCCAAAACAAACAAACAAACCTAGTTCATTAAAGGCACAGAACAGAAATTGAGCAGTGGCACTGGTGATTTTGTAGTCTGCGCCTCATAACTGAAATAATTTTTTGCATAATCGTGGCTACCCTCATGAAGCATTTCGCTCAGTGAACTTTTCAAATCAGCTGAGACAATATGAATTAAAATATTCAGCGAGGTTTGAAGAAATAAAAGCATTAGATACGATGCTAATTAAAAAACGTTTAGGACCTACCCATTATTGGGTGATCTGTGCTAAATTCAAATAAACATAATACACTCGAATACGTCTTGGAATGGCAACAATATGAGGGCTGCCAAACTTGATTTTGTATGTGGTATAACAGTTTAGGTAAAGCAACAGTTATAAAACAACTAGTCCCTAATGGTTTGTCTATTTCTAGTTTATGAGGGAATTTAAATATTTCAAAGAGTATATGACAATAAATATTATTCCAACCACATTAAATTCGACATATTTATTTACAACGACGCGTTTCGCTCAATGAAAAGCTCTTCAGGCCAACTAAGATAAAACAAACACAATTTTGGTTGTAATTCTATTTATATAAACCATTTCTTACAACAAGAAATATGTAATATCAAACTTATATCTTAAGACAAGTGTAATTATTTATAATCATACTGTGGTTGATATTTGTTATTGAGCAAAAAACTACATAAATGGCTATCTGTTGTTCGCATACCTCGGGTATCGAAACCCAGTTTTTAGCAGTATAAGTCCGTAAGCATGCCGCTGCGCCACGAGAGGGGGCTATAATCATACTTCGCCAGCTTGTCAAAAACATTTACTCCATAACCATAACTTTGAAATAAAAGTATAAATATATAAAAAAAGCTGATAAATGGGGAAAATCAGTGGACGACATGAGCACAACTATAATAATGAAAATTTATCGTTCAAACCAAATGGAGAAATTATATCTAGAGAGACATTTCTTA
This sequence comes from Carcinoscorpius rotundicauda, assembly GCA_011833715.1. Lineage (NCBI taxonomy): Eukaryota > Metazoa > Arthropoda > Merostomata > Xiphosura > Limulidae > Carcinoscorpius > Carcinoscorpius rotundicauda. The sequence goes on from CM022395.1 coordinate 51,553,625, forward strand.
TGATACGGAAAATTTACCATCTTAATGAAACCAAGTGTAAGATATTTCATTAATGTTGTTATTCTGTAATTAGAACAAACGCTTTTGGATGAAATGGCAACATTCAAAATAGTGACTCTCAAGATCACCTTACCATGAAGTCCAAATATCATTCGTCATGGTAGGATTTACCTTTGAATGTTGACATAAACAAAGTCAAATAACTTAATTATACAAAATATTTTATTTTACACGAAAATCATATATTACCCATGAATTGTTTGTTGTTATTGAATTTCGCGCAAAGCTACACGAGGGCTATCTACGCTAGTCGTCCCTAATTTAGCAGTGTAAGACTAGAGGGAAGTCATCACCACCCACCGCCAACTCTTGGGTTACTCTTTTACCCACGAATAGTGGGATTGACCGTCACATTATAACGCCCCCACGGCTGAAAGTGTGGGCATGTTTGGTGTGACCGGGATTCAAACCCGCGACCCTCGGATTACATGTCGAACGCCTTAACCCTCCTAGCCATGTTGGGCATTACACATGAAGTACAAGACGTACAAATTAAAGCATAAAAATGGTGTTTACATTTGATCTTATATACATAACACATGGATTTTTTCACAAAAATATGAAAAGCTACATAAACTTTCATGTGCAAATGAAGTTGTAAGTTTAAAGTCAACTTTATGGATACACGGTTAAATGATTAAAATCAAATGAGACGAGTCACTTTTCATGACAGTTTTATAAGGCTAGCATTGTCTAACCTGCAAACCATAATGTATATCTAATATCTGCTGTAAATAATCGAACATCTTATTTTACCCTGTATGATCAGTTGGTTAAGGCGATCAACTCTTGATTTGAGGGTTGCGGGTTCAAAGGCCCGTCATACTAAACATGCTTGCCCTTTCAACTGTGAGAGGTTATAATATGACGGTCAATCCAGCTATTAGTTAATAAAAGAGGAGCCCAAGAGTTGGCAGTGGATAATGATGACTAGCTGGCTTTCATCTAGTCTTACACTTTTAAATTAGGGACGGCTAGTGCCTAATTTAGTCCTCGTGTAACTTTGCGCGAAATTCCAAAAATAAACAAACTACCCTCTGTATAACTAAATTTTCGTTACTCAGGATGGACATTGCAATACAGTTCATAATGATTCTTTTTTAACTTGTATAAATTTGTAATATGTGCAATAATTTTAGCCTCCGAGCATTTATAATAGCAAATGTAAGTCCAATTTCCAATCAATATTTTTTTTCATGTGGGTAATATATACAACAGAGTAATTTTAGAAATCCTACGAGCATGATTAAATAGAGAAATACCAGGGACATAGGCCTCACTTTTTCAACTTAGTACAGTAAACTACTGAGGGATTCGTTTCAAGAACACTGCAAAAATATACAGGAGGTGGACAAAAAAAAAGTGCCCCTGAAAATGTTAATTTATTGTATCCTTCACTAGATCACATAAAAAATATGTAAAAATTTTAAATTTTTATAATACACTCGACGAAATCTGTTCAAATGTGATCTCAAATCCTAATTTTATCGCTGGCTTTCGTAAATACCTGAACTTAGATCTTTCTGCCCCCCCAGTCGCTCAGCGGTATGTCTGTGGACTTACAACGCTAAAAACCGGGTTTCGATATCCGTGGTGGGCAGAACACTGATAGCCCATTGTGTAGCTTTGTGCTTAATTCAATACAACAACTTAGATCTCTTTTTATTCCAATTAGCCTAAAATATAATCAAACAAGATTCACTGCAATAATCTAACGTAAATATTAAACTCAAAATAACACAAACCAGTTTTACAAGTTAACATTTAGCTGGCATTTCCTATTATTTCAATAGTGCTTCACGTCGACGTGACATACTTGCAATGAGTTTGTATATATATTCCTGAGTGATTGACAGCCATCCTTCTTTGAGTACTGCCAAAATTTCATCTGTTTCTGGCTTGCGATCTTTTGTTAAGCGTTTTAATTTAGCCAATAACTTGTCAGTCGAACTGGTATCAGGTGATTGACCTGTCGATTCCGTAACATTAATTCTCTTATTTCTACGATATATTTTAATGACTCCACAGTTGCAGAGAAACATTTCGGCTACTTACGAAAACCAGTGTTAAAATTTGGATTTGAAATCATATTTGCACATATCTCGTCGAATGTGTTCTATAAATATACTTTATGTATTTTTCTGTTATATAATAAGAAATAAAAGATTAACAACATTTTCAAGGGAGCCAAATTTTTGTCCACCCCCTATATTAATGTTTGGCATGGTGCTGAATATATATGTTCGATACTTCAACAAATTATGGTATCAGTACTAAAAGCATGATATCTTGGTAATAACTCAACAAAAGTCCCTGAAATATTCAATGTTTGTACCCAATACTATATTTGTTAAATTCAATACATAAGAATAACAGGAATAAAGGAAGGTTGTCTACCATGCTGATCCTTCAAGTCGAATGCAGTCGCCAACCACACTGAAAGGGTTAAAATCAAATAAAATCTTAAATATTAATAACAAGGACAATTTATTGATTTCTGGCAACCAAAATAATCTGAAATACTATTTATATCCAATACAAAAATGTATTGTTCTTGTTTAGTAACAGAGAGACTAGGTGAGCACATGAAGGCCACTTTGAATAATTTAATATAGATAACATATTTTGTCAATATTTCTAAAAACTGATAAAAACTAAAAAAAAAAGATAAAATTGATGTCATGCTTTATAAATTTGAAACAAGTATTTCAATGAAAATTCAGTTTGTGAGATCTCTTCCTGCTTGTTTTTCTACTATATGTAAATTTATCTTCATGCTAGGTTCTGCTCATTAACATATTGTAGCCTAAATGCACTAATTCAGTTTTCATATGTTATAGTGTGGCATATTTACTTTTCTCCTCTGGTGTTTTCTGTGAAGACAACTATAAACTTTCATGTTATATTTTAAGAAATGCCATCTCCATTTTCATGGCTGTTGTGAGGTTCAAACTCATCAGTGATTCTGTTTTCAAATAATTCATCTTTTTATCATACTCCTTTACAGTTCTGTAAATTCAAACAGAAAGTTTATCACCCCAAGTGTCAGTATCACAGTTTCCAACATTACTTCTTGCCACTTAAATAGTGAATCTTTTATTGTTGTTTTGTAAGTGGATTCTTTCTTCTGATGGTATGTAGGTCATTTGTTCTGCCTTAGTAACTAGTTGTTTTGTTTGCTTTTTTTTCAAGTTTTTTGCCTTACTTCATTTTCTTATTTCTTGTACAGTGAAATTTACCTTTTCATTTCAAACTGGAACATTCTGTTGGTCCTCCAGGTTCTTACTTACATTATTCTTATTTGTTTATTTGTATTATGGCAGATTCTGTAGTTTTATGTTCTGCCTTTCCACCTCAATGATTTTAACCTTGGATAATTTAATGATATGTAATTCTTCAATACTATATAAGAAGCAAAATTACCATATCTGTGAAGACACCCTTCTAGAACTCAAGTTATTATCTTATTTAATAAGGACAATGTGTGTTGTAACTTGGCTTAAAAAGGTTACATGTAGCATCCATGAAGTGTATCTTAGTTGTTCATTTGAAACATCATCCAGTGCCATTTTGATGAGGTTAATGTTTCTTTCAGGATATCAATTAGTATACTGGTCTGGTCTTGTAATGGTTAATATGTCCTTTCCATTGTTTGAGAGGCTTTCTACCTTCTCCTTTCTTCTAGGCTTTTCCACATTTATTAATTGTGAAGATTCAAACTGTATGCTAATCAAAAGGTACTGTGCAGTATCAGAAGTCTACATTTTAACATTAAAATTTAATTAAATACTAAACTCTAGATGCACATGTTCCTCTTGTGATCCTCGTATGAATGCCTGTTAAAAAAATAACTTCCACAGCTGACTCATGATGGATTTCCTAAAGCAAATATCAATAGAAAAAGAGATTGCTTGTTGATAGAAGGAGTATCTTGTGAACTATGAAAAAGTTCATGAATGAGTGACTCACAAAATGGTGCAAGAAGTAAAGTGGAGAAGATTGATGTTACAACCACTAGATAAACAACAGAATTACCCCTTCATCTAGTGTTAAGTAGTGGCTCAAATTCCATTTTAATTCTGATTGCAAACCATTTATCAATAACATCAGTTGTTGTTTTTCTCATTGTCTATTTCCATAATTTTTCTCAGTGTATTTATCAAAGTAACCTTTTCATAGTTTCATATATATTTTGCTGATGATATTCAACCAGTGCTGTAATTATCAATAATTTAGTAAAGTTTCAAGGACTCTATCACTTAAACAGTTGTGTTAGAAATGTGTGTTTATGAGTTTGAATTTTTATGAAGCTACTTATTAAGTAAAACAAATTTCAGCTGGACCATAAATATAATAGGAACTGGATCAATTAACTTAGTTAAAGTTAGTTGAAAGAAAACAAATTTGTTTGTTTTTTCTTGGTCTTTTTTTTTCGGCAATTTACATTAAGTAAATATTGCTGTTGTGATGGAAAACAAACTTAGAAACTTGAAATGAAATATGGAAAACACAAAAATGAGTCTCAGCATTGTAATGTTTTAATACAATTGAAAACTTTTGTCATCTTCTGCTTTGCTGTTGGAAAGCATTTGTAATTCTTTATTTGCTCTTGTTTTGTTTTCAGAAATTTTCCTCTTGTGATATATTTTGTTTTTAAGTTTGTTATTTTCCTTCTGTTTAGTCCTTTGTGCTCTGCATTTAGCTACACGGAGTTCATTTGGACCTTCATTTTAAAACATATGGTGAATGAAAGAAGTTTAAAAAATTACTACTTTGAAGGTTAATCAGTTTATGTCCATGGGACATTTCATGAAGCAAGAAATATTAAACTGGTTAACAGCACCTGACACCAAATTAATTAGCAAATTTCACTAATTGTACTGCTCTAATCTGAACAACATTATGATATTGTATGGCATTTTTAGGTAGTGTAATGTCAACAATAATTTATTGCTTTTAAAAGGCTTGTGACAGATCTATCTTATGCACATTATTCAGTTCCCTCACATCATAAAAATGAGTCTTGATTGAATATTTAAAATTTCTAGTTTATGGATACCCCTTGTACTTAATGACAACAGAAATCAGAGAAATATGCATGAAAGTTGAGTACCAGCATGTTATGTAAGTATTATGTAAATGTTATGTAAACGACAATCATGTCATGTCCTGTTTGAATTCCCATATCTATTATTTATATTTATATTTTCTAGGTTTAAACCAGTGAAATTTAAAATAATATTTAGAATTAATTAAAATTCATTTAGAATTATTCATGTAGAAATTTTTAAAACTAGGTAGATTGATCACTTGTATTGGCCTGGTGTTTGTACTGTGGAATTCTGGGAAGTTACGCGATTAGTATATAAACAGACGGCGATGCAAGGGAAGTCGTCATCCATTTTTACTCGGGTCAAGAAGTGAATCATCCATTTTTACTCGGATCAAGAAGTTTGTCTCGTTTGAGAAAGTTTAAACTGAATTTGTGAATAGAGCTAGATCGGTTAAAGCGGTGAAATTTTTATTCCGTCAATCTTTACAATTCAGTCGGATTACGGATTATACCGAAAGTCAATACGAATTGGACTGTGAATTTTTGTTTGAAATTACCCATTCAAACTTCGAAAATTTCTCTGTGGGACTAAATTCACCACCTAGGTTAGAACTTTGGATTTTGGATTTGGACACTTATTCTGGATTATATTATTAAGCACAGGCCAGTACCTTTTTGTATTGTAAGTTGTTTTGATGGTTGAAACTGGATATCTGTTATTGATATTGGATAATTTATTTTGTGTCTATCACATAAGTAGATCATTATAATAAATTATACAAGCTGCTATCTGTGTCTTTCTGTTGCGTTCAGTCCACATAAAAAACGTAACACAGCACCATCACATTGTAACAAGTTAGAATCCATGAATACATAGATCAATGGTAAAAAATGTCCACCGTCTACATGACCCTGACATTAGCATTCAACACAATCAAAAAGAATCTAAGTGTGAAGAAATAACAAAAGCTGTGTTCACAACATATCTGTTCAATTGTCACACATCTCAAACACTTGGAGAATGAAATTCCATTTCATATGAAAACATACAAGTCAGTTCCCTGGATGGAGCATCTATAGATTTCTATATGACTAGACTGTTGAAAAAAGTGATGTGCTTTGGATGTGGCAGTTTACATGCTAATCTTTTGCAATGGAAGTGTCATTGTAGGGTTAATGTTAAGATGAAAAATTATTGTATAGAATATGACCAGATGTGGCAATGTGGACTGTATCAATATGTTGAGACTCCAAAGTTTACTTTCATATTAGAACATAATTTCTTAATTTACTGATGAATAATAATGCTCTTTCACGATGCTGTTTTATTTAACACAGTATTTCCTTTTAAAATTTCAATTTTGTCAGGCTGTAATAAGCTATCAAGATTTTAGTTTTCCTGTCATGATAGTATGTATTATCATTTATTACAGAATAATGATCTCTACAAGCTATGAACTCATTTTTTAGGAAATATAACATGTATGTTTTACATATTTATAAAGCCACAAATTGGATTAAGGTCCTTGTTGTGAAAGAGCTATTTGTTGTAAATGAATAATAATAATTTCCATCATGTACAATCTAATATTCTTTTCAGTCTAGATTACCAGAGATTGCACAGAACAGGTTAGGTTGACCATGATATAGGTGTTTTTTGTGTAGAATGATATACCACCTGTACAGTTATTGTAATGGATCATACCAAAAGAGCATTTAGTTAACCGTTGCAAAAACATTTTTATGTTTGTTAACTTATTTACAGTTAACATCTTAAACATCTCATGGGCATACAAGAATGTAGTAAATTATCCTAACCCTATATCTAATAATTACTTACATAGGTAAAATTGTTCAATTAAACACAACATTAGAAATTAGTCACAAACAAAATGAAATTGAAGTACCTCTTAAGACTATTCAGAATTGTATCAAACAACCATATACAAGATTGATAAATGTATTGCTCAGCTGAGGAATATCATGAAATTATTCCTTGAAGTTGTATTCAATTTTAGGAGTCACCTTTATACAGGTTAACAATGAGAGGTAAAAAAATGGGAAGGCACTGAGAACTTCTTTAAGTGTTTATTCAATTTAGCAGGCTAATTCTCATTATGAAACTAACCCTTATTGTAAAACTGTAATTAAATAGACTAAACCATAACAAAAACCTGAGTAACACTGTCAGTGTATAACTTTGGTATTGATTTTGTGATCACAAGACAGTAAGAACATTAAACAACATTTCCACTCGAACCAGTTTACACATTGTAATAAAAATGAGATATTTGCAAGTAGATATTGGAGATTTCTGTTAAATCATTAGCATATGTAGAGATATTGCAAGCTTCAAGCTAAAACATTTGGGAGCCCATAGATTACATCAATACATAATTATAATGAGCAATAATTATTTTATTTCTTTATAGTAACTCAGCCTTCTGTTGCTTTACAAAGTCATCAGCAAACATAATCACAAAAGTAAGAGGAGAAACTACCAAAGAACACAAATACATACAATACTTAGTACTCTCTATGGTAATTGGTAGACACTTTTTTGCTTAATACTACCTCCTAGTCATCAATCTGAAGCTCCACATCATAAAAGATCTTTCATGTCTAATTTATTTGAATCCAAATTTACAATTTTGACTTATGTTTGGTATAAAGTGTTTTGAGGATGTTTGAGGCCATACATCTGGCTCATAGATTAGTTTAGGTGGCTCATCATTGATCTATGTATGTAAAATGCACGTTAGCTTACAGTGAATACTGTAAAACTAACCCACATCACTAATGCAACAAGAATCCAAATGTTACTCAAAAATAAAAACTTTAAATCAGAATAAACACAGCTTAAAATATTTATAATATGCTTAATCTCTTCCCTTGGCATTTTAAAAGCAAAATAAACATTTATTATTATGCTTCTACTTTTGCATCACCAAAGTGGAAATAAACACAACACATAGCAATGCAAAGGAGCATTACAGATAATAACAGTAGTAGTTGTTTTTTTAATTTTTGCAACTTTTAAATCACTCATAGCAAAAATAAATAGTAACCATAAGATGGATATACCATGTACATGATGCCGTGATTGCATTTCTATTACTTCAGATTTCATGGACTTCCTTTTCCTCCAGGTTACTATTTAAGATCACATGTAATGAAATAAGTAAATAACCACATCAAAGTATAAGCTGGTTCAAGAAAAATTGAAGAAAGTCCACCATCCATCACTCTATAAATACTTCTGTAGTATATGTTGAATTTTATTTTTGAAAGTTTTTACAGAATTAGAATTTGTTTTAAACTTCCTTCTTTTCTTTCTGAGTAGGAAGATGTTGGGCAACTTTCAGACGTTGAGAAACTATTGTTGTACCTACAGTTACCAATTGGTGTCCAACCACATATTGATCCATTTCAACACTTTGTATAGTCTTTGCTTTAAAATTTCCAGCATTTACTTAGATAAGTATAATAATGTTTTATAACATTCAAAATATGTATAATTACAGCATTTGTAGTTTGACAGTAATATATTAATGTTTGTGAAAAACAGTTTCAGACAAAAATTCTCTATTATAGGTAAACTAAAATAATTAACAAATAATAGTGATGAAAAATGAATACAATAGAAATATACATTATTTCAAATAGAAAAAATGGTTTGAGAGAAATTTCTTCACATTTTCTACAAAGAGCAAGAACAATTAGTTTTTGAAATATGATTCTAACCCTTAATGTAAGCCCCAAATAGTAGGATAATCTGTTTGTGCATTTCACTATTGTTTACTATTTAAAGATTAGAAAAGCTGTTACCCATGCAAGAAAAAAATGTTTGTAGATGCTTAAACAGTTGGCAAACTTCTGTTTTAAGAATAAAATATCATAGACTTTTTTATGCTTTTTCCAGAAGATAAAATAATGAATACAATTTAATTCTAACTCATCAGTGAAAGACCCCAATAATCTGCTTGCCCCACTATGACTTTTATTTTTTTGTGTACTCTAAGGTCCAGCTTGTCACTAATTCAAATCATGTCTCTCCTTTCATGTGTGTAAAGTTTTGCTCACATAATTTACAAGCAAAGTTATATTGTGTGGGGAATATATGAGATTCTCACCTGAACAACTCTTGCTAATGTTTGATAATTTTGAAAACTTTCATCACTCATAAAACTGGAGTAGCCTGAGATTTAAAACACAATGATACATCCCAAGCAAAATAAGGAATATATTACATTGTGTTGTTATTTGAAATAGAATACTACATTTTACTATATAATAATGAACAGTTCCGTAAAATGCATAACATAACATGATAATGTAGGAGCAAGATGAGGGACTCATTCATCTCTAAACATCTTGTTTTAATATGTTTATTACTTTATCCTTATAGAATAAGAAATTCACTTTAGTCCACAGACATTCAAAGCTTTTATTGATAAAAATTTGTATTTCATTAATATGTTAATTATGTTCTACATATCATTTCTGCTCTGTGTGTTAATGTCTTCTTTACTTAGTTCTTTTCATGTACCAGAAATGGATATGTTTTATGTAAGTTCAAATCAAACAGAAGAGTAAACTTTTGCAGCTATTGTTGTCCCAACATTCTTTGAACAAGTTGATACGTAGATGTGTGAATACACATAGTTCAGTGAAAACCTTATCTATTATTCTTCAGTTTGTTTCAAGAGAGATTACTTTCTGTCAGTTCTTACACATAGTAATATTTCATTCTCTGGTTTCTTTTTTTACCATTGTTCATAATAGTAAAAAAACATTTGAACTTATTGTAATCAATACTTAAAACTGTGAATATGTGATGAAACACCAAGATTATAAAATTGAAAAAAGAAATACAGCTGTATGTTTCACAAGTATTTCATTTATTATGACTTTGCAAATAAAGGCATCATCAGGTACAGAATGAACTAGCTAGTAAACAAGTAGGTATGCATATACCTGTTTAACCAAAAAAACTGGAAGTAACTTTGTCACTCACCTAGAAACACATGAGGAGACGCTTAAATTGATCTGGTTGTTTAGAGCTTTACCTTCCTTTGTTTTTCCGCTGTATTTATTTCTAAGATTACAAATTGACTAGGTTCATTTGTTTTTTACTAACATAGAGTTTTGAAGTTTTTTCTTTCAGATGAGAGTTAATTTTTCCCAATATACAGTTTCTTGAATATTCTTTCATTTTTGTTTGTGTGGAATATCCTGTTTGACATGTGTATCAATTATATTTTTACAATCTCTCATGTAATTCCCATTTGCATATTTTCTAGATTTTGTATTGAAAGTTAAATTCAACTTTTTTCCCCTGTTTTAACAAGGTCCAGTTCTGATAGAGTACTTCTCTCCTCTCACAAGAATAGCTTTTTCCATTTTGTGCTGCCCTTTATATGGAAACTTTTTAATAATGCATGCCACAAGGTTTCCACACCTCTGTTGAAATCTTTAATTTAAACATATCTCTAATGCAAATTAACATGTGTCTTCTCTCTAACAATAGGAGAACACCACCATTACATAGTACACATAGCTTCCTGTATGTGCTGCTACCATCACTGAAGTTTGGCAGCGATCAAGCTCAGATGTCTTTTTGTTGCTCCTTTTCTGCTTCAGAGTGGTTGACCTTGGTAGCTTTTGAGGGTGTCATTCCTTTCTGCTCATTCTATTCCTTCTATTTCTCATCTCTCCCCTCATTCTGATCCAGGTAGACTTCTATGCTCAGTGCATGTCTTCATTGGGTTTGTTATTTTATCCACTTTACTTATTCCTCTTTGGCTTCTTCCCAACATGTCATTCCATGTTACCCTCCATCAAATCTGCCACCTGCCCTTTTCCCTTGTTTCTCATCTCAGTCAGCCTTTAGAGGAACTTCTGTAGTTGGGCTGATGGACCACCCCTCAAAAGTTCATCTCCCAATACCTACATGTCGTGATTTCTGTATCCTCACAGTGTTGCCTACCACCTGTGACTTTAATGCAGCTTTTACACTATGTGGGTCTTTATTAATCTTTCTATTTTTTCAGAGGCCCTTGCTTCAAAGTTTGGCCTGGCTTTGACTCCATATGTTTTTATTGAGTAATGAAGATTTTTCATATGTACAGTTGGCATTTTCTTACTCTGTTTTTCACTCAGTTGCTAGTACAATTCACTCAATTTATCTCTCTTAAGTAACTTGCTCACAACATCAATTTATATTTAGTATCAACTGAATATATGATCTGTCTGGGGTTTGGGATCAACACAGTTCAAGAGAATCTTCAGTTGTTTCTTTTGGTGCTTCAAACATTGGAGTTTCACATGTGAAAACTTATCTCCTCTACATAGACTCCCAGTGACATCTTTTCTGCTTTAGAGGTACACTCATATGTGATAATTTCAGTTGGTTAGTATATATCAGTGGCATTTACCATAAACCCATTATCTCATTTTATATACATCCAAGCATGTTATGTTTCAGTTGTGATGAAAATTTTCACAGATTCTCTTTAAAAAGTTCTCAATCTTAACTTTTCTGTATTGTATCATACATTTGCATTTTGAACTCTCCACTTTAGATTTTATATCTTTAGTAATAAACCTTTTATGGTGTGTGACCAGTTACAAGTGCAGACTCTGTATAGTTATAAACAAGAAGGTAAATATGAGCCTCCTACCTTGTTGAAATTTCAGTGAATTTCTCAAAGCTACAGAGAAGCTGTTCTCATCAACATTTGTCTTTCAAGACAATTATATAATCAAATGAACGTTGTGATAGCCATTTTTTCATAACCAACAGAAAGTGCAGCTTTTCCTCCATAATTGTTGTAATCTTTTTTTTTATCTTTGGCAAAAAAATTGTACTTGAAAAGAAATGTTTGATTTGCATTAAACAAAGCCATTGTTCTCAACAGTAACAGATTTTTTTAACCTGTTTATGGCTGAGTTAGAAAGCCAAATAAATTATGATGGTTTTAGAACTGATGTGTTTCTGTATTCTAAAATACATATCTGGAAGGAACATTCATGATTTCACAGGGAACTAACATAATATGAAAAAGAAACTAATGCTACGGAAGTATACTTTCAGGTTGAAGTTACTCATATAGTCTTCAGCTCAAATATAAATAACAAAAAATTGTTTTTCATTTATATCTTTATCTGTGTTATATATTTTTTGACAAAAGTAATGGAAATATAAAAATTAGAAACTTATTAAGTTAAAATAAAAAATTCGACTACAACGTATCATTGTAACCTAATAAATTGCTTACATAAATTTTTCCTACTGTGGTTAATTTCCTGTCAAATACTTTATGGGATCTAAAGGAAAATATAAAGTAATAAGATTAAAAGCAAGCAAATGTGAAAAGGTTAGGTAGCTTGGGCTGTTTAGATAAATAACTGTAGTGTGTGTTATATTTTGCATTCACTCTTTGAAAAAGGTATTCAAAAACACATTTACCATCACTCAGATTACAGTTATTACTCCATCTGCCAGGGTTTCTTCCTTTGCTTATCTAAGCATTGGTCCAATTTTTTTCTCACTTACTTAAGTCTTTTATTCCCCAGTTACTTGTTTTTTGGGAAATTTGTTTCATGACACTCTCCACCTATGTCAATGAACCCTCTATCTTGATACTGTATATAAGCACCTCATTCAGAAAAATGTTACTACTTTTCTCAACAAAGCATCAACTTAGTTTCTCAGTGCTACAATTGACCAGAGATATTTTGAGCATTCTTTGTGTTACCTAGGTGATTTTCATAAAAAAAAATTCAGTTGGGAAGTTAACATAAAGTATAGATTCCTGGATTGTTTTTTTCTGACACAGAGACAAATCAGGTCTTTGATATCTAACATAGCATAATAATTGGAGAGGTCACTCTCAATTGAGATTATCAGTGACCTTATTTATAGTGAGATATATTTGGTAGTGTTCTTCCAGGGTGCTCTGAGGCTGGTGTAATTGAGGGTGTTCCTGAACATTCTATTTAGAATTTACATTCATTTTTCTTGCACCCTCCTTTATTATCTTGGCTTCTCAATTTCCCCACACAACAATGGTAAGTTTACACTTAAAGCAAGAAAACCTAGGGTTTGATTCCCTACAGTAGGCACAGCAGATAGCCAAACATTTTCATATTCTAAGAAAACAAGCTTACCTGACAAAATGTTGTCCCATACAATGATGATAAAAATACCTTTTAAAATAAATAAAAAGGGAGCCACTTTGAGATAAGCTTCCAATGATTTCTTGTTGTTTTTTCAGTTGGTCCATCAGGAGTATGGTGTTTTTGGTCTTTCCTCAGTTGCTTTTGACCCTCTTTCATACTTGAGGACTACAAGATCTGGGAACAAATATTTAGTTTCCTCTCCATCCACAGATATTGTAGTTTATGCACGGAGGTTTACTACTTAGTCATGTGATGGGACTGCTATGCCTTATCCACCATGGGTGCCAGAATTATGTCTTTTAACCAACCACAACTAGATTGAAGTACACTCCTATTCTCAAATAATACATCAGCTCCTTAAAATTAGGAGTTCTAAGCTTTTTGTTTTCAAACCTTGGATCTCCTTTCTGGACCACCTAATGAGCCCTTCATGTTCCAAAGGTGATGACTGTGGGAACAGATCAATTATCTCAACCTAAACAATTTTTCCAAACAGGATAGATCCTCCATTGCAAGGTTTTTTATTGGATTGGCATTTATTTGGTAAAACTGATGATTATTGGGTTAGCCACTTATTGTAATCCCCAACTAGTGGTAATTTGATCTTCAATACCCCCACCTTCAGGCTTTGACAATTAATGCATTTTGTCAGGAAATTATTACAACTCCAGAACTTTCTTCCAATTCGTGTTACCCAAGGTACTAGCTGTGATTTGTTTCTACCCATTGCTGAGTACTGTTGATAGCCGTGGATTGGCAGCTAAATCCTGGTTTTTGCTTCTACAGCTTTGGAAGTGCCCACATCTTATACTTTCTCTTTGTTCAACCCAAATATGCAGGAGCTCAACTTCAAGCATATTATTTATGCAGTCATTTGTATAGGGTCAGGGCTTAATTTCTATGGTTGCCATGTGTCTGTTTCTGTTTTTGCTTAGTCCTTTAATGGACATTTATCAACAGAAATGATACACGTATTTACAATTGTGTATTGAGAGGAGATTGAAACCATTTCAGTCAGAAGTGTGAAGTACAATTCATTTTTTGACCTGGCTCTTTGGCAATGTTTTTTTTTTGCATCTTCTACAATCATCTTGTATAATGCAGCCTTATGAAGTATTGTTTGATAATCAAGACAAAATTTCTTTGATTCTCCAGCTTCCTCAGATCCTTTGGGTCCTTTGCCCCAAACTACCATTCCAGTTACCTAACGTGCCATTTCTCAACACTCATTTGTGACTTCAGCCTCATGTGACACGAATCAACTTTACCTGAAGGTTTATTTTTTTATTTTTCATTACTGCTGACCTACAGACACTGCTGGTTAGAATAGTTTGTGCTGATTGTGTATAGGTCATTTTATCATACTACCCACATTCTGATACCAATTCTTTTACCCTAAGATACTGTCATGCAGGAAAGGGTATGAGTCCTTTTTCCTTGATTCACCTGTTCAGTATTCCTCATTTCTATAACCAATCAATTTTCAGTCATTTGTTATGTCCAGTGAGAGTCTTGAAGGTTTGGTTTCCTGCACTGATGCCTCTAGAGGCATTAGTGCTATTCATTGGGATCATTCAATTTCCCAGAATTTAACCCCAGTTACAATGAAAAGGTGAGTATAAAATTGATCCACATCACTTATTTTGGGCTCTCTTTGAAAGTAAAGAAACTTCTGTGAGTCATAATATTTATAACATTTCTATGTCATTAACAGCCAAGTTGAATTACTTGCCATAGGACATTGTGTGAACTTGTTAGTGGATTTGACCTCCCACAATACTTTTATTTCACATTATTTGCATGATCTGGAAATATCTTTACCTGAGGGTTTTTGATTACCCCCTGTAGCTATCTTAACCATTTCTACTAAATTATGCAGAGGAGTGACTTCTTCATTGCTATGCTTATCTCTTTATTACCTTTCAGGGTTCTTTACCTTGGTTTCACAATATTCCACTCTTTGGTGAGTGTTGCCAAGGCAAGTGTACTTTTATCAAATCAATTCTGCACTAGAAATGACAAATTCAGTGTACTTTACCAAGATTGTAGCAGGTTCTGTAGAAATGATATATTTCACCAGACCACCTAAAAGCTGATTAGATAGCTTTAGTACACTATACTGGACTGCCACTCTTAAACTATCATGAGTAAAGCATAAGGGAATCTTGCTTGTACCTGCCAATAATCAAATTAAATAAATCAGAGCTGGTTTGTTTATAAAAAACAGGATACTTGGTTCACATTTTGCACTGTTCCCAAGTGCTACACATCATGTATTACTAACCAGATTCCAGTGGAACTAGGGAATCTTTACCACCATTTTTAGTCACTGCAGTGGTGACCAGAGGCTATCAGTCCAAAGTATTAGTGTAAATCTCTTCCACTTTTGGCACAGATAGTAAAGTTGGGAACCCTCCTACTTGGGTTTCTAAATGTTTTTTCCCAAACGTCAGTAGGAGAGACATCAGCCTACTCATAACACTCAGCTGTCTGTTTGGGTTAAGTGTAGCCATTCATTTTGATCAATAATAGTTTTGTACGTAGTTGATAAAAGAGGGTTTATTGTCTCCTCATAATTTCCCATACTGAGTCATTGATTGAGCACAGTTTGTTCTACATCCTCTTCATAATTCCAGGACCAAGTGAAATTTACCTTGCCCACATGGTTAGGAAGTAAGGATGAGTGTTTATAAGTTCAGACCAAATGAGTTCTGTTTCCTCAGGTTGAGCAAGGCACACAATATTCTATCATTCCAAGCCTATAGTGTTGCCTTTTGAACTTCTTCAGGTTGAGGATAAGATTTGTCCACTTCAATGTTGCTTACCTTCCTATTGTGATTCCAACTTCTCAGAATACATTACTTTGTGGATATATGCATATCTTGCAATCAAATTGCCCTAGTCACCAATGTAGGATGTAAGAACCATGACCTTATAATTCCAACTTTAGGTAGTAGAACCTCAGTTGTCTTGTTGGTGCCTGGTCAACAGTGATGGTAATTCATGTAAAGTTTCACCCAGAGTACATGAATTAAGTTCTGAGTGAAGAGCATACCTGTTCTTGATGTATTGCGGTTCCCAATAGTATGCCAATCTTTTATTGACACACCAGTGATTTTTGCTGACACTTTCTGAATGGTTAATGCCCTCACTGTCCCCTCCACCTGCATTATGTGGGATTCCTGCTGTAGTGTAATAGGTAAGTATGTATTGGAAGTTAATGTTTTCTTTGATTGAAAATTTATTTCCAATAATACTTACCTTCACTGACACTTCCCTGCCCTTCCTCTCCACTAGGAGCAGGGTTTAGAGACTGGGATGGAATCATTCTCAAGAAAGTGATAAAATTATGTGAATGAGGTGTTTATATTTAGTACCAGGAAAGAGGATGCATTGGCCTAGATGGAGAGTGTCATGAGACAAATATCACCAAGGGCAATTAAATGGGGTACAAAAGAATGTAGGAGGCAAGAAAGAAGTCAGACCAATGTTTAGATGGGTAAAAGATGAAACATTGGCAGTCTGGTAATAGCTGTAATACAAGAGAAAAGTAAGTGTTACTGGAAATACATGTTTAACTTAAGAAAATATTATTTATTTTTCATTTGATAATTCTGCTACATTTGTTCAAGTAAGCATAAAATATGAAATTTGAGAAGAAGAATTTATGTTCTCTCACAATGGTGTTGAGGTTATGGAAAAGAAACCTGTGAGATGAAAATAAGTATTTTATTTTTAGCATGAAAATAACTTTTCACTTAGACTGACTAAGTAAGGCTTCATAAATTCACAGACAAGTCTTTAATAAAAATACTGTTGTACGCTGTCTTGTTATTATCATAATTTAGATGTTTTGCTAGAAGGTTGTGATGTTTAAATCAAATTAATTTATAAAAGTAGTCCTAGAGTATTTAAAAAGTTTACTGTGATATCAGAAAGCTATTAATTTACTAAATTTCTACACATTGATACATTATTAAAACATATGAGTACAGAAGTGAAGTACTTACTGTGTGAATAATCAAGAAAAATTATACGGTGGGAGTGTTTCTGTAAAACTAGTGAGTAAGTTAGTTGGTATATATTATCAATCAAGGAAATTTCTTTTCAGTGTTGTTAGTGTATTAGGCTTACAACTTGCATCAAAATTAATCCAATTAAAAGTGTGGAAACGCTAATGTCTTAAATACTCAAGAGGTGGAACTACAATTCAGACTGTTCTGCTAGCTACCAGAATGTAAAGAGCGAATCATGAGAATTACTTGGTCTATTTATTAAAAAAATCACTACATTAGTAGAGTATCATGAATAACGTTTTACTCCAACATATGTTCGAAAGACAGGTATAGATAAAATTAATACCAACGTTTTGAGTTATATGTAAAGAACTATCATTAGCTTCAAGTCATTAACTGATCACTAAAACCTAAAAAATGTTGTAAATCTCAAAAAAACAACAAAAAACGTAACATATCGAATGTCTCTAAAAACGTCTTTCCAGGTTGTTATTTACGTTTGACGTAATTATGTTTGTTTTTGTTTTTGAATTTCGCACAAAGCTACTCGAGGGCTATCTGTGCTAGCCGTCCCTAATTTAGCGGTGTAAGACTAGAGGTAAGGAAGCTAGTAATCACCATCCACCGCCAACTCTTGGGCTACTCTTTTACCAACGAATAGTAGGATTGACGGACACATTATAACACCCCCACGGCTGAAAGGGCGAGCATGTTTGGCGCGATGGGGATGCGAACCCGCGAAATTCCAAAACAAACAAGTGTGCTACTGACTTGTGGTGCTTTTTGAGACTCTATTAAGGTAATTCACTTTTAATGATATGAAATAAGATTAATTACGAGAATTTAAAAAATCAAATATGTTAGGATTTTCCTACACCAAATAAAGCATTTTTAGAACAATTGAAATTAATTATAATCGTTGAAAACGCAGTGATTTAGGTCTACATGTCTTAGGCTTAACATGAAGTAAGACTTCATGGCCACGTGTGTTAAGGTGTTTGACCTTTAATCTGAGGGTTGCGGTTTCGAATCCCGGTCGCACCAAACATATAACCCTCGTGTAACTTTGCGCGAAATTTCAAAACAAACTTTAAACATGCATTAAAATGGGCCTGTTCTGGGTTAAGAAGACATTTTAACAGAAGAAGAAAAAAAGAATACAAGTTGCTAGCTTGGATGTTCAACTTGAAATTCTAAAACAACAACAGAAAATATTTGGCTGTTTGTGTAAGATATTTTATATTAATTTCGATCTCGGTTGCCCCCCAGTGGCTCAGCGGTATGTCTGCGGACTTACACGCTAAAATCCGGGTTTCGATACCCGTGGTGGGCAGAGCACAGATAGCCCATTGTGTAGCTTTGTGCTTAATTCAAAACAAACAAAATCGATCTCGGTTAATCAATCCTCAACAGAAGCTGGTAATGTCGCGAACCCTACAAGCGGTGTTGTCGTTCAGACTTATGATTCGGTAACAGTTACGATTTGTGGAACTTCGAGGAAGATCCGAGAATATGAAGAGAGCAAAGAGCAAGGAAAGAGAACTAAATATACTTATTAAAGGTAAAATGGGTGAAAAGAAGAGACTATACAATTGTACAAAGCTATGATGTCTTTCTTTCCCATTAATGAGTCGCGATTTGTCTTGCAGCCTTAAATATTTGTGGTGGTAAGAGTAAATATATCATGAATAGACTGAAATATTATTTTAATTCTATGCATATGAAGGAAGCACCCTGAGACAATAATTATATTCAAAATATTACTAGTGCGTGGAATGTAACTGTATATCACACATTTGATGCGAAGAGTCATGACAGGAACCCTAAACACAGAAAACCCAGATCCATTTAAATTTCAACCTTACAAAGGAAACCAAAGATTTTAAAGAAAGTAAAAAATATGGAAGCTATGTTCTTAACAAACAAAATCCAACTACTAACAGAGACTAGGTGGTACTTGTAACGAAATCATTATTTATGAAACAATGCATTGTACCGATACACTTAACACTGCGCATCATCTGGGGTATCACACAGTCTAATAATTTGTATCCTAAAGACAGTATTAAAGCTTTAATTAAAATAAAGCACAAAACAACGTTTCGTTCTTAGACGATATTCAGATTATGAAGAGCATGAATCTTTCAATTTGTTTTTACACTGCAAATAGGCTATCGTTTCTTAACAGCTTTTATTTTCAGTATTTTTATTTACTCGTTAAACATATTTTGTTTCTTTTTATTATATATATCATTTAAGTGATATATGCTATGTGTTTGTATAGCAACGTAGTTTGTATTATAACATCAGAACAACAATGTAACAATGATAATATTTTATACGCAAGTTTTGAAAGACTTGAGAAATGAAATATTACAAGAATTTGTATAATTTAACGAGTATTCTAATGTCACTTATATATATTAATCCTGGTGATAATGGTAAAGGAATAACGTTGTTTATATCAAAAATATATTCTTTTATGTATTTCTCTGGAGTGTTTTATCAAAATATTAAAATAAAAAAGTACAAGAATTTTCTGTCTTCTCGTAACGACAATCATCTATCTGATGTTGCTAGGGGAGAAAGCCTTAGAAACTAACTAAAAGAAAACTAGAAAGAAGAGAAACGTATCAAAGAGATAATCAAATTAGTTCTTTAGAAAATGGATTTCTTTTCTTATACTATGAACATTAGTCATATAATTTTAATTTATTCAAAGTGGATGGAAAAATCGTTACCACTCAGAATATTATATCTGTTCTTTTATTTGTGGTGTTTCAATAGTGTTGGCTGCAATGTAAGTATTTAAAATGTTTCACGGAAGCCGTCAAACTCTTGAGATTTTCCTGTCACTTTTAACCGCTACATTTATGTTTAATATCATGTTTTTGACGTACGTACAGAAAATAACACACGAGGAAAACAACCATGTATGGAAACTGAAATACTTTCTATTTCTGTTATGAACAAGATTGTTTGTTTTGGAATTTCGCACAAAGCTACTCGAGGGCTATTTTTGTACTTACACGTGAGACAATCAAGTTAATTTTTAACATTAAAAGTATTTTATTAAAAAATATATATGGGATTAAAGCAACAAATATATTATGCTTTTTATTGGAGTGGATTCGTCATTAATTTCCTGTATCTTTAATCGTGTTGTGGAATCAATAATTATATTTTGTGTTAATTTTCTCAGTTACTGTATATTTACACTGATGTAAATGCACTTGTTGGTCGTACGTATTTACAGACCACATTACTTAACACCTTTAAATATTCTTTCTGTCATCAGCTATCCTGATTATAAAAAAATGTAAACAAGGTTGCTCAGTAGGAGATTCCTATTTACATTACTTAAGGAACCTTATAGTCTACTATGCAGTGTTTACGGTATTTGTAGGCCTTAGGTTATGTCTTCTACTCCTTCGAGAATTAAAAGTAAGATTTTAACTCTAACCGTCTAATATATTATATTTAGTGATAATCCATTGCCAATTAAAAAAAACAACTAAAAGTCTTTCATGTGAACACGGTTAAACTATTATCTATTGAATTACTTATTGGTGATTAGAGAACCAACTAAATGTGAGGATTACTTGGGAAGACATTCATATTTTTATAGTGAGGAACAATACAATAGGTGTTGTTTAGAATAAATGCACAAATGATTGATTCGTTGTCTAACTGGTAGACTTAATTTCGTTCATAACCTTAATGGTATAATTTATAACATTCTACATGTAGATCTTGGCATTATAATTAATATTTGTTGACAAACACATGTTTATGTGGTATATTAATTTTTGTTCTATAATACTTAATATTATTTAATTTCTGTAGTGCGGCCCCCCAGTGGCTCAGCGGTATGTCTGCGGACTTACACGCTAAAATCCGGGTTTCGATACCCGTGGTGGGCAGAGCACAGATAGCCCTTTGTATAGCTTTGTGCTTAATTCAAAACAACAACAACAACAACTTCTGTAGTGCGTATTGGTGTAGACATTTTATTACTAGTAATAAACCATGTTGTTCGATATTACTTTTGAGTTATTTTACTTATATTTAGCTACGGCATTCCAGTATATTGTCTTTTCTTCAAAGTTTTGGTATTACATAATTCAAAAGTCTCCCTTTCGTTATTTAACTGGTGTCAGAACATTAAGTTCCCAGTTACTCTGTTACTCTATATCAAGAGCTTAGAAGTATTACTTTATAGTTTCAAAATTGTTAACTACGTGTCTTTAGCAGAATACGAAATTTATTGAAAAGGAGGAATCAAAAATCAGTTCACCTGTTGAACTGGATGAGAAAGGTGTCCTCATTCTCTAAAAGACGAAGTATTTGTCAACCAAAGCACACGATAAGAAAGTAACAGAGAAGGAAAATACAGAAAAGTTAGAAGTTATTGTTTCTGAGGGAGATCCCTACAAGAAATATACAAAGATATCAGCTATTGACCAAGGGTAAGTCTAAAAGTTATAAATACCTCAGTAGTTTTTGTTGTTGTTTTTTGCATTTAAACTTAAAGAAAAATATGGTAAACTGGACATGGTAAGTGCTCTCATTACTACTTGAATTTTTGGTTTCATGGTCTGTTATAAGTTGGTTAGAAGTCTGAGTTCAAACTAGAAACATCTAAGAATTTGTGAAATGTTGCAAAAGAATGGTATAGTGAGTTGAAGGTAAATTTGTTCTTAGAACTAAAATATTATGAACAAAAACTACATTTTTGGAACATAATATTATGTAACGAGTAGATACTATTTTACTTTAATTATATCACTTCATCAGTCATTTGGGCCCAGTATGACTAGGTGTTAGAGCGTTCAATTAGTAATTTGAGGGTCGCCGGTTCATATCCCTACTCGCCCTTTCAGCCGTAGGAGCGTTATAACGTACGGTCAATCTCAATAATCATTTGTCAAAGATTTACAGACTTTACAGTGTGTAGCGATAACTAGCTACCTTTCCTCCAGTCTGACGCTGCTACATTAGGAATGACTAGCAGAGATAACTCCAGTAGCTTTGTACATAATTCACAAAAACAAACTACTTTAATGCTGCTTTCTATATGTAAAAACGATTTTTACTTTTGCCACAAACCTCTTGCCGCTCTTCCGTTAAAAATGGTTCAATCCATCATGCATCATTGGACAACTACACCAATGAGAGTGCCACAAATTATGTTACGCATTATGTTCAGTTCTACCAGACTATCATTTCTTTTCCTTGGCAGATCTCGTCTTTAGAATTAATATTTTACTTTAGTATACTACCTAATTATAACTTAAATAGTTATACTTCTGAAGTGGTTTTGTTTATTAATCGTTTCTTTATTATAAAGCTTACGCCTTTATTTTTAATTCACTATCCAATCTTTATTGTTTTTTTCGTGTTCACCTATCAAGAAAAATTATACAGTTTATTATTTACCAGGAATTTTGAGGTTAATATTACCACTTTGGGTGTCACACCTCCTATAACCACTTTATAGTTCGTGACAGGTTGGGTGACCCGTCGCAGGATTTATCCGTGATTATTTGCTGAGTAATTGGGTGTTATATGAGACAACCACCTACTGAACTTCAGTCACTTCCTCAACAACATGTAGCCTGTTTTGGACATGATTTATCACGTTTCTGATGTTTTATTGCTCTCCTCAACTTTCTATGACCCTTGTACTCTTATGTTGCATGATAGTTCTTTTTCTTCTCCTTAATTAGTCTTATCACCATCCCTGGAGATTGGAGCCATGGTAAAAAATTTTATTTTTCAATTGGCTGAGAGTGCCAACAAGTTTCATTTGCCATGAGCTACCACTCAGTTTGCTTTAAAGTAGCATCAAGCTGACTGTCTTTAACATTTAAGGAATATTATGTCAGTTTGAAGCCACCACCTAATTTTCTGCTGTATTTAACTCTTCCCCCATTTTCATACCTTTGTCTTACCCTTACTTTATTTTATTAATATTTATCTACCATCTATCATCTTTTACAGACTGTGCATTGAAATCCAGAAGGATTATCCAAGGACAGACTTTCTCTTATTATCTTCACATTGGCTCATTTGCCACCATTGTATCTTACTTAACACACGTGGTTCCTTTGTGATCTTCTGAATATCGATGTAGCCTTCTCCCAGGTTTTTTTGCCAATCACTTGTCTCAGAGAATAACATACTGTCCCCTTTATTTACTGGTATGAATCGACCACGTACCTGATTCTTTATAATCAGTTGAGGAATACTATACCATTCCTTTATTGTTAGATTTGTTTTATCTGTGCTCCATTAACTTACCTGTTGTTCTTCTTTTTTTTTTTTTACTTCCGCGACTTGTAACATTCAGATGTTGAGTTTTAAACTTTTAAGTAAAAAGTAATTCTAAATTTGTACAAATATTTTACTCGGAAATATTTTATAATTTATAATTTTGTAACATTTATTCAGTGTATGTCACAAATAAAAAATAAAACCACAAATCGATCTGAAGAACTAACACTGAAAGTAGCTGTAGACAACATTTGAATGTAACTGGACAAAGAACATTATGTACTACTTGTTTTTTATATATATTGTGAACCGTGGTGTCTGTCTGTTCATTCATCTGTTTTCTGTTTATGACTCGTAATCTGAGGGTCGCGAGTTCGCATCCGAGTCGCGCTAAACATGCTCGCCCTCCCAGCCGTAGGGGCGTTATAATGTGACAGTCAATCCCACTTTTCGTCGGTAAAAGAGTAGCCCAAGAGTTGGCGGTGGGTGGTAATGACTAGGTGTCTTCCCTCTAGTCTTACACTGCTAAATTAGGACGGCTAGCACAGATAGCCCTCGAGTAGCTTTGTGCGAAAATTCAAAACAAACTCTTTATGACGGCAACTTCTCGCGCTGATTTTGAAAAATCTGTGAATGAAGTCAAAGTTCAACATTAACTTTTTAAATAACAATAGAACAGGTATGAATAATGTTGACTTTTTAAGTCCAATTTTTCAGAGGCACAGCATACAGGTAACAGTTCATTTACACTTCAGTGAAGAAAGTAAATGTCAAGGTGAGTAACTCTTAGCAGAACAGTTCCTATACAAACGAAAACACATTTTGTGGTTCACTCTATTTTTATATTTCATATACGGCAAACATATAAGATACATATACATGTATATAAATCTACACACCACGAGTATGACCTGCCACATCTCAAGCTTGTTGCTTTGAGATCTACATCAATAAACGATTATACAAGTAATTGCAAAGAACGACCCTTTATTTGTACTCTACGTACAATTTCTTAACTAAGTTTAAAAGATAAATTTTCTTTTTTATAACTTTACTTTTAACATTAGACTTTTCTCACTGTTAACCCTCACTTATATGTTTTATATTTCTGTCAATTTCATGCTCTTTCGCTTACGACATTTCTTAACAACAATTTATTCAGCAGTATTGTTACATTTGTAAACTGTGAAAAACAGTATTAAAATCAAACCAAAATATTATTGAAAATATGCATGTAGTAACTAACTGTGGGAAAAAACAAACTTTTACAGTCGAACGTTTTTCACCTTACATTCCATGGGTACTTCAGAGAGTACAATTTGTAGGTATAAAGTTTTGTATAAATATTTTAATTGTATATTCACATAGAAACATTCTATACATTTGAATTGAATTATTCAAATGAGAAACAAAAGTTACACAATTAATAACTAACATTCACGTTACTCTAAAACCTGCGAGAGGCCAAGTAATTAGTGTTAGCAAACACTAGGCTATTGTAGATAGCGTCGTGCTGAAATATTGAGAAAAAGTGAACAGTTTCTAGGAAAAAGAAAGATTCTCTTTACAGCAAGTATTACAGAGGAAAAGTGTTCGGTTTGTGCTGATATAAACAGTAATTTTTTTATCTATTAAATGTTGTACCGTTTATTGAAAAAAAAACACCTTTTTTTTTCTTTCGAACCCCATTTCTTAAAACTATATGTATACACTGTGTTCAACTGGTGGAAAAGAGAAATGAAGACCTTTGGCTTGGACTGATTTACACTGATTATATATTACAGTTACTTAGGTTAAAAACCTGGTTACCAGGATGAAACAAGGAAATAATACTGTTAGTCGGTCAATTGAGCCTCAAATTTTGGATGTATTCACTTCGAGCAATTTATCTTCGACCCAGTGGTTCCATTGTTTAGTACATCAATGTAATCAATAATGTTAACAACTGTTCTAAGCTATGTAGAGTACACATTGGACATCTTTAGTAAGTTAACTGTTCTATCGTTCGAAATGCTTGATCTAACTTTTGCTCCATCAAACATGCTCACACTTTATCACGCGTAACTGGAAGGTATATTGTTACAATCAATCCAACTATTCCTTTGTGAAACGGTGATTGGTGAGTGATAATCACGAGACGCTTTTCCTCTATTCTTTCATTGCTAAATTATCCATGGCTAGAGCAGCTCGCCCTTGTGTAGCTTTAAGCCAAACTCAAAACAAACCGTCTTTTTTGACAAATTTGATGTGCTAACGAATTTTACAAATTTCGTTTTGGTTCTTTAAATTGGAGAACCTTTGGAAAAACGTGTCGAAGCTTACAACCTGAAGAAAGCAAATGTCAAGGTTGACTTTTTAAATCCAACTTTTCAGAGGCACAGCATACAGGCAACAATTTATTTACATATGGTCATATCAGGGCATTAGCAATCGCTGTGATCTAAGGAAAACGATGTTTGACAATCAATAGCATAACTACATTAAAGATGAAGAAATAGATGCATGTAACTGAATGGAACAAAGATAAAGTTTTCAATATTTTACAGATTCTATCTTAAGTATTTAAACCAAAACAAACATAATACATTATTTCTCACTAAATAACTAAAATATATTGCTAAAATAACGATAATTTAATAAAACCTAAAATACATAGAAAGTAAATTATTAGCAATAAAAATACTGTATATATTTTAAATAGTACTGTGTGTTTTCTTATAGCAAAGCCACATGGGATTATCTGCTGAGCCCACCGAGGGGATTCAAACACCTAATTTTAGCGTTGTAAATCCGTCGACATACCGCTGCACTAGCGGGGAAGGATTAAATCGTACAATTTTAATGAAGACTACATGATTTTCGGTGTTGGTTAAAGTTGTTTGATGTGGATGTTTCTTTAAGTACTAATTCCAAATCAGTGTAAGCTCTACAAAGAATTTTTATATTTTACAGTTCGTGTTTTGTTTCTTCACTAAGTTGCCACATAAACCATGAGTCACTGAACTTTTCTGTGTGTTTTCATGAACAATCCCATAATTATTAACTCTTACTACTAGATAGCGTTCGAGTTTTGTCAATACAACAGGCCTTGCAGTCAACTTATGCGGAAATACGGACAAGCCATGAAGAAAGATAAATTCGGACATCTTTTGTCAGAAGAAATCCCAGGTGTATGATATGAGATTCAAATTATGAGGTTCAAATTAATCAGGAACTAAAACATAATTTGTGAATTATAAAAATGCAATTACCTATCACAGTGTTGCTCTGTGTTTTGTTTTTTAACCTACCACGACTTGTGAACACCTTTCATATGTTGAGTGCACACCAACAGATCATATTTTAAACTTTATGTAAAACATGATTCTAAATATATATGAACAGTTTTACTTAGAAATACTTGAGACTTTATAATTTTGTAACATTTATTCAATGTATGTTACAAACAAGAATGAAAACTAATCCAGACTTTCATGGTTGTTTACATTCAAACCCTGACGAGTTTCTCCAGCAGACACTTTACTTATTGATTCATAATTCATAATCCCAAATCCTATGATTGTATTTGTTAACTAATTCTAATTACTGCATATACTAATTAATCATTTCTCGTTTTTCGTACAATTTTCTTAATGGTTTACTTACTGCAACCTTTTTATCTTAACCTTTTATGATATTATAGAATTTGATGTGAACAACGACCACAACTTGTGAATAACTTTCAGATGTTGAGTGCACACCTTTATATTAAATATTAATCTTTAAGAAAGAAATAATTCGAAATCTATACGAAGAGTTTTACTCAGAAATACTTTGTAATTTATAATTTTGTGACATCCATTCACTGTTAAGCCACAAAGAACAAAGGAAATCCAATCCAGATTGGACAGAGAACATTATCTACAACTTGTTTTATACATACTGTGAACAGTGGTGTTTGTCCATCTATTCATTTGTATCATGTTTATGAGGGCCACTTCTCGTGTTGGTTAAGAAAAGCTACGGATGAAGTCAAAGTTCAACATGAACTATTTAAATAACGGTAGAAGAGGTATGAATAATGTTGACAACAAACAAAATATTCTACATTAACTTGTTGTGAATTAATAACACTGTGATTCACTTATCAACATGTGACATAACGATATGTTATAGTTGAGTAGTTCTTAGTAGAACCTTTCCTATAGAACCATGGAAAACCAAAACCCATTTAACACTTACTCTAGAGTATCACACAATCTTACAATTTGTTTTTATCACTGTTAGTAAATTATGTATCCTTTCAACTTTAAATGTTTGTTGCGTGCGCGCTCTCGTAATCCGAGGGTCGCGGGTTCGTGCCCGCGTCGCGCTAAACATGCTCGCCCTCCCAGCCGTGGGGGTGTATAATGTTACAGTCAATCCCACTTTTCGTCGGTAAAAGAGTAGCCCAAGAGTTGGCGGTGGGTGGTCTTACACTGCTAAATTAGGGACGGCTAGCACAGATAGCCCTCGAGAAGCTTTGTGCGAAATTTCAAAACAAACAAAGAAATTGTTTCTTAGAAGTATCTATTTATGTACTTTAATCATAAAACATTTGTGGTTCTTTCTGTATTTATATTTTATATAATACAAATATATAATATATATGTATATATAAATCTACAGACGACAGAAGAATGACCCTTTATTTATACTCTATGCACAATTTCTTAACAAAGTTTAAAAGATAAATTTCCCTTTCATAACTTTACTTTTAATATATTTTGACTTTTCCCACTGTTAACCCTCACTTACCAGTTTTATATTTCTGTCATTTTCATTCTTTTTCGCTTACATTTCACTACAATTAATTCACCAGTATTGTTATACCTCCAGCCGATACAAACTGTGAAACCATAATTTATTGAATATTTGCTCATAGTAACGAATACTATAAGATCACACAGTAGCATGTAATAACAACTGATGAAGCTTGAAAGTTAGAAGATATTTTGTAATTATGTGAAGAATAAAAATTTATTTCAATCTCTTTTATCAAAATGTGTAAATATCTCCAGTATGCACTATAAATTTTTGAATCGCCAGTATTGTTACACTTTCAACTATATATGTATATACAAACAGTGAAAAAATACAATAAAGTTGAACCACAATATTATTGAATATTTGCATACAGTATCTAAGAAGACAAGATATTAAAATAAAAACAAACTGCAAAATGAAAGAACGTTTTAGAGAAAAACGTTTAACATCTTGCATTCCACCGATACCTCGACCAGTACAATTTGTAGGTATAAAGTTTTGTATAAATATTTTAATTGTATGATCACAAAAGGTCATTCTATAAATCTGAATTAAATTATTGAAATGAGAAACAAAACTTAAGACACCTAGTAAGTAACAATCACTTTACAACCTGTGAGAGGCTTAAGAATAGTGTTAGTAAACACTCGGCTGTTTTAGATAGTGTCGCGTTTAAAAATTTAGAAAAAGTGAACATTTTAAAAGAAAAAAAAAGATTCCTTTTACAGCAAATACTGCAGTCGAAAAGTGTTCGAATTGTGTTGATACAAACTATATTTTTTTAACTATTAAATGTAGTGCCGTTTATTCAAACAAAGTTTTTAACTCCATTTATTAAAACTACATTTATAAATTACATCAATAAAGATATACCCAAACCTTCAGGCTCTGTTCTAGTAAATGTCGGGTTCTTGTTAAACGAAGAGTACTTAATAGTTTTTTTTGCAGTAAACAGTCTTGTTGTTCGTATCGTAGCTATTTTGATAATTAAATTTGAAATGGCCTGGCATGGTTGAGCGCGTAAGGCGTGTGACTCGTAATCCGAGGGTCCCAGGTTCGCGCCCGCGTCGCGTTAAATATGCTCGCCTTCCCAGCCGTGGGGGTGTAAAATGTTACAGTCAATCCCACTATTCGTTGGTAAAAGAGTATCCGAAGAGTTGGCCGTGGGTGGTGATGAGTAGCTGCCTTCCCTCTAGTCTTACACTGCTAAATTAGGGACGGCTAGCACAGACAGCCCTCGAGTAGCTTTGTGCGAAATTCCGAAACAAAACAAAGAATTTGAGATACCAAAGTGAAATTTTCCACTGAT
The DNA here is from genome assembly GCA_011833715.1 of Carcinoscorpius rotundicauda. NCBI lineage: Eukaryota > Metazoa > Arthropoda > Merostomata > Xiphosura > Limulidae > Carcinoscorpius > Carcinoscorpius rotundicauda. The sequence goes on from CM022395.1 coordinate 51,583,308, forward strand.
TTTTTTTGTGGTGTCATCAAATAGATAGTGACGCAGTGTATTTATTATTTCGGTAACATGGACGAAGATATAGTCTCCATGTCCTTTATACAAATAGAAAGATTAGAAATAATGGTGTAATTAATTCTTTATATTGGATTTACCATAAATATATATCTTGAACACTATTTAATGCTGCAATTGTTAATACGTAGCATGTACAATGTTGTTGTATTATTAACTAATTTTCTTTTTGTTCGTGATTTTAGCGAATTATATTTATAATATATAACACACAATAGCAACTTGATATGCTATGATGGTTTACCCAAATATAAAAAAAATATACAGAAATAAAGCTGAGTTAACTATGTTCAGAAAGTGTATCTCTTTATAGCAGAAGGGAACAAAGATAAAGTTTTCATTATTTTACAGATTCCATCTTCAGTATTTAAAGCAAAATAAAAACCACATAAAAATAACCAAATAACTAAATTACATTACTGGAATAACGATAATTTAATTAAAACTAAAATACATAGAAAATAACTTAATAATAGTAAAACATGTACATATTTTAAATCGTACAATTTTAATGAAGACTACGTGATATTCGATGTTGGTTAAAGTTGTTTGATGTAGATGGTTTCTTTAAGTACTAATTCAAGATCAGCGTTAGTCTTATAAAAATATTTATAGTTTATAGTTCGTGTCATGTTTCTTCACTGTGTTGTTGTATAAACGAAAACCATGAGTTACTCAACTTTTCTGTGTATTTTCATGAACAATCCCGTATTTTATTAGCTCTTACTGCTAGATGGCTACTGAATATTGTCAAAAATGTCTTTCAAGAAATGAATAATCTCTGGAAGATACTTATATTTATTACTGACTTTGGTGGATCAGAGCTATAAAGAGATACACTTTCTGAACATAGTTAACTCAGCTTTATTTCTGTATATTTTTTTTATATTTGGGTAAACTTTATTTCATTATGAAACAACTAAGTTTAATTGCAAGATAAATCTGTATTAGATTTAAACCATAAATAAAACAGTAAAGATGATTGTAAAAATTAAGTTCACAGAAGTGACATCTTCAGAATTAATCTCTCCTGTTTTGTCAGCATTTAATTCTCTTTAGATGATTGTTAATTTTGTGTGAATATTTTCTGGTGGTTTGTTGAGTCTTTGAAAAAAAGCAGTGACTGTAATTTTGATGATATTACTGATTTTCAAATGTGAGATGGTTAAGTAGAGGAAAAGTGTTGGAACGATTTACTTCCTTATTTCCTCAAATAAAGGAGAATCTTGTTGAAAAAGGTAAGATTGAAAATTTCCTTGGAATTGAAACTTTATCATGGCAGTGTGATTTGCACTTTCTGTGCCACATGATGGCTCACTTGAATAATTTAAATACAAAGCTTCAGGGAAGAGGTCAAATATCACAGCCTATTCATGAATTTCAATTAAAGGTAAATCTCTTAGCAAAAATAATCATAAAAGATTGATTTGACACATTTTGCAAAGTTGAATAGTTTTCTAGAAAATAATAAGGTTTCTCATGCTAAAGATGATCATTATGTAAACTGGATCAAAAATCTATCCCAAAAATTTGAAATTGATATTTGAATTTTTGCATGTTCCATTTCATTTTGGCTTAGCAAATTCCAGTGAGGAGTTTACATCATAAGTGTGGCGTTATAATTACACAGTGTACAGTGAAGGTAACAATGTTCTGACCCTCTGTTAAACCTGTCTTCTCTTCAAAAGGTGTTACTATTGTCACCAATTCTACAAGGACAGTTCGATTACCAAAAATATGCCTCCATGTACTCTTTCAGTATTAAGTTTTCATGAAATCATTCAACGAATACGAATGTTATACCATTGTATTTAAGTAAAAGTACAAATACTTTAATTTTTCATAGCAAAGTATATAAATATAAATACCTAATACCCCATGTCTGCTGTAAAGAGCACGCATCTACAGGTTTTATCTTGCCAATACTTATGAATATTTTGTCCATTTGATGTGGTGATCTCTTCCAAGTTTACTTAGATTGGTTACCTCGTAGTAATGTGTATCTTACTGTTTTATGGGGACAGTTAACCCTTTTATTTTCATCAAAGTCGATACCATTCGATTCACGAGCTAAGCCATAGACTATACACACTATCCAGTTTTACTGATACGAGGGAATGATAGATTTTGACATCTGTGGAATGAGCTAGGTCTTAAAGAAGTGTTTAGACATGATGTCCATCTCAGTATCTGTTGAAAGCGAAAGCAAGAAACCAGAAAGCTTTACGAATTTTAATTTATAGTACTTCATCTGCGTGGTTAGAGATGCTATTTTAAATAGTTTCTGCATTAGTAAAATGACTGATTAAACATAAATTATTTATTTATTATATCCACTTGTAGCAAAATGGCCTTCATATAGATCATAAAAATACAATCAGTTTTCTATATCAGTATTTATTAAAAAACAGTTATGACAGAAACGTTTCAGTAATATGTTAGTAACATTATTCTCTCATAGAAGTACATGTAGCTGAAAAATACAAACGTAAATTTATATCTGTAGTAACTCCACAGAAGTTTCGCAACACCAGTGTAAGACACACACAATACGCCTAATAAGACCTTTGTAAAACATATTTGAGTTAAACCTGCACTGTTTCATCAGGTACACTTTTATTATACTAAACCTATAATAGATGTACATTGAATAGAAGACTCAGCTTTTGTAAATGAAAAGTGTCACACTTAAATATAAACATTTGAAATCAAATTACCCTTAGTAACACAGTGTATACATAGAATATTAATTACAGTATCCACCATTTTATGACACGCACAATATACCTAGTAAGACTACCTAAAAAAGAAATCCGTAAATATAAAACGTACACAATAAGTTGAAATCTATACTCAGTCCTATAAGTAAGCTTATTCACAGCACCATTTTTATCATGTTTGACTAATGATGATAAAAACAATAAAATTTATCTGAAACTATATAAATGTGAATAAGTAATATGTTTTTGTACAGGAAACATTACGTTTATTAAAGTTCATATAAGTTTAATAAATAAATATCACAGACGCGTTACAGAAAACTGCACCGTTCAGATTTTGGAAACAACATTACAATATGATACTCATTTTCACAATACAACATCAAAATACCAGTTACTGATTGTAGAAAAACTAATTTTTGACAAATTTATATGTGTAAAAACAATTTAAAACAAATGGATAATACACTGAACTATTCAATATTTGTAATCATCTTGTTTGTAGCTTTTACTTTTTCAAAGTATGGTTCATGCTGTTAGAGGAACCCTTGTGAAGCCATAGTAAAGAGAGAGAGAGAGAGAGTTGCATCAGATTTGTGGTGCCAAAATTTATAGTCATGCTATCCGTGACATTGAAATTATTACAGTGTTTTGACTACATTAAATCTTTTATTGTGCACTGTTATCATCAAGAGTAATATATTTTAATTGTCGTAACTTTTCATTTATTGATTCAGAGTATTAAGCCATATGATTACCGAACATATTCGGTACCGTACATCTTACAATTAGTAACTGGCATTATTGGAATATGTACGTCATAGGTCACTCTCCTTTAGTCAAGACTTGGTGGTATTACTTCCATATTCTAACCTATGAACAGAAAGGTGAACGATAACTGCTGAGACAGTGAGCAGAACAACAAATTTCCATCGTTCACGAAGCCTCCTCCTAGGAATATGTCTCGCTCTTACAGCATCATTTATCATCTAATTTTCAAGATGAAATCGTAAACTCCATGACTTTTATGTTTAAAATGGGTTATAGTTATTTTTTGTTGAGAATGTAGCATAATGACTAGACTGTGAGAGCAATATTGTCTGGGTTGTGTGCTAAAATTTTGTTATTGGTGGTTTTATGTTGAACTATGCTTTACAATGTTTGTTCGGTCAGGTGATTTAGGTGCTCGACTCCCAATCTAAGGGTCGTTGGTTCAAATCCCAGTCACACCAAAAATGCTTGCTCTTTTACCCGTGAGGATGTTGTAATGTGACAGTCAAACCCACTATTCGTTGGTAAAAGAGAAGCCCAAGAGTTGGCGGTTGGTGGTGATAACTAGCTGCTTTCTCTCTAGAGTTACACTGCATAATTAGGGTCGGACAGCGCAGATAGCTTTCGTGTAACTTTGTGCGAAATTCAAAAACAAATAAACTTCTAGATTCAAATTTCTGGTTATTTGAAATATATTGTATACATTTCGTAACATTTTTTTCTGTGTTTATGTTGTTAGAGTACGCTGTCTTTCTTTTCACTGAATTTTATTAAATGTGCTTTCCTCTGGATGGATTGTGTTAGTATTTTGTTCAGGATGAGTACTGTTAGTATTTGTCCTGTGTTGGTAGTATCAGCTAGTGTTTTGCTGTCTATGGATTATGTTAGTGTTAACATGTGCGGGTCATGTCAGGTGTTTGCTCTTTACTTGGGTTGCTAAAGCGTCTGCTCAGTGTAAATTGCATTGACGTTTGCTCTATGTAGTTTAACTTAGTATTTGTATTATATTTGTGTTTTTCTTTTTGGATTATTTCAGATAGTATATGTTCTGTGTGGAATATGTTAAGTAATGATTGCTTTCTGAGCATTACCCAGACTTCGTTGTGTTTCCTAGTGCAAAGCTGCACAAGGGTCTATTTGCACCCGAGGAAATCGTACCTCGGATTTTTGCTTTGTAAGTCAGAAAACATACCTCTGATTCACCAATTACTTAGAATCATAATTCATATAAACGAAAGTGGTTACACGTAAAATACCCGTGTATTCAATGAATATATATGTCTCCTAAAATGTTTGATTTACAGATAAAAATATTGTGTAAATAATGTTAAAAGGGTAAACAAACGGTTGATATATATGAAATATGTTTTAACAAAATTGGAAGTTGTTTTACTTAATACAGAACCTACGTCTAGGCATATGATTGAGTGCCATTCAAAAAATTCACTTTTTTATATAGGTTTTGTAACCTTCAAATCAAATATAAACTATTTTTAACTTTTCTTCCTTGAAGCCTCCTTCTTCTTTATTCGAGAGATTGACAAAACTTTGTTGGATAACATCTAGAAAGTGACTATAATTTTCAAACCGAGAACTTTTAGCCATAGCCGACACTGTTTTGTTTCATAACATTCAGAAAGTTACTGGCGTTTTCAAACTGAGTGCAACTGATATGATTAACATTGTTTAGTTACATAATGTCAACAAAGTGACAAGTGTTTTAAAACTTAGTATTATTACCCACAATGCTAGTCATGCTGGATATACTACTGCTACTAGAATTAGAATTGTGCACATTCAGTTCGCCATCTTTAATTTTTCTCATGTTTTTATTTACGTCTTTTGATCGTTTTCGAGCGAATGGAAACGTCCAATTTTCGTTTTATTTATTCATTTAATGATTGTGGATAGAGGTCTGTGTTGGTGAAAGGAAATGTTTAAAATCGTTATGAGGCCCGGCATCAATGTTAATCTCTGCTGATGAGGTGTAGGAAGATATACAGGTGCCACTTCCCTGGTTCGGAGTATTGTCAGTTTCAGTTCCATCTACCTAGTATATGAAACTATGGATATTCAAAAAATCCCTATCTATTTGCATGGTGGGCATGTATAGAACATTATTCTTCTTTGTCCTGCCAAAAATAGATCGTGTCCCTTAACAACGACGAACATATTTTCGTATTTTTTGGGAGCCAAATATGATCGACGCTATGTATCAGAGGTATGCACTTTTCTGAGTGACCCAATAGTTTAGTCAGATGTCTGACTTTCTCAAGGCTTTCATAGTACACGCGTACTAAACTGTTTAGTGCAGCAAAGTTCATTGTTATATATTCTACTTATGTAAATCAAATGTAACCGATAAAAACAACAAAATAAGATTTCTTACACTAAATCGACAATGTTCGTTTTTCGTTGTTTTTTTTAATTGGATGAAATGATCTGAAAAGTTCGAACTAAAGATTTGACTAATGTGAATAGGCAAAATTTAGTGCAGGTAAAGTAAAAATATTCTATAATGCAAAATAAAATACGTTTTTCTTCCAGTAATACATACGTCAGTTCTCATTTCTTTTTTTATTATTTCATAAACAAAAAAAGCCATCGTATTCTTCTTGTATTTTTGTAATTCTCAAATCCAAATTGCTTTGCATGATATATTTTTTGTAGCTCATGTGTTGTAATTTTATTTACCATATTTCAAGTATACTCAGTATTATCTTTATCAAAATAAAAATCTTTCAAACAAGAGAAAAGTTTATTGTAATTTATATGTTGTTTGTTATTGATATATTTAAGAATTATGTTTATTAATCGTACTTTTACGCCCCCTATCACACAGCGGCAAGCTTGAGGGCTTATAACGCTACACTTGGAAGTTTAATACCTGCGATGGGCACAGTACACTCAACCCATTAGTCAGCTAATGGTTTCATATAGTAGAACTAGTCCTCTTCATTTTAAAACTTTTTTTCTGGCTTCAACTAAAAACATTAAGTGCTGATTCATCAAATGTAATTTTTACTTCAATAATTCTCTTTAGTGTGCTTGTACCAACAACTTAATGAACGCTTAAAGAAATTAACAAGTTTATTAAAAATGTTCTCTTTTATGTAATAAAGTTTTTCTTGCTGGTTCTTTAATAAAAGTATTAAACAGTCAAATTATATTCTTAAGATTTAGTTCCTAGCTGAAATCGCCTTCTAGAAAAAATGTTCTATTCTGTTTTTAGAATTTCATATTTAACAAACTGCTTTTGTTTTGTTTTTTCATTTTTACAATGTATTAAATACTTGTCTCTGCTCGGTGGCCTCAGCCAATGTGTTTGTTTCCAAAACAAACAAATAAACATCGTGCTCCCACCCGCAATAGCATAATGGTACTTCTGTAGACTTACAATGCTATAAACCGGTTTTCGATACCCGTAGTGTGCAAAGCACAGGTGGCCCATGATGTAGCTTTGTGCTTAGCTTTATAAACAAAGAAATATTATAACTTTGCATTTTAAGGCTTCTTTTAAACTTCCTACTAACGGTTTTAAGGAGTAAAAACCCGAATCCTTGGCACAACGCATCTTTTTTCACATGTGCGAATTAATTTCCGTCATCTGACCAAGTAAAACAAACATGTTTTTACAGAACTAAAATTGTAATAAACACACGTAACAAAAATAACTATTGGCAGTAATAAGCTGAGTAAGAATACACTGATTCCAGTAAGAATTCTATTGGAAATTACTTGGATGGTAATTAGCTGCAACAAGGAGAAAGAAAAAAAGCAGATTACATTTCCTATTACGACTAAAAGTAAACCCTTTGATGAATTAACAGATAAACTCGTTTCATTTGTGTAGTGTAGAGACGAATCAGAAAAGAAACTCAAAAAAGTAACACCACTCCTATAAAAGAAACCTCGGCAACTGGTGATCATCATTATAAAAGTTAAATATAGTAAATAAGTTTAAATAATCTAAATTACACAAATTATAACTGTGAAAATAGTCGTTACTAAACTTTCATTTTTATGCACAATTTTTGTTTTAATTTCAACAAAGATGAAATAGATTACGTATATATTCATGTTTAATTTTACTACAAAACTAACATGGCCAGGTGGCTTAAGGAGAACCATTTGTAATCCGAAGGTCGCGAGTTCGCATCTCCATCACACCAAACATGCTCGCCCTATCAGCCGTGGGAGCAATATAATATGACGTTCAATCCCACTATTCGTTGGTAAAAGAGTAGCCCAAGAGTTGGCGGTGGGTGGTGATGTCTAGCTGCCTTCCTTCTAATATTACACTGTTAAATTAGGGACGGCTAGCCCAGATAGCCCTCAAGTGGCTTTGTGCGAAATTACAAAAAACGAACAAACAAACAAAACCAACTTTTTTGAGACCATTTAATTTTTACAATAAATCGACTTATATTTATCAAACATATGGAGTTTTCCATGGCCCATTGCTAAACGTCCCTAGTGGCTTGGCGGTGAGTTGAAGGACTTATAATGCTGAAAATCGAGTTTCGATACATGTGGTGGGAACTGCAAGATAGTTTATTTATTATGTAGATCGCCCTTACCAACAAACAAAAGTATTGTTCAACTAACGTTTATGTTTCATATCCCAAACAAACCAACCAACATGTACAAAATATTCAAGTAAAAATCACATTGGATATTAATGTTTTTTTAAACTGAAAAGGTATTTTCAATATATACTCACCTCCTCTCACATTTTCCACCCATCCTCCCCACTTCTGGTGTTATTTAGTTTGATCTGACCAATCAGAAAGTGGCTAACAGCTGCAAGTTTAGAGAGTGTTAGTTACAATAGAAGATGGTATTGCACTCTTCTTTATGGGTAATTGCTACATGTTAGTAAGTAGGAGTATCAAGGTTACTGGTGAGAAAAATGTTCACTGAAATAGGGCAGTATAAGTAGAGAAAATCTTTTTGTGAGAGGAGGTATTTATCAGAAATACATTTTAAGTTTAGGAAAATTTTAACTTTCAAAAGTGAAATACCAATTTGCTAAAATAGAATCTTTTGTTCTTGTTGCACAATATAAAGGAAACTGACCAATCAAAATAATCAAGACTATAATAATTATAAAGTTTGCAATTGGATATCATATAACAAAAACAAGATTAAAATATTATTATTAATGATATTCTTTAAAATACTTTTAAAAAGTTAATAAAAAGGATTAAAGAAGTAATTAGTAGAGCAACAAGTAGTAAAGATATACGTAAACCGGTAAAGGTAATTCAGTTTTAGTTATTTTTAAATGTCTGTTCTAGTATAGTCTACTACTATTTTGGAGGTGGTAGCTCTTGACAAGAGGCATTTTACTAGTATGAAATGCAGTGCATTAAAAACAAAAATAGTAAGTGTGTTTTTACCTCAACTGATACTTCAGAAAATAATGTAATATAGAAAATCAAAAATAAGGACCTATTCTAACTTGTACTTATTTCAAATCATTACCCATGCCTCAATTATTACTGTAAAAATAGTCCAGTAAGGTCCAACAAAGTTAAATACATGAAATATTTAGATTTTCAAGTTAAAGTTTAATTTTTATATTTGGTTCTGAATGTGATATCAAAGCCCCTGGTGGTATTCACAGCAAGTAAAGATTTATACCACAAAATCTGCTCTTAAAATAATATTTATATTTAACCAATGTTAGAAATTGAATTCATATGTATTTTAATAGAAATGGTTATTGAAGTATCAAGATTATAGTTTTTCACTGTATGAGCATGAAATTCCAAACATAAAATCAAAGATTCACTTTTATTTTAAAACAAAAGCATGTTGCTACAAAATACTTATGGTTCATCCACACTGAAGTAGAGCAGTCAAGTGGGTGTATGGAAACCAACAATGAGCAATGTCATTCTGAGATTTTTTTTCAGAGGTAATAATAATACTGTTACATTTTAAAATACTTTAAAATGACAATAAATAAAAAGTAGCAAAGAAGGAATTTTTACAACACTTGAAATTTCACTCAGTTTAATATGTGTAACTATATTGTTATTTTGGTTTGAATTTTTTGAAAATACCAGTTTAAAGTCTGCTACTATTACAGATATAAGAAGTGTTATCAAAGCATAACTTGTTTTGTAAAGGGACAGGTCATCCAAAGTATGTCCAAAAGGAATGAATGAGCTGGGTAATGTATTTGTTTCCTGTGTTTTGGAATGTTTCCAGTTTGTAGACGTTGCTCACATCAAATGCAAATGGACCTTTACTGTGAGATGTAGTTGATAAAACTATTTATCTTGTTCATAAAATTAAAGATTAAACAATGTTTGAAGCACTGACATATTAACAGATTATTGAAATGTTGAAAACTTGTCAGATAACCACATATGTATCAAGAGTGCTCATTGTTTCTCTTTAACAGAAATAAAAAGTTTTCAGTTGTGTTTGAAGATTGAACTACCTTTCATTATCATTAATTATATTCTGTTAATTTAAAGTTATTAGAACATTTAAAAGCAATTTCTTGTGACTGTTAGTAATCGTAGTAACAAAATATGTGATAGCTTCACTTAGAAGCAACCAAAAATTTGGGTTCAGAACATTCAATTTTCTTGTACATGAATAGAATAAATTTTTACAAATCATTTGTGTTGTAATTTACCATAGTATTTTGAGATTCTTTATCAATATGGTTTTGTTATTATTACAATGAAATCTAACAACCAAGGTAATCGTTTTGCCGTATAACAATGTTGCAGTTCTCAGTATATTCAAGGCTGGAGTTTATTGTACCATACATTTACTCTGGACAAGTGGCCAGTTGTTACCATGTGGATACAATGATAAAGAAATTAACAGTTTTCAATATCAAAATCTATCTTCCAAACCTCTTAGTAATGAAAAAAATAATAATTTTTCTTTGTACAAAATTTTACTTGTATGATTTATCATCAAGTTTTCCTAGGTACATATTTCTAATTTTAAAGAAATGGATAATAATGGTGTGCATGTTGCATAGAACAAAGGATAAGACATGATTAAGTCTTGTTAATTTACACGTGTTTTTCCTTTATATCTGTGTTTGGTTTAAATATCTCAACCAAACAACAAATATTGAAGGATTTTTTTTTATCTTCTGGTAGATTCTTAACATTAACAGTGAGAATGATCACTGTAGTATGGCAGCTTGTCATCTCCTTTTTGAATGGGCATAAAATCTATTGAACAGAAAATTTACGTCTTAAAGAATTGGCTTTCTTTCTTGTTGAAAATATGTATGTAGAGAACCAATGAGTTGCAGCATTTACCATTCTGTCTTCGGGCTTTGAAATTGACTCTGAAAAAGGTAAATGTTTTCATTTTTGTTTTGACTATCTGATGCAGTACTCTTAATCATCTTCCAGTGTTTTGGTGATCTTTCTTAGCTGTAAGTAAATTTCTTCTATTTGGTTATTTTGTAATCGACATAACGTATTTGACTTAATTCCAATATTGTAAAAATATAAAAGCTAAATGGCAAGGTGAGGGTATTATTATAACAACATTAATGCAACCCCATTGATTTCATATTACAGATGATAAGAAATTAAGATAAAAAAAAGTTATTACCTGAAATTGCTTTTAATATTAAATAGCTGATAAACATGTTCATCTAAATATATCTAGTAGCATGAATGACAAAGTAATAGATAGTAAAACTTGTTTTATTTGTTTTTTCATGAAAATGTGTTTAAACTCAGAATTACTTTTATGTAATATGTATGTATAAATGGATAATCTAATTGAAAAATAAGGAAACTACAAGGTACAATGCATAATATACTGTACAAGAAGAAAAATATTCAGTAATTCCACTTATTTCAGAATGAGTGCAAAATAGTGTAAGAAGTAAAATTTGAGTTTTGAACTGTTGAACTTGGAAACATTCTGTCTCTTCATCCCTTTTCTTTTTCTTCTCATAGGTCAAATTGGAATACTGAAACATGTGCTTGAAAGTCATAGAAAAGAAATACAAATGCATCTTCAGAGGAAGCTGCACAAAAAAAAGTGATTAAAGAACAGAAAAGAAAACTTGATAAGCAACAGGCTGTTATTTTCAAAACATAATTTTCTTGCCTTACTAGGCAAGAAAACACCAGAAATTAACACAAAGTTACTTTCAAACATTTTAGAGAAACACTGCATACTAAATACATTTACTGATGTTTTGGATTCTAGAAACTTAAAGACAGAACAGTTAAAAGCATCAAGTCCTGAATGCATTTACAATGCAGATGATAAAAAGCGAGAAAGACACAAGCTGGAACCATGCACTAAATTTACTAGTGCCAGTGGTATGGCAGGGGAAGGAGCATTGTCTGTTGCAGGAACTTCTGAAAATTCTGATGAGGAACAACCCAAAAGCATATTTGTAAATTCTAGTAGAGATTGCTTTGGGAGTATGCATTGTTCAAATGAATATTCAAGACAAATTAACAAGACAAAATGTTTCTATAACTCAAGCAATGCCCAGCATCATTATTGTGCCTTCTACACTTTCACATTATTTTCAGGTTCAGTCACAGTATCCTGCTAAGCTTTCTGAAAAGTTGAGTGCATTGAAGTATAAAAAACATTTAACCTAAACCAGTGTCTAGAGAAACAAAATTACAGTTTAAAACAAATTTCTCAATACTTAAATATAACTTGCAAAACAAACTTGAAGGCCATAAAAAACAAGATGTGTCTTTAATTTCAAATTGTTGTCAAAAGCCTCATGGTGTAAAAAAGGTGGTGTATTATACAAATCAAATACTTCTGAGATTGAAGATTTATGTGATGGTAAACAGAAAACAGATGAGTTATTTAGAAAACATTGTGTAACATTTAGTGAAGATCATGATTCAGTAACTTCCAAACCAGGTGATTTCAGTTTGTTAATGAAGAAATTAGAAAGCATTACATTGTCTTCTTCTGATATACATCTATTAACTTCTGTGTTCAGTAGTAGTGATTGTGATGATAATTTAGGATTTGATGACAACACACAGTTAAAGATTCCTGTAGTTTCAGTTAATTCAGCCAACAACACTGATTTATAATTACATTGTGAATCCAGCCAACAGACAGTTAAATGTCATTTTGATGAAAAAGATCTGAATTTGAAAAAATAAAAAAAACCTCATTTAGAATCAGCAAGTGATGAACCAGAAAAGTAAGAGGATGAAAAATGTTTTCCTTGGACAAAATTTAAACTTCATAATTTTTTAAGAAGAAATTATGATGATAGGGATTTGGGTCTAATTGGACTTGGAAGTACTTGTGTATCTGAAAGTGATAGTCCTCTTTTAAAGCAAATAGACAGTGAGGAGGTAAGTATTCGTGATTTGGAGAGAAATGCACTGATGGAATACATGCAGGAAAATGATTTAGGTTTTTCAAAACCAAATAAACATACATCTGTTTCATGTAAAAGCCAGAATGAAACAGATCACTTTTCCACAAGTTTTCTCATCTCAAAAAGTAATAATTTCAGAAAGACTAACCAGCTTTCACAGTTGAGGATGTTATTGGAAAAAACTTGCCTCACACTGTTGCCCAAAGAGGTTTAAACACAAAACAGTTGAACTTGTTAACATCTGAAGAAATTGTGAAAAATTTTAATCACAAGTGCACTGAAAATAAAACCACAAGGAAAGAAGGGTGTCTTGATAACTTTAGTAAATTACACCAAGCACTCTTAACACATGCCTTTTTAAGTTCAACAGTTTTGTGGAAACCATCATTAAAGGACAAGGAGACACCCTACATAGGAAATATTTCCTCAGAGTATCAGACTAAATACAATGAGAAAATTTGTGAAATGAACATGACATCATCTCAGACATCTTTTGGAGACAATAAAATTGTTTCATGCTTTTCAGGACCAGGAACTAAGAAAGATGAAGTAGAGTCAAGATCACAGACTTCATACTTATTCCAAGAGCAAGATATTGGTGAAAGTGGTATTCATTCAAATTTGACTAATGTTCAAACTGCAATTGGTTTATACATGAGTGCTGTTGGAGTTAAGAAACATGCATTAAAATATTTGGATTTTTTTACACATCTACATTCAGTACTTTCAAGCCCAGATGCTCAACGAAGATCTTTCAACTTTCTTCCTATAACAGCACACCACATTCCACACCCAGTTTCAGTTTCTACTTCTCCAGTTCTTTTTCATTGGAAAGAAGAAAGTTCATTTCTTTCAACAGGCACTTATGCTAGAACCACTGGATCTTTTCAACCTCCTAGTAGTATAAATAGCCCCTTTGTTTTTCCTAACATAACACCAACACCTTGGAACACACTTTCAGGCCAGATTTCACATGGGGTAACTAAATATACTCCATTCCAAAACATAGATTCTGGTGTGACTTCAGTTACAGATTCTCCTTTTATGTCACCATGTACAACCCCTGCACCCATTAATACACTAAGACAATTCTAGCCACAGCCAAGGAAAGACTGTCACATTTAGTGTAAGACCTGTTATCAAGCATACCCAGCCTGCACACCATGGATATATAAAGAGATCAAGACATAACTCAGGTCCTGGTTGCTTTCTTTCTGCACAACCTGTGACTTCCCAGTTAGCAGCACCTAGAAGTGCTTCATTGTCCCCAGTAAATGGAGAAATTTCTTCACAGTATCCTTTTAATATTCCACTTGTTAATGGAACTTCAGTAATTCATCCATTTCATAACTCAGTTTCCAGTTTAAATCTGTTATCTCCAGATTCAAATCACCTTTCACTTAATAAACATGTGAAAACAAAACTATTAGGTCTTTCTGATGTTAAGCTGGCTAATGATAAACAAAATGTTTACCCACTTATGCCACTTACTCTTGTCATGGAAGATAGTGAGACTGCAAGTTTCAATCAAGATAGTATTTCAGTACCAAACCTTCACCCACACCTGTCAGCTGTTGATGAATCTGATACTTTATTACAAACACAAACTGGATGGACATCTACTCCTAGTCATAAGAACAACCAGATACAGGGTAAAAGTAGGCAAAGGCATGTTTCTGAATCAGGTTTTAACCTGTACTCTGTAAATGAAAATAATTGTTGTGATCCACTCACACAAGAATTGCCAGATGTTTTTAAAAATCCATCCCATGTTGATATCGGAAATCAGTCATTCAGTACCACCATCTCATCAAATTGTTCAGAACTGTCTCAATCAGAATGAAAGTTCAGACCTGTCTGAGGGAAGGTCTGTCCAAGTCTCATCCTTTTACTGCAGTGGCTAGTCAGTCCTTAAACTTTTCTTCTACTTCTGCATCAAATGCAGATAACTTTACAAAATACAACACTGTTTTATCTGATAATTTATCTCAGCAAGACCATCTACAAACCCCAGACAGCCAAAGTGCTAAGTGGAACAGTTTTGATAATGACTGTGATAATATGGAAGACATTTCATCAAGAACAAATGTAAATGACCTGTTGCATGACTGTCCATTAGAAGATGACTTGCAAGCCACTTTAGAAGATCTTCACACTTGTGATGATTTTTCTAAATTTGCAGAAGAGTTGGAAAAATATTTTAAGGATAACATGGAAGTAATGATGTGAAAAATGTTTTATAAAAATGAATGTACTACTGTTTAATACGTACATGCAATGCATATATGCAAGTTTTTACATCAATTGAAATATGCTTTAAGATGTTGATTATTTCTCCATTATTTTTTAAAATATTTTTGACTCATTGTAACAATTTGTTTTTGTATTAATAAAATGGTGTATTGAATTTTTGGACTATTCAACTATAACAGAATTGAAAAGAAGTCATTAATGCACAACTTAGTGCAGCTGTGGTTAATTATGGAATGATAATCATATTTTCAGAGAGTAAATCATATGAAGCATATGTATGATCTAATAAAACTCCAGTAAACTTAAAGATGTTTAATATATTACTTAATTTTCAGGTAAGTATACATTAGCAGTTAGCAAAACTTCATTAACAAACTGAACAGGCATATTTTACAGAGTTCCATTTCTTTAAGATAAAATTATAAAGGCATTGAATAATGACATTGATAAAAACTTGATTAATATTTTTTTTGTGAATTGTATTTTAATATCTTACTCTATTAGTGTAATATTTGTATATATGAATTAAGTAATCATAGTTTTATACAGCCAAGTTGACTCTGAAGTAGCCCTTCTATGGGGCATTTTTTAGTTAATGAGGTCTGTGTTCTTTTTTCTCTACATTTTATTTTAATTTACAAATGAAATTAATGACAACAAAAATAAAAAAGTTCAAAAAAGAATGATACACAAAATGCTCTAAAGTTAAATACAAGTGATGAACTTGAAAATCTTTTAAGGTGGATAGTTTTGTTGTATTCGGTAATAAATAGCAGGTGAGCATTTTTAATAATGTAAATCAAAAGTAACATTATTTTTTCCCAAGATTAACTATTCTTCTTCATTGCTGACCTTTATATGCACACTATTTCTTTAACTCACGCCATCATCAGGTGATTCCAATGTGTCACTCATGTAAATTGTCATGCATCACCTCTCCAGAGCATAGTATACTCACATGACATATGCAACTCCCTCTTTGCAGCTCTACTGAACTATCACTTCTTGTTTGGCAGTACTTGTGCTTAGATGTGTTTCTTTTTTGACGTAATTTTGGATTCAGATACAGTTTCTTCGTGAAGTTATTGTACTTTATAAGCTGCCTAGTTTTCTTTAGAATTACTTTAATTCTATCTTATTGTACTTGTTTTTATCTTTTTTATATAATCACTTTTTTGTTCACTCTTGAAGCATGAATTCTAATGTTAATGTCACCACTTTGAGTGTTTCATCTTCGACCCTCACCCATTGTGTTCATAGTTTGATTCAGTTGGCTTATTCCTCATTGTCCTCTACCCACAGAAATCTCATCAGAGTAACTTCTCATTAAATTTGATACCTCATCTTTTCCCTCACTTCTCATTTTCATCAGCTGTCAAAGGAAATTCAGCATGTAGACCACATCTGATACATTTATTTCCAATTATTTACATCATATTGTGATTTTGGCTTCCTCGGATTTCTGCCTTTCATCTGTGACTGTTATATAAGCTTTGGTGCAGCTCTAATACTGAGTAAGTCTATATTAATGCTTTCTTTTATTTCAGGGACCCATCCTTCAAACCTTATTATATGGATCACGTGTGTGACAAGTGGTGCCTGGCCAGGTATTTTGCAATCCAAAATCTGCACTGTGTAGCCACATTTACTCATACTTTCCTTTTCATGGCTTCACAGTGCTCATCATTGAGATAGTGTTTTACTAGATCACTTGAAGGTAAATAATGTTGTGATGTTGCTTCATACACTTGCCTATTTTGGACTGTATCACCCATAGACTTCTTGATAAAGCAGAAGGGGATTGATACCCATCCCTGCCATACCTTGATTTATTAAATCAGATTGGTCTGCTTTTCAAAATAGGGTTCCATAATCACCCATTACATTGTCTCAGGTAATGACATTCCTTTGAATTATCCTATGCATTTTCACCCCCTTTCTTCAAGTGAAGTATGAGAGAACTTACCATTTCCAAGCAGCTGAAGTGATTGACCATGGGGTCATCCAACTTAATGAGTTCCTCAAAAAAAAAAAAAAAAGGCAACATAATTCAGTACAAAGTAGGGCAGTAGTGTTCTGTTGATGTAGATTACTTGGTAACCTCTAATGTGAGTATACTATGTTCCTATTTGTGTAGAAGTGATGAACGGTGATTTATATGAGAGACAGGGTGGAATCACTTTATTCAAGTAAGGGGGAGCAGAAGGCTTATGACATGCACAAAGAAAATATTTGCATATAGGTGGCAGCAGTGAGGAAGAATAACCAATCTTGTGAATGGAGGGAATTATCACAGGAAAGAAAAAAATATTTTTCATACTTAGTTAAACAACTTTAATTCATATTTTGAATTTATTATAAGTATATAAATGTTATGCTATTTAATTCATTTTGAAAGTATCATACAATGGCCTTTTATACTCATGACTAACAAATACATTAATCATCAAATGCTAGTGACTGAATTTTGTTAAGCAACATTTCACATTGTTATAGGTTTTGTGAGGATACAAGATAAAGTATTAAAAGGAAATATTTATTTCAAACAAAATCACATTTAATTTTTCACACTTCATGTCAGAATTAGTAACATATTCATACTTCTCTGTATTTTAAAGCAGGTTATAATCTCTGGCACATTGTTTAAAATAATTTGAACATTTTTCATACAGAAGCCTCAGATTGATATGAGTAAATATTAACATATTAAGATATCTTAAAATAAATAACTAGAAAGACAAATTATTTTATTTAAAGGATTTGATAGAGAAACATATTCTTGAGCATTGCTACCATAATATTTGTCAACTATTTCCTCCTCAAGAAGAGTATACAAATTTGTTCTTGACAGATCTCTGAACAAACTTACTCATAATATTCATTCACAGGCCAAAAATGTAAAAATTGATAAACTTATGTAAGAAGAGATATTCCAAGTGATTTTGCTACAGGACTGCTCCAGTAGAAGTGTGACTTGTATTAAAACAGTTGTGGAGTCTCAGCATATTTTCACAGTCCATGTCTGATTTCCAGTCATACTCTATCTCATGACGATGCAGCTTGAGAGTATCTCTGTAGTTTCCATTGTAAAGGGCTTCATTGTAAGGCTGTCGTGACAGTAGCATGCCACTTGTAATCTATCTACCAGTGGAAAAACAGTGGTTTCCCAATGCTCATTTTAATAATATTATCACACAGGTCTTGCATCTGGTGACTTGATCTTTGTTTTGCAATGCCATAAAGTACAAGTGATATCCTTATCTTAGAAAATCTAAATCCATGATCTGAACACATCTTTATGATCTAAGTGTAAAAATATTTTTATGTCAGAAGGGACTGTTACATACCCTTTGCAAAAGCAAACATTTTTCAGTTGTATTACATATTAACTTCAAGCAGTACCCAAATGTAGTCTTTATATATTATAGTTCACTACAGTTTTATTTCAGCTTTGATTGTTATGTAATTTGTTTATTTACATATTCAGTATCATATTATAATGTTACTTATTTTAATATATGCTCACTTTACATATAATTTACCAGTTTGGTGTTGCTTTCCCTTGGTAGATTCTTATGCTTTTTTGTAGGATTTTCTTCCTTAGTGTTTCACATCAACTCTTGAGCCTATTTATAGCATGAATATATAAAACAGTGTATAAAGTTAGAGAGAAGTAGATGTGTTCTTAATGTTAGTGGTTATTAAGTTACTAATGGTAACTTTAAAATATTGGTTGATCAATCTTCAGCTAGTGCAAAGAATTTTTGAGTCCTAAAGAAATCAAGTTGGCATAACTATTTTTTACGTTTAATTTTAGTTTCTCAGTTGCATTGGAAGCATTCACAAACTAAGTATGGTTATTTTTTACATTTTGATGAAATGTAGAATTGCAATCAGTATGTAAAGGTATATTATTTAAAAAAAAATGGTCATAGAATGAAGTCAAGATTTTAACATTTAATTTGCTGTTGTTATCTGTATAAATTTTGTGTGTATATATATATGTATATATATTAATTTTCATACTTTGCAGTACAGTGTTCCCTCGTGTATCGTGATAGATGCGTTCCAAAACCCCCCGCGAAAGATTTTCCACGAAGTGGGATCGCCGATTTTTACGTATATATTTATGTGCATTTAGACTTTTAAAACCCTCCCTGTACAACTATTTAACCCTCCCATTACAATACTGTTCATTATTGCTGAAATAATAAGAACAATTATTAAGATATTAAGCCTTAAAATTAAAAATTACATATCTTCAGCAGGTGGTGTCTTTTCGGGGGACACCACTTCCTCTTCTGTGGAAGGTGAATCGGCAATTTCTTCGTCGGTCGTTACAACTTCAGGAACAGTACTTGCCACCGGTACCCTTTCTTCCTTGCTCGGCTGGAAAAACATTGTTATTGGCAGTTGTTTTCTCTGCCTCTTTAGCCTATCGAAAATCATTTGATAAGGAGTCATCAGTTCTTCTATTTTATTGCAAAATTGTACTGATCGAACCGTATCGTTGTCCCATTCCTGTGAGCACTCCTTCACTTCGTTAATTAGTTTCATTAGTTTACCTAACCGCTCTAACGGCCATCCACTTTGCTCGATTGTTTCCTCGGCTTCTTTCGGTGTTTCCTCTTCGTCATCTTCCTCGGCAGCAGACTTCGTCAGTGCTTCTAAGTCTTGGTCGGCGAGTGGTTCGGATTCTAAGTCAATCAGTTCATCTACGTCTTCCTTCGTCATATCGGCAAATCCTTCACCTTTGATTAACGAAGCTAATTGCACAGCTTTTTTCTCATCTTTAAACAGGAACGTTCGGGAAGGCATCCTCTTCCAAAACAGGCCAGTCTCATTCATGTTGAATACCTGTTCAGGCCTATATTCCCCTTCAGCGATTATTTCTTTAAAAGTGTCCCGAACGTAAGCTTCACCAGCCTCCTTGTTAGCCGAAGCAGCCTCTCCATGTAACGATACGTTTTTCAGGCGGTATCGCTGCTGAAATTTCTGAAACCAGCCTTTGCTTGCAGAAAACGGTTTCTTAGGCTGGGAATCACTGGACGTTCCTGGCTGTAGGTTGTCTACGTCTTCTTCATCTTCATCCTTTTCCGCGAAATTATCATACAACATCTTAGCCTTCGTTGTGATAATGTTAGTATCCAAGGGAACACCTTTCTTACGGCAATCAGCTATCCATATGGCCAAAGCAGCTTCCATCCGAACGATACTCTTATTACGGGATGTTACAACCCTCTTAGCCGTTGTATTAAAAGTAATAGCAGCAGTCTTCCTAATATTAACTTCGTCCTTCTTGGTGTAGCGAATGGTGGATTCGTTCACTCCGTAATAGCGGGCTATGGACGCATAAGAGTTTCCTTCTTTTACCATATCTAATATCTTCACCTTTTCGGTGATGGTCATCATTTTCCGTGACCGTTTAGGCGTAGAAGCATCCTTAGAAGTATTAGCACGTTTGGGAGCCATTGCAGGGGCTTTAAACACACACAAAAGTTCAAAGTCACACACGAAAAAATCACAAGACACAGCGTAAAACGATCTGAACCGCGTAACACGTTGTTTCAAACAGACTGAGAGGTTCACCAAGAAAGATGCTTGTGTGTTTGAAAGCACCAATCAAAGGCCAGATATCAAAATGGGTGCCTGTCATTGGCCGTCTCTAACTTCTGCACCTTTCACAGCCCGTCTTGCACATCGCTACGCCATGAAGCTGATCTCGCATAGCCTTCGCAGACGCACAATGCGTTTATATCTCAAAATATACCCGTTTTTTTCTTTACACTATTAATTATATTTATTTTTGATATTTTAATGGTATTTAATGCTATATTTTAGATTTAATGTGGTGAAGCCGCGAAAGAGGATCCGCGAAGTGGCGAGGGAACACTGTAATGTAAAAATAACAAAGTATGATTTGTTTGTTTTTGAATTTTGCACAAAGCTACTCGAGGGCTATTTGTGCTAGCTATCCCTAATTTAGCAGTGTAAGACTAGAGGGAAGGCAGCTAGTCATCACCATCCACCGCCAACTCTTGGGCTACTCTTTTACCAACGAATGGGAGGGTGAGCATGTTTGGCGCGAACCCGCGACCCTCAGATTATGAAGCGCACGCCTTAACGTGCTAGGCCATGCCAGGCCCAACAAAGTATGAATACACCACATACTTGTGTGATATGGTGCACACCCGTCTCATTCTCTGATACAACTGAACTCTTACTAGTAGACAGTTACTCTCATGTATGTTTATTTAACTAAGATACACTCCACTATAATTTCTCTCACTTATGCATTCTATTCCCTGGTAAGAAAGCAGTAATTCTATGGATTTGCAATGTTATAATCAAGGGTTTGGTTCCTCTTAGTGGACAGAGTGGATAGCCTGATGTGGCTTTCCTATATTCAGTTTCCTCCTGCATCTGCCCTCCTAGTAGTAGATAGTATTATTTATTTTTACTACATTCATCTACACTATTGCATTCTTTAAAATAACCATCAACTATGGATTTAGTAAAATGGGTTGAATAACTACCCCAGTGTTGTAAAAGGTGCACTATTTTCTGATTATTTTTTTATTTGAAAAGGCTTACCTGAAACAGTTATAACCCATCAGCTTATTACTGTGAGGTAAACCAAGTTCCTCTTTGTTTTCATTATTTTAACTTTTGAATATTTTCATGAATTTTGTTTGAACTAAGGTAAATCACTAAAATTCTTTGTGTAGAAAAAAAAAAGAATCACATTGTTTTTGGAAAATACCCTCCCCATACACACACATCCATTCTATAGTGGTGGCTTATATCCCTACCTGTAATAAATACCCCTTTTTAGGTATTATATGTCATTGGGTATACTTTTACCTTATTGACTAATACTGGGAATAATTTATATTAAAAGAGTAGCATAATCATACTCAGTCTGATGGTTTATTGCTAAACATTTCCATTGTAATAAGCTTCTTTAAAGAATGGGATAGTCAGTCTTAAACCACACATTTCAACACCATCATCTCTACATGAATGTTGGTTTCCAAGAACTTGTTTAAGCATATCAAGGGTCTTTACTTGTGAGTGGATATGTGATTGAATAGGATTGCTGTTCTAATTTTTTAACAGTCTTTCTCTTGAAAACAGCCATTGATTTGGCTTGTCAGCTTAAAGTCATTGTTTATTATCTTGTTAATGGTACCAGCACATATGACTCTCTTCATTCCAGTGGATTTGTTGGTCTTCACTTTGCAGATAAGGTTTTTGCTTCAAATTGTTTGGAGTATGATTTTGGAAACCATGACTGTTCTAAATACTCTTATGTTTTAGTTTATCGTACTTAATAGAGAGCATTTAACTTTCTGTTGTCCAAAATGTCATTTACTGATTTTGTTATAAGCCTATTATTCCTCAAAGGTTTGTAACATATCCTTTCAACTATACATATATAACTTCAACCAAATATATAAATGTGTCACTTCTACCTACATAATTTAAGTAGTAGATAATTATTTTATTTATATGTATGTCATTGAGGTGCATCCTGTCACATTCACTGACATAACCAACTTCCATCAGTATCTCACCCTTAGTACCTCTACCCCTTCATGTACAACTAAGGAATACTCTAGTCTGAGTCACTGATACTGCTAACCAACCTCTACATTTTCTCAACAGCTTGTTTAATATGAACCTTATAATGAATTCAAAGAGAAGCTAAGTCATTTCAGTTTGTGAATAAACAACTAATTTTCTTATGACTGTCTTACAGATGAAATCATTTTTGTTTAAAACAAAATGTCTCCTCTGCATTGAATAAGCTCCAATTTTCTTTCAACACCTTTGTTTTCATCATTATAAGCACACTTTGTATACTTGTGCCTTTATCATAATATATTAATTAATTAACACCATCAGTGATATCAAATTCAAGTTAAAACTGTGATTCAAACAAAAACACCTGAGAGTTTTTATTTTCATGATTTTTTAAAATAAGGTAAAGATGACATTGTGTCAATAAGATTATGACATCAACTTTTCATTAAATATTTGTTTGATTCATATAATGTGTGAGAACATAAACAGTGTAACATTATTGTATTATATTATAGTGTGTTTTTAGTATTATTAGCAAAACTTTACAACAACATAACGCATTTATTGGAAAATTCATCATTTGTATGCTGTTTTTAATTCATCATTCCTTCATCATAGATATATTAGTGTTTCAGTATTAAATATTATTATTTTTTACCTTAATATTTGTACTGGTTAAATATAATATCGTTTTATTATTGTTGGTGCTACAAGGAAAACAAAAGACATGATTTGAGTAGTAGTGAGCATTTAAGACAATTTGTTATTTTCATTGTGTTGCCACTTTGTTGTTGTCACTCTGTGTGGATAATATTGCTAGGCTTAATAACTATCACCAAGGTCTCATTATTGAAATGGTTATTTTTCTGTTTATGTTATTAATACATAGATATTGAGGAATGTTTGTTGATTAATATAAGAATTGAACTGCTAGTTTACGTGTTTGATTTTTAAATTATTTTGGCTGTGTGAGTGATAAACAGATCCAAAATGTTTTTAATTATACGTCTTGGAAGCATTTTGTGAAGTTCAAAGTTTATCTTTTTTTGACAATTTATTTTTTTCAGATTTTTGACATGTTTATTTTTTGTAATTAAGAAATGTTGGTTTTTAATTCTCATTTGTTTTATTTCCTTGTTATGTTTTAATGTTTCAGCTTGAAGTTCTTAAAGATAAGTATTGAGTAGAGACTCCTTAGTTATAACATATTCATGTATTTTGAATTGTTAAGAATTTAGATTTCATTGTTTATTGGAAATCACTCCCAACAAAAACTTAAAAATTTGCATGTTTGCAATTGTTTTTACAGTTCATTGTTGGTTTCTGTTTTGAAAAACTAAGATCAAAAATCATGAAAACAAACTTTACTCTACTTAAAATTAATAGCAAAGCTAAAACTAGTTGCATTTCAGAAAGACTTGAAAACTTTGAAATCCTGGTAATGAATAAACAATATTTTATTTTGTTGTTTAGTTAATAAAGTGTAAGTGGTTTTGGGGACTTTAACGAAGATTAATAACTGGTTTATTTAAAAACATTATTCCTGGCTTTAATAGTTATGTACATGATATGCACAGATATCCTATTGAAATCTAGAAATTTATTGGAAAAAATTTAATTCTTAGCAATATTTAAAATTCCCCTTTTGTGTTTGTGTGTTCTGTATTTGTGTTTGCAGCTATAACTGAATTATTTGCAATTATGTTGAAAGGAATGCTTCCTAACTGTTGTGGTGAATTATGTAAACTTTGCAAAAAAAAAAAGTGTGAGAAAAATATTATTAAACATTGTCATTATGGTATTGAAACTTAAAACGTGTAAAGTTTATACAGCAAAGCAGTGTTGAAACTTTAAAAATTAATAGTACAATAATTTTACTTTTTTGTTATAGTAGAGCATCAGATAATGTTGTCTTGATTTTTATATTGATGCACTAGCTTCAAATTTATCAAATTTTCTCACTAGAGGACTATATAGTAGAATTAATTAAATAATAGGTGATGAATTCTAAAAATTCACTTGTCTGTTTTTAATAAAGAGCTTTTAAGGCAGTTTACTTAATTGAAAACCTTTTTTTATATTTGTTTTTGTTTGGTTTTTCCAATGACTAGTCTACATTAACTATTGCTACAGCCTTTTTGCTGTTAAATATATTTTACTGAATGGAAGATTGGAATATGCATGCATTTTATAATTAATGTGCAAATTAAAAAGTAAGCAAAACTTAAGCCTTTTTTCAAAACAGTAGTTAGCCTCCAGCAAATTTACATTATTGAAAGTGTACATGGATATTATTGTTTTATGACACATTGTTTAATACAGATTGATTCCGATTTGAAAATGTTTTCTGTAAATTATCAGACTTTTTTCGTCATTCAAATTTTCCAGCGCACATATAATTTGTAAATTTGATCGCCTTCTATAAGTAATAAATTTGTTGTGAGTGAAGGGTTTTGTGTATATTTTGTTTAATTATGTGACTGCCATAAATCATCCATTGAAATTTATAATAATCCATCAAAGTATATGAATTTCGTCTTACAC
Source organism: Carcinoscorpius rotundicauda (assembly GCA_011833715.1). NCBI lineage: Eukaryota > Metazoa > Arthropoda > Merostomata > Xiphosura > Limulidae > Carcinoscorpius > Carcinoscorpius rotundicauda. The sequence continues at coordinate 51,608,616 of CM022395.1, forward strand.
AATACATACTTTTAACAAGACAAGCTCTATGCTTAAATTTTCTTGGTTTAAGGTTGAATACTTTAAGATTTACTCCATACAATAAAAAATATGAGAAAATAAAGATTTTTCAACTTCTATCAACATGAAGCTTTTTTCTAGGAAAGTAAAAGATATTGAGCAAACCATGTATTTTTTAAAAATTATCTGCTTGATTTGGGCCCTAAAAGTATTTGACGAATTAGAAGTGTGCGTATTAATAGCATTTAACCGACTGTTGATTTATGTAGTAGTAGTTAGAGGTGAAATGAGTAAAGAGAATCTGCTTTGTTTACTCGCCAAAATATTTAGCGTCATTCTTGCGACGACCTTGACACACCATATAAAGAAATCCGTGTATTTAGTATTGTTGGCGTATACTATTGTGTTAATTGTGCCAGAGCTGGCCTGAGAAGGACTAGATAAAGTGAAACGTGTCGTTGTCAATACTTGTGATTGTTGTTTAAATGCTATTATTATACGCTTATAAATTTTGAAATTCTCCAAAGGACTAAATTACGAACGTGGTGTTGAAAATATAATAAGCCTAACATAATGTCTCATGTTTTACTTGCTTGTAAACAGCTTTGACACCACAACAAATGTTGGAGACAGAGTAAACCAGATTTTTGTGAGTGTGTATTGTTTTGTAAAAATAGTGACCATTCAATTAATAAATGTTAAAGGTAAAACTAAAATTAATATATTTATTGGTTTACAGTAGCATTATGATGTAGTACTAATAATAGAAACTTAAGCTTTTACATGCAAGGGGTGCATCAGCTGGCAATAACTTATGAAATTAGAAATAGTGCTATAAGTAGTGGATCTAGTTGTAATAAGCATATTCTGTTGAGCAATAAATTTCAGCTTTTGGGGACGAGGAACTTTTGAAAGGAAGGAAAACAACAGGGACAGAGAAGGCAGTGAATGATAAACTACAAATTATAGTTACAAGTGATTCTTAGGCAAAGGACGTAGATAGGTTAGTCTGTTGGGTAAAGTAAGAGCAAACATATGCTACCCAAAGGCACCAGTAAAGGATATAACTGAAAGAGCAAGAGTTGTAGTAAATGGAATATCAGTAATACAGTTTTTGTTATGCACATAAGAACTAATGAAGTAGGTAAAGGAAAGTCAGAGGAGTTGATTGAAAAGTACAAGATACTGATAATGGCATTTCAAATAAAGCCCGCATCTTAACTGCCGTTAATTAGTTGTGAGTAAGAAATTATAAGTCGGTCACTAGATCTGAATGATAGGTTTAAATTAATATGTTAGAATGAGCAACTTGGTTGGCGAGATTTGTGGGATCTAAGCTGATCTAAGTTGGGAAAAGGAGATTTTTGAAACCGATGGTTTACATTTAAATATGGTAGGGGCTGGCTTGTTTCCAAAAGCTGTTAACACCAACAATGGTGAGGTCCAGGATAAATAAACTAAATGCAAAAAACTTAAGATGCAGAAAAAGTTGGGCATAGGAAGTGAGTATAGACGTAGTTTTTAAGGTAGCCTTATTTGCTATTGTAACGCAGAAAATGTGAAAAACGGGATAAATAAAACTGATGAGTTTATACTGGTGGTTGAAATGGAGGATTTTGTTATAATGGGAAAACTAACATGATTAAATGTAGATGATTTTGATGGCAGAAACTTATTTGAAATACGCTCTTATAGGTTGTTTTGTAGAGATAGAGTCCTAAAGAGAAGGGGAGGAGTGTCTTTATATGTCAAATATAAGTTACATCCTGTTGAAGTTTAGAATATCAAAAATAAAGCAAGAATATTGAATCCATTTAGAGTTTTATTATCGAATATAAAGAGAAGGCTTTTAGTGGGAATTTGTTATAGACCTCCAGATGGCATTGAGGAAATCAATGAGAAAGAAACTTTACAATGATATTAAGATTTCAGCTGATACTGATGTTATAATTACGAGTTATTTTAATTTCAGGCATATACAGTCATGTGAGAAAGGTAGGACACCTTATGAAAGCCTGTGTATTTTTGTAACATTTTTTGGATATATAGATATTTAATCTCAATTTCAACAGTAACTAAACAAAACTGAAGAAACGACTTTTAAAGATCTTCTGAAAATGTAATGCTACAAAAATGCACATTCTAACTGAGGAAAACGTTAGGACACCCTCACATTTATTCCCGCTCAAAATGGCTCAACTCACACACAGGTGTATCACACCAGGGGCACATGATTAGAAGAACGTTACTCAGCATTTCGAATGAGGTTTACCCTATTTAAACCTTAGACATTTAGTTTGGTGTGCTCCTAACTGTTGAAGTGAGAGTGAGCACCATGGTGAGAGCAAAAGAGCTGTCTGAGGCCTTTTGAAAGAAAATTGTAGCAGCTTATGAGTCTGGTAAGGGATTTAAAAAGATTTTGAAATCAACCATTCCAATGTCCGGAAAATAGTCAACAAGTGGAAGACTTTCAAAACAACTGCCAACTTGCTCAGGTCTGGTCGTCCAAGCAAATTCACCCCGAGAGAAGTCCGCAAGATGCAAAAAGAGGTCTCCAAACACCTTAACAAGTCATCACGGGGCCTACAGCAGGCTCTGGATATTGTTGATGTGAAAGTGCATGCCTCTGCAATAGAAAGAGAGTGCACAAGTTTAACTTGCATGGAAGGTGTGCAAGGAGGAAACCTTTGTCTCTAAGAGAAACATCAGGGCAGACTGAAGTTTGCCAGAGAGAATGTAGACAAAGACCAGGACTTCTGGAATAATGTTCTTTGGACAGATTAGTTCAAAATTAAACTATTTGGACACCAGAACAGAGGACATTCCATGAAAAGAACCTCATACTAACTGTGAAGCATGGAGGTGGAAGTGTCATGGTTAGGGGCTGCTTTGCTGCAGCAGGACTTGGACAGCTCACAATCATAGAATCCACCATGCATTCTACTGTGTATCAGAGGGTGCTTGAGGAACATGTGAGTCCATCTGTAAGAAAATTAAAGCTGAAGAGGGAACTAGACCCTGTAACATGACAATGACCCAAAACATACCAGTAAATCCACCAAAGACTGGCTGAAAACTAAGAAATGGAGAGTCCTGGAATGGCCGAGTCAAAGCCCAGATCTTAATCCAACTGAGATGCTGTGGGGTGACTTGAAACGGGCTGTACATGCAAGAAACCCCTTAAACATCTCACAATTGACATAATTCTGCATTGAGGAGTGGGGCAAACTTTCTTCAGACCGATGTCAGAGACTGGTAGATGGTTACAAGAAGCGTCTCACTGCAGTTATTTCAGCCAAATCGGGTAACACTAGGTATTGGGGGGTAGGGTGTCCTAACTTTTTCCTCAGTTCGAATATGCATTTTTGTAGCATTACATTTACAGAAAATCTTGAAAAATCCCTTTTTCAGTTGTTTAGTTATATTCCTATAATCTCTCAGTATTGTTAAAATTGAGATTAAATATCTATATATCCAAAAATGTTACAAAAATACACAGGCTTTCATAGGGTGTCCTAACTTTTTCACATGAGTATAGACTGGGAAATAATAAAGTCAAACCATGTAGGAGAAATGTTTTTGAAACTGTTCAAGATTGGTTTTTTGTTAATTCGTCAAGGAACTTCTAGAAACAATGCTATTTTAGATCTATTGTTAACTTTTGATGTATAAATAGTTGATAGGGTAGAAAATAAACAATATCTGGGTACGAATAATCATTACTCTATTAGACTCGATGTTTTACTGCATGTAGGTATTATGAATAATAAGATTCTGGTTACAAATTTCAAATACAATTCTGAAAAAGATGCGACAAGAATTATCTGTTGGGAATTGGACAGCTGGATTATTTGGAGACATTAAAGATAAACATCTTTACAAGGATTCAGGCCCGGTATGGTCAAGCGTGTTAAGGCTTGCGACTCGTAATCCGAGGATCGCGGGTTCGCATCCCCGTCGCGCCAAACATGCTCGCCCTTTCAGCCGTGGGGGCGTTATAATGTTACGGTCAATCCCACTATTCGCTGGTAAAAGAGTTGGCGGTGGGTGGTGATGACTAGCTGCCTTTCCTTTAGTCTTACACTGCTGAATTAGGGATGGCTAGCACAGATAGCCCTCGTATAGCTTTGTGCGAAGCTCAAAACAAACAAAATACGAGGATTCTTTGTTCGAGTTATTAACTTAAAAATGTGGGGAAGATACAATGATAACACAAAAGTCCAAATTTTCACACAATTTATTTGCAACATAAGATATTATTACAGTAATTGTTATTACCTTACCTAGAATTTTATATAAAATTTAAGAATTCATTATGTATTTACTTAAAACGTGGTACAAACTATGTGACGATCAGGGTGACTTTCCAGGAAGAGGTAGTGGAAAAAATGGTATCGACAGAGGTATTTTTACTACCCACTTTCAACACTGATTCATAATATCCTTCCATACTGTTTCTTGTTGTTAATTAATTGATGGTCATTGGTTGCAAAAGTGTCTTACCTACCAAAATTGTAAGGTTACGATCAAAGTGAGAAGTGAATATTTTGTATTCAGTTTTGGGTTTCTTGAGAAGGAGATTGAAGTATTGGAAATTGTCAGAGGAGGGCTACTCGGGTTATACAAATATATATGTTTTTGTGCCAGTTACTAGAACACGAACAAGTTACAGTGCACTTCAAAAGGTTCTCTGAGCTCATGAATTGTTTGTACTACTGCAATCATGTTTGACTAGCTGCAGCTGGGACGAGTGTTTTTCATGAGAATAAGTTGCATCACGCCGTTGTCATTTTGTTAACTTGTCGTAAGAAGGTCTGGGAGATATGTTTGTGTTATGATGGCATTATACAAAATAAAGACCTGATAATGTGACCTACTACCTAATGTGAAATATAAAGCATCTCTTCTTAGTGACAAATTTTCAAGACTTTGGTTAGACATTCTGATTAATGAAGTGGTTGGATCAGTTTCAGAGCTATATAGCTTCCACACAAACGCCTCTACATTTGAAACAATTTCGTCACTCAATTGGTGATCCTTCCCAATGTCCTTCACCACACACCACCCCCTCCCTTGTTCACCAGTTGATAAAAATCTAGAGTACAGCTCTAATCATCGGCCAGGATGATCAATAACCTTCGATAATACACGAAATGCCTCAAACCATGACAGATAGCATTACTACAGCTATTCGGTTTGCTCAAACCATACAAGTGGAAGAAAGTCACATAGACGTTCCCAACTATTTAACCCCCATCCCACCTCACCCCTCCACAAAAACGTACAACAATATTGCCTTCTCTCTCCCTTTTAGCCCGAATTCCCATAATCAAACTCTTCAAACATGTTTCTTATAAATACTACCGCCAACTCTTAATCATTACCTCAAAACGAGATGAATTATGCACTCAGTCTTTTTTCCACCACATCTCGGCCAGTGAAGACAAATATTCACCTCACGGCAGGCCATCTCGAAAACAACACACCGCCTTCAGTTGCTTGTTTGACAAGACGGATTTCTTCCTTCTTCTTCATCAGTGGGTTTTAATACTATTCACTCTTAAGTGAGAAATAGCCTGATAATTATCTCGACGCTAGCCAGTGAAAATGGGTTCTATCCCCACACACAGACACATATTTAAATCGGGCTTATAGGTCCTAGTCCCCTGAAGGACCATAAGTCCGACATTGGCTTTTGATTTATGTTTACTTATAAAATGTGACGTCCAAGGTTTTCTCGCCAATTTTTGCTTGAAACCATCTCCTTGTAGTTCTGTTCTTCAAACTTATGAGTATTTTTTTTCTCACATAGCTATTTCAAACAATTTCTCACCACGAGTGGGATGAAGAAAATATATTTCAGAGTGCCTCAAGTTGCGTTTGAAACTAAACTAAGAATTTAGGGTCAAATATTTTAAATCGAAATTAATACCAAATTCTAAATTTGGGACACTAAATTTTTCACAGAGATTTACAGACTTAAAATTTTCATAAAATTTCAAAGTTTTTGGATACAGACTTTTAAGATTTTAATATAATTTATTTGTTTACTTTTGAATTTCGCGCAAAGCTATACGAAGGCTATCTGCGCTAGTCGTCCCTAATTTAGCAGTGTAAAACAAGAGGGAAGGCAGCTAGTTATTACCACCTACCGCCAACTCTTGAGCTACTCTTTTAGTGGGATTCACCAGAACAATATAACGACCCTGTGACTGAAGGGGCGAGCATGTTTGGTGTGACAGAGATACGAATCCACGACCCTCAGATTACGAATCGAACGCCTTGACCCACCGAGCCATATTTTTAATTAGACTGCAGCTTTTGACAAATTTAAATCACATAAAAATTTACTTTACGTATGTAATTGATAAATCATATTTTAAATTTAACAACATTCACTTTTATAGAGGGGTGTTGTTTTGAATTATAGAGGGGGTTGAGAAAGTTAGCAACATTATATTATTATTGCGCTTAACCGCAATTGTTTCTTTTTGTTGTTTTTTCTTGTATAATTTACCTAATTAGGTATTTATGTGTTTCAATTCTAGTATGGATGAAAATACTGTTACACAGAATATTTTGTTATGTTGTTATTTAATGTTCGTTAAAGGACGTATCGCGTTAAAGTCGGGTTGGTTGTAGAGTGTTTGGGGATATATATAAAAAATTGGGAACAATGATAGGATTAGAAATGCCGATGAGATAGTTCACGGGTTAAGGAAACTCGTAGGGAAGCGTAGGGTTAGAGTTGTTTGTGAGGTAAAAGTGAATAAATCGTTGTGTTTACATTTTATGGATATGTGTTAATTATCGCGCATACTGACTGCGAATTGAGTTACTATGTACAAGAAGTTGATTATTTCATTTGTATAACAGTAATACTATAGATTATAGTATAATTATAAGCAGTTGGGTGTATATATAGTTAGGATATTCCCAGTGCATTCAGGAACTGTTACTAGAGGCATTATCTGCCATGAATTTAAGGTTACAACTACAGGGTGCCTCGTAAGTCCCTACTCATCCATATATCATGTATCTGTGTGCTGCCCCTCATTTTCGCTGCATAATGTTATGCGACGCCATTTTCTGTGAGACATTTTCCTCAACATCGGCCATATGTCTCTGAAAAAATAAACAAATTTGTAATACATGCGTAATTGAATATAACATAAAATTATATGGATGGGTAAGGACTTACAGGCCACCCTGTAGAATTGATAAAATCTTGTTGATGCTTATTTTATCTCATGTTGCTGTAAACATAGGCCTTTCAAAGTCTACAAGCCTACATCTTAAAAAGCTTTTAAGAAGAAAATAAAATTAATGTTATTATTATGTGGATTGAACATTGAGTTATTTTGACCAGGTCATTTAAAAAGAACTCTACTCAATGAAAGAACAACTGACAACAGTATCGTTTCAGATCTCTTACCTTTTGAGTACCTTCCCACAACTGCCTGCAGACTGTTGAGGGCAGTAGCATATGAGATTTTGTAGGTATAAGTGCTCAGTTCCATGCTTGCAATTAATTTTCTGTTTAGTTGTTAGCTTAACATAAGTTTTTGGGTTTTGTCTGATAGATAGGGCATCCCTAATGTATTTGGTAGCTGTTACCACAGGCATTTTCTGCTTTAACTTTAAAGTGACAACTAGAACTGACAATAGAATCTCCACTTTTTATCAGTTTCAGCCCACCTGTCATGCTCCTTTAATGGCCCTTGGGAAGTGATGCAGCCAGCTTTACGTTCAGGTTTTATTCCATGTCACTCTGCGGAAATAGTTACATGTTTTTGTGCTAACTGTTTTGTTGATGTTTATGGACCTTTCTTTGAACACTTTGGAAAGTGACAATTAAAGGGGGTCAGCTTTCAGGTTTTTCAGTTTTCATGGATTGTAATGTTACGTTATCATACTCGTATAGTTTTAGTGTGATAGAGTCACAAACTTTTTATGGGATTTTATTTTAACCAAAGTGATTTACAGTTAAAATGGGATTGTTGCACATCAAGGAATGTATAATTTATAGTGACTTACAAATTATGTCATGGTTTCTGTGTTTTATGTTGAGTTCAAACAGGTTTGTACACTTCACAGAATTATGTTTGAAAGGAACTTTATGTTGTATTTGTTTCAGGAAACAGAATGGCTCAAGATGAAGTTATTTCAGATGACTTAAAAATCTACAAAACTGTCAGACTCTTAGCAGAATATTCATGGGTTTATAACTTCTGTGTAACAAAAATATTTACTTCAAATGTTCTTGAAAACATTCCATATGAGGTAGGAACATAACACTGAAATTTATTCATGTTGTACTGTTTACAGTTAATTTACTTTTAGGTATTTATTTAAAAACCCTGAAGAAACTTAAAATATTTCAAAGTGTGTCTCCTAAATAAAAGAAGAAAAACTTCCTCAATTTTTAATTTAAACCTTTTAGGGGTGGTCTTAATCATTCTGGAGCCTTCAGCAGAAATCAGTAAATGAGGTTCAGTTATGGTAAGAAAGTTCAAAAGTAAATTAAAAAATCTAGCACTGGCATCCTTGATAATTACTCAGTAGGTAAGACCACCTATGACTCTTCCACAACATATTTCATTAACAACTTGTTGAACAACAGGGTTAAAGTTTTATGAAAATAATGTTTCATATGTGTTTTCTTCCATACATCTTCTTTGTGCACTGCAGATTTAAACTCAGAAGCATTTCAGCTATAACTTTTATAACAAGTGAATATTTTGTTTGTTTATATGTACAGATATATAAACTATAATGTATTTCTCATTTTACAATTCTATTAATCCCTAAAGTACTGACTTGTTTTTATACCATTCACTAACAGTGGTGTCCGAATATACTTTTTTATGTTTTTTTATGTGTTACAACACTCATTGTAAACTACAATAATAGATTTTGTAGATTCAGGTAATTTTAAATTTAACCTTGTATTATTTGCCACCATACTGCATATTTTAATTTTAAATTTAACCTAGTATTATTTTCCATCTTGCTGCATATTTTAAGAACAGAGAAATATGCAGTATGATGGAAAATAATACAAGGTTAAATTTAAAATTTATTTCTCTCAGTTCTTAAAATATGCATACAATACTTTGTTATGAAGTAATTACTTTTTTAGTTTACTCAGTTATTTTTCTCTGTGATAATTTTAGAAATAATTCTTTCTTTTTATTTACACCTATCAGAAGTGTAGATACTTGTTTTGTCTTCAAGGTAAAGGTATGTAGCATAGTTTATGCTATTAGTGAAAAGACTCGAGCATTATTAAAGGATTTATTCAGTGGTACACCTTTATGTACAACAGACAGCCTATCGGGTTATTGCTGGTTGAGCAGACTTGCACTCTGCCCACTTTAGTGACACTTTAGCACCAAACAAAAGATTCATTTAAGAATAATGTTTTCTCTACTACCTCTGCTGAGTGAAGAGTTTCCCAGGTTTAGCATGGATGTGATCTTGCACTAAGCACTGCCCCATTAGTGAATGTTGTGCTTCATGGATTTTCTCTTTGACTGTATTTTCAGAAAGGAGTTTCTCTGTAATTTTTTTATTTGCTCTGGCTTCTCCACGATTTTCATTGTGAAATTCTAGTTGTTTGTTATACAGAGATGTTAATAGCATTTCTGAAATTACCGTTTTCCTTACCTGTAAAAGTATTTCATTTAGGTACTCACTCTATACAACATCCCATCATCTCTCTTCCTCATGTCTGATGAACTCAGCTTGCTTTGTCGTGAATGAGCCTTTGTTGAAATGCTAGTGCTCACAAGAGTTACTGAGCTTGAGGATGTGAAAGGCTATAGTTTTATGATGGTTACATCTTAGACTGGTGCACTTTTCTTTAACATAGTGGTAAGAGATTTGTTCAAGACATATAGAATACACAGAAAATTGTAACAGCAGTGTGTAAAGTAAATGTAACATGCAATAATTCCTTGTATTTTCAGTCAGTGTAAATTAAGGTTGCAGAGAGATGTGACATTAAAGATAGCATTTTCAGCCATTTTCACTATATTACCACTGCAGTAGTTGTAATAAACTTTTTAATCTTTACCAAAAATATAGTTTGGTACAGATTTATCTTTCCTTTTAAATATTAAATGAAAACTACAATAATGCATTTTTTAACATCCTGCAACCCAACTCAAACACTAACCAATATTATACTTCAGTTTACGTTCATTGCAACATACAGTTACATTAGTGATGGCGTTCATTATCTTCCTCTTTAGCTATGTGATGTTTGCTATAGGTATGCGATACATGATATTATTAACATATCTCCAAAGAAAGAAGTCTGGTGAATGTGGAGACCACAGAACTGGCATATCCTGACTAATCCATCACTTTAAATATCAGATCTAGGAAGCATCTGACTGACAAATTTCAGTGGAGTGCCTTTCTGTTGAAAGATTATCCATAGTTGCATTTCCTGTTTTCTTGCGACTAAAAATTGTTCCAGCGTGTCAAGATGCATGCTTCTGGTAACTACTCTCAGTAAAAAAAAGAGAGGACCAGCAATCCTGTCATACATTACAAAATACCACACATGCCTTTGGGCTATCATGTGCAATTCTGATGGTGTTATGAGAGTTTTATGAGCTCCAGATATGGACGTTATGATGAATCACTTTATCCAAGGTATGGAACATAACTTCATCACTAAATAATAAATAAACTGGAAGTATGTTGTCTTCATACCTGTGATCAAGAAGGTTCACTGCAATTGGAGTACAAGACAATTGCAGTGTCTGTACCAATTTAAGTTTGTAGGCATGTGGATGTTGCTTATGGATGATGTGGAACATAGGTGTGTTTGTCATGTTAAGTTCTTGTGAAGCTGACCAAAACAGTTTTTATGAGCTGCGCTTAAATAATTTGTCTATCTGTTCAATAAGTTCATTACTAAGAGAGGACTTTTTATTCTCTAGTTAATGTAACACACTGCCTGCCTCTAAAAACTTTTTTTACCCATTCCCATGTGGTTGGTTTCAATAGCAGTTATATCCTGTACTGATATTTGTAATTATGTTGCACCCCAGTCACTGACTTGGTCTCTGCAACACAGATGTGTTATTAAGCCTTTTCTTGCATAATAGCCATTTTATAGGGTAACATTGCTCACTGAAGTAAAAAACAAAAAAATATGATAATAAATTGTGTTTGTATTTCTTTTGTCAGTTAATTATTAAATTTTACAATACAAGAGATAATTTTGAACTTCCCTGTGTAATTATCAAGCAGAATTTCAGATTCATTCCTAAGAAAATAATTTAATCCTTCTGTATGTAAAAAAAAATTCAATAAGCAAGCAGTGCTGTTACCAATGGCTTTTAAGTAACAAAATATAAATTTGATGTTTGTTTGTTTTTTAACTGACTGCAGTTTGGAATAATGAACAAAAGATAATATCTGATATATTTCTTTTTTCAGTAACACTTAATAGAATGGAACTTGCAGAAGTTGTAGATGCATTTTAATTCTTTAGGTAATAGAAAAGTCTTAGAATATTTTCTTTGTTTGAACAACAGCTGAAACATGGTCAAAAGTTTTTCTTACCATATAAAGGACTTTAATGATCACCAAGATAAGCTTGTCACAGAAGCTTAAAATGTACTTTGTATGTGTGAAACTTCTGTATAACACATAAAACTCACATAATAAAAAATAAACAAACATGTTAAACAGATATAGAGTTCAATATATATATTAAGTTATCAGAATATTAACCAGGGTGTACAGGGTTAACAATCATGAAGGTGAACTCAAGTTATTGTAAAAAAAAAAAAAAGATAATAATTCTCTGTTCATTCATGAAGGACATGAAGTGACCTTGTGAGGAGAAAAATTAATATTAATTATTATAAAAGTGACTTAGACAAGTGACATCCTCACATGAACATCAGCATTTGATAATTAAAGGGTAAAAGAGTAATAAAACTGTATTTTGTGTTGTATTCAGCAGAATTACACAATGTATTCAGTACTTTATTGTGTTTTATATATTCTCTTTTTTAATATAGTGGAAGGCTCATCTTCAGGATCTCAGTTTTGAAGAAATGAACAAAGTTCCTTTTGGTTTTATTAAGGTAAGGCTTTTGTGTAAGCACATATACATAAACTACATAATTTGTACTTAAAAATACACAGTTATGCCAAGGAAGCCTGTTGTTCAAGTGATTCAGGTAGTACAGTATATGTGTAATATAAGATAAATTACTTTCAGTCTATTTTGTTTTGCATTTTTAAAAAAATCTGTCAATTTGTTTTCTTATCAGATTTGATGTAATTAATGAAATTGCCAGTGAACTTGTCATCAGTGTATAAATGATAAATTTTTACATTTTTTCATATAAGCCAATGTATAAGGTCTTAGAAATGTATAACCAAAAGGTTGCGTGATGGGAAAATTATAAAACATTCTGCACACATGTAACAACTTGAGAATGTTTAGTCTATAGCATTAAACCTTTGAGTTCATTAAAGATATGTATATACTGTGTGATGTTTTTTTTTATTTTTATTTGATATGAAGTTGGTTACCATGGAATTTAGCTTTGTTAGAACACAACTCTATAGTGAACATGGTTAATTTGGTGTAATACTACCTATGTAAATTAATTTGTTTTTAAGAAGGAAATAAATATATTAATTTAACAAGGGGTGATGAGAACATCATTTTCTGAGCACTTCTGATTTTAACTCAAAATTGCTGGTGTTAAATGTTCTTCAATATAATAAAAATCAAATTTGTGAAAAGGAAAAAAACATATTATTTATGATCCTAGGATCATAAAGAAAGAAAAGTAATTTTGCTGCTATATTTGTCCTCCTGTAGACATTTTAGTGCAAAATTAAAACATCTGAACAGCTGTCATAGTGAAACTTAACATGCATTCACATCTATTGAATTGGAATGTATGCAGCTAACTTCATGCTAAGTGGTCAGCCATTGTATTAGCTATAGGTTTTTGTAGATATTGGTTACTAGGATCCTAGTTCTAATGGCTGTCAGTTCTTGCAGTGTCAGATGGCAGACTGAAACTATAGATATGTCATCAGTTTTAAGAGCTTCATTAGCCATAAAATCCCAATGAAATGTTTAAGACTTTGTCAATATTTGCCCAGGGAGGTTTGATTTCTGTTGTTGTTTGGTAAATCGGTAACTAGTACTTTTTGAGTCAAATTCAGTTTTGTCACAGATTCTCATTTGTGGATAAAACTGACAGTTCCTGTGGTTTTACAGTAAAATTAAACAATTGTCATATATGTGTTGTATTTACATGGCCATCTTACTGTATCTGAAATGTAAGCTATTTTATTTTGGTATAAAAGTTGCTTTTGTTGTTTATTTAATGCAAAATTACATAAACTTGTGTAACATTGTAATAACAAGCACTTAGCAAAATAAATTTAAAATGGTTTTAGAATAGTTACAAAAGAATGATCATTACAAATACTTAATGACAGTTTGAAAGACCTTCCATCTTCTGTTATTGTTGTTGAAATTTTTTAAATTTTGTTCACATAATGCATCATAATTAAAGCCATTAGTACTGATTGTAATAATTGGGGTGATACTAATATTGATGGGAAGGGTTGTTCCATAGAGCAGATGCTCTCAAATCACAACCTTCCTGGGTCTTATACATATTTTCCTTATTTTCATGCATCTTGTCAGCCTTTTACTGTCATTGATCTATATCTGCCTTTTCATTTTTCTCTCACTTTACTTGGAGAGTTGACAGTAATCCACAAGCCAGTGATAATTTACCTATCATTATGAAGGAAATTGTCAGTGGTCAGTGCCACCTGATCCATTTGTCTTGGTGGAAGCTAGACCAGGCAAACTGATCTTTTAGTGCTCTCTTAGAACTTGATCCTGCTGTCATCTGTCTGCATGGGAACAGGGATTGAATGTATTGTTGAGGTACTTCCTCAATCTATTCCTAAGACCTCAACACATTTTCCTCACCCATGGTGGAGTTCTGCTTGCTGGGAGGTATGGAAGCCTTAGAAACATGCCAGGGGTGCCTTCCAATGGTATCCCTCTCTTTGTAACCATATCCTTTATTGGCTCAGCAAGTTGGGCATCAAAGCCAAAAGGGATCTTGAATTAAGTTCCTATCAAAATATGGAATGGGGAAACAAAGTAGTAGTTTTTTTTTTGTTTTGTTTTCCAAAACCCAGGAAGTGCTGACTTGTTAATTATAAAGGTATGCATAATCATTTTTCTTGTACATAGAGTTGTTTCAAACTTAACTTGTAGCTTGTCTGTTGATATTTAGTTTTAAGCTACACGTTTTTAAGCTTTATTTACTTTTTTTTTTAATAAGTTATGTTAAAAAAAGCACATAAATTATTAAAATGACAAAAAAAATTACATGTCTGTCTATTTCTTATATACTGTATATGCTTGCACTTTTATGGTGAGTTAATTTTTCATTTCTAGAGTGATTGGCCCCAGAGTTTGCAGTTGTTTGTTAAGACTTGTCTCACTATGGCAGAGGCAAGATTTATGACTCATAGGGTCAACATCAATCCCAGTGTAAATGTCACAATACCGTCATCCATCCAACGAGGAATGGCTCCCAAAAAAATACATGAAGTAAACCAACTGGCAGAGTTGTTAGGCATAATTTGTAAGGAGGTGTGTTGCAACAGAGTTGTGGATGTTGGCTCAGGCCTGGTAAGGATATTTAAAATATCCATCAATCACTGGTCATTGTGGGTGTGCATGTGTTGTTTTTCTAATAAAAATTAGGCTAAATGTCAATCACAGGATGTAATACTTAAGAAACACAATTAATGTAAGATGTAAAAGTTTTTTAGAAAAAATGTTGTTTTTACATATTTAAATGTTGAAGGTACTTTATCTTAATTTTAAGTTTTCATTAAATCTTAATTAATTGTGTAATTACCAATATATATATATATATATATATATATATATATATATATAAATAAAATATAGATAAACAGATCCATATATCCATCTCAGTAAAACCACATAGTGGTTCTTTTATAACTGTGATTTCAATGTTTAGATTCTTACAATAATACAGTTTGTGAGTATTGACTGAAAATGGTATTTTTTCTTGTAATATTATCTTTTCAAATCAAAACTATTCTTGTGGGATGTTTATTTTACAACTTTAATTTTACAGTTTAATTTTTAAATAATTATGTATGTTCAGTTTTTCACAAGCCTTTTTCTTTCTGAATTATGAATTCATAACTTATTGTCACTTCCACTTTGTCTGCCACAGGACAGGACAATTAGTTATTCATGCTGAATAAATAATAACAATGAAGTCTGGTTCCTCTTTATAAGTCAAGGACATGATAGCTATTTTTCAATGGGAGATTAAGTTCTTCATGTGGTCTAAATATTCTTTTCGTCTTAAAACAAATATTCCTCTACTTGTGAATCTAATTCATGAAAATAAGGATTTTGACAGCTTTTCCAATGTTCTGCCTCTGTCAATAATTCTACTACTGCTGTCAGTGATGTCTATATGCTTTCTTCTTTCTTGGATATTATTTCTAAAGTTTCTTTATGTACTTTCTTTTTCTCCTGTGGCATATGATTCTTCTTTTTCCTTTCACACTTGATATCTCCTCTTTTCACTATTGTGTTCTTCCTTTTCCTGCAGGTATTCAGATTCATGCTAAACTCTTTTTACCTCAACAGCTTTTTTAATACCAGCATGTATTATGTTCCTTGCCTTAGTTTTCTTTATCATCCACAATCTGAAATTCTTATTTCAGGCTTGAGGCTCAGATCCTGTATTTTTTTCTTAGGCCTAATTTTATTGCCTTGTACTTACCCTTACTACCATCTTATGCTTTGTTTTCAGGATTCACCTTCATTCTGAAGCAACCTACAGTTCTCTTAAGGGTTTCTCTTATTTTCTTTACTTTAGAGATATCATCTTCCTCTCTTTTTTTCACTTGTTATTTGTTTGCCCTGTTGCTTTGATCTGTTGGAGAGGGATGCTCTTCTTGCTCATGTTTGTTTACCTTCCTCTTATCTCAGCAATCTTCATCTAGCCCCTTTCCTCTGGGAATGTATGTTTGATGGAGTTCCTGATCCACTTGTTGAGGCCATGTGCCAATAATTGTCCTTATCCTCATTTTTCTCAAGCTCCTTTGTTACCAGATTGCTACTTCTATCCATTTTTCTGTTCACAGACTTTGGTGTCATCAGTCTCTGTGGTGAATATCCTCTTGGCACAGGGACAATAGGGGTCCATTTAGCTCAGCTTGAGGATATTTGGCTTCCGTTTATGGCTGACTGTTAGACACTGGATGTTTTGTCAGAGAGATTAACTCTTCGTTTTACACTCCTCTTTTATCTCCTGTTCCCTTTTCTTCCCTTCTCCAGGATATCCTGTTTCTTGACAGCATATGTTAGAGGCAATTTTAGACTTGTTGGCTAAGGAAGCTGTTGAATGAACTTCTCATCCTTCTCCAGGATTTTATTCCCACCTGTTTTTCATTCCCAAGAAAATTGAAGGTTGGAATATCATCATTGGTCTTTCACATTTTAATTGGTTTCTTGGAGAGTTTTCTCACCCTGCAAAGGTTATTTGTTCTGTAATTTTGGATGATCAAGGTGAGCAGCTTATATGCTTATTTTTGTATTCCCATCTTCCCTGCATCCAGATTTTAGCTTTGGTATGTTCATGGGGGATAGGTTTATCAGTTCCATACTCTCCCTTTTTGATCATGCACTGGCCCCATACATTTTTTTTTTTTTTTTGCTCATCAAATTCATGAATGAAATGGATGAATGACTTCATTTTAGGTTTGTTCCAACAGGCCTCCAATAATTGTATTCTTCTCCTACTTCAGAAAGCAAGCCCCTCTTGTTTGGGTGGTTGGTTGGTCAAGGTGGAGGAGTGTCATCTTACACTCACTTAATATATGGTTCATTTGTGTATGTTCTGTAATTTGCACCTCAGCTGGACCTGACCTTCTCTGTTCCATTTGAAGGATACAGAGCAATTGATTTCTACTGCTCTATCTGCTTATTCTTTTCTGCATGGGTAGTTCTCTCACTTTTAGGGACTTGGGCTTCCATGGAATCTCTTAGCCCCTTTAGTCATGCTCACATGAAGTGGACTGCATAATAAATGGAACCTCTCTTAGGATCTCTTTTTAAAAGTTCTCTCATGGAGTGGGGCACTTGTTTCAACTCTTTGGAGATTTTAGGTTGATGGTCCCCAGAAGAATTGAATCTTCATTTCAATCTCTTAGAACTTTTAGGGGTTCACTGAGCTGTGGATCATTTTCTAGTTTGGTTATGAACCACATGGTCAACTGAACTACAGTTTCCTATATCAGTTACAAGGGAATACTCAATTTCCCTCACTCTGTCTCAAAACACTCAATCTTATTTCTTGAGCCCATTTCCTACAAATTTAACTTGTGACTTATCATGTTTTGGGTATCCTGAATTTTGTTGTGAGGTCCAGCTAGATTTTTTTCATTGAATGATTCTTTAATTCTTGGGTTATTAAATGGCTGTGCTTTCATCTGGGCACCCCTGTCAAAGATGCTTTTGCCACTGACAACAATACCAAATTTTCCCTTTTCTGGTCTCATGTTTGGCATCCATTAGCTTTGGCAGTGAATACATTTCAGCCAGGACTGGTCCATCTTTTCTATGTGTTTACTTCCTATTTGTTTCTTACCTCATGTCCTCTCTCTCATTTGGCTACCTCTCATAGTCCTTCTTGTGACACTCTGTTGGACAGTTCAAACATGATTTCCTCTATTACAGCTTCTGCAGTCCTCTCCTTCTCTTCCTCTCTCCCACTCTTCTTTTCTTCAACCTTGTTCTTCTCTTTTCTATCCAGATGTATGGTAATTCAGACTTCATGCATTGGATTTGTCCAGTACCTTGTTATATGTTTCATGTGTAGACTACCTTTTTTCCTATTCTGTTCAACAATCCTCATTTTTTGTTTACTGGTAAAATTGGTATACTTTACTTCAAAGTCACTATGTTGTTCTTCCTACCCTTCTCATTCTTTTGTTTCCCCGTATCTGAATTCTTCATATAGTTTTTTGACCAGGGATTACTGATATTGTGCATTGATGGTTACCAGACAGCTCTTTCTACTATTTTTCCATTACCATTGAGTTATTTGTTCCTGGTACTCCCTGTATCATCTTTTCCTTAAAACATGTTTCCTCCTCCTTTTCACCTGTGCTTCTCATTTTGATATGTATACTCTTGATTCTTCTTGCATTTTTTTTTCATCACTCGTGCTCTTCTCTATTTTGATCATGCTTTTCTCTCTAAAACTTCTGCAGCACATTCACTCTTACTATTTATTTATTTAAGAATAGTTTTTAAATCTCAAAATAGATTCAAACATTATTTTCAGATATAAAGATAAATTTCATGTTTAAAAAGATTAGTTTAAATGTCTTTTATGTAATTCTAGGTATATAACTTCAATCACTAGATAGCTTAAAACTTGCAGAAAAGAACATGCAAACTTATTGACTAACAATAAGTCAAACATATGAGGCCATCTGTTTGATAAATGTTATGTATGTTAAACATACTTGATAGGAGGCCATTCTAAAATTTGTGTGCTTAAAAAAAAAAGAGACCTTACTCTCTCACACTAAGTTTCAATGCATTTTATACATCTAATTTGTGACATTACTTTGATTAGATCCTGTGTATTGATGAAGATTTTTTTTTAATAATTAAGCAATACCAAAGTCAGAAGACAGTTTTAATTTGAAACATTTGTTAGGTAAAATTTCAGAGTATTAATATTTTGATATAAAGGTTTTTCTTAATGACTGTTTATTATCTCAAATATTTGAATAAAAATGGATCATTTATTGGTTTTAAATTTATTTAAAAATATATTTCTGGTGTTAAATATAAACATTTCTATATATTTCAGGGCTATCTAGGCCAAGTTCTTCATAACAACTTTGGTATTCAGGTTATTGGTATAGAGCATGAGAAAGCTCTGTGTCTTTCAGCCAAAGAAAGATCTTTGAAAGGTAAAGCAAACTTTCAAGACATTGTACTTTACGATGCACATTGCCTATTTGTTCTTTCACCATAATAAATTTTGAGCTATCTCTTTCAATAAGTTATGAATGTAGCAAGATTTATAAAGGAATATTGAAGTTGTTTTTAACCCTTTACTCCTGACATATTTTCTCATTCTCCCTAGAGCCAGATTTTTTATAACACATTCCCTCTCTCTCCAAGCTACTGGGGTGATTAGCCATGAAGGCACTCTGCTGAAGAAGCTCTACACAATAACCATTCAGTTAAGAGCAGAGCAGTGATGACCTATGGGTGGAGGTGACATGATAGCCTCCTATTTGCAATAACTAATGAAAATGGATTGAAACATCAGAATGCACTTTACCTTTTCACTTTGGAGCCCTTTTCGAACCATCACATGGATGTTAGTACCCCACAGGCAGGTTAACATACATCTTCACACAGTTTGGGGTTGTCTACTTTCTTCTCTCAACTTTTTTGTCTATGTTTTGGGTCACAGCAGTGGTGTGTAGAATTGTTCCTGTTTTGTTCATTGTTATTCCTTATCCTCTCTTTTTATGGGGATGTCATTGCCATATGAATGGTTCTGGCCTGCTGCACAGTTGGGGAAGTTCACTGCATGAGATAAACATCTTTTTTAAACTAGATGTCAAGTTTTACAGATTGATAACTTAGGGCAAATTTCCTCTTGTATTTCAGAATTAGAATGGTTGTCAATTCTCTGGTTATTCAGTTTGAGATGAAGACAGTATGATCCTAATCCTACCCTCACATCAATGTCGGTACCCTGCAGGCAGGTTTTGGAGGTTGCTGACTTACCAAGTACAGTTCAACATGCCCTAGCTACTCTACAGCTAGAGATACATTTTTTATTTACCCACCTTCCTTGTTGTAAGAATAAGTTACAATATATTTGTTAGGTAATGATTACTTTCTTGCCACGTTCTCTCACACTCAGGTGAACTTTTCTCATTTCCACCCTTATATTTTACTCATTCCACAGTTGGGCAAAGAGTATACATAGCTCAGGAGTGGTGGTGGTTTTCCCTTCTTTGGATCTGAATTTCTCATTTCTAGGAATACCCTCAGGATACTTTTGAGGGGTACATATGTTTTTCTCTTGCACAAGTCCCTCCTCCTTTTCAGTGTGGAATTCTAGTCAGATTCTTGTGAGAGTAGGGAAGTACCTTATTGGAAGTTATACTTTTTTAAAACTGAAATTGTATGTATTATAAGTACTTCTCTCCTTTCACACTTCCCATTCTTCCATGCTGCTATCTTCTGTTAAACTTTGAAGTGATTCTTTGGTAGAGGAATGTAGAGGGAGACATGTGAGCATGTCATGCTCCTCTTCATGGTTTGCATGAAAGACTTGTTGGAATTTTGCAATTTGTCACAGGCTTGTGGTATGCATGAAGAAAAAGTTCTTGTATAGGAAGCAGAATTGAATGAGAATAGCTAATCTTGTTAGATGAGGTAAATGTCTATTGGAAATGCATTTTCAGTATAGGAAAATTATAACTTATGTAAAAGTTGAACATTTTTCTATTTCTATGAAATCTGTAAGCATAAATAACAAAGTAACCTTATCTCTTACTGCTTGAATAATTTATGAGTTTTTCAGAAACTGGTTAAAAATAAGTAAAAGATAAATGGAATAAAAAACAATTTTTTATTAACTCTCCTATGTTTACCTCATTTATATGTATAGAACCGTATTTTTAAATCACAAGTGTGCATTTCTTAAAGTCTTCTCTTTATAATGCATAAATGCCATAGTTGATGGTATGTGTATGAAAACATTATCTTTTTGTGATAACTTGCATTGTTGTCATTTAGTCTGGCCATATTTAAAGTTTAGAGGATTTTGCATGAAAATATGATGTGCCAGTTGTACTTATTACATTTTTTATGTAGTGTACCAATTCAGTTTGTTTTTTTATAGATCAATATTTATACATACACATACCTGATCATTAGGTGAGTGCAGTTCCAACATGCATCACATAACAATGAAATTAACAGACAACAAAGAAGAGTTTGGAAAGTTATTAGGAAACTTACCACCTCAAGTTGATTGTGAGTGTAGGAGAAAATCATTCAGCAAGGTGAGAAACTCAGCACTTCGGTAATTGTGCTACAGATCACTGTCAGTTCATTATGATACATCTTTAAGTTTCAAAATAAGTTTATCACGTACTTGATAGGAGAGTGTAGACATATTCATAACCAACTTCCACAGAAGCTTAAATTTTGAAGTGGTTGTTGAAAACCAAAACAACAATTCCTTTGAAGGTTTCAGAGTTAATTTTACTAGTTTTTTTTTTTTTAGAAAAAAATTGTGGCTATTGCATGTGTGCAGATCTTGTTTTTGTATCTTTGCTGTTTGGAATGCTTATCACTTTACAAAATAATAACTTGGTGAATGAAAGGTAATTAAATGAAATTTAGATACAGGTGAAGATTGAAATAGAAAGAAGATAAAATACAAGTCAAAAACAAATAAGGTGATCCAGTTGTTACCTGTTTCTTTATTTGAGGTGAACCTCGAAGTTTATTTTGTTCTATTTTTTGTTGTTGGTGGCATTATGACAACTTTTAATGTTGTTCTCATTGAAATTTTTCAGATGAGTGCCTAGTTTTATATTGAACAATTTCAAGTAAATGTTATGTACAGCTTTCAGATGACAGTAATGGAGTGGTGCTTTGTGGTTTACACTGTTGTGGTGATTTGGGGCCTAATCTTGTGAAAGAATTTCTTCAGCATTGCCAAGTCGTTGCAGTAATATGTGTAGGCTGCTGTTACCATTTGATGTCCTTAGATGGTGAGTACTTGTAACAGTGATATCTGTAGGGTACTTTTAAGACTTTATATCTTAGTTAGTGAATACTTGTAAATTTTTGTAATATAAATGTTACATTTACTTGGTTAATCTGCTGAATGTGAAGCATAATTTATATGTATGCTTTTAGTACCTGTTGCAAAGTAATGCAGAAATTTGGACTTCTGATGTACAGTGCAGCTTTTACCATTACGATATAACTTATTTTATTTTGGTATCTATTGCATTTTTTATCAATGCAATCTCTCTGGTTGTGTGGTTTATATACTTTTTAGTGTATTTCAAGCAAAAGCCATACTTTTTATTTTGCCCTCTTATTTTCTCTGTTTTTGTGAAATCTCCTAAGAAAGCTTGGATTGAGATAGGTTAGTTTGTTTATCTATATAATGTTAGGCTGACCATTTTGCTATCAAATACCATCATGTTTATTCTAAATGCATTAACTCTTTTCATGTGAAGAACCCATTTCTAGCATGAGAATTGTGACATTTTTTTTTTCAAAAATCTTTGCTCCTCCCTAAATTATTCATCAGCCCTTCAAGAAATATGAAATTAAACATATTTTTAGGAAGTATATAATACTGCTTTTGTTTAATTACATTAAAGTTTATAAAACAAACCATCTGATTTCAAAACTACTCTATTTAAAACTGTAAACAACAGAAGATTTTGAAAACTGACATCTATAATTAATAATAATGCTCTTCAAGTTTAAAATAGGGTAATTAGTCATGTAGAAGCCTCTGCCGAGTTGCAGTTAAATTTTTACTCTCTCATTATTTCTTGTGACAGAAAGCAGTGGTAAGAGTTGCTTTAAGAATTTTCCCTTGAGTCAGAAATATAAGAAGATTTTTCAGATTGCCAAAAAACATCATCCTGACTGGGAACCTTCACAATATGGACTGAGGTTAGGAGCACAAGAAACACGTGCTCGGTGGTTCAGTGAAACAGAAGGAGATCATCATGGACATACCAAACACCTGGCTTACAGAGCTATTCTTGAAGCTTTCATTGAGAATGGTTAGTTGTTATGTCCATATCTAAATAATAGAAAGTAAGGTAACATCAAAGTTGTATATATATGTGTGTGTGTGTGTGTGGCAGTTTTTTTTTTATTTAACTATTTACATCAATGGGCTGATTTCCAGTACTTTTAGAACAGAAATAAATTATCAATCAACACAACTTGCCCATTTTTACATCGTGCACTTTTGCACATTCACTTGGTTCCTTTTAGGCAAGTGACTGACTACATTTCTGTTTTTCACAAATACTTAAATAGAACATAATCAGGTTAATGGTATCAGTACAGACTGTGATGTCATTACAACCTTCAACAACATTATGAATATAGAGGGTAAATAAAAGAAAATGAAGACATTTTCTTTATGTTTGTCAACTTTATGTCAGGTTGTAGTAGAAATATCCACTTATTTTAAATATTGGTTCATTTATTGGTTATTTCGAAAAGCTGTTAGAATAATTTATCTTACAGAGAGTAATTTTATCTGTAAAGAAGTAAACCTTCACTTAAGTAAAATATACAAAATTCCCTTACATAAAACTGGTATCAAAGACCATGCTTTAAACTTAACAGTTACATTTATATGTAATTTACCAAATTACCATGCTTACAACAGTATAGTGGACCATTGATATGATAAAATACATAAAGCTACAAGAATTGTATATAATAAACTGTATACTATCAGTGTGTAAACTTGGTTACTAGTGTCAACACTTTAAGCACCAATAATTATAGTTATCAAATCATTACAATTCATACCTATAATAAACCTTAAATAAACTGTTAACAGAAAAATATCATTCTCACATAACAAGGATGAACTACATTTCTCATAAGGTGTACTTAAAAGTACTTAATAATTTTATTGATAAGTTTTGAGCATTTTTCATGAGAAATGTGAATGAGATATTGGGGAAAAAACATACCATAGTTTATTCAAGCTCTCTTACCGTTCTCAAAAGCTACAAGCAATTTTGTCTCTTCACAAGTTTAACAAATTGTAAGTCATTATACATAATAATATAAACTATATTCCACTTTTAGGTTTTAATATTGCAGTGTATTTATGTGGTTTTTGTATTCTCACTTATTTCAACATCTGCTCTAAAGAGGGTATTGTGTGGAAAAAGAAAAGAAGACGTGTGGCAAGAAAAAAACAATTTTCAACTTTCAGAGATTATGCCTTTGCTATAGCTGATGGCTTTTCTTGTTCAGGTAAGTATAACAAATATTAATATGATTATATTTCATTAGGATCTTATCTTGATTATTTTATAATAATTTGATATTTTTAAATATATTAAACATTAAAATGCATTTTGTTTTTGAGTTCAAATTAGAATAAATTAAAACTGAGCAAAATATGGAGTTTTAAAAACAATCCACATTATTTGATTAGTTATTATATAACATACAGTTAAAATTAAATTAAAAGTATACCATGGCAAGTAGATTAAGCATACAAACATCTTTGGTAGTAATACCCAGAGATAATTTTGGAAACTTAATAATGTTAATGGTGTACATGAGACAAACTGATTGGAAATGTATTTAAAACAAATCAGAATAAAAAACGCTTAATAACACCATCACAGTTTTATTCTGATATTGTATTAGAATTGCATTAGAATAATAGACCCAAAATGTATAAATTTGTTTAAATTACACTTTAACTCTACAACTATCTGTGCCATTTTATTTTACATATTATTTTTAAATAGTGATCAGAAAATAAAACTAGAAAAATGCTTCTTTACTTTAATGTGTAATTAGCATTTTGTGTAGTACTTAATGAGCTATTAGCATATAGTGTTCTGCATTATTTTGAAGTTTTGTATGTAACACTTAACAAAAAGAATACTGTTCATAATATACAGTTATTAAACAAAATGAAATGTACTTCTCTTCTGCTGGTATAGTTAACATTTTATTGAAAGTTCCATGATATGTGGCTAAAGTTCTTTTGGTGATATGAGTATAAAAATATGAAACATTCTATTTGAAAAGTATTCAAATGTATATTAATAAGTAATTTTTTTAAAGATTTTAAATCACTAGTACCTAAAACAGTTACAATGTGTTATGAACACAAGACAGTGGCTATTCAATACAACCAGTCAGTCAAGGAAATCATGAGAAAGTAATGAACCAAAGAAATTATGAAGTTGCTTGTTAAGATCTTCAGTTAATATAAAACACCACTTTTCTTGTAGTGTTGTTTGTCTGTGCTGGCTCTAAGAAAGAACTTGAATTTGTATATTTTATTCCTTATTAATAAATCACCCCTTTTATCAATAATGTTTTAAAAAACCTGTCTACCATTATAATAATTTGTTGGCCTATTCTGAAGAAAGGTAAAAATACTTTTAATGGGGAAATATTTCTTTTCAAAAGTAAATAAAACAATCTAAAGTATCTGGATTTAGGGGGAAAAAAAGATGTATTCGAGTCCTTCCATGTGAAACCTATAAAAAGAAAGAGAAACATACATGCATCATCTGGTTGAAAAACACATCGTACCTGTAACCCTATACATAATTCTTTATTTACTGTTCTATGTTTTGAAAAATATTAGTTTAAGAACTTTTTGTAGATAGAAATGATGTGTGTATATGTAATGTATTACATCTGATATGTGACTGTATTTTACAAAATACTAGTGAACTAAAGTACACCCAAGACAGGTCACATTGTAAAGGTCAGTTTTATATTCTGAGTACATGAGTACATCTGTGCTGCATCATTGTAACTTTTGTAATGTTAGCTAGGCATGGTTGAAAGGTCAGTATAATAAAATAATATACACAAATGTATAATGATAATGAGAGTTAAACTATTCAGACTTACCATTTGTGTTTTAATCGTCGTTCTAGAATTAAAAAAGAAAGCACAATTTGTGTTAATTTCCTATTTTTTATGGTGGTTGTGAGGTTGCTTAAATCTACTAAACCTGTACAGAGATTTTATAGGGAAAATAATAGAATAAAATGTAATGTTTTGTTTTAAAAAGTTTGATAATTACCTGAAGGTTATAAAGATCTTGCATCTAAAATTTGAACATTTTCTTATACATAAAAGTATTTTCAACCTTAAAATGAAAATTACTTTGCATATTTGATAGTTAACTTGTGAAATGAAAAGAAGCATGAGAAAAACTTTGCTTAAAAACTATTAAAATTTAATTAGAAAATCAGATATTCTGTGTATGAAAGCCATGCAGTGTTTACTGATAATTTTCCTAATTTCATAAACCTACACTTACTAATTTGACAGTTATAGTATGAAAGCTACTATAACAATTACAAAATGGTTATGAGGTCAGTCTTAGGAAACAAGGCTATGCTGAAAGAATTAAGGGAAAATGAGTTTCTATAAATAAGTTGCATAAGATTCAAACAGTATCTTGGTGTATGAGATGAAGAACATTTCATCATTTCAAATAACTTACCACAAGATATATGATCGTTATCAGAATAAAATGCCATCACAATTTCAGAAGAGGAAAGTTTCTGTAAGTGACATTACTAAACACTAATATCACACAGGAAATGTTTTGATGACAATAATGATAAATTTGTTTTCTTTTATAGACCAAGAAAGACAACTTCTAGTGGAGAAGTTAGTACTCTCGTATGATTTATATAGTTCTAAACTGCCTTTGGTTGAAGCTTTCACAGTAAGTATTCATAATTACTATATTTTTATTTCAATCCTGACTACAAGTGAGAAGCATTTTGAAAAATACTTAATAGCAATTTTGCTGAGATTCTATATACATTCAGATGGTAAGTAATTCAACATATTTTTCTGAACTGTCCAGTATCTTTACCTGTCATTTGCTGTTTATGGAATACCCAAATCTTTTCCTTTCAGCAGTCCAAAATGAGATTCATGCAACATGCTGCCACTTCCTTTCTTAAATAATGTAATTTTATTATTTAACAAACCAGCTGAAGGGAGCTCTGGAAACACAGATGGAAATAATTAATAACACACTTTCATTTAGGGATATACTTTTATTGGTTTGTGTCTTCTTGTAAATAATCCATATCACTATGTGTCCAATGTTCAGCTCAGCTGTCGATAGGTAATGTTTAGTGCAACAAAGCATTGTCATAACAAAAGAAAATGTTAAGGAACTTATGCTGTTACTATCCCACTAACCAATGTGATCCTGAAAGAGTTTATGGGGTGAACCAGATTTTTCTTTTCTCTTTTTTTTAATTACTTACCAAATATAAAACTTTATTGCTCATCTTATTATGTCAAATCAACAAAATATGTTTTTATACTTTTTAATACTATTACTTCTGCCTCTTGGTTGTTTGCTACTAAGTCTTGAAGGCTTGTGATGTTAAAAATTGGGTGGTAAGAACACAGACTATTTTTCAGTTTTGTGCTTAGCCAACAACAAACATCTGATTGATGTGCTTAAATTTGTTTAAGGAATTGATAGCACTGGCACACCATCTTTCTTCACAATTAATTGTAAGGAACACAAGTGTAGATATTCAAAGTATGAATCATTTTCTCAACTAATACAGCTTCATTTTCCCAAGAGGGTGGTTGATCTTTAGAATGGATTGCATTCTATTATTTAGGCTGCAATTAATTAGCAGTATTTAATTAAAAGAAAACTTGATAAATATTTGAAAAATAAGGAGTGGCTTTGAATTTTTTTAAAGGTTTAAGATAGGAGAATCCTAGTGGATGAAAAGGTTCAATCATCAAGTGTGATAGCAGTAATTTTATTGATTTACAGCGTTAAAGTTTGGGTATGATTTCCTGTGGTGGACACAGCAGATAGCCCAAAATGCTTTTGTTCCAGAAAAACCAAAAGGTTCTTTGTTGTGCTTTAATATAATGTTACATAAAATATTAATAAAAGAATTATTCAATCAAGATATATTATATTGATTCATGTGTTTCTTAGGTTAAAAAAATAATCTCCAAATGACAAAAAGCAATTTGAAAGAATTTTGAAGTATTCGTATTTTAAAAATAAATACAAACAATTTAGCATAATTACTGTGCACGACCCATTTTACTTAAATAGAACATCAAGTATTAATACAAGATAATATTCTTCCCAGTCATAAAGAAACAAATGAACTGTGCGTACAGTATATAGTATGAAAAATTACATTAATATACTGTCAGTTTAGTCGCAAAGCATGTTCTATCATTTTAAATTTTCTAGTAACATGTAAGTTTTTATATTCTTACCACTGTGTTAAGGTACTTAACATGTTCCTTCTCACCTAAGAACAAAAATACAACTTTATAAAGTTCAATGAAATTACTGTGATTAATTTCAAATATAAAAGTCTTAGAGTAATACTACAAGCAAATGCTAACTAAAAACAGAAGTTTCTTAAAAATCAAAACAACCTTTTGTCTACATTACAAAGGTGGGTGTTTTTACTTTTTGAATATTGCAAGCTTCAAGTATTAAAAAATGTTATAAACAGTTTGATACAATGCAGTTGTGTTAAGTTTTAGTTTGAATATAATTAGTTTTGTGTCCGGTATGACATGAATAAATTTGCATTTTTTTATGATTCCTCTGGTAATTGCAATTCCAATTTCACAGAAAGTATATATCTAACTGCAGAAGGTTTGTACCTTTATATGTTGTCAACCTGTTGAAGCACTGACTTAAAGAGAAGTATTTTTTAGTTTTCAGAACCACTAAAAATTAAATGTAAAAAGTATGTAGACACAGTGTTACAAGTCAGCTCATCATTTTCAGTAGTAGTTTTATATTTTATTTCAACGCTAGTGTCCTTGTCCTATTTATCACTGATGGAATGGTAGGTGGTATTTTGCTCACTTGTACGATTTATTGATATTTGTTGTTACAACTATGTTTTATTTTTGTGGTAAACAATATGGGAGGACCATATCTGACCAACTCTTAATCACAGACCAGTCCTTATGGATTTGTACCATATATATGATTGTCTGTGCATAAAAACTTCAAATAATCCTTCAGTATAGACAAGATCAAAGCAAGTTTTGTATAGTTTTAATTTTAAGCATGTTAGACTAATCCCCTTACAACACATTAAATAACAAAAACAACTAAAATGATTAGTTACTCAAATGCTGTTATTAACATCAGTTTCTCATTGTACACTGAATTTATATGAAACCTTAAATCATTTCTGAAAATACTAAAACTTGAAAAAACATATCAACATAGCATTTATTTTTAATAAGGAGTTGGAAATGTTCTTAAGATAATTTCACCTAAGAGATCAAAGCTGAAACATTACTGCAGTAGTGTTATGGAACACAATGTATTTCAGTAAGTACAACAAAAACAAAATAAACAAAGTGTCAGTCTTGAAAAACGTGTATTGTTTCACATTTCTTTCTGCATATTGCCAGTTTTAAGTTTGTTTTTTTTATTCTGAACTTTTCAGTACAACTCTTAAAAATAACTCAAAATACAGAACATTTTACAAAATCATTGGGTACACTCAATCCTTGTAGCTTTTTAAATCATGTTCTGATATTGTTTTATTATTAACACAAGTACCAATCAATGAATATATTGATTGTGATTTTACTTGCTTTATACAAGAACACAACTCTCTTCAGGAGTTTTCAAATGAATGTTAATCTTTACAATAACATGAACTGTATTTTAATTTAATGTGAAATTTTATAATCAGACTGATGTAACAAGTATAGGTGGTCCATTAGACCCTGTCATAGCTAACATTTTATTTAATGTGTTTGATTACAGTTAAAAATATGGTTATTCTAGAATTACGTTGTTGTTTTTTGTCAGATATGTTGGTGACATATTTGATAGCTTTACATCTGAACAAATTGGTTGAACAGTTTAGTATTTTTAAATTCTTTACACCCTAATATTAAATTTAGCCATGAGAATGAAGTTCAGTTAGCTTTTCCCACTGCCATGGATAGTAGGGTTAACAATGCTTTTAAAATGAAGATATTTAGAAAGGAAACACAAACTAATCTGTAGTCACAAAACAAATAGGTGTAAAACTTTATTGGCTGCTGCAAAACTAATTACATTTCAAAAGAAAAGGTTGATAAGGAAATATATTATCTGGAAATTGTACTGGTGAAGAGGAATAATCTCTCCACTAGTGTGGTAGTTACAGAATTATAGGGTGGCAGAGAAAAAAAATCCATTCAGATTATTTGGTTTTAATAAATTTTAGTTATTTTAATAAAAGAATACAAATCTTTAATAAATAAAATGCAAGGAGTAGGTTTATATTTATTCTAAGCACAAGGTAGTAAGATCATCAGTGTATTTTATTGTTGTGTTTAGTTATGCCAAGAACCTGATGAGGTGGCAAAACATTGTTTTTAAATTATGTATTTCTTTCTGTGCCATTTTAGTTGTTTTTTTCTTTTTAATTCTAAAAATTTAGTATCTGCTTTGAGTATTTAAGGTGTTTCTCACACTCCAACAATTTAAAAATGAAATTGAAGGTTCCACATGAACAGTGGCAAAATGTGTTGGGGTTGTTTTTTTATTATTACAAGAGGGAATTAGCCAACAGTTATAAGTACTTGCTATACATCTAACCAGTGGCTAGTTTCTTTAACAAAGTATATGCAAATTTGCAGCAATGTTGTAATGTTTAACAATACTTTTCCCCATTATATATATTTATATATTCGTAAAATTCTATTTCCAGATGCTTCAAGTTCTCTTTCAACCTTTATGGGAATGGCTGGTGGTTCACGATAGAGTCTGTTTTTTGGAAGAAAGTGGTGTAGCAGTTTTTGTACAACCAGTATTTGATGAGGCAATATCTCCTCGCAATTTAGCTATTATAGCAAAAAAGAAAGTGTCTTGAAGTGTGAACTCAATGGAAGACCCAAAATGACTACAGTTATGAGCGATGTGAAAGGCACGCATGTTACAGCCACTGAAATTACCAAATTCACCATACGTGATTCACAGAGTGTCGAGAGAAAGGTTGTGGAAGGATTACATTGGTGTATTGCAAGGCAGAAGTTCGTCTCGCAAAGAATTAAAAAGAAATGGTCAGAATTTGCAGAATTGTATGTTAATAAGTCTGCTATCTATTGCCATAAATATTTATTCATTGGCGAGACAGAAGTGAGCTTCAGCTACCTAGATGGTATAATCTGTGTTTCGCAAAAGCCAGACAAAAAAAAATAGCATTGTATTGCATCCACTAACTATCTCAAACATCAAATATAGAGATGGTAAAATTTGGCTAAGTGCTTATGAGGCCAGCATTGGTCAGTCATATTTTGCAGGTGACATTGTGGTTCAGTGATTTTGTTGGGGAATTTTAGTAAAGCAAATTATTCCATGTGTTGACTCTATGGTTGTGAATTGATATTTCAGAAGATTCTTGGAAGAGTTCAACGACTTGCTCAACCATCTGATCAAAACCCATTACAGCACAAGTGCAGGAGTTTAATATAAGGGTGAGACAAAGCCACTAGTAGAAAGCAAAGTTGAATTGAAACACTTCCTACATGAAATATACATCAAGACAACCACATAATAAAAACTGAAGAATTAAAATGGGACAATAAAACTTTTTTAAAGGAATGACCAAATAGTTTAATTTATTTTATCTAGACAATGTAAGAAAAAGGGAATAAATATAATTAATCATTAAAATCTGTAATGATAATTAATTATTTAGTGCAGCCTACACCAATGCATCATGTGTTAACATGTATAACACAAGAGAACTTAGAGAGGACTAAATAAAACTTATCTTGAGCTGAAGAGCTGTAGTTATGTTTTTGATTCCATCATAATTTCTGAATAGACAGATTTTATGTAAGATTGACAGCAGTCCTTGTTGACAGTTTAAGTTAGTTCTGGATGTTTATTTCATGTGCACAAGGATTTGTTACTGTGAGGTCACCAAAAACTTTAGGACTGAATATTTAAAACTTGTTAAATAGTTCTGGCATAAATCATGTTAAACCAAAATAATAGTACAGTTTTATGGTAAATATCCATATCGGTCATAAACCATATTAGATCAAAATAATAGTAGTTTTAAGGTAACTATCCACATCAGTCAAAAATATTAGTCTCTCAAGCATAATAAGATGAATAAATATTGGCAGCATATACCTAAAAACAATAAAGAGTGAAGAAATTTAGGTGAAACAACTGCACAAAATAATTTTCTCAAAGCTTCTAAATAAAATGGATGCATTAGTCTGTAAAGCCCAAAATGATGAATTATTTAAGAATCATGTATACTTAATTGCAGCATTCAGCCACATATTTTCTGACCTTGACACTTCTAATTTTAATTACACTGAAACTGAAAGAAAATCTGCACTTGATAATAGGACTGCATTGTGAAAATAATGTGTGATGAAACAGACGGTGATAGTCTCTGTACCACCAAATTTATTCACAGAACATAGATTCTGGATTTAAAATAAAAAAGCCTATTTTAGTAACAAAAATATTTTACCAATAATCAAGTATATAATGAAAAACATAGAGAAAAAGAGCATTGATGTGAAAGTGTCAAGGCTTTTAAAATATTTCAATAATTTGAATTATTTTGTACAGTTATTCCTATTGATGTGTTCAATAACTCTTACAGTTCTATGAGCATTTGAATGATAAAGGATGGAGACATTGGGCAAATAATTATAGTTTTAACCTAGCTTCTCTATAGATAATTGTGAAGATGCTCTGTACTATATCATCATGCTTTATCTTGATTATTTTACACTGGATTTTATGAGAATTCTTAAACATTATATTTGCATTTGTAAAGTAAACAGTGATTGGCCAAGCTCCCTAAAAATTATATTCTAGAACATTCTACAAAAGATGCCACAAAAATACAAGCAAGGATCTTTTCAACTTTCAAAATGATTATGGATGGCCCTCACAGAGGCACAAAACTGTAAAATGTTTTTTTCCTTCCAATGGCTATAAAATACTGGAGAAAAAAATTGCGCAAGTATTCAAAAATATGTTAGACTGTACTGCATTTAACAGTTTTCAGGAACAGAAGTATTATCTGAAACTGTATCATACAAAATACTATACAACAAATATATCCTTGGCTCCTAAAAAAAAACAGATATCAAGTGAAAGAAATACACTATTGTCTGCCAAATCTTTTCAATTTTTTTGTATTAAAGATAAGAATTTAAAATTAAAGGTAGTTAGAGATCTATCAGTTACTTAATTATTTGATTGACCATCAAATTTGATTCAGAATTAACTGATATTGTTTATATACACCCTTGTCCAAATTAATTGAAACAAATGGTCATTTTACAATATTTTCAGCATGGTAGCCAGTGTTGGCTCCCTGGAACTGCTGATTTCCTTTAATAGTCATTTTTTCATTCAGATGGCGTCATTAGCTGTGTTTCGCAGTATGGTTGACCTATTTTTGGGATACATGAAATTTTGAGGAATATTACATCGTTAGAAATTGCATTAGAAAGGCAAGACCAGTCAAAAAATTCTTACCAA
Organism: Carcinoscorpius rotundicauda; assembly: GCA_011833715.1. NCBI lineage: Eukaryota > Metazoa > Arthropoda > Merostomata > Xiphosura > Limulidae > Carcinoscorpius > Carcinoscorpius rotundicauda. The sequence continues at coordinate 51,642,059 of CM022395.1, forward strand.
CTCAGTGAAGAAAAAACGGTATCAATGGGGTCTGAAATACAAGAACAATGGAGGAAGGATTTCTTTATACAGGGTCAAAGAAGTTTGCATGTTTGCAGATCTCCAGGTGAGAAACATTTGAGAATCTCACATCGATCAGTTCATAAAACATCCCTTGAAGATGTTTTGGGGCTTTTTCAGCTACTATGGCATCAGAGGCTTACATTTCATAAAAGGTATGATACAAGGACCACAGTACGTTTAAATTTTGCAGAGAAGAGTCGTTCCAGAATTACAAGAGATTTCCAGATGGATCTGGCATTTTTCAGCAAAATCTGGCTCCATGCCACACGTTGAAACTTGCGAAGAATTTTATGACTAAAATGCGAATAAAGGTGCTGGACTTGCATGGAAACTCTCCAGTCTTAAATCCTATTGAAAATCTTTGGGCAATTTGTAAAGAAAGACTTCGAGGAAAAGACCGTACTATGAAAGATAAGCTAATTGAGGTACTGTGATCTAAATATTAGTAAAGATTGCAATCAACTCGTGGACTTGATGCCAAACATGATTAATGACCTTCTGAAAAATAAAGGCAGTCATATCATGTATTAATTTGTAATTTTTGGATTCTCAGAAATAAAACGAAAAAAAATTGAAAAAATCTTAATTTTCAGTCTTGTTTCAATTAATTTGTACAAGTGTGTAATTAGCTAATTTTAAAACACAGTTTTCAATCCTTCCATGACTGAAGTTCAAAAGTGAACTGACAGAACAAAATTACTTTTCTTTCAGGTTCTGATGAATATTTATACTTTACTTTCTTAAGAGATTGCAAAATTTTTAGTACTTCCTAAATTAAGTCTATCAACGTTAATAAAACCTTTACATTTGCTTAAGGACTGATATTTTTCTATCTTTGGAAAAATCATAAATGACAACACAATTCATCTCTCACAGTCAACACAGAGAGGGCTTTTTTTTTTCTTCTTCCAAGATACCTGTAGCTACAAAATCAAATTATTTTAATTGTTAAAATTATATATACATTAGTATGGCCATGGATGTTTTGTTCTTTGTATACCACATCTCAAAATAAGAACTTTTAAAAAATCATTTACAAATGATATAAATTACTTCCAAATAATTCAGTAATGAATTTGCTTCTCCACCATACAATCACTGCCCCAACTGTAAAGTACACATCCTCATATTTCTGCCAAAGATATTTTCATCATTCTTCACCTGGTTCTTGAGATGATATAATATTGCTGATATTATTAGCGACTTGCTTTCATTCAATCCTATGTATATGGAAATTGTAGTTCAAGAGTTGAAGCTAATCTTGTTAACTGAAATGTCCAACTTAATAGGCCATTCTTGGTTTGCTGAAACAGTCATACAAAGAATTAACTGATTCTGTGTGAAAGTTCTTATTGTATTTTAGAAAAAGCACTACTGCATACTCCAGACTGTTTCAAACATTTCTTCTTTAAACTCACCATGCTCAAGAACAACCACATCTCTTTCAGAATCACCAAGTCTGCAACAGAATGTTGAAAAAAGGATCCTTCATTCATTATGAAATACAGGTCATAATATACTGTTCACCACAACGTTTTCATGGAAATAATACTTTTAGCATGAAACAAGGCATTTAAAATATGTGAAAATAGAGCTAACCTGTCAAATGAAACTAAGAGTACCAAACTGTATGGTTTGTTACTTGTTTACTAATCCACACGTCTCAGGGTCCAACAGATTGCCAGTAAACAGTTAAATTTTTCGTTGTGACAAAATTTTATAGCTTCTTCATGGATGCATACAGTAGTTAAATTATAAATAAGCTGAGACATAACTCTTATCAGACTGAATTTATTTAAGATTCTCTTCTGACCAGAGTTGAAATTATCAAGAAAAAAGCAGAGGTACTCAGCTGGGTGAAAACTTTTGAAAAAGAAAAAAAAATTATGTAAACAAAAAACAACAAAGCAGCTTGATTAAATACTGCCCTAAAAAATAGGTTACAGCACTCATTACAAGAAGAAGTCTACTCCTGCTTCTGACAGAATATGTTTGATAATACCAGTAAGCCTTTAACTTACCAGTAAAGGCACCTTACAAAATGCCAGACTTACCATCCATTTACTTCAAAAGTACTTCTCATATACATAGTATTAAAAATTACTTTTGATTAGTGTTGGCTTCATTTACTGAGATTCTTCATTCAGTTGAAACATCACCTGAAGCAGTGAAATTGAAATGTTTGCCAAACTCAAAGTTTTCATCCAATTTCTCATTCATATAAACCCAAACTTTAAAGAGCTGACCTGAAATTATGTACTAAATTTCATTACAATTGGTTTAGTTGGTCCCTTACAAGAAGTTGTAATATCGAACAGAATTCTTTATATGTACATTCATACATTATATGTATTCATATAATAGATTTTAGTAAAAATTATTAATTTTTTATCATAACAACATGCCTTCATCTCAGCTGATATAACCGAAAACAAATGAAACTAATACTTGTACACTTTCCTGATGTATTCTAAACGAAGTTGTAGCAACAGAGTTACACGTTCTGAAAATCATTTTGGCATCCAATCATGAAAAAAAATAACCATTGTCATCACAGCTACAAATGGGCAGTAGGTTAGATACTATCACTACATCAAATTTAATTCTTTTTAATACAGAACACATGATTTTAAACTAAGTGGCTGTGATATTAAACAACAAAAATGTAATAACAAATTCACACCAGACCAGAGGTTTTATGTATTACAGATATTGTGTCAATGGCTTACTTAATTTTTACATTTATAGAAATAGTTTACACGTAGTCTTTTTATTGTATCATATATTCAGTACAACTGATAAAATGTACAATTCATTTTTGCAAACAACCAGTTTTCTTCATAAATTAGTAATTTTTCAACTACAATGGAAAAAAAGGTTAACAGAAATATCTGTACCTTATAAAATGTTTTAGTTTAACTGATACAAATTTATTCACAACTGACATCTGGAGATCAATCTTACTTCACTTCTACAGAACTGATTATGCTTTTAATAAAATTACAATTCAACTGATAATGTAAACAAAAAAAATGTTCAATTGGATCACAACTAGAATGAAGCTTGGGTAACTTAAGTACTGCAAAATAATTTAAGTGCATGTGTGTGTTTTAGGGAAAATTTGTACCAATATATTTTATTTGTTTGATTGCAGATATGCACAATGGGCTACCCATGCTTTGCCCACCATGAGTATGAAAACCCAGTTCCTAACACTGTGGGTTTTCACATACTATTGTGCCACTGAAGAAGGAGAGATGACCTCAATATTACTACAAGGTATATACACAAAACATTCCACTGTTTTCTTATACCTCTGCATTCCTGAATAATTTGCCAACCAATGGATTGTTTTCAATAATCATTCAAGTTGAAATGCTACTCTTTTGTTAGTATTATGTTTAGATTTGTGTTTTGAGAGCTATATTCAAATAACCATTATTACTAATAAATATTTTATATTTATTTATGAAACAAGCGTTTTCACTGCACATTTTTTCAGCTACTATCTTTACATTACTTTTTCACAGCTGAAGTAAGAAACATTTCAGAAGTTGAATATATTAAGCAAATTTAGCTTGCTTCAAAGTTCAGGTGACATTAGAGAACCTGACAAACTGGTAAAACCATAGCTGTTTCTATTGGAAAAGATTCAGGTTTTAGTGACATTATTCAGCATTGTCTGAACTAGAGAACAACATGTTTACTGTGCAGCTCCAACTCTTGGTGTTACTAATGATTCAGATGTAACAGATCAAGTGAAGACAAGACTGTTAGAGTATAAAAAGAAAGAAAATTGAACCACATAACATTTATATCGCTTTAATGAAATATTCCACGACACTGATAAAAATACTGAGAAACACCAACAAAATGTATTTGATGAGATGATGTGCTGAAAAATTTGTCTCACAACTACTTTTCGAAACATATCATTTGTCAGTGTCACTTTAAATATACACAAGATACAATCTTCCAGAAGTTACGATTTTAAAGTGGAATTAGAAAATAAATGACAAACAATGAAAAATTAAAGCATTAATTACCTCATAAACATCTTGTCCCTTCTTTACCCACTTAAGCTTTAGATGTATCACAAACATTAAATAAGGTAGTATATAAAAATAATTAGCTTAAATCATTACTTCATAAAGGTTGTTTCTTGTATCACACTTTTATATTTTCTGAAACCTTTCATTAAGGTTATTGGACACACACTCACAGTCTGATCTAATTCTGTTGTCATTAGATGCACAGTTCAATCACAGTATTTTACTATTGTTTTTGCTAACATATTACATATTTATGTTCAGACACATAACTTATACACATGTACTTAAGTAAATCCAAAGATTGCTTAAAAAACAATGATATTTTATTCGTCATCACTAAGGAAAAGAGCAGAATTTCATACTTATAAAGGCTGTTTCACTTCCACCAGAATTAGTTTTGATATAATTTATAAAAATTGACAGTTCAAGTATTTGTGGACAACACACACAAAAACAGAAACAAAAAGATAAAACTAAACAGCATGATTGAATTAAAAAAAAATGTAGACAATACTTTATGTATGATCTCTATGTGGACAGTGTAGGATCCCAAAGATAATGCAAAAATCTGAAAAACACCATATAGTATTTTTAACTAGTGCTTATTTTTTGTTTTTGACAGGTCCACGTGGTGGTGTTACAGGTCGTCCAGCATTCAAACCTCCATACTGGTACTTAGCTTTTTTCTCAGATGGTTTAAGTATCTGTGAATTTTAGAAAAAAAAAAGCAAAAATAACAGAACAATCACTATTACAGCTAAACTCACAATACTGTAAAAATAAAAATAATTATGGTCACCACGTATATGATTCTGTCTAAGAAATGTTTCTAAGTGCTTGTAACTTATCTACTTACAATTTGATTGGATCACAAACATTAAACTTGGGAACATGTATTTTTAAAAAACATTAGTTTCATTGTGCTTTCACTCTAAAGTTTACAGCAGTCACTAAACTATTCAGAAAATGTCTACATAACAAGGTCATGATTTTGTTTGGACCTTGGTTAGATGAGACCATAAACATAAAATTTTGAAAGCATATTTTTAATGCTGTACCAATCATCATGTTTCTTTTCAAAAGCTTTTACCCAATACAACAATGTATGTATCTCAAAATGTGTCATCCAAGTTCTGTCTAAAACTTCAACAATATAAAGCTGATAAAAGTATTGTCAAAACTTTGGTTCAGAGAATCACCAAGCTCTGAGACACAACAGCAACATCATTTTTGCTGATATTAAGTTTTTATATAAAAAAAGTACCAATTCATTAATGAACCCCACACAAAAACTGAGTACCTTTAGTTTCTTAGCCTAGTATATGTTTAAGCACCTTCTTAAAACAATAAGGACTGAAATTTCATGCATTTCACAGCATAACCCACATTATACAGAAGTTTACAAGTCATTAAATAATTTTGGTTTCATATGAGATTACAGTTCATTAATATCAGTCAATATCCATCAGCAGTGGTTTAACTCAAGAAAGAATTGCATCTTTCAGTATTAGCTCTTGATATACAAAGGACCCAGTATATTAATTTAATTTTTAACAACAGAAAAATAATCATGTGACAACCACAAAGTCACAGTGGAGCAGCATGTTCAGAGGTAGTGTTATGCACTGAAATTTTATTGCTTTTGGGAATCCTTCCATGTAAATTAGTTAAATAATTACATTGTAAATTTGTGTTTAGACTGGAAATTTTAGCAAGCAAGATATCCAAGAACCATCGCTGCCTGTGAAACCTACAGAAGTTCTGTAGTTGACTATGATATATTCAAGTAGCTTGAGAATGAAACTGATATTCACTGACAAAAAATTACTGTAGTCAGCACCTATGGGTTATTGTGTAATCAAACTGTCTTTATAAATTAGATGGATTATGTGAAGTCTTCAGAGAAGATGTGCTGTGGATATGACAGTCCTAAAACAAACCTTTTATAATAGAAACTATGATGCAGGGCTATTGTCAAAATGCACATCCTATAGCTAAAACATAACCAGGTATGGAGACATTATAACATGGTGAGGCTAAAAAATCATTTTAATATCAGATATTCAATTTTCATTTTCTTTTCTTTTTTTAAGTTAAAAATTAATTAATGAACTTTTGTGAGGAAACTGAAAGCTATTATACAAACCTGGAATGAACACATTAATGTTTCATCAACTGACATCATTCCTCCAGCATTATCAAATTCACCACAATAATTGGGAGCAGAAAACAAGGTAACTAACTGCCTCTTTGCAAAGAATTCATATCCATCTTCTACAACCTATAAACAGAATTAAAACATTCCATCAGAATGGTGTGCAATTAAAAAATGTCACAGGATAGTTATCTAGACTTTAAGTACCAAGCAAGTACACAGTTGGCCTAAGAGATTTCAATTGTTGCTTCTGTAACAATAATAAAAGAGAGAGAATTCATTATTAATAAATTAACTTTATTATGTCATGAAAATGAATGAGCTCTAACACTACTAGAACAAACATTTCTATGTCATTTAATCTTACAGCTTAAAAAATAATAATCCAATTTATAGCAGTAGTACCATTATAAACTGCTTTTCACTATTATTTTTTAACCCCTCTATTTCTATTTTCACACACATAATCACAGGAAATACACCTACTTTATCCTTAAGTGAACAGCTTTGGTTTTATGTTCATAACTCAAATTGTAAACCAAATTACTTCCAAAAGTTAAAAAGACAGCTTTATTATTGATGTTAGTCAATACTATTATCACAATAATGTAATCTGTAATTCAAATATTTAAGTTCTAATTTCAAAAGAACATATTTTTTAAATATTTCATTCAATCTTCACTTTTCCCCCTTTCAGTTAGTACAACTCAAAATTCCTCCCGAGTACAATGTTGGTTATAATCTATAGACAATTTCAAAGTCTAAAATTTGCTAACAGCTCCCCATTTACTGAAATATAACTTTTCTCAACCAAACAGAAACTCCTCCCATGTGTTCTTAACTTTAAGATTTCTTTCAAAACATCTTGTTTATAACATGGAAAGAGCTCATCTTACAAGCTAACAATGATCCTCTAGAAATTGAAGATAAATATACATTAACAAGATGTCATGATTTTGTGCCTTAGAATTAATAAGAGAAACACATCACTTATAGCACTTAACAATGTTTATATCCTAGTTACATCTTAATTAGAGACAGTTGTTTTTGTACATTTCATTTTAATGATTTATGTTATAGTTATGTTTTACAATGCATATCTGAAATGTAAAATATTTTTCATATTGACACAGATTTAGAGAAAAAATACTTTAGGAAAAGGTAACAAGTGTACAAGTCTGAAGCTGCAAATGTGATTATGCAACGTTTGCAATGTGTCATTGTGCTCTTCAGACATGAGAAAACTGAATGTATAAAACAATTGCATGAATGTTCAAAAAAGATCTACAAACATCCAATGTAAACAGATCGTAACGCTGCATGCAGAAATAGGCTTAAGTTAACATAAATGTGACGTGTTATAATAAAGTACTGTACTGTTTACATGCTCAGTAATTAAACTACATTACTAATTTCAACTCCATACAACTAAAGTAGCAAAGCTACATAGTACTGAGCCTTCGTCATAATGTGCCAGTCCTTTTGTTTTGCTGGAGAAAAATTCTTATATATCTACGATCTAGTTTATATATTGTACCCTGTATAGTCATGCAAGTCTCTTACTTGTATAGCAGGTAATTTTCAGATGGGTTTAAAATTAGTACAATTTTCAGCTCCTTCCTTGTACAAAAATAAAATATACTAAAATGCTCAAATCTCAAACCTACAATCACTTTATAGTTCATTTCCATGAGACTATGAAGCTTGCTCATGCTCAGAACATGTAGCAACAGATATACATTGCTGTTTACATTTAATACATGCATTATGAAAATGATAGTTTATGTAGTGAAGATGTCACACTTAATTATTTGCTGAAGTGAGAGTTTATGGTAAGGTTGTTTATGCAATTATTTATGAACCATATGTTGTGTAACACACACCTTCAACTGTTATAAGTTATTGTTGTTCCAACTTTCTGAATTTCTTTTCATTTTAATTGAGTATCACAACACCTAGTATTACACAGAATGTTCTAGACTTCTATCAGTGTATAAATATACATTGAAATTTTATTATTTAGGTCGAGACTGAGTGCTTCCGAGTTTTGCAATAAAGAGAATATGGTGGTAGTTAAGTAAAAGTATCACAAACTGTAATGTTATAACAAAGCAGAAAAGAATAATTCACTTTCCAATAACTTTCTAAAATAATTAAACCAGACAGTGCAGACTTTCAAACCAAAAAAGAGAGAGAATCATTTAGAGCTCTGGATAAAACTGTGATAACCAAAGTGAAATGACTATTTGCACATATAAATTTAACATGTTTTAATATTTTAAAACAAATGGACTGTTGGTGTTTATTATTGAAATTTGTCACCAAATCATCAAATCTACATACAGTAAAGAATCCAGCCTATGAAACCTGACAGCAACAATATGGTTTTGGGCTTAAAACTACAGTATCAACAGTAACCACTTCAAGCAATGGTTTCAAGCCAAAATATGCTAATGCTTCATCAGAACTAAGATCATGTAAAAAATGTTATAGCACAACTGCTTACAGTGTTTAACTATAAAAGCACAATTTTTTTTTACATCACAAGTACACTCTGCTCAACACACAAGAACTGACTAAAAATAGAGTACAGAAATATTAAATACAGAACACTAGCCAAGTTGAAATATCAAACCAAAAAATCAAAGTTGGTCATTTTCACCCCACCTTACCAGTTGAGAATTAAATTTGATTTTTTTTTTGTACAAAGTATTTGTAATATTCATTTAAAGCTCAATATATTTCATGAAGATACGCAAAGTAAATTCAGAATTATGGTAAGCATTAATTATCCAATACGAGATCAATCCAATTGACAGACGCCATGCATGTAAGATGAAGGCATATGATCTTTGTTCTAACTAACAATTTAAGATTCTTTATAACAACACTTGAAACAAATAAAAGTTCAAGTAAAATTACAAATTTTTATATGCTTAATTATGGAAATAACCTTTTGTCACTCATTAACTCACAACTTGTTTTGAATAATTTATATAGATGATCAAATGTTTTAATAGTATAATAATCTAACTTAACTAAATAACATGCTAACTGCAGATCTCTCAATGTCATTAAGAGAAGACCTCAACACATAAATCAGAGGTAACATGTTAACACGTTTTGTTTATAGAACAGTCAATACTGTACATAAAATATTGTGATATCAAACAATAAATTATTTAACAAATTTTGTAAAATCCTTACTTGATGTGCTCTACAAATTAGATCTAAGTCATGGCGGTTGAGGAATTTGCTCACAACATCAGCACCAAATGTGAAAGAAACTCCTCGATCGTTCTCTCCCCATCCATTTACGTCTTTGTCAGGGTCAGACCAAAGAAGATCACATAATAACCCTATTTAAGATATGTTTAATATAACAAATTAGAGGAAGACCAAAATGTTACCCCTTAATATTATTACCTCATGTTCTTAAAAAAAGGCTAAGAAAAACAGAAGCTATTGTCAACTTAATAAACAAAGATATAATCACAAGATACTTCTGCAAATTGAATAACAATGAACAAAGCTTAGAGATTCCATTAAAAGCTACACATTTGAAAATTAATACTAACTGCTAATTACTTACACTCACACACTTGCACATGATAGTATTAAACAAAATACCCAAGTACTCTTTTATTCCAATATATAAACAGCTTTCCAATGTTAACAAAGTTTTGAAAATTTACCTTACTTTTACAATGTACAAATAAAAACAAATCTGAACATGCAGCTTTTACCCTCAATGACTAGTTTAATATAGATATTCTTTTTAATTTCTTATAAATATTATGATTTCACATTCTTCTGAGAATACACAACTTGTTTAATTTCCTTAATGTGTGAAATTATAAACCAGGTTGTTCATGCTACGTATTTATTTGTTAATAATAATTAAAGTAAAAACAATCATATTAATCATGAATACATACATACAACACAAAAAATAAAATAGATCTTTCTGACAACTACTTCCTTGTGGTCAGTTGTTAGAAAGCAAGGAAGTCATCATACTAAATTAAATGCACAATGACAATCATACTTTGAGAGAACTTTATAATTACAGGAAATACAGCCTGTCCTTTGGCTAATGCTGAAACTTCCTATATAATGTAACCATAACACATGATCCTAAAAGAAGTCCTGAATATGGCAGCAAGTTCATTAAAGAACCCCAGCTCTTCAAAAGATCATATGAACAGATAAACATAATGACACATACAATCAAGATAAAGAACCTATCCAACAACCACTGTACAGAAATAAAACCCAAAAGTAACACAACAGCTTTAGCCTTTGACTAAAGTAAATGAATTCATTATAAAAGGAATATTAAAAAAAACATTCTCAAACATTAATTTTACAGATTTCTTTCACAAATACATTCCTATCATTGTGAATTATTAAAGATCACATTGTGTTATTCAGCACTGAAAAAAACTGACACTCTACCCTGTCACTTCTCAAACATTAACCAATTCTACTGATTTCTTTCACAAATACATTCTATCTTCCCTTCCCTAGCAAAAAAAAAAAAAAATCAACCACATAACATTCTTTATGAAATTCTTCAAAACACATAATTCAACACTAAATTTTGTGTTAAGTAAAAACTAGATACCATTAGACTATAATTTTTTTTATTCTTAATTACGTAATAAACACTTTATTTCTAGTTTTCTCAAAAATTTTTGTTGAATCAAAACTTAAGTTAGTAAAAATAAAAAACATATACTCAGGAATATTTTTTCCCTGTATAAACAAAAACAGACCCAGATATAAATCTCAAATATTCTGAAAATAGAAGTAAAAGTTGGAAGCTGATTAAGTATCTTGTAGAACAGACTTTTCTTTCCACAATGCAGCAACACAAAACTCTCAAATTTCAAACTGCTTGGAAAAGTAGGTGTCAAACATTTTCTGTGTTAGACTTAGCAGTTGACTGTAACTATAAATTCAAAGGCATAACATAATAAAGTATTACACAGAGTTAAAATCCCCCAACCTCAACCCATTTCACTTAATCAAATATGAATTTAACATGTCGCAGATCAACTACATTTAAGTTGGCAAAAAAATCTAATGCTATTTAACTATTATTAAAATAAAGTATAGTGTAAGAATGAATTTTGTTATAAATTATTCCTGTCTTGTTTGTCAAATAACAATACTCTGGTTTATGCTAAGACCTTCTTCATATATGAATGCACATGCAATATCAAAGGGATACTAAAAAAACCTGGAGGTTCTGAAGGCTATGCAAATGACATATGTAAGCTGTAGAATACAAAAGTTTGTTTTTTTCACAGGAAAATTTCCTTGCACCCTGTCAGAGTAACTCTGACTGATGTCAATTCACCGAGATATCTTGATTATATCACATTTTTTACACTAGTTATGTATCTCTGCCAGAGGGCATAGTTAACTTGTGATGAGATGAATAATGGTATAGAACAAAAAATAAAAACACTAAAAATTTACTATACATTAAAAAGAACAGACCTCAAATTAAAAATATAACCAAAAGAAAGAAGACTTCAAAATATTCTACAAAAATAGGTTTGAACTTTATATTTTTAATTCTAACCCTTAAACAGCAGCCATCATCAACTGATGCTGCTATCTACAACATTCCTGTTGTTTATGGGTTAATTATTTCATTGCATTGTACATTGATGGTAATAGTAAGTTAACAATATGGTAGAGAAAATAAAAAATAAACTACAAACATTTAACTCAAAAAGAGTTCATTCAGAAGGTTCTAAAGAACATACAAATTAAAAGTTTGAGTGCAAATAATACAAAGATAAATAGTATATTTTTTTAAAAAGACAAACAAAGTAATGTCATTTTCATTTACAAGATTTCGGAGGCTATCTCAGAGTTACCACGTGTAGATTGCATAAAGGTTCTTCTCATGTCAATGTGATGTGAAATGTATGACCATGTTGCATAAGAGTTAAACAACAAAATTCTACAAAATTACTTAACACCCTTACCCTAGGTGTCCTTTTCTACTGAAAGTTTTAGTGGCTTATATTCAAATTTTTATTAAACTACTTTCTGCTTATTTCAATTAGTATAACATAAAAACTAACCAATAATCAAAATTTTAATAGTAAGTTTTGAGTTGTTAATTCTCAAAAGCAATATTTTTAAAAAATTATGAATTTTATCAAGTGTAACATTTTCTCTAGGCATCTTATCTACTTTATTTTATCTACCAGCCCTATGAAAAGTATTAAATTAAATGTAAACTACACAATGTAAAATCATCAGTGCTCAAACAAGTTGTATTTTTTCTAGTCTTCAATTTTGTTTGGTTACAGAGCTGTCAAATAGAAAATCAGACCCTCACTGTCACACCCACCTGTCACATTCTCTCTTTCAGGATTTCTTAATAGTTCTCTCATGTTTAATTACACATTACTTATAACCAGCAGAAAAGTTTTCATCTGTTAAATGATCTATTACATCGTGTTTTGAATATACGTGTCAAATTCACTTATAATACAATTTTGGAGCCCACAGGAATCACAACAGCCACTTCAGTGAATTTGTAACAGCTCTCGTAACACAGAAAGCCAGAAAAAATGTCTGCTTTTTTCATGTTATTAGTCTATGTTCATTACTGCTTTATTTAGACCAATTTCACCAACAACCAACAGAAAAAAAATTAAAAAAACATGTTTGGGTAAGTATTTCTTGTTTTCCATGGTTATTCTTTAGTTATTATTACAAAAGTAACTAAAATGTACAAATATGGATCTTTTTAGATTAGTTAAGATTAAGTAAAATAAGTAATAATAATACAATAAATGTTTCATAAGGCACACACACAAGCAGCTTGTAGTAGCTCATGGGTAATGTAATTTAATAGCATAACACAAGCTGCACATGCTCCAAGTAATTTTCATCTTATAATGGCAAGAACAGTAACTAGTCACAGTTCACAGGGTAATCAAAAGGGCAATAAAAATATTTTTATGAGCTTTAAGTTCCTTAGGATAAATGAATGTAGTTTCATGTTACAATCTGATGTCATTCTAGCAAGAAAAATAAGGTAATTTAAATTTTCTTTTCTGGTTATGGGATTAGTCAAATTGACCAATCCAATTTTTAAATATGGTAGAGAAAAAGAAGGTAAAATTACTTTTACACTTTCATAAGGAGTTAAACAAAATAAAATGTTTCTAAACAAAAATGGCTTTCCAATAACATGACAAACAGTATTACATACAAGCAGTTATTTCAAACAAACAAAATTCAGTCCTTGAAAACAATTTACAATATTATCAAACAGATGCAAACATATATTAAATGTATGTAAAAAAATATATAAACTTGTTTCTACAATTAGTGATCCATGAGTAGCTTTTAAACCTGAGAACAAAATACAAAACTTTTAAAGATGGAATTTCACACTTAAAAACATCTAAAGTGTTACCTAATTTTAAAATGTCCAAGATGTAATTCTACATCTGTCTGTTTGACAATCAGATGATTGGGCATGCTACTGCAGCAACAAAAAGATAAGACTAGTATACTGGATCACAAGCTTGATAAATATTATATTGACATATGTCACAATGCATTTAATGTTCTCATTACAAGACCCAATTAAAAAACCTTGAATACAAAACATATCAACAAATTCAAACCTGAGTTGAACATGACTGATTGAGCAGTAATATTATTGGCTTTAATACAGAAATGCAGATAACTATAATGTGATGAAAACTTAGAAGTCCTTAATGTACTTTTTTTTTAAAATCTTATACACACCTGATATACTCTTCAAAAAAAACAAAATGCAAAAGAAATATTTTTGTTATTTTAAAGAGAAATATGTTATAGCATTACAAGCTCAGAGTATGTGATGTTACATGTGTTAAGGCACTGATTGTCAGACCAAAATGACAATAAAAGTTGTGCACTTTGAAAACGGAGGAAAACATCGGATATTTTGCCAAAAGGCATTCGTGTCCAATAAATTTGTTTAAGAGATCTGTATGTTCTGTAAGTGCAACATGTGCAAAATCCCAATAAAAGTGACAGGTTCTCGGTTTCCATAGCTCAGTGTTAAGCCACTGACATGCAATACAGTTACGTCAAGACTGACTGAAGCACAACACAACAATGCCATTGGTCGCTTGGAAGCAGACGAATCTCGATCAGATGTTACCAGAGCTGTGACTATCCACCAAAGCACCATCACTAGGCTATGGAATCGTCACCAACAACATGGATCAACTCGTGACCGTCCATGAACTGGCAGACCTCGTGTGACCACGCCTGCACAAAATCGCTACATCCGGTTACATTACTTTCAGAATAAGACCACCACTGCAACGTCTACTGCCTCAACCATACCAGGGCTGCATAGGATTTCCGATCAGACCGTACGCAACCGTTGATGAGATTCTAAGGCCCCATGTGCAACCCATTATGGTGAATGTCAACGACATTTTTCAACATGACAACACCCGTCCTCACACAGCCCAACACACCACTGTCTTCTGGAGACACCACAACATCTACGTTTCTTCCCTGGCCCTTCAGATCACCAGATTTAAACCCCATCGAACATCTTTGGGATGAGTTGGACCGACGTCTACTACAACAACAACCTCAACCGCAGACTTTACCTCAGCTTTACAGGCTGAGTGGACAGCCATTCCACAGGATATGATTCATCATCTCATTGCTTCCATGGGCAGGAGATACCAACCAGTTATTGATGCACAGGGTGGCATATTCGTTATTGATGATGAGTGATGTTAAACTTCAACTAGTGAGCATGGACTTCACCTTTACAAACTTTGGATGTTCAGCAGTGAATGTGCGAAGTTTCACACATCATACAGAACTACCACGAAAAAAACTTGTTAACATGTCTCAAATTTTACCTTTTGTGTTGCTTTTTTTTAAAGAGTATATTATCCAAACAGCAAAACACAGTCACACTCAGAAATTATATAAACGTACACACAATAAAAATACTTTGAAACAAACAAATGGATTAACTGGTGTGACATATGGGTAACTAAAAACCAAAAGTATTAAACTTGTAGCATAGTCTGTTTCCGTTATAATTATAAACTTGTTGGATTTTTTAGTGGCATAAAAGAATCAATACACTCTACATTAGCTACAAAAAACTTCCTGGTCAAAAAATTAATTATGAATTAATTATTTTGTTCAAACACACAAGACAAGATATTAATGGTGAGAAAAAAATTACTATTTTTCTGATAATAAATATCCATGTAGAAAAATAATTGTAAAGACTAACTGTTTTAAAAATAACATTAGTAAATTAATAAGCAATTTTTACCTGTATCTGGTACATCTGTTGGTCTCATAATACGTCTTATTTGTTCCATGGACTGCAGATCAGGTGAAAGACCTTAGAAAACAAAGAATTTTGTAAGTTTAAGTTTTTACAATTGTTGATGTTTAGTGTCTTGAACCTCAATTTAATCTATAATCCATAAAAATATTAAAAGAAATTTCACAGTAAAACCTTTCATGAGACCACTTCATAAAACATAGTAAGACAATAAATTCAGGTTCAGTCAAAGTAAAATGATTTCAAATGCTCATGAATGTGGATAAATTTCATGCACATATATATTTAAATTATTTGATTCTTAAAATAATTGGCTTACTGGATTTAACAGCATATTCATTGCACCTTAATTCAATTACTGTTTTTCTGAAAAGAAGGACCCTTAATGTTGTGAAAATGGTGCTTATATCTTGACTTACTTATTGTAGTTGTACTGGAAGAGAAAGAAATATTAACAAATTTAAACCTGAGCTGAACACAACTGATTGAGCAGAATATTATTGACATTAATACAGAAACACAGATAACTATAATCTGATGAAAACTTATAAGCCCTTATAAGGTACATTTTTTTTTTTAATCTTATAGACCTAATATAATCCAAACAGCAAAACACAGTCACACTTAACAATTATATAAATGTACACACAAAAATATTCCAAAACAAACACTAATCAATAACACTTTCCATTTTCATCCCTAGACATACATTAATGAATAAACTTATTTTTAAATACTCTTAACATTTTGCTATAACTTTGAATCATGAAAGAACTAACCAGTTGCTTGGAAATTTTCTGACCTGCATACAAGTGTGTTTTGGTACAATATTAATAGTATACCAGCTGTTTATATCAGTAATACTAAAACTACCTGCCATTATCCCTAATTTTAAACTGCTGACCAGAAGAAAGGCAATCAGCTGGAAATACTTGTCAATTAATGGCTGTTCTGTGACAAAAAATACTACCACTGACCATCAGTTATAATGCCCCCATGAAAGAAAGGACAAACATGTTCAGCATCAGGTTTTGATTCTAGAAAAATTAGACTGATTACAAGTATAATACTCAAATAACCAAGCCATGCCAAGACCAGAAACATGTATTTGTTACACATTAAGGTTGAAATATACTATTATAAAGCCATATTTGCAAGGTCAATCATGCATACTTATTCTAAAACTAATACTGAGTTATCTTTAACTCTAATGTGAAATTTTTATACTACAGTAAATATTTTACTATACAAGTTATTTTATTAATACACTTGAAATACATAATTAGTTTCTACAAAAGGATGCTCTTTACTAAAACATTTCTCTTTTTGTGAATTTCCACACTTAATCAAAAATGTATACGTTTTTCCCATACACAATTATTTGTATAAATGAAAATATATCATGTCTTCATTGAATCGAGAGGCATAATAATAAATAATAATATTATTATTGTGATGCTGAGGTAGAAAACTGTTGTTAAATGATCCGTAAATGAATATTTCTATGCTAGCAGTAATACTTAACAATGTTTTGTAAATGGAGAACTTAAGATGTAATTGGGAGGAAAAAAGGGAGAGAGAAATGTAACTTATTCCCATACACAATTATTTGTACAAATGAAAATATATCACGTATGCACATGCTCACAAGAGCACGCACACATGCATACACACACATTTCAACTAATATCTCTAAACAACCAAGCAAAATAAAACAAGAATGACTAACTTACCACCATGACAACAAAATATTTTTTCATCAATAATGGCTGCTATAGGCAGACAATTGAAACAGTCTGTAAAGGTCTTCCAAAGTTTGATATTATAACGTCTTTTACCTAGAAATAGAAATATTTTTAAAATCATCTCCAAGTGTGTTAAGAAAAAACATATCACCTGTAACTAAACAGAATCAAGTAAATATATTTGATTTTTAAAATATTTTTATTTCATAAAAAAAACTTTTCCCCAACATCTACAGTATCATCAAGTAAAGCTTTACTACCCTCAAAGTTCTATTAAATTCCAAGATTTAAAATAAAAAAATATTAAAATATTCAAAATTAATTCAAGACTTGCCATTCTATAGTGGCATTTCACCTAACGTGCAAGTAATTATCTTCAGAACATGGACAAAGTATTTCAAATAATATCATTATAGTGGAGAAACATCAGCAAAACTATTTGCAAATTTTCTGATCTTAAACAATTAAATTTTAAAATGAAAATGTAGAAACAAAAATACATCTTAGAGATTATATCAAAAACACTATTTGGATGTGTCTTAAACTCTTCATAATATCAAACAAAATATCTAACTTGATTACCATAGTTTAATGTAACTTAGTGCAGTACCATACACAATTTTTTTTTAAATATATCCAAACTTGTTTCACTTTTTCTTTTTTTTTCACATTTGATACAATAACCTGAAATTAAGTATTGATCAAATACTTTTCAAAAGAAGTCTTCACTCCCCCCCAACTTCTTTATGGGTATGAATTGCAAAGTGTAATAACAAAGCAGGGCTCAGAATTCACGGCATGTGTTGCCTGAAATCATTTTACTACTGAAAATATATTATACTTTGATAAAAGAGTAAGTAATTTAACACCAAACTAAATATCAGGCTTAAAATCACAATACATCTCACAAATAAGGTTCAACTGAATGATTAAAATCAGACTTCAAGTTCACCACAGGCAAATATAACAATTTTGAAGCAGTTCTGGTTGCTTTTGCAACTAATTTGCTGCCCAGACAGGTAAAGTACATTACAAAAACACAATCAGATGAACATCAAACAAGTCCAAACTGTTTGAATGTATAACCATGAAACATTTTAAAATAAGTTTTACTACACTATCTTAATAAACACCATATATTTATTGCAATAAAATGCCATTGTATAAACTCATGTTTTGTAAATAAAAGACTAAGAGCTCAGTATTTTACGATAATATAAAAAAATGGTTACAAAAACAAAAAATAAATATTACACCAGGAAAACTTTTTCATAACAGTGACTTACTATGAATATTTATAAAATGAGTACCAAATTTAATGATAATAGACTTGCATTGTTAAATGTTTAATTGCTTTGTCAGAATTGAATGACAATGCAGTAAAGATTTCTTTTTAGCATACTTCCATACTTTATGGTTAGTATAAAAACATTAAAAGATCATAACTGATGTACTTTTAGAGGTTTTTATTTTAAAAAAAAGTTAAAATACTTAAGCATACAGTGCAAACTATGGTTTGTTTACAAAGCTGGTATACAGGTTTTCCTTAAGCCATTGTACAAGAGAAAATCAAATAGTATGCGTTAAAAATATACAAGTTTTATGCATAAATTCCAAATATTATGCTCTACACACAATCCCCGAATTAATCACTAATGAACAAAGCTAAAAAAGAAAAAAATTACAGTGATGTTATCAATCATAAAAACAAAATCTAGAGCCAACAATGAAGCTACCTTTGTTTTAAACACTATAAATTTAGCATTTTTCTTTTCACAGTGTAATTTTTAGAACTTGTAATTGCATAACTGTATTTGTTGAATCAGGAGAAAATTACTGGCTTTACATTGTGTTACACCATAATTTGTACAACTGTATTATTTAGTATTAAATAAAGTATAAATTTGCTTTCTTCACATTATATAAATATGTTGGTAAAACTACTACTGATATATATTTCAGTATTCTTGCTGTATTTTTAAACTAAAATTGTGAGCATCATATTAAATTATTTTTACTAACCCATCTGTGAACACAACTAAAAAATCAAATACTGACAAGAAATGACTCTTCCAAACACTTACATTCATCATAAAATCCATAGATTCTGTTAATACTTGCACACTCGTGGTTCCCCCGTAAAAGAAAAAAATTTTCGGGGTACTTGATTTTGTAAGCTAAAAGAAGACAGATGGTTTCTAAAGACTGCTTGCCTCTGTCAACATAATCACCTAAAAACAAGTAGTTGGCTTCTGGGGGGAAACCTCCATATTCAAATAAACGTAAAAGATCAGTGTACTGTCCATGGATGTCTCCTGTTTGATAAAAATAAAAAATATGTAGCTTCAGTATTAAAAACGAGAAAGTTCCCAATTATAAGATAAAAATAAATTTCACAAATTACTTTAATTTACTGTCTGAGAAAAAAAAGTTCTACTCAAAAACTATTCAGAATATATTTAAATAGTTACTACAGTACAAAAGCATTTTAAGACTGACATTAAGTGGAGCTTGATGATTATATCAATTTAATATTAGAAAAACAGTTAGCTAATCATACTAATATTTCTGATTATTTAACTATCTATGCAACTGAAGTACAGCAATTATCAGTTTAAAATTCAAAATGGTTCAGCTTTGGACTGTCATGATCCATGATAAGAGAAAACCCATTTTTAGAGAAAATTATATATTTAAAGATGTAATATGGACAGTAATGGCCCAGTGACTAAGGCTCTCACAATTCCTATTCTCACCAGACATCCCCATTCTTTCAGCCTTGAAGCATATTGGTTTCTTTACTTATGGAAAATCTACAAAGGTTATCCACCACTGTTTCTTATTTTAAACAGATAAATAAATGAAAGAAAGATGGCTGCACTAAAGTTACTTTTGTTTTAAGCAGTGTAAGTTTAGTATCTTCAATTTACATTGTGTAAATTTTACAACTTGTAATTGCATAACTGTATTTTTTAATGTTACACCATAACACAAAACTTGCATAATTGTATTCTTTAGTATAAAATACAGTATAAATTTACTTTTTCTATGTTTTATAAATATGACATTAGTAACACAAAACCTCTTACTTTCATGAAGTTTTGGTAAAAGCTGTGATAAGCACTGAGCAGTATCAAACCTACAACTTTCTGATTGCAGAGCAGACACAGAGGCACTCTTTATCCACGCAGTTGTATCAGCCATTTAACCAAGTGATAAAGTACAAATGTAAATTTACTAACAGATTATCACTACAAAACTTTAAAACAGCTTTAAAATCAGGAATTATCAATCACTAAGTTAAAAAATGAAAATAATGATATATATATTTTACAATGTACATCATATATCACAAACCCACTGTGGTCAACTATACATAAATAGGCTACAACTACAGTACAGTCTTTACAAATCCAAGATAAACAACTTTTTGCAGTACTCAGACTGATCCTAGAAAATAATGCCCCAACATTAAAAGCTATATGACTTTTTCCCAAAAATGCTCAGAGAATATAACTCAGATGTTTATTAATCAAGGTATCCTCACCATTGTTAACATAAGCATGTTTTGTAACAAGCCTGCCCATAAAACATAGTTTTGATTGAAATAATCTGATAAGGAAAAGATCAACATTAAAATGATCCTAATTAACTTATATAAAAATATATTAAAAAACAGTTGGGCTTTATCATGTACAAATCTGTAATAACAAATATAAGGTGGATAATTTATGTTGCTTCCCAGTATTTCTGAATACATTTCATGTATTTGTTTTTCAACAACAGAATTTTAAATTGAATTTTTATGCTGATTCTTGTTTCAGTTTACTGACAAACTACATCAATATCTTTTTTTTTGAATAACAGTTTCTAAAAGTATGTTTTCTACCAATATTATCAAACTGTTTAATGTAAACTGTAACATGCTTGCTACAGAAGTAGTAGTATTTAGTTCATCCTGACAACTTCTCTCATGTGACGTCACCAAGTATCAAGCTTTCCCATCCAGTAAGTAGTTTAACATGCTTGCTGGTTTTAACAAGACACTCATATCCATATTTTCAATCAAGAAGCATTTTGTTCATCTTGGGGTTACAAATACTTTTCTCACAAGTCCAAGTAATTACCAATGATACACTATTTTAACAATGGTATGTTTATTGTACCAGCGGATACCTATCATATTTAATAAAATAAGGCCTGGTGGTTAGAACACTTGACTTATGCACAAACTGAGGACCATGAGCTTGAATCTCTGTCACTAAACATATTCATCCTATATAATTGCTAACATTGCCAGCCACCCTGATATAAAATTTCTTGACTTACAAAAATACCAGCCAAACTCAATGGGATTCAGATTGAAAGTAAAAAGAAACTAAAGTGCAGTATAAGAATACTTAATAAATAGAGGTGTTTGGTACCAACATTTAATTCAAACTAATTTGTTGGCTCACTTCCTACTTGAATATTAATGCTCAAAATAATGGCTAATTTTATATCCATGATAACTATTTACCTCTACCTCAAATAGTTAAAAAGTGGCACATGCTGTTAAGTTTATCACTTCGTGTAATGAAAATACACATGAAGTACCAACATACTTCATCAACTAATTAGTTATATACACATTCTGTAATTGTTTGTTAACTGCCACACTAGTGTTCACATAAAACTATAAACTTGGTCCCCAGAATTAAAGATAGAAAACTCATGCTACTGTGTACTAATAGTTTTAACAATCACTCTTAAGTATTTTTCATAAAATATGACAATGATGAAATAATTTAGTGCTCTGAGAAAATTTAAGACATATTAAACAAATTTGTATAAAAAATTTGCAAGCTTTATTACCCTAAATAAACTTGCAATAAAAGCTTTTAAAAACAAGTTTCAGTCAAAGGCATATATCAAGTGTCAGTTACCAAAATGTCTAACTGTTTGAAAGAAAATTGTTTCATAATGTTAAAAAATGCACAAAATTTGACTAATAATATTGATGATCACAGAAAAAAATGATGAAATATCAGACCTTGGTGAACACATTACTTTTTGCTACCAAAGACAGTGTTATATTTGTGCAAAAAACTTCTATTGGGTTATAGACAATTTATTATCAAATTTGGAACAATCTGTTTATATGTAAACTTTCTTAATATTAATTCATATAACTAAATAATTATAAAATTGAGAGTGAAGACACATTTCACAATTATATAACTAGGAAATGGAAAACAAATTAAATGAAACATTTTATAGAGTCAACTGTTGCCATAATACATACATAATTCTTTATACTAACCACATATTTTGAGAGGTGCTTCTAATTCAAGGAGTATAGGCTGACTTAAAAATATTTCTCTTGATTTCAAACACAGACCACGAACTTCAGCTTCTGTTAATTGTACAGTTTTTCCAGGTCTACAACCACGCACTGTAAAATAAGACAAAATCTGGATTTTCTTTACATATACACTTTGTAATATCACTAAAATTATCCTCTCTAATTTAAAATATGTACTATGCCATTTGCTCTGGTACATTCTTTAGAAATGTAATAATGCACCCATAATTCTATTATACTTTATTACAAATAGTTTCCTTTCAAGAAGAAATTTACAAAAAGAGTAAAAGAGTTTTTCATTGCTCTAATAAAATTAATTTTCTGTATAATTTCATAATTTTAAACCAAGCACTAAGTTTATCTTTATTTAGTGAAAAATTAAGGTGTATTGATAATATAACTCCTTCACGCTCACAGCCATAATCATGAAACAAGCAAACACTACTACTTGTATCACTAACATCATAACAGGAACACAAACAGTAACAGTTATGATATAATTATCAGTATCACTTAGTAGTACTAAGTACTTACCTTCCATTATACAAAACCTTGTATAATGTGACACTGTAAGCTATAACACTAACATTTTTTTCCTGTACGGATTATGTTCAAATAAAACTTAAAACTACAAACATTATTTTATCAAGATGTATCTTTCTTGCAATGTAAATACTGATACTAATTAACAATGGCAATGAATAACATTTTAAGCCTAACGTCGTACTATTAACATTATATTAGTCCGTGACACAACGAGTACAACTTGCTTTGCTCAGTATAATATACTATAGTACTATGCCTTGTATAACGATTCCAAATCGCTTTCGCAAAGCAGTACCTTTCCCTTCTGGTGCACTTTAAGATAATTATGTTAAATATAGGTGATATGTTTAAAATTGCTTATCTCTTAAGAATATAGATTTGTTTTGCTTTAAAATAATACTTAGTTTCTTACCTTCCAAAAGCCTGGAAATTATACTATCCACGTTAAGCTCTCCCTCTGCCATTTTCCCTAGAGATGACGTCAATGCAAGCGCTATTTTGTGCTACAGAAATGTTGATTGATACATTCATTGCCGCCTATATATAAGTAACAATAAAAAAAATAAATAAAGACGGTTGATAAAACGCAAAACATTTTATTTACAACGTCCGAGCTTTCAAAATAACTTATTCTATCTTCAACGAAATCTGGAAATCGTGTTACAAAGATTATTATTACTAAAATTAAAATGTAATAATATAATTGCTAGGGTGCTTAGTTATTAGTAAAAATGGTAAATGTACAAAAAATAATGTTTTTATACGTATATTACACAACTGGTGAGTTAAGTGTGACAATTTACAACTAGAGATCTAAAGAGCTTTGAATCATTAAGGGTCGCGCGGCCTTTAACTATGACTTGTTGGATTAAGTAGTGGATGGCTGTTTTTGTTAGATACTGCTAAATGTTCTCTCTATATAAACTCTACATTAAAGAATCTGCTTATTTGAAGTTAATCACAAAGCTGCACAATGGAATATTTGTGTTCTGCTTTCAAGCGTTATAGTAGACATACCCCTTTGTCATTGGGAGGCTTATAAACTAGGAGAACAATGTGTACTATATAACAGTTGATAACTAAGAAAACCAATGTTATGTATTATATTATAATTTTGGTAAAAATCGCCTTTATAACTCGATTTCCAGATATTACTGAAGATGAAATAAGTTATTTCGAAACGTTCAAACCTTGTAAATAAAATGTTTTATTTTTTATCAACTCTCATCATTTGCATTATTAAAGAATAAATATATATCAGGTCATCCCATAAGTAATGTCCGAAACTTTGATACAGAAAGTGCATCATCATTTCTGTCTTTGTAGAAGGCTTTAATGACTAAAATATGTTGTAGGATGTGTGTAAAAATGTCCAGACAAATAAGAAAATCTAACCCAACTCCACTTTTTCAGATCATTAATCAAATAAACCCTTACAGAGATGGATGTATCTGAGGACCACATTAGGCATATAATGCTTTATGAGCTTTAAAAAGGCAATAGTGCAGCAGAAACTACACGAAACATTCAAGGTGTTTATGGTGTGGAGTCTCTAAATAAAGAAAAAAATGTCGAAGATGGTTTCAGAAGTTCATATCAGGTGAATACAGCTCAAGTGATGCGCCATATTCAGGTCATCCTGTTAGGTTTAATGATGACTTCCTGCTGGCTGCACTTGATTACGATTGTGCTGTAACAGTTGAAGAACTATCACAGAAGTTTAATTCAACCCATTCAATAGTTAACCGTCATCTGCAACAGATTGTAAAAGTGTAAAAACTTACAAAATAGGCCTCCCATGATTTGACAGAAACCAACTTTAGTGTAAGAGTAGACATTTGCACTTTTCTGCACACTCGTGAACGTAACTCACCTTTTTTGGGCAGGTTAGTAGCTGAAGACAAAAAATGGATATTTTATAAAAATTTTAAGCACCACAGACAATGGCTTAGTGTAAGTAAACTGGCTAAAGCACAGCCCAAAGTGAACCTCCACTCTATAAACGTATTGTTAAGCGTTTGGTGGGATATTGTTGGTGTGATCCAATTTGAGTTGCTGCCATTCGATATAAGTTTTACATCAGACTTCTGTTGTCAACAATTAGAGCGCTTGAATGTTGCACTGAAAGAAAAGAGACCTCTTTTGATCAATCATAAAGGTGTTGTGTTACACCAAGATAATGCACGGTCCTATACAACAAGGATCACATCTGAAAAGATTGAAGAGTTAGTCTGAGAAAAACTAATCTTAATCCTTCTTAATCTCCAGACTTTATCCCAACAGATTATCATTCTATTCCGAAATTTGCAGAACTATCTTGATGGAAACTCCATCTCTGCATTATTTTTCTCCAAACCCCAAGAATTTTATAAAAGTAGCATTCAGAAGCTTGTGAATCGTTCGAAGGAAGTAATTAATAATAATGGAACATACATTATTGATTAAATAACATTAAAAACATTTGAAATCATTTCTCTTTTTCTGAATCTGAAATCGGGCATTACTTGAGGGACGACCTGATACAAGTTTAACTGCAGTGACTCAAACATCACCGGTTTGGAACTTCGAAAATTTAACAATATGCAATGTAATTTAATCACTCACCCAATTTTATTTTTATTCTTCTAAGTTTGTTTTTCCATGTATATTATTCTCTGCGCAATAAAGAGTTAATTTAATATTTAAGACAGCATTGTGGTCAAAGTAGTTGTTTTTTTTAAGCAATTAAAACTGCATTGTTTCAGCTTATACATACAAACAGTGCTTTATAAATCCACTTTAAAGCTAATTACGATATCAAATTTAATTATTCATGAAATCCTCATTTCTTAAAATTAATGAGATAGTTTCTCACAATATTATGATTTACTTTTTTACGTTCGTATAATTTAAAGAACGAAATTTTGCAAACACATCAATAATGAATTTGAAATTTTTACTACAAGTTTTATCCCTTTTCTTTCGACCCTGTATGGCTAGATGGTTAAGGCACTCAACTCGTAATCCAAGAGTCGCAATTTGAAATCCCCCATCACGCTTGCCTTTTTAGCCGTGGTGGCGTTATAATGTGTGGTCAATCTCACAAATAGCCCTGAGTAGCTTTGCGTAAAAATCAAATCTTTATTTTTAAAAAAAACATTCATTGCCCATAAGTTATTTTTTCCTCCAAATATCATATTACACTGAATTAGTTTTACTAAAAGTCATTAATGATTATTTGAAGATCATGCATTTTTGAGAAGAGTGTGTACCTTTAATACGTTTAGTACAAACAGCTATAATGAACTTGCAAATATTTAATTCAATTTTTTATTTGTTAATCAAGGCCACAATAATACACAATATGTACTGTACTCATTACGTGTATTGAAACCCGATTTCTAATGTTATAAATTTACCACCGAGACATTAAGAGTACATGTTTAATATATTCAATAAATTTTTGCTTCATCATAAAACTTAAACGTAATCATACGTTGTTGTCATTCTTTTTCCCCATTTAATCAAAGATGTGTAAAAGTTCTTTGTTTATTAAACGTTTATGTTATATTTGTTTCTTTATTGACATCAAACCAATTATCGTGTTGGGTAAGACCGGCCCTAAGATAAAAATAAACGTTTTGCGTATGGTCATTCCTTTAAAAATACACTTTCTCGTTTTTAATTTTGAAAAATGTAAATGTTACACAAATTGTAATTACGTCCTATATGTGGTCTACACTATGACTTGCTGTTATAAAATAAATACGGGAGCAATAAAAATTTGTGTCGTAAGAAACCCTTAAATATATTTCTAGATTGAATCGATTTTTAACGATAGCATTTCTCCTCAGTAACCTCGAAGAGAAGTTCACGATAAAATCGTTCAAATCTATGCAAATAATAACATTCTTTCAAAAGTATCTGTGAAGTAAGTGACTCTTTCTTTCGTTCATACCCATTCCTGAGATATGAAAAACACATGGCTGTAATGAAATACAAAAACAAAAACGTATCATTATACTTATTTATGACAATCTTTTCCTAAATTGTCCCCTTTTGGGACAGCGGTACGTTTCTGGACTCACAATGCTAAAATACAAGTTTCCATTCCCCAAGATGAACACAGAAAATAACCAAATTTGGTTTTGCTTCAGAACAAAAATTTTTCCTCAATAATTAAAATGTCAAGGCATTGTCCTTTGTAAATCCTATAATTTTGTCCGTCATGAAACTAATTGAAATAAAGAAAATATTTTTCTTCGAGGTTTTATTTTTGCCAATTTCCAATGATACACCAAGTTCAGCTACAAGTGTTTAAAAACGAAAAACAAAGATGGTTGAAGATACTGCAGGTACTAAAATGTTCAAAAATTTCCTTACTAAATGTTTTCACCATTTACTATTTCTGACATGTCTAAGGCAGCTGATGTTAAACAAACATGAACCCATTTCCAAGCTACCCACAGCCAGTTCACAGATATTTTTAACTTTCTGAATTATGCAAAATAAAATTCTAAGTTTCAAGATAAAAGTACGTTAAAATAATGAAAACAGACACAAACATTCTTCAGTATTTAAATATTATATGTTAACATAACAGTGGAACTAGTTACATTGTTTTCGCATATTCAATGGTTAGTATCTATCATACAGAGATTTCAATATATTTACTCTTTTCTCCAGTGTTACAAAAGTTTCATACAACATAAAAACATTCTTCCAAACATTGAAACAATGTTTTCAGCTTTTTCAGAAAACAAGACAAATAATATTACTTTCACCATTAAATTCCTTACTACTATTAATGGTGATAAAATTGTTGATCCAATAATAATGTTTGTAAATAACTAAGTACAAAGTCAAAGAAACATATATAATTCTTGCACAAAAACAAATAATACAGCAGTCTATTCCTTCCACTCTTTCAAAAAACAAACAAATTCAGAAATGAATTTATCTTACTGATAGTTATTTTATGTAAAACATTTAATTGATTGAAAATTGTATATACTATCATTTTTGTTCATTCAAAACAATACATGTTAAACTTGAATAAGTTCCATTAATTGTTTTAGTCCATGTTTGTCCAGACAAAATTTTGTGCTGAACAGTTATAACAAAAAGCACATTTACTGTGAAAAAAACAAAACAGAAACAATGAAGGCACAAAGTCATTCAGCAATATCATTTTTTTCTACTTCAATTTTCATCATGAACTGACTTATCACCTTTGATTCACATTTTTAACAAAACAGATTACAATATGGTAACCTCTAATCCTAACATACATAAAAAGGTTTGTAAACATGACACTAGATAAGAATATTTGACTCTGTTTTATTAAAAAAAAATGTTCTTTACACTTTGGCAGAAATTTGTTACAGGTCTGGGGTTTCTTGAACATACATTTTTTCACCTGGCATCAATAGTTTCATGTATAGAGCTTTCAATTAACAGTGAAACTTTTAATAACTTTAACCTGAGTTACTTCTTGTCACTTCTGTGCTTATGTAAGCAAATTTCAAAACACTTCTGTACACATAAAGAAAACACTTCCTTTAAGATTATATATATATATATATATAGCACACAGCAAGATAAATTTAAGTATATGTACACTACTTACATTAATAGACTACCTAGTTTGACTAAAATATTATCAACAGTTGTTTTTATAAACTAGAATCATCAATGTTCCTTATGTTGTTTATGAACTTGTGACTGAGTAAACCTAAACCTGTATCTTAAAAATTCACCATCTACAAGGAAATCTTTTTATGTGGGTTACTCATGAATACATAACCTTTAAGGGTATTTTTAAATTTAATATGCAAACTTGTTACGAGCTTGCAAACTACAGTGTCATGTCTTTCATACTTTGTTCACTTACTGTTATAACTGATCAATTATTGTCTTCATAAGCTACAATGTTAGTTATAAGTGACCATGTCTTTATAGCAAAAATTTTCTAACTCACAAAGACATCAATTCAGACTTTCTATTGCAAATAATCAAATTTCCTTGTAACTTAAAGTTTCTAACTTTAATATATAAACTGGTCTGACCTTCTGCTACAATCAGTTTATTTTATTCATAAAATAGAATCTAACTTTTAGGTGTATTGTTTAGACCCAACATTTACAACCGATTTATTTGTGGAATAAGATATAACTAAATATATATATCACATATGGAAGGCAGAGGGTGGCCAAACCACTTATTTTTGTGATGTAAAAGATTATATTTATATAATTATAGTGCAGCTGTTTGACATTCAACGTTTTCTACACAATCTACTCTCTTCCAATAAAACATCTGCATTTTTTTTGCTTGAAAACATCATATGCCCCTGGGCCCCTGTAACACTGGCAGGTTCATTGTGCTTCACATAATGTATGTTGTTTTTGATCTCGTAAATTAGAACCCATCTCAACCATTATGCATTAGCACCTTTGTATGTGTTTGTACATATTGGTACGAGTTGTTAAAACTAATGTCTATGATACTATAACTTCCCCCTTTTGTGTTCATGGGTTAGGCTTATCCCACACGAACAACTGCTAACTTTACATGTATTGTTTTTTTTATCTTTTAACAAATAGTATTGTTGTAAACTACAATCCATTTCCCCTCTGTACATTGAGCTGATTTCTTGTTACACATCACATATGATCTACTGATAACCTTATAAGCCCAAATTTTATAATGCTGTTCAAGTTAGTTAAGTACTACATTAAATAATACTTAATTATCTTAATGTTGGCTAAATATTTACAGCCTTTTAAAGGTAAAATAACATTTGTTTTTATGACCATTGCAAGTAAATTTACAACCAAAAACAAATTTGATTCAAAATGCTACAATATTTTAATCATTCAATATAGCTTTCATGTTGACAATGAAAATGTCAAAAATTCAAGTAACCCATTTAACAAAAACCTTTACAATAAAATACTAGTATTAATCCCAGAATGGTCTCAGTAAATCAGTACTACAGTACACTTCATTAAAACAAATACTATTTCTATGATATGTAGATTAACATGTCATACACTCACTAACTATATACTTTAATTTTAAATGCTGAATTATGTAGGATGGTCATTACATAATTCATCAAAATATATTCTTAGGGTTCAGATAAAAAACAAACAACAAGAATTCTCATTTAACAACATATGGTTGTTTGTACAGATGTGTGTATTAATACACACAAACACATACAAAGTCTGAAATATTAGGTTTTAATAGCTGTAATGCCCTCTGTATTGCATTAAAAACGTTTTGGAAGTTGTTTCAAGGGAAGGACTTTGTTCTGTGTACTTGATTTGAAGCTATCATCTGATACATGTTTTAAGTTGCATGTTATATACATTGCAATTTGAAAACTGTTTTAACTTGTTCATTCTAAAATTTAATTATGTTGTAGGATATTATCTTATAATATTAAATTAAATACATCAAAGGTATGGTAACATCATATCAAGCTTATCTTCCATCACTTGTTATCTAGATAAACTAAATCAGATAAGTTATAGTTCACTGCTAACAAGACATATCAAGGGTAAGAGGACAACACTTTGTAAACATATCACTGCTTTAACCAGATATTCCACATTAAGGCTATGCACATTAAAAATATCATTTTGCTTAATTTTATGAATAATGTTAAGGCTAAACGAATTCAAACACACCATTTTCTCTGTTTACTAAACACAACAAGGTTTGTCTCACTTCATGCTGGACATGTGATTTTCTTCTACTAATCACAGATTTAAGGTTTAGGATAATTCCATGTCACACATGTATCTATTCTTTTATCTAGACATATCAAAATTTGGATTACTTCATGTCAGATATGATACTATTTGTCAATCAGACATATAAAGGTTTAGGATAACTCCATGTCTAAGATGTTATCGTTTATATTAACTAGACATACTAAATGTACAAATACACAATATGAAACATATTTTCCTACTTTATTAAATACACATACCAAAGTACATGGGTAAAAGTCTTAGTCTGATTCTGTTAAATAGGCATATCAAGGAGAAGTATTTATCTTCCTGGGGGCTATTGCAAATTTGTACACAACTTGTATAAAACATAACTTGATGTAGGTTTAACAAATATCTATGTTGTACTAAGTGAATAATAACAAAAACATCAATAACTAAGTTATGAGGAGTCACAAATAATATCCAGTAATACATACGAATACATGCAGTTCATTACATTTAATCAAATAATCTTGCATAAATTACATACTGATAAGTAAAGAGTAAGACTGTTACTTTAACATAAGATATTTAGTAAAAGAAACACTGTTCTTAATATTTAGAAGTGATACTTGTACACATTTGTTTCAGTGATATTTACATTTCAGAAAATGTATACAACTTTTCTATAGCTCTATAAACATTAAAAATACTATGAAAAATGTGCTAATTCTATCCAAACCTAACACTCATTTCTCAGAAACAGAAAATTCTATTATCAAGAATTATTATCATTGCAACTTAAAATGGTTAGATCATGCAAAGTAGATAAGATACAGAACAGAAGTGTATTCAAAATATAGACATGTGATACCATTAAGACTGTTCACCAAATGAGATTCTACTCAAAAATGATATGATTACTACACTTATTATAGATAGTAAAATATTATAAGCAATGTATCAATTTCTCAGAAGTAATTAATCCACAATGAATGAATCAAAACAATAATGTTCATTACATACTGAATACAAGTCTTTCATTTAAATTTTAAAATTTTTTTGTTTAGTTTCTACAATAATGTTAAATGTCTTGTTCAATGCACATAAACATTCAGTAGTATGAATTTACACATGCAGTTAAACGTATTATGTTAGTTGATAGAACTACAACACTAAACAGTGAACACAGACATGTTCATGCGACCTGAAATATGTTTGGTTTCATGTATATGTATATAAATGTTATGCAAAAATATTAATAATAACAAACTTTTTAAGTTCAATTTCTGATATACAATCAGAACTTTTAAAATATACCATTCAACTAAAAGTCTTAAAAGTTCATTACAATCTAATGAAACTGAAAATAACTATTTTACAGATTAATTAGCAATTTCATGTTCAATCTTCAGATAAGCTAGCATCAATTAGTATGTTAATTATAAAATGTAATTTTACTGTGATATCTATCCAATTATTCAATAAATTTTGGTTTATATAAATGATTATATTCACAAATATATGCTTTAACCTGCTTTAGATTTTTTATAACTCAAACAACAAACTTCTACAAAGTACAAATGCATTCAAATATTTAACAATTTCATGAAATGAAAAACATCAATATTAAATGTTTCCTATTTTAAGAAACGTTTCTGTCTAGCATTACAACAGTGAATGAATTATACATCAACATTATGATGATTAAAGAAACCTAATAACATGAGAGTTTTCCCATAATGTTCATAACGAAAGAATTACCTTTTGAAACTGCATGGGTTATCAAAGTTTCTTGAATTATGATGTATCTAATTTTTTATCCTACATGTTTTCCAAATATTATGAATAACATTAAAAATTCCAGTATTTTTCATATGATATCATTACTTCTTGCCTCAGCAGCAAGCTTTAATATTTAATTATTAAATATTTTCAGTGTTAAAGGTTATGATGAATTTCCTACATTTGAACTTCAAAAGCTTTAAATGTCTTCTGCAAGAAAGGGTTAGTTGTGCTTGTACTGTTTCGACTGGCTAGAGCAGCCCACTCAGCATCAAAGGGATCTCCAGAATGTGACTGGGTTCTCTGGTTCGGTTGATATGTACTACCATTTACCCAGGGGCTAGCAGAAGACTCAGCTGAAGTCCTAGTATTTTGTCTGGGTGGGGTGACAAAAACATCTGCAGAATCAAGTGATTGACTTCGCAAATGAGAGAAATTGGGGCTGCTACGTCGAGGAGGTACAATGGGTTGGGGCATTCCATGAGGAATGTTATGGCGAGACAAAGCTAACTCACTAGGGTTAGGATGGCTTCTTACAGCTGTTTTACCAGGACTACCCTGCAATGCAGCAGTGCTGGATGTAAGCCATGCTTCTGCTGGTGATTCTTGGGAATGATTGTTGCCAACCCATGGGTTTCCTTAAGAAAAAATTAAAATTTTCAGTAATTTCTTATACAATAAAATGAGGGATAATAACCTTACGAATGTCCTTACGTTAGCTACTGTAGAATTATGAGAAAAGCTACGTACCAACAAATTTCAATAATGTGCCTATACAAACAAAAATTAACAAAGTTTTTTAAAATTAGATAAGAGAAAACATTTTATTTATCAACAAAAAAGTTAGTTTTTTTTCAAAGATTTGTGTAAAAATACTGTTTTATAAAAGGCAGCAAAAAAGGTCTTTTTCAGGAATGTAAGAGAAAATATGAAAGCAAAAGTGCATAAAGATTTCTTTCAGCAATAAGCATATTTGAACTCCATATCATACAAAACTGGTATACATAAAATTTAAAGAAACTTCTTGATAAAATGAACAGTTTCCCATATCAGCTTAACACAAGAAAATTAACATTATATACATACTAGATTCTTTTTCTCTTCAATTAACAACGTGCAACATTTGGCCATGAAAAAGTTCTGTATTTTAATGTTAAATTTTGAAATTGAAGAATTACTTGTAAAAATGAATTCCATGACGTTTGCCCAACATGTACAAAAATGAAAAAAATACTTGATAACAAAAATTCTGTCAAACCTGAACTTATAAACAACAAATTAATTAATAACTATCTGTTCTCAATCACTTTAGTGCAGGAAGAAACTACTTAATAACAAAAATACTGTCTGTCTTCAAATGCTACAATTTCAAGAAGATACAATAATAATACTGATGTCTCTTTTTCTCAACAATAAGAAAAAATATGATAACAAGAACCTTTTCTCAGCTCCTCTTACTACAAAAGAAATAAACTTTTAAAATTACCCATTTTGCTGGCAGTCCTCTAAAATAATTTCTTCTTAAGTTAACTTTTTTCAGGTTTTTGAGTAAACCATTATTATGCCAGCTTATTAATACAGCATGAAAAACTAATCACCCACTGATGTTTGTTCTGTTACACACACTACGATTATACAACACTGCATATTCATAGTATCTTGACAACTACAAAAATCTGTTTGGAGTATTTTCAGTTCGTTTACCTGAAGAATGAGCTTGTGGAAGTTGTTGTTCAGTTACTTGTTGTATAAATGGACTGTCACTGCTGGACAAAAAGGACAACCCTTGTGAAAGCTGTTGACACATAGCACTGATAGAATCTTGTTTTTCTGGGACTGGAGAACTCTCAGGAATAGGTGTAACTACGATGAGATATTTTGGAATTATTAACTAGTATAAATTACATATACATACATGCAACTACCAGCAGGATTTCTAAAATGTTTGAGAATTAAAAAATATAACAGCTAAACATGTTATTACAGGGCAGATATTCTAGAAAGTTTATAAGGTAAAAATTCAAAAACAGGGTACATGCATCTTCAGAGGGAGAAATTACAGAATATCAATATCTAGAATTAATGTATATAAAACTGGAGAAGAAACATTATAATTTTTAAGTAAACTCGTGAAAAATATTATATATTGAGCTATAGGAGATACACAGAAAGTTTCAAATTTAAAACTCAGGAACAAGCATGTTGTTACTACCACAAGAAAAATGATAGAACATTTGAGAAGTACAAGATCTCAGAAATGGGTGTGAATACACTACAGAAAGTTTACAAGTAAAATAGTGAATGTGCACAACTACCAGGAAAATAGTATAAAATGTTCACATAAAAACTCTTGAGACAAGTATACATGTAACTATATATGAGACACTGAAGATTGTTTCAAGAATTAAAAATCTGTTTATAACAGTTGTAAATGAAAACAGAAAACATGTTACAGAATGTTTAAGAAGTAAAAACCTGAGGAACATGTTAAACAGCAATGAATCCAACAGTAAGAATATTCATACAGAAATTATTCTCTCAAAAGACGTTCACACAATAGTTACTACCTTCAAAAATCACGTGACCATAAAAATGATATTGTAGACTGAGTAGGCATTAAAAAACTATCACTACAAATTTTCATTTTTATACAAATTAATCCTTAAACTAATTACTGGTTCCTGTCTCACCTACTGGTCCATTCTGGCGAGAAAATAAATCAGTAGATTCCAGTGACATGGATCGCTGACGTTCCACAGTAGAGGGTAGTTCATTCAGACGTAAAGACAGCTGACGCTTGAAGGGTGTCACCTGACTAAGAGATGAAAAACCTCGGAAGGACCCTTGACGCTCAAGCATGACAGGAGTGGCATGAGGTCTTTCCACTGCATAGGGATTGTGTACTGGTTTAACTGGTGGAGGTTCTGAAACAGCAAAAATGCATTTATAGAAGAAACATTTTAAGAGGTAAAATTTACAATTACAAGAAATACCTCCTTAAATTATTTTACATTAACACACGTATCTAGCAAATAAATGAATGACAACAGTAAGTACCTATAAATTGAAACTGTGTTTATTCCCAAACTAACTTACCTGAAGGTTTACATTCTTGAGGATCTTTCAACCTCTCTGTAAAAGGGGCTTGTTTAAAAGAGCCCATACGAGTAAAGGTTGCTGTTTTTGGATCAAAGTTCATCATTACAGCCTCTTTCTCACGCTTCTGTTTTTTTTCCAAGCAAACAGCAAATGCACATCCTACAGCATGACTCAATCTTTCTCCCTTTGAAGGAAAACAACAAAAGTAACTTGTAAAAGTAAATATTAAATGTTCATACAATTTCATATGAAAATCTGAGATAGCAGATAAACATTTAAATAGTAACAGCTTGAAATTCTGCATCACTACAAAAACCTTTGTTCACACAAGTTTAAAATCAACCCCACATTATAATACTCCATTATTGGGTCAAAAATTTCTCCTTGGGATCATGTTTCAAACATTATGACGTTACCTAAACCACACACTAAGACACAGAAAAGTATGTATATCAAAAGCTAAACAATAAAAGATTGTTTTATACTAACTGAGTCTTTGATGGCTAAGAAACCATGACAAATCCACCGACGAGTGGTTCCATCACGACAAATATATGAGAATCCTCTCTCATGGTTTCTGTCAGGTGCACAGAATGACACCTTCTCTATAGTTTGATCAACTATCAAACCCTGAAGAAAAAAAAAACAGAAGGAACATTTATGTAGAAAATTAATCAGATGCACAAAATATGACTACTGCTACATTCACAGAAATAGTTTCTTGGATGTTTAAACTGTTAATCTATCCCTAAATATATAAAACATGATTACTGTTAGGTACACAGTAACATCCTATTATATTTTATGATTCACAAATGGATGCTGTCAAGAAAAACATTTTTTATTATTTGTTTACTAATATACATACAAAAATTACATCAACCTACTTAATTGAACTTTATTTTTCACGTGCAAAACAAGAGAACCAAATGACCTAAACTAGGTAAAATAATAATGTTACCATCAACGAGCATAAAGATGTATATGGAAGATAGACATGGTGTTCTATACAAATATCTTTTATAATGCAACCCATATTTTTTTTAAATAAAGAATCTTGGTTTATTGATGGATTGCATTGACCTATGTTACACAAATGTAATAAAAAACACCACCAAACACACAGGTGTGAGAAAAAGGTGTGAGCATGTAACTCAAAGGAATGACATCAAAATTAGCAGCCAAATTGGTACTAGTTACACTTATACCATTGGTAAGAATTTTAAAGCAAATATTCGTTCATTAGTTAGCCAGGCTACATACTGTTGAACTTGGGGCATGATGGAGGTTTTCTAACCATTACTCTTGTCTTATCTTTATACCATCAGCTTCTACTCTCAACTCATTTCCTGTCACCATCTACAACTCTCAACAGATATTACTTTTGTGTCATTATCTACAGCTCTCAATCCATCTTACCTTTGTGTCATCATCAACAACTCTTAACCCATCTCCGGTCACATATAGTACTCCTTTTATTGGCCTTTTCCTGGAGTTCTGCAATTAGCAAAAGCATAAAAATATGACATATGTATGAGACACATCTGACACTTAATACTCCTGTATTATCTAACACACATCTGCATTAAACTTGATAGTTTTTAAAACCTAATATATTATTTAAATAGCTTTATTCTGTTCTCCCACACAAATGCATATTAATGATACTTAGTTTATTTTTCTCACAAGTGGAAATGTAATTAGTATTGAATAGTATAATATAAAATCACAAAGGGTTACATAATCTAATAATCACATATAGAAATACACTTCACTCGCATGCAACTTTAAAATTATCTCCTCACTTTATACATCCAAATGTGCTTTATTATATTTCCCATTAGAAACTTTAAAACACTGTTTTTTATACGTGTATAACATAAAATATTTGTTTTATATCACTCATTTTTATGATTCAGAATTTTCTTAATGTATCATTTGCCAAACACATCACATCCAAGCCATCTTTAGTGCTTTTGTATTAACTTCCAATA
This sequence comes from Carcinoscorpius rotundicauda, assembly GCA_011833715.1. Taxonomy (NCBI): domain Eukaryota; kingdom Metazoa; phylum Arthropoda; class Merostomata; order Xiphosura; family Limulidae; genus Carcinoscorpius; species Carcinoscorpius rotundicauda. The sequence goes on from CM022395.1 coordinate 51,679,903, forward strand.
TATAAAGTATCAATGTTAACCTCAGAAAACCCATCCATATTTATGTTTAACATAATTTTTAAACCTTCTTATATTTTCAATATATTTTGTATGAAATAAGGCAACATAAAAAGAAAATTACTTCACTCATTATACACATAATAATTAAATCTAACCTGCGAAATGTTTCTGCCTGTTCCTAGATTATTCACAGTATATATTATACTTTGGTGAAATTTAATTAAAAATATTTTACATTAAACTCACCCTCAGAACTTTTAGTGCCTCTTCACAAATTTGCATCCCTCTTGATTCAAACACCTCCAAGCAACCCAAGTACTGAAAATTAATCAATGATATAAAAATAAAACTTATGATCTAAAAATTAAGTACATTTTATGACTATATAAGATTATTTTGTGTGTGCATGCATACATATTTTAAACAAGATTTCAAGAATGCAAATGATCACAAAAAAGGCTTCATCTTAATATCCTCATAATGTAATTTTAAGATGTGTGTAAACAAACAAAAACAAATTAAACAAAAAATGCTGCATTAACTGAAAAGATCCCAGGGTACAAACTGCAATGTGGAATTATAAAATGTACTCTAGGTTTTGGAGGTGACTGAAAAAGAAGAACACACAAAGAAGCAGGGATACATCATTTATCAGTCTTAAACTCCATTTTCCAGTCTCACATAAGAAATAAAGAATAGCAATAGATGTAGAAGAAATCAGAAATCTTTTCAGTTGGTGCAGCATTTTTTGCTAAATTTGTTTTTGTTTCAGCTTATTTTTAGTTAAAATAACAAAGCATTTAACAACTTGCTACACCTTTATTTCTTATGTAAGACTGGCAAATGAAGGTTAAGATTGATTGACGGTGTATCCTCATCACAATGTGGGTCTTACTTCTAGTCATCTCCAAAACCAAGAGCAAATTTTATAATTCCACATTGTAGCTTGTACCCTGGGGTCTTTTCAGTTAATCCAGTTTTTTTTGTTTTGACTTGTTTTTAAGATAAAATAAATGGATAATTAGTCAAAGGTGTGAATTTGCTGTTTTTAATGCTGTCCTTCCTTATAATTTAACTTATTTTACTCTTTAATTTCATTAAAATGTAATTATTTTCACTTATATATATATATATATATTAATATTACAGATCTGATACCTCTTTAATGAAAGTAGCTTAAATGCAACAGAAATTTTAAATCTAAGTGTCACTTTATATGTAAATGGACTAAGTAGCCAGATCATGACCCCAATATCCCTAATTTTGAGCAATAAACTGAACAGAGGGAAAACACCCAGCCAGCAGCACTTGCTGAGATTGACTATCACTTTTATAACATGCTCATGGCTGATAGTAAAATACATATTCAGTGGCATAACATTTTATACTCTAGATTATTATTATAATTAAGTGAACTCTAATAATCAGACAGAGGGAAAATAAAGAATGGTGCTAACCTTTACTTGGAAGTTACATGTTCCATCCCTCACTGCCACCTCATCTGCCTGCCACTGGTGAGGTTTACTGGAATCAGGAACGTGTTCTTTCTTTTTACGAAAACTGTCCCGAAAACTTCTCCTTAACTTATCCATCACTAGAAAGTAAACTACATATTGAATGTCAGTTACTAAAGTGCATAACTAATTATACATACTATAATTCAAAAATTACTAGCATACAGCCCATTAAACATGATGGGTCAAGTACAACCACTCTTATCCCACAGTATACTGTAACTTCACATTTCATAGCTAACCAAAATAAAGAAGTTTTGCAAAATTGAGCTTGACTACCAAAAAGACAGAAAAGTGCAGTTAAAGCAATTAAATGTTGGTAAATTATTTTGTGAACCAATCAGAATTAAAATGGTTAGTAAAAACCAGTTAGATTAAGAACTGATATGGAAAAGCCAGTGTGTTTTGATAACACTGCTTTTCACGTCATGCAACTTAGCAACAAAAGTATAACCTAATATTATTAATGGTCTATATGCTGAACATATAAAATGAAATGTATAGACTACAAAACTTGAAAATTATTGATTTCTTAATTCAGTGTCTCTACTGTTTAAAGATGTTTGTACTCTTGTTGAAAATATTGGTGATATAACAGAAAATAGCTTTATTTAGAAATGATTCACTTTTGTGATAAATTTTATGCACTTTGTTCAAGGGTAGGCAATCCCAAATCTTCAGCTTATTACACCAATATTCACTAGCTTTAAAGTTTTACAACCATGTTACACCTCTGTCAGTAAAACTGTAATGGGCAGACAGTAACCAAACTATGCATTTTGGCTTTTATGACTTCTACTATTTCAACAAATGAAGCGTGGTGTTACATGATATGCTTGCTTTTCTACAGATTAGATTATGTTCATCTTTCAAGACATTATTCATTTAATTATAAAGATCAAACATTGTGAAATACCACAATGATGATAATGGTACTGTTATACAGAATTATGTAATTTTTCAGTGTGAAAACCTCCAAGTCATTGTTGCACATGTTTCAGGTTTTAAGAGATATGCATCATACAGCACATTCAAGGTAGTGTGACCAATTTAATAACTAGTCCATATACTTAGACCTATCTAGAACTACCTGTATTATAACTGTTCATAATAAGAACTGACATCTCTACTACGACATATGCTTACCAAAAAAGAATGATTTGCTACATACTCTATATCCTACACATCATTTGATGTTACTATAAAGACAATGTTTAACTGTGTACTCTAAATCCTACATATCATTTGATGCTATTATAAAGACAATGTTTAACTGTGTACTCTAGATCCTATATTTCATTTGATGCTTTAAATTCAAACTTTAATCTAAATTTCGTCTTTTCTAATAAAATTGTACATTTACTGAATATTTTTCAAACTTTGATTTTCTAAAGATTGGAAATCACCACATAAGGTATTGTCAGTGTTGATAAGGTGTCAGGAAACTTGTATACACAAGTTAAAATATCCAGTGTTGTTTTTGTTGTTGGGTTTTTTTTCTACAGTATGCATCTATCACTTGTTAACAATAAATTCGAAAAAACCAACAAAAAACAGCATTCTTTTCGCTTGTTTTCAAAATAATATATACATTCAGAACTAGTTAAACACATGTACAACAAATTGTTTATGATATGTATATATGAACATCTATAGCATAAACACTATAGGGTTCTCATTTTCTTGCAAAGGCCACTTAGGCCCATTCAACTGCTTTAGAATTTCAGTTAACAAATCAAACTATTGAAGCATAGTTCATTTACATTTCATTATCATAAATTGTATCCTACTCTTCTAAAACTACATAACTACATCTACTTGTTCATATATTGTGTGTTTCAAGTAGGTTTCCCGTCATCAAGAATATCTGCTCCTCTTTTGTATTTAGGCTTATGACCAACATCTGCTTTTTGGACACAGGCTAACTTTCAAAATAATTGTCTGTTTTTCTTCAAATCCACACAGACAAATTCAATTAGTTTAAGATTCTCTTTGCTAAAATAAACTGTTATTCCTACCTATTTTTAACAACAGTCTTAGTCTCACTGTAATATATCTCCTGTTGGGCTTGTATTAACTGTTATGCTTTTCTTCTCAGTTCAAACATCTTTTACATGATTTTACTTCGTTTCTCATCTGCTCTGTGTTGTGTGTGCTGTGTTCCTCTCATCTCATACTATTCATAAGTCTATTACTAAATTTACTGCTCACTATATATCAACATCAATAAATTTCACAGAACATTCTATATCTCAATACCAAATGACTCTTACGAATTTATGTAACTACACTTGTCATAACATTTACTTTAAAATAACTGTTTCTAACTTTCTTGCCATGAACAAAACCAATCATAAAATATTCACTCACACAATAAATTAATGAATATCTAAACCAAAAGTCTTTCATATCATGACAGTAAACCTAGCTTTATGTAATACTATCTACTTAAACAGTTTATAATTGATATGTCACCAAACATTATTATTCTAATAAACAACCAGGCCAGTTATTAATACGTGGATTAGGATTACTTTCAGTGTTGTCATACCTTTACTAACATAGTTATTATATAGAATAAAATACATATTTGTTTCAAAAAAGAAAAATTAATTTTTCTGTTTGTTTTTTCAGAATCAGAAATTCTATACTTAGGATTATCAGGAAACTTCTTTTCTCCTTTAAGTGATATAATTTTGTCAAAATGTTGTACATTAATAATAGTTTTATGACTTATGCATTAAAGTTGTATGACTATTTTCTAAAAAATGGATTCCTTGTCATCAAATCTTAATTTCTCAGACGTAACAGAAATAATTTATATCAAACTTAAACAATGGATGCCTGAAAAACTGGGCTATAGATAAATATTTCCAAGTTAAGACTAGAATTAAACACTTTCTATAGTGCTTTTCTATTCAGTAGTATATAGTTGGAAAATAGAATAACATCAGAAAAAATATAGAAGCAATGGCCTAAGAAAGTCACGTTAAAAGCTTTGTTTTTGGGTACTCTAAGTAAATAGAACGTAATCAGTATACATTTCTGGACATAATCTTGTTCTTATCAATTGTTTCTTGACTTAAAAATCTCTGAGTACAGAAACTTGTTTCACTTTCTCAAGTAATGAAAGGAACTAAAGCTACAAGATGCCAAGAAAATGTTTTTCAAATAGTTCAAAATTTGCTAATAAACATGTGGAAGAAGTTATTAAAACTATTTGTGCAATGATACATGTATTTATTAAAAATAAAGAAACTATAACATTATTACAAATTTTCAGTCATAATATATAATTATGCAAGATGCTTCCATTACAATAATAAAAATTACTATAATAATAATAATAAAAAAGACAAAGGTAGTGTAACAGGTGTCAGTTAAACAAGGGAGTCACAAATGATAATCTTGAAAATCTTTGACCTGCTTACACTTTATAGTCCTTTCCTGGGAAGAAGTAGGCCAGTCAACCAGAAATTTGCATATTTAACTTTCTGAGCACGTGAAAACCTCTGCTTGCTTCAAAAGTTTGAGGTGCTAAGGTAACCTACTTATGCAGTTATGAGGGTCTGCCTCAAGCAATAAGATACTTTCTTGCTGTCACATAGAGCTGGTTTGTGTATGTCAATTTCTATAATCAGTTTACACTTTATTAATAGATCCATCACACTGCAATTATTTCTACTTATGTTATTAGTGTTTTGCCTGGTAATTATAATTTTGATATCAACGACAGACAAATAGACAAGAAACTAGGTCCATCATATTAAGGTAATTCAATACAATGCAGTTCCAGCCTTTCCACCTACAGTGATGAGGATTCTGTTACTCAATTTAAACAAAACTTCAGTTTTGTACCTTTTACCACGAGAATACTTTCACATTTCAATAACATACACAGTTAGTGTATCAGAATGGATGAAATCTATACTCCCAAAAGTAATGGCAAAAGTTTTTAAGAAACATTAGTAAATGTCCAATTTTACAAAAGAAAAATAAGAAGTTGAATTTCGTATCCCACAAAATCAAATTCTGTACACACTGTAGACCTAGTATTATGGAAATATATGGCTAAATGTGGTACATTCATGATACACATAAACTACAGTAATTTTAGAATATTCAACTATATTTATATCATTATGATTTTAAATTACACACAAATAGCTATACAATATTGTTGTCTTTGTGCTCTTCTAAATGTTAATCAGTTCAAAATCATATTATCACTCAAATCTTGTCAGGTAACTCACTCTACCTTGAACAGCTATCAAACCATAAACCTATATTTATGTAATCCTGTCACTATCAGATTATGCACTTGTAATTTATCTACTGATAAGTATATATGTAAACTAGATATTCACCTTCAATTCTACAGAAGGTTCACCAAATTTGCATGAACTTGTCATAAATTACACTACATTCTAATACTCTGCTGAGTAAGGGTCACTCTAACATGTAAAATGATTTTCTGACAACTCATACTTGGTCTCTTTACAAGAGGAAAGAAAAAGAATGTTAACTTGCCAGAAAGATTACAGACACAGGCTACTGAAATGTTAACAAGTTTGACAAAAAAAAAAAAAGTCTCATGATTGTTTTTCTCAAGAAAGTAGATGTTTCAAAGATTTTAGTATTATTTTCTATGGAACATAAAAAAAAATGTCTCAAAGGTTTTAGGGTATGAATAATCACCTGTTTGTATGGTCTTTTTCATTGGTAGAAATAAATGTTTGGAAATGAAGGCCTGAATATGAAATAAATTGGATAATAGACTTAAACTACAGAAATCTACACATTAACTTGTTCTTTGTTAAAATTGTCTTTGAGTCCTAGTAATTTTATAGATGAGTCATGTAAAAGAGCCACTCAAAAATAACAAATTAAATCCACATCTTTATTATTTAAGTTATATTACATTTTGAAATTTGAATAATAGTGTCAATAATTCCTAACAATTTAGTGTAGAATATCCTGTCACTTCTTCCTTCATTTCAAATATCGACATTGAGCTTTGCCTGCACGTACAGCTTTTGAAATTGGAGACAAATGTTAGGACAGACACCACTATTTGCAATATATATTTAATCCCTCTCTGTAACGTGCAACTTTGTTTCTATACAGTGTTTGATTTCACCAAAATTGTACCCAGTCTCCAATTCTGAAGAGAATAATGAAACTAATACTCTTTTACCACAAATTGACTCCAGAGATCTTTCTTTTTAAATTAAAATTAATATTTTACAATACATACAAATTATTATTTATTGTAATATTAAAACTAAACAAATACACAGAAGTCTACACATTAACTTATTCTTTGTTAAAATTATCTTTGAGTCCCAGTAATTTTATTGCTGAGACAACACCATTGAGCATTTGCTATTTTGTTAGATAAATGTGTAGGATTATACAGTAATTGAGTAGTCAAATAGCCTCCTGTTACCTTAAACTTGTGTTCTCAGTATGTGAAGAATTTAAACTTGCCTTTATTGGGCATTTTCACTTATCTCAAATGTCTTCTGATTATCAATGTACAATGTTTTCAAAATACCACTCTAACTTAATGAACATGTTTACCAAATTAAGTGTATCCAGACTATCCACTTGGTACCCTCTCCTTCAAATACAGTTTTCAGAATATCAACCCCTATCTATATAAATCTGATACACACTGAAATTGTTTTTAACACAACCTACCACCCTACATAAACTTATTACTTAGTTACTTCTAAGTATCAACCATAGCATATCTTAACTGCTCATTTTAAAAAGCTGTAATAACATGAAAATATACATCTTGTTCGATATCAACCAGCTCAAATGAGAAAAACTGATTTGTTTGGCAATGCTAATACATGTAACTGAGTTCTTCTAGCAAAACCTAATTACATATGAATTATCAGTTAACCTTTTCTGGAACTTCATAGTGTAAAACAAAATATTAATCAATCCCCATCTAACAATGTAAGAAATATATACCACAATTATAAAGGTCTGTTTATAACCAACAATTTATGGCAGGATTTGCAGTCTTTACACACACACACAGTCTTATTCAGGGCTGGACATGTTAAAACTTCTAATACTACCCATTTTTGTTATTTTTTATATGTTAATGTCAAAAACATTTGTTTAAATATTTTCAACATGAATAAGAAGCACGTGCCAACCTCTGTTATATATAATCACTATGGTAAAAATAAAATGCTAGAACATTTAACAATGTAAAAATATGTAAGTGGTGAATGGCTTCTGAAATTTCTCTTGCTACAGAAGTAAATAAATTGTCTCTTGCAATAACCTTTATTGACATCCAGAAATTTAAAAACTAGTTATCTGGATCCCTCCAATTACCATTTTACATAACTCTAACCCAGGAGGTTTCTTCAGAATAGCAGTGATATGATTGAAAGCTTTAACTCATCTATTATGGCTAACATTTTGAAAATTCTCATCCATAAAATTTCATTAGCTAATACACGTACAGAAAAATGCATCATCTGTCTAATGACCATATTTTAAAAACAAATTTGGTGCACAACATAATAAAAGACTACAGTGGACTAACCATCAAATACTTCAAATACAATACTGCTTATCTAAACTTGAAGGTCAGTTGGTTCAGTGTTTTATGGCACAAAGCAGCTAGGCTATCTGTGCCAAACATCCAGTAAAAAGTTAAAATTATTAAAATTCATAAAAGGAAATTACGGTGAAACAAGGCAAAGTTTAAAAAAACAAGATTAATATTAAAACCAATATTTACATCTAATTTAGAGTGGTAAGAGATAAACTACAATAATACAAGTTACAAAGGACTTTTTGTGGCATAACTGTAGTTATCATAATTCACCAGGAAGACAAACAGGTAAGTTCAAAAACCACCATCAGTCACCTGAAGTTGGCCTTTCTAGTCCTGGTTCCAAATTATTTGACGTTAACGCCATTTTCTAAATTCAAATCAAACTAAATGTACTTTGATTCTTAAAAGTGAATCACATTAAAAAAGGTCTAATGTATAAATTACAAAACTAAAACAGGACTAAAAAGATTAATGGCCTTTAAAAACCTGAAAACACTTCCAAGGCGGACAGTGTCACCATCATCCACAAAAACGTCTAATGTTATGGATAAACCTTGGGACAAAACGTGCTTATAATGGTGCCATCAATGATAGTCATGATAACAGCAAGACAGTAAAATGTGGCTTATTTTGACTTCAGTGTTACACAGACAACACACTGATGCATCAGTCCCTGGTAAAAGAAAATGAGTTAAAAACTGTGACCAATGCATAGTCTAGTTAAAACAATTTCCTCTTTCTGATCCTTATGAAAGCAAGATGGTCAAAGTCCAATAGAGGGTTTTATGTGGAAAAGCTTGTTTTCACGTTGCTCACTCCAAGTTGACTGCCAAATGGCACAGAGCCAAGTCTTAAATAGAGGACCATAGTCCATGTATGGAACAGGCACAACAGTAATAGTGCCATAGCAGACAGATTTAGCTGTGGTGTTGGCAAACCCATTCCCAAGAATACCAATGTAGCCTGGTATCTAGAAAAACTGGATAGAAGTAGATGTTAAAGAGAAATGGGCCAGTCAGTTTTGAATATCCGAGAAAACAGGGTGAAAAATAATGTGAAGCGATTCTAAGGCCAGTAGAGAACTGAGTCAGTATAAATAGTGCAATTTGATTATTGCTTAGTACTCAAAGGGATTCTGCATGCAACCACCAAACCACAACAAACCATGGCAGAGCCCACTCAGTCACTTGATCTCAAACCATCTGTATAAATAGAAATGGAAGGATGGTTCGAAAGATGTTCAATTAATAACAGACAGTATTTCTAATCAGGAGAGTGCTTTTCTCACATGACTTAAAGATAGGTCACATTTGGAGACTGTAAGAAGCCATGGTGGGATAGGCTGACCAGTTGATACAGCAATATTATCCAAGAATAGACCCAATTCATCCAACTGCTCCTGAAAATGAAGGCCAAAAGGAGCAATGGTAGATCATCTGTTCTGAAAAAGTGTGGCCTATTGAGGAAGGAAATCACAACCCCAGGTGAGATGCTTTGGTAAGGAATAAAATTTCAACTGCATACACTAAAGACAGTTGCAAACAGAAGAGGTGCAAAGGAAGTTCATGAGACTCTTTGTATCAATTCTGAGCTGGAAAAGTGCAGAAAGACCTGGTGAAAAGCTTAAATCCATGACAATAAACAGGGTCCAGTATCTTTAAGGCTGAGGTCCTGGCAGAGCTGTAGACCAGTGATCCATAGTCTGGATTGATTGAAAAAGAGCATGAGATATCTTTAGCATAGAACATTGATCTGCCCCCCCCAAGCAGTGGAAGAAAGGACAGAGAGGATGTTCAGTGCTCTGGTGCATTTGACCTGTAGTTGCTTGATGTGTGGTATAAAGATCAGTTTACAGTCAAAGATAAGCCCCAAGAACTTTGCTTCAGGAATCACAACTTCTCTGATATAGAGTTCAGGATCAGGGTGAATAACCTTCTGGCGGAATAAATGTATGCAAACGGTTTTAGAGAGAAAAAAGTTAAAACTGTTTGCTGTGGTTCACTTCAGTAAACAATAGAGGACAGTCTGTAGCTGCTGCTAAATATACCTCACGTTCAATGACTGACATGAGATGTGAAAGTCATTGACGTAGAGCCAATTTGTAACAGTAACAGGAAGTTGTGTTTAGTAATGGCATTTATCTTTATACTGAAAAGTATGACACTCAAAACACAGCCCTGAGGAACTCCAATTTCCTGTAGAAATGAATGCAAAAGTATCAAACCCACAAGAATTTGGAATTGCTTGTTCATTAAAATAGTTTTAATAAAAACGGACAAATGGCCACGTAACCCATATAAATGGAGGTCTCACAAAATGCCTTACTTCCATGTTGTATCATAAACCTTCTGAATGTCAAAGATGCTGTCATTTGAGAAAGGCTTCTCTGAGTGATGTTTCAAGTGGAATCAGGTGGTCCATGGTGGAGGGTCATCATCGGAACACACACTGGGTGGCCAAGAGGAGGTTGTTTGATTCAAGGAACCAAACAAGATAAGAATTAACCATTTGATGAAAACTTGGGATCTTCCCCAGGTTCAGGAAAAGGAAGTACAATAGCCTGACACCAGGCATCAAGAAGAACATTATCATACCAGATCCAGTTACAAGCAATCAGAAGAATAGCAAGAGAAGCAGGAGATAGATGGTGCAACATTTCATAGTGTACATCATCAGGTCTGACCGATATACTACCAGATCAATGAAGGGCCAGTTTCAGTTCCATCAGTGTAAAGGGATGATTATAGTCATAGAGATAATCAGCTCGAAAGGAAAGAGGTGACTGTTCTGCTTGAGTCTTGATAGCTAAGAAAATGGAGGATGAAACAGAAATACTAGATACCTGGCAAAAGCTTTCACAAAGGGTATTGCCGATCCTAAGGATATCAGCTACTTCCTGGCCATCAGAGAGAAAGATCAAGAGGAGGACAGAATTATATTGCCCACTGACTGACCTTTCAAATCTTGTCCTACAACAACTTCAAGGAATTCCAGGACTTACACCATATGCATTGATTTACATTTTTACACTTTTTTTTATGTTTTCTTTGTATAAATTTTGTAATGCATTTTTGCAATTTTCTTTAAAAGAAGAAACATACTACACAGGAGCATTTTTGCCAGGAAAACAAATGACAAATTACATAATATATAAAACCACAAAGTTTGGGGTAGCACATTGCAGATATTGTACTCTTTGATTACATCCACTGACAATCACTAATTATTGAAAAACTAATTTTTCCAGTTGCAATCTTGTCATTGGTGACAGTTTTTCAAGAAAATTGGTACCATCAAGTAAACTATCCATGTCAATGTCATGCTTTTAAAACATCTTTGAATACATCACATACATCCTGTACAGCACCTCAATTTGGATGTTATTGCACCAAATCTCATGACAGATGCTTCAATTCTCTGAGTTTTGTTTTTCAGACAACTAATTAATACACACAAACACCAAAAAATCTGATTCCAGCTTCTTTTGACTCTTTCAAAAAATACAACACTTTTACCTTCTAACTAAAAAATGCATGAACTTTCAGAGCAAAAACAAAGCTTCCTTTCATATCATAGCTTCTCCATTAAATTTAAAAACATTAATAGCTGTTTCTCTTACACTAACAAGTGTATTATACACTTTCATGACTGACTACGGGAAAAATGAAGAATGGTTTTGAATAAACCAAAGGCACATCTTGGAAATGGAAGTTTCAAAAACTGGTACAGGATTGTAATGTTTCACTTTATAGAAAAGTGGACCCAGACTTACAAATATTTTTAGGATATATTCAACAGCTAGAAGCAAAGCCAACAAACTTGCTTGTAATAACCACATAATTTGTTGTACTAGATCTTTACTGTTACAAACTATGCTACATGTTGTGTAAATATGAAAGTACCTGTATACCCTGACTTCTATTAATTCAACAACTGCAGCAATAAAGCAGCACCTGGAATAGAGTTATTACAAAGATAAACTGCACGTGATTCTTGAAGGCAGATCCCTGTTGAAAATTTCTGAAAGACTTGAAACAGTTTTTTTTTTTTTTTTTTACAACTCACATGACCTAAACTTCTTACACTTTATGAGGAATAGTTATCTTGCCAACATTTCCCTGTGTATTTTGCCAAAATATGCAACGTTTTATCCTTTAGGGACAAAATTTCTAAGATATCAATTTGTACAAGCACTGAATTTGAAATGGATGTAGAATTGTCAGTTTCAAGTTTGTTTTGTTTTTTATCACAAGTAAGCCCAACACCCTACTGAAAAATGTTTCATAGCTCCATCTTTCACCATGTGATACACTACAATTGCTCTCTTTTTCTGTAAGAAACAAATTTGTAGCTTAAACTTTTGTAATACTCATGAACAAATCACAATCTTCACAACCAATAAGGCATCAATGTTTTTCCTATTTAAAAAAAATTGTAATAACAAACAAATCACAATCTCTATAACCAATAGCAGATTTTTTTTCAAAAATAATTAACATCTACAGGTCAGTTGTATAAAATGGAAAACACAGAAATCTTTTTTTTTTTTATAAAATGTAAAGAACTGTTTCTGAAGCTCATCACTGAATAATAACTTACATTTCTGCATTTAGAATTTTCACCTCTAGCCAACTAACTAAATTTACAAAGTTTCACACAACATACTTGGGCAAACATGTTATTAATATAATATTTCAATTCACTGTCTGTATATTTTAACTATTTCATTTTAGTCCAATTAGGAAGTAATTAAAGCTTTGTTTTCAGTTATGGTTCAGTGGAAGATTAAAAAATCCACAACATAAAGAACATACAAAACCTGTAATGTAACTCACTGAATTAGATCACAGAAGTTTCCAATAATTTTATTCTTAATGTGAAATATTATCTTTACAAATCCCTTAATCTGAATTTGGGACATTTCCCTATAACTTTATTTAGGACACTGGGATAACAATGCCAAATTGGGTATTGTCACATATAAATCACAAAGTACAGACCCAAAATTATGTTATTCACACAATTTCATATTATCAGGGCATGGCCAAAAATATCACAGACTGTCCAGCTGATAAAACAATATATTCTTAATCACTACAAGTATTAAAACAATATATTTAATTAGCTATACTCATTCACTACAGGATGTTGTGAACCACACAGATAACTCACTTTGATTACAATATTAATTGGTCATAGTACAGTGCATTAAGAATGGTAGATTAGACCAGATTATGCTACTGCTAACCTAATTATGTGACAGTTAATGTGAAAGTAGAAAACCATTATTCTCAAGTGTTCAAGATTATCCAGTATCCACTTTTGTGTAACCTTGTTTAAGAATACATATCCATAAGACTATTTCCAATGTTCCAAGTAGTATCACTTTTGTCTTGAAGCAACAGTAAATGTTCCACTAATTGTCTACAGAAAATTACTTCATAGGTTTACACCCACTTTTCCCAGTATTTTCTACACTATTATCAGTATTTTTTTTATATTCTTTACATGCCCTTAAATCCATGTTTAAAATAAAAGGATTCACCAATACCTCTATCCACAGATTGTTATTTGGTTGCTAAAGGAAGTTTAGACCACTAAATGTGCAACACAGGGTTAACATATGAAAATGAAAACTGCAAGACCTTAAAAATGGAATAGAACAAATAACAAAATTACTATTTCTTAGTAATTCAAAACCAAAAAGATACTTCACCAAAATTGCAAACCAGCAGGAATACAAATCAAGCAAGTCACTAATATTACAGAGAAACACAAGTTCTGATGAAAAAGAGCCCATGACTTCAAAATATTTGCATTCTTAATACACCAAACACAAAATTTAAGAGCAATATATTTTAACTATCATGTTGCCAGCAATTTCACTGACAAGTTCATAAAATGGAGTATTGTACTTAAATTATTATGGTTAATCACTTTGCCAGAAAAACTGATTTTATGACAATATGTAGCTCTTTCAAGAAAGAATTACAAATAAAACGACAGTAAGTATGCCAAGTCACAGCAGCACATTTTAGGAAAGCTATTGTAGCTTGAAGAATGAAGAATTCTTGTGTGATTTCATGAAACTCAAGCACAACTTACAAAACATGGAATTAACAAAACTTTTTTACTCCAAAATAAAGTTTTCTTTCACAAAATACCATTAAATGTCAAAGTTACAAGAAAAGGAGTCAAAGTAAATGTCACCTATGCCACTAACATTAAACGTACTAAAATTATTTAGGTATGCCTGCTGGATAGATGCCAAATCACACTTGTACAATAGTCTTGAGGAGTAATTTTCTTTATTAAGGAGGATGGATCCAATGATATGTCTGGTTCAGAAAATGAAGTTGTGTTTATATCAATTATATAGGGAACTAAACATATCCAACTCAATGGAAATAAAGCAGTTCAATTTGAACATGCAAACTGCATCTCATGAATTTTTGTTTTTAGTGTATTTAGTACCAAGTTTTATGTTAGAGTAGACTGAATTTTACACTGACTGTACTGTGAATATTATATGAAAGTTACCTTGGGTAAATGCATCAGCTAAATAAATTAATATCTAGAGGGTCAGTTAATAGAGTGCATTCCTCCAAGTATAACTGATCATATTCAACATTCAAAAAAAAAGTCCATTGTTTTCTTGTTATCAGTTGACATGATCTATGTTTTGGCATTATAATTGGGATAGCATTTCAAACTCTAAAGCTATCAGGATTCTCTAACACAAACTGCACTCAGCATTATGCCTGCCACCAAAAATCATATAACTAGGGGATATTACAATGAAAGAGCCTTAGGAAAGTCTTCTAAATTTAACTGGAGTTGAAAAATAGTGTTATAAGAAGCAACAAACTGAATGTCCTTCAAAATCTTCAAGCATAATTCATAGCCAAATGATTATGATAATCTTGTACATTAGAATGATGTCAGAATTGCTTTACCCACGAGCTAGTTTGAATCTATGCTGAAAGAAAATAGGTGTAAAATCAGTCAACTTCTGATTTAGTGCAGGAAAGAAAAACACAAGTTAACAATGAAATTTGATACAAGACCTACATCAGTGTGAGGAAGATTGTGTTATCCAATCATCCCAATACTGTGAGATTTAAGAAATTATTGTGGAAATTCTTATTGTCCTTTCTTTTTATACTGCACAATGTAAAATGGCATTTTCTATCCAGAACCATAGACAGATAAACCCCTGATAACACTTTCCCATGTCAGTCACTAAACACCTCAGGAAAAATGTTTTCAAAAGGCCCCAGTATGGATTATTTTAACCCGAAAAAGGTTGTTGATCTTTGTTTAGCAGTGGAAAGAGAATGCAATACAAACAGTAGTTTTGAAATATGAATATTCTTTGTGCTGTCTCTAATTTACACTGATTAAATATACAAGTAAACAAAAACAAAAATGTTGAACACCTACACAAACAAAGAATACAAATAGAGCAATAACTTTTTTGAAAATACTACTTTATTAATGGAACTGATCAAACAGGATAAAATTGAAGAAGAATACCAATCATTAGTGTTGTACTGAATTCTAAAGTTTGTTGTGGACTGATATTTTTTTTCTTTCCTATCCTGAAAAAAACTGTTAATGTTGAATATTGCATGTATATATATGGCAATAAAAAAAACACTCATATCAAGGTGTTTATTTTCAAGAAATATTACTGTTGACTTCCAAAATACAAATATTACATGTTGCACTACTATCAATAATTATTCAGCCTTTATATTTAAATAAAATCCAATCATCTACCTCAAGTTCTGTCATTAACCAATATTTTCAAATTAACCACAGATCTCCAGATGACCACGTCACCCTCTTAATTCTCCATAACACACACATACACTTGCATCTGTATTCCTAAAGCTCTAGGGTTGTACAAGTGCAAAGAATCTTCAGAGTATCTTTACCTCATTACATGGGCCTTTTATTTAAATAGAAACTGTATTATGGCTGATTTATCTGTTATCATCCTTTTTACTTCAATCTCCGTCTAGAGCCCATCATTACAAATGTTCTAAGCTTGTGCTTCAATAAAAATAAAACATTACTAATATACTACATAGTGTATTTCATGAGTGATCACCATTTAATGTTTACTCAGGTAGGTTAGTTCCAGAAAAATCTTTTTTTAACTGAATGAATGACTAATCTAAATATTTTTTCAGATTATACATGTTCATCTAAGTCATGAAGAAGTAAAAATTTCATTAATGAATCAAATAAAAACATATTACCAACATAACATTTTAACCACAAGATTTTTACTGTTTGAAGTGATAATTTGTAACAATGCATTTAAATATTTCAATAGTGATATAAGTTGTACAATAAAAGTTACTGGAAGGAGTATAAATCGTACTAGTTCATTACACAATTTTATAAATGAAATATAGTTGACAAACAAATGTCTACATACAGTTGTAATTTAACTTCTGTGTAAATAAATTAAGGCAACATACTGCAAGTTACAACAGAGAAATTGTGTGCAAGCATACAATCATGCCAACAAAGCCCAATTTCAAAACTTAAAAATTCGAAACTACTTAATTAAACAAGCTTACTTTGTCTGAGTTGAAAACTAGGGTAACATATACAGATGTAAAAATAAAATAATGAACCGATTAGCAAAGCTTTATACTTTTACAAACTGCATTGAAATATTAACAAGGGTCTTAGAGATGCAAAAATATGTAGAACAATCAAATTTTTATAACTTTTAGGGCTCTGTTAATAAAGGCTACGGGACATACGTTACGCAAATCATCAAAGAACAAAAAAACCTATCTACATATTTCCAATGCAAAGGGTGTGATTTTTCCAAGTAAGACTTAGGCTTCCAAGATCGAATGTTCGTTGTGTGGCACAATAAATATTCAAATATACGAATAAAAACACTTACCTTAAAAATAAGATTAAAAAACTGTTCCTTTCTTTGAATTTTATATATAGAGAGTCCAAAAAATCATAAGCAAAGCGAAATTAATAAGAATTTTCTACTTTTTTCAACATCTGCGATTTTCACAACCAACAACCTCATCATAAGATAAATACAACTACCATTCACTATCGTCAACTACGCTTGCGCGTTAATTTTACGCCAGTGACTATAGCACCATCTTTCGTTAAAATATAAAGTTATTTTTGACTTATTTTTATTCATTCACTCCACCTGGGTTGGGCGTGGTCATGTGGTTTGTGTGCTCGAACTTCAAATTCAGGGTTAATTGTTCCCAGCCCAAAAACATGCTCTTTTAAGAAGTAGATGTGCAATACAAATGAGGCACACACATCCCACTATTACCCGACAATTTGATGTAATCTTTATGATCCATCGGTTCAAAGTGAGAAATATCTACAGCAGATAATATATTATGTAGCTTTAAGCGAAATTTCGAATTTATCAAATCTTCAAAACCAATTACTGATGTTGACGAAAGTCTTTGGCGCTGACTTACGAGAGACAAAAGATAATTTATTTATTTTTGTTTTCTATCATTGATGGTAGCGGTAGTGGTGTTAAGCGAAAACCTTCACTACAGGCTACATTTTCTCTGCCCATCACGGGTCCTCCCGTTGGTACAGTGGTAAATAAATAAATTTTACAACGCTAAAATCAGGAGTTCGATTTCTTTCAGTAGACTCAGCATATAGCCTGATGTGGCTTTGCTATAAGAAAACACACACACATACACACTCATCGCGGATACCTAAGTTCAGTTTTTAGTATTATAAGGCATCCGACTTACTGCTGAATCACAGGAAACCGACAAAAGATAGTCCTGAAATATTGTTTTTACACGTCTCTGATTTTGTTTGTTTGTTTAAAATTTTACGCAAAGCTCAACAAAGGCTATCTCTGCTAGCCAGTACTGATTTAACAGTGTAAGACTAGAGGGAAGGCTGCTAGTCATCACCACCCACCACCAACTATTTTGCCAATGAATAGTGGGATTGACCCACGGCTGAAAGGACGAGCATGTTTGGTGTGACTGGGATTCGAACGCACGACCCAAGGATTAGGCGTCGAGTGTCTTAAGTACTTGGCCATGCCGGGCCCATTGATTTTCAAACTAAAACGGGGAAATTAATAAAAATTAGAAAATTACTGTAATTAACGTTATTTTAATCTTAAATTTTAAATTTATTGAAATCTTTACTTCACAGTTCATATACAGAAAAAAAAGAGCCTGTAAAAAGTATAAAAATGTTTTCAAAGCGTAACAAAAATGAACTGTTGCAAATGATGATCGAACAACATCTGATACTAAATCTCAGAGATGATACCCCGAGGATAAAGCCAAGAATATGAACAGAAATAGGGAATATCAGATGACTAGCCAGACAACGGAAAAAATAATTACATGAATTTTTAGGTGGCAATATTTCAAATTTCCAGACTGAAATTGGAAGCTCGTTATTTATAAAAATAGTTTACAATTCAAAATATACATTGACGGGAATTAAGTCTTGCAATATGTTGATTGATTCTGATTCTACATTTGCCATTTTCGGCCCTTTATGGTAACTAGAAATAAGGAATATTTTCATCTATCTTACGCATCTACAAGTTTCGCTTTAACCACCCACTGTTCCTCTTGAGTTAACACCTGATGTTCTCAGGGGAGGAAGGTGCAACTTTCTGTTTAGTGTATAAAAGTATTCAGCAGTTTTTTCAATGGGGAATGAAGAGATATCTCAAGGTTGAAAATGTAGATGTCAAGTTAGACTTTCTTCAAACAATTTCAAATTTTATAACAAGGGCTGTTGTTTGTAATTATACACAAAGCTACACAAAGGGCTATCTGTGCTCTGCCCACTGTGTGTGTCTAGGCCCGGTTTTAAGGATCGGCAGTCTGCAGACATATACCGCCGTGCCAATGGGGGACTTATAACAAGGAAACTACTGTGTACAACGTAACAGTTACAGCATATGTACTTCAGTTAACTTTGGTTTGTAGAATTCCTGGTTTAGAAAAAATAATAGCATAAAGGTCAACGATCTCCATATAATAGTGTTTGATAGAACATTAACATGAGAAGAAACAAATATATTTCATATTTGCAAAAATTACTAATAAATGTTTATTCCGTGCTTTATAATCTTACTTATTACATGTCTTTCAAGTTTAAAAGATAAAATTAAAATAACTTCATTTTCAGTGTTTTGTCTCTCAAGGAACAGTTTCTGAACATCCTCAAGATATTGCATTTTAATGGACTTGTAACCATCTTTTGTCACGACTATCTGTACACCACATTATAATTCATTCAGATCCTCTCACTGCAATTTATTTCATTAATCTGCATGGGCATACTCATTTTGTGGAACTTTACTTTTTAGTTTGAGTTCCTTTTTAAAACACAAAGCCAAAATACCTGGTTTTTAGCCTTTCTTGTCCCTGGGCTTTGAACTTATTGGCAGATCAACTGAATCTAATGGATTGGATTCACCAACTCCAGAGTTTCACTAATTTATTCCCATTTTGGAAATTCTCTCATTGACATCTTTGCAGCTCCCCTCTGTATCAAGTTTCCATTACTTGGGTCACAAGTCTTAGATGTGCAATTTCTTCCTTTTCAAGCCTTACTTTTTTTCAGTCCTTTGGAAGATGGGCAAATTTTTCTTGCAGTATACTCAGTTTTCTTGTTGACCATCAACACAAGGAGATTACTTTATATCAACTGCTTTCTTCCTAATCTCACTCTTTTACCTGGTTCTTGAAAGCAGTCTATTCTTTTCTATAATTATCAGACACAGAGATATTTTGTTAATGATCTTTCATGTTTTTCTTTGGTTCTTACAAAGTTTCTTAGAGTCTTTTTAACCTTTTGTGTTTTTTGTCCAGTTCCTCTTCTAGACTGGAATCTCCATTCACTCCTCAAGGCTCTCACAAGTTAACAATTTAATTTTTTTTAGTCACCTATTCCTTCTATCGTTATTATATAAAGATGCATATTATTTTTCTTGAATATGAGATACATTGACTACATTTTGCTTTACACTCCTTCCACACACTTTTTTAATGCAACAGATTAAACTTGATTCAGACCACTCCATCCTTTCCACTACTTGTGCTCACTGAGAAAATGATTGGATGTTTTAGCTATTCACTTTCACATCAATTTTTACTCTACACAATTATTAATATTCTGATGAAATTTGTCTTGTGTGGTCAGTACAATGCAGCCCAACTGATCTCACAAGAAGCAATCAAGACTGTCATTATCTGCCAGATGATTTCTCTCTACTTCTTGAGTTTTATCTTCTTCAACTTTTAGTCAGATAAGTTAAGCAACTTATCAGGCATGGAGATGGCAGTTCTTGTCTCTTTTATATTACCTCCCATAAAGTTTATCTTTTCAAAGCTTCTTAGCCATCAGCATTCCTTGGATGAAATTTTTGCAAATTGGCATATTAATTACTCAAGACACCTTTGTGTCACATTACATCATACTTTGGTCTTGTTATCCTCTGGGTTTCATTTCCTTCCAGTTGCCATTCTTTAATTTTTTTTAGAGGTTCTAAGATGGTGAAATGTTTGCAAAAAAAAAGACACAGTTATCCACAAAATGCTTGGTGTTGGTAAACAAAGAATATTTCTCCATTCCTAAACTGTTATGAATTGGGTATGACAGAAAGTGTTAAGTTCATCTGTCCATATTCAGTGCTCACTGTTGAGAAATGATTTTCTTCATAACTTTTTCATTAGTATGTGCTTATTTGTTTTGTTTTCAATTTTGTACAAAGTGACACAAGATTCCTAATTTAGCAGTGTAAGACTAGAAGGAAGCTAGCTAATCATCAGAGCACACCACCAACACATGGGAAGGCTACTTTTTTACTGATACAAAGTGAGATTTGTTTACACATTATAATTCCTTCACGGCTGAATGACAAGCATATTTGGTGTGATGAGGATTCAAATATGCAACCCTCAAATTTCAAGTTGAGTTCCTTTACACCTGGCCATGCCACACCCTCAGCAGTACATGAATATATTAGTTACTCTCCAATCAGTATTGCACCAGTATATAAGTGGCTTCCACACCTTTCAATAGCTCTTGCTGTCCCTAGTATACATACCCTTCAGTCAGAAATAGGTAGGTGTATTAACCTGGAATAGTAGTACAAACTTTCTTCAACTCTAAAAACTGGACTATTCTCAGTGGTTGTAACCAGTTGAATGGGCTTAAATTATTCTTGCAAAGTAGGTCTGGAATGATTCAGCTTTGTACTTTGGAAGTATTTAGCTTAAGTATTTCTCATGTATTACATGGCTCATTATACAACCCTAGCCACACTTTAATTATATGGTTTGCTGATCTCCTGAGAAAGGTAGTGTGACATGCAACACTTAAGGAAAACAGCAGGAAGTTATTTTGGCAAAAACCTTTTGAACTACAACTTGCATAAAAAAAGGAAGCTTTGAGTAAGATGACATCAACAAAATATTACAAAAGTCTATAACAACAATTAAACTGGGTATGACTTGCACACAGTTACATGAAGAAACTTGAAAAAAATTGCTTTTAAAATAATTGACTTTTAACACTTTTTATAAAAGCTAAATAACCATTATATATTAAATCACTAAATAAACTAAATGATAACTCTTAATCTAAACAGTCTTGTATATTCAATAATAAGTCCCTCTTCAATAAAAGTATTTACATTTTTATACTGTATACAAAGACTGTTCTCAATTCATACATGAAGTCTTCTTCCTATGGCTTGCACCAACACTTGTATTTCTACACGAAGCCTTCTCCTATGGCCTGCACCAACACTTGTATTTCTACACAAAGTCTTCTCCTATGGTCTGCACCACCAGTTGCATTTCTACATGAAGTCTCCTACTATGGCCAACACCAACACTTGTATTTCCTTCATTGCTCCCTCTTCATGCAAACTGTCTATTAAGGCTTCATAATGACCAGACAACTTGTCTTCTGATCTATATGTATACTGTCACAATGGATTTTGTACATTATTCTTCTGCTTGCCAATCAGTTCTTCACTGATGTTGACATCATTGTACATTTTATCTCCACCCAGTGACGTTAGGGCTAGTATGTCTTCATCTTCTATAACAAAGTAACCGTCTTTAAATTCTGCTTCCATGACAGTTACACCTTTCACATCCATCTGTGCCTCAACAGCTTCACCCATTATGCCTTTTTCCTTCTGCAACAGATTGGCATTGTAGAACTTGATCTTTCCTTTTACTGTCACTTTACAATTCATTCTGTTTACTTCTTCCTGCACTTTGAAAGGTTCTTTCAAGTGTGAGAGGGAGTCTGCTGTTGTCTGTAGGTTGCAGAATCAAGACCTTTTGTGCAAATTTGAAATGTTGATCCTTTGCCTTCTTGTCATAGAAATATTTCTGACTGTCTTTGATATGTTTAGCTTCCCCAGTAGAACTACTTTGATAGATCCAATGCAGTACTAGTCACTGGTTATCCTATAGGTCATCATCCCCTTTGTATCATGCTTGGCTTTCTCCTGGGCACTGTCCCAGTGTTTATGTGAAAGGTCTTTTTACTGTGCTCCTTTAGTTCCCATAGATATAAATTCAAGATGTTGATTTTTGACTGTCTGGTTCTTCTAAATTTATACTGTCTGTTATACTGACTTTGATGGGTCCTTTCATGCACATTACCTCAAAGTCTTCCACGCAGTATGGAATGTCCACCTTCATTCTTGTTAGGGGAAACTTTTTCACTGTTCTATCAGTCAATACACATAAATGTACCTTTATCATTATCTAGCTAGCAGATACTAGATTGGTTCTTACTGCTGTAATACTGCACCCTGTGTCTTGTAGGACTTTCACTTTCTTGTCCCTAACATGGCCTTCACCTACTTGCATGTTGTGATTTGTTGGTACCTTTCAATGTTTCAATCACTACTGGCACTACTGATCCATTTGCTAATTTGAGCTGACCATCAGTTCTACAGTGTTTAATTGTGGTGAATTTGATGAGTTGTTCCTATTCTATTCCTTTTAACAGCAGTCTCCATACTGGTAGTTACTCTTTTCTTGTTTCTTGCCAGCACCATCTTGGTTTGTAGTTCAAGCTGCTCTATGTTAAAATTCCTGTTGTTTTCATGATGATAGACTTGCATTCCTTTACAATGTGCTATATTTTATAACAAATATAGCATCTCTTCCCTCTTTTTTTCCATTGAGTTATTGTCTTGTTTTGTAGTATTGTTTCTGGTCAGTCATCCATCCCTGATTTCAACTAACTGGTTATTATTCTTGGATTTGCTTGTCAAAGACCCTCCACAAACTTCCATGTACTGTTCTGTTAGCTTGATAATTTCATCCACAAGTTTTGGTACTCTGTCCTTTAGGAACAGTGACACGTCAGTGAAGCATATCATCATGAACTGTTTAAGTATTAGTAAATCTACCATGAATATTTCATGCTTGGTTATGTCAAGCTATCTTGTAAAGTATCACTGTAGATATGCCACAATCTGAAGTACAAATTTTTTTCCTGTGTCAGGTTTGACTTCTCTGTATTTCCAATGAAAACTTTCTTTGGTAAGTTCATATCATTTTAGCAAAGCCACTTTTAATTTGTCATAATTCATGGCACATTCTGATGTCATGCCTGCCAACACTTTTTCTGAGAAGTAGGTTGAAACAGACTACCAATACATCTTTGTCTCAGTTCTGACTTTGGGCAAATCTTTTATATCTCCCCAAGAAAGTTCCATGTCATTGTTCTTCTTATGAAATTTAAACAGCTGGATCAACTGGCCCTGACCTCACTGTCAATCTTGGGTCCTTTCTCTTTCTGTTGGATGAGCTTGGTGATTTATGTCATTATTCTCTCTGTTTTCAGTTTCTCTTCTTTTCTTTATATTTCCAATCTCTCCTCTCTTTCCTGCTTACTCTCTTCTATCTCTCTAGGTCTTTTTTTCTATTTAATAAACCCCTGTAGTTTGCTATCTTTCAGTCCAGGTCACTCACCTACCTATATCCATTTATCAAAATCAGTCAACATGGTCATATCATGCAGTTATTTATACACAGTTTTTGCCATATATACAGTTTCTTGTATATAAGCCTGTTTCCACTGTCATGCATGCTATCTTCTACCATTGCTTACCACTTTATAATCCTAGCTGACTCATCAAATGTCAGGTTAGTATCGAGACAGATTCTTTACAGTGAATGTTGTTAACTTATTGGCAATACATTTCAACATAATACATACTCAAAACACATTGAGCATATGTACAAATCTTTGTTATACTATTGGTTATCACAGTTGTATTGAGAGCTATTGAAATTTTCTCCATTTTGTCAAAGCCTGCACATATGGGTTCATTTACTTTAAAAAACTCTTGTTTGCTTGTTTGTTTTTGAATTTTGCACAAAGCTACTCGAGGGCTATCTGCACTAATCATCACTAACTTAGCAGTGTAAGACTAGAAGGAAAGCAACTAATCTTCACCACCCACTGCCAACTCTTGGGCTACTCTTTTACCAATGAATAGTGAAATGGATCATCACATTATAACATCCCCATGTCTGAAAGGATGAGCATGTTTGGTCTGACATGGATTCAAACCTAAAACCTTCTGATTACAAGTGAAGTGCCTTAACCACTTGGGCATGCTGGGCCCCAGAACACTCTTTGACAAGACATATCCTCATCTAGCTGTTATTACAATGAAAAAGGTTATTTTATTTTAGAAATAGCTCATTATGGCTGAACTGACAACCACACATTTTAACTTCCCTTTTTTCACTTTTACAGTTTCTAACTTCTTTTCTTTCTGTATTTGTATGTATTTATAATATGCAAAACAAAAATCCAGAAATATTTAGCCTTCTATTAATATTAAACCTAATAAAAAAAAAAAAAAGTTAAAAGCTTTTATCAAGATGACAACATTACAAAAACTTGTTAAAACAATTAATCTGGCCATAACTCGTACATGGTTAGGCAACAAAACTTGTCACAACTATTGCTTTTAAAATAATTAACTTTTAGAACTCTGCTTATAAAAGCTGAATAACCATTAAATATTAAATCACTAAATAAATTAAATGATAACTCTGACACTGAATACTCTTGTATACCCAACAATAGTGGAATTTTATGCTGATCCACACTGGGGATAAGCCAAGGGAAGTTTACAAATGACAAAAAGAAAAATTATGAGGCATCACAGTTTCAAGCCAGCCCATAAATCTCAAATTACTTCTTGTTGTGTACACCTGTCTCTATATGTGCTCCATCCAGTGCTGGACACATCTGATCAACTTTTTACTACTTACACTGAAGTCTTTTACTGTGCATGAAATCTAGAGTTTTAGGCTGATGATTAGATGTTGTATTGTTTGACTCTCACTACAATCACAGAAAGCAGGTCTGTTGAATTATTTCCATTTTAATATGTTAGCTCTTGACCTAGAAAATTAGACAACTGAGGGCTTTCCAGGTGTTCCAACCTACTACTCAACTTGTACAAGCAAACTGTAATATCCTTTGACAAGTTCAACTTCAACCCAAGAAAAAAATAAAGACATAGGATTAAGCTGTTACGAGGTTCCCTGGAATAGCCATTGTGCTTTATAACCTTTACACACATTCGAGGTCAGTGTATGTTTACAATATTTAAACATACTATTGATAGAAATCTTCTATCTACATACACACCACGTAAATCTAGAAAACAACCTGAATATATCTAAATAAAAATACATCTTACACAGCGTTTAAAATAACGTATGTGGATGTAAAATAATTATACATTGAATAGTGACTGTTATTACATCCAGTTTATCAGAATGTTTTTAACTCTATTTACACCATCAAAAAATTTAGAAAAACAACCTGACAATGTCTGAATAAAGACATATTTTTCACACACCATGAGAGAGTAAAATATGATTTAATATAATTAAACAATAATTAGTGATTGTTGTAGTTGCCAGCGTGTATTGGCTAAAAATCCAATGAGTCAGAATTCACTTTATTTTGGCAGTATACAAGTAACAGTTGAATTCAACCTTAGTATTTGGTCAGATAAATAGCAGTCCAATAACTGGTGGTGGATGCTTACGGAAAGCATAAAACTTTGAAACATGTAAACTTTTGTTTTTTGTCCATTACTTGAGACAGAAAATGGTAACTACACTAAGTTTTCAAAAAATATTTAACTGTATAACTGTAAAAACACAAGTTGGGGTTTATTTACAAGTAGTATAATCAGAAATGTAGATATACATATATACAAAGAGTAGCACCAATATAATTGTGAACTCACAAAGAACAAGAAGCAACAATATTAGTTGCTGAAGGACACTGAAGGATTTCTTCCTTGAGATGACGTGCTCTTTGACTTTATATCATTTAACAAATTTTCAATTGAACTATGTTTTCTTCATAAAAGTTTTTCATGTATATTTACCCAACCATAAATATACCCATCTTGATATTGCACTGGAACAGGAATTTGTGCGAGGCAACAAACCATTGCATTACACATTTAAATAAAGTATAATTTATTTTTACAGATATGAAATTAATAAGAAAATCCACTTTCTTTTTGCAAAAATAAATACCATGCTGTTTGATCAGGATAACAACCATTTTTAGTACAATATATTCTAAATCTTAATCATAGACCTTTTAATGAGTACAATAATTTAACTAGCCATTATTAAAATTATTGCAACACATTCATTCGTTGTGAGAACATTATGTTTATCTGGTCTCTTTTAAACCGATATATATTGATTAATAATTATGAAATATCTTCTTCCTTTCTAGAATGTGAGATTCATTCATAGATTTTCCTACACGTATCATTTATCACATTTACTTAGGGGTCAGCCACTCTTTTTGTAAGCCAAGTATTTTTATATCTGCATGGATGGTCTAGTCAGCAACCATACAGGACAAGGAAGATGTTCTGTCATTGGGTTTCAAACTTCCATAACTCAGATCAAGTTAAGCACCCTAATCACCAGGCCACATAAAGCTTTACAATGTGTAACTGATACAATCCATCTTTAACAGATTTGTTTGACTGATTTTAATCAACTTTCACAAATACTTTTAAAGCCTGAAAGACTGAGAAAGTGGCACTCTCAGAGATTACTGATTATAATAAAAATGGCGAAAATGAGTGCATACGGTCATTTATTTCTTCATGTGTAGATGCATGTATTTTATAAATTTGATGAAAAGAACTTAGAGCACTTCCAAACATGCAATTTAAGTATCTTGTTCAACCCTTAGTAACACTTCAAATACAACAAGAACAAATTAGGGTTGAATGTTTTTTTCATTGCAGAGGGAGCTTAGTTCAACAGATACCTAAAAAAACAACCTTTACAGATCATCAGCACTTTATTCAATTGATAGTACACTTTCATTATTCTCACTATTTTGTTAGTTACTTTAATTACAGGTGTTACATTTTAAAATTTATTTAATTAATAATGCATTACATATATAGTAATGTGCAAATATATAATAACTTAAAAACAATTATTATTTTACAAGCTTTACAAACAAAACATTATACAAATAACTTATAATCATGGCCATTTTTGTTGCATTGTGCCTGTATACTTTTTCAAAGTCTCTGGTTAATTCGATTAAATTTGTTTTGAATATGTAACCAAAAGTTTTTTCTTATTACAATTAGTACTTTTGTCAAGCATAGAATTCAGTAAATTTCAGATTTATTGAAGGAGATTATAATCTGGACTTTGTAATAGCTATTCGATTCATCGAAGACCTTACGAGTTTTATTTGCCAAATTAGTACAACGTTTCTTTGATATATGATAGGGGACTTTTTTTTATCTTCTTTAAATATAAAATTCTGCCAAATCAGTGTCTTTCCAAAGTGACTTGAATAGTATAAAATTAATATACTGTGGTGTTATGATTCCCTCAATTTTGTAAAGATGGCCAACACTATTTGCAGCTATTACTTCCCAAACTGTTGCAGAAACTTCTGCTTGCTTGATTGTTGCCACAAAAAGCACCTTCAATAACTTGTGACTGACTCTTTGGAAAAACATACAAATGCTGGTTAGTTCAAATTCAGCTTTGTCTGTCCAAAGTACTTTGTGCCACTATTCCAAAAACCAAGATACACGTTCTTTTACAAAAACTAGTCTCTTTGTTACATTCTTTTTATATAGTAAAAGCTTTGATGTTACTACTCTTCTTCATGGGTTGTATTTTCATAGCAATATTGAGATGGTACCTTTTGAAACTTTAACTGTATATGACTTACTGATGTCATCATTCATTTTCATAACTTTCTTTTTTACAGGGAACTGACTGTGACTAGTCTACCATGTATCTGTCCAATATGTACTTCACTGTATTTGGTGTGTATTCAAGATTTTTTTCAAAATTTCTTCAATCCAATTGCCATTTTTGTCAGTTGTAACTGATACAGGAACTAAAAGCACTCATGTATTACATTTTATGACTTCATATTTAGATTAAATATCTTGAACTTTTATAAGCATCTATTGGACTTAAGGAAAAGCAAAACATAAGTGATTAAAATTGTAACTTTATCAGAAGTGTATTTTATTTTTAAAGGTATAGATTCAACAAAAAAGAAAAGAAAATCAATAATTTGCTTATTTTGGATTTTTTTCTCAACATTTTAAACTACAATGGTACAACAAATCAAAACTACAAGAAAAATGGGGTGTCCTAATACATTTGCCCACTACTATTTATGTAAGTATCTTTCTTTTTTTTATTATCTTTCAATGTTTCACTGTTTATACAGGGTGTTCAGAAAGTCACTGTACACTTAAATATTTCTTAACAGACATGTTGCAATATGGAATACAGGAGGTAAATATGAATGACAATTATAAACAATGTTGAAAGTGACCCCCATTTGCATCAATACAGGCCTGGATCCTTCTTATTTTGTTTCTAAACACCGCTATCAGTTGCTGGCTTGAAATAGACTGATTAAAATATGATTACAAAACTGCACAGTGACTTTCTGAACACCCTGTATTTTCCTACTACACACTATATGAATAAACAGAAACTTCTTGGGAACTACTTATTATGTCAAGATAACTAAAGTTACACAACTGTTTGTAGTCAACCATAAAGTTACACAGCAGGCAATCTACAAAGTTCCTACAACAGGTATCACAATATCAAAACCCAGTTCTTAAGGGCAGATAGAAAGTTGTTTTTTTATTAGTTATATGCTAGTTTGAAATAATAATAAAAAGATATTGATGTAATACAGTGTTGGGATAGGTAGCTACTACACATTTGTTTGTAAATTATATTCAGTTTTGTAATATATACTAAGTTGTGATACTGGACATGCAAACACATATTTATGTCTTGTTTTGCCCAGTTATGCCTATTTATATAACACACATGTACCTCAACCACACCAGGAATAAAACCTGTGGCTACATAATAATTTAATGTGTTTCAACAATTTTCACCATGTTAAATAATAAAATGTGCTTTAAGTTCACAGATCAAATTTCACATTCAAATAAATTATCTATCTAGTTTCAGCTGATAAAAAGTGTTAAAATTATGTGAAAACAGCATCAAAAGTACACATATTCACACAGTACGACTACATAAAGTTTAAGGCCTCCCAATCTTGTCTCTTGTGGTCTAAGTCTCTTCTGTACTGCTCCAATTCCTGAAGAGGGAAAAACAGTACAGTTAGTAACAAACCAAAATACTAAAACCTGTATCTATATGTAGTATATTCACATTACGTTTTTAAATCTTTAACTCATTAAAAAAAAAAAGGAAACTGCAACAATCTTAATATTCTAATCAAAAATTAATATCATTTGATTTATTTTATTAGGCAAAACAGATTCAGTACATGTAAAGGTATGTAAAAGATATAGTTATTGAGTGTTATTAATTAATTTGATATTTTAGTGCAAATTTATTTTATAACTGATCAACTATCAGACAATATTTAGTTATATTTAAAGATATATTTAAAGTTAAATACTTTAATAAATGATATACTATTTCACCTAATACTTCGATACATTTTCAGTCAATGCAATGAGAATCTTGTTATGACGATGGTTCTCATTTAGAGGTAATCAAGAAATTTACTGGACATTTAGCAGAGATTAAACGAGAGTTTGTTTTTTGCCTGTACCTTTCACTTGAGACCTCAAGGATATTGTCAAATACACAATTTCCAACTTCTTTATTTTCATTGGCAGAAATAACGCTGTAGTGACAAAATGTTCATGATGTACATGTACTTTCTAAGAGTTTGTGTGTCATCAGAGTAGTTGGTATGATGCATATCTAGATAGCAGTGCTGCAAACTAACACATGTATAGATACAGAAGTGTTACTAATGGTTTATTACAAAGTTTGACAGTTTTGTTTGTAAATTATTATCAACCTTACTAACACTACTTTAAGTACTTCACATTTTGCAAGTTTTTGTTTTTTAATTCTCAACTTTGATTCATTAAAATGGCAGCTGACAAGTGAAATAAAATAAAAAAAGTTAATAACTATGTTGTTATTGTTGATTTATGTTATTTGTATGTAATATTTTTTTCTAAAATAAATGAAGACATGTAGTACTTGATACTCAACTTCCTTTATTAAATCATCAATTTTTGGTAAAATACTTCATCAGGAAATCAGAATTTTTTCTGTAAAAAGTTTCATAATGTTTACTGAAAGCTTGCCAAATTTTATGAAGATACATAAATTGTATTGGACAATGTATCAATACAATTATATCATGACTTCATGATACAATACTTGTATCGTACCACTATACTCTTACTATTTATCAACAAACGATCGTTTTTTAATGATGATCACAAAACAATAGTAAAAGTGAATGATATTTGGTCTTCTTTGCTAATCATTTTTTATTTGTTAATATAAAAACTTGTGTAACTGTAACTTAAGGAGTATTATGTGATAATGTGACTAACTTATTCCTGTTACTACAGTAAACTTTACTAAATTTATATAAATCTAATAATGGTAGAATTACAACAACAATCATACACCAACTTTAATTTTGGCAATCCATATACACTGGAACTCCTCTAAGCAGCTATCCCTCAGATTCAGTCACCCCTTAAAAGCAGTCATTCAATCAGAGTCCCTTTTTTTGTTTACATAATCCCTAATTATGCACAGTGGAACCTCTCTAATCAGGCCAGTTTGGCTCAGTCACGAAGGTGGCTATTTACAAATAACTCAAACTGAAATATACAGTGGAACCCCTCTGAAGTAAAGATTATTACACTGTTAGCTTGTCAGAGGAATTGAATAACAGTGTCCAAACTGTGACATAGATGATATGAAAGTATCATGATTAAAATGAAATATTTTGTCTCACACGTTAAATGAACTTTGAAAATATTAAAAGTAATCAATGCTTTATAATTAGAGAGTCAAACAAACTTTTAATTATCTCATACTCAAACAGCACAAAGGGGCACAGACATAATTTCTATTATGCATAGCATTCTTAATACCATTTAGAATGATGTGTATTTCAGTACTGCAAAAAAGCTTATTCCTGCTAACACCATGGTTCTGCCACTATCATAATATGGATCATGTGCAAGTGTGAGAACATAGTTGGATGATTCTTTCTAAATGAGTATATATGCCTGTTATCAGGCTGCAGGGTGAAATGTTCATATATAGTGATTTTTCTTCAAAAAATGCATGGTCCAATAACAGTTATGGCATTATGTTAAAAATGCTACATGTGAATAATTTTTCAACTATACAATTCAGTTGCAGAAAGAAGCAAGTGTGCTTCTTCAGTATATATACAATGTTGGCAAGTCATTGGTTAAAAGCTTCTAGTTTTTCCATAAAATGTAAAGCAAAATTAATAAATCAGGTTAAATCTCTTTCCTTCAGTTCTTGAATATGCTATATTTTGTAAAGTAATGTGTATAAAGTTAAGTAAAAAGCCCAAACAACTGAAATTGGCAAATCCAAACACTGGGCAACATGGTATGCACTCTAAACATGTTGCACTTGTGCTGGCTTGTTCTACAAAGGGATGGCTGATCTTGTTAGGAACTTGCAAATAGCAAATACTTAAACAAAGCTCTCTGTAGTAGTTCAGCACTCTAAGGTATTCTCCTAGATATGTCTCAGAATTACATCCTTTCGTGTAAGAGGATTTCAATAGTTCAGATCTTTTAACACTCAGTTTTATTTTACTTCAAAGAGCTAAACTGAGAAAAGGCCCATTTATACCCATGGGAAATATGCTGAAAGAAAACCAATAACAGCACCCCTGGTGACAATATGTAATGACTACGACATTTGCAACCACACAATTCCTTTAATGCCTCTATTCAATTTCACTTTATGTGATATTGTTTGAGATATATAACATGCTGAACAGTGAAACTTTCTTTATAATACCTATATACGCATATTATGCAACATACTTCATTATTATCATTTCCAAAACTTTTGAACTGTTGAAATTTCTTTATGTCTTAAACCATTCTATCTTACTTAAATATTTCAATATAATTGTGTTTTTTCCTGTCTTTTGAAGTATTTAAATGTAATTCTATTTCTTTTTAACTTGTTTTCTTGAACATTCAAGTTTTATGGAGTTTTATTCTTTCTTGATTAATAATTTACAATAAAAGTTACAATTTACTTCTTGTTAAAATCTAGTATAGCATTCACCATCCTACATGTATGAAATTAATTCAACATTTATTCAACTTTTGTATTAAATTCTAAAATAGATTTCATTCAGTTTTTGAGAATTTAAATCTATTAATAAATTTGTTAATATTACAATGACACAAATATTCATCCAACTTTTGTGTGAACTGAGCAGCTTCAAACACTTTTTTCTATGTATCTGGAACCCAAATACTATAATCAAATCTAATATAGATCTGACCAGGTCAGAAGTCACACTATTTTTAGATTAGTCAAGTTTGTGATAATAATGTTACATTATGACTACTATTTTGATAAAAACTTAAGTTTTGAAGTGTAGTAAAGAAAAGCATTTTAAAGTTAGAGAAAACTACATGCTTTTGCCAATGATCTAAAAATTTCAGTGTATTTTAATAGTTTAAACAAACATAAGATATTTCAATTTTTATTAACTGTTCCTTAAAAAAATAAATTTTTCTCATAACTTCTCATTCAAAATACCTTCTATTTACGTCAGAAAACAAACAAAACTAATTGGTTGGTTTAGTGTTTTATGGCACACAGCAACTAGGCTATCTGCACCAAACATCTGGTAAAAAGTTAAAATTAAGGTAAATTTAGTAAAATTCATTAAAGGAAATTAAAGTAAAACAAAACAAAGTTTAAAAACATAAATAACATTAAAACCAATGTTTATGTCTAGTCTACAACGTTAAGTAAAAAACTACAGTAATACAAATCGTAAAGGACTTTCAGTAGCAAAACTGTAATTATCATAACTTGCCAGGAAGACTAACAGTTAAGTTCAAAAACCACCATCAGTCACCTGAAGTTGGAATATCTAGTCCTGGTTCCGAGTTATTTAACATTATGGTCATTTTCAGAAAGTAAAGTAATAAAAGTTTAAAAGACTTGCAGTAACATTTTAATTATAACTCACCAGGATGACTAATGGGTAGGTCAAACAGCAGCATTAGTCACCTGAAGTTGAGCTTTCCAGTCTGGTTTTGGGTTATTTGACATTAAGGCAATTTTCTAATTTCAAGTCAATCTAGATGGACTGATTCTTAAAAGTGAATGACATTAAAAAAAGTCTAATGTATAAATCAAAAAACTTAAATAGCATTAAAAAGATAAATAGCCTTTCTAAGGTGGATGGTATCACCAATAACACCGTTTAACTTTATGGATAAATCTTGGGACAGAACATTTTAAAATTCTGCCATCATTGAGAGTCATAACAACAGCAAGACATTAAAATGTGGCTTATTGTGACCTGAGTGTCACACAGACCACACATTGCTGCATCAGTCCCAGATAAAAGAAAATTATGAGTTAAAAAACTGTGACAAATGTGTAGTGTGGTAGTGAAAGAAAGGGCACAGAGGATGTTCAGTGCTCTTGCACATTTGATCCATAGCTGTTTGATGGGTGCTATATAAAAGTCAGCTTGTGATCAAAGATCAGCCCCAAAAACTTTTTCTCAAGGACCACAAGCAACACAACTTCACCAATACGGAGTTCAGGATCAGGGTGAACACTCCGTTAACAGCAAAAGTGCATGCAAACAGTTTCAGAGAGAGAGAGAGAGAGAGAGAGAAGTTAGATTCTTTTGCTGTGGTCCACTTCAGTAAACAACTGAAGTCAGTCTGTAGCTGTTGCTAAATATACCTCATAACCGACAACTGACATTATATATGAAAGTCATCAACATAGAGCTTGTTTGCAACAGTAAAAGGGAATTGTTCAGTGATGGTGTTAATCTTTATATTGAAAAGTATCACATTCAAAACACAGCTCTGAGGTACTCCAAGTTCCTGTAGAAAAGAAAGGTAAATTGTCAAACCTACATGAACTTGGAATTGCTTGTCCATTAAAACACGTAATCCATACTAATGAAAACCTCTCAAAATACCATATCTCTATGTTATATCATAAGCCTTCTCAATATCAAAGAATATTGGTACAAGATGTTGTCATTTGAGAAAGGCCTTTCTGATTAACGTTTCAAGTCAAATCAGATGGTCCATGGTGAAGCGCTGTTGTTGGAACCCACATTGGGTGGGCAAGAGGAGGTTGTTTGAATTGAGGAACCAAACTAGAGGAGCATTAAATATCCTCTCTATGGTTTTACAGAAACATCTCGTTAAAGCAACTGGATGGTAGCTTGAAGGAATCTTGGGATTCTTCCCAAGTTAAGGAAAAGGTAACTGTATCAGAAGGTTTCAGAAATGTTTCCTGTAAGGAAAGACATACTGAACAGTGGGAAGCAATCAGTGTTTTGATGTCATCCAGATTAGAATGCAAACCTTGACAGCTCCATTGTATGAAGGTGTTCATTTTTATTTATGTGTAGGCAAAGTGGGTGGAGAACCCTTCTATTTACAACCATGGCTTTTTTCTTTACTGTCTTTATTCAAGGGAGGTGTATCACCTCCATGGATCCTGCCCTGGGTTGTCTGGGCAGGTCTTTGCTGTTGGAAGAGGATTCCAATGACTGAGGATGTGAATGAATGATCATCTTGCATTTTGGGGTGGGAAAAGAAGATGTACCCGAGGAAATGCCTGTACCTGAAAACAAAGGATGTGGATCTTGGGATTTGCTAGAATGTATGTTAGGAACAGAGATGGGTGTTGAAGTTGATTCATCAACTTTTTTAACCATGAATGCCAAAAGACTTTTTTCATTTGGTTTGAGAACAATTCTTTTGAAGGCACAGAGAGATCCATCTGCACTACCACTGTAGTAGTGGAATGAATTGCAGCAGCACATGTCCAACATGAAGTGATGGACAACAACTATTCTTTACCTCAGGGTAAATAACGTTATGAATCGTTTTGAAACGTTGCACCTCTTTTTCTTTGAACCATTTAGGGCAAGAACAAATTTAGGATGTGTGAAAGCTATTGCAATTGATGCAATAAGGGTCTGTTTGACACTCATAAGCATCGTGGTTCTTGCCACCTCAATGAACACATGTCAAGGAACCACGACATGATGTCTTTGAGTGACTGAACCGTTGACACTGGAAACATGCGAGAAGATTTAAAATGTATGGCTGTTCCATGAAATTGAGATAACCTGCCTTCATGGTGGCAGGTAGACGAGGTTATGAAAATGTCAGAATGAGGACATTTGTTGGTATCGAGGCCAACCATCTGCAGGAATTCAAGGCCAAAGTGGTGTGTTAGGGTTGGACCCCTCAACCACCAGAATCTTCTCCTCCTCTTTGCAGGCAGCCAAGCATGGCAAACACATGGGTGGATGTTTAGATTGCAGAAGAGGTAAACTGAAATAACAGAACTTTCCATGAGGGTTCCCTCACCACGTACAGCAATCCACACTGAGGGGAAACAAAACTGTCATGAACTTCAATTTAAAGAAGTTCAAGTTCAGTCACATTATATAAAAATATTTTTTACTCTCCAGTTATCTCCCACTGCCCATGAAGTTGGCTTTCATGCAATTATCTTTGAATGTCAAATCTTCATTATGATAGTGCCTACCATATGCTTGTGTGTGTACTACATTCTAACAGGTTCCTACTAACTTGTATTGATGAATATTACAATATCACTTTAACATACCTTGTCTTTTTGAGTTCTAATCATGTCAACATCCCTTTCCTTAAAGTTTGTATCTTTAGCAGGGTCATCAGGAAGAATTGTCTTGCTGACCTGGAAGAGAAAGTTTGGTGTAATAACACAGCTTTTTACTTATATCTAATTTCACAGATATTTTCAATCACATTTTAAGCATTTGCAAGTATATTCTTTGAAGATTGAAAAAAAAAAAATCTGTATTTCTACCTTCATAAAACTTGTATGTTCATCAGTACATGAATTTGTAGAGCAATTCTGCATGGAAAAAACAAAACAAAGTATCATATGCTTTTACCAAAATATAAAAAACTTACCACTTGCGGAAAATGAGTTGTGAATGTGTGTTTCCAGAGATCAAGTGATCTAAAAAAGCAAAGATATTTCAATCACAACCAAAATACACAAATTCCAGTTTAAAATATTCAAACCTTATTCCAGAACAAGTATATCTAAAAACTAATATTTTTTGTTACAACATCTCAAAAGTCTAAAAACTGCAAAGAATCATACATAAATTGCCAACACAATTAGCATCCAATCAATAAAAACAGATTAACAAACTTGGGTTAATAAAATTAGTATTAATAAAGTTTGAATCCTCCAGTCAAGATATCTGCAATGTGATTAGTACAGAAGATGATCATTCAAATTGAAATATCTACATCATAACAGCATATCTAAGTTTCCTTATGTAAATCATGAATGTTAAGTGTTCATCATAGACATTTGACTTAGGAATAAAACTCTTTAATAATGTTCAGTATCTAATGATTTTGAAATCTGTAAGTGACAAAAATATTTGACTATAGAACTGCAGAATATTATGTATGAAATCAAACATTTCTATTGTTTAGAATTACCTGCTGTACGATTTCCCAGGATCATCATCAGATAATGGCATGTTTCCTGAATTATATAATCAAAATGAGTTTTCCCAAATTCCACAATAAAAGTGATACAAGTGAGATTTTTCATAACAGCAATGAATTTCAAAATCTTTAAGAATTAACATTTTTGGTATTTATACAAAATATTAACTTTTACAGCTAGAGTGTATTGCAAAATCTTGAAGAACAATGTTTCTAAATACATATAATCTTAATTATTTCAGGGAAATCCCTATTTATAGCAGCATCAAATTTCTAGATTTCAAATAAACATGTTTTGAATTCAATTAAAATGCCAAGTTTTATTACAAAACAAACTGCATAGGTTTCTACCACATTATAGATTTTAAAATATGGAAATATTTTTCAGAATGTAAAAACGTCCTGTCAATAACAATAAAAAAAAGCCCTAATATAATTTTTAAATTGTTCTAAAACCTTACTCTTATGAAAAAAGTTAAAAGTCACTTTCTGTTACAGCACCCAATTTTGAAATCTAAAAGACCTTTAATTTTTTTAAATACTTCACATTAAAAACAGTAAATACTCTTCTTTTAAGACTACTTAAGAAAATAATGAAATTTCCTCATTTTCCATTACTAGCATAAAGTCACACCTGTCATTATTTTATTAAGTATATCATCATTAAAACAAACTACTTAAAGTACCACAATGTAATTTTAAAGAGATAATCCAAAAAACATTATTGGCACATTTCAAAAAATTGTTTGGTACATGGGAAATGTTGTTTTAAAGAAAAAATGTCAAATTACTGGAATTCTTTGTAATGCACTGTTTAGCCACTAGAAGGTTGTTTAACAACACAATTTGTTAAGTTTCTAGACAAAAGGAATCATTCTACTAATATGGTTACTGTTAATCTTTGAGTTATGTATCTATAAGGGCACTTGAAAGCAAAAGAATTAGCTATTGCAGTACAGTTACATTCATGTTTGCCATACAGATCTTTGAGCAATGTCAAATATTCAATGGTCAAATAATCCATACAGGTGCACCTAAAACAGATATATTTTCCTTTAAACAACATCCTCCAAGTATTCTTTAGTTTTTCCAACATTATGATAATGTTTTACAAATCATAAATCAGAATCAAAAAATAACACTCCTTACCAATATGTTGGAGAGAATCACCACCAAACAGAATCATAATAGGTTTATTGTAGTCCATGGACACAGTTTTACTACAAATACACAAATTTATGAAATTTGACATTACATTTATACCAAACTCAATACTTCCAAATATACTGCAAATAGTGGAATTGGTGTCATTTGCAATGGCAGTCTTCAAATGTAACCTAACTTTACCATTAATTTAAATTCTGATGACATAGTGTATAGTTTCTGCAATCCACACATTAAATATACTCAAATAAAAATGCTAGGCCCAAAAATTACAGCCTATTTTACCACACACCAAAGTGATAAGATTATACCTAAAAGAAAAAACTTAGTTATAAATGATAAATTTGTAGCTTAATTTGTGTTCTTAAAAAATAAAACATCAATGAAAAGAACACAGTATTTTCCCTGATGAAATACACTGACCACTGCAGATTTATAGATGACCAATTGAACAAAATTTTTTTTATCCAATGCAATGAAAATAACAGATGTCAAAAAACAGAAACTTACAGTATTTTGTGCCTTTTTCTGTCTAATTTTATGGATCATTCTCAGTAGTTAAAAAAGATAAAATAACATTCTTAAATATAAAATAGCATACTTAAATATAAAATAACATACTTAAATTAAATACTCGAATATTTTTATAAATTCACCTAATTTTAAGAGTAACACGTTCTGTATGAAAAATTAACTTCCAATTCTATTAGGTTTTTATTGTTTACCAGCAGAAACACTGGTATTGGTAGTATTTGTGCTTTTTATTACTAGTTGTATTACTTATAACTCATGGAAGAAAATTAGAAAAGTGAATATATTCTAGAAAAAGGCATTGCATGGGAAAAGTGTACAAATTGTGCTCTTAAGTCACACCCAACTCACCTTATCAAAATAAATTAATTTGAAAAGCCAAAAATTTTCATACATTTCTGATATAACTTGTAATGTTTTTTATATATTAAAACTGCAGTACAATTTAAAGACATAACTTTTTAAGAACTCTAGTTTCTCAGTACTACATTTAAAAATTACATCAATAAAAACACAATAAACCCCTCACATAATACTAGTGAAAGTTGTGTTCTTGTTACGAGGAGAGTACTTTTTAATATTCTGTTCTGTTATAGACAAATATTTGTTGCACATACCACAATTATT
Organism: Carcinoscorpius rotundicauda; assembly: GCA_011833715.1. Taxonomy (NCBI): domain Eukaryota; kingdom Metazoa; phylum Arthropoda; class Merostomata; order Xiphosura; family Limulidae; genus Carcinoscorpius; species Carcinoscorpius rotundicauda. The sequence goes on from CM022395.1 coordinate 51,719,537, forward strand.
TTTCTAATTGTCTGAACCTTGAATACAAAAGTGTGAAATGTTCACGTATTTTTGTTTGAGGTGTCATTCAATAGAAGGTGCAGTAGTATAGTTACATTCACAGACACTGACATATACACTATGTCCATTATAGTGAGATTTGCTATCTTCTTAAAACTCAAATGAAAGAAAGATTTAGAAAAATAAATATTAAAACTGTTTGCCTGAAAGGTAGTTCTAACTTTTAATTCTTTTTTACACACACAAAAAGTCTAATGCTCTGTTCTGTAATTTTTATGAAGTAAAACTATGTATAACAGGTAATTTTAATAGTATTTAGTCAATTTCTAATTAAATCTGAAAAAGAACATTTTAGGAGAAACAATAACTAAAATGTTTAATGAAATTAGAAGTAAATGATATACGTGCAGCATCCATTACCTTTAACACGATTCATACTGATTTTTTCAAATTAGTTTGAAACACTTTTCAAGCACTTTTCAGATGCTAAAATAATTAAAATCAACTAGATTCCACTGAATTTTATAAAATTCCTATTTATATGTTCAATATATCAATATATACTACAGTGAAAAAAAATATTTATTGCACTTAATCCTACAACATACATTAAAAATTAGATACATAGATACGTTTTGCTGGATATGACTTTAATAACCTTGACTTTTAGTAACAGAAACAAGCCTGCCTAAAAATATTAAAACTGCTCTCCCAATTTATATTCTACTTATAGTTGAACGTTGACAAAATTGGACATAATAATTTAGAGGTACCTCTGATTCATATGTGCACATGTGTGTTTCTTACATCAAAGCCACATCAGGCTATCTGCTAAGTCCACTGAGGGGGAATTGAACCCCTGATTTTAGTGTTGTAAATTCGTAGACTTACCACTATACTAGTAGAAAGCCTGATTTATATGAAATTTTCAAAGTAGACCCATCTGTTAATGGCAGTACAGGATACAACTATTCCATGGTCCAACTTTTCTATACAAAAATAATCCAACTATTCTTGGATTATTTTGATACAGAAAAGAATTATCACAACGTAGTTACTAATACTAAATTTTATTCAAGAATTCCAAAAAGAATCACTTATTTTCCTGAACAGCAGATGTTCATCATAACCTTAAATTGTAACTCCTATACTACATTCCAGAATTATAACTGTATGTATATCATACAAATACATATTATATCATATATAGTTTTTGTACATAAAACATACAGGCAAAAAAAACAAACAAACTCTTTCTTTCCTTACTTACCTTGCTGGTGTTCCAAATACCATGTGACTGATTACAACCCGAGCTTTTGTTATCAAATTTTCAACTTTTGTGCTGACGAACTGTAGAGCAGCCCCATTGGTGTGAGCTACAAACCTCAAACAGCGGCAAATCACTTTCTTCTTTTCTGGATCAAGATCCTGAATAAAGCCAAGTAAAAATAAAATAAATAAGTCATTGAAGTTTGTTAATGTAGTTATCATATAACTGAGAACAGCACTTGTAGTACATAATATAAAAATAAGCTATTATTTTGTAATTCAAGATATTGAAAAATAGCAGATGAATTTCATAATTATAAGGCTAACTTTTATATAACACAAGATATTGATTATGCATTATTTGACTTTGTTTCTTGTCAATACATGACAAATTTTTTTCTCTGTTTTGTTTTATATTTACAATTTATTAAAATTATAAATATATACAATATTCAAAATAATTCTGAAAACGACACTGAAGAAGTATAAAAAGAGTAAATACTACAGGAATTTCACAATTTATCTTGTGAATATTAAGTGCACAAGAGTAAACTTGTGTGTTAACAGTTTACACCATAACTGGTTGTCATCCAACAAACAATCTCATACTAATATACAGTCTATAAAAGTACAAGCAATCTCAATATATTCAGTAACAGTGTGAATCCAGTCCTAGCACAAAGGACTAAAATGCAATATGACATGTGTATAGAAATCAAGCCTTTGGTTAGCCAAAAACACTCCATACAAAAAACTGCAACAAAACTTCATATTTTAGTTGGTGCTGTATGTAACAATCTGAAGACAGTGAACGAACCTGTCACTGTTAAAAGTGGCCCAGTTAGAAGAATTTATATTACCAAAATATAATGTTAAACATTTTAAGGTACATTATTTATGAAATAACAATTGTAAAGTGGAGATTTTACCAGAGACCTTACTACAAAATTCAAGTGAATGTTTCCTTGATAACAGTAATACATTTATTAACATACAGTGATCTCAACAGGCACAGTTTCTCAGTAAGTAATCTAGAATGTTAAAACGGGCATTGGGTCACAAACAGTAGACCAAGCAAAGCTAAAAACTGGATTTCATAAAAAACATAACATTTTCATAATCTGAAAATGTATTATTGATAGATACCTCCTTACTCTGATAAGTTATCTTCTTCACACATCTGCCTAAAAAATGTGTATACTACTATCTTTAAGAAAACTCTTAATTTTACATGTTTTAACATGAAATATGCTGGTGCATTATAATGTCCTATTGTAGCATAAGCAAGTACCAACAGGAGGGTGACATGACCTCCATGTGTAATAAATACACTTTATACATTGATAACTTCATTCTTTGAAGAATTGAGATCAAAATGTGTACTGAAAGTGTAGAGTACAAATTGGAATGTGTGGTGAAGAGACTATCAGACACACATTTTCAGATGAGGAAAAAGTGTTAACTTCTCAGATGATAACTCACCTCTTTACACAGAATAATTGGAATACCACAACGAATTGGTAAAAAATACATTAAAAATTTTTACCTATATGAACTCATTTCAGAACGCATCCATAATGATCCCCATGAAGTGTGACACCTGATGACAGGAGCTCCATTGGTAAAACACCCATAGGAGACTTTGTCGTGACCATAATATACTACTTTTGGAATTCAAGTGGTTGGTGAGATAATGGAGAAAAAGACAGGACAAAAGAAGAAAGTCAACAGCTCAAACAGTGAATTAGTTAGTGTGAAAATCTCTATTAAGGTTTCAATCAGATATGGGAGCCTGGCACAGATGTTGTAGAAGACTGAAGGAGTATAACACAATAAAAGGTGCAGAAGAAGAAATGTCACATAGTACTGGGAAAGGTGAAATGCCATATTGGTACAGAGGAATGCCTTTATACCTATATTAATATAATAAAATTATATATTCAAACATCTAACACTGTCCTCTACATTCCGACACTCAGTTACACAACCCCTTCCGGTCAGTTACCTCTTTCTTTCTTTGTGAGCCTGACAATGACTGAAGAAGGTCAAAACGTTGTTCGCTCTTCAATGTAAAATATTTTCTCAACCCAAACAAGCCGTTTTTGTATATATATAATAGATGAAAGATCACCTACTTTATAAAGGAAATCCTAGAAGGCCAATAAGAGCTAAACAGAATCCTCAGATAGGGTTTGGGTAAACTGCAGGGGAGGGGAAAACAAGTGATCAATTTCCTTATCAGCTTGGCCAGGCTCAAAAGGCTCAAGAGGTAAAGGGATAACAGCAGGAGACAACACTCAATCTCTCTCCGAATTAAGGCTGATAAATCTTCCAACAGGTTGTATGCTCCTGTGGCCTGAATTAGGTTTCAGACAAATAAGATGTAACAAAAGTGGTAAAATTTTCTTCAGAATTCATACTTGATACCAAACAAATAAGATAAATTTTCTGTGATAAAACACAGTTGAATCAAACACTTTTGAAAATAAAATAGAAACACTCTTTAAGTAAGGTAAACTAAATGAATTTAAACCACTTCAAAAAGTAATGAATAAAAAGAAAGATGTCTGAACTCAACCACTTTCAAATAAGAAGAGATGGTTTAGTAGTAGTGCACAGAGGGAGTCACATGATAGTTGTGCTTCCTACTGGTAGAAAAATGACACCTGATAATTTGGATGAGAGACATATTGGAATTTTTGGTTCCAATAGGGGTGTGTGGAAGGCTTGTGGCATGCTTTATAAAAACAATGCATATAAAGGGCAGCACGAAACAGAAAAAAGTTTATCTGAGTGGATGGAGGAACCATGACAGAAATTGGAAAACAATTAACTACAATTAAATGTGTCCACAGATAATAGAAATTAATGACAAAACAGTTGCCAAAAGCAGGAAATGCAATTTTGTTGAGTAAATAATTCAGTACAGCAAGCAATTTAGTTTCATGATGGTGCAGCTTTATATAATCACACATATTAAAATGTAATTGAAAAATACACAAAGATAAAACATCCTGAGTGATGTATAACTGTGTAAAGGCATTCAAGAACTGTTGAAGATAGTCTCTTCAACTGTACACCAACAGTGGTAAAAATCTGCTGTGCAATAACAACTTAACATATTTGAAATTATTATAAGACCTGGTTTGAGTTCTTGAAGCCATAATGTCCTGAACCAAACAAGACATTCAATGCTTTCAGTCAATTACATAAAAGTAGTTGCCCAACAATAAATTCATAAACAAAATAAGTACCTCAACCACAGGTAAACCTAAACAACTCAGAATATTAACAGCAAATAAATTATGTACAAGATATAAAAAGAAAACAAATTGAAAAATAAAAATAAAGGGAATAAATAAATAAATTATGTTTCCCAACCATATATAATTAAAAGCAGTCTATCCCCTTCTCTTAAATAGAAAGATGCCAAAGATATGCAACTTGTAGAAAAAAGTTAAGTAAAACAATTTTAAGAAACATTCAACAAGAAAAACTTGGCCGTATTATTGGAAAAACTGGAGGACAATATTCCACAACAGTACATACATAAACCATGCAGCAGTATGTAAATAAGTGCATGGTTCTGTGTTTGACAAAAGGCTCACCTATAAATAATAATGCATATTAACATTTCTTCTTTTGTTAATGTTTTGTACCATTTATAAATTCACCATCTAATTACCATTACTCATTATTTGCAATTCCTATTTCTGAATTGCTTGGGCATGCTTCCATAATTATTTCTATTCTTGTGCATGTATTTATGTACTTAAACTAATTTTAATTCTTTTAATAAATATAAAAGAAATATGTAACATTTTTAAACATAATGATTAATTGCTAGCCTAGAGATAAAAAAAAAACAATACTCATTCCACATACTTGAAAGATATCATACTTTGTTCCCAAAATAAGAAGAGGAACAGGAAATGGGTCAATCATATCTTTATCCTGTATAAAAGGAAAGTTTTGAATTTATAATTAAAACTTTATATTTTAGAAGTTAAATGTCTTTAAAACAAGAACTCATATTGCCTGTGCTTTATCTTATTCTCAAAAATATTTCTTATTCACTTTTTTAAAACTTAAAACATTCTGCTATTTTCTTACATATACAACTCTACTGGGGACCTCAGCGTGTCATCACTTCTTCTTCACAATCTTTAAGGAAGAGCAACATCTTGATATTCCTTGTTTTTTAAAGATAACCCCTTCTAATACAAAAAAGGCTACATAATAAAGTGGTGAAGCAATTTTCCAAGTTTAAAGTTAATAAAAAACAACTATGGTATAGAAGGAAGAAATCCTCCCAAAAAAGGCTTAACCCTCAAATGTCTAACTTATTTACATACTGTTCACTTAATAAAGTAATTTTTATCCTTTATCTCCTTTTACAACACTCAGTAAAAACAAACAATCTGAAATTCCAAATCTTGCGCATAAAATACTGACCAATCCAGATAAACCCTAATTAAATCCTTCATAATTTACAATTCATATAAATTTTTAAATAATTAGTTTGAAACTTAAATTTCCTTTAAATTGTTTGTATTTATGGTTTACAAATTTACATATACAAGTCTAAAATTTGTATTTCAACTGCAGTGTGTCTCTGCCATTATAATAAATTTACATGTATTTGGCTTAAAATATCTTTCTATATTAAAAGAACTTGCATAGAGTAATTAAAAACTGAATCTTCATTTTACATATTAAGTTCAGACTACAAAACTATACATACATTTATAACAAGATTCTACAAAAACTGAAAATTTATAAATTTGTTTTTTAATATGAAGTGTCTTGACACATTCAGTGTTCACAAATAATTTGATGTATGAAAGAGAACTTTAAAATTGACAAATATATCTTTCTATATGTACATCTTCATATGTTTTTATTACACTAAAAATGTTTATCAGAATTATGTAAAACTACTTTAAACAAATATATGTGTAATATTACATGCTTGTTAGCCCCCAGTGGGCAGCGGTATGTCTGTGGACTTGTACGCTAAAATCCGGGTTTCGATACCCGTGGTGGGCAGAGCACAGATAGCCCATTGTGTAGCTATGTGCTTAATTCAAAACAACAACAACATGCTTGTTATAATAAAATTACTTTATGTAAATTCAAGTTCTGAAAATAATTAGTACTTGGAAAATTAAACAATCAGGGTTCACTATGAAAAATAATGTTTTTACTTTTTCTTTTTACAACAAACATTAATTTTAAATTTAACCATCAAAAATTCAAAATAAACTTACCATATAGTTATTGTACACACCTCTACATAACTTCAAACAAAAACACTTGCCAAGAGATAATTTCAAACCCTAGTATGCTATGGCATATAGATAAAATGATATATATACAGGGTGGTTGCTAGAAAAACGGAAAATTTGAGGGTCAGATAAGATCATGAATAAAATGCGTGCTTACTCATTTCTATTTTGATTTCTTTACATCATGAATAAAATGCATGATTTTTAATATCACGGACGACATTTTGAGCATCTATGAGTGTAATATAACATATGCCTTTAAAAAACTTTGTAAAAATAAATAGCTGTTTGACAAATGTTCCGCTTTTCTAGCGACCACCCTGTATATATATATATATACACACACATTCATGCCAAAAACATTTCATACACAACATAACCTCTTCTTCCTATATTGATAGATACATTTACACAGACAAAGTAAGGTGAACATATAATCTCAATTTATTTTAATTATGTTTCATATAAACAAAGTAACATTACCATATTACTCTCATCAAACACGTGAATAATTTTACACACAGAAAATAACTTAACCATATGGTCTTCTCCAATACGTTTCCAAGCTAGCTCCATCAGTGTGTCCTTTAATCCAACAGTTTTAGCAGCAGAAGAGTTCAATGTCTGGTTGATTTCTGAACGAACAGCATGCAGAAGTGTTTCCATTGTAAACCACATTTCTTCTGGAACTGACAAGTCTAGAACTAGTACAATGCTCAATGTGCTAGAAAAATTTAAGAAAGCTTATAAAACTAAATTAAGCTATGTATTTAAAGACCTAACTTAAACACTTCTAAAATCAGAAATAGAAATAAAATAGACCATTAACTTTTGAAGCAAGTAATAATTGTTTAATAAGAATGTTAATCTAAGTTTTCTTTTCTTTTGCCATTCTATAGCTAATATGGAGAAATACCTAACAGGGAGATGTAAAATTCCCCAAGTCAATAGTTTTTATTGATAGGTCAGTCCGTTTTATGATCTGGTAATTGGATAACGTTTTGATCCAGCTAGACAGATCTTCACCAGAGCCCTCTGTTCTAACATTAAAATTTATTTTTTACAGTCTAATCCCAAACATCAACAAAGTGAAATATAAGTATCATTTAAGTGTTTCCATAACTATTTCCATTATTGTATATAATAATGTACATATGCACACACAAAATGAATGTTGGTGTACAGGTATCTTGTGAACTTTATAACAGAGAGTATGAGGAAATAGACACAGTAAGAATTAGATGAAAAACTAGATCAAAACTGTTATGAGAAATTAGTTTGCTTTTATTATTTTACCCCAAAACCCAATGATATTTATGGTTCTGCCATACGTTATCATCATTTGACATCAAACTATGATTTAAATCAAGCAAACTGTTTAAACTGTTTTCTAACGTCACGTCATTTCACAACATACACGTGACTCACACAAAATCACCACTTTTTACAAACATCAAATTAGAATAGTACTCACTGTCTTGCAATATATAAACATTTCCTAATGCAGCATTACACTGAGGACTAGTGTCCTATAACATTATATGGGATTACATAAGCCACTAGAAGAACATTCACTGTCTAGCAATATATTACCATTTTACAGTATAGTATTGTACTGGTGACTGGTGCACTGTAACCAATCTCAATATTACAGTAAATAAAAATGACAATGATATCCGGAACATAACATTACATTAACATTATATTGATCCCAAATGTTTTGCAGTTGTGTAAAACTATTGGAAACTATATCAACATACTCTGTTATCAATTTTGCTATCAGATCAACATCAAAATGATGACAGACTTTCCTGCAGCATAATACATACATTTAATGACAAACTTATATCATGATAATAACATAAAAATTAAACAAGACAAAAATTCAAGCAAAAATGACAATACCAAAACTATAATTTAAACTAAAATAAAATCTTATAGTATAAATAAGAACTAAGCCAGCACAGCTTACAATACAAATTATAGTTAAAATATATGCTATATATATACAAAACAACATGGAACTAAGACACGGTAAGTTACAACTGAAACAGAAACCAAGTGAAAGTCAAAAGTAAAACTGTAAAATTTACAATAGAATTACAAAATAGAACAGCGCTACTTAAAGTATATGTTAAAACTAAAACATCACAGTTTACAGCATGAGTCAGAAATAAAAACAAATTGTAATACAATTTATAAATTTAAACAGCATCAATTATAAATAGTATTTTTATTGGTTTTTGTTTGTGGTGCCATTAGATAGATGGCACAACATTTCATAAAATTTAATCACTACTGAGATTTTATTTCAGTACAACAGATAACATCAGTGCATTTATTATTTTAGTCAGATAAATAAATATATGTACAGCCACATAATTTCTCCATTATAGTGTAAGATAAATTTTAACCATTTAATAACAGTAATACAGTATACTTTAACCCAAACACAAGTTATGATTGGAAGACAATTTGAACAGCACTACAGTGTAATTATAATTACGAAACAGTTTATCATAAAAATTGAATTACATGTACATGTTCTAAAGATTGCAACTATGATGTAATAACTGTAACTCACTTTAAGGTCTCCGCAGTTATTGGAATTTCTAAAAGCTGAGTGAATAAAGTTCCACCACCTAGTTCCCACATATTACATACTTCTTTAGCCTATCCAAATTGAAAATATAAACATTTTCAGCAATTTTCTTCTGATATACCAAGATAAGATATAACAACTATAAGTATAATTAAAGTAATGAGCATTATTTACATTTACTGCAAATAACAACCAACACAGCAGTTAACAGAGAGCTGAATTAGTTATCACTCTAAATTTTAATCAAATGCACAGCATAATTTTCCTTTTTTATTGTCATCTACTGCAAGCTTTTCTCTGAATTAGTGAAACACAAAAGTTATCACAAATAAAAAAACTTTCTTAGTAACATAAGATCATTTAAATTACTTGTTCTTGTACAAAGTTACTTTTAGTGTGAAATTGTATCGTAACAGGGTCTTTAATTAACCCTTTCCCTACAGGCTCAGTATAATATACAAAAGTTTGTCTACACATTTGCATGTGCTAAGTTTTAGCACTATAATTTTTGATAAATCACAAGTATCTTAATAAAATTTGGTATACTTTTAGTAAATATTACAGTTTTTTTTGTACACATAAAATTAGATGTTTTAATGACATATTTTCAATAAATATTTGTTTGTAAAAATAGTGTTACGTCACTAGTTTGGCAAATAGTCTGCATTTATGTCAAACACCAAAATGAAAAAGCAGCAAGGACAATTACCACCAGATATCTAAAAGTAATAAACAATAAAATTACATATGTTTATTGTTATATCAGGTTAACAAATTACAAGTACTAATGTGATCTTTTATTAACAGGCTCTTGTTACAAATGTAGCAGTAGAAATCAGTTTAAAATGAAAACAGCAACACTTGCAGTGTAAACTGGAACTAAAGTAATAATACATATGGTAAAAATCTGAAATAACTTATGGTAAAAGAACTAAAACAGTAGTAATTACCAAAAAAGTTAAAATATCAAAAACAGCACAACTTACAGCCCAAGTAATAACATTGCAATAACAGAAACTATATTTATATGTTTCTTACTTGGTGTGTGTGTGTGTGTGTGTGTGTGTGTGTGTGTGTGTGTGTGTGTGTGTGTGTGTGTGTGTGTGTGTGTGTGTGTGTGTGTGTGTGTGTGTTGTCTACAATAATTAGAATTATACAAAATAGTGTTTTAAAAGTTTTGCAGATAGTTATAAAAGGACTTTCTGCACATAGTTGTTCCAAATTTTGAACAAACAGTTTAGAAAGGCAGCTAGCCAATAGAACACAATACCATCTGTCTTCTCCCACTCTGTGTGCCTTGAACAGTGGGGTATATGTTTTGTTGCACAGAGATGCAAGTAATAAGGCCTTGTATTGTATTCACAGTCCAGACACAACAAACCACAAGGCTATGCCTGACTCGCAAAACTAAACAATAATATATAACTTTTATGACTTTTGCTCTGTCTAAACATTCAACCGGTGTATACAACAAAATTCTCCACAATAAAATTAAGCTACTTATAACATTTAGTTCTTGTACGATTCTTACACTCTGAATGTACATACTCACACTATCTAATCCTCTACTACGTCGCCCAAAAAGATACTCAAGAGCTAATGTTGGCTTGGGATTTTCAGCACGCTCCACAAAACGGTAAATAATGCTTGTCTTACCCTTAAACAAATAATAAAAGTTTACTCTTGAACTATATAACACTTTTATAGATTAGTTTTAAATACTTGATTTAATGAACAAAAATGAACCAAATAATGTTATCAATTCAATCAACAATATAATTTTGAAAAACTCAGAGAAGGAAGAGCAAAAAAAACTCAGCATTTTCACATATGCTCAAAAGAACGTAAACTCACTCCTTGCCTGCTTCCAACAAATACTACTGTGGAATCTTTGTGATTGTTGGTTTCTAGAAGAAAAATAAAAATTCTTTATAATATACGAATTTGCTACAAGAATATTATTTCACCTTATCAACTACAGTGAAAAATAAAAGAACGTGCATGTTATTTAATGACTACACATGTGGCATTGACAGATAATAATTTAAATATTTATATTAAGTACATCATCAATTAATAGTATTTAAATGGTATTAACAAGTAAACTAAATACTTTTCTAAAATACAGGAACAAAATGTATTATTTTATCACACATTAAAATTAAAAACAACACTTCTGATAAACACATAATATAAAGTTTTTTCATTAATACATGTTGATTTAAATCAACTGACTTAAAATGTATCTCATATCAACAACCTTAGCTTTCGAAACACAAGGAGAAGTGATGCAATATTTCTTCAGTGATGATTAAATATCTTTTGCACAATAATCTCAAAACATGTTATTCAAATGTTTGTAGTGCAAAGTTCAATGCTTATACAAGTAAGTTATCCAGCTACATGCATTATATTTAAAATTTTTGAAGTGGGCTTTATATTGATAAATTTTAATATTTAAAACAGTTTTGTTACTGAAATAAATCAGAACTAATGCAAAAATTATTAGAATCAATGCACATTTTCTTTATGTTAAAAACACCACTACAATCCAGGTTTTATTTAACAACCATTAATCTGTTCTCAATTTATCCTCACTAGAAAATGAAAAAAAAAAGCTTTCCTCCTTTCAAGTTTGTCATGTTGCTAAATACAATATCTTTTTTTAAAGTTAAAAAATACTTTCAACTTTGTTTTCCTGAACTTACAAAATATAATAAGCATCTCTATATTTCAACACATTCAAACAAAGCAAAATTATGTAATAACTCAAACATTTACCATTAACTTGTGCAAGAAAACAGGTGCACTTCTGTATAACAAAAAGCACACCAATTGTCTTTTCAAGAAGCATAAATAAATGTATATAAAAGCAAACATATCTGTTAAAGACTGAATTTTCCGTAACTTGTTCACACATTGTGTTTATAGGATGATAAATTAAGATAGGAAGAAAACAAAAATCCACAGAAAAATCACTCATGTGGAACTGTACATTCCCTGGAACAAAACATATGAAACAATAGAAATATTTAACATACTATAAAACATAATAAATGCAGTCACAAAACTTTGCTCATGTGAAACTCTTAATAATAAATTTACTAAATTAATCAAGTATTTAGCAACGTGAATAAATTTCCTACAAAAAACCATCAAAATAAATATTCACAGAAACCACAATCAAGAACACAATGTACAGTCAGCCAAAAATCCAAAAGACAATGAAACAACTAACAACAAAACATGATACTGCTATGTACCTTACATTCCACATAAGTGACAAAATATTTAATATTTGTAAAAAAACAAACTTATAATCAAACATAAAACATTCCACTAGACCTGAAATTCATTCCAAAAACCATGTACCAAATAAAAATTTATACAATGTAAAAACTACTCTCATACTTATATTATTTATAAAATACAAGGTGTACACAATTTAATGGTGGGGTTTTGTGACACGGCTGTTATGCCACTACTACAGTACCTAGTATTATACACATCTACATAGTCTTCCCTAAAGTAGTGTTTCATATAGCAGAGTTCTGTTATAATATTTACCATTCAAAAAAGATAGCATGCATTCTGTGATTAGCTGTGCTAAAGATTGTAAAGTTCGTCAAATGACAATTTAGAAGAAAGTACATCAAAGATCCACCACCTGAACACAACATATGAAGATGGAACAGTGTTTAAAAACCTTTGAAATGGATAAAACTGCACTTACAAAAACTTTCAAAATTGTTGAATCAAACAAAAGTCCAATGCACAGCAATTATCTGTTTTTCACCAATTTTCTTCCAAAACTCAATATTCATTTGTTTACACCCTGTATAATTCAACTTTTTCAAGTCTCATTCTTAAAACATTATGATAACCTAAATAAACGTTTTTAATATCAGCCATCTCATATATGTGAAATTTAATGTACTGTATTGAATGTAGACTATGTTGATTGTAGACTTTTCATAATTTAACCTAATAACAAGAACATGTTCTTTAGCAAGATATTCTATTGCATGGCCAGTTTCACTGACATACAAAGCATTACAGTTGGGAATAGTGCAATTCAAAAGATGCACAAGTTTGAAAATTAAAATTTGTTAGATATAAATTTTGTCACATGTTGTAATATGATTAACTCATTAAGAGTTCTCAACATAGCCCCAAATGAAAAATTAACAGAAACCACAAAGTTGTGATCCTTTATTGATTTTAGGCTTAACAGTGGAAGAAACTCTGGATTTCATAAGCACATCCTTTAGAACTGATGAATGATAATAACTAGTTATGTGAGCTTTATTAAAGTTACCTTTCAAGACAGATCTTTTCTTAAGGTATTGAGGTTGTCAGTATTAATCTGTAGAATTTTTCAATATCATTTGAAACATGATTAAAAGAACATTCTGTCAATGTATGGTGTCTTCTTTGTTTTTATGCACATTTATGAGTTTGAAATACTGAGGTTGATCTATATGTATAGTTGCTTGTCAGTTACTTTCCTACAAATTGTAGTGGTCAAATGTCAGTTTAGTAGAGTGAAGAAATCAATCAAGCCAAGCTGTGTCAGATGACCAGATAACAAAACGTTATCTTTGAAGACCAGAAGATTATTTCAGTAAACTTTGATGGAGAAAGAAATGTCATTGCTGGCAATAATAAACAAACCCTGTTGGTCATCAACTCTTACATTACTTATATTTTGCTACATTAATTTGAGAAATCTTTTAAGTTATCATGTCTTTTTCATCTGGAATGCCAACAAAAGTTTCAGTTACTGCATATTTGAATGAAATATTCCTTTCTGATAGCTGTTTGTAATGAAGTGAATTGCTGTATGTGCATTTCTCTCTACATAGTGTTCAAAATTAGACAATTTTTGAGTCAAGTATGAATTAACTAAGTTAGTTGTCTAATAAAAATTCCAAACTTGATGTTAAACTTTCCTATATCAAAAATCTCACAAGAAAGCTCATTAGCTGTCAGATCATAATTTTATTGAGGAAAATATTACAACTTTCTATTTCTCACACTTTAGCCACTTTGACAGGAACATTGTAATGTTCTAAGTTTGATTATAATTGCAGCTGTTCTCTCTTTTTGAAGATTACATACTTGATGCGACACAAACTCAAAAGAAAAAACTATGTTTCCTTAACCATTTCAGATCCATAACTAAAGTCTAATATATTGAAATATAGAAAATATAAATGGTAGAAACAAATGAGATGTGATCAAAACCTTTTTAATAGTAATCTATTACTGGTTGTAAATTGTGATAGGTTTGCAAGATGTTGTAAGAAATACTTAATTATTTATTAAAGAACAGTGTTTGAAATATTTGTTATTTGAGTTAGTTCAATGCAGTCACTTAATCTGATGTTGTTCGTTTATTTTCAAAATTATTAGTTTCTCATATATATATATATTCATTCTGTAGCTTAAACCTTAAGTTTCCTTCTCCATTGATTTATTTTTTGCTAAGCCAGCATGTAAAATACAGATAGCACAACATGTGATACATAGTTTTTAAAGTAGATAGTACCAATGAGTACAATGTTTATAGATTTATGTAAGCCAAATATGTACTTTGCAAGGTTTGAAGGTCAAATTTTCAGTCTTCATACAAAAATAAACACTTACAGTTAGATACTCAAAACAGGAAGACAATCATTTGCCATACAACCCATTGTAAAACTTCTTGAATAATTATTATTAACTTATAAAAGAGTAGTTGATACAGATTTTGTAATTGCATATTTTTCTTTAAAATCTAAATCAATTTTTCTGGTATGGAAGTTCTTTTTATTTTTATAACATCACAGACAGAAAAAAGCTTAACAACACAGTCCTATAAAGTTAAACGTCATAAAAATTGTTTTGGTTTTAATAACAGATTTTCCCTAAACCAATTACATAGATTTCAAAATTAATATCAATTTTCTTTTTATTAAATGAGAATTTTTACAACTGGGAAGAACAAAACTCTTACTTACATCAAATTATTATTTCATTTACCTTAAACAAAAAATTTTATTTCATTATTGTGTTTAGGTTCTAGAATGGTCAATAAGGCTCTCACATTGTGATTGGTCTAAATAAATGTGTAGCCAGCAGTTGTCAACATTTTATGCCTGATAAAACATAACCCAATATCTATAAAAATGAATCACTTACATATAAGTACACAACATTTTGTGAAAACTCTCTACATGATGGAGAAAAATGGATATCATATTTGAATTAAGCATACAGGAATAACTGCAGAGCATGTAAAAATTTGAAGAAAATCAAAACCATCACAGGCCTGTGCAATTAAGTAATAAGAGTAAGAATTGTTTTTGTACTTTGACTATGTACCTTACTTCTATTATTCTGAAACATTATATTTAGTTTCACACTCCAGGCTTGTTTATTGTAAGATCACACTGATGAGGCATCACTACATCAAAATCATCCAACATTTTAGCCAATTAAATACACATATAAAAGGATACTTTCCAAAATTGTTTCTTCTGACAAATAATTCAAGTGTAGTTGTTTTTATTTTATACATTAACAATCATAAATATTTTTGGGTTTTAAATAAAATATATAAAAATACTTCTGAACATTTTTCAATGTTACAGAATACACATATGAAAACAACACTTACCTGTTTCTTCTTTCTGAGCTTGCTCTACTGCCAAATCCCATAAATTGTCCCTGTGCATCAAATATGTGTGTAAAATGTTCAAACTAAGTACATACATTTATAAATATAACCACTTGCTCGAGAAAATTAAAACTTATTTTAATATTTTGAAAACACCAACAGATTTTCAAGAACAATAATTTATCTAGAATGGGTATCAGTATTAATTAAAATATAAAAAAATATTTTAAATGAAATATTATAAAAATAATGACACTGTGTACATAATTCCAAAAAATTATATAATCTATACATAAAAGGTAACTAAGTAATTTATAATTTTCATTATTTAATCACTCTTTCCAAATTCTTGATGATTCATGAAAACTACCCAAACTTTCTGGAATTAAATAAATGTTTTCTACTTTATCAACAATGACCATCATATTGCTTTCAACAATAAATTTGGATACAAACTGCCCCATTAAGCTACTGACATTCTTTCTTTCCAAAACTTCTAGAGTATTTATTCAAATAGTTGTATTAATTTAGATTAGTGCATGGTGATGTAAAATAGGCTCAAAATATTTTTACAACTGTCTTGAAAAACAGAATTAAATTCACTAAGTGCTAGCCAAGTCGAAGATAATTTTCACTCAAGTTTTATAAAGTTTTGTGTTTTTGTGAAAATACACTAACATAATCTGATACTATATAATTAACTATGAGGGCAATTTCATGCAATACAAATATACATCTGAGCCATATAATACATCAACAAATATGGTTCAAGGCAAGAACTAGTACATATATACAGTATTGTGAAAAACTGTTAAAGCAGGAAAATACTTTATTTTTTATTTAGATTTATGGGATTAATTCTCCCATGCCATTACAGAAAGTAAATTTCAACACAATAGCAATATTTCACTGATTCCTGTTAACAACTAAATAAGCCAGGGCGAGAATATTTATTCTTAAAAATTACCATATACTTATACCAAAAGCATGTCATAAAGGTTCTGCTTAAATTAACATAATGATCAAATTTAGAACCAGAAATAACTGCCATGGTACCCCCATACAGTGCATTAACTACATAGAAATAAGCCAGTACGTGGTACTTGGCAAACAAACTATATATTTTGTTGCATACCATGGCCTACAATACTGATTGGACTCCCTGACAAATTTCTGCAGACTTGAAATGTTTCTCAAATTCTATCAAGTATACCAGAGATTGTGAGGCCAGGACAGACAAATATGAAAATAGGAAAGGACATGACAAAACATCTAAGCTCAATGATACTGATGTTAAGCATCTTTATTTATGGAAGGCTGCCACTGATCTCAAACATGAGATGAACAACCATGTACCAAACATCAGAAAAATGTCCAGATATACAGTATTCAGAAGACTCAATGAGAATAGAAGATTTGGTTGTTTAGCAGTTAAAAAACCTTTACTTTAAACTCCAAATATTGTCAAGAGGCTAAAACTTGCTCAAAAGTACAAAAGTTGATTAGATTGTAAAAAGGGCATTACATACATGAGTCCAAGTTTGAAATATTTAGTTTAAAGCATAGGTTGTATGTCTGATGGAAGAAAGATACTTACCTCAATACATAGCACCTAACGTGAAACACTCGGAGGAGGCAGTGTGATGATTTGAAAAATTTTTTTTTTTTCTTAAAGTGACAGGAGAAACTTGCACATCAAAAGTGACTTCCAAGGAAACTTTATGGGAGTGTATTCGATATATACATAGAAAGTAAAATCACAGAGAACACTTTGATTAAACATGTTGTAACATGCCTGATACTGGCTGCAGTTATTAAAGCAAAATGGAAACACAAACTATTAATTATTGGCTGAACTCAAGCATTTCTAATGATTTTCTGTTGTACTAAACATAAAGATCAATAAAACATTAAAGTTTGACCTGTGATTTACCTTCCATTGTTCTTTGACAGTAGCCTGAATTCTAATTTTTGTCTTTGTCCTGACACTTTTGCATAGTGCTGCATGAGTTGACTTGCCTATCTTCAATCCATTTTCTGATATATAAAACATTAATAAATGTCTATCATATGTACAGGACCAGATTTAGATACTTTGAGATTCCATACTTTGGGCGATTTAAAATTCTTTGGAACCCAAGGCTTCTTAAAAATTGTGTGTGTTAAACCAAGATTTGTAATAGTACCAGAAGTACCAGGTTACAGGTACTGATGCTCAAGCCTCTCTAGTCATGTGGCTTGAGCAGTTAAAAATTCAATTATTACTTAAAATTAAACCAAAATGCCAATTATCTGTAAGCCCGTGTAGTATGGTGACTACAGCAATGAATCAGTTGAAATCTAGGATTTCTACTGGTCATAAATTTAATGGGAGTCAGCCTCAGAAAATTTTATTATCAAATTGTAAATTAAAGCATGTCAGAGGCAGGCAAAGAAAGTGATTTCAAAATTTTCATTGATTGCTCTCTAGTCCCATAATATTGAAAAATACAGTTTCAAAACACTGATGACGAAATTATAGACAATATTCTTACATCATATTTCATAGTTTCCCAGAAGATAGTCAAAAAAATCTGGAAAAAGAGACAGCTCAAGGAAACATATCCAAATTCTTAAATATCTCCATAAATAATTAAGAACTTAAAAACTTGTACAATATAAAATTTTGATTTATCATCTATGGTTTGATATCAAGTTCATTTGCATACCATAACTGTGTTTAATCAAATTTTGAATGCAAATCACTAAAACACTGCAACATGCACAGTTTGACCTGCCTGCATGCTAAAGGTTAATCATGCATGCATCTATCTAACATGGAATTGGTTATGCAGACATATTCACATTCTCATCCAGAGTGTGTAGGAGTCATTAGTCTTCCATATTTTATGCTATTGCCAATTTTCAGAGTGAGATTCACTTCTTGACTGAAATATGAACTCAAAGCTACCACAAACATTTATAATTCTATGTAAAGTGAAACTGAAATACCAGAAGAGGCATCTGGTTAAAATGCCAAAGATGGGACATGTGATAACAGATATTATTCTGAACATATAGTATATACCATAAACCAGTACTGGTGCCACCAGTATTGGATGCTAAGTACCACAAGTACTGGCACTGGTACACACTGCAAACTCATTTTACATCACTTCTCTCATTCTTTTATGCTTGTATCACATTCGTTTTAACTCAACTTCTGTAGCACTAAGGAAGACGTAACACCGATTGCTTGAAATTGTGTAACAATTCAAATACTTAATTTACAACTGTTTCTGAGCACAAGTCTAAGATACTTAACATCTGAGTTGAAAAATTTAATTCTGTCATATAAGCCTTCTCTTTTCATCAGTGGCATCAATGATATTTTTCGTATTATTATGCACTGTAGCCCCATTCGTGTAAAGGTAACATACTGAGGCTTATTTCATTACAAATTATATTGGAGCCACATATTTCATTTTGAAGATAGCACAGTTATTTTAATGTCACAGGCTAAAGAAACTCTTCTTTACTTTTTTTACAAAAGCAAATAATAACTATAACATGTAAGAAAGAGTTTTAATACTTTTACAATGAAAAATTAATAAATTCATGTAATTCTACTTGATGTTAAAAGTCACTATAATATGGTGATGTACTATACAATTTTTCTAACTTTAGGTAAAATGTAAAAATTTTGAAATGATCATAACCATAAAAGCCACATGTCAGTTGGTCATTCAATTACTCAAAATTGACTTCCCTTTACACTTAAGTTACAGATGTCCAGCTCCATTTTTTTTCCTATAATGCTTCCTCTTGCAATTGTCATTCCCATTTTAGTTGAAATCAATCACAAATGTAGGTGTAAATAGTTCTTAAATTTTGACACTTTTTCTGCCAAATAAAAGCCTGCCAATGAGCGAGTTACCAGGACAAAATGAGGCATGGCATTCCGTATGTGACAACAAATCATTATGATGTCAAGCTTGGTGAGATCTGAATATAAAAGTTGGGAAGACTCTTGTGATCAGAGTTTACATTAGGGAATTATTACAAAAAAAGCCTTAGTTAAAACAGACTGAAGATATCAATTATCTGTAGAAAGAGGATGGCTTTGCCTCAAAAGAACAGACGTTTATGCAATTACATGGCCATTGTATGTTCTAATCTTTCATGCAAAGCACTAAAATTTGACATGTTCCTGGGAAAGGAAATTCTTTATTTTTTCTGCATATTACCAGTTTTATGTGGAATAGTTTTAGTTTCCATATTTTTTGACAAATTTTACACTATTGTCACTATAGTCAGCTGATCTAACACAAGTAAATGATCAACTTAATTATGATCTTTCACTTTCTTTAAGTGGTAAAGTAGCTTGAGTAAAGTTAAGTCTGCTGCATTGATTCTCTCAGAGGAATATAAACATAGTTCTCAATTAATGAGCTGTTATTCTTGTCAACAAATCAGGTAATAGTTAAACATTTTCCAGCTGATTTAACAAAAACAAATAATTGTTTTCTTATGTTAGAAATATGAGGGTTTATTGGTATATTTAAAATAACATTGTGCTTGGAAAATTACATTTTAATACAGAACTAACAAAATTTTAACATATGATTTTAGAGAGTTTTATACTTTAATTTTTTTATTTCTCCCCATCTTACTGGTTAGGTTTCAGTTTTATATGGACAATGTGTAACTTTAATGTCCATGTGAGAACTTCTAAAGTTTGCACCTCAGATTTCTGGTTACACCTCAGTATTTTTTTTTTACTCACCAAGTACTCCTCAACTTCTCTGATAGCATTAAAACTAACTTTCATTTTTATTCATGCTTTCACTTGTGGTTAATTAAGTTCTTCACATTGATGTCAGCAAACAGTCTACACATTGCTTCATGGGAGAGTGCAGTGGAAGTTTATATTTAAAGTACAGATTTGAATTAAAGGTTA
Organism: Carcinoscorpius rotundicauda; assembly: GCA_011833715.1. Taxonomy (NCBI): domain Eukaryota; kingdom Metazoa; phylum Arthropoda; class Merostomata; order Xiphosura; family Limulidae; genus Carcinoscorpius; species Carcinoscorpius rotundicauda. Next base: position 51,740,296 of record CM022395.1, read on the forward strand.
AAGTGACAAGTAACTAAATTGTTTTACATTCCAACTTGGGGATGTTCTTTTAGTATTTCTTGTTTATATTCTAGCTTAGGTTACAGGAGCTCATTGTTAACTATTTTCTTCATTATTCTTAATCTTTTTATTCTAACTGATAAAAGTATTTGTCCTATTGTTAGTTTGTATTGTAATTTCAGAAGTGTCATTAAACATTCATTGTATGAATTAATATGCATGTTCTCTTATCCTTTGAAACGTGCCTGTCACAATTCATTGAAAAACATATGCCCAAGTCTCAGAACCTCCTAGCGTTAGCAGGCCTTTCTCTGCAAGTTGTCTGAAAGATAACACCAGCATTAATAGTCAGTATTACAATGACAACAAACAGAGGCAAAGTACCCATATTTGGCGAATGCATGGCTGAATTTTGTTGACAAAATAGAATTCCTTGAATAAAAAAAATGATCAACATTTTTGAGCATTCTTAAATTGAAAAATACAGATGAGGTAGTAAAACAGTTACAACCACCAGCAGACTAATGCATATCTCACATTTACCAACTTTTTCTTCACACGTTCATCACATGCACAGATATTTGTCATAAGAACAAGTTGTTTATTCTTCTCTAGAACTCCCCAGAAAAGAAGGAAACATTTTGTTGAAAGCATAGAAAGTTCGATTTGTGTTGACCTATTGGATATTTGAGGATGAACCCTCCTCTTTGCTGTAACCCCAATTACAAACCCACATTTTCAGAAACATAACTATAGTTACCTCCAAAATTCTTGTCTTACTTTGTAAATTTGTTTCAACCACAAATATAATATAGAAGGTGTTCAAATAAATAAGGGTTTTTTAGATAGGTATTATTATTACAATTATTACATTTCATTCTGTATAGTTTTTGCATGTTCTTTGTTTATGCACAACAGTATATCTATATTTAGATCTTTCTAAACTTCTACATAAAGCCTCAAAAAAGGGATCAAGGGGTTTGAGAAGTTATCAAGACTAGCTACACTGATTTAGACAAAATGGACATGGGTAGCTACAGGATCATTCAGAATAAATATTTAAAATATATTTAATTTTCGGTGTTTTCACTTTGGAACTTTTTGAAATTTGACAAGAAAATGAAAAAAAGAATTCAAAGGAAAGTGTGCTAAATATTTTTCACAGTCATAGTTACTGTTTGCCAATATTTTTATCAATAAATTTCTTAGTTAATTTGTAATTTACTTTTCCTAATGCTCCATTTAGTATTGCAATTTCAATTAAAATGTAAAATTTAATAAAGAATAATACTCTTTGTAACAAGCTTGTCCAAATAAGAAAGTGTTTTCCTCACATCATTTACCTTTTTCTCTTTAAGGTCTTGAATTACGGACTGCAAGTAAGAACCTGTTGCTTTACAAAATGATTTAAGCTATTTAGTGAATCGGGCAAATAACTGGAAGAGGTATTTTAATTATAATAAATGCACGTCGGTTAATATTAGGTAAGGAAAATATCTAGATATTTTGGTTGGTCAATTTCTGAGCCTGTTGCTGATAGTAGGACAAATATAATTCAAGGCTGTATTCACAGAATTATTAATTGTAAGTCTAAAGATCAAAGAGATATTATTTTCTTTTCACTGCTCAAGGTAAGGGTGTCAGTTGGAGTATTATGTAAGGTCACATGCATATTAAGAAGAAGATTGAACTTTTAGCAATGGCTCAGAAAAGGGTTATGGATGATACCTGAAAATGATGAAAAGTTGTTATGGAGGGACAGATTAAAACCTAAAACTGCTTTTCTCTCTTGGGGAAATAAAATAGGTTAGAGGGGATCTTACTGGTGTTTAAAATCATCAAGCAAACTGATAGTACTAATGCATTAATTTATTCATTTAATGATGTGAATTGTAGGACAAAGTTGGTAGATAGGTATTTCATGTTTATTGGCACAAAGCTACTAGGCTATCTGTGCCAAACAAGATGTAGTAGATTATAATGGTATGTGGAAATGAAGGTAAAAATACATTGTAGGACAAAGGTACACAAATATAGATTTTGATGGGGGTAGAAGGTATTTCCAGTTTGGTTGCATTCATATGTGGTGGATTCAGTAAATTTAATAGCTAAGGAAGGCCTTGAAAAATATGCAAATGCAACTGATTCTTGTTAGATGCATGTTTTGTTTTTTTTTCTTTCAAGAAAATGGATGAGACACAAATGAACCAAAAGAAAGATAAATTTTCACTTTCTAATACAGCAAATAAATTATAAATCAGTTAATTCTAGTAATTTTATTTTCAACTAAATCCATGTAGATAAATTTGGACTGTGTGTTCCATTTAGCATTTCCTTGACTAACTAATTTATTTACATTAACTATATAACTGTGAATTAGCATTTTCCTACACTAATACATACTTATATTCTCCCATAAAGTAGCTTTTCTTAACCACCATTGCCCTTTATCAGCCTAAATTTTCAATGTACACTACAAGTCTCCTACCTCCTGCTTCTGCATATCTGCATGCAAATGATCATATAGCAGCTCCCCTCCAGTAGGAATGCAACTTCACTCCTGTAGCATCAGTGTCTTCTTCACACATACATATCTTAATCACTTTGAAATTGATCAGAAGACATACACATCATCAGAAGTGGGGATTCTGGGAGGGAAATGTGAAAGTAGTAAATATTTATTGGAAATGCATTTTTCAGTGGAGAAAAATAACAGCTTCCAATACAATTCCTTCCCACTTCTCATAAAATTGTTTGAATCCCACATTGAACTGGTGGAGAGCCAACAAAAAAAACTTTAGAAAGCACCCAAACAGAGAGCATGCGGTATGAAACAAAAACAGAAAACATCTCTCTTCAGCAGGAGATGCACCACTTTTCATCCAGGTATATTCTTGCTCTTTTATAAGTGTCGTGAACATAAAAAGCAGAAAAATATGAAGGAACCCCAAGAATATGTGCAATCGATAAATGGAGATCCTGATTGTTGGGTGGCTAAGGTACAACAGACTATAATGGTAAATCAGATCTGCAGTAGGTAGAGGATTACCTATCTCTTCACTTTGAAACTGAAACTGGTAAGGAAAATGAGCTGCTGTACCCAAAACCATCATCCACTGGATGCATTTCTAACAAAATCAACACTAAATCCACCAGAACCAACACCCAGCATACAGTAGGAAGGTGGACAGCCCCAACAGAATGACATCTCTAGTCCAAAACCTGATGACAATGTGTATAGTAAGAGGGACCACAAACTTACAATATATTACTAGTCTGAAAACTGGCAAAAGTTGGCATTTAACATCTGATCCATGGTGGATAGAGGGATGTCAGCCAGAACACATATGAGGACTTACTTAGCTGGACCAATTCAAACCATTGGTAGGAAGGACGAACATCTTAGCCAGAAAAGCAAACTGCAATAACATATATATTTTTGACATGGCAAAGTGCTTCAATCAGGTAACATACGGAAATGTACATCAGGTCCACAGTAAAGGAAGGTCACACACAGGTGCCCTCAAATACCATTATATAGAAAATAACTAAGCTGATAATTCCAAAATTGGTGTAAGTAAAAAAAACAAAACAAAAACCACTGCCTCAACAACCTTTTGTTCAAGGAAAGTATTTTTTTCTTATTTTTTTAAACTTTTTATTTATTTATTTATTTTTATTCAAAATTTGATTAAAAGACATCTGATAACTCAAAATATTAAACTACACTAAATAATGTTATTTAACTTTATATAATAAAACTTCCTGTTAAAGTCTACAATGATGTGCTTCAAAACTAGACTTAATTTCTTGTCTTTTCTTTAAACTCAAATTATTTAACACTCCTACGAGAAAAATATTTACATCCACTAAAGTGATACCCTAAGTGGATGTTTTAAAAAAATTTTTAAATAATATTTCGCAAATGTCTGAAAAGTCAAAATATTATTGCTCCTCAAAATATAAAGGGATAGGGTCAGTTAATGGCAATTTCATTTAAATACAAAATTATCAGCCTAATATTAATAACCTTTCAAGTTGCTCTGGGGCCTATTAGGCCCCAATTTTCATAGGAGTGTTAAATAAGGTTTCACTGAATATATTAAAAAATGAATGAACTCTAAGTATTCAAAATAATTAAGAATAAACAAAGGAATATTTATTCTCAAGTAAAATAGGTTATATGGAAGTTTACAGAAATTTAATGCTAAAAAGATTATAAAAATGTTAAAAAAATGATTTAAATCAATTAAATCCAAAAGTTCTGAAGACTAACTCACTAGCCTTTGATATTCTTTACTGCATGTGACACAATGTTTTAGTCTTACACTCAAAATTTGATGAAACTATTTTTGTTTATATTATACCAATTCGTATACCATAAAACAATAACTAGTGATCCATACTTTAATATTATACAAAGTTTTGAGTTATACAAGGCAATATATTAATAAATCCTGAACTTTCCCTTGTGTGACATGTGCAACACTCATTCTCTAGGCATCTTGTCTTCTCTATTTTATCTATTGCACGTTGAAAAAGTGCAAGATTAAATATAAAGTACTCTATAAAATTTATTATTGCTCAGACAAACCACAAAGTTTATAGCTTTCAATTTTGTTTGGTTACAGACCTATCAAACAGAAAATCAGATCCCTCCTGCCACACCCAACTGTTACATCCTTTCTTATGTTTAATTACACATCACCTGTAACTAACTGTAAGCCAAGGTTATTGCATATCAAATGATGTATTACATTACTTTGTGTTCTCAACAGATAGGCATCAATTTCACTCACAACTTTAGTTCTCACAGGAATCTTAACAGCTAGCATGGATGAATTTGTAACAACTGTCATTTAGTCAGAAGAATTGTGATTAGAGAAAATTGCTTTTTGCATGTTATTAGTCTGTTATTTGGTGCATTATGTAATTAAATAAAAATTATTACCATCAGAATACCAAAAAAATAGGTCTAAGTGTCCTCAGCAATAGACAGCAAGGGAAAAAGAATTTACTAAAAAGGAAATCCAATCCTTATAAAATTTATAAGTGACTCATGAGTTGTCTTTTCAATACTCTCTGAAGTCACTTATAAATCCTTCTTCATGGTTTTTATTTGACTCTGTGTTGAATGATTTTGCAATTTGGCTCACTAAAATACCATCACCATGGCAGGAAGACCCTAATTTTAAGAATGCCACAATGGGTTAGAAGGTTTATAAAACCTAATGATACTGACAAACAAGAAATGCATCAAATAAGCAAATATGTAGAGATTTTAACCAATAATCAACAGTAACAACAATTCATATTATAAATAGTAGTCTTACCAAACATTTTATCCAGTCTCTATTACTGAATAAGTTTTCTTAATCGTATGTTTAAACCAAATTTTTCCCTTTAAATATGTTGCAATTTTTGAATTTAGTTGATTTAAATATTGTTTAAAAAAATTTCATATTTTAGCATCAAATTCTTGTAAACTCCCAAAATAAACTATTTTACTTAATGATAAATGTTCCTTTGTTTATTCTTAATTATTTTCACTATTTATAATTGATTTATTCAACAAAACTTATCTGGAAAGTCATTTACAAATTTTAAACAAATATAAAAAGGTTGATGAGACAATGTTGTTTTTTCTTCAAAATTATACCAATTCTTAAAAGCTTAGTTATTATCCACACAATGATATTTGGCCCTAAAATTAGGATATCTAAAAGTTTTTGTGGGACACTAGCATCACACCATCTACACATGGTACTAATTGTGACCAAACTGTTTCCAACCAAAACCAGACCCACCAGAAATGTAAATCTATTATGGAAGAGGAATGCCATGATAAGAAAAAATTATCTGTAACATATATAAACATGAATTCAGTACAGTGTTACAACCCAAACCTGGTAGCTTCTGTAATTGTGCACCAGGTCCACAGTAGGAAGTGCAATATGCCAATGACATTTGCAGAATGAAAACTCTCAACTAAGTGGTATGACTCATCACTTAGGAGAACAGGTTTCCATGGCCCACCACTTCAGCAGCTGTGAACTGGGAAGTGGTAAGGACTCCTATATTCCAATGAAAGAAAAGAGGTAAAAAATGAATTGGAGGGTCTGAAGAACTGGACCACTAGAGACAGTGAAATGGGTGACCACAATCTTCTATTTTGAAAAGCAGGGTTACCACAGCGATCAAGTTGATTAACTAAAACTTGTTGGCATCTATAGCAGTGAATCATATCTTTAGCAGCAGAAGTCACAGTGCTGTTGAGCATCAGAGATGGGTAGTAATCCCTGTCTCCTCTACTCATATTATTCCATGAGTGTATGGTCTATGATGAACATATCTGTAATGCAAAAAAAGTCATTAAACAGAACTACAAGCAGTCATACAGAAAGCCTTGTCTCTATGATGTATATAACTCAGTTCTACAATATAACTGTACAAGTACAGATAACAACAGAATGGAAACACACCACCAACAGCTGGCATCATATGAAATTGTACATCAGGTCCATGATAGGAAAGGCTAAAGCATAACTGACATTGAGCATAGTCATAGGATGTACAGTGCAGATTAAGAAAAACACACCAAAAAAACCACCTAGACAGACACCCCTTGCCACAGAGTGGGATTCATAATACACTGGCAAAAAAAAAAAAAAAGAGATTTATGAAAAAGTACATATACCTGTGTAAGATTTTAATTAAAAAGTAAAAAAAACTAAGTCAGTAGTTGAATGCAAAACACTGACAAATCCACAAGCAAAAACTAGCACAACTATACAGTAATAATGCCAATAAAAGTGATTAATGAGTACAGACATGAAGATGGTGCTGGTTACAATAGGACAAGTATCATGCTCTTGCACAATCATTCACATGTGGATATGAAGATATCAAGTGATTAAAATAATATTAAAGAACTGTAATTTTTCAGTACTTTACCTTCCTAAATGCCTCAAATGAACAATACTCTTCTTTATTTAAAGCTTTTATATGCATGTTCTTGTGAATAATAACTTACTTCATGTTGATACATTAATTAGTGGTTACCGATTTATTTACTATTTTTTGATAAATCTACAGAATATAGATGTTTCAAGTATTTAATTACTACCTACAGGTGGATAAAAAAAGAAATATATATATATACTTACGTTGGCATCTTCCTTCTTTTATATGGTGAACTTCAGGATTAATGATACAGACACTTCCATTCAAAAACCTTTAAATGAATAACATATTATGTCAGTATAAAGTATAATTTTAAAAAGCACGTAAATTCTTTTCTTCTAGTTATACACAACTGTCATGACAATTTTTTGATTTCTGTTTCATGTCAAGTACAAAAAACAAACTATTCTACAAACAACCAACTACACAAGTTTCTATTTATCATCAGACCAACTACATGCACACATACAGGTATTTGTAATTAGTGCCATTTATCACAGTATGTATTATTTAATTACATTCTCAAGAAAAACAATTTTTGCTTTGACTATTATAAAATCTTGAAACATCTAATATAACTTCTGACTATTTTATCTTACAGAAAAGTCAGTCTTCCATAAAATGTTTTGTGTAGTTTAGGCAAATTTTAATTTACTTGGGTGTACAGATGTTTTGTTACATGTTACATGACTAACAGTCTTAAAAAACAAATGAAACTGTATCACTTCCTACAACTGGAAATGCAATGTACAAAGTGTAGTTGTTTGTTAAAAAGAACATGCAAAGTTCGGTATGTGAATCATCAGTCTCAAACCACAGGTGTAAGAGGGATAAGAACTCTGGATCCAAGTCCCAGTCATGATAAAATAAACGACTAATGAATAATATAAGAAAGGATGATCTGTGCCATGCTGATTAATTATAGCATTGAATACCATAGGAAATTCATTTAGACAGAGCTTAAAAGTCTCTTTGAAATTAATGGGAATAAGACTTAATGCTTTGAATTGTTAGTTGTTTAATTGTCAATAAGGTATATGAAGAGGTAAAGCATTAGAATGTATTGCAAGTAGGGAGGGGATCTCATGTTCAAGATCAAAGCAAGACAGATTTTGTTGTTTCACTCATATCAGGTTATTAAAGTATGCAAACATTTCATACCTTACACAACACATCACTACATAAATATTGCTTTAAACATAAAACTGTTATTTACACAAAAAGTAAAAGTCTCATTGTTCATCAGAAGCTTTTGTTAGACTTAAGACTTAAAATCAGTTAATCTATTCATACACTCCAAGTGATGTATGGTTGAATGATGTTGATCATTGTTAAAGTAATATATATAACAGATATGTGCAATTTTTGAAAAAAAAAGATTTTTTTAATTCAGTAATCAAAACCCTAGAAGTGTATTTATCATTTAAAATATCCTCCCCTAACTGTCCCACAAAATATACAAATTGAATATAACTTATTATTACAATTTTTTCAAGTATTTAATTACTACCTACAAGACCTAATTACAAGACAACAGTACAATCAGCAATTAATAAGAACTTTTGCTTCATTAAAGCAAATAAAACATAATTCAGTCAAAACTGAGCATGTCTAATTTTTGTGCATGACAAGAAAAAACAATTAATGTTTCTTTTTATTTTGTATTCATATTTCACCAATCTTTACAATGCTACTGGATTTTTTGGGGGGTTTTCTGCAAATCATTTTGATAACTAAAAGTTATATGTCAGTTATTCATATCATTTCTATTAGAAATTAACTCAACAGAGTGCTGTGAAGTTTATCTTGATTTCTGCCAGTATTTGTTTTTATTTGTTCCACTTATATGATTTTAAAAGGTGAAATGCATTTAAACAGTGCATTATCAATACTTGCCTATTTTCTTACACATTTATTTATTGTATATACAGTTCATGTAACTTACATTTACTTGTCAAATTATTTAATGGTTCATATTTACACAACATATAGGTGTTGTGTTGATGAATATTTCATTGTTCAAACAATAAATTTCAAACAGAACACAAACACCACATTACAGCATTCTGGATGTAATACAACCTACGGATACAAATTATCAAATATTTTTTATGTAATATAACATTAAAAATGTTCCACCGTTCTCAGAATCATCTTAAAACAACAAAAAGACCTGGATACATATATCCAAAAGCCTTCCAATGGGCCTATTACCCATTGAAAATTTTAAAAATATATTGTCATCACAATGAAATTAATTTTATCTGATTTGAGCCTGGATTGTCTTATTACTTATTCCCTACTGGGTTTTACACTAAATGAGGTAAAACTCAAATAATTAGAACTTTGACTTAAGTTACTTCAGAATTGCATGGTTGATGTTGATTAATTAAAATATTATATTGTTGTAGCAAAAGGCCTTCTTTTATGTAGAAAACAATGTAGTAAGGGTATAACAGCTAATTTTTAAAGAGACAATGCATATCATACCATCATTAGAATAAAACACTACAGCAAGCAGAATGGAAAAGTTCATCAGTACCATATCATGAGCAGACATTCTAGTTCCATTTATTATCTAAATGGTTTTTAAACTTTGTAAGATAAAGGTAAAAATTATCAAAAGTTTTATTTTGGAATATTATTTGATGTTATTCTTATTGTTACGTTATTTCTATTGATATTTAGCTTGTAGAATAATAACCATAATACTAAGCTTTTACAATGGGTAAGATAACCCATACTTTTCAGTATATTGAACATCCTTTCTTCTTACATTAATTTGCTGTTTATTATCATAATTTCAATACATAAATTGTTTTTAACAGTTAGTTTAATATATGATTTCAGGACTAACCTAAATCTTCTGAGCTGGCTGAACTGCACAGTCTACACTACTGGAATTAGAGTTGAAAGTATTGTAAACAATTATGTAATAAAATAATACTGAGAAGTAGAAACATATATTTAATTAGCTATAATGATTGCTAAGTTGATTTTTAGTTTCCTACAAAGTACACAGTTCACACTCATTAAAACTTAATAACTTGGTTCATCTATAGTGTTCCATCATCATAACTAATCTTTTAAAAAAACAAAACACAAAGAAATCAGAGCCAACATTTATCAACCTTTCCTTGTTTACCACTTCCATAACATCTGCAGGAAGACATTTCAAAGGCCAACTACTTGTTAAAAATAATTGGCTGTCTTCACCAAAACTTACTTCTATCCTACCTAAATTTAGATTTCTTTCTCCTAGTCCTACAATTTGCACAATAAAGGATGAAAAAGATGATGCACTGGCCCTATAAATTCCTTTAACAATCCTAAAAGTCTCAAACAGATACCCTTCAACTTTTTTTTTTCAAGAGAAGAGAAAACAATTTTAGAAATCTCAGCCTGTCCTCAGAAGACAAGCTTTCTGTCCCAAGTATCATCCTAATAACTTTTTTCTGAATCCATTCAATAAGTGAATGTTGTTACTTAGCTGAGGAGCTCAAGACTCAACACAATACTTCATATGTGGCCTAAACATTATAATCTCTTCCAACTTCAATTCAATACTTTTAGAGATGTAACCTAAAATCCTATTTGTTCACCTCTAGCAATAGCACAGAATTTGAATAGCTTAAGATATTGATGAACCAGAGCATCAAGATTCTTTTATGATACTGTTAAGGTTATTCTCATCAAACATTGACTAATAATTAATATTACGATAATCCAAATTAATTATGTAACATGTATCATCATTAACCCTAAAATAGCAGAAACACTACAGGTAGCACCATCAATTGAAAATGACCACTGTTTAAGGGTTAAAAGCTATCTGTCATTTATTCACATAACTTGCCAAATGATATAAATTTTTTTTGTAAAGTGGTAGCATCCTCCTCACAGCTAGCAATACACAAAACCTTAATACCATCAGTAACTTTAAATAGTTTATTGACCATTCCTTCATCTGCATCATTGACATAAATCACAATTAGTAAAGGTCCTAACACTGAGCCTTGAGGTACCTCAGTTGTCACATTAATTAAGGACTCAACAATTTTATTGAATTTCATTCATAACAACTATTTTCTCCAGTCCAGCCAATTTTCTTTCAGATAGAACCTATGCAGAAATTGTTTTAATAAACCTTTTATGTGACATCTACTTTAAATGCTTTCTGAAAACCCACGGACACCAAATACACACACTTTCCTTATCTACATGAGCAGTAATCTCTTCAAAGAATGTTAAAAGATTAGTAAGGCAACAAAGATTTTTCCTCTCATGCAATCTTGCTGACAATCCAATAAAATTTAAAACTTTGTTGAATTACTTTGCAAAACATTTTTTATCAATTTTCAGAAACTAAATTTACAGGAAAGATTTTATAACCTCTTTTAAAAAAAAGGAAAAAAATTCGACAACTTTCAATCTTCTGGCACCTGCCCACTATTCAAGGACTTGCAAAAAGAAAAAAAAAAGCAAATGGTTCATATATCCAATTCTTGACCTTCTTTAAAACCCTTTAAGAAATATTATCTGTCACAGGAACCTTATTCTTTAAACTTCTATACGTTTCCTTAAGAAGCTCAGAATGATCATCCTATTCAATCTTATTTCCATCCAGCCAATGTTCAGTACAAGGAATATTTCATAAAACTTGTTAAAAATAAAAAAGTAAAATTTAATAATCCCGCCATCTCATAATCACATGAAATAAGCCTTCTTTTGACATCCCTCAAAGACCCTTCTCCCATCATGACACTTTGCTTACCCTTAATGCAATTAAAATTTAAAGTTATTAACATAACTGTTAATTTTTACATTCTTGGCCAACCTTCTTTTATATCTCCTTGATGATTTCATAATTTCCTGTTCAACCTTCTCTCTTGATCCTCTGTAATCCTGTAAATCTTCCAATATAACAGTCAATTTACACTTGTGAAATTTATTATGTTTTTTCTTTAATTTTGTACTTTAACAACTTTATAAGATAACCTAGTCTTTAATTGAAGTAATTGTCTGTTTCTACAAGAAACATGTCTATCTTCAGTGCTAGCAATTTATTTTTAAACAATCCCCACATTTGATCGGTATCTCTGATCAATTCCCAACAGATAAATTATTCTTGTATCCTTTATACGTTTTTAAATTTCTAACCAAAATATCCTTATTCCTGAGCTCCCTATGCAGTAAAATATAAAGCCTAATAAACTTACACAAAAGATGTTTCCCAATCAACACCCTCTCAAGCATTAATATATAGAAATTCAACAGTAAATCTAAAATAGTATTGTTCCCAGTAGATCCCATGACCAATTGGTAAAGTCTTGAACTGTTTCTAAAATACCAGTCTCCCTCATAGTTTGACTAACATTTCCAAATATATGCATGTTTTAAAATAAAATCATCCATAACTATGACCTAATGAACACCTGAAACATTAATCTTATTTTGGAATTGTTCATCAGTTTCATCTGGTGATTTGCAACACATTTCCATTAAAAGTTTTTTCTCCTCACATCCAATTACTGAAACCCAATCAGTTACGATCTCTTTGTGACAAACATAAATTAACTGCTAGTCAGAAGTGACAACACAAGACAACTAGCCACATTTTACAACAGCATTCAACAGCACAATCAAAGTTTATCTTATTGTTCTTTAAAACAATTTCACTGTTAGCTTTAGGTTCAAAATGTTATCATTATTTTGATTTGATTTGAGATGATACTCTCAACTTGTCTTTTCTCACAAAAGCAAACACTAACTCAATTTAATGCATTCACATGGTAAATAAGCTCAACAACATTTAAAAAGTAAAATGTTAAGAGCAGATTTAGTATTTTACAATTACTTAGAGGCACACATCAACAAAATTACATCTGAAACAGTGACTAAAAGATTCAAGATATGGGGTTGAGAACAGAAGCCCTCTCAGTTTGCAATATAAATAGCCATTTTGGCAAACTTAAAAACAATAAGTATGGTGATTCAGGCAATTTTAACCTTCATTTAAGAAAAACTGTTACCAAATATTTTTTTACTTATAAATTCATTCAGGCAAAACATACACAGCTATTTCTGAAAATTCCCCAACATACCTATGGAAGCTATTATACACAAGTTAAAAATCAATACATGTAAATGTCTTACTGTTAGCCAAATTAACAATAGTTTACATAAATCAATTTGACAGATATATTACTTCCTAATTTTTCCTGTTTGTTTTATAATAAATCCAAGATTTCCCACTGTCAACATGTCAGCAAAATGAAAGTATTACAATTACTACAGGATTTTGGCATAGTAAAACACTGTATAGTCTTATAACACTTCTATACCTAGGAAATAAAAATTTTACAACATTGAGCAAACCTAATAATTGTCTTGGTAACTTTATCAAAACAGTGACAAGATGATGATAATTGTCATGTTCCAGTAACGTTATTAGAGTACTGACAACGTTTTGATCATTGCCTCATCTTTGTAACACTGCTGTACTACTGACATGTTGATAATTGTCAGGTGTCACTAACGTTAATAATCACATCTCTCAGTAACATTATTGGGGTAATGACAACATGTTTGTATTTGTCATGCCTCAGTAATATTACTACAATAGGCACAACATTTTCACAACTGTCATGTTTCAGTAACGCTTTTATAGTAACCACATAGAAACGTTTTGGACTGTATCACATAAACAATAAACTTTCACAGTTTCAACAAAAGTATAATATCACTAGAGCTTATTAATCAACAAAATTACAAGTCAAATGCATATAAAAAAGTTGTCTGCTAGGTGATCGTGCTGCTTATTTTCTATAAAGTTTTATTAATTATCAGCATTATTATTTTTACTAATAAATGACAGATGCTAAACAGCATTTGCAATAACATTAACAACAATTAGAACATTACTTAACTAATAAAATTATCTGAAAGATCTTTGTACGAGTGCTTAAAGCATTATTGCATGCTCCTTGCTATGATATATGACTTTATTACTATTACTGTACACTTATCATGTTCTACTTGAAACATAAATTAAACATACTTACAACTAATTCACATGCTACTATTCATATCATTTATAAAGTATATATACTCGTAGTGACGTACACTACCTCGTGTTATTGCTGCGAAATAATTTTGCATTGTTTATGATAAAAAAAAAAATTACGGACAAAGCATACATGTGTTTCTTAAGTCCATTTATAGACCAGTCTTATGGTAAGACGCATTTTTAAACTGATAACTGAAAGGTAATTATATAATTTCAAAAGTTTGAAAAACTCATTTACTTTTACTTACTTCTGCTAGAAATCTGTAGGTTTGCGTGTTGAATTTCGTGTAAAACTATTCGTGGATTATGCGCCTTCGTCGTTTCTGATTCAAAGTAGTGGACGAGAGAAAATGCAGTTGAACAATACCACCCATCGCCAATTCTTAGGCTACTCTTTACCAGTGCATGGTAGGATTTACCATCATCTAATAAATCCTCACAGCTGAAAGTGCAAGCACGTAACCGCCTGCTAAAATGTTTCATTTCTACTACATCTATGCAGTTTTATTTATTGTAATATTGTGAGAAAATTGTTAGACTAAGTTCATCCAAGTTACCATTGTTCTTTTCTTCTTCTCTGGATGTAATACCTCTTCTGCTCAAAGAAGATATTTTTGTTGGTTTGGTTTGTGTTGAATTTCGCGAAAAGCTACACAAGGGCTATTTGCTCTAGCTGTCCCTAATTTAGCAGGGTAAGACTAGAGGGAAAACAGATAGTCATAATCCCCCATCGCCATTTCTTGGGCTACTCTTTCACCAACTAATAGTGGGATTGACCGTGACATTATAACTCTCTCACGGGAAAAGGTGAGGACGTTTGGTGTGACGGAGATTCGAACCCGCGAACCGCAGATTATGAAGCGCACGCCTTAACGCGCTAGGCCATACCGGGCCCAACAAAGTATGAATACACCACATACTTGTGTGATACGGTGCACACCTGTCTCATTCTCTGATACAACTGACCTCTTACTAGTAGACAGTTACGAGTCGAACATCTTAACTCACCTGGCCATGAGGGGCTCAGTGAAAAAGAAATGGTTGAGTAGTCTAAGAGAGAAAGTTCAGTTGCCAGAGATTAGCAAATCTGCCATTCAACTCAACATGCAGATTCAAAAGATATTCAAAGATGATTCGGAAGGTACTTCTTTGTTTGTTTTTTAATCTCGCGCACAGTTACATAAAGGCTATCTGCGCTAGCCGTGCCTAATTTAGCAGTGTAAGACTAGAGAAAAGGCAGCTAGTCAGCTCCAACCATCGCCAACTCTTGAGCTACTCTTTTACCAACGAAAAGTGGGATTGTAACATTGTAACGGCTGAAAGAACAAGCATGTTTGGTGTAACAAGGACTCAAACCCTCGATCCTCGGATTACAAGTCGAGAGCCTTAACCACCTGACCATGCCGGACCGATTTGGAAGATCTCGAGGATCCTCCTCAATTCCTTCCCTAGCCAAAATTCCTAAACTGGGTCCAAGTGGACCCCATTGAGAATCACTGCTCAAGAGGGTATGGAGCATGCTCTCCAGAAAATTAATATAACAATATAATTCACAGTTGCTATATAAGTCAAATATAACAAATTCCTAACCTAACCTAGGTCCAAGTGGACCCTATTGAGAATATAACCAATTCATAACCTGGGTCCAAGTGGACCCCATTGAGAATCACTAGTCTAGAGGGTATGGAGCATGCCCTCCAGAAAATTAATATAACAATATAATTCACAGTTGCTATATAAGTCAAATATGTAAAAGCGGGAGGGCTGTGCACCCTCGTTCCCATATCTTTGGAAACTAGGAAAAAATTTAAAAAAAAAGTATATATGGAAAAGGCGAACTGAACTGATATAAATTTAGAGTAACGATTTCTTTCAATACATTAAAAGTAAACAAAATGTTAGAATGAGAGTTGGCTATTTGAGAAATGATACAAAAAATGCTAATGTTTAATGATTATGAGATATATTTTTTAAATTTATAAGCATCTTTATTGAAGCATAATGCATATGAATCGTGAAACTTCTGCTATCAAAGTAATATTTAAAATACTCTAATTGTAACTCTTCCTTTGGCATGCAGTATCAGCATTCAGAAGTTAGTAATGTATTACTGAAATATGAAACTATATATTTTATATAACTTTGCCGATAACGGTATCACTACAGCCACTATCATTGGTAGACGTATTCAGGATGAAGAGAATTTTGGCTGAGGTAAGTCAACACCATGTCTCAACTAAAGCATGGTATATTGACTAGAATTCTTGGTCATTCACCTAAAGTGTAAATACTCGTTATTCATAGAAGAAAATAACATAGATGTGTACAGGAAAAAGGGCACAAGACATGGAATATAATGCAAGCCTAAAAAACTGTAAGCTTATCTTTAGGTACAAGTTTGAGTAACTTTTCAATTGAGCACAGCAGTTTTCACCAGATCGGTTGTTATTGCAACCAGATTTACTAACTGTAGAAAGAGCTTCACACTTGTACATATCAGGATACATTTTTTTTTTCTTTTCAGTGTCAAACTAGCTGTTACAGCACAATTTTTGCTAAGTGGTCCTCAGCACCACTGACATATGTAGCCAAATATAAGATTATCAACTACAAAGAGAAAATATCTCTCCCATTTCAGCCTCTGTCATGTAAGCTCTGTAAGTTGCCCAAATTTGGTAGGTTCTTTAATTTGATCAAATGGCATGACATGAAGTTAAACTGTAAAAACAGTTCCAGATATGCTTTCATCATCTCTTTTTATTTTTCATCAGTCACGAGTCATGTGTAACAAGGAACACAAATTTGAACAAGGAACCACCAATCAGTACTTGTGGAATATTTGTCTGTGGACAGTATCAGAAATACATCTTCGAGAGTTATTATATTTTTACACGCTTGAATTTACACTGACAACTTTGGCGTTCTTTTCTTTTTACCGTGTTCTATGTTGTTGTACTACTCTCTTTTACAATATATACTTTATTAACTAATAGATACGTAATTCTGCCAGAGAATAACAACAGTTATTTGTAGTAGCTACAGTAGTGGTTTAAAATAAATTATTTTCCTGAAACAGAACCGAATACATCTCTGAGGGAATGCCAACTTTGCTTAAAATTATATTAGATATTAAGTTTCATTAAAACTTCCTAGAGTATCATGTTACCTTAACCAGCTAATTTGTCCTATTGATTAAAAGGGAGAAAAATTACATTTTCACAATTCTGCCTCGGTGCTATGCAGGCATATAGTGCCGCATGCTACATGTTTTTATCTTTTTATTCACCATCAGCTTTTAAAAAAATTATATGTGCAAGTACATGTGACTGTAACAAAAAAACGTCAATGAATTCCCTTTGTCCTACCTACCTATTACTCTGGGTTATTCGTTTGTAATATAACATGTAATTTTTGTGGAAAACATTTCAGTATTAAATATAGTCGGACAGATCAGATGTTACCTCGATAATATAACACACGTTGTTTTAGCAATGGAAATGACTACTTGTCACATGGGTGGCACAAAAGTGTTGGGATGATTGACATTTTATTATTTCAAGTTATATAGTGTAATGTTTTCTCAGTCTTGTACAATTTTTGGTAGATTCTGCAAGTTTTAACAGATACTAAGTATTACAATTAAGATTCCCTGGAATATTCTTGAGATTCAATACACTTCTGTAGTAGCACTGACCTTCAGTGGTATATTGGTTTAGATTAATTTGTTTGTTTTTAAATAAAAATTATTTAATTTGTTATTTTTTTTTCGTTTAAGTTGCTTTTTTATTGTTCACAACTCAATCAAAAGTTGGAGAATGCAGCTTAAATTCTGCATAATATTTTCTGTTAAACTTCCTGTTAGTTTTTAAAACCTACAAATTATTCTAAGGGAAATTAGTATACCTGAAAATACCACTTATTTGTGTATGATTATCACCAGATAGACAGTAGTCAAAACTAACCAATTCTAGGAAAAGGACACGCGTAAACTAGTTTATATTGACGTGATACCACTACAGTTTTTACAGTTCAAAACTAGTCACACACTGTTTGTTTATACATCGTGACTAAAAACAAAAACTTGTTTTAATATTTTGAAAAACTGTATGCATACAAAATATTGATATCCGAAGTTATGGAAAGATTTCGTTATGGTACCTGCTTGTCACATAAACAGTTTTTTTGGGAGACCACGTTTTGAATCTGTGCTGCATTATATTTATAAGAAATTCAAAGGATTTAACAGCTCACTTAAGCCAATTCAAAATACAATTCTAAAACCGCAGAGTTGTATATACTAATCAAACACTAAGTTTTATAAAAAATCAAATTGTAATTGAAATAGTAATAAAACTTGCAAAAGAACAAATTTATGAAATTTAAATCTGTTATCTGGGGTCGTTCAGTTTGTTTGAAAGTTCTGGCAAGTTTCTATCTGTTCAGCAATTCATATAAAGTCTGGTCCATCAGTTGAATATGTATATATATATATATATAATATATAATATATATAATGTATATATGTATATTAATTGCATTTTTATGCTTGCTTTTCGCTTCTAAAGCCATAACATTTCGATTTCTAAACAATTATATTTTAAACTGCTTGTGATGACGTTCTCTTAATAATTTGTGTACTGTTGTTGTTGTTGTTTTGAATTAAGCACAAAGCTACACAATGGGCTATCTGTGCTCTGCCCACCACGGGTATCGAAACCCGGATTTTAGCGTGTAAGTCCGCAGACATACCGCTGAGCCACTGGGGGGCTATAATTTGTGTACATCAAAACCCCTACAATATGAAATTTCATTTTAGTTTCAAAAAGGGAATAACTTGTTTTTCGAAACAAAATTTTTCCCCAAAGGCTCAGTAATACCTTTAAGAGTTCTTAACTCTAAAAATCTGATTTCGATATCCACGGTGGGCACAATAAAGATAGTTCAAACAAGATACATCTTATTGTTTAGAGGATAAAACTGATAAGGATAAATTAGAATTTTTGTAAAGAACCGATAAAACATTTTGTGAATTTTGAATCCTATTAAGATCTTTTATTTTGTCTTGAGTAAAATCGTTTAAATGGTATTATTGAAGTGTACGTGATTATCTAAGGGATTAATAGAAAAAAAGTCAAATCATTTCTTCTTTCTGTATCCTGAAGACAACAGGATGAGAGGACATGAGTTTAGCATTCGGAAGAAACGGTTTTATTTTTTTAACACAATGACTGACTTATAAAATGGGTTTCAACTGACAGAAGAGGAAATCAGCATGTTACAAAACACAGAAACGCTGGTGAGGATTAACAAAATATTGTGCACAGTTATTATAGCAAATGAGTTAATTTTTTGGAAATTGGCTAAAATAATACGCGTCTTAAATTTTAGCTTATGAAAGAGGTTTAACATTTCTTCACTGGAGTATAGTACAGAATTAAAGATGAATTGACGTAAGTGTGAAAAAAAGTATGGTTCCATGATAATAAGTTGACAATGAGAACTTACATACCGAGGTAATAAACTGAAAATTCAATTCCAAATTTTGTCATAGGAAAATTTTTTTTAAGTTAGTTATAGTTTAATTGTTTAGAATTAAGCACAAAGCTGTACAATGGGCTATCTGTGCTCTGCCCACCACGGGTATCGAAACCCGGATTTTAGCGTGTATATCCGCAGACATACCGCTGAGCCACTAGGGGGCGTTAGTTATAAACCTAAGAATGAATTTGAAAGAGGTGATAAGTATGTTGTGTTAATTTAAAGTAAATTATTTGTTAGATAGCTAAATGTAGTAAAAAGACTGCATAGAACGCAGTTTGATGATTTCTGAAAATGAGAAAGTGACCTTTATGAGCTGAACGGCATTTTGCAAACTGAATGTTTGAAATTGTTCCTGTTCAACTTAATGCGATCAATTGAAACTTAATATTGATATAAGTATTTTAACGGTTTATTCAGTGTTATCAGTAGCTGATTTTCAGAACGTTTGTAGCATTTCCAAGTTGATGGTTTTGCTTTTAGTAGCAGTGTATGTCTAATGAACACCTATAGAATAAGAAACAAACGCCGTGCATGCTTTGTTCAAATATTATGTTATAATGAATTGCCATTTTTTATGTTGTTAACGAAGACTGTAAAACCCTATCGTACGAAATGCATTAAATCTCGTTTATATATATAAGATTAAAATTGAAATATTCTGCTTAGCATTAGGTTGCAGCAAAATGACACTCTTTTTACAACATAAAATATATTGCTTCAGAAATGGCCAGTGTATAAATAATAAAATAGAAACTTTAAAATGCATATGTGTTTTCTACAAGTACCATGCATATTTCCGTATTTTAAAATACTTTTTAAAAAACGTTTAAACTATTTTTAATACTTTAGGAATTTCACAGAGAATTATTTGGATACATTTCGTATATGTATTATTGAAAACGATATCCGATTACAAAAATGATGAAACAACTTACAACCTTTTGGTATCTAGCTATGTTATTTCCTTTAAATAAATTCGTAGCAAAACATGTGCATCTATGTTACTTGTAACTGGAAATGCCACACAATTGATAAAGTATTGAGAATATATTACATATTAATTATTTTAAATAATACTCAACCCAATTCACCCACAAGGAAACTACGCTAATAACAACTCTGTTTTAATATATATATTAAACTAAATGTACTTAGGCACTCTGGTTCTAACTTTTAATGTCTACAGAAAACTTCAAAAATAAATGACGACTCGTAAATTAGAATTAAAATTTATTGTTAGTTTAGCAAGATAACCGATTCTCTGACTTCACAAACGTAAAAGTAGTAGAAATTAGAAAAAAATATTTGGCATTATTTGATAAGTTTAATGACAACAACGAAAATAATAACAATTTATTCACTTTTGTTTTTCTGTGCTAGCCGTCCCTAATTTAGCAGGGTAAGACTAGAGGGAAGGCAGCTAGTCATCACCACCCACCGCCAACTCTTGGACTACTCTTTTACCAACGAATAGTGGGATTGACTGTAACATTATACACCCCCTGGGAGGGCGAGCATGTTTAGCTCGACTCGGGCGCGAACCCGCGACCCTCGGATTACGAGCGCAAGCCTTAACGCGCTCGGCCATGCCAGGCCCATATCAGAAGGAAGTTCACGTTATACTTTATAAATTTAAAGATAATTGTTAATGTTCTATAACCTGATAAATTAGTACATATTAAAATTTATTTACGAAATTTTATCAAGTTATTCCCAAATCTTACGTCGAAATTTACTTTTTATAAAAGAACATCAAGAATAAAAATGTTGGATTATCTTGTTACAAACTACATGAAAACCAATAAAAAAGTATTAACATTTGCCATGCAATAGAAAATCAGTATTACATAACTATTAGATATATACACACACATGTATAAATATGTTAATTCCATTATATTAATTATAAATGTAATATTTAAAGAAAGGTATGATGAGAAATATGAATGTGCGCATGCGTGTACCATTAAATAAAAGTAATTCTAAAATAACAGTTTTCGATTACATTTTTGCAATGTACTTAATATATATATTAGTTCAGATATATACTTTAAAATAATAACTTGAGATTACTTTCAATAATGACAAAAACGTAAGGTGTTTCTCAATTAAAATATTATTTGTCACAATTTTTTAGGGCCAATCCCCTTATTTACATGGTACAGGATCCTCCTTTTAATCTTCGATGTCAAAAGTGTTTCATAATGTCTAAACATAAGCCAGGCATTCTCAGAAAGCTAGAGGCTTCATTTGGATGAATGAAGTAAATATTTTCAAAATATGAAAATACAACTAGAATTTAAGAGAGAGAGAAAAAGAGGAACACATATTTGATGACAAAGTAAAATAGCCCTATTGAGCTGATCAAGTTTTTGTTTTTGATATTCCAGATGACTCGTAGATGGCCAAGTCAATGATAAATTTTCTACTCTGGATCTTAATCTATCCTGAGGTACCATTCCTGCCCCTAGAATCATCCTGGTTTGGTATCATTTGAGGTGCATGCATATTTGAATAAGATGGACAAAAAGTTGCTAAGATGATTTCCTTCTATTTGTCTTTGTTCTTTTTCATCCCTTAATGATAAAACCTGATCTGCTTATAAAAGATACAGATGGATCTCATGTATATAAGTTGACACCAGAATTCTTCAGTGGTAAGTCAAGTAATATCTCAATGTTACAAACCTCCTTATATTTAAATGGGAATTATCAGTCATGTGAATAGCATTAGTCCCTTTGGGTAAGCCCGACACTGCAACTGAATAAAGTTATATGAGATTAAGGCTACCAGAAGCATTAGCCTCAGTGAATGAGGAGTCAAAATGAGGGAGTATGATTTACATTATCAAGTACACATGCTGTTTATTTGTGTTAAAAAGTTTCTTTGTGTATCATGCTTTCTGACCAGTCCATTCACTTTTTAGCATGGACTGTTAATGTTAATCTAACTTGATATTACATTGCAATATATCTTACTGAATGTCCCATTACAGTGAACATACCTAATTTACTCTTTCAAGATGTCTGTTTACCTGAAAATATCACACTGGTAGTTATTCTGAATCTCTTTCAATAAGTTAATATTGTTTTTATTAAGGTCTGACCAGTGATGTTTAAAGACAGATAATCATATCTTTATTGTAAAAATTCTACTAGTTCCACTAGCAACAGTAAAACTCTCATTTTCTTAAGTGATTTAGTCATCATTGTACCAAGATCCCCTTTTCATCAATTATGCTGTTAATTGGACTTCCATCTACATTAGTCATGTGATCCAAATTATAATAACAGACATGCATTTCTTTCCACTTACTATAATGGAAAGTCACTTGCTAAACATTTACTCAGTTTACCAACTGATCAAAGTCATTTTTAGTCCTCAATACACTCAAATTCAGCTAGAAAAACTTGTGTTTAATTGCCATTAGAAACCTTTACCAGTTATGTCCCTATCAGTACAAAGAATACAAATGACAAAGAGCAAAGGTCCAAACACTGACCCTGAGGTACACCATTAATAAGAGGTTCAATCTCACTGGACTCTATTAATATAACAATTTTGTTTTTCCCCAACTCAATTACTCTATAATTATTAGTATAAACTAGTTATTTTACAATTCACAAAGATGAACTTTTCTCAGTCAATCTTGTTTGTGGCTTTATTAAAAGCTTTCTAAATGTGGAACAACACCAATTTCACTTTTTCTTTTGTAAAGATAGTGATTACATTCTCATGGAAGTTCAACAGATTAGTAAAGCAAGTGTCTCTTTAATGAAACCATGTTAATTATACTTTTCAACAAATAATTTTGCAGTTTCTTTAACTAAAAGCCTAATTTTTCAAATCTATGGAGAAAAGACCAATTAGCCTATAGTTTTTAGTTGAAATTGTAATCTTTGCCATAAAAATTTCAACCTGCAGACCTATAAACCCTGGGGAGAAATCTTGTCTGGTTCTGGTGCTTTTATTCATTTTTAAATTTTCTATTTACCATCAAGAGATGAATATCTAATTAATTCAAATCAGTTGCAATATTTCCCACAAAATGCTTAGGATAAGAAATACTGCTGTTTGCTAATACACTTTCTTTTAGAAACAGAAAAAAAGAAAACATTTATTAGCTCAACTGTCTCATAGCCTTGATAAAAGCCTAGCCATCAGTATCCATTCAGACTCAATCTCCATTTAATATTTTGATTACCTTTAGCATACTTAAAAACATCTTAGCTGCTAGTTTTAACTATCATCCAATGATTTCTACCAAGTCCTTCTGGTTTTCCCAATTATCAAGCTTACCTATAGTTCTGTAAGTCTTCCATCCAATCAGTAAGTTTAAATTTCTTAAAATTATGATATTTTGTCTCTGATGTTCTCCATTAAGACTTCAATAAACCGATTAAATTCAATCTTCCTATTTCTAGAAACATACCAAGCTTGGATGAAAAGCAACTTATTAAAATATATATATACAGCTCTGCACCCCATACGTCTATTAACTAATTATCCAAGTTCATTAATAAGTCTTATCTTGTGCACTAAAACTGCATGTTGTGAACTAAAAATTAAATTTTTTGACTTTGACATTTGGGAAAATCTGAAAGTTAATTATGCAATTATCAAATGTACTCCACAGTTATACTGTTCTTATCAAAATACTTTAAGCAGTTTGAGATAAATCTAAAATGGCATTCTCTAGTTAGTTCTCTGACCATTTTGTAAAGAAATCTATCTTCAATCACTTCAATAAATGTTTTTACCTCACAACTTGATTTTATACACACTAATCAATTTTTCCAAGACTACTGCATCAGTTTTTTTTACAGTAACAACCTTAATTTCATACAGTTTTTCACCAACATCTTTTGTATAATCAGATGGCATATAACAAGTGCAAATTAAAAACTTTTTACTGTTGAAATTCCTTGCTTGTAACCCATATAGTTTCACACTCTTGCATATCTCTAATTTACATCTTGATTCACTCTCAGTAGGTTGTAATACACCTCATATATTTATATATATATATATATATATGTAGCCACTATACTACTATTTCTTTATAGTCTATCACTGCTACATAATTAATTTGAGATTTAAAAATAATTCCTATTATCAATATTCTCTAAAGCTAACCAAGTTTATGTAATTTAAATATTATATCATAATTTTCTTTTTCAACTTTGAAGTTCAGTATGGTACCAAAAGAAATTTTTCTGGAATTACACATTTGCTCATAATTATTTAATGGTGCAGAAATGTATACAATTTTGAAACACTACACATTAACAAGAGTCAAACACAAATACAAAGTGTTACAATATGAGATTGCACATATCTGTGCATATACATTTCATTATTTATTACAAATAAAATGTATACACACTGGCAGATATAGAATTGATGCCAATAAAAAAAACTATTTCAATGTATTTCTGAATTTTTGTCTTGCATAATACTGTACAAAATTAACAAGTGTATTAACAGACTGATTAAGAAGTTAGTGAAAAGGATCACATACTCAAGTTGTAATGGTTTTCAAATGACACCCAAAAATTCACGTGTTTTCAAATATTTTACTGTTCTTCAGGAGAATAAAGAATAGCGAACTCTTTGTAGGTGTTCAAGTTTTGGGTCTTATCTGAAAATCACAAGTGCATTAATAATTTTTCAACACAGAGTTTGAAGCAATTTAAAATCTTAACCATTTTCTTACTGAATTATCAGAAAGGAAATGAAATATGAATATATATTCCAACATGCAAGAATTTCAAACACTGCTCTTTTTTTCAGGTTAAGTCTGAAAACATTTTATCTATTGACTTACATGGTTTATCATTTTATCACCTAAGATTTTGAAATGCTAAAAATCAGGTTATCTGAAATATGCTGACACTGTGCAACATTTAGCATAGCTATTTTCTTTGAAGGTATATTTTAACAGATGTGGAAAGCATAAACACTTGATTTAAAGAATTTCAGTATTTTCTGTGTGTTTATAATTTTTAAATATTGTACTATTTCAACATAAAACATGTGGTATTGTATTTATGACCACATATAAAAAAATCAAAGAGCAGTAGTTCTTTGGAAATATTACAAATTTTGCAAATCAGTAAATATAATCATTTCATTTGTAAACCTGCTATTCAAATGTGAAGTGCATGTTTTACAGGTGCTTGATATCAAATGCTAACATTAAAATAGGGCAATAATTACACATTTTTTTTACTGAAAACCTTTTAGACTACATACAATACCATTAATAGGTAAATCTATGCAAAACCAAAAATAATTTGTTCCATTCAATAACACAGAAAGCACAGTATGACGTAGTATTACAATTTTTTCTTCCATATGATGCTTTTGATTCAAGGAAAAGGTTATCAATTTACATAATTAATTAGCATTAACAGAAAATAATAAATCCATTTTTTCTTTTAGACACAATGAGTACTGCTAATTTTTGTAACATCAGTAGAACCTCATGAATTAAAGTTAACTACTAAGAACAGTTCGGACTTCTGACATACAAAGCTTAAAATTAACATACTGAAACTCAAAATAAAAAAACTTAACCAATTCAAAACTTGTTTTTGAAAATATCTTCAAGCAATGCAGATATAAATGACACAATTGATCTTCATTTCTTCTATAACTATAGCAGAGAATTTCTACAAGAAAACCCATAAGCTCAGATACAATTTCTCTAGTTGAATTCTAAAAATGTAGCATTTTTATTTTTTAATTACAACAAATTCACATACATACACAAAAATTAAATGGGTGTGAAAGTACTCAAAACTAATACTTATTCAGATAAGCAAATAACAGAGTTCATTTTACCCAAGATGGGTTACATAGCATATTTCCTTGTCCACTCTCGAGCAAGTTCATTGTACTTATCTCGGTCAGTTTTGAAGATTCTGGCTATTTCTGGAACAAGGGGATCATCTGGATTAGGATCACACAACAGTGAACAAATTGACAAAAGTACTTTTGATATTGTCAATGCTGGAGACCACTGAGACCTTAAAATATCAAGACAGATGCTTCCATTGCTATTTATGTTGGGGTGGTAGATTCTGGTCGTGAAAGCAATTTTCGGTGGTTTGAAAGGGTAATCTGTTGGGAAATGAATAGTCATGAAAAATACTCCTCCCTGATACGGGCTTTCTGGTGGTCCAAGAATTGTAGCTTGCCAATGAAATAAGTCATCGCTGACTGGTCCTGCAGAGCACTGAGCTGGTGGATCCCTTCTCAAATCATCCAATTCCTTTTTTATCCTTTTCAGTGCCATTTTCGAAGTTGTGGCGAAATTTTCGTAGATCAAATACTACAGCCTAATTGTAAAGTTATTATTGTATTATAGTTACTTAATCAAACAAAGCAAAGAAAGAGATCGAGCACCTCGAGATTTTCTAACAACCCCGAACAGTTACAAGTAGTACAGAAACAGCGCCATCTCGAAAATGTATATATATGCATTACAAATATTCTTTAATCATTTCCCAAAAAATTTTCGGTTTTCATGATTATTTGGCCGTGCGCTCGTAATCCGAGGGTCGCGAGTTCGCGCCCGAGTCGCGCTAAACATGCTCGCCCTCCCAGCCGTG
Source organism: Carcinoscorpius rotundicauda (assembly GCA_011833715.1). NCBI lineage: Eukaryota > Metazoa > Arthropoda > Merostomata > Xiphosura > Limulidae > Carcinoscorpius > Carcinoscorpius rotundicauda. The sequence continues at coordinate 51,767,485 of CM022395.1, forward strand.
GGGGTGTATAATGTGACGGTCAATCCCACTATTGGTTTGTAAAAGAGTAGCCCAAGAGTTGGCGGTGGGTGGTGATGACTAGCTGCCTTCCCTCTAGTCTTACACTGCTAAATTAGGGACGGCTAGCACAGATAGCCCTCGAGTAGCTTTGTGCGAAATTCCAAAACAAACAAACATGATTATTTTTTATTATAATAAATTTTTTGTCTTATTATTTCTTTCAATAATCAGAAGGATTTACAATTTTTAACGATTATATAATTTCATATCTATCAAAAGCGAGACAATGTGAAAAGTGTATACTATTACATATCTAAATAATTATTACTTTTTTAGGCTTAAAATAAGTGATAAATAACAGGCTATCAACAGTTATATTGATCGTTACTCGTGATTTGTGTATTTCTGATTCAATATCATTTGGGCTAGTTGCTAAGTGCAACTCAATGGTTAAATTGTCAGAGTGGATTTGATGTTCCACTGTCGACAAAGATAAGAAATAAAAATAAAAACGAAAATAAAATTAAAAATTACTCCGTACTTTGAGCCCTGAGCGCATCATAAGAATGACGACAAAATCCTATTAATCGATAAGAGTAACCAATGAGTTGATTGTGCTTGGTGTTAACTAGCTTGCAGTGACTTCTAGAGATAAAATATAAATTTCAAATGCTGTTTATAAGGTCTTTGATTTTAAATAGAGCCGTCGCTAGTTACTTAAAAGATTTAGGGCTAGCACATAAATGTAGAATTTTTCAGTGTGATATCGATCATGGTTTTCTATTTTTAATTTTCCAGTAAACCAGCTGGGAATTCGTGGCATTGGTCCTGTGTGCTAGTGGCTAGCGACTCTTCTGATTTTGAATATTAACTAGGCATATTAAGAGGGACTTGTTCGGAAAAGTGCAGTTTATGTGATTTTATTGCTCCTTTTAGGCCTACAGATTCATAATTCTTCACCAGATTTTTGTGTTTGAGCCAAGTTTTTAATTGTTACTTTTGGCTTGTTTTTAAATGCAGAGTGACACAACAGATTATACACACTGTGTCCATTGCAGGCATTGAAACACAATTTTAGAGTGAAAGCCTTCATGGTTACTGACAAAACGCCAAACGGCACAATTATTGCTAGTAAATTTGCATAATTTATTGATATTTGTGAATGGAAAGATCTGACAAAGACAATATTTTAAAACACAGATACTAGCTTCTCTTACAGTAAAAAAGAGAAACTATTTTAATAAACATTCTTTCAATGTCTAATCCACCTCTCAGTGGCTCAGTAACAATATGTAGGTATACGACACTAACAATCGGGTTTCGGTACCCGCGTTAGGTAGAGAACAAGTAGCTCATTGTATAGCTTTGCTCCTCCTTAAAATCTGATAGTGAGCAAATGACCTAACACTATTTGAAACAATAACAATACATATGAACGTCATTTAGACTATAAAAACACAATTTTTAAAGCTAATATTTATAATACTTTGTTAACATATAATATCATAGCATTGTTGTATTTACAGGCAAACTGATTTATTTTTCAAGTAGTATCGAAAGATAACACTATGTAACAAAATTTTTACTTTTTCTTGTTCCTGGGCAGAAAGTGTTATTTCCCAATTGCTTATGCCTAAAGTAAATAGAAAACACCTATTTTTCTTCAAACATTTTTTTTATGACATGGGAAATAAAATTTTCAAATATACCCATTTTCCTGAACATTTCAGGTAAACTCAGTGCTGAGTAGCTAGGCCTGGCATGGCCGAGCGCGTTAAGGCGTGCACTCGTAATCCGAGGGTCGCGGGTTCGCGCCCGCGTCGCGCTAAAACATGCTCACCCTCCTAGCCGTGGGGGTGTATAATGTGACGGTCAATCCCACTATTCGTTGGTAAAAGAGTAGCCCAAGAGTTGGCGGTGGGTGGTGATGACTAGCTGCCTTCCCTCTAGTCTTACACTGCAAAATTAGGGACGGCTAGCACAGATAGCCCTCGAGTAGCTTTGTGCGAAATTCCAAAACAAGCTGAGTAGCTAATGGAGAATTTTTTCGAAATTACAAGAATTTTCAAGAACTTTCTAGAATGTTGTAGAATTTACGAGAATTTTCAAGAACCTTTCAGAATTTTCTAGAACTTTCCATAGTAATATATATTCAAGGGCTCACCACTTCAGTTTTGTTCTAGCTGCCTATGTGAACACACAGACCCATCTGATTTGATGAGAGATGGCGTCAAGAAGCTGAAAGCATTCTCTAGACGCATTCTGCTATGTATGTGGCCAATTTATCAAGACAAGAGAGATAAAGTACTCTATGACAGCATCTGCTAAAATGTGTGAAGCCAACAAGGCATATTTTGGCATGCCTTTCGGGAATTAAGAGAAACCCTGGGTAACTCATTTTACCTGCGAGCACTACAAAAAACTTTAAAGGTAAGACGGACAATTTTTGCTCACTTGAATAGTAAGATTTTATATTATACAAATTTTAGACAGTTAAAAATTTAAATATATTTCGGTGCACCTAAAAGAGGAATACAACAGCGTCAAGACCTTGCTAGAAGCCTTGAAGTGTGATGAGTATGGCTAGGAGGTTATTGAAAATTCCAAAATGGTGGTATTTTTAATGGGTCTCCAAGGAGGCGTTACCAAGTTTTCCTGTTATCATTGCCTTTGGGACAGCAATGACAGCGCAGCGCGCAACAACAGGAAGCACTGGCCACAATGGACCGAGTTCTCTGTGGGAGGCACAATGTCAAGTGTGAGCCACTAGTAGATCTCCAAAAGGTGTTGTTCCCACCATTGCACATAAAATTTAGTATTATGAAACAATTTATCACAGCTTTTGATAAGGAGTATGCAGCCTTAAAATATCTTCGAGACTTCTTTTCTGAGCTGTCTGTTGGATCACAAATGAAGAAGATCTTGGAGTGCACAGAATTCCTTAAAAAGTTCAGTAGGAAGGAAAGAAAAGTTTTGGGCAGCTTTGTCGCAGTGGTTCGTGGCCTTCTTGGGTAATCACAAGATCGAAAATTGTGTGGAACTGGTTGAGGCTCTTGTGAAGAACTACAGCAAAATTAGCTGCAGGATGTCTCTGAAAGTACGTATCCTTGACGCTCATCTTAATATATTCAAGAAGAACATGAGAGCATACTCAGAGGAGCAAGTCAAGCGCTTTCACCAAGATATACTGGACTTTGAAAGCCGCTACCAAGGAGCATATAACAAAAACTTGATGATAGACTATATTTGAGGGATGATACGTGACAGTGATTTACATTACAATCGCAAATCTCCAAACACTACTTACTCACTTCTAAACATTTTTGTGTAACTTTAGTGTAAACACATGTAAATCTTGATTCATATGTTGTTTTATTCAGACCTTATGTAAATGAAAATGTGCAAATTTGCCCGTTTTACATAGAAAATAGGTTAATTTCTAAATTTCATTATCCAGGTCACAAAAGCTAAGTTTAAATGGAATAATGGCTATTTTCTGTACTTTTTCAACATAAGCAATTAAGAAATAACACATACTATCCAAGAACAAAGTTTGTGTTACATAGTGTCATAGGAGGTTTAATAAGAGTAAATCTTATTTCAGACTTTGACTGAGTTTATGCAAGAAATAAACTGTGAACAATGTAACAACCCTGGAAATCAATATTTAAAAAGAAAACTGAAAATTAACAAATGCACTAGAAAAAAGGCAGTACCTTTAGTGGAGATCTAAAAATGCATGCTAATTTGTTAAACTGGTAAAACTAAAGACAGTTGACATTATTTCGTTATTAATTTGAAAAATCGACTTTTTAGGTTGGGAACTAAGATTATTATTTGTGTTCTTATCTATTTTAGACAAAGTGTGTATCGAATTAGAAACAGTATTCTCTGATACTATCCTTCTCATTGCATATGCGCTTACCAAATTATTGACGGTGATTTCAACAGGAAAAGAAAGCATTTTGTGAACATTTGGTGGAAAAAATAGTCGCTTTTACGAAATATATTCCATTTAGTGCAATATATCTCATGAGAAAGTATACGTAATACCATAAGAAAATGATTTTAAACAACAGGAAACTAGGTAGAAACACATTCAGCCACATTCTGTGATCAATTTTCTGTTAAAATTTTGAATAGAGCTAAAATTGTGTATGAATAAACATTTTTGAAAATTCTTGGTTTTTTAAATATGTTCATCATAATTATTAACTAAGGTAAGGACATATTAAATATGTTTCAGCATATCTTAATATTATACTCAATGTTTCGGTGAATAGTTTTTTAATGCACAAATGAAGTAGAAACAAACATATAAACACAAACTAATTACTTACAAAATATATTGCCCCCAGTAACACAGCTGTATGTTTGCGAACTTACAAAGCTAAAAACCAGGTTTCGATAACTGTGGTGACCAGAACATGACAGCCCATTGTGCTGCTTTGTGCTAAATCAAAAACGTTAAAACGACAACAAAATATATTATTAATCACCCAACAATTTTGACATACTACATACATCGTTTTCAAGTGCATAATGATATACATGGTACGTCGAAACTAATCGGAATTTATAAATTATGTATAAATTAACCAAGGCCCGGCATGGCCAGGTGGGTAAAGACGTTCGACGCGTAATCTCAGAGTTGCGGGTTCGAATTCCCGTCACATCAAACATGCTCGCTCTATCAGCCGTGGGGGCGTTATAATGTGACTGTCAATCCCACTATTCGTTGGTAAAAGAGTTGGCGATGGGTGACGATTACTAGCTGCTTTCTCTCTAGTCTTACACTGCTAAATGAGGAATGGCTCGCGCAGATAGCTCTCGTGTAGCTTTGCGCGAAATTAAAAAACACATAAATTAATTAACTTTTAAAGAGTAAAACAGTCCAAGTTTTCTGTTTGTCAATTATGCCCCCCCACTAGTACAGCGGTAAGTCTACGGATTTACAATGCTAAAATTAGGGGTTCTATCCCCCTTCGGTGGGCTCAGAAGATGGCTAGATGTGGCTTTGTTATAAGAAAACACACACTGTTTGTCAATATGATAATATATTTTCTGGTGCAAAATATCCGAATCTACGCAAGTAGTTTGTAGAGGGCTTTGTCATTTGTTTGGAATGAAGTGTAAGTTCGTAACCTCTTGATCTTAAATTTGATTGAAATATAAATTAGTAGATATATATATTGTAGGAGGCTGTTATCAATAAGCTTAACTTCCTTTTGCGTATATTTAATGACAAGTTAAGGTGAGATAATTATTTCTTTCATTATTATTGTCTGATGAATTTTATTTTAATTTTATACTAATGCATCAGTTACCATGCTGTACTCCGTCAAAGTTCGACTCTAGTTTTTTTAACTCTGGAATTAAAAGATATAATTTCACTTATACTGTAAAGTATAAAGTTTTAAACTCGAATTAACCTGAAGCAAATTAGAAATTTATGTAACTTCAGTTTTGTTCAGAAATAATTTACCATTACATTATTTGAAATAGAACATTATATGACAGTTAGGTATAGTTATTAGATACCCAAATGTGCGTGTATATGTTAAATCCATTATGTCAACTGTAAGTGTGTTTAGGAGAAAGACAAATCACAAATATGAATGTGCACATGTATATGTATCATTAAACAAATTAATTTTAAAATAACTTTTTTGACTTACGTTTTGAGGCCAAAGCAAGTTTTTACTTTTTAATTTTGATTTTATTCAGGTAAGTTAACGTAAAATGGGTAAAATTTACGAGAATTCAATGGTTGTAGTACTAAACTCAGCAGTACTATTTTAATTTTTGTTTTTTACGTCCTTGTAAGTAGAGTAACATAGTTATAGATTGCCTTGAATTTAATTGTTAGGTGTTTATATAGGGGTGAAATAATTTCTTTTTACTTATATTTGAAGGTTTTAAAGAATAATTAATGGTGATGAAAAAATATTGAGACACCTTTCAGAGTCAACGAATGTCATATAGGTGTTTGTTACAGGGTGTTTAAGAGAAATTGAAAATGTGTTTAAGTCCCTTTTTTGAATTTATATGTTCATGGATTTTACCAAATCTGGTGAAGTGAATATTTGAATTTTACTGTTTGAAAATATTTGTGATGTGGTTGTTTCAGCAGTAAGACAATACAGACGAAGTTAGCTATCCTGAGTATGTTTGGATTGTTGACCCTTTTATCAAAAATGAACTAAACAGGTATACATCATACATGTTTAATTATCACTTTAGTTCAAGTTTTGTGTGTTTTATTGCACTACTTTTAATTTTATCACATTATTCATTGAAGCAAAATTTTTTATGGTAACTTTTTCCTGAATCTTTCTTTATCCCCAGGATATCTTTATCTCCATGGGAGGCACACTACCAGTTTTGTGATCACTGGACTAACGTACAATGTGTAATGTATACATGCAGGCATGCGGGCACACACACACACACACACACACACATTTAAGTTTGTATAAAACAGTGAAACATTTTGTATGTGGAGGGTATTGTTTGACTTTTTATGCAAAAACACTCATTTTCTTCATCAAAAAAAAGTTTTTTGTCTGTAGAAAAGATTTTAATGTACTTTTATTACACAGTTATTTTTAACAATTAATAATAAACAGGGTAATAGAATGTTACTCTGCTCATTGCATTTACCTCCAGATAGAGCTGAGCAGTTAGTGTTATTTGCTAATTGATTAATTGATATCCTCATTAATTAATTACATTTGATTAATGGATTAATATACATCTCTTACACCTTTTCCCATACAAAACAAAAATGGGTGTGAGCTCCTTTATAACATTTTCATGCACAGTATATTAGTTTTCTTGCCTTCTTTCATATTTTTTAAAAATAATTTTAAAATTACAGACCAACATTTGTGTATGAATACAGCACAATTCCAATATGCAATTCTAACATGGCTGGTTTTGGCATTAGAAAAATTGTGAAAAATACAGAGAAATTTAAAACTGTCTGTAACTGTTTGTGACTTACAAGAAGAGATCTTCTTTCAAATCATGTGCAAGTTATTTGATACATATGTGAATAGTTCATGACAAGATTATGCATTCTTTAGTGAAAAATTAAGCATAGAGTGAAAATTCCAAAATTATCCAAGTATATTTGTTTGGGACCTGTAAAGGATATTTTTATACTAAATTCCACATAAACTGGTCAAAATATGGCTCAGAAATGGACCAAAATCTTTAAAATTGAGTATTTTGTGACCTCTTAAACCCTTCTAAAGTGAAGGAAACTGGAGTATCCCACATTTTTGTGTGTGTATGTATTGGATGTATAGAAAAGTATCTTTGTTCCAAATCTCATGAAAATTGGTCAAAATATGGCTAAGCAATTGACAAAAAATTCCAAAATTGTGGTTTGTGTAAGCTCTGCCACAACAACAACAAAAAGAGGGGCAAATCCAATATTTGTATCTTAAGACAGTTTGTATGGGTATTAACACTTTTACTAATAAAGCAGAGAACAATATTTTTAGCCCGAAGATGACCCAAGAACAAAACATTGTTCTCTGCTATGATGGCAAAAGTTTTAATATCCGTGCCAGCCGTCATGAGATACATTTTTACTTTGAGTTTCTTGTCATCATGAAATCCAATCTTTATGCATGTCAGTGTACTTGATCCATAAAAATTTATATTTATTCCAAGTTTAATCTTAGGCTTTGTAACTATGACTGCACAGGAGGTTTAAATATACATTTTGGAATGTTTGAGCTCTCATTCCAGCAAATTCTTAAAAATACCTGAATCAAAAAGTGAGAAAGATTTGAGCCTAATGAACCAAGGTATAACCTAACAAAGTTTCAACTCACTTTCCAGAGAAATGAGGGAATAGTGGTTAATTGAAAAATGTTTGTAGGTTGTCAGTTGTGCATTTCATACAATACTTACAAAATATTTGTTATAATTTTTTAAAAATAATCTGGACATATTTTCCTATGTGGCAAAGTAATAACTAATATTGACTAAATTAAACTGCACAGTCACCATTATGATTTATTTTCAAAACAAGCAGTAATCCCACTCTAATCTTTTACAAGTCAAAATAAATTGATAAATAATGGAAATATTTCACTGTTACCAGTTATGATGATATCTGTATTTAAAATGTTGTCCTGTTGCAGTTTGAAATAATTAAGTAGCCACTTAACCAGTTTATTTATATGCATTGTTTAGCCTTGTGTAAACATAAAAATAGTTGCTAAAGATTTGAATCATGGTATTTTGTGGTCTTCCACCATGTTAACTTAAAGCAGTAAACTAATTTATCTGATTTGATGGCATTGTTTTTCTACAGGGTGAATAAAGTAAGAAAACATATTTATATGCATTGTAACTCAATAAAATAATAGTATGTGTATTAAAACATAAAAGCATCATAATTCTGAATGAAGAACAAAACATTAACAAGATATCTTTATTAAGCTTTAAGCAGTCTCCAGTTGTGTGATTTCTTTGTTTCATACTGTGAATACAAAGAGTCCCAAAATGTATACATAAAGAAGAAAGTTGAGTAACATTTGTATTATTTGATATAACGAAGTTCAAAACAAAATATCTGCTGAAGGTTTATAAGTTTTTATTTAATTAATTTAATTACATTAAATTAATAAACCTTTAAATTTCTACTATCATTACCTATTAAAAACCTAATTCTGAGAATGTGTCTTCTGACACAAATGTAGGATTGGATAAGAATAGTACAGAATCATGGATACAATATTTCAGTTTCTTCAAAATCCTTTGTTTTATTGTGATAGGCTTTTGTTTTAAAAAGCCCCAAAAATAAAAGCTCTAAAGGGGTGAAATTGGGGGAACTTTTCATATGTTGCCATTTTACTTAAAATATAATAATTATTCATAATGCAATAATAATAACAATAATCAACTTCAATAAAATTTAAAACCTTCAAAAGGTATTTTGTTTTGAATTTTATTGTTATTTCAGATAATAGTTATTCAACTTTTTTTTGGTATATTCATTTTGGAATACCCTGTTTTCTGTAAAATAAAATACCTGTATCTGATGATGATAAAATCTTCTTCAGGCATTGTACAACTGTTGTTTTGATTTTTTTAATAATTTTTTGCTGCTCATTAAACCTATACTTAACTGTATAAGCTTACCTCATTTAAAGTTATCTGTTGTTTTCCTATTGTAGAACATTTCTGTAGTTTCAAACATACATTTAACTTGCAAATATTTTCACAATTCATTCACATAATGCAATCATTAACATTTTATTTATAGCTGTTTTCAAAGCCAAGTTTCATTAGTAAATGATAAAATCAGAGATGTAATGAATGCTGCCTGAGACCATGCATGTTGAGTCTGTGGATTAAACCATTTAACATGGTGCCATAACAGGGTGTCAACTAAGGCTTGTTCAAAAACTTGGGGAAATATTTGAAAATAAAGAAGTGGATAAAATATCCTTAAGGGGTGACAGTTTCTTGACAAAAGTATTCTTTAGGATCATGAAAAAAATTACAGGAAAAACAATGGAGAATCCTCAATTGAGGATTGAAATTCTTTTAGGTATAATCAGATTAAAGTTAATTGGACAGACTTTCATTTTTATTAGCTATATTTCTGTGTGCTAACAGTACTAAGCATGAGGCAGTGTATACTCAATTCAGTTTTATTACTTTGACGGTAGGCTGGTAGAGATCCTGATAAATAATAAAACTTTAAGACAAGATTAAATTATACTGAGACCTTGGGCATGCTCAAATACCTTGACCTCTCAAGTCCAAAATTGTAATTAGATCTCAAATGGTTGAGAGATGATGGAACTGTTTGTACTAGAAAATAACCAAAAAAACTTTGAGCTGTTCTAGGATCTACTATGCTGCAGATAAAAGTTGACAAGATGATTATTTTGTGTACAACAGAACTCCATAGCTCTGTAGAAATATATTTTTTGATGAATCACATTGAAGAATTATCAGGAAATAACAAAATATTGATTCTGAAATGCGATTTAAAATAGTTGAAACTGAATTAGAATTGACATGGAAAATAAATTTTAAAATTTTTATCTTATCCATGGCAAAAAATAATGAAATTCCAGAAGAAACCCCATGTTCATACTTCAGGCACAATAATTCAGAATCAAGTTACTTATTTCATCCTGAACTTTGTACATGAAAATGTATCATTTAGGCAATCCAAACTGCATTGCTTAACATGCAAGTAATAAAATATTTATTTCCTTATTAGTCACCTGTTGCAACAGTGTTGTGGACACTTTTCTGGACTTGTTATTCTAGATAATTCAGTATTGTTTTATGTGTTTATAAGTACATTTACAATAGTGTTTGGACATTTAGTATAGTACCCTATCTACAGCTATAGAGGTACTCCAAGGCTTTGCAATTAAACAAGAAAAATAATTATAACTGATTTTATTTGTCAAGCAAATTGATATATAACCAAAGAAAAACCTAGTATTTTTTTATATCAAGTAGCTTAGACTTAAATTCAAATAACATAAATGTTTAAATAACATCAATTTATTTGGTAAAGTAAACCATTTAGTGATAAATGTTAACCTCTCAATAGTAACTGCAGTATTGTATCACTATTATAATGATGAATATGACACCATTTAACATTTTGAGAGTTGGCTGTATAACACTATTATCAAATTTTCATATTTTGTTATGTTAAAGGAGAGACTTCAACTTAATAATAATATATTTTGAATTAATCACTGTCAATCATCTGGTCATAAAGTAATCAAGTCATACAGAGTTAAAATAACATTGTATTCTATAAATGATTATCTAAATCAGGTTATAATTCAGCAATGTTAAAGCTTGTATCTTTATTTCTAGTAATGTGATTGATTTGAAAATAAAATCAAACGTTTTTAACTTTTTCATTTAAGGTAAATAATTAGTTATTTGCAGTGGTATTAAGAAAAACATTGTTAAACAGGGTGTCTGTTTTTTTTAAATTTCCCCTAATACAACGTTAAAGAATATAGTGATTAATTTCTGGGATTAAATGGATGGGTGAGGTCCTTCCCCTAGATTTGAATCTGCTCATACATTGAAAAGTAAGATTATTTATAAATTATAAAAGTGACTCAATATGAAAAAAACAAACAGTAAATTTACATATTAATACTTTAAGTAACCAGTGAGTTGATGGTAGTTGCTGTCAGATAGTTGCCTTCCCTCTAGCTCAAAATTAGTGACAGATATCCTTAGCACTTTTGTGACAATAAAAACAGTGTATAACCTATAATAAAATAACCTATAGTTAACACTAAAAACAACAGTAGTTCTTTCCAGAACCTTATACTGGTATTTTAAATCAATTTTAAAATTATTTAGTTGTAAAATAAGTTGCTGTCATGCAAAGTAATATAAAGGACTTAAAAATGCTTTTTTTTTATCCAAAGGAGTTTTCAAAAGGCTACTTAGTAGTATGAATTTTTTTTAAAATTAAAATTCTTGTTAATATAAATATATATTAGGTATGTGTGTAAAACAAAAATGTAAGACATAAATACAAAGCATTGGTTAGGTAATATTTTGTTTTATATGTACTTTTAACTGTTTTTGTGTAATGTCCTCATGTGATTACCATGAAATAGGCTTTTTACTGAGTTGCAGAGAAATTTACAAACATTGTTATATGACATCAGCAAAAGAAATAGATAAATTATACATTAACCTTAATAACATATTTCACTTTAACTTGAATCATTAGAAGAATTAGTATTTATTTAAACTCGAAATGGAGGAATATGGTATCCTTATTTTTTATTACAAATCAGTTTGAAAAATCTTATGGGAAAATTAACTAAATGTAATTAATTTCATGATTAGTTTCATGTAGATATTTAGCTCATCTTTTATTTTAATGGAAAAAGGGACTTATGTTCAGGTTTTTGTTTCATTTCAAAAGACATATAAACATATAATTCTTACAAGATAATTTACAAGTTTTAGATTAGAAATTTAGAGTATGAATTATAGATATTAGGAAGAATCATGCCAAACATGCATGTTATCAGTTTATTTTTAATCCACTGCTATTTCAGTTTTGAAACATTATGAAAATGTTTTCTTATTAAGAATATACAAAAAATTATTGTACATTTTTAGAACAATGTTCAGACTTCACTAAGTAGTATTAAATTACATATTTCAAGAATGTTTATTGATATTTGATTGCTTTGAGACAAAGTATATTTTTCATCTTTTTTATAACAGTTTTATTTTGTAAGAATTAAACTAGTGGGAAAAAGAAAAAAAAGTGTTATTAATATTCAGTGTGTAACTAATTGATTTAATGTTACACACTTGAAAGTTTTTTGGGTTTTTGAATAAATTGTTGAAAGAGTGAAACTGATAATTATTTTAGTTAGTAGCACACCCTGGTGTTCAACATTTAAACAAACAGACATAGGATTAATAAGAATTTTCAATACATGTAAAAATTTAGTGGCTTAAATAGATTAAAAACAAAGATTTATGTTTACTAATAAACTAAATTTATATTGTAATTTACAAGTACAGTGATAACTAATTTTAACAATTTGCATTAAATAATCTTTATAATATTAAAATAATTTGTTTTACTCCATATATTCATAATTATTTTTTCATTTTTAGGTTTCATGAAAGAAAGCCAAAATTTTAAGTATATACCATTGAATGAAAACGGGAGGATATTATCCATTTTTTTAAAATAAAGAGGAATGGATTATTAGCATCTTGGCCAAGGTGAGTTTTATGTAATAAAAATATACACTAAGTTTTTACAAGAATAATCACAGATCTATTACTCATAATGAAATTTATTAACTTGTCTTCTCTCATAATACACTGAATATCAGTGTCAATACCTTTAAGTGGAACAGTTTTATTCGTATTTTATTCATGGTGCTACAATTTCCATTTCAGAAAACTGCTGCACCATTTGAATTTATTAATAATTTTGTTTTAATTTCAATACTAAATTGGATGTATCATCTGGAATGCTAATTCCATCTGTAGCACAAAGACATATCAAAGGAACAGTTTCCAGACAAGATGAGTCATACAGCTCACTTCTGTGAAGTGATATTAATCTTTGCTATCAAAATATTAATTGTGCATTTTATTTTTTTGTTTAATGCAACCTCTGAATAACATGGAGCTTGTAACAGATAATAACAGTAATTTACCTTAAGAGCTTTAGACGTTTCTAACCTTACACAACTGCTTTTAATTAATTGTATTGTTTTACTTCCCTTTGAACTGTGTCTAACTGCTGTAACAAGGACTAAATTGCCCAGCAGGAATATGGAGAGTTTATGGGGAAAAAAGCTTTATATTACTGATATCTAATTGTAAGTGCCTACTTTTGTATGTAATTGTAACCCTGTTGTTCTATTTATTATGTCTATAGTCCAAACAAATAATTTACACAGTTTGTAAATATAAATTGTAGAAAACCAAAAATATCACTTACTGGATCAGATTGTACAAAAATTGTTCTAATTTATTTGGTTTTCTAATTAGGTTACAAAATTTTATCACTTCAGTGACCAGTATTTTCTCTACAATGTTGTTAAGTTCTGTTGCTAAGTTACTGACTGTTACAGCTTAAATAAAACAAATGATCCTTTGGTTTACATAATGTAAGATTTGCTTTCTTTTTGTTGGTTATAAACATGACCAATAATGATATTGGAGAGATTTGGGCTTTTTGTTGTTTGGTATAAAATATGCCTGGTGATTGTAAATATCCCATGTAAAGTTGCTTATTAAAGTTCATAACACATCTGTATGGGTTAATTGACAGGAAAATACGTATTATGGTACCAAAAATACAAGTTATAAGTTAACCTTTTTTAAATGTATATATTTTCTCAGTATTTCTATGCATTGCCAAGCACTATAAAAATATTTCATTTCACATTGCATGTGTGGGGTAGGGGGTTACATAAGTCTGTATATATATTTGCAATAAAGAATTACATAATTAATTTCTAGATAAACAACATTTCTTCTTTTAAGTGGTGTTTCCACATTGTGAATATATTTGACACAGAAATGTGAATTTTTCCTAATTTTAAAAACTTCTCATCAATGGCATCTGGATGGAAAGAGAGAAATGACTTCTCCCTTTTGGGAGTTTGGCTTGACCCCTGAATAACCTCAGTAGATGAATTAAAAATATTAACTGAGATTTTTATGGTGTTTACTGAGTCTTTGAACTTTCTATAAACTATAGTTACAACAGAAAGTGTTCATATCCCTGCTTCCCGAGTGGTTTTTTGCTCATAACTTTAAAAGTATCACGATTAAGCTAATAGAAGTACAGTATTTTATATATCTTATACCAACACACATCTACATAAATTTTTATGTAAATTAAATGACAAATTGTTTATAAATAAATAACCAAATATAGGAGGAGCAGAAAGTGTTCGTACGTTTCAGAATGTGTGAAAAAACTGATATCATAAAAATTTTGTTTAGTTCGGTGATTAAACTACATTTATACCATTCCAGAACTAGACACTGTGTTCATAATTATTGGAATTTAGCCAGTAAAAAATGTACTTCCGGCAATTTAGTGCAGTCTCCGTCATTATCTGCTTGGTCATCATGGCAAACAGGAAACAACTGTTGGTGATTTTAAAAAACTGAATTATTGTAAAATACAAGTCTCGTGGGTCTCTTTCCAGAATTGTTACACATTTTAATGTGCCAAAATCTACTGTTCAAAGCACAATTGCCAAGTTTAAGCTTAAAAGATCAACTACTAACCTCCCTTGTTCCAGGCGCCCCACCAAGACATTCCAAAATTAAAAGACATGTTTTGGTTTCAAATTCCACTTGCAACTTTACAATATTTTATTCCTGACAATTCTACATTATTCTAAGTTCATTACCAAAAACATGCCTTAACTTTTGTTTTTTGGTCTTTGGATGAGTTTAGAGAGAAATTGAAAGATTTTGAGATAATAGAGATTACTGAAATGGCTAGATTTGGAGAATATTTATTATTAAAATATCTTGAAATTCCTGGTTGTAGGTTACTTAATATTGATAGTTGTTTGTTTTTTTTAAAAAAAAGATTGAGCTGTACAGTAAGTGTTTTAGGATTAAAGATATAAAAAAAGTAGACAACAGGATGAATGAATAAATAAATGTTTTTGTGTGTGGCAATTGTAGTGGGTTATCTGGTCAGTGAGAAACTGAATATTGAAACCAAGGTTGTTGCTAATAAGAACATATTAATTATGGAATACTGTGATTTTAAACATTGAATGAGATTGTATAGTCAGGTACTGAAGGGGAGTTAGTTGTTTTTTTTGAAATTATTCAAAAAGGATTCTCAGTGCTGAGTAGTCCAAGAGCCAGTAGTGGTGAGGGTGGAGGTGCCACTTTAAATTTATTGTTAATCATAAATGAGAATATGATGCAAGAATTCAAGCAGAGAAAAAAAGTTTTGAGGAGTGATGATTGTATAATTAAGCTTGACACTTTGCTACTGATTTAAAAAAAGCAAAGTTTTGAAACTATGAATTTAACTATCATTAATAGATGAACTGTTAATTAACATAGGTATGTTACTTAAAAGTAACAAGTGTAAAAGGGAAGATCAAGCCTAATTGTCTTACAAAAGATATAAAGGAAAAAAAAATGAGCTACAGATTTCATGTTTAAGAAGCTTAACTTGACAGACAGAATAGAAAATTTACCTATGAGTGAAACTAAAGGAAATGATATAAATGTCGACCACATTACATTTGTCATAAACAATGCAAACCAAACCATAGCTCACTGGAGGAAAAGACAAACCTGTTTTTAATAAAATAACACCATTTTGTATCATTTATAACTTGAATAAAAGTGCATTTTTATTTGTTACTTAATGTTTTTTTCAAATTTCTTAGCTTTGAGAAATTATACACTAGTGACTTAAACAGAATGAAAGTTCATTTTAGCTGTGTAAGCCACTTTGGCTTACAGTTTTGTGGAGACTTGTTTCAGAGGTTGGTATAAACTAAAAAGAAAAATTAGTTTGATAATATTTTACTAAAATAAATGTTTATTTTCAACCTATTTATTTAGATTTATTTAGATTGTTTTCACTTGCCCGTATAAAGTTTTATCCCACTAACAAGAGTGCTGTTTGTTAGGACAAGTTTACAGTAGGCTCTAGTGATCTAGAAATTGCCTGAATGGTTAAGGAAAATCACCTGAAAAGGAAGTATAATAAAATTATATGAAATTGGTTCAGAACACATTATTTATATTAAATCTTCCAATTAATAATCAGAAGCCAACATATTTTAAATAACTTTATTGTACATCAGTGACCATAAACACAGTTAAACTGCTTTTAGTGTTTTTCAAGTTAAGAAAAAAAGATGAGATTTATAATTTTATTGAATAAAAACTCAGTGATTCAGTTAGTCAGTAATTCAAATCTAGAACAAAGGTAAACGTGTAATTATTTCTTAAAAAACATATTGCAGTGTGACCTTTTCAGCTCTATTAAAACTGTGAATTTATATAAATATTTACTATAGTTACATAATCTGTAGAAAATTCATCTCAAATTTCAAACAGTTTCATCCAGTACTTTTTATATTGCATTGGAATAAGTCAAACAATGCAATAAAGCTATTTCAAATCAATGCACTCAGCCTTTAAGAGTTAAAGGAGAGCAAAATATTAAAATATGGATTGGGCCATTAAAGGATACTGATTATGAGGATTTTTGTTAAAGACTGTGATGTGGCTAAGTTTGTAAATGATTTTTCTCTTTTCTTTCACAACAAAAGTTATCAATATTCTTTGCACTGAGCATTCTATGGTAAATATTGGAATTTACTTGAATCATGTAGATATTTATAAGTGGTCAGGTGAAATGTTAAAATAAAGCACAGACAAGTTTTTTTTTTTTTATGGTTTCAAATAACATGAAAGATCAGGAATGCAAACCACTCTCTCATTTTAGGTAGACAGATACCTGAGGATTTGAGAATTCTTAATAACACTTCTGTTTATAAAAGGTGTGAAAAAGTGTTAGTTTGAAAATTATAGATGAGCTATTTTTGCATTTTTTAGTTGGAAAAATTCTGTAGAATGATAAAAGAAGCTACACATATTCATTTTTTGAAATATAAATTAAAGCTTACACAGGTTCACCAAAGGGAAGTATTGTCTTACTGTTTTAAGATTTTGTTGTGAATTTGGTGATGGAATCAGATTGAATTGGATTTACTCAGCTACTTCAAAAGTTTCTGAGAAGGTGCAACACAAAAGAGTAACTAAGAAATGTACATTGATAGACATTAGGAAGAGACCACATAATTGGATTGTATAGTGGTTGACTTGGAGAAACTAAAAGGGTGTTGTTAATACAGTAAGGTCAAAATGGATCCTTATTTCTAGTTAAGTGCCACAGTGGTTGGTACTTGCACTTTGTCTTTATTTACATTAATAATGTTGACAGGGGTAGAGTTAGTGAAGTTTGCTGATCAATAATTTCAAACCCATAGGTATTTCTAACTTTCTAGTTGGTAGACTCTGCATGTGGGGAAAGCCAAGGTACTCAATAAGCATAATACAAATATGCTTGCTAAAAAATCGAAAATGTCAAAGTTTTTACTTTGAACAGTGATTGTCAGTTACTTTCATTTTTTCTCTATCCAACAATCTTAAAACCAATTCAAGAAACAATTGCTAATATACCAAACCAAAAAGTGATCTTTCCACCAAACTGTTCATTTTTCTTGTTTTATTTGAGATAACTCTATAACTACTGTGTTACTAGCATCACTTTAAACCTAAATTCACTTTGTGTTTCTGGGCAGTGTACAATATCATTGCTTAGGTGTAATAACTAGTAGTATTAAAAAAAAATCATAATCCTAGTGTAAGTGATGTTATCATTACTCCTTGAAGTTAGTTTTTTTTATACAGAAATATGGTGTTTCTTTAAAAAATTAAGTACTGGGTGACATGGGGATTACCAGCCAATAATAGATGAATATTAGATGGTTGTAACATGTAAAATACTCAGGATTTTGTACACTACAATCATTGTTTTTTAGGAGCCATCCTCACTGTTATGTGTAAAGTGAAGGAGTAGAAAACACAATACACAATATTAAGTTTATCACACACATTCATGCAATGCATTTACTTTCAGTCAGGCAAAAAAAAACATCACAAAACAAGTAATAAAAACATTTTATAAATTTGGAATAGAATGTGTTTTGGAATTGTACTTTTCTTTTGTGTATGTGTGTGTAAGGACAACCCTGAAGAATCAAATGGCCTCTTGTTATCTATATGTCAGCAGAAGTTTGAACCCCAATGATAATAATATGTTAAAATTGATAAGTGATTGTGGAAAACTGATATGGATGTTTAAAGAAGGCAAAAGTTTTATAATTATAAGCTTGTTTTTTCTTTGTTGTCACAGAAAATAGGAATGAATGATTATACTTGGGAGCATTTGTAATGGGAGACCAGTAGGCTAGTTGTTTGAGGTTTAACTTTAACATAAGTTTCAAATGAAATAATTCAAATCCAGATTATGTAGTCATGGCTCAAACACACAAGCCATCAACTTAAAAAAGTTTATGGTTAAAATAAAAAATTTACTCAAAGACTGATATTTAAATAACATGCGTAACTTTGGTTAAAAATGTTCATGTATTCATCTATGTTTACAACACGAAAATTATTTTGAAAAATTCTACATTCAGAGTATCAAATTTTTGTTCTGGAAAGAACTGATTTTTTTAGCCAAAATCGTTACATTTTATACATTATTTTACATATTCGTAAGATTCTTCAGTTAGTACTATATACTTAGTTTACAAGTAGATCCTTCATTTAGTTGTTTTAATTGTGATGATTTATCAAGCCAAAAATAAATGATGATTGGTTATTATTGTAAGCTGATAAATGGCAGCCTGTTTGCATATATTTATCCATGTTTTTCTTCTGATCAAAGTTACACCAGCCGTATTGATATATGACTTACTTCCTTTAGGTTCTTATCGATAAAGTAAACTTATAGCTTTTTTCTCTCCTACAGTTGTGTGTGGATAAGACTGATGTGTGTACTTAGCATATTTCACACCCTTATTTGGTCTATTATTCTTCATGCAGTTTCTGTGGTATATGTGTTTCTATCTTACATGTATATATGACATGTAAAAAATGTGAATTTTTATCCTTTAAGCTTTTAAACATACTTGAAATGGTTCAATTTTTGCAGAAATGAAATAACCTTTACTTGTAAAGTTAGTGTTTATTAACTACACAACATTTGATAGGTGTATGGAATTTAAATGAGGTTTATAACCTGAGAAATAATTTTACCTAGTGGTCTTGTGAACGTTATGTATATGACAAGGTCAAAGTGTACACGTTATAATTTTTTGCGGAATTACATTCAAAAGGTAACTGACTGTTTTCAATACATCAATAAACTTGACATAACAGCATAGTTTATAATTTCATTGTTAATGAAGTTTTAATGTCTTAATTTCAAAATGAAATATTTTTAAACATTCGTAATTTTTCTGTGTTATATCACAAGTCTGGTTTAGAGTTTTCTCCTTCAGAGCTTTTTCTATCATCAAAAATAGTTTGCTGAGGCTTGCACTTATTTGGAAACAAAATATACATAATGAACATAAAGAATCTAAGAATGAAAGTTCCTGTCTTGTTGATTTGTTGAGGCATCAATAACTTTGCAAAATTCACTAAAGAACCCTCCCCTCATCTTTTCATGTATATTATTCATGTCACTTAACATGTCTTGTGGACATGTTTATAACCAGTAGAAAAGACATTATACTGTACTGAAGCCTCAAAACCATTTATTTATATTTGATGTTTAGGCAAATCTGAAAGGCAAGTTATTGTAATTTACAGGGTATGGCCATATATTTCAAACCTTCTTAGATATTTCCAATGACAGCAGTTCAGTCACTCAAAGATGTCATGTTGTGGTTCCTTGATGTGTGCTTGTTTTGATAGCAAGGACCACAATGCATGTGAGTGGGAAATAGACCCTCATTGTGTTAATTGTAGTGGCTCTCACATATCTTACTTTTGTTCATGCTCTAGGTGGGTGGAAGAAAAAGAGGTAGAGTGTTTAAAAATTGTTAAGAACATTTCTTACCCCGAGGCTTGAAAGCTACTGTCCACCACTCTATCTAAGACGTATTCTGCTGCACTTCATTTGATTTCTACAGTGGGATTGCAGTTGGATCTCTCTGTACCTCTGAAAGACTTGTTTTCAAGCCACGTGAAAAGTCTTATGTACTCCATGGTTAAGAAAGTTGATGAATGAGTGTCAATATCCATCTTTTTCCCTTCCTTCCAGCAGATTCCCAGATCTACTCTCTTTGTTTGGGAATTTCCTCGAGTCCATCTTTTTCTGTAGCCCTGAGATGCAGAACAATCATTCATTCATGCCCTTAGTCATTGTAATCTTCTCCTAAGGACAGAGATCTGCCCAACTGACTCAGGGCAGGATCCATGGAGGTCTATTGACCTCGTTCAAATAAAGAAAATAAATGAAAAAAGACATGGTCAGAAAAAAGGGCCTCCACCTAATTATTGTATACATAAGTAAAAATGGCTACTTTTATACATTGGAACTG
The DNA here is from genome assembly GCA_011833715.1 of Carcinoscorpius rotundicauda. Classification (NCBI taxonomy): domain Eukaryota; kingdom Metazoa; phylum Arthropoda; class Merostomata; order Xiphosura; family Limulidae; genus Carcinoscorpius; species Carcinoscorpius rotundicauda. The sequence continues at coordinate 51,788,172 of CM022395.1, forward strand.
TCGAGGTTTACATTCTAATCTGAATGACATCAAAGCAGCGTGTGTTTCCTTTCAGGAACGTTTTTGAAAACTGCTGATATAGTCACCTTTTGGCAGTTTTCTTTGTACAGAAATAACAGGTTGTGTGATGGACAAATGCATAGAGGGGTGGCACTGCTGGTCGATCAGTGTGTACCAACTCTGTCCTAGCCACTCGACACACTTTTTGAGACCATAGCCATCCTTGTCTCCTTGGGTCATACCACCACTGTTTGTTGTCTTTACTTTCTCTTGGAGAGATTTATGATAAATCAGACCTTGATGCTCTCATTGAACAGTTGTTGTCTCCCTTTTTAATCCTGTTGGACTTTAATGGTCACAATCCCCTTTTGGGAAGTGCTGATATTGATGAGAGGGGTCACTCCGTAGAGTGTATGCTTTCAGATCACAATCTCTCTCTTCACTACTGGTTCTTACACATATTTTCGTGCATCTAGTCAGTCTTTTACTGCTATTGATCTCTGTCTATTTTCCTTCACTATTTCACTTTTCACTGAGGGTTGACCTTCTCAGCTCAGTAGGTAAAATGTCAAAGCCAGAAGGAAACTTGGATTAAATTCACAACCAGCATCTCTTCTACCATCAGATCCAAAGTCAAACAGGACAAGTTTTGGAAGGTCAGTGGGCAGTATAATTCTGTTCCTCTTTCATCTTGCTCTCTAATATCCAGGAATTTGCTGATGCCCAGAGCATTGTTGATACTCACAATGAAACTTTTACCAGGTATCAAGAACTTCTGCTTCATCTTTCACCTTCTTAATTATTAAGACTCAAGCAGAGAGATTGCATCTTTCCTTTTGAGATGACTGTGTTTATGGCTATAATTACCCCTTTACACCAGTGGAACTCAAGCTGGCTCTTCACTCAGTCAGACCTGATGATATACACTACAAAATGCTGCACCATCTCTCTCTTGCTTCTCTTGCTATTATTCTGGATGTTTTTAATTGGAACTGGCAGGAACATATTTTTCCTGATGTGTCCTACTTTTCTCTAAACCTGTAAAGAATCCTTTGATTCCTTTAAAGTACCATCCCACTGCTTTGATGAACTATCTCTGTGAGAACTTAGAGAAAATAGTTAGTGCTTGTCTTGTTTGGTTCCATGAATCAAACAACCTCCTCACCCACCCAGTGTAGGTTCAAAGAATAACACTCCACTGCAGACCACCTGATTTGACTTGAAATGTCAATCAGAGAAGCCTTTCTCAAATGACAGTGTCTTGTATCAATATTCTTTGACATTGAGAGGGCTTATGATACAACATGGAGGTATGGCATTTTGCAAGACCTCCATTTATATGGGTTATGTGACCATTTGCCCATTTTTAGTAAAACCCTTTTAATGGATGGACGATCCCAAGTTCATGTGAATTTGACACTTTCCCATTCTTTCCTGCAGGAACTCAGATCCTCAGGGCTGTGTCTTGAGTGTCACACTTTTTAGTACAAAGATTAATGCCATCACTGGACAACTTTCTCTTGCTGTTGCAAATGGACTCTATGTTGATGATTTCCACATCTCATGTCATTCATTGAATATGAGGTTTATTGAGCAGTAGTTACAGACTGCCCTCAATTGTTTACTAAAGTGGATCACAGCAAATGGTTTTACCTTTTCTTTCTCTAAAACCATTTTCATGCACTTTTGCTGCCAACTGGGTATTCATCCCATTCTTGAACTCTGTGTTGGTGAAGCTGTGCTTCCCATAAACCCTGAAGCAAAGTTCTAAGTTCTTATCTTTGATTGTATGCTGACCTTTGTATCACACATCAAGCAGCTACAAGTAAAGTGTACAAAGGCAATGAACATCATCCGTGCCCTCTCATCCACCACTTTGGGAGCAGATCAGTTCTTTGTACTAAAGATATATTGTGCCTCATTAGATCAAAACTGAACTATGGATTTGTGGTCTATGGCTCTGCTAGTACCTTGGTCTTGAAGATGCTGGAACCTGTTTATTATCAGGGGCTTTGGCTTTGCATGGGAGCTTTTTGCACTTTTCCAGTCCAGAGTTTGTGCACAGAGTCTCATGAACCTCCTCTACACCTTTTCCGTTTACAACTCACTTCACTATATGTTTCAAAACTTTGATTTTTACCACAGCATTTGACTTAGGGTTGTGTTTTCCTTCCTCAGTGGGCTATACTTTTTCAGACAATCTTCCACGTATCCTTTTGGCCTTCTTATCCAGGCACAGTTGGATGAATTGGATCTGTCCTAGCATGACATTGCTGTATCTACTGGTCAGCTCATCCCACCATGGCTTATTATATTATTTATCATTCCCAAGTGTGACCTTACTTTGAATCATCTGAGAAAAGCAGATACTTCTGATTAGAAGTACCATCTTTTATTTGCTGAACGTCTTTTGAATCATCCTTCCATTCCCATTTATATATATGTTTCAAAATCAGGTGACTCAGTGGACTCTGCCATTGTTTGTTGTGGTTTGATGGTTGTGCACAGATTCCTCTCTACAGCTTCTGTGTTCACTGCTAAATTCTATGCCATTTCTCTTACCCTGGATTACAAAGAAGCTAAGCAGTACTCATTGTACTATTTATACTGACTCACTTAACTCTACTAGCCCTGCAATTGCTTCAGGTTATTGCCAATAATCTTTAACATCACTTCTATCCAGTTATTCTGGATACCTGGCTACATTGGTATTTGTGGGAGTAAGCTTGTGTACACCATCTGCTCTGGTGCTGTTACTGCTGTGCATGTTCCATACATGACTGGCCCTGTATTCAAGGCTCGTCTTTATTCCAGTTTGTAGTTGACTTGGAGTGAAAAATACGAAAACAAGGTTTTCCAGATAAAATCTTTGAATGGACTTTGGCAATCTTATTTCTGTTAGGATTGGAAATAAGTTGCCCCAATGAGGCTATGCATTGACAACAGGTTTTTAATTCATTATTTTTTTATCTGGGACTGATGCACTAATGTGTAGTTGTGTGAGTCTCAGGTCACAACAGCCCAGATCTTAGTGTCATGCCATTATTTCAAGTCTCAACAACAGCACTACTTTAGATATGTTTTGCCCCACTGTTTACCCATGATGCTGGACAGTGATGCTTGTTGAGAATTTTATATGCAAAAAGGGCTCGTTTGGGTTGAGAAAATATTTTACACAGAAGAGCGAACAATGTTTCGACCTTCTTCGGTCATCATCAGGTTCACAAAGAAAGAGGTAACTGACCGGAAGCTGACCACATGTTTGGAAGGGGTTGTGTAACTGAGTGTTGCAATGTAGAGGGCGGGGTTAGATGTTTGAATATATAATTTTACCAAAAATATTAATATAGGTATAATGGCATTCCTTTATATTGGTTTATTTTGGGTTTAAGTTGTTGTATAAGTAAGGCTTCTTTAATTTTGCATTTGTTTATGTTTGTTTCTTTATTTAGTATTTGAGTGTTCTCTATGGTTATGTTGTGTTTATTTTACTTGCAGTGTTCAAAAACGTGTGAAGGTGACTTTTTATGTTCTTTGAATCTGGTTTCCATTTTTCTACTTGTTTCTCCAATATAGAAGTCGTGGCAGTTATCACATTGTATTTTATATATAAATTTATTTATAAAATATAAATTAAGAATAATTAATAAATTATATTAAGAACATAAAAAGTCACCTTCACATGTTTTTGAACACTGCAAGTAAAATAAACACAACATAACCATAGAGAACACTCAAATACTAAATAAAGAAACAAACATAAACAAATGCAAAATTAAAGAAGCCTTACTTATACAACAACTTAAACCCAAAATAAACCAATATAAAGGAATGCCATTATACCTATATTAATATTTTTGGTAAAATTATATATTCAAACATCTAACCCCGCCCTCTACATTGCAACACTCAGTTACACAACCCCTTCCAAACATGTGGTCAGCTTCCGGTCAGTTACCTCTTTCTTTGTGAACCTGACGATAACCGAAGAAGGTCGAAACGTTGTTCGCTCTTCTATGTAAAATATTTTCTCAACCCAAACGAGCTGTTTTTGCATATAAAAGTGTCATAGGTGATGGTGACACTGTCCACTTTACAAATGATTTTAGTTTTTTTAAGGATCATTGATCTTTTTAATGCTCTTTAAGTTTTTAATTTAAAAATTAATTCTTTTTTATGAATTTTAATAATTTTACTTTACCTTTAATTTTTTTATCAGTTGTTTGGCATAGTTAGCCTGGTTTCTTTGCACAACTTAAATGCCAACTAACCAACAAGTCAAATTTGTGTACAAACTTCTTTACACTGTAGGATATCATAGTTATATATAAAGTTCAATAGTTCTCTTTTCAATAGTCTACTCAGGCTAATTCAGTTGCTTTAGAATGCAATAGAATTATTTTTCTCTTATTTGTTTCTTACTGTATAGCATGCAGTATTTTCACTTACATTGCTCTGTGCTTACTAAATTTACATTTCAAACTTTAAATAATTGTCTCCTTTTTGTCAAAGTCTATTCAGGTGGATTCAGTTACTTTAGAACACCTTTTGACAAAACACATTATTCCCTTTATCTCTATGAAATTGTGAAACTAACTTAAAAAAATTGCCCATTAAGGATATTTGCTCACATGCTGGCTAACTTCATGTTTACTAACTATTTTATAACTAAACCGTACTTATGATAACTTGGTTTCTTGTATTTGTATGGTGTTTACTGAGTCTTTGAACTTTCTGTAAACTATAGTTACAACAGAAAGTGTTCGTATCCCTGCTTCCCAAGTGGTTTTTTTGCTCATAACTTTAAAAGTATCATGATTAAGCTAATAGAAGTATAGTATTTCATATATCTTATACCAACACACATCTACATAAATTTTTATGTAAATTAAATGACAAATTGTTTATAAATAAATAACCAAATATAGGAGGAGCAGAAAGTGTTCGTACATTTCAGAATGTGTGAAAAAACTGATATCATAAAAATTTTGTTTAGTTCGGTGATTAAACTACATTATAACATTTCAGAACTAGACACTGTGTTCATAATTATTGGAATTTAGCCAGCAAAAAATGTACTTCCTGCACTTTAGCGCTGTCTCCGTCATTATCTGCTTGGTCATCATTGTGAACAGGAAACAACTGTTGGTGATTTTAAAAAAACTGAATTATTGTAAAATGCAAGTCTCGTGTATCTCTTTCTGGAATTGTTACACAACTTAATGTGCCAAAATCTACTTTTCAAAGCATAATTGCCAAGTTTAAGCTTACAGGATCAATTTCTAACCTCCCTCATTCAGGATGCCCCACCAAAATTCCAGAGAGATCTAAGAGGACGGTTCTCAGAGAAGTTAGTAGGAACCCTTGTTTAACACGTAATATACAGAAACTGGTAAGGGAAACTGGGGTTGAAGTAAACACCTCTACAGTTATGAACAGCTCCATAAGAAGGGGAAATGAAATCTTTCAAAGAACACCGTCCATACAGTTAAACATGGAGGTGGTTCAATCATGCTATGGGGTTTCTTCAGCTCTTCTGGTGTAGGCATCCTTCACTGCATCAATAGAATCATAAAAAAAGAAGAGTATGCTCATATATTAGGCACTTATATCAAGAACGATGCTCAGAACTTGCGGCTTGGGTATCATTGGATCTTCCAGCACAATAATGACCTGAAGCACACATCAAAATATGTGCAATCCTGGTTGCAGAGGAACCATATGAGCATTCTGGAATGGCCATTGCAGTCACCCGATCTCAACCCAATTGAAAACGTTTGGCATGAGTTGAAGACAATGGTTCATCAGAATCATCCAAACAACTTGCAAGAGTTAGAGGCTTTTTCTAACAAAGAGTAGAAGAAAATACCAGTAGAGTACTGTCAAATGATTGTGGAGGGCTATGAGGAGAGATTGCACCAAGTAATTTACCTGAAAGGCAACACAACTCACCATCAAAGTAGACGCATGAACACTTTCTGCCCCTCCTATGTTTGGTTATTTGTTAATAAACAGTTTATTTGTCATTCAATTTACATAAAAAATATATTGATGTGTGTTAGTATAATATTTATAATAAACAATACTTTCATTATCCTGTTCGTAATACTTTTTAAATTATGAGGAAAAACTACTCACAATGCAGGGGTGCAAACACTTTCTATTGTAACTGTGTGTAAACAATGTTATAATGTAATAATACTCAAAGTAACAGAGAAGTACAAAAGATTTGAGTAACTTGGTATAAACAGACTTCAACATTTGAATCACACACACAACATATGACTAACCGAGTTATGCAACCATAGTTATCATAACTATTTCGCTTAAAATAATTATTATTAACTCTCTTGTTACGTAAAGTAAATCAATAAATGTTAAGTCATAAAATTTAATAATAACACTTACACTGAACAGTATTGTATATCTGTCAGACACCTTATACATTGAACTGGTGTTTAATGCTAACTTTCAACTCACATTACCATGGAGTATATTAGAAAACACTAAGTCACTGAATGTTTCAGTGGTATATAAATTAATCATTAATAACATTGTGTGGTGACAATTATGAACTGCTTAGCTGTTCTTGACAGGTTTTATGTGCTATAGAAATTCTCTTTATTTGGTTGAAAAAAAAGATGCGCAAGTAACTATTATGAAAAAATAATTCATGAATGATGAGTTCACATTGCCTGACTCCCAGGATATTAAGCATTATCTTTATACTTTATGTGTTGGACAATTTTGTTTCTTTTTTTTTTTTTTACATTTGTCCTATTGCTAGAAGAAAATATCTTGTAGATATCTGTGGAGTGTTAGAAGCTTGTGAAAATTCTGAAGTACAGAAGTGTAGGGCATAGATATAAATATTTAGAAATGTTTATTTCTAAAACTATATGTATAAATTTAATCCACAAATCTTGTCTTTTAGAGTACAAAGCATATTTAAATTAAAAGAAACTTTATTATATTTGTTTGATCTACAGTAGGAACCAAGTGAAGTTTGATTGCCAGCTTTAGAAAGAATATACAATATGAAAAGAGTTACTGATATATACTTAACACTTTTCCTTTAGTTCAGGTCAAAATCAGTGTAAACCACAATTTCACAGAGATGCCAACCATTACGATTTTGGTGTATACATTATGACTACATACTCATACAGACAAATATTACGACTTCTTGCAACTCCCAAATTATTATATATTACACAGGCCTTCACAATAAAGTGATAAATTGTTCCTCCAGGGCTTTAAAGGGGTAAAAAGAAAATTTCTAGTGAGATACAAATCAATTTTGATAATAAATAAGACATAGTCCAAATGTCTACTTGCAATTATTATGTTTGTGTTTGAAATAATAAAAAATAGTTGTATCTCTGACATCTACCAATATTTTGAGTGCAGTGATTCTCCATACTGGGTATGTGGAGGAATCCATAGTTACGTCATCAGTGCTTGTCAACCAATCAGTACTTGTGTAGATGGTATTTCTCGTTTTCTAAGCGGCATAATAACACCAATGCAATTGTTCACAAGATGGAAAAAAAGAGGCCTTTTTTACCACATTGTCTTGTTTCTGGCAAATTCAAAAGGACTAAAACTGTGAATCAAAAATTTTGGAAAGAGTATAGTGCAAAATATTTGGTCATTGCACCAAAAGTCAGTGACAGTCATGTGTTTTGTACAGTTTATCATATTGGTTTTTCTGTGGTGCATGGTGGGATAAACGATTGTTCCAAACATACAAAATTGGCATATTACCAACAAAAGGCTGAGGCGAAAACAAAAACGATGAAGATAATGACATTTATGAATGTGAATTCAGAATATAAAACCATAAATGCAGAAGTGATGTTCACGCAATTTGTCATTGCTCACAATTTACCCCTAGCTATAGCCAATTGTGCAGGACATCTGATATAGCAAAAAAATATAGCTGTGCTAGAACCAAAACTACAGCCATTGTACAAATGTTGTGAAGATGACAAAATGATTTCAAGCATACTTACTAACAGTGTTTACAGTTTAGCCACCAATGGATCCACAGACATGGATGACCCAAAACCATATCCAGTGGTTGTACGATGTCTGTACAGACTCTGTCTACAATCATTGCTCTCAGTCATTAGAAATAGTTGGCATCTCTGATTTCATTATCAGTTTGTTCATGGAATATTCTACACCCTACAGTTACATAAATTAATTTTTATGTTATTGTAAATTTCACTGTGTTTAATATTAAGTACATGTTACTGGTCTGTATGTTATTTAGAATACCAGACAAGTGTGCATCATTCTCAATTTCTTACTTTCTGTTTCACGTATTCCATAGTAATGGAAATTATTCTGAGCTATACTATGGATTTCTTGCTTGAATGTGATATTTCTTATTCTTCTAATTTCCATCTTAAGTGGGAAGTTATCCCAAATTTTGGTGTTAAGCATGTGTGGCACTTAAAGATTTAAATTGAAAAAGTAAATAAATAGTCATCTGATCAATGCATCTACAAAAGAGCTGTGGACCTAATATGATGAGTATATTTTGTTGTGAGTGGTTGCTATGTTTAACATACAAACTCAAGAATTAATTGCTTTTATATCTATCTCTCTATATATATAGTGTGAATGATCAGAGAAAATGTAAAAACAAATCCTGGAAAATTCAGGAAATTTATTTTTAAAGTTCTGTATACACTCCATAAAGGAAAGAGATGGGATTTAGTATGGAGGTAAAACAAAATTTATTAGCCAAAGCTGTGTGACCATAGAAACAAAGACTGATAGTGATAAGTAATAGGAGTTGCAAAACTGAAAGTGAAAAAAATCATTAAAAATTAGTTGAAATTGAATATATATATATATATATATATATTGAAAATAAGGACTGTAATGAAAATAAACTATTTCAAACTGAACTGTTGTAAAGAACATTTATACTCGGTTTGTCTGGAGTTTATATGAAAATAAATTAGATTTATTATACATGTACATTTTGTTGCACTGTTGCATTTGACAGTTTAAAGTTAATAATTTTTTCAAATCATTTTTGGAACAAACTGCTAATTGGACAGCATATTTGTGGAAAACACTAATCTCATTTTCAATGTGTTCTTCAAAATGTCTGATAGCTACTACGTTACCGTATCCTGCTTTATTAGCTGCAGATGTCTTAAAAGTGTAAATTGTCTTATGTATTACTGGGTTCATCCTCACTGTATTTTCAAAAATTTTAAAATAAAGGTACTTAAGCTATTTTACTTGAAATTATTGTTGTACACTTTTTAGTTAGCCACTGTATTCAGTAACTGAGTTTTAGGCTCTTTCAAATTGTAATATATAACATTATAAATTGGAGGCTTGTCTGAGATAAATGATAATCTGCAACAACATTAATAATCAAATGTTAAGTATAAAGCTACTATTTCTTAAAAACATAGTATTTTAAATCTGTTGCACCAAGTACATTAACATTGGATTTTGTAAGCTTCTCATCTCTTTGTCAGAAATAAAAAATGCATTACAATTATTATTTTATGTGAAGTGTGTGGCTTGGCTTGGTAAATAAATTTGTGTTTGACTCCTTAGCCATCTGACATACAGAAATTGGCAACTTTCTTTGCTTTCATTCATAGGAACATTATGCTGAATTAATGACAAACTTTTTTCAGCTGGTACAGGAATCACAGCTTGTGTGACTTAATTTAGGAAGTTCTTCATAACTGAATGTCTTTTTGATGAATTCCATGTACACTTCAGGCTTTACTCTATGTTTGATCTCATTTATTCATTTGTTAAAGTTTTAGAGTTAAAATGTAAATGATTTTACATGTGTCTAATATCAATGCCCTGTAAACATTTTTTACGAGTAACTACAACATTGCCATTTCCATTTCTCCAGTCATACTCTTTGATGGGTCAACAAGTTGTGTGTGATTTGACCACACGGAATTATATTTAGGTGCTTTTTCATGGCCTTGATTTTCTAATACTTTTATGAAACGTGTTTAATATGTGGCATTGTCTGATCAGTCTCGTCTCTTGTGCAGTCTTTTAGTTTCATTTTGTACCACACCTGTTGGTGCTCTTGTCTGAACTTATTCCTGTAAGACTAATTCTAACCTAGTTACGTGTTTTTATCTATCTATTTTTATATTATAAATATAAATACCCCTGACGTATTTACTTGTAGGTTTGATGCTTATAGCAAATCCAGTAAGTTGGATGCCTAGAACAAAACATTATCCAGCTGATCTGTTTTGTTGCCATCAGTCTTATCTATTACTGTATGAGGCTTGTACTAAAGAAGAGTACCATTTAAAAGAGTCAAAATCGTGCATCACTCTTCTCTTGTTTCTCTAATGTTTTAATTTTCATAAGTATTAGATAGAACACAATTGGAATACGAAATAAGTCAAAGTTTACTAGACTGTGGTTTTCTTGGTTTAATACAAAGGTTTCTCTTGATAGGACAAAGACGTATATTTTTTTTCTGTTGTCAGTCAAATATCAACAACTGCTTAAGTTGTGTAACACAGCCAAGCTGTATGTTCTCACCACCTTGTGACTTCTATCACTGGTAACTGATAGTCAATGAACATTGTTTTAGGATGGCTTATTCCTCATCATGTACACCGGTGAACTATTGACAGATATCTGGTTATCTCACATCAGTTTCTTCTCTCTTTCACATTGCCTTTCTACCTGACATTTTATTTTATTTTTTGAAAATAATTATATAACTTGGTTTACTATTTGCATAATTTTGTCAGTTCTGGATTTCTGGAAATTTTGATATGAAATGCCTTTTATAAAAGTGATAAGATATACTTTTTTTCATGTTAGTTTCTGTTTTGGTTTTATTGTGTCTAAAATATTGTAAATGTATCCAACAGTATTTTCAATAATGCTAATATTTGGCTTTCTGTTCAACTTTAAACATACCAACTTGCACCACATGGAAGTTAAATAACAGCAGTCACTTATTGAAATTCAGATCTTAACACATTGAATTTGGTAGTAATTAGTGAGAATTAAAAAAAAAAGCATTCCAAATAACAAAGACTGTACTCTATGTCATATACATTTACATGAATTAAAATAAGTGTTTACTAGTTTTTGCCACTTTCATTACTTATAGAAGAAGAGCTTGTTTCAAGGTTCATTCAGTCTTAGCATGATTGTAATAACAGTTCATTAAGACTTCTGGTCGTGAAAACCAGACCCCTCTAGGTATTGTGCCAAATTTGCAAATGTGATATTTCAGAGAGTACTGATAGGTAGAAATCAACTACTTATTTTTACTTTTCAGAATCATTTTTCAAGATTTTAAATCCATAAAGTATTAAAAGAGGCACAGCTGAATGTAAATCCAGAGGTAAGCAGCATCTACAAACACCACAAGTGAATCAGTCTCCTTTCTTTCTGTGTCTGTTTTCCTGATAAGGCACTTGCAGATTTCACTTTTGAGTATATTTTTTCAGTCACAAGAAGAAGGGTTTTTAGATTGTATTATTGAATTACAGTTATGTTGTTTGGCACCTCCAATCCATTTTTCAGCTTTGACATTTTATTCCTAAACTTGGGCTGGTTTTTCATGACGAGTCTTAAGACGTTTACTACTATGAATGAGATGAAGTTAATAACCTCTTCTTTTGCAACATTATTAGCAGTTTCAAGTGATCATCTGTAAAACATTCACAGTAATGTGAGTATTAAATATACAGCATCACATACCTCAAGTTGCTGATTTCTTGGTTTTGACTTTTGTCTGGTCTAACTTTCTCATCTGTTAATACAATCTTTAACATATTGTGAAAGTAAATACTGGAAAATAAAATTCAATTGTATTTCTTTATTTCATATTGTTACCAATAAAAATGTTTAATTTTACCTCTCCAGTTAGATTTAACTTTTTTAATATTAATCAATTATTGAAATCTGTTATTACCTCTACCCTTTGAAGTAGTTACATAGCCATGAAAATAGCATAAATCAAGTTTATGTAACATAAGCCACTGATGAACAGTAAAAGCACCAACTAGTACAAGTGTAATTTGCACTCATATTTTAGGCCTATACTGAAATCATCATTGCTTTTTCGGCCATAATTTTGGTTAAATCAATTTCGATTGTAATCATCACTTGTTTTCAAATGTAATTTCTTGTGTACTTTACTGAACAACAATTAGTGTACTCATGCGTACAAATAAGAAACGTTTCGTTTCATATCAGTGGTTTGTCTTTGCAATACTCCCAGATTACCTTACCCATTAACTCAAAATATTTTTAAACATGTCACTGCTGACAATACATTTCTGCATATTTAGCATTCTTTCATGCATGATCACAATGCACATGTAAAGATGTAAAAACTACATGTTTTAGATGTGTTATTTTTACCATTGTTTAAATTTAAAATGCAATTATGTATTGCATTGAAACTGTTATCTGCACATCTCATAGAAGAATATTTGTGAAACTTTCAAATAGATATAGTATTATACAAAAACATTGTTAGGAATTATCGGAACATCAAAAGAAGTTATAAAAGAAATCCCAAGTTTTTTGAATGTTCGTAAGTTCTGTAGGCTTCTTTTTTTTGCTTCACAAACTATTGAGACTACCACTTCATAACTTGAAATTGCATCTTCATAGTTTAAGGTAGTGTCATAACCACTAACAATATTATTTCATCAGTAAAATTTTCACACCATTTGTCATAGCTTCCATGAATGATGAGTAATTGAGTCAGATCAATGTTCTGGTAGCTCTGTCTGTAACATAAGTGATATTTACCTCTTACAGATTTTTACCCACAGTATACCAGACTCACTAAATCATTCTCATATCTCACTACCAAAGTCATTTTTACTCTGTTCTTATGACTGTCCCTTGGTGTAGATTCCTGTACATAGTGAAAGAAACTCCCAGAAAAGGTTCTGTTTTTTCAGTTTACCTCCTCTGGGATCTAAACATCCACTCGTGTTTGCTGTGCATGGTAACTTGTGAAGAGGAGGAGAGGATCCTGGTGGTTGAAGGATTCAACCCTAACACACCACTTTGGCCTTGAATTCTTGTAGACAGGTGGCCTTGGGGTGGTCCCCTTTGGTCAGTCGGCTGGTCCTTTTGGGCTAGGATCAACCAAGTAACAGTGTTGGATGTTCTCAACAGGTGTTGTAGACATTGTATCTGATGTTGGTGTTTGGGTATAGTGCTTACAAAACCCTGACATTGCTGCAGTGTCCTTGTTTGGCATTGTAGTGCATCCCCTCGTAGGGCTCCATGGTGGGTTGAGTCAGTGGGCACCGAAATATTCTTTTTTATTATGGATCCTGCAAATAAAAACTTTAATAAAATAGTGAAAAAACAGTCCATTGATAAACAGCCATGTCTTGAATATTCTGAACTGGAATCTTCAACATCTGTACCACCTGTTGTACCTCAATTTCTTATACTACATTCTCTTTCAGACAAACCTTTAAGGCAGATGTCTCCCTTTTTCATTCAGAAAGGTCTAGAGGGACTTTGATTTGAAATTAGAAAATGGCTGTAACATCAAATAACTTGAAACCAGGGCTGGAAAGGCCTGTTAACACAGTTTTTTGAAGTTACCTATTAGTCATCCTGACAAATTATGATAATTAGTTATGCTACAGAAAGTCCTTTACATCTTGTATTACTCTAGTTTATTTCTCACTGCTGTAGACTAGATATAAAAACTGGATTTAATACTATTTATGTTTTAATTCAAAAATTAAACTTTGTTTTATTTTATCTTGATTCCTTTTTATGAATTTTGATAAATGTACTTTAATTTCAACCTTTTACAGTATTTGGTGCAAATAACCTAGTTGCTTTGTGCCATTAAACACAAAACCAACAGACTATTATTTGGAACTTCATTCACTTGTGGATACTTTTGTGGTATTCATAGTCTCAATTGCTTTGGAATCAGAGCTTGGTTCATTTTTGAACTATATTTGTAGCACATCTTATCAGAATATTTGGAAAAAGTATATGCTTTGAAGTGCCAACAGCTTGCTTTTTTCCTTCACATGATTAATTTAAGGAATTGACCATGGACTGGGTATCTAGAATCAAGAAGTTATCTTTGTGTCTCTAACTTTAAGAAAGGACAGGTTTTGTCTTCATTTACCTTTGGTGTACAAGTTTTTTGTTTTTTTTATCTTTGTCACTTTATCTAAATGATAATTTTATTTGGTTACTTTGGAAAATGCTTCCATCATAAATCCTCTCACAAGCTTTGGATAAGGATGTCCCCCTGGTTTACACAGAGAATATCCCAGAGTATACATTCACTTTCCTGCCTCTGGATATTGAACTTGGATTGGAAGATGGGATAGTATTCTGCATGACTGAATGTTGTGCTACATTTTAGTAATATCAGTATACAAATTTTTTAGCTAGTCAGTTTTTAAAAGGCTCTGAGGTCTTGAGTTAACATTGGTCTGATTGAATCTTCATTTTAGTTTCTTTCACATAATCCCGTAAAGATGTTTGTGTTACTTCAGTATTTGCTTTATCCTACTTGGCTGAAGCTGTTACTGTAACAGCAAATTCTTTGAGTTGTTGAATTGACTGATCCTGTTAAAGAGCCACTCTCTTTCAGAAAGTTGATAAATAGCCAGCAAAAGCCCCTACAGAAAGCAATATAGATGTTGGAATAAAAGAAACACACACAAGAGCGCTGATATTCTTGTTGACTATCATGATACCTTAAGATCTTTTCATATAGAACTGTGGGGTTAAGAAATTTGTTGCACAATGCACAATGATCAGATAAATACACTTTTGGTAAGAACCTTTCACTCTTCCAGCAGAGCATTGATGTGATACTTGAATGATAAAAATAAAAGAATGGAAATATGTTTATATGCAGTTTTTTCATGTTTTAGCATGGTAATTAAGTACTTATAGACAGTTCTTCAAAAACCTGTTCTACCAAGAAAAAATTTGGAATTTAAAGTAAATGTAGAGAGGAAAATTAGACATGTTCAACCCTGTGGTTTTGATTCAACATGGAAGTTTTCAGTTACATTCCAGGCATGTATAATAACACTTTAGTGTGCAAAGTTTATAACAGTTGGATGCTGAAGGTATTTAATTTACAACCAAATAATGAATTTTTGAGTTGGTGTGATTGACAGTTTTTCAGTGGGTAAGCAGTAAATAGAGATTGGACTGGACAGTGCAATCACCATTTTGGTCTGACATTATTTAACCTTGGACCAGCTCACTGAATTATAGATATAAATTTAAAATAAAGCTTTTATTTACCACAGCAAAACGTTCTGACATTTTTAAGCTTTCCATACAATTTTCACTTAAGTTTTAAACTCCAACACGAGACTAGAACTGATCAAAAAGCCGAATCACCTGGTTGCTTTGAATTTTCATGATGAACAGAGCACAAATAATTCATTGTGTAGCTTTGCGATAAGAAACAACCATAATAATGTTTTAATAGAATAATTAAAGACAACTATGTATCTTGGGGTAGTACTACGTTGACTGATGTGGCAATTGGCATTCGTCAGCTTGTTGCCATGTTGAATATTGAAAAGGATCTGTTGGATTACTGTAATCAAATAGTAACCAGACCTCAAACGTTCAATACAACATTTTGGGCACTGTGATGCAAACCATATACTACCTATTCAATATAAGGTATAGCTAGAGCAGATGGTCCTTGTGTAAGTTTGCATGAATATCTGTAACAAACAAACAAAATATATTAATATATCAGTTGTTACTAAATACTGTTTTGTGCATATAACTTTATATTTTTTATATGAATCGTACATATTCTGTATTATAATTTATTGACATGCCTCTTATCTGTTTATAGCAATAACAATAATAAAGGTAATTTATTAGGCCAACATATTTTAATATAACTTAGTTTAAGATCTTCATAAGCAATTGAATTTTCTAGCTTTAATTCTGAGGTCACTGAAAAAAAATCGCGACCTATAATTTGGGATATGGGTGCTTTATTTTCGTGACATTCGTATCGCGCTATTCGATTATAGAGCCTACAAATTGGCGGTGTTTTTATTAACTAGCTAGCTGACTGTTTCTAATCTGTCACTTGAAAATTATGGATGGCGAGTGCATATAGGTTTTGATTAATTTTATTTGAGATTCATCATACAACAATACCCTAGCTGCCGTCGTTACCTCACATAACCGCCAGTTTCAGAATTGGGTTTCAAGTTTATAAGGTCAGTTCACGAAACGTTTGAAATAATGTATTGAGGACTAGGTGGCTGTTGAAACAGAACCAAAACCGCTGATAAACTCGTACGTTGCTGAACTCTGTGCGAGGGGAAATCCAGTTCTTGGTTTGAGTTTTAGTCGCTTCCTGATACAATATTTGAACTGGCTGAAACAAAAACGTTGGAAAACTTATTTGTTTCGGTAAAAATGTCTTCAACGCTAAAGTTTTCTTTGACTTCCTCCCTGGAAGTTTTCCAGTACTTGTACGATTATTGTGTGCAACTGTACAAAGGACAAAATGTGCAGGTTCCGAAAAGGACTGGTTCTCTTGCATGCGACAGACAAGCTAGTTATATTCAAAAAGTGAGTATACATTGATGTGTTTAGTGAGACAAACGTTTAAAATGTTTGTACATTAGTCATACATTTAGTTAAATGTTTCAGTATTTACTTCATGAACAACCAATAAAAAATACCTAAATATACATAATCACATTTTATTCAGTCGAACAAGCGTCAAAATGATACGAACGTATAATCGCACATTGTACCTTGTACTCTGGGATATTTTTTGTTGATGCCGCGTTTTTTAATTTGCTTTTGTTTCGGCTTGTTTTTGGCCGATACATTTCTGAAGATTAATTAGGTTGTGTTGTGGTTGTAATCGTGATAGTTTGTTTGTTGGTCAGTCGCAAGAAGAAATATAAATTTTGTTCCTTTTTAAAAGTAAGTGGTTATCAGCTAAAATTTAATTTTATCGATCATAAATAATGATAGATTTACGTTTTATTTTTATTATTGTAATTGTTTCAATGTGTTTTACTTGATAAATATGGACCAGGTGGTTAAGGAACTCGATTCGTAATCCCAGGGTCGCAGGTTCGAATCCCCGTCACACCAATCATGCTCGCTCTTTCAGCCATGGGGGTGTTATAATTGTAAATGGCAATCCCACTATACGTTGGTGTAAGAGTTGGCGGTGGGTGGTCTTACACTGCTAAATTGGGGACGGCTAACGCAGATAGCCCTCATGTTGCTTTGCGCCAAATTAAAAACAAAACAAATAACCCAAAAAGATATTTTGCTATCTTAAATAGCAAAAACAATTAGCATTTCCAGTTGTTGTAAAAACTGACATTAAAATATAAATAATACTTAGTATTTTCTTCCAGAGTATTTACTGTTAGACAAATATTTACCTTTTTTTTTCATTTGTTCACTTTTGTTTGAACTGTTCTGAACTAACTGTTTAGACTGAATAAAAAAAACATTGTGAGAGTTACTCGTTTTATGTATTAGTCGTGCTGTTTGTCTTCTAGTAAAATGAGACGATGAAACGTTATCATGTGCTATGATAACTTGTGTATTAAATTAAACAAGGCATACTAGTACTCGATATATACCTCCCTTACACCTAACCCCCAGCAATAAAGCAAAATTACCCCAGCTTGAAGTTGTCAAAATTATAGTGACACTAATTTTATTGTTACAATTTGTTTATATTTATTGAAAAACCCACTTTAACAAGACTGAAAAATAAGAGAAAAACATGAAATGATTGTTTGTTTGTTTTTGGAATTTCGCACAAAGCTACTCGAGGGCTATCTGTGCTAGCCGTCCCTAATTTAGCAGTGTAAGACTAGAGGGAAGGCAGCTAGTCATCACCACCCACCGCCAACTCTTGGGCTACTCTTTTACAAACGAATAGTGGGATTGACCGTCACATTATACACCCCTACGGCTGGGAGGGCGAGCATGTTTAGCGCGACTCGGGCGCGAACCCGCGACCCTCGGATTACGAGTGCACGCCTTAACGCGCTCGGCCATGCCAGGCCTAAACATGAAATGATTGGTTTGTAAATAAATTTAATTATTCATTAGAGGTTGTTTTAGGGTATTTTGGAGGCCATGTATTTGTTCTTTGGAGATATTGTTTTATTTGGGGCACAAGTCAATTTGTGTAGTGTAGCAGTTTAGGTGTTTCTTGTTTCTGCTGTTTGGTAATGTGTGTAGATTGGTGTGTAGATTTAGTTACTAGCTGTGTGCATATGATTTATAGGGGTCAGTTTTGGTAATCTAAAGGCTATCGGTAGGACTGTTTTGCTAGAGGTGTAGAGATTTAAGGATATTGTAGGTTGTTTGAGAGCCGTCTTCTATTAGGGAGAACACATACACGTTTTTGTGATAGCATTAGATCTGCATCCTTTATTGTTTCCCGTTATAAGTTTTAAATGGTGAATTTTTTCGCTAATATCTTAATGTTTTTAAAAGATTTCTTTCAGGAGAGTGGTATATCAAAAGTTATTCCTAGAATTTTTCATGAGGACATATCTTTAATTAATTATTTCCTAGTTTAAGTTTTACTTTATGTAGTTTTGTTTAAGCTATATCTGAATATAATGCCAATAATTTGTTATTGTTTTGCTTCGGGAAGTTCGTCGGTCGTTACATCAATTTAGGATTGCATTCGAGGATTTTTGTGTCGTGTTATTTGCTCTTTATGTGTTGCGTGATACTTCATACAATTGTGTTATTGGCATGTTTACGTTGTTTTCTTTTTATTGCTGAATACTGCGAGGGGCCTCGAACTTTGTGTTTTGTCTTGGGGCATTGAATTGGCTGAGACCGGTTCTAACTATTGGAATATGTTTATATTTTTAGCGATTTTTAATTTAATAAACATAAGAGCTTCGATGCTCGTATAACCATTATAACGGTTTGTATGAATTTTGAGAGAAAGAAGTTGTCTGAAGAATCATATTCCTGTCTCAAAAGTTATATTTGTCTCAGTTTTTCACCTACTGTGAATATATAAACACAGATAGTCTTATCAATGTTAATATGGTCAGTTAGTTTAATAAACATCTTATTGCCCTTTGTAGTGAAGAAAGCTTTTGAAGGAGACTCTTCCACAAAGTTTTACTTTAGTAACGAATCTCCTTATATACTACATCATTTCATTAACAGTGACAAGGTATTGTAACTGTGTGAATGTTTTTTGTTTTTAGTTATGGACGATTTTTCACATAATTAAAGAAAAAATTCAAAAAAGGAACTAAATGTAGGGATAACTAAAACTAATATTTCACAAACAAGACAGTGGCGATGGGATTCACGTATAATAACACAAACACGCAGTGTTGTAGTGTTAACTTACTAAAATTGAATAAATAAATTCAGTTATGATTGAATATATCCATACACACACTGCCATATGTTAATCATTGTCTGTGTTATAATGTAGGGATCATATAAATGTCATTCCTACATTTACTTCTATTTTGAAGTTTCTTCTTGTTTATCTCAACGCAGTGTTTCAATACACAGAGAAAGGCTGTACTTATAACCGAACCCTAAATACAATGAAATTTCAATTGCAGTATTTACTGTTTATCTATTATTGGCTTGTGATTTCTGGAGCATTTGAAAAGAACATCAAAAAAAGCTAACATGAAGTGTTAATGATAACATTGTTCATACTAGATATAGAATGTAGAAGATCATTCAGTTAAAGAGTTAATGTTTAGTTTATGTAGTGATATAATAATTACTTATTATTTAGTTTACGTGACAGAAGTGTGAAATGTTTATTTTAAAAGTTGTAGTTACTACAAATTTCTTTACGCCACTGTACGAGTCGTAGTTGCACTAGGCTTTTGTAATTGTTCTTACTAGAGAGCGAAATACTTCTATATTTTACTATTTGTTATATATACGTGCAGATACTGAAAGCAAGTAAAGTTAGTGAAAGCGGAGTTAGACTGTGTGATTTGTCAGCTTAGCTATAACTGGCGATTTCTAAAGAGTTTTACTTTGATAACAGGAGAGAATAAATTTCTATTCAAGGAATGTTTTGAAGTAATTGAACCCGCGTGTGTGGATTTTCGTAAAAGAAAATCATTTGAAACTCTGAATACAATTGTGGCAACTCGCAGGTTAATGTGAATTTATTACTGACTGCAATGTGATAATAAAGGAGAGAATAAATAATTTATCATGACAAAAATTGTTCTGAAGTAATTTAACCCTCATGTGGACTTTTGACAAGAAAAGATAGAAATCATTCAGAGTTTGGATGCAAATGTGATAACCAATAATGTAATGTATTTTTGTTTTTACATACATTTTACTCATTTTGAATATATTACTTGTTTTCAAGTGAATTGCGTGCTGTGCGTTTTTGTTGAAATTTATCGCTAACAAGACACAGACACCTGTTGTAAAAACTTGATATTAGAATTGTAATTTTTTTAAAGTTACTACTACTTATTAACAATACTTCAAAAAGCACTCTCTCCGTTGAAACTGTCGCATCAGTGTTTGGTTGACACCATTGTTTTGGTTTCTGAGTTATAACGAAAACCAACAATAACAAGTTTAGACTTTTTTCCATGATATTTACGTTCCTAAATTTGTCACTGCATAGATATTATTATAAAAAGAAGCACAATATGGCGTTGTTAAAGCTCTGTTGACTTATTCAGGAGATATTTAAACTACCATTTCGATGAAGAATCGCACCGATCCTGACATAGACAGGACTATTGTCTGTGTGATATAATGCTGATTTGGACATTGTTGGTATTTGTAAAACATTTTTTTAGCAGCTAGTTTTTGATCACAGTTGTATATGTTGTGGATTCAGCTTATGTTACTTTAACATTTGTAGCATGCTTTCAAACACGATGTTTTCCTTTATTTGTTTTGCAATACAAACACGCGTAACGTTTGTTACATATAATTACGGTAATACATTTTAATTATGAAAAAAAGGCAAAATGTTGTATTCCGTATCTTAAGGTACAACATGATTTTTAGGACTTTGGAATACCAAGTAACTTCTTATCTTTCACTTCACACATTTCTATTAAATTGAAAACAACCCTTGTAACATAGATTTTTTTTGTCAATAGTTTTCATCACGTGCAGTGTAATGGCATGACTTTTATGAGCCTAAGTGGCGTGGTAAATCGTGCAACTAAAAGAAGGTCACTCGTATGTGTTAAAGTATGTAGTCGTCCAAAAAAGATTAACGTTTCAAATAAGGACTTGTTTTTCTGATGTGTACTGGAAACAAAAACACAGTATATTACTGTGTGTTGTCCACTGACGTAAATGTTGGTTCCTTGAATGCGCTTTGAAAGATAAGCATTTCTGTAGAACCTGTTGTAATATTAATGTTCATTATACCAGAAAATAAATGCGTGAATATACAAGTCAGACGTTAACTGTGACATAAAAATAAAAGTTGCATAATTGCTAGCTCCATGGTGATCTGCTTTACGAGTGTACATTTATTGTTAACCAATATAACATTACGTTTAAACATGTAGTGAAGAAAATGATCACGAATTTTGTTTTCATTGGTATCTATTGTAAAGAAACGTACCGTTGTGAAGAACATGATATCAGTATAATTAAGCCTGGATACACAGTCAGTTTTGAAATAGCTCATGGGAATATTTATTAATGATATTGTGCCTACTTTGTTTTATTATGTCAAAAAACAAAGTTTTAGATTTCAAACAGTGTATCGCACAACATACTTTGGAAAAATATATCATATAGCCATCATCGTTTTAAAAAATAACCAATCAAATTTCAGATAAGTGAAAAAAATACGAGTAATAAAATGGCGGATGTAAATTATGAAGAAACTATAACCTCTATCGAAATAATAGAAAAGGCCTGAAAGCGAACCTATGCTGTATTTAAAACCACACATTTCTGTTTGCATATAAATGATCTGTGCATATATAATTCAAATTGAGATAGCTTATGTTTTATTCACAACATCGAATTATAAATAAAAATTGTAAAATTTAAAACCATTTATTTTGACATTATTACATAATTTTCGCTCAAAGTTAGGTTTGAAAAAGAGGCTTAAAATATTTATAAGCGTGTATACGATTTTATACATGCAAGTTTAAGAAAGAAGTACTACTGTGGAATATATCTGTACAGTTGCTTAGATTGATGTGTGATTACCTAGGAAGGCCACTTTCAGTTTAGATTTCCTTCATCCATTAAATGGACAGTTTCATGATTGGTGTATTAAACTGCTTTTTTCTATTTGTGGTTGTGAAAATATTTTGCGAAAAATTAACCAGTTGGATGAGAATAGGTTTATAATGAAGAAACATATATCGGATCGTCTTTGGAGGAAACTGTGAGGAGGACTTCAAGACTTTTATGAAGTTTGGCTGGAGAATTTGTTTACGTTGAGTACACCTTCATTAGAAGCAACAGACTCTTTGCTAGCAGTTGTCTAATTGGTTATAGTTGGGGAAAGTACAGTAACACAAAATACACCATATTTTGCCTGTAACTTCTTGCTTTCTGAAAACCAGACGGGTAAAAAAGAAGAAAGCAGCAAAACGTATTGAACGACTTATGTTAATCTGACCATCTGTAAAATCGTACAATAAAAAATTGTTGCAGTGCTGATCTTTAACCTACCAGTAGTCGTTGAAGGTGGTCATGAACGTGTAATAAGTGACAACTTGTTCGATAAACAACAGATGTTGATGAGCAAACAAGGCCGTGTGAACAGGGACAGCTAACGATTGTGCTATCTTGTGCACCTATTGATGTTTGCGTGTGGAACTGAAAGTAAAATTGTTTGAAGGATATGGCTTGAAATTATATGAAGTATAAAGTTTTCTGCAAGTTAGCGATATCTCTTCATGCACTATTTAACTTGAACTGCCAATTAAAAATCGTAACTTCCAAAATAAAAGCACTACTGCACTTAGAATTACAAAGCGAACCAGAGTTCTGATGAGTACTGGTAGAAATTTAATCTTGGTTAAGTAGGACCATTAATATTATTAACAGAAACGATGCTTTACGGGTGACTGTTTATGCTGCTAATTACAAATATTATTCACACTCATTGTAATAAAAATAAAATCTAGAAAAGTGAACATTTTCTGAAAAGTATTTTTTATGGGAAACGCGACGTAAAAAATGTTATGATTATGTTATTTAGTGATATGGAACTCGTATCCAAATTATTTAATGTATAATTTCATTATTTTTATACATTTTGCTTGTATAAACTGTAATGTTTTTATCTGTTGAAGTGGTACCATTTTATTCAAAATGTAATATTTTTAATAACTCCTATTTCTCTATTACTAGATCTAAAAATATTCTTAATAAATATTCGATGAAATCCTTCGGTGCAGCCCTGTTTAAATTCATGTTCTGTTGTGAGGACAGTGTTTTTATTTACAACTGTTCTATTATAAAGTAGAAGTTGTACATACCAAATTCTTTTTCCGATTTTTCTGAATCTTGAATACCCAAACAGTGAAATTGTCTATGGATTTTTGTTTGTTGTGCCATTCAGTATGTGACCCAGAAGTTTTGGTTACATACATAGATATTGACATATATACGCAAAGTTTATTATAGTAAGATAATGATTTCTACCTGGTATGCCCAACAGTGGCACAGCGGTATGTCTGCGGACTCGCATTACTAGAAGCCGCGTTTCTATACCTGTGGTATGAGGACGGCATGGCCAGGCGGTTAAGGCATTCGACTCGTAATCCGAGGGTCGCTGGTTAAAATCTCCGTCACACCAAACATGCTCGTCCTTTCAGCCATGGGGGCGTTATAATTTACCGTCAATTCCACTATTCGTTGGTAAACGAGTAGCCCAAGAATTGGCGGTGAGTGGTAATGACAAGCTGACTTCCCTCTAGTCATATACTGCAAAATTAGGAACGGCTGGTGCGGATAGACCTCGTGTAGCTTTGCGCGAATTTCAAAACAAAGCAAAACAAAACTTGTGGCGGGTAGAACACGGATAGCCCTTTCTGTAGCTTTTTGCTCAATTTTAAACAAATGGTCAGTCGATCTACCTGGTGCATTTTTTGATGTTGTATGTGATTGTGTGAGAATACTGTTCGTGATTTTCTAAAGAGTTTATGTGCAGTTAGTTTTAACGTCATACAAGTATAGGAGATAGTGTAATAATCTTTAATGGTGACCTCTCTACATTTGGTGACTTTGGTAAAGTATTTTGCACTGCTGACGAATAGTCGCCGCTTGTATTGTGCCTGCTGTTGGTTAAGTAAACGCTTCTGGTGGTATAATCTATTATGTTAAGCTTCCTGATGTTTAAGCAAGCCCTAGGTGCTGTTGATGTATGCGTGTTTCATTTTTTGGGCTTACTGGCAGTGAAAAACACTTGCTGATGGTAGCCCTTTCATATTTTGAACTTGCTGACAGTTGAAACTTATGATGGTAACTAGTATGTCGGTTGAGCCCACTTGACGATTTAGAATGCTTGATTTTAATGACCGCTTCAAGAGTGACGAGGCTTAATGATTAGGTGCTCGACTTATATCTCTTGCTCGTTGGATCGAACCTCTTAATTGATCATGCTCGTCCATTTAGCTGTTGTGGAATAATAATGTGAAGTTCTATCCCACTATTCGTTTGTAAAAAAAAATGGCTTGAAGGTCAGCGGTGGATGCAATGCTGCAGACTAGCCATCTTTGTTCTAGTCTTATTATTTCAAGATTAGCGACAGCGAGCGCAGATTGCATTCAAGTCGATTTCCGCAAAATTCAACAAAAATAATGTCAAATTGTCTTTTAATAAGCTACAGGAATTAGCCTTATCCCATCGTTCGTGGCTGGTGTGAATGCGCCTACCACCCCATGAGCAAAGGTTCGTGACTTTTTGCGGCGGTTCATTCCAGATGTTGCACAACAAATACTTGCATCATGTGATGTCAACTCGTCACTACTTCATTCATTTTCGATGCTCCATAGTGAACACATTGCGCGAAAGAAAAAAAAATGTTCCAGATGACATAAAAATACAATTTAGATAGATACACAAACAAAAAAGTTTCAAGGAACATATGACAGTTGATTTTTATAAATTCACTAGTTTATAACCAGGGGCGTAGATTTTTTACACCCGATAAGGGGATGATTTTTGCAATCACTATGTGGACTGTTCAATTTGCAAGCTGATAATCTCTGATTACATGAACTTGAGAGCTGTAAAGATGCAGTCACAGAGTAATCTTGTTGCCACGATACTTCAAGGTTTCCATAAAGGTTTGTATAAGTGAGGTGTTGTGAACAGTTTTCAACATGTTAATAGAATAAAGACAAATGTGTCACAAATTAACTGCCACATAAATTTATTCCTGCACACTGCACAGTATAACAGATGACCAATATACTTGACAAGGTTAGTAATAAATTTCATTACATGAATTACGTTTTCTAATATGAATAAAATTAGTAATTATCCTTGATAAGTTAATATCTATTGAAAAACTGTTCATGTTGTTTGATAAAAATAATTAAAATGTCTGCGAACTCTCTAAAATTACACATCAGTACAATGTAGCGCATAATTATTCATACTTTTTATTGATTCATTTAGTCCTCTAGCATTGAATCTAATGGTCAGATGTTATATGACTGTGTCCACAAATTCAAAATATTGTACTCTGTAGTAATCTCTAGTTGTTGCAGGATGGTGTGCTGAGCCATCGTCTGTGATCCTTTTTGGGGGTCTGCGAATGCGTGGCAGTTCAATAGGCACCAGATCTGGGGAAGTTACCTTTTTCTCAGCTTCATCAAATATCTTGTTGTAATTTTCCTCTGTTCGCAATACCCGCAATAGCTCAACTGTCATTGCAGATGCTTGAATCATGCCAGATACTGTCGCTGATTTTACTTGGAATTCACGGTTTAGTTCCTCTAATGCAGCAAATGAATGCTGAGCCATCAACAATCCTAAAAGTCTTTCCTTTGTCAAATCTGTCCAGCAGACCCCGTGTTTTCACTGCTACATTTAATTTTTCATTTGCTTATTCAGACAAAGAATCAACAATGTCACTGCAGTGATCATTAGCACATGTAATTGCAGATAGGGGGCATAACCAACGTGTTGGACACAGTGGACGGATCTATTTAACTGGACCGCTGTGACTCTGACG
The DNA here is from genome assembly GCA_011833715.1 of Carcinoscorpius rotundicauda. Classification (NCBI taxonomy): domain Eukaryota; kingdom Metazoa; phylum Arthropoda; class Merostomata; order Xiphosura; family Limulidae; genus Carcinoscorpius; species Carcinoscorpius rotundicauda. The sequence continues at coordinate 51,814,396 of CM022395.1, forward strand.
ATACAATATTTTCAAAGATTGTCTTGTTATTTGCCTGACCTTTGAAACAAGACACCAAGTTTATGTACCCACTGGATAGAATCTCGAACACATTTACAAGCTTCAACTGCATGTTGCATTATTAAATTAGCCTTGTGTGTTCCGCAGTGAAAAAACAAAGCTGACTGTTGTTTTTTTTTATTTTTACCTGGCATCCACTGTACGCACCACTCATGTTAGCGGCTCCATCATAAGTTTGTGCTCTTAATCCTGATAGTGGTAAATTTAGTCTGGTCAGTACATCAAGTATAGTCGAGGATATTGTTACACCAGTTATATTGGAAACACTGAACAAACCAAGAAATGTCTCATGGACGTCAAGGTTCTCATCTACGTATCGTACACATATTGCTTTCTCTTCGGCACCTGTAACATCTTGAGTGCCATCAACTATTAATACAAAGATTTTACTTTGCTGCACTTCGTGTGCTATGTTCCTCACTATTTGATGGCTGAATATCTCCATTATTTCATTCTGAGCCTGGAGTGATGTGAATGTGGTTTTCTTTGACAAGTAGGACGTCAATTCAGGATCTTCCTCTTCCAGGAGCTTCATTAACTGCAGGAAGTTTCCCTCCGTATCAGTATGTCCTCGTAATGCTAAATCTTGACGCAGTAAGAAACGTAAACTTCTAAATATTTTGGCTAGACTTCTTTTGCATTCTTCCTGCTGTTTCTCTTTTTCCATCATGTAGCTGGACAGTTACTGGAGTTACATCAAGTGAACCTCTGGAGATATAGCGAATCTGTGCTGAGAGGAGGATTGGTGTTCGTTGAATTTCTGTTTTGCCTTTTTCCAGTTGCAAAAACCGGTGGATATGAAGGTATACTCCTCTGGCCTCTCCAATTTCCCTGTATAAAGGCTTCTATTTTCTTCCTTAACACAATGAAAGTATATGACTTTTTGATTCCGAATATCGAAGTGCAGCCATGGGAACTCATCAAACCATTTGCACTGGAATTTGATATTTTGAGATTTTGCTTTCTGTCGTGGTATGAGTTGTGCATCTGGATGATATAGCTTTCCACACTGTATCTGCGGAATGTCAGATTTTTCATAACTGCACAAACTTGTTTCACAACTATCTGGTGGTTCATGATATGAAACACTTGCACAAGCATTTTCAGACTCGTCCTCTGATGAACATGGTATTTCCTCTGTATGGCAAGATTCTATTCCTTTGCTTGAGGTTGTTCAATTATCTGCATTGTTACTTGTAGTACTAGTAACTGGCTTACAGAACTGTCTAATATCGGAAAGTTTCAGACGCCAGCTTGTCATAATTGGAATCTGTTTCCCAGATCACTCAACGGGCGAAAATACAGTCTTTATTGAAAAATTAATGTACAACGAACGAAGATAGAACAGAATGGAAGTAGGACTGAACTGTACAATGTATACAAGTCGAACGCGCGAACCTCACGGTGACTACCGAGCCGACTGACCGGCTGGGCATCGCTGGGACAATAATGTGTGCTAGTTACAACACAAGTAATTGCAAGTTTCTCGAAAAATACTTAAACAATCACAAATATATTATATTCCTGTTAAAGCTCATCAAAAGGCAAACACGTTGTGATATAATGTCTATAAGCACGTCTATTAAATAAATCCACTTAAACAAAAGCTAGCAATACAATTCGAGTAGAGACTTCAGGCCGTTGAAATCGCTACTAACGAACTATCGCTCAGATCGAAAAGCTTAGAGGCACGCCTATATTAAAAATGTACATTTCGGTTACTGAAAAAGCCTACATCTAGGCCTAATTATGTAATTCGATTGGTAAGGACACGAGAAGAACAAACACACAATTTGTAGGCCTATGATGCAATAAAAAAATTCAACAGACCAAACTTTAGGAGGGATGATTGTATGAACCATACCCACACCTAAAATGAAGGGGGTATGTATACCTAATCCCCTCAGGATCTTCGCCCCTGTTTATAACTAATATACACTTACTTATTTCAATGCAAGTGCCTAAGAAAGATGACACTGTTATGGAAGTAAAAATGAAAATAAGCGAAGTAGCGACAAACGAAGACCACTGGTATTTTTCACATTTTAACATTACAGTTCTAAAAAATCAGTGTTTTATGACATCAGTTACCAAGAACCCGATCAAAAAAACGTCTTCAAAGATCATAGTCAAAGATGGCGATTATCCACGAAGGCAGTGTTTCTGCAGAAAACCTTGTTTACAGAAATGTATTTCATTTATAATCATACTACTTTTTACACTAAATACAACTTCGTATTTTCTGTAGTTATTGTTTCATTCATACCCAACTACATAATACAAGAACAAAGGTATTTGAAGTATACTATTCTACTTAATAATGCTATACATGTACGAACAAAAATATTTCGATTCTGGTTCATATGATACAGCATATGCTTCGCATGTTGGATATCTGTGGATATTATTAGGCAATTAACTATATATAGTAAATTCGAAGCCGTGTTTAACTTTTTTACTATATTTTGCAAGGTAAATAATGGATCTTTAATAGGTATATTTTATTTTTCTTATACTTTTTAGAATAATCTGAAAGAAAAGAATTCAAACAAGAATTTTAATATATAATTTGAAATATGTTTTGTTTGTAAAGTCATTGCTTTTGTGTATTTAATGGTGACCGTACACTGTGCAACTTGAAATTAATATTGATACTTGGGATCAAATTTGTTTGTCACTCGTTTGGTGTATTGAGGATGAAGGATGGCGTACTTCTAAATGTACATACATTTTTGTTTTTGTGCTCCATTCTTGTAATTTTATTACTGCAGTTGATTTGTCAGGCGTTCTCTATGAATAAGTGCCTAAAGTAGTAAGTATGGGGTGATCGGTACGTTTGTTTACCAGTGAAATGCGTAGTTTCTATAAATAAAGCACATTTTTTGATTAGTATCTATATACGTGTGTGCTTTATTATTTTCAGTGTTGGATAATATGTGGAGCAAACCAGCTGTAAAATGGGTCATACTTAAACAAACCGCAATACTTTAGTTTGAATTTCTATACATGTCGCGTATGACAACACTGTGTGTCGCGACCCATTTCTTCATGTGAAGTAGTTTTATTTTTTTATGCTGTTAAGGGGGTTAAATATATTACCGGAAGCAATTTGTAAGCACATGCCTGTTTTTTTTTCTAATTCTGTATATATCAATATGTATATCAAGCGGTAGATTTTGTTGTTTCTTAACAAGTATCTCATTAAATAGTTTTAATTATCAGTTGCGAGTAAGTGTTTTTTTTAACATACATAGGTTCATTTGTTACAGAGAACATGGCCGCCCTTTCGTTTCATGTTGACCAAAGTCAAAGTCTTATTTTCAACAAGTAATTTGTCTTCCTGTTATATTACAAGATGTATTAAAATTGTTTTGCGTGATAAAATCGTAACCTATTTCTCATTTCACAAAATATTTTTTGGCATGAAAAAACTGGGTTAATTTATAGTGATTAGGAATTACTTTTGATTGAAAGGCACCTTCCAATGAAATTATTGAAACTTTTCAGTTGGGTCTTAGTCTGACAAATATAATAAAATAACTACTGATTTACATGCTTAAGATATCGGTAGTGTACTATATATACATTAGAGTATTTATTTAGATTTAATTTGTACGTGTATAATATGAAATAATTGTGACTAGTTTTTTAAAACTCAAGTCGAAAGCTTCACGACTGAATAATTTAACAGTGGGTAGCGTCTGCAAGTATTATTAAAAATGTTTCTCTCTAATTTCTGTTATTAAAGAAAAGGCTCTCGAATTTTAGTATATCATTTACACTAAGGGTGAAACAAACTAACACTTATATTGGCTATATATTTGGGTAGGCCTGGCATGGCCGAGCGCGTTAATGCGTGCACTCGTAATCCGAGGGTCGCGGGTTCGCGCCCGCGTCGCGCTAAACATGCTCGCCCTCCCAGCCGTGGGGGTGTATAATGTGACGGTCAATCCCACTATTCGTTGGTAAAAGAGTAGCCCAAGAGTTGGCGGTGGGTGGTGATGACTACCTACCTTCCCTCTAGTCTTACACTGCTAAATTAGGGACGGCTAGCACAGATAGCCCTCGAGTAGCTTTGTGCGAAATTCCAAAACAAACAATTATAAGAAAAAAGTTTCGTTGGAGATTTTAGTGATAGCTGGCGAAATGCGAATGTATCAGAATCACTCAGGCTTTTCACAAAGACGTGCTGATCTGACTTTTCAAGAAATGTTTAATGACTGTCAACTAAACGATAGCATACGCAAGAAATAACGTATACTGTTAACGCTATTATATATAAGTTCAGATTAATTAGTTTGAAATGTATTATTGTAATAGACATAAAATGTTTTTATTTATGTTGCAGTTAAGTATCACTAGAAAGCCAAATTTGTTGGGTTGCAGCAAGAGTTGTCGGTTCCGCTTAAAAAGCGCAATTAGACTGTTTATTCTTGCAGTTATTTTTCTTGTTTTGACGCATTTTATTATATTTTAGACTCAGTTTTGGTCATGGTTGTTTAAAATGAAAACAGAGGCAGTGCTAGTCCAAAGGTAGCCCTTCGAGGCCTTTCCCCTCATCCATTCTCAAAAACAAAGCTTATACTATTGTTTGCGTCAATAAAAAGAATAACAAAATACATACTAATTCACATTTTAAAAGTTATTTCAACTCCTACACCAACACTGTTGTGTGAGTATCTTTCTCAAATTATGCATACCATTCATGTTCTGCTCTCAGCAACCTGTCAGAGTTATGCATATCGCACATGCGCCTGATTAGAAATTTTGCTGTTGAGATTTTAAAACTTAAGCCCGCTGCTGAGTGATGTGTTTTGGGCATGGATAGGAAAATGAAATAATTTTAATTTTTGTTTTTGATTTCGTCTTGAAACATGAAAAAATAACGATTTCAATTTCTGTCCAAGTTTTTTCTTGTATTTTTCTGTTCAAGTTCTCTTTTGCATCTTTTACTGCAAATTGCACAGTAAGTGTAGGACATTTAACAGAAGAAAACACTGCATAGTTTAGTATTGTCTAGTTCATTTATATTATGTTCATCACTAGCAGTCACTTTTTCTTCATCAGAAATTAAATACACAGCTTTGACCATATTTCTAGCATTATCAGTAGTGATAGAATGTACTTGATATATACTTAAGTTGTATTTTGATAATACGTTTATAACTATCTCTTTAATGTTTTCACCTAAATGAACTGAAGAGAAGTTTTTTGCAGGTAATTTTCTTATTTGAAGAGAGTCTCTATTAATGACTTGGGTATTAATGGCTAACACAGACCTGTCCAGATGAGATGCGATGTCAGTTTTCAGTGAAAACATTGTTTTGCAGCTCTCTACTTATTTGCTTTACAATTTCTGTAGGTTTTTCATCAACTAAAGTTGAAAGTTTCTTCTGGTCCATTGTTGCGTTAAGCACCTTTTCAACTGAATCGATTATTTTACATAAACTACTGTCCTTCACAGAAGAAAGAGGTCTCTCATTTAGGGTCACCACCTCAGTCATAGCATTATATAAGAAGTGTCACCACAGTGACAACAAGTGGACCAAAACATTGAGTTTTTTTTTATCCAAAAATAAATATTCCAACGGACATAAAAACAAGTGAATGTTTTTTGTACATTTGGTATTGCTGTGGTCTTGAGTCTTCTCATCTTGTGGAAATGATCTTTTCATTGTTGAAACTTTGTCTTTTTACTAGCTTTTCAAATTCTGCTTTATGGTGTTTCTTCAGATGTTTTATTAGATTAGTGGATGCTTCAAAACCTGAGTGCAACCAGTTACATTGCATGTTGCTTTGGCATGATTGTGAGACATGAATACATTTTTTTAGTTTTGTAATGCTCCACATTAAAAAACGTAACAAATAGCAACCAGACAAAATATGCAAAGGAAAGGTCTTTCTCAATACGAGACAGATGGACTAAGTAATGCTCACTGTTTCTCTAGCCTTATCTATAGCAAATGAGCACTCAAGAGATTATATATACCTCAATGTGCAGATTTTGACAGTTTGATCTGGTATGGGTGGAGCTTTCTGTACCTTCCCAGTTCAGAGCTGATGCATGGAGTCTCATGGAACCTTCTTTGTACCTCCACTGTTTGCAACTGTCTTTACTGTATGCTTCAAAACTTGGGGTTGTGTTTTCCTTCCTTGGTGGGCCATACTTTTCCAGAACAGATGATCTGCCATTGCTCCTTTTGGCCTTTGTATCTAGGTGCAGTTGGATGAATTAGGTCTGTCCTCATAACGTTGGTGTATCCACTGGTCAGCCCACCCCACCATGGCTTTTTACAGTCCTTAAATGCGACCTATCTTTAAGTTATCTCGAAAAACAGACACTCCTGATCGGAAATACTGTTGGTTATTTACCAAACATCTTGTTGTTTAACTCATCTTTTTTTTTTTCTTTGGAAGTGATGCACTAATGTGTAGTCTGTGTAACACTCAGGTTATAATAAGCTACATTGTACTTTCTTGCCGTCATTATGACTTTCAACGATGGCACCATTTTAAACATGTTCTGTCCCAAGCTTTGTCTGTAATGTTACAGTGTTGTTAGTGATGGTGACACTGTCAACCTTGGAAATGTTTTTAGCTTTTTAAAGGCCATTAATCTTTTTAATGCAATTTAAGTTTTTTAATCTATATATTAGACCTTTTTCTCAATGTGATTCCCATTTAGTTGGATTTGAAATTGGAAAATTGCCATAATGCCAAATAACTTGAAACCAGGACTGGAAAGGCCAACTTCAGGTGACTAACTCTGCTACTTAAACTACTTGTTGAGTCATCGTGGTGAGTTATTATTAAAATTTTGCCACAAATCTTTTCAATCGTTTATTACTTTACTTTTTGAAAATGACCATATTGTCAAATAACTCGGAACCAGGACTGGAAAGGCCAACTTCAGATGACTGATGGTGGTTTTTGTACTTACCTGTTAGTCTTTGTAGTGAGTTATGATAATTATAATAATACTACAGAAAGTCCTTTGCAACTTGTATTACTGTAGTTTTTCTCTTAAACTTATAGACTAGATGTAAACATTGGTTTTATACTGTTTATGTTTTTTTAAACTTTGTTTTGATTTACTTTAATTTCCATTAATGAATTTTACTAAATTTTCTTTAATTTTAACTTTTTACCATATGTTTGGCACAGGTAGCCTATCTGCTTTGTGCCATTAAACACCAAATCAGTCAGTTAATCTTTGGATGTTAAAAGAATTATTCACATTAATAACAGGTTAATTAATTCAAGATACCAAAGGCAGCAAATAAGAATGATCTATCATGGCAACATTGCTGAATCAGAAACTTTTATCAGATTTAGAGTTATTTGAATTTGGTCAAAATGAAAGTATTGAGTATTAATTTGTGGGAAGACCATAGTTCTTGTTCCTTTTCTAATTAGCAAGCTTCCTTGATCATGTAGACATCAAAAGAAGCCGATTTTGTGCTTATGAAGTCCTATTCTCATTATATACTGACCTATTATTTGGAAAGGTAACTGGTCATTCTTTCAACAAAGGTAATTTTTATAATCTCTGAAAAGGTTCAAAGGCCCCACTTTCTTCTCAGTTTTGTTCTGTTTTTCCATATCTTTAAATATAGTCAGCAATCACTTTCCAAGTAGCACTAGTCTTATTAAGGAGTTAAAAATTTATTACAATGGAAGCCAAACAGATATTTGTAAGAACACCATTCTCTTAAGAGGTTTAATATGGTCGGTCAGATTATAGGGAAGTGTTAATGAGGTGAGAAGAAATGTAGAGAAAAAGAGAGGTGGATAGTATAATGGATACCCAAACACAAATGAAAGCCCAGTCTGAACTGATGATTTGGGTTTATTAGGAGAATAAAATGTGCAGTGAGTGATCCTGTACCAATGAAAAGTCAGATATTCAAAAGTTTCCCATGAAAAACTGAAATACAAACCAATATTTTTTATTAGTTTGAATTTCAGTTTTTTATATCATTTAAATTTGATTTTGAATTTTAGTTTTTAAAAGTTTTTTTCAATTTTTTTTTTCTGAATTTGGCTAATGAAAGAGTAACAACAGTTTTATCAGCTTATCAATTCAGATACATTTTTCCATCCCTTGTTTTGGGGTGACCTTAATAGAAATTCTTTTTTTTTTTTTAAAGGAGTTCACTGGTAAAACAAGCAAAAGGCATAGCTTTGATGAAAATAATAATAAATATCCCCTGTTGTGCCTAGAGCCATGATTGATTGACAACATGACAAAAGTGCATATCTAGTTGAATATTATTTATTGAGCTAAACAAAACCACCTTTTAACTTTAAGGTTCTGACTTAATCTGATTCACATCTCTCTCTCCTGGTAGTCCAGAGGAAAGTCTAAGGACTTAGAATGCTAAAATCTGGGGTTCATCTGTCTCACAGTGGACAAGGCATAAAACCCTATGTGCATTTTTTATTAAAACAAACAGACAAGTTTCCATTGCATTGATTTGAGAAACAAATTGGCATTTTCCCAGCCTATGAGCACTTTTTATTTTTAAATTGAGAGCAGTCAGGTGTGAATTTGAAACAGGAGTCAATTATTAATGACTCATTTTTAATTTGCTAATCCACTGAACCTGCCCAGTAAAAATAAATTGGTAGTAACCTGAGCATAAGTGAATGAAAATTTGATATCTTATTTTTTATAGGTAGGTGTGTGTATCATATTTCTTGACCTGAAGAGATCTGATATTCAGTCAAAAGGATTGTTTGCACTGGCTGTAGCAGATATTGTATTATTGCAACAGTTGTTGGTATATATAATGTCTAAACTTGTTATGTTTTTTGTTCCACCGATGAGCTCAGGTATCAGGTGAAATGACTTGGTCAGCTATCACGGTTTTTCTACAGTGGGCATCTATGATTTGTTGGCAATAAATTCAATAATAAACTGACAGCACACACTCCACCTATTTTAAAATAATATATTCAAAACAAGTTCAACTTATATAAATGCCCTTTATGCTATGACTATCAGTATTTTCTTGTTAAAAATTTATTAAGTCTGATTCAAATGCTTTTAAATCCAATTGACAAGACAATTTTTCTCTACTCTCGTCAGTGAATAATCCACCGAGCCATAAATATTTGTGTCCTTTATGTTAATAGTCCACATAGATGAGTTTAATTAATTCAGAACACTCTGTGACAAGACAGATTATTCTCTTGTCTGTATTAAACTGCGAAACTCACTTTTAAGTACATCCTTTTATGGCTGATCACTCACTTGTCAGCTGAATTCATGTTTTATAACTTTTTTTTGACTGAACTTTACTTTTCTATCTTCACTTTACCAAAATTAAATTTTTCTTTAGTTCTCTATCTGTATTTGCTTGGTTGCCTATATTTATACATTGAACTTTGAGGCCTCAAACTTTCTATAAAATATGCAAATGGCACTGATTTAACAATACTCAGTTAAGGTAAAGAGAAAATTAGAGAGAAGATTGGAATAATGTGATGTCAATAATATTAGTAAAGTCTCAATAAAAATGTAATTTCAGAAACAATATATGACTTTTACTGAGTTATGTAACCAAACTAATCTTTTATTTTGCCTTTAAAATGATTAATTTTTAACTGTCTTGTTTTGTAAAACTAAATTTACAATCATTAAGTGTTAACTCACAGAATAAATTATATAATAACACATGCACTAAACAGCCTTGTATATCCAATATCAACACTGAATGTGGAAGATTTATTGTAATGGAATTATTTTATGCATATTTTTATGCCACTGCTTAGTTTGTGAATCATCATCTGTAATGTGTTATCTGCAAGTGCTATTTCGGGTTTCAAAAAATTCTTTTATAGAAACACTGTTTAATATTGTTTATTTAAGGAGTAGTTTGAGAGCCAGCAACACTTGACAAATTAGGCAATCATACCTGTTTTCAAATACTGATAGAAATTTGATAATAATATAGGCTTCAAATTGCTGTATTATGGGCCTATTTTATTTGTATAGAGTACATGTATAATTTTCTAAACACAGTTATTTGCAATCTAAATTCTTGAATTATTTATTGTACATAACATTTATGCCTCATAGTTTATCATGTTTATTTTGAAAATTGTGAAATATAAAAACAGCCAATATATATTAGGGTCCTATAATACTTTTAAAGAAAAGTTTTTCAGTTTTGAAAGGAAGTTATCTATAGATATCAGTCCTCAAAATGTGGTTCACACTAGTTAGAAAGCCCAACTACGTTTCACATGATTGGGTATAAGTGCTACAAATATGTTAATTATACTCTATCTTTATTACCTAATTTGCATCATGCACCTCTGCATCATGTGGAATTTGATAAAAGAAAGATATGATAAAAAGTAGGTAAATTACAGATTTTTTTTACATTCCTCTTAATTTGTCAATTTCAGATTCATAGTCACTGACTTGAATGAGACTAGAGATGGTTCTGAAATATTGTTTTTTATGTGTTAGCTATTTGAAAATTTGAAACAGACAAATTAAAAGAAACCTGAAAAAAATCACATGTAGTTGAGGTTCCTTTTATTAAAATTTTATATTTGTTTATAATTGTTCACTAGGTTTTAGCATGTAAACTTGTATATACAGACCCTACTGTGGCATAGGCCAGCTTATGCTTCTATGGATGTAAGTTTAGTACTTCTAAGCTCAGTATTATTTGTACTAAAAACTTTGTTATTACCTGAGTTCATTATCAAATTTTAATAGTGCAAAACTTAAGTTAGGATTTTCAGTCTGAAACAATTACTGTGTAAAAATCATTAATGAAACTCTTATTTGAAATAAGGGAGTGCAAATGATTGAAGCCAATGTTTAAAAAAACATGGACAAAGGAGTAATCTTTTATTATGTGGTTTGACTGTGATGAATAAATTAACAAACAAAGAGTATTAAATTTGCTGACTAGAGTAAATATTTTGTGCTTGTCAAGTCAGAAATGTATACAGTATATATACATATAAAAATTGATTATATCCAAAACAGTATCTCAACAGCCAGTTAATGAAGATAAGAGAGACAAAACTAAAGTTGAAGCAAAAAAGATTTCAAGCAGCGTAAAAAGTTAGACCTCTAAACAAACTAAGATGGTTAGAACCAAAAAGTGGTTGTAAGAGCGTTATGGTACTTTGAAAGATCCCAAGAAGTTTGGTTTATTATGTTGACCTACAGTTATGCAACAGGAATTTAACTGGTTAAAACACCACACATGAATATAACAGGAGAAACTTTTCACACACATTTTAGTTAGAGGTTGCAGTTTTATGTAGAAATATTGTTCATTTCACTGTCGGAACTCGTAGGTAATTTAAATGCGTGCCTTAATTTCAGTGTAAACTGATGAGGTTCGGTATTAAGGGAAAGGCCTCATTCATCTCTACTCTCTCTCTCAAAGAACCATTACAGCATTAGTTGGAATATTTTAAAAAACAAAGAAACATGGTATTTGAGCTCTCATATAGATTGTAAGTGTGGTAAACATATGTAAAATAAGATGTATTAAGTTCAAAAGAGAAGCATGAGTAAAATATATTTTCTAATCCTTTTTTTCATTATTTAAAAAAACAATTCATTTCACAGTGAATACAGCAAGGTGAAAAAGTATGTTAGATGACAATTTATTGGCATAAAAGTAATGTGTACAATCTGTAGTGGTTTGAAACAATTTGAAAAGGTACAGGTTAGTGATATTAATAATAAAGAAACTAAAAATGCAAAATATATGATAATTTAAAACTGTATGTATGTAATAAATAGGTAGAGACTACTGACACTTAAAAAATCAGTTATTATGTTGCATTATTGTACATAATATTAAAACTTCCTCATTACTTATGGCTCTTTCCATGTTAATAACATGTATGTAGTTAAACAGTGAGTTTTAGCTCCCTGTTGTCAGCAAATAAAATTACAATATTAAAAATGTATAGTTTACAACAATTTTGTTGAACTTCAAGAAAAGTTTGATTAAAGCAGTTCTACTTAGAATTGTAAGATGTACATAACAAAGAATTTGGTTAAAAGTAAAATTTAAGTGACACTAGGTTCTGCTTGAGAAAAAATGGTACTTTTGTTTGAAGTTTTGATTAAAATTTGTTACTAGATATTTTTATGGTTTTCTTTCAATAGGAAAATACTAGTTATTGTTAAGGGGTTTTCTAAGTAAGCATATAGAGACCAGTTGAAAGATTGATTTTGTATGAGAAAAGCATTTGTAATTAAATGTGGTCACCAACTGACCAACTGCTGTTTTCTCTGAAGAAGTCTACTTCTGGAATGAGGTGGACAGTCCACTTGGAGGGTGGTCCTCGCCGTGTTAACCATGCAGCTGTTGCTATTGGTGAAAACATCTATTCCTTTGGTGGTTATTGTACAGGCGAGGATTACCAGATTGTCCGCCCAATAGACATTCATATGCTGAACACAGGTAACAAATGCATCAGGTTTCTTTAGGTAACTTGTAAGATCATATATTGAAAATAGTAAACAAGAACAATAAATTAAAAAGTTCAATTTGTCTTTTTGATTTCAAATTATAGATAAGGTTAAAATGGATGTTTGGATATCTTTTATTAAAAATAAGAATTTCAAAAAATCTCATTAATTTTCATCTTTGTAATTAAGTATTTTTATAGTAAATGTAGAATAGATGTGCCATTCTTTGTATTCATATGCATTAGAAATAATGTTCAAATTTGTGTGCAATTCTGTTATTGATATTCAAATAAATATTGAGGTTTATGGGATATCCTCTTTTAAAAAGTAAGTTTTTGGTATTTATGTTTATTATTTTATAAAAAGTAATGTTTCAATCATAGTATTTTTGTTATTTTTATAAAATGATGTCTGAATTTATTTCCTCATTATATCAGTATAACAAAATGTGCAGGTAGTTCATTTAATAAAAACACAAGACAAAAGTATTCTTTCTATTTCATAATCTTGGTTAAAAAAGAGAGAGAGAGAGAATGTAATATAAAGTTTCATAATATCTGTCAGTCATCTCTTTCTTGGAAATATATATAAGACTAAAATAGAACTCTCATATTTTTCTTTAGTAAAGGTAAAATAAAATTATGCACCTGAATTTCAACACTGTATGAACTTACCTTTAGTTAATATCCATACATTTTAGTTTCCTTAAGATGGTTTCTTCTTCCATTTGATGATCCCAGTGAACAGAGTTTTGAGAATGTTCCCTTTCAACGTTATGGACATACTGTTGTGGGTTTTGGGGAGTTGGTGTATTTGTGGGGTGGAAGAAATGACAATGGTGCTTGTAATGTACTCTATTGTTTTGACACAAGTGAGTACAGACAGTTTTTGCAATGTGTATTTGTTGTGGAGTTTACATCATAATGTTTGTTTGAAAATTCTAGTCCTTAAACTCATTAGAAATATATTTTTAGTTATTTACTACTGTGTTTTTAAAAGCTGTTATTGTAAATGAATGGCCTTCAGGTATTGTAAAATTATTTAAAAACTGTAAATGTATTTTACTCATGCTAAAAATGAGCTTGAGATAATTCTCATGGAAAAGGATTACTTTGAAGTTATTCTTATGACCTGACTTTTTTTTCCTTGTGGTAGATACTCATAAATGGTCTCAGCCAGCAGTTGTAGGTGTAATACCTGCTGCACGTGATGGACATTCATCCTGTATTATTCAGCATTATATGTATATTTTTGGAGGTTATGAGGAAGTGGCTGACATTTTCTCTCAGGATGTCTTCCGTTTGAATTTATACACCATGACATGGCAGTATATAGTTACAAAAGTAGGTAGTATTAGGTAATTAAAACTTCATTACCCAACAGTATTTTACTCTACATGTAGTAACACAAGGTATAAACCATTACATGATGTTATGTTTTTTTTTAAACTAAAAATTGTAATAATGGTACATGATATATTTTGATCTATATAGAAGAAGTAAAACTGGACTTAACACTGAAACTGTAATACACAATACACAAATGAAGAAAACATTACTTTTAAATCTTATTAGCTTATAAATTTGTGAGATTATGATATGATAAACTGTTAAGGCAAAGTACTCATAAAGAGTAAAGTGGAATGGATCATACAATTAAACTATGATGTATTTTTACTATTACAAAAATAATTGTTACTTATAAAACTAATGATATTTTTATATGGCATTATCAAAACTAGTCTTTGTGAATAAAACAGGGCACACCAGCTCGCTGGGGAGACTTTCATTCATCATCAGCAATAGGGAGTAAAATGTACATATTTGGAGGACGTGGTGATCGGCAGGGTCAGTTTCATTCTAGGGATGAAGTATATTGTAACAGATTGGTTTACCTGGACACCTTAACAATGACATGGGTCCATCCAGAAACCAAGGGTCCTGCTCCTATTGGACGCCGTAGTCATTCTGCATGTACATACAATTTTATTTCATTCTGTAAATAATAAATCATTTGTATACAAATTTGCATTTTTTTAGAAATATTTGAAAATGAAAAGTTGGATGAAGTAAAATATAAATGATTATTGAAAACATTTTACAAGCAAATATATTTTGTTATTTTTAATTACTTAGTTCTAAAACTGGCCTTGGTTCTTCTGATAAATCTTGTAACCATCATGTAACTGTACATACTGTAATTCGGAATACATGCAATGTATCTAGAAAATTTGGTGAGCTGTTTGTAAATGTAGCAAGTCTTTTGTTAATAAAAATAAAGTATTTTAGTGAAGTGTTATCGCTAAAGATGTCTCTAAATTTACAAATCATATACTGAGTTAGTCTGAGTAAAAGATGAATTTTGTGCTAAGAGTAAAAGTACTTTTATCTAGTTTTAATTTTCCATTTACATAACCTTTAAAACCTCCTAAATGAACGTCTCATTTTTTTTCTTCAGAAAACTTTCATATCATAATTTCTCTACCCTAATATTATCTGTAACAAATACTGAAAAATATGATCAACTATTGCACTTATGATAGTTTCTTACTCAAATATGTTTTGAATTGAGATACAATTTAAATTGTATTTAGGTGTTGCTATTATATTTTTATTAAATGTTAGTTACATTTTAAAATGCATAATAAAAGGTTTAAATGTTTCAAAGTATACATCATACTTTGTGTCCATTCTCAATGCTTATAATATAATATGCTGAATAGACATTTTACCGAACAGTTATGTAGATCTCCAAAAGAGACTATAATATATACCTCAAGGGCACCATTGACTTGCCTCAAGACAAATAAGTGGTAAAAACAAGAACAGAAAAATAAAGCATTAAAAATTAACTGTATATGAAAATATCTGAAATTATGAACATAAGCAACCAACATCTTTAAAGATATTCTACAAAAAATCGAAAACTGTGTTCATTGTATTGTAAGTTTATGATAATAGCCAATTAGTAATATGGTAAAGAAAATTAAAAATAAAGTATAAATATTTTCTTTCAAAAACTTTTGATAACCCTTTAGGAGGTTCTAGAGGCTATGCAAATAGAATATGAAAACTGTAAGAGAAAACAAAAATTTTGTATACAAAAAATGAAAATCACCTTGAACTCAATTTGTCAATAGTTTGAATGCAGGTAATTACCACAGAAGAAACAACGTATGTTTAGTAAAAATACTTAATTATAAAACTTTATTTATTTATTTACAAGATTTTCGTGGTCTTTCACAAAATTTTCCCCTTGGTGTGGTTTCCTGAACATGGTGAGGGGACCTCCCAGGGAAGGTTCTGTTCTTTCTGGTTATCTCCTCTGGGCTCTAAACATCCACCCACATGTTTGTCGTGCATGGCGACCTTTACACTGGTGGAATTGAAAATGGTCCTTTATCGGTCTGGCACTAGATCAGTTGGACCTGATGATGTACACTATGATATGCTGAGCTATCTCTCTCCTGCATCTCTTCTAATTGTTTTTAACCAGATCTGGCAGGAGAATGTTTTTCCTAATGCTTGGTGCTAGGCTATTATTTTACCTTTCTCTAAGCCTGGGAAAGATCCCAAGATTCTTTCAAACTACAGTCTAATTGCTTTGATAAGCTGTCATTGTAAGACTTTAGAGAGGATGGTAATTGCTCGTTTTGTTTGGTTTCTTGAATCAAACAACCTCCTGTGACTTACCAAGTGTGGGTTCTGATGACAGCACTCCACCACGGACCATCTAATTTGACTTGAAACATCAATCAGAGAAGCCTTTCTCAAACAACATCTTGTATCAATATTCTTTGATATTGAGAAGGCTTATGACATAACATGGAGGTTTGGCATTTTGTGAGACCTCCATATATATGGGTTACGTAGCCATTTATCCATGTTTATTAAAAAAATTTTAATGGCAGGAGATTCCAAGATCATGTGGGTTTGACACTTTCTTATTCTTTTTTACAGGAACTTGTGGTCCCTCAGGACTGTGTTTTGAGTGTCACTATTTTCAGTATAAAGATAAATGCCATCACTGAACAACTCCCTCTGCTGTTGCAAATGGGCTCTATGTTGACGACTTTCTCATCTCGTGTCAATCGTCAAACATGAGATATATTTAGCGGCAACTACAAACTGCCTTCAATCGTGTACTGAAGTGGACCATGGTGAATGGCTTTAATTTCTCTCTCTCTAAAACCATTTGCATGCACTTTTGTCTCCAACGGGGTATTTACCCTGATCCTGAACTCCTTATTGGGGAAGTTTCACTGCCATTGGTCCCTGAGATTAAGTTTTTGGGGCTTATCTTTGACCGTAAGCTGACCTTTACTCCACACCTATAGCAGCTACTGGTCAAATGCACAAGTGCACTAATCGTTCTCCGTGTTCTCTCTACCACCAGTTTGGGAATGGATTGATGTTCCATGTTAAAGATATATTGTGCTCTTATTCGATTGAAACTCGAATATGGATCAATGGTCTATGGCTCTGCCAGACTCTCTGCCTTAAAGATGCAGGACCCCATTCATCATCAAGGACTTCAACTCTGCACTGGGGCTTTCTGCACCTCCCCAGTTCAAAGCTTATATATAGAATCTCATGAACCTTCTCTGCACCTTCGCCATTTGCAACTGTCTTCACTATATTCTTCGAAACTTTGTTCTTCACAAAAGCATCCCACCTGGGGATGTGTTTTCCTTCCTCAGTGGGCCATACTTTTTCAGAACAGACAATTTGCCATAGCTGCTTTTGGCCTTTGCATCCATGTGCAATTGGATGAATTGTGTCTGTCCTTGGATAACATTGCAGAATCCACTGGTCAGACCATCCCATCATGGCTTATTAGAGTCCCTAAATGTTTCCTTTATTTAAGTCATCTAAGAAAGGCAGATACTCCTGATTGGAAGTACCGTTTTTTATTTACTGAACATCTTTTGAGCAATCTTTCTATTCCAATTTATACGGATGGTACCAAATCAAGTAATTCTGGTGGCTCTGCCGTGGTTTGTTTCAGTTTGGTGGTTGTGTGCAGAATCCCCTCTACAGCTTCTGTGTTCACTGCTGAACTGTACACCATATCTTTTGCCCTGGATCATATTGAAGCTAAGCAGTACTCCAACTGCACTATTTATACTGATTTGCTTAGTTCTCTATTGGCCCTGAAATTTTATTTTCTTGCTATCATTAGGACTCTCAACAACGGCACTATTTTAAACATGTTCTGTCCCAGGGTTTGTCCGTAACATTGGACAGTGTTATTTAGTGATGGTGACACTATCCACCTTGATAAAGTTTTTAGTTTTTTAATGTCATTTAAGTGTTTGATATTTATTCATTACACCTTTTTAATTGTGGTTTTCTTTTAAGAGTCTCAATCTCTCTAGTTCAGTTTGAAATTGGAAAATGGCCAGAACATTAAATAACTCAACACCAGGACTGGAAAGGCCAACTTCAGGTGACTGATGCTGCTGTTTGAATTAACTGTTAGTCGTCCTGGCAAGTTGTTATTACAGTTTTGCTGAATGTCTTTTAACACTTTTATTACTTTACCTTTTGGTACTGGTCATAATGACACATAACCCAGAACCAGGACTGGAAAGACCAATTTCAGGTGACTGATGGTGGTTCTTGTACTTACCTGTTGGTCTTCCTGATGGGTTATGATCATTACCATTATGCTAGAGAAAGTCCTTCACAACTTCTCTTACTCTGCTTTCTCTTAACGTTGTAGACTAGATGTCACCATTGGTTTTATGCTTTTTCTGTTTTTCAATGCTGTTTTGTTTTACCTTCATCTACTTTTATGTATTTTACTGCATTTAATTTATTTTTACCTTTTTACTGGACATTTGGCACAGATAGCCTAGCTGCTTTGTGCCATAAAACACTAAACCAACCAACCAACCATTCACAAAATTTAAGTAACTTTAGAAAGGAAACATTAAGAAATATCATAGTTACTGCATGTAGTGTTTTAGAAGCAAAATTTATGACTTGATTTCTGCAAATTATGTGAACCCACTGTGTAAGGGTTAATTTATGTATTGTTATCTAATCTAATTAATTTCTAAATTTTATAAGTTACTTTGTTAAAAATATATAACAGTAAAAATTATGCACAAAAATTTGCTTGCTTTTGTAAGTCTTGTTTTTTTCTAGTTTTATTGGCTGTCCAAAAAAATTAGTTAAGATAGCTTTCAAATATGAAATGTAGGAAACAAAAACATATTTCTAGATACGTTAGATTGAATGATAACTACTGTAATTTATGTTACTTTCTGACTGAGTTATAAATATGTTTTAAAAAAATTATATTGATGCTAATGATTTAGTTCAACATGTCTGGCTTTTTCCCCAAACTATTATTGTTGTTTTCCAAAATGAAAAAACAAGGAACACAGAATTCCTGCTCATTACAATTTGCTCTTTCTGGCAGTAAACATGACCAGTGATAATGTGAGAGAGAATTGAAGGCATTTTTTGAAAAATAGAAGTTATAGGAGAGGGTGCACCAGAAGGGTTGAACGAATGTAGTGATATCTGAGGAAAGCTTGATAATATATATATTACTTATTTCTAATTGGTTGAATTGTATGAAATACTTAGAAGAGAAAAAAAATCATAATGTGAAATTATAATAATATTAAATCACACGACTTTTGAGTGTTGTAAATTGAGAATTTATTTAAATAATTCTTTTAAAGTTAAATTAAAACCTAGATAATATAAATATTTGAATTATGAACTACATTTAGATGTCAAGCTTATTGATGTTTTACATTGATAATAAAGTTGTTTAATTAACTTATGAATGTAACTGAAAAAGGCTTAGGCATTCATACTTTGTCCTACTTAAACATTAATTATGGATAATAATAAATAATTTGAGATGGTCATGTGATTAAGTTATCTCGCAGTTAAACATAGTACTGTAAAGGTAGTTTGTTAAAAGGTTAAATATAACTTTTTTAATGTTATTTTACAGTATGATGTTTGAAAATCTTGGCTGTTTTTAAGAGTTTTGAAAATTACTCTGTACTTCCTACTGTGAACATTATTCATTTTTCATTTATTACAGTTGTGTTCCAAAATCAATTATATATTTTTGGAGGGTATAATGGACTTACAGATAGACATTTTGGTGATCTCTACAAGTATAACCAAGGTATGTATATGTTTAAGTTTGATATCTACTTAGACATATTTAGATTCTGATATGTACATATTTTGTAATGATGTAATTAGATATGAGTTGAAAGAAAAATTCTTCCCTTAATATTATGGGATTATATTTTTTATTAGATAGAGATAGTCTATAATTTGAGCAAAAAGATTGAATTTGTTACATTGGTTAATTATGATTGATAGTATGATAGTAATGGTTAAGATGGAAGTATGAACATTTGTAGCTATATAAATATAATGGTACTGTTTGTTGGATCTTCATGTAACTACTTTGCAGGGTGTGCATGAAACTTCACCAAAATTGGTGTGGAAGTTTATTAGATCCATGTGTTGGTGCATAGAAATTTTCAGTTTTGCAGTTTTTGTGGGCACTTTTGCATTTTTTACCACTGTTTTTCCTGCTATGGATGGATCTTCAACAAATTTTGTGTGTAGGCTCTCTGGGTTCATTGGTTGATACATACCAAATGACGAGTTTTGTATTTTGCAGTTTTTATAGGCATTTTAGGTTTTTTACCACTGCTATTTTGCACATGTTGATGGGTTTTTACGAAATTGAGCATGAAGGTTTGTTGGAATTGTGTGAAGATGCATACAAACGTGGTTTAAAATTTTGTGTTTTGAAGTTTTTTTGGGTATTTTTGAGTTTTCTACAATTATATACAAGGGACAGAAATAACCTTTCCTTAATCATAAATTTACATAACTTCTGTCCAAGGAGCAGGTATTCCAGCTATTTTGAAATATAGTTTCACTGATTTATTTTCTTTCTCAGATACAAATAGATGGTCTGTTGTGGAAGTTAAAGGTCGAGGTCCATGTGCTCGTCGAAGACAATGCTGCTGTGTAGTTGGAGGAAATATTTTTTTGTTTGGAGGGACAAGGTAGTTTTTCTTCTTTTGCAGCAGTTTAAGTTTTAATGTATTGTTAATGTTAACAGCTTGTTAAGTCTTATATTGTTAATGCATTTAAAACAATGCATGTGTAGTATTGATACTTAGCAGACTGTTAGTGTTTTACTCCTCTAAAATTCATGTCTTTTGATCAGCTTTTTAGGTTCAGGTACTGTTATTGGTGCTATATATGTACATTGCATTTTACATTGGCTGATCAAGCATGCGATGTAAGAAATGAGGAGGTGAGAGATATTATTTTATGAGACCCTAACTTATTTAGACGCTTGAATTTGAGACCTCCTTTAATCTTGGCCATCTTTCAGAAAATGATGATAAAAGAAACAGGTGAAAATCTAATGGTTTATCTTGTTGCTAAGCAAGCTGATAAATATGTTCCGAAGTTGCCATTTGATTCAGCAAATCTTTATTTCAAATCTGTGAATTGCCATATTAATATGCTGTATTTAAACGTATGTAATTTGTTATATAAAAAACTAAAGAAAAAGATATTTTTATTACTTTGTAATCATTCAAACCTTAATTTCAAGGTTTTATCACCTTTAAAAAATCTCCTTTTGAGGCTAACACTGTTAACCTTATTGTTAGTTGTACAGAAAAAGTTCAAACCCAAAGCCTGTAATGGTTTAATTTTTGTATCTATAATTTTGTTTTCAAGTAATCAAGCAAAAAGGTTGTTACTGATGTACATAATTGCAACTCTGCTGATCACATTTTAGGTATGTTTTATTTCATTATGAAATTAAGATACAATAAGTTAACCCTTTGTGAATTGTATTGGTACTTTGCATCAACTCTGTTTTGACAGAGTTGTACTAAGAGTTCCTTTTAAAAACTGGTAATTTTAGTAAAATTTATAAGTATATTGTAGATAAAAAAAAAATCAAAATTGTTAACATGTTTTTACTAAAATTTGTCTGAAACAGTTCAACTTTGACTCTGGCTGGTATGAATGGAATGTGATTTTTTGTTTTAAGATTAAAAATACTTTTTTCACCTTACAGCTTTTCTGTTTTATTTACATAATCTCTAGAACGTCCTAAATGTATATCAAAAGTTTTTTCAGAAAAGTTTTACATTTTTTTTGTTATTTTCTTGATCTTAATATGCAAGGTAAGATGAATAGTTGAGTAATATAGATATAAATTGTGTTTTTTCTCCATAGAATGACTGCATATTAAAACAGATAATTGTGCTTTATTTATTCTTAAAGCCATTCTTAATACTTTAGATTTTGTGGTTATTTAGATTGTTTGTTGGTGACACTTTAAGAGTACAGTATACACAGTTTATTGTCGTGAAATGTCATTCTGTAAACAAAGGACTGAGCCTGCATGATTACATTACAACCATACATTGCACATTCCCTGGTGATGTATGTGTTTGCTATTATAAGTATTTTATTAGGTTTTCTTATTGCATGTAATAGATTTCTAATATTTACATTGTATTCAAATCTTACCAATAAATAAAAATATACATGAAAAAAAACAGGAATGTTAGCACTTAACTGTGAAATCTTGTAATCAAAGTCTTATCAGAACATAACCCTATTATTTAGAATTGTTGTTGTCAGTACATAAAGTAGTTTGTTTTTTCCAAGTATGTAGTTCAGAACACTATATATATAAAGGAAAAATAAGATGACCTAAAACTGCTGTATTTTAACAGGCTTTGTAACTAAGTTGTAAGCAGGTTAAAATAATTCCATTAGGTGGTTGAAGTGATCTTGGTAATAGCAAACAATGAACCTGATACCACATAATTTAAAAACTGTCATCAGAATAAACTAACCCTTTAGAAAAGTTAGTGAGTTAAAATTTTCTGTTTCTCTTGATTATAAATAACCCCAATAGCAAATGTTAGAGAGAATTGTTAACATTTTTTTCTGAAGGATGGAATGTGATGAGAAGGTGTGACAGTTGTTTTTGATTTTCTGGTTTATATCTGAGTGAAGCAAGAATATTGGAGGCTATAAATCTGCTTTATGGCTTTGCAATATATATATATATATATATATATACATACATATATACATATATACTATAAAGTATAATTTGTACCAAATTGGTAAGACCATACAGAAGTAAAAAGAAAATCTAATATAGGTAATTTGGAGCAAAGAAATGCCATGTGACAAAGATAAATGAAGACTGAGAATTTATTTAAGTATTTCCTTTTGGAAGTAACTTCTAGAATATTTAAATTATAAGTGAAGTTTCAATGTCCAGTTTTTTAACATACCTTAATAATGAAGTTGTTTAATTACACTTTGTATCCCACACTAAAATGAAGGTTGTGATTTTGACATGCACGCTTTGAGTCTGCTTTGCATGTATAGTTGAAGGATTTATAGAAAAAGATTAATAGATTTTAAAAAAACCACTACGTATGTTAAAGCATTAAGTCATAGATAATGTTTATGCTAATGGTAATTTTAACGATTTCAAGAGTACATTTATCTAATGTCTTCTGTGACCTAGAAGCAATCAGTGACTGAAATTACTATTAGGTAGTCTTTAAAAATTCAGTGTTAATTATGTACATAAAAATGCATTTTTGAAAAATTATTTCCTAATACAAAATGGCTCAAAAAATACTGCAATATCTTGTCACAGCAAATAAATCTAAGGTTAAGTAAATTGTTATTAAGTTAAAACACACACCATTTTTATTGCAAATAACTCAAGGTAAAGAAATAATGATATTTAAATACAAATGTGGTACTAGTGCTTCAAAAATTTGGATGGTAGTAACATATTTTTTTTTCTAATTCATTTTTGACAAATAAATAATCTTATGAAACAAACACTAGTTATTACACCATTATGTTTTTTGTACATGGAAAAGTTTGTTTTTAGTGAGTTGCTTTCAAATACATTGTTTTTATCTTGGATAATTTTTTAGCAATTTTTCTCTTTCAGTTTTTTTTATCTTAAACTAATACTGATTTGATATCAAAAGTGCCAGTAGTAAACAATTTTTATGTTTTTTTGTGTGTGTGTGTCTGAGAGAGTTAATTTAAGACTTTTTTTACATGTTATAACAATTAGTGATGTTGAGAAAACTCACTTGTAGAGAAAAATATTTATGTAAAAATGGCTTGTTTGGGTTGAGAAAATTTTTCATATAGAGGAGCGAACAACGTTTCAACCTTTGTTGGTCACCGTCAAGATCACGTTGTTCACTCCTCTATGTAAAAAATTTTCTCAACCCAAAACAAGTTTTTTACATAAGTATGTTATAATTGTGATTTGTTTGTTGTTACTCTTCATTGAGTAAGATATTGAGTATTACATGTATTTTAGGTTTTTCTGTTTCATAAATTTGTTTTCAACTGACATCTGTTTTTTATACAATTTAGCCCTAGCCCAGGTGGTATTGTGTTGCCAACACCCCCAGATGCAGAAATTGGTGATTCAGCACTTATGGACCACTCAGATCTTTATGTCTTGGACACATGTAGGATATTTGCTACATTCAAATTTATTTTATTACATTAGTGTGCATGTAGATTGAACTTTTTGATATTATTTAATGTTTTGTCATAGTGTAGAAGGTAATACTTGCACAATATCTGGCTTAAGGGTAGTGGGTTTAGAAAGTGTAGAAGTCAGTGCTACAGAGATACCTAGCTTTAAGTTGTTAAGTTTATGGAGTTAAAAACTGATACCTTTCAGTTAATTGGTTTTAATATACCAGGTTTATAAGTAAGATACCAGCAGTATCTTAAACATTAAAATTATTAACATTTAAATGAGTTTTGTATCATTTTAAATCAACTTTTTTGACAATTTAACATTTATTTTGTAATTATGAAACCTTTTATACTAGTAATGTTCAACAAATTATGAAATGAATTTTAGTTTATATTTAGTTATAACCCTAACAGCATTTAATGTATTTTTATGTTGTAATTCAAGATAAAACTTGGTATATTAGTTAGGTTTTGCATGTGTAAAATTCCATAAGTGTAGTTTAAATAAACAAAAAATTGATGAATTCCTTTGTTTATATTTTATTATTTCAAACAAAGAAATCTGTGTAATTTGTCTGTTTATAGTTCCCTCGCTAAAAACTTTGTGTATGCTGCTAGTCATAGAACATCAGTTGGATAAAAGTTGTCTTCCTAAAGTTGTCAGGTAAGTTTTTGTTACTGAATATATTTTACTTCTCATGAAGCACATAACAAACTAGTTGGATTAATGTAGTGATCTGAAATATAAATTACGTTTAAGGATTACTTTTCAACATGTCAGACATGTACTAAATTTTTGTACTAAAGATGTACATGTGTAAATGTTTTCCTAATGTAAATGTTAACAAGTAGGTGTATTTAATGTCAAAACATAATGTGAACATCATTGTTCTTTCAGGTGGGAAATTGAAGCTATGACCACTAACAACAGCATTAGTAGGCCATTACCTACTATGGGATGACGTACAATCTGATTTTGTGTTTAATATACATAATTTTTCAAACAAAAATAACATCTATTTATTTAAGAAATATTAAATTGTATATAAGAAACATGTAGAAGGAAAAATTGTTTTAAATGAATAAAAGGGTATGTGCTGTAAGGTTCTTCTCTGTATCTAATTTTAAATACATGTCTCACATTATTTTGATTTAAACTGTTTTTTACACTATATAAAATATTCTATTTAAGTTTTCTCTGACTGCAAAAGTGACAGATTTCAGTTTTGATCATATTATTTCAAATAATTCATGTGTTAAAATACAGGTTATATTCAGGCTTTGTAATATGAAATGTATGAATAGTTTTGTTATTGAAACTAAAGCTATATTGAGATAGACATTTCTGTGATACAACATCCTGCAAGCCATCATTGGGAGGTGTAATCATGGGAGAGCTTATCAGAATTTCATTACAGCTGGGCTTCAGGCAGTTATGTGAAAACTATGCAGTTGATGAGAAGAGTTAGTTTTCTGGAAAGAAAGTAAACAGTTTCATGAGTTTTCATGTAATTAGTTTAAAGCTTATTTGGTATAATCACAGAAAGGGTTACAGTTTACTGAAACATTTAATAAGTGGTAAAGCTTTTGAAATATCATCAAAGCTCAAGGCTATTAATAATTTTATCAGATTTATTATTTACTTTATTATAGTAGTTACTATAATAAGTAGAAAATGTAATAGGTTTCAACACAGCAAGAAATTACAGTTTTGTAAGTTATTATGTTAAGAAGGATCTTGCATAAGTGGAATGAAGGGTAAAAAGTGTTTGGGAGCTGCTATAGTGAGTAGCATCTTATCAGAATGGACAACCATACATACTATTTGTTATATTCAGGCATGGTTGTTATTTGAGATCCCCCAGTCAGAAAATATTTTAAAATGTCTTTCATTTTGTTGTTTAGAAAGTCATTTGGTGTAGTACAAAACTGTTATCTAGATAGTAAATATAAAGTATACATTATACTAAACTGATAAGCGGGAATTCTGGTATTCACATGTAACAGAGCTGTTGTTCAATTTTTTTTATTGATAGTAAATTATAAACTATATATTTATTTTCTTTTAGAACAGACTATGGTTTCAAAGATATGTTTGTAATCATTGGAAATGTTCTGGCAAAGGTCATTTATTGTTATAAATTTGGAGTATCATGTGCAAAAATTTGTTATAAATGAGAGGCCTTACTCACATTTGTAATATTAGTGTGTTGTGTAAACGATGTTTATGTGAAAGTCTTGTGTAAAAAGTCTGCACAAAATGATGTGTATTATATGTTGTATTGGAGTTTGGATTTTAGTTGTATACCACAAAAAAATTAATCTAGAGATTTTCAGCATGAGTTTCTTGTTATACCACTGTCAATATAAGTAGTGTATGCTACCAGATTTTTTGAATCTTTGCTAATGCACTACATAGAAAGTAATTCACCTGTTAGTGATTGTATAACTAAAACTTGCACTGATTGCTGTACATACATAGTTACTGTTATTTTAAAGCAGCAGGACATTTCATTGTTTGCTGTAATAACAGTTGTTTTGAATAGTTAATGGTATCTGAATGAATGAAAGTTGATGTTTTTTTCCAATTAAAATATAATTTTCATTTCTATTTTTGTTGATTTTATTCTTCCCAAAGACTTTAATTTTTTTCATTCACACAAAGTGCCAGTGTCTTTGCAATCTACACTAACTAGTTATCTCAAGAAAATCTGAATATATTTTTACACTGTAGGTACTAGTTATCAGTATGAAATACTAACACATTCTTGCATATTTTTTTTAGCTTCAATACTGATGTAAACAGTGATACATCATAACACCAGATTTTGCATTATACACAGTATTGGTTATTATTTCATGATTACAGTGTTTTATAATTACTCTTGAGCTTTGATTGTATGTGCCATTGTCCTAAAGAGCTTTGTTATTGAGAAAAAGCAAGAACCTTAAATTCAAAAATTTGACTTGCCTCTTCACTACCAAAATTTGTTACCTCCTATGAATTGCCTAAACATATTATAAGCCTTGAACAAAACTCTCAACCCTGTTTATGTTTGTGTGTATTGCACCAGCCTGTGGCAATGCATTTATGATTAAACTATGGTTTTTTACCAATATAAGGGTAACATGTCCTCCATGAGAAGGAATTTTCATGAGAACTAAAATGTGGACACAAGCTTGTTCTTTCTTCAGCACTGCTGGTGTTCAGATATTTTTCAGGATTTGCATACAATTTATTCTTTATTTCATTCTGCAGTTTGTTTATTTTTTTCAATGTTGTTCAACTACAATATTCTTGCTTATAAACAAACAAAAAATTTATGTAATTTTTTACCTTGAATTGTCATATTCACATTTTTTCTATTTAATATGGCCATTACATTCCACTTTGAGATTTTTCCTTCTGCAGTTTCAGTGCTGAATGGGGGTGCTTTATCAGTCAGTGATGTTACTACCATTCTGCATCAGGTGGTTGGTATTCTTCTACCTCATTCATCTTTCCTCCAGGTCCTGTATTGTTCTGTTTCTTTTATTTCTGCTGAGCTGGTCTTGCCTAATAATGACTTTAACTAGTATTTTCCTCCATTTTCCTTTGCTTTTGAGTCTTCTCTTCATGATGAGGACCAGATACCTCTGCTTCTTTCCTTTATGTCTATAATTACTCAGGCATGTGACTTTCTTTATTCAATAATTTTTATAAGTCCTGGATTACTCTTTTATGAGTCACTGTATTTTGAATTTCTTTCTTCACCTATTCACAAATATTTGTTTATTGCTGATGCTTTTCTCTTCATGTATATACTGATCCTACTTTGTGTCTTGTACTCTTCTTCAATTTGCTCTATTTTACCACCACGTAGTTGATTTACAATTTATCTATTTTTCACCTTTTCAGAGGCTTTCTATTACAGCCCTGACAGTTTTAACTGAGACACTCATTCATGCTTTTTAACTACCTTGATTTCAATTCATTCTTTGTTAATATGTTTTTTTTGTTCATTTTAGAGATTTTTTTCAGTCAGGATTCCTTTATTTCAGATGTATCTCTCCCTTTTCTCAACTCCAAGACCTCCATTTTATTTCCTTTATAACAAAGTCTTTAATAGTGTTCCAAATTCTTTAGTATCTTTGGCTGAAGCTGCTTCCCAGTGGTCTTTCCAGATTTTTTTGATTTCTTACCTTACTAGGTCATGGGTGCTCCCAAACTAGTTCTTTGTCTTTGGGAGTCACTTGGGGTTGTCCCCTTCAGATGTTTATCCTATTGCTTTTATCTTGTGTACTGCCTCTTTGGTTCCCTTTATTTACCAGATGTTGCCTTGCCCTCACACTTGGCTCAGGCCTGCTCTCTTTAGTCACAATAGGCCACTGCATTGTCTCTCATTTAGTGATCTGTTTTCATTTACTCTGTCTGATGACAGTGGTCCACCCGTTCTGTGTTGTTCTTCCTCTGTGAATTCCTCCTAGTAGAGTACAAAAAAACACCTTATTTCCCTATTTTCAAGCTGCTGAGGAAATCAGTATGGATATTTTCTCATTGTGTGACTCAGTCCTACTTATATGAGATTGTGCAGATGCATTTCTCATTTAGGAAGTTGGACTGGAGTTTTGCCTGGTAATGTAATACAGGATATTCCACTTATGTAATGAACCAGACTATTCTTGGTAGTTAGGTCCAGTCAGATGTGTTTTCAGCTTGTCCTGAGACATGAGATTGATATTCTACTCTAAATACTTGATTTTTGCGGTATCTCACAAGTGTTTGTCACGTGTATAGCTTTAACTACACTTCACACTTGTGCCCAGCTTTCTACTTATGGCAGTGAGGAATGGCTTAGCAGTCTGCCATTTTACTCATCTTGTTGGATCATTGACGTCTAGCAAATAAATTTTATGACAATATTGTTTGCTCTACCACCCCTTTTAGGCAGAAAGCGTTCCAGTGAGTGTTGCTCTTACAACCCTCTGCTTCCAATCTTCCTGCTTTGTGGATGTCCTACTCCACAGTCTTTATCTTTCTGATACTGTTTTCAGAAAGGTGCTTATTTTGTAATTTTTTGCACAGACTCCCTCCAATTTCTTTGTTGTGGGGTTCTAAAACAGATGTGAGTATCTATCTGAAATATATATTCAGGATAGAAAAATGTTGATATAAAGTATAGAATCATCTTGCTCCACTGATCTTCCTAAAACTTATCAGTTTACAGTTTGTCTTAATATCAAGTTTCCAGTCTAGAAAGCTTCAGTATTCTCTTGGCTTAGCATTTCACAGTGTGTATTTTCCATTCTGGACTTTTAATATTTGTATAAGGACTTATTTATCATGGATTGTTACATTTAACAACAAATATCAGATAAAACATGTAAGATTTGGCATTTTTAGATAAGTAGCAGTGATTTTTAACACATTTTAATATAACATTGTGGAATGTTAATATTGAAAGATATGTAATGATACTTGTCATAGTGGAACACCATGAAATCAAAGAACAATACTTATATTTCTAGAACATTTGAGTTAAAAAGATTAAAGAACTAAATACATATAAATCACATCTGTTAAAGAATTAGCAATGTCTCCATATTACACAAAATTAAGTTACTGTAAGCATATTGATTAATATTTTATTCTTGGTACTTTATTATAATTTTGCAAAAATAACCTAACAAGGCTCTCAGAAGTGTTTTTTTTCTGCTTTCCTAAGATCTTATAGCATTGATTGGAGTACTTTAGACCTTTGTTTAACTAGATGACATGGATAAACTGCAGTACCTTAGAAGTAAATTATTTAATTTAACCAATTAAATATTTCACCATTACAACTTCTTCAAGGCTCTGATAAAACAAATCCACCTCACAAGTTAGGTTAAATTACAAACAAACCAAATGTTCATGCAGTAATGACTTGTTTGATATTGTTAATGCTACGTTTAATTATTAATTTAACCAAATTTATCATATTGATCTGTTAAGTAATCAGTGAAGACATAACTGTGAGTGTTAATTTGATGATATACATTATTTCTAGAATACTATGGTCATTAATGTATATACAGTTGTAACAATATTATGTTCCTTTTTTGTGTTAATAATTTATCTTGGAATGTGATTGTTGTGTCAGAGTCACAATGTTAGTTTTAGTTAAATATAAAAGAAAAATGTGAATTTATGAACTTGCAAATAATGGCTGTTAAAAAGTAAGGAAACAAGATATGAGATATTGTATACATTATCTACTGAAACTAGAAATCCCTGTTTTGACACCATCAAATGTAATTCTAGGTAACAGCAGAGAGACAAAAAGGATTTTGTAGTTTGAGCAACTAAAGTCTACAGTTTCTTGCACCTTGTTTGCTTACTTTTTTACAATCCCTGTTTGTAAGTTTTGAAATTCCTAATTTTTATTGTTTTCTGTTTTTGTTTGTGCTCAACTACAAGCAAAGGATTAATTGTAGCTAACTTTGCACATTGTAATGATGATAAACACAGCTGATAACATGTTTCATAATGATTTAGTACAGCAATTAACTCAAGCATTAATTCAAGATGTAAAATGTTAAGCTGCAGCTGGAAATTGCCACAGACACTTGTTTGAGAATATGGTGAGCATTTATAGTTTTTATGTAACTGAATCTCCATAATACCTAATAGACAATCACCACTAAGTGAGTATAATATTTTACCAGTAGAAGAACAACTTTTTCAGATAAAATATATGTGTGTATATATTATATATACATCTAAAACATTGCTTTAATGAAAAGTTTGTCTATTTTAAAGTGATTGATCTATGAAAGTGTGCAATAAAAGTTAATATCATATGTACTGATTTTTTTTATTCTTTCACTTCATAATAAATATAGTGATTCACTCTTTTAAAGACACCAGTTGTATGGAGTACAAAACATTAAATATGTATATCTTACATTCATATAATATTCATCATCTTATAATTATTGCCTGGTAATTCCTGTTTCACCCTGTATTTAAGTTTTCTAAAGGAAAAATAGGTATTTGTATGAAAGTTAACTTTGTTCACACTGCAATTATGATGTTATTTAAAATATGTAAAAAACAAATACTTTTCAATACAATTATATCCTTAGGAATACATTTTGTAGTATGTTACAAAAGGTCTGGGTGCAACATACCAAGCCACTTTTGTTGTAGGTTTGCAAAAGAATAATAAGAATTACAAATGGACTGTTTAGAGTGGATGTTTTTTTTCCTTGTAGGTTTAACATGCATTCTTTCTTTGTGCATTTTATTTGTTTAATCCCATAGCTGTCAGTAGTAAAGATTTTAAAATATTGTTTCAAGTAAGTCTTTACTTGTTAAGGTACTTTTTTGCCTTATGTTAAGGTTCTGTGCAATTCCTTGCGATTCTTATTATGAAACACTACCATTGTTTGTGGTATTTGTTATTTTGAAATCTAAGTTTTTAACATTACAGAATTACGATATTTGTTTAAGGAGTCTTGTCAATTAGCCTCAAATATGAATGATTGAGATTGTTGTATTTAGCTACATCTTTGTTTTTACTGAAGGTGAAATATAAGTGTGTGAATTATGTTGTACTTTTTGTGTGTACATGTGTGGGGCAGTACAACATAGGAGTCTGTAATCTTTTTGTGATCAACAAGGTCTAAAAAATATATGTATGTATGCATGTGAGCTGTAAATATGTGGATTTTAAACATTTACATACATAAATTTATCAGGTCAAGGAGCACATGTAACTTGAATATCCACCATGTAAAGAAACTAAAATATAAATGGTAGTTCCAAAATGGTATAGTAAAACACTATATTGTTACTTGTATGTGTGTGTGTGTGTGCGTGTGCAAGCTATTACATATTGAAGAGGCAATATGATCTTAGCTGTAGAACAAGTTGTGTATGTCTGTTATCATTGTAGGGCTGATCGCCCTAGACTCACTTGAGGTTCGATAAAAACTGAATAATGGCAGATTAGTAAGTTTAGATCAGGAGAATTACTGTAAGTAATTTCAGAAGTATACCATTTACTATTTGTTTTGCAGGTCTTAGCAAAAGTATTCTTCAAAAATTGCATGTTTTTTTGTTCTGTAAAAGCTAAATATTGTGTTTGGTATGTATGAAAATTTTAAAGATGTTGAGTAGTAAGGAGTATGTTAAATGTGTTACCACATTGCATGAAATTTAATATCTGGAAAGTATGTTTTTAAATTATGTAAAACTTGATGTGTTGAAGACAACAAAGAAAATTAGATGAACTTTGATATTGTATATGTCAGTTTTGGCAGTACGGATTTTTTTGGAATTTGGAATGTGAAGTTAGCAAACTGGGAGACATTATAAGGGAAAAAGTCGTGGAGAGACTACTAAGTTAGAGATAGTTGAAGATCATAATTCATTGGATCTTGTAAATAGCACATTGTGCTTTGCACATCATGTTTTTTTATTTGGCCACATGACACACTACTGTGTGTTTGGATCTGTCTTAGGCTGAGTTATCTGTTACACTAGAATATGTGTGAAAAATTTTGTATTTAGATACATCTGTGTTAGATTGAGTTACTGTTACAGTGGAATATGTGTGAATAGTCTTGTATTTAGATGTATCTGTTGTAGCTTGAATTGTTTGTTATACTGGATTATGTGTGAATAGTGTTGTATGCTGATATATCTGTTTTAGATTGAGTTGTTTGTTACACTGGAATGTGTGTGAATAGTGTTGTATGTAGATATATTTGTCTTAAATTGAGTTGTTTGTCACTCTGAAATGAGAACGTTTTTCAGTTGCTTGGTTGAACTATTTGAATACCATTCTTTAACAAATCTGTGAATAAAGAAGTTATCTTTTCAAAGTAAATGTTTGTTTCCATATGCTTACATTTGCTACATATTCTGTTTAATAATGTACTTCAAGCTATTTAAGTAAATTTACTGGAAAAGTTAAAAAATTGGGTAAGATATATTAAAATTTGTCAAATCAGCTGTTCTACAGGTGTTATTACAAGGTGGTTAATAATTTGTTTGTTCAAAAAGTTTGTGAATATTGGCATTCCAGGTTAAATTTTTGAAGTGGTCTAAAACCTTGATAGACTGAAACACCTTTTTAATGTGAAGATGAAACTAATATACTATCTGCCAGTTCACTAAATGCTGTCCAGTTGAGGTTGGACTGATTAATCTATCGGAAACTTTAACAGAAAGCTCAGTATATATGCTCTTGCTCTGAAAAGTTAAAAGCATTTCTCATGTTCACTTTAATAAAATGAATGGATCTATCTATTTTATTTTTGGATTAAGAAGTTGCATTGTTTGATTAAATGAAATGCATTTAAAAGTATTTTAGTGTCTTGAACTATAAGCACAGACGAACATTTCTAATGAGTTTTAAGACAGAAATAAAAACTAAACAAGAGCTTAAAGCTCAGTTCAAAATCAATCTAATAATTTGTCTGTAAACTACAAAGGTATATTGTTGATTAATTTATTTCCTATTCAATAATGACGTTTATAATAAATAATTTTTACTTAAACTTCACTGTTATTTAAGAAACAAATACACACTATAAAATACATTTTTGATTATATAATAGTTGTAACTTTTCTTATGTAACAAATAAAAATACACCTGAATCTTTTTATGGAATAAAATCAATACTTGTTTTCAAACCATGACTGATCATTAATAAATAAACTGATGGCCATAATTTAGGAGATATATATAATGGATTTAAAGTGTTTTCACATTTAACTCAGTACTATATAGAAGAAAAATATTTTTTTTTCAAATAGGAACTGATACATTAGATTAGGAAGTAATGTCAAAACTTCACTTTTATACAAAGTTGAAATCTGAAACATAGTTCAGGCAAACTCTTGCAACATCAAAAGATGTCATAACACCTGTCCTAGTAAATACTTGTCTGTACTGCTGTTTACCAATACCGACAAAGTAAATCGCATTTAC
The DNA here is from genome assembly GCA_011833715.1 of Carcinoscorpius rotundicauda. Lineage (NCBI taxonomy): Eukaryota > Metazoa > Arthropoda > Merostomata > Xiphosura > Limulidae > Carcinoscorpius > Carcinoscorpius rotundicauda. Next base: position 51,848,448 of record CM022395.1, read on the forward strand.
CCTCCGGTACATAAAAGGATTATGAAAGAATATCTGAATCATTTCCTCAAGTGTTTCAAGAAGGTTGTATGTGGAGTAGTTGAATGTACAGAAAGACAGAATAACACCCGATACTGATCTTTAACACATTAGTATTCGACACTCCAGATAACTTTGCGAGAAGAAACTTTGTAATGGATTATTGCAGTTTCCATTATGCGAATAACTTGAGAAATTGTGGAGCTACGTTTAAAACTTGTAGGGTTAGACCCCACAAAAACTGGATCAATGTTCAATAACGTGTGTAGCTGGAGAAGTGTCAATTGCAAAAGGTGGTGTCCTAACTTAAGTGGCCCGGCATGGGAAGGTGGTTAAGACACTCGACTCGTAATCTGACGGTTGTGGGTTCGAAACCCCGTCACACCAAACATGTTCGCCCTTTCAGCCGCAGGGGTGTTATAATGTGAAGTTCAATCCCTCTATTCGTTGGTAACAGAGTAGTCCAAGAGTTGGCGGTGAGTGGTGATGACTAGTTGTCTTTCCTTTTGTCTTACATTGCTAAATTAGGATCGTCTTACTCGGATAGCCCTCGAGTACCTTTGCGCGAAATTCAAACCAAACCTAACTTAAGAAGGGTATTCAGAAAACTAAAGATGTTCTCTTGAAGATCAGTGGTGAATGGCAGATATTTCTAAATCTTGATAGCCTTTTGTTGTTTCCTATAGCTATTCTGTACAGCCCTCTAAACGTAGTAGACAGAAATGATTGCAAAACGTCACATTTATATATCGGTAGCTTGAAAAGTAAGGGTTGCAATTCACTTTCCGCCAGCAAACTAAACCAAGTAATAAAATGAATTAAAATTGAATGTCAGAATTAAATAAAACTGACATTTGACAATAATGCAGAATCAAACAACATACAGGATATGTTAAATTAAACAGGGCATAGAATAAATGGACTTACATATTGAAATGAGTTACTTTTTGTCATTAGTAGTTTATACGATTAACAAGTTTCATTTATTGATACCAATATTATTTTTGTTATTATATTTTAAATGCAATATATTAATTACTTATTAGACACTGATCGTATTCACTAGTTATCAGTACAATGATTGATATCGGATTGCCACATCTTTACTTAATGAAAAGAACTACAGAAAAGTTAGACTTTATAATACCAGATAATTGTTTGTAGATTAAGCACAAAGACACATAAGGGAATATCTGTGTTTGGTCCATTACGGATATCGAAACTCAGTCTTTAGCACTGAAAGTTCGTAGACATTTTGCTGTGCTACTGGGGGTCTTCAGATAATTAACTCGAAATAAATTTAATAGAGCATATAACCTTTATATAACTGAAATAATTTAAGATCCTAATCACATTAGTAATTTGATTGAAAGCAAAACCACATTGTGCTATATGCTGCGTCCTTCACGAGATGTCGAACCCTCAGATTTTAGCATTGTAAATCCGTACAATTACCGCTGTTTTGTCCTGGGTTCTGAAGATGAATACAATAGTGACAAGAAATTAAATAACTTACATTGTAAATTCAGCATAATTAAACGCGACAAATATGAAGTTTAAACTTTATTGGATTTTAAAAGGTTTTGGTTTGTTAGTTATTAAGTACAAAGCTAGGTAATGGTTATTTGTGCTTTGTCTATCTTGAGGATATCAAAACGCTCTTTTTAGCATTGCAAGCCTGTAGCTTTACAGCTTAGTCTGTGGAGAGCTTGTACAATTTAAAATCAAAATTGAATATAAGGATATGTATCTCAGAACGGCTGGTATGGGTGTTAACACTTTTATTGAAAAGGCTCTTAACCTGAAGATGAGCTAGGAAAGTCGAAACGTTGTTCTCTCCTTATTAATAAAAGTGTTAATACCCATACCAGCCATTCTGAGGTACATTTTTATTTCAAATGGGTTTTTCGTCATGACGAATATAACGATAGTTTGTTTACTTGTAAAGCTACACAACTGGCTTGTTCCACATAGTTATTACAAATATTGAAAAGGAAGCAACTCAGTGGCGGCGTCAGGGGAATTGGGGGCTTGAGTCCACCCCAAAATGAGCCAACCCCCTCCACCCAATACTGTTATCTACATATATTCATAAAATATGTAAAACACAATCGTCGTTGTTGCTTAACAATTAACATGAAAGAGACATAGATCTGTAGAACTCAACATATTCATTAAGACAAAAGTATGTGTCATGTGTCCCATAGCAACGTACTGAATGCACTGAAACTCAGGCGCTGTATTGCCACTCCTTGTGTGATGTCATTCTATCTTGAGCTTTGACGAAGATTAGACAACCACGTTGATTTCAAGTTACAACAGATCATCAATAATCAGCAGATTATTTGATAAACCAAAGGTTTCACAGGTATTTACTCATTAATTTCATTTATCTTTTATTGAAAAGTAAAACATAGCATGCATGTATAAGTGTATTGTGTATAGGTCAAAACTATGAAGCATTTAGCCGGTGTTGTGTCCTCTGTGAGATCATTCTGCATTATGTATCAGCCATCCAAAATTGTACTGATGATTGTGGCATACACTTAAAACTGTGACTTACAATCCAATTATTCCTGGCGCCACCACTGAAGCAACCGCCGGTACGCAAAACAGTTGAAAAAAGTATGTTTTAAAAATGCATGTACAGAAGTTCCACAATGCAACTTAAAAGTACTTTAAAAAGTAAAATTCTGAGATCAGAAGTAGCTGAAGTTCAGCTAGGAACCACTAAGCTAGACAACAGCACTTGCTGTCAACCTTTTTGATCACTCTGTATTCTAGCTTAATACTAGAATATTATATCACTTTTAGAGCACGCCTCTGACCTCGAAATGACCAGTGCACTGTTTTAAAGCAAGAGGCTATGAAGTAAATTCCCTATGACATGCAGACTAGGTACGTTTACCGCTAATTACCGAATATAATATAACATGAAACATTGAATTTGAAACTTTGCATAATAGGTCATTAAATTTCTGAAATAAATATGAATCCAAACATAGGGTAAAATGAACTTATGACAGAACTAAGAAAGGACTACATGTAATTGAATGTAATTACACACAGGTAAGCCTGCAACAACAGAACAACTAATTTCAATAAAGTGACTTAAAAGTTGCGGATTGAACGTTGCTGCACATCACATAATAATAACAACATCATAATAACAAAAGTAGTATCAGATTATTAAGTTATACATCTACTTCTTCTAACTTGGCTTGTGAGTCTGAAGTCTCCACTTCATATAACTGGACTCTTTTTATACTTAAGTGTTGTTGATTTATATTTTACAATTAGAATGTTTTTATTATATATTATGATTTTTTCACCAGATCACAGTACGTATAGTGTTACCAGAACTGTGTGTTCAATGTCACAGGTTTTGAATGACATCTGCCAAACCTTAGAATAACCGACGATATAAGATATTTCGTATATTAGCTGCTACTATTCACTTTTTCAGAAAAGAAATATTTTCAGCTTTCTCTCCAAACAAAGTCACGTTAGTCAAACACTGAGCTCCTTGTTTAAAAACATGTACTTTTTTGCAATGTAAAATATAACTTCTTGGTTAAAGTCAACGTTTGTTGAATTTTATGCAAAGATAATCGAGATATATCTATTTTTGCTGTCTTTAATTGATATAAGTCACACTTGAAGCGATATATTAAAGGGAAGGTGACTAGTTACTGCAATATATTCCCAACTGTTGGGATACTATTTTATCAACTAAAAAAAGGATTGACTGAAACATTATAACACTCCCGTGGCTGAAAGAGCGAACATGTTTAGAATAATAATTTGAGTCGATAACCCTACTACTAGGCTATGCTTAGCCCTATGTCACAGTGTAATTAATATACAAGGTGTTGCAGGTTCAACCCTACATTAAGACTCACTGTCTTGAAAGAAGGCTGCATTTGCTCAAACAGTGATCTGCTCAAACACTATTATAATAGTGCTAGTCTGTGATACAGGCACTCGACTATTCAATTGTCAGTTGAAACTCCCATTGGTACGATAACAAAAGCAGAAGTAATAAAAGTTAGCCAAGTGATACAAACGCTTTATCACGTTCAAAAATGAACGTATAACCTCCAGACCATTGTAATTCCATAGTTGATGGTCGTGTGAACAATCAGACCTCAGCGCAGAGACTTGAATTTAGTGTATTTCTTAGGACGTTTATTTTTGTGTTTGTGGAACCAGATGACCAATTAGTTTGATAGTAATCTCACTTCAAAAAAGATCACCTGCATCTGATAAAACAACCATTGTGCATGCTTTCTTCGAGTATAAGGAATAAGCAGATACGGAAAAAGAAAATGATAACACCATTTGAAAGTACATGGTTATATCTAGTGGTTATTGTCAAAAAAGGAAGGAATACTAAGGTTATGTGTGAACTTCAAATAAGTGAATGTGTTAATGTATATCAGTGTGTTGTTTTCATGGTGCATAAATGAATGTCTAAATGGCCCAGTACACAGGATCTGGTTTCTGAATATTGGAAACTTAATAAAAACAAACCCTTGATTCCTTTGAGTGTTTTTAACCTTGTGTCACTAAATGAACTTCAAACCATTCATAGGTTTAGTTGGTCTGTAATTTTTAAAACTTTGACTTTTTAATAGTGCCAAGAGTCATATGCACAGCCTGACAAATGACCACTTTTGAGAAGATTGCGGTATACCATCCAACAGGCTTCGTTGTTGTTGTTGTTTTGAATTAAGCACAAAGCTACACAAGGGGCTATCTGTGCTCTGCCCACCACGGGTATCGAAACCCGGATTTTAGCGTGTAAGTCCGCAGACATACCGCTGAGCCACTGGGGGGCCCAACAGGCTTCAGCCTGAATCATTAAATGTCAATGACTGTGTACCATTCTAGAGTCTGCCTTACCATCTGCTGATGTTTTGATGCACCTTTCATGGTCGGCGCATGTGACTTGAAACAGATTCTAACTTTGGGAAGTAGAATGTGATCAATGACTACCACCTTCAGGGAAGGCATTTTAAAAGTCCTCCCCAGCTGCAAGTCCAACAATTGTAAGTACATGTACGTTCTTCAAATTTTTTGATGATGGCGTTTTTATTATCATTGGTTTATGTATTCGATGCTTATTTATTTTCCTTTATATTATACAGGGTGGTAGCTAGAAAAGCGGAAAATTTGTCAAACAGCTATTTATTTTTACAAAGTTTTTTAAAGGCATATGTTATATTACACTCATAGATGCTAAAAATTATTAAAATCATGCATTTTATTCATGATGTAAAGAAATCAAAATAGAAATGAGTAAGCACGCATTTTATTCATGATCTCATCTGACCCTCAAATTTTCCGCTTTTCTAGCGACCACCCTGTATATAGCTTGATCTGAAATGTTAAAAACTTTTTTTGTATACTATTAAATTTAATTAACTTTGAGTTTACTGTGTTGTAATTTTTATTGGTAAACTATGATTTTGATATGAAATGTATTTATTTGCTTTTGATGATTTTTGTTTGTATCTGGTTTAAATTTTATTTCATTTCATATTTTTTTGTTTTTTTCTTTTGTTTCATTTCATATTGTTCTTCTAAACCATTGCTGACGTTTCTGTGTTAACCCATTTTGTTCTCTTTGTGTAGGTGTATTGGTTTCTTCTATATATCCCCTTATGGTATAGCGGTACTGTTGTGGACTTTTACTGCTAGAAATCGAGTTTCGATACATGTGGTGGGCAGAGAACAGGTAGCCCTTTGTGTAGCTTTGTGCTTAATAACAAATAACGTTAACAACGTCTTCCTGAAGAACATAACAACTTTTTTGTAGCTTGTAATTATTTATGTAATTTGTTTGTTTGCTTATTTTTTGAATTTCGCACAAAACTACACGAGCGTTATCTGTGCTAGCCGTTTTAAAATTAGCAGTGTAAAAGGGAAGACAGCTAACTATAACCACCCACCCCAACCCTTGAACTACTTTTTTACCAACGAATAGTAGGATTGACCGTCACATAATAACTTTGCCACGGTTGAAAGAAAGAACATGTTTAGTGTGACAGGGATTCGAACCTGCGACCCTCAGATTGCGAGTCGAGCACCCTAACCATCTTGCTAATTTGACTAGTAATGTCTAAACTTCAGGGTGAGGACGCCCCTGATATAAGGAAGATGGTATTACAATAAATGAAATATTCATGAATTTTATCCTGTCATAACTTCTTTAAAATGTATCTTTAGTTGAATATATTCAAGCAGACGTTATCTAAATTTTCATGCAAGTGTTCTGCATGCAGTATTATATTTTTATTACCTGAATGTTGAAGACCATAAACATCAAGTAATCCTTTTACTCAGGAAAATGTTCTTATGACAATGACAAGGAACTCGCATTAATTTTTCCGTGTGTGTATATGTGTGCAATACTTTATTATTAACTTTGTCCAGTGTGGATCTTTAAAATATTAACTTTGTCCAGTGTGAATGTTTAAGACATTATTATCTTTGTCCAGTGTGAATGTTCAAGATATTATTATTATTATCTTTCTGCAGTGTGAATGTTTAAGACATTATTATTATTATCTTTGCCCAGGGTGAATGTTGAAGATATTATTATTATCTTTCTCCAGTGTGAAAGTTTAAGAGAAAGTCTTACATTCCTGTAGAGTATAGTCACTAAAGAATAAGAAAGCTAGCTTGTTTGTTAAAAAGACAATACAAGCACTATTTGTAAATAACAAGTTGCTCTCTTTGTTGATTTATATATTTTTTTCCTTTACTCTAAAGTTCAAAATTATTTTTGCAGTTCATTTACTGAATCTGTATTTGCAGATACATTTAAACTAATCTATCACACATCAGAATATCTAAGTATTCAATAAACTTGCCTTATGATGCAAATTAAAGGTCACATTAACTAACATGCAGGATCATTCAGAATGTTTTTACATAGCAAATGTATGCCAATATTTGTTATACATTTTAGCATAAGTGCTTGAAAACCAAGTATTTCAACCTATTGATAGTCAGAGCTCGCAGTTTTCATTCTAGGATCTCATCTGATAACCTCAGTTCTTCTAGTTATGCTTAACTATTTAATAACCTTCGACTTACTCTGTAGCAATGTCGCTAGATAGAACAAGCAGATATTACAAGGCATCACAGTATGATTAATTAGTAGAATAATCAAAACCATCAACCTAACATGGTCGGAAAGTCAAGCGTCCATCTTTGAACATCGCATAGCTGTACGTAAACTACTTTGTTGTGGTTGGTGTTCATTAATTTTCCCTGAGTTATCATTATAGTGTATAAAACACACCAAGCACTTCTTTTCTTTTTATTTTAGAGGTGTAAACATTTAATGTTTATAATAAAATATTTATACGTATGCATGTGTAGCTTTCATACCGGTTTTACAATAGAGAAACTGGTTGTAGAATGTGGTTAACTTGCAGTGTTTTAGTTATATGTTGTTATAGTTCATTCTTTGGTACTTTGAATCCTACCATTGAAGATGTCCGTACAAATATTTGCAGTTTAGTAAGACTTTGGTTCGATTTTGAGGCTAACTGGGTAGAAATTTAAAAATATCATAATGTGATCAAAGTGATACGGGTAGCTACTGTTTTCTTATATATACGCTAACTCTGGGTTTCGTTACCCGTGGTAGGCAGAGCACAGATAGCCTATTGCGTAGCTTTGTGCTTAATCATAAACAAATAAAGCAATGAGAATACTATACCATTTCAGTGACAATTCCAGTTGTAAACTGAATATTAAATATTCGAATTACAAAAGTCCCCTGATAAAACAACGGTAAATCTTCGTATTTAAAATGCTAAAATCAGCGGCTTGTTTCCCCTCAGTGGACACAGCAGATAGCCCGATGTGACTTTACTGTCAGAAAACACGCATTTACACAAATTACAGATAAACATTGATAGAATACCAGAATTTGAGCGGACAAGTGTTCCAACAAGTATAGCCTGTTTTCTTGACAAAATACAGTGATTTTTTGTGCATAATTTCTATTACGATAGCAGATGTTCGCATTGCACAAGACTTCATAGCACAGCCACAGGAAAACATTTACAAGTTTCTTATCGACATGCATACACACAAGCAGTCCACTCTTCTCAGACATCTAGTTGACACTGGATGTGTTTTTGTTTTGTTTTTAACAGGACTACAGCTTACCTTTTCAATTAGAAAGCTGACAACTTATGTAGTAGGTTCATCTCTAAGAAATATATAGCTGAATCAATATCAAAACAACTTCTTAGATTTACTAAGTGACCATGACAAGATGGAGTCCAAAACATGCTTCTCCATTCACACTTAGCTTATTACTATTTTCACAAGCAAAGTTAACTTAGTAGTATATTATTGTGTAAAGAATGATCTTGATGTGCACAAGTATCCACTAGAAAACCAAACTCATGCTAATGTATTATCACAGGTAAATACTGTGTGGTGTGAGATAAATATATCAGATAACAAAATTATGGTACTATATTTTCTACTATACTCTGGATGGAAATTGACCACTCAACCATTCAAACTTGCTTCTAGACTCAAATAAGACTCTACTAGTTGAAATTAGATAGAAATGTTCCAGCTATTATCTGTTGCCGCGATAGTAACTCTTACACCCAGAGACTTAGTAAGTGATATTACAAAGTAAGGCTCTTTCCCTCATACTTTAAGCACTTCCTTGAAAACCACCATAGACATATACGTGGTGCAGCCAGGGCATATTGACCGAGGACGTTCAACTGGTAGTTGTACTATGACACGTTGTTGTACCTATGATAGTAGAGCTGTCATTCTGCACGATTACAAATGATTGATGTAGTTTTGAGCTAAATTAACCATTGTTGTTAGCTTCGGTTTCTTCTTTAGTATCCAGTTCAATGTAATACAGATGTTTGAGGTTGTTTTTTTTGTTGCTCCAGCAACCACTTCGCTGCATCTACTTCAAACTATATCACAAGAGAAAATGTTTCTATCGAAGATAAAATTTCCATGAGATCTCTCTCATCTCAGTCAGCAGGCAACATGTTTAAAGTTGCTTCTCATTCAATCTTTTAACGTCATCCAGATATGTAACCACGTTCTCTTGAGGTCCATGCTTTCAAGTCTTGAACTCAGTCTGTGGATCACTTGGTTCTCCTCAGAGCTATATCCGAACCAAATTCAGTAATAACAATGTTTCAATCATTGCATTGCTTCTCATACCCGAGTGTTCTAAGGTGAAAAGTATCAAACTGTCCAAACTCGCAAGAAACACTGAACATTAATTCAACTATTTTAGAAAATAATCTGACTTAAATGTATAAATAATCCAACTCTTGTTTCACTACTTTAAATAATGACAGGGTAGCCAGTTGCGTTTTATCACTATTGTGAAATGTCTTCGCAAGCATATGTTTGCTTTTGTTTGTTTGTTTTGGAATTTCGCACAAAGCTACTCGAGGGCTATCTGTGCTAGCCGTCCCTAATTTAGCAGTGTAAGACTAGAGGGAAGGCAGCTAGTCATCACGACCCACCGCCAACTCTTGGGCTACCCTTTTACCAACGAATAGTGGGATTGACCGTCACTTATACACCCCCACGGCTGGGAGGGCGAGCATGTTTAGCGCGACCCTCGGATTACGAGTCGCACGCCTTACGCGCTTGGCCATGACATATGTTTGCAGCCAGTGTGTTTATAGCTAAGATCTTGAGATTTTACTAGTGCCTTTCTCATCTTCCGTGTATTTTGGGCAAGGTCAGCAGCAAAATGTTACAATACATATCGATGCTCGTCATTATTGTACTATGCTATAAAACAGTCTTCATGTTTGCCATTGTGTTTTGCTAGCCTAGAATATTCCTTACTGCTTCAAGGATTCACAAACAAACATATTCCATACAAATTTTACAAAAATAAATTGTTTGTACGAACTTCATAATTTAACATAAAAAAGGAATCATTTATATTGTATATAAAAAAGTGCTATTATATTTTCGATGTTGACTAACTTATATGTCACGCAAACATCTGTAACATCCTCAAGGAAATATTTTGCACAAGCATATCTAAGTATAAGCTTTATTGCGTAATTATTGTTGTATTCTAACTAGGCAATGTGATAGCTACAGAAAAGAATGATTCAGATTGCTCAGTTATCTACAAGAAAATCAACCTCATGTTAATGTCTCATTAGAGAACTTGAGCACACAACTCTTCAAAAGAATGTAGCCTATTTTCTGGACACAAAACAATGAGTCTTGTGCACCAGTTTTATTACCACAGTAGGTTGTTACAATGCTTTCATCAAGCCTTTTTCAAACAAGACTCCTCTCAGTTTTCTTTCTCTCCTACATCTCATAGCCTGAACAAATTTTGTTTTAAGATATCACAATTTATTGATTCTTGCATGAGACTAAACATTGGACAGAAAACAGTGAATCTGGTGCATCAGTTCATTCACGGAACAACAACAAGATATCTGTAACAGGCACCAACACAGTGTAACATTATCATATTCAAAACAAACTCTACGGACACAAATAGTTTATTAACGACGGGCATGCGTCCTAGAAATATGGTAATAAGGAAATTCTCTTAGCAATCAACAAATGGTAAAATCTTTGGCGATAGATAAAGGTCAGTCTTAGCCACTAAGCCTTAAGATATCTAAATATCAGAATGAATGAAAAATTTCGCCCTCATATACTTTCTGCCAACGAAGATCTGAAATGCTCTTAGATAGGGATTTCTCATGCCCCCTCTTTTTATTCAATAGCCCCCTTTTCATATGCCATACTTTTCTTCCTTTTTTTTAATTCGACGGTTCGTTACTCTGGCACTTAATCATTCGTCGTTAAGAAAATATTTCATAAAGCATTAAATTATTTAATGGTGAACACCGAGCTGATTTCATACCTTTCAGATAATCACAAAACCATAATCCTGATTTATAATAAAGTTAGGCAAATACAGTTTTCGAATTTTATTTTAGAAATGTTTCTGAGGCTTTGCTCTTTGTTTGTTTGTTTTGGAATTTCGCACAAAGCTACTCGAGGGTTATCTGTGCTAGCCGTCCCTAATTTAGCAGTGTAAGACTAGAGGGAAGGCAGCTAGTCATCACCACCCACCGCCAACTATTGGGCTGCTCTTTTACCAACGAATAGTGGGATTGACCGTCACATTATACACCCCCACGGCTGGGAGGGTGAGCATGTTTAGCGCGACGCGGGCGCGAACCCGCGACCCTCGGATTACGAGTGCACGCCTTAACGCGCTCGGCCATTGCTCAATCAGTCGTCCAGATTATTGCTAGGCTGTCGGGTTGCACAACTTAAAATAAGTTTTATGGAATGATTACTGTAATATACAACCTTAGTCTAAAACAATAATTACACGTACAGTAAGTTTAAAATTATTTACACCTCAACAAAAATTCAGAAACATGACTACGTGAACATATATGAATGCAGTTATACTCGTTATTTAGTTATGAAGAAGTATCAGTTATTTGACTTACTTTGGTGTAGTGTCGCACTTATTAAAACAAACTATTTATTTTTATTTCCGGTAAAGTGATATAGTGTAAAATATAAATTACATTGGTTCGTAAGATTAAACACTAGCAAATAAACTCAGGAGTGGAATAAACATATGGTAATTCAAATAGCAGAAGGCACTGAATTAAGAATTTTCCTTTTCTTATCTTGCCTTTGATCAAGTGATTGGATAATAAAACTAAAACACCAAATTACTACATAAGGTTTGTTAACAAACTTCGATAGACTTAATTAAACAAAGATTGAACAGTGGAAATGATATTGTCCTGGCATCTCAGAATACAAGTCTTTAGCTTTTTGGTTACTGGGATCCGAAGGATGCATAGTAAACAATCCATACTTCCTTTACTCCTTTCGGACCCCGCATGGCTAGGTGGGTTAAGGCAATCGACTCCTAATCGGAGGGTCGCGGGTTCGAATTCCAGTCACATCAAACATGCTCCCCCTTTCAGCTGTGGGGGCGTAATGATGTGGCGGTCAATCCCACTATTAGTTAGTAAAAGAGTTGGCGGTGGGTGGTGATGACTAGTTGCCTTCCCTCTAGTCTTACACTGCTAGATTAGGGATGGCAAGCGCGGATAGTCCTCGTGTAGCTTTACGCGAGATTAAAAAACAACAACGATACTCCTTTTGACGCTATACTACCAGTCCACCGCTTATCATAATATTTAAGCCTGGTTAGGCTATCTAACTGTAAGAGTGATTTTTTTTTCTCCTACATCCTTTGCCATTACAGAGATCTGAAATGTCTTAGGGTAAGGATTTCCTGTATCCCCTCCCTCTGTTCATTTAACTCTTTTTTTCAAAATTACATATATTTCATGCTTTCCTTCCTTTCATTTATTCGTTCAACATTTCCTCTGTCACCTAATCATACAACATTAAAAAACATTTTTACTAGAAAGCGTTGTTTCAAGAGTAAATAAAATATAAATTAATAGTAACAAATATATTTATTTTTTGCTCTTGAAATTCGTGTTTCACGCCGTGTTTTAACCTATAGAGCAAGCAAATCATGATTCATGCATACATACGTTTTACTGATGCCACAACAATACAAAGTACATCGTTAAGCGTATCTTATGTGACTCCATTTTAGAGTCTATTGACTTTCTGACAGACAACACACGACTGTATATGTCGGTGATCCCTCCACGTGGCTTGTGGCCCCTTTCGTGGAAATAAAACAGCCTTGATAGGAGAACCAGTGACTATAATCCAATAATGGTAGCAGCTATGAATATTTGAAACTTCTCGTGCATACCTTCTGCTCAGAACATATAATTGTTTCCTTTGAAGTCAACTTGTTTAGTCAGTTTCTCTTGATGGCCAGAATTCCTAATATCTTCTTTCCTTTTTTGGTCCCCGAACTTCGTAAGTACTTCATTTTCATTTTCAATTTTTAAAACGATTACTATTGGCCAATAACATCATTTTGTTAAAACATTCTGGAGGGATAGCAAAGTTGTGTTAAAATGTAGAGCATTTTCAATTCCAATAGCAATAATGAATAAGAAAACTAAGCAATTACTGCTTTCTTATTTAGTTTAGTGGTTTCTGCCGCAAGTGAATCTAATTTACTTCACTTTCTCGGCCCGGCATGACCTTGTGGTGAGAGCGCTCAACTCAAAATTCGAGGGTCACAGGTTCGAATCCCAGTCATACCAAACATGCTTGCCCATTTTCTGTATAATCACTTAATGATGTAACTTTATATTCCATAATGGACTATCAATCAAGTATATGAATGCCTGCTGACACATTAAAACTCTTAACGATTACATCACATAGCAACGGACTGCATTTCCGGTTAGACAAGGAAAGAACGGGGTTTGGAAAACTGACATTCGTTAATTCATTTGCGAAGGAAATTTTGATCATATTGTATGTCCTGCAAAGCTTGGAAAGGACAAACTAAGGTCTGAATGGAGGTAACTCATCTCTTAGTAAATGACGCTTCTGGTCTGTTCTTATCAGTAGGGTGGTTAAAAATACTGAGCAAGTTAGACATACAACTGGAAAACTGTAATAAGGAAACGTTCTCAGCAATCAGCAAATGGTCAATTATTTGACGGTGGACACTTGATTAACTTACTTTCTTTCATGTAACCGCAAGAACAACAATAAAAAGTCAAAAAGTTGAGAAGTTATCAAACTTTACAAATGTTTTTAAGGTTTTGTTTAAGTCTGTTGTACAACAAGAAGAAACACCAACACACAACAAAACCAACTTCATTAAAACAAGAGATGAGATCCCTAGTGAGACAACGGTAAGTATATGGACTTACAACCGTGAATTCAGGGTTTGATTTCCCGCTCTGGTCGCAGCAGATAGTCCAATGTGAAACAAACAATAAATGTTGGCCGTTAATTATATATAATTTGACTTCTATGGATAAATTAATGATAAAGATATTGAAAATTAAATCATGTTTCATTATTATGTTTAACACTTACTGAAAAATATTACAACTAAATTATACTAAATCGACTTGTAACTACACTACTCGATATTATTGTAAAATTGTTGTAATAATTGTATGCTTTAGTAATATCTAAATATTTTTGTGTGTTTGTTTGTTTGGAATTTTGTGCAAACCTACACGAAGGTTATCTGTTCTAGTTGTTCACAATTTAGCAGTGTAAAACTAGAAGGAAGGCAGCTAGTTATCACCACCCATCGCAAACTCGTGAGCTACACTTTTACTAACGAATAGTTGGTTTGTATATCACATTATAACGCCTTTACAGTTCAAAAGGCAAGCATATTTAGTGTCACAGGAATTGGAACTCGCGATCCTCAGATTATGAGTCGAGCACACCATAACCTCCTGGCCATGCAGGGCCAAATATTTTTGTAATGATATATGATGTACTTTTAATTTTTACAAATTGTCTGTATTCAGTACATAATTTTGTATAACTTGTTATTCTCAAAGACAGCTCATAGAGAGGAGTTGGAAGCCTTCTTAGCAAATAGAGAACGTAGAGAAAAACAAAACAAAAACAGATTGAGTTATTGTTATTTTCAGTATTGCAAAATATTATTTTAGTACATAAGTGTTTTATTATACCTTTTTATATGATATCGGGGCAATATTACTTAGGTCTTCAAACACCCGAACTTCTAGATCCTGGGCAATTGCCCCACCTATTTTACGTCACCGTCCTCTACCGTCACACCTGAAAGCTCCAAGCAATCATGAGTGTATGTGGAAGCAGCCTATGTGACTCATGAACCGCAAAGTTTCTGTACAGGTAGATTCGAAGAATAGAGGTTGTGTTTAGTTCAAGTTAGTACAATACTGCACTAGTAAATCTCGTGACACACTTTATAACAAAGAACGTAGGTTTAAAAACTATTGTGTCTTCATATCAGCTGATATTCTTCAAAGATAAAGCGCTGTTGTTATGCCAATGAATCTATAGATAATCGTAAGGTGTTGTGGATATACAGCAACTGTAACTGAAGGAATGTTTTTACCTTTAAAGCAACGACAGTTAAAGGTGGGGTTTCCATGTTAACATAACACTTTAAGAGAATATGAAATTTGTGTTAATATTTTGTGTTCAACAAAATATTTCTCTTTATAATACAGTTGCTTCAAAATATTTTAATAACTGATTTCATTTACTGTATTGAAGTTATGTCCTGGAAGCTAAGAATTTGACAGGACAATATTTGCGAAAATAGCGTTCTTTATTTTTAAAGGAGATAAAATTCGGGATCTAGGAATATTTTAGTTGTATATTCATAGACCTCAGTGTCTTTCAAGCAGTTAAAATTAAAAAGAAAAGCTCAGATTGATGTATCCTAAGTAAAACAGAACTGTCAATATATATATTACAATTAATCAGTAAGGTTGTTCAATAAATTAGTTAATGAGTTACGTTATTACATGTTATACAACATTTCATAACTTAGGCTTAAAACGGTTTGATTCCTCTAACATTAAAATATTGTACATTTTACCCGGTATTATTAGAATTTCTTTAACTTTCAGGTATTGTATACACGAGTGAATCATCTGTTGAGGAGGGCAATGAACGCGTTCACATAATTTTCAAAGTGATTACACTTTCTATCATTAATGCTTATAGCCAGGTGCTCGAAGTGGGAATTCAAAGTACGTTATCTTTCACTTTGAGCACTGGTTACACCAAGTTTAATTATTTTGTCGGATTAAGTGCGCAATATACATTGTTGGATTTTACTCAAAAGAAATGCTTTTTACAGTGAAAATCTTGTGTTCCCATCTTGAAAGTTTTTATATAGTTCATTGATGATAAATTAATCTGGTCGCTGTTACTAATAAGTACCTCTCATTTGATAGAATAACATCTTTACATTAAATGCATTTTGTAGGGTAAATCCGTATACAAAGAATATTCACACAATTCAGCTGTTAATAGCTGCTGAAGGCAGTTTTCATGACATTACAAGTGTTGTTGCTTTTCTATAATTTGAATCAAACATCTTCCTATGAATATTGTCTTTTTAACTCAAGCGTGCGTATGAGTCACAACTGCATTCAAGTATGCTGTAGCAAGTGCTTACCACATGAGTCATTAGTATCACAAAGCGTGGAAATACAGATGAAGTAAGTGACTGAACAATCGGGGCAATACCCGAAAGTTTAGTTAGCACAAGTACATGTTCAGTTTCTTGTAGCAAATTCAGTGTTTGTACACATTTGTTTACTAGACGTTATTGTTAACATGTTTTATAAACCTCATTTCTGATTGGTCATTTTATTTCAGCTTGACCCAAAAAGTACTTTATTTCCTTAAGAAAACTGTTTCAATATATGCCCCAAAAGAGCCTTTAATTTTAGATAGTTTTTTTTTTTGAAATTTCGCACAAGGCTACTCGAGGGCTATCTGCGCTAGCCGTCCCTGATTTAGCAGTGTAAGACTAGAGGGATGGCAACTAGTCATCACCTTTCACCGCCAACTCTTGGGCTACTCTTTTATCAATGAATAGTGGGGTTGACCACACATTATGACGCCCCCACGGCTGAAAGGGCGGGCATGTTTGGTGCGGCCGAGATTCGAACCCACGACCCTTGGATTACGAGTCGAACGCCTTAACACACTTGACCATGCCGGGCCTATTTAGAAAGCTCATTCTCTTCATAAAACACATTTTAAAAAAATGTTTCCTTCGTTTTTTGAAGAGTTCTGTTTTATCAACAATTTATTATATTAAAGTAAAGTATCAACTTCAAATAAGTAAGAATTAGCTAATTTATTATTACAACTAATATTCAAAATGGCGCCTCTTTTCATACGGTAAAGAAGAAAATATTGGAGTAATTACTGTTGTGCATCGTAACTGATTTAATTTCGTAAATAGCCAAACATAAAATTAAAATTGGGAATATGTATATCAAAAGTTACACATACACGTGTATATATGTGTGTACACTTGGAGTGGAAGATTCCGTTTAAAAGTTCTTCTGTTCTATAATTAAATGTTGTTGGATTTTGGCACAAAAATTACACAATGGGTTATCCGTAATCTTTCCATTGGCAACTGCGAGGAAACAAACTCCAATTTTTAGGGCTGTGAGTTAAATAATTTGATGCCGACCTACAGGATAATTTTATTATTAACGTTAATTGTCGTTGTTTGTGAATATTAACCATTACTAAGACTATTTATTTGCTTGATTTTGATCAGAGTTAACTGATAATTATTAAACATAAAACGATGTGTAACACCAGAAGGGCCCCCGGTGGGACAGCAGTAAGTAAGTCTGAGGACTTACAACGTTACATCAGGGGTTCTATTACTCTCGATGGACACAGTGGACATCTGAATATGATTTTGCTATAAGAAAAAAAAAACACATACACACATAACTCCAGAAGTTATTACGGAAGAACTCTGAATTTCGGAGGTTTGAGCAACGTTCGAGTCCCTTCGACACTATAAAGTATACCCCGTCCTTTTAACAGTGGGGGAGTTATAAGAGTGGCAGCCAATGGTAGATTAGAAAGTGAGGTTCTTTCTGGTAAATAATTTAAAATGAGAGAGAGACAGAAATCTTTAGTAGTTTTGCCATAAACACAAATTTATTAGGTTCTTATTATTTATGTTTCCTTCTAACAAACCCTATGATTTAACTTAACTTTCTTATTTTATTTTTGTTCTATTTAGTTCATGCCAGTAAACGTCAATTTAATTTATTAACATCTTAGAAGGCTTGTACACAGTGTATCAGTAAGCAACTGCGAACAAAAATGCGGCGTTTTTGAGTGTAAGTTTCCATCTTGAAGCATTTAGTGCATTTAAATATTATAATATTCAGTTTTATTTGTATATTTATCTTTTAGATGAAAACATTAATTCATTACGGGTGAGTATTATTAACAAATATACTGCAGTGGTGTAGGTAGGAGTTGCCAAATGGTATGCTTCACTAGATATTCAGATTTTACAACGAGATATAAAAAAGCAGCTAAAACTAATGCGTATCTGGGGCATGCTCTCCAGATGATTAACATTTTGATATGATTTATAGATATTATATAAGTTAAATATGTAAAAGTGGAAGTGCTGTAGCATCCTCGCTTTTGACCGGTGGTGTATTTAAGGTTGTGTGGGCCCAGGGGCTAATAATTTTTGTGATCCCTAAATCCCATGCAATTTTACATGGAACAAAATTGTCAATGGGCCCTTATTAAGACCATGAGTCCTATGGCTGGTCCCCTTCAGCCCCTACCTAAATACGCTACTGGTTCCGACCCCGCTGTACTGTTTTTAATTTTCAATAACATGTTGTTTTTAAGAGTACCAGTATGAAGACTTCTTCACAATATTGTGTTAATCCGAACCTTTAGACAGATTTACTGTTGTTTTTATAAATTCTAAATAAGGGCTCAAACCAAAAAGAAAGTTTTAATCATTTAGATGTACCGAACACACGTCTTTTTTCTAATATTCAGTATACGTTTTTGATTAGCTGAGCTTAGTGACTTATTTAAATGAGTTTATTCACTAATAGTTGGTTGCCAGTCTTTTTTTTCTACTTAAATAGCTAATGCACAATGCAAAGCACAAATAAAAGCTACTCAGTATTTAATATATTAAAAAGAGAAACCGCTATTATAAAATGGTGCCAATTAAATTGCAATTCATGCATCTCAAGATCAGTCTTATGATATAAAATACAAATGACTGAAAATTCAACCTATGTCTGTGTATGAACAGTTGGTCGACGTTCTATTATGTTCTTACAGTTTAAGATGTTTCACATCATTTTTCCCACTATGAATATTAAGGGCAGCCTGATAATGCTTGAAGATCAATGTATTTAAAAAGTCCTGAGTTATTCTCGACTATTCTACTAAAGAGCTATGTTCAGAGCATCTTAAGTGTTAAGAGTCTTTTGATGGAATAACACACACTTTCCAGAAGTATTCTATGGAATTGAAAAGTTATGAGTCTGGTAAATTTTTTTCAAGAATATGTCGTTTAATTTATCATAATTATAGATCAAAGGGTCGTTAGGGGGGGTTTATGTCGTGTGAGTCAATTACGTTCGTAAATATTCTTTTCTTGCTCTCACTATAATTAACAATACTGTCGTGCGTCATGTTCATAAATTAAAATGGAATGAATTTGTTTCCAGAGTTTCTTAAAATGAAAATCTGACTGTATATAACTGCAGGCTAAAGCTCCATACGTTGTTGGTCAGGTAGACGTATTCTGAGCACTACTGTAGGCGAGATATTTGTATCCTGATAGAAGTAAGATACATCTTCATAGACGTCTGAAATCAGGCCAACTTTCGGAAGCCTGTCTTTAATCATCTCTACACTCGCACAACAGCTGGTTGCATCTACGAATTTCTGATTTAACGTCAGCAACTATATCCTACGGATACGATGAACTTAAATTGACAGACATGTAGTTGTCTTGTGTCTTGAATGATTGTCTGTCTTGAACAAGTGCCCGAACAACTGTACCACGTTTCTGCTTCTAGATTTACCATTTTCCCATTTAGATCAAATTAGTAACCTCAATAACTATAAAAACGTCAAGAAATATATTATGGAATTAAACAGAATTTATCTAACTCCTTCTGAGTTTGAAGTACAAAAGATACGGACAATATTAAAAGAGGAAAACGCAAACTTTATTATCACACAAAACAATAAAGATGTAACCATATACAGAAGATACAAGAGCAACACCAGGTCTCAAAATGTCATCAGAAAACCAAAAATACCTAAGTGGACGACACACTTTATTCATGTATAACTAACACATGAAATGAAAGTAATAATGTTCATATAGGTAAAAGTTTGAAAATGTTAGTACACGAAATAGTTAACAATTCTAAACTGAGAGAAAAAAGAAATATGGCAGTGAAATGCTATGACTGGAGAGTTTCCATTTATCCTGCGGTACTCTAAGAGGAAACTGATTTCCATACGGGTATCAGATGTTTGTTTTGAATTTCGCACAAAGCTACTCGAGAGTTATCTGTGCTAGCCGTTCCTAATTTAGCAGTGTAAGACTAGAGGGAAGGCAGCTAGTCATCACCACCCACCGCTATCTCTTGGGCTAGAATGTTTCGATGCGACCCTTGGAGTACGAGTCGAACGCCTTAACGCGCTTGGCTATGCCGGACCGCAGCATTAGATGACACCACTTAAAAATACGAGGATCCATCAGGAAAATTATGTAGTAAATATACATTTAGCTAAATGACTGAGGATGTTAGCTGGAAAAATAAACACACTAAACACATGATGTAAAGTGTAACACTAAGTTTAATATTCTCTCAAAACATAGTAAGGTTACTTACGTAAGACATTGGACTGTCGCTTCCTACAAGATTAGTGAATTGGACATCAGTTGTTGTCTCTCAGAATACGTTTTCTTCAATCAACTCATGTTGAAAAACCCAGTAAACCTGTAAGAATGCAACGCTCCTTAATTAACCGCAAACGTTGTATTTGCCCACAAAGATTGACACTGTCCGTGTGATTTGTCGTTCTTATACAGCATGGTGCAGGACACTATTGTCGCTGACCTGGTTGAACGATGAATAACGTTGCAACTGTATATTCCTACAGACAGAGCAGTTATTATTTACTAGAGATCAACAGAGAACAAGGTTTGGCATGACCAAGTAACTGAGGAGTTCGAATCGAAATCAGAGGATCACGAGGTTGAATCCCCGTCCCATTAAATATGCTAGCCCTTTCTTCGAAGTAGCATATCTACGTTTGATTGCATTTAACCGTCAACAGTTACGAGTTAGGCCTGGCATTGCCAGGTGGGTTAAGGGTTTCGACTCGTAATTTGAGGGTGGCGGGTTCGAATCCCTAATGCACCAAATATGCTCGCCCTTTCAGGCCATGGGGGTGTTATAATGTGACGGTCAATCCTACTGTTCATTTGTAAAAGAGTAGCTTAAGAGCTAGCAGTGAGTAGTGATGACGAACTCCCTTCCCTCTAGTCATTCACTACTACATTAGGGACAGTGAGTGCAAATAGATCTTGTGTAGCTTTGCGTGAAATTCAAACCAAAGGAAACCAGAGTGAAAACAACTACTTTGTTTGTTTGTTTGGAACTAAGCACAAATCTACACAACAGACTATCTGTGCTCTGCCTACAATTGCTGTTGTTTTTTGTTTGTTTGCCTTTGAATTTCGTGCAAAGCTATTCGAGTGCTACCTGCGCTAGTCGTCCCTAATTTAGGAGTGTAAGACTATAGGGAAGGCAGCAAGTCATCACCACTCCCCGCCAATTCTTGGGATACTCTTTTACCAACGAATAGTGGGGCTGATCGTACATTATAACGTCCCCACGGTTGAAAGGACGAGCATGTTTGGTGTGAAGGGGATTCAAACTGATATTCAGATTACGAGTCGAGTGTCTTAACCATATGACCATGCCAAGTCAACTGCTAGTGAAAGTAGCTTATAGCCGATATAAAAAAAGGTAACTAAGAATTTTCTTTGGTATTGCTACATGGTGTTCCATACATAAGATTGTTTACTATTAGAGTTAGCATTTGGTTTAACATTTAATGATTAATTAGTTCTCATAAAATTAACATTAAAATAATTATTTTAAAGGCAATACTTACGATAAATTTCGTTACGTAACTCAATAATTACTAAGTCGTATGTTGTGTGTGAATACCAGTTATTGTTGTATTTTTGACGTCATCTTTCTAGAAATTGTAAAGGTAATCTTGCTATATGAGTATAGTCAGAAAAAACGGGGAAAAAAAAGAAATAGTGAAGTTAAGCGGCGTTTGCATGATTAGTCTTCGTGGGTGATTTCTACAATATGTTTCGCAGCTATATTGTGACAACAGGGATAAACAATAATAACATTTCTTATTATATGGGCTGTGAAACAACTGAACCAGCATGTGTAAACTTCTGGCAAAAAAAAAGAGACAATTATTTAAAGATCTGGATACAAGTGTGGTAACCAACAAACATTAAGTGAAGTTAAAGGCAACAAGAATAAAATCGTGGCAGGTATTTACTTCTTAAAGTGAATTTGTGACACCTTCCTATATTATGGTGTTCAGGGATAATATTATCCCCTTCCCACGTAGATGTTAAATTTTCGATAAGATCGAGGGAAGAGTAATAGTAATGTTAGAGATTGTTGGTATTTGGTGACATAGAAACTTGACGGATATCTGGTGGACGCAGAAGTAGGGAGAAGACCGAGATTGGTAGCACTGGTGTTGAGGACGACATTGCTAAGAAGAAGCAAGATGACAAAGCTCATAGAAAGCGTGTCACAATGGACGCCCTTTTAACAGGATCATCTAACGGCTGAGATCTATAAATCCAATGCCATGCATAGCAAGGATGAGAAAATCCAAGAGTTCTGGGAAATTTGTTGCAGATGGAACTGGAGATCCTCGAGAAACCCACTTTCACAGGACAGGTGCCAGATAATCTAACTGTCATGTACCTAGAACTGAAAACGAAACATAAATGGATTAGCAAAACGTTTCGAGAGTTTTAAAGTTTCTTTCATGTCCCGATATAACAAATACCTAGCCATAGTTAAGGCGGTTTTTCTTTTCTACTTTTATCTAGTATTTAAATGCAAGAGATGTTAGTCTTTCGTTTATTGTTAGAATGTTACGTGTTTTGTGTAAATCACTTGTTTGAGTAAATTTTGAAAGTCTTAGGGCTTGTTTGAGAAGTCTGTTCTATTCTAATTAGAATTTATTTTAAATTCTACTTGGCATGCTGATGGCGACTTGACACCCGTATTCTTTTATGAGACGTATGTAAGATTAATTGATTTATATTAGTGTTTCTGATTTGCAATCTTTGTTTCTTCTTGCAGTTAACCTTAAATATGAATTATGCTTGATGATGAACTTGCGTGTGTGCTTGAAGTGTTCAGCCCACGTAAGACAGCTTTCAATGGTTACAACTAAAAACTAAGACATATTTTTATTTCGGCATTGCTTAATTAGATTTTAACAGTTCAAAATTTTTTAAACGTTTGTTGAATGTGCGTCTAAATATTCTTCTTGTTGTTTTTAGTGGGTTGAGAGTTGCGATCTAATTATTATACCAGCTGATTATAGCATGTAGAAATTTTTTTAATTCTACTGGCAGCTATTAGAGAATTTCGCGAAATGCCCCAAACAGCAATATTTGTCAGCGTATTGTAAAAAATATGTGTATGTTTGGTTATTAACAAAGAATATCTGTGGGAATGATGAGAGGGTGGAGTCTCCTAGAACTCCTGCTGTAATGTTAAATTGTTGAGAGATGGTGTTATTAACTTTGACAAATTCTGTTCATTCATTAGGAAATTTGAATGTCCACCCGTTTATTGTATTATTTACTTTCATTTTATGTAACTGGTATCCGAGGGCATTGTGTCTAACAGAGACAAAGGCTTTTGTTTGGAACTGGTATTTTCAACCCACTTAAAAATTAAAAACTTAACTGAAGTCACACTGTATGATTGTTAGTTTAGCCAAAGGGGGCGACATTTAAAAGTGAGCTTAACAGAAATCAGAAGGATAATTTTGTTTTGCCAAAGGGTATTCTAAAATAATGGAATCCACCTGTGTGGACTTTGATAAAGACGTGCCATTCATTTAAAGTTTGTAGAGAAAAAAATAATTTGAACTGTTAATTGAGTTCTAAACTAACTGAACTAGGCTGTGTGGACTTTTGATAAGAAAACAGAATAATTTACAGTGTTAGATAGAACTACGATATCCTATAGTGTAAAGAACTTCATACATAAATTCGACTTGTTTTGAAAACATTATTTTAAAATTAGTGGATTGTGTGTTTATTGTTCGAATTTATCACCAACAAGTCACAAACACCGACTGTAAAAGACTCTAAGCCCATATATGAAAACCCTGGCACATGGATCGGAATTCGGGTTATTTTTACCAGATAATCAAAAAATAACTGCCCAACAAAGGAACAAGTTCCGACAATACGCACAGAATGATATTTAAAGTATATAAACCTTTAAAAATTGAATACTTGATTTATTCTAAATAGTCATATGCAATTGTAACCAATAATAATATTATTACCAGTTCCAAATTTTAAGTAATAACTCACAATACTTATTTATAGGTGTGCTAGAACGTGGACGAAAGTATTCGGGGCCCGGTATGACCAGGTGGGTTAAGGCGTTCGACTCGTAATCTGAGGGTCGCGGGTTCGAATCTCTATCTTTCAGCCGTGAGAGCGTTATAATGTTACGGTCAATCCCAATATTCGTTGGGAAAAGAGTAGCCCAAGAGTTGGCGGAGGGTGGTAATGAGTAGCTGCCTTCCCTTTAGTCTTACACTGCTAAATTAGGGACAGCTAGCGCAAATAGCTGTCCCTAATTCAAAAACAAACAAATATTTGGTGAGCCAGCTAGGATTATACAGTTGTAAATGGTTTGGATAAAAGACGTAAATAACAGTGGGAATAAGTATGTCATTATTTATGAGAAATTAAAAGTGGCTTTTTGTTAAAAATGATATGAATTTAACAAATAAAGTTTTCGTTGGAAATACAGAGATGTCAAACACTTCATGATCACGTGTCGCAATTCCTAAAGCAGAGAAGAGATGAAAAAGTTGGCAAAATAATATATGGAAGGAAGTCCATGAAGGAAGTATAACTGGCAAGTCAAAAAATATCCAGTTAAAGTTGAAACCAACTGAGGTAGGAGCAGGAGTGTAACAAAGGTGAATGGAGGCTAACAGACAACTGGAATAAAATATACTATACTTATTATAAAATAGAACATATTGCAAAAGAGTGGAAGTTCATTATCAATAAGGAACGTCAGAAAGCTCGACATAAGGCAGCTGCAGCTACTTACAAAAGTAATGTTGGTAAGAAACAAAAAAAGAATAACTGTCGCCATGGATGTTGCTGCCAAACGAAACAGAATTAACACAACTCATAATATTCACCACAAGAAAGAAATGCTATATCATGACTGATCAGTTGCATGACTAATATTTAGTTAAAGTTAGCCAATGAATCAACAGTGCCAGTAGTTTGTTTGTTTTTAATTTTGCGCAAGGCTACATGAAAGCTCTCTGCTTTAACCATCTTTAGTTTAGTAGTGTAAAACTAGAGGGAAGCCGGACAGTCATCACCACCTGCCGCCAACTCTTGTATTATTATTTCTACCAACGACAAGTGTGATTGACCGTTTATTAGAATCCCCCATCAGTTGAAAGGGCAAGCATGTTTGGTGTGACAAATATTCGAGTTCGCGACCCTAAGATTACGAGTCAAGTGTCCTAACCATCTGTCCATACTGGGCGAATGTCAGTAGTGAGTGGATCATGTTACAAATACCGAGTAATGCCAACAAAGTACAATATGGAACTGGATGGATATTCTAAGAGACACTAGGAGTAGTAGAGCATCTTTGAGAAGTAGTCTAGTATCTGAAGAAAAGGTGATAGGTAAGTTAAGCCTGTGTGTAGGTGTGCTAACTGATGGGACAGTAAGAATTGTCTAATCACCAAATATATGAATTGGTTCTTTCATACACATAGCCTCAAGATTTCCTAGTATCAACCTTTATTTTTGCAATGGAAAAGAATACCGATAAGGCATCTGCATGTAAATCTGCAAGAGGTCAAGGGAAGAAGATCAAGTACGAGATGAAGTCCCTCCAATTCTCGAAAAGTAACATCTAGAATGTAAGTCCACAGGAGGTCGAAAAACTGCAGAAGAAATATTCTTTTCTGCAGTATTTTTGGGGGAAGGAGAGGAAGAAGGAGGATGAAAAGACAAAATGGAAAGAAATTTACAAAACAGATGGTCAGAAAGGAGTATTGAATCATACCTGTCAAAACAGTTCTACTGGAAAAGCCAAACCCAACAAAGACAGTCAAAAGCATTTCTATAATTAGGAGGCCAGGGGTTCATTTTTCAAGATTGTACAGGAGGTTTTAGTTCTGATACCTGCAGTAAAAAACAAACTCAACTGGCAGTATAAAGGACATTTTGCGGCACAGGAAGTAGTGAATAGAGTGTACTATAAGGTAAAAGTAGATGGGTCTACTAAAGTCTACCATGCCAATCAGTTGGAGATGTTCGAGAGGGAAGACGACCTTATGGGTGCAGCTATTGAGGCACAAGTGGATACTGGAGTTGTGGATGTCATAGAAGCAGAATCGAAAAGTAGTGACTTCATTATAGAATATTTACTAGACCCAAGATCACTGGAGAGAGATGAGACATACGAGAACATTAACATGAGTGAAGAAATAACTAGCAAGAAAAAGAGAGAGGTACGAAATCCAATGTGCCAGTATACAAATAGATAAGGAAAGACAGACCCCATGCAACACAAAATCAAGATGAAGACAAGAGATCCTGTCAAAATGAAACCCTACCAGAGATCCTACGAAAAGGAGAGATCAACAAATGACCTGAAATATTTGTAAAGATGATATAAGAAGAATAAGTATATGGACTAGGAACAGTCTTTGTATATAGTGTAAAAATATTGTACATATTTTTCTTGAAAAGGAGCTTATTATTTAGTGTAAGTGCTATTGTTTGTTTTATTTTGTAACTTAATATTTAGTGATTATTTAGTTATAAGACAGGAGTGTTAAAGATGTATTGTTTTTTTACTAATATTGTTCACGTTACATAAATCTTCGGCATTTTTCTCGTTACCTTAAATAAATGGTGTTACCTAAAGCATCACTTATGTAGGTTAGAGAAAGTTTGAGGCCTCAGTGAAGAGTGTATAAATATAAATAGGCGATGAAGCAAGTGAAAGGCATACCGCTGAGCCACTGGGGGGCAATAATTTAATGAAGGTTTGTATACAAATTTAATGAAAGTTAAAAAACAGGCATATTTGTGAATTCCTAAGTAAAGAAAGCTCTTGTGTGACTTGTATTCAAGTAGGTAGAGTTAAGGTAAATAATGTTATTTAGATCTCATAGCAACTGTGTGAATTATAGTGATTCAATAACCCAACCTTTGTGCGGCTTTGCGCAAATTTTTTTAAATAAAATACAAGTCCTTTTAAATATCACACATGTAATTTATATATATTATTATTATCATACATGTATTTTAACGCTGCTACTAGAGGGCGAGACAAAGTTGTTTAACAGTAAATACCAAGTGAGCGTAAAGTGTTTTGTGTAGTTAGGTCTAACTGCGTTTGTTGTTGATAGAGTAGGTATTGTTAGTGGTTATTTGTGGTAAGACATTTTGCGTTTACATTTCAAATAATATTAGTGTGTTCAAGTTTATGTTGACATTTAGTTGTGACACTTCTTTGTCAATAGCAAAATATCTTCGATTAATATTTTCAACCAGTAACCGTGTTAATTAAGCAGTTTCTGTAATTTGTATATTGTACTACTACTACAGTACCAGTACTTGTAGTAGTAGAACCATGATAGTACTTTCGTTACTACTTCGGTGAGATAAACACGTTATTGTTATTATATCTAAAACAAAACACTAGAATATCAAGAATTATCAGTTTTGCTTTTCTTACTGCTTTAGTTGGTTTCATGACTTGTAAGATAATTTTTCAGGACATCATTTTACTGAGAATTTACAACAAAAACATTAACAAATGGTATTTGAATGTTTCTGTTAAAGACAGTAAAATATTTTGAAGAGTGATCTTTGAAGTCATGAAACTAGTTGAAGAAATTAATGAATGAGAGAAAGCAGATGGTTGACATCTCATTGTTTTATTACTTCTGTTGACAGATGAATGCTATTGGTGTCTCTTTGTTGCTACTTTAAGATTGCAACTAATTACTGGGTACTTTGGGGACGTCATATGTATGTGTATGTTTTATATATTTGAACTCCACTAAGTACTCAATGATTGTGATATGTATTATATATATATGATATGAATATTAATATTTAATTTTTAATCATGAACATTTTGCATCTGATTATTTATTGTTTTACTTTTGATTCAAACAGCCTATAAATTTTATTTATTTTCTTATTTGTGTGTGTGCGTGTGTTAAGTAAATATTCACACAGTGTAAGTTCACTTGTAATTTCTTTTAACAAGTTATATTTATATGTCTATATTGACTCTATTGTATGTTTTTATGTATCTGTTATTGATATAGAACCTTTGAAAACTTTTGTCAGATTTATTAGTAGAAATGTCTTTCATTTAAGTAGGTTAGTTAATAGGATGTTTGGGAAGGCTCTAAACAAGTTGGTTAATGATAATTGTAATTAAACATGTATAAGGATGAGGGTATTTGGGAAACTGGAAATCTATACAAACTGATAGGACAGTTAAAGCAAAGAGGAGACTGAAAAAGTTTAACAAGTTAGATAAAGTGGAAATCGAGTCCATGAAGGATGGTAATTGGAAAGTGTTAATGTTGTGATATAGACAAGCCTTTATATGTTTCTTTTTTTTTTGTACTGTTTTTTTCTAGCATGGATGAAGGATAGCAATATCATTTATCCAACAATATTCTATATGAAATATTAAAAATTCCTCTAAATAATCTACATTCTAATCTCTTTGTAGAATTAGTAAAAATATTAACGATTAAGGATAGATAAAGCATCACAATCACATAATAGTTTTACTAAGATTTTAAAGGAAATCAAGTACAAGATATTTGAGCATCCACATCTCTTTACTGTTTGGTGGGTAGGTGTCTGAAGATTGAAGACTTGATAGGCTAGGCTACAATTCAGAGTTTGATTTTTCTAAAAGGGAGGTTGTTTTAAGTGACTAGTAGCTGTTGGCAGTAGTGGAAGTTAATACTTTACTAGAGCTTAAGAAGGGAAGTAGTGATTTCATGAAAAATAAAGGATGTATGTAGACTTTTACTTTTTGCTAGAGCTATTAGCTTAAGGGATAAGTTGATAACTTATAAGAGTGGAATTGGTGGTGTAAAAAAAATAAAAAAATAATTTACATTTTTACTTTTTATAAAGGTTGATATGCAAGGATGGCCTTGAAGAACCAAAGGGTGCCTCCTTTCTTATCTGTTGGTGTTGCTCATGTTTTTAAAATAGGATATTAAAGATTGTTCTAAACGGTTACATATGTCTTCCTTTTAGGTTTTGTGGTGGCAAAAATTCTAGCTTGATAAAAATTTTGTAAAATCATTTAGTAAAATATCATAAAAGAGATTTTAGAGTAACATGAAAGAGAGCCAGCATGGATTTACTAAAAGGAAGTCTTGGTCTACTAATGTGTAAAATATTGAGGATGTTAACTCTATCTGAATTATGGAGAAGATGTTTATATGGTGTGGTTTGGTTTTGAGAAGATTTTTATGAACTTTGGGGAAAGGCTAGTTAATTGGATTATAGGGTGGCTAGATGTGAGAAAGCAAACATTTGCTGTTAATGGAGCTTGGTCAGACTGGATTATAGTGGTACCTCTCAGATATCTTTTATGTTTTTATAAATGATCAGTAATTTATTCATGTCATTTTCTAACCTATACAACCTATACATATGCATATTATTTTACATATTATTATTATTGTTATTCAATGTTACTTGTCTTGTACAGTTTAAAATATCCAAGTTTGTACCAAGATTAACATTAGTAGTAATAAAACAGTGCAGGTGTCATCTAATGGAAAAAGGTGACATACTGTTCTTAGCAATAGTTATAGAGT
Source organism: Carcinoscorpius rotundicauda (assembly GCA_011833715.1). Lineage (NCBI taxonomy): Eukaryota > Metazoa > Arthropoda > Merostomata > Xiphosura > Limulidae > Carcinoscorpius > Carcinoscorpius rotundicauda. Next base: position 51,878,181 of record CM022395.1, read on the forward strand.
TGATAGCCAGAGATCTGTATAATGAATCATGCTTACTATCATTAGCTTCTTACATGTACATATATATATGTACATGAATATATGCAACTTATGGACTAGATCTAAAATAAATTATAAATTTATCTTGTGATTTGTGTGTTTGTTATATATTTCTTTACCATCTTTATTAATATAGGATTTAAAAAAAAATTCATTAGTTTTTCTTTTCCATGCCATGTAGTAAGAACATGTGTCAAAAAATCGTTGAAGTTGTTTTGTTCTAGTTATTTATTGTGTTTGTTATTTTTAAAAGCAGATAATTTCTACTGTACCTGTGGGGATGTTATAGCTACTTCACATATTAGTATAGAAAAGAGCCAATGACTGCAATGTCCTTTTGCTGGTAGAGTGGATGATGTTTGTATGTTTCAGCCAGTAAATGCTGTGAGAGAATGACAAGTCACCTGTTGACACTATTACAAAGAAAGAATTTGGGATATTTTATATCATTATGGAGCTGTATTACTTTTATAGTTCTATATAGCTATCAGTGTGCCTAGTTCTGCAGAGATTCATCTTGAGAGAGAAAAAAGTTGATCTATTGATAGATTCAGTACAAGCAATTGTTTCTCTAAATTGTATAGGGGTAAGCACATTGTTTTTGTTTTTTTATTTCATTAATATTATTTTAATTCACCATCAGATGTGTGTAGCCTCCTTATTTCTCACACATCTCAAAATCACTCTTTTAAAATCAGATTACTTTGAAAATTTCCTGTTTAATCCTTGTGTTATTAGTCAGATCTATATGATACTGGTATATAAATCAGTTTAACTGATAGTATCACATCCATTTGTGGCCTTAATTTGATATTTATGCTCAAGACTACTCAGAACCAATTTAAGATCTGTGTAGGTTTTGTCTAACCTGGGATTTGAAAATGCAGATTTTAGATTTTTACAAGATTAAAAAAAAAGAAGTTACTGTTTGTTACTATTTTATGTTGTTTGTTGTGAATATTCATGAATTTTGAGACATGAAAACCAAACAATTAACTGGAATCATACTTTTGTGGTAGGAAAAAAACTTTCGTTATCTTTTCGTGGCTGGCACTTGAGAAAATTTCACCCTAGTTTATAGATACAATGATTACAAGTCAAAAGGTATAATGATCTCTTTATACAAATCATTAATTAGGCATCATTTTTAATACTGTTAGCAGTTTTAATTTACTTATTTAGATTCAGAGAAGTGCTACTAGAATGACTGGGATTGAAGAGTTGTCTTATAGAAACAAGTTAAGGTCTTAACTTTTCTCTTGAGAAAAGAAGTGTAAGATCACCTTCATACTCTTTATTCTGAGAACTTTTAAGATTTATAAGAGACAAGTGAATGTCCAGTTTATAGTTTTATTTTTGTTATGCGGTGATTAGCTTGTGGAAAGAGTTGAAATCGATGGTAGTGAAGGCAAGAACTTTACAAGAGTTTGAGAAGAGAATTGATGATTTATCGAAAAGTAAAAGGGTGGATTTAAATTTTATATTTTCTCAGTATGTTAGGAGTATGAGTGAAAGTTTTTTTACCATTTGCAAACATAGATGAAGGACTTTTATGAAATTAAAACAAATTTATCGTGTGAAACTTTATGTAGAATTATGTCTATTTTAGTAGATACTGTTATGGAGTTAGATATTCGTGATTGACTGTTTTAAAGGTTTGTTAGCTCATACACAGAGATTATATGTGTTACATTATGCAAACATTTGTGTTCTTCCTTACTCCCTTCATTATTCATGATTTATTGTGGTTTTCCATTTTGAGGGTGTAACCTGAATTCATGTAAGAGATATTCATACAATTCATTGTTTAGGAGATTTAAGATTTTGCATCATGCATTTTTCCAGAAATACCATGTAGTTATTTATATCTCCATGATCAAAGTGGCCTATTTTATAAAAATACTGGTTCTAGGGTCTTCTGGTCACCATTAACAATTTGAAAACAAGATCACGAATCATATTCTAATAAGAAATGGTTTACTAAGTAGAGAAATACATCTGTGTTTTAATAGGTGCTATTAAGGACTGTTTTATCTGTTGGTGGATATAATTATGTATTATTCAATAAGCTAGGTGGTGTTGAGGGTTACTTTTGTACTTAAAGAATCTTAAGATATGTTTCATAAGTTGAAGAAAATAATATTTATATTTTTGTAAAATGTAGCGTATCTGTGTGTGTGTATGTACTATTTTGTGTTTTTGATCAGACAGACCAAAGTGCTGCTCATTGAGTTTGAGAAATGTTTGTTTTTTAATGCTGATGGCAGCAGATGTTAATAAGAACTATTTATTTAAGTACTTGTTTTCATGAAATTTTCATTAGTCCTTTGAGTACCTCTTGCAAAGGGAATTGTTAAATGGAGAAAGCACATACAGAATTTTCTAAGTTATTCATATATTACTTAAGCTGAATTATTAAATACATGTTTATTTGATAGAAAAGGATAATATAATTATTTTAGGATGAAGAGCTTATATATTTACTTTCTTTTGAGAATGTATTTTTTTGAGAACTTCATGGAATATATTTATGCATATTACATGCTTCTGTTACAAACTCATAAGGAGATATTTTAAGCTATGTAAACCCTTAATTAACTTAAGTAGGTATGAAAGAGATGAGGATGCCTACATTTTGTAAGCTTGTTGGTGGACAATAATATTTAGCCTTATCTTTAATCATTATGTAACTTGGAAGGTTTTGATAGATTTACCAAAATACTTATTGATGTAATTGTTATGAGTTAAGAAAAATGTTTAAGTGTGCACCTCATTTCTATAGGTAATGTTTTTGTAATAGTTTTTCAGTAAATAGTTTTACGTTTTTGTTTATGTACAGAAAACAAGCTGAACCAGTAGAAAATGACTGGGATGACTCAAGAAGAAATTATAAGCAACACCAAAACAGTACTGCAAGGACTTGAAGCTTTAAAGAATGAACATAATTCCATCTACAGTGGCCTTTTGTTATCACTCAAAGCTGTTCAACAAGAGAAAGGAGATGGTCATCTTGTGGAAGAAAAGGCCTCTATTATTAAAAAAAATTTGGAATCAATAGAGTTGGGACTTGGAGAAGCACAGGTATGTAAACCATTGGGTTTCATAAAAGATATTACATTAACACAACTTTATAGAATGTTTTGTTGAAGTATGAGTTGATACTGATAAAGTTACCTACAACAGTTTGAGCTACAAAAGGACTTGGTACCGTTGCATGTTGTTATTGTTGTCCAAGAAGGTTTTGTTGACATAGGTAGATAGTAATATTATTATTCAATAAAGATTAAGTAAGACATATATTTACAATCTCAGTAGTTTTCAAAATGGACAAATAAATAAAATTGGTCCAAGAATGATTATTTACGTAGATACACAGTAATATTGAAGTTTAAGAAATGCCTTATGATGCTGCAAGGAGATACCTATTATCAATATCGTGTGATGAAAAGCTAATATTGTAGATTACAACTTAAAACTTACCAAAACCATTTTGATGTAACAAGCCCACTAGAAATATATAGTTTTATAAACCAATTTACAAGAAAGCTGTGATTTATTAAAATGCACAAATACGTTAAATGTCTCAGAGTTTATTCATCCTGGGTCTTGGTTAGCTCTTAATCTGCATACTAAGCTAATAAATTAAAATAACCATTGTAAGTGTCAAAATTATAGCTGAGTGTTTTACTTGAATAACTAGTGTAATTGATTACCTAAAAACTTTGATTAATTTCACATAAAATAATTGATTAAAACGATTAATATCACAACAATAATATCTAAACAAAATTAGTGTTTTTAATTATTTCAACTATCCAAGTAATTGAAATGTTAATGTTTTGACTTATTATTGAAGGTTGTTCAGGTTGATTGATTAATGTTATTACTTGCAAAAAAAAATAATGAACTAATGAAAATTAATGTTTCCCATTATTACTATTTTCTGTTAAATCAATTAATAGACTCTTTTGTCAGAAAAATCAAGTTTAATGTAATCAAGTAATGTTTTCAAAAGTTTTGTTATTAACTTCCACTAATTATCCAGCTGTAGAGAAAATTTAATAAGTGATTATCAGTTTATATTTATTACATATTGTAATAAATTCTTCTTATGAAATTAACAATGAAGAAAAATGGAGTATGTCATTGTTTAAGAATACAATAAGAATACAACTGCAAAAACCATGGGATAATAAGGGTGTTTCTTTTGAAGCAACTTCCAGGTTTTTTTTTCCATGTTGGTGGTATTGCTATCAAATGTAGCATTAATTTCTTTCATGATCTTAAGTATAGGGTAAGCCATATATTTACCTGTATGTGAATGTTTATTATTAAGCTGTTAATACTGGAGATAACTAGTGTTGATGCAGTGATTACAAGGTTCACAGTTGGCTGACTCTAGAGGTTACTCCAACCATTAGATTGGCAGCTCAGTATACATGGTTTTGGCACTTGATATTTTATATTGTAATTGACATTTCTGTATTCTAAAATCATTAGTATGGTTAACAGGTAATTTCAGGTTAGAAACTGTAGGGCTGACTTGTGTATTAGATAGTGGTATACTATTACAAATCTTTGGTTATATTTAGTGGTTCCTTGGAGCATATATTGCTTTTTGTAGCAACTTCTAAGCATAAGTTGATAAATATTCCATATTGCAGCTTGAATAAAATATGACAGCAGACAAAAATTCAATAATTTGTTAAATCATTCCTGCAGGCCAATGTTGGGTAAAGAAATGATTCTATAAGTTCTGAGCTGTTCACTGTCGACTAACTGAATGCTAGTATTATCTAGTAAGTGCAATGAAAATGTTACAAATTTTGTGTTTTTCTTATAATGTAGCAATACTATGCACAAAATATTTTTTAATGGTGACCATTTTATTTATGTTATTTTATATAAAAAATCTTGTTAATAAAGAAATTCAAGCTATCCTAACTGAATAGGATCTATTGAGGGATTCACGCTTAGTTGTGTTGAGAACAAAATTAAAATTTGTTGATAATATTACTTGTTTTACTATGCATTCAGTTCTGTAATATGTACTAATATTAAGGCTGTGTTTTGGTTAGCTTAGATACAATAATACTGAAATAATTTGGGAAGCACAAGCAATACACATACAGAAATGACAAACAATGAGTAATGGCAACTTACACTTGAATCCAATAAATTGGATAGAAACCTGCTCTTTAAATCTAGGGTGATCAAAAAGTGCTTAAAAGTTAAAACAGTAAAGGTCCTCATTCAGTTTTTCTCAAAATATGTGAACATGGTTAGGCATTTACAGTGGAAATGTTGAGTTTTTCTTTTCATTTATTTGACATTTAAAGCTTTATCTAATTTTTACCACCTTGTGTTATCTCTTTAAAATATATTTTCTTTTAGATATGTTAATGATGTAATAATTCCATGGTTTTCATTATACAGAAAAGAAGGGTTTATTGAGGACTAGTACTGTTGATTGATCAGTATACTTCCTTCATGATTTTGATCTCTCTACACCTCTGTAATCTGTTCCCAACTGTCTCCACTGATCTTACCATGACAATACGTTATTTTTACCTCTCTTGAAAAAGAGGAATTCTGTCAAGATTTTGATTAGTTTATTGAACCATTGTCTTGTTCCTTGTTTATTCTGGGATACTTAAATTGACACTGTACACTCTGTTGTGAAAATATTTATGGGAAGGCCTTTAGAGCATGATCTCTGAGGTCTTAACCTTTTTCTCTCCAATACTGTTGAATATACCAATTTCCATATCAAGAGCTAGGTATTTTTTGCCATTAATTTGTTCATTTGTTCACCCTCTCGTCATATTTTTGTTCCTTTGAGGGATGAACAGTGATAATTTTTCCATAATTCTGAGGGAGATTGGTAACAGTTTATTTCACCTGACTTGTGTACCATGTTGGAAACTAGAGAAGACCAGCCAACCTACCTTCATCTTTTGATCACTATGTGGAAGCAGTGATTGATGGTATTGTTCAGGCAACTGACCATATCATCCGTAAAATTTTATCTTGTCTTTCAAATTATTGTAATCTATGGTGAATAGTGTATTGTTAAAGGACCTAGAAGACTGGTTCAGAAAATTGTCTGGGGTATTCTCCACAGATATTCCACTCTTACCATTCATATACAGCCTTTCATAAGGCTAGTGTCCATACTTAGAAGGTCAGACATCATAGCTAGAAGGAATCTTGGATTAAATTCACTCTCAGCACTTCTTCCTTCACCTATTTCAGTGTAATTTGGAAAAAGTTTCAAAAGGTAAGCTGGAAGTATAGATCCCAATCCCTTTTAATCTTAAAATCCAGTGGTCAAGAAGCTTCAGATTAACAGAGTATTGCTAACATCCTGAGAGTGTGCTTCTCTGAGTGTTTCAAATTGTTTCTTTGCTAAGACATCCTGAAAGATCCTCACCTTATATTTGGCCTGATTGTTTTTATAATTGTAATAAATCATTTGCTCTGGAGAAACTTAAGCTTGCTTTACATCAGTTGCATTCATTATGAGATACCATGTTATCTGTTTTCTACCTCGCTTTATCTTTTACTGAATTTGTCAAGAAGAAACATTTTCTGATTTATGGCATTAGGCTATTGCCATCCATTTTTTCTGAGTTCAAGAAGGATCCTGAGGTTTCTTCTAATTGTAGGAGTTTAACTAGCTACCTGTTCAAAATTCTAGAGAGGATGGTTTATGCTTGTTTCCTGAAGTGAAAAAAAACTTCCACTCGAATGCCCAGTGTATTTTCTGTAGAGAATGATTTACAGTGAACCACCTAATATAACTTTAAGTTTTACTTAGAAAATTTTTTCTTGATATATAGCATCACATTTCTTATCTTTCTTGATTTTAAGAAGGAATAACCTACAACTTAGTCATTTTTGCCAGTTATGCTTCAGCAAGTGTTTTTTTAGTTTGTATGGGATTCCATGTTTCTTCACACATGGCTCTGTCTTTGGTGCCACATTTTTTAGTATTAAGGTTGATGCTCTCATTCTGAGATATCTTTTTCAGTCATAAAGTATGAAGTAATTGAGCATTAGCTTCATATTACCCTTAGTTAATTTGTTGCAGTGGTCCACTGCAAAAGATTTTAGACTTTTGTCTTTTAAAACCATGAATGTACCTTTTGGCCATCAGAAAGAATTGTTTTCTGATCTCAAGTTCTATCTGAAAAGTCTAGAAATTTCTGTGGTGGATAATGCAAAGGTCATAGGTCTTAAGTTTGATGAAAAAATAACTTAATCTATACATAAAGCAAGTGCACAAGGGTACTAAACGTTCAACTTATTCTCTCTTCCACCTTTTTTGGGCATGGACAGGATTTTATTATTCAAGATATAATGTATCTTTATTCACTTGAAACTGGACTGTCTTTTTTTTATGACTTGATAAAAGAGTCTGCATTGGAGATGTTAGATCCTGTACATCAAGCTCTGGAAGGGAGTTGTCTGCAATTAACCATCCAGATTTTATACTCAACTTATCTCTTTTTTTTTTTTTAACAGTATGCTGGAAAGCTCTAATCCCTCTACAGCATCCTACCTGGCAGTGTGTATTCATGCCTTGGTAGGCTTTTCTTTCACAAGTAGATGGTCTGCTATTGTACTTTTGACTTTAGTATCCAGGTGAATTTCACTGAGATGAGCCTGATGTTGGCTGATACTTTTACATCTGGTGATGAGGACATCCCATTATAACCTAAAATTTCAACTTGTGATGTTTCATTGAGTTATATGAAAAATATTGACACTCTTGAATGGAACAACAGACTTCTCTTTAAGCACCTTTGAAGACATTCTTATGTGTCTGGTTTTATTGAAGATTCAAGATTGAGTGATTTGTGAGCTTAAACTTATTTTGCTGTCATTCTGCAGTTGCTCACAGGATCCACTCTTCAAATTTTGTAATAAATTTGTGGCTGTATGCAGTTTCACTTGCTCTTAATCGTGTAGAACCTTACAGAACTCTTATTATACTATCTATATTAACCCGTAAATGTTTGGAGAAGTTTAGTCAGTTTCTTTCTCCTGATTCTCTTTATCCTAATTCAGTTTTCTGTATTCCTGGCATTCTTGAGATTTGAGAGAATGAGCCAGCAGTATTGGCTTTTGTTGGAAATGCCACAAATATTTTGATTCGAAGTCTGCCATCAAAGACATGGCTTCATGCTGAGAAACTACTCAACAGACTTTTTGACATGAAACATACTGTTTTTGCTTGGCCATGTCATTTCTGAAGTAATCAGAGGATGGAAGTTGGCCTTACAATGATCCACATTAATTGTAATTTTGTCAAATATCATAATTTGTTATGAGGAAAGACCTGTCAATGTATAAGCAGTGTGACATTAAATCCATGATTTCTAATTTTAATTTCATGCCTTAACTATGTTGTTGAGATTCAGTGGCATTTTAGACATTGGATGTGAACAGTGATTACACTTTTTAGGTTGCTTATAATTCTAGGACATACGCTTTAAAAAAGATTTTCATATGCATATAGTAAGTAGCCAAATCTACAAATAATTTTGTTTTTTAAGAAGGAATTTTTCTTATTAATGCCGTATAATAGTAATATTAATAATTCCTGCTGAGTAAGAGTTAAAAGTTATGTACCTGTTAAAAAGAGAAGCTATTTATACTTCTGGATTGAAGCAATGTTAAAGTAATATTTATGGCTCTTTCTACGTTATTAGAAAAGCTGAAATTTTTTGTGATGAGCTTGACTTCAAGAATTTTTTTGTGTTTAGTGGAAAATTAAATAGGTAAGTTATCTTTGGTAGAACAGTACTCTAGGATTTCAATAATAAATTCATCCAACTGAAAGTGTTAGTAGTGTTTGTATTAAAGATTTAGTTAATATGTTTTCTTCTTTCCAACTTTATTTTATGAATTAGTATTATTTTTGTTTTATAGGCACAAGCCATATTTTGTTATTGTGCATCTTAGAATAGCTATCATATATTAATACAATAAAGTGTGATCCACTGTGATTTAAATAATGTGTGTGTCAGGTGGTGTTGGCTCTTGCTGGACATTTACAAACAGTGGAAGCAGAGAAACAGAAACTACGTGCCCAAGTGAAACGTCTATGCCAGGAGAATGCATGGTTGCGAGATGAACTTGCTAACACCCAGCAGAAGTTGCAAGCATCGGAACAGTCAGTAGCTCAGTTGGAAGAAGAGAAGAAACACTTAGAATTTATGAGCTCACTTAAAAAATATGAGAGCAATGAAGCAGTAAGTGATTAAGTCTGCTATCAGTGAAATGTGATCAGAATTTTGTTTGACAGAATAATATTGGATGTTGTTTACTCAAAACAGAAACTTAATACTAGTTTAAAAAAGTATTTATTATTCATGTTGATCCTTCCAAAAGTACAAGCTGTGTTGGTGAAACTTGGTTTACAGTGTTACATATATTGATAAGTTTAACTTGCATGCAGAAAATGTTTTAAATGTTCACTGTAAGAGAGGTTTAAAGTGACTGTTGAGCCAGTGTTGTGACAGTTTTGAAACCTGTAATATTTTTGCAATAAAGAAATAGAATAATGTTTTTGTTTAAAATTTATTTATGCTATTTAAACCTAATTTAATCAATAAGGAGTTGTTAATAAGTAAATTTCTCTGTACAATTTTTCCAATCTTAAAATTTTAACACAGGGTGTTGCAAAGGTTATACACTACCATAAGTTTTTGTTGTGCTCTTACAAATTTTTTAAATGTATTTTTTTTTCAATGCTTAATATCTTATCTGTTTAGGTCATGGCTAATGTTTTTGTTTTATAGTGTTACAGATATGAGATGTTATTTTTACTTAATTTTGATTTCAAACCTGTACTACCTTTTGTATCTCCTAAATTGTTTACCAGAAAGCCTTTTGTTCAATACTAAGAACTAGAAATGTATTTATAATACTGTATAATCTTTACACATATTGGATTTTAAATTTGCAGTGAATACATTAAGAGGAATGTGAGAATAAAAATCTACAGTCTGGTGTGATTTTTATAATGTATATTAGTTCTGTTAATCAAGGTTTCTTGTGAGACTTAGTTTTTATTGTAATCTGGTAGTTAAATCTTAATTTTTGGATATGGCCTGGAGAATTATGTGGTGATAAATCTGTTTTCTTGTAGGGTATGGTTGACGTAGTTATTTCATTAGAGTAGGAAAATGTGAGTAACATGTAATTTATCTTCCCAACTATTTCAAAATATTAAAAATGTGTGTCTGAGAAAAACCAAAAAATAAAGGGGGAAGCCATGCTATTTACTAATAAAGCTGTTAAAAAAATAGTTATCTTGAAAACTCGAATCCAGAATAAGCTACAATTTTGTTTTTTTCAGAACTTTGCTAATTATTTTCTCTTCTACCTGCCAATTATCAAATTACAAAATCGAAACTTTAATTTTAGTAATTGTTTAAGAACATTTTGACATGTGCTCATATATTTATATTATGGTGTTTAATTGCTGAAATTTGGAAATGCAGTGGAATCATGGAACCAGTAGACTTAATATTTATGATTAAGTCATGCTTGACTGTATGATTCATCTATCATAACATTGACCTTTAATTGAGGTCAAGCACAACTATAAACTACTTGTGATGCTAGCCAAAAGTTACAACTGTACATATTCCTGGTCTGAGTAGTACGTTAAAACTACTGTAGGTATTAGGTAGTGCTTCAGATACTGTTGATTTGTAAAACAAGATATATTGTAGATTATTCTTTTCATACACATTGTTTTATATTTTGTTTATTCAGTTGTTTATTTGCTTATCATTCTTATCCAAGATTAAATCACTAACCATTGTTAAGCTCATCCAATCAAATACCATTGTATCTATCTGCTAGTTTTTTTTGTTACCTAGATAATGATCTCGCTTATTATAGCAGTTGTACCTGATGATATCTGGCTAACCCACTGAAATGATGTAACCAGATACATAACCTGTTTATCTTGTGTAAACGAGTTTTTCAGTGATTCTAACACAATACTTTTAATTATTTAGAGACCATGAATGTTATATTACAGCAAATGTTTATTTGATGATATCTGATCTTACTTTGGAATATGGAGTTCTTGAGTGAGTCTAAGATCTTTGAATGTTAATAGATAATTTGATCTTAATTTCTCTAGGAATGATTTTGTTTATATTTATTCAGGAAATTGATGATTTTAACTAACTTATTGGTGAATATTTTTAAGTTTCATAGAAATTCAGGAGCATACATAAATGCTTGCATTTATTCAAAAGAGTAGAATTAAGCCTTGAAGTAGCATTGCAAAGAAAGTTTGAACTAAACTTATTGTTTAATAAGTTGATAATTGTACTGGCTAACGTGGGATGTATAATTGTTAATGTATAAGCACAATGAGTTTTTTACATGGGATGTATAATTGTTATTGTATAAGCACAATGAGTATTTCACATGGGATATATAATTGTTAATGTATAAGCATTTTAAAGCTTTTATGTAACTCTTAAGGGCAATATGTAATGAATACAACTGTAAGTTTAATGATGCTTTGAGACAAGAGTTAAGAATGTTGTCTTTTTTATCTACAGGGTATGGAGGACTCGGCTGGAGAGAAAAAATCTGAGACGGGTGAATCCACATTAGATCTTGGTTTTCCTGATGATGACGATGATGATGGATCTCAGCATGAAGGTAATTTTAAGATGCAGATAGTTAAGATCATTACCTTTGCATGTTGACTAAGGAGGCAAGAATTTACTATATATGGTGTTTTTGAAAACTGCCCTTTTATTTTTTAGGAACTGTAATACAAGAGGTTTGATTAAGTATTCTTCATCTGCTTTTTCAGTGTTAGTCAGGATCAGTTGATGGTATTATCCAGTTATTTGCCTTGTTTCGTCATAGTTCCCACTTATGAGTATCTCTGAAGGGTCTTGTTTGATTAGTATATCTTCCATAGTAATGTTTGTTTTCTATTGCTTCATGTTTGTGAAGTTGCCTTCTTTTTTTGAGAAACTCTACTCCTAGGAACTCATCATCTGTGGATAAAGTTCAAATCATATTTTTAACGCCTCTTGGTAGGGACTGTTTCTATAAAGTTGAGGAAATTTTCTGATTCTGCCTGAGAAGTTTGGTTCTGCTAATTTCAAAACTGTGGAAAAATTAGTTGGAAGTGGATACAAAAATACATAAAAAAGCTAAACATCTGAACCAATACTGAAATCTAAGAAAACTATAGCTGTTATGTATCACTCTTTGAGATACTTGTATTATTTGTAAAATTAAACACAAAATAATATCTTGTAGCAAATAGAATGAAGATCAGCCAGTAAAAATGAGTACTTTTCATGATATGTTATATGATGTAGTCCGGTAATTCAGATTTCTCGTACCATGATAATGAAAACATTTTAATAATTAAAATCATTGAAGACTAGCCTAAAAAATATACACATTAAGGTGGTAGTACTGCAATATATTAAAAGTGACTGTTTGAATTTCTTTCTAATCTCTCATTATGATTGAACTTTAACATTTGAATACATCAACAAATCAGTCACTTGTATTTGATATGTTATTTGTAACTTTTCAATACTTCTGTTATAGTGTTAAATTGTGATCTTCAGCTGTAGATCCCGTACAATAACTTTCAGAAAAGGGAACATATAGCTTATTTAGAAAAGCAAGAGGATTTTTTGATGTTCATGACACTGTACTAAAGTGGTTTGGTTTCATTTAAAATTTTACTTATGGTTTTTGAATGTTGCAAATGAAAACTACAACATTGGATTTAAATAGAATATGTTGTGTGGGCTGCATTACACTCCAGAAATATTTTTCTTTACAAAAATAGGTAAAGTTTTTTTTCCAAAACATTGAAATATAGTATATTTTAATAATGTTTTCATCCCAAGTTTGTTGATTGAAAGAAGCTTATATAAATTTGTTTTAATATTCTATGTAATTAGCAACTTTTGAATGTTACTGAACTGCCTTCCTCCTCCTGTCACTGGACTTGATTTATACATTCTTGACATGAAAGCAAAGGGGAAGTGGAAACAATTTTGTTGTTGTTACTGTGATACACATTCTTATTTTTAGTAAGCATTGAAAATTATAACAATTCAATAGTTATTGAGAAGGTATATGCTGTTAATGAGTGACAAGAAATTAGTTAAATTCTTTGTTTTTACCAGTACTTGTGTTGTTCAAACTACTCAACTTCATGTACACAGACACAAACAAACAAAGAGAAACATGGGAGACAGTAATGTATAAGTAAAGAATATTTTTCAACAGTTTAATTTTATAGCGTAGATGTGCCATCCAGTTGCAACAAGAACTTTAAACATCCTTTCAAAACTTTAGCAAGGAAAGTAAAGAAAAATTGCAGTTTTATAATAAATTTTATATACATTTAGTAGGTTTGAAGATATACATAAAAAATATATTGTAAACATAAGTTTACCATTTAGAGTAATTGCCATGGATGTCAAAATGGTCCCTTCTTACTTTATTATTTGTGAGGGATAAAAATCCATCATTTATGAAAAGGTTTTTTAGTTTTTTTTACACTTAACATTACATCTAGTGGACAACAGCTATGCAGGTTAATTGAATTAGAAAATATTTTATGGTCTGCTTTTTCATTTCATTTTCTTTTGTGTTTATTTGTCTCGTGTACTAGCACTACATTTTCACTTAGGGCTGGTACTTTGTTCACACTTACACAGTCGTAAGTAACTGGTACTTTAAGTAAGAGTCTTCTTAACCAAATTGTCAAGTCTAGCTTGGCTTCTTCAGTACACTGGGTTTCTAGAAATGGATATATGTAATGGTTTAAGGTTTTGTAGTTAAAGTATGATGACATGCAACTTTCTTTAAGAATAGTTTCTATCTTAGACTCATACTTAGAGTGAAACTAACCCTACACTACAAGAGACTGTAAACATACATTCCTGTTATTGTAAGTTTACAAACAAAACCAGATCGATTGTGATAATTAAACAAACTTTAGAACTCTTGCATCTTAAAAGTTTTCAAAAGCGATAACTTGTATGCACATAAAAAGCTTTAAACATTTCCTGGTTCATACAATTGATTATTTTCTGTGGTTTTAGTACACTAGTGATTTGTCTGTTGACACATGGATCATGTATGATAGTTATGTCAGTAGGTTTAGGTTGAAATTTGGGGATATAAGCATAATTTTTAATTTATGTTTAGAAAGATTTAAATTTTTAGTATTTGAAGGATTAAAAGCCTGTATGCAGCAAAGTATTTTTTTCAAATAAAAGACAAAATACATTTTCTGAGAAATTGGTAAGATAAATTCTAGTTTTCAAATATTTAAGTTTCATGCAAATAAATCATGCATATGCAATAAATCTCACTTTTTTGTGAACAGCTGTAATTTAGTATTAATCTTGTGTCATTGGTGACTTAATGTTTAATTGATCCTTGTGTTACTTGTGGTTGTAGTAAAAAGCATTAGTGGTAACAGTAAGTTGAACTGCACCATATGCTAGTTATTTAATAATTTACTTCAAAAAATTGTTAGGATAAGCATAAGTTTTAATGCTGTATTAGTCACCTAATTTTTGATTTAAATTAGTTTTTACTGAGATGTATGATACAGCACACAGTTAAATATCTGGCTCTTTGTTTTTGTGTATAAAATGTTTATTTTAAATTTGTTAAGATAACCAAGAGCATAAGCATTATTATTATTTTTTTTCTTCTGAATTTCAGTCTTAAATTTTGTTTCCTGAATTTACTCGTGGATTTCTGTGTATCGGGCCAGGCCAGAATAGGTTTCAGTTATATCTGTTGTTACTGTATGTTTACAGTTGACTCAGTTTCTTTTCTTAATGAGTTTTTTTTTTTAGTTCTATCACCGACTCCACCAGGACAAATGGCAGCTGCTGCAAATGCAGGTTATGAAATACCTGCAAGACTACGTACTTTACACAACCTTGTGATCCAGTATGCTTCTCAAGGTCGTTATGAAGTGGCTGTTCCCCTTTGTAAACAAGCATTAGAAGACCTGGAAAAAACAAGTGGGCACGACCATCCTGATGTAGCAACAATGCTCAATATTTTAGCTCTTGTCTATAGGTAATAATTTTATGATATCAGTCTTATTGTGGCTTTGTATACATTTTTTATACAACACAATTATGCTTAGATATTTATAACCAATCAAAAGAGTGCATTTTGTTGTATGTTTTCTTAGTTGTTATTTTAAGATTGATGGAAATAATTATATAGAAAACTAGTCGAACTGCTCTTAGCATTGTAGATGCTTTTTTCCTGCCACTTCAGCATTATTTAGATTAGTTAGATAAACAGTTGCATTACATTTCCAAATTTTCCATGAATATATTGAGTATTTGCACTAAACAGTCTGCATGAAAAGAAATTTTCATGTTAAGATTAAAAATACTTTTCCTCATCTAAATAATCTAATTTCCTTTGTGTAATCACTAAAACCTCCTAAATACATTTCAAACGTTTTTTTGTTTCGGTAAATCTTTATATTTCATCTGTTATTTTTGCTTCCCTAACTCAAAATGGGATATTAGTCAATTTGACTGACCTTGTAACTTAAAGAGGAAAAGAAATCTAAGTTACCAATTTACTGCTTTTGTTTATCCTAATTAGCTTTAAGTTCTTAACAGTATGCATCTGTTTAAAATTAAATGATTGTCTCTTTTATTGTCCTTTTGATTGCCATTTGAATCATATCATTTTCACAATAACAAGTTTTGTAAATCATTTAGCATATGCAGCTCACATTATGCTATATAATTATGTTACCTACATGCTACGTGTGTGCTTGTGAAACATTTATATCAGATATGTATATATTTTTATCTATTCTAATTTTAACTAACCTAAAAAGATAATTACTTTTACACTTTAGTTACTTTCATAATGACAGATAAAGAATAAACATAAAAACAAGAAATCAGTTGTTGTCAGTTGTTTATTATACCTAAACCCATATATTTTTTATACTAATATTAGTAATATGTTAAATATTTTATTTAATTAAATAATGCACAGAATGTAGACTAATAACATGTAAAAAAACAGTTTCCCTGAACTCCAAATTTTTTGGTTGTCTAATTTTGTGACAAGAGCCATTACCAATTCATCTAAGGTAGTTGTTAACTTTTCCATGGGAATGAAGCTTGTATTGTAAGTGAAATCAATGCTTATTTGTTTAGAACACAATGCAATGCAATCTGCCATTTGATAGATTAAAACTTTCTATTTATTATAGGTAAAATATAATTCAATGTAAGTGAGAACTGTTAACAAAGCCTGAAAGAGAGGATGTAGCAGGAAGAGTGTGATTTTCTGTTTATAACTCTGCAACCAAACAAAATTGAAAGCTATAAAAATCATGATTTGCCTGAGCAATTGGAAATTATAGAGCAATTTACACTTAATTTGTACATTTTTAAGGGGAGTTGTGGATAAAATAGAGAAAACAAGATGCTTTGAGAAAAATGGGTACTGTGCAACATTAGGGGATGTTCAGTATTTCTTATAGAATTGAGAACTTAAAACTTGTATATGATTAAAATGTGGATGATTAGGAATGTGTTTGTCATATTAATTGGTATAACATAAAAATAATTTAATAACATTTTGAATGTGAGACAGTAAAAGTTTGTCATGTGCAGTAAAGAGTAATCTGGGTGAAAAGGTTAAAGTTCATATTCCATTTGTATATGTGTGTTCTACACTTAAATTTTGTTCACAATGCTGTTCCTAAAATTTTTAAATGTTCACCAAATATGAAATATAGGTCATACAAGTACTTAATATAGTGTTGAACCTGAGTATATTAAAGTTTAAATAATCAGGTACCTTTTTGTGTATGCTTATGTGACAAAGATGTGATGGTTTATGTAAGAGTGGCACAGAAAATTTACTTTATTAGCATTGATTTACAAAGGTGTAGAAATCGTATAGATAGTACCATTCTTATTCGTATTCAATCAAGCATAGCAATACTCATCCATTGGTCGGGATCAAAATTTTCTGATATTATTCTCATATTTCCCAGTGTTTCAGTATTCAGTATAAGGACAGTTGTGTATAATTAATTATTTAATATTTCTTGTTCTTGTTCCACAATACCTTAAAAGTTTCCCACTTGACTCATTTGTCATAGTTTATTTTATAAATTACAGTTGTTGATGTAATGAAACTGGTGTTAATTGTTTTGGATTTATTTGGAGAATTCTCAGTATTTACTGTTTGTTTATAGGCTTTTTCCTTTTGTTTATGGTTTCTTGGAATACTCATCTATATCTTACTCAGTATTTGGCACCTATGTTTTGATAAATATATCACTTTTGTTATTTTGTTTTTCATATATTATCCTGTTAAGTATTGTGATGGACTTTACGAAAATACTTAAAAAAAAAAATCTAAGCAACGATAATAACAGATTTAAAAATACATGTTGACTGAAACAATGTGCTATGTAAAGAGCTAGTTGAAGTAATGAATTGGATCACATAGTTAAAATTAATTGTATAAAAATTATGTGTAACACTGAACCAAATCTGTTGGAAATTAAATTGAAGCTTTCAATCATATCTTGTCTATTTTATGGTTACTTGTATTAAAACTACAGTGAACTTGTACATTGTATTTACAGGGATCAGAATAAGTACAAAGAGGCAGCAAATTTATTAAATGATGCTCTGGCCATCAGAGAGAAAACACTGGGAGAGAATCATCCTGCAGTAAGTAAATTTCTAAGATAAAATTGCCATTAACATACTATTTTAATTAATTTAGTTTTAGCCGTTTGAGTAAACATAATCTCAGGGTTGTATTATATTAAGTAATTACTTTTACGTTCAAATACAGACAAATGTTTCAGATTTTGTTAGGGTAGTTTTACATGTTGTAATTCTTGTGTCATGGAAAAATTGCAGGATGTTATAATTTAATCAAATTATAATAAAAACTATTAAAAAAATTAATGTTTCTGATATTATCTCTTCTCAAAAAACAGCTTTTCTCAGCCTGTACTGCCCTTTATATGTCAAACTTTTTGCTTGCTAGTAATATGCATATTCCCACTAACTTCCATTGGTTATCCATGTGGTTTAGACTGTAATGTAGCGTGCAAATAAACGTGATAACACTCCACCAATAAGGGTGTGACACACCATACTAGTCCAGCTGCCTTTATGTGGTAGAACTTTATATTCACTTTCTCAATATGAAATGACAGGGATTAGTTGTCTCTCTCACTATTTATTTTATTGTTCCACATTTTTTGAACCTTGGGTTTTGAAGTAACAAAATATTCAATAATTTTTCCTTTCAGTTTTTATTTGGATTTGAAAAACTATTTGAATTTTGTTCTTTGTTGTTTTTCATGTTAATTTCATTTTGAATGTTTTCTTTGGAGTGTTATCACACTTGAGTGATTTGGTATGAACTCACAGTTTCAAGTCACTGCTACAACTGTTATAGCTTTGGACATTTTCTATGACCTACTATGTATCTTTATGGCTTCAAGCTTAAAATTATTGTTTGAGATTATCGTGGCCTTGTGCCAGAAAGTGGCTTCCTTCTTTTCTCTTGATAGTCAAACACTTCTCCTCTATTTGAAATAATTGTACAGGATAATATGGATTCGAACAGCCTCTTTCCTCTCCCTTTCTTTGCCATGCAGTCTCACTATCTTCCTATGGACAGCTTTCCCTCTTGAGGACTTGGGCTTCCTTGAAAGCTATTATTTTCTCTGGCTATGCTCATATGTAGTCTTGAAGAATTCACTGAAGAGACTACGTGTGAGCACAGCCAGAGGAGTTTCATCTGGTATCTATTCCTACATACCGTTTTTGTTTGGTGGTTGTACAGGGACAGAATCATAGCTGGTATCTTTCTTCCTCTGGATAGAAGAGAGATGCATCATTTTACAGACATCTTTATTGAGTTGGGAAACGTACTGCAACTTTCAAGGAATCTCATACTACTGTACTGCAGTCAAGTTTCTATATCCATTGAGCAACGGATCATTTCTTTCTGGCTTTCATTGATGATCTACTCTGACAGCTTGACTGTTGTCTTTCATCACTTGGCAAGGGGTCACTCAGTCACAATCACTGTGTCTTTATATATTGGACATGCTGTTCTAGCTCTACAGTTATTACATTCATTTGCTGGTTTGTCACAGACCAGTTATACTGTCTTGACAATGTTATCACCATGGAATGGTCTCTCGACCCTCAGGTGGCTGTGATCTCTGGATACTCCTTGACTGGATGCTTTTACCATTTGTCTGAATAACAGACTCATTCTATTTTGGTCTTCTGTTCCTCATCCTCTGGCTTTGGTAATACCACCATCATTTATGAATGGACCAACCTCTACGTTTATGTCTTTCTCCATCTGTTTTCTTCCAAGGGTCCTTCTGTTCACCTCAGTCTTTGTTCTCCCTACTCATCCTATTTTCATTGTCACCACCATTACATCTTTCTTTTTCTTTTTGCCTTCTCTATCAGCTGTATTCAACAGTGTTTCATCCATCCATTCCTACCTTCTGGCTTCATGTGTGGCTGCTATCCAGTCCCTTGCATGAGGCTCCAGACTTTCCACTTGGGTAGCATCTATTCTTTTCCACTCTGTCTTCATTTCTTCCATGTCTCTGTGCTAACATCAATGGTTTCTTTTTTGTTATGGTTCTGCTTGTCAGGGTTTTGTCCCTTCCTCTTCTTCTATCTCTCATATATTTTAATTTTTTTATCTGACTTCTTGATAATGGTCTTTCTGTTGTGATAGTTGTTGATTACAAGAATTTTGTTATGAACTGCTACTAATGATTTACTTTATCATGAAGAGGAATGTTTGTATTCTATGATAATAACTTGTATATTTAATCACCACATTCCTAACTGTTTTTGTGACTTAGCGGATTAAGGGGTCCTGAGTCTTTTCTTGTAATTCAGCTGTGTTACACTTTCTTTTGCAAAAACAGGTAGCATTTAAAATATACTAGCTTGGCAGAGGTTATATTACATAGTTTTTTGGCAAAAATCTGATTTTTTGATTTTGAAAATTTCACATTTCAGAGAAAGGAATTTTCGTAGTTGTTGAATTGTATTAATAAAGTTGGAGAAGACATTTTTCTAGCAGCTAAAAATCAGACTATTCAGTGACTAGCTACCTGTTGCACACAAGAGGTGAACTTAAATAGCTTACTGTTGTAATTAACTTTAAAAGATAGCAGACTATTACAGTTAAAGTAATGACTTCCCTTGGAATTGTTGTGTTCACAAACTTCTCCCAAAATGTATCAGAGGGAAGACCATCATTCAAAAGCTGTGTAAGTGGTATCTGGCATGTGACAAACCTCATTACAACGAACAAGACACGAGTTCATTTATGTCTGTTAAATCTTTAGCAAAATATTATCATACTTCTAGTGACAGTGTATGAAAAGTGGTTGTGTGTTTCAAAAGTTTTTCCATGTATTTGTTTGTTGCAGGTTAAATCTATGTCAATAATCTAAATGTACACAGTGTGAAGATAATACTAAGCTGATCTCCAGACAATATCAGAATAATAAACTTACACCACTTTGCTATAAGAAACAACAAATGCATTAATTTTGTTTTTGTGTGAAATGAATGACAATAAAGTATTGTTCTCTCAAGACGAAGCATCCAGCCAAACATCTATATCAGCATGTCAGTTTTTGTACAAGGTGAAAGTGCAAATAGAAACTCGCTATACCTTTCATAGACTTGAATTGTGTAAACAGATGTTTTAAAATTGTTCACATATGTGTGTTTGCTGGACTTTGGAAAATGTAAAGAGGAGAGGAAAAGTACTGACATCAATAAATTTTATAGTTTTCTGCTTTAGAAGAAATAGTTTTACAGAGCAATATTCCATAACCAGGGCCATTAGACAGAATACAGTTGGTGGTGGAAGACAGAGCTATAAGACCTAGCTTATTGTAACAATAAGACTATTGTTACAATAGGTACTCCACAAGCATCTCTCATAATTCATTTACTTCATTGTTAAGTATATTTTCAATTTCTGAGTATGGCATGATCTGTGAGATGTATTTAAACTTTCCAGATTTTCGTATATTTTTAAAGCATTTGGTAATGATTCTAGTCTGTCCTATGGGGTCCATGTTCATAAGCATGCTCGCCAATATTTTAAAATGTTAGACTTTACTATTTTGATAATATTCTTGTGGTTTTTAATTCATTGTTTTAGAAGTCATCAATTTTATCTATGTACAAACTACCATAAGAACAGAAAGTTTCAATTTTTATCATTTCAGATGGTAATGAAAGAACATGTGTAGAATTTTATATTAAAAACTTAGGTATTTTATGTCTATTCTTTGTTACTGTTGGTCCATTGTGTTATGTGATACTTTGTTCAAGAAGTGGCTAGAAGACAAGGCTTTGACCAGTATTCTTCCAGCCATTAGTTAGGCAGACAGATTTAGTTTGTGAAAGTACATAGTTTAAGGAAACATTGTAATATTTACTTTAAACTGCCCAAGCTGAGTGAACTATGTAGATTTTGGAGATATGCTGCTTCAAAGCATGATGTGTTCTATGTATTTAAATAGTAACTAATGAAAGGAAATATCTAATTTATCAGCAACCACTTACAAACCATTTAGTAAACCTTTATTTGTGTGTAATTTTCCATCAAATGATAGAAAAATATGAAAAGCAGGAACATGAAATGTCTCTTTAATCCACTAAAACTAACAGAACAAAAGATCCAGTAAAAGTTTATGTAACTGAAATGGGATGTCATTTTTTGTATAAGGTATCTAAGTATGTGCCTTATATTAAATAAACTTAACTATGTTTGCATACAATGTCATTTCTTAAGATAAAAATATTTCCTGTTTTTTCTCCAATATTTCTTTACTATTTTTATATGTTTCACAGTTTTAGTTTTGTTTTTCTCCATTTAAAATTCCTAAATGTATTACAGTTCTTACTTAATCATTTTTATGAATTTTTGTTCTATTTTCAGGTTGCAGCAACACTCAATAACTTAGCTGTATTATATGGAAAGCGAGGAAAATACAAAGATGCTGAACCTCTGTGTAAAAGAGCATTGCAAATAAGAGAAAGGGCAAGCATTGGTTTTGATAACTTGACTTTAGATTTTAAAGGAAATAAACTTATTACAAAAGTTTTTTTTAACTAAATGTAACAATAAACATTGAATTTAATAATAGTTTTAAAATGGTTGTAACTGAAGTTGTATTTATTTATTATGATAATTTTTACTTATGGAAAAGAAATGTATGAAATAAGAACACTAATAAAGTCACTTTATTTCCTGATTGGCCAAGTGTTATATACTTTGTATTAAAACAAAACTGACAATGTTGTTCTTTGCAGGTTTTAGGGAAGGATCATCCTGATGTTGCAAAGCAGTTAAACAACTTGGCTCTCCTTTGTCAGAATCAAGGAAAGTATGATGAAGTGGAGAGATACTATCAACGAGCTTTGTCAATATATGAACTTACTCTTGGTTCGGATGACCCAAACGTAGCAAAAACAAAGAACAATCTTGTAAGCCTTAATGTTCATGATTCTGATATGAATAACAAGTAATCTTACTAGAACTGTCACTGTTTATTTAAAAGTGGCATAAACAAAGGCTATCCTTGTAAATCTTGGTGCTTAAGATTGTGATCTGAATAATGAAGTGTCATCAGTTCTGTCACTGTCGAGGCATAACAAAGGTAAAACAGTTATAAATGTTAATATTTTTTATTTGAGTAAGTATAACTGTAATTTAGAAAATATAATTAAGTTATAACTTTGATAAAAAGAAAATTATCAGTTTTTAGTAATATATCTGATATGTAATTACCTCTATCACCAAATGTGAATGGAAGTGTTTTTTTTTTTAGCAAGAGTTCTTCAAAATGACTGAATGGATTTCAACAAAAATTGATATATGTACATTTGGACTACAAAGTAGAGTGATTTGTTTTGGAGGGTCAAGGTTACAAAAATTTCAAAAAATCTCTAAAATGGGAACTGATTTTTCACACTAGTTTGCTCTACAAGTTAGTGAAAAATATCAGATTTTGATTAAACTTGGAGGGCTCATGTAGAATAGTATTCCTCATTGTCCTACAAAAAATGTTCCGTGTTTATTGATAACGACACACATAGATTTGTATATATTTGAAGAGCTGATTATGATCACTACTACTATTTGGTGGAAGTAGGCACTGTACTAAGTACTCATCTAGTTGAGAAGTAATTCTGTTTGCTGTTTAACTGATTTCTAAAAAAAATGATTATGTCATATGTGCTATATTTGCTAACTCTCTAATATTTGCATGTTCAAGGCTTCAGCCTACTTAAAGGAAGGCAAATATAAGGAAGCAGAGATACTTTATAAACAAGTACTCACAAGAGCACATGAAAAGGAGTTTGGAAGCATTGGTGGTAAGTTACTACCACTTAGGGATTCTATATTTTGTCTCACTTTACATGTTTTTATTTATCTCTCAAGGTGTTTGATAATGAAGAGATTAAATTTGTACTCTTGACATCAGCAGTCTCAAATTGGTTTAAATAGCATTTCTTAAAATAGTCATTTTGTGTTTTACTTTACACTTGTATTATTACCAGTTGGTGTAAAGTTTGAAATAACTTAATAGCCTTGAATAATTTTATATTTAGTTTTAATGTGTACATTTTTTATAACAATGATCACCATTAGGTTTTAGGCCTGATTAATTTTTTTGTTTAGTTTTATTCTGTTTTTTTCGTAACACTGACAATCATAAGGAGGTATGGTAAGCTTTAAAGATATGAAAGTTTTATTTTTTTATATTTTATTCATATTTTTTAAAAATTAGATCTATATGGGTATAATGGTTTTTTGTGGACAAGATAATGTTACTTTTAGAGCAGTTTGCTGATCCATTTTAGGTAGAAATGAGAGAGCCTATTTTGTTGTGTGTGAGAGAGAAAACTAAAAGAAAGGTAACTGTAAACAATTTAAAATAAGAAATTATGTAACTTTTACTGTGTTTTGTAGGAGAGAAATAAGTGTTTGTAAACAATTTGTTGTTGGAGAGTATGAATATTGAACTAAATGTGTGTTGTATAAGACAGGTAAGCCAATCTGGAAAATCATTAAGTAATTACTATTGGAGATAATTAATATTTAATTACATGAATGTTGTTGTAGAGTATAAGAAAAGTCATTTAGGTAGGTAGGTAGCTATATTCATTTTACTGAACGTGGTTAGTGTTGAGTAATATTATAAACTATAGAACAAGCCATTTTGTTATGTAGGTGTAGACACTTTAATGTTGGAGATAACATTGAACTGTGTTGTATAGGAGAGAACAAACCAATATGGCAAGTAGCAGAAGAAAGGGAAGAGAATAAAAGCAAATTAAAAGAAAATTTTCCTTATCAGGAATATGGTGGTTGGCATAAAGCAGCAAAAGTTAACAGGTAAGTTAACCTTGTCAGGAATTATAAGTGTACTAATAAAACCAAATGTAGAACTGTAACTATGATAACTTAATGATGAAACTAACCTGTACATAAATTACAGAAAAAGATTCACTTTTGAGATAATGGGAGAACAGGCATGAATAATATTGATGTCAAATTTTATTTCACAAGCAGGACATTTCACACTAAAATTAGTCATACTGTCAGGATATTTCACACTAACTTGTAAGTAATTAGTCATACTATCATTCATATTTCACATTAACATGTCAGTAGTTAGTCATACTGTCAAGATAGTTTACACTAACTTGTCAGCAATTAGTCATAGTATCATTCATATTTCACACTAAAATTAGTCATACTGTCATTCATATTTTCAAAACATGTCACAATTTAAAGAATAAACATACAAATTTACTATATGTTATTGTTGGTATATGCTCCTATTATAATCAAAATGCTTAACAATTACTTTTTACAGTGGATGATATAAATAGCTCAAAACTTTGGCTCTGAATGAAACCAAGAGTTTAACACGGTTAACCTTCTTTTAATAATCTTGAAGTAATTTGAACTGATAAATTAATTTTAATCATTTCCCATCATTGGAGATTGATACCTTTGCTTGTAATCAAATACAAAGCAGTAGTAACAGAGAATAACGTCTGTCTAGAAATTCTAACCATAATTATCAAATGTAGAGCAGTAGTAGAAAGTAACTAAACCTGTTTTAATTCTAATTGTATTAGCCGTATAAAGCAGTAGTAGAAGGTAACTATATCTGTTTCAATTCTAACTATATTAACCATGTGAAGCAGTAGTAGAAGGTAACTGTATCTGTTTGAATTCTAATTATATTAACCATGTGAAGCAGTAGTAGAAGGTAACTAAACCTGTTTTAATTCTAATTATATTAGCCGTATAAAGCAGTAGTAGAAGGTAACTGTATCTGTTTGAATTCTAACTATATTTACCATGTGAAGCAGTAGTAGAAGGTAACTAAATCTGTTTCAATTTTAACTCTTAACCATGTGAAGCAGTAGTAGAAGGTAACTATATCTGTTTCAATTTTAACTATATTAACCATGTGAAGCAGTAGTAGAAGGTAACTAAACCTGTTTTAATTCTAATTATATTAGCCGTATAAAGCAGTAGTAGAAGGTAACTATATCTTTTTGAATTCTAACTATATTAACCATGTGAAGCAGTAGTAGAAGGTAACTGTATCTGTTTGAATTCTAACTATATTTACCATGTGAAGCAGTAGTAGAAGGTAACTAAATCTGTTTCAATTTTAACTCTTAACCATGTGAAGCAGTAGTAGAAGGTAACTATATCTGTTTCAATTTTAACTCTTAACCATGTGAAGCAGTAGTAGAAGGTAACTATATCTATTTCAATTCTAACTATATTAACCATGTGAAGCAGTAGTAGAAGGTAACTATCTGTTTGAATTCTAACTATATTAACCATGTGAAGCAGTAGTAGAAGGTAACTATCTGTTTGAATTCTAACTACATTAACGATGTGTAGCAGTAGTAGAAGGTAACTATATCTGTTTCAATTCTAACTATATTAACCATGTAGAGCAGTAGTAGAAGGTAACTATATCTGTTTCAATTTTAACTCTTAACCATGTGAAGCAGTAGTAGAAGGTAACTATATCTATTTCAATTCTAACTATATTAACCATGTGAAGCAGTAGTAGAAGGTAACTATCTGTTTGAATTCTAACTACATTAACGATGTGTAGCAGTAGTAGAAGGTAACTATATCTGTTTCAGTTCTAACTATATTAACCATGTGAAGCAGTAGTAGAAGGTAACTATATCTGTTTGAATTCTAACTATATTAACCATGTGAAGCAGTAGTAGAAGGTAACTATATCTATTTCAATTCTAACTATATTAACCATGTGAAGCAGTAGTAGAAGGTAACTATCTGTTTGAATTCTAACTACATTAACGATGTGTAGCAGTAGTAGAAGGTAACTATATCTGTTTCAATTCTAACTATATTAACCATGTAGAGCAGTAGTAGAAGGTAACTATCTGTTTGAATTCTAACTACATTAACCATGTGTAGCAGTAGTAGAAGGTAACTATATCTGTTTCAATTCTAACTATATTAACCATGTAGAGCAGTAGTAGAAGGTAACTACATCTGTTTGAATTTTAACTACATTAACCATGTAAAGCAGTAGTAGAAGGTAACTAAATCTGTTTGAATTCTAACTGTATTAACCATGTAGAGCAGTAGTAGAAGGTAACTATATCTGTTTGAATTCTAACTATATTAACCATGTGAAGCATTAGTAGAAGGTAACTAAATATGTTTCAATTTTAACTATATTAACCATTTGAAGCAGTATTAGAAGGTAACTAAATCTGTTTCATTTCTAACTATAATAACCAGATATAGAACAATAGTAGTAGGTAACTAAATGTTTCACTTCTTACTATATTAACTGTATATAGAACAATAGTAGTAGGTAACTAAATGTTTCACTTCTTACTATATTACGTGTATATAGAACAATAGTAGAAGGTAAGTAAGCCAGTCTAGAAATTCTAACTGTAAGAATGACAATTTAGAAATGGTTTTACTAAACTAATAGGTAAATTAATCTATCTAGAAATTGTAATTGTGATACTGAATATTAGAGAAGTTGCTATTATAAATCATACAAGTAAGTTGCCTGTTATGTAACTGAATATGATAATTCATTGAAGATTGGAGTTATTTGTATGAGAAATTATGAGGAAAGTTATCCTGTTTTGAAAGCTTAAGGATAGAATCCTATTGGGTGAGGTTATTGAAAAATGCCATAATAATTATTGAAAATGGGTAACTTTCACATTTCTGGGTGAAGGGAGAGGAATGTGTAAATGTGAAATTGCTTTAATTAGCTAGGTGATTTAAGATCAAAACAGTTGTGATAACATGTTTACAAGGGAAGTCAAGTTAGACTTAAAAATGTTACTACAATGATCAAGATGTTTGAGGCTTAAAACAATAATGAACAAAAAATGATAGGTAAGTTAGACTGTCTTGGAACTTTGAATAATGTTGTTTAATATTATTTCAGCAGGTCAGTAGTTATTGTATCGGTTGGTAGCTTTGAATTTCCTAAGTATGTACACTGAACTACCCATCATTTATTTGTTTTGTGGAACTCCTAGTATTTTATGATTAAACAAGCTATAGGTCTCATTTACCTATTACATCATTTACATGGTGCCAACAGGTTGTTTGCTGCCTAAGTTTTCATTAAGATGGGGAAAGGCCAAGAATGTATCTGAGACACTGTTGGTTTGGACCCAATAAGTTGGAGATTTAACAGTAAAATAATGATTTAAACTTTGTAGGAAGTCAAGTACAATCATTTCATGAATTTGTATAGTGTGTTATAATCTCAGAAAAATCTGCAATCTGGGCAACTGTGGACAAAAAGAAGTTCTGAAACAGGTATATACTGTGATTAGCAAGGGTTGTGAAGAACAGTAGGTGTTCAGTGGTATGAGAACTGACATAATATCAACCTTAGACCAAGACTGCAACAAAAACAAAGCACACGAAACTGTTTGAAGTTAAGTTTGGTAATCATTGTCCTGTCTACAAATCACTAGTTTTAGATATGAGTCAGCTGAAAGATATATATGCATTGATACAAAGATCATTGGGGTTGAACTGTTGACAAATGGTGGTATACAATTTATTCAAATTAATTTTGATGCATGCTATTCATTACAGATGTGATAATCAGAGGCTAGTGACAGTTCCTTGAAGCTATGAGGTGTATTTTCATGGTAATAGCTGAACCTGTCTGAATTGTTGTAGTACATCCCATGAATACCTGATTGTTATCAGGGATAAAATGTATTCTTTGATGCTTTGTTTTATGTTCAGAGTTTGTGTCATAGTTCATGGTTTGCAGAGCACATGAAAGATTTCTCTAGCATTTCCAAACTCTAGACCTTGATCCATTTCAGAATCTGAGGTTTAAAGCATATTCTGTACTTTTATCTATGCAGGATTTGTATACAGTAATGCTTGATGAAATTAAAACTAGTAGATTTTACACGTTGATGGATTTGGGCTTAATTTTTTATTTTTGGTCAGAATATATAGGTTTGTTAAAAATGCTGCACAGATAACAGGTGCTGCTGTCTAACTGGTCCTTTTTTGGTCAGCAGTTTTAATGTAAGAGAACTGAATTTTAGAAGTCTTTGACCTATTTTGGACCATGTGACATTTAAGAAGTCACTTCTGTTGAAAATATCAAATAAACATGTTAGTTATTTACAATTTTTTTTGTGGTATTAGCTTCATAAAAACAATTGTTGTTGTTGTATGGTCTGTTTATATATAAACTATTGATATAGCATTAATTAGGCATCCTGGATAATTTGGTTTAATTTTTTAGAAACTGTTGTTTTAAGTAGGGGTTGATATCTCTTGGTTCTTTCTTAAAATTGTGGTTAAAAAATATTGCTACTGAAGTACTGATAAACATTCCAAATGTAAGGTATTTTTATTACACGTACATAAAGTTATTTTTATACTGAACATTTTTGAAAGGTTTAAACATGTTTATATCATAGCTTGCATTTTCATTTTTTCCCTTTTTAATTGGACTACCTTATTGGCATTTTATTTAACTGTTCAATTTGTTTCAGTCCGAATGTTGCAAACACTTTAAAAAGCCTCGGAGCTCTATATAGGAGACAAGGGATGCACGAAGCAGCTGAAACATTAGAAGATTGTGCACTGAGAGCAAGAAAAGAGGTTTGAGATAGTAGAATTGTTAAAATTACAGAGAGTGTCAGAAGTTAAACTTTCTGTAAACTTGGTGCAAAAGATAGATCTTTAGGTTTAAAGTTTATTTTTTGAACCCTCTGAAAATATTGAAATTGTTGATTTGTAGACAAGATGTTATACTTTTGTTATTTTATTCATTTAGTTCAAGAAGTTAAAACTTTAGGTTTTATATAATAGGTATCTCAAGCAAAAGCTGTACTCTTTAATTTACTTTGTTGGCTCACCAAATAGGCTATCAAGTTGTTGTTTTTTTTATGTAGATATAGATAAAAAGACTATTAGTTTAGTTTTTCAAATGTGAGAAGTTTCAGTTAACCCATGGACATATTTGTGGTGTATAAGTTATTAGAATAGTAAATTAGGTGATGAGCTACAGTTTTAGCTTAAAGAAGATATGGGTGACTTAGGTACTAAAAGTAATAAAAAAAAATGTATTATTTATTGTTTGTAATCTCTAAAACTAGAGAGAAGGATTGATTATTGAAGTCTAAAAGTTTACTGAGAAGGATATAATCTAGTTCTAGTTTGTGGATGGAAATAGAGATGGAATTTACAGCTTTTGTATATGGCTTGACCATCTCATTACCAACATGAGTGCATGATGCATTCAGATTTTGTATTTGCTGTTTTTGCTAATACTGGTACATTTTGGTGTGAAAATGTATAATAAATTAAAAATTATTAATTAGGGTGTTTTTACCACACGTTACAGATATATTACTCAGCATAACCAACAGTAGCATACATAAACCAAATTTATCTTGATTGTAGTGAATTTCAGGAAAAAAAAATCTCCTTTAGGTATAAAACGTTCAATGAGAATTTTTTGTGTGCATTATTTGTATTTTATTATTTAAAGTCAACTAGATAAAAAGGATTGATAGGTTAGTTATATCAAGTTTAAAGTTAAAAATATTTTTGAAACTGCTTATAATTTCTTAATTGGTTTCAAAACTTGTGTATTAATGTAATATTTAATTTTGTAGTTTAGGAATAACAGGTTATGAGTATTAGATTCTCTTCTTGTAGGCTTTAGATACAGGAAGAATAGGGAAAGGGGTTCATCACCTCGGCACTGAATTCAGTGGAGTTTCTAAGGAACGGAGACGATCATCCTCTAAAAATAATAGTCGTCAAGGATCCCGGGAATCTCTTGACAGCGTAACTTGTGAAAGGAGTGATGTAGGTGATGAAGTGAGTAAAGCTCACCCTCGCTGACTGCTGTAGTAGTCTGTTCTTCATTTTACATTTATATCTGTGATCTTTAAAAATATATTGTCTTTACTCTGTTATTTATTGTATAGTTTTTCTTGGTATTATTACAGTGTTTGTTATACTTGATATTTACTGTTGTATGACAGTGATCTTCATTGGTGGCCAGAAGAATTTTGGTTTTAGATTTAAAAACACTTTTCAGCAGAAAGCCATTCTTTGTGTGTTTCATTCTAGTAACTTTTTTAAAGTAATCATTATTTCTTTATTAAAAGTGGGAACTTCAAAAGAGTTTATACAAATTTTAGCAATTCTTTGATATCAGATTTTAGCAACGTTTTGATATCATTTTGAAATTAATTGTCTGGGTATTTTTAAGTTTTTATGTAATGCACAGTCAGAAAGCTACAGTTAAAGTGATGTTAATTATTTCATATGGTGTTTACATTGGGATCTTAACTCTCTTGTTGAGTACCAATCATGTATAGGATGATAAAGCAGCAAGACTATATTAGGTCTGTTTCTACATTATTTTGTCTTTTTAATGCAACATAGTAAGAAACCATGTTTTTCTGTGTTGTGTTGGTTGGTTGTTTCTCAGTTTTCTGTTTTTGTATATTTCAGTTAAGGACTGGTATCAAGATTATAATTTCTTAAGTCTTATTTGTTTTTCTGCATGTTAAATAAAACTGTTTTCTTTCAAAACTATAATACTTGTAAAAGATTTTCCATAGAAACATTAACTGCTAAGTTTGAAAATATTAAAACAGCCACAATGTTTTTCATCAGATTCTTTACTCTTATAGTCCTAAGAATTTGTAATGGTTGTTATTTCCAGTGGAGGGAAAGCTGCACATACACAAAGTATTATTTTCTACAGATATTATGTTACACTGGCACAAGTCATGTTATTCCACGAAGTGTTAAAAGTTATTTATGGATACAGTATATCTTTAATTGAGTGTACTGCACATTTGTTTTGCTCTAAAGGTGGTAAGTGTAGGAAATACCACTCTGTGGAGGTACTAGCTTTATGAGGAACTTTGGTATATAAATTAGCACTGTTTATGAATATCAGCTTCACGAAATACTACTTTCTGAAGACAATATTTGAAAGGTGTCATTAATGGAGTGCATATATCTAGGAAGATTTGTACAATGTTTTGAGTTGGTAGTGCACATCTCAGTCTATTCAATAGCCATTATTAAAATGTAGAGATAGCTCTAGTCCCAAGCTAGGCCTTTCCCTTTTGGCAAGAAGCTGCAACAATTGTGTGGCTTAGATATACGTGTTAAATAAATTGTTCCATGCTCTGGCTTTGCACTGTTAATCAAAGGAAGGTGTAGATATTCCTCTGTCACATCAGTTAAAGTTGTTTAACCTTTTACATTTTAAGAGTCTAGTTAAAAAAATTAGCATGAAGTTGACATATTTTAACTCTCTTACTCCCATGGACATATTCAGAGTATGTTGTTTAATCTTTGTAAAAGTCTTGAAAAAGTGAGTTTGGAATATTGTATCTCCATAAATAAAGGATATTCCCTTTCATAATTCCCAAAGCTTACCAATTTCAAATCTTACTTAAGTAGTAAAATATTGAAAATTGAGGTTTTTGTTTTTTTATTGTGTTTCTAAAAGTGAATCTGTTGGAGGGTAAGATATTTATCTAGAGACAACAGTGAAGGGGTTAAAGCTGTAATATGTTTAAAAGCACATTCTATGGTGTATTAGATTTCCTATTTTTGTTGCTTCTTTAGATACTATTAGTAAATTGAACTGGTATTTTAAAGCTAATACAATGCTTTTGTGTGTGTTTATAAGCAAGTTGTGTGTATAGTATTTAGTTTTCTTAGACCAACAAGTTACACATACGGTGGGTAACAAACAGAATTTTCAATTATTTGTAGTCAAACAATTTATCTTAACACTGGTAAACAAAAACAAAGCAAGTTCTGGATTTTCTTAGACCAACAAGTTAGAGTACAATGGTTAGTTTGTTGACATTGTTCTGTTTTTTAGGCCAACAAACTGGATGTACAGTGGTTTGTTGATATTGTTGAGTTTCCTTAGACCAACACACTGAATGTGCAGTGGTTAGTTGACATTGTTTGGTTTTCTTAGACCAACAAGCTGAATGTACAGTGGTCATTTGACATTGTTTTGTTTTATTAGACCAACAGGTTGGAGTACAATGGTTAGTGAGTTGACATTGTTCTATTTTTTTGGCCAACAAACTGGATGTACAGTGGTTAGTTGGCATTGTTGGGTTTTCTTAAACCAACACACTGGATGTACAGTGGTTAGTTGAAATTGTTGGATTTTCTTAGACCAACAAGTTGCACATACAGTGGCTAACAAACAAAATATTCAATTATTTATAGTCAAACAATTTATCTTAATACTGGTCAGCAGGTTCAGTTCTAGGTAAAAAAAACAAACTTGTAGGCATAGTGGTTATTAAGTATAATGACAACTTTTGTGTGAACAGTTGAGTTGTGTGTTTGGTTCTATTCATCATATAAGAGGTACAATGCTTAAACCAATAGGACAAGAGAAATAATTAAACGTATATGGAAGAAATAGCAAGGGCCAATCCATAAAATATAGATAAAGTAAAAATATTCCTACAGTTCCATTATGCTGTATTAAAATGACTAGTATTTGACTTTCAGAAATTATGTGAAATTAAATTTAGATAAATGTGTACTTAAATGTTTGTAAATCCATTGTTCCATGTATTTATGTAGAAATTATGAAGATTCATCCATTTTGTTTAGTTGGTTAAATTAAGGATAATAAAAATGTTTTGGGTAAGTTAAAAATTTCATGCAAATTGCTTATATTGAGATTGTTTAATTTTCTACACTTGATAATATAAAAAAAATCTTGTTATAGCAAAAGGAAAAAAATAAATCCAGAAATATATTCTCCAGGAACTTTGTAAGCAAGTGCATTTTTTAATTCTGTAACTAATGTATTGTTTGTATTGATACATGTAGCTTAGACTGAAACTTCAGACACTTGTTAAGGCAGATTAGTGATTAGATATATCTTCAGAAATGTTCTTGACATCTTGTTAATTGAGGAAAAATACTTGAGATATTTAGATTGTTGTAGAAATTAGTTCCCCAGAAATAAGTTAAATCATTTGGTAGTTTGCAAGAAGTGTTGAAGCATTATGTAACTCTTGCTAATAAAATATCTAAATTAAAAACTAATTTGTACTTTTATTAAAAGCACTAAACAAAGGTCTTTTTTTTTTTTTTTATCTAAGTCTATTGAATTAACATTACATTTTAGGGTATTACCTGGTGTTGTGATTTATAATCTAGGTGCATCAGTTTTGTGAATGTCTTACACTCCTGATTGTCAAACCATTATTGTGATTTGTTGGCTTTTTAAGTTTGTGGTATTTGACATATTACATAAGAATCCAAGCCTTTTTTTTATTGAGGTCACATTAATTGTGTGAATTTGTACAATGTTCATCTTACCAAAAAACAGCAACAACACTGGATTATGTATCAAGCAGCTTGAATCTTAAATTTGTTAAAACATTTGCAGGTATTTTAACATTACTGATAATCCACTGGGTGAAGGCTGTTCAATTTTGTTCACAATAAACTTGTATTTATTGGAAAAATAAACTCACCTTTAGTTGTTATAAACTGAAACTGTGGTTTTGACTTAGAATTTTAGTTGTAATACGTAGATACTTTAATTTCAAAATGAAATACATTTTTATGCCATCATTAAAGTAAAAACAGCTTTGGCTATGAAACTTTTCAAGTCCCCCTGTCTTTATATCAAACTTTTTATATAATATTTAGTAGGTTGTATATATCTCAAGAGAAATTTATTTTAGTAAACATGGTTGATTGTAATTACGTATTCAGTCTTATGCAAAATATGTTTTGAATAAAAATATTTTGGTAGAAGATAGTGATAATTCTGTAATTTTGTAAAGTTTGATATTTTTATGAGTAATTTCAATGCACATATGAAATACCAGGTTAGTTATTATTTTCATGGTTTCTTTGAAATTACAAATAACATTTTATCATGTTTGGCCTATAATTATTACTCAAGGACAGCTTTGCATCAGTACCTTGTCAGATACACATAGAGAATAAATAGTTCAGCAAGATCATTTAATATAAAAATACTTTGTATTATGTTTGTATTAAAGCTAGGATAAAAACATAGCACTGCAATAAGTTGCAAATATTTTTATTTTTCTAAAATATTCCCTAAACAAAATTCAATAGTTATATACCTAGAAATAATGGAAACATAAAATAGTATAACATTTTGTTTTTAATACCAATTTCACATGCATTGTCTTTCAAATATACATAGTTTTAATAATCTAGCCATTGTCATTAATTAAGGTCAGTGCCACCTCCCCAGTTCAGATGTATGTAAAACAAACATCAGCAAATGCTAACTTTTAGAAGTCATGTATACAAATGCCGTCATGTGGTATTACAGAACTTCCAGCCCAATAAATGATCAGAAGACATTTTTGAATAATGTTGGAAGATCACATCAAACAGAATGCTGGTTGTACTTGGATGTATACTTTTAAAAGTGATTCCTTAGACTAGGCATGAAGGATTTGGATTGTATGGGAAACCTTAATGTCTAACATCATTTTTGAATGAGCTAAAACCTTACTTAAAGCATTTTCAGGTTGAATTAAAATTTCAGTTTTATGAAAAAATTCACAGATTTAGTAACAGTTGCAAGTTTTTGACTCCCACAGTACTATATTTCCAGACTTTGGTCAATGAAAGTGCCATCTAGCTGTTTCAAAAGCTTGTTTTCTAATCTATGATTTCTCTTTTGCTTCTTGTCTACTAATATAGCAGTGAAAGTATAACTTTTCTCTGAATACATTTTTCTTGCAGAGCTTGTTGCACGTCATTGACAGGTTAGAATAATTTTTGTGTCATTGTATTTCTTGCAAATGTCATTTCCAGTGATGTTCACAAGACCATCTGGATCTTTTGGGAGTAACATAGTGCACAAAATCCTTAATACAGTCATGCAAGCAATTAATTTCTCTTGTTGAGAGCTCTGAAACTTGATGCCTTCCATTAAGCTTTTTCATTTGGAAAGTTTGTTGCTGTGGGTTTGTTACTAAAGAACTGCTGAATTGAACAAACATTCCTGTGCTCTGTTGGAGTAATACAATACCTTGAGTTCTTGGATGATCTGTGTCACAAAATCCAAGGGATTCTCAGAAATATCACTAGACATTTGTTCATCATTCTCCAATGGAATAATATAATCAATCTTTCCTTTTTTTTTTCTTTTTAGTGCCTTTATTTTGCTCTGCAGCTCTTTTAAACCTGTTTTTCATGCTATTTTGACCTTGGGTCTAAACCATTGCACATTTGACATCAAGAGCATTTTTTACAAGTACTGCTTATATGAACTTATAAGCCATTTTCTTCTTTACCTGTATTAATGTTACTTTATCAATACAAAAGCAGTACACTTACTGAGTGTCAATTTTTGCTTTGTGACTAGCCATGGATCTGGCTTTCACAAAGGGTATGATAGTTGCTTTCTTTTTATCCAATGAGGTTTTGGTAAAATTGTTAGCCAATAAACAAATGATTTGAAGAATTAGGTTTCATAAAATCCTGAGTGCCTGGTCCATGGACACACTGTTTGAAACATTGATTGGGGTGCTGACTTTTGTTATAACACTCCATCAGAGCTGCTTCCAATTTAGCAACACTTCTTGGAGGTGAATCACATTCTGCCAAATGTTATGTACCCAAAGCATCTTGTCAGATTCAACTCTGATGAGCATGCTGGCCATTTTATCTTCCAAGAAAGGGCTTATTAGTTGAGTACAGTAGAGGCATATGATACCATCCACTAGAAAAGGTTTGACCAACTTCACGTGCCTATATAGCAATATTGGTGGTTACAAGACTCCATTTGTATATTCTTTGGTATTTTTTGTTTAGCACAAATTGATTTCTTCTATGTAGTTTCAGGTATATATTTTGCTAAATATTTTTCATTTATAGTTTAAATAAAACTTTTTAAAATACAGAATCATAGTAGTTTTGAGCTTATTACATGCAGAAGCATCTTACTATATAGATTTTTGTTTAACATAAAAATATCCTACCATTCAGTTTATAATTTTTTGTCCCATAGAAAATCACTTTATGGTGTAGATTTAAGTTTATTTTAAACAAAATTGACTTACTTATTAATAACTAATACCTGTGTAATATTTGGAGTCATTTTTATAACTTGAATTGGTAATTTATGTACACTTTACCACTTTACATAAGGAAAAAGTAAAGAAAGTAGTAGTTCAGACTTAAGACTGGTATCCTTTAATTTCCACTTTCTTGGACATTAGTTCTTTAAATACATACAATTTAAAAGCCAAGAGATGGTTTTCTGTACTTGTGTCTGTTGGTGGCAACAGACTGGAAGTGATGTAGTGGTCTTTCTACTCTCTCATCAATGTGCTCTGCAGAATGTGAACAGCAGGCTGAAACGTAGCAGTTCCTTTAGCAAGTTGAGGGCCTCCATTCGTCACAGCAGTGCCAAGCTTGTCCAGAAGCTGAGAGAAAGGGGCAAAACTGAATTTTTGTATCAAAGTACCAACGAAAACTGCTCCAAAAGGTAAAACTAACCTTTTCTTTGTCCATCACCTATAATAGTTATCCATTCATATTTAAAACTGACATGTGCTATTTTTGAGATAAGCCTATGTTGTGTTGGTATAGTACAGGTTTAATGAAACATTACAAATGAATAGAGCTTATGTGATTCACCCACATCTAACAAATGACCAAACCTTTACTATGCCTTTTCTTTGACATTTGACATTATTACAACTTTCTGCATAAATTTGTTTAATACTATGCTTTTATAGCTTTAACATTATCCTTATAGCACTTTGTTTATCAGTATATAAAAATATTAAAGTCAACCAAAAGGTTTTGAAATTGATATGTTCTGTTACCATTTGAGAATTGATTTTTTTAGTATTTGTTAGATTTTAAATATATATATCTATGTTGTAAGAAACCTGTATCTTGTACGTAGTCTGGAAAACACGATCATGTGAAACTTCAACTGTATTAAGTCTTTTGTACTTCATATACTGTTTTGATACTGAACTAATATACAATCAATTTGATAACCAGAGCATGTTTTCAAGGAATGTCTACTTTAACACATTGTTTTAGTTCCCATTTCTGAGTGTAATAAATGTTTTTTAATGTATTTGATGGTAAGAAAGTGCAGATTAAATTGAAGTTTGCGAAGTATATATCTTAACTTTGTTAGTGATGAAGTATGTGTATATGGTGGCAGTGAAGAATTGTGTTGATTTGATGGTACAAAGGTGTGTGCAATTTTTTTGTCAGTGAGTTACAATAAATGCAGGACTCCAGATTTAATGAGATTATGTGGCTGAGGTTGGTTTTATGTGCATAGTTTACATGTGACTACATAAGTGGTAGTTGATTGAATAATCAGCTAAGAGTTTCTAAGCTTTTATAAAGTTAAAATTAAGTCAGTATTACTAGTTCTTGAATTTTTAACTTGTTTGGCAGCCAGTGCCTGTTGGCCAGTTAGCAATTTATAGTCTATCAAAATACCTGTAAATTTTAAGTGTTTATTGTTAACACCTTTAAAGTTTTGTTAAATTGCTTGTAATGGTAAGAATATATTATGTCTCATGTACTTTTAAATGCTGTTGTTTTAATTTTTCTTTTATAAGTGAAGATCACAATTTTAAATTTTCCACATCATCAGTGCCTGATTTTTATTCTTCTGCATAATCAGAAATTTTACTACAGGAAGTGGCCAAAAAGTTTAATCACTTTGTAGGCTAATTGAAATAAGATCTAAGAAACTACAGCAGATGCACAACACTATGAGCAAATGTAACTGAAATCATGAAAAGTTCAAGTATTTATGAAAGCTGATGTTAAAATTAGGATTTGAACAGATCTCATTAAAAGCATTCTAAAAACGTATATTTTACAAATTTTTCTGTTATGAAAGATAGAACAATTTCACAACATTTGCATGGAGACAATTTACATGTACAATCTCAACAATACAGAAGCTTGTATGCAATTGTTATGTTTGTAAGTGTGAATATACAGTCTCAGTAACTGAAAAATTATAAACCTTAATGGCCAAAGAAACTTACCAAAATTTCAAGCACTTTTTAAGAGTTATCTTTTCTTTAACAATAACTATTGCTGTAAAGTATTCAAATATTTTAACTATTATAATTACTTTGTAGCAATCAATATTCTACTTTGTTGTTAGTAGGAAAGTGCACTGTATAATTCTGATGTACAAATGGGTGCAAGACGTTAATGGTAAGAAAATGTGTAACTGATACTTTGTAAAGGTACATTCAACTTTGATAGAAGGAAAATACACGTGCATTGCTCAAAGCAATTGAAAAATAATTAGCATACAGAGAACTATAATTATGACAAAACAAAGATACTGTTACTAAATAACTTTAGTGGCACCCTGCATACATGTTTATGTTGAGGAAGTGTCTTGTGAGGTGATGTGCAAATGCTTGTTGATACTAAAGAATTAGCAATCTGGTAAAAAATGTTGAAAGAGGTACTAATTCAAGTTACATATACTGATGTAAGTACTATACTGTTATGGTTGTTTCCTCTGTGTTTTCAAATCGTAAACACTGCTTAGAGGTGACACTGACATGTGTGCCAAGTGTATTCCTTAAAAGCATCACATACATATTCAAAGATATTCAAATTTAGTGAATGTACTGCTCATTTCATTCACTAGAAAGTTGCTAATAAACTGAAAACAGTAATGGGTGTATTACCTTTTATTGTAATAAATACTGTCCAAATCTAATGGTTATAAGACTACATTTCTATGTCATATGGTACCATATCTTATTTCATAGCACATGAAAGTTAGTGTGGTCATCAATATTATTTAGTGCACAAATTGACATGGTACTCTCACCATTTGCAAGTATGTCTTGTATCCAATCATTATGCAAGATCTTGTGCATCTATAAACAAGATACTCATTGACATGTTGTTTGACTTATTCACATATTCATAAAAATAGCGACAGATTTTTGTTTGCTATAAAGGGATAGAGGAATGTACACTTGGTCATCTTATGAAGATGATATCTGAACATTTATTTGTATGCTTATTTGTCATTTAGTTCCAGATTTGGATCACTATTAGCATGGCTTTTATGTCAAGTAGTAACTGTTTTATGAGGTTGTCAACATGTTTTTAACCTGCTCAGGTCTCCAGCTAACTGTGCTTTTGTTCGATCATGTTTAGTTAGCCTTTTACTCTTAACATCGTGGAAGTGTATTCATTAAGATCCTGACTTGTTTTACTTTCAGTCTGAACAGCAGCATGCATAAAGAGATAAACTGATAACAGTGTATTTCCTTCACACTTGTTATACCATTGAAGTGTGCATATTAGATCACATACACAATCACCTGTCCTCAGAGATGTCATTTACACTGTTTAGTAATAATAATAGTTGTGCTTTGTTACACTAGAATACAGAAAACTGATTGTAATTTCCATGTTCTGTGTAGTGTATTTGCAAAATTCATCAAATATAAATTTTTGATATTAAATTAGTATACAAGTTGTGCTGTATCCATTTTTTAACTTAAACGTTAATGCTATTCTAAGAAGTGTTGTACAGCACCAAACTTAGGATGTTGCAAGTTAATATTGAAGTAACATAACTCAGGGAGGTGTACATAACCTGAGCTAATGATACAACATTTATTTCTTTCAGAATGAAGAAAGCCAGCTCAATGTCAGCATTACGTTTTGAAGAGCAGGTAAGGTTTAGAGAAGCTTTTAAGAAAAACTGAAATAACAAAGTTTGTAGTAAGTAAAATTTTGCATTGTGTTTAAAATGAAAATTTTAGACACTGGCTATGCATTGTTTGCAGTAAACCTCCCTAACATTGAGTTAAACCTTGATAATAGCCTGTATCTGTTGTTTTTGCACTATAAAATGCTAAATTGTAACATCTTTTTAGTATAGTCTGCACTTAATTCACAGATATTGTAAGAATATTATGTTGTGGAGCACAACATTCATTCTTAGGTGGTTTTATTATCTGGTAACAAAGCTGGCCAAGGAAGATGGCTGCAGTTAGTTAAGTCCAATTTAAGACCATAAGAGAACGGTGAATTATTATATTTTATCTTGAGGGAACAAAAGCTGAATGATATTTCCTCTTTTAGAGGAATGAAACAAACCCTCAAAATGAGACCATTACACCACTACCTTCTGCAGCTTTTAGTGTTGGAACAATACAATTAAGATTGTTAGTATTACAGTTTTTATAATTCCTTTCACATGGTACAGTTGACAGTTCTCGAGACATTAATACTCTTAAAATAATTAGGTCATTTGGTATTTGATCTCATTTCAGTTGCACTTTAAAAGCCTGTCCAACCATCATTTTCATTGGTCTATCACCAACAATTGAAGATTTTCTTTTTTTTCACAAATAGCTGGTCTTTGATGATAATGCTCTTAGTATTATAACACTTCTGAAGGTTAGAAACATTCTCTTATCAATGATTTAGACAGCTTTCATGAAGAACAAAGGTGAAATGGGCAACAATTGCCTAATTCAGTGTGACACTTGTAGTCTTGGATGGCTAATTTCAGTGCTGCTATCTCATACAATGTTTTAAAAAGAATAGATACCCTCCTGCTTTCATCACCAATGACTTGAAGAATATAGCTATACGAACAGATACCACAGACATAAAAAAAAACAACAACACACCATTTACTTCCCATATGTGCAAAACATATAGTGGAATGTGACCAAAAAAGTTCAATATTAATGTTTGCTTCAAACCTTAGAAAACACTCAGATCTATCCTTTTCAAAACTAAACAATGAACTTCTGATGGGAAGAAACTTTATTCATAAAACAACACACTCCCATACACAGAATAAAATAACATCGTCTGCATGTGATTGATGAAACGTGGAACACGCCATTGACTGGATGTAATATGGACTGGGGAAATTATAGGCACACTTAACTCAGATAAGTTCTAGAAAACAAACGAACATAATCTTTTCACATCAATACAAAACCACTGGTAATTAGCCTCAGTCTTAGAAATCATCAGTTTGTGGTTAATATTGGTTAAAAAAAAATCACTTTGCAAGAACCACCAACCAATCATGTCATGTCTACTTCAATCCAACTACCTAGTAAAACCAGTGCAAACTGACATGAGTCATTTTCCTTTTATAGTTTATTTTTTTTAAGATTTTCTGTACAAATGTCATACTGAATAGGCTATTGATGCTTATTTCACCTTCAGCCTCAGGTTTAGAAATCATCAGTTTATGGCTGATATTGGTTAAAAAAAATCACTTTGCAAGAACCACTAACCAATCATGTCATGTCTACTTCAACCACGTAGTAAAACCAGTGCAAACTGACATGAGTCATTTTCCTTTCCATCTGCATTACTTTTATAGTTTATTTTTTTAAAGATTTTCTGTACGAATGTCATACTGAATAGGTTATTGATACTTATTTCACCTTCGGTCATTATAAATCTCCTAATTTTCATCTATTGTCTTACAAATGAGCTGTGATGTAACTTAACACATTAAGTGACCAGTCAGTATAGATAAAACTACTTAATGAAAAATAAGTGCAGTTAAACATTTATATTATTTTATATGCTTTTAACTGATTTTACTAGAATTAGGTGTTAATGGAGTTGTATTATGCATGTGTACATCATTCCTCAGTTTCTGCAATTTTGAAAATATTATAAAAAGGAATATTTAAGGCTTGTTAGTTTTTTTTTTAAGCCTATTCTTGATCCAACTATATTTTAACCTCTCTTAAAAATAACTGAAATAGGACAGAAGATATATTACGTATTGCATTTGAATAAACAAAATTACAGACTTGTGATTGTTAACCTACTTTAAACTCTGTCTTCAGCTATAAAGTATTATGAGTACAGACAAAATTTAGTATGGTTTAGAATGATACTGCAACAATTCAGAGGTAATTGTAAATTAACAGAAAATGAAAATGTCTGTAATATGATGTGCTGTTTCAAAACCTTTATTCAATCAAATAGTCAGGGACTTAACTCATTTCTTCGTTTATCTTGCATTCAAAACAGACTTTAGTTATGGTGTTAACTATTTAATTTGCAATTCGTACGTCTTGTGATTTATACTAAAACACCAGATACTGACATTTCTTAGTAGCTGATGAAGTGTATGGGTCTAAATTGAAAATTATGTATATAACTTAAGGAAATTCCTGAATAAGATTCACTTGATTTGAAATTAGCAGTTGATTTTCTTCATTTGCCACTGTAATAATAAAATCAGAGTGGAATTGGTCTAAATAATTAAACTGTGACTTCCATCTTAACCAAAAGATATTTTGTTGTAATGTAACAACTATATGTAATTATTTGTTAATCTACAAATTTAGCAGATTTGAAATAAACTTACTTTTACACTGATGCTTTTATAATAATTTTAGTTTTAATGTTTTAATACTGTAAAAGTAACTGACATCTATTTGATACCCATAGGCTCAAACTAATTTGGTGTTTATGAGGCCAAACACTACGAGCTCGGACCAACTTCGATTGGAAACACATACCTAACATCCATCGTGCTACAAATCTAAATCTATACACGCATCTCATCTTAGGTTTGGTGTAATTCT
Organism: Carcinoscorpius rotundicauda; assembly: GCA_011833715.1. Classification (NCBI taxonomy): domain Eukaryota; kingdom Metazoa; phylum Arthropoda; class Merostomata; order Xiphosura; family Limulidae; genus Carcinoscorpius; species Carcinoscorpius rotundicauda. The sequence goes on from CM022395.1 coordinate 51,921,560, forward strand.
TCATGGTGGAACTCTGATTTCATGTTGCTAGTCCTCATCTTGGGTCTGTGCTCAGAATTGTGGTTTATTTTTGTTCAAGTCTTAAAACATTTAAGTGTTGAATTGTCTGGTTCTTGTTATAGAGACCATGGTGTAGCTTCTTAAGTGGTTGTGTGAATGTGGTTTAATTTATTCCTAGGATATTATAAGAAACATTCCATTTCAATTTCTAGCTTGTGCACCATTGTTTTAGCCTGACTAATAAGTCAGTCAATTTTTACACTTCATGAATGCTGTTTATAAGCATGTGAAATAGCTTTCTTAAAACACAGAATATTAACATATATTGTGCAAAGCCAGAACATGTGTTCTAACATGTATATTTTTGCCAATTATATTCAGTTGACCAGAAATTCAAATTTTTTTTTCTTGTCCATGTCAATCTGTTATTATTAGTGATAACCAGCAAAAGATTGTATGTTCTTCAATGTACTTACTTTCACCTCAGTCATACTACATATTTTAAATGATTTAGTATCTTTATTTTTTCTCTGGTAGACTTGTATTTCGTAATTCTATTAATTATCAGAAATACATTAAGGACATATTGTTGCTTAATATATGGAACTCGTGAGATTTGTATGTATTTTTACAACTACAGTTTAGTTGGTAAACAGTCAGTGCACTATTACTTAAGATTTGAAGCTCACAGTATGGGATTATTTTTGTTAATTATTAGTTAGCCCAAAAGTAATGTTGATACCAATAATCTGAACAACTGTACTGAGGGTTCACCACTTTAAAAAAACAATTGCTTCAGGGCAGTGCTCCTTTGTCACATGTTAATCTTCTGTAAAGGATGGTGTGCATATTATTTATAAATTTTCCACAACCCCCTCCCCTTTTGGTTGTTGTCAATTTCTTTTTTAACTTTAAATCTTTCTATATTTTCAAAGGTATTATGAGATATGCTTATTTTTATTGTAACAGCTTTTTTTGAGGGAGGGTTAAGGGTTCGTACTGATAACACATCTTTCATTTTGTGGTTAAGTGCTGCTACAGATGAACCTTAGTCTTCACTGCTGTGTAAGTCAGATCCACAACAATAGTGAAGTTCTCTCTTTATAAAAGAAAATGTCCTTTAGCTCTACTTCTGTACAATGTTATTTGTGGCAATAGCTGTGGTTGCACTGCACATCTAATGTTTGGGAATTAACTATGAATCAAATACACTGAGTCTAGGGCTCAAGGCTGTACCACAGTTTTGCCAGGTTATTCATATTATGTGTATGTGAACCTAGCAGCTCATTGTAGGGTAAAAGCAACTTTGGGGATTGTTTGTAAAATCAAAATGCTATTGGGTTTTTGTTTTATTCTGAAAATTTGTACAAATGCAGGTAAAGGGGTTGAGCAAGTAAATTTGAATTATACAATTAATCTGTTAAGATAAGATAATTTAATATATATACGCAACTATCCTGTCTGTGTTTTTACTTATCACTAGTGCAGGATTTATTTTATGGTCTTTGGTGGATGGAAAACACTAAATTCCAAAGATTAAAGTTTGTGGTTTACATCTATGAAAAATGTATTAAGTGTGATTATTGTTTTATGTAATTCCTGTTTTTTCACAGCTATGATGGTGACAAGCACAAGCTGCATATTAATCATACTTACATAATTTTATATGATGATTACACTGGCACTTGAAGTGTCATCTTAGAACTGTACCAATAACATCTGCACAAGAACCACCCTAAACTGAGTTATAAGTGCAGTCATTTAAGCAACTAAGAATCACATTTCTCATCTATTGCCACATCTTAAATTCAGTAACTGTGTGATTCCTTTGGGATGCTCGCAATACATTTTACCCAAAAAACTGAACTTACATTGAGTGGTAGAACTAGAAAGGTCATGTGTTTGCTGCTAGTATTATATTATAACAATAATAATATAAAAGGTTTAAAACAGGTCTGAATAAAATATCTGGAAACAAATCAATTCATTCAAGTTGTTTATTGGTATAAAGCATAATTTACTAATATTAGTTCTACAGAAGGGCTAAAGTAGTGATATCTGGTCAAAACTTTTAATTTCACCAAACTCTCTGACCATTTCTTCACAAAGAGACATGTTCCCTTCTCGGCTCACTAATATGGTCTTCATTTCAGCATTCTTAGCGGCTTGAGCCTCTAAATAATTATGAAAAAAAAAAATGGATTTGGAAACAAGTAGAAAATAGGTACCCTTTTTGGTAGGAGATTTCATACTATATTTTCAGAAAATTTAGCACATAGATCATAGGCTGAATGATACAGTACTGAAGCATTGGATTTGATATTAGGTAATTTACAGCCAAATACACTATTTTATATGTAAACAATTTTTTATTTGGAAATGTGCATGGTTCATACAGGCTTTAGAAATAAATATTCCAAAACACTCAAATTGTCTGTTACACCAGATTATATTTCCATTTTTTAGGTATATTTGTTTATTAGCTTTAAAAACATCTAATACTGATGACCAAACTTTTTTTTTACCCTCTTATAAGTTTGGTGAAGCTGACCCAGAAGCATTTTAATTTTAGGATGAAAATCACTTCGCACTTTGACTCCATGTATTCATATAAAACATTTTAGTGAAAATACTTTAAGAATTCTAATTTTTTGTGTACAGATGTTTTTTTTATGAATACATGGAGTTAAAGTGATTTCCATTCTAAGATTAAAAATGCTTTTCTTCATCTGAAAAAATCAAGTTTGTTTTTTCAGCAAAACTGTGTTTCATCAGTTATTTTCTTAACCCTACTTCTATACCAGATCTGTAAATTTGACTAACCTTGTAACCACCACACATAAAAATTACCCCCTTTTTTCCCTTTCTGGAAATACTTCAGTTATAACATGAAACTAAACTTAAGTTATAGGATAAACACATTAAGTATAAACAGGTGTGTACTGTTACAAGTTCAATCATTTTAATGCTCTTTGAACCATGTTTACCTTATAATGCCAACCACACAAGTTGAAAATAACTTTGCAAATGTGTATCTCACCTATTGAATTACACAATCTACACACTTGTTGCTTGTAACAATACATCATGAAAATTTTCTATTGTACTTAATCTGGTCTAACAAATTTAACTTTTACAAAGAAATATAGCATTTATTTCAGTGTTTTGCTGTCAATGAAATTTAACTCTACTTTTTTAAACTAATGACACTACTGTTCTAAGTTTGAATTAAATAATGCACTAAAAACAAATATACAAAATCAGACAATGTCCTCTACTAATTATCATAATTTATTTGGCTTTCTGATTATGCAACACAATCCATTAAAAAAATTCAACTAAGCTCATCAGTGCATTTCCCAGTGGGAAAGAAAGTTTAAACTGGAAGTGTAATGGACAATTGCTTGTCCAGTAAACAACCTACTATAATATAATGTGACAGATTAAAACTTTGGCTGTTTATTCTTATCAATAATAGATTATTAAACATCAGAAAGAATTGCTGGCAATTTCAGAAACAGATGGTGTGACAAGAGGAGTCTGATCTTCTATTTTATGATGCTGTAACCAAGTAATATTGATGGCTATAAAAAATTATGCTTTGCATGTGTGAGATTACATTATACTGAGTATAATTGCATACTTCTTGGATGGGAGAGACCAGTGAACAAAGGTCACAATTCTCAGAGTGGAGAAATTTAGGATTACTTTTAATATTGCCTTATAAAATGAATAACTTACAATCTGAATTATTAGTTATATTTTATTAAAAAGTTTATTTGTATATCATGCTAAGAAAGTAGTGTAATAAATTTTAAATACAACTCAGTCAAACTTTGTGACATGCTGAAAAGAATGCCTGTAGTAAGAGGGTTGATGTTTCATGGGGAATGTGTTAAAGAAACGGATATTTTCTCTCACCTTTTAAATGCAATAATTTATAAGATCGAAGACTTGTTGATGTTAGTAAAACCTACTACTAAGTAACACACAAGAAGAAAGTGGTGTTTTAGTTGAATATAACTTATATAGATTTTCCAGAAGTAAAACAGAATTTCAAAAAACTCATAGAAACTTTATTACTCTATAGTGTTGTTACATCATACTCAGGAAATATGGGCAATTCAGTATTAAACTCACCTTCAGGTATATCTGTCAAGAATAGAATATGATGTGCCTGATAACCACATTCATTAGCAATTTTTGTGTAGCTAGTACATTCTTTTTTGGGTCCTATGTTGGTGTCAAAGTGTCCATCTATAAACTGTAGGAAAAGAACTGTTCCTTCATTAAATTTATTAAAATAAATAGACAATGCCTACAGTAGAAATGCAATGATACACTGTATAGTAAGATAATAACCACAACTATTTCTAGATTTAAGGAGACTTGAAAAATATTACAATTATTAATATTTTTGCTGTTTGACACAAATTCATGATCTAACCTGTGACTTATGACTATGTCATTTGGACTAAAAACTGTTTGCAGATTTTAGTTACAAGTATGGTCATGACTGATATTTACAAAACCTGAGTAACAAATGATTGTCATAGTTGCTCAACTTTAATGGTATTTATCTATATAACATATGGAAGGGATAATACACTTGCTTATAATCTTGCTTCTATTAAATTTGATATACAGGTGGTTCAACTGACATATTTGAATATCATTTTGAAAAAAATCTAAATACTAGACATTAATTTTTGAAAAGTATTCAAGTTAGATATGTGTAAATTGCCTTAACAAAATTGACTTGTCAAATAATTTTCTTTTCTCAAAATGAACCAACTGGAAATAAAACTATTAATTCATTTGTACTAACATACTTTAGCTGCTGGTATAACTAGGCTTGGTAACTAATGTAATATTACAATTCTTTGGTGCTGCAATATACTTAGTTTTCCCTACTTATCTCCTATTGTATATGAATGTACCTTGCTACCAAACTGAAGTTCTGTGCTTATTGAACCCACTTTTACATTAATCTATTGTGACAAAAAAATGTCTTCCTTCTGACCTAACGGGTCTGTTTAAATCTTTCTATATGAGATAAGGAATTTTATTAAATTTAATCCACCTCGGAAATGTATGACCAGATTAAGAAGTCCATATAAGTTATGAGAGACTTGGTCTATGTGAAGAATATAAACATTGTTGTAACTATAAATATATGAAAATATAAGAAATACAGTACTTATCTTTGACTTCTTATTTTTATGCAGTCATTGGCTGATGATATTTAAGCCTACTTGTTTTTGCTTTGTTTTTATATAATAATAGAACTAGTGCACTAAATAATTTACTTAAGAAAACAATACTAATATGCACAAAGAAACAGTTTTCTTATAATTTAACTAGCTTCGTCATTGTATAAGAGTCTGAACACCACGAGATTAACTTTGAAACTGAAGGCAACATTAAGAATATAGTATTATACATCATTTGATAACTTAAAACTTTGCTGTTCTAGCAGTTATAAATGATGTAGTACTGCGTGTTAAAGAATTATTGGCAGTTTATAAAACAGAGGATGTGACAAGGCAGACATGAGAAGTGAATCTGGTTTTCTAGTTTACGACTCCCATAAATTACAATTGAAGGCTATAAAAATTACTTTGTGTTAGTAATATCTATATTACATTGATTGATTTACATTAAATTCTGGGCTTAAAGAAGACCTAGAGAACAAATATCACAATTTTCATTATGTGGGGAGATTGACATTTTTTAAAAGTATCTTTTAAAATTAAGAAGTTAAAACTTGTATTATATTAAAACTTGGTTTATTAACTACATTTTAATGCCAAGTTTATTTGTATACACTGATAATTTAGTAGTTTAATTAAGTTTTAAATATCATTCTGTAAAATGATGTACATGCAAACTCTGACCTAACTGAATTGAGAGAGTTCATGTTGTTGTTTTTTTTAAGTGACCTTTATAGTTTTCATGTAAAAGACTTACCTGTAGTAGGTTTCCATAAGTTGTAGCACCAAACAGAAGTTTCTGGGCTTCCACACTACCAGATGAATATATATAAACATGTTTTCCTGCTGCTTTCCATCTTTTTAGGGCTGGCATAACATCTTCATACACACTTGGAAAGTCAAATCTCAATGGTTAAAATAGCTATACAAACTATTATGATTTTAGTAATAGTATGTTAACAACTCAACCAACCCTATTAGAGTAAGAACTCTTGAAAAAATAATGAAAATGTTTTTTACTCATTATAAAAGTCATTTTAAAATGCAGATTTTTCATATTCCTCTTAATTTATCCAAACATATGTGAAAAAGAATAAAAAATAACACTTCAGATTTGTCTGTTATCTTCAATGAGTTATTACACAGGGATAAACTTGTTAATGTCAGAACTTAGCTTGACTGAGCTGTATGAAAGATGTTATTTATACAAGAATTACACATGTGAGAAAAACATAATGTGATTAACTTAATACTGCACACTTCTTCCACATGACACAAGTAGTGAGATCACAGGCAAACCACAGAAAATTAAATATAGAAGTGCAATATGTGAACAAATTACAGAAAGGTATGAGAGAAGTAAAAATCAATGAACTGTGTTGTGAGGGTGAAATCATAATGAAATAAGTTATGGATGTGGCAGTAAAAAAATGTCAACATGACTTAATGTTAATTCCAAGCAAATTTATTATACTGGATCAGGCTGGGAAATATGTACACCTGATCAAGAAGTCCAGATAAGTTATTATAGACCTGGCCTACTCAAAGCAATTGTGCAGCATGAAAGATGTAAGACACCAAAAGGGAAAACCTATTTTCCATTGCAAGTTTAAAAAAAAATATGAGGAGTAGCTCTTACTCGTACTTAGGATTTTGTTCAAATACAAGAGTTTTTAATTTCTTTCTTAAGAGAAACAAAAACAATTTAGTGTCCAAAGTGAAACATTTGTCAAAAATAAGGCAGACAATTGTTTTAGTAAAAAAGTACTTATGAATGAAAATAAATTTGTTAAAGCATGACTGTCTGAATTAAAAATAACTTTTCAACAGAACCAACTATTTGTGAATTATTGTATCTACATTGGCCATAAATGAATAGTAATATCATGGTATAACCTGGTACACAGTTCCCTGATCTCCATAAAACTAAAATATAGATGGATAATGAAATATAATTCCTTTAGAAACTGAACAAAAATGGACTATTTGTTGAATAAAAAAGAACATGACTAATTATGTTATATAGATGGGACTGACTTACTGTATTGTGATACATTTAATTTAAATGTTCAATTCTTATAGTAATAAAATGAACCAAATTTGCAACTTTATAATAGTCAATAGAACTGTAAAAAAATTTTGAAATAATATTTATTTTGCAAAATCTCTTCCCAAAATCCATCTAAAGCCAAGGCTGAAGAACTTTTATTTACTACAACATTAACTGACTGAACCAGATCCCAATATGTCACATGGTATTATGCCAAATGATGTCAAACCAAATCATTAATTTTTTGGAGTCATTCTTTGGTTTTGACTGTGGATTTAGTATACCTGACACACAATTTACTGAAGATACTACAGGTAAAAGGACATAACTATAGTAGGAATCCTTCTAAAATTTATTTTTTTTTTAATTCATATTTCTGAGGATGTAAGTCATGATTGCAGGTTTTGTTGTTTTCAGGCATATTTCTTTATTATATATTCTCCATAAGATTGTTATAAACCAGAATATATACATAAGTATACATGAAACAGTAGGGAACTTTTACAATAAGATTCTTTCACAGAAAGTAATGCTTCTGGTTGAATTATAGCATAGTCTCAAACAGATTTAGGGGTGCAAATCAGAACTTGCAAAAATTTCAAAATGAAATATGAAATTCACACAAACTATAGGAGAGAAAGAAGACAAGCTTAAAACATTTCCTGCTATTAAAAATAAAAATGTATTTTACAGAATAAAAAATTATTTTTATACAAAGTTTTGTCAAAAAAGAACAAATTGAAGATTTTATGTTCAAGTTCTCCAAAATATTTACTTCTAAAACTACTCAAAGTCTATATGTGTAAAATGTCCATAACTTTAAAGTGATAGACCAGAACAGATACTTTAATACCTCTGAAACACTAAAAAACAGAATACCTACACTAAAATGAAATAAATCAGACTGTGCCATAAAGAATAGTTATATAGTAAGTAACAATCTAGACCACAACAGTTGAAATGGTCAAGCAAAGCCTGAGTAGAATCCTATACAACAATAAAGGTCAACTGATCACTGGAGTATCAAGTGAAGTAGACTAGTCTAAAGGGTCAAAGAAAAGGTATTTTTCTTGGACGAGAATCTCCTCCTCTGGAAACCCATAAACAATTTTGCTTCTGTCTTAGTGGATTATACAAACTACATGACCTCAAAGCAGCCATCAGAGTTTCCATACTATAACTTTTAACATGTTCTATGCATCTTCATAGTTATAATAATTAGAGGTTGGGATTTGCTGTTTTTAATAATGCAATCCTTCCTCATGATTTTGTTTATTTATTTAGCTTCATTTGGATGTAATTATTTAATTTCACTATACATATCTAAATGGAGGTCAGACAATAACAATACAACCTGTGTAACCAAGTACATTCTCAAAAGTGGGTCACAGGTAGTGATACAACAGGTAAGAAGCACAAAATGTAGTTCTGTTCTTGTAGTGGAAAAATCTTGAAGGAGGATATCAGTGGTAAGTAATTGCTGGACAAGCTCCTGCAGGTAAGGTTCCATTCATCCTACACAGGAAAGACCAGCTTAGCTTGTGAGGGAATATGAAAATGATCTAGGTAGATTCAAGACCGGATCAGCAACCCTGAGATAGTGCAATGGAAACAAGTTTATAGAAAAAAAATATCTGAAGTATAAAGTGGCCCCTAATCCAGTCAAAGCTGTGAATCATATGGAGGATAGGCCTCTCATCTCCATATCTCAAGTGGTACACAAGATTGTACCTACTGAGGCATCCTATTACACTTTCAGAGGGCTTCATCCACTCAAAGAGCTCCAGCTAGAAGGTGGAAATTTGCAAAGGAAATGGATCAATTCATAAAACACATCTCATGTTATAAGGAGAGACTGATTATTTATTGTTGTTTTATAATGATTTCCCAATTTCAGACACCTTGGAATTATGACCAAGGGTCTTGAGTGGTACAGAAATATTTCATAGGTAAGGGCCCAAGTGATGGATAAAGAATAACTTACCTGTTAGGAATTCTATCTCACTATTAGAATCAAAACCAAAGGCAAACAAAATCTTGAAGTTTCAAAAAATGTATTCAGATACTTCAACATGCCTACATTCAAGATAAGCTCTTAAGAGTACTACAATCACAATGCCATAACATCACTAAATGGATAAACTGGTAAGATGCAACCCAAATTTAAGGTATTTGAAAACATTGCAGTAAACAAAATTGGTAACTTCACAAGTCCATTTCTCATGTGGCTTGAGTAAGACCTGAAAAATATGATTTGGTGTCATGTATAAAGAATCTTCTTCAATTCATCCTGAAAGATTCAGTATGGTTATAACTGATTGAATGTAAAAACTTTCTTCAGAGTAAAAATTGTGATCAAACAAGGTAGATAACAAACATACAAAACCCAACAACAATGGATACCATCTCTTAAGGTTTCAATTTTATTTAGGAGGGTGTGATTTGGGTACAAGGTTTTCTGAAAGAAAGTTATATGAATCATATCAGACAGAAATTTTGACCAATACAAGCAATAAAAAGACATGTTTTGAATACATCTGATAAAGTGAACAAACTGTTGATAGTTCAGAAAAGAAAAAAGCCAAGAAATGTAAGAATATGCCCAACAGGATAGTATCTAGGATATCTGGTAAATTGAAGATGATGGTCTCAAAAGAGTTCCTGGAATAACAGGGGAAGAAAGAGATTAATGGCTTCTTTGGCAACTGAAAGTTGAAAATTAGGCAGCTTTGAAATCAGCTGTTGAAGAAGCTTATGTACTATAATCATGAAATATGGAAAAAAAGCAATATGTTAATGAACTGGCAACAGGAAAGAAAAACTGTGTCTAATGCAACAATCAGTAACTGCAAAAGGTTGTCAAATAGGACTGTTAGACCATGAGAGAAGTGTGTCAGCAGCAGCAGGGTAACATTCTAACCACAAAAAAAGGGAATTCAGCAATTTGGCCAAAGGACCTAACAACAACCAGTCTGAATAAAAAACTAATATAGGTGAAAATTCTTCAATGATAAACAATGGTTGTTTGTTTATTTTTAAGTTAAGCACAAAGGTACAAAATGGGTTATCTGTGATATGCCCACCATGGGTATCAAAAACCCAGTTTTTAGCATTGTAAGTCCACAGAGATACTGCTGTGCCACTGGCAGGCAAAAAACAATGAAGTCCTGGAAAAAATTCTATCTGAAAATTAACTGAAAATTGTGCACATGGAAAGCAATAATTTTGTATCAAAGTATGATGTATTGAGAAGAAATTTTGTAAAATGGATGGTAACTGCCTGTTGTGGAGACAAGTGTAGAGGAGGACATTTTAAAAGTCTTCAATCTTTCATCTTCTGGTCAGTATTTGTATAGGTGTTGTTGGTCTTTTATAGTGTCCTGGTAGATTGTGGAGAGCATGTTAAGATTGGTTGAATTATCACTGTTTCTGATTAGAGATTTCCTGTAGATTCAACCAATTGCAGCCACAGGTTACTCACCTCTACTCTGGAATCTCTGTTCAGTGAAGGTTTCAGTGTTGATATAAAATGATTCTTTGATTTTTCTTTTCTTCCAGAATTTGTCTGTATCAATGATTCCAGTTTTTACCCAGCTTATTCTGTGTTCAGTTGATGTGGCGTAGTCTGCAATGGCTGAATTTTGTGTTTTCATGAGTCTTGTACTATCTTTATGTTCTTTTATTATTGTTGACCGATTTCTTCCTGTTGTTGCATGCACACAGAATTTCGTAAATTAAGTTTTGAAATTCTCTTTGGTGGGCCACTGTTTGTTCATAAGACAACTCAGAAAGCTATACATCAAATCCCAGGATATTATGGTCAGTTTTGACATCACAGATCTATTTACCAACGTTCCAGCCTCAGAAACCCTTCACATCACCAGATCATGACTGCTGAATGACAACTCTCTACCACACAGAACAGATATGAAAATAGATGCCATAATGGAACTAACAACCATTTGCCTACAATCAACTTATTTCCAATGCAATGAGGAATTCCACAAACAAACAGATGGCCCAGCCATGGGATCACAACTCTCTTCAATCCTAGCAATCATGGAAGACATTGAAGAAAGAGCCCATTCATCCACACCTATAAAACCAAGTTTCTACAGATGTTACATTGATGACACCTTCGTTATTTGGCCCCACCGTAAAAAAAATTTACCAGCCTTCTTAAAACATCTCAATTTTGTAGACAAAAGAATCCACTTCATTGTGAAAATGGAGGAACAAAACAGTCTACTGTTTCTTGACATACTAATCAGAAAACAAGCAAGACAAATACACTTCCAGTCCTATCATCCAACGTCAATAAAATGTGGTACAATCTAATGCCTAAACAAGAGAGTAGAAAACATTTGTGATAAGACATCCATTGAAGCAGAATGCCAAAAGATTGCAGAGAGTTTTAAACAGAATGGTTACACATCCTCCTTTATCAAAAACTCCTTGAAGAAGACCACGACAGAAGAAAAAGATCAGAAAGTCACCATCATTACAATCATTTACCTACCATATCTACAACATTTCAGTGAAAAAAAATGCACAGCCAGGAAATTCAACATAGTCTGATGGATATCCTACAATACTTTAAGATTCATTCTGGTAAAACACAAACAGCGATCTACTAAAGAGAATCTCAAAAATGTCATATATGAAATTCCATGTTCCTGCAATGATACATACATTGGAGAAATGGGAAGAAAACCTGCAACAAGAATAAAAGAACAAAGATAGTGCAAGACTAATGAAAACACAAAATTCAGCCATTGCAGAGCTTGCCACGTCAACTGGGACACAGAATAAACTGGGAGAAAACTAGAATTAACACTATTTAACCTTCACTAAACAGAGATTCCAGATTAAAGGTGAGTAACCTTGGTTGAATCTACAAGAAATCTCCAATCAGAAATAGCAATAATCCAACCAATCATAACACACTCTCCACAATCCACCAGGACGCCACAAAAGACCAACAACACCTACACACACACACACACACTGACCTGAAGACGAAAGGCGAAAGACTTTGAAACATCATCCTCTACACTTGTCTCCACAATAGGCAGTTGCTGTCCATTCTACAAAGTTTCATCATGAATACTCTGTCTAAACAACCTATGAAAGAATGATGTATTAAAATTTCAAAAAAACATAACAACCATGTAGTAATAAAAACTACATCAGTGATAACTGCAATAAGGAAGGCTGGAAATTAAAAAATATAATCTTAAATAAAAGAACCAAGAGCATGTAAGGAAAAAAATTTTGTGAAAATAGATGAGTAAAGGAAAGTAGCTCTGCTGAAAGACTATTAACATATAATTGGCTCCTAAAAGCATCAGCAATGATCTGAAGACCAGAAGTAGTAGAAAAATATAAATATTCATGAACAGAATTGTTCAACTTGAGATGAGCACCTTCAGGCACAACAGAATTCAATATCTGATATAGATCATAACTGAGAAAAAGAGAAAATCAGAGAACCAGAAGTTTCCTCAAAATTAGGGCAAGCTAACAAATCCCACTTTTCACACAGTGAAGGTGAACAGGTGAAAACAAAAGATCTTTATTATCATTATAGATAATGTGGACATCAGCAGATAATAGAGAATTAATGGTTGAATATATTAACTTTGGGAGCTCCTTGAATGTTAGCAAACGATAAAATGAATAAAGCCTTCAAGGAAGTTAGTGAAATTTCTAATATTGGTAGGAGCATTTACAGCAGTAATTGACTTTGACCTCAGAATTCATGGTGAGAAAAGTTAAAAACATCTGTAAAACAAAAAATGGTGGGAAAGCAGAGTTTATGTACATGTATCTTCCTGGTGCATATGGAAAGGTGGAAGATTGATAGTGAGCAAGATGAGCAACACACAGGATATAAAATGAGAATAAAGTAGGTAAATTCATGGTAAAATAACAGAATAAGAAATTTAACTAAGTGAAAGGGTAACTTATATTAATGATAATGTACCATATGTAGTTTATTTACATATATAAGTACCTACTGGCCCACTATCTTTCCACTATGATAAGCTTCTCTCCACATATGACCCTGAAGCTGTTTCAATGCAGTTGTTTTACGGTCAGCATCCATCTGATCAAGTACATTGGTTATAATAGCTTCTTGAAGTTTGCCCTCATCATTATCATCAACATCTGGAATTTGAACTACATTTAACCCATTCTTCAAGTCTTCTACTGCCTATTACAGGATGGAATAAAAAATGAATATATTAACATAAAAAATGGTCTACAGTGGCTTAACAGCTTTGATTCAAAAATTGCACAAATACAGACCTTTATCATAATCCATTTACACAGATGATATTTTGTAATTAAAACAGTTCTGGAGCTTCACCATGTCTCATAATGCTCTACCACTTGGTTATGCAACTTGGCTAGTTATGCAGTATAGTTTCTATTGCAAAAGTATACTATGATATACAAAGCACACCACTCCTCCCAATTTGCTTTCTATAATCCAGTTGCAGAGAAGTCTGTAGATACTGTATCTGGTTGCTTATCATTATATCTTCATATTAAATAATATATATTTCATTATCCAGCTGCTTGAGACATGTAATGGCTGAACAGAAGGTATGATTAGAAACTTTACCTTGGCAAGTTCTTACTCTTTTGGCTTTGTTTACACATAGAGATCCTTTTTGATTATGTTATATAATGTTGCTAGGAGGAAAGAGCTTCTGTCACTGACCTCTGCATTCATGGATTCTTAGTTACTACAATATGTTTCAGGTTATTTACAACTGCTGGGCTTTGACTTGTTACAATTCACTTTCTGGATACCTTTGCTGCTCCAAGTTGATCCATATACTTTCATTTTCCAGGACCATTTAGTACAAAGGATTTCCAATCTTGGAAAATATAAATCCTTGATCTGAAAACATCTTTATGATCTGGGCATATGAATATCTTGCAATGAAAAAAAAAGAAAAAGAAAAGGGCTGTTACATATACTTACAAAAAGTGATCTATTGTTATCAACATCTTATTACCTCTGAGATGCCAAACAATTTCAAAATGCAATTCTCATACAAGGTATTCCACCAACACTTTATATTGATTATGGTTGTTTAAATATACCATATTCAACCATATACCATATTTTGCATATTAATTCCTTCTGAAACATTGATGAAGACATACAGTATAATGCCACACAACTGAAAAAAGAAAAATGTCCGTCCTTGTAATTACCCCACACTACTCAAAACTCTCCCATTTTTTTGTATAATAGGTCTTCCAAGTCTCCTTATATTGTATACTAAGTTTAAAGATATTACTTTAACCTTTATCGTTCTAAAGCAGGCTTTAAAGTAGAGCATTTTGTAATTTTATAAAAATTAGACACAAAATCTGGAAATTATAATCCCCAAACCATCACCTTGTAAAGATTTTCACACAATATTTGTTTACTAGCATTTTATACTATTACTTTAACATATAAAATTATACAAGAAATATGATACATACTAAAAAATAACTTGAAGAATATATTCAAAAAATGCTAGTTTTCAATAATGACAATACTGGAATTCAACATGGAGGCTGTTTAAACAGAATTTATGATGGATCTTTTACATGAATCTTTCTCAGTTTCACATATTCCTCACCATCTGAACAATTTTTCAAGCTTACCTGCTATACTACAATCTGACCCAAGTGAAGTTAAATAATTTTTTTATTCCAAAAATACATCAAAAGATGTAGCACCATATTAGCACATTTTAATAACAATTAATAAATATTGGGCCAATCTTTATTTATCAGCAAGTATAAAAACTGTTTACAGTCAAGCTAAAAGTGACATTTTTTGACGAAGGGTAAAAACAACACAAGGCTATTAAATTATCAGGTAATGAATTTGTTTAAAATCACAAACGATGTATCCATTTATCTTAGAGAAACTTGATTTAACAACTTTGCTGATATCTTTATTTATAAGAAAGTTCTGTTTAAAAAAACTTAAAACTGAAAGATTTACCTGCATTCTCAATGAATCAATGTCTTTTATCAACTCAGCATTCTTCCAGTGGTCTTTAATGTATCCGATCAAGTTTTGTCTTATATAAGGAAATAACACATCCTGAAAATATTACACACACATATGATCAAATTATATATACGTCACTCACTTATGTTTTAAATCCACAAAATCAGGTATGAAGTACAAACACTTTTACTTGGAATCTTGATCTTGTTGTTATCCATAAACGTGAAAACATATACAATAATAATTAACACCAAAATGTTGTATAGTACAGCTCATTTGCAAATATAAAATTGTTGGATACTTATATATTACATTCTATATTAAACATAATTCAGTATATTCAGCCCTCTACCTCTTCTTTTAAAATTTTATCAGCAATTTCATTGTTTGAACAGTTATTTCTTCATACAAAAGTTTGGTTTGTTTTGAATTGTGTGCAAAGCTACATGATGGCTATTTGCTCTACCCATCACTGATTTTGCAGTATAAGACTAGAGGGACGGCAACTTGTCATCACCATCCACTGCAAATTTCTGGGCTACTCTTTTACCAACAAATAGTGGGACTAATCATCACATAATAACACCCCCATGGCTGAAAGGGTAAGCATGTTTGGTGTGACAGGAATTCAAACCCTTGACTGTCAGATTATGAGTCAAAGTATCTCAACCATCTGGCAATGGCAGGCCCTCATACAAAACTTAATTTTATATCATAAAAAACAATTAGTTTTGAAGTTACATTAATGGAATAACCTGTATTCCTTAAAACTATGAAAGCATAAACTTAAAAAGAATAATTAGTACTGTTTACTGAATATTGCTAATACATCTATATTATTTTTTAGAGAAACAACTTTAACATTATTAACATTTCTAAGAATGCATAGCATTCTTAAGTTACGTACATACAAGTCAAGATAATAAGATTTAGCTGGTAGTGAGTCACTGATATTTAAAAAATGCAATGTGATGAATGGCAAAGATGAATTTTAAGATGTAAAATAAAAACAAATAGTGCAATACAGCAGAGCTTCAGCTTTAAGTGATACTATCTATTTGATTGACTCTGTTATATTCTAAAGATAACAGGATGAGAGAGAGAAATTTAAGAGTTGCCCCAAAAAACAAAAATCCTTGCCAAAGTTAAAACACTTAAATTTCCAACAAACATGGATTTACTTGAGCAATGAAGGACATAAATTTATAGCAGTTTAAAAGGGAAATCAAATATTTCCTTGAACAGATATGGTGGTTTCAAATTTGCACCTTTTTTAAGGGTGGGTGTGTAAGGACCAAATGGTTGCTAGTTGTCCACATATTACATTAAATTCCTCCTCATACATATTTTAGACATAACGGTACCAAATGCAAGTGTTTTTAACATAAACACTAAATGTAATGTACAAATAACTGAAAAAACAAACAAACTTGAATTAATCAATAATAGTAATAATAAATCTCAACTGTAATATTTTGGTTGCTGAATAATTGGAACACTCAAAAACTAAATCAGAAACATTAATTGTAATTAATAAAATATCTTATGTAACACAGATTAAACTAATTAATTGTTTAGCTCTATCTGCTGGTGCCCACAGTCACATTTGCTACATTTCAATATTCATTATCAATCCACAATGTTGCCTCTTTTCTGTTGCTTCATTTTTTGTTATGCAAAAAGCTACAGAATTGGCTATACATATTGTATCTATCACAGTTACCAGAACAAAGTTTTTGGCATTATGAGCCTTCAAACTTCAAGCATTTTCCATTGCTATTGTCCACACTATAATCTTGGATAAGATTGAGATTACAGTGCACATTAATAGCTTTAGCCATTTTTCTTTTCATTGTGTTGAAAAACAGTAGCATTCAGTGTAAAACATATCATTTGAAATGTATTTTTAAATAACTAATAACATCCAAAAAGAAGTCTTTTCGACTATGAAAAATATGCAATGACATTAGATGACTTACAATGAACTCTCCAAAGTTACCATTTGTATAAAGCTCTATACTTAGCCATATCCCATAAAATAATCACTGAATTCATGTTATGAATGCCTAACTACTTTCACAATCATATTTATAGCTTCTGTTTGCCACCTGCCTTTAAATTTTGCTTTCTGTGCATTGGATTCAACAAATAGGCAAGTTGTATAAGAGGAAAAAACCAATGTCCCAATGGAAAATGTCATCAAGTCTCATTCTTCAGCTGCTAACGTGAGACAAATAGTTCAACAAAGTTGAAAATAGTTCTTCATTGTGGTACCTCACATTCTTGAAGATAATTACCTCAGACAATAATAAACTGTCACCTACAAATTTTATAACAGCATATAAGAATTAGTGCAACAGACCCAATACTCCACTTGTTTGAACCCATAAAACTAGTTCATTCTGTACATTTCTATATCTGAACTGACTAGTATGTGCGTAATGGCTATTTGCAAATATTCCCTCTTTTCAAGTGTACTTGATAACTGATCTGAACAAGAGTATTATACAAATATATATTTTTAAATTATCTTAAATGTTTTTCAGGTCTTCTGAGGAATATGTTTCTCATAAATTTTCTTTGCAATGCATGTTTTCAAATGTTCTTAGCAAACAGGCTACTAAACCACAGATGATGAGGTGAGCACCTATCTGTTCAAATAGGGCTCATGCATCCTTCATATTAATTATAGAATCAAATATTGTACCATGAAAATTCTCTAATTCCAGTATTTACAGCATCAATGAAGACTTTAGCATAAACTTACCTAGTTCTTAATTCAATATTCTTTAGTAGTACCTGTTTTAGATTATAAAAATGTGACATGATAAATTCTTAGTAAGTTTACAAAAAAAATTGCCAATTAAAAAAAAAAAAAGAGATAATTATTTTGGTCTCACTTAGAATATTGAGTACAGTTTTGATCTCCTTATCCAAGATTAATAAAGAATATAACCTTACTAGAAAGAACTCAGATAATAAGGATAATAGAAGAAGATCGTTTGCTCTTGACAAAAGAGAGGCAAGTGGTATTTTATTGAAGTTTACAAGAGCAATTGAACAATCAATAGGATAACAGCCTCCAATTCTTTGTCCTATATTCTGGGGATAATAGAATACCACGACCCAAATTGTATTACACTTTAGTTGAAAACATTTTCTTTAAAATATGACAACGAAAAAAATCTTACTTTAACAAAACTTATAGATGTTGTTGTTCCTTCAATATCCAATAAAATTGCACTAATATTATAAACGTCAACATGCACCATTCTTTCAATAAATATAACCCGAAGGATGTGACGCTATATTTTCAGCCGCGACATAAAGGCTTATAAGGAAGTTTTGAGTTTATTATTATTATTATTATCAAGTACAATGTTTCGTAGATTAATATATTCTAAACCGCGTTTCAACGAATTTCAATTTGCAGGTATGCTGGTAAAAATCCTGATAACTAATAAAATTCAATAGGGTAAACGAACATTCTTCGCTTGGTATTATTTGCGCACAAAAGTGATACCTATATAAAGGATAAAAATCACCATAGATTAATTTACTTTATTTCGTTCTAAAATAATTTCAAGCCTTGTGGCTATTGAAGATTTCTTCTTTTTAGTAATCAAAAACACCTTAGGTATTAAAGTAAAGTACGGCCAGTAAACTATTGAGCATATGACTTAAGGAAATGAAATCAAAATTGGTGGCCAAACTGGTAGTTATTCATCAGTTAGCTAGGTCGCGTATTATGTTTTAAGTACCCCGCTGGTACAACTGTAAGTTTACAGATTTATAGACTAAAATCAGGGGTTCGATTCTCCTTGTTGGACTCAGCAGATAGCCCGATGTGGCTTTGCTATAAGAAAAAACACACACACAAACACTGATAGTTAATTGTCTCCAAAGTATTTGTTTAAGATTTGTGGAAATAATTTTCTGAGCTTTTGCGAAGTGCACTCATTTGGAAGCATGATTCACGTGTGACTTTTTTGGAACTTTGGAGAGAGTCTGTTCCTTCTTTTCAGTCTCACCTTATCAATTGGAAATGCTGACGGACAATGCAGGCATGACAGTCAAAATACTTACCTAGACAAAATGGAATGCTCATCACGACGCTGTGAACTCAGTGGATGAAAATTTTGAAAATCTGGTCTCAACTCTTGAAGTACTGTGCGATTCAAAAGAAAATTTGGACACAAGAGAATCAGCTCAGATTTTTCTATCTGCTGTATGTGATTTCTCTTTTTTTGAAGGCGTAGTAGAAATTAATCTCACACAAAAGTAATTGCAAACATTTGGAATCAGCATCGAAAAGCGCATTATGAAGCTTCATGATTTAAAACTGTTTTTTGAAGATCAGCGCAATAAAATTTTGGAGAGGGTCATTCATTTTACAACTACAAAGTGTGAGGAAATGGATATTTCTTTGGAGAGAAGAGGGAGAGTAAAGCTCCGGAAAAGGATGCTGGTCTCACGTTGTCAAAGGAAGTAAAAAGAGCTGTGTTTTAATGTCTTTATCATTTTTCATCAAAAATTGGAGATTCTTTCTAAGACAATGGATCAAATCTGTCAATCTTCATAGTTATTCAGCCTAACACTTTGATTGCTTGCAATAGAAGAATAACTTCGGAAGTAAATTCCAAATTTGACTCTTATTTGAGATGAATTCTTCGATGAAGATATCAGTGTGGAAATTGAACGACTTCAGAGGTATTTGAAAGCTGCTAAAATTAGCGCTGAAGGAGCAAAAAAATGGACATTATTACAGTTTATAGAGTTTATTATGAAATTGGATTTTTATGTGTATATGCCAAGCTTGTCACTGTGTTTGAGATTTTTTCTGTCTGTGTGTCTGTTGCTTAACGTGAAAGAAGTTTTTCCAAACTGTAATTGACAAAAATTTCCTTTGCTCGATCATGAGTCAAACAAAACTGACAAATCTGGCTTTACTTTCAATTGAATATGAATATGCAAAGCAAGTGAATTTTGATGAGGTCATTGATCAATTTTCAAAAATTAATGCTCGGAAGCACAGACTGTGAATCATCTATATTTATCTTTGAAAAATAGATTGTGTGTTGAGACTGAATTTCCTGTGTTTTTGTGTAAAATAAAATGCAGTATTACCTGTTCACTGATTTTTAATCTCCTGCATTTTTCTTATTTCCAATTTACTTATGAAAATACTGTACTGTTTAAAATCCTAATTCCAAACATAATATATGTTCCTGTGTGTTTAAATTTTAAAATTATTTTTGGATGTGTGTGTGTGCAAAAAGAATGATC
The DNA here is from genome assembly GCA_011833715.1 of Carcinoscorpius rotundicauda. Lineage (NCBI taxonomy): Eukaryota > Metazoa > Arthropoda > Merostomata > Xiphosura > Limulidae > Carcinoscorpius > Carcinoscorpius rotundicauda. Next base: position 51,942,138 of record CM022395.1, read on the forward strand.
CGCCCTGGGTGCCAAACACTTTAGGTATACCTCTGGTCGAAACAATACTTTATATTTGCAGTTAAAGGTTTATTTTGAAATATAGTATCTTTAGTACTGTTTCTTTTTAAGTATATCAACATTTTAAAACTAAAGGATGTTTGTAATCTGAATATTTTGTTGAAGGTTGATTTTGTATATCGTGTTTTTTTGTAGTGCAGTCATAAATTATTTTTGCTTATCAGTGATAAGCATGAAGGCTTATAAAGCTAAAAAAAACATTTTACAATACCCTGGTAGGCACAGTTATTGAAAACTCATTGTGGAGCTTTATATTTAGTATTAAACAAACAAACATAGATCAGCTAAAATAAAAGTGGAATATTAATGATAAGAAAAAAGGCATAGAGAACATGAATCAATGATTTCTAAACTGATTATATATGGACTTGGTCATTTTGATCGAGCTTGGAACCACCTGATAATAATGAAAGTATATATACTATAATTTGTAATTTAGTAAATGTAGTTGCATACAATTTGACAAGTTTTTAGCACATTTTATGAGTCTTTTGCACACAAACAATCAGAGTTATTTTAAGTCTTTTTTAATGTGTTTATGAATTTATGGTCGAGGTCTGACTTTGATTAGTCTTAGTGCAAAATTATTTTTATATTAAGAATAAAAATACTTTTTCATCTAGCAGTTTTTACATCTGTTTTTCCTAAACTCTAGAGCCTTCTGTACGAACATCAATTTTTTTTCCGTATAACTTTATATTTTATCTTATTTTCTCTACCACTACACTGTTTATAGCTCGGTCCAGTTAACCGACCTTTTAATATCCACATAAAACAAATATAAAATATAAATTACTCTTATTTTCTAGAATGACCGCATATTGTATTACGAGTATTATTATTATTTAATTTTATTTGTTTCCTTGTCTATTTTAATAACTTTCTAATTTTTATGCTTTAGTTACTTTTATAACAATTAATTGTTTGTTTGTTTGTTTGTTTTGGAATTTCGCACAAAGCTACTCGAGGGCTATCTGTGCTAGCCGTCCCTAATTTAGCAGTGTAAGACTAGAGGGAAGGCAGCTAGTCATCACCACCCACCGCCAACTATTGGGCTGCTCTTTTACCAACGAATAGTGGGATTGACCGTAATATTATACACCCCCACGGCTGGGAGGGTGAGCATGTTTAGCGCGACGCGGGCGCGAACCCGCGACCCTCGGATTACGAGCGCACGCCTTAACGCGCTCGGCCATGCCAGGCCGTATAACAATTAATAAAAAATACACATAAAAACCAAGAAATTTAGAATTTATTTGAATTCCTTTTTACATTAATATTAATACTAGTATGTAATATAGTAATAAAATAGAAGTTCATCATACTGTCATATTTAAAGCTCTATTAAAAGTATTTTTACCATGTAGATTAGATACTGTTACAAATGGCAAAATTTTGAAGTGTTGAAGTATACTGCGCCAGTCCTTTATTTTTTGTTGTTGTTGTTTTGAATTAAGCACAAAACTACACAATGGGCTATTTGTGCTCTGCTCACCACTAGTATCGAAACCAAATTTCTAGCGGTGCGAGTCCGTAGGAATTCCGCTGTGTCACTGGAGGGGAGATCTGAAATTGACATTCATCTGGTGAATATATTCTAAAAGGATGTACACTTTTATAATAATTTAAGACAATAAAATTTTCAAATATTCAATTTTAATAAATATTAATTTTGCATTAAATTATTTAAATACATTTGGAAATACAAAAACAAAACAAAACACAATGGCCTAGATACTTCAAAATAATGATTCATAAATCTTACCACTTCCACCTCTGAAAACCCAAAATTAGTGTTAACAAATCTCGAGATAGAATTTATTAAATATATGTGATACATTTTTTCAAAAATAATAAAGGTATTAGTGCACATAATAACTCATTTTAATATTTTTTGTGAATAATATTTTTCTCTGTGTATTTCTTTTATTGAAAATTAAACATAATATAATTAAGGGTTTAAGTATAAACTTATAATTTTGTATTAACGATGTAATGAGACTTGGCACTCACAACTAGACTACACCAGAGAAATGTTGGATTAAAGTTAGTTACAAATTATTTTGTGGAAACTAGACTGAATAAAAGATTAAATAGATAAAATTGAAGAGTGATAAAAAAGAAACTGTAAAGCTTTACGTGGTAGTATATAATTAGTAAATTGTTGTCAGAAATATCACCAACTTCTCTACAGCACTAAAAACTATTACCTAGTGTTCGAGTACCGTGAAATTTCTTGAGCATGTCACAGGCTTTGAACAAATTCTCAGTACCTTTGTGTATGTGGGCCTTCCATGACGTAATTGTTGTAATGCTGTAGTTCTCCACCAATAGGAGAGTGACATGTTTCCTATACATGATCACTAACTCATCCTTTTCTCAGTACTGTGTTTTGAGTTTCTAGTTAATTTATTTGACTACTTTCTTTCTTTAGTACTTGTATTGCAGGGGCGTAATTTTTTACACCCGAAGGGGGGATGATTTTTGCTACCACTTATGTGAACTGTTAAATTTGCAAATTGGTAATCTCTGATTACATGAACCTCAAAGCTGTAAACATGCAGTCACAGAGTAATCTTGTTTCCACAATACTTGCATGTACACTTAGGTTTACTGACTGATACTTAAGAACTATCGCTTAGATCAAAAAGCTTAGAAGCACACCTGTGTTAAAGATGTACATTTCGGCTACTGAAAAAGCCTACATCTAGACTAATTATGTAATTCGATTGGTAAGAACATGAGAATCACATGAACAAACACACAGTTTGTAGGCCTGTGATGCAATAAAACAATTAAACAAACCAAACTGTAGGGGGGATGATTGTATGCACCATACCCCTCACCTAAAATGAAGGGGGATGTATACTCTCCATCCCCCCAGGATCTACGACCCTGTTGTATTGCCTTTGTTTTTGCACTTTTGCTCTATTCATCTGATTGTAACTTCTTCTTCTCTAGCCATTACATTCCTACTTTAAACTTTCTTCAAAATTATATGTAATGTAAGTCATTCAAAAAGAAAAAAATCCAAGACAAAGATATTCTTTTTCAGACATTTTCTCCAACTAATGCCATGGCAAGTGGAGACATCCTGGTCTATTTATGGATTTGACATTCAGTTATTATCATTTGAGCTTATTTAGTGAGCACGCTACTATATGTGACAGGTCTTGGATTTAATTCAGTGGCACAGTAGTTTTGACATAATGGATAACTCAATTTCCAAAACTATATTGAGCTCCGATTAACTCTGGCGTACTAACAAGTCAACTGATGATATTCTTACTTTCTTACATCAGGTAGTTAGCTCCTGTTTATCTATTTCTTCTCCAATTCAAGTTTGTAGTCACTTTGTTTGTCTTTTGTAGAACTCACTTTACTTGTAAACAATTTTGCCCAGCTCTTCCATCTCTGTTCTTTGTTACTGGTATATAATAAGTTATAATTTTTACTGTACATTTTAATGTCTTTTTGTTTTACTTCTTGATGCTTTTGGATTTATCAGGTCCTTTTTGAGACGTTTGGAATTTTTCTACAAAGTAGGCTTTTATAAACTTTCTACCCTTGCTCTCCATCAATAGAAATTTGCAGTCTTTTACCACTAATATTTCTTTACATATCTTTTCCATATTTTACTTCATTCTGCACTGGGTTTTTCAAGAAGGTTCTGTCTGTCTTGACCATTATAAGTTACTGGGCAGCAGTGTCTATGACTTTTCACCTCTTTCTTGGTAATAATTTCTTCTTTTTGTATCTTTTTACATACCTCTTTAAAACATTGTTTGTTTATCGCTCTCTTTCCTTTTGTCTCTTTTCCCGATTGTGACCCTTATGTGGATCTTTTGGCTGCTACGTACCTTTTCTTTGGTCTACTTTTTGTATCATTTATTCTCCCAAACCATATTTTTTCTTCTTGTTTGTGACTGTCTTTGTTTGCATATTTATGCCTTTGATGCCTCATGTACTCTCTATCAGAGTGGCTATTTGATGTTATTTACAGGCCACTATTTTCTTCAAAAGACCTGGACTGCCTAGAAAGATGATATCTTTTACAATCTTTCTTCCCTTGTAAAACAGTCATTCTGATCCTAGTCATCTTTTTTGTCCGATAGGGGTTATCCATTGATATCTTCCTTGGACTGTCCCCTTTCACAGAAATTACCACTGCTTATTTTTATTATGGTAGACAATTTTCTCTAGAAACTTTCTGCCCTAACTGTTTGAGTTCACCAGCTCATCCATCTTGCACTATTTTGTTTTGGCAAGTCTGATTGTACACTCTTTTGTGTCTCTCATTCTACCATATTTGGCATATCACAGCCAATAGCTTATATCTTTTCATCATTGGCCTTTGGAGGAGATTTTATTGGCTGGTACATGAACTATAATCAACACATTCATATCTCGCTACTGTCATCATTGGGTGACCTTAAGTGCCTTTGGATTTTACTTTCTTCCAGTTACCATTCTTTAGTCTGCCTAAAAACTCTAGCGTGGCGAGTTTTTCAGTCATCTTCATGTGTTTCATGACACCACATTTTACCATTTCTAAGAAGCATGGCTAAAAGATGTAGGACATCAATATGTAAATTGCAAATTGTTATAGTTTACTATGTGTGCATATAGCCATATTTTGCACGTGATAATCCAGTGGTATAATGCTTAAAGTGCAAAGAGTGGTACCATTTATCAAGTGAAAACATGCAAAAGAATGTATTCAGGGATAAAATTATTACTTACCTTTTATAAATGTTCTTCGTATATGAAAAGTATAATTAGTATGTTACTGAAGTGTTTAACAGGTATTTTCCAGCTACTATAATGAATATATCACTGTTGAAATGATAAATACTTTATTTCTTATAGGTGTAATACTGGAATGTTTAAATTATTTTTTTTATTTCTCAGTGCTTTTTGTTAACAAAAAGTTAAACAGATTGTTTTTTTTAGTATGTACAATGAATACAGTTCTAAAGCTTCCATTAGCTTAAGAAACTGGCCACAAAATATGTTATAGCCAACAGTTATGAAGTGTTACTTTTCTGAAGTAATTAACTGTAGAGTGTGCTCAACTAAGTATGGTGCTTAAGTGTTTGTTCACTCAAATACATTTAAAAATATGTTTCTTTGCTAAATTTTCTTTATTATGTTTGTGTAGAGAGTGAAATTGATGTACGCTACTATATTTGGGGCCTTTATGTATTCAAACACAGTTATGTAAAGTAATATACATGAATTAAGAAAATGCATTCACTTTACCAGTGAATAATGTACGAACAATTACACTATAATCTTTTTTTAAGTGACTGTTTACTCTTACAGTGAGATCTTAGTAGCATAAAAAAGAAAATTCCATGTCTTTTTAGGATAGGCTGTATGATAATTTGGTCAGCAAAGAAAGCAATACTGATACATACAAAAATCCAATTAAAAATTTTATTTATCAAAGAGTATGTCATTCCTCAAGGAATAACTTCTAAAACTACGTTTCATTATATTAATTATATACCAGTTAATACAGTATGTATTACATGATTTCATGGCTATTACAGTCATGAGAAAACGTCGTCAAGAGACTATCATTCTTGTTTGTTTGAAGTTAAGCACAAAGCAACGCTATGTCTATCAAGTTCAACGATGTCACTTGTAAAATACCTTGAATTACCTATTTTCATTACCGAAATAGACAATACACACTGGTTGAATTACAGAAAACAACATTTACCTAGTTTTAGTTGTTGGTGCAAGGTTGGAATGGAGGTCTAGATTCATGATGACGAGAAATCCTAAAGTTGCGGATGGTTTGGTTTGTTTTAAATTTCTCACAAAGCTATATGAGGGCTATCTGCGCTGACCATCCCTGATTGCGCAGTGGAAGACTAGCTGCCTTCCCTCGACTCGTAATCTGAGGGTCGCAAGTTCGAATCCCCGTCACACAGAACACGCTCTCTCTTTCAGCCGTAGGAGCGTTATAGTGTGATGATGATTCAAACTCACGACCCTCAACTTATGAGTCGAGTGCTTTATCCACCTGTCCATGCCGGCCCCCGTTGCGGATGTAGCCACTTTTAGGTTTCTGTCGAAGTCAAAGCGTTTAAAAACGTTATAATCCAACATAATGAAGACAAGAAAACTGCGAAGCCAAAAGAACTGAGAAGAAAATGCTTTGTAATAACTTCCATTGCATTAGATCGTTCATGATTGACATTCATAGACATGCTTTATCAGGCCTGAACGAAGCTGGTCTTATGAAATACTTGAAGAACAATTCTTGTTGTTTATGCTAAGTGCATATCTACGTCACGGTAAAGTGACGCCTAAAAAGTAGTCTTGATGTTTTGAAAATACTTTTTATCAACAGCAATAAAACGTTTTGAGAATTGCATTGTATATTTCGAAGTAAGAGATCAATTACTAAACTTGTGCCATGCTTTATATCACAAACTAGATTATTTTATCTTGTTCAAAGTTACTATCAAAACAAGGCAATTTATATTAATTGGATTCACGATTTTGAGATTATATACATTGCAAAAACCTTTAGAATTGAAATATGATGCATACTTAGTTACTAAGTTTTAACTAGAGCAAGAAAAACATTTTCCAAGTAACATACACATGGAAGTTCTCTTAGAATTTAAAAACATTTGTTTTGAGATTTGTGACGTCTTTTTCAAAATTTATTCGTTTATGCGAAAATGGTTTCAAACATAAAATGTAATAATGAGAGGAAATAGTTACTTTGAACCAGGAAAGGAAAAAATGGTTAAAACAAAATAACATAGCGATTTGCATTAAGAGAAAGTCTTACCCTAGAGTGAACACACATAACCAAGAAATAGTTTTAAAACAAAACTCATCAAATGAATTTTTTTAAATATGTAAATAAGGATAGCAATAATTATTGGTATTTCCACTTCTGCCTAAAACATCGTGAGCGAAATGAATGGTAGACTAAAAAGAGATGAGAATAAAAACTTTCATATATTTATGAAAAGCTGTTTTAAACGAACATAATTGCGATAATATTGTTAGCTTAATCCTGAGGGTTTTTCAAATATCAGTTGTTCCAAAGCTTCAGTTGGAAAAAAATAACTTAGCTTATGTTCCAGTCAGACTAGATTAAAATAATTTTAATTATAATTTTACTTATAAAGCAATTAACAAATCGATAATGATATGTTTACCTCATTTAAGTACATACCGTATGCTTTAAGATGTTTTTATTTAGTGCTAAGCTACACAATGGGGTATCTTCACTCTAGCCTTCGGTGAAAATGGAATTATTGTGTTGTAAGTCTGTAAACTTATTACTGATTGAGGACAAACTATCAGCGAAATTTAAATAAATTTACAGTTTACTATGTTTTCCCAATTATTAGAATAGTATTTAAAACGTGATAGTAGTAACAATCAAACAACAACTTTATAAATTTATAGTTTTTAATGTCTATCTGTAAGGTACATGAACATTTTTGAAAACAATGTCATGCGGTGAACAATTTGATAAGCTATTTTTTGTGGTACAAACATACAATTTCACATTAAATATGCTTGGAAATCTTCTTAATTAGTGAACAAGAGTGGAGCTATTTCTCCTCACCTGCAAACTCATTTAAAGCACAAATATAAAAAAATCCTAGAATACTGGATATTTTAAATTCAAACTCAGCGTCATCTACTGGAGAAATATTCCAAATTTTACAAGAACAAGTGAAACAAACAACGCTTTGAAAACATAACATTACTCAACATTATTTACAAGTTAAATTTTAAAAGCTTCATTTACATTGAACGTCATAACGAATGAATCTTCACTCTGAACAATAGATAACAATAATTGTGAAGTACGCATACCATAATCTTTAACATCGTATTTCCAGGTCGAAGAAATGCTATCAATCATCGTGTGTTTTCTTTTTCGCGATACTGTAATTCAGTTCTTTACGGATTTCAACCGTTACCAAAGCTTACAAGTAATGAGTTTCACTTTTTGCCAGTTTAGAGGTTCGACACCATATCATAATTATTTTGCTAAATACTCGTTATTTCATACAAATTTATAGATCTATAAATAAACTTATATTCACTTTTACGGTATTTATAAGCAAGTTCAGAAAAAAGTAAAATATTCCTATTACGTTTACCGATGTTCTCAGAATATTTATAATAGAGGTTTTTTTTTATTATATATATATCAATGCACACACACATACACGAAAAAAAGATTCTCACTTCTACCCTTTAAAATAATGAACTACAAACCTGGATAACAAGTACGATTTTAGCTTTTATGATTTCTTTTTTTTTTTTTTAAAAGAAGAAATACTGGTTGCATTATCTTCACTAAACAACAAACACGTGGTATCGACTATGGTCTGTTAGGTAGCTTTTACAAAGATTCTGTCATGATGATATAGTTAATTTAGTTGTTTAGGACTTAGAAATAATACCATTTATTACATTTCTTGGATATTGTTTTCATATCCTACAGAAGAAAATTGAAGCATAAGTGGAGACTCTTCATTTTATATTTCCTTTTTATATGGATATGTACGAATTCAAATGGTTTTATATTTTAGAAACTAACTATTTAAAAAGAAAACGTTTGAGGTTGTAGCTTAATTTATTTCTTACTGAATACTTCCCATATATATCAATACGCTTGGACTGTATTGTAATACATTCTAAACAATACAAAGACATGTAAACTTATAATTATTTAACAATTAAATTCTACTCACAAGCAACACATGTACATAGGTACTTCTAAATTAGTATTTTCACACACCCGTAATACATAAATACGTGTTATGAGAATAATTCGACACTTTGATTGTTGAGTTTCACGCAAAGCTATACGAGGGATATCTGCGCTAGTTACCCCAAATTTTGATGTGATTGGCAAGAAGGAAGGCAGCTAGTCAACACTAATCGCCAACTGTCTGGCTATTCTATTCGACAATTGGGATTTCATAGTTATTTTTATAAAACATCTATTGTTCCAAAGTGAGAAGCGCGATTTTGTTTTGGTGGTAACGGGATGCAAACCATAGAACCTCAGTTCCACAGTTCGACACATTTATCACTGGGCCCCACTCGGCTCTTGAAGCTTAACACTGTGACTAACTGGCATATATGTGATGATTTGCTACATTTTATTTAGTCAAAATAATCAAAGCGCTGAAATTTACCATTTGAAGTGCAAAGTATTGAAAATATATTAAATTAATAATCTATTATAATTGTATATTGCCAACAAATAATCGTCTCGAGTGAAGAGAAAATATTACTTAAACAGTGCACTTTCCCCACATTCTCTTTGTGTGTTTATTATACATATATATATGAAACACGGCCAATTTGCAAATTGAACAGTTTTACACGTAGCTCGCGGAGGAAATGACAGTTAAGTTTGGTAGCTATTTCCAAGTTCCTCAGTTATTTCATAAGCTCGTACCGGTGAGTACATTGTCTCTGTTTTATTAGGAAAAGCCGTACTTCATCTTATAAGCTATATGATGCAAGCTTGAATAAGCCAAGCATCTCAGATATTTTTGATAAAATCGTATCCACGTTTTCAGAAGATTTATGTTCGTATCATAGGTTTTCTGTAAAAAACGAAAGGAGCCAAGAGTGGTAAAGTTAAGAAGTTCAAACGCACGACCAACTTGATAACATTCCTGACCTTACACATACCATTCTCTAAGATCCTTTATATCTTCCTTTTTCTGAAGTTTTTCTGTTGTTTTTACTGTTCCGTTCACGTGCATTTGTTGTTCACTGATTAGTGCTGGGCTGTTAGCGACAGCAGGAAACTCATAGTTTTTACTCTCGTCGATTTTATACGAGCCGTCAGTCCGATTTCTGAGCCTGTATAATACTAATGCTATTAGCACTATCAAAATTAACAGACCGGCTATAATACCAATTACAAGAGCAGTATTGTCTGCTGAACTTTTAGGTTTTTGATTTAGTTTTGGCAACTCCTTGTTCTTTGGCATTTCTGGAATAGGAACCTGGTACACTGACGGAGGGTGTTGTGTTATTTGATTACCACTCGATGTCGGTACCGCAGTGGTACTTCGCTCAACTTTGTCTGATAGATTTCCTTCCTTTTGTGAAGTAGTTGGCGAGATGGGATAAGGTTGGACTGGTGCACGAGACACAGTTACCACAATCTCAGAGACAATACGAGAATTGTCAGAAGTAACGATGATGCCATCAAACCCAGATCCCTCTGTACAATCTTCCTCGTCGTCACAAATGGTTTCTTCGACAACAGGAGTCAGTGTTCCAGGCCACTGGGGATGTGTAGTAGATGTCGTGGGGTGTGGTTCAGAGGTAGGTGATATGTACACAGGTGTGATGAGGTCGTCTCCTAAATCAAGTAATTAAAAGTCCGAGTTGTTGATAATATTTTTTATTAACATCACTTAGCCATCTTAAGCATTATCCCTTTTCAAAGAACAATTTAAAGGAATTCATTATGAATAGGGTTTTTTTTATATAATAAGTATGTAACAAGTAATCAGTATCAACAAGACAGTGTTTAAAATAAACTTATTGGTACAGAACGATACTGTCGAATCTCGCACTTACTTTGGCTAATTTGTTTTTGAATTGTTTAAAAATCAAGTACTTGAAATTTTGTCGAAATTATTTTAAATTGTTTTAATACAGTCTGTTAACATGTTAATATTTTAACTGTATTTGAATAGTGAATTTCTAAATAAAAAATTACAATTAAACACAAACATAATTTGAGTACAGTTTACGGGCTCCCCTCCAGCTAGTAAAGCGGTAAGTCTAGTGATTTACAACGCTAAAATCAGGGGGTTGGATTCCCTTGTGAGCTCAGAGAATAGTCTGATGTGGCTTTACTATAAGAAAATACACATATACAATTTATGGATATTTAAAAAATAATAAACATATATAGTGCTAAATTCAACTGTCAAAATGTTCAGGTTTGAATACTTATTTTTTCTGATAAATTTCAAAGTTGACAAATTGAAAATTTTAACAAACTATATTGATAGCTGTGTGTAGCTATGTTTTACTATACAAACAGATAAGTTATGTCAAGTGTTTTAAACCTTAATAAATTTAATCACAGTTCAATGATACTGTTATTTCTGATACATCGAATAAAGTTAACCATCTCTAAAAAAACACACTTTACTATTCCAACAGTGATAACAAAGACACTTTACATAGCATAGCAACAATGTTCTCTTTAAAACCTATCCCCGGCATGGCCACGTGGGTTAAGGCGTTCGACTCGTAATCTGAGGGTCGCGGGTTTGAATCCCCGACGCACCAAACACGCCTCCCCATTTCAGCTGTTAGGGCGTTATAATGTGACGGTCAATCCCTACTATTCATTGGTATAAAAGTAGCCCAAGAGTTGGCGGTGGGTGGTGATGACTAGCTGCCTTCCCTCTAGTCTAGTCTTACATTATTAAATTAGGGACGGCTAGTGCAGATAGCCTTCGTGTAGCTTTGCGCGAAATTCCAAAACAAACACTCTTTAAAACCACTTTTTAAAATGAAATTTAACTTGTTGTTGCTGTTTAATTACCAAGGCCAAAAATTCATTCAAGTCTTTAAACAGAACAACACTCAGTTATCTAAGAAAATATAAGTATTAAAGTAGACTGTATTAGCAAGTGCAACTGCTAAATTGTTTTCAGATTCACCCTACAGAGTTGCACAAGGGATAACTGTCCATCATTTTTAAGAATCTGTAGAAGGCACATGGTTAACATCATCCACTAGCAACCCTTGAGCTACTGTAACCAAACAGTGGGATTTGACTATCGTTGTTATAATGCACTTACAGTCCCAAAGTGAGTAGTGAGATTTTTGTTTTTTTTTTGGCAAGGGGACGCTAACCCAATGGGTCACGCCGGGACCAACAAGGGTAAATTCGATGTGTTTTAAAACTAATTTTTTTAGAAACTAAGATTTATATATCTGTGATTACTTGATTCATAAGGCCAGTTAAAGCGATTCTGTTGCGCGAATAGATACGTAGTAACCTAATTATATAAAACAATACTTCTAGTATCTCTTAACATGCAATAACTTAATTTAACGTTAATAGAGCTGGGGGGCAACACTCAAGGATCTGTTAGGAACTGCTGATTACAATCCTGAATTGGCCTAGAATGGCCAGGTAGTTAGGACACTCGACTCCTAATCTGAGGGAAGCGAGTTTGAATCCCCGTCACACCAAATATGATCGTCTTTTCAGCCATGGGGCGTTATAATGTGACAGGTCAGTTCCATACGTCATTGATAAAACAGTAACCAAAAGTATGGCAGCAGTTGGTGATGACTAGCTACGTTCCTTCTCATCTTACACTGCTAAATTAGGGACGGCTAGCGAAAACTAGCCCAACACGTTTTGAACCAACACATTTCAAGATTTCTGTTTTTCTTCAGAATATAAGTATTAACAGAAACGTTACCTCACGCAATAGTATTCACTAATCGGAGTATTCGCACTTCATCTGACAAAAGCTGGAAGAACAGGTGGTTAAGGCGTTCGATTCGTGATCTCAAGTTAGCGCGTTCGAATCTTCGTTATACCCAACATGTTCGCGTTTTCAGCAGTGGGACCGTTATAATATGACTGTTTATACTACTATTCGTTAATAAAAGAGTAGCGCAAGAGTTGGCGGTGGGTAGTGACGACTAGCTGCCTTCCCTCTAGTCTTACACTGCTAAATTAGGGATGGCTAGCGCAGATAACCCTCGTGTTGCTGCGCGAAATTCAAAACAAACTAACCACTTGACAAATTTTGAAAAAGTGAACATTGTATACAAATTGTTTTTCTTGAAACTACTGCAAAGGAAAAGTGTTTGGATTGTGCTGATACAAACTGTAATATTTTTATATGTTTAAAATGATACCGTTTATTGAAAAAATAAAATCGTTTAAATAACTTTACATTTACGATACTACATTCACAAATTATTTAATTAATAATATAATCAGATCCTCAAGTACAGTTCTAGTGTGTATTTTTCTTATAGCCGAACCACATCGGTTATTTGCTGTGTTTACCAGGGGAATCGAACCACTAATTTTAGCATTGTAAATCCGAAGACTTACCCCTGTCCCAGTTCAAGTGAAAGCTGTGTCTTGTTGTGATGAGAGTACTTTTATTTACAGTTGTATTCTTTAATAACAAAATGGTTGTTGTATACATCACAGTTATTTTCTAATTACCCGAATCTTGAAAACAAAAAGTTTGGAATATTTTCTGAATGTATGTTTCTGCTAACATTCAATAGATGACGCCACTACATTTATTATTTCAGTCGTCTACGTAAATACATATATACACACACTTCGTCCATTGTAGTAAGATGTTTGTTTCTTTTTAACTGAGACATAGAGGTAGATAAAATGGCTCTGAATTTCAAATACAAATAGCTCCATTACCTCTTGACCTGTTAGAGAAATAAGTACAGTTTTGGTGTCAGGAAGCCAAATTTTCGATTGACGCATTTGGCCACATCTCAAGTTTTACATATTAATTTACACTAATCCTATTCTAAAATAATTTCAGTTTGAGGTAGGCTAGTAAAAGTTTTGATGTGTAATAAAATCGAATCAGGTATACGTGTGTCCCACGCTTAGTATTGCTGAGGAACAAAAATATAGCTAATAAAAGTTGAAAAAGGACTCATAGATTAATTTACTTTTGTTTTGCTTAAAAGTATTTCCAGTACAAACGAATAACGTAGAGTCATGGAAAAGATCAATATTGACATATTATTAATACTACGTAGTGAAAAATATTGAAAATAATACATTTCTAGTTGAGATTTCAAATTCAAACTGTTTGACAGCAACTTAACAGGTTTTCTTTTAACTCAAGGAAATTCACCAGGGGTAATGATCAAACATCGCGGATATTTAACATACCTGATCCAAATTCAATCACACCACAGTCGTCTTCGTCATCAAAACAGCCGGATTCTGAAGCCGGAAACACCAGATCATCGCCTTCAAAAGAAATCTTTGATCGAGGCTGTCGTAACAAAGTTGGCGTTAATAAGTAAATGTGGGTCAAAGATTGAGAAAAGTTAAAATTAAATATACAGCAAATAATTTTGCAGGTGAAAGTAAAAAAAATATAGCTTTCATACATTTTAAAGATTTTTCTATATAAATAACGAAAGCAACGGTTTCAAGTTCCCCCCATATTAAACTTGTGTTTTTCTAAATTATTTTATACTGTCAGAAACGCCGCCCTAAGGGCGGCTGTTTGTGCTAGTAATTACTAATTGTAGTATTCACACCCAATTGAAAACATCAGAAAAAGCGGACTTTTTCTGAAAAATGTTATTTAAAATTAAGCACAAAACTACGCAATGGGCTATCTATGTTCTGCCCACCACTGGTATCGAAACATGGTTTCTATCGTTGAAAGTCCACAGACAAACCAGTGTACTATCGGCAGTATTTAAAGATACTTTTTTTTTTTTTCTGGTACGTACTGAAAGTATTGAATTTGAAATTTTGAATTTCGCGCAAAGCTACATGAGGGCTATCTGCGCTAGCCGTCCCTAATTTTACAATGTAAGACATCGCCAACTTTTGGGCTACTCTTTTAACAACGAATGGAGGGATTGACATTACAACGCCCCCACAGCTGAAAGGGCGAGCATGTTTGGCGCGGTGGGGATGCGAACCCGTGACCTTCAGATTACGAGTCACACGCCTTAACCCACCTGGCCCGTACGGAAAGTGTTCAGCTTGTGCTCTTTAGTCCCACCCAACTCATTACATCAAAATGATTTATTTATTTTCGCAAATTTTGCTGACGTAATCTGTAATGGTTTTATATGTGAAAAGTGGTTCCATTTATTGAAAAATTAATAACTTGTTAAGAACTCAAGTTTCTCAGTACTACATTTAAAAATTACATAAATAAAAACACAATAAAACCTTCAAGTACAGTCTTAGTGAATATCATGTTATTGTTGTGAGGACAGTAACCTTTATTTTATTATAAAGAAATATTTGTTATACTCACCACAGTTATTTTTACAACAACCTGAATTTTGAATACCCAAAGTATGAAATTTTTATGGATTTTTTATTGTGGTGCTATTGAATAAATGGTGCAAGAATTTCGGTTACATACATAGATAGTGACATAAATGATTCGTCCATTCGAGTAAGATATAAGATTATTCACTAGAATGGTTAGCGAACAAGATTTTTTAAAATAAAACTGTGTAAATTCGTGTCAACTGGTTTGCTTACATGTTAAGTTATTTGAACTGTGCATAATGAAGTTACTACATTCATCAACGTGCTATATATGGACACAAAAATAATGATACTATAATTACTATTATACAAGCTTACTGAAGTCGTGAGGTTAATACACTTCTTTCAGAGAAGAAAGCTTAGTAATATATATATATATAAGAAATATAAAATGTTCTGATTTGGTATGCCTTTCTATACTATCCTAGAGTGAAGCTAGGGATAAAAAGAGGAAAAATATTTAGAACATAATTATTCAAATGAATTAGTTGAAATTTTTGATATAGCAAGATACTTTCGTTTAAGTGTGGTACATCTGTTAAACACATATCACTTCCTAAATGTTTTCTGCTTCATATACATACCTGTTGCATTTGCGCATGGAAACCAAATTTCTGGTTCGAGTCGAATGGGATAGACACAAGGAGTTCCACATCTCCTTCTAAGGTTATTCTGGGATCATTTTCTGCTCCTAGGTCTAATAAACGATGACCATTAAACACCAAGCCAGCAAGAATACCTTGAAAGGATCGTTCAATTTTTCCACCCACGGGGTTCTTTTTCCCACCAATTTGAGCCTTGGAGTGGCTGTTGAATACAGTCAGTTGTCTCCCTAAAAATATGGTTGTAAATCAGAGCATTGCACTGGTTGTTAAACCTGTTCACCTGTTTCATAAAATATGGGCTCAAAGTAAAATACTGGAATGATTTAGCTCTCTCAGTAGAAAATATACGCAAATTGAAATACAAGGTTAGCTTAGCAGTCCTGTTATTTTCAACCTGAAGAACAATTGTGATGTTTAAGCTAAGTGGTCAGGTTAGAAATGTGAAAAGTTCAGGAGAACTACTGACCAACAGAAATGAATGTCCTCAATCAGTATTGTCCACTGCCCACACCACTATTCTCTCTCTCTCTATAGCCCCCCAGTGGCTCAGCGGTATGTCTGCGGACTTACACGCTAAAATCTGGGTTTCGATACCCGTGGTGGGCAGACCACAGAGAGCTCATTGTGTAGCTTTGTGCTTAATTCAAAACAACAACAACTCTCTCTCTCTCTCTCTATATATATATATATATTTAGCGGATTTATTTGTTGTTAAGCACAAAGCTACATACTGGGCTGTATGTGTTGTGCTCACCAAGGCTATTGAAATAACACGGTTTTTAGTTATAAGTCTTTAGACTCACCGTTGAGCCACTGTGGAGGGAGGAATAAACAGCGAGATTGACTTGTACACCTATAACATTCACTCAGTTCAGAGTAAGGGTTCGGCGTCTTAATAAGCAAATTATTGCTTGAACATTGGCCATTACACAGTACTCAATACCGCAAAGTAGTTTCATTTAGAAAGTTGAATGTATATTATTAAAATGTAAAAATTGGTGCTGAATACACTCAAATGTTTTAATAAAAAATGGAATATCTATGGAACGTGCTCAAATTTCTGAATATGAAAATAAAAATAATAAAGTAGTTGTTGAATGTATTTAACTCATTCAGTCTTCTGTAAAGTTAACAATCAGAACATAATAACCACACTCTGGCTCTCTTACGAAGAACGAAATTAAACATTAGATCATCGTATTTAAAGTGAACTCCATGGCATATTGTAAAAATCAATCATTAATAACATAATCTAACCAAGCTCTGTTCTGTATAGAAGAAACAATCAAAACACGGAGCTAAACCGGGAGTATTTGCTGTATTAAATCAGATGAGAAACTTGAATAATGCCATGAAACTTTCCATCTCTTGCATATATAATATACCATCATAGTTTGCTTATTTTGAATTTCGCCCAAGGCTACACGAGGGATATCTGCGCTAGCCGTCCCTAATTTAGCAGTGTGAGACCAGAGGAAAGGCAGGTAGTCATCACCACCCACCGCCAATTCTTGGGCCACTCTTTTACCAACGAACAGTGGGACTGACTCTCACATTATAACGCCCTCACGGCTAAAAGGGCGACCATGTTTGGTGTGACGAAGATTCGAACCCGCGACCCTCAGATTAGGAGCAGAGTACCTTAACCACCTTGCAATGCTGGGTCTTATCATCATACAAACGAAACAAGTTTCTGGGTTTCTTACATGTGAAATTAACAAGTAAGCCATTATATTCAAACTAAGTCTTTTAGGAAAAAAATAATAATTGATATAATGTAACCACACTTTTATTATTTAGTGAATAAAATTAACAACTAGTACAAAGTAACCATTTACGGTTCTTAATTAAATCAAATCAACAACCAGAGTAATTTAATAATTGTTTGATATCTACAAATCAATACCAAAATAGAACACAGTTATCATTTTAAAACTGCTTCTGTATTGTAAAAAGTTTAAAACTGAGAACACAGTAATAGTTTTTTGGTTTTACGGTGTACAAAAGCAACAATTAAAACATCATAACTATTAATCAGGTCTCTAGTTTATAAAATTTAAAAGTAAAAATAGCCAACTGTTTAACTTTGTGCTTAACTACAAACAAGTGAACAAAACAACCGAAAACAGCAGCAACACTTTGGGTTTCATATCTGGTGTATAAAATTGAAAAATAGAACACCGTGAATATATTGTGATTTCTGGTGTATTGTATACAATTTCTCATTATAGCTGTGTAACTATACCTTGATATGTGGTCTCCGGTGTATTGTATACAATGTCTCATTATAGCTGTGTAACTATACCTTGATATGTGGTCTCCGGTGTATTGTATACAATGTTTCATTATAGCTGTGTAACTATACCTTGATATGTGGTCTCCGGTGTATTGTATACAATGTTTCATTATAGCTGTGTAACTATACCTTGATATGTGGTCTCCGGTGTATTGTATACAATGTTTCATTATAGCTGTGTAACTATACCTTGATATGTGGTCTCCGGTGTATTGTATACAATGTTTCATTATAGCTGTGTAACTATACCTTGATATGTGGTCTCCGGTGTATTGTATACAATGTTTCATTATAGCTGTGTAACTATACCTTGATATGTGGTCTCCGGTGTATTGTATACAATGTTTCATTACAGATGTGTAACTATACCTTCATCTTTTTCTGTTGAGAGTGTTATATTAAAACGGTTTCGAATATGCGAATCAGAGTTACGTCGTAACAACAGTTAGTATAAAGTCACGATGGAATGAATTGTATCAGAATTATATTTTGACGTAAGTGTGATGTTACTGAAAATCTATTGTTTTTAAAAAGGGTATGTGACAATCCTTTCAGAGGCAAAGCATTCACACGCTCAAATAGCAGAACTGTGTTATATATCGGGGATTTAGAAGTTCCAGGCCCAGGAGAGTATTATTTGCATTTAACGGTATTGGAAAAGAAGGGAATATGGATCAACCTACATAACAAAACCATTCAGAAAGAAAATGTAAAACGAAGTCATATCCCTGTCATAATTAGCAAAGTACAACGAGTGAGAATACATGAACACAAAGATTAGTGGCAAAAGTCGTCCACGTGCTCCAGGCAACAGTGCACAATATAATCCTAAAGGAGCTACGCCTGGAAACAAGTCTAACAGTATACTTGTTCACCAAGATATAGCTTCCAGTCATACATTGTGGAGCCCGGCATGGCCAGGTGGTTTAGGTACTCGACTCTTAATCCGAAAGTCGCGGGTTCAAATTTCTGTTACATCATACATGCTCGCCCTTTCAGCCGTGGGAGCATTACAATATTACAATCAATCCCCCTATTTGTTGGTAAAAGAGTAGCCCAAGAGTTAGTAGTGGGTGGTGATAACTAGTCGCCTTCCTTTTAGTCCTACACTACTGAATTATGGATGGCTGACGCAGATAACCCTTGCAAAGCTTTGCGCGAAATTCAAAACAAACCAAACCATACCTTGTATTCAGTTGTTGCACACATCAAGCAATTGGAGTACGAAATAAGTATTTATGCAATACTGTATGTTCTATTCCTAATAATAATAATTAATGCTATTTCATATGTAAACATAATGCTAAAGTTGATGGATATAACATCTATGTATTTCTATACGATTCGACTGTTAAGATTTACACTTAGAAAGCGTTGTTCTCGTACATTAGATGAACTATGGAATTTAAACAGATACGTGTAGAGTGCTTTGGACATGACAGCCTTATGACGGAACCTTTTGAAATGGAAACTTTCCTGCTATTTTTTTTTTACAAGAAACACGGTTATGAGAGAGAATATGAGAAGACATGACAAATTTTAATGACACAGAAAAGCTTTAAAGTCGATTTAATATAATATATTCAATATTCTTTATATATCTAGCTATTAGAACAACGTAACCAAATTTTAAGTTCCTGGCGCATAAACTTAAATTTTATTGTACACTAAAAACTGTTTGAATTTGTTTGTATAACTGCAACAATTAGGAGATCATAACTATTACTTGTTTATGTCTACGGCGTATATAATTAACGATAAGAACACAGTAACAAGTCCAAATATTTGATGTATAAAATTAACAACTAAAACATTCCAATTAATAATATGAATACGGGCCCGGCATAGCCAAGCGTGTCAAGACGTTAGACTCGTAATCCAAGGGTCGCGGGTTCGAATCTCGGTCGCACCAAACATACTCCCCCTCTTAGCCGTGGGGGCGTTATAATGTGGTCAATCCTATTATTCGTTGGTAAAAGAGTAGCCCAAGAGTTGGCGACGGGTGACGACGACTAACTGCCTTTCCTCTAATCTTACACTAAAAATGAGTTGGGTGAAACCTTTTCATTTAGCATACTTTGTGGCCTGGCATGGCCGAGCGCGTTAAGGCGTGCACTCGTAATCCGAGGGTCGCGGGTTCGCGCCCGCGTCGCGCTAAACATGCTCGCCCTCCCAGCCGTGGGGGTGTATAATGTGACGGTCAATCCGACTATTCGTTGGTAAAAGAGTAGCCCAAGAGTTGGCGGTGGGTGGTGATGACTCGCTGCCTTCCCTCTAGTCTTACACTGCAAAATTAGGGACGGCTAGCACAGATAGCCCTCGAGTAGCTTTGTGCGAATTTCCAAAACAAACAAACAAACAAAAGCATACTTTATAAAGAATGGAGAATGCATTAAACATTGCGATGTTATATCACTTTATCATTCGAACAATAAGTACTGTGAGTGCTATATTGGAAAAGGAATTATGATTGGAACTGCTATTTCTAATTCAAAATTCGTATTTTGGATTTGTTAAATACAAATCATTTCCTTAAGGAGTCTCTATCACCAAGTTCTTTCTTTTCGATGCCACGGAACATCAAAACATTTCTATGTAAAACTATGTAGAACCTGCCGAGGGTAGAAGAAAGATCGTAATCAACACTCAGGTAAGGAACTGGTTTTTATTTGAACCTGGGTGACAGAAGACATTGAGAAAGTTGTTAAATGTGGATGCCAGATTGTTCAATTGTACAAATCGTATGATATTTCTAAATATATTAACTTATTATAATATATTCATAGAATATATAGATGAAATTTTAAAAGTTAAACATGAAATGTCAAAATATCATTTGTAATACAACATTTATGAGTCACAGGAAACTTTCACTCACCTGAGTGCTCACATAAGGATTGTAATCTTTCTTCCATTCACAGCAGTTTTTACATAGAAGAAAAGTTAATGTTTCATGATATCTTAAAGGAAGAAATGGATGGTAGAAATTCCTTAAGGAAATGCTTTTTATTTTATAAATAAATAGCAGTTGTAATTGGAATTGAATTTCCAATAGGGTATTCACAGTATTTATTGTCCAATGATAACGTGATGTAATATTGAAATGTTTAATGCATTCTCCTCTCTTTATATTGTTCAATAGTCTGATGGCGTTAACTCTTCATCCATAAGTTTTTGCGTAACTTCTGACTGGTTGCCTTACCGTTGGTTAGTAATGCAAGGTCCGGTATGGCCAGGCAACATGACCTGAACAGAATTACAGTAAATCAATATTATATTTATTAATTACATTTAATAACAATTTACTATCTAAGAACTTCAAGTTGTCACTTCTGGGTTCGTTTTCTTAGGCCCGGCACGGCCAAGCGCGTAAGGCATGCGACTCGTAATCCGAGGGTCGCGGGTTCGCGCCCGAGTTGCGCTAAACATGCTCGCCCTCCCAGCCGTGGGGGTGTATAATGTGACGGTCAATCCCACTATTCGTTAGTAAAAGAGTAGCCCAAGAGTTGGCGGTCGGTGGTGATGACTGGCTTCCTTTCCTCTAGTCTTACACTGCTAAATTAGGGACGGCTACCACAGATAGCCCTCGAGTAGCTTTGTGCGAAATTCCAAAAAAACAAACAAAAACAAATTGTTTTATTATGACCTATATTGGTGTATTTAAATTATTGTTTAACTTACAAAAGATGTTGAGTTCTGTTGTTTGGAATTTCGCGCAAAGTTACATGAGGGCTATTTGTGTCAGTCCCTTCTAATTTAGCAGTGTAAGACTAGAGTGAAGGTAGCTGGTCATCACCACCCAACTCCAACTTTTGGGTTACTCTTTTACAAACGAATAGTGAAATTGACTGTAAATTTTAACGCCTTTCACGGTTAAAATGACAAGCATGTTTGGTGGGATGGAGATTTGAACCCGCGACCCATAGAATGCGAGTCAAGCGCCCTAACCGCCGGGCCTTGCACTACTAACCAACGGTAAGGCAACAAGTCAGCAGCACTATTTACCATCTAAAGTAAGGAACTGATCTTCGTTCTTACACCTATATGTGAAAGTGCAGGAAATATTTTGTGATATTGCACGGTTCGAACTTGGCTTACAAGCTTCTAGATATAGAGCTCTATCAGAGAGACAAGCTGTATACAGCTAAGAAGGAATCAAAATTTTCTACACGAGTAATCTATTTTTACATCAGTCTAAGTCTTGTTAATTAACAAAAAATGTTTCATTGATATTATTAATATATTTTAATAATTCTGGTAAATTAATGTTTTGTGTCTCACTCAACGAATCCCTGTATTTCTTTAACTTCACACAGTTTGTACAATGTAGCTAGCATACCTGTGAGCAATACTTATGATTAACAGTTTCAGTCCACAAGTTGCTAATTTTTTGTCTATTTCAACTTGCAGTTTTAACTATAATAAAATGCAGTGAAGAATATGATATCAACATTTTGTTCATACAACGTGCTTGAAAAGGAATATTGAAGAAAATGATTTAATGAATTTTTAAGATTTACATGACAGTTCTATACTTAATTCCCATTAAAATACATTCTGCTTAAACGTTTTTAACACCAAAGAATGCTCATTAAGTGAACAGTGGAATACGAATGCCATCAAGTAATTTGATTTCAAAGTTCTTAGCAAAACATTCATGCAGTTTCCAAGATTCCAAGCCCGGCATGACCAGATGTTTAAGGCACTTGACTTGTAATCCGAGGGTCGTAGATTTGAATCCCCGTCACACTAAACATGCTCGCCCTTTTAGCAGTGGTGGCGTTATAATGTAAGGGTTAAGTTGGCGGTGGGTGGTGTTGACTATTTGCTTTCCCTCTAGTTTTACACTGCTAAATTAGGGGCAGCTAACGCAGATATCTCCCGTGTAGCTTTGCGGAAGAAATTCAAACCAACCAATCAAACAAACAAACCAAGTTTCCATTTCGTAAGGTAAATTTGAAATAGATGATTCTACAATAATCTCTGTTTAACATTTCTTGGTCTAAGTTAATAATTCATGTTATCACAAGGATGTTTTGCATCACTTAATTTGAACAAGATATTTATTCAATTCTGTGAAAAGTTCAGCATCCTGTTTGCTAAAGATTATTACAGGATTACAATTTTTACTGAATATCACGAAATATTTGATGTTCTTTTGCCTACATACACACACGCACATATATTATCATAGGCTCCTACACATGGGAAAGAAAGAAAACTTGTTACCCCATATTAAAGCACGGCGTGATGACCTAATGGTTCAGGTGCTCGATTAACAATCAATGGGAATTGAAACTTTATATGGAACATGCTCACTCTTTCAGCCATGAATGTATTATGATATGATACGAGTAATGGGATAAACTTTTACACCATAAGATTCCTTCAGTTGAACGGTCGAGAATATTCGCTAACAGGATTCGATCCCGCGACCTGCAAATTGAAAGTTGTCTTAACTATCATAGCACGTTAGATAGTATGCTATTCCTTTTCATATCTATTTAACACAGAAGTAAAGTCATCTATATCTTGCGTATGCCAACGACTGTTAATATATTTCGCTCGCTATTATAAGTAACGTAATAGCTTATTATATTGAAAGTCATAGCTCATTAATTAAATTAAATTAGTATTTCTTAATATTATTAATTATTACAATTAATATCGTTATTTCATTATTTATTTGGCCACCTTATTAGTGTAATCCTTTAAGTATCTTATATATCTTTCGGCAGGTTTTAAAGACTGGTTCTTTATGTACAGAAACGAGGTGTGGTTTATCATCTGGTAGTACGTTTCTATACCACTCTTGTAGTATATTATGGAACTACTAATTACTGTAATACATTAGGTAATTCATTTAAACGTCTTCTACAATGTAATGTTCCAATTATTTGTTGTTTAATTACATATACATACCAAATGTACTTTCGCAGGGTCCCTGAAAACATTCCGTTTCAAGAATAAATAAAAACCAAAATTAAGAGTAACAAGTATTTTTAGGCTTTTAACTTCAAATGTCATGCGGTGTGTTGCCTAAATAGTGCAAAACTCTTCCTCGCATTTATTGCATGAGCACGTTTTACCGATGTCACGACAGTACAAATTGTAACGTTAAAAAAAGAAGTCTTATGTGACGTCATTTTAGTCTCTACTGACTGACTGACACTAAATGAAGCACAATTGTCTGTCTCTCTTGTGTCGCATGTTATTTTGAGGAACTGATTGAATTAATTTTAACAAAATGTAGTAAAATAATTTAAGTGGATCTCCCGAGTGATCGAATTTAAGCGGACAAACAATTTGTATTTAGGTCTTTGTTTCTATAGATCACGGAGGGTTAGGTGCGCTTATAACCTCATCCTCGCTCCTTTACGGTTAGTTAATCCTTCTTCTGTTGATACTATATTACGGAAAAGTACTATATTTATTATTCTTTGATGGCCAAAGCTTGTACCCTGTGCTCGAGTATTGTTTTTGACCCTTTCCAAGGTTATGTTCGTGTATGCAATGCATTAATATTTACAGCGTATTCATTACTATAATTTTATTCGGTTTGTAATACAGTCCTTCACATTTACTAATTTAACTAATTAAGTATGTATTTAAATAGATATTATTTACTTTAATACATACATAATTTATTTTTGAAATGGTTACCTTCTAGCAGTAAGTGACTTGCTCTTATAATACATGTTAATTGGGTAGAGGCACTTAAAATTATTTCCAGTAACTCATGTCATAGCTAATTTTTCGGTTCTGTGGATGTTTAACTGAGATTTTCTGGTTGTGGTTTTATGTTTGTAGAGTTATACAGAAATCCTTATGACGTTGATTTGGGGGGCTCTGAATGGTGTAAGTAATTAATTTTGCAATGTTTATAATGTAGTTTTAATTACCGAAAAAGTGCTATTATTTGATAGATTGTTTAGGTGCAGTATTCGTAGTTTAATGGACGGCAACTGCCTGTTGTAGAAACACGTTTCGAAAGTCTTCCGCCTTTTCGTCTTCATGCCCAGGAGGAAAACGTTCGAAACGTCGTCCTCCACTATTGTGTTTATAACAAGCAGTTGGCGCTCATTCAACTACGTTTAATCGAGAGCTAGAGTGTTTCGTTGTATGTTGGCCGTATTTATACTGCGTATATTTTGATACCGTTCTTTGCTGTTGTTCGTCTATTTTTACCAGTTAAAAGCCTAACACGTTGGTACTTTGCCGTGTTCTTGTTCTAATGTGTTTGGTCCATGTAATTTTAGAGTTACAAGCCAAACGTAAAACTTTGGCAGATGTGGTAGTCTGAAGAAGTATAAATATAGTCGATATATAGTAGGTTAACTATATTCTGGCTACAGAAAAAAAATGGCGCTGAATACAATTATTCCGGGAATAGCAAACAAACTAACACTATATACAGTTTTTCTGGGTATAGCAACACAAAATTCAACAACAGATTATTATCAGAAAAAAAAAAACCTCTTTAATAACTCTACATCTGCTGTATTTCCAGAAAGTCTAATGGCCAGTGAATAAAACGGCGCGGAAGTTCCATTTTTTACATGAAAGCTGTAGAACATTATGCTTCGCAGTCGAAAACTTTCTCCATAGGGAGAAAGTGAACAATGCATCGATTTATATTAAAGCTATCTCTAATGAGTTCACTTAACCGTCCCCGCTGGAACAGCGGTAAATATCCGGATTTACAACCCTAAAATTAGGGGTTCGATTCCCTTCTGTGAACGTAACAGATAGCTCGTTTCAGAAAACAAATACTTTCCGTTAACGAAATGATTCATTGTTTGTCATCATTTTCTGAAACTGGATATTTTAATATGACTTCTAAAATTCTGGATAATGTTTTACGTAATACACGTTCAATAATTTTATCTCTACAGTTGGATGGTAACTACCCGGTTTATTGGATAGTTTACCTTCTTTATGAAATATTAACACATTTGTTTGCTTCCAAGAGGCTGGGATGTATTGTTTGTTTTTTAATTTTGTGCAAAGTTAGAGGGCTATTTGAGCTAGCCGTCTCTAATTTAGCAGTGTAAGACAAGAGGGAAGGCAGCTAGTCATCACCACCCACCGTCAACTCCTGAGCTACTCTTTTAACAACGAATAGTGGGATTGACTGTCACATTATAATGCCCCCACGGCTAAAAGGGCGAGCATATTTGGTGCGACCGGGATTCGAATCCGCGACCTTTAGATTACGAGTCGAACGCCTTAACCCACTTGGCCATGCCGAGCCGCTAAATAAGGGACGACTAGCGCAGAAAGCCCTCGTATAGCTTTGAGCAAAATTTAAAACAAAAAAAGACTTGTATATATACATCTATGTAAACATTACATTCTTTGTCATTTTTTAAAGCTTTGTTTTCAATATCTTCATGTCCTTAGTGCTATCAATCAGAAACATGTTTTCAACTATTAAATTGCTAATTGTGAGAATTACATAAATGTTAGCTTACACTGGTGTCAGGTTTATGGAATCAATGACAAATATACGGTATAATCCCTTAGATAAGCAGCTTTCGTATTTTCTAATGAATTTTTGTATATTTATTAGTCTTTATGTTGGTTACAAATATGTGAACGTTTATTGGAATTTTATGTTTTCTGCATCGGTAGTTTATGTAAATCTAAATACAAATTGAAATAACTGGAGTTTTAATGTGTTTTTCTTTTGTGATTAGTAGCTTATTATATTTCCTCATTAAATCTTATTGATTTTAATGTTTAACATAATTTTCTAAAATTTGTTTTTGGTTTATAATAATAATTTTGAAGATTATTTTCTACTGTTTGACTTAGTGTTTGAGCATATAAGATTAACCTAGATCTTATAGAAAGTTCGTTAAATATTAATTTAATCAAACAAACGAGGTCTTGTTTTTCTAGGGAAATTAAGTACATTATATCAAAATGATTTTTAAACTTCACTACGTCATTACTGCTCATGTTCACCCCTGGTCATACTTTATCTTACGTCCGTGCTTTTTAACAACAGTCCTTCACCATAGTTTCTATTTAAAAAAGGTTCTTTTGCAAGACCATCACGCTCAAAGTACATCATTCCTCCCTGAATACTCTCCAATAATTAATCTGTGTACAAAGACAGACAACAGTTTCATACCTGTTTCAACGGGCCAGTTGCACAGATATCCTTGTTCAGCTGTTTGAGTTATGCAATAATTGAATAAATATGTCATGAAACCAACTTATTTACTACTTTTCTAGATAGATTTTTTATTGTGTTGCTTATTGTTGCTTTTACCACTAACTTTTGTGTTCACATACATCATTTATTACAATATGGCGTATTTATTTGTTATAGCTATGGTGAGACCTGTTGCAGGTCTCTTTAAGGATAGTCCTGGTATTTCAAGTTGATTCACATTTCTTTGTTTTCGAATGTCAGTTCTACCTGTCTTGAAAATTCTAAGTCCCTATCAAAACATAGCTTTGTATGAGTGCATATCTATTTTGGGTTGGAAAGGGCTGTTACAAATGTAATCAATTTTAGGGGCATCCCACCATTTAAGTGATGTGAAACAATATGAAAATATTTTTTTCTGCTATATGCCATTCCACTGAAACTTTATATTATTTCTGACTGTTCTGTGACTTGCTAATTTCCATATTCAAAATCATTGTAATACAGCTTACTCAACCCTTGTATTAAATGAGCTATTATACAGTTAACAATGCCTAACAAACGAATATTAACTGTCACTAAAAAACCAAAAATGTCGAAAACACATGCTAACAATGGTATTCAAATTATGATTTAGTGCAATCTAGCCATATTTAAATTTAGTTTTTGACGTTCTTACTACAGATATAATGTAGTTTCTGATGAAGAAAACTCACATTGATGATACTCATGATTAAGACTAGGCACCTATATGGTACCAGAGAGCCACAAGATTCACTGAAAAGCCCTGACATACTTTCACAGATGAAATAAGGACTAACTTTACAATTCATATTGCATATATTAATTTGCAATGATTGTTGTAGAAGATGGTAAACTTGAGATTTTGATATACCACACTAAGCATTTGGTCCTGCTATAAAAGTTGAGTACTTACACAACTTATTTGTCTCTTGTCTGATCTTTGAATTGCCTTGCAGTGCAGAAAATATTTTGAAAGCATCTCCTATCCTGTCAGTCATTGAAAAGTCACAACAGATTGAGTCAACTTATTCACTATTGTGAATAAAGGTATTATATCTTGTTGTTTCTTCACTGTTACTACAGTCTTTCGTTTTCTCTACGAGTTCATTATAACTTTCTGCATGACATTTCTGGAACCTGAATTTTGTGGATACTTGTAACTTTTTGATTACCACTGTTACATTTGACGATGTAACCAAAGTATTTATTTATTGTGATATTTAGTTTGAAGAGAACTTTTTTCATCTAACTCTTTGGCAAAGTAGTATTTGTAAATTGTGATTATGTAAGGACACTTTCTGAGGCAACACAGAAATTATGATAAATAGTAGGAAACTACAATTTAATTATAGAATCAATTAAAGAATGAAGCGAGGACTAAGTGTTCTCTTGGACTAAGACTGGTTGCTGACAACTGTGAGAACTATATTCATGTTCTCACTCCATCCTAGGGATTGAGACAGTAAATATAAACTCAAGCTGGTGTTAGAACCTATAATGATTACTTCCTATAGTCAGGAGAATTGAGTGGGAAAGAAGGATCATGGTGATACTTAGTAGCCTGAACGTCCCTAGAATTACTCAAATTATATTTATGTGGCACTAAAACATTTGTTAACAAGTATAGAAATCTAAAGGCAATGGTTATCTGTGGCAAATAAAAATGGTGAAATAGGTATGTTGGGCGATTGTCGATGCAAGATGCAACAATGCTGTCAGGTGGAGCATCCAGCATGTTTCTGTGATTCAACAGATCTTGAGTTTATTTAGAAGACTGCCTTACTAGTAAAGCACATTGATGATGCCATAAAAATAAGAAAGCAATGCATATTCCTAAGTGTTATGTCAGTCTGCTCAAGACTTTCATTGAGAACATCACATTATTCCAGGAGCTCAAAGACATGCTCATCAATGAGATGAATATGTCTCTGAACATCTGGAAGAATATGAAGGTTTTCCCTAAATAGGTACAGACACTCTTAAATACAGCAGTGGAGAAGCAGGTACCTGTATTCCACTATTCACTTGTGGATGTGATGTGAAACATGTGAATCCACCAGTAAACATGAAGATGATTAAGAAGGATTTGGATTATTTTCTCAAGAACTTCAAATAATTTATTGCTTGTAATTAATGAATTAAAGGAGAGGCAGTGTAATACCAGTTGCTGAGTGTAGACTCTTGAATGCTCCATGGCTTAGGACATTTTGATAAGGAACAATAGAAGACTGAGAGTAATTGGCAACCATGTCATATCAGAAAATAAATTTGTGCTAATTATAGCAATCATTAGAACTGAAATCATAGATTGGCAATACATGCAGATAATTTAAGGAGATTGTATGGGAAGGCAATTAGAACTATATCTCTTACAAAACAGTATGAGATACTTATCCACAAGTTTAGAGACAGGTATCCCTTTGTGGATCCTCAGTCTGAGGACCTCATTTCTAACAGAGAAAGTTTCAGAGGTGATGTGATATGTAATTATTATCTCAAATCACACACTAGAACAGAATAAAAAGCCAACAGAAATAGAATCTGTAGATATGAAATTAATTTTGAGGCAACTTAGAGTCATAAGTGGGCACCAAATTGCAAATTAAAAATCAAACACTGGTTACCCAAGCTCTAATGCAATAGATGTTACAGGACACCATGGTAAAGCTCCTGTTACTTCTTTTAAGATAACAGAGTTTCCTAAACACATGATTACTGTTCCAATAAATACTGCAGCAGATGCAGGAAGGTCAATAGAAAGCTCTGGTTGCATTTACTTTTTCAAGTTTCAGCCCATCCTCACTGGTGAGTACCTTTCAGATGTGGAGTACAAACCTGCCAATCAGATTCAAAAATTTAAGTAAAAATATTAGTAGCTAATTTAACCATATTTGATCTCCAAATATTTTGAAGTTGATATTTTATCATTTTGTATGGTTTATGCAATTTTATTCACAAAGGTAAACAAAATATCTTTCAATTTTCATTTCTGTATAGCTTTGAGGAGTCTAATATTTAAAAATCGTTTTACAGTTTTTGTGCCCATCACAAATGAAGGCTTTTGTTTCTTAAGAAACTATAATCCACTGGAAATACAATAACTTATACTATTTTTTTCACATAATATTCATTTTCTGTTAGTTGTTTTATTACCACAGTCTTTTCTTGCCATCCCTTTAAGATGTTTCACATGTGGTCTGAAAAATTACTAATGATGCTCAATCTAGAAAATAGCTGAAGACAAGAGCTAAATATGATAGGACTGAGTTGGTTATAATTTATATATATCAATGTGAAATAAATAAGGTGGTTAAAGAGCAATTTGTATTTTCTTGAAATACTGGCTGCCTGGAGCTTCTACAGAGATGAGTAAATAATGTAATTATAAATTTAAAATAATGAAGAAAAAAACACAGATTTTTATAATGTAAGTAAATGTTCTTGTATTTCTTGAAAATGCTTTTCGTGTTAAATTTTATGTAGTTGAAAGACTACACGATAACAGATATTGATAAAATAAGCAGTAGGCAATAGCAAAATATTTTGATGATTACAATCCACATTTGTTAAATATTATTGTTAAGGTTATCATGATCAAACAATTCACACATTTAAAATAACTTATTATTTATTGAATAAACCATTAAATATAAATTTATTTTGATGAAGAATATTGTTAGAAAAACATAACAACTAACCTGACAAAGACAACAGTGATACCACTTTGAAAAGCAAAATCCAAATTATCCATGTCAATGAAGTTGAAATTGACTGGGTGTATAAAATAAAATTTTATGATAAAGAATGAGCTAAATTTTAATGCTGAGATAAAACCATTAATTGTTAATGTTTTCTGGAAAAAGTTGTTCATAACAACATTTTGGAAACCTAAAAACCTAAAAAGTGATACACTTACAAAATGTGAAAAAGAAAATTGAGGGAAAGCTCGTGAAGCATCTTCAATCCAGAAAGGGTTAAGTTAGTAGAGACTCATCAGGACCAGACCTACAGTTTGGATGTGTGCTTGTTCACTTTTTTGAACAAAGCCACAATGAATTCTTTGCCATAAGTTCCACATGAAATTGAACTCTGAGTTTGAGAAAAGTAGGTTTGTAATCTTACTGCTTTCCCATTAGAGTACTGGATGAGTGCAATAGTCAGTCCACACCATAGGTTGCTGTGGTTGGGTTCAAGATTCATGAATTGGGTATCAAGTGTTATGCATCAATAAACATAAATGAATTAGAGAATGTGTTCTAAGAGAGTACTGAAGCAACCAGAACCTTCCTTAATCTTGCTATGTGTCAGAAACCTTGTAGAAACCCACTGTTTCAGCTATTTTGCACCAACTTCATTCTGACCAATGGCAATAAGCTTCATGTGAGCGATTATTTTCAGTTTTGTCTTGGAAATACTGATCATAAAGCAAAAACACTTTTCTCTAATCTATGTCTATGAACTGGTTTTTATGGAATTATCATCTCAGATTTTTAGTGCAATGGATTATTTGTAGTTCTACAAAAAAAACATTCAGTGACATATGCGAATATTTCCAGTGTTGAGATTTAACAAGTATCCAAAGACAGGTTAAATATTCATCAGAGAGTGTTTGGTTAGTTAGTTCCATTAGTAAACTCAAGGAGAAAAAATTCCAATATCCTATGTGGACTCTAGATGAGTGAATATAGTTATGCGTATTGATACAATTCTATTACCCAACACAGGTAAATTTTTGGATATGTATTGAAAACTACCTACTGGTTGAGTACATTATATCTTGCTTCCAGTTACTAAGAGGTGACTGTAAATACAAAAGGAGACCAAATACTGCTTTCAGGTTTCAGGAAGAACTATATAAGTTTTCATGTCATGGTATAAGTTTGTGTTAAATGCTTGCCATATTCAAGCTGCTGGAGCTTACATTTAAGAAGACTGCAACTGTAGAGATATCTTATATTTATGGATGATATACTAGTCTTTTGCTACATGTTTGAATTCATTACTGAGAAACTAAGAATTGTATTTCAGTGCATGAAAGATTTAGATCTAAAAGTGCACTAAAATATGTACATTAATGTAAATTAAAGTGGATTTTCTTGGTGATATAATATCAATAGACAGTTATAAAATGCACACTGGTTCTGAAATGACTGTAATGATCAAGCACTAGCCTCAACCAGAGACAAAACAACTTGTCCAACAACTACTTATTACTTGTGACCAATTTCTTAGAGACATGCACATCTCTCTTTGCCCTGATTAAGGCTTATACAGACTTTGGTCATACAGAGGAATGTGAATAAGATATAGATCATTCCTTGAAGCAATGATGGTTGAAGCCCTGGTGCTAGATTATTTTTATCGAGACTGCCCAATTTATCTAAGATAGAGATGCAAGTTAAAGCAAAATTAGCATGATTTTTCACAGGTACATTACGGTACGAAGTGGGTAATTATGTATGTGTGTGTCATATGATGATTGCTCCTGAACTCTAATACTGTATTAAAATGAAGACAACTTGCAGCTACAGTCACCTGGATATGAATCATTGAAATGGTTAATGTGTGTAAAAATGTAAAAGGTATAATTGCACATTGAATGACAAATCTTCAAGAACAGAACTTAATTGTAGAACAACACTTGTTTTAATAGAATGAAAACACCAACAGATAATTTCAAGGACCTGTGAGACCATATAGGTTTGTTGAATAGTCATAACTAAAGCAGTAACAGAATAGTTAAATCATACAAGTGGTGATAATTCTGCATTTGGATAAGCAGCAGAATGTAAAGCATAATAATCATAAACTAGCACAGTACTGACAAATACATTATATTTCTACAGTTATTTATGAGAGAATGCTGTCATGCTGTACCATGGTTGTATACTACTGATATGTATTGCAAGGCAGCCAACGTATGATGTAGCTAGTGGTACCTGAAGATTTAAGGCAGGAAATACCTCAGACTTGGTTGTAGATTCTTTTTTTTGTGACAGATTCACTCTAGATATAATGGTCATTTGCCCCAGACTGAGAAAGTTGACTGTCGTGTGCTGGTCAGTATCAATTACTTCAATGGGTGCATTGAAATGTATTATTAATTGACACGTTACAACACTCTGTTGTAGATATACAGACTGAAGAATGAGTATGTTTTTGAGCATAAGGAAAGTTCCATGTGGATCAAATAGATGATGTCAATAGTAAGTTTATTTGTGTTGAAAAGATGCACTTCACTGTATAATTCTCAATCAATGGTTTGTCTGAACAGATGCTATAAAATATCAAATGTATATTTATTATTTATGTTAATTCTGACCACATTGCTCGTGATTAGCACTTATCATGGTATATTTAATGCAAAAAATTTGCCCAACAGAACAACAGTTAACTAGTTTATCTCCAAACCTTACGTTGTTTGGATGAGAAATGCACACCAAAATGAATCTGATTTATGGCCTTCTATCCAGAGCAGATGTTTCTCATGGTGGACAGGAATGCAGAGAATGTCTGCTTTATTCAGTGGGCAACAAACAGATAAATGATTATGCATTAAAAGAGATGTTATAATAAAAAAGCAGCAGAATGTGAGGGGAAGTTTGAACATAGAGATTGAGGTCTGGCCACAGTACATGCAAGTATAATATAAGCAAATGAGTTCTATTTCTGTGAATGTGAGTGAGATTTGAATATGGTGATTGAGATCTGGTCATGATACATGAAAGTAGAACATAAGTAACTGATTTCTATCTTTTCTGTTCACATATCATCTGTTGTCAATTCAGTGAGGTGAGTTATGAGATGCAGTAGAAGCAAGATGTATCAAAATCATCAACAAGCTTCACATCTACACTATCAATGACCTTCTAAAGAAGTGATTGCATTAGTTATCAGAGGCAGAATAGCATTGTGTCTTATTATATTACCTTGTTCTATCTGATGAAACAGAAGTCTGCTAGTTGGAATTAACTGTTTAATTAATAGCTAAGACTGTGTTTATTGAGAAATCAACGGCTGAAATTGTGTGGTTTGTTGGTTTCTAAGTTGATGAGCAATAATTATTAACAAGACATAGGTTAGAAGTATTTTAGTAATTGGTTAGCCTATCTAGCTGAGTTACATCAAAATTTCTAAAGACTACATTGTGCAAAACTTACTAGATACACAAGTACAATAACCAAAAGTATCACATAAAATGTGAGAAAATTAGCAGTTCATCATGAGATAACGGACTTTCCAAACAGTCTGTTAATTTGTTTTGAATTTCGCGCAAAGCTAGACAAGAGTTATCTGCGCTAGCTGTCCCTAATTTAAAAGTGTAAGACAAGAGGGAAGGCAGCTAATCATCAACACTCACCGCCAACTGTTGGGCTACCCCTTTTACTAACGAATAGTGGGATTGATCGTCACATTATAACGCCCCACGGCTGAAAGGGCGAAAATGTTTGGTGCGACCGGGATTACCAAAGATAGGTTTTATGACGAATTTCGAAAATTCTTGTATGAGCTTTCTGAGTGAACTTGCAGTCTTATATGGAAGTTAGTCTATTTTGTGTTGCAATGAAAGGTTGTCTGTTAGATTCTGGTCTTATTAGAAATGCATTAAAGAAACTGTAATATAATACATCATGAAAATTTGAAATAAACTGTATTAGTAAGACAAAATAATATGTATCACTTTTTCCTAGTTTATTTTATTGTTTAATTGGTAGTAATTAAAGAGAAACCATTAATGCAATTTAAGCTTATTGTTTTGCTATAAATATTTCGTTTGTATTTAATCAATTGCATATGTAAATATGGCCCGGCATGGCCAAGCACGTTAAGGCGTGCAACTCGAAATCTGAGGGTCGTGGGTTCGCGCCCGCGTTGCGCCAAACATACTCGCCCTCCCAGCCGTGGGGGCGTTATAAAGTGACGGTCAATCCCACCATTCGTTGATAAAAGAGTAACCCAAGAGTTGGCGGTGGGTGGTGATGACTAGCTGCCTTCCCTCTAGTCTTACACTACTAAATTAGGGACGGCTAGGTGCAGTGGGCTAACAACCTCCTCACTTAAATCAGCCTGTTACAGAAACCGCAAGTGATTGTAGCCCTATGTTCCTTAAGGAATTGAGTGGCAATAATAGTAATAAAATAAATATGTAAATATAAATGTATATTTCGTAGTTTACAGCATTAAATGTAATATGAGTAGACATTTATGGCAGAAATTTCTGCTCATTCCATTAGTGATAATTTTTGAAATGTCACTCAAATTAGGGCATCCTATTTTTCTAGGTAGTACTTAAGACCTTCCACATATTTAGTGCATATGGAGAGTACGAAGTTATGTCAGAAGGTTTGTTGTAATTGTGATCAGATAAGTCACAAAACTTTTAGACATTACTTGTAAAGTAGTTGGATTTATTTCAGTTATAAGTGAAAAATATTTCCTTGGAGTTATATTCCCTTCCCATAGAAACTGGGCTCTTCTTGTATAAGAATGAGACGATGGTAAAATACCTTACGTGAGAGATATCTGTATTTATTGACAAACGACTGTTACCAGGGGCTGGCTAGGTGGGTTGCATATTCATGCTTTAATAAACATATTCTTATAGTACTGAACAGTTTCACCATAAGTACTGAGGGGTGTGCTTTTTGGGTTGTTTCCTTATGTAATCCTACATTGCATGCCCAAAGTTTTGACCTAGCACAGGTTAAATTAACTTTAGAGTTCAATCTTGATTTTTTCTGAATAAAACCATCGCACCAACTCCATTTACTGTCACTAAGCTGACATCTTCCACTACCATCCTTAAAGATTACCACTTAAAGGGGTGGCGAGGATGTCAGAACTAAACACAGGAAGATGACATAAGCATAACCTTAAGGATAATCATAAATACGCGTATTTTTAAACCATTCTCTCAAACCTGTGATGGCTAACTAAAACAAGGAACTATCACAGTAAAGAGACTTAAAGAACACCTGCTGTAACCATTGCTTCAAGTTCTATGGTAGCGTCTTCTCATCAGCTAACATCACACAGTCATGGGCCCGTTGTTGAGCTGAATTAAACATATGTGTGAGGGGAATGAGCAGCTTAAGGAAAAAAATTGGCAACTTCACATGAGCACATAGAAGGTTAAGTAGGCTCCCTGCAAAAATTCTTCTAAAAGGCAGCAGTTTGTGGAGAATCTCGAAAACTTTAGGGCACCCACTTGAGAGGCACTTTGTATATATGCACCATTTTTGTATTGTGTTTAATTAATATTTAAATTTAATTGAAATTTAAGTTGTGTTCAAGTGTTAAAACGTTAATGGTATATCTGATTCATTTTAATTATATTTATTTAACTCGTTTTGAGTTTATATGCAATTTGAAAAGTTCATTCAGTTCTTGTTGGATATACACAACTGTTTCAGTTTAAGTTAACGTAGGATTATGATTTATAAAGTTTATGTAGTAGGAGTATTAAGCCCCCAATGGCTCAGCGGTATGTCTGCGGACTTACACGCTAAAATCTGGGTTTCGATACCCGTGGTGGGCAGAGCACGGATAACCCATTGCGTAGCTTTGTGCTGAATTCAAAAAACAAACAAACAAGCGAGCGTTAAATTTAGTTATTTTTAGAAACGAGAATTTAGCATAAGTTTGTTCATGTAATTATTTATGAATCGTGCATTATGTAGTTCAGTAATTATGAACTGGAAATTGTCGTACTATTGTGTCAAGTTACACAGAACCTTTCGAGATTTTCTCATTGTTTTAATTAACTATTTCTGCATTAGAATATCTAGTAATATGTGTAATATTCTAGACCACTGTCAGAATATAAATGTTTCTAACATTTAGTTTAATAGAGAGATCTAGACCACTATTTTTGTAAGTTAAATCACAAAGAAAGTATGGTTACAATTTTTAAAGTGAGACCATCACAGATTACATTGTAATAAAAGAGTGTGTAATATGAGATTATCTTGACAGTTGTGTTTTAAAGCAATTGAACCTGTCTGTGTAGACTTTGACGGAAACACAGACAATTATTTAAAGCTTTGGATACAACTGTGGCAAACAATAATCATAATGGCGATTTTAAAGTGAATTTCTCACCAACTGTATTGTGATAACAGAACAAAACATAACTTTATACGTTTTACTTGTTTTAATATCTTATTTTAAAACAAGCAGATTGCGTATTCCTTGTTTATTGTTGAAATATGTTATAAACGAGTCGCAGACACCTCCTGTAAAGCACCCAGCCTATAAAAAAACACACGAAAATTCCATGAATATAATTCTAAGTACCTTTTTAATTTGGAACAAATTTTATGTGTTAAAATTTTCTTGCCTAGTCCTGAAAAGAGCCGTTTAAGTCAATGTTTAGTGATCGCCATATTCATATCCCCCACCTCACTTCTTCACCTTAAAAAAGTTAAAACAAAATTAAGACAAGGTCCCACGTAAAATTCAATAATCTTTCACAAAAAGGGACGAAGAGGAACCCTAACATTCTTGACCAACCCTGTTGGAGAGAGAATTCTTCAGACTTCTCTCTCTCTAAATTGGCCAAGTGTGTTAAAGCGTGCGACTCGTAATCTGAGGGTCGCGGGTTCGCATCCCCGTTGCGCCAAACATGCTCGCCCTTTCAGCCGTGGGAGCGTTATAATGTGACGGTTAATCCCACTATTCGTTGGTAAAAGAGTAGCTCAAGAGTTGGCGGTGGATGATGATGACTAGCTGCCTTCCCTCTACTCTTACACTGCTAAATTAGGGACGGTTAGCGCAAATAGCACTCGTGTAGCTGTGCGAAATTCAAAGACAAACACTTATTCTTAAGTACATTTTTATTTTTTGAGCTTTATTCAATTTTAATTTAGTTTCTTGTTGCTGTAATCTTTTAATAATCTTGTGTTGTCTTTATGTAGATATTATGAGGTATTGCATATCACCTGAAGGAAGATATTGTGGTTAACCTACTAATTAGTTCACTGATACTTAATTTTAATGTTCGGATGTACGAAAAATCATGAAAAGATGGCTTATTAAAGCTTGAAAGGAGTTCTAATTTCTATCTTCTATAACAAATTTAGAATGTATATTTGTATGATTCAATGAGATAATTTATTGAAACTCCTATATTGATGTTCTGCAAATAATTCAAGACATCTACACCAACCGGATGTACGGCAGTTGTAAATATGCACTTAACTGCTTGGTAATATAAAAGTTAGATACAGCATTTATTCACAAGAGTATATTTATTTGGCGTGATTAGGGATGTAGGTAACTTAAGGATTGTGGAATGTCGGATTAGTATATCAGACCGACAATGAAAATTATGGATTTACTCAGCTTTCTTGTCTAATCCTTGAATATCGTACTAAAGAAATACTTAGAAAAACTTTTCCGTTCTAGCAGCGAGAAATAACAGCAGCAATTACAAAAACAAAAAAACGAGAAAAATATAACAAAATACAAGCTAGCCAATTTGTTTCCAAATATTCACTATTGCAGGTAGATGCTCTATGTTATTTTTTCACTCGTGTTTGCCTCGTTTTCTTTAGCTGTCTAAGTTAATTTTAAACTTTGCATAAACTTTCCAGAAACTGGTTTTTGCGGATACCTTTAGTTTCTTAACGAATGCGAATGTTATTCTACCTGAATACCAACAGACATACACGTGTTTTAGTGGACGTATTTTATTCGTTTTAACATGAGGCATTATATTGTGGCAGTACAATATATAAATCTTTTAGACATTCCGAAAAATACAAACAAATAACTTTTAGATATACAATTTTCAGTTCATAAGCGTATGAAAACTTGAAAACACCATTTTTACTCTTTTGTTACAAATCATTAATATACATCATTCTAAAAGCATCTGATAATGTATGAAATGAACATTAAGTTCGTTCTTTAATGTTTCATAACACTAGAAAATCGGTGTTTCTCTTGCATAAAATAATTAGTGCAGTTACTGGAGAAACTGGTGTTTATAATGGATAATGGATAACATCATTATTAATGTTTGTGAGGAAAAAATGGAATTTACAAAATGTATAATACTATTGTTGACGTTACTAAAACTATTCTGAAAACTTCGGTGAATAACACCAGTATTAACGTCACTGGATTCACACTGGAGTTTCTGATGGTTATTTATTTGTTTGTATAGAATTAAGCGTAAAGCTATAAAATGGCTATTTTTGCTTTGCCCACCACGGATATCGAAGCCCGGTTCTTAGCGGTGTGAGTTCACAGATATTCCGCTGTGCCACTGGAGGGCTTCTGATGGATAACACCAAAAGTAACGCAATTGGATACACACCGAAGTTTCTGATAGATAACACTAATGTCAATGTTACTGGATACTTACTGGACTTTCTGATGGATAACACCAATATTAACGTTACTGGATACATACTGAATTTTCTGATAGATAACACCAATGTTAATGTTACTGGATATATACTTAAATTTTAGATAAACAACACCAATATTAACGTTTTTGGATACATGATGAATTTTCTGATAGATAACACCAATGGTAATGTTACCGGATACGTACTGGACTTTTTGATGGATAACACCAATAGTAACGTAGACATATTGCAATTTATGATTAAAAAACTAAGTATAGAAAATATAAACATTCTTGAGTTTCAGTAAAAAAATATTATTACTGGAGCTATTTTAATTGTTGGTGTTTAATTTCGACGTTAAAACAAATGTAATAATGTAGTTTTGATCACATGTGATTCACAAACACAAAATATCTCCCATGACTACGACAATCGTGTTTTTTGTGGGTGTATTTAGAAATGACTTTTATTTAAAAAATCAATGAAACAGAAACAAAACGATAAGAACAATAAATTTTCTGTTATTACCTTTTCTAAGATATGAAATCAAGAGATACGATACAAACTGTTGATGAGTTACTGGAGCATAACCTAAAAGGGGCCCGGCAGGCTCAGGTTGATAAGGCACTCAACTAATAATTTGGGGTTCGTGGGTTCGAATCGCCGTCGCATCAAGCATGCTCGCCCTTTCAACCGCAGGGTATTTTAATGTGACAATCTATCCCACTATTCATTGGTAAAAATAGTAGTCCACGAGTTGGCAGTGGGTGGTGATGACTAGCTGCCTTCCCTCTAGTCTTACACTGCAAAATTAGGGATGGCTAGCACAGACATCCCTCGTGTAGCTTTGCGCGAAATTCAAGATAAACCAAACCAAACCTAAAACATTAAAGGAAAAATTCAAAGTGTGTGGCAAGTAAACTTTTTATGAATAAAATACAGTCCATAAGATTAAAGTGTTCAGTGATGAACCTTTTAAAAAATAATCAAAAATTGAATTAAAGGTTTTAGTGATAAACTTTTTAAAGGACATGAATAACCGAAAATGGAGTTAAAGTGTTTAGTGACAAACCTTTTTAAGGACAGAAATAACCGAAAATTGAATTCATGGTTTTAATGATAAACGTTTTAAAGGTCAGGAATAACAGAAAGCTGAAT
Source organism: Carcinoscorpius rotundicauda (assembly GCA_011833715.1). Classification (NCBI taxonomy): domain Eukaryota; kingdom Metazoa; phylum Arthropoda; class Merostomata; order Xiphosura; family Limulidae; genus Carcinoscorpius; species Carcinoscorpius rotundicauda. Next base: position 51,982,876 of record CM022395.1, read on the forward strand.
TAAAGTGTTTGGTGATAAACCTTTTAAAGGGCAAAAATAAGTGAAAATTGAATTAAAGCTATTTTAACGTTAAGTTAATTGATTAATAAACAATCAATAAATTATCAAAGATAGCTAGAAATCTTACCTTCTGGATATTTGGTGAGGACGTTATGATTATCAAGCTGTAAGGTGGAGTTGGGGCCAGCACGTGTGAATCGAACTACATGGTATTGACCATCATCTACTCTCACACTGAGCTCTCCAATAGGATGATCTTCAGTGCCCATGTTGTATACCACAAATATGTTGCCCTCGACCTATATCGTGCAAGAACATTGTGGGGTTATTATATTTATTTTATGTTTACAAGCATATTACAGTGTTATTCATGTGGCAACATTCATATTTGTAAAAGCCAGTTAGGTTCTTGTTTAGAATATCTGTGCAACGCTACAGAATGGCTATTTGTGATTTTCAACTGGTACATTAGAACTGGTACACCAGTTCCATTTACCGCCACCTCTTGCACTTCTATAAAGAATCAGACAAAATATTCGAATTTGACTGTTACTCTTAAGGCGCGTCCACAATGCTAGTTTATGCGACAGAGAGACGCAAACCTTTAACCAGCGGATCCATTGTTCAAGCATGTTAGCCACTAGTTCACACCCGTCACCAGAAGACAAACTGATACATTATGTGGCCATAAGAACAGCAGAGAAGAGAGAGTAATATTTTGTTAGCGAATAAACATTCACACATCTAATTCCATTTTAATTCTAAAAAACCCTAACCCCTAATGACATAAATCTGATTAATGAAAACGCCTTATTAATGTTTTAAACAATATTCGAACAGAATATGTTGCGTAAAAGTGTTTAGTAAGTGTAGACATCCAACCTTTATGACATAACTTAATACAGTATAAATATCTAGCAGTTCTACGAATAACTATACCCTGATATACGTAAGTTTTAGAAACATATAACAATTCTATGATAAACACTATCTTGGTACACGTCAATTGTAGAAACGTCTAGCAACGTTCTATACAACAATATCCCAATATATGAGAACTGTAGAAAAAAAATCACAATTCTACGAAAAATAATGTTATAATGTAAGTCATTCTTTGAAATATTCAGTAATAATACATATAATATTATTTTTCTGGCATTTGTTAATAGAGTAATAAGTCTAAGAATTTTCGGTTAAACTTATATTTTAGAATGTATTTCAGTACTCAGCCCTGAGTCACATATACAAGAAATGAGATTTATGAAAACAAAAAAGCAGTTTAAACTATTCGAGTTTTATATAAAAAAAGAGAAAAGAAAATGAATCTGAAAAAGCGAATTATCTTGAAGTTTTAAAGCTATAAAAGAATATACGAAAGGTGAGACCTACTAAAACTGAAAGCACTTTTACCTTATAGAAACCTATATACCAAAGATGAGCTTTAACACGCAAAGTACCTACACCTTATGAAGCTTAATGTAGAAAATGTGAAAGATAAAACATAAAATACCATGAAATTATATATTCCTAATGCAAGGGGTGAACTATATCTATTGCTTGAAGTACATTTTTTTACGTATATGTATAAATAAAGTGCAATATTCTGTTATTTCTTCCTTTATCCAGATAAAAAAAAATCCAACTTGAAAATTTGAAATATCGAAGAGCGATTTCATGGCATTATACGAATGGCCTTGAGTTCTTTACAAATTCGAAAATTTTGTGTGTTTTTTTCCGGAAAAAATTGTTACGTATAAATCAAATAGCTGCTGTGTTCTTTTTTTTTTATTCTTCAATCTTTGATATAGGACCGTGATTAAAAATCAAACTTTATCTGTGAAGAAAATCTTCTCTCAAAGATAAGCTCATCTTGTGTGCACGTGGCTCTAAGAAATGCACGTGACTTGACTAAATGGATGATTGTTTTATCTAGTGGAGGCTTGTTTTTTTCTTTTTTCTCTGTTCTGCTTCCCTAAGTTGGTGAATAAGATTTCCATCCTCAGTTGGTTTATCAATAATTTGAGTCATTGAATCAGACGAAAAAACAAACAAACAGACAGCACATCTTGTGTAAATTGCTATTTAGTTTTCACACCTAGAGTTTCTTGAGTTGTAATACGTCATTCTGCCCACTAATTCTCACTTCACGCTTCGAACACGATCGCCTTATCTATCTGCTAATCAACTAAGAAGTAACACGAAATGTAATATTTTATATGCCGTTACAAGTCTCCTTGAAGCTGGGGTAACATGCTTTTTTATTATTTAGTAACCTGACAAGGATAAGCCCCAAATCCAGCTCACGTAGCGTGCTGTTTGTTAAGAGTGTGATTAGCCGTTTTCTAGTGGTCTACATTATTATCTTTGTTTCTACTCTACCTTATCTCGTTAGCTGTAACCACGATTGAATCTTGGAAAGACGTTGTCTGATACTTTTAGAAATACGTAACGAAGAAAATAAAACAATTAAATAACTAATAAGGACTCCACTATTAATCACCAAAAATACAATTTTTATCACAACATACATTTCTCATTATTTATAAAAACACTGTTTTGTGGGAAACACTACAAAAGTTTATGCTTAATGTTTGGCTTGTCACGAATTTCGCGCAAAGCTACACGAGGGCTATCTGCGTTAGCAGTTCTTAATTTAGCAGTGTAAAATTAGAGGGAAAGCAGCTAGTCATCATCACCTACCGCCAACTCTTGGGTTTCTCTTTTACCAACGAATAGTGGGATTTACCGTCATATTATAACGCTCCCATGCTAAAAGAGCAAGCGTGTTTGATGTGACGGGGATTCAAACCCGTGACCCTCAGATTAGGAGTCGAGTGCTTTGGTCATCTGGCCATGCCAGACCTAACTCCAACGTGTTTGTTTGTTTAGAATTAAGCAAAAAGCTACGTGATCTATTTGTGCTTTGCCAACCACTGGTATCGAAACCCCGTGGTGAGCCTGCAGACAAACCGCTGTGCTGCTGGGGAGCTTAAGGTTAAACAAATAACATCACTAACAAACACTTTACAGTTAATAGAAACTTATTACTGTAAACAATAAAAACATATTATGATAAGTACAAAATGTGGAAAAATATCCACAGATGAACAAAACAAGTAGCTTACCCACATCAGTACTAAAATGCCCCCCGTTAGTACAGCGGTAAGTCTACAGATTTATAACGCTAAAATCAGGGGTTCGACTCCCCTCGGTGGGCTCAGCAGATAGCCCGTTGTGGCTTTGCTAAAAGAAAAACGCAAACACGCAGTACTAAAATAAACTCAGTAAAGTGGATAGCTTGTTAATTATGCTGTTCTTGTGTTCTTGATAATTGTTAATTATACTGTTATTGTGTTCTTGATAATTGTTAATTATACTGTTTTAGTGTTCTTGATTATTGAGATTAAAATACATTGTTTCATTAGTTAAGTATGCTTGCTGTTACTTGTACTTTCCTAATGACATATCATGAGGTACGACCATTTTAAGAGATTTAGGTTAGTCTTAAGTCCACGTGCTAAGCCAACTACGAGAAATAACTCTTTATGAAAAATATAAATGTAAAAATAACAAAATAATGCATGCATAAATATATTAGGCATTGTAAGAAATTGTGTTAATGAGAGTAATACTAAAAAAAAGAATAGTTATTAGTTAAAGAACACATACATTGTTGTTATTTATTGTATGGTTTTGCTATAAATTTAATTTACTTAATAAAGTACCATCAAAACTGTTAACTAAATGCTTAACACAATAAATAAAAGTATCACTAAAGACGTTACTTAGTGTAAAGTGTTCTTTTTATTGCTATCAATAAAGACAAAGAATAGAATATTTTGTTTATTTTGTTTTTAATTTCGTGCAAAGCTACACGAAGGCTATCTGCTCTTGCCGTCCATAATTTAGCAGTGTAAGACCAGAGGGAAGGCATGTAGTCATCACCACCCACCGCCAAATCTTTGGTTACTCTTTTACCAACGAATAGTGGGATTGACCATTATAATATAACGCTGAAAAGGCGAGCATGTTTGGTGCGATGGGGATTCGAACTCACGACTCTCGAATTACAAGTCCAGCCAAGCGGGAGCCGCAAGCCACTGGACGGCCAGTGCAAAGTAAAAAAAATAGTTAATGTAATTTATATTATTGATGACCGGTACAAATTAATGTAGAGAATATTCCTCTATATGTTGTTACTTTCAACGCTTTGTGCTAGTTTCATGGATACTTTACAATTACTGGTCTTATGAGGTAACAAGGCTGATAAAACTGTCGAGTTTTTAATGTGGCAACTTTTAAAAACTGATATCGGCAGATAGATAAAATTGAAAGAATCTAAAATGAAATTTTTTACCGCTGGTCATTTTTTGTTTTGCAACAAAATCAAAAGCCAACTATCAGCAAAATCCCAAAAGTACAACATACTTCCCAAAGTACGTTTACTGCAATACTATTACACGAATTTGTCAGTATACGATCTATAGATACGAGAGACATGCCTTTGTGCAACAGCATCTCACCAATCATATATAAGTAAAAGTGTCTAAGGTGGTAACTATGGAACGATATGCAGCAGATGTGACTGTGGTAACGATGGCATTCAGGTCGAAGGTAGATACTTAGCTAGAGCGGAGACTAGAAGGGACTTCTGAGGAATAAACATCATGACTGTTAGACATTGGATCGAACATCAAAGTGTTTCACCTCTTATGTCAAATGGAAAAATGTTATAGTTGAAAGGAACAAAAATCATACAAAAAAGAATAAAAAAAAGGATAAATATGTGTTGAAGATTCGTTTTTCTACTCATTAATGACAACACCATGCCCAAAGACACTGAGTTTGCTTTATTGAAATATTTGGCAAGATAGGTCTACTGTGAAGACACACAAAAGGAAGAAGATTGATGATTAAACCTGACATGATATAAATAATGCATTAGGATGTGTGGTAATCCAGAGTGCATAAATATTGCATCCTGTATCTCCACAACAGTTGGAAATGAATTATTTGAAAACTTACTCATGTTTCGGAGCAGACAGAATTTACAACTAACGCGGAACGCGAGAAATAGCTAAACAAAATATAACAATGCAAAGGCTTGGCAGAAATACGTTGCAGCTGTGTTGTGTGGTTTGCAGTTGAATGAGCGCCTTCAAAATTCACTATCGGTATTTGTCCACTGCAACACAGATGTGCGAGTGAGCAGATCAAACATCCGTAGAGCTCCCAAACCACGTTGACCGCAAGAATGGCGATTAGTTTGAGGAAGAAAGATCAACCTTTCGAAAGCGCTCGGGTTACAGAGTTTTTCTTATTTTGTATCAAGTTCATATATGTTCAAATTTCAAAAATAGTAAAACCTTTCTATTTTGTTGAATGAAACATTTTTGCATCAAACTCGCAGTACACTACAAGACTACTACTTGCAGAAGGCTACAAGGTCATCATAGAAAATATTGGTGACATCACTATGGATTAATTTTCAACATGAAAGTAAGTTGAGCTAATATTTCAAACATAAATAAAAAAACAGTTATGTTTTCGACATGCGTGAAATTGTCGTCTATTTATACCATCATCGCTATGGCTGATAGTAGACGAAACAGCAATTGAATAAAACACGTGTAAGTATATATGCGTCTTTTACTTCTGTTTTAGGACCGGCGGGTTAAGGCGTTCGACTCGTAATCTGAGGGTCGCGGGTTTGAATCCCCGTCGCACCAAACATGCTTGCCCTTACAGCTGTTGGGGCGTTATAACGTGACGGTAAATCCCACTATTCGGTGATAAAAAATTAGCCCAAGAGTTGGCGGTGGGTGATGATGACTAGCTGCCTTCCCTGTAGTCTTACACTGCTAAATTAGGAATGGCTAGCGCAGATGGCCCTCGTGTAGCTTTGCGCGAAATTAAAAAAAAAACATAAACATAAACTTTTGTTTTAAGAGTATAGCAGATATTCATTGCTTTGCTTTATTTTTTTAAGATTCAAACCCCTCAAATTCAGTGGTCAAAGATCCGTGTACGACTGGCAAAAAATTTTGTCTGTGATAGAATAGGTCAAAATAATAGTTCTACCAATCCTAGAATCAGCACTACTTCGGGAAAGCCGAAGTTAAGAACTTTATTTTTAGAACAATATCAAGAGAGGTGATATTTTTCATACTCAGCGAACTGTATGATATTTCCTCCAAAATACTTGAAATCGGCCTGGTTGACCCATAAATTCAATCTAAAAACAGCACTAGCTTAAATATTATAACATCTACTCTGTTTCAATTTATCAGGCCATTGTAACCTCGATACTGTAATGTTAACAATTTATACTGTGCTAACACTTACTATCTCCAGCTCCATGTAGTCGTTGCTACTTCCGCTGTCTATCCTCACCAACACAGCATTATCTTTCGTGGTGATGAAACCTAACGCCAGGAGATCCGTTTTGGTATCGGGCCTCTTGTCCTGAGTGAAGGTATAGGTCATTAGACTCGAATCACCTCCGAATCTGTAGGCTATACTTTCTGAAACAGTTTAAAAAGAGTTAAAAGTTGAAAGTGTTGCCTCCGCCTGCGTTTCAAACAACAGTTAATAATGCGGTGCTTCCTAATTACCATAAATGTTATTACAAGCACAAGTTCATAACCTGGTACATTCTAGTTACATAACCTCTGTTACATATGCCTTTTCCTTTACTTTAATTCTCAGTCTGATTACACATATTCTATGATTTAATTATCTCCTATACTATACGCCACGGAAATGTTAACTTCTGGTTCACATAACTATCTTTAACATAGTATGATATGATTGCAAGTTTAGCCATTCAAATCGACATTTGTAAGTTTTCCTCAGCTCTAGCTATCACTGCCTTTCGGACACGAAATAAATATTAATTCTCGGAGGACTGTTTATTTGTCTGTTTTTCAATTTCGCACAAAGCTACTCGAGGGCTATCTACGCTAGCCATCCCTAATTTAGCAGTGTAACACTAGAGGGAAGGCAGCTAGTCATCACCACCTACCGCCAACTCTTGGGTTACTCTTTTACCAACGAACAGTGGGATTGACCGTACATTATGACGTCCCCATGCCGGGCCCTCTCAGAGGAAAACAGTAAAACTGCTTGTCCACTTACATATTTCATGTATAGCTTTAACCATATAGCAATGGACAAATATCAATTTGTAATGTTAAGTGATAAGAAGAAATAAGCCCCCTGCTAGTACAGCGGTATGTCTCCGGATTTACAACGCTAAAATGAGGGGTTCGATTTTCCTTGGTGGGCTGAGCAGATAGCCCGATGTGGCCTTGCTGTAAGAAAAACACAAATACAAGAAGAAATAAAATATACACCTTACCGTCAGAACAGGTTGGCCCAGTAAATGACGTCATGTCACAGTCGCATGTGTAACTGTTCCATAATTGTACGCACACTCCATGATTAGCACATGCACTAGAACTGCACTTCCGTTCTGGTCCTGATGAGTGATGAGAGGCTATATTTATTTTCACGACTCATAAGTTGTGCTTATTAATGGTATATAACAGTATAGTAATAAAAATATATCTATTTAAATTTGTTAATGGATCACCATGAGAAGTGAATCTGACACATAAAATGCCAGATGTTTTATGTCTTATAAAACTTATTATTATTTAATGTAAAACATCCGTATCTCTTATAAATTAAAGGTCTTTACATGAGATTTGGCTGTTTACTGTAAACAAAATTATAAGACTGTTGTTACATAAGCTATGATTTATTTTACATTTTTGGAAAGCGTAATTATACATTAAGATAAACTTTTCTCAATCGATTGTAAATTGGGCTAGTGGACATTCACCTGCACATCCTTTGGATACGAGAGTACTAGGAATTAGAGCATCACTACTTGGATCAAGGGTTTCTCCATTGAGATCCAGCGATGCAATACATCCAGTAAATCCGTATTTTGATAAAACTATTTTTGGGAGCTTATCATACATAGACTCTTGAACTCCACCAAGGTACAACAGTCCATCCAAGTCCAAATGGACATTGGATCCCATACTGGTTACAGTAGCAATCATGTCGTCTACCATGAGCGTGTGCTGATGTAAAGTTAATCTGCCAATGGTAACTGCGTGCCACTTATTATCATTCAGTGTACGACGAGTGTTAGATCTGACCTTTCGAGGGCCATCACCCATATTGAAAATGTAGTGAAGATGTCCATTTACCAGTTCTATTGCAATAAAGTCTTGTTCTTTTCCACCATTGTACAAGATAAGTCCACTAGGGTCAGAGGTTTTAAACTGGAAATAGAGGTTCATCGTAGAGTAAGCTTTGAGCTGGGGTAAGCCCACATATGTCAACTTGGATTTGAAGGTGACAGGACGATGAACAATATGTTCTTTGTTACCAAATTTGGCTGTTACCTGAGAGAGGAAAGTACTTTTATCAATACTTACAGAATATGTTAATTTTTACTACAGTTTTTGCATTTGTTAATAATGTAGATCCACGAACAACCTAGCACCTACAGGACTAATGTTTTTCTAACAAACAAACCTTGTAGTTACATGTGACACTAAAATAGTGATATCACAACATAACAACCAATTATTTCTTCTTACCAATCTTGTTGTTTAGAAGCACTTTAATTAACTGTACCGAACTTACTGTTACTGGTGGGTAAGAAGTGTGTTTTCAACTACACAACATAACTAAATGTGGAAGATATTAAAACATAAGATTTTACTGTTAATTAGAAATACTTCTATTAATAGTTTAAAGTACACAATAAGTGACTTAAAAATAAACAATTATATTCACCAACATAGTACTGCAAAATTCGTACTCTGTTACCCAAATTTAATAATGCATATAGGTTCAAAATATTGTATCCAGAAGTACAGTGAAACAGAATACGTCATAATTTAATATATTTGATATTTCACGCTAGAAACTTTTGTTTGCACCCATATCATATCATAGAATGTTCTCTCTTTCAAATTTCTTGTTTTAAATAAAAAGCATTTGTCTCTATCTATATCGCAGTATATGTCAACACAGACATATTTCACACCTGAAAGTTGGGCAACTGTCTCGTCTGAGCCATTTCAAAATAGCGGAAACCGTTGAACTCCAAGTGTTGCATGTGTCCTACGAAGTTAGGGACGTCTTTATGTTGCTTTAAGTTACGTTCTTCAGCTCCTATGTGCATTTCTTGGAACTCCAGGGTGATTTTGTGGCCTAGAAGTTCTGATAGAGAGACAATCATGTTTACAAACTTGTAAATATTAGTTACCACAAGGCTTGAAAATGCTTTATTTGGAAGTCATAACTTCGTAAATCTTCCAAGTGTTTAATATACAGTTCATTGTACTGATAGTACTTCCGTAGCTAATCGAATGGAAGTCACAATAAAATTTGAAAAACTCTGGTTACTTTTCATATTGAAGTTACAACAAACTTCCGTTATTTTTCATACAGTAGTCTCAGTAAAATCTGGAAAACTTTCGTTTAATTTCATATAGCAGAAACAGTAAGGTTTAGAACATATTTCTCTAGGTATATGAAAGTTTTAGTAATACATTTCCATTACTTTTCATATTATAAACAGAGTAAGGTTTACAAAATACCAGCGAAAGTATCCGGCTTGCACAGGAAGTAAGTCTGATATGTTTTAGCAATTGCATTATATTTATAATGACTGTAAGGATATTGATCCAATTATAAACGTAAATACTTTCTGAATTAAGGTACTGTTAAGTCATCAATGCTTTAAATAAAAAAATAAACTTATTTTAACAATGGGTACTCTAAAATTAAGAAATCAAAAAATAATTTCCAGTTTTGTTTTTATATATTTAATTTTATACGTTCAGTAGAATAGACTGACAACAATATCAGGATATAATTTTAATTGTAAAGCGACATGACATAAAAGCCACTGTTGAAACGTATTATTACCAAAACGCACTGGCTTTTCTATATATTATAAGTTGTTAATCTAACTGATACTCTTCAGGGTGCACGTAAATAAAATAAATAATAATATCCTGATGTACCCTTTCAGGGTCCATTTAGTGCGGGTGCAAATTTCAGGCTTATAGGTTGTTCCGTCTTGGAGCATTGGCGGTCACACGCACACAGATAAACCCTTTTATTATTATTATTACAATACTACATCCCATAATGTATCGTAACCTCACACGTCATAGCTAACTGAAATAAATAACACGCTTCACTAACAAAGAGTCAGAAAAGTGCTGTCAAGACAGTCAAATGTCGGTTTCTTTCTGACAATCAAAATTAAGATTGTTCACTGAATAACACTATGTAACAAAACTATTACTGTTAAATAACACTATTTAACAATTTTTTTACTTTTTATTGTTCCTGGGCAGAAAGTGTTATTTCCCAATTGCTTATGTCTAAAGTAAATGAAAAAGACCTATTTTTATCTTCAAGTTTTCCCTTTGTGACCTGGAAGCGTATAACGAAAACATAATGAGAGGCTATATTTGGAGGCTGATATGTAAAAGTGATTCACATTACAGTCGCAAATCTCGAAAAACTACTCACTTCTAAGCATTTTTGTATAACTTTAGTATAAATACATGTAAATATCGATTCATATGTTGTTTCATTCAGACCGTATGTAAATGTGTAAATTTTTCCTTTTTACACAGAAAATAGGTTAATTTCTAAATTTCAATATCCAGGTTACAAAAGCAAAGTTTGAAGGGAATAATGGACATTTTCTGTACTTTTACAACACAAGCAATTAAGAAATAATACACACATTATTACATTACTGGTAAAAATCAATTGGACAACAACTTATAATACATAGAGAAGTCATTGCGTTTTGGTAACACTCTTTTTCAACAATGTATTTTATGTCATGTTGCCCAGTTAAAAAAGTATTATATCGGGTCATCCCATAAGTAATGTCCGAAAATTTAATACAGAAAGTTCATCATCATTTCTGTCTTTGTTGAAGGATTTAATGACTAAAATATGTAATAGGACGTGTATAAAAATGTCCAGACAAATAAAATAAACTAATCCAAATCTACGTTTACAAATCATTAATCAAATAAACCCTTACAAGGATGGATGTGTCTGAGGAGCACATGAGGCATATAATGCTTTATGAGTTTAAAAAAAAGGGATAGTGTAGCAGAAACTAGATGAAACATTCAAGGTGGTTTCACAAGTTCATATCAAGAGCTTAAGTGATGCGTTACGTTCAGGTCGTCCTCATGAGTTTAATGCTGACTTGCTATTGGCTGCACATGATGAAGATTGTGCTGTAACAGTTTAATAACTGGCACAGAAGCTTAATTCAACCCATTCTACAGTTCATCGTCATCTGGAACAGTTTGGAAAGGTGTCAAAATTTGGAAAACGGGTCCCATATGATTTGACAGAAGCCAACGTTAGAAGAAGAGTGGACATTTGCACTTTGCACTCTCGTGAGCGTAACTCACCTTTTTCTGGACAGGTTAGTGGCTGGAAATGAAAAAAAAATGGATATTTTATAAAAAAATGTTAAGCGACTCAGACAACGGCTCAGTGCAGGTAAACTGGCTAAAGCACAGCCCATAATGGACTTCCACCCTAGGAAAGTCTTGTTAAGCGTTTGATGTGATATTGTTGGTGTGAGTTGCTGCCAGTCAACGTAACGATTGCATCAGACTTCTACTGTCAACAGTTAGAGCGCTTGAATGTTGCACCAAAAAAAAAGGTCTACTTTGATTAATCGTAAAGGTCTTGTGTTAATACACAGGATAATACACAGCCCCATACAGCAAGGATCACATCTGCAAAGATTGTAGAGCTGGACTGGGAACAACTTCCACATCCTCCTTATTCTCCAGATCTTGCCTCATCAGGTTATCATCTATTCTGAAATTTTCATAACTATCTTGGTGGAAAAGAGCTTGGAACACATGAAGATGTCAAAACTACCCTCTCTACATATTATTTCCTCCAAATCCCAAGAATTATATAGAAGTGGCATTCAGAAGCTTGTGAATCGTTGGCAGGAAATAATTAATGAAAATGAAACATACATTTTTGATTAAATAACATTAAAAGTTTTTGAAATTTTTTCTTTTTTTCTTAAGCTAAATTCGGACATTACTTATAAATATAAGTATAAATATAAATGTATAAATATTTGTTGATTTAGAGTTTCCGTTAATTAATGAGGTTTATTTTTTTATTAAAAATGTTGGTGATATAACATAAGATAGCTTCATTCAGAAAACAAAAAGATTTTAGTTTAAAACTGAATAGATACTTTTTACATTCGTAATAGACTTTATGCACTCGGTTCAAGAATAAGGGATCTCATACCAATTCTTCACTTTAGGCTTGTCAGACTAAAACTCACTATACTTACGGCCCCCTTGCACCCATATCACTAAAATTGCAGCGGGCAGACAGTAAACAAACTATCCTATTTGGATAAATACATACTGGCTTTTATGACTTCTCCTATTTCGAGAAATCAAGCGTAACTTGACATGACCCACATGGGCTTTTATATAGGTTAGATTTCTGCAGTTATATAATTTAACATCTTAGTAATATCCAGAAAGAGGTTCGTTACTTTCACTATTTTCATTATAGTAAGGCTTAGAAAATACTTTAATAGCGATTCATTTGGAATTTACTCAAGACGTTGTCCACAAGTACTCGTACCCTGGACGGAAGTTATGTTCACCTGTGGATACGAATAAGAAATCACTAGAACATCAGAATATTCTATTTTTCTCTTCTATATTCATGTATTCTGTTGGTTTTTTTACTTCAAAAGGTGATTGTTCAACATATAATTTTACTTAAAGTCTATAACAAAGACACACATAGCGGGCCCGGCATGGCCAAGCATGTTAAGGCGTTCGACTCGTAATCTAAGGTTTCCGGGTTCGAATCCCACTCGAACCAAACATACTCGCTGTTTCAACTATGCTGTTACATTGCTAAGCTAGAAATGGCTAGCGCAGATAGCCCTCGTGTAGCTTGGCGCGAAATTCAAAACCAAAGTCTTAGCGAGTGGTTTTACAATTCCTATTGACTTTACTTATTTTACCCTTTTATTACCATACATTTAAAGTAGCTCTAAAAATTATAAAATATTTTTCGAAAAATAATTTTTTTGTCTTACATGATATGCCCAAAAATAGAAAACACAAGAATACTTCATCATTTTGATTTTATTTTTTTCAAGATATGTTGATGAAAATGTTTACTAACATCTAACATGAAATCTGTATACATTTATCTTTAACCTTGAATTGTCTGTTTTACCAATATAGAATTAAGCACAATTTACACATTCTAAAAAATACAATACGTTCTTAGAATTGCAATTAAATGAGTTATGAAAAAAACAAAATTTCTTTATTATTATTCTTTCTTGTTTTGGTAGTTTTCATACAACCAAAATTACGTAGAACACAGTTCTTTCTTACAAAACTGATAAATACTTTTTTAAGGTTAATTCAATAATCTTTACACATTTTTAGGTTGTTTTCTTCATAAAATAATTTTATCTTTGAATACATCTTTCAGTTTTCTTTGCACTATTTGTTTTAACTGTGTATTAATACATAAAATATCAGTGTGCATATTTGTATGTCACTACAAAAGGTATAGTATTCTCTTTAAGTTCACCGATCTCTCTTTTTTTTCAAACGCCCCCCCAGTGGTTCAGTGGTATGTCTGCGGACTTGCACGCTAAAATCCGGGTTTCGATACCCGTGGTGGGCAGAGCACAGATATCCCATTGTGTAGCTTTGTGTTCGATATAAAAAAACTCTTTTTAAATATTCGATTCCCCTCGGTGGGCTCAGCAGATAGTTTGATCTGGCTTAGCTATAAAAAACATACGTACCCACTTCTTAAATATATTTTTAAAGTCGAAAGTTCTTCTCAGTTGTTTTAAGGCCTCCTAATATATATATATATATTTTGGATAGTAACACCGAACTAAGAACTTTTTAGTTCTAATCAGCTGTTACCTCTCGTTTCTTAATTGGAAACCAAACAACATAATTTACTTACAAGATTTAAAGGAACATTTAATTTTATATCTTTGAGACGATTATTACAAAATTATCATAATGATGAGAGTTTTTGGATTTATAAAAAAATATTAGTTTCAATTTTATTCTGTGGTGAAACATTTATCACAACATCTGAAAACGTTTTATTATTTCAATACTAAACTTAACTTTCTTGTTTATTTAATTTAAAATTTCAACAAACTTTTAATAGTTTGAGTATCTTTCCGTACTACGAAACAATAATCTTAAAATATTTTTCAAAACGTTTTTACGTATACTACAAAAAATTATCGGCATGGCTAAGTGTGTTAAGGCGTTCGACTCGTAATCTGAGGGTCGCGGGTTTGAATCCCGGTCGCACCAAACATGCTCGCCCTTTCAGCCATGGTGGCGTTATAATGTGACGGTTAGTCCCATTATTCGTTGATAAAAGAGTAGCCCAAGAGTTGGCGGTGTATGATAATCACTAGCAGCTACCTTCCCTTTAGTCTTACACTGCTAAATGAGAGACGGTTAGCGGAGATAGCTCTCAAGTGGCTCTGTGCGAAGTCTAAAACAAACAAGTATATTGAAGAATTGTAATGCATAAAATTAAACAGTGAAATTAGTATAAATTGGAGCGTCTTTCGTTGCTGTTGGTGAACCAGAAGTTTCATGAAAGATTTGTTCCTTATAGGTTAAAAAAAAAAGTTTAAATACTATAGCTAAACCTTTTGAAGATAAAACCTTAATTAAACCTAGGATGAATTAATTACTTGTATATATTTAGAAAACTTTACATCGCCTCAAGTCCATAGTCATGTTCAATACTTGGATCAAGGGTTATGACGTCTAAAGAAACACAATTTCGCTGATTTTCTTCTAATTTGTTTGGCAATTTTTGACCAAGTTCAAAATAATTCCTAATAAGGTTAAGTATATGACGTAAGAGATGCTTTAAAAACATGTCCAAATGATTTTAAGAAGTTTTAAAATCCTAAAATACGCAATATTTCAAGATTTTTTTCTTTTTGGGTATGTAATTCAACAAAAGAAATATTATTTTTCGAAAAATATTTTATAAATAACTTTGAGGTCCTTTAATAAACTGTACTAATAAGGCAGAAGTATTTGTTTTGTTTTTGAATTTCGCGCAAAGCCACACGAGAGCTATCTGCGGTAGCTGTCCTAATTTAGTAGTGTAAAACTGGAGGGAAGGTAGCTAGTCATCACCACCAACCGCCAACTCTTTTACCAACGAATAGTGGGATGGACCGTTTCTAAATAATGTCCCTACAAGTAAAAGGGCGACCATGTTTAGTGTGACGGGGATTCGAACGCGGGACCCTCGTATTAGAAGTCAAGTGCCTTAACCATCTGGTAAATAGATATAATTTCTATTATAAAAATAGAAAGTATAATTATGCTAACATTTGAATTTAAAAAATGTATACTGACTAATTTTATTTATTTTTGAAACATTTTGATGTACATAATTTATATATGAAGTGCATGATATGTTCGTACATTTTGAAAATATATATATTTAACTCAGATTCATTTTTTCCTAATCATACATATATAATCTTAAAGTTAAACTTTATACATTTTGTACACTTTAACGGAATCATCGTGTTTACTTACATATGTTTCACAGTAGATACATTTGTTTTATGCAACCAAGATTATAATATTTGTTATCACTCGTATTGCTGAATAACGTTGAAAGTAAGGAAATATACATTACCTGTATTTTTCACCTCTGAGTCTACCATGATCACAATACTTCTTCCTCGTCGTATTATCTGTACGGTGTGCCATTGGTCGTCATTCAGCCCTTGGTTCAAATGCACGATCTGTACTTGTAGAAGAAAAAATGACAAAATAAAAGAACAATAAATATTTCCCAGCCATTTATAGCTGATCCTTAGGAAACCAGTAAAAAATTATGCTATCTATTGAAAAGTGAATAGAAGGAGAGATAAAAACGCTTGTAATGGCAGATAATGTCTAAAGCTTAAGTCAGACATATTGGAACGTTAGTTAGTAAGGCTGGTCGAAGTTGTTGATAAAACGAAACTCAACAACAGTAACGTGATGTACCGCAAAAGCTAAGAGTTTTTAAATGACTTCTCAATATTAGATAGAATGTTGTATGTATTATAATAGCATCATTCACGTGGTAATACTTGGTTTACCAAAATAACATTCTTCACCGGCACAGCGATAAGCCTTCGGGCTTATAACACTAAAAACCGGGTTTCGATACATACGGTGTGAAGAGTACACAGACAGCCCATTAAGTAGTTTTATGCATAACAATAAACATACAAACAAAGTCACATCGTATGGAGAAATGTAATGGTTTAAGGAAAAAAACAGGTATGTAAAATTTGATTTCAGTAGTCAGTAGACAGAAGACCAACACTTATGTGAAATTAAAATGCTGCATTCACGGTATAAAATAAGTT
This sequence comes from Carcinoscorpius rotundicauda, assembly GCA_011833715.1. Classification (NCBI taxonomy): domain Eukaryota; kingdom Metazoa; phylum Arthropoda; class Merostomata; order Xiphosura; family Limulidae; genus Carcinoscorpius; species Carcinoscorpius rotundicauda. The sequence continues at coordinate 51,999,395 of CM022395.1, forward strand.
TTAACCTGTTTTTTTGGATATGTCACTTCAGTCGGGAGATTTGATTGGTTGTCAGTAGACAGAAGACCAACACTTATGTGAAATTAAAATGCTGCATTCACGGTATAAAATAAGTTTTAACCTGTTTTTTTGGATATGTCCATTCAGTCGGGAGATTTGATTGGTTGTCAGTAGACAGAATACCACTGACCAAGTTGATTTATATAAATACTGCTTGGATAGGATTTAAAATTTAACTGGGTGCAGCAGCAACCAAGGTGAAAAAAACACGTGTCTTACAAGGCGTAAAATACGGTAACTGTTTAAACTAAACAGTTATAAGACGCATTCTTTTCTTAAAAGTATCTTGAAAAATCCACACGCGTCTTTCAAAACAAAAGTAATGAATTAAGCAAGAGGTCCGCTTAGGGTTTACTTAAAACAGCCTCTCATACAGATCGTAATTTCATTACGATCCAATTACAAGTACTTTCAATAACATAAAACATTCAATTTAACTTATATTGTCGATATAGTGTAAAGAATATAATGTATTCGACTGTATTTAACTCAATAGGTTTACAAAAAGTCAAGGCTGTATCAAGGTATTTGTTGTTTTTTTCTTAGAATTGTCTTTCCAAAATTAAGGTGCGTCTTTCACGATGTAGCGTCTTATAAGGTGTAAAATACGGTAATTGGTCATTATTACGCACTGGTATTCGACATAATAGTTCCTGCTGTAATAAGTTTCTTCACAGAATGGCCAGATCACACTTCTTGTTGAACATTCCAAAAATCCCTCACCATACGTGGATGCTCGTTTAGAAGACAGTATTCAATCAAATCAAATGTACAAAAGTTGGACAGAGTTTTACTGCGTACAGTATCCTAAAGAGGACGAATATTCAATAAAACAGTGTTCAGAGGGAGCTTGATTGTGATGGGTATCTTGTTGGTGCGGAGTACTTCGTAATACGTTAATCGCAAATGGTATCTAAATAGTTTTCCGAGTACACCAGCTAATAGAGGCCGACTATTCATGTTGATTCAAGGAAACAATGTTTAGAGATGGAAACTGGTTAAAGCAGAACATCAGGAATTAGTGTTACTGTTTACTTTGATTCAAGGAAACAATGTTTAGACAATGATTAAAAGGCTACAGCAGTCAGAAGATGGACGAACATTATTCGATCAAATTAATGAAGGTGTTGTCTTGATGATGGACAGTGATGGGTCACATAACATCTACATCTAAAGAATTGCATATGGCGAACATTAATTGCCAGCGTAAGTAAAACATTCAGTTGGGGTAATGTTTGAAAAAAAAAAGATTAACATTTTTACTTAAAGAAAAGTTAAAAGTTAAGTAGAAGTTAAACTCTACTTAAATATTAATGTTGTATCGAGCTAATGTTTGTGAAACATAATAAACATTTATGTTAATTACAAACCACCGAAACACACTAAGCTACTGATGAAGAGTCCAGGGTTACAAACAATCTAATTGTTTTTGTTACAAATTTAATTTAAATATAAAACTTTTTCTGTAAGAAGATATTTTGTACAGGTGATTAATAGTGGAATGTTACCAACCTTTAGGTTTTCTCTATTCATGACAAAGTTAATTTCGAAATTTTGTCAAGCTATACAATGCGATATATATAAATATATACAGTAAAAACATCTAACCTCCATTTCAGCATTGTAAGTCCGTCAACTTACCGCAGATCTATATAGAGATTATTTTTAATGAATGCAAAAATATATCAATAAACGTACACGCATATTACAAGACATTTATTTCACGATAACGGCGTGTGCGTCATATAAATTTGCTGACTACGGATGATTGGCTAAGGTTCCCGTGATACGGAAAAATTAAAATAGTTGCCAAGTTCGAACTACTTGTACGATTGCTCTTATATTTAAACTCGATTCATCCGGGTACTCTTCAAAACCTATTGAAGTTAATCTGTTCCTTACAATAACTTGTGACTTCAAGACACCAACTGGAACGGTGGCCCAATTTTATACGTACATATTAGTTTGCGGTCATATTAGTATATTTATAGCAACATTACTTCCTTAAATACAATATTTCGAGAAATATACAATAAACTTTTAATCCATGACACCGATATCTATTAGTTCATTTGTCTTCGGCCTAATGTGAGCTTTATTTATTTATATTCGTTGAAATGAAAATACTGTTATCAGATATATATATATATATATATATATATATACAGGTTATAACCTTGTTTCCGTCTCCCAGATTCAAGATAAACATCACTCGACCAGATTCCAAGGCTGTCATCATGTAGCTTGCTGATTTTTTGATGCTCGTTATTAGTAGTAGTCCGCTAGGGCGCGTTGTTCGAAATCGAAGTTGGACGTCTTCGGCTTGAGTGCGCGAAATTTCTGGAAGATCTATTGCCATGTATTGTTCTCCATCAAAACTCAATGTAGTAGCGTCTAGTGGAAAAAAACAACAACAAAAGTATAAGTTTAAAAACTCGTAATGAAAATGTATTTATAAACTGAATTGAAAAAGTTTTATTGTTATTTTTGAAACATAAACACGATTGAAATAATATATCTGAACATGCAGAAGTTTAAGTTTAGTACGTAAGTACCTCTGAAAGACTGGCATCAACCATGAAATTAATAATTAATTAAAAGAGAAACGTAAGGATCGATAATTATTACGTTTACATTGCCATTCGTCGATTTTATGAAGTACCTTAAATGTGTCAATTTGACCTTCACATAATACTGTGTTTATAAGACATCACTTGTTCTCAGCACAGATCCACCCTTTCTAACTGCAGTTACTGGTTAGCAAAGTTGTATTGTTTCTCGATACTATAGATTTTTGTTTCCATGAAGAAACCTGCTATCATTTTACGCTCATAAAAGGTGTCACAGCTGTACTGTATAAATATATTGTAAGTTACTTTTTCGATATTTGAATAACGAAAGCTAACAGAACTACAATTTGAGAAAATGCTGTTGTATCAGCCATTATTTTTAGTTTATTTGTTGAATTTCGCACAAAGTAACTCGTCGGTTGTTTGCGTTAACCGTCACTAATTTTGAAGTGATAGATTCGAGGGAGGGTGTTAGTTAACATCGCCCACCGCCAACTCTTGGGCTGCTTTTTTCCTACTGATGAATAGTGGGATTAATAATTACATGTAATACCCCCGAATGAAAGAGCAACCATGATTAGTGATAGGTTTCGAACCCATGACTCACATATTACGAGTCGAATGCCGTGCCAAGCCCAATTACTCTTGATACTATGAAGAAGCAAAGTGGCCCTGCATGGTCAGGTAGTTAAGGCACTCGACTCGTAATCTGAGGGTCGCAGATTCGAATCCCTGTCACAACAAACATACTCGCCCTTTCAGTTGTGGGGGCGTTATAATGTGACGGCCAATTCCATTATTCGTTGGTACTAGAGTTGCCCAAGAATTGGCGGTGGATGGTGGTGACTAGCTGCCTTTTCTCTAGCCTTACACTGCTAAATTAGTGACAGCTAGAGCAGATAGTCCTTGTGTAGTTTTTCGTGAAATTAACAATAAACGAATAAACAAGCAGCAAAATTTGTTCTTCCATAATTACACAAGTTATAGTCATGTGATTTAAGATTATTATAAGCTCCGTACTGATAAGAAAATGTAGTACTTACCCTTAGCACAAATGGGACCGTCGAATCCCGTCCTACTACAGTCACAGACAAACCTATTCCATCCTTCTTTACAGAAACCTCCATTCAAACAAGGTTGGCTGTCACAAAGACCAAATGTGGGGTGACAGGCAGGGCGAATACTTCCCGAATCTTGCTTTTTGGCGAAATCAGCGATGTCCACAGCGTGATCGTTGACCACCAAGTCACGAACACACCCAACATAGCCGTATTGTAGCTGACCTGCCCACAGCTCGACTGGAAGAGAGAGCTCTTCGGAACTGGTTCCAATTCCCCCCAAGTATAAAGGTCCTTCCAAATCCAGCTGGTTAGAGTTTCCTAAATTGGATAAAGAAATCTGCATAATTCAGTTCACTGCAGAACCATTATGCTATCCCATAAGCATGTAGAATAACAATAACAATCATCTGTTTAGATAATCTGAAGTAATTTTTAGACAGCGCCTGTACCACTGGTATTGGGCGAAAAGCCTCGTCAGCACTTGTTACGGCAAGTGTAATGCGAATGACATTAAATTTATTTTCCATTGCTTTCAATCGTTAACTGTTAGAATTAGCTATCACAGTGAGTAATAGTTAGCTACCATTCAGGAAACCTATTACATCTTATATATCTTTGGACTTCTGAGCAGATACTAACTGCATCAGTGTCTGTAATATTATTATGATGAAACTCTGCAGAATGAACGACAATTGTTTGTTGAGGAAACACAAGTGCAGAGGACGAAGTTTCAAAAGTCTTCCGTCTTTGGTCTGCTGATTGATTGGCAGCTTCGTTTTTGTGATCATTGCTAGTGCTAATGTCTTCTAAGTGTTTTGTTCCAACCAAGATTATCTTTCCCCACTTCCTCCTCTTTTGAACTTCATCTTCTACAGATTTTGGGTCAATGTGAGACCACCTTAATGTTTATTTTAATGGATCCTTAAAGTGTCTGTTATGGCTGCATCTTGACTTCTTTGCTTCTTTGTATAATATCCTTCTAGGAAGGCACACATTATCCATCCTCACTTCGTGGCTTACTAACTCATCTGCGCTTTAATCAGCCTGGCTTAAATACTATACGTTCTGGCTTTCATTGTGACATTAGTAACTGACAGCTAACTACAATATAGATGTAAATAAAGTTTCATTAGGTAGTTAAAAAAACAACAAAAAACAGCTACACCGGTGTTATGCTTTCCTGCACGAACAGATAATGTAGGCTGATGCTCATAACTATCTTTGTTCGCACAAAGATAACGACTTACGGTAATAAGTTTTTATATCAACCCCAAGAGTTTAATAATAAAATAGCTCTTCCCTAGTTCACCGAGGAATTAACCTAAATCCATACCACACGTTTTCGTACTAGCTAATTTCTACATAAAACTCCAGCGGTTGGTGAGTTATATACAAACAGCTAAGGACTCGTATTGGATAGTCTTTATCTCCAGAAACGGCAATTGCCGATTGTTCAACCTTTATTAATAGTAGTAGCTAGATTATTACAGTGGTGAAGCTGTGCAAAACATCATATAGCGGATGTTTCCTTTTGATTTCTTAGCAAATTAATTATAGTGGTACCTCGGTTCTTGAACAGTTCGGTTTTCGAACATATTGTTTGAGAATAATAATTTCTTGGTTGTCGAACATAAACTCGGTTCCCGAACCCAGCTCTCGTGGCCCAAACCCCCGAAATAACCCGACTAATGACCCGAATGACCCTTCGACCATTTTCGGTCCACGCCACGCTTGCCGTTTACCCGCACCTGTCGATCAGTCCACACCCCCACTAAAATCTGCTGTGAACGTTCCCGTTTTTCATTTTGTTTTTTGTTGTTGTTTTTTTAAAAATTCTGATTAAATAAGCCACCATGAGGTCAAAGAAGGAAAATAAAAGCAGCAACCCAAAAAGAAAAGTTGTTAAAGCCACAACAGAGGTGAAAAAGATCTCATAGCAAAGTATGAGAGTGGTGTTCGCGTGTCTGACCTCGCTACACAGTTTGGTATGGCGAAGTCTACAGTCTGCACCATACTGAAAAATAAAGAGGTCATCAAAGGAGCTGATGTTGCAATAGGAGTGACAGTTCTTACGAAACAAAGATCACAAACAATGGAAGAGGTTGAAAAACTATTGTTGATTTGAGTAATCGAAATACAGTTAGCTGGTGATAACATTTCTGAGACCATTATTTGTGAGAAAGCAGAGCATTTGCATGCTGACCTCCTGAAAAACACCCCTGAAACGAGTGCTGAAAGAAGTGATGCCTTTAAAGCTAGTGGAGGGTGATTTGAAAAATTTAATAGAAGTGGCATACATAGTATGGTGAGACATGGGGAGAATGCCAGTTCTAAGACGCTGCTGATAAATTTGTTAGGTAATTTAAAGACTATGTAGAAGCTGAGGGTTTTATTCCCCAACTTGTGTTCAACTGTGATGAGACAGGCCTCTTTTGGAAGAAAATGCCAAAGAAGACCTACATGACCAAGGAGGAGAAGTCACTGCTAGGACACAAGCCAATGAAGGATAGGCTAACTCTATTGTTATGTAGTAATTGAAGTGAGGAATTAAAACTTAAGCCTTTGCTTGTGTACCATTCTGAGAGACAAAGGGTTTTTATGAAAAATAATGTCCTGAAAAGTAAACTAAATATAATGTGGAGGCCTATAACAGTAAAGTATATTTTATGATGTTTTTGCCCCAAGTGTAAAGAATTACTTGACAGAAAAACAGTTGCCACTCAAGGCCCTTCTTTTGATGGATAATGCACCTGCTTATCCACCAGGTTTGGAGGATAGGTTGGTGGAGGAGTACAGTTTCATTATGGTAGAGTTCTTGCCCCCTAACACGACTTCTCTCATTCAGGCCATAGACCAGCAGGTCATATCGAATTTTAAGAAACTCGACACCAAAGCACTGTTTCAAAGCTGTTTTGAAGTGACCTCTGACGGAGAGTTAACTCTCAGACAGTTCTGGAAAATCACTTTAATATCCTCCATTGCTTGAGGATCATAGACAAAGCCTGAAGGGAAGTGTCTTTGAGCACCATGTACTCAGCCTGAAAGAAATTGTGGCCAGACTCAGTAGCAGATAGAGATTTTGAAGGCTTTGAGGCTGAGCCTGTTGTCGAGGATATTGTTTCACTAGGCAAGTGTATGGGCTTGAATGTGAGTGGTGATGATGTGGAGGAGTTGATGAAAGACCACAACACTGAGCTCACCACGGAAGAACTCCAAGCAACAGAAGGCAACTGAGGAAGTGTCTTCAGATAAGAAGAAGGGAAGGGAGGATGTTCCTAGTTCACTAATCAAGGAAATATGTGGAAAATGGGGAGAGTTACAAAGTTTTGTGGAAAAATTTCACCCTGACAAAGCTGTAGCAAACCGCAGCATAAACCTTTTCAATGACAATGCCATGTCTTACTTCAGAAACATTTTAAAATGCAGGCAGAAACAAACCTCATTAGACAAGTTTTTAGTGAGAAATAGATCCAATGAGTCTCAAGCAGGTTGTAGCGGTGCAAAGAGACAGAGAAGAGAAAGAACCCCAGAAGGAGAGTTACCTGACGTTTTTTATGGAAGATGACTCCCCTTCCAAACAATAATAACTCTCCACGTTCCTCACCACCTTTCACTTACGCCATCAGCTCTCCTCAGCACAGGTAAAGTGCAGTTAAATTTTCTTTTATTGTTTTTTATTGTGGTTGACTTTATACATGTTAGTATTATTATACAGGTATAAGTAAGGAATATTTTTACTTAAAATGCTTCATAATGCGTAATTTTTGGAGGTCTGTAACGGATTAATTTAATTTACCGTGCTTCTTAAGGGAAAAATTGATTCGGTTTTCAAAGAGCCTTCAGGAACGGATTGAGTTCGAAAATTTAGGTACCACTGGAATATAAAAAAGACCCTCACAATGGTCGACGTCTTTTCTACTTTCTAGTTAGTATTATTAGCAGTAGACAACTTTAACAAATAGTTACTTATATATTTTCTCCTCTTTACAGATAACTTATAGATGGTTGCAGGCAGTGGCTTATTTCTCACCACGTAAGATCAACAGCTACAGCCATTGGCCAGTTTTCTACCTCCCAACAGCTAAGTCATATAAAGACGGCTGTAATCCGACTTTCGATTTTTTTTCCCTCAGCTAGTTAATCAGTAAGTTATCCTGGTTGACCTCTCTCTCCTAAACAAAAATCAAATCAAATGCAGGTGGCGATAGTTTCACGGTCAGTTCAATTTTCTAATTTTTTAAAAAAATGTACTTGGCCGGTACAGCTGACGACCAGTTGTATGTCGTATCAGTTACATTCCAGAAATAGGTGCATGTGACGATAAGCTCTGTCCTACAACTAACCTATGTTGATATATGCAGCTAATACACAACCCAAATCGATCTATAGGTCAATTTTGTTTTATGTCCTAAGATTCAGCTTTCAGAGCCAGTTGGAGACGACGGTCGTTTCCTTGTTTTAACAGTTAATTAGAAGACAGCTGCAGCTAATGGTCAGTTTTAGTCTTCTAACAGCTTAGTAACTCGAGAGGTACAGCTGGCGGTCGATTTAGTATCTTAACATTAAGGTATAAAGACAAAACTAGAGATATTTTTCAGCCAACGTAGAGTAACATTTCGAACCAGTGTTTAGCTGCTTGTACGAGTTGTGAATTTAAAGTAAAATTCGCCGTGAACTAACTGTTCTGTAACTAAGAACCAATATCCTTTCCAAACAGCAAGCCTATAGAGTTAGACAAGTGTTTGTTATCTCTGTTAATCATTAAGTTCCATAAATAATAATTAATTGGAATTTCTTTCCAGTAATTAACAATACATCAAAACTCTAAAGTGGGGCATTACGTTGCAAAAAAACATAAAATAACTGATCTATTAATTATTCTACTGTTGACTTAAACCTTTCAACTAGCTATTTTCTCATACCTGGAGTTATGAAGTCCACTGCTGATTCATCTACGGTCACTCTACCAGATTTTCCGTTTCTCCGAAGAGAAACGGTGTGCCAATTACCATCGTCTACTCGACGTGTCGTTGTGGCCTTTACTTTAACAGCACCAGATCCTAAGTTTAAAAGCAGATAAACGTGACCTGCTAGGAGTTCAAATGCAAAAAAATCTCCTTGTGAGGTAGCACCGCTATTGTACATGAGTACTCCGTTGGCCTCGTTGGTTCTGATCTTGAAAGACAAACTACCAGTACGAGTAGCCTCCCAACAAGGCAAAGCCTGAAAGTGGTGAAAGTAGAATGAAGACAGATGACTTATAGTTCTTGTATATTTCAAAACAAAATAACTGATACTTAACCTCCTCAGATGTTCTATTACAATTACCTTGACTCTATATTCTATAAAAGTAAGATACCAACATAACCCTTACAAATATCCAAGATACCAGAATTCCATTTAATTATAAAATTACCACAAAAAGCGACGTCAGACCTTTCTATAAAAATCAATTTACTTATGACTTCAATATATTTTCCTACTTCTAACGTTTAATTTGACAACAATCTTAGGCATTACACCCGTCATTCTTGAACGTCATTTGAAGCAAGAATACTTTTTATTTCTTCTCTAATTATGACTTCAGAATCCATTTTACTTCGGAGTATTGACACTGTCACGAACTTATTTTGCTCATGAGTTCATACAAGTCGAGCCTCAATTACTGAATGCCAGTGTTTTCAAGTGTACTTGATGAAATGCATTAGTAATTAACACATACTGCTCTCTCGACACTTCTATTGTAAATATTTATGGCTCATTCTACAGGGTGTTCGGAAAGTCACTGTTCAGTTTTGTAATCATATTTTATTCGGCATGTTTCAAGCCAGCAACTGATAGTGGTGTTCAGAAACAAAATAAGAAGGATCCAGGCCTGTATTGATGGCAAAGGGGGTCACTTTCAACATTGTTTATAATTGTCATTCATATTTACCTCCTGTGTTCTGTATTGAAACATACCTGTTAATAAATATATAAGTGCACAGTGACTTTCCAAACACCCTGTATAAACTTTTCGTTGGATGATTTTACACCAATAAAGAAAAATATTTAAATCATACGATTTTCCATCCTACCAATATTAAATCTTTCAACAAAGGTTTCTTAAAATTCGTCTACATCAACAAATAAAATATTTTTGAAAACACAAAGATATCCCACCCAAATGTTCTTATTTAAATCCATTCGTGACAAAAATACAAGCATTTAAATAGATACTATGATATTTCATCTTTTATAGTTTAAATCATTTCAAGAAGAGTTTCTTAGGATACAATTTCGCCCATTTTCATAAAACATTTAAAATGGAAACACTTCAGTCTTTCACAACAGATCTACAGTGATAAAATTAAACACTTCCAAACTTTTATGAGGAAAGGTAGCTGTTTACAAAAATCTTTCTTTTCACATCGTTTAGTTTATTACTATTTCGTTATGAAAAACTTATTAAGTGAGATTTACTAGTTTTTATTTATATTTGTGCAAATATTTTGTTTATACCGTATAAAGTTTAAACTAGAATTTATTAAAATATATTTACCTTGGCCATAAAGCCTATATTAACATTATTTAGCTTCCTAGTAGCACGGCGATGTGTCTGCAGAGTTGAAACGCTAGAAATCGGGTTTCGATATCCCTCGTAAGCAGAGCACAGATTGCCTAATATCTAGCTTTGTGCTTAACTTCAAACAAACAAAGGAAACATTCTTTAACATGCTTTATTTTGTCCTTTACTAGTCTGCCTGCTCATTTAACTCACTTAACCTCACTTAGAAGACATAGAGCATCGCGGAGGGCCAGAGCCGAACATCGGTTTTCCTATGGCTGTCTCTGAGAGAAGCAGCCTCAAAGGTGTTTGCCAGGTTTTGTGAAATTCACCCCAGCGGTTGCCAGTTGTAAACGCAAAGATGTAAACAGTATTTTGTCAAATAACGAATTATGAGATTGAAATAATAAAAATAGGTTAATATGTTGGTATATGTAATTTATTTATTATTGTCTTGTTTATTAACGCTGCTTATTCATTAATATTGCGTTACTATACGTGGGCTGTTAATACTGGCTTGACAAGATCTAGTGATTAAATAGCTCAACTCGCAATCTGCGGACGCAGTATCGAAACCCATTATTGTACAAAGAGAGTAATATAATATTAGATTCATTTTCCATAGTTTGTTGGTCGCGAGTTCGAATCCTCATGACACCAAACATACTCGCCCTTTCACAAGTGGGGCGTTATAATCCTACTATTTGATTTTAAAAAAGTAGCTCAACAGTTGGCGATGGATGGTGATGACTAACTGCCTTCCCTCTAGTCGTACATAACTAAATTAGGGACAACTAGCAGAGCTATCCCTCATGTAGTTTTATGCAAAATCCAAAACAAACAGATTGTCATTAGTTTCAGAGGCTGTAGCTTCCTTAACTCATAAACTAACAATGCAAGATTTTATAAGGTTATAGTTACATGATTTACATCAATTAATAGGGTATTTCAAGACTACACTAGCCTGAAATTTTCTTGAAATGTTTTCTCTTGAAGTACTAATGAAACAGGAAAGCGCTGCGGCTACAAGGAATAAAGGACATCACATGTAGTGCTACATTATTGATGATAAAATATAAGGGATACAAACCCTAGGTATATTTTTAGCATTAAAAATGTGCCGTTTAGACTGATGATAAACCGTAACGCTAAATTATATATTTTAGGAACACAAAAGTTTGTTTCGGATATTTGTTTAAAGCTATACACGATGGTTATATTCACAAGTTATCTCTACTTTTAAATTGATAGACCAGAGTGAAGATAGCCAGTTAACAGAACTCGTGGGCTACTTTAATCAAATAGTGCGATTTGACATTCATTCTTATAACGCATCCACGGCGTTAAAGTGCAGAGAGTACTTTTGGGGCAATGGAGCATAAGTCGTGGACTGTTGAATAACTTGTGACTCTCGTTAAAGTATTTGCGGTAAAGTGCAACTGTGACTTCTAAAAACTGATAACAGATTAATTTTATAATGTAAAAATGCCATATGTTTGAGTATTGGATTATGGTCGTAATTATAAAGAGATTACGATACTTTATTAGGATATAATAATATTACAATTATCACAAAGTAATCCACGATTAAAGCTGTTTTACTTTCTAGTTATTCAAAAAAATGACAGTGTTTGGTTAATGGTGTTCTTGCCTCAAGATATAAAATTTAGTGCTAGCAAGTTGGTATTGGCCTTATTTGCCAGAAAAAATATTCATACAACGATGTTTCTGGTTTTATTTACTAGCAAACAAAAAGTTCTCTCGATGCTGTTCTTAAAATCACCTAACAGAACTGAGTAATTTCTCAATGCTGGCCAGGTTTTTATTTACTTGAAACTAACTCTGAGATTACGTTTACTTATGAAAAGTGAGTCTTTATTCAACGCAGTCTCTAAGTTAGCAGAGAACTGAGAACTTAGACCACTCAGTTTTTAAGGTTACTTACAAGGAAGGAATCTCTGGTTGTGAAGGTTACGGGATCGGCTGCTTCCACTTCTTGACACATGAACTGAAGGTTTCCATGAGGTCGGACTAACTTGCTGTCAGTGTTGGCTAGCTCTATCAAATCCAGTCTCAGACTGTCTGCAACGAACTGCACCTAAACATGTATTCTGCTAATTAACTAAACTCATATTAAAATATTAATATTTTTAAAACTAAATAACATACTTTAAAACAATACACAAAAAAGTTGAGACACTTTATAATTAAACACATACTTTTCTACGACTACCTGTATCTACTTATGACAAATTGTGATTAATATAATAAAACTATTAATAAATGTTGTAGCTAGATTTTCAGTTAATGAAATGACATATGGATTCAACATATCAGATAATAGTTTCAAAGCCGAAACCCAGAGGGACTTGGCGCCTTCTTTTCTACACCAATCAATTTAGGAGATTTAGCAAAACTTGCCCATTTGAAAAATGTAAATATGTCAAGCATATCAGCAGAAATTAGAAAAAAAAAAGTTTCTTTCAAAACAATAGCTTTTCACTAGTCATCATCACTTTACGGTTTTTATTTTTTATTTTTACATTTTGAATTTATGGCTGAAGGAAAACCTATGCTCAGATGACTTTCCTAATCACATTTAAACCTCATGCTCCTCCAGGTATTGTTTACGTGGTTAAAGAATAATCTGTACTCAGATGACTTTCCTTGTCACGTTCAAAGTTCATGTTGTTTCGGTATTTTTTATAGTTCAATTTCACAGAAATTGGCATACCAAGCGTACTTGTATTGTGTAAAAGCTTGCGTGGTTTTTTAATGAAAGAAGTCAAGTCGCGTGAACACCTCTTTATTTGACAAAAAGCATTTTAAAATGAATATGATGTAAGAGTCTGCATACTATTGTTTTTGCAACAAGGAATCCCACTGTTAGTCTTCTAAAGATGATATAATGCACTAAGCACTGAGGATGTTGATATAATATACCAAGCACTAAGAACAATTAGCAAATTATTCCACCTAAAGAATCTGTTAAATCAGGTCACACTGAATGAAACGTGTATTGGGATGAATTCCGTTAATACTGATTTTACTTCACTGGTACAAAACATATTGATTTGTTTATTAAAAAAGTATTTCGTGTATAATAAATACACTGAGTATAGTTATAAAAAAGCATTTGGTGTTAAAATGATCAGTTTAGGCTTAAAATATCCTGATCATATATAAATCATCACTGGAATAGAAAGTGCATTACTTTATGCATAAAACGATATCACACACAAATTTATAAAGTTTTATATGAAATTAGTTTCTGATTAATAGATATATATATATTTAACCTGGTCTAGCTGTTGTTAAGCGTAAAGTTACACAATGGTTGTCTGTGCTCTGCCAATCACTAGTATGTGTTTAACTTATACACAAAAATTCTTGTTACCAGATTTCGTTTACAAGCAATATTTATAAAAAAAGAAGATACTAATATTTTGAATAAAGTATTTAGAATAAAATACACATCATTGCATAAACAAAACAGGACATTTCAATAACACACACTAATTTCACAAATAAAAATAATCACTCTCAAAACGTTGCTTTTAGTAATTTACTGTTATAGGTTATAGATTTTATTAATTAAAATTCTTGTTATGTGTAAGTATAATATAGATATAGGATACGGTACTTGAATATAGAATAGAAGTAATTAAGACTTATCTCACAAAAGCTATTTGGTCTTATCATTCTCAAAGTAATCAAAACATTTCCAACAGCACAAACCCAATCCCTTTAAAAGCTGACTATGCCTATAACTTAAACTATTCGTTTAGGTGTATCAGTTCATTTGAATTTGTATAACGTGACGAACTACAACACTTATGCCTAAGCACGAACACTTAAGTTATATTCTTTACATTTTAGAAAAGCTGTTGTCTCTATTGACAGGCACTGCTTAACCTCTATTTTTATGAGTTATACACACACACTTCAGTTGGCGAATTCTCCTCTTCGAATTGCAAATAACATCGGTTCTCCAATAAGCTTAAATCTAATCCTAAAATCTGATCATATTTTGAGTGGAAATTCAATTAAAGTTGCTCTTATTTCAATATTTTCCTTTTTCAAATTTCCGGTTAACCTTGATCTGGTTTAATCCTTGCTATTCCAAGAAGTTACACTTGATTAAATACAAATTGCAATGCGATAAGATACTTAAATAATAAATTACTTTTTGTTAACAAAAAATGTGACTCATTGTACTTCAGTCATTGCTAGTAATTACCTGATGACAACTTTCTATTGGAAAGTAAGTACAAGCCTAACGTGAAAGATCAGTTAAACCAGTTGATAAATGTTAAAGGATTACAGAAGGATGCGATGGTAATATAAAAACTTTTATATGTTCTACTGTAACTCATGTACGCTGAGTCCGAAAATGATATCAGTTTTCTCCATCATATATAGATTTTTCAGAAAACGTCATGCGAGCTTTTACATAATTGAACTATTTTCATCGGGTAATATTTTGTTATGCTTAAAATGTTGACAATCACTGGCTCTAGATTCTTTTAGACCAATCATGACGTGATAGTCTTATCGATCGTTCTAGAACTCACGAGAAATACATCTCTGGTACATAAATGGTTAACAGGCCGCAAGATGTGTCATTTCTGGGTAGAGTTTCTTGTGTGTGCACGTTGACATTTTTATAAAAATTGCAATATTAATTATGTGTCGCTATGGCAAAAAGAGATTATGTAAATTGCTCAAGCATATTGTATTATGTTTGTGGCAAATTTGTTGTAAATTTGACCTAAGTAAAGGTTTTTCTCCCTTATTTGTAAAAACAAATCCTTATGTATCCTTATTTTGAAATATGCGTATCTGAATTATAGAAAATCCGATATTAAAATCAAAACAATTTTTATGAAGTCTAAATTCGTAGATTCGTGTTATTAACAGCAATGATCAACGAGACAAAATTCCAGATATGTTTTCACCACTATTCATTAAACTGAGGGGAGATAACAAGTTAAACATTTAACAAGTAATACAAATTAGAGCACACAACTTATTGATAATATAAAATAAACAGAAGAATTACAAACAAAAATATTTTAAGCGAAAAAAGTAAACAAGGAAAAACGATAACAAAACGTGCCATCATTGACAATAATTGGAGAAATAAACATACAAATATTTTATCATTAAAAAGAAAAGTACAACGAAACACATAAATGTCTTATAATTAACAATTAGTAGACAGAGAACCAAAAATGTCTTATAATTAACAAGATGTGGCCAAAGAATTACGTAAATATCTTATTATTAACAAGAAATGGACAAAGAAACACAAAATGTCTTGTAATTAACAAGAAGTGGACTAAAACACGTAAATGTCTTATCATTAACAAGACGTGGACAAAGAAACACAAAAATGTCTTATCATTAACAAGACGTGGACAAAGAAACACAGAAATGTCTTATCATTAATAAGAAGAGGACAAAGAAACACAGAAATGTCTTATCATTAATAAGAAGAGGACTAAAAGCACATAAATATTTTATTATAAACAAGATGTATCAAAGTTAGAAGTATAGATCACAAAACATATACTCATTTAAGAAAAAGAAGGTAGATAATAG
Organism: Carcinoscorpius rotundicauda; assembly: GCA_011833715.1. Classification (NCBI taxonomy): domain Eukaryota; kingdom Metazoa; phylum Arthropoda; class Merostomata; order Xiphosura; family Limulidae; genus Carcinoscorpius; species Carcinoscorpius rotundicauda. The sequence continues at coordinate 52,015,237 of CM022395.1, forward strand.
TTAATAATATACATATTTTGCCAGTAATAAGAACAGTATCTTAACAGTACACATTCACATTGTAAACAAAACGAACAAAAAGCAAAACATAAGTTGAATACGTTAATACTAATCTGTAACGTAAAAAATAAAAACCAAAGGTAAAAAAAGGTTTTCCTTGACATTTAGTGAAGAAAAGGAAAAATAAGACTCACCCAACGGAACAAACGGAGAAACAGATGTCTCATGTTTAACCAGTAATGATAGAAACAGCAAGTAATGACCATTCAGCTTATCATCACTTAGTAAGAAACAAAGAAAGAGAGCACGAAGGAAACACCTTATCCTTGAGTATTAGTGATACGAAAATGACATAAAAAATCATTTAACTGATCATTAACTACCAATGAACGAGTAAAAGATCAAAGTAACGTCTTATCATAACCATTACTGATGAAGAAGGTGAAAGTTACACACTTTATTATTAAATAGCATTAAGGAAAGTTAAACCAATAAGTTTGGTTGTTCAGTTTCGTCCGCAAATACTCAAGCAACATCTGCCTATCTGTTCCTAATTTTGAAATGATAGACAAGAGGAAAGATACGTAGACAACGCTAACTCTTATTGGAATTGAATTACAACAGATCCTTCCTGACGGAATGGGCACGTTCGGAGATGGGTTTCGATTCCACCAGCCACAGATTGTAAGACAAGTTCTCTAACTACCACGCAGTTATGACTTCGTTATCAATAAAAGGGGTTAATTCATCTTTGAATAGGTTTTAGGTGCTTTTAATCAAAATGTTATCTTATTAATTTTATAATAATTTTTGATAGAAATGGCCTCTTAGAATTTTTAAATAGTTTCGAACAAATGTAGAAGTAGTTGCTCATTGTGGCTGTATAACTGAAGCTAATCTGTAAGCCTAGCTCTACTACTGTGACAGATTTGGCGCTTGTTTCATTAATAGTACATTTTCAGTCATGACATTCCTCTAAGAGAAGGCCCATCATGGCCAGATAGTTAGGGCTCTCGACCCGTAATCTCAGGAACCGCGGGTTCAAATTTCCGTCATACCAAACATGCTCGCCCTTTCAGCCGTGGGGACGTTATAATGTTACAGTCAATCCCACTATTTGTTAGCAAAAAAGTAGCTCAAGAATTGGTGATGGGTGATGATGACTAGCTGCCTTTTCTGTAATTTTACACTGCGAAATTAGGGACGGCTAGCGCAGATAGCCTTCGTGTAGTTTTGCGTGAATTCAAAATCAACAAAGAAAAGAAATAAATGGGAGTGCAACACATGATGAAATACTGTTAATGGCGAAACAGCTACGAATCAAACACCACATGAGGAATTATTGATAAACTTAAAGACAAGAAAGAAAGAAATATATTACAATCAATCAGTTCCAAACAGCTCTGGGCCCGGCATGGCCAAGTGTGTTAAGGCGTTCGACTCGTAATCCGAGGGTCGCGGGTTCGAATCCCGGTTGCACCTAACATGCTCGCCCTTTCAGCCGTGGGGGCGTTATAATGTGACCATCAATCCCATTATTCGTTGGTAAAAGAGTAGCCCAAAAGTTGGCGATAGGTGGTGATAACTAGTTGCCTTCCCTCTAGTCTTACACTGCTAAATTAGGGACGGCTAGCACAGATAGCCTTCGAGTAGCTTTGTGCGAAATTCAAAAACAATCCAAACAGCTCATCATTGTCGAGTAATGAAAAAAATAAAATGTAAGCCATTGTAGAATTAATAAATCAACTACCCAAACGTTACACTATTACATATATAGACGAGAAGCTAGATAGTTATCATTAAAACTTAATGAAAATGCGCGTTAACATTAACTGTATTAGAAGTATCTGTTGCATTAAAAGAAATTGAAAACTGTTTTATTTAACCGGAGTGAACAACAAGGTGGATACTATTTCGATCTCATCACGAAGTATTTCAATTATTTATCATGAACAAACAAAAGAGCTAAGAAGAAAAAACAAACATCTCTTTTTATCCTGTAGATAAAGAAATGCAAGAAATCTTCACGACTGACGAGCATTAACGAAGATCCATATGATAACATAACATATAAGGTCTAGGCTAAGTATCTTTGATGCCTGAAGAAGGGGAAACAAAACTTCGAGATAAATCAACTGTCATTACCACTAACTGTTGCTACCAGTAACGAAAATATGTCATAGTTTAACACCTTATCATTAGATGATAACTTACAGGCCTGAGTTATAGAAAGCCTTTTGTCATAGAGAAGGAGTAACAAAGAAAGAAATTACAATGAAACAAATCATCACTTCGTAACCACAAAGAAACAGACAAACGTTAACATCTTGTCACGAAAAGGTAACCAAATAAGTTTACAAGTATTTAATTATTTGTTATTTGTAATTGAAAATACATGTGAGAGATAATAATGTGGTAATAAGCAAATAATAAAAAGAAAGTCAATACATCAAATATTTTTCAACGAAGATCTTCTCCCCAAGCGGTTTGTCTTGGATAAATCTTTCGCTGAACAGAGAACAAGTAAATATACAAAATTACCTTGCGGAGACATCCAACAAAGTTGGTACTGATTCTTCCTATTGCAAGGGTTGATGCTGCGTCATATCCGCCAATGTAAATTTGAGCACTGGAAAGAAGGGAGAATGCCCCAGCTGTTGACCCTCGCTGAGTGTACACACCATCCACTGTGATGGACAACTAAAAAAGAAAAATTGTTGTTAATGTTTCATATATTTGGACATGTGAATAAACAATAACAATAACTGGCTTAACTTATTACAATAAAAGTCCTAGACTTATATTTGACTCATTTACTTCACTTTTTACTCTACGTTTGCAGGAGTTGAAAAAGTTGATTTTTCAGAGCACAACGAACCAACAACGAGTCTTTTTTATTGTACAAACAAAACAACTGTATACTTTTTGATTGAGAACATTTCAAATTCTCGGTCTATTTTTTCACTATACATCTTTCCTTTGATCCACGTGTTCATAGAAAACAGGTTCCCACTGGCTGTTCAAACACATCAAGATGTTCAGGAATAGTAGTCTTGGCATTATTTATGGATAGATAAGAGTTCTTTCCAAACACAACCAAATGAAAACTTTCAGTTGTACACTTGGCTGTTTAGAAAGTGATACAAAAACTTCAATATGTAGACACTAACCAAAACGTGTAGTTTTTCTATCTCAAGACACTGTAAGGTTAAAGCACAGAAAGCTTTACTTAGCAGCTGAAGAAACATTACAAGTTATTCCTTCACGAGTGTATGCTTTCATACTGCTTTTAAAACTCTTTAATCTTAGAGTGCATTTCTCATCTTTCACCACTTGTTATTCCTCGGAATTCGCAAGGTTTTGTACTTCCTTAAAGGGTAAGAAAGTAGATATGGTATCCACACTGGAAACTTGGTTAAAACAAACAAACCTAACTCAAGAAATCATCGCTCTCAAAATTTCAAATTGGCTTCAGACGGAACTCTGATGACATAATGTTACATGATGTAAATAACAACAGTTCTTGATTTAAAAATCAACTATGCCATGTAGTAAATTGCTATTTTATGTTTTCTAGGTATTTATTTCCAAAATACATAAAAAATAAATAATTTATTTATATGTATTTATGTCAGTAAACTTTCGTTTGACATCTTCAACAAAGACATTTTTGAAAGTGGATTCTATGTATATGTATATAGTATTTGATACTTTTTTATACTCAACAAAACTACAAAAGCTACCTTTCTTAGAAAATCTGTAGAATGCTGCTTTTCTACTTCTTTATAAATTCAAGACGATCAAACTGTCCACCCTCTCCATGTACTCACTTAATGGGTGGCTATGACCGTGATTTACAGCTGTCTGATTTGTTGTACTTCATTTGTTGATAATGATATCATCTAAGTCTGATACTTATAATTATTCACCGCTAGAAGGCGTGACCTATTGTGTCAGGAACAAAAATTAATCTTATTGATACGACAAGAAAAGACATTGTGACGCTTGTTACAGGTCTCACGCGTGTGCTACAATAACACAATAATCTATTTTGGTGACATGTCAGAACTTCTACAGTTGGCAGCTTCTCAGGTTTTAGATCGTTTCACAAAGAATATTTTGGTAACATCTTTTTTTATTTAATCAAAAATTACACGTTATATTGTTTTTGTTTGCGCTATCTCTACTCTGCCCGCCACGGGTATCGAAATGCGGATTCTAGGTCTGCAGACATACCGCTGTGCCACTACGGCTATACTTTATATTATTTGAAAATTTACAAAATTACTGCGTACGTATATATATATACGTATGTATATACAAAACTTTGTGGTGTCTAGCTATTTCAAACACTGGCGTCTATATACATTTATAATTTATGAAACATACACATTGTTAAAACTAGCGTCCAGGCACATGTATTAATTTGCGGAACATATACATGGTTAACACTAGCGTTTATGCAAATATATATTCTGTGAAACAGACTCAATGTTAAAACTAGCGTCTAAGACATGTATAACCTGTAAACTATACACATTGTTAAAATTAGCGTTTAAGACATGTATAAACTGTAAGACATACACGTTGATAAAACTAGCGTCCATTTATAATTTGCAAAAACTTTGTTCATTGAATTTCCCACAAAGCTGTTCGAAGGTTGTCTGTGCTAGCCGTTTTTAATTTCAAAGTGATTGGCTAGATGGAAGGCAGCTAGTCCACATTACTTAACGCCAATTCTTGGGTTACTATTTACCAATAAGTAGTGGGACTGACCATCACTTATAATTCTCTCACAGCTGAAAGGGCGAGTAATTTTAGTGAAGATATTCGAACTTGCCACAGGCAGATTGTGAGTCAAGTGCTCTAAACACTACGTCATGTCAGACTTTTCTGGAATACAGACATCGTTAAAACTAGTGTCCATGTACATAACTAATCTATGGAACATAGATAACGTTACAGCTGGCACATATGTACATATATATATAATTTATATAACATAACACTGTTAAAATCGACATCTTATAATTTTTGCTCGTTGTATGAAGGGAGAAAATCACATAATTGTGTTGTTTAAAGGCAAGCTAAAGAGAAATGAGAAAAACGTACCAAAAACAAAATAAATAATATATTAAAACATAACTCCCGAGCCTGAAAGTAATTTAACATACAAAAACAGGCAGTTGCTTTGAAACACAATAAATGTAATTAATTTTAACAATTTTTGTCGGTCTCAGCCCAGTGTCTCGCAGGTGCTTCACGCAGAGATCATGGAAGTCATAGATGACGCTTATTTTAAATACTAATACACAGGGTGTTCGGAAAGTCACTATGCACTTATATATTTATTAACAGATAAATCTTCCATGGGCATTTTTGAACACCTTGTATATTACACTGTGTTGATAACATGTACTTTAACTGGTATCATATGTTGAGTACTGAGTACAGGAGATATATAACATGTCCTTTCGTTTCAATTACCTCCATATAATGAGTATAGTAGACAGATGACACGTGTTTTAAATAATCAGGACACACTACGGTGTGTCATGCAGTCAAAACAACCTACAGGACATAGAGTGCGTCATAAATAGGAGTGCAAGTTTAGAAGTATTTCGTTTTCTGCAGCTTAGACATTGGTAATCCAAACTATTCCATATTTTCATTGGATATGTTTTTTCTGGACCTTTACTTCAGATACCAAGTTTCAAAGTAATTCATTAAGATTACACGATATATATAAAATAGACAATTTTGGTACAATGTATTTATTATTTTTTGCCAAAAGTACTGAAATTGTATTTGATAGAAAAACACATTTAACTTTCATGGATTCTTTTTAAAATGTGGTACTCTTATAGATCTTTCCAGTTTGTAATTAAGTGTCAAACGTGGTCTAAATATAAGCCACATGTGCAAAAGTATTTGACAAAAACGTTAAATTTTGACCAAAATTTATGTGCACATCTATGAAAAAAGTTGTTAGCTACAGGTCAAACATTTTTACATTAGTTTTACCGAAAAGATAAGACAGGCCATTTTTAGTTTCTTTTATCTTACACTTGATTTACAGCAGCATAAATATGAGGTGAAAGGACGTGCAGATATTTAAGTACTGGTTAGACCAAGCAAAATAAATCAATTATTTATTATTCGTTGCTAACGTTTAAAGATAAATTTTATGAAATTTGTCCAATAAAAAGAGTGCTTATAGTCACGTGATATTAGTTTAAGCAATTTGTTTTGTTTGTTGAATTTCGCGCAAAGCTACTCGAGGGTTATCTGCGCTAGCCGTCCCTAATTTAGCAGTGTAAGACTAGAGGGAAGACAGCTAGTCATCAACACCCACCGTCAACTCTTTGGCTACTCTTTTTACCAACGAACAGTGGGATTGACCGTCACATTATAATGGCCCCCGGCGGAAAGGGCGAGAATGTTTGGTGCGAACGGGATTCGAATCCGCGACCCTTGGATTAACACTCGAACGCCTTAATACACTTGGCAATGCCGGGCCTAGTTTAAGCAATTAGCGTAAATAATGATGCTTGAAACAGCTGTACCGAGTGCATGCGGATGATGAAAAGAAACTCTTAACCTGATTTCCACAGCATTACTATAAAGGACGTTATTAACACTGTTTTAGAGACGAAAATCTACCACCATATATTCGAAATAACTTGGTTAATTTTTGTGAATTATAAGTATGTTCCAAAAAATCGGGTTGCGATCTTAAAGCAAACGTTGATTTTCATCAAGTGTAACTTTCTTACTTGCTGTGATTTCTTGATGAGCATTAACAAGGGGTCATTACATCCAATAAGAGACATCTTAGGTGAGAAAGAAAAGGTGCAACTAAGAAGTAAATTAGTGTGTGACGTAAAGGAGAGAAATTAATATTGGATTAATATTAATCAGAGAAGACCCTCGGATTAAGAGTCGAGAGTTCGAATCCCAGTCATACCAAACATGCTCGCCCTTTCAGCCATATGAGCGTTATAATGTGACGGTTAATCCCACTATTCGTTGGTAAAAGAGTAGCCCAAGAGTTGGCGGTGGGTGGTGATGACTAGCTGCCTTCCCTCTAGTCTTACACTACTAAATTAAGGACGGTGGCGCAGATAGCACTCGAGTGGCTTGTGCGAAATTCAAAATTCAAATTTAGTGTAATAAGTATATATTATTACCTGAAACACGTACTATACAACTACTTTAATTAGCATATCGTAGTATTTAAAACATGATCATCTGCCTACTGTGATGATATTTTCTACCTAATCAAAAGCTGCGTTTTACTTACCATAATAATTGTTTATATTAGTAATTATATATGTAATCTGTCAAGTGTACTCAATATATAATAACAATGAAAATGCATGTAATTATCTACAGAGGTTGTACGCTAATGACCATAATTATCTATTGTAATAATTATGTATCAAACAGTAATAATTAAAAGAACGACATTTACTAACTGTAACCAGTATAAAGTTATTATTACACGACATTCACCTTCTGTAATCACTATTTAGTAATAATTAAAATACCTATTGTCTTCCTAATTTAATAAATAAACATACGGTATTAATTAAAACGCGTCATATTCTTACTGTAATCATTATTAAATCTTGTCATCTTGTTACATAATTAGCATATGTGGGTAATTAAAACATACACTCTTTACTTACTGTGGTAATGAAAAGACGACTTATGAACCTTGTTACGTGACTGCTGTAATCATGTTGTGTGAATAATTAAAAACGCACCACTTATCTACCTTTTGCAATCAGTAAGTAATAGTACTTAGAACACGTGCTATTTGCTTAATGTAACTAATGAAAAAGAGTAGTCAAATCATGTCTTATCTGCAGAAGGTAATGAACCATTACCACTTTAGTTTACAAAGGCCTCTAGCATAGGAATAGTTTGTATAACGTATCTCATGAGAAAAGTTGCTGTCGACGATTGCATTAAGTCTACTAAAACTAACATTACGTAACACGATGCTGGTTAATTGTATTATGCAAATAAGAAAAACACAAGAAATTAGATCTATTAAATATATTTATATAAGGGACATGTAAGCTAATATATCTTAAATGTTGTCTTTTTATGAAAATACTACATAAGATATCAACTGTAAGATGCAGTCAACTTACACGAACAATTGATTAGATAACATTTACTGATCATGGTTTACTTCATACAAGACTATTACTGTATATTAAAGGTTGTATACAAAACATACATGTGTGGGTACAAATTAAATGTTGTATGTTTAAAAGAACGTTTGTAACATACATGATATACTTAAACACTACATAGTTAAATGAGGTGTGTTTAAAAAGTAAATGTGTTAGTGTCTATTAGATGTGGTAAACCCAAACATTATATGCGTTGATAAACATTAAATGGGGCATAATTAAATAGTACATGTTGATACGTATTAAATATGGTATACTTAAACATTACACGTATTGGTACGTATGATATGTGGTATGCTTTAATACTAAATAGGCTTTTACGTAGTGGTTGTGTTATATTTAAACAATACATATATTGGTACGTATTAGATGTTGTATAATTAAACACTATATGTTCTGATATGTACTAAATGTGGTAAACTTGCAGAAAAGCTGAATGTGTTGTTACCTATAACAATATCCCATGAATAAAAACATTAAAATGCTATTTATTTACATAACCAAAACATATGAATTGATCCATTGAATCTGGTCTACCTAAACATTATACAGAACTATCGCTTTTTCAACTGGCTGTTTTACAAAAATCACTATAGGAGATAATGGACACCAATCTATCTAAAACAAAACATAATCATTTCTTTTCTGTCTAAAGAATGTTGTTTACTGTAAAAATATCTTCATGATGTTACAAGAAAATACAGTCCTCTTACCACAAAATAACCACATTAGACTCTTACTGTGTTAAGAACACGTGAGAGCATCTCTTATTCTTGTTGTGTACCAGGTTAAACCCTGGCAGATCATGACGAGTATATACGTAAAGTAATGGGTCATCCTGTAAACTCAATCTCTTCGAAAACCACGGTTTATCATTGTCTACCCTTTCGTGTCTTCTACGATTGAGCTGTTTTCAATATCACGCTAAGCAGCGCAAAAACAAGTTGAGGAAAGTTTTGAGTGTTATTTGTTGTTCAGGGAAAGCTAGTTCAATAATTTTTTTTCTTTCCTACAGGCCAATAATCTCTACATAGACAGCTTTATCTAAAAAAAATAATCCAGGTATACAGACGACTTTAATAGAAGAACAAATAGGACTGCTGGTTGTAAATACTAATATTTAAACAACAGTAGGGTGTGTAACTACATGAAAATCGTTTTAATACCACATTGAACAAGTATTAATTCTAAATTCGATGTTCTAGATATATTGAATGTATTTAGCTTCTCACTTAAAGTCGATACATAATGATAATATATATACTCTGATTTTTAAACTTTTACTTTATGAACAGTTGCAATCTGGTATCTTTCAACTACACTTCATGCACAAGTGTACTAAATGATCAGGTCAGAGATCTACAGGATCCAGGTTTAGCCGTTTCTAATCACGAATTACTGACCACAGTGTATCCAGCCAGAGTCGCCGCCTTTCACAAGTGATGTGTTCAGTTCTTTAAGCCGAATAAGGCCATTTAATTTCATGTTTATGTCGTTAGTTCAATACCTTTTTATCTAATTTTGTTTGTTTGTTTTAGATTTTTCACATTACTAACACAACAGGTTATCTGTTTATAGTCATCACTACTTTTGAATTGATGGATTATACGGAAGGCAACTATTAGTGGAATCCATCGAAAACACTTTTAGCTAATATTATCTGACAATATGTGGAAATATGTGTGTCATCCTTATAAAGCAATTCCAGCTTTAAAGTTATGCGACAACGGGATGCGAGCCATTAATCCCATGAAATACAAAACGGGAAAACTAACACGTACAGCTTTTTGTTTTGTGAAAATGCATTATTCTTCGAGAGAATTTAGTACGGTCTACCTGCCCTGGAGAAATTCTATCCTAATTTAATTTCTATAATTGCTAATTTTCAGTTTTGGCGATCGCTTCAATTTTGGTTATTGTTTTCATAAAATTATGATAAAGTGTTATTTGTAATACTTAGCCCGTTAGAGCTTTCCAAATGTTAAAAAAATGACAAATTTTGGGTGCATTCTGTTCTGTAATGGAACGTTTGGACAGTGATCTCAGAAAGTCAGGTTAGCAGCTTTGTAATTAGAACCTGCATAACATGGCCGTTTGTAAATTCATTCTACTGCTCATAAACTCCATATTAATTCAAGGAAATGATATCACGAAGTCGTTAAGACAGCTTTTGTCTCACAATTAAATGCATATCACCACGCAATTCGTTTGGATTGCGGTGACCATAATTTGCAGCATTGCCATTTGCAGTCTGTACTCTTTGCATGTGAGCCAAAATGCCATGTATCTATCAAAGACCCACGAGTTCGTGCCTGAAGAACCACAGACGACTATATTTAATGAAACATGGTGTAATTAAGTTCCGTTTCGGTGGCACTCTAGTTATTGCATGGATGGCCATTAGTAGTTGAGCTGGGAAGAGAGAACTGAGCAGCTCTTTTTGTTAAAAGGTGAAACGCAAGTCAATTTAATTACATCACTTATAATAGAAAATTTCATAGGTTTTAACTAGCGATATATTGTAAATTAGTCCAATTGGGCAACTGCTTTCTGTGAATGAAAGGTTCTTCTCAAACATAATTCGAGCTCTATTGTGTCACTCTGTTGAATACATAATTAACTATAAATTTTGAATCTTCTAATTATTTGTAGTTGTTAAATTAGACTGTGGCATACGAAAGATGCAATAATGCCAATTATTGTGTTCTATAGATACTGAACATATGTTCATTAAAAATGTCAAATGGATGCACACACACATACATATATGTGAATATATATAAATATATACACACACACATTTTAATGAAATCGAATTCATATCAAATTCACAAAACTGCAAAATAAAGCCTTTTTTATTTTAAATATATAAGTCAAAAATTAAAACATAACGTGAAAATTATTATAAACAATTAATTCAGCTTTTATATAGATGTTACAATCTATAGATAAATGGAAATTATAATCCATATTCTCATTGTGCGTGTGAAGACATTTTAAAGGTGCGAAAATTCAGCTTTTTTCAAGTAAAGAAGTAATAATACTATCAACTATGTGTTGAAATTTTAAGTCAGTGGTAGTTAGATGACAACTACCAACTTGACAGGTTGTATTATATAGATGTACTGCAGTTCAATCTCCTTGTAAACGTTTTCCGATGATGAAGCCACAATCACAACATAAAGATGTCAGTCAGAGATTGTAAAAACAAACTTTCAAAACCAATGCTTATTTGTGGATTATTAATGGGAGACTCGAAAAAACAATTTCCAAAAGCTAAAGAAGAATCAAGGCTTAAAGGAAAGTTCTGGTACTTGACTTTAACGAAAGTGTTAAAAACGGACCTTCTAAAGGAGTCCTTGCAAAGTCTATAATGAGTTAACTATACAAAAGTTAAAACATCTGTATATAGGGCTCTCTACTTCATGCCTTGACCCAACTGAATCAACCATGAAGTAGCCTCTTTTATACGGGATCTTAAGTATCAGCACGAGAAACAAAATCACTTCAAGATCGTTTTGCTTAGTTTAACATAGTTCCTGGAATCATGTTACTATGACAACTGCGAGATTCTGTGTGGTAACAAATCTGAACTAAAAAGCTCTTGTAACCAGGCAGATTAGTAATAATTTTATAGCATTTAGGATCTATACTTTAAAGTTTTATACAGCAACAAATATCTACTCAAAAAGTATAGTAACCAGGCAGATTAGCTTTAGTTTCTATAGTGGTCAGTATATCCATATTCAAAGTTTGATGTAGTAATAAATATCTGCTAAACAATTTAGAGACGAGGTAGATAAGCCATAGTTTCTATAGCAGTAAGTATCCATGATCCAACGTTTGTGAAGAACATTTTTTTTATTATAACCTACAGATCTGGTGTATTAACTGTAGTTTTTATAATGGTTAGCACCCGTACACCAAAGTTTCTGTAGTAACAAAGAACCGGTAGATTAGTTATAGTTTTTAGTACCTTCTAATTTTTTTATCTTGACTAGCTGCCAGTTGGAAGTTTGATAGAATAAGTCAGGTACTTCCTAATCCAATAAAGCGAAATCTAAAGTTAAAGTTTATTCATAGTAGCAGAAAGCTTTCACAAGTAGCATGGTAGATCACAGCACGAGGATATTAATGAAGCTTACGCGCGAGACAACCAGAATAATAACATTATGCTTGTTTCTCTCTCTCTCTTTCTTTTTTTCAACCCACGTTCTTCTGTAATGATAATAACCATATAAATTCGTATAATAAGACGCTTAGGATTGGAATTCCTAAAAACTAGAACTCAAATTCATTAAAGTGCAGACGTTAATCAAGCAGATTTTTTCTGACAAATTCTTGCTAGTTATAAAGAATATTTATAATGTTTATAATGTATTCACGGAAAGTTATTTCTAGGCACATAATAAAACTTGAATAAAGATTCTTATCGTTCTTATCTTGAAATTGAAAACAAATTCATGAGAAAAGACAGATTAAAGTCATGAAATTCTCATGGAACTGAGTACATTTATCAAACGGAAAAGATAATGGAAAAGAAATTCCTTAAATTTGGCGAGAAAGAATTGCTAAGAAATAATTTACCTGTTTACTGATGTATCTATAAGTAGGATGTTTGTTGTACACTTTACTGATCTAATTCTTATATAACAACAGAATAATAAAGAAAGGTTCTGTGAAATGAACCGTTTGTTCTAGGTTGATGAATCAATAGACACAAATCTGTTGTTAAAAAAAAGTGACTGGTCTGGAAAATAACTTTTTTTTTTCTCAGATAGATAGAGTGGTGTTTTAAAGTAAGAAAATGACTTGTAAAAATCAATAAGTTCTTTTCAGATACAAGCATGAGCACTGACATCTATAGGTATATTTAAAGAGGCAATATCAGTTTAAAATATAATTTTCTAAATAGCTGCCTTTGCCATTATTTTGAGACCTAGCACACGAAGTATTTTTTCGGTGAACAGATACCATGGGATTAAACATCAGTTTCGTTTGCTGTCGGTTTCTGGCAATTTTCTGGTGAACTATTCATTCTATTGGGCTCTCATTTATGGCAGTGAAATTGAACCGTTTGTTCCATTGCTTACTAATTTTTACCCTACGTCTGGGTTCCACCACAGTTTAAAACTTATTCTACTGGTTCATCAGAGACACGAAACTTTGTTTACATATGTGCAATAAGAGGAACAAAAGTAACTGTACAAAATAATTTGTATTTCCACAGGTATTCGATTGAATAAGAATAAAATAACTACTTGTTTCTGAATAATTTATTGTAAATAGTAGATACTGTAAATAAGACGAAGAAAGTAAGAACTACTATGTAATTAGCTTTATATTATGTATATTTATAAACAGGAAGAACACACATATTTCTCCTAGCTACAAATAAATTAAGAAGAAGAAAGGAATACATGTTTCTGGAGCTCTGTTTATTAAAGAAATTTAATAACTGAATCACTTAATGTTACAAGTAAGGACTACTGTACACCGTATGTGTTAGATATGTCTCCCTGGTGGGACAACAGAAAGTTTAAGAACGTACAGCACTAAAATCCAGAGTTTAATTCATTGTGGTCTGTGCACTAGATGGCGCAATGTGGCATTGTTCTAACACAAACAAAGAAGTGAAAAATATAAAATAATTCAAGATGAATCTATTATTATCAAGTACTAAAATCAGGAGTTCGATTCCCTCGGTGGACTCAGCAGATAGCCTAATGTGACTTTTTTATAAAAAAATACAAATATTATTACCAAGTAGAATCAAAAGACAGATTAAAACATCTTTGTCACTGACAAACATGAAACTCACGTGTGACTAATGACAATTATATATTGAACAACAACAAGAAAAAAACAACAAGCTATTGCTTCTATCTTTCTCATACGTTATTTTTCATATGTCATCCTATGGTGAATATTTAATGGCTACTTTACAGAAAAATCAAGAAATTGCAAATTTTGATTATAATGTATATTTATCGTCTATCTCTTCAACAATAATATAAATTTTAGCGCAACTTTAGAGAAATTATGTGATATACAGATTTATTAAAATAAAGTCGACATTTAATAGTGTGAAATAAATATTTAAAATAGGACCACAAACAATATCAAAATACGATACATTTGCTTTATTTAACACTTTTACTCTATAAAAAATATATAAATTCTCTAGTACTGGCAACACTTTTATACACTCTTACGTGTATTAACGTCTTCCTCAGAAGGGACCCGGCATGGCCAGGTGATTAAGGCGTTTGACTCGTAATTGGAGAATCACTGGTTCGAATCCCCGTTACACTAAACATGCTCACCCTTTTAGCAGTGGGGCGTTATAACGTGACGGTCAATCCCTCTAATCGTTGGTAAAAGAGTAGCCCAAGAGTTGGCGGTGGGTGGTGATAACGAGTTGCATTCCCTCTTGTCTTACGCTGCTAAATTAGGGACGGCTAACGCAGATGGACCTTGTGTAGCTTTGCGCGAAACTAAAAAATAAACTAACCATGATAAGTAAGACGTTGAAATATGCAGAGAACACGAGACTGGGAACAGTCTAACAATATTTATTGAGTAAAATTATTAAATAAAACAAATTTTAATATATTTTGAGCCAAGGGCCAGTCTTATTTTAAATACTTATTGTGTACTATTAAATATTGGCTTCATTTTTTAAAACGTTTGTATGAAAATTTAACCAAGTCTCGTCCTAATCTCAATTATCGTCCATATTTAACAATTGAAACAGAGAAATTATAACACATTGAACAATTGCGTCAGAGAAACAATAATACATGTTTAACGGTAACTTAAGAGAAAGTATAATATAAATTTCATGGCAACCTCAGAGAAAATATAATTACATGTTTAAGGATTAATTTAATTAATTTATAATTACACGTTAAACAACTAATTCACAGAAACTGCAATACTCGCAAAGGTTGAGAAACTATAATCACATGTGTAGCGGCAACTTTAGAGAAATTATAATAGATCTCTAAGAGGTACTCTGCATTTTATTTGTAAGTTTAATAGTATGAAAATGGACCACTTAAAGTCTTTCTGTTACCAGAAAACATAACACTAGTTCATGAGAATGCATATCAGTAACAAAAGGTTCAATGTCTTAGCATCTTGATGAAGCAACTCTTTCAAATACACTATTAAGAACTAATCTTTAGTTTGTACGTATTCAAAGAAAATACTGACCAAATGTAACACCTTTTAAAAAAATACGAGACAAAGTTATGACTTTTTGTCAAGTTTTCGTTATAAAATTTAACTTGCACACAACCTTCACATGACAGAAAGCCTGCTCGTCAAGAAGTGTAATACAGAGGTGAAACAATAGGTTAGTTCATCCGGGCTGATTCAAGAAATATTAAATTATGAGTTCACACAAAGGTTAGTTCAACCAAACTGACCCAAGAAATAATAAACTGAGTTGAATCAATAGCTTAGTTCAGCGTAGCTGACTCAAGGAATATTAAACTGTGAATTGACGGGTTTTGAATTATTTATTGTTTAACTTTAATAGTAGATAAAGTGCTCCAAGTTCAGCTGACTAAGCATTTGTTTTATAATAAACAATTTTCCGTTTCCATTTTTGTTTTTGAATTAAAGCAAGTCTGTTCGTCAATAAGTTGTATCGAACACTTTATCACACGGTTGCTTCAACGGTAAACTGTTAATGCTTGATTTAAAGAATAGTTTCCGGGTACACAAGGATAACCTGCGTAAGCCGTCTCTAGTTTAGAACTGGTAGACTAGAGAGAATATAACTGGTCATCAGCAGCTTCTGGCAACATCTGAGCTACTCTAATCAAATAATGAGATTTGACTGCCACTCTTATAATGCACCTAATGGTCAATCCTACAATTCGATGGCAAAAAGAGTAGCCCAACAGTTGGCGGTGGATGATGATGACTATCTGCTTTCCATCTAGTCTTTCACTACTAAATTAGGAATGGCTAGCACAGATAGCCCTCGTGTAGCTTTGTGCGAACGTCCAACCAAACTTTTATTGCTCTCTTTTGAAAACATTAACATTTAAAAACAAAACGTTAACCAGCTCTGTCTTTTCTCAGCTGTTACTGTTTACATACATAGTAGCTTACAAATTCAAGTGTCCAAAATATAATGTTTTTGAAGATTCTTTTGTACAGATAAGTTTACTGTATGTATAAATTTATTTTTGTCGGTAAACTAACATTCAACAAATTCATCCTTTGGGTTGAATTACAGTTTTAAATGGCTTGTTATTCAAATTGATTTTAGATACTAATAAAACGGAATAATGATATTTCCTTTTAAAATTTTAATTGGCTTCAAAAAGCCTTAAATAAAATAAAAAAATATGTCTAAAGTGAAATTAAAATAAAAACAATCTTGGCAAAGGCAATTAATATTAGCTTCCGATCAAAGAATGCTACCTACATAGATGGAAATAAAAATCGACTTCGTAAAGCGGAAAGTTAATTAAATATACTATTCTTACGTTCTAATTTGTAAAAGTTAGAATTAATTGTTTGATCAAATTATTCATTTTGATTATTAATTTAGCTCTTAATTGTTTTGGATAAAGTTAAAAATTTAACGAACACTCGGGTGAACATTAGGCCCGAGGATATTGATGAGTAATATCCAGGTAATATTTGGCATGAATTTATTAAGCCTAAAAATTAGCATTTATAGATAGAAACGTGCATTAGCAAAATAAAAGTTGAACGCTAAACATCTGGAGACAACTATCACTCAGCTTGCCGATTAATTGCAAAAGTTAAGCGTAATTTGATACCATGTCCAGTGGGTCGATGTGAACTGACCGCATTGGGGTGACTAACACGAAAGCACTGTCACGTCACTGTTCGCAAAAGATTCTTCTCCCAAACGCCTAAAGTCACGAGCAAGAATGCTTTTTTTTTTCCTTTGAACTTGTAAGTATATGTATAAAATGGATAAAAAGTTAAAAATTATAGAGCTTTACCTGACATTAAGGTTTTTATCAACAACAGTGGAAAAACCACATTTTATACACTTGAAAATGCATACAGTTGTAAGTACGTATAAATACCTGTATACAACATGATTTCAATTACACTTGTTGCATTGAGATTATATTATAACTGTTGAACAATATACGAAAACATTACACATACATAAATAGAAGTTTTGTGACAAGTAAGATTTCCCTTCCTGTAGATATTACACTTCAGAAAGTAACTTTAAGTTTTTCCATACAGCAACAATTCGTTTTATTGTCTATTTTCATTTGTAAATTTGTTTAAAATTACCTAATTTTAAGAATTGGTTCTTCAGGTTTGACTATTCTTAAACCTCGAAACACTAATATTTACAAATAGGATTTAGAATAAGAAAGAGAAATACAGTTTTAAATGTATAGAATAAAAAAGTTGTATACTGTTATCATATTTACAATACATAAAATCACAAGAGGTTGTATTATTTCTGATTAAACGCAATAAATTAACATTAACAAAGATTTGTATAATTACATAATAAAATATAAACCATGAGAAATTCTAATTTTAAATTGAAACAGTATAAAAATTAATGATTGTTAATTATAAATTTAATACACAATTTTAAAAAATAACTTACTGTACTTCTTTTTACATCGTATGTGGATAAGTTGTACAGTAATTTATATCTTTCAGAAAATAGGAATTTATCAAACGCCTTTTGTAATTTATTATTAACTATTATTTAAAGAAGTTCTGCATTATTTAATATAATACTTTCATATTCTAATAATATTATTTTTATTGCATAATATAAAATGATAAACATTAGGAAACGTCCCCTTTAACTTTTTAATTCTTATAAAGTCAACTATGAAAATAAGTAATAACTGGAATTGACATTAACGTGGCTTTCTCATATGATATTTATGTGATATTAAACCCGTACGTACATTACATACGCAAATAATGAGATCTTATCATATCAATATAATTGTTATAAACTATTATAATTTTTATTTTACAGAGACCTACTCTGCATTACAACCGATAGAATAGACAACGATTCGTGATTAGAATTAAAAGTTAAAACGAACTGGAGAAGCTAAATTGTTGATTTAAATCAAAGAATATCGAAAGCATTTTTAGCGTAGAGAAACATCCTAGTAGCTTAGTTGGCCACAAATTTACCAGTTTTATGAGCTATAAAGACAAGTGTGGAACATCACTGGAGAGAGAACTAAATATCAGCTATAAATGATAGGTCCGCTTTTGATTTTGAAATAACGTAACGCATAGAATACAAATACACTAAACTTTATTATATAAAATTCAGCAACAATTTAGCAAATATTGTAGTTTACTAGATGAGGCAAATTCGTATTAAAGCCTTAATCAGGGTCTCTTTCACTGTCGTTATTTTGAGGTGGCAGATAAACATGTCACCATCTTTGTGTCATGCTTCAGAAGAGAAACAAATGAATTTTGAACAAGTTAAAAACGTGAATATAGTAACTAATTTTGTACACACAAAACATGAAGAACCGAGTCACATAACTTGCAGACGGATGAAAAGTAATTAGTAACACTTGGACAAGAAAACTGATAAACTCCTAAAACAGATAACGCAAAACAGACAGTTACATCTACGAGAGACTATATAGAATGAGCTACTACATTTGTTACGAAGCTAGGTATCTTAAATTATAGACTAGAAGCACATAAATAGTTCTATAAAGTAAACATCCCCCATTTACATTCATGGCAGATAAGAGAAAGAGCAACACTGATCATATAAGTTAAGGAGTATGTATTACAATCAACAGTATGAGCTTAGAGTACAAATGTTAAGGAAGTAACTAAAAGTACACGTTAAATAACAGAGAAAAGAGATATATTGATTAATAAAGTTAAACGTGTAGTTACGTGTAGGTATTAGGGACTACAGAAAGAACTACAGGGGCTGAAGCTCAGGGAAAGGAACTACGACAGTTGTAGAAAGAGATACAGCGATTGCAGATGTTAACAAAACAGATAGTTGTGTAAATAACAGAATGCATAGAGATCTACAACAAATTACAGATATAAGGAGAAGACTAGTTGTATAAATAATAAAACTGTGAAGAGAATCTATATAAATATAACAGCATCTGTTTTATGTCCAAGTAAATACTTATCTATATAAATATAACTACTCTCTGTTGTATGCCCAAGTAATTACTTATCTATATAAATATAACAGCACTCTCTGTTGTATGTCCAAGTAATTACATATCTATATAAATATAACAACACTCTCTGTTGTATGTCCAAGTAATTACTTATCTATATAAATATAACAGTACTCTCTGTTGTATGTCCAAGTAACTACTTATTTATACAAACATAACAGTACTGTCTGTTGTATGTCCAAGTAATTACTTATCTATGTAAATATAACAGTACTGTCTGTTGCATGTCCAAGTAACTACTTTACAGGGTGTGGATGGATCTTCACCAAATTTGGTGTCAAGATTCACCAGGTCCACGGGAAGATACGTAGGAATTTTTCTGTTTTGGATTTTGCCTTTTGGTGAGCATTTTAAGTTTTCGCGGTTTTTACCAATATTTCGCTCCCTATTGATGGATATTCATCAAATTTGACATGAAAGATTGTTTGGTACACGCAAACTTGCGGTTTCACATTATATGTTTTGCAGTTTTTATGAACATTTTCTTTTGCAATTAGATATAAGGGATGCAAATTTTCATGTCCTAATTAATCATGAATTCACATAACTTCCGTCCAAGGAACGGTTACTCCAGTTAGTAAATAGGAAGAATGATGTTAAGAAAAATAGTAGTTTGCAAATGATAGACGATAGATTAGTTTATATTTTTAAGTGCACATAAAAGGAATTTGTTATCGAACACAGAATTTTAAGGTTATACAAGCTCTCAAGCTTCTGTGGTCTCCACAGAAATAAATAAAAAGTACAAGTGTTGGAAAAGAAGTAAGATTTGTAAATAATGCACTGCAGAAAGAGACAAAAAACTTAAAGTTGCTGCGGAAATGACATGCAACAAAAAGAATTACAGAAAATACGTATTATAGGAAGAACAAATTAAAAAATCCAGAAATAACTTCAAACTAACTAAAATGAAGTCCATAGAAAAATCATACATACTCTAGAAAGACAGCTAGTTTTAATGAAAGACCACCAACGGAACATGCATGATAGAATACAATGGATTTAAAACAAAATAAAATGACACAAGTAGTTAAGACTGTCTGTTTCTCGCCCGAGGAGGAGGGGGCACCCTTTGAGGATGGTAAATCACGTGACATATGACGCAAAAGTTCAACAGGATGGTCCCAGAGCGTGGATATTTACAACGTGTGCTACAAGGTGGTAAGAGATAAGATTATCTATGTGGAGCATTTCCTTTGTTTGTTTTTTTTTAATTTCGCGCAAAGCTACACTAGGGCTATCTATGCTAGTCGTCTCCAATTTAGCAGTGTAAGACTGGAGGAAAGGCAACTAGTCATTACCACCCACCGCCAACTCTTTGTCTACTCTTCTACCAACGAATAGTGGGATTGATCGAATATTACAACGCCCTCACGGCCGGAAGAGCGAGCATATTTGGTGTGATAGGGATTCGAACCCGTGACCCTCGAATCACGAGTTGAGTGCCTTAATCACCTTGTCATGCCGGGCCTGATCAGATGTGGAACAAAAAAATCACACCTGTAAAATTATCAAAGACAGGCTTTTATAATTTCATAAATAGAATTTACAAAGTTAAATAAAGTAGCACCATTTTGTATTTTGTTAAAGAGGTAACTTTGTTTTTTTTTGTAGAATATTCTGAGATTCAATTTAAAAGTTCAAAATACAATATTTTTACTAAATCACCAAATAAAAACCTTTTTGTGCTACAGTATCACAATTTCATCCACACATTTAAAGTTGACTAAACTTTGTGATCATATAGTGTACATTTTGGCGAAAAATATATTATTTAACTGCTTAAAACTTACATACGAATAGAACACTACTGGCCATCTAGAGGTCAATTGTATGGTCATGTATTATGAATCATAATTTAAAGTTTGTAGCATATTACGGAAATTCTGGACAGTTTATTCGAATTGTATCTTGCACGCTCGTTTACAATTTATTTTAGAGATAACAACCGTAATTAAATTTTAATATGTAGAAAATTAAAAAAAAAGGTTTGAATAAACGTTTCTTATAGTTCAAACACACTATTTTATAAATATATGTAGAGTAAATTTTCAAATCTATAATTTGTAGTTTTCTCCTCATATACATTTGTGTGAAAAGTTAGGACACCCTATGAAATCCTGTGTAATTTTGTAACACTTTTGAATATATAGATATTTAATCTCAATCTCAACAATACTGAGAGATTACAGGAATGTAACTAAACAATTAAAACTGAAGAACAGTTGACAGTGGAATGACTGATTTCAAAATCTTTTGGGATCTTTTTAAATCCAATCCCTTAACAGACTCATAAGCTGCTACAATTTTCTTTCTGAAGGCCTCAGACAGCTCTTTTGCTCTCACCATGGTGTTCACCCTTACTTCAACAGTCAGGAGCACATCAAAATAAATGTCTGAGGTTTAAATAGAGAAGCCTCATTCAAAATGCTGAGTAACGATCTTCTAATCATGTGCATCCGGTGTGATACACCTGTGTGTGAGTTGAGTCATTTTAAGTGGGAATAAATGTGGGTGTGTCCTAACTTTTTTCTCAGTTAGAATATGCATTTTTGTAGAATTATATTTACAGAAGATCTTGAAAAGTCTTTTCTTCAGTTTTAATTGTTTAGTTATATTTCTATAATCTCTCTGTATTGTTAAAATTAAGATTAAATATCTATATATCCAAAAATGTCACCAAAATACACAGGCTTTCATAGGGTGTCCTAACTTTTTCATATGACTGTACATACACACTAACAGTTCATAAAATAACGGATTGTTCGTTGAACAGTTTCTGTCTTATTTAAATTAACATAACATTATACAACTTTTGTATATTACTAAGTTTTGTCTATGTGGCAGAAAACTACAATAATTCGTTCAATCACAAGAATGTAAGAGCATTTCTTGGAAGAGATTGGCCTAAACGTATACAACAAAATATATCGGTTTAAAAAGCAAGAAAATATAACAATTAATTTTTCTTATGAGCGACATGTACTAACTTTCTATAATTCCCCTGAAACACTGGGCTTACCAGTGTAAAAAATGCTTTAAGACAAATAGTTTTATATTTGCTAGACATTAATAATTAGGTTAAGCCTAATTAGTGACAAATGGATTTTGTCTCTACAAAACTTTGACCTAAATGCTGAGAAAAATGAGTTCACTGACTTATTGGTTAACAAAGTGTTTGGACTTTACACTTCATATGATAATTATTAGGCTAAAACTTAATTATATATATATTATCTTCACTTAACAATAGAAATTAAGTTTTGGAGCTTAAATGCCATTGAAATTGTTAAAAGATTTATGGAAATTAGTGGTGCTGATTACAGTCAGAGAACTACAGTTAGGTTAATAAATTGATGCATAATGTTTCACTCACCACTCATCCTTTAAAATAATCACATACATCATCATCTGAAGCTAATCATTAAATATTCGAAATAATTAAATTTATCAGCCCATCAAAGAACGAGGTAATCGGTTCATTTTCATTATTATAATGTCACCATAAAATGCAGTTTCTTTAAGATCGAATCTAAATCTTGACTTTCAAAGTCTCAACTTCATGCTTTTAATATTTATCCTATCTAATTCTTATATTACTATACACAAACTCAAATAGACCACAAGTTAACTTAGGTCATGAATTATACTATGCAAACAGCGAAATTGTAATAAATCAAACCAAAAATATAACTTTTACATATTTAAACGCTTTGCTTATTAATGAAAAAGTGGATATTGAAAAGGAAACATAAATCAGAATGTTGTTCATCAGGTTAATTCAGAAATAATGCCATGTGTAAAACTATATGTTTCTTTCCTTATTTTGTGTAATTTGACACAACAATCATATTCAAATAGAATTATGAACATCACTCTCGAAACATATAATATCTTTAACACATTATGATGTCACATGACATCCCCTCTCCTTCATGTTCTTAGGTGTCAGCATCATTTAAATGTGAAGTATATACGTAGTGAATAATATTGCATATTGTATTTATTGTAAAACTATTAGGATTACTTACTGCAGAGGGAAGTCAGCCAATCAGCAGCCTTCTACCACATACTTCAACGCTAAAGGATTAAATGTTATTTTCATAACTCACTTACACCTTAAAGCGCAGGACATGTTTTATGGTACTATACGCGTTCGAATCTTCCAAAATACGAAGCGTTCTACCAAAGGAAAACCTACACTCTAAAATATAGCTCTTGGTAAGGCAGCTAGTTACATGTATTTGTGAGAGGCTTAGATGTCAGAACGGCATCCAGTTATGCGCGGATATAGCATGACTAGAGCCCCCCAGTGGCTCAGCGGTATGTCTGCGGACTTACACGCTAAAATCCGGGTTTCGATACCCATGGTGGGCAGAGCACAGATAGCCCATTGTGTAGCTTTGTGCTTAATTCGAAACAACAACAAGCATGACTAGTTATAACTACATAATTAGTTGCTTATACAACAGCTTACGAAAAACCTTCAGAAATTACAGACAGAAAGAAAGTTTAGTTACACACGTGGTTATTGTAAAGGGTGTGTTTGACAGTTTCGAAGTTTTCGCGCAAAGCGATACAAAGAGTGATCTGTGTTTAACCATTCTTGATTTTTAACTGACTGGCTTGAAGTAAAGCAGCTAATCAACAGATCCATGTTCAACTCCTGAGCTGCTCTTGTCTGACTGAGTAATAGGGTTTGGTCGTCACTGTTCTATCGCACCAAGAACCTCAGAGTGAAGATACCCCGTTTACATGCAAGGGTTTGATTTGTTTTGAATTTTTTTCGCGCAATACAAGAGCTATCTGCTCTAGCCGTTCCTAATTTTGCAGTGTAAGACTAGAGAGAAAGAAGGTAATCATCACTGCCCACCGCCAACTCTTGGTCTACTCTTTTACCAACGAATAGTAGGATTATCCATCACATTTTTAAAGCCCCCACGGCTTAAAGGACGAGCACGGGGATTCGAACCCGCGACACTCATATTACGAGTCGAGTACCTTAACCACCTGGCCATACGAAGCCATATGGCAAGGGAGCCCGAAAATGTATCTTTGGATGTACAGCCCTGGCACAGTAATCGCTAAGCTATAACCGGTATAACTTAAATAAGTATGCGAACTACAAAGAAAATATAGACATATTTCTATATATAATTTCTGAAAAAAATGATATATATATTTGTGTATTTACAACACAGTCTTAAAGAAAGTCCGTATGTTACTGGAAAAATTAGCTCTTAATTTTAAATTAGATGTAATTAAACTAGCTGATACATTATCGAAAAATAAAAATGCTTATTACGATATAACAAGTAGAAGTATTTATTTTCGATAGCAATCAGAGCAACTATGTATGTTACAGATGTAAAGAAAAGATATTACTTGTGTTTTAGACGCAAGGATAGATGCTACTTATATTATAAACGTAAGAAAAGATGTTACTTGTGTTTTAGACGCAAGGATAGATACTACTTATATTATAAACGTAAGAAAAGATGTTACTTGTGTTTTAGACGCAAGGATAGATGCTACTTATATTACAAACGTAAGAAAATATGTTGCTTGTGTTTTAGACGCAAGGATAGATGCTACTTATATTAGACATGCGAGATGTCACTTAAGCTATAGATGTAAAACAATATGCTACTTATATTTGAAATCTAAAGAAAGATGTTACTTTCGTTTAAGAAATAAGAAAAGAAGCAACGTTGGAGACTTAAAATTGTTTTGTTAAATATGCAAGTAAAGATACTAATTATGTTACTGATGTAAAGAAAGATCCTTTGCTGGAAGAGCGTCAAGAACAAAATTACTTATGTAAGAATATTATTCATGTTAAAGATGTAAGAAAAGATGTTACTTACATGACAGAAACTGGTAGCTCTTGTGATCTGAAATACACAACAGACGTTTTAGACAACTGGAAGTTACGTTCAGTTGTAAATAACTTTATACTTACAGGTAAATGAGTAAAAGATTTAGAAACTGAATGCATTTGAGTCTTAAGAAAAAATAAAATAGTAATTTAAAGCGATTTATTAGAAATATCACAAAATATCACATTTGAAACAATTCATTTGTTTTTCCCTTATAAAAAATTCTCTTACCTCAGCGAAAAGTATCCTTGAGTTTTGTGCTTTATAACTGAGATTAATATAGGTTATAACTTTCTTAGGGTGTGATTATTTATCATTATTGAATCCACTAAAATATTTGTTATTTTCATTATTAACCTGATAAAATGCACAGTGTATTCTGTGTGTTATATTCGGTACTTCATAAGTAACACCTTGTAAATCCTTCGTATTTGGTATTACACCCAAAATCATTGATCATTTTGTTCTCTACAACAAATACCATTACATACCACAACACATTTGCAATTTTAAGATTTATGACGATCATAGCGCGTCAAAGTTGTGTTGTTTTATATTTGACAGTAAACAACACTACAGTTTAACAGTTTCGGTATGTTGTACTTTATAACTAACTTCAGTATAGTACGTTCTTTTTATTTCTTACTTTGGTAAGTAGCATCATTACATCGCTTGAAGCCTTTGATATTTTTTATCTTAACAAAGAACATCACTCAACATCTATAATATTATTTTTTTTAACTGTGATTGTATTTCAAGCAAGGTTTCGATTCCTCTCGGTGGACTCAGCAGATAACCCGATGTGGCTTTGCTATGAGACAACACACGCACGTATTTCATGCATTGCATATACTCGTATAACGGTTTATGACATCCTGCAGCTCATCCATTGCTATAATTTTGAATACGCTTCTTACTAAGTGGAACTGTGGTAGATATAACATCTTATGTACTTCATTATTATATTTAGAATTTCATGTAATTTGCGAACTGCCTTTAATAAGAAGCTTGTTTAATATCTTATAGTGTACGTGGCTCGTATATTGTTTTAAGTACTTCGTTATTTCATAAGAAAGTCTTGATAGAATATTTTACATGTATGTGGCTCATCATTAGATGGTTTTATTGCTTGTGCATCGTTTAATGTACTTTGTTATACATCAAAAAGCTCAGTGTCTTGATAGAATATTTTATGTTCTGCGTTACTATACTTAAAAGCTTCTTCAGATGTTACAATGGTGTGATTAAGAGACGCTAATACTTAACATGTAATACCCCGAACAGAAAAATCAATGTCTCGGGAAACTAATTATCATTCACGTTGCCAGCAGCTAAATAACTGTACTTAAGCCATGCCAAATAATTAGAATCTTTACAACGAAACAAACTATGTTACACAACACTTCTGCAGAGCTACACTTGAAGCCATGCAAGGATCTAAATGTTCTTAATTTCTGTTTAACTCCACCATACCAATAGTCTTTTAACTTAAGTTTATTTAAGAATACTTGAAATATAATTAATATTAATTTGTCCTAAATGATAATTTCGCGTAAAGTTTTACTCAATTCTGTTATATTAATTGTTAGCTTTATGGGCATTAAATTATACTTAATCACACGTAAAACCAGCGATTTAATTTTAGTTGCACAAAACAATTCTAATGATTTCTTTGCTGTATTAGTTTAAAAATAGGTTACTAATAGGTATTTTCATAATACGATGAACCAGGAATACTAAAGTCACGTTCTACGCAAAGATACACTTGTAAATGAATGTAGAAATTACAAAGTGTCTTTTCACGATATTAAAACAAGTTATTCCTTGATGGCACAATATGAAGTTGAAAAATTAAGCACACTATACTTTCACGTCGTGTAAGATTACTGACTTTTAGATATCTTTACGGTACACATTGCTAAAGGCAAAAATACTATAACCATTTCAAAGCAGGTAGGGAAAAGCGAAGACAAGCACGTGCAAAAATATAAGTACGTGTAATAATGCATTTGTTTTAAGTTAATCTGTACAATTTTTCAAATCTGCATTTAGTTAACTGCTTTGTGAAACTGAAAGAATCCATAAAAATTCGTTCTTTTACAACTTGACTAATGATCTGTAAATAGCATGGTTTGTATCAACGTTGGTTTCAGCTCGACAAAGCAGCTGATGGAATGGTTTTAAATTTTTTTCAGTTCGAACTTTTAGCTCATGGCACCGTCACCTCTTGCCCGATTTGAGATTTAATTACAGTTTTGGACTCAGGAAGTCAAACCTTTTGACTGATGTTTGTGATCTTGGCCCAGGTCTCATACATTAATTTACTCTAAACTTGCTTAAAAGAATTTCAAATGGAGAGTACACTGGTAGAGATCCTGATGAGTAATAAAATCGAATCGGATACACGAGTGTCCCACGCTTAATTTTACTGGCGCGTAAGATATAGATAATAAAAAGGAAAGAAAGTCTCATATTAATTTACTCTCATCTTGTTCAAAAGAATTTCAAGTGCTGCAGCTACTGCTAATTTTCTCGTAGTTTTATGGCTTTATAAACGTCTACGTATGAACTTGTAATTCTGCAATTTAATATTGTTTAGTCTTGTGACGATTATTATTCTTGAAGACACGTGCCGATGAAATTAAATTCTGAATCAATACAATGAAAGTTTTTGCAAAATAAAAGCAGGTAAACTATTTTGAGAAGTAGACCCGGCATGACCAGGTGATTAAGGCTCTCAACTCGTTATCTGAGGGTCGCAGGTTCTAATCTCCTTCATATCAAACATGCTTACCATTCCAGCTGTGGGGGCGTTATAATGTTACGATCAATCTCATTATTCGTTGGTAAAAGAGTAGCCAAAGAATTGGCAGTGGGTGGTGATGATTAGTTGCCTTCCCTCTAGTCTTACTCTGCTGACTTAGGAACGGCTAGCGCAGATAGCCCTCGTGTAGCTTTGCGTGAAATTCAAAAACAAACAAGCAATAAATATATTAATATGAGAATAACAAATTTCAGTATTTGTTCAACATAACGTTATTTGATAGAAAAAAAAACATTTTGGGACAAATAAGTATTAGTAACTAGAAATGTAAAAATGACTAAACAAACTATATTAATCTGTAAGATAAATTTCAGATGTTCTATTTGATGAACAAAATTCTCGTATATTTTAAAGTAAATCTGAGAGAGACATTTGTCATTATTTGGAGTACCCCGTTGGTACAACGGTAAGTTTACGGATTTCCAACCCTAAACTCAAGGGTTTGATTTACTATAATAAATGACACCGTCATTCAGCAAGAACAGCTGAATAAATTCATTGTTAGGAAAAATAAATTTGGAATTACTTACTGTCATAAACCAAAAATGGAAAAAAAAGTTTTTCTAAAGATTGTTATTTTAGAAATTATGTGCAGAAAAAAATGTATCGAGCTTTATATTTGAAAAAAAAATAAAACTTAAAAAATATATTAAGTTAATAAAATAGTTTTTTCAGAGAGGCCTACTTATTTGCCCCATGCAAGTAAAGCGGTAACTCTCCAGATTTACAACGCTAAAATCAGGGGTTCGATTCCCCTCAGTAGGTTCAGCAGATAGCCCAATAAGAAAAAACACCCATAGGTGTTTATTCACTAAAGGATGTTATTTTAAAAGAAATATGTAAAACAGTATTTTTAATGTATAAGAAAATAAAAAAAACAAAAAGGCAGCCTTACCATGTTTTTTATTTGAAATAATAATAACTTCTTAGTTCAAAGTGTATTTACTCAGTGCATTCAACACGTGGACTTCCATGGACTTCTGCGTTTTTATTAATTTTAAAACGACATTTAAGCTCATGCTGAGTTCCTTGTCATCCGAAGGACACAGCATGGAGCCGTAAATGTCCTCTCGAAATCAAAAGAAATATAAAGAAAAGTTCATCGAAAACACAGTGAACATAATCAGTTCTTGGAAGCAGTAAGTGCCAGTTCACAAAGCGTATTTGGAAAGCGATAAGTGCAGTTCTGACAAATAGTATTATTGTGAAAGAAAAAAGAAAATATAAAAATATAATCAGTATTTGGAAAGGGAAATGCAAGGTTATGAAACGTGTTAACAAAAATAGAGAAAAATTACAAAAAGTTGTAATTATAACAAAACAAAACTGATTTATTTGAAATAATATTTGCCAATGTTTGTAAATAACAATTCTAACAAACAAATATTAATGTTTCGAAAGGAAAAAATGACGTATTCTAATATTTGTTACTTTGAAACATATATGATGAAGTAATAAATAGTAATAGTTGAAAAATAATTGGAGATTTAACAATATTCACTGTTTGGAAGGGAAGTATTGGACTTCAAAATATTTCTAAGTTATGGTTATTTAGATATGTTCATTACATGATTGTGTTTTTGTTATATGTTAAATGACCAGTTATACTGAAGGAGTTCAGTAAAACTGAGACCTATTATATTGCTAAGACTCGGTAAACAAACAACACTATTATTTCCTAGGAACTGCTAAATTTGTTTGCACTATTTATTGGTTTGGTATAACTTTTATTTTATAAACGAAAGATCTGTACAGCGTTGAATTATCTTTGGAATGTACTGTTTGATAGAAGATTTCTCCTCATCAATAACTCTAGACGCTTTAAGATATATACTTCTCCTTACAACCAAATGCCTGTGTGGAAAATATGGCGAAAAACTTCTAAACGGCACGATTTTTAAGGAATGATTAGAACCTAACAACTGTAGTGTAGTGATAAGAAAATACTATTTTTAATGTGTTTGTTTCAATTTCATTATATTTCGTCAGATCTGTTATAGGCCGTTTTTAATACTTCAGGTAATAAATGATTTCTCACCTCCCTAACTTTTCTATGAACCAAAACTTTGTGCCACTGATTGTCATCAAAACGCACCCTAGCGGGGCGAACAGTCCTTTCAACAGAACCAGATCCCAGTCTGATGACCAACACTACGCCTCCATCCCGTAGCAACAAACCCATGAAATCTTCTCCATCGTTAGTGTAGAACATTAAGCCATTGGGCTGGCGAGTCTTGAAGAAGACTGACACTTCGTCGCTTGAGCTGATGATTGATTGCCCTCCTCCAGATCTCAAGTCATAACTAAGGAATTCTGAGCCCCGAAATGTAGCCTCAGATGGGGACTTATCTAAATAATAAAAAAATAAATCGCATAACAGATCAAGTACATGGCTATTAAACCAGATTATTTAACGTAAAAATGTACATAGAGGGATGAATACATTATATTTAAATAGTTTTGTTTGTAGAGACATAAGTACATGATATAAAAATTGTTTTGTACGTAGACGGATGAGTACATTATATTAACATGGTACAGCAAAGTTCATTCTTTATCTACTGAAGGTGTGCACTTGTAATCCATTGTAGAAGAACTTAATTCCTTCTTGTATATGTTTTGTAATGTTAAAACGTAGTCAAATATGAGGGTGTTTAATTTTATCTTAGTGTTTTCTAAAGACGTACATGTTTAAATACCAACAACTGTGGGAATGCAATAACACATTGATGTTCTAACACCATATGATGTGAGAATGAAATCATTACACACATTTGGCAAATTTTAATTAGGGCTTAAAATATTATTGGTAAATGCTGTGGAAATCGTTTGATTATTTTATAATTCATAAAGTATTAACACAATGAACTGTTGACACGGAACTGCTCAACAACGGCCCTTGACATGTAACACCTTCTAGCTTACGAGTGTCTACAGCATCATCACTACAAAGAGATACTAAAAGTTAGAGTTTTAATAATGTTTAGGCCCACCTTAACAGCAAATACGTCCTTCTCAGGATGGCCAGTACAGATGAACACATGTATTTTCAGTATGAGTCTCTGAAGGGAATTCTATTTGAAAGAGTATTTCTTAAGCAAGGCGTTTCCAACATGCTCTAATTTGCCTATTGGATGAGGTAGATGTAAAGCCCTTGTTGTTTTCTACTTGTTGAAGTGTCCAGAAAACAATGCTTATCAATCATTTCACACAATATTTTTCAATTCAAAATAGGCGATGACAGTTTCTACAGAGAGATAATTTAATTATATCATCTCACAAACGAAAGGCTTGACCATTGTTCCTATGTTTTGGTTATCATAGTTCACAGCATTTACAGTAATATTCCCTGTGACATATCAAAAGTGAAGTACATTCCCGAGCCTACCTTGGTCAATTACTGTACGATTTGAGTTGTGTCTACCAAATTCTCAACTCCTGCAATGAAAGCTATCATGAAAGTCAAGATAGTACATGGATCAAATATATTGGGTCAGTTGGAAATACTTTTGCAAGGTAAATGGGGTAATGTGAAATGTGTTAAAAGTCACGGGGGTCGTTGTTGAGAACCTAATGTGTTATTATTTTGTTCATGGAGAAAATGGAATTTTTAATTTTTCCTAAAGACGTGGAGACAAATATTGTGAACATATGTTTGTATCTTGTATTGTTTCATCTATAATTTTTTAAAAACACCAGTTTCTTTTATTTCACATAATAACAACATTAAAGAATATTTACTCCAGCTGGTACAAGCCTTAAGTCTTACCATCCTTGTTTCTACTGCATGCACGGAAACAAATTACTTTCAAACTTACAAATTGCTCATTCTTGAATACTTTAAAATAATTTATTTCACAATAATAAGATATTTATCTATTTTAAATAACCGAAGAAAACTCTGTATGGATTAATTAGGAAGAGAAAATTCTACAAGTCTATTTTTGGAGCATATCTACAGGAGAGATTTCTTTTGTAAAAATTAAAACCATCATGTTGAATATTTCATATTTAACTGACAAATGGTGATAATAACAAAGGTATAGCTACCCTTTAGCTGTCTCTTTTTCTCTAGACTTTACCAATTACAAGATAACGATATGTTTATCAGTTGTATGAGGTTTGAACGCATGACCAAATAAAGAACTGACACACATAATTTTGAGATGTTGGTTTGGTTGAAATTCACTTCGCAATCACCTCTGAGTTATAAATAAAAGCAACTAATCAACACAACTCATTACCAACTCTAGGCTACTCTTTAATAACGATATGTGGGATTGACCATCACCATATAATGCCTCCACGTCTGAAAGCGCGAGCATGTTAGATGACACGATTAGAAGCCATAAATTGAAAGTAATTTAACATTTAGGCCATGCCAAATTCTCTGAAAGATACAAAAAAGCAAAAAAACTACGAAAGTGAATGATTTTATTTGTGGTTATTTGTACGAAATAGTGTATGAGAGTTACGTTTCTGAATTTCGTGCAAAGTTACGTGAGGGCTATCTGGAATAGCATTCCCTAATTTAGCAGTGTAACACTTGAGAGAACTCTTGCGCTACTCTCTCACCAACGAATAGTGAAACTGACCGTTACATTATAATGCCCGTACGGCTGAAAGGACGAGTATATTTGATGTCACGGGGATTCGAACCAGTGATCCTCAGATTACGAATCAAGTGCCCCTTAACCACCTGGCCATGCCGGGCAAAATGTTTAAGATACAGAGCAATATGCTTGATCAAATGAAAATCTTGACAAGAACGTTAAACAAAAATATTATTGCTTAATATGTAATAAGTGTTAATAATTGCAGCTGAACATTGTCTACGTCTATTAACATGAGAAATTTAAAGTTTAATCAAAAGCAATATTATGTCATCATTTCATTTGGCTATTTTAATCTTGATTTATCCTGTACTTACTTAAGTATTACCGAACTACCGCTGATACCGTAGTAAGAACAAAATAATATAAATTGATATGAGATGATTATTTTACTTCGAATATTGGTTGTTTATAAGACATTATGCTGTACGTAAATTAATTACACTGACATTTTCTTGCTTGTTCTGTCTCAAGATCTTATTTAAGTTTTACTTTATAAATGAAATATTACACAAAACAGTTGGTTTAGGTTATGATTAACACAGAAGCTTAGCTTGTTGTTGTCATTTGAAATCCTTTATCTGGACAATGTGAAAAACAGTTTTTGGATAATTAGAATCAAGTATAGTGAATTGGCTTACAATATATGGGATAAAATATTTCATATATTTAGTTTTATTAGATAAGAACAAGCAATGGAAGAAACATGTTCTGCTGAAGAATAATTTATTTATTTTTTTTTGAAAATGAAGTTAGTAGTAAAATGTCATTAGCATACGTACGGAGGGTTAAGTACGTTATATCAAAAAGATCCCGAATATGCAAATGAACAAGTCATGTGACAGTCACAGCGGATATTAAATCGCGATAAAGTGGAATGTATTTTAACTTTATTTTTATATTAGTTACGTATGTAATGTGATGACATAGAAAATGGATCATTTTTGGGAAGGATATGTAACAGTCCTTTGTGGCACAAAACATTCACTCACTCAGATCGTAAGAATATTTTCATATCGGGAGATTTAAAAATGAATTTTCAAGATGAAAATATCTTTTGGAAAGTAAAGGATCTCAGATCAACTTAGGACTCTAGAACTATCCAGAAAGACACATTCAACACGTACCTTAGCTGTGGTAAGCAAATAGTGATGTTTTGTAACAGGTGATAACCCACAAACACAAAGGTCAATGTCAAAAGCCGTCCAAGTGCCCCAGGCAAAAATACCTGACACAATCAAGAAGAATCTCTGTTTAAAGAAGCAACACAAACATATTTACTCGGAATGCTATCACGGAGGAGAAGTGTGATTTGAACATGAGAACCTTATGATGGAGCCTTTTTTGTGATGGAAACCACTATGGAAAGCTGTGTTCAATATCTACTGTCGTCAGATATGACGCGGCGACTTTCAAATCTTTCCAACTTATATTATCACCGAGGGAATACCATCTATATATGTTTCTGTTTTTCACTTGTTCAGTATTTGGCCGATCTCAATCAGATTTGACAAAGACCCTTAGGACTCACAAAAGTCCACACATGCATGTCAATATCTAAAGATCTCAGTGTTTTTCTTGTGTCATTCTAATAATACAGTCAAATCATTTACCACCACATCAGAGAAGTATTTTAATTACACTGTTTTTTTATATATCTTTGTATTACTTATAAATATTTAAGGTGCTGTGAACTATTTGCATAAAATATTATGTGGTATAAAACATTCTTTGAATATCTGATAAGGAACCAACATTTAGAAAAATATACCAACATCAAAATGTGTAGGATTATACAGGGTGTCCGGAAAGTCACTGTGCAGTTTTGTCTGTTAATAAATATATAAGTGCACAGTGACTTTTCGAACACCTTGCAGTTTGTGGACTTGTTTAAAGTTATTGTTGTTATGTTGATACATATTGAATGCTTATTGTACTAAAGTTATTATTTTATTATTACATTATCTTTTAATCGGCAGGTGGTTAAGGAACTCGCCTCGTAATTTGAGGGTCGCAGGTTCGAATCCCTGTCATACCAAATATGCTCACCCTTTCAGCCGTAGAAGGGTTATAATGTGACGGCCAATCCCACTATTCGTTGGTGAGAGAGTAGCCCAAGAATTGGCAGTAGAAAGTGATGACTAGCTGCCTTCCCTCTAGTCTTACATTGCCAAATTAGGGACGGCTAGCGCAGATAGCTCTCGCGTAGCTTTGCGCAAAATTCAGAAACAAAACGAATCTTTTAATTACGTGTTACTTAGACATTACATTATAATATATATATATATATATATTAAAAACTAATAAAGAATATTCTTATCTGAAAGTGTTTTCTCTTAATTTTAGTAATGACATTATGTCTGATCACATAAAGGTTTTTATTGTTTATCACCCGTTTATCAAAATTCATAGCTCAGGAGTATATCTGTTTACTTATCCTGCAAGAAAGCGGGTTTCAATACCCGTGGTGGGCAGAGCACAGATAGCTCTTTATGTAGCGTTGTGCCTAATAACAAAGCAAACAAACCGCTAAACAACACTTTGTCCAATTAAGGACCGACCTGAACTGGAGGATTCGTTCCTATCCAACTTATCTTTACTTTCCAACATTTATAAAAATGAATCGAGCAGCAAATTCATTGGATCTTGTCGTTCCAACAACTCTGGGGAGTTATTTCTAGCAGTAAGCCCAGTAAATACTTGTTTTCTTGTAGATAATTACGTCAATTAAAACAGATCTAATACTTATTGTGTAAAAAATGTTTTACTTCTTATTAAGTAAATGACTTAATAATTTTGTACGTTGTTAATTCTACCCTGCCATGTAGCAACTTTTTTGACGGATTAATTTTAAATGTTTTGCACTTTGAATGAAATACATACATTTACTGGAACTAAATCACAAGTATAAATCACGTATAAATGTGAATCAGTAACGAAATGTACAAACTTTTTTGTGTAATATGTGAATTAATCAGCACCCACTTGAACATGTAGAGTACCAGTACCTTCTTAAGTAGAACTAGACCGGTCATTAGTGAATATATTTTAATACTGACTGTGAAATACTCTAATAAAAAGCAATATAACAACACAGTGTTCATTCTCGACTTTAATTAATAAGTAGACCAGATTTCAGATTCAGAAATGATAATTCACGCTGTATTTTTCTCTCGAGCGGCGTTTTAATAAGGTTGAAACGGTTCCTTGTTTTCAGCAAACAGAATTAGCTATTTCTATACGCCAGTTCTCCAGGCCCTCAACCTCGTTACTGTACAGTGGAAAATCGATCCTCTCAGAAACTTCGGTCCTACTGCTGAGGAGTTCGGGACTAAAATTGTTCGGATGTTGTGCATAGTCATGCGAGCTATTACAACATCATCGGCAATAATAACACAAATACACTGAATATTCCTCGAAAAAACGAGTTTGCTGTACCATAACTTCAAACTGTTTATACCACATATAATGTATATATGAATAAATGCGTTATTTTCAAACTATATAAAGCTTCAACACGCATACTTTCGTTCATGTGTTCTACAGTCACAACTTTACCTTACATAGAAATTTATTACTTAATTCTGCCCGCGGGTCCACAGCTAAATCCTATTTATGACAGAATCTTTCATAACTTATTCTTCGTGTTCAGTTATAGTTATACTTAACCCGAACATTAACTAGCGTTGTATTTACATAGCATAATCAAACATAGTAAGTGCGATATTTCATAACGAAATTATTCTTTCTAAAAATGATAAATATAGCTGAGATTAGACGAACTTTTATGAGCATCACTTTATCAGCGAATAGAGTTAGCAAGTCGACTTCATTGTTTAAAAATTTCTACTTACAAGACATCCTAGAATACAAAATTCAACCAAAAGAAAAAAACTAATGTTTTGCGATAACAAGTAGCGGAATACATACGCCTACGAAAAGCACTTTAATACTTATTGCACTGTAATACATATTGCAGTGTATCTCCATATAAGTAAGTACAAGTGCTGTCATAAGAAGTATGTTTTTTTTTGGAATTTCGCACAAAGCTGCTCGAGAGCTATCTGTGCTAGCCGTCCCAAATTTAGCAGTGTAAGGCAGCTAGTCATCAACACCCACCGCCAACTCTTGGGCTACTCTTTTACCAACGAAAAGTTGGACTGACCGTCACATTATTACGCCAAACGGCTGGGAGGGCGAGCATGTTTGGCGTGACTCGGGCGCGAACCCGCGACCCTCAGATTACGAAGCGCACGCCTTAACGCGTTTGGCCATGCCAGGCCCATAAAAAGTATGGTACTTCTGCTCGATATAAGGAGTACAATACTTCTACCAGAAAAATCTGTGCAATGCTTCTACTTACATATAAAACAGTACATTATATGTGGTACCACAACTAATACAGTATATATATGGTACCATAAGGAGTAACGTTCGTCGTCCATCACAACAAACATTCTTGTAATTGTACTTGCTAAAGGAGTAAGATACTTCTTTTCCAGAAAACACGACCTGAGGTATATTTTCACACGATAAGAGTGCACTATATATTGTACCACTAACAATGCAACAGCACATGCGTCACCAGAAGGAGTGCAGAGCTTTTTTCTACCACGTGAAAGAGTGCAGGACTTCTACCACCTCATTACGTTAAAGAATAGTGTGAACAAATAGTACATGAAATGTGATGAAAGTGAAATACATAACGAACACAGAGAGCACAAAAGACATGCCATATTTTGGTCTACACTGTACTTCACCAACCGCAAGGAAGATTATACTAACCAACCGTTTACGTTTCAAGAAAGACTAATTACAAGTTTTGACGTCCTGACATTCTATATAATTTCTTAAAGGAACGGCGATGAATCGGATCGTTGACAAGACATTAATTTTGTGAGTCAGGTAGCATTAGAAAGTTATAAGGTTTGAGAAGATGGTAGGTTTAAAAAGACTCAACTAGGTATGGTTCCAGAATACTAATTATCAAGGTTTGGGGGATTTCTTGCTGCTGGTTGAAACCCATCTTGTGTGTTATCGACTTATCGATTGTAACTCTACTGTCAGGTTTTATTGCTTTATATGGGCCTCATTAATTTCAGTAGTTTGTTGAGCCATCTCTTTATACTCTTCTTGTTGAAATCAATAACCTGAGTAATTTATCAAGAAAATATCTCAAATTCGATGAGTACTGTTACTGAAGAGTGTTTTGATAAAACTGAAGTTTTATAATTAAAATTTAGTTCTTAAAGAACAGCGTCTACATATAAAATACGAAACAAACTTCATCATTAATACAATAATGTACATCCGTATGTACACATTGATGCTTAAATAGGCACTCAAGGTCCTCCTAGTTAGTGGTTAATTAGATGTGTAAGAATTCAAATACAGTGTTTTCGTGTTTAAACATTTGTCTTGAAACAAGATGCCCCCCAGTGGCTCAGCGGTAAGTCTGCGGACTTACACGCTAAAATCCGGGTTTCGATACCCGTGGTGGGCAGAGCACAGATAGCCCATTGTGTAGCTTTGTGCTTAATTCAAAACAACAACAACAACAACAATGAAACAAGATACTTATTTCTATCTTCAGTTATACGCAAACACATATATATATCTTTGTATTAATCATTATAAAACATCATATTATGCATGTTTTAATCTGTTATAGGATGTTTCGCATGTTTTTTACAGGATTTATAAGGAAATGTATACATAGTGAAAATTTATTTGTCAATGTTTGTATAACATATAATTTTCAGCCCTTTTGTTACACATCATCATTATCCGATTTATCCTTTTGGTGACTGGTTCCATTTTGTTTATTTTTCCTGTAAGTGTTACAAAATTATATATGTTCAGGGTGGTGGAGGTTTTCACGGAAGAACGTTCTGATTTTCGAAACTAGTCAAACACAGGCACAAATGGTAGCTCGTATTAATGTTTCCAGTGAAAGAGTTGTGAGCACGCCATCAGACAACTGGTCTCTACACTACAGAATGAGACTTGAAAGGTTAACTACGCCATTTAATGACCCATATTTATACAATATGACCGTTATAAATCGATAGTCGTTCGTCCATGACCTCAACACATTTCCAGGACGACGTCTGAATTGGTTATCAGTGACAAAATGGTTACGTTCAGACTTCACGACTGCGGCTTTAAGTCAAGAGAGCTTACGATACTCTGGAAAATGAGCGGGTAGCACCATATATATAACTCGTTTAAACTCTTTTTCGTGCATAGTCAGTAGCTACGCCAATGGATGTTTGCCTGTACTTTTCATATATAAGTCAAGGTTCCAGATCTTTACCGCTGATCAACAGTTTTGTGTCTCGAGATCCAAACACGAATGACGTGCTTTATACAACATCGTTGAATATAAGAGTGTCGATGATCGTTTGGTCGTGGTTGGAGAATGTATAAGTATAAATGAAAAAAATTAAAGCATCGAGTTTCTTTATAAAGCAGATTTACTGTTCTGTGAGGTCTTTCCATGGCAACTGTACGATATTTACGGGTGAAATTGGACCAGATTACGCAATGAAGCATGGTAACATTTTCAATGTCATAATGCTTGAATTTTGGTGAGCTACCGTGATGAACGTTTGTTATGAAGAAGCCAACAAAACGTTATGGTACGTGTTTGAAGGCAAATTATCTCACATTAGGACTTCTAAGGTTCGATAGGATTCGACACCAAGTCTTCTACTTACTCATCAAAAGTATGTCTGTATGATGAGATAATTCCAAGACCTGGAGCTTAAAACATACTCAGTTTCATCAACAGTATGTCCGTAGGAGGAGTTAATACCAAGAGTTGGAACTTAAGACATACCCAATATTGAGTATGTTTTTTTGTTTTTGCCAAATGTAATTGTATCAAATACTTTTATTCAGCTAAACCATATCTGCTTATCAAAAACAGTGTTAATACCCATACAAACGCTTCTGAGATACATTTTTATTTCAAGTTGGTTTCTCGTCATCAAAAGTCTCTATCTTCGTTGTATTATTAGTAGTTTAATTTGTATTATAGTAAACGTACTAAGACTAAGTCGACTAATTCGTATCTTAATAGCCAAATACTAGTCTGACATGTTCATGAATAACCACGAAAAGTACATATTTATTTCATCATGTCCTGATTTTACGACCATCTGCTTACCAGTCCGCATAACATTGGCCTAGAAAAAGACTAATTTCATAAAGTCTTTTTTTATCCTTAAAACAACCCACCTCTCTATGTATTATAAACATAGTTAATTATCAATGGTGACCCGGCATTGCCAAGCGTGTTAAGGCGTGCGAGTCGTAATCTGAGGGTCGCGGGTTCGCATCCCCGTCGCGCCAAACATGCTCGCTCTTTCAGCCGTGGGGGCGTTATAATGTTACGGTCAATTCCACTATTTGTTGGTTAAAGAGTAGCCCAAGAGTTGGCGGTGGGTGGTGATGATTAACTGCTTTCCCTCAAGTCTTACACTGCTAAATTAGGGACGGCTATCACAGATAGCCCTCGAGTAGCTTTGTGCAAAATTTAAAAACAAACACACAAACAATTATTAATTTGATGTCAGATTAGATAGGGTAACTTGCATGTTCTGGAATCTTGTCAAACATACCAATCAGTGTACTGTCAGGTTAAATAAATACTGTTTTTATACAGCAAAGTCCTGGTATACTCACAAACTAATTATCAGTCCGTATGTTCTGAGACAAAACAAAGACCGGCTTTATTGAGTACTTTCCTGATATCGTTCGTTGCCAATTACCTGTATTGTCAAGCTACACAAAGGTTTTGATATCCTGTTCTCCAACGAATGATAATCTGAGCGCATTCCATCAGGTTAGATAACGATTCAACTTAAAATGTTATTCGCACTCTTTACTTAGGGAGAATTAAGATTAGATAAAACTCTGGGACAATTCTGCACATGAATTCTAATTAATTTAATGTTTACAAGCTTTCGGCTTTGCTAGTGGAGACTTCCTCGCATAATATGTTACTCGACTGAAGATCCAATAGCGGAGCTGAAACCTTGTAAACAATAAGTAACTTTAACTGATTTACGTGGGAAAGGTCTCGCAGTTTTATTAAATATTAAAGACTGGAATTATTTAGTTAAGTTCAAAGATGTTATCGAGTTCCAGATTATTTCCTATGTTAACAAACTAGGGTGAAATTCAATTGATTGCTACGGTTCATATATTCTGAGAAGTAAATTGAAAAACATCACGCATGTGAAATTTTGAGTTTGATATATACGACTGAACAAATTTACCAGTAAAACATGATTAAACGATTCTACACGATAACCATGCACACTTCAAAGACTGAACTAATCTTCAAGACTTGGCATAATTTGCAAACTCTGAAAAATTACAAGATAGTAGGCTGTTTCCACGTACTTTGACGTAGAGGTATACAGTTTAGAGATAAGTTT
This sequence comes from Carcinoscorpius rotundicauda, assembly GCA_011833715.1. Lineage (NCBI taxonomy): Eukaryota > Metazoa > Arthropoda > Merostomata > Xiphosura > Limulidae > Carcinoscorpius > Carcinoscorpius rotundicauda. The sequence continues at coordinate 52,056,429 of CM022395.1, forward strand.
TAAATATGCAAAGAAAGAAGTCACTTTTGGGCCACAGCCTTCCTGCCAATTTTTGTGAAGCCAGCAGGTTTATCTTCAAGCTTATCTCAGTAATAAAGTATGAAGCTGTCTACCTGCTTCTGCTTCTAATCTCTTGAGACTTCCTGAAGAAAATGACGAGAGACTAGTATGCCTGATCTTGGGTAGTGTAACGTAAGCTTTCATTACTGTTTGCCTGAGGGTAAGTAGGACGAGAACGTAACTTAGAGACGGTTCTTCATACTCGTGATTTACTGAAGTTCCGTTCGTTCTGTCTCCATCTTGTCTTTTTCAAAGTATTGTAGGAGTGTAAAGTATCTAAGAATACACAATCACCTATGTATTCCGTACCCTGTTTTACGTTATATCCTCGACAGGAACTAAGAGATAGAGAAGATTAGAAGCCAGAGATTAAAACTTTTTAACTTCTCATAGTTTTATGAGAGATATAGCAGTATGTTCAGAGTAACTGTTGAGGCTTCTGAGGTTTATAGAAGGCACTACAGCTGAGAGTAATAACAGAAACTTCCGTCTTTATAGATGGCACTAGAATAACGCTTTGAAAGTAAGTACTGAAACTTTCAACTTTCGTAGAAAAACACTACATTTCGTAGCAATCACTGAAACTTCTACGTTCATAAATGTAACTAGAATAATGTTTTCAAAATAACTATTAAATTTTTCAAAATTTCTAAAAGGTACCAGAAGGTGTTTCAAAGACAACACATTTAGGGGCTTTTGAAACTTGAAAATGTTAAAGAAGTTACTGAAAAACACTTTCAAAGTAACTATTAAAACGTTCGAGTTTTATAGATAATAATATGACATAATATAATATAATATTACTTTGGTAATGATTATTGAGTGTAATTTTTTTAAATATAAAGTACTATAACACAGAGCATTTATTTAAGCTTTTAAATGTTAGTTTAAGAATAACTAAGAAAATTCCAAGATTTCTGACATGCAACAAAAAATAAAATTTGTGGTTTGTTTTTGAATTTCCGCAAAGCTACATGAAGGCTATCTGTGTTAGCCGCCCTTAATTTAGCAGTGTAAGACTAGAAGGAAGGCAGCTAGTCATAACCAGCCACCGTCAACTCTTGGGCTACTCTTTTATCAACGAACAGTGGAAATGACCGTCACATTATAACGTCCACACAGCTGAAAAGGCGAGTATGTTTCTTGTGATGGGGATTCTCAGATAACATGTCGAGCACCTTAACCACCTGGTTATGCCTGGTCAACATTTATGGAAACCAGAACTAAGTTTTTCTAGTATAGATAAATCACTTACAAAACGTAACGTAAAAAAATACATTTTATAGCTGGTAGAGGTAAAATACAAAGAAAAATTATTAGAAGTTTACTGCAAACAAAATCAAGGGAAGAAGTATGGGATAGGAAATAATGTAACTGGATAATCAATTGGAAAATAATAAAGGTGTGATACAAAATAAATCTAATGGAGGTGTAACATATATATAACAAAGATGTGAAATTAAAAGAAATACCAAATCTAGTAAAGATGTAATACCTAAGTACAGTGAATGTGGAAGGTATCAAATGTAGTGGAAGTGGAATATATAAAGATGGCGAACATAGAAAACACAAAATACATAGAAAAGATAATGAACGTGGAAGAAATACAAAAATAAGTTGCCTTGCCAAAGAAGGAGACGTAGATAAAACCAGGTAAAACTAAAGTGGAGTTTATAACGAAAATTCTGAGCTCAAAAAATTCAAGTTCTAACGTAGTATAAACAAAATACATAAAAGAAGACAGTGAACTTGGAAGATATGTAGTGCAAGTGGAGCACATAATAGAAACACGGAGCGTTGAAGACACACCACAGGTGAGGATTATATAACAAAGGTAATGAACGTGGAAAACTCACTTCAAATTAAGTGAAACTGGAATATAAAACAGAGGTGATGAACGTTGAAGGCGCACGAGACTAGTGAAATGGTATACCCATAAACACATAAACGTGAAAGACACGGAATCCAATGGAGGTAGAATGCATAACAAAAAACAGAGAACATGGAATACAAAAACCCAGAGGAAGTGATGCACATAACAAAGTAATAGGGGATTTAATATATAAACATAATAAAGGCGGAATATATAACAAAGCTAGTGAAGTCCTAATACAATAATAGCTCCCAGTGGCTCAGGGATAAGTCTGAGGGTTCACTCTGCTAAAAACCAGATCTAATGCTGGTGGTGGGCACAGCACAGATAGCCTCTTGAGTAGCTTCGCGCTTAACAACAAACAAGCAAGTACACTGATACATTAAATACGGAATATATCAGAATATATAATAAACGAAGGAAAAAGTTCAATGCTTAAATAAAATGACGATTAAATAGATAAATACAATAATGGTGAAATACATAACAAAGATCGTGGAGGTTTAATAAATGAATACAATAATGGTGAAATACATAACAAAGATCGTGGAGGTTAAATAAATAAATACAATAATGGTGAAATACATAACAAAGATAGTGGAGGTTTAATAAATAAATATAATAAAGGTGGAATATATAACAAAGCTTGCGTAAATATTAGTTCCTCAGTATAATGTTGAAATAAATTATTGATAAGGCATAGCGTTAAAACTGACACACACAATTAAAACGTTTTTCAATTCACGTTAGCTTAAAAAAATTCAAAGGACTAAAAATTCAGTCATGGCAAAACAGTTACAAAATCACGACGTCAGGTATTACACGAAAAAAATCCAGTAATATTGGCTGAACGAGAGGATATTAGAGCTAATAACATCCGCGATTGTTTCAGAAAAATAATCAGGTTTAAAGAAAGATAATGAATTATTAAATAAAGACGAAAGTCCGGCGAATTTCTGTTTAAGAACGTGGCAGGGCCTTCTCTGAAATGTAAACTTACACGAACATCATATGACCTAGCTAAGAAGGGATAAACATGATACTTATGTCTTGCAAGCTAACTCCTGAATGACGTCGTGATTGACGTCATAACATGTAGAGTCCATAGATTGGTTCGAAATGTAAATTTTTTTAACTGACTATCGAACTTAAAGTTATATGTTAGTTAGTTATTAGTTTAAAACTAATGTCGGTTTAATATATTGAAATAATAAAGGTGAAATATATGAAAAAACTAGCGGAGATTTTATTTTTTAATGTAATAAAAGTGGAACATATGGGACGTATAGTAAAGCTGGTGTATTAATGTATAAATATAACCGAAATGGAATATATAACAAAATAAATATATGTTTATCAATTTATTAGAACAAAAATGGAGCGTATAACAAAATCGGTGGTCATTTGACATATAAATAGGTCCGGCATGGTCATGTGGATAAGGCACTCGATTCATAATCCGACGGTCGCAGGTATGAATCCTCGTCACACCAAATATGCTCGCCCTTTCAGTCGTGGGAGGTCATATTTCTACGGTCAATCCTATTATTCGTTGGTAAAAGAGTAGCCCAAGAGTTGGCGGTGGGTGGTGATGACTAGCTGCTTTCCCTCTGGTCTTACACTGCTAAATTAGGGACGGCTAGTGCAGATAGCCTTCGTGTAGGTTTACGCTAAATCCAAACAAATATAGTGGACGAAGAATATATATATATACACTGCTGGCCAAAATCTTAAGGCCAATGAACATAAAGAAAAAATATGCATTTTACGTTGTTAGACTCAACTATTTATTTCAGTAGAGCTTCGAAAAGGGAAAATAAAAAAAACTCTTTTAGCATTTAACTGGGAAAATGTGAACATTATAAAATTAGCCTAAATACTAGCTGCTCAAAAGGTTAAGACAATACCAAAAAGAAGTCCTAAACAGGGTAGGAAATACACAACAAGAGATCTCAGTAGTGAGTTGCACGGCCACCATTGCGAATAACTGCAAACATTCGCTTTGACATGGTCGAAATCAGCGTTTGCAGAAGGTTGGCTTGAATCTTATTCCAAGTGGTGAAGATGGCTTCACTGTTTGGAATTTATGTCCTTTACTATAGACTTCCCTTAACATTCACCCTCAAACATTTTAATGGGGTTCAGTTCAGGCGAACACGTTGGATGGTCCAAAAGAATCACGTTATTCGCTATGAAGAAGTCCTTTGTCCTGTGGGCATTTTCGACGGCAGTGTTAGCCTGCTAAAAGATCCAGTCATTTTTACATCAGTGAGGGCCTTCTTTCAATAAGGATGCCTTTTGCGTCCGTAAGGACCTTAATCTGGTTCGACAATGGGCTGATGTCTTGCCGTACAACCCGTCGAATCCTCCTACTCAACGTCGGCGAAATGTTTTTGGGCTGACCACTTGAAATTCTCGTTCTGTATCCCTCAGGGTCTTCAAGAAATTTGCAACAGCAGTTTTACTTTGCCCAATTTCACCAGCGATGGCACGTTGTGAGAGACCTTGCTTTTGCAACTCGACAATTCTGCCATGTTCAAACTCTGTCAACTTGTAGCCTTTGTCATGTTTTTACTCAATGTAACACAGGAGATGTCAGTGGGAGATGTTGACAACGCTAATGCTTGAACACAATTTTTTTTTTAAATTCGCGCAGAGCAAATCGAAGTCTATCTGCACTAGTCGTCCCTAATTTGGCAGTGTAAGACTAGAGGGAAGGCAGTTAGTAATCCCCACCCACCGCCAACTCTTGGGCTACTCTTTTAGTAACGAATTGTGGGATTGATCGCACATTGTAAGCATGTTTGGCGCGATGAGGATGCGAATCCGCGACCCTCAGATTACGAGTCGCACACCTTAACATGCTTGCCCATGCCGGACCGATGATATAATACAAAGACCTAATGGAGGTGTAATGCAAAATATATAACCTTTTTATTTAGAAAACAATCAGAGCTGTTAGAAATGAGATACTTGACAAATTGATTGGAAATAGAATAAGAAACAAAACTATAAGTAAATTACATAACAGTGCTAGTACATAAAGAATACAATATACACACATGTGGTGATGAAACATACTTAGAGAGGGAGGAAAGATTCTATGGATGTACAAAGCTAATGAAGTTGTAATACCTAGCAGATCTAGTTTACATAAGAGATCCATAGGTGATGATAACAAAATAAATAAAGCTGGAATAAATGACCCATACAGTTGGGGTTAACTGTATGAAGAAACAAACTAAAATGCCAAACAGTGTGAGATAGGTAAAATGCTAGTGGGAGTGAAACACAAAATGCGTTGGTAATTTACATTGGTAGTAAATGGAAAGGTTTAAGAACAGTTGGAAGCATATAAAAAGCTATTTAAGGTGAAATTAAAGGCTAAATCTAGTGGAACTATAGTGTCTGAAAAGCGTGATGAAGTGAAATATCTATCAGATGCAATGGAGACTGAATATACGTAGTTAGTATTGATAGAATAAATGAAACAACATGGCTATGGAATATTTACCAGAAGCTTGTGAAAGTGGAATAGATAACAAAGCTAGTGAAAGTGACAGTGAAATGGAACACATTACAACCACAACTTGGTGGTAGATCCTTTTAATTAGAATAATAATCAATAATGTTAAAACAAGGTTATTTGATCCTCGTCGATATGGCGTTTGTTAAAGTAATTTAACATTTATAGTTAAACTAATACGAGTCATTAAAATTCTGGACATGCTTTAAAAAATAAGGAAGAAAATTTAAATCAAAATGAAGTACTGGTAATTATACTATATAATTAATTCATTTGGGAGAACGTAAAGCATTAGAGGAGGCGTTTGCGTTAATAGAATGCTGATATCAATTATTTAATATTCTACCGAGCGCAAATCGAAATTTCAGTGAAATAATTTCTCGATGAATAATTTTTAATTATTCAAAGGTCTTTAAATTAATGAAATAGATCGAAATTGCTTCTGACCAAAAAATAACATGGTGTGCAACACGATAAGAGGGCAAATGCATTAATAACATAGATTTACTACTTAGCAGTAAGATTAATCAACTATTTGGTAATTTTCGAAAAAAAATATATAAAGGTTTTATTTTGTTTGTTTGAAGGTAAATAACAACACAAAGCTGCACAATGGAATATCTGTGCTCTGTTCATCGCGGGTATTGAAGCCCCCAATCGGCATACTTGAAGGTATTCGAAGATCGATGACACTTTTTTATTTGCATAAGTTTCAGTACTGTCACCTAAAGTGATGAACTGGTTCAATAAGTTGCAACGGATTCTAAAATTAAACAAAAACAACTTTGATTTAAAATTATTTTAATTTAATATATTGTGTCTTAACAATTATATACTTAACCACGTTCTCTGGATATAGTAGATAAAAATCCCCGTTTTCCAAGAGAGCAGTTGTAAGTATGCACATTTTATCTCTAGTTTTTCTTGTTTTACAAACACGCATCCACACACACCCATACACTTTAAAGTATAATTAAATTATATATATTATTTATAGAAGGACAATTTAATAAAACTTTAAAATAGAATGGACAATTAAAGAAAGGTCAAACTTTACGTCATAGTCTACTATCATTATTAATTTGCACACGCTTGACGAACGATAAGATACGCTGGTATTGTAGGCAAATTGAACAAGGTGGACATGTCAAATGATAAAAATATATCACTATTGCACGCAAGCAACGCGAAACGGACCTGGCAAAACAACAGAATATGCCATTATTGTACGCAAATAGTACGAGATGGACCTGTTAAATGATAGAATGTGCCATTATTATACGCAAACAGTACAAGGAGGACCTGGCAAACGATAGAATATGCTATTATTGTTCACAAGCAGTATAAAGTGGACATGCCACTTTATGAAATGCATTCTATTGTGAAGTTTAGGTGTCCATGTAATCAATGCATTGCAATAGTACTAAACGCTTCAGCTGGTAAAGAAGACTTTTCCTTGACAACATCACGGTCGACTGCAAATATATTTTTTCGTATTTCTCCTTATTACTTCACTGTGAATTTCAAATCAGATATTTTAGAGTGAAATGACATTTCAAGTCTGCCTCTCGTCCGCCACAAGTTACAGCCCAGTCACTTCATTCCGTTGCTAGTCCGATGGACTGGGTCATGATAGCAGACCAACTGATGATTTTATGCAATAATTTATTTATATGCAGCGCAATAAACGTATTGCACTCTGATAAATTCTAGAAAATGACTTGTGGCGAAAAAAAGAATATGTTTACGTCCCTGTGATTTAGGATCTGTAACGGACCAATCTTGAGAAACATGAAAAACATTTGCAATCATGTGTGACTTTCACCACATTAAACTACTGCTGTTTTAATACATGTAAGAAAACATTCACTGTGAAATAAGAATTATTTATGATTTCACGTTGTAGTTTCCCAAATTTTATACAATATATTTATGTTGGATTGAGGAGCGTATATGTTTCACAACTAAGCGGCTATCCATTAAAATAATAACAATACACACCTAAATTTTTAATAAACTTAAGCCTAAAACCAATTTCGCAATTTACTTGCTAGTTCTATTAACCAAAACGTTAGTTTAAATGAAGAAAACATCATGTATAAACCTAGTTTAGTCTTTGACTATTTATTTTCTTCACAGTAGAGTAGTTTCGCCTAATTCACTGCTTGGAAGCAGATAAGCAAAGCAGGCGTCACATGATGAAAGTATACTACATTATTAGTAGTGAGATATACAGAAGTTTGGGTGTACATAGGTTTTCAAAATATTAATAGTTGAAATAACATAAAGCCAAAAAGGAAGGCAGTTTTCTCTCTTCCCAGCTTAGGCAATATCCGGGAAGAAAATTAAAGAAAAATTTCAGATATGGAAAACTCTTTGAGTGAAGAAGATAAAATATGTGTGAAGCAAGCTTTAGGTAATTGTTTTTTTTAAAATAGTGATATTTTTAATGTGAACGTCATTTTATGTGACACATGAACAATACGGCTAGGTTAGAGATTCTTAAGGGTCGAGCATAGTCACCCTAATTTAGAGCTGCATAGTAGAAGTAGGAACAACCAATCGATTATGTAACTATTCTTAACCTAATAATGGGATTTAACTGTCACAGTTATAACGCTCTTATACCTGAAAGAGCGGGGCATGTCCTATTTCGTAAATATCGCGACTTTCAACCTGTAACCCGGAATGCAAACTGCTAGGCCAAGTCCAGTCCAGATAGCAATTAAATAAACTAGAATATAAATTTATCTATGATAAGACTGCGAGAAAAAAGCAACAGTGTAACGTAAAATGAGGTTCTGGTACAAAGCTGTGCATTTGAGAAGATTAAGATATAAATTCCAGTTATAAAATTAATGTTTAAATTTGGATTTTAGTTACATATATTTATAAGAAAAAGATTAAGGTGTGAAATTAGATATACATTACAGGCATTTAAACTGATTAAGGTGTAGAACCGAAACTAAGGTTAAAAACAAATAACAAAACTTAGGCATAAATCAGTCTTGATATTTCAAATGGAAAAAAGGGAATATGTAATGTTGTTTTCACAAAAATCTTTAGTCGTTTGTGATACAAAATGATCCTATAAATGTTTCATATCAGTAATAAAAATGTATTTTTGTGTTAGTCAAACATTAGTACATTTATTATTGTTACGAATCAGACTCTGTGTAACTTACAGAAGAATATAACTTTCATTACAAAATACACTACGTAGAATACCATTTTTTACTAATTATTTATTCAATCATATATTACTTTTATTGATTTAATTACTAGACATCTGAAAAATTAGCTAATAACTACAAGTCTTTAAATATTTTAGTTGATCGAGGTTTTAATCAAAAATTTAACATAACTATAGTGTTCATGAGTGAATTGGTTTCTGTATTTAATTGAAAGAGTTTTCTAAATATTCTTTAAAAATATGGATAAAGTGTTAATAAGGTCGAAGTGTTAAGAAGTATGAATATAATATTATATATATGTATATATATTCCTTACCTAATACTTTGGTCTTATTAACACTTTAGTTTTCTAAATACTTACACTGCAAAATAACTAAAGTCTTCGGTTCGATTCCTTTCAGTGTACAAAGCGTACATAGCCTGTCGTTTAGCTTTCCAACAGAAGCTCAAACAAACAAAACTATCTGCATTTCTAAATAATTTTGTTTTTGAAAGCATTTATTGTTCTAAATAACCCGGTTTGAAAAAGTATGTTTTCTATATTATACAATTTAAATACTTGGACTCTGAATATTCTAGTTTTATAAATAATTAGGAACTTTAAACAGTATAGTTTCTGAACATTCTGTTTTTCTTTTAGTACCAGGAACCTCTAAATTTTCTGAATAGCTAAGTCCTCAATATTATACTGACTACGTCTTTTGCAATAGCTCTGCGACATAATGTTTAACGTGCCGGACTATATATCTACGAGTTTATCACCAAAACATACTCCGCACTTTGGGATGTGATTTAAAAACAACGGTCAAAATCCTTTTCTTTGGCCAGACAGAACTAGTCCAAATTCGTAGAGAGGGGGGAAAAACTGAATAATTGTCTTCCCTCTAGTCTATCAATCTCAAATTAAAAACAGTTATTCGAAAACAGTGCATTGTTTAGTTTTGTACGAAAGTTTTGAATCAAACACTGGAATTTTAGGATCCGGACACTGTTGGCAGCAAGAGTGTTCAAGTATGAACTAGACTGGTGTAGTGTTAGAAACACTTGATAGTCTGCCTGTGACTCACAAGACTGGTGTAGTGTTAGAAACACTTGATAGTCTGCCCGTGACTCACAAGACTGGTGTAGTGTTAGAAACACTTGATAGTCTGCCTGTGACTCACAAGACTGGTGTAGTTAGAAACACTTGATAGTCTGCCTGTGACTCACAAGACTGGTGTAGTGTTAGAAACACTAGATAGTCTGCCTGTGACTCACAAGACTGGTGTAGTTAGAAACACTAGATAGTCTGCCTGTGACTCACAAGACTGGTGTAGTGTTAGAAACACTTGATAGTCTGCCTGTGACTCACAAGACTGGTGTAGTGTTAGAAACACTTGATAGTCTGCCTGTGACTCACAAGACTGGTGTAGTTAGAAACACTTGATAGTCTGCCTGTGACTCACAAGACTGGTGTAGTTAGAAACACTAGATAGTCTGCCCGTAACTCATAAGACTGGTGTAGTGTTAGAAACACTAGATAGTCTGCCCGTAACTCACAAGACTGGTGTAGTGTTAGAAACACTAGATAGTCTGCCCGTAACTCACAAGACTGGTGTAGTGTTAGAAACACTAGATAGTCTGCCTGTGACTCACAAGACTGGTGTAGTGTTAGAAACACTTGATAGTCTGCCTGTGACTCACAAGACTGGTGTAGTGTTAGAAACACTTGATAGTCTGCCTGTGACTCACAAGACTGGTGTAGTTAGAAACACTTGATAGTCTGCCTGTGACTCACAAGACTGGTGTAGTGTTAGAAACACTTGATAGTCTGCCTGTGACTCACAAGACTGGTGTAGTTAGAAACACTAGATAGTCTGCCCGTAACTCACAAGACTGGTGTAGTGTTAGAAACACTTGATAGTCTGCCTGTGACTCACAAGACTGGTGTAGTTAGAAACACTAGATAGTCTGCCCGTAACTCACAAGACTGGTGTAGTGTTAGAAACACTAGATAGTCTGCCTGTGACTCACAAGACTGGTGTAGTGTTAGAAACACTAGATAGTCTGCCCGTAACTCACAAGACTGGTGTAGTGTTAGAAACACTTGATAGTCTGCCCGTAACTCACAAGACTGGTGTAGTGTTAGAAACACTAGATAGTCTGCCCGTAACTCACAAGACTGGTGTAGTGTTAGAAACACTTGATAGTCTGCCTGTGACTCACAAGTAACTGTAATTATTAGTATAGGATTCACCGGCTCCTTAAGTAGAAGTTATCATATAATTAAACTTTTCTCTCTTCTTCTCGTTTTCCTTATTAATAGCTGTATTAAAGACAGCGCAGGCGATAAACACTTTTATTTTTTATGCGGGTGTATGTTGATGTTAAGCCTACCTTACAACAATCTAGAGTTTATTAATATAGTTACGAGAACTGTTACTTGAAATATGGTTCGGTTCTGTTTTATAGAGTCATTTTCTAATTAGTTTTCGCATTCCCATGGAATGCTTTACTTTTCTTAAAAAAATATATTTTCCGTCGAAAATTCCTCACAGTATTGTATTTCAGATGCCACTTCTAGTTTTGTTTCGTTGTTTACCTTCCAGGTCTCTTGCTGAACGATAATTCATCTACTTGAACGATTTTCATTGTGGTATCTACAAACAGAAACATTTTCCAGTGGTTGAACACAGTATTCGAGCCAACTTATGTTTTAGAACAATTCCCTAACCTCTGTCGAGTGGCCAATAATTTCACGTCTGTTCTATTACTTAATGACGTGCTCGTTCTTGTAAAAACTAATTGTGTTCTTCATATGTTTGCTATGCTATTCAATAACGTGTTTGTTATATTAAAAATATGTTCATTTCATCCCTTCTGTTTCAGTGATTGATTTACTAGTTCAGTTATCAATTTAAACTTAATAATATCTGCACTCTTCCTGTATTTGAATAACCATTTAACAACTTCATAACAAATGAAAATATTTTCAAGTATTATGCAGTATGTCTCTGATACATCGATCTGTTTAACTATTTGTAACACTTCGTTTAATACACTTATCTTCAAGAAAATATATAAATGTTTATAGTATTTGCCCTCGTATTTGGGAGAACAGAAACCTTCACTCGTTCGTAACACACTATTTGTTACCCTCGTATTCGGGTGAACAGACATAATACAAATGTTTGTAACATCGCATATACTATTGCTATTTGATACATTCATCTTTATGAAAACAAAATTTGTTCAAATGTTTATAACGTACCATTTGTTTCTACAAGAACAGATACTGTTCTAATGTTGGCAACATTTTGCTTGTTAATCTTGTCTCCATGACGAAAAATAGTGTTCAAATATTTGTAATATTCCACTTCTTATATTCGTGTTCATAACAATACTGTCGAAATGTTTGTAAACCATTTCCTAGTTTTATTTTCACAAAAAAACTATTTCTTAGCCTCGTGTTCAAATGCTTTCAAGCTACGACATATAATTTGTTACCCTTGTATGACTGCATTTCTACCTTCGTGTATGTGTGTTGCACCATATTTGTTATATTTTCATAACAATAGTTTCTGTTCAAATATTTATAACACGTCACTTGTTTCCCTCATCATCATGACATAGGATATTGTTCAAATATTAGGAACACCCCAGTTAATACGACTGTCTGCTTTAGAACAGATACATTTGAAATAACTCTAATTGTTATTATCGTCGTCAAAATAATAGATACCGTTCGAATCTTAAATTACTTCATTTGTTTCAATCACCCTATAGAGTCAGATAATGTTCAAATCTCTGTAGAACTTCATTTGCGACGTTTATCTTCATACGAACAGGTATTTTTTTAAATTTCTGTAATATTTCATTCATTAATATTGTCCTTTACAACAAACAGAAAGCGTTTAAATATTTGTAACTATATATCTTTAACTCTCGTTTTCATGAAATCTTATTTTTGCTGTACTTATTCGTTTGTTACACACGTGCTCATAACAACCGGTACTTTTCCCATGATTATTCAACTGCCTTCTTTGTTAAGCTTGTCCTCGCGACATCAAAAACTTTTATCGTGTGTCTTTCCATATTTTATCGTCTTTATAGCAACAACAACTGCTGGTTATAAACTTATTTTCTTTATTTGTTCCGTTCTGATTGTTCAGGAACAGACGTAGTTAACTGAACAATGGGACTTATTTTAATAGTCTTATTGCAGAAGAAGCTTCAATATAGTGTGGCCTCTCTTACTGCGTCTTGCGCAATTTCTTTCCAGGGACAAGGGTTAGTTACGTAAACACTTGAAATTAGGGACATATTCCGAGCCATGTCTCGCACATACAACACAATAGGACATAGGCAGTTGTATTTAGTGCTGTATTTCGTTAACAAAAGTCCAAGTAAAGTTTTTTTTATAATAATTTATAGTATTAATAATTCTAGTGGTATTACTGCTTGTTAACGATTGTAGTTTAATATAAGTGTGTACCTTTTGTAGTTGATGGCCCATATTATTTAATCCACATGCTCTGTAATAACTGATATTACCGTAGTAAAAGTGTACACACATTTTAAATGACAAAATCTATACAGGATATGGTATATAAATTATATATAATTATTTTTTATACATAGTGGCACATTTTCTTATGTAAACACTTTAATACTTCATATAACGAAAACAAATATACGAGCAAACGTGGAAAAACTATATAAGTAAACAAAAAAACCAACAACAACAAGGAAAAAAACTAGGTCACTATACATTAACGTTACCCATTTAGAGACGTTTTTTACCTTTTGCAAATGCAGGTGGCAGCATTGTACTGCTACAACACTAAAATATTACATACATTGAAAGTTAATAATAAAATATAGAAGTCTCAGTTCTAGAAGATTTTAGCAAAGTCACAATCGATGACATAAAACATATTAGTTAACATGGTACAGCATTTGACTGACTGATCTCATAATAAATACAAAGTAATTAGATACAATGAACTGATAACGACAGGTAAAACAAGAAAATTGTAAAGTTTCAACATACTACTGACAAAACTTTTAGTATTTGATACATCCATCCCCGTAGTAAATAGAAAACTATTATTGGCTAAGGTTAAGTAAATTCAACTAACCTTTGCCCTAGAGGTTCATCTGGCCTCAGGGTATATTTCCTGTGATTATTTTACAAAAAAGTATTCAAATAGTATAAAAATACCTTGACAGAATTATCTTAAAAGTTTAGTTGTTTCCCAGAAAGGGAGTCGGAGGCTGCCTGGAAAGGCATATGTTTTAATCATTCACACTATACAATAATGTGTTACATATCAGTCAGTCAGTAGACACTAAAATAACGTCACATAAAGGACGCTAAACGTTGGAATTTATACTGTTATGACGTTAGTAAAACTTGGGCATGACATGATTCATGAGAAGACTTATTCACTCTGTAGACTACAACATAGCATGACATATTAATTGTAAAATCCAGAAATATAAATATTTGTTACTTCTGATTTTATTTGAATTTTGCACAAAGCTACACGAGGGATATCTTCGCTAGCTGTCCCTAATTTAGCAGTGTAAGGCTTGAGGGAAGACAACTACTAATCGCCACCCACCACCAACTCTCAGGCTACTCTTTTACCAACGAACAGCGAGATTAACCGTCAAAGTATATCGTACCCAAGGTTGAAAGGAAGAGCATATTTGGTGGGATAGGGATTTGAACCCGAGATCTGCAGAACGCGTGTTGAGCACTCTAACCACCAGGTTATGACGGGTAGCTTTTATTTACTTTTGAAATCGAACACTTATTATTTACTGACATCTGGAATTAGCACACCTATGCTGCTTTCTTTTTGTTACGACTAATAAGTTTTGAAATGTTTTGTTTGTTTGAGGTAGTACCCGCAATTATTTTGCAAATCTAAAATTTGTATCTTCGTTCAAACGACTCGTATATATCTCTCAAAGAAAATCAGTCATCCACATTAGGCAATACACCTATTCTTATTCTTACTTTACCGCCATCTACAGGATATTGAAGAAGAAACCTCATACGTATGGTTATAATATCATTGGTTATAACTTCACTACTTTATGTTAGTAATATGATGTATTAAATATGCATAATATATAACCCTTTTATAAACTTCATACAAAATTACTGTTAGATCCTGAGAAAAAAACTTTACTTTTCCCACGTGACTAATGAATAGTTGCTTTGCTTATAATAAACAACGAATATCAATCATATCTGATGACTCCCCCGAAAATAGACTGGTGTTCCCAAATGACTTGTAAACATTTGTTTTCCTTATGAAAGGAAAATCTTTTCTATCTGATAATAGAGAAATTTTGGTTCTTTCCAGTGACATGACGTGATTTTTCTCCGTTCTTAAAAAAATCGTTGTTGTCAGAAGTCAAGAGCAAGCTGGATTTTCATAGTGACCTATGATGGTTTGTTTCTCTTCTAGAGAAACAAGAAGCTTTAAAAAAGTGAAAGTTTGAATCAGTTTAGTGACTTGCCATTTTTTATAACTTGATAGTAAAAAAAAACACATAAACATATATATTTCAAATTCTGAAGATAAATAATCCTTGAAAATTTGTTATTCCTTGCAAGCTAGGAAGTGTGTCTCATATTTTTTTACAGATAAGTTAAATCGTAAGCAACGAAAAAGGATTCTTCTGTTAATAAATGGTTTATTTTTTATGATAACTAAATAACCGATAATATGTTAACTTAATAATTTCCTCCTTAAAAAAGAAAATTTTGTCTCTTCGAATTCCAGGAAGATTTTTTGCTCATAACTTACAAAGTGGTTTATTCTACCTGATAACAAAGGAAGATTGATTTTCAGTAGTGACCTCGAAATATATGTTTTAGCAGAAAGCTTTGTTGTTTGTTTGTTTGTTTTGGAATTTCGCACAAAGCTACTCGAGGGCTATCTGTGCTAGCCGTCCCTAATTTAGGGGTGTAAGACTAGAGGGAAGGCATCTAGTCATCACCACCCACCGCCAACTTTGGGGCTACTCTTTTACCAACGAATAGTGGGATTGACCGTCACATTATACACCCCCACGGCTGGGAGGGCGAGCATGTTTAGCGCGACCCTCGGATTACGAGTGCACGCCTTAAGGCGCTCGGCCATGCCAGGCCTAGCAGAAAGCAAGATAGCGTCTAGTTCTTATCAAAGAAATGTTTCTAACATGGACAAGGAAGATTTTCTGTTAATATAACTAATCGAAGGGTTCGACTTACCCAAGGATGCTTTAACCTGCTTGCTCATGAGGATGGATTAATCCTCCTAACAATTAAAACTGATCTATACTTTCTCCACAACGATAGAGATCCATTATGTAATTTATAAACACATGATCTTAAGATATGATATCAAATTCCGAAAATACGAATACATTATGTGTAACATCAAGTAGGTTATAAAACTGAAACATTATGAATTTTATAGAAACTAGCACGATAAGTTTCTTTTCTCCAAACGCCGAGTTAAAGCCAGTCTCTTTAAAAAAGGTAGAATCGCTTAATTCCACCTGTTATAATGTGACGCTCAATCCCACTATTCTTACTCGTTAGTAAACGAGTAGCGCGAGATTTGGTGGTGATGACTAGTTTTCCACTACTAGCGCAAATTGTCCTCGTGCGGTTATGCGCGAAATTAAGAAATAAAGAAGTCAACAATTGCAAAAACTAAGTAACAATTCAAATGTACTACACAAGAAAAGTCAAATCACAGAAAGCCACCAAACTGACATAGCCGAAACAAATCTCATCTTTGAAGTAATTAAAAATACAATAGTATATAAAAAGGCCACTACAGAATTTTAATAGAAATAGCTAAATGACACCTTTGATTTGTTAATCATACATCATACTTTTATTACTGATCCCAGATACTACAAAATAAATGAATAAAACATCTAAAAAAAACTCACCCCATTCTACATGTCTACCTAGACCGGTCATAGGATAACATTCATGAATACGACCCTTAAAAGGAAATAGATTATAAACCTCCATTAAAATAACAATCAACGAGAAAGGATGTGGTTAAATATACACTAAACATCCTAGGTCTACAAAGATTTAAAGTCTGATGCCGAAACTGACCGAATACTGTCAAATTCTAAGAGTTTAAAACATAATGCAATATCTGCACCTTGTGTTTTGACACTATGTGCGATTTCACTATAGACTGGAAACCTGTAGAGTGCACTACGTTGTTTAACATCCAAAACGGAAAAAAATTCTTAACTTTTGAACGATTTAACTTTCACCTGACCTGTCCCTACTTCAGTCCAGGAGCAATATATATCTCTAATATGGTATAAAATAATGAAAATACAGCATGTAATAATATGGGTTACTCTATAATATTACTCGGAAATCTTCCCCCGATGGCTCAGTGTGGGCTTATAACACGGTGGGATGTCTGTATTCTCATAGCAAAACCACATCGGGCGATCTTCTGAGCCCATCGAGAGGAATCGAGCCCCTAATTTTAGCGTTGTAAATCTATACTAGTGGTGAACAACACGGTGCGGAAAACACAGCCCATTGTGCACCTTCGTGGTTAACAACAAACAAAAGTTTAGAAGTCCAACTGGTAGGTTATAAAAACGTCTGAAAAACTCAGATGGTTAGATAGTTAAACAGATGGATAAGTATCCAAATACACAAGAGGTAACGCAGAGAAACTGCTACGTAGTTAAACTCAGAATAATAATTATATATAGATAGCTGCGAGCATGATCAATTCCAAAACAGTTAAAGTTCAATATATTTCCCGTAGCTGTTCTTGCTAAACGTATAATGACAAGTAAAATTTCGTGAAAATAGCCACTTGATGTGAGAACTATTCGTGCCTGGCACGAGGAGTTAATGTGAAAATCCTCTTACTGAAGAGATTATCGCAGACTTGCTATCTATTTTTTAAACGGTCTATGAGTCCATATTAACGACTGAGTAGACAGTGTCTTGCCTATCCTATATAAAGATAGGTTGTATGGTAGTGTACATTTTCCATGTTGTATTGACAAAACCATTATTATACCTTGAGCAGACCACTTTTACGACAGTGTGGGACATTACAATAATAATTGGCCCAAGACACGTTTCTCTTAGGTCGTTATTCCTCGCCAGAAATCCCAGTGGAGTATGCCTAAACAACGCTTCATCCTTGTAAGAGTAATTTTGTTGCATACGAAATGCTTTCTTGTACGTTTAAGTTGTCTAAAATATATTATCTTATCCCTTTCCTGCCACCTAGTGAGCAAGTACTTGAATTACATATCTCGTTTTATTTCTTTAAAAAACCACAAAAACAAATTTATGTACTTAAATACTTCTGGCATGCTATTGAACCTCTATCAGTTTCATGTTTTTTATACTTAAATACTTGTGGCGTACTATTAAACTTCCATTAGTTTCATGTTTTTACATACATACTTCTGGCGTGCTATTGAACCTCTAAAAATTTCATGTGTTTTGTGTGTGTTTTTTTCTGTCCTATGACAACATGATCGGGGTCGTTGGCATTTATTTAACATTTTCGTACCATAACAATGTAACCAAAGCCTTCTGAATTTATTCAGTTTCTTTTTCTTCTACCATAACAATATATTCAAGTTCGTTAATATTTATTTCGTGTTTTTTTCTGTACCATAAGGGAAATATATTTAAGTTCGTCAGTATTCACCAACCATAATCGAAATGAACAGAAGCACACAGCGCCTAATACACATTTACGAATTCTTGTGTTTTGAACTAGCATTAACATTTTTATTCCCCAGTTACACAGCGGTATGTCTGCGGATTTATAACGCTTGAAATTGGGTTTCGATGCCCACGGTGGGAAAAGTACAGATAGCCCATTGTGCAGCTTTGTGATTAATTACAAACATTATTTTTTTTACTCTTGAAATAGGTAATTCTGACATAATTTTAATTTAATTCTATGTGGAATATTCTCAATTCTGTACTAGGTATAATGTATCATTTTCCTTGCTTTTAACAGCAATGCATCCTTGTCTTTTCCTTGAAACTATCCTTTTTACCTATTTTAACAGCAATGTATTCTGCTTTTAAATTATTAATAGTAGTATCACTTCTTCCTATTACAATCATTGTCTCGCCATATGTTTGACCACATTAAAAAATAGAAAGTTTCGAACCACTAATACGTTTTATATATATATATGTATGCAGTATTATACAGTAAAGTCATGTGACCGTGACTACTATCTTCTAATTTACTGTCTAAAATTAACCTATATTTCACTTCTAAGGCAACTGTTTTCTCTTATTTAATCTATTACTAATAGTATATTTTCTTTTGATCATCAGGTCTATTGTTTTCTTGTCGTATTTATATGAATAATTTGTTACCGTATTCTGACCAAGTTCGTTAAGCTTACGTCTTCTGCTGATTAATTTTCTTTAGTGTTTAGTGAAAGTTTCTCTGTAGACCAGCGCCAAACATGATCGCTCTCCCAGCCGTGGGGGCGTTATAATGGTACGGTCAATCCCACTATTCGTTGGTAAAAGAGTAGCCCCAAAGTTGGCGGTGGGTGGTGATGACTAGCTGCATTCCCTCTAGTCTTACACTGCTAAATTAGAGACGGCTAGCACAGATAGCCCTCGAGTAGCTTTGTGCGAATTTCAAAAACAAAAAAAAAGACCAGCGGTAAGGCTACGGACTTTAAAATGCTAAATTACGGCGTTCGATTTCTTTCGGTGGACACAGCAGACAGTCCCATGTGGTTTTGTTCTGAAAACAAAAGAGCGAACAAAACCAAAATGACATTTTCTGCATATGACTAATACGTTTTCGATTTCTATCCAGATAGTCTCTGACTACCACTGTTCTTTTGTCATCCTGTATCTCCGTCTAACCTCTTCTGGTTACTTTAATGTTGTTGTTTTTCATATACTGTTTAAGTACTCGTTTTCTGACTAATTACTCTCTTCCTGCCTTCTGATTACAGCTATCATCTGTGCTGTTCCCTGTCCTTCATTCATTATGACTTATTTTTTATCTCTTCTCTACTCCTAACTACAACTATTATTATTTTGTCTTCTGTTTACTATTATAACTACGGTTTTCCAGATTCCTGTTTAACTATTCTCTTCTCTTCTCTTATTATGACTGTTGATTTTGTCTTCCATAAGATTCCTTTTATAAATACTTACTTTTCATCTTCTGATTTCGATACATTTCTAATTATTCACCTTTTGGTTATGACTACTGCATTTTTATGTTTTAACCAATTTCCTTCCGTTTTCTATATACGGATATCATTTTCCATCTTCTATCTCAGTTATTTTATCTTCAGATTTTAGCTACTAATATTTTCTATTCATCTTCTAAAAACAACTTTTGTTTCCGTCTTGTCCAGAAAACTATAATCGTATGAACTGTATTCTGGTATAAATACTGTCTCTATCTAGTTTCATCACATTATCCTTCTGAATTTCAGTCTTTGTTCCTTCCGTAAAATAGATAGATCTTCTAGTGTTAAGTTAAAAAAAAATCACGAAAGTTACTGAGGTTAAAAATTAGACTTTTTATGCAAAGATATTGAATTTCTCTAACGAGATCAGGAAGCGTATTTTTTACATCTAAACTGAAACTAGACTCTGGTCGCTTTCTTTCCACTGTTCTTGAATATTTTTCATTTCTCCAATGCCCTGCTCTTTGAGAAGAAGGCGAACATAAATTTTGCTTTTCTACGAAGAGGCTTGTATTACAGACGTTCAAAACAGCGACACCACAAGTTCGTTATAATTCATCTCACAGGTTTGCACCAATATTCACGAGGGTGAAATTAAGAACCAGTTCTTTGTTGAGAATTTAAGTTTCGTTTATAGGAAACTCGAAATATTATTCTGTTACAAAGAACACCCTTTCTGATTATTGTAAATATATGCAAATTATGTAACTCGTTTTTCAAGAAGTTGAAGTCGTTTACCCTTCATGGCACAAGGAATTCCAATTTGCTGTCAAAGAAAAATAAGGTAAAACACAGCAAATGTTTCCAGTAAATTTTAATAACGAGATAAAATGGTAATACAGAAAGGGTGGATTGACTGAATCACTATGCAGAACGAAATCAACCAAGGTGCTTGCAGTGAAACAGACTTTAATAATTAACTGTTTTATTTAACTTTCTATATTTAATTGTCTTATTCTATTTCACACACATACTTTGTACAGATATATTTGTTTTTAGCGAATTTATTGTTACGATGAAACATTTTCATACAACTGATTTATTAACACTTTTAATATTCAATTAATCAAGTTGGCGTGATATACTTTGAGATTCGTTACTACTCCAATAATAATTAAAGTATGGACATGTTTAAAAGCAGTAATTTTAAAACGGACAAAATTAATTAGTTTTAATAAATTTCAATTCGTATTGGAAAGTCTTTTCAGTTAGTTTCCACTTGCTAAGTATTATTAAGAGGTTTTTTCTAGAAAATATTTGTCTAATGGGAACTGAGAAAGAAAAACAATCTTTGAACTTATTATCAAACGTACTACCATGTAACAGGTTTTTATACTTACATCATCGCCAATATATTATTATATTATAGGGTTTGAAAGTTACATCGTCACAAATACTATCCTGTTACAGGGCTTTATAATTACATTTCGTTAATACTACCGTATTACAGGTTTTAAGCTCACGTCGTTACAGTAACATGTTTTTAAATTTACACCTCACATTATCGCTAATATTACCGTGTAACAGGTTCTAAAATTACTTCATTATCAATGTTATTGTTTTGAAGGTTTTTAAAATTACACCATAATCTACAGTGTTGTTTTAATAACATTTCTATCACCATTACTACTACCACATTTTTCTGAACATGTTATTTGTTTGCAATACAAACTTTCTATCTAACTACATGGCTAGTTTTAAGTGCATTCGTATTAAGAGTTGGTTATGAATTACTTAACCGGTTCTGTATGTGTTTAATATAAAACTGTTTACGTTTTCATTTCTGAGTAGACCTTGTTCCTATTTTGCTCTTAGCACTTTACCACATAACAAAGTGTTGTCCATGCAAGCTGTTTAATTGAACTTTCCAAGTGGCTCAGTTTACTTAATTTACTTGGTTGTGCTAATTCATTTCCTAGGAGATTAATGAGGAAGCGCCATCTTCATACGCCGCCAGAGGTAAAGAGTATTTGAACAGTAAGTTGTATAATAAATCAACGCTTCGGATTGGATTAACAACCCCTTCCTGGTAGGCAACAAATGAACGATCCCACTCATGAGTAAGCTTTAAGTATTAACGTAATATTAGAGAAATAAGGGTCTATCTTAACATTAACTTAGCAATAGGCAAAGCCGAAATACTGACATAGTATTTAGAGAAATGTTCAAATACTGGTGTGTTATAAAATTCAGTAAGACTCTTAACATTGGCCTCGAACTAAATAAATCAAGAAACACATTAATAATAACTTATAATTAAAGTTTATTCCTTTGTTGAGCACAACAAGGGTCTGTCTATCTGTGCTCTGTTCATCATGGGTATCGAAACTCGAATATTAACGTTATATTCCTCCCGCCCGATTAATTACTGACTCATGGAGAGGATAGTGTTAAACAAGTTGATGAAATAATAAAAAAAACTTCACAATATTAAGGGATTTAGTAGTGTGAATGAATTATCTGGACTACAATTGTTGAACTGGAGATAATCCACATGTTAACTTCTGGTTGGTATGATTTACCTTCCCTATAGGTTTCTGTACAGCTCTTCAACTTATTGTTAGAGCCATCATTACACCAGTAGGTGTTTTATATTGGAGTGTATTGTTTCTAATACGGAAGATGGTTAACTCATACAACACGCTCAGAGAAATATTGTGTTGAACTTGTAAAAGAGACTCCGTTGTTTAAATCTTTAAAACACAGTCTATAGATATTTCAGTCCATGAATGAAGTACAAGCCTCAGAGGAAATATTACTTCATATACATAAAGTTATTTAAGTATTTGTTTAAGAACAACTGAGTTAATTGAAAAGAAGCAGGTATAAATTAATACATTAAACTGAGCATCAGGTGTTTTCCATAAATAACCAAAGCAATAATGCATCTCGCATTAACTGTTCGATAGAACGTTATACCTGCGGAATGTATGGCAAAGAAGTTTTTGTTAGGTTTGTTTTTATGTCTACTGTAATTCAAATATTATGAAATAACTACTTTTCTGCATTTTAGAAAAATATTCTTTCTTGAAGTATTTCTAGTGAATAGAATTGAAAGACCATTATCCAGTTTCAAAAATAAATCGTAAATACATTACATAAAAACACCGACTTGTGTTTTGTATAAATAGAGATTGAAATTATGTTTATGTATAATTAACACTTAAGAAAGCATAAAATGAAATTCTTTTCTTTCGGCAGTCTTGGTGTTTATTATTGCAACACGTATTTTGTATGTTAGAAAAAGCACTGACTTTAGTGACACATATTATTTTAATTTTCTTACTTTTGATCAGAAATTAATAATAATTAGTGACAAGGAAATCAAGACATTCTATTAACGACATTGGACGTTGTTTAAAACAACATGACAATTCAAAATAAGTAACGGAAGAATAAATTCGTGACTTCTAAGGATAAATTTAAGTAGAAAGACAAAATGTTTAAGATATTAATGTAGACTTATCTAAATACTATCATAGTATTAAAAAGTACAGATATGTTAGCATTAAAGTATGAGACGTTTGTTAGTTTCTAAATTTCGCGCAAAGCTACACGAGAACTATCTGCGCTAGTCGTCCCTAATTTAGCAGTGTAAAGCTAGAAGGCAGATAGCTAGTTATCACCACCCACCGCCAACTCTTGGGCTACTCTTTTACCAAGGAATAATGGGATTCACCGTCACATTATAACGTCCCCACGGCTGAAAGGGCGAGCATGTTTGGTGCGACCGGGACTCGAATCCGCGACACTCAGATTACGAGTCAAGTGCCTTAACCCACATGGCCATGTCGGGTCTGTATGAGTTGATAAACCAGTATGCGAATTATCAAGAACGTATTAGTAGAGAAATCAAAGAAATAAGTTAGCCTGAACATACTAGTGGATAAACCAGATAGTATGTTGTAATGAACATATTAGCAGATGAAATATGATGCAATTTACTACAAGAGTATGAATAGATAAACCAGGACACAAAATTTGAATGAACTTATTGCCAAACAAACAAGAATATAAGTTAAATTGAACTTCTTATTGGATAAACAACGATATAAGTTAGCATGAACGTATTAGTAGAAAAACTAGGATATAAATTAGCATGAAATAATTAATAGATAAACAAGGATATAAGTAAGCATGAACGTAGTGGAAACACAAAGATATAAATTAGCATGAAATAATTAATAAATAAACAAGGATATAAGTTAACGTGAACGTATTAGTAGAAAAACAAGGATATAAATTAGCATAAAATAACTAATAGATAAACAAGGATATAAGTTAGCTCAAACGCATTATTTAGATAAACAAGAATGTTGTGAAACACGAACGTATCAGTAGATAAACAATGATTAAAGTCAATATAAACGTATCAGAGATAGATAAGAATAAAAGTTAGCACGAATATGTTAGTAGATAAACAAAGTTGAAAATTACGTGACCGTGTTATTATATAAAGAATTTATTTAAACAATAGCATTAGACAAAACAAATGTACCTGGGTATTGACGAAGTAGAAAACAAACAAAATCAATGTATGTAATAACTGTCGTAACACACACACACACATACATATAAACAGTTTTCTACAAAAGTGTTAGGACAAAACCAACAATTTAGTACAACAGAAAATCAATGGAAGTGCTTAAGTTCAGTAAACAGTTAATATTTTGTATCTTCATTTTGCTTTAATGACTACAGACGGTTTTTCAGCCTCTGTTGCAACATGTTTAATCAAAGTCTCATTTCGAATTTTACTCCAAATGTCTCTAATGCATTCCTATAAAGTTTCTTTGGAAGAAGCTTTTGATTTGTCAAGTTTTTAATCTATCAATTCCCAGATCTGCTCAACTTGGTTGATATCGGAATTCTGTGGGGTCATTGTCATCATTTGAATGGCTCTAAGAGTTTCTTTCTTATCTAAGTAATTTTTGCATGGGTTAGATGAGCATTTTTTTATTGTAAAATCCTTTACTAACAATACCTAAGAAGCTGGATCAGTATTTTATGATACTGATTCAATTATTTTGTGTAGATATTCCTGACTGACTAACTGTCATCCTTTTCTGAATACTTCAAATAGTGTATCGTCCGTGTTTAACTTGTGATATTTCGTTAATCGGTTTAACTCAGCTCATAAATTTTCAACTGGATTAATATCAGGAGACTGACCGGGTCATTCCATTGCAACAATTTTCTCATTTCTAATATATCTTTTATACGTTATAAAATATATGCAAATATGCAAAGAAACTTGTTTATCATTTTGTAGACTAATTGATCTTAAAAACTACAGCAGATACAGAACATTTTTTTTTTTACAGAATATGAAACTAAAATCACGAAAAGTTGAAATAATTACAAACATCAGTGTTAATATTAGCATTTGTCATCATATTTGAACAGATCTCGTCGATTTCATTAAAAAAACATATAGTTTTACATATTTTTCTATTATCTAATAAAAGATACAATAATTTAACAACATTCTCAAGGGGAACACTTTCTTCTTCATCCCCGGTATATACACGTATATATACAGGTTGACTAAGTTGTATTAAAACAATTTTGAATATGCAAATCATCAAGCATACATTCCTGGTGGAATGGATTGTATGATACATTTTCACATTGTTTAGCATGTCGTAAATGGTGTGATGACACTTAAAATTGGCTTTTAGGAAGCGTGCGCAATAGCTCTTTTAGTCACAAAATATTCATACGCTTAGATTGTAAGGATGTGTTCAGAATAGGATTTAGAATAAAAAAAACGGAAAGATCGTTTATAATTACTGGAACTGCAAAACAAAGGAATGAGAATCGACTCGTGCATCAAAATCACTCAGGAAAAAAAAAATATGCAACAAGTTGTATCCTAGCCGTGGTACGGAAAATGCGGTATTTTGTAACAGATGAAAATTCAAGAATACAAAGGGCAGTAGCAAAAGCTATCCACGTGTCCACGACAACAACATTCAATATAATTAAGATGAACATCCGTTTGGAAAAGCGACCAAGTCACGTGCACAAAAGCTCGTTTGTTTGTTTTTGAATGTTGTGTGAAGCTACACGAGGACTATCTGTGCTAGCAGTCCTTAATTTAGCAGTGTAAGACTAGAGGGAAGGCAGCAAGTCATCACCACCCAGCGCCAACTCTTGGGCTACATTTTTACCAACGAATAGTGGGATTGACTGAAACATTATAACGCTCCCACGGCTGAAAGGTCGAGGATGTTTGGTACGACCGGGATTCAAACCCGCGACCCTCAGATTACAACTCAAACCCTTTAACCCACCTGGCCATGCAGAGCCGGGTACACAAAAGCTACTTCCACGATACATTCTTTCAACTGTCTCGTGGTTCAAGAGCTAAGAATGTTTGTTTGTTTGTTTTGGAATTTCGCACAAAGCTACTCGAGGGCTATCTGTGCTAACCGTCCCTAATTTAGCAGTGTAAGACTAGAGAGAAGGCAGCTAGTCATCACCAACCACCGCCAACTTTTGGGCTACTCTTTTACTAACGAATAGTGGGATTGACCGTCACATTATAACGATTCCACGGCTGGGAGGGCGAGCATGTTTGGCTTGACGCGGGCGCGAACCCGCGACCCTCGGATTACGAGTCGCACGCCTTGGCCATGCCAGGCCGGCTAAGAATGAAACGAGTATTCACAGTATTTCAGCACATATATCTTTCTATGCGATTGCATTTTTTAACAGACTATTGATAACCGCTGTCCTCGTAAATTAGATGGATTACAGAAAGCAAACAGAAATGTGGAGTGTGCTTTAGACACGTCAGCCTTACACGGCGTTTTACAATGGAAACTATGTGACAGGGCTATCGTCAAAGAGACCACCACTGGGTGTGAAGACTTTGGCTTTAACTACTTCGTGAAGCTCTAATATAGTTTTGATATAAAGTATTCAATATCTGAACATATATAAATCCGTATTGGGACTACTAAATAAAAATGTATCTTGTATAAAATTGTGTTGCATGTAGTGATGTTGAATTTGAAGTGCTAGAAAATTCGATGGAAAGCACAAAGAGTATTATTTGAAAAAGAGAACCGTTTGCGTGTTTGTTAAACAGAAAGCTACAACGACTTACCGCTGAGCGACAGAGAAGCTTAAAAAAGAAGACATATTCGTTGTTAATAATCTAGAATGCATTTCTCAGCTAAGATAGGTTCCTATATATATATAATTATATTTTGTTTCTATACAACAGACAATTCTAAAACAGAGGACACAACATTTACAGATAAATAACAAAGTATAAAATAATTGCGATAAAGCGATCAGCTGTTTATGGGGCAAGAGAACGACATTATCAAACCAGAAACCATTATTTTCTTTTGATAAACCTGTCCGTGAAGAATGTAAGACGTGACTGATGATCAACTGCTGTGTGTTTTTGTTATTATTGTTTTGGTTATTTTAGATATTCTAAAATAAACTACTTCTTAAACAATATTTACAGGTTTAAAGTCTGAACTTCAACTTTTATTTGTATTTTATGACAAATGTAATTAGAAATAAAATAATAAATCAACTAACTGAGCCCATTGAATTAGTTTCAATCAGTTATTCGTTAAATACATACTAATACTGAATATCCCCCAATTTTCAGACTTGACTTATACGTATGGACATATAAATGTCATAGTTAGATCATTCGTTTAATTCTATATGTGTGATAAAGTTTCACACTCGCCAAGAAATTTGATTAAGTTGAATAGTTACACTATGATAGCCTGTAGTAACCGCATCTGGCTAATTAAAATCATAATTCTACAGTTGAGCTTCCTGCGTCGGTAGTTTTATGATTTAATTCTGCGAACAATTCTGTAACTCGCAAAACCATAGTTTGTAATCTGTCCAAAAGCTGATCTTTCGAAAACCATCGTTAAACGGTACAAGGAATCGATTGCAATGCCCTAGATATATAGAACCACATGACCACTGTAGTTGATCATATATGTTAGTCAGTCTGAGCATACAAGTATGTCATAAATAAAAATTATATATGCAAACTTCAAGATCACAAGTTATTTAAATGACTTTTGTTTCATTTGTTCAAGTTAAAAACAGTAAAAAAACGTTATTTTAGGTAAAATTTGATTATTATAAGAAATACCTCATTTACAAATAAAACGATACAACTATTTTGATTATTGTTTGTAATAAAATTGTAATATTTTACTGAACGTTTATATTAGAAGTAAAAAGATTTAATTACTTCAACTTTTGTATGTAAACACTGAGCCAAGTTTCGGTAACAAATAGAATTATACTATTTCAAATGCTGTACACCAGTTTTGAACAAAACTTCGGTTACATTTAAATGAGCACTTATTCTAGCTACCTTCTAAGTAGTTTCAGCTAAGAAATAAACATTTACTAATTATATTTTCCTGATCACGGTATGTAAACTTTTAGATATAAATAGAATGTAAAAATAAAATAATTTCTTACTTGATCACTGAAATTAAATTTTCAACTAATAATAGAAGATACACAATTACTGTAATTATTGAATTTTTGTAGTTCGTATTGGTGTATAAAAGACATTTTAATACTAGAAATAAACGACCTTCTATCATCAAATTTATTATTTTTAACTGTACACTCAACATTTCGCTTTATAGCTTCTATTTTAGTGGAACGCTCTGAGAGACTCAAGGTAAAACGAAATATTGAACGTCCAACTGAAGAAAAAAAAAAGGTGTTATAAGGACGTCTATTACTAGTATTACAATTACCGTTTAGGAATACCAACCTTTATGAGCAAAACGGTACGGCCATTTTAGCTACATTAGAAACGATACAATGATCCACACCATCATCGGATCACTTAACCATACGTTTTGCTACAAGCTGGTATCTGATTATCGTACCTGACAGATTGAATAGAAACAGACAGTGGAAGTGATCAAGAATCAGCTGTATTAATAGTGGATGGAAAAAGTTTCAGAAAGAATAAGTTACGTTAAACGTTGCCTCGAGTCTAAAGTGTTAAAATAAAGTAGAAATCAGCACAATAACATATTTATTCAACAGTTTTGAATGTGAAAGTGAATATCAAACATTTTATTATACTCAGGCTGCTTAAACATTATATTACGAAGTACCATAAAATGAAAAAAAAACATGACATTATACGGTGCGCTTTCATGAAAAATAAATTTGTTTATATAAAGCATGATACTGTTTTCTCAAAAATCCTGGTGATTTAAAAAAAAATCCTTTTTTTACAGATAAATAACTAAATACACTTGAAACACATTTGGTAGATTCATGTAAATGTTTTGTCAAAAATGATGTTCTAGCTTCTTTCACTTTAGTCGCTCTAATTAACACAAATGTTGTTCTGACCTTTTTTTTAATTTTAGTCCCAGTAATTAAACTCAGCTTGAATAGCGCTTCTTACGTTCATTGAATCACAAATAGTGATTACTTGAAGCGTTATTACACTAGCCCGTAAAAACTGGTATTCTAGAATTATTATTCATTTTACGTTTACAGAAAAGCATTATCATCTTTGGTTATTGTTATATATGGTTTAAAACAAAATCTGTCCTTGCTTAGATTATGAAAGTAACGTGAGTTGAACTTATTAAACCTCATCGTACCAATCATGTAGAAGCTGATCGCTTAACATTTTTTTTTAATTTCGCGCGAACCTATTAGAAGACTATCTGCACTCGCCCTGCCTAATTTACCAGTATAAGACTAAATGGAAAGCACATAGTCATCATCACCAGTCGCCAACTCTTGGGGTGCTCTTTTACCAACGAATAGTGAGATTGACCGTCAAATTATAACGACCCCAAGGGTGAAAGGGCGCGCATATTTAGTGCGAAGGGGATTCGAATCTGCGATCTTCAGGTTACGAGTCGCACGCCTTAACCTATCTGGCCATACCGGCCAGCGCTTAACTTTCTATCTATTGTACTTTGTAACACAAACTATACTACCATATTGTTCAAACAATCAAATATTGAAAATGCCAGTATTATTAAAATTAATATGGGGTAGTATGTAATTTCGAAAGGTGTTTTTACAGTTTCGGCACAAACTATTGTTAAACAGGGGCTTCTTAACACTCAATACGTATTTTTTAAAAATACATTTCTCTTTGTTTAGTTTCAAAATCTCACAACTATATAATAATAATATTGTTATATCCAATTTTCTGTAGTTATATATCTATTAAAATATTAAACTTCCTCGCATTTAGAGATAAAATTATAAATTATTCATGTTACTTGACTTATAAAATGACGTATATTTTTTATCAGCCATTCTTTAGGTAAGTCACTTCAATTCAGTATTGTATTAAAATAAAAATTACGTGTAAGGGAATTGAAATATATTTAATGTTTTCTGATATGAAGATCTAGAAACAATTCTACTCCATGTGGCGTGCAACTTGAAATAAGTTGATTCATTTTTCCACCTGTTTGCAAATTTGTGAATATATTACCCTGGTATCTAAACGACAGACATTATATATGTTAGGTTGATCAACGTTTTCATCTTCGTTATTATCGATTTGTTTGTTTTTGGTATCATGCAGAAATGGCTATCTGTGCTGTTATTCTTGGTACTCAAGATTCTGAAGCGTTCATAAAATTCTTGAACTGTAATTGGTTCCATTGTTTTAGAATATTCTGTCAGCAATTTCTGGAAGAGTTTAGGATTATTATGTTTTTCAACTTTCTCATGTTATCAGCGTATTTATTTATATTCTTGTCTTTATTTCAAGCTACTTATTTCTAACAGAGTCTGTTCTTTTTTAAATTAAATCTCTCATTCTTGCTCATAGTGACTTTTCCAATTATACTTTTATCTTGTTCTAAGATAACTTTGTCTACCTACCATAACAAATCTTTATTATAGGTAGATGTGTTGTTTGTTTTACATTTTTTCTTTCTGTTATTTTTACTTTCGCAAGAGTTAAACTTTGTTGCATAACTTACAACGCTATTTATATCAGATGTTAATACTTGAACCGACTATTATGTGTTTACTCTTTCTACATCAACAGTTTCGAATAAGGTATTCATTTTCACTTTCAACCAATTTTTTAAATATTATCATTTTCGATATCGGAGTCAGATATAGCGTCTTCTGGTGAAGTTTTGATGAATACCGTGTTCTGTGTGATCGAAATTATCTTTCTTACTTTCTATCATACACTATTTAGTCGAGTGTAGTGGATTAAAATCAAGGATCAAAATCATTCAAACTCTGCTCATTAAAAATGAAGATTCAATCGTGTAATAAATTACTGTTACGACCGCAGTAATTGCTTTTATTTTGCCCGTATTAGTAGCTCGAATACAATTAAATACAAGTAAAATGTTATAAAGGTTGACGATGTATATGCAATTTTGTAGCATTACCATGTCGTTACGGTTCATGTTACTATGTTCTGTCATGGTCTTTCGTTACGGTTCGCCCCCAGTGGCTCAGCGGTATGTCTGCGGACTTACACGCTAAAATCCGGGTTTCGATACCCGTGGTGGGCAGAGCACAGATAGCCCATTGTGCAGCTTTGTGCTTAATTCTAAAACAACAACAATCGTTACGGTTCATGGTGCTATGTTTTGTCATGCTCTTTCGTTACGGTTCATGTTGCTATGTTCTGTCATGCTCTTTCTACCGACAGTGCATCTTGAACAATATCCTTGCAGCGTGACTTCTAATGTAAAAGGGTCCATCGTAATGCTATCATGTCCAGAGCCCATCTATCCTCCCATTTTTTTTCTATATCTCACTTATTATACAAAGATGGCGGTTTTAGCGCCAATTATAACAGCTCGAGTACACAGAAATCTGTATGTTGTAATAGTGTTGTTTCATTTTCTAGCTGCTTGTGACATACGACGTTGAGTGGATGTGTCGTGTTAGTAACTTACGTACAAGTGATTTGAGTCGCTTTTCCAGATAGACATTCTTGATTATGTTGCTTGTTTATTTCTGGGACATATGGACGGTTTTTGTGACTGATTTTTGTATTCATGGAATCTCGCCTGTTGCTAGAACCACACTTTGCTTACCACGGCTGGATTGCGACTTGGTGCAGTTTTCTTTCTGGATAGTTCTCGTTCACCAAATGGATCCACATTTCTTTGTTTTCCAGTATTATTAAGTACAATGGTATATCCCGCCTTGAAAAATA
This sequence comes from Carcinoscorpius rotundicauda, assembly GCA_011833715.1. Taxonomy (NCBI): domain Eukaryota; kingdom Metazoa; phylum Arthropoda; class Merostomata; order Xiphosura; family Limulidae; genus Carcinoscorpius; species Carcinoscorpius rotundicauda. The sequence goes on from CM022395.1 coordinate 52,088,516, forward strand.
CTAAACCAACGTTTCAAACACATATTTATATCTGAATGTATTAATATACTATGCTAGAAATGGCTGTTTCATATCCTTTTCAGAAGCAATGAATTTTCGGGAACATCAAAGAAGTCCATGTAACACAAAACAATGCTAACATTTAATAATGACAAACGTCATTCCATCACAACTTTATATTGGTTGTGGCTCTTACATTACTTTATAATTTGCATATTGAAGATCATTCTGATATAACATCTTCAATCATCCGTACTTTCACACGTCTCTAGCATTGCAGTTATAACGATAACAAGCACTGTTGCCCCTAGTGTCATCAGCTGAGTTTAACAGAATATCAAAGTTATCCACGTTATGTGTGGTATCAGTATATTATAAAATCATTTCTCATTTGATTTCATTACATTTATAAAGTAATGTATTTTAATGCAAACACACACACAACACAAAAGGAATATTGTCGATACCATGTGCTAGTAGTTAGGCTGTAATGTCCTCAAGTGTTTACATATCTGACTATATGTTACCATTAGGTATAATATAAACAGCTACAGATATCAGATCTTTATCCAACTCAAGTCAACGTTTATCAATTACTAGCACTAATATTGCAGCATATGTTGTGTTTCTTCATAAAACCTAATCATAATGACAAAAAAACATGTGAGTCAGGTAGGTTCAGTAATTTTTGATACAAAGTAAAGGCCTTTGACCCGAACGTTTTCGAAACAACACACAAAAACAACGTTTATTTATTATTACCAATAGTATTACAGAGAACGTTTTTTTTTCATATATTGTGCAATAGAACTACCTTCAAGTTTATTTCAGTTTTAATGGACACGTGAAATTCTAATCCCTTAAAGTGGCTTTTTAGCGCTGGATTATTTGCATTCAAACATTTTGTTCCTGAATAGCATAATTACGTCCAAAGGCTATAAGATATTTTTGTAATGCCCTTTTTATTTCAGAGTTTGTTTTACCCCTTGGATGCTGTTTTGTTTCTCTACTTCATAAGATCTGGCACCCCTTGGATGCTGTTTTGTTTCTCTACTTCATAAGATCTGGCATGGAAAAGTCCATCAATTTCATGTTTGATGTTTGTTAGCGCAATTTAGGAGGAAAATCATTTGGTTTTGTGATCGTCACCATTCTCCATCTTAATAACTACTACAACTATTTCTTCATTATTAGTTGGTGCGATATACTTTAATTATTGTATAACTGTCAAATTATTATTATGATTTAAATTTTTTCTTGCTTCAACAATCAGTATTAAGAACTGTATAAAGAGGGATGAAATCGCTTTCTCACGTTATATGTTAAATAGTTTATTTGTTTAGGGCTATCTGTGCTCTGCCCACGACAGATATCAAAACCCGAATTGTATTATACCACTAGGCAATTGGGGAACATGCCAAACAGACCAAGAAACTTAGCACTACTTAGTGGGATTAGTTTCAATATTCATTATTTTCTTGTTCACATTTTTAGGTGTGATTGTTTATTTTTAGATTTTTTTTCGTTAGTTAAATGAAGTTCAAGGATCTGAAAACAATTCGTTATATAAAATAATCTGTTTAAAAAAGTCAGATTCGGTAATTCTATGGTTAACAACCCAAACTAAAAAACAGCTACAATAAAAATAACTATTATGTATTTGTTTTAGTACTACCATAAGCTCAGAATTACATATAAAAACACAATGAAACGTTTTATGTCAAACAGTTTGTTTCTCTTACATAACATTGCACTGAAACAGGTTCAAGAATCGAAAATATCCAGAAAACATAAAACGTTCGATAGACGGCATAGAAAAGAAAAACATACAATAACAGCAGCACACGATTGCCACCTTCAATAGCATTGTTACATAAAATTGAAGGTATGAGTATTTGAGCGTGTTTAATACCTGAAAGAACTTAATATTGCTGGAAAAAAATGGTTTAAGATGTTCGTTTCAAAACTGAGTCTACGATCATAATTATATTCGCGATACATTCAGTCCTGGTAATTCAAAACAGAAAACAAACACATAGACTAACGAGGTGGTTAAATTCTGGATAAGGAATAGAAACTAAGTGTAACAAGAAATACATTGTAATCCTTTTATATATTAAATAAAAGCAAAGTGACCGTTAACTTAAAACAACTATTGTATAATTTATATGAAGTTAAAAACAGACTTCTATCAAACAAATAAAACGGACGTTCATATTTTTACTAATTTCTTCAATACGAAATACAATATCTCCAGCCGCCTATCGATTTGTCTTTCTACTAGAACAACTACGAACCTCAATAATATACAGGATGACTCGTTCGTGAAGTTTCACTTCCGGAATAGCACACGTTACACATAATACATTTCGCAGTTTTATTTTAAAAGTATAATTAACTACAGAAAATAAAGCACGTGATTCTCGATATAATTTTCCGTGGTTCGTTATCATTTTTCTTTTGTAAGTAATTATTTCGCAGCGAACTGTGTTTAAATAGTAAAACACAGTCTCATCTATTACGTAACCCAGACAGGAGAATAAAACATGAAAATGAAATTCAGTTTCATTATTAGTATGTTTAGCATTTACACCAGATGTGTTGTTTACTTTTTACTTTGACATTACGAGCATCTCCTAGTCAACGATCCCTATGAGCAGTACCAGCTTCACTCTATCACTTACTTCAAGGAGCAGTCGTACAATCTATTTAACTGAGAAAAAGCAATTGAAAAAATAGGGCGGATAATTTGGAAATACGAAAATATGAAAAACGACCAAACGTTTAATGAAGAGAAATTGTCCTAATTAAAAAAAAAAGTAACCTGTAACTGCAAAGTGGATGATGTGTCTGTCACGTGGGCTACATTAAAACACACGCAAATTAAGTTATGAAACATAACACGTGTGAGCACGCAATATGTTTGTTGAACCTGCTGGCTCAGCGTATGTCTGCGGACTTACACGCTAAAATCCGGGTTTCGATACCCGTGATGGGCAGAGCACAGATAGCCCATTGTGTAGCTTTGTGCTTAATTAAAAACAACAACAACAACATCTACAGACCATGACCTTTCACCTAACCTGTGTACCACCATATGTTTGATTCAAACACACACACATAACCTGTAAACTTCATAAGTGATTGATTAAACTACACCTATATACCATGACCTCTCACTTAAATTGTGCACCACAATTTGTTTGATTCATACGCACATACAACTTGTACACTTGCTACGTGTTTGATTCATGCACGGACTTTGTATACTCTCTAACAATGTAGTATGTTTAATTTTACGGCTGTGACCCTTTCATATGTTAGGAAATCAACACAGCCCTATTTAGGCATATTTATTTTTAAATTCTAGTACATGGTATACTTGAACACGAAATGATTCACGTTTATCTTGTACATTGACTTTGCATCAGATGAAACTTTTTCCTTCATATAAAGAAAGAAATGCTGGAAACATGGTTTCAAAGACTGGTTTTTTAACATGGGCTACGTGACATTTTGACGGAGTTTTATTTGAATATATTGTTCCAAACGCAGTTAGTGTTTGGTAGAGGTTACATTCATCTGTGTAATATGGTATTTATTCAAGAATAACTCTGTGCGATAGAGTGAAACCAGCAGAGCAGAAACGTAGTGAGACGCAGTGGATTTCGCAAAGCATAAAAATAAATAGAAGCAAATTGTCAGTTTCATTTATTTTAGTTGGGTATGACTTATACTCTGTACACAAAAATTTAAGGACTTTCCATTTTGTTTACTGAATACTTACTATTATTTAATGTTTATTTGAGCACAACATAATTTTTATATTCACATATGTAGCACAAACATTTTTATCTACCCTCGTTTGATACACGGTAATTTTGTAACACATTCGCAGTCTCTTATGTATATGACGTATCTATGATCCATACTAACCTTGACTACATAACTTATTATACTGTTTTACGTGAATGATTCGTACACATTTCTTATACCTCAATCAATGTTATACAATGCTCTGTGTATTTAATATATCTATTTGATTAGTCTAGAATTAAAGCTTGACCTGCTTATTATTATGTTAATAATCTATGTGCCAATTAAATGTTCAAACATGCATGTGTTACTACGTTTCTCGTATAGCCCATGCTAGTATGTATATTCCACGCATACGTACATTATACAACCTGTCACGTTTCTCGAACGACAAGCAGAGTAATTCGGATACAAATATCACATACAAATATACTACACAGCCAGCCACATAACCAAGATGTACGACTACCACAGTAATTTATATACCAATACATTACACATCTAGTCACACGACCAAGATGTATTACCATGTTAAATTATAAACACTTTCGTTACACATCCCGTTACTTAACGTGGAAGCAGTCCAGATTAACCCATACCCATGGACGTTACACAATGTGGAAGTACAATCAAATTAATCCCAACACGTCTTTGGCTACACCACCTCTTACAGGTTGTTGTAACAGATTTACACACTTTAGGCTCGATTCATAAGTAGCCATCTATGTCAACAAACTTTTCATAAGCTGGTTAAACCACCTTTATGATTGATCTGCAGATACAACTTATTAGTGTCCTTCTCACCAACTGGTTAATCCACCAACAGAGAAGATAATAAAACGAAAACAATTTCACGAAGGTGGTGTTAAGCTTTCCTTCTCACAAAGTAGAGGGAAACTCTTAGCTTTACAAGTAATCATGAACGTGAGAAAATTTTATATCTTTGGCAGTAAAAGAACCGCGTTATCCTCACTAGACGCGTTTTTCCAAACATTGTTCAATAAAGTCGCAGTATTAAAGCTACAGGAAGCGAACATTTTATATTCAGATGACGCCAGAAGATTTCGTCACTGCAGTAAAACAAACGCGTTAATTTCCCGAATACGGCTTTATTGCAAAACGTGCACGCCATATAAGGTTGTTTGTATATAAGACTGCTCTCTATCCTCACTTTTTTATGTTTATGGATGTAATTCTCTGATAAGCAGGTTATTAACGTTTGAGTATGTGTCGCAATATCGTCATAGTAGAATCCCTAGCTAATGATCTTTAAAATGTAATTTAAACTTATGTCTGTTAAATTTTAGCTATTAAAGAGAAATGTGTTATCAGTGTTACCTGGTACACGTGCACTCTATTCAGTATGAAATAATATCAAAAGCAAGTGAGAACGGAAGTCTTTTGTCTGTTTCCATCCACCTCACTAGGTTTAATTTCGTATTGTTCCTATAATGATATTCAAGTTTTCAACCAGTCAGGTTAAAAATATAATATTTATCATTAATTGAAACGTTTTAAACTGATTCCCGTGAGATACTCCGCACACGGCAAATACTTAGATATTACTTTGGAATTTTTACTAACATTTTATAATAAACTTGAGTTTGAAACGCAGTTATGTGCTAACAACTATAAATTATTAAAATAACTTAAACAATTCTGTGTCTAACTAGTACGACTTACAATTACATTAGGAGTATATTGATTATTATCTTTTATGGTAAAAGCTACACAGTGAACTATTTGTGTTATGCAACTTCAGGTATAGTTGATATCCCTGATATTAAAATTTGATATACAAATTTTAATACGATACATATTCTCTAAATATATTGTCATATGTTAAAATCAGAGAGTTTATATCAATGAACGTTTGATTTCACATAAGTTGAAAACCCAAAATTAATGAAATGTAACTACAACAAGTACGTGTATATCTTCTGTGTATTAAAATATCTGATAAAACGAATTTTAAACAGTATGTTTAGTTTGGAGTGCCAGTTGGCCCTGTGACAGTCACGAATTTTGCAGCTGGCAAGCTCTTGCATGATTCGAAGCCGTTCGATACCATAGAATACCATGCGTTATATGAGGAACAGTTAATTTCTTAGTGCTATTTGTAGATGACAGGGTGATGCTGATTGGTTGTTTTCCTCTGGCCAGTATGCAACTTACAAATATATTTTTTTTATGGTAAATGCTACACAGTGGGCTATTTGTGTTGTGCAACTTCAGGAATTTAACCCCAAATTTTAATATGATACATACTCCATAAATATGTTGTCATATATTAAAATTAAAGAGTTGAAATCAATGAACGTTTCATATGTAATAAAAGTACCTCTCCCTGCATGCTTTCCATAATCCCTCTCGCATATGAGAACGACAGTTTCCCGTCTCACGATTAAACAGTTCGATCTCACAGATCTGTATGTCTCCATATGGAATGGCAGAATACATATAATGGAAACAGCAACTTGTGTAAACAGAGATTTGTTCACTTTTCCAGAAGGATATCTTTACTATGTTGTGAACTGTTGCCTTCAGAACGTGAACGGTTTTTCCTTTCAAATTTGTGTTCTTAGATTCTCACCTGTTAAAAGAAGCTGTACTTTGCTTGCCATAGGTGGAGTACACCCTGTTGTAAGTCTAATTTTGGATGGTCCGGTTACTTTAGACTGACCTGCATTCCTTTATTTTGCAATGCCATTAAGCGCAATATTGTGTCTTTTGTTGTTAAACACAAAGTTGCACAATGACCTATCACTGTCCTTATCGCTGTGAGTATTAATACAGCGTGTTGTAAGCTTCAGATTCACTTCACGACTCTCGGGGTCAAGTACAAGGGATGTTCTGTCTTGGAAATTATAGATCTATGAACCGCATCTTTATGACTTGTGTATATGAACATTTTGTATTGGAAATGAATGTGACATACACTTTCCAAAAGTGATCAGTTTTCAGTGGTATCAGCCTTCCTATGAAATGTTAAAATATAGTTCTTTTTAATTCCCTTCTACCGCAAATTTATATAACTGGATTTGTCATGTGGCATGCTGTATTACATATTTAACATCGTTTTAATATAAAGTACTCAAGCTTTTATTTGTTTTTTGTATTTTGTGCGAATCTACTTGAAAGCTATCAACGATAGCCATCGATAATTTAGCAGTGATAAACTAGAGGAAAAGCTGCTAGTCATCACCACCCAACGAATAATGGGGTTGACAGCAATATTCTAATATTCCATGATCGAAAGAAGGAGCATGTTCAGTGACAGTGATTTGAAACCGCGACCCACAAAATTAGAGTTCATCGTTTTGATCCCAAGGTCATGTCAGGTTTTCAAGCCCCTGTAAAAGTACTCATTATAGTTATATATATATATATATAACACATTCAATGTAATTGGTTGTTTTCACAGTACACAAATGACAACAAAAGGAAGCACTGAAAACAAGTCCAAGTATTTTATTTTACAGTAATGTAGATAATTATGAAAATATGCAAGTGATACACACACAACGAATAATGACAACTGGTTGTGTAATTTATCAATGGCATGAAACATATCGCAGAAAATACGAAATAAATGTGAAAAAATTTGTACACTGTGCTAGTATTTTATATGGAACCTTTTGCTGTACACACAGCAATTCCCCTTGTTTTAATGTCGCCATACAGTTTACCAAGTATGATTAAAAATATTCTCACTTATTTTATTAGTCCTCACAACTCTGCTGAGTTTTTGGTCGTTCTCTGGCTTTCTCTGGTTTTACATTATTAGTGTTGTAAGTGTTTCATCTGGCTCTTTACGGTCAAAATATCATTTTACCACATTTTTTGTATGCTTCGAGGTAATGTCATGATACACACGAATCTATGTGCACTTATTAAAGGTGGGTATTATCAATTTTCTGTGAACCGTCGATGTAAATTAATAAATAATTGACGCCATTGACTGAGTTGCAGCTCCAAACGTGTAGTGATTCACACTATGTTTCACAGTACATTGACTGTGGTAACGTCATTCTCTTCATCGTCGAACAAATTCTCACTGATTACTGACGAACAATGTTAACTTTAATTTACCTCTAAAGACCTCGAGTCTCCTGCTTTGACTTTCAACTGTTTCTAGTTCGATTCTCATTTCGACTATCTGGTTCTGTTATCTCTTCTCAGCAACAGTTTTCGAAAGACTATGTCCATTGAGACCTTTTCTTCCTGCTAATTTGTGTCTTACTGGTTTCAAGGTCACATATACACTGTTTTAACAACAGAGTCGTTCACAAGATCTATACTAGACTGTTGTCGTGTAAAGAGTAGATATTTAATACTTAACATCAGTTTCAGACAGTTTCAGTTTTCTACTATTACTGCTTCTATTGTTAATAGTACGAGTTTCACTTAACGTCGTCAAAGCTTTTCAGGATCGCTTAACTAGAATCTAACGTCAGATTTTGTTTCTGTTTACTCCCTACCGGAATTCTTGAATGCCATGTTTCAAACTCTTCAAACTCCTTTTCAGAAGCTAGCGGGGCCAAACTTGGTAAGCGTGTTTAGGTATCATGGATAGATGTGCTAGGGTTATTTTTTAGGATACTGACCCATTCACCTTTCAAATTGATGTTGAGGTAATTGGAAATAATAAAGTATTATCCATCGTTATTATCCATCATGTAGGATCCCAATACCCCAGTAGTGGATGGAGATATTTTATACTAATCTATTCAGTATAGATCAGACCTGTGTTTCAAAATTGTACACAGAGAAGTAGCTCAATATATTTTTATCAAGTAACATTATAGTTGCCTTTAAAATAAAGCTGTTTTATTTTTTATTTCCGCACACAAGGTACTCGTATGAAAATAGAAAAAAACACAACAAAATTTTCGAAGAAAGACCAGTTACTCCGGTTCGTACAGATGGAATCTCTTCTGGCTCAGCGATGTGTTTGAAATCTTATAATGGTAAAACGACAGTTTAATTACCCACAGTAAGACAACACAGTTTGCACATTCTGTAATTTTATGTTAAAAACAAAGAAAATCATACAAGTGTTTCTCTTAAAACTCTGCAGACGTGTGAATATAAAACGAATGCATTCCAAGTAAATGTATGCAGAAATTATTACATTACAAAGTTTTTTGACACTATAGAACATTTAAACATTATTTATTTATTATAACAAGAGAATAAAATGTTTTATTACTAATGATATTTATCACAGTCTTTGCTCCCGATAGAAATGATAAAGAAATCATAAAGTTTTCACTAGAAAAGTAATTTCTATTACATTTCATAGCATCATATTTTTAAATAAAGAGAGCGTTTAGACGCATTTTTCTCAAGCTATTTAGATATTTATCTTTTTCTTACAAACGGTGATTGTATAATATATGGACTTCGTTATCAAGTCTTTTTTATTGTTTGGATATGAGACAAAAAAGTTTGTTTGTTTGTTTTGGAATTTCGTACAAAGCTACTCGAGGGCTATCTGTGCTAGCCGTCCCTAAGTTAGCAGTGTAAGACTAAAGGGAAGGCAGCTAGTCATCACCACCCACCGCCAACTCTTGGGCTACTCTTTTACCAACGAAAAGTTGGATTGACCGCACATTATAACGCCCCCACGGCTGGGAGGGCGAGCATGTTTGGCGCGAGTCGGGCACGAACCCGCGACCCTCAGATTACGAAGCGCACGCCTTAACGCGCTAGGCCATGCCAGGCCCAAGAGACAAAAAAAGAAACAAAAATAGAATTTTGACTAGACATCTACCATTCTCCAAACAAGAGGATCATTTAGGCAGGTTTTCTCTGAACCGACATCCAGATTTATAGATTATAATGTTTATCTTTCCCTCGTGATATCTTGATATTTTCGTCGTGAAATGATTTCTCATTTAAAAGAACAACACTCGCGATAAACATCCTTCTTCAAGTTCAACATGTCATACATGGATGAAAAATTCTCAACTGGTTTAAACAACATTTGGTTTCTATGTTCTGCTTGGTTGGATTTGTAAACATTGTCCCGTGTTGCTAAAGGCTCCCTAATATTGATAGTACTACCAGTATCTAATATGTCTAGCAAGTGATGTACTTACAAACAAACATATATTGGTAAATAGGACGTGGAAAAGCTGCATCTGGACCACTAGAAATATTTCTACACTTTGGCTAGCAGTTTAGTTTCAGAGCCAATAATGCATTTTGAATAGTTGAAGTGAGCTCTTGGACTTCCCATCACTAGAACAATTTTCAAGGAAAACAACTCGTTACTATCCAATACATGTTTCCACCAGAATAAATTTGAAGGATAAATTCGTAACAAAAAATTCTCATAGAACAATAAATCCAACATGAGCATGTGTATCCTACAGAACAATCAAGAAACAAAGATCACCACATAAAAACATGGAACCAAATATAAGATTATGATGAAGATTTTATGTAGAAAGTCCCTAAGAACTGGACATATTATTTAAACTTAACAATTGTTGTTTCTTTGCTTGATTTATGTGTGATTTAAACCATAGGAAGATATTTTTTCTTTTAAGAAGTTTGTGCAGAGCTCTCTCTTATTTTGGATTTCTAGACTATTAGGACGTAACTGGTCATTAATAGCCTCTACCAATTCTTAGGTTATTCTTTTCTGCCCGATTAATGAGATTTGACCATTCCTCCAATAACGCAATGATGACCTCCAAAATGTGTTGTTGTTTTTCGGAAACGGGTTGTGATCCATGAATCCTCGGATTCATTGTCTGACAACGCTACAAGTCACGCGGCTCAAGGAAGTGGCAGAAACATTTAATCCTGCTTCTCACGTCAGAACTTGATTAAACGTTAAATACAATGAGCAAGCTACCAGAAATGGTGAAGGGAACTGCTGATAAATAAACGTCGGATTGAAAGGCGACACATAACACTAAAGTAATAATTTAAACTCAATTTGTAAGAAATTTGCAATCTAATAAACTTGTTCACCGTGACAAACATTATATAGAAATGTGCTACAATGAGTTTCAGTTACTAATTTGGCGATAACACCAAATAAACATATTGTGCATACAAGTAGGTAAACAGAAAATTCTGTTGCTCTCTAAGTCAGATGAAAGGTAAAATTAGATTCCGATAGAGTGGATCGACATATTGCAATACATGCTTTAGAACTTATACCAGCAAGACAAAATCAAAAATCAACACTTGTTACTGAGTTTTGTTTCTGGTGTCAAACTATTTTGATCAAATTGCATGATACTGTTCAGTCAAGTTATGACAGACGAAACTAACAACTAAATATATACACTGCATGCTATAGTTGACGTCTATCAGGCAATTTATTACACTTAGGTTTGGTTTCAGTTTTAAATCATTTTTAACTACACTGTGGGAATGCCTGATACTAGTCATTTCTATTAATAAATCTAAACAACCAGACACAATAAAATTACCAACTCTGTTTTATCAGACATAGTTTATTGTAGCACGCTGGTATTTATTATGTACTTAAAACACGATGAGCATTACATTTAGTGTAGACAGAAAATCCTGTCTCATCTCTCCTTACCACTCTTTTTTGCAGTCAAGAGAGTCTGACAAGTCATAAAAGAATACAGCTGATATTCACACTACTTTGATCAAAAATACAATATAAGCTTAAAAACGCCACTGTCGGTTATTGTATTTATATTGCTATAGCTTGAACGTGCAAACACTTGACAAAAAAAAGAAAAAAACAGAGAGATATGAACATTGAAAAACCAAAACTCTAAGAACTTTTGTACAGTTACGTATACAAAGCACGTGCAGCTCTGCATTCATGCATGAACTTTGCTGTTTGCTCTTCTTACCAGAGTTATTTTATCTTTTAGGTTCGACCGAAGACAAATGTGATGACACATTAAAAATGATTATACTTACACCTGATATATATAAATATATAAATGTCAATGATATGCTGATACGCATGCAGAATACAATTTGTTTGTTTTGGAATTTCGCACAAAGCTACTCGAGGGCTATCTGCGCTAGCCGTCTCTAATTTAGCAGTGTAAGACTAGAGGGAAGGCAGCTAGTCATCACCACCCATCGCCAACTCTTGGGCTACTCTTTTACCAACGAATAGTGCGATTGACCCCACGGCTAAAAGGGCGCGCATGTTTGGCGCGACCGGGATGCAAACCTGCGACCCTCAGATTACGAGTCGCACGACTTAACACGCTTGGCCATGCCGAGCCACAGAGTACAAACAGTAACCATTTACACCTATTCAGAGGATTTTCTCCAGCAATAACATTGAGAATGCATCAATACTAAATAAGATAAGTACTAAAAAGAGGTACAAGTTTTGTTTTTATGACGTTGATATAGACTAACTATGAAGCATTGGTCTTCTTGTAGTTTCTGTTCGAACTTGAGAAACACTAACAAGTATACGTTTAGGACATACTTACAAATGAAATGTTAGGGCTAAAGTCTGTGGTAAAAATCATGTTAACTTTAGTTTTTTCCCCCCATCTCTTTTAATTTACCCATTGTGGATTTAAAATAGAGAAATGTAAAAATAACAGATTTATTTTGTGTCCACGTAAAACCACTACTCAAAAAGCCTTTCGTTCACTATTAGAAATCTCAGTTAGGTCGGATGATGAGAGACAAAACAATTTTCGAAATACTATTTTTCTTCATGTACCATAATACTTAAAAAGCTAAGTTTAAACGCCAGAAGCTAAGAAAGCATTAGAAACCAAAAGACCTGAGATTAACGATAAAAAATTACGTTAAATGCAGATTCTTTTGCAACATTTCTTTTAATGTTCTAATTGAAAATTCGAACTGAGAGATGGGTAGACTTGGTATTTGAAACCTATCTTTTGTTACGGTCAATAATCAAATTCAGCAGTATTACAGGACGGTGAAAGACTAAAGATTCTCTGAAACACCAATTGAATATGTCTCTGATTTTGAACCTACAATGAGGAAATTATGAAAAAATGGGAAAACATAGCATTTATAGTTAATAAAATCATTACCTCATATTTTTAAGCTTGTTGTAAAGAGCAAACGAGTTTTGGTACTAAAGGAAAGGCCTTTCATGACTTATGAGAGACAAAAAAAATTCTGAAATGCTAAATTTACTGATAATACAGATTTACAACACTAAAATCAGGGGTTCGATTTCTCTCTGTGGACTCAGCAGATAGCCTAATGTGGCTTTTTATAAGAAAAACACACACACTGATGAAATAAATTTTTATATCTTTAACAAGCATTGTTTCACATTATTTAGCTTCCGTTTCGATATTGTAAAATAGTGTTTTACTATTATTGAAATCGTATCATTGTTTTAAGATTTGCTTATGTCACTGATAAATGTTGAAATTCCCTGATACCGGTGTACTCAATAATAAGCGGTGTATCAGATGATATACTGGGCACTTCACATTTATACGCTAGTATCTTAATATAAACCATATTTTGCATCTAATTTTGAAATAATGTCTGAATATGTTTCTAGTAAGAAGAAAAACGGTTCATGTGTCACTGTGTTGTGCCAACAATACAGGACAGGGTTTGGAATTATGATATAAATATCATAATAGTATCTTTCTTCTATGATTAGATGCTCATGTAGCTCTCTGGAAAACAATGTACACTTTCTACGACATTTGCCCCCAGTGACTCAGCGGTATGTCTGCGGACTTACACGCTAAAATCCGGGTTTCGATACCCGTGGTGGGCAGAGCACAGATAGCCCATTGTGCAGCTTTGTGCTTAATTCTAAAACAACATTCTACGACATTTCGACAGTGAGCTCAGAAAAGTGAAGTTATTAGGAAAACATTTAGTTGAACATTTTTGTATTACAATAAACACAAATTGTCCATGTGGGTATTCATACGTAATGTAAAATTACTGTAGACGTCTTAAATTTGGTCCTCCAGTGACGAAACGGTAAGTCTGAAGGCTTAATACCGTTTTGATAAAACTATTACAAATTGTTATAGCTCAACAAATTAGTTTAAACAGTTTCATATCATTTTAGTGATGTATATAGTTTGTTAAAAAATCACTTTGCACGAAAGATTTTGTTTGTGTTTTGGATAATAAAGTTTTATGAAAAACTTAAATTTGAAGTAGGCACTATATAAAGTAAGAAAAATAATAAAGGGACAAACATTTAATACTGCATGGAAAATTACACCTGAATGCAATTCCAAAAAATATGATATGTCATTATTATATTTTATAATTTAGTTTCAGGTACATTGTACAGCTATATAAATATAGTGTCATTATACAGTAACGTGTTTGAGTCTTCACATTTCGAGTGTTCTGTTGTGACATTAAGCACTTTCTTAAGCGCATTTTGCGATTTAAACCTGCTTGGGAAAAGTAATATCTAATTTTGTTTTTATTCTTGATCATGTATTGAACTGGAAATTCGGTAGTGACTTCATTCACGTTGTCTTTCCCGTAATGTGTTCAAATAATAGTGGCAGGTACTAATGTAGGTTTTGATGGAAGCACAAGCTGGAAAAGATGTCTGAATCTTGGAAAGCAACCAAACACAGACCAAGTAAATGGCAACTCCTGTGTTCTAGTATTTCATTATGGTAGCTTATGGGGTTTTAGATGGAAGTATGGCCTGTCAAAGATATCCAAATGTTGAAAACCAACCAAACACAAATACGTGTCAATTCATTTTGGTGTATCGGGTCTATAGAGGGTAAAACTTATTATCAGGAAACATTGACTAAATGCAGAAAAGACAATTACACCACGCAGTGACCGCTGTAACAGCACAGCATGAATTACCATTCTATCAGCCGCAGCGGTAATTATCAAAGTTCAAAAGGTAAAAACATAATTTATTTCAATATGACTAATTTGGAGGAAGTCTTGTTATGGGACAAGGAAGGGTAACAAAGACATAGCATAAATATCTTGTTTTGCTACCGAAAGACGAATTTACTGCTTAATAATTTATTGACACAGTATTCGAATTAGATGGAGACACACTAATACCGTTATACTGACATGATTTTTATGGACATCTTCGAATAAGAAACCGTATCGAGGCCAAACGTCTTAACCTTTATACGTGACTGTTAAGAGGCTGACTTTGTACTGATTGAGGAATGAAGTAATGCCTTCTTATAACCACAGATAGCTGAGTATATCTTAGTTTGAGGGGCAGGGTAACCTTATTCGTAATGTTAATTGTGATAACTGAACTCAAAACCGAAACAACTAAAAAGTGGTGCTAGCCATCCCTAATTTAACAACGTTAGGTTAAAGGGAAGGTAATTAGTCAATACTATCTTCCGCAACTTCTTGAACTACTGTTTCACTAACTAGTAGTGGAAATGACCGTTTCATAATAATGCCTCCTCGGATGAAAGGGTATGTTCGATAACGGAAGTTCGAGCCCATGCCCACATCGTTTCCTGGTGTCTGATCTAAGATGCGGAAAATGTATTAGTACTCTTTCAGACAAAGCGATTCAATTGATGATACTTCTAATTCCAATGCACAACAAAGATTTTGCTTCTTGAATACTGTTGAGTGCTTCTTATAGATTTTTGGCTGCTGATCACGAAAATCACATCCAAATTTGCCCATCACGTACCGTTTCATCAAACTTTTGGTTTCACCAGAATATTGCTACAATAGAAAAACGGTATCAGGGCAACTGGAATCTGTCAGTGCTTGTTGACTACTGTTGGACACTGCAGCGTGATTTACCGGACATTGAATAAAAATGAAAATCAGGAGCAAAACACTTTTAATTATGTTGAACTTTATAGCGTAATAGAAACATAAACGCAATTAAATGCGTTATTGCCGGTAAACAGTCAACTGCCTCTTTCCCAGAGATCCTACGTGATGAAGCAATACCAAAACTATATTTGTGCATACCCACCAGGTACCTGTCACAATCAGTAAAAACTTTTCAGGAAGCAAAACTTTTCAAAAAATTGTTGTGCAGTGTTCTTTGTAGGTTTATGCCAAAGATATATCATGAGTGAAACTGATTCTTTAAGAATATACAGAGAATAAATTGTGCTAATAAAAATTGATGTGCTTTTTTTTCTATGCATAAAACTTATCCATAAAATATATTCAATGCAAATAAGGAACCATTTAACCTTCTTAATGATGGAACTGTACACGAAAAATATCCAGTCGGTATCAATATAAATTGGATCATTTGGGCAAATAAACAAAAGGAATGAGAAAATAAGCTGTTATTTTAAAATATTATTGTAACCTGTTTTGATGTTTAAAATATATCTGTTTACTTCTTGCGCGAAGAATAGAACTCTCAAATATAACCGTTGATTGTGCACATCCATACTGCTTGTTTTAGTATTACACGCAATGCTCGAATTGAAGTGGCATAAAGTAGAAAGCTTTGTAGTTAAGCACAAAGCTACACAGTGGGCTATGTGTACTTTGCTCACCACGAGTATTTAAACCAGGTTGCTAGCAGTGTAAGTTCGCAGACACAGACATGCCACTGTACCACTGGGGGTGGGGGTCGATACCCGTGGTGGATAGAGCACGGATTGTGTAGCTCTTTGATTAACTTCAACCAAGTAAATAAGCCACTGGAAAGCAAGAAGAAAGCGCCTTTAATAGTCAAAATAAACTAGCATAAAATATTAGTAGTATGCTGCGCTGTTCCTAGTCCCTTCATGATTCACAGAGGTTCCACCGCACCTATCAAGTTCCTTCTTGATTACTAGTTTGTTCTATAGATTACCTGAAAGAGTTCGTACTACAAGATAAAAACAAACAGAAAACATGGAGTACCAACACTCATATGCCTACTTTTGTTCTGCTAGCTAGTGGACCAGGATATTAAAGTAGTTTCGAATATGGCGTCTCTGGAATCTCAAGTGGGAAGGGCAGGAACACAAAATCTTATACCAAATTCTAATTCAAAAATTATGAAAAAACGTGTTTCTTGACCTTTAATTTGCCTAGGTGACCTTCTGAAGACTTTTAGTTCTTCTTTGCATCTCCTTGGTAGAGATTTACGCCATACAAATAAGGGCCCCTTCTCACCCAGGCAAATTTTGGTTCTGTTAGCTCCAGAACTGTGGTAATTGTTAGTTGGACATATATGCATGTCTACGTACGTACAAAGCCATAAGGAGATTTAATATAGAACATAAATTTTGTTTCCCTAGTCAGCAGAATCACGAATCCTTTCCTATTGTTAAAATATATATTACTGTTGTCCTCTTTGTTAAAAAGAATCTGAGCTTATTCTATTGTTAAAATAGAAATTAATTTTCTCCGTCTCGTTAACAAAATGAGCATTACGAGAGCGAGACTTTACTGGATGACTTATCGTTTTCGTGTATTGATCGTTGAGGTAGATTCACGGTGTATTTATAAGGTTGTTTGAAAAATAATGGCGGAGTTGTACATTAAAATTTTAGTCATTTATAGGGATAAGAAACCTGTCTTTTTTACGACTTCGTGTGAATCATTGAAAAACTAAAGCTTTATTCTATTCGTTAGTTATTTTATTTTTTTTCTAAAGCTTTATTTCCAATATTTTGGATAATTACAGTTAATGATAAAAAAGTTGCGCATTTTTTCTTTACATTAAATCAAACTTGGTCATAATGCATCGCAAACAGCTTACAATATCAACCAAACGTGGGACGAAAGATTCACCTCTGAAAGTACAGTACAAAGTTGGTTACGTTTCGTAATGAAGATAAGAGTCTTGAAGACAGGGAGAGCAGAAGACGTCCTTCCGCTGTTGAAAACGAGTAACTGACACCATTAGTGGAAAGAAACCCATGCCAAACTGTTCGAGAAATGACACGAGAGATGGACCTTGGCATTTTCACAACTTTGAACCGTCCCAAGCAAACTGAAAAAGTGAGAAAGATCTAAAAGCGTGTTCCACACGAACTCAGTGAGAGTGAGAAAAATCGCAGTTTTGAACTACGCTCTATGATGACCCATTTCATGATCATATTGTCACCTGCGACGACTAGTGGACCCCTTTAAAACAACAGAAACAGATTTATGCAATGCTTCAACAGTGACGAGGCTCTAAAACACTTCCGAAGTTTCACCAACAGAAGATTATGGTGGTCCACGGCTGGGATTATCCATTACAGCTAGTTCAACCAATGTCAGAATATAACTGCGGAGGTTTACTGTCAAAAATTGGAAGTAATGTAGAGAAAGTTGCGTAAAATGCCAGAATTAGCCAATCGAAGAAAACCACCAATGTTGCTTCATAATAGTGCTCGGAGACATGTTTCTCAAATGACTCTCAAGAAGTTCAAAAAATTGGACCATGAAACATTGCTTCATCCTCCTTACTTCCCACACCTGACTATCACTTTTTGAAGCACTTGGAAAACTGTTTTACAGGACAAAATTATTTAAAAACAGAGTAGCAGCAGAAAGGGCTTTGAAGAATTTTTTAGTTTCAGGACTTCAGAGTTTTATAGTCATGGCATAAATAATCTTACTTCTTTTTAGCTAAACATTTTAAATTCACTATGTTTCTATATTAATTAATAAAGCTGCTTTTGAATTTTTTTCTTATTAAGGTTAAAATCCGCCGTAATTCTTCGAACAACGTAATATATACCTCTGAACATAACAGTATAATATACTTGTTTGTTTTTTGAAGTTCGCACAAAGCTACTCGAGAGCTATCTGCGCTAGCCGTCCCTAATTTAGCAGTGTGAGACTAGAGGGAAGGCAGCTCTTCATCACCACCCACCGCCAACTCTTGGGCTGCTCTTCAACCAACGAATAGTGAGATTGACCGAATCTTTATAACGCCCCTACGGCTGAAAGAGCGAAAATGTTTGGTGCGATCGGGAGTTGAACTCGCCACCCTCCAACTACGAGTCGAACGTCTTAACCCACTTGGTCATGTCGAGCCGTAGTATAGTATACCTTGTATTATTATCATGTTTATGGAGTTTCCTTTGTTCGGTGTTGGGCCTGGCATGGCCAAGCGCGTAAGGCGTGCGACTCGTAATCCGAGGGTCGCGGGTTCGCGCCCGAGTCGCGCTGAACATGCTCGCCCTCCCAGCCGTGGGGCTGTATAATGTTATGGTCAATCCCACTATTCGTTGGTAAAAGAGTAGCCCAAGAGTTGGCGGTGGGTGGTGATGACTAGCTGCCTTCCCTCTAGTCTTACACTGCAAAATTAGGGACGGCTAGCGCAGATAGCCCTCGAGTAGCTTTGTGCGAAATTCCAAAACAAACAAACAAACAAATTGTTCGGTGTTTATACTTCGAGTAGTTTTTCTACAATAATTACTTTTGCTTCTCTTCTAAAAAAAAAATAGGCTCAGCAGAGCCACGTGGTTAAAGTACTTGACTTGTATTTTGAGGGTCGCGTGTTCGAATATCCGTCACACCAAACACGCTCGCCCTTTCAACTGTGTTGGCGTTATAATGTGACGATGAATCCCGCTATTTATTGCTAAAAGAGTAGCTCAAGAGTTGTTGGTGGGTGGTGATAACTACGTGCCTTCCCTCTAATCTTAGACTAACTAAATTAAGGGCGGCTAACGCAGATAGCCCTAACGTAGCAAAATTAGAAAATAAACAAACAAAACAATTCTAAAAAATAAGATAGAATAATTCACTTAATAAAGTTTTGCTGTTATATTTTTCTTCTCATGTATAGATGTTATTGTTGTTCCTTATTGTGTTCTATCACAAATAATTAATTTTATGTTTTACCTCACACACAAAAACATCTTTTTAGTATACACTAGCAGCAAGTTGAGACATTTGTGCAATCGTCAGCGTTAGATTAAGTCAGTAAGAACGGTTTTAAATGTCGTTTATAAGCATTGACGAGATCATTTTCCATAGCTGTGCATTTCTTTGGACTGAGAAACATTATAAAAATGTAAGATGCGGATTTTTTTATATAATATAAATATATTGAGCGTCTTTTATTGAAAATGACAACTTATCTTTTATTTTTTCGAATTTTAGAAGCAACAGTGTTGTGTAAGCTGTGGACTTGTTTCTGATTTTTTTGTTGAACAGGCGAAATGCTATCTTTGATCCTAAATAATAATCAGGCTTACCAGCTGATTCAGTGATTTTAAAATCGTTGGCACGCACAAACTGATCACACTTTTTCAATGTGCGTCTGGCGACGCTTGATCCGGAATCCCATTGAGAGCACTTTCATAATTCAACAAAAATCGGTAAAATATATATCGAAAAGTTACAGTTAAAAGTGACCAACTGATTAGATTCACAGTTTATAAGTCATGTTCTATCTGCAATGGAAGCCTGAACTGGAAATGCTGAAGTATGGAAGATCTTACCTGTTTGACTATTGAAGTATTTTCAGCTCATTAATAATATTTATCACGAAATATAGTTTGGGGCAAACAGTTTTACATTGTAGTAAATATTCTACGCACAGGACCATTCCAGAAGTATGTTTGATTAATCTTTCGGTTTTGTGTTCGAAACGTGATACTTTTTGTTTGTTTGTTTTTTACATTAGATGTCAAAGTCTATATATCCAATGGAAACTATCGTTTCAAGCTACGTCAGTACTCTTTGCCTAATTAGATGACAACTAATAGTTTGAAGACTTCCCAGCTAACGGTGGTACAACTGTAGTTTTATCTTTAAGGGTTTTAAATAAAATATAATTAAAATTACGACGATGTATTATTTCATTTTTTCTTTGTGTAGTTGATTCTTTTTTCTAATTCTAAAGTTAACTGGCTTGAATAAATTTCTAAATAGTTAATTTGTGGTATTCGTAGATACAGAAGAACTTGTTTATTCATACCAGGAAAACCTAGACATTTTTTTGTTTTAGAATTTTCGCGCCATCTACATAAATCTGTCCAGTAACGTTTCATAATTTTGAACTGATATACTACAAGAAGGCAGCAGGTCAACTGAACCAACTGGTAACTCTTGTTCTACTCTAACCGAGATTTGACTGTCACTCTTATAGTACACTCATTGCTCTAGTATGTGTAACTGATAATTTTTATATAATTCTACATAATTTATTTATACTCTTTATATTTTGTGTTTACGATGTATTTATTTGTTTGTTGTTAAGCACAAAGTTACACAATAGCTTACTTGTGCTCTGCTCAGCATAGGTATCGAAACCCAATTTTTAGAGTTATCAGTCTTGATATTACTACGAAGGAAAAGGGACTTCATTTATGAACTTTTATTAAAATTTTATTGGAATTGAATTGAGTGAAAAGTGAAACATTTAAGAAACTGAATGATTACACAGTAACACAAATAATTCCTGCACTTCACACACACAGAGATATACACACTTCTGTACATGAAGCGTCTAAACAAACCCAAGCACACGTTACCTATCTTGTTTTATTATAATGTGATCAACAGTATCTCAAGATGAAAAGCGCGATAACTCGGAAAGTAGAACTGAAGATAAACCTTTCGGTCGGCTATCTAATTTTGTGAGATTTCTTTGTATTATAGAAAGGATGGTGTGAATCACAAATTCTTATAAATAACACTTAAACTGAAGCCAAACGAGGTAAACAAAGTGCCCTTTTTGTTTAGGAATAACTAATCCATAGATGTAGCAGAAACTAAAAGAGAGTCAGGAAGAACGAACTTAATAGTGTAAGTGGTGAGTTGTATGCAGACAAAACCACACTTATCAACTTATCCTTCGCTGCTTAGAACTTTAAAGTATTCGCATTGTATTAAACAACGAACTTTAAAGTATTCGCATTGTATTAAACAGCGTACTTTAAAGAACAAATGAAAAGAAATGGCATAAGCTAATAAAATACTAAATGAAAATAGAACTGAACTCAGACAATTAATTTCGAGAACATATATTATGACCGGCTCACTTTATACATATACGATTGCCCAATAAAAAGGCTTAAACCAGTGAGAGACAAAATCTGTACTTTGTCCTTCACAAAACAAGAGTTTTGTCAACATCTAAAAGAACTGCAGAGTCCACAGGTCAAGAAAGAGAGTTCTACAGTGTAACTGTTCCTATTCTAAGAAATGGCCAATTACGTTCTCAACCCACCCTCCTGGGGAGTCTTCACAAAAGAAAAGCACGTCGCCTTGTGTGACTGACTCAGGAATGGTAATGATTACAAAGATTGTTACACTATACAATTCTACAGGAATAACAAGTACTGATGTCAAAAACCAGATTTAGTATGATTTGTATTGTGATTAGTGTATTTATTACAGAAGTTGAAATAAGTTTAAACGACAGTATAATATCTATTCAGTTACAATTTGATTGGACAATGACAAAAGAAACGTCGCACGAATATTTAAGAGAATTGACGAGAGGGTAAATGATAATTGATTTAATTTGCAGTAAATATTTGACCAACTGCTTCACATCAGATGCACCATATAAATTACAACAGAAGCGTTCAGGAAGACCAGTTATCTCTGATAAACCTACAATCACCCAGACCGAATTTACTTGAAACATTACTTCCTGATCGAACTAAACACTTGAGTTTTCACAATTTTCATGAAAATATGTATTTGTTAATTTTTAAAACTTGTTTGTTTTTTAATTTCATCGAAAACTAGGGTTATCTGTCCCTAATTTAGCAGTGTAAGGTAAGGGGAAAGGAACCTAATCATCATCATCCACCGCCAACTCTTGGGCTACTCTTTTACTGTCGAACAGCGGGACTGACTGTTTATAACGTCCCCACGGCTGAAAGGGTGCACATGTTTTTGGGGATTCGAACCCCCTACCCTCTTATTACGAGTCGAGCATCCTTTACCATCTAGCCACGAGGATCTTTTTTTTTTCAAACTGAATCGTTATTTGCTCGTAAATATTCAATAAAACTATTAAATATAATAGTGTTCTACAAAAATGCTGATGTAATAGAAAGAATTCTTGAGATAGTAATGTAATAGAAGCAATTCTTAAGTAATTGTTTATTAAATTTGGGAAAACTGCAATTAAGAACTTTATTTTCTGTTGAATAACACTGCTTCTATGATTAAATTAGTGGTATGAATGTTGGTTTTAAATTAGCTTCTATTTTACCTGCAAATATTTTATATTATCATCAGTAAATCAGACGTAAAGAAGCTCCTCAGGCATCTTCCGAATATATTAATAGTTTCCTCACTTACCATCAGAGTAAACAACCGCGCATTAAGCTTACAATCAAGTACCAGAAAAATATTTATTTACACTTTGGTTCACGATAAGGAGAGTGCATTTCTTGGATAATTCTTATCTCAAAACGATTTTTATTTATGCGCGTATCACTATATTTGTTTCGACGGTTTTGCACAATTAATATAATGAATATTTTGCTCAAGAAAATTCTACTCTTTATTACAATTTGATTTACTCTTTCAAAAAAGACAACAACAATATCACCATTGATTCAGGGTTAAAGTATGTTTCTTCATCATTTCTTCGTTAATGTTTTAATTAATAATTTTATTATGCAAATAACTATCTCCGTAGTTCAGATTTATTAGCACATACATAACGACGAAAATAATCTTGTTTGTATTTTTCATACATAATGTATCGTTATATGAACATAAAACTGACAAGCCTTGAATATGCCAACAGAGAATGTGCACGTCTTATGTCCAAACTCAGACTGCAGCTCCACCTCAGAAACGTAACCTTTTTCTTAACTGTGAAGTACTGTGGAGACTGTGCATCACTCAACTTTGTTTTTTAGCAAACTCAATACTTATAATGTCTCAAGAACAAAAGGCACGTTAAAGAATGCACTAGATTGACACACACATTGATTCGAGAACATGTTTTAGGATTCGGTAGATAATAGCAATGTTAGCATCAAAACATTTTTAGTATATTGCTGCCGTCCATAACTCACCGAATTGTTTTTGTGTTGTTTTTACTTTGTTAAATTACCCCCACTTCCCGTTCAAAAGAAGGCTTTATGTAGTGTCTATTTAAAAGTCGATAAAGGATGGGGTAGAGAAAGAAAGATTAATTCGCTTACAGGACTTTATAAAACTAAGGTTTACCAGGTATGTCAGAAAACTTGTCCAATCATCCATTATAAACATATAAGAAAAAGAAGCACATCTATCACACATTTGACAGAGTCTTTCCAAAACCTCGTATCAAACACAATAACTCATACCATTTCGTTGTCTGAAGGTACCACACTGACTTGGTGGAACTCGGGTAAGTATATATAGTCAAGTTGTTCAGTCTCCAAAATAATATCACAGTAAAAGGAAGGCAGACATATATGTGTATATGTACACAGTGAAAAAATGTATATTATATCTTATCATATCCATGGGCCTGGCATGGCCAAGCGCGTAAGGCGTGCGACTCGCTATCAGAGGGTCGCGGGTTCGCGCCCGCGTCGCGCTAAACATGCTCGCCCTCCCAGCCGTGGGGGTGTATAATGGGTATAGTGGGTCAATCTCACTATTTGTTGGTAAAAGAGTAGTCCAAGAGTTGGCGGTGGGTGGTGATGACTAGCTGCCTTCCCTCTAGTCTTACACTGCTAAATTACGTCAAGCCCAGTTACGTCAAGCACATCACAGCAAGGTATATATAGTTAACAGAACAGATCATATGTGTTTAACTTTCAGAAGAAATAAAGTAATTTCATTCAGTTCTACCACTTACTGTCAACTGAATTAAAAGTGAGGAATTCTTAATTCTTCTTCCAAACAATATAGTTGTTTTGTAGAATTCAGCTAAATATACGGTCATACGTAATCAATGAACACTCGAAGGACAATATGACTTGTTGAAAATTAGGTAGGCACATATTTGATTGAGGAGCACGAAATATGAGAGCTAAACGACCTACTATACGGAAAAGATTTTTAAACTAAGATATTAAGCTTGTGACTGAGAGAATCCTATAAAACAGTAACATTCGAAAGTAAAGATTATTAAACATAGACCTTCAAATTTAATAATAAGAACTTTTATTTAAAAATCTGGACACTAAAATTTTACAAGCCAAGACTTGGGATTTAAATACATCTATGTACTATACCAAAAGCAGGATCTAGAACATTCTGTAAACAATGAAGATTAAGAACTAATGATTTGATAAAAGTAATCCCTGAACATTCTGTAAACAATGAAGATTAAGAACTAATGACTTGATAAAAGTAATCCCTGAAAGAATCGCAATATAAAAACAATATCTGGGAACAGATTGTTCCTTATAAACTACATTTCGGAATTAAGACCCCAATAAAAATAAATGAATAAATAAAACTTGACATTGGTATTTAAGTGCTCCTAAGAAACTACTGTTGGAATTAGGTATCCCTATATGAAAGGGACTTAAATACTCGTAATGAAAAATGAACCAAAATAAATAAAACTATCCGAAAGTCCAAATCATTCTATTCCTGTGAGTAGAGTATTCCTATTAGAAATGTTTTGAGTTATAAGATTTGTTTTAAATATAATACTTGGAACTAAGAATCTTTTTATAACTTTTAAATTATCAACTTACATGTTGTAACATAAGAAATCTTACCAGTTACGATATTATAAAAATAAACGTTTCTTTTAAGGCTGGTTTGAAAACCAAAGAGCTCTGATTATGTCCAATTTTGGAATCTACCTAAGCACTCATAGCGGCAAATTGATCAAAACATTTTTATTAGGGAAATTTACTCTCACGTTCTGCTAAGTGTTCTACAAAATGCTGTGTTTTTGCAAAGTGAATATGGACATTGATTAATTTTATTACATGTCCAAAACAGATCAAAATATATTTAGAAAGTTAATTACGTTTATATTGTGAAAGCAGACAATGATTACTTTTATAAAATGTGTAAAACACAGATCAAAATATATCTTAAAAATAGAATTGGATAGTGA
The DNA here is from genome assembly GCA_011833715.1 of Carcinoscorpius rotundicauda. NCBI lineage: Eukaryota > Metazoa > Arthropoda > Merostomata > Xiphosura > Limulidae > Carcinoscorpius > Carcinoscorpius rotundicauda. The sequence goes on from CM022395.1 coordinate 52,114,224, forward strand.
AACAAGCATTGATTAATCTTACACAACATATAATACATATAAAAAATATATTTAAAGAGTTGATCAGACTTGGATTATGAAAATCATTGTTTCTAAGAGACAACAAACTTTATCCCAAGCATCCGAGAAGCATTTTTTTAAATTCATAATTTTGTAAATTAGCTGGCATAAATTATATATTAAAGACTGAATAAGTTATTTGATTTCAAAATTGACTTATGGTATGAATCAAAAAGTGTTATCTATAGAATACATATTTAAGAATATTCTTCAGAATAGAAACTGACTATAAAAAAGTTGAATATGAAATAAAGATGTTATAGGCTTTATACTAGAAAGTTCACTTAAAGAACAGAGAACTAGCGAAATAAAAACTGTAAAAACTGTTACCAGTTTTGTATGGTGTAACTTAAAACCCAAATAAATATTCAATAAACTCGAATTTCGGAAAAGTTCGAGAGACCTGAATTATATAAGATTCAACATGCAAAATGTGTCAAAATACTTTATTCACCACTGCATTCAAAGATGTTATTATAACGTTTTTCCAATGTGAAAAGAAAAATAAAAAAAATTAAAAAGGAAACGCATACACGTGGACGTACACGCACATTCTTAAACCATCGATGATGGATATTATCATAATATGAAGCTGGTTCAAAAGCCTATTAGTATTTCCATCAACCTTTCTAGAACCATTCGCTATAGTGTTAAATTGTCTGTTCTAGAGTTTTCTGTCACTTTACCGTTTCTTAAAGAAACACTACTGTCAGATTTAAGGCTGTGAACTATAGCATTTAAAGCACGACAGAGGTTGAGAAAGAAGCAAATTGTACGCAAATTGAGGCTGACGAATAAACATACTAATAGGTTAATATCAGTAAGCTATTAGCAGCATAACATGTTATTAATTTCCAAAACAACCGACAGACAACACCATTACAAAATGATAACTACGAATAATAATGATTTAAAAGAGCAATTATGTTCTTAACAAAGGAGGGTGAAAAGTTTTTGTACACGCATACAGGAAGTTAAAACTGCCTGTATTTCATAATAAACTTGTTTTCTTCTTTTTTATATCAACAATGGTCACGTGAATAAAAAACTCCAGAGAATTGATACTGAAGCAGCTGTGAGCAAATGTATTCGTAACATCACAACTAGCATAAAACTAATATAAAGAAGCTTAAAATGCAATAATGAAAATTCAGCATATCTAACAAAGGGTATGTTAAGAAATGGCGTCTGCTCGCCTTTAACGCCATTAGTTTACATTTGTCGGTTGTAATATGATAAAGTTATATTACACTTTTATTTCAGAAAATCATTACTTTATGTTAGTTGCTTGTAATATGATAAGGTTAAATGACATGTTTTAACACTGTTATATTATGCTTGTTGGTTGTAACATGATAATGTTAGATTACATTTTTCTTTCTGAAGACCATTATATTATGTTTGCTGGTTGTAACATGATAATGTTAGATTACAGTTTTCTTTCTGAAGATCATTGTATTATATTTGCTGGTTGTAACATGATAATTTTAGATTACAGTTTTCTTTCTGAAGACCATTATATTATGTTTGCTGGTTGTAACATGATAATTTTAGATTACAGTTTTCTTTCTGAAGACCATTATATTATGCTTGTTGGTTGTAACATGATAATGTTAGATTACATTTTTCTTTCTGAAGACCATTATATTATGTTTGCTGGTTGTAACATGATAATGTTAGATTACAGTTTTCTTTCTGAAGATCATTGTATTATATTTGCTGGTTGTAACATGATAATTTTATATTACAGTTTTCTTTCTGAAGACCATTATATTATGTTTGCTGGTTGTAACATGATAATGTTAGATTACTGTTTTCTTCCTGAAGACCATCAGTGTATATTTGTTGGGTGTTGTCTGATAGTTATATAACAAAAAATAAACATATTTTTCTTTCTAAACATTTTCTAAATTTATTATTGGGCCTCCTGCTACTGTCAGATTTAGGACACAGTGCTATAGAGATTAAAGTTATTATTTTATATTTATTGCAGCTACTGTTATTGTCATGTGATCGTGTAATTTAGTCATTATAATTACCCTTCAAGGCCTTTCCGTTTTTATTTAATTTAATACGGTGTATCATAATCTTTACATTATTTCTTGAAACCTAAAATTATTTTAGACAAGAACAGTTTACTAGATTCTTTTAAAATTCCGAATGAAACTATCAGTTACTGTTTGAATAAGGAAATAACTTATGCTGACATAATAATAGGCAAGCAAACAAAGATTTATAAGCATTAGAAATAAAAATTTAGTGATGGTGAAAGGCACTACCTGTTTTGGTCTGTCTTCTTCAGTATAAATTGTTGTTTGTTTACCTGATATTATCCGTTGTTGTAAAATGCAAGAAAAATATGATAAAACCTACTTTTTTCACAGTAGTTTCCATCGTAGTCAACATGGTTGCAGTTACAAACGGGTCCAGTGTCGGTGCTGATGCAAAGGCCACCATGTTGACATGGATCATGATGCTCGCACGAGGCCAAAACAGTTGCACGGACACCCTGTGAATGAATCATCTCCTGTCGTTTTGGCAATCCTTCTTCATGAGCAAATATCACGTTCCTTATTGCTCCTTTAAAATGTGGCTCGTACAGTACAGAGGGGAGGGACAAGTAGCTCAGGTTGGAATTGTACCACACAGGTAACCCCCCAAAGTAGAGATCGCTGTTACTGGAATGGTTGCCGAAAATATATTCAATACCCCGAGAAACCTGACTTTGAATGTCATCGTCAACTCGTAATAGTGTTTCTTCTCCGTTTCTTGTGACTTCTACGTGATGCCATGCTCCATCGTGGAGCCTATTGCCAGAGGTCAGCAGAACTGCTCCACTTCCTAAGTTAAATCGAAGCCTTAGTGACCCCTCTACAAGCTTCAGTTCAAAAAAATCAGATATCCCCCCATCATCACTATAAAAAAGGAGTCCTTTAGGTTCCTCAGCGCGAAAATCAAAGGATAATGTACCATTCACTCCCATATACCATTTATTAAACTGTGCGTATGAAGTAGGAGATCCTTCCAAAACAAACCCCCCTGCTTTGGCAATAAACAGAAAAAACAGAGGAACTCGCCACAGCGTACCCATTGTCCACGATCTTTATAACTTAATACCTCATGTCAGTTACCAAAATGAAACAGTTTTCATAAAGAAATGACTACTGTTATTTTGAAAAATAGTAGTATTACATTACATAGTTCACAATTACTAACCACATTATTCAGTTTATAAGTAAATGGATATATTATTTTTATATTGTTGTTTGTCTGGTACATAAGCTCATACCAAGAAGCTAAAAGTAATACAAACTGCTTCTTCAGACTGTCTTCTTCCTCGAGTTTCGTCACTTAAATACCCAGAGAAATAAAAACGTTTTTTGCAAATCAGTCTCTCGTTCTTGACGTTGGTCACTCACATGATCATACGACAACGACAAAACTTCGAACAGAAATCAGTCACTCTGTATGCGACTTTGTTCAGTCGTATATCTATAAGAAATAGAGAAAGTAAAACAATTAATTAGAAAGAGAATCTCTAAAGAAAGGATGTGAGAAAAACTATATATATTAGCTTTAGAGGCAAACGTAACTAAATATTTATAGATGTGTGTGTATATATATATACACAGAGAGAGAAAGTAAGCCCAATTTCCCCAAAGATCTGAAGAGCCTTTTTGTTGTTAAACATGAACGGCAAATCCTTATGTCTAATGAGACGTCCGGGAATACACAGCCTTTCCCAATTCTTTTAATGTGAAGAGAGAGAGAGAAATACGCTCTTCATTAACAATGAGATTTTCGTTTCTTCATGCGAGTGGCTTGGCCTTGTTGATTCTAAAGATTCTCTTCCTAGAAAACCATTGAAGCAACGTCTAGATTCTACTCAAGACACAATTCAGGCTTTACTTCTTGAAAAGTAAATTAAAAGCAAGCTCATTTTATGTATTATTTGAAGCTACACTGTATGTTTCTGTTCTACTATATTATTTCTTTTCTCAAAGACTAAATTTGTGAAAAATGTTACAAAAATTGATATTGTAAAGCACGATTGGATCCAGAGAGTTAACGTTTTAACGTTCTTTTATGTATATATATATACCTGCATTTGAGAGTTAACGTTCACATATATAAATATAGCTGCATTTGAGAGTTAACGTTCACATATATATACATAGCTGCATTTGAGAGTTAACGTTCACATATATGCATATATATATATATATATATAAAACTAAAGTTGGTAAAGCTCAAGGAATGCTGAAAAAATCCTTCAAAGAAATATAAATAATTTGAAATCACTAAAGGTGAGCTACAAACAATATTTGATCATCTTTCCTTCTTGTTGGCAATGTTTAAGTGAAATTACTTCCTCTGTTTCACTAGATATATGATTATATAATTAGTTTAATTATACTTAAGTCTATTTCAAGTTACCTGATGGTTTGTTTGTTTGTTTTTGAATTTCGCACAAAGCTACTCGAGGGTTACCTGTGCTAGCCGTCCCTAATTTAGCAGTGTAAGACTAGAGGGAAGGCAGCTAGTCATCACCACCCACCGCCAATTCTTGGGCTACTCTTTTACCAACGAATAGTGGGATTGACCGTCACATTATACACCCCCACGGCTGGGAGGGCGAGCATGTTTAGCGCGACGCGGGCGCGAACCCTCGGATTACGAGTCGCACGCCTTACGCGCTCGGCCATGATGGATTACAAAAGTGCTTAGGTTTTTGTAATTATTTTAACTGTAATAATAAAAACGAAACCATAGAAATTACTCAACGTTCCCTATTTAAGGTATTACGGACGTAAGTAGTTTTAATAATGAATTTTGGCTACTTATTAAGTATATTGCATCCCTTAGTTTGCTCACTTTTATCAAACATCATTAATGAAAACTGCTTTTCTACCACAGTCACCGCACGTAATCGTTTCCATAGAAACAGCTTAACTGTGCTTTATTTTCCATCACACAATCACATACAAATCTTAATAACGTATCTAGTCTGAAAATGGTATTTTCTTATAACACACTAGGTAATGAGAAAGAGAGTTATTACAAGTATGAAAGTCACAAATCCACATGGATCTTACTCTTATTTTAAGTTATCCTCCAAATACTATAATAATATTAGTGGTAAGGAGCTTCATTGACAGGTTTAAGGAAACACAATTGTGCGCCTCCTTCCGTTGAGCTTGAGAAATTAAGTTGAAAGAAGTCTTTTGTGATAAACTTTCGCTAGGTACAGCCAGCGGGAACATTTCTTGGTGGATGGGAACGGATAACTTGGAATCAAATGTTTGTGGTGTGTTATGTATGCGAATAAAATCAAGAGAAATCACCGAGCGTTACTAGACACACACGTACATATATAATTACTTTTACAACCTAACCAAAACGTTTCTTGTTGGTTTTACAAAGCACTAACCCAACTGTATGGTCACACACGAATTGGACATGACAAAAAAATGTAAAGTGACATAACAAACAATTTTTGTTGGATAATATTAATAGTTAAAAGCTATCAAATAATGTGTCCAAATAAAAGTCCCTAATATGAGGCTAGTATTGTCGTAGGAACGCTGGTAGTATTAAGACTCAACATAAATAGTCAGGTCAATATCTCATTCCAGAAGAGAAAAGGAAGACAGCACTAACTAATTGTTCTCCAAGTTATTTGGTAAACTCCAGCAACAAGTGTCAAAGGGAATTACATAACGCGAGTTTGATCATCAGGGAAACACATAAAAGTAGTCACTTAGGAAGTGTTCATTATTCTAAATGAACACACATTTGTGCACCTACTGGTTACTCATTAAGATTATTAAAACACACCCTTTTTTTCATCAGATTAAGGTGTGTGTGGAGTCAGACCAAGGAAACTTATCCACCCGAGTACTTGGTTCCAGTTGTTAAGATATGAAGACATTTCATTACGGAGAGATACAAAGTTTTATGGCACAAACTTAGTACAATCGTCGTATTGAAAGGCACAATAATACGCCATAGGAGACTATTCTATCTTGTGGTATTCTACTTGGACAAACATCCCACCAAGAAAAAGAACAGTTTTGTTCAGCAAGTCATGTATCATCATGCCAGAATAACGGAAACTTTATCCCATTGTTGACTATTCTGTAAGCTAGGCTTCAACGTCGTGTTCTTTAACTCGATGTTCTTGAAAGAATTTATAGTGATTTTTACTGAGACATCGTGTGATATTACTGTTGAAATTGACGAAATTGTTGACGTTTCATTACCAAAGTGAACCAGTAGAGTCTCTGGGCCTCATCTCTTACATGTTGCTAGATTTACTGGTGCCCCTCACTGGTAAAGCAGTGACTACGGATTTACAGGGATTCGATTCTCCTCGGTGGGCTCAGCAGATAGCCCAATCTGGCTTTGCTATAAGAAAACACACACGCACAGAATTATTGCTTCATCAATCAATAGGTGTTAGTTTCTGACCTATTTACCAGAAAAACTGTTCTTTAGACTTAACCACGTTAAATAATAAGGCACTTAGCGCAACTAATATTCTTCAAACGTGATAATAATTCACTTTCAAAGTATTGTTAGCAATGGATTTCTTTAGCCGGCTGTAGCAACTGGAAGTTACCTGAAACGTATTTTCGTTTCTGGCATAACTTACATAGTTTCAAAAGTGCGACCTCTTATAGTGGTCCAGCGAAAAGTCTGAAGACTTTTAACGATAAACACCGGGTTTATGATACCTTTAGTGGACTTTGTGCTGCGCAACGAAGAAACAAATTCTGGCGCACATCTACAAACAAATGTTTAGAAGAAAAGACATTTTGAAAGGACAAATTTTGCATTATCTCTAAATATGTGACGTCACATGTTCGTTTACTTACTGCATCCGTCTAAATATTGATTTCTATAGCGCTGTTTCTAAAGAGCTAACGTTAAATGAAAAACGATATAGACCAGCCTGTTCGTAATAATCAATTTATTCTTTACAAAAGTAATATTATGGTTGAATTCAGCCACATACTGAAACAATCACAACTAATATGAAACCAGATGTCATATCTCAACAACAAGAGTTACATAAAGTAACGAATTACATGCACAGTAACTGTTACAGTAGCATCACAAGCGATCATAAATATAGACGGGTGTTTTTAACTTTAACTTCACTTATCATAAATGAACGACAGCACTAGTTTTTCTCTCATATTTTTTTTGAAAACTATATGTCGATTGGTAATTCAAAATCCATTTCTAATGGATAGCTATAATTGCCTTACTCTTGTAGACTATCATGATATCCTGCTATAAAAACTATTTATTTAACCAGATGATTGTTTCTTTCCGAAACTATGATTGTTTGATTTCAATATGATTCATTCTAATTTACTAAACCGTTACACTTATTTTATGACGCGTAACTGCAGTCTTACCCTCTAGTAGCATGACGGTTTTATATAGATATAATCTATTACTTTTAAGTATTTTATTCCTATTGTTACGTAATGATATATGACTATCTTACGGGAATTATTCTTTTTAAATTTTGAATCTGTTATCCTCATGACTAATTTGGAATGTCTATCATTAAACTTATAACTGTTTTATTCCAACGCTAGTTTTTATTTTATAATGTGATTTATCAAAATGTATTAATTCTAAATGTTTTATTTTTCTATTATAATATAACGAATTTATTCAGTATCCCTTCCGAGACTGTTTTCTCTCTGATATAAAATGTGTTATTTGAAAAAATATACCACATTCTAATGAATAACTTTAAATGATTTTTGATAAAATGTGACTTATTCTCTTATCTCATTACCATTTACTGAAATAAAACTTTTAATATAATAATGTGATGTTCTAAGTTCAGGATCGTTTCCTTTCGACGGCGTAATACATAATGTCTCTTGCTAAATTTACCATTGCTTCATTTTGGCAAGTGATTTGTAAAATTTCTTTTTAAAATCGTAATCTATTTTGTAATTCACTGCATTTTTACATTATTTTACAGGAAAACGTGCTGTTATTTGTTATGAAATAACTATATATCAAATAAGTAATTCATTGTATATTCCCGATAAACTAACTGTTAATCGAATGAACAGCAGAAAGCGCATTGTGGCGTGATTTTGTTTATTTGCTCTGATATTAGTACAATGCCATACAGATACCACCTGCGTTAACCATTCCTAATTAGATGCAAGACAGCTAGCCAACAGAACCTTCATTCAGGCTTCTCTAATCAAATATTGAGGTTTGAAGAGCACTCTCGATCTCAAAAGGCGGAGCACGATTTTAAGGAAATAGGATACGGTTTGGTTTTTCAGTTTTTTGAATTTCGCACAAAGCTACTCGAAGACTATCTGTGCTAGTTGTCCCTAATTTAGCAGTGTAAGACTAGAGGGAAGGCAGCTAGTCATCACCACCCACTGCCAACTCTTGGGCTACTCTTTTACCAACGAATAGTGGGATTGGCCGTCACATTATAACGCCCCCACGGCTGAAAGGGCAAGCATGTTTGGCGCGACGTGGATGCGAAACCGCGACCCTCAGAATACGAGTCGCACGCCTTAACGCGCTTGGGCATGGCGGGCCTAAAATAGGATGCGAACCATACACTACTGGGCTCACATTTCGGTACGATAGCCTTAGGCAGCACCCAACTCCTTTGGTCAAACTGTATATAATAAAATGTCAGCCTCTCAGAATATCGTATCAATTTTAGGAGAGTTCGAAGCGAGGAAGTGTCTCTATTCTTCATTCTTAAATTGTTATACTGAGTAGAAAATGTTACATACACATAGAACAAGCTACATTCCCCTTCGTAAACAGATGAAATGTGGAAGTACAATATAGAATTGTATTAAAAAAATAATAATAGCCTGTTTCACAATATTACATGAGTGTAGTAAAAGTAACTGCTATACGAGGTCAAAATCAATTAAACTGCTTAGTTTGAAAATTGATTTTGAAAATAAGAACATGCGCAGGAACACCGGTGTTGTGCAGCTGGTGGACAAGGTATGTCATGCATTATTCAAAATGCTATCTAGCGACGAGAAGGTGGTTACATGAAGTCATTTTTATAACTATAGTAATAAAATATTAACATATGTATCACGTAGTAGTTGAAGTTTACCAAAAGATACAATTTTATGTAGTATACAACTTTTAGTTATTCCTCTCTGAATAATTACGTCTATTTATCAAAATAAAATTTTGTTTTAATGATATTAGGCGAGAGCTACAGAAATATCTTGTTTTGTGCAACAACACTTTGAATGCTTTGTGTTCTATATAGCACTTGATTACGCTTAATTAAGTACCTTATATTTGTTTAGAATAGTTCTAATCTTTTACTGGCTAACTTCAAAACCTGTTCTTACATTTGAATGGCCACAAACATGTAATAAGCTGACTACCTTGTTTCGATATAACTTTTTTTGATATTTAGAAATAGTGTCAGTGGCTAACTAAAGAGACAGGTAATAAAATGTTTTGTTGTTTGTTTACCAATATATTCTGTTGTTAACTAAAAACTGGTTATAAACTGACTACATTTATTTAGAAATAATTTCTGTAGTTAACTAATGAGTACTTTAAATGGGCAGGTGAGTTAAGGTGTGCGACTCGTAATCCAAGAGACGTGGGTTCGCATCTCCGTCGCGTCAAACGTAGTCGCAATTTTAGCCGTGGGGGCGTTATATTCATTGGAAAAAAAGTAGCCCAAGAGTTGGCGGTGGGTGGTGATGACTAGCTGCCTTCCCTCTAGTCTTACACTGCTAAATTAGGGACGGCTAGCGCAGATAGCTCTCGAGTAGCTTTGAGCGAAATTCTAAAAACAAACAAAACAAACTAATGAGAAACTTGTAATAAACGACCTTCGTTGTTCGTTTAGATATAGCTTCTGTGGTTGAATGACGAATGTCATGTGACATAGTACTTATTTCGAGGTTTTTGTGAATATATTTATGACTGACAAAGTGTAATTTGAGAAAATATATTACTTTATGTTTGGCGAAAATTATATAGTTGAGAATCAATTATTTGTTTATAAAGTGTTCCTGTATCTTACGGGCGGGAGTCATATAATAAACTAACTTTATGTTTCAGAAATATTTAACTTAGGTGAAAGTTACTCAATTGACTACATACGAACTAAGTTCCAAAGAGCATGATTATCCAAAAAAATCGTTTTTCGATATTTTAATAATTTACAAACAAAAGCCAACCTATTCATTACTTATGTTTGTTTGAAATAGTCCAAGGGTTTTCTTTTATAAAGCTAACGTAATGGTACACTGTCGTTTTATTAAACGAAAAAACAAAAAAATACGATAGAACTGAAGAACAATATTGAGTTTGTTTAGTTATTATTCTATTTTAATGTAAATACTGAATTATAATCGTAAGATTTGCAATTCACTTTTTTATAACATTTTCATGAAAATAAGTTATTTTTCATTTACTTAAGTCTTAGATCATCACCTAGAAAAGGCGTGGGCTCGAAATTCCGTCACACCAAACATGCTCGCCCTGCCAGCTGTGGGGATTTATAATGTGATAGTCAATCCCACCATTTGTTGGTAAAAGAGTAGCCCAAGAGTTGGCGGTGGGTGGTGATGACTAGCTGCCTACCCTAGCTGCTTACACTACTAAATTAGGGACAGCTAGCGCAGACAGCCTTGTTGTGGGTTTGCGCGAAATTCAAAAACAAGCACCTGGAAAAGGTACCAGTACTGAATTAACATCTTTTCCCATAATCAAAACACCATAGTTATGGGAGACTTAAACAGTAAAAATGTTTCCTTTGGATGCCGAAGTTCTAATTCAAATGGTAGAAAATTAATACAATTTATAGATGATAATAACATAGCTTTATTGAATGATACCACCCCAACACATACATCCTATTCCACTAACACTAGTGACATACTAGATCTGTGTATGTGTACATATAATTTAAGCCAGAAATTAGTAAAATTTCAAATGGGAAAAGATGTAGATAGTGATCATCTCCCAATTTTTTGCGTCTTCGATCTCACCCCCTATAAAAATATAACATATAGGAAAGAAAAATTTAATTACAGTAAAGCAGATTGGCAATGCTATAAACAAGAATTAGATAATCTGTTACCTAATAAAACTATTAAAGAAGTTAAAACGCATGTCGAAATGGACAACTATTGTCAAACAATCACGGATTGCCTTCAGAAAGCAGCCAAGTTAACAATACCAAAACAACACCATAAAACAACAAACAACACATGGAAACCCACCACAGAAATAATCAACTTAATTAAAAAGCGCAGACAACTGAGAAGACAGTACATGATTACAAGAAACAGAGAAACTAAAACACAAATAAACAACATTAGAAATCACATCAGAACTCAAATAAAACAACAAAAACAAAATAAATGGGACAATTACTGTAATAAACTAAACGACATAACTGACCCGAAAAAATTCTGGTCATATCTTAAAAGATTCACAAATGAAAACACAAACACAAAGAAATATCCTCCACTTGAACATAATAACACCACTGCACACACAAATAAAGAAATAGCCGAAACTTTCAAGGATCAACTCCAAAATACATTTAAAACTCACACAGATCCAGATATGAATACAAACTTCTACAATAAAGTCACTAATCACATAGCAAACAATAAACATCAATATGAACCAATATTTCCAGTAAACAGAACTTGTATTTGTATCAGTTATGTTTACTGGAAACAATTGAAAAGCATGAAAAGCAATAGAAAAATACCAAAAACAAAGCACCAGGAGAAGATGAAATACAAGCTATTCTCCTAAAAAAGGGCACTTCGAAATTGTTTGACCATCTAAATTCACTATTTAACTTATCGCTATCCTCAGGATATATCCCAGTTTCTTGAAAGCTAGCAAATATATTAATGTTCCATAAGGAAGGAAAACCAGCGAATAAACCAAATAGCTACCGACCAATCAGCCTGACCAGCTGTGTTGGCAAAATTCTCGAAAGAATAATAAGTAATAGACTCTCCACATTCTTGGAGATAACATCAAAATTACCAGAACAGAATGAATTCAGAAAATTTAGACAAACGACAGACCATTTAATAAGATTAACCGAAACCATAATAGATAGTTTCAATAAAAAAGAATGTACAGTCGCTTGCTTCCTCGATATCGAGAAAGCATTCGACACCGTTTGGCACGACGGTCTAAGGTTCCGAATGAATGAAATGGAACTACCGCGAGGAATTATTCGCTGGTTATCTAACTTTCTGGAAAACAGAAAATGTAGAGTAAACGTAGAAGGAACTTTTTCCGAATACTTTACTCCACTAGCTGATGTCCCACAGGGAGGGGTGGTTAGCCCAAAACTCTTCATCATGTATGTAAACAATATGCCATTGAAGGATCCAAATCATGGATTCTCATCACAGTTCGCAGATGATGTGGCAATCTGGAAAAGTGCTGCAACACCCACGATAGCAGCTACAAACATACAACCACAATTAAATATAATTAGTGAATACTGTGAAAAATATAGAATTAAAATAAACACAGCAAAAACTCAGCTCGTACTCTTTACGAAATCGACAAAACACAAAAAACAACAGCCAGAAATATATATGAATGGTACTCTACTCCAGATTGCCCAATCAGCAAAATTTTTAGGTCTGACTTATGATTCAAAATTAACTTGGATCAATCATGTCAACGAAATTAAAAATAAAATTTGGCGAAGAACCAACTATGTAAGGAGTCTAACTGGTAAACACAGTGGAGCATCTACAGATAACATTTTGAAAATATACAAAACATATATTAGACCAGTAATAGACTATGCAGCTCCAGCATGGGTAACTGTAAGTAATAAAACAATCAAAACTAAACTACAAACAATCCAAAACACACTTCTCACAACTGCATACAGAGTCCCGAGATCAATATCATCTAAATTCATTCATAATTACTCGAACATACCAACCATATCAGATAGACTCCTAAATATTACAATTAGGTATTTTAACAAAAATTGGATGAAAAATGATTTATTATGCAAACTAGACAGGTACCTCATACATGATGAAGAAAATCATAAATACCTCTCCCCAATTAACATATATTTTAAATATAAAGAAAAATAAATTAAAGTAAAATATGTATGTATATAAACTTTAAATCTTATATTTATAGTTTACATATTTATGTATTTAAAAATAAATAAATAAAATAAAATAAATAAATTGCCACCAGCTAACTTGACCTATTGTGAATAATAGACTATAAATGGACATTGCCCTGAGAAGGACCTAACATACAAACAGTTAGGGAAAATAAGTTCAGGAAGGAGGAAGAGGTCAAAGAGAACCTGACCCTCCAGGGCAAAATACCCAGATACCATTGATCCATCACCAGTACTGAATACCGGAACTTATTTTTTTAAAGGTGTTACCAGTATCGGGACGTATTTGAGCTACTTTAACTTTTATTATGTTTACACGTAGGTTTTCTTTAAAAAAAAACAGTTCCTTTCACTCAGTCGGGTACTTTCAAGTTTTTTTTTGATAAATTCAATTCCACCTAGAATGATTCAATTTCAAAAATTTGTAATATTAAAAGTTGTGTTTCGTCTTTAAATTACCAACTGAATGATTTTATTTTGTATAAAATATTTTGACGTATTTCTCGTGGTAATTGTATCTTACAAAAACACAATTATATTGTTTGCCTTAAAACATCATTAAAGATAACCTATAAGACGTTCACAAAAACATAAAAACAGAACGATAATAATTAAGACAAGAAAAAGCTAAGCTCTCGTAACTTATGATCCAATTAATATTCTCCTTGATCACTTACAAATATGCCACTCGATTTAAAGTTATTTTAAAACTAAATTTACTTAGGTTATGTAATTTGATATTAATAATTACTAGTACTAAACAATAAACTAGGCTTACGTTAGTTTGCTATTTTGCTGTGGTGTCGAACTTTTACTTTAGATAGCAAAATTTATCATTTCTTTAGATATGAATGTTGAGTAAAAAAATAGTAAAAGGTGTTATCATAATAACACTGTCAGGCACGATAACTACGAAGGAAATACCTAATTTTAATGCTTTAAAAATATTAAATCAAATATCAGTTATAGCACATCGTTTCATTCAACGCTTTTGTAGCAAGAATAAATTCAGTACAGAAACTAGCAGAATCGTAAAAATTAAATAAATATTACAAGAAAACGTTAAAATATGGATGTTTAAACACAAATAAAGAATACTTACTAAACATGTTTCAATAAATACAATCTCCCAATAAAGAGAAATTGCGCTTACTAAATTATTAATACAATTCCAAACTAGGTTATGTTTGTTTGCCTCGTTGTTATAATGTCGACCAGCGATTAGACCTAGTTGTCTCCATCCGCCTTTATTTTTTTGTTTCATAATATTAAAGGCCATATATCTTATCTTTTTCTGCATAAAAATGTACAACTATAAATAATAAATTAATAAAGCAAAATAAAGTAAACAATAAATAACGAAATATCGTATCTTTTTAATATAAGAAACACATTGGTAAATCTTGGTACTGAAAATGAAATAGATATATCTTGTTTATCATATTATATTATAATAATCTGATGTTTTTTCATTTCTTTAAAAATGTGCCAGATAATATCTTAAATGATCAATTTATACGTTTTGTAACACATAAAATAATTTATTTTATCCTGCGAAATATCTCAGTCAGTGAGCCAACTTCTTTACTAATTTATCATTCAAAGAATAAAAACGCCATTTTTTAAAGCACTGTAATTTGAAAGAATACAAATTACTTTGCATCTTTGAAAAAAAAATCTGTTTAAAGGTGCGATGTCTTCTTAATAACAGAAAATTGTATTGTAATTATAAAGTAGTTTAGCAGGAATCCTAGCGAGTCGTAACAGGAAAATCTCCTAGGAGTAACTCTTGAAGAAACACGTCATAAACTTGTAATTAACAAGGACGTGTAGCTGAGGCCGTGGTGGTAAAGAACTGAGAAAGTGTAACTTCGGTATTTATGTGAATAAAGAAAAACGTTGCATGTTGACGAGAAAACAAAAACGTATGAATAGTCATTGTAATAATGAAAAAGCTGGTGCTGTGTAATACAAAAGTTATGAGTATTTTGAAAAACTGTTTTTTAACTAATGAAGTGTATGAATTATTTATTTTATTATAGGAAGAAATGCATAAATATGTAAAACAGAATACAAGAATTAAATTTTATTTTGACTCCACCAGTTTGTAACAGAAAAAAGGGTTTAAGATATTACCATCAATATTTATACGTATATCAATATTTATCGGCCCGGCATGGCCTGGTGGTTAAGGCACTCGGCTCATAATCCTAGGGTCGTTTGTTCGAATCCCCGTTGCACACCGGACATGCTCACCCTTTCAGCCGTGGGGGCGTTATGATACAATGTCAATTCCACTGTTTGTTGGTAATAGAGTAGCCCAAGCGTTGGCGGCGGATTGTGGTGAATTACCTCTAATCAATCACCTGAATATTAAGGACAACTAGCACAGATAGTCCTCTTGTAGCTTTGCGCGAAAAACTAAAACAAGTAATCAATATTTATCTATCAGATCATGCCGTAAGTAATGTCTGAAAATTTAGTCATTTCTGTCATTTTTAGAAGGCTTTAGTGACTAAAATATCTACTAGGACATGTATAAAAATGTTCAGACAAATAAAATAAACCCAACTCCACTTTTTTAGATCGTTAATCAGATTAACCCTTATGAATATGAATGCATCTGAGGAGCACATTAGGCACATAGTGCTTTATGAGTTTAAAAATGGCCATAGTGCAACAGAAACAACACGAAACAGTCAAGGTGTTTTGGTGTGGAGTCTCTCAATGAAAAAAATGTTAAAGATAGATTCAGAAATTTAGATCAGGTGATTACAGCTCAAGTGATGAGCCACGTTTAGGTCGTCCTGTTGAATTTAATAATGACTTGCTGTTGACCACACTTGATGAAGATTGTGTTGTAATAGTTGAAGAACTAGCACAGAAGCTTAATTCAAACCATTCAACAGTGTACTGTCATCTGCAACAGCTTGTAAAGGTGTCAAAACTTAGAAAATGGTTCCACCATGATTTGACAGAACCAACTTCAAAGCAAGTGTGGACATCTGCATTCGCGTGAACGCAACTCACCTTTTTTGAACATGGCAGTCACTGAAGATAAAAAATGGATATTTTATAAAAATGTTGAGCGTCGCAGATAAACTGCAGGTAAACTGGCTAAAGCACAGCCCATAATGGACTTCCACCCTAGGAAAGTCTTGTTAAGCGTTTGATGGGATATTGTTGGTGTGATCCATTTTGCGTTGCTTCCACTCAATGTAACGATTATATCGGACTTCCATTGCCAACAGTTAGATCGCTTAAATGTGGCACTGAAAGAAAATAGGCCTGCTTTGATCAATCGTAAAGATGTTGTATTACACTAGAATAATGCACAGCCCCATACAGCAAGTATCACATTTGCAAAGATTGAAGAGCTAGACTGGGAAAAACTTCCACATACTCCTTATTCTCCAGACCTTGCCCCATATGATTATCATCTATTCCAAATTTTTTAGAATTATCTTGATGGAAAAGAGCTTGGAACATATGAAGATGTCAAAACTACCCTCTCTATATTTTTTTCTTTCAAATCCTAAGAATTTTATAGAAGTGGCATTCAGAAGCTTGTGAATCGTTGGCAGGAAGTAATTAATAATTATGGAACATACATTACACTATTGATTAAACAATATTAAAAGCGTTTGAAATTCTTTCTTTTTTCTGAACCTAAAATCAGGCATCACTTAAAGGATGACCTGATATATATCTTATAATATATTACATTCTTAAGGATGGTAATTACAAAATCTATCTTCCAAAGTTGTTCTTAAATACTTCAATATGGAAGTCTCAGTGGTAAAGACAGGAAACATATAACTAGCCTGTTTTCAAAACTATCGGTATCATACACATAATTACGCCCTATTAATTTTATTTTAAGTTTTTCTTCCGAAACCTTAATGATACAAATAAAAAAATCTATCAAATTTTACCGTATTTTAAATATTTTGGAGTCTTTCTTATTAAAGATAGATTAATAACCTAATGGTTATTTTGTTATTAGTAAATAAATAGCGATGTCAAGTATTTCGTGAAGATAGTAAAAGAGTCTCTTTTATATTAAAGATGTATTGAATTGTCGTATTTTACAAGGCTTAAGGTTGATACTGAGAACAAACTTCAATCTTTACTGTAACATAACAAACTTTCAATTCACAAATATCGATGATAGAAGCCACTGCCATGTAAATGTGTCATGACAGTAACGGCTGTCGGCAACACATTCATAGTTGTCTGAATATGGTATGTGAACCAGCACCTGGTTGGTCGATTTAAAAGAAGAAATTAATCATTGTAGACAGGCCAGAAAATGAAAGGTTCTTCTCCATCCAAGCAACTAACAGTCTCTCCTAACTTGTTGGCAAGTGCAACCAGCCACTCTGAAGCAACCAGATTAGTGCTTTGATACACGGGAGAAATACCCAAATTGCTTCTATTCTGGAATCAAAATAAAAATTAATGATTAAATGCACAACGGTAACCCATTTATTTACTTTAAAGAACATGTACAACAAAACTTCGCATTTCAAAACGTCTCTTCCTTATACTTCATAGAGTTGCAACACATGTTGGTATTTTTAACAACAGTTTTGTAAAATTCTAAGCTTTTATAAAATTCGTCTGTATTTGATATAATACTTTCAGATTTTTACAAGTGTGTATTTGACAGAATTTTCCAAATTCTTACATGAGTACATTTGATACAATGTTTTAAATTTATACAGGTGTATATTTGGTATAATGTTTCAAGTTCCTGCAAGTGTACAATTGATATAATGATTGCTATATATAATATTTACCATAAGTGCACATTTAATATAAAAGCGGAGATGCGTTAGAAAACTAAGCGTTTTGAAAACACACTTAAGAAACATACATATGTTTGTACATCAGTCACTTTGCGACTCCGGATTTTCTTGAAACATTCTGCTGTTTCTGATAGTATAAAGTTTTAAAAACTTTAGTGTTTTGACTTAAGTTTAGCAAATGTTGATAGTTAGGAAACTCAACTCATAATTTACGAGGTGTGGGATCAAAACACATCGATGAACATTCTCGTCCTTTCAGCCATAAAGCTATTAGAATGTGATGGATAAACAAATTGTTCATTAGTAAAAAGCAGCCAAATAACTAGTCCTGGGTGGCATTGACTAGCTGCTTTTCTTCTGAAGTCGAGTCTATCACTTTTAAAAATAGGAGCGGTTATCCCAGATAGTTTTATATGATATTGAACATTAAACAAGTAAAATTAATAATTGAAAAATGTCTACCACCTTCTTTAGAAAATAATTAGTTTGAATACTACCATATCTTCAAATATTTTCTGTGTAACTTCCTTTAATTGTTTTTAAATGCAGAAGTACACAGTGAGATATCTGCGCTGCACCCACCTTGGGTATCGAAAAACCCGATTTTTAACATTTATTACAAGCCCGCAAGTTTACATTGATTCATCAAAGCCCTGGAGTAACTTTAAACAAAATTTAACTGACAAACGAATAAGCTCATGTGTACTTTTTTATGAAATTCTGGTTATTCAGATAAGTCAGCTCATTTATTAATATTGGGAGTTTGGGATGTGAAATAGTGAAATAATATGAAATATTGTTAATCTCTTTAAGTGTGATTTATTGATATCTATTCATAATATAACCCTACACGAATAACAACGATATTTTGATGCCATGATCACATTATTGATAACTCGGTGATTTACAACGTAAAGTAACTTGAAGTATACTCATGAAAAATTACACACCATTGTATGCGTGCCACAGAAATTCCCTCGAGTTAAATAAAAATATTCTTGGGTGAGAATTTTTTTGAACAAAATATCGTTCAACAAATTTTCTATTCTGAGCTCCCATCCAAAACGTGGTAATAAATTGGGTTACATTGTGTGAGAACGTTTAGTAATAAACTGGGAGTTGTAAAAATACAAATACTCGTAGGTAGTTCATATATAACCCATAAAGCAATTATGTCATAACAGAGCACTTAAATGTAATACTTTCTAATTTTTGTGTTAAACTATAATAATATTAAATTACTGAGTGGTATTAACATACATGTAAAACTCGTAATTATTATTAAGATAAGTGAAATTCTTGATTAGTTATAGATCTGTGTAGATCTCTTGAGTAGCGCATAAGCTTTTTTTCCAGGCTTTGTTTTGTTTGTTTTTGAACTTCGCACAAAGCTACACGAGGGCTGTCTACGCTCCCTGTCCCTAATTTTGCAGTGTAAGACCAGATAAAAGGCAGCTAGTTATCACCACCCATCAATAACACTTGGGCTACCTTTTACCAACGAATATCGGGATTGACTATCATATTCTAACGTTCACACGGATGAAAAGGCAAGCATATTTGGTGTGACGAGAATTCGAACCCACGACCTTCGGATTACGAGTCGAGTGCTTTAACCATCTGGCCATGCCGGGCTCCTTTTCCAGGGTGCAAACCATAGATGACATCCGCATAAGACCTTTGTGGCCACTTTTGTTTTCTTTTTTCTTATAGTGGCGAAGTCTATCTTATTATATTCTCTTTGAACTAATGTCAAACAAAGAACTAGAAATGGTCACGTCAAACCGAATTTTTTTGATATGGCGGCGTGACTGGAACATTTGTTTATTTTAGTTTTAGAGAGACTCATGGGTGACTTGATTTAGCTTATTAATTTAAAATGAAATACCGATATGCAGTTTTGACCTGAAAAACTTTAAATAGAACAACATGGTCAAGAAAAATTTGGAAAAGTAAAAAACTAGGTTAAAAGAAATCAGTGAACACCCAGTGGTGGAAAAATTAACCCAAGAGTCAGATGAAGAAGTATAATTTTAAGAAAGATACGTCCACGGTGCTTAAGATGATTCAATACATGTATGAAAGTTACCAACAGAAAAGTAAAACATTAGCCATCTTGTTTTGAAGTAAAACATAAAAAGGTCACAGCATAATTAGTGTCAAAAATAAGATAGTGGAAAAATAAAGGGTCATTTATGAAATCAAGTGTGCTATTTACAACTAATTAATTACTAAAATCTTACTCCTGCTACAAAACAAATTCATCCTGACCTTAATTAATTTCAAGTTGAAAGTTAAATTACTGAGATAAAACACAATCACACACATTTTAGTTTATAAGAAACTAGTTCATCAACTGAAGCATTATACATATAAAGTTTGCTTTAGAGTAAAGCCATGTTAAGCTATCTGATGTTCTACAGCAGGGAATCAAACTTCAGTCCATGGTTATCAAACTTTCTCTTAAATTCACTGGAATTTAGTATCTCCTGAACATCTGATGGAAACCCATTCCAGTTATCAACTATGCTGTTGGAAAAATAAAACTTTCCTGGCGGAAGATGACTCCTACCATGCCAAAATGTACATTTGTGTCCCCTTGTTCTGCTATTCTCACTGTTGAATATGAAAAGTTATCAAGTATTGTGAAGAGCTAAATAAACAGCTTATTTCAAAACTATAACAAGGCTACTAGCACACTAGCCTTACGGCTAGTCTCGTATAACAGAAGTGACTATACAGCTTACACTGTATTTGTACAGTTATTCTTTTAACCCAACGAAGCAGCTAGATTTTTAGTGTTAACACAAAAATATTCGTTGTGGACAATAGACTCAAACAACATTAATATAGATAAAAAACTACATTTGGAAACAAAAATTAAATAACAAACTCTTTAGTTACTGTCTAAATGTAAATTTAGTAAGTGGAATCTATTGAGTACACATATACATATATATATGTGTATAAATGAAACTATATAACACATATCTTCAAAATATTTTCAAAACTCTTTATTATATTTGATTTAAAACAGTTAAATAAAACACAGATACATAACAGTATAAATTCTGGCACTATTTAGTTCATAAAATAAGGTTCTCTTTAACAAGACTTGCTAAACAATAAACAACTTTCCTTGTTTCTTTTTTACCTTAAATTTTTGTATATGTTTTACGCTACCACTGTATGTTAAATTATCCAAAATTAATGTGGGTTTAAATTTATTAATAAAATAATCTCTTATTATTTTCAAAAGAATATCAAGGTAATATGTATTATTATTTTTAATTTTTATGAGATTTATGTAAATTTATTCTCAAACGTAGGTTTTCTTTTCCCCCAACACATATTTGCTTACAACAAATACAAGATAATAAACAAATAACATTGTGTAAATTACTACTAAATCTCCAATTTATAAAGAATAATATGTTGTCTCAGGAGGGTCTGTAATACGTTTAGTGTATATAGTATAACCTTTAACACATATATAACAATTTGGTTTATTGCGGGAAAATTAACATCATCAGAATTTCTGCTTAATTCTTTTAAAATCGTCTATAGGCTTTTGGGTTTGTGTTCACAATGGTATGATTTGGTTATTTTCAAACACAGCTTTTAAAATTTCGTTTTAAATTCTTTGCAGTTCTTTTTCTGGATATCATTAACATCAGTTTTGGCTTCAGGATAATGTGTAATTATGAAAGGAATAATTTGTTCTTCTTTTATGCTATCTTACACTTTAGAATAAATTTAAATAATTTTCTTAATAAAAATATAAATAATAGCTCATTACTTCTTAATAAACACATGAATAAGTGTGATATGGAAAAATATCATGCATTACAAGAACGTTTTTTCCAAATATTTCCAGTTTTAGAAACTGAAGGGTATTGTGGAAGACATGTATGTGTGTGTTTTAAGTTATATCTTTCAAATTCAATATAAGAAACAGTTTAAAAATATTTCTAAGATATTTTATGCTGTTTCATATTTATTAATCGTCTTCCCGAGTTAAATATCCTTGATTCCGTTTATGCACACACACACACACACACACATATATATATATATATTTCTCATACTAAATAACATAAGTGATATAAAACATCATTTTAGAAATACATTACTCTGTCTATAGGAAAATGAGTGCTTACAACTTCACAAGTTCAGCTTTTAAAACAGACTATTCTCAGTTATTGCTTGTCTACAAAGAAAAGTGTAATCTTCAGACATCAACCTCACCTTCTCTGAGAACTCTAGCAACTGGGATTCTTTGCCTCTGTGACATTTTAACAACGAAAGAAGTGGATAGTGGCTGGATTCTGTTCTAGGCGAAATATTGAAAAAAAAAACACTTTGAATTCATTCAATTCATGGTAAAAGTTTTTGCGATCACCCCTAAAGGGAAGGTGAAGAAATTGTACTTAAAATGTGGGATACGAACAAGAAATGAGAAACGTGTTTCCTATCAGTTTCTACTTTTTTACTATTTTCTCACATCGAATTATTTCTCGTAGCATGTAAACGTGAACCATTTTTCATTGCAAAATATCAAAATAGCTGTTAAAGAATGTATTATATTTGTCTGAAGTCAGAATTGAAACCGTAAGGATTCACAAAATCAAAAACTGATTTGAGCACGTTCTTTGTCTTGGAGAAAACCAGAAGATAACGAAAAATTCTACAGTATACATAAACAACAAGGCGATCGACAACTACAGGAGCCCCAAATTTCTTTGAAAAGTAACAGAATTTTTCAGTCACATCCATATCCACGTATAGTGCATTTTGAATAATATGTAACCAAGCTTTTCCATGTTAAATATTGATGCAGGCGGCGGAGTTGGAAGATCACTATGCTAACGTTAGACCTACCGATAGGGACGAGTTTCATTGATTAAATTAGTTTCTTTCCACTAAAAAGAAAGAAAGAAAAAAGAACTAAACTTGTGATTGAAAAAGAACTGTGGAAAATAATGAAGATTTACTTCGAAAACGTTTGACTAATATCTGGTTTATGCCAGGAAACAGTGACTAGCTTGGAAATAACTCTCTAGTTGCTTGAAAAATTAGGGGTTCAGTGGTGAATCTGTCCTAAAATATGTTAAGGCACCTTACGTTGTAGCAGTAGCTAAAATATCGTCCGGAAAAAAACAACAACTACATTTCTGAAGTAATTCTCAAAAACCTTCATTTTGTTATTATTGTGTCAATAGCTGGTAAAAGGTAATAAAATATAGACATTTTAAATTCCAGTTATGAAACGAACTTTAACAAATGCAGATAATTTTATGTTGTGTAAGTGGCGTTCACGTAAATTATTGTGTACATATTCTTCTATGCCTGGCCAGGTGGTTAGGGTGCTGTCTCGCAAATTGTGGGTTGCGAGTTCGAATCTCAGTTACCAAACATTCTCGTCCTTTCAACCATGGGGCGTTATAATTATACACTCAATCTCATTATTCTTTGGAAAAGCGTAACTCAAGAGTTGGCAGTGGGTGATGTTGACTAGCTGTCTTCTTTCTATTATACCACTGGTATGTTAGGAAAAACTAGTGCAGATGACCCTTGAGTAGATTTGGGCGAAATTCAAAACATACAAACAAACTAAGCTTTCATACCTGGAAGGGAACTTGTGAAATTTACTTTACCTTACAATGTGCCATGAACTACGTTTGATATTGGGTTGTCATTAGCACCCGTACTGTTTTACAGTACGGTACTGTCGCATCTGCGACTGATGCTCATGTGAGACGACAGTTTCATTTCAAATTTTAAAAGTAGTTTTGAACAAATTAGATACTTTATATAATGCCAATAAATGAGTTTAATACAACTTCCTACTTATGGAAACATTTAACTTACTTTACATTTCGCTAATAGCAACAATTTATGTACGATATTATGTATATTTCTATTCCCAAATTTAATTTCTAATGTGAAATACAATGTCTATGGATTCACGTTGCACCAATAGATCAAATTTATAAAATTCACATGGAAACTGTGCACTCTTGAAAGCAACATCCAGTTTTTAACATACATTACATTGAACCAAGAGCTACAGTTTATATAAGATATTGTATAAATTCATATACTTAAATTCAACTCCCAACATATACCCTGCTAGTCACTGTATAAGTTACAGATGACAACAGAATATCGTGTTCAGTTTTTTATCTGAAGAAAACTAGTTGTTAACTATATTTTCTGCCAAATACAATCTATAATGTAAATTTAAAAAAATCCATGTTTTGTTATTTGCTAGGATTTTAAAAAAAGCGTGATAACTAATATAATGTATGTATATGTTTTAAAGATTATACATATGGTTGACAAATAAAGCATTGATTGATTTTAGTGATTAGTATAGTGTGACAAAAACCACCTATATACTACCCACTGTCTGCCACTTTAACAAAACATTATCCAATTTAAGAGATAAAATACTTTCGTATCCATATTTCAAGCGAATATCAGGCCTCAACATAAGACAATTATGTCAACTAGGTGTAGCTACTTCCTTCAAGTATGATATCAAACTGTTCGGTATTGGATGTATAGAGTATTATCATTGTATAATACTCACGCCAATATAAAAAATACTTTTCACTTTATATTAAAATATCTAATTTCCTTTCATAAATCTCTACAATGTGAAGTAGATAATAAAGGTTGGTGCTTTGCACGTACACGTTGTATGAATCTGTAGCATCAGTCACGCAAGGCACAGGAGGTTTCACTTTACTCCTCTGGTGCTTATTCATCCATAGCCATATAATATAACAACCACCTAGTTTTCAACCGTATAAGAACATCTAATTCAAATTCATATGATAATAACCAGGCATACATTATATAACAGCAACTAGAAATATACCATAGGGCAACATTCAGATTTGAAGCATATGACAATAACTAGGAATACACCTTATAATAACAACTAGGCTTAAGCCGTATGACAACAACTAGGAATACATTATAGAAGAACATTTAGGTTTGAATTATATAGCGAGGTGCGGGGACACACCATATAGCAAAAACTCGGTTTGAGCCACATGACAACAAATAGGAATACATCATAGAAGAACATTTAGGTTTGAATTATATGGCTAGGTGCGGGGACACACCATATAGCAAAAACTCGGTTTGAGCCACATGACAACAAATAGGAATACATCATAGAAGAACATTTAGGTTTGAATTATATGGCTAGGTGCGGGGACACACCATATAGCAAAAACTCGGTTTGAGCCACATGACAACAAATAGGAATACATCATAGAAGAACATTTAGGTTTGAATTATATGGCTAGGTGCGGGGACACACCATATAGCAAAAACTAGGTTTGAGCCACATGACAACAAATAGGAATACATCATAGAAGAACATTTAGGTTTGAATTATATGGCGAGGTGCGGGGACACACCATATAGCAAAAACTCGGTTTGAGCCACATGACAACAAATAGGAATACATCGTAGAACAACATTCAGCTTTGAACTATATGACATCAATAGGCATACGTTTTTAGCAACGTCTAGGTTTGAAACGTATGAAAATAATTAGGAGTACTTTATATAAAATCACTTAAGTAATTATGACGTCATGTCAGTATAAACATAAAAAAAATTATTAAGAATATTTCCCATAGCGTATCGCTTCTTTACTTATCACGTACTAATACCTAACAATATCACAATATAACAGTTTTCAAAAATCATACTCGCTTCTAATCAAAGCAAGTTAACTACATGGATCACAGCTATAAACCAATCTAACAATAAATATAACTAATCAACTATACTGGTCTTCATTTGTTTTTTATTAAAAACCATTGTTTCATGTTAGATGTGTTTTCAACTTTAAAAAAGTCCCATTGTATACATTATATTATAACAAACAACAATCAGTATCAATCACATAGAAACATATTAACATTCACAATATAACTATTTCATTGCCCAGTTTATATCACACCCGTATTTAACTTTAAAAAACACCTCATTATTCATCATAAACGCATTTATATGCACAATATATAATAATATCAGCATCCATAAAAGAGTAATGCTTTAATGTCCCTCATAATGATAATATTACGTCACTACACACCACGTAATGTAATTACGTGTAAAACACTACCTCAGTATTCACAATGTAACACTAACTATGCATAACATTGTTTCAATATACACCAAACAACTTTTGAAGTCTTAACATTTTCATGTTCAAGTGCATCTCTATTCTCCTTTTATTTTTTGTTGTTCTCCATTATTATATAAATGTTTAGTGGCTGATTTACTTATTAACATCTGAACTATTTGCCCAAACCAATACAAAACTAACCCATCATTAATATCATTGTCTTAATATATACACGTATCCTTCTAACTAGATGTATGCTGAGTCATAAAAGAACAGTAAACTATACTGTTGTTCCTACATAATATAACCTTTATTGACAAAAAGTGACCTATTGACCCATCTTATCTATTTTTCGTCTGAACTAAACTAAAACTATTTAAAATATCTTAAATCGAGCTCTTATCATTCATATAGTTATCAAACTTTCTCTCAAACTCACTTAAATTTACTGCTTCCACAACATTTGAAGACAACCTATTTTAGAGACCATCCACCCTATTAGAAATGTAAAAAATCTGTCCCAGCTGAATATGACTCCTATTCTGACAATAATTATATTTTTGTCCCCTAGTCCTACTATTCTCACTGTTGAATATGAAAAGTTGTAACGTATTGTAAAGAGATAAATAAACAGTTTATATCAAAACTATAATTAGGATTACAGCACACTAACCTTACAGCAAGTTTCATACGACAGACATGACTAAACAACGTATAATGTATTTATAAAGTAAAGCTATGGTAAAGAGTTAACGTACATCTCTCGGTAACTTAACTACTAAACTTTCAATAGTGTATTAATATATTAAAGCTATGGCAAAGTGTTGATAAAAAAATAACCAGAGGAAGTAACTGCTAAACTATCAATAGGGTATTAACATAGTAAAGATATGATAAAGTGTTGATAAACAGATAACCAGAAGAAGTAACTAAACTTTCAATAGTGTATTAGCATAGTAAAGATATGATAAAGTGTTGATAAACAAATAACCAGAGAAAGTAACTACTAAACTGTCAATAGATATTAACGTAGCAAAGATATGGTAACAAAACTCTCTACTTGGTGTGTGTTTTTTACCGAATATAACTTTATGAGTCAAAAGAGCTGTTAAGTTGGTATTATGTCTGCAAGAACAAAAAGCAGATGTTACAACAGATTAAATAAACCACCAATAAAAGAGAATTAGTTCAAACAGGAATCTTGCTTATCAAGATAGTTTATTCATTAAATGGAATTTAAGTTTTTTTTATATATTTGACATACAAGCATTTGATCAATATTCTACCTTAGCTGCTGAACATAGCCAAAGATATTTTAGTTCTTCAACTCTCCGATAAGAGGGTGCTGAGTCACTGATTTCCCTGTGAAATATACGTTTCATTTCAGAATGAAAAGCGGTGTCAGCAATATTTTATTGTAGGGTAAAAATTTAAAACTCCTTTTTGCCCCCGTCACGTCATTTCTCGTCGATACACCTGAGTCAGCTAACGTAAGTTTTGGTTTGGCCATTTATCAAACAAAGCAGTCAACAATAACTCTATATAACAGGGTTATCAACATAACTTTTAGCTATCAATATCTACTTCGTCTGACCTTGATGACAACGATGCTTTTAACTGTCGACGTCATTTTTACTTCTTTTTAACTTCGTAAACAACATCATATATGTTTAACGTTAGTGTTGATATTTCAACTGTCCACCTTAAGTGTGAAGACCCGTCTTTTTACCTCAGATATCACTAACACTTAATCCAGCTGTAAATATCATTTCTATGTAATTGAGTAGTCAGTGACATTTTTTAAGGTCTGAATGTCAACATACTTGCTGTTTAATCGATATATTAACATGAATTATGTTAACAACACTTTTGAGTTTGTCAAAATCATGTATGCCTAACATGAATTATTATTGTTAATTCATTTAAACCTACCTTCCAACATAACTTATTTCTAACCTGAGATTATCACACTTGTCTAACCTACGTTTCGAACCATACTTTTGTATTCTAGCAATCAGTAATGATTTCTTCTGAACTTGGTTACAGCTCCAGTTTTAACTGATCTATGTTTGAATGCCACTCCCATTAAATTTTAACACCACTTTTTCCTAGTCCTGATTCCAGTTTTTTTTCCTACGTTTCACGTGTTACTTCTAATCATACTATACTACTGCGCAAGTCACAAGCTAGAAAAAGGACAAAATAGTAGCTATAGTTATACAGTTTTTAGTTTCAGTGATCCGAAGGTATCCACTCATCAGATGAGTGCCCTTGCTATTAGTAACTGTAGTTTTTTTCATGCCATATCAGCAATTCTTTGTACCTTGAAAAGAATGACAGCAGTTTACCCAAAACTTCAAATAATCCACTAACGTCCAATGACCGATGGAAGGTCATGCAACGGTGGGAATAGTGTAACGTTAGAGTATCTAACATCTCAAGATAATTTACTATAACAGTTGTTATTATATAACTATAGAGCCTGATAGCAAAACGGTATAATTAGTATATATATACATACAAAAAATGTTTATGAATTTAATTATAGTAAATAGCAACTTAAACCGAAAACAAAATTCAATAAATCGTAAATCTTAGTAGTCTTATTAATGTAACCAAGTTAAACGTAATGAACAGAAAAATAATTTATTACATGTTTGTTACACGAGCTAACACAATTAATCCAGCTTTAGCTCGATGTTAACACTATATTTGCATAGTCCAACTTTGCTAAAACAATTCTAAGTAATTTTTTAAACCAGCTTTAAACCAAACTTGTTTGTGGAACTCAGCTGTGAAAATCGTTTTGTCTAATCCATGTTTATATTTCAATTTTGTCTAACTCGAATTTTCAAGTTAAAAACTGTTGTGTGTGTGTCATGTGGTAAAAAGTAGAGCGACTTATAAAACAAGTGTAATCTACAGTTAGTAACATAAATATAATTTACATTTCATAGAGATTTTCAATAAGTATTAACTTCTGTTTCAAATGTGCTTCGTGCAATTATCATGAAACTGTTTCATTATTTCTAAGGTTAAAATGTGTTTTTATGGAGTAAAGTAACCCATTAGTCTTTCGCACTGTAGTTTGTTCACCAAAAAATAAGCCAAACACGTTGAAGAACCATTTATCGAACTGATTACTTCAACATCAAAGTAATCAATTACAGCTCTAATAATTTATGATGTTGCTGTAGCAATAAGTCAGTATTTTTGTACTTATAGCTTCACTTCTAAGAAACAACCATGTAAAATTATGATGACTTTTCCATAAGGTTGTTGGACTACTATTTACTGCCTAACATGCAACACAGAACGATTGTATGTAATATGTAATTATTTATTTCTTGATTATCACTCATGAACCAAGTTGGTTTTGTGATGAATATTAACTGAACATCGAATAATGGTAAATTTTGTATTTTGAATTCATGCTCTTCAACAGCATTGAGTGTTTGAGAGAACACGACAGGTGTTGGACAAGAGTCGCGGGTGGTCCAAAAACAAAAAACTTCAATTAAATATGACTTTCTGAAGCTTTTGTAAGAAAGAGTATGTAATAGAATCAATGTATACAATATCTAATTAACGTTTGATAAAAACTTGTAAAAAAATCATTGATCGAATGTTTCATTTTCTTTCTTTATAAAACCTTTGCTCTATAGCACAAAATGTTCTTTAAAGCAAGTTAAGCAAAATTAAGAAGTAGTTACTAAAGTAATTGCTTTGAGAAAGCAAAATGTTCATATTTTAAGGCATGCATGTATTGCTATTTCAAAAATAATTAAAAATGATTCTGTAAAGCGCTTAATGCTGTAAAATGTTTTACAGACTTGAATAGCAGGTTTAGGAGTTATTCTTTAAACTTATTCTATGCAAATCTGAAATCAGATTCCTTCAAAACCTTTTTACACTAAAACATTTTTTATGTGTTTTGTAAACTTTTCACATGAAATCTACGGACTTTTTCATTTCTATGTTCATAATGTCAGTGAGCACGCACCTTTGTCGTGAAGTAATATTTCTCAACCAGTCTGCAGATTTTGTGGCTTGTGTTCAAGTCTGCCCTTTTACTTATATAAAAAGTGTTTAGGCTATATACATATACGTAAATCTAAAAGAACTAAAATAATACGTTCTGTTTTACTTTGATATATTTTGCAGTGCTGAAAACATTTTAAATGTCAAGTAAGAACAAAATAACCTGAATAAACCGTCTGTAATTTTCAGGCTATAATTAGAACAATTTCCCGTTTACGTAAGATATTTGTCTTACAATACGCACATATACATACATATATACTCAGACAAATATATATTTATATATACAGGAGTGGCCTATTCTTTGATGTGGGTTCAATATGTAATTATAATTGTAATTTGCATCCAAAATAATATTTTATCATTTAACTGTGACGAACTTACAATATATAACGTTGGTGAACTTTAGGCGGGTGATAACTTTAGTAATGTTGTTAATAACTACTTACAAGGCTATTTAATTGAAATTCCTTTTAAGTTTGGTAAAATTTTAGCAAGTAGTTCTTAAGGAAATGTTTCTAAGCCATTTGCAAAACAATCTATACAAACTGTTTTTAAACAATGAAAATCTTCAAAGCAACCTATATAAATCGTTTATTTATATTTGTGAATCTACAAAGCAGTCTACATAAACTATTTCTTAGCTTTAGAATCTACGAAACAACCTACATAATCACTTATCTATTCTTGGGAATCTAAAAAAGCAACTTACATAATATTTTTTTTTTAGCTTTGGAACTCTAAATAGGCTGTCTTATAATTTTAGGAGTCTACAAAACAACCTTCATAATCTGTTGGAAATCTAAATAGATTGTTTTATAACTTTAGGAGTATATTAAATAACCTACATTAGCCATTTTTTTTAAAATTTGGAATACTATAAAACAGCATACTTAACGTTTCTAACTTTAGGTGTCTACAAAACAATCTACATTAACTGTTTCTTAGCTTTATGTTTTCATAAAGCAACCTACATGAAGTGTTACTTAAGTTTGGGTATCTAATGTTTAACTATGGAAGTGTGAAACAGTATACAGTGCCTTACAAAAGTATTCAGCCATCTGCAAAGTTTCCGCATGAAACTTTCAAATGGAACTTTATATTTAGAATGTACACAATCTACTCCAAATTGAAAAATTAATAACTAATAGAAATGCCGATATTAGAATATTCTCAATTGCATAAGTACTCAACCCCTTTGTTATGGCAAATAAATACATCTGTTCAAGCCACAACTCACGTAGTGGTACGACGTGAAGACCAGGATGTGTTTCAAAACAAGCCAAGGATAAAGTGGTAGAGAAACACAGACCAGGAGAATTTTACACGAAAATCTCAAAGTTGTTAATTATTCCTCTGAGTTTGGTAAAGTCCATCATTAAAAAGTGGAATGTGCTTCATATCATCCACATCAAGCCATCATTCTAAACTAAGCAGAAGGATAAGCTGAAAACTGGTTAGGAAAGCCCTTGTGAAGCCAAAAGTGACTTTGAAAGTTAGATGTCTGACACTGAATTCAGTATTTATATATCAACGATAATCTGATCTCTGTACAAAGCTGGGCTGTATTGACGAGTGGCAAGAAAGAAGCCATTACTAAAAAATAACCATATTAAATCTCGTATTGAATTTGCAGCAGCTCATATAAATGATGATACAGATTGTGACAGAAGGTTTTTAGTCAGACGAGTCAAAAATTGAGCATTTTGTTCTAAAGTCAAAGCATCATGTCTGGCGCAAGCCCAGCACTGCGCTTTACACAACCAGGACAATCCTAACTGACAAGCATGATGGCAGTAGCCATGAGTATGATTCTCATCAGTAGAGACTGGAAAGCTTGTAATAATTGAGGGGAAGAGAAAAGGTGCAAGGTACAGGTGAATCACAGGGAAAAAAATGTTTGAGGAGCCAAAAATCTAAATCTTAATCGAAAATTCATATTTTAAAGAGACGATGAACCGAAGAAAAATGCCAAATATACACTGGAGTGGTTTCAAAGAAGGACATGAATGTCATAGAGTGGTTCAATAAAAATCCTGATTTTAATCCAATAGAATATTTATGGCGAGACTTGAAGATTGTAGTCCGTCAATGACTTCCAACGAACTTGTCACAATTAGAGCAATTTTGCTAAAAAGAAATGAAAAACATTACAAAAACTGGTAAAGAACAAAAAGACTCACAGCAGAAACAGCTGCTGAAGGTGCTTCCACCACTTGGGGGGCTGGGTGCAATAATCAAATTTCAGTTGATATATTTTCTTTGCAGGAGTTGCTGATATCCAACCACTTTAAAAGAAACTGTTAAGTTTGTTCATTACAGTTTTGAATGAAAACAAGTTTATTAAAAACTATTCTTTACATTATTTATATTTCATCAAAATGTGACATTACTGGTAGATAGATGAATAGCTTAACAAGACATTGTATCTACAGTTTTTTTCAACTTTGGGCATCTACAAGAGAACTTATATTAACTGTCTAACTACAGGAATATACAAACTAACCTACAGGTAGTTAACCTACTCTCAGTTCATACTATCTTGGTAGTCAGTTATCAATAGACAACGCAGTTATGGAACAGTAAAATTGTTTTTCATTTGATATTTCATAAAATTAAAAGAGAAATCAAACTTTCACCCAAACATGATTTTATTTTACTACATATTGCTCTTTTGTTTTAAGTAGTTGCACTTATAGAATGTATTTTAACTTTATATGTTGTTTTGTAGAACTCTGTTGAATTTTGTTTGTCTTCCTGTATTAATATTAGTGTCTTTAAGATGCAACTAAAGAAAGTTTATCTGTTGTGATATTCATGCATAAGTATATAAACATTTTTGTAATTGATTTTAATTATTTTAAAGCCTTTAGACAAAAATGGACTTTTTATGAACTGTATGATTGTATATCGTATTTTGAAAAAAAAGAAACCCATAATTTTGTAAAGGTTGCATCGTGAATACACTTTATATTTACTGAAACTAATGAAAATTTTACAAGATTTTGAGGTGAAAACATACATTATAGTTGTAGTAATAAAAATAAGACACAAAAACATTATGTGTTAAAAGTTAGACAAGTTGAAATGCTCTTCACTATTTTCCCTGGACAATCCACAAAATTCTATATATATCAATGCTGCTTAACTTGGAATTTATCAAAGCTCAAAATATAAAAAAATATATACCGTGTTCATTTTATAAAAGTATTCCCTGTGGAAACCTACTTCATCATACATCGTTCTTTGATACAGCCTAACAAAGGACCTGGAGCCACGGACGGGGAAAGCTGCCTTAAGCACAAGAGCAAAATATGAGTAAAATAAAAGAAAAGAAAAGAGGCTGGGCTTGTGATGCAGAGAACAAAACCAAACGACAAAGGAGATCAGAGTTGGCAGGTATCTACAAAGTAAAATGAAATAAAAAATAATAGAGGTCGAGCTAGATTAGCAAGTACAGAGAAGAAAATAAAGCGGCGGAGATTGAGCGAGGTTAACAAGTATAAGAAATAAAACGACAAAGGAAATCAGTGTTGGCAGATACGTATAAAGTAAAATAACAGGAGTCGAGTTAGGTTATGAAGTACAGTGGACAAAACGAAATGTTGCAAGTCGAGCCGGGTTAACAAGCACGGGAGATAAAATAAACTACAGTATTCGCATTTGTTTGGCTGGTGACTGGAAAAAAACAAAACTCTGAATGTTGCGCTAAGTACAGTAAA
Source organism: Carcinoscorpius rotundicauda (assembly GCA_011833715.1). Lineage (NCBI taxonomy): Eukaryota > Metazoa > Arthropoda > Merostomata > Xiphosura > Limulidae > Carcinoscorpius > Carcinoscorpius rotundicauda. Next base: position 52,148,202 of record CM022395.1, read on the forward strand.
CAAGACAATATGACAAGATAAGACCATCGTGATTGAGTCAGGTTAACAGGTAAAAAGAAACAATACCCCAAAGGTTGAGTCAGGTTAACAAGTACAAAGAAACAAAACCATTGTGGTTGAGTCAGGTTAATAGGTACAAAGAACAATACAGAATTATTCAGCTGCATTGGAAAAATATGGTGAAATAGTACATGGTCAAACTGGAATGGTAAAAAATGACAAACATATAAAAGTGACAAAAGTCGATAATAAAATGCACTTCCTCAAATAAGCGAAAGGCAACCACATTGCCATTCACAAAATAATCAAGAAAAACGTGTTTCTTGTAACGCTAGGTAATCAACAGTTTATCTTTATCGAATGTATGAAGCACTTAAATTATTGACTAGGTCATTTCAACTCAAACATCTAAGAGTTTGTTTTGAGTCTGGTATGAGAACAGGAGGGAAAATATCTGAAAAACACAAATATCAATTTTTTTATGTGTTGAGCAAAATAATCAGAACATAGCGAAAACCGGAGAAAGCTGCTATCTTAATATCGTGTGCAAATTTATCAATAAAATGTGTGAGTCACGTAGAATATATATTGTTGTAGTAACGCAAAATAAAGTTAATGTGTTTTAACAGCTTTAACAGCGGGTTTGTTTGTTTCACGCGGTTCACACCAATATAACTTATCACTACCCCTGTATTTTAGTAATGTACAATATGCGCTCATTTTATCATGTGAATATTGCAATTTTGTACTAAATGGACAATACTTCACTTCCCTTTGGCTTAGTGGTATACAATACAATATTTTAGTAACCGCATGTTACACAAGGAGGACAATGCATCACCTACCTCTGCCTTAGTGGTATACAATACAATATTTTAGTAACCGCGTGTTACACAAGGAGGACAATGCATCACCTACCTCTGTCTTAGTGGTACAAAATAAAATATTTTAGTTGAATCACGTAAATGTTGTGTGTTGCAAGAAAAAGACAACAAATTACTTACCTCTGCCTTAGTGGCGGATGAATATACATTTTTGTCCAGATAATGCGATTGTTTTTATGATGCACATGAGGGACAATGTATGATGTATGTAGAGGAGAATTTGTTCTGCTTTTTTAAGTACTGTGTATAGCTTCACAAAACTCTAATGTGCATTTTTAAGCAACTGGTGGATCATGCTTTGTTTTAATCAGTAAAATTTCGTATAAAAAAGCAAGTGTAACAACTTTTGCTTTATGGTGGGTTACGAGTTATTTTATTTCAGCCGAGTGAAAATTAATGTACTGCACACATAAACACACAGATATGTATTTCATTGTGCTTAAATATACGAAGCGCATACGTGATGCGATGGCTTTCTTCTCTTGAATGTTTACATGTTGTACAGTAGTTCTTGTAAGCGGAATCCCAAAATGATATCTATTTAATTCCTTCAGCTACAAATTTTTCGTAAAACGCTATATTTACTTTTACATATTTACACATTTTATTATGTTTAAAATGGTAACAACCATTGGATATAGATTTCTCTTGACCAATCGCAACGTGAGATTTTTACCGATCGTTTTAGAACATACACACACACAATAATAATAATAAAATGTTAATTGTTGTAAACGAACATATAATTTGTTCTAAGTAAAAGTTTTTTTCGATTTAAAAAAAAAACTTTCCTGATAGAAAAAGTAAAAGTTATTCTAGAAATATGCGTAGCTGAATTATTAAATTTAAACAACTTTTATGAGCTTTACGTTCTCAGGCCTGTGTAATTAGCATGTTTTTTTCATCCGCCGTAATTTTTTCTCTGCTTTGTACCTGTTACTCTGTCACAACTTTGGTTATTTTGTCTTGTTCTTGTGAAAACCTATCTCAACTGTTGTTGTTTTCTGTTCTTGTTAATCTATCTCAATCTCCATCGCTTTGTTTAGTTCCAGGTACTAGCCAAACCAAGTCGAAATTCATAACTTGTTTTATTTCCTATGCTTGCATGACATTTAATGTTTCACTGTGTGCTCTGGACTTGCTAATCTTACTTCACCTATGGTATTTTATGCTGTTTTCCACATATATGTATACCAACCCTGACGTCCTTTGTCGTTTTTGTTTTGTGCTTGTACTTGATAAAGGCACTTGTTATTTCAACATTAAGAATGTCTTTATTATTATAGTGCACTATGTAAACAACATTTATTAACCGTGTACGGAAATTACTTTCTCGTTATTTGAAAGATAGTTTATTGTATGACACAAAGTAAAAAACGTGTAACAACCATGATAACTTTTCATTAGTGTTGTCGCACTCAAATTACTTAGCATGTCGTCTCGCCGTAAGCAAGTACCAGCCTTAGGCCCCCTGGTGGGTCAGAGGTAAGTTTACAGACTATATCACGCTATAATCCAGGATTCGATTCCCTGCAGTGGATAGAGTGCAGATAGCTCATTCTGAAGTGTTGCAAGATGTGAACAACAATAAATGGTCTTAGCAATCGAAAAGACCAAAAGACCAAAGACCACATCACAACATTTTTATTTAGTAATCAATTACGTGTTAAAGAGGGTTTAAAGAGAACTCGAACAAAATACAAAAAAAATTAAAGTTCGAATTAAATGCTTAACTATTATTTTAAGGGATCAATCAAGTTATAAAGTTTTTTTTTTAAATAGTGCGAGACCACTGGCAATCAATCATTTGTATTGCTTGTGCACACGACCATCATTAAAAAAATATTATTTCTACCATCAGAACATTTATTTTCGTTTTGTTTCAGCAGGTAACGTGCTTTAACCATAAGTTTAGATCAGTATGGTATGATTAATTAATTTCTTTTTTTTTAGTTTCGGGCATTTTGATACTAATTACATTCTTGTGATGAGAATGTACTATTTAAATTATTTGTCATCATAGATCTTCAAAGTCACGAGCGAGAGTTACGAAAAGCAAAATTATGTTTTATAGGAAAACTATTGCAGAGGTAATCTACAAAAATACCATTTACCCTGCAGAATGCATAATATATATATAGTACTTTGTATAACGTTTATTAAAAATTAGCTCTGTAATAGAGGTATTGCTTTGGACAGTTCACGTGTAACTATGATGTAAGCATATCACAAAAAAAAAGGTATGGGTTTTCTTTTACCTGGCAGTGTTTCTTTATTTGTAGTTAAATAAGTTATTTACAGATGTGGTATTAGCGGTGTAAATTGCTTCTAAAACAGAACATAAGAGATTTCAAACATGATTTGAAATGTTAACGAAAATAAGAAAATGTACAAAACATGTTAAGAGACTGCTCTTTTGAAGTGAAATTCACAGTTTTATAAAGTTGTATGAGATAGTAAGCAAATCTTATATACGTATTTGTTTCATTGAATAAGTTTTTGCAATCTACCTACGCTATTTCTATCTGTCTGATTTATGAATATTAAACTTTATCTACCTTTAGCTTTTTTGTCTACGTTTATTTGATACACATATGTATTATATCTGTTTATACTTACCTATTTTATCACAAGGTGGTTATGGCGCCTGACTCGCAATCTGCAGGACGCATAATGCAATCCTCGTCCCATCAAATATACTCGCCCTTTCTGCGGTCGGAGTGTTATAAAGTGACGGCCAATCGCACTATTCGCTAACAGAAGAGTAACCTAAGAGTTGGCGGTGGGTGGTGATGATTAGCTGCCTTTCCTCTAGTCTTTCGCTGCTAAATTACGGAGATTTAACGAAGATAGCCCTGGTGTAGCTCTATGCAAAGTTGATAACAAACCAAACAAAATCTATTTTTGCAATATACAATTATATTTAGCAGTCATTATAAACCAATATCCTATTAATCCACATGTATATCTACAACTTGGTGTTCACCTGTTTAATTAATCTACATGTACACATACTGCTTGTTATATATTATTATACTAATCTTAATATATGTATAAATACCAATCGTTTTTCGTCTGTCCTTCATTGACACTTTGGTCAGTCTGCGGACTTTGCAACACTAGAAACCGGATTTCGATACCAGTGCTGGGTATAACACAGATAGCCCACTGTATAGCTTTGCGCTTAACTCCACAGAAACGTTATTCACTTGTCGTAACTCTCTTATTATATCTATTTATCTCTGTTTATTTATTTTCTGCCAAATGCATTTATCACACCGCTTATCTTTCTTTATTCATATGAACGTCAATAAAGACAGTTAAAATATAATGTGTTACTTTCACCTACGTTATAATTGCACTTATCTTAATTGTGTTTTTGCTATTTACAATCTGGCCAACATTCTGATAGAAAATCACTATCAAACAGTACCTAATTAAGTAGGTATTTGATTGAGTAACTGATACAAAGTTAGATTAAGTGTAATATATTTAGCTCCAGTGAATAAACACGGTATTGATGGATTTAGTTAGAGTTTTCCCATTAACTTCAGGATTACCAATAAGGTCCATAGCAGCTCTAAAACTTTGTTTTTATTAACTTACTTGTCTACCAAGTTGTTCATTGGGTCACAACATTGTTGGTTACAATGTATGCTGTTTTATATTTGACTGTCTTGTTAACCTTAAATTAGACTGATTTTTAATTCTGCATTTTTATTATTGGACTATATACTTAGAATTACATCTAAGACACTTATATTGATACAAAATGCTATAATTCTGCAATTTTGGTGTGTTTTTTCATACATACGTATGAATGAATGTATTTAGAAACACGGTTTCTGAGGTCAAAAAGTTTTATATTAAATACTTACAAGTTCGGCTAATACATATATATATTTAGAAATATTATTATGACAATTTAATACATAGACTCTAGAAGCCTGAGGTTGTGTATTAATATCGGCATCCCAGATGTAATTCAGAGAATATAAATTCTACAATGATAACTGTAGTATGCAGACTTAGAGACCACTTTAAAGTTTGTTAGCTAAAAGGTCAGTAATGAAATAGGAGGAAACATTTAAACAAGAGTACCATCGGGGTTGTAATTATCCCATTAACTACTTATGATGTTCCCTAAATATTTTATGTCAAAACTGAGTGAATTCAACCCAGTTTTGGTAGTTTGTTCTTCACATTGAGTGTTGTGAGGGAAAAATTATTATTCATTGTGAGATATGAGGTAACAATTTGGTATCGTTTGGTTTGTTTTGAATTTCGTGCAAAGCTACACGAGAGCTATCTGCACTAGCCGTCCCTAATTTAGCAGTGTAAGACTAGAGGGAAAGCAGCTAGTCATCACCATTCATCGCCACCAGCTGGGCTAATCTTTTACCCACGAATATTGGGATTGCCCGCACATTATAACGTCCCGACTAACATGTTTGGTGCGACGGGGATTCGAACCTGCTCTCAAATTAGGAGCAGGCCAAAGAGGTTTTTTAATATTCTTTCGTAGGAGTGATTATACTATTGACGTCTCAGCTCGGGAGGATTGTTTGTTTGTTTTGGAATTTCGCATGAAGCTACTGGAGGGCTATCTGTGCTAGTCGTCCCTAATTTAGCAGTGTAAGACGAGAAGGGGGAAGGCAGCTAGTCATCACCACCCACCGCCAACTCTTGGGTTACTCTTTTACCAACAAACAGTGGGATTGACCGTAACATTATAACACCCCCACGGCTGGGAGGGCGACGCGGGCGCGAACCCGCGATCCTTGGATTACGAGTCGCACGCCTTACGCGCTTGGCCATGCCGAGCCCAGCGCTTTACAGTTTTGATACACTTGCCCCAGGAAATGTCATATTACAGTTGACATCCTTCCGCAAAATGGTTAAACATAATTTCAAATGTCCTAAATAGTTTTTAAGAAGCACACTACATAAAATAACTTGTCCGAGCAAATCAACAGTTTAAGTGTAATAATAATTGCTCTCGAAAATATAAATGTTTATTCTACTTACAATTCACGTTAAGAAAGTTTCCTTCAGGGAAAGATAGGGCATAAATTATGCAAAATGTATTTCTTAATCTTGCGTAAGCATTTATATGTCCTGAGATATCCTTTCATCACCATTAACCGCCAGTAGCAGGTTTTCCATAAATGTTATTTCTGTTAAAGGATACAGATTTTGCTTTTTTATATATTATAAGTTATGTAACTCAAGAGTACGAATACCGAGTTAAACATTTGAGTTTAGTGCAACGGTGAATTACTTTACAAACGGTAGCAGGTGACGTTTCTCCTGCTTCATATGAAATTGAAGCTTTTGATACAACACAGTTCACCATGTTTTTGTTCATCATTCTTTCACATCATCTTTCTCTGATGGAAGTCACAGCTTCATCTGTCTCAATCTCACTTTTTGTTTGTATTACTTGCTTGCACTTAACATTTTTTTTTCCTTTTCTTAACCAGTATTGTCAGATATAAAACCTACTTCTGAAACAAGTGACTTTGACAGTGAGTTTAAATCTTAAACAGTCTAGATATATCGGTAGTACTCGATTATTTATTTAGCAAAAGCTAATTTGATAAACAAACTTAGTAGAATAGATTTTAAAGCATATTTTGATCATAAAATAATTTTTTTATTGATTGTAAAGCTCATTACGTGAGCTGGTAGAGAAAATATGTACATTGCACTGAGTCATCATTCGTGTATATTCGCTATTATGGGGTTTTGTATGGCCAGGTCGGTTAAGAAGTTCGACTCGAAATCCGAGTGTTGCGGGTTCGAATCCCACTCGCACCAAACATTCTCGCCCTTTCAACTGTGGGAGTGTTATAACGTGATAGTCAATCCCACCATTCGTTTGTAAAAGAGTATCTCAAAAGTTGGCGGTGGGTGGTGATGACTAGTTACTTTCCCTCTAGTCTTAAATTGCTAAATTACGGACGGCTAGCACGAAATTCAAAAAACAAACAAAGAGCGTATTGGTCGTTATTCCAATTACAAGCAAGGTTCGACCGGCTTCAAGGAAATATCTAAGATAGGCCTAACTCATACAGAATATCGGGGTCTGGCATGGCCAAGCGCGTTAAGGCGTGCGCTTCCTAATCTGAGGGTCGCGGGTTCGCGCCCGAGTCGTGCCAAACGTGCTCGCCCTCCCAACCGTGGGGGCGTTATAATGTGACGGTCAATCCCACTATTCGCTGGTAAAAGAGTAGCCCAAGAGTTGGCGGTGGGTGGTGATGAGTAGCTGCCTTCCCTCTAGTCTTACACTGCTAAATTAGGGACGGCTAGCATAGATAGCCCTCGAGTAGCTTTGTGCGAAATTCCAAAACAAACATACAGAATATCTATTTTGTGAATATTCCAAGACATTATATTATGTAATTATTTCTTTATTACTCTGTTTGTTATGGATTAAAAATAAAGCTACACAATGGACGATCTGTGCTCTGCCCATCATGGATATCAAAACCTAGTTTCTAACAGCGTGAGTCCGAGGACATCTCGCTGTGTCACTAGCGGGGGTATCATTTTTAGCCAATTTAATTAATGCAACTAAATCATCCTTTATTACATAACACGTGAACGTACTATTTACTGAGCACTTTCAACACACATAAAGCAGGCTACTACACGAAACATCAATATCTTTAGTCAATGTTTACGCACATGGATGTGAGTTAATCTAGTGGTTTCTGAACTTAGTGAAAGAAGGAAATACAACACATAACTACCCATGTCTTTTGGTGAAGTGCATGTGTGTTAAAGCAATTTTGTCAGAAGATAACACACTCTTAGCTTCTGCATCGTATTGATATTAGTGGGACCAGAACATGACAGAAAATATTTGACTATTAAGGAAATGTTTAAGAGATAACTTTTCCCCAGCTGCATTTCTGGAAGATATCTAGGCACATCTCCCTAACTCTTAATAAGAATTAGATGTGCTTTTTAATTTGTTAATTAGTAATAAAAAGCTTTTTTGAATTGTATTATCAAACTTATAACTAATTAGAGTACCTCGACTTGGGTTATCAGCTTTATAATTTATTAAAACACATTGAGACATTTTATAAGATTTATATAAAAAAAAGTTAAACTAAACTAAACTGCCTTATATAGAGATTTGTGCATTTTGAGTCGTATATTCAATTATATAAACAACTAAGACATTTGAAAGTATAAAAAGACAGATATGAACATGTTTGCTGTTATAAACATTAGATAACTCATACTGTATACACAATGTTCCAAGTTAGTACTTAATATAGAGTTGGAAAATAAAAACACAACAAATGCGCATTCCACAAATACTTCATTTATTAACGATTATGGTTTTGCCAATAAAGGTATTAATAGTGTTGTATATTTAAACACAGCCAGTTGGGTAGACATTGGCTGGTTGACTCATTTTTTTAGATTTCTAAAAAACTAGCCTGTGAACTTCAAGATAAGAATTTTTGATACCATCATAAACAGGACACTTTTCTCTATAACGTAGCAAAAACAAAGCACTTACCTCTTTGCTGATTTTCTCATAATACGGGATAAGTTTAACACACGCTCTGGAGCAAGTTGAACGAATAAAATTAAATCAGACACAAGTTATTTACATCATTATATTTATTACATATTTAAGTATCTTAAAAAATATATACCTTTAACAGACTGATACTTAATGTGTAGAGAAATATAACACGAAAATAATCAAAAGGGATCAACGCAATGAGAAATTTAAAATAATTTTAGTAAACTTTTATTAATTCTAATCATTTAAAAATTAGTCAAAATTTATTTATAGATAATGTATACTCTTCAAAAAAAGAGACGCAAAAGGCAAACTTTGAGACATATTGTCAACAAGTTTATTCCGGGTAATTCTGTATGACATGCGTAAAACTTTGCACATTCACTGCTGAACATCTAAAGTCTGCAAAGGCGAAGTTCACGCTCACTAGATGAAGTTTAACGTCACTCAACGTCAGTAACAAACATGCCCCCCCGTAAGCATCAATAACTGCTTGGCATCTCCTGCCCATAGAAGCGATGAGATGACGAATCACATTCTGTGGAATGGCTGTCCACTCAGCCTGCAAAGCTGCTGCAAGCTGAGATCGAGTCTGTGGTTGAGGTTGTCGCCGTCGCAGACGTCGGTCCAACTCGTCCCAAAGATGTTCGATGGGGTTTATATCTGGTGATCTGGAGGGCCAGGGAAGAACGTTGATGTTGTGGTGTCTTCAGAAGACAGTGGTGAGTCGAGCTGTGTGAGGACGGGCGTTGTCGTATTGAAAAACATCGTTGACGTTCACCATGATGGGTTGCACATGGGGCCTAAGAATCTCTTAGACCGTTTCGTACGGTCTGATCGTAAATCCTACGCAGCCCTGGTATGGTTGAGGCAGTATATGTTGCAGTGGTGGTCCTATCCCGAAGGTGACGTAACCGGATGTAGCGATCTTGTGCGGGCGTGGTCAAACGAGGTCTGCCAGATCGTGGACGGTCACGAGTTGATCCATGTTGTTGGTGACGATTCCATAGCCTTGTGATGGTGCTTGGGTGGACATTCACAGCTCTGGCAACATCTGGTCGAGATTCGTCTGCTTCCAAGCGACCAATGGCGTTGTTGCGTTGTGTTTCAGTCAGTCTTGGCATAACTGTATTGCGTGTCGGTGGCTTAACACTGAGCTATGGAAACCAAGAACCCGTCACTTTTATAGAAATTTTGCACATGTTGCACTTGCAGAAAATGCAGATCTCTCAAACAAATTTATTGGACATGAATGCGTTTTGGCGAAAGATCCGATGTTTTCCTCCGTTTTCAAAGTGCACAACTTTTATTGTCATTTTGGTCTGACAATCAGTGCCTTAACACGTGTAACATCACATACTCTGAGCTTGTAACGTTATTACATATATTTTTCTTTAAAATAACAAAAATATCCCTTTTTTTCTTTTTTGAAGAGCATATTACATATATATTTGCTTTAAAAGCAAAAAATTAGATGCACATTCCTCATTATGGGGCTGGTGTTTATGCCCGTCAGTCTGCTCCAAATGAAATGTGGCAACGTGCCCCAAACCACCGGTTGTGTGCGCTGTCCCAGCCACAGCCATAAATAAAATTATGCAGCATTATATAACCAAAAGAATGCACTCCAAATATTATTAAATTATCTTAACAAAGTATTCAATATAACATAACAAAATATTTGCAGTAGAATATATTTATTTACATGAGTGAATTTGTTTGTTTGTTTGTTTTGGAATTTCCCACAAAACTACTCGAGGGCTATCTGTGCTACCCGTCCCTAATTTAGCAGTGTAAGACTAGAGGGAAGGCAGCTAGTCATCACCACCCACTGCCAACTCTTGGGCTACTCTTTTACCAACGAATAGTGGCATTGACCGTGACATTATAACGTCCCCATGGCTGGGAGGGTGAGCATGTTTGGCGCGACTCGGGCGCGAACCTGCGACCCTCAGATTACGAAGCGCACGCCTTAACGCGCTTGGCCATGCCGGGCCACGTGAGTGAAAATATCAGTTATTACTCCTGTACACGGCACAATGTGTTGGTGTGTTAGTGGTCGTGATATCACGGCTATCAACTTCAGTCTACCAAAGTTATCTGCATTGTGTCACCCAGTGACTGTGGCCAACCAATAAAAATCTCTCATATTAGCTTGATCTACTTTGTAATGGCCCTGTGTGAAGTATGGACTCAATAATTATGAAAATAATGAACTATGAACGCACTATTTTGTTACAAATTTTAATTTTGTGTTCCAGGAAAGATTCTATATCTGGAGAAGTTGAAGATGTAAAACGTATGTGGAAGTGTGGCAAAGAATGAGAGAAGATGTTCAATATTAAATACTTTGAGAGGTGTATCACTTCACTCATAAAAGGAATTTCGACCACACAAAGTTATTAGCTCTGAATCTGTGAATAAGAGATGTCCTTGTTGTCGATGTTACCTATGTCTATATTGAAACAAAGAAATAATTACAGTTTAGGGCGTAGGAACTTCAGTAGCCACAAACGCAGATCTTTGGTAAAGCTGATGACTATCACGAGTTCAAAGCGATACATCTTCAAAGTCTCAATGTCCAAACTTGTCGATTATAAGATCAATGATATCTACATCTTATAAAGAATGATGTCAGCAAACGAATGCAACATGAGTAAACGAGTTGAAAGGGACATTTGTTTAATGTTGGTCTGGCTTCCGTGAGGTCGTAGCAGGTTTCATGAATGTGGGTCTCAGACCTGAATGGCCAAATTACATAGAGAGAAGGCAAACACTAAAAAACAATCATCTGCAGGATGTCGACCATGGTCTGATAAATTTTGAGCAAGGGGATTAAGAAATAACCAGCCACGAATACATTATTTCCTAATTTTCCAATTTCTTTATATTGAGGATTACGTATTTGTTTGTGGGTTATGTAATTATTCAAGCCAACAATTAAGTGAAAGAGGAAAAACTTGCACAGAGTATGCTGCCAGTTTTGTTATAAGGAATGAAGTAATCTACATTGCCTGACTACCTTTGTGATTAATCCACTAGCATGTACTAACTAAGATGAAGCCATATATTCAGAAACACTTAAACACTGTGAATTAAGTCATATTCCATCACTAGCATGCAATACTAAGACTAATCACGACATGTGGTGTTAACGGACTGCCCCCTGTGGATCTTCTCTGACACAGCATCAATTGTCACCTTATATATGGTTGGCATTGTCAGTGTCGTTCAACTGCATTTGTTTCATGATACCTAGACGTCCATCATCATCAGGCACGAGCCTGATGTAAGTGATTGGTTTAATGATTTTCTTCTATAATGTGCAGATGAAAAATCAGAACAGTGCAAAAGTCAGTCAAGTGGTGGACACATTACACGAAACTAGGATTTGCTTCGAGTGAATATTATGTTTTACACAGGTAAAACATACTTTACTATTATTTTTTCCTGCCTGCCATAATGAAATATGATGGCGTAAATGTCTTCTTACATCGCTACGTGAAGCTAATAAATATTATAGACTTTTAAAATAACTATAAAAATTTCTTAGCATTACAGAATCAGTTAATAAGGAAAATATACATTGATTAATATACATGTTTGCATGTGTTAGTGGCAGCCGTCATGGTAAATATGACGTAAAAAGAATATAGCATGTTCTTCGCAATCTATCATATCTGTCACAACATTTGTGTAGATTTTCAACTAAATTCAATAGTGCAATTTTAGGCTCTTACTGATTACTGGTACCCATCTCTTATAAACTAATATTATGGCATGAATTACCCTATCGTGTTTTTAAACCAGTACAATGTGTTAATGCATACTACTATTCTGCTTTAACTTGTATTGGTAGAATAATAAGCCTCCAGACTAGAATGACTTAGATCGTATTTGAGGTCTTAACTTGTAAGGGGTGCTGTTAAATTATCATAATTATTGTGTATCATAAGGCGAGGGTTTCGATGAAAAACATGTTATTTTACTGATCACTGCACCTTCAGAAATGATACCGATATGTTTCTCGTGTGTGTAGAGGGCGTGTTGCATTACCCGGATGACAAGAAAAAAGGGAAAGACAAGCAGTCTCCAAATGACAAACTAAGAAGTTTCATAAATCGAACACTGAAAGACTTCATCAAAGATATTGGGAGGAAGAACAAGGGACAACGTAAGTTTCCAAAGTCACGTGAACATGGCAGGTTTATCCAGGAGTGTTCTACTAACAGTAGCCTTTACCTATCTGGTGACTATTTTATTCAGCAGTGCACACAATTGTATATATACAGTCACAACTTAAAGTTAACCATTGTAAATGTGAGTGTGTTTTCTTATAACAAAGAAACATTGGGCTATCTTCTAAGTCCACCGAGGTGAATTGAACCCCTGATTTTAGCGTTGTAAATTTGCAGACTTACTGCTGCACCAGCGAGTGACTCCATTGTAAATAAAAAGAAATACAATGTAGTGATTAAGAAACTTAAATATTGTTATTCCACTTGAAGAGAATCGTGATAAAATTTTGTTTTCGTCCGTAATGATAGACCATATAAAATTTCAAAAACTGTACTGTTAGTGTTCTATATGACAAATGTTTTGAAACATTCTTACACAGACACACAGCCAATCTATTCTCTCACTGTTATATACTTATAAATTGGGTGCTTTGTTAATGTAGTATGTATCTTAAATTATTGTCAAACGATACATTCAGTGTATCAAGGACTACATTAGTGTATCTTCCTTAAATATTGTGGGACTTAAATAGATTTTGGGGTAGTTCTTTATTATTTAATGCGCACTTTATAAATGGCCATTTCAGTCTTGCTGTTGAAGTTGAAATCTTGATTGACGAGGAAGAACGTGATCATTATGAGGCTTACGATCCACCACTTCGGCCAAGGCCTGAGTCTCTTGATCCAAATACTGCTCGAAGTGTGTTATAGACTTTTGAAATCAAATGGATCGATTGTGAAATTCCGATGAACGCTTCATACAGGCTTTGCAACGTATTTGTCGTCTTTTTTATGTATTTTGATATAGCTAATGCCTGATTACAATGTCATGTTTAACATTTGTTTGTTTTGAATTTCGTGGAAAACTACTCGAGGACCATCTGCATTTGCCGTCCTTAATTTAGCACTGTAAGACTAGAGGGAAGACAGCTAGTCATCACCAATCACCACCAACTCTTGGGCTACTCTTTTACCAACGAATAACGGGATTCATCATTACATTATAACGCCCCCACAGTTAAAAGGGCGAGCATGTTTGGTGTGAAGGGGATTCGAACGCGCGACCCTCAAATTAGAAGTCGAGTGCTCTAACCACCTGGCTCTGCTGGGCCTATGTTTTAGTCTTCAGCAACTTACCTAAAGCTTCACATGCAGTGTTTTGTTGAAATTGCTAGCAGCATATTCAGACTTATAAAATTGTTGTTTAACTATTTGCCGATGTACTTGTTGAACTATTAGTAGAATGACAGCTAGGCTTTGGAGTTGATATCGAGCTAGATATCTAGGTTAATTTTCAATTGTTAAAACAGACAGATTTTTATTGTTGTTTAGCTTCACATTTAATCCATCATTCTTCAATATATTTATTGTATGGCGTCCAGTCTTTTGAATATTATTTAGGTTAACAGCTGGTATTTTATTAAATTGTTATTAACATGACCAGACTCTTCGACTGTTCTTTAGCTTGAAAGACAATGTTTTTGTTCAATTGCTGCTATCGTGAAAGCAAGTGTGAGGTAAGATATTTGGCTTGGAAGTCAGTCTTCTGTATTATCTTTAGCTAAAGGATAAATGCCTAATTTGATTATTGACAACTTTCACAGACAGTCTTTTCTTTGCATATTGTTATATCTATTGTTATTTAGACAAGAGCCAGTGTTTAGCTATCTAGAGAGAGACAGTCTTTTCTGAACTGTTATCTACATTTACTCTTAGTCATTAGTATTGTCATCTAGCTGGACAGTCATTATTTTGTTGAATTGGTCACACACACACCCAGTATTACATTTGTTATGTCGGTACAGAATTAATATCTAGTTAAATTGTTATTATCCTGGCAACCAGATATTGTTTTGCTATTAAACAAGACACATGTTTTTAATATTGTTATCTAACTTGGCCGCTAAGTCTTTGTCGAGTTCTTGCTCGCTGGATAGCCAACCTTTAATATTTATTAATTTTTCGTGAATTTGTCTCAATCGTTATTTGCTCTAGCTTACTCTATTTTATAAGTGATAAACTAAAACTAGCTAGCGCCACCCACACTTGGGCTACTATTCACTTACAAATAGTGCAAGTAACCATGACATTACAACTCACCCAAGACTGAAAGGGCATATTTGAAGGAAAGTTTCGATCACACAATCCGAAGATTAAAAGTCGATCGTCCAAACTACCAGGATATCATAGGCCAACCTTTTATGTTGTTTTATATTTTGTAAGTACGTGTCCTTTTCAGTTGTTACTAACCAATCAACTTGTCTTTCGTGTTATTACCTGGCTTAAGAGCAAGTATCTTATTGAACTGTTATGGATTTACAGCCAGTATTTTATATACTGTTATCTCGACTGGCACTAAGTATGCTATTGATCTCTTAATTTTTGGATTTGGTGTCTTGCTGATTTTTTTTAATTAATCATATAGACACTAGATAGTCAGTTTGTGATGTTGTATTTTATAAATTAAGAAGACAGGCGCAAGTTTCATCTGCTTTATTGGCGAGCAAAACTTTTGTCAAACTTCGATTTAAAAGTGAACAAAGGCCTAAACTTTTTGATAAAAATAAAATAAGTTGTAGGTTTTTTTTCAAAAGACGCTTCCAACACACCTAAACAACAATATAAAGACTAGATGTCAAGTTTATAAACACTACAATTATAAATTGACTAAACAATAATACAAAGACTAACTATCAAGTTTATTAACACCACAATAAGAAACTGGCTAAAAAGCAATACAAAGACTAACTGTCAAGTTCATAAACACTACGATAAGAAACTGGCTGAACAGTAATACAAAGACTAACTGTCAAGTTCATAAACACTACAGTAAGAGATTGACCAAAGAACAATACAAAAACTAATTGCACTTTACTTGATCTTTACCAAGACTTTTAGGCCTAGAAAGTCTTGCCGTCTTGTTTCATAGCCAAACAATTAATGTTGTTGCATTGTTACAGATCCAACAGTTTAGTTTGATATGTTGCCTAGTTTAACTGAATGTTCTATCGTCTTATTTTATAGTTAGACGATAAACACAACCAGATATTTTAATTATTACCTCACTTAATAAAATGTCTTATTACCTTATTTTGTAGTTGAAAAGTTGGTAACATTATATTGTTTTTGTTATAGAGAGAGCTATTAACTCATGACTTGCTATCAAACTCGAAGAACTGATGTTTTTTGCATTCGTTCTTGATTATGTTCTTTATCTATAAAGACAAGAAGGTTAACTAGTTAGAAACAGTATCTTATTTTTCTTAATGCTACCAAGCCTGGGATGTTCTGGTAAATCGGGCGCTTGACTCGCAATGAGAGGTAAAAGACATAATACATAAACTAAATAATGCTTTGCACCCATCCATTTTTATGATAAATAAATCTCACATTAGTCAAAATTTTAAAAACGTTTCTGCACAATTCTTAAATCCTACATATCTTCACATCCTCGTAGTATAACAGTGATTATAAACAAGAAACAGGCCATTCGAATCCCTTCCTCCGAACATGCTCGCCATTTAACCCGAAGAAGTATTATAACACCACGATCTATCCCACTACGTGTTGGTTAGAAAGTATCTTAAGAGTTGGTAATGAGTAGTGTTGACCAGCTGCCTTCCCTCCAGCCTACCACAGTTAAATGGAGGACGGATAGCGCGGATAACTCGCGTGTAGCTTTGTGCAAAATTTAAAATTAACCAAAACAACGTTACTGCTACCACGCAATAGCTAATGTTTCATTTCTTTTGACAGCCTTTACGTTGTACATGCATCTAAATGGCAGCTTTTGTGTATTGCTAACAACCTAGTGTTTTGTACTACCATGCAGTTGAGGATATGAAGTTTACGTAGAACATTATATTGCTAGGCAATTAACAGGTTGTATGTATTGTTTCCTACAGAGTGTTTTGTACTACTGTCTAATTAAGCAGATGAAGCATTGTGTATATACATATATATTAATATTTCTTTTTTATCAGAGAGAAAACCGAAAGAAGAATCAGTTACGTAATAGCCCAATTTATTCTTTTATTGGCTGTATCCTATATTGTGTATTACACTTTCAAGGCTCCTCATCATACTTTGGGTCAGTCAACTAAAGAAATACTTTTATTATGGTGAAGTGTGTAAAATATTTATCACATTTGGATACCGTTTTACTTCACCATATAGTAACTTTGATAATTCAATGAAATTTCACAAAATTATTCACATATCCATACGATTATACGGTGTAATAAAACTGACTCAAAATCCCATAGATGAAGCAATTGCAGTATACTGTCTGGCTAGTATATTATCTAGTAGATAATAAGTGAATTTATTGTTATTTTGCAATGCAACGAGTGTTATGAATGACACGACTACACAATTATTCTCACACAACTAAACCGTGTAATCAAGTCTAATGTTTTCTAACTAATCAGTCTTCCAGTTGTACTATTATTATGTAATTAAAATAATTATCTATTTATTCTACTATTTCTAGCTCAATAATGTACTTTATGATCAATTATATTTGTCTTAAGACATTAGTTAGGATTATTATATTTTTACACCACACTTTTATTCAGTTCTTTATGGATTATCAAGGAGACGAGCGTACAATAGTGGTTTATACAATTATCTATATCTACAGTTATTCTGTTCCTTTCTTGCTAAACACATGTTTACATTATCGTACTCTAACACTATTATATAGGTAAAAACTTTTAAATTTGTATTGCAAGCTGGATGCATTTTTCTTTTTGTGAGCCAAGATAAATTTGGCGAAGTGTAGACATGCTAGTTAGCTAATATTTTGTTTTACTCTTTCAAATACAAAAACCCAGCGAAATATTTACAGTGTAATTATGAGTGCAAAAACATGCTGGATTATCGAGGTTTGGCACATGCTGTTACAAGTTTTGTCATGTTGAATGTTAATTTTTTTTTTTTTTTACTTTGACAAAGATAAAAAGTGAGGTACCCAGAGAGCACGGACCGTACTAATTAACTTAAACTAGCTCACACCATTGATTATTCCTTCAGTAAAACATATATCTTACACTTCGAGAAACCCTTCCCTTCTTCACGTTCACAACACACAGAGGTTACGTTCTTCTAACTTTCTCCAACTTTGTTACTGCCGACGTTTTCTTCGGTAATCTAATTTTAGTGATTTTTTTTAGAGTGAGAACTAACAAACTCATGGTATATTATCTTCAATAGAACGAAGTTATTGTCGTCGAACAACATTTAGACGCAAGTTTTTGTCCAAATTCTATGATTTAGAAGTTAGGTAAATGTAGTTTTCACTGAATATAAAGTACGCAATAAAACACTTCCTCTTCATATAATCACCATAATATTTTATTCGTTTTATAAATACAGCATCGTATAAACTACCTAATGCATAGGATGTTTTATTACGATCATTTCATATAGATAGCGTAATCTGTATTATGTTTTATTACAATAATTTTATTTAAACACCTTTATGTGTAACATGCCATACTACTACTGTTTCATATTAACACCGTAATGTATTGTGTATATTGAATAACTACAATTTCATATGAACTCCATTCCGTGTAAGAGGTTTTATTATTATTATCGTTTCATATTAATAACATAATATTCAGAATGTTTTATTACTACAATTACATATAAATATTAGAATGTATAGTAGCATTTATTAACACAGTTTTATATTGAATGTGTAGTATATTTTATTACTACAGTTTCATATAAATGCCATATTGTATAGAAAATTTTATGATTAGAGATTTATGTAGATACCATAAGGTGCAGGTTTTCATAGCTACAATTTTGAATATATTCTGTGATATTTCAAACTATAGTTTCATATAAACAGTGTAATATGTATTATTTTCTGTTACTACAGTTTTGTATAAATATTATAACGTGTAGCAAGTTTTGTTACTACAGTTTCACGCAGGCATCGTGAAGTATAATAGCCTTTATATAAACACTATAATAGAAAAAACATTTTATTTTGAGAATATCATATAAACATCGCTATGAGTAGTATATGATATTAATACAAGTTTATATCACACCATAACATGTAGTACGTCTAGTTATTACAATTTCATACAGACATCGTCATGAGTGCTATATTTCAGAAATATAGTTTTATATAAATACTACAATATTTATTATGTTTAATTAGGTTTTATATACATACCACGAGATGTAGTAGAGCTTGTATAAACCCTAAATGTACAGTATGTTCTATAACTACAGTTCTATACAGTTTTATCGTCGGTAAAATATTCAGTTCTAAACCGGACATAAGACTCAGTGCAATGTGTAAGTTTGTAAAACTGTTTTATATAAACCATAATTTGTAATAACTATTAGTAATGGCTGTTATATAAATTATATTGTTTTTTGTTTGTGTATTGAAATATATTTGTGTTAAAAAAGAAAATTGTGCCTATCAATCTTGTTGGTAAACATCATAAATTTGATACATATTAATATTTAATTAACTTCTAAATTCAAATTAAAATATTCAGTTATTTGAAATAATTATACATAACGTACGTATTATAATAAATCTGATACTCGTCTGAAATGAAGTATAATACGTAACGACATATACAGTGATGTTAGGATATTATATAAATATAGTTTTATACAGACAGCCGGTAACATGTTTAATACTCTAGTTTAATGTAAACATCATATCATAACATTTAGGACAGTTTAGAACCAGTTTCACACAATTATTGTAAACCTAAGCACATTTTATCACTATATTTTCATATAATAATCATAATATCTAGTAATTTACATAACTATAGATTGAAACTAAAAAAGTATAATGTGTAGTACCTTTCATAAGTCACTTTATATACGTACAATAAAGTGCAGTATGTTTTATAATTACAATTCCGTATGTATTATAAGCTACATCTTAACCACTATAATATATAATTTGTTTTATTACAGTAATTTCATCTGGATACTTTAAAGTGTAGTACGTTGTATATCTATCACTAAATATAAAGATTATAACGTGTAGTACGTTTTATATCTATCACTAGATGTAAATATTATAACATGTAGTACGTTTTATATTTACCACAAGATATGAATATTATATCATGTGGTACATTTTCAATCTACTACTAGATACGAATATTATAACGTGTAGTACGTTTTATATCTGCCACAAGATATAAATATTATAACGTATGGTATGTTTTCATTCTACTACTGGATATGAATATTATAACGTGTAGTACGTTTTATATTTACCACTAGATATGAATATTATAACGTGTAGTTCGTTTTACATTTATCAGTAGATATGAATATTATAATGTGTAGTACATTTTCAATCTGCTACTAGATACGAATACCATAACGTGCAGTACGTTTTCAATCTGCTACTAGATACGAATATTATAACGTGTAGTAGATTTTATATGTACCACTAGATATAAATATTATAACGTGTAGTATGTTTTATTACTATAGTTTCATATAGACGCTGTGTTGTGTACTATGTTTATTAGTACATTTTCGTGTGGAAAACGTGACGTGTAGTAAGTTTTACAACTACAGCTTAGCATGAACAGAAGGCGTTGTGTGTTTTATAACTACACTTTCATGAACACAACGTAATGTGTAGCATTGGTCGTTACTGGATTTTTTGATTAATCAACATAATATTTAATACATTTTATAACTAAAGTGTTTTTTTATAAACACCTTTACCTTTAGTATATTTGTTCACTATATTTTCTTACAAACACGGTAATAATTAGTGCGTGGTTTTAGTACTGATTTGAATAAAACTCGTAACGTGCATTATATTTTATAACTGGAGTTTCATACGAGCACCATAATGTGTAATATGTTTTACAGCTACGTTTTTATATAAATGCCATAATATTTAGTAGGCTTGTAAAATATGTTAAACAAAATCCAGGTCATTCTCTTTCATGTCGTTATCGTAAAGTATCTTTCATTAAAGCAGTTTAAAGTATACTATGTGCAATATTGCGGCATTAAATATTAAAGAAAATATTGCACGTAAAGCAAGTTTTTCTAGGGACGTTATTTGTGAACGTTTAGTCCCACATGTATTAAAACTGAAGAATAATAAAATATTACAAAATGACACTTCAAAAGATATCAAGAAAAATTCTAGTAGCAAGTAGTGTCATTTATACAAAACCTAAACACGATATATATTGGATAATGCAATTTTAATTTCACGAATTTCGTTTGAACCTCTTGAAACAAGTATTTGTTCAACGGCAGCTCATTTCGTGACAAAATCGTACTGTGGAATCTTGTTTGGACTACAGTAATTCCAGCTAGCTCAGTTACGTTACACATACAGCCATGTTAAAAGTGATTTGGTTGTTTTAAATACCACAGCGAAGTTTATTTCCCGAAAAAAATTACTGTGTGTGAACATATATATAGTTACAGCGAGATTAGTAACTAATGTGTCATGAAAAATATTCTGTTCTACTGTGTGTTTATTTCTGTGACTGAGATTTTACCAGTTTTGATACAACTTGTTACCTTTTAACAGCTTTAGTTCTATGACTTCTAATGCTATTTAAATAATAATGTGCAACGTTCTTATAGTTTACTACATTCATATAAATTAATGAATAAAAATGTGTAGGCTTATCTGCAAAACACGATAAATTCAACTCGGAATTCATATACAATTGTTATTCATTTAGTGACAAGCCCAACAAACGTTCTTCATAGCAGTTTGATTACTCAATCACCGTGTTCAGCGAGCTGTGTAAACCACATAAACAAAATACCTTAAGAATCTTGACAGAATAGTTAAACTAGAAAATCAGGCTAAGACAAAACTTTTATTAAGCAGTAAAAGTTAAATTCAGTCATTGATAAACGCCTTCACATAGCGCATCTTTTAAGTAGGTAAAAGGTTTTTTTTAACATTTAGTAAATAAGAGTTAATTGGTAACATGTAGACCGGTCAATAAAACAAAAGTAAGTAACAGATGAGTATTTCCCATTAGAAAACATCCATAAAACAAAATGAAATGGTTCGCTTTAAAAATTCATGTTAATTTCATATTAAGAGTGCATAATTAGAGAAATAGGGTTGAAGGAAATGTAAAAAATTGTAGAAATGTTCACATAGCAAATAGCTTTACATGTGGTTATTTTCTAAAGTACATTTTCATAAACATTTTCGTTGTTGACGTACCAATATACACTGCTGAATTGAGATACAGCCAATATCTTAATCTTGATTTTAGTATTAAATCCATAGACTGATTGATTAAATAAACAGTGAGTGATAAAGACATATATTGAAGACACTACGACTTAACAGCGTTCACAAGTTCTTGTGGAAATTCCATGAACAACTTTCCTTACCAATTACATTCTACATCACTTACGCTCGAAATAACTGATTTAACTGTAAAAGTAAAGTTTTAATATATGATATCCAGTAACGTTTGGATTAGAAAAGTAAAGGATAAAAACTGTAGCTAAATGAAGCTAATTAGGTAGATGGATAAAAAACAACAACATCATTTCAACCGTGTCTTGTATGTTGGTACGATTTCCCTCCAAGACTGGAGCTAAGTTAGAATGAAAGCAATTTACAGTTTACTAATTACTCAAAGTCAAGTATTAATGAGTTCAAGAGATTCGTAATTTTCTGCATTTATATTCTTAATGCGTTAACAATATCCATGTTTTAACTTCTGGTGAGTTTATGACTCTCTGCCCTTGTTTGTCCTGTAAACTGCTTAGAGTTGGCTACCTTTGTAAAAACCTACTTTATCACAGTATAATGTGAACTTTCGTTAAGCAATTGTTATTTACTAATCATTGAATAAGCAAAAAAAAGAAAATCTGCACGCAGTACACAATCAACAAAAATCCATCTTTCGACCTTTGAAATCAAGTGTGGGTCTTTGGTGGACTATGGCTGGAAGCGTTATTTTGCTAAAACAACATATTGACCAGTAGACCAATAAAGTTCATCATGGCCCTGGCACGTGTTTATTTAAGGTATTTTGGTGTCCTTGGGCATTGAATCGTGCAGAAAATCCACAAACAGGTCCCACGCCCAATGTCCAGAATGTATCCCACGCTTTCGCACATCATCACAACTCTCTGTGTTCAATTATAATTATTGACCATACCACTTCCATACCTGTAATGGGATAACATTTAGGACCTGGATGAAGCAGATTTTAATATTCACAGAATCCTAAGCTAAAGGTAACAATTCTTTAGCTAACAAACTTTAAACTAAATACAAGTGTGTCAAGTATTCTTTTCAGTGCATATCCTACCTTTTCCAAGGTAATCATACTCATAAAAAGCCAGTAGCATGGATTTCACAGATGATGCATATTCTGATGCAACCACACTGCGTTTGTGGCAAAGATGATAACCTCGCTAAGACAAGTTAGTAATGTTTGAACAGCACCACTTTTCAAACTGGACATTTTATAAATATTGTACTATGAAACTTGAAACCGTTGTTTCATGCACAGTGAAGTACTTTTATTTATAGTACTAGTTTTTATTCTTTCAACAATATGCAATATTTCGTCTCTCGATTTTTTCACTTTGTTTGCACTTTTATACCACTAATCCATCTATATGGCGTGTCTCTTTCTTAATAGTTGTTCAGTTTGTTTGTTTGTTTTTGGAATTTCGCATAAAGCTACTCGAGGGCTATCTGTGCTAGCCGTCCCTAATTTAGCAGTGTAAGACTAGAGGGAAGGCAGCTAGTCATCACCACCCACCGCCAACTCTTGGGCTACTCTTTTACCATTGAAGAGTGGAATTCACCGTCACATTATAACGCCTCCACGGCTGGGATTGCGAGCATGTTTGGCACGACCGGGATGCGAACTCGCAACCCTCAGATTACGAGTCGCACGCCTTAACACGCTTGGCCATGCCGAGCCAGTTGTTCAGTTATCTTGCAAAAACAGCTGAATGAGGCCAACTACATTTGGGCCAATGTTTTTATGTTTTTGACAAAAAAGCTATCACTTGTGTGAAGTCATAGCTATGTATCTTTTAGACAGAATTACCAGGACTTTATTATTCACGTTGCTCACATATGTTATCGGTAAAAACCTGGTTTTGAAAAACCGCCTACTTTTCAATGCAATTATTTACATTTAGAAGCTGAGCTACATTATAATTACTTATTGAAATATGTAACCACTTATCATTCAGAGCACAATTACTATTTCATTACGATTGATCACCCCAGTAACTATTTACTGCATTGCGCAGAAATAAAAAACTAATTTTCTTCGTAACCAAACTAATTAGCCTCAAAATGAAATAAATAAGTTACGCGTAACGTTTATCGGAACACGAATAAAACACCTTTATAAAAACTTTAACGTTTCGACGGTACTTTATCATTCTCAGGCGTAACTTAACAAACACAAATGTATAATATTTATAAACTTATAAAAGATTATGAGAAACTAAGTTTTCCACTTCTTACGTACGTTACTGACCAATGTCTCACAGGAGGTCATGTCATATACTAACATAATGACTAGCTGGACTTTTATCTCCATATAGTAGTACATACTTTAAATTTTATTACTGATAACGATTCATATGTGTATTTTACCCATCAAACTCTTAGGTTGAGCTAAAACTATTGTTTCATTCCATAATCTTGTGAGATGTGTCATTTGTATATGTGCTCATATAGGTAAATTTTAACTTTTATTATTTCTTACGTAATCTTTATGGTCTTTTAAGATGTACTTTCAGTTCCTTTTAGTTTGAACAATTTAAATTCAAAAACGTTCACATTCTAGTTTGTTAATACATATAATAGATTTTCTCGCAGAAACATTTTGACGCAATATTTGAACAGACACTAGACTATATTTATTAAACTTTTTGTCTCAGATAGAATGTTCTTTAAAACTTTTAAGCGTTTGATTAATAATTCAGTTTATAAATCTTCAAAGCTCTGTAAACATAAGTATAGGATGTTGATATTTTTGTGGTCTAGTTGGACATGCTCTGATTTTTCTAGTTATTATGTACCTACTATTCTTCACCGTTGTCATCTATTGTATTATGTAAACGTCTAACTTCCATAATAAGAGCTCCATTCACGGTTTCACTAATTTCAATTGTCCACAAAAATCGTTTTTTTCTTCACATGACTGGTTGTGACTCAAATTACCATCTAAAGCCATACACTTAACAAATTATTATTACAACAATAATCAGTCTTCTCTAAACATTCAATTGTTTACAGTAACTACATTGTTGCAGGTAGCTATCCTTCAACCCCCATAACTAATTATTTTTTTGGCAACTATATATCATTACTGTGAGTTATTTATTGTCTTGTCGTTTGCCCGTTTATTAGCAGCGAACGCTTAAGAAGTTCTTGAACGACCTGTTATCAATAAAAACACATTTACTGATTTATGTTACAAAGATATCACTTATAATTTGCAGTGACATCGCAATCAATTATCATTTATAACACATTATAGTAACTGTTTGTTATTAATAATAACAATTACTTCTGTTACGTAACTACCTATTATCTATAGTAAACATTTATTACCTGACATAATCTTATTTCCTTCTGACCACAGATTTGTGTAACCATCTATTATTCACTGTAACTGAACAAACAGGAAGTCAAATATATATGTAAAAACGGCTCGTTTGGGTTGAGAAAACATTTTACAATATAATGTTCGAGGAGCGAACAAGGATGACCGAAGAAGGTCGAAACGTTGTTCGCTCCTCTACGTAAAATATTTTCTCAACCCAAACGAACAGTTTTTATATATATATATTTCTCGACATTACTGATTATTATTTCATCAAGAAGTCATATACTTAAGCTGAATAAAATTTAGAAATGTATTTGTTAGGGCAGCATTTCAAGAAACTGAATAACAGGTTATAACAAAGCTGAATTCTTCGATTCGTCGCTTAAAGAAATGTATTTTTTATTTGAATTCAATGCTGTGCTATTATAACCTTAATTGTGAACCTTTATCTTTCAACGTTGCACATGTTTCGTTGTTAATTAAAATATCAGAAGAAAGAAACTCCGGACTGAAAGAGCAACACGTAAGGAGTCAGAAAATAAGAGAATGATGCGAAAGGATGCATAAAGTCAAACATACGGAAAAAGAGTTAGTTCAAGCCAAGAGAGAAGGATTTAAAAAAGTTAACCAAAAAAGATTTTTAAGAAAATCAGACGAAAAGGATTTATAAGGCAAACAAGCAGCAAAAGATACAAAATAATCAAATAAATGAAGAGGGTGGAAATGTCAGGAAAAGAAAGATTTGGTGGAGAAAAAATATACAGACACTGAGTTTCCTTATTTCAACGCATCTTGAATTATTTGTTCAGTATTCCGTTAGTTCTACGCATCTTGAATTATTTGTTCAGTATTTTCTTATTTCAACGCATCTTAAGCTACTTATTTAGTATTTTCTTTTTTCAACGGATCTTGAATTATTTATTCAGTATTTTCTTATTTTAACGTATCTTGAATTATTTGTTCAATATTTTCTTATTTCAAAGTATCATGAATTATTTATTAAGTATTTCCTTACTTCAGTCCATCTGTAATTGTTTACTCAGAATTTCCTTACTTCAATTCTTCTGTAATTGTTTAATTATCATAGTATCCATTTACTTCAACGCTTTTTGAATTACTCACTCAGTATTTTTACTTCCACGCGTATATATACTACCTTACACACTACCCGTATTTTCTTCAAGTACCAATATGTTTCTCTTTATTTACACATATTACTGATTGTTCGTACACCTCTGTACATATATAATTAATAATGAATATTCCTTTCTCTCTTGTCTGTATATTTTTCTCTATTATGAGAATACTCACTTCCCTATTTTCAACATATATGGTTGGTTACATATCTTTCACATCTTCAGCGCAAGTGGTGATGCTTTAAAGAATTTTCACATTTTTTTTTAAAAAGACATTTCTATTTTTATGTTTTCTGTAAGCGTAAGTCTTACTTCGTATAAGTTTCCATACTTTCCTAATTGCCTGATCACTTACACACTTTTCTTATGGTCTGTGTTTGTTATATTGTTAACATACCTTCGCTATTTATATATATGTATTGTTGTATGCGCTTCATTCTCTGTGTTTCATACATGTCTGATTATTTATATATCTTCCTATGTTCTGTGTTTGTTTTCTTGTTCTAACTACCTTCTCTATTTTCTATTAATATTTTGCTGTTTGCAAAATTGTTTCACTTCTTTCTATATATATGTCTGATTATTTAAGTACAATTGCTATATTTTGTGCTTGTTCACTTGTTTAAAATTTTTTGATTCCCTCTGTAAACATTATTATGATACAACACATATGTATTTCCTTACCGTGACAATAATCCCCCATGCAACTCACGTGGGAAGAGACAGGTTCACCGGAAAGCTCAGGGTACTCGAGCCAAGCAGAAAATAGCTGGCACCGAACAGTCTCAGTGTCTCCCGACAACAAGGTCTGATGAACGTGGCACTAACCCACGAGTTAACTCTCACTAATCGATAGTTTGCTCGACTAGTCTTGCTCACAGAACGAACCTGATGTAGAAGGACCTCTTGCGGTACCAATCAGAGCTACTTAGCCCAATGAAAGTTGCTCGCTAGAACCGTTTAATAGCCTATATCCTACAGATAGAACATGTGGTTCTGTCAGAGACCAAGAGAGGAAAAAAACAACCAAAAACCAAACGTGGAATACAGAGATTGTGTACAAAACTCGTAAAAGAAAATGTATTTTTCAGTGCAAGGAATTTCAATATCACTTTTCAGTTTAGTTCTCAAACCCTTTTCATCTTATGGCGGAGCGTAGTGTCGTAATACCTCCGAATTTATATATGGATTAAAGTAATATATTTTAGAATGTGAACAAATGGATAAGGATTAAATCGAGATTAGAAAAAAACAACAACGGACAGTGAGTGAATCTAGATAGATCCACAGTGTAGAAATTCATACACTCGCATATAGAGATGCATAGATTTAACAAGTATCAGTCATATTTAAATGTTAATGGTTGACTTTGTACAGAATTAAAAATATTTGAAATATAAAGAAGAATGTTTGAATTCTGCCAAATAGAAAATTAATGTAATCAACTTGATTTGGATTATATCAAAGTAAGAAACAAATTACAATTACAAATATATAGTTTGATAAACAAATTACAGTTACAAAATTTGAAATAAGGTGAGATAAAAATTTCGCGAAGTTAGGTGTTGTGCATCATGGAGTAAAAAAGTTTTTCCTGTATCATATAAGCAAGAGCTCAATTACAGTATGATGCATTATTACGCTTGGGCTCAGAGTTTGAGTTTATACTAATACAACTGTGCATAACATTCGGTCATAAGAGTAGTAACAATAAGAAACTATTAAGACTTTACTTTTCACGATCATTCAAAGTTAAATCAACAATTATCTACTTATTTCTCGTATTTCTTGATTTATAACCCTAGACCATTGACTACAATCTATCTTATAACTATATGTAACCATAACTCAAGAATTTCTTAATCTTCAAATAAGTAATGATAATACTTAGTTTGAAAGTTGATTCATCAAAGTATTATACAATTTTTCAAATAATTTAAACAAATTTTTAATCTAATTGAATATGGGTGTTTACGTTATTAAATATCAACCTTAAACAAAATTGTTCAGGTTAATTATAGCTTTCTTTTTTAAACCAGCTAAATAAACATGTGTGCGGATGTTTCCTGCGTAAACCTTGATCAAATAAAATATATTTAAATTAAACTTTTCGTAATTACTTTACACGAGTATTAAATAAAATAACACTATTCATTTAATTATGTTGCCAAAATTATAATAGAAGTTTATTTTATAGGTATGGTTCAGAGTTATACGTTTTGTTAACACATACGCAGCTCACGGGTAGCAAACATTTTCTTTCGCAACCTGAGCTGATGTATCTATTGAATGTCATTACATAACGTACAGAAACAGACTACTTGATTCTTTATTATGTTTGCTGTTTTTATTTTTATAGTTGTCTACTTTATAACAATAAACAAACGATTGCTGTTGAGTCTTTTAGAACAAAAAATGTTGTGCTTTCTAAAATTTCACACTATATTTTTACTAAATTGGAGTGGCTCGATTTTGTGAAGAGAATATTCCATATTTCTAAACTTGTACAATGGAATTACTGTATTTTATAATTCACGACTAGAACAACGATAAAAGCGAACTGTTAATTATTTCAAAGTGCAAATAGAAATTCGTAATTCATTAGCATTATTTTCTACAGAATTTAATTATAACACATGTTTACAACAGAAGTGTCTAAGAAACTTCATATTTCATTATGTCTCTGCAAGTGAAGAAAAGCGCTTATAATTCTGAAATGGGAATTATTTTGAACTACACAATTAACTTTAGAAACTGTAACTGTAGGCTTCAGGAAGGAGGCTTAATTCGTATCTCACTCCATAGAGGCTTCCACAAACATCATTTATGCGTAGTGACCCAACAGACGTAGTTAAAAGCCACGTCACACATAGATAAGGTTGTCATGAGATAATATCTTATAATCTATATACATTATAAGGATATGGGCTTAATTTATATTCAATAAGGTATATTTATAAAAAAAAATCTCACATTTTTGCTTTCCAAAAGAAACTCAAATTTACACTTACTTCCAAATATCCTAAACGAAAAACGTAAGGTATAAAAGGATGCAAAAAATAGCATTGTGACAATAAAGTAATTACCGTAAAAATTCAAAATACATTTTCGCGCTTCTACAACACTAGAAATATATTCACGGGTCTACAAAATGAAAAATGGTAAATAAAGATATTTTCACAAGTCTACAGCATGAAACATCCGAATAAACACGTTAGAATGATAAAACTAAGTTATAGTTTCATATTATGATTAGAAAATCACATGATTTTATACTCAATAGCAAAAAGAAAAAACATGTAAATATAACTACAACCAAAAATTGCGAAAAAAGATATGCAAATACAATAACTAAACATCGTGGAAAGAAGATACAAGTATTTTCTTTTCACATCTTGGATAAAACTACAATAGTTTTCACATTTGTTATGCTTTTTCCATAAAGAATGTAGTGTTTAAAAATGTAATAGGCCTAATACTAACGTATTATAACATGGTGAAGAGAAGTTAAACACCTTCTTATTACAATGTAAGAGAACGTGATTACAGGTTTGGTAGGTAAGCACATGGGAAAAAAAAAGATCACAATAACTTCACTGAAAACAGAATGGAAACATTAGCGCGGGAGAAAACCATGAATAAAAGATTCGTAGACACTTTGTGCTATCCGTTTTTTCGTTACGTAAAATATCAATTACAATGATGTGATAACATTACTATATCTCGGTAAAACAAGTGAAACAGAATGTGTAAACATTAGAAAATATGGAATACAATAACAGAAATAGTGTTAAAAATTCGTAACGTAAGTTGTTGAATGACTTAATAAATTTACTGACAGATAAATGTAATAAATTATAGTATTATTCAGAATTTTTCTTCCTCTCAAACAGCGTGAAAAAGATGATGGAAACATTCTCACAGTCCAACAACAACATAGTGTAATGAGATTATTTAAACATTCTCACAGTCCAACAACAACATAGTGTAATGAGACTATAGAAACATTCTCACAGTCCAACAACAACATAGTGTAATGAAACTATAGAAACATTCTCACAGTCCAACAAAAACATTGTGTAATGAGACTATAGAAACATTTTCATAGTCCAACAGTGTTATGAAACTATAAAAACATTTTCACAGTCCAACAACAACATAGTATAATGAGACTATAGAAACATTTTCATAGACAAACAGTGTAACGAAACTACAGAAATATTCTCACGGTCCAACAACAACATAGTGTAATGAGACTATAGACACATTTTCACAGTTCAACAGTGTAACAAAACTATAGAAACATTCTCACAGTTCGACAACAACATAGTGTAATGAGACTATAGTAACATTTTCATAGTCTAATAGTGTAACGAGACTACAGAAATATTCTTATAGTCCAACAGGATAACGAAACTATAGAAACATTCTTAGAGTGAAACAGTGTAATGAGACTATAGAAACATTCTCACTGTTCAACAATGTAACGAGACTATAGAAACATTCTTATTGTGAAACAGTGTAATGAGATTACAGAAATATTCTCATGAGACTACAAAAACATTTTCATAATCCAACAGGACAACGAGACTATAGAAACATTCTTATAGTGAAACAGTGTAATGAGACTGTAGAAATATTCTCACTGTTCAACAATGTAACGAGACTATAGAAACATTCTCATAATCCAACAGTGTAACGACACTAAAGAAATATTCTTATAGTCCAACAATGCAACGAGACTATAGGAACATTCTCGTTGTTCAACAATGAAACGAAACTATAGAAATATTTTCATACTAAAACAGTGTAAAGAGAAGGTCGAGAATTTTTACAATACAACGATTTTAAAATAATATAGAAACATTTTTGTATTATAACAATTTAAAGTAAACAGAAACTACAACATTTTGAAGAGCCATATATTTCTGTTAAAGCGTTTACAGTGTTAAGATAGAATAAGGAGATATTCTAAAATCCAAGAAGTGAAAAGGAAAGAAAAATACAACGAATTAAAAACGTAAATAACAAATACATAAATTATTATATGCCCACTTGGGGAATGAATGCTAAACGCGACTTGTCTCTTCGTGTCTTATCAAGAACCTATCTCTTTCTTTGAATAAACCGAAGAGCTCTCAACAGCACTTGAAATCACCAGGTTATAATAAAGTGGCAGACATTTTAAAGGTTTGTATCACGGCAGTGAAACCTTAGTCATTTTTATATTCGGGAGAACGCGTGCATATTGACGGGCCAGCGTCAATGACACATCTTCTAACTAAAAGTTCTCCTTATTATAAGTAAATTTTTGTTATGGACAACATCTGCAACATAGAAGTTCAGTTTTAACCTTTAAAACACTATATACAGTTATACTAAAGATAGAGAATGAACGATTAAAATACTAAAATAAAAGTTCATCTGCTAAAACAATCGTTCCACTTATTTTCGAAAACAGTAAGAATGTAGTTTCTTCAACTAGTTTTTGAGTCTTAATTCAAGAGCATCGTTTAATTCACCAAACACGCATGACAATTGCAATAGAGGTTCCAAAACTATCATATTTATCATTCAATCAGCGCAAGGACATAAGGATTCAGTCAACATTTTAATCTAAGTGTCATATAATAACATTTATCACCATTCAACTTAATTTACCTTGTTTTGGTCATTAGAAACGTAAAACAATGTTCCTCAGAATCAAATATTTCTTAAACAAAAATGCATAAATGAATGCAAATATTGTTAGTGCAAAAAGCATAAATATAAGTTGTGATAAGTAGGTTATAACACACAAGTATAACGTACCTAAAATATTTATTATTAGGAGAATATAGTTTTGTCTGCTTGTTGTTGAGAGAACAAAATTATATAATCGACAACCTGTGTTGTGCCTGCTGCGAGTATCGGGCTCCGGTATTAGTGTGGGAGAAGACAGAGTTATATTCATAACTGAGAATGTTGCAAACAAAAAATAACTTATATTAAGATGATTAGTGCCATAGTGAGTTCATTAGTTGTCTAAGCCTCATCCTTAAATCTCATAAAAATATAATTAAATCTTTTTTTAACAATACAAACAAAATATTTCAAATAATTAAACCTTACAATATTATGAGACTTTCTTCTCATTGTTTTGTTCATTATTATTGTTGATATTAATAACGAACCAAATCTTGCTTTAATCTTCCTCCGTTCTTAATATAATGATTTATTTTTGACCAAAATAAAAACTTTCAATTTTATGAAATGAAGATTTAAGAAAATATTTTCCGGGTATTTACTAACCAATATATAACTTATTCAACGTTCATGTTTAATATTCTGGAGGACTGAAAGTTACTTATCTTTTTTAACGAATAAACTTAACGTTACAAAGATTTAACGTATGCGCTTAATGTTGTTCAGTAAGGAAAGTACTTATATATGTTTTTTACAATTTCACGTACAATTATATTTGAAATTTATTTTTTAAAGAAGCAGTGATGCAGTTTATGAAATTTTAAGTCTTCTTTATAATACCCCACAGTGGTATGTCTGCGGACTCACAAGGCTAAAAACCGGCTTTCGATACTTGTGGCAGGAAGAACACAAATATACCATTTTTTAGCTTTGTCCTTAATATCAAATAATCGACCTTTTATAGGATAGTCCTTATATTTTTAATTATTTCTATAGCGTACAGTATTCACCTTACAAAAGCATTGTTTTGTTTGTTTCGAATTTCGCGCAAAGCTACATGAGGGCTCTCTGCGCTAACTGTCCCTAATTAAGCAGTGTAATACTAGAAGGAAAGCAGATAGTCATCACTACTCACCGCCAACTTTTAGGTTACTCTCTTACCAACGAATAATTAGATTGACCGTCTCAATATAACGCCCTCTTCGCCTGAAAGGGCAAGCATGTTTGGTGTTACGGGGATTCAAACCCACGACCCTCAGATAACGAACCAAGTGCCCTAACCACCTGGTCATATCAAGCCTCTAAAAGTATAGCTCACATTATTTTAATTATTTTATAGTGCACAATATTCACACTGTAAAGGATATTTCTCATTCATTCAGTTCCCTTTATAATATACACAAACACAATATCAACCTTTTAAAGGATAATTCACAACCTTTAAATTATTTTTATGGTGCATAGTATTCACTTTTTAATTTTTTTCTGCATTCCTACGTGTGGATAAATAATAAACATAAATTTTCTTGAATGTTGTTCAAACAAAGGTATACAGAAGATAACTTAGATAAATATATATAAACAGAAACAAGGTTTAGTGTTTTCCCAAAAACTAATATGCAATATGCAGTGCATATCTAATATCACTTAGTTTCTACCATACATTGATAGATATAAAAAACGTAAGATAGCCATAAGGTCACTCAATTTCTGATACACAGAAAGATAAAAAATCGAAGTTGTAACTGTTTCCAAGACAGGTTGGGTAAGATAGAAATTGTTAGGTAAAAATACGATAATGTTGTTCCTAATATACAATAAAAGGCATGAAGTGAAGTCAAGATGGAACGTTTTCTAGTACAGATGGAGGTACGAAAAGTGTAATGTAGATGTAACATCACATAATTTCCAACACGGTAGAACTGTAGTACTACAAGTAGTTATAAAATTAACCTAGCTGCAGTGGAACGTTTTCGGTCACTTATTTTTAAAAACAGGCACAGTTTCAGCCTTTATTTTGGGACTAGCCTCCGGCTACTAAGATTCAACATTCTTTCAGTATGGACCACCTCTTTTCTTGGTTATAAGTATTTTTTTATTGAGCGAGGTACTCTCAGGAAAGTAGAAGTACGGCCAGAATTTACCTAAACAGTCAAAATCAAATAAAAGGATTTAATATATATTTTTCAAATTTTTTCTTGCAAAGCTATTTGTGCTAGCCGTCCCTAATTTAGCAGTGTAAGACTAGAGTGAAGGCAGCTAGTCATCATCACCGACCTCCACTTCTTGGGCTACTCTTTTACCAACGAATAATGTGATTGAGCGTAACATTATAACGTCCCCAAGGCTGAAAGGGCGAGCATGTTTGGTGCGACAGGGATTTGAGCCCGCGACCCTCGGATTACGAGTCGAACGCCTTAACCCACCTGGCCATGCCGGGCCGGATTCAAAATGAATAAATACATTCCCGTATATACTGATTGAGTGTATTCTGCATAAAAGACCAAAGAAAAGATTCAATATCGTAAAATACAATCCTGTATATATTAATTAGGTATTATATGATTAAAAAACCGAATTACACGAATAAAATTTTAAAAATACAAACAGAATCTTAAGTTATATTTTGTTTTTCTTTTTTAGATTGAGGCTAATTTGTGATTCACAAAAATGCATACAAGACAAAACAACTTAAATCGCAAAACCATTCATGACACAAACAATATTTGAAAGAAAAAAGTATTGAAAACACTTTTTGCTTATACAGCAGACAAACTCCCCCCCCAAAAAGAACAACAAACTTTTAAACAATTTATAAGACTTATAATACGACATTATTCAAAAACCACATGAAGCTATTCTACGAAACCGTAGAAAATAATAACTCAGAACTACCAACCAAAGAATGAGTACAGAAATATAATATATAATATTCCGTAATAAAACAAAACTACTTGATAAAACACAAATCTTGAAACATGGAACAAAATTATATCCCAGAAAATGGGTCCAGGAACATAACAAACAATATTTCATAGTGAAGCAAAATTACTTAACAAAGCACAGAGCACAGTGAGATGTGTCCAAGAACATAAAAATAGTGAAATGAAAAAGATCTACAAGAATACATATCCATAAAGAACAATAGATTAATGATACCTGCCAATTTTCTGGTCCAAGAACATAACGACACACTAGTCCTTGTAGGAATGATCAATCAATAATAACATTGCATACGAGGGAGGAGACGAATTACTGAAAACATTGGAATAATACAAAATCAATTTGTCACAAAACACGCAAGAACAAACGCAAAACAAAAAGAGACCTTTTACATCTTAAAAAAACGTATCTAAACAAACTAAGCACACATGTCAACGTTACCTGTTTATTATTACTGAGAATGTAATAACAATACCAGTCAAAGTAATTGACATTAACACAACAGTTCGTGGATAGAACCTCCGTAAAACATCTGCACCATCACAAAACGAATCCCATTAATCCTAACTTCAAACCTGATCTTATCAAAAATAGCCCAGAGCCTTAGTATCCGGAACGTTGCCTCATAAACCAGTAATGTTTAGTAAATAGATAAAACACTAAGTGATTAACCACTAACTGTGTCGCAAACTAAGATGATCTTAACGCATAAAAACGTGTGGGGACTGGACTTTTTTACGTAGAGACACAGTTAGACCGATAAAACATAAGTAAGGTATGTTTTTGTTAAAACGAGAGACAAGGTAATAAGTTATAAGACATGTAAGGTGAAAGGATGTCTGTCACTGGACGAAGCAAACTAATCAATTACAAACAGGGCCATTGCCAGGGAAGCGGGGTGCGACTAATGCAGTTGCTCAAGGATTCCTGAGACAGAAAGTCTCCGGAATTCGCCTCTCTCTCGCTTATCCTGAAGGCTTATAATCTCCAGAACATAAATAAATAGTGAGTGAGCATGGTGAATTTTGTAAAGTAGGAAATTATTTTGGTTTCAGCTAATTGTCTTAAACAGTACAGCTTTGAAATGTTTTATGTTAGTTTTGCCTAAGGTTTTATTTTGAAATGAAATAATATTCTCAATTTACACCGAACTCCAAATGTCTATCAAAACAAAACCTGATTACAAAACAAACATGGGTAAGTTAATTGAAATCAATTAACCAGCTAAAACACATGCGAGTGTAATTAGATTTCTAATTAAAAGAAGTAAGAAAACCAGATAAAATAGGCACGAGTGTAATGAGATTTGTCATTAAATGAAATAAGGAAATCAGATAAAATATGTGCAAGTGTAATGAAGTTTGTCATTCGATGAAATAAAGAAATCAGATAAAATTCGTGTGAATGTGACGAGATATGTTATCAAAGGTGAGTAACACTTCAAGTTGAGGATATTAATAATGTTCAGTCTGTTTTGGTTTCTGTTATTAGTTAAAAGGTGAGAATAATTTTATTTGAAATCTGTTTCAGACCATCTAATCACAATGATAAAGTTAATGAGAAACTATAAAGTGAAAAAAAATAATTCAGCTGAGAATATAATAATGGGGGATTCTAATTTCAAGAATATAGAGTAGGGGAGATACGAGTAAAATCACGAGGGAAACGTGTTTTAAGAAACTGTTTAGGATGTTGTTGTTTTTCATTAATTGGTCAGGAAACAATACTATTTTAGATTTATTTTTAATTTTCAAT
Source organism: Carcinoscorpius rotundicauda (assembly GCA_011833715.1). Classification (NCBI taxonomy): domain Eukaryota; kingdom Metazoa; phylum Arthropoda; class Merostomata; order Xiphosura; family Limulidae; genus Carcinoscorpius; species Carcinoscorpius rotundicauda. The sequence continues at coordinate 52,184,988 of CM022395.1, forward strand.
GAGAAAATGATTAATCTGTTGAAGAACAAGGAATAATTGGGTGCAAGTGGTTATTGCTCTGTCAGGTTCGATGTTTTGCTGCATATGTACATAAAGAGTGATTACATTTTGGTCACAAATTTCAAAAACTAGTTTTGAATGACTGGAATTTGATTAATTGGAAATACTGATCAAATGTGGAAGAAAACTTTTAAAATGAATTTTAAATATTCAAGATAGATTTATTTTTTATAGAAAAACAAATGTCTGAGAGTTAAGAAAACAGTTTGGTTCATAAAAATGTCAGAATAAATTCATAGAAAAGCAATTGTTAATTTAAGACGATTAAGTTGATTGATACCGTGAAGGATTTCGAGAGTTATAGAATGTGAAGAAATCTGGCCATACGTAAAATAAAGAAATAGAAAAACTGTATGACAAAAGCTTGGCTGAAAATGTGAAAATTAACAGCAAGGATCTCTTTAAATACATTAAGGGTAAGAAACATGTTAACGTGAGGGTAAGGCTTTTGAAGGGTAATAATAATTTATGCTTAGGAAAAGAGTACCCTAACGAATAGTGAGATTTCCGTCACTTTATAACTCCTCCACGGCTGAAAGAGCGAGCATGTTTGGTGCGAAAGAGATCTGAACACGCGACCTCAAGATTACGAGTCGAGCATCCTAACCATATGGCCATGACGGGTCATTAGCTGGGTTATTAACTTCGAATTTGCCTTTAGTTTTTACTCATGAAAATTTAAGCAACACTCTTTATCCTAAACAGTTGCTAGATAGATACAAGACTTAAAAAAAGATAATCACATTAAATTCCGAGTTTTTAAAGAAATTTTAAAAAGAGCTTATAAAACTCTTGGACCAGATAATATTTCCACAAGGGTTTTGAAGAGGTGTTTAAGATGTAGTATGCGAACCATTTACTACTACTCCTGTAATTGTTTGAATAGTGAGCAGGTATCAGAGTCCTCTTTTCAAAGAAGGATATTAAAAATTGTTTCAATGATTATAGACCTGTTAGTTTTAGATCAATAGTGAGAAAAGTTTTTGAAAGTCTAAAACAAAATATTTCAGAAAGCCGTTTGATAAATTTTAACATTTTGCTGAATAGCCAATACGGTTTCACTAAGATAAAACTTTAACTTAATAATCTTATGACATTCTTTGATGAGAACACTGCTTCCGTAGATGTGCAAATTTGGTGTATCTGGATTTTCAAAACGCATTTGCAAGGGGTCCCGTGGAAAGTTTGTCAAAAAATATCTCTGTAGGTGTTCTGGATAGGTAGACTGATTCAGGTTATTATAAATTTAAGTTATGAGTATAATTATGATGGGAATAACCTTAACAATGTCGTAAAAAATGGGTCTTGGTGGTTTAGTTAATCTGTTTCCTAATTAAGCTATTTAAAGAATGTGCTATTGCTGGTGGCAGGTCAAACAATATTTTATGATGTAACAACAGAAGTATTGAAAAACAATTTTAAAAAGGTTACAGTTATATTACATGTCATTCGTTAGGCCACATACGGAGCACTGTGTTCATCCTTTGGCTTCTTACCTTAAAATGTACATCGAATTATTGGATGGGGATCAGAGAAGGGTTACTGGGATAGTATTTGTTATGAAAAGATTGTCATACGAACATATAATAAAATCTCAGAACATGTTTTTTGTTGCTAAAAGAAGATTTAATGAAATCTGACCGAAATATTTGAGATTGTTAAGAAAATTGACAGTGTTGACACGCCATCTTTTTATTCATAGTTAGAAGTGAAAACCGCAGGTCTAGGGGACATTATAAATTTTGTAGAATATGAATCATCTGTGGACTCACACTGCTAAAATCCGGATTTGGATACTCCTAGTGGGCAAAGCACAAATAATCCACTGTGTAGCTTTGTGTTTAATTGCAATCAAACAAACAATTATCTTCAGTTAAGACAGGTTTATTTTTTGACAAGTATTTGTTCTTTGAAATGAATACAGTTAATGTAAGAGGGTTTCAAGGAAGGTTTGATAGATATTTGAGCGAGAAAGGTTAGTTTTAATATTTTATTCCCATTTTCAAGTTTAACTTAGTGAACAGACGAACTATGCCGACCAACAGGTCCTCTGGTGTCCCTAAGTAGTGTGCAATATGAATTATAGATAAAATAATATGTAATGCAAAAACTAAGTATGAAAATTAGCTAAAACATGTTCAAGTGCAATAAGAACTTTCAATAAATGACGTAAGAAAATAGGTACGAGTGTAATGAAAGCTGTAATTAAATCAAATCAAATCACCTAAAGCACATGCAAAAGTGATTTGTTTTGTCATTGCGACTATAATAAGAGTTGTTATTAAACAAATTAAGGAAACCAGCTAAACTATATGCAAGTGTAATGAGATATTTCATTAAATGAAGTAAAAAAAATCAAATAACACACATGCTGGCGTAAAACTATATACAAGTGTAATGAGATCTTTCATTAAATGAAGTAAAACAAATCAGATAACACACATGCTGGCGTAAAACTATATACAAGTGTAATGAGATCTTTCATTAAAAGAAGTAAAAAATCAGATTACACACATGCTGGTGTAATAAGATTTGTCGTTTAATAAAATGAGAAAGTCAGCAAACATATTTGCGAGTAATAATAGTAAATTATTAAAGGAAAAAATAAAGATATGTTCGAATTTAAAGATATTTTCTACTGTATGAACTAACATAATCAGCTAAACACTTGCAGTGTAATAAGATCTCTGAATAATAGTGCGAAATACAAATAATCGTAAAATAACAAAGTATTAGAGAACAAAAACCAAAATAAACGGAACAAACTGTCAGAAGTCTTGACATTGGAGAAACTGGTTTCAACACATTGGTGTGCCTTCTTCAGTCTCACATTGTCTTCTGAGAAGACGAATATGTCGGAACTAGCTTTCCAATATCAAGACTTCGAACATTTTGTTCCACTTATTGTGTTGTTTATTGGTTGTTGTTTTTTCTCCAGTGTAAGTGAACTTGTCACTTAACGTGGATAACTTATTACTTAATAATGTGGAAATTAGCTTTTGCTGAACTAATTAATTAATAATGTAGAATGTAAGAAACTTTATCACTGAGAATAAGCAATTAATTAATTACTTAATAGTGTGGAAAACGAATTGGTTGCTGAACGGGATAAAAAGTAATTAATAGCGTGGAATAAAAACCTGTAACTTAGCATGAATAACTAATTATTCAATAGTGTGAAGTGTAAGAAATTTTGTCACTTAACGTATTAAAGAAATACGGAATTGAGGAAAACAAAGGTAATCCTATGTTCCTTAAATATTTCATTTATTATGGCCATAGTTTTTCAGGAAGTATCTTCACTGATGAAAGAAACCACGGTCATAATAAATGAAGAACTTAAAAAACGTAAAATGGTCTTTGTTTTCCTCAATGATGTAATTACGAGTTTTTCTAGTACCAATGTAAAAAAAAAAAATGTTTTCGAACGTAGTAACTAAACCAGTAATAGAACGTAATTTTATGAAACATTCAATTAAATATGATAACTAGATTTCAGAAGAGCTGCCACTAAAGCAGATGAGTAGCCACAAAACAAAATAATATAAAAAGATCTGTTCCTGAAAACAGACACGTTACTAGAACAAATTATATCTTTAGGTCACATAAACACTTCCCAATAAGCGTAAGTACCGAAGTCTCATTTCTTCCATAAATAAATAAAAACTGCATTGGTGAGAAGCAGCTAAAGAAATGCACATTTATTTTGAAAACTTCTCACGACATTAATAGTCCAGAAGTCATTGTTCATTAATTTATAAGGTACAACATTTCAGTTTCTTAAGCTGTGTAATTATTTCTTTCTTAAATAATCATGAGAGAGGCTGTTACAGAACAATATCTGTATAAGCTCTCCTTTGGTTTGAGAGTTGACCTATGGTCAGCGTGCCGATGTATCTCCGAATCTCGCGTTCACGTCCTGTTACTGTCGGTGCATTATGCGAATGACGGTCAAATTTCATTATATGGTAAGCACAAGAGTAGCCGAAAGTAAGCGGGAATGTTACTTATTTAAAGCTACTCATTTAGTCTATCAGTTTAAGAACAGCTATTCACAGTTACTTATGTTGTAGGTTTGCTTGAATTTCCGAAAACAAGTAATATATTTCTCGTTGATAAATATTCAAACATTTTCTTTAAATTTTCTCATTATAACATATTGGACTCGCTCCTTGATTATTATATTTGTTTTATTTTCCACTGTAAATTAGAGTATCAATCTCTATGTTTATTAACTGAGATTAAATAGCATGTTGTATTTCAAAAGTTTATTCCACGTTGTTATTAAGCAATTTTATGTTAATAACAAATCACACACTTTTGGTGAAACATCCACATTTCTTATATTGTTATTTTTCGTCGTTTTTTGTGTGTTTAAGAAAGTATTGTATCATAAAAATACGATTTGAAATACACGTTATGAGAAATCGATGAGTCGTTATTCGTGACGCACGTGCGTACACTCTGCACGTATACTGTTTCCTTTGAAATCAATAAAAGAAAGAAAAAAACTTTTTTCCTCTGTTCTGATACGAAACGACAAAACTTTGGGTGAAAACCTAAACTGTGAAATAGGTTTCGTCTTCTTTATTTTCAAGATGATGTAAAAAAAAAAGTGAATGACAAGTTCACTTGTCAAATAAATGACATATGCAAAAGAGGTTGCACACCCACCTTTCTTCTCTTATTTTGAAACAGCTGTTTGAAGTTATCTAGACTTAAACGCCTGTTTTAGCTTCCCAATAAACATAAACTAAACTTGCATTTCTTATCTTAGGCCTAACAAAGCTGAGTTAGCTCCCAATTGACTCAAACCAACTTAATATGTTTTATTCTGAAGATTTCTTTTTTTCAATATTTATTTTAATATTAAAAATAAACAGTATAGAACTAGTCAACTACCACAGTAACTATCACTGGACTAATACAAAAATATTACCCTGTTTTCATCCATTACTGTTGTATTTGTAAACTGGAAATATCTTTGTAATCTGCCTTCACCAATTTCTATTTATTAAAAAACTGTAGTTGTATTCATAAAAGTGGGATCTGCTTGTTTAGTAAAGAACATAGGTGTACACTTCTAGAGCGGTCCAAGAGATAATACTTTCAAAATAATTTAAAACAGTAATGTGTTCATATGATGATCAACTTACATATAAAATGAGAACACGTAAACCATAAATAATTAAGATATTAAAAAGTTACAATAAATATACAGTGACAAATTTAATGTATAAGGACAACATCGTCCATACTTGTATCAGTTAAGTAGATATAAAATAAGACTATTCAAACCATATACCTTTCCCGAATAGGCGGCTAATAAACTTTGTTTTTGAATTTTCGTTTTTTAGTAAGTGCAATTCAGTTTTTGATGTTAAGTGAGTATTATAAATATCGGGAGCGTATCGTTTGTTTAGAAGTTAAGTGGCTTTCAGAAACTTGTTTGTTTTGGAATTTCGCACAAAGCTACTCGAGGGCTATCTGTGCTAGCCGTCCCTAACTTAGCAGTGTAAGACTAGAGGGAAGGCAGCTAGTCAGCACCACCCACGGCCAACTCTTGGGCTACTCTTTCACCAACGAATAGTGGGATTGACCGTCACATTATAACGCCCCCACGGCTGGGAGGGCGCAAACCCGCGACACTCAGATTACGAAGCGCACGCCTTAACGCGCTAGGCCATGCCGGGCCCCTCTCAGAAACAAATGAGTGGTGTTTTACATGTTTTACAAGCAACGATTAATCGCACGTTTCTTTATATATTTATCTTCATTGAATATTATTAACTACAATGCCCAAATTTAATTGTAATACATTTTTGAATTAATATTTACATTTTAGTTTTCACTGTGAGCCTAGTATAAGAATTTCGGGTTAGCATAAACATCTGAAATGAAGTGGGATTCTTGAGATTACGGCCGAAGGTATCGTTAAAAAAGCAAATATTCAACAGGATAGTTTATACACATTTTTTGAGCAATAATTATGTAACATTTTGCGAAAGTTCTTATTAATATTTAAAAAACAATATTCATATTATAATCATGTGAATCTACAAAGCTATTGTATCTTCCACCTTTGTGTATGTCCTAGGCCACGCTGGTGTCAAGTACAACGAGAAGTCTGGCCAACATGCACCAGCAACGGAACCAACACACCACATGTCACTCTTTCCTCAATATATAACACTCGTGTGCCAGCAATCGGCACACCAGAGCTTCGGAGGGTATGTCATGCACTCAGAAGAGGGAGATAGAATTTTCAGCCTCAGGACCCCTTTTGGCATCTCTCGTGACACTCACAACAAAGGCTCGGACAGATGTCACAGGAATCAGCTGATCACCGGCAACATTTGCAAAAGCACACTCGACCTTCTGTTGAACGGAAGGGTCAAGGCGGAGAGAATTTCTGACCCGCTGGATGCACCCTCCGGAATGCCCACCGGCCAACCCAAGTATCGGTTGATGTAAAGTCACTCTGCGGTTAAAATCTGTAAAACTACTATTCTATACCCACTTTAGTAGCCTCTGTTAATTTTCGAGTCCTTTCTTCTCTTCTAAAATCTGAAACTTAGTTTCATCTTCTTGTTTGAAAGGAAGTTTCACCATAGGACCGCCAGATGCGTCTTCTCCACCTGTTATACATAAGTCCTAATCATTTATCAAATTTAAAGTGACTCTTCTAGTTACTTTGGTGGTTCTGTTTTGGAAAAGTTATTTAAAAACACAAAAAAATAATTTGATGGTTCTATTTTAGAATGTCTTAGTCTGTTTAAAATGTCTATATTATTTATTTCTGTCTGTTATAAAACTACATATTATTTCGAAACTTTTAATTTCACAGGTAAACCTATTCATAATATCTCTACATGGGTAGGCCCCTTCATGGCCAGATGGGCTTAGACAATCGACTCGTAATCTGATGGTCTAGTGTTCGAATTTCTGTCACAACAAACATGCTTCCCCTTTCAGCCATGGGGGCGTTATAATGTTACGGTCAATCCCACTCTTCGTTGAAAAAAGAGTAGCCCAAGAGTTGGCGGTGGGTGGTGATGACTAGCTGCCTTCCCCCTAGTCATATACTGCTAAATTAGGGACGGCTAGCGCAGATAGCCCTCGTGTAGCTCTGTGCGAAATTCTAAAACAAACAAAAAAATCTACGTATTTGCTAAATGTTTATTTTCCAATTTTTTATCTATCTACGTAGTTACTGAGTGAGTATTAAAGTAACTCTGTAAGATCATACTGAGTAGTAGTAAAGTAACTTTGTAAGATCATTAAAAACGATCAACTTGTCGATTTTAAAGTAACTTTCTCAAAAATTTCTTTGAGCCAACGAGTCTGTTCAAAACGACTCTATTATGACGTATTTGTGTTGACTTTCTGTTTAAACAGTCCACTTATAAAAATCTAAAAGTAAATTTATGTTGGAAAGTAAATGTCTCTGTGAAGGCATAAGCCTAGTTTTTAAAGTGATACTTTAGTGAGATAATCAAATATCTAAGTCTCTATTTAGAATTACTGCAGAAAATATTTCTTAAAGTGATACTTTAGTAAGATAATCAAATACCTAAGTCTCTATTTAGAATTACTGCAGAAAATATATGTTTAAGTGATACTTTAGTTAGATAATCAAATACCTAAGTCTCTATTTAGAATTACTGCAGAAAATATATGATAAAGTGATACTTTAATGAGATAATCAAATACCTAAGTCTCTATTTAGAATTACTGCAGAAAATATATGTTTAAGTGATACTTTAGTTAGGTAATCAAATACCTAAGTCTCTATTTGGAATTGCTGCAGAAAATATATGATAAAGTGACACTTTAATGAGATAATCAAATACCTAAGTCTCTATTTAGAATTACTGCAGAAAATATATGTTTAAGTGATACTTTAGTTAGATAATCAAATACCTAAGTCTCTATTTAGAATTGCTGCAGAAAATATATGATAAAGTGATACTTTAATGAGATAATCAAATACCTAGGTCTCTGTTTAGAGTTGCTGCAGAAAATATATGTTAAAGTGATACCTTAGTGAGATAATCAAATACTTAAGTCTCTATTTAGAATTACTGCAGAACATATATTTTAAAGTGATACCTTAGTGAGATAATCAAATACATAAGTCTCTGTTTAGAATTACTGCAGAAGGTCTCTGAATTACAATGATAGTTTTATGAGTTCCCCAACAAAATTTCTTTGTTTCACAATGGCGCTTCCAAGAAATAGCCCCTAAAATCACTTTTTAAAATTATTGCAAAGAATATCTGTGCCACAGTGATGATGATGTAAAATCATATAAAAATCTCTGTTTAAAAGTAACTGCAGAAAATTTCAGATTTTCAATGAAAATGGTGAGATCACTAAATGGGTCTATTTTTTTAAAGTGACTGCAGTTAGTCTCTTTTCTGTGCTGTGGATATCTGTTTTAAAGTGACTAAAAAGTCTCTGTTAACAGTGATGTTTATGTTACTTTTGTTCGTTTGTTTGGAAGTAAGTAAAAATCTACACAATGGGCCTACATAGGGTATCTAAACCCTATTTCTGGTGATGTGACTCCGCAGACATATTGCTGTGCCACTGTTTCTTTGAAATCATCAAATACGTTTTTGCTTTAAATCTCTTTTGTGAAAGTTAAAATGTTTGTTCCGCTTCTCAATTAATTTTATGTGAAAGATTATTAATAATTTGTTTACGATTTTTGAAAAAACGTTATTTCTAAAGTTTGTGAATCATAAACCATTTAAACATAGCGCCATAACACTTCAACCTTTTCAAATGTAATATGATTAAACGCATCTGCACAAGTAATTTTAGAATGACAGATTTGTGAATTTAAGATTTAATCTATTAACTGAAGTTTTAGACATACACAATTTACTGTAGTGTTAATGGCTGACTAAATTAGTCTGTTCAATGCTGATTTCAGTAACATAATATTTGAATACAGCAAAGAGAGAAAGAAAATAACTTTAGTGTAATGATAGTACGAAGAATTTAGAAAGGAATAAAAAAAATGCTAATAATAATTTATTGTATTACGTTTCTGATCGTGTAGAATCCTTATCACGGTTGAGTGTTTTCGTGTTGTCTCGTATATCGAGAAATTGGCTTCAAATCTTTCGTTGGATCACAGCGAGTGCTGTATCTAGGCTTATGTCACATTTCTCGAAATATAAAAGGACATTACCAAGCACCATTTGTTTCGAAATTCGTTTTTTCAAGCCATTTTGGGTATACCTTAGAGAGGAAATGGCTTTTATTCGAAAGCTTGAATCTGTCACTGGTAACACTGAGTTCCCGATTGTTCTTGAAGAACAGTAAAAACAATTGCGTCAAAAACAATTTCTCGTATAGCTAACCTCTAGAGAAAGAACAGGGACTTGTAGATAGCCACTGGTCCTTTAAGAATATCCAGTAAAGCTTATGTAGAGACCACACACACGTTTTCACGCCATGTACGCATTGCGATATCGGCAACAATCGTACGTAGTTTTCAAAATGTTCTGAAAAGAGAAAGTGAACATGTCCACGATAAAAAAGAGTGCATGTTTCGAATGTTTGAAATTGTGTTTAAATAATTAATTCCATCAACCAAACACCATTGAAATTTGTTTAGTTATAATAGCAACAAAAATCATACGATCAAAATTAATACTTTTCTTGTATTTGCCGCCACAATGACTGTCATTTATATTGTCAGCTTAGAGTGAGGTCACCCAGTCGCACATCGGTATGTCTACGGACTTACAACGCTTGAAGCTGGGTTTAAATGCCTGTTGTGGGCAGAACACAAATAGCCTGTTCTGTAGCTTTGTGCTTAATTAAAAAAACACATACACACCAAAAACTTCCAGTTCGGTGAGGTTTCAAAACTAGTATAAATATATCCCTTACAATGCTAATCGCGTTAATGCTCAATAAACACTAGTAATAAGTTGATATTATTTTAAACATAAACTTTGAAAAACAAAAAGGTAATGCATAAGGTTTTACTTCTTGTTTTTCTCAGAATTTTGCACAATTCTACAAAACAAAAGTTACGTGCAATGAAAACTTTGGACGATTCTTGTATAGATAGCTGTTGAATAGTGGTGTTTCACACATATTTTTATAACTTATGTACGGCCTCAAAGTACGAAGTGCATTTTTGCGATAATGGGTTACGAACCATGTATTCTTTGATTCATAGACCAGTCACAATAACTACCAAGCTACGTCTAGCCCAAACACGCAAGCCTATGCTATGAGGGTGAGTTTTAGAAAAGAATGTTCGTTATAACAATTTTAGTTTTTTTAAAAGATTTCTTGAAAACTGAAAAATGCAAGGGAATATTCATATTTGAATCCCATGTCATTAAATAAGGTAAATTATGTCGTCAAACGTTTGTTACTTTAACTTCAACTGACATATCGATTAACTGTGTTTACAATTTTCTTAGTTATTCTTTTATGCTACAAGGTTCATGTTAACAAAGTCGAAACTATTCAAATTATTTAAACTATTATTAGAAAATTATAATTCATTTCAATATCTTAATCATTTCTTGGAATTAATTATCTTTAAAACGTTAAAGAAAACGAAATTGTTTTAACATATAAACAATTAAGAAGAACAGTTACACAAAATCAGTACTTCATTTATATCTAAGATTGCTTATCATACTGTACATTTGAAATAATGGAAAACAATTTTAGTTTGATATTAATATGCCAGAAACATTAACACTATTTTATGATCACTTCACTACCAGAAAAGGTTAGAATACTTTATGTTTGAAATATTAAAGAAAAAATAAAATATTTCTGAAGTTAAAAGGATGACAAGAACATAGACCTTAATATTTTACATGAAATTTAAACAAAGTAAAAGAGGCTTCAAGACTATATGTTATACTTCAAACATGTAAAGAAAGTATCATTTAGTATAATATTTAATATTAGTAAAAACATTAAGGGCATTTTGTTATTACGAACATCCTCACGAACGTCGTAAATTTGAGACATTGAAAGAAATTGATTAATTAATTCAACCATTTTCCAGAAAATTTAAATTAGTTTGATGTTTGAAACTTTCACTGGGAACGTTCAAATCTATTCTAAAGTTTTTATCACTTTTAAACCACTTGTGATAAAAATTAAATTACTATAGCAGCTGAAACATTCTATAAAACATTTTCATTAGTTTATAATCTCTGAAAGTACTTAAAAATTATACTATAGTCTTTAAAGAAGAAACGCAAAAAGCAAAATTTGAGACAAATTGTTAACAAGTTTATTCCGGGTAGTTCTGTATGACATGCGTGAAACTTTGCACATTCACTGCTGACGATCTAAAGTCTGCAAAGGCGAAGTCCATGCTCACTAGTTGAAGTTTAACGTCAATAACGAGTATGCCTCCCGTGAGCATCAATAACTGCTTGGCATCTCCGGCCCGTGAAAGCGATGAGATGACGAATCACATCCTGTGAAATGGCTGTTCACTCAGCCTGCAAAGCTGCTGCAAGCTGAGATCGAGTCTGCGGTTGAGGTTGTCACCGTCGTAGACGTCTGTCCAACTAGTCCCAAAAATGTTCGATGGGGTTTAAATCTGGTGATCTGGCGGGCCAGGGAAGAACGTTGATGTTGTGGTGTCTTCAGAAGACAGTGGTGAGTCGGGCTGTGTGAGGACGGGCGTTGTCATGTTGAAAAACGTCGTTGACGTTCACCATAATGGGTTGCACATGTGACCTAAGAATCTCGTCGACGTATCGTTGAGACGTAAGATTCCCTCGAATGTGCAAAAAGTCTGTTCTGGCAATGTAGGCGATGGCAGCCCACATCATGACGCTGCCACCACCAAATCTGTCAACTTCCTACACACAGTTTGCTACAAAACGTTCACCTCGGCGATGGTAAACTCGGGTCCTTCTATCCTGCCTTCGAAGCATGAAACGTGATTCATCGCTGAACCAAACATGCCTCCATCGTCTATGAGGCCATACCCGATGTGCCGAGTCCACTGCAGCCGTGCTTGACGATGTTGTTGGGTGAGGATAACGCCTCTGACTGGATGGACGTCGAGATCGTATTCCTGCATCTCGTAGACGGTTGCGTACGGTCTGATCGGAAATCCTACGCAGCCCTGGTATGGTTGAGGCAGTATATGTCGCAGTGGTGGTCCTATTCCGAAGGTGACGTAACCGGATGTAGCGATCTTGTGCGGGCGTGGTCACACGAGGTCTGCCAGATCGTGGACGGTCACGAGTTGATCCATGTTGTTGGTGACGATTCCATAGCCTTGTGATGGTGCTTGGGTGGACATTCACAGCTCTGGCAACATCTGATCCAGATTCGTCTGCTTCCAAGCAACCAATGGCGTTGTTGCGTTGTGCTTCAGTCAGTTTTGGCGTAACTGTATTGCGTGTCGGTGGCTTAACAGTGAGCTATTGCAACCGAGAACCCGTCACTTTTATAGGGATTTTGCACATGTTTCACTTGTAGAACATACAAATCTCTCAAACAAATTTATTGGACATGAATGCATTTTGGCGAAAGATCCGATGTTTTCCTCCGTTTTCAAAGTGCACAACTTTTAATGTCATTTTGGTCTGACAATCAGTGCCTTAATACGTGTAACATCAGATACTATGAGCTTGTAACGTTATTACATATATTTCTCTTTAAAATAAAAAAATATCCCTTTTGCGTTTTTTTTGAAGAGTATATTTAAAATCTAAGATTTAGAGATAAATTTAGGTGAATTTATTTTACAAGCAATTGTGAAACCTAAGCTTTGTTTAATAAACGCGACGATATCTTTAATCAAATAACACTATTTTTATTATTACCGCAAATATTTAAATTATCTTTCTTACTCGAACTGCTTACCAGGGGCAAAATGGCATATCTACAGCTCACAATCCAAGAAACCGGGTTTTGATATACGTGATGAGAAGATCACAGATAGTCGATTGTGTAACTTTGTGCTTACCTACAAACATACTTGAATTACTATTAACTTTTTCATTTATGTATTTGATGTTAAACGGTAATTACATTACGTGGCGTTTTGGTATTTTAACCATTACTCGAGTATAAAATTATATTTCAGGTATTTTGGATATCAAATACAAAATTATAAATATATAATGTTTATCCAAGCCAAGATACTTTTCATGTTTTATTCATTTGAGAAATCTGTAATAGTCTCTAACTTCAGAACTGAAGATAACTAAGCCTATCTAAATTTTACGATTTTTGTTTATTTCTTGAAACAGTAACATCTTTATAGAAATTAATCTTAACAATTTTATAAATTTCATCAGCTCAAAATACTTCTTTTGCATCATAACATAAGCATAAATATAACAAGAAAATAAATCCTACACAAACGTCATAATGTCGAAATATTTTTTGTCGACTTCGACATAACTGGAAAGTATTTGCTATAAATATTCAAGCATGTTCAGTAATTGATCGTTCCAAAGCGCATACAGGAAAATATTGAGCTGTGGGTGGATATGTAGTCTTATAAACCTTTCTTGGTAAATAACATATACCACATCATTCTGAGAATAGAGATATTGTGTGATGTTATAAATCCTATCCTTGAACCAAATCCTACGGAGGTAACATTTCATATTAAATAGGGAGAACAATAAGAGATCTTATGAGCACACTTTAATAATGTCATCGTACTCTAGCTCTGATAAATATTACACATGAAAAAAGATATACATCTTTATAGATTTGTGAGCTACTAAATAACTTTTAAACACATTGTAACATACTGAACATGTTTAATAAAAGAAATATTTATACACATATGTGGAATTACCATTTCTAAGACATAATGTAGTGTTACAGAACCATTTTACCATGAGTAGATTTCCTGTCGTCTCCCCGGAAAAATCTCTCTATATTTTAACTTTGGGGAAAAATAGGCTTTGGGTAAAGTAAATACTACTATGAAACCGTAGAGTTTATTTGATTTGGATCTATTTTCTACGAAAGAAACGACTTTAATAATTTCTCCCTTATTGTAAGCCCTCATCTCCCACTATAAAACCGTAGATTTACTTGAGTTGGACCCATTTTCCACGGAAGTTATAACTCTAATAATTTCTCTCTTATTGTAACCCCACCTCAGTGGCACAGCGAGATGTTTGTGAACTTATTCTGCAAGAAGCCGGGCTTTGATACCCGTAGTGTGCAGAGTAAAACCGTTGGTGTAGATTTGTTCTTAAAAACAAATAAATTTTACTGGTTTTTGTTTAGTGTGATGTCATATAGTACCTAATTATTTACCTAAAATAAATGTAGTCATACTGATTATTTTACAAGATATCTTAATAAATGGAGCTTAAATTTTTCACACTAAGCAACAACAGCATATTTTTAAAAGCAGCGTTTCTGTTGATGTAAAAGAAAGAAAACTGAATATCTGAACTTACGAAACGTGATAATTTCTAAAGACAATTACTTCACTTAAGTCATATCGAGAAATTCAATTCTAAAAGTACTTAAAGAACTAACTTTTAGTGAAAGGACAAATTCATTGACGGGCTTCTTGTAACAGTTATATTTATCTTAAAAGAAATAACCTTTGGTACATCGAATGTGCAACTCTCTTACACTCAGATGAGTGCAGTCTACATCAAGAGTAAATTTCACCATTGAAATAAAAACTACAGAAAATAAGTTTGCAGTTGTTTTCCCCATGTTAAGAGTATTTGCGTTGAAATTTACTCAAAATTATTTAATTTTATACACAGAATTAAAAAAATGTTGTTGTCTTATTTTTGAATAGGTTTCACACGCTTCCAATGAAATCATTAACGTAAGTGTACTTTTCAAATTTATTTGAGTAGTACATGACACTTGTTTATTGAGGTACAACGTTAAAGCTTTAGGTTCGAATCTTCACGGTATACACAGCAGATGGCTAAATGTGGCTTTGCTTTAAAACAAATGTAGCCTCCTATGAAGAAAGTAATAATAAAAAATTCTTCATTTGTAAAGAATAAATCATTAATCAAACTTCTTTTACAACGACAAGCAAAAACTACTCAAAGCCAATTTATGCAAATATCATTGTGAAAATTTTCTGATTACGATAATTTAATATAGCACCCAATTTTATAATTCACTTAAAAACTTTTACAAAATGAATTTTTTGAGAACGACCTGGCTTTTTATAGATGTAGTTGTAAATGTTTCATCAGAGAAGAAAACTGAGACTAATATGTTTATAAGCTCTTATCAACATGATAGTTTTGTAACAATCATACTAAACATAAAATTAAATGTTCATATAAATTTTGCAAATAGAAAGGAGAGATAACAGATTATAGAAATTAAAAAATTCTTAGTTCGGTTTCACTATCGAGAAAAATGTTTTGAAATGGCTAAGAATAACTTTTTAATAAAAAAAAGTCTAAAAAGAGAAAATAATGAACTTAAAGTTTTGTTTGTTTGTTTGTTTTTGAATTTCGCGCAAAGCTACTCGAGAGCTATCTGTGCTAGCCGTCCCTAATTTAGCAGTGTAAGACTAGAGGGAAGGCAGCTAGTCATCACCACCCACCGCCAACTCTTGGGCTACTCTTTTACCAACGAATAGTGAGATTGATCGTAACATTATAACGCCCCCACGGCTGAAAGGGTGAGCATGTTTAGCGCGACGGGGATGCGAACCCGCGACCCTCAGATTACGAGTCGTATGCCTTAACATGTTTGGCCATGTCGGGCTTGAACTTAAAGAGAACATTATATATTTTGCAGTGACTCATTGTTCAAATATAGATGCTAATATTTCCTTCGTGAATTAATATTCAATTAAAACAATTAGTAGAAGCCTAATAGTTTATATATATTATTGAATAAACCTGAAAAAGAGAGAATTTTCTGAAGAAAATATTTTCAGTTATGAATGAAAAACTGTCCTCTATATGATTTAGGTTGATGAGAACAACCAGAATAATAATAAATAAATTGTAGTTTTCATTGTTAATGTTTTTTAGTTGTTTTAAATTAAGCACAAAGCTACACAATGGGTGTGCTCTGCTCACCAGAAAGATCGAAACCCCGTTTTTAGCGTTTTAAGTCCGCAGCAATACCGCTAAGCCACCAAGGAACAAGGCTTTGTAATTGCAATTCTAAGTACATAACATATCCTTTAGAAAGTATGAATATGTTAAGTATGCTTTAAAATATTTCAGTAAATGTATTTTTATGAAAAAGTAAAATTCTAGAAGAACAATTTTTTATAATTTACCTTTTGGGAAATGTAATATAAAACATAAAATAATATTTTCCTAAAATATTATACTTAATTTTTAGGTCACTTTAAATAAGTAAAAGTTAGAGAGCAGAGATAACTGTTTGTGTAAGTCAGTATGAAGTGTAAAACTCTCAATAAGACTTACATATAGAGGTACGTAATAAACGAATTTCATTTTTACAATAACAAGATAAAGTACAGTTAATATGAGATTATAGTTTGAAAAGCATAGTTGGATAAAATGTAACTAATTTTATTTATTTCTAAAAATATTTAATGTACTTAATTTGTATATGGAATGTATTATATATTTGTATATTGGAAAATATATCCATTTAACAAGTTTAGTTGTGTTTGAAAATTTTCATTATAGATTTTCAGGGTGATCTGTGAATTAATAAAACAATTTGAAAAAAATAATAAAGGAGTGATAAAAATAGAATAAGCTGATATTCCAGAGTTTTGTTTCTTGTATAAACAGTTGAATCTTATTGATGTTTAGATTGTATATGTACGTACATATATATTGCATAAACCAACAAAACACGTGTTTAAAATGTATTACATTTGTTAAACAAAACCTTCTGTTTAGCGAACGTAAAAAACTCGGCTTACATATAATTTTGGCACTATCATTTTTTTATTGGACGCTAAATTATTGCGAACACATAGTAACTGCAACACCGCGTGTTTAGTTTTTCAAATCAAAGCAGAAATAAAATGATGCAAAAATATCAAAATTACCTAGGAAAATATAATAAGTAACCAAAGCCTACAAAAAAATCTACTTCTTGTAGTTTCTTAAAAAAACATTGCAATTAAATATTTTCGAAATTTTATAAACCAATATTAATTCATTGAAATATCGCATATAGAAATAATATTTTAGTTGTAGATGCTACACAACGTATAAAAAGCAAATTTAAATTTCATTTAGTAATTTTGTTTTTGAAATTCAGTCTAACAGACCATACAACAGGTCTATCAAATGGTCTCATCCATGTTTGAAAAGGATATAGCCTAGCTACTACCAATAAAAATGATTCCAAATGAAGATAACAACAACAGCTTTAATATTATCGACTGAATTTAAATCTACGACGACATTTTGAATTATTTAGAATCTGAAATTTATTCTGCGGATTACAGTAAAAAGAAGGAAAAAAGCTTTAGACAATGGCCAAAGATTAGTTATAGTTCTGGTGGGAAAACTGTAATAGATTAGATAAAGTAAATCAAAACAACAAGAAGAAAATATGTCTTGGAAGTGGAAGAAAAGATAAGTAATATTAAAGGCATTTCATGGTGACAGATGCTACACAGAAAGAAGAAAAATATTTATAATTCTATTTCGGTCACCTACTATTAAAAACTAATTACATTTGGACGTAAAAAATTGTGTGAAGCCATATCCAATGTGTCAAACAAGAATAAACTGTATTATAACAGGGAAGGAGCTCCATTTTGCCCTGGCGATTCTCTCTAATATAATAATTGAATGAACTACAGTTCTAAAATCTTTACCTGGAAACCGAGACATTCTTACTGTTTTAGACTAGGTTTTTCAAGTAGAATGGGGTTTTATATATATATATATACAAGTTGAAACCGTGGCGTCTGCTATGTTTTGTGATGTGCCAAAGAATGAGAGTTCCAGCATTTTACAGTTCGGATCACAGAAATCAATTAGTATATCCAGATTTGGACTTTCTCGAACAGCGGCCCAGGATAGCACGCAAAGATTAACCTGCATGCCAAACTTAAACTGACGGATTCAGATAGAGTTTCAATCAGATATCTGTATATCACGTAACTCCTCCTAAACCACTGCTTTTAAATGGTACCAAATGAAAAATCGTTTCTGTCACGAGGTTTATACAAACGTAAGATTTTTTACCCAACCTCTCAGAGAAACCGGGTATTCTGCAAAAATACTTTTGTGAAGTTCCTCAAAAGTGGACCCCAAATTTGGCACTAGTTTACATTACAACAAGCAAATAAGTAGGCCTACTAATTATCGTTCGTAAAATGCTCAAAGAAATTGAATTTACATTATAGCGACGATGATCATTGAACTGAAAAAGCACAAAACAGTAGTTAAAAGATTAAATTTGTATTATAGTGGTCTTGCAATAGTGAACACAGGCTCACGGCTTTATTAGTTACAGAATATTCTTCTACAGATGTATTTGGTTGTCAAACGCGATAAGACAAGCATTTTAATGAAGTGCTAGGACGCAGCATGCCACAAACTTCACTCTGTTCGGTTTTACATTCGAATAATACAACATTGCAAATTGAAACAGTTAACATATTTGAATGCAATTCAGAACTCCGATGAAAGCATCCATTATGTTACAAAAATTTGGTCATCTCACATTCAAGAAAGTGTGACGGTAACTACTCTTTTCGAGCCATCATGCTATACACTGTTTGGTTGACAAATACAACACTAATGCGTTCGTGATTTTTCTGAGAGATGAATGTTATAAAATGAGCTAGGCCTGGCATGGTCAAGCGTGTTAAAGTTTGCGACTCCTAATCTGAGGGTTCACATTCCCGTCGTGCCAAATATGCTCGCCCTTTTGGCCGTGGGAGCGTTATAATGTTACGGTCAATCCCGCTATTCGTTGGTGAAAGAGTAGCCCAAGAGTTGGCGGTGGGTGGTGATGACTAGCTGCCTTCCCTCTAGTCTTACACTGCTAAGTTAGGGACGGCTAGCACAGATAGCTCTCGAGTAGCTTTGTGCCAAATTCAAAAACAAAACAAATAAAATAAAGTGAAAATATAACGCCATCTTGGGACATCAACAACAGCAACATAGATTCTTGTGAACCTAGATAACAGAAGGCGAAAATCTGACAACTTTAACTGCACCGAAATAGATAATCATATTTGGTGCGCATTGGGTGATAATTTCAAGTGGTTAAGATGCAAAGAAAAGATTCCTGGAAATGTGGATGACTGTGCATTTACTTAATGAGTAAACAGAAGTGGCGGTTTCTCAATAATTTCTGAATTGCCAGACATAAGTGATGTTTTATTACAGATTTGTTTCTAAACAGATTGCAGAAATTGAAGAAGAAACATTAAAATGAAATTTTATGTTGATATTCAGATTTATACATAATCCACAACTTCTAATTTTAAACCGAATATTTGAAAATGAAGTAAATGTTTGATAACCAATAGAATGGAAAAAGTTTTTTTTTTGTAATTGTAGGACAGCTCTAGCAAAACTTAATCCAAATAAATTTTTATGTCGCGTATTTGAGTTAATGCCAAGAAGTTGCGACACATTCATACAGCAATTATAATTTGCTGTTACGTAATTACGCCTTATTAACCTCGAAGTGAAAACTACTTCTAATTAGGTGACAATAACCTGTAACAACGACATAGTAAGTCGAATCACCATCTAACAAGTCGCACTTACGATTTATAGCTATGAGTTATAACTATCGTTTAAGGTATACCATGGTAAATATTACACAATTTTGACGGTATGTTTGTGTGTTTTCTTATTGCAAAGCCACATTGGGCTACCTGCTGAGACCATCAAGAGAAATCCGACCCCTGATTTTAGCGTTGTAAATCCGTAGAAATACCGCTGTACAGGACTGACGGTGTGAATAGAATCGCTGATCTGGTCCCACCCTGTTTACTGTGAGGTAGGACTTGTAACCAGAGGTTTCGATAGTGATTTCTCTAGGAAATAGTGCGTATTTTAAAAATTGCAGTTAAACTACCGTATGTTTTGTTTATACTTTAAAATTCAAGCATTGTGTACGCAATTATATACAGTTTTATGTTGATTTACAATTTCTTTTTCTTTATTTGGGTTTAAACCAAAAGAAAGGATCATTTTAATTATACTATGATCCACACCAGGAAAGGTTTTAGAAAATAATTTTTCTTTACAAACGACATGACACGAATCAATAATATTCCTTGAACTATCGTATTTAAATTACCTAGCTTTGTGTCTACAAACCTTGATTGATGAAAATCGGAACAAAGATTGAATAATTCACTTTGAAAGATTTTGAGATCAATCTAAATATGTGGCGAGTTGTCGGTTATCGACATTAAGTTTCAAACGAATAGAGTTCGTAGACAGAAATTCGTGCGTGATATTTCCACGTTTCTTTGTAAGTTGAGATTATTACATTTAAATGCATTAATGTATGTTTGAAATAAAACAGTCTGTTTCATTTGTTTGCTATAGCAATGTAGTGCGATCAAGACATTTATTTGGACTATACGAGGCACAGATAAACTATACTTAAATGGGTTATGTGCGATAAACTTTGACTGAAATTGACAAATTTCTCTAGTAAAATGAAGGACATTTTCCATGTTTGTCGAGATTTGACACGTAGGTGTATGTGAACTGGTGTATTGGTACAATAAAACCGAATGTTCTACTTTTAATAGTATAAATTTAATGGTACAATAAAACCGAATGTTCTACTTTTAATAGTATAAATTTAATATATTCTACGAACAAATAAATTTGTTTACCTCTCCGACATCACAGACATTAAGGATCCTCTCGTTCTAGTTTTGAGTAAATACCATTGTAAGTTATTTGCTTGCAGTAGAAAGATTCATGCATATGTCTATACACCAGGTTTTACAGGATTGCGAATTTAAACTTCATAAAAGTGGTTATGGATTTTCTATAATTAAGCTATGCAGACTTTGAAAGTCATATTAATTTTTTTCCATCAGGTAAAGATTTTTTCTATAAATCGGGCAGAAAAACAACTGTTACTTACATCAAATTATTATTTATCTCTACCACAACGAACATTTTTGTATTGTTATGTTTGGGTTCTAAAACAATCAATAAGACTCTCACATCACGATTGGTCCAGAGAAATCTATAGTCAGTGGTTATCAACATTTTAAGCATAAAAAATGTGACAAGATTTCAATAAAAATTATTAACTTTTGTAAAAGTACATCCTGTAAAAATCTGTATGTAATGGAGAAAAGTGGAAACCATGTAAAACTTTTCAAGACAATACAACAATAATACGGTTTATCTTCAAGTGTCTTATCTCGTGTTACGTTCTTATATTTATGTAAACTCCCCCTCCCCATAATGTCTCAGCGACAAATCTGTGGGGGTCTGGCATGGCCAAGCGCGTAAGGCGTGCGACTCGTAATCCGAGGGTCGCGGGTTCGAGCCCGCGTTGCGCCAAACATGCTCGCCCTCCCAGCCGTGGGGGCGTTATAATGTTACGATCAATCCCACTATTGGTTTGTAAAAGAGTAGCCCAAGAGTTGGCGGTGGATGGTGATGACTAGCTGCCTTCCCTCTAGTCTTACACTGCTAAATTAGGGACGGCTAGCACAGATAGCCCTCGAGTAGCTTTGTGCGAAATTCCAAAAAAAACAACAAAAAAAACAGATCTGTGGGTTTATAATCTGATTTGGATTCCCAAGACAGACAAAGCAAACATAACCTATTGTGTAATTTTGTGTTTAACAACAAACACGATCATATGTGGTCAAATTTAGAAATTTTTGTCACAAACAAACTAAAACGGGTTACTGTAAGAAGACTGCTTGAGTGTTGAGCTGAAAGGTGGGAAATTCTAAGCTTAAGACCTGTGACCTTCGTTTGCGAGGTCTTTGTTTTTATATGGAACTAAACTTTTAACTCGCTCTTACACTTTTACTGTTGTTAATATAAATTACATGGCACTTCTATTACTAGATATATGCTCTTCAAAACAAGAAACGCAAAACGGATATTTTTTTATTTTAAAGAGAAATATGTGTAATAACGTTACAAGCTCATAGTATGTGATGTTACACGTTTTTAGGCACTGATTGTCAGACCAAAATGACAATAAAAGTTGTGCACTTTGAAAACGGAGAAAAACATCGGATCTTTCGCCAAAACGCATTCGTGTCCAATAAATTTGTTTGAGAGATCAGTATGTTCTGCAAGTGCAACATGTGCAAAATCCCTATAAAAGTGACGGGTTCTCGGTTGCAATAGCTCACTGTTAAGCCACCGACACGCAATACAGTTACGCCAAAACTGACTGAAGCACAACGCAACAACGCCATTGGTTGCTTGGAAGCAGACGAATCTCGATCAAATGTTGCCAGAGCTGTGACTATCTACCCAAGCACCATAACATGGCTATGGAATCGTTACCAACAACATGGATCAACTCGTGACCGTCCACGATCTGGCAGACCTCGTGTGACCACGCCCGCACAAGATCACTACATCCGGTTACGTTACTTTCGGAATAAGACCACCACTGCAACGTTTACTGCCTCAACCATACCAGGGCTGCGTAGGATTTCCGATCAGATCGTACGCAACCGTCTACGAAATTCTTACGCCACATGCGCAACCCATCATGGTGAACGTCAACGACGTTTTTCAACATGACAACGCCCGTCCTCACACAGCCCCACTCACCACTGTCTTCTGGAGACACCACAACATCAACGTTCTTCCCTGGCCCTCCAAATCACCAGATTTAAACCCCATCGAACATCTTTGGGACTAGTTGGACAGATGTCTACGACGGTGACAACCTCAACCGCAGACTCGATCTCAGCTTGCAGCAGCTTTGCAGGCTGAGTGAACAGCCATTTTACAGGATGTGATTCGTCATCTCGTCGCTTCCATGGGCAGGAGATACCAGGCAGTTACTGATGCTCACGGGAGGCATATTTGTTATTGACGTTGAGTGACGTTAAACTTCAACTGATGATGGACTTCGCCTTTGCAGACTTTGGATATTCAGCAGTGAATGTGCAAAGTTTCACACATGTCATACAGAACTACCCGGAATAAACTTGTTGACAATTTGTCTCAAATTTTGCCTTTTGCTTTCTTTTTTTGAAGAGTATAATTCTCTAAAGATATTTCTCCTCTCGGGATCGTAAGAACTGCAGTTGGTTACGTTGTATGCTTTTTATGTCCATCAATATTTAAAACCAATGTTTATTATTCAGTTTTCGGCAATTATTTAAGGTATTCATTTTTATTTCTAGGGGCTACTTGGACTGGGCCAAAATTTTTAGTAATAAATAACAAACCTCAGTCTTTAAATTCTTTACTTCTAACTATTTTGGAGGAATACCGTCTACCAGAAATAGTGGCTTCTGTTGCTAAAAGTCTCGAAATTTCAGTTGCTTTATTGAATATGCACGATTCTGCTGCGAAACCTAATCAGGTCTTGAAACCTACCCAAAGAAGATTACTTTTAAATTTTGAAAAACACTGGCTCAGTGATTTTTTTACATCTGTCACAGGCAAGACAAATACGAAACTGACGGTAACATAGACACAGAGGAAATCACATAAGCTCTTATGTATTTTATATAGACCACTTAAAACACCATGCCACACAAGACATCACAATCCTTAGATTTCTTGTTGAAATTAGTTATTTATTTTTCGTTTATATATATAACTTCCTTCTCGATCAATGCTGAAGGTTGATTATAAGATTTCTAGGTCCAAAGGAAAGAAATATGTAACGTTTTTTGGTTATTTTTAATGTTTTATTTTTTTCTTTCTTTTCATAAATTATTTGTATTTTTGTACCTAATTTTCTTTTTTCAGTATCGTCACACGTGCCCCAGAACCTTGACAGTAAAGTGTTTTGAAGACGTGTCTTTTCCCTACAAATTATGATATTTACATATCGTAGCTTTGATAAATAATTTTGTAAGCAATCCTGTTTTGAAGTCGCATTAACAGAAGATATACATATTTAATTTCTCTTTAATAAAAGTGGATCAAGGAAATCTCTGTTAGAGAGGTAAGGTATGGTCAGAAATATAAATAGGGAAGAAATGACCCTAGGAAATTCATAAAGTTCCTGATATAAAAACAGAAATATTTTGAAGGTCATTAATCGCACATTAAATATAAGGTATCGTATACATACACCTGTGTCTGTGTGTATGTATATATATATATACATATTCAGATGTATTAATATATAATATAGTAATATATACAGGAATGGTGTCAATTGTTTTTTGTTTGTTTCCTTAATTTTGCTCAAATGTATGTATTAATGTTGCCTGCTCTAGTAGGCCCTAATTTTGAAGCCACAAATTAGAGGTAAGGCAGCTAGTCCACCCCATCAAATACCAAATATTTAACTAATCTTTTCACACTGCACAGTGGGATTTGACTGTCATTCTTATAACACATCTATGGCCCCAAAGTGTTGGAGCGCATTTTTGTTCTTGACGTAATTGTACATAGACCACGAAAACTCAGCTCCACTAAGCGGTATGCTTTCTACTAGTCCTTAATCAACCCTATATGAGGAAAAATATACAATGGTTATGTACAATTATAAGATCTTGCAAACTATTTCTGATTACATTAAATCTATTAAATCAAAGTGACACTAACAACACCTTTCATTGGTAGCTTTTAAAAAATGTGAATTGAGGAGGAAAAACGCCCTTCAGGCTTGTTTAATCTCATTTGCTTAATAATTTCAAAAGACGTGAATGAATTAAGCTTGCAGAATGATGGTTGATGAAAAATAATTAATAATCCAATTCCGCTAGGGCAAAGGCTCGCTCTGAATGTAAAGCTATCCGACCGTCTTTAAGCTTTTCGTATCGAATTTCGGTATCATTTAATTAGGTCGGTTTAGTCTTTGCTCAGTCTCCAGCCGGATTTTTATAATGAAATCATTCAGTTATGAATCTAGTTAAAAAAGAATGAAAAGTTTTTTAAGCAAAATTCTGTGATAATCAGTAAGCATATGCTAAATAATTCATTGTAACCTGTCCTAAAAGTGGCCCCTTTTTATCAAAGGTTTAATTTTCGCACTTTTTATCTTATTTCTGGAATTATTTAAATATGGCTTCCTTTTCAGTTTATTTTTCATTGTAACCTGTCTTAAAAATGACCTATTTTTATCAAAGGTTTAATTGTTGCACTTTATTTTAATCTTATTTGTAGAATTATTTAAAAAATGGCTTCCCTTCCAGTTTATTTTGTATGATTAAATTTAAACCAAAAAGAAGGAATGCATAGACACAATTATAAGAGTCCTTATATATCCACTATGTACTATGATGGATTCTAGATAAGTTTTATATCTCAGGATTAAAGGTAGTTTGTAAGTCATCTGATCCAATACATGATAAAGCATATTTTGGATGTCGCCTATTTCTTTGTTACATGATTAACGGACTCGAGATGTTATTTGTCATTCCACCACAACAATATTTAGTGAGATTTAAATGTTTGGTAAACAGTCACTTTAGAAATTATGTGTTTATATTTTTATACAGTTTATGTGTTACTGCAAGATAATGAATTACGTGTACATTCTGTGTACATAAATGTGTTTTGTCTATCAAATATATGTCCACTTAATGGGTAATGCATGGCACTATATAATTATCTATTGAGTTTTGTTTTTAATCTTAATTATTGAAAATAGAAAGCAAACAAAAATTCATATGAATTCTTTATTAGCCTTATCTTCTTTAACATTTACGGCACCTACAAAGGGCAAACGTTTCTTTCTGTCTACCACAAAATATAACGAATGGCATTTTCCAAGCGCCCACACTTTACTGACCCATTCAATATTTATTGTAATTGGGTTAAGTGAGGATTGTAGAGTTTTAGTCCTTAAATGTAGTGCTTGGTTCATATAATGATTAAATAAATTTAATAAAAGGTTTATAAATATTTAACAATTTTTATAATATTGCAAGTTATACGTTAGAAGAGTGTTTATGAGTTTCCTGTAGATTTGGTTTAACATGTAGAGAATGCTAATTATCTCAATAACTTCTGACCTCCTTCCGATCTGCATATCAACAGTTTATATTCCTTGCACTCAACTGCTCATCATAAACTACACAGTACAAGTGCAGCCTTGAAGCCTTAATAAACTACCCATAATGAAAAGGTAACAATGGAACTACACAGTACCGGTAGACGTGAAATGATTGTAAAATTTTGCAGCATCGATTTGCAGATATATACTAAGTATATATACTTATATAAAGAATGTCAGAACAACGGGTCCAAGTAATTAACTTTCATATTAACTTATAATTACCTAAAAGGGGTGTTTCAGTGAAACACCTGGTAGGTTAACTTTCATGCAAGAATTTATAATGGCAATTCTAACATATTATACTCTTCAGATAATATTTCGTAGCACCAATTTAAAAAAAATTAAATTTGCCAAATACACAAAAAACGTGAACACGCACACACATATATATATATATATCTCACGATAACTCATATAGGCTTAACAAGTTCCATTATTTTATTATTTAGGATGTATATGCACAATATACAGTTTCAGGTCAGGTGATTAGTAGTGAGATGCGATGATCGTCGAAAGACAGATGCTTACGTTCAAATTTACGAAAGTACAAGCATTCTTTGGTTTAAATTTCAGACAAAGCTGCACGAGGACTATTTTCACTAGCCGTCCGTAATTTAGCAGTGTAAGACTAAAGGATAGGCAGCTAGTCATCACCACCCACCGACAACCTTTGGGCTGCTCTTTTTAGTAATGAATAGTGGGATTAATCGTCACATTATAACGCCCCCAGGGGAAACACCCTAACCATCTAGCCATGCTGAGCCCAAGCTAAAGAGAAGATAGCTAATTAGCTGGTGGAAGCAAAACCACGGATCCATACAAGGACGAGCATATTTTTTATTAACGGATAGTTAAACATGAATACTCAAATTTATATTTCGGTCTTTCTTACCTGCTAGCTGCCTTTGGCAAAAGCTACAATATGCGTAATTAATTTTAAAGAAAATTGTAATAAAGTGTACAATTTCAAATTAATGATATTTGTCAACGTTCGAAGACGTGTGGGTTTTTCTGATAGCAAAACTATTCGCTGTGTCTGCATCGTAAATCCTAAGATAAACTGCTGTCTCAGCGGGTGACCGTTTGAACCTTCCAATATAATGAAAGGTATATTTTGTAATTCTCACAGTTTATTTTTAAGTTTCGGTATTTTTTTTTTCCTTTTTCTTCACTGCTAAACGTGATTTTTATACAAAAAGTAATAAATAAATGTATAATATGTCACTGAATTTGCAAAAGAAAAATCATATTATTTTACCTTAGGTTAATCCTGGAACACATTACAAAATACCTCGTAGTATGTAGCTTCTGTTTTACTATGAAACGTGATTATTATATTAATAAATCTTTAAAATTAAAATTGAATTTAAAACAAGATTTCCAAAATAATAGAAAGTTAGATACTTGAAATGCAAAATATTATAGAGATTATTAAAATTATATCATTACCACATATTTAAACCTTGGAAATGAAAAAACATAAGCGGCCCTGGTGACTCAGCGGAAAGTTCAGGGCTTATAACGCAAAAAATCGTGGTTAGATACGAACAGTAAGCGCAGCGCAGATAGCTTATTGTGTGGCTCCGCAATTAGAAACAGACAAGCAATAAAAAGTTACAAGTTATTATGTTAATATTTGAAGATATTGTACCAGTATTCATTGAAGATATTTCACCAGTATCCATTAAAGATATTTCACCAGTATTCAGACTAATTATTTTCCAATTTTCCAACCAACGAAATATGAATTTTTTAATAACTTCTTTGTTTGTTAAATTTTGTGCAAGGCTACTCCAGGGTTATCTTTAGAAATGATAGACTAGAATCTCGAAAAGGCAGCTAGTCAACACCGCTCACCGCCAACTCTAGGGCTACTGTAATCGAATTGTGGGATTGATCAACAAATTACTACGTTCCACGACTGACTGTGCGAGAATGGAAATATAACCCGCAATACGCAGATTGTTGGTCGAATTACCTAACCACCAAGTTATAAAAGGTCTCAGTTACTGCTAGTTTCTTATTAACGCAATTGAACATTATCTTTTGTAAAACTAAATAAATTAAAGATTTTCGTAATTCATTTTCTGGACTATTATCACGTGGTCTCAAACACTTCCTCTTTATCAACGCATTTGTACTTCAATTACATATTCTTTTTAAGCATCAGATAAAATTGTATTTTAGATTCCGACTGTATTAAAATTTTAAAAAGGCTATACTTGTTAAATAGAGGCCATTACCAATACTTAACTCACACTTTTCCATATGAAACAATACTTTTGTTTCTTCTCACGACTTTCAGTGACTTAAACTGTGTATATTTTATTTATTTTCTTAAGTGTAGAAGATTCTTTGTCATTAACGTAACGCATCCAGAGACAACAGAAGTATTTCTAACAATGAAGGTAAACGTTAAACTGAACAGAATTAAAATAACTGGTAATGTGAAATCACACGTGCGAGTAGCTCTGTAGACTAGGTTACTGTTTCTAAAAGTACCATAAAGTGCTAATTAGGATTAATTATTATACAAACGAGGCAATTTGAACTAATATTAATAACATTTTATCTTCTCGCGGAAATACTTTCCATCATTAAAAAGAGAAAAAAATATAATAAAAATACAACTATGATCTGCTTCATTATTGAGTAAAATTTTATATTACGTCAATTAATCCATGAAAAAAACATGTCACGACATTTTAGTTCCGTTTTGTGTACATTATCAACAATCAGAAGCAAATGAAACAAAATCCACTGACAACAATACTTAATATGCAATAATTGTTTATTTTTTCCATACGTTTGACATGACTGAATTGCACCGACAAACTATTTGGTTAATTAGTCAATAATCATCTGCCACAACAGACACTTTATTTTATATTTCAATGACGAGTGCAACCCTATTACAAAATAACAACACTAGTGGTATTACTTTTGAGCAACATGATATAGTGAATGAGGAAAAGCCAAGGTATTGTACTCTTTCATTACTTCCCCCCACAATACCACCATCAGTGCATTCCATCATTAGAATTGATGCTTTCTTGCAAAAGAATAACCCAAACTACTTGTTTCATTGTGATTGCAAAAGAGAAGATTGGTTGAAGAGTTCATTTACCATTCGGTTCCTATCTACCTAATATTCCAATCCAATTTAAGTCTGTGAAACTCTATCAAATGTCTGATGTTCTTAAAGCAATTGAAAGCTTTCTTTGGTTTTGGATATTTACACAAACCAATTCAATGCTAATCGTCCCTAATTGTGAAGTGAAAAACTAGAGGAAAGATTGCCAATCTTTTATCAATCCTTGTCTGACGGTCTAGTGAGATTTGAACATCATTTTTATAATGCACTCATTGCCCCAGTGCAAATAGTGTGATTGTTCTCGGTGGTTACAAATCCATAGTTTGACACGTTAATCGTTGGTCCACGTTTAGCAATCAGTTGAGTGCAACTGTAATTATGACACAACAACGGGTTCTTACCAGATCTGTATTATAAAATAGAATAAAAAAGGAAATTTACCGCGCTTAACGGAGATAACATTCACAAGAAACAGTTTCTCTCAGATTCTGAACCTCCACTAATATTTATTGTTTGTAATTCTGTTTTCTTTCAAACAACTCTGGTACGCTAAATAGTTAACGACATGTGGCTACATACAATATGAAGAAATCATAAACTTTTCTCAGATACAATTCAAATCTGACGAATTGAAGAATAGTAAAGAGAGAAGAGAAATGGGTGACAAGTGGTAAGCGGTGAAATAAGATGTTTTAAGAAGTCAACAAAAATTCTTAGTATAACTAAACTAAAAAACAAAATGTAAATGGCTGAAAGACCATACCATCCAGTTCAATAATATATGAAGACTGTTACACCCAAATCACAACAGCCTTGAATCAGAAGCCATCTATCAAAAGTTGTCTCCACCTACTTGTAGACAAGATAGAGAAGAATGCGTTGAAGATCAATGCGCCGAGGTGAAGGACATTCATGCAAAAAAGATATCTCAAGATATATCCTAATGGATGTGTGGTCTTAGGAATACTGAAGTCCACTAAATGTATTTGTTTCGAAAATGAGAATGGCAAAATCCTTAATGATCCTACTCTAAAACTTACTTAGTTTTAGAGGATGACAGACAGCAAATACTATTTATTTGCTGTTCAGAAGAAATCGCAGTAACCATAACAAAATAAAAAGAAATATCTTAAACCAAATTTAATAATTACTGAGCTGATAGAATATCACGTGAAATCTGAGATTATCACCATGTTGAAAATAAGTAACATTTTATGGAAAAGAAACTGGTTAAAATACAAACTGAAATAAAGTTTTATTTCACTGTTTCAATAAGAAAATCTGAAAAAAAACCCAATAAATTCGGGACAATCTCTTCTATTTGTCGAAATAATTAGATCTTTGTTTAACGAGCTGGTATGGCCAGGTGGTTAGGGCGCTCGACTCGTAATCTGAGAGTTGCGGTTTTAAATCTCTGTCGCATCAAACATACTTGTCCTTTCAGTTGTGGAGGCGTTATAACGTGACGGTCAATCCTACTATTCGTTAGTATAAGAGTAGCCCAACAGGTGGCGGTGGATGATGATGACTAACAGCTTTCCCTCTAGTCTTACACTGTTAAATTAGGGATGACTAGCACAGATAGACCTTAGTATAGTTTGGCGCAAAATTCAAAACAAACAAACCTTTTTTATATCATACTAAAGAGAATTAAACAAGAAACCAATGAGGAATTCCTGAAAGAGTAAAGTAAATTCAGAGGTTTTCTGGAAGCACAATACTAGATTTTCAACCGAAAGATTTGAATTTAACAAATTTGAAAAGCATCAGAAACTTCTGTTCGCTTTACTTCATATATTACAACATTGCGCAAATTTTTCTATTATATGACTTGCAGCAGATTTTGGAAAATATTCTCTAGAAAAAGGTTTCTCTTCATATTATCGAGTTCTGTGAACGTTTTTATCCACACTAAAAGATTTCTGCTCGAATGACAAGAAAGTTGTTTTGCTTGTTCAAAATACAGAAGAAAAAACAACAATTCAACAACAAAAACAGACATTTTATCCAACAGCTTTTAAAATCTCTTTGTGCAAAATTTCTCATGAGGAAGGTTATGTACGTTCGACATTGAACAGGATATTTCCATGGGGCCAACTTCAAACAATCTATGGTATGCTGATAAGATGGCACTGCTAGCTGACTGTTGAACAAAGCTCCAAAAACTTGCGGATGGAATAAGAAAGCAATAGAAAAAAATTTCGTGTCCAATCGAAAAGTGGTAACATTAACATAAGGCTTATCCAACCAATGTAAAAGAAAGAATGATAGATTTAAAAGTTGACTCTTCAAGAATTTTCGACGTAGAACATTGAGTTTAGCTCTTCGGCAACTTCAAATGTAGGAATAGAAGAAATTAAAATAAAAATTACATGTGGGATATATAAGTTATTATCAGAAAAGTGTAAGCGCAAAAGCAGTGATAGCAAATAACATACAAAATGTAAGATATATATATTCGTTGTATGTATATTACACAACGAATAACGTTGTTACGAAACTAGAAGATAAGCATTAATATCAAAATATCTAGATATATATTAGCACTATTTAAACACTATTTATTCTATCTGTTTTAATCGCAAGGCAATATTTTAATTAATTTTATGTCTTCATTTACACGTATTATTATAAAGGTAGATTGTATATGCTATGTCTAAACTTACGCTGTGTACTACAAAATATCTCACAAATAATATAAAGAAAACACAAATATTAAAAAAATTCCTTGGTTACGTATTAGATATTGAACTAATATTGCCAAAGCTCAAGTAATACTTCGTTGTTATTTACCTGGGCCGGCGCTTCTGAAAATTTTAAAATCAAATACGATTTGAAAACAAATAAGATGCGTCAGTCTATCAAAACAGAAATATGAAAAATATAACCAATATGTTCTTTTTATCTCTCAAAATAAAATGATTCTAAAGTTCTGAATAAAAGTGAATCTATATATTTCATGCTTCAGTTTATTTATTAATTTTAACTAATTAAAAACAAACGTTTTTAAATCGCTATTTCTATCGTATCCTAGTTAGCCTGAAGAGTTTTGATATTGGATTGTTTCATTAGCACTAGATACAACAAATATAGAGTGAACTACATATTATTATATACTTTTTTATAGTATTTCTCAAAACTTTATATTAATAATTGCAGTGTATCTTTTATGCATTAGTGATTTTGTCATAATTTTGGTTCAACATAAATCAACTAGGCCTAAGCAGATCAAACCGTTAGTAATCGAATGTACAAACATGATTACTGTAGTTTCGAAGTTTGAAAATTGTAATTCAACTTACGATAATGATATGCTTTAGTTGCCATTAAATCTAGTCTGTCTTATTTTGCATATAATTCAAAACCAATACACTAAAACATGTTTATATTCAAAGATATCTTCTAAACAGATTGCAAGACTGAATACTTCAACTGAAAACTTAACTACCCGATTATCGCAGTTATGATATTCCCGATTCCAGTAGAATCCCACGGTATTTTAGTCACTACCGCGGCCACACCTCTTTCATCTATCTTTATCATATTTTTCACGTTAAAAGGTATTTTCAATATACTGACATAATACAGATACAATAAAACACTAAAAGCTTAGGATTAACTAACAATAATTTATAAATGTTGATGGTAAAATGTCATAGATGTCACTTAACCAATGCTCCTTTTTTATTTTCATTATACACATTTATCCTCTACTGCATTACTGAACCAAAAGAAGATTTTAGCAAAACGTTGTGAAAATTAGCACAATACCTTCTGATATTGTCTTGTAGTTAGAAACTTTTTATAAACTTTCATTGTCTTGAATCTATAAAAATGTATCTATAATGCATTTCGTTTTATAAATCGAGAATTATTTTCTTGTTGATAGAAAATAAAGAAAATTACTTTAATACGTTTCTTCGTTATTGAGTTAGGTCCGGCATGGCTAGGTGGCTTAAGGCGTTGGACTCTGAGGGTCGCAGGTTCGAATCCAGGTCGCACCAAACATGCTCGCCCTTTGAACCGTAGGGGCGCTATAATGGGACAGTTAATTCTAAAATTCGTTAGTAAAAGAGTAGCCCGAGAGTTGGTGGTGGGTGGCGATGACTAAATGTCTTCCCTGCAGTCTTAAACGGCTAAACTAGGGACAGCTAGCGCAGATAGCCCTCGTGTAACTTTGGATTAAATTCTAAAAACCAACAACAAATTATTGAGTTATTTAATATAAAAATAGTAATCAAACGGTACACTGAATAATGGCGGCGACGACCAAAGCATCGAACAATAATATTGTTTTAATGTATGAGAATATATTACATAAATTAACACTTCGACAGTCCTCAGTAATATAACATAATATACATGTTATATTAGTAAAACAAATACAGCTGTTGTAGTAAAAATTTCGCAACATAAATGGAGGTCAGTGAAACTTACGAGTCTTCTTTGATAGAACACACAGAAAATACTAATAATTTAATTGTTTGGGATACTGTAAATATTTAGACATATCCTCAGTTTCATTACATTAAATGGTGTATTTTAGAAAGTAGACATATTTCTAAGAGAAATTTGATAATAATTGTAATCTTTAATCGTTGTTCTGGTTGCGTTTATGTTTGCCACCTTCATATAAATCTCTAATATACACCTCTATAACCGTGTTATCCGCCTACACGTACATTACATGTTATTAACCTGTAACTGTAGTAATTATGACACGACATCATTGGGAAAAGTGACCTAATGCTACCCGTAGGGTATTTCAAAGGTTTTTTTAACTGTTGGATTTTAATTTCTGTTCTAATTAATTACACTAGCTACTGTAATTTGTTTCACATTATCATATAAAATTACAGTTTTAATTTACGAAACCTTCCTGTTTCACTATAGTAACAAATCCATACCATTACAACGTTTGAGCTGCATTTAATCTCATCCTTGTAAGTCTGTCGTCACGAAGATTAGAGATTATTTTCTGAGCTGAGTTATAATCCCTCTATATGGTTTAATTTACTAGAATTACATATGTATGCTTTGGAAACTTATTTCAATATTCTGGAAAATTATAAATCAGATATTGTCTGTACTCACAATAATATCATGTTTTAACACATAATTTAACGTTGACATTTTTTCTTACAATAATGTACAAATATAATTTTATAAATATATTTATTCTTAGCTGTTTTATCTGGATTTTTTTTCATTTTGGACCTTCGCTAACTGACAGTAATTTGTTGTTGTTTTTTAAGTAACAAACTTACACACATTATACGTAGTAGGACTATAATACTATTTTTTAACGCACTTACTCTAACAGTACCTTTAAAACAACTATTATATGTAAGAGTGTAAAAGGTTGTTACAAAACCACGTTTGATATCAACGTAAAGAATGCAAATCTGTATTGATTACAATTATTGTTTACTTTTGACTGCTGTCTATAATATTCTTAATTAAATGTCATCAGATCGAGACTGGCAGGTGATTTGTGCTAGTTAATTTCTATCGTGCTCTTTCGAATCCTGTGAAAAGTATTTTTTTCACAAAAAGTTAAAACGGATATCAGTTAGAACATACTTTAAAGTTTATCAAATATTTATTCCATATTGAGCAAAAATGTATGTATGATGGAAATTAAATATGTTGTACATATATTAATATAATATAGAATAGGTAATAAAACATAAAACAACACATACAATGATTAAAACAAATAACATTTTTAAATTAATTTTTATGTCCTCACTGCAAAACCGAACGAAGTACTTTGGTTTCATTTGTTTTTGGCCGGCCTGGCCAGGCGGTTAAGGCATTCGACTCGTAATCTGAGGGTCGGGGGTTCGAATCCCTGTCACACCAAACATGCTCGCCCTATCCGTAGTGGAGGCATTATAATGTGATGGTCAATCCAACTCTTCATTGGTAAAAGAGTATCCCAAGAGTTGGCGGTGGGTTGTGATGACTAGCTGCCTTTTCTCTTGTCTTACACTGCTAAATTAGGGACGGCTAGAGCAGATAGCCTTCGTGCAGTTTCGCGTGTAATTCAAAAAGAAACAAACAAAAGGGCTTTAAAATGTAGTACAACAATAGTGGGGCACAAATGTTTCATAAATACAATTTGCACTTGTTAGATATTATGGTCACTAGACGCATGTCATATATGTAAAATTATTTAATATTTCTATAAACGTAAAAGTAACGGTACTTTAGGCATACAAATACTTTTTTACACCTCATACATATGCATTTCGCAACATTTTGTGACGTCAGTGGTCTGTAGGGTACTTAGGTAAAGTATCTGTACATCTTTCACTCAAGTACAGTTAACCTGTTCACTCTACATCCTTAAACTTAAGTAATAATGTCTACACAGGAATTACTGAAGCAGTTTCTAACGGAAAAACAAATGAAGTTGCTAGACAGACGTTTTATACCCGGCTTGACTGAGATATGGAGTTCTTGCTTTTATATTAATGGTATAGTTAATGATGGAAAATGAGTCTGCTTTTCTTATGGCAAAGCCTCATCAGCCGATCTGCTGTGTCCACCGAGGACAATCGAACCCCTGATTTCAGCGTTGTAAATCCAAAGACTTGTCGCTATCCGAGTGGTGGACTATGGAAAAGAAAAAAAAAACAGACTTAATGAAGTCACTATGAGAATCATATCTATTTCCTTTTCTGACTTTCTTCTGTTATGCATATACTGTGTGTGGAGGCCTTACGTATTAAGAATGATAATTTTCTAATATACAAGAGACGAAACGCTTCATTTCATAATAGTTTCCGCAATCTCCCCACTGCAAGCTTCTCAACTAATAGATACACCTGTTATAAGATGCACACGATGTTTTCCCGAGTTTCAATAAATGGTTCATTGTTATTTAAATTAGCAACAAACTGAGAAGCTTAATAAGGATTCATCCTCGTTCGTAACACCTGACGTAAACTTTAATACAGATCACCGCCTGGAGTTTTTCATACATCTAGAAAGTCTTCTGAACGGTTGTCAATAACCACAAAGCTACACAAAGAGCTATCCGAAGCGTGTGAGCTAAAGGTATCGAAATTTTAGTCTTATGAGCCTTCATACTTAACGCTTAGCAGACTTTGGGCTCTTGTAAAAGTCCATTTGTTAATTCAAATTACGTTACAAAAATAATAAAATCTACTTAAACTAGGCGTAATTCTATAAGTTTTCAAGTGTCTTGAATAATTATAATTTCTTTGTAAACCTTCTTACTGTACATAACAACGTCTCTCTGAACCAACTAGCTTTGCATCTCTATAGTTTCTAAAGTCTCACAAGACGGATTTTATTAAACTTAATTTTTCCTCCCTTAAAAAGACGAATATTACAGCAGTGTCAGTAATTGTTTCTCATGCTGACAGTTTCCCATTAAATAAATAACCTAAGAACGGAAAGCAGATGTACACAAGCTAGCTAACAAATATCGCTAACACTTTTATTACCGAGAACAAGCAGAATTTTGAAGCTAACATTACAAAAAGTATAAAGAAGTTTGTGTTTTAAACATATTTTGGTTTTCAAGTAGAGAAAATTTGTTAAATTTTCTACTTACAATTTTTCTTTTGCAAACCAAATATATAAGTATAATTGCTATATTTAACGCATACAATGATAGGTAAAAGATATAATACAAAAATCAATTGATGTCTACATACTCAAATCTTACATAAGTAAAAGTTTCAAACATTCTGTAATAAATATAATGTAACAGTGATTATAAAGGTGTTTAAGACAATCGACTCGTAATATGAGGGTTGCGGGTTCGAATTCGCCCCTTCAGCCGTGTAGGGGGTTATAAAGTTTCGGTTAATCCCACTACTCGTTGGTTCAGATATGTGTTGTTGTGTGTATGTTTGTATATCTGTTTGTTTTAGAATTAAAATTTCACGTAAATGACTTAGCTCAGCGTATTTTTAACTAAAACTGTCGTAAACAAGCTTCTAGTTGGCAATGGTATACAGCAAGCGAAGTATTACATAAGTCGTCTTTCTGGAAACCATTACTGGGCTGGTGAAGAATGATGCGATTTAAATGAGGTACATCTACTATAATATACACCACGGGTATTAGTACATAATTAATGTTTTAGTTTGAGTTACAAACACATAATCTGATTAAATATTTAAAAGGCAGCCTCCATGTGCATAATATTAGATAGTATTCTCAAAAACCGTAAAAAAGTAGAACATGAATTGTATAATACAATACTCAGTTTATGAAAAGAATTGTCACCAGAGAACGATAATCTAGAATTGCGTTCGGTCAGTTTAACATTGTCCATTTTGATCAAGTTCATGTCCAGCAGTGTTTTAATTCGTGAGTATACGTGTTATACAGCTAAATGATACATTATTTTACTTTGTAAAGTGTATCTTTTATGTTTGTCAAGGTAGAGAGCATGTCACAGGAAAAAAACCTTGGATGCTCTTATAACCAAAAGTCAACAAAGTTAAGTTCTGGAGACTTTGTTCGTTTGTTTTAGAATTTCATACAAAGTTGCACAAAGACTGTGTATGCATAGCTGGACTTAACATTGAATTTGCAGACTAGAAGAAAGACAATTGATCACGAGGTGCCGCAACTTCTCGAACTAATGTTATATGATAAAATAGTGGGATTTGGCTATCTTTCGTATAGCGCACACACGACTCAGAGTGTCGATCCACAGTTCACACAGCCCTGAAAGAATG
Source organism: Carcinoscorpius rotundicauda (assembly GCA_011833715.1). NCBI lineage: Eukaryota > Metazoa > Arthropoda > Merostomata > Xiphosura > Limulidae > Carcinoscorpius > Carcinoscorpius rotundicauda. The sequence continues at coordinate 52,223,010 of CM022395.1, forward strand.
TTCCAGCAATGTCTTCGTTTATAATGTGTTTTAAGATACCTCATAATATCTACAAAATTACATTTTAATAAGTACTGCGTTACATCAAGAACTATTGTCCTGTTTGTAACTTTCCACTTGCATCGTTGTTGCATGTTTATCTCCTTTACCTCTTTCGCGTTGATATTGCTTAATGTTGCACCAGTGTTATCACCATAATTATAGTAATGTTCTACGAGAACAATCCTTACGAATAGAGATAAGCTTCCAGAAGCCTTATTCAATGACAGAATAGATCCCGATGTGTTTCACTCCGTTATAGCATGTCTAAATAAGTATTATTTTGGACATTTGGACTTTATTTTCTTATCAACCCGCTACCTCATCTATAAAAGGATTTGTCACAATATAATTCGGAGTTCGATTCATACAAGGGCATATCACAGACCACTCGCTGTGTAACAATATGTATATATATATATATGTTTAGAATTAAAATAAATTGTAATTATTCTTGGAGACGTGCACATTGAATTACGATAATTTGAATATTAATGTAAAATAGACTATTAACTTTCAGGCCATTACTTCATCCATAAACATAATGAGAAATAAGTAAAAATATACGAAATATTTTTATTAACTTGTAACTTGAGACCATCATCATAAACAATTTATTCAGCTCAGCATATTCGTATTTATAAACAATAAATGTCTTAAGCCAATTGACAGTGTTACTATACAACTGATGTCAATTAATACCCGTTTTAATTTATATAGGGTTGCTCCTTGAATTAAGTCTAAATTGGTCGACTACACCTTCATGATCATTCAAAGATACTGTATGTTCCGCACGTATTGATTAAAGCTATGAATATGGGCAGACAATGTTTATTTGTAAAATATAAATTTAACTGCTAACTTGGTATATTGGACATAAGAGTACAGGAAGTGAAAAGTGATGCTAACTGGTACTTCTTTGGTTACAAAAAAACAAACAAACCAGAATTGAATTATCGCTCTTCAAACTGTAAACAAATATACAAATTCGCCTACACGTATCAGTTTTAAATATTCACTTTTTTTCAAAAATCGATTGCACAAAAGCGCTGGGTGTAACGTGCTGTTGTGGTTTAACCAAATCTGTAATACGAAGGCAACTTTCCTTAGTATATCTTGCACATACTATCGTTGTTTTTGTTTACATCAACAAGTAATGAAAAAACATCTTTTACATGAAATTACATATATAAGTATAAGAAGATTTGAAAATTGATGGTTAGAGCGTGACCTAGCAACAGTGATTCGAAAGGTCCGAGAGTTAAGCCTCGACATGTAAATAAAGACACATCGCACTTTTTTATCTATGGGGATTAGAGGTGTTATAATTCTGAGAGTCAAGCCCACTGTTCAGTTAACAGTATCCCTTAAGTCTAAGGGCACCACTAACTAGTTATCTTTCCTTTAGTCAGCAACTCTAAATTAGGGATGGCTATGCCTAAATTTTAGGGTTCTCCAACTGGTCGTTCAGTTCATGTGTCATTTAGGTCCTATTTAGGTGGAAAATACCAGACATAAAGTGTCGTTCATCTGAGTGCCCTGTACACGTATCTTCAGGTAGTCCGCTTTGCCTCACCAACCCATATAAATGACATTGTTACTTGAAACAGATAAAATAAAAATAAATATAAAAGACTGTAAGTAAAAAAAAATATTGCGTTACTAAAATTTTAACAGAGCATTCTGAAGCGTTCCTGTACTAATTCTGCCACAGATCAATAATGTCGTAAAGTCTAATACCGTGCGCTCAATACAACGAAAGCACTTGCAATTGAGCTCGAAAATAACATAAAACAATAACAGCTCCGGTTGAAAATTCAGGAATTCAAAGTTACCAACCATTAATAATGATAATCTGGAAAGTAGGAGAAAATTGAACACATATAAGATGAAATCAAACTTAAAAGAAAGCACATGGAATAAAGTAAAAGACAATTTACAAGAAGTTAAATATACATCTAATGAAAAACGATAGGTGTGAAAAAGGTGTGGCCAAAAAGGACTGATCATGTGATATAAAGGAATAAAATCCAACTTGTGGTCTAAGGTGTTTTTGGTTATGTATATTATAACTTTTGTTAATACACAAACACACCAACATAACCACAGCGAGTAAGAAAGTGACATAAGTAACCAATTTTTGTTTTGGGATAACAATCCTATTATTCGGAACATATCTTTACAAGATCAGCCAGATTCTTTAAAATATATGGTAGTTGCTTTTCTTCTCTAAAACAGTGTTGATAGCTTCTTTCCCAGTAACGCTATGAAATTTAAATGAACTGTTTTTCGTCATCACCTACATATACTCTATACAATTATATCAAGCATAATTTTTATGCTAATTGCTTGAGATAATATCACTTGACACTAAACACATTTAAATTAGGATTCTTTCATGAAATTTGTGCTTAAAAGTTGTCAATTAATAATGAATAGTAACCGTTTACCTATAGAATTATTTTGAAAGCTTAAGTTGAAAACTGCTAATCCAGTTTGCCTAGCTTAACCAAGACTTGTGCATTTGCACGCGTTTTCATCCTATAATTTTAACGCTCAAAGTCAGTCGTCTTTAATCCGAATGACAAAAATAACAACTACAAACTATCCACTTTTCCCGTTAGTTAAAGCAGTAGCAAAAATTTTCCCACCGGCTGCTCACGTGTCTTATTGCATTGGGGATGCACAAACATTTTTGTCCTCGCTGAATGTTTTTTTAAAATAACTTTTAATGAGTGGCTTCTATTTAGACCAAATCTGACGAATTTTAGGTTGTAAAATTCTAATAACAATTAAAATTAAATATGTTTTTCAGTGATGTCGAGAAAACCCACTTGCTCGTTTGGGTTGAGAAGATATTTTACATAGAAGAGCAAACAACGTTTCGACCGTCTTCGGTCATCGTCAGGTTCACAAAGAAAGAAAGAGGTAACAAACCGGAAGCTGATCACATGTTTGGAAGGAGTTGTGTAACTGAGTGTCGGAATGTGGAGGCTGGTGTTAGATGTTTGAACATATAATTTTATATTATTTATTTTATTATATTTAATATAGGAACAAAGGCATTCCTTTATATTGGTTTATTTTGGGTTTAAGTTGTTGTATAATTAAGGCTTCTTTAATTTTGCGTATGTTTATATTTGTTTTTTTATTTAGTTTTTGATTGTTTTCTATGGTTATGTTGTGTTTATTTAACTTGCAGTGTTCGAAAACGTGTGAAGGTGACTTTTTATGTTCTTTGAATCTGGTTTCCATTTTTCTACTTGTTTCTCCAATATAGAAGTCGTGGCAGTTATCACATTGTATTTTATAAATTATGTTGGTGTGGTGTTTGTCAGTGTAGTTTTTATATAGTATAGATCTCGGTTTTGTGCCTGGTTTTTGAATAAATTTGGTATTAACTGGAATGTCATATTTTGTTAAAATTATCGATGAATTAGCAAAATAAAACAATACTTCATCAACGTCATTAAGTTTCCTCCACAAACCGTAAAAAACATTATACGCATTCACCTAGACAGAAAGAAAAATCAACCAACAAAAGTAAATATATCTCACGAATCAAAAAATCACGAAAAAATCCCGACATCAGCAGACAAATAACCAGCATTTGGCAAAAACTAGTAACAAAATATGACATTCCAGTTAATACCAAATTTATTTAAAAACCAGGCACTAAACTAAGGTCTATACTACATGTATGTAAAAACCACACCGACAAACACCACACCAACATTATTTATAAAATATAACGTGTTAACTGCCACAACTTTTATATTGGAGAAACAAGTAGAAAAATGGAAACCAGATTCAAAGAACATAAAAAGTCACCTTCACACGTTTTCGAACACTGCAAGTTAAATAAACACAACATAACCATAGAAAACACTCAAAAACTAAATAAAAAAAACAAACATAAACATACGCAAAATTAAAGAAGTCTTCTTATACAACAACTTAAACCCAAAATAAACCAACACAAAGGAACGCCTTTATATTTATATTAAATATAATAAAATAAATAATATAAAATTATATTTTCAAATATCTAACACCGGCCTCTACATTCTGACACTCAGTTACACAACTCCTTCCAAACATGTGGTCAGCTTACGGTCAGTTACCTTTTTCTTTCTTTATGAACCTGACGATGACCGAAGAAAGTCGAAACGTTGTTCGCTCTTCTACGTAAAATATTTTCTTATCTCAAACGAGCCGTTTTTGCATATATAAATATGTTTTTGTATTAAATACAATTTTTGTTCCTGTGCGAAGAAAAAATTTAATAAAAATTGGAAATGGGGGCCTTGAAATTTGGTATGTGAACTAAGGATCCAGTAAAGCACATCCAATGTGATAATTTGGATTACCAAAGCCCAAGCTACAGAAAGTGAAAAAATTGCTAAACTATCACTTCCGTTAGTGAATAACACACAGGTTATTTTGGCTGCATGACACACTTTTTATGTCTTGATATTTGTATACATGCTCATACCATATAACGAGTCGATAGCCTGCAAATAACTTTAGAGCAAAAGATGGAAGATGCTATGAGAGATAAGATACAATTTAAAGTAGAAAGTCAGGATTTAATGATATTAGTAGGAGCTGAAAAGGGAATAATGTAATGTATTATAAAAAATAGGAGGACAAGATAAAATTTCGTACTCAATGAAATTAAGGAAGACATAAAATAAATCTGGAAAAGTCAAAAGGAAAAGTGAAAAAAAAACAGTCTAGAAGTTGTATAGCTTCATACCACTGGGAATCGCTAGAGTACATCGAGCAGGAGAGCAAGTGAATGAGAGTGCAAAATCTAAAAATCTATATTGAAGAATATCGCTTAATAAGAGTTGAGGGAACGAAAAGAAATAGTTCAAAGTGGCCAGGAGAGAGAGGAGAAGGAGCAAGAAAATGAGAGTGAGATATCATAAGATAACTGAAGAACAACTTTTTAAATAGGAGAAGAACAAAAACACAAGCGATAATTAAAATAATAGAATAAGATAATGTAAGATAAACATGTAACTAATAATAATAAATAACTAAAAATATTGTGGAATAAGAGAGAAAAATGGTAATAGAAAGGCAGATGAAAAGAGTAATAGGGTACACAAGAAAAATAGTAGTAGTATACAGGAAGAGAGAAATAATAAAGAGAATAAAATCAAATAAATAGGTACTGAAATATTGTCAGGACTTTGACGGGATTATTGACAACTGAAAGAATTTCAACGACTATGTTTGTACGATTGGAGCAAAAGTTAAAAGGTAGTATATGAAATGAATCTCAAGTTTAAGTACAAGAAGAGAGTGGGTGGGAAAAGATAGAAAAGAGAAGAAAAAAATCAGGTGACGTAATAGAAATTACAATAATTTTGTGATGGAAAGTGAAAATTTCAATGAAGTTAAGAAATAGAAAGACGGAAGAAATTCTTGTGGTGTACGAAAACTGGAAAGACTCAACAGATGGTAAACAGAGATCGAAGTAAAAACTGGAGAAAGGTTAAGAGAAGAAAAGAAAAAATATGCTGCTTGGGCTGTGAAAGAAAAAGAACATGATGAGACGAGGGAAATGGTATGGCATTTCCACGGAAAAAGTGAGTAAAACAAAAAATTAAAAAATGAATTTGGAAGAAAAAATATTATAAAATTGTGTGAATTTTTTAAATCGATGGTGTTCATTGAAATAATGGAAAAGTATGAGGAAAGAAGATAGACGTGTAAAAAAACAAGAGGGTTTTCTGTAGTAGCCAATAAAATTAACCATAGAGATGTAACAAAAATCGATAGTTAAATGAATGAAGGTAGAAAATAGGATAGAATCAGATCCTATGTCAAATCTAAATTTGGATTAATAATTAGACGAAATAGAAAATGAAAAAAGGCAGAAATATTATCTTGGATTTGGAGAGTGGTAAACGATGTTTGTTTGTTTTTGGATTTTGCGCAAAGCTACATGAGGGTTATCTGCGCTTGCCGTTCCTATTTTAGCAGTGAAGACTAGAGGGAAGGCAGCTATCATCACCACCCACCACCAACTCTTGAGCTACTCTTTTAACAACGAATAATGGGATTGGCCTTCACATTATAACGCCCTCACGGCTGAAAAGACGAGTATGTTTAGTGTGATGGGGATTCGAACCCACGATTTTCGGTTTACGAGTCGAGTGCCTTTACCACCTGGTTATGCTGGGCTAAGTTGAAAAGCAGTTAAAAACTACACGATAAGCTGGAGAACTGAATTAATTTCAATGGTTTCTGTTTTTGTTTGGTTATTGTTAAATACACCTGTGCCTGTAAGGATCAGCGTAATCAGTAACGAGAAGGTGAATCCGCGACTTTCAAATTGCAATTCTAAAGCTGTAACCACCAGGCCCGAAATATTGGAGAATATTTAATCATACATACATGGCTTACGTCATTGTCTGTTTTTAATTTCGTGCAAAGCTACACGAGGGTTATTTGCGCCAGTCGTCCCTAATTTAGTTGTGTAAGACTAGAGGGAAAGCGACTGGACATTACCACTCACCACCAACTCTTGGGCTACTATTTTACCAACGAATAGTGAGACAGACTGTCACGTTATAATGCCTCCTACGGCTGAAAGGGCAAGCATGTTTCATGTGACGGAGATTCGAACCTGCGACCCAAAGACTGCAAGTCGAGAGTCCTAAACATCTGGCAATGGCGGACCCATTTTTAGTGTATGAGACTGTTTTCAGTCTCCTTGGAACTATGTTTTTCATCCTGTACAGTAAGTTATCAGATTGCGTCATAAAGGTAACGGATTGTTAAGAGTGAATAAAAATAAAATAATTAAAAATATAAGGAGGATAATAAAGAAACCCAAGATCTGAATAATTTAGATAACTGTTTACGCACACGGAGAAAGAACAGCAAAATGATCAAAATAAACAGGTGGTCGAAAAGTATAAATATCTGAGACATTAAGTCAAAAACAAGACGGTGTAACAAGTAAATAAAGTATACTGAGATGAAAGTAACAACAAGCAGAGAATGTATTACTTAGTGTGGCTAAAAACAGAATGAGAAATACTGATAGACGGTTGCACTTTTCTGATAGCAAGCAAAATGTTATTAATAACTATGAAATTGCAATTTCAAAATGGAGAAAGAAATAGAAAAATGCAAGCAAAATACAATTAAATAGACATTAGATAACTGGACTTGAAGAAAACACACATTAAACATATTAAAGTATGAGAAGTTGATATGGTTATTAGTGCAATAAAGAAACTTTAGACATATATACAAGTTCAGTACGATATAAGAAAATTATTTTGGAGCCCAGTCCTCTCATTCCCTGTTTCATCTGTGCATCTTGATAATAGCTTTGCAGTGTGGTTTTCATTGCAAACGGCTTTATAGAAAGCGATATCATGTCCAAAGCATATGACTCTTCCCAACATTCTTTCTATATGCCATCTATTACAGCAGAACGTCGATTTCTAGCACTCATATCAAGTGTCTAATAAAACAGAAATCCGTACTTATTGATATTAGTGAGTTGAATTGTAAGTATTCGTATGTAATATATTACATTGCATTTGTTTCTCCAACAACAATTGAGTAAATATGTTGTGGAAATAATATGTGTTGCTTTTACAGAGGAGATCTTTTTCGATTAAGTTGAACACTATTGCTTGGGGGACATAGACGGCTTTTACTACTACCTTGTATATGGGTAGATTCTTAGATGTCAGTAAAAGCTGCGCAATGCTTATCAAGGGTCTGATATGACTTGTTGTAGGTCTTTTTCAGGATGGTTCTGATATCCCAATTTAATTCACGTTACTTTATATTTTAGTGTCACTACGTAGAAAGACTATCCCCGTCATGAAATTCTAATTTCATGATTTTAATGCACATTTATAAACTGAGTTTATGAATATCTTGCGTCAGAAATAATTATTATATACCCTCTTATATAATATGTTTTTGACATATTGGGGATAAATTAACGAAAGTACTAGAAACTGTTAGGCAGTAATTAAAAATTAATTTAAAATTATGAAAGAAACTGATGAGGGTAAAGATGAAGACAGTATTTGAAGACTGAAGAATAATAAGTTGAAAAGATAACAAAAAATATTTAAAAAGGCGATAATTTTAGAAATTTCAACAAAACCTGCAACAAAAATGAAAAAGAATATCAGGGTTTATGGTATTGTGACCGTTATTTAAAAGTATGAAAGGTTTTAATTTCCCCAAAAACTGTACAAGTTCTAACTGCGTTAGCTATTCTTAAGTGAGCACCGCTAACTCTTATGATACTCTTTGTCAAATGAATAATGGACTGACCATCACATATTAATGCTGAAAGGGCGAGCATATTTAATGGGACAGAGATTCGAACCCTCGATCTTCAGATCATATAAAAGGGATAAAAATTGGAGGAATAAATATAATGAAAATAAATAATGGCAACAAATATTAATTATAGTAACATGAGATATGGTAATATACCAAACTGACGAACAAATTGATAAAGGAGAAAAGTTTCTTTTAATTTCGCGGAAGGCTACACAAAAGCTGTTTACGTAAGCCAACCCTAATTTAGCATTTAAAGTTAGCTGATCATAACCACCTACCGCCAAGTCTTGTGTTAGTCTTTTACCGACGAATAATGGAATTGACTGTAACATTATAACGACTGAAAGAGCGAGGATGTTGGACTTGACAAGGATTCGAACCCGCAACCCTCAAATCACGAATTGGGTGCTCTAACCATTTGGCCGTGTCCGGCCTAAATCGAAATAAAAGTTAAATAATACCTCTCCGTTTTTGGACCTGAAAACGAAAGGTGGAGAACTTTCCAAACATTGTCATCTATACTCGTGTTTTCACAACAGATAGTTGCCATCTATTGAACTGAATTTCATCAAGAATAGTCTGCCTAAGCAATCTGTCAAAGAATACGTTTCCTGTCATTGTGTTTAATCAAAGCTGCATTGGGTAATACGTAAACAGGTTATTATAGTTTGTGGTTTCTATATATACACGTATATACTTACACTCATATATGTAACATGCAAAAAAATAATGTAATAGAAATACTTTATCCTGAATGTTTCTCCAACAACCACAAACAAACATTGGTCATTTACACTTCCAACGATGTTAAAAACATATTTAAGGCCTGGCATGGCCGAGCGCGTTAAGGCGTGCACTCGTAATCCGAGGGTCGCGGGTTCGCGCCCGCGTCGCGCTAAACATGCTCACTCTCCCAGCCGTGGGGGTGTATAATGTGACGGTCAATCCCACTATTCGTTGGTAAAAGAGTAGCCCAATAGTTGGCGGTGGGTGGTGATGACTAGCTGCCTTCCCTCTAGTCTTACACTGCAAAATTAGGGACGGCTAGCACAGATAGCCCTCGAGTAGCTTTGTGCGAAATTCCAAAAACAAACAAACAAAATAAAAACATATTTACATAATATTTGCAAGTGAATATTTCGGAGATATGACCGAATATTATATTATATTTATATTAAATACACTAAGTGTCTATCACAGTTAAACTTCTCTCTCTCTTAGAGTTGATAAACAATACCAGCTCCGAGTGAAAAACAATTAATTATTTTAGATATTTTGCATAATATTAGTTTTGATTTGTTTTTAACACACTTAAAAGAGTTGTTTCTGGAAGAAAACTAATGTTCCTACCTCTACCTCAGCACTGCTGAATACACATTTTCTGAGACCAATGGAAAAGTTAGGTGTAGGGTTGATTTTACTAAACTTGGACACTGGAACAAGGTACCTAAATACCAACCGCTTTAAGGGTATTCCAGGGAGAATCATTTATGTGACAGCAGACGTACTTCGTTTTTTGTGCTCGTATGTCTGTTTTCTTTTACATTCAAATACACAAGATGTTTTTTTTTATTTCTATTGATAGTCAAAGCTTTTATTATTTCACTATCGTTATGGTTTGTTCTGTCATTCAATAATATTTTACATGAATTTGGTTTCATTTCCTTTAGTCGCGTGTCGTACTAATAAGAAATATTTTATTTTAAAATATTTTGAAAATTAGTTGTTTATAGTCTTAAAGTTAGATTCAGGAATGTTTTTTTTATATATTTATTTGAATTTGTTCCAGGTGACACATTAACTGAGTTTGGGTGATTTATTTGTTTTTGTCATATAGACCCTACATAGCTCATCTACACGTATTTAACGTTCTAAGCGAGTTCCTTAACTGACATTATTTAAATATTTTCAAATAAATTAATGCAAGCTTGTTAGGAATGTTTTACACATCTTAAATCTACAATCTGGTTTATTTATCAAGTTCCTAACGCTAAGAATAACACAACTTCTTATCTATGTTTTAAAACTTTATTTTGAAGATACATGAACGTGTATTCTGAGTAGCTTAACTAATTATATGATGACACACTTCACAACTGCAGTTAACTTACCAGATATATATATTGGCTAAGCCATTTCCTCTTATTTTTCTACTCCACCAAGTAGGGCATATTTCTGTGAAGATAAATTTTGTTTTTGAATTTCACGCAAAGCTACACGAAGGCTATCTGCGCTAGCCGTCCCATATCTAGCAGTGTAACACTAGAGGGAATGTAGCTAATCATCACCACCCACCGCCAACTCTTGTACTACTCTTTTACTAACGAATAGTGGGATTGACCGAACATTATAACATCCCCACGGCTGAAAGGGCGAGCATGTTTGGTGCGACCAGGATTCGAACCCGCGACCCTCAAATTACTAGTCGAACGTTGAAGATAAACGTTGCAAAACATAATCTACGTTTTTCATTGGTTAATGTGTAAACATTGGGCAATTGGTTTTGCTGTTTAAGGCTATTAAGCAATAGATGCAAAACATTACGTCATTAATTTAAGTTCTAAAAATTTTTTAAATCGACGAATGAATGATTCTTCAAAAACAAAATATATTTTCAGCGAAAGTGAGGTTTATATTTGTGCTTTTCCTTGTTATTATTTTTATTATTGTGTAAAAATAGATGATACATTTAAACTTAGAATTATCGAAAAAGCGTTCAGTACAAATCATAGTGTGTAGAATAAAATAAGGATTTTTAGTTGAATTACATACGTCATTTTACACGCAAGATCGAAATTACTTCCAATTTCAATAACGCTCTTCTTGTTCTATGCTGTTTATTGGCTTTTAAACAACCTGGGCCTGGATTTGGCCTTAAAGTTTGGCGTATCAGGCGGTGAATAAAATGGTCCGGGGTTCGAGATGTGATTTTACAGAACACCCTTAACATTTTCCGCTGAATAAATGCAACACTCAATCTCATTAATCAATTCAAAACAGGCCTGGCATGGCCGAGCTCATGCGCTCATAATCTAGGGTCGCGGGTTCGTATCCGAGTCGCGCTAAACATGCTCGCCCTTCCAGTTGTGGGGGCGTTATAATGTCACGGTCAATCTCACTATTCATTGGTAAAAGAGTAGCCCAAGAGTTGGCGGTGGGTAGTGATGACTAGCTACCTTTTCTCTAGTTTTACACTGCAAAATTAGGGACGGCTAGCACAGATAGCCCTCGAGTAACTTTGTGCGAAATTCAAAAACAAACAATTCAAAACGCCAGACAAAACCCTTGTGGTGGCAAATGCTATCAGCTAGGTGCTATCCCTATCGTCTGCACTTTGGAATAAAAAAAGACTAAACCCAAATTCTATGTAATCTCTTGTAAGGCCGCTTAGTCAATATACGCATGAAGTGTTTTTTTTTTTTTTTTGAGATACTAAAATTGAATTTCAAAAATAACCTGAAAATATTTTAAGAAACACTGCATTTTATTTTTTGGGAAAAAAAAACCATAATTGCCATCAAAGAAGTAGCATTCTAAAATACATTTAAACCCATTCATTATTTTTCAGTATCTGAAATTCCCTTTATAAATTATATATATACGCACCTGTGTGTGTTTGTGTATATATATTTGATCAATGATCCAATTATAAAAGAAAATGTTGTTCAAAAGTAAGCTTATGTTAACTTGTTACGTGTGTGTAAAAAACGTCACCAATTTTTTTTAATGTTGTAGAGGTTGTTATCAGTACCAAACTGTTCATATAGTTTATTTACTTCACAATAAAACGAAAACTGATTGTACTGAAATTAAGTATAATTTTTTCTTCGGTGTTTCAAATGTTTTACTGTTTTCTGAATTTCATGCAACATATATTATTTTACCACAGGATATTTTAAACCTTTTTATTTCTTACAATTAGCATTTGTTGAATTCAGAATTTTTGAAAAATTACATATTCTTCACTTGCAGTATCCTGCTTAATCGCTTTCCTTCAATTCAGTTCTTCTAAACATGATATTATATATATATATAATTTTATGTCGTAATTGAACGAGTTACTAATTTAAGAAAAAGAATTCCAGCTTTTTGTTTGTTTGTATCTTTTATTTCTTCGTTTTATTACGAAGGCTGTTTGATTTCTCACACTACATATTCCAACATCTACAATAAATAAATACTCAACAGAAACATTTATTGAATATTTTACATTTAGGTATTTGTAGCGCCACCTCTTGAAGAAGTTATAAAATATAAAAAATATATTTATTAATAAATGGGGTTTTCAATAAATAAAAATAAAAAATGTAAAAATAAATATAATACGTTATATCGTACCTAACATTGTAACTGTGTTATCACCCAGCGTTAAACATTGAAATAATATTCAAATATTAGAGTATAGTGAATTTAGTAAATGACAAAAATGAATATGCTGGTGAGTTCTTCATACGTTTCATATCAGGCCCCCCAGGGCTTAACGGTATGTCTGAGGACTTACACGCTAAAATCCGGGTTTCGATACTCGTGGTTGGCAGAGCACAATGGGCGATCTGTGCTCTGCCAACCACGGGTATCGAAACCCGGATTTAATCGTGTGAGTCCTCAGACATACCGCTGAGCCACTGGGGGCCACAACAACAACAAACAGTTTCATATAAGAAAAATAAATTTTAAAAACACAAGGTTAACATGAAAAAAAATCCTATAAATCGTGTTTCTCTGACATCAGAAAAACCGGACAAAAATACTGTGTATGATCACGTTTCTACGATTGTATTAACTCTGAAAAGATGACTATAACAAAGAATAGTACAAGACAATTTGTTTGTTGGTTTTGAAATTTCGCACAAAGCTATTCGAAGGCAATCTATGCTAATCATCTCTAACTTAGCAGTGTAAGATTAGAGGGAAGGCAGCTGGTCATCACCACCCACCGCCAACTCTTGGGCTACTCTTTTACCAACGAATAGTGGAATTGACCCTGACATTATAACGCCCCCACGGCTGAAAGGGCGAGCATGTTTGATGGGGATGCGAGCCCGCGACCCTCAGGTTACGAGTCAGTACAAGACGATATACATGAACATAATAAAGAATTATTAGAACTATAACAGCATCTTTTGGAAACAATATGGTTTTGATAAAGTGTTTAACAGTTGTATTCCTGCCTACTATTTAAATCCCTGGAACAGAGATATTTGAGAGTAAGTTGAATACAGAAAAACATAAAATCTCGACGAAAAAAAAACTTAGTTCATTATTTCAGAATCCATAAAAATTTCTTACGCCAAAATCACAATTTAAATATTTCATACATTTTATACCTACATAAGTACTTAACCAAACACTGGCAAATGTTTTTGTTGTAAAATTTAAAAAATGTCTGTTAAGCATAAGCGTGAAGCTGGATAGTTTTGAAACTGGAACTAGTATATAGTTGTAGCTAACAATTATTTAGGAAAAGTATATAATAGCAGACAATGTCAATTATTATCTTAACAGTGGGCAAGAGAAGATAAATCAGTACAGGGTAGCAGCTGACAAATACATTATCTACTACAAGCATACACTTGAAAAGCATCTTCCATGTGTTATCATGTTGGTAAACATTAGCGACAGTGATATCCTGTCACTTTCTATCAGTGTACAGTAACAATTGAGACATCGTTAACTTCTACCTGCGTAAAACAATAGCAAATACATTCTACGGCACATTAAGCTGTCCAATTATAGTTGCAACATAACTCACTTGAAACAGCTTAAAAGAGATATAAATCAAGAAAAAAAAAAAACAGGGCTCAACGTTTCACAATTGCTGACAATTGCGTCATTTGAAACATGTATCAACAATCTTGAACAATTTAACAGCTGTTTTAGTTTTTAACTTACATTCATCCCTTCCAGTCACTTTTACCTTAACTTTTCTAGTTTTTCGGGGTATCCAGATTTTATTTATTATAGCTGAAATATAATGACGATGCACTGCCATTCCAACGGCACAATAAAAGATGATATATTTACCATATGGTGTCATTACATACTTCAGTTTGGTATGGCCAGATGGTAAAAGCATTCTAAGTTCAAGTCCCAGTCGCACATAAGATGCTCACCCTTTCAGTCGTAGGGGCGTTATAATGTGCGGTCATACCTACTATTGATAGCCCAAAAGTTGGCGATGGGTGGTGACGACTAGATGCCTTCCTTTTAGTCTTACATTGTTAAATTAGGGACGGCTAGCGCAGATAGTCCTCATGTAGCTTTGCGCAAAATTAAAAAACAAACAAGCAGTGTTAGTTGATGGCCAAGGTGTTTCATTTGTTGTCTAGTAATATATGTTTATCTTTCTAAAGCTGACTGTTTTAATAAAATCTGCTCTTCTCTTTCACTGTGTTACTATTATAATTATGGTAACCTGCATACCATTACTTATTTAGGTTTAGCTGTAACATAACTTTAAATAGATAAAACGATAAAATATTATGTATATAACCACAGTTGGAGGTAATACGATGCTTTCGTAATTCGGCTACACCTTATAATTTCAGCTATAGAACGGTTCTTACGTATTTGATGTTAAAATACTTTAAAACAAGTTCTTCGTTTATAAATTCATCCCCAACTTCTGTACACAGAATTAACACCTACAAAAGTTCTAAAAACCTAATTCACTAGAAACAAATATTCCTTCCCTGTTTTGTTTGGAATTTCGCGCAAAGCTGCATGAGGAATATCTGCAATAGCCATCCCTAATTTTGCAGTAAAGAAGACAGCTAGTCATCACCACCCACCGCCAACTCTTGGGCTACTCTTTTACCAATAAATATTGGGATTGACTGTCATATTATAATGCTCCCATGGCTGAAAGAGTAAAGATGTTTGGTGTGATGGGGATTCGAACACGCGGCCCTCAGATTACGAGTCGATTGCTTTAACCATCTGGCTCTGCCGTGCCTATGCTTTAACCTTTAGCAACTCACCTAAATCTTCACACGCAGTGTTTTGTTAAATTTATAGCAGGATATTCAGACTTTTATAATTGTTGTTTAACTATTTGCCGATGAACTTGTTTAACTGTTTGTAGAATGACAGCTAGGCTTTGGAGTTGATATCGAGCTAGATTACGAGTCGAGTGTCTTAACCACCTGGCCATGTTGGGCCTTATTTCGTATCTGAAGCCTGGAGACACTGTTAGTTGCTGGAGATATGGATAACAGATATGGAGGAGAAGAGTTATTGTTATTGTTTTGAATTAAGCACAAAGCTACACAATGGGCTATCTGTGCTCTGCCCACCACGGGTATCGAAACCTGGATTTTAGCGTGTGAGTCCGCAGACATACCACTGAGCCACTGGGGGGCTGAGGAGAAGAGAGTCTGATCTGTGATAAAGGTACTTCCTCTGAGAAACTAGAGCTTCAGAAACATCTCTGATAGATTTGAATCACATATACATAAAACATCAGGATTAGAAACAAAGCAGTACCGTTTGTTCTTCATTCGTCCATGTGAAGTGGGTAAGAGGAATAGAATCAGGAATAATACGCAGTTTAAAAAACAAACTGACTAATAACTCATGATTTAACGAAAACAAAATCTGTGTGCTTATTGACAGTTTTGAGAAGTGTAAAAACATATCTTTGTTAATATTTATAACAAATTTTTATGATATTATAATAACATTTTAATCACGTTAAAATATTCAGTTTTAAAGACATGTAAATGTCAGGAAATGCTTTTGGGTTAAAATCCCAGAGGAGGTCATTTATTCCTGCAGACAAGAACTAAATATTTCCCAAATTATATGTCATAAACCAGATTGTCCATTACGACCAGTAATGTCCACATATGAATCGTTTAACTACAATCTTGGTGAATACATAGCATGGGCATTCTTCAAATATGTAACATCAGCCAGCTCATTCATCAAAGACTCTTTTAATTTCAAGTATAATCTAAATCAACTTAATCATAAAGCCTTAATGGCCAGTTTCGATGTTATATCCCTCTTTACAGAAGTTCCAACCAGTGAAGCCTGTAAGATAGCCTTAGAACTCTATATCCGAGACCCTAACCCAACTATAGACATTCTCAGCAACGAATTAGCAACCCTCATAGAATTCACCACGATAAAGAGAAACTTCATGTTCAACAACCACAACTATATACAAACAAATGGCCTAAGCATGGGCAACCCAGTATTACCAGTTCTAGCCAATATTTTTATAACACAAGTTGAAACACAAGCAATTAGCACAGCATTACATCCACCACTATACTGGTACAGATATGTAGATGACACCGTTGCGGGATTGAAATCTACAGAACACGTACTTAATTTTTTCAATCACATTAACTCTATGCATCCCAACAATAACTTTACATGTGAACAGGAAGAATGCAATCAAATATCATTTCTTAACCTCAAAATTACAAGAACCAACACACAATTCAAAACAGAAATCCCAAAAAAATCACCCACACTGGACTATATATTCCTTGGTACTCAGCTCATGAAACAAAACAAAACTCAACATACTAAGAAACCAGATAAACACAGCCATAAAACTATGCTAGCTAGATAAAATTAACGTTGAATGAGACAAAATAAAACAGTACTTCATCAACATCAATAAGTTTCCTCCACAAAGCGTGAAAAACATTATCCGCACACACATAGACAGAAACAAAAATCAACCAACAAAAGTAAATATATCTCACGGATCAAAAAATCACGAAACCATATACTGCTGCATACCATATACTCCTGACATCAGTAAACAAATTACTAACATTTGGCAAAAAACAGTAACAAAATATGACATTCCAGTTAATACCAAATTTATTTAAAAACCAGGCACAAAACTGAGGTCTATACTATGTAAGAACTATACTGGCAAACACCACACCAACATTATTTATAAAATACAATGTGATAACTGCCACGACTTCTATATTGGAGAAACAAGTAGAAAAATGGAAACCAGATTCAAAGAACATAAAAAGTCACCTTCACACGTTTTCGAACACTGCAAGTCAAATAAACACAACATAACCATAGAAAACACCCAAATACTAAATAAAAAACAAACACAAACAAACGCAAAATTAAAGAAGCCTTATTTATATAACAACTTAAACCCAAAATAAACCAATATAAAGGAACGCCTTTATAACTATATTAAATATAATAAAATAAATAATATAAAATTATATATTCAAACATCTAACACCGGCCTCTACATTCCGACACTCAGTTACACATCCCCTTCCAAACATGTGGTCAGCTTCCGGTCAGTTACCTCTTTCTCTCTTTGTGAACCTGACGATGACCGAAGAAGGTCTAAACGTTGTTCGCTCTTCTATGTAAAATATTTTCTCAACCCAAACGAGCCGTTTTTGCATATATAATTCTCTACAAGTGGGTTTTCTCGGCATCACTGAATAAGAGAGTTTGTTTGGTGTGAATTTCGCGCAAAGCTACATGAAGGCTATCTTTGCTAGCCGTCTATAATTTAGCAGTGTAAGACTAGAGAGAAGTCCACTAGTCATTACTACACACCGCTAACTGTTGGGCTACTTTTTAACTAACGAATAGTGGGATTGAACGTAACATTATAACGCCCACACGGCTGGGAGGGCGAGCATGTTTGGTGTGACCGAGATTCGAACCTGGATTACGAGTCGAACGCCTTAACACACTTGACCGTGCCGAGCCAATGTCTTTGTTAAAAATTCAACTTTGTCCTTAAGAGGGAAAGTGGCGAGTCATTATCAATTGTTTCCAATTCTTGTACTACTCTTTTATTGACGAATAAAAATATTGACCGTCACATTATGGCGCCTCTACAGCTAAAAGCATGTTTAGTAAAATAGGAATTCTAATCCATGACCCTCAGATTGCGAGCCAAGCGCCCTAACCACCTGGCCATGCAAGATCCTTGACGAGAGGGAAGGTAATCATTCAGCAGCATTCTACAGTAACAATTGAGACATAATTCACATGAATGTGTGTGTGTTTTCTTATAGTAAAGCCATATTGAGCTATCTGATGTGTCCACCGTTGGAATTGAACCACTTATTTTAGCTTTGTAAATCCAAAGACTTACCGCTGTCCCAGCGGAGGACAATTCACGTGAAACAGCTTAAAAGAGACATAAATAAATAACTAAAAACAGTGTTTAATCCTTCACAGTTTCTGACATTTGCATCACCAGGAACACTTATCAACCTTTTTGAAATATTTTATAACTATTTCAGTTTTCAACTTACACTCATCCTTTCCATTTGTTTCAACTGTAGTTTTATCTATTCTTCCTTGGTATTATAATTTTAGCTAATATAGCTGATGTATAATTTCATCAAAGCTAAGAAATTTGCTGTCACTCTTATAACGCATTAATAGCTTAAAACGTGGAAAATATTTTGAATATTGCATTGATTCGAGCTCAGATCGACAGCTCCAAAATCCGAAACTTCCACTCGACATTACAAATTCACAACTTAACACATGCATCCAACAAGGGACTATACGGTTCTTTCAAGGCTGTTTTTTGTACACCCATCCTTGAGTAAAAATTTAAACGCCCTTTATGTTGTTCAAGAAAATTTTCCTTCTTAAACCCTTGTGAAGTGCCGGCTTCCACAAGTGCTGACGATAACTCGTTCCGTAAGCTAATTATTCTTTTAAAATAATAAAACCGTCTTCAGTGAAGTCTAGTCTTACTTTTCCTATTCTCTTGGAAAGTACACTAAGATCATGTTCTACTCTACTTTTCTAAAGAGAAAAAGAGAAAATTTAACCTATTCCTATAAATAATTATTATTGTGATTGATTCATTCTCAGAATCATCACAGTGACACTCCTGGTAACTATTTTCAATAATTTAATATCATTTCTCATAAAAGAATATCAAAAGTCCAAACAATATTCCAAATATTCCATTTTTAGTGTAGGAATGAACTGTTCTGGTTCAAGTGGTGATAGTAGAACATATGAAATTATATTCTACTGATATGTATCCTTAAAATGTTAATGCTTTCCACTTGTAAGTTGCAAAAGTTGTAATAAAAAGGTTTTAAAGATATTACAATTCAGTTTTGAAAGGAGAAACATGATGCTTATTATAAAATAGGGTTCAAGTTTTTCAGTTGATACCAGTTCTCACACGTACAGAAAATTTATCTTGTTTCATATTTTCTTCTATCATTACTTGTAGTGCTTTTGGCAGCTAAGTGTCAAATTTCTTTTACAAGTAATAATTTGTAAATTTGTTCAAGCAGGAAAAAAAATCTTTTTGAAAGATTCTGTAGTGAATTTGATCCAAAAATGTGAATTATTAGATAGTATTTTACTGTTATTAGATAGGGAATTATTTAATATATGTTACATCTCAAAGGATGTAGCTATTATTGATAGTAGCTATAGTTGAATGAGTAATAATATAACCACTTACCTTTGAACATTGATTGATTTTACCGATAACTGCCTCTTAAAATAATCAGCTCATATAAATTACTATTAGATCAACTAGTATCCAGAAAATAGTCAAGTAATCAAAAATATTTTTCTGATTATTACAGCTTTTGATTATTCCAAGTATCCAGGATATTGGCATTATGATTTTTCATTAATGGAATTATTTTTGATTGAAACAAGGCTGTTCAACTTAAGTAGCTAACATTACAACTTACAAAAAAAACACAAAAAACTCCAACCACTTGGAGTTAAGGTTTCCAATTAATCCTGTGTATGTGGGTGTGAATCAGAGTATGCATGTCTGACCTTTTTCCAGAGTGCCATTCAACATGGTATTATAAATCTGATGTGAGAATTATCAACTTTCAGGTTACTCTACATTGTTAATTTTACACTTTATGTTAGACTACAGAAAATACTAGTTACAATATCTAGGTAAACTCAAAAAAACTTTAAATATGGGTTTGAAATGTTATGCAACTTGAAGTCTGTGCAATGGATAAAAGTATTTTTATTCTCTATGTGAACATCATTTTCTATTCCAACTCACTGAATTATGAGCCAGACTGACTGGCTTTTCACAGAGGTATCTTTGGTATATCTACATTAGTTGAACATCTGACAAAGAGCTTGCCACATTTTGTGATGATGACTTTCATATACTTAGTATTATAGTTATATTACTTCTCTAACACAGCATTGGTCTAACGAACTGATACCATTATGTTTAATTCTATTTTTGATAATTCCAACTATCTATGTCTCATGTGAGAAGGATAAGTCAGTTGAACATAATTAACAAGTCTAGTGATCAATTTTTCAGCATATCCATTAATCATCTAGCTTTATAAGTATAATCAATTAATAGGTCTTACAATTAATTAATTAAATAGAAATTTCAGTAATTTTCCAACTCTGTTAGTGAATGTTCTACTCAACAGGTGGGAGCAGTGATTCAAATATTGATTTAGGTGCTTTGTTGAAAGCTGCTATTTATATTTCAATCATGATTGGCTCAAACAAGAAATTATTTGGAAGAAAGTAATGATATTATATGATTGGATACTGTTAATGAATATAAAAGGAACTGCAATTTGTTTGACAAGGAAATGATAAAAATTACCTCAATGTTTTAGAAGTAAAATTGGTATCTTTTAGTGAGATCTTTATTTGATTAATATGATCTACATATGTGGTTAATGAGTAAAAACTGCTACTGTTTGGAAGCACAATTAAGTAGTAGCTAGTTTGAATTAGGTAGATCAAAATAAATCTGAAAAATATTTTTATCATTACAAACTGAGCGGCTGGAAAAAAACAAAAGTAAGTTACTTATTATTTGAAATAAATTTCAGACTTAAAAATTATATTAAGAAGCACATTAATGTTGTCATACAAAATAATTTCAGTTGGTGATAAACCGATTAGTTAACACCATGTAAGGTTTCTCCTAAGTAACAGAAAGACTTGTAAACATTTAGATATTTTGCAGAATAAAATTATTATTTTCATACTTCGGTTTCACCTGTGGCAAAATGTAAGGATAGTATTTTCTGAGTGGATACGTTTCCTTTACCTGAAATGGATGATGCTATGAATTTTTAGAGCCTGTGCCAGTAAAAGCTTGGTTTAACCAACTCTGTTATTTTTAGAATCAAATTTATTAACATGGAGTTAATGTGTTTCCCAGTTTGCATTTAACAATTAATGTGGCTGCATGGATGTATTTCTTTAAAATTATATATTGCAGATAATTTATTTGTTAGTGTTAGTTTTGGTGTTTTCAATATTTAATGGACTTGATTGTACCATACATTCTACATTATTTCTTAAATGGAATACTTTTAACAGAAAGGTGTGAGATAGAATGTTGACTGACATTTTAAACATTTATGTGTTTTAGGGTTATACAATGTTTACCTATCTAGCTACAGAAAAATATATAACTTAGTGAAAAATCATGTTTCACAGAGAACTGAATTAATGTCATTCCTCTACTGATGTCAAATTGAAAACTGGGGAAAAGAAGAATACAATCCAGTTACAACTGTTGGTAATCTAATGAAAATGCAATTAGAATAAGATATAATTGAACATTTTTTAATTTTATGTAAAATTTGTTAAGAACAAATGTTTAATTTTCTTGAATGGAGACCAAAAGCTGCCTGGAAGGATCACCAGTTTTGAGTGCTCACCAGTATACAGTAGTGTGTTGTCTGTTAGAAGTTAATAGACATTAAAATAAGAAATATTTATTAATTTTACAATATTGCAACAAAATTATGTTGAGGGAGACATAATCTTGTAAGAAAATGTACATTTATAATAAAGTTTTCTTATTTACCTAGTCAAACTGTCTCCAAACTTTCATTTTATATTTTCAGCTTCATTTACAAATAATTGACAAACATCGCAAAAATTAACAAAATGTTACATAAAATAAGTAATCCTTTTCATTAACAAATAAATGTCAAATATTGTAAAAGTTAAAATCATTTTACAGAAAATACATAATAATTTTCAAATAATATATACATAATTGAATAAAGAGTTTATCACTTTTGTCAGAGAACATAAAAGTATTAAAGTGTTAGTACGTATTTCATTTTTCTCTGAGTTACTTGGCTTTTTTTTAAATGAAAAATTGTTTGAAATATTTGGAAATTCAGTTTGTTTATTTAGAAAACTAACTTCATGTTAATCCTTCTATTTTCAGTTATATTGATAATTGTAAATGAAGGTTGGCATTACTCTAAGGATCTATGAGTGAAATTAAAGGAGAATGTACTATGGTATTTCAACCACATTATTTATACTGTATCTAGTGCCAATGTTGCCTTTTATACATTGTTAATGCTTGTCAAACCAGTTGGAATAGGACAGATATGGCAGTGTTCTAGTTGCTGCATATTTCATCAATTTTCATAAACAACAGTTGTTATGAGGAACAAGATAATGCAATATTGTAACAGAAAATTCACTTTGAGATTTTTTTAAATTATGCTTGATGAAATACAAGAATACAGATGTGAAAAATTACATATTTGAAATTGAAATTCATGTTATAAGAAATTATTGGCTATCTGAAACAATGTTGAATGTCTACTGATTTCGAAAAGTTTTAAACTTCACTTCAATCTTTACCTATCGTCATGAAACAGTGTTGAATGTCTACTGATTTTGAAATGTTTTAAATTTAACTTCAATCTTTACCTATCGTCATGAAACAATGTTGAATGTCTACTGATTTCAAAATGTTTTAAAATTTACTTCAATCTTTACCTATCGTCATGAAACAATTTTGGATGTCTACTGATTTTCATGTTAAATTGTGATTTGCTTTTCTTTGCTTACTTTCTTCGTTCAACACGTGGCTTGAATTTCAGTTAAAGAAATTAACTCTCAGTTTTCATCATGCTTTAGTTGAAGTCTCAAACTAATATGTTTTACTTCATCAGGTTAAAATAATGGTACCTCCATTTGAAACCATTTCAATAAAAATAGAGAAACAAAAAGTCAAATACAGATCACCCTCTATAGAATGTAATAAGATCAACAGTACAAGAACTATGTCGAATCACTTAAAACATATACATCACGTACAAGTAGTGACTTTTCATTTTGTGATGTTGTGTGGTCCAGGTAAACCACTGTACAAACCTATCATTTGCGCTGAAAAAAAAAGCTGAAATACTGAAATTATTGCACCTGAAATGCAACTAATTTTTAGAAAAATATACCGGTTTCAAAAGGTTTGTAGGTTTTTTTTAGCCTCATTATTGAATGCTGTATCGACAGGCTACCAAAGCAGATGTAGCTTCCTATGTAATAATTACAATATTTTTGGATTTTAATTCATATAAAACGTATATAACTGTAACTTGTCTAACGTAGAGGTTGGATTAAAAGTTACATGTTCTTGCCATTCAGTGTATTGAGAAGCGACACGCGCAGAGTAACTTTAAAACATTAAGTTCAAGTTGATAGTTTCCAAATGGATTGACAGTTTATCAAATTGAGCTTTTGTGTACATGACAAGGTAGCTAATATTATGAAGATATTCAAAAAATGTGAACTGCTGGTATTTTTAAACAAGAGCTCGCAGTCTTAAGATACTCTAAGGAATAAGGTTAAATCAACTTTGTTTACTTTTAATTTAATTTACTTTCTTACACCTTTGCGATACTGATAGTGTACATAGTTACTCGTACTCGCATTTTGGTACTGTAATAATTTTGAATTTTTAAATTACATATTTGTATTTACTTCTGTTTAATGGGCCCTGCATGGCTAGGTGGTTAAGGCACTCGACTCGTAATCCGAAGGTCGTGGGCTCAAATCCCCGTCACACTAAACATACTCGCCCTTTCAGCCATAGGGGCATTATAATGTTCGATCAATCCCATTATTCCATTATGCGTTGGTAAAAGAGAAGCCCAAGAGTTAACAGTTGGTGGTGATGACTAACTGCCTTCCCTCTTGTCCAGTGGTGCACAAACGTTTTGAGTCAGGGGCCACAAACAGACTTCTTGTAACCGTTGGGGGCCACAAAAAGTGAAGATTAAAATCGTCCCACAATTGTTTCACACAAGATGGACATCACATTTAAGAACAAGTAATGATTACATCAAAGAGTTTGCACATTATTCTAAGAATGTTATGATACGTCAACTTTCACAAAGTTAATGCAATGGATGGTGCTGCATGTCATCTACGAGCTTAGAAATGTCCGGCTTGATGTTTGATGTTGAAAGACGCAAGACTCCTTCCAAATAATCATCAGTCAGCTTATTTCGAGTGTTGTTTTTGTTCAGTTTCATATGCAATAAAGCCTGTTCGCAGCAGTACGTGCTGTCAAACATGCTGCTGTGGACAAGTGTGTTCTCTTTCAGATTATCAAATGTATTAGGCA
Source organism: Carcinoscorpius rotundicauda (assembly GCA_011833715.1). Lineage (NCBI taxonomy): Eukaryota > Metazoa > Arthropoda > Merostomata > Xiphosura > Limulidae > Carcinoscorpius > Carcinoscorpius rotundicauda. The sequence continues at coordinate 52,247,776 of CM022395.1, forward strand.
ACGTTTTGTAAAAGTCAAGCAAACTGTTTTTTCGGTAAATACCAAGCATTTCATCAGATGCCTGGAGCTCAGTAAGTTCGAGCTGATATTTTGCTGACAAGTCATCCACTGACACACTGAACGGATCAGCAAAAAGTTTCATCATCAATCTGCATTGGTCAAAGTTATGAAGCCGTGAGTTGAACGATTGAATCAAGGCATCTAGCTTCCCAACATAAACTTGTGTGTAATTGTCCTGATCCCTCTGTAGCTGTGACTGAAAAGTGGAAAAGTGTACGAAGTTGCCTGATACTGCTTGCTGCCAGAACAACTGCAACTTTGTCGTGTAAGCTGAGACGTGATTTGCAAGCTGACAGACAAGCTGATTTTTGCCTTGCAACTTCAAATTCAGATTATTTAAGTGTTGTGTCATGTCGACTAGAAAGGTCAAATCAGCTTGCCATGCTGGATCAGTCATGGAAATCACTTCTGTGTCTTTGTTCTTGCTTCTGAGGAATTCTGTCACCTCATGAATCAACTCCTAGAATCTTTTGAGCATCTTCCCTCAACTCAACCAGCGTACTTCACGGTGATACACAAGGTCACCATAGTCTGAATTAATTTCTTCAAGAAGACTTCAAAATTGACGGTGATTGAGCCCTCATGATTTGATGAAATTAATGGTTTTCGTCACTAATGCCTCCAGTGCCTGAAAACCAAGTTCTTTACTGCACAGATTCTGTTGGTGAATAATACAGTGCAACTTCACCAACTGTCTGTTCTGCTTTCCTCGATGTTTCATCAACAGTACTACCAGCCCGCTACTTGTCATGGCTGGTGCTCCATCAGTTGTCACACTTACCAGTTTCGTGAAATCCAATGAAACACCACTACACAGTCGTACTGTCTCCTCGAATAGAGCAGACCCAGTTGTCTGATCCTTCATGGAACATGCCAATTAGTTCCTCTGTGATATCAAACGATGACGACACACCACGAACAAAAACTAGTAGCTGTGCTATTGAATCAGTTCAACACAATTCTAGCAATCATACTAGACAAGAAAGTGTTGTCTCTTTCTGCTGCCAAAGGGAAGTAGACAAAGTTAGCTGCTTTATTTGTTAGCTGTTTTGTCACGTCTGCTGAAAGGTGTGAAATTCTTCGTTGAACTGTCATACGATTCAAAGTCACCGTCTGTAGCTTGTAAACTGCTTCCAGACACAACTTTTCTGATGCAGTAATCATACATTGCTTGACAAAATCACCATCAGTGAACGGTCGGCCAGATTTCGCTATCATCAATGAAATATCGTAACTAACCTCACATGCTACACCTAAATCTGCTGACTGTTTTGAGTAAACGTTCTGCTGGAGATTCAATTCGAGCTGTTCGTTCATCACCGACAACGTTGTGGAAATCTTCATGCTTCGATTCACAATCACGCTTTAGATTGGATACCTTCGCCACTGCTACTGTCAAATGACACAGCAGACAAATCACGTTCTTCTGTTGTTGAACAAAACAGTATTGCACTGTTCAATCATCGTGAAACTGCCAGTTTTCGTCGTCAACTTTTCTTTTACGATTAGCTGCCATTTTTGTTACGAAATAATATCAAAATAGGGAACGCGTGAGCTTTCGTAATTACGGAAATATTACGTCATTGCGCCAATGATTAAATGCCTATGCATAAACGAGTTTTCCTTGCTTATTAAATTTTGTTTATTGCTCGACACAAACATGGAACCATCCAGTATCTAATCTAATGTACATTCTTCTACAGCGCTTAGGCCTGGCATGGCCGAGTGCGTTAAGGCATGCGCTCGTAATCTGAGGGTCGCGGGTTTGCATCCGAGTCGCGCTAAACATGCTCGCTCTCCCAGCCGTGGGGACGTTATATTGTCACGGTCAATCAAACTTTTCGTTGGTAAAAGAATAGCCCAAGAGTTGACGGTGGGTGGTGATGACTAGCTGCCTTCCCTCTAGTTTTACACTGCTAAATTAGGGACGGCTAGCACAGATTGCCCTCGAGTAGCTTTGTGCGAAATTCCATAAACAAACTATAGCGCTTAATCTTTGCGCAGGCGCGAACTCAAAGCGCACGAACGCTCTATGTTTGACTTTCCCGTTGGACACCGCGGGTCGGACTTTGTACACCACCGCTCTAGTCTTATACTGCTAAATTACTGACGGCTAGTGCAAATAGTCCTCGTGTAGCTTTGCGCGAAATTCAGACGAAACCAATTTTGTTTTAAGTACCCTATTTAGCAATGAAGACAAAGTTCTCCAATTTCTGTGAAGAGTGTAAAACTATTTGAACATTATTGTGTTAGCAGCAAAAACTTACTTGAAATGTTTTTGTTTGCAAGTAATTTGTCCCCCCAAGTAAAATGGTTTTAAACTCTTCAGCCAAATTTTGTTTTTGATGCTAAATAGGACCAGAAATATTTGAAGTTTATTCTGTTTAGTTTTCCAGATTTTACCCTGTTCAAAAGATTATTTGTTGGGTTTCTGAAACTCGTACTGTGTATCAGGGCACAGGAAGAATGAAACAGTTTAAATGTTTGTCAGATGGTTATAAACTGTCGTTATCAGTACATTACGGAGTTACATCTGGAAGCTTAGAATAGTGACCTATTAAACGTAATGGGTCTTCACGTTAACCTAATACATGTACTTGGAATAAGGCCACGTTTGGTATTTTTAACTTTTGTATACAGATATTATAGTAAGTGAATACTTTCGATTTTAATACCTTTGAATAATTAGACAGTTGGTACAGTTTGTTTCTATACAACGATTAAAACTCCTTTCTAAACACAACCGTGCGTTACTTACTATACTTAATAGTATAATTACTTAAACGTTCTTATAGTTACACATACGTATTGACTTTTATTAGCAATATTTACGTTGCCAATAACGGTTAATTAGTAACACTTTCCGATGAATGGGTTTGTTGGAATGTGATCGGTTATGAAAATGTTTGGTTTTTTTTTACAAAATTTAAATATATCAAATGTAATGTAGTAACCGTAATCAGGAGCATTAAAATATCATGCAATCCTAAGTCGAGTTTTCTGTCATGAAAATATTGCATGCAATGTCAAACCACACCGAAACTGGAATGAAAACACCGTAAATGTATTGAAACCAAATAATGAACTGAATAAATGGGCCGTCTGATTATAACCATTAATGTCCGTAGCAAATCTGAGAATAAATTAACAAAAAGTTAGATATACTTTGTAACTGTTGACATAATATCACGAAAACACTGGTTAGGACAATTCTTGAGAGCAGAAGCAGTTAAAGCAAAACAGGTATCGTAGTTGTACCAATCATTTTAACACCACTGTGTTCCTTAACACCTATACTTCATCAAAGGGTGTAAGGATAGAATAAATGTTAAACAGAATGTAAGATAAAATTGTGTTACGTATTACCTTGGATAATTTATCTTAGACGAGTCTCCGATTTATTATGTTACATACGATTCGTATTATGATTTTAGATAACCGGAAATTTTAATTATAGGGGCCTGGCATGGCCAAGCGCGTCAGGCGTGCGACTCGTAATCCGAGGGTCACGGGTTCGCGCCCGCGTTGCGCTAAACATGTTCGCCTTCCCAGCCGTGGGGGTGTATAATGTGACGGTCAATCCCAGTTTTCGTTGGTAAAAGAGTAGTCCAAGAGTTGGCGGTGGGCGGTGATGACTAGCTGCCTTCCTTCTAGTGTTACACTGCTAAATTTGGGACGGCTAGCACAAATAGCCCTCGAGTAGCTTTGTGCGAAATTCCAACAAAACAAACAATTTAATTTTAGTTTAGCAGTTCCTTGAATTTCGAGCCCCCCAGTGGCACAGTGGTGTGTCTGCGGACTTAAACACTAAAAACCGGGTTTCAATACTAGTGGTGGGCAGAGCACAGATAGCCCATTGTGTAGATTTGTGCCTAATTCTAAACAAATAAATTGAATTTCGATATGTATCAAATTGGTGTAAAAGAGTTTTACAAACTTACAGACAACACACAGTATTGTATCCAGTCTAGAACTCACCTGGATCGTCGAGCAATTTAATTCTGAGTTGATGCTGTTATATCCCGCTTAAGATTCGTGTGTCTGACTTTGTACCGACGAAGATATTTAATGTCTTCGTAGAAACACTAATGTGCGAAGTTAATTTACAGAAGTTGAACGGTTTATAATGTTCGAAATCTATGAGCATTTCTGGTTTAATTCTGTAGTTTTATTTAAAAAGTGTTAATCACACTTATAGCTTCCGAGGCTTATATTATACTGATTGTGACTGACTAATAATAATCATTTTTTCTCTGCTAACTGCTTTTATACGAATAACGCGAGATTCTCGGACTTTCAACAATGTTAGAAAACACGTGGACTACATATTGTTGATTCTTGCTCTCGAGAATCTTCTACAAATTTAGAGAATAGGTAGGACTTGTGCAATACACATTCAAAAATATACGTCACATGCGTAAGAAAACTATACTGAAATAAACATGGGTATTAAAATAAATGTATAACAGTAAATCTGTTACAATTGTTATTAGATTTACCAACATATTCTTATCCTAAACAGCCATTTGAGAAAAATTATCACTGACACAGTACCATGTTGATAGTTTAATATTCATAAATATTTCTATTCCATAACTATTGCAAAATATGTATTTATTTATGTATATTCGTGTAATATTTTTCTAAACTTCTATGCATCTTCTAAGAGTAATATATCACTTCCCTACAGTCCAGATGTCTAACAGTTTACAAGTCACAGTAATTGTCTCCAGCTCCACAGACACACCAGCAAAGCTGTATGTCTGTGGACTTAGAAAGCTAAAATCCAGGTTTCGGTACCCATGGTGGGCAGAACAGAAATAGCCTACTGTGTAGCTTTGTGCTTAATTAAGAAAAAACAACCAACAACAACAATTGTCACCCTCAGATTATTTACACAACACCATGTTAAAAGATGACAGTTGATGTGATGACAGTTTTACACTGGGGTAAAGTTTATCAATTTTTTTATGTTCAGGGAACATTGCAGAAAAATAATTCCACATATGCAAATACTGATTTCGACTCACTGAAATGTAATTATCGACCTTATTTTTCAATAAAACAACGTGAATGTCTTTCCTAGTAATTCAAGCTCAAACAATACTCCACCACACTTGCTTCTTTGTTCTGTGAAGAAATGCTAAGCTAATTGTAGCAATCAATGCCAGAGACTAACGCTTAGAGGTTACCTTTAACAAAATATGTATTAATCGTAATAAACTATCTGTTGTCTGGCTGAGTAAAATGATACTTATTTTTATCAAGTACTTTATGCTTAAACCAAACAAGACCGTATATATTTTTCCAACAATAGAATGTTTTTAAAACTTTCTCCACACAATTAATATAAACACGTATAGAATTTTTTATGATAGTTCAGAGTTCCATGTAATTAACCTTGCTTACTTTGTGGAAAAAACATGTGAAACATAAACTGTACATATATAAACATATATTCTGTACTTATTGTGCATGTTTTGATAATTACACTGATTGAACATTTTCTTATGACTTTTCTGCACTTGTATGACAAATACTCTAAATAACTGCGCGTGCAAAAGCGATATATAATATGATATGTCAGGTGTTAGTTTGAGCCCTTAAATTTAGAATGAAAGTAGATTTGTCGTGTCTGTAATAAAAATACCTTCTACGATTCTATTCTGATTACATGGCCATTTTAAGTACCCCTCTCTTAATATAAGTTTGAACCATTTTTTATTGTAGTAATAGCTTTGAAAAGATTACACCTTACAGTGCTGAAACAGTATATATTTACATATATGTATATATTTGACCAAATGTTACAAGTGGTTTTTCCAATCTATTACTGTACTGAAAGCATCCAAAAAGGCAAAACACAAACTTATTTACGTAACCCAGACATTCATTTCTAGCTGTTTGTGCACACAGCTTTTAATGGTTTCTTTTACGTTGCTAGTTAACAACAGTTTTGGCCAGTGTTGTTTTTTTTATTGAAGGTGCCCGACATGGCCAGGTGGTTAAGGCACTTGACTCGCAACCTAAGAGTTGCGGGTTTTAATCCCCATCACACCAAACATGCTTGTACTTCAGCTGTAGGGGCGTTATAATGTGACGGTCAATCCCACTATTCGTTGGTAAAAGAGTAGCCCAAGAGTTGGCGGTGGGTGGTGATGACTGGCTGTCTTCCCTCTAGTCCTACACTGCTAAATTAGGGACGGCTAGCGCAGATAGCCCTTGAGTAGCTTTGCGCGAAATTCAAACCAAACCTCTCAGTGTTTTTCCAAATCTTATTGTCTTTAGAAATCAGATAAAAAAAGAAGAAAAAAGTTTTTTATTTAACTGATTCCTGTTTAAAATCTTGTAAACTTTGTTGCTCCTCTTTTCTCAAGGAAAAATATATTATAACTTCTATAAACATAAAACAAGTCCTTCATTCTGGGAATCAATAACTCTTTTCTGAGTTCACTTCAATAAGTCATTACCCTTTCTTAAATGAGAGAACAAACTGTGCACAGTATTCTAGAGAGACCTGAAAATTGTCATGTGTAAAGATATCGCGGTTTCTTTATTTAGTCAATATATCTGCAAATACATTTTAAAATTATATTAGTTTTACTCTTGGTAACAGCGTACTTCCTCAATGGTTTGACTGAATTTTATTTGCTGTGATATGTTTCGTGTTTTATGTTTTCTTTTCAGATAAGAATAACGACTGCAAATAATAGGAAGTTCAATATAGAGACATGAATCTATCTCTTAGATTAGATTGAAAGAAACAAGAGACATAATGTAGACAGTCTGCAAGATAATATTTTCTCAAGCAAAAATAAAATAGATGAATGCATTTTATAATTGACAGAACCTATAGTCACAGAAAAAGATTAATGAATGGTTTATGTTGTTCTCAAATATTCTGTTGAGGCTGATAGAGCACAGCGATTGTATAAGATTACAATAATGTTGTCTCACCCAGTAAGTATGTAACCATGTCATTGTTAATCATCCTTAAATTACAGAGAAAAAAATAAATGAAACAAAGGCGAAATGAGCAGCCATTACAGTTGCTTCGTTCAAAGTGGCTTTTCTAGACTAGTCCTTAAACACGATGCTAAAGGTTTCCTTACCAAGTCTCTGGGAAGTCTTCAATTGGAGGTCAAACAGTCTGTGATTCATAATTGGTTTAAATTTTGTGTTCAATAATTGTTCACTTTTTCTGGCGATAAAATAATGGAAAGGAATTGCCTTAGTATTGCTGTAACCAATTAGTAACAGGAAATGGTCCGTACATCCAGCACTGTACAGAACCAACTGAGAAAGTTGATACAATTGTTTTTTTTACCATTTACAACTCTCATTTTGGATTGGAAGTGGCTTAACTATGAGGAACGAATCATTCTAATGGTGCCAGAAAGCATCTTACTGGAACTTAAAAGTGCAAAAATAAAGACATAGAGAAGATACATGTAACAGATTTCCAAAAACAATATATCAATTAATAGCTGTGCTATTAATGATTGTCATCTTAAGAATCACAGACACTTATACCGAAACAAAATTGTTATTCCAAGCAAAAGACCAGACAATAAGTGTACATATTTTGATAGCTTTTGGGGGAGGGGGAAACATTTGAATCTGTAGAGAGAAGAAGTAGGCTAAGATTAAAAGAAATTAAATTAATTTTGTTTAAGTAGCTGGTATTCATTCTGGTTAAAAATTAAAAATGAAGTTTTAAAAGAAAACGAAATTCGCTTTGCGTTGAGTGGAACGTGGGGAGGTTGAATTAAAGATTCAAAATTGACAAATTATGTAAAAAAATATTGTAATTAAACAATTCCAAAAGGCAGCTTTAAGAATGATAGTTGAAAAATAAAGCTGAAAATTACCACTTTCATCAGATTTATACGATATACGTTCCAAATTATTTTTTATATAGTTTGATATGTTAACACTATTCACTTCACTGCAACAATAACTTTTTGTATTCACCACACTAATCACACATTAAGTAAATTACATTTTGTAAACTGATCCTCATGTTTGAGTCAATCTAACTACTACCATTTAAAACTACTCAAGGGCTTTTGATGAACATGTACAATGGATGTGAGAAAGGTTTAGAAAAAATAATTAATAAACAATCACCATAGTATTTAAGAATGAAAATAAAACCGTTCAAGTATTATTTGGAGGATATAATAACAACAATCAGATAAAAATAAATTACCATGTTTTATATTTAGAAGCCATCACCCACTTACCAAAGGAATTAATGAGTTCACGAAATAATTCAAGTACTCAGTTATATTCATTAAAATTTTTAACAAAAGTTTTAAAAGTTAAAACTGCACATATCTGGTTATCTTCTAGAAGACTGTACCATGACAATAAATGAGCTATAGATTCTCTGTTTATAGCTACAGGTACGTTGGATGATGTTTAATGTTGAGATATATATATGGAAAGATATGTGTATATAACTTTACGGATATATATATATATATGTATACATATGTCTTTAAACCCGATCCAGCTAAATATCTGGGTATTTACCCATTGTTATGAAGTGTCCTATTGGTGGGTATTAAATGGAAAAGCATGATCTGCACCCGATGTGCATCTACGCGAGAAAAATAACTTTGTATTAAAAACCCATCAAGACGTTTCCAGACTAAAATATTTATGCAGTTTGTCTAAGTACCAGGAAAGTCTAACCATTCTAGAATCAACAAATCAAGTAGTGATAGTAGAACAGCCATCAGTGGAAAAAGCTCCTAAGAAGAAGCAGTCAAATTTATGGAGTTCTGGGAGCATTATAACTGTGGAAAAGACCATTCCCAGAAGCATTGAGATCCTTTTTAACTACCAGAATAAAACGCATGTCTTCTCTGAGCTGAACCAGAAAAAACTGAGAAGGTTCTTATGAAATCTCAGGAGATATCAGGTTACCATGACCAGCAGAAAGTCGACTAGTGAACTGGAGGACATATGGTTGATTTATGTGATATACAACACATTATTTCAATATGATTGCCAAATTATTTATCTTATATTAAAAAGTATGTTTAATATGTCTTTCTGCTTTTAAAATTTAGTTCAGTGTTTGCTTTTGGATTTCTGTTTTAATTTTAAAGCTTTTGTTCTGTAAAGTGATTTTTCCAGTTTCATTCATATGTATTGAAAGAAGGAAGGAAATGTGTGGTATATCTAGGTGAAACTGAATTGATTTTAGAGCTTTATTGGATAGGTGAATTAGCTATCAGGACACCAGATCAATTATGTAGAAATTCTAACTCTCCTACAAGAGGGGCCGATATGAAACGAAATAATGATACTGGACACAAAGTGTAATACAATATCAACAATCCATATTAAACACTGTGAGATGTTTCAATTGGTATTGCGTTACAAGTTAGATATGGCTGGAATGACCTGAAGGTAAAAAGGATCAGACTTATGTGGTATGCAAGCGCAACTTAATGAACTTTAGAGCTATATTGGGTGCGTCCACTTTATAACAGGAAATTCATTCAAGATATCGAATAGGAAGTAATAATACATCTCATAATAAATGAATCGACAAAAAATGAAATAATGAGACTATACACAAAATGTAATACAAAATAACCAATGTTTATTAAACACAAAATACAAATGCAGTATCAGTCTGTATACTTCCTGTTAATTACGTGAAATGATCACCTTTAATAATTCAAAGGACTGAATATTCAAGAAAAGAATCCAGATTATACTGAATAAATGGTGTTCTTCACCATAAGAACTGGACGCAACATTCCCAAATTTACATGAAACCTCGCCTTTACCCATGACAACTTGTGATAATCACGTGACTGGTCATTTTCGTTACAAAAGAGATGAGGCCATGACCTCTAGATATCAAATAAACAACCATATTGCTGTCGAGATGCTTACCCAACATGTCCTATTAACCGATATTCTACCAGGGCACGAAAATATTTATTGATGGTTGAGAATGTTGTTGTTTGTAATTAAGCACAAAGCTACACAATGGGCTATCTGTGCTACTGCCCACTATGGATACTGAAACCCGGATCCTAGCGTTGTAAGTCCGCAGACGTAACGCTGTACTACTGGGTGGCAGGTTGAAAACAACAAATGTAGCTTAAAGAGAAATAACTTAATGGTTTCTTAGACTAGTTATTGTTTTAAACCTGCACATTTAAAGAACAAATGTTAAAATTAGAAAAATTATTATAAGATTAGAAAAAATACATAAATGGACGATACATCATATACCAAACTGTGTGCGTCCTACAATTTTTAGCTAATATAAGATATGTTTAAAATATACGTGTACATTGAGTATACAACCTTAATATAGAATGTCAGTCAAGGGAGTAACTTATTGTCTTAGTTATCTAATGTTGCTAAGTTTAGCCATTCAACTAGATTAGCACGTGTACTTTTTTGTGGGAACGATTCCTGTAAGATGTAGCATACCATATAGATATTGTCAGGTCAGGTGATATCTCAAGGATACAACTTCCCTTACATTGTAGTAAGTGCTACAATCACTCTTTAGGATGGCACCTCCTTCCTGAGAAGACTGACATTGTTTTATCGTTTGTTATCAGTCTGGAACACAAACATGAATCGTGACAATATTATTTAAATACTACTCACTTATTATCTGTAAGTCATTCAGTTGTATTTGTCTTTGATTTTGTTTGTTCGAAATTAAAAGATTGTTTCACTGAGTTGTACATTGTTTCCAGTCTCTTTCTTTGCTTCAAACTCAGTAGGGATTAAGACAGTTGAGATTCATTTCGTAATGCACTTTCTATCGAACTTAAATTGAGAAGAAAAGTAGAGGGGTGATACAGGAATTCTTCATGTACATACAAGCTGAGATGTATCTCACTGGTTGTGTATAACACGAATAATAATTGGCTTTGGACTGTAAAACATTGCATCAAGAATTTTCGTTTTAATTTAATTGTAAAACATATCAATAGTCTTACACAAGTTTTTGTCTGGTGGATAATTTCCTGCTCCAGTAACCAGAAGTCACATAATGAACTCTGAAGCAAGTTAGTAATAGCTTATCCAATATCCGAGCCTTTTTCATTTATAATCTTCATTCAATTTATTCTTTATTAGCTGAAGAATCAGTTCAACAGATGGCAAAATCAGTGTTCCAGAGGTTGACAAAGGAAATTCAAATTTCAATGTGCACCTATCGAAACCAAGCATAGCGCATATTACTCCTATGGAAATAAGGGTTAATTGTTCGTTTTAAATTTAGTGAAAACTGGTTTATTAGTTTGCCAGTTATAAACACATACATGTGCAGCGGCTTTTGTCAAGTAATGGTTAATTGATGTACCCATTCAATGTAAGATCAAGATATAGGATATGAGACCCATACGCCAACCCTCCATATCTCACTTCTTTGGGGCTAGCTTTAAAAATCCATGCCAGGACAGGTGAATGTTGGTCCACTAGTATATCAGTCATAAGTAGACACAGACATTCGTCAGATAATGATTTAGATAACATATAGAAAGCAATTTATCTTTACCTAATGAAAGTTAACGTTCCTGAATGCGACCCAGTAAGAGACCCTACTGCGTGTTGGCTTCGTAACTGTTAACAAAACTTCTCAGTGAAAGTAAAGAAAATTGTATAATGATATTTCAACCGCACTATATATATGTTCTATCGAGTTCTGATGATTCATTTTACCCAATACCAGAGTTCTAAAGGCTAGCCTGGATACAACAGGCACTGTAGTGGGTCCAGTAAACACAGCGTCAACGGAAGAGTACCACATTAATAATTATTGATATGAATGTTTGAGTAAAATGAAGAAAGTATATGATAATATGTTAATAACACTATAAATGTTATATCCAGCGCCAATAAGGCTTTTCGCACATACCAAACGATCTTTTACGTTTTCCATTGGAATGGCTACTTTCACAAACTTTGTAATGGTTAAAGTTACTTCGCTTAAATAATAACTAAGTAGAGATGTTCAAAAATCACCTCTACTTTTTATTCATAGCAAATAATAATAATAAAAGAAAAGAAACATTATTAGTAGAATTTAATTATCACGTGGTAAAAACTGTGTAAGTCAAAACAAGATCACATATTCTCCAACGTATGTGTTTGTACGAATGAATTTAAAATATCAGAAATTATTAATTTAAGATGAGTGTGGCCAGTGGTTACTATGAAAGCCCAGTGAATCTGATTTGCAATCTATTGCTAGAAAAACGCGCTTTGCACTTTGGGACTATATGTTCGTTATAAGAAAAGCGGTCAGATTCCACAATTCGGTTAGAAAAGCTCAGTCCACGATTTGATGGTTGGTGTTAACTACCCGTCTTTCCTTTAGCTTTTCATTTCAAGATTACGGACGGCTGTGAACAGACAGCCCTTGTGTAGCTTTGTGCGAAAAATCTAAACAAAGGAGCATTAATATGAGTGTGATTTATTGTTGTTTAGCACAATAAAAGTTACACTGAATTGAACAGCATTTATAAAACAGAGAAAACAAAAGTCACATTCAAAATAATTTCAATACATGAAGGATAACACATTTCATATTAAAAAATATTTATGTTTTGGCTGCTATTAGCTTAATGAATTAATATGCTATCCTAAATTATCGATAAAAATAACCGCATAGGTTATATGCATACAAAATATACAATATCAACATGTAATATATTACAAAATAACAATTTTTTTAATTCTCCAAGCCATAAGTTTGCGTCATCTAAAATAGATTATATTTTACAAGCATTCGTAACATAAATTGATCTAATATACGGTATCCCCAATTTTTGTCTGTTAAAGTCATATATATGCAACTTTTTTAAGCACAACTTTAAATAAACCCAATGACGAATGTTTATAGTTAAGTGCTTAACCTATTTAGTCGAAGTTTTCATAATCATCTCTTTAGGTAAGAAAGAGAACACATTAACAATCACATGTTAAATAAACAAAAATATCAATAGCCCATAGGTATGAGAAAAAGCATCAACAATTCAGAAAACAAGAAGCAATGCTTTGTTCAAATGAGAATATTTCTATCCGTGAAATTTGTAAGCCATTTACCCATCACTATCTGAAGAAAAAATACAAAATGTTGAGTTTTTATTGCTTTATGATCTTTATCTATAGTCCTTATTATTTCATTTTTTATCAGAAAACATGAAAAGATGAAAATATTCTTATTGCAGTAGATAATACGAACATTACCAAAATTAGAAGCAAAGCACATCTTGAAAGTCATTTTTGTACATCATTAAAAAACCCGACAAACTCTTTGTGCTATTACAAAGTAGTAAAGGAATAATCAAAGTAAAGATTAATTTAACCTTCACAATTAGAATAAGGTCATACATGTTTTAAACCTAAAATTAACATAAGATGCAAAACTTAAAATAAGGAAACTTTTATTTTTTTAGCCAGGTTCTTTTTAATTTAGTTCTTAATTTATACATATGAATTTGAAATTCAAAAGTTGGAAATAACATTTGGCATCACGATTTTAAAACAAAATTAAACTATACTTCAAAGTCAGTGTTTATACTGCGTAACAGAAATTATTTACAACTAATAAGTTGTTGTTGTTTTGAATTAAGCACAAAGCTACACAATGGGCTATCTGTGCTCTGCCCACCACGGGTATCGAAACCCGGATTTTAGCGTGTTAGTCCGCAGACATACCCCTGAACCACTAGGGGGAACAACTAATAAGTAAGAAAAATATTTTTGGTTATGTGGTATTCATGTATATTGATATTTGATAAATAATTTCAAGTATTTGTAATATAGTGAATTCCAGAAATTTTTATCACGAAAAGCAAAGAAATACAAGAAGGCATAAGTATATAAATAAAGCAAATTTTTTGTTCAAATTGTAACATACTGGTCTGTTTTTGAATTATGGACGTCTGCTTGAGCAAGAAAGCGGGTTAGAAAACTTGTCTGTATGAAACGAAGATAAGAATAATTACAGAGAGAGAAATTATGTTCACTCACGAAGAAAAAATCAAGTAAACGAGATCAACAATAATACAACCAAAAAGGACAAAGATAGAACCCAGGGTAACAAACACACCACACTGTTAAGTCAGGCAGAATTCTCAATTCAGTATCCCATATTCCTAGATTACATACGTTAACGATAATTCTCGTTACATAAATGTAAGAGAGATAAATAAATCTTAACTCATTCTAACTTGTCATACATTTATTTGAATATCTATGTTTGTTGCAGTTTAATATACATTTAGAAATGTATGTAACTTATTTAATATACAGGGTGGTCGCTAGAAAAGCGGAAATTTTGAGGGTCAGATGAGATCATGAATAAAATGCGTGCTTACTCATTTATATTTTGATTTCTTTACATCACGAATAAAATGCATGATTTTAATATCATTAAAATGCGTGCTTACTTGTTTCTATTTTGATTTGTTTTAGCTTCTATTTGATACCCACATCATGGAAGGAAACAGGAAACAGCTTTCAGCTGTTTGACAAATTTTCCGCTTTTCTAGCGACCACCCTGTATATTGCGCAAGTCCTGCCTGTTTTCTAAATTTATAGAATATTCTCGAGAGTAAGAATCAACAGCATAAGTTTTACGAAAGCACCAGCATATCTTCAAATACTATTGTCAATTAAACTTTTGAGAATGTCACCTAAAGATTATAAATCGTTGCACCAAGAAACAGTTTAAATAATAATATTGCTGGGTCATTACAGTAAGTATACTATAAGCCTCAGAAGTTATAATTATGATAAATGCTTATTAATCGGAAAACTATAGATATTCAACCAGAACCATTTATAGATTTCAAACATTACGAGCTTCAGTGAATTAAATTCGAATATTAGTGTTTCTATGAGAACATTAAATAGTTTCGTCGGTAAAAAGTTAGCTTGAAAGCGGCGTGAGGTTAGCTAAGTTTGGTTTGTTTTAAATTTCGCGCAAAGCTACTCGAGGACTATCTACGTTAGCCGTCCCTAATTTAGCAGTGTAAGACTAGAGGGAAGGCATCTATTCATCGCCACCCACCGCCAACTCTTGGGCTACTCTTTTACCAACGAATAGTGGGATTAACCGTCACATTATAACGCCTCCACGACTGAAAGGGCGAGCATGTTTGGTGCGACAGGGATTAGAACCCGCGATCATCAGATTACGAGTCGAACACCTTAACCAACCTGGCCATGCCGAGCCTGCTTGATAAGAATAGACAGCTAATTAGCTTTATGTAAAGGGTAACAATAATAACTGAGAATTAATTTGCTCATTGTGGACCTGGACAGTCGATAAAAAATTTAGTTCAAGTTCATATAGAAGACTAAATATTGTTCATGAAAGTTGTATTATTGTTTGTCTTAATATATTTGTCTTAAAAAAGAAAGTTGTGTGTGTGTCAATGTTCTTGGAAAATATCATGAACTTAATACACACTAACATTTAATTAATTCCTAAATTAAAATTAAAACTTCTGGTTATTTGAAATCGTAAGACGTAATGTACGGAATATAACAAATCGAAAACAAGAGCATGACACGGAACTTGAGTCAACGAATCATAAACCTTATGAAATAATCATTACATATGTAACATTTATGGGGGTTTAACACATATTAGATTAATAAAATAAAACAGTTCAACATATCTAAGTAATCATACAGTAGTTAGTAGTTATTCTAGTTACAATCTGATTACACTGCACAACAATTTTTTTTCAAAAGTTTTGCTTCCTGAGTTTTTGCTGATTGTGACAGGTACCTGGTGGGTATGTACAAATATAGTTTTGGTTTTGCTTCATCACGTAGGAACTATGAGAAAGAGGCAGTTAACTGTTTACCGGCAATAACGTATTGAATTGCATTTATATTTATAATACGCTATTAAGTTTAACATAATTAAAAGTGTTTTGCTCCTCATTTTCGTTTGTATTCAATGTTCGGTACATCACGTTGCAATGTTCGACAGAAGTCAACAAGCATTGACAGATTTCAGTTGCCCTGAGATCGTTTTTCCATTGTAGCAATGTTTTGATGAAACCTTTCACCGTGTTCGTCACTAACAGTCCAAGTATGAGTGGAGGAAATGAATCTTGAGTGACATGTTGCACTTCATCGTTTTGTATGCTTTGAGAAGTTTGTCTACCAGCGAAATGTAATGTGGGGCTCTGTAATTGCCAAGAAAATTGTGAACAGCGTCTTTAAAAGCTTTCCAGACAATCTTTCCCGGCCCAACTAACAGATTTTCGAACCGCTTGTCACTCATAATATGTCTGATCTGAGGGCCAACAAAAATGCCATCTTTGATCTTTGCCTCAGATATTCTTGGGAACATATGTCTTACATAACGAAGACCTTAGCCTTCTTTGTTCATTGCTTTCACGAAAGTTTTTCATAAGTCCCGATTTTATGTAAAGAGGAGGCAGAAAAATCTTTGCCGTCTCGACAAGCCGTTCATGTGCCACACTTTTCTGTCCTGGAACTAACTTTTTACAGAATTGTCAGCTCTGTCTAGAATAATGTGACTCTTTGGCATGACTGTCCGATTCACAGATGAAGCAACAGTACTTTGTACAGCCGAGCTGCAGTTCCAGTAACAGAGAAACGACTTTCAGATCTCCACAGATATTCCAGTTGTGCTTGCTGTACTGAATGTGCTTCAGCAACATTCCCATGTTCTCGTAGGTTTCTTTCATGTGTGCTGCATAGCCAACAGGTATTGAAGGATGGACGTTGTCATTGTGTAACAGAACAGCTTTGAGGCTTAATGTTGATGAATCAATAAAGAGATACCACTCTTGCGGGTCATGATCACAACCCAAAGCAGAAAACAATCTTTCGATGTCAACACAGAAACAGAGACTGTCAACTTGTGCAAAGAATTTGGTTATATCATCAAAAAACATTTTTGATACCTGGTGACAGCAAACACCATTGCTGCAATCTCGAACCCAGCAATTTGGATTTTGCTTTTGACAGACTTAAATCTCTGATCAAATTGTTTAATTCTGTTTGTGTTATTAGATGTGGATCGCCTGAGAAGCACGGTTTAAAATCCGGATCAATGTCACTGCCAGTTCCCTGCATTGCAGTTTCTTCATCTGGTTCGTCTAAGGTCCATTCCTCTGGTGGGTTTGGAATTGGAAGACTGTCATCATGTGGCACAGATCTCATTGCTGAAGGCAGATTGGGGTATTGAATTGACTTCTTGTTTTTAGCAAAGAAACCAAACACATTAGTCAAACAGAAGTAACAGTCCGTCACGTGGTCTTTCTATTCTCGCCATATCATCGGGACAGCAAACGGCATTGTCTTTCAAGTGCCTCTGAGCCAAGCTCTCAGACAGACAGCACATGTCGCACAACAAATATGAGGCGCCCATCCCTGGTCTTGATCGCCAATTTTACAGCCGATGTACAGATGATACGCTTTCTTCACAAGAGCAGTCATTGAGCGTCTCTGATGAACAAGTGTATACTCGCCACAACTATAGCAGAATGTACCGCGGCTGTTGCGACATTGACGAGACATATTGACCGACACCAATCGTCCTGTAAAATGTCTATAACATCTAACTTACTTGTTACAGTGCTACTGAGGCAATACTATATTCTGAAACAATACGTACACACTATAAGGTCTATATTAATCCAATGAGCAGCATCTGTGTATGCAAGCCACTTTTATGGCCAGCTGAGACAGTGTCAAGCTGGCTCCGGCCTGCCCAGGCACGCCTGGGCTGCATACTTCTACAAAACAGCTTCTAACCTGGCCTGATTTCATGCCCAGACTGCACAAAACATTGTTGATAGATCTCTTACAGAAATGAAAATTTCTGGACACAAATACAAGAGAAAACATAACAAAACTGAAGATTTCATGAAACGGTACGTGATGGACAAATTGGGATGTTATTTTCGTGATCAGCAGCTAAAAATCTGTAAGGAACACCCAACAGTGTTCAAAAAGCAAAAACTTCGTTGTGCAGTGTTATATTTCCGATCATTATAACCACAATAATCATAAGTTCAATGACCAATGATGCAGAACGACAACAGTAGCGATTTGTTCCCTGTTCAAAGAAAGAGACAACACCCAGTTTTTAAGACAATTAAAGACAAATATGAAGATATTTGTGGGCTGACTGCGCTAACCATACATAACTTTGAACTAATAGACAAGAGACGAAACAGCTTCAAGAAAATCCACTACTAATTTTTGGGCTGCTCTTGAGTTACTGAACAGTAAGATTTCAATGCTACTCTCATAGTACACTCATAGCCTCATAGAGGTAAAAAATGTTCATGTAACAACGGAATGTGAACCATTAGCCCTCAGATTTAGGATACAAGAAAACTAGCTATTAGTCCTTGCTTGAAATCTGCTTGTAAATAAAGGAAACAAGATATTATATTTAATAGAAGCAGTACTGTATTTTAAAATAAGCCAAAGACTGTTTGAAACAATTTTAAATAACAAATAAAAATAATACTAAGAAAATTTCCCACGATTAGCTTAAGAGTAACGTCATTGACATGAACAAAAAAGTTGGATAATTACAAGTCTTTAACATCATACCTTGAAGCAAACCTGTCTAAAAACACTTTTATAATATGCAGTTCTTCTGCAGATGATTAATCATACAACAAAATCCAGGAATTTGATAATTATTTCCTGCCCAGGGTAAGTGTCACAACATAGCCTAACACACAGGGTAACAAGAGCCACAATGTAGATTTCTCAGGAGGCATTATATTCATCATTTCTGAATTAATCCTGTTATAGAACTTAAACACCAATAGATAATTTAGCACTTGCCCTGAGATTTATAGGGTCATGAATTAGAACTATATAAAAATATTTTGTAGCCATATGAAATATATAAACTATAAAAAAGTACGATGTGTGATACCTACATAACTCAGTTAAATCTTTTTTCGTGTGTGTAATTAACAGGGAGTTAGGTAAGTATTACTTATAGAATTGCTAAGAAAACAGTTCATTGGGTTTTCTACTATACAAGAAGTTGTAGATATGTGTTTGAATTAATAAAGGCTCCGTTATTACCTGTCTCTGAGGAAACTCTTACAGCTTTCTGACTGTGAGGACAGAACACGTGACCCTGAATACTTCTGCTTCGCTCGTTTTTAACAAAAGGGTAGCAAGCGAAGGTGTTGCTAAGCGATGGCACGTGGTGATCGTGCTCTGTTTCGATTCGAAAGTGCTCCAAATCCTCACTTGGTGTCTTGAAAAATTAGAACAGAAAACCATAATTGATATCATACTGAAACGCCCAAACTTTCCGTGCTTATGGGTCCGAGCCCTGAATCTTTAAAGCACATAACGACACTTTTGACGGAAAGATATGTTTTAATTCTGAAAAAAAAAAAAGTAACACTGAAATTTTAATAGGAAAATGTATGATAATCTTATGTCTTTCAAAGATGTATTGCGTACAGTGGAATGCATTACTATCCTTGTAGTATTTATTCTAAATGCACTTTAAACCAAAACATAAGCTATAAAACCATACTAACAAGTTCATACTCAATATGCAGGCATGTGTACTAAACTTTTAGAAAAAAAACAGCTAATTCATTTTAACAAAGATATATGATATATTAAGTTCCTGAGTTAATAAGGAGTTAAAGACATTATAATTGTATATCCCATAAGTAAATATAAAAAGTGTAATAACACGGATTAAACCGTCATTGTTTTATGCTAAACAAAAACATAAACAAATTTCTAATCACAGAGTGATCAGATATTTATAATAATTTAGTAAATTTAAAACTACATATGGTATGATATGATTGAAATGTACAAAGAATTTCACGTAGTAAAATTACAGCAGTCACAATTTAGATTGGAATATACTCGTCCACCAAGTAGGTTTTGATGTAAATATTTTAGCTATCGCACAGTAATTTATGTACAGCTGGTTTTTAGTGCAAACTGTGGAATTCATATCTCTCAGTTACATATACATGCATATATGTTTCTTTTGAATTTCGCGAAAAGCTACACGAGGAATACCTGCACGAGTTGTCCCTAATTTAGCAGTTTAAGACCAGAGGGAAGGCACCTAGTCATCACCACCTACCACCAACTCTTGGGCTACTCTTTTACCAAAGAATAGTGGGATTGACCATAACATTATAACGCCCTCACAGCTGACAGAGCAACCATGTTTGGTGTGACGGATATTTGAACCCTCGACTCTCAGATTACTAGTCGAGGGCCTTAACCACCTGGCCATGCCGGGTCCTACCTGCATGTGAAACAAAAAGTATATTTTTGTGACACTAAAATATACCCGGTGTATTTTACTTTAACGTTGAGTAATAGGTATTAAATACATCGAGCTTAATTTTAGGGTTAAGAGGGTTCTCGTCATATTAATGTACAAAAGTGAACTCTACAGCTCTTATCTTATAAGCGAGAGCGATTACAGGATGACATACCCTCGCCACGTCGTTCCTTTTCAAGATTGCACGTGTTTATGTTGAATAACGCAAAACGTCATATTCGGAAATTCTGAAAATCCGTCAAAAATCTTAAATAATCGATAATGCGGATCATTTTTTGAAAAATCTCAATCTTAATGTTTTCATGAAATTTTTCCTAATCTGGTCACACTTTGTTAACCGAATTCCATGAGGATGACCTATCTCTCCATTATAAAACATGTTTCAAAGTGATCCAGAATCCGGATCCTGACTAAATCTGGGGTAAAATGTCGCATATTGACTTTCCATGTAGTACAAAATTTTCGTGTACATCGGTTTATTATTTTGTGAGATACGCGCGCGAAAACACAGACACACACAGAGGGCCCTATTGCAATACCTTAGCAGTGCTAGCATGACTATCTTCTTCAATAGAATATCTTCATTGAGCATCAATCTATCTACTTGAGTAAAAGTTATCTTGTTTAAGCAGTTGTATAATCAATGGCCGATTAAAGACTCGGGGGTGTGTGGGAATTTCTCTGGAATTTCTCAGAGCTGAACATCATAAATAAGTCAAATACAGTTAAACACTATTCGTTCATTACAGTTTTCGAATACACAAACACAAACGATGCGTTAGATAACATAGTATCCATAGTAAATATAAACAAATGACCCATGTTTGTTTTTGTTAAATGACTAATGAAATGTACCAGAACAAGCTTCAAGAACGTGTTAAAGAAAAAATTACAAAATAATAACTTGATATGAAACTTAAAACTATGATGAAACAATTTCAAGCACATGTTTATCCAGTGAGACAACTAGGTTTAGGTTATTTATTAATTTTTCTCTCTATTTGCTGTGTTTGTGTGGGTTCCAATTTCATTGATTTAAACCCTTAATCCGGCATATTTGTAATACAAATCGTAAATAAGCACCTGGCGAATAACTATATATATATATAAGAACTTGTCAGTCTTAACTTATTAAAGTTTCTAACAAATTGTATAACATAATTTTCAGCACATTTACCGCCTTTCGAAAAACATAAATTTGTAATATTTGTGAAAGACATTGGAAATGTTAAAGAATTTTATCGACCTGTCAGGGTGTCTTTACTTATAGCGGTTTTTCTACTTGTAACCTGATTAATGACATTCAGATTTACATAGTCCCGTGGTTGTCTACATACTTATAACTCCAAAATCCGAGACTCGATTCGTCACAGTGGGCACAGCAGTAGCTCAATATGGCTTTGCCCTGCAACAAATATGTAGCACATTAAATTATTTTACAGTAGTTATTATTACATAAAATCTTTAATAATGAGATTTTATGTAAATCAGTCTGATGGTAGCCATAGAACTTTTTTTAACTGTCATTACTGTTTTTTAGCTCATTTTAGTGTCAAATATCTGAAACATGTTCACGTCTAAGTGTCATTTTTAAAAGCTCATGTGACAGATGAACAATTTACATATAATAAATTCTGAAGAAAATCTAAACCAAATAATACTTTTTTAGTGGAATTCTATTCATGTGGGATTGCTGCAAATTAAAGACTTAGTTGAACATGCTATACACTTATATCGATATAGTATTTTCTGTGATTGAATTTCTCAAAGTGGTGGCACTTAATTTTGATATCAGGCTGAATAATATATGAAAAAATAAAATATTTGATAGAAAAATCAGTATGTGAGGAAACTAGAACATAAAGATTAGAATATGTATAATTATGAGCTGGGTGTTTTCTCTATTAGAGATATTTTCGGTCGTAACTCCAATAGTACCTTATTATTATGTTCGAAAAGCTTAGAATATTTAAATTAATATTAAACTCATATACTAGATTAACAATGAGAAATAATTTTTAAAAGCTCAAAATTAATTTAATAGGCCCCTCACTAGACAAAGGAAGACGTTTTTGTTTTGAAAAAAACAACATTACACAATTCTGTTATTCTTAATTTGAACTAAAATTTTTGAACATGTTTATTGGCCAAAACGAAGACACTTTCCGTTCTTTTTTAAAGTTGAGGCTGTGAAAAGTGATTTGAAGTGGTAAAATGTTTGAAATCCGTCAGAACATCACGAGCTTAACAGCCAAGCACAAAAAGCGTGGAAGTCTTCAAATAATTTTCTGAAGATGTAAAAGAAGTTATGTTTACAGAAATATTTTAAAATACAAAGTTTTGCAGAATTTGATTATATTACGGATATTATGCCAGAAACATTGTAGTTTGTTTTAACTGTGTGCAGAGTAAGGCAAAGAAACTAACTAAATGAACAATTAGAGACAAATAAGAGAGAGGTGTTTGACTCTGCCTCTTTTGTGCTCAGTCGATCGACTCTTCGAACGTTCTAGCAAACTGAGCACGTGAGGATTTCCTGATTCCCTAGCGGAGCATGTGAGTGTGGGAATGAAGAAAAGTGATATAGTTCTTTATAATTACATTAATAACTAATAGTATATATAAATAATATATTTGGAAGTTTATACTAACACAGTATGTTCAAACTTTGAAGTTATCAAAAATCTGTATCTTTTACCAATTAAACTGTCCGAGTAAACTTAGTTTCACGGCACAACACAAATTTGTTGCACTGAGTTATTTAAATGGTATTTCAGATAGCACTGAAAAAATGTTGAAATATTACAATAACTCGAAATCTAGCGGCGATGGACAAATTTTGACCATATTTTATAAATTAGCACCATAAACTTACATAGAATCACTTGAAGTTTACCCAGTAGCAATTTGTTTTGTTGTTGTTCAGTGTTATTATTACTTATGGAGCATACAACGAATAGCATTACAATAAAAATATAGTATAGAAACATTAAGATCTGACGGGAACAATATAAACAAAGAAAAATAGATTAATTGTCATATCATTTTTTGGAGAGAAAGATTAATTTTGTGATAGGAAATAAAACCAATATCATCATCCCTGATTGACCCATCGATTACGATAGATGTCTAAGTAGCCTGGCCTTCCTGCAATCACGTTGCTGCTTCAGTTTTATGATACAACTCTTGATCTGTTTTGTGGTGATTTATCATCTGGTTCTGTTTTAGAACAGAATGTTCCAGGTGTCTGGTGAAATGCCACATTTCTTGAAATCTTTTTAGAGCTTCTTTAGCTCTTCCATGTTTTTCTAACCATAACCAAATTAACCATAAAATAGAATTTTTGGTACCTGGCTGCTTTGTATTCTTGGCACGTGACTGTTAAGGGTTAGTTGTATCCTCAGCTGATGTACTTCTAAATTGTTATACTTGTACCTGGTTGGAACTTCGGTATTTGGATTGAAATCATCCCACTTGATGCCAGCAGTCTTTCATACACAGCAGTTATGTAATTGGTCAAGTTTTCTTATGTGATGGTTGTGTAATGCAACAGTCTACCATGGTCGATCCATATTTGTTCCTCTATAAACTACCAAAACTAACAATGGTTTTATATAACTTTAAGTCTGAGAAAAGGGTGATGCCCAGTTAGCATAAGTTGTTAACTATATTTAGGAACGTACATTCAATTTTGATTCCTGGTTTGATGGACTTGAATTTGTGTTTGTGTTTCACCATTAATTCTGTCTCTCGTAGATGGGAGAAGAAGCGAAATCTGCTTTGGATGTTAGAAAGTATGTGTGCGTGCAGCAAGTTCATAATCATCAATAAACAGAAGGGTGTGGATTTGCATTTTTATGGTCTTTGTATTTTGCCCGGAGTCAAAGAGACTTCAATCACTTCTGTATTTGTCTCGACATTACAGAACTGGAGGGCAAAGCAAAGCTTTACGGAAAATACGATACAAAACAAGACAGATACC
Source organism: Carcinoscorpius rotundicauda (assembly GCA_011833715.1). NCBI lineage: Eukaryota > Metazoa > Arthropoda > Merostomata > Xiphosura > Limulidae > Carcinoscorpius > Carcinoscorpius rotundicauda. The sequence goes on from CM022395.1 coordinate 52,272,165, forward strand.
AGTATGAATCTTGTTCGGTATTGTTATCAACATTGAATGGTAGTGGCTCTTGGTAATTTTCCAAAACACTTTTTTGCATGCTCTCATTGAATGAATAAATAATGTTAGTTATTTTTTTTAGTACAGCCTGTTTTATGAAGGACCTTTCACACAACGTTTCCATTCACAGTATTTAAAACTTTAGTTAGATTACCAAATATCATGTAGAAATCATATTTGTATTTTCAACACTTCTCCAGAATCTAGCAGATTGTAAAAACCATGTCATTTGTTCCATGACTTAGAAGAAAGCTACTTTAATCCTTTGGAATATTGCTAGGATAGATCTGCTCACACAGATAGTTGAAGATTATCCTGGTTAGGATCTCGCTGGCAATATAAAATAATACACTACAATGGTTCACAATTAAATTTGGTCTTAATACATTTATAGACGTTGACAAAGAACGTATTTTTGTCAAGGACTTCTTTCTTAGATTTGTCCGGGTTTTAAAATTTTGGCATGAGTGACATCAGCAACTGGTACCTTAAATTATGATATCTGCTTTATTTCTTATAACATTTCGTCAACTGTAGGAGGCTGGTTTAGAAGATAAATGACATATTCATGCAGTAGTTCATTCATAATGATGCCACAAAAGTTAAACAGTTTATTTAAGACACTGTTGAAGTTTACAGTCTGATAAAACAACCTTGCTGGATTTAGCGAATGATTTAAGTACGGTGTCGAAATGGTCATAAATTCGTCCTGTGCTTTAAAGTTTGTTTGTTTCGGAATTTCGCACAAAGCTACTTGAGGGCAATCTGTGCTAGCCGTCCCTAATTTAGCAGTGTAAGACTAGAGGGAAGGCAGCTAGTCATCACCACCCACAAACTCTTGAGGTACTCTTTTACCAACGAAAAGTGGGATTGACCGTCACGTTATAACGCCCCCACGACTGGGGGGGTGAGCATGTTTGGCGCGACTCGGGCGCGAACCCGCGACCCTCAGACTACGAAGTGCACGCCTTAACGCGCTAGGCCATGCCAGGCCCTTGTGCTTTAAAGTAGAGTATAAGAACTGATAAGAGTGACCGTGCAATTACCAGAACTATTAAACAAGGGCAAACGCAGTTTGGTATCGAAGTAACATTTCCAGTGAGTGATGCTTTTATGACGAATCTCATGCCAGTTTGACGAACTCACCCTTCTAAGTGGTCTTTGCAGAAGAATGTGTGACCATCCTTTAATTTTATGAACTTGAAGTCACTAGAAGGGCCCGACATGGCCAAGCATGTTAAAACGTTTGACTAGTAAGCCGAGGGTCGCTAATTTGAATCCCGGTCGCACCAAACGTGCTCGCCCTTTTAGCCGTAAGGGCGTTATAATGTTACGGTTAATCCCACTATTCGTTGGTACAAAAGTAGCCCAAGAGTTGGTGGTGGGTGGTGATAGCCTTCCCTCTAGTCTTACACTACTCAATTAGGGACGGCTAGTGCAGATAGCCCTCGAGTGGCTTTGCGCGAAATTAAAAAAAAAAAACGTCACCAGAAATGCGAGTTTCATTTGTGTTGCTACGCCCACTTTTTATCTGGCTAACTATTTGGCAACAATGGCTATTTAGCGTTTATAGCGGCGTGATCTGTGTCAAGAAGATTCACGACATTCGAAGAAACCAGAAACCAGTACAAGTTCAGGGTTTTTGTTTTTTCAAATGCAGGACTGAATAACCACGAAAATAAGATAATCCCCTGATTCAGGGGAGAAAATGTTTTGCATATAGAATTGTTCACCTCCTCTTCTCAGACTTAAGATGATGTCCCTCGGTGTAGTTGCTCTGACATCATAACAGAAACAGACACACTTGGTAATCCAGCTGATAACTCTATATGCAAACTCCAATTACACAGGTTCCCACAACGGCAAGTTCATCACTATAGGACTTTCCAAACTAAACCGAATCATATTAACCCACACAATGAATATATTTTACTGAAGGATTGTACACAAACAGAAACTGATGGACAAAGCCAATAAAGCCATAAAAAAGCATAAATGTTACGTTCTAGCAGGAATTTATCAAACATATAATCATGTTGCCCAGAAAACGTTTGGTGTTGGTTTATTGCTAGGGGATTTTTTTTAATTTTAATATTTGTTCGAAATGATTTAACTTTTTATCTATTAAAATTATAAATAATTATTGTTTAAATGTACATTTCATCAACTCAATCCAGCTCACACCATAACAGTTATTGCCAAGCAGGCTGATAATATAAATAGTAGCTCAACCACTTCTACATCTGAAATTTCCCAGAATGCCTGAAGACGAATGGTATTGAGCGCAATGCCTTATCGACACTGGATATATTATAATATGTTGTGGTTAACCTATAATTACACACTTTTCAATCATCAAACGATACTGGGAGATGTATGCATATGCCATCAACATACATACTTGACAAAATCAATAATGACAGAAAAACAGTAAGTTCTATACAAAAAATTAAGCATATTGAAACTTAAAAATGTGTAATTTGTAAGTTTTTGTCATAATTAATTATAACTAATACCAAAATACTGGCAACATAGTGGCATGTTTGCGGACCTACAACGCTAGAAATCGGGTTTCTATACCCGTGATGGGCAGAGCACAAACAGCCCTTTTTGTAGCTTTGTGCTTAATTACAAACAAATAAATTAGCCAACAAGTTTCTCGTATACAGATATGAATAATATTTAAAATATCTTTAAAATGTCGAAGGATTGTCACACACAAAACATGCTTGCCCTTTCAGCCGTGGAAGCTTTATAATGTTACGATCAATCTCACTATTCTTGGGTAAAAGAGTAACCCAAAAGTTGACGGTGGGTAGTGATGGCTATCTACCTCTCCTCTAGTCTCTTACACTGCTAAATTAAGGACAGCTGGCGCAGATAGCACTCGTGGAGCTTTGAGCGAAATTCAAAAACAAATTATTGTAGGTTTTAATATTATTTCAAAAATATGGAATTTTTTATAATAACATTTTTATAATCACATTTATTTCAACCAAATTAATAAAAGGTCGCAAAAGCCAAACGAAGAATAAAATTTGAAAAATAAAAAATCAAGTTTCCATATTTAATGAGAGGTATATTAACGATCCCTTATTAATTTTTATTTCAGTGTTTATTACTTTCTTTGGTTTTCGGGATTTTAAGATTTTTATACTTTAACTTATAATAACACCGTGTTATATGTTTTAATTTAAGGTAATACTTTATATAAAAGATATACTGTAAATGACTGAAAATCAGCTGAGACCAAACAAAAAGTAAAATTTTTAGAATAAAAATAAGTTTTTAATTTCTAAAATGAGGAATATTAATTAATGTTCATCCGTGGGAACGTTATAATGTTACGGTAAATCCCACTATTTGTTGGTAAAAGAGTTGCTCAAAAGTTGGCGGTGGACGGTGATGACTAATTGCCTTCCCTCCAGTTTTACACTGCTAAAGTAAGGCCTGCTAGCGCAGATTACCTTCGAGTAGTTTTGCGCGAAATAAAAATAAAAGCCCAACCAAATCAAATATAACAGTGGCGGAATGCTTATATTAATAACAGTGTGCGGAGTAAAGAGTATTCAGTTAAACAATCTCTAAATATTCAAACAATAATAACAGTTATTATAATTAGAAAACTGGAATTATAATATATTTATTAAGTATACCGTGACAGGAAGACTGTGTTGAAGTAAGTGGGTTTTTCTCAGATTTCCCGTAATATATTTGAATAAATTTTTAAGAAAAAGTATTCTTTTTTTCAGAATGAAGCCCAAATCTACACACTAGTTAGTTGTGCTCACCAGTGGTATCAAAACCCAGTTTTTAGAGGTGTGAGTCTAGGGGATTGCGATAGAAAGAGAGAATGTTGTAAATATGAACCAGGTAAGAAATAAAGGTAGAGCTTGTTGTTCTATTTAAGATAACTTCCTTTAATATTATTTATTTACTTTGTAAGGGCAAAGATTAGGAGTTGCGAATAGAAGAAATGTCGGGATAGTTTTATTTCTGAATTAAAAATTATGAGAACTACTAAGAGTAAATCCTTCCCATAACTGGAATTGAAACGTTGTAGGTTTAAACACTCTACTCCATACCGTTAATTCCGTCTTTGTTGATTTGCTTACAACCAGGGTTTGGATTGTGTCTGGTAGAGTGTGATATTCCTAACATTTTGAAAGTTGTTACCAAAGGCATTATCTGATATGACTTTAAAATGACAACTTGGATTGACAGTGCACTTTTTACCGAAATCTTACTAATGCTTAATTTATATTAACTTCATTATTGTTTTACAGTGTTGCTTTAGTAGCACATTAACAATCAATGTAATTAACAGTATTGAAGCTATTTATTACAGTATATACACACACACGTGCATACATATACTGTTTTGTCCTCCTTCGTTTTCATTCCCCCTTAATCACATATACTTTTCAAGGCAGTGGCTCTATTAGTCCTTCTCAAATAATATCCATTATCCACATCTTTCGACATCGTACTCGTCTCTCTTATTGCTTGATCTATCCTATCTTTCCAACATCGTACTCGTCTCTCACATAGTTTGATCTATCTTATCTTACAAACATCGTACACGTCTCTCTCATAGTTTGATCTATCCTATGTTTCCAACATCGTACTTATCTCTCTCATAGTTTGATCTATCCTATCTTTCCAACATCGTATTCGTCTATCTCACAACTTGATCTATCTTATCTTACCAACATCGTACACGTCTCTCTGATAGTTTGATCTATCCTATCTTTCTAATACATCATATACATATATATATATAGAGAGAGGGGGAGAGAGAGAATTTGCAGTCTTGTTCATTATCAGGTCTAACAAATTGACATAAAAACAAACGGTTATGTTATTGTAAATTGAGGATCTCACAATGATTTCAATAACTTTGACGACTGAACACAGTATTCAATTTCAGTGATATCCATGTGAATATTTCTCACCAGATGGTTTTGGAGGAATTAGTACATGTGGCTTGAGGCCTGGCATGGCCGAGCGCGTTAAGGCATGCACTCGTAATCCGAGGGTCGCGGGTTCGCGCCCGCGTCGCGCTAAACATGCTCGCCCTCCCAGACGTGGGAGTGTATAATGTGACGGTCAATCCCACTATTCGTTGGTAAAAGAGTAGCCCAAGAGTTGGCGGTGGGTGGTGATGACTAGCTGCCTTCCCTCTAGTCTTACACTGCAAAATTAGGGACGGCTAGCACAGATAGCCCTCGAGTAGCTTTGTGCGAATTTCCAAAAAACAAACAAACATGTGGCTTGACAATTTCTCTTTTCATTGTTCACTTAAAAACCTTACCATATATGCTGGTAGCGCTCGCCAATAAACATAACAGTATTTTTTGTTTTGTTTGTGCGTGTGTTATTTACGAGTCTGCGAACTACTTATAACGCTGATTTTTATCTTTAACGTAATTATAAATGAGATACATGGAGCGTTAAGACTATTGCTAGTGATAATGTTCTGTTTTCACATTAATGCTTTTCATCTAAATAATGAGCTCAGATCGACTCTGAAGGTCATTTACCTCAAATGCCATGTGTTTCTTCTGTTGTTAATTTGCCTCAGGAGTCATTCATTTTGGTTGTAATTTTGCCTCAGATGTCATGTGTTTTGTTTGTTTTAATTGAAACATAAACAGTTAAATAACTACTAATGATACGGTTGCTAACAAGAGCTAATGTTGTTAGATACGGTTACTAATAAGAGCTAATGTTGTTAGCTCCATTTATTTATTTATTTGAATAGTCTTTAGTGATTGTTTAGATTCCGTGAGTAGTGACTTGTCTGACGTGTAATTGTATTGAATCAATGTGGGGTAATAGATTCAACCTTTCATTTTTTTGTTTTGTAGCTTAAAACTACTATGAGTTCACTTTCCCAAGACTTTAAATTTTATCCCAGGCAATGTGCCTCCAACTGGAGAGAGTTATATCAGTTTACAAGACGCATATTTATTTCGCACTTGCCCCCCAGTGGCTCAGCGGTATGTCAGCGGACTTACACGTTAAAATCTGGGTTTCGATACCCGTGGTGGGCAGAGCACAGATAGCCCATTGTGTAGCTTTGTGCTTAATTCAAAACAACAACAATTTCGCACTTAAAATGTACAAAGGTTTTAAATTTCTGAATATACTATTGTGGTTTATGTTTGTAACTTAGACACTTGAGTTTTTGTTTAACAGTAAGGAGTTTTCTTCACTGCTTGTGAACAGTTTAAGTAATATAAAATGTAAGTTAGGCTTGTGTAGATGACAAATGATTACTGAGTTTGTTAGTTGTCTGTTACAGTTTGAGAACATTAAGTTCGTTTTTCACAAAGAAATAAAGACAAGAGAAAATTAGGAAGTAAGTGACTAAGAGATCAAAATATTTGTCAATATTAATAAACAAAGACACATCGAGTGCAAAATAAACGAGTTCAATAAAATTAACTCAATAGCTTAAACAGCAGTCTAGAGGCCCAGGAAAGCAAGACCTAAAAACATCCAGTAATACAGTATAATCCTCACTTTGGAAACTAAGCCTATTGTTAGAATGTAGCATCGAATTCGTAAAACGTATAGTTGAAGAAAAAACGTATTTAATCACAATTAAATGGACTAATATAGAATATTTTCTTCGTTTTTTAAGCGAATAATCTAGAAGTATCCCTTTCTCTCGCAACAACAGAAATTATGACAACATAATTATAGGAACACCTCTCAAAGCCTAAAATAAAATTTCCTAATATTAGTATTAAAAACCAGTAGTTTCCAACTCGCGGTCCACCAAACCTCACATTTCGCGCACATAATAAAAACACAAACCATTCCGTCTTGGTTACGAATTTCAGAGTCATCTCATCTAAATCATCCAAGACTGAACTTTTAATTAAAGAAGATTTATCTATTGTAAATGAGTTCCCAACATTAAAAATAACACAACTTCACTAGAGTTAAGTCTAGTCCGAACACTTGTATAACGCCCCCCAATGGCTCAGCGGTATGTCTGCGGACTTACACGCTAAAATCCGGGTTTTGATACCCGTGGTGGGCAGAGCACAGATGGACCATTGTGTAGCTTTGTGCTTAATTCAAAAAAACAACACTTGTATAATATTATTATAATTGTTCACTATCCTATCCTTTCTTGCTTATTTACGTTGTCTTCTTATTTTTTGTTTTAATTACTTTGTGTAAAATGTTTAATCATTATAAATGTTTGTATATAGTAATTTACCACGTGCAGTGTAGCTTGCTGAAGATTGAATACATATATTCTGAAAAGCTGAAAACCTTTTGGCATACAAGCGGTGCAGAGTGGAAGTGGTAAAGTGCAGTAACACTCGATATTAATTACATACATGAACCAGTGCTTAATGAACAAGCTACTGAACTTGTAAAGTACGTGTAACTTTCTGACTGTCTTTAATAGTTTCATTTCTTTCTGTTTATACGTTTACTTTGAAAATATAATGATTTGTCATCGTTACTGGTGTTAATAGGCTGCTGACCCTTCAGAGATCTGTAAAAGAAAATTAAAAGGTTGGACGTTACTGTATTAAACAGTATGATGTTGTATATTTAATATAAGTAAGCATAATGTTTAATTCTTTCTTATTTCTAAATATGCTACTAAACTCCCAAACCGTTATGAAACTAGAACAATGTATAACTCTTTGTTTTTAAGCTCAAAACTTCACAATACGCTATCTGTGCTGTGCCCATCGCGGTTATTGTAACCCAGTTTTCAGACTTATTGCTTAGCCACTGAAGGGCATCTGCATTCGAAACACTGCAAATTATAAACTGACACTAAAATTTATCATTAAACAGTGTGTCACAGTCCAATACTTTGACTTTTCAAAATCATACGATAAAGAATAAAGAATATATCTCAAAATAATCGGGAATTGTAGCACCATAGGAATTGACGACGTGCTGTTGTACGGACTAATGGCACAATCCAAAAAATCTTGAAATACAGATAAGCAAGATAGAATTACACAGAAACTTAGTTGAAGAGAATGAAAGAATGAAAGATCTGTTAAGAAGGTGGTAAAATTAATCTTCTTCAATGCCAGATTTGTGGTTGAAAACAAATAACTATTTATTTGACATTGCGTTTTACAATGTCCTTGAGTTTGGTGAAGGTATGTTACACTCTTTACACGCTTCCAGGGAAAAGGTAAATTTGTTGTAGAAAAATTAAATTATCTCGATCCTGTCAAGAAATAGTTTTGTGAAGATTTTTTTCGTATATACTTAATACATATTTTTAACATGTATGTTAATGGAAACTGACATTATCTAAAACTTCACGAGTTATATTTACAAGAACAGTACATGTTCTGTCAGTTGTAACTGTAAAGTCTATACAATAATTGTGTAATTAACTGCTTTCACAAGTTACTTAATTCTTGTTGAAAAAGATGTTCATGAATAAACTAATTCCTTTCAGTTGTTCTTATCATTAAACACGTGCATAACATTCTAAACATTGCTACTTTTCTCTCTTAATTAATTATTGATCATTTGAAACAATTCCACTAAAATGACGATTTCTCTAAAACTTTTAAGGCAATATATATAGAATCCATCATTTTTTCTGTGGTACTCTGTGAAAATAACAAGAGATACTAAGGAATGTTTAACGAAGTACCATAGTTTTGTATGGTGAAGAGTTACGAGGTCGTAAAGATAGTCACTTGTAAGATAAAATACTCGTGCGCATTGTTTGGTAATTTAATTTTATTTATTTAGAATAAATTTACATGACTTGTGTTTAACCATTGTAAATACAGAATATATAGTAGAAAAACAAGAAAAGTGGGTTTATTGGTGTGATTTTGGAAATAAATGAAGGGATTTATCCAATTATAAGTATAAACATTTGTTTCACACCTAACTACCCACATCGTATTGCAAACATGGTCAACTTGAAGTAAATGGTTTAATATTTTTAGTTGCAAAGCTGTGAGTATTATAATTTAAAAGGTTGGTGTGGAATTTTAACATACCTTTGTATTTCTAATCTTAGGTACAGCCTTACCTCACAATGACAGCAAGATATTGTTAGAGGACATTTTTCAATCGTGTTTATTGTCCCTATTCTCTTAACGAGAATACAAATACGAATTATTAACCTCACTTCTTGACCCATAACATATCTGTGTAATTCCAAATGCAGCCGATTTAATTTAAAGACACACTCGATGGTAAGGGTAAAAAATGAGGTAATTCAAACATATAATCGCTTCTGAGTAGAATAATGAGGTAATTTAAAAACATTCTCGGTGCTAAAAAGACGAATCAGATAAAATTCGAATACACTATCAGTGCTAAGGAGAATAATCAGATAATTAAAATACGCTTTCAGTGCTGAGAACATGAATCAGAAAACTCAAACACATTCTCAGTGCTGAGGAGTATAATGACGTAATTCAAACGTACTGTGCTATTGATCAGATAAATTAGAACAGGTCGAAAGTTTATGGATGAAAGATTCAAGGTCCAAATGTGAACTTTATACGGTTCAGTTAGGATAATATTTCAGTTTCGTAAAAAGAGAAAAGAAAAATGTTTTGAAAGTTGTAAGAGAGAAATTCGTTGGTAGCATTACACCACTTCCTATCTATTGGGTTGAGGAATAATTCGTGAACGTTTTTCTAAGTTAAAAAAATATATTCATAAATGAAACGCTTTCGCAAAATATTTCATGTCATTTGGTAGATAATTTTTTGCTCTAATAGATGGTGTGTTTGATTTTCATATTTCTTTAATTTTTGCTTTCATTTTCAGCTCATTAAATGGAATGTCAAGTGGACAAAATCGAGCATTTTCGACACCATCTGCTTCTCGCATTTAATCGAGGTGTTAACGCCGCCGAAGCTGCTCGTGAGATCTGTTCTGTGTATGGCAAAGGAGCAATGCCTAAAAGTACCACCCGCCGTTGGTTTTCGCGCTTTAAAAATAGGAATTTTGATCTGAAGGACGGGTCACACACTGGTCGACCAACTGTGTTTGATGAAGAGCGATTGAACCAGCATCTTCACGAAAATCCACGTCAAACGACTAGAGAATTAGCGGAGCAGATGGATTGCGATCGAAAAACTGTGGTGAACCACCTTCATTCAATGGGCAAGGCTCAAAAACTCGGCGCTTGGGTGCCACACTGTTTGAGCGAAAAGAATAGAAATCAGCGCATCAAAATTGCCACCAGTTTGCTTGCTCGAAATAAAGTATCATAATAAATTGTGTATTTTTCTTTTATATTGTATTCATGAACAATGTTTTGGGTGTAATGTGTTCATGCATTGAAGTATTGTATAGTCTTGCATGTAATGCTTGAATGAAATTATTTAAAAACGCTCACGAATTATTCTTCAACCTAATACATTATCTGGGTTAAAATAATTATGCTTGATTTACATAAGTTATGATAGAAGTATAACAATGTATCATTTATTTCATTATTATTAATTTGTTTATATATCACCGAGTTTCTTTTTCGGTATTAAAATAAAGCTTAAAAGTTATAACACGTATTTTAAGTTATATTCCAGAGAATACGAGGAATGTTCTAAAGTAACTTACCTATAGTGCTGTAGTTATAAATGACGTCATTCACTGTGGTGTAAGTGTTGAACTGACTTAGTCTTAACTTGTTGTTAGTGTATTATAAGTTTGTTTAGTCATTTGAGCGTTCCCAGATACAATACAAAACCTTGGCATATTCTAGTTAGTTGCCTTAGGAGTATATTTCGTAACAGTTTTGTAACAATTGCATCATTTCTGTTGGTATTGTAGAAATTTATGTGGAGATTATTAAATATTCATAATGTGTTTTAAATAAACATATATATTAACAATTATTTTGTTAGTTTCAGTTATACATTTAGATTTCATTCATTTGAAATACTTATGTTTTACAAAATGACTCATTTTTATCTTGTTTGGTGAGGCTTGTTTTGTTTACTTTAGATTTACCCTTTAAAGTATTCACATTATTCGTCGAATGCATCTAGTATAAAGCATACTTCACAGTCGAAAAACAATGGAGTATTTCTCTCTACGTGACATTTGCTACAGAAATAGTTATTCAAAGAAATTTCATTAGCGTCAGCTTCTTTTTCTTTTTTGCCCCTAGCAACCTTCAATGTCTTAAAAATGACGAAATCAATATAGCGTTTTCTGCCACCAGATGCCGTCCTTTCTCAACCTCGACAGCGATAGCAACTTGAAGTGATTCGTCTTGTTGATATTCAAGTTTCGTGTTGCAACGTAAGTTGGCACGTCAGCAAAGTAAAGCAAAAATTCAACCTTGCTTAAAATATGCAACAGTTATGCGCAGTTGCAAAGTTCTGTTTACTTCAGAAACCTGAATAAGCCAAAACTCGAGGTGTTCGACCATTATCTAGCTTAGAAGATGAAATCAGTTGTGTAATAGATTTCCAAATAAGTATCTGGTGTAGAATGAGTTCTTTACAAAAAAAAACACCATTTCTTAACAGAAGCATTAAGTAATCACACAGAGACGTTTACAATAAATAAAGACATAGAAAATCGGCCATAAGGAAAGCTCATATATTCAAGATGGAAATTAACATATTTTGTATTTCACTAAAATTTTACTCAGATATTTCAATTTTTGCTTTAACGTTAAGAATATAACAACTTAAACTGATAGTATTATTTGTTTGTTTTGGATTTAGTAGAAAGCTGCACGAGAGCAATCTAGTCTAGTCGTCCCTGATTTAGCAGTGTGAGACTAGAAGGAAGACAGCTAGTCATCATCACCCTCCGTTAACTCCTGGGCTACTATTTTATCAAAGAATAGTTGAATTGACCGTCACATTATAACGCCCCCGCAGCTGAAAGGGCGAGCACGTTTGGTGTTACGGGATTCGAACCCTCGAACTGAAAGTAAGACATCAGTATACTTCACTACAACTGCGGGAGAGGTTTTCAACCAAACTACAGAGGACAAAAGTATCAAAAAGTGTTTTTGATTTTAACTTTAGCGAGAAATGATTTCTTCGATATTCAGAAATATGTGTGAATGTTCTTTGAATGCTTTTACGTAATATACACACTTACACACAACGTAAAGCGTACATATTATTACAACGTATTCGTATACTGCTCTACAAAAGAACCTGAAATATACAATACACAATATGTGCATTTAATATGGTGCGTGTGGGTGATTTTCTTATAGCAAAAAGATAGGTCGATGCAAATCAAACCTTCTGAATTTAGCGATGTAAAATCCGTAGACTACTTAGTAAGAATAAGTAGGTTTATTGATTATCTTACAACTTGTTCCTATTTGTATAGTGCTTATTTCACGGAGAGCAATCGTAACTTAATTACATGGTCACATTATAAATCGGCATCATGTCATCAATTCTCTGAAAAATATAAAATCGCTAATGAGATCGCTTAAACAAGTGCTTTAGTAACATAAGTTGCAGTAAAGAAAATTAGAGTGAATGAATAAGAAAATAATCAAAAAAGAATTTGTTTCGTTGATGAACTATTTAAATGCAAAACGGGCCTCTGATAAAATTTTCCAATGACATATTAAATAACGAACTTTCATTTCGAAATAATTACTAGATCAGTAAGTCTACAGATTTACAACGCTAAAATCAGAGGTTTGATTCCCCTCGGTGGACACAGCAGATAGCCTGATGTGGCTTTGTTATAAGAAAACACACATTACACACTCTCACATTTCACTTGTTTCAGCGCCGATAGAGAACAGTTACATTTAATGTTTGTTTGTTGGAAATTAAGCACAAAGCTACACAATGAGCTATCTGTATCGAAAGCCATTTTCTAACGGTGTGAATCTGGAGTCGCACCGCTGTGTTACTAGGCGACATTATATTTAAAATTTGGTATTTACAACCAGAACCACATCTGTCCGGCCAAGTATTGGAATTTAACAAACACTCCTATAACAAACCATAGACCTTAAAGAGCAGAGCATGAGCCATGAACCCTTTGATTTACAGTCTTGGCACGCTAACCACTGAACATGAACCCTTTGATATAGCTTTAGCAAACCAACCACTGAGCTATGAACTCTTTGATTTACAGTCTTGGATCGCTAACCACTGAGCCATGTTCCCACATACCCATTTTGACTAATAATCGCACATTCTATTATGTGTTTGATAAATCAAATTATTTGTTAAATATATTAGTATTATTTACTTAGTTTTGATAGATTGAATATTTCGTAGTATTGTAAACAATTTTTCATGGTCTGTTTGTATAACAAAAGAATTGCAATGGAGGTGAAAAATTTTTAAAGTGTCTTAGTACAACATATGAAGTCCTTAATATCAAAAATACCCTTTTATAACTTCGCTTCTATATTATTCAGTATATATATACATATCTAGACTTTACTTGCTTGTCGACTCCATACAAACTGTTTTAAGGCCCGGTATGACCAGGTAGTTGGGGCACTCACCTCGCAATCTGCGAGTCCTGGATTCGAATCCCATCACCGAATATGCTCGACCTTTCAGCCATGGGGACGTTATAATGCGATGGCTAATCTCACTATTCTTTGAAAAAGAGTAACCTAACGTTTGGCAATGGGTGATATTGACTAACCACTTTGTTTTTAGTCTATCACTTCAAAATTAGGGACGGCTTGCGCAAATAGTCCTCGATACCCCTGATGGGTGGCCCGGCACGGCCACTCGTAACCCGACGGTTGCGATTTCGAATAACCCTCCCACCAAAAATGCTCGCCCTTTCAGCCGTGGGGGCGTTAGAATGTTACAGTCAATCCCACTATTCGTTGGTAAAAGAGTAGCTCAAGAGTTGGCAGCGGGTGGTGATGATTAGCTGCCTTCCCTCTAGTCTTACACTGCTAAATTAGGGACGGCTAGTGAGGATAGCCCTCCAGTAGCTTTGCGTGAAATCCAAAACAAACCAAACCCCTGGTGGGTAGAGAACAAATAGCGTACGGTGTAGCTTTGTGCTTAATTACAAACAAATTTAGAGACAGCATTTTCCTTATACTTTATAATCGCATACATATGTTGAAAACGGTAAAATCATTACTGCTTTTCAAACAGCTGAGGAAAAGACTAATCCGAGAACACACGCGAACAAATAATACTTATGAAATGTGTGAAAAGGTATTTTATATTAAAACAAAACAAAAAAGAAAAACTTGTAACGATAATAAACATGCGTGCTTTTCAATCCTATTGAGCAATTATTAAAACTCATTTGCAGGAAAAAATAGAAAACATTAATTTCAGACAAAAATACGTCGTGAAGGATTATTTTTTGACAAAAAAGTGAAATGCACAGCAGAGAACACTGCGTAGTTTTGCGCTAAAACAAACCTGAAACCGTTTCACTCTTTTAAAATTTGAATAAGTAGAAGTTTTAAAAGTATATTAGTATCATTTGATTGAAATAGTTTCAGATTTTTTTTGACATAATATCCTTGTTATTTTCATTTTACGCAAAGTTATTAAACCATATGTCCTTAATTTTGATATACTGACAACAGAGAAGGCAACCGATATATCAAAATTATGGACGGTGACAGGAATCGAAGCATGCACATTTGCACAGAGTAAGATGTTCTTGTAGACGACGATGAAGTTATAATTTTGTACTTATGAAGACGCAATGGTGGAAGATTGAGCATGTGGGAGGCACAATCAGCGTTTTCACAGCTCGACAAAACACGTGGGCCCGGCTCCCCACGTGAGCTGCACTCTGCCACGATAAGGAATTGATTGTTACTCTTAGAACCGAGCCACAGCTATAAGTGCGAGAATTATTTTTTTTATTATTACACGGGCTTCCCTTAATGAATAAATGGCCCAGCATGACCAGACGCTCAATTCGAAATCCGAGGGTCACTGGCTCGAATCCCCGTTACATCAAACATGCTCGTCCTTTCAGGGGCGTTATTACGGTTCAGTTAATCCTTTTACTCGATAGTAAAAAAATAGCCCACCAGTTGGCGGTGGGTGGTGATGACTACCTCCCTTACACTGCAGAATTATAAACGGCTAGAGCAGATAACCCTCGTGTAGCTTTGCACGAAATTTGAAAAGACAAAAACAAACAATAATGATTGGAACATAAAAACAAGCTAGGAGTGGGCACATCAAATCACGTACAAAAGGTTTCTGTAGTAAACTCATCTTTATAAAATGGTCTGTTGAAACTTCATATTCAACAATTTAAAAATCGCAAATTTTTCGTTGAAAGAATAATAAAGAATTACGCATAATTTGTCGTTCGTAAATAGCGAGTTTTTATGTTACTTAAAAAGTACACAACAAACTACTTAAAGTACGTTACAACATACATACAGAGTTACTATATGACGTTGGACTACATATAGTAATCTCATAGCGCCACAAGGGCTTGTTTCAACAAAACTCACAAGTTGTTTGTCCCCCTTGCAGTAAAAAGAAGTATTAAATTTTACACTTACATGTAACCTGCAAAAATGAGTCTTCTGAAACAATATTTTCATGCCACGTATTTGAGTAGCCTTTTAAAATGCACTAAATGTATCATTATGGTTCGCTTTATATTTTATACAACAAACCTTCTCTGTTGTAATCTACAACAAAGAAAATAAAAGCTACTGCTGAATCATATACAAGTGTTTCTCAAACAGACTAACATGGAGACCGGTAACCTAGTTTACTGAGAAAAGTTAGTACGTGCGTTTAGTCCAGGTTAATAAGTTTTGATTTTTAACTTTTACTGTTATTTACTAATTTATTTATTTATAAACAGCGTCAGTTGTCAGATGTTGTCATAGGACGTAGTCCTACAGATCCTGTATGAGCTTTACATAAACACTCTTATCACAAGTGACAGGACAAGGTCTTTGTGAATTTGTGTAACAGGAAGAACTGTGATAAATATTGGGGCCTTTTGGAGGAAACTTCATAAAAGTGTTTATTAATTCATTACAATATATGTGTGTACTTTACATCACTAGAAATCAATTATGGTTTTATTTAATAATTATGAGCCACTTCATAATAACCACAAAAAAGATAACAGCCCCATATTTTGAAGGGTCACAGTTCTGAACGACCGATATTCTGGAAACGGAAAAGTAGGTAATCAGGTTGTTATATTACTATAACTATAAGGTTATAATAAGAACATAATTATAACATTTAGAGGACCTCCCAATAGCACAGTCTGCGGACAAAAAAGTTAGAATGTGGGTTTTGAAACCCGTGGTGGACAGAATACAGATAGCTTTGTGTTGCTTTGTGCTTAACTTCACATAAATAAACATTTCGGGATATATCTGTAAGCATTTCAAAGACTGTAATATTGTTATTCGAAATTAAAGCTGTCCTATATTTTGAGTGTTGTTGTTGTTTTTTTGTCAAAATCCTCATAATAATAATAATAACAATATCATTGTTATTGAAACAAAATGAAAAGGTTAAATAAATATACGATGAATAAAGCAAGCTCTAGTACCGGTGATGTAAAGTCATCAGAAATCTAAATGCCACATTTTTTATTGTGGTTATAAGCAGTAGGTTAGTAAGTACACATAGTGGTATTTCATTGCAAGATAAGAACATCGACTGTCTATATAATATGTACATGCTAGGTTATTCATTTCCTGTATGTAGTATGTACACGCTACGTGATTCTTTTACTATATGTAGTACATACGTGCTCGGTGATTCTTTTACTGTATGTAGTACATACGTGTTCGGTGATTCTTTTACTGTATGTAGTACATACGTGTTCGGTGATTCTTTTACTGTATGTTGTACATAGGTGCTAGATGATTCTTTTACTGTATGTAGTACATACGTGTTCGGTGATTCTTTTACTGTATGTTGTACATACGTGCTAGATGATTCTTTTACTGTATGTAGTACATACGTGCTAGATGATTCTTTGGCATTAGTTTAGACAGATGAACATTTGTCGTTCACACAGCATTTTCAAAATATTTTCACACATACACTCGTTGACGTAAAGTTTTAATAATATATCTTGTATGTATGATACAATAAATGACTCGTTCTCCTTTTGGGATACCCTGCTGTTCTGGCAATGTGCGTTGGATTCACACCATTTTCTGCGGTGTCGAACAATTTGATATCCTTTAACCGCTAGCACGTGACAAAGTATGACTCTACACCAGGTACAGAGAAATTTCCTAAACAAAACGGTTGTCTCTTTTGAGAAAGGCCATAACAGAAGCGTGCCATTTTCTACAAAGCAGGTGCGTATGTTTGTTTTGACAAACAAATATTCAAAACAACTTATACAGACCAGAATAACAACTCGCACATGTTTGTCTAAACATACTCTACTTTTATCTATTACTACTCGAGTATCTACTCTATAACTACTCCATGTATGTAGAGAATAACATAAATATAGAAAAGTATACAAACATTTTGTTCAATATCGTAGAAGTTTCTATGGTATAGTTACATATTACAGCACTCACACGAAAATTCGTAGACGTAGCATCAATAGTTTCATAATTTCAGACAACTAACTTCTAAACTAAAGGTAACGAACACCACTGTGGAGTGTGTTCATGATGTAATCAGTAATTAAAACGATTTGGAGATTCTCGTAACAGGTTATATCACCATGTTTGGCCTTATTCTATCCGACGACAGTGCATCCGTAAAATAGAACTACAGTGTAGTTTCTATTGCAATTTTTTTTCGTTGTGAGGACTTCACGTCCATAGAACAACCCTCTTCCTCCTCCCTGCTTGTTTTCCATAAACCAAAACCTCATTTCAACAGTCCGGTTGCACAAAAAATTCATAGGTGCTATGTCAAACGACATGACTTCTATGTCTTCATATGTAATAACATGAACTATTAATATTATCAGGTACAACAGTTGTAAATAGTATAAATACGTGCTTCATTCTTCAACCATTAGAGGTATGTTACGATTAAATAAATATGTCGTAGAAGCAACCTGCGCACACCTGTCTTATGTCACCTTTACAGACTATATCATTCTTGATTACGTTGAGTAGTACTGCTTTAACTATATGGATGACTTTTGCTATTTATATTTGTGTTCTTAGATTTTCACTTGTTTCACGACACCAGTGTCTTATCACTGCTTGGACACGAGTTATCAGGTCACTTTATGAATGGTGTCACTGTCGTTCCACTTTATCTATATACGTTTGTTCTTCAGTGCTATTAAGTACAAGAAATATCCGATCTAAATACAGCTTTAATATTTCGCATTAAAAAGGTATCTTTCATACCTTTTCCATAAAACAAACAATTTCGGTAGAATCATACTACTTACAATTATCAAGCAATGTCGAAATTTAGTCCTCATACATGTCGCTGCAATACGATTTTACATTGGCTGTGTTTGTCAAGTGACGTGCTTATTTACCAATTCAAAATCGTTTTAATACCATGTAATCAATCCTTTTGTAAAAATGTAATCATTTTTATAGTACCAAAAAGTAACACAGAATAATTCGCATATTAGAGCAATAGGAAAAGAACTTTTCAACAGCACCTATCACTAATTTTTTGGGTTACTCTTGTCTGATCAAGTAGTGTGATTTGACTGTCACACATATAATGCACCTATGGTCCTACAGTGCTGCGAGAATGTTTGTAGCAACGAGTTGCATTAATTATTGGATTAACAATTTGGCTATACCCGGTCCGCATATTAAGGCCCAGCATGACCAGTTGGTCAGTGACCTCTACTTGCAATCTAAGGGGCGCAGGTTCGAATTCCTATCACACCAATAGTGGGGGTGTTTAAAGGTGAAGATCAATCCCACTGTTGTCACCCAATGGGACAGCAGTAAGCCTTAGAATGTATAACGCTAAAATTAATGGTTCGATTCCCCTCGGTAGACACAGTAGGTAGTTTGATGTGGTTTTGCTATAAGAAAAACACAAAACGCTCCATATCAAATTTAATTACAAAATGTATCATAAGTGCAAATGACATAGTAAAATATTTTTAGTGAGCAATATGAAGTTTAAATTTTTTATGTGCCAAATGGAATGCAATAGAAAAGATTAATGAGAAACTGAAAAATGATCTAAAACTGTAGCTACCGGCAGTCACATCCAGAACAAAGATTTGTTGAAGCCCAAGAGTAAAAGGTAGGAAACAACTATATTTATAGTGACTGGAGTTGTCGTATATACACTAAAAGTAATGGTATACTTATTTTATTTTTATGATAAGTTTCTTTGAAACGGAAAAAAGTTATGTTTTCATGACAGCTTTCAATATTTTAAACTAATTGTAATACTTATGAAAATTTCTCTTTGGTTAATCACATTAAAGTTATTATTTATATTTTATTCTAAATGTTTTCAACCTGATTTTCAGATGTTTACTATTATGACGGCTATTCTATATTGTTGGCTTAAAGCAGAGGTTCTCAAACTTTTGTTTCTTGGCACCCTTTAAAAATATTCTATATTTTAAAGGATTCCCCCTCACACACAAACTGACAGCAAATTACTGTACATACTCTAAAATATTTGTTATCGCAATATTTTTATGATCTCGACATTCCTATAATAGCCTCGCGACCCCTACTTTAGGATGGGAGCCCGGTTGAAGAAACGATAGCTTAGAGTACATATTTAGAACTAACAAAAATATCCGGAGTTCACCTTCGTCAAATATTATTGGGATTACGGAGGAAGACACCGTTTATAGCCAGAATAACCAGCTGATAATATGATGCACTCTAATCTCTGTCGGATTTATCTTTCTTTTAAGCAGATTGATAATATTAAGTAGTTCTAGTAAATTTATTATATGAAACTTATTTCATTTTTGCTTATAAGTGGCGAGTAACCCTTTTGTTTGAGTACACTATTCTGTCATATGCACAATTAGGTAGATTCAGATAGCGACCCCGAATTAAGGAACGCTTCTCAATGACTCATATATATCTACTTTTGATCTCTTTGTATCCTCGTATGTTGTATGATACGTTAAAATTATGAGAATAATGCCCCATGAGGGATGATTTATTTGGAGAAGATACGCCTCCTCAAGCTTCTTAAATGCGCCGCTTCCGCTTAGTTTACTATTCATCAAATGTTTTTAATACGCAGTAACAGCAACCTTTTCACATTGGTAGTCAGTTGGTCACCTATCCTTGGAATGAGATTTACAATTAAAAATATTTAAAACAGGATAATAATTATGTAAGTAATGTATTTAGATAAGTTATATATGTCTCTCCTTTTTGTTTTGTCTGTTTTAGCATTTAAAAAAACGGTGATAGAAACCTGCGCATAACCCTAATTTTGACGTCACTTCTAGTGCACTTAAGGTCTCAAACAGTGAAGCATGTATTCGCTCGCAGTAATGGTACTTGAATTTAGGATTCACAATTAAGGTGTCCCAACTATTGGGCCATATTAGGCCCCAAATATGCCAAACCCAGTAAAATCATTTTTGAAAGCAACCATAAAATTGGACAATACAGTTTATTTTCGGGTCATTCATGGCGTGACATTTTCGTTCTCAGCTTGGCAGAAGAACTAAAATCCACGAGCGATCTAGTGGTTAACGAACCGAACGGTGAATCTGTAAGTCTATTGCTCATTTCGATTAAACAAGGATAATCAAAAAGCTTACGATATTTACTGTCGATTAATTTCTTTTCTTCTTTCTGGTCAATCAATTCAAAATTAAAGATGCTAGAGCTACAACATTTGTGTGAATTTTTTAAGCATACATAATACTTGTCGGTATGAATTAACAATAAAGCTAGCTAGGCAAAGTTGCTTATTTTTATAATGTGTCAAAATTTTATTTGGTAAATATAAACATTTGTTACCCAGCCTCAAAATTTTAATTAGAGTATAAAACGTGAATATATAAAATGGCTCTATAATTTTCCTATATATAAACAGGTATACATACACACGTATAAACAAGGTTTGGTTTTACCTGTTAAGTGGAAATACCAAACATATACACAGGCTCCAAAATAACGGCTTGGCTGTTGCAAAAATTAGTATATGAACATAAAAAAATCAGAATGAATTGTTCTCAGTCAGACATCATTGTCAAAAATGCACCATAATTATATAGAGCTCTTGATTTAAATAAACTGAAACCTAGTTTATGGTTATAAGTTTTAAAAAAATTAAAAACTAGAAAGTTCAAGTCTTAATACAATAAAAGAAAAAAATATTTGAAAGCTAATTACAGACTGAAACTCTTATGCCAATGGCTCAGCAAAAATGATAATTTACTCTACCAGGCGCAGCATCTTTAGGCCGTATTGCCTCTAACGGTTCTTACTCGTGCATCATTAGCTCGAAAGAAGCGGAGCAACTGTTTGCAAAGTGGTTCTAACAATAAGGCTAACTGAAACTAAGTTTATCTTTTCCTCCAGCCATGGCCCGGCATGACCAGGTAGCTAAGGCACTCGATTCGTAATCTGATAGTCGCAGTTTCGAATCCCCATCTCACCACACATGCTCACCCTTTCAGCCGTGGGAGCGTTATAATGTTACGGTCAATCCTACTATTCGTTGATAGCCCAAGAGTTAGCGGTGGATGGTGATGACTAACTGCCTTCCCTCTAGTCTTACACCGCTAAATTAGAGACGGCTAGCGCAGATAGCCCTTGAGAACCTTTGCGTAAAATTCCAAACAAACCAAACTTCCAGCCGTGTGTGAATGACTTACAAGCAAGATGATATTATAAATCTACTTTATAGCTTTTATAAAACTGAATAATTTAAGGGTTTGCATCAGCCCTATTACTTGGTCTTTCAATTACAAAAAAGAAAGAAAAAAGCACTATCCCAGTAACATGTAAGTTTTATATCAAAATGTGTAAAATGTGATGACTTTTGAAGACTGTCAGGATAAATTCGAAAAAAAAACAAAAAACATGTAAAATATCCAGGATTTGTTTTGTTGTTGTTTTTCAATTTGGAAATATAATACTTTTGTACTTTTTGAATCTGACAAAAAACTGATATGTGTGTGAAAATCTACAAGTATGCCACCTTAGTATATTTCCTCTAGAGAGGCTCAGCGTTAAGTGTTGTTGTTGTTTTGAATTAAGCACAAAGCTTCAAAATGGGCTATCTGTGCTCTGTCCACCACGGGTATCGAAACCGGGATTTTAGCGTGTAAGTCCGCAGGCATACCGCTGAGCCACTGGGGGGCCAGTGTTAAGTGAGGAGGCTTATAACGCTAAAAACTGGATTTCGATAACCATAGTGGACACAACACAAATAGCTCGTTATGTTACTTTGTTCTTAACAACAAACAGTTTTTATGTTGAAATGTTCCGTTATACAGAATTTAGCGTTTTATATTTTCACAGTTGACATTAAGTGTTTCAGTACGATACAAAAGGTTGCTTTGTCTGTTCTATTGAAAAGTACAATTTCTAAGGTTGTACATTGCCTGTTGCATTATATTTATCTGAAGATGAAATGTGACCTCCAAGGAAGTCAAACGTGGTCGTCCCAGTTACTAGCAAAAGCAACTATAAAAGAAAAATGTATACTGCAGTGCAGGCTGGCGTCTTGATTGGATTGTGTGTTGTGAAACAGGTTGTAGGATGATTATATTAACAACTTATGAATATTTTCCTGTAACTAACTGGTATACAACCTGTTGTTTGTGGAAAGTATAACCTACCCTTTTATGAAATGGTATTTTTTGTGAATAAAATCACATGAGAGAGAATGCTAACATTCTACTTTAATGTCGTTATTAATCGTTTATAACCTTTAAATTTTGTTACGTTGTTGTTTTGAATTAAGCACAAAGCTACACAATGGACTCTCTGTGATCTGCCCACCACGGGTATCGAAAACCGGCTTTTAACGTTGTAAGTTCACAGACATACCGCTGAGCCACTGAGGAGGGGGGCTTAAATCTTGTTACAGATATATTTCAGGTAATTTAAACAATATCAGTGAAGTCTTAAGACTTACATAAAAGTAAGGGTGAGAAAGATCCATTTTATCATATTTAACATTTATGCAACTGCCCTTGAAAGTTATCATCAAAAATGTAACTTTTATGCTTTGCAATTTTGGTTTTTACATTTCTCCTAGGACAGTGACTTATTGTAGAGATCATAACGATTTCTCCCAGCCCTCATCTTTGCCTATGCAACTATTTTTAAAAACGGTGATGCGTAAGGGAGGTAAAAACGTATGGGTATTCCTTCGCTGATATACGAAATGGAGTTTTTTTTAGGAAGAATTATACCATACACCACTAAGAATAGAAATGTTTTCTTTCTGTATTTCAAAACTTTTTTTCTTAGCCTCTCCGAACTTACATCTAAGCCAGAAATAGAAGAAAGTTCCTACATTTTCTAAGACTAATGTTAATGCTATACTTCTTTCCTTTCCTTGTCTACTGCCTTCTTATTTATTTTTTTCCCACATACATTTTTCTTCAGTTATTTTTAAAATTTTCCAATTTTTGTTACATCAGAATTAAAACTACTTTTTATGTCCTACGCGAGTGCAGCGGTTAGTCTACGAATTTACAACGCTAAAATCAGGGGTTCGATTCCTCACGGTGAACTCAACAAATAGCCCAATGTGGTTTTGCTATAAAAAACACATACTACTTTTTTTGCTGTATTTTATCTCCCGCATCTATTTCTGAGTTATATTCTTCCCTCATTAAATAAAAATCTTTTCTGTAATCTCTTGATTACATTTCTCGAAAAGGATAGTTTTTGTATTTGTTTTTACATTCATTACTGGTGCTACTAAAAATATTTATCTCATTATTTTAGTTCCCTTTAAATAATATTAATAAGTCTAGCTTTAACTTTTATTTTCTATATTATCATTCCCTATATGAACATTCAAATTTGTTAGAGTTGTTGTTTTTTGTTGTTGTTTCGAATTAAGCACAAAGCTACACCATGAGCTATCTGTGCTCTGCCCACCACGGGTATCGAAACCCGGATTTTAGCGTGTAAGTCCGCAGACATACCGCTGAGCCACTGGGGGGGCTTTTGTTAGAGAAATTTTAAATTGTACTAAACTACTGGCACTGGTTCGTTTTCGTTAGGTCCGGCATGGCCAAGCATATTAAGGCGTGCGACTTGTAATCTGAGGGTCGCGGGTTCGCATCCCCGTCGCGCCAAACATGCTCGCCCTTTCATTATGTGACGGTCAATCCCACTATTCATTGGTAAAAGAGTAGCCCAAGAGTTGGCGGTGGGTGGTGATGACTAGCTGCTTTCCCTCTAGTCTTACACTGCTTAATTAGGGACGGCTAACACAGATAGCCCTCGAGTTGCTTTGTGCGAAATTCAAAAACAAATCGTTTTCGGTACAAAACTACGTAATTTGCACTCTATCCACCATAAACTACTCGTGCCAAAAAAAAAGTTATTTAGATATACTTGTCAATTTTCAAATAAATCCATGTTGCTTAACCTGAGAGTCCCAGTATTCCAATTGCCTTACCCTAGTATAAAAATTTAAAGATGAATAAGCATTTGGAACTACATGTCCATACTAATATTCGTTTAAACCATTGCATCCAATCCTGAGATCTTCCAGCTCTTTCTCTTTTTTATTTCCATCATTGGCTTCATTTTCAAAATGTCTAAAAACTGAATTGAAATTATTGTTTTGATCAGCGTTTTAGATCTTAATGTCAGGTGTTAAGTAAATTGGTTCATTTAAGCCTGAGAATATCTTTTGACCTCTGTATTTAGTCCTTTGAAATATTGTTTACTGTTATATTCTACTTGGAAGAAACACCTACAGGAAAGTTGTTTGATCTTAATAGCGTAGAATATAACAAACTGAGTAAAAGTATATACATATAAGGATACAATTCACAATTACTACACATACTATAGTAAATTACTCATGTAATTTCACAAGAAATAACAATTAATAAAAAAAACTGTTTTGGACCACTACCTGCATTTTTAAGTGTTAGTTTCCAAAGTAAGTCAGTAGAGTCCATGATAAAAGCCCCTCTCCCCAGATGAGGGAGTTTGTTTGTTTGTTATTTGAATTTCGGGAAAAGCTATACGAGTGCAATCTGTCAAACTGTTCCTAATTGAGCAGCGTAAGACTAGAAGAAAAGCAACTAGTCATCACTATTCACCTCCAACTCTTTTACCAACGAATAGTGAGATTGATTATAACATTATAATGCCTCCACAGCTAATAAGGCAAGCAAATATTGTGGGATAGGGATTCGACCCCACGACTCTCAGATTGCGAGTCGAACGCCTTAACCATATCAGGTCCATATGAGAGCGAGAAGACAAAATGAAATTCCAAAACATATTTTTGTCATTTTTCATGTAACTTCGTGCATTTGTTTCTTATGGACCAGAAAACTGCTTAATATCAAATTTGGGGGCCCAATGTAAAAATCCGAAAATATAAATATTCATGAGTATTTTGAGTTACTCCTTACACGTATATGCAAATTCCATTAATACTACATTTTTATATATTTTGTGAAAGTCTCAAGAGACTTATATGTAATGCTATTAGTAAAAACATTATGGGAAAAAATCAGAACCCAAACGAATATAGTTACATACGAGTACGAATTCGTCCTTTTCCAGTTTAATGTCTCCTAGTGGTTATCTGCTAGCTATACATTGAAATGGTAATGCACAGAATCATAGCATAGTTTCGATACGTTTGAGTTGTTGTTTCGAATTAAGCACAAAGCTACACAATGGGCTATCTGTGCTCTGCCCATCACGGGTATCGAAACCCGGATTTTAGCATGTAAGTCCGCAGACATACAGCTGAGCCACGTTTGAGTAAAGTTGGATTATTTATAGCTTTGTTTTAAAATAACATACACAAATCAACGAGTTTTACAATTGTTGTTTCCCCCCGCTAGTACAGCAGTAAGTCTAAGAATTTAAAACTCTAAAACCAGGGGTTCGATTCCCCTCGGTGGGGTCAGGAGATAGCGCGATGTGGCTTTGCTATAAGAAAAACACACACAATTGCTGTGCTTCTTGCAATTTCAGCAGTATCCGTTCATTTCAATAACACACATTTATATGAGAAGCGTGATATATGCCCTTTGTTTACTGTTGACAATACAGATACAGGAAAACAGAAAGGATACATGTTTCGATAGTTAAGTATAAATAATATTGTCGGAATTACAAGACAACAATATTTTGATATATGTATCATACAAATATCTAGTTTATTTTCTGCATCACAGTGGTTCTTAAAATTATTTATGTGTAATCGTTTGTTTCAGCCCCCTAATTAGTCTGTCGACTTGCAATACTTAACACTAGATATCGATACTCATCATGGACACAGAAAATATAATCCTTTGTGTATCTTTGCCCTTAACAACAAACAAATATTTATTTTCATAAAACATTAAAGGCATTGTCCTAACCTAAAACAAAGGAACGACATGGATAAGCGTTAATTTATACACGAAAAAAGTGTTAAGTGAGAATTATAAAATATATGTATATATATATATATTGTAATATAAGTCTAAAGAAAATGTAATGTGACGGTCAATCCCATTATTTGTTGGCAATAATGACTAGTTGCCTTTCCTCTAGTCTTAAACCGTTAAATTACGGACGGCTAGCGCAGATAGCCCTCATGTAGCTTTGCGCGAAATCCAAAAACAAAATATAATTATTTAAATCCTTTCATAATGTCCACATTCACTTCTTGTTTAGCTTATAGAAAAACGACTCCTATAAAGAAAATTTCAACTATCTAATGAATCCATAGTTAGACTCTAAATTGTGCTTTTCCGCAAACAAATCAATAGGTGTTGCATGTGACTTTCATGAGAGATGATTTCATCTTCATTTTCTCTATCCTGGTGATGATGAACAGTTTTTAAATCGGATCTTTACGAGATGCTTAGAAAGTACGACACAAAACCCAGCTAAGTGTCACACGTACAATTTTTTTTTTTTAAATTGTCAGAGACAAGCATATTAAAACACTGTTCATATTAATAAAAACAATAATCGTATAATTATTAAAACTTACTAATACATCTTTGATGTTAGAAATGAACAATTGAATTTCTGAGGAATCTTAATTGTGTTAATATTGTTCGATATCAAAGAGCGTTTTCTTAATGGATGCCTGCAAAAAGAATGACTCATGAAACTGTATCAACAAAATTAGAATGGATTCTACCTAGGAAAGAACGTTTCTATAGTTGAAAATTTTCAATGATACTTAGTATATGTAAGAGATTAGCATGGTAAAAGTTTTAAAAGGAATGAACACAAAGTTGATTGAGTTTTAAGTCATTTTTCGAAATCACTAGACAATGGAAAAATCCTTGATGATTAGAGAATATTCTCATTGAGGGTTATACTTTAAAAAGGACTCTGAACACTGATGGTCTTTTAGTTTGATATTTTCTTGACAGTAAGGTCACTTATAAGGATGTTGGTATGTACTACATTTGTTAAAAATGGGGTTTTCAAAGCCATTAATCTTTTATAATGGTAAAATAGTGCATACCGTGTATGTTAGGTACCGCCAGAGGTCTTGTGATATGAGACAGTTGATTAGTTTGTACGGAAATTTGAAGAAAATTAAAAAAAACAGCACTCTCAGTAATCTATTTGGGTCCTTTGCTTTTGGTTATCTACATAGTTTAGGTGGAACGGGTGAGAACTTTGAATATATTTAATTTTTTTAGGAGTTTTAACAGACGGATTATGAAAATGTTTCAATAATGGTACGGAGGGTTGGAAATACTGAGTTAAACTCGTAAGCCTTTTTGTGACTACTATGTGTTAAATGTAACATTTTCGAATGGTTTACCTACCAGATAAACTATATGAGTAATATGATAGGGCTAACTGTAGGAAACTTATGTTTTTCAACATCAAAATATTTTCCATCTTACCTTACCTCTGACGACAAATTTGCAATGAATACTGGGGACGCACGCGATATAGGTTGAAACAACCAATAAACATGAAGCTCTATACTTACTTGTAAAACGTGGTTTGAAACATAGTCTCTCTCACACATCCTTACATTCAAAATAAATTTTTGCTTTTAAAATAAAGAAATGTAAATGCAAAAAATCAATACAAAATAAATGATGCAAATAAAAATTATATTCTACGTGTGACTGAGCAAGTCAGGCAGACCGGACTGACATTTTGTTATAGTAACTATACGGTTTTTAAGCTCTAACTTGCATTACAAGAATTGTTTATAGATAAAATGTATATATTTATACTAGTATAACATTGCATAATAAATTCAATGTGTAATATACAAGTGTACATGCTTTATTTATTTAAACCTATATAAAATCCAATGTGTCACGTCCGATTTTACGAAAAAAAGGAGTCATAAAAACCAAAATGCGTTTATCCAGGTAAAATAGTTTGATTATCGTCTACCATTTACGATTTCAGTGACGTGAAACTTTACACGTGTAGTAGTAAACATTATTATAAAAAGTATAAAGGTTAAATCAAAATTTCAGTTTTAGCAAACGCTTGTAAAGATGTAAGGAGAAACGTTTAGTGTTTAATAAAATACATTTTAGTGTTATAAGGTCATTTACTTCTAGTATTACACTAATTTTTAACCAACATATGGTTCTATAAATACGTTACGAATTCATTTCATTGTTGATCTAATTTATATTAACTCATAAAAGTATTTATTTCAGTTTAACTGTTTCGACTGAACTTTTTACAAAATCTTTAGTTAACTATGAATTGATATTACGACGTACTATTGGACGGTTATTTTTGGCGAGTACAAGTGCCACTGAAGACCTATTTTTTAATCATAAAGAGCTTACAAATTATGAATACGTTCAATAAAATGTAGCAAAATTAGTACAAAAACATAATATTAAAGCACCTACTTCTCAAAAAATTTCCTGGAAAGCATGACCTTAGATCCCTCCAGCAAAGTCATGCTTTGCATATTATTGTATTGCTTGACCTATCCAAAAGTGGTTCCTCAAACCCTTTTCTAGGTATGTTTGGACACACATGCCTATTTAATCGATAATTATTATTAAGTTTGCTTCGAAAATAAACTTTTTTAAAACAGTGAACTACTGTTAAATGTACAGAGCTGTGCAATGTGTTCGTCAACTCGATATTTACATGGACACCACAAGAAATGAAAACAGACACCAAAACTAGCTATTTAACATAAAACGAATCTGTTTTTCGTATAACAAAGCCAGAAAGGGCTATCACCTCAGCCCACCGAGGGGAATCGAACCTCTGATTTTAGCGTTGTAAATCTGGAGACATACCACTGTACTTGCGGGGGGCAAAACAAATCTGAAATACTTAGAGGTTGAACAAAGTTTTGAGTTCACGCTGTACGTAAATACAATTAGAACGATTAAATATTTTCATAAATGCTCAAATGTATTGTACTATGGATTACAAACATGTAGGACATACTAAAAATGAATTTTATTGTTTAAAAACTGAAATACAAAATAAGTGCGCATTTACAAAGATTACCATATCGCTTCTGTGCTTGTGATTTCAAAATTTTGAGTTACTTGGTATATATTGCATTCACAGGAATACACGTCTTGAACATTTCCACTTAACTTGTGCAGGAATGCATCAAGTGTAATTTACTGAGTGTTACCGAAAGGTCCAGCACTGTAAATGTTTAAGAACTACACTGAACATTAAAACAAAAGTGCGTTGATTGTAAAACAAACTCCGAGAAAGTCAAATAAATATTTATTAAATCGTAAAACTACAAACATTTTTATAGTTTCAACTTCGTATGCTGAAAGTTGCATAACTTTACAACCGAAAAGGTGCACTTAACATTATCTTGCGTGGTGTGAACTATGTACTTTTACCGTTTTAACCGTTTATTGTTACTGAATCTTGCATATATGGATTTAATAATCCAAATTAATTTTCGACACAATGTTTTAAGTAATAAAACTTAGAAAATGCTGTAGACAGTAGTAAATG
Organism: Carcinoscorpius rotundicauda; assembly: GCA_011833715.1. Taxonomy (NCBI): domain Eukaryota; kingdom Metazoa; phylum Arthropoda; class Merostomata; order Xiphosura; family Limulidae; genus Carcinoscorpius; species Carcinoscorpius rotundicauda. The sequence goes on from CM022395.1 coordinate 52,302,211, forward strand.
ATAAACTATCCACCTACACCTCTTCCTTTGTGCTATAATCCAGTGATAAGGAACAACTGTTGAAACACTATCGTCTTTATTGTAATGTCAGAATAGCACCAAAAACTTTAACCTAATTCAACCCGACATCCTGAAGTATACTACTGTTTTTATTACATCATTTCCTAATCCCTATATATTATTGAAGTCACAGTCCCTTCTGAAAGTTGGATAATAGTATTTAATTTGAAGCAAGAAATATCCGTTCACAAAACATTCATGTGAAATGTCTATAAATATTAATTTCATTCTGAAAATACTGTCATACATCAATAGAAAAAAATTACAATCTCGAATTTTATATTAATGAGTTAAAGTGCATTATTCTATCTATAGCATATGACAATAGTAAAGCACAGAGAGACAAATCTAATGGAACCATTTTATTACACCTTTCCTGCATGAAATGCGTTGGCTACAACACAATACAAAAGGGACCAAGGACTAATACATTATGAGCAAGTTACGAAGAAACACTGTATGAATGAACAATTACTTTCTTTCACAGTTGCTAGATTTTTGTTTTTCACATTACATTCGTGAAATCAAACTATTTTATTTTAAAACCAATGACTTGACTTTTCATATGAAAGCTCATTGTATTGTAGTTAGAGTAATTAGAAGTCTCAACTATTTCAGTTGATAATTCTATATTTGAAACCTACCCCTCAATGAAACACAGGAGCAGTCAACACATTAAAAATGATTCAAACAGTTAAAAAAAATCTGTGATTACTTATAAGAAATGGTTATAATAGAGAAAACAATGAATATGTATTCCAAAAGTCAATCTTACAATGTGATACATCTTAACACAACACTCTCAACATACACACCAGGTAAATTGTAAAAGGGGGTCCTTCCAACTAAGCCTGAGGGGTAAGTACATCAAAATTGTTTATATGAACTAGAGAATTTGTTTATAATGTAACACTGCCTTCTGATGATGATAATGGGGGAGCAAATGATCTTAAAATTCTATACTCCAATGTCTTAAGTGGATAAAAATTATGCTAATACAGGTGCTGTCTACTCAGTAAAGTGTGATAATTCAAACACTAATCAAAGACAAAAACTTTAAAATACATAGCTCAACACACCTCACACTCTAAGGGACATAAGAACCATTTCTTATGAAGAGAAGTAAATAGTGATAGAAGAGCCAAATTATTTCAAGGTGTATTCTTTTGCATTTTTTGAATGAAAAATAAAAACCAATAACAAAACATCCAAACAGCACACCACTTCGCACATTATTTTACATGAAAGTCAACCTTGACTGAAATTCAATCACTGGCTGAATAATAGGTGACAGATGAGCATGTACAAGTTACAGATCGTAAACACCTTTGCTTGCTCAGAGATCCAAAAATAAACCAGATGATGTTTTGTCATAGTTCTGTGAAATTTAAACCTGCACCAAGTCAAGAGAATTTTAGTCTAAGAGTCATGTAACAATCTGCCCATCTGTTCTTCTTGCTGTACCTTAAACAATTAAAACCCAGTCTATCAAACTGCTCCCCCCCAAAGTGGTCATGACCACTATAATGTTTACACATCATCTTCATCCTCCTCTTCATCAGCTCCATCTTCATCACCTTCTTCATCAAAATCATCTCCTTCTCCTTCTGGACCCACCTCTTCATCGTCATCATCTTCTTCACCTCCTTCCTCATACTTCTCCTCAGATTCCCCGTTTTCTTTTTCTGAATAAAGCGGCCATATTTTAACCAAGCATTTTTAACAGAGAAAAGTGCAGTGTATGCTGGAAAAAAAAACCCCTGAAAATCGCCCATGAAATGTTCAGTTTTCAAAAATAATACTGAACCAAGGATAAATCAGCTGCTTTAAAAACATTAACTATAGTGAAAGGGAAGTTCAAACATAAGAAATAAAATAACAAAAGCTGTAATATTTCATGACTACCATGTTACCTATGTAGATTTGCAAAATTATTGTGGGAAGAATAATTTCTGTAAGTTAGGAACTAAACAGAATAAAAAAACTTCAAACAATAATTAGTGTGATAATTTAGCAAGAGATTCAATTACTTTCTTATAAAAATTAAAATGTCCAACAAAACTCAAAAAACAGAAGAGAAGTCATACCTTTGTGGTCAGTCTGAAAAAAGAAGAGAGAAAATCATTACACAACTGTACTTGATTTCACCAAGCAAATATAAATCATAGTATCAGAAATGTGTGTTCAATTTTTTGGCTTTCTTATATACCCCAGTCCTGTTTTCATAAATCAAATTTAAAACTTAAGTAACCATTAATTTTAAGTTCTTACTGCATGTCACTCCATTAATCTTCTAAATAAACTTTCAGCCTTTTCATACCTTTTACAAACACAAGATAAACCACTTTTTTTATTTGCACACTTTAAAGGCATCCTTTTCTAAAGACAGAATTACAAATAAACAGCTTCCACTTTAGAATACTGCCATCTTTCAAATTACATTTTAGTCTTACCTCTTGGGAAATTATTTGTATGTTGTTGTATTTCATATTTCATCCACTAGTCTACATTATTCTCCAATGTTAACATTATATATAACTTTACTTCTTTTCAATTATATATATATAGTTAGTTGTGCACGTTTTCAATTTAGTAACATCTCTAACAAAATCTCACCTTCAATACTTTTTGTTTCACCTCGACATCCTCGGCACTGTTAAGCTGCATTAAAAAAAAGGTTGATAAAAATCAATGGCAATATACAAACTGATCAAGACAGAAATATATTCATCTCTAAAACCAGCATTTTGATTTATTACAGCCTTGCTGTTTCATTTCTATGTGTTGTATACATAGGTGAAAAGGATTACTTCAACAGAAAGTTCAATGAATCCTTAATATTATTTAATTTTACTGAAACACTGCAGAATATCTGATACATATTTGAAACAGAACATACCAACCTAGTGTTTTAACTGAATCTAAAAAAAACAAACTAAAAATATCAAGTTACATATATGACTTAGTGGTTAAAATATATTGGAATATACCAATAATCTATTTTTATTATTCAAAATAAAAAGAAGTTATTTATTCCAATTTTACAAAGAAATTGTTAGTTCCCAAACAATTTGTGAGGCTATTTTTAAAGTCTTATTAATAAAGACCTAAACTTAATATTTTGCTTACAGGAATAGTGTAATGGCTTTATTACCTAGTTGTTGTTTTTTCAAAATCATTACACACGATGATGCCTATTCACTACTAATGAATAATTTTAGACATACACCAGTGTTTGTGTTGGATAAAATAGTCTAAGTACCAACAGTATTGAAATGAGTTTTATTTATACTCTAGACAACAGTGCTATTCAACCAATGGCTATTCTTACAGTACTAGATGAACAGAAAGTAACCAGTTTTAATATTAACTTATGACCCTGAGATAAAGTATTATTGATTGGTATACCTGCTTCTATATATTAATATGCAACTGCTCTTCTGATAGCTAGAATATAAAATGACATCAAAAATGTTTCAATAAACCTTTGTATTTGTTGGACATAATTTAGAACAGAAACTTTCCAAAGCTTGCAAGATGTTTATAGTGATTTTTGTTCTTCCTTATTATTACAAGACTAAAAGGAATTTAATTATCCAATTATATTGTGTGTTAAGCAAAGATCTGTGATAGAGTAATCTAGATGTAAAAAGTAAGTAGACTATTTTTTAAATTTATAATTAAAAACTGGACAAGTATTACTAAAGACTGCACCAAAATGTTTATTACTAAATATTTCGTAACATTTAACCTGTAGAAGTTGTTTTCAGGAACATTAACTAACCCAAGTGCATTAGCTTGTCGAAAATTCACATTTTAGTGATATGAATAGTTATTTGATGTCTTCTAGTAGCACCCACAAATGAATGACATCTTAGTGTGTTTCATTAATGTTTAAAGAAAAACAAATTTTCAGTTGTATATATTTACAAAGAGGGAAAAAAAATAAAGTTTATTATACCGAGGAAAAATTCAAAACACTCAAGTCTGCATATCTTTCAGGTTTCAGAAATTTTTTGGGTCTATGTGGCTCTACAGTTAAAAATCAACAAATCAGGTGACACCATCTGTGACAATGGATGCCTTTGTGGACAAATACTTCATGTATCTTTGGCTCTCTGTTATCCTAGCTTCAATCACTGTTAATCTCATGCAATATCTGATGAATATACTCCCTATAGTCCTGTGCTTTCATCTTGCATCTTTAGCATCAACACCTCAGTTCATCTGATACAGGCTGTTTTCAAGAATCTGAGTTTCATGTTTCTCTAGTTATTTCCACTCCTCCAATTAAATATTCTTTGAAATGTTACCTTAACTATTCCTTTTCATCTTCTTATCTCAGCAGCAGTATCTAGGACTAGCAATAACCAAACTACATTTCTAGTGTACATACTGGTTACTTTTTCCTTTGTATAGGTTAGATTGGTCACAGACAAGACACTGATCAGACCTTTTACTGGTATCGTAATTTGTTATAGTCAAGACTTTTCCTTCAAAAACCTCTAAAAAACGGTTACTATAAATATATATGCTGTTTTCGTTTATCTGAGGGATCCAATAATAACCGATGAAAGGTATAAACAAACATTTTTACTAGGCCAATAGCAATAAAACCTCCTCTATTAGAATTAAGAACTCTGTACATTATCAAAAATATATACTAGTACTATTCAGTGCATATCATTTAACACTGTAATAAGTTTGTATGCATTTAGAATATTTACTAATATTTTATGAACTATTACCATCTATTGGTTAAGCTCTACTTTTGAGTGTCAGTTTTCCTAAAACTGTTATCACAATCGCCATAGTCTAATAACACAAAGTTACAAGACAAAGCCGTGCAAACGCGAAGGTAACCGTCATCCCCATGACAACAAGATTAGTCGGCCATACAAGATTCTGATACGAATAGAAGCGACACACAAAAGCAAACCAACACCAGGTGCTTATGAACGTAGCTTCCAACGTTCACCAATCAGCGTACGCCACGTTGCTATTCTTGCAACTTCGCTTCTTCCCCAACACATATGACTATTATTCACCAATGCAGATCTTTCTAGCCAATAAACCGATGGCAGTGTTACCAATGCAGTTTGTACTCAAGGTGAAACGAAGGTCATGTGCTGGTAGGCTTGTTGCACCAGCTTTCCTGTTCAACTGATCTATACCAAATATGGTCTCTCGTCAAAATGTACTTCTGCTAAAGCTCCTAATGCATTGCTAAACCAAAATGAATTGAATCGATTTTAAGAACGAGCATTACTAACGAAAATTTGATAAACTATTTTATATTTAGAGAAAGATGGACAACAGTTCGGAAACATTATGAAACACCTTTCTCAAACCTATATAAAACTTTCACTTATAATAATATATAAATTGAGCTAATATATAAACGAGAACAACTTTTACACAACGGTAAACCTAGCTTTTCCATTTCGTTGTTCTAAGAAGACCCTAGAAATCCCCAAACCACGGAAGCCACACAGTAGTATATCTTCGTATATAATGCAGATTAGTTTATAAAATACCGAAAGACTACTACGTTCATACGTCTATGCTTCTCTTAAACACAGACCATTTATACAGCCAGAATGCCCAAACCTTTCTGACCCGTCAGAACAACAACCGTTCATGCTAACTACTAGCAGTACAGCTACATTCACAGAAGATCCAATCAGATCGCACCACCAGCCTCGTAACGACAATGTCGTAACGCCAAATATTATACATTTTATACAATGTGCAATTTTCACCTTCTACAATGACCCTATAATAACGCTGTTGACACCAATCAGTCTTACCTAAATTAATACAGTTAAAATTTCAGTGTACTTTTGAAATAACTCACGTGTATACAAGTTCATAAATTTTCACTGTTATCAGCGTTCAAATGTGCAAAAAAAGTTAAGATATACAAATCAATTTAAAATGACAGTGTCCACAAATTACAGAATTTGACGAAATTCCGAATGTAAGACAGAGATAGCAAGATTCGCCATTTAACTCGTGCCTTTTCCCTTCCCACCTTTACTGTAAGCATAATTTGAATATCTAGTTCATAATTTCCGCTTAATATAATTTGAAACGAAAAATTAAACTGTTTTTGGTATAGATTTGTAAATTAACGACATAAATGTCACCGAGAGAGAGTGCTCATACTACGTGACTATTATGCATATAATTTATCGTAAATCGCACAAAGTAATTGTAAGTGCTGGCAACATTAGTGTGATACTAAATAAACGCCCAAGATCTTAAAAAAATATATCAACCAATGGCCAAATAAAGTGTATAATAAGGTAAGATATCACAAAGACACCAAATGGTTCCTTTATACAATATTTCATTCTAAAGAGCAACATTTTATTTCCACGTGTTTTAAGTTTTTGAACTTTTAGTACTTGTTAAATGTGGTTTCATGTATAATTAATCAATTAACTTAATTATTTTCTATTTTAAGAACATATCGCTACCAATTTAACTGACATTTGATTACAAATACGACTCGTTACCACAGTAACCACGCAACTTTCCAAGAATATATTAATTAAATAGAATAAAAAAACAAAGAACTACTAGGCCTACACATTATTATTATATCTTACTCAAAACCTTTCCAAACTGATTATCACAACAATAAACTACTCACTTTAAAATAAACATTATCTTATTCTAATAAAAATAGTCGCTTTGTCAAATTCTTAACAAGTACATTTTAGTAATAATGTGTCTCACTGAAACTCAACTGTCACTGAAAAGGTTTTCTTTGCCAATATAAAAAATTGTCGAAAGTAAGAAACAGTCAAAACTAAAACTATACCATGAAGAGAAAAGTAGTTATATATTTATTCTTCCACCAGTTACACGACATACTGACAAGGAACTACTCTGTCATTTAAGGCTATCCGCTGTCAGAAAAAGGTAAACCGTTTTTATACCAAGTTGAATATTAAGTATTTAGGTTAATATAACCTCATTCACAAGTATGATATAAAAGTAACCCACTCACTAGAATGGCTGACAAAAAAGATTTTGGCATGGTGGTGGACAAACCACCAGTGGTGCCATCACCACAACTCTGTCTCTTAATTACCAGAACTAAAACTTTAGGATGTGTGCGAGTATATATATGTATTAATTATAGGTCAAAAGTGGTAATTACTTTTCTAAACAAATCACTAATTAGGTCTTACTACGAAAACTGAGTTTTGGTGTTCGCGGTTTAACAAAATATATGGACTTAACTGCAAAGTCTAGCAGAGACTTTACTATACGATTCGGAAAGATTACCTTACAGCGACAGGTTAAGAATTTTTTATCTTGAGTAAACACGGGTGACTAGTGTTCTTATTTAAGTTTAGAAACTTATTGGTTTCTTCATACTATATTCTGTAAACAACAGGCCGAGACAAGTGCAGCTAAATTCTGAGTTTCATTTTTATAACCGGGTGACTGACACGAACTTGGTTACATCGTCAGCAGTGGAAGCCAGCAACTACAAGAGCTTGAGGCGGGAATCGACAATTTGCTGAAAATAAAGTGTGGGTGTGAAAAGCTAGCAGCATCAAGTGGTTCCTTACCGTTTCGTATGATGTTATGTAGTGATGTTCGACTTGCCTAAATCTTAAACTTGTCTCCTTTAGACTGTATTGAAATGTAGTTATATATATATTACCGTAAAGAAAGGTCCATCTTTCAACCCCCCCCCTGGCTCAGCGGCATGTCTACGGACTTACAACGCTAAAATCCGGGTTTAGATACTCGTGGTGGGCAGAGCACAGATAGCCCATTGTATAGCTTTGTGCTTAATTCAAAACAGCTACCAACTTTCGAAAAAGCTCGGGTCATAAGGGTTTCTATTACAGTTTTATCAAAACTTCTTGTACTTACGTGTTTTTAGCACATCATGAATATATACTCTCAAAACAATAATATTCTGAACTTGTACAATATCCCTCTTTACCTATCTTTCCTTTATTTTCAATTTAAAACAAGTCGAGAGATTTCAATTCTTATCACAATTCTTTAACAACCTTTCCTATCTCCGGAATCGTCTTAATTGTCCTCATCTGAACCTTCTAAAGTCAATATTCTCTTAAGCAAGGGAGCAAAACTGTATACATTATCTCAGGTGAGGCATAACCAGTGACCTGGACAGAGAGTAATGTCAGTGATGTCGAGAAACCCACTTGTTGAGAATTTTATATGCAAAAAACGGCTCTTTTGGGCTCAGAAAACACTTCAAATAGAAGAGCGAACAACGTTTCGACCTTCTATTTGAAGTGTTTTCTGAGCCCAAAAGAGCCGTTTTTTGCATATAAAAAGAGAGTAATGTATCTTAAATATATCCCAAAATATAAAGTATATACATTCATATATATACACATACTAGCATAATTGAATAAAAATTCTCTAAGCAATAATACTGTTGAAATATAAAAAACAATAACTAATACACATAAAACAACAGTTTTTTTTACTTATTTTTTAATATAACCTTGTACAGCGTCCGCCAGAAACAAAGACAATTAACAACCAATGAAAAAACAGATGAACAAATAACCGCTAAGTTAGAACGCTGTTTTAAACCTGTCTCTACGTAGTCAGTGTAGCGTGCTTCCTTCTCTCTAACCCATCTACTTTTAAAGTTACTAATACTTAATAGCAACAAAACAGTAAATAATAATTTCATTTAAATTTGAGAACTGTGCTCACCACCAACACTTACTTCCACTATAAGTTTCATGTAAAACCATTATAGTAAAAAACACAGTTATCACTAATCAAAACTATGATGGAAACTAAACAGCGATAGTTTTTCACAAAATGATGCCACACTTTAAGGACAACACGAATAAATAATTATCTAGGAAATAAACCGACTGTCCACAGTAAAATCAGAATTTTGTCTTGTAATGTAAATACTAAGAAATTACCAAAAACGAACTACAGGTACTTTTCACAATAACTTAGTAACCGTCGTTTACGAAATCACCGATAATGGTAATTACGTATCAATGAAAACAAGGTTTACATCTAGTTAATTTTCACGTACACAATAAGTTGTATTTCCGTTAAATATATTAATTTTTTCATGCAGATGTGCACAGTTTTCTATGTAAGAAATGTTAATAATAATTGTTTTTAACCAGTTTTAGAAAATGAAAATTTTAATACAAGCATATTTATTTTATTTAATGCAACTATTAAGGTCAGTTTTTTAAAGTTAAGTTTGTTGTTTGGGTTAATTCAGCCAAATGGCTTACAACTTATTTTGAATATCATGCATCCACGTAAGCTGCTGATAAGTACGGACGTTTTATGTAATTCAGAATCCATATACATGTACTTTAATATGCAATTGTGCGTGTTAAAAATGCATATTGGTTTCCACTTTTTCTGTTCTAAAGAAACTGAAATAATATCACGTGACACAAAGAAAAACTAACAAATAATACACTTAGTATTTAACACATACTCTAGCCACGACAGTTATAAATATTTCCAAAGAGTAAAAACACGCTTGCAAGTATAAAACGTTGTAATTAGTGGTTAATCGCACTTGCTGTAACCATTAATTCTTGATAATGGATACAGCACTAAAAAAAACCCAGCGGAATAAAAAAAAATAAAAGGCATTCCTACTTGCTTTGGACAGTTATTTATAAAATTATAACTTATGTACCAAACCCATTATTTGTTTACATTCCTCATTTATATGCACCATGGTTAAATTTCACAATTTAATGCGTAAAAATATATCATAGATATCGCCGAATGTATATAAATCACTTGTATCTTGACATTTTACAGCAGCATCCATTACATTAATACTTTGGTAACAAGTTGTCATTCAATTTTAAAAGTCATTATCAACTACTATGCTATCACAACATATACAAAAGTTTTTAGACTACACAAGAGAGAACAATGACTATCACGTTAATCTTGGGCCTCTTAAGAATGCTTGGTCATTCCAATTCTGCACAACCTCTTAGCAGCTATGAGTGTGGTTATAACATACTGATGTTATCAAACTGTTGCTCAACGCTGTCCTATCTTAAAATTAAATTCGTAACACTAAGGTTCAAAACATGGACACAGCACAATACAATTTACAAGAATTTTGATGACTTAGCTTTGCCTAAAAACTTACAAAAGATAAACCATCTTTAAAGAAAGTCTAAGCTTTAATAGTTTAAATAAATTCTGAACTGAATTTATTGACAACTATGTTCACCATATAGTCTTAACTTTTATTCAAATCTTGCACTTCATTTTTCTCGAACTCCATGTGCACTTCAGTTCATTTTGTTATTTATAACACATTGATAATAACACGCTTGGTAACAAAGCTAATGTATATAAATGCCTAGCTATTCATACCTCAGTTCAAGTTACTCTACCATAAGAAAGAATAAAGCAACACTGTAGGAATAATACTGTTATCTCAGGCACGTTAAGGGAGTAGCAGTGGCTAATGCCTACATGCGTTATGAATTTTGGTGTCTGTTGATGATATTGGCTTGAAATGTAACAATAAAGTTGACGTTACATATTTACTGACAGTACTATAAATAATAATATATAACATAGATTAATGAAAATCACACTGTTTTAATGTAATATACGTGAACAATCTTTACTGCTCACTACGCGCCAAAACGACACAACACCAGACGACAAGCGATGGCGTGAGGCATAAGCATGTAACTGATATATGTACAAGCATGGCCGGCTAGACCACAACTTAACACACCGGCTAACCGGTTCTTACCTCTGACGCCGTTCTTTTCTGTGGACTTGTTTCAGATTTTAAATCTCCAGATCCTTTTTCCTTTTCTTGGACATTTTCTTCAACTTTATTTGTGACAACTTCTGCCTTGTTCTCTGTAGAACTCATTATGATTGTTAAATTTAAGAGCGAGCAATCGACCGAACCTCTTTGTTCAAATTCGTAAAAATGGCGCGTGGTTTCTTACACAAGGACTAAATTATAAGTGAGTTATTAAAAAGGTATTTAAAAAAGGAGTAAATGTATTTTAAAAATAATTTCTGCTGTTTCTAATAAATAATAAATGTATATTTGATACATTTATATTGAATAAAAAATCTTACGTTTGTAAATGAGCGTTTAAAAAAATGTCAACAGCCGCTAGAGGGCAAACGAATATCCACGTCAACTCCATAAATGATGCCAGGAAAGAAAGAGTTGGGTACACTTAGTAAATAAACTTATTTTCACGAAACTAATTTACATTAAGTTTCAAATTTTTGATATTTATATTTTTTCACCGTCTCTGCTATATAAAAAACATATTGATATCTTGATTTCTCAGGATATTTTGTATTGTGTGTATATAGCATTGGCTATAAATGTAAAATAATAAAATAATTATGAAAGCGGCTCTTAGCTCTTTATTTTCAGTACATTCGGTTATATAAAGATATATTTGTTCGATTGTTGGATAATGCACAAAACTAAGCAAAGGCTACCTGCGCTTGACATCCTTAGTTCAAAGTGATAGGCTAATAAATGTAAGGACGCTAATCAGCACCACCCTCCGCAAACTAGTGTACGACTTTTCTTAGAATGAATAGTGGGATGTTATCACCCTTATACCACACCCTTTGCTTCAAAATACAAAATACAATTTCTTTTTACTACTTGACAGTGAGGAAGAACGAACCACCGTCCGTCATACCAACACAGTCGCGCTCAGCTCGGGAGAGAGATGATGTTTCGATTCTTATTTTTTTATTTTTGTACTAAACTGAGAAAAGCTTATTCACCTGTTACAAGAAAAGCCATGACTAAGACTAAGAAAGTTGTTGCTTCGTAAATATTGTACGGAACCAAAATAAGATCTTAAGTTACGACACACATTCGTGAATGTTGTTGCCATTTTCTCACTCTCTCTGTCAACTACTTAATAATCAAGTAGAGATTAGAAAATTTTAAACAAACATAAAAGTTGTGAATACGACCTACCCAATTAAAATATATTTTGAAACCAAATGTCAACTTATTGCTACAAAATTGTTTATCAGTTACCAAATAGACGAGTAAGAAACCCTTCTTAGATGAAAGTATAATAATAACAAATCCACTTTAAACGGCCTGGCATGGCCGAGCGCGTTAAGGCGTGTACTCGTAATCCGAGGGTCGCGGGTTCGCGCCCGCGTCGCGCTAAACATGCTCACCCTCCCAGCCGTGGGGGTGTATAATGTGACGGTCAATCCCACTAATCGTTGGTAAAAGAGCAGCCCAATAGTTGGCGGTGGGTGGTGATGACTAGCTGCCTTCCCTCCAGTCTTACACTGCTAAATTAGGGACGGCTAGCACAGATAGCCCTCGAGTAGCTTTGTGCGAAATTCCAAAACAAACAAACAAAACCACTTTCAACATACTATAACTAACTTACGTAAAACCGGTGTAGTTTAATAAATAAAACGCGCTCCCCTCTAGTGCAACCGGCCCTCCAGTGGCTCAACGGTATGTCTGCGGACTTACAGGCTAAAATCCAGGTTTCGATACCCGTGGTGGGCAGAGCACAGATAGCCCATTGTGTGGCTTTTTGCTAAATTCAAAACAGCAGTCTAGTGCAGTGGTAAGTCTACTGATTTACAACGCTAAATTCAGGGGTTCGACTCCCCTCGGTGGGCTCAGCAGATAACCTGATGTAGTTTTGCTATACGAAAAACAAATAAACAAGAAGTGAAACGCGTGCTCCCAGAGGCTTCAGTAAAAGCAATAATAATTTTACAAATTGTTTCGTGTGATTGCAATCGTCTTACTTTACAAGAAAAACATAGTTTTATTTTTGTATTATCTTTCAATATTTTATTAAAATTCTTAGTGATAATCAAAGTCTCATTCGTCAATCATCTAAACCTTTGAATTACACAGGAATATAGCACCTGGAAATAATCTGACTTTTATTGTTTATTTTGTTGTAGGGCACAGTCACAGAATGTCTGTGCTCTGTTACAGTTCGAATCAAGCCCAGAATTCAGCCTTTTAAGTCGGTAAACTTACCAACCAACTTACTAAAGTTGTAACTTTTATAACATTCATATATTATAAAGAACACAACAAAAATAATGTTATCATGCATGCTTAAATAATACAATAACTAAAATAAATTGTTAAAACAATCCTAATGTATGTCACTGAATATAAAATCTAACGAGTAGTGCGATAATGAACTGTTATCTCACTAACTGAAAGTTATTATGTAAGATATTGACATTGCTTCAATTTTAGCAAAAGGTTACTTAAAATTTCAATGAATTTTAATAAACTCATACATTCTTGACGTCTAATCGTTAATATTTAAAAATAAATGCAGAAAATCTAATGAAATAAACACATCTAAATGCAAAAAGAGTGAAATAACCTCAATAAGTCGATCAGTTGATTTTCGATGGTAAGTTTACTCAATTTTAATGAAACGCTACATGTCGTAACGTGTCGAAAATTTTCTAGAGTAAATTGAATTAGTAACAACATTAGATCACTGGAACAGTGTTTTTAAAGTTATACAACTCTAGTTAATTAATACCGAGGGCTGCCAAATGAGTAATTTATGCACATCTGAATGTTGTATAGCTTTATTTGTAGTATTTAAATTTACAACGAACGTGTTTAAAATCTGTACAAAACAACAAAAATTAAACGCATCTTGTTAAGTACCGAAAACGTTCATGCCTTTAATACACGCAAGACTATACTCAAGATCATCTTTTCCAAAGTTTAGCAGCCATTACATATCTACTGCCATTGACAAAATGAACAAAGAAAGATCAGCCGTGTATATGTGAGAACATATATTTTTCAACGTACTTCCTGTTATTTGACCTTAACTATTTTTAGAATATTCATTCTTAGAACGCCAGTTTCCCGCAAAATGAATTAAATGCATTAAATGCGAAAAGTGATATAATAGACACATACATGGTTCAATTTGATATTTTAAGCAGTATAATGTAAGTTTTGCCATTCAGTTTACACCCTAAAGAATGTACAACTCGGCTGACGTACCAAAACATGGTAAGTTATTAATACACGAAAAAGTATTTTCTGTAATATTTGAACACTTTCCAGTCACACATCAGCACTAAAAAGTGTCATAGTACTTCATGCGTTATAAAGATGGTATATATGTTTAATTTAATCAATTATTAACTCATTGTTAACGCCATTAATAAAGAAAACGTACAAAAAGAAAAAATCAAGACAAGGCACACATTATACAATTTGCCAGTCATGTGTGACAATCTAAACATATTTATTGTGAAAGATTACGCTTAACGTAGATCTTTAACATTGTATAACATCGGCATTTTTCCAGTTGCGAATATTAATTAATAACTAACTAAACCCGAACTAACATAAATTGCTTTTAAAAACGGCTACGTCATGCATTCCTAAATCTGCTAGTCAATTAATCACACTAAATTTTCAATAAATGAACAAATCGAAAGAAATTATGAGACAAGTAATGCCCCCCAGTGGCTCAGCGGTATGTCTGTGGACTTACACCCTAAAATCCGGGTTTCGATACCCGTCGTGGGCAGAGCACAGATAGCCCATTGTGTAGCTTTGTGCTTAATTCAAAACAAACAAAGACAAGTAATTGTAATATAGATAAATTAATTACGGAAATATATTCCAAATTGTATACAAAATAGTTGTGCATATAAACGGTCATATGCATATAAGAGCTAGACAAATATATGCATGTATATACTAATTTATAAATAAGGAGGCACGTTTCAAATCGAATCAAATGCCACCCGATTCCTGAAGGAACATGGGGCCGCAGTTGCTGCGGTTACTGTAACAAACTAATTTGTTAAGTGAGTAGGTTGTTAGTCTACTGCACAAGCCCCAACCTGGAGGACAATTTCTCAGCCCACCGAGAGGGAATCGAACTGCTGATTTTAGCGTGTAAATCCGGAGACATACCGCTGTATTAGCTGGGGAAACACGTTTACCACTTACACTCTCAACACATGTATATCAACAATTATTATATTTTAAGAACTTCCAAATATATATGTCACTAGACACATAAGCACATTATTCACGCATATTATTGTTGGCTATTTGCCAGATATGTACGTAAATTTTATGCTAAATACGTATAAAAATTGTTGGATAAATTGTTTGTTTGTTTGCTTTTTGGAATTTTGCACAAAGCTACTCGAGAGCTATCTGTGCTCGCCGTCCCTAATTTAGCAGTGTAAGACTAGAGGGAAAGCAGCTAGTCATCACCACCCACCGCCAACTCTTGGGCTACTCTTTTACCAACGAATAGTGGGATTGCCCGTCACATTATAACGTCCCCATTGCTGGGAGGGTAAACAAGTTTGGCGCAATCGGGATGCCTACCCGCGACCCTCAGATTACGAGTCGCACGCCTTAACACGGTTAGCCATGACGGGCCTGTTGGATGAAGTTTTGTCCATGTAACCTGGACACATATCGGTCTTCACTGGTCCATTTTAAAACTGTCCTCCAATACGACAGCTGTAAGTCTTCGAATTTACAACGCTACAATCAGGGGTTCAATTTCCCCCTCAGTGAGCACAACAGATAACCAGATGCGGTTTTGCTATAAGAAAACACGCACTGTCTTCAGGTAACTCTTGAAAATAAGGAATAGTTACGACTGTAAATGTTTAATAAAAGTCACCTACTAAACTAATAATCGTGTTATGTTTGTAGGGACGTTGTTTTGCAGCCATGCAACAACTGTGTCATTATGTACACGTGCACTATGAAAACTACATTCAGCTTTAGCTACTTTTAGCATTAAATTATATCCATTACAAAATACTTTCTAAAAGTTATCTTGAGACTGATTTTAAAGTCAATTGTCTCTTCATATGCAAATTATATTAAAAGTTACTTTCAGGTGTTTTAGTTATTAAACACAAAGCTACTCAATGGGCTACCTGTCCTCTGCCCATTGCGTGTATCGAAACACAAATGTTGTCTTTGTGAGCCATGAAACCGCTGAGCGAACAAGGGCATCTAGAGCTTGAATACTGCTGATTAGTTTTCTCTTTTGAACAGTTTTAAATAAATTCAGCTTTAAGCGAGGCTAACATACTACTGTGAATCAATTTCTACTCTAATTCTGATTTGTAAACGACTGAAAATTAGTAATAAGTATAAATCACTTGCTTAACCTACTTTACACTTGTTGTTCATGCAGTCAATAACATGAATAGTATCTCGACCAATACATTTTCTAATGTATTCCAGGCGAATTCTTTGGCAATGGATGTGGCAGATTTAAGGTATGTAACATATTACTGCATATTCTTTTATTTTTGCTTGCACTTATAAATATTCAGAATTAACATTCTAGTTTTCTCTGGGAACAGGACGATTAATATGTGTAAGATAACAAGTTTCTGAATAATAGTTTGTTTGTTTATTTTTGAATTTTGCGCAAAACCACTTGAGGGCTACCTGCGCTAGCCGTCCCTAATTTAGCAGTGTAAGACTAGACGGAAGGCAGGTAGTCATCATTACCCACCGCCAACTCTTCGACTACTCTTTTACCAACGAATAGTGGGATTAATCATAACATTATAACGCCCCCACGGTTGAAAGGACGAGCATGTTTGGTGCGATTGTGATTCGAACCCGCAACCCTCAGATTACGAATCGAATGCTTTAACCACTTGTTAAATAATAGTAAAGGGAATTCAAGAGAAACAATAATATTGTGTTTTTAATCCTAACTTTGATCCTGAATCGTAAATAACTTAGGTAAAAATAATAATTATTACAATTCACTTACTTAATCAACTTCACGTGACAACTGTTTATGTTCATACAGCCGATGATACAAATAGCGTCTTGACCACTAACAGGCTTATCGTTTCCCAACCGGCATGTTGAATCCCGGTATTGAACAAAAAAAAACTACGTAGAAACTGGATATAGGAGATATATTATAATTGACATATTGTTACATGTTGTTGTTTTTTCTTTTAATTCTTATAATTATACAAAAGAAATTCAAACTTTATACTCTTCATTTCTCAATTAACCACTTTGAATATGTATAACAAATAGTACACTGTTCAACTTGCCGGAAACATATGCCTGTAATAAGTGTCGTAAGATAACAATCCGCAGTCTTCCAAACTGACCTATACACAAAAAGTAATATATTAATATAGTTCAGCCATGATCATTAATCACTGTTTCCTTTTAGATGCATTTGGTAATAAAGTAGTTACACATACATATTTAAGTGAAAGTGAGCTATCCACCATTAAACAGTGTAATGCTACAATGAGAGGACTTATTATTGAAGGATAGCATCACAGCGCTTTCCGATGAAGGATATTTATATTGAGAACTTGGTAAGAGACAAAGGGAGACTTCAATGCTTTCCATGGAAGGGAAAAAACTTGTACAGTTGAGTCTTCAGGAGAGCAAAGGGCTCCGAAATCTTATCCCCCCAAAAAATCAGGGACAATGTCTTCGTCTAGAAAATGAAGAAGAGCCCTTCGAACCAAAATGTGTTTGCGATGAGGATAGATATGCTATCTTCCGGTACTTTTAACAACACAATGAGTAAAGATTTGAAGTTAACAAAGGCTCACGAACTAAATGTACACATGTTTCCAGACATATTTCCAAACCAATAGCTGTTTTTATGAGTAAAGTGATTTAAGAAACTGAAATCACAGCAATTCCGTTTGACCACTTACCCTCCAAGTCATTTGATGTGGTTCCAATTAACTTTAATGTCTTTAGTTCGCTTAAGCAGCTTGGAAACCGACATTCACCTGCAGCGGATTGTTCGTAGAATGTTTTTAGAGATATATAGTCTGAGATTCAGGGCCGTTGATAACGACAGACACACGGACACATTTTCTTATGTTTTGAGAGCCGACGATGATCAACGCTGCGTGCACTTCACTAAATGCCTGCCTAGTTTACTAATACTTTTAATGTATTATTTTCTATTAAAATCTCTACGATACTGGCATTAACATTTTTCACTAGTGTTAATACCTTCAGTGTATTATTTTCTGCTAAAATCTCCATGGTACTGACATTTCTCTCATGCTAAATAACTCTCCTAGAGTTACTTAAATAAACTATTACAGTCAATCTTTAAAGAAATAAAACAATTAATTTTACTTACACATATATAAACTACAAGAAATTAAAATTGTTGAATGGATAATTGTGTGGAATTAATGTTCATCTCACTCCGCTGGTAACTAGAAATAACTCTTTAATTTGATGTAATATAGCAAATTTAATTAATATTGTAAATGAACTTCAACTTCATGTATAAACTAGTTGTTATACATGTATGTTTTTATTAAACAAAACCTATGTAATGAACGTAAGAAAAAGTACTTTAACTTAAATTCAGTTGAAGTACTAAAACTGAAACTCAAAAGTGTATGTTTGTGTTTTTCTTTCTAGCAAAGCCACATCGGACTATTTGCGGAGCTCACCGAGGGGAAACGAACCCCTAATTTTGAGGTTCTAAATCCGTAGATTTACCGCCGTACTAGCGGCGGGGGGCAGAAAACTCAAAAGAAAATAACTTTTAATGTGGCTGTCGACATAAAATTTACTTTAAATTAATTACAAAACTTGTTTGTTTTTGTATTTTGGAATTTCGCACAAAGCTATCTGTGCTAGCCGTCCCTAATTTAGTAGTGTAAGACTAGAGGAAAGGCAGCTAGTCATCACCACCCACCGCCAACTCTTTTACCAACGAATAGTGGGATTGATCCTAACATTATAACGCGAGCATGTTTGGCGCGACGCGGGCGCGAACCAGCGACCCTTGGATTACAAGTCGCACGCCTTACGCGCTTGGCTATGCTAGGTCATTGTTGTTAAAGCATTTGATGTTCCGAATAGCACACAGATAACTGTTGTGAATGCAGTATCCTATTTGGCGTAAGCCTTGGTAGTTAGCGAGGGTTCATGTCGACACTGGATATGTCAGACATAATGTGGTTTACATATCATTATTTATTGTTCTTTGTTTTCACTCATAAGTAACCTGAATTATGTTATCGTTGTTTGGTAATGCTTATCAAATTCATTGTATTTTATGATTGGTTACATCCAATATTCTTTCGTACTTACAATTTTTGTTTGTTTGTTTTTAGTGCAAAGCCACATTGGGCTATCTTATGTGCTCCACCGGAAATCGAGTCCTGTATTTTAAAATTATAAATTCATAAACGTATAGCTGTCCCACTGGTGGACATACCCAATACATTTTATTGTCTACTATAAAGTTCCAAAGTCCATGGTTGAATATCTTTGTTTTTTTTTGTAGTATTGTTCTTTGAAGTAAGTTTGTTCTGTTTGCATTACCCTTCATAACCCGATAGTTAAGCCTTATTGGTATAAGTTAATCAGGCAAAACTATTGAGGAAAGTTGAAATATCAGTTTTTAGATAACTTGCGCAAAGCTTTACAAAAGGCCATGTGTCACATTATGTGCACAGAACCATTTCTACTTTTGCGCTGATAAACTAAAAGGAAGATAACAAGCTAACAGCATCTTCCACCACTTTTGTCTACATGAATTATAAAATTGGCGCGTCATTCTTATAACACACCTACGACTCCAGAGTACAGAGAGCATTAAAGAACCAACCGGACCTCCAAATAATCGCTCGAAGGCAATTTTATTTCACTGTGTTAAACAAAATATGTGTAAAAGATATTCAAAACCACAGTTTTTAAAATTTTGAGACGAATAGCTTATATATAACTTACAGTACTAGTATAATTGCGTTATATAACTTTGAATAGTCCATCATTTTTATTACAATAAACAAAACTGAACATGGAACCCCTGTTATTTTCTCCTATTTAAACATGTACTTATGCTATATAACTTTGCACAATTCAACACTTTTATTTTATCACAATAAACAAAATTAAATATGAAACCTGTGTCATTTTATCTTAAAGAGTTTTAGGAGATTTATTCTTCTATTTTAGTCCGTTATATTAACAGAATAAGATATGGCCGCGGGACCAATTTTCCTATGGGAGTATTCGTCCTGGAAGAAGTTGTCAAGTTGTCACCTAATCTTACACCGAAGGAAAAAGACCTACCCTTTTAAAATATTCGTGTTTCCGAAGCGTCATGATCAAATATTTTTCATTTAATTCATGTTTTCAAAACAAAAAAATGTTAATGAAGTAAAATGCGTTTCATAAGACTGGGTGCAAGTTTTACGTCGGATAAAAGTAACAATAACACATTGGTTATCGTATGACATACTAGGATTGTCGTGAGTAGGAACCAAGAGAAAAGTTAGGAAGAAAACTGGCTATATCACAATGAAGAATGCTGCTATGAAAGTTTTGTTTCTCGAACACCTGCGCGTGAGGCAGTAACCCTGAAAAAACGTATTTTCACAAGGCTATGTGATTTTACGACATGGTGGGGAGACAATGATACTCCTGTACGTCCACCAAGCGCAGGTGTGACACTCCTCTTCAAGCAGCTGTATGCACTGAGTTATCTTAGTTAGAGTACTGAATGTCTCTATGGCTGCATGTAAGTTGTAGTAATGGGATATTTATAAATCAAAACTATTAATAAATTTTAAATTTGTAACCATTAAGTTTGCTTACAAAAATAAAACCTCACAAGTGATACAACGTATCAGTGGGCTATTCTGTAGTTTTGAAGTGAAAGATTTTTGAATGCCATTACTTAACAGTATCCTTGCGTAATAATTTCTTCCAGACGAAGGCCCGGCATGGCCGAGCGCGTTAAGGCATGCGCTCGTAATCTGAGGGTCGCGGGTTCGCATCCGAGTCGCGCTAAACATGCTCGCCCTCCCAGCCGTGGGGGCGTTATAATGTCACAGTCAATCCCACTTTTCGTTGGTAAAAGAGTAGCCCAAGAGTTGGTGGTGGGTGGTGATGACTAGCTGCCTTCTCTCTAGTCATACACTAGTAAATTAGGGACGGCTAGCACAGATAGCCCTCTAGTAGCTTTGTGCGAATTTCAAAAACAAAAACAAAAATCTACTATACGAGCCCTCCCCCAGTGGCTCAGTAGTATGTCTGCGGATTTACAACACTAAAATCTGGGTTTTGATACCCGTAGTGGGCAGCGTCCAGATAGCCCATTTTGTAGCTTTGTGCTTAATTCAAAAACAAGAAAATCTACCAGCATATCTGTTTAAGTTATACAGTAATAATTATAATTAATAAGACATATGAGTAAAGGTAAATTACAAAAAGTTTTACTTCCATTTCGCTCCAGATCATCAGTTGGAATTGAAGTACATCAACGGTAAGTTTACAAATTTACAGCAATACAACCCAGAGTTCGATTCCTTGTGGTTGACACACCGAATAAGGCCTAATTTATACTTTACTCTGAAACAAACAGATAAACAGTTGGGTACTCTCACTGGTAGTGGTGGTTTCAACCCTTATTTGAACTTAACTTTTACTCACAACATAGCAGTTTATATTATGTCTCTGAATCGCTTTCTTTTTTTTTTAAGTACAAACTTTTAGCTCCTAGCTCCATCTTTTTTTTCAAAAATATAAGATCTAATTACAGGGGCCCAGCATGACCAGGTGGATAAAACGCTCCATTCGTAATCTGAGAATTACGGGTTCGAATCCACATAACACCAAACGTACTCACTCCTTCAACCATGGGGACGTGATAAGTGACTGCCAATCCCGCTATTAGTTGGTAAAAGAGTAGCCTAAGAGTTGGCGGTGGGTGATGATGACTAGCTGGCCCACTGAATAAAGCAGTGATGACTCAGCACGGTATACACACAAGCTGTAGGTGTTTTATAAATAAACCATTGTGCATGCTTCCTTGGAGTTCTAGGGAGTCATAAGCACTGAAACACAGTTGTTGTTGGAGGGTGGCATCATATAGCCTTCAGTTTGTCATCTCTAGTGGTAATTGTAAGAAAAAAAATCAAGGTGTATCCTGGTTCTGTGTTGATTTTAGACATATAAGCATTATAACTCATATTGACAATTGTCCTAACTATGGAGAGATGAACGCTTGGACAGATTAGAAGGCGTTTATTGGTTTAAAACTCTGAGCTTGGCATTCAGATACTGACAAAACCTCAATGTTACCAGCAAATTTAGTTAATATATCGGCTATCATTAATGTAATTTGACCAAACTTCTGTCTTTTTCATCTTTCCAGTTTTCTATTAGTTTAGCCAACCTATCCCCCAGATTTCCAGATATTAGATTAAAAAACAACAACAACCTTTATATCGCATATTGTCAAATGCTTTCTAAAAATCTAAATACATCAAACTCACACTAATACTTTCATCTACGTAAGCAGTAACCTCTTTTAATAAAAAGAGTAGTAAAGTAAGAGTTTCCCTAGTGAAACCACATGAACTATTCCACAAGATTTTAAACTTTGTTAAATAACTTTGCAAAATATCTTTTATCAGACGTTGAAAAACATTTTACTATCAATGATGAAAGATTAATAGGTCTATTATTAGTGGAAAAATTTTAAATTACCATCCTTGAAAAGAGGAGTAACATTAACCAACTTTCCAATCCTTTGGGGTCTGTTCACTATTCAAGGAGTGATAAAAAGTAAAAGCAAATGGCTTACATATCTAATTTAACCACTTTCAAATTCCTTAGAAAAATATTACCTGGCTTGGAACTTATATTATTTTTAAAGATATCATTTTTTTTTCTCAACAAATTCATAATTAATATGACCATTTTCTTCCATTTTATTCCTATCAAGCAATTGTTTGTGGTAGGGAATACCGTTTAAATCTTCATAAGTAAACGTTGAGGTAGAGTTTATTAACCCAGCCATTCCATCACTGCTAGATGATTAAGTGCTATAGTTTGTTTATGGAATTTCGCACAAAGCTACTCGAGGGCAATCTGTGCTAGCCGTCCCTAATTTAGCAGTGTAAAACTAGAGGGAAGGCAGCTAGTCATTACCACCCACTGCCAACTCTTGGGCTACTCTTTTACCAACGAAAAGTGGGATTGATCGACATATTATAACGCCCCCCACGGCTGGGAGGACGAGCATGTTTGGCGCGAACCCGCGACCCTCGGATTATGAGTCGCGCGCCTTACGCGCTCGGCCATGCTGGGCCTTTTTATTTTCAGTCACCCTTTTTTGTCTATAAAGAATATGTCTATCTTGAACTTTTAAAAAAATATTTTTGAGCTTTTTCCACATTTGGTCAGTATATTCAACTAATTTAGTTAGCAAACCCACAGCAGCTAATTTTTTCTTTTACCTTTAAAATTAAATCACTTGTACCCCAAATATTCCCCGTCTTTACCCTATTAACCATTTCCTTATTAGAAGTTAACAATAAATTTAAAGTGATATTGTTCCTATTAGGTTAGGCCTGGCATGGCCAAGTGGGTTAAAGCTTTCGACTCGTAGTCTGAGGGTCGTGAGTTCAAATCTCCATGGCACCAAACATACTCGCCCTCTCAGCCGTGGGGGCGTTATAAAGTTACTGTCAATTCCAGTATTCGTTGGTAAAAGAGTAGCCCAAGAGTTGGCTGCCTTTCTTCTAGTCTTACACTGCTAAATTTGAGACAGCTAGCGCAGATAGCCCTTAAATAGCTTTGCACGAAATTCAAAACAACCAAAACCTATTAGATTTCCTAACCAATTGTTAAATAAAACCATCTTGAACAGATTCCAAAAATCAGTTTCCCTTCCTTCATGGTTCGACTCTGATATTTCCCAATATATATGCCAAAAATAAAATTTTCAAACTATTATAGCTTCATTAACAGATGAATTATTTTTTGCACGGTGTAGTTTCTCGTTAATATCATGTCTGTAACAAATTGGCCTGGCATGGCCGAGCGCGTTAAGGCGTGCACTCGTAATCCGAGGGTCGCGGGTTCGCGCCCCCATCGCGCTAAATATGCTCGCCCTCCCAGCCGTGGGGGTGTATAATGTGACGGTCAATCCCACTATTCGTTTGTAAAAGAGTAGCCCAAGAGTTGGCGGTGGGTGGTGATGACTAGCTGCCTTCCCTCTAGTCTTACACTGCAAAATTAGGGACGGCTAGCACAGATAGCCCTCGAGTAGCTTTGTGCGAAATTCCAAAAACAAACAAAAACAAACTGTAACAAATTACAACTAAAAGTTTTCTCCTGATACAATTACAAAGAAAATTCAACTATATTCGGTTTCATTGCTATTAGCTTTGATGACCTCAGCTTGTAGCTCACGTTGTAGCCACTCTTTTCTTTCCTTAATAATCTATACATATTAAATAACCTTGTATTGTGAAGAAATTTTTGCATCAAAATTGTCTACACTTTTCAGACAATTTTTATCATATCAAAATCCTTTATTCCAACTGCTACTGTAAATTCATCCATTTTACATTTTATACCTCTAGCATTACAACAATGGCAGTTTAGCCTACCATTAAAAATAACTTTGCACCTTTCGACCTTCCTAGGTCATCTGCAGGTTGAAGATGACCTAGGAAGATCGAAACGTTGTTCTATACTTATCAATAAAAGTGTTAATACCCATATCAGCCGTTCTAAAATACATTTTTTTTCAAAGTGGGTTTCTCGTAATCAAGAATGATTTTTGCACCTTGTTGCAATACTACATTATCCCATATATCTTATTTCTCTTCACTGCTATTTGATCTGCCGTGACCAGGTGGGTTGGGCGCTCCTCTCGTAAACTGAGGGTCGCGGGTTCGAATCCCTGTCACACCAAACATACTCCCCCTTTCAGTTATAACATTACAGTCAATCACATTATTGGTTGGTAAAAGAGTAGCCCAAAAGTTAGCAGTGGATGGTAATGATCAGCTACCTTTCTTTTAGTCTTACACTGCTAAATTAGGGACGGCTAGCGCAGGTAGACCTCGTGTAGCTCTGCGTAAAATTAGAAAAACAAACACAAAAATCACTGTTATTGTCATCTCAAATGTCTAATCCTAGTTTAATATTTAGTTCTTGCAAACAAGACAGTCCTTACCCCATACCAATATAACTCATCCGTTCTAAAAACCTTCCTTTTTTCACTGCATAGGTCCCACAAATTTGAACAATCAATTTGCTCTTCCTTACGTATTAGATCAAGCCTAGCATTCATTTCTAGAATTAAAAGTTAATTCTTGGCAGTTATCCCTTATGCAATGAAGTTTCAATAACCCTCTTTCAGAGTGCTTCTACGAATGCATCGTAATTAATAACAAGCTCTTCTGATATACCATTCCCTTTACCATTAGCTTCTATGTGTACTACAAACACTGCATCACTGCTTGCCTCCATTGGTATATCACTTGCTCTGTCGATTATATCGACCACCTCGTTCCAAGAAAAGATAATCTAATTCTTTTCTCTCTATTTATTACAAGTGGGTCAAAGCTTATCCATTGATCGTTATGCTACAGACTATTGTATACGTGTTGGCTTAGAAATGAATAATACGATTGAGCACGAAAAAAAGGCACGTGGTCCAGGAGCTAATTTCAAACGTCAGTGATTCGGTAAGTTGTATACAATGTGAATTTCTTGTAGACCCTGTTACAAACTTCTAACAGTACTTATTTTGGTGTTGTAAGTTCAATACTTTTTAAAAGTTTGATCAGAAATTGGTGCTTTACATATATATATCTGTCTTCTACTTGGCTAATTCTCATTAATTGAATACTAGCACAGACTGTCGAGTATGTGTCAACTGAAAAGTAAATACCACGAGTTGGAGTATCAGAAGAAATCCATGTGGACTACAGGGCTAACTTTAAAGGCAAATGTTTGCTGAGTTGTATAAAGCATTAGATGTGGTAAACATTTATATTCTATGCTCAACTTTATCACTCCCAGATTGGTGGTTTGGCACAATGGATAGCAAAAACTATTCTGTTGATGCCTATGGAGCTTGTTAATCCTAACAGAACCATCTATGATCAATACTTGCCTCGTGTAATAATGCCACATAGAGAAATGAAACAAGGATCAGTAGTTTACTGCTTTACTGGGAGTCCGAAGAGAAAATCAATGAGCTAAAAAAGGACGAGGATACCATCTCTAGTAATCTCGACTGGTCTGATAAGTGAAAGAAAGTGTAGAGACTTGTTTGATGGTTTTCAACAAACCAGGTGAGGAGTCACCAGAAAAGGATGCGACAACTAGTTACAAAACATTAAATTGAGACTTCTAATCGATAATGATGAGATTGATAACTACTTCTAAGACAGACATGTGGTTAAAAGATTAACTGAAATGGTGACGCGAAGTCTGATTTTGAAGTCATCAAAGATTACTGGAAGCATTATTTAGTATTATATTGTACAGTTACTGTTCGTTCATGAAAGCTAAGATAATAACTAGTTCACAAAACTAAAGTGAAAGAAGACGTTTTCCTTGCTTTCTGAGCCATCATTTGGTAATATCAGACAGTATGTATAAACTGTTTTGCGGTTGCTATTCAGTTACTCATAGCTATTAAACTGTACGATCATGGACTGAAATGAAATGACATTCATTAGTTTCAAGCTATCAAGCGATGTTTAAGTGGAATGTATTTCACACATTGTTGAATTATCTCTCGATTTTAGACAGGCAGCACGATTGAAAGAAGATTGTGATACTTGCTTTCCAAGCAAAGACTGGATGAATTTTATGACATACAATGTTGACCGATGTTTAGAGAAAATCGCTCCAACAATCTAGCTATGGTGTGCAGCACGGCCTGTAGTAATTAAATATTTTTCGTTTGTTATTAACAGGTTATTTAATGTATCTTAAAAGTTTTGAATGAAACAAAGTTAAAGCAAACTGTTTATATTGAATATGTATGTTTCATAAATCTCATTTAAATACATTGTCTGCGGCGACAACGTGTTTATAGAATAACAGCAGCAAGTCTGAGGGCTTATAACGCTAAAAATAGGGTTTTGATGCCTGTGGTGGGCGCAGCACAGACAGCCGCTGTGTAATTTTGTTCTTAATTACAAATAAACTGTTTAAATTAGTAGTTAAGATGTTGATATCAATATGAACATGCTAAATTGTTTTTGTTTGGCGTGAAAATTAAAATTGTAAAAATTAATCGTTACTGATTAAGCCCACAAAATAACATTATTCACACATTATCAATTTAAAGTGTTATCCATCATTGTGCAGGAAAAATTGGTTATATCTGTTAATAGTAATAAATTATCAAGTTTTATAAAGCAAATTTAAATGCTATTATTTTGACCCTAAAAAACGAAACATAAAATCACAAAAAAATCTTAAATATGGTATCATTAATAAACATTAACAAAAATGTTTCCTTTAACTGAATATGACATCTGTTGAATTAACGGAAAAAGGTTTAATAGAATAAGATTCTATTGATTGAGAGAGATGAACTACTTCTATATCTTAAAGAGTCAACAGCTTTGTGAAGGTAACCACATGACTGCAGTTTTATGTGTGTTTATCATAGTAAAATCACATCGGGCTCTCTACTGTATCTAGTGAAAAAAATCGAACGCTTAATTTTAGCGTTGTAAAATAAAATACTTCCTGCTGTTTTACCAGGGGACAGAGTTCTATGACTAGAAAGAAAATTATATGAAGCAATTTATTGGTACGAGTATGGCGTTAATTGAAAAGAAATGTGTTTAACACCACGAAAAAAACTAAGTTTACCCTTGAAGAAGAAAAATCAACCTTAATAAAGTGCTCGGTTTATAATTTTATCATTTAAGTTTCTTAAAAGTTACTATTAGCAGCTACTAGACGAACGCGCATAAATAAACTGATGTGAAAAGTTTAAATCACTTGGACTTATCATAAACCTGAATGAAAAAGAACATCAGTTTTGCAATCACGTCCCCATATTGAAGTAGTGGGTTATTTTTCACCGTTTAGTTTGGTCATCCCTAATTTAGCAATGTAAGACTAAAGAGAAGGCAGCTTAGTCATCACCACCTACAACCAACCCTTGGACTATTCTTTTGCCAACGAATATTGGGATTGATTGTTACTTTATAACGCCCCCACGGCTGAAAGGGCGAGCATGTTTGGTGCGACGGGGATTTTTCAATGAGTTGAACTTTTTAGAAAAATAACTTGGGAGAATAAGCAAGCCAATAGAAAGTACAATTTAAGAATAATATTGCTCTTGGAAACATGTTTAGGTGAACATGCTGAAAGTTACCAAAACGGGCACTGAAAGTTTAATATTAAGAATTACATATGTATTCATTACTCTTGTTTCAGTGAACTGTTCAATTATTTTCCCCCACATGCCTGTTAAAATAAAATAATGCATTTAGTTTATAAGTATAACAAATGAGCTATATTTATTGCGAACTCAGTAGTTTAGTTTGAAATAATTATGTCGTTATCAAAAACCTGATTTCACCAATTAGATTTTACAAACAAATACGATCGTCATTGGCTCAGCAGTAAAGATTAAAGGCTTAGATGATTAATGGTTGGGTTATCTGCAATGGGTACATTGCATATAGCTTATTATGAAAGTTTGCGCTTAAACAGATAAACAAATATAATGTATGTTTGTGAACACATTGGGAAATATCTGTGTCCCATTTTGTTATTTAAGTAAATATTCTTTGAATAATTTGGTAAAGATACACGACGAGTTTGTTGGATTAGTATTGTCCTGTGGTCTTAAAATGACGTGAAAACAAACAGGTTTGTAAAGAATTCTCGAACATGAAAAATTACGTATTAACACACATGACTAACTTCACGTTAACGTTTTTAAATAATTTTTAAATTATAGAACGTTTTATTTATTATTTAAATTGCAATGCTATCATTGTATTATGTTAGCATATAAATGTAATAAAAAATATGCTATTCATATGCATTACTATAACTAGTTTGGAAATAAAAAAGCTTACATTTTGTTTATCCGAGCATTTTTCACTAAGCCTATAAGTTTTACTCTTGTTGTACAGGATTATAACTAACTTCTGAACAAAATGATATGAACAGAAGGTTATTATCAATAGATTTTCTGTTCCCCTACATCAGTACTTGAAACTTAAATTAGCTATACATACATTAGGGGTATAGTCTATATATCTTACGATTATAATATGAATGTCTGTTTTGTTAATGAATGTCATTACACGTAGCTATTAACTATACTGTACTTATTCATCATAAAGCACTCCGTAACTGGGACAACAGCATTTCTCTGGACTTACGAAGCTAAAATCCGGGATTAGATTCCCCTCGATGGACACAGCAAGTAACCCACTGTAGCTTTTGCACAACATGAAAGAGAGAGTACATTAACCTCATCGATTATTTTTGTTATATTATTGATGAAGATATTTAGCGAAAACTACTTAGAAGCTTAAATTAATAATTGAATAAATGTCTAGTTTTCTGCGCTAAATTACAAGTTCATATGTTTTTATTTCATGCTTAATAATATAATTCCCCGCGTCGCGCTAAATTACAAGTTCATATGTTTTTATTTCATGCTTAATAATATAATTCCCCGCGTCGCGCTAAACATGCTCACCCTCCCAGCCGTGGGGGTGTATAATGTGACGGTCAATCCCACTATTCGTTGGTAAAAGAGTAGCCCAAGAGTTGGCGGTGGGTGGTGATGACTAGCTGCCTTCCCTCTAGTCTTACACTGCTAAATTAGGGACGGCTAGCACAGATAGCCCTCGAGTAGCTTTGTGCGAAATTCCAAACCAAATAATATAATTCAAAATTCATAAATTCAGAATTGAATGATCTAATACTGTTGTTTTTGTATGTCAATAATTATAGCATAAAAGTTATTAATAATTCTACGTATATTGCTGACGCTATAGCATAGAAATGTCTCATACCAGTGATAATCGAGATAAAACATGATTAAGTTATAGACACTTGCGTTACTTTTATATTTATATTGCCTATGTGATCTGAATCTTTCTTGGCAATTTCTCCAAAAAGCAATTAAATACTTCGTTTTTACTAGAGTACACCATAGCCTATGAAAAACCTAATTATGTGACGTCGTATTCTCGTCAGATTTATTCCGACTGTGTTTTAGAGGTTAACTGTTGAAAGTGTGTAGTTGGTGAAGTTGATTTAAGTGTTCTTGAAAGTAAAAGCAGAATTAAACATAAAAATTGGG
Organism: Carcinoscorpius rotundicauda; assembly: GCA_011833715.1. NCBI lineage: Eukaryota > Metazoa > Arthropoda > Merostomata > Xiphosura > Limulidae > Carcinoscorpius > Carcinoscorpius rotundicauda. The sequence continues at coordinate 52,332,450 of CM022395.1, forward strand.
GTTGTTAATAAAAACAACAAAATAAAAAGGGTTGCTGATTCTGTACGCTAGATAAATTATTGCAAGATTATTATTATTACGAAAACAAATGTTTTCAGCGCGGCTTTTATCTGCAGGTTGTTCGATTGTACGACATGGACGACATTCGTTCAAGAACCGGAACATTGTTGAACCAGCCAGGTGTATTGCATCTTGTATAGACCGTATGTAGGCATTGTTTATAATATTAGAATGATCACTGTATATCATTATAAGACTGTATTATTAATATACTACGCTATTATTTGCACTCACTATGGTCTGAAGTACTTCTTAAGATTATTAATCTTAATACTACATATCATTAGGTTAGATATTACATGGTATGTGAGAAAAAGTAAATTATAAGAATTCACTCTAGTTCTCAACAGCAGCCTGAGGTAGCCTACGTAGTTAAATCCCAAAATACATTCCTCACACAAAATCTGAACTTATGACGGGATGACTACCGTTGTATTTATATTCAGTGTTCCAAGACATTTAGGAAGAAAGCATTTAAATTAATTTGTCAACCTGAAAATGACCTAAGAAGGTCAAAACGTTGTGTTGTTCTGATTTTGTTTTTCTTTCAGGGCTTTCACTTTTTATGTATTGTATGAAATTATTCCTTTTTGGCTTTTCTCATTTGTCTGCCATTAAGGTCTGTGAGGACTCTCTTTCTTGAGCAGTTGCACACCTGTATTTTCACTATTTATCCATCATAACAACTTTTATCTTGGTTTATAGCCATTCTTCATGCTATTCCTTGATTTCAAACATTAGAATCTTTACTATTTTCCTAAACAAAGAATGGTGGTGGTGGACCCATTCTATCTCATCTAATGCTAAATTTTCACATTTTTATCTTTTTTTTTACCACCACTCTGTATTATCTCTTATCCCTTCACTTTGTTTTTGAGGCACATGCTGTAAAAAGATTTATTCTAGAGAGGTTTGTTTTTTATCACTTTAGCTTACACTATTTTCTCTGCTGTATTTGTCTCTACTTAGTTTCTCTGATGTTTGGACATGTTAGGTTGGGATGGTTTCTTAATTAACGTTTGTCTCACCTTTACTTCCATGACCTTCATCTAGCTCTTTTTTTCTTCAACCAGAGGTCTTTTATTAAATGAGAAGACCTGTAGATTTGTCATTGTTACTGGTAAAATGTTAGAATCTTTTGAGATTATCTTAAACTCAATTTTTAGAAAAATAACATCTTTGTGGTTTTTCTTTCTTTTTCACCAGTTTACTAAAGTTCATTAGAAATGCTTTTGCTTTTATGTTGTTAATATTTTTGAACTTTTAGAAACTGCCTTAAATCTGTACAAAAGATAGTTATACTGACTAACCACTTCTGTGTAGGATATTTAGTTGTGCCACAATAACAGCTAGGACAAAGCATGTAAAATGCTGTAAAACAAGCTTGAACATGTGTTATTTGACAACATTATTCAACTGTATGAACAAAATGAAATTTGAGGTCATTGGAAAACAAAATGATGACCAATTTGATATTCATATTCATTGTAAAATTTCTCAATAGGATTGAAATTTTACTGTTTAAAGAATGTTGTAAAAATTACTATCATGTTCTTGGAAATAATGTTAGACAGCATGTGCTGTAGAATTTTTCAATATAATATTAGAAAAGTCTGTTCATCAGTGTTGAAGTCCATTGTTATGGGGTAAGTTAGATCTGTTATAATAATGTTTTGGTACACTTTAGGTGTTGTTTTTTCCCAAACAAATCTGGAAGCACTACCCTAAGAACATTTATCATACTGTTACAACATTATCAAAATCTCACTGTGTTTTAGCAGTATAAGTACAGTTAAATGCCTTGTGCTTTTCTTCACGATTTACCATAATGTTATTACTGAACAGGATGAAAAGTAGTTATCATACCACCATGTACATTTCCAGTCATTTATGATAAGTGGTTTGTGCTAAGACCAGTAAAGTCATATTGCCTCTTTTCTTTTGAAATGAAGCATGCTTGAAGTATGAATACAGTAATAAAACTATTATATTTATTTAGTTTGTTGTATGTAACTGCACAAGATATACACTTTACGTTTTATCATAAATTTACAATTTACTCTAAGTAAATAAATCAAAATGAAATTGAGAATTTGTAAATTTATTAGTAAAATATACACGCATATATATGTTAATTGAATATTTGAAAGAAAATTATGTATTTTCTCTGACAGCATCCATGGGTCTTAATGATGAGCAAATACAAATGCAAAGAATTGCAACCGAATTTGCTCAGAAAGAATTTCTTCCATACATGGCAGAATGGGATGAAAAGGTACTTCATGTTATTTTGTGAAAAAGGTCTCACTAAAAAATATCGTTGAAGGCGCTAAATTTTTTTTGTATTCATTCCTTTTGTAAGTTTTTTTCATCGAGTAATATCTTATTAAGCAATATCTGTTCATTGAATTATGTTACAGTTTTATAGTTGAGGTTTATTTGCATTATTTGTTCTTCAGTATTCACCAATACTTAAATCTTTAGAATCATTAAAGATCACATTGATTGTACTCTGGACACCCAATCTTAAAAGTGCTTATTGCTGAAACTTCTCTGCATTAACATCCACGTTTCTATTTTTTTTTTTTTTCCATATTACATTACATGAAAGTGACACTCCTACAAAAATTGGGGCCTAATAGGCCCCAGAGCAACTTGAAAGGTTATTAATATTAGGCTAATAATTTTGTATTTAAATGAAATTGCCATTAACTGACCCTATCCCTTTATATTTTAAGCAGCAATAATATTTTGACTTTTCAGACATTTACGAAATAATATTTATAAAACTTTTTTAAAACATCCACTAAGGGTATATCTTTAGTGGATGTAAATATTTTTTTCGTAGGAGTGTTAAAACACAAATTTTGGTTCTAATTCACCTCTTTTATAACAGGTGAAAAAGCTAAATCCAGAAATTAGCTACTGGTGCTCAAGTTTGTGATGTACTTCCAGATCTAAAAGTGCAACATTAACTATAAACTAAAATAATTGTAAAATGTAGCATATTAGTGTTTTCGAGAATTGTTTTATGTCAATAAAAATTAAGTGGATATACAAATTACAAGGTGCTCTACAAAAGACTTTATTTCTAGTTATTGCATGGGTATACATACTATTTGAAAGACTGATTGTAATAAATTTGTTACCATTTCTGTAAATGCTTAAGGGTGAGCATTAGCTGTCAGTGTACTTAATCTTTCTGTTTTGAAACTGTCACAGTAGTTCTGATCATGAAAAGCTCATTTTGAGTATTCAACAATGTACACCAACCTTTATAAGTATTAACTGTTTATATGCATTAACAATTTTTAATTTTGGTTAATCTGTTATGAATGAAAATTAATATTAGAATTGTTAAATAAAATAAATGATTAAATTGGCTGACAGATAACAGTCTTTATTAGTATGATTACAAAAATAGATGCACAAATTCTCAATCACTATAATTAGTGTGCATTTAATGAAAGGTTAGATATATGATGTTTGTCTTTTTGCATGGTTTATAAATAGTAACATTGACATTAAACAAATAAGAATGTAACACATACATTTATATATACAAGTTCTAAAAGTGGTACATTATGCAATGTAATATCAGGTTCAGATATGAATAGTGAATGTGCACTTTTATTTGGTGGATAGAATTACAATGAATTAAGAGTCTTGTTGGTGACTTTATCATAAACAGGCAAGCATAGCCACTGTAATGATACATATTGGTTTATGTATCATTATATTTTCTTTATGCTGAAAAAATAAACAGCTTCCAGTCAATAATATATGTGTATTTATTGCTCAGTGTTCCACTTTATTGGTTTTTCTTGGCTTCAATGGTGGTGCATAATTATAGGAAAAAAACAAAAACTTGTATAAAGGACAGTGTTGAAAAAAATTGTTCTTATCCTTCTTAAAAATTTACTTGTCTCTTTACTATCTTGCAAAACATTTTCACAAGCTGAAATCTGTAATGTTCTTATATTATTGTTTTGACAAAACACAAAAGTATTGTACACAGCCTCAGAGTGTTTGTTTGTAAAGTTAGTAAAATGAAGTTACACATGTTTTGTGAACAAAAGACTGATTGATAAGTTGTGAAATGTGATTTCTTTTTGATATATATATATATGTATATATTGTCAGCTGTTAGATTTTTTGCTCACCAAAATGGAAATAAACCACATGTGTGGGAGCAATAATAATCATATTTAGATTGTACATATACGTACATAGGGAAACCTTAGATGCATAATGCTGTATTTCCGAGAGGATAACTAATCTCTGTATACAGTTTAGCTGTCTTGTACATCTGCCAGATATTTGTGTGCTATTATTCTTGAGGCAGTCCAACATATTTTTACACAATTTTACATGAATTGTGTCACCACATAACGATCTCATGCAACAAACCCTCCATCAAAGAAGGATGACACATCATTGTTCACACTATTTCACCCTATTAAGATTGTAGAACACAGACATGTTTGAAAATTTCATTTGTGTTCTATCTGTTGAGAGTAGTTTTGTTAATGAAACTTTGTTTTTCACTTTCTTTAGCTTTTGATTGAAGTGCTTTAATTTTTTTTATGGTGAATTCTCAGTGGTTGTGATTTATATTTAGTGCCAGGTGGAGGACATTATTCACACTTAGACCTTGTTTCTGTTGTGGCTTTGGAGGTTCATTAGCTGTCAGGGTTGCTGCAGTCACTGTTCAGTGTGTTTTAAATTACAACATGCTTAATGGGCTTCTTGCTCGTGACTAGTTTTTTTTTGTTTTTCCTGTTAGGTCAGGAATGATCTGATAGACTATTGTCTTCAGCCTATTTACTTTTGATAGTTTTTTTTTTACCATTTGTGAAATGACTCATGTTTTGATCTCTCTGAGATTTCCTTGTAAGGTTTGTTCCTTTTCATCTCATTTGTTTATCAATATTATTTTTATTTTTCTCTTGTTCTTATTCACCATTCTTGGGTTTATCTTGTCTTTTCTCCTTGCTTGATATTACACTGTTTCATTTTTGTAGTAGCTTTTCTCTCATGCCCAATATTACTTGCTCCCTTTATGTTTGTGGTTCTTTTTGTCCTGATTTGTGGACTTTTTTTTGATTTTCTGTCACTCATATCTATCTAGTCAGCTTGAGATAAAATACTTTACCCTACCATTCATGTTTTAATTCCCTTTGCAGATTTTGTTTTTTCTCTCTATCCTTTTGATTTCCTTTTCCTAAGCTTCCTTTTATCCCAAAACCTGCTTAATACTTCTGATGACTAATTTAAACAATCATTTCTGTCTCTGTTTCGCCTCTTCCGCTTCAACTGTATCCCTCTATACTTTGTTCTGCTGTTGGATTACATTCCTTTTTACTACACTCCTTCCTGCTTCTTGTGTATTTATTATTCATTTAGCTCCTTTTCATTACCAATGTCTTTACTAGTGTTATTTACCTCTAGTAGCCTTGTTTGATTATATAAAACTTTTGTCTTTGTTATCCTTTTGGTTTTTTACTTTTTCTTGACTGTACTCTTTACTCATATTCCTCATCTGGATCGGTCTTCTTCTTTTTATAGATTCTAGGTCATTTTCCTTTTATTTTGCAGGGCATTCTTTGCACCAGTGACTATCACATTTACATTTCTGTGGGTACATTTTTTCATGTTAATCTCAATTTCTACCACCAGTTATTTTCCATTTCCCTACTTTAGTCTCATGTATTACATCTTTACAATTCGCTCTTTGTTTTTCTCCTTCTAACCCTATCCACAGTATTTTTCACCTGGTCTGCTGTTAACCATTGTCAGCATGTGAGACTGCTTTATCCTTCTCAGCCTGTTTTATCTGTGTTTTTTTCTGTACAATCCATGTTTTTGTCTTCCTATTCCTTGCTCTTCTCTCCAATTCAGCATCATCTTTGTCTGTATTCAATGATATTATGAAGGTGTACACTTCCCACATTTGTGACCTAGGGTTTGTACCCCTTTTCTTTAACTGTTATCTGTTTAGCCAGTTTTTGGATGTTTTATCTTTCTCTGCCTCTCTTCTTTTAGGGTGGCTACTTGGTTGGGAGAGAACTAATCTTAGGATCTAAGTCCTTTCTAGTATATATCCTTTCATTGTTGGGTACTTTTGGATGTGTTTTCTTTTTTGTTTCAGCTGACTTTATCCTTTCTTTGCTTTTGTGCTATTGCTTATCTGGTCATTATATTTGCTACTTCTCATTTTTTTTCCCTGCATGAGTGTTTCCTTCACTTTTTGGGACTCTGGCCTCCCTAGAATCCTCATTCCTTTGGGGCACTTTTTTGTATATCTTACAGTAGACCTTGTTGACCTTAACTTTTTTAGGGTCCTTTGTCATTTTTTGAGAGTATACTGTTTCCTTTGTTCCTTCACTGTCTCTTAAGTTGTATCTCTCTCTTTTTGGTGCTTTTCTTTCTGACTGAAGTACATTTTTTAATAAAATCTAGGATTCTGGATTCTGAACAAGAATTTACTCTGCATCAGGATGCCAGACTGTCTTGCTCTTCACTGAGTATGTTCCTATTCCTGCTCTTACTGATGGCTCACTTGGTCATGTTTGATCAAGCCGATTCCATGATATTTTTCCTGCTTAGACTGTCCTTGTAGCTCTTATTCAAGAACCTTTTTGTTTTGAGCATTTATCTAAGCCCATCCACTCCCTTCTCCAGTAGCTTCAGTCTTGGAGACAGACTGTTTGTCTCAGCCAGTCTGTATTCTACCAACAGAATAATCTTTATGCCTCAGATCTTCTATGAAGTTTATCTTTGGGTTGACACATCCATTTTTGATGATTTTTGCCACCATTTTCAATTCCATGCTTTTTGTTCTCTACTCCTCATTCTTAAACTCTGGCTGTTGCATTTTCACCCACACGTGGTCTTACCTCTATCTTTGTACATACTTACCTTTTCATATCCTTTTCTTTGGCCTTGGATATGTATGTTACTTTTCTTTTAGGACCCTATTATTGGCATCTTTTTGATCATCTTAGCCTCAGTATGCATATTCAGATCCCTTCCTCTTCACTTTATTCTCTCTCTCTCTCTTTCTTTTGTCTCTTATTTTCACACCTTCATTCTTCAGAGAGGGGTATGCATTCTCATGCAGGGATTTTTTCTTATCTGTTTCCTGTCAAGCTGGACTTTTCACTCATGTTGTATTATTCTTGTTTTCATTGCATAGTATTTGTCTGTCACCATTTGTGGCAAGTCTTTTGTTATCAGTCTTTCTACCAGCCTTTTCATCCTGGCAGTAGTTGTTGTTGTTTTTAATTTAAGCACAAAGCTACACAATGGGCTATCTGTGCTCTGCCCACCACGGGTATCGAAACCCTGATTTTAGCGTGTAAGTCCGCAGACATACCTTTCTGATTTTCTTTCCCAAGTGTTTCTCAATGGATTCTTTGTCTTATCCTTTGCTGGTATAAAAAGGGGGTTCATCTCTTGTCGTCTTTGTTTTTTTATGCTCTGTTGTTGTCCTTGTATTTCCTTACTCTCTTTCCCATTTTAGATCTTAAAGATGTTTTGCACAAACTCTTGCATGCTGCTCCATATAAGCTACTGACCTTCATGACCCATACTGCCTTTATTTCCTTACTTGTTTTCTTGTATTTAAACAATTATCATTGTTCTGATATGTTTCCTTTTTATGTTTTTTGTGCCCTATTCCACCACACTTATCTTTACCTTTCCCAAGACTGATGCTTTCTTTACTAGACTTTAACCATTCAGGAGGTACACCATACTTTTCTTCTGTCTCCCCTTTTTCTGTTTTTACCAGTTGGATCATTTGCACCCAATTCAATTCTTATTTCATATTTGGCTATTTAGTGCATCTTATCATGAACCTTTCCCTTTAGAGATTCTCACTTTTGTCTATCCCTGTTCTGGGATCCCATTTTTTTCTGTGTACCTTCTCTACAGGATGGGTTTGTTATGTTTATCTTAGGATGTGGATGTTCACAAATGATTTTTATTTTGCTTTCAGATCACCTGTTTCTGTTTTTTTGTTAGTCTTTTATTTCATTTTTGACAGCCTTTTGATGAGTTTCTCTAGATGAGCATGCAGACTTTCTTTATACCTTCTGGCTGTTTTATCCCCTGATGGTTTCCAGCTTCCACAGTTCATCATTTTTCAGTCACCTCATCACTTCTGAGGAGAATATGTACTATTTCTCTTTCAGTACCTCTCTGCCGTTTACATAGGATTCCATTAGTTGGTTGATATTTCCTTTCAGGATCATAATTAAAGAAAAATATAAAGTACTGTTTAAAACCCTGTAGTTAATGGATAACTGTAAGTAACTGTTGTTTCTGTGAATGTATATATAAGCCCCACATTCATAATAAAATATGTTGCCTTTTAACATTTCTCAGAAAATCTTAAATAAAAAATAATAATTTTTCTAACTACAATATAAAATTCAAAATATTTATTCATATTTTATTATAGAAGCTTAAATTATTTAGTATGAGTGTGAACTGTTGTGTGGTAGTTTGTAATACTTATAGTTTGTAAGACAGCTTATTTTTTCTTGAAAAGTTATACTTTTCTTTGGATGTAGGAATATTTTGCTAAAGAAACTATGCAAAAAGCAGCTCAACTGGGATTTGGGGCTATATACGTTACAGAAAAATATGGTGGTACAGGACTTACGAGACTTGACTCTTCTATCATTTTTGAAGCTCTTTCTCGTGGTTGTGTTAGCACTACAGCTTACATGAGCATTCACAAGTGAGTAGATATGTTTTAATAGCAACTAATAACATATTAATATACATTCTTAGTTGTTTTATTGTTGTACAGATAAGATTATTTTTTTACGTGTTTGTCATTTGTGCTTCAGTAATGAGTATTACCCTTAAAAAGTTCATAATATGGAAAGGCTGATAATAGCTTTATAATAGAATTTCTAATTAGCTCAACAATTTATTAATTTTATTTATGGTGTATTTATTTTATTTTGCACATCCATTTTTATATCTGTAAATATAAATATCTGTTGTTATTTTTCACTAAATCTGTAAAATTTTATTAAAGAAAATATATAATCCAAGTTAGTTTGAATCTTTCTTGTGAGCTATTAAAGGGTTTATGGTTGAAAATATTGTTAACAGCAAAAGTAGTATTGTGATGAAATCCTGCTTTCTGATCATTATAATTAAAATATTATATTCCAGTAACCTTACTCATTACTAGGATATTTTTATTGCTTTGATCAGAAGTTAATCGTAGTTAAGAACTTCACACTTAAATTGTTACTGTAATAAAATTAGTTTTATTTAGCATGTACAATATTGAAAACTGAAGATCTATATATAAATATAATTCAATGGGCTTTTTTTCACTTATTTATGTTCATATGATCTTATGTACACATTTTCTTTACATTATTAATTTTGTGATATTTCTGTCAGTAAAAGCTGTTGATAAAAATTAACTTGTTACATGTAGACTGTATCAGCATAAGCAGAAATACATTTTAAATCAGTGAAAGAGGATTTCTGCTAGCAGTCTAACAAATTTTTATTTATGTAATAATGAACAAATTTAAATTTCTAATAATTTATTTATTTAATTTGTTTTTGAGCATGATTTACTTCCATATACTTCTAAAGGTGTATCATGCCTTAACATGCCTTATTAATATTAGGCTAATAATTTTGAATTTAAATGAAATTGCCATTAACTGACCCTATCCCTTTATATTTTAAGGAGCAATAATATTTTGACTTTTCAGACACTTGCAAAATAATATTTAAAGTTTTTTTTAAAACATCTACTAAGGGTATCACTTTAGTGGATGTAAATATTTTTTTTGTAGGAGTGTTAAAGATTTTATAGGGTGTTGCAGGTTGATCACAGATTTATCATTTTTCAAATAATCAAAATTGGTTTTAAAATCAAATCAGCTTTTAGCTGTATTGTCTCTTCTAAAATATAAATATATTATTTTACTGAGAAGATAAGAGCTAAAATAGTATAATATATTTAACTCTAACATTATCTTAACAGTGTTATCAATAGGTTACTTATATTTAATGTTGATTATTTATTATCAGGCAACAGTGGTTAAAAGTAGTGTAACTGTTAAGCACTCACAGTGGGTTTTATTTGAAAAGTCAGAGCTGACATGTGCATTTAAAGAAGCTGTTAGTAAAGTTATACAATTTGTATAAGAGTTTGTGAGTTGGTGGAGAAATAGAAGGCTGTTGTAAGTAGAATAGAGACTATGAATGAAGATGAGGGCAAACAGCAAAAAATGTCACAAGGATTTACAAGGGAAATTATGTAGTGGATTTAAGTATAATGAGATAGTTCTGTTAATAAAGAGAACCTTCAGTTGTGCAGATGAACTTAAGGAGAGAAGGATAACAAAAAAGATAGTTGAGGATTGGAATGAAAAACGTGGTTATTGTTGCTGAAGGTTTTTTAGTATAGCATGTGAATAGGATAGTCTGTGGGGTAAACAAAGAGAAAAAATTAGATTTACTATCCAAGGGCAAAGGTGGAGGATATAGCCAATGGAATAAGTGATACAGTAAATAATGCAGTCTTTGTAATACTCATAGGTGCTAATGATATAGGAAAGTGTATATCAGAATATTTTGTTGCTAATTGCAGTGCAATAATAAAGACATTCAAGGAAAAGAATGTAATAACTTTATTCTTTTCGGGACTTTGCCAAGACTTAAAACGTGGGGGTGAAATTATAAGTATACCACAAGGGCTGAATGTTAGGCTAAGGTTAAAATACAAGGAAAAGCAGGTTGGTTGTTTAGAGTTGTGGGACCAATTGACACAGAAATGTGAGCATTTTGGAATGGATGGTTTACAGTTAAATAGGGTAAGAGCTGGTGTATTTGAAAGGGCTATTAACCCTTTTGCTATGGGTCAAAGGCCATGTCATCGCATTTGTTGACTTGCATTCAAATTTAAACTACTATTTTATAATTTATTCCTATAAGTTTGGAATCAAATTGTAGATTATAGTTCAAGCTTTAATATTATATTTAAAATTTAAAAGTAAATGTTAAAAAGAAATCTAAATATAGATTTTAGTTAGTTACATGGTATTTTGAATACAGCACTGTTTACAAATTAGATGCTTGTAAAAGTACTAAGTTTATAGTTTTGTACAAATTAGGAACTGAAATTACTAATAATATCAAGAAACAATATAAAATAAGAATCTTGTATCTTTTTATTTCTTGAGATATGGCTTATGTGCTGAATCAAACACAATGACCCTGTTCACCTCTTTCTATATATATATAAAAATGGTCCCTTATATAAACTCCAATTAGTAACATGTGAATAACCAATTAAGGGCTTCGAATGTCCCTAGAGTGAATTTTTCCAGCCATTTTAATCTGTGAAAAGGCTACTGCCTTCTTTCAATCAAAGATTTTAAGGAATCATGTTGTGCCTTTGGTCTGCTTGAAGTTTCATATTTTTTAAATCTACATAATCTTAGTTATTAAGCTTAACAAATTATAGTGGAATTCGATGGTGTTAGTGTAGTTATTTATGATTTTTTGGTTATTCAACTTTGTATACAAAACTTTCAATTGTTTGATATCCTCCGAGTACAAAGGTCATAGTGAGAAAAGATAATTCTTACATTGCTTCTTGATTTACTAGTCTATATTTTAAGAAAAATAGTTTTAATTTATTTCTAAATACTAAATAATCTACACACGCACATGCACGCAATGTATAATAATTGAAATGTGACTGTATATAGCAAAATACTAGTTTCATAAAACACAGCCAAGGCAGGGTATCTATTTAGATGGTTTTCTGCAACAATTGGGTAGGAAACCTAATGGGATCAGTGCTATATTTTAGACTTGTTATTAATTTTCTAATAAATAAATGGTTGATATGGTACAGATTAATGAACATCTGGGAAAAAGTGGTCATTGATCAATTAGATTTGATGGAAATAAAGAATAATGAAATTGTTGTTCTAAATTTGAAAAAAAAGCAAATGTTAGAGAAATAGATTGAGAATTATCTACTATGGATTGGGTAATTAGAATAGTTGAAGATGCTGAAAAGATGTGGAAAAAATTTAAGAATAAATTCTTACTATTCTAAATATTCAAGATATGAATGTTTCTTAGAGACAAAAGAGGGAGGCTGCAAGTAAAAAAATCAGGGTGGCTCACCAAGGTATAAATGACAAAATAAAGGAAAATCATTATAAATATAAGAAGTTTAAATTGGCTGCAATGATGGGTGAGTTGGAGGAATGTAGAAAATTAACAGAGTTGTTCAAATAGAAAATTAAGAAATCAAAAAGTATATAGAAAAAGTTTGGCTGAAAATGTAAAAATGAACAGTAAAATATTAAGATTGGAATAAGGCCTTTAAAGGAAGATACATAAAGACCAATGTATGATGATTATGGGATGGTTGGGTTATTAACTTCTGTCTTTTTCTACTTTTTACTAGTGAAAATTTAAGCAATATTTTGGATGGAAGCAAGATTGAAGAAGATTGTCACATTAATTCTGAGATTGTTAAGAAAAGCCAGGAATTTGATAAAGCACTTGAGTTAGATAACATTTGCCCAAGGGATTTTGAAAGAGGTTAAAAATTGGATACTTGATTCACTTGTTACTGTTTTTTGTGAGTTTTTCTGCAATTGTCAGGTACTAGAAGACTGGAAATTGGCTAGTGTTATCCCCTTTTCAAGGTAGTTGATAAAATTTGTTTTGGTAATTATAGGTCTATTTGTTTTGCATCAGTAGTGATAAAATTTTAAAATTATAGTGAAAAATGCTTTGCAAAGTCATTCAATAAAGATAAAAATTTTTTAATAGTCATCATTGTTTCACTAGGGGAAAGTCTTGTCTTACTGATCCTTTTGCATTCTTTGAAGAGGTTATTGCTTGTATAGATGAGGGTAATGATGTAAACTGGGTGTATCTGTGTTTTGATTAAACATTTGACAAAGTGCCACATGAAAGTCTTGTCAAAACTATTTTTGTTTAGATTTGGGGAATTGATGGACTCATTGGTTAGAAAACTGTCTAAGTGGAGAAAAGTAAAGGGTTGTTATGAAAATAGCTCATTGAAACTGGAATAATGTCATAGTGAGGTCCTTCAGGTCTCAATGTTAGGACATTTTGCTGTTTTTGATTTGCATCAGTAACATAGATAAAGGAATAATCAATAATTTATTCACATTTGCTAATCATGTTAAAGTTTTGAATGTTGTTGACTAAGAGGAGAATGCTATTGCTTTAGAAAAAGGATTTGGACTGTTTAAGTAAATAAGTGGCATATGAATTTAAATTGTAATTAATGCTTGAATGGTATTACAATTTGTATTATGAGTATAATTTTGATAAGGGTACCTTCAGGAGAAAGTACTTGGATTTTCAAGTTCATCAATCTCTTAAACCATTGGGTAATGAGCTGTCACTAGTGGCAGGGTAAAGAGAATTATTGGTATTCATAAATATTGAATACATGTATTAAGAGGTTATAATGCCAATGTATTATGGTAATTGGTTATGCCACATTTATAGTACTACATTCAGGATTATTACTGGGATCATTACCTTAGAAAGGATACTGAATTATTTAAAAATTTTCTGAGAAGGGCTGCTAGGATGATACATTTGGAGGAAAAGTTGTTGTATGAGGACAATTAAGATCTTTAAACTTTTCTTTTAAAAGAAAGAAGAGTTAGAGGAAATTTGATTAATGAATTTAAAACTGTTGAAGGAATTGTCAGTTTTTGCTTTCAATGATGAGAATGGTAAGACAAGGAGACATGATTATAAATTTTAGCTTAGCAAGGTAGAAGTTGTCTATAGCTATTTTACTAACAGGGTGGTTGATCTTTGGAATGGGTTTGCTTCAGATATAGTAGATGCAATTAACTCTTTTTCTCAGAACTGCCAATATATTGACTTGTAGGTCTTGTTCCATTTTGTAATGAGTCCCACAACTTGAATGTTTTATATATTCAACATAAAAGTAGAACTACTTCCATTAATAAAACATTTTCAATGTAAATACTAATTTAATTGTAGAAAGGCATGTTTTTAGCAATTTATCTGAGTGTTTGGAATACCTTTTTTAAAACAAAGAAAATGACCACAGCCACTACTTTTAGTAGGCATTGTTGCTTCAATTCTGAGCAAGAAAGTTATTTGAGGAACTTCTGTGCATGGAAGATGACTGACTAGGATAGGTCTAGTGAAAGTGGCACTCCGGTCAGGCATGAGTACAGGTAAAGGCATGGGAAAGACCAGTGGTACTGTAATGAGGAAAAAGAAAGCATTTTCTCGATCTACACCTAACAAGAGGAAAAGAATAGTTGTAAGAATTTTAAAGACAAAGTAACATGGAAAGTACTTGAAGAAGAAGAGATGGAGGTGAACTTTGCATTCCCTGAGCCACAATGAAACATCAAGCTGCACTTGGATAAAACCATTTACCAACAGTTTTCATCAAAGCTTTTCTTTATGAAAAAAATTGTAACCATTTTGATTTTTGGCATCAGTGCATATGCAGCAAGAGTTTTGGAGGAAAAAATTGTCTAAGAAGACAATGATAATTTGCTTTCTGGATGCCAGTTACCTATTGTGAATAATTGAAGATTACAGAAGTTTTGATTGCTGTGTTTGGACTAAGGACTATAGAGTCCATTACTGGATATTTCTACCACAACATGCTTCGTGTCTGTGAACCAGATGTTGAAAACAAAGCAAGGAATTGAGCCATCTGTGGAGAAGTTGTTGAAAAAGTTTGGGCTTGGCTGCTTTATTCCCATATAAAAATGTGTGTTTCAATGAGATGGTTGTCAGGTGGAAAGGCAAATTTGGTTACAAGCAGTTATATGCAAGCAAGCTTTAAAATAACACATCAAGACATGCAGACTTTGAGAATCTGCAAGGGGGTATGTTATCAATTTGAAAATTTATTTTAGAAAGGGCACAATATATAACTCTGAACTTGAAAACTACTCTGCTCATACTGTCAGTTTTTTACACTTTTCTGAAGGTCTTACAACCTGGTCATCAGTTGTTAACTGTCAGATAAAACCCTACAGCAGCTCTTTTAGAATATCTAAGCACACACAGCTTCAGTTACACTGGCATGTTTGACATCATCCATGTTAGTTTTCCTGAAAAAGTTAAAAGTCTGAAACTTGACCTTCAGGTGGTGAGGTGGTTTTTGGACTTAAGAAATAAAACATGGTATGTTATTTGGAGGGAGAAAAAGGCAAAAAAAATTGTGTTAGTATTAATCAAAGCTGTAGGACAAACCATTTAAAAAGGAGCAGGAGCAAACACCATTATAAAGCTAAAAGTTGTGGATGACTACAACATGTTGATGAATGGGTATGATTGTGTTGACCATATGGTGGAATGTTAAAATATGAACAACCACAAAACCTGTAAGTTGGGGAAGAAAGTATATCATTGGATAATCAAAGTGACCCAAGTAAATGCCCATATGTATATGCCAGTCAAAAGGGTCAAAGAAAGCCTGTAAGTTTTTGAATAAAACCTCATTGACAGTCTCACAAACAAAGCTACAAAGGTGACACTTAACTGTCTACAAAATAATTCAAAACTTGGGAAGTTATGTTTGTGCAGGATGCACAAAGAGACCACGTCTGTGTCTAAAGAAATGCTTTGTGCTTTGTCACAAGCAAAACAAAAAATAGCATTAGCTTGGACATTATGATTGCTGTATACAGACTGTAAATATTTGTAAAATGCTGTTACCGTTTTTCTTTCTTTATTACTTCCCTTTGATTCAATGCATACTGGTGTACTATTCTTCAATAAATTGCACTTAACTATGGTTTTGAGGACAGTAATGGATATAAATTTCAACAGTCTTCATTTATTTGTCAGTTTGGAGTTTCTGAAGTGGATATTCATCATAGGAACAGTGCTAGGACTTTAAGTTATGCTTGTGTGAATATTTCTTTACTTGTCTATCTTCCCACTATTCATTTACAGCCTAAAATTAATTTGTCTTTTTCAAAGCATTCATATTTTTAGTAAAATATGAATCTGCATCTGTTTCACTTTATGAAGATGTAGAATAATATGTGTATATATCAACAACCAAGCATGCCTAGTCTGCTTTGCAAAAAACAAACTTTTTTTGTAGCCATTTTTGCTCCATTCAAAGCCTGTATTTGTCCAAAGATATAGTTTAAGGTGTTTATGTGAAACTTGAAAAATATTTGTATAGTAAGGACTGATGTGTTGTTTTTTGAGTTTTATTTTATGAGTATTTAGATGAATTTTGTGGGTAAGATGGTCAGGAGGACCCAGAAGGGCTATTGTTATTCCATAAGAAGATTGAACATCAATGCAGTGCTAATACAAGTAAACATTGCTCTTAACTTCAGTTGGATTTCATGAGAAAATTCAAAACTTTCTTTCATACTATACTCATTAACAGCAAATATCTTCACAGAAACAACTGCAAAATAACATCCAATCTATGCTTATTTAAGTTCTAATATTTGTAATCAGGATTATAATTAATAAGAGTTAGTAGTGTTGTATCATAAATTGAGCGTCAGTTAGATTTGGATGGTTTGATCAATTACTTATAAACACTGATTTCAGTTATCGGTTTCACATAAACTGACCCATTAATTAGAATTAGGATTAAACCTATGTTTCAATATCAATTTTCGATTATTCCAATGAGTTGTTAATTAAAAATCATAAGTAAATCAATTGCCATGAAAATATTTAACTAATCGCATATGATTTTTCCATATTATTACTGTTTTTGATTATTCCAGTTATCTAAGTAATCAAAATGTTGCTGCTATATTTGTTTGTTTTTAAGTTCAGTCCCACATAATGGGCTATCATTGGTGTTTTGCCCAGTTTTAAATTTATAAGTTTTATTTCCCTGTAGTTCATTTACCTTTAAAGATTTGGAATGGGGGAGGATAATGATTTAAGGGTTCCTGGTTCAATTTCCATTGCCACCATCTATCGTTTTGCTGACTAGGGGAAAAGATATCTGTTTGGCAACACCCATCACTAACATGTTAAGGTATATGGTGGAATGGGGTTGTTGTAATGTTGTTTTTTTTCCCCATCTTATGTTTTCATGAAAATAGCCATTGATTTCAGGGTGTGGCTAAAAACTTGAGCCTTTAGCTAGTGATTTTCTGAATGTAAAATTATTGTTTATCCTGTTAACAGTACTAATAAATATATTCACTTTTATTGCGTTGGCTTTTTTAGGTCAAAAGGCACGTGGCTCTTACTTTATGGATGGAATTGGTGGTAGTTTGTTGCTATGTTTTTCAGTCTTATGTGGATTTCCAGATGTTCAGCTGTGAGTTTCTCCACTTTTGTAGGAAACTATGAAGATTTCTTTCTTCATAATGTTACATCTTTTCACTCTCTATTATTTAAAATTTTGACCAATGAAGACTTCTCTTCAGAAAGATTTTTTCTCTTACACCTCTAGCCACCAAACAAGTTTTGGAGTCATTTTACAAACCTAATAAGCATCATTTGCCTTGTTATATGAGACAGGACCTGTTTGCTGCATTATGTATAATTCTAGAATCATGTGAAACTTCTCAAATAAATGGTAGTTAACTTGTGTCAATTTTCATAATCTGTAGATGACTTTATAGTTTGAGACTAAATTTACAGACAGTTTTAGAACTTGGGTTTCATTTACCTCACAGTGATATAAATTGAAGAATAAAACATATTTTTCATATTTAAACTTGTGGTGTTTGTTAAATTTTAAATATACTTAAAATATGTAGTGAACAAGTAAGTAGACACAAGTTAAATAACCAGACTGATGATTATGGTTTTCAGCTTACAACTGTGGAAGATATGGAGAAATGTTAATGGTTGAGAGGAGAGAAGAAAGTTACCCCTACACCTCTTTAGAAGAATTTTTATTTCAAATTATCCAGTTATAATATTTCTATTTATTTATTGTTACCATACATAAAAACAGTATTTGGCTTTATTGAGGTTAAAAATGAACAATTCTACAGTTTTCACCATTTACTGAGTGTATCTTCAATGTAACTGTAGTATTGGATAAGAGGTTTCATCAGCACTGGATGTGGCAGCCATAACATGTAGCATGGTTTATGTATTTTTATTCTTTCATCTCTATTTTCACTTTTACATTTTCAGAACAAATGATGATGTGTAGTGAGTGAAGATACAAATCTATTATTATAATACTCATTTTTTTTATCTGTCCAAAAATGTGTCCACACTTCACTATCTTAATGCATATGTACATGTACTTCAACCAAATTAGACAAAATTCCTGTTCCAGACAGTAATATGTTTGAATATGTAGGAAAGATGTGCATTGTAGTTATTTTTGTATCCTTAGAGGCAGTGATATTTTAAAGAGTACTTGTTTGTGGCATAGTTATATGTATTTATACTATAATCTACTGTATGAACAGTCTTTTGTGGAAGTTACTCTTGTTTTGGAGGGCTAACTTTTGTTTTTCTGTTTGATGTAACTTGGAAATTTCTTGTTTTAATTATTATAAACTATTGGCATGTTATTATCTTTATTGCAAATGCACTTTAAATATAGCATTTCTAGAACAATACAAAATAATTCTAATCAGACACCAAAATCATTAGGCCTACTTACCTCAGGCGTTAGTTTAGTTATACCTTTATTAAGTACAGCTTGTATTCAGTAAATAGATAATAATGCATCTTATGTTGTATTTTTTATTTTGTTTAATTATGGATAAAATATAGCTTATGAAATTTCAAAATGTTTTATTTTTTTCTAAATCATATATTGTTTATTATATAGTTTGGTAAAATATAATTACAAAATATTTACTTGTTACTCAAAATGTATTTTCATAAGGCAACTAATACATGGTAACTGTTGGTACTATCTACAATGGATGAAAAATATATCATACAAAGTTAACTATAATGGAAAATGGATCATTTAATTGTTACAATATAAATGTCTAGAATATACTTAAAGCAGAATTGTCAATCTGTCTTGACATTCCTAGTTATGAGGAATGGGCTAAACTAATTTTGATAAAAGTTGCTGAAAAAATGCAAGATGTAACCCATAAAGATGGAGTTTAAATGATTAGCCAATCAAAGACATAGTTTGTTTAGCAGCCATTATACTTTTTAGTAGGAAGCTGAATCCTAAAAAGTAATATTTAATTCTGTGTGTATTGCATGTATGTTTGCTGACCACCAGTATTACATAAACATGCCTTGCAAATGATGCATATGTATGCCATCCTGTCATTCTCATAAAGTCAAAGAAGAAATAAAGGCCATGTGAGGTGCAGATGTATTTTATTATTAGTTGCAGCATAGCATTTCATAGAATGGCTCTGAGGTTTTCAAGTACAAACTTTTAGCCATAGTTCTATCATCTCTTGACTGATTTGAGATCTAATTACAGTTTTGGACCCAGGAGGTCAAACCTTTACAGTTGATTTATTTGGTCAGGGTCAAGGTTCCATAGATTAATTTACTCTAATCATCCCTAAAAGAATTTCAGTTTGAGGACAGGCTGGAAGAGATCTTGATGAGTAACAACATCAATTCAGGTGTACACGTGTCCTTCACTTGGTATTGCCAGTACAAAAAACATAGCTAAAAATATATAGATTGCTTTAATCCTTCCTAAAAGAATTTCAAGTACTATAGCTATGGAATTTTTTTTCTTGTTATAGCTGCTATAATTTAGTTAACTAATTAAAAATTCTTTTGGTGGCTGAGGTTTAGAAATAATAAGCAGGCTGGATAGGTAAGTATAAAGCATTAAATGCTAACAAAGAATCAATTATGGCATTTAATTTGAGATGGAGTTAAGATGTAAGGGGAAATGTTTAAAAATATGTTGTGTTTTCTAATGAAGCTGGACTGTAATACTTTAGTATGAATTTCTGTTTGCAGTATGTGTGCATGGATGATAGAACAGTTTGGTTCTGAAGAACTGAAACAGCACTGGATTCCTTCCTTAGCTTCCATGGAAAAGTTTGCTTCTTACTGTTTGACTGAGCCTGGTAAGGTTTAGGTGACATGGATTTGGGTTCTCCAGTAGTTCGAATAGTTGTGAAATAAATTATTATTTTGAGTTATTTTTGTGTGAATAAAAGTACAAATGTACATGTTATGTAAAACACAAGAAATCTAATATTTTTTAAGAATTGTCAAGTAATTCATATTGACTAGACTTCCTTGAAAACCTGATTAATTCGAAAAGTATAGCATAATTTTAATAGTTTCTTTTTAAGTATTTCAAGTCTTTGTTTAAAGACCTTTTATATTATTAACAATACAGAAACATGGTTCTATGTTATATATAAACATAAATATTAATTTTTTTTTTTAAAAAGATCAAAGCAATTAAATATAGATACTTCCAAAAATGATCTTAAAAAAAAGTGGTAGAAAGAAAGAGAAAAAAATTAGTGTATGTATCACTCAAAATATTTTCAATGTTTTCTGAAAAACTGAAATTTTTCATTTGTGGGAGCATTTTTAAACTGCCTTGTATGTTAACTTTTAGTGTGATGTCACTGAAAATTAAACATCTTGTTTTAAATAAGGGAAAAATTTACTGTTTACTGTTTCTCATTTCAAAGGTAGTGGTAGTGATGCAGCTTCTTTAGCAACAACTGCAAAATGTGACGGTGACTTTTACATTTTGAATGGAAGCAAAGCTTTCATTAGTGGAGGGGGAGATACTGACTTGTATGTCATCATGGTAAGGACAGGAAGCCCTGGTCCAAAAGGAATAAGTTGTATTTTGGTTGAAAAAGGCACCCCAGGTTTAAGTTTTGGCAAAAAAGAAAAGAAGGTAAGATTTATTTAAATACTTAAGTTATTTTACGAGTTAAAATTTAAACTTTCAGTATTGTACAGGTGTCAGACATTAGTCTTTAAACATTTGTAGATAATCTGCAGATGTTTCAATAAAAGCTTATTAAACGATCGGTTAAGTAAGCTCAAACATTAATCTTTTGATGCCGGACTTACTATTAAATATTTAAGTTAACAGATCAAGGATGACCAGGTAGTTAAGGCACTAATAATATGAAGGTCATGGATTTGGGATCCCATCCCACCAAACATACTCACCCTTTCAGCCATGGGGCATTATAATGTGATGGTCAATCCAACTGTTCATTGTTAAAAGAGTAGCCCAAGAGCTGGCAGTGGGTAGTGATGACTAGCTGCCTTCCCTCTAGTCTTACATTGTTTATAAGTTCTGGACGGCTAGTGCAGATAGCCCTCATGTAGCTTTGCATGAAATTCAAAAACAAATGCAAACAAACATAAGTCAACTATTGATTATGAGTTTTTAGATACTTTAACCAAAAGTGTTTCAGTGAAAGTTAAGAAGTATAATGCAGAACTTGATATAATTAGGCTTGTAAAATGTTATCTCTTTAGGTATAAGGAATAAGTAAGAAAATTGGACAGAAAAGTGGCTGGATGGAAGAATGCAGTGGATTGTTGCAAATGTAGTTAAGCCAAACTGGTTTAATGTCACAAGTCAGGTATCATAAGGCTCAGTCTTGGAGTCTTTGCTCTTTTTGATTGGTGTGGCAAATAGGATTTTAGGTTGCATCTACAGAAATATTGAATTTTGAAGTCTAACAAGGGCATAATATTATGTACAGGTCTCTGGTTACCCCACATTTGGAATTTTGTGTTGAGTCTTAAGCTCCTTACTTTAGGAAAGAGATTGAACTGTTAAAAATGGTTTGGTAAAGGGTTACTGGAATAGTTCCTGGAATAAAGGAGTTGCTGTATGAGAGAGGCTTAAATCTCGTAGTGTTTTCTCTTGAAGAAAGAAAAGTTTAGAGTGATCTTACTAAGGTGTTTAACAGGGGCGTAGATCCTGGGGGGAGGGTGGATACATCCCCCTTCATTTTAGGTAGGGGGTATGGTGCACACAACCATCCTCCCTTCAGTTTGGTGTACTGAATTGTTTTATTGCATCACAGGCCTACAAATTGTGTGTTTGTTCTTGTGATTCTCGTGTTCTTTTCAATCGAATTGCATAATTAGGCCCAGATGTAGGCTTTTCAGTAGCCGAAATGTACATCTTTAATATAGGTGTGCTTTAAACCTTTTTAATCTAAGCAATAGTTTGTAAGTATCAGTCAGTAGGCCTAAGTATACATGCAAGTATCATGGCAACAAGATTACTCTGTGACTACATCTTTACAGTTTTCAGGTTCATGTAATTAAAGATTACCAATTTGCAAATTGAACAGTCCACACAAATGGTTGCAAAAATCATCCTTCCCATTGGGTGTAAAGAATCTACGCCCCTGGTGTTTAACAGTACAGGGAATTGATGGTGTTGATGAATCATTTTTTTTACATATTTAAAGGTGAAAATAAAAGGATGAGGGGACAGAAATATAAATTTTTTTCAGAGTTGGAGTTATCTTCAGTTAAGATAGTTCCTTTTTCCTAACAGGGTGGTTAACCTATGAAATGGGTTGTCTTGAGATGTTGTAGAGGCAGTAAATATAAGTGAGTTTAAGAAAAAGCTTGATAAAAGTATAAATGATAAGGGCTGGCTTAAAGATTTTTTGTTTATTTTTTAAAATTCATTTAATGGTTGGAATAACCAAGATGGACCATTAGGTCCCACGTTGTTCGAGGCCTGGTATGACCAGATAGTTAGGGTGCTTGACTTACAATCTGAAGGTTGCTGGTTTGACTCCTTGTCCCATTAAGATTGCTAATGCATTCAACCACGAGGGTGTTATAATGTTACAGTCAATCCCACTATTTATTAGTAAAAGAGTAGCCCAAGAGTTTGCAGTGGTTGGTGATTAATACCTGCCTTCCCTCTAGTCTTTCATTGCTAAATTAGGGAAAACTAGTGGATATCACCCTTGTGTAACCTTTCATAAAATTCAAGACAAACCAAACCCATGTTATTCCAAAACATTATATTATATGTTCTCTTGTTTTCAAGTTTCTTGTTAATGAATGGAGGAAAAGTAATTTTATTTAAGATTGAAATTTTAAAGAACATTATTACTGTTACAGGGTTTTTATTTTTCATTTCTGATAGCATACCTTTCCAGAAATATTGTTTTATTCATTAACTGAATTAACATATGAATTAAACAAATTGTTAAATTTTTTTTCTCACTATAGGTTTTATGTGTCATTTTATGTATGGTTCCAATTGTTTTTTCAATAATACCTCAAAAAAATTGTAGTTGACCTAACTGTATAATATTTATTATCCTAATAAGTTGCAGTAATATGTTAACATGAACATATATTAACAGTAAAGTTGTAGAAGGAAAAAATAGTAGTGTTAGAATATATCTGACTAACATGAGTTGTACTATTATTATCCAATATTCTGTATTATATGCATGGAGCTATCTTCTTGCATTAAAACTTTTTCCCTGAATAAATATTTTCAATGTATCCACTGGTGTATCATTCAACCCAATTAATCTTACTGTACACTGAGAGCTCATAAAATCCACCATTTGTATGTTCGGAAACAATGTATATATTAGGTATTTATTTTATGCTAGAGGGGTTTTTAATTAGATTGCAGTTATTGTCCCAAGTGGATGTCATTCATGCGACTAATAAGTAAATGCAATTATATTGTGGCAAATTCGGAAACTAGAAATAAATTTCAGAATAATTAAGGGGAAAGAGAACTACATGAATAACATTTCAGGCAAAGATCCTTCTATGGTATTGATTAAAATTAATTTTCTGTTGCATTGATTTTGGATATTGCATGTCTTAAAAAAGAAACTGTAATCTACTTTCAACATCAATTGTTAAATTTGAGTACGATTTAATTTTAGTGATATCATTGATGTACGATTTAATGTTTTTCAATGTGGAAATTGTTAAAAATGTTGTAGATAATTTACAGCTGTTTGTAAAGCAGTATTTTCAGACGTATTTACACTTTTAGTACACAATGAAAGTTCGACTTCGTCATTTAACAAAGCAGAAAGTGGCTTTTCATTTTGTTGTAGGAGTTGTATACTAGAAACAATTTTGTATAACACCTTTTCAAGGTGTTAATTTGATAAGCAAAATATTATTTTTTATCTGAAACAGTAAGGGAAGCATGTATGCCCAATTATAATTTAAACATCAGTTGAGGTTTTGGGTTAATAAAGCTTAAAGACTGGATTTGATCTTTGGTTCAGTTGTACTTAGAGTAAGCTGTGTGCTGTTAGTATTCTTAATAAAGTGTATTAACTGGTATGAAAGTATGTTTGGTTTTGTGCAGTATATCTTAGAAAATGCAAATACAGGAATAACTTAATATTTATGAATATCACTGTTATTTGCTGCACACTTTTTTAAGATATTAAGTGTTGTTGATTAGAACACTGCAGTCAATCGTTATAACAAATGCAAGATAACTATTGATTAAGTGTGCTGAGAAATTCATGTGGATATCTGTAGCTATATGTATTGCATATAGCATTAGAAAAATGAAAAAAACCAAAATCTGTTACTGCTTCTTTTGTTCATGTAGACACACAATGAAATAATTGCTGTTACTTAGAGCAGAGAAAGGTTTTTTCGTAGACAATGAAAACAAAGTATTTGAACCGTTATTTCAAGTGTTATTTTAAATGTAAACATCAAGCCCAGTTATTACATTTTATTTGTGAGGTGATTAAGTTTTAATTTATTTTTTTTAAATGTAATAAAATGAAAAAAATGTCTACATTTGTAGATGGGTTGGAATTCTCAGCCAACCCGTGCTGTGATTCTAGAAGACTGTAAAGTACCCGTAAGTAACAGACTTGGAGAAGAAGGACAGGGATTTAACATAGCAATGCAGGGATTGAATGGTGGAAGATTAAATATTGGTAACATAGTAACTTACAACTTTGTAATCTTAATTATGTATTTCATAGATTGTGCAGCTTGTTGCTCATACAACATGTGTGATATATAGTTTAGCATTCATCTATTTTTGATATGATAAAATTATATGTAGTGTAATGTTGTGATGAAAGGCTAAATCCTCTTGAATTCTTTGAACATATGGAAGACACTAACTGCTAAACTTACTTTTAGACTAAATATGATTCATTACACTTTGTAACGTTGTATGCCTCCCAGTAGTTTTATGCATTTTCTTTGAAGTAAAGCAAATGTTTCATTGTTAAATATCTTCTTCTGCTGAAATAATGTTTTTTATATTCATACAGTGCTGGTGGTAAGAAACTGTACAAAATGTATGTTTACAAAACCAAATAAGGGTAGCATAAATTATGACTGGAAAACACAAAATTGTATGCCACATGTACACATTTTTATAAGCAGTACAAATAACAGTGAAGCAATGCTACTGAAGATCCAGTTTGAAGTCTTCATCTTTCTGCTGTTTTTATTACTGCATTAAATGAAAATAAGTTTTTCAGTGTAATTATTGTCAGAAGTTTAATACAAAATTTTTAATAATAGGGTTTTAGGTGCATTGAAAAATCTTTTTCCATTTGTTGTTAATATTTAGTAGTTAAAAAGAAAGTCATAGATTGCTATTAATATATCTATTTTATGATAAGTAGCATTAATATTTTTAAAAGTCAAATTGAAAGAATATTACAGAAAAAAAAAATAGTATAAAATATTTTATCCATATACCAGAACTATCATAATTCACTCAATGATTGTATGTTTGCTTGTGATAACTTTCATATCAGAAAAAATCTTTACCATTTGAAGATGAGAACTGTAGAGGGCATGAATATTGAACAATAGTAGAGAGAATAATACTTCATAATAAACTTGTTATTTGTCATGTACACTTTTCTGTACAATATTGTAATATTAGCAGTGAATTGCAAAAGATTTGTGGTAAAATAAATATATTTATTGCAACAGTACTTCTTTAAATATAGGATTTCTAGAATAACACAAGTATTCTGATCATTTGTCTTAGGCCTAACATTAGTTGAGACTTTATTAAGTGTGGTCTGTGTTTGGTAAAGAAATAAATTAATACTATAAGTTGTATACATATTTTTGCCTTAGTTTAGTTAGGACTAAATTTTACCTTACTTTAATACTATCAATAAAGAAACTTGTAACTTTATTTTATGACCTGATGCTAAATCTATTTAGAAACCTTGATAAGCTTTTAATATGTTGTACAAAATATTAGATATTTTGAACAAAACAAAATGCCTATTCAATGTTGCTCCAGCAAAGCCACTACATAGTTAGGGAAATGTTCATATTAATATTAAAGTACAATTACCAACTACTGAACTGAAAATTTATAAGCTAATGTTTTTTTATTACAAACTAAAATGGAAGTTAGTTTATTGTAGATAGAATATAATAAAAATTTTATATTAACTAAAAATTGTAGCTTAAAAGACCAGTCAATATAATTGAAAAAAGAAATTAAATAGTCTGTTGATAATTATATAACAAAATGAAATAACTTGCAGTTTTGAATATTTTCATTATGTTCAACTAGCTGTTATACTTGGCATTGCCCAGACTGTTGAGAAAAACCCCCCGAAAAATCTACTCTTTCTGTTTTTCCATTTCATATTTTGAAAGGTAAAAATATTCTGTGAATTTACAAAAAAAAAATGATAAAACATCCTTAAGTTCACAGTTTAGTTTTAAAAATTGAACATGTTTCAAATAGGGCCTTCCTTATGAACAGTTTTTCATATCCTTCACTGGCAATATAAAAAGGACTTAATTATTTAGTAATATATTTTAGATCATAACATACACTTATGACTACTGTTCTAGCAAGTAGGATAATCCTAGCTCTGTTCCACCAATCCCTTCTGAAATATTAAAATTTCAAACGTAAATATCTTATATTATGTTGAAATTGCTTTAGTGTAAACATATTGCATTTTTATTAACATTGACATGTTTATACAGTATACTACAAACATAATGCACTATTGTATTTATAATGGATCAAAAGGAAAATAATCCATTTCTAGGCATTTAACCACCCAGAGGGGAAAAAAATGCTGACTTTTATCTCATTTTATAAAATAAGTAATAAATAATGGTAATTGAAAGAAAGTTTTCAGGTTCAGTTCATCTTTCACCTCATGCAAGCTCTTTGCCAGTTACACCAAATTGACTTTAATCTCATTGTATACAATAGCATTATAACTTAAAACTTACTATTTTAACACAGTCTATTTTATAGCAAATGGTATAATTTTGTTTTATAATCTTTGCCTACTGCTTGCTTTTCCACACACCATTCTATTTTAAAAACATTTCATGTGTGTGCAATATTAAATATATGATGTATTAGTAGATAAACTAGAACTAAATATGCTCGCTTATCCTCATTACTATAATATAAAAAAAAAAAAATTTTTTTAGGTTAATCTATCTTCCAACTCATGCAAGCTTTCTATCAGTTACACTGACTGACCTTTAATCTTATACACAATAAGTATTATAATTAAAGCCTTACTCTTTTCACATAGTTTATTTTATAGCAAATGTTATAATTTCAATTTATAGGCTAGGCCTATCGCTTGCTTTTTCACACACCTTATAATTCTGCATACATTTATTTTGTGTGTGAGGTTAAATATATACATGTTTTAGTAGATTTACAGTTAATCTGTAATTAAATAGGCCTATAATGCTATATTCTAAATTAAATATTAATTCAAACTTACCATAGAATGTCAAGTTTGCATAGAATTTGTGTAATGTATATGTTAACACTTAGATTACTGTTTTAGCCAATACATGCTAAACATGTATTCAGTGAAAAGTTATTTTGTGCACCTTCACGTGAAGGAAGTATGACCTGTGCAATGAACATGGCAGACAAATAAGGAAAGAAAAAAACAGAAAATTTGAGCTTTAAATATATAAATTACTGCAAACAATTTACTAGAAAATTAGGAATTAAAATATTATAATAGGTGTTTTTGGTGTGTGTGTGTGGGGGAGACTGGCAAGCTGTGTTCAAATTTTATTATCTATCCACATAAAATATAAGAAGTTATACACAGTGCTCATTAAAAGCATTTTCAGTGGTTGATTTAGAATAGTAGTCTAATAATATTAGCATTTTATTATTGAAAGGTATGAATTTAAATATTAATAAGCAATGAGTTAGTAAATATCTCCATTTTATTGGCTAGTAGCCTTTTTTTTTTTTTTGACTAATTATTATCTAGTTTCTATCATATCTTTTGATTATCTGCTGATATTGTGAGGGAATCTCTTATGAGAATTGTGTTTTGTGGTGGTAGTGGCCATAATATGATCTTGAATTTTCTTTATAGAAAGTCTGGTGTTCTGTCCTCCTCTCTGGGGCTTCTTTTGTTACACTGATATATTATAATGTTACTACATCTTACAAATAACATAACAGATTTTATGAACAACTTGGAAATAAAAATCCAGTTGTAAATTATGTTGTGGGAATATAATTCAATCAGTGGCCATTCACAGACATGATGGTTATTAAGGCACACAACATGCATATAGTTTACAGGAAGTTAATAAGGACTGATAAATAATAAATACTTAATTATAAATGAAAGCATCCTAAAAAAGTGCAGATGGTCATCATAGATAATCTAAATTCCAGAACATGATTTGTAACATAGAAGATGCTAACAAAATAAAGAAATTGAAAAGACATCACACCAACATTCCTGTATATTAGATACCCCCAAACATTTGGTAAAGGATAAAGTAAAGAATATAAACAGAAATATTCCTCATATTTTAAAATTCTATTAGAAAGTAGATATCTACTTGTATCTTTCTTGTTTTCAGTAGATGACTTGTTTTTTCAAAAATGAAAACTTTGAATGTGTCCTGTAATCTCACCTGTAAATTTACAGCTTCCTGCTCACTGGGTGCAGCACAAGCAAGTCTAGAATTGGCTGCTGATCACCTGAAAGTTCGTAAACAGTTTAATAAGCCTCTAGCAGAATTTCAGGTATTTGTTAATCTCACTTTAGTGGTTTATACTTTATACTCTGTTTCATTTTATGGCTAATAATACACGTAACTTCAAAATGCTTTTATGGAAAAGAATCGTGGAATTGTGACCCTGTTTTGATGCCTTAAGTCATCACTAAATTAACTCAACATAATATTTTATTTTTGCTGTTCTTGTGTAAAGCAATTGTTGAAATAAACCATTTTGTAGTGATGATGTGTGTAAATTGTTACTACTACTATATTCAAAGCTGGTGTTTATATATTTGTTGAACATTATGAGTTAACTTTTATGTGGTAATACTGACTAATTACATAATGGGTTTAAAAACTTCACAAAGTATGGCAGTTTTTATTATTATTTAGTTTGTTATATTATTTACAAACTTGATTTTATAACAATTTCAGTATTTTAATGCATGGACACTTGGTTGTTTCTTTTGTGTGCATTAATGACTAATGAATGGTTCTGAACTAACACTATATTTAGTACTATGAACATCAGGTATTTGATTTTCTGTTAAGTTTTATGAATATTGATAACTTCTGTTACAGCACAACCAGTTCAAACTAGCTCAAATGGCTACTAATCTGGTGGCATCAAGACTTATGGTAAGAAAAGCAGCTTCATCCCTTCAGCAGAATCTTCCAGATGCTGTATCTCTGTGCTCTATGGCTAAACTGTTTGCTACAGATCAATGTTTTGATGTAAGTTGACTGAAGAGAACTCTCCAGCAGAAACGTTGAAAACTTTTTTACATTTAGACACAGCCAGTTCTTTTGAAAGGCAAATTTGACTTAAGAATAGAGAAAATTTACAGATCTCCAGGTGAGAGGTTGTTACAAGTCTGTATGTCCACTTAATTAACCCTTTCACAATGGACTCAATATAATATATGTGAGTTCTTATATATACATTTGCACATGTTAAATATTTATACTGTAACTTTTAATGTGCATTTTCAGAAATTTGATATATTTTTAATAAACGTTAAAAGTGTTTTCTATACAAAAAATTGAATGTTTTTATGAAGTATTTTTACTAAAAGTTTGATTGTGAATATATTAAGTGTGTTTCATTAATGGTCTGAGTGGATGTGATTTTCATGTTATGATTAAAAATACGATTCTTCATCTCAAATATCTCAAATTTCTTTTGTGTGATATTTAAAATATTTTAAATACATTTCAGATGTTTGTTTTCAGTAAAACCATATCTTATCAGTTAATTAATTATGTACTTAAGTCTTCAGTCTGTAGACAAATCCAGAAACTATGTTGAAAAGACAAGTTGTTGAATTAGAAGTAAAACAAGCAGCTGTAGTATGATACCCCTGAAAGCAACAAAGCAGGTGCAAAAAGATAGTTGACTTGGCCAGTCCCCTGCTTCAAGAACAGGATGTTTAATGTATTGTATTATACATGCTAAAATGTTTTCTTGGAAAATTTAGAGTAATCATGCTGCACTGAGAATCAGTAAAAACGTTTTTGCTGACAACAGGATATGCCATTTATTGGCATATGTATGTATCCTACAGTGTTGACACGACTTTTTCCACAGTAATAATGCTGGACTTTGAACTTTTCAAAACTTTTATTGTGTGGTTCAGTGCCAATACAATAAATCCTGCAATTATTTGATCAGTGGTAATCATATTGGGATGTTTTGAATTTAACTGCTTTGGTGACAAAGATGTTATTTGAGCACATACGTGTAAAATTCTGTTAACCTTTTCAGCTCTTAAAATAAATATTAAAATATGGGTTTCAGTATTACTTGTCACACTTTAGTTTTGCAAGCATAATAAGTCTAGTCTGTTTTTTGGAAAACATTTTTAATTAGATTGGTATTGATTTATAGGTTTTGTTTGCATTCTCTGAAAAGATTTTCACATTCTTGAATAGTTGTATGTAGTTTTTGATTTACACCATGAGTAAATATTTACATATATAGATGAGGTTGTACAATTTTTCATTTCTTTGTATTATGCTATATTTCTATATGTTATGAATAAATGTAAATTTTAAAATTTGTAATATTACATCATTTGCTTTCACTTTACCTCAGTTTAGACAATTAGAAATACACAAACCTAGCAAGCTTAACTACACCTACAAAGTACAAATATAACTAATACCAATATTTTACAAAGTATACTGATATTTCAGCTATCATACATTACCAATATATCTGTATATCTACTGATAAGTGCTTAAATATTGTTATTTTTTCTTTAAGACATAAGACAATAAATGAAAATTACATAGAAAATAATCATCTCTGGTACTTACTCAAAGTTACTGCGATAGGAATACATTTTGTCCTCATGTGCTTTTATTACTAAGCCTCATTAGATTTTTGAGTATAAGGTGAAGGAATGTAACTTTTGTTAGCTCCAAAAATAAATTTTGAGAAGGAAAAAAAAAAAACATTTGAACAACTTGATCATCACCATTAAACAGTCTAGATGAAATGTTTTTCCAAACATTTTAGAAACAATCTGTGAGAATTATATGAAGTACATCTTGTCCTTTTTATTGGTTATAAAACACCTCTAATAAAAGTAGGAACTAAACAAGAGGTTACTAAGTATAAAGCAGGAGGATGTACCACTCTAGTTGATTTGCTAACTACATTGATTTCTCAGCAAATCAGAATGGTGAGAGGTTCTAAATTTGTTTTCTGGTGTACCTGTATCTAAAAATTATGATTATAATTTGTTAATCAACTATAGACATATAAAGTAGGTATAAAAAAGTAGAACAACAACACATGAGGTAGTGCTATGTAACACACACACACACACACACACACACACACACATTGATATTTAGTTTATGTGTGTGTGTATATATAATTCCTTTTATTTTTAAAATTATTATTTCAATATTATGTATGTTTTAAAGTTACTCAGTTGACTTGAAAATAAATTGTTAGAAGATCATGACATGCTTAGACTTATCCGTTGTGAAAGGGTTAATTTCTGTGTTATAGAAACATCCATACAGTTTTCTAATTTCTTGAGCATAAACTTCACAGTTGTGTGCATGTGATACTGATAAAATTTGGAAGAAAGTAAAGCTATAGTCTATATAGTAGTATGGCAGCCATACTGTACTCACTGTATAGTGCTGATGAAGCCTTTTGCCAAATACTAAAGATATTCAGGTCAGCTTGGATATGACAGTTGTAGTAAAAATAAGGGTTGAGAAACTAATTATATTACCAAGTTGCTTTACAATGACTAAATAAAATTGATGAAATGTAATTCTTTGTAAATTTCTAGTTATGTCACATATCAGAATTAGGGCAAGGATTATTGAACATTGTTGTGTATTTACTTTTTCATATTAACTTGCTCTCTTTTTAGAAAAACTGGCAAACCAGAAATTTAGTCTTTGAGATTCTGTCTGTTGCAGTGAACTCTGTAGATGAAGCTAGCTTGGTTTTAGTTTTTTGTTGGAAAACACTTTTTATTATACTTTATATTTGATGTTCAAGCAGTGTTTAACATTTTATATGGCATGTTAAATTTCCCTTCCACTATGTTAAAACACTTTTTTCAGTTGTTAGTACATAATAGATGTCTGTTACTTATGCTGAGTAGTTTTAAACATTCATGCAATTTAAACCAGTTAAATTGTGTTGATTTGAACTTCCTTCAACACACTTTTTTGACCTTCCATATACCACATCAGTTTCTACTTGCATCGTGTATCTGTGGGTGTGCACTGCTAGAAACCAGATATCAATGCCTGTGGTAGGCTGAGCACAGATGATAGTCTATTGTGCAGCTTTGTGCTTAAGTCTAAACAGACAAATCTTCTTGCATTTGCAGCACAGATTAACTTAAAACAGTGGTATGGTATTAAACTGTCTGTGCATTAGGCAAGTGACAAAAAGAGAGCATCTCTTAGTAAAAAAAAAAATTTATTTACAGCATTTTATTACAACAGTTAAAGTTGCAGAATTGAAAAAATATCACTAGCAGCTAACCATCTTTGTAATGATACTTTATCTTCAGATTGTAGCTTAAATAAAACATCAGTTTCATTTTACTGTTGTTTTTCAATTTATCAACATAATTTTTGTAAATTTGAAGATGACCATAGAAAGTCTAAACATTGTTTTCCACTTTATTTTAATAAAAGTTTTAACACCCGTATCAACCATCTTTAGAATACATTGTACTTCAAGTGGGTTTCTCATCATAACAAATCACACATGATTTTCACTTTCTTATTCACTTTCTCCTTCCAGCTTAGATATATTATACTCTTCAACTGTTAAGCAAAGACTGTATATTATGCACTTGTATCCTGACTTGCAATCTTGGAGCAAGATGTGTAATACAATCAATAGTAGTAGAGTTACTACTTGATTACACTTTAAACAATGATCACTGAGGTTCTCGAATTGTCTCCAAAATGTGCAAAACATTCAGCCTGTTCTGAGTAATACAGATTAAGTATGATGAAATGTAAATACACTCCAGGTGGAATATATAGAGCTAAGAACATAATTCTTTAACCTATTGTGATAGTCATTATAGAATTTCTATATACAGTGGTAACTGTAATTCAACCATTACACATAATAATATATATATATATACAAATCAGTACTAACTGTTATCCTTGAAGTTTTGAAAATTACTTTTCATTTTTTTCTTTAAGGAATAGTTTATCAGGTCCGCCATCATTGTTAATGTAAGAGTCATTTTGGTGTGGTAAAATAATTGTTCTGGAAGTAAAAAAATCTTGGACAACAATAGACTTTGAAACATATCCAAAGCCAATCTAGAGCAGAATCCTCATCCTCAGTGTGAAAGCTATGGCCGAGACCAACAAAGCCATTACCATGAAGCTGAGCATACATTGGTTTAGTAGAGTAATGAAAAAGGATTTGGAATTGACAAAGTCTAACAAGCCAAATATTATATGTTCCAAGCCAACCTTGAAATAAAATGTTGTTTTAACGAGAAAAAAAAATTGCCACATAAACTAGAATCACAGCAATCTTATTCAGACTAAGAACTACCAGATTTCCTTTATAGCTTCAATGTGGTTTGTATTCCCTTCGTAAACATGGTTTTGAAAGTCAGTGTTCATGTGCAGTGGAAGTTCTGTAGATAATTTCTGAAAATGTGAGGTTGTGCAATCAAGATTGGTGTCGTCACTTTTTGCACAAGCTTGTTACAGAGGAAACTGCAGTATTGGGCCATCAGCTAAGAGTGACTGACATTAGCCCTAAGTCTGAAAGGTTAGAACACTATAATTTGGTTTTTGATACATGTGTTGGGAACAGCACAAATGGTCTATTGTGTAGCTGTATGCTTAACAACAAACAAATAGAACACTGAAGAATATAGTTTCAAGGGCAGGACAAGTGTGATTAATCATTACTATTAGGCTAGCTGTCTTTTGTAAATTTTGGAAGACCTTCCAGTGTAAAAGTAACTTTTTTTTTTGTTTTTATATATGGACTCTTTCAGGTTTTGGAAATCACCTTCCTTATCATATTCACTTATTTTTTCTGAAAAGTCCCATTTGCAGAAGATAACACTCGAATGATTATTGCTACCAGGATGCTTGATTGAAACAAAGAAAAAGTTGTGTTAAAGTTGTCTTTCATGTTACAAAATGTTTTCTGGTTAATTTTACCTGTTTTATTTATTGTATTTATTTATCCCCATAATTCCAGCACAACAATTTGATAAAATTCCTTAAAACCATGGGGTTTGTTTCTGTTTTATGAAACCAAAGGACATAATAAATTAATTGGTTATAAAACAGAAATATTAATTTGTTAGTGGATTATGAATCTTTCTATACTGAACTGAATAATTAAATATTTATTTTTAAAATCAGAATGAATTTCCAACAGGTAGTCAATATGACAGTTAAAAACCTTTCCTTACTGAGTTACTTTCATGCTATCAACAAACATGCAACTGTAGTTCTGAATGTCTTGTATATTACACAACAACAGTTAACTTACACAGGCGTCCTCTGTCTTTCTTGGTAAAGACATTTTTCATGAGAATATTCTTGGTTGAGATTAATTTATGTGTGGTAAGCATAGTTTCATTTTAATAAACGTAACAAAATTCAATAACTGTGATTTGAACAACTAAAAATTATGTTGTTATTTGTCAAAATTTCTAAATCTGTATTTCTTATATAATTGCTTATCATATAGAAAAGTTTGTAATATATAATGGGAAAAGTTTAAGTTAATCTACCATATTCTTAATCAGTAACAAATATTTATATGAGCATGAGTTATATTTGTTACATCTTTATAGTTATATTTTTTCAATGTGCAAAGTGTTTTCACTATATAGTTATTATAGTTATATTAATATTAACTGTTTGCATACATTATGCTTATAAATATCTCTTCACTCATTAATGAAGTAAGGATTCTTGTTCCAGATTGTTAATCAAGCACTACAGATGCATGGTGGGTACGGTTACTTGAAGGACTATGCTGTCCAACAATACTTGAGAGACATTCGTGTTCATCAAATATTAGAAGGTAAAAGTTACACTACTATTTAGATTATAGTTCAAGTTCCGTAAAAAGACAAATTTACTTAGGAGTAATTTAACCATCAAGTAATGGTACAAGGAACAAAGAGGCATGTCTATAAGAATGATGTTTTCAGATTACAATAGTAACATAAACAACTTATGTTTAAACTTAAACACATTGGCTTCTGTAAAATATGTTTTTTGGATGTGTCGTTAATATGTAATTTGTACTTATACCAAAAGATGTACTAAATATTTGAGTGAAAAATTATAACATAAAAAAATGTCTGACAAATTATTATGAGTGGATAAAATAATATATTCAGCAAAGTTTTGATACTTTCAACTGTCATCATTAAAAAAAAAAGATTTCCTGAGACTGTTAACTCCTGTGAATGGGTGAATTGCCCTGGGTTTGGAAAATGATAAAAATCTGTTACTTCAGTTCCCTCCCTTTTGTAATAACTTTGGAAAAGGTTTAGAAACAAAAAACAATAAGAATAGCATTTTCAATAGTTCTACACAGTTATGTGTGTAAAGAATGATAATTAAACTGGAGTGTTTGTGTATTAGGAAGGTAAATTGATACATATTAAAATGTGGTAGATCCTGTAAAATCAATTTAATGCTGACATAATCACGGGTTCATTTGAGGACTATTACATTTTATAGAACACAATAGTATTATGAGAACATATGGTATTAATCAGTACTTAAATACAAAGATTACTGAGGTTAATTTTCATATTCAGTGAGGTTTAATATCAGACATTAAAATAATTCTTGTGTATTTGTCTGTGTTATGGTTTATTCTTCTCATGCAGTCATACATATTTTATAATGAAGACTGAAGGCTAGTATTGATGTTTTATTGAATCATTCATACATCAGATTCAAAAGTCCTCTTAAAGTTTTTACTACATTTATTTTAAAATGAAGTTAGTAAGTTTAGGGTAGTAAAATATATGTAGGCTACAAAATTAGATGGTTTACGAAGTAAGTACCATGTCAACATAATTATTTTTACACACAGTTATGTGAGATGAGGTTAAAATCAAACGTCTTCCATAATAAAATAACACACAGGATCTGGTGCTGAACACTAGCCTAATTGACAGAAGTAGCTAAGAATAATGATACATTACTTTTGGATGGGATACCATTTCAATGCAAGTTAACCCTCATCTAACAACTAGTACTCATTATACATCTAGATAGACTGATCTACTTGGTGTACAATGTCTTGCTCAAGAACACAATAGTACAACATGGTTACAACTTCAAGACTGACTCGTTTGACCATGAGTCTGTAGCAGGAAGCCATTAAGCAACAGTGCAGCCACATTGTATAAGATTCAGTGCTATATAATGCTAAAATTTGGGGTTTGAATCCTATAATGGACATATGGATGAGCACTTATCATTCATTACATTCTGAAAACAAAATGATTTTTTAATTGGATGAACAACTAACCAAATAACTCATCATCAGTTAATTAGTCCTCAAACAGACTAAAACTGAGTACTATAGTTTCAGCATTGGTGCGTGTTTTAAATATGCATGTCATTCATTGTTAATGAAACAGTAAGATGTGCATGTTGTTTAAAGACAGGGTTGTCTTTGAAGTGACTGCTGTTTCACTGATTGTGAAACAGGCCTTTTGCACATAGGATGCAAATGCAGGTAATGTTTTTTGGTCAAATTTATTCAAATTTTCAAAAAGTTTAAAAATACTTGCAAATATCATCCATGGAATATTTTCTGTAAAAGTGTACTTAAATTGTATTTTAAAATATATTTAGTTTCAAAATTTTTCAGTATGTAAAAATTGTTTAGTGAAAAATTTAATGCAATAACATTGGTATTTCTTCTGCAGTTAATTTATCAATCTTTGGTTATGATGCAGTTTTTATTTGATTTTTTTAGTGCAGAGGGGTGTTACTGTATTTTATACATCCTGTATTTCTAAGTCTATGTATATTTTCTGTTTAGTTCTCTCATGTTATTAGAAAAGTAGTTGATAATGTTATACTCTTGAAGCTACATATTGGTTATTGTGCTGTGCAACTATTCATTTTATTATGATTTATTTAGTATTCAAATAAATTTATTTTTTTGCTCAGTAAAAACTAAATTTTACACTTAATAACCCCATTCTAAACTAACCAAATGTTTCAAACATTTTTTGAGGTTATTTAACATTGCTGTGTAATCTTTCAAGCAGTCTTCAAGCTAATTACGATTTTAAAATTCTTCAAACTAAGTTTGTATTGAATGTGTCAACATTTAAGTTCCTAATTTTATATTCAATTCATATATGAAATTTAATTACAGTAAGTGTTTTCAATAAATTCTACATTTTTCTAGTACCCCGTTTGAAAAATAATTAGAAGAAAATTGTATTAAAAGTTTTACAGTTTTCTCTCTCCTTAAGTTTAACCTTTTTTATATGTTCAGGATCAAGCTGTTATTTATTTTTTATCTTCCTTCTTTAGTATCTAGTTAATAAGACCTATCTTAAAAGAAAGGAAGAAACAAGGATATTATTAAAATGAAATCTTACATGATTTTGTTTCATTAATTCAAAAATATAAAACATCTCTTGTATTTGATTTATATTTTAAATTTTTGTTATTTAATTAAACATTTAAACATGGCCAAGTATTGGTCCATTGTACGTGTGCAAGACTATGGATCTGTGATTAGCTCCCCTTTACGAGCAAAAAAAATCATTCTTCTTACTTTAAGGCTGTGAGTGCTTTATAAGAATTCTAATGAAAACCAGATATTCAATTGGAGGATCCCATAAATTGACAGTGCATGATGTTAACTATAGCTGTCTTCTCTCTAGTTTGTCACTTCAAAATTAGAAACGACAGCCCTTGAATAGCTTTGCACAAAATTCTGCAAGCATTAATTAGATAGTTTTGTAATGATTTGAGTTCAAAAAAATATTACGAGCGAAAATTAATAAACATTAAATAATATGGGAAGTTAGTATAAGAACTATGATTTTTAAAAATTAACTTTTAACCATCATAAATCTTTTATAACAATGAACAATCTTGATCAAAATTAGGTAAATTATTTTTTTAATATTTGTACCTTAGTTATGGTGTAATAGTTTTCCATTTAGTCCAAATTGTTAATGAATTAAATAAATAAAAATTTGTTTTAAAAAGTTAGTAAAAATGTCAAATAGGTATAGAATAAAATCAATGTATCAGAAATTAGTGAAGATTGTGTTTATTTTTAGAATAATTGGAAATATACTTTAGAAAGCATATTTTAGTAATTTTAAATTGTTGATGTAAAATAAAGTATAATTAAAACCTGGTTCAGATTAATTAATTTTTTTTTTTTTTTTACACTGTCTTATCTGACAGATGTGAAGATAGTTTATTAAGAAACAATTTACATTAATAAAAATTGCAATTTATTTATACATACACATTTGAGGTAAAACAAGACATTTGTATATTTAATAAGCATGTTCTGTATTCACAACAGTTGTTTACCCAGTAAAGGTGTGCCAGTAAATGTTTCAAGTATCATGATACTTTTGTAGTGTTGCTCACTTTTTTCCTTCACCTGGCTATTTGACCAAGTTTATCAGTTTCTACCATTGTAAACTATTGGGTAATCTTGTTGACCACATGTTTTTTTCTTTTGCTGTTTCTTCTCATTTTGTTTCATTACTCCTTAATTTATTACCTCCATTCTGTGGTTCCTTTGCTCAAGTGGAACATCAGTGAGGTTCTACATTCTCTTGCCTAGGCCCTATTGGGACCTTCACCACTTGCTCCATGTACTATCTTTCTCTTAAGGCCTATTTTTCTTCTTTCTATCTCTCTCTTTCTGCTTGTGGTCAATACAGATCTGATATTTATGAATTGGATTCCTTCTTTGTTTTCTTTGATTTTATTCTCCCTCCATTCATTTCTTCTTAACACTTGTGTGGATCAGAAGGAAGATCATACATTTTCAACATCTACTTCCATCCAGTTCTTCTGGATATCGGGCCATGTTGATATTCATGGGAATGAGTTTGCTGACACCTCAGCTAAGTCTGTTTGCTTTGGTACTATCACTGTTGTGCCTGTTCCATACGTGGACTATGGTTCTGTATTCAAGGCTTGGCTGCATGCCTGTTGGCAGTTGACTTGGAGTGAGCAACATAAAAACAAGCTTTTCCAAATAAAACCCTTTATTGGACTTTGGGCATCTTGTTTCCTAAAGAATCAGAAAGAAGTTGGTCAGTTTTTTAACTCGTTGTTTTCTTTTATCTTTACCTGATGCACCAGTATGTTGTCTGGGTGACATTCAGGTCATAGTAAACCACATTTTACTGTCTTGCTGTCGTTGAGAGTCATAACGATGGCACTATTTTAGACGTTTTCTCCCAAGGTTTACCCTTAACGTTGGACAGTGTCATCTGAGATGGTGACACTGTTCATCTTACAAATGTTTTTAGTTTTTAAAGGCCGTTGACCTTTTTAACACTATTTAAGTTTTTAATTCTTAAATTAGACATTTTTTTATGATTCCTTTTTGAAGTACACCTAGTTTGACATGAAATTAGAAAATGGCCATAATGTCTAATAACTTGAAACCAGGACTAGAAAGGCCAACTTCAGGTGACTAACACTGATGTTTAAACTTACTAGTTAGTCATCCTGGCAAGTTATAGTAATTACAATTATACTACAGAAAGTATTTTACAATTTCTGTTACTTTACTTTCTGAACATGACTGTAACGTCACATATCTCGAAACTAGGATTGGAAAGGCTAACTTCAGGTGACTAATGCTGGG
The DNA here is from genome assembly GCA_011833715.1 of Carcinoscorpius rotundicauda. Classification (NCBI taxonomy): domain Eukaryota; kingdom Metazoa; phylum Arthropoda; class Merostomata; order Xiphosura; family Limulidae; genus Carcinoscorpius; species Carcinoscorpius rotundicauda. The sequence goes on from CM022395.1 coordinate 52,372,870, forward strand.
GTTTGTACTTACCTGTAAGTCATCCTGGAAAGTTATGACCATTCAACTTATGCTATGAAGTGTTCTTTAAAACTAGTATTACTGTAGTTTCTCTCTTACTGCTGTACACTATATATAGAAATTGGTTTTCATGCTGTTTAAGTTTTAATTCAAAAATTCAACTTTGTCTCATTTTACCTTGATTTCTTTTTATGAATTTTAATACTTTTACTTTACTTTTAATTTTTTACTGGATGTTTCATGCAGATAGCTTAGTTGCTTTTCCCATAAAATGCCAAACCCATTCATCCATCATACATTTTCCACATTTTTCTTTTATTGATCTTGGTTCTTTAGGATTGTGCTAACCCTGATTGCATTTTATGATCAGCTAAGGAGATTAGGTGTTATTTAGCATGCATAGCTCCATGTCCATGTTCTTGCAATCACTTATTCTCACTATAAGATTATTCTTCTGCACTTTCTAGATGGATTTGTAAACTTATCCAAGGTGTTCAGTCCTCTTATGATGGATATACTTGGAAGTTATATTATATCTTGTCACATCAAATCTGCCACTTGATTGACTCTCTAGCCTTACACTTTCAACAATCTTTGAATGGGATTCCTTGGGCTGGAACTTGGACTACATCCAACACCTTTGTCTCTTATTATATCCATCATCTGGTGATTTCATCTTCTCCATTAGGTTACTGCTTCCCTCTATCATTATTTTCCAGTTTAGTCACTCTCTTTAATGGATAAGTGCCTCTGTTATTTCCTTACCTGCGTATACTTGTCTCTCATTCATTTCTTGAAATCCAACAGATAGCTGGTGTTGCCTCACAAAGTATATTTACTACTATAATATTGCATTAAGTAATTTCTAATGGAAAGTGTTAAACTCCTCTACGTGTGGTGTGTGTATTTTCCATTATCTGTTCAAGACCCTACTTTTCACAGACTATTATGGAAAAAGCCATCATCAAAAGAATGTCTGCCCACTTTCCTGTCTCTAACATGCTAGCTTTCTGAATAAGGTTTTGTGATAACCTTTTGCACTTTAAAAAAAAAAAAAAAAACCCTCTGTGGCAGCTACATCCAGTTGAATCTTGGCATTCTCTAGTATCTTCCCAATGTGAATTCCTCCTCATGGTCTTCAGGTAGAGCACAGGAGACCCTTGCTGCTTCCATTTCCTAACTGCTAGGGTGGTTGACTTAGAGAGTTCTTCACTGGTTATGTATTTCTCTGGAAAGAGTCCAAGTAGACAGCACAATGTAATGGGAAATACAGCAGCAATGTCCATGTCTCCACCCCTATCGTATAATTTACCAAGTTTAGCCAGGAGGATGGGACAACACGCTTTCCTCGTGCTACAATTCCCATGTGTAATGTGAGTTAATTTTACTGCAGAATATATACCAAGTCCAACTGATTTTTTACATATAAATATTTGGTTGCTCATGTCTTTTTCTACCCATCACCTTCCTGTAACACATTTGTCCATTTTGCTTCTCTCCTTTCCTATTTTTATCAGTTTATGTTAATGTGGTCTCCTATGAGTGGTGTCCTAGTAAGCCCTCACAGTAGGGTGTTACACTCTGTGGGCTTTCCCCTTCAGTCATTGTCTTAAATGTAAGCTCATCTTGGTTTTTGTAATTTCATTGACCCCTGAACTACATCTATGTCAGATTCTAGCTACTTTATATAGAGGAGTATGTGTATATTGTTTCAGAAATTAATATTTTCCTTATCTTAAAATGTATTTCAGATATATACTGATGTCCTTTCACATCTTCATACTATTTCTTCCTGTAGTTGTTGCATATTACTTCTGCCATGAAGCTAATGTGGAATGCAAATGCTTATTAGACTCTAATTTTTCTTCCCTTTCTGTTGATGTGGGGTTATTATCTCATGTTGATTGCATTGTGCATGCAGTTGACATTATAGTGCTTCTTTCATGGTGGTAGCTCAGGGATAGTGGCATGTGCAAAATCTCAAAGATAGAAATGTGAGGAATAGCTACTGTGTGCACAGATGTAAGTGTCTGTTGGAAATACATTTTCAGGTAAGGAAAATGTTAACTTTTCTTTTGGTTTCAGTGTTACAAAAATATTTGCTAAACTCAAACTGTTCATTTCATAGTTCATCTGTGCACATTGGGTTTTGGGGAAGCCTGTTTGAGCTTCTACACCAAATATCATGAAAATTTGTTCAGCTGTTTCCTTACAACTTGTGACATCAAACAGACAGAGTAACAACTCTGTTTTATATTTATAATTATTAGAGGTATTTAAGCTTTACTCAGTACTTAAGTTCTGCATCTGCTTCATTGACTTGACACTATGGGGCTGTCATTCCCAATGTAGATCTGGCAGTCAGTGTGGATGATAGAGTTCAGAAAGTAGGCATTATGTCAGTAGAAAAGGTGGACATTGGAATATATTATCACAAGCTATTCATACAAGGGGAATTTAAATGGCTGTATCACATAAACAATTCTCCTAACTGCTTATTTAGACAGTACTTTTTTTTTTTTTTTTTTTTGTATTTGAAATATTTTCGTAATTTTTTTTATAATAACAATTTTGCATATATTGGGGATTTTCATATGTTGTTTCTGTTATTCCAAAGTCACAAAGAAGTTAACATGGATGATGATAATAATTCATTTGAAAAGTGAATTTATTTCATACATCAGTATATTTTTAGTCAAATTTGAGCAATTGCTATAAAATAATTTAAAAAAAATAGTTTAAAAATAGAGCAGATGTATTTTTCAATTAATTAATAAAATGAATATTACTTGTGACGCAAGTAATATTTCATCAACAAAAACAAAAAAGGCTTTGAGCTGATTTTATCATTTATTTAAATTACTGTTTGTTTATCAGTCATCTTTTTTTTGATACTCTCATATTTTTATCTAGGAACCAATGAAATTATGCAACTTGTAGTATCTCGAGATATCTTGCAGAACTGAGAAATACCTAGAAGCTGATGATATGTCAAAGAAAGCTAGTGCATGAACAAAGTTTGATAACATGACCATGGATTTCTTGTTGTGTATTTATATAAACTGGAACTATGTAGTGGTTTATTTGTTTCTTTTTCTTAAATTAAAAAATTAAATAGAAAATATTTTTTGATGAACTTTGACAAGCACAGGGGCAATTCTAAAACTGTTACTTTAAGTTGTAAATTGCATACATATACATTGCATGAAAAGTTATTGAAACTACATAAAACGTTTTTAACAATCTAATTAAAAGAATATCAAAGATATATTGTTATTAATTATGCATAGACTGCTAGTGGAATCCACAATATTGTAATCAGTATTTTATAAAGGAATATAGCTATTATTTGTAACATTGGCTTATTCATGTGTAGTAAATTATACATTTGATCCTATCAGTTTTTTTTCAGTATTTATATTGTTAGTGCTAAACATAAACATTTTGTACATGTTTGTAAAGAAAGGTTTATTAAAATTTTGAAAGTATGGTGTTTGGGTAAACTTTATTTTAGTTATGGTTATTATTTAATACAACAGTTTGTGTTAAAATTTATATTTCTTAAGAGTATACACAGTAAGTTGAAAATTCTTATTTCTTCATATACAAAAATGCTTTATTAAACTATGTCTACAAACTACTGGGGAAAAAGTAATGTGTGTTTTTGGTATTTTCTCTGTAATAATCAAATTATGCACTTAATCTGAATTAGAGTGACAAATAAAATAAGACTTAACTGTATATTGAAAATTAAAAACTTTCATTTGTTCTTCTGAGGTAATTAAGACATCAGAAATACATTTTTTTGCACATGCAATTCTTTTGAGTACATTTGTGTACGAGCTTTTGCACGTTTCACGGTATTGCTGTTATTGTATCATTCTATGTACAAGATATACAAGATCTTAATTCATAATAATTGTGTGTATGATCATTTAGAACTGAATAATTATTCTAAGTGTACAACTCTGACTGTAAACTTTAGATTTACAAAGAATTATTCAGTCAGGCAGCAATTTTTAGGTCTATACAAAATGAATCCGGCAGTAATATGTAAAAAACAAACCAAAGAGAAGCTGATAATACTCTGGAGAGTAGTATCAATTATATCATTGTTTTAAAGATGTGAATTTGTTTTTGGTTCTTCTCTGAATAGTGAACTAAGTAATAAGCATGAAATTAGTGATTATTGGTAAATAAAATGGTTTTTACATTGTTTAAAACTTCTAGTGTATAGAATGTATTGAGGTTTAGGGTAACAAAAAGCATACTTACATAAAGTACAAAAAATACAATATTATTTGAAAAAGTGAAATAAATATTTTTTGTTAATATTGTGGTGGAGTTAATGTGTTTTTCTATTAAGATACTGTTTAAATTTTTTTCAATATTAGAAATCATTGTATATCCAGTAGAAATTTCTTGGTGCCAAGAACTCCTTCAGACATGTACATCTTTTTACTTTCCTATTTGAGAACAGTATAAATTATATTTTCATATAGGTGTCTCAAGATTTATTTGTTGTGAAACTTTCTATTAACATGCAGTTTTAAAATTAATCTTTCTTTGAAATCTAATTTATAAGTGATGAATACTTTTCCAATTTTTTTATAAATATTTTCTGTGAAATATCTGCTTGGTCATAACAGATTAGAGCTTGCATATTTCAAATGCAGATTTACCATTTGAAATATACTTATTTTATTTTACAAATTATTAAAATATGATACCTTGCATAACACTACGTATGAGGCGTTTTTAACTATAAATTGAGAAACATAACTTGTACGAGAAAAGTTCATATAACGTATAGTTCGTATAACGATTCAACATGCTGTACAAATTCTACTTTTTTTTTTTAATAGACACCGTTTTCAGTTGGCTTATACCAACAAAGTCAAAATCTAGTTATAATACATGCTACTCACAGCGACGTAAAGTAACCTTAAATTTGGTTGTCTGGTCATAAATTCTGGGGATAATGAAGAAACTGATGACGGGAGCTTAAGTCGTGACAATCTAAACATAAAAACCAGCAGCACTCGTTAAAATATTGAAGCCTTAAGTGTATCGGTGTGCGTCTTACGGAGAAGTTAATCAACTTCGTTCATGACATATCTTCTTGAAACTTAGACCTAACACTGTAATTATATTAAATTCTCAAAATATAGTATGTAATAAATCTTTCATCTTTTCTTTCGTAGGCTAAAGTGGCATAATTTATTTCAAAATGATACCGAAAAATAATAATTTTGTGAAAGTCGTGAAGTCACTGTACACCACACAGTAAATTTATGAAAATAACTGTGAAGGAAAAGAAAGCATATTAATTAATAATTTGTTTGTTTAAGCGCAAGGCGAGTTTTGATGCTTTAAGGCCTTAAGCTTATCGTTATATCACCCGTAGACTTGAAAGAAAAAATTAGTTGTGATGAGTTGGTAACGCACAAAGTTTTGCGATTTCTAAGGGTAAGTGATATTTATTGATATGTAATGTTAATGGTTAAATCGTTAACAGAAAAAGTTTCTGAAGCTTTGAAATTTGAAAATGTGTTTTTACGTTTCTAATGAATAATGTGTGTCAATTTGCACATTGAAAAGAGATGCAACTGTTTGAGTTTGTGTTGATGTGGATAAAATTTCTTGGTTGAGATGTATACTCTGAAACTTGGAGTTATTTCTATCCCTTATAATGCTAACTACCTATATGGGTTTTTCTCTTGTTGTTTCATCAAAACAGGTTCACTTACAGCATTGTTTGAAGTACATCCTTGTATTTTATTAAAAATAAACAAGTGAGGTTGTTATAATGAAACTGTGAATTTCACTGTTCGTTGGTAAAAGTGTAGCCCAAAAGTTGACGGTGAGTGGTGATAACTAAATACCTTCCCTCTATTTTTACACTGCTAAATTAGGGATGGCAAGCGCAAATAGACCTCGTGTAGTTTTTTTATGAAATTCAAAAACAAACGTGCACTTTATTACTGTTTTATATGTTCCAATGGCCAAAATGTTGACTCTCATCAAAGTATTGTTCACAAATGATACATACTTTGTGAAAACGTTTTCGTTAATATGAATGATATATTAAAGCCTGAATAGGAAAAACGGTGAGAAAAAACTACTTCATAATCTTGTCTAATATTTTACAAAGCCAAATTAAAGTAAGAGTAACTGGTACTCGTTTTCATGTTATTAATATTATTAATTTGTATCTTTGTTCTTCTGTTGTTTATTTTTGAAAAAAATAACAGAGAGCTCTACAATTTGACGAGTTTTGTATATTTGTGCACAAGTATAAATGATATTGGAAATCATCTGAGTAATCTTAATATAGATTTGAGTACCTAATTTTGTATACGCTGTTTGTAAGTCATTGACTTCTTAGGGATATTATTTAACCGTGTAAAGCATTACAAATATGATGTAGAATTTGATAATTATTTGACGAGGCCAACTTTGTTCTTTTCGGTATTTTCCTTAATGTTCCCCGCCGGTACAGTGGTAAGTCTACGGATTTACAACGTTAAAATCAGGGCTTCGATCCCCACGGTGGACTCGGCAGATGCCTCGATGTGGCTTTACTATAAGAATACACACACACATTTTTTTAGAAAAGATTGTTGACACGACATTTCCAGTTATGATTGTACCTAGAAATTTGGTCAATGTGGGTATTTAAAAAACAACAACTTTCCATTAAAATAAAGTTTGGAAAGAGTTTTAAAGTTTATTTTTCTTTAAGTTTTGAAAAAAAAACAGTTTTTGTTTTGTAGATAGATATTCTCCAATCATCACATCAGTTTTTGTTTTCTAGTTAGATATTCTCCAATCATTACATCAGTTTTGTTTTTGTTTCAAATTACTTGCATATTTGTCGCAGTATAGCAGTTGTGGTAGAACTTTCTGACAGTCACATCATTCGCAAACTGAAAAATGATTATATAATTGAGGTGTTGGTTGCTGTATCGTTTACTTATAATGAGGATAGGACTGACGATACCCTCTTAAAGAACCGTTGATTTATGATTAATGGAATAAGAATTACCATCTCTATTGGTTTTCACTTCTGTATTACTTAAATTGAATAGCCATCGAATAAAGAATACTGCGAGGTTGTAGTTTTCTACTCTAAAGTAAATGCTGTTATGCTAAACGTTAACAAGAAAAAAAGTTTTAATTGAAAAAGCAAACTGCGGTTATTTTCTGATTTTTACGATATTTCCAGTAAGGTGTATAAGGTGGTTCGTTTGTCTTCTCTTTTTAGACTGTTCATGATAGCTTTCGTAAGATGTATCAGGTGATCTGTAATTTGGCTTCATTTTCAAGTCATTTTGGACACTTTAATTTATTATAATTTGATCCTATACAGAATTTAAGATTTTTTAAAAATAGTTTCCCAATGCATTCAGTTATAGACTAATGGATCTGTAGTTTCAGTTTTATCTCCTGGCTTTCATTTTTTGTGTAACTAATAATAATACTTCTTTGAAGGCAGACACCCAGATTTAAATGATAAACTTTATAGAACCCCACAGTGGCTTAGCGTTAAGCCTGTAAGCTCACATCAATAGAAATGGGTTTTGATACTTCTGGTGGTCACTGCATGGATAATTCTTTATGTAGCTTTGTGCTTAACAACAACCAAAAATTATAAGTAGTTTGCAGATAGAAGAAAACACTTTGGAGCTTTTTTTTTTATGAAAGAGTAACAAATATTATCATCATTTGCAGTTTTATTTCTGCAGGATTTTAGGCTAATCGGTATTTCTGAAATTGTTATTAGACGTTTGATGCGGTGATACATTGATTTTTTGTAATGTCTGTCTTTGTTAAGATCAGTTTGTATCAGTAAATAAGGCTTTTATTTTGTTATATAAGGGTGTACGTGAATATGCTCTGAGTTTCTATCTTCTCGTTAAAATTATAGTATTTATTTTACATTTATTCTGTATATTTACAGATTTCACACAAAATGTTTATTTCAGGTTTTAAGCTTTGTTTTGCTGCTTTCAAATTAGATAACTTTATCTTGGAGAGGATATTGCGTAATACTGCACATTTTGTAAGGATGTTGATAGCAGGATCCTTAAGTAGTTGTTAATATCTAGGAACTACTGCCAAGTCTTTATTATAATTAGAATGGCCAGTCACTTGGTAACGCTAGTCGTGTTTTGTAAACTCCAGATTTCTTGCATGCTAAGAAAAAAGTTCTCTTAGTCCATTTATGTGAAACATCATCTTGAGTAAGAATAATCTAAACTGAATCATATAGGGTTAACAATTGAAGGAATCTAACCAGAGTGCTTGCCCATCATGTTAGGTTATTTCAAGATATTAATTATGGAGCAATACTAAACCTTTTACTAACTGAGTCGATGTAAAATGAAGTGGTAATAATGAAGTTAAATACAAGATGAAGGATAATTATTAATATACTAGATACATAGTATGTGCATATGAAGTTTATTTACATTGGTCAGTTTCCCTGGGTCATTGGATTGACATCTGATGATTAAGTTCTGTATCACCTAAACAACTACTAAAGGACTATGATGTCAATAATTGCACAGAACGTCATTTTAAGCATCTTTATGTAAAAAGAATGATTTTACAATAAATATTATAATCCTATTACAGTAAGATGAAACTGCACTGTATGTTCATGTACTACATTTTCCTGTCTTCTTTATCTCAAGATTGTCACAAGGTGGCAATTAATTTTAAACCAACAATCTTTAAATTTCTGTTTGTATAGAATTGCATAAATCCTTTCTGAGTTTCAAAGCCTCATATCACACAGATCTCACAAATCTTTAACAACGACAGAAAAGACAATACCACAAAACGCTCTTTAACAAAGAATACAAATTATATTATCAAAATAGATAATCTCTTCAGCAAAAAACGTATAATGTTGAATATTACCTTCAAAATAAACTCTAACAATAAAAAGAATAGTATAAATGATGAAAAATACCGCAGTTTATAGCCTTTTTACAATGAAGCAATGCGAATGTGAACAGAAAAAATATTTAATGAAGAAACTATATATACTACAAGAAATAAACCCTTTAATAAAGATGCAAGTATACACAAATACGTAACAATTACCTTTTAACGAACATTTTTGACATAAAGAACAGCTCTTTCTCAACGATCACATAAAATAAATGCACTTTAACAAAGAATTCATACAATTTACAATGACGGCATAAAGTATAAAATTTAATTTTTCTGTATATTGTAACATAGTGTAAACCATTAAACAAATATCACCATTTAATAGTTAATATTAATGAAAATACTATTTAAATGTAGTACGTAAATTCTTTGATTAATAAAATTATTCTTTAAAATAACATAATACAATAAAGGTAACGCAAAACCTTAAATTAACGAATTCATAGTTAATAAATTCGAAATACAAAGAATAACTTTTTTAAAAAAATTAAGCACAAAGCTATACAACGGGCTATCTGTACTCTGCCCACCACGGGTAGCGAAATCCGGATTTTAGCGTGTAAGTCCGCAGACATACCGCTGAGCCATTGGGGGGCCGAAGAATGACCTTACAGGAAAATAAATATACCTCTCTAAAATAGAATTGAAAAAATAAAATAAACAATTATCACAGACGTTTATTAATTACAGAATCCCATACAAAATACAATTCTCCAAGTCATAGAGTTAATACCCAAAATGTAAACTAAATCCTAAATCGTGGCCTATATGAAAGAGAAACGGAAAGCTCTTCATTTATTTTAGTTCTAGGTGTTTTTAGTTTCAATATAAAAATTAAAGTATGCGTATTAAGAGGCTCTATTGTCGATTTACTATTCAAAGGACCCCTCTTATTGATTTACCATCTGGGGCACATTCTTGTCCATTTATTATTGGGGCCTGGCATGGCCTAGCGCGTTAAGGCGTGTGCGCTTCGTAATCTGAGCGTCGCGGGTTCGCGCCAAACATGCTCGCCCTCCCAGCCGTGGGGCGTTATAATGTGACGGTCAATCCCACTTTTCGTTGGTAAAAGAGTAGCTCAAGAGTTGGCGGTGGGTGGTGATGATTAGCTGCCTTCCCTCTAGTCTTACACTGCTAAATTAGGGACGGCTAGCACAGATAACCCTCGAGTAGCTTTGTGCGAAATTCCAAAACAAACCATTTACTGTTAGGAGTTCTTCTTGTACATTTACTATCAAATGGCTTCTTTGTAGATTTAATATGGTTGGAAACGAAGGGGCTTCTTGCCATAGAACGACTAGACACGTATCTAATGTGCTTCGTTGTGGTTATGACACTAAAATTTTACATATTTTTTTGCTTATAAAACAAGTACTATTATTTTTCTATTTAGTGTATAGGGAACTTTCTGGTGGCTTATAGAAGCCCTTTTAGGGACCTTTGAATGTCATTAAAAGTACAAGACATTATTATTATTATATTTTATTTCGTTTTTTTACTGTCAAATTGTTTATAGGGCTCACTTATCAATATTATATGGTTATACTAAATCGATTTTTGTTGTTGACTGAACAGTTTTTATTAGACCGAATCGGATTTGTTTTTGAATTATTCATATAAATGCTATTACTAAGAGAGCTTTTATCATAAAAAAAGTGGGTATGGCTGTGTCCAATGCACTCCCTTTTCTGACGACCTTGATTGGTGAATTACAAAGCTAAAAGTACAACGCAAAATAAGTAAACCTTTGAAAATAAATAACGCATTTAAGGCTCAATACACTGTATTTTACCAATATGTTTCTCCATAGTACAGTTACGGCCTGCAGTTACATGCATCTTAAGTTACTGTTTTTACATTGAAATAATGCTGAGAATATGTTTACGGAATTGCTTGCTTTGCGTAATATTTCAATGTGGGTCAGTAAAATTATTTTATCACAATAAAATAAAATACTGAATTTATCAAGTTTATATCTCTGATGATATTTAAGCTACTGTCTATGAATATTACGTATTATTAATAATTTTATCTACTCCAACAATTGGTTCTAACAACTGAAGTATATTATACCACTCATAATAAAAATCTACAGGCAAAACTGATTCTTTTTCTCAGATGTCGTATGAGTTTCTCCATTACTTTTCAAAACAACTCACTCCGTGCTATATACTACAGTGTCAAAATTGAAATATCTTCCCTTGAGTATTAATGAAAATAACACAAACTATATCTGCCAGGAGTATCTTAATATGGCAGATGTTAGGGACAACAAGAGGCCTGTTGGTACATTTCGACTGTCACATCCTATAAGCCAAAGTAAATCTATTAAATAAAAGAAAAAAATAAAGCGAGCCCCTATCATTTACATCAAGCTTTCTTTTAAATTCACTCAAATTTACTTGCTTCACAACATTCGGAGACAACCCACTCCGTAAGATAAACACTCTATTTGAGAAATGAAATGACCTTAGCTGAAGACGACTTCTATCTTGTCTAAATCTGTATCCGTATTCTCTAGTTTCACAATTCTTGCTGTTAAGTACGAAAAATGTTGATGTATCAACATCATCAGTTTCTTTCACAATCCTAAACACTTGCAGGTCAGTAATCGCAGTTAACGTTATATCAAAAAGTCTTGACACCCATATCAAATCATCATGTTTACTATATAATAGATTCGTTCATACTTTGTGAAACGCATAAATAACTTTGTACAACAATCTTACATAGGTGCAGGACATGAACTTATTAAGACGTATATTGCTTATATACACTTATCTTCACTGCACATCTTTCACACACGCGTTAATTTTTTCTTCGAAAACAGCCTCTCACTTCAACAAAAACTGCTTTAAAATCTTCTTGGTTTAATTGTCAAAGATATTGGCTGGTAGCTATAATTTAAGATGGTACTTCCATATGTGAGTCACTGAGGGCTTTTCTTTTCAGGCATGACAAAATATATAATCAAAGACAAGGTTTAGTTGATCTTAGCTGTTTAATTTAAAATTTCTCTTATGTCAACAAAGAACTAACAGAAGATTATGCAGTATTCTCTTTGTAGCTCTCACTACTATGCTTAATCAGATGAGTGATTCTTCATATAATATATGTATATTATATAACAGGTTTAATGGTAAGTTTGAAGTGGAAGCGTCATAGCTCTGGTGTCTCTTTCGTCTTTACTTTCTATATGGACACAGTAATAACCTAAGTTGTAATTTGAACCGACTTTAGTATTGGGACATCTTGAATTAAATTTGAGGACAACTTGAATACTCAAATTATCGATATATTTTTTTTAAAAATCCGATGTGTTGTTTTAGCATTCTGTACCAGTTTGTTTTCAATTGCTAGAATATATTTTTTTAAAAAATCATTATTATCTCAAGTTACTAATTTCTCTAATAATTGGGAATGCTGACTACACCCTCCATCTGGGCCCCCCAGTGGCTCAGCGGTATGTCTGCGGACTTACACGCTAAAATCCGGGTTTCGATACCCGTGGTGGGCAGAGCAAAGATAGCCCCTTGTGTAGCTTTGTGCTTAATTAAAGAAAAACAAACAAACCCTCCATCTGGATTAGGTTAGTGATCCAGACTTGTCAAAATACCGGTATTAAGACGGTGTAATGTGATTAGTTGTTTTACCAAAAGTACAGAGCTGAACGGTGCTGGTCATTATAGTTAGTGATATCAAAAATAGTTTCTTGTTCATAGGCCGGTCACACAATAACACATGTTGTTTATTCGCAGGTATGCATGCCAGCATACATTGTTTCACTTGAACCAAGGGTGAACTATCTGTTATGTGTCCAAATCAATGATCGATCTTCAGATTTTAGCGTTGTAGGTCCTAAACCTCATCGCTTGATCAAAAGATAGTAGGGAGGGAATAGAAGACAGATAATTCCATTAAAACAGAATATGTCAGTTTACTTAATGAAGTTCTTTACACATTAAATGATTTAATGACTAAACCAGCAAGGTTTTCTTAATGCAGACTAAAACTGAGTTTTTATTTGATTTGTAAAATGTCTTATGCTCTATATAAGACAGATCAATATATCAGGTTAGAATATTCAATAAGCTGTTTTGATCACGCAATAAAGACAGAGGTAAATACATCAAAACCAACAAGAAACCAAACCACGTATTTCCGTGAACCATCGGTAAAGTTACTGATTTACAATCCGAACATCAGGGTTTCGATTCCCTACAGTACACAAAGTGGAGATAACCAAAAGTATGGTTTTGCGTTAATTTTCGACGGTTTTTAAAACTACACTGAAAGAAACAACTTGTAGAGAATGTACATTAACAATGCTCGTAAATTCAGTATATTATTAGGATCAGTTTCTCACATGTGTATTGTTTTTTATAAGTTCAAACACGATTGAATGATTTCATACTAAGTAGATTTAGCGTGATTACGCATTATGATTGTTATAGATTTCTATTCTTGTATTTTTAAATTTTTTTAGTCTGTACTCTTTCAAAGACCATCATACAAACACTTTCAAAGTACTAATTTATCTAACAGACGTTCCCTGTCTTTACTTTCTCTGAGTTTTTTGCAGATCTTGCTGATAGAATTATGTCGCATGTTAAAAGGCTTCCGCCGTCCTGAATGAGAGCTGTTTATGCTTATGTTTATACTAATTATTATTTTATTTTGTATGGATATATATATATATGTATTGGTCTGGATAGTTTAGTCACCAAACTACAGCCCTCGAGGTCACTTTCTCCAGCCCGCCAGCAGCTAGTCGCTTGGAAATAAAAAGTGACACTTCATCAAATGTCCGGCTATCATAACAAAATAAATCACACCGATGATCGTTTTAAGCTGTCAAACACAAGACATCATGATAAAAAGAAACAAGGCTGTCACGCGCAATTTTAACCAATAGGAACATTCTTCTTTCGTCCTTGCTGCCCGTTTATTCATATCGAGGCACTATCTGTGAAAGCATTAGGATTTCGAAAACAAGTACAGACTTAACCCTCGTCCTATCGACTCGTCTTGTAAATTCAGCGACCTAGTGTTACCGCTTCAGCAAGCTCATGTCTCTCAGTATCTCGTTCTTAGGTAAGTGTCGTGGCAAACGTACGTTTCAATACATTTTGTTTGTGCGTTCTTGGACCAGTACGATACTTTTCTCACAGCGTTCTGTGTTTTTTTAATTTCAGATCCTGTTTTTTTCACCCATTGTTATGGCTGCATTTAAAAGAAGAAAAGTGAACTCTGAGTGTCCTGCTTTTAATGAAGAATGGGGAGAAAAGTACTTCTTTGGGGAAACAAAACACCAGAAAGCTACTTGTGTGATATGTACCGAAAGTGTTGCCGTTTTGAAAGAGTACAATCTTCAGCGTCACTATGAAACAAAACATCTATCAACATTTTTGAAAATTTCAGGAAAGTTCCGTTCTGAGAAATTTGAATCCATGAAACGTGTTTTTGAATCTCAAAAGAATCTCTTCACGAGAAAGTTTGCTGAAAATGAATTTGTCACTCGTGCAAGTTACAAAATAGTGCATGGGATGGCAGAGCAAAGAAAACCTTTTACTGACGGCAACTTCATCAAAGAGTGTAAGATGGAAGCAGCAAATGAGCTGTGTCCTGAAAAAGCTAATTTCTTTGAAAGTATCGGCCTTTCAGCAACTTCAGTTGTACGGAGAGCAGGAGAACTTGGAGAGAACATCGCATTACAGATATGCCAAAAAGCTAGAAACTTCCTTTAGTATTCTCTAGCACTGGACGAGTCTACTTATCTCTCGAGTACGTCACAACTTCTCGTGTTCATTCGTGGAGTTAATTTGGACTTTCAGATCACGGATGAGTTGGAATCAGTTTGCAGCATGCATGGAAGAACAATTGGAGAAGTCATTTTTATGGAAATGCATAAAACTTTGCAAGACTATAACCTTCAGTGGAATCAGCTTAGAGGTGTAACACTTGATGAAGGAAAAAAACATGGCTGTAATAAAGAAGGGTCTGATTAGGAAACAGTTGGAAGATCTTCAACTTCCAACCGCTCTGTTCATACACTGGATTATACATCAGCAACCATTCTGTGAAAAAGACTTAGATATATCTTGTGTACTGAAACCAGTTATTTCTGCAATGAACTTCATTCGGGGTCATGCACTTAATCATCGCCAGTTCAAGGCGTTTCTTGAAGAAACTGATTCGGATTTCTGTGACTTGCCTTAGAGAGATTTTTGGATTTTGACAAAATCCAAAGTGACATTCTCCTTTTTCAGAATCCATTTGATTGTGTCTTTGATGACGTGCCAGTGGAACTTCAGCTGGAGGTCATCGATTTGCAAGGAAATGACTTATTGAAAGCAAAACACAGAGAGAGACAACTTATTGAATTCTACAGTTGCACAGCTGAAGATGATTTTCCGAAGCTAAAGCAAATCGCGTCTGGTATGACATCAGTGTTCGGAACAACTTATGTCTGTGAACAAGGATTTTTAAAAATGAAGTATGTGAAGCCGGTACATCGATCAAGGTTGACTGATGAACACTTGAACGTAATTCTAATGATTCGATGCAGCAATTCAAAACCGAACATTGAAGATATTTTGAAAGCCAAACGCCAATTTCATAAATCTCACTAACTGTTTTGCGACTTAGTGAAATTCATATATGTACTCACTATGTGCGATGTGGCAATTGTTTTTGCTAATGTCACCTCCTTTGAAAACCTTTTGGTAAATAAAAATGTTGGTTGTATTTCTGTTTGTTTTTTATTATATGTGTATATTGTATGCTACTCCCACATGGCTAATGTGACATCCTAAACTTAGTGTTAAGTCTTTAACAGAGAGCGGCCTGGCATGGCCTAGCGCGTTAAGGCGTGCACTCGTAATTCGAGGGTCGCGGGTTCGCGCCCGCGTCGCGCTAAACATGCTCGCCCTCCCAGCCGTGGGGGTGTATAATGTGACGGTCAATCCCACTATTCGTTGGTAAAATAGTAGCCCAAGAGTTGGCGGTGGGTGGTGATGACTAGCTGCCTTCCCTCTAGTCTTACACTGCTAAATTAGGGACAGCTAGAGCAGATAGCCCTCGAGTAGCTTTGCGGGAAATTCAAAACAAACAAACCCTCTGGTCTTACACTGCAAAATTAGGAATCGCCAGCGCAGATAGGTCTCGTGTAGCTTTGCGCAAAATTCAAAACAAAATTAAAAAAACAACAAGTATACCTTTCTTTGCTTTTGCCACACACATTTAAAATTAATGAACAAAAGCACCTAAATTCATCCAGCGAAGTATCTCTAATCCCCACGATGATTCTACACATAACTTCAAAAGCGAGGCGAAGAAGAATCAAAATACTTTAAAATGCCCTCGTCGGGATAGGACGTCTTTGGGGTCCCTTCCTCCAAACTGAACACCTGCCACGGCATTAATGCGTTTGTGTTTTGCGTTGTATGTGTATTCATAGCAAGACACTATTGTTCGTGTATAATAGTCCAGAAGGCTTAGTTCTTTCTGAAAGAGGAGACAAAAAATAAGCCACAAACCATTGCTGTTACTTTAAATATAAATGAAAACATATTACTGTTATTCTGATGAATTAATTACACATAAATGTCTTTTATAGTGTTATCATGCGTACGACCACACATGTAAATTTGATTTTTTATCTAATGGAGAAGACTGATAATTTCTTCATAAAATATAAACATTTTTTTCAGATTTTGTCTGCTAATTTTCGAGATGTCTTAATAAAAACAACCTCACGTAATTAACAAACGTATATAATTATTTATATTAGTCTCCACATTTACAAGCACAGCTTTTACCAAGAAATTCATTTTAGGGTTAGCTGGCGCGTGATGATTGTCACGGCAACAGAATGATAGCAAAGAATTGACAAGAAAGAAATTGATTTAAGGCCGCTTAATTTAGAAAATAAAGAATGCACAGGACAAAAATATAAAGCGAGATTGCGGGTGTGAATGGAGAATGGCACTTTTGAATGGTAGTAGGAGTCGTCATACTTACAAAGAAGTTTATTCCGTCATTATCTGACATCTTTAGTCGATTCCACTATTTTGTCTAGCATCTTATTTAATATCTCATTTAGTACAAGTATAATCGTAACATAAATTTTGTCAAACCTTTTAAATTAATGTCAAACAAAAATATTCCGAAAAGAAAATATTTTTTTAATTATTTTTTTATAATGGTCTCAAGTTTACCGGTTTGAAAGTGTTAAGCCTAAATGCTTTGATTCACGAAAGAGTAGAATAAAAATGTCAATTCCATATTTAATTTAATGAAAATATAACAGTAAAACCCATCGCAATTGTAAAGCTAAAAATACACGCATTTTACGTGTATAAAGAAGCAGGGTTATCTCCATTTCTGAATTAGTTTCTTCTATTAATTTACCGTAATAGATAAGAAGTTATGACTGCACCTTTAGTTTTAACCTGGTATTAAAGTATTAAAAGTAAAAATAATTTACTTTAATCATTTTACACATATTGTAAAATATTCTTTTAATCGTTGTGATACAAGAAAATATTTTTACATCTGAGACTAAGATAAAAGTTTGAAATTTTAATCAAAAGCTTGAGTAAAATGTTAAATTAAAGATGGTATTAGATTAAATAGTTGTATGTAAATATCATATCGGAAGAATACATTAAAGGTATCTCCGTATGCTACTTGGTTATATTTAAGGTTTTTTAAATTTAAATTACAAGCCTCGTGTTCTGTCAACTTTTGCTTTCTTACGCCCTTTTCTTGTCTGCCTCTTTTATTCACACTCCACCTTCCCTGTTCTGTTAATCTATAACCAAAGCATCCGAGTACAAGAGTAACAAGCTTCATACTTCTTTCAGATCTGGCATGGCCGAGCGCGTTATGGCGTGCGCTCGTAATCCGAGGGTCGCGGGTTCGCGTCCGCGTCGCGCTAAACATGCTCGCCCTCCCAGTGACGGTCAATCCCACTTTTCGTTGGTAAAAGAGTAGCCCAAGAGTTGGCGGTGGGTGGTGATGACTAGTTGCCTTCCCTCTAGTCTTACACTGCTAAATTAGGGACGGCCAGCACAGATAGCCCTCGAGTAGCTTTGTGCGAAATTCCCAAAGAAACATACTTCTTTTTTAACTTATATATCAATTGTATATCTATACGCCATGTGAACACTGACACTAGCAAATTGAATTATCGTCTTCAAGCAAACGAATAATACCTTTAATACGAACTACGATCCTACATGTAAAAATCGATTTAGTAAGGAACATTCGAGAAGGAACAAAAGAACATGAAAATTGCCAAAGCATCGGATGCAACTATTCAAACCTATAACAGAAACTAAAACAGCTGTTGCTAAGTTGACGATCAGAGAAATAATAAAAAAACTGCAGAGAGGAAACTTTTCAAGCTAAATGTAAATAAAGGAAAAAAGCCAATATAACTGAAAATAATTAAATCAACTCCTTTAAACAATACAAAAGCTACAGAAATGCTGTTTACAAATTGAAAAGAAAACCAGGTTAATTTCATACACCTATCTCATGCACTCTTGTTTCTTTATGTTTTCTTATAGCAAACAAAATTACATCGGGCTATCTGCTGTATCCACCGAGAGGAATCGAATCTCTGATTTTAGCGTTGTAAATTTGTAGATTAACCGCTGTCTCACTGAGGGACGTTACTCCTTCTTAAAATTTCGAGATTTGTTTAAATCACATGACATTTTTTTGTTTTAAAGCAAAGCTGCACAACAGACTACCTGCCCTTTGTCTACTTGGGGCAATCGGACCCTGCATTTTAGCGTTGTAAGTTTATAAACTTAACGCTAGTCCATTAGGAAAAACAACTATTATTTGTATTTACACTTTAATGGTAGAAAATTACTTTATAACCTCTACATTTGATTTACTGAGAGCTCAGTATGTTGGCTAACCATACTAAGATAATGTTTTTTTTATTTTATTAGCACACTAAAACAATGTTTATTGTTTAGCTGACAAAATGTCAAGTCTTCTAGATTCTAAGAAATTAATTAGAGAACCGAAAAAAGAAAGATCAAAATTATTTGATCAGACTATCAGTTATTTTCATTCTTATTGTATTCCCAGTAAATCCTAACCTATATTTATTTTTTGCTAAATTTATACGGAATTTAAAGTTGACAGTAAATACAAATTAATAGAATTGAAACTTCTCTGGTGAGTTGGTTTTAATTTTCCTATCAGTTCTCAAAGTAAAAAAAAAGTGTAAATTATAATACATAACAATAAATTAATGTTTATTTTAGTTTAACATAAAACTCCATTATTAACTAGTTGTGCTGTGCCCACCACGGATATCGAAAACCGGTTTTTAGAGGTATAAATTCGCTTCATCACTGTGAAACAGGAAGCTAATATAATGAAAATCCGTCAGCCTTCAAGAATAATATTTTAAACAGACATTAATTAGAAAAAAAACATGAAAAAGGAGAAGTAAAATTAACGAGTTATTAATTTCTCAGTTATTATTATTTTGAATTAAGCACAAAGCTACACAATGGGCTATCTGTGCTCTGCCCACCACGGGTATCGAAACCCGGATTTTAGCGGGCAAGTCCGCAGACATACCGCTGAGCCACTAGGGGTATAATTTCTCAGACTAATATATACCGATATATAAACCAACTTTCAGTTGATTCTTTCAAGGTTTCATAAACTTACATCATACTTTTCTATTAGGGATTACGAAGGAAATAACTAATGAAAAATGAATTCATTAACACTCACTTTTAAACGAGAAATGTGAAAATGGTCGGTAGATGAAATTTTATTACTGAATTTAACGGAAATTGAAATTCGCGAATGTACTCACTAAAACATTATGATAACTACGTGTCAATAAGAATGAAATAACCAATAAGAGCTGAAGCCGGTTGGGATCTAAAGGCTCCCACGTGGCACAGCGGCATATCTGCTGAATCACAACGTTAGAATACGGAAAGAAATTAACATAATTTAGTATGATAACAGTTTACGGCGGCAAGGTATGGTTAAGCGTGTTAAGACGTTCGACTCCTAATATAAGGGTCGCGGGTTCAAATCCTGCTCGCTCTCTCAAGAGTAGGGGCGTTATAATGTCACCATCCATCTTACTATTCGTTGGTAAAAGATGAGCCCAAGAGCTGGGGGTGGTGACTAGCGGTTTTCCCTCTAGTTTTACACTGCTAAATTAGGGACGGCTAGTACAAATAGCGCTCGAGTAGCTTTGCGCGAAATTTAAAACAAATAAACAATTTACGAAATAGAAACATTTACTCTTTCTTTTCATTTATCTCTTCTTAACCTGTACTGTAATATTTTTTTAGACATGATTTGAGCCACATTCATAGTTCATTTCTCTTCATTGTGTGTCTGTCAGATTATGATTTAAAACATTTTTAAACCAATTATGTATGAAAGATGCCTTTACGGTTCTTTCCGAAATTTTCATTGTGTTTTTTGTCTGTGTAGCATATACATATATATTAAAATAATTCTTTTACATTCTATTCGTCTTCAAATATACATATTTTGAATATAACCATACCATGATTACAGATAATTTAATTGGAGTGACGTTTCATTTTAAAATTTTATCACATATATGGGAGAGAGGCTTAAAATACTCCGTATCACTGACATTCTAACAGATATGATTCAATTCTTTCAGATAACCACCAATGCCAAAAACAAACAAAAACAAACATGTGTGTGTGTTGATAATACTATAAAAATAAAACAACAACAAAAACAACTCTTTGTTTTAACAAAGAGCTTGTTTGTTTGTTTAATTTTTGAATTTCGCACAAAGCTACTCGAGAGCTATCTGTAATAGCCGTCCCTAATTTATCACTGTAAGACTAGAGGGAATGCGACTAGTCATCCCCACCGACTGCCAACTCTTCGGCTACTCTTTTACCAACGAATAGTGGGACTGACCGTCACATTATAACGCCCCCACGGCTGAAAGGGCGAGCATGTTTGGCGCGACGGGGATGCGAACTCGCGACCCTCAGATTACAAGTCGCACGCTTTAACATACTTGGCCATGCCGAGCCATTGTTTGTTTTGAATTTCGCGTAAAGCTACTCGAGGGCTATTTACGCTAGCCATCCCTAATTTAGCAGTGTAAGACTAGAGGTAAGGTAGCTAGTCATCACCACCCACCGCCAACTCTAGGGATACTCTTTTACCAATGAATAGTGGGATTGACCGTCACATTATAACGCCCCCACGGCTGAAAGGACAAGCATGTTTGGTGCGACCGGAATTCGAACCCCCTTCCCTCGGATTACGAGTCGAGCGCCTTAACACACTTGGCCATGCTGGGCCTAAAAGTAGTGAATATCATATTATTAACATGTTAAATTATATGTTCATATTTCTGGGGATATTTTGGCTGAATAGCAATAAAATATCTGTTTAATATAGTGAATACGTTTTGTTTAAATGTAAGAGCATTTTCAAGAGTGCTTATATCTTTATACTTTATCGCAAGCAGGTTTCATATGTCACTTGTAACACAAGATCGCGAAGGTTGAAAGTAAACAAGTGACGAAAAATACAAAGTTCTGAAGACTTTATTGTTTACTTTGGTGACTTTCTAGTAAGGTCGTTAGACTTTTTAAATATCACGGAAAATATTGTTTTAGTGAGTATATATAAATGCGTGTGTTTTTATGTGTTTTTCTTGTAGCAAAGCCACATCGGGCTATCTGCTCAGCCCACCGAGGGAAATCGAACACCTGATTTTAGGGTTGTAAATCCGGAGAAATACCGCTGCACTAGCGGGGGGTATATATATAAATACACACGTATTTACAAATTAGCACCACCACAGGTGCATTGGTGTGTATTCTGATTTGAATGGTTGCTATAGCCCGCTATTAATTTTTTTTGAGGGGGCGTTGGATGGATAGAGGGGTGGAACTAAAGCTACGTGTACTGCAGTTCTGTCCTTGTCAAATGCTTAAGACAAATAAAATCGTTTATTAAAAATGTTACAGCTGCGAAAAACATCGTTTTTACGGGCAGTTGAACAGTTTGTTGCTGAGAACATAAAATACACGAAACGGTGTTAGGTTTTATATTTATTTGTCGAGATCGCATTGTATTTTCAGTTTATATTTTATCTCCTCATTTCAGATGTTTTTAACTGGCTGTACCTTCTTTAGTGTATCAAAAACACACCGCTTTTATTTCAAGGAGATTTCTCGGTCAATATCTAGAAGTAAAAACCTTCATTTTATTGTCAACCTGTTTTTACCGCAATTATATACTCCATTACCAACACGTTGATTAATTACTTACCGAACACGTTTTACCAGAAATATATTCATAAACTTTTTTCATGTGGTCACAGCTAGTTATTGATAATAAAATACTTATTTTTATCACAAACGTTTTACGATGGAAAGTTGAGGTAAGAATTACATACATAAGTGTTATTACACTTATTCATCTTTCATTATTAGTGTTTTGGCAGATAGTCACGAAGATAACGGCTTCACATAAGATTAAATATCATAGATAATGGAGTCTAGACTTAATGCTATTACTTTCACTTAGGTAACCTACCTTTATCAAAAGTTTTCTTCAGAATTATCCGATGCGGCATCGTGTGTTAATTTCATGTTCTGTTATTATTCAATAAGCCCTTGTATTTTCATGTGACAGTCATAGCTTTTACGTACGCGCATTTTAAACTCTAGAAATTATAAATTAGATGTTTCATTTATTTTTAAAATTCGCAAATAGAAACAGAGACCAGTAGCCAAATATTGTGTTTCACTCTACTTTGCACTTATTTGAATTCAATTTTTTTTGAAATAGTTGAACTATTTCACATTATTTATCACAACTCACGAATTACAACGCTAGTGACCGGGTTTTGATACCCGTGGTAGATAGAGTACTGATAGTACAGCTTTATGCCTAATTTCAGCCCCCCAGTGGCTCAGAGGTATGTTTGCGGACTTACAACGCTAAAAACTGGGTCTCGATACCCGTAGTGGGCAGAGAACAGATAGCCCATTGTGTAGCTTTGTGCTTAATTCAAAAAACAAACAAGCCTAACTTCAAAAAACAACAATTTTGAAGAAGCCGCAAAGACAAAACGCTGGTTTAAATATAAATATATTATTTTATAGTTGTCTGTAATTTAAAGATTTGATTTATTACTATTGAAATAATTAGAATATTAACTTTGTAAACAAAACAAATAATTGCTCGCTATCACTGTTTTATAAGCAGTTTAATGATCTAGACATAAACGTATAGGCTGAAGTGCTCCGTGAAAATACAACGTTTGATTAACGGTTAACCTACAAACTTTCCAAGTCTTTTAAGAGCTCTTCGTCGGGTGGAATTACAACAATACTAGCTTGGAAAATGTTTAAAAATATTAATCTATCGTGTATGAAAATCACAAAAAACATATTGTTATTGATACGTCAACAATGCTGCATATACATAAAAGTCGAAATATACAGCTCTTAAGTGAATTACTTAGTTTTGTTTAATTTTTATTACAACATTTCGACTACTAATGTGACTGTTTCTCTTTTGTAAAATACTATGCAACATTTTGTTCCAACATAGGAAACGTATAGGGTAATTTACATCTGTGTTTTAATTTAATCAGGTTTTAGGTCACATGTAATTAATGCTTATTTTACTTATCTTCTACTAATGTCCTTATTACATAATAGTTTAAGCAGGTTAATATTAATTGGATCTTGATTTGTTGTGCTTTATTCGTAAACCTATGATGAAGGATTATTATGCTATTTCATCGTATTACTTAAGTTGTGTCGTATCCCGTTTCGACTATGTACCTCGTAAGTGCTATGGCATCAATCACTTTGATATTTGTAGATGTTGTCATTAAAAATTTAAATAAAAATAAACAGTCACTCCAAAGCTGTATTTTTGGACTTTCAATTATTGTGGATTTTCTCTTCTCACAACAATTGTGTAGATCTGATTATTAATTAAGTCTACCTACCCGCGCAATGTAAATTCTCATAAGTAAATTCGTAATGAATATAATTAATACATATAGAACATTAAAAAATATGAAAAGCAATAAAGAAAACGATAATTATGGGTTAAACAAGTACGATAGTGTTTTGTAGTGCATTACGTCATAGTCTCTTGAACTTTACATGCCTGAAATTAGATTGTAATTGGATTGTTTGCTGTTAGGAATATGGAATTGAATATGACTTGTTTTGTTTCTTTATTGGTTTGGATTCATAACCCTATGAGCTTGATTTATTTTTAAATGACTTATCTCATTATCTTCATGGCGCGGTTAAACTTTCGATCAAGTACTATCAAACATTTTCAATCTGTGTCTTTCTGAGTTCTATGATGCCTCATAGTAATCATACATATTCCTGAAGTTTAACCTTTAATGTTTCTTTTTTTTCTATATCGTATTAACATTTCTTCGAAGATATCTTTAAATAATTTTGGTTTAATAATTTTCAAATCTACTATATCTTTAGTACATCTAAAATTCTTCACTTTTCACTTTTTTACATTATTGAACCTGAAATAAAATAGATCAGAAATAGCATTTTTACAAAGAGTTTGCACGACAAACTTCTTGTAGATTCTAGATTACTGACATCTTTCATATTCTGGAATCAAAACAATTCTCTGAAAAACCTCTTTTCGAGTCAGAAACACTAAATAATATTAACAATGTTTAGTATTTTTTCGAATTTTCAAGAAGTTCAGTAGATTTATTTTAAAAATAATTATTTTTTAATTCGAATGGTACAAGTAGGATCTTTTATCCACAAGTGGACTATTCCATTAGAATTTTAAAAATTTCCACTTTTTTATTGGTCCTTACAGAATTTATTTCTGTCCCTTATCTAATATGTTTGACAACATTTTCTAAATCATTCAATGATCTTCCAGTATGTACCTTCCTTATTTGGTAGTATAATTCACTAATCAGTTTCCACGCCTTTGATAACCTTTTCCATCTGCTACTTTCTCCATAATATTTGTTATATATGCTGTTAAAAATAAAATATACTTCTTAAACACCTTTCAGTATGCAAATTTTTAATTTGTCTTCCACAGAAAAAGAAAGACCCTAGATCGTATCCGACGACATTTCTATTGGCCAAAGATGCGCCAAGATGTTGTTGACTTTTGTAAGACATGCCATTCTTGCCAAATGACTGGAAAACCAAATCAGGGGATTCCCAAAGCACCACTGCAGCCTATTCCTGCCTTTGAAGAACCGTTCTCAAGAGTCATTATCGACTGTGTTGACCCAATGCCAAAAAGCAAAGCAGGGAATGAATACCTCTTGACAATCATGTGTGCTTCTACACGTTTCCCTGAGGCTATCCCTTTGAGAAAAATCACTGCTCCTAACATTGTCAAGGCTCTTGTCAAATTCTTTACCATGTTCGGGATTCCAAAAGTTGTGCAATCAGACCAAGGCTCAAATTTTATGTCCAAGATATTTCAACAAGCCATGTATGAATTAAACATCCATCAAGTTTCATCCAGTGCATTCCATCCTGAGTCACAAGATGTCCTTGAACGTTTCCACCAAATTACTGCCACGAACACTCAGAGGACTGGGATGAGGGTGTTCCCTTGTTGTTGTTGTTTGCAGTTCGTGAAGTTATGCAAGAATCTACTGGATTTAACCCTTTTGAGCTGGTTTAAAAAAAAAAAGGTTTTCATAAGTTCAATCTTTTTTTTTTACTTTTAAGGGGGAGAGTGTTATGTAAATATAATGTAAATGTTATGTAAACGACAACCATGTCGAGAGTGTTATGTAAACGACAATCATGTTATGTCGTGTTTGAATCCCCATATCTATTATTTATATTTATATTTTCGAGGTTTAAACCAGTGAAAGTTAAAATAACATTTTAGAATTAATTAAAATTCATTTAGAATTATTTATTTAGAAAACTTCTAGAACTAGGTAGATTGATCACTTGTATTGGCCTGGTCTTTGTACTGTGGAATTCTGGGAAGTTACGCGATTAGTATATAAACAGACGGCAATGCGAGGGAAAGAACTCATCTATTTTTACTCGGATCAAGAAGTTTGTCTCGTTTGAGAAAGTTTAAACTGAATTTGTGAATAGAGCTAGATCGACTAAAGCGGTGAAATTTTTATTCCGTCAATCTTTACAATTCAGTCGGATTACGGATTATACCGAAAGTCACTACGAATTGGACTGTGAATTTTTGTTTGAAATTACCCATTCAAACTTCGAAAATTTCTCCGTGGGACTAAATTCACCGCCTAGATTGGAACTTTGGATTTCGGATGTGGACACTCATTCTGGATCATATTATTAAGCACAGGCCAGTACCATTTTGTATTGTAAGTTGTTTTGATGGTTGAAACTGGATATCTGTTATTGATATTGGATAATTTATTTTGTTTCTATCACATAAGTAGATCATTATAATAAATTATACAAGCTGCTATCTGTGTCTTTCTGTTGCGTACAGTCCGCATATAAAACGTAACACTGATCAATTCAAAAGAGGGATTCTGATTAAATTTGTCTATAAAATCTTCGAGTTGGAATGCCATTTTGAATATATAAGCTGTCGATCTGTATAGAATATAAATCTAATTTTAGAATAGAATTAATTTGTTCGTTCGATATCCCGGACGGGCCCCCAATTTTCTGTTACGTTTTTTTTATGTTATGTTTTTCGTAGACCAAACGCAACAGAAAGACACGGATAACAGCTTGTATAATTTATTACAATAACATAAATTATATAACAACAATGACAGATATTAAGTTTAAACCTTCAAAATTAATTACAACACGAAATGGTACTGGCCTGTATCGAATATAATGATCTAGAATGAAAGTCCAAAAGTTCAGATCAGAAATCCAAAATTCCGGTCTAGGGTGTGAATTTGGTCCCACGAAGAAATACCGAAGTTTGAATGGAGAATGACGAAGTTCTTTTTACGGTGCTTCTTGATGAACGTCTCAAACTTGCCACCTCCCAATTTTCCCAGTCTCCCCTAAATAGTCGTACGTGACGACTCACAGCACAACCAGTAATTCGAATGAATCGCAAAGATTGACGAGACAAAATCACAGCTTCTGTAGATCTAGCTTCAGTCACAAATTCAAGTTGAATAAACTCACAGCAAACACTTAAACTTTCTCACACGAATGACTGACTCTTCTTATTCTTTTCCTCGAGTAAAAACTAATTACTCTTTTTTTCTTTTCTCACATTTTTGTCTGTTTATATATTAGTAGGCCTAGACTTCTCGAACCATCGCGTAACTTCTACAGAACTCCAGAGCAATCCGCGCATGTCCGTTCTTGCACGAAACTCAACGTCTAGACACTAGGCCGCCAAACATTTCATTTACATAAATTTATAAACATATGATTGATCTACCTAATTCTAGAAATTTCTAAATGTTATTTTAAATGAATAACAACATATTTTATTGGTTTAAGCTTTGAAGCAATAATATAAAAATGGAAATATAAATAATAGAAACGAAAATTTAAACACAACACGACATGTTGTCGTTTACAAAACATTTAAATGACATTTACATAACAGTCAGTTGGTAGAAACGACCACACTCTAGGTTCATATCAAGGTCAGTTGGTGGAAATGACCCCACTCTTGGTTCATATCAAGGTCAGTTGGTAGTTTCCCAATGTAAGATATACAACTTAAAGTATTTAATGGTGCCTCTATATTTTGGCGTTATTTAAATATCAAATGTAAAAGATATTACTAAAGACAAAACGTAGTCCTTATCATATTTGAGTTAAAACATATAACGACCAAAATATTACACACATTCACGTACACATAAAGTATTTAACAAAAGAAGTATAATCTGAATTATGTAATAACTTGTCCATCTAGGAACTTCTGAATTACAGGTTCATCACTTTTATAAGTACATCATTGAAGCAAGTAAATAAATGTAAAATAATTATAAAGTTTTTAACTTGAAAGAATAACAATAATTTTGTGCACTTTATTAAATATATTCGCTAAATTGTTTTAATCATTAGTAAACTGACTACAGATGTGAATAACTTTTATTTTAAAATTGACTTTATTCTGTTGCTAAGTTTGCTAAACAAATTGAAGGAAATAGTTTATTTACATTTCCAAATGTCTTGGTTTCTGAAGTGTTTAGAAATAGTACATCGAGGCTGACTTATTTAATATTTGGGCTTCAACATAGAACAGTAAGGTAAAATAAAAAGAATATTTAACTTTCAGCCGCAACCTTTTTATAACTTGTTAATGAATTCAGTAAAACACCTAAACCATGTTTAGAATCACTGTGCAATAATCTTATGATTTTTGTCCTGGTACTTTTACTAAATTCAAAAGAAAACGGAATAGACATTTGTATCCGAACTACTTTGTTGTTCAATTTAGATATTATTTTTTTCATACGAACATTTGCTTAAAACATTTCGCATAGATACACAATAAAATTCATAATTCAAACTACTGATTCCTAAACTTTCAATCTGAGGTTCCCTTGATGTAAATGAAGAAGTTTGAGGTCCCCCAACTTATAACTTTAACATGGTGATTGAAACACAGTGCCATATTAATCAAAGTAAAATATCCTTTTGACATACTGTATAATTTAATTAATTCAACATTTTTATTGAATTATTATTTATTTATAATGAAAATTAATTCAATTTTGTAGTTTTCATCCCTTTCTTGGCGGTCTCCCAAAACAAAAAAAAAACTTTACCTCCCAAGAGTCATCGTCTTTCACTTTAGGAAACACTGAGCTACAACAAGCTTTGAAAAACGTGATTTTTTTCTATTTATACTTTGTGTATGCAAAATATTTTGTCGTCTGGAATAGCACTTTTATGTAAATATATACTAAGAAATAATCGTTTTTCTTTTATAAAATGATTAGTAAACATTTTAACAGTGCAGTGAGTTTCAAAGTGAAAAATAAATTCATATTCCAGAGGCTGTAGATTTGAGCTAATGAACTGTTCGTGTATTGCAATATGTGACTACAGCTTGGGTATTAGTAATTAGATCAATATGGTTGCAGTCAATCCTTTACAAACTTGTAAGTAAATTATCTTCTGTGTATGTGAATTGATAGTTTCATATTCTTAGACTCCATTACGTGCTTGGATAAGTAAAATTTAACAGTTGTGACAGTTTTGTAAATCAAGTTAAGAAAACTTAATTGTACGTGTAAATACACAAAATCTTTGTTCATACGCATGCAAAAACATATACGTAATTCGACAACCTCTAATAAAGTGTAGATTTACATGTGTATATGTTTGTTTAATTGAATTAAATAAATCAAGGTGTACAAATACTTCTGAATAATTATACTAACTATTAAAAATGTACAAATACGAGTGTATTGTTATACGTTCTGAATTTCATACTTACAATTTCGTATTATCCATTCCAGACGTCGTAGACTTTGTGTTATGCATTTTGAATCTCTTTAACAGTTTCATTATCTTCTAGAGGTAAGCCTAGAGAGCGAAACGTGCTTAAATAAAATCCACATGCTTTCAATTACACATTTAAGTAGAGTTTCGTCTAATTGAAGATTAGAAATTACATCAAATACGTGACCCGGTGTAATAATTTCGATAATTTATTCCAAACTTATATACAGTGACTGTTTCTTTCAAATGTTCCAGGCCTATTTTAAGTTTTTCAGGTGTATACGGATAAACGTAATCTCGTCTATGGTACTTAACACAAAACTCTTAGCGCTACATCTATTTTTGTATCTCAGAACGGTTGTTATGGGTATTAACACTTTTATTAATAAGCAGAGAACAATCTGAAGGTTAACCTGAAGATGACCTAGGATAAGCAGTAACTTATACTACTGACTCTACAGAATCACTGATAATAGACTATATCGACTTTTTTTTTATACCAAACCGTTTGCAGGTCAAATAATTTGATGATTATAGGACATCAATTAAGGTATGTAAACAGGGGTGTGAATGTTGAAATTAATTCAACTAATTGCTACTGGAATCCCTATAAGGCAGCATAAATTACAAACTGGATAATTTCATGAAATATTTAGGTCAGGGTTTTGTGATATATTAGCCCTATTGGTAGTGAACGGTATAAAAAGAAGTAAATAATTTGAGGGTTAAAGGTAAGAAGGTAAAAGTTCGTTTGATCAGGAGTACAACAAAAACAATATTTTCGAAAACTTTATTTCTCTGCTGATAATCAATGACTGTGCCATTGTTTAATACATCACTAATGTTTAATTTGTTAGGTAGACCTTTAGTAATTCAAATACACCTTAAGAAGGACAACAAACTGTGATGTAAAAATAATAAACAAAACAACTCAACACACCATATGTATACTTCAATTATATAACAGATTTGAAAAGGAAAAGTCTGAAATAAAATCGACAAAAATAATGTAATAGCACACTTTCAGGCCTGACATGGACAGGTAGGTTAAGGCGTTCGACTCATAATCTGAGGTCGCGGGTTCGAATCCCGGTCGCTCCAAAAATGCTCGCCCTTTCAGCTATGGGGGCTTTATAATGTGACGGTCTATTCCACTATTCGTTTGTAAAAGAGTATCCCAGCAGTTGGCGGTGGGTGGTGATGACTAGATGCCTTCCCTTTAGTCTTACACTACTAAATTAGGGATGGCTAGCGCAGATAGCCCACGTGCAGCATTACGTGAAATTCAAACAAACAAAGCACGCTTTAGTGGAGTTAGTGTTAAAACGAATTTTACCAAATATTATTATTTTTTAAATGAACTGCTATATACTTGTAAGACCCGTAGATGCTTTTTTTAATCTAGAAAATTATCTTGTAAGATGTTTATTTGAAGCTTATAACATTGATATTGTTTTATAATATTTAGAGCAGTTAAGGAAATAGAATGATTATAATATAGTTTACTATATGCAGTAATGGGATGTTTAAGAACTTAATATTGATTTAGATTTTAAGCCTGGAACTACACTTATGCTTAATTGTAGTTATTAATTATAGAACTAAAAGCATTTAGATTAATTTTTATGTTTTACGAATTTTAGGTCCAAATTTCTTTCTAAGACTTTTTTCAAGTTGAGTATTTGTGTGGTTTACAATCACAACCGAAATAAAACTTCAGATGAGGACGTATATTTGACATGCTTAATAAATTTTCACTTATATTGTCATCTTCTCACTATTTTATTATGCCATCATTATGCTAATATCACCATTGAAGTATTTAACGGATGCTAATTCCAGTTAAATATCATAGACAACAACTCACCAATATACGAGTATCGTTACTTGTCGAGAAATAATAATCGAATTTATAACGTTGTCTGCACAATACGTATTTTAAAGTTTATAAGCTGAAAACAGTCAGTTTGTTCGGTTTTACAACACACAGAGCGCTCAGCATGGTTCGAGTTTGATCACTGTTTGAAGCAAAGCTTCGAGGGTGGCTCCGCCCACAGAGCGCGTGAAGTTGCTCCAGTTGTGAAAACACACCGCTGTCGTAAATATACGAGACTCCGGGTGACGAAGAACACATTTCAGTAACGTTATAGTAAACTCAAATAAAAGACAAATTGTGTCTTCCTTCTTGTCACTTGCACTCAGTCTTTGGTCAATACAGCTACAGGGAGACCAACCACATATCAACGTGAGTATAGCTAGTCCATAACGATAATCAAAGTTCCAGCCAGGTGAACCCATGATTGAAACTCCAACGTCGTTTAGTCTTTGCATTTGATTTCAATTTAAGATTTAGCTCAAATATAATAATTTAATTTAATACATTAGTAATAATAAACAAAGAATTCATGGAATAGAAGTGTCATATGTCTGAAAGTTTGTGCTAGGTGATTATTGAAACTGTATACAAGTATTTTCGGAATACTAAGATTTGATTTAGGATATATATAAAAAAGTTTAATATTTTAAGAACACGAAACAGTGAAATTGTTCAAGTTCTTCTAATTGGATTTAATGAAAAGTTACTATAATAAGTGTAGATGCAATGATAGTTTTATTGATAACTAATCGAAGTGGATATAGAATAAGTTTAATTAATCCTCAATAAACAAAGGAATATTTAAATGTAATATAAAAATATTTACGTACAACAACCAAAGTTAACACCTGAGCCGATCGTTGCGTTTGTAGTATTTCAAGGTGATTTGCATAGCTTGCATACGCATTGTAAATTGTTTTTCTGTTTAGATTAACACACGCTGCTCTGTCTTTTGTTTTTTGATTAACAATGCTCTGTTCGTTCACTTTTAGTTTAATTTCAGGTGTAATATTGAAACAATATTGCTTACATATTACTCCCAGAAAAATATACATGTACTTAATCACAAACTTTACCATAAAGATTAGATTAGTTTCAAGCTTAGCTCTCACATAATTCGCTACTAACAAAAGATGTTTGTCTGCTCGAGTAAACTTAAAACTCTGAGTGCCTATATTTGGCACGTCTCTATCAGATGCAAAGAAAAACAAAAAGACGATGTAATAATTAGCACGTGTATCATATGACCAGAAGGTTAAATAGATATTTTGAGTATTTGTTTTTTTTTGAGTATGTTGTAGACAACCTGGCTTGAATCCACTTAGATCTTTTATTGAATATAAAAAACTACCGTTCGTCAAAGTTTTGTTAATTTTTGTCATTGAGGTAATTATTTGTTTTTATATTTCTTTAGAAAATAGATTGTTAATCTTTATAATGACAGTTGAGTTTAAAACAAATAAACAAAACTATATTTCGAGTTAGGGATACAATTTAAAAACATTTTCAAATTATGTAGTCATTTCCTTTTATTTATTTTTTAATGGCTCTTCATGAACTTTAGCTCTAACCAAAATACATCACCAAATGGCTCAGGAAGAAACCAGTGGGGATTCCTTTGCATCAACTTTCCTTTCATCTAGATCTCCAGGTTGTAAGTCGATGTTTAGCAGACTGTCACACCATGCTCGTCCAAAAACACTAAAAGTGATGGTACTAGGCCTAGCAGGAGTGGGGAAATCAGGTAAGCCTAGTCATGCTTACTGAACGAGAAGATGGACTCTGAACAATGAACAAGTTTTCGTTTTTATCACTGAGCACTCACGCCAACATGCAGGTTAATTGATCAGACAGTTCTTATAAGTTTTAGGTTATGGAATGTATTCTCGGTTTTTTTGTGTGTGTTAAATATAGATCTTAGCTATCTGTACTGCCCCCGCAAAAGGAATTGAAATCCGAATTGTAGCATTGTAGGTCTTCAAACTTAAAGCACTGCGTTACCAAGTGATATTTAAAAGACGAAGATAATTTTATCGTAAATTTACAATATTAAATAAGCATTTTACTATACACATGTTATATTTCTTTTTACGAACGTTCAGAAAATCTTCCATATGCAGCCGACAGAACGATAATTCTAAATTAAATGTTAATATTTTGGAATATTTTCTTTCAAAAAATTATACAAACCACTAAAATATTTAAGGAAAACCGTAGTTAATAACTGATAGAGCTCGATTATTTCTTCAATAAATATAATGTTTTGTAGCATTTTCTTGTGTTAATACTTCAAAAACTGATATGTAAATTATATAATATACAAATTATGATATCAAAGGTCTGAAAAATTCGATGTACTAAAAAGGCATGCAATTAATAATGATATTGTTAACTGAAGAAGGATTTTTATGCTCCACGTTTGATAAACATTCAGGAACAGAGACCCCTATGATCAGGGATAGCCATTTCTAAATTAGAATTTCTGACTATACAGAAAGTAAGCAGGCAGCAGTACTGGTTTATTGTTAATTGAAACTGGAATTGACTGTCTGATTTATACCACCCTCAGAGCTGAAAGTAAGAAGATGTTCTGTGGCTCTATATATTTTCAACTCAGTTTACTAGCCACTAGGTCATATATATCCAATGATATGCAATTATTACATTATATATTCAATTATAACATCATAATTTCTTTTTATACCTCAAAAATACCGTTACTTTTACCCCAATCATAAAAATTATTCTTACATTGACATTGTACCAATTACTACCATGGGCGAATCTAGTCGTCGCATGATGGTAGTTACTTTTGTTTATTGTAGATGCTTCAAATTTTCGCAAGGTTAACTTGTTCTAGAAAATTCTATAAAAATCAGTGTAAAAATGTTGAGGTTATAAAAGTTATTCAGTGTGCTAACGCATGTAATATTATACAATAATTCTAATATTTAAATAAACAAAACATGTTTTTATTATTATTTGCTTTACCTATAAATGCCTTCATACAATTAAACTGAAATCAGACTATCGTCCAAACGATGTGATTAATATTAATAAATTAAACAAGTATTATAGCGGATTGACTGGACTTCAGATATCTCGAAAACATGGTGAGGTGTTGATAATAATTTTATTCGATGGGAAGTTTATTGTAATTTATAATTAAAACATACTCTTAATTTTATGTTAATTTACTTTAATTGTTTGTTTGTAATTTCGCATTTCGCGCAAAGCTTACTCAAGGGCTATCTGTGCTAACCGTCCCTAATTTAGCAGTTTAAGAATAGAGAGGGAAGGCAGCTAGTCATCACTGCCCACCAACAACTTTTGGGTTACTCTTTTATTAACGAATAGTGGGACTGATTGTCACATTATAACTCCCCCACGGCTGAAAGGGCGAGCATGTTTGGTGCGACGGGGATTCAAACCCGCGATCCTTAGATTACGAGTCGAAAACCTTAACTCACCTGGCCATGCCGGACCGTTTACTTTAATATATTTTTTGCTCGAAAAATAATTCACATAAATTGAAGTCGAAGTTTTTATATAACAAGATAATTAAGAATAAGAATAAGAAATTAATGAACCTACGGTTTTTATGCTTTTTTGCCACGTCTAAAATTTTGAGCAAATCGCCAGTGATTCTCTGTTTTTTTCCAAAACAACTTCCATCCTAAGATGAAAATGAATGAAGATTTAAAACGTCAAGCATGTTTTAAAGTGCATTATGATTTAACAAATATATATAAATACGAAATTCCCCTTGGTGGATCAGTGGAAAGGCTGGGGTTTCCATGTAGTGTATTGAAGTTTATAGAGAGTATTCTATCTAGTTAGGCCCCGCTTGGCCAGAGGATTCAGGCACTCGACTCGTAATCCGAAGTTTGCAAGTTCGAATCCCTGTCACACCTAACATGTTCGCCCTCTCAGCCGTGGGGCCGTTATAATATTACAATCAATCCCACTATTCGTTAATAAAAAGAGTGGTCCAAGAGTTGGCGGTGGGTTGTGATTACTAGCTGCCTTCCCTTTAGTGTTACACTGCTAAATTACGGTCGGCTAGCGCAGATAGTACTTGTGTTGGTTTGCACGAAATTTAGAAAACAAACATACAATATAATCTCGTCTCCTTTTCGACTGGATTTTAGATATAGATGTATGCGGTGGTTAGGGCTATAATACTCGTTAGGTAGTTTTGCGTTTAGTAACAATATGAACTAGATATCTACGAAATTCTTTCTGAAGTAATATTTCGTTATTTCTGCGAAAAGAAACTAAATTCAAGTTAGTTAATAAAATCAAGTTTAATAGAAAAATCGTTGGAGACGTCTGGAAGTTAAATAGTCTTTAGTTCTTCTATATAACTGACAAAACATCAT
This sequence comes from Carcinoscorpius rotundicauda, assembly GCA_011833715.1. Taxonomy (NCBI): domain Eukaryota; kingdom Metazoa; phylum Arthropoda; class Merostomata; order Xiphosura; family Limulidae; genus Carcinoscorpius; species Carcinoscorpius rotundicauda. The sequence goes on from CM022395.1 coordinate 52,408,566, forward strand.
ATAAACTGATTTAGTATACATTTCTTGTATTATAATAACTTTTCAGTTTGTTAATATCGTGTTCCATGCTGTTTAGAATTCTGACATGAGTAGATGAAGACATTTGGCTGGAGATTATGTGTTTGTTTATTTAACAATTTTATTTCTTAACGCTACACAAGGGCTATTTGCGCTGAGTTTTCCAACTGACTAGCGAAGAAGGTGAGAACCTCGTCAGTAAAACCTGGACTACTCTTATATGATCAAATAGTGAGTTTGTTCGTCACTAGTTAAGTGCGCTCAGGGTCTTATATTGCGGAGAATGTTTTCCTTTTAAAACGAATTAGGAACCAAGGACTCACAGGTTCATAGCCTTTGCTCGCTAACCATTAGGCTTCAGAATAAAAGTGCCTGGAAATATGTATCGACAATGTACACCAAAAACTAGATCATAACACAGATCGTAAAGTGTGACAGGAATATTGAAAAACACCAGGGCTAACGCACAACTGTATCGCTAGGGTGCAGCGTAAAGTAATTACATTGTTCTATAAATCCGAATTTAGTATGACAGCTGTAGAAACAGGAAGCACGTAACACACGTGTATGTACAGTATAGAGTTAACACTGAGAAAACACACAGAGAATGCTAAATACAATGTGTTGTTGATTATATCATCGTATTGGAAAAATATTTTTATTGCATGTGTTATGACAGAATAAAAGCTACAAAACAATAATCAAAACAAAACGATGTATGCATATATATACAAGTAACAGCGTTGTGTTTTTTTATTAAAAAATAAATCGTAACATTTAGTTACATAGAAAAGAGATGAGGTAATTGGAAAAACTAATTTCCGGAAACTAAGTATTTGAGGAATTTCAAATTAATTTCCTGATATGAGAATATAAACTTAAGCGTCACACTAAGCAATTCTAACCCTAACCAATGGGTTACTTCCTGAGGAGAATGGTCTTCCTAAATGTAAAATCATTTAATGTATATGAAAGGTCGATCTAGTTATATATCATTGCAAAATACACAGGAATTTGTTGATGAAATTCTATTGATTTTTCTTTATTAACCTAAGAAAACTTTAAAAAATTACTTACGTGTTTGTCTCCTGGTAATTTTTTTTTTCAAATTTAAACCTACGAACGATCGAGTTCTTGAGGCTAATCAGTTGGAAACGTTTGACATATAATAGCCTTATATAATCTTGCCTCCTTTTCCACTGGGTCTTAGATTTACGTCAAAATAAATAAATTAATTTTTCTTTGGTAAGGTACAATAAGTGTCTAATGAAAGACTGATAAAGACTTTTATTGAATATAAAATTTAAATCGTTCGAGTGAAATAAGATTTTAAGATACGCACGTTACTACTTCGCCTTTGAAGTGTAGTATTAATTCGAAGTTTGAAATGAATAATCTGATTTTTGCGCATTCTGTTTCTTGGTATATTTGGAGTGAGAAGGGGAGATGATTTGAAGTTAAAGTTACCGGGGACTCAACGTAATCCCCCCCCCGCTGGAACAGAATGCTTACGAATTTACAACACTAAAATCAATGGTTCGATTCCTTTCGGTGGACACAGCAGTGTAGTTTTCCTATAAGAAAACACAAATTCAATAGAGTAAGTTGTCTTTATTTGTTGACCAAATACAGCCTCTTTACATAACAATTTTTTTTATTAAAAACAAGAATGGTGATACGCAGAAAGAATTACCCAATAGTTATTGAAGTAGTTTCAAGTATACTGCTTAAGATTTTAAATTGTTTCAACAGCTTACATTTGTGGTATCATTAGTGGTATTAATTACTTTATGTTTCTATTAGGGTTCGTACAGTTCAATAATGGTTCGAAGGACGTACAGCAAAATAGCTATATTATTGATAATTAATTCATATTTCTAATAAAGTATTAGACATTAAACCTTAAAAAAAGATACACATCTTTGCCGAATACACACGCAAAAAAAGGGCCAAAAAGGTTTATTGAGATTTAACAGTACTTTATATGGATGATGTTACAGGTTCTACATTAATCTTCGAGTCCATATTATATCAGGCTAATGGACGTGGCTACTCACAACACGATAATATCCGTTGTAACAAGACCAAATTATATCTTATGGCGAGGCCAAACTTGTTAAAAATTTCACACTATCCCGTTTAAGTGGACATCAGACTCCAAAGCCATGTACAAGCAGAGCAATGACATAAAAAGCCTATTCAAGCTGCATCGGCGTACTTGGCAGTTTTGTGGTCGAATGAGAGTTTGACCATCTTTATTAGTAAAATAGCCGTTTGGCTTGTGACCTTTCTCCAGTTTGAATTCTCTTTATAATTTTTTCGGCCTAAAGAGACATTTCCAGCTTAATCGTAACAGTTGTTTGTTCTTTTTGTAGGGAGGGGGTGAAATGATTAAATATATTTTATTTGAAACAAGAGTTTTCCCTTTATGGACGGGAATATTGTTCCGGAATGATTGAGAAATTATTTCAGTGCCTAATGCTGTTCAAAGGTTCTGTTTCCGCTATTTTTAACGTCTTTAGACACTATATCGTTTAATGATCACGTTATGCGAATGTCCTTTTTCAGAATTATTTTTTTTATATATTCAGCTATGATATACTCATTAGGAAATTGAAAATAAAATGGTCGAGAAGTTTCTTTGAATCATATATATATATATATATATACATAAGTGCAAAACATGTTGATCTAAGTGCCATGGTTCTCTCTTGCGGTGACACGACAATTCATTAGCATATGCAAGCTGTTATTATAAAATGTCATTAACCCTATGAATATTATTAATCAATTCTTCTTTATGTATGTTTAGTTGTGACTTAAATCTGAAAGAAAGAAATGTTTGGCAGAAACAATATAAAAATGTATTGTATTTTAAAGTCTTCTGATATTTGTGGTAGTTTGTTTTCCATCTATATGTGTACATACTTATAGGGCCCGGCATGGCCAAGGGGGTTAAGGCGTTCGACTCGTAATCCGATGGTCGCGGGTTCGAATCGCGGTTGTACTAAACGTGCTCCTTCTTTCAGCCGTAAGGACGTTATAATCCCACTATTCGCTGGTAAAAGAGTAGCCCAAGAGTTGGCGGTGGGTGGTGATGACTAGCTGCCTTTTCTCTAGTCTTACACTGCTAAATTTGGGACGGCTTGCACAAATAGCCCTCGAGTAGCTTTGTGCGAAATTCGCAAAAATACAAACACACACATATTTATAGTATGGTATGAAATAAGCATTTTTTAAAACAAACTTCGCATGTGTTACTTTTATTTAAACACGTTTGTCAATTGACATAACATTTTTTTAAAATTATTTTAGTGAATGTTTTTTCCTTAAACACTCAAAAGTAAACTAATTTCTAGCATAAAAAAGGAGTGTATGTGTGTGTTTTTCTTTTAGCAAAGCCACATGTGGCTCTCTGCTGTGTCTACCGAGAGGAATACAACCCTGATTTTAGGATTGTAAATCTATAGACTTACCACTGTACCAGTGAGGATCTTCAAAAAAGGGACGAATAATTTTCCATATTCCTCATAAGTTTTCTACATAAGTCATCAATTAATTTTTTCGTCTTTTTATTGGTTAGCCTACTCATAAGGGTTTTCATGAGTCTTGTAAATTGTATATGTTTTACAGATTTCGAACGCGAGTTTTTTACTTTGATAACGCAAGGAATTCTCCTTCTGCTAATTCAATGTATATGATTTACAACATATCTCTACGTGACCAGTGTTCTTATGAAATTTAGGCTTCACTTGTTTTTATACTTTAGAGAGAGCGAATGGTGTCTTCAGGAGAAGCGATAGGAAAAGGTCATAAAAATGTTTTGAAAATGCCGATATATCTTGAAAGACTAAAGAAGGGAATCTTAAGCTGGGAAACATTGCGTTAATAACATATCTTTCATGTAATATTAATATTAATAAATTCCTTCTAATTTTAGTATTACTTGCAGTAAAAAATAATTGTGAGAGAACTATATTCTGTTAATAAAAGCATGTTTCGCTAGCTATACAGTATTGAACAGTGTAGTTTTACTAAAAAAATTGTAATACAAGCATTTTCACTGCAGTTGTCAATTGTGGCGGGGTGGGGAACAGGAGGGGCAAATTACCTTCCTAAAGAATGTTAGAAGAGCTTATAAAGAAAGTACAACGTCTATTATTTTTACAACGAGCAGGCCTAGCATGGTCAGGTTGGTTAAGGCGTTCGACTCGTAATCCGCGGGTCGCGGTCTCAAATCCCTGTCGCACCAAACATGCTCGCCCTTTCAGCCGTGGGGTCGTTATAATATTACGATCAATTACACTATGCGTTGGTAAAAGAGTAGCCCAAGAGGTGGCGGTGGGTGATGATGACTAGCTACCTTCCCTCTCGTTCTACAATGCAATATTAGGGACGGCTAACACAGATAGCCCTCGTGTAGTTTTGCGTGAAATTAAAACAAACCAAACTTTACAAAAGTTTCCGGCAAATATGTGGATTTTGAGCAGAGTTGGGTCGTTATTAGAACTTAAGCAGCACTTAAGATATATTTAATCACTACGTTACAAACTGTCATACTGCATTCTAGTGAAAACAATAATTATAAGCAGGCTAGAAAACATGGTTGATATATTGTGCTCAAGGGTGGGTAATATCAAACATTTATTTTGAATTTAAAATCATCATGTTTCGTAAAGTAAAGCGCTATCAAAGGACATTCTTGTATTACAATATCAAGTTGCTATTGTTTGTTGTTTATTATTAGACACACAACTATATCAAGGGTTACCTGTACAATACAAAATTTTATTTATGAAAGTTGTAACTGATTGCATTGTCTTTGGAGCTTTAATAACTATATTTAAAAATTTCAACACGCTTCGTATTTTTTCTTCGACTGTGATGGATCCTAACTTGTCAGGAGGCACATTATACTAAAAATAGGAGTTGAATCATTTTCCAAAGATATAGGTTACTTATTTAAATTCAATTGAATTTGTGGAGGCTAGATCCTCGTAATTATGTTGAAAAGATGAAGAGAAATATGTGATCAAATTCATGTCTTGAGTGTTTTTCTTGAATGCTGTTTCAGGCGGTGGCTAATAGCAGATTGTGTCTGAAAAGACTTTTCCATCTGCTACGCCACGCATGGCGAATATCACACTACATTTAGCATTAACCTAAACATACAACAATACAATGGTCCTCATTTACCAATATTTATGGAGATCCTGGCATATACAAGCGTGAAAAGGAGAAAGAAACGGTGGATTCTAAGAATTATTGAGTTCAGACAGAGTGCCATTGAAATATGAAAATTTGCCCTTACAATGTGCATACACACTTAACTCCATGTGTTAGGAGTTTGAACTCTCAAGAATATTATGGAACGATGCCATACTTAGTGAAGTTAAATAATAGTGCTATTAAGTTGATAATCAGACACGTGTTATATTGCAGAAGATCTGAGATGATATATAAATATAGAATTGGTTTCATGGTAATTAAAAATCGCTATTCACATGTCATCTTTAAAGTTGTTTTAGAACGTGTTACTCAGCTGATGACTAAAACCAATAAACACTAACAGATCAAGTTTATTCGAGTCAACAACCTGTAATACTGATGATGATACAGGGAAGGTATATAAAGATATCAACCAATTACTGAGAAAAGATAAAGTCCACTATAATATTCTGATGAGAGTGGGAGAGTTCAGTGAGTGGACTGGAACAGGAGAAAAAATGAGGCCAGCCCCAGTGGCTACAGGTATGCTTACAGAAATGTCAGAGGCAAGTTACTGATAAGCTCTGCAAAATATAACAGGGCAGTATGAAGATCATGAACACCTTATTCAAAAAGGAGACCCACAGAAATAAAGATGGATTGGCCTCAGAAAAGCGATGTTACTCTTCTGAAGAAGTGCAATAAAAAAGAAAAAAGATCTCACTATGTATTGATACACAGTTTAAAAGAGATAAATCGACGAAGAAGAGCCTATTACATTTTGATATTAATAAGCTGAATAAGAGAGAAAAATTTAGCTACAAAACAGATTTAAAGGCACTATGCAAGATGGTGGAAGTGAAATAACAACTTAAAAGTGTGCAAAACAATAAAAATGAATATGAAGAATGATATTAAATACTAAAATATGAGACAACTTGAAGAATCAGTTGTAAAATTTGAAAGCTACAAGCAAGTCAAGCAGAATCAAGTTCATGAAAGACTAAATATGTTGGTTTAAAGGAAGACAGATCGGTAATTAATGATTAAAACTATTTAATGAAAATGGTTTAGAGAAGAGCTATATAGGAGTACAGTGACACAGATTGCACCAACACAGAGACTGCTTTCAAAAAGAAACAACCTTAAGTGAAACCTCATTTTATTAGCACTGCTCAACTATGTCGCACAAGAACAGTGATAAGTGTGAACCCAAGAACTAGAGGCCATTTAGCTAGCACCTTAGCAGTATTCTACAAGGTATTTTCAAGAATGATAATGGATATACTCTAATCTCAACTGAGCTGCTATCAACCATGTGAAAAGAATAGATTGACCACATATAGGAGTTCTACTGTTGAAAAGGCACAAGAATGCCAACGGCATCTGTGGACCATGAGAATGTATTCGAGTTAATGACATTGAACCAATTCTAATGCTGTTAGAACAGCCATATATATTAACATTCAAAGAGATATCTTAAACAATGTAAGATCCACGATCAAACTTCATAAAGCAAGCGACAAAATCAAGGTTGGAAAAGAAATCAGACAAGGGGATAACGTATTTCCAAAGCTCTTCACCTTATGTACGAGGGATACTATCTTTTGTAACATAAACTGGGAGGATAAGGATATCAGTGAAAATAAGCTGAAAATTTCAAGGTTTGCAGGCAATATAATTTTGTTTCCAGAAATCTTACTGGGTTTGCAAGACATGTTTTGTGACCTGGATGATGGCAGTGTAAACCTATTGGTGTGAACCTGGACAAAACAAAAGCAATGTTTAACCAAGAAGGTTATTGCTGTTAACGACACAGTCGTTGAGTAGACTGACAAGTACAACCACCCAGACCTATTAACTACATATTCACTATTATTTCTGTTACTTTACATATCAAGGTATTTTTAGCAAGGTATGTTTGTTTTGGAGGAGATTGATTAAACCAGTATACAAGTTAATTGCTGTTTGGAAACTCTCAGGATTACATAAGAATACAGACGACTAATTTTTTTTTTTATCCACAACATCACTATTTTACAGAATTAAGCGATCATCATATGGACCAGTGTGTCTATATAAGATCAAATACATCTCATTCTATGAATAAGAAAATCTTATTTTTTGCTTGCTAAAATGATAACTTGTTTGTTTGATATTAGTTTTTTAATAATAAAAGAAATCCAAAGAGAGGAATTTCATCTAAATTTGATAATCTATGTACACAAAGAAAAGTAATCTAAAATGATTCTTCCTGTGAATTTTGTTGCACTACTCTTCCTTTACTCATAATTTAATATAAAGTTATTTTGGTGCGGAGTTGAAAGGTTTTAATTTGTTTTTAAATGCTTCATCTAATATTATGTTCATATTAAGTGCATAAAACAGAATATTTTACAATTAATTTTGTGAGGAAATCTGATGCGACAGCAAAACACTCATGCAAGATTTGGAATCATTAGCTCCAAATCGTATTATTCCAGGTAAATCCCTAGAAATAACATATTAAAAAAGTTTATGCTCTTGTTATTAGCCTACCATTCCATTGCTTGTTACCATTACAAGTGATGAGCTGTTTTTTGAGCCACCTTAAAGAATCAATAAGTATTTTTGTGGATGTCTGCAAGTCTAGTTACTTAGTTGTTTTTGAAAAAAAATTCCTTTTATTTTATAGCCATTCACAAGGTCACTTCCAAAGGTTCCATTTTCACTTGGGTCTCTGAGAAGTACTATATAGATTGACTTATTTAGTTCATCTCTAGCCTGGAATTGCTAATTGATAGTTTAAATTATGTTCTTTTTCATCTTCGCAGGGAACTATCTTTGGTTATTTTGTTGTAATAAAACCTTGGCTATGTTAACATCAGGAAGTTAATTTGGCTGATATTGAAGTCAACCAGATTAACCTCCTGTGCGAGTCTCTGTCCCTTCCAAACATTTATTCAGGGAGCAGCTTAGGTCGAATTAACAAAAGAATAACAAGGTTTTACAGCTTAAACTTATTACAGAATTCTGGTTGTCGAGATTGTGCAGGGCTCGGAGGGATAAAGTTACTTTAAAAAACCTTTGTATCAGGTGTTTTAATGTGGTGTATACGTCAGCTCTTGAGGTATTCGCGATGATTTTGGATTGTCTCTTTGACTTATGAATATATCTTACTAAAAGCGAGCAATATAACAAAAAACTAAATTTTGTCTTCTGCAATTATTTCTTAAAGCTAATAATAAATAATTAGCGAAATGTCAATGCTAAAAGTAGCAAATGTGAAATGTAGTAATTGGAACAATTATTAACAGTACAATAGCTCACAGATATCCAAAAGTATTTACCAACTATTATATGACACATGGCAACGTTAATATCTTGTTTCAAATTTATCCTATTATAATCAAACATTTTGAATATTAATTATTTTTGTTTTGAATTAAGCACGAAGCTATATAATGGGCTATCTGTGCTCTGCCCACCACGGGTATCGAAACCCGGAAGCCACTGGAGTCTTGAATATTAATACGTTACCATACCAATTTTAAAATGTGTATTAACAATTTATATATTTTTTTTACGATAAAGAATTCTCGATAAACAACATTATAGATTTAATACCACATTACCCACAATTAATAAACATTTAGGGATAACTTCTATCATAGATAACAATAATAATTTAAATTTTTAACAGCAAGGTCAACTTCTTTTTTTCACAAGAAAGCAAATCTTAATTTAAATTGAAGTTACACCACTTTTTTACAATTGTATTTTACAAGTATTTGACCCAGAAACAACTTATATATTCTGTCAGATTGTTTATTTTATATAAGATGTCTTTATAAATAGATGAGATATTTCAAGAATATTGCAATGTTTCTTGAGCTACATTGATTCATCACCATCTTTCATTTGGAACAAAGAAGCTAATTTGCAGGTTGTGTGGCACTCTATATCCTCTTGTTTTCCAGCCAGTATTTTAATGTTTAGTAGTTTTCACTTTGTTTTTCTTACTTATATTGTTGAGATTAGCGACACTGATCAACTTGACAATAATTTTGTTTTTTTATTTCATGGTTTTACTTTTTACTTATTACGTTTACTATTTACTCTGATCACGTTTATCACTTGTTTGAGCATGTTACTTATTTTGGACAAGTCTCCGATTTATTATGTCACGTGTGTTATATATTAAAATTTCAAATAACTGGAAATTTAACTTTGAATTTAGAACTTAATTCAGTGACGATATGTATTAACTTTTGATATTTGGCAACAAGATTAATACACACAACCCTCTTTTTTAACACAAATGTATTTTAATACACAAACAAGAATACAATTTATTGTAACAGTTATTACAAATATTGGTTTATATACAAGATTTTCAGAAGCTTACAAACTATACTGTGTTTTCTCTTCGGTCCAGAACTGAATATTTTATCGACAATCCAGGTCTACGACGAGCAAATTAATTCTGAGTTGATATTGTTACACCTTACTTAAACCAGCGCTGTCTTTCCTTGGCTGGCCTCACATCCTCATAAGCCGACTTTTCAACGATGAAGATATTTAATGTTGTCATAGAAATACTAACGTCCCAATTTAATTATCTGACATTGAACTTTTCATAATGTTTGAAATCTATTAACGTTCCTGGACAAATATCCGTAGAATAATAAGTGTTTGACACAATTATAACTTCCTAGGCTTATAGTATAATGATTGTAGTTGATAAACCATATAAAACTGTATCTTGGCGTCTTGCGATGGCTAACTTTTATATAAACACGCGAGATTCTCGAACATTCAATATTGTTGGAAATTACGTAAGCCGCATATTATTGATTCTTGCTTTCGAGAATCTTCTAGAAATTTAGAGAACAAGCAGGACTTACGAAATAAACATTCAACAATATACGTCACAGATATCACAGAATATACTGAAACAAACGTAAGTATTAAAATAAATATATAGCAATAAATCTGTTGCAATGCAATTGAACAAATTTATATCATTTTTTGGTTATGTCTCTCTCTCCCAACGGCACAATGGTATGTTTGCGAACTAACAATGCTATAAACGGAGTTTCGATACTCGTGGTGGGCAGAACATAGATAGCCCATTGTCTACCATTGTTCTTAATTACAAATAAATACTCAAGTTTTTATCTACTTCAATTAACCCTGATGGTATTGGTAGACTCGGACTGGTCAGTTTGTGAACAAAGTTATTTAAGGTGCCATTTCTCTTACAAGATGTTTGAGTAAATATTTTACAAAGAAATTTGCAAGTTAATATTATTCACGCAGTTCGAGTAAATTTCATAAACATATAACATATTAAGGATGAAGACTAAACTCTGTTCTCATTAATGTAAAACTAAATTATAATTGATGTGATCATAAGCATTTCTAATGCATAAATTATTTGTTTTTACGTAATTGAGTATTCTTACTTAATATGAAAGAACTATTAAATTTATATTAGTAATAAAACCTCAAAACATAAGAAATGAAAAAAGTCATTTTGAAATTGTTTTGTAAATTTGGGTTTCTTTATATGAATTGCAATCAACTTTATATTATTGTCATGGCTTCACATTAAGGTTCTGCCATTTCTAGGGATCTCTCGTGTAATATGTGATTATCAATAAATATGTCGGAAAATGCACGTTTTTTGCATAACTTGGAAAGATTCGTTATGCTCATATGACAACATACCACATTGAAAGTACTTTCAGATATTGTTAGAAAATAAGAAATCGGTTTTATATATTGTACGAATAGAGTCTGATAACAAACATTATAATAGATTTCGTACATAAAAATCGATTTAATATACTGTACAAACGAAGTCTGATAACAGACACAGTGAATAAAAGACCTTGTGTTAATTACTCAAATACAATGTACCACTTTTTGAATACACATGTTCCAACAATTACCAGTCATAAAGTAATAATGAATAAACATATGCCAACAGTTACGAAGCGTACTTTAATAATGAACACACACATTCCAACACTTAACACGCATACATTAACAGTTATTAAAAGAATTCCAACAAATGCCAATTACAAACCGACAATAAAATTACAAATTACAACAATTACAATTCACTTCCCGTTGTTTACATAGCATAAGCAAGCACTTTTTATATGCTCTATTCAATACGTATCAAGACCTTACATAACTATTGAATTAAAACACACATATAACTTGTTTCTACTTATGTGTTTGAAATGTAATTATTGCTATGTAAGACTGTTTTATAGAAGACTTATAGCTACTAGGAATTGTCCTGTTAAAAGTTTTGTAGCCTTTCCATAATCATCTAAAAATTATCCAGTTGCAAATTATGTCGAGTTTCCATAGCTACTGCTCCCAGTGGCACAGTGGTATGTCTACGGATTTAAATGTTAGAAACCGGGTTGCTTAAGTTGAAACAGTCAATCAATCTATTAATCAACCATTGTTATTTGAAATTGTACTACTAGATATTTTAAAAAGCGAACTTAAGTAATAAAAAATGACCGTTCCTCTTATTCCTCTGAAAGGAGGCCTAATACCATTGGGAGGCGTCACTTGTTTTTACCACTCGCGCTTGTGTGCCATCTGTCAGTCAGGCGTAGATATTAAAATGACATAACATAAGGGACGTTTAACATTGCGATTTGTACTGTCATAACGTGAATATACCATGAATCACGAGAAGAATTATTCACTCTGTAGGCTACAACACAGTATGACATATGAGCTTGAAAAGCAAGAAATAAAAAAAAATATTTTACTCTTAATATTGGTTTTACTTGTTGTTTAAAGAAACCAAAACACTTTCGGGAATCCTGCGCAAAATACATCTATTTATAAATGGCTACTTTTATTACTGTTCCACAGTCTAAGGGTGTCAGTAAAGCTACAGAGAATGGAGTATCACCGAGAGATATAAACGGCTTGTAATTGAACTCTTTATTCATACTGCCCCTTTTCAACTTTATAATGTGATGGTCAGTCCCACTACTTGTTGGTAAAAGAGTAGACCAAGAGTTGGCGGTGGGTGATGATGACTAGCTGCTTTCCCTCTAGTCTAACACTGCGAAATTAGGGACTGCTAGCGCAAATAGCCTTTGTGTAGTTTTTGCGCGAAATTCAAAAGAAGCCAAACCGATGTAAGTATACATAAATTGTCTTCTCTGTTTAATTGTCTTACTTATAATTTATTGAGCCCGACATGTTCAGGTAACTAGTATGTTTTATAGCATTAATACGAATTTTACAACAAGTATTCATTCGTTAGCTGGCTAGACCGCGTATTTTGTTCAACTTGGGTCTTGATAACGGGTATTTTCACAATTGAAGTGTTTTTGACTAGATATCACAACTTTTTGTCAATACATATCAACAAACCATAGAAAGTAAAGAGTGACCACTCGATAGTCACCAACATTAGTCTTAGGATCGCAACCCTATTATTCGGAACAGGCCTATACTTTACAAAAACCAACTAAATTCTTTAAAATACATGCTGGTAGTTTTCTTCTCTAAAATAATGTTAATAACATTTTTATAGTAACGTCATGGGATCTAGATGAAAAGTTTCTTATCATCACGCACATGTACTCGGTACAACCATATCAAGCATTATTATTTATAATAATTCCTTAAAGCTAATATAACATGATATTAGACATTCTTTAATTAAAAAAAAATCATAACATTTAGTAAATTTATGCTTAATATTGGCAATTAATAATCAATAATAATGATTATTTAGCCATATGGTTCTCTTCAAAACTCGAGCTAGAAACTGATATACATTAAACTAAAATTCGTAACAGACTTGCGTTATCTGGGTCGCCATAAATCTATACGTAATCATAATCTGATAAAAGTTTGTTTCTTGGTATAGTTGCTTGGTATAGGGCATTATAATGTGACGGTCAATCCCACTATTCTTTGGTAAAAGAGTGGCCCAAGAGTTGGCGGTGGGTGGTAATCACTAGCTGCCTTCCCTCTAGTCTTACACTGCTAAATTAGGGACGGCTAGCACAGATAGCCTTCGAGTAGCTTTGTGCGAAATTCAAAAAACAAGAAAACAACAACTTGTATCAGCTTGGATTTTAACAACCACTAAATAAGCTTAAAAATAGTTCACAAAAATACTAATAAGTAATGTCTGTATTTACACGATTTTTTTGTTTCAAAGAGAACAAACAAACACGTACATTTTCTGCATAAGTACTAAAGGCTATTTATATTAAACAAGAAATACTAATATGAAAAAGGTCCTTTGCAAGGTCAGATGTGAGCAATCTTAGGTGATCTTTGTAAAACTTCTATTTTTAGTAATTTCCTAAAAAAATAGAGAAATGTACAACTTTATAGCTAACACATTTCGAATTCAGTCGTTTGTTTACATAAATTGATTATAATTTTAAATGGGTAAGTTGTATCGTTATTTGCCTTTACCTAACATAATATTTTGCATACATTAACGTAACTTTACAAAATAAAACACATAAGTACTCAAAGACGACTATTAATAATGACCTTCATCTTGTATACCACCAAGATGTTAACTTTTTATAATGATTAAAACAACTTGGAGAAAAGCCAAGTACAGTAATTTCGTGTTGCTCTTTGGCAACAGAATGATAGAAAAAGGTTAATAAAAATATTACCGAAAACTGTTTTTATTTTAGCGTATTATCAGTAAATTCTATGTAAAAGATTTAAAAAATACTTTACTGAATGTTGAAAACAAGTTTATTAAAAGATAGGTAATATAGAATTTTAGCAACAACTTAAATTATATGCATATATATATATAAACATTTGAATGTAGATGGCGTTTCATCTCAAAGTTATTACTTCATATAAACAAAAATAAGTAATTACTAAAATTCTGTTGACTGCTTTTCACACGCAGAAACCAAATAAATTAATAGTAATTTCGCTTGTTCCTTGCACGTAAAAACAAAATCACAATATTTACAGCTGCTCTGTACAAGTGGTATACTTTCACGCCGTATAACTACTAGGTTTAGGAAAGTCATTCCTCATATAAAGATGAGAAATGAATATTTGTTTAGTAAATAAGTTCTTTGACAAAAGATGAGAACCAAGTATCTTAAAGTACAGGGTTTTGTACTTATCCGTGAAGTAACAGTTGGAAATGAGAATATGTTATGCATTAAATTCCATAGAATGAGAACTGATATATTCAAACTTTATCCATTGTTATATGTTAAGTACTAAACTTTCAAGTGACATACTTCAAACCAAATTTTACAAGTGATACACATTATATTATTGACGACTCATAGAGCTGTAAGTAAATATTGGTGATCATAAAGTGGTAGATGTTTATTTATTTGATTGGTTGGTTGGCTATAGCCAAGTCCATAATCTTGTCGCTGGTCAGTCGGGTTTGTTTGTTTTTGAATTTCGCACAAAGCTACACGAGGACTATCTGCGCTAGCTGTCTCTAATTTAGCAGTGTAAGACTAGAGGGAAGGCAACTAGTTATCACCACCAACCCCCCAACTCTTGGGCTACTCTTTTACAAACAGATAGTGGGATTGACGGATACTTTATAACGCCCCCACAGCTGAAAGGGCGAGTATGTGTACCTTGTATTGGGAGTGAGAAATTTATTGTTGTTTTAATTTTCTGTAGCATGAAAGCTTAAGGCTGGGAGTTCTTGTACGTTTTACCAGGTAACAATAATTGTAATCTAAAGGTTTATGGAGGAGTGCGATTTGATAGCAAACAACGCTGGAAATTCTACGAATTACAGACGATTGACAAATGAACGCTTAAGATCGTTAACTGAAAGATATTAATCTATAATCAAGAGAGTATTACTGTAGATCTTTATAAGACTCGTATACTACACATGTACTAAACATAAACATATTTTAACTTTCATTCAATCTTATACAAAATGTTATCGTTTTCCTACTGCTTAGATTTATGAAAAATTAATAATTTATTCTTAATGCAGACGTTTTATTTGTAAGTTGTAAGTATAATAGTGGAGAACAAAATAATTTAAGATTACAAAATATTTAACAACAGATATGAAATAGTCTAAAAAATGTAAGCATAATAATAGTACATGAACATTATATAAAAGTACTAAAAACTGAGTTTCAATACCCGTGGTTGGCAGAGAACATAAAAAATTTGTGCATGAAAAATATAGCCTTATATAAAAGTGTCAAAACTGCTACACTTAAAATATAGCCTTTATACAAATATCAAAAACTGTTAAATTAAGCATATAGTCATATACAGATGTGTCAAAAACTGTTTCAAAAATATAGCCATTTATTTTATAAGGTGTAAATTATCTCCAGTACACTAATACTTACCCTCTCTTAGTGGCTCAGCGATAAGTTTTTGGCTCATAACGCTGAAAATCAGGTTTCGATACCCGTGGTGGGCACAGCAAAGATAGCATGTCATGTAGCTTTGCGCTTAACAACAAACAAAACCAAATACTTTATCTATGACTGCACGCGCGAACCATGTGCTAAGGAGGGACATAGGAACGTACTGTTTAGCTATGGAATACACTGTGTTTCAGTTCAGATGCACACTTTAATCGTATAAAAATATGACTGAGCGAACCTTAACTCTACGTGTTTTTTTTTAAATTTGGTTTGTTTGTTTGTCAATTTCGCGCAAAGCCACTCGAAGGCTATCTGCGCTAGCCGTCCCTAATTTAGCAATGTAAGACTCGAGGGAAAGAATTATCACCACCGACCGCCAACTCTTGAACTAGACTTTTAGCAACGAATAGTGGGATTGACCGTGACATTATAACGTCCCAACAGCTGAAAGGTCGAGCATGTTTAGTTCGATAGGGACTCTAACCCCCGACTCTCAGATTACGAATAGAACGCCTTAACCCATTTGGCCATGCCGTGTCTTTTAATATGGAGCAAAATAATTTTTTTCATATGTTCAAAAATATAAATTTCAGCTAGGCAGCTTAGGTTCATTACAGTTTTCTAAAGGTAGATAATAATTATGGGATGGTTGTAATGTTAACTTGAACTTTGTATTTATATTTATAATTATTTTTTGTTAGTTTTTAAGGATCAAATACATTTCAAAATCTGGCTGCCGAGATAAATAGAAGATAACTTATTCTTGCTTATCATTAATTTAATTTTTTTCTTCATCTGGATTTTTATTTCTGCAATTTTTTTTCTTTTAATAAGCACAGTTAATTTTTCTAACGTTTCACTTTGTAGCTTAGTTCTGTCATTATGCCTCTTTTATATACAATGATTTTCGGTTTTGTCCTGGTTGTTTGAAAGTTGTTTTAAATCTTTAAGAACTGTTATGTAATATTTATAAGCATTATATATCAATAAATATTGCATCCATTTGTGTGTATGTGTGAAATAATGATAGGTATTATAATAAGAACATTTTTTTCGCATGATTTTAATTATGAGCTTCTAAAACAGTCAAACCGAAATTGATGTCTTGTTGTGGCAAACTATTTTTTCTAGTAATTGTCTTTTCAATAGTCTCAGGTTCGGTATATAGATTTACTTGGAAATTAATATCATGTATAGTATAGAATATAGCAATAAAACAACTAGAACAGTTAGAACTTTAAAAAGTGTACATATATATATATATATAATACATTACGCTCTTTCAGAAAACTACAGATCAATTTGTGCAAAACAAATTTTGACATTTAACATCTCGAACTAAATTGTTTTCTGATTAAATGATGCAACAAATAAAGTCTGAAATAACCTGTCTAGTTTTAGTTACTAAATTGAACACTTAAAAACACGGGTATTAATGAAAACTATTGGAATCTGTTTCGTTTGCATGGAAACTTTTTTTCCAAATACTTTCTCCCGTTGGGTCAGAGGTGAGTTTAGGGACTTACAACGTTAAAATCCAGGTTTCGATTTCCCGTGGACACAGTAGAGAGCTCAGTATAGTTTTGCTATAAAACAAACAAACGTAATCCGATATTATTCGCCTCAATTTTTAATAAAGTAGATTCTATCTTGAAGAAACTGGGAAATATTTATTAAAATGTCATAGTGTTAATGATATGTGTCATCAAACTATCTGACTTAGTGGTTAAGCCACACGAGATGCTCTGTATCGTAGAAAGTAATCATTCCTAATTAAACACTTGCTAACGTTTTGCTGGTAAACGTCTTCGGTTTGGAGCCAGGAAATGTGATTGGTTGTCTAGGTTCACTTCTTAAACATTAGTTGTTTGTCTGTATTCCAATAAAGTAAATCTAAGGAACTGCATATACAAACAACGAAACCCAATTACGGATTTCCTGGATGAGACTTAATTTGCTGGGAATTACTTTTTACGCTAAATAAATGGTAATGAACTGACCAATTATACACCTACATATATATATCTTTATAACTATGCCATTTCTATGCTAGTTTATATAACTTACAGAACAGTTAAGTATGTTGTTCTAATTGCATTTAGAAGCACACAGTTTCACCATTTGAATAACAATGCCAAGTAAACACACGTCGGTGGAGTTTTATCAAACTATCAAATACTTCTTGGCGCAATTTCAGAAATAATCATATAAGTGGTATATGAGTTACTTAGTTATGAACAGTTAAGTTTTATGTAGTGCGCATCTGATGACCGCATCCTCTAATTGGCTTGAAAAATCTAGTTTCTCTTGGTTTGTTGTGTAGCAAAATTAAATAAGAATTAGAACGACTTCACAACATGAAAGTTTTTTTTAAGCAATCAGGCTTCGTTCTCATAGAGTTTTACCTTTAAAACCTTTCATCACTGAGGATTCAAAATGCGCTCATTTAAAAAAATAAATTTCCTGTTTGACTACACTTTGAACAACACCTCAAGGACATCTTTCAGTATGTTGCAAGAACAATGGTGTTTACTTGATAGAGAAAGAATTAAGTGTTAGCGAGCATATCGTTATTTCACACACGATACAATAGTGACCGTCACACCATTCTTTTGAAAAGCTTCATATAGTCGAACCTAATTAAACCCATACTCTGTTAATTTCTATAAGAGCATTACCACGGTGTTGCACCGTTACAAATTCATTACTGCATTCAAGCTCTTTTGAAGGGAAACTTAGTAAAGCGTCTCCTCGTTCTAACTTTTATTAAATTTGGTTATGTTTTTATTTTGTGGTTAAACGCAAAGCTACACTATAGTATTTTTGTGCTGTGTCCGCCTTGAGCTTCGAAACCCATTTTCTAAGTAATATAACCCTAGGATGGGATCGAAAATGAGTTTAGAACGTAAATTTTGATATTAAAAGTTAACAGTTCAACACTGATTTTGTGAGGAGATGGGACAACCAAATGTGATTTATCTTTTCAAATAGAGGTGTTCATATTTGGATTTAATATAAAATTGATTTTATGTAATAAGCAGTTCGTGCGTGGGTTAGTGGTTAGTATGTTGGGCTAGAAGTTGGTAAGTTGAAACAGTAATTGGTAAGTTGGGCTAGTAGTTGGTATGTTGGACTAGCAGTTGGTATGTCGTACTAGTAGTTGGTATGTTGGACTAGCAGTTGGTTTGTCGGACTAATAGTTGGTATGTTGGCATAGTAGTTGGTAAGTTGGGCTAGTAGTTGGTATACTGAACTAGTAGTTGATATGTTGGGGTATTACTTGGTATGTTGGACTAGCAGTTGGTAAGTTGGGCTAGTAGTTGGTATGTCGAACTAGTAGTTGATATGTTGGGGTATTTGTTGGTATGTTGGACGAGCAGTTGGTAAGTTGGGCTGGTAGTTGGTATGTCGTACTAGTAGTTTATATGTTGGGCTATATGTTGGTATGTTGAAACAGTAGTTGGTAAGTTGGGCTAGTAGTTGGTATATTGAACTAGTAGCTGGTATGTTGGACTAGTAGTTGGTATGTCGAATTAGTAGTTGATATTTTGGGGTATTAGTTGGTATGTTGGACCAGTAGTTGATATGCTGGGCTATTTGATGGTATGTTGGACTAGTAGTTGGTATGTTGGACTAGCAGTTGGTATGTTGGACTAGCAGTTGGTATGTCGGACTAATAGTTGGTAAGTTGGGCTAGTAGTTGGTATATTGAACTAGTAGTTAGTATATTGAACTAGTAGTTGATATGTTGGGCTATTTGTTGGTATGTCGAACTAGTAGTTGATATGTTGGGGTATTTGTTGGGGTATTAGTTGGTATGTTGGACTAGCAGTTAATATGTTGGGGTATTAGTTGGTATGTTGGACTAGTAGTTGGTATATTGAACTAGTAGTTGATATGCAATTTTGAAACAAACAGAATAATCAAAATTTTGTGGGTCTCGTAAACTCAAACTACGTCTTGTCTAATCAATACATATTGACGTTTTTATCGTTATTTTTTTCAGCTCTAACAGTTCGATTCATTACCAAGAGGTTCATTGGTGATTACGACCCGACTCTGGGTAAGTAGCCATTTTGTGTGTCTGCTCTTGTTACCATGTTTTTCATGTTCTATACAATGTTTTTAGCTTGTTAACTTAATGTTTTATATATACCGACTGACCATAATGATGCTATGACAGTCATATTGGTATTATTGTTCACATTATTATTCATAACTGGAATGAGAAAATTCACCAGAATTGCTACTGTTCTCATAAAAATGTGTTCATCGCATGTGGAACGTGCGCAACTGTTGCCTCTGGCCTTAGTGTGCGTGAATTCTCAACTATTGCAAGACGTCACAGTTTGTTGAATTTTGTTTGGATACGACTTACTGAATCTCTCTTCTCGGATAGTCCTATACCTCAACTTCATTCAGATTCCTTTGTTTTACAGTTCTACTGAGTACAAAATATACTCTAGTCTCAGTCATTCTAAGCCTTCGATCTGACTACATGGTTATATTCTGAGCATATTAACATATTGCATTGGAAAGGACGGTAACATACTTTTCCTAGAAATCGATCTGTTTGCGATTGCATCACGTAACTTACGTTTTGGTTCTTTGTGATTAAACACAAACCTACGTTATGAGTTATCTGTGCTTTGCCAGTTATAGAAATTCAAACTCGATTGTTACCCTTATAAACCCCGAATTTTACCAGTGAGCTACGGTGGGGGCTGTTATTACGTAATACCGTTTAATATCAAAATGTCGTTATTTTATAATTTGTTTTACCACGACTTTATATTGGTTGTAGATGATACGTGACTCTCTGCTTTCCGTATTTCATAACGTTTGGGTCTTATGCATTCAATGCTGTGTATTTTTTTTCCCCTGGTGTTCCACTGGAGCTTAAACCTAGCACTTTATTCACTTTTGAGGAAGATTTATGATTTGTGATTTTTAATCTAAAAACCAACTGGTGACAAAAGCACAAATATTATTTCGAAACAAACTTATAAAATGTGATTAATGTTTCAACATTCGAAATACTGTGACTCAGTATGTTAGATATTTATCATTATCTTTATCCCTTTTATAAGAAACTCATTTGCCTAAATTAAACACAATTTTAGCCTTAAGTTTGGATCCACTTATAAAACGTCACAGATGTAATTGTTTTGTGGTAACACCGTTTAAGATATTCATCATTTATAGTTTTGAATTTAATTCATTTATGGTAATTACTTTTTCATTCTGTTTGCTATATGACGTAACACACATGATAGGTATATATGTATATATATATACACACACACATTTAAGAGCGCTACATTCGGATATTCATTTAGAATTTATGAGCAGCTTTAATTAATTTATTTGTTGCTTTTATTATTTTTAGGCAATCTTTTTGATCTATATTTTATATGTATTAAACTGAAAATTAGTTGTTAAGATTAGTTTGTTACTATAATAAATTTAAGCCTAAGCTTATATTTATCTTTTTGTCTCCAAGAATATATAATTCTATCATAATATTTATTCTCCATCAGAAAATGTGAGGTTCTACAGCTTTCCAGTTATATTTCGCATTTAAATTTATTACACCATCAACAACAGGTACCGTATTAGTTGTCATTAGAAATAAAACTCGCACCATAAACAGCTGAGAATTGGAATTTCAAGTAACTTAACGCTAGTCATATGAACTAGGTTAACGCTGAAGAATGTAACCCAGTGAATCCTCACGTGACTGTAGATGACAAAATAAATCCGGTGTAGAGTTTGTTTACTGTCTCATATTCTCTTCCTAAATGGTGAAAATGTTTGAGCAAGTCGTGTGGAGTTTGCAATGTTATGTCGCTTAATCAATAAGTGTTATATTGCAACATATTTATGCTCCATCGTTTTCAAACATTTTGTGATCAGAAAAAAAAAAATCCACTAGATTGGTTGATCTTTCATTTGACTATTTGTTTCATTAACTGATGTTCAAGGGAAAACATTGCTCTTTTATGTCGAAGGTGAATTTTCACCGTTTTGACAAATTTGTACTTTTTTCAATAAATTTATCAAAATTAAATTTTCATTTTACGTTTGTTATAATTTTGGTTTTATTTTATATGCAAAAACGGCTCGTTGGGTTGAGAAAATATTTTACATAGAAGAGCGAACAACGTTTCGACCTTCTTCGGTCATCGTCAGGTTCACAAAGAAAGAGGTAACTGACCGGAAGCTGACCACGTGTTTGGAAGGGATTATGTAACTGAGTATCGCAATGTAGAGGGCGGGGTTAGATGTTTAAATATACAATTTTATCTATGATATTAATATAGGTATTATGGCGTTCCTTTATATTGGTTTATTTTGGGTTTAAGTTGTTGTATAAGTAAGGCTTTTTTAATTTTGCGTTTATGTTTGTTTCTTTATTTAGTATTTGAGTGTTTTCTATGGTTATGTTGTGTTTGTTTGACTTACAGTGTTCGAAAACGTGTGAAGGTGACTTTTTATGTTCTTTGAATCTGGTTTCCATTTTTCTACTTGTTTCTCCAATATGGAAGTCGTGGCAGTTATCACATTGTATTTTATAAATAATGTTGGTGTGGTGTTTGTCAGTGTAGTTCTTACATAATATAGACCTCAGTTTTGTGCCTGGTTTTTGAATAAATTTAGTATTAACTGGAATGTCATATTTTGTTACTAGTTTTTGCCAAATGCTAGTTATTTGTTTGCTGATGTCAGGAATATATGGTATACAGCAGTATATGGTTTCGTGATTTTTTGATTCGTGAGATATATTTACTTTTGTTGGTTGATTTTTCTTTCTGTCCAGGTGTGTGCATATAATTTTTTCCACGGTTTGTGGAGAAAACTTATTGATGTTGATGAAGTATTGTTTTATTTTGTCTAATTCATCGTTAATTTTATCTGGTGAGCATAGTTTTATGGCTGTGTTTATCTGGTTTCTTAATATGTTGAGTTTTTGTTTTTTTTCATGTGCCGAGTCCCAAGGAATGTATAGTCCAGTATGGGTGATTTTTCGGTGGATTTCTGTTTTGAATTGTGTGTCGGTTCTTATAATTTTGAGGTTAAGAACTGATATTTGATTGCTTTCTTCCTGTTTACATGTGAAGTTAATGTTGGGATGTATAGAGTTAATGTGATTGAAAAAATTAAGTATGTGTTCTGTAGATTTGAATCCCGCAACCGTGTCATCTACATATCTGTACCAGTATAGTGGTGGATGTAATGCTGTATTAATTGCTTGTGTTTCACTTGTGTCATAAAAATATTGGCTAGAACTGGTTATACTGGGTTAGCTCATGCTTAGGCCATTTGTTGTTGTATAGTTTTGGTTGTTGAACATGAAGTTTGTCTTTATTGTGGTGAATTCTATGTGATTTACTAACTGGTTACTAGGAATGTCTATAGTTAGGTTAGGGTCTCGGATATAGAGTTCTAAGGCTATCTTACAGGCTTCAGTAGTTGGAACTTCTGTAAAGAGGGATATAACATCGAAACTGGCCATTAAGGTTTTATGATTAAGTTGATTTAGATTATACTTGAAATTAAAAGAGTCTTTGATGAATGAGCTGGCTGATGTTACATATTTGGAGAATGCCTATGCTATGTGTTTACCAAGATTGTAATTAAACGATTCATATGTTGACATTATTGCCTTATTGGTCGTAATGGACAATCTGGTTTATGAGGTTTGGGGATGCCGTATATTTGCGGTGTGAGTGAGTCGGTTTTACGTAGATAGGAATAAAGTTAGCTTTTTTCATTTGTTCAGTTGCGTCTCGTGTGTCTTTGTTGGATTTGTGTGTATTGGTTTAAATTTGTTCGTGTCTGATAGGATGTTATTCATTTTTTGTATGTATTTATTCGTGTTCATTATTACTATAGCGTTACCTTTATCTGTTTTTAGAATTTTTATGTTTCTGTCTTGTTTTAGGTTTTTAATAGAATTAATGTCTCTTTTTGTAAGGTTGTTTTTTAGTTTTCTGTTTTGTGAAATTATGTTGATGGTTTTGTAAGAAAATTCTTTGAAAAAATCGTTTAAAATGTTGTTTTTAGGTGTTTCTGGAAAATATAAATCTGTAATTTTACCTGGGAAGTTTGGCTGTTCGATGTCAATAAAATTATCTAAGTTGTCTTCTTTCTGTTGGTTGTTTTTGGTTTTTTCCTTGTTTTTGTTTTCTGTAGAAAGTATCACAAATCTCCTGGCTAGGTATTCTAAACATGTTTTGATTTCTATGGTTGGAATGTACCTAGGTGCTATTGCGAAGTTGAGTCCTTTGTTAAGTAGATGTATCTCGTCTGTGTTTAGTTGTCGGTCGGATAGTTGTTCGCTCTTCTATGTAAAATATTCTCTCAACCCAACGAGCCGTTTTTGCATATAAAATTCTCAACTAGTGGGATTCTCGACGTCACTGATTTTGGTTTTATTTTTAATCCCAAAGTGTCCTTTTAGATCTTTAAGTTACTAAAGTTTTACTTGTCAAGTCTGTTCTACTTAGCGCCTTCTTAAAGGTTGAGACTTGTTCAAGATAAGTTCTTAGGACAAATTTTCTTGTAATATGAATTTTTATGTTATTGGGTATTTTTAAAATCACTAATGCCAATCACTCCTCGGCCCGGCATGACCAGGTGGGTTAAGGCGATCGACTCGTAATCGCGGATTCGAATCCCCATCTCACCAAACATGCTTGACCTTTCAGCCGTAGGGGAGTCATAACGTTACGGCCAATCCCACTATTCGTTGGTAAAAGAGTAGCCCAAGAGTTGGCGGTGGGTGGTGATGATTGGTTGTTTTCCCTCTAGTCTTACCCTGCTAAATAGGGACGGTTAGCGCAGATAGTCCTCGAGTAGCTTTGCACAAAGTTAAAACAAATAATTACTCTTTGCAGTGCTTATCTTTGCATAAAATGTAGAAAAGGGTTTTTATTTCTGCCAAATATTTTTTTCTGCTTTTATTTTCCAATATTCAGCAAGGAGAAATACCGTATCTTCTATCAAATTAGCCACGTTTTGTTTCCACTCTTCCTTTAGGCACCGTTTTTCGCCCCCGCTAGCGCAGCGGCAAGTCTACGGATTTACAACGCTAAAATCAGCGGTTCGATTTCCCTCGGTAGGCTCAGCAGATAGCCTGATGTGGGTTTGCTATAAGAAAACAGAAACCCATTCTACTGTTTTCTTTGTCTCTTTATAACTATATTGTACTTTTATTTTATTACTAACTCAAAAATAATCTCATAAGAAGGTTTTTATTCTGCGAGTTTCCTTAAATAAAAATATAAACTAAGAACGTTCTCTGAACTCACATTCGGCTTACATTGCATCGCCCTTGTTATCACATTCGGCTTACATGACATTGCCATTGTTATCACATTCGGCTTACATCGCATCGCCCTTGTTATCACATTCGGCTTACATCGCATCGCCCTTGTTACATATATTGTGTAATATATATTATTTTGCACTCTTTCTAAAAAACTTGAAATACCTATTTCTTATAGGAGGAAAACTGAGTGCTTTAACCCTTCTTTTCCATTAGGTATCTGTAGCACACATGATCACGAGACACTGTAAACGTACATTATGCTGAACAAACAAATTAATCGGTAAAATTATTTTTACTTTGCAATCCCTCCATTTTGTCGCCGTTCTCCAGTGGAGTAGCAGTAAATTTACAGAATTACATCTCTGAAGTACGTGATTCGACAAATAATCTGCCCCCCAGTGGCTCAGCGGTATGTCTGCGGACTTACACGCTAAAATCCGGGTTTCGATACCCGTGGTGGGCAAAGCAGAGATAGCTCATTGTGTAGCTTTGTGCCTAATTCAAAACAACAACGACAAATAATCTATTGTGTAGCTTTGCAATAATATAAATGAAGAAACTTGCTGTATTGAGGTGATGTACTTTGTATATGGTAACACCAATTGATTTTTCATACAGGAGACTTTAGGCCAGAAACAGGGAAAGAGAATTTTAGTTAACAAGTAGATTTTTACAGGGATTCTAAAGTAACTGATTCATTTATATCAACATTTCTCTCATTGACAGTTTTCAGGATTAATTATTAAAATAAACTATAATAATTTTTGCTTATAGGTCTGCTTTTATTGATTAATTATTTTTTATGTTGGGAACACTCAGTTATGGTCTCATTTTGGCTACAGTAAAGTGATGTTTAGATTCCTGAAGTTTTTATGTGTTAATTTTGTGCTACCCAGATCTTATCTACCCGTTATTTGTTATTTTTTTATTTGGTGCTATTTTCAAGTGTTACTGGACTATGACAGATAGACGTTTGTTTGAAATGCAGTTTATACACGCAGTAAAATATTGTGATTAAAACAGTCCAATTGAAGAATTCTGGTATTTAGGGTAAGCCCCTCTTGGCAGTAATGTTTGAAAAAAGATTTTCAAACGAAATTCTAATTTTGCACACTTATAGTTTAAAATACAAAAAGATCAAGTTAAAACGAATGTCAAAAAATTTACATCTGTAGTCAAATTATTTTTATCAGAAATATTAAGTTTATTAAGGAATGAAGGTTATTTGAATTCCTTGCTTCAAATATACCATAGAAACAGATTTTAATTGCAACTTTAATTTAGTGCGATTTTTGTCATCTTACATATTAGAGCAGTTGTTCGAAAACTGTTTCGAGGGAAACACAGCGATATCAACATTTGTCGCACACCGCGTGAACTACTAGCTCAGGTAGTTCGCAGTTTTAACATTAGATCGCGCTACATTCCTTTCGATAACGTTCTCGATTGTTTGAGATAAGTTTTTGTTCACTTGCACTTTTGGCTACGCCAACAACATCTCGAACTTTCTCGTTTGTTAGATTTTGTATATAAATATTTGTCGACTCTCCGGGTCCGTCAGTAATCGAAATAACTGAAGGTTGTTATGATCAAGTATCTGCGAGGTGTAGTGAAGTTCAGTGAATTATTTTGTTGATTTTCAGTCCTTGTGCAATTTTGAACATTAATAAGACGTGTGGGAGTGAAGAAAAGGATGACGAACCACGGAGCAAAGTTGTGAAGAAACAGAAATATCAGAAATATGAAGATAGTTATCTAGATTTTAGTTTTACTTAGGTAGATGTCAATCTTGAAGAATGTCCGCAGTGTCTATGTCTAAAATTCTTGGCTCTAGAGTAAACTAAAACGATCCTTAGAAACCAATCATCTTAATATGGATATGAAATCCCGTGAATATTTTACCAGAAAGTTAAAAGAATTAAAAGAACAAAAAGGTACATTTTGACACATTTTAGAGCAATTGTTTCAGTATTTCTTACCCGAAATACAAGAAAAATAAATATGTTTTACTGATTACATGTCATCACTTTAAACCTCCTTTTACTGCCTATGTAATAAGATCTTAACGTTAAACAGCATGAACAAAAATAATTTTTCCCTAGAAAAAAAAATAAGTCTTTACTTCTGAACTCATTAGTCATCGGTTGTTTTAAGCTTACAAATTCTATGGCTGTTTTACCAATTACTGATAGATCAGTCAGCTCATGTTTTTTTCACTGAAAAATGATATCTATGACGAGCTTGATTTTTAACACACTAGTCGCTCACAACCACTTATTAATAGTCAGAAATGAATAGTTAAACGCATTTGACCCGAGACTTATACCTCTGAAATACCCTTCTCCCGTATAATCGACGGCTTCTTAATTAAATAAAACAATAATAGCAAAAAATTAAAGAAAATTTTAGCTGGTTGGAAATGTAATTAAATGAATAAATTAATTGACGATAAAATTTGGTTGTTAGGAATAATTCTTGTTAACAATGTGTTTGTATTCATGACAAAGCCACTGAGGTTATTTACCACCAATACTAGTTTTGAAATATTGACAAGATGGAAGATAACTGGTCCACAGCACCTTATCACATATTACATAGAATTTACACTTATTCTTATGACTCACACCCCGGGCATAAAGTGCCGGGAATATTTTGTGGTATTAGATGGCTTAAAAACTGGATCGCCAGATCCGAAACACAGAGCATTGCCATGTGACCAATCTGAACTCTTCAGTACACAAATTAATAAAATTATGAAGCGAAAATTCGTCATACAAACTGTTTCATGAGAAAATACAGTAGGAAAGTGGTTGAAATATTAGTTTTTGATACAATGATAAAAACCACAAAATGATGCTTTATTATACGTTTTTATCACCAGTGCTTCGCTTAACACAATAAGTTGTGCAATTACAAAATACGAATATTTCATGCTGAAAAATGTTACGTGAACAATTAAAATAATCCACGTTGCGTTTTCATTTTGTAAGAAAACTTTCTCTTGGATAGAAAATCCAGAAAACCGTTTTAAGAGATATATTTTATATTAAGCTTGAATTTAATATATTTTATTAGTGGATTTTGATAAGAAATATTACAAGAAATGACGGGATCTAATATTTC
This sequence comes from Carcinoscorpius rotundicauda, assembly GCA_011833715.1. Classification (NCBI taxonomy): domain Eukaryota; kingdom Metazoa; phylum Arthropoda; class Merostomata; order Xiphosura; family Limulidae; genus Carcinoscorpius; species Carcinoscorpius rotundicauda. Next base: position 52,436,637 of record CM022395.1, read on the forward strand.
TATCTCTCGGTGGGACAGCGGTAAGTCTATGGATTTACAACCCTAAAATCAGATGTTCGATATATCTCTGTGGCATCAGAAGATAGCCCATTGTGTAGTTTTGTGCTTAATTCAAAACAACAACTATTACTTCTTTATCGAATTATTATTATATTACCTATTTATATTATAAGTAATACATTACTTCTTTATAGTATTATTATTCTGTTACCTATTTATATTATTAATAATTTTAGGTTCTTGATGTGGATACATTTTCTTTCAGAGGATGTTTACACCCACGAAACTGCAGTCAACAATAACGAGTCGGTAATCTTTCACATTCTGGATAGTGCAGGCCACAGTCACGTGAGTTTAACTATAAGTCACTGTAAGAGTCTTGTGGACACTCAAGAATAATCATTAATATTCCATGTACCAGCACGAGTTCTGGTGCGTACGTAATTTATGATCAGAGATACGTTAGAAAGTAGTCAAAGAAGCGAGGAAGTTATACAATATCAGAACCCAAAAATGTTTTTCTTGATGAAATGTCGGTATTATAACTGTTTATTTTAGGGTGTAAGGAAACTTATAGGCGAAAAATTGTTGATATTTTGAATTAAACTAAAACCTACTCACTGGGCTATCTGTGCTCTGCCCACGATGGCTATCGAAACGCGGTTTTTAGCATTATAAGTCCGCAAACATACAGTTGAGCCACTGGGGGAGCTATAGACGAACAAAATAAATTACGTTAAAGGGTGAGCGAGATTAAAAGTGAAAGATTTGTTTGAATTTCGCGCAAAGCTACACGAGGGTTGAATGCGCTAGTCGTCTCTAATTTAACAGTGTCATCGCAACCCACCCCAACTCTTTTACGAACGAATAGGGGGATTGACTGTCACATTATAATGCCCTCAAGGCTGAAAGGGCGAGCATAATTTGGTGTGACAGAGATTCGAAGCCGCGACCCTTCAAATACGAATTGAGAGTTTGTTTGTTTGTTTTTGGAATTTCGCACAAAGCTACTCGAGGGCTATCTGTGCTAGCCGTCCCTAATTTAGCAGTGTAAGACTAGAGGGAAGGCAGCTAGTCATCACCACACCCACTGCCAACTCTTGGGCTACTCTTTCACCAATGAATAGTGCGATTAACCGTAACATTATAACGCAACCATGGCTGAGAGGACGAAGATGTTTGGCGCGACGGGGATGCGAATTCGCGACCCTCTGATTACGAGTCACACGCCTTAACACGCTTGGCGATACCGGGGCTTGTAGGAAGAGGTAGTCGTGAAGTAGTGGTAGTAGGGGTGCTTTTTATTACTCGGCTTAAACTCCCACCTCTAAATGTCTTTCCACAGTGTTTAAAGTGATTAATTACTAGACGGTTTTGGCCGACGGAGTGTCTTACGGTCCGAAGTTGAAAGGTCACGGGTGAAAGTTGGTATAACTCAAAAAATGGTTCTTCATATCAGCTTTATGGTAGCTGTTGGAGTATAAACTTCAGATGAGTTTACGTGACGTGTTATTACAGTACTAACGGTCAATTTTTCATTACATTTCTATGTAGAGAGGGTTGGCGCATTCTCTTTGTTATGTAAGACTTATTTGTGTCCTCCCCCACAGTGTGTATTTGTTGTTTTATTGAAAATTTAATAAAGTTTCTTTTGTAAAGGCACAGTTGTTTGTCGAGTTTCGATATCTGTGGTGGGAAGAGCACAAATAGCTCATTGTGTAACTTCAAACAAACAAACACAACTTTTTTAACCACGTCCCGCCATCTATGAATCTAGTTAACGCTAATATAGTTCACCGATACAGATTGAAACCTGCTAGATGTTTTCCCGTAGCTACAGATCCTTGACATCTACTTGTGTGTTTTTTATAGCCTAGTCATAGGCTATTGATAAGGATTGACACCTACTAGTGTTTCTTATAGTCTAGCGATATGTTATTGATACAGGTTAACGCCTGCTGGAGTTTCTTATAGCCTAATAATAGGTCATTGATACAGACCGACATTTTATTTTTAAACTGAGTGTTGGTGAGTATGTTATCATTTATTGACTTAGGATGTCTATATACTCACACACATCTGTAAGATTAAATAAACTACAGAAAGTAACTAGGAAATGTCCCTGACGGTAAAACATTGCGCTTTTGCATCATAATAAATATTCAACAACATTCACACTTTAGTGATGTGATTTATTATCAACGTTTTAAGATATATTTAATTTACATTAAAAGGAAAAATTAATAAATTACAAACATGCTTTTCTACCGTTTTAATATTCTACGGTTTTGTGAAATTTGAAAAGCGCAATCTGTAACTGGAATACTCTTTTCTACAATTACTGATTTTGAAAAGCGCAATTTGTAACTGGAATACTCTTTTTGTAGAATTACTGATTTTCGCACGTGTCACTAATATTTAAATAGTATACAATATTTTGTCGATAAAATGCTGTGATAAGTGTTTAGTGCTTTGTTAAGTGTTCACAATTTTCAAGAGGGAAGCATTGAGTCTGATTAACAATCTAATAAGTCTTCATAATAATAATACATAAACAAACGAGGCAATTAACTTTTGTCATTGATTGAAATTGTTACATATAAATATTTTTGTACTGCTTCTTTACTTCCGTAAGTACTTGCATATGATCTTTTTCTCATTATGCAAACTAGAATATGAAATGGTGTAATAATTCTATGACATTAAATTAGACACATAAGAAATAAATTAGGTTAAATGAAGTGCTTTTTACATCTGGTATATGTTTTATTGAAGCGATTGTTGTTGTTTTTAATTAAGCACAAATCTACTCAATGGGCTACCTGTGCTCTGCCCTCAACGGATATCGAAACCCGGTTTTTTGCATTTTAAGTCCGCAGACATACCGCTAAGCCACTGGGGGCTTCATTGAAAAGAGTGAAATATTTTAGTAATTGAGAATGCAACTTTATATAATTTGGCCTATAAATAAATCTTAATATATCGCACTATGTAGCTCTTAAGTGTCCGTCTTCTGTGTATTTTATACTTTTATTACCCAGAAATGGATAATATTTATATGTACGTTATGGGTAATATTTATAAATAAGTTATAAAGAATCTTTAAGACTTTTATTAATGTTTTATTTCACTAAAAACATTCTTTATTTATTAGGATACAGAACCGTTTTTTCTGGAGTCCAATATTCGTTGGGCTGACACATTCATTTTGATGTATTCCGTAACTGATAAATGTAGCTTTGACGAATGTAACCGTCTAAAATTTCTGATTAACCTTTATAACAAACGGTGTCGGATTCTGGGAGGTCCGTTATTTCCGAGTCATTTGACGGAGGTTCCTGTTTTGTTGGTTGGGAACAAAGCGGATCAATATGGCGACAGAATGATTTCAAGAGAGGATGGAGAACGCAGAAGTCACGAAATAGACTGTGCGGGATTTCACGAGATTTCAGTACGAGAATCGATTGACGAGGTAGAGAACGTATTTAGGCATCTTTATCAGATTTGGAAGACATGGAATAAGAAAAGTAAGATAAGGCGCTGTTCCAGTGATGTTGGTACAGAACCATCTTCTAAGAGGCTTCCGATTGTCAACAGGGTTCCTCTGATGAGTTTTCAGGAAGAAAGGTCACCCGTAAAATCAGCAAAAAATCTTCATGAACAAACGATTCGCCCACTTCATGATTTGTTTCCAACCACATTTCGAGAACGAGCTTGTACTGATGGAACATTACACACATCCACGAGATGGCGCTTCAGGACTGCTAGATTTCATAGTGCAGTCAATTCACCACTCCAAACTCGAAGGATGAGCATCAGCATGCGCGGAAGTGAATCAAGTTAAACCTTAATTAATATATTAAATCTTATTTTAAACTATCCTGTATGCGGGTTAAATTTCATTACGTTATGTCAAGGAGTAGTGTTATGTTCATGAGTAGTGAGAAAACATAAGGATTTGAAAAAATAACATGTTGATGTTACATTGATGTAAAAATAGATATATTCTCATGTACATACCTGCAAGATACGTTAGTTTTTATTTCATTGAAAGGTAGTTAATGTTTTCTGAGCCAACGCTAGGTCTTGTAATGTAATAAATATTCATGGTATCTTGTTGAATTCATTTGTTTGTTTTTTACATGAACTTATGTAGCCACAAGCAAGACAAAAAATTCTGAGACTGAAAACAAGACAAACATGAACGTAAATCATAATAAAAATTTTTTGATAAAAATATATCAGTAATAATGTTATTCCTCAAAGGTGACGTAAACAGTTATTTGGAAAATTCCACTATATATTTATTTGTAAATAATGGCACTAACAAGTGTATTGTTTTAACACTGTAAATACAAAATTATCTAAATAATTTATAGTGAATTGTCTTAAATGATGGTATATAATAAAACTATTTAAGTGTCTAGGCTATACATTTGAAATATTGTATTGAATCCTTCATGAAAAACAACCTCAGGATCACATATTTTGGTAAATTCAATAATGAATAGAGGTGGAGGGGTAAATGTTGCTTAGATCTTACAAATAGACTGAGGTGACCATTCCTGTCGTAGTTTTAATGTTTTAGAACATGAGGTATCACTGGGGAAGACTGTTAAAATGTGCATTAGAACATCCAATTGATATTATCAAGCACATTTGCTAGAGAGATATTCTTTGGGTGAAAAGCATCAGTCAATGGTCAGACTGATTTATATAGTCAGTTTCTCTTTCAGAAAGCGTTGCAACATTTTATTCTTACTAAACTATTCTGATTACAACCACACATGAAAAATATTGATGTAGCTAGTACTGACTCTGTTGGAGCATCAGTCTCTACTGATGATAAATGGTAGAAATAACAGTGTGATATAGGATATCGTGTATCGGTTTCTTGGTTACATTGGTTGAAAAACATTTTTGTTGATTATATGATAGATAGGATATCCTGGTCTAGAATCTTTCTGGATGAAGCTCTGCTCACTTGGGTTCATCCTCCAAGCTTGCAACACCAACCTTTACTTTCTCTTATATTACTTGATTTTGTTTATTAGCATGTGTCTATACATGTTTCCAGAATTTCCTACATTTGGATATTTCTACTGGCTGACAGAAGGACGTTGCTGACCCGTCGGTTTCCTTTTTGGGACAAGATTGAAGTGACATAACAAATAACAAAAGAGAAAACATTAGATGTTAAATGAAGTATTGTGCCATCATGAGGGCGCGAAAAGTATTTATTCACAAAATTCATTGGTCGGTTAAAATGCCAAAAAAGAAGATAATTTAAGAGCAATACGAAAGAAAAAATATTTTTGATGTATTGGTTAAGTAATAAATATTTTAACTCAATCTTTTTACACTACGAAAATATTATATCCTGTAGACAGGGTCTGCAACAAATATTGCAAAGATGGAAGACAAGAAAATGATTTAAATTGAGAGCAAATACCCTTGAAGTTACAGACAGGCACTCAGCATGATTGATTAAAACATTTAAGGGAGGGACAATTATTAGATTTATTTGTTTCTTTGTTATTAAGGATGAAGTAACTCAACGAATTATCCGTGTTATACCTACTACGAGTATTATAAACAAAGTAGAGGCGAAGTGCAAGATCGCAAAACAAAAATAATTTTACTGATGAATTCATTTGACAAGATTTCAAATAATGAGGGAAAAATTAGTATGTTAAAAATATATTAGTGCTATTTTTTATTTAAAGTACGCAACATTTAAAGAAAGTGGAAGGGCGTTGTGGTGATTTGTTTATTGTTAAGGGTAAGCAACGTTATAGGCAAGCTATGTCCATTCAGAGTATCGAAATGTTTTTGTTTGTTTTTTTGCTTTATAAGCCTTCAAACTTACCGTTAAGCCACTAAGAAGCACCTACGATAAGAACAAGTAAATATACAGGGTGGTCGCTAGAAAAGCGGAAAATTTGTCAAACAGCTATTTATTTTTACAAAGTTTTTTAAAGGTATATGTTATATTACACTCATAGATGCTCAAAATGCAGTTTATGTTATTAAAATCATGCATTTTATTCATGATGTAAAGAAATCAAAATAGAAATGAGTAAGCACGCATTTTATTCATGATCTCATCTGACCCTCAAATTTTCCGCTTTTCTAGCGACCACCCTGTATTAATCTTGCTAAGACTATTTTAAAATACCTTACCTCAGAAATCAGCATACAGTTTTTTTCTAAAGAGGAAAAGAAATAAAACAATGATTAACACATATTTGATTTGTTTGATACCTTTAAATGGCTAAAAATAGCTTTAACGGTATAACAGTTGTTTGCTGAAATGGATTCAGTACATCTGGAAACTTTGATTTCTTAAAGATAACATAAGAATAAATTTCACAATATTATCTGCCAGAAGAGAAGCACCCATACAATGGGTTGAATGTTCGATCTTACATGATTGAGTGTTTCGATTAGAGTACAATTTCGACGCTAATCTTACACTGATGTGCAATGAAAATAGATTACTGTAAAGATTACCAAAATTTCTAGTCAACATTTAAAACTTTTGGACTGAAGATGAACCAGTCAATCTGTATTTTACTAATGTATTGAGCTGTTAGCTGACACAAACCACACAGAGTAGAAGACAATGATCATCTGAATTGTCACATTTATTGAAGATGGTAAGGAAGACATTGGTGAAAACCTTGTAATATTTAGTTCGACCCTGAAAGACAAAAGGAAGCCAAAGGTGTTCTGAGTGTATTTAGAAAAATGTATAAGGCAAAGGGTATGACAGTAAAACCAACATAAAAAGAAAAAAGAATGGTTTTTCATAAAAACTATATATTTAAATATAAGACAACTCATTATTTGGAATTACTGACACAACATAGTTTGTAGATTAAAATAAAGTTAAGCAAAATACGATATGAAAGAAGAAATTATGCTGTTCTTCCATTCTGATACCAATGAGAAGAGGTCCTTAATGCTTAGCCTCCAGGACTCAATGAACCAAAGTTATGTTCTCGAAACAAATTCCTTTCCATAGTGTTAAGTCTCAAAACTGATACTTGTCTTGTGATTTGGCATAATTTACTTTGTGAGATCAACCTAGGCATAATGCAGGTAGCTACAGGATTGTGATTTTAATATGTTTCAAACTATCTTAAATTTACATAAAAGAGGTTGTTATTTCCCAGTACACAGCTGCTGAAGTTCTTACAAAGATAATGGTTCAAACAAAAATACTGGCAGAAAAAAATGGGATTCACGTGCACATTTTCGCAAGAAGAGTCGATTGTATATCCACTTATAAGTAAATGACACAAGAATGTCATAAGAAATTTATAATGATTTTGTTTGTTGTAAGTCCGCAAACTGTGCCACTTGGGGTCGTTTATATTTAACATACGTTTGATACACAGCAAAATTTCGAGCTCAAGTTGTTTAACAACACCATCGACAAAATCTTAAATTCGTAAAGAAATTTACTCTTCAATATACCTTAATGTATCAATGATTTATGTAAATTTAGTTCAATGAAACATTGTGTAGTTTTTCAGATTTGTCAGATGAAAAACCAACAAATGTCAGTGCAACAGAACTGTGTGAAAAACTGGAAGCATTTTATAATAACTGACTTCAGACATCTATTGGAATTCTTAAGTAAGAACAGACTGGGATCATCGTTTCTAAATACTTTTGTTCCAACAAGTGATTTATTGAGTTTAACTTGATCATCTCCAGTGCTAGGGAAAAACGAATATTTTCGAAACCCAAATGTACTAAATATTATATGTTTTAAAGTATAATACAAGACTGGTTGGACAGAGTAAAATAATTGATCATCAAAACGTATTTCATGTACGATGTTATGCGGGCGTAACAATAAGTATTTTTATTTTTCATCAGCAGAGCTACAACAAAGTTTGCCACTTAACATTAGTGTCGGCCTCTTTTTGTCTACAACATTAATCTTAAGAAGGAATTTTTTCTCAATAGGCACCTATAGTAGAAAGGTGTTTGGTTTAAAAATGAATTACATTTTATTTATTTTATAATAAATATCAGAATTTACGAGAAATAATTCTCTATTTAAAATTGCACTTTGATATTTCAACTACTAACCACAAGATGGCAACATTGACGCCACAGTAACTTTCGCTAAACATTCTAAACAGATTCATTTTGGAGGCCTGGCATGGCCAAGCGCGTAAGGTGTGCAACTTGTAACCTGAGGGTTGCGGGTTCGCATCCCCGTAGCACCACACATACTTGCCTTTTCTGCCGTGGGCGCGTTATAATATGACGATCAATCCAACTATTCGTTGGTAAAAGAATAGCCCAAGAGTTGGCGGTGGGTGGTGATGAGCTGCCTTCCCTCTAGTCTTACACTGCTAAATTAGGGACGGCTAGCACAGATAGCCCTCGAGTAGCTTTGTGCGAAATTCTAAAAACAACAAACAAAAACTCATTTTGGATTGCAGCGATAAACTAAACTGAATATTATAATTAGATACATTATAATTTTAGCATAAAATTCTATGTACTTTGTATGAACAGTTTAGGTTTATAACTCATACTTCAGTTATATATTGCATTTCGAACACGAGAAAAAAGCGAGTGAAAATGTTTGAATATTTCAAGATTTTCACGACACTCTTTATCAGTTAATTAAGGAATCGGATAAAAAACACAGTATTAATTGATTCCAAGTTCTTGTTATTCGAAAAATTACTGGTGACAAAACACATTCAGTAGATAAATCTTGAAGAACATTAATTAAATCACACTTAAAATTATATAGAGTTTTCAAAAATGGAGAAAGCTGTTCCTCGTTGTCTTCCGGTTTGTTAAAGTAAGTTTACGCATTCACAACACTAACATTCAGGATTCGATTTACCTCGATGGAAAGAGCTAAGATAGACTATTGAGTGTAACTGGACTATAATAATACAATTGTGTTTTTCTTTGTTAAGATGTATGGTCCAGCTCACCAGGACGAATTGATTGACAAGAAAATAATAACAAAGACTCCATATCTGATTTTTACACATTACATTTTCACAGAAATATTTCTTCAACATCGCATTATCTAGATGTCTCTGAACCCGCACACGCATGTCTGTATATGAAGATAAAAAGTGAGATGATGGATTAATAATGTTTCACACTGTAGTTCACATATATGTAAAAACTTAAAAGCACTAAGACACTTTTAATAACATCTAAAATTTACATATTTTTATAAGCATTGAAACAAATTTCATGACGTTTATCCCAAGTAATAACGATTTTAATAATTCCATCTTGAATTCTAACGCATAAGTTGTTTTTTGTTTGGTTTGTTTTTTAATTTCGCGCAAAGTTACTCCAGGACTATTTGAGCTAGCCATCCCCAATTTAGCAGAGGAAGACTAGAGGGAAGGCAACTAATCATCACCACCCACCGCCAACTCTCGGGCTACTCTTTTACTAGCAAATAGTGGGATTAACTATGATATTATGGCGTCCCCACGCTTGAAAGGGCGATAATGTTTGGTGCGACGAGGATTCGAACCAGGGACCCTCAGATTACGAGTCGAACGCCTTAACCCACGTGGTCATGCCGGGCAGCAACGCATGAGTTAAGTGGAAAGGTGTAAAATATTCATCTTTGTTCATTCAGTTCACACCTCAATTCATACTACACTATTGTTACTATGACTGGATTTTTCTGATGAGTGGGAAATTTATTTCTGTTATTTTTCTGTACATCTCATAAAATTTGATTCACACATTTTCAAACTCAAATATTGCTTCCCATCGTAACATTCAAGCATTAAACACACTTTTGGTTTCATTATTTTATATGAATTATTCTAAAGGTACTTTATGTAATCAAATGTTTTCATTCGTTTAGACGTCTTAAATTATTTCCTAATGGGATAATTAATCTAGCTTGCTATTCTGAGGTGTTTTTAGCTAAGCCTTGAATGTAAAATATCTAATAACAAGTGCTATCACTTTGATGGGGGAAGTTGAAAATTAGTAGTAACAACATTATCTAAATCATGCCATATGCACATTAGGTGCATTTTTTATCTACGATTTGATTAGCATATAAATACCAGTGAGATTTAACATGAAATAAAATTGACATAATTTATTTATTGTTAGTTTCATTATGTTTTGGAATTTCCATGGGATAAAATTTGTTAATATATAAATAATAGGTTTATTATAAACAGGCATGTGTTTTTGTAACAAAACAAATAGATTTAAGAAATTCGCAAATAACAAAAACAAAAATTAAACTTTTTGTTTTTGTTTTTTTTATTTCGCGCAAACTTACTCAAAAGCTATCTGCGCTAGCCGTCCCTAATTCAGCAGTGTAAGACTAAAGGGAAGGCAGCTAGACATCACCTCACCCACCGTCAACTCTTGGGCTACTCTTTTACCAACGAATAGTTGGATTGATCGTCATATTATAACGCGCCCACGGCTGAAAAGGCAAGCATGTGTGGTGCGACGGGGATGCGAACCCGCGACCCTCAGGTTACGAGTCGCACGCCTTAACCCACCCGGCCCAATAAATAAAAACATAATGTTATTGAAGTTTCGAATATAATTTAATATTCATAAACAGGGCCTGAAACAGTATATGAAATATTTTCAAAGTTGTAATAGCATGAAAACGCATCACATTCTTTATTAATATAATTCATCGAATCAGTTAGATTTTTAGTAAAAGCAATGCTATCTTAGAATTAAAATGTTTTATCCTAATGAAAAACAATGTCATACAAAATATCTTCAAGATAATTACATAACCTCACGTTTAAAAAAAACAAACAACACCTCGACTCACGTAGAGTTTGTCCAGCAGTTTTACTGCAGTCAATGACTTGTATTTTTTTTCTTACAGTGAACAAGATGGTTGCATATTTTTTGTTACATTTTTATTGGAGTGCTTCCCAAACATGGCGCTTAACATCTTAGTAACTGTCATGATGCTCCGCTTTCTTTGTCTTGGAAGAGACTGTTGAAATTGAGGAGTTCTTACTCGGCTAATAAGATTGCAAAAGGTTTCGTTAACTCTGACATAATTATCCGCTGCAGATACTTCGTCAAAGTCACAACCGTACTGAGTGGAAAGCTCGCTTCCATCCTCGAACGACACCTGTCGGCCGAGCTCCAGATCTCTTTTGTTGCCAAGCAACACAACAGGAGTGTAATGGGGTGCCTTAGTACGATAAATTACATCAAGATAATCATGAGCTTTAATAAAACTTTTCCGGTCACAGATACTGTAAATAACAACGCAGGCATCGGCCCACTGGACTCCGTCGGTCGGAAGAAAGTCGTCCTGAGGATAGAAATTAAGGTTCATTTTAAATTATAAGACATAATCATGGAGAATCCAATAGATTACAATAATATCTGTTTAACTGTTGACTGTTTATTAGGTTTAGTTCTAGTTAATGAAATTGAATGAATAAATTCTAAAATAACATTTATGCCATTTATTTGAGTCCTCTGAAAAATTACAGGTTATTTAAAAACAAATAGTTTTATACGTTTGAAAATAGCTTATGATTTAATTTAGTTTCTTATCATGTCGAACAAACTAGCTTGCTATTACACTTTGTATTTACACAGTTCGCCCGTAAGATTTGGCACTCAGAAATATAAACATCTTTACCACTATCAATCACCCATTCTAGTGAATTTCATTAATGACGGAAAATTCTAGAGTAAATGTTTTACCTTATAAAATTAGAGGGAATACTAGAAGTAAGATTAATTTCAGTAAGAAGTAGCCATTATTTAACATAGGAATCAAAGTAAGGTCAAACTACTGAATAAGGTAAGAATTAAAATAGGAACTAACTATTATTTAACATAGCAATCAAAGTGAGATCAAACTTCTAAATAAGGTAAGAATCAAATTAAGAACTAACTATTGTTTAACATAGAAATCAAAGTAAGATCAAACTACTGAATAAAATAAGAATCAAAATAAGAGGTAATTATTGTTTAACATAGCAATTAAAGTAAGATCAAACTACTGAATAAGGCAAGAATTAAAATAGGAACTAACTATTGTTTAACATAGAAATCAAAGTAAGATCAAACTACTGAATAAAATAAGAATCAAAATAAGAGGTAATTATTGTTTAACATAGCAATTAAAGTAAGACCAAACTACTGAATAAGGCAAGAATTAAAATAGGAACTAACTATTGTTTAACATAGGAATCAAAGTAAGATCAAACTACTAAATAAGGTAAGAATAAAAATAAGAGGTAACTATTGTTTAACATCGGAATCAAAGTAAGATGAAACTACTGAATAAGGTAAGAAGCAAAACTGTTTTTATTTTACTTCTTATATATCAAAATTGTAATCAGCTCTATGTCAACAATAATTTAATTACTCTTACTATATCTCAGACATGTTAAATGTTCTAAAACGTTTTGGAAGTCAGTGGAAACTTTCTTCTATTTTCATATTATTATTATATAATTCAACATCTCCTGGCCTACAACCAGGTTATTAAAATATTTTACAGTACATACTTTTCTTGATATTGTTTTTGCTTTTTTTTTATTAAAGCATTTTATTACAATCGTTATATTTGAAGCACTCTTTACATTGTGAAATAAAAAATAAAAAATATATTTGTAATCAACAGCCTTTTCTCCCCGAAAATGTCTAAAATGAAAAAGTAATTCTTGATTAACCACCTACAAGTAATCAAAAACAGGTATGTACTTCAAAAACATGAGTAGAACAGGCACGTGTAAGTAATATTAAAAATTATTTTGAAATGTTCCATACGTACCGACCAGCGAGATATGTCTAATATCTCAACTTCACGTACACTATCATCACACGTAACACTGTGCTTGTACAACCAGTCTAAAGATCGAATAAATAATAATAATAAAGAATCTTACTAGACAGCATACGTCACAGTTCTGATTATATAGAAACATATGATATCCTAATACTCTTAAATAATGTAGAAAATAATTCCAAAGGATAATAAAATATTCATATGAAACAGATAAAACGTATGTAACTTTAAAACTTAAAATAGGTTTTGTCGTTACGAGCATTTGTTTTATAAGCATAACTTTCGTCTCATTTTTCTGTTTTAAATTATAAAATTTACTGTGCTTAACTGTTTACAAAGTTTACAACTATAAACACATTCCTAACCTGTGTTAATTGAGGTCATCAACTTCTATAGATATAAACATTCCTACCCTATAGTAGTTTAGGTAACCAGCATCTATAGTTATGAACACATCTCTAACCTGTAGTAGTTTAGGTACCCGACTTCTATAGTGAGAAATGCATTCCTAATCTGCAGTAGTTTAGTTAACCAGCATCTAAAGTTATAAACACATTCCTAACCTGTAGGTAACCGACTTCTATAGTTATAAACATACTCCTAACCAGTAGAGGATTAGGTAACCAAATTCTATAGTTATAAACACGTTCATAACCTGTAGTAGTTTAGGTACCCGCCTAACCTGCAGTAATTTAGGTAACCAGCATCTACAGTTATAAACACATTCCTAATCTGTGCTAGTTTAGATAACCAACGTCTATAGTTATAAATACATTTGTACTTTGTGTTAGTTTAGGTAACCAACATCTATAGTTATAAACACATTTCTACGTTGTGTTAGTTTAGGTAACCAACTTCTATAGTTATTCGGCAACCTTGTTGTGTTTCTAATATACTTTAATCTTCAGCACTTTTATTCCATTGGTTTTTGTATTCCCTTGTTTCCTCAGTTTATGTTTTATTTAAACTTAAATTTATTTGTTTCATTAATTATAGTCAACTTTATTCCAATAATACGTTTTGCATTAATTTCTGTCAATTCTTTCATCAACTTAATTGAATGATTTGAGTTTTGCCGATTACAGGTACATTTAAATTTCATTTTTTTTTCAAAAACAAGGACGATAGATCGAATTTTCATTTATTAATTTGTCTAATATTTTCCCATTCAGTACATCGCACATTAGAATCCATCATATGTAGAACATTTAGTATAATTACTTGTTTTTGCTTCATCGACGTTAGAAACGAAAGAAAGAAACCTCTTATTATAATGATTACTAAATCTTCTTTATATTGTTTGGAAGTATTATTTTTTACTAAGAAATTCAAAAGGAAGTTTCACTTTAAAAGGGGTAAATCGGCTCGAGAAATAACAAACATACACAACGAAACACTTGACTGGTGATAGTATGTTAAAACAAATTGTGCATTTGTTGCCAAAGCTTTAAAATCTGTTTCATGGAAGATTAGATACACTTCTCATTTATATACTGTTGATAAAGAATTGATAACAACTAATGAATGGAAGTAACATAATAAAAATTGTCGTTAGAAGACTTTAGCCATCCACGAGATACAGACCGAAAACAAATGAGCAAACTAAACTCAGTTAAGGCCTCATGGACTAGTTGGACCACTAGTAGGTTTGACCAGATAAAAGTAGTAAACTAAACTCAGTTAAGGCCTCATCGACTAGTTGGACCACTAGTAGGTTTGACCAGAAAGAAGTAGCAAACTAAATTCAGTTAAGGCTTCACGGGCTAGTTGGACCACTAGTAGATTTAACCAGACAAAAATATTAAACTAAATTAAAATTACGCATCATACAATACTGGCGATATCTTTATTAGATTTTAGTAATTTGTTGTCAAATGATTTTATTTGTCCATAGAATACTTACTGGAGGAGGCATAATTAGATTACATGTTAATGCGAAGTTTACTGAGCGACAAGTTATGAAGACAGGATGAAAGAAATAGCTGCATAAGGCCCATAAGTATCACTTTTTCAATTTGAGAAAACAATTATTGAATTTAATAATTTAATACGCATGTTGAAATGAATGTAATTAAGTTTTATGACTAATGTAATTATAACCCTCGCACGACTTGCGTGCTGAAGTAGATGCACTATATGACTAGAAATGTTGCTGCAAAAGAGCTGTTATTATCAATAATGTGGATAAAGAGAAAACTTTCAGGAAAGGAAGAAGGCAGTGAAATAATCGTCTAGTGAAAATAAGAGCATTAATCAGTAGCTTTCAAAAACATTTCAGACGCTAATCAAAAAGTTGAATCATTGATTACAGCTTACCCTCTTCCTAAAGAAAGAAAAGACGTAACAAAAACGTTAAAGACATCTGTCCCCTTTCAGTCACAACATGGGAGACACGTTTAGCGTTGAAATGAAGGATGACAGGAAGTAACAGACAATTAATGTGAATTGTCAACATTACGTCAAGTACAACTGTGTAACTAAAGCCAACCCTAGTTTTACAAAAATCTACTTCTGAATATAGGCTTGCCATGTAATTTAGCAAAAATCTACACGTGCACTGAACTGTGGGGTGGACGTCTGATCTCTCTTGACGAAACATACATCACCGATGTAATAAATATACTCATTCGTCTTCATAAAGTTCCGAAAACTTGCCTACCCAACCAAATCTACAAAAAGACGTGTCGTTTCTTCGTTATTTTTTTCTTTCTCAACGTGATGAGATTATTTCTGAAATCTGGCAAACTAGTCATAAGACCAGTTTTATTCACGAGTGTACAAGTATACACATTAAACAGTGATGTTATAGAGATTTCATTTAACGCACAAAAAAGTAGTCCTAACAAATAAGGAAGTCAATAGCATCCTCATGAACAATCAATCAGTAAGGTGTTACTTCCTCTAATTTGCATTAACGATGTAACAACTATTGTGCATTCTCCAGAACATTGATAACACAAATATTACATTTCTATTAAAATAATAAATAAAGTTTGAGTTGAAGTTGCCAAGCTTACTTTAATATAAAAACAAAATGTTTCACGTAATAAGTATTCAGACTCCAGATAAATTCAGGTACAATTGATCTTTGAAAATTAGGAGAATGTTAATTAGAAATATTGACTATACTATATAGGTGTATTAACTGACGGTATGTAAACTAAATAACACTACATCTTTTCAATGAATTATAACTTTAATTAATAATTGTGTACAGTACGATACCTACAGTTTATTTATCCTTACTTATCAACTAATATATATTGATTTCTTTAAAGGAAATATTTTCAGTTATAGAACTTCTTGCGATTGAAATTCTTACATTAGTGTTTTATTTACTTTTTTACTGTAGGGTTTTACTATTGAATCAGATAATACTCCTGCATTTATTCAACTGAATGTTACAGTAGTATTCATTTTCACAACACAAGGAGACTTAGCGTTTCTAAATTAATTAGGAAATTATATCTTTGGTTATGAGTCTTGTAAAATGTAATTACCACTGTCTGAAAGAGGTTATACATGTACACCTAATATACGTTAACAGTAAATATTATATGTACACCTAATATACGTTAACAGTAGATATTAGATGTACACCTGATATACGTTAACAGTAGATATTAGATGTACACCTAATATACGTTAACAGTAGATATTAGATGTACACCTAATATACGTTAACAGTAGATATTAGATGTACACCTGCTATATGTTAATAGCAGACAGTTGTTTTTCAATCTACCATAGCTCTGTTTCTCACTGTGTTTTCATATTTTTTAAAGACACGTGATTTTTATCACCTGGTTTGTTATAATTTCAACAGTTAAGTTCATTAAAAAAAAGAAAAAAATGGTTTTAATTATTACTTTCGTTGCTTCTTATTTTGTAACTAAAACAATTGTTCGAAAACATATGTTTTTTAAATATATTCTATAAGTTTTTTAAATAAACAAAACCATTCGCACTATCAAGTAATTTTTCGAATTAGTAACTCTGAAACACAAACTTTTAAAACGCAAGACTGACTTTACACACATTTAGTTTGAAGCTAGATGTCGTTCTTTTTCTATGTTAAATTTATAATAACGTGAGCAATATATATTCTAGGAAGGTGTATACGTACCTATATTGGAATGATATTCACCAATGTACCGTTGTGTCAGGAAGCGGACAATCAGCGCTGAAAAAGCAAACAGCTTAGTATCACATACAACCTAAATACACAATACACACTGAGATATCATATTAACACTGTCGAGATAAGTTTTCTCTGCTATTAGAAACAATGTAACTACTTCTGTGTAATATGTTGACGCTGATTCTAAAAATAATGTTGAAAATTACTGATCACTTCGAGTTTTGATAGATTTTTCGAAATATTTTTAAATATTTTAAAAAGAAAAATAACATTTTCTTTAATAACTTTATTGATTGAAAATTGCATTTAAGAATGTTTAAAAACAATGCATAATACAATACCAGTTTTTTTTCAAAAGCAATGAATATAATTCGATTATATAATAAAATACATTCAAACAATGTCCAAAACTTTCATAATGGTATGAATTTGTCACAGCTTCTTGCACCTTCTGTGTGTAGTTTCACGCCGTCAAAACCAACAATGACATCATCACAGGATTCCATAATTCTTAATACCACTGTTCCATTATAGAAGTATAATGGTAAAAGTACTCATCATGCTCATTTGGAAAGAAGTCTAAATGGGTATGTACGAAGTGACGTCATAAATCCCATATTTCCGTAGTTCTCAAGCATATAATCAATGATCACTCTTTTGTTTCCATTCTGTGACGTCCTGAGACATTTTAGTTTCAGTTATTTTTATACAGGAACTTCTTTCCCATTGAGTTTCATGTTTCAAAATCAGCACGTCCTTAATTTGTTGCCCCAAAAAAGTACCTCCTTCCATTTCTGTTTCACTGATTTTGGAAACTTGTCAGACAGATATCTGAAATCATTACTATATTTCTTTATTTATTTTACAAAATGCTTTACGAGTCTTAGTTTGATATAAAGTGGAGGTAGAAACACATTTTGAGGATTTATTAAAGGTTGGTATTTAATAATATGTTTTCCTGGTATCTAATTCTCTCTCACTGACCATTCCTTCTTTCTAAAGTTATGTTTACCATTCGGTTTTCCAAGAGATACAAAATTAAACACTGTTTAGTTTACCCACTCTACAGACCTTGCATAAGTGCAATAACTTTCAGATCACACATATGTTTCGCCTTTGGGGATAATATTTAGTGGTCTTGGTGATTATATTTAGTGGTCTAAAATGCAATCTGCATGTTTTATAAGTTTTGTTTATGTTCACAGGGAAAACAACAGGAATCGATAGCCTAGTGTTCCCATTATGTAAATATACAATTTTGAGACTACTTCGAGATGGTTCGATAAAAACTCTCCATTGTTGAAAACGATGCTCAATTTCCAATTATTTCATAAGTGCATCAACATTTGTACAGAAACGCAAAATATCTTTCATGTTCTAGTGAGAAGCAAGACTTTGATGGTGACTTCAGTAAACTGAAACACTTGTTACTGGAGATAATGAATTACATTGCTGTAAACGGAAGCCAAGACGTTCACCATGCTTCTTTAACAGGGAAAACCATGAATCAGATTAACTAGTTCTTCTCATGTGATCAGATGAGGCAGTTTATGTTAAGGTGTCACAGAAATAAACTAGATGAATATGGTTCATTGTCTCCTTCACAGAATAATTCTTCTGTTTTCCAATTTGCTAGTAAATGTACCACTAAAGACAATCGCCATGACGTACTTGTTTCACTATAGATGCATTTGAATATTTAATGTATTGTTTAGTTTTGTTTGGATATCCAAAAACGTTCGTCATGCGAAAGTAACAGTGAGCTAAATTATAATTGGGTACATGACGTATAACGAAAACTGTAAATGGCATAATTCTCTCTTCGTATTTAGCCACTGTATCAAGCCAGTTGTGAAAACTGTACAATGCACATGGGGAGCTCAATGTTTTTTGTGTTTTTTCTTGGTTACCAATTTCACACCTAAATTTGTGGTTGTAAGCTTCCTTTGCCCTGTGTATGATGTTCTCCTTCGTGAAATTGTTACATATTTTCCACAAGTACAGCAGAAACTGTATGAGTGATTATTCACTTTCTAAGTGTAATTGAACTAGAAGCAGCCAATATGTCAAATATTTTTTCAATAATATATAATATAATTTATTTTTACAGAACTAGAGCTTAAAAAATAAAAACAAAAACTTTTAAAGAATTTGATTATATTTCAGGTATGATGTAAAGAAGAAGATCTGAATTCGTTTTGAATGTGCGCGAAGAAAGGTGAAGTTACCAGCTTAGTGAGAAGCAGCTGGGACTGTGACTCCGCTTCCTTTTATGCTCAGTCGAGGCATTTCTCAGTTTATAGTTCACTAGCTTCAAAATGAAACAGCATTTATCCCTCTACGTTGATATTACTAGATAAAGTTTCTTGAAACTTGGACGTAATAAAACCCATTTAATAATCTCAGCTAAACAACAACAATAAACATTCTGTAGTTCAAACGAACATCAAAGTTGACAAAACAATATTTTGTGTTTAAATTTTAGTTGTGAATAAATCAAGAAGCTTTATGTACTGACGCTCATTATATTCACAGTTATGCCTAAGACATGAAATTCGTGACATTTCTCATGAAATCCTCTATTTATTAGAAATGTCCACAACCAAAACTGTAACTCTTAAAACGAGATCAACAATACATAACGATTTAATAATGATGCCACTAGAAACAACTGACAGAAGAAAGTTGCTAAAATAAGTTGTGTGTTTAAAAGTTCCTATTGCAACAGTCTTAGCTGAATCGTTTATATTTATTTATGTTTTAAACAGTAAGCTGAGCAAAAACATTGATCTAGCAGCAAACACCAAATTTCGGCAAAACTGAAGACAAAAGTAAAATGAAAATAAATTACTGATCCTCCAATAACTAAATTTTTATTAAATTCAAAGTTTTTAGAAATGTTAAAACGTATTTTGTTAACGTCATTCACAAAGACAAAGTTCTTATCAAGTTAATCTCTATGAGAACTAATTTTAATATTGCACAAAAACAACAGAATATTATATATATTATATATGCAACTTTTTGTAACAACAGGCAGATTTATTAAAAGAACTTTGCTACAACCAACAGCAACAAGTTATAAATATGTGAAATATAAGAGAGTTCGATATATATTACGTATTCACATTCAACCTTTTTGTAATAACAGGCAGAGAAGTAATGTACTACAATCAGTTAGCAACGAGTTACAAATGTAGCGTATATAACAAAAATTGACGTATATGTTATACTCAACTTTGTTGGTAATAACAGTTAGTCTCATTAGACACGTGCCACTACTATCTATAACAGCAAAGAGTTGAACACAGAAATTTTTACATCTTTAGCACACAAAATACATATCTTCACCTAATGAGAATGAACCAGGAATTCATGCTTTTAAATAACATACTAATCATGCCACTGTGGATTTTTGTACTACCATACTAATAAAACGAAAGTTGGAAAACCGTCTCTTCATTCAATAGATGGCTCATAAAAAGCATTCAAGGAAGAGTGGTGTTCTTTGAACGTAACAAATATAGAAACAGAGTCTTTTGCAATAGAAATTACGCTGCAGGGCTATTATCAAGTTGCAGTGTCTCCAGAATATGAGGTCCGGGTCCATAATGAAACGGTGAGGCTCCAAATAGTTTTCATATAAAGTACTGAACCTCTTTGTTTGTTATTAATGACCTTGCAGGAAAACGTGGTTAAAACGTTATGTTAGGAAATGAAACTCACATTAAAACATGAAAACAACTGCAGCTTGTTCCATTATTGGCATAATTAAATACAAAAACACTAGTTTGATTTTTTGAGTGAAGAACGCATTGAGAATGAATAACGGGTTTATAAACACTTCTGAGTGCATAAACACGTTTACTCTCGACTATTTTCTAGTCGAGAATAGTCTTGAAATAAATTATGAGTGCCCTGGCTAATAATTGGGAAGGCCTTATAACTTTAAATGTCCCCCGCTGGTACAGTAGTAAGTCTACGGTACCACAAAGCTAAAATCAGTGGTTTGATTTTCCTTGGTAGACTCAGCAGATAACCTTATGTGGCTTTGCTATAAGAAAACACATACACACTCACAACTTGAAATAAATTAAGTTTCAAATTGATCTATTTCAGTTCGTTTTGGACCGCCATGGTCAAGCGTGTTTTTTTTAGCATAGCTTAGTAAGTATCCTTGGCTAAACCAGTAAACGTAGAAAGCCCCTGTTATGTATATGTGTAAATATTTTGTTAACGACAACATGTCGTGTTGTGTTTGAATTTTCATTTTCTATTATTCATATTTCCATATTGATATTATTGTTTCGAAGTTTAAACTAATATTTTGTTATTCATTTAGGGTAACATTTTAGAATTTTCTTGAATTAAATAGACCAATCATATGTTTGTAAATGAGTGCTGGTGACTTCGTGTCTAGACGGGTAGTCTCGTGCAAGAACGGACACGCGCGGATTGCTCTAGAGTTGTATGGAAATTGCAAGATTGTTCGAGAAGTAGGCCTATCGGTATAAAATACGGTGACGCGAGATAGATTGGGTCATCAGTTTTTATTCGAAGAAAAAGAGAGAGATTCAGTCATCAGTTTTTATTCGAAAAAAGAAGATAGATTCAGTCATTAGTTTTATTCGAAGAATAAGAGTGAGATTCAGGCATCAGTTTTAGTTATTTGAGAAAGATTAAGTGTTTGCTGTGGATATTCAACTTGGATTTGTGATTGAAGTTAGATCTACGGAAGTTGTGATTTTATTTCGTCAATCTCTACGATACATCTGAATTACTGCTTGTGCTGAGAGTCGGCGAATTTATTGAACTGTGAACTGTTTCGGAATCTCTTCGTGGGACCAAATTCACACCCTAGACTGGAATTTGAGACTTTCATTTTAGATCATTGTATTAGATACAGGCCAGTACCGTTTTGTATTGTGATTAATTGTGAAGTTTGAAACTAATATTATTTTGTTTTGTAATTAATTTCGAATGTTATAACTTAATATCTGTCACTGTTATTATATATAATTTGTGTTATATCTGTTATATTTGTTAATAGTTTAGTGTAATAAATTATACAAGCTGTTATCTGCGTTTTTCTGTTGCGTTTAGTCTACGAAGGACTTAAAACATCAAAAAATACGTAACAGCCCCTATTGACCCACTATTTGGAGATACTGGTTTTGATACTAATTTGTTATTAAAAATCAATTGAATTTTCTTATAAAATATAATCTAATAGCTAATAATAATTTATCACAAACTTGTTCTGTGTGAAAAGCTCAATTTCACCCAGGTTTTTGTCTTAAAACTGGCAAACACATTTAGTGTTTTTTTGTGGTCAACATTTTGATAGTTTTTTTAATTTGTTGTGAAAGTTGTTAATTGGTTAAAGTAATATTTTAAGACAATTACTCTCTTTGTATCAAATCATTCTGAAATATATGCATATACATATATATGGATAGTCTGGTTTGTTCTATTAGCTCGAGTGTACCCTAGTGATGACTGTGCCTATCCAGTGACATCTAACTCATGATTAGCGTTATTCAAAAGCAGAAAAAATGCGCCCGACATTTTGAAATCATAAGTGCGATATAGAAGTGACGGTTAATTCTCAATATTCTGTCGGAGAAAAGTTTGTTTGTTGTTGTTTTTTCAATTTCGAGCAAAGCTAAATCGAGTGCTATCTGCACTAACCTCCTTAATTTAAGTGTAAAACGAGAGAAGGAGGCTAATCAACACTACCCATGACCAACCCTTGGGCAAATCTTTTTACCAACGAATGGTGAGATTGATCGTAACATTATAACGTCGCACGGTTGAAAGGGCAACCATCCTTTATACCCTCAAGTATATATAGATATTCATTAAAACAAATCATGGTGATTTTTATGAACTGTTATTTCTTATATGAAATAATAAAGAGAACATAAACGGCTAAATGCCATAAATAATTTTCACAAACATATCATAACTAGATATTTATGTAACTCTTTTTGCAATTATTAAAAACCTTGCACATGGACAAAAGTCATGTAATCTTCTAAATACATGTATAGTAGTCTTCTATGTTCCATGACTAGTTAAAAGGAAAAACCAAATATTTCAAATAACATAGAAATAACTTACACTTTTTAATACATAAGTTAACAAACTTAATTGACAACCTACTTAAAAAAGGGTTTATTGAGAATACCTGAGCTTCCTGTTGTATAGCGCTCTGAGAAACAAACTGTTTGTTTGTTTTGAATTTCGCACAAAGCTACCCGAGGGCTATCTGTGCTAGCAGTTTAAATCTAGTGGGAAGGCTATTATTTTACTAACGAATAGTGGAGTGACTGTGACGTCATAATGCCCTTACGACTAAAAGGGCGATATGTTTATTGGAACCGGGATTCGAACCCTTAGTCTAGTGGCTTAACCACTGGGGGCCCGACATGGCAAAGCGCGTTAAGGCGTGCGCTTCGTAATATGAGGGTCGTTGTTTGGGGCGCCCGAGTCGCGCTAAACATGCTCGCCCTCCCAGCCGGTCAATCCCACTATTCGTTGATACAAGAGTAGCTCAAGAGTTGGTGGTGGGTAGTGATGACTAGCTGCCTTCCCTCTAGTCTTACACCGCTAAATTATGGACGGCTAGCACAGATAGCCCTCGATTAGCTTTGTGCGAAATTCCAAAAAACCAAAAACTTAACCACCTGGTTACGCCGGGCCCGTTTCTTATATTAAATAATAAATTTTAAGGAAATTTCCACAGGAATTTTGACATGCCTTACGCTTCACCTATAGTTTTCTTTGGAACACTTACCTGAGATAAAAACCATTTCAAATTCAAGTAGCATTTGATTAACAATCACAATATACCTCAAACCTAGAACTTACAGAGTTTTTTCATGTTTAAAACAGCCATACTACAGTCATTCTAACTTCTACGTTTTAAATGCCAGTGTTAGAAAGAAAAACAAATAATCTAAAACAACTTAAGTTTGATTTAGACGCATCAAATCAGCCATCATCAAAGCTGAAGTTCCCTCTCAAAATAAACTATTATGCATAAAACACTTATTCGATAAATTAAATACTATAATAATAAAAACGTATCAGAAAACACCAGCCTGTGAACAAGTATTGTGAACAGTAGATATTTGTTTCTAAACAGTAGCGACTCTAAAAAAAAAGATGAAGAAAATTACGCAATTGTCATTATGAAATGTAAATGCGATTTCGTGTAAACAAACTTAAAAGTAACGAAGTAACACAATCCACGCAGGTGAAATGCTTTTGAATATGTACAATATACAAGCGTTTTACACAAGGCATGTTTATCAGATTGCATTGTCACTGGTTTTATCTGCTGACATTGGTTTCATCATAAACTGCCAGCCAAAACGTTATTTTACATTTGTCCAGATTGTCTGTCATGTATTATATATACTCAGCGATCTTGTGCTTCTATGGGAAACAGCTGCTCATCTGTTTTGATGTTCTCAACCAGTTTGTAGCAGATAATGTTGTTGCCAGGACATATTTATCTCTCTGAAAAAAGGCACTTCGTAGCTCTTAAAACAAAACAAAAAAATCTCAAAATATCTCGAAAACAATGTCATGGCAGTGTATCTGTAAACAACAACAACAAATTTCCCATTGCGCAGACCAAACGTTCATCAGTTAACTCCACATAAACTCCACAAACAAGCAATGAAATAAATGCATCTATTTCTTTAAAAATATATTTCTCAGGAACTATCATTCTGCGTCTTTATGTCTCTGCTTCGATACATTATTGAATATATTACAACGTTCGTGTATCAATCAATAAGTTATCAATGTTGCGCTCTTTATATTATGTGAGAACTGGAATTTCTATCAAAATATCTTGTGTATCCCGTCTTCCCGTATTCTAACACTGGAATTTATAATTTTTCAAATAATTTCATCCTTGCCAGTCTCTTGAATATCTGTTTGTAACGGTTATGCAGCTGAAGTCGTTTCGTTTGGTCCTGTTGTCCCTAGCTCAGCTGGAGCACCTACAACACGATTAGGGCAGAGCAGTTAGTATTAGGACTACATAGGATTCCTCAGAACTGCTGCTTCTAACACGACCTCGTACACGTCTGGAGAGTTGTTGCTGTACTTTCTTCACTTTAAGTTGTTGTACTGTCCGTTCCATAAATCCAGGACTCTTCACTTTCAAGCTTTCTCACATTCCCTATACGGGATTAATTCTATAATATCTTCAACCACTCGTTGAGCGTCCTCTCTAAACCAATTTTTAGTTTCATTTAAGTTACTTTCAGTGTCTGTGCTACTATATATACGCTCAGGTTTCTAGACAAGTAGGTGCCATTTCTCATGTGAATTGAAAAGATTACATGTAAGCTACGTTGGTATATTCAGATCGACAGATAAGCAGACACCTAACTCTACTTTGAAAATTCAAGAGCTAAAATATAAGCAAAGATTAACGTGATCAAAGTGGTGTGAATTCAGTAGAGATTGAGATAATGACAGGCTAATATGCTAAAACCACAGGCTACTTTTGGTATATAAAAAAAGAGAGAATTGTAGGTTGTTACAGATAAAAACCATGTCTTGTAAACAGCGGCCAAAGTGACTTAATTATCTTTGGTGGTTCTTGGTGAGAATAACTTGTTCATTTTTCTGATCCTTACTTTGATAACGCCACAAGGGTATTTAACACGGACAACTGCATATCTTTTATACAGAGTTATTTGGATTTTAAAAAAATGAAAACAGACATTTTGAGACAAAATGGCTAGTTTGGAAGTTCTATTGTGAAGGTAAAACGTAGCACTATATTGTTGATATTTTTAAAATAATAACTATAATTATTGGCACAACAGTTGGTTGAAAATTCCTGAAACTCTATCTGTTGCTTGTAATTCAAACGAACTTTACATCATCACTTCACCCACACAAAATAAATTTTAAGTTGTTTTATTTATTAACGCACTGTCTAAAAAAAGACTGATTACAATCTGTTCGTCGTGTCTTGAGTTAACTTTTGTTATGAAACACTTAACACTGGATAAACGTACTAAAGTAAGTGTTTCAAATACAAACTTGAAAAAGGCAGGTAGACCTTGAGAATACAGCTAGGAAAATTACAGTAAAAGTGCATATAACAGGGAGAAAGCACCTGCAATAGGTTTAATTCTAGACGACAGATTAAGATAACAGTAAAGAAACAGAAATAAGTCTTAGTACTATATATATGTAAAAACTACTCGTTTGGGTTGAGAAAATTCTCAGTTTGTTAACCTGACGATGACCGAAGAAGGTAGAAACGTTGTTCGCTCCTCTACGTATAAATTTTTTTTCAACCCAAACGAGTCGTTTTTACATACATATTTTTCTCTACAACTGGGTTTTCTCGACATCAATGAAGTCTTAGTACTATACAATTCTGAACAAAAGATTCACTAGTGAGCTTAAGCTAAATGTCTAAATCATATTTGACAATTAGTCCATCGCTTCACCTATTGTCTTAAAATATATATTCCAGTCTTTATTAACATTAAGACGTGAATGGTATCACAGGTCCTGAACACTTTTAAAGATGCACTTGTGAACTTTAGCTTTATGTCTGAATCATATGTGACAATTAATCCTTCGCTCCACCTACAGTCTTAAAAAAATATCTTTCAGTCTTTACTAACATCAAGACGTGAATGGTATTTCAGGTTCTTGAGAGCAATTCTCAGCAATGGAACAGCACGTTAATTGTGAGTGATAGATGGTGTAATTCACTCGAAGTGTTTCTTCAAATTGTCATTATTCGCGTATGTAATGAGATTTCAAAGTATATCATTTCTTCATCTTTTCATATATCCTGAGCTTTAAAGCGCTTAAAGCGATGAAGTTAAATTGTATAACCTTTCCAGGTTAGTAATTTTAGACAACAAGCTTTAAAGAATGTGTGTAAACAGATACATATATTATACATGTATCTGAAACTATAAACAAACAACACGTGTTTGCATAATATGAAACGTTAAAAGTTTTAACATCAAGGGGTAGTTTAGATTGCGGATGTGACGATATGTTTTTCATTTAACTAGGAATGAGTTTCGTGACACAGAAGTTTCAACCGCTACTAAAAATAAAAAAATATAAATAACTAATGAGTAGTTCAGGTCACACATTCTTAAATGTTCGAAAATGTATTTGTGTGCAAAGCACGCATTGAAGCATTAAAATAGCCTGTTGGAAATAATGAGAATAGACCAATAACAAATGTTCAGACAGATAAGAAGTAATGTGATGTTAGAAATAATGAAAACATACCAACAAGAAGTACTTAGATAGGTAAGAGGTAATACAGTATTAGAAAAAATGTAAATGTACTGACAAGCTTTTAGACAGATGAGAGGTATCGTGGGGCTAGAAATAAGTTCAAATTATTAAAGTGTATGATTTTTTAATAAAAAGTTTACCCAGAGCAAAATTAATTGTTACTCCTATTACCCACATTTCAATTATACACCCTTACTTTTTATTTTATTTAGTTGTTATTTATACATATAGAAATATTATGTTTTTATTATGATGTATATTCCACTATAGGATCTACAGTTGTATATTTAACAAACATTCAAATAATTATACCTACAACGAACTACCACAACCATGTCTAAGTTATTTTATTTAATTTCAAACGACATTTTGGATACACAGCTTTCATAGGGCTTCGCTTTAAGAGCTGCAGTGTATTTCACTGTGAGAAGTAACTGTTATTTAAAATCGACAGTGTACATATTGGAAAGTAGCAACATTTAGGGCTAATTTCAATCCCACTTTTCCATAAGAATTGCGCACGAGTTGGCGGAAGGTAGTATTGACTAGGTGCCTTCCTTTTAGCCTATCGGTCTTAATTAGAGATGGTTAGTACAAATAGCTCTTGAGTAACTTTGAGCAGAATTCCACAAAGAAAGAAACATAACGAAAATTATGTGTAACTTATATCTTTCCACTTATATATAAATATATATATGTATGTAAGAAAACATCAAAATGTCAGACTTTTTTTCTCTTATTAATTTCTTCTAGCGGTTTCGTGACTTCAGGAAATGTTTTAATGAGAATCTATAACATAAACATACAAATATCGCTTTTCAGTTAGACATAAATAATCTAAACTTAATTCACATACTTTCCATGTACACTTTTTGTAAAATTAAGTGCATTACAAATATACTTTTTTCAAATTTAAATCTTACTCTATTGATACTTTCCCTTATTATTGTGATATAAATACAGTTTGTTTAACTTATAACTTCATACTTTTACGTACTTTTCTTTTCTATAAGTTTTAATAAGTGTCTTTTTTTTCTGTTTTAATCTTCCCACCGATTTTACACAATCGGTTACTTTCTACACTCTTACTGCTATTTATTGAAAGTGACGCCAAAAGATTTATAAAAGAGATTTCGAAAAGTAATATTTTACGTCCTACATTACATGACCCGAAAAGTATAACACAAAAATATGGTTCTCTAATATTTCAAATTATCTCAAAATGCATTCATTAAAATATTTACTGGTATAGAGCTGTTTCTTTAGGTTTGTTTATTTGTAATTTAGCACAAAGCTACACGATGAAATATCTGTGCCCTGCCCACCATGAGTACCGAAACCCAGTTATTAGCAGTGTGAGTAAGTACGCGGAAACAATGCTACGACACTGGAGGGACGGTTTTTATAGGGACACCTAACAGAATTTATGCAAAAATATTTTTAATCTTAAATTTTCTATTTCATCAATGTATATAATTGATCACAATATACATATTATAAAAGACATATATAACGTTCTTAGAATTGCAAATGAGTTATTAATTAAAAAATGTCTATATTATTGTTCTCTATTGTTTGGACAGATTTAATAAAGCTTAAATTACACAAAGCAAAGTTCTTTCTGTTACAACTGAAGATACCTTCTAAAAATATCTCGTTTTTAGCTTCATTCAGTAATATATATATAAATTTGTAGATCCTCTTCCCGGTAAAAAAAAAATATTATCTTAATGCATCTTTCAATATTTTTATCTACTGTTTGTTTTAATTGTATATTAACATATGAAATATCAGTATGTATATTTATACAATGTGTCACAATAAAAGAAAAAAATATGTTATTTACATTTATTAATATCCATATGTAAATGTTTTATTAAAATGTTGTTATTAGCAATTTCAAAGCTTTTTGATATTTTTTTTGTCGTTTGAGAATTGAAACTCTGAAAGCTAGAATAGAAAATCAAGAGATCAAATTCAGAAAAACTGACTCGAAAATTTAGAATTTATTCCATAAAATAATGGATAATAAAGATATATGTCAAGCACTGATCAAATACTGGAATGATTTGTGTAGAATGGGACAGAGAATGGAAACAAAAGGAAATCTGTCTATAGAATAATTAAGAAAAATAGAGAAAATCCAGAGAGAAGAAAGAAAATTGAGAATAAAGTTATTATGAGTAGAGATAAAAATTGTTGAGAAAGTATGTACTACATCAGAGGAGGACTGAGAACTGAGACACATAATAAGAAGAGTAAACAAAATCCTAGAGAATCTGATGGATCAACATTATACAGAGTGCAGCTATAAAGTTTTACAATTCATATAAATCTAATGAGATATTTTATGAGATTGAGCGATAACAGAGTTCCTGGTAGGGAAGGCATGTCTTGAGACATTCAGACAATTCTAAAGAGTAAAACCATTATAGCAAGGCTTGTTGGCTAGTACCTCCTATACCTAAATTAAATAATAGGTTGAAAAGTCACCAAGTTTTTATATATTATCATTTAAAGAAAGATGACGTTCGAAACGGTGCTCGTTGTTAAACTCGTACAGTTTACGAAATAGGCGCATGTGCAGAATTCAAAGAATTTGCATTCATAGTATTTCGAATGCAGAACGTGAAAATTATAAGCAAGATTACATCTATTACATAAAAGTTACAAGTCATGAAACGATAAGTAGATAGCTACTATAATTTAAATAAGAAAAAGAATAACATAAATCTAGAGGAAAGAAAAGTATTTATTTAAAGCACATGGTTGTAGGGTCTTCAAGATTGTAGTAGATTAATTTCTTTTCCAGTCGTTCAGTTTTGTGTATGTTTCTTGGAGCACTCAAGTCCAAGAATCGAAATATCTTTAACTGTATGATTGTTGATGGTG
Source organism: Carcinoscorpius rotundicauda (assembly GCA_011833715.1). Taxonomy (NCBI): domain Eukaryota; kingdom Metazoa; phylum Arthropoda; class Merostomata; order Xiphosura; family Limulidae; genus Carcinoscorpius; species Carcinoscorpius rotundicauda. Next base: position 52,466,798 of record CM022395.1, read on the forward strand.
AAATGTTTGTCTATTGGTGTATCTAGGTTCTGCAGCTTAATATGGTTTAGATGTTCTCGTGTTCGATCACAGAGACGGTGGCCTATTTGTGTAATGAATAAACTATGGTATTTTTAGTAAATTTTACAGTAAATGATACATTTGATGGTACACGTAAAGAACTGTCTTATGTCTAAAGTTGTGTTCTTTCTTGTTATGTGTGGTACAGTTTATATGTGGGCAGGTGACACACCTGTTTCGTTTACATGTGTGAATACCTGGGATATCATTTTGTTTCTGTTTAAAGATACTGCGCACCAAGATTTCTTTTAGGTTTTTGTCATGTCTGTAAGAAATAGTGGGGGATCCTGAGATGTAGATTTATTGGTTGAGTCTTCAGTAAGTATTGTGTGATTTTGTAATATAATATCTTTGATCTTTTTGTTGGTCTGATGGTATGTTTGTTTTTGGTAGGGTTGAGTGTTTGCTCCTGAGTATATAGTGCACAGTAACTTTAAACAGAAACAAAACGTTACAACAGGAACTCACACATGTAAACGAAACGAATGTGTTATTTGCTCACACACATAAACAGTACCACACATAACAAGGAAGAACACAACTTTCGATATTATACAATCCATTACACGTGTTACTCGATGTATCACTCACTTTCATTCCATTTAATAAAGATGCCACAGTTCATACGATGTACAAACTGGCCGCCGTCTCAGTAATCAAGCACGATAACATATAAACCATATTAAATTGCAGAACCTAGATACACCAAACGACAAACAGTTCACCATAAGCAACCACATAGATGAGGACATTTCGTTTCTTGGTACTAGTAAAGTGCTCCAACAGACATTTACAAAAGTAAACGACTGAAAAAGAAATTAATTTACAATCTGGAGACTGTTTGTTTGTTTTTAATTTCGCGCAAAGCTACGCGAGAGCTATCTGCACTAACTGTCACTAATTTAGCAGTGTAAGAATAGAGGAAAGGCAATTAGTTATCACCACCCACCGCCAATTCTTGGGCTACTCTTTTACCAACGAATAATGGAATTGACCGTCACATTACAACGCCCCCACAACTGAAAGGGCGAGCATTTTTGGTGTGACGGGGATTCGAACCCACGACCCTCGGATTACGAGTCGAACGCCTTAACCCACCTGACCATGCTGTGCCCAATATGGAGACCCTAAAACTATTTGATTTAAATGAACGCCTTCCTTTTCTCTAGATTTATATTTTACCTCTTTTTGTTTAAACTATGGTAGCTATCTGCTTATCTTTTCATGACTTGTAATTTTTACGTAATAGATGTAATCGTGTTTATAATTTTCACGTTCTATTTTCGAAATATTATGCATGCAAGTTCTTTGAATTCTGCGCATGCGCTCATTTTCTAAACTGTGCGGTTCAATGAAGAGCGCTAATTCGAAACGCCTTCCTTCTTCGAATAAAAATACATAACAAAAGTGCCGATTGTTGAACCTATTATTGAACTTTAATATTTTTTTCGCTTATACTGTTTCAACTATATTTGTTCTTTAGCATTTCCTATACATCATATTGCGTTAACATAAATAATTAGAATCGGAGACGTAAATTTCAACAATACAAGCAAGTCTTTATCTAATTACGTGTAAACCCCCGCTAGTACAGCGATATGTCTCCCGATTTGCAACATTAAAAGCAGGGTTTCAATTCCCTTCTGTAAGCTCGGCAGATAGCCCTATGTGGCTTTGCTAGAAAAAAGCACACACACTAATTACGTGTATGTAGAGTTATAGTTTCGTCAATAAAGCATGATTAGGATTTTGTAATAATTTAATTTTTGGAACGTTTCAAGCGTCAGCAAATAAAATGACGTTAATTTCATTATATCCCAGTAAACTAATATGTTCAGTGCTAAAGAGGATTTTTCAAAACTTCTAGTATTTCTCAATATCCACCTAACATTAACGAACAGAACCTTACACTGATTCTATGATTTCTAATTCTAATGTCTTAATAAGCAGCAAAATAATGATAATAATGTTTGCAATACCTTTAATGAAAAAGATGGAAATATCGATGCGTTACATTAATGTTAAACTTTAAACTTAGCAATCCTACTCGTATAAGAAAAAAGAAATATTTGAAAACGATCGTGAGTGTTATGAAAAACACAAACAAGACGTGAACCTTTAGAATAAGAAACAGGAAACAAAATAATCAATAAATGAAGAATTTTTAGGTTTACAAACAGCATCATTTAGACCTTTGGGGCCCGGCATGACCAGGTGGTTAAGGCACTCGACTCGTAATCAGAGGGTTGCGGGTTCAAATCCCTGTCACACCACACCTTTCAGTCGTGAAAACATTATAATGTGACAGTCAGTCCCCTTTTCGTTGGTAAAATAGTAGCCCAAGAGTTGGCGGTGGGTGGTGATGACTATCTGCCTTCCCTCTAGTCTTGCACTGCTAAATTAGGGACGGCTAACGCAGGTAGCCTTCGTGTAGCTTTACTAGAAATTCAAACCAAACCAAACCTAACTAACCGGTTGAAAAGTAAGGTGAAGTACAATAAGATATAAAACGAAAGATCAAAGGTAATGTATCAGTCTCATCTGAAATTTTGAGATATAAAACAATACTATATAATAATGACAGGAATAGAAACATTATAAATATATCTCTCTGTTTTATCGACTTATCGCTAAACTATATGGCATTTTAACTTACATTTTTTACAATAAATAAATACTCCAAAAGTTTCCTGCTTTTGAACCTGTTTTCTTCCTAGCTGAATTATCTTTAATAATAATGCAACCAGTAAGTCTGTATGCTTTTGTTTTTCTGTTATTATTAATTAAATAAAACTGGGTGTACTTTGTATTGTATATAAATTGAAAGTATACAGTTTATTTTTAATGTAATTGAATAGGATTTCTCCTACTAGAAACAAAAGCTACAAGCTGCTAATGGTTCGGTTGATTTCTTCTATATTTAGCTCAGTACAAACTCATCTCCCAGTCCCGCTTCATCTGAGAAACGTTGTGGCTTCTCCAATTTTCACAGCGATGTGACCAAAAAGATACTATAAGATGTTTATTCATGTCAGAGACCTATTCTGGAAGGAAATGACCTAGTTTTGCCTTGGGGTTTACAGCAGATGTCTGAAAAGCTAAAGTATTTTTCGGATCTTTGCCTATAGATTAACGTAAGTCAGACCAATAAAACATACAGCGAATGACCCGATTTATGGCTGTTAAAGTAATCCCTTGAGAAAAGATGTAGATAAATCTGCTATAAATATATGTACATGAAAACATTAAACAAGTTTCACGTAGGCTTATCCACTCCTATAATTATATGCTATAGACGTAGACGTTTTTTGTTTGTTTATTTTCAAATACATATTGTTAACGTTTTGAAAGCTAATGATAGAATTTTGTCAAAAATAATGATTTTAATTTGCGCATAATTTTAACGAGGTCGAATATAATTTTTTGGGAGGACTAATGGCGTTGGTGCAGTTATTTGTTCGGGAAAATTTGTTCCAAAACATTATGACACTATTTATGTCAAAGGTTCGTCAATATTAGTATATTGCATTGTCTTGCAAAATCTAAAAAAAATATGTTATATAAGAAAAAGTATAATATATATATATATAAATACATATAGGGAAAGGACGATGCACTCATTTGGATTGGTAGAGATCCTGATGACCAAAATCAAAGAAAGAAAAGGAGGGAAAACAGACAGTCTCATTTCACTTGATTAAATTAATCAAAAAGTCCTCAATAGCAACGGAATTTGAAATTATTTAAGGCAGAGTTTAATAAATTAATCTATGAGGGTTTTTTTTCCTTTTTATTAGCCATATTTTAGTGTTAGCAACACCAAGCGTGGAGCACGAGTTTATCTGATTCGATTTTTTTCTCATCGGGATCTCTGCAAGCCTACCCTTAAATTGCAATTCTTTCGGACAGGATTAGAGTAAATTAATATATGCGATTTTGTATGTGATCAAATGCATAAACTGAAAAGAGTTTGACCTCCTAAGTTTAAAATTATAAATAGATCTCATGAGCTGAAGTTTTGCATTTTCTAAGCTGCTTTGCTACGGCTAGAAATTGGCTGAAGACGATAAACATGACGTAAGAAAATTGATCCAGACAGCAAGAAATCTAGCATTCCACTCTGAGAAATGGGGATTATTTCATGAACTGATAAATATACAACTAAATAAACATTTATTTTTTTTATGAAAAAACAACACTATAAGCACGATAACAATAATGTTGTACACACACGAAAACTGGAATAAACCTTCGAGCGTTATTAGCCTATGAAAGACATATCTATTTAACTAGTGCATGCTGGAGAAATCTATTGATGAAAAATTGGGCGAAATATCAATATTCTTAAGCATATATGTATAGACATTATTATATAGTGTTTCATGACATTATTATGTAGTGTTTCGTGTTTCATGACACTCACTAATGCTACCACACTGAACACATGCGTATGTTTTCAATTTAGAAAATGTTACGGAGTGGAAGTTTGCATTTGAATTTCAAGCCAATTAAAAAGCATTATTGAATAACTTCTCAAACGAACTACTATGTAAGTAGCAGGAGTCTAACATCCAGAAACAGGCTTGACTGATGTAAACAACTACGTTTTTAAGTAGAATGCGCAAAGTACCGTGACTGGTTGTTTTAATACAGTTATGACTTCAGTTGGATGTGTATGCAAAATATGGAACTTGTTTCTTTTCTTGGACCAAATGGTATATCATTTCTTAGCTTTTTATAACTTCTGTAAACATTTTTCTCAGTATTTTATTTCTAACTAATAATACATAAAAAAACAATTGCGTAACGCATATATACGCATATGTATATGTTTCTGTATATATATACATATGTGTGTGTTAATATATATATTTATACGAACATATATATATATATATATCCATTTAGCTGGGACAAACTTTAAAACTGTAATGTAGACATTACTATAACTTAGATTTATGCTTTATCACGTGAAAAAATATCTATTTTTAAAATATTTTGAATGGAACCTTTATTATATTTCCTGTTCAAATTTCATCGAGTTATCAATCAAAAGATACTCTAACATTTCTATTTTATGATGTTTTCGTTTTGTGAACATTTATAAACCTATGCATATTTCAACATCGTCGAATAAAATACTAATTTTTATCTAATAGTAAATTTTAAGTATTTTATAAATAATTATGAATATCTTTCAATGTAACAAGTTCAGAATTGCACACCTCGTTACACAGCTGCGCCATCTCTGTTGCGCAAAATAAGTTTATGCAGACTGCCTGACACTTGTTTCTGTGATATGAATCTCACGTGACGTAAAGTCGTGTAATTCAACTTACCAGTTTTACCTACATGTTTGCTTCCCAGAACAACGACACGCACCGATGTCAAGTTCGTCATGACAGGTCTTCATCTACTGACTAACGGAGTAGATAACTCAAACTGTTTTACGGTTCAGCGCCAAATGGATTGAACACCAATTTTAATTCGGAATGGTTTGATATTAAGCACTAAACGCTAGCATCATTAGATAAAGTTAAACCTTTAGCGAGTTGAGCTTTATTGGAATATAGAAACAACTGAGGACTGAGATTACATAGCTGGTATTTGAGTCACTGACTCTTGAGGAATAGTCTTGTTCCTAAACAGGTTACACGTGCTTCTGATTGGTCTCGAGACTCCGTTTTCGTCACGTTTTCTGAGAGGGCCCAAAAAAATGAAAAAGAGATTGCATGGCGCACATTCTAATAGGAAACTTCTATTGTAAACACTAGTGGCGCCCTCCTGAATTAACGACAATTTCCTCTGCAACTGTCTCAAACGTGACAGAACAAGAGAAAAAAAAAAACTATCGCCGAGGCTTGACGTTACACCAGCTGTCATTTTACATCTTACCTTGAACGAAATGTGACACATTATACAGTTGATAATCCGAGGTGACGACTGACAATAATGACACGAATTAAATATTGATAATTAAAGAGGGCACACGTTACTTAAAAAGCAAAACAGAAAAAATGCTTCAGTTATACCAGGCCATGTCTTCTGTCCTTTAAATTTATCTCGACTCACATGCCAAAAAAACCATGTTGAATTAAGTTTGAGTCAGCTAGTTAAAAATAAGGATAAAATAGCTTAATGACTGCCACATGTGAATGAAGTATGAGACGAATAAAAAATGCAGATAACAAATCTGTTTGTCTTTTAATTTCGCACAAAGTTACACGAAAGCTATCTGCGCTAGCCGTCCCTAATTTAGTAGTGTAAGACTAGAGGGAAGGCAGCTAGTCATCACCACCCACCGCCAACTCTTGGGCTACTCTTTTACCAACGAAGAGTGGGATTGGCTGTCACATTATAACGCCCCCACGGCTGGGAGGGCGAGCATGTTTGGTGCGACCGGGATTCGATCCCTCGGATTACGAATCGAACGCCTTAACACGTTTGCATGCCGGGCCGTAGTAATAAGGTATTGTACACAGCATCTTCGTGAAATCTCTAATAAAGATTCTTCTTCAGAGCAGAGTGTCTGTTTCATAGAACACCTAAACAACTAATCAAAAACCTGTAAATTTACTAACAGCATAAAATTATTCCGACTTGAAATTCCAAATAGAAACATACAGAAACGTAATTTTTATTAGGCACATTTTTGAAATAGATTTTATTATTATTTCTAAATCAATGATTTATTTGTAGGACCTTGTGAATAGTTCTAACAGACCAGACTCTGGTGAAGACATCATAAGAACTCATATCAGGAAGGCCAATTTTTAACCATGTAACAGAAAAACTGTATTAGAGAAAATAAACTATAGTTTACACTTATAGTAACCTTTGCAACTGATATGTATTGTAGACAAAATTACAGATCCAATTAATTATGAAAAAATCGTTAATAAAGCTGTGTCGAGAAAGCTAAAAAATTTTCTAATTATACATGATATGTATAAATATTGTATGTGTATAATGTATTATGCAAGATTTTGTAATCAATAAATTTTAAAATTTATGTGCTTTTTGTTCTTTATGTTTGTCGTCGAAATAAAAAGTTAGTTACACGTGTTTTTTTAATTAGTTTCGTTTATACGATTTTTCCTAACCAGAGATCTGACTTGCTATTCATTTAAAAAAGTCGTGGGGGGATAAAAATGTGCTTACCTGGGACCCAAAATGTTGTAAAAACGACACCAATATTAGCTGAACTGTGTGCGTGTGTCTTCTCTTATAGCAAACCCACATCGGGTTATCTACTGAGTCCACCAAGAGCAATCGAACCCCTTGATTTTTGCGTTGCAAACCTGTAGACTTATCGCTGTACCTCCGGGAATATTAGCTGAACTAAAATGAAAATTCATTAAATATTTTAGCCAATAAATAAACATTCATATCGGTATAATTTCAAACTTAAACTATTTAACGTAATCTGTGAAAGTTAATAGATTTACGAACTCTCTTACAAACTTTAAAAATGATACACTGTTTGTTCATTGAACCATTTGTTGAATTTCTGGTGAAAATAAATATGAAGCTTAATGTGGCATTTGATTTATCACTTTCCCTAACTTTTAACAGTTTACACCTTTACATCAGAAACCCTGGACCAGGGCAAATCGTCCGAAGAAGACTAGCCATTTTATAATGCTTTGTTTTTTTGTTTGTTTTGAATTTCGCACAAAGTTACTCGAGAGCTATCTGCGCTAGCAGTCCCTAATTTTGCAGTGTAAGACTAGAGGGAAGGCAGCTAGTCATCATTACCCACCGCCAACTCTTGGGCGACTTTTTTAGCAAAGAATAGTGGGATTGACGGTCACATTATAACGCCTTCCACGGCTAGGAGGGCGAGCATGTTTTGTGCAACCGGGATTCGAACCCACAAATTACGATTCGAACGCCTTAACACACTTAGCCATGCCGGGCTTTTTATAATGCCAAATATTATTTAAATATCAAGCAGATATGGTAGTCTGGTTCACTGTCGTGAATAAAAGACTACTAAAACAGCATACACATAAATAAAAGACTAAAGATATACAATTTTTGAATGAATTTTTCATTTCTATTTAACTTATTTGCGACATTTCAACCACTCGTGTGATCATAGTCAAGTACGATCTCTCTTTTGTAAAATACGATGCAAGCATTTTGTTCCAACTTAAAAAACACACAGGCTGATATCTGTGTTTTGATATTAATTAGGTTTTTGTTCACGTGTAATTAATGCTTATTTTCTTACATTACTGTTGTACTTATTACATAATATTTTAAATTGGTTAGTGTTAACTGGATGTTGATTTGTTGTGCTGTGTTCGTGAATGTGTGGTGAAGATTGTTACGTTTTATGTTTTTTCTTAGCCTTATACTTATTTTGCGTCTCGTTTCGCGTATGTATTTGCTATTGCATCGATAGCTTTGCTACTTGTAGATGCTTCCTTAAGTTTACATAATAAAACTTATTTAGATGACCTTTGACTTTAGTGCTGTGTTTGTTTTTTTAAGTAAAAGGAACTTTACTATTTATTTTATTTGCACGTTTCCAAATGTTTATGATATTGTGGGTTACATAGTTATGATATGATAATCCACTTATTACTACGTCGGACTCTGTGCGTTTTGTTTCCTTCATGGAGTTTTTCTTGTTTTCTCTTTCTTTTTTGAATTTGTTTTTATACTTGGCTGAGGTCTCAGTGACAAGCTCATTGCGCAGGAAAAACAAATTTGTGTACAATAGCTTAGGAGTACTGCATGAAAAGACGTCAATAAAACATGAATGGATAAAAGGCTTAGAGAGAAATATTAAACAGGTAGTCACATTTTTAAAGACTCTCACTGGTACAAATACAAAGCTACTGTAGCCGCACTTTATCGAATTAGTAAATAAAACAACAAGCATTTTCTTATGTGTTTCAGGACAGCTGGTAAGGGTATTAACCTTAAGATGACCTAAGAAGGTCGAAACGTTGTTCTCTACTTTATTACTAAAAATATTAATATTCATACAAGCCGTCCTGAGATACGGTTTTACTTCAAGTGGGTTTCTTTTCATTCTGAAGTATTTTCATAGTTTTTACACTGTGAAAAAGCTCAGAAACACAACTCAGTAACTTCCTGCCAAACGTGGGATCTATACAGTCTCCCTCACAATAGGCTAAGCATGCCCAGGTGGTTAAGGCGTTCGACTCGTAATCAGAGGGTCGCGGGTTCGAATTCCCATCACATCAAACATGTCCGTCCTTTCAGCCGTGGGGATGTTATTTTGTGAGGGTCAATCCCACTGCTTGTTGGTAAAAGAGTAGCCAAAGAGTTGGCGGTGGGTGGTGATGACTAGCTGCGACAGCCCTCGAGTAGCTTTGCATGAAATTCAAAAGAAACCAAACCCTCACAACTGGAATCATAAAAGGAAATAAATAATTCAACATAAAATCACTCTGGTGATAAGTAATGATACTAGAGATTTTCTTTGGTAACTTAATTACATAAGACATTTTGATATTTACTATTGATTGGACTTATAAAAAAGAGCACTTTTCATGGAGGTATTTATAAACTTTATTACTCTCAACCGTTGATTCTACAAACTGTAAGACATGATTTCATTCGTTTACCTTTTTTTTGTTATTTCATTTTTCAAAACATTGCGGTTCAAATTTTGAACGAGTGTCAAACCTAGGAACTCATAGAAGCAAACAAGCTTTCGTTGTTACTTATTTTTCTTATCTAGGAAGCGTTGAGCGTTGTAGAGCTTTTTCTTTTCCAACTGTTTAGAGCCTACAGAATAGAATATCTGATCATGTTCTACTGTAGTTGAGCAGGGGTAAAATACAAGCTTGTAAACTGGACATTCAGTTTACAACTTAAGTTCTGGATGTTAAAAAAACCAGTTTTATCCGTCAACTAGAATTCTTTTGAAACTTTTTAGATATTGGTATCTTTCATTTCACCATTTCTGGCTCCTTTTGAACTGTGAGTTTTTCAAGTAAAATTAGCTTTTTATGAAAATACAATAGAACTATCGCAACGAAAATAATGTATATCATTCATTAATCGAATCTCTTTTGATCTCTATTTGTTATATTAGCGCAGATCTGATAATTATGATACTATCCGATAGAGTTGGTGTTATTGTTTGTTTGTTTGTTTTTTGAATTTCGTGCAAAGCTACTCGAGGGTTATCTGCGCTAGCCGTTCCTACTTTAGCAGTGTAAGACTAGAGGGAAGGCAGCTAGTCATCACCACCCACCGCTAACTCTTGAGCTACTCTTTTACCAACGAATAGTGGGATTGACCGTCACATTATAATGCCCCCACGGCTGAAATGGCAAGCATGTTTGTTACGACTTGGATGCAAACCCGTGACCCTCAGATTACGAGTCGCACGCCTTAACCCATCAGGCCATGCCGGGTCGAGTTGGTGTTAATGCAAAGAAATATATAAAGGACAGAAAAATCGAAATTAATTTTAAAAACGAGACAAATTTCTCTTTGTCTGATATTTGTCTACTTCTATTACACAGCTACATATGTAATTATCATTTATCGTGCTTATTTTTAAATGGCTTGATAAATATTATGCACTGCTATTGAAAAAGAGGTGAGCTCTATCACACGCATTTATCTGCTACACGCAGATAGCCCCCCAGTGGCACAGTGGTATGTCTGCGGACTTACACACTAAAAACCGGGTTTCGATACCCGTGGTGGGCAGAGCACAGATAGCCCATTGAGTAGCTTTGTGCTTAATTCTAAACAAACAAAACACGCAGATAATTAAAATGTTTTGTTTTTTGAATTTCGCGCAAAGCTACACGAGGGCTATCTGCGCTAACCGTCCCTAGTTTAGCAGTGTAAGACTAGAGGGAAGGCAGCTTGTCATCACCACCCACCTCGAACTCTTGGGCTACTCTTTCAGTGACGAGTAGTGGGATCGACCGTAACGTTATACCGTCCCCACGGCTGAAAGGGCAAACATGTTTGGTGTGACGGGGATTTGAACCCGTTACCCTCAGTTTACGTGTGCATTATGCAAAATATGAAGTAATAACAAAACGACGGAAAACTGTAAATCATGGTGTGCTTTTTATCAGTTTCTTACCTGTTGGGAACAAGAAGTAATGTGACACCAAAGATCTGACGAAACTCAGATGAGTTCTAAACATCGTTCTGAATCTGAAGCTTGCCGAAGAAAGCACATGTTCAAATCTGGTATTAAAATATAACAATAACACAATTAGAAACTTTCTTTAACAGAATATGACTACATTTACTCAAAGAGATAATGAAATAAGAGAAACATTAACAACTTTATAATAAGTAACCATACTAACTAGCAGCATGAACTAAAGCAACGAAATATCATACTGCGTGCGGTATTATCTAACATATAGTCATCTTTAAAATATTTATTCTTTTCACACTTAGTTAAACCACAGAGAGGTGTCAAATGAAATTTTATGTTTGTTTGTAACTTTTAAACATTCACAGAAAACATAAAGACCAGTAAAATACAGTACTGAATATATTTAGATCCAAATTAACGTGTGTACGTGTCTAGCTACAATATATTTATTAGCATAACATTTTAGAGAAGGTGGCAAAATTTTCTTCGATCTTTTTTACTTAATAAATCCACTCGGAAAATAATTTAAATCAGTATCTAATGTAATAAAATAGAAAGCTATTGTTAGCTTTTTCCAACTAGAAGTTCTATTTTCTGCTAGAATAATTGTGCCAACTAAGGCCCCTAACTATTGTAAAATGTGTATTATTTGGGTGGTATTTTGTTACAGCGTGGCCGCGTTGTAACGAGAGTAGCAGGAAAGCCCCATTTTCAGAGGTTCCTCATCCACTACTCAGATTTTTATCAGAATGATTTCAAACTGTACGTTATTTCAGCTAATTTTGTATTGTGATTCTGTGTAGGTTACCATGTTAACCAAGCTTTTAACAACGAGTTAAATTAAATTTTACAAAGAAAGTTATGATAAAGATATGAAAGTCATTTGTGCATGTTACCGAGTTAGCTGAGCCTTTAACAACGACTTAAATGTTGTTATGAAAGTATATGATAGGTTAATTTCTTAAGTGATTTTTACCACAATACTTTAAAGAATGATTTCTGGAAAACTTTCAATTGTATCAGTAAAGAAGTCAGCATTGTATCTTAACTTGAACTTGTGCATTAACAAATGGATGATACTTGAAAATGTATTCATTAGTAAAGTAATCAAGAAATAGTTTCAAAGGAAGAAAGTAGAGAAAAAACTTCGAGTGTACATCAACAAGAACTTGTTTCGAATACAGAAATATCATGTGAGCGCAACGGTGTTTTATAAAACTGACTTATTGACAATTACTTCATGTTGCATTCTTCTTTTCTTATACAAAGACCAAGCATATTGTATTAAAACAACCATGGAAACTCATCATGTTGTTAGAGTTCATGCTGCCACGCCAGAAATATATTTTTCTGAAGACCCTACATCTTGATGATAACTTTGCAAAATGCTGTTACGTTCAAAGCATATCAATTCTCCCTTTCTGTATCTCATAATCCATCTAATGCGCCCGTTTCAACAATTCCACCACACAGAAATCCATAGGCTATTTTACCAGCAATTAGTAGCATGAATACCTATTTCATTGTTATGCTATTTCAGGTAGGCGATGGTTAAATGGTTTGCGAACAAATATTTTTCTTAAATATGTTGTTTACTGTTGCTTGGAGCAAGTGGAAGACTTTAGTCAATAAATTTCCTGTTTGTGGGTTTATTCTCGACTGTTACAATACAACGCTTAACACAGCTGGAGTAAGAACCATTGTAAGTCTCTTTCCAGAAGATTCGTTACATCATAAGTTAATCCACTTTCCTTCGTTTTCATATATCACTAAGTACAACAGGTATTTCATCTCAGATATTCTAAATCGTTGATCTAAACTTATCTTTATATTCTGAGTGTATGAGTATTTTGTGTTGGATAGGGCTGTTGCATGTGCTTTCCCAAAACAATGAATGTATGGTGGCATCACACAAGGTACAAAGAGAACAAATCATGCCCAAATCCATGAAGTTATATCGGTTGTGGTTATCGTGTGACTTGTTGATTTGCACACTCAAAATCATTTCCTGTAATATATTCAGCTCTTTGTATAGAGTCCCTATTCAAAAGTTTGTGTTGTATCAACTTGCGTGTAGCATTATTAAAACTTATTTAAGAATATTAAGAAGACATTGATAAATATAAAAATTGGCCAAAAAGGGCAAAATATGGGCCATTTTTATTCACAAATTTGCCCTAGTTGTGGTGCAAAATAAACTCGCTGGTTTTTAGAAAAATTTTCAGAGTTTTAGCACTTAATTCAACGAAAGGCAATTTATGTATAATTCAAATTAAACTGAAATGGATTCTTATGGATTATACGCATCCAGATGACCTAAAAATAAACTAAGATCATTGAACTGTCTCCTCGGAGCTAAGCAAAGCAATTCTTTCATACTTAAACTGCCAATTAAAATTCTAGGTGAAATAATCTATTGACGTCATACTTTTACGAACAACAACAAAATCAACTTACAAACTAAACCAAGCAAGACAACCTATTTTGCTTTGTATGAAGAATTTTCAAAAGCATTTGTTAACTTTTTTAACTCGTTTCATCATGAACTTGAAATGGCTTTTAAATGTTAATTTACCAAAGAAGAAACTGTAATAACGAGCATATTTAAAACTGATTATTCATAACTTGCATCTTTACAGATCTAATCACTAAAGTAGAAGCCCAAAGAAAGAAATATGTCTTTTTATATGACGGAAGAAAAAAAATGGACAAATGTTCACGGTACCAATTAGTGCAGATGGTGCTGTTTCGTGTTTCATCATCAAACTTTAAATAAATCTGTATTCATCATACAAATGTACTTTTCATCGATTTGGCAAGACTTCTTGTCACCTAGCCAGTATTGTAGTTGCAGGTTGATATGGGTTGTAGAAAGAGGAAACACTAGCAACAAATATTTTACAAATTAAAAGAATGACAACAACACACTACGACAAGTGATTAATTACATGTATGTTTGACAACCATCCAAAGATCGGTGAGAAAACGCATTGCTAAGCCTGATTAGATGTAAATCTCAAGTTGATGAAATAACCCTGGACGTTCTGGATTACTACGAGACCTTAAACAAAACATAAAATGTTGCAAAATCTTCGAACAGACAGACTGACATAAATACCTCAATAGATATAATGACCCTATATTTTAGTTGAAACTCATATAAAGTTTTGTTGTATGTTAACGAACTTCAGTAGTATTATTTAATATTTTTCCACGTGTTATTTTTATTTTTTTTATATGATGGGCGCTGACATTAAAACAAAGATACATACAGTAGAATATTTGGGTTATTATTAAGCTCTAGGCTACACAATAGGTTATCGATGTCGTGCCCACATCGCTTATAGATACACTAATTTTAGCGTCATAATCTGTCAGATTTCACTTTATCAAATTACATATGTCACAATTTTTAAAAATTACGAGCCTTTTAAGCAGTGTGAAAATGTTTAATCAGTAGCATAAAGATCACTTGTTGCACTACATACAAAGGAAAACATCATATATGAGTACAACTTTATATAAATACATTTGTTTAAAACAGTCTTATCATTCATATACCTTTCTGTAAAATTATTGTTTGTTTGTTTTTTAATTTTACGCAAAGCTACACGAGGGCTATCTGAGCTAGCAGTTCCTAATTTAGCAGTGTAAAACTAGAGGGAAGGCAGCTAGTCATCACCACCCACCGCCAACTTTGGGGCTGCTTTTTACCAACAAATAGTGGGATTGATTGTCACATTATAACGTCCCCACGGCTGAAATGGCGAGCATGTTTGGTGCGATGGAGGATTCGAACCCGCGACCCTCAGGTTACGAGTACATTATGCAAAATATAAAGTAGTAAATAAACAACCCATTATTAATAAATCAATTATTAAACATTTAAACATCAATTATCAAACATTTAAACATCAATTATCAAACATTTAAACACCAGTTACTTGTAATTAAAGATTTAAAGAAGCACATATGTCATAAAAATTACAAATTTCAACCAAATTTCACGATACTTTCATAAGAAAATAATTAGTTTAGCGAAGTACACACCGCACAAGATTAATGTTCTATGCAAAACATTTGAAATAATTTCTGTGATTTACTAATCAGATATCATGATTTGCTGTTTCTTATCCTTCCTATATTGTATTTGATGTCTTCAACCTGAAAGGTACCTTAAGGTCCTAAAAGCTTAAATCAGAGACCATGAGTACCTGACCTTAATATATATTCGTTAGTTATTTTCTTGTTTTTCATTTGGCGCAAAACTACTTCTCCAGTGCTATCGGTCCCTGGCTTTAAAATGATAGAATATAGGGAAGACAGCTAGTAGCTGCATTGTAAAATATAACTGCTTGTTTTAGTTGCAGAGTATAAGAACTCACAAAGACGTAAAACTTGGTATTTCTACATATACAGATATTCATATCTGTTTGTTTTTTAATTCCAGCTCTTGCAAACAATTTCTTGCATTTTCACTGCAAACTTAAGCTGACACAAACAATTGTAACAGAGAACATTAGTGGTAATGATACACTTTACACCCTTTTTGTTAACATTATGAAAGAAAAAATATTAAAAGAGAACTAAAGAGCAATTTAACATTTAGTTATATCAAATCATTCTGTGGAACATTTGAAAAGTAAATCAAACTACGGAACAAATGTTAACTACATTTTTAGATTTCCAGTATTGTATTAATTTAATATGTTAGGTTTCAATCAATACTGGCCAAATATTTAACAGTTATCTAAATATTTATGAATGTTTAGTCTAAAGCACACTGAAAATTCATATCATAAATATAATGTTTACTGGTCAGTTTGTTCAAGTTATTTCTACTTTTTTCGCTTTACTGTATAAAAATTCATCATTCACAACTTTGAATTAATAAATGATTAAAATTAATGTAACTGAAAAAATAGCAGCATTTAAAGTTATATTAATTCACGCATTCAAAGGCTTAAGACACCTACACATTTTCATTTATTTCATTGTTATTATAGCCACTAGATTATTACATCAAATCACTTATTTAAAAGGCTAAAGTTCGTAAACGTGCTGCATGTGTATCTTAATTTTTTAAAGAAAACCTATCAAAAATCGTTTTAACTACTAAGGTAGCAACTAGCTGTTAATTAGAGCGTTTAATGTTAATTAATGGTGTTTTAATTAATACGGATAATTTGTGAAAATCTTATATTTCAAACATTTGATAAATATTTATATTAATTATAGTTTAACATTGTTTTTATTCTAATTTTCGAAATTTCGTATTAATGGTATCACAGCGTAAAGTAAATATAATTATTTCAGTAGAGGTCATTATGTGAAAAGTGGTTAGTTTATTATATTACAACACTAATTTTCAGCCTTCAGTTATCTGCGGTGAACAGTGAAAATAGTCCATTATGTAGCTTTATAACATATTAATGACATTTGGCATGGGAAAACCCAAAGGTATGCCATCTATTGGATAAGAAAATAATTTATTTTACAACAATAAAAGGCAAATAGCAAGGAAACAAAAACCACATTTCTACAAAATATGTTATCCTTTCCTTACAGAGAAGTTATCGATTTTGTTTTTAGTACTTAAAACTAGTATTATGATTAGGCAGCTACCACCCACCGCCAACATTTGGGATACTCTTTTATCAACATGTAGTAGGACTGACCGTCTCATTATAACGCCACCTACGGCTAGAAGGTCGAGCTTATTTGATGTGACGGGGATTCGAACCCGCGACCCTCGGATTACGAGTCGAGTGCCTTATCTACCCGGCCAAGCCAGGCAAAAATAATAAGTTCAATCGAAAAAATTCTTGCAAAATGATAGTTCTTCTACTTAAACTTTTTAGAAACGTTATAAAATAACTATATTTTTCTCAATTTCAGAAAGAGAGAAGTCCAAAAACATAAACGGAGTGTTATTAAAAGCAGTGCTTATCACAAAAACCATGAAACACTGCAGCTGTAAGGAGAAAAATTACAAGTTTCAAGAGTGAATTTCAATAAAATTTTATTTTACGAGAATGTTTTAATTCGTCTTGTTAATTATGACAGTAACTAAAACTTAAGAGCTCCCAATTACTAAAGTATTTAAAATTTCTTGATAGGTTTAGATCATAAAAAATAAAATAGTAAAAACAACGTAATGAGCGTTAGTGTATAAATGTTGAAATATATTAGTAACAGTTTTATCAGATTTCTCTGATGTGTCACTTTTCAAGAACAATTTATCTCTGGTATCCCCTTTTTTATACTGTTCTATATAGCTATCAGAAAGTATCCCGTAGAGATAATAATCAAATAGTTATAATACTAAAAAGATCTAAACTTTCAAATGTTTTTACAAGTTAACTTTAAATTCATTCTCTTTTTCTAACAAATTATCAAGCACTAAGTTTTAGCCCTAAATTAACGTTGGTGTTCAGGGTATTTAGAAATTTTCATTGTTTGATACAATATTATTTCTATCACTTAACAGTTATATTTAAAATCTCCTGATATTAAGACTTTAATACAAGTATTTTTCATAAAAACAACAGCAAGAAGAAATATAACGTGCAGAGCTCTGTGTTCAAAGTCTTTAAGTCAATCTTTATGCCACAGATAAAAGTTTAAATTATCACTCATACAAATTCAAATAATTTTTATGATTGCAACAAACTTAAAATATTATTGATTTAAAATCAGATGATATTAATGTTATAAGTTCCAAATGGTATTTGTTAGATTATTACGTTTTTTTTATGTTTTATGTTTTTTCGTAGACTAAACGCAACAGAAAAACACAGATAACAACTTGTATAATTTATTAGACTAAACTATTATATATATGTAACAGATATAACATAAATTATATAATAACAATGACAGATATTCAGTTTCAACATTCAAAATTAATTACAATACAAAATAGTACTAGTTTCAACCTTCAATGTTAATTACGATACAAAATGTTACTGGCCTGTGTCCAATATAATGATCTAGAATGAAAATCCAAAAGTCCAGATCAGAAATCCAAACCTCTAGTCTAAGGTGTGAATTTGGTCCCACGAAGAAATTCCGAAGTTTGAATGGAGAAGTTCAGAAACAATTCACAGTTCAATAAATTCGACGAAGTTCTTTTCACGATGTTTTCGACGAGTGTCTCAACTTGTTGTTTTCCAAATTTTCCCACTCTCCCTTAAACAGTCCTACACGTGTTGGCCTTCAGTATAACTAGTAATTCGAATGAATCGTAGAGACTGACGAGACAAAATCACAGCTTCTGTAGATCTAGCTCTGGTCACAAATTCAAGTTGAATAAAATCACAGCAAACACTTAAACTTTCTCAAACGAATGACTGACTCTTCTTCTTTTCTTCGAATATAAACTAATGACTCTTTCTCACATTTTCGTTTGTTTATATATTTGTAGGCCTCTTTTCTCGAACCATCGCGTAACTTCCCAACATTCCAGAGAAATCCGTGCATGTCCGTTCTTGCACGAGACTCAACGTCTAGACACTAGGCCACCATACATTTCCGTTTATAGTCATATGATTGATCTACCTAATTCTAAAAATTTCTAAATGTTATTTTAAATGAATAACAACTTATTTTATTGGTTTAAGCTTTGAAACAATAATATAAATATGGAAATACAAATAATAGAAATGAAAATTCAAACACAACACGACATGCCGTCGTTCACAAAACACCCACATGACATTTACATAACATAGATATACAAGACTGGTCGGTTTAAAAGTTATTATCTAATTAATTAAGTGATTTAATATTTAATGCTTATTTAGTTTTCATAACCACAGTGTTAAAAGTTAATTACATTAAAAACGATTATTATGTTAGGTTTAATTACGTAAGTGTACAAGTCGTACGTTGTGTATGTAATTTAATTGTTGTATTAGGCTTTTGTAATATAGTTGATGTCATCTTCCTCGAAGTTTTTGAATTCTAGTTTGAGTGCTATTGTTGTTACTAGAGGACAAGATATTTCTAGATTTTTTTTTCTCTCTCGTGTCATAAATACGAACAGATGCAATAAGTTGTTAAGTTAGTGAATGCGAAAGTGCAGGTGAAGCTAGACTGCGTAATTGCCAGTTTGGTTATAACAGGCGATTTTTAAAGTGAGTTTCACAGTAGGTATTGAAACAACAGATATAGAGAAGAGTAACCTGCCTAGGCTTTGACAAAAAATTAAAGTTTTTGATATAACTATGATAACTAACAGTATAAATAATTTTGTTTGTATATACGTTTGACTTATTAAGTATGTTATCTTTAAACAAGTAAACTGTGTGCTATCGATGAACTTTATCGCCAACAAATCACAGACACCTACTGTCCTACTCTATAGAAACCTGGAAGTATTTATCACTAATACAAGTGAAATACATATGCAAGGTTGAAATGCTGTAGACATAATTACACTTTAAATAATATACAAATCCTTAAATTATTATTGATTTTAGTCTAAAATGTATCAATATAAGTTAATTTCTCTCAGAACAGTATGCTAATAATAAAGCAATCATTTGAGCTTGGGTTATAAGAATACACAATGCTTACAACAAGAAACTTCGTGGTCTTAGATGATAAGAACAGTTTTATTCCGTCGCATACATTATATGCATAACACAGGATGGATACATTATATTAAAACGATTTTGAAGCATTACTGTGAAGTTACAGATCATGCAGCTACTTCCAGTCACAAGCTATTTGATTACCGTGCACATTGACAACAGCCCTACAACGTCACAGTAGTTGAAATTGTAAAAGATTCTGTCTTAAGGGTATCGTGTCTAAAAATTGCATTCTTCTTCCTGCTTCCTTTCATTAGTCTATCTAATGTATGAAGAGGATGGTTTCTCAGCGCATGTTTCAACAGTCCGATCGCACAGAATTTCAAAAGCACTGTTCGACTACTTAAATAGAATGCATTTCAATAGAACAGTTTGAGTGATCTCTTACATTCCAGTCACAATTCCACACAGACATACTACTTGATCATATTTCTAACTGTTGCTTACGGTAGAAAAGGTGCTATGTTTTTGCTTACCATGCCACCATATCTGACGAACGATTTGTAGAAGGTCTCTCAAGAAATGTCCTGGAATCCCACATGATACATCGAGATCCCTTTGTTTCCCAAAACCATTAATTTAAATGAAGATCCCAAATATCTAGAAAATTCTAAACAGCTGGCATTTATAATCTGAATATATATACATATATATTATACGAGGTCTGTTCAAAAAATACGCGGACTGTTTGAATTGCGCGGCTCCAGTTGGTTCTAGGGAAATACGCTTGGTGTCGCTAGATTTGCACAGATCACCTGATTACGACGCCATTTCCCGATTGCAGATATCTTTATTTGTGTATGAGCTACGCGGTTTTAAGTGAAGTGCGATTTTTTCGTTTGGTGGAATTCAGAATGAATGACCTGAAGGTGCAACGATTTGCTGTAAAATTTTGTGTCAAACTTGGAAAATCTGCAACTGAAACTTTTGCTATACTTAGCACGGCTTACGGTGATTTTTCTATGAAGCTTACGGTATGTTTCAAGTGGCATGAACGTTTTAAGAATGGTCGACAGTCCATTGAAGATGATGAGCGTCCTGGATGTCCTTCCACGTCAACTGACAACCCACACGTCGACAAAATAAACACCCTGGTGCGGACAAATCGACGTCTGACTGTCAGGGAGTTTGCTGAAGAGTGTGGGATATCAGTTGGATCTTGTTACGAGATTTTTACCGAAAAATCGAAGATACATCGCGTTGCTGCGAAATTTGTGCCTCAGAACTCGTGAGTTTTTGACCAAACACTCGAACCCCTGTTGTACCCCACCCCCTACTCACCTGAGCTTGCTCCTTGCGATTTTTTCTTCTTCCCCAAACTCAAAAGACCCTTGAAAGAAAGATTTGAGACGATTCCCGAGATTAAGGCAAATGCGACGAAGGAGCTGGAGGACAGTACAAAAGAAGTGTACCAGCACTGTTTCAACAAGTGGAAACACCGTTGGGATAAGTGTGTGCAATGGGGAGGAGAGTACTTTGAAGGGGTCCCAGACCTGTAACTTCTAAATAAAGTACATTTTGTTTTGTGACGTCAGTCTAAGGTATTTTTTTAACAGCCCTCGTATACCCTTTCGTAAAGCGATCAATTTAAAGTTACCAATGTATAAGTTTTTTGAAGATTGATTTAAAAAGGGACAATTGGGAAAACGTTTTGCGAAAATGGTATCAAACGTCCTGAAACAAACTTGCTACTGAGCCAACGAGAAACACATTCGGACGTTGTGAAAATATTTTCACGTTCTTTAGAAGTGAACAACTACTGACAGTTTAAAAATATCATAAGATAATTAACAATTATAGCCTATTAACTCTTCTCATATCTCTGTTGTTCAAAACGGTATTTCTGATTTTTATCCCATAAAAAGACACCTTTGAATAAAATGGAGTAAAATTGATAAAATTATAAAAGCGTAAAATGGTGATAGTGTTCATGAGGTACCTAAACAGTAAATGAGATAAATAATTGAATCTCCGATCTCCTTAACATTTTTAATTGTTAAGGCACGCATCGATAATGTCTAATGCAATAGGAACCGTGTAAAGCACTTGATATCTTAAGCTTTACTTACTAAAATTTATTGTTTAATAAAGTTCCGATAACTTGATAAAACGCTTTTAAGACCCACCAAAGAATAAAATTAATATCAAACAATCCTCAGCTACAACTAAGTGAATAATATATTGTTCAGGATAACGTAGAAGAAGCACAGACAAAATTGGAAAAGCGTTATTTAGGCGTTCTATTTTAAACACATCTTGGTCCGTAAAACATATCTTTCATGATTTTATACGACCGCAAGCTTTTACTTCGTTCATCTCTTCTATTAAATTAAATACCACTCAGCTAGAGTTTCTTCCTTCCGCCTCTTAATCAAAAGAAGGGAACGGTCATCAATGATGATCGGAAATGACGAACGTCATTCCTCTCACATCGACTTCACGCTCAGGAAGAAACCCAGAACTCCTCATCGTGGTTATTGTGGGTTCGAGTTTCGTTCAGAGAACTCGACTATCATACTATAGAAGTGATCCTATGAAGTATGATCTTGAACTACATTTTTGCCGCATTACGTATAAGTAGCAACGACAATAAATTATTTTACTGGTGTTGTATAAGATTTCATCAACAGGAAATAAAACAGTGTAAAATAATTTGCACCGTATTTCCGGATTTTAGATAATCGTATTTATTAACGCGTTTTCTTTAATCAACGAAATAGACAAACAATTAGAAGACCTTATTTCACTTTTCTTTCAATTATATTTCCGTCAATGAGAATGAGTCTTATGGCCTGAAGGAGAAAAGACCTTGGCACGAGTTTGCCGTTTTACGTCAACACAAGCATGGGATTGTAACTGCAGAGAGAACATAACTCGCTATTTCTGATAACATGAACAGCAGTACGAGTTCCGTATTGTGGTTATATTCAAACACATAAAAATTTGAGTCGTATATTGTGAAACGAAATTAAGGAACAAAAACAACAGCAATAAACCAATTCATAGCAAATATTGTGAAAACTGGAAAAACATAATTTTGCAAAAAATAAGAGCATAGAAGAAAACGAATCTATAATACGAAATAAGTTTAGACTAAAACGGTTATACATCTATTATAATTTCCGTCGTCGAAAGTGGACGAACGTTGTGTCCACTCTGTACGCAGGTTTGTGAGCAAGATTTCTCGAAGCTAGATTGTTTTTGAGAGAGTCAAAAACCACAAAAAAAAAGCCAAAGATCCCTATCTGTTAGCATGGGGACCTAGTTTTCACACCATTTGTACTCGGTCAAAAGTTAGTGGATTTTTATGAAACTTGATGGACGTGTGGAAAATATTGTTCCCTACCGTTCGGCCAAAAGTGGTCCTTAATCTTTTCAAGAAAAAAAAAAAAAGTCCTATGGACATCTTTTGTTATTTGTTGAAAACCGAATGTGGTGAACGTTTCGTGGCGGATACAAGCGCTCGACTGAGCCCCCCTCTAATTTTATTTATAGACGTTCTGTTATCACGGTGTTTTTGTATATGTATAGATAAATGTAATATATTTAACACCGTATTTATCTTTACTGACAGTAATAAAGACTGATGTTTATTACATAAGTAACAAAGATTATGTGAATGAGAATTTGTTTGTGAAATATAAACAAGATAGCTAATTTTGCTGGATGAAAGACAGTTGATACCTTGATCGTTGTATTAATTCACTGTAAGCAAAAAACAGTTTATACTTTTCAACAAGATATATTATCATGTATATTGGCCAGAACAACAAAAGTGAACATTGAACGAAATAGAAAGACTGGAAAATTATTGAAAATTAGTAAATACACAAACTGCAATGTGCGACTTCTTAATTTAAATAAAATTGGGATGACTGCAGTCATCGCCGGACATTAGTGATAGCTAATATATTTTTGTTGTAAGAAACAACGTTTTCGTTTGTCACAGATATGGGCTAGTCAGCCAATGATATCGTTATTTGTGTGAATGTATATCTTACACTTCGCCTCACACATTGTTCATTTAAAACACTAAATTCAAGGATGTCGTAACAAAGAAAAGAAAATAGAGAGATCGTGAGCACTTTACTGTTTTATTCGCTTTGTGATGAGGAATAATCAAGAAGGAAATGAATGGCTTTAAACTACGGAGTGGGAAAGAGACAGTAACTGGTATCGCTAATAATTATGCATCATGAAAACAATATATATGCATATGTGTTTGCATTAGAATTGGATATTACAAAGAATTAATTATAATTGGTTTCAATACTGATGATTATGATCTATAAACTCGCAATAATCTGTCACTAGATGTCAGGAGCGTGCACGTGTTTTCGGTTGTTGAACGGTTAAAATCCATTAATTTCCTGCAATTCTCTTCAATTTCTGAATTCAAAGGAGAAACAACTGTAGAAAGTAGAGTTTTAAAGAAATGCAATTATTTCATGTAATACCAATTTTATCCTTAACTGCAATGTGTTAGTAGCAAAATGCGTTTTCTAATGTGATAGACGTCAAACAAGAAACGTTATCAATATGAAACGAAACTGAAGAACAGCGATTTCGAAATGTCGGATAGTTTCAATGAAATGTACTTAACATAAATATCTTCACGTGTACTAAATAAATGCACATACATACGCACGTGTTTGAAACGCGTGATTATGTACGTATAACCCATTATATATGTACATTTTTAACGTCCATAGCTACGAATATAAATAATGTACCTGTTGTTGATGCTAAGGGACACCTTTAAATGGAATGTAGTGAAATTGATAAGATGATAAGAGCGTAAAATGGTGATTGTATTTATGAGGTACCTAAACAGTAAGTGAGATAAATAATTGGTGTCTGCGGACTTACACGCTAAAATCCGGGTTTCGATACCCGTGGTGGGCAGAGCACAGATAGCCCATTGTGCCGCTTTGTGCTTAATTCAAAACAACAGCAACAACAACATAAATAATTGAATCTCCGATCGTTCTTATTTTGTCTCCATGTCTTTCATTTATCTCTTTATTTACACACAGACAAAAGTAAGAAAGTTATGGGTGTAATTGAACTTAAAAATATAAAAAAAAATATGGGTTAGGACTTCCTTAACAACGACTCCAAGGAACAAAAATATATACACTCATGTAAAAGAATTTTACTTGCTTAAAACTACAATATACAATGCTGAGCGTTTCATTTAACCACAGAAAAAAAGATTTGACAGATGATAATTTCCAAATGTGGGCGGATCACATGTAACCTATTTTGTAGTTTGGAACTTAAATTAAAAAAAAAAGAATATCAAAAACAAAAAACTCGAAACAAAGATATTTTAACATGACTTATATAAAATTGAGAGATGCGTAAAATCATAAAAATCTGGCGGAGAAGTAAAACACATCAAGTGTTGCCTATACATTGAGAAAATGCAGCTTTTTATGTTTTCTCTTAAAATTATTTTAAAGGCAAAGCAGAACTTTTCATCTATAGCAAGATGTAAAAAACAACAACGACAGAATTCTTCTTTAGTTTTTCTTTCCAGAGGAAAGGGCTTTTTCGGAAGAGAAATATGTCGGTCCAAATGGAAATGTATGATGAAGAATTAATAGCGAAGGAAATATTGCGGATCAGTACAGATTAGTTAGTGAGACAGCTGTTAGAATAGTAAAGAGCAATAATAGTCGTTGAATCAATTTCGACGTAATTCTATTCTAATGAACGTCTACTGCACGGACGCCAACAACACGAAACCTTAATTCAACTCTATGAGTTTCCCTGTGTTTTAATTATACATTTCTCCACGATAATTGGCGCGATGAAATCCTAACGTACAATAACTAGCGTTATCTGTCTTTCAATTTCTTCAGAACTGGACGAATTATTGGCTGTTGTAAGAAACAAAACAAAATAATAAAAAAAAAAGATGAAGATTCATACAAATGCACTTAACTGCTTTTTTGAGGTTTGATTTAAAAGTGTACAATTAAGAAATTGCGTTTTGCGAAGCTGGTTTTAAACGTCTTAAACCTGCTTACTACTGAGCCGACGAGAAACGCATTCGGACGTCGTGAAAATATTTTCACATTCTTTGAGTGTCCAACAACTGACAGTTTAGTGATATCACGAGATAATTTACAATTGTGGCCTGTTAACTCTTTACATACCTCTGTTGTTCAAAACGGTATTTCTGATATTTTCACCCATTTAATTGTTAAGGCACGCATCGATAATGTCTAATGCAATAGGAACCGTGTAAAGCACTTGATATCTTAAGCTTTACTTACTAAAATTTATTGTTTAATAAAGTTCCGATAACTTGATAAAACGCTTTTAAGACCCACCAAAGAATAAAATTAATATCAAACAATCCTCAGCTACAACTAAGTGAATAATATATTGTTCAGGATAACGTAGAAGAAGCACAGACAAAATTGGAAAAGCGTTATTTAGGCGTTCCATTTTAAACACATCTTGGTCCGTAAAACATATCTTTCATGATTTTATACGACCGCAAGCTTTTACTTCGTTCATCTCTTCTATTAAATTAAATACCACTCATCTAGAGTTTCTTCCTTCCGCCTCTTAATCAAAAGAAGGGAACGGTCATCAATGATGATCGGAAATGACGAACGTCATTCCTCTCACATCGACTTCACGCTCAGGAAGAAACCCAGAACTCCTCATCGTGGTTAATGTGGGTTCGAGTTTCGTTCAGAGAACTCGACTATCATACTATAGAAATGATCCTATGAAGTATGATCTTGAACTACATTTTTGCCGCATTACGTATAAGTAGCAACGACAATAAATTATTTTACTGGTGTTGTATAAGATTTCATCAACAGGAAATAAAACAGTGTAAAATAATTTGCACCGTATTTCCGGATTTTAGATAATCGTATTTATTAACGCGTTTTCTTTAATCAACGAAATAGACAAACAATTAGAAGACCTTATTTCACTTTTCTTTCAATTATAATTCCGTCAATGAGAATGAGTCTTATGGCCTGAAGGAGAAAAGACCTTGGCACGAGTTTGCCGTTTTACGTCAACACAAGCATGGGATTGTAACTGCAGAGAGAACATAACTCGCTATTTCTGATAACATGAACAGCAGTACGAGTTCCGTATTGTGGTTATATTCAAACACATAAATAATTTGAGTCGTATATTGTGAAACGAAATTAAGGAACAAAAACAACAGCAATAAACCAATTCATAGCAAATATTGTGAAAACTGGAAAAACATAATTTTGCAAAAAATAAGAGCATAGAAGAAAACGAATTTATAATACGAAATAAGTTTAGACTAAAACGGTTATACATCTATTATAATTTCCGTCGTCGAAAGTGGACGAACGTTGTGTCCACTCTGTATGCAGGTTTGTGAGCAAGATTTCTCGAAGCTAGATTGTTTTTGAGAGAGTCAAAAACCACAAAAAAAAAAGCCAAAGATCCCTATCTGTTAGCATGGGGACCTAGTTTTCACACCATTTGTACTCGGTCAAAAGTTAGTGGATTTTTATGAAACTTGATGGACGTGTGGAAAATATTGTTCCCTACCGTTCGGCCAAAAGTGGTCCGTAATCTTTTCAAGAAAAAAAAAAAAAGTCCTATGGACATCTTTTGTTATTTGTTGAAAACCGAATGTGGTGAACGTTTCGTGGCGGATACAAGCGCTCGACTGAGCCCCCCTCTAATTTTATTTATAGACGTTCTGTTATCACGGTGTTTTTGTATATGTATAGATAAATGTAATATATTTAACACCGTATTTATCTTTACTGACAGTAATAAAGACTGATGTTTATTACATAAGTAACAAAGATTATGTGAATGAGAATTTGTTTGTGAAATATAAACAAGATAGCTAATTTTGCTGGATGAAAGACAGTTGATACCTTGATCGTTGTATTAATTCACTGTAAGCAAAAAACAGTTTATACTTTTCAACAAGATATATTATCATGTATATTGGCCAGAACAACAAAAGTGAACATTGAACGAAATAGAAAGCCTGGAAAATTATTGAAAATTAGTAAATACACTAACTGCAATGTGCGACTTCTTAATTTAAATAAAATTGGGATGACTGCAGTCATCGCCGGACATTAGTGATAGCTAATATATTTTTGTTGTAAGAAACAACGTTTTCGTTTGTCACAGATATGGGCTAGTCAGCCAATGATATCGTTATTTGTGTGAATGTATATCTTACACTTCGCCTCACACATTGTTCATTTAAAACACTAAATTCAAGGATGTCGTAACAAAGAAAAGAAAATAGAGAGATCGTGAGCAATGTAGGAAGAGAGTCCTGATATAAACCAACAGAAACTGAATAAATCACGACTATAGTTCAAGCGATAATAAATATTACATTCAATCACAACTACACTTGAAACAGTAATAAATTTTGCTGTGAAACACAGTTGCAGTTCAAATTATAATAAATTCTACCACTAACCACATATACAGGTCACATAGTACAAACCATTGCCGTTAATCACATAAGTTCAAATCACGATGAATTACGCAATCAATCACCACTGCAGTTAAGACTATCGAGAAACGAAATCAAATATTATCGTTGATCACAACATGAACTTACTTCAAAACTTATGTCTTGATTTACGCATATTAACAGCTTCGTTTCTTTTCTGCTTTCCTTCGTATCAGACAATATCTATTCGAAAAGCTACGTGTGTTTTGTTCCTGACATTTCACTCATTATTGAATTCTGACATCAACTCGTTTACGTACCCTAATGCTACAGATTACTGGAAGATTATATAATTATCTAACATAGGCTGGTGTCATCAGTGTTTGGTTTATATTCAATCATTATGTCAAATGAAACCAGTCAGTTGTTTCCCGTCACTATTGAGTGTTGAGTTGAAGGAAAATAGAGCACTTTGTCCCACTTCATTGTTTAGAAGAATGCGTTATGAAAGCACATGCTTGTGAATTTTGCCAACTTGGACGAAGCGAACGGATGGAACATTTGTCGTGCATTATAGCAGCATATTGGAGGTTTGAACGTAGGTGTACGTCCTGCAGGCTGTTTCTCAAACGCGCTGTAAGCTTCTAAAGTTACACTGCTAAAAAGCGAGGTTCGATACTCACGGTAGGCACGGCACAAATAGTCTCTCTTAAAGTTTAATAAAATAAGATACTCTGAATGATATTAACAGTAATTTTCAATGCGAGTCGACATCTAGGCACTTTACTGTTTTATTCGCTTTGTGATGAGGAATAATCAAGAAGGAAATGAATGGCTTTAAACTACGGAGTGGGAAAGAGACAGTAACTGGTATCGCTAATAATTATGCATCATGAAAACAATATATGTGCATATGTGTTTGCATTAGAATTGGATATTACAAAGAATTAATTATAATTGGTTTCAATACTGATGATTATGATCTATAAACTCGCAATAATCTGTCACTAGATGTCAGGAGCGTGCACGTGTTTTCGGTTGTTGAACGGTTAAAATCCATTAATTTCCTGCAATTCTCTTCAATTCAAAGGAGAAACAACTGTAGAAAGTAGAGTTTTAAAGAAATGCAATTATTTCATGTAATACCAATTTTATCCTTAACTGCAATGTGTTAGTAGCAAAATGCGTTTTCTAATGTGATAGACGTCAAACAAGAAACGTTATCAATATGAAACGAAACTGAAGAACAGCGATTTCGAAATGTCGGATAGTTTCAATGAAATGTACTTACACATAAATATCTTCACGTGTACTAAATAAATGCACATACATACGCACGTGTTTGAAACGCGTGATTATGTACGTATAACCCATTATATATGTACATTTTTAACGTCCATAGCTACGAATATAAATAATGTACCTGTTGTTGATGCTAAGGGACACCTTTAAATGGAATGTAGTGAAATTGATAAGATGATAAGAGCGTAAAATGGTGATTGTATTTATGAGGTACCTAAACAGTAAGTGAGATAAATAATTGGTGTCTGCGGACTTACACGCTAAAATCCGGGTTTCGATACCCGTGGTGGGCAGAGCACAGATAGCCCATTGTGCAGCTTTGTGCTTAATTCAAAACAACAGCAACAACAACATAAATAATTGAATCTCCGATCGTTCTTATTTTGTCTCCATGTCTTTCATTTGTCTCTTTATTTACACACAGACAAAAGTAAGAAAGTTATGGGTGTAATTGAACTTAAAAATATAAAAAAAAATATGTCGGTCCAAATGGAAATGTATGATGAAGAATTAATAGCGAAGGAAATATTGCGGATCAGTACAGATTAGTTAGTGAGACAGCTGTTAGAATAGTAAAGAGCAATAATAGTCGTTGAATCAATTTCGACGTAATTCTATTCTAATGAACGTCTACTGCACGGACGCCAACAACACGAAACCTTAATTCAACTCTATGAGTTTCCCTGTGTTTTAATTATACATTTCTCCACGATAATTGGCGCGATGAAATCCTAACGTACAATAAATAGCGTTATCTGTCTTTCAATTTCTTCAGAACTGGACGAATTATTGGCTGTTGTAAGAAACAAAACAAAATAATAATAAAAAAAGATGAAGATTCATACAAATGCACTTAACTGCTTTTTTGAGGTTTGATTTCAAAGTGTACAATTAAGAAATTGCGTTTTGCGAAGCTGGTTTTAAACGTCTTAAACCTGCTTACTACTGAGCCGACGAGAAACGCATTCGGACGTCGTGAAAATATTTTCACATTCTTTGAGTGTCCAACAACTGACAGTTTAGTGATATCACGAGATAATTTACAATTGTGGCCTGTTAACTCTTTACATACCTCTGTTGTTCAAAACGGTATTTCTGATATTTTCACCCATTTAATTGTTAAGGCACGCATCGATAATGTCTAATGCAATAGGAACCGTGTAAAGCACTTGATATCTTAAGCTTTACTTACTAAAATTTATTGTTTAATAAAGTTCCGATAACTTGATAAAACGCTTTTAAGACCCACCAAAGAATAAAATTAATATCTAACAAACCTCAGCTACAACTAAGTGAATAATATATTGTTCAGGATAACGTAGAAGAAGCACAGACAAAATTGGAAAAGCGTTATTTAGGCGTTCTATTTTAAACACATCTTGGTCCGTAAAACATATCTTTCATGATTTTATACGACCGCAAGCTTTTACTTCGTTCATCTCTTCTATTAAATTAAATACCACTCAGCTAGAGTTTCTTCCTTCCGCCTCTTAATCAAAAGAAGGGAACGGTCATCAATGATGATCGGAAATGACGAACGTCATTCCTCTCACATCGACTTCACGCTCAGGAAGAAACCCAGAACTCCTCATCGTGGTTAATGTGGGTTCGAGTTTCGTTCAGAGAACTCGACTATCATACTATAGAAATGATCCTATGAAGTATGATCTTGAACTACATTTTTGCCGCATTACGTATAAGTAGCAACGACAATAAATTATTTTACTGGTGTTGTATAAGATTTCATCAACAGGAAATAAAACAGTGTAAAATAATTTGCACCGTATTTCCGGATTTTAGATAATCGTATTTATTAACGCGTTTTCTTTAATCAACGAAATAGACAAACAATTAGAAGACCTTATTTCACTTTTCTTTCAATTATAATTCCGTCAATGAGAATGAGTCTTATGGCCTGAAGGAGAAAAGACCTTGGCACGAGTTTGCCGTTTTACGTCAACACAAGCATGGGATTGTAACTGCAGAGAGAACATAACTCGCTATTTCTGATAACATGAACAGCAGTACGAGTTCCGTATTGTGGTTATATTCAAACACATAAATAATTTGAGTCGTATATTGTGAAACGAAATTAAGGAACAAAAACAACAGCAATAAACCAATTCATAGCAAATATTGTGAAAACTGGAAAAACATAATTTTGCAAAAAATAAGAGCATAGAAGAAAACGAATCTATAATACGAAATAAGTTTAGACTAAAACGGTTATACATCTATTATAATTTCCGTCGTCGAAAGTGGACGAACGTTGTGTCCACTCTGTATGCAGGTTTGTGAGCAAGATTTCTCGAAGCTAGATTGTTTTTGAGAGAGTCAAAAACCACAAAAAAAAAGCCAAAGATCCCTATCTGTTAGCATGGGGACCTAGTTTTCACACCATTTGTACTCGGTCAAAAGTTAGTGGATTTTTATGAAACTTGATGGACGTGTGGAAAATATTGTTCCCTACCGTTCGGCCAAAAGTGGTCCGTAATCTTTTCAAGAAAAAAAAAAAAGTCCTATGGACATCTTTTGTTATTTGTTGAAAACCGAATGTGGTGAACGTTTCGTGGCGGATACAAGCGCTCGACTGAGCCCCCCTCTAATTTTATTTATAGACGTTCTGTTATCACGGTGTTTTTGTATATGTATAGATAAATGTAATATATTTAACACCGTATTTATCTTTACTGACAGTAATAAAGACTGATGTTTATTACATAAGTAACAAAGATTATGTGAATGAGAATTTGTTTGTGAAATATAAACAAGATAGCTAATTTTGCTGGATGAAAGACAGTTGATACCTTGATCGTTGTATTAATTCACTGTAAGCAAAAAACAGTTTATACTTTTCAACAAGATATATTATCATGTATATTGGCCAGAACAACAAAAGTGAACATTGAATGAAATAGAAAGCCTGGAAAATTATTGAAAATTAGTAAATACACTAACTGCAATGTGCGACTTCTTAATTTAAATAAAATTGGGATGACTGCAGTCATCGCCGGACATTAGTGATAGCTAATATATTTTTGTTGTAAGAAACAACGTTTTCGTTTGTCACAGATATGGGCTAGTCAGCCAATGATATCGTTATTTGTGTGAATGTATATCTTACACTTCGCCTCACACATTGTTCATTTAAAACACTAAATTCAAGGATGTCGTAACAAAGAAAAGAAAATAGAGAGATCGTGAGCAATGTAGGAAGAGAGTCCTGATATAAACCAACAGAAACTGAATAAATCACGACTATAGTTCAAGCGATAATAAATATTACATTCAATCATAACTACACTTGAAACAGTAATAAATTTTGCTGTGAAACACAGTTGCAGTTCAAATTATAATAAATTCTACCACTAACCACATATACAGGTCACATAGTACAAACCATTGCCGTTAATCACATAAGTTCAAATCACGATGAATTACGCAATCAATCACCACTGCAGTTAAGACTATCGAGAAACGAAATCAAATATTATCATTGATCACAACATGAACTTACTTCAAAACTTATGTCTTGATTTACGCATATTAACAGCTTCGTTTCTTTTCTGCTTTCCTTCGTATCAGACAATATCTATTCGAAAAGCTACGTGTGTTTTGTTCCTGACATTTCACTCATTATTGAATTCTGACATCAACTCGTTTACGTACCCTAATGCTACAGATTACTGGAAGATTATATAATTATCTAACATAGGCTGGTGTCATCAGTGTTTGGTTTATATTCAATCATTATGTCAAATGAAACCAGTCAGTTGTTTCCCGTCACTATTGAGTGTTGAGTTGAAGGAAAATAAAGCACTTTGTCCCACTTCATTGTTTAGAAGAATGCGTTATGAAAGCACATGCTTGTGAATTTTGCCAACTTGGACGAAGCGAACGGATGGAACATTTGTCGTGCATTATAGCAGCATATTGGAGGTTTGAACGTAGGTGTACGTCCTGCAGGCTGTTTCTCAAACGCGCTGTAAGCTTCTAAAGTTACACTGCTAAAAAGCGAGGTTCGATACTCACGGTAGGCACGGCACAAATAGTCTCTCTTAAAGTTTAATAAAATAAGATACTCTGAATGATATTAACAGTAATTTTCAATGCGAGTCGACATCTAGGCACTTTACTGTTTTATTCGCTTTGTGATGAGGAATAATCAAGAAGGAAATGAATGGCTTTAAACTACGGAGTGGGAAAGAGACAGTAACTGGTATCGCTAATAATTATGCATCATGAAAACAATATATGTGCATATGTGTTTGCATTAGAATTGGATATTACAAAGAATTAATTATAATTGGTTTCAATACTGATGATTATGATCTATAAACTCGCAATAATCTGTCACTAGATGTCAGGAGCGTGCACGTGTTTTCGGTTGTTGAACGGTTAAAATCCATTAATTTCCTGCAATTCTCTTCAATTTCTGAATTCAAAGGAGAAACAACTGTAGAAAGTAGAGTTTTAAAGAAATGCAATTATTTCATGTAATACCAATTTTATCCTTAACTGCAATGTGTTAGTAGCAAAATGCGTTTTCTAATGTGATAGACGTCAAACAAGAAACGTTATCAATATGAAACGAAACTGAAGAACAGCGATTTCGAAATGTCGGATAGTTTCAATGAAATGTACTTACACATAAATATCTTCACGTGTACTAAATAAATGCACATACATACGCACGTGTTTGAAACGCGTGATTATGTACGTATAACCCATTATATATGTACATTTTTAACGTCCATAGCTACGAATATAAATAATGTACCTGTTGTTGATGCTAAGGGACACCTTTAAATGGAATGTAGTGAAATTGATAAGATGATAAGAGCGTAAAATGGTGATTGTATTTATGAGGTACCTAAACAGTAAGTGAGATAAATAATTGGTGTCTGCGGACTTACACGCTAAAATCCGGGTTTCGATACCCGTGGTGGGCAGAGCACAGATAGCCCATTGTGCAGCTTTGTGCTTAATTCAAAACAACAGCAACAACAACATAAATAATTGAATCTCCGATCGTTCTTATTTTGTCTCCATGTCTTTCATTTATCTCTTTATTTACACACAGACAAAAGTAAGAAAGTTATGGGTGTAATTGAACTTAAAAATATAAAAAAATATATGGGTTAGGACTTCCTTAACAACGACTCCAAGGAACAAAAATATATACACTCATGTAAAAGAATTTTACTTGCTTAAAACTACAATATACAATGCTGAGCGTTTCATTTAACCACAGAAAAAAAAGATTTGACAGATGATAATTTCCAAATGTGGGCGGATCACATGTAACCTATTTTGTAGTTTGGAACTTAAATTAAAAAAAAAAAGAATATCAAAAACAAAAAACTCGAAACAAAGATATTTTAACATGACTTATATAAAATTGAGAGATGCGTAAAATCATAAAAATCTGGCGGAGAAGTAAAACACATCAAGTGTTGCCTATACATTGAGAAAATGCAGCTTTTTATGTTTTCTCTTAAAATTATTTTAAAGGCAAAGCAGAACTTTTCATCTATAGCAAGATGTAAAAAACAACAACGACAGAATTCTTCTTTAGTTTTTCTTTCCAGAGGAAAGGGCTTTTTCGGAAGAGAAATATGTCGGTCCAAATGGAAATGTATGATGAAGAATTAATAGCGAAGGAAATATTGCGGATCAGTACAGATTAGTTAGTGAGACAGCTGTTAGAATAGTAAAGAGCAATAATAGTCGTTGAATCAATTTCGACGTAATTCTATTCTAATGAACGTCTACTGCACGGACGCCAACAACACGAAACCTTAATTCAACTCTATGAGTTTCCCTGTGTTTTAATTATACATTTCTCCACGATAATTGGCGCGATGAAATCCTAACGTACAATAACTAGCGTTATTTGTCTTTCAATTTCTTCAGAACTGGACGAATTATTGGCTGTTGTAAGAAACAAAACAAAATAATAATAAAAAAAGATGAAGATTCATACAAATGCACTTAACTGCTTTTTTGAGGTTTGATTTCAAAGTGTACAATTAAGAAATTGCGTTTTGCGAAGCTGGTTTTAAACGTCTTAAACCTGCTTACTACTGAGCCGACGAGAAACGCATTCGGACGTCGTGAAAATATTTTCACATTCTTTGAGTGTCCAACAACTGACAGTTTAGTGATATCACGAGATAATTTACAATTGTGGCCTGTTAACTCTTTACATACCTCTGTTGTTCAAAACGGTATTTCTGATATTTTCACCCATTTAATTGTTAAGGCACGCATCGATAATGTCTAATGCAATAGGAACCGTGTAAAGCACTTGATATCTTAAGCTTTACTTACTAAAATTTATTGTTTAATAAAGTTCCGATAACTTGATAAAACGCTTTTAAGACCCACCAAAGAATAAAATTAATATCTAACAAACCTCAGCTACAACTAAGTGAATAATATATTGTTCAGGATAACGCAGAAGAAGCACAGACAAAATTGGAAAAGCGTTATTTAGGCGTTCTATTTTAAACACATCTTGGTCCGTAAAACATATCTTTCGTGATTTTATACGACCGCAAGCTTTTACTTCGTTCATCTCTTCTATTAAATTAAATACCACTCAGCTAGAGTTTCTTCCTTCCGCCTCTTAATCAAAAGAAGGGAACGGTCATCAATGATGATCGGAAATGACGAACGTCATTCCTCTCACATCGACTTCACGCTCAGGAAGAAACCCAGAACTCCTCATCGTGGTTAATGTGGGTTCGAGTTTCGTTCAGAGAACTCGACTATCATACTATAGAAATGATCCTATGAAGTATGATCTTGAACTACATTTTTGCCGCATTACGTATAAGTAGCAACGACAATAAATTATTTTACTGGTGTTGTATAAGATTTCATCAACAGGAAAT
This sequence comes from Carcinoscorpius rotundicauda, assembly GCA_011833715.1. NCBI lineage: Eukaryota > Metazoa > Arthropoda > Merostomata > Xiphosura > Limulidae > Carcinoscorpius > Carcinoscorpius rotundicauda. The sequence continues at coordinate 52,503,215 of CM022395.1, forward strand.
AAAACAGTGTAAAATAATTTGCACCGTATTTCCGGATTTTAGATAATCGTATTTATTAACGCGTTTTCTTTAATCAACGAAATAGACAACAATTAGAAGACCTTATTTCACTTTTCTTTCAATTATAATTCCGTCAATGAGAATGAGTCTTATGGCCTGAAGGAGAAAAGACCTTGGCACGAGTTGCCGTTTTACGTCAACACAAGCATGGGATTGTAACTGCAGAGAGAACATAACTCGCTATTTCTGATAACATGAACAGCAGTACGAGTTCCGTATTGTGGTTATATTCAAACACATAAATAATTTGAGTCGTATATTGTGAAACGAAATTAAGGAACAAAAACAACAGCAATAAACCAATTCATAGCAAATATTGTGAAAACTGGAAAAACATAATTTTGCAAAAAATAAGAGCATAGAAGAAAACGAATCTATAATACGAAATAAGTTTAGACTAAAACGGTTATACATCTATTATAATTTCCGTCGTCGAAAGTGGACGAACGTTGTGTCCACTCTGTATGCAGGTTTGTGAGCAAGATTTCTCGAAGCTAGATTGTTTTTGAGAGAGTCAAAAACCACAAAAAAAAAGCCAAAGATCCCTATCTGTTAGCATGGGGACCTAGTTTTCACACCATTTGTACTCGGTCAAAAGTTAGTGGATTTTTATGAAACTTGATGGACGTGTGGAAAATATTGTTCCCTACCGTTCGGCCAAAAGTGGTCCGTAATCTTTTCAAGAAAAAAAAAAAAAGTCCTATGGACATCTTTTGTTATTTGTTGAAAACCGAATGTGGTGAACGTTTCGTGGCGGATACAAGCATTGGGTCAAGTATGTTATCTTTTTGTGTTTCTTGAGTTGCAATATACATTAAATTGAGTACATTATCTAAATTTATTTTTATCACTATTCAATTCAGCAAGTGACGTAACAACTACAACCGTTATAAATTCACGCTAAAGCAGCATTTATCAGAAAAAAAAATTATTTTAACAACATTTTGCGTTACTTAAGTTACCGAAACTGATTGTTTTTCGAAAGTTTTTTTGTAAGATCCCCTTTAGGCGCTAAACGTTCATACACTCACATCATAAAGATGCGTTTAGATAGAGTATTTATAATTTCAAAGGTGGTGATATCCTTTGTACTTAATGACACTGAAAAACGAAAGAATATAGACTAGTTTGGGACATAAAAGACTTCCAAAAATAAACTTGCAACAGCTGTGGCAAGTGTAATGGTGGGTCCTGTAAGAGACAAGACTAAACAAACAACAAAATTAGTAGTGAAAGTCACTTACGTGTTCTATAAAACAATAATCAAGATAAAGAGGGGTGAACAAACACAAATAAATGTATATAAACTTTCAATTAACTCACACCTAAAACTGATGGACAATTTAATGAATATTCATAATACTTCATACGAAGCCATACTAGGCAAGTCGTCGGTACAATGTTGTCTGTGAATTTCTGTATTATCAGACTGTTGAAATGTGAAATGACAAACCTTGTCTTGTACATTAGATGAATAATGGAGAACGTGTAGGAGAGGGGTGTGTTCTGGGTATTAACATCGTAAGAAGGAGTCTTTTGTAATGGAAAATATGCTGTGGGGCTATTACTAAGAAAATGATTGTCATATATAGCAAAAATGGGTTTTCCATGATGTAGTGAGACAACAAAATTTCCTTATAATAATATATCCAGCTTCTATCCCATTCTACTCTTGGGAAAAACAGCACACCCATTTTGCTGCACTTTTGTTTTGTAATGTAATATATAACTTGAAAATAACGTTATTTATAGCGTATGATAAATTTACTTCATTAGTGCCCGGCACAGCCAGGTGTTTAGGGTGCTCGATTAGTGATCTGAGGGTTCGATTTCTCGTCACACCAAACATGCACACCCTTTCAGCCATGTAGTGTTACCATGTGACTGCCAGTTTTATTATTCGTTGTCAAAGAGTAGCTGAAGAGTGGGTGATGATGATTTTCCCTCTTGTCTTACACTGCTAAATTATAGATGGCGAGTGCAGACAGCCCTCATTTACCTTTGCACGAAATTCAAAATAATAAATAAAATGTTCTACTTTATAATTGCAGTTTCGAACAAACTAAAGACAAACATTTTCAGAAGTTTTCAACCTGTTGGAATTTGCTTGAATAGCTACTCATAACTTATTAGTTTCATGCATCATGCGTTTGAATTTAAAGAGTGTTTTTAGTATAGATTATATTATGTAACACAAATTTTATTACTGGATAGTAAGTGTTATTTCTTAATTTCTTATGTTGTAAAAGTACAGAAAATGACCATTATTTCCTTTAAACTTTGCTTTTGTGACCTGGATAATGAAATTTAGAAATTAATCCATTTTCCATGTAAAAACGGGCAAATTTGCAAATTTTCATTTACATAAGGTCTGAATAAAACAACATATGAATCAAGATTTACATGTATTTATACTAAAGTAATACAAAAATGTTTAGAAGTGAGTAGTTTTCCGATATTTGTGACTGTAACGTAAATTACTTTCACGTATCAGCTCATCAGCTCACGTAGCCCATCATGTTTTCGTTATACGCTTCTTGGTAGCGACGCTCAAAGTCCAGTAAATCTTGGTGGAAGTGCTTGCCTTGCTTCTCTGACTATGCTCTCGTGCTCTCCTTGAATTTATCAAGATGAGCGTCAAGGATATGGACTTTCAGGGACATTCTGCAGCCCATTTTGCCGTAGTTATTTACCAGAGCCTCAACCAGTTCCACACAATTTTTGGTCTTGTGACTGTCCAAGAAGCCTCGAACTACTGCGACAAAGTTGCCCCAAGCTTTTTTCTTCTATTGAGCTTTTCGGGCAATTCTGTGCACTCCAAGATCTTCTTTATTTGTAGTCCAAAGAAGACACAGCTTTTATCTTTGCCTCAGACAGCTTAGAAAAAAAGTCTCAAAGGTACTTGAAGACTGTAGACTCCTTATCAAGAGTTATGACAAATTGTTCCATTTGACCCAATTTTATGTGCAATGGTGGGAACAACACCTTCTGGAAATTCAATATTGGCTCATACTTAACATTGTGCCTCTCTCCGTTGTGGCCAGTATTTCCCATTGTAGTGCACTGCGGTGTCTCTGTTGTCACAAAGGTAAAGATAACAGGGAAACTTGGTAGAGCCTCCTTCGAGACCCATTAGGGATGCCACCATTTTGAAGTCTCCGATGACCTCCCAGCCATACTCGTCACATTTCAAAGCTTCTAGCAAGGTCTTGACGCCGTTGTATTCTTTTTAGGTGCACCAAATGAACCAGGGGAAGAAACGAACACTTATTCCCGTTGTGGAGTTGCACAGATTTGAGGCTTCTGGATGAACTATCAATGAAGAGGTGCCACTCGTTTGGGTTACAGGCAATTTCAGTTGCCTTTCACAGACCAGAAACATTGTAGCAGAAGCAGAGCCCAGCTTGACGAGTTAACAAGCTTGAAAACTGTTGTTGATGCTTCCTGACTTGTGAATTGCAAACTTTCATCTAACAAATCCCACTCCTTGAGCGTAGATGTCAAAACCTCGGCACTCGATTTTGTTAGACCAAGATCTCTGATCAAATCATTGAGTTCTCTTTGGTTGGGGTAGTATGTGTTTCTCTCACCAGCTACACCTCTGAATTGTAATCTGGATCTTCAACGTCTATCTCCTCTTCTAAGGATGGCTGCTTTCTCTCTGGCGAAGTGGGTACAGAGAGCTCAGGGCAGTGTGGCACTGGGGCGATGGATGATGGAAGGTCCAGATACATAATAGCTGATGCATTCTTGTCAGTCCGACGTTTGGAAGGGTCCACGATGCAGAAGTAGCAAATGCTTGAGTGGTCAGTGGGTTCACGCCAAATTCTTCATGGTTCTTTTCTCCCCTCTGTACCATCCTGCAAAAGAGAAAAATAAATTTATTTCATTCACAACTAATGTGTAAGAGGTTCATGCAAAATATCTTATATCTGATATTTTTTCTATATTATTGGAAAGTTAAAATTAAATAAATAAAATATATTTAAATTTTAAAAGGTCTAAAATTTGTATAATATAAATTCTTACTATGCAAGCAATCAAAAATTGTCCGTCTTACCTTCTAAAGGCATTTTTGTAGTGTTCACAGGTAAATTGAGGTGCCCAGGATTTGTCTTGATCCCCGACAGGCATGCCGAAATATGTTTTGTTGGCTTCACACACTTTAGCAGATGCTGTCACAGAGTACTTTTTCGTTCTTGTCTTGATAAATTGCATATACAGCAGAATGCGTCTGGAGATAGGCCCGGCATGGCCAGGTGGGTTAAGGCGTTCGAATCGTAATCTGAGGGTCGTGAGCTCAAATCTCGGTCTCACGAGTTATGTGAGAAGCACATTGTTTAAACAAACCCATGTTGACATTTTCGATCAAAGTTACACAAATAGCAAAACAGTGAAACTAACATTTGCGCTATTATACTTTATTTAATATCATGTTTAGTGCAATCAACCTTAGGTGAATGTTATAAATTATGTTATCAGCCTTAGAACACACAAATCCATCTCATAAGCTGTAAGAAACGAAGTTTAGTAGGACTGTGAAGACAAGACTTACGAATTATTTGATTTTTCTCGGATTACGGTTGTAACGATTTCCAATACTTAGAACTCAGAAAGAAACAAGTAGTAAGGAGATTCATGTCATGTGGAGCATGCCACGTCTTATCGCTCAGAAACACAGAAATAGAACGGAATGTCACGTGAACTTCTTGCGCCAACGTTTATTTACGATTGTTAACGTTTTTCACACTCCAGTTTATATTCAATTTGGATTTAATTTTCATATATATCATCGTTTATTTAATGTTATATATGGGTTTTATTGAAAGTGTTACCAGAATGATCCCGTTTTTATACGTGGAGTTGATTTACAGTCAAGAGTTTGTTCGTTGTAATAGAAACTACAAATTTTGCATGTTTGTTATGAATTGGGTATATATCTGTTTATTAATACAGTTTTGTTACAAACGTCACAAAGTTTTTAAATTACAACGTATAGTAATGCCATTAATTAAACTACAATCATTCATCCTAAGCGTAAAACACGTTTATATTGAGATTATTGAAATCACTTAGGGAAGCTTTTTAGAGCGTCAGATTTACATTTAAAATATAGTTACTCTGTCTGTTCAGAGAGTAATGGAAGTATCTCAGTCCAACAAGGTGAGTTATCTATAACATTAACCATGAAGACTAAGAATTTTCTTAACCAATAACTTTGCTTTGTTGGAGTACACATGGTACATATAACATAATTAACTTTATAATATTAGCTGATCGTTTATGGTTACGTGATAAGCATTTAATTTTAAATAAATTTAGCTCTACGATTTTGTGAGAAGTACATTATTTAAACAAACCCATGTCGACGTTCAGCAATCAAAGTTACACATATAGAAAAGCAGTGAAACTAACACTTGCGCTATTATACTTTATTTAATATCATGTTTAGTGCAATCAACCTTCGTCAGATTTCACATCAGAGCTCACAGTGTTAGAAATGTAAATAAAGAAACACTAGCTTGATGGCAGGAGCAATGTAAGATTTTTTGAAAGAATATTATCACATACATGCACATATGTAACGCAATTAAACGATAAAGTTATATACTTACCTTACATCCGCGTATGAAGATACAAATATGTGTATAATAATACAAAAAATATGAAGATGTATAGTTTCCGGTTTAAGTGTATTACAAGGTTAATTTTCCTATTCTGAGAGCTTAGTCATGAGGTATATGTTTTACAGTTCAATTTAATACCACTGGTACAAATAAATTTGCAGATTACTGAAAGGGCTGTGTTTTCGTAGTCATGGGACCTGTTGTCACGTTATAGGGTTAATTTTGCTTATTCCCTGAATTTTGCGCAGAGTTACTCAACGGTTATCTGCCCTGGTCGTCTCTAATTTTAAATTGATAGACTAGAGGAAAGGCAGCTAGTTACGTCACCTCCCCCACCAACTTTAAGGCCACACTTTAACAACGAATAGTGAGATTGAATGTATTATTACAACGTCCCAGCTGACGAAAAATTAGTATATTCGCAAAGAAATCATATATTTAGTTTGAATATTAATGAACATACGTTTTGCATCTTGGGGTAGTGGGTATCCTATAATAAAGGTGTTTGAATCCCAATAAACATTTGGTTAGATAAAAATAGTCTAAGAATTGGCAGTAGGTACTTTTGACTAGTCTCGTCTATCAATTATGGATTAGCTTCTACTAAAAGAATTGCTGAAAACCAACGATAATAATGAAAGATAAAATAGTCTTAAGTACAAGCCACAAAAAGTCCCTCTGAACACTCCGATTAGGCCATCATTTAGACATTCTTGTTGCTAGCAGTGTTTACGACTCTTGGCCTAAGAAAAACTAAAATAAGTTAGGTATTGTTAAGCACAGATAGTCCTATTGTAGCTTTGAAACAAACAAAGCTGGAATAATTTAGTCGTGTTTTTTGAGGCTGTACGAAGTATTTCTTCAGTTCAACAAAGTTCTACCAACTAAGTTTTAAGAATAGATGTTTTTGTACGGGATAGAAGGACGTATAATGAAGATAAATACGTCCCCAGTTTGTCATCTGTAACGATAATGTTAAAATCGACCAAGACAGCTTCTTTTGAGAGATTTATCGGCGTTCATTTACACAAGGTGAAAGTCTTTAACAAAATTAATCATTCGCCAGTGATTTCATCCGTCTAGGTACTTTAAGAAAAGATATAGGTGTTTCTTCCTCCTGCAATTGTTAAATATTTGTTCTTTGATATACTCAACACGAAGAATCCATTTTAGTTTCCATGACAACACATTTTGTTTGGTGATAAAATTCTCCCTTGAATTCGAAAACAGTTAAAAACGTTTAGCAGTTTATTAGTCAGTGCTTGAAAACATGTTTTTGACCTACCTAGTTTAAAAGTTAGCATATTTTCGTCTTGGAGGTTTAAAAGGACTGTGTGTCCATTATAACTATTTAAAGTTAGCTTTTAGAAAGTTTGTTTTCGGTTTGGTTTGTTTTTGGAATTAAGCACAAAGCTGCACAATGGGCTATCTATTTTTAGAAAGCTAAATTTTGTTGAGGATATTCAGAGATATCTGTGGTATCTTTGCTATGCATGTTAGACAGTGAAGAGGGTTTAATAATGTCGTTTGGACATTAACTCATGAAGACAGCTACAAGCAGCTGTTGTTGGGGTGTCAGCTGATAGGCTTCAGGACGAAGGTTCCAGAACGCTCGATAAACCTATTCTGTGTCGCGGCTAGAATTTGATTTGATCTATTAGTCTTTTAACAGTAACCTTCATTTAATTGTGCAAAATCATATTTAAGTTTTTATTGGGATGCATGTGTACGTCCTGATTCCTGAATTGAATCTTTCCCTTTCCACTGTAAAGTTCTGGCTTCGAAACTACAACTGCGCCACCTTTGCCTGTAGGCTTAATTATTATGTAGTTTAGATTGTGTCATTTTATGTCCGATTTCAAAGCTCAAAGAATGAATATAAAATGCAAAAAAAATACATAAAGACTTAAAACTTAAACTTTTAACAAACAACATGCATGATTGATTTGTCTAATTACTTGGAGCATTGGACCATATTTAAACTTGGAGATGCAGTTCCCCCAAAGTTAAATAAAAGAACTATTTTATCAATATATATATATATATGGATGTATGTGTCTATATCCACAAGCATAAATATATGCAAATGTATTTGATTTATCATTTTTATTACAATTATTTCATTTTCATATCAATGTACTTTAGTAGTAATATATATATATTCAAATTTCTAGTACTTTAGTGTTTCAACAACACTAATATTATTAGTGCTACTTGCCAGATGTTATACAATTCTTGAATATTGTTTACTCTGTATCATGTTCACTTTGTTTTAAACACAACGATTACTTTTCTAACGTATAACACGCTGTAGTTCTTAAGTGAGTAAACTCGTTGGAAATCGATCTTCCGAAACGCTACTTGAAATATGATACAATAACCCACACGTTGACATCAGGAATCTTGATGAATCTTGCTTAATGAAGCTTAAAAGAACAGCTTCTAAATCGGCAACTTTAAATGTCTATAACATAAAACTATTAGAGCTAAGGAAGTTTTGGGTAGGACACTATGTTAGATCAGTAATTTTCTAATCATCATGTTTAAAAATACTTGACATATGAACAGTAAGAGTAACAGCAAATTTTATAAGCCGCTGTAGTTTACGTTTTTACGTAGTTTGTGTATATTAGAATTCAACAGTAACGCAGTAAAAAAATTGCAATTATTTTGAAACGATGAGCATAATAAAGATACATGGTAGTGTGTCGTGTGGCCAAACCAACCTGCAGGAGTGAATCTAACGCTTTTGTACCTTTTGTGTCTAGAACTGTAGTAATGTAAACTGAAAATTATTTTCAGCGGATGCTTCCCAGTGGCTCAGCGGAATGTCTGCGGACTTGCACGCTAAAATTCGGGTTTCGATACACGTGGTGGGCAGAGCACAGATAGCCCATTGTGTAGCTTTGTGCTTAATTCAAAAACAACAATTTTCAGCGGATGTATTTTAGTGGACTCTTACTTCACATACAATATTTAAGGCAATCCATTACAAAATACTTGAGGTATAAAATCTCCAATTTTGACAGAATTTCTTTCTTTTTTTGTTCGCTCCAAAAGTACGGAAACTTTATTCGACAGGAAACCATTTTTACTTTTTGGGATTTGTTTTTCGAATTCGAAATACTGATTTAGCTTTTCAACTTATAATTACGGTGTACTTTTTGGTGTAAATATAAGCAAAATATGCAAGGTTATTCAACAAATATTGCTTAAATTTCATTAAAATGTCAGCACATGCCTACGCAAAAATTCACGTGAGCTATCGGCTGACATTTCTATTATCGTTTCATCTTAAGAGTAGAGGTGAAACGGTTTTAGGTTTTTGTCATTCGGATTAAAGATGACTGATTTAAAGAAGTAGAACCATCAGGTGGAAGGACATGCACATACATAAGTATTGGTTAGCAAGCATGATTAGCAGTTTGAGGATCATACGGGTGGACGGCTATTATTCATTATTAATTGTCAAATTTTCAGCACAAGCTCAATAGATTTTATGAAACCATCTTAATTAAAGAATGTTAACGTGATATTAGTTTAAGCAATTAGCATGAATAATGGTTTTTGATATAAATGTATCGATTGCATGAGGCGATGGCAAAGTTGTTTTGAATATAATATAAAACTACACAATCGGCTATCTGTGCTATGCCCACCACGGGTACCGAAACCCGGTTTTAAGCGTTGTAAGTCCGCAAACGTTCCACTGAGCTACTGGGCATTTCATGACGTTGCTATAAAGGAAATTATAAAGTCTGTTTAAATAAGGATGCACTATCACCATACAGTTTACAGAATCTGTTTGGTTTTGTAAAGTAAAAGTCTGTTCCAAATAACAGGATTGTGATCCTAAAGCTAATGAGGGCCACTATCCTGTGTAATTTTCTCACTTGCCATGGTTTGTTGGCTTCTACTGACAAAAATGTAACATCTAATAAAAAACACCTTAAGTGTGAAAAACAAAATTATGAAAAATAAAGGATTCAGTGTACGGCTTAATTAAAGTAGTGAACTCTTACCTCAGAAGAAGATTTTAACATCATTAATAGTATTACCAGAGTATTGTACTTCATGAAAACTATAAATAATAAAGGGCCAGGCATGGCCAAGTGTGTTAAGGTGTTCGACTTGTAATCCGAGGGTCATGGGTTCGAATCTAGGTCACACCAAACATACTCGCCCTTTCAGCCGTGGGGTCAATCCTCCTATTCGTTGGTAAAAGAATAGCCCAAGAGTTGCAGTTGGGTAGTGATGACTAGCTGCCTTCCCTCTAGTTCTACACTGCTAAATTAGGGACGGCTAGCGCAGATAGCCCTCGAGTAGCTTTGCGCGAAATTATAAAAATAACAAACAAAAAATAAATAACAAATTAATGTAAACAGCTAAAAACATTTCAAATGTGATACTAGAAAAAAATACGAACAATACCTATCCGTTAAAAATACTGCAATGTCTAGATTATAATTTCGAAGTTTTACAGTTTCCATTGAGCACCTTAAACAGGATCAGATATTCAAACGTTGCACAGTTTGACAGATAGAAACAGTCAGTATATTTAAACTATGGAATTTATGTTTATTAAAATATTTATTTATGAAACTCCTGATGGAAGTTTTGTGTGTGTTCGTTTTCCTTTCTTTCATGTTGGATAGAACTGGGTTATTTTATTACATATCTTTATGGGTTATCTGTGTGCCATTTGTGCTGAAATAAATCATTTCACGTAATAACTACTTTACGTTTATTTTCACGTTTTGTTTCGTAATTTTCTGCAGATTTCTCACATGATAATCTTAAAATATTTTCCATAAAATATTTTTGTTGGATTTTTTTCGGATAATTTTACTTTTGATATTATAAACACAAAAATCAAGAGTAAATTCGAAATGTCCAACTCTATACGAATACTATTATTTTGATAGGTCAAAAATGAAACAATGCATATCAAATAAAAACATAATATCTATCTATCTATTACAAGCAGTTTCTTATAGGGGTATAATGAAACAACCATAATTCTAACTTACTAGCACATTGGCCAGTAAAAGCTACTTCTCTGCTTTTTCAACTGAAAACAAAAGAAAAACAAAATTAATTCACATATTGTCAGGCCCGACGAGAAGGGTAGTTATGAGGAAGCAGTGCCCCGGGGCCAGGAAGGGGATCCTATGTATAATGCCTTGCGACTTGGTATGTATGTGTGTGGGGGGTCTTGATGCTTGCTGCCCTGGGGCCCGTAATGGCTCTCGACTGCACTGCATATTGCTACATTACTTATGCAGACAATTCCAGTTCTGGTGTGTCTAGTTTTTAAATCACAAACCATACAAATAAAAAAATGAAAAATCTAAGAATATCCACTTCAGTTTTACTTCCCAAGTTTCAGATCTTAATATCATATCTAAAATTGTTGTTATTGAGTTAGGCTTACTAACCAGTAAGTAGGACAGAGATTGAGCATCATAGTATAAAATATATTTAGCTAATCTTAAACAGTAGCTGTGTCAATCGTTTCTAATGTATTGAAGAGTAATACATACTTCTATTTAAAGCATTTTTATTCTTTACACTTAACTTATGTTCGAAATTTAAATTTCCACCTTAGAATTTTGTTATGTTTATTGTAATCCTTCTTTCTTTTTCTAGACCCAGCATGGCCAAGCGTGTTAAGGCGTGCGACTCGTAATATGAGGATCGCGGGTTTGCATTCTCGTTGCGCCAAACATGCTCGCCTTTTCAGCCGTGGGGACGTTTATGATGTGACGGTCAATCCCATTATTCGCTGGTAAAAGAGTAGCCCAAGAGTTGGCGGTGGGTGATTATGACTTGCTGCCTTCCCCCTAGTCTTACACTGCTAAATTAAGAACGACTAGCATAGATAGCCCTCGAGTAGCTTTGTGTGAAATTCGAAACAAACAAACAAACTTTCAGTTTTTGTGTTTTTGAAATTACCATTTAGTTTACCTGTATTTCAAGACTGGGATGTTTATATAAAATGATTTCTATCTTAACCCTATTCTTCTACCCTCAATAATATTCATCAAAAGCACTCGCAACGGTTGTACGTCTAATCTAATATCAATATCCTAAACTTTGGAAAATAGGTTCTGAAGTATTTTAATCGATATTTGACTTCTAGTTGTATTAAAATGTTCTTTTTCTGTTAAATTCCCTCAAATTTTCTCTCTTAAATGTTATCATTCTGACAATGCGATATATTTTTCTCAGAGGAACAGTTTACAGTTTTTAATCGATCTTACAGTAATAATGGAGGCTCGGCATGGCCAAGTGTGTTAGGGCGTTCGACTCGTAATCCGAGGGGTGAGAATCAAATCCCAGTCGTACCAAACATGTTCGCTCTTTCAGCCGTGGGGGCGTTACAATGTGGCGGTCAATCCCACTATTCGTTGGTAAAAGAGTAGCCCAAGAGTTGGCGGTGGGTAGTGATGACTAGCTACCTTCCCTCTAGTTTAATACTGCTAAATTGGGGACGGCTAGCGTAGATAGCCCTTGTGTAGCTTTGCGTGAAATTCAAAAGAAACTGAACTCAAGAATCATGGTGATATTTCATAGGAACAATCCACCAAGTTGTCAAAACTTTCTTCTCTAGTCGTCGTTTAACTCCTTTCCATAGTTACTGTTTGTTTTGAATTTCACACAAAGCTACTCGAGGGCTATAATGTGTAAGACTAGAGGGAAGTCAGCTAGTCGTCACTACCCACCGCCAACTCTTGGGCTACTCTTTTACCAACGAATAGTGGGATTGATCGTTACATTATAACGCCCCCACAAGTGAAAGGGCAAGCTTGTTTGTTGTGGCTAGGATTCAAACCCGCGATTTACAAATTACGAGTCGAGTGCTTAAACAACCTGGCCATGCCGGCTGATGACTGTTGGACATATGGATATTTAAACTATCGGTCACTTTACATTATGGTTGGTTGAATATTGTTTTTTAACTGGATGAACATGTAAGATGATAGGATTAAAATCATTTCTTACCTAAATAACGTGAAGCACTTATAGTCATAAACATTCTAATGAAACGTAATATTCGTAAACTTCACAGCAATCTCAAGTTTACAAATAAATTATTCAATTGACTTTGAGTAATTTTAATGTTTCCCTGTTTTCAATCCGAATGAAACTAAAAAGAATTTGTTTCTAAAATAATGTGCTTAATTTTATACATATTAATTAAGTAGCAACTACCAAGATTAAACTAGTTTCAAAAATACTCTGTGGATCAGTGAAGTGGATCAACAATAAATTTTCACAGATACAACACCACAATCCAGGCTTCGATCCATACAACACCACAATCCAGGCTTCGATTCCATACAACACCACAATCCAGGCTTCGATTCCATACAACACCACAATTCAGGCTTCGATTCCATACCACTGGACAGAAAGCAAATATCCCTTTCTGTAAGTTTGGGAACAAAAGAGATCAACAACTCTCACACAATTTAATTAATTAATAAATACGATCTATGTGTGACATCTTTCAGGATAAATTATATTTGTTCGTAGTATTAAGCGTTAAACTGCTGAGGACGTCACACGAATCTAGAATGGTATTTGTTTGTAAGTTTTACATAAACACAGTCTGTATTAGTCAAGTTTGTCAATTTCTTATTAAGTCTGTAAAGTATATTTAACCAGGTAATTAGAGCGTTATGACGGCTTTGTATAGTATTATTCTAGTGACAATAACTACTCTTTTGATGGTTAGATTAAGCGTATTCTCTCTTATTTTGTAGCAGCTAAATCCTGTCGTAATATAATCCCAGAGTCTGTACGTGACAGCGAGATAGACTTAGTCGTGATCGTTAGAGGGGAACGCGTGATGGAACATTCAGAAAGTAAAATCTTTTTTGATGTAAACACAGAAATGGAGACGCCTACGTTTCCTCCATGCTGTAGTAGAAAAGGTCACCATGTTTGCAACTGATGACAAAAGTAGAGAATATATATATATATATATCATTCAATAGCTATGTTTAACAAATTTAGCTGTATTATCCAATAACACTTTGCATATTTGTGTAGTTGAAGTTTCATCCACTGCCCTTTAAATATTGATTATATTATAAAAGTTGATTTTTTCATTCCTTAGTTTTCACTACACACATAAAAACAGAGACAACGTTTCTTAGTTGAAAGAAACATATTATTTGTCATTGTACAGGGTGTTTGGAAAGTCACTGTGAACTTATATATTTATTAATAGACATGTTGCAATATAGAATACAGGAGGTAAATATGAATGACAATTATAAACAATGTTGAAAGTGACCCCCGTTGGCATTAATACAGGCCTGGAATCCTTCTTATTTTGTTTCTAAACACCGCTATCAGTTGCTGGCTTGAAATAGACTGAATAAAATATGATAACAAAACTGCACAGTGACTTTTAGAACACTCTGTATTTTCAACATCTGTAGAATAAAAAGGAAGACAGCCAAGATATTTAGAATTTAGTTATTTACTTCCAAACAGTAGAGTGGTTAGATTAGTTAATGGTTTGTTAATAAAGTTACTTCCAAATTAATTGATTTCATAAATTCACTGTTGTAGTAATAGTAGATTTTGATGTCAGAAATAACGGTCCAGGACATAAAATCAAATTCCCCTTCACCAGTCATAATAGGTCGAGAATGAAAATATGAAACGTAACAAAATATTCTGTGGCGATTTGAACCGGAAAGTTATATTTCTGTAATAACCCTAATTGTCAGTCATTGCCATGGTTAATAAATGTATATAACCTTATCGTAAGTATGTAAGTACCCAAGTTGAAAACTATTAGATGAAGAGGTTAATTTTCGTTCATCAGTTTCATATGGCAGATTTTATCACAAACTTGACTCTACCGAATTGGTTTTTGCTAAGCGCAGAGCTAGAAAATGGGTTATCTGTTATGTTCCCATCACTTGTAATGAAACCAAATTTTAGCGTTATAAGCCCTCAGACATGTCATTCCCTCCAGAGGTGCAGCAGTATGTCTGCAAACTTACAACTCTAGAAACCGGGTTTCGATAACCGTAGTGAGCAGAACACAGAAAGGTTATAACGTAGCTTTGCGCTTTACTACAAACAAACAAAATCATTATGAATTTTGAATGAAATCCCTGTTTCATTCACTTGTGAGTGGATGTACAATCGACTGTTCTTGCAAAAGTTGGTCTAGGATTTCCATTTCTTCTGACACAGACGATGAACGTAATTGAAAGCTAATACTCAGTTGCGCGAACAAAAAGTCTTTATATTGTATACCAACATTCGTAATCAATTATACAAACAAGCTGTTGTAAGCGATCCCATTAATTTCGTCAGTATCACAAAATGGACGAAGTTTAGTGTTCGTATTTTTAAGATTTTGTGATGATAAATCTAAACCGATAAGAATACTAAACATTAAAGGCTAAGATTCAGTCTTAATTGACACTTATAAAGATATGATATTTGAAAATTTCATATTAAACATTAGTGTTTCAAACAAAATGCATTTTTCACTTAAATAATAATAATATATAATATTGTAACAACAAGTGTGGTTTTATGAAGTCATTTTTTAAAGTTAAAAAACAAAATCTAGTGTTCGGTGGTTAAATATTGTAACTAAATGATTATGGTTCGTAAACGTTTCTCTTTCTAATTTGGTGGAAATCTAGAATCGAAACTTTTATATAACGCTTGCATCTTCCTACGTTTAATTTTTGTTCTGTAAACAAATATCTGTTAATCTACGGTTTAGTCGAAAAAAAATAGAAAATATTACAGGAGGTACTGGCATTTTCATCTTTAAGGTCACATTATGCGACACATGGGCTAAACCACCAGGTTTCGGATATAGAACTGTTGAGTCGTTGGAGGGGGGACAGTCAGCAGAAGCTGTTACTACACACCTGTCTTTAACTGAAAAGCAAGAGTAAAAACAGAGACGGCGATCAGCAACGTGTGTTGGCTCGAACTTTAAACCTTTCTATCAGCAGTTCATTGCAGTAATCAATAGATAATGTCCAACTCTAAGATAAAAATTATTTAAGGTTATCTAGCCCATACGTATTTTCAATTAATATCAGCTTTCCGACTCTTTTACGGTGTAATGACGCCATAAATATGTATATATATTCGGGAAACGATACTCTTACAGCGAGATTGTTAAACAATGCAGTCTGAAAGACACAACATTCTGAGAAGAGAGCCTTCACTGTTCTCAAAAAGGTCTTCTCTATGTAATAACATTTTTTGTCTGTCTTTTAAAATCTGTGAAATTGACAGTTGAGTTCTGTTAATAAATAAATGAACACCCACACAATAGTTTTATGATCTTCAGTGCCTTTGAAAGTCGTAACATGTACTTTTTTATATTAGAATAGATTTCTAATGCTTTATATTGTTGATAAAGGTACGTTTGTTTCACAAACGGTGTGAGAAATAGATGTTTTACTTGAAAGGGATGATGGATTTTTTAAAATGATTAACAAACAAAGTATTGTTTTGTTTGTTTTGGAATTTCGCACAATGCTACTCGAGGACTATCTGTGCTAGCCGTCCCTAATTTAGCAGTGTAAGACTAGAGGGAAGGCAGCTAGTCATCACCACCCACCGCCAACTCTTGGGCTGCTCTTTTACCAACGAAAAGTGGGATTGACCGTAACTGAATAATGCCCCCACGGCTGGGAGGGCGAGCATGTTTAGCGCGACGCGGGCGCGAACCCTCGTATTACGTGTGACACGCCTTACGCGCTCGGCCATGCCAGGCCTACAAACAAAGTAATGTCGCGATTATCACCTTGTTAGATAAGTGTAATCTTTTCTCTACAGATAGATACAGTTCTACAAAATGTCGATAGAACCCACTTGTGACTGATTAACTGACTCAAAGAACAGAAGTTTAACCTCGAAGGCATAATAGACTTAATATAATATAATGTTTAATGAAGAATATCTTCTTTATGCTTGTTTCTTTAATTAAAAAAAAGATATTTCAAAAGCATTTGTAGTTGGACATTTTCAAATTAAAAATTATTTATTGCTAAAACTACCATAACCCTAGACGCCGTATGATTTATGTTTAATTACAATTCATTGTAAATTTTAATTTTCAAAAGACTACCACAGAGCTATGTGTATTAAAAAACAAAACTTCCGACACTCTCTTGTAGGAATATCTAGATTTAGGGGAGGAAAAGCTATTGAAATGCTTCCTTAATAAATTTACATTATTAATAAAGTATCAGTATTTAACCCCCACACTATGCTAAACTGTTTTGTGTTAGCTAGCCTCGACCTCATAAAACCTGAATTATCTGATTATCGGAGAAAATAAAAAAGGAAAAAGGACACGAAAAGTTATGTTAATATTTTAACTTTGGGTTAGACCACGGTCGTACTGCGTTATACTACAGTCATGGGATACTTACATCTGGGATTGTTCTCGTGGCATGTTATAAAAACATTAATATGTGGCCATTATTAACCTAAGCAAGCTCTTATACCACTACTTCATTTGGGGCCCCGCATGACCAGGTGGACAGGGCGTTTGACTCATAATCTGATGGTCATGGGTTTGTATCCCCATCACACCAAACATGCTCGCCATTTCACTCGTGGGGCCTTTATAATGCGACGTTCAATCCCAGTTTTTGTTGATAAAAGAGTGGCCCAAGAGTTGGCTATGGATAATGGTGACTAGCTGCCTTCTCTCTAGTCTTACGCTTCAAAATTAGGGACAACTAGCACAGATAGCCTTCGTGTAGCTTAGCGTGAGATAATAAAAAACACCAAAACAAAAACACCTTCATTTATAAATAATTTACACATCAGAGGTCAGGGTATACTGAATTCTGGCAAGATAAGGTAGCCTTGGTCAAAGCGATGATTCACCCAAGTCCAGGACTGCATACAACCTTTTGTAAAAATGTGACACACCGACATGAAAATAAGGACATAAGACGTGCAGTTTTCAACAATCAAGGCACTATATGAAATAAAGCTTCTTGGCATACTAACGTTTTTCATTGGCATGATTACTTCTTTTGTCTTTCTTAATATTTCAAAACGCTGACAAACTTTCAATCACGTTTTCACTTTAATTTGATGCTATTTTACGCAATTGTTAATGAACTACTGTTATTACAAGTGAAACATTAACAACTAAGATAACCTTCTGTGGCCTGTGAAGTTAAAAACTAAAATCGTAGTGACATTACAGCAGTAATTTGGAGTAAAATTTGTCGTGCGTTAAAAAGAACAAATTTAATAAGTGTGCACAGTTGTGATATGAACCATGGTGTTTACAAACTGGTGATAGTAACGCAAGTTATTTAAATACTTACTAGAGTACCCTTACCCCTGACAGATGTAAATTCATGATTTATGGAAGGCTATCTTAGGACGTGGAAAGTTGTTTCTGTTATATGTAATTGTAAAAACGCAAAAACAACAAAGTACGATATGTGAAACTTCAAATTTTTATTTATTTCCCTATAGATCCGCATAACCTCAACATCAAACTTGGTGATGATCCTTTTACAGGAGATGAGGTAGTGGCAAAAACGACCACAAAAACCTCAAAACACAAAGTGCAAAAGTGAAAATTTTTATTTATCCCCTCAAGAATCTCATTAACGTTCATTATAGTTTTGGTAAAGATAAATTTATTTCATGTGAATTAGTTATATGGACATTAACACATAGTAGTATTATACACACGTAGATTGTCATGAGTGCCCGTAACAATTGAGTCACGTGCACAATGAAACACAGTTGACTTCAACACATTTCTACAAGTATAACTTTCCGTTTGTAACAACAAACTTTCACTTTCATTTATTCGTCACTGAGCAATGTTATAATTATTTTGATCCTGGATAACTGAACACTTGAATAATACACCTTTGTACGCTTTTTTTTGCGTGTGTTCTTATAATCTTCGTATGGATTCTGTAGCTTAATATATTTATCACGTAAATACCATTATTTATTGTTAATTATGTAAACACATAATTAAAAGATATTGTTTTTATGGTCATCATGTAAATATTATAGTTTGTTATGCTTATTACGTAGATATTATCACTTGTTATACTCATTTTGTAGGAGTTCTAATTCTTTATGTTTGTCAGATAGTCACTGTAACTCGTTGTGTTCCTCATATAGACACTGTAACTTGCTATTTTAATTATGTAGATTTTACATTTCTTTAAGCCCATTTTATAGTTGCTAAAGCTCGTTATACATTGTATTTAGGTATTGTACTTCCTTATGTTTATCATGTAGCAATTATAACTCGTTATGTTCAGTATGTAGTTGCTGTAGCTCGTTATGCGTATTATGTATATAACTCGTTATAAAAATAATAAAATGTTAATAATTCAGTAGCTTAGTTATAGAGTGTGAAATAAAACATTTTTCATAAACAGTATAGTCATTTATACAACGAGAGAGAAAGTTCACCAAACAGACAAGCAAACAAAATAAATAACTAGGACAGTATGGTGCTTACGACATCTGTTTTTATATTATTTAATGGAAAAATATTGCATCATATTGTGGATGCCAGAAGACAACTTCCAAATAAGGGGTCTTCTGACAAAGCGTACAAAATTCTCCAACATTTTTTTATGATACGTCGCGACAAGGAAGTAGCCCCTGATTCAACCCAGACATATCTTATGCAACTGGGATACACAGTCCACTTATTAACTCTCAAGCTGAGGTCACCTCGTGCAGTTTATTATCAAATGTGTTTTCTCGATGACAAAATCGATTTGATAAATACTCTGAAAAAAATTACTTAAATCAGCAAAAGATCTGATATAATTTGAGGGTCAAGGGTTCGAATCCCTGTCACACTAAACATGCTCGCCCTTTCAGCTGTGGCTGTGTTATAATGTGACGGTTAATCCCGCTGTTCTTTGGTAAAAGAGTAGCCCATGAGTTGGTGGTGCGAGGTGATGACTAGCTGCGTTCCCTCTAGTCTTACATTGTTAAATTAGTGACGGCTAGCGCAGATACCCCTCGAGTAGCTTAATGCGAAATTAAAAACAAACAAACAATACAAAATAAAAAAGCGATGACAAGAAGCTGGAACCACCACAATATTTTTAATAACTTCACTGGTACAGTAATGTTACCGAACAAATTAAGGGGTCAGTACATCAGTAGCATGAACTTCTGATGAAGTATTTTACTGAACTAACTGAGTGATCAATACACCAATAATGTATATTTCTAATGCAGATTACTGAACAAATTGAGGGGTCGATAAATCAGTGGCACATGTTCTTGTTGCAGAAAACAAGTGCTCCGTAATTTTAATTAGCTAAATCATATTTCTCAATCTATTAACGAACATGAGACTCACTGCCCCCTCATGGCAACACATTGAGTCCTGGGTAGTTCTCTGACTTGTTCCACTCACAGCTTTAGAACACCTGCCTCTGTTTATGTCCATATCAAGCAATTAAAACAATTTCTTTCCATAATATTTTTGGGAAACGTTTCCTTTCTTTTTTTTACCGAGACATTTATTAGCTGATGTGTTAGACCATGTGTTGCCTGTGAGTTGCAATCAATAGATCCCTGAATGTGATCGCAAGTACACTCTGTGGGATGAGTGTTGGACAGAATGTTATAAGGTTCATTGTCACAATAGTTTTATATTCAAAGTAAAGTAATAGTCATGTTGCGCGTTCGATAAGAAGGAGCATTATTTTCATATCTGATGACTCCTGAGAGATCAGTTTGAGAATAGTTGACAGCGTTCTGTTCCCATATTTTATACCATTCAGAAATCATCCACCAAAATCTGTCATATTTTAGATCTAGTGTAACCTGAGTAGCGCTCCCCAAGTTCTGTTATGGCTTTCAGGACGTTATCATGTTTTTGGATCTAATAACTGTATTTTTAATAACATTGAACCACGGCGTTGATACATGCACTTTTCAGTTAGAAGTGACATAATGAAGTAGGTTCATGGCTATATATTGTTGACGTATTACGATTTATCTCTTAAAACATAACGAATTTCTCTTTATATAATGATTTGCAAGACATATATTTATGTACTTAAAAACCTGATGATCTGGAACATTTTGTTTGGTACCTGTGAAAGTTATTTTTAACAGAAATTTCAGCCTTAATGTATTTAATTTTAAAAATTATCATATTCAAATACTTAGATCACGTTCATTCCGTAATTCTACAATTGTGTGTTGTATGAAGGGCATGAAAAACTTCCGAATTGCCGATATAAATGTAGGGGACACATTAATGAGTCATGTTTGTTTGTTTGTTTTTTTAATATCGTTTAAAGCTACTCAAGGGCTACCTGAGCTAGCCGTTGCTAATTTAGCAGTATAAGACTAGAGGGAAAGCAACTGGTCGTCATTACACACCGCCAACTCTTAGGCTTTTACCAACGAATAGTGGGATTGACCGTCACATTATAACGTCCCCACGGCTGAAAGGGCGAACATGTTTGGTGCGATGTGGATTCGAAACCGCGACCCTCAGATTATGAATCGAACCCCTTAACCCACCTGGCCATGCGGGGCCAATGAGTTATGTAAGAAATCGCTTAGCTGTGCACGTAAACTTGTCATTTGGTTTTTAAAGGGGAAAAATTTGGTAATTATATAAATACTTTCCAAACAAACATTGTTATGGTTCATTATTTAATTTATTTTTACTGGTTAACCGATTAACATGTAATAAAAGATGAAAATTAAACGAAACAGTGTTAATAAATTACTTGTAAGGTAATTATATCATTAACATGCGAATTTAATTAATATTTAATTAAATCTGAAATTATAGAAAACAGTACTTGCAAGATGAATATATCATTAACATACAAGAGAGAGGGTTGACCGGAAGGTTTTCTTTCAGCAAAGCTATAATAAGTCATCTGCTGTGTCCACCACGGATAATTAAATCCTAAACTTTAGCATTGTAAGTAAGTCCTTGGGCCTAAAGCTGTCCCACTGAAGGTCTTTATAAAAGGGAAAAATTATTATTGGATAAATACAATATACAGCTTAAACACGAAAGACTAGTATAGATCAGTAAACTAAATAAAAAGTAATAGTTTTGGTGATGTTTTGTTGGTATTATGAAGCGGATTTAAAACATCTATAACGGTAAAACATCATTTTATGGAGCCCCTCAGTAGCTCAGCGGTATGTCTGCGGACTTACACGCGAAAATCCCGGTTTCGATACTCGTGGTGGGCAGAGCACAGATAGCCCATTGTGTAGCTTTGTATTTCATTCAAAACAACATCATTTTATGTTTTACGCTTGGGACTATTTATTAACTACTTTAGAAGTATTATGCATCTAAATATATCGAAAATTATGGATAATACAAACCATATGAATGAATAAAATCTATATGATCTAAACTATCCTAATACACACAAGTGAAATACCCCAACTGGACAACGGTAAGCTTACGGTGCTAAAATCCAGGGTTAGATTCCTCTTGAGTGGATACAGCAAATAAAAAGTGTGCATTTGTATAAAAAATAAACCAAGATATAAATGATGTTCCGGGGAGAATTGATGATTTAAAGCCATAAATACAATTACAGTGGTTCCATTAGACCCAAGAAAGTTCAGATATTTGTGTGTGTATATATATATATATGACTTAAAATCCTGTTAAATAATTTGAAATATCGAAATAAATGGAATGTGATATACTACATTTGCTGATTTGTGGGTAACCATGACATTTTTTACATTGAAAAGTCTGAAACAAAACAAAATGTAACATTTTGAAGGTGATAGGGAAAGTTAAAAAAAACATTTGAAGAAAGTCATGTTTTCTCGGTTTGATACAAGATGATTATTTTTTCTGTTTTTCACGGGCTGTCTGTTTATATTACCTCTATTCAGTCATCACTTATGAGTCCAAACATTTTGAAGGGCAACAGCTAACACTATGTACTTAATTTCGATGAGTAAAAATGAACGGCTGTTAAAAACACGGCTGACACTAGCACTGTATGTATGTACAAACGTTAGCATAATTCCGTTTGTATTTACTTAGATGAACTTGTGGTGATCTTTGTAACGTTAATACGTTATTTCGTTAATGTGTTTCTTCAGAACGAAAAAAATACATAAATACATACCCATGCTTATATACATTCATACGCATGCGTGCAAGATTTACAGTTTTAGAACGTGTTTTCTTTTCCAACAGCTTCCATTAAAGTTGTATGAATCCTCTTTTGTATTGTTTTCCTAAGAAGAAAAAGAAGAAAAAACTGTTACGGAAAACAGTTTAATAACACAAGAAAAATCAAAATAATTAATTCTAAGTACGTTTATAAATGGATAGCTCATGTTAGGGCCCGGCAAGGCCAGATGGTTAAGGCACTCGACTGGTAAACCGAGGGTCTCGAGTTCGAATCCTCGTCACACCAAACATATTCATCCTTTCAGCTTTGGAAGCATTATAATGTGACGGACAATTTCACTATTTGTTGGTAAAAGAGCAGCCCAAGAGTTGGCGGTGAGTGGTGATGACTAGCTGCCTTTCCTCGAGCCTTACACTGCTAAATTAGGGACGGCTAGCGCAGATAGCCCTCGTGTAGCTTTGCGCAAAATTTAAGACAAACCAAATATCTGAGGATAACCAAACACATAAATAGATCGCGTGAAAAATAAACAGGCAGATAAACAGACAAACAAACAAAATGAAGTACCAGCAGACGGGAAGAAAAAAAGTAAGCAGGCAGAATAATATATGAGTAGAAAGGTAGATAGGTAGAAAGATGGCAAACTAGCTCTAAGTGGGTTACAACTACTGTGTGTGTGTTCTCTTATAGCAGGGGTTCCCAACCTTTTGGCACTCGCAACATGAAAATGTAATTGATGAAATAATATTAATGTTATCCCAAGCTACTTCTAACAAGGCTAAGCGACTCCCCTGCCAAGGCTTCGCGACCCCCTGGGGGGTTGCTACCCACTGGTTGGGAAACTCCTGCTATAAGACTTATAGCAAAGCCACATTGGGCTATCTACTCAGCTTATCAAGGGGAATCGAACCCTTAATTGTAAGTCCGGAGACTTACCGCTGCATAAAGAGGGACTATAACTACTCTGTTAACAAACGCAAAAGCTATTATTTAAGTTTTAAAGTCTTCATTTTTTACAATTTTCACGAGGAAATAGATCTACCTGGTGAAGATCAATCGAAAAAGTGAACGATTAGAAACTTCGTAATAAGCATGCATCAGTAAGTGGAATGTTCACAGAATTGAAACTGTAAACACGAATGTTCTTCACAATTAACCATATCTTCTTACAGAGCTTTCATGTCGTTGCAATAAGGATACATAAACAAGTTAATTACATTTCGTAATACGTCTATTAATGGCACAAGAACCATTAAAATACCATATTAAGTTTCTTCTTTAAAAAAACTCTTGTCGTTAACATAAACAGTTTCAAGTGGAAAGTGTTGAAAAGTTTGCATATTTTTAGAACACAGTTTGAATCTGTTTTAAATTTATGCAACTAGGTTCATGAAAGAAGCTAAACATTGTTTAAATAAAATCTTGAGGTTTTCGTGAAATCAAATCGAGCTTTGAACATTACATTACATACATTAACCCCAATACATTCGCACTCTAAGAGTAGGAATACTTATTTTTAGAATGTCGTTATATTATATACTCTAGTGCAAACAAAATCACAATCTAAAACTTGAAACACGTATTTATAAAATACCACTATATAATATGTCCTTTCGTAGTCTAGGAGTTGAAACACCTATTTTCAGGATTTATTTATTATAGTGCAAAAAAATCACAGGATATTAATATTGGAATAATGGTTTCTAGAGTGTAAATAATTCATATAGTTGAAAATAAATAAAATCATGGGATAAAACATTCAAACATCTTTGATCAGAATACAACTTATTCGTTTCCTCTGATGCACACATAATCACATCCGGGAACTACGTCGCCTGTTTGAGGCTTCCATATCTTAGCTGCTCAGATGTTGGTGAAATCATAAGCTAAGGTTTCAAACATTGGTCTAAGTGTCAGTAATTTATTTACTTTGACACGTTGTGACTGTAAAAGTACGTATTACGTGATGTATTAGCAACTAGGCTTAAAGAAATATTTTCTGTCAATTTATGAAGAAAAAAACACAAGTAAAACTTTACTGTTGAAATATTAGTGGTAGATTCTATATGTATTCTACAAATTGAATAAAGGAAAATAAACTGTGTGATTGCTTTGATAAACTGGTCTTGGACATTTAATGCTGAAATAATAAGGATCTCTGAAATTCATATCTTAAATGTAATGCTGAACAATTTCCTTCAGATTGTTATTGTTGTTGCTCGACAACAGTAGACTTTTACTACTGGTTTGACGTAAGCCTTATGAACATTTGATATATTATACAACTGAATAGTATAAACAGTGATTTTTTTTTATTAAAGACCAAGTAAAAGAGTTGTTGTTTTGAATTAAGCTCAAAGGTACACAATGGTCTATCTGTGCTCTGCCCACCAGGAGTATCGAAACCCGTTTTTTAGCGTTGTAAATTTGCAGACATACCGCTGAGTCACTGTAAGGCCGTAAAAGAGTTTAATAAATAAAATTAAAAAGACAGGCCTACTTTCTTCTATCGGATGAGCTTCGAACTAAAGTTTGTTTTGTTTTGAATTTTTCGAGGGCTATCTGCGCTAGCCACCCCTAATTTAGCAATGTAAGACTAGAGGGAAGGCAACTAGTCAGCACTACCCACAACCAACTCTTGGGCAACTCTTTTACCAACGAATAGTGGAACTGACCGTCACATGCTAACGTCCTCACAGGTGAAAGGACGAGAATGTTTGGTGCGATGTGGATTCAAAACCACAATTCTTGGATTACAGGTCGAGTGCCTTAACCACCTGGTCATTTAAAGAGAAAAGTATCTTTATTAGAAGCAATTCTATAAATTGACTTTTCAAAAAAGAAAGTATTTTTGGGGATCTGTGACGTTTGACTTGAATTAACATATATCAAAAACATATGAATATTTTTTTTCTAAAGCTATTAAATTAAAACAAAGAGGAGTGTATAACAAATAACCTGAAGGTGTGCGATTATGAGCTCTTATTATAAAGATAATCCCACATTACCAATTAAAAGGGGTTTGGAAAACAAAATTTGTTATTTTAAGCGGATTAAAAAAGGTTTTATTTTGGTGATACGCGTTCTAACAAATAGTAAGTTTTGCATATAGATTTAAAAAACAATTTTTATTTGATGCATATTAAAATATTTCTGAACAAACAAATGAAACCTAATTGAAATGGTTTTGGTACTCATTATTGTCAAAAATTACATAAAACACTCTTGTATTTTTAATTGAAAGACTCGTAAATTATATTAAATGTAGTTTTACGCCAGTATTTTCAACACTGTGCATAAACGGAGAATATAAAACTTATCATAAAGTCTTTATTCCAATTGGTTTGAAGCCCATGAATAATAATTGTCTCTGTTATTCAGAATACTCATTCTTCGTAGACGATTTTTTATTTATTATCTTGAAATATTCACTTTTTTATTGTTCTTCCTCCATTTCGTGTTTTTATATTCCAGAAAGACAAACATCTTATATTTCTCATGGTAACTTGAGTTGCATTTAATCCACTGGTACATATATATTGAATGAGATCTTTGATGAGATGCAAGTGTAACAACCTTGCTTTTACCTTCGAACCCATAACTGACTTTTCAAACAATTCAATCAAGATAGTTTAAATTCCTTATCCTTTTGGCTGTGATAACGTTAAGTATTATATTTATAACTAGTCAAGTTGGTGGAATTCATGTTTTAATCTTACAAAAGATAGTCCTATCTCACGAACTTGAAACTTTTCTATAATCTTTTCATTATTTTTAGCTATTCCCAAAATTCTTCTGCTTTTGTTAAATACCATTGTTTTTCAACGCTCAATATGTATATCTAAAACCACCATTCTCTCTTATTCTCCACCACACAGAACCACCAATCTTCCCATTCTCCATCATCTAGAACCACCAGTCTCATATTTTCCTTCAACTAGAATCACTACTCTTCCATTCTCCATTAGCTAAAAGCACCAGCCATCCTCAGATTATTCAGTACCTGAAAAATAAAACACCAGTCCACCTTCTAAGTCACTTAGAACCACTCTCCTATTCTCCACTTTCACCACCCAATTGTTCGACTCATTTTGTTTCAGATTTCCATAACTATTCATCTCTTAATTAACATCGTAGAAGTAATTTGAATTCTCTGAAAGACTGTAAGAATTTATTTGCGTCGTTCTGGACTGTGAAGGTAGTTTTTTGGAACTGAAACCATTTTAGTACTGTGTGGCTGATGATCTAATCAGGAAACTATTTACATTAGCTAATGAAGACGCATACTACACTTGTTGAAAAAAAAACACAACCTATATAACAGAATATTCCCTGTATAACTCAATATTTTATTTGTTTTCTTTCTTTTTTGAAGTTAATTGAGCATTTCAAAAATCAAAATTCGGCTCACTTGTATTCAATGTTGTATTGCCCTACTTATCATATTTTGTGAGCTAGAATGATTCTGTTGGCATTTTTATTGATAATACGTTTATCTAAAGTAAAGGAGGTAATTTTGGTATTATTTGTTCTTCTATACAGAAAGGCTTAAGTAACATTGATAAGTGGGTCTTTTAGTTATTGTTTTTTTTTGTCTCTGGTGAATACAAATAAGTAATTTTCACGGCCCACAAACAAACTTCCTAGGCCTAGAATTACCAGTTAGGTAAAGTGAAGACAAATGAGTTCTAGTAATAATTAATCGAACAAACTGATGTGACCTTATTACTAGAAACAAAACTTATCATTAACTTAGTGGTATTTCCTTTGAGATAATAGAGTTTTGTAAAGTCCCCAGTTGTAGAAGTTAAAGGATGAAGCAAAGGGAGAAAAAAAATAAGTTATTTATCTTTCTTTTTTTTTACACAAACAAATTGTTAATTTATTAAATAAAATTTCATTTGATGATAATAATCAAGGTAAGTGTTCATTACCTATTGATACTTTGACACAAATATTCTCAAGATTACATGCAAGCTGACCCATACCTTAAAATGTTTGGCGCTGATAATGAGTGGCTGCAATGTTTTCCATTTCTATTCTAAAAAATCTTCTTCCAATGTCGTTTCGTGTTTTCTTCTAACTGTTTCGCTTTTCCAAAAATCTTGAAATTGAATATAATACTTTAGAAAATCTGTCTTCGTTTCCTTCAGTGTAACGCTCGAACAGATTTTCTTCAGAATCCCTAGAGCTAAGATAATGTTTCAGAATAATGTGTGTTTTATATGTTTATATCATGTGCTATTTACATAATGAATAAAAACTGTACGGTTTAATATCAAATGTCAGTCAAAACTGTTGAAATTCTACTCCATATTCGAAAAGATAACAAAATAATACAAGCTATGTCGACGTTCTCCTTGCTCTTAGAAACGTCAGACGAAAATAAAAAGAAACCTAAACGTATAGCTTCTTTTACATCTTTACCTACTTCAATATAACATTATTGTTAATCATGCGGATTGTAATGCATGTAACAAAAATCAGTTGAGTCTTAGAAATGCATGGGGTTGTATATATAATGTGTTATCAACTGAAAAACTTCAAATTCCTGAGCTCGTGATTTATTTAGCGTGCCATTTTACGATTCTCGTTTTGGGTTAGAAATGACTTGAGATATCAGTTTCACCAAACTATTTCCAAAACTAAACAAACTAGACTTGACTCTTTAAATGTGTTCGTTTCTGGTTAAGCATAAAGCTGTGGAAACATATAACTAAAGTTTAGTATTAAAAGAAACACACGAGTGATACGTTTAGAAAACATATAATTTAAATTTAGTTTAATACTAAATTTGTTTAAGAAACATGTAACGAAAGTTTCTGTATTAACAGCAAAACATGAGTTTTATATTATATTCCATCAGCAGTTTGTCACGAAAATTGGGAACATAAAAAACATAAGAAACAAAATCTTAAAATTTAGTGCGTTAAATGTACACATAAAGGCGTTAGAAACATACAATGTAAAGTACTCTACGACTGTAGTCAGATGGTTGAAAGTTCAAGGCTTGCTTTGACACATTGTTGTGGTCTTGAGCAAAACAGTCTACCCAGCTGTATGGTGAGTACCAGCGGGTAACTAGGAGTTAGCTTATGTTATTGAAACATTAGTTTATCACCGGCTTTGTGTGTGTGTCGTCTCAGCATGGGACGGATTTAACGGCAACTCTACGTTTGCATGATTTTTCTCATATTTGAAATGAAAAATATACACCTATTAAAAACTTACATGCCAATTTTTTTTCTTCAAGAAAAAATATTTCGTTGAAGTTTCGAGAGCTTGTGGTTATTTGCTAATTGAATGTCAGCAGGTAGAGTGTTTTATGATTTTAACCTGAACAGCACCGTATGTAACACGTGGTCTAAATTTCTAATTCAGCGACCTCTAGATTCTGGTATAGCCTTTCCTAACTGATCAGGGTAATGGTAACAAAACGAGAACATTCCCCACTTCATATCTACCCTTAAATGAATAACAGTATTTTTGTTATTTTTAAGCATGTGCTTACAAAAGAAATACAGAATGAGTGTTGTGGCATATCTCTAGACCGAGCCATGGCCCCTTGTGGCCCCCATTCCAGAAAACTACCCAGAAGGAAAACCTGGTCCGTTCCGTAATCAAACTTACTTAATGATTCCCATAGGGTGATACTGAAAAAAACTATTATGTTATTAATCTCCTACAGTTCAGAAGCAGTTTTACGTAACAAGAATGTTGTGTTTGTGATTGGTTGAGAGAGAGAAAGTGGACAAGAAAAAATAGACAGTAAACTGCTTTTATAATTTATAATGGTAGTTAATTTTAGTAAATTAACAAACAGCTATTTATAATAATAATGAAATGGTTTTATTTTCGTGTAACATACTGCTCTTTCAACAAAGTACTGGTCTGTCTTATTTTGAAAGACGTCAGAACATGCAATGTGTTCTTCAACTTTATTAAAACTTGTAAGTTGTTGTTTGTCAATTTGTTATTATACGAAAATAACATATTTTCATACACACATTTATTTTTCTTGTGATAAACACCAGCCATAAAGAAGAGTCATTTTTCATGATTTGTGCTTTAACGATTATTGTTTATTATAAAATTGTTAAAAGTTTTGTAATGCATTAGATTGTTTGTTTTATGAATTTCGCGCAGAGCTACACGAGGGCTATCTGCGCTAACCGTCCCCAATTTGGCAGTGTCAAACTAGATGGAAGGCAGCTAGTCATCACCACTCACAGACAATTGTTGGGCTACTCTTTTATCAACGAATAGTGGGATTAACCTTCACCTTGTAACGCCCGCACGGCTGAAAGAGCGAGCACGTTTGGTACGACTGGAATTTGAATCCGCGCTCCTCGTATTACGAGTCCAGTGCCTTAACCACCTGGCTATTTCGGACCATATTAGACTGTAATGCATTAAATTAGATTTCTGTTGAGTTTTTTTTTTTTTTCAATATTACTGACAAAATGCTTGATGAATTAAATTTAAAACATTTTACCAATAAATTACTTGATATAATTATATGTCTACATTAAACTTTTATAATAAGCCACTATAACTGTAAATATTATACGCGAAATATGCTTCGCAGAATATAGCAGAATGTTTACATTTCTTCGTAGGTATATATATTTGTAAAATTTCCGCAGAATTTTGCTTTTGTGTGTGCGTGTGGACTAGTAATACTTTTGCGAAATACATAGTAAATCGCATGAGCACAGAGCTGTGTCGTATTAATGTTTGGTTTCGTTTTTGAATTCCGCACAAAGCTACTCGAGAGCCGTGTCCCATTAAACAAAACAAAGGTTGTACTTTTCTGTATGCTTGTACGTCACAATAAAGAGAGTGTACGGAGGGGATTTGAAGGGCAATTGGCATCCTGGAGGACGACCATTTTACAAAGGATAATATTAAGCTTCATTTAAGAAATTTTGTTAACTATTTAAGATACCATGTAAAGGTGTTTTAGTATAATTTTAACTGTTTCAGTTGCTTGAGTGTGATAACTATTAGTTTACTTTTGGTAATCTGGAAAATAACACTTTAACAGTCTTCTATTAGAATAAAGAAACTCGGCTTATGGTGTTTATTTGTTTGTTAAATTTTCCATAACACTACGCAACGATTATTTGCACTAGTCAGTTCTAATTCAGAAGTGGTAGACTAAAGGAAAGGTAGTTAGTAAACACCACCTACCGCTAACTCTTGAATTACTCTTTTATCAATGGAAAGGGGAATTGACTGACACATTATAACACTCTTTTGGCTAAAAGGGTGAGCATGTTTGGTGGTGTGGTTCGAATCCACCACCCACAGGCTGCGAGCCAATCGCCCTAATAACCAGACCATGTTAGGTTTAACTTGATGTGAATACGGTACACAAATATGCAGTCATGTGAAAAAGTTAAGACACCCTATGAAATCTTGTATATTTGTGTAACATTTTTGGATATATAGATATTTAATCTCAATTTCAACAATACTGAGAAATTATAGGAATATAACTAAACAATTAAAACTGAAGAAAAGACTTTTCAAGATCTTCTATAAATATAATTCTACAAAAATGCACATTCTAACTGAGGAAAAAGTTAGGAGAGCCTACCCCCTAAGAGTTAGTGTTACCCCCTTTGGCTGAAATAATTGCAGTAAGACGCTTCTTGTAGCCATCTAGCAGTCTCTGACATCGGTCTGAAGAAAGTTTGCCCCACTCCTCAATGCAGAATTCTTTCACCTGTGAGATGTTTGAGGGGTTTCTTGCGTGTACAGCTCGTTTCAAGCCACCCCACAGCATCTCAATGGGATTAAGATAAGTGCTTTGACTCGACCATTCCAGGACTCTCCATTTCTTAGTTACCAGCCAGTCCTTGGTGGATTTACTGGTATGTTCTGGGTCATTGTCGTATTGCAGGGTTCAGTTCCGCTTCAGCTTTAATTTTCGTACAGATTGTCTCACATGATCCTCAAGCACCCTGTGATACACAGTAAAATTCATGGTAGATTCTATGATTGTGAGCTGTTCAGGTCCTACTGCAGCAAAGCAGCCTCAAATCATGACACTTCCACCTCCATGCTTCACAGTTGGTATAAGGTTTTTTTCTGGAATGTTTTCTGTTCTGGTGTCCAAATAATTCAATTTTGGAATAATCTTTCCAAAGAACATTTTTCCAGAAATCCTGGTTTTTGTCAACATTCTCTTTGGCAAATTTCAGTCTGGACTGATGTTTCTCTTAGAGAGCAAATGTTTCCTCCTTGCACACATCTTATGCAATTTACACTTGTGCGGTCTCTTTCTGATTGTAAAGGCATGCACTTTTACTTCAAAAGAAGCCAGATCCTGCTTGGACGACCATACCTGGGCATGTTGGCAGTTGTTTTGAAATCCCTCATCTTGTTGATTATTTTCTGGACAATGGAATGGCTGATTTTAGAAACTTTTGGGATCTTTTAAAATTCCTTTACCAGACTCATAAGCTGCTACAATTTTCTTTCTGAAGGCCTCAGACAGCTCTTTTTTTCTCATTTTCAATTTATTTACAAGAAAAAACAGGACGAAAAGACAAGACACGAAATACAAGCAAAATCATTAAATATATACAAACAAGAAAACATTAAATATATATAAATATTAACATATATAAACGGAAAAAGCCATTAAATATATACAAACGAAAAAACATTAATATATACTGACAAAAACAAACAAAGCGAGAGCAGAGGCAGGGCGGCTCAGAAGTTGATCTCTACCCGTCCCCCCACCAACGCACAAAGGGGCGAGACGTCCAGCCGCCAAAGGCTCCGGAACCCAGGCTCTGGTAGTCTGCCTCAAGGCGGAGTAAAAGCCTATATCTGGTCCTTTCCAGTATTGAAAAGTCCGACACCAGAGCCTGCTTGAAAACCAAGTTGTTCCGAGCAAGCTAGACGACCCTCTAAAGACAGACAGCGAAAGGTAACAAACAGGAGAAAGGAAATTCCATGGCGTCGGACACATGGATTGCCCAGACCACCCCTGCGAGGCGGTAGCATTAAGAAGTGCCAAGACACTGCTTCAGGCTTGCTACCCCACATGAAGCCATAGACATAGCGCTCGATGACCCGAGCAGTGCAGTCATCCAGAGGAAGGACAGCCTCCAGGTAACAGACCAATGGGAGGATCCTCCTCCGCACCACCTCTGCTCTGTCAAACAGATTAAAAAGGCAGTAGCGGTAATCTTGCACGGTCGAACCAACACACTGAACCACCCCTTCCCAAGCAGTTCCAGGGCCCACGAAAAAATGAACCCCGAAACAGTTGATCGTGGAGGGAGTCCAAACAAGACCAAACGGGGAGTCGGCAGGCGAGGCCAATTTGCCAAAACCCGAGACTTGGAAATATTCAGCTGGGTGGCACTGGTCCGAGAGTAACAATGGACAATGGTCAGCACTAAACCTAAGGATGTGAGGTTCTCAAGGAACAGGTGCACATCGTCTCCATGTGCCACGTATGTTACGCACGAACCCTCCTGGCATTTGAAGGCCACGCATGGATCCCGAGTGGTACAGATGAGAGAGAAGGCACTCAATAACCAACATATAAAGTTTTGGGGACAACGGGCAGCCCTGACGAACCCCCTGTAAGATGGGAAATGAAGACATCAGGTACCCATTAAGCAAGAGCCTGCTCGAAGCAGTCGTATAGAAGGCTCGCACGTACAGGACAGAAACTGGAGGGAGGCTACACCTCTCCAAAATAAACCACAGAAATAAATGGTTAATTTGATCGAAAGCTTTGCTCTGATTAAGGAACACAAAGACCGTAGGGATAGCCCCATCCGTGATGTAATGAAACAGGTCACTTAGAAGCACCAGATTTTGTTGGATACTTTTGCCCTGCACGCCACAAGTCTGAGTGCAGCAGACCAAGGAAGGCATAACCACACCCAAACGGGCACACAGGACTTTAGAAATAATCTTTGCATCCACGTTTAGGACAAAAACGGGCGCCACGAGGAAAGATCTTCAGAGTGGCTGGGATCCTTACAGATAAGCGCAATTAGCCCATCTAACATTCCCGGTGGCAAAGATCCTGCAGCCAGACAGTTATTAAAAGGTCGGACGAAGGAGGGTTCGACGACATGCCACACGTGGTTGTAAAATTTCACTGGCAGCCCATCCAGCCCAGGACACTTACCAAGTGGCATGGACCGAATGGCCAACCAACACTCACCTAAGGAGACTGATTTCACCAGCTGTTGGTGAAAGGAAGGGTCGAGGAAGGGCAAAAACCGAGTAATGTCGTCCCACAACCCCATATCCATGGATGAAGCCAAAAATAAACAGCGATAGTAGCCGAGGCTCGCGCTCAGAATATCTGAGATGTCAAATGGCGATTGACCAATCTACAACACCAGACTGGACATGTGTCTGGTCTTAGCCATCTCCCGTACCTTGCACAGCAAAACCTTGGTGGCAGTTCTAAAATCGAGCGACTCCATCAGACTAGAGACACTCGCCGCACAGAACAGTTTGGAATAGTCCAAATCTATTTCCCTATGGAGTGTCTCAATGTTCGAGAGGACCCAGCAATCCATCAGTCCACCATGAAGTAAGGCAGCCAAGATGTCCTGCTCGCCCTGCAAGGCCAGAAGACGGGCTCGCGAAAGCCGCATGCCAGCATGCCTCCTAGAGACTCGCCCACGAAGACCTTGTGACAGACTTGACAGAACAGAGCCCCCGAACAAGAGCAAGCAAAGCGTCTCCAACCCCATCTTCGGCAAGGAGGGAGACGTTGAGCCACCAACACACCGGGGCTCCGATAAACGGGGAAAAAATACCGGAATGTGGTGAGAAACGCTCGATGGTCAGACACATAAAACGAGACATTCCCAACCCGATAAACAGCAGCCCTGCCGTGGCTCTGTCGTAGAACCTGTCAAGCAACAAGAAACGCCCCGACCAGTCCAGGATGCCATAAAAGGAGACCCATGCAGTGCACATCAGATATTGAAAAAGTCGCAATCCGAATGCACTGCGCCCAGAGACCGCGTATACTGATTACCAGAAAAAGGATCACCCCCAATCTTGTCCATGTAAAGATCCAAAACGCAGTTGAAGTCGCAACCAGGGACAATATCGGCCTGTGTAACCATGAACCTGTCTAAGCCCGAGAAGAAGGCTTCCCTCTCCCCAGGCAGGGCAGGCACATACACATTGACAAGCCGAATCTTACAATCCCCAGTAACAACACCGACGTACACCGGGGACCCCACCCACGGACGACGCTAGAGGCCGCGGTAGGACGAACGGCCGCTCCCGCCTTCTAAACCGTGGTCTTATTGGGCCGCGAAATCGTCGGTGGCCCCACAGCCACCGAGGCATACGTCGCCACACGCCTCGAGCAACAAAAGGGCGTATGGCCACCACTACACACATTGCACATGATAGTGCAGGCACTGTCCTCATGTCCATATGTCAGACATGTCCCGCACGGCGGGGTCTGGCACTCTGCCAATAAGTGGTCCTCGAGGCCACAGCGGCGACACAGTCGGCGCATGCCCAGATAGTTACACATTACCCGGAAACCGTTTACTGCAATGAAGTTAGGGACCGGCTTCAGCATGTCCATACAGACACGCCGGTTCCCTGTGCTCAAAAAGGGTCGAGACTGCTGCGCCTAGTGTTCGATTTTGAGCACAGTCCCATATTTCGACAACACACCCTTAACGACGTCATGGGACATTTCAAATGGGGCCGATCGAAGGGTGATCCACTTAATGTTTCTCCTAGCCGGCTCCACAAGTACACGTTGATGTACCAAGAGAAAATCTAACTGGTCTAGAAGGCGACGGGCTTGGGCGGCTGACACCAGCGTCGCCACATAACGCCCGTTGCCAAGATGTTGCAAACATTCTGTGTGGCTATCTCCGATAGCAACGTTCACGGCGTCTATAACCGCCAAGGGTAGCGAGGACGCGGACACCACAAAGAGGATGGATCGCGGCCGAGCAGAGTACGGCCGGAAGGGCATGGCCATACCGGCCTTCACTAATCAGTCCCCTCACACACACACACACATTGTAATTAACAATCTATGGATATATATATGTGTGTGTAGTTGTATGTACGAAATCATTGTCCTATTGGTATTCCAGTTAAAATAAAGAGATATGTTTTATCATTTTTCCTCCATTATACTTGTATTAGCTACGGGAACAAGACAGAAATCGATTAATTGTTAGATAACAAGAGAAAGTCAGGATTTATTCACGGCATAAACAAGATGTTGCCATAACAACCAAACTATGTGCCAATTTGCAAAGCAATGGAGGATAAATATGGTATCGAAAATATCCATGGCTACAAAAATAAACTTTCCGTTACAAATATTTTAGCATGAAGTATATCATTTTGTAGGTATTATAATCAGTTAAAAAGGAGTAAGTTATTGATTTCATTACATTATCAACTTCAACTCAAGCGTCTATATTATCAAATGATTATTGTAATTTTCTCGTGAAACTCATTTCTCATTCATCTCAAACAAAATTTCAGGAAACGTTCTCAGAATTCTTCGAATAAAACATGGTTTTGAGAGCAGCACAAATGTTACATTTTACAAACTTCTCAAGATTTTGATAATAAGCTTGAATCCAAATTCAATTTTTAGTTATACTTTTATTCTAAATTGATACGGCCCGGCATGGCCAGGTGGGTTAAGGCGTCCGACTCGTAATCTGAAGGTTGAGAGTTCGAATCCCCGGCACACCAAACATGTTCGCCTTTTCACTCGTGGGGGTGTTATACTGTGACGGTCAATCCAACTATTCGTTGGTAAAAATGTAGTCCAAGAGTTAGCGGTAAATGGTGATGACTAGCTGCTTTCCTTCTGGTTTTAATCTGCTGAATTAGGGACGGCTAGCACAGATAGCCCTCGAGTAGCTATGCGAAATTCCAAAAACAAAGATACTAAATTAATACATCGATAAGTCGTGATTGATAAGAAAAAAACTTCTTACAAAATATTAAGCGATGCATTATAATCAAAGCTATTTGTGATTGTTACATTTTAAACGATATAATATTTCTTCAATGGCAGTCAAAATTTCTTAGAGAAAATTTGTAGAATGTGGAACCTTAACAGCATTTCTTGTTGTTTGTTCTTCTCTTGTGATTGTCACCAGTATTTTCTGACAGTAGAGAAACATTAAAACCAGACTTTTAAATTAGATCTAAACGCTCTAAATTGGAACTTAATTTTGTATTTGACCCAGAAGGGTGCTGAGTTGTAGCTTTGTCCGACTATTTCATTTGCCAAGTAACTGACTATCACCTTTATGCCTGAAAATGTGGAATATGGCCCGTAACATCAAGTCTCGAATCCTAAGCCTTTCGACTCGCATTCCTGTACATTAACATACGACTAATTTAATATGAGTAATATTAAACAGCAGTTTATAAATGACATGTTGATCAAAGTAGCTCGGACCATGCTAACTGATTTTGTCTGACTGCATGCCAGTTGTCATTTGGTTTAAAATAAGGGACTATTTTGGTTAGAATTTTTTCCAGTATAGAATTATTAAACACAAAAACTGATCACAACATTTATCAATGTTGTCTGAATCAATAAGCGACACAAAAAAAAAACAGTGTCGTTGCCTTACAACAACAATATTAAATATCGTAAAAATCCTTACACGAATAGCTTTTATGTACTTTTTTTTAATTGACAGAACTAAATATATTTTCACTCTCTCTTTGTACTCGTAAAATTTTGACATTGCATATAAGTCACATGTTCATTTTAGACTGAAGCCTAATTTGAATCAAACGTTCTATCTTTTAGGTGAGGTTATAAAAACACCTATCAGATCATAAAGAAACCGTAAAAGGAGGAATAACAAATCTAGAAAGCAAACTTATAGTGAATTAAAAAAACGCCTCTGATATTATTTGACCAAAAGTATAAAAACGGTTTATGTTCTATTTGGTTTGATTTGAATTTTGCGCAGAACTACACAAGGACTATCTGTAGTAGCCATCCTTAATTTAACAGTGTAAGACTAGAGGGAAGGCAGTTTGTCATCAGCGCCCACCGCCAACTTTTGGGCTACTCTTCTATAAACGAACAGTTGGATTGACCGTTACATTATAACGCCCCCACGGCTGAAAGGGTGAGCATGTTTGGTGCGATGGGGATTCGAACCTGCGATCTTCAGAATACGAGTTGAGTGCCTTAATCACCTGGCCAGTTCTATTTGAATCTGAAATTTGTGCTGATTAACTGAAAGAATTAGTTCGAGAGGAATTTTTTCCTTGTTTTTCTCCCATTTATAGATAAAGAGATAGTTGGTAGTCATTTATCTGTTCAAATTCGCTTGTTTAAAACGATTATTAAAATTTAGATAAAGTGCATGAACGTTCTCCTTTAGTATTGTACGTAAAAACAATTTGATAACGACATAAAACAATTCATTAAACACTGTGTTTTCTAGGAAGAAAATATTTAAAACGTTTCTGTTTTACGTAATAACTTTTTTAACGTTTGTAGAATCTTCAATTATTTTTGTTAAAATTATATTGAACAATTTTGACAGTAATGGTTACGATGAAACTGTTTCGGACAAATTCGTATCAACTAAAGTGTTGGCAGTTATTGGAAATGAATAGAACATGCTCGTATTTAGAATTAAGAAATTTTCTCAGTAAAAGCCTGTCACCTAAAATTCGACGCATTTGATATAATTTTCTGAAAGCTCTTTTATCGCAAAGCATTATTTCAATAATTTGTACATAACATCCATTAAAAATATTATCAATAAGCAAAGACACAAAAGAAGAACAGTTGAAATACATAAATTAAACAGAACCTACCAACAGTGGAAATACATAAATTAAATAGAACCTATCACGACTAAACAATAACAATTTACACCTTGCTATGGAATTTTTTTAAAAAATGAAACACTTGTATTTGGGAGGGGGGGTAGTTTAAATCATTAATTACAGTATTCGGTTTGTTTAATCATAAATACTTGAATGAAGGAAAACAAACATATATGCTTTACATCTAAGTGGCTGTTTGTGATTGGAACCGGGATAACTGCTTTTTTATAAACACTCATAACTATGTGTATTTAGTGTGACATAAAAGTTATATTTTTAGTATCTGTGTAAATGCTTGCGATTTCTTAAGATGGCTATTGTAAAAACTATTTCGTTTTAATAATTTTATCATTTACTTATATATAACTATTCAATCACAACTGAATTTAATTTATTCTAATTTTGTTCGTTAATATTTTATTAAATTGTGTTCCTGTGTTATGTGGAAGTAATATAAATATCATCCCTACTATCTTGTTTGCATTGTTTACGAATATTTTGATACAAAATGTATTATGTATACAAAGATAGATAACTGATTCTTGTTACTTCGCGTGTGAGCTTTATAGCTTTGCGCTCATTGATAAGAAACTGTTATAATATACATTGTTTCACCATTTCTGCCACAACAAGCTGAAGTTACAACCTTCACGGCTGAGCGTGGCTCAATGGATAACGTGCCAGACGATGGATCAGTGGATACATCTTCCACACCCCCTTACCACAAAAAGCAAATCGTTCTCCATGCTTTATGTTGGTGGTTTAGCTTGTTTTGGAATTTCGCACAAAGCTACTCAAGGGCTATCTGTGCTAGCCGTCTCTAATTTAGCAGAGTAAGACTAGAGGGAAGGCAGCAAGTGGTCACCACCCACCGCTAACTCTTGGGCTACTCTTTTACCAACGAATAGTGAGATTGACTGTCACATTATAACGTTCCCACGGGAGGGTGAGCATGTTTGGCGCGACTCGGGCGCGAATCCGCGACCCTCAGATTACGAAGCGCATGTCTTAACGCGCTAGGCCATGCCAGGCCCCCCTCTGTTCTGTTAGAAAAGAGTAACCTAAAAGATAGTGTTTGTATGATATTAACTAGTTGCTTTCCGTCGAGTTTAACAATTCAAAATTAAGCACAACTAACCCTTAAACAGCTTTACTTGAATATTTGCAAAGAAACATAACTCGCCAAAAAATAGAGCGCGTTTGCAGCAACTACACGTAAAAAAAGAATTCAACGTTTCACAGTCCGTGAGGTCTAATTATTATATTTGTCCGACTTCGTTATCTGTGTTAGCTTATATTAGAGCCATATATGATTTAGTGGTTTCTTTAAATTTCATTAACTTCAAACCACGTTAGAGAGCAGCTCTAATGTGGTTCTGGTTGTTGATTTTTAGAGATGGTAAGATTTTATATTTGTGTCGGAAAATTAAATCGGTGAATGAAAAACTATTTGAAAGGAAAGAATAATTAAAAAAAAAACTTATCTTTGAGTGTGTAACAAGATATTATTCGAAAATGCGGTTTTCTTTCTTTGTTTTTGAAATATGTGTGAGTGCTCTATTTGCATTTTAAATAGCGCCACCTAACGATAAATGAAATCCATCGGATTTCTTATGTGTATTATTTTCATGATTGTCAACAAACATGTCAGCGATGAATAGAAACCTGAGGAGGAAAATCTCATTACGGGAAATTTATTAACAATTACCAGATAACAAATTTGTTATTCGTGCAGGTAGTTAATTTCATGGTCAGAGGTGGATCTCCAAGAGAAGTTGCACATGATCCTAACATGAATTATTTATATAAAAGCGAACCAGTTTCTTTCTTTATAACAAACTGTGTTAACATCGGAAGTGAGTGGCTGTGTTTCATCGTAATATCCTGCAGAAGTTTTCTCTTTCAGAGTTTAATGATAAAAACTGTGAAGCTGTGAATTTTAGCCAACTTTCAGTAATATCCAACCTCAGTAAACGTATTTTCGATTTAGAACTGTTTCTAAATGTTTCAATTAATTTTGAACAATTTTATGAACGTCTGAATGACCAGGAAGCTGAAAACTTTGTTTTTAAAGTTTGAGCCCCCCAGTGGCTCAGCAGTATGTCTGCGGACTTACACGCTAAATCCGGGTTTCGATACCCGTGGTGGGCAGAGCACAGATAGCCCATTGTATAGCTTTGTGCTTAATTCAAAAACAACAACTTCTAAAGTTTGAAGTTTAAAGCACAAATAAAAAAAATTAAATAAACTGTTAAATTACAATATTTTCAACAATAGTTTACGAATCTCTGCATAAAACAGAACTAAAAAATTGTAGGCACTCTGATTAGATCAGCTATGTTACAATTGATTGAAATTGCATATATATTATTTTTATTATTAACGCGAATTTGTGAGTAGCATTTACAAACCAGTTAATTTTTGTTATACATGGAGATGTATTAAAGTTTTGTTACCTTCTTGCTGATATTCCGTTATCAATAGAAATAAGTCCAGATGTTTGCAATCTCTTATTGAGAAGCAACGCTTCATTTATCGTCTTATTCAGAAAGTTTATTGTCAAAAGAAGGTAATTTCCCTTTCTGACGTATTAGTCTTATAATTCACCGTCTTTACACTAAAATGCACTTTATACACAGTAATTATTATTAAACTGTTTGTTTTTTTACCTACTTAAGAGCTATCTGCGCTAGTCGTCTCTAATTTAATAGTATAAGACTAGAGGAAAGGCAGCCAGTCATCATCATTCATCGCCAACTCTCTTGGGCTCATCTTTTTACCAACGAAGAGTGGGAATGACCGTCACATTATAC
Organism: Carcinoscorpius rotundicauda; assembly: GCA_011833715.1. Lineage (NCBI taxonomy): Eukaryota > Metazoa > Arthropoda > Merostomata > Xiphosura > Limulidae > Carcinoscorpius > Carcinoscorpius rotundicauda. Next base: position 52,544,744 of record CM022395.1, read on the forward strand.
TGCCCCTACGGCTGAAAGGGCAAGCATGTTTGGCATGACAGGGATTCGAACTCGAAACCTTCGGATTACGAGTCAAACACCTCAACCACCTGGCCATGCCTGGCCTATTTTTAAACTAAGAGTAAATACTGCATAAAAATAATCAATGGCGAGCACTCGGTAACACATTACAAATACAGCAGAAACGGACTTGACCTTAAGGACTAGCGTATTTTCCATTGCTAACCTTACAGGTTGAATAGATATCGAAGGTATACAGTGGTATATCAATTGGTGTGTTTAGAAAGGAAGACGATTACCATTTAAAGTATGATTTGAAGCATGAAAAAATAAACGTGAAATTTCAGTTTCTAAAAACCTACGCTTTAATAGTGTATGATAAACTGGAGGTAATAATAAAATATTGCATTAATAATGTTAAAGCAACCAGATAAACAGGTTGACTTCCTCACAGAACAGTTGAAAGTTTATTGGATGTATAGGTTTGTTTACAGTTAAGTACAAAAGCTGCACAATGAGTTATCTGTGCCTTGCCCACCACGGATATCAAAAATCTGATTTCTAGCGATGTAAATCTGCAGATTTATAAGTATCCACATCAACAGTGCCGAAAGATACTGATGTGATAGAGTATTTGTTGCGGCAGTTAAGGTGCCTGACCCTTAATTTCAGGGTTAAGGGTTCGAATCCCCGTTATACCAAAGATGCTCGCTCTTTTAGTCGTGGGGGGCGTTATAAAGTGACCTTTGGTAAAAGAGTAGCTCAAGAGTTGATAGTGGGTGGTGATGACTACCTGCATTCCATCTTGTTTTACACTGTTAATTTAGGGACTGCTAGCGCAGATAGCTTTCGTGTAACTTTGCGCAAAAATTCAAAGCAAACAAAAACTTCTTATATAGCTATAACCTGAAGTAGCTACACTTATACTAAACAATAATTAATTACGAATTTCTTAGAATTACAAGCTGGAGTTTAAAACTATTTCATTTGTACCATAAAAGGGAACTATTATTAATTTACATTTTATAATTATTTATCAGATAATAACATATACAAAAACACGCATCAAACAAAACAGTTAATTTAACATTACAGCTCAAAAACTGTAGCTCTGATTTCGCACAAATAACAAAAGAGGACGCCAGCAAGTTTGTGTATTTTACTTAAACAAAAAATTAAATTATTCGGATTCATAGCCGTGTTATTATTAAAACTATTGTCTGTAGTAAGTTTAAAATGAAATCGATTCCTTTCAGTTTAGTTTACATTTTGGCTCCATTTTTAAAACTATTTTTATCCTGCTTGGACCCCACACATTTCAGGTTTGTTTCCGGGCGTTCGGCACGTAACGTGCAAAAACACAGAGCGTGGGTCGCGATTGCAGCGCCCTCATCAGTTCCTTCAAATTTTATAGCTGTGAAGGATTACGTATAAGTAACGTATATTCGAGTGCTTAGCTTCTTTCCGGACCTTGCATTCAAAGCACCAGCAGTTTTGCGCCCTTGCAATCTCTTTTGGAATCATCCTCTCCCGAGGTAAGATGTTCACTTTCCACCACACTTAGTTTAAAATGTAATCAACAAACAATTCCACGTTTCTCAAATCAAATCGTGAAAAAGTATTTATTTCTTTTATTTAATAGTCTAGACTGTAGGTGGATATTTAAATTTAAATGTTTTTTTTAGTTTCATTTTAGAATTTGAGGATATTCGTTTTAAATATCCTTACTTGTGCTGCTTGTAGGCAAACATTTTCGTTTTTGACTAAAATAAAGCACTTTAAAAATAACTTTCACGTACACGCATTAAATTCAGTTGTTGTTTTTCACTTTCGTCACCATATTCTGTTTATCTCATTTTTTCACTAAAATAAAACTCGGAGTTTTTATTGCATTGTTTATGTAAACCAGAGATACTTCGCTCCAGTTTCAGTTCGTTTCTTCAAGTACTTGACAATAAATTGTGTGTCGTATTTATTATTTTTCTTTGATTTCTACTACTTGAATAAAGTTTCTGTTTTTGCTCTACAGTCTCTACAGTTATTACAACTGTTTCATCACGTAACCTATAAGCAATCATTTGTGAGCCACAAATGTAAAAGAAATGCTTGACAATTAAAGCCTTGAACTTTTCGAACACAATTAGAGCATACGTATACGCTTATTTAACAAACTGGCTTAACATAATGTACGATATCACATCCTGTACGACTTCTTGTGATTGTGTCAAATCGTACATGTTTATAATTTTAATGATAAAAAAACAACATTTAAAACCAGAATTTTTAGTGTGTGAATATTACAAGTTGAAATATTATCCAACCTTTTGTATATAATCAAGCACTGATTATTTTATTGGATATCATTTTTTAATTTATTTTACCCATAAAATATCAATTTAGAAACCACTTAAATCTAGTATGAATGTAACTTTGTGAAATGCGTGCTACTGCTGCGCAACTCCAGTTAAATGTTGCCTGGACAACGAGTTTTTATTACATATACTGTATATGAACCAAATCAAACACAAATCAAGTTTGAAATATATACACACACTATTTTATAGTCAGTGACCTTGGTACTAATAATCTACATAGTTGCATTTACAGAGTGTGAAAAAACAAACAAACTGTTTTTATATCCATATTTTTAGAAACTTTTTCCGAACAGAAACCACTTAGAAAGACCAATGTACCATCTATACAACAATTCAGCTACAATAAAGCATTGTATTGTTGTCAAAACTGGTTATTTAAATTACAAAGTTCATGGACATTTTTCGTGTTAATGTTCTTACAAGTAAAAGTATATCAAATGTTCTTTTCTTGGAAGCCACACATTAGTTATTGATTTGAGCTGAGTTGACTCTTCATACGGGGAAAACAGATAATCGTATTAATTCAAGCTGTGAGTATCATTGTCACAGTGTATAATAGTCATCAGATATCACAGGTATTAAATGTATATGTGTAAAAACGGCTCCGACACTCAGTTACACAATCCCTTCCAAACATGTGGTCAGCTTCCGGTCAGTTACCACTTTCTTTCTTTGTGAACCTGATGATGACCGAAGAAGGTCGAAACGTTTGTTCGCTCCTCTACGTAAAATATTTTCTCAACCCAAACGAGCCGTTTTTACACATACATTTTCATCTACAAGTAGGTTTTCTCGACATCACTAAGTATTAAATTTATTCCCTTTCACTCGTGAAAATTCGATGGATATATTCGTTGCTGCCACTAAACGTACAATTTAATTTCAAAGTAATGACTTCAAAGTAATAGTCGTAACACGATTGTAACGCAATCGTAATTGTCACGAAGCAATACCGGGTTTATTACGTATAAAACTTTTTAACGCTTTATCCAAATAGACTTGGTTTATCGAGGTGTCACTTGTTGCAAAATAATAAAAGAACATTGTTAAATTTGTGTGAATCATTGAAGTCTGATGTATATTATGAATCATATGTTACTTCATCCTTTACTTTTGTACATATTTCTATATTTAACTTATCCCAGACTTTTAGAAGTAAAAGGATCAAACTTAGTACGGGATGATCCAGAGAAAGGGATGCCCTTATCTATATGACGTAGTCCCGCACCAGGGAAGATGGCTAAAATACACCCAGCAGGTAATCTTGCCACGATGATGGTATAACTGTAGGTTTTCAGGGTCACCGAGCTCACATGAGCATCGGATTTTATGTTCCAAGCACCCTCAGTTTCCCTGTGGCGTTACTCACTAACTAGCGAGACCAGAGTTGGCACACTACTTGGGGGTTAAACACGGGCGGGCATTTTAGTGGGAATTGTTTCGGGTATAGGGTAGCTGTAGAAGTAACTGGTGACAGTTAAGAAGTTTAAATAGTACACTCTGTGAAGCAGGCATTGGATGTTTGTTGATTATTGAGTATCATGCTGTAAAACACTAATTTTAATTATTATGTGAAACAATAAATACTCACTCTATTTACCCAGCAACCAAACGTATTATTAGTAATATTTTAAATACCGTAATATATACTTAACAATAATAATCTAAAAATAGAACAATTACTTATTCTTTAAACCTTTACTGGCCTATGTTGTTTAACTTTGACTTGTTATTATAGGAATATGGAGGACCCTTTACATACAAACGCATATAGGAAGCTTTCCCAAGGATACAGTGGTGTCGACATATGTAGTGTGTGCTTATCGTTGTGCTTACAAATCAATGTTTGTTAGTTTACTATATTATATTAGCATAGTTTACTTCTCTACGCATGTAAATAGTTACATTACCAGAAAAGACACACATTAAAGTTGGGCTTTATTAATAATACGGTTCAAAGCAGTATTTAAAGCATGACTATAACTCGATCGTAGTTGTCACGAAATTGAACTTTCTCAATAATATCTTTCAAAGCAGTATTTAAGACATGACTATATTGGGATTGTGAATGTCAAGGAGTTGAACTTTTTTAATAATATCGTAAGGCTATTTAAACCAATATGCTTAAATCTGCACCAATTAAAAAATCAAACGGTTGGTTCAGAAACAACTAAATTACTTATGAATAGAAATAGAATATATTATGTTTTCTGTTCTTTGATCCCATGAATAGAAAAGGTTGGTTTCCTTTACTGGAAAATAACAAACTTTCTTTTCATTTTAATCTATCTTTTAGATTGACGTTAAACTTCCATGAAGTTTAATGATTGAACATATGCAAACTTCTCTACAGAATATCAGTATACGTGATATAGTGAATACACAAGTCTCAGTAGGATTAAAATCTAAATAAAAGGAAACAGCGCATTTCACGAGAAAATGGTTTTGGTTTCATAAAAAGCAGCCTGTATTTCCAACAACAATACCTTACTTAGCTCAGACTGAATTATGATTTACATTTCAACATACTTTTACAGGGTTGTGAAATGTCGTTATTCCACGTACAAAAATAAACCTAAATGTAATGCTTCAAACACGTTGCAACCGGGAAGAATTGCCGTTTGATAAAGATTTAATCTTTGCATGCATAAAGATCAATAGAATCGCAGTTAACAATAGAACGCTAAAGGTAAATACATTATTGTTAAAAAAAAAACTTCTTGTTAAAACTGTTATACTTGTTTGTTCATTTCTAATCCTCGTGCAAAGCTATTCAAGTGCTTCCTGCGTTGGCTGACCCCAGTTTTGAACAGACAGACGAGAAGGACGGGCTATCGACAGTTTGAAATTATATTCTCACTCTATAAAGTTAACAGTTGCTCCTTTACAAATGTCAGAATATTTATTATTTCTTTTTATTTACGTTTCATTTTCGTGAGTCTGCATACTGATTTTGTCATTTTTCAATATCTTTATTGTTTGGTTTGAATACCGGTTGTGTTAAAAGCTGTTTTTTTAAGCAATATTGGCATAAAATATGTTTTGTTTGCTATTGTTTTTTGCTGTGAGTTACATTATCAAGTTTAATGAAGGCTTTTAGGAGAATATCAATTGTTTATGTATCGAACACTGCGCTCAATATTTCTTTTTCGATTTTTTGGTCTTTCATGTAAAACGTTGGTTCAAATTTTATCTGTCCAGCTTAAGCTAAGCTCTTGGTAGCATTCGTAGGAATGTAATTATCTTTGTTGAATTCGTAGTTTTATAAGGATGAAACTAAATGGTTTGGTGTGTATGTTTTTCTTATAGCAAAGCCACAGTGAGTTATCTGCTGAGTCCTCCGAGGGAAATCGAACCCCTGAGTTTAGAATTGTAAATTCAGAGATGGACAAATAGTTTGGTAAAACCAGTGATTTGCACAGATTTCTTAACAGTAAACAGAACCAGAGCAGGTTTTAGAACTTTATTAGGCGAGATATTAATGTTGAAAACTGAAAAGTGCAGAGTACGTTATCAGGAGGCAGTGAGTGACCCTTGTCATTTAGCATAAACAGATAGCTCTTCCGTACTCTCGCTGAGTTAGAATGATAAGGAAAATCATACTTAAATCCCAAACATCAAGGAACATTGTTGTTATCCCACTTATTTTTGGTGTTTATTCAAGTTTGATATTTTTTGTTACAGTGTCAGCCACAGATTCTTAAACTGTTTTTTTCGTAAGAGCTTGTGCCATGAAATTAGTTTCGATGATATAAACTACTGAATAACAAAATTATACTGACGGTTAAATACACTTTATATGGAGAATTTTTTGGACTCACTGCTGTCCAACAGCAGAACTTCTAACGTAACAAACCTCTGTAAAATTTGGAGAAGCCACTCTTATCCAAATATCTTAACAAAGTATCCTCAGAAGCAAGGGCATCGGTTTCCAAGACCACGTTTACTAACACCAAAGGTAGAAAAACTCGATGCAACTGTGTTAGTAGATTTTAAAGTTATGTGGTCAAATGAAATTGTTGTGTCTTTAATTTCCGTTGTATGCAGTTTCTTTCTCGTAAAGAGTTGCGAAACATTCCTTAAAACATAAGTCTATCCATAAGACTTTGTTACACAGGTTGTTCACTGAAGAATACAAAAGAAACAAATCAGTAGCATTAAAGCCAGCCTGACATGAGTAGATGGTTGGAGCACTTGACTCGTAAATGAGGGTCGTGGGTTTGAATCCTCGTCACACCAAACAGGCTCACCTTTTCAGCTGTAGGGGCATTATAATGTCACGATCAATCCCACTATTCTTTGGTAAAAGAGTAGCCCAAGAGTTAGCGGTGGGGGGATGACTAGCTACCTTATCTTTTGTCATACTCTGCTAAAATGAGAACGGCTAGGGCAAATAGTGTTTGTGTAGATTTTCGCGAAATTTAAAAAACAAACAAACAAAAAGCATTAATGCCGAATATTTTTCAAACATTTATATAAATATACTTCATTTGTGGTGAGAAAAGGACAGTCGGAACATTCATAAATCAGTTACACATTACATCTGCAAAAAGTTTGGTTTCGGTTCTTCAATAAATTCTTCTTCAGATAAGCTGATGAAAGATGAAATTCACCGAATATGTTTATATTGAGTAAGAGGTCCAAGTATACAGTGGGTCTTGCGCTTTTTTTTCTAAAATAAACAAAACCTTGCACATTTGACGTTGAGCGAAAAAATAGAAATACTTTTATACGACTAGTCACGTTCCAAAATATATTGAGAAATAACTTTATTCGTCTCACTGTGAGATTACCTGTAAAGAAGAAATATTTCAACAGACTGTATGATATTCATTGCGACGCGTCAAATACCTCAGCGGTAAGTCTGAAGTCTTATAATAATAAAAAACTGGGTTTCGATACCTGCAGTGGGCACGACACTGATAATTCATTGTGTAGCTTTGCGCTTAACAACAAACAAAAAGCTACAAAACTGAAACAGCTTTCATCGATTTTTCATTTTTGGAGTCCAGAGTTTACAGCCACGTTTTCATCACATAATCCGGTAAATGGCTCGAATCATTCGTACGTACACAATGTATTTGTGTAAAGGAGTATGGGATTTAGAAAGATACAGTTTGACCTCAGCGTTCGATGGATCTATAGGTAATGAAAGTGTTGAAAATTGAAAATGAATTTGTTTTTATTAACTTCTCAGTTGCACTCGAAAAAAAAAACATCTTAAGAAACGCAAAAGTGCTATTTGTTGGATGACACATCGGATCTTCTATTTCTGTTACTACCTTCCTCCGATATTGACATGTCTACGGAATTACAGCGCCTAAAAACCGGCTTTCTACCCGTTGTGGGCATAGCACAGATAGTCCATTGTGTAGTTTTGTGCTCAACTTCAAACAAACCGATAAACTATTTCCGTTACGAAAGGGTGGTGCCGTTAAAGCTGTGTTAGTTTTGTATGTTCTAAAACGTAACATATTTTTAAATTATAAAAGATAAAAAGTGAAAGTAAATTCAAACGATAGATCAGAATTATATATAATAAAGATGATAACTAAAACATCCACTGGATTTAATAATTGATTCATATGTCCATCCTTTTCAGGCAGGTGATAATATCAGCTAATATGTACAACTTTCTTCCTTCAGACAGGAGATAAGGTTAAATCAACTAATACGTCCGTTTTCATTAAGGCAGATGAAAATGTTAAATTAGCTAATATGTTCATTTTGAATCTCTCAGATAGATGATAATCGTAAAAGGTAATATGTTTATCTTCCTTCCTTTGGGCAAGTTAGAATGTTAAATCGGTTAATGTGTCCATCTTTGTGCAGCTCTTTCAGTTGTAACTTATAACATGCTCCTATTTCTTCATGCTGAGAGTTATTGTCTTCGATGTAATGGCTTTTTTTCATTTATTTATTAAGATAAATAAATATCGTTTTTGAACTTCAGAAGTGTGAGCAACATTATACAACTTTATAAAACAAACGATAAAACGCATCTTGTAACCTCAAACATTGATAAATACCTGAAATGCATTATGTGATATAAATATATTAGTTTAACTGTTAAATTTAATTTTATATTTGATATAAATAATTAAATAAATATATATAGAGAGAAAGAGCTTTTCTGCCCTTCATGTACTTCAGAAATAATTTCGAACATTTGTAACAAGAAGTCTCAATTTTAATAAAAAAAATATGTAAATGTATATATGAAAATAACATTCTGTTTACTAGTAACAGCGTATGAATAATGTGTCATAAAAATGTAGTTCAAAGACCTCTGGTGTCAACGATCAGATGCTGGATAAATTTCACTCGTGACATCGTAAATAAGTGAATGGTATGGTTAAAAGCACTGGTAAAAACAGTGGAACGTTATTTGCCTTGAAAAGCGGTGATAATACTGGAACTAAAGACTCTAACCTTAAAAGACTTATTTTCTGGCACTTTATAGGAACTTAAGCGACGTATATGTGAAGACAAACACGGTATTTTTATCGTTCTTTACAAAGAAGCCGGTGAGTGCACAACGTTGTATCTTCTTTAGCCGTACGCAAATATCAGTTCGATAAGGTCTCTCACAACTACGACGTCTTTTTTTTATCATATGACTAGAGTTTTGTTGTTTATTAATCTATGTTCGCGCCTTAAAGATCCCAGCATGTTCTTTTAGCTCCCATTTCCTACGTTTCAGTTTCCACAACACCGTAACACAGATATCTAACTTTTTTTGTTTTATGGTTACTTTCTTATTAATTCTCTCTTTTTGTCCTAAGTTCTATTCATTGAAAGTTCACTTCTTAACAAAACTCTCAAACTGGGTATTTTACAATTTCAATTATTTTCTTGATTCTATTCCTCATTTGAAATGTTAGTTATATATTTACAAAATGTTTATACTTTTCGTTTAATGTGTAAGACAATGTTCTTATTTAATAACAAATCAACTTGAAAGAAAGTATTATTTTTACGTCATGTTTTCTTTATGAATAATAACATTATTAATGGAACGCTCTTAAACTATTAGATCTGGGACTAAAGGTAGCAAACTTAAGTAAGATTCTGTGACTTTCACAATCATATAGAACGTTCTTGAATTTAGCTTTTACCTAACGTTTGTTTGTTTGATCTGAATTTTGCTCAAAGTTACACGAGGGCTATCTGCGCTAGCTCCCTAATTTACCAGTGTAAGACTAGAGGAAAGGCAGCTAGTCATCACCATCCACCGCCAGCTCTTGAGCTACTCTTTTTTACCAACGAATAGTGGGATTGATCGTCACATTATAATGCCCCCACGGCTAAAAGGCATGTTTGGTGTGAGCGGGATTCGAACTCGCAACGCTCGGATTACGAGTCGAAAGCCTTGACCAGTTGGCCTAGCCAAATAGTACTTCCACAAATTCTATAATTACCAATGTAATATGTGTGCTTATATTCACCCATTTAAAGAAAAAACATGTATATAGGTCAGCTATTTAACAGGTTAATTATTTATTAATAGTTTTATTTGTGTATATACATGTTTTTCAGACTATGGTAGATTTTAGCTCACATTGACTGCTTTTATAGTACAGTATTCTCAATTTATGTGATTGCTTTAGTAAGTTTGAAATCAATTATAATTTTTTGTTTTGGTTTAGATGATCTGGAAGTTTTTTTTAACCGCGTGCTTGTGTGCAGCTGTTGTTTGCGTACAAGGACTTCCGAACAACCACAGGGTCCAGAAAAGAAGTCAAAAGATCTGTGGGACGCAATTAGCCGAGGCTCTAGCTATAGTGTGTCACAGCTTTTATTACAGCCCCTTCAAGAGAGCAGAGAGTGAATTACCTAGCAAGGATGAGGACTACGGTAAAACACCCTTCTGTATAGTCGCTATCACTTATACTCTGGTGGTTACGTGAGGATCTAGTTTTTGTTATGGATTTTCTCAGAATTCAACAAAATAGTCTGTGTAACGTTTATTACTTTCCCATGATGCAACCGGACAAAAATCTGTCTTGATCGTAGAAATAACATTTCACACAGTTCTTGTTAATAATGTCAGATATCATTCCGTTATGGATTTAATTATATACTAATAACGAAAACAATAAGAGGTGTTGTGGTGAGACGATTAGAAATTAAATTATTATCTGTGTGTTTCTCAGAGTTATTGCATATGGTGTGGAAAGTGTGCCTGTATAGAGATATGATTAAACTGAAACACTTTGTTCTGATTTTGACAAAGTTCTTCAAAATGTAATAAGCTTTTACATCGCTGGTCCTTCAAAAGATTTATTTTAGATATTTCGCCAAGGAAGACCACTGTGAGGAATACCTTGTTTCATATTTCTGCACTTATGTTCAAAACTGTGTGTTCTGGTGAAGAATGGAAACTGTATTAAAACCAATGAAACCAGAGCTTAACACAAAATTATATAGAGGTCGGAAATTTCAGCGATGGTGCAACAGCCTGTGAAATTTGTGGTTGTTGTTTTCTGAACTGAAAAAAAACCTATCAATAAATCGATTTTGAAATTACAAAACTCGTGAGTTCTGCAGAATTTTATGTTAAATTGAAAAAGGTTGGTAAGCTACAGCTCGTGAATAGGACGATGTCTGTTTTAATGATAATTTACAAGTTTAATAAACATGCACGTTTCTCAGAAAGAAAGTTTAATCCTTCTCACAAACAAATTCGTAGCTTCAAAAGCCTTTTAACTTCAGTTTTCTGTAAATGCTTACAATTCATGTCCTCCTTGAGGAGGACTTTTGTTTTTAGAATAAGTTCAGAAAACAATCACAGGTAATTGTAGAATTATTATGAATTAATGTACTGCTTGCTGGAAATCAAAGTATACTTTTCAATATACGGAACTATATAAGTCTAAGAACAAGAAAGTGAAAAAGAAATTCTTAACTTATATTACCAATAACGTTTGAACAGAACTGGTTGGATAAAGGACGTCTTCGTTGTTACACTTAGACATTAGTTAAACAGAACTTTTATTTGTTCAACATTATGTATAAAATAATTTGTTGCGGTTTCATTTTGGTTGCGCTCTGTCACGAACTCTAATTTTAATCAAAAATAGATATCAAAAACCAGATCCACAGTTTAAGGGACGAGTTTGAGTAAAATAACATCATTATTTTTCCGAGTTTTTCATATTTTTTAATACAACAGTTTTGTATTTTGTAGATGGTAATCTGAACTTCGAAGATGGATTGATACACAGTAGGAGTGCCTTGGCACTCTTTGGAAAGCGGGACGTGCTCTTTCGGAAGGTCAGAGGAGTTACTGACGAATGTTGTAGGAAAGGTTGTACCATCACAGAGCTAACATCGTACTGCGGCAGACAGACCTAAACTTTCAGTTTTAATAGATATATATATATTGAGTCATCAGATCAAATTAAAGAGAGTGGTAACTTTTGGTTCATCATTAACGTTTTCATTCAGTTTCCTTCCACAAATGTTTTCGCTACAGATATCAGGGTTGAGTTTTATTGTATGATATTTTATTCGAAATAATGACATATGATGGCTAGAAACAAGAAGATGTATAATTTAAGCTGTACCATGTCGCTTGAAGTCAAGAATCCCCATTATGTATTTTATCTAAGGAATAAATGTGTTTGTTCACAATTTTACCCAAGTCTGTCATTTAGTTTACAGAAGCTATTTCAACACTCAACTTGGTATTGAACAACAAAACTATGTTTCATAGCAGTAATACAAAGTAGACCCGGCATTGACAGGTAGTGAAGGCACTCGACTCGTAATCTAAGGATCGCAGGTTCGAATCCACGTTACACCAGACATGCTTGCCCTTTCAACCGTGAGAACGTTATAATCTTACTATCAATCCCACTATTCGTTGGTAAAAAGAGTAGCCCAGGAGTTGGCGGTGGGTGGTGATGACAAGCTGCCTTCCCTCTAGTTTTACGCTGCTAAATTAAGGAGGGCTAGTGCAAATAGTATCACACGGTATGATGCCCCTTAAAGGTTTATAAAACAGGGTTTCGATACTCGCGGTGGCAGACTATGATCATCCTATTGTGTAGTCTTTTGTTTGAAAGAAAACAAACAATCAGAAGCATGCAATATGAAAATTATGTTTCATTATTTTAATTATATAAAAAAATTTTAGTTAACAAATGAAGATGTTATATATTACATATCCAGTAATTTTCTTACGCTTATGTTTAATACAAATGTACAAAAATACAATATATAACAGCGTTGTTTCTAAATTTATTCCGCCTAAATGTATAAAATTTAACTTATATATATATATATATATATATATATATATATACTCTTCTGTCATCTGACGAGTTATTTGTGAACTATGTTTAATTTATATAATTTAATTTCTTCAATTATTCTAATATCTCGCAATTTCAAATATATTACTGAATATTTTATAGGTAAAAGTTCAAAATATTAATCAATATTTTTACTTCCATTATAAAATAAAAATAATTTTATTTATGTATATTTCATTTCACAATACTTCTGTTTTTATCTTAGGAAAGAAAAAATTAAATTATGACAAAAATATTGAAAAGACAATAATTAAACAAATACTCGCAATTAGGCCACGTGAAATAAAGAAAGCAATACTAAACTATATTTAACTTAGACCAGTACGCAGAATACGAAAAATGTGTTCCAATCAGTGAGATCAAACGCCAATACATATTGTATAAAGCACAATTAACATCAAAGCATGCTAATGCTATGGGGATCTGGGAAAATGCGAATACTTCAAGCAAAACAAAAACGCTAATGCTTCATCAGAAGAATGTAAGCTAGGTGGAAAAGATTAAATAACATGAAAAGCTGTGCTATAACTACGTACTATGAAACTATTATTATTATATATTATGAAATTTATGAAAGTAATATGAAACTGAATTTCTTTCCTTATGAAATATTCTTCGTACCTTGACATCTGCAGGCAAACAGATTGTTCTCTGCTAACCATGAACAACAAGAAAAATGAAATATTACAAAGTGAGTATTACATTCACATATTCATTGTTTGTGAAAGCCCAGATAAGAACATGTTTTAGGCTTAAGAGTAATACATGCCTTCGGTTAAAAAGTTCATTTTAGAATAATGGCGTCGCTGCCACGTTTCCTGCACACGTTTACCTACTATACCAAACGCTGTCAACAGCATTATTAAACCCATCCCAAGAATAATAACAATTTGAACGGATGATACATAAAGGTTGAAATAGTTTTCATCGTTTATAAGGGTATCGTTGCTTGTCAGAGTTTTTGTAATGTTAATAGTGTTTGTTTCGTTAATGTAAAAACTTTCACTAAATCGAGCTGGTGCATTTGTATAATAAACTGTATTGACAGTCTTTAACTGCCTATCGGAAACATTTAGGCTTGATACGAGCGTCACATAAGCACTTGTTTTTAAGGTTTTGTTCGTTATCCTTGGTGGAAAAGTAGGTATAGAAAAATGGCTGAAATTAATCATAATAAAACTGTTGGGGGTAAAAGAAATATTTTGCTTGTGAGATTGGAAATTATTAGAATTATCTGAATTTTTCATTTCATTTAACGGCGCTAATGATGAATGTAAAATATCAGACCTTGATGTAATGATAGTTTGTTTGTTTCCAGTAACTTCTGTTGGCTCGTTATTTCTGAATCTAGAAGTTGTAACAACTTTAATATTAAAGTTTTCATTTATTTGTGCAGTTGTAATATTATCTGTTGAGATATTGTACTTATCTACCGAACTGAAAGATAAGTTCCGAATTAGTGTTGATGATGAATTCCTGGTTTCTGGAAAAGTCTCCGCAGCAAATTCTTCATGTTTCAAGTCCTGTCGTACATTCGTATCTGTGACAAGGCTCATGTTTTTCTTTCTTCCAGAACCAAAAGTAAGAAAAGAAACCGGTTTCTGGACAACTATGTTTGATATTATTCTGTCTAAGAGACTATTGGTTGTGAGTGAAATATTAGACATAGAGTTTGATTTAAAAACGTCGTGAAGTCTTTCTATGCTATCATTTGCACTCTGACTTGATTCACCGTTTTTCACGTGAACAACACTGACCTCACCCTGGTGGTTTGGCAGGTTACTAACACTCGAAACTGCTTCTCGATAAAACTGCGTTGATTCTGCCTTTTCCTTGCTCAGCTTCGGAGCATATGTGTTTAGACCCATAAGTTTATTATCTGGGGCATGCTTAGAAGAATCTTCTATGTTTTTGTTATCTAAAATTCGGTTTTCGTTTGTAATAAGTACATAGGAATCTGTGTCTTCAGCCTCTACAAACAAACACAGAGACAGAGGCGAACAAAACCAGTGATAACAGTTGGAGTTAATTTCTTTAGCACTAAATCCAAAGATGTTACATTCACCTAGAAATAAAACAAAAAAAATAAGTAATACAATCAAATATTTGACACCAAGATGACTTATTATTAAAAATGAAAATATCTACTTGTTTTAGTTTACACATAATTATTAAATCGTTCAGGGAGTAGTAATACCGGAGCGTACTGAAACGTCGCTCGGGCAGCTAAGTCAAAGCTGAGTACCAGTATTTGAAACTCATAAAAATATCCTATATTAAAAAAAAATAACACATATGTTATATCCACTGGAATAGCTCTCTCACACCACCTAACACACGTTGTAATAAGACACACGAATATGGTATATAAAAATACTTAATAAAATACTTACATATTTGTAAAAGTCTTATTAGTTACATAGTATAAAATAATGGCCGATTTTTTTTTTAGTTATGTGTTTTGGCGTGACAGTACGAAGCAAAGTACTGTAAAAAGTTAAAGTTGTTAATACTGTAGTAAAGATTTTATAAATTAATATGATATCCGCTTTTTAAATTTGTTTTATTATCGGTAACTTTTCTATGGTATTTAGTTGCTATTTTCACTTGCTGCTTATTTTAAAGGAAGTTGAATTGTATATTTTTTCTCTAAGTCTATGGATTTACAACGTTAAAATCAGAGGTTCGATTCTCTTTGGTGGATTCAGTAGATAGCCTGATGTGGCTTTGCTATATGAAAAAACACACACACACACATTTTTTTCTCAGCAATATAACACATATTTGATTTAGTTCTGATGTAAGTAGTCTCAAATTATTAGTGCAGTACGTATTTATTCGTTTGAAGTGCAAATGCGAAACTTTTACCATGATGTTTTTCATGAACAGGCTTAATGTTTTAAACTGAAACACACAACAGTTTTTTATAAGTTTTAAGTGTAATGTAAATATAAAATAAAACTCAGTACAGCCGCTAAAAGCCACTAAACGGAACAGTTTGTTGAAAACTGTTGTTAATAATATAGAGAGTTCATGTAAAATATTCTGACAGAATCTTAAGTTCTATATGAAGTACAGTAAGAGAATAATATTAAACATAGTTCTATATGAAGTGCAGTAAGAGAATGATACTTAACCATAGTTCTATATGAAGTACTATAACAGAATGATACTTAACCATAGTTCTATATGAAGTACTATAACAGAATGATACTTATCCATTAAGATGAAGTGTTACTCTAACACCGTCAACCCTAGTATTACGTAAACATGGTTTTCCGTGATGTTTTGTTTGTTTGTTTTTGAATTTCGCACAAAGCGACTTGAGGGCAATCTGTGCTAGCCATCCCTAATTATACAGTGTAAAACTAGAAAGAAGGCAACTAGTCATCATCACCCACCGCCAACTGTTGGGCTACTCTTTTACCAACGAATAGTGGGATTGACCGTCACATTATAACGCCCCCACGACTGAAAGGGCGAACATGTTTGGCGCGACGGGGATGCGAACCCGCGACCCTCGGATTACGAGTCGCACGCCTTAACGCGTTTGGCCATGCCGGGCCTTTCCATGACGACGAGAAAACCCACTTGTAGAGAAAGATATATATGTGAAAAAAGGCTGACATGAGTGGAGAAAACTCTATGTGGAGGAGCGAACAACGTTTCGACCTTCTTCGGTTATGGACAATCCAGTATCACCAGTTCTGGCCAATATTTTTATGGCACAAGTTTAAACGCAAGCAATTAACAAAGCATTGCATAGGTAAACCTGACGATAACCGGAGAAGGTCGAAACGTTGTTCGCTCCTCCACATAGAGTTTTCTCTACCCATACCAGCCTTTTTACATATATGTAAACATTGTATTTATTTGTATTTTACTTTCATAAGCATGCTGGAATTTATATTATTTAAATATACAGACATATTTATTAAAAAAAAAACAACTGTATTCATGTGTTATATCGAAAATTCAGAACGTGATACCGAACAGGTAAATTTTGAGCCTTCGATAGTACTGAATTTCATAATTTACTGATGACGTCACCATAACTACCGTTTTATAAATGATTGAAAACGTTTCATTTTACACGTAATCTATATAAATGAACTAATATATTCCTTGGTAAAATACGTTATATAGAATAATAATCACACCTTTTTATTTGAAATATTTAAAAAAGCACGTTATTTATGTTTATATATTTAATTTGCTCATCAGTTGCATTTAGCACGAAACTAATCACTGGTGGAATAATGTTTCCACAATTAAAATTGCGAACATTTTCGGTGACGTATTTCGATTCCGCGACCCACAGCTTACGAGTCAAGCGTCCTAACAGCCAGACAATATATATGTATGATTATATGATGCTACATAAAGTAGGTTGGTTGTATTGCAAGAACATCCCTGTTGCGACCCATTAAAAGGACTGCAGCCAACTTAAACAAAAGAGATCTTTTTTAACAGTCACAACTCCGAGCAGGTTAACAGTCATAACTTTGAGTAGGTTAACAGTAGCGATCTTTTTAACATAAATTATTTATTAGTCAAATATTAATCAACATTTATAGTTCGATTATAAAATAAATATTCTTCTTCAACTGTAACAAAAGTTAAGAGAAAGAGTGCGCTACTAATAGCAAGATGTTTTTTTGAATAATTAAACAAACGAGGAGATAAAAGGGTCAGGCTTAACACATGCTGGTTTTTTCAACATTGAAATGGCCCGGCATGGCGAAGCGTGTTAAGGTGTGCGACTTGTAATCTGAGAGTCGCGGGTTTGCATCCCCTTTGCGCCAAACATGCTCGCCCTTTCAGCCGTAGTGGCGTTATAATTTTACGATCAATCCCACTATTCGTTGATACAAGAGTAGCTCAAGAGTTGGCGGTGGGTGATGTTGACTAGCTGCCTTCCCTCTGGTCTTACACTACTAAATTAGGGACGGCTAGCACCGTAGCTTTGTGCGAAATTTCAAAACAAACAAATAATCAACATTGAAATTATGAGAGTTAGTGTGTATTTTATCTTTGACACTCATTCTTACGTCCTACTTCTCTTGAATAAAAAAAATACTACTTATATCGTTCAAATAGAGTATTTGTTTACAAAATAACTTCTGTTTAACTATTGAGCATTAGGTTATTAAACGACTGAATATTCCATGTGAGTCACATTTAACGTGGGATTAATGTTCAAACATTTCCAAATTGTTTCTTTTAACAAGAGAAAAAAACTGACACTTCTTGAATGCCACCTAAAGAAACATCGAATTCCTGGATAGCGATGGAACCGAAGTTATGCGTTATAAAAAGTGTAGTTCACCTCAATGACAGTTGACTAAATCTTCTACTTCTAAATCGTAAGTTGTTACTTACGACTATCGTTTAAAGTACATAGCGCAGATTTTAATTTTCAACTCTCGTTTAGTGTGTGTTTTACTATAGAAAAGCTACCTCGAGCTGTTTGCTGAATCTACCAAGGGGAATCGAAACGCTAATTTTAGCGTTGTAAATCCATAGACTTATTACCGTACCAGCGGGGGACGCTCTCGTTTAGCAGATTAATGTAATATTATTACTGGAAACATACAAGCTATCTAAGAATGAAACGTTGAAAGGCAGTTACGCTTTCAAACGTATTCCAATCTTATCCACTGTGGGTACTCTGTAACAGTTCTTACTCCACTGGCGTAAATAATACACACGATGGCCCAAAAGTTTCTTTTCTTGCACAAAGTGTCTTCACGTTTGATAACACTTTATTCACTTAAACGCAGTACTTCATCATTCTATGCATCTTGTTTAAGTATTTTCCATAGATGATCGAAGGTTAATGCAAAACAGATGAACGTTAAAAATAATTATTATAATGCTCCTGAAGCGACTGCCTCTAGGGAAACCCAGTACACTGTGGGACATTAACATTAACTGTTAGCCTTTTATGGTTTACTTACCATACAGAGAAGTGCAGCATTCTTTTAAACAGCTCTCTAGTGTATCAGTATGATAAATACGGTTAATTCTGACGGAAGCATTGTTGAGCTTCGACGGGCCGAAACCAATGACTTTTCCCGGGAAAGGTTTCCATTTTTCTTCCACACCCTCGTCACATCTCGGAGACTCGAAACTCTGAGCACTGAAGAGTGCGTTTGTTCCTAAAAGAACAGTAAGCCAGTATTCTATATAAATCTTCATGGGTTACCTAAGATAATATAAGAAGTAGCATTAGTTACTGAAATATTTAAATATTTCCACACAACGTTGAATACATAAACATTACTACATCTATTTCAGCCATCATTTGACCATATCTTGCCCACTTTCATTACTATGTTGAGCTGCTTGATATTAAAGGGAATAATATGTAATCTTTAGTTAATATTTCACAACTCTTTACTCATGGGAGGTAAAAATACCGTGGTCTATAACAAACAAAATTTGTGATAAGGATCGCAGCATTATCTAGACGTCTTATTGGTTTGTTTTGTTGTTTTGTTCGTGTTTATTCTCGAGCACACACGCCGTCTGATTAGAGTTTGATTCGTTACGTTAAAAACTATGGTATCAGTACAACAAGAACAGGGAAATAAAGTACTTAAAGAAAAAATATATATGTCTTAACAAGATCAAAATACCTAAATCCTACACATATAATTTTTTTAGCTCTTCTTGGTTAATTTCAGCATTAGTCTATCTTGTGCTTGTAATGCGCTTTATCGCCGATACGTACTATTTGTTTATATCAGTCAGGCATTCTGACTACACCGTCAGAGATAAGTATTAGGCTTAGTAGAAAGTCCATAATTCATAAATAACTTGAACAGCTTCAGAAGTTTGTAATAAAAGTTAATTACAGTATATTTTAAGATATTATTGGATTGTTAATTTGTTAAAGAAACATTAATTTGAATGAGCTTAACTTTAACTTGCAAATAGCAAGAAAAAAGACATTGACATTAAAATTGTAAAAACATCTCTTCTAATGTATTGATAAGAAATTGTTAATTAAAACATAACATGTTTCTCAAAGCTATGCTTTAAATATCAACATATACGTTCTGGTGTGGTGACTTACTCTGACCCTAAAATATTATAACACAAGTTTAGTGAGGCTGTAATATGCCTAAAATATTATTATATAAAGTACGTGAAACAATACTATTTTATATCTGTTTTTATAGTTAATCACATTAGTCCCACTCTCAACGTTTACGAAATTAAGTTCAGAAATCGTCGGGGGAAGCTGGGTATGTAATCACTATGCATTAATAGATTATTGGTTTGGTTCGTTTTGAATTTCACACAAAGTTACATGAGGACTATCTGCGCTAGCAGTCCCTAATTTAGGAACAGTGTAAGACTAGAGGGAAGACAGCTAGTCACCACCACCTACCACCAACTCTTGGGCTACTCTTTTACCAACGAATAGTGGAATTGACTGAACATTATGATGCTGAAAGGGCGAGAATGTTTGGTGTGACGGGGATTCGAACCTGCAACCCTCGGATTTAAAAAAAAAGTTATAGCTACCTTTAATGTTTCTGGCATGTACATGGATCTTAACGAATTTAATTAATAGTGTTAGAACAATCTTTGTCATTTGTAAATGATCTCATTAGACGTACACTTGCGATGCTGTTAATTAAAAATCCGTTTGTATTGCCGTTTCCGGGTTTTTGTTTTCCATTCTATTGAGAAAATGCTCAGTCCTAAAGTAGATTTATTATGAATTTTTGATAATTTGTTTTCATGGCCCGATCAGTAAGAATGTAAAAATATTTCACGTTCCTATAGAAATTTCTTTTAAAAAATCAACAAAAGTCAGTGTCTGCTTGTACCTTCACTGCTCCTTCTGGTATCAAAACTTGCTACTTTATTAGAACATAAAACGCACGAATACTTTCAGTTGCTAACTTCAAACTTTGCTGTATTTATATTAATACACGTGTTTTTATTTATTTTGTATATTTTCAGTTGAACTTTGGCCAGTTTTACACTTTATAGTCGAACTTTAAAAGCTTATTTACAAAAACTGTTATTTTATGACTGACAGTGTGTCTCTCAAGCTAAAATAAGATGTACTGTAGCCCCCTAGATTCAATGACAGTAACTTAAGGAGTTTCCTTTATTTCGGGAGGAGTGGTGGAAATCTCCTAAGGCGAAAATTATAATAAATAGTAAATTCTTAAACATAAACATTAACTTTTGATTTTACCGATGGGTGCTCATTATTGAAAACCACGCGAACTGGGGCTCAGTCAGTCATGCATTCTATCACTACATAAGCCGTAACTACATTAAATTGAATTTTACGAGTATGAGTTATTCGTGTTACTGACCCCCACTTCCCATTTAAATCAATCGACAAGCCACATTTGGCTGTCTGCTGTGTCCACTGCGAGCTGTAGAACCTGAGTTCTCCATAAGTTGTGAAGCCGCACAGCAACGAATCAAGTGCTGCGCACATCCTCAGCAATGGCAAGGAGTTTCAGTGCGTTGACAGCGTTAATGACCCTGACAGTCGCTTGTCCTAAAGTCCAAATAATCAAATTGTAGCGTCTCAGAGTGATCTAGTGATCCAAGAGGGTCGATGGTCTAAAAATACCACCTCACCCCCTAAAAACAGTAGTAACGCACATTGTCTTAATAATGGTACAGATTAAAATATTTATTTGTTTTAAAATTTTGCGCAAAGCTACTCGAAGGCTATCTGTGCTAGCCGTCCCTAATTTAGCAGTGTAAGACTAGAGGAAAGGCAGCTAGTCATCACCACCTACCGCCAGCTCTTGGGCTACTCTTTTACCAACGAATAGTGGGATTGACCGTAACATTATAACGCCCCCACGGCTGGGAGGGCGAGCATGTTTGGCGCGACCGGGATGCAAACCCACGACCCTCCGATTACGAGTCGCACACCTTAACACGCTTGGCCATGCCGGGCTAAATTATTTATTTTGCACACAGATTGAAAGTAACAGAGGAGAAGTTGAATATAAACCCAAATTTTAGCATTGTAAGTCTGTAAACTTACCGTTGTCCCACCAGGTGACCTTTTCTGTAATTACAGTTCTACACCTTTAACTACACCTATAAAGTATTGCTTGAATGTTTCGTTGATTCCGTGTTGGTTTGGCTTGTGTAAATTACATCTTTGGTGTTTCATATAATTCACGATGCTTTGGATTATGTAAAGTATACCCTGGGTGTTTCATAGAATCCTGGCCAAGCGTAGCCAAGTGATTAAGGCGCTCAACTCGTAATCTGAGAATACTGGGTTAAATTCTCCGTCACATCAAACATGCTTGCTTTTTAGCCTTGAGGGTATTATAATGTTATGGTTAATCCCGCTAATAGTTGGTAAAAGAGTAGCCCTAAGAGTTTAATAAAATCCATAATGTTTTGATCGGTCCAAAGTATACTCGATGTGTATCATAGACGACATAGGCTTATGTGAAGTTGTGAAAATAGATTATTTATTATGTGTTACACTTATTTTGAGACCGATATTATACGCTAGATAAATACATTTAAATATAATGAGATTTGAAATACTTTACTGTACAAAAAGAATAGTTTTTAAGAAAACAAATATTTTTTAATATCCACCAATTTAAATTGTTGTTTTGTTGTTTTGAATTAAGCACAAAGCTACACAATGGGCTATCTGTGTTCTGCCCACCAGGGGTATCGAAACCCGGATTTTAGCGTGTAAGTCCGCAGACATACCGATGAGCCACTGGGGGGCACCAATTTAAAAATACGATTCCAATTTACTATGCAAACACTTAATGTGTTTTCATGTGTAATTATATACATATAAACAGAGACATGAATGGGCTCAGCATAGCCAGATGGTTAGAGTGCACGGCTTGTAATCTGAGGGTCGTGGGTTCGAATCCCATTACACCAAACATAAGCGCTATTTTGGCTGTTAGAACGTAATAATGTATGGCCAATCCATTTATTTACATGCGTGGTCAGATGTTTAAGGCCTTCAACTTGTAATTCGAGGGTCGCAGGTTCGAATTCCTGTTGCACCAAACATGCTTGCCCTTTCACCCGTGGGTGCGTTATAATGTGACGGTCAATTCCACTAATCGTTAGTAAAAGAGTAGCCCAAGAGGTGACAGTGGGTGGTGATGACTAGCTGTCTTCCTCTGGTGTTACATTGCTTAATTCGAGACGGCTAATGCAGATAGCTCTCGTGTAATTTTGCGCGAAATTAAAAAAACAAACCACATATAAATATTAAGACTTACCTTTTTTTCAAAAGCCGATAAACTGATTTAAGTTTATGATTTTAACTTGAGCATTACAGCCCTGAAAAATATCCTAATACTATAACAAAGTCTTGATCATATAGAATGGAAAAGGTTACACTTCCTATTTCATGCTCTCCTCACTTATCACTCATTCATATCACAACATATGTTGTTGGAGTTTGTCAAAAAGTTTACACCAGAAGAAACTTCACCAACCAAGGGTTAACTGATATTCATCACAGAAAAAAACAAAATTTTGTGAAATTTATCTCTACTTCTTCCAAGAAAACAAAAACACACACCCATTAAACTAAATATAGAGATCTAAACGGCGTGATTGTGTGACATTAAACAGGATATGAAATTAACACTACTTCCGGTAGAGTCCATTATAGTTAAGCAGGAAGAAACAGCTAACAATGTACATGTATTGAGAGAACAGTTCTTAAATTTTCTCTTGTATCGCTTTTGTCTGCAGTCTATAAAGGCGATACAATACGACCAAGCACTTGCACGGATTTTCGATTATACATGGATATAAAGTAGATAAAATTAGTTACAGACCACGTGACAGGTATGATTTATTTCCACTCTGCTGTGAATTTCGTTGTCATCATCGACTTGCAACAGTTCACGACATTTTGGTTCAGTACAACGTCGGTTGATTTTAACTACATCTAAATTCATTTCAACAAAACGGTTTTCGATTTTCCGATAAGGTCTGTTTTTCAAATGTCGAGGCTGTTAAACAGATAAATTGAGTATTGTTATATGACTGAAGATGATGTGGGAATAACGATACATCCACAAATAGTTAGAACCTGATTGTTTTTCTACATTTTTTTTTAATTTTTATTTTAATGAAGTTATAAAACCTTTGAAACTTTCTATCACGAGAATGATTCACTCTGTTGTTTTTAGTTGGTTTTGAATTTCGCGAAAAGCTACATGAGGACTATCTGCGCTAGCCGTCCCTCATTCAACAGTGTAAGGCTTTAGGGAAGGCAGCTAGTCATCACCACCCACCGCCAACTCTTGGGCTACTCTTTTACCAACGAATAGTGGGATTGACCGTACCAGTATGAAGCCTCCACGGCTGAAAGGGCGAGCATATTTGTTGTGACAGGGATTTGAACCCGCGACCCTCGGATTAGGAGTCAAAAGCCTTAACCACCTGGACATGCCGGGCCTGAATGATTCAGATTTCGTCCTATAGCAACAAAACTGAACTTTCATGATATATTTCAGGCCACATTTTCGGTATCTATTAAGAAAATAAGTTATTTGTAATGATACTTATTTCTGCAATATATTCTTAAAAAATTGTTAAATTAAGAACGTTTATTACAGTATTTTTTATCACCTTCTGCAAAATAAAAAACATCAACAGCGACATATATACAGTCATGATGAGAATAGTGATGTGCTATAAATTCCACATCTAAATTGTATCATTCATAATTGTAAATATCACAGGATCAAAATGAATCAATCCATCAGTATTGTCAATCTACTCAGAAATCGTGATAGAAAAATGAGCATTTGAACTATGTTACTCTCTTAGAAATTTAATTTGAGTGTCTTGACGTCACACGCATGTGCATTACGAACTGATAGAATGTGGACTGCTTACGGGATTCAATAGTACCCTATTTTCATCATAACATGTGTGTTGTTTTTGTACCAAAGCACAATGTTACACAAAGGGTTATCTATTATATGCAGAAAATAGATCATTAGATTTAAGATTTCCTCTATTCGTAAAAGATATTATGTCGTACAGCTGCGTTGTATTAGTTTGTTTGTTTTGGAATTTCGCACAAAGCTACTTGGGGGCTATCTGTGCTAGCCATCCCTAATTTAGCAGTGTAAGACTAGAGGAAAAGCAGCTAGTCATCACCACCCACCGCCAACTCTTGGGCTACTCTTTTACCAACGAATAGTTGGATTGACCGTCACATTATACACCCCCACGGCTGGGAGGGCGAGCATGTTTAGCCCGACGCGGGCGCGAACCCGCGACTTTCGGATTACGCGTCGCACGCCTTACGTGCTCGGCCATGCCAGGCCTACGTTGTATTAGAAAGTGTTAATTGTGAGCAGCAGGTATTGCTTCGTAGTTAATTTATTTGACCAAAATTGTTCAAATTGTTGATACTTGTATTGGATTATGACAGACACCTCACAGTGAAAATGATTTTGATGATCAAAATGCTGTCGATCCTTCTTTATATCTTTTCCTAAGTACAGTTGAATTTTGCGATCTGTTAGGTGTTAAAAATACCCAAGCGAAGATGAAGCACCTAATTTCGACATCATTAAAGATGTTGCTTCTAGAGTGAGATGTCATTAAAGTTTGATACAAGAAAGCGTCACGAAAATTAAGAAAAAATTATATACTACTTGGAAAGGGGCTTTAAAAAAAGACAGATTAGTTACGTAACTCTGAAAAAATATTTTATTTGGAGTAGAACCTGAGTTTTCAGTTATTTATTTTTAGAGCTTGCTTTTTTAGGGAAAATTTGCATCTGCGTTTGTTAGAAAAAAACGTTGTAAAGGATATCAGTTGTTCGTGTTTAGATAAATTATTTTTTCCATGATGATGAAACAAATGATGGGCATGTTTGTTTGTTTTTCCAATGATTTAACGAGACTGTTTAAACAACAGTATCAAGCGATGCTATGAAAATTGTACATATTACTTGAATATGAAGTGTGTCAGTAAACAGTGATTTGAGGGAAAAAAATGTTTTGTTTGGGCAACTTATTAAACTGTTTACATTTTCTCTCTGTTGAGTAGCTAAATTGAAAAATCAGTACTAGTAGTCGAGAGTGCCGGTACTCGATATGTCATATAAAGAGTGCTACAAATGTATAATCTACGTAACTCCTTGAAGCTGTTTGTTAAATTGACTGTAACAGTGGAAACAGAATAGTCGAGTCAAAGTGGATTGATGTCACAACAGGGGCACCTCAGAGCTCATCAGTCTTAAGACCTTTGTTCTTTTTAATTTATATTAATTACATAGATGAAGGAGTGTTCAATAAATTACTCAGTTTTGCTGATGATATTAAGACCTTGGGTGTTGCTACCTGTGAAGAGGGCGCTACTGGTTTAAAAAAATTAGATTATTATAAGAATTGGGCAAATAAATGACAGATGGGTTCGAATTATAATAAATGCAAGACGGTGCAGATGGGTTATCATGATTTGAATTATAAGTACAATTTGGAAGGGAATAGCCTTAACACGTCATGAAAGAAAGGAATGTTGATATAATGGTTAAAAGGGTTCTTGGTATAATGGTTGATCACTCTCTTAAGCCATCCTAGAAGTGTGCTGTTGCTAGCAGTAGAGCAAAATAAAATTTTAGGTTGTATCTGCAGAAATAATAGATTTAAGTCTAGAAAGGTTATAATTGCACTGTATAGGTTATTGTTTAGACCCCAAACAGGGTTCAGTCTTGAGCTTCTTACTTTAGGAAAGACGTTGAATTGTTTGAAGCGGATGGAAGGGTTGTCACATGAGGAGACGCAAAAATCTCTCAAATCGTTTTCTCTTGAGAAACGAGAAGTTAGGTGGATCTGATTGAGGTGTTTAAAACTGTAAAAGTAAATAATAGTGCTGATGCATTTCTTTTTTTTACATATTCAGCAGTGAGAATGCTAGGACTTAGGGACACAAATATAAATTTTTGCGGGTTAGGAGTCATCTTAAACAAAGACAGTTTTTATTCTAACAAGGTAGATGACTTCTCAAATGGGTTGTCTTCAGACGTTTTAGTTTAGTTTAGATGACGGAACAGCCAAAATGGATCAATAGGTTCCTTGTTGTCCCTAATCATTATGTTATATTAATTGAATTGGGAATACAATCGTGACGTATTTATATTTATTTTAGTATTAATATTTGAACTTAATATATATATATATATATTTAGAAATGCATGTAACTTATATTGTTAACTGTGAATTGCCCAAGTCCTGCCTATTCTCCAAATTTGTAGAAGATTTTCGACCTTAATAATCAACAATATATATCTTATATTGTTGCTAACTGAACTTTTAAGAACCTCGCCTAAAGTTTATAAATTGACGCGCCAAGAGATAGTTTTTAGAATATTGTTGTTTTGCTACAGTTGATATAGTGTAAATTTCAAAAGCTATAAATGTAATAAACACTGATCAATCGATAAACAACAAATAACTGACCAGGAACTTTTAAAGGTTTTAAATATTACAAGGCGTTCATCTTCAAGGAATTAACTTCAGACATTAGTATTCCTACAATGACATTAAATATCTTCCATTGTGAAAAGCCAGCTTGTAAACCATATGAGGCCAGCCGAGATTAGGGCTAGCTAGCTTTCCCATTAGGTGAATTGTACCTGTGAATCAACATACAGTTAATTTACTCATCGTGAGCCGTTGATAAAATATTCAGTTTTAGACCAGATATAAGACTCAGTATTGCTTGTAAATTTATAAAAGTTTTGTATATAAATCATTATTTGTAATAACCATTATTATAAATTGTATCGTCGTTTGTGCATTAAAATATATTTGTGTTAAGAAAGAAAACTGTGTGTATCAATGTTGCTGGTAAATACAAGTTTGATAAATATCGACATTAAATTAACTTCTAAATTAAAATTAAAATTTCAGGCTATTTGAAATCGATCAGGGAGAAATTATGATACGTAACATGATACAAAGGTGATCCTATAAAAGACACAAATTTGTGTGTCTTTGGTAACTCACAAAATTTTTGAATATCACAATTTGAACTACACAAATTATGGTACGTTTTAATCATTAGTATAATTTTATTTTTCGAGTTGCTTAGTTTCATTTTCCTTATGTCCATTGGATTCTATTGGATGTGGGCTGTGAATGGCCTAACGTTCGGCATGCTGGATTTTGGACTCGAGGTTTCGTGGATCATACTCTTTCACCACAAGAAAAAGAAAGAAAAATAAAATTTACGCTATGCACTTTAGCGCCGTGGATGCGTTATTAGAGTAACAATCAAATGTCACTGTATTCAATTAGAATATCCTACGAATTGGTTATCACTTCAAAATTAGAGATGACTGACGCGGATAGCTCTCGAATAGTGTTTTTTAGAATTAAGCTACAAAATGGGCTCTCCGTGCTCTGTCCACTACAGGTATCGAAACGCCGTTTTTAAGCGGTATGAGTCTGCAAACATATCGATGTGCTGTTGAGAACTCTCTCGGCTGCCTTCATCACTGAAAAATGTAAATTAAATAACTTTTACCTGTACACATAAACAAACAAAATTATATATATTAACTCTTTCAGAATATTATCCGTAAAATTCAAACTGGTAACAACAAAGTCAACTATTATGTTGAAAACTGTTGACTTTCGGTATTCTAACAAAATCAGTAAATGTTTTAGACTGTAAACTTTTACTATCAGTTTCCGCAATTTTACAAGTGTCAGCATGTGGAATACGCGTTGGAATGCGTGTAGAATTAAGAATATCTTTCATTTCCTGAAAATATTTGGGGCAGAATGTGAGAACAAGACTGCACTTTCGGAATCTTGTTTTGAGGGCAGAATGTGAGAACAAGACTGCACTTTCGGAATCTTGTTTTGAGGGAAGAATGTGAGAAAAAGACTGCACTTTCGGAATCTTGTTTTGAGGGAAGAATGTGAGAAAAAGACTGCACTTTCGGAATCTTGTTTTGAGGGAAGAATGTGAGAACAAGACTGCACGTTCGGAATCTTGTTTTGAGGGCAGAATGTAAGAACAAGACTGCACGTTCGGAATCTTGTTTTCGTTAATTCCAACGTTCGTCTGTTTGTAATTAAGCACAGAGCTACACAGTGGACTGTCTGTGATCTGTCCATTATGGGTATCGAAAGCCAGTTTCTGGCGAAGTAAGTCCACAAACATACTGGTGTGCCACTAGGGGCACATGGGATGATGAATAGCACTCTCATCTTCAAATTAACGAAAATTTGTTCCTTAAAAAGCAAACGTCACTGGACGAACAACCAATAAGAAAATCATTTTAATAGTTATGGATATTTACACAAGGAACTTTCGTTTTACGTCCAACTCATTACCTAAATTTTTTATCAAGAAATAGCTTCAACTGTAAAGATTGTTTGTTTTGAATTTCGCGCAAAGCTACTTGAGGTCTACCTGTGCTAGCCGTCCCTAATTTTGCAGTGTAAGACTAGAGGGAAGTCAGTTAGTCATCACCATCCACCACCATCTCTTGGGCTACTCTTTTATCAACGAATAGTGAGATTGACCGTCACATTATAACGCCTCCACGGCTGAAATGGCGAGCATGTTTGGTGCGACCGAGATTCGAACCCGCGATCCTCGGATTACGAGTCGAACGCCTTAAAACATTTGGCTATGCCGAGCCCTGTAAAGAATGAAACGTACCAAGGTCTTTACATCGGCTATTATAAACAATCACTATTGAGACTTGACGATTTTACACCGATGTCATCCATACACGCTGTATTGAAACTACCAGTTTGCTGTCTGTAACTACAAGGAAAACTTTGTTCTATGTACAATCGACGTAAAACAAACAAAGTTTAAATGAAGAGCAGTTGAGAAAAAAACTCAGCAGTTTGTCTGTCATAAGGATTCGAATTTCGGATTTTAGCGTTGTAAGTTTCATTAGACTCGACTCACAACTTCAGTTTTTTTGTTTGTTTATAGTTAAGTACAAAGCCTTGCAATGAGCGATATATGTTGTGTCCAGTAAGGGTAAAGAAACTGGTTTCTATCATTATAACTCCGCACACTTACTACAGTACCACTAGAGGATATTTGTCAAATATATTCTGACATCACCTAACATGGATGTCAGAACGTGTCACAACAAGTTAAATGAGTCAGATGAGAACAACACTAAAGAAATAACAAAAGCTGGCCGAGCGCGTTAAGGCGCGCACTCGTAATCCGAGGGTCGCGGGTTCGCGCCCGCGTCGCGCTAAACATGCTCGCCTTCCCAGACGTGGTGGTGTATAATGTGACGGTCAATCCCACTATTCATTGGTAAAAGAGTAGCCCAAGAGTTGGCGGTGGGTGATGATGACTAGCTGCCTTCCCTCTAGTCTTACACTGCTAAATTAGGGACGGCTAGCACAGATAGCCCTCGAGTAGCTTTGTGCGAAATTCCAAAAAAAAAACAATAACAAAAGCGTCAAAAACGCGACCGTCAGTATTAAACAAGCTAAATATGAAATCAGTGAAGTTTCAACATAATAAAAGTACAAGTTCACTAATTGTAATCTGATTGAAAATTTATTCTGGGTGATTCTAACTAAAGCAATGACAGAAAAATTCTAAATGTGAATGTGCTAGATGCCGACTTTTGTAACATACCTGCGTACTAAAACTTAAGTTTACCAATACAGAGGTCTTTTTTAATGTAACAAGCACATTTGCAGTCTTGTGTGCTATAGTGCTTCTTATTCGTCTAGGAATTGACAGTAGAACTAGTGTTACTGAAAGTTATGATGTGGTTTAATGAAACAATACTGTTCACAGCTGGTACAAAAATACAAGAACACAAAAGAAAAAACGAATATTAAAACTCTACTCTTGACTTCGTCTGGGGTTTGATTTTCTGAGGTGACTAGAGCATAAGTAACCTATTGTGTGGTTTTGTGCTAAACACAAACAAGCGAGAGAACCGGGTGAAAAATTGGACAGACGTACAAATTTGTAGCACCTATAATGCGATCTGATGTAATGCGGTTGCTCTCATTAGCTTCAGCCAACAGCATTTCATAGCCTAACAAGTCCCAGGTGAAGAATCGTATGACTTACTTTATGTTTAAAACATTGTTCCAGTTAACGACTGGTTCCATCTACACGCCTGTGTCAATGCAATTGTATACGACTAGTTACGTCACAATTTTACCAACTAGTGGCGTCAAAACCGATATTAAGCACTGCTTTTTCCGGGCAAAACAAAGATATCCGAGCGAAAATAGATTATTTAGAAACGCAAGTACACCTGAAACCTACCAAGTTAGATAGATAGATATAATTTCATAACTCAAAAACTTATAAAGTGTCGGTTATTAACATAATAACAATAATAAAACAAACAAAGAATTTCATTCTCGTTTTAGGCCTGGCATGGTCAAGTGTGTTAAGCTCGTAACCCGAGCTTCGAGAATTCGAATCCCCGTCGCATCAAACATGCTCGCCCTTTCAGCTGTGAGGGTGTTATAACGTGACGGTCAATCCCACTATTCGTTGGTAAAAGAGTAGCCCAAGAGTTGATGGTGGGTGGTGATGACTAGCTGCCTTCCCTCTAGTCTTACACTGCTAAATTAGAGACGGCTAGCGCAGATAGCCCTCGAGTAGCTTTACGCAAAATTCAAAACAAACAAAGAATCATTCTCGTTTTACCCCAGCAGAAATTATTTCAAGTTAAAATATTTTAGAAAACAACGAATACTTTAAGTCATTTGTTAACAAACATAGATACAAAACTTCACTTCTAAAACAACTTTAAGATTCCACAGATTTAATTTCATTATGTAAAACCCAATTCTCAATTACTCCATAAAACTGTCTTTAAAGAATATTGTACACCAAACTTAAGATAACATTTCCAAGGAACTTTAAAAATAAAACAACACACTTGGATAGGAGGTGCAGTCACTGAAAACTTCCCACACCCATATAAACCTCATCCAATTATTTCATTACGGTATTACCTCTATTTAACGACCCAGGTGTGTTGCAAATTGCAAAGAGAGTAGTAATTTCAGTATGTTCGTTTGTTTTTGAATTTCGCGTAAAGCTACTCGAGAGCTATCAGCGCTCGCCGTCCCTAATTTAGTAGTGTAAGACTAGAAGGAAGGCAGCTAGCCATCACCACCCACCACCAACTCTTGGGCTACTCTTTTAACAACGAATAGTGGGATTGACCGTCACATTATAACGTTCCCACGCCTGGGAGGTCGAGCTTATTCATCACGGCCGGGATTCAAACCCGCGACCCTCAGATTACGAGTCGAGCGCCTTAACACGCTTGGCCGTTATATATCTTTGTTTTTGACTTACATTAAGAACTAATATAACCTAAAATACACTCTACCGGGAGTTTTCTTTGTAAATCCAAACTATTCTTTTTTTTTGTTTTGTTAACTTAATTACATGAAATTATATTGGATCTTTCTCTGGTAGGGGTTTATGAAACTACAATTTACATGTGTAAAGTAGTCAATAAAATTTTAGAGTAAAATCGCCTCTCAACTACAGAAATGTACTTTTATTTCTTATTCTATTATTTGATTCCAAAGAAACAAACTTCGATAAAAAAAAAAAAGCCCTTATGACACTATCTAATTGTCCACCGCTAGGACTGCGGTAAGTCGACGGATTTACAACGCTAAAATCAAGGGTTCGATTCCTCTCGATGAACATAGCAGATAGCCTGATGTTGCTTTGCAATAATAACACACACACACACACACAATCTGAGAATCTAGGTTGAAAACTCACTTTTGAAATAAACGATTTATTGTACACAATTCTAAAAAACGAGATTCACAGTCTCAAAAATACAATGAGATACCAAATATTTTAATAAATAGCAAAAACCAGACGAGACTTAAAAAAATAAGTCTCCAATACACTCAACATGTTCACTGCGTCATCTTCAGAATTGGAATGATATTTATACCCTTGGCCATCAGATACATTTGACACATTAAAGAATTTCGCGCCATCTACTGATAACATTTCTATCAATTCCCTCATCCTTAATCAATACTTTAAATTTACTTTTTTATATTTGATTAGCTTGATAGATTCATGTTGTTGTTCTTTGTCCTGTACAGTGGGTTATTTGGTAATATATTTTTGAGACTAAATAATCTGTCTCTCATGATCAATAAGTCCTGGTATTTATAAGGGTGATAAAGAATGCATTACTAATTATTCAAAGCCTTCTTAAAATGAACTATGTTAAGATTTTATTAATAACTATACATGAAAGGTTTGTTTTTGAGAATTATGTACAATAACTCGTCGTTTATCAACAAGTGAATTCTTAACATTGAGTGATTACAAATTTGCCAATACATTTTGATACTACTTGCAGAGGCTGGCATTAATTTCGTGTTGAAAGATGGCAGACACTTAGATCAGCCACAAGCGTTGTTCATATGCACAGATCAATGTTGAAACATGGCAAGATTGACTCTGAAAAGGCTGGATTTCTCACTCACATCTCCAAGACATTAGGTTTACAATATTAACCGAGAAACCCGGTTAAGAGCTTGTTACATTATTAAAAACGCAAAACGAATTAGTTTACAGATTATTTACCGTTCTTATGTTTTATTATGATGTCATTGTGTCCTTTATATGACCTAGTTTATTTGTGAATTCTGCTTTAACGTATCCTTAATGATGACAAGAGATGGCGAACACTAAATATATTGGAAGTTTACAATAAAAAGTAATATTAGCACTTTAATTTTTATTTATAATTATCTTTGAATTTTAAGTACTACGTGTATTTTATTTTCGACACAAATGAATAGTTTAATATTAATAGTTCTGATGAAATTAACCTTTGTAAGTTTTCTGGCTTTTTAGTCCTTAATAATTAAAGTATCCATCAGAATGTATCCTGGGAAAATGTTTTACATAGAAACAAAATGCGTTAATTATATTACCAAACTTATAGATAACCATCTTTGTTTATATTAAAAACATATTAGATAACGTAAACACATAGCTTCGAAGTTATAAATTTTCTGTTTCCTAGTATATTATAAATTGTTATGTTACAATGTTTATTGGCGAGAGTAATTCAACACTGTCTTTGTATCCACAATATCCATATCATAGGGTTATTTCTTCAAGTACAAACTTTTAGCTCATCTCTTGACCGATTTGAGATCTAATTACAGTCTTGGGTTCAGGAGGTCAAACTCTTTCCTTGTTTGATCACCCCCAACATCTCATAGATTAATTTCTCTAATTCTGCCTAAAATAATTTCAGTTTGAAGGTAGACCAATAGAGATCCCAGAGAGTAATAAAACCAAAATGGTTATACGCGCATCTAACCCTTGGTGTTATTGGCGGACAAAAATAAACTAATAAAATGGAAAAAAATCGGTATCATATATTAATTTACTAGAATCCTGCCTAAAAGAAGTTCAAGCGACGCGGGTATTGAGGGTTTCTTGCTTTTTTTTTTCTTAAAAACAACTTACACAGTTCCTTGGTAAACACAGCATTGTGTAATATTGGATACCGTTGATGAGATTAAACTTTTACCGTCTACTACGAACTTTTGTGGCTTTCAAGTTTCATGATTATATATATATATATATATATATCAGTATTTTAAGTTTTAAAATAGAATTAATGGCTTATTTAGATTATATTATAAATACAATGTGTGTGTTACGAACTAATTTAATACCGTTCCAATAACATAAGCATATAATCTATTTATTTAAAAAACTTAAAAAGACTATAATTCACTTACCGTCTGTAATTTATGTGGATAATAAAAACTCCGTAATGAGAAAAACTCGCAGGTAACAGTGAATCTTTATCACGAGCATTAGACCTACTGAGTACAAAGTTTACTGATATAGGACGTTGGCAATAGTCTTTTTTTCTTATCGTGCTAATAAGTGATTAGACATTTCACACTATATACGTATGTATACACACACACACACACACACACACACATACACATTTATGTTATTTTGCAATAAAACGACTGTGATGCAAATTTTATCACATTGTAGTGTACTACGACCTCTCCAGAGGAATAAAATTAGTTACTTCAAGTGCTTTTAAATGTTATAAATGCAATTTACTGTTACTTTATCTACATAATATTACTGTGTATGTCCATGTAACAGTTACATTGCAGGGTTATGGCAGATTTTTACCAAATTTGACACGAAGATTCGTTGAGTCCATGAGAATATGCACACGAATTTATGGTTTCACGTTTTGTGTTTTAATTATTATTTTTTTACAATTACATAAAAGGGAAACAACTTTTAATGTGCAAAGATAATCTTTAAATAAGCACGAACTTGCATGACTTTTGTCCAGGGGTCGAATACTCCGGCTAGTTATTTGTTTTTGAATTCTGCGCAAACCTACACGAGGGCTATCTGTGCTAGCCGTCCCTAATTTAGCAGTGTAAGACTAGATGAAAGGCAGCTCGTCATCACCACCCACCGCCAACTCTTTTACCAACAAATAGTTGGATTGACTGTCATATTGTCACGCCCCCACGGCTGAAAAGGTGAGCATGTTTGGTGCGAAGGGCATTTGTACCTGCGACTCTCAGATTACGAACCTCAACCCATCTGGCCATGCCGGGCCAGTTACTGAATAGCTTTGTAATGTAATTATATATGAAACTACGTTTAACTTTTCACACGTTTGTGAGGTCTGAATAGCTTTCACTCCAGTTGCCAACTCTTTAAATGGATTTTATCTGTGATCTTTGCATTCATGAAATATATTGCGTTTCGTATTATTTCACAATAACATGTTTCGCCACTAACACATTAAAAAAATTCGTGATCCGCATTTTGAGTTTTTTTTTCTTGTGTTATGAGAACGAAATTAAATCTCACTATATAGTTAAATAAAAATGTTCTAGGGTTGCTTTTAAATAGCTTTGTGCGAATATTTGAAATCACATAAAACGTAACGTGAAAATATTGGATGAAGCCAGTAACAAAAAAAACATATGAAATATACGCCCATACCTAATTAACTGATTTTCCTAGGTGTCGTTTCAGTTGCTAAGTTTTTGTTTGCTTTGAATTCAGCGCAAAGCTACACGTTCCTAACGTAGCAGTGATAAACTAAATGGAAGACAGCTAGTCAACATCACCTACCGTCAACTTTTGAGCTATCCCTTCAATAATAATCAAATAAATATTGCAAGCCCCCTATTAGCTTTGAAGCAAAGATAGACGGAAAATTCGCATAATAAATTACAAGTAATGTGTCGTTTTGTTTTTGTAAAGACCTACGCTTTTTCTTAGTTTCACTCTCAAAATACACAAGTTGTTCATTCCGCGAACTAAAAACAAACATTCGTTTTAACAGAACCCAACTACACACAACAGCACTTATTTAATGTTTGGTTTAGACAGACAAACCAATTACTACTTTCACTTTATTTAATATTACCTCTACAGTACAAATATCGCAGAACATTTGTAGAAATGAATTTACACAACTCATATGAAATATTTACTGCATAAATATACAAATACTTCTTTAGAAGTTGCAAGTTAACTCTGATAAATGTACATCTTCAGAGTAGTCAAGACACCAACAGAACAACGTTGGAACTGAAGCAGTTTTGAAAGCTGATGAAATCAAGGAAAAGCGTATGAATTTTTTTCAGTAAAGATGCATTATAAAATAAAACATTTTACAATATGAAATATGTATACGTGGTCGTAGCTAGCTGTGAAGTCATCGAGGTTGGAACCTTAGTTAAAATTTTGAAATTAAATGCAACGTATTATTAAATTTTACATCCATATGAAAAAAATATATATGTAAAGCTGACCCTATGGGTTTGTTGAGTAAATTTTTACTTTAAATACGGCCATGGACATGTGTAATAATCACCCAGAACTTGTGAGTGAAGATGATATATAATGTGATAATAATCAGCTACACCATTTGTTCTATAACAAGTGCTATTGTCAATTCACCATATTATGAAAATGTGGTGACATACATTAGCTTCGGCCCGGCATGGCCAAGTGGGTTAAGGTGTTCGACTCGTAATCTGAGGGTCACGAATTCGAATCTCGGTCACAACAAACATGTTCGCTCTTTCAGCCGTGGGGGCGTTATAATGTGACGTTCAATCCCACTATTCGTTGGTAAAACAGTAGCCCCAGAGTTGGCGGTAAGTGATGATGACAAGTTGCCTTCCCTCTAGTCTTACACTGCTAAATCATGGATGGCTAGCATAGATAGCCCTCGTGTAGCTTTGCGCAAAATTCAAAAACAAACAATACATACACTTCATACGGAGACTAACACACTACAAGGGATACGAAAACAAACTTTTAGATAACGTGTAGTAACTGTGAGCAACATTTCTTATAAGACTACGATAACTCGAAAAATAATGTAGTTCATCTTCATTTCAAACATTCTCCACTGAGTCCACTTTTAAAGAAATCGGTAATATTACCACTCTAATATCGTCACTGACTGCCATCTATCGATAAAGTAAACAAACTTTCAGTGACTGTGAAACATATATATAAACACACACACGAAATATGCCACAATCACGAAGAAAAAAGTATAAATAATAACTTTATTTCGATCATGAAATGAGACACATAAATACATTATTTATATATTGTGAAAGTGATCAAAATACAACAGATACCATGCTACGTTCGCATAATTTTAACATGAAAAAGGCGTGTTTGCAAATCACACAAGGGTACTGCTAACACAGACTGATTGTAATTTCTATCATTGCAGCTGTGTTACAAATTAAACAAATAGTTGTAAGTACTTTATAACCACTTAAGCTATAAATTGTATTTTTTTTGCAGTTTATATTAAAAAATTAACATAACAACTGCATTTGTTATTTAATTTTTTCAGAAATTATATTAGAACCATCTTGTTTAATTAATATCCAACAATCAAATGAATGGTTCTTACTTATGTAAAAAGGAAGGTTGCTCCTTTAAATTCTTATTTAATGTATTTTATAACTTTATAGCAATGGTCAGGTTACATCACATACCTTCAAATCGAATATGACAGTGAAACGTTAGTTTTTAAAAAAATGAGAATTTGTTAATATTTCCTTCCAAAAGCCTATTTTAATTTTAAGTGACCTAAATTACAACTGTTTGTGTTTCCATCTGGAAGATGCAATGAAATATTGTAAATTTTTCTACTCATTCACTCATCCATAGTAATGCCCAATTTTTTTATGCGTTTATCACAGAAAAGATATAATTTTCAAGACCACACCTCTTTTGTGAGGTTTCTAAAGAAGTTTCTTGTCTATTTAATAATTCAACAGTTAGAATGTAAAAAACAATGCATTCTGTTAGCCTCTCATGAGACAGTTTTGATATTAAATTGGTTTTATACAGAAAATAACCAGTAAGTCTTTCTCCACTATATACAATTGACAAAAGATTAAATACTTACATTCCTAATATAATATTCTATAAAACATACACTGTAACATCTACAGTTAAATCTTGCTTTTATAAAGGCTTTAACTACTTTTAATGATGTCAAACAAATCTTGCAAATTTTAAATACAATTATTATCATAATTAATTACTCAGGAAAATCCTCATCCAGATGTCAGACTTGCTAAAAATAATTGATAATTCAAATTCCTGGCTTTTTTAAAATTTAAACGTATCTTTACCAAAACTAAATTTGGGACTGATGGTCACATAGATCAATAAATAGTGAATATATTAAAGATTATTTTGATATGCCCAGTACTTATAAACCTGAATGACTAAGATTTAGTTAAATTCTTGAAAATAGGCTTACCTTAATTACATTTACCAGTAAAATAAATTTAAGAAATTTGTTTTAATCTTTTGCTGTTTTGGGGTTTTAAAATTTTGTTTAAAATCTACTTTTTAGTAATATTAAAGCTTTAACATTGTAGTTTAGTTATAGTTATAATAATCTTTAAACTATTTTGATTTTGAAATTAAGCTGAGGAAAGCCATCCAACACACTGTGATATATTAACTGTTAAAAAAACTGATCATCACATCACTGAGTATCATGTCCATCTTCCCATCAGGAAGCACTTAAATGATATTTGAAATAATAAACAGCAATTTCAGCAGTCAAATGTGGTTAGTCTTACTCTGGTTATGTAGAACCCACAAGTACAAAAAAAAAAGGAAAAAATGAGAGGGACTTTCTTTGAAAGGTTATATCTTATCTAGAAAATAACAATTGTGATAAAATTATATTTTTAAGTATACAATACTTGTGAAAATAATAATGTA
This sequence comes from Carcinoscorpius rotundicauda, assembly GCA_011833715.1. NCBI lineage: Eukaryota > Metazoa > Arthropoda > Merostomata > Xiphosura > Limulidae > Carcinoscorpius > Carcinoscorpius rotundicauda. The sequence continues at coordinate 52,583,766 of CM022395.1, forward strand.
AAAAGCTGCTACAAGTTTAATAAATATACAGTTAGTTATTCATAACTAGTCAAATGATAATAATTTAAGAGTTATATAAAACTAGCTTATTTGTTGAGTGATTGTTGGGGAGGTTGGAATTCATCTATTTGAAATCAAAGACTGCATTCACCATTATTTAATTTTTAGATGTATTATTATAATTGAAAATTTTATTATAATAAATAAGATAATACCATCAAACAAAACACATTTGTAATAATATCTTAAACATTTCATTTTTGTCACTTTTACATAACTGGTGTTTTTCATCTATAAAATTTGAATAAATCTTAGCCACTTCCCTCTCCAGTTCATGTCAGTCACAACTGATATCCTTTCACTTACATGATTCTCTTTATTAATTAAATGGATATACTTCATTATTCCAACTTTTAAATTAAACTGGATGTCTTATTCTATAAATATGACAAAAAAAGGTTCATAAAAATAATGAATCTATTTTATCCTAAAAACGAACAAATATTAAAAGAGGGAAAATGAAATGTTTAGTTACAGCTTTTTAGACGTTTGAGAGGAACCAGTTATGGAATGTCTTGTCTAAAAGCAAGAGAATGAGTGCTACATGCCTGATTCTGCAATTCCTTCATCATCTGTAATACAAAAAATGAAATCATAAACAAATACCTAGAGTTAGATACACATTATAAATATACAAAAACTGGATCAAAGCCAAGCCATTCACATAAACATATATAGACACACACAGAGTGAACCAAAACTGACAATACAGTTGCTTTATGTACAATAAAATATAAATTTCTAAATAGTCCTTCAAAACAAATAATTATATTGGTTTCAGTTGTGTTCATTATATTTCTTTTGCCTCATCCACACAATATTAACAACACCATATAGTACTAATTGTATAGTAACTTTTATTCCACACTGTATGTACCACAAAACTATTACTTAAAAATATTTTAACCAGAACTTCAAATGATTTATTGTTAATAAAGTAGCAGAAAGATAATAACAATTCTGAAATAAAACCAGTAGTAAACAAATACAGTGAGAAATCTTATACTTTTCAGAATTACAGTCATATGTTCTAAAGTACTCTTAAAGATATTCAGTATTATTTAATAATTACCAAAGTTCTTATGTCACTGAATACATACATTGTTGATATTATTACAAAAAATGTTTCATTAAAATTATCCACCCTTAAAAATATTAAGTAAAAATAACTGAGCAAATATTTCTATTCAAGCTTATTATAGTGGTTGTGAGTGACGAGGTTTTATTAAATACTAGTTTTAAATGCATAAATAACATTCACAAACAAATGACATAAACTTTAATTATCAAAAAATCACTTTAAAAGTTATGGTTTAAATTACATTTCGTACTAATTTTCACTGAAAAAAATCCAAAAATAAAAGTGAAAATTATTTCACATGATCTAAAGAACGACATATGTTTGATAGGTATTGTTACTGCTATTTTCATATAAACTCTGATGCAACTGATTAGTAATCATGTGCAAGTATATTCAGTTTTATTTTGAAATAGACAAATTACGCTCTTAAATAACATTCGTAACCACTTATATTTCTACGTGTATACTATAAAACAAAAACGTGGTCAACATTTGAAAATTGTCTGAGGCACTGATACATTACGTAAAATAAATTAATGTGATAAATAGGTGTAAAAAATAATCAAAGTCCACACATTTATCACCAAAAATATAAGCTGTAAAAAATTTAACTAAGCTAGTACTGATGTAAAGGTTAAGCTGCAAAATATACATAACCATGAAACATAAGAAAATAGGGTACAATAAAACACAGGGAAATATAAAAAACTGTAGTGCAAACAAATACTGAAAAAAATTATATACAGTTTTGAAGATACATGTATAAAAATAATAGTGATATAGAATATAAGGTACATGAATGATCACAGAAGGAGATTAAAACATTTAAAAATATTAATAACAATAATAAAAAAAGAAAAAACAAGAATAAAAATTAAACTTTGAAGATCTAAACATAAAAAATACAAAAAATGAAATAAAGTGATGTGTAAAGAGGAAAAAATGTCTCTTAAGGATAAAGGAAATACTCTAAAAAGGGAAAACATCTGATGCATCATTCTGAAGTTCTGATAATAGCAAGGTAGTGAGACAGAGTAGTACCAAGATAAAATGTACTCAGTACTTTAAAGAAAAAAGTTTTATTGCAAAAACAAAACAGAAAAATGTGCAGAGCAAAGAGTGAGATTGTAACACAAAGTAAATACTTTTAAAAGTGATGATGTAATAAATAAGAAACAGGAAATGCCAAGAATATGAGTTATCATTAGAAAAAAAAGATTTAAAAGCAAAACTTTAATGCAAATGTATGGCACGAGGTTAAGTATGTTAATTTAAAGCAGAGACTAAAAAGACAATCCACAAAGAAAATAGAAAAAGATTACCCAAGCACCTCCTAAAAACCCAAAGTATGGAAATGAATCAGGAAACAGCACGATGTTACACAAAGTAGTTGTTGTTGGCTGGAAAAGAGTGGGTTAAAGTGAAAACCACACTTTTTGTGCAATTACTAATATGCTATTGCTAATTATGTTATAATACTTGTAAATAATATTGACTTTTAAATAAAGCAGACTCCTTACGCAGATCTCAACTAAACATATATAATATTCCCACTAATTAGCACAGCTGTTTAACTATGACGTTCATTACTTATACTGATTAGAATACACTGTTTCATCAGTTGGGCATGGTCACTGTTAAACAATTCTGGCCATAACCTCACAGTTATCTATGTATACATTTTAAACATGGATCTCAACTCTGAGTTATTTATTAAAATATTAAAAACAACTATTTATCTGTTATTTAATCATAGATCCAGGATTTTTTAATTTATGTTTTGCTACTTTGGATCAAGAAAACAATCAATAAAAATATAAAATGTGAGTAAATATAACTCATGTTATTTTAACAAGAAAAACATTAGTAAGAATAGTTAAAACAATTAATATAATCCTTTGCTTTGATAAAAATGTTAAAAAAGAATAATTAAAGTTTTTTCAATTTTAAACTGTACTAAAATTTACCTTCAAAACACTGGTTATCATGCATTACTGATCCACCAAGTGCTTCCACCAGATCTTCTTTTCCTTCTAACACACACTGTAGACACTGATGAATGCAAATGTACTGTTGCTGTTTAAAAATATTACACAAGTTATGAAGATCACGTTAATGTAAAAAAACAAAGTAAAAACGTGGCATACGGATATCAGGTGTTGCACACAAACAATTGTATATAGTATTGGCCAAAAGTTCCAATTCAATGTATCAACACTCAGTACTTCATGAAATGTTCCAAAGGAAAATTGCTTTGTTTTTCATGCAACTGATTATAAACATTATGGTATTACGTACAAGAAGTTTATTTTGGAGATAAATTTGTAGATTTTTACTCTCACCTCAAATAAAGAATTATGTGAAAGATGTAAAGATGCTACTAGTTTTTCTTTAATTTTGCTTTACAACCTCTCAGTGTTGCTCGAAATTAGTTTTTGCTTTTCCTTTTGCAATATTACTTTTCAGCTGGTGCTACAAATGTTATAACTTTCTTACACACTGAAAATGTATTTCCGGTAGGTACCTATCTTCCCTCACAAATTCGGATACATGTAATCTCTTTCAGTGCTGCCCTCTATATGTAAACTTCTTCAACATACATGCCACAAACTTTCTGTTCCTCTTGTTGGAATTAAAATATTTTAGCATGTCTCTCAAACAAATTACCATCTGCCACTTCTCCACCAAGAGAAGAATGAAAAGCTGACGTGACCACCTCTGTACTCCTTTACTAAATCATGACTTTAGAAGTTAAGTAGAAGATGTAAACACTGAATTAAAGTGGGGAGGAAGAATGGGAAGTGTGAGTGGATGTAAATACCTATTATAAAAATATTTTCAATAATAGAAAATTATAGCTTCTGATACAGTACATACCTCTTCTTATTAAGTGTGAGACCAGCGCAATGGATTGATAGAAGTACCCCCAAAAGAGTCTAAAAGATACCCCTGAAAGTGAGAGAGTCAGATACAAAGATCAGATGAGGGATGCTGTACTACTCCTTTCCCCTACTGTAAAATGTGGAGAAGATAAGGGCAGTAAAGGAGAGGAGCACATCTAAGTGGGAGAGAAAAGTGTTAGGATCTTGTTCTGAACTGTATAAAATAAATATAACTTGTACTCAGAAATACTTGGTAAGTCAAGTACATTCAAAATCTATGCTGCCAAGAGCTGACATCCATGTGAGGGAAGAATGAAGATAATACTCTTTTCACCTCAAACCTAAGAGACCAGGAAATGGAGTATCGCTACATCTTCCAGGTATGTCACTGAGCTATCAGTTTGGGAACCAGACATCTGGTACCAAAAAGATATCTGTCAGAGGCAATCAACTCTCCAATCAAGAATTAACTGGACCCATCCAAACGACAATAACATTAAGTTACAATGAGGGAACCAAAAGGACAGAAATGTAACAATCCCACATACCATTTCTCTGACCCACAACACAGATGGAGGAAGATAGAGAACCTGAAAAATGTGAAAGTATTTACTCCAGGTTACAGGTTTTACTCAAGTCCAAAACCCAGTTATTGGTGTGATAACATCCATGTACGGAATGAACTGCATTTTTTGACACATATCACTCCTTTGTAATTGTTTATCACAAAGAAGGGGACCTATGTTACCTACACCAGCAGGACACTAATGCCCTGCTCTGCACTGAATGTATCCAAGAATAGCTGCTATGGGTATTAACACTTTTACTGGTAAGGAGAGAACAATACTTCAACCTTCCTAGATCATCTTCAGGTTCTTAGCCAGCCTTTCTGAGGTACAATTTTATTTCAAGTGGGTTTCTTGTCATCAAGAACCTGCACTGAATGGTTATTGCCATCTTTGTGTGAAATCCATTCAGGAAGATGCCTCCACAATCAACCATTCCAGCAGCTTGAAACTGTAAAGTGGTAAGGATTCGTGTACTTCACTAGATGAAAGGAGGATGATAAGGCAATGGAGATTTTGGCAGAATGTCATCACCTAAACCAGTGCAGTGGGTGACGACAAAATTCTATTTTGAAAAGTAGATGATACTGAGTTATTCACTACAGGCATAGGAAGCTAATCCCTTTTACTTTACCCATGCTCTTCATGGATGGTACAGTCTGGGAAATGAATGTTAACAAGGCAAAATATCATGACATTATTCACATGAGTGATCTTGTGGAACATCCAATCTTAATGAGCATTGCAAAGCCATGTACAGTGGAGATTTCAAGTTAATGAATAACTGGTAAGGTGCCATTCGCTACAGAGTAGTAGAACTGATAAAGGTTTATAAAGATGATGTTGGCAACATCAATTTTTGTCATCCACAAACCATGACAAAATTCCCACTTCGAGGTGAGAAAAGGCTTTGGTAAAATAGGCAGTTAGACAAAGGGGTTGAGGAAAGATAAATCTATGATTGGCCTTCAGTCCCCAGTTTTCTTGAAAACTACAAAATGTCAGGAATAAAAAAAATTGATGAATGATAAAGAACAGGTTTGATGGCCTGCTCAGAAAGCAATTCCCAAGCCATTTCTGACAGATACTGACTGGTCATTGGATCCCAAGTAGGAAGGAAGGAGATGGAAAAAGAAGATATGGGAGGTGGAAAAAGAAAGGGGTCATAAATCTTCCTGATGAAACATGACGAACCCTTTGACCCTTGACAACGAAACACAAGCAATGTAAAAAACTGACAAGCAACCCCAGCTGGACTAGAACCCACCAGTAATGTTGGTGATGTGGGGTGCATTTCTGAGAAAACAAAAGCACAAAAAATAAGTGTTTGGAGGAGGAATAACAGAAAATGGCAATAGGTGTCACAAGGGACTTCGACCAGGTCAAATGTCAAATAATATTGATAAGCGTAGATTATTGTTAGGCCAATGCTACCCATGGCTCCCAGGATTGTATCAAAAATGTACTGCTGCAAAAATGGAGTCATACATAAATCCTAAATGTAAATGGACCTGGCCCAAAATTTCATCATAATCTAGTGCATTTCAACAACAGATAAAACACACATGCAAAGCCACAGCAGAAGATGACAAACATGCTAGTATGGAGAAAAGAAGGAAGAGCATCTCCACACATAACGACTTGGGATTTACATGGAGATCTTTTTGAGAGAAGCTATAAAAAATATATACCATAAAAAGTTTTTAAGGGTAAAACGCAGGCAAAAATTCTGGGTATGGATCAGACTGACAGGAGAGTCAGAAGCCACCCTGTATGAAAGTGAAAATTGATCTAAAAATGATCAGCATGAATCCAAATATCAGGAAAAAGAGTCAAAACAAAAAGAGGGTGGGAAAGGTGATCATAGAGTAAGGAAGGAAATGGTTCATAAGAAATAAGAGAAAGGGATAAAGTGACACACCTGAGAAATTACATTTTAAATAACAGCATTAGGTCTAACTGATTAATCAGTGGGGTACTGGAAGGTATGGCAAAATCAGGAAGTGAAAACAAACAACTGAAGTCCTCATCAGATCAAACAGGACTAGCCCGTTTTGTAAGAACCTGAACAAGGTCCAGAGGCAAAAGCTGGACTAATGCTCAATTTTCTGACAGATAAACACACACAGGTACATCCATTCTTGGATCACCTGCATCTTAGACCTGAAAAAGAACACTAGTTGCTAGCATGACCTCCAAAGTGGAAACTAGAACTTAAAAACAGAAGAAGAGTCCACCAAATTTGAGCAGTGAAAAAGAATAATGTAAATGGAACCAACTGATAAAATTTAAAGTGAAGAAACTATTTGAATAAAAATCAAATAAACTAAAGGAAAACACTCAAGGAAGAAACTTAAGCCAAACATTAATTATTAAATAAATAAGAACATGTCCAAGTATAAGTGCTACAAAACTTTGAAGTTATGGTTCAATAGAGGAGTGTAAGGGAAGCCACATGCATTATGAGAGCATGTCACACTCCAACTGATTTAAGAGTGTCACATGATAATTTGCATATGAATCACATTGAAAACTTTCAATTCCAACAGGGGGGAGCAGAAATTTTGTGGCTTGCATATAGAGGGTAGCACTGAATGAGAACATCTAATTTTGTGAAGAAATAAGTAGCATATCAGAACTGCAAGTGGGTTAGCAATGCAGTATTAAATGGGCCGGTAACTTCATAACTTTTATATCATTAGACTTAACTGTGCCTCTGAATAATTGATAGTAGTTAGGGCAGTATGTCTTGTAAAATTCAAAGACAAGAACCACTAAATGTCATGTCTTAGATAATGCTTGACAAAACAGGATCTTATGATGCAGTTGTTATTCAAATTATCGTCAATGTAGTATCATATTCTCAATTCTATAACACAAAGACATGTTCAACTGCTTATGTTTTGCAGTAATTCCAAAACAGCACCACTCGGCATGGCTAGGTGGTTAAGGTACTCAACTCGTAATATAAGGGTCAGGGATTTGAATCACCATCAAACCAAATATGCTCACCCTTTCAGTCATGGGTGCATTACAATGTGACGGTCAATCCCAGTATTCATTGGGAAAAGAGTAGCCCAAGAGTTGGTGATGAGTAGCTGTCTTTCCTCTAGCCTTAAACTGCTAGACTGGGGATAGCTAGCACAGATAGCTCTCAAGTAGCTTTGTGCAAAATTCAAAACAAACCAAAACAGTATGTGGATATAACATACAAGAAAGATATCATTAATATCTTACTGATAATGGTTTTAATTCTTTTCATTTGTATAGTAAAATTAGTTGCTGTTTTTTGACCAAGAACAAATAACTAGTGCCACATACATTTTATAATAAAAGTTTTAGATCTCTTGTACCTTGTACATTCAATGAAAGATGCACATTATAGCACAACACACATTCTTTCATACACTTAATCACTCATTGTTTAAGATACAACTTTTAATCTCAAGCTTAAACATGGTTTAATTTTAAAATGATATACAACATATAAGCATGAAATTATGATCATCTCATTACAAGGTAAAACAGTTTTGCAGTGTTACTAATGTAGTATATTTACTATTATTTATATATTTAACAGAACAGTTATATTATAAAATTTTATTCTAAATAAAAAACTTTTGTGTTGCATAAAATCGTTTTAGTTCTGGAAATAAGAATAAATAAAAAATTGCTAAAAATGAAACAATAGAAATTATTATTGTTATAATTCATATCTTTATTTTCAATTTAATTTGCTGTTTGACTAAAACAAAAGTCATAGCTAAAAACACAAATACAACATTTTTTATCGTGTATCAAAAGTAAATGTTATTTATTTTAGTTTATTTAACTGGAAGGATAAATAATATTATTATAAATAGTAGTTTAAAATAGCTGATTTAATTCCTAATCTCTGTGGCTTTCATATTTTGTACATTTGGACTGTAATTGAATTAAATAGAAATGAAAAAGAAAGATTTGATTTTGATATTGGATTATAGTGTAAATGTAGATGTAACATGTATATGTATAAACACACAACACATACATACATATCCTTTAAAGTGACAGCACATGAATTTTTTTTTCCAATTATTGATAGTGCTTGCCTTGAATAATATTACACAAAGATGTAATTTGCAAGTAAAACACAAGTAAAGAAGGGTACAAAGCATACAAGTTCAAAAACAGTATTTATTACATAACTGTATGAGCCAAAGCACACTGTTGCAAGATCATAACAAAATACCAAAGTGGTGAGAAAAATTTCAAACATGAGTGGTATTATTTAATATTTTAACACTAAACATCAACTTTTTGCAGATCATATATTAATGTAACTCCACAAATTGACCTGAAAAATTCTTCACAGATGTACATAACTCTTTCCTGACTATTCATTCAACAATTTTAATGTGTTACTTTCACATCATGATTGTGACTCAATATTTCACTTAATACCCAGTTTGTGAATCAATGAAACTGAATTCAAAAGTACTGTTATCTTTTCCAAAAAATTAAATCCAAAAGGTCTAAATCTGTTAGCCTCTAAAATCATACTTCACTTCAAAAATAACATTTTCTGAATAGTATTTGACCATAAAAAGACTGAGTTTAAGAGCAATCAACTGAGCCATGTTAATCTTTGTAAGACTTTCTTGGCCACTTGCCATCTTCACTGACAGAAATTTGTGATTCAAGATATAATGGTTTTATAGAGCTAAGGAACCAGATTCTGCACTGACCAACATCTGCAGTCACTACCGTGTTTTGTGTGGGATGTTTTCAGACTAGAGTGAGTTTTATTCCTTTGATAACTAATGCAAATTTGGGCACATGATTGATATCAGATTCCAGATACTGTAATGAGTTCTATTCAGAATTAAAAAAAGAAAAAGGAATACTAGAAGAGTTTGTATAAGAATCAACCCACCAAACATACCTCTCTGACCACAAAATAAAGAATATGATAATAATGATGGTTATTTGGTACATACTTTTTATTTGCGACTTTTGTACCCACATTATTTATAAAATACAATGTGATAACTGCCACGACTTCTATATTGGAGAAACAAGTAGAAAAATGGAATCAGATTCAAAGAACATAAAAAGTCACCTTCACATGTTTTCGAACACTGCAAGTCAAATGGACACAACATAACCATAGAAAACACTAAAATACTAAATAAAGAAACAAACATAAACAAATGCAAAATTAAAGAAGCCTTACTTATACAACAACTTAAACCCAAAATAAACCAATATAAAGGAACGCCATTATACCTATATTAATATTATAGATAAAATTATATATTCAAACATCTAACCCCGCCCTCTACATTACGATACTCAGTTACACAACCCCTTCCAAACATGTGGTCAGCTTCCGGTCAGTTACCTCTTTCTTTGTGAACCTGACGATGACCAAAGAAGGTCGAAACGTTGTTCGCTCTTCTATTTAAAATATTTTTTGAACCCAAATGAGCTGTTTTTGCATATAACATTTTATACTGTTGCTTAAAATAATACAAAAATATGGAAAAACCAGTGAGGTCAGCAGTTGTTCAAGTTAGAAGCTCTAAACTAGTGACAAAACAAACTGCTCAATAAACATGTATTCAAAATGCTACAAGAACTACAATATATTAGACAAAGAAATGGTGATGATACAATATCCTTATTTTACATTGACTTATGAGTACTTACATATGTGCTAGGTGAATGTAATTTTATAGTTAGAAAGGAAAATTTTTCTCATTCTTTTTATCTCCTACTGAACAAAACCTTACAATTATTACACTAAACTGTTGGTTATTAGTTTGCAGAAATAGTTTCTGTAACATTTTACAAAATTTAAAATTTTGGATGTACTTTACTTCTTTAATTGAAAAACTGTGAATTGTATAATTAGTGGAACTTTAAAGAGTGCTATCTGTTTGATTACTTGTATCAAATGTGAGATTACCAATGTAGAAAAAACAAGAAGAAAAGTGCACGAGTCAGAAAATTTTGCAGCTAAATATAGTTTTTTATGTAAAAAAACCCAAAAAACAAACCAAAATGGGCTATCTGTGTGCCCACTACAAACATGAAAACCAAGTTTTACTGATCAAAGAGAAAAAGTCAACCATTAGTGTGAAAACTAGCTGGCAACTTAAAATTTACCTTCTTGTTAGCTATTACTGACTTTACAATAATTACTTGAATCATTATTATTCTAATTTGTAATGTTGTTATGACCTAGTTTTGTTTGTATGAAGATCAAAAGGATAGAGTGGGACAAAGGAATTATATAGTTGTTTTGTTTCAAATGTGGTTTAGTTTCTAATTCTAAAAGTCTTGGTGTGAAACAACAATAACTAAACAGGTTCCAATCATCTTTGTAAGATTTTCTGCAGTACAAACTATATAATATCAACTGTTCCAGCGATATAGTAGAAATTTTACACATTTCAGTGGCTGACAGGCTGTTTACAAGCATTTGTAGTCCACTTGTGATCTTACAACAATATACTTAGACTCATTCATCTGCATGATACAACACGGCTGCTGGGATTTTGCATTTAATCTTTTATGCTCTTATAATAATTTCAGTTATACTCATATCTTTCAGTGTTGCTGTCACTTAATGAAATGAAATACTGAGAGAAAAATATTTTTACAAGAAATATATATTAGTTGCACTTATATATGAATAAGAGCTTTCAGAAATACTGACAAAAAAATACGTATTACATTTTTTTATTTGATGATCGTTTGAAAAATAAAATCAAAACCTTTTAGGTAACTAAAAAACTTCTGAGCGTAGCTTGTAACTTAGTATTTAAAAATAAAAGAAAATCTTTGTTAATTCATAATAAAGAATGCATTCAGTGATTTGAGATTTTACTCTTCCAAAGGCTAGGGATACTTTCCAGCATACCAAACTTAACACTTGTAATAACTATAAACTACTTTAATAATATTTTCTCCAAGACAGTTTATGACAGATAAACGTTTATTATCATTAATTATCACAAACAAACAGAAGATGAAAAAACAGCTATTAATCGAATCACAACTTAGGAAAAAGTTATAGATATCATAGACTACTGTACAATGCTTACATATCACAGATTAAGTGCATGTCTTTCAAATCCCTTACTACTTTCACTGACTGCATCAGACAGAAGTATTAAGTGTTTCACAACTAGATTTTAATAGGAGAGCATGTGATTTTTTTTATCAGGGCCATTTGTTAAAATATAAGTTATGAAATAATTATTTCATAATTAAATCAAATAATTAAAGTTTTGTATCACCTCATTCTGAACCATCCAAACCCTTTCCTTTCTCATCTCATGCACTAGACCAAAGATATCCACGTGGTCATACTTCTGAATGTGTTGTAAGATATGATCTAGAGCAATAAATGTTCCTGATCTGCCAACTCCAGCACTAACAATAAAAAAACATATTTCAGCTGTTTCAACTTTAAAGTTATATGAACTATACAACAAAATTTTTACTTTTACTTGTTCCTTTGCAGAAAGTGTTATTTCCCAATTGCTTATGCCTAAAGTAAATGTAAAAGACCTGTTTTTCTCTTCAAACTTTGCTTTTGTGACTTGGGAGCACATAATGAAAACATGATTGAAGACTATATTTGGGGGCTGATACATGGAAGTGATTTACAATACAGTCACAAATCTCAAAAATATACTAATTTCTAAACATTTTTGTATAACTTTAGTATAAATACATGTAAATCTTGACTCATATGTTGTTTTGTTCAGATCTTATGTAAATGAAAATGTGCAAATTTTTCTGTTTTTACAAAGAAACTAGGTTAATTTCTAAATTTCATTATCCAGGTCACAAAAACAAAGTTTAAAGAGAATAATGGCCATTTTCTGAGCTTTTACAGCATAAGCAATTAAGAAATAACACATACTATCCAGGAATACAATTTGTGTTACATAGTGTGATTTGAGAAACAATGCATATTTTACATTTTGTAGCATGCATCCCACAGTAACTATTAAATATATTAGAAACCTCAAAAACTGTTTGTTAATTGTTTATGCAAATAACAAAGATTGCAAACTCATGGTACTCTATCAGATATATATATTATCCCCTCCCAAAAAACTACTTTAGTTGAAAAACAGACTTATTTTAACATCAATGCCTTTATTACAGGATTATTCAAAGGGAATGTACACTGCAGAAGCCCTCACAGTCTGAAATATCAAAAAGTGAAAATTATTATTATTTTAATAGAGATTTACTTGAGATAAAAGACAATTCTATAAGACACACTGTTTTACAGCAGCATATAAGTAACAAATGTTGAACAAATCCTAGGTATTTGTGGATTATTACCTGCAGTGTACTAGTATAGGTCTGTTATCTTGCACTACACGTTCTCGAAAGGTACGAACAAACTTAATGAGTATTTGTGGAGGACTTGGCACTCCAAAATCTGGCCAAGTTGTGAAATGAAAGTGTCTCACCATACGAGATTGGTCATTCTAAATAAAAAAGAAAAAAAATGAAGTTATTAAAAAAAGTTTGAAGTACATTTCTAAAATTTTAATCTAAATATGTTTAGATATAATTTGTTCCCAATAAATAATTTTTTTTTTTACTTTAAATACAAAAGTACTTTATTTTTTTTGCACAACATTTGTGTCAGGCTAAGGCTTCTTCCACAGTAAGTGTCAGTGGCTTGTAAGCATTAAATTTGACAATAAATGGACAGCACACACTCAACTTGCTTTAAAATAATATATATATGTATATATAAATATACTTAAAATCTGTCACACGTACATACAAAAATTCTTTACATTATGGAATGTTGTTGTTTCTAAAATTCTTCGCAATTCTCTTTTACTGTCAAAAGCCTACTTAGGTTGATTTAATTATACTAGAATTCAAGTGACAGGACAAACAATTTTTTCCCTCTCTTATTACAATAATATCAGTGAATAATTCACTAACACTAGATCCAATATGGCCAGGTTCCTATGAGCACTTGACACCCAATCTGAGGATCATGGGTTTGCATCCCAGTCTCATCAAATATGCTTGCCCTTTTAGCTGTGGAGGCATTATAATATGACAATAAGTCTTACTGTTTGTTGATTAAAGAGTAGCCCAAGAGTTAGCAATGGTGTTAATTATTAGCTGCTTCTCCTCACGTTTTCCACTGCTAGAGCAGATAACCCTCATGTAGCTTTGCACAAAATTAAAAAGAAACAAACCAAATAAACATACTATCTTGCAGCTTGCTACAACTGTATCTCAAACTTCAAGCAATTGTCTCCTCTTCATTAAAGTCCACAGAGGTGGGTTCAGTTATTTTATAACACCCTTTAATAAGACAAATTATTCTCTTTATCTCTATTAAACTGCAAAACTCACTTTATGATAAGAACTGTTATGGTTAAATACTCACACACCAGCTAACTTTCCCTTCCCTAACAAATTTTCTGACTGAACTACACTTGACTTTTTTAGTATGTTATTTTACTTCACTTGACTTGCTCTTGTTTTGTTGTCTATTTTTATATGTTAATTTCTGAGAGCTGGAACTTTCTGCAAAGTGCATGATGGTACAGACTTAACAATACTCAGTAAGAAAAATACTGAAGTTTCAAGTAATGTGATGTCAACAGTATTAGTAAAGCTTTGACAACAATGTAATTACAAACACAATGTACAACTAGTACAGAATTAAGTAAAGAAACTTGTCATAACTAATGTCTTTAAAATAATTAACTTTCAACTCTTCTGTTATGTAAAACTAAACAATAATTAACTATTAACAGATGTGTTGTGTATTAGGTAATACCTATAGATATTACTTATTGAAATTACTAACTTATGTAAAAATGGAGTTAATCTTTATCAGCTAAATGTAAACTACAGTTATACCTAATAGGACAGCACTGTGTATAACTCTTTGAAACCTAGAAGTAAAGTAAGTATGCTTTCATCCAAACCTGAGTTTCTTCAATAAATTCATAAAGGCAAAAAGTGACAAATTTCTTAAGTTAAGAAAGATACAATTAAAGACTGTTAAAACATCTGTTTTAGAAACACAGAATCTGATATTTTGAAGAATGGAGTTAATCTGCATTAATGGGAGATCTGTGTGTCCAGCACTCTCAAACAATCTTTGATGATTTCATTAAAGTAATCTAACATCTACATTTTAAAATACCATTAACAGTTTACATAACTTTCTACATTATAAATTCAAAAAGTTAAAAGAACTAATGATTAATTCATATTAAAATTTCATACAAAATATTTCAAACAAAATTCTTAACTAACAACATCACAAAATGTGATTTTTGTGCTGAACTCTTAATTTTAAATTTTTGTAAAAGCATATTTTGAGTTTTATTTACAAATTTTATGAATCATAATAAAACTCAGTATACCTTGCAGACTTGAAACTCTGATATTGTCCAGTCTGTATACAGGGATTCATTAAAAACAGTAACTTCAATATCTCCATAATACACAGGTTGTGTGTCAAATGGCCAATAATGATCACACTTTTCTCTCCCCTTCTCAATACAACGAGTGAGCATAACAATTACACGGATGTTCTGTTCCCATATCATCCTCCAGAAGTCGTCTCTGGTACTAAGAAGAGGGCCTTGAGTCACTATGAACTCGCGAGGAGAATTGTACCCCTAATGAAATTCATACAAGGTTAAGAATGAATGAGAGATTTGTTGTTTTATTAACATCTCTCTATCTAAGTCAGATGGCTGTTGTTATTTGTAATATTCACTTTCTGAATTAGTTCACGTGACAATTTTCAAGAAATGAAATTGAAGTGCAATATATTTTTAAAGAATACAAAAAATACTCATGCAAAGAGTAATTCTGAGCTTTAGTATTAATACAATTAGAAAATAAAGTATAATTTTTTAGCTATTATATATGTTGAAACAGGAATATTCTCTTTATAGATGGATTATTGAAAGACAATTTATGAACTTTATTCAAAGCAGCAAATCAAACAAATACAAAATTAAGAAATCCTTGAGTTACACTCACAGGAATATAGTTAGCATTGATATAATCAGAACCTTCCTCATCATCTGTGGGAAGTAGCTTCACACGAGAATGGTCGTACGGTAGAATGTTAGTGAAACGATTCTTTGGTCTGTTAACAGGCAAGTCTGCTGCAGAACATGATTTTTCACGTCCTACATATTTGAGAAGTTCAAACTCTTCAGAGAACCTAAATTCAGAATCCGCTGACATAATTTTAAAATGTTCTGCAAAATCTCTCAACTTGATGGGCCGACTGTAATAATAGAAAAATACAAGGTTTAAACACAATGTAATATTTTCATGAAAGTAAACGATATGTCAACTTACCCAAATAAGGCTACAATATCAAGTTTTACACTGTATGTCTAATTTCTGGAAACTAATGAAATAAAAACTTTGTTTCAGATAAAGATGAATGTAAAAAAGGCAATCAACAATAGCTCTAGGAATTTGCACTTGTTGGGAAGATTTTTTTTCTTCAAGTTATTTGCTTGTTTGTTTATGTTGAAAACATATAGGCACTTCTATGGATAATCTTTGTTATGCCCACCAATTGTACCAAAATATGGTTTTTAGTACACAAGCCCTCAACCTTACCTCTCATACAATGGAACAATTTAACTTATGAAAAGATTTTAAAAATATGTAGTTAAAAGCAGCATTTAACTACCAACCTGTATTACAAACAAAAAAAACAATAATCAGAGCTAAACAAACTAAAGTTGTTGACTTTTGTTTATGATCTAATGTTTACAATAAACAAATCTTTCAACAAAAATATATGCTTTTATTGTTGCACTAACATGTTTGCATGATGTAAATTAAACTTGAAGGCAAGAATTATTAACCAGCCTCTTTTTTTTTAAATACTAAAAATAACATTTTTCAAATGTTTTCCAACTCGTGTAAATGATTAATCCTTGAATTTAAACATATTTATCTAATGCCTGATTACAGAAACACGGTCTTTCAGCTGAGATAAGAGTGCATTATCCTACCCTTCTGGAAATGCCTCTGCAAACTCTATGTGCTTATAAGAATGCATTTTAACGTACATTAATCAGTACTTTAGTTTAGGTATAATTTATGTTTCTTTCACATTTGTTTCAAAATTTCAAGAAAACAATCACCTTATTATGATTTCACTTTCATTAATTGAAAAGGCATCTTCTTTTCCAAAAACGTCATTGGTTTTCTTGACAAAAGGTCTAAAACGGTGACGGTATATAATGATAAGAATGATGCCCATGGCAGCCAGAAGAAACAAAGGAACAAGAACTCCAGCAATAAGTGCAGTGTTATTTGGATCTGTTAATTAAAATTTACAAAACATGTGGGAAAATAATCATTAGAGAATAAAATAAAGGCTGGTTAAATGATTAAAAGCACATTAAAAATGAATTTTACTTTAAAATTCACAATGCCAAAGCCAATTCTTAATTTAAGAAAAAAATTAGAAAATTAGTATAAAACTGTCAAACAACAAGAAATAATTTTTTACCCCCTTAATTTCAACAGTTATAAAAATATTCTTTTAAAACATGTGTACTATAAATCCAAAAAAAAGGAAAATGTCATATAAAAGATTCATACTTTTATTCTCTTACATAGTAACTTCTGCCCTATGTAGGTTTGAAATATTATAATGCATATCATGTGACAGACTGAGAAAGATTCACATATGTACTTAAACTTTATTAAAATACACTTCATAAAAACACTTAAAAAAGTGTCACTGCAACTCAAAAAGATTTCTTGGCAAAAATATATTATGATACATAACATTAAACAAGCTCAATTTTCCTTATGATGAAGAAATATTAGAAAGTCACTCAAATATAAAATAAGTTAAAGGCTTAATAATATGTGCATGATATAAGTTACAAAGATACTCTAAGTAACATATGACAATCTTGATGGTTGTGCTACCAGGCACTGACCACTCATGTGACTCAGGGGTTGTGTCAACAGGTACCGACTCCTCATGTGAAAACCATGTTATTTAACTAATGACCCACAAAAGCAATCTGATACATAGCAAACAACCTACAATATTCAGACTTTATATTAAGTTATCAAACTGGTACTCAACAGGTGGTGAAAGAGAGCCCTTTACTTGTGTTACCAATGTCTTTATAGTTGCCTACTGAGTTACTGATTCCATTTTTTGCTTCTTTTTTTTTTTCAACTACACCAAGTGTTACCTGGTTTTCCGATAATCTCACTTTCTCCAGTTGTAAATGATGATTTATGGCATTTCCACTTTCACCTCACTACAGCGGAAGAGGTCAATATCCTACCAATGGAATTATACTGAATTGGATAAGAATGTTGTCCTTGCAAGTTTGTCAGCTTCCTCATTAAGTTTATTCCTGTATAGCCTAACATATATATCCAAGTGATGGTCTTCCCATGTGACTGTTTTTCTTTCTGCCATACCAACAGATCAAACACTCTAAATTTATAGAGTACTACTTATGAGTCAGCACATATATCATGATGGTGACACTGACTATTTCTGGTTTGGCACTTTTAGTAATCCAGAGAAGAGATTGGTTTATGGTTTCTATTTACATACTTAATAATTTAAGTATTAAAAATGTTATAATTTTTAATTTACATACCCCTAAAGTGAAGTAGCACAATTTTAAGGAAATTAAATAATGAAATTTCTGGTGACTTTCTTTTTTTGCTTTATGTTTGAAAGCATAATGACAAAAATGCAGAATTTACATAAACACAATAGTGCAGAAACTAGAATTCAGAAATTACAGCACTACAATAGAGATTTTTTTGGGTATATAACTTATTATTCAGTGTTTTGATTTTATTACCTGTTTGTACTGAGGGAGAAAATACAGTATCAGCAAACTTATCAGTTGTTGTATAACCACGCAGTTTAATTCTGTACATAGATCCTGCTTTCAAGGGTCCATTACAGTACCGTGTTGAGGGTTGACAATCCATGTTTCCTATAATGAAGTCTTCCACTGAACTATCATTAAATGGTTGATATGGTTCTGTCACCTAGGTTTATAAACAAAGGTACAATAAATATTTATACATGTATTTACTTTGATTTTAACAACAAAGCTCTAATTAAAGAGCATCGCTCACTTTTAATTTATGTAGAAATTATCTTTATAAAATCTGCTGCAGACAGTAATTGACAATTCAACTGTGACACAAAGCAAATAGCAGCACAAACATCTGCCCAAAATCTCATTTACCAAGTTTTTAAGACTGACAGAGAGCTTATTATATCATCAGAACAAAAGACCCTGGTTTTCTTGACAAAAGGTCTAAAATGGTGATGGTATATAATGATAAGAATGATGCCCATGGCAGCCAGAAGAAACAAAGGAACAAGAACTCCAGCAATATCACAGTATGTACTATGAAGTTATCCTTAGGTTTTATAACAACACATAGTTGAGAAAGCCATCAAGTTCATCCATTTAAACTGCCTTTGCCCATCTTTATTAGGAGATAATACAAGTTTTGTCATAGAGTGGGTATTACTGTAACACTGCACTTTGGCAAAGCCATTGACAACAGTGTCATGCAATCATAGAACAGAACAGACGATATTTCAAGGTTAAGGCCTTATCTATGTTTGAATGAAAATAAAGTCATGTGATTAGTGCTCATCATTCTAGATAAATAAAGAACTTTTTATATAATGTAAGGAACACTGGAACTTAAATGTTTGGTACACAGTTTTAAATAATAAGTAGCCTGAAGGAAGATATAGCTATAAAAATGTTCTTTGTTTAAGAATACCAAGCAAACACGTTTTGTTTGTAAATCAATAAAGACTGTTCAGTTTTTACATTACTTTACATCTAACTAGCCTTTTTTTTTACTCAGACTCATTTAGTCAGAATACAGTATTATTCCATAATCATTAATCTGTAAACCTATACTATCATACTTAAATTAATTCAGTTTGATCTGATTATACCACACCTATATTATGAGTAAATACAACATACATTTAGTATCACCTATTACTGAAAAATTCACTGCCTATAAAATGCAGCCTATTAATAGCTAATGGTACTATAAACAACTTAATACACAGTTACTCTGTGGTTTCATGTGTATACAACATTTAATGCCATATTATCATTGTCCACTTCTATTAAACACAAGTTCAGCTAACTGACTAGCAGATCAACAAATAACTTTTAAACAATGTGATGCAACAGTCAGGGGTCAGCCAACTAATAAGAACATCAAACATTATCACAGTTTGAAAAATATTACTTGTAGAAAACTAAACAACAGCAGACAGAAAACATTGCACATTTATTTTGAACTTATGAAATTTCAGGCCAAGACCTTTCGTCAGACATGCAAACACTATTATAAGAACCAAGTAAGAAACAAATCTGAATTGGAGTATCCAAATGGAAAAGTATAAACAACATCATATACACATTACAAAAATAGGAAAATAAAACACACAAGATAGTAAAACACAAATCTATGATAATTAATAAAATAAAACATTTATGAATGATTGTTTGTTTTTGAATTTCACACAAAGCTACATGAGGACTATCTGTGCTATCCATCCCTAATTTAGCAGTATATTTCTAAAGAGAAGGTGGCTAGTCATCACCTTCCACTACCAACTCTTGGGCTACTCTTTTACCAACCTTATTGTTCAGAACAGAACTATAATTTATAGAATTTTATTCTTTAAAATATGTGGTGGTAGTTTAATCTCAAAAAGCAATGTTAATAACTTTCTTTGAAGTAATGTCATGGAAACTAGATTATCAGTTTCTTGTCATCACCCATATGTACTCAGTGCAGCCATATCAAGCATCATTATTTACACTAATTGTTTAAGATAATATCATATAACACTAAACACTCATTAATTGGAAGAATTTTATGAAATTTAGCTAATTTGTGCTTAAAAGTTAGCAATTAATAATGAATGATAACCATTCACCACTTTTGTAAACTTGAGCAAGAAACTGCTAATCTTGTTTTCTTAGCCTAACCAATATTTATTAATTTGCAAATGCTTTTAACTGCTCTAAATCGGCCATCTTTAATCTGAATGATAAAAAATTAAAAATCTTCTACCTTTACTCTTAGATGAAGCTGTAGTTCAATTTTCAGACAGAAAACTCACACAACATTCTACACAGATGTGCACAAACATTTTGGTCAAACTTAGCAGTTTCTGTTGAATAACTTTGTATATATGGATTATATTTAAACCAATTTAACATATACTTGTAGGCTGTACAAATCTATCAGTGCACAAAATTTGAAAAAAAAAATCCACAAAAGTGAAGTATGTTTTTCTGTGAAATAATGTCTGTATTTTAGGTGCAAAAACAAAAAAACAGGAAGAAATTTGATCAAATTGGAAATTTTATAACTTGCACATTTCTTAAGAAATAGCCTTAAAATTTGGTATGTGATACAAGGGCTCAGGAGAGCACATCCATTGAAAATACTGATAATTTGTATCACATCACACTCTCAGCTACAAAAATTGGAAATGGTTAAACTAAACTATTTCTTCACAGAATCTGTCAGTTTGACTGACTAGCAACCACCAAAAAAAAAAATTGACATAAATCTAAATTACTTTTTTTTTCCTATAATGAGTTCATATTGTAACATAAAATGACATTCATTTATTCTACGCAGCTTTAAGCTCATAACAGTATATATCTATAAATTGTAAATCACTCAGTGAATGTGAAGTTCATGTGATGCTATCAAAATACATTAACTATGAGCTACTTGTGTGTTTAATACATAACTAAACATAAGATAAAACTGTTAACAAAACTTGAAGGGGAGAATGAGGCAGGAGGGATCTGACTTTCTATTTGCTGGCTCTCTAACCAAACAAAAGTGAAAGCTATAAAAATTATAATTTGTTTGAAAAATGATGATTTTTAGTGAATTTGTGTTTAATTTCATAATTTTTAGAAAGGTGATGGATATAACATAAGAGAAAAGATGCCTAGGTAAATTGAGAATTTTTTAAATTATTGCCTTGTAGAATTATGAACTTAAAATTATGAAATTATGAACATGTATGTTATTAAAATATGTATTATTTGCTAAGATTTTATGCTATATTAATTGGTATAACACAAATTAGTTCAACAAAATTTTGAATGTAAGATATTAAAACTTTGTCTCATGAACAGCAAAGGAAATTTGAGGTGAGAGGTTTAAGGAAGGAGTTTCCAGGATGAAAATGATGTGTTGCTCTTTGCTTTCACCTCAGGAATGTTCAACTAGAACTGAACTTAAGATAACTGGTTCAAGATGTGAAAGCTCATGTTTTTCATTGCAAAAATGTTGAGAAATTAGCCGATATTACCCTTAATAACATGTATTTCATGTTCATGAAATCTCTTACTTCCTTTTGGGCCTGTAAATGATTACAAAAATCATAAGTTATGAAGGGGATAACACACTAAGAAAAAACAAACATACTGATATGTAGGTCTTTACAAAATTGAAACAGTCAAATGATATAAGCTTGTTTTCTTCAAATTTGCACCACTTTAAATATTTTATAAATTTCTTGTAAATGAAAAATCTTATTAATTCAAAATTTTGTTACCTGATATGGAGGCCAAGAAGAATAAATCTGAATATCTGCCCATGATGGCAGCTCCAAACTACTGGATTCCTTTGCAGTATCTTCAGCAACTATAAGTGTATATGCTATGATAGTGCCGTGGGTATTAGCAAAAAAATGTTTATGGTATCTTACTTGAATTGTGGTGGATGTATGACTGATTACAGTGGGAAAAATATGACTTGGTGGTAAAGGAGGAGCTGGAAAATAGAAGTTTTACTTAGGATATCACCATAGAAAAAGTAGTTTCAAACACACAACTCAACATTTAGTTTTGACACTGAAAGTTGCAAAAGTAAACCTCACCTACTTTCAATAAAAAAGGTTAATAAAACCTCAAACATTTAGATAAAAGTATCAACAGAATCAGGGATAATAAATTTACTAACAAGGAATTTAACTACAATGTTACTACTTTAACTAAAACCAGTTTGTACTAAGAACTTCTGTAAACTTTCTATTTATTGGTATGCAAATTCTTTGAAAAGAACCTACTAAAAATATGTGCCTCACAGTGTATCAGTGCATTGTATCTTCACTTGAGTTTCAACTCAAAGTAGAGTTATTGCTAAATGTGTTTAACAAACTAATCTTTATAATATTAAAAATCATGTTTAAGCACATGAATATTGCCAATATATTTACAATTAATAATGAGATCATAACAAATGTACTACGTTTGAACGGTTACTTCAATAAACAAATATTACACAAAGAACAATTTTGTGAAATGAGACTGGACACAGATAATGGAAATAGAAGAGGCTGTTTTGTGTAGATATGAAACAGTCCATACAATAAGCAGTCATGAACACAGCTACATATTAAAAGCCACTGGAAATTTTTAAACACCATGTAAATTACTTAATTTATAAATTACAAAATTAAACAGTTAGCAACAGCTTTTTCTATGCCTTGAATAAATGTTTAACAAATAGCTAGAGGAAATCTTTTAATAAAGATGCAGTTTTTGTTATAAACAGTTTAAAAGGTACGAGAACAGGGAGTTCATGTTTTCACAATAGAACCCTCTGTTTTAAGACATCATGTTCATTCATGTTTTAATAGTACTTAACAATTACTTGTATGGTATTTTTTTAGCTTAATGGTCTCAGTTACAATAAATCCCAATATACAATATATGCATAGCACACTTTAC
The DNA here is from genome assembly GCA_011833715.1 of Carcinoscorpius rotundicauda. Taxonomy (NCBI): domain Eukaryota; kingdom Metazoa; phylum Arthropoda; class Merostomata; order Xiphosura; family Limulidae; genus Carcinoscorpius; species Carcinoscorpius rotundicauda. Next base: position 52,607,191 of record CM022395.1, read on the forward strand.
AGGTATCCACTATCCAAAATGTATTTGGGATGAATTCTGAGGGTTTTCTCAGATTCTCTGCTTTGATTTTTTTTGTAGGATGGTATAAAATAAAATGTTTTTTACGAGTGAAAACAAAGATGAAGTTTTTCCCTTCAAGTTTTAAGTTGATATAAAAGGTATAGAGATAAAACCATAAAGCAAAAAATATCATACAAGCTTTAGGATTTATCCAAAACTTCTGAAAAAGCATGTTATCCTGTTGATGATATGTGGTATTCGTATGATTTTATCATATGATCTACACAACAAATAATACAAAATTGCTATTAAACTTAGGGATTTCCTTGAGATATCAGTTATGTATTCATGGAAACAAGGCAAATACATCTGTGCAGAATTATATGGAAAATATATATAGTCTACAAATTCCATGACACATAGTGTATTTGAAAACAGATATTATGCAAGAAGGGCTATAGCATGATGTAGTGAAAATAGAATGTTTTATACAAAATGTAAACATGTAAAAATATTGTGGTTTTAATCAGAACCAAACAGTTATACTGTGGGACTACACTCTAATTAGATAAAACTAATTCCAATTGGAAAGTAAAACAAACTTCAGATAGTATTAACACAAATCGACAATGAAAAAAATATGTTATACCCCAAATTGGCATGCTTTCTTCATGAATCACTTTCTTCCCAGGTCCAACCTGTGTAAGTGCCTGAATCTAAGCAAAATAAATTCTAATTGTAGTAAAATATATGGGTAAACATCTATCAACACCTACAAAAACGTTGTTAGAATAAAATGTATTGATCATCAACATATCAAATCCTGCTTATCATCTCAGATTATGTATTTAACACAGGATGGTCCAAATTATCTTTCCTATTTTAAAATTTACAAATTAAACAACTAAAAAAAAAAATACAAGCATGCAGTTTCGAAGATCTTATAGTCCAACTTAAGCAGTTTTTATTGGTATGTAAGTAGACTTCTATATGAACACTATTAGTGGATTTCAGTGGATTTAACTAATATTTCATTTCAGTACACAATCATTGCAGTATGGTGATAGCATCTGTTATCCTGATTTTTAGCCCTGTGATGTTTTTTATAGATGTGCAATACACAATGTCCTTAACATACCCCTCAAAGAAAAAAGTCTGGTGGAGTGATATTTGGCAAATACAAAAAAAATGCATAACTGGTCCAACTCCTCTCAATCTTTCACCTTGGAAATATCTCATCTAGAAAGTGTCTCAGCAACAAATTCTAGTGAGATGGCACAACGTCCTTTGAAAAATTTTCCACAGTTGCATTTCCTGCAGTTGTGTGACAACAAATTCTCCTAGGATGGCAGGGTACATGTTCCCAATAACAGTGCTCTCAGCAAAACAGAAAGGACCAATAATGGTGTCACACATGAAACTGCACCACGCATTTACTTTTGGGCAATTTTAGTGATGCCATGGAAGTTTTCTGGGCAGCAAACACAAAAATTATGACAAATCACTTTAACCAAGGTGTGAAATGTAGCCTAAACAGTACATAAGCTAGAAATGTGTTGTCTTAATCTGTGTGGTCAAAAGAGATTTACCACAAATATCATGCACTGTGGTTTGCCATCTGGTTGCACTGCATGTACCAACTGAAGTTTGAAAGCATTTTTAAATAATATGGCAAGGTAAGCTCTCGTAAAACGTACCAAAGTGATTTTCATGGGTTATGCTCAAATAATTCCTGTACTAGACTGTAACATGTCACTGGCAGAGGGGCTTTGCTGGATATAAGAATGTTTAGTGTGTTATTATTTAGTTAATTTTATGACTTAATTTTTAATGACTGATTAGCTTTTATGACATGAGTGCTAAAAGCTTCTTTTAAAAGTATAAGTTTTGACAAATTTTATTATATAACTGATACAAACTATATTTTGTGCATGCAGTTAGATTGTTTTAATAAGCTTTAGTAATATTTTTGGCATCAAATTACTTGAATCTTTGGTATTTTTCTCTTTACTTTAGGTAAGTATTGTTCCATTATAGCAATGAATAGTTTAAAGAATGTTTGAGACCTCAATGAACAAATCACACATATTAGTAATGAGCAAGTGCATGTTCAGTAAAGAAAAGTCAAATAAGAGGTAACTCGGCAAATCCAGACCAAGTGACTGGTAGTTAGCCACTATGTGCAATTTATGAATAAGAAAGAAATAAAATCAGAAAATACTAAATTACTAGTGAAGTTAGACTGTGTACTATTGTTAGTTTAGCTGTAAAGGGCAATACTGAAAGCAAGTTTCATAGTTTAACAGATACAAGGAGAACACTTTGCCCTGTGAAAGGGTGTTCTAAAGTAATTGAACCCAACTGTGTGGACTCTGACAAAAGGAGATTATTTAAAGTTCAGAATACAACTATGATAAGTCATGATATAAAATAAGTGAACAGATTGTAGATTGTGCAATAAAAACACAGTAGAGATAAAATAATGTCTAATTAATTCTGTTTTAAAGTAACTAAACTAGCCCATGCAGATTTTTTACAAGAAAAAATTAGTTAGTGTATACATGCATTCAAGTTGTTTTGAATGTGTTATTTTAAAACAAGTGAATTGTGTGCTCTCCATTTATTTTTTGAATTTATCACCAATAAGTCACAGACATCTACTGTAAAAGAATTCCAGCCCACACATACATATTAAAATCCTAATATTTGGTGAGCCAGTCAAAAGTATTCAGTGGTAAACAATGATAATAACAAAAAAAAAAGACTTTAAATGAAGGAACAAATAAATAGAACTATATATTTATATACACACAACCACAGTGGCAGCAAAAGTAGTGTAAAAATTACAGTCACGATACATAACCATGTCAACAGACTTTGATAAATGGCTAGAAACAAGACAGTGTCTTAAAGTTAAAATACAGTGAACTATGACAGTTTGTTAAATAGCAACAAGCAATAGAGAGAGAAAACTGTAGGCAGAGAAACGAGGATGAAAACTTTAAAGAAGAAGAGGAAAAAGAAATATTGAAAATGAGGAAAGAATGGATGTAGAGAGAGAAAGAATAAAGATAGGAGAGAGACAGAGAAAGAGTACAAAGATAGACAGAAGAAAGGGAGAAGAGACATTGCATATAAAGTGATTAAGAGCACAAATTAAGAGAGAAGAGAAGGAAGAAAAGGAGAGACTGGAAACAGAGAAAATAAGAGCACAAAATGAGATCACCAAGCTCACCCAAGAGAAAGATAGATGACTCAAGAATGACAATGAGGTCAGGGACAACAAAATCAAGCCTCTTAAATCTAAAGAACAGAATGATGATACAGATGCTTTCCTGGAGAAATGTCGAAACAAATTTGCCCAATGTAAAAACTGGAACATAGGTGACTGGGCAGTCTGTCTCAGCCCATTTCTCACAGGAAAAGAGCCACAAGCATATGAAGTCATGACATCAAAAGATGTCATGGACTATAACAAATTAGAAATGGGCTAGATGAAATGCTATGATCATGCTGAGAAGTCAAGCCTGACACTGGAGAGACTGTATTTCAGTTTCTGGCACATCAATAGAGATATTTTACAAGATAAACTTGCATGGCCAAGTGTGATAACAGGAACTGGCAGATTTACTGATACAAAAACAGTTCATGATCATATGCTCAACTGATATGTTACTGTTCTTAAAGGAGAAAATGCCAAAAGATGTGGATGAGGTGATGAAGTTAGCTGCACAGTATATAAAAGTCTGTGGGGAAAGTTTAATGGGAAAGTCCAAGAAAATGCAGTTAAAATGTAAACTAGTGGTGACTGACCAGGTATCCACCTATGGTGATAAGAGATTAACCCTTTCCACATAGATCACAGTTCAAAGGCAATGCCGTCATGTTTATTGACTTGCACTAAAATTTTATTGAGCTACTATTGCAAATTTTTATGTCAATAAATTTCGTATAAACTGTGAAATATACTTCAAATTTTAGTGTTATACATTAAACAATTTTTAATTTAAAACTAAATATTAAAAAATACAGTTAATCATCAATTTTTGTATGTAAGATTGACTTCTACTGTATGCAAAACATTTGTTTTTTTATCTAATTCTTAATGAATTGTTTGGCTTGAATCAGATTTTGATGCACATTTTGTTTTAATAAATCTTAGTGTTTTTCTTTTTTTACTGAAAGATGCCTATGAATTTTATTTATTTACCAAGTTGTTAGTATCCAAGCAAATGTGTCACTTTAATACCTACAATTTGAAAAAGGGATGTGTAGTACATTATATGTGGACAATAAAAATGAACACTAACCACAGAACTAAAATATTAAATAGGTAGGTAAAATATGAAACTTATTCATTTCAAAAGTCCACTAATTATATTAATTTATAACTACACAAAGTAGTTGTTTTTGCAATTCAAATAATGTAAATTTGCAAAAAACAACAATAAAAAAATTTAAAACTAATATGTCATACACAGAGAATCAACTTGTTCGTATGGAAAACTAATTACATTTAACTTGTGAATGGAAGTTTGTAATCAACAAATCGTGATATTGTTTTTAAATAAATTTTTCATGTATCTTAATAAAACTGTATAGAAAAATGCTACCTCAAATACATAGGTTTTTCCAGGAATAAGGTTCAGAATGGTTCCCATGGTTTTTGTAGGTCTGAATATATGATGGTGAGCATCCTCTAATTCCTTGAACAATAATTAAAAGATTGAGAATAAACTTGTATTTAATAGCTTATTAATAAAATCTGTATTTCAGCTAAGACCAGAGTTACCATTTATTATACACAGATGTAACAGATTTTTTGTCAGTACATATAAAATATATCATTATGTTAGTTCAAAGTAGGCATGAATATAATCCACACTTCTCTACAAAAATAACATTCCCCCAGTTTAGTATCAATATCTTCTAGTAAATTGTGATACAATCTATCTGATATTACAGCTTTAATTGGACTCAACAGGAAAACTTGATAAAGTATGATTTTTTCACTCCTACTTAAACAGTCAGAATTGCAATGAGAATGAAAAAATAAAAAGTCCATGAAGCATTTTAAAACTTCATATAATATTCAAATTTGAAATGAAAAATATACAAATGATAAATCATGTTTAAACTTCTTGTTAGCACTTGTACTTAATAAAGTGTTGTGTGTTTGTAATTCCACATTTAAGCTCTACAAAGAAAGATGTTTTTTCACAATTTAATCACTGAAACTTGAGATGTATTTACAATTTGAAAAATTGTTTAACTTTATTTGTTTCATAAATCTTCTACATTTGATCCTTGAAATAGCTTGGTATTTCATACTTCAATAAACTCACTTTCTATATATTGGAATTATGAAATAGTAGTAAAGTACTAAATTTCATTGTTAAAGCATGACAGATTTACTATACAGTGTTGTAAGTTTTTAAAGTTTGAAGTATGTTTTTGATAAATAGAAATGTACAGCATATATTAAAGAAAAAAAGTGCAAGTGAGATTTGTATTATTTTCCATTTATCATTTTGCCAAAAAGTTTTGATTTCTAAATTTAAAAATATTATAGCAGACTTCAAAGACAAGTTCAAGTCTAGACTGTCAGCCATATATTACTTCATGTAAGTTAGTTTATAAATGCAAAAATAATTATTTAAAAAAATTAGAGTTAATCTACATAGAATAAAGATATTAATAGCCCAGCCTTATTTTGTGTAAATGTTTAAAGCACTTGTAAGCAATTTCCTAAAAATACATTTGCCAGGTATAATGAAATTAGGTGAAAAAATTTACTTATTATATTTTTAAAGCTTTTAACAGAGATAGTATTTCTTACCTTCAAAAAAAAGTTGACCATAAATCCTGTGAGTACTCCATTATAGTCATCTGATGGAAGATACCACTGGAATGTTATGGATGAGGGTCTGATATCAATGGCTTTGAAAAAATGAACTTTTCCAGGAACTAAAAATTAAAACATTTGAAAAACATATTGTCTCACCGATATTAAAATGTCATAAGCTTTCATACTTAAGGATTATCAAACTGTGGTACCTGGAACCAGGTGGTATACAAAATTATAAAATTTGTTATAAGTTAAATATAAGCTTCCTGAGTACATATATACACTGTTTTCTCACTTCTACATTCAACTTTCACATACATAGGCCTGCTACTGTGTGCTTTTCTTCAACAGATAAAAATCACACCAGATATCTTCAGTTATGACACAAAAAGCAGCCACATATTTCCCATAAATAGCATGTGTTAAAAAAATTCTTCTACTGAATTATTTAGTTTGCTTTAATTAAGCCCAGGTTTGTATTTTAAAAAAATATTTAAGCAAAAAGCCTGAAAACTTGAAGAATAACTAATTTAAATTATAAAACAAAATATTTCATCATTTATAAATTTATTTTTCACATTTTTACTTTTTCTGTAAAAATACAATACAACACTAATTAAATGTCAATAACACAGTATAAACATATTTATTTTATATTATGGAATATTCAACCACATTTACTTTGTTTCGATGCAGTTTCCCAAAAAACAAAACAGTCATTTTAGTGAAATAAATGGATTACAATTTCTTAACAAGAAAGCAATCCTTCATCTAGTAATTTTATTATTCACCAGAATCTAAATTAATTGTTTACTTTAAAGCTATATGAATTGGATGACAGGTGGTTGAGTGCATTATACTGAAATAATTTTGAAGTCTCACCAAGTTGTTACAGTCAATAATGCCATTTCCATCATTATACTGTCATGTCCAAAGCATAGCAAATCTCATTGCATGCTTACCATAATTCATCTATTGTATGAAACAGTGGTTCCTCAGATCCTTTGTGAAGGTATGTATATATAAGTGTGTAATTGCTACATTTAATGATTTGATTGGTATATTTTTATATTGACTAGTATAAAAATCCTTTCATTTTCCAGATTCTTGAGGTTATGCAATGGATGATTGGAAGGTATGATATGAAGCCTTATCTTTGTGAACCCCTACCCTACTGGCTTCATTTCCTACACAAAACTAGTATTCCTGTGTGGTACAAAAGGTCAACTCTGATTTCTAACTTGTCCCTGGTGCATTATCTAATGATGGATATGAATGCTTTTGAAAATGTTTCATAACATTCCACATAGTTTTTAAACCACCAACTGGTAAATAATGACATGATACTTGTTACAGTTAAAAATATGTCCCATGTACTGCTTCTGAAAATTTATTTTACAAATCGACTCGCATAAAATGTCATTAAATTTGTTACAGTTATCAACATACTCATATACCTTGGTGAGTGTCACCAAGTAATGCCTTTTTTCTAGCCATGTATCATTTACAATTTTTCTATAGTTGGTTTTTCCTTTCCTAGACATACCTTGAAACAGCCTTTGTACATGTCATTTGTGGTTCTTTTCAGATGGAGACCTTCGTTGGTTATGTTTCAGATTGTTACCTGTGACATGTGAAAACTTCTGCCACTGATCTACATGTTTGTGGATTCTTGTTCATTACAAGATGTCACAGTTTGTATGACCTTTTGCAGGTCTTTTTATGAATTGCCCTAGTGCCCTTTGGCCCAGCATGACAAGATGGTTAAGGCCCTTGACTTGTAATCTGAGGGTTGTGGGTTTGAATCCTTGTCACACCAAATGTACTCACCCATTCAGCCATGTGTTATAATGTGAGATGGTGGTGGGTGGTAATGACTAGCTACCTTTCTTCTTATCCTACACTACTAAATTAGGGATGGCTACCACAGATAGCCCTTGTGTAAGTTTGTGTGAAATTCAGAGCAAACAAACCAAACGAATGCCCTGTAAATTTTTCATATTCCTTTGATTTCCAATGCTACAAGTGCAAAGTAAATCCTTACCTTGAAATTGTAGATCAATGACCTGAACAGATATTAACAATATTTTGCATCAGAAAGGACATAGCATTCACAAAAGTGATCAATTTTCAGTAGCATCACACTACCTATGAAATTACAATCAATGTCAAAATATAGTTTTAATACATTGTTCCAACACAACTCTATGTCATCTGCACATATTCAAGACATTTTACCCAACATACTGTAATTTACAACATACATTTTAATTTACCCAACATACTGTAATTTACAACATACATTTTAATTTACCCAACATACTGTAATTTAATACATTCTCTACTTGATTTCACTAACCTAACTGACCTATTTAATACATTTATATTAAATTTCTTTTCGGAAATGAAGTAACATTTATAATTAAAATCCCAATGAAAACCAGAACATTGTTTATTTTTGTTACAATTTTTCTGTAACTGTTAAATACATTTTAATAGGTGATGGGAAAGTAACTTTCTACCTGATTATTTTCATAACATTGATGAAAAGTTTGATAGAAACTAAAAGCGTTCATTTAAAACAACTTTCACATTAAGAGTTCATATTACATAATTTATGTATATACAAATATCTGTCATACTCACCATGTTGTTTAAGTTGATAAGAGTTGTGACCTCTTATTCTATATTATGTAAGCCATACGAGAGCATGTTATAAGAAAAAAATAAACTTCTCAAATACATTGAGCTATTCCCACACTTTCTCACTTTTAAAATACACGCAGCAAATAACATATTTCAACTTGTAAAGAAATGTCAGGCAAACTACAAAAGATTCATCATTAAATAATTTGTAAAAACAGGTTTATAACCACACTTCAATCATTCTGACAGTTTTATAGGAAGAATTACAAAATATTTTGATGTTAGTCTAATATTTAACCTCATCCCTGAACTCGTATAGTATAAATTGTGTTTAATTTTCTATATCATTTTTTTTTCATATGAATACATACAATATTGCATCTTTACACATTACTGTTTAACCCTTCATTTAACTATACCTGTTTTTATTGTGTAACTGCATTAATAAGTTTGGTTAGAATTTCAATAAAGTATGTGTAAATCTAGTACAGTAGTACTCCCTGTTATCTGTAACTACTTTGGAGGGTGTGGATGGATCTTCACCAGATTTGTTATGAAGGTACAAGGGATCCATGGTTAGATACATGCAAATTTTCAGTTTTGTATTTTGCAGTTTTATGGGCATTTTTACCATTACTTTGCTGGATCTTCACCAAATTTGGCAGGAAAGGGTACTGAATGATGCAGAGATGCATGCAAATTTGCAGTTTCACATTTTCGTTTTGCATATTTAATAGGCATTTTTCTTATAATTACATACAATTAAAGCTTCTTTAATTTCTCAAGATAACTTTCATTTATCCAAGTGTCAACATTTTCTAAATTGAAAATGTATTTCTAATCATATTTACTTCCTCTCACACTTATATCTATTGCTCAACTACCAGAGTCCATTCCTTTGTCTATCTAAACATTGGTCTGACTTTTTCTCACTTCTTCCAGTCTTTTAAACCAAAACTTTTAAAATGCCCTTGGTGATATTTGTCTCATGACACTCTCCATCTATGTCAATGTGCCTTCCATCCTCAGATTAGTATTTCCCAGAGAAGAGGCAAGTCATGTATCTCCTATTCCATCTCTGGTATCTAGCATCACACAACATTGTCATTTTTGACAATGAATTATTTTTGAGTCATTTTTGGTCGAGACCATTCGTATTCTGGAAAGAATTTTCATTAGATTTTTTCCAGCACCTTCATTTATATTGTTAGCTTCTCAGTCTTATGTAGGGCAGTGGGAGGCTGACAGGTTTGCAATGCTGAAGTCTGAGGTTCGAATCCCTACCAGAGACACAGCAGTTGGTTGAATCTTGTTTTGTTGTAAAACAACAAACTTACTTGAAAACAAGTTGTCCCAAATAAAAGTAATCAGAATAGATTGTGCAAGACATCAAAAAGGAAGGCACTTTGGGGTCACCTGTTTCTGAGTTGTTTTCTTCAGTTGGTATATCAAGCATGATGTTTTGGGTTTTTCCCCAGTGGATTTTGAGTTTACATGTACTTGAAAACTATGAAATTCATAATACATGCAACAAGACATTAGAATAAGTATCTTTATTTCAAGGCTAGTTTCTAAAATCTCCCTTTCTTAATATTATAAGCTATATGATATCCTATGTATTTAATATTTCTATGAGTGTATGTGTATAAAGTGATTTTAAAAAGAGTTAAATATAGATAATTTATACAATTATATATATATATTATACAGATTATATTCTTCAGTATATTCTGTGAGTAACTTTAATAAGTAAATACCTGATTCTAAAGTTTCAATAGTCTTGGACAATGGCAAACTTCTATGAATAGTAGAAGTACCATACCCACTAATGACAGTCACTACAAAAGTATAATTGTGATGAGGGCGTAAGTGAGTACACAATATTTCCTCAACTTGTGTTATGTTTTGTTGCAAGATTCCTTTGTGATCAAGGTATTGTACTTCATACACATCCTTATCTCCAAATGGTTCATCCCACGTTAAACTAATTTCTGTTTCAGTAATCATAGTAGCATTGATTTTCTTAATACTCTCTGGATCTACAAAGAAAATAATAAAAAGCATGAAAAAAATTTTTAAAAATTTGCTCAGTCTCCTTTTTTCTTACATCAGATGCTTTAAAAAAATATTATTTTGGTCTTGTCATAAATAGGATAACTTGTATTTTATAATGCCTAGGTTATGAGAGCATCAATTATAATTGAAAAAGCCATTTATTTCAAATGAGTTAACTGGTTGTTAAAGTTAGGAAACTATTAGTTAATAATTCTGGCAAAATATATTAAATGCAATTTTACCTCAGATCATTATTTAATAAATAGATTATAATAATAATAAACTCTTTAAAAAAACGAAATAAATAAAAAAATGAAACATACATAATCGAGCTTGTCTGTATATGGGCATACTAAAAACTCCACCACTCACAGTCCAGATAGTAATATTATAAAGATGGCCAGGCAAGAGGTTGTCGAAAATCACCAATCGATTTGTATCATTATGAAATTTCTCCTGGGCTGGCACTGTCAAATCGCTAAGTTGGAAACGATACCGATCAAATACAACGTTTCTTGTAGGTGTTGGGGTATACTTAATCCCTAGGGTTTGGGTTTCACGTTCATCAATAACTATGTTTATTACAGAGTCTATGACAGGCACTGCACAAACGAAACATTGAAAAATCAACATCTGTGTCTATGTGAATTCATGCAGGTGATAATCAAACATCCTGTTGTATACTTGAGAAATATTAAAAAATATTCTTATTAAACATATTTTAATCTTCATAAAACATCTAATTACATCAATATATATTACTCATTTTATTAGAAAAGGTAAACTGATGACATTCTACAGCGAAATATAAATTATGGTAAAAAGAATAACTTCACATTAGATTACAGCTAGCTTAAAATAATACATTCCTTAGTCTTAGATTCAGGACAAATTAAAATATTAGTTCATTTTACAAATTTTAAGTTTACAAGATCAACATTAATGATCATAATAAAAAATAATAATATTAAAAAAGTGTTTATTTGGTATACTAATAGACTGTTATAAATGAATCCTGAGATATTAAAACAAGCAATAATCGTCAAGACTAACTTGTATTAAACAATAAAGCAAAAATATATAATACTCTTTTAAACAGTTCACTGAATATTTAATAGACACAATAAAAAGACAAATAAACTGCATCATCTTTTGTGTGAAGCTGCAGATGACATTACTCTGATTTGTAACAATATCAGGTAAGCTCGTTCTATAAATCCTCATCTACTTGGTGAAACAACTAGAATAGTTATGCACATATCCTATTGAATGACTAATAAATAAAGGTGCAAATAAGTGAATAATGATGGAGCTTAATGTAATACAAACGATTTTTCACACCATTCATATAAATAACATTTACATCAGTGATCAGAGGAAACTGGTACAGAAATTACAGTAAAAGGAAACTGTAATAAAAGTTTACAAAAAAAGGCTAGATTTACTTGTACGTGTTTGGATGCCAATTCCTTTACTTCTTAAGCTGTTACTGACGGCAAAGAAATTAAAGGAATATACTTCTCCTGGTTTCAGTTTTCCAACAATTACACTCACTATTTTTCCTTGTCTTGTGCCATTAACAGGAATCTGTACAAAGAAAATTATTGTCAGGTTACACAGAAACGTCTATTCTATTTAACATTAATGAGAAGTTAAAACAGTATTAAAATGCATTAAGGAACGAAAAAGTTGAAAATTTAATATTACATGAATATTCTTCTCATGATTTTCATTCATCATTATTACATTAAAGTAACTCTGTATACAGATTTATGTTTTTGCACTTTCTTCACATATCAAAACACTAAACACAAATTTATAAATATCTTGTTCTGGCCCATGATGCAATAGGTAAAAACAAACTGTTAACTATAGTTTGTGATACTTAACGTTCTTTCAGTTCAACTGTCTAGAATAAAATTTGGTTGACATAAAAAAATAAACCAATACATTTTCCTAAAACAAAGTATACTAATAAACATACCTTATACAGAAGGTAACTTATTTATGGCCTTATATTTACATTGTAAACAAAGAAGGCATATCACAGTTGTAAGTTTTAAGTTCATTAGCTTCTATTTTGTTTGCCTAGGCTCACAATGGAAAGATCTCTGTAACTACTATATAACTGCATCATATAGTATCAAACTCATACAGTGTTAACTAATCATTTGACAACTTACACAGTTTATGAGTAAAATATATTCAAGTCTATTGTTTTGTTATTAGGCATAACATTTAGGTACAAGTTAAAACTACCAACTGTGAATAAATTATATTAGAACTGTAGTTATTGTACTTTAATGCTCAGTGTTTGAAAATGAAATTCTTGACATAAAGAAATATTTTTATATAATTCAACACAAAACACCTTCAGCTAAAATTAAGATATTACAACTTTAAAACTTGTTAAAATATGACAAAGTTAAGATTATCTTACATGTTGTGAATATTGAGCTAATGGTTTTAGAACAGTATTATAAACTATAATGTAGTAATCTATTTTTCCCTGTGGAGCAATCCACTGAAAAGTCACATTGTAAGAGTCCAAGATTGGACGAACGTGTCTGATTGAATTAGGATCTGGAAAACAGAGAACACAAATATCTAAATAATGCTTATTATTATAAACATAAAATCAATTTTTTAAAAATTTTAACATGTTATAAATAATACAAATATTTAAACAAATTAAAATAACCATGAAACAGACTTCTCAGTAAACTTAAGTACTGATCCCTGTGATGGGCACAGTGGAGATAGCCCATACATATACAGGTGTGTGTGTACACATGCATACATACTTACATATATATACATGTGGTATATAACACTTAACTATATTGAAATTACTGTCCCTCAAGGAATTAATGTAACAAAACTAAATGCATTTCCATTTGTAATACTCACCCATTTACCTATAACCTACAGTAACAAATTTAAGTTTAGTGATAGCCCAGTAGAGTCCTCACATGCAAGATACACAACACAGGATTTTTTTTTAAATAAAGAGCATGTATTGATGAATGTTTGTAGACACTTATGAGATTACTGACACTATAAAATGAAACCACATGACCAATAAGATATCACTGTGTAACTTAATTTTGCAATGTAACAGTTTAACATCTGTATACTATGTAAATTGCATTGCAAATGCTATATGTTATGTGAGAATATTCTTAAACTATTGCAAATTGAAAACAAAAGTTCAAATTGCAATATTTTGTGCATTTCTTCTGTAGCTCTGTACTTTCCAGATGGAAGTACTGCTCAAGGGAATTTAAAACATCTAATTGACAACTTAAATAAATAGTTCTGTATTAGAAATACACCAAAATCATCAAGAATGTGAAACACCAAAATAATAATAGACACTTTTGACAGTAATTTTCTCTTTTGTATTTGTGAATAGCATTCAGTTTTCTTTGTATGTATAGCTTTTAAGGTATCTCAAAACAATAAGCCTATATTTATACAGACATTTGAAGAAACTGAGGCATCAATTTGTTCCTAAAAATTATTGAACAGACAAGAAGTTTAACATAATGTAGTTTATGTTTAATTTTAATCACTAAAGTTATAAACTTTCACAAGAAAGAAAACTGAAGTGCAGTTTATTTTACCTATTTTTATTCTATTTCACGTCAGGCAATAAGTGTGCTCATGCACTTATCTCTTATAAACTTAGTATTAAAATTCCTTTTATTATTTCAATAAACAGAAAGAGTAATATGAAAATTTATATAAAAATCAGATATAAGATTTTTCTCTGTATTTGTCATAAAATCAAATTAAATCGTTATAGTAAATAGCAAATTAATAAATCATTGCTGTAGTGAAACTGTGTACTCATTTTTTTGTTTGTTAATACATGATGTGGTTACAACAATAAAGTTAAACTAAAACAATAGAAAAAAATACTTACACATTGATTTTTCTATTTCTTTAATTATTTTGCTTTCTACATCATTGCTGACAGAAGTAAGCCTAACAATATATTGTTCACCAGGGACTAAATTACGTATTTCAGAAGAAGTAGTGTTAACAATTCCTAAAATTAGAAAATGTTAAATATTTAACTGAAACACAATAGATAACATCACAAACAATAACCAAAATCATAAATATCCAGCTTACTTGTTTACTTTGAAATAAAATATATGCATAAACTCTTCATCCATAAAATCAAAACAGTAAAATCAGACCTTTGCTTGCAAAATATCTTTTCATGTGATAATAAATATAGACTCACAAAAGCACATAAAAGTGATTACACACTCTTTACTTAGTCATATATATTTTTTTTTCATACTTGACTTTTTCCAGTTATCACTAGCTCTCTTATTCAAGCCATTGCCTTATGTTTGGAGATTTATTTTAAATCATCTAATTTAACTACGTACAGATAAGTTATAACAAATGTACAGTTTTAGTTTTTATTGGTAAAATTTAATCAGAAAGAGATTGTAATTTTACATGTTTGCCACTGTTACAAACAATACAGAAAAGAACAAAAAATATTTAATAAGAAAGCTGTAACCAACATTATTAAAAACTTCTGTTTAAATCTAATATTAACCTGACATAACAAATTCTAATTTTTCTATACTATGAATAAGAAAACTAAAACGATAATCAGTAAAAGCTAAGACATACACACTACTAAATACATGGCAATTATAAGTATACAAAGTATAAACTGAGATTTATAGTAGACTTTGTATTTATAACATGAAACAAAAAGTAATGTTTGGAAAACAAATCAAAAAGTATGATAAAAATAAATAAAGATTTCAAAGAAAAATAAAATAATAGATAAAGTAAGAACACCATAAAGCTGAAAAAAAAATAGACAACAGTTACACATTACAAATTGTAAAAAATACTTCCACTGTTACAAATGTAACTAAACAAAAAACAAATTTACAGTCAAGTTACAAAACAGGTCTATGTACTATTTTTGTAAATTTATTTAGATGGTCCTCTAGAGGAAAGAAGTATAATTAGCATTATTTAGATTATTGCAATGGAAATTACTGCCAAGTTTACCTCTAAATAACTAGCATGCAGTATATTTTGGATGACATAATTGTTTATGTAATTTTTTTTAAAATGTATATGCTGCTTACATATAGCATGTTGCTATAGTATTATTGTAAAAGAAATATAAGAAGGTTGTATGCATGCACCAGTCCTTTTACTTAGCTACTGGTTTGATGGCAACAATGGTTGTTGCATAGAAGCTTGTATCTGTTTGATCCTGTGCCTACGTCTATTCCCTGTAAAGCGACAAGTTCACTTTAATGAGTGACACAAATACTGGAGTCAATTAGTGTGAGGTGGGAAGCTCTTTTCTTTGTGTGTGTTATTTGGAATAGTCATTGGCAGAGGCAACATAAGAACTGTGGGATACTACACTAGGGCTATGGTCTGACTTAAGAGTGAATTATGACACAGCATTCTATGTTTTGTCTTTGTCTTGTATAGATATATTCAGGAAGCCAAAAAGAGAGAAAAAAAAGATCAGATCATAATCTAATTTACAGTATACCAGAAGCTAAATTTCATAAAAGAAATACTGTAGCAGAATGTTCTGCAAACATGAATATGAGGAAAGCTAAAATGGATATATTCCAAGGTTTAGAGCAACTAGGGTACAATAGATTATACTTGGCTAGTCAACTCCAGTCCAAAACCAAGTAGTACCAAAAACAGAATCTCTGACACATGGTAGCAGGAGGGTCTACACTGTCTTCATCTCAAGTTAAGTGCACTGGAAGGAAGTACTGTGCAAACTGATCTATGACATGGGTACATGCATCCAAATCCATAACCAACCAACCATCCAGGAACCCAAAATCTGAATAATGGGGAAGAAAAAGATACGCTAGCATGGCAAGTCACATCAAACTCAATCAGGCTGGCACTCTGATGCACAAAATTAGCTTTAGGCAGTGAAAAACACCTTGAGGTGAACCAATAGAGAAAGAACTGTTGCTTCAATCAACATTATCCTCAAGATCGAACTGCATAGAAACTGGGTGCAAAGTCAACTTCTGGGATCCACCAGACAGAGATGGAGATCTTAAGACAAACTGATAGGAAGAGATAACACAATCAACATTATGAGGATTTATGTTAATTGGTTCAGCTCTAAATCAAAACCAACTCAATGGAAACTGACACCGGGTGACGGTAAAATGAAAAATTCCAGTCAAAGGGATCATTTGCAATATAATAGATCCTCTCCAAAGTAACAACATTATCCTCTGGATAGGACCACACAAAGGTTGGAGGACAATAGCAACACCCGAATCCAGCACGGAAGTGAAATGCATCAATAAAATATAAGAAACATCCCCCTCAAAATAAAAATGCACAAATGCTTTGCACGACATCAGCCTGTGAGATCCACCACACTGAGGTGAAACTCATAACTGGAGGACTGCACTATCTATACAAGCAACCATACTACCTACTGAATGGAATTTAACACATTCAGGAGGACTCCTTCATAGTTCCAAACCCCAGCAATTCAAATTGTAAAGAAGCAAGTACTCCCTTCTCCACTAGAAGAACAAGAAGAAAAAACATGGTAAAGAGTCCAGAGGATCATCACCACAGGAGACAATGAAATAGGTGACCACAAAAACCCAGTATAGAAAAGCAAAGCCTGTGATTTATTCAGTCAAATGGACAGAAGAGATAAGCAGCTATCCCCTTCTTTTTTTACCCGTGTATGTTCATGGGTTAGTATAATCTAGAATGGACATATTAGTGATGCAAATACGAGGTCTGTTAAAAAAATACATGGACTGTTTGAATTGTGTGGCTCCAGTTAGTTCCAGGGTGTTATGTATATGTGTAAATATTTTGTAAACGACAACATGTCGTGTTGTGTTTGAATTTTCATTTGTATTATTCATTTTTCCATATTGATATTATTGTTTCGAAGTTTAAACTAAAATATGTTGTTTATTTAGGGTAACATTTTAGAACTTTCTCGAATTAAGTAAACCAATCACATGTTTGTAAATGAGTGCTGGTGACTTCCTGTCTAGAAGTGTAGTCTCGTGCAAGAACGGATATGCGTGGATAGCTCTGGAGTTGTATGGAAATTGCAAGATTGTTCGAGAAATAGGCCTATCGGTATAAAAAAGACGGTGACGTGAGAGATATAGAATCATCAGTCATCAGTTTTATTCGAGGGAGAGAGATTCAGTCATTAGTTTTATTCGAAGACAAAGAGAGATATTCAGACACCAGTTTCATTTCAAAAGAAGAAAGTTAGTTATTTGAGAAAGATTAAGTGTTTGCTGTGAATATTCAACTTGGATTTGTGATTGAAATTAGATCTACGGAAGCCGTGATTTTATTTCATCAATCTCTGCGATACATCTTAATTACTGCTTGAGCTGAGAGACGGCGATTTCATTGAACTGTGAACTGTTTCGGAATCTCTTCGTGGGACCAAATTCACACCCTAGACTGGAATTTGAGACTTTAATTTTAGATCATTACATTAGATACAGGCCAGTACCGTTTTGTGTTGTAATTTATTTTGAAGTTTGAAACTAATATTATTTTGTTTTGTAATTAATTTCGAATGTTGTAACTTAATATCTGTCACTGTTATCATATAATTTATGTTATATCTGTTATATTTGTTAGTAGTTTAGTGTAATAAATTATACAAGCTGTTATTTGTGTTTTTCTGTTGCATTTAATCTACGAAGAACTTAAAACATCAAAAAATACGTAACACAGGGGAATCTGCTTGGTGTCGCTAGATTTGCACAGATCAGCTGATTACGACACCATTTCCCGATTGCAGATATCTTCATTCATGTATTAGCTACGAGGTTTTAAGTGAAGTGTGATTTTTTCCTTTGGCGGATTTCAGAATGAATGACCTGAAGAAACAACGACTTGCTGTGAAATTTTGTGTTAAACTTGGAAAATCTGTGACTGAAACTTCTGCTATGCTTAACTTGGCTTACAGTGATGTTACTACAAAGCATACGGCATGTTTCAAGTGGTATGAACATTTTAAGGATGGTCAACAGTCCATTGAAGATGATAAGCGTCCTGGATGTCCTTCCACATCATCTGACGACCCACACGTCGACAAAATAAACACCCTAGTGTGGGCAAATCGACGTCTGACTGTCAGGGAGCTTGCTGAAGAGTGTGGGATATCAGTTGGATCTTGTTAGGAGATTTTGAACGAAAAATTGAAGATGCACCTCGTTGCTGTGAAATTTGTGCCTCAGAACTCATGAGTTTTTGGCCAAACACTCAATCACTTTTCTTCCCCAAACTCAAAAGACCCTTGAAAGGAAGAAGATTTGAGACGATTCCCAAGATTAAGGCAAATGTGATGAAGGAACTGGAGGACATTACAAAAGAAGCGTACCAGGACTGTTTCAACAAGTGGAAACACCATTGGGATAAATGTGTGCATTGGAGAGGAGAGTACTTTGAAGAGGTCCCAGACCTGTAACTTCTAAATAAAGTACATTTTGTTTTATGACGTCAGTCCACGTATATTTTGAACAGCCCTTGTATATCATGAGGAAAAAAAAATAACTAATGATCTTATGGAACACATCTCTTCAAGCAAAGATGCAGAGAGCAGCACTGAATGCCAGAAGCTGTACAAGTAAGAAAAAGTAATGTACTGTATCAGAATTCTGTTTTACTACATCTCATATCATTTTAAACAACTTCTAACTTTTTAATGATAATTAAA
The DNA here is from genome assembly GCA_011833715.1 of Carcinoscorpius rotundicauda. Taxonomy (NCBI): domain Eukaryota; kingdom Metazoa; phylum Arthropoda; class Merostomata; order Xiphosura; family Limulidae; genus Carcinoscorpius; species Carcinoscorpius rotundicauda. Next base: position 52,626,495 of record CM022395.1, read on the forward strand.
AACCAGTTTTAGAATATTTTTTAAATGAAAGAACAAAAGCATAATTTTGTAAGTCTAAACATTCTTTTATCCTGTTATTTGAGTAACATATCTACTCGTTCATCATTGTTTACTTCTCTACACAATCTGAAATTATTTTGTAATTGTCTAAACGTGAGATGCAGAATGACATCAAATTTTAAAAATAAGGCAACACTTTGAAAAAGGCTATTCTGGGTTATAGCTAACTTCAGAATGTTTATCAGAAGAGTCTCACAAGCCTTTTGTCTTTATGACAGTGTTAAAGCTGCAAAAACATTTCATCCAAATGACATGGTAAGTTATATAATAGGATTAAATACCTTTCTAAATAGGGTAATTTTTATTAGTATATAAGCCGAAACACAAATACAATATCTTATAAAAAACTGGACATTAATTCTAATAGACAAATAAAATGAATTTCTAACTTTATTTCTCAATTTGTTCAACAAAACAGTTATCTTAAAACCCACAACGCATTATTCTATGTACCTTGTGACCATCAACAAAATTTTATATAAACTGTATTTAAAAGCAACAAAACTTAAAATACATAGCTCTGGATATATTCATTAAAGTAATCACTTTAGAAAAGTGTTGCTGATTAGGAATTTATGTACATAAAAACAGATTTGAGTAATGTTGTTAGCAAAGCTCACAAATTAAAGGTAATAGTCATAACAAAACTGATGATAGCTTCAATATGGAAAATATTAATTTACCATTTTCTTAAAATTTCAAACTACTTTTGCTGAATTTGGTATATTTCTTTACTTATTTGCTTAAATGTTCTATAATTCTGGAATACATTGAAATATCTAGTAACAATAACAAAAGTATAAATGTTAACTGCTGAATTAAATGTAAATAAAAAGCAACAAACCCATGTCTCTCCAAAATTTAGAACTGGTGGGTCTGTATCGAACTTTGTAATATTCAACTAAAGAATCTGATGGTTTTTCCCATGTTAAAAGTATTGTAGAATTACTAACTTTAACAGTTTGAAGTCTTTCTGGTGGTTTGGGATCTAAACAAAACATCAAATAGTGATTTGTTAGGAATCAAAACAACAAAAATATCTGAAAAACACTACGACACTTTAATGATAATTATAAAAATCTCAAATAGTTTACTGTATCAAAATAATAAAATAATTTTCAGAATTAAATTTTAAGGAATCATCAAGACAAAAAACTGCAAAACATGAACTCCCACTAATACATGACATAAATGGTAAAGGTTGCATTTTGGCACTTAAAGAAAAATCACAATTCAACAAATAGATAATGGTATTTATAATGCAATCATAGGCAAAGAAGAATACATTACTAAGTCATAATTCTAATTAAAAGTGGGCACTGCAAGAATATAAAATTTAAATTAACAATTAACTCAGGGCAAAAGATTTAAAAACTCAAGAAATATCAAAAGGAACTTGAAAAAAATAATCAACTAATTGTATTCTACAAAAGAACCAAAATGTTTGTGGTTTATCAAATGTATTCATATAAGGACGTCTTCTTTTTCTTAAAAGAAATTGCAAAGATTCATGTATCTTGTAGAAAGACTATCATGATTATCAGACAAAACATCACATGTTAAGAAATCATTCTATTCTGAAAAGATTATGCAAAGTCTCTGCAATGATAACTTCACCAAATAGAGGGATCAATTTGTGTGTGTGCATCCAGCCCACACTTATGCACCAATACTTAAAATAAAATATCTCCATGATAGCATAACTTAAAATGTTTTATATCAATAAAAGGCCTAGCTTTAAGTTCATCCCCTGGTCAGTACTCAGTAATTTTTGCATGAAACATTTTGAAAATAATGCCCTTAAGATAAAATTTAGCTCAGATATATTGATGATACATTTGTAATATAGAAATACACTACTGAAAGATTCCAGAATTTAAAAATATTCAGCTAAACAATTCACAGCAAAAATATCAAAAGATAACCACTTGATGGTTAACCAAATGCCAATTATATACCACATAAATTCAAAAATACTGGAAAAATACTTCAACTACAGATAAAACTACCCAAACAATGTAAATATGAGCATCATATATCATCTAGTCTCCAGAATGAACACAATTTGTAATATCTATGAGAAAGTGCTTGGAAGAATAAAAAAAAAAACATAATTAAAACCATCCTTAACAATGAATATCCTGAACACTTCATAAAGAAAGAAACATAATTACAGATACAATGTCAAATTCCTCTATGTTACAAATCTCTTTGAAGACATAGAAAGAATATGTAAACATTATAAAGTTCAGAAGCCACAATACAATATGTCAGTAACTAGATACAAGTGAGTGTGTTCTCCACTCATATATCTCCTTAATCACTTGTGGTTTATGGTAACTCCTACCTTTTAAGCTTATATCAAATTATGTGTATTGTTATTTGCATGTAAATAAGTTATATTAGGGTCACATGTACCAACCAACACTGGGCTGTACCAAGGGCAGTGACAGTTGTGTGCATGCACAGAGTACTGGCATATAGGAGGTGCAAACTTACATCTTTGAAAGCATAAAGAGGTCAGATTTTTTTAGGATGGGAGCAGAGTTTATCTCTCTCACACACCACCATCAATGTTCAGTAAACAAAACCTGAGCCTAAGTACACACCATAAATACATATCAATTCCAAAAACAGAACTTGAGATCTGTTGAAGTTAAATAATTCTGATTCATTACTTCATAAAACTGTGAATTGCATCTTGTTGATACTATATCTGAAAATAGTAAACAGTGGGATCACTGTTATTTTTTGTGATACTCTAACTAAACACTAGGCTTGACTGCCACATCATAATGTTTCCCACAGGTGAAAAGGTATATTGAATGACAGGATACAAACCTATGGCCTACAGACTGCAAACCAAATCCCATAACTTCCAGACCCTGTTATGTCCACTAGGTAAACATACAGGCAAGGACTGATTGTCCATCTGACACAATCATGTTGAACAGATGGCAAGAATTAATCAAAGAGTGACAAAAGCATGTATGATATTTTCAAATTTGTATTTAACATATGAAAATACAGGCCTACATATAAATATTTTTAAACTATCAAAACTAATAACATGACTTATGTGGGAGGTTGTCAATGCTCTGGACTCATAGTCAAATGGTTGGGGTCCAAAGCTTGCCCACAACGTGTTGTTGTATTCTTGAGTACAACATTTTACCCACATTTATTCAATCTATTACTATATAATGAATACAAGTAGATAGCTGAGAAGTAACCAGGTAATCCCATTCACAAGGAATGTATCATCTACTTGTGCCATGAAAAACCACAGTTAAGAAAAAGATTTGTGCCTTTTGAAACAAGACAAATATTAACCAGTTACTGATCACACATCTGTACTTTCATGAAGAAATCTGATGGAAATTATTTTGTTTTGTGAAAAACAAGTCAACAGTATTCCAAAATACATACATATATAAAAATAATGTCAAACTAGTGTCCTAAACTGAAAACAAATATTCATGGTGATTAAAAATGGATTTTATAGAAAATTCCTTTTGACTGATTATTAAAGATTCCTTTATATCTCTCTGTACAAAACAAATGCCTATGCAACTTTCTATGATTGGAAATAATTTTCAGTAGTCAAAAGCTACATTAGCTAGGAAACACTGTTATTAATGTTCAATATAATACTTTTATATCATAATTTGTCCAAAGATTTCATTGCTAAAGATACTTACAAACTGTTTGGAAATAACTGTGAGGCTTACTCTTCAGTCCATAACTTAAGGCATAAACTTTAATCTCATAAATTGCACCAGGATACAAGTTATTCAAAACTAGCCAGTGATTGTTAATGATTTCTTCCTCAACATGCCCAGTATCATTACGAATAAAAACAACTAGATATGCATCTTGGTGACTTGTGACATCAGATTTCCAGGATATGTTGTAGCCTGAATTATGTGACTCCACAGTTTCAATCACAGGAGATGAAGGTCCTGGGAAGGTTAAATACAAATTAAATGAAAATTTAGAGAAACAACAAGAATGATACCGTATTAGGTACCATGAAAAATAAAAAAATATTGAAGCATTGTAGTTAATTCTAAGGCTAACATTACTTATAAACAGCAAGGTTAAGTAAAATAAATGTGAAGCCCATACAAAAAAAGACAAAAACATAGCTAAAAATATCTGGAATATTACAATGCATAAGTAAGATCTGTTACAGATGTTATTTAATTTAAAAATATATAAAATGTAAGAACTAGTTTCAAAAATGGTTCATTTGAGATCACCTACATTCTTAATTTAAATTTTCTTGCTAAGAATACTGAGTGTCAAGATATTTCCAAATAGGTGAAAAACAAATATTTTCATTTCTGAAGCTCAAATGAAGACCAGTTCATTGAATACTTCACGGTTTTTATCATTTTACCATTTAAAAGGAAAAAGTTACAAAATCAAGATCTATAAGTTGTAAATTACTTCTATCATTGAGAATTAATGAAACATAAGTAACTTACGTGTGACTTGATGAACCAGATTTGGATCACTATGAACATCTTTACTCACAGCAATCACACTAATTGAATAGTTTCGTCCTGGTAAAAGGTCATTAATATAATAATGTGTTTCCTGAATTACTTCAACATAATTATTGCTGTTAAAGTCCTCAGTTTCTTGATATTCAACCTGAAATGTAAATAAATACAATAAAAAATAGCCAACTTATTATCAAGATATATTTGTACATATCTGAGGGATCACAAACCAAAACAGATTAGGGCAGAACTGGTGTTACTCGAATGTTCTATGTATGTTTTCTGTAATTCAGTTAGAAATACCATTTTCACTCAAAATATAGGAACAACCTGACCTGACAGAACCATGAGAGACAATGAAAACAAAGAAACTGATGCATAAATACCATCTACAATAGTTACATGTTATTAGAAACAGAGGGCAAAGAGGGTTTGTGCATTAATAAAAGAAAATATTCAAAATATAAATCAATTAAGATCTCTTTTAGACGCATTTTGATTTTTTCTCAATGACTCATTATTATTATTATTATTTTACTTGGCATAAGCAACGTTGCTTTAAAAAGCTTTCCTAAGCAAATACTGTTTTTTGCAGAATCTTTTTACTTGCTTCTTACTTTGAAAATGACACAACTACAAATAACCTGAAGAATAAATAAGACAGTTGAAAGTTTTCATGCAGAAATAAAATGCTTCCATGACAGTAAAAAGTTTAAAATATCTTGGAACTACACATATAGAATAAGTTGGGTATTTGACGTCAATTAAGATATTAAGATAAAGATATAATTGGAAGAAATAGTTTAGTTTCTACAAATACTTTCAACAGATAAATTCCTACAATTATGGTACAGATACAATCAGAAAGCCCATAACAAATGAAGCAGTCATGGTTGAACATCAAAATAGTTAAAACCAAAAGCACCATGGCATCATTCCAAATTTGAAGAGAATTATCACAAGCATTTACTGCCACAAATATCATAATAACAATAATGTTCTACATCATCAGGCTTTTTCAACACTAATGTCAAAAAAACAAAGTAAATTTTATATTTACATTCTTGGAAAATTACATACATTTTTATTTAGATACTTATTTCAATACCATGACTTTAATTACGAAAATATTTAAGCTACATGTGCAGTTTGAGAAACTTGTTACAAATTTCAGTATATTTCGAAGACATTGCTTTCAATATTGAATTAACAGTTTTTACTTTAAGTCAACTAATACCTATAATAATAATAAAATATTTCACCTAACGTTGTTATGTACTGATTATATAATATGCACATCTTCAGCTAAACAAATGTACAAATCAGGAGGAAATGAAGTTATGCCTATAGATGTTTACACATAAATGACCATCCTGTGTAATTATGTAAGCCTACAATAAACTTAGAATCAAATTCACAAGTTATTTCAGTTTCAAAGACACAGTATGATGTATATGTCACAAATAAGTACTTTCAGTAAGGTTCCAAGTTTAAATAAAAACTACATATAACAGAATGTGAAATTACGTCATGAACAAAGCAAGTTTTTTTCTAACATAACATAATTCCAAACTGAATATTTAATGAATATTTATTAATACAGAATTTAAATGATAAAGTTATAAATAAATGACACTAGTTTAAATAACTACTACATACATTCTTACACAACTACACATCCTTAGATTAATATTATATAATGAAACTTTAACTTTGGAAATTCAAAAATGCTTCATATGATGTTATGAGAAATACCATAGCAGTTTTTAATAAAAGTGCAAGGTTCATTAAGAAAATAGCTTGAGTTTGAGATATTTCTTGACATTAAGATATAAATAAAACATTTGAAACATCAACTAAAATGACTTTATATCATATTAAACTTGAATCTTTTTTCATCATTTTAAAAAAGCTGCTATAGCTAAAAGTAGTATGTTTTATTAGCCAAGTGAAATACAATGAGTAGTGTTAACATAATCTAATTTGGAATCAAGAAATGTAACTGTTAAGAAAACAAATTGAAGAGATCCAAACCACATGGTCTCAAAATATTTGGCACAGGTTTCTGCTGATGAATGTTTTAAGACAAATGCCAAAAAAAAATTCACCTTAGAATATTTATTCTTATTGTTTGCACAGCTGAAAGAGGAGACATAAAGAAATAAAACAGAGAGAGAGAGAAAATTACACCCACACATAAAAGTAATTTTCATGTGGGATTAAAAATGCATGTCCTTCACAGGTTGTCAAGGATTGAATTCTCTCTCTTTTTTTTTAATAGAATATCATCATGCATATATGAGCTACAGAAACTGTTACCAACTGCTTTTGAAACCAAAATTACACCACTACATCCACATTTTTCAATATGCGTCAACTGATACTGTCTAGTATTAAACAGCATTGCTAGAATGTTAATCAAATTTATGTTTTATACAAGTCTTACAAAAGCTGATTATTATTATACACACACACATTCATGCCACTATATGACACTGAATATTTTGAAATGCAAACTTCATTTAAATTATGAATGTTACTTTTAGTTCCAAGTGACTTCCTTCATTATCTGGTTACACACAGTTGTACTGTAAAGCAAACAGTATAACCATAATTTTTATTTTTATTTTTTTACAAATTAAATGTATACATCTAATACACAATAAATTACACTGACAGTGTGGTGTTACAATCACAGAATTATAACATGAAAGTTATTACACACAAGTTGTACATAATAAATATATTTTCATAGTTAAAACCAAACCTGTTATATTTTCTATCTATGTAAATAAATGTAAATATGTGTGTATGCATTGTTCCTTATACATCAGCATTTCTCGATCAATAAGTACCAAACTTGACAAAGTGACACAGGATGGCATGGGTAAGGTAGGTGTTTGGACCCATATTCTCTAATTTTATATCTAATGTCAGAAAACTACCAATGTTGTACATCCCATAGCATTAGAGTGGACTATTTGACCACTAGTGTTAGAATTTTTGAAAACAATGTTTTTCTTGTCAATATCTGGTACCTTTATGTATTTTTATTGCACTTTTAATGTTTATTATATTCAGAAAAAAAATTGAATCACAATGTTCTATCCTTTTTTTTTTTTAAACAAGTTTTTATTTTACCTGTCTAACAGATGGGTATTACAGCTGGTCATACTAGAAATTTTAAATCTCTGAGTAACAGGACAGCTCCACATTTTGCAAGATCTTTGTATATTAGATTTGAGTAATTAAACTATCAAAAATACAATACATCTGACCTCTAAATAGGTTTGATAATTTCAGGTGGCAAACTTGAGTAATTGAGTAACAGGAAATATATCACACTTGAAATCTCTAGCTAGAAAACATAGACTAATGGAATATCTGGCAGCTCTATAACTAACAGTCATTGGCCATCCATTGTATTTTGGAAATAAGACATCTGAGGCTTCGAAACAGGTTGAGTCAATGACCTCAAGAAAATATAACTTGAAGATTACCTTTACTTTTCACATCATTACTGAAACATAAGGAATGCCTTTGTGTAATTTTGTTATAAATTACTGTAATTAATGTTAAATAAAATTTTCATGGCTCACGAATACAAGATTCTTTTTATTTAATTATATATTAAATTGTGTGAATGTTTTAACTTTTCTATTTTGAATCAGTAAGTTTAAAAATGAAAAATGTAATGTTTTCTAATGACTTAAAACATTACCAGAAATGAATCTTGGATACTCTTGTTGCTTGATTTCCATTCTACTACAATTTCTCCAGGCTTTCTCAAAGTTGTATTTAAGCCTACAACAGGCAATGGCTCTAGAAAAAAACATAAAATAACATTTTTAAGTGCATGTGTAATAAAGAGAATTACAAAAATAACGAAAACATAGCTAAGTCTGTGAAACATTATGCCTGTAACCAAGTAACACATGGACAAATATCAACACTGAAGTTAAAAAAAGGGGATTTGGAAAACATATATACACATACTGAATTTTACCCTTTTAGAATTAAAATTAATTTCAAACAGGTACTACAAGCCTTTCCTTGTTGAATTTTTTTCCAACTGTTAATACTCTTGTGACTTAAGTTTCTGCTAAAGGTTCAAAAGGGGTGAAAGCCAAAAAATGCAAGTTCCATTTAGGACTGAAGTAGTTGAAAAGCAAACTTAGAAAAAGTCTTTGAACAATGAGCATGAAAGCTTCCATGGCTTTTGAAGATGGCATAAAAGGCAGTTCAGTATCCAGTAATGGGAAAAGTTGGTAAGTCAAAACCATGAAACAAATACATGAAAAATAAATTTGTTGAGAAATTAGAAAAACTGGACATAAGCAAGATGAGTAGATGGAGGATAACTAAACAAGATGGATAGACATCAAGGGAAGAGCATCTGCAAGAATGGGCTAACAACCAAGTTATTAGGAAAAATAACCCATCTTCTTAGCCAAAGAACCAAATAAAAGTCAAACATCACTGTAATAAAAGGATGTTCAAATGGAGGTAGTGACACTGGTTTCCTGTGAGAAAGTTTACAAAATCAAGGTAACTCTGGTTGAGCTGAACAAAAACTGAATATTATAAAGAGCCCTGAACGTTTGAGTAAACGATCATGACAAGTACTTGAGGAGGAAAATGGAGAGCAGTGTAGGCATAAAAGAACAGTTTCTCTCAAGAATGACTCAGAGTATCTACTGTCAGAAAATTTAGATCAGGAACTGGAGACATGTAAAGTATAAAAAGATGATTAAATGGCATTACAAAGTCATTCATCATTGGATGACTGTTATTTGCTATTCAACTCAACAGAAATTATTAACAAAATAAAAGTACAAAAACCTTTAATCAGCTCCTGCTGGCATGCTTCTCCTGAATGGTAACTAGTGCAAGTCAAATAATGTAAAGACAAATGAAGTGGGGAAGCTCTCAAAGCTAACAAAGGATAGAATTAAGATGCCAAAGGAACATAAGAACCATGTATTTATAGAAACAAAATCAGTGGAAATTGTACCTAAAGATGGTAGAAAGACAACATTTCAACACTGAATTTCGAAAAATCAGGAGAAGGTAGATAATAATTGCTCTGAGGAAGAAAATCTCACAATGTGACATCATGGGATGCTACACAGAAAAACTGGCAATAAGACAAAGTAAAAGACCGTGTTAAGGACCTCATAGAAAAGAAAAAAAAAACCATAAGATCACAAACTTGATAAGTAAAATGAGTAGCAAAAAATCATCCCATTTAAAGGCTAGCATTTAGCTGACATCTAAGTGTTATCAATAACTCAAAAATGAAAAAAATATAGATTCAAGAACAAAAATCATCCAACATATTAGTACTTCAAAGGTATAACAGGAACCAGTTCAAAAACTAAAACAGAGTATACCTGAATGAAAGAAAATAAAGTGGGTCAGCAAAACTTCTTTGAAATTAGGCTTAACTGACAAATCCCACTCTTCAGACAATGAAACTGAAAATACCTAGACAAAAGATTTTGTTTTTGGTGGGTTTTTTTCTTTAACAGCATGAGAAAAGATTGGATGTTATCCTCAAAAAATTAACATAACTGTCAAACATGCTAGTGTTATCAGCAGAAAAAATAAAATTAGCAATGTGAATGCATTGGTCAAAAAAAACTGACAATATAAAGAATTCTATGTGAGTTAGTGTGTATTCTGAATTACATTCAGAAACTAAAGTTGCATATCCACTAACCACAAATCTGACAAGGAACAGCTTCGAGAAATTTACAAGTAAACCTACCTTAAATTGTGTGATAGCCATTGACTTTGGTCATGTGCAAAAGGCAACCACATAACTTAATACAAGTTAAGTTTTTTGCATACTGCACATCACTATGTCAATTAATAGCAGTGTCTTCATGTTATATATTCTATTTGTACAAAATCTGCATTTAATGACACATCACACAATATAAATTATATTAATGAGAAACTGAATTAAGTTTTGAAAATCTTAAGACCAAATAAAAAACAACTCATATCCATATTACTGGATATTATTTATGGAAGTTGTAACCCTAATTGCACAACATGAAATATTACCTGAGGAAGTGTAAACTATTTCTACATTTTGCCACTTATGCCTACATAACCACATGCCTAATTAAAACACACAATGCAATCCTAAATTCAAGCACAATGACATTATATCATAGCTGATGAACACCTTGCACAAATATACATAAAGATATAGGTATATAAACAGATACACAGATATATGCTTACGTTTAGTTTTTAACATAAAAAGTTCATAAATACAGAACAGAAAGTTTGTTTATAACAAAGATGTTTTTATGTTTATTGCTGCAATAGTAAAACTATAAGATAAAGCATTATTTATCAACAAAAAATTACACTTGCATTACTGAACTTATTTTTAACAAGCTCAATATTTTGTCTTCAAGATTTTATTTTTTTAGCTTAAATGTTTTTATAATAGATATATAATTCTAAAAGACATAATGGGTTTATCTTTTCATTAAAAATACATTTTATTTATTTTACTATAAGTAATGGCTTTACTTGAATAGATTTCTTTATGGCAAAATGTCTTCACCTATAACACATAATATTACAAATTTCTTTAGATATCCAAAATAATATATCTAATATGTACTAAAGTTAATTGACAAAAATAGTAGTAACAGTAGTGGTGTGTGCATTCTTTTATAGCTTTGCCACATTGAGCTATTTTCTGTGTTCATGTTGCCAGTCAAAATATTTACTACTGTCCCACCAAGTTTGGTGACAGTAATAGTAGTGTTGTCATACACCTATGTCAGCCTCTTCTGAATTTTTTTTTATCAGCAAAGAAAAATTGAATTTAATTAAGAGAGCAGAAGTATATATCTTAACAGAAATGCATACACAAAATATAATCATCCCAACTTACTAGTAGTGACAATGCTTTCCACAGGCCAACTAGCAACAGAACCGCTGACAGTTTTTACATCTACTTCATAGGACTGACCAGGTTCTAACCCTTCTGCAAAACTGGCAACTCTTTCTTCTTCTTTTTTAACAACAAGTCTTATGGATTTTTTTAATCCCAAAGAAATCTGATAGCGATCAAACTCTGAATGTGATGTAGGAGGTGACCATAGCACATCAAGAGAGTATGGTGTCACTGTTCTTCTGTCAAATGTGACATCAGTTGGAGGAAGAGGAACTTGTCAAGAAAAAATGAAATAAAATAATCAAAATAGGATTCAATAGTACTATATTGTACATATGTAAATATATGTTTAGTAATACAAAGTTGTTTTTTACTGAATTACATATGAAATACCTGTAGTTATTATTGAGGGAATTCAAGTTTGGCAAAATTAAAACTTATTTTTGACTTACTGGGTTTCTACAATGGTTGCATAAATGTCATTATTTACAATTTGTAAACAAATGAATACTAATTTATTTTATATTCAAATAACAATAAGAACCTTGTACTGAATACTGTTCCAATAATTATTCAAATGAGTTTACTTCAACCATTTAAAATCCATTACATCATTCATGTTACAACACTGATTACTATTCACTGATAATATTTACTTTAAGCCCACAGTTAAATGGAATATTATGATTGATATAACAACTAGTCATGTGAGAATAGAACATTCATCTCCTCATAAACAATTACAGTTAACATTTGGAGCTTATTCTAAGTTATTTTTTTGTAATTAACAAACATAGTGGATACTTTGATTAAACTTCCCCCCTCCACACCCTAACTTAGCTATAACTTTGTGATACATTTAGACACATCACTATTTGATATTCTTGTTCCCACTTAATGTAACAAAAAATCAACACACAGGCCAATATTTACTAAACACATTTGGACTGTGAACTCATTCTGATTACTATGGCTACAGCATGCAATTACTATACTAATTCATATCTCAACAGAGAAACTAATAAAACAGAGCAAATTGTTAATATCTTGTTCTCGTTACTCAATACAAGGTCATATAAACTGACAAGCAGCATAGATGGGAATAATTTTCATTCAACTATATACAAGGATAGGCTGAAGTTGAACATGAAACTAGGATTCTACAACTTAGAAATAAAAAGAAAAACTACACTGATTTTTAATTTAAATTCTGCTGCACAAACCTTGTTTTTCAAAATATTGCCCAAATGATTATTTGTAACTGCATATTTCGGTGTAAACCTCCATGTTTGACTTGGCCTTGATAATTAACATAATAAATGAAATTATAATTTTTGCTCAAAATGTATATTCATTCGAGTTTTAAATTATACCCATGTTGTTATAATTAATTTATTTTAACATACAGTTCATGAAATATAAGACTGCATTATTGAGAAAATAAATTATAACATTAAAGCCAATGTAAAATATGAATTAGTTTTCATTGTGTGGTAAACAGGTATCTCAAATAAAAATAGTACGATTATGAAAAGGAAATTAAAGCACCATTAATCATCTCATTACATTCTATAAACAATGATTCCTCTCTTTCACGCATCACACTACTTCTCATATTATATAATTAAATAACAGATTAATGTAAATCCACTAAAAGGTAATGATGAGAGAATTTCCACAGTGGGAACAAATCAAGTGAAATATTCAGAGGACGTATGAACAGAACCAATATATGGGAAGGATCCACTCTGTACAAGACAATTAATCCATTACTAAGTTCAAAGTTACTAAGATATAATAGACTGACAATAGAATAAGTGGGTGTAGTGACTGTAGGACAGAAAGAGTAGTTCTAAAGGAAGAGGTCTTAAGAGCAAGGCCTTCCTACTGACTGATATACTGAAGGACCGTAGAGTTAAGTGAATGGATAATGATAAGATGCCCTGACAGACATGACAGAAGATAGTAGCAGGATTAAACTATTAACATCTTGAAAACATAAACAGCAAAGGCCATTCCTCTGAAAAAACAAACACTGGAAATAATGAAAGTATCCAGAATTGTACCACACTCAAACAGAGGCCTTTGTAAACACATGCAAGTATATGCAAGGTGGAAGAATATGGATGCACAGGGTTATGTGAGATCAATCAAGCCACTAGGAGAGTGTGAATTGGAGAAATAAGAGGGAAGAAATGAAAATTAAGTCAACAGACTACTGAATATATTCCAGTAATTTGTTCATTTGTTTTTGAATTTTGTGCAAAGCTACACGAGGGCTATCTGTGCTAGCCATCCATAATTTAGCAGTTTAAGTCTAGAGGGAATGCTACAAGTCATGACCACCAACTGCCAATTCTTGAGCTACTCTTATACCAATGAACAGTTGAATTGACTGTCAGATTATAATGCCCCCATGACCCTCACATTACGAGTCAAGCGTCTTAACCTCCTGGCCCACTGATTTGTGAGAAGCCATTGAAGGTGATGAAAATGAGCAGATGGAGAGGAACAAAGGACTCTAGAGAGCTCAATGACAGTTGACCTGTAAGAAAAGGAGGTATGTCAGCAAAGGGCCCAAAGGCAGAGGCAGAATAGAAGAACTCAACAAGACTCATGGGAATGTGAAATCTGATGGATCTCACAAGAGCTAGATAAGAGTTTCACTTCAGTTTCCAAAGAGAGAGGGATTCACAAAAAATATCTTCCACAAGGAAAGATACCAAATAAAGTTCCCCACCATAAAACTAACCAAAGTTAAAGTATCCTGACCCAGCAAACTACTGAAGAAGAAAATTAGGCAGCATGGAAAACTGGTAGGTGTAACTTTTCATAATTAGTCCAGCAAGGATAACAATGAATACTTCCTGAAAGAAAGATAAAAATCAAGTTAATTGAAACAAAGAAAGAGAGTTAAAATAGAAAAATATCTTTGAGCTGTATAAAGATGTTCAAGGAGTTGGAGCTCTGTGAGTGAGAAGTTTTTGGAGATTAGGGACATCTAAAACACAGATCCAAGAATTATTATTCTATGAGATCCATAAAACTGAATGTTTTGAAGTTATTATTATGTATATATTTCTTTTATTTTTTCTATCTCTTCTGGGAATTTTTTGCATTTTTTCCTATTACTACGGAGCCAACATAGCCAAGTGGTTAAGGCACTCCACTCGTAATCTAAGGATTGTGGGTTCGAATTCCTGTCACACCAAACATGCTCACCCTTTCAGTCGTAACAGTATTATAATGTGATGGTTAATCTCATTATTAGTTGGTAAAAGAGTATCCCAAAAGTTGGCTGTGGGTGGTGATGACTAGCTGCCTTCCTCTTAGTCCTACACTCTAAATTAGGGTCAGTTAGTACAGATAACCCTTAAGTAGGTCCCTCCAAAATTAAAAAAAAAAACCTATTACTGTCCTCTCTCTTATCTTCTGTGTGGGAATTTTTAATACCTTTTCTTTTTCTCAACCTTTCCATTGTTATCTTCTTTTTTTTTCTTTTTTTTTACAAAACCAGCACTGATTATTGACATCTTCCCAAACTTTATCTCGGATTATTCACAATGAACAATAACCAAACATAGTCTACAGAACAATTCCCAGCTAAATTTTGCCCCATAAATCCAACTTATTATTGTTTATTCAATGTCCAATTAGCACTTTGTTGTTCTTTTAATCTGGTAGGGCTCCCAGACTTATAATTTGGGTGTTATTATGTTGAATGGCTGATGACTATTACCTCTTCACACTCCTGACTGTAATGGTCATGCTTCCTACATTTATAACAGTTCTTTCATCCTAACATCCATTGGGAAGAGTTTTAATTCCACAAAAGCCTTTGTCTACAGTTCCAACCAATATATCCTTTCAAGTTACAACTAAAACATCTACTAACTTATGGTTTAATTGCTCCATCCTGTATAACCATTTAACTAACTAATATTTTCAGTTCTATTGGATTATCATTAGAGATGGTTGATATTTCAATACTAGTCAACCTGATAATCCCACATATAACTTCCAGTTGGTCCCTTTAGAAGTTTATCAGCGACTTTAATGAAATCAAGTTCCATTGCCAACTGTAGATCTTCCTTTATAAATGTATGCTTAGCTTTGTTTCCACATAAGCTTCATGTCATCATCCATTATGCTAACTAAACATTGGTCATATGCCAATAAATTTATTATTTCAAGTAAAGCATCTGGAATAGATAATTTAGTAATAATTTCCAAAAGCTTTGAAGTTCATCAAAAGTCTATTCTTTCCTCCATACTCTATTTCAGGATCTTGCATTGAATACTTCCTTTTAGTATCCAACTCTGAATATGTTGGACTGATGCAGCTACCTAAGTTTGCCAGTTATTACAATTCTCAATTGAAAGGATACTTAATGTATTTAAATCTATTTCTTTTCAATGGGTAACAAGAGGTATCTTATGGTTCACTATTTGAAACTGTCTCCCATGGTACCTATACATCATAGTTCAATAGTCTCTCTATTGGATGATCTGGTTAACTGGTTAGATAAATTCTGGAACTGGAATTGGTTGTAATATAGTTGTAGTATTATAGAAAGGCCCTCCAGTCACAAATGGCACAGCATTAGTGGTAACAGGTGTGGCCCGAATAGGTCCTTCTATTTTATATTTTATAGAAAGTAATGTTTGTTTGGGTTGGAATTCGTGTGTGGATGCAGAAAGAGGAGTGGATGGTTTAATCTTTGCATTTATTAAATAATTTTCCAAATGTTTTATTCTACTTCGTGACCTTCCTCTTATAATATTTCCACATTTCAAATATGTTTTCCCGTACTTCTTCAGTTGTGTCAAAATGGCCTTTCTGTAGGTCTTCAATCTTGTTGTAGTAATCCCTCTCTACACCCCTGATAGCTTCATCAGTCTTGTTTTCAGATTTACTTTTTGTTTTTAATTCTTTGCTTAAATTCCTGTCTCTTACTTCTTGATTTTGCATACATTTTTTCTTAGTTTTACTTCAATTTTCTATTTCTTTCTTCCTGGTCTTATTTTAATTTTGTGTTTTATTGCTCTTCACTTCTTTCATTTTCTGTTTCTTTTTTCTTAATCCTTTAATTTTTTGTCTCACACTAAGAATTTTAAATCTCTTTCTTCATGCCGTTTTTCTAGCTGTTTCATCTAACTTCATGCTTTCTTTGTCATTGTCTTGAAATTTAATCAAAGCTATATTTTACTTCCACCAAAATAATTCCACTTCTATCATCTGTGTTCTTTTGAATTATTTGGTAAAATTAACACAAAGTCCAATCCACATAAATCTAGCAAAATAATTTATTTCTTCAATAACATTAGCTACATTACAGGTCACATATATTTGTAAACCAAACTTTACAAATAAATGTTTGAGTACAAATTCCAAAACAAACTTACTTTTAACTTTCCCTGCAGAACTCCTTACTAATTGATTGACCACTAACAAACTTGCTCTTTAGCTTACTAATTGAATCACAGAACTGAATAATTCACTGACAAGCAATAACTAGTTCATTGAATCTGGTATTTATATTGTATCCTTGTTTCTACAGGAACTTTCTTGAATCACAACTTTCAAGAAATACTTCTTCTAGCAAAACATCTCAACTAAAATATGGCTTACAACAATAAACAGGATATGCACATTTTCATAAAAAATTATATTAAATGAATAACAATGAAAGTAAAATTCAAAAATATATCACTGAATGTTTCAGTTTTGATGAATCCAAAAAACATTCCAATCAAGATAAAATTATTAAAAACAAGTACCTTTAAAAAAACATTACACAGACATTAAAAGTTTTATAAACTGAATTTTATTTACTGAATAACTGCTTTCACTCACCCATATAGTCTTTAGTGAAGAGTATATTAACAACAACATTCAAACTGAAACAAAGTATTGGAGTTTATAAATGGAATTGTTTTAAAGAGCATATTTGTATTACAATAACATCATACAACTCAGAGACAGGGGTGGAGGATACATCTGACAGAATGGCCAACATAGTAAAGGGTGCTATTAGCAACCCCAGATTAAGGCATGAGCTTACCAGGCTGAAGCCCAGAGCCTCACAATAATTAGGAGGCCTCAAGCTATGACAAAAAATGGATTGCATGTACAGGTTCTGTTTCAAGGGGG
Organism: Carcinoscorpius rotundicauda; assembly: GCA_011833715.1. Lineage (NCBI taxonomy): Eukaryota > Metazoa > Arthropoda > Merostomata > Xiphosura > Limulidae > Carcinoscorpius > Carcinoscorpius rotundicauda. The sequence goes on from CM022395.1 coordinate 52,644,142, forward strand.
CTTCTATAAGTTGAAAACCTTAGGCCAATAAAACCTTTAATCAGGCCTTGGCTGTTAGTGATACAGTCCTTCTAGTGTTCACATAGGCTAATGATGTAGGAAGGGTAGATCAGAAGATTAAGTACAAGAATTAAAACAGGCATTCATGAAAAGGGGCCACAATAATGTAATTCTGTTATGAATGCTGTCAAGACTGAATTGTGGGGACAGAATTATAATTATGCCACTAGGGCTGAATACCAGGTTAATAAGTAAGAGAGACATGGTTCAATATATGGGATCACTTCAAACAGAAAAGAGAACTTAAGAGAGAATGTTTTACATTTGAATATGACAGGTGCTGGCTTGTGTGTAAAAGCTATTGACTGAATTGTAAAGGCAACTTTAAACTATGATTAGACAGTGGAGGGTTATCAGAATACTGAATAAAACAAGATGTAGAGATAGAGTATGGACACAAGGTACAAAAATAGTTTTAATGGTAGACTAGACAAACTGGATATGTGGATCTTGTGCTTTTTTTTTTTCTTCTCAGTTCTTGAAAAGGAGACAGATGCAAGGAGGTTGGAAGTTGGTTAATATTACTCCTCTTTTCAAGAGAGGGTTGATAAAGATTATTCAAGTAACTATAAAAATGTTTTCAAAGTTTGATAAAAGATGCTTGGCAAAGTCATTTAATAAAGTTTCTTAAGACATCAAATCAATGTGCTATTGCTAGTGGCAGGATAAATAAGATTTTATAAAGAGGCTGTGATGTCACTGTTTAGTGGCGACTGATTAAGCTACATTTGGAGTATTGTATTCAGCCCTGAACTCCTTATCTTGGTGAGCACACTGAATTGTTGAAAAGGGTTCAGAGCAGGGATGAAAACATTATCTTATGAGATAGATTAAGATATCTGAACTTGTTTTCTCTTGGAGAAAAAAGAATCATCAAGGATCTAATCTGTAAGCTTTAATATTGTTGAATGAACCAATAATGTTAATGCTTCCTCTTTTTTCATATTTAAAGGTGAGAATGATAAGATATAGAAACACAAACATGAATTTTTGCAGGAAAGAAATAATCCTAAACTGAGACATTTTATTTTTCTAAAATGGTGATTGGCCTCTGGAACAGGTTGCCTTCAAATGTAATTGATGCAGTTAATTTAAGGGAAACCTTGATAAGTATTTGAATGGCAAGAGCTGGTTCCTAGTTTATTTTTTTATGGTTTAATTTAGTAGATAGGATAGCTTAGCTAGTCTTAAAAGATCCCTTTAGCCTTTTAATGTTATGCAAACATGATAATCATCAAAAATTTATTAACAGTGTTGTCACTCTTTATTTTAAACATGTTGTTGTAGCATATATCTACTACTGAACCAATATCTAAAACAAAACATATATTTACCTGTTCTATACTCTGCCACTGTTGGTGAACTAACTTGTTTCCCACTAACAGTTCGAACAGAAATATTATAAGCTCTTCCAGGAATAAGTTCATTGAAAGCTGCCTGAGCAGGACCAGGTGGCTCACCTTCCTTGTCAACATATACTACTGACTGATCAGAATCCTCAGGTTCGATACTTACGCGATACTGACTAAAGATACCAGAAGGATATGGAGGTTGCCATAGAACAAGAAGAGTGGTCTCATTTCTAAACCACACAATGAACCGTACAGGAGTGTTTGGTACTATGGGGAGAAAAGTAGTGAATGTTACAAAGGAAATACAATGAAGAAACAAAATGTATTTGTTCATCACATGATCATATATAAGCCATGTGACTTTTTAAGAAGCATTTTTGTACATTATAATGAATACGTTACTGCCAACATTAGCTTTAATTTTAATTACAAACAGTGTTTTTTAACTCTCTCACCTCTCTAGAGTGAAATCATCATATTCCAATTTAATATGAAATATATTTCTACTAATTAGTTTAATGAAGTACATTATATTGATCTAAGCATATTTTACCAGCAAGTAAAACAAATATTAAGTTAAAAGAGTTTGTGCCTTTGTAACTGAATGAACAAGTATGCCAATTAAATCACTTTAAAATATTTTTTTTAAAAACCTTACATTCAAAAGATGTTTATGAAACAGCAGAACAATCCAAATGTTAATTTCTTACTGTACATATACCTATAACTTGTATCATAATTCCAATAAAATATTTGGTACACACTTGTCGTGAAATTTACTGTCACAAACACTGATGATTTCTGGTCCTTGAAAAGAGTATAAAGCTGAACCTCATATGTGCCACCAGGGGTAAGGTCTTGTAGCGTAAATTGAATAGTATTATTCTCAACTTCTATAACTTGTATCCGAGAATCGTCCTCTTCAGACAAAGGGATGATCATTAACTGATACTCAGTATAACCTCCTCTTGCTGGTGGATCCCAAAATAAATTGACTATTTTACTTGAAAATGGTTTAACTGATAAATTGGTGGGAGGATCTGGCACTGAAAATTTCAAAATAAAATTGTCCATGAAATTATATATTTCACACAATTTCCAGTTATTTCACATAAACAACAGAAACGTATGATTTGTTATAATATAGATAATAACTTCTTCCAAAATGAAAATGTAGATTTGTCCTTCTTACTTTCTCAAATATGCTCACCCTTTCAGCTATGAGGGTGTTATAATGTTATGGTCAATCTCATTATTCATTAGCCCAAGAGTTGGCAGCAGGTGATGATAACTAGCTGCCTTCCCTCTAGTCTTACACTGCAAAAATAGGAATGGCTAGCACAAATAGCCCTTGTGTAGCTTTGCATGAAATTCAAAAACCAACTTTCTTACTTTCAAAACTTAATGCACAGTCATGTGTCTTTCTCACACAAATTAACTTTTAAAATTCTCATAAAGAACGTGTTTTGTGGTACTAGTTTAGTTAATATCTTAAGTTTTTACTTTTTTTTTTACTTCACTCTTCAATGGTGCTCTGATACAGTTTTAATCTAAATATATTCTTGTCATTACCAAATAAACTTCTGTAATGTCATCACCAAATTAAACATACAGATAAAGGTGAAAATAGATGCAAAATACAGCTCTGAAAGCTCATCTTATTCAGTTCAACAAAACATCATAGCAGCATTATACATAGCAACTATTTAAAAACCAAGCCTAAGCCTTCTGAGAAAACAATACCAGCAAGAAATCACATTTTACCACTTGATAATGTCATCACTAATATAAAATTTGGGTCACCATAAGTAACCTGACATAATTCAGTTGTGGACAACAACCACATAACAAACTCATTTTTGACTTTACAGAAGATATACATGCACATTGTATAGTGAATGGAGCATGTATATGTATGTGTGTGTGTGTGTGCATGAAACTAGAATAAAAAACATACAACTACATAATGTATTTTCGTAAAAATGTTAACTCATTTTAATACTAATGAGTTAACCTTTAAATATTTATATATCTATAACACAAATTTGTTAAAGCTCAATAGCTTTTCATAAACTAATAAAAACAAATGCTGACCTTTTTTATGCATATAAATGAGTGTGCTTAAAGTATTTCTTACTAGATCTAAATTTATAATCCTTGTATAAAAAATGTTATTTCATCCTATTACTTGGAAGGAAAATATACCAATTGTAAGCATGCAGAATGAACATAGCAGAGACACTCCAGTTGTTCAAGTGTGGAGAAACTGAAGTGTGATTATTGTGGAATGAAGTAATGAAAGGTCTTGCCTGAGAGGGTAGTGTCAGTAGAGTTGATGGGAAAAATGTTCAATGACAATTTCCCTGGTGATACTTTGATGTACAGATAGTTTTCGGTAAAATATAAATAAAGAATTTCTCATGAAGATTATGATGTGAAATAATGAAGAAAAAATGATAATGCCAAGAGATAATGTTCTAGAAAGTGTAGCTTTTAATTAATCTATTATTTTGTTAATAACTATTAATATTCAGTGTCAGTGAACAAAGAAGGCTATCATAAAAAAAGCTTTGTTTATAAAGTGTAAACAAAAGCATATTAAAAGGAAATCAAGAGTCACTAGACACTAAGCCTAATAATTTAACAAACAAAATTCAGAATAATGTGAATGAAAGGATAGTATGTAATTTGTAATGCATATTACTATGAAATAGAAAAAGGAATATTTAAGTATATTTTTGGTTTCAATCAATTATCTCAAATTTTTCTTCTAAAATTTGCCTGGAAAAATAAGTCTTCAAACTTTTTAGTGACATAATTTTGTAGAGAAAACCAATCACGAAAACATACCATAAATACCTGGCATGTAAATTTATGACAATGAAAGATATTGTTACACCTGGAATTAAAGACGTTTGCTTTATTTTTGCAGTTGGTAACACTTCCAAATACTTCTTATTTTGTGCTTTCCTCACAAAACAAGAAAATATATGTATAATTATTTTTTTTAAATGTCTCTTTGGCATTTCAAAAATACTAAACCATAAAGCTTAATCGAGAAATATTTAAAACAATATTTCTCCCCTCTGCAATACACAAATAAACTTTCAGCACATCTATCCAAATAAAAGTTCCAAAGAGCAGTTACAGAGTATGTTAAACGTAAAATTAACAAATGCACATAAGGAAGTGAAAGGCAACACCTAGTAATATATAAATTAAACAATTTATGACAACTTAAAAACAGAAAGAAATGTACCTGTTGCTAAGGTAGACGTCCATACCAACTGGTTGATCAAAGTGGTATTGGTAAAATACAAATAAAATGTATAATCTTTCCCGGGCAATGCATCAGCTACTACAACACTGTTTGCTGCTTTTGCAATAAATGTGAAGTTTGGAGTGGGATAACCATGTGGAGGTAAATAGTCCAACCGAAAGAGTCCATCTTTCAACTCACGAATGGCCGATGGAAAGGCCAAATCAATTTCCACTGTTACACACAACTGGAAACATTATCAAAGAAATCCGATTAAAATAATGAAATTTTAATATGCTAAAAATTTAATATTAATATGTTGTTTTGAATAACCTCATGTTATAATGTCTATGTAATATTATTTCTAATTATTTCCTTTAAAACATAAACACCATATTGAAAAAATACAAACTTTAACAAGGTCTATACGTGTACCAGCATTGTATTACATATATACTATCGAATTAATTAAAGCACGATTTCACTATTCATTAAGTCTCAGCGTAATATGAAGTCCAAAACCTAAAACACTATATTCGCACGGTTATAGTCTTTAATCGATATAAATAAACTTTGAATTCTGGTTTTATAGAATTTACTAGGCGCATCTGACTATAGAAATTATATTATAAAAATATACGCACAAAGATATTTTTGCACCACAATATCACATAGGTTTCGGTTTTTGCCTTTATATATCATGATACTCGTTTGTTTGAAACACAGATGACAGGTTGAGGGGGAGGGAGCATAAAATTGTAGAACCTTTTAATGTTTATTCTCGAATGCAAAAATATCAAATGGGCTACGTGTGCTATGCCCACCAACCACACTTATCATAACCGGATTTTTATCGTTATAAGCCATTAGCCTTCAAGCTTATCCACGAGCCACCTGGGAGAAAAACTATTCAAAACAAGCAATTCATTTTATTATAAAAATAAGATTAATTAACATGGCTGTGTTTATTTAACATCGTAAAAGACTAGTGTAATGAAATACTTTGTTGACAAATTCGTGATTTTACAAGGTGAGAAAATGTGGACTGAAATATATATCGACAGCGAAATTTCTACTAATCTTTTGAGATGTGCCCATTGTTACTATTTTTCAAGCAATATAGACGTCAAAAAAGTCCGTTTTTCGCTTTATACTTACTTTTATCAGTATGTTTGTTGTTGTTTTTGATTTCGCACAAAGCTACTCGAGGGCTATCTGTGCTAGCCGTTCCCTAATTTAGCAGTGTAAGACTAGAGGGAAGGCAACTAGTCATAACCACCCACCGCCAACTCTTAGGCTACCCTTTTACCAAAGAATAGTGGGATTGACCGTCACATTATAACACCCCCACGGCTAAAAGGACGAGCATGTTTGGCGCGATGGGGATACGAACCTGCGACCCTCAGATTACGAGTCGCACGCCTTAACACGCTTGGCCATGCCGGGCCTAATATATATTTGTATTATAAAAATTGTGTGTATCAATCTTGTTGGCAAATATCATAAATTTGTACACATTTAACTAACTTCTAAATCCAAATTACATTGCAATACAGCTTCAGGCTATTTTAAACTATAATACGTACCATAATAAATTAGATATTCGTCCGAGATAAATTATAATAAGTAACACCATGGGTTGTTTGTGCTCTGACCACCATAAGCATCCAAACCTGGTTTCTAACGGTGTAATTCCACAGACATGCCGCTGTGCTACTGGGGGCACGTGCATAATACTGGACAGAAATTTAAGGAGAGAAAAAGTACTATAATATACCTGAATAAAGATATAGTCCAAGCTACCTGTTGATGGGTGAAATTCATGACCATTTAGGTCATTACACTTGTCAATACTAAACGTACAGTTTAATTTTCTTTTGCAGTGATTCAACTATATAAAAATGAATAGTATTTTGAATTTCGCGCAAAGCTGCACAAGGGCTATCTGTGTTAGCTGTCCCTAATTTAGCAGCGTAAGACTAGAGGGAAGGCAACTAGTTATCACCACCCACCGCAAACTCTTAGGCTACCCTTTTACAAACGAATAGTAGAATTGACCGTTACATTATAACGCCCCACGGCTGAAAGAGCTAGCATGTTTGGCAGATTACAAGTTGAGTGTCTTAACTACTTCGTCATGCCTGGAATGAAAATAATAAATAGAATACTTGTAATTTTCTTTATCAGAGTCCGAAAATAACAATTTTTCAAATAACAAAATTTATTATTATTACATCGTTATTCTTTAATATTCTTAATAATACTAGATTATAATTTTAATATGACCTCTGAAGACTTATTTAATTGACTTCTCTTTCGATATTTGTTCTGTAACTGACACCTGATTCAAACCGTTTTACCATGGCCTATATTAAAACGCTGCTTATTGCTCAAACTATTATTATTTTTTATTGTTGTTGCTGGCTGTCTAAATAATTAATACTGTTTTGTTTGTATTAACATTATATATATTGTACGTAATTTAATTTCGAATTTTATCTTTAAGTTCACGGAAATCTATTAACCTTTTTTTAAAAATTTATATTTGAGGACATATTCATGTCCTTTCAAAGCACAGTACAGGAAAGGTAATGCTGTGTAATAATATATATAAGTACATATTATTTAAATGTACAAAATGAGTAATTTAGCCTCAAGAAATATAACAGACAGTAGTGGTCGTTTGTTTGCCTTAACCTGAAAACTTTACAATGTTTAATTACAATTTGACCACCACAGGAATTGAATCCCGAACTTTAGCGTTTTTAACTTACAATTGAGCAACGAATGTGAGGCAGAAATTATCGTGATTTGAAACCTATTAATATCTATTCCAATAATAGCTTTAAAAAGTTTAGAATTAAAAATATTGGCTTATAAAGAAACATTCTCGGGGTTTCTCACACTAAATTGTAATTTTTGAAGTGAATGAGTCTGAGATTAAGTCTTGTGTGTTTGTTTGTTTTTCGGAGTTTCAATTCCTATTTAAAAATTTCTGTTCAGGGTTTTTAATTTGAGATACTATGTTTTTAACATATTGCGTGAAACGTTAAGCAAAACATGATTTAAAGGACTGGTAACTGAAAAACAATAAGATACGAGAAGGGTGGGCACTCAGTACAACGATTACCTCCTCTACGCAGGGTTAATTATACTTGACTTTCAAAAAATACGAAAACGTGTCGGCATATTCGTCGTTATCACGAGACATTTCTTGGTGGAACAATGAGGAAGGACATTCTACACATGTCCATCAAATTTCACCAAAATCCGATCATTTTTGACTGAGTTATACACCGAAAATATCACGAAGAATCGGTCCCTTTATTAACAAATATGGTTTTCTCGAATTTTCGCAACTTTGCTCTCACCCGGATCGTTTGGCCATCTGAAAAACTAATGATTTTTAAGAATCATAGTCAAAATGTACACTAACTTTCGTCCAAATTCATTTAGCCTTTTCGAGAAATCTTGCTGACAAACACACAAACAAATACACACACAAGAGTGAAAACATAACTGCCGTTCTTCTTAGGCGGCGGAGGTAAAAAATATAGAACCTATAAAGTGCTGGTTTTTAATGTTTTTCAAACATTATATACAAACTTTCAATGAAAGCGTCGTTGGTACGAAAAGCATAACAGAACCTAGTACGACTGTTTTAATCATTCAGTTTGAAATTGTTTTACTAGGTCTATTCGTGTAAGAGTAAATCAAAACAACATCAACACTTTTCAATAACTCACTTGTGCAAAATTTTTGTTATTTTGATTACTTTTATGAAACATAGTAGATATAGAATAGATTATAATTCTGACTGAATACCAATAATATTGATGAGGTATCAGTTCATTCCAAGGTCGCACGAAAATGTCCACTTAGGATCCCACTTATTCCTAGTAATTATCAATGATTCCTGATCAAAAGTAAGTTATTTCTGTAGATCATAGCTACAATATACGTTATAAATTTTATATGAAACACATAGTATTAAAAAACATACAATCATAAAACAAGTACTTTCGAAAAGATCTCCTCAGTGGTTAAGCGGTAATAATTCTGCCAAATCGTATTGCTAAAACCGAGTTTCGATACTTGCAGCAGAAATAGCAAAAGAGATCCATCACGAAGCTTCATCCTTAACAAGAAACGAATGAATGTTCAGAATAACAGTCGAATACTCGAAAGCGTTAGAATTTAAGAGTCTTTTGAAATATAATTTATTCTTTTTTTGAGATTTTTTGTGTCTCTTCTTTCGCCATGCCAAATGTTATAAACAATACGCAAAAAAAACAAGTATAATCGATAATGATTAGAAACTTAAAATGTGCGAGTAACAATATTTTCAGCTATAAGCTCAATAATGTCTTACGAGGCACATAAAACATAGAATATTTGATTAAGTTAGTTATAAATTCGCATACTGAGCTAACAGTCCAAAATAACATCTGGAGTGAATGAGATGACAGTTATCATAATAGTGATATTCATATTTATCTAAAATACAATTTCTAATAATATTAATCAAACTAACTTTAAGTTGTTTGTTTCTTTGTTTTGAATTTATCGCAAAGCCATTCAAGAGCTAGCGCCGATAGCCCTCGTTAATTTAACAGTGTAAAACTAGAGGGAAATGCAGCTAGTCATCACCACCCACAGCCAACTTTTTTACCAAAGAATAATGGGATTGACTTTAACATTATAACGCCCCCACGGCTGATAGGCCGAGCATGTTTGGTGCGAGGGGGATTGAAACCCGTGATCCTCAGATTACGAGTCGAACGCCTTAACTCACTTGGCCACGCCGAGCCTTACTTTAAATAGAACCGGATATTACACGCATAATAAACACTTGTTTGCTTCTAATGATGAATTTCGACAGTTCATTCATGTGCACCAAACAAAAGCATCAAATAAGAAATTTTTACATTGGCGCGAAAAAAAAAGCACGTTAATATATGAGAAAACATCTTTTTCACGTGATAAATTTGGCAAAAGTTAGAGCAATAGTGTGTTTAGTTCTACTATTCTGTTCACAAGTGGCATAGAATAATGGCCTTAATTTGTCGACAAAGGGATCACTGATCTCTTCTTTACTGAACTGGATTGAGCATTGACCCTTTCAGGTGAAGTCACCGGAAGTTATAAAGTAGTAATCTTGTCGGTTCTTTTCGTAATTTCATTGTTGAGACATGGTTGGTATACAGCTTTAAAATTGTATCTGGTATGTCATATAAAAATGCCACTTTGTGTATTGAATAGAATTATAACAATAGACCATAAACGAGTTCAGTGCCAACATAATACATTGTCAGATTCATACTAATAACTTAGGTTTAATAATAGTAACGTTAACTAACTTAACTTTAACTTTTGAGTATTTATAACTTTCGTTTTTGAGTTTGGAGGTTTCTTACATAATACACTGTTAGATTTATATTAATAACTTAGGCTTAATAATAGTAAAGTTAACTAACTTAACTTTAACTTTTGAGTATTTATAACTTTTGTCTTTAAGCTAGGAGTTTTCTTTTAGTTCTGTTATATGGCAGTTGTCAACTCATCGATTTCATACATTTTCATATTTCACACATCTTTCCATATACACAACCCAAACTGTTAAAAAGAAGGAATCGTGAACAAAAGAAAAGTGGTATCTAAAAGCCTGATCTGAATATTTTGAAAAAAAGAATGTTCTAATAAAACAGTTCAAAATATTCATCTCAGAGATAATGCAGTGCCCACTGTGCTTTCATTTCCTGATCACTTATATTTAGAAGTATGGTATTATATATATATTTCTTTAGACCGTTTAAAATAGGGTTAAATGTTTGTTTTAAGAAAACTTCTGTTTATTTTCAGCTGTTTAGTTTTATTCGAATTTGTTACAACATAAAGTTTTTAATTGTTACAGCATTTTTGTTAGATAAAGTTCCTTATAACAAAACTAATTAAATAAATGAAACTGCCAATAAATTAACCAACACAAAATTATTCAGTAAATTTGAAATTAAACAGCAATATTAATCTCTTTTGCATCTGCTTAAGAACTAGGCATTTCTATGCAATCGGTGAGAATGTATTTAAAACTCACGAGGCAGTTATGAACCATCTGTTGTTTTTATGAAAATTAATTTCGATATGTGAACCAAAACAGCTGTAATCATTACAATGTCTGTATAAAAAGACTTTTATGTATTAATATTTATTTCGGACGAGTCTCCGATTTATTGTTACGTACGTCACGTATTACTATCTGAGATAACCAGAAATTTGAATTTGAGATTAGTAGTTAATAAACGTAGTATGTATCAACTTTTCATGCGTAATTACAGGGATGAATTTTCGGCAAGAATACCTATCCTCATGTCTTTAAAAACTTTGTAGTTTATCGTACTAATTTTCTCCCACAGCGGTGTTTTTTAAAGTGTTATCTCTGTGTTTTTTTCATATAGTGATTCCTACCAGGTAAAATATTGATTATGTAAAACATTGTTACTGCTAAAGTGCAAGTTATTTTAAACATACGGTTGAGTGTTACTATTTGATGAGGCCATTGAGTGGGAAGCCTAATGCTGATACGAATCAAGAATAAGCTAGATAACAATTCGTTATGCCTGTGGGTGTTTTATAATAATGTATGACGGTGAGTTTACAAGAAAACGAAAATATTTTGATATTTCTGCCAATGAATAAAATTATATGAAAATGGTTTATTGACGTGGTTATAACTGAGATTATAGAAGTGTGACGTTTTCTTCATGGTTTCTGTTAAAATGATAAAGGAGTGGTATTTCAGCTTGCTTCCCGATAAAGTGATAACATCTTGACATGCTGCCGTTGAAAGTAAAGAAAACAACAACAAAACTTTCATTAACTAAATACAAAACAAAATTATACACGAAAACATAAACTTTATTTACAAGGGCTTGGTCGTTTTAGTGTATGAAACTCTGAAATAATACACATCTCTCTGGGTTACAAGGACACCGAAAACTAAAAGATAATTTTCTATATGCGTGAAATTATTGGGAAATAACGCATATTAATTACGCGAAATTATTGAGAAACAACACGTGTTAATTGGTGAAATTATTGAGAAACCACGCATATTAACTATGCGAAATTATTGAGAAACAACACGTGTTAATTAGTGAAATTAATGAGAAACAATACATGATCACGTGAAATTATTGAGAAACCACGCATATTAACTATGCGAAATTATTGAGAAACAACACGTGTTAATTAGTGAAATTATTGAGAAACAACGTATGTTAATTACGAGAAAGGTTTCTTGCGTGAGTACAGGAATGCGATTCATTGTTATAGGTAATGTAGAAAAATAAAGATATTATTACAATTTTCTCTATTCATTGTCTAATGTAATTAACCAATTTAAAATTAACCTATTTGAGTGCAGAATAGATCCCAAGTATTTCCTTAGTAATTTTACACTCTCGAAGGCTGTTTTTTTTGTTTTTGAATTAAGCACAAAGCTACACAATGGGCTATCTGTGCTCTGCCCACCACGGGTATCGAAACCCGGATTTTAGCGTGCAAGTCCGCAGACATACCGCTGAGCCACTGGGGGGCCTCTCGAAGGCAAAATAGGAAGAAACCAAAAGGACATTACAAAATAATGTTAGGCCTTCTTTATTGTTTCACTATTTTTCTGATTAGTTCGTTTCTTTACGGATTTTTCCAGTTATATCTCAACGTTTTATAAACTTTAGTGGGTCGAATTTCGTATGATAGGATAACTTGTAATACTTGAACCCAATAAAAATAAAACACCCGCTTTTGTGCTTCCCGTTTGTTTTCTTTTTCTAGTGGTTATACGCTACCATGCGTTTTTGATACATAACAATAACAATAAAAAAGAAAACGTGTTCTTGGTATAGGACCAGCAAGTTCAGTTGAATGAATTTTCATACATTTTATGACTATGTTTAACATAAGTTACGGCTTCGTGAAACCATCACTCCTTCCATATATCCAAGTTCATATCGATTTCGTGACTATTGGGACATCACTCTTTCACCCTTGATTTCGCTTTCTTAATGATTTCAAGTAACCCCCTGCAGAACATCTTCGATTAACTCAGTAAAACGGCTGCCGTTTGGAGTTAGTGTTATTTATCGCAGATTTGTATCGGCGAGGTCGTGAGAACTGCCTTGTACAAACTCCAGTTAGGGTCGTTACCACGCGATCATGATAAAGTATTACTAAAATAAGAAAAGGGAAAAGCTGATGCACGTGCTCTTGACTATCGACTACCTGATATATATGTCTTTACAGTAGTAAATTTCAACATAAAGGTTTGCATCTACTTTAACATAAGGTAGGTTTTATCTACCTGACGTACCATCCATCAGAAAGATTATAAATGAACCAGGAACAAAAAATTTCAAAAACAAACTATTGCATTACGTAAAGTTCTTGTAGAACGGGATTGTACATACGTTTGGTTCATTCAACACAAGAAACCAGAAATACTAATTTGTGCTTAATACTGTTGAACATATTTGGACGCAGAGAGATATTTCATAAATTACTCTTGATAAAGTGAAAAATATAGCCTTAAGACATTCGTTTTAATATTCATTAATGTTTATTTTAACAATACAATTGTAATTTCGTATCAGAGACGACGAAATAGGTTTTAATTTTTTTAAGAACTGTAGGTACGAACGTGCCGGATGGTTAGGAATAATCTGATTGTTTCAGACATCATAGTAGGGTTTCAGTCAAACCATGTCAACATTTATTAAAACGATTACTTTACTGGAAACAAACATGTCTGATTTTCTTTGACAATTAAACCGATTTGCAAGGGAATTTTTTGTTATCTGTTGCATTTTGAGATATTGAATGTTGTGAATTCTTCATTATCTTCCCAATATACTCATATTTCTTTCTCTAAAAATAGTTCAACAAATCACCAATAGAGTCCAGGTCTGACGTTTCTAGATTTTTTTCACTATAACATGGATTCCCCCTTCCCCACCGAACCTTTTATAACATAGTGGGATGACTTCTACTTTCATGGCTTCCAAGTCATTTGCCTTCTCTTGTGGAACTTTTGAGAGTCAACATCCTGGTGCTGTGGTCTCTGTCCCATTCTATGATCGTTTCTTGCATGCTTTCCTTTTCTTTCGCTTTCCAGCTGACATACCTATTAGGATTTCTTTTCACCTTCCATTCATGTAATTTCGTATGTGTTTTTATCCTTGAAATAACTTTAAAAAGAAAACTATGTATCTTCTTCAGTTCCCTTTTCTGTGAAGCAACGCCTTCACGGTTTGAACTTGAGTCACGTAACACGAATAAAAGTAGTTTTATTTTTGTATCCAATAACGTTTTCAAAACCGAACAGAGCGTATATGGAAAACACGTGAATTTTTTTTCTGTATGAATGAATTCAGTTAGCGATTCTATTAGAGCGTGTATGGAATGCATTCCATACGCAACAAAAACTTCATGGTTCGTGTTTAAGATTATCTTGTTGAATTGAAAATGACAGAAAAATGAATTCTGAAAGAGGAATATTTTTAGGAAATTACTGTCTATGTGAAAAGTGAAATGTTTTCATAATAATAATAAGACTAAAATAGTATCAATTGGTATGATAACCAAAAAATACTCTGATGCATAGAATTATAGCAGTACTCTGCCATTATCATAAGGTTTGATTCTATTATAATGAGGCTGTTTTATCTACTTGTGTACTCGATACCCCTTTCCACAATTTTTGGTCCGAACATTGCAAAAATCGGATATTATACTAAATTTGACTCGGGGTTTGGTTGTTTGTTTTGAATTTCGCGCAAAGCTACACGAAGGCTATCTGCGCTAGCCGTCCCTAATTTAACAGTGTAAGACTAGAGGGATGGCAGCTAGAAATCACTACCTACCGCCAGCTTTTAAGCTACTCTTTTACCAAATAATAGTAGAATTGACCGGACCATTATAACGTCTTCACGGCTGAAAGGGAGAATATGTTGGATGTAATGGAGATTCGAACCCGCGACCCTCAGATTACGAACCAAGTGCCCTAGCCACCTGGCCATGGACTTAGGGAGTGTCCTAATGGGCTTGCATTTGTGAACTACTTTTCAAAGTAGTTAAGCACATACTTCCTCAGGCTTAATTTTACAAGAACATTCGTTACATACCAGCAGCAAACGGCTAATTGTTAAGTGTCAGACTTAGCCTCACTATGATATCCACTTAGGCATTTGGAGAGAGGTATTAAAGATGAAAGTATATATACGCAAACATTATTGTTTGTTTATACTTCATTTCCATCATATTCACCTATCGTACAGTAGTGACAAAAATATTTGCATATTGTTCTATATTGGTGTTATTTTCTACATTTATGGAATATTTATCGAGTAAATGCTCCAGTAATAACAAAGAGTGTAGCGTATGATCAGAAAAACGTGTACAAGTTGTTTTGTATGTTTGTTAATTGATCTTTTTTGTGTTTTTTGAATTTCGCACAAAGCTACGCGAGGGCCATCTGTACTGGCCGTCCCTAATTTAGCAGTGTAAAACTAGAAGGAAGGCACCTAGTCATCACCACCCACCGCCAACTCTTGGGCTACTCTTTTACCAACGAATAGTGGGATCGACCGTCACATTATAACACCCCCAACGGCTGAAATGGCGAGCATGTTTGGCGCGACGGGGATGCCAATCCGTGAACCTCAGATTACGAGTCACACGCCTCAACACGCTTGGCCATGCCGGGCCCTTTGTTAATCAAAACACGTACCTATTGCGTATGAAAAGGGTGTGTTTTCTGATATAATGCCTTAAGACAGATATGGTATGAACATGTTCATTCTAGTGTATTGAAAAGAACAGTGATTAAGAGACTGACTAAACATTATTTTGCAAAGGGCTATGTGTAAATCAATATGAACTAGAATTCACTGCCGTCACCATGTTACTTGGGCAAGACAACATGCCAACTTACAGTTAAATCACTAGTGACACGTCATCTTCTCACATGAGTCGTGTTGCTAGCTTGTTAGAGCTAATGGCAGGACTTGTGTTCATCGTTTGTCTAGAGTACAAATGAGGATAGTCTTTCTTTTATAGAAGGAACACGGCAAAGGTGGTGCAGTATATATTATGGCAGCTATTGATCATATTGGAAAAACTACTATTCATGTCTTATAGGAAAACGTTACATGATAGAGTAAGATTCAGCAATAAACTTGTATTTCAGGATGCCAATGCCACTGCCAAAGTTTACTTAATGTACAGGTTTATCTCTACCAGGAGGACTTTATAAGATTTCCATTGCCAGTAAAGTAATTCCGTTGAGAAATGCTGGGCTGAATTGAACCTGAACATTGCTAACCATGATCTTAAACTAGCTACTACAACTGAGTTACAGCGTCTTCTAGCGAGAAGTTGGGAAGAAATCGCAAGGGATCACATCAATAACTTCACTGAAAGCATACAAAGTTATTTTGCGGAAGTTATTAGAGCACGAGAAGGAACAATCAGGTGCTTAGTGTTTAATATGAACTAATATGAGGTTACAGGCGCTATTTATAGTACAGGGTGGTCGCTAGAAAAGCGGAAAATTTGTCAAACAGCTATTTATTTTTACAAAGAATAACTTTTACAAAGTTTTTTAAAGGCATATGTTATATTACACTCATAGATGCTCAAAATGTCGTCCGTGCACTTCAGAGCAGCGTCTTAACCTAGAAATCCAAGCTCGTGTAGCGTTTTGAAGGGTAACTTGTGAGATATCGTTTCGTCAAATTTTCCGCTTTTCTAGCGACCACCCTGTAATTTGATGTCATATTTTGTAGTTATATATGCTTTGGTAAGGTTTTGCTGTGATAAAGAAAATGCTGAATTACACATCTTTTACAAGTGTCTTATAAAATTGTTTATTGTTCTAATAACTCGATTACGATGTCCACAGAACCTGTCTTATTATATATGTTATATCTCATATTTAGATATTTGATATAACATTAATTTTTCAGTTTAACAGTGTTTAATATTTTTGTATTAAACCTTGATAATAATAACGATCTTATTTGTAACAAAATATGTAAACATGTTAGTCAAGGCAGTACTTGCTTATTTCCGTCTATCGAACTAGTACGTCTTGTATTGTAAATGAAATAAAGATATATACAACAATACTACTTGTATTTTAGCAATAACCAGCAATGCTCTCTTCCATAAAACAGCTGTATATCAGTTGATCTTTCTTCCACATACAAACATGTCGAACAGTTATTGATGTAACTAATAGCTGCTTCAGTTGCTAAATTACTAATTTTGTTGTTCTTCATTATCAATCACAACGATTAGGAGTAGTCGATACATACATACATTTTGAATGCCCTAGTACATGTGATCCAATGAAACCAAAGGCCTTATGCAAAATCCATTTGGCAAAATTATGAATTGAACTGAAATTAATATTTACTACTGAGAAGCAAGAATAGACAAGTATTTCAACAGTTTGTTCTTTGTTCCACAGGTAAGTGTTCTTTGGTATTGACATTTTCAATCCCAACAACACTTCCTAAACAACATGGACTAACCGGCCAGGTCAGAACCCCAAGAATGAGAGATAACATACTTTGATTTCTACTGCTGACCAAGAATGGAAGAACATCTATTCAGCAGTACCAGCCGCTACCTCGACTACATTTAACCAAATTTGACTGTCATAACTGAAAATACGGAGAGTGTTGAATAGATTAAAGCAGCTCGAACCTTTGACCTCTCGATCTTCAGCATGGTCAGACATAGCCTACAAAATTCAAACTGTGACTTTAGTTTCCACATGTCGCTCTGTAGAATAAATGTTTGTGTTAATGTAATGTACAAACGTATGTTAACGCTTTAGGAATTCACATGGACCAGCCCCCAGTGGCTCAGCGGTATGTCTGCGGACTTACACGCTAAAATCCGGGTTTCGATACCCGTGGTGGGCAAAGCATAGATAGCCCATTGTGTAGCTTTGTGCTTAATTAAAAACAACAACAACAACACATGGACCAAGCTCGTATATAAATAAATCACAGTATACTTGTAACTAGCTTACGTTGCAACACAAAAAAAAAATGTTTGAGTGATAATGATAACTATCACTGGTGAGTGTAATTTAAAAAAAAATAGATAAAATGAAAAACTCGAAGCTTATTTGAAAACTTTGGTATCAGATAATTTGATCTTATTTTTGTTTAATCTCGCTTCTTGTACTCAGAGCTAAACCTTCAGGATGTCCTGTAGAAATATCATTCATTTCACACGCGAAGAATGTTTAAAAGGAACAAACATCCTAAGGCTATGTGGACGACAAGTTAGTGCAACGTTTTTCAAAACAGCTTAGTTCAACGATACAGGTTCTATAATGTAGTAAACTAATCTATGGTTCAAAGAAATAAATATATTAGTATTCTTTTCCACTCGTTCAACTCACACGTTGAATAGCTGTGAACATATATCTGTTAGGACAAGCACGTGGATAACTATCGATATGGAGATTACAATATGAATAAAGTGCTATATACGCACATATTATCGCATATGTAGATAGATACATTGTAAATACAAATAAATTGCTACAAACGTACAATGTACTTTGTTTAGTGCAACGGGTAAGCCAGACTATAAAACTCAGCTAAGAAATTTGAGATACTCAAAATAAAAGAGCAGGAAACTTCTGTTCATTGAAGACAGTTTTCAAATTATCAATCATCAGACAGTTTGGTTTGGTTTGTTTCGAATTTCACGCAAAGCTACACGAAGGGTATCTGCACTAGCCATTTCTAATTTAACAATGTGAGGTTAGAGGGAAGGCAGCTAGTTATAACCACCTACCGTCAACTCTTGGGCTACTCTTTTATACACGAATAGTGGGATTGACCGTCACATTATAACTTTTTCAAAGCTGAAAGGGCGAGTATGTTTGGTGTGACAGGTATTCGAACTCGCGACCCTCGGATTACGAATCGAGTGCCTCAATCTCTGGCCATGCCGGGCTACTCATTGGACAAAAATCCCTGTTTGCTTATTCTTGTTTTTAATAACTAAAACCAAACTGTTATCTCCAACAAGAGTGCCACATTCTGTTGGCAAATTTGTGTGAGTATAGTGTTATTAAAGTACAACTTTTTAATATCATATGCTGGAGTGTATTGTGCAGTGAGGACAAGCATAACACATCGACTAGAGGGATTCAATTTCCCGCGGTGTACATAGCAAATAGCTCAATATGATTTCGCCCTCAAACAAACAAATAAACGTTTTGCACCTTTAATTCTAATCCTGGTTGTGGCTAGGGAGAAAATTAATGAGACCCAAACACTGAAAAGAATCTAGAGTCAGCTTTACATATTAATGTTTACAATCTTATAGTACGTAACGTTTAATTTCAAATTTTAACCGAGATCCACACTTTCATGACTTCATAGCAAGATACACCCATGGTTTTAACACTGATGATGCAATTTGTTTGTTCTGTAACGTCGAGTACCATGTATACATTACCGTTCACCTATAACTTTCGCAAATATCAAGAAAACACACTGTTTATCCTAATGAAATATCAATGGAATATAGGGTTAAATCTTGTGGTTAAGTTTAGATCACAAGTGTATGAAATCGCTATGGTGATTTGTAAATACATTGTTTGAACCTTTAAATTATTGGTAAAGCATGAAATATATAGATACCCACTTCTTTCTACTTACATACACTAGAGATTCAGGAGTAAATATTCTTCCAAATAAGTGTTCTCAAGGTATGGGAGTACTCTTGGGGCCCATAGAAACAGTGAAAAAAGAGGATACAAAACGGAAAATAATGTGTTTAATGAATACTGATATTTTATTCGTCGAATCCTCGCCGCTATAGCACTGTTGTCAATTGTTCATGAAACCCACTTGAAGTAAAAATGACCAAAGAAGGTCGAAACGTTGTTCTGTACTTTATTCTAATTAAAGTTTTAATATCCATACTAGCCATCTTGAGAATATGTTGTCGATTGCTCAATTTTTGTTTTAGCGCAAATCTACACAATGAGCTCTATGCACTCTGTTTGCCGCGGAGAGTTGAACCCCACGTTTTATCATTCTAGATCTGGAAACTTAGTGCTGACTCACTGGGATACGAGCCAACCAGACACAGTGAAAAATATTAGAAGTGTTGGTTGAGAGTAAGGGGAAAACCCTATGAGTTTTGTAAGAACTCTAACACTTGCAGATAATACGTGACAACATGAAGTTATTTTGAATCCGAGTATTATAGAACTACTATACATAAACAGAGTCGGCATTAATAATGGTCAGAATCTATCTGAGAAGTGTGTTGTTAGGACAGTGATAACTCTCCGGATTTACAACGATAAAATCACGGGTTCGACTCCCCTCAATAGTTACAGCAGCTAGCCCGATGTGGTTTTACTATAGGAAAACACACTTTCTGAGAGATGTAACGTATAAATGAACCGAAAACAAGGAATTTTCTACTAGTAGTCCAATAAAAGAAAAACTATAGTAAATCATGTGAAATTATGATTATACTTTATGATTCAAGTTTTCATTTTCTCACCCTACAAGAACTATCTCAGAAGCATCACATAAGCTTTACTTCTTTGTAGGTTGTTATCACGGTCGTATTTATATATACAGTGTATAGATACAGCAGAATAACATGCTGTATTTTGTGCATTTGTGTAATAGGATCATAATATATTAATTGATATTTCTTTTTCTCAGTATTTAAAAGTAACAACGTCACTAAATGAATGTCTTCTTAACAAGTTTTAAAAACTCTATAAATTTTCGAGATTGGAATGTTCGATGATGTTTTTTTCTTACACACTTTTTTTAACAAATGAAAACACTTTGAAATAAAGCTCGAACTAATTATGCTGTAATTGTTTATCGGCTTTCACAAAATAAAATAATTTATCGTAAGCGAACGCGAAAAGCTTTGTCGGCTATGTTTTTATGTATGTGTTTGTATTGTTTCTCAATAGAAAGGTTTTTCTTTACGTCACGTGATAAGCACGCAGTGCTACGTCAAGAATTTTTCGAAAGTTTAAGAAATTAGCTGAAGGTACACGTATGTAAGCTTAGGTGAGACTAGAGGAGATTATTGATTAATTTATTGAGTTTATTAATAATGTGAATTGATTATTGAGTTTTAGAGTTTCTCAGTTAGTTTGTCTGTTAAAATTAATTCAACGTCGAAAATTTTGAGTTTGTGTTTCAACGAAGAGCTCGAGGTATGAAAAGTTAGGTCTATGGTTGGCGTTATTCTTGAAGTTAGGCCTATCTTGGTTCGTGAAACCATGCAAATTGTAGTTGAAGAAATAAAACGCTTTCGTTATCTTGGCGTTTGCATTATTTTATTACAGAATAATCCAAAAGCATCTGTTTAATAATAGAAATGAAACCGTTACAGTGCTAGTATCAGTAATGTGGTTATTTTTCAAGTTAATGAGGATATATTTAAAGTCATCATCAGAAAACAAGACTTAATAATATTTGAAAAATACTTTTGATGACTGATAATTTAATAAAAATAAAACTAATGAAACAGAAGCTTCTAACAAATATTTATCAACATATTCCTAAGTTGATTGAAGCATCCAAAAATCATAATGGCGAGAAATGTATGTTTAAGAATTTTACCAGTTAATATCACTATATATGTAAAAATGGCTGGTTTGGATGACCGAAGAAGGTCGAAACGTTCGCTCCTCTACATAAAATTTTTTTCTCAAACCAGCCGTTTTAAAATATATATTTCTCTACAAGTGGGTTTTCTCGTCATCACCGAGTTAATAGCAGTGTTTTTTGTTTTGTTTTTAAGTCAGCTTACTTATATATGCATCGATGCTGTATGTTTGGGAAACAAAGCACCATATAAACGCAACTATCTGTTTAATACAAAGTTTTCAAACTAACTTTTAAACAGTTTACTATCACCACATATTAGTGTACACTGATTTCTTCCTGGTGATATCCGGAAGGATGTCCGTTATCAAATGTAATTATTCGTCTGTTAAAGTACAACGACCCTAACATAGCTTCCAGTTGATCAAATAAGTGAATAACATTAATGGTAATGAAGAGTGTAGAATAACACTGCTAAGACATCTGAATGTATATCAAAGAAATGGCGACCCGTTCGATATTTACAGCACCCTTTGACCGAACAGGTTTGAGTTAAACAAGATCTGTATGGTCAGGTGTTGATAGTGGTATTTAACTTTAAAGGGTTAAATCAAAAACACATGTAACATCAGTCTTCCCTTTGACCTTAAATGACTAAAGAAAGAACAAAATGAACCATGTGCGTGTGTGTTCAAGGTCAACAGTGCTACCTGACTTAAATACTTAAATCAATTAAAAACAATGTGTTTAACCTTGAAAACGCCAGAAATTAAAGGGTCAAGTCAAAAATCAAGACAAAAGCAGTTTACTCGACAGCGTGGTTACGCTTTCACTTAATCGTGTTAAAATGAAGAATAAGAAAAAAATTAGCACTTGATGGTAACGGTATTCCCCAAGTTGAAAGGTTTGAGCCAGATATTGAAACAATATATGTTTAGTCAATGTTGAGAAGACTCTCCGAGTTAAAAAAGTTCGAGTCAAACTTCAAGGCTCTACCAATGTGCTCGATATTAAAAATACTTTCGAGTTTTGAAAGATTTGAGCAATGTTAAATTATGGACCACCTGTTCGATGTTACCAAAGCTTTCTGACTTAAAATGTTTGGGTTAAATACCGATGAAAAGACGGTTCGTTTGATATTGACAACGCCTTTTGTTAAGTTAAAAGGTTTGACTTTAAGATGAAGGTAAAACTATAAAACAGACTTTGTTGTAAAAATGTAGACTTTAATTGAATTATATAAGACCAGAAAACCTTATAACTCGAGTGTTTTCTGAAGAAGAATCGTCCAGCCTTCGAGAGCGCTCGAGTTGTAGGGCTTTTATCGTTTTGTTTTCAGACTTCCTGAGCTTGCGTGTTTCTCTGACGTCATGGATTTAATTATATGTTCTTGTCACCTCATTACCAAGCGTAACAACTTCCAACGTGAACTTATTAGTTTCAAGTTGTGCCTTACCCAGTTTCAAGGCTCGGCATGACCAGGAGGTTAAGGCACTCGACTAGCAATCTGAGGGTTGTAGGTTCGAATCCCCGTCATACCAAGCATGCTTACCATTTCAGCCGTGTGGGGTTATAAAGTTACGGTCAATTCCGCTATTCGTTGGTAAAAGAGTAATCCAAGAGTTGGCGGTGGGTGGGGTGACTGGCTGCCTTCCCTCTAATTTTACACTGCTAAATTAGGGACAACTAGCGCAGATAGCCATCGTGTAGCTTTGCACGAAATTCAAAAGAAACCAAACCACAACCAAATTTCAGCTACTTAATATATAACAACTTTAGCAAAACAAGAACAGTGTAACAGTGATGTAGTCAAAAGCTTTTAAAGATTTTCTCTCAAAACCTTTATAATGATATCAAGTGTGGCTCCTCGTTAAAGATCTTTATTTATAAGAATATTCAACGCATAAACATTCAAATTTAACCCTTTACTCTTTGCATAGTGATGCAGATTAAAGCAAAATTGAATTTCGAAGTAATTTTACGTCTCCTTCAATCGTATCGTTTTGACTGACATCAAAGTTATTTTCAAAAGGACATGGTCGAAAGCTGAAGCAGCTAGATGGGTCTTGAGACACATTTCGACTGAGATGAAAAAAGCCTAAAAGCTGTCCTTGTGTACGAAAAGATATAAATAGAGTGTTGGTTCTATAACTCAGAGGCTTATTTTATGTAAATCACTATAGTCTGACAACTTTTCCAATGGTGTGTTTATACATAAGATTTTTTATGTAGCTTTTCACAACAGTTTAGTTTTGATACAAGCACTTTCAGGTTAACGTGTGACAGAGCTGTTTTGCAAACAGATCTTGTATATTTGAAAAAGGGAAACCAACAATATCTCCGTTTTTAATCGGTCGCTCTGATATTATGTTACTGTAATAAACAATATCACATCAAAAGGATTAATTTCACAATACCCTGTGTTGAAACGTATTATTCATAAGTGTATATTTGTTCAAGGGACTGCTCAGAAACATTAAAAATTTTAGACCTAAAAGTCGTTAGCTTGATGGCTTTCTTGGCTATGTTGTTAAGCAAAAATTCTATAGACTTGGGATAAATGTGAAATTTTGAAAAAAAAAAAAATCTAAACTAATATGAGGAGTTAAATCATGCTTTGGAGGTATACCAACAAAGTGACCTTTTATGCTTTTCTAAATATTTTAATAACACTAATTTTTCTGGAGCAATGACTTGCAGAGTTACCCATGGCCAAACATAAAAATGTTGCCCTTGTATATTTACGTTTGCTCTCCACATCTCTTTGAAATAATAATTTAAAAAACACACTTTTAATGTTAATCATACACAGATATTATACATTTATTTTCCATCCAAGAAAAATATGCACACTATTTTGCAACTGGTCAGGATCAGGTAAGAATCGAACCTCGTATTTGTTTAAATAATATATCATATTTTATGTTTAATCCATACCGTGTTATTATAAATTCTGAATAACTTACTTGTACTTTAAAATAATTCGGGACTATTGACATAGAATACATGAATAACGTTTGTTGTTCTGTCGCTGTTACAAATTATTATGTCATATGAAATCCCTACAATTCAACAAGCCCAGTATGGCCAGGTGGATAAGGTGTTCGACTCCTAACCTGAGGGTCGCAGGTTCGAATCCTCGTCACACCAAATATGCTTGCCCTTTCAGTCGTGGGGGCGTTATAGGGTGAAGGTCAATCCCACTATTTGTTGGTAAAAGAATACCCCAAGAGTTGGCGGTGGGTGGTAATGACTAGCTGCTTTTCCCTAGTCCTTCACTTCTAATCTAGGGACCACATGAAATACTGGTTTGCGTCCCGGAATACGGATCGTGAAGATCAAGTGTTGCACTCGCGACACATTTCCCGACATGCTCTGTGGATGTGTTATTATTGTGACAGACAATTTCGCATGTCAGCTAAGCAGCAGGAATTGATGAGCAGTTTTGCGATTTCTATTTATAATCAAGTTAGTACATGCAATAGTTATTACAAAACTTGAACCTATTAATGTTATTACGAAATTAAGAGTATTTTCCAACAGTGTCGTCTGATCCTTTTCTTTTTTCAGGTCACGAAAGGATTTTTCAGCTTCAGTCTAAAGTTCACTTTTGTAACAATTTCATTGCAATGAAAATGAAACAGCTTTGTTTGTTTCTGGATATTCACACAGTTTTACACAAGACTTAAGCATCTCTGATTTCGGAATGTTAAAGTAGTGGAATGACAGCTAGTTAATATCTACTGGAAATTCTTAGGGTATTATAAAACACAAGTCACCTGTGAAAACAAACAACAAAAACTGACAAACTAAGGAAGTAGGCTGGATGACAAATAGTGTACATCTACATTATGTTATTTCTTATACTAAGCCCATCAGTGGCACAGCGGTATGTCTGCGAACTTACAATGCTAGAAACCAGGTTTCGATATCCGTGATGGGCAGAGCACACATAGTCCATTGTGTAGTTTTGTGTTTAAATTACAAACAAGTAGATCTTATACAATATGTAATTAGTTTCTATTCAGATGAAACAAATCCAAAATTATAATGATTTCTCGTTGATGGACTTGGTTCAATTTTGAAAACTCATTACATACACAGTTGCGATTTATTAAAATATCGTAACATTTTTTATTTTTTACTTTTATGATCTCAACTGCATATCAACATAATACTCAAACATTATCAAGTTTAAGTTAATAGTTATTATACATATATTAGATCAGTGGGTGGCCCGACATGGTTAAGTGTGCTAAGGCTTTTGACTCCTAGGGTCGCAGGTTCTAAGCCCGGTCACACCAAACATGCTCACTCTTTCAGCTGTGAGGGTGTTATAATGTGACGGTCAATCCCACTATTCGTTGGTAAAAGATTTGGCGGTGGGTGCTGATGACTAGCTGCCTTCCCTCTAGTCTTACACTTCTAAATTAGGGACGGCTAGCGCAGATAGCCCCCGAGTAGCTTTACGCAAAATTCAAAAACAAAACATACAAACAGATCATTGGGCTGTGGATTTATGAACCAGAGTACTGATGAAACTCAATATAAGGGTTTTTGGAAACCTTAACAACTAAAAACAGAAATTAAATACAAAACTTCAGTGCAGCTATAATGTGATAAAATATCAGTGAAAACATAAAGAAATTGCAAATATTTCGTAAAGATTATATACCCTGTCAGTATTCAGCCAACTTAAATTTATCAGAACAAAAGTTAAAATGAATAAAAACAAATAATTTTTTAATGAACGTAATGGAAATACAATTTTTACTATCACTAACTTTACACGCTTTCCTGATATTTCCGAAAGAATCGATTCTCAGTGACTTTATCAAGCCAAGTCCTTCTTCTCAAATAACTCCATTATGTGCTTGACGAGAATAGAAACATTTTAAACTGATTTTAGAATCAATGTGTCCAAATAAGGTGGAAAAGCCCCTGGTGCAAAAACTTTCCAAGTAGGTCTTTCACTCTCCCTCTCTGTCTCGAGATATGGAGACGTGTATACAAGAGTATTAGCCCCTAAATCTAGTGATGACCTTGTTCCGGTTTATCACCCCTCTCTCCCAAATGTAAGATAAATAAATGGACCTTTTATCAAGAAAGGCTGTTAAGAGATACCACTAAAATTGCTCGAAGTTCCCTTAAGGCATGTCTCGTCTACCTAAGAGATTCTTTTACATCCGGGTGTGAATTTAACTGTTTTCGCTGATAAAATATAAACTCTGACGAAGGAAGTACAGCAAACATATCTGTACACAAATCCAAACTACTGAAAAGAAAAGAAAAAATAGATAGACTATAAAGAATAGAAATTGGTAAATTATATATTTAAAAAATCTCAAATTTAAGTCAACCACAGGACTTCAGTCTTAACTGTCATTTACGTACTTTCATAATTCTGACATATGAAATTATAATACCATTTTTAAAGTAAATATCTTGAAATATTTTAAGTAACAAATACAAAATTAAAAACATGAAAGAAAAGCATTTTTTTTTACTGAAAATCGAAGCTAATTACGCATTCTTAAATTTCTATCAAACGTAAAATAAACACTTCTGGATATCTTATTATATGTTTTATTGCCAAGTAACGAATTCGTTCAGGACTTGTGTAGGAAGCACTGAACTATAATTATAATATAGCTCAATAAACACGAATGAACTACAAGCTGCAAAAAATATACGAATTGACTCGTGTACTGTTGGGGCCCGACATGGCCAGGTAGGTGGTTAGGCGTTCGATTCGCAAGTGAGTTTCAGAAACTCGAATCCCCGTTCTACCAAGTTGGTTGGTTGTTTAGAATTAAGCACAAAGCTGCACAATGGGCTATCTGTGCTCTGCCCACCACGGGTATCGAAACCCGGATTTTAGCGTGCAAGTCCGCAGACATACCGCTGAGCCACCAAACATGTCGCCCAAGAGTTGGTGGTGGGTCGTGATAAATAGCTGTAATTCACAACTAACTTAAGGAAGTGTAATTTAAAACAAATCATATGCTGTTGCCCGATACGCAGAGGCGTCGAAGAAAACATTTTGTTAATTTGTTGTTAAGCGAAAAGTTGCACAACAGCCATCTATTCTTCGCCATTCGCGGGTACCGAGATGTGGTGTTTAACGTCATAAACTGCATCTAAGCAGTCAAAGTTCACCAAAGAAACTGAAGCTCTATATGCTTTTCTTTCGAGCATAAAAATAGCTAATAATTTATAAAACAAAGCAAGAAAAGGTGAACTTTTCATTGTGAAGTATATAACCTTTTTGTTCATGAGGTGGAAACGACAGATCAATTAAAACCCATACACCATGGCAACAATTGTAAATACATTTAATAACAAGTTGCATCAACAGGTCTTTGTACGAATGTATATTTCTTCTACAGCTCATTAATCAAGAAATGTGTATAACCCATGATCCTGAGAGACTGTATTTCACACGTGTAAAATCTGTAGTCTTCTTTGAGCATAATTACACAACTTTTCATGAATGTGCATTTCACTCATACATAGCTTCCACTTCACTGGCTAATCAATAAGTTGAGACGAAATTCGAAAATAATGTGATCGGTAAAATAGAAGAATCATATGTCCCCACTCATACATTGATTTTGCACAAACACAAACTTTGTATAAACTGTCATATATTACAGCGGTACAAGTCATTATACGTATGTGTGTGTTTTGACACACATCTTAGGTAAAAAAGGCACAAGAGAAACTATGAAAAAATAGTATATATTTAAAGGTGAATGACGATCAGAAACGGATACTGTGTCCCGCACAACGAAGAAATTGGGCAATGTCTTTGCGCCACGCAAAGTAGTCTTAAGTCGCTGTTGTAGTTCCACGTATTCCCTTTTTTCTTCTTTTTGAAAGGCATTTTCAATGACATTTCTAGCTGGTAAGTCAACAATGGTAGCCTTATCTTGAAATATAGCCGTGATACATTCCCATACAGTGATGGTGTCCTATGAAGTGGAAGAATTTGCACTGCCATCCTTCACACTGGCTGTTTGTCATTAAATGCGTGTCATCATGACCATTCTACAGTTATGAGTAAAATCGGGATGGACCACGGTGCAGGTTGATTACTGGGTCACGTGTACGTCATGAGAGAAATGTGCCACTGACGTAGGTGTTGTCGAAGTAGTCCAAAAGTCCCAAAGTAGCTGGTGGGCAAGTATTCTGAAAGCGACATAACTGCAGGAACATAATCTACAGGGCAAGTGAATCAAGTTCTCACAAAACTGTCAAAAGTTATTACTACCTCTGGTGGTGTTGGTTATGACCAGCTCTTGAACTTTTCTCCAGATGTTCTGGTAGAAGATTTGTCTTATGTGATCGTCTGGTACAAGTACAGTGCTGATGGCCTGAATGGCAGCTTGTTCAGAGTAATCTAGGATAGTAACTGGGTTAGAAACCCGGTCCAGTTGACAACGGGTTATTACTTCCTGCAGAAGTTATTCATAAGTATCATTAGTTTTGGTTTGAATAAAAGCATAGACAGAAGAAATGGATGGATCTATCACCGAAGGGTAAACTTATGACCTAAAGTTAGAGGAAGTCAGTTGTTGCCATAGCGAAGTTTTTGTCGATCATCCAGTTAATAGTAGTTGAAGAGCAGCATGGGTACAAGATTCAGTGATCCTTCCATCGGTATCAAGTCCACTGTAGTAGAACAGGAACGATTGTACTTTGGACCTGGATGTTGTGGTCCACTTTCCCACGAATTGTAAATTTTCAAGAAATGCAGGTTTTGGGGGTATTTGTCTGATGCATTGGTTGTGCAATTATCTTTAAATGATATCCGAGTCTGGATTTGATTTGGTTAGTTCGTTTGGCGTTTCATGGCGCAAAGCAATTAACTAGGCTATCTGCGTCAAACATCCAGTAAAAAGTTAAAAGTATCAAAATTCGTAAAAAGGAATCAAAGTAAAACAAAACAAAGTTTAATTTTTAAATTGAAAACATAAATAACATTAAATCCAATTTTTATATCTAGTCTACAGTGGTAAGAGAGAAACTACAGTAATACAAGTTGTACAGGATTTCCTCTAGCATAATTTTAATTATCATAACTCGCCAGGATGACTAACAGGTAAATTCAAACATCAGCATTAGTCATCTGAAGTTGGCCTTTCCAGTCATAGTTTCGAGCTATTTGACGTTACAACCATTTTCTAATTTCATCGAACTAGTTGTACTTCAAAAAGGAATCATGTTAAAAAAAGGCCTAATTTGTGAATTAAAAACTTAAATAATGTTAACAAAATTAATGGCCTTTAAAAAACTAAAAAAAATTTGTTAGGTGGACAGTGTCACCATCGCCAATAACACTGTCCAACGTTATGGACAAACCTAGAGACAAAACATGTCTAAAATGATGTCGTCGTTGAAAGTCGTAACGATGGCATGACAGTAAAATGTGGCTTATTGTGACCTGAGTGTCACACCAATAACACACTAGTGTATCAGTTCCAGATAAAAGAAAACAATGAGTTAAAACACTGTGACCAATTTAGTCTAGTTAGGACAACTTCCGCTTTTCGAACCTTACAAAATCAAGACGGCCAATGTCCAATAAAGGGTTTTATTTGGAAAAAACTTGTATTCACATTGTTCTTTCCAAGTCGACTGCCAACTGGCACGGAGCCGAGCCTTGAATACGGGACCATAGTCCATGTATGAAATAGGCACAGTAGTTATAGCACCAGAGCAGAGAGACTTAGATGCAGTGTCGGATGAGCTTGTTCCCGCTAGTACCGACATAGCCTGATATTCAGAAGAACTGGATAGAAGTAGATGCTAAAAAGAAATGAGCCAATCGATTTTGAATATCGGCGAGAATAGGATGAGAACTGACATGAAGCGATTTCAGGGCTAATAGAAAGCTAAGTAAATCCGTATAAATAATACAGTTCATGTACTGCATAGCTTCCATGTGATCCAGGGCAAGAGAAATGACGAATAGTTCGGCAGTGAACACAGAAACTGTAGAGAGGATTCTGTGTGCAACAACTGAATCATGGCAAACAATGGCAGAGCCCACAGAGCCATCTGTATAAATGGGGATGGCAGAATGGTTCGAAAGATATTCGGCAATATAAGGCAAAACTTCTAATCAGGAGTATCTGCCTTCTTCAAATGACTCAAAGAAAGGTCACACTTGGAAATAGTAATGGACTGATCTGTGGATACTGCTATGTCATCCAAAGATAGACCTAATTTATCTAATTGCACCTGGATACGAAGACTAAAAGGAACAATGACAGATCGTCTATTATGAAAAAGTGTGGCCCGCTGAGGAAGGAAAACACAACCCTATGTGAACTGCTGTTGTAAAGATCGAAGGTTTGGAGCATACATTAAAAAGAATTGCAAACGACGAAGGTACAGAGGGGGTTCATTGGATTCCGTGTACAAATTCTGGACTGGAGAAGTGCGGAAAGCCCCCGTGCAGGACCAAAGCACGTTGTATCATAAAATTTCTTAAGGTAAAAAATACAGAAATAAAATGCTGTTGCTTGAGAATGGCTTCCTCGATTGATGTTTCAAGTTGAATCAGGGGTCCATGATGGAGCACTGTCTTTGGAACTCACACTGAGTGGTTGAAAGAAGACTGATTCGAGGAACCAAACAAGACGAGAATTAACCGTTCTCTTTAAGATCTTACAAAGATCGTCAAAGCGATTGGATAGTAGTTCAAAGGAAACTTGGGATCCTTCCCAGGTTTAAGAAAAGGGAGTACAACAGCATGGAACCAAGCATCGTCAAAATCATTCTCTTGCCAGATCCAGTTAAAAACAACCAGAAGAATAGCAAGAGAGACAGAAGAGAGATGGTGCAACATCTAGTAATGAATATCATCAGGTCCAACTGATGTACTGCCAGACTGATGAAGAGCAAGTTTAAGTTCCACCAGTATAAGGGACGATTTAAGTCATAGAGACGACCAGCCCGAAAGGAAAGAGGCGATCGTTCTTTCCGTGTTTTGATGGCTACGAAGATGGGGGATGAAGAAGACGTGCTAAATGCATGATAATAGCTTTCGCCGAGAGTACTGGCGATGCTCTGGGCATCAGCAACTTCCTGGCCATCAGAGAATAAAATCGAAAGGGAGCAGAAATATACCGGTCACTGACATTTCGAACTTTGTCCCATATGACTTTGAAACTGGTAATGGAAGAAATGCTAGAGGTGTATTTAATCCAATATTTATCCTGGTTTTGACGTCTGACTTGCTGAGCATGTGCACGGACCTGCTGAAATGCAATGCAGTTTAAAAATGTGGGATACCCACGAAAGGTATTCCAAGTTCATTTTTGAGCTTTTCTTGTCATGTGGCAAGCAGGATTCCATCAAGGACGAAGATACTCTGGGAAACATGTCGATGTTTTTGGAATATACTGAGCAGCTTTCTGGACAATAGTCAGTTACTGCTGCCACACAGTCATCTATCGATGACTTACAAACAATGACAGGTTCAAGTTTTGAGAGAGTGTTGAAAGGTCAGTTAGCCTGATCCAAGTTCCGTCGAGGCACGCGAGTCGTATGACATCGACCACGGCGGTCAATCTCTCTAAAAATGATCACTGCTCCTTAGATTACTATCGACTCACCAAAAGAAAATTGAGCAAAAAGTGCAGGAAAGCAAATAAAAAGATCAATAGCAGTAAAAAACTGACTAGATGCATGAAAATAAGCACAAAAACCAGTATTGAAGAGAGACAGGTTGTGGTCCGAGAGCATATTCTTTATAGCACGACCTCTCTCATCAATACTGGCACCACCCCAGAGGGGATCATGTCCATTAAAATTTTCCAATAGTAAAAAGGGGGAATGTAACTGCTCAACGAGAGCATCGAGGTTTGACTGATTATAGATTTCTTAAGAAGGCAGATAGAGAGAACAAATAGTGATGGTATGACTCAAGGAAACATGGATGACTGCAGCCTCCAAGGGTGTATCAAGTGACAAAGACAGGGTAGGCACCTGCTGATCAACCAGCAATGCCACCTCACCATGCGCTCGTCCATCACACAGCCTGTCATTTCTGTACCAGGAAAATAGCCAAACCAGATTGCACTCGTAAGTGTCGTAGTCTTTACCACCACAACGAGTACATATCAAGGAACCACGACATGATGTTTATGAATTACCAAACCATTACAATGGAAACATCCGAGAAGGCTAGGGATGTATGGCCGTATCTTGCAGTTCAGATAACCTCCTTTGACTGTGGCAAGAGGACGTGGTGATGTAAACGTTAATATCAAAATATTAATAAGGTCCATAATTCCGTCTTTACGAGTAAAGATTCGGTGACCCACAGTCACGTCTTCGTTGGAGAAACCAGCGAGGATTAGTGACTCGGGAATGTTCTTTAAATCCCTATCAACTGCGACTCCTCTGGAAGAATTCAAAGATGCATAGGGGAGTAATCTCAATGGGTATATCTCGAATGGCTTTTGATTTAAAGAGAAGTCTGGTATGTTGTGATGAAGGTGTTTCCACCTCTCCAGAGCGCAACTTCGTTACTGACTTTCTTGAGCCAGCAAGTCCCTCTAATCCTTTTTGAATGAAAAATGGAGACATCTGCCCCCAAGGATTTCACAGATAAGGAATAGATAATCAGAAATCGAGGTGCAGAATTTGGTTGTAATATTGACTGTATAACAGCTTCACCCATGCGTGGTCGTTTTTTAATGATCTGTTTTTCATTTTTATTTATCTTGTGAGAAAGAGGGGTATACATAATAAAGAAGCTATATTTCAGTACCCACTGACCCCACCCCCCATGCAGCTCTACAGGGGACGCACTACAGTGTTAAATAAGGACACTGTAGCAATGGCAGGGTTTTGTGAGCACTACACCCAAACACCAGCATCAGATACAATGTCAGCATTCCTGTTGAGAATATCCAACACTGGTACTTCGTTTACCATAGCTCAAGTGAGCCAGGCGATTGATTTTAATGGGGCCACCCCAAGGCCACCCGTCTACAGGAATTCAAAGCAAAAGTGGTGTGTTGGGTTGAACCTCTCAACCACCAGGATCCTCACCTCCTTTTCACCGGTTGTCACGCACGGCAACCTCGTAGGTGGATGTTTGGATCCAAGAGGAGGTAAACTGCTGGATGTGAGATTTGGTCTCATTATGTTCTGTGAATATTTCTTGCTTTTTCATTAGAAGTAACTTTCATTCAACAGATGATCGAAGATGGTGAAGAATGGTTTTGTTTGTGTGACATTATGAGCTTAGACACCAATTTTCTGCTCGAAACATTTTCAGATCTACTTTCATTTCATACGGGAGGTTTAATCTGAAATACAGTTTATTTCCACCGCTGTATGAGCAGTACCTCTGCTATCACCTTTTTTACTTTAATATATTTTAGTATTTCCACAATGTTTTCTGTAACCCGAATTTTTTTTTTTTTTTGTCTAGATTGAGTTAGTTGCCATTTAAAAAAATCAATTTACACTCTGTGTTGTTTAGGTGTTAAACAAACATAATGTGTTACTTCTATAGAAATTTATAGGAGTAAATTTAATGTGTATTTTTGGCCCGGCATGGCTAGCTGGGTTAAGGCGTTTAACTCGTAATCTGAGGGTAGCGGGTTCGAATCCCCGTCGCACCAAATATGCGTGCCCTTTCAGCCGTGAGGACGCTATAATATGACAACCAGTCCGACTATTCTTTGCTGAAAGAGTATCCCAAAAGTTGGCGATGGGTGATGATGACTAGAGGGAAGGCGGCTATGTACTTTTAACAATGAAAAGTTATGCACGTGTTTTCCGTAATTATAAGTTTGAAGTTATTATCAATCTGATTGACAAACACCGATAATTCACAATAACTTGCAATATTTTGAATGCGTTAAAACATGCTAAAATAATAAAGTGGCTGAAAAACATGACATCTAGTTTAAAGTAATCACAAAATATTCAGATGTCATTAGGTGGAACAAATCAATGTATAGTCATTGTTGTTGTTGTTTTGAATTAAGCACAAAGCTACACAATGGGGTATCTATGCTCTGCCCACCACGGGTATCGAAACCCGGATTTTAGCGTGTAAGTCCACAGACATACTGTAAACCAAATTCATTGAACACAGTAAAAACATCTTCCCATGTTTATTACCATTGCAATTAATAAAACTTTCTATTTATGTTACAAACTATAAAAATTTAAACTAAAAACCACACATCAATAAACGAAAACTCAAGGAACACTACAATCCAAGACTAAACCAAGACCTCGGGGTGCTAAGATATCTTTATTAAGCTGTCAAGCAATCTCCAGTCATGTGATCTCTTTGTTTCATACTGTTTACATGTATTCCTGTTTCTGTGTAAACTACTTGCACTTGATAATGACATGTGCTGCTATGATAACTTTGTAATAAAGTATTTTTCATTACTCATTCAAGACGCCTTCAGACTCTAGAATCTCGATGTGTAAATAAGACTAATATAAGACCTGTAACTGACAAAAAGTACAGTGAGGCTATGAAGAAAAATAAACTATTTAATTATAAGATAATGCACATCGATTACTAGAAATTTTGGTACATAAATGAAATCCTACGTGACGCCAACAATAACCGATTTGTTCAAATATATAAAGAACCTAACAATATATTTCTTTGGATCGATGAATTAAAATTATTTATTTATTATACGGATGTTAATTCAACAAAAGAATGGGTATCCATGCCTCAAATCCATTAACAACGTCACTGGTCCCGAGTATGCTGAAGTGATATACTTTATCAAATTTATTATAGTGCTATTTGTGTTAAGATTTCAGTTACGTTCGTCTACTACTCTTTTCGGTAGTGCATTGTTTTATATGTTGCTATGTCTCTACATAAACGGTTTTTCCAGTGTTTCATGGCCGAGCGCGTTAAGGCGTGCACTCGTAATCCGAGGGTCGCAGGTTCGCGCCCGCGTCGCGCTAAATATGCTCGCCCTCCTAGCCGTGGGGGTTTATAATGTGACGGTCAATCCCACTTTTCGTTGGTAAAAGAGTAGCCCAAGAGTTGGCGGTGGGTGGTGATGACTAGCTGCCTTCCCTCTAGTCTTACTCTGCTAAATTAGGGACGGCTAGCACACATAGCCCTCGAGTAGCTTTGTGCGAAATTCCAAAAAACAAACAAACCATTGTTTCTTCAACGTCCAAACACTTTTATATTAGTCATTATTTCTTCATTTCTCGACGTTTTTGACTTACTACTTTGTAGTATGTACCTTGGTCCAGTACTTCCAGATATCTTTTTAACTTTCTTTCGATTTAGGCCTTTTAAAGGAGTTTATGGGGTCAAAAGCCAAATAACCGAAAGAAATGTATATTTTGAGTTCCTGTGCGATCAAATTTACATCACTCAAGATGAACATTGGAACAAATATAAATTTTCATGCACCCAACACACTGTCATGTAATAAAGTTGGATTTACCCATTTTGAATCTTTTAGAGAGTCAGAGCTGACGAAAAATATTAATTTTATAGGGTTTTGGTCACTTACTTATTCATATTTTGATCAGTTTACATGGAATTTCCCATACGAAAAACAAAAATGATGGACTTGCTCATTTTTAGTAAATATGGTGGGGGAAGAGGGTTAAGACGTCATAAGAAGCCTAATTTTTAAAGTTTTTTTGATAAAATATTTCGCTGTATTTCGGCAAATTTACGGTGGGTTTGACACAAAGATATTTTTTATAGATCCCATACAGTTACGTAGAAAAATGCGGGATATGGTTATTTTAAAGAGTGAAATGTTTATTTTAAAAAAAGTAATATTAGGGGTTTTGTTCCATATGTAGTCGTGTTTTTATAAATGTACATGAAATATGTTATAAAGATATTCTTTGCAGGTCCCAAACATTGATATAGTTTTGGAATTTATATTGTTTCCTCGATCTCTCAGCGGGAAAACAACAATTTGGGGTTTTCGTGAACTATTCATGTGTATATCAACCAACACACACAAGGTTCAGAACAAAGATGCCTTCTAGCAGTGAGGCAGACAGTTTTGGACTTCTCTTTGTTTTTCGTGATTTTTCTCGTGTTAAGATTGGTAGAGTTGTGAGCGCGTGACAAAGACGTGTTACATTTGCTCGCGAATGTTGGCCTCTAATTTTTCTTCACAGTCTTCTGTGATTTTTGTAAGCTAAGAATTTTGTGTTGGTTTCCGCGGTTTCTTTGAATGCATAATTCATTTTGTTGTTAATACAATACAATAAAATGTATTAAAAATACGCCTAACTGTAATTTTAAATAAACGTACACTAATTACCAGTGATCACTTTTACCACTGACCCCTTAATTACTAGTTGCTTATTCTTTTAATAAAGCATCTGGTCAAGTTTGACCAATGGTGGCTTTTACAGCTAAAAATTGGTAAATTTCTTTGTAAATATGGTACATAACTATAGTTTTATATCTACAAAGCTGTAAAGAACAGGCTTCGCTCATGTAGCTTTAAGCATTTGAAAGTATTTGAACGATCATTCAAGCATTACGAACTACTAGTTGAAAATTCATACATGTGTGATCATCAAACGCAAATTTGAATGTGAAAAAATACCACCTCAGTTTACTCTATGCTTTACCTGTAGCCGTAAGTAATGAAAATAAAAGATTACAAGTTAGCAAAATCGCCGAATTTCCTTGTGGTTACAACAAGGCAGACATGCAGTAGTATGTTCTAAGTAACAGAAGACATTTTAAAACAACAGATATGGCTCATGTTTGTATGTATTACGTTTAATGTAAACACAGTTCAATTTATAAGCTAAGAAACTTTACATCGACAAGTTGACGTATTTTAATGAATTAGAAATATATTAAGAGTTCTCTAAGTAACTGAACTTTAAAATTCGGTGTAGTTCTGAACAAACACTATGAATTGATACTTTTATGGCATCAAATAAAATTTGAAAATATTGCTTTCGAAGGATTAGTTTCAGCTTGTGTGTTATATGGCTAAACGTTCTCACAATATGTAGGTTCTTATTGAAGGTACACTATCCTAAGGTCTCGATGAATCTTTACTCACTGTTTTCTATCGGAAATTCATGATCCTAATGGAAGCCTCGTCTGAAAAATTTTAATCCTGGCTGACAGCAGTTCCAAGAGTAAAACAAATTAGTCTTTGTTTCAATTGCGTGATAAGAAAAGTCTAAAAGAGGTACCAGATAAGATGGAGCCAAGACCCAATTAGTAAGAGTATATATAATTCTTTCGTCGTAACTGGATGAAATTTAGCGTTGCATTAAAAAGAGTAAGCAGCTGTTGGAAATGAAAGACTAGGTCATAGAATCTGTCGAAGGAAAACTCAATTACTGTTGATCTATGAATATAAAACACCACGTTTTTTCTACTTGTTTGTGTTATTCTTAGAACTTTGGAAATATTCAAGCAATTATTCTAAACGTTGACGATGAAGTCGTTGTTGTTGTTTTGAATTAAGCACAAAGCAACACAATGGACTATCTGTGCTCTGCCCACCACGGGTATCGAAACCCGGATTTTAGCGTGTAAGTCCACAGACATACCGATGAGCCACTGGGGAGCAGCGATGAAGTCAAAGCAGTCATTAACAGTAGTAAGTGTGGACAGTCGTTAAGTACCAGGATCTTTAAATTCGCAACGCTTTTTGCCTAACGAATATAACGCAAGTTTTAACTCGAGAATGTATTGACTATTTTTCACTACTTATATTCGCTACCATCTTCATGTCAGTTGTTAACATTTTTTATTACATTACAAAACCTAGAAATTAGCATTTGTATAAATAAAAACGTTAGAAGGAATGTGCATTAAAAACAATGCAACATTTCCAAACTGTTTGACTGACGCGGGAAAAATATCAAATAGAGTTTTCCATTCTCAAGAAGTAAACTAAAGACGATCCCAGATAGTGACATTATAACAGTTTAGACTTCATTATTATAAATTAACTGGCGATTCATCTTGAGAGAGTGTATCTGATCACTTAAGCCCGACTCTTTGGAAACCTTTTTTTTTACCAAAGAAGAAAAAAAAATCTGTACCAAATATAGAAGACGATAAAGATGAAAACATGCATTTGGCGCCTGTTTCTTTAGATATATGTGTACAGGGAGACCACAGAAAACTACATTTTTGACTGAATTATAACTTGCGATTCTAGAAAGAAGCACAAATAAAATGACGTTCCAGCCTACTAGAAATCTACAACTAGCAAAGGAAAATATTTTATTTATTGTCAGGTTTCAAAATCTCTTTTAAACGTGCTTTGTCACGAAACAAAATCATTACGACGTGAATCAGTGTCTCACCTCTTGAGACGTGACGGCTACAAAATTAACCATTGTGGAACTAATAAGAAACACTAGAACTTTACTTATGTTATCATATTAATAAGAATGAGCTGTACATGAAATGTAATATTATGAGCTGAAGTCTAGTAAGGCTATATTGTGTCTGAAATGTTGAGTTTAAGTCTAGTAAGACTGGGCTGCATCTGAAATCTCATTAGCCGAAATATTGTAAGGCTAGACTGTATTTGAAACGTTATAAGCTGAAGTTTAGTAATGCTACGCCGTGTCTAAAACATTATCAACCGAAGTCTAGTAAGACTGGAAAGCTATTAGATGAAGTGTAGTCAGGTTGATTGTGCGCGACATTCTGTCATATGACTATTGTTTTCTCTCATAGTTTTATTTGACCCCAAAAGTAAGTCTTTGGGGTGGTTTGTTTTGAATTTCGCGCAAAGCTACACGAGGATTATCTGCGTTAGCCGTTCCTAATTTTGCAGTATAAGACTAGAAGGAAGGCAGCAAGTCACCACAACCCACGGCCAACTGTTGGGTTACTCTTTTACCAACACATAGTGGGATTGACGTTCGTTACATTATAACGTCCCACGGTTGAAAGGGCGAGCATGTTTGGTGTGACGGAGATTGAAACCCGTGACCCTCAGATTAAGAATCGAGTAAATTAAACACCTGGTCATGTCGGATCCTTTGAGTTGATATGGTGTATATAATTAAGTAGTTTTCAATACATATTCTTAAAGTCTTCTTTGGGATAAACACTTTGATAAAAAACTTCAGGTAAGAGATTTAAGTGAAGGAGCTTGCACAATGCATGATTAGCTCAGACTGGAACCAAAATCGATGCACTAGAAATCCTTTGAGCCGTGGGATAATGATTAGAATTCTGAGAAGATTCAAGGTTCGAGTCACTAATATACTTATGAACACAAGCCATACTTTCAACTAGGGACTGTTGTAAAAGTGACGGTGAGTCTCGCTATTTAGCTGAGATCATGAAAAAGTTTGAGCTGTTTAAATCCCTTTAAAGTGATGTAATTGTGCGTTACGAAAGTGAAACAAAACTGATAAATAGAAATACAAAGAAAACCCCTGAAACCGGTAAGCTACTCATCCAAACAGAAATCTATTTTTTTTATATCTCTTCTCTCCGTAGATGCAGGGGGTACAGTGAGCAAAATAATCGGCAAACAAGCAAAGAACTAAGATGAAAGTTTCCGATTCTGTATGGAAAACATCGAAATAATTGTGATTCGTGAGGTAGCGAAGAATATAAGAGTCAACATTTCAACACCAATTTAGGATTGGCGAAAGTACGTTTTTTTTTGCGTGTGTAGAAAAACAATATTATGTTAAAATAAGATTGGAGCACCATGCAGACAAATGTTTTAATAACACACGGACTGAGGATTTCCCCTTTTTGTCGGCGGCTACACACAAATAAGACGGCATTCTTTCATTCTTGATTTCAGTCCAAATCTCGCAGTATATATGTGTGCGTCAAGTATAGTAACCACCTAGTCTACATGCGATGAACAGATACCGTACTGCTTAATTTGCAAGTATAATGATGAGGGACTGCTGAGGTACAACGTAACCCGTATCGGTGGTTGAGACAAATTAAAAATTAATTTTTATTCAACCACATCTTGAAATCTTCTTAAGCCAAGTTAAAAACAAAACCGAAATGTTAGTTATTAATTCATATCCTTTTACCAACTGAGTCAAAGCTTATATTCGTGATGGAATGTTTATTTAAAAACGCACCGGGTTGCTCACCTAAAGGTCCACAGTTCCCGTCGAGATGCTACTGAGAGTGTTTTGCGTGCAGTTTTTCCTTATTGATAAATTTTGATTAAAAGTAAGATTGCTTTATAGATCACAAGTCAGCATAAACGTACACATTAAGGGAAATTGCCCTGATAACAGAAGACACAATATTATAAATAAATCCATCGAAAAACTAAAATCTATAATAACTAGATGGCGTTTACCCATCACTTGAATTTTTGTTGTTGTTAACGATAGTTTCGCCGTTAATCTGGACAAAACGACATTTGACAAGTTAATCGTAAATCCACACGCGGAGCCACCAGTGTTACAACGACGAAGACGAAACGAGTTCACCATGACGATATCACAAAATCTTATATTAATTTTTTTCCATATGAAACTATTACGACATTCTATATTGACATAATTCTTTAACAATGTTATCATTCCAACACCTTTTTAACCTAATCCAATCAGAGTAAGGTGTAAATACGTTGCACAGTACACACCGTATTTTGGTTTCCGTGCTCTTTTTGAACAACATTTTTTATAATGTTTTTTTTTTTTTTTTTTTTTTTTTTATCAACCTAAATCAGTAAGAGTAAGGTGTGATCACCCTCCATAATACACACCGTATTTTGGTTTTAATGCTCTTTTCAACAATATTTTATTTTTAATGTGTTTTTTTTTATTAACGTAAACCAATAAGAATAAGGTGTGATCACGTTTCATAATACACACTCTAGAAGACTCCAGTCCACCTCACTTTCCAAGTAGGATCGCTCAACGTACATTTCCAGCAGTTTTCAAGTCGTATTACTAGTTTTGCAATCTGCTGAACAAGCGGTTTAATATCATTTACTCTTTAAAGAATCCGCAACGATCGCAACTTTTACACCATGGCACTTAGAGCTTGAGAAACTCTTCGTAACTGACAACGCGTAACACCATAAAAACGTTGACACAACCATAGATATGTGGCTACAAAATTAAACGTACGTTTAGAAAAACACAAAGAAAAATGCTAATACAACAGACCAGTGTTGTACAATAACAAACCGTTCAGGTTATTTCTGAATATCTGAGGTCAAATTTATCATGTGTTTTATGTAGTTTTCCTGTCACCTTTTCCTAAGTTTTACATTAAAGCGGATTAAGCTGGGAAAACGGGCTGACTAAAATATTTGGTTAACATTAAATTCGAAAAATGAAAAACCGAGGTCCTTATACGAATAGACGAAATTATCACATGGGTTTCAATCATAATGAAAATTCAGAAATTAGAAGACGGTCCCTCGTTTCTCATACTCAGATTTTATCCCTTAATAAACATACAATTAATAAAATAGAAAAATTGTAATACACGTACCAAACAGTTTATACATTCTAAAAATAATCTTCTTACTGTCCTGTTCTGAAACCGCGTATATATAAGTGAGATTATCCTCTTTAATACAAGAAACTTGTATTTTTATATTCAGTCCTCTTTAACATATGAAACTTGTATTTTTACATTTCAATCAATCAAATGTCACCCAATTCCGTAAGGAACATAGGGCCGCATACGCTACGGTTTCATGAACAAGCTGGTTTTTAAGTGAGGAGGTTGTTAGCCTACCGCACAACCCCCAACATGGAAGACAAACTCTCAGCCCACCGAGGGGAATCGAACCCCTGATTTTAGGGTTGTAAATCCGGAGACATACCGCTGGACTAGCGGAAGGCATTTTTATATTTAGTCCTCTTTTAACATACGAAACTTGTACTTTTATACTAATTTGCGTACATTTATATAGTTTTGCAGTTAACAAACAAAATATTTTTTCTACGCCTCCGCGTGTCTTACATTATAAAATCCCATCCATAGGTCTCTTGCAGCGTGGATTTTATCGTTGTTAAATTAGCGATTTTATAATTACAATTTATCGCTTCCTACAAAAATACGAATCAAAATAAATAAATGAAACAAAACAGAGTAATCAGGTAAATATATAAGTTATTATGTTATCTGGAAAACACTGGATCACAAAACAAAATAAGTCCAGAAAAATACAGAAAACAAAACGGTTAACTGAGCAGCGCCGGTCTATTTGTCATAATCTGTTACATTATCGCTTTCCTTGGGTCGTGACTCGGTAATCTCTTAGTTAATTACACGATTTTCAAGCGTATACATTTTATACGTACAAAGTTTTAAGGTTATTGTTTGTTTGTTTTTCTGCAGAGATCTGAGATTTAAAATGAACAGCAAAAAGAACTGAAATATAGGTTAATTTATGTCTTCAGTTGGCTATGTGATATTCCTGAACGTAGCTTCACGTAAATTTGAGTTACGCATGCGTAGAGATGTGTGAGAGGGACTTCCCCCCCTTCCCCTACGGTGAATCTCGTAGGTCCTTTATTAGAAAACCTTTGAAGTTTAAACCTGAAATGGCGCGTTCTGGTAATTACTTTTTATGAATATGAGATATATATGTATAATACTAACCGTATAGGCAACATAAAGTACCATAATAATTTACGTTTTTATCATTGGTATTTTTTATAAATGTCTTTGATGAAAACCATTAAATTAAAATTTTATATCATAAAAAATTCGTATCAAGAATTTCCAGTGTTACGTATAGGCTTATACATGCGTCTAGCTTACCTTCAAAGGTTCAACAGTAAGTCTGAAGGCTTATAATGCCAAAGATTGAGTTTTGATACATGTGTTGGGTACAGCACACATAACGTATTGTGCAGTTTCGTGCTTAACAACAAACCAAGAAAATAATGCCGAGTTATGCCCCTTGTGTTGTACGCAACGCAAGAGAAAGAAGTTTAAATGAATTATAAAAAAAAAGTATCTCTCGACTATTTGTCAACCGTGAGATGGCGCAGTCATCTAAAACTGTTTTTCAAACACTGAGTCCAGACCCAGAAGGGTATCACGAGGCCATTGTAGTGGGATCGCGAGATCCTAAACAAATATTACGAAAACGGATATTGTGGTGTCTTTACAGTAATTTGTTATAACTCTGAATGTGTGTGTAGAGAGAGGGGTCTTCACAACTTGAAATATTTTCAAAGGGGGAGTAGCAAAAATCTTTTAAACCTCTGATCTACGGTTACTGATTTAAGATGTCGCATTAACGTAATAAAATTAGCGCAAGTTAATCCTGAATAGCCGTGTATATAGACGCAAATTTGCGATTCTTAAGTATTGATAATCAAAAACAAAAACAAAGTCTAAAATGACTTGTTTTTTTAAAGATGTGTTAGCATAGATAACTGTGTGACTCAACAGCGAACGTATTAGTTTCAAAAACATCAAGTTGTTTCGTTGCACCAGGAAATGAGT
Source organism: Carcinoscorpius rotundicauda (assembly GCA_011833715.1). Taxonomy (NCBI): domain Eukaryota; kingdom Metazoa; phylum Arthropoda; class Merostomata; order Xiphosura; family Limulidae; genus Carcinoscorpius; species Carcinoscorpius rotundicauda. The sequence goes on from CM022395.1 coordinate 52,687,942, forward strand.
TTGCTAAGTTTTATTTCATATTTACGGTCTAGAAACCACTAGCTAAACTTACATTTTAGTCTGTTCTGTAATACATCTAGCAGTCTTAAACATTGTGATCTTAAACTAATCAAAAATGCTTTTAAAAAAACAGTGAATTGCACGAATAAAGTCAGACTGCACAGGTTTCATGGCGCCTTTTTTGTATGCTTAAAATTTTTCTTGCTCATTTCTGTAGATCTGTTTTTTTAATTCCTCATTTAGCATCATTACACTAACCAGTCCTGTCACGACTAAAATATCGTTGAATAAAACGTAATTTTTTTCATGGATGCCTTACTGTATTGTTATGAATTATAACCAAAAAAAGCATTACCAAGTTCACTTAAAAGTCTGTAAATATAAATATTTATTTTACTAAACATATAATTACTAAGAAAATATGAACGTTAGATCTGACTAACATTCGCCAACTGAATTTTTGTGTATATATAAGAAGCTAAAGGAAAACGGAACCATTTTAGCCAGTATTTTAAGGCGATTTTAAGTTATTTGTGTTACTTGGACATAATTGTTTTCATATTATACTTTTATTTCAACCTTTAGTTTTTGCGATGTGCAATATTTTCATCAGTTAAAATTGTAAGCTAATTTTTGTTCTATTGATGTGTTAAGAACTGGACAGTTTTAAAGCAACTTTAAAATATATATATAAAACAACCATTAAAGTAAAACCTAAAACATATACTTTAATAGAAGGAATAAAGCATATACCCTTAGAAGTTATCACCTGTGTTTTTGTTAGTCTAATTACTGAAACGGAAGAGTAATAAAAACCGTTTCTTACCTTTGTTAACAGTAATCCACAGAGAACTATAACCGTTACCTTACAAACCACACTCTGTTCATGACTAGGTGTTTGCATGGTTTCTGAATTTCGAAAATGTTGAGACGCTATGACATACCACTAATCTGTTTTGTTTACTACGGTGCTTAGACTTATGATTAGACAAAACTAATCATAGCTAGATCGAAAAATGTCACACCAGTCAGCTTGTTCACAGGAAAACAAATAAACAAAACAGATGTATACATATATATCTCAATTGTTGGGTTAATCTGGACCAAACGTCTGAAAAGTCAGCTGATTCTATTTGCTTTGTTCTGGAGATATCTAGCTTCTGCCTTCACGCCACCAGTGTCCTTAAAAGAAAACATATATATGTAAGAGATAAAATACAACAATGAATACAAGTATGGAAGAGTTAAAATTATCCAATTATCAATTACTGTGATATTTACATTTTAAAACTAAAATTTTACTTTTCTATCGCATCACAAATACCTATCTGAGAAAATTCTCTATAGGGAACATACTTGTCGTTCGTCCAGTTTTTCCTGTCAAATAACTTTCCAGAATTAACCTAAACTCTTTATAATCTATATATATCTGAAACACAAAAATAATATATTTGTTTGTTTCAAGTTAATCACACAGCTACACAATGGGATGCCTGCGCTCAATCCACCACGGGTATTAAAACCCGGTTTCTAGCGTTGTAGGTCCGCAAACATAATGCTGTGCCTGGGAATTAAAATAATGAAGAACAAAATCTACTTGTATATGGATTTTGCTAATCTCAAAAAGCGAATGAGACAGTTTATATCGTATTAAAGACGACATTTCAAAGATTTAACAAAAGACATCTTACGTTTAGTGTTCTTCTGGTCAATCCAACGCATACCACAATTCAAAATACGGTACAAAATACATCTCTGGACTTTAATTCGGTATAGAGAAAATATAATGTGAAAAATGTTATAATTTTGTTTTATAAACGTTCTTTATAAACCAAAATGACTTTTGCAATCATAAAGTTTTTTTTTTAAATTTCGCGCAAAGCTACACGAAGGCTATCTGCACAAGCCGTCCCAAATTTAGTAGTGTAAGACTAGAGGGAAAGCAGCTTGTCATCACCACCCACCGCCTACTCTTCTACCAACGAATAGTGGGACTGACTGTCAAATTATAACGCCCGCACGGCTGAAAGGGCGAGCATGTTTGGTGCGACGAGGATTCGAACCCGCGACCCTCATATTAGTTGAACGCCTTAACCCACCTGGAAATCATAAAGTGTATTTGTTAGTTCTTTCATCAATTATTTAAATACATGGTTAACTCAACGACGTGCATCGCTTCAGCTTTCCTCAAATTTAAAAAAAAAGATAAGTATATTCAAGAAACTATAGAAACATCTAAGCATTTCAGCTTTGGAGGTTTGTCTCCCACATGTATGTTTTTTTCTTAGTAGGTTTCAGATCAGAAATATGCATAATTATAATGGAATGCAACAGTAAAAAATGATTAAAAAGCTCCGTTTTTAGTGCGTAAATATCCATTAAAATAACAAGCGAGAACGGAAAAACGTGAACGAAATTTAAAGAGACCCGTTCCACCTGGATTCCCCCCTTTTTGGCTCTGTTTCCAACTTGTTAATAGCGTTGTTTTTTCTTTTGTACGGTTAGTAACACACACACACTTATATACATATATTTAGTATATAAAATCAGTTTGTTTTAATGTAGTCAGAGCTAAGCTTATTTGATTAAATTTTTCAGAGTCGTTTTCGTAAGAAAGTTGCACGTGTCATCGCTATGACGAACGAAGTGTTCGCAAGACAAAATCAGTTTATTAAAGTGAGGCCTATTTAGATATTGTTATACACTAAAATTCTAGTCGTCAGTCTTAGCAGATAGTCCTAAATTAATGATCTGATATATCAATCACACAGTATAGAAGTTTAAAACTGATTTTATTCTGAGATAATTGAGTTCAACAGTTTTATTTCACACACACCGCACAACCACTAAAAACTCAAAATATCAGTACAGTCCCACCAGTGACTCAGAGGTAAGTCTGAAGAAGTATAACTCAAAACTTGTGGGATCGATTCCTGCAATGAGCATAGCAGAGAAAACCAGTTGTACAGCTGACATACAAACAAAATACCACTTAAACTGAGAATTGGATGACCATGTGAAATCAATGAGTATAATGTTTGTTCTGGTTTGTTGACACAAAAGAAAGAAGCAAGCACCATCACAACTATTTATAATAAAGCCATCTTTGGAACTTTTTAAAACCTATTTTAGGTGCGATAAACTTCAGGAAAGAAGTTGTTGTTGTTTTCAATTTCGCGCAAAGCTACTCGAGGGCTATCTGCGCTAGCCGTCCCTAATTTACCAGTGTAAGACTAGAGGGAAGGCAGCTAGTCATCACCATCCACCGCCAACTCTTGGGCTACTCTTTTGCTAACGAATAATGGGATTGACCGTCACATCATAACGCCCTCACGGCTGAAAGAGCAAGCGAACCCGCGACCTTCGGATTACGAGTCGAAGACCTTAACACACCTGGTCATTCCGGGACACTGGAGAGAATAGCCTATACAATGAAAACCACAAGTCCTCCAGAGGACATCGAATGAAGTAAATCAGCAAAGTGCACTTTAAAATATTAAAAATAAAAAAACAGCTTAGATTCATTGTACAATCCATTGTCACAAACCTAACCGTTACTCACAATGTACATTCAATTTCAAACCTATCATCAGATACATAATTTACGAAAGGGTACGGAATATAAAAATTAGGATACATCACGATTTACAATTGATTACATGTTAAAAACGTAAAAACAAAAATCTAAATGAGTACAGAGTTAGAGAATATGTGACACCGAATGACATAAGTTATGCGTCACATGGGCTGAATGTCGAGATCAGAGACTCTCGAGGTTTAACTATTATAATTCCTAAATTTGAAATGCTGATTTGAAGTAAAGCAACTAGTTAGTCTTCTACCCTTAATCGAAAATTGAGATTGATTGTCACAGTTATGACGCTCCCACAACTAAAAGCGTAAACGAGATGAGTAGCACCTCACAGAATATATCTTGAGCCTTTGGATCCGCAGCCCGGTAAGCTGATTAGTTAGCCAAGCCCAGTCCAATTGCTATATCAGGATAGTACATGAAAAAAACAAACAAACGAACAACAAAACCGTTAATAATAAAAAATCAAACTGTATGTAGGAAATATCTTTCAAAATATTTAAGTTGAAAAAAAAAAAACGCTTTTTGTACAGCTTATGATCATATGGGATACTTTTGGTTGACGTGATTATGTTAGTTCCTCTTACTGTTTTTATATTAGAGCTCTTGGCTTACTACACAGCTGATTATTTAGTAATAAAACTAAAATACCTGTAGTTTAAACAAAATCCAAAGAGGTGTAGCAACTGGTAGACAAACATGATTGCTAATGTTATATATTAGTTTCTAATAAACCTTTCACACATTAGACAAACATGTTTACTAACGTTATTCATTAGTTTCTAATAAACTTTTCACACAGCAGAAAAACAAGATTACTAATATTATATATTAGTTTCTAATAAATATTCACACAAAACAAGCAACGGAAGAGTATAGCCTACCTTCTCTGAAGAGGTTCCTGAGAAACATTAAATGACGCATGAAAAAAATAACTAAAATAAACAATTTAGGCAACACAATCGTTGACTAAATAAACTGAGACAGAAGTGACTAGGGTCCTACGTATTACGGCTCTTTTTCTGCCGAGTTACGTCGTGAAAATTCAATTCCGATTTATTTTCTCGTTGTTTTGAAACGTTTGTGACATCACGATACTATAGCTGATAGATATTTAAACAGCACGCATCAACTGCTAGTCGAAATTTCAGATACTTCATACAATGACATGCATACGAGTTGGGCCCAGTTGTACTAACTCATACACAGCGTGACGATACACGCACTTTACCTTTACGGTGTTTCGCCACTTCGGTGTGTGCTACCCTGCCAATCCACCTCACCTCAACTTCCTGCTTACCGTTCCCCAATAACGTATTTGTTGCCAATTTCTTTCGTACAGCGGCATCTTTTGAGAAAAACAGAAGACAGAAATTTAAATTAAAATATACGGCGGACTAGATACGTCTAATTTTTGAAAATGCTTTGCTAATCAATAAATTCTGAAATCAGGGTAGAACTGAACTATACGAATTATGAATCACTTTGAATAAAAGTATGTAAACTTTATTGTACATAATAGCCAGTCTCTGTTTTATATATTAAATAATAAACAACAAAATTTCCATATTCTTTACTACATCTAATCAGGTCTGTAATACGACTCTAGTTTATCGATTAGTGTATTAAAATAAGGATCCAAACGTTCCGGGTTTCATTTGTGATGGTACCAAACCCCCCTTGTGCTTTCAGATGTAGGGGGGTTATAAAAATTTCAGTGAACCCGCAATTTTGGCTATGAATATTTGTTACAAAATTATTTTATTTATTCTGGTTTGTGGATCAATTGTTGTTGTTTTGAAATTAAACACAAAGCTACACAATGGGCTATCTGTGCTATGCCCACCACGGGTATCGAAACCCAGATTGTAGCGTGTAAGTCCGCAGACATACCGCTGAGCCACTGGGGGGCTTGTAGAGCAAAAGTGAGAACAACTAAGTTTACTTGACATGACCAAGGGGTTAGGGCGCTTAACTCGCAATATGAAGGTTGCGGGTTCGAATCCCTTTTCACCAAACTTGCTTGTCTTTTCAGTCGTAGGAGTGTTATATGCCACTGTCAATCCCAATATTATTTGGTACGAGAGTAGTCCAAGAGTTGGGGGTGGGTGGTGATGACTAGCTGCTTTCTCTCTTGTCTTACACTGCTGAATTAGGGACGGCTAGCGCAGATGGCCCTCGTGTAACTTTGCGCGAAATTAAAAAAGAAACAAATATTTTCATGTAAAGGAAGCAATGCTTCAAAGTATAATACTGGTGTTTATAAAAGTGTATAGATCATGAAACAGTCATGAGCGTTCAATGTATGACACAGTTTTACGAGTTGAAACAAAAAAACTCAGAAAAATGAAGTTAAAACCTGTACTAAAGATAAAAGTAGCTAAAAAGGTTTATAGCATTTCTATGAAATCGCAACCTGAAATTGTAAAGTAAATGTAAAGTGTAATGAAGACAAACTTAGCTGATTACACAAAAACGTCTGAATGCTCTCACGAAATGATAAACATATGGTTTTGAAAGAACTACTTATGCTTATTTTAGACCTAATTAAGTCAAGAAAGTATACAGGAAGTGAATTCATTGAAATGTTAATTTTGTTTTTTTAGTAAATTACATGCGGGTTAAGTATTCTTTCGATGAAATACTTTGCAAACAGAAAAACATTGAAGTTGAAATCGAAGCCAGTTGTCACGTGATGATAAAGACATTATTTCACTGTGTACCATAGTCGTTGCCATAAAAGGTTCGGCTGAACACAAAACAGGTAAGTTGATTCTAACTTAAAAATTCAGTGTACAATTCGGACTTCTCGAACAAAGGCCTTTCTAACGTTATCAAAGAACTTTACGAGGAAAGTGTCGGACAAACAAACGCAAGCGTATTATTTATGTGGATGCTCGTTGTTTATCTCTATTGATTTATTTCAGCCTGGCGATAATAAAAATCAAATTGTATAAAAAAAAATTCTATTTTCTCCGAATTTCATATTAAATTTGGGTATAATATTACGAAAATGTAATAAAATACTTAAATAAACATTACCAAAACTTTTTGACACATGCAGCACTCAGATGAGAAACTTTTGAGAATCCTTTGCTCCTTGGACTTCTTAGTTTTGTTTGTTTTGTTTTTGAATTTCGCGCAAAGCTACTCGAGTGCTATCTGCGTTAGCCGTCAAGAGTTGGCGGTGAGTGGTGATGACTAGCTGCCTTCCCTCTAGTCTTACACTGCTAAATTAGGGACGACTAGCGCAGATAACCCTCGTGTAGCTTTGTGCGAAATTCAAAAACGAACAAAATTATTTATTGTTTTCGCTAACCGTCCTTTCACAGTTCGTCAAACTTACCTTTGAAGTCACACTTCAATCCCTCTAGTGCTACACACCTGTAATTTAAGATCGTGTAGGAACACGTTGAACAAAAATTTGTGTGTGTTTGATTTTTAGAAAATAATATGCCCACTTATTTATTTTTAAAGTTCATTGAAAAAAATGTTCTTGAAAGTTATATTTAATGAATCATATATTAAAAAAATTGTCATCAACTTATGCAACTACATATATCACACACGTGTTGGTTGTTTGATATATATGGTCTGAATTCAATAGCCTTGAAATTTAATAGAAATTCTATTTAAAATATCCTATCATATAAACAAGAAGTAAACATTCGTAACACAGTTTTAGTGGCAGGTGTCAGATTCGTTGGTTCCTTGAAAAGAAGGAATACCAGTCAAATATGAAGTAAAATTATTACCGGTCATCCAGCCTACAATTCAGCATTTTTATTCTCTCCTTCAAAAGTACAAAACGATAAAACAACCTGTGAACGTTTTCGTATTTTCGAATTAATTTCAGAGTGAATTCGATCATCTATCTTTCTGGGTAATCACGGCATCATTGAATATCTCTCTGACGAGAATCAACGTTACATTAGTCACTGTGTTTCCTTGTTGAAACTTGTAAACGAAATAAAAGTGTTACTCCTTATCGAATTTTGGAGAGATGGAGTTTTTATGAAATGTCCAGCCAAAGTGAGTTTACGGAATTGGTTTTATAGATGTCATGTCGTAATCTACAAGATCTAGTCGCATAAAAGTAAATAGTGTTTTGGAACACAGAGATTAAGATGTAGCAGATTATGTATTTGAATATAAAATAATGTTATTTAATACAAAGATGACAATCTGGGAGCCTGTATACATGAAATTATGTAATGTTATTCAATACAAAGATGACGATCTGAGAACCTGTCTACATGATATTAAGTAATGTTATTTAATAGAAAGACATCGATCAAGCAGCTTGTCTATATGAAATTATGTAATGTTATTTAATACAAAGATGACGATCTGGGAGCCTGTCTACGTGAAATTAAGTAATGTTATTTAATACAAAGATGACGATCTGAGAGCCTGTCTACATAAACTAAGTAATGTAATTTATACAAAGATGACAATCTAAGAACCTGTCTATATGAAATTAAGTAATGTTATTTAATACAAAGATGACGATCTTGGAGCCTGTCTATAAGAAATTTTGTAATGTTGTTGGATCTGGGACTTTATGTTATTTAAATTAAATAGCTTATATACTTGAAATTATATAGTATCATTGAATATAAAAGTAAAGATTCATAATACTGTGTACTTAAAAGTAAGAATGCCTAATACAACTATAAAGCTAATGCAATTGAACTTTTACAACAGTTCTAACATAAACGACAAAAAACTTGTGGAATGTTAACTTCCTGAGCTCTGATAAAGATTTAATATGTATATTGTATTTACGAGTTTAAGATGATTTTAACGAAACCTCCAAAAGTTCCATAAACTAAACTAGTCTCAAATAACTTGCATTTATTTACAGAAACTTTATGCCTAGTTTCCTTGGCAAGTTTTTTTCTCATATTACACATCCTTTCTTTATCCACCTGTTTACAAACATCCTAGAATGACATCATTAGTATATTTGCTGATATCATCTGACGTCAGTACACTCGATGTACATTGTGCAGCATTACGTCGATGTCACGTTCGCGTAGTATTTGTTTTGTAGTTTCTGTCTACGGATTGTACTATTGAAATAGTTTGCAAAATAATAAGTTCTGATGAAACAGTTACTTACGGAATACCTTCAGAAGTATCTACAGAAAGTATGCGAGTTTTAACTATCCCGAGTTTTAACTTTCTTTAATATGTCATGTCCTACAAAGTTCCTTATTTTTTTTTAAAGAAAATCTCGTGTGAGGCTAAGACAGGTAATTAAAGTATAAACATAACCCTCCAAGTTGAGATAGCAATCGCTACTTTTGAGTCAAATAGTATTCTATAAATTATTGTTGTAAATACACAAATAATGATTTTAAGTTTAGTCAGTCATTGTTGACTAAGATCCTGTCAATGTGCTGAAACACAGATAATTAACACCAATAACCTGATGTAGTTTCTGTCAACTCTTTAACCTGTTTAGTTATTGTTGTTTTTAAAGTACATGAAGGGCGTAACTGTCGTTTTGTTAGGTTGCTGTTGACTGACGTGTTTTGAAGTGATCATCAAAGTACGTGTTTACCAGATCTGTTTTGTTCCTATAAGGGGGAGGTTTAATCAAGCTGTTGTTAGATTCATTACAGTACCAATCCTAAACTGTTGGTTAGAATCTTATCTAAAGCGTGCAGTTTTTAGTTCTGGATGTCTTTTCTGTAGTACGTCTTCATATGAGTCCATATGATATGATGACTAAAACACGAAAATGTTTGTCCGAACTCTTTTCTTTCTTTCTTTGAGGTAATGGTTGAATTATAGAACTATATATCATGGATGCTTTCTCCACATAACATTTTTTATTGAGATGCTTCCTTGTATTTGACGGTTGGGAAATAGTTTAACTTCACAACTGAAAGAATTAAAGCTTGCGTTTCGGTCAGTACTAAACTTCTGTAACCAGTAAATGAATAAATTAATGAGTTCTTATGAAAAACTTATTAAAGTATTGATTATTTAGGCTTGTGTATCATCTTTAAATAACACTGTTAAGTAAACGACATAGTTTCAAAGATAAGTCAAGCACAGAGTAGCCTAATCATAATAACAAATGGGGATTCTAGAACCTAATACATGGAAGGACAGGTGCAGTGATTCATCTTTGATGGAATAAAAGTGATAATGCATGATACTGAAGTCAGAATAAAAATAAAATACTTTGTTTTCGGAGGGTAATAAACTGAAGAGTAAGACAGAGTCGACCCTCAGAATGGTAGGATTTCTGGATTGTATTTTAAAAAGTGAAACATAGAAATTAATGAATGAAATAATTAAACTTTTCATGGTGAGAAATATCATGGACGATCACCACCAGTCGAGACTTTACCAGAAAGTACTGGTTTTTCAATGAGAAACAAATCTGTTTTCCAAATAACAAACTTCGTCAATAATTCAATCTTTTTCTGTGTCTGATGAATCACGAAATCGGGTAACAAAATTCTGGAAATATCTTTGCTCCCCCTAAAGATTAGTAGATTACATGGAAACAGAATAACTGCTTCAGGAAATATTGCACAGTCAGTGTTATCGAACCACCTTAGAGAAAGTACTTACACGCTCACTTTGGCGCATCTGAAACAATGTTTCAGAGCAGTAGAACGTTGGAGAATGTTTTTTTTAATTTTGCAGATATGAAACAAATGTATAATAGAGGTGAGAAAGTTATGTAGTATTTGATTATTATTAACTCTTATGAAGTGATAATTCAAATGTAAAATTATTACTCCTCGATTTCATCTCAATAAAACATTGTTTTCTTATAATGTGATGATTGAACTATGAAACTGTAAATTATAAACGTTATAACTTAATTATCCTAAGAAGAGTTACTCAGATTGAGAAACATATTAAAATACGCTAAAACAGTAGTATACTAAAACTGTGATGGGTTTGTAAGTAAGTATAAAGAACATTTAACTTAACTAATTAACACACTGTGAATGGGTCACGAGTTTCAAAGAAAGAAACGTCGGGAACAATTAGTTTGAAATAGTTTATCAGTGAAAAATTATATCATTGTATTATACATATAAATATCTTTAACCAAACTACGTATTATCAGGAATACTATCTCCAAGATTATTGATTAAAAACAACTGTCTGTAGACCGAACTGTCGACTTGATGCGTATCGGATGGAACCTCCAATAGACCCACATTGAGGGATTTCAGAGAGTTGAGTTCTAGTAAAACTATACACTCCTTTTGTCTCAGAAAGACCTCAGTCACTATCAAGAGAACTAAACTAAAGCCAAAGCAAAAATAATAGAATAGTTTGAAAGTGCTATATCGATCAGAGTACGACGATGTTTATTTTGTACGGTCGAACCCGAATTCAAATACTGAAGTGTCTTAACTTCTTATGAAGTGATGATTCAGGTATAGGATTCTTAGTTCTGGTTTTGTCTATATACAATATTGTTTGTTGACTTCTTATAAAGTGATGATTCAGGTATAGGATTCTTAGTTTTGGTTTTGTCTATATACAACATTGTTTGTTGACTTCTTATGAAGTGATGATTCAGGTGTAGGATTCTTAGTTCTGGTGTTGTCTATATACAACATTGTTTGTTGACTTCTTATGAAGTGATGATTCAGGTATAGGATTCTTAGTTCTGGTGTTGTCTATATACAACATTGTTTGTTGACTTCTTACGAAGTGATGATTCAGGTATAGGATTCTTAGTTCTGGATTTCGTCTCAATATGCCCCCCGCTAGTACAGCGGTATGTCTCCGGATTACAACGCTAAAGTCAGAGGTTCGATCCTCATTGATGGGTTGAGTAGATAGCTCGATGTGGCTTTGCTATAAGAAAAAAACACACAAACACATTCGTCTCAATACAGAATTGTTTGTTGACTTCTTATTAAGTGATGATCCAGCTATAAGATTCTTAGTTCTGGATTTCGTCTCTATATAACATCTTACAAGATAATGATCGAAAGACGAAATTAAATTATATTGTTGAATACAAAGGCACCTATCTAGGAGACTGTAAACAATTCCTCAGCTTGAGCATTTAGTAGGTAGAACTGAGACGATCGGGGTAGTCTTTATATATTTGGGGCATCATTGGGAGCTATACGAGTCCAAGTATTACTCAGGTGTACGTTAGTAGGATCGCAGAATTTGAATTTAGCATCGGATTTTGTGCTTGTAATCAAATCATAGGGTGTCATATATGAAACTGTGTTAATAAGCCCATTATCACTTACAAGCTAGTGGCATCAAAAGTGGCGCAAGTGTTGACGGGTGTCATAATGGGTTTACTTCAGATACGGACTTGTATAGAAGTAATTGAAGTGGCTTGATCTGTAAACTAGGGCCTCTATAAGTAAAGAAGGTGAAAACGTGTGTGTTTTCCTTAGAGCAAAGCCACGTTGGGTTATCTGATGAGTCCACCGAGGGGAATCGAACCCCTTATTTTAGCGTTGTAGAAGGTGAAGGCATTTTATGTTTGATAATATAAGCATAATATTGTTAGTATTGCGTGTATTCTTTATGAAGCACTGTGTTTGTTGAGTTTTTATGAAGTGACGATTATAATGTAGAATTTATGGTCTCTGCACCCTACTGGGGTGCTAAAATAATGGGTTCGATCACACTCGGTGGCTACAGCAGATAGCCCGACGTACCTTTACTATAAGTAAAACACACACTTGTTGAGTTTTTGTAAAATTATTATTAAAGTATGTAACTGGTGGTTCTGGCTTTTTGTTTGGTTTGTTTTTTGAATTTTGCGCAAAACTACACGAGGACTATCTGCGCTAGCCGTCCTTAATTTAGCAGTGTAAGACTAAAGAGAAAGCAGCTAGTCATCACCACTCACTGCCAACTCTTGAGCTACTCTTTTATCAAAGAATAGTGGGACTGACCGTAACATTATAACGCTCCCACAGCTGAAATGGTGAGCATTTTTGGTATGACGGCGATTCGAACCCGAGTCCCTCATGTTACGAGTCAAGTGCCTTAATATATCAAAAAGAGTGACAATATTTGGGAGCTATTTACACTAACGTTAGCGATAACTTGAACTAAAACTGGGACGCACAATCACAAGAGGGAATGTTATAGGAGTAAGTGTGGAATTAAACTCTTGTAACTCACGAAGTTTGGAGGAATCAAACGTGGTCGACTGACTGACATTTGGTTTTTCTTATTATGATGACTGCAGCGACTGTAATAATTTTTTGTGATATGTGATTAAACGACAGTAAAGTATTATTATTTAAAACATGAAACTTTAATATATTGACACATTATTATTTAGATTAAGCAATGGACTAACAAGCGAGATAAACTAGTGCCTGGATTATTCGCTTTTTCTGTTATCTGTAATTTTTGGCTTTCCCCGCACTAGCGCGGATAATCTGACACCCACTGTATATTTACTTCCACTGCAAGGAGTACGTGTTAAACACCACATGATATATATAACCACTTCGTGGAATTGTCTGAAATAACCACCTTTGGTCTTGTACGAATCTAAGTACAAGCATTGATTGGCTGAATTGAGAGAAAGAAAAAAAAACAAAATTACGCAAAATTATTAATGTGTTGTGTAACCAGAAAGCATGAAGTGTTGAATTCTCCATTAAAATCCTAGAAACCGACTTAGATTAAGGACTCAAAAAACGTGAAAATAGTTCCGGACTTGCTCTAAGCACGAATAAAATGGTAAAAAGAACTCGGCCCCATGATAAAAGTGTTTGATGTAATCTGAAGCACGAGAGAAGATAGACAGAAGTTTAGAGCCCTAAACGTCGGAGAGTCATTTAAAACTGGTGAATGTACAGAAAAACTGATTTATTTCTTTCATGAGCGCAACTCATCAGCCGGGGATTTATTAATGGAACACACACGATCACGGCTTCAAATTTCCCACAGAAATATTCTTGAAACTTTATGAGTTCTGTTAAACCTAAGAAGAATGAAAGACGACTAAACAGTTTCCTTAATTGTGGGAAATGACGTAAGATTTGAAAGAACATTCCAAAATCATACATTAGCAAACCGTGTAGGAACATGAAAACAATGCTTTTTGTAACATAAAGAGCCAACATAAAAAAATTCTAGTGCATTATATAAGTTATTCTGTTTTTTGTTTTGTTTTTCTGTAGCAATGCATTGTTTCATTAATACTACTCAGTTGGTTATTATTTCTTCTTTGTGACTTAACGTGTGCGTACTTACGTAATCATTTCCAATACTATTCTCGCCTTCAAGAACGCAGCCTTGACCTGATAACACGTTTCGACAGTCTTACTACTCTTGGAATTGACTCAAACGGTGTCATTTTGTGAAAGGTGTTGTTTCTGTATCAACACGATGGTGAAAGTTGATATATCTCGAAGAATCTAATAAAGTTATGAACTTTACACTTTAGGTTGAGTTTGAATTTATTTATAATGTAGTTCTGTATAAATGTAGTTTGATTAGAAAGCGCAATCAACGTCTTAGTTTCGCGAACATACTTAAATACATCATTATTTACAAATACATAGATTGAAAGGTTTAGAATGTTTTTGGTGACAAGAAATGTTACTCATGAATACCGAAGAAATCTCAATAAGGAGTAAACTCGGGAGTTATTTTGCGAAGAATGAATGAAACTCGGACAACCAAATGAAATAACATTCAAACCCTTAACAATGAAGTAAATCTTTAGCGCGTAAAACACGTTGGGTCTTCATCACGCTGTAAAAACTTGCGTTGAGATGTAAAATGTGCTTCAATGCAAAATGTTATTTCAAAAATAAACATTTCTCACATAACACAACTAAAAATCAGTTGTTCAAAATAATATCTCCCTTTGAGTCACAAGAAGTTTTTTTTAAATATTTGTTTCAGATGTTTTATTGCGAATTATCAACTAATTACATTGGTATCTGAAATGAAAAAAATCGTTTTTTTTTTAATTTGAGGCAATAATGATCGTATTTTGGTAAATATCGTATTAAAATTATTACAGCTTGCCTTCCAGAAAAATATTTACAAACGCTAAAATTAGGGGTTCGATTCCCCTCGGTGGACTCAGCAGATAACCTGATGTGGCTTTGCCGTAAGAAAAAACACACACACTCCGGATCAAAATTAATATATTTATATGTGGGTATCACGATAAACACAAAACTTTATCAAAATGTTGTGCGTATTAGGTCATTTGTATTATTTTATATGAAAGTTAGTATTAAAGACAATGTACATAATCATTTTTAAAATATTAATTAACTTAAAATATCAGACTGTATAATATTCTTATTTCAGTAACTTTGCTGGTCATACAGGAAGGAAATGTCAGACATTCTGCTAATAAATCAGAACGTTTCATGAAGGTTTGTACTTTTCTGATGAGTGTATATAAAATAAAGCTGCTCAGTACTTAGTTTTTGATTTTGCTAATTGTTAATGAAAACATTTATTAATTTCAGTGAGCTTTATAAATACCTTTCTTTCTGTATATGATGATTATTTTGTCCTTTACTTAAGACCATGAATCAATATATACATATATGTATATGAAGAATAGGTAAGGTTAATGCTCAAAATTCTTGATTTTAAACTGTATAGAGAACAAGCTGTTGGAAATCAAATGTTATTCTTTTCTCTCATCACAAATATTTAACGTGTATTTTTTTAAATAAAAGAACAAAGAAGATGAAATAGGAGAGCCAAAAGTAAGGAAACAAGGTAAGATTGAGTGTGAAAACATTACAAAATTGGATGGCTTTTGATATGGTGCAAACACAAAGTGGATGTGGCGCTCGTTCCAGCCGTTTTACATTGTATTTTTCTTTGAACTATTTCCAATTATACACTCGAATTGAGTTTTATCAGTAGCTAATATTTTTAATACTATTCTGTTAACACACTCCTAACCAGTCAAATAGCTATAATGTCTCTCATAAGCAAAGTATTGTTTGAATTTCGCGTAAAGCCACACGAAGGTTATCTGCGCTAGCCATCTTTAATTTAAGACTAGAGGGAAGGCAGCTAGTCATCACCACTCACTGCCAACTCTTGGGCTACTATTTTACCAACGAATAGCGGGCTTGACCGTCACATTATAATGCCTCCACGTCTAAAAGAGCGAGCATGTTTGGCGCGACGGGATGCGAACCCACAACTCTCAGATTACGAGTCGAGTGCCTTAACCACCTGCCCATGCTGAGCCAGCCAAGTATGTATATTAGAGCTTTCTCTGGGACTTCCGACGTCAAACATTCACTTATGGTCACGCAATTTGATAAAATACATGAATCTGTACACGGTTGTTGAAACAAAGTTTGTAACAGAGAATATAGCTATATACACCTTTCATTTAATACACGGTGTAGGAATTAATGGAACAATGGCCACATGCACTTTGAAACATGATTCTGGCAAAAACTAAGAAGTGTCGTAATGCAATGTTGTTCATTCCTAATTTGTTTCTTTACTTTTTGGTACTCCAATTCCTGCATTCTGCAAATACTAGAGTAAATATATTGTCAAAATTACAAGAAACTTCTGAAAAATTAACTCATTTTAATTTATTTTTTGTTATGATTTTATTGTTAATGTTGAAATATTGGTGCAAAAATTAATATTTAATGGATTTAATAACAACTTGAAATGAAATTACTAAACTATTCTGTAATAAATATAAGAAAGTATTAAAGAAATAATTTTAGAAGACAAGAATGAAAGAGTGTGTGTTTTCTTATAACAAAACCAAATCAGGCTATCTGCTAGGCTTACCGAGGGGAATCGAACCGCTGATTTTAGCGTGGTAAATCCAAAAACTTACCGTTGTACCAGCAGAAGGAGAGGAGAAAGTAGATATTGCTGAAAGTTTCGGATAACTATTTTTAGTTATCCTTAAGATCATTTAAACAACTTGGCACAACTTTTATGCTGATGAACACCTTATCACGTATAAGAGTTTGTATAGAGTCTGAAAATTGGTAGTTAAAATGGTTTTAACGGACAGTGGTTGAGCGTTATACTAGTTGGTTTGTGATCCCATGTATTATATATATATATATTAGTATACTTTGTCTACTGGGCTACTAATGCTTTTACCTCTATAATGAAGGGGGGAACACACTTCAGGAGTTAAGTTTATTTGACTTACTTAATCCCATGCGTTAGATTCTTCTCTTTGTTACTTTTATGCCCTTTGTTTCTTCTTTTTTACATTGGAAAGAAGTTACCTTCTCACAAAAGTCTGCAGACAGAGAGGGGTGATATGGATGTGGGACGTTGTGAGCTTCAGCACTCATGTCTCGCTATCGTAATTTATATTTCTTTTGATTATTATTTATGAATTTCTTCGTGTGAGACTGGCGAACAGAGGTTAAAACTAATAAACAGTGTATCCCCTACTTTCGCAGTCACTTTCAAAACCAAGGGTACATTTCACATTCAACGTTATAAGCCTGTACCATTGAGATCCTTTAGATTTGTGCAGAGTTTTTATTTTTATGTGGATTTACTTTTGGTTATGCGAAAATATCAATAAATTTTTATACATCTTCTATTTCACCTTTTTTTCTTTTTTATTGCACCCTGATTGGTGGAAATACGTGCCTTCTTTGTACTTAGAAAAGTAATTTGGCAACTTGTACCGATTTTTGTCAATACTTTTAGTTTATAAATTCTTACGTGACTTGACTGGAATTGTAGTCGCCTCACAATAACTTAGGACTAAAGATAAGATTATTAAACACGTGTTTGTTGAGCTTACCCAGCTTGCGCTGTGTATGTGAATATGGGAGTATGAAAACAAACTGTGAAACATATATCTAAGCCTATATGGTTTATATTTTAGTTATGAAAATAATTGCTACTTAGACAACGTTCTCCAATATAATAACATTCCATTCTGGAATTTTTAGTTTGCACTGATCATTTTAATTTACAGAGAAATTGTTCTAACAATGATAGAAGTACCAATATGATTGTGAGTAAACGTAATGAGCACGTTCTTTACTTAAAATACAAACACGTGAGTGTACGTTCTATTAATTCTTCAATGCTACTTTCATTAAATATATTGATTCTAATATTTAATACACATAATTTTATTACTTTTTGATTTTATTTATTTATTATTACTTTACTTGCCCCCCAGTGGCTCAGCGGTATGTCTGCGGACTTACACGCTAAAATCCGGGTTTCGATACCCGTGGTGGGCACAGCACAGATAGCCCATTGTGTAGCTTTGTGCTTAATTCCGAACAACAAATTACTTTCCTTTTATTGTTGAGATCGTTTCGTATTGACACCTTAATTTATGAAGTCGGGTCAGACTTAAATCTTTTAATCTAGCCGAACTTTATGAGATATTATTAGGATTATAGCCGAATTTATCGTTAACAGCTAAGATGCAGAACAGATGAAACAATGTATCTTAATTTTTATAAGTAATAATATAGAAAAAGTATACATAATTAGCTATATTAATTATTTAGCTGATTTTAGTTTCTCTCTACGCAGTTATTTTGTTACGATAGGAGAAGTTAATGTTAGTGGTAAACAATAAGGGCCTAGCGCTGTATGGCTGCTGACTGGACTGGTCACCCAAATGTAAGAATTCTTGGCTTAAATAATTACCGGAAGACTCCAAATTCGATAGGAATAAGGTCAAAATGGAAAAAAATATGTGAATAATGAAACAATGAGGAACAAATAAACCTCAAGTGTCAAGGAAACATAAGTACTTCTCTCGAAACCATTCGAGTTCTAGTGAGGGTGAAAAGCTGAATGAGTGGACAACACAACAACCTCTGAAAAAAGATCCATCATCGAATTCTAGCCCCTGTTATCACATACATCCTTTTTCAAGACTTCCCTGAAGACATAAGAAAGTTACTAATATAAAAGTAGTGATTAATTTTTATTATTAGTTTTAAATTATAGAGGTAAAAACTAGTAACTCATTAATAATTAGGCTTAGGCTGCTAACACTAATATACTAGTTAAGTTGGCCCGGCATGGCTAAGCGTGTTAAGGCGTGTGACTCGTAATCTGAGGTTCGCGGGTTCGCATCCCCGTCGCGCCAAACGTGCTCGCCCTTTCAGCCGTGGGGACATTAAAATTGACGGTAAATCCCACCATTCGTTGGTAAAAGAGTAGCCCAAGAGTTGGCGGTGGGTGGTGATGACTAGCTGCTTTCCCTCTAGTCTTACACTGCTAAATTAGGGACGGCTAGCACAGATAGCAATCGAGTAGCTTTGTGCGAAATTCAAAAGACAAACAAACTAGTTAAGTAACATGTTTTTGAGTAAAACAGAAAATATTTAAAACACATTTTCATCTAAAATATTTTTGGTAACAGTACATTCACACATAATGTTGATTGAAAACATATTTCTCCCTAAAATACTTTAGAATAAAACAGTTTAATAAAAATAATAAGTGTTGACATAATTGTTACAAATTTGAATGCAAAACATTAATTTATAAATTATTATATTGATAATTTATAAAAAAAAATAGGATTTCACTTCATGTATTTATTCTTAGATTATATACTTCAGGAGTTCACTTTTCACATTATTTAATTTAATAGTTATTTTAAACCCCCTATAATTATATAACACTTCAAGTCAAAAAGCATCAAATTGTTTAAACTGGACGCAATTTTAAAGTGACAACAGAATCATGTTTTACTGTAAATTTAAATCGCAAATCTGATCAACTTCAGAGTAGGTTACCTGGTTTCTGGTTGCTAGAAACGGACGATAAAAACGTTTACATGACACAAAAACAAAATCATGTACATCTTGTATCGTGGAAACTGAATTAAAGTCCACAGTGCTGTATCCCACACTTCTAAATCACAGGTGTCAACGCTCATTCCTATTATACATATTTAAGGGATATGATTTGTTGTTGTTGTTTTGAATTAAGCACAAAGCCACACAATGGGCTATCTGTGCTCTGCCCACCACGGGGATCGAAACCCGGATTTTATCGTGTAAGTCCGCAGACATACCGCTGAGCCACTGGGGGGCGAAAGGGATATGAGCCTATAACAGCTCATATAGCTTAAATAAATCTCTATAAGTCACATGTTCACCAGTGGCACAGCGGTATGTCTGCAGACTTCCACTACTAGAAAGTGAGTTTTGATACCCGTGGTAGGGACACCAGAGAAAGCCTTTTATGTAGCTTTGTGCTTAAATACTCAACAATTTTAACTCACTTCAGTTTGAAGTGCCATATTACTTTAAGGAAGCTACCAATTTAACAAATCAAATATTTGAACAAAATTGTCCTGTTGAACTGTGAAACTTACATGAAATATTTGACTATGATAAACAAATCTACTTTAAATAAATTTGAGTCGTCTATAAGTATAACACGGTTGAAAATACAGTGTATAAGTGTGGTTCTTTGATTTAATGACGAGTGCCTTACTAATAACTGCTACTAGATTAGCCTTTCAGCAGAGGGTAGAACGCTCATTAGTGTGGAATATTTCTCAGGTTATTACTTGCAAATGTGTCCATCATGACAGTAAGTGTAAGGAATATACGTTACACACAAAAAAATCAATGTTAACTAATATGTTCCGTTTGTTTGCTGTTGAAATTTATGCAAAGCTACATAAGAGCTATCTGCGCTAGCCGTTCCTAATATAGCAGTGTAAGACTAGAGGGAAAGCAGCTAGTGTCATCAACGCACAACGCCAACTCTTGAGCTACTCTTTTACCAACGAATAGTGGGACTGACAGTCACATTATAACCCCCATAGCTGAAAGGACGAGCATGTTTGGTGTGACGGGGATACGAACCTGCGACCCTTGAATTATGACTTGAGTGTCAACCACCTGGCCCAATATGTTCCGTTGTAGCGCAGTTGTCTTAGTATAAATAATGATATATACTAGTCAAACTGAAGTTTATATTTTGTGTAATTGTAAGTCAATGTATTTAATAATATAACCTTTACGAGCTTTAAATTTTAAAAACTACAAATATTTATTTCGCTCTTTGAAATAGTTTTACCGTCTTAAACTGGTTATATAAAACAAGTGCTTACTGTTTCATCAGAACAAATAGTAAAGCTAAGTATTTTTGTATTAGCTAATGCATTTGAAAAAAATAGATATTTTTGAATTTCACATTGGATGTTTAAAGGATCTGCGTTTGTCAAATGCTTTTTCCGAAAAAATGAAATATTCTTAGACTGACTCATTTGATCTCTTATTCATATGTATTATATTCATGGAACTTTAACCAAATGAAACTTAACATGCAAAGTGAAACATGCATACGTGAAGTAAAATATAATTTTTAGAGAATTTCAGCCTCTCTTCACTTTAAATCACAGTCCATGAAGCTTTTCGCTCAATACCACAACCTATCAGTTGGATTGGACTTCGGCAGCCGAAAATCTATCAACCAGCAATTTGTGTACAATTTAGGGAACATTAAGCGTAACATTTGTTCGTAAAATCAGATTCTATAGCTTTGAAATAAGGATATGAAGTGAAAGAAAGGAAAAAAAAAACTCACAGCTCGTTAACAGAACCAATTATAAACCCAGTAATTTATTGCATTGTGTAGTATTTAGAAAACTATTAGCATAAAATCAAAACAAACATGTTTATAAATTGATAGTGTAGAAGTGCAAGTTAGAGTCCAAAATTTTCTCAACATTTGAGTAAAAACCCTCTTTATTAATCAATTTGATCTGCATTTAACAAATGGAGTTAATGAAAACGCCATTAGGAAAAGCAAAAAATAAAGACATAATATTCAATTCTTCTGAAAAAAAAACGAGGAAAAATTTACGTCTTTAGCAATTCCAAGAGCAGGAATGTACATAATATATAACATTGACGCATAACTCTATTACAGATCTTCAAACAATGTAAAAAATTAAACACTATATTTATATATATCTACATACATATTACCTATATGAATATATATATCTATAAACACACACTCACACATGCACAATTTTGTAGATGTTACAGGTAAAAGAAAACGGATTTTTATTTACATAAATTTTGAGTCACATTTTGCACTTTAACTGTTTTATTTACATATTTTGACTAATTCTTCCGCCAGCAAAATTTAGTATCTTTTTTCCAAGTTATTCACTGGGAAATGATAAACAAAAAAACTGACATAAATTACGTGGAAGGTTTATAAAATATTGCTTGTGAAAACAATAATCAGGTCATCACATAAGTAATGTTCTAAAATGTAATGCAGAAAGTGCATCAAAGTTTCTGTCTTTATAGGAGGCTTTAATGACTAAAATATGTAGTAGAACGTGTATAAAAATGTTCAGACAAATAAAAGAAACTTACACAACTCCACTTTTTCAAATCATCAGTCAACTAAACCCTCATGAAGATTGACGTGTCTGAGGAGCACATTAAGCATACGATGCTTTATGAGTTTAAAAAAAGGCAACAGTGCAGCAGAAACTACACGAAACATTCAATGTGTTTATGGTGCGGAGTCTCTCAATAAAAAAAGTGTCGAAGGTGGTTTCAGAAGTTCAGATAAAATGACTACAGCGCCACGTTCAGGTCGTCCTGTTGAGTTTAATGACGACTTGCTGCTGGCTGCACTTGATGAAGATTGTTACACATGTAAAAACGGCTGGTATGGGTAGAGAAGGCATTATGTCGAGGAGCAAACAACGTTTCAAACCCGACCATGACCGAAGAAGGTCGAAACGTTGTTCGCTCCTCGACATAGTGTCTTCTCTACTCATACTGGCCGTTTTTACATATATAATTTTCTCTACAAGTGGGTTTTCTCGTCATCATGAATGATAAAGATAATGCAGTAACACTTAATGTATAAGCATAGAAGCTTAATTCAACCCATTCAACAGTTCACCATCATCTGCAACAGCTTGGAAATGTGTTATAACTTGAAAATGGCTCCCCTATGATTTGAAAGAAGCCAACCTTAGAGCAAGAGTGGACATTTGCACTTTTCCGCACTCTCGTGAACGTAACTCACCTTTTTTGGAAAAGTTAGTAACGAGAGATAAAAAAATGGATATTTTATCAAAATATTAAGTGCTGTGGACAATGTCTCATTGCAGCTAAACTAGCTAAAGCACAGTCCAAAATAGACATCCACCTTAGAAAAGTCTTGTTAAGTGTTTGATGGGATATTGTTGGTGTGATCTACTTTAAGTTGCTGCCACTCAACGTAACGATTGCATCAGACTTTTATTGTCAATAGTAAGAGCGCTTGAATGTTGCATTGAACGAAATGAGTCCTGCTTTGATCAATCATAAGGATGTTGTGTTACGCCAGGATAATACACGGCCCCATACAGCAAGGATCACATTCTCAAAGACTGAAGAGCTAGACTGGGAAAAAACGTCCTCATCCTCCTTATTCTCCAGACCTTATCCCAACCGATTATCATTTATTCCGAAGTTTGCAGAACTATCTTGATGGAAAAGAGCTTGGAACACATGAAGATGTCAAAACTGCCCTCCATACATTCTTTGTCTCCAAACCTCAAGAATTTTACAGAAGATGCATTCACAAGCTTGCGAATCGTTGGCAGGAAGTAATTAATAATAATGGAACATACATTATTGAATAAATAACATTAAAAGCGTTTGAAATACTTTATCTTTTTCTGAATCTAAAACCGGACATTACTTAAGGGATGACCTAATATGATGTAGCTATGCAAGTAAACTATTTTATGTACAAAACAATGTTCATGTATAAATGTATTTTATTTTAAACATAAATAGATACATCCACTAATATATACTCACACATACACACGTATTTAATATATAATAAAAAGCTTACGTTTAATGTAAAAAAAAGGTCCTAAAATGAAGCCTCAAAGTTTCATGTATTACAGAAATAAATAAGACTCGAAGACTTTTAAAGAAGTGGGCACTTCTCTCAGATCTTTGGCACATTAAATTTTTTTAAAAAAACCTTTAACTTATTTTTCAAACATAATGAACACCTGTTAAAACATTCTCTTTGTTGTTCACATTGTTTTAATGCAACGTATTATTTTTAACCTGCTGTTCAGTTCAGTGTTAACTTTCTTATTTTAGAAGTTGCACTTAAAATCAGCAATTTATTAAGAGTATCGTTAGAACTGAAAGCCCCAAGTGTCTCGTGCTGCTTACGGAGTAAACGAGGGGTTTGAATATTGCTCTGTAACCTCAGTTTCTGATGGACATTCCTGGATGTTCTTAATGGATTCCAACTCTGCATGTTCAATATCTTCAAGTGAGCACACAAAGGCCAAAAGAACGTTGCTCGACATCACGGCAGTCTAAAAGATAATTTAAAAATGTACTAGGTTTATAGTTTTTGGTATAGATACAGACAGAGCGAAATGGAAAAATATTTATAGGTTTTGGTAAATATATAGACAGAGGGAGATAAAGAAATATTTGTAGATTTTGGTAATTAAACAGAAAGATAGATAGGAATCACTTGTATGTTTTTAAGTAGATATATAGACAGAGAGAGATTTGTAGTTTTAGTTAAATATGTATAGATAGAGGAAGATTTATAGTTTTAGATAGGTATATAGACAGAGGGAGAGTTATAGGTAGATAAACAGATGGTAAGAGATTTACACGTTGTGATGTGACAGGTATCATACATAAAATTACGTTCAGAAAAGCATCAACATTCCATGTGACTGACAATCTAATGACAAAACTTTAATTACAGGGCTGGAACTATTTGTGAAATTATGATACTTGAAGCAGCTTTCTGATTATCACTCAATTATCAATTATCACTCACATTTACTCACTCCTAATAAATATTTTTTAAATTGAAAAACAGGTAAAGAAAATGTTTTATTTTGCTTCTATTAAATGCAAAATTTATTTTAATGTGAAGGGGCGCAGTGGCAACTGCTAGTTTTTCAAGTTATGTCTATTTATGGAAGATAAATTTTAAGCTACATGCATACGGGATTTAGTTGAATGTTACACATTTTCCAATAGTTAATCACTGAACTGGCTTTTCTTACAGCCAGCCATTATTTATTGAGCGAAGTGGTTTCGTTTCAGAGAGTTCGTGCAACAAGTAAAAAAAAAATCACAAAATCAAATTTCCTCACAAAAGTAGAAAAATCTACTAAGATACGCTAGTGTTAGAAATGATAAATCTTCAATATGGCAGTTTCCTCTTAATACGCTTAATTTCCACAAATAATTTTAATTTAATGGATATTAATAAGAAAAACGGATTTTTAATGTTATATATGTAAAAACGGCTGGTATGCGTTGAGAAAATTTTTATGTAAAGGAGCGAATGACGTTTCGCTCTTCAAACATGTAGTCAACTATCGGTCAGTTACCTCTTTTTTCTCTGTGAACCTGACGATGACCAAAGAAGGTTGAAAATTTGTTCGATCCTCTACATATACAATTTTTTCAACTCATACCAGCTATCTTTACATATATATTTTTCTCTACAAGTGGGTTTCCTTGTCATCACGGATTCATTACTATTGCCTAAGTTCCATAAAATATTCGTAGCCGTTTTCTCTCTAGCAGCTTGCAGACTATAACCAATGATAATATAGTTAGGGACAGTATTATAAATATATACGCTGTTTTCTGTAATAAAAACGAAGCATTTCCGACTAGTATAACAATGCTTGAATAGCTTCTACATTTCTGAAATGCTTGAATGACTTATAAACGCTTATGTGGGTAACGAAGAAGATCTCAGAAAATTTTAGACGATGGAAATCTCGACTTTCAAGAATCAACTTAAAAATAGCTCCACAACCTTCGTAGGAGTTTGTGTGGTAGGTGTACGTAGTCTTTGGAGCAGTATAGCTGGTCTTTTTTTTTTCTTTTGCTGTAGACTTAGGTGTTTGAATGGCTTTGAAGCGAAACTTGGTCACAATGAAAAAAATCTTTCTTTCTCTTTAAAAACCAACATAGAAATATGTTGTGACCTGTACAGGAATTCTTCTAGTCGGTTTGCCCAGGCTTGAATAAAATATTCAGAGTCGTTTTTATTGCACGCGTGTTGAACATTGATAATAAGAACAAATAGACGAATTTTTAACTGGAGGAGTTAGAAAATCAATGTTGTGGTATTAAAAATTTTAGCAGTCGAGCTTTTGAGATAGAATACTTAGACTGGTGTTTCAAGAATAAGGCTACTTTTTAAGACTGTTTTTGCTTGTATGTGCTATTATAATTTTTGTGAAGTTATTTGGCAAACCCTATTATGAACCGTAGTTTGCAACATTCAGTATTTCCCATCGATGTTAAAGTTAATTTTATAGATTTTCCAAGTTGCCAGCCCGAATGATTTATCTATCGGTAAATTAGTTTGCAGCCCTGTAATTAAGTTTACAAAAGATAACGTTTCAGCTACACAAATGTTGTTTATTACCCATCTAGAGAAAGAAAAATAGTAAATTTTTAATTTCATTTAAAAAAATATTAAGTACAAGTGCAAAAAGTGCAATCCTTGTGTAGAATATTTTAAAAAGTTAAACTCTAATATTTCATTAATTTACTATATTACTTTTTGACTGCGGCTAAGATAATGTTTATAATTTCTAAGTTCCTAGTTCAGGATATTGAAAAAAAAATGCTCGAACAAAGGTCAGTATTGATTTGTTATACCTATCAATCAATCTATTCATTGTAAAGCTACGGCAGTTTCTGTTATTCAAGTTATTTTTAATTCCACGATTCCAATATTTAAAGGAAAGTAATATACATACTACTTACCTGAATCCAGAACGCTGGACCTTTATAAACTTTAAACTTGTACGACTGGTTTTCATTTACAGTTATAAAGATTATGACTAGCAAACTGAAGGAAACTGTAAAGAAAGAAAACACATTTAAAAACAAAAGCACTGTTCTAGATGTACTAAACTCAGAGAGTTTTCATTGTATCTTTCGGGTGGACAACTTATTCTCACCACAGCATTGAATCACAGCTTTGTGGGATCTCGAAATAACAGAGAAGAAAAATCGTTACTGTAAATAACATTTGTTAAATATTACTGAAAGTTCGAGAAAGTATTGGATTCTGTTGACGTTTTTTTCTCATATGTTTTCGCACATAATCTATGCTATTAAATACTATATCTAATACAGTAGAGAAATAACTTACCATTAGGTTCCCATGAAATATAAAAATGATTAATCAAAGCTACAAGGTTTGACTTTATTAATAAAATATGCTTCTAACGTAAAAAAAATAGAATTGTTAAGAAGCATCAATTTAAAAAAAATATTTTCGATGATATACAAGTGTATTTCCTTACAGAAAAGAGCGAGTTAAAAATTGAAACCAGGAGCAAATGAATATTTGCATGTCATTTGAACGTATTATGTCATTTATTGACAATAAACATGAACACTTAGAGTGAGATGTGAAGTTAACGTGCAAAACAAAAGTGAATCTAACTTTTAGAGGGCTAACTTACTTGCTAAAATTGAGAGAACCAATTTCACTACACCGAGTATGTTAGCACTTATCAAAAATTGTGGATCATCTTTGAACACTTGTGTGCAACGAATACCTGCTGCAACTAGAAATGCTAGTTGTACAAGCACGTGTATAATTGCCATAACTCCTGCTGAAATGCTATAAGGTGGCAGGCGAAAGTTTGATGGAAACTGGTCTCCGGTACGTGGAATATTTCTGATGTACCTGTTCCATATTCCGTAATTTCCGTTCTCAACCTTTACTTCTGAAAAAAAGAGAAATTATACGTAAGTAAAACTCAAGCTAGCTTGCCCATTTTCTCTATCAAATATATGCTTTCTGAAACTGTGGAAGATATTATGTCCTTGAATAATTCAAGAGTTATGTTACCTTACAGACGCTTCTGCCATTTGAAAACAGTTAACTTTCTAAAATAAATACGAAATAATCTTAATTCATAAAATATATCGTTATATAATGCTTTAACTTTTCTTTCACAAAATAGGTTATAGAATTAGTTTGCTTATTTGTTATGCCAAGTTTTAGTGTTTCAAACATGTTTTCATTGTGACTGATGTTTGTGCCTGATCGATGAACAGTTTAGTGTGCTGGAAAGCTTAGCTTTTAATCTCGTGCTGTTCCAACTCGTGCTTTTAGGATCATGCATTTTTATACCTATTTTAAGTACTATATCCTTTGCAGTAATGTAAAGTGTGGCAAAGCCTTTGTTGTGAATGTGTTCTTATACTGTTCTGTTTTTCATCATGAGACGTACAACCTTAGAAGTAAGAGTATGGATTATTTTACGAAGCCTGCATTATCTGCATCTAGAAATCCACAGCTTGTATTATCAAAGGCGTATATCATTTAGGCTTTGTATATTACGTTTCCTCCTCTGCCCCTGTCAGACAAGCCACTTCAACTTAATCTTCTACCCTCACCATCTTTTTCATACATCTGTTTTGAAGTTAAATAAAACATGATCTCCTTTCATAAAGTTCTCAAAAACAACTATTAAAACCGAATAAGTTAAATACTTATTTCTACACAATCAATGTGATTGAAACTACTGTCTAGTGTTCGGTAAAGCATGACAAATGAATTATATTATAATGAACTTTGATTCACAGATGCGAAACTACAGTTTGCACAGATAAAATTATTTATTATTGTGGTATTGCACAAGAAAATTCATGAAGCTTTATGAAATAACTACACATTCTAATGGATTAGTACATGTATTGCTAAGCACAATGCACGACGAGCTCCTCTTTACCATGGTCAATGCAGGGATTTAACCTCGTACTATTGATACACGCTGTAACAAAGTGAGTTGCAAGTTCTCAGTCGCTTTCCTGATAATTCAGAGATACGGTTCAAACAAGGTCGAAGTCGTAACTTTATGTTTTATATTATGAAAGTGGTCGAAGTCATAACCTTATGTTTTATATTGTGAAACTTGACAAAAGCAACAAGAGTACATCTTAATAAACTTGTTTCCAGATTTCTTGATAATTTTCAGCCGATACAAGAAAAATTCCATCAGTGAACCTTATCCATCCAGACACATAAAATTTAACTATATTTACGTACTCAGTTAAATAAGAAATACGACAACTACTTACTATGTCGTCTCCCGCTAGTACAGCGGGAGTCTATGGATTTACAACTCTAAAATCAGAGATTTGATTTCCCTCTGTGGACTCAGCAGATAACCTGATGTGACTTTAATATAAAAAAACATACACACACACACCCTTACTTTGTTACTTTTTAAAAGTCTAGAATTGATTGTTGAAAAATAATCTTCAAATTTAAACTGGACAGCAACCGACAAATCTCTTTACTGCCAACAAAATAACAACTTCAGACTTGATTTCTGATCATTCTCACTCAGACTTTCCTTCAGACTTGATTTCTGATCATTCTCACTCAGACTTTCCTTCAGACTTGATCTCTGATCATTATTACTCATACTTTCCCTACTTTTATTTTGACTTCTGAACGTAGAGTCAATTGTTTGAAAGCTCTTCAGTTTCCAAGTCGTGTGGAAACAACTTGACTTTTTATTCTTTTTTTTGGTGACACTTCGTAATAACCCCTGTTACCGTGACTTACAGCTTTTTATTGTTAAAGCTAGAGCATAATTCAACTATTATGGTTTATATATTGTAAAGACTGCTGGTATGGGTATTAAAACTTTTAAATGAGGTTAATCTTAAGATGACCTAGGACGGTCGAAACGTTGTTCCGATTTTGGTTTGAATTTTGCCCAAAGCTACACAAGGATTATCTGCGCTAGCCGTCCCTAATTTGGCAGTATAAGACGAGAGGGAAGGCAGCTAGGCATCATCACCCACCGCCAACTCTTGGGCTACTATTTTACCAACGAATAGTGGGATTGCCTATAAATTGTAACAGCCCCACGACTGAGAAGGCGAGTATGTTTATTGTGGTGGGATTTGAACCCGCGACCCTCACAGTACGAGTCAAGTGTCTTAATCACTTGGCCAAGCCTGTGTTACTCTATACTTTATTCTAATTAAAGTTTTAATACCCATACCAGCTCTCTTGAGAATAAATTTTTACTTCATGTGTGTTTCTCGTCATCACGTATTAAGATTTATGTTAACATACTTAAGCACCTTCATGTATCTGAAGTGGTGACAAAAAGATGTAGTTTATTTTTCTTTGTTCACAGATGAATTTCAGGAAAGAAGGAATGAATACATTGATTCCTCCTCTTCCATTATGTTACCCAAATAATACTTTCCTTGCCTACCTTGCATTTAAGTTTGTTTACTTTATAGGTCAAGGACATTTAAATAGTTTACACATACCAACACAAACAACAGAGGGCGTTAAGGTATCACCGTGTTTCATGGATGTACCACACAGGTTAACGAACCAGATATTTAGCAGGAAATACAAGTATCTATAATGCCGTTTCCTTTTCTCAATATCATTCGTTACGATTTATTGATAAAATAGAAAAAGAAAACAGTGTATATTTCATAAAAATTATTTAATACGTATAATAATTTATGGTAGTTTTATCCGGTTGTTTGAAACTGAAGAAGTTTTGAAGCCCCAAAACAGGTTTGACTTCTTTATACAGTTTCAATGCATAGCATGTAATGTCAACTCTCGTATCAGGATATATAATCAAACACCACAACAAAGTTTTTATGTCATTATTAGGTCGGTAAATTAACAATTGTGGAAAAACCAAGATGTCAGGAAGTGGCTAATTTGATTCCACAAACAGTAAGTTGTTTCGAAAGTTTCAAAATGTAACCCAGAAGTCACTACTGTCATTTCCTTTAGTCCCTACGCCACACCTTGTTGCTCAACTTACACAGTTGTGTAGTATGACTTTTCGGTTCTCTGTAACCGGTTTTTGATAATTTTTCTTTTATTAAAAAACAAAACTAGATTCATTTTACACTTGCTGCTAGATTTTGTAAAACTACTTTAATACTATGATTAAAATGTTTTATATACTAGACGTACACCGTTTAAAATAAAAACACATCCACAATCATTCTTTTTCTAAATTAAGTACAAACTTTTTAAGAGACAAGTTGATGATTCCTGAAAATCACACCATGAAATTTTGTCTTAAAGACAAGAGCTTGTAAAAGCTGTCCCTATTTAACACATCAACTGCAAACATTCGTAAAAAATGAAAAACAAAACAAAGCATGACGGCCACTTCGCAAAAACAAGCAACAAAAACAAAAACTTCATTCATATGTAGAAGGAACTAAA
Source organism: Carcinoscorpius rotundicauda (assembly GCA_011833715.1). Taxonomy (NCBI): domain Eukaryota; kingdom Metazoa; phylum Arthropoda; class Merostomata; order Xiphosura; family Limulidae; genus Carcinoscorpius; species Carcinoscorpius rotundicauda. The sequence goes on from CM022395.1 coordinate 52,718,780, forward strand.
CATCAGGAAAAATGTAGAAAAAATAGATTAAAAATAAATTCGAATGTGTCCCGGGAAGTCAACGGTAAGCTTGCGGAATTACAGAGCCATTACCAGGATTTGGATTACAGATGGTTGACAGAGCGCAAATATTAAATTGTTTAGCTTTGTGTTACAACGCAAAAAATATGTATGAACTGAAACAGATTATTTAAAAGAGCTTGAAAAAGATTAAAGTACATAAGAATGGAGAGAAACTCCGGCAAAATATAGAGGAGAAAAATGGTCTGGATTATGGTAAAAATATCAGTCTTTAGAAATTGAAATACAGATTAAAGAGAAAAAGAGAAGCGACACAACAGACTATTCCAGCGTTTCTCAGCCGAATTTATCAAGCAAATAGGTAAGCAACAGATGAATATAAGAACAGGTGAATCGTACACAGATGAACAAGTTCGGGGAATTATTGGTCTCCTTTGTTTTGAATTTCGTGCAAAGCTACTCTCGGGCTATCTGCGCTAGCCGTTCCTAATTTAGCAGTGTAAGACTAGATAAAAGGCATTTCGTCATCACCACCCACCGCCAACTCTTTTACCAACGAATAGTGGGATTGTTCGTAACCTTATAACACCCCCACAGCTTAAAGGGCGGGCATATTAGGTGCGACGGGGGTTCGAACCCGCGACCATAAGATTACGAGTCAAGTGCCTTAACCACCTGGTCATGCCGAGCCTCGGGGAATTATATCATAAGATAAAACGGTAGATTAGAGCCAGATCTCTGAAACTTCTTTGGAAGAATGGATTTCCGAAGGGTGGAAACTGGAAACATCTTGTAGTTTCATGCTGTTCTGTGATAGATGAAAATACTGCTTCAGGTTTACAAAGTGCAGACTTTTATAATATTTTAGCCATGTATGAGACGATAGTAGATATTAGTATTTATAGTGAAGAAAGAAGTAAGCTGAAAAATATTAACCAATACAGCAGAAGGTAAAATTGGGTCAGATAGATTCGAAATTATTAACCAATACGTAAGAAAAAGTAGGTTAAAATGATTAAACAATACAGCAAAATGAAGGTACTTTCGAAATGGTTAAAAGATCTTTTAGAAGAAAATGAATCAGATAGACTGGAGAATATTAACTGAACCTGCATAGTTAGCTTTTGACTCACACTATGTCACGCATTTTATAACCTGATGGATTGATACTATTTTACTATTATATAATTGTTATTAACATTTTTTCAGTTTTACACATACCTGAATCATTTGATGGATGAACGATAGCCCAATAGTTCGATGGTAGAGCCACCAATTGGAGAATGATACTAAGGACGGAGAGAAAACAAGCGATAAAGGGTAACATGCAACCAAGGTTAGGCGTACCCATGATAGACCATGTACATGTACACCTCCGTCCTCACAATGCTTTTTAAGACCAGTTTTCGGGCTATAAAGTGCAATACTTCCTGGGTGATTCTGCTAATAAGATCAAAGAGGATATAAAACATCATTAGCTTCAGTAAAGTACACGTCAGCACAAGTAATACAACACAATTCGTCTCAACACTATCAACTGTTGTACTTGATTGATTGGATAGCTATATAATGGGCTATCTGTGCTCTGCCTATTACGGGAACTGAAACTACTCTACACTAGTAATCATATTTAAAACCCTACAGGTTAGTGTATAGAGAAAGTGAGTTAATTCATTATAGTGTAAGCTTTTTTATTTTTTATTTTGAATTAAATACCAGTTGCTACAAGGTTCATTTTAGTTCAGACAGCTTCAAACCTCCAGCATTGTCTACTGGTCTGGCACATGGTGAACAATTCATTGATTTCTGTTCAAGGACAACGATGGCTTGGTAAAGCGACAGAATTTCCACACCAACTGGTGAATTGAAGCTTTGAAGAAAATTGCGCACAGTCCGCAATATTTGTATAAGCTAATACAAGTAAAAAATGTTTTCCTAGTCTTGTTAGAGAATTGATATTATATAATCTATTCTCGTGTTAGGCTTGTATCGTGGTAGTTTGTTAACCTGCAAGCCGTTTGCAAGGATCACCTGCTTTAACCACTCGCATCTCAACACAGTAATGTGTTGTTAGAATTAAAATGACGTACTTAACGTTGCCATCTGTGCTGTTATGACGACAGCAAAATGTACGGATACTACGGATCATGAGAAGAATTATGCATTATTTAGGCTACATCACAGCATGACATATGAACTGAAAAAGAAGTTTAAAAATTGTTACTCTTACTTTTGATTGTATTTAATTTTCTAACAAAATTCTTTCTGGAACACTGCAGAAGTAATATATAATCATAATTATATAATTAGTACGTTGTATTTTAAAGATAAATGTATAGGTATTAAAATTGAAAGATTAAGTCGGTTTCTTGTCATCATAATTATATTATTTATTCTAATGGTGTTACTCAAGACTAAAAAACTTTGCATGTTATCACTTTATTTATTCTCGATTTATTATTGTAAGCTTTGGTAATGTTATAATTCAGATTTATTTATGTTCACACTGTTATTGCAGGCGTTGTTACTTTTAGGTAGCTGCATTATTCTTTCTAGTTTCGTTACTGTAGATTTTTACATTATCAGATTCTGTAAGTTTTATTTAATTATCTACTGATGTTTTCGAAGACTGACGCTGTTACTTTGTAATCACAGACACTTTTTATAGTGGAGTAGTTGAATAAAATTATAACCCTTACTAATGATAGAAACCATTTATATTGATAATCGGAATAACTCATTAAAGAACTATTATTCTGGAGAGAAACTGGGCAGGTGAAATATTTATTCATAAAGCTAGTTAGGTTTGCCACTACACTCTTCTAACAATACTGTTACTTATATATCATAATCAACATTTCATACAATTATAACAGTAGATTAACATTTCATATATTACTTCAAAATATGAACTTATTCTCAAGGATTCGATCAAAATGAAAATTCTTGATACACTCACAACATAAAATTAAAAGAATATTTTAAAATTCGACGCCTTAATAACGACAATAAAAATCATATGTGATGATATAGTAACATAGAAAAGACAAGAACGTAACTGGTATCATGAAATAAAGAAAATGGGGCACATCGAGTAATGTTTCTCCTGTTTAATAAATAACCCGTAGAACAGGGGGACATTCTTCAATGTTTTGTGAAAAATACGCCGACTAAAACTATTAAAAGAATCATGTACTCATGAAGTGAAATGTTAATGATTATTGATTTTATAATTTTTAATCCAGTTTAATGTCAAAAATGACTTGCAGGCACCGTTCTAGGTTTGATATAGTTGAATATTTCGATGAGTGAACGTCACACTGAAGAAGTTAACATGCTATTGGATAAAAAGTACACATAGCAATGGTGGTACTACAGCTACGTGAATTATCAGACAAGTGTTAGAAGGAATACAAGATACTGAAGTATTCAGTAAATAATTACTTTACCTGCACGTACACTATTCCTCATAAGCCCACACTTTACTTTATTCCTCAATAATTTATAACTACATATTGCATACGAAGACACTGTCACGGAGTTACTAGAGAAACTACGGTTTTACTTACATTTTGTTAAACGTATTTTATAGATACAGTTATACATTCTATAGTTTTTAAAACAATCAAGAGAAGACCCTTCCTAAAGACATATAATATTAAATGGTAGAGTTACAAGCCCAAACAATTACTTGCAAAAATGGTGGAAAACTAAGCTGTGTGGATATTGAGATATTACGTACAACAAGCAAGGCTTTGATTACAGACGTAAAACTTTTAGTGTTACCTTTAACACCTTCACGAGCACACAGAGCAGTATTCTATACGCATTCTGCCACTAGCCGTCAAGGAAGCTTGTACCATGAATGCACGAACAATGATAAATTAGCAGTTGCCCGAACTAGCGCTGAGCCACGCACCTGACGTCACTTCCTATGACTACAACCAAATGCTCTCCATCTAGAGTGTTCGATACACTAACTCAGGTTTACTTAAATATCGTAACTTCGCACGCCCGAAACTTTGTTCTTTCGATACGAAAACCATTCCCTGAGTCTACAGGTCAGATCTGAGATATCACGTTTTAATTTACTTCTGGGATTTTTACCATAATCTGACATGTTTCTTGTTATAAGTTCAAGGCATCTACATTCATATGAATTCGTAAAATACATGTTATATAGCAGAACGTGATAGTTATATGAATTAGAAATATAACGTGGAACAATGGCGGTGGAGAGGAACGTTTTGTCAAAAGTAATCGATAGTTTTACAGATCATATAAAATGGGTTATAAATGGTTGTGTTACAAAATGTAATCGATAGTTTTACAGATCATATAAAATGGGTTTCAAATGGTGATGTTATAGAAAGCTAGTTGAGTGCATATTGGAACTGTATATGATGTGTTTGATTATATATTGTTGGTAATGCCTGTTTAAAACCAGTTTCTATATGACTTGCAACTCCACCTTCAAATTTTTATAAGTATTACAAACATTAGTTCACTCCAAATATTTACATTGACGATTTAAGTGTCTTGTGCGGAATTTTCATTAAAAATTTCTGTTTTTTCTGCATAGAAGGTTGTGTACTTTGTTTTCTGATGGTTGTTTTCATATGGATGGGTGGAATGTCATCAAATGTCTTAATTAATTTTGAATTTTGGAAACTGAAAAAAATCACACGGGTCAAGATCGCGAAAATACGGGAGGTTGTGGTATTATAGGAATACTTTTTCTGTATAAAATTCTTGAACAGACAGAGCAGTGTGTGTGAAGGCGTCACGATGAAGAAACCAGTGATCATTCTTCCACACCTCACTGGGGTTTCTTTTAACTTTCTCCCTCAAACGAATGAAGACCTCTTTATAAACGATTCGGTTGACTGATTTTCACCTCAGCGAACGTTTCGTCAGTGGACGATGTCGACGGTCGCCCAGAGCGTGGGTCATTTTTGACCAATTCTCGGCCATCTTGGAAGCTTTTTATCCACTGATAAACGACAGCCTCACTTAAGCAGTCATAACCAAAGGCAGGTCTTAGCATTTCGAGGGTTTCTGTTTCTCCTTTACCATTTTTCACACAAAACGTGATGCAAACACGGCGCTCTTATTTTCTATCCGTTTTTATTACGACAGGGGCGAGAGACACGTTAGTCTTTGAACACGTTTTTCGCAACACGGGTATAAGTTCTGGAGAAATGGCTTGTTCCTGAGGCAGATCACTATTCACACTCTGTACACATCTCAGTAAAGCTCACTGCCTCTGTAATGGCACCTGTAACAGGAGAAGTCTTAGAATTTGTTTATCAGACGTCTTATACACATTGAACAAACAACACAAAATAACGTAGTTTAAATATTTTTGACATATATGGGCCTGGCATGGCCTAGCGCGTAAGGCGTGCGTCTCCTAATCCAAGGGTCGCGGGTTCGCGCCCGCGTCGCTCTAAATATGCTCGCCCGCCCAGCCGTGGCCCATCCTTCATCAGAAAGGAAGAACAACATAAAGACCATCTGCATCAGGTTTTAAATTGTAACTGTCTAAATGGGGCTTTTATTTCTTACAGAGGACCGTGGAAATAAGTCGTATTTAGAACAACTGAATTTAAGAAATATAATTCCCAGAACAACCTTCTTTGTTCTGTTGGACGAATGGTAGCGCCGTTTTGAAAGCAAAGCCAAGTTTTTAGTGATAAGTTTGCAACAGCTAGAAACGAAAACTAGTGTTAAAGCAATCTATGAAAACAGTAAAAACGAAAATTTAATATGACCAATAGTCTGATTAGTACTTACTCAATAATGTTATATATTTCGTGTAAGCTTAGACATAAATAACTTATTAACATTCTAATTCGTCGATACATATGAGTTTAATCTCTCTCATTTATATATACACGTCAAAATGGAATAACTTTTACATTTTCAAGAAACTAGTATATGAGTTCAAACTAACCTGCTATGAACTAATTAAATGTATTTGGATAAAAGCGAGGCGAAGAGCTAGTCAATTAGGAGGTCGAGTTTGGAATAATGGAAGTCGACAGATACCATTCTCAAAAGACACAACATATATACGTCATGTCATTAACTATGTCATTCAAACATGGCTGAACGTCGTAAAGAAAGTATTGCAGTTATAAAAATATACAAAACTTCGCTCTGAGAAACGTCAGGAGAGTATCACGTACAAGAAACAGTAGTTGTTGTTTATACAAATACTCAAATATCTCGTTATTATCAGAAATACTTCTAACTAGTGCAATTGCATATACAAATAGGGGCAAATTCGAACGTCTAATAACCTAAACAGCTACATGAGTATAATTCTGAGCATTTTTCTCATTTAAATATAGAAAATAGATCTAAACGTAATGGCAGTCTGTAAGTAAAATAGAATTCTAAAGTGTACCGGACACTTCTGTAAATAATAACAAACAAAAATTCGTAAATAACGATACAGAATAACCGGTTAAAACCTGGTAAGGAAGCCAGCTATGATTGACGTTTGACTGTCAACACCATAGGCTCAACAACAGTAACCTTACTTAAAACCTGTGAAACTTACATTCGTTCAGTGACAAAGTATATCTGTCCATCAGAGTTAAACGTAGTAAAATCCCACACAGTTGGAAACACAATAATCGCTAAAGCGCGCAGAGTTCCAAGAACCACATGCACAATATTGTTACACAATCACGCAAGCACCCCTACATTGTCTGGCAGGCTTTTAGAAACAAACATTATAGTTTAAGAAAAATCTAAACAAAAGTGCATTATTAAAGACAGCTTTATCACACATAATGGACATAAACCAAGTACCTCACACCGTTAAACCTAATTAATTCATTAAAATATATTACGGCCACATAATACAGTAGTTACGTACACTAGTAGTTCTATTTTAAATGCGAAGCAAAAAATGTCATTTGTTCCACAACTTGTTGCTGAGGAATTATTGTTTAGGGGAATTACATTCCTCATTAGAAACTCGCTTATTCCTGTTTCCGTGTCATGCTCTCCTGGAGTGGGGTCGTACTCTTTAGAGTTAGGGTTGAGAGAGAATTTGTACGAGCGCGTGGGAGTTACACGTTTAACGGTCGCTAATGTATATAATGTAAGGATTAAGATCCTGGTGTCATAATTATTCTTAAGATTGTTTCTCCTCTATGTAGTTCTGTAAATATAAAAATTCTTTCCGCTTTGAACCAGTACCCACTTGTATACAACAAGTAGCTTATGAGCTGGATAAATAAAAACTTACACTAAATGTGAACACAGATTTGGTATGTTTGTTCACTTTATCTGCTTCAATACGGTGTGATCTGTATTCTTAACTTTTCTTTTCATAGCATTTTAGGAATCTTCTGTGTTGCAAATACGGGACAGTTTTATGCCAGAGATAAGTGTATCTATTTAACACATGTAAAGATACGAAACTCCGTCGCCCGAGGGCTTTAGAAAAGTGAACCTTCGTTCTTATGGAACAAACTGATCCGTTTTTCAGCAACGTTCAGGTTATTGGATTCCCTGTATTTGTTAAACTGATTCATTGAATCGACGTGTTTTCCTGACATCATGATTATCACATGTGGTAGGACATAAGTCTACCTGATTATCACACGTGGTAGGACATAAGTCTACCTGATTATCACACGTGGTAGGACATAAGTCTACCCGATTATCACACGTGGTAGGACATAAGTCTACCTGATTATTACAAGTGGTAGGACATAAGTCTACCTGATTATCACATGTGGTAGGACATAAGTCTACCCGATTATCACACGTGGTAGGACATAAGTCTACCTGATTATCACACGTGGTAGGACATAAGTCTACCCGATTATCACACGTGGTAGGACATAAGTCTACCTGATTATCACACGTGGTAGGACATACGTCTACCTGATTATCACACGTGGTAGGACATAAGTCTACCCGATTATCACACGTGGTAGGACATAAGTCTACCTGATTATTACAAGCGGTAGGACATACGTCTACCTGATTATCACACGTGATAGGACATAAGTCTACCTGATTATCACACGTGGTAGGACATAAGTCTACCCGATTATCACACGTGCTAGGATTATACATCACTTTTAACACTAATTTACTTTATAGCCTTCACGTGATTATTAGTTGGCGTTTCAAGCTTCATAGTTCAGCAGGAAGACTTCGAGGGAAGAGGCACAAAGCCCACTAAAGAGTTATCAGTTGTCAGCTCCGTAAATCATTGTCATTAAGTTTATAGTGCAGTTACGAGTTGTCTTGTGTTTGATGTAAAACACGTACTCATAAACTTTTATACACTATATTCTATTTCAGTACATCTTTAAACTGTCTGTTACCTTTAAACTTCTCAAAACATTGTAATAAGTTACTAAAATTATGTCTTCTATTAGTTTATGTGTAGAAATGTGTTTATGCATGTAAGAATTTTGGGTTTGAGTCCCTTAGTTTTATCATGCTTTGTTCGTTTTGAATTTCGGGTAAAGCTACACGAGGACTATTTACACTAGTCGTCTCTAATTTAACAGTGTAATACTAGAAGAAAGACGGTTAGTCATCACCACCCATCGCCAACTCTTTTACTAACGAAGAGTGGATTGATGATCACATTATAACGCCCTCACGGCTGAAAGAGCGAACATGTTTTGTGTGACGGGGATTCGATCCCACGACCCTCTGGTTACGAGCCGGCCAGTTTCACCACGAATTTTACATAACTTAGCACTAGAATACATTTATAGAAGGATGTTGTTTTATTATAAAAAACTGGTATTCCAGAAATAAACAAACATTGTTTACTAACGTATTCAACAGGCGTAGCAGAACTTGTGAATACGGCAAGTTTTCGTTGAATTAATTTATTCCCTTAAAATATGTTTTGACAACATAAAATGTTACATGTTATACATCTCGTAGAGGAAAATATATTGGTGTATTCTACATTGTTTGAATTAATGATACTTTTAATCACAATATTTAATTTTAATAATCAAAAAACCTGTACTTATGTTTAATTTATTGTTGTTTTGAAGTCAGCATAAAGCTACACAAAAGGCTATCTGTGCTCTGCCCACCACGGGTATTGAAACGCGGTTTTTAGCGTTGTAAATCCGCAGACACATTGCTAAGCCACTGGGGGGCAATATGTTTAATTTATTCTAATAATACTGCAAAATATATTCCTTTTTGTTTACAAATCAAAACATCTTATCATATGGTTGAAGCTATCACAGACTGAATGCTACCAGTCTTTGAATTTGAAGTCTGATTTGCAAAACTACATGGTATTCTAAATGAGTTTTGTTTTATTGAAAATATTCATACTTTTATAATTGTTTTAATAATTATGTACCCAAATCAGTCCTTGAAAAACTAACATTTTGAACTCTATTGGTTTCATACCAAGCTTCCCAGTCTATCTAGACCGTCTATGGGAAATATTTTGTGCCATGTGAAACGTATAAGGAATATTTCGTTTAATTTAGAAAGACGAACTTTTAATATTGACAAAATATTAACATTATTTTACATTAACACGCTACGCTGCGTAATTTTATATTTTACTGCATTTATCTGGTTCCTGTGCTAGTCAGTCACACATTGTTAAAGGCTCTTCTCCTATAGTATTTCTACACCATCTCTCGGATGGTGTCACTGGCGAATATCTTTAAGTTTGTACTACTGATTTCTCTTAGTATATAAGTCTTGTCGAAGGATTAGCAATACTTGAAGATTTTATCTTTGAAGTTTTTGTTTGTGGAATTGAAAATAGAACGTTAATGACAAATACATAATGGGAGAGTTCAGCCTATCTGAACAATTATACAGTGTTTCTGTTTGTTTCAAGTTAAACACAAAACAACACAAAGGGTTACCTGTGCTCTGCCCACCACGGGTATCAAAACCTGGATTCTGCATTGTGAGTCCACAATCATACCGTTGTGCTACGAGGGAGCAGTTATATAGTGGATGATTTATTCAGTCGTACCTAAATTTTGGTTTGGAGTAGTTGTTTTATATCTTAAAAAATAAAGTTGCGACTGTCAATATATTCGTCAGACGCTGATTTAGGGTTGTTTTTGTGTGCTATGCATATAAGTAGTGTTTTGTCTCACGGTCAAGTCAAAATTAAATCAATCCCATAAAACATTTTCTGTCAAACCTCTTATTAGAACGGTTGCTATTCTTACCAGTATATACAGCACCTTTACTTTGGTTTACTATAAATAACCTATCGTCACGGACCTGCTACTTAAATACTTTAGTTATATGTCAAACTTACCTTGTATTATCTCGCAGTTTAAACAGGTTAACTCTACATACTATTTATAAAGTATTTTTGTGTGTGCTGTAAACTGGAAAGTGATAAATATGTGGCAAAATGTGGTTTATGCACACCCATATAAGTCGTTGTAGTTACCAAGAAAACTGCATGCATGACTAAAAGAGACCGTTATGTCCTGAAAGTCGTGATGTTGCGTGTCATTAAGGTTTGTTTTCCTCTTTATACATTTATTTACGGCCAGGCATGGCCAAAAGCGTTCGACTCTTGGTCGTACTAAACATGCTCGCCATTTTAGCCGTGGAGGCGTCATAATATGATAGTCTGTTTGTTTGTATTTGAATTTGGCACAAAGCTACTCGAGGGCTATCTGTGCTAGCCGTCACTAATTTAGCAGTGTAAGACTAGAGGAAAGGCAGCTAGTCATCACCACCGCCACCTCTTGGGCTACTCTTTTACCAACGAATGGTGGGATTAACCAAAACTCTAATGCCCCCACGGCTGAAAGGGCGAGCATGTTTGGCGCGACGGGGATACGAACCCGCGACCCTCAAATTACGAATCGCACACCTTAACACGCTTAGCCGTGCCGGGCCTGTGTGATAGTCAATCAAACTATTTGTTGGTAAAAGAGTAACCCAAGAGTTGGCGGTGGGTGGTGATGACTAGCTACCTTCTCTCTAGTCTTACACTGTTAAAGTAGGGACGGCTAGCACAGATAGCCCTCGAATAGCTTTGTGCGAAATTCAAAAACAAAACAAATAAGAATTAAAGATTTAATTACAGGTTGAAATTAGACTATTTATTGAACAGTTTTTATAAAATGATTTTTAAAAAAAGTTATTTTCTCAACATGAAATTCAGTTACTGCATAAAAATTACGTAGGTAAAGTGTCCAAGTTTTTTGTAAACTGTTACACATCATCATATATAGGTAGTTGACCTTATTCGATTTTGGTTTTACAATATAATTCTATTTTAAATATAAATTTGCATTTTGTGGTAATTTTAAGATGCACAAAATCGTAAGTAGACTCACATTTACAAGATTAGCCACTTCAATAGTGTTTATGATTTACTCTTAAAATGATAAAATTCTTAAAGTAATACAAAATCTGTAAGAGAAGTGAAGTGAAAAATGCAATTAGAAAATACATTGAGGCTTAGTTCACGTAAACATCCATAGATGGCAAAGCTTTCGTTTCTTGTCAATTTCATTGATCAGATCTGATCTTTTCATTCAATGAAGAGTTTAGCACTTTTACCTATTATCATCACAGGGATAAATAACTTATTCTCAGTCTCCCCATTTGCTCTTATAGGAGAAAAGCCCACCTATCAAATGCATTCGGATTATACGGTTTTTTTCATCTTCTATCATGATTTTGTAAACGTTCATTATTACAAATTTAGGTATATATATATATATACACACACAGATATATATATCTAAAACACGAGTCATAGTTTTCTCATTATATGTATATGTATATATACATACATACGTAAGACGAGTCATAGTTTTATCATTATATATACATGTATACACACACATATGCAAGTATAAAAAATAAATAATTTTTCTAAATATTCCTCATATATCACTCTTGTTTGTTTGTTTTGGAATTTCGCACAAAGCTACTTGAGGGCTATCTGTGCTAGTCGTCCCTAATTTAGAAGTGTAAGACTAGAAGGAAGGCTGATAGTCATCACCACCCACCGCCAACTCTTGGGCTACTCTTTTACCAACGAAAAGTGGGATTGACCGTTACATTATACACCCCCACGGCTTGAAGGGCGAGCATGTTTGGCGCGACGCGGGCGCGAACCCGCGAATTAGGAGTCGCGCGCCTTACGCTCTTGGCAATGCCGGGCCCTATATCATTCTATAAACTTTCATATAGACCTAAACATAAAAGCACATTTATGTAAACTATATAAGTGTTTTACAGATTTCTATAAATGTTCATTGATAGAATACGTATGAAATGAAATTCATCAAACTTTGTAGCATGCATGGACTACAAAATACTGATTACTTTTGTTAAAACCTTTCATGAAATTTTTCAAAGTGAGAAACAGCCAAATCTCAGTTTGTGAAAAGTGATTCACAATATGACAAGAGTTGATATTTTGTCAAGTTCCTTATTTTTTTATTATTCATTTTTACACAGCCATATTCTCCTGCCTCTTTGTTGAGAATAACTTGTCAACTGTACTAGTGCTATTGTATTACACTTTTCCTGTTTTCTGACCATTCGCTATCCCTTTACCTCGCGGATATTTCCCTACATCATGGTCGTTTGTGTTCCAAAGACGGCTATTTAGATGAAGGGTAGGCTAACTATTCTTTTTTTTTTTGTCAAATATTCTGCTTTCATACTGTGATTCTGTACCAATAAAATATAAAAACTGTTACTTTAAACTTTAGTTTTAGAGACAACTCATTAATATTTTATCTCATTTGTTTTTGCTGTACCGCTTGTGAAGGTAACATTCACTCTTGGTTAGGGAGGTTGACAATGCTTTGTATTGGCTAATAAAATAGTTACCAAGGCAATACAGTGGCCACTTATCCCTCAACTGTGTACATTGCCCGCAGGTAAAAAGTAATTTCATCGTGATAATTTGTAATTTAAACACGTGCAGGAAACATGACTAAAACAAAAGGAAATTTTCCCAGCCGAAAACGAAATAATCGTGGGGGGTAATTAAAAAAAACAAAAACACACACAACAATGGTCTACAAGCCGCAAAACCCTTATGATAATATTAGAAAATAAAGCAATCTGTCATATGCAGCAGGCGGACCTTCATTTACAATTAAATCTGACAAACATCAGACTTCACTTAAGAAAAGTGCGTTTATGTTTTTTGAATTTCGCACAGAGTTACTCGAGAGCTATCTGTGCTAGCCGTCCCTAATTTAGCAGTGCAAGACAAGAGAGAAGGCAGTTAGTCATCACCACCCACTGCCAACTCTTGGGCTACTCTTTTACCAACGAATAGTGGGATTGACCGTCACATTATAACGCTCCCACGGCTGAAAGGGCGAGCATGTTTGGCGCGATGGGGATGCGAACCTGCAACCCTCAGATTACCCTTAACATGTTTGGCCATGCTGGGCTAGTGTTTATGTGATGCAATGTGTAAATTTATATATATATACACGAACATGAAGTTTTACGTATTACTAAGATGTAAGATGACCTCACTATATATATATTTATTACTTTAGATGGAATAATTCCCAAGAACCACTGTATGTGATAGAAAGGCAACCAACGATCTTGGATAGAGACACTTGAGGGATGATGGATTGTTAAAATTACACATTTCATCACCGAAGTGAAGAGGTTATCATATCATTCGTTCAATAGTCCAAACAACAAAGCTACACTGGGGCCTATTTTAGCGTCGTAAACATACAGACTAACTGCTGAACAACTGTGTGTGTTTGTGGAGCTAAAAGCGATTTCTGAAACTGAGGGTGATTTTTTGTTTTGACTCTCATGTTTACACCTGTGTCAGGAGTATGTATGTGTGTATGTTTTTTTCTTATAGCAAAGCCACAAACGGTTATCTTCTCATCCCACCGAGGTGAATCGAACCCCTGATTTTAGCGTTGTAAATCCGGAGACCTCCCGCTGTACTAGCGGGGGCATATTGTCACGTGATTAAATGTATTTAGGTATATCGTTTGTTTGTTCTTAGAGCAAAGCTATCACGGGTTATTTTCCGTGTCTACTTCAGAGAACTGAAATCCCGGATTTTAGCGTTGTAAGTCCGTGAAATTACTGGTGTCTAACCGGTGGACTTTAGGTGTGTAACGAAAACTGTCTTCTTTTTTTTTAAATACATTATCAGCAGATAAATGACCGTTTATCCTTCAACATTAATTGAATATATACTTACGATTAAGCAATTATATATACTCACACACGACATTCTATTCGTGTTTGGTACTTTTAAACGAGAATCTCAATTCTTTATCATAATTAAGTTTTATAACAGGAAATGTACAGTGTCTTGAAAAAGTATTCACACCCTGCAAAGTTTCTACATTATGCTGTCGTCTGAGCTTACAATCGTGAAGCTTTCAACCGAAATTTAGATTTAGAACATACACAATCTACTACAAACTAAAAAAGCTAAGAAAATGCTGATATTGTGTAAGTAAGTAAGATTTTTTAAAGAATTTAACTTCTTTGTTGCATCACCTCTAAATTAGTTTCAGGAACAAAAGATTAGTTTGAAAGTTCATAAAATAAGTGTAATGTCCCTGTCTGTGTGTAATTAAAGTGGTTTAACTTGAATACAGAGTAAGTGCATCTGCTCAAGCCACAACCAACATAATGATACAATAAAGCATCCATGAAGAGTAAGAAGCTTTCCAAACAAGTCAGGGATAAAGTGGAAGAGAAGCAGAGATCAATACAAAATTATAATAAACTGTCCCTTTCAGAACAGTGAAGCCCATCAATGAGAAGTGGAATGTGTTTCATTCCACCCTTCCAAACTAAGCAACTGTCCAAGTGAGCGGCAAGAAAGAAGCCATTACTGAAAAATAATGATCTAAAAAATTGTGACAAAGCATGTAAATTAGGTACGTTTGGTTGAAATTTCACACTAAGCTACACAAGGGCTGTCTTCGCCAGCCGTTTTTAATGTAGCAATGAAAGACTAGAGGGAAGACAGCAAGCCATCACCACTCGTCGCTAACTCTTGAGTTACTCTTTTACTAACGAATAGTGGAATTGACCGTCACATTATAACTGCTCCACTGCTGTAGAAACGAGTATGGTTGATCATACGGGGGATTCAAACTCGTGATCCTCACATTGCGATTCAAACACTTTGACCACCTGAGCACTCCTGGCCTTATTGACAAAAGGTGAATAGTTAATTAAATGGAACTATGCAATGGTTTTTATTCGCTTTTGTATCAGATGATCGGGAGTAACTTATTAAACTCAGGTGTCTGAACCGGGTAAGTTAAGAATGTTGTAACAACCCCAATTTTACACACTATATTTTTATACAGCAGCTGTAAAATACATTATTATATTAATTTCTTGGGGAGCATACCCCCAGACCCCCCTATATTGAGCTATCTTTGGCAGCACGGAAGCTTCTTATGCTTTCCGTCTCCCACTTTGCAAACTCCTTCTTACCCCAATGTCAAGGATGAATACAGTTTGGTACAAGAGAAAGACTTTTGTTCGTGGAAATAACAAATTGAAATCTACATTACGACACAGAAATGATTTCATATGAAAAAAGACACCATAATTATTACTCAATACTATGAAGGATGCGATAACGCGTGTCTTTTAATTTAAACAGATGAATCCCGGAGATTATACTATGTAACAAAATTTTTACTTTTTCTTGTTCCCGGGCAGAAAGTGTATTGTTTTCCAATTGCTTATGCTCAAAGTAAATGACCTACTTTTCTCTCAGACTTTACTTTTGTGACCAGGGAGCGAATAAATAAAACATAATGGGAGACTATATTTGGGGGCTGATACGTGAAAGTGATTTACATTACACTCGCAAATTTCGAAAACTACTCACTTCTAAACATTTTCGTACAACTTTAGTATAAATACATGTAAATCTTGATTCATTTGCTGTTTTATTCAGACCTTATGTGAATGAAAATTATGCACATTTATCCGTTTTTACATATAAAATAGGTGAATTTCTAAATTTCATTATCCAGGTCACAAAAGAAAAGCTTGAAAGGAATAATGTTCATTTTCTGTACTTTTACAACAACATTTGTGTCACATAGTGTTATTTATAAGGTATTTTTGTGGCTGCTGATAGCACTGTTAATGCTTCTTCCACATCCTGTACAAGTAAGGGAAGTAAGGATACTTCCTGTCCAAGTAAGAACAATCAATTCAGTGCAAACAAAACATCAAAATAAAATGGTCTCTCCTTCCTTGTAATGCTGAAGGAATTACCTTTAGAAAAATAATTTGTTTTTATGAAGGTTTCTGTTAAGATGGGAAAATGAGGAACATACCTAACAATGAAATCGATCTTTTAAGTTGAAAAATCAATGTTGGAATTTCATATCGTGTTTTGTTTTAACATGGACAGTTAATATTATTGAAATAGCTCCTACGTTTTGGGCAAATATTTGTAAAAAAAAACCTTTCGAAATTACAAAGTGAATGTAACACTTACTTTCACTTTTCTCGTTTATTCACAATGCATAAAACCAGTTAATCTAGAATTTGTTATTCTGGATGAGTCCCTACAACTGTTGATACCTTGAACAATAAATAAGTAACAACTTTTACAAAAACTCGTCGAAAGTATAAACTTTAGTTATAAGACAGTTTTAGATACCGTTGATAATGATGAACCGAATAGCAATCTTCACTCAGATTGTGATGAATCGAATAGCAATCTTCCTTCAGATTGTGATTGTCTTTATTCATCTTGCACACAACCTCACAAATGAACATTTTAAAACTTTTGGTAAGTAGGGGCCCTAAATTACTTGGGTATCAGAAAATTAAATGGAAAATAAAAAACGACTAATGCAATTGCCGAAACATCTAATATCAAGTTAGAATGAAGGTAAAGAATAAACGTCCTAATGAATTTTTACAATAGTTCGAACTATACAAAAATTATAGTAAAATCAGGTTTTTGAAAAAAAAGTTGCGCAAATACTTTCTCACCAAGACTTCATGAAAAATATAATAAAGAACGTTTATTATCTTTCCATGAAAAAATATGTTACAGAAGCAATGTGTTAAATGGCCAATAGGTTTATTTTTACGCACAAAATAATTTATATTATTAATCTTGACAAGTAACTCGATTATAACAACCAATCATTGAATCTTTCAGGTAGTTCCGAATACACTTTTGTTAAAAAACAATGCGAACAAATTTATCAAATAGCATAACAACTTAGCAGAATCTATAACTGATATAAATATTAACAGTAATATAATATTTCAAGCTATTGTGGATTCCTAAACCTGTCAGTACAGAGTCATAGCTGGAGCTAAAAAGACGTTACCAACATTAATAGGTAAAGGTCTTAAATACATCAAAGAACAATCGAAGAAATAATGTAGCATTACAAGTAGTATTCTAAACATAATTATAAAAAAAATGCAGTGTAATGTTAACAGAAGTTCTGTGGACAACTAGTCAGCACTTGCCAAATACTAAATTAGTCATAAGTTCATATGTGTCTGAGTAATTTACAAAATTAAATTAATTTAGTATATATATATATGTGTATATTTAATATTATTTACATTATTAGGTATGTTCAGTGCGTAGCGTGGTATTCTTTACATAACAATAACTACATTGGCCAAATATCATAGATATGATGGATAAAACGTAGTTATTCACTAAGCTGGCCTAACCTCGTCAGGTATTTTGGGTTAAGGGCCGAAAACATGACCACATGATTAGGGCGCTCGACTCGTTATCTGAGGTTCGCAGGATTGAATCCCCGTTATACCAAAGATACTCGCAATTTCAGCCTGGGTATGTTATAATGTATCAGTCAGTTTCACTATTCGTTCGTAAAAAGAGTAGCCCAAGAGTTGACAGTGGATGGTGATGACTAATTGTCTTCCCTCTAGTCTTAAACTGCTAAATAATGGACGGCGAGAGCACATAGCTTTCGTGTAGCTTTACGCGAAGCTCAAAACAAACAAGGATGCACAACTGATGACCAAAGATAGAGCGGCCATAGAAGCTTTCAGAGACTACTTATTTCTAAGTGCAAGCTAACTGAAAGTTTTTAAGCAACTCTTATGGCAGGATTTATTACATAATTAGAGTCAACAAAGGTACACACGCACGTGTCTGTCCACTATATTCGTGAAACGAACTAAATAAATGCCTCTCAAGACGTTGGTACATTTTATTTTATGTGTATCTAAAATAGCATATCTTTCAGATATGTGTAATGTGATGTATTTCCGTATATAAATATATATATATAGCGTTGAAATAAATATTGTAATATATATATATATATCTTACTCTATCCTAGTACATATATGTATTATTTACAAGTTTCGCGTATTTCACTGTGTTATTTTCCCGGAATACACTAAATCCGGTAGAAGCCACGTGATACCTACAGCATAAGGTGTTTTTCTTTGGACCTTGACAGGTCATGGAACTTGTATACTATTTCATGGGATAGTTGCATTGTGTTCTTGTTGACCTTGTGTTTGGGGAATACCTCGGGGCTATCATATATAGAACTGAAATACCTTTTCCGATTGGTCAGAAGAATGTGCTTTGTGAATGGCGGTATTTTGAGAAGAATTGTTTTGAACTTTTAAGTGAGCTAAAAAAAAATCAAAGAACAATATAAATGGACATTGCCCTGAAAATAACCTGACTTAACTTATGATATCACTCCAGCCATTTAGTATTTACTCGAAATATATTAATCTGACCACTCCAACAAAGTCATGGAAGGAGGAAGAGGTCTAGTGTACCTGACCCTCCTGGGTATACAAATAAATATACCAGAGAGAGAAAAGTGAGCTAAAATACGGTGGTTCAAGACACATCCTTGTCTGCCACCACATTCCTATAGTGATCTTTTATGTTTCAACTTGATTCTCTCATAAAGTTTTATTTATATTCTGGTTTAACTCAAACATCACTTTTATCGGCCTTTAACTGTTTCATTTTGTTTGTTTTCTGATGTGACTTTTTCTTTTTTTTACTTAACACAGTAACTGTTTCATTTTGTTACATACCGCTACGCGTTTCACCCCCCAAACGAAATCCACGAAATCTTCGTTTTTGTGGAAATAAAATAGCTGTGGGCAGATACAACTTCGGTTTACACACGCGTATAAAAAATTATGTGGCCGTTTCAGGTTTTAATTTAAACAAAACATAGAACGAGTTTGTTTGGAAATGTTTTTAAAGGAATTGTTGAATCATACGAAGTAATTAATGTAATCATAACCCTATTATATACACTTACAGTCGAGCATTGCTTTGTTCTTCATAGTTGTACTAATCTTACATTTGAAAGGTAACTATGAAAACTTAAAGAATAATAGTTCTGATTATATCTATTCAATATGTTATGCAAAGATATAAAGTACGAAATTAAACTGTAGAATAATATGCACAATCCAGTGCATCGTTTTTATGGCGATAGTAGCGTCATCTATGATTGTAGAATCAAAATATGAACAACATAATATTTCTCTTATTTTATATACCACAAATAATACTACCATTAATTACAACCTGAATAAGTCAGACAACAAAAGGATGCATTGAACAAACTTACAGACTTCATGCTTAGTAGGTGAAGAACAATAAGATACATTCACCGATACTATTAAAACTCATACCTAGTAGGTGAAGAATAATAAGATATATTCACCAATACTATTAAAACTCATAGAATAATACGTATACATTAGCACAGTTACCTCTATATTTATTAAAAAGCACTAATTAAAAAAACAAATAAATATTATTGCAAGACCGAACAGTTTATGAGTTGAACTTCCATGGTTAATTCTTCGATTCAACTCTTTTTTTTTTTTTATATGAAGCTTTTGTTTATAGAAGTTAAGATTTTAAAATTATCACAGAAGGCAATGCTTCAGCACATTAGATTTGTTTGGTGTTACATGTTTCACTTTTCACTTGCTTCATGTTTTTTTCTTGTAGTGGAACTTGGTGTTCTTAAAATTGCACACAAACTGTAGTTGCGTCAACAGTTTCCTTGCAGTGAAACCGATTTAACTTTGCTTGCAGCTGGAACACTTAAACTGACAAAGAAATTTTAATATTTTCAGTGAAAAAAATAATGGAGACAAGATCTTGGTTTAAAAGTTGTCGGTCACCACTAGATGAATGTATTTCAGGTTTTCCTAGAATATTATTTGTAATATCATGTATGAGTTGTCATCTTTCTCATAATGATTTTAAGTAAATATTTCCACTATCTTACTTTTTGTTAATATTCATATTTTTCGCATAAAATTGGAAAAATAGAGAACTTATTCCGTTAAAATCAGGTTTCGATACTCGTCGTGGACACAATTATAGATAGCCCAGCCCGTCATGGCCAAGTCGCTAGGGCACTTGACTCGCATTTTTAGGATCGCGAGTTTGAATCCACGTCAAGTCAAACATGCTCGCCTTTTCATCCGTGGGGGCGTTATAATGTAATTATCAATCCCACTATAATTTAATTTGTTTGTCATACCCTAGCTGTCCCGATGAGCTTTGGTATCAGGTGATAGCCTTGTCAGCATTGAATATTGTGGTTGTTTATGTATTATTACATCAATCTCTACTTTTACTCGTAAGTTTTTGTACATGTTAAAACGGTACATTTGAAAATGATAAAATATGGAAAGCATATAGTAGCTTAGTTTAACAAACTTTTAAGCTCCCAGGTTCCTTGTTTTAAGTAACAGATATGCTCACCAAACCGTATTCAGATACTTGCAAAACCGAATGATATTTCTCTTAAAATACGTATACACTCAGCACAGATAGCCCTCGAGTAGCTTTGTGCGAAATTCCAAAACAAACAAACAAACGTATACACTCTATTGAGCACAGAATATTTAGGGTTTGGTTTGGTTTGAATTTCGCGCAAAGCTACATGAGAGCTATTATCGCTAGTCGTCCCTAAATTAGTAGTGTAAGACTAGAAGAAATGCAGCTGGTAATCACCACCCACTTCCAACTCTTGGGCCACTCTTTTACCAACGAAGAGTGGGATTGACCGTCACATTATAATGCTCCCATTGCTGAAAGGGCGAACATGTCTAGTGTGAAAGGGATACAAACCTGCGACCCTCGGATTACGAGTCGAGTGCCCTAACCATCTGGCCATGCCGAGCCTTCAGGTTTTGTAAAATTGAAGTAGATGTAGTGAAAATAATAATAGATACGTGAAACAATAACACCTTTTAATAGTATTTAATATTATTCTAATGATATCTGTTCTGATCTACGTATTCATGGGTTCGATTTTTATGTTATTATGGTCTTAGTTGCGAAATGTAGCTGACAATCAATCTCCCTAGAGTATGTTTCTCTCTGGTTACCATTCCATTAGGCAACAAAATACGCCTGACTCTTGACACGTCTGACGTGGTTCTCTGGGACAGATATTACATGATGTTGTCTTCGTTGAAAATACCAAATACTTATTTTACCATGAAACGTTATGCGAATACTTTATCACCATTAGTTCATATAATTATTTTGTTGTACCAAGAATGGACTTCATATTTCACAATTATTTATATTTATTCAAGAAGATCTTTTGTGCTTTAGTTCTGCTCAATTGCACAACAGGATGGTTATTAATACTATTATATTAGTGGCCTGGCATGGCCTAGTACGTTAAGGCATGTGCTTTGTAATCTGAGGGTCGCGGGTTCGTGTCCGAGTCGCGCCAAACATGCTCGCCCTCCCAGTCGTGGGGGCGTTATAATGTGACGGTCAATTCCACTATTCGTTGCTAAAAGAGTAGCCGAAGAGTTGGCGGTGATGACTAGCTGCCTTCCCTCTAGTCTTACACTGCTAAATTAGGGACGGGTAGCACAGATAGCCCTCGAGTAGCTTTGTGCGAAATTCCGAAAAAACAAACAAACATTATTATATTAGAAGCTTCAGAACAAATAATAATGTAGTTCCTGCAATTAAACTAATCTGCTGTGATGATTATTCATTGGTATTATTGTTAAATGGCGCACTGTTAAAAATACAGGTTTCTGATTTAAACAATTCTGATAATTTATCCTAACAACATTGTTTTTCAGAACAATAGGCTTATTTTTCGCTGTTTTTTCATTGTTTAGAGGATTCTTAGCACAACTAAAAAATGGTTTCTTTTTTTATAGATTTTTATTTCTACACGTACGTTTTATCTCAAACCTTTTAACTCATTTGTCTCAAAGAAAATGTTCGATTCTTTTGAGTCTTTAAGATAACGTATTCAAACAAGATTATTGTAATAACACAGAAGTGTAGTTTTTTCAGATCCACATTAATAGTTTTTTTTAATTTAACGTAAAGCTACACGAAGGCTATCTGTGCTAGCCGTCCCTAATTTAGCAGTGTAAGACTAGAGGGAAGGCAGCTAATCATTACCACCCACCGCCAACTCTTGGGCTACTCTTTTACCAACGAATAGTGGGATTGATCGTAACATTATTAACCCCCCTCACGGCTAATAGGGCAAGCGTTTTTGGTGCGATGGGTATGCGAACCCGCGACCCTCGGATTACGAGTCGCACGTCTTAACCTACCTGGCCATGCCGGGCCCAAATTAATAGTATAAAGTAGGTAAGGGCGTAAATTTTTGGAATAATTAAGATAGCGAGACCCCCTCCCTTAATATGTGTATCTAGTGGAATATATACATTCGGAAAAACTACCTATATCACTTCCAAAATGTAACATTTTAGTGTTTCAATGTGTAATTAATACTCTTTTAAGAGATTTTATGATTCGATGAAACGAGAGATTTTAAAAGTTTGTCTGGCTGTTCAAGATAATTGCTTAAAGCTACATAAATATCGTTTGAGTGAGGTGTTCATAATTTTGAACTAATTAGATCGGAGGAAACGCAGGTAGCCATAGAGATAGCTTTGTGCTAATGTGAGAAAACAAACATGCAAATAAAATCTGATTTTTAATACAAACATTATACGAATTACTGAAACTTCTACGTTCTTTAAACTCACGCTATGTGTTAAAATAAGCCAGAGTTAGAAAACATAAGACAATAAGAACATATCGCCAGATGAATCTGAAATGCTAAAAAAATAAACCGGTAACATTAGAAAGTTAACTGTTTGTTTTTGTTTTCTGAATTTCGCGCAAACCTAAAGGAGGACTATCTGCGTTAGCTGTCCTTAATTTAGCAGTGTAAGACTAGAGGGAAGGCAGCTACGTCATCATCACTCACCGCTAACTAGTGGGATTGACCGTCATATTATAACACCCCTACGGTTGAAAGAGCGAGCATGTTTAGTGCGACGGGGATTCGAACCCGTGAGAAAGTTAACTGTGTAATACTGAGGTGTCAAACAGAAGTCTTAAACATTTCTGTAATACAATAGTTTCGGAAATGATATTTAGAGACTCGACTGAACGCGTATAGTGAATGTCAAACAAGCAAACAGAACTCGACTATTCTTCAATACTGAAAGCGTATACATAATAATAGAAAACACCTAAATACTAAATAAACAAACATAAACAAACGCAAAATTAAAGAAGCCTTACTTATACAATAACTCAAGCCCAAAATAAACCAATACAAAGAAACACCTTTATACCTATATTAAAAATAATATAATAAATAATAATAATAAAATAAATCACATAAAATTATATATTCAAACATCTAAGTACGCTTTCTACATTTACACAGTTACACAACCTCTTTCAAACACGTGGTCAGCTTCCGGTTAGTTACCTCTTCCTTTCGTTGTGAACCTGAGGATGACTGAAGAAGGCCGAAACGTTGTTCGCTTTTCTACGTAAAAAATGTCTCAACCCAAACGAGTTTTCACATATATATTTCTATACAAGAGTGTTTTCTCGACATCACTGAAAAGGCGAAATTGTTTCTTGTCTCTGCCAGCTTTGGTCGTGAATTTTAACAAGGTTGACTGGTCACTAGAATTGGCTCCTTGCCTTTCCGTGTTTCAATTGGACAGGAATCAAACTTTATACTGGCAAGTCAAAACCTGAACTTATCATTAACTTTAAAAAAAATTGTAAATTAGTTACCAATAATTTAACACGAAGCATATTGCAAAGAAATGATTGCATAAAATGGCGGTTGGGTCGTCTCATTTCTTATTTTGCTTTTCTATTGAATTTTGTGCAAAAGTACTCGTCGGTTAATTACGATATCCGTCCCTATTTCAGAAGTGATAGACCAGAGAAAAAGAAGTTAGCTAGTTAACACCATCCATTGACATCGCTTGGGCTGTTCTTTTATTACGTCACATGTCCCCTCAGGCGGGCATGTTCGATGACAGGATTCTAATTCGAGACTCGGAGATTGCGAGTCAAGCGCCCAAACTACCAGACTATGCCTTTACCATAGCATTATAATGTTGATAAAATGGCCTGGCACGGCCAAACGTGTTAAGGCGTGCGACTCGTAATCTGAGGGTCGCGCCTAACATGCTCGCCCTTACAGCCGTGGGGGCGTTATAATGTGACGGTCAATTCCACTATTCGTTGCTAAAAGAGTAGCCTAAAAGTTGGCGATGATGACTAGCTGCCTTCCCTCTAGTCTTACACTGGTAAATTATGGACGGCTAGCACAGATAGCCTTCGAGTAGCTTTGTGCGAAATTCAAAAACTCACATACATATTGATAAATTACACAGAAATTCAAAAATATATAAACTCAACAGATAAAGCATTAACAAAATATCCAAGTTTCTTTGTGCGTGTGAAATGTGTTGTGTGGTAGGGAATGGTGAAGAAACATTACAATGAAATTATGAAGACAGTGTGAACATTTAAATCACGTTGCAAATTTTTATTTAACTATAAGCTTTCAAGTCTTTGCTTGTTCCTCCTACTGCAATGTGCATGCATTATATTGCTTTGCAACTTGAAATAATCTATATTTTTGTAATTAATAGTCTTGGCAGATAGGATTTTTTTCGTCTTTCTCATGCGTGGCCCTCATTCCATTAATTTACAGTATTATTGCAACTATTTTTAAATTATGAGCTGTTGGATATAAATCGGTTTTACAGACTCCAATGTCCATTGTTCTCGTGATGTGTAACTTTTAGTCTTTCCAATCTGTTGGAGTATACAGTCATAATTAAAGTAATAAATACTATTTTTACTTTCTAATGGATTCTTGGGTGAGTTGGCCTGTATTAAATACGATATTACGGTGGCTTCTGAAATCTATTCTGACTTTATGTCGTTTACATAATCTCTTTATATTTGTAGACAAATTCTTGGTTTGTAAGTTTCTTTTGATTTGTTTTATTTGTTTGTTTTGGAATTTCGCACAAAGCTTCTCAAGGGCTATCTGTGCTAGCCGTCCTTTATTTAGCAGTGTAAGACTAGAGGGAAGGCAACTAGTAATCACCACCCACCGCCAA
Source organism: Carcinoscorpius rotundicauda (assembly GCA_011833715.1). Lineage (NCBI taxonomy): Eukaryota > Metazoa > Arthropoda > Merostomata > Xiphosura > Limulidae > Carcinoscorpius > Carcinoscorpius rotundicauda. The sequence continues at coordinate 52,744,250 of CM022395.1, forward strand.
CTCTTGGGCTACTCTTTTACCAACGAAAAGTGGGATTGACTGTTACATTATAACGCCCCCACGGCTGGGAGGGCGAGCATGTTTGGCGCGACTCCGGCGCGAACCCGCGACCCTCAGATTACGAACCGCACGCCTTAACGCGCTAGGCCATACCAGGCCCTTCTTTTGATTGTTATCTTTTTAGTTGTCTTAGGGTTTAAAGTGTTTTGGGTTTTCATGGTCAAGGAAGGTTTAGTGACGTGTGTTTGTAGAGTTTTTGATGTTACAAATGTAAAACATCTGTGGGTTTTCTATAAACTCCTGATGTATATCCTTTAGGTGACCTGGTAACTACACGTCAAGGAACGTAAGTTGTGTTATCTCCTGTTTCTATTGTAAAATACATCGTTGAATGTTTATGTTTAAGTGGTTCATGAATTATTGAGAATTGTGTGTAATGCATATTCGTATTAAATGTATCATCAGCATATCTGATTTAAATCATGGGATTTAAAGCAGCTGTTATTATGGCCATCTCGTCAAAACTGTCTATGTAGAGGTCACGGAAGTGAACTCTTAGCTAGGCCTTTTTGTTGACGATAGTATATATCTTCATATTGAACTAACTTGTATTGGTGTAGACCGTTAATGCTATTATGTTTTAAGATTAGTTTTCCAGGTTTTGTGGTGTTGATGGTAGTTTAATTTGAGAAATTATGTTGTGTTGTTTACATTTAATAAACGATTTATACAAGAAAGTGAGATAATTAACTTACTCAGCTCTAGTTTATGATAAAGTTTTTCATTTTTTTTGCATGACTTATTTATTTGCATTCGCAGATTCTCAAATTCGCAAATAAATGCCGTTCTCACAAAAATGCAAGTAACTACTTTAAACAAAAGTAACGTTAATTTAAATTTCCATTAAATTAGGCCCAAGCAATAAATAAAAATATTAATGCTGTGAATCTCTGATAGCTTCTCGTTCAACAATTAATATTTCAAAGTACCTGATAATTCTAATCGCATAGATGTTTATAGCGTATAATGTAATGGTCAACCAAAGACAAGTTGTGGTAATATACGAGCGTTCGATTTGTTTATTTGTCCATGCTATAGAGCAAAGCAAAAAAACTTATTAATATTTAGTTGAAAAACATGTGTTCAACGGTAAAACTAAGATCTTATAAAGATGTTTGATACTCTTATTGCGTACAATAAAGAATGACCAATTATTTATCTTTGTACTAGCAACAACAACAAAACAGTTTTATCTTGCTCACGAGAGATGGCGATACAGCTTCTAAAGAAGTAGTTATCGTTTTGATTTGTTTTTTTTAAATTCACCGAGAACGAGACTACACCACGAGAATTGGAGCCAAATGTGTTTTGTGATACAATATTAATTAATTGAATGCTAACACTAACGAAGATATTCCATTTAAAATAGTAAATCAAGGACATTGCATTTATGTTTATTACTGAAAATCTCTAGAAATGTAATAGCATTCGCATGGATTTTTTTTTTATGGGAACGGATTCCTTTCAAATCTACCACCACCACGAAAAAAAGACGTTCATAAAATTTCAAGAATGTTTAAGAGAAGACGTTTAAGCAGGTACCTAAAATATATAATAAAGTAGCGTTACTTTATGAAGTCGTGTTATTTTTGAGACAAAACATTTATAATTTACAACAAAGAGTTTGCATAAGCTGAGGCTTAAAACTAACGTTATCACAGATATCAGTGGCCCGTGAAACATAGAAAAAATTAGTAACCCAGAATCAGCAAAATTTATATTTTAGTAACTCTCAAATTAATATTAGTAAATCCTCGATGTAGTAAAAGACAGACATTAGAAAACTTTTTTGTTGTTTGTTGGGCTACTCTTTTACCAACGAATAGTGGGATTGGCTGTAACATTATAACGCCCCCACAGCTGTAAGGGCGAGCTTGTTTGGCGCGACGGTACCATGTTCTTACGTGTGCTATGTTGTCTACGAACTGTTCATTGTCAACAGGCTTTTAGTAACATCAAAATCAAGTTCCTTGAATGGTGTATAGAAAGGGTTTGTAATAACGATTTCTTTGGCTACACTTCATTGTTTAACTCAGAACGAAAAACAGAAATAGTTTAAAGCTAGCATCCGCTAGGAAAGTGTCACCAGTGTAAGATAATGAAAGAGAAACTTTCGTCGAAATGTAATCGATTACAGTTAGTTTTAGCACCGATGTCACGTAATAACATATCCCAAGTCAGTTCAATCACTAAAAGTAGTGATTACTGTGTCTCTCGTTCGGTGGAGTTGCAATAAAAATCTAAAGAAATAATTAGGCCTTGCTTGTTAAAATAATTATTAATACCTAATACTTGTTGTAAATGAATTATTTCAAGATAAATAACGCAATAGCAGTAAGTGTGAGAGCTGCAAAGCTAACTCATGGAGCCAAATGTTCCGGGTATAGGTGTCACTTTCGGTTACATTGAGATGAAGCGACATTCAACTGTTGACGAAACGTTGAGCACTAGGGTTTTAAACTAAGTATTTTTAATTTGGCTTTTTGATCTGTATATTCACAGTATCAAGTGAATATTTTTGTAGTTAAGCACAGAGAGAAACAATGGGCTATTTGTGCCTTTCCATCACAGGTATCGAAACCCGATTTCTATCTTTATAAGTCCGCAGACATACCACTGTGCTACTGAGGGGGTACTTTTAGTGGAAAATTTCCATCTGATATCAGAATACAAAAACAGGCAAGAAAAAATAAAGGATTGCGTGGGTGTATTATGACTCTGAATTATTTTCAGTAAAACTGCGCGATAAAAATATCAGATGGTGAGTTATTTAAATACACTTCGTTTAGCAGTGTATGAATTCATATTCAATTCAATATCGAAAGTTGATCCTAGATTTGCGTAGAGGGAGCAAAGAGAAGCGGCAAAACTTTCCTATGGTACCCACCGAAAAAACAGAAGAAATAACCAAAACAAGAAAATTTTCATTTAGATTTTTTAAATTTTCAAACATTAAAAGAAGGAATATATTGTATAATGTCATTAGTAGTAAGTAACCTTCATGCGTAAGCGATATTTAAATATTTTAATGCCATTCAAAATTTCTCCCTTTCGTCAAAAAAGCCCTGACATGGCCTGATGGTTAAAGCAATCGACTCGTAATCTAAAGGTTGCAGGTTCTGATCCCAGTCGCACCAAACATGCTCGCCCTTTCAGCCGTGGGTGCATATAATGTGACGGTCAATCCCACTATTCGTAGGTAAAAGAGTAGCCCAAGAATTGGCGGTATGCAGTGATGACTAATTGCCTTCTCTCTAGTCTTACACTGCTAAATTAGGGACGGCTAGAGCCGATAGCCTTCGTGTAGCTTTGCGCAAAATTTAAAACAAACCAAACCGACAGTTCTCATGGGATCAGTTTTAGTCCTTGACTTATTCATCGTTTTTTTGTTTGTAATAAATGTCTGATTATTTTATTTTTTGATATTCTGGTATTTAAAATTTCTAAACTAATTTTCAAAAATATATTTAATAAACCTTTGCTATCATTAAGATCAAATTTGAGCCCATGTTGATGTTTCATATACTTACAGATTTGATTTTATTATGTTCATACAGGGTGGCCCGTAAGTACCAACCCATCCATATATTTTATGTATCCAGTGTATCTGTTTGCTGTCCCTCAATCTCGCTGCATAATATTATGCGACGCAATGTTTGCCGAAACATGTCTAGGGCTCGGCATGGCCATGCGCGTTAAGGAGTGCGACGCGTAATCCGAAAGTCGCGGGTTCGCGCCCGCGTCGCGCCAACCATGCTCGCCCTCCCAGTCGTGGGGGCGTTATAATGTGACGGCCAATCCCACTATTTGTTGGTAAAAGAGTAGCTCAAGAGTTGGCGGTGGGTGGTGATGACTAGCTGCCTTCTCTCTAGTCTTACACTGCTAAATTAGGGACGGCTAGCACAAATAGCCCTCGAGGAGCTTTGTGCGAAATTACAAAACAAACAAGCGAGATATGTTTCTCGACATAGCAGTGGTTATTGTTCCAAATGCCGCAGTAACAGCCGTCTTCAATTCCTTATTAGTATTAAGACGTTGTTTAGACACAATGTGGATAGGTAGGGACTTACGGGCCACCGTGTATATATTACATAGTGTGATTGCAAAAGAGATTGCATCATTTCTAAAACCACTAAAATCACAAATACATTTCATTATATTTGAGTTCAAGTAGAGGATGAAATCATCAAAGGCAGATTTAATAGTTTTTATATGAACAATTCGAACGTTGGAATTTTCCATATAGATTTTTTAGGACTAACTGCCTTGATAAGCGTACACTTAACTCAGACGATGCAGTCGCTAAACGTTGCATCGTGTGAACAGGATTTCTAACATAAAATAGTTCTCCAATTTGCTTCGAGAGGTCTTGTCGATCTAATAAAGTAGGAAGTAGAGGGTATTCTTCATAAACTATTATTCTTTTCTGGTTATGAAGTGAAAGAAAAGAATGATAATGAATATGTACTAACTTATGGGGCTGATAATGGATATATATAGCGACTTCTGATGAAAATGATGCAGTTCATAGCTCTGAAATGAAAATAGAAAACCAACTGTCATCATGTTTATGATCCCACCTTTCATCATATAATTTGAACATGCTGGAAACCAGAATGTTCGCAGAAAGCTACACAAAAGACTCTCTGTATAGTCGACCTTCATACTGAAATGATAGACTCGAGGAAAATAATTGTTAAAACACACACTGCCAACTATTGTATTACTTCTGTTTTATAAAGTAGTGAAATTCTGATGTACATTTTATAACTAACCCTTTCCTCAATAATTTTTCTTTAGGTAACGGGACACAAACAAGGAATCATCAGACTTACAAACTAATTACGCTCAATACTTTAGTGCGCATGACTTTTCAAATATTAAGGATGTCCAGTTGTCATCTGGTAGGAAGAACTACAGCTTTCATAGGTATGTTAACTTCTCTGTGTTCTCTTATGGTGCCTTTGGTGGCTCAGCAGTAAGTATCAGTGCTTATAACATTAAAACGCATGTTTCAATACGAATGTTGAGTACAGTACAGTACAGTCGTTGTTCAGCTATGCACGTAACGACAGACAAACAAGCAAACTACGTTCAGATGATTTAGCTAACGGCTACAGATAGTAATAATTTCATCCACTTCTCATGGACTGAGTTTGCATGTGACGTATTCTTCATATACCGAGTTTCTTAACTTGTTGCTGATTTAGTTTTTAGAAAACAAAACATATTTGTAGCCAAAGAACATCATAAAAAACAAGAACAAAAATTGGTTTTATTTTTGTAGTTTGAAAGAAGAAACAAAAAATATTTTGGAATGACGATAAAAGTTTCAAAATTGTCAATCTTTTCCATATTTCAACATTAATCTGAAAAAAAAAAACCTCAAAAGCTAGAAACTTTGTAAATTTTCTAGCTTGAAGAACGCTCAGACGTAACTTTGAGAGTTAATAACAGTAAAATTGGGATTCAGACTGTGCTGGCATAGACAGCCGACTGTACAGCTTTTTCACTTAAACATATGTAAGAAAACGTTCTCGAAAACAAGACTCAGGCCTAAATACTATATAAGAAGTATACTAAACATTTTAATTAGAGATATTTTTCACACTGTAAGTAAATATTTATGAATTGGCATGTTCTTGAATATGCGTAAGAAAAGGGCCCGGCATGTCCAAACGCGTTAAGGCGTGCGACTCGTAATCCGAGGGTCGCGCCAAAACATGCCAAAAAAACAACAAAAACAAAAAAAACAAGCGAGACATGTTCCTCGACATAGCATGGGTTATTGTTCTAAATGCCGCGGTAACAGCTGCCTTCAACTGCGAAATTCAAAAACAAACAAGCGTAAGAAAAGTTTGTTTGTTTTGAATTTCGCGCAAAGCTACACGACGGCTATCTCCGCTAGCCATTCCTAATTTAGCAATGTAAGACTAGCAGGAAGGCAGCTAGTCATCACCACCCACCGCCAACTCTTGGGCTACTCCTTTATCAACGGATAGTGGGATTGACCGTCACATTATAACGCCCCCACAACTGAAAGGGAGAGCACGTTTGATGCAACCGGGATTCGAACCCACGACCGTCAGATTACGAGTCGAGTACCTTAACCACCTGGCCATGCCCGGCCAATTACCGTCTGATCGGTGAAAACGATCTTGTGAGAAAGTGTATCGACCTTGAAACCTTACCCGTAGCAAGTAGATATTTATATAGTATACGTTTGACCCAAGCATGAATACCATTTAAGTGTTTTATGTTTTTTTTTCTAATCTTAAAGAGCTTAATACAAACCATAATGTTGAACGTTCCGTGACCACAGTTTAAATATGGAAACTATATAACCTAAACGCCCGTAAATCCACTCTTTAATTAGTACATCGTAAACATTATGTGGCTGTAGACATCCAAGAATCAGTGGGACCACCCTAGGCCAAAGGTAGCGACAGTGATAAAATTACTCTTTTAATGTCTTGACGTGAGAAACCAGAGAACTGGTTAGTCGTGCGCGAGGAAATTGTAATTAAGGTTATATTATAGTGATTACAGTTATCAAACTAAAGAGTGTCTCTAATTTTTTTTGCACCCGGATACAGTAATGCACGCCCGTTAAAGTTGGTTAGTAATCATACACCACGAAGTATTTACCCTGAAGTCATAGTTACCGAGGGTTTAAATAATACAGTATTTATAGGCCTAATGATAAACTAATATAATACCAGGTCACGAGAGGAAGTCAGAACCCAATTACTAAGTAGCTAAAAATTACGTATGACAGCTCACCGAGATCAACAATTCATTTTAATATGACGCTAGGGTTAAAGAGAAAGTCATCCATTGCAGTTATTATATTATGTTCGTGATCATTTCCCACTTTCTAATATATTATTAGCTGGTCATATAAATATTTGTCCGCGGAGTTTTAGTGCAACGTGTTAGTCAGAGAGAAACATAAATTGAACATAATTGATTTTTTATGGGTTTTCATATGTGATAGAGTAAACTCTGTGCAGGCGTATAAAACTGAAGACTGTCTGGGTGTGATAATGTGGACAAAGCATATATTATCATATGTAAAATAAGTGTTAATTTGTTGTTTCTTATCTTAAATCCATTAAGTTGAGAAAATAACACTTTATTTAAACTAGTGTTTTTCTTCAATTCCATTTCTATAGTATTTCACCAATGTGTTATAATTTAAATGCCTGTTTCCATACACATACAGAGAAATTCAGATTGATTATATCTGAATGAAAATTTACTTATCTGTACTCAACGCTGAGTGCCTTCGTAAGCATGCAGGTTTAAATATATGTTATTTCAGTAATTATTAACTGCTATCACAGAGGGCACTATCCTTACAGTTAAAAACAATATATATAGAGTGAACACGTTTTGTTTGTGGCGCTACGAACAACTACCCTTTAAATAGAATGTAAAATTGGTGGTCAGCTAAAACTGCAGCTGCATGTACGATAATTGAGGGAGGGAAATGAGATTTTAGAGGAGACAATAATTATATTCTAAAGTAAAATTTATATTTTGTTTTGTTTTCTTGTACAGTACAACCATTACGTATTTTACAATTTACAAACCTGTATATAAGTTGTGTTTATTTATTTTGTAATTGAATTTGAAAAACTAAACCGATTAAATTAAACGTTTTGTGAATAAAAGCTACTTACATCCAGTTACATTTTATTTATATTTCGAAATCTTGGTTTTATAACTTTATCAAAAAGTTAAGGAAACAAGGTAGGAATGGGTGGTATAACATTACAACACTTGGTGGTTTTCGACACGATTTAACTTCAAATGTGATACGTGACAGTTCAGTACAAATATCACGATGTTTGATATCATTCCCAAAAGTAGCCTCAATGCTTGTACGTCTACTCAACATTCACTACTTATGAGAGAAAGTCAAATCAGAAAGCAAAAACGAATACTCAATCCTTAAAAAATAAAACAAAAACAGGTAAGCAAACCAAAGGAAGCCAGTTTTGTCGCATAAATTGATATTAAAGTTATTTAGCCAATATCAACATTTTGTTTGATGGCAGTGATAAAACGGTAACAAGAACAATGTATGAGATCTACAGTCAAACATGAGGGCTAATATACATGTGGGCTGCATTTTAACTAATTGTGTTGTAGATTAGTGTAGAAAATTAATTGATGAAAGTTATAAGCAGATTCTCAACCATTCTTTCTGGAACAAGACCTGTTGGATGTCAAGCATTCATCCTGTGCTTAAACGAACACCAGATATTTGTAAGAAAGTAAACATCAAAGGATAACGAAAAATAATTAACACTAAAATTACGAAGGTTTTAACTCAGGTAAAATACAGAAACCAACTTTTCAATACTACTACGCATTTCGCAGTAGTTTATTTCGTGAGTAGCGGATTTACTGTTATATATTTATTTCTATATTTAAACTTGTTTCAGCTCAATATACACATATTTAGAAACGCTTTTAATTTCTATTGTTAAATATGTATTGCGAAAATCCCACCTATTTTTTTTCTCAAAGATTTTCGAGTGTATGCATCAACAGTATATGCTTTACAAAAGCACTAGTGCATCTTCGAATATTGCTGTCAACTGAACTTTAGAGAACTTTACCCAAAAAGTTTATAAATTGGCACGCCAAGAGATAATTTTATATTGTTTGGTTGTTATAGCTCGGAAACTATAATTCGTGGAAGCTATAACTGTGATAATCGGAAAACTACAAGTATCTGACCAAAAGCATTTATAGCTTTTGAAAATTTAAATTTATTTAATTTCAGCGAGTTAACTTGGGACATTAGTATTTATGAAGACATCGTGTAACGTCAGAGTAAAAAACAACTCACGTGTGAAGAATCTAGCTAGTTTTCTGTTTAGTGAACTGTACCTATGTATCCACACAGAATGAATTCGCTCATCGTAAACCGTCAATAAAATGTTCAGTTCCAGACCAGATAAAAGACTTCATATTGTTTGCAAGTCTATAAAACTCTTGTAAATAAATTACTATTTGTAATAAGCGTTACTATAAATTGTATTGTTGTTTGTACATTAAAATATATTTGTGTTAATTTTGTTGACAAATGTCACAAATTTAATACATACCGACTTTTAACTCGCTTATGAGTTAAACTGCAATTTGAACCGTTTGTAATTCTTATTTATCTCGGACGAGTTAGATTATAACATGCATTCTCAAAAAGATTTGGGTGCAACATACCAAGCCATTTTTGTTGTACACTAGCAAAAAAATTATAATAAATAGAACGGTTCATTTTGAGTCTAAATCTAACATACGTACTTTTTGTGCATTTTATATGTATATAATCTTAGCAGTCAATAATAAATGTTTTAAAGTATTTTTGAATTGAATATTTACTATTTAAGGTGCTTGGTGTCTAAACCATTTATTACAGTTTGGTGCAATTTCTATTATGAACCACAGCCCTGGTTCATGAAAAATTTTGACATACAAAAATGATATTAATACAGGGTGGTCGCTAGAAAAGCGGAAAATTTGAGGGTCAGATGAGATCATGAATAAAATGCGTGCTTACTCATTTCTATTTTGATTTCTTTACATCATGAATAAAATGCATGATTTTAATATCATAAAATGCATTTTGAGCATCTATGAGTGTAATATAACATATGCCTTTAAAAAACTTTGTAAAAATAAATAGCTGTTTGACAAATTTTCCGCTTTTCTAGCGACCACCCTGTAGTAATCTATACAGTATTTTTGATACGTGTTTGTTCCCTCAATGGAAAAAGAAAATAATCAAAAATGAACAACATAATTATTATAGTTGTTTGTTTAACATTTGGTTCGAAAATGAATAAATCTAGATTCTATTTACTAAGTATTTATAAATAATTTTAGTTTAACACTGTATTTATACTTTGTATAATAAATCAAAAATGCGATGATTTAACAAATGTTTGGTGTATTTTTTCAATGTTCCTTTCACATTTTTATCACTTTTATTTAAAAAGAAGAATTCATAATTGATAATTTGATTTATTTACGACCACTCAAATAAAAATAAATGCATTTGGAAATAATCAGGTTAGGTCGTTTGCCTCTAACCCGGCATGGCCAAGTGTGTTAAGGAGTTCGATTCGTAATTCGAGGGTTGTGGGTTCGAATCTCGGTCTCACCAAACATGCTCGCCCTTTCTGAAAACCCGTGGAGGCATTATAATGTGACGATCAGTCCCTCTCTTCGTTGGTAAAAGAGTAGCCTAAGAGTTGGCGGTGTATGATAATCACTAGCAGCTACCTTCCCTCTAGTCTTACACTGCTAAATGAGAGACAGTTAGCGCAGATAGCCCTCGAGTAGCTTTGCACGAAATTCAAAACAAACAAACCAATCGCTTGCTTCTGTTTAACATAAAATTATTATTTTTTTTACATTTTTCATGTTTTTTAATGGAAACTGTTTAACTTCTCTTGCTTAACTATACGTTATGATACATGATTTGTGAGTATTCAAAGTAATGTTTTACATTCCTTTAAGGTAAAATAACATGACTTTACTAAACTCATTTTAAATCCAGATGAATCGTAAAAGTATTTATATATCTTAAAGACTTTTGGGTAAAGACTGATCTTTTTAAGACAGTTGCCTTAGAACAAATAATCATTAAGGTTTTATTGATTTAATTAATTGTTTACTGGAACAAAGTAAATGTTAAATTGTGATAAGAATAAGTTGTTTTAAGATTAATTTAATAAGCTCACATTAGATCCTGTATAAATTTATCTGAATATCTATCAAGTTGATTAAATACTTACAAAATTAAAACATTAAGAAAATATTTTAAGTTTCATATCTTTATTTTGATCACGACGTTTTATTTTATGGCATTTTTGTTATATTTTAAATAATTTATTTGGCTATTCTGACAGCTAATTCACATTAAAAATCGCATTTTTGTTTCGCAATATTTCATTATACATAATATTAACATAGTTTAAATGTTATTTCTTGAGTTAAAAAGCCTCCTAAATGAAACCGATAAAAAAATTAATATTTTAGTTATTGCTGCTTAATACAATATTCTTATAACTTCTTTAAATTCCTATTTTCTACTAATGTTGTAACTTTTACTATGTTGTAACAAAGTACGTGACTATTAAAATAAATATATCAATTGCAGTGTGTGTTGCGTTAGGAGAGTTGAAAAGAATTCTGAAAAAGTTGTGACATGAAATAATGAAACCTTAATGACAAACAAAATATTAATTTTGAAGTTAGGTCATGATTAGTTTAGTTCTAGAAAAAAACTCCTAATGTATTTTTATTAAGAAATTTCGGCCTCGGATGGATAACTTTCAATCCTGCACACATGTGTTAATCTCCAGCAGATTATAATAAATCCTGTACTCTTTTACTGGTAACATTAATGTCAATAATAAGATACTATAGTCGAGAAAGGAAAAGGGTTCATTTTAACTCAACTTTCAACTCTACCAGCTTAGTGTATGAAGCATAAGAATTATTTAATGCGACAACTTGTGAAACTTGTATGATCTTGTTTTTCATCATCTCATTTTGTCTTTCATTTAATATGTTTGTTTTGTTTACTTGTTTTTTAATTGCCTGTGCTCTGCCCTTTATAGAGATTTAAGACTTTGAAGGTTATAAGTTCTCAAGATTACTCTAGAACTACGAAGAGTCATATGTTTAAAGAACCAAAAACGGGTAAGACTTTTCATACAGACACAAACAGTTATTACCTGTACTCCTTTAGTTGATATTTTCGTCTTTAGTTTACACTTGCTCTTTTTTATTTCCTGCATAACACGGTTATTTACTATTTAATTACATAACACGGTTATTTATTATTTAATTACATAACACAGTATTTACTATTTAATTACATAATACAGTATTTACTATTTAATATTATTACACAATTGTTATTTACTATTTAATTACATAACACAGGTATTCACTGTTTAATTACATAACACATTTGTTATTTACTATTTAATTACATAACAAAGTTATTTACTATTTGATTACATAACACAATTTCTATTTACTATTTAATTACATACTACAATTGCTATTTATTATTTGATTGCATGACATAATTATTGACTACTAAATTACACAACAAAATTGTTATTTACGATTTAATTACCCAACACAATTGTTATTTATTATTTAATTACATAATACAGTCATTTACTATTTAATTACACAACACAATTGCTATTTATTATTTAATAACATACTACAATGGTTATTTATTATTTGATTACATAACATAATTATTTACTATTTAATTACGTAACATTACTGTTATTTACTATTTAATTACATAATAACGTCATTTACTATTTAAATGCATTACACAATTGTTATTTACTATTTAATTACATAACGCAATATTTATTATTTAATTACATTACACAATTGCTATTTACTGTTTAATTACATAACACAGTGTTTACTATTTGACTTCATAACACAGGTATTTACTACTTAATTACACAACACAATTATTATTTAATTACATAACACAATTGGTATTTATTATTTGATTACATAACATAATTATTTACTATTTAATTAGGTAACACAATTGTTATTTACTATTTAATTACATAACGCATTATTTATTATTTAATTAATTACACAATTGCTATTTACTATTTAATTACATAACACAGTTTTACTATTTAAATGCATAACACAGTGTTTACTATTTAAGTACATAACACAGGTATTTATTATTTAATTACATTACACAATTGTTATTTACTATTTAATTACATACTACAATTGTTATTTACTATTTAATTAATACTACAATTGCTATTTACTATTTAATTACATAACAGTTATTTACCATTCAATTACATAACACAATTGTTATTTAGTATTACAGATACTTAATGTGTGCCATGCAACAGAGACAAGATTCATAGCTGTTACACATGAGTCTAGTTCCCGGATGAGCCATTGATAGATTTTGGGATTTACAACACTAAAATCAGGGGTTCGATTCTCCTTGATGGACGCGGCAAATAGCCAAATGTGACTTTGTTATTAGAAAAGCACACTCACACTCAAACATAAATAAACATGCTTAAAACATTTCTTTATTCTTCTCCGTAGAAGAACAGTGTTTGTAGTTTACTTCGTGAATGATACGACGCACACATTGATATCGTGAACAATATGACGTATGCATACGTAATACATTTTACTTGTTATTTAAACCCCTTTAATTGAAAGACACGATAATTTTCCGGGGGAATAAATAATCCATGAAAGCAACGTTAAGGCATATTTGGTTTGAGTCTGTTTAGATGAACTAGTACTGTTTGTTGCAATTCTATGTAATTACTTCGCAAAGTTGGGATGGATTTTCACCTAAATTAGAATGGAGGTTAACTAGGTCCATGCGAGAGTACATACAAATTTTCAGTTGTGAGTTTTGCGGTTTGTATGGTGTGTTTTTTTTAACCATTACTTCTCACCTTGTTGGTAGATCTTCACAAAATTTGGCATGAACATTTGCTGAATTCTTGCGAAAATGCACATCAATTTATAGTTTATATTTCGTATTTTGCAATTTTTATGGGTGATTTTTACAATTACGTATAGTTGGAGCAACTTTTCGTATCCTAAAATAACCTTTCATTAACGTTATCCCTCCAGTGGCACAACGGTATGTATGCGGAGTCGTACCGTTACAAACCGGGTTTCGATACCCGTAGTTGGCAGAGCATAGGTAGTGTATTGTAGAGCATTGTGCGCAATTCCAAACAAATTATCATTAGTTTACATAAGTTCTGTCCACAGATCGAGCTCTCCATCTTTTATATTATTATTAGGAAACCAGCTGGGTTTTGAAAATTACTTTTAAGATAAAAATATGAAAGTTTGTAACTCGAATGCTTTCAAAATGTTTCATATTTTATTTACAAAACAAAGCAGGTTTATTATGTCGAACAACGACATATTTTTATATATTTAATTTACAAATATCTCATTTGTTTAGTAAATTGTTTTTATTCTAAAGGTAAAAAAGTATATTTAGGTCATTGTAGCTTGAAGTAATATCAAAATTTTATAAATGTGTTTTTACACCAGTAACCTCTGTAGCTCACTTGTAAGTACGAGAGCTTATAATACTAAAACTTGTGTTTCAATACCTGAGGCAGGCAAGACACGGAAACCTACAGTGTAGCTTTGTACTTAATAGCAAATAAATGCTACTTCATTACGTGAAATCGAAACATTATTTCACAAGTAAACCCTAATATGTACATGTAATATCAATATAAAATGACAAGCTAATAATTATGTATTCTGTTTCATGTAGATATAATTGTGTGGTGTAACAATGAATTTCTTTTGTACACTATATATTACAATTGTATTCAGGAATAGCTTAAGTTCAGAAAATGGTTTGTTTTCCGATTTTCGCGCAAAGCTACACGAGGGCTATCTGCGCTTCGGAAAATGGACCGTAAATCGTTTATGTTATTTTGATTTGAACAAAAACATGTAATTTCTATTGAAATGAACTACGATTTAATTTTTTATAATAACTAAGTGAAATTGTATAAGTAAATACCTCAATAATAATGTCAAAATCATTGTACCTCACGCAATTAATTAACAAATTATTGATTTACAAAACATCTTATAACACATCTTAATAGGACTATTATATTTATTATAATAACAAGTAAATAAAGCAAAATAACTGCTTAACAATTAACCAAAAGCTAATCCCAAGGTTTGAACAGATTCATGGAAAAATTATCTTTTAAGACATTTGTTTCGAATAATCATAAGATACGCAAGAGCTGTCGCATGTAACAGACATTTTTAATTTTCAACTAATAGTTTAGAGGGAACCTACTGGTCTACAGCTTTTGTAATCGAATAAAGAGATTTTGACCGTCACTTTTATAGCGCACCGAAGGCCCTAAAGTTCAGAGCGTAAATTTTACACAAAGGTAATCTCAACAAAGATCAGTAAATATAACTTAAAAGTAAGAAAACTGATATAATGTTATTAGAAATAGTAAATGCATATTCTGACTTAAATTTAAATAATTTATATAATTTTATCGCAGATTACCAAGCATACACTCTGTGATGGTTCAAATTATAAAAACGAATGGAAGAGAGTAACACTGTGAGGTTTTTCACACTTTTATTTATTCTTTCTGTATTTAGTGTAAATATATATTATTTTACAATTCAAACTACAGAGTACAAAAATAGTACATAGTAGACAAATACATTTAAAAAACGCAAAATTAATCTTCAGCATATAAAAGTTTAAGAACTTCCAAAATGACGAAACGTTTCCATATTAATTTTCTCACCGTTTTATTTTCTATCGAAATTTTTGTTACACCATTTAATCCCACTAGTTCCATAACAGAATGGAAACATGTTTTTATAGTCTTTAAATGCTCAAGGCTAACTTTTGCCATTTGACACACCAACGAACAAAGTTAATAAAGTTCTTTGGGGCAATAAACGTATCTGATTCGATTTTAACGTATATGATATAATATATATAATATAAGGCTTTATCTGGAATTGAATTTTTCGGTATTTGTTGTGATATTAATTTAAGTTCTTCACACATACTTTCACAACAGGTATTCCATCAATATTTACTTATTAATATTTTTTCTACGTGTTTACAGTTTTTGTGCCACTAAAACTTTCTGGTGAGTTCTTGAAGTCCCTCGAACCCGCCTTGAGAAAACTGGTACAGTCTTATCACGGATCAGTAAATATATATAATAAATAGAAATTAAGGACATTGTTCTAATCTTATCACAGATCTATAAGTATATACTATAACTTAAAATAAAAGAAACTTATATAATATTATCAATCTTATTAGAGAACAGTAGGTATATATTATACCCCGAAATTAAGAAAACTGATGTAATCTTATCACAGATCAGAAAGTGTGTACCATATCTTGAAATTAAGAAAACTGATAATTTATATAAGCTTAGAAATTCTTTTCAAACAAAGCCGATCGTTTTTACCTTTAAGCTGAAACCTCTGAACAAAAATATTGAAACCATATAAGTGAAGAATGGTGAAACATTAATTTAATATATCCACTGTTGTACATGGATGGGCCTCCTGGCGGACTTGTTGATAAGTTTGAGGACTTACGACGGTAAATTTTAAGGCTCGATTGCTTGCGGTGAGCTGATTGCAGATGGTCTATTCTGTCGCTTTGCACTAGAAACAAAACTGATAGATCTCTCAGATTTTCATGAACTAATGTCTAAATGAAGCCCTGTTCAGAAAATAGGTTATTTCTTTCTGTGAGTAACACGCATACAAACCGCTTTTATAAGTACTGTAAAGAAATCAACCCACCAGTGACTCAGCTTGAGGGCTCATAATCTGAACATCGAGGCTCCATACACGCGGTGGGCACAGCACAGTTGCCTTATTGCGTAGACTTGCACCTAAGCACAAAAGAAATAATAAAATTATTGGTGGATATTCCTTAAAACAGAATATCCTAATGCCATTAGTTATGGAATGTCCTAAGTATGTATGCTGAGATTATAATATTTTTTTTAATGTTGAAGATAAAATAGTTAATGTGCATGTCTGTTAAACGCTGTTACGGTTGAACAATCTTTTTGAGTCATTGATGTTACTCAAGTTTAGTAATATTGAAAAACAGGTTTGAAAGCAACTTGTAAAAAATAATAAAACAAACAACGATATAGTTAATGTTCCATAATTAATAATTTTGTAATTTTGAAGAAAACTTACAACACTAACGAACACATATCACTAACAGATGGCGGAAGAATATTTTATAAGCTCTGGAGCATTCTTTGACGCTGCGGACGCCTGACCAAATCCGTGATCAAGAATCCTAGTTGAGTTTGCTAGTTATTCTGGATGATTCAAGGAAATAATGATTAATAATATAATGCTTAAACTTTTGACCCTAATTCTGATGTGTTGTGACAAAAATAAAGTTGATAATAGAATTACACTTTATCAACTTAAACCGATTGAAACTGAAACGGTTGCCGTCAAGCGATTTGTTGGCATAAATAGTGTCTTAATATACATCTATTGAATACCGTATCACCTGAAGAGCACTGGTATCATACGAAAGTACTTGTCGGCACAGATTTAATGTAAATTAATTTATCATCCCACAATTTTCGTTACTTTTACCTACAAGTTCTTATTAATAAATATAATATTTTTATGCGTGGAATGTAAAAGAACCGATGTTTGAGACTAACACTGGACATGTGTTGTGTGTATTTGCAATAACCTGAGTCCTTCAGTGACGCTAGAAACCGGGCAGAGCACATCCTGTTGTGTAGCTTTGTGCTAAACTGTAAACAAACAATAACTGAAATTTTGATTTACTTCTTTATCTAATAGGCATATTTAACTTGGGAAAACGAATTAAATTGACATAAACACAATAGGAGGTAAGATGATAAACAGTTCTTTAACTTACATAAAACCCCAAACAGATCATGATTGTGAAACACGTTAATCAGTGATACTTAAAAACAAGAAAATTGTTGAAACTGAAAAATACTGTTTCTCAGGATGCTTTCTTCAACAAAGATTAAATATGAATTCACTGAAAGCTTCTAAGAGGAATGTATCATCATATTGAGACGTAAGACTCTGTGCTAGAGTGATCTAGTAAATAATGTCTCCAGCCTCTAATTTCAAAGGCTAACTGTTTGTGGCCCTTTGCAACAAAAACACGCTCCGCACTTTGATGTCACGGATGTGTTGTGAGAGGCAGTCAGATTCCAAATGAGTATCTCAAGAGTTGACGATGGGTACAGACTGCCTTCTCTATAATCTATGAGCTTAAAATTAGGGACATCTATGCGCAGATAACCCTTATGTAGCTTTACAATAAATCCTAAAATTTATGTAAGGGAAAAGTAAACATGCCTCTCTAGAAACAGGCTAAAGAAAGAAAATGCTTTAAGTTTTGTACGTTTGATTTTATTGTAACAAATATAAAACGTTTGTTTTTGTATTTTAGAATAAGGATATTTAACCAGGTTGACAATTACTTATTTTCTAGTGCATTGAGCAGAAATAAAAGTCAAGGTTTTCAATTATCAGAAAACTACATTTTTTGGTCTGTTGATAAAAAGTTTCAATTGTACGTTTGTTTCTTCCATTTAACACCGTACTATTCCTAAACTAAATTATTAAGCACAAAGCTACACAACGGGTTATTTAAATGGTCAGTAAATTCTACTAGTTAGTTATGCTTATACCGTTAGATGGCACTCTTGACTCAAACTGCTACATTACGTTGATAAAAGAGTAGCATCAGTTAAGATTACAAAATAAACCACACAATAAAAGTAGTGACATCGGTTATTAGAAAAGGAATTATTACGGACTGTGTAAAATTTCATAACTGTATACAAGTAACCTCTTACATGATAAAATGAGATACTTAAGAAAATTAATCAAATCTTATAAAACTACTTAGTACTTTTTATACCAATTATTTCGGCTGGACCCACTGTACTTATGTAACCAAGTTACTGAACAATAGCTAAGTTAGAAATACAAAAGAAATTCTGTTTCACTCAAAAGCAGGATGCATGAAATCGATATTCCAAAAGTGATTTATCTTCTAAAAAGTTCAAGAACCAGAATATGATAAGTCGTTCCATAAAAGGCCTGGTATGGCCTGGTGGTTAAGGCACTCGACTTGTAATCTTAAGGTCGCTGGTTCGAATTCCCGTCACACCAAACATGCTCGCTCTTTCAGCCATGGGAACGTTATAATGTGATGGTCAATCCCACTAATCGTTGGTAAAAGAGCATCCCAAGAGTTGGCAGTGGGTGGTGCTACCTTCCCTCTAGTCTCACACTGCTAAATTAGGGACGGCTAGCATAGATAGCCCTCGAGTAGCTTTGTGTGAAATCCAGAAACAAAACAATAAACAAACGTTCCATAAATTAGTCCTTTAACAGCGCCTTTGAGAGTGATTTTACTCTGGAATGTTTGCTTAATTGTAATAAAACTTATCTGAACCAAAATATTCTGTCTTTAAAATAAAGTACATTGTTAAATTAAAAAATAAATTCACATTTCACGGTTTGACTTCTCAACTTTTCCTTCGTTACCCAGGAGGCAGCGAATAGGACGCAAACAGCCCAATACGCGGTTTTGTAATAAAAAAAACGAACTTGTTTTTATAATCAGGGGCTCGTGATGACGACTTCATACTAAATTATCATCTCATTGTCCATATCAAACGCTTTAAGTATTCCATTCATTTTCTGCTTTTATGATGATGATAAATCCAGGTCAATGCTCTGTGAAACACAAAATGCAATTTTTGATTGAGTAAATAAAACGTCAGTTTTTTTATCGATAAAAATGAACAGTAATATGATTCAAAAACTTATGTAATTAAAACTACCAGAAATATTTCTTCCCTACACGTTATGAATGTTTATTACACAGGTGGTCGAAATTACAATTCCTATATTAAAGTTTAATAACCAAAGAAATACAACCATACTGTTTTGGACAGTTTGTAGCCCAACTCAAACAGTTTTTATTGTCTTTTTTAATTTTTACTTCAGTGAATAGTGTTATCCCCGAAAAATAGTAACCTTGCAAGAAGAGACTCGATGTGTTTTTTGTGTTGCAGAGATTAAGTCAGTGATTGTGATGCTCCATAATTACAGACATTGCTACAGGAAAGAAGTATGGGGGTATGTTAAAGATACTGTGCGTCGCACACCTATATCAACCATCACAGAGCTAAAGACCAGTTTAATGGGCACCATTGTTACTGTTAGTGATGACATGTTGCAGCAAACGTGTACTGAAATCGAATAAACATAGTCTGAGTTTAGCTACAATGTGTTGAAAACTGTATGGTGCCATTTTCTAAGTTATTTTGTCATTAAATTTTAAAATAGGAAAAATAATTTTGGGCCACTAAACCAGGCGACTCAAAAGTCTATTGATAGGTAAACTAAAAAATGTAGAAGTTTTTTTATTTCTTAATTTCGCTCAAAGCTACAGGAGAGCTATCTACGCTAGTCATCTCTGACTTAGCAGTGTAAGACAAGAAGAAATATAACTAGTCACCAACAGCCACCGCCAACTCTTGGGCTACTCCATTACCAACGAATAGTGGGATTGACCCGAACTTCATACCTTCCTCAGCTGGAAGGGTGAGCATGTTCTGTGTAACGGGGATTTGAACCAGTAATCCCAAGTCGAACATCATAGTCACCTGGCCATGTTATTATTCATGTTATGGAATGAGGTTGGCCCTATGACGATTTGTTTGACGTTTTTATAAAGTAACTGAAAAGTCATGTCCATGAAAACTTTTGTTAATATGTATCACACACAAAACTTTCAATTTCAAAAGTGTATACATCGACAAATTACCAAATTCGGTTCATGAAAACATATAAAAAATTATCATCCAAAATAATTTGAAGATACAATCATTTCTTTAATTTGGAATCTATTAGCCTACAACGCTTAAATTTTTTTTTGTTACAATACAAAATAGTTTTAATCCGCTTAAAAACCTTTAATAAATACGGTCTGTATTTTTGCTTTAGATTTATTAGGGCTAAGTTTTATCGTACTTGATTAAATTGTCTTAAATTCTGTTACAATTGTTTTCAAGTACTTTTGGTATGACATTGCCACATCAGGAAAGACTAGGGTAGATAGTCCTCATGTAGTCTTGTGCGAACTTCAAAACAAACCAGTCAAGTAACGTGCTAGATTTGTAGAAGTCATTTTTTTGTCGAAACTAGTTATTTGATTATAAACTATATATCACGATAATATCACTTTGAGCTTGTCATTTATTAAACTATTTCTAAGTCAGCTCTGCTATTAGTTTTACGTATGCGTGCTTCTGGAAACATAGATGTTTATGTTCATTATCCTAAAATATTTGTAGAAATCAGTTATAATACAAATGCTAAGTAAAGCAATATCCAAAACGTGTCATCAGCACAAAACAAAACGTATTTCAAACCTGTCATTGAGTTACTTAAAAACAGTGACGTAAACTAGACTGTTCCCGGTGAGACAGCATAAAGTCTCCGGGTTTGCAACGCTACAATCAGGGACTTGATTGCTCCAGGTGGACACACCAGCTAGGCCAGTATGGCTTTGCTATAGCAAAATACGCATAATTAATTTTTAGTTTAAAGTTATGGTTGACGTTTGTGTGACTGTTATTTAATTAATTTGATCTAATGTCTAACTGAGGTGTTATCAGATTTGATTGATAAACATATAGAGATGTATAGAAAGGGCATGTGTATATTAAAATTTTCTTCGTAAACTCAGTAGGGATCGCTGGATGTGCGATAAGTAACAAAAGAAGCCCTACTGCTTTCAAGGTTATTTCTTCTTAAGATCCCTAAACATTCGGGTCACCACATTCACAGTAAATCTTATGGTGAAAAGTATTGTCTCTTTACGATATTTTTTCGCTAAAAATAGAAGGCTGAACAGAAGGGGCAAGTTGGGCACGAAAAAAATTGCACGTGTTCATCATGCTTCACGAGCCTATATTGAGTTCAGTGTTGTAGTGGTCTGTTTATCTTTTAAGAAGAAGCCTGAAAGCACCGATTCAAGATTCAGAAAAAAAAAGTCTAGAGATGAATGGGAAAGAAGGGAGCTCTGATACTGATGACCTTTGTAAGAACACAAAGGTAGCGTTTTTGTTTTGTTTTTTTTACTATTTTCATACTTGCTCACACCTCTTTGTCAGGTTTATATTGACTATTGGTTCAAGGAGATAGCTTATCCATGCATAACGTTGGAGCTTATTCTTGAACAATATATCATGGAAACTATACTTTGTCTCTTCACTGAGATTGGTACTCCACTTCCAACACTTCTCACAGTCAGATATCTGTCTGGATGTGGTTTAACATAGAAACATAGGAGGATCGTGCCATACCTTTAATCTCTGATTTAAAAGATTAAGATTAGCATAAATTAGCACATACAGTTTGTAAATTTATTATACATTACAAAATTGATGCCAAATATTTGAAGCTTTTTACTGAATATCAGTGGTGGTAAACGTTTTCTCTGATATATCTTTATTAGGGTGCTTTATGTGGTCCTAGTGTTGTAGATTCTACTAGTTATTTAAATTTTCTCAGAGACTGGACTAGAAATGTAGTGTAATGAAATATAATAGGCCTAACATAATGTATTATGACAAGTATAATTATTTATAATCATGTTTTGTTAATTTCTAAAATGCATTCCTACCACATCGAAATATGTTTCAGTTATGTTTTTTAATTATGTTAAAGGAGCAAAAAAATATTTGCTTAAAAAAATCATTGGCGTGTTGTATGAAGGAAAATTGGCCAAAATTAATAGTATAGCAGATGTTTGATCAGTTGTACTCCATTGACAGAGTTGTTGGTTTGATCTGAATTTTGCGCGAAGCTGAACTAGGGCTATCTGCGCTAACCGTCAATATTTTAGCAGTGTAAGACAAAAGGGAAGACAGCTAGTCATCACCACCCACTGCCAACTCTTGGGCTACTCCTTACGAGTCGAGCGCTATCACCACCTGACTAAGCCAGTCCTGCTACACACGTGATAGCACATTTGAAGTAGCTGGTGAAAGACTGTATATACAATATGAGTTCAGACTAGTCACCAATGTCAGGTATTAATAGACTTATTAATGTATTTGCCATCACGTAAGATTTCTATGGGCACCAAGTACTTAGCTATCATTGAGATAGATCAACCTTAGAAGAGCGCATGATCTTCACCATTGTTAATCTATAGTAAGAAAGGTGTACTGATGTTGGGTCTATGCAGCTATTCATGTAAAACATTTCTGCTATCTTATGTGGACAAATTTCTTGATGTATTACATAATCTGGTAACTGGTCGCCTGAGCTGGACGATGAAAACTAAGAGTTTATTTCACCAATTGAGAAAGCTGGTATGTGTTTTGTGTCATGATTTTTGATCTTTACAACGTGCCCGATATTTTGAAGCAGCTAAATGAACTTGCATTACACGGTGTGCAAAGGAATGGTGTATTATCATTGTTGGTGACAGTTTGATATTTGGTCACATGTTTCACACAGCATTTAAAAAACTTGGGAAAGGTATTTCAATATTTCCAAGGACAAGTCTAAAACTGAAATCAGACAAATGTTTTCTCATGAAGATGAATGCATAGTTTATTCGATTTGTAACTAATGTGGACAAAGTGTCTACAGATCCTGCTAATATAGACTGTTTCAAGCTTATGAACAAGAAATACGTTCTGATTTTTGCATCATACCATAGGAACCTTGTAGCCAGTTTATTTACTTTCATTGTTAACTGAAGTTGAACTTAATTTTAAATTAATTTAAGACTAGAAAATCATATCAGTTGTTAAAATGTGTCTGAAATGGCACACCTGAACTGACTTGTTTGTGAGAAAATGTTCCATGTACTGACTAAAAATATGGATTATACGACCATTAATGTGGATCATACAGACTAATTTGCTATTTAACGACAATAGCACAATGACGTTTAATAACTTGGATTATATGATCACAGCTGTAGACTGAATAGGCTCTTCAGCTATGTACAGAAACTCTAACGATGACATAATATTTGGATTGTGACATTGTGACATTGATTAAGATTTACTTGTAAGATATGGTAAACACGATTATGATAAAATTAAAGAAGTGCTATAACAAGCACAGGGTGGTGTGTATCATTATATTTCATATACAAGCCAGATATTAATGTATCCATAACTGTACAGTGGACAAAGAATTGGCTGCAGCAATAAAATTCACAAATGTACGTTTTCCACTATCCAGTCAGGGTATATTACGTGTCACTAAAGTAGCTGGTAACTTTTAGTGATCCGTAAGTATCCCCAAAAGCTGGAATACAAAATTGTACAATTCAACATTATAAAATTAATTGAGTCGGCACTATGGATATTCAAATAAACTTTCTTGCTGGCAGACAAAATCTTGTTCATGTTTTTTTTATTTTGTTAAGTTTAGACGTAATGCTTTTGAGAAACTAAAGTCTCAACCATAATAAGAACCAAAGAAAATTGTAGAGATTTTATTATTGAATGGATTCCAAAAATAAATGAAGGAGAAACTATAAGAAAAGCAGCTAATGAGAGAGCCTACACTTAACATAAACTGAAAGAAGAATAGTTAAAGGACGCAAATCTACCTTTTCTTGAAACAAGATGATCACGACCATTACATATTGGTGAACACAGAATGAAAGCAAATAGTCTCTGGCTATTTTTAGTAAATTAGAGGCTTGGAAAGGAATTGTATACTGTATACCATAGCTATAATTTGAGCAAGTGTGGTATCTAAACTCTGATCCATGAAAGGGTTCCAAAATCTTTGATACGTAATACTCTCAGAACATTCGTAATATACATATTATAGACATCATGGAAGATTTTGTACCACAATTAACTTGTAAAGTAGCAAATAGAAGATATAAACGCTGCACTGCTTATGTGGCTTAAAGGTAGGTTGTCTACACTAGGGAAACTTCCATGCCAACTTGTAGTTAGGACAATGGCGATATATAATCTTTTTAGATGAATCTTATTTCTGGCTTGTTAAAGCTGCTGGTCGGATTCGTATTCATCGTTCTGGAGAACGGATGAGATAATACGCGTTTGAACAGTTATTTATCCAAGTGAAACAACTGCTATTCATATCCATCAGGGAAACGTCAGTAGCGCCTTTTCTTCAGGCATCACATGAGACGATATTTTAGCCATATGCTAGGGCTAAGTTTGGTAATAGCATTGTGCTCCAGAATAACAATTCCACTGTCTATAGTACACTTATTGTAGAGGATTATCTCCACCATAAGGACATTGCAAGATTGTCATGACCAGCAAAGTCTTCAGATTAAAATCCCATTAAGAACCGTCGGGCAGAAATGAGCCGAAATATTACTAATCAATACCCTAAACCAGCTATTTAGCTACGCTGTTGCATTCTAGTGTCAAGTGAAGTTATTAGAAAACCAGGAGAACCAACCAAGCACTGAAAGTTTAATACGAACTGATATAAACTGTAATCTGGGGATCGCGAGTTCCAACACCCGTCACACCAAACATGCTTACTCTTTCAGCTGTGGGAGCGTTATAATGTGATGGTCAATCGTGCTTTCGTAGGTAAAAGGGTAGCCCAAGAGTTGGGGGTGGGTGGTAATAACTAGCTGCCTTCCCTTTAGTCTTACACTGTAAAATTAGGGTACGCCTAGCGTAGATAACCCGCATGTAGTTTTGCGCGAAATTCAGAAAACAAACAAGCATAATCTGTCTCATTATACAAATTACTTATATTAAATGTTTAATATTACATGTATTTTTTTTATTTTGACAGCGCTAAGTGTATCTACATTACATCTTAATACTATCGTTATTTGTCACAAAATATATACGTATTTTGGCCAAGATTGTACAACGCGTTGATAAGTTAATGTTATAAGGTAATGATAAACCTCTTCAATACTGGAAACTAAAGAGTGAACGAGTTGAAATTGTAGGCTCTCATGATGCACTGTAAAATATTACCCCTATCCAGCACAAGAGTAAGATAAGAGTAAATAGAACTTTTTGTTTGTAATATGATATGTTTGGTGGTTTTTTTTATTCAATTACGCACTGAAGAGCTTGTTTAGGCTTACTTACGTATTATGTTTGTTTTGAATTTCGCGCAAAGCTACGCGAGGACTATCTGTGCTTAACTTAGAAGTGTGAGACAAGAAGGAAGGAAGATAGTCATCACCACCCACCGTCAAACTCTTGGGCTACTCTTTTACCAACCAATAGTGAGATTAACCGTCAAATTATAACGCCCCCACGGATAAAAGGGCGAGCATGCTTGATATAACCACATATTATATCAGCGCTTCCCAATTATTAACAGCTCGTATGGTAACGAAGATAGCTCAACATAGGTTTGCTATTGCGTGTTTATTTTTATTTGAGTAAGGCTTAATGTGAATTGGAACAGGATTTTGTCTTTTTGAAATATCCGGAAAAAATGAATTTCAGTTAGTAATTACTTAGTTCTCTGTTAGGCCTATTTTCAAGATATCTTAAGAATTTTAGCATATTATTCTTGTACATTTCTACTGATTTCAGCTAGAAAAGCAAATAATCTGCCTTTTAATCAGATTTTTGTCGTTTCAATTAAGCTATTAATTTAACACTGAACATCATAAAGAGAAAAAAAGCAAAACAAACATCTACCTTTTTCAGTAAGAGTAAAAAACAAAAACAATATTTTTTTGCACAATTAACTGCAGTGCGAATCTGGTTTATATTATTGTCACTAGGCGGATGATGGCAACAGTGTTCTCGAAAGTAGTCGACTGAAATGTCTGATAAAAGGTTTTATCTTTCATTGTGCCCAAAAAAATACATCGTTTTTAATTTTTAATATTGTAGTAATATGAGTCTGAAAAGATATTATTGCTCTTTTCATATCGTGGAGTAGTACTTTTCACGCCCACTATTTCTATTCTCAGGGTTCACGTGTGTGTACTTTAATAAGGTTTCATCAAACTGACATACGGTTTAAGGACTTTTTTCTGTATAATATAAAATAAATAATCAGATTTTAAACATTTTGTTCAGGTCCTATTTTTTCCCGTTTCGTAGGAATATAAAATTTCTGGTCACGAAATGATTAAGTAGCATTTGCATTCTGTTTTTAAGAAAAAAACTTGTCCCCTCACACTAACTCATCGGGAAGTCTGTAGACTTTTAACGATAAAAATCTGGTTTTGATACCCGTGGTGGTTACAGCACAGATAGCCCATTGCGTATCTTTGTGCCTAATAATAAACAAGGTTTATTAATAATATCTAATGGTTTCGGAAATACTTGTAGAAACACGTAGAAAGGTATCCACGTGCATGTTTACTAAGCTATAACTCGAGTTGAAATAATCCTACAAACTGTTTTTGTTTTTTTCTTTTTAAACATTTGGCTCTGTAGTTGTCACTTTACGGGTTTCCACTAAAGAAAGCAAGACACACGTGTCTGTGTTTCAGTAAACACTGTATCGAGCGAAATTATTCAAAACGGCGTTGTTTATGGCTTCAGGAACATTAGCTTTTTGTAGGTCGAAACGTTATACTTTTTACGTCTTTCAATAATTGCAAAGTATAATTACTTAAGTTTTGGTTAAATTATTTGGTAAAACAATTTCCTGAACAAAAAGGAAGATGATTGCTCAAAATCCCCCAAGATATGTAAAGTGTGCAATCAAAGATTTTATTTCAAAACTTAAACTAAGACAATTAATAGTGCAGAATATATCTCGATAGGAAAGTCAATCCAGCCATACGAATAACTTAAATTTATTGTGAAATCAAATATTTTAATGTATCCACTGCTGAGGTTACTAAGAAACGACGAGTCTTGCGTGTCCAACTTACCGCTGAAGTCGTGACGTGATAAAATCTAACACGTGACCACAGGAATTAACAACGCATGAATTTCTAATTATCTCACATGGTCGTTTGCAGAGGCTTAAAACGCGCGCAGCTAGCTATCAGTAATGATCTCAGTTGAAGTTGACGCAAATTACACGTTGTTAATTCCACGAACTTGTCATCGAGACACAGTAGCAACCATGCAGTTTGGTTGAAGAAAGCACCACGTCAAAACAAAGTTTGGTCACAATATTTGTTAAATAATGGTAATCGAACAGATATTCTGAGTGTATGTATTTATTTTTCAATGTATATTAGTACCTCAAATAACATAGTTATAAATCAATCGACCCCATATTTTTATATAGCAGTTGCCACAACTTACAACTGTTTGGTCAAGTTTATGGGTTTTAACGTTCAATTGTCAATGGACAAGAAGCTCTTAAGTTGCATGTAATATTTGACCATCAACGAATAAAACTATTTTTCGACCTCATTTCTTATGAGTACTGTTCACGTTTTCTTGCTTTTTAAAGTTAATCCAAACTTTTAGTGCTTACCACTGATTACAAATTATTTATTAAAAAAGAGCATTGTTCCTTTTTACGTCAAAAAAGTCGTTTATGATTGGTTCCTTGTTCATAAGTCTAACAGTTGGAGGACCTTCAGAAGGATGAGTCGTATATCTGTGTGAGATATTTATAAAGATATCCAAAGCTCGATCAATATTTCTGATTTTGAAATCTGACAGAATAGGAACTTGTATAAAAAACAACAAATTTAATAAAAAGCTGGATGAATGATCAAATTAAATGATAATAAGATTAGCTTTCACAAAATTAACTTTTTTGTGTTCTCAGAGGTGAAACGTTTCATTATCAACAGAATCATGTTTTCGTGACCTTGTGAAATCTCCAGTTAACTATACGAAGAACTGAAGTGAAAACTGAACAATACATGAGTCAAATTATCGTCCGTGAGATCTTTCTTTAACCTCGTAACTAGGAGGGAGACAGAAATCTGTTAATTTATCTCTTCAAATGTATTAGGTTATACTAAGTGAGAATTACGTGTAATAAATTGTCTGTCATTTTGCCTGGTAATATAGAAAAATATATAATTTTATTGGATTAGGTCTAAAAATATAATTCTCTCTCAATCTCTTTTTGTTAGAGTTTAACTTGTGAAGGGCGTGGTTATTGCCTTCCCCCATCCCAGGGGCGCTTGACGGTAAGTGTGAGACTTCATAATGCTGAACTACGGGGTTCGATCCTGTGATAAACACAACAGAGATAGCCTATTGTTCTGTTAGGACTTTTTTTCCAGTGTTTGTCATATCAACACTTTTGTGTGGGCCCGGCATGGCCAGGTGGTTAAGGCACTCGACTCGTAATCCGAGGATCGTGGTTTCGAATCTCTGTCTCATACCAAACGTGCTCATCCTTTCAACCGTGGCGGCGTTATATTGTGGCGGTCAATCTTACTATTCGTTTGTATAAAAGTAGCTGTTGTTTTGAATTAAGCACAAAGCTACACAATGGGCTATCTGTGCTCTGCCCACCACGGGTATCGAAACCCGGATTTTAGCGTGTAAGTCCGCAGACATACCGCTGAGCCACTGGGGGCTATAAAAGTAGCACAAGAGTTGGCGGTGGGTGATAATTACGAGCTACCTTTCCTCTAGTCTTATACTGCAAAATTAGGGACAGCTAGCGCAGATAGCCCTTGTGTAGCTTTGCGCGAAATTCAAAACAAACCAAATAAACCACTTTTGTGTCTCTTCAAACGTTAATAGAAAACTTTCAATAGAAGTTAAATAAATAGTTAATTTTCTGTTGTGATATTGTATATGAACTGATATTTAAAATATACGAATTAAAGTCAAAATTATCTAGGGTAAAAAGCATCATAATAATACGATATGAAAAAAGTACCGTGAAAATCGCACTTAACTAATGATAAATAAATTTGTAAATTGCCCTCTTGTGAGAGTCCCTTGCTGGTACAGAGGTAATTATACGAATTTACAATGCTAAAATTAGGGGTTCGATTCCCCTCCGTGGACTCCGCAGATAGCTCGATGTGGCTTTGTTATAAGAAACACACACACTCTTTTCTGAGAAAGCACGACTATTTTGCAATTTACTCTAGCTGCCCCCTCCAGTGGCACAGCGGTATGTCCGCAGACTTAAAACGCTAGAAACCGGGCTTCGATACCCGTGGTTGGAACAGCACAGGTAGCCCATTGTATAACTCTGTTCCTAATTCCAAACAATCTACTTTTGCTACTCGCCTTTTCTTTCCAACTGCTACTCTCTTCAATTGTTCACTTTCAACTCAATCGCCTTCATTTTTCATAGTTAATCATTTATTGGTTTGTTCTTTTGGTTGCTTTTTGTATGTGATTGTATGAGCAAAGTTATCTTTTGAGTGTGCAAAACTATCCAGAAAAACTCCCCCTTTATTTGAAATCGCACTGGGTGTCTGTCGCCTACTTGCTGGGCTGTGTATCAAAGGGTTTAAGATTCGATACTTTACACTGTGCACGCGTAATAAAAGTAATAGTCATTTCCTTTATTTGAGTCCTTCGTTGGAATAGCGATAAGTCTATGGATTTACAACGAATTCCCGCGGTGGACAAAGCAGATAGCTCGATGCAGATCTGCTATAAGAAAACATACACAGTCCTTTATTCGATTAAGAGCAATCGCATAGGCGGTAGGTTCCGCTTACTAAGTTCAGCTAAGTAGTTAAAGTTATGGATAGCTATATCCAAACCAAAGAAATTTCTGACCTGTCCGTGTAGCCCGTGTGTCTCATAAGATTTTGTTCAGATCGATCAAAATATTGTGATGAGACTGTGTGTGAAATTACATGTGAAAAACATGTTTATTCCTTACGTGATTTAGAACGCCACAACACCTGTGAACAGTCATGGAGATTTTTCTGTCTTATCGTACATGTAATTGTTGTTATCTACATGTGATGATGTGTTTACCCAAGCAAACACCCAATTACAGTGAGTTTGGCGACAGATGTATACAACTTCAGATACCTCGATTACTTTACACATGATTTCAGTAAGTTTGGTTGTTTAGTAGACGGGGCCCGGACTCCCCATTTTTCAATCTTTCCCGATAAAAATACATCAAAATTAAGAAACTTAATTCTAGAAAAAGCAGGAGAGTTCGTAAAATTTAATCCAGAATATATGAGCTTCCAGAATTTGTCTTAAAGTTCAGGACACCGACTGTGATGGGTGCACCTGTGGTGCACGTTCCCTCCGTTCCCTTGGTCAAATAAACCCTACTCTTCACCCTTACACCTCTGTTATTTTTAATCGAAAATTTATACACAATTTGCTTTATATTTATCAAGCACCGAATATTTTTCGATCACTAAACTTAACAATGTATCATGTAAAAATAAAAACAATTAAAACAGTAAGCATAATCAGATTTACAAAATACGTGTAATATGATTGCTGTTGTATTGTTTTATTGTAAAGCACAATGCTATGCAATGGGCTTTCTGTGCTCTGTCTTCCGCGGGATTGAAACCTGATTTTTAGCATCGTAACCCACTGAACTACCGCTGAGCTAATGAATGTATGTGTAATATGAAATATAAACGTTAACTGAAATACATAAGCAGTTATGGAGCCATAAAATACAGTTATATATTATATATATTTATGTGATTCATATGTTAAGTATTTATATTGGTAATGGACCAGATGATCTCGTGCTGTTTTCACTGTTAATTTTGTATAGCAGAGTAACCTATGCAGAAACCTTTGAAGTACATGAATGTTACTTGATCCAGAGCTTCGACTTTAGTTTTGTGGCTTCAGTAGTTTTATGGTATTGTTGACAGATACTAGTTGAAAGAACAACCTCGCTTTATTTTCCATTTACACAATTACGACACCAGCATGTTGGTCTTCTCTTTTTCTTGATACCATGAATATTGGTTTATTACATATTTCTGTGTTGTGCCTTTTGGTCATTTTTTAAAATTCCTGTAAAAATTAAAAGAAAAACGAAAAATATCTGACCGTATAGTCCTAAACTGTGGGTTTACATACCCGGTAATTGAAAATACGTCAAGAAAGTATGTGGGAATTCATATGTTTCACAAAATTCAACACTAAGAAAATTTCTTCCTTTGTTTAGGGCAAGTGTTGACTGAGGTAGTAAATAACTTAATGCATGGTTTGAATCGTAAATAAAACATTCTGCATTGACACGTGAAGTACCAGAAGGTGTCTAGGAAAAAATCGTTTATTTCAGAAGAAAAATATATTAGGCCACCTGTGGGATTCACCGAGGAGAGTCAAACCCCAGATTTTAGTGTTGAAAGTCTGTAAACTTTTCACTGTTGCAATGAAAAAAACAAAAACGTCTCAAATTAATACATAAGTACTTAGTTTTTCTTTTCCAGCTTAAGAATGTGTTTAGGTATTCTAACAACACATAATGACGAGAAGTCGTCCGCTTGAAGTAAATACAAAACGATATTGTTTTCATGACATTTTATTTTATCTTATGTTTTCATGAACACATCTTATTTTGTCTTATATTTTCATAACTACATCTTATTTTGTCTTATAATTTTATTGATATTTATATGTCTTCCTTTATTAAACTTAGTAGATAATAAAAAATGAAATGTTTGAACATTTAGAAATATAACCTGACCTCGAAACTTGTTTTTTAGCTTAAAGTACGGGTTGGAATCCACGTAATCTCAAAGTCTCTCTCGTGTGGACCGCGTGCTGGCCTCGTGGCGTCTGCATCCACAGCAGTTTAGGCTTCATTGACATTTTATTATCTTAACTTTGTTGATTAAGGAGCGACCGTAAGTGTGTGTGCCTCCACATTAAGTAAATATAAAAAAAAAAAAGAAACTCCAAGCGCTGTTCGATTCAGTTCATTTGTTTGCTGGAGATAATGGACGAGATACGTGGAAAATGTTCCCGAAAACCGTAGTTTTACGTCGGTGTTTATTGAACACATGTCTAAGGCACTTCAACATGGAGTACTAGTGGTGAAAGCTTGAGTAAAGTAGAACCTCGTATCACTACCGTGTGTATAGTTTGTCGGCTCACCTGATTTTTATTGATTAATATAAACAGAACTGAAATTTGCTTTAAAGTCGTGGAGTGAAGGTTTGATACCAATAATCACTTCGCTTATTTGCATGATGGAATTTTTAATTATAAAACAAATTATTTCATAAACATAGACCTGATGTTTATAAAATTCACAAGTGTGAGGGGGAATAACTTTTATGGAGTATGTTTGGGGGCATAAAACTTGATAATTCTGTGCAATATTCTTAACGGGCAGATTAGGGTTATCTGCGCTGGCCATCCCTAATTTAGCAGTGTAAGACTAGAGGGAAAGCAGCTAGTCATCACCACCCACCACCAAATCTTGGGCTACTCTTTACTAACGAATAGTAGGATTAACCGTTATATTATAATGTCCCCACGGCTGAAAGGACGAGCATGTTTGGTGTGACAGAAATTCGAACCCGCGACCCTCAGATTACAAGTCGAACGACTTAACCCATCTGGCCATGCCGGGCCTGATTGTAAATGTAATAATCTCTATCTATTTTAATGTGCTCTAAAACTGTGTTTTTCCACCACTGATCCGTTACAACAATTTTTCAAGTCGGCAGGATTTCATGAAAACAAAGAAACAAAAAAACGTCGGAATATTCATGTGTAAATCGTAATAATTTTTTTATTGTTCTTGCATTTTAGTGGTTCGCTACAGTGTTAGAAGGCATTAAGGGGTCCCTGGTGTGGAATAGGCTGGGAAACGATGCTCTAGTGGAATGTAGTTAGGGTAAAGCCTTGTCAAAACTATTTTTGATACAACTCTGTATAGACGTAGCCACTAGGATTAGTCCCCATTGGGTCAGCGGTAAGTTTACGAGCTCAAAATAATAAAATTCGACACTCAATTACCCATGATGTACAGAACACAGATACCACATTGAGTAGTTCTTCACTATTACCAAAAGCATCATTTAAGTGGATATTTTCTAATAGTGACATCTGTCGGTACTACATTCAATACATACTAAAAAGTTTAAAAGTGAGAGATTAAAGTAGCGATTTGGGATATTTCTAGCATCCACATTTGACACGTTTTTGAAGAGCGTTTCGACTTATCCTTACTCCTTCTTCTTGTTTTGTTTTATTAGTTTAGGTAATTATTAAGTTAAAGTCATTATTAATTCTTAACGTTTTTAGAAATATAGTTTATTTTAAAAATCAGGTTGAAAATCGAAATAAGTCCGTATCCAAATGAAGCAAGCACGACTTATAATATAATAAAAAATATTTATACTATTTTATTCAAACCTGATAAAACTTTGCAAAACAGAAAATGTCTCAATGTTTCTATGTTCACCTTTCAGTGTTTTTAATATCTGCCCCCAGCTAGTACAGCGGTATATCTACGGATTTACAACGCTAAAATCAGGGATTCGATTCTCCTCGGCGGACTCCGCAGATAGCCCAATGTGGCTTTGCTGTAAGAAAACACACACATACAATCTTTAATATTTATTGAAGAAGGTATCTCTACCTTACTTGTTGAAATCCATTTAAAGTGCCCATTTACATTCTGAAGTGGATTGTTCAATTGAAGATTCTTGAGTTTCAACTGAGCCCAATTCCTAGTTATATAGCGGTATATCTTCTGATTTACAACGCTACAAACCGAGTTTTGATACAAGTTGTGGGCAAAG
The DNA here is from genome assembly GCA_011833715.1 of Carcinoscorpius rotundicauda. NCBI lineage: Eukaryota > Metazoa > Arthropoda > Merostomata > Xiphosura > Limulidae > Carcinoscorpius > Carcinoscorpius rotundicauda. The sequence goes on from CM022395.1 coordinate 52,778,610, forward strand.
CACAGATAGTCTGTTGTGTAGCTTTGTGCTTAAGTAAAAACAATGAACTTCAAATGAGCTTTACCCTTTGTTCAGAGCAAAACAGTTCTTTGGTCATGTATACAATCAGGAAAAAGAAACGAAAACCAAGTGATTTTGAAGAAATTTCATGAATATACGTTTTTCGCGCAATAAAACTTTTAAGCTAGCCCCCCGTTTTTAAATGTTTGTGGCTAGTGATGTATTGAGGTAAGTTTGCGCTTCATTGCTTTAATAACTGTGAAAGCGACTAGAGAGGGGCCATATAATTATTCACAAAACTGTGGGTACATTACATATGTTTTATGTCTATTTTGTCTAAAAGTCACAGAAAGTTTTAATCTTGCCCATTGTGTAATATTACGCGTATGAGTTACATTCAGGAATTTCGTGATAGTTTGGGAAGTAAGTGGTCTTATAGTTAGGGCGATCGTTTCGTACTCCGATCACCGAAGTGTTCGAATCTCGATATAAGACTGACTTATCAATCTGATAATCAATTCCACAACTGTTTAATAAAAGAACATCCCAAGAGTTGGCGGGGTTGGGGTTATTGACTAGGCTAGCTCTTGCCATAAAGAGACGGTAGTGTATATAGCCCTCTAGTCACTTTGCACTAAATTCAACGAAGCAAGTTTTCGAAACAGAAACTTGTAAAGTTCTTATGCTAGTAGTAAAATTACGTGATCAAAAGTGATAATGTTCATTGAAACCACATTTGCTTCTTACATATGTACCAAAAACATATTAAATCAGCCAGCATTAAAAGGATAAACGCATCAGTAGTTGTAAAGTAAAAGCAAGAACATCGATACATAAAACACTATAGACATTTCTTGGGCTGTCATAATAGTAACTTGATTTAATATATCATATCCCATATCATTTTGTATAATATATAACATGTTATTGATACACAGTCTGACATTCATAGCTATTTATAACTAGATCTAGTAACTCATTTCTTACTACAGCTTAGAGACGCAGTCTTCTTAAGTTACACAACGGAGTTCGATTCTCATGGTGAGCACAGCACAAATAGTCTATTGTAAAGCTCTATTATTAATAAAAAAAAACGCATGGCCAGGTGGTTAGAGCGCTTGACTCGTAATATGAGGGTCGCGGGTTCGAATCCCCAACACACCAAACATGCTCTCCCTTTCAGCCGTGGGGACTTTATAATGTTACGTTCAATCCCACTCACTATTCGTTGGTAAAAAAGTAGCCCATAAGTTGGCGATGGGTGGTGATGACTAGCTGCCTTCCCTTTAGTCTTACACTACGAAATTATGTACGGTTAGCGTAGATAGCCCTCGAGTAGCTTTGTGCAAACTTCAAAACAAACCAATTTATTATAGTTTATTTACAGTTTAATTGTGTTACACATGATTGAATTCCAGCCAAGTATTTGAATAACACATAACTTACCTTTCTGTTTTATACAACCTTCCAGTATGGTTTAAAGTAACCGAATTTGTTTTATCAGCATATTGTAAATCTAGTAGTACGCTTGTTTTCGGTGCTCAATTCACTACAAACATAAAAACTTTACACTAGTTTTAAAAATAAACAAAATGTTTCAATGCGTTTTTAGTCTTTCTCATATCAATTGTAAATATAAAGGGGCACTAGAACTATAACATTCAGTTTAATATTCCATTCCTACCTTCTTACTTTTATATACTGCCATTGTTTTCTACTTTATATAAACCACTTTTATATTCTACTTGGTTTAATACAACACTAGTTCTAGTTTTAAATTGATCAAATACACTTGTTATGGTTTCAAATCGGTCTAATATACCATTTATATTTTTTACTAATACACCATTTTTGCTTTGTTAAAAGTGTCTGTTTATTTGTTTTTGAATTTCGCGCAAAGCTACTCGAGGGCTATCTGTGCTAGCCCTCCCTCATTTAGCAGTGTAAGACTAGAGGGAAGGCAGCTAGTCATCACCACCAACTAACAACTCTTGGGCTATTCTTTTACAAACGAATATTGGGATTGACCGTCACATTATAACGTACCCACGGCTGGGAGGACGAGAATGTTTGGTGCAATCGGGATTCGAACTCGCGACCCTCGAATGTTGAGTAGAACGCCTTAACACACTTGGCCATGCCGGGCCGTTAAAAGTGTCAAATTTAAAATATGTTTGGTTTATTCTTCTTTGAAATTTTACTTACATTTTTCTAGTTTATTATTTTCGGCTGTTATTCGGCAAATATATTGTACTAACCACCATTTTATCTAATGCACAGTCTTGGCCAAAATGTTTATGTACTGTTCTATATTAATATTATTGTCTGTATGCATGGATTAGTTATTGAGTAAATGCCTAAGTTGTAACAGATAAGGTAATGTCTCATCGGATAAACATATACAAGTTGTTATTTTAGTCTGTATTATCTGTTTTGAGCATCTGTTTATTAAAAAATTCAAACCCACTTTTTTGCATAAAAGGGAGAGCTTTTAATACAATTTTTTTCGAAACAGACAATTGCTCAGGCAGTTTATTTGTATTTGGTGTAGAGTCTTGCTTCGTCACGTGCCAGAAGTTTTAGAGTGTCTGTCAAATTATTTGACTGTAAAGAAATGGTATAAATATAACTGGCATTACTGGAAGAGTAGAATACTCCAAATGTACTGTATCAAGTATTTTGAAACGGACTACAGAAAACGATGAAACAATTTACTGGTAGACAACGACGATAAACTACTGCCCAAGATGACCGGATTAAGGCGTCAAGATCGAAATAAGTATTGCAGCAACTTACGACAGGAAAGACATGATGCATTCATGCTCGGACATTCAGTAAAACAATTAAATATAAACTAGCTAAATAATATAATTTTGTAAGAAAGCCTGCCTGAAAACCAATATGAACACTTAATTTCAAAACTGGCGATATGCCATCTTTTGAGATAACTCCTGTTTGTGTTCGTATCTTGTCTAGACAACAAACGAGGAAAATCTATTTTTCCCTCAGAGAACACACAGGAGGTGGTGCAGTATACGTTTTAGAAGCTATTCATCATATTGGGAAAGCTGTTCTTGATATCCTCCAGGGAAACATAAATGGTTCTTCCTTCAGGAATAACACGAAACGATATCTTTGGCCTTTACTAGAGCAAAGTTTAGCAATAAATTTGTGTTCTCGAATGACAATGCCACTACCCACAGTGCACTTATTGCTCAGAATTATCTCGACTATAACGATATTACAAAATTATCATAGCCAGCAAATATTTCCGATTTTATTCCTATTGAAAACAGTTCGGCAGAAATGAGTCACAAAATTCCTAACTACGATTCCAAACCAGCTACTTTAGCTGAGTTGCAGCGCCTTCTTGTGACAAGTTGGGACGGTAAATTACGTCAATAATTCATCGACAGCAAACCACGTTATATTTTGAGGGTTTTTAGAGTGCAAGGAGGACCAACCAAGTACTTAACATTTAATATTAAAAAGTTGAATATACTGTTTATAATAATTTGATGTTATATTTTGTCATTATATAGATTTTGGTAGGGTTTTGTTGTGATAGGTGAGACGTGTACCTTATAAACTTGTTTAATGTTCTAATAAATCGTTTATTTAGTCAAAAAAACCTGTCTCATTATACAAATTACATATGTAGATGTTAATAAAATACGCATTTCGTAGTTTTACAGCGCAAAGTGTATTTATATTCCATATTAATATTAATATTAATTATCTTTTTTGTTTCAAAATATGCATAGATTTTAGTAAACACTGTAGTACTTATATTGCCAATTGGTTTAACATACTACCTACTGTTGGCAAGTCATGACTTAAAATGATACAGTTTATTTCAGCTTAAACTCGCATATTACCTTTAACTATCTCGTTGTCTAGTATGGAACTCTTGATTACTGCTCAATCAAACTTTATTATTTATTTCTGCTTGAACTACAACACCATTATTGATTGGACTAACAAGCTACTCGTTATACACTGCTGGCCATGATCTTAAGGCCAATAAAAATAAAGAAAAATATGCATTTTGTGTTGTTAGACTCAACCACTTATTTGAGTAGAGCTTTAAAAGATGAAAATAAGAAAAGGTAAAATAAAAATAAAAACTTTTTTTGCATTTAATAGGGAAAATGTAAACACTATGAAATTAGCCTAAATACTAGGTGGTCAAAAGTTTAAGATCATAGTGAAAGGAAGCGTTAATTGGAAAACACGTAACGACATTTAGTCATTTGTGTTCAAGCATTAACGTTGTCAACATCTCCCACTGACATCTCCTGTGTTACATTGGGTAAAAACATGGAAAAGCCTAAAATGTTGACAGAGTTTGAACGTGGCAGAATTGTCGAGCTGCAAAAGCAAAGTATCTCTCAACGTGCCATCGCTGGTGAGGTTGGACGTAGTAAGATTGGTGCTGCAAATTTCTAAAAAGACCCTGAGAGATACGGAACGAGAATTTCAAGTGGTCGGCCCAAGAAAATTTCCCCGGCGTTAAGCAGGAGGATTCGACAGGTTGTCCGGCAAGACACCAGCCTATCGTCCAACCAGATTAAGGCCCTTATGGACGCAGAATGCAGCTGAAGAACAATAAGACGGCATCTACGAGAGAAAGGCTTTAAAAACCGTAAACGCGTTCAAGGCCACGGCTCCTTCCATACCACGAAACAGCTCGGTTAAACTTTGTTGAGAAGCACCAAACATGGGACGTAGAAAAGTGAATAAAGGTTTTGTTCTCTGATAAGAAAAATTTAACCTGGATGGTCCACATGGCTTCCAACGTTACTGGTACGATAAGGATATCCCGCCGGAGACATTTTCTACACAATACAGTGGAGGAGATTCCATCATGATTTGGGGTGCTTTCTCCTTTCACGGAACAATGGAGCTTTAGGTTATACAAGGCGTCAAAAAGGAGGTGGCTGCATTGGCATGTTGGAGAGAGCATCCTTATTGATTGATGGCTCTCGCTTGCTTGGAAATGACTGGATCTTTCAACAGGAGACAACACTGCAATCCACAATGCCCGAAGGACAAAGGATTTTTTCATGGCGAATAACGTGAATCTTATGGACCATCCATTGTGTTCGTCCGAACTAAAGTCCATTGAAAATGTTTGAGGGTGGATGGCAAGGGAAGTCTATAGAAATGGACATCAATTCCAAACAGTGTATGATCTTCGTGAAGCCATCTTCACTACTTGGAATAACATTCCATCCAGCCTTCTGCAAATACTTATATCGACCATGCCAAAGCGAATGTTTGAAGTTATTGACAATGGTGGCCGTGCAACTCACTACTGAGACCTCTTGTTGGGCATTGTTTAGAACTTATTTTTGGTATGGTCCTAAACTTTTGACCATCTAGTGTCTAGGCTAATTTCATAGTGTTTACATTTTCCCTATTTAATGCAAAAATAGGTTTTTATTTTTATTTTCTCTTTTCTTATTTTTATCTTTCAAAGCTCTACTCAAATAAGTGGTTGAGTCTAACAACGCAAAATGCATATATTTTTTATATTTATTGGCCTTAAGATTTTGGCCAGCATTATATATGCCTGACATATCATATACTACTATTGGATGCCGTTTGACCAAGTATATAACTTTCGAGTGCAACTAATTTTAACATGTTATTTTTGTTTCAACACAGTAGTTTTGATTGCCACGTGGTCTGTTATACAATTTTTGATGTTCATTTGGTCTGATGTACTTCCCTCCACTTTAGTTTCGTCTAGTGTACAGATAGTTGAATACATTGTATTCTTTGTTTGTTTGTTTTGAATTTCGCGCAAAGCTACTCGAGGGTTATCTGCGCTAGCCGTCCCTAATTTAGCAGTGTAAGACTTGATGGAAGGCATCTAGTCATCACCACCCACAGCCAACTCTTGCACTTCTCTTTTACCAACGAATAGTGGGATTGATCGTAACATCATAACAGCCCCACAGCTGAAAGGGCGAGCATGATGGGTGCGATCTGGATTCGAACCCGCAACCCTCGAATTACGAGTCGAACGTCTTAACACACTTGGCCGTGCCGGGCCACATTGTATCGAAACAGTTTTTAAGGTAATACAATCTATGTCACTACATACGGTCACACTCAACCTGACAACCATGGTTCTCGACAATAAACATGCAGCGCACTTTCGATTGAAAAATATAATAAAAACATCAGTTTCATGTTCAAATCACACCTTTATTCTCTGCAGATTTTCAAAAATCCATCTAGTGTTCGATAATAACAGTTTGCCAGTGCCTGTTTCAACGGAGTGATTGCACATAAATCCATAGAAGCTGCATCGGTCTTCATATGGAATAGCACGAGTACATATTTTTTTTCAAGCAATTAGAGGTATATGACAGTTGGACAGATATGTCGTTGAAACACCTTGTTTAAATTTTTTAAACAGAGATCCTTCTTGATTACGTTGTGCATTGTTGCCTGGATTCATGGATTCTCACTTGTTACAAGAGGCTGTATTTTGCTTACCATGGCAAAGGTACGGCTTTTCATGAATGTTTTCAAATGTCATTGCGTACAACGGATATTTCCCTCTTTTAAATTACAACCTGAAATTTTCTTTATAATTCGAATGTAAGCACTTTTTTTGTCAGAAAGAGTTAAATACTCATCCTTTTAAATTATTTATTAACGTATTATTGCTATGCGATAACAAGATACGTAAACAGAATAATGTTACAGAAATCAGAGGATCAAATACTTGGTAAATAGTGACTGGTGTTCAGTAATAAAGTAATAATTTGACTTAGGTGTTCGTATTAACCCGTGATATTCACTCGCTAACACCTTCCCATAAATAGTAGATTACTTCTTGTAATCGGCGTTATCTTGTTATGATCTTCTATTTTAATACCATTTATTAGCGTTTTCATGTGATTTATGCACTTCTGGTTATTTATAAAACTAATTATCGTAACTGCATACTAAATATTTCACTGGTGTACAGTGTGTTCTTCTAAATAAAATAAAGCATAACGTTGTATGTATATTTCTGTAACACTTTAATTGTTGGGAATCTATGTTGTCGAAACCTGATTGTTTGTCTTACATGCTTCGTTGTCGAAATTTCGTATAAATACATACTGGATACAATTCGACCTTTGGTCAAAAGCAGGCTACATAACTCGTTGATTTGATTGAAAGTAAACTTAAGTAAAACTAATTCTTCGATAAAATAACAATATAAGTCCTTTATCAAGTGCCAGCTGCAACTTAATCTTATCTTATGGAAAGAGGTATAGACACAAGATTTATACAGACTCACGCAGCTGTTCTATGCTGAGCATGCGCATATTAGAAGTACTACAAGCCTTTTAAACGGTGGTATAACAAAAGCAGGTGTTGGTATAGGCAATGAAAATAGTTTTCTATTTACAGTAAGCATATTGGTTTCTTAGCGACTAATTATTTATTTTGTTGTTTTTTTCATATCTTTAGAAGTCTTACAAGAACAGTTGATTATATTATTAAAGGCTGCTATTAAACACAGGTTACGATGAGTTTTACGAAATTTTACTACACTATTTTAACATAGAATTGTTTGTTAAGGCACGCCACTCGCAATGTGTGAGTCGCAGGTTCGAATCCCTTCATCGAGCATCTTCATCATATCAGTTATTGAGGTGTTATAGTCAATCTTTTTGTTCATTGCTTAAAGAGTAGCCCAAAAGGTGGATTGTGCCTTCCCGCTAGTCTATCACATCAAAATCAGTAACAGATAACAGTCGAGCAGCTTTACGCAAAAAAAAATCATAAGCCATGTTAACTCAATAGACAGCAGACAAATTTCAAATACTCGTATAATCCTGACTTATACGTTCATACCATTTGTTTTAGAATTTTTAAGAAATGCATAAATCATGCTTTTTTCGTGCTTATTTATCGTACACTCCCACAAAAAGACCTATTTTTCCCTTACTTTTAAATAATGTTAATATTTTGTTGAATATTGTTACCGGGTTTTATGGTCTTAAAGAACGAAAGCTGGAAAACAGTAGAAAGATGGGTCTGAAATTTATGAAAAAACAACAACACGTAAATAACATCTGTTTTTAGCATTCTTATCAATTTATGTGCTTTAAGCTCTAAATCTGAAGGGATTAAGTTAAAATGGATATTGAAAAAAATATACATCTTCAATATGTACGACTTTTATCACAAATCTTAGGTTTGTTATGGAAGAAAAGCATTTGGTTTGAAAAACTAAATATATATATAGACGCAATACTTTTATCGTAGTTGACAGCCACTTGTCAGATGTTGAATGAGTAGTTCTATGGAAACTCCTGTAAACCTTAATTTATACTCTTTCTTCAGACCGGCGTTGGCATAAAAGTAATACAGTAACTCTGGATTATCTGTTATATGTTAGACTTTACCTAACCCTAAACGACTGACTAAAAACCGGTAGTTATGTTGTCTTTTATGACTTTCAGCCACAATTTATGGTGTATTGAAAGACACATATCTATCATCCAAGGGGTGAATGACCCATATGGTCATTGATAATTCTTTCTTTTCGCATGAAGCTACAATTGCTATATTACTACGCTTTGGGGGAAGTTAAAGAGACGTTTTGTTTCCTTTATATATCTGCTATACCATCCATTAGATTTAATGATTAACAAATGACTTTGATATAATGTAAATGATATAAAATAAATTTATCTGTAAAAATATTTAAAATAAATTTTTCAGGCAAAATAATAAAATATTGTTTTTTGTAGCAGTAGCAGCATGAATTACTGCTTAAGATGTAATAAACATTTAGAAAGTTACATGTCCTACTCGAAAATACGAAATATTTATTCAGCCAATAGCACAGCAATAATTATTTAGACATAATATTTCAGGTTATGGTGCATTACTCAGGATTATTGGCCAAGTGGTAAGGGAAATCCACTCGCAATCTGAGAGTGAAGCCAGCCTTTGTGTAGCTTTGTGCGAAGTTCAAAACAAAAAAACAAGCTATTCAGGTTTAATTTGTTATTTGCTGGAAAAATAGCAGTTTAAGTAGGTGAAGAATCCAAAATGTTAATTGTTCTAATTCCAAACTGAGTTATGTTAAAATAAATGATGCGGAACAGTAAAAAAAAAAAAAAAAAAAAAAAAAATTCGTCATGCGGATTCGGAAAAAAATTCTGAATTTTTTTGTCTCCCGCTGTTTAGCTCATTTCCTGTTACCAAAACTTTGGAAATGAAGTTTAATTTAAATTTGCCCGTTGCCAAGTCAGTTACGTTCACAAAGCGGATTAAGTTAAAATTCTCGTATAATTAGGAAAGTACTATTTCGGTACTTGTCATGTGTCCCATTTTTATACACTAATGCAATTTGTTTAAAAAATAAAAGCTTACTTCATATACTTATTACTTCGTTAACCCTCGATCCTATATCATTAATATTTCGTAAGTGGTAATAATTTTCTTATGAAAAAAAATACTCGTCAGTGGCCTCAGAAGGTTCTCGTTTTGATTCACCTATTTTGCACTTTCAGATTTTTTTCAGTGTATATACCGTTGATATGATGCATTTTTTCTATGAAACTTATTCAAGTATGAGTTGTCAATGTACCAATCATACTTAGTGAGTTCAGATGTCTACAAATTCAATACAATATCAAAATACCGTCATTGTAGTTTCTTTTACAGTGAACTAGTGTCTCTATGTATGTTTTAAATTACAGGCCTATGTCAACTTTCTATATGTTTGAATGTAGATTCCTATATCGACTCTCAATGTATGTCTACTTTCTTTGTTTTTAAATGTATATCCTCATATCTACTCTTTAAATGTCTAGATTTACATCTATATATCTATCTGAATGTCTCTTAATATCTTTATTCATTTATCTATTGTTTTGACTGTCTGTTTGTCCATTTACTCCTACATGTATCCACTTCAATAAAAAGAGGAGTAAATAAGCCAATAAGCAATAGCTAAATAGAATTGGTTTCACATTTCTGTTTAAATATTGTAACTGCTGTATAAGATAAGCAGAAAATAGTAACATAATACTGTTTTTTATATTTCTTATTCGCATAATATGGCTGTGTACTCGTATTGCAGAAGATACGGTAACTGAAAAATATTCGCGTCTTAACTAGATCCAAGTGTACGTACCACGCATAAGCAAAAATAAACGTCTTTACCATAAAGAAAGCATATTTAGAAAACTAATTCAGTTCTAGCGAATCTTTTAAAACAACAGGAAGAGAAAGAGAGGGCGGAACTTTGTATGTAACGAAAGGTAACTGGAGATATATAAAGACAGACTCTGGTATCTGACCGGAATAAAAATTACGAAAGACACGTGTGAGCAACAAAATCTTATTAAGCAGAAAGAAACGACGGAACGAAATCGAACCACCTGTTCGAGAGCTATGTCACTTTTAAGTCAAGCACGTGAATAGCGAGTGAGCTTTAATAGTTACTTGAGGAAATATGATTGTGAGAAGACACAGCCAGTGTTGGACCAATATGGCGGTAATACACAGGAGTGACTAGGCATGGTCAGGTGGTTAGAGCGCTCGTCTTGTAATCTGAGTGTCGCGGGTTTGAATCCCCATCACGCCAAACATGCTCGTCCTTTCAGCCGTGGCGACGTTATGATGTTACAGTCAATCTCAATATTCGTTGGTAAAAGAGTAGTCCGAGAGTTGGCAGTGGGTGGTGATGATTAGCCGCTTTCCTTCTAGTCTTACACTGCTAAATTAGAGATGTCTAGCTTTGAGAGAAATTAAAAACAAATAAACAAATACGTAGGAAGAAAGCAAATGAACAGAAGTCAAGAATTTTTGTCAAGCCGTTTCATAGCTTCAGTATTAACACCGCAAATCAATATTTTCATCGAATAATATCACTTTATGTGTATATATATATAAGAGAAAGCATTAAGTGAATACAACCACGGCATTTATTGGTGGATATATAGACATATGGATATTATTGCACAGGGAAGTGAAGTGCTAAATAACTATAGAAATGTCATTTAACTTGTTTCACGAAAGTTGTTGCCCTGGCAATAAACAGAAGTACAAAGTAGGCTTAGTTTCCGATATTTTGATTCCAAAAAATTGCGATAATTGGTGAGGTATAACACATTTAACATCTTACTGACTTGTGTGATATAGTTTTTAATGGGATTCCCGATATTCATATTCGTCTTTAATTTTGTGTCGCATTGAACGTGGAAGCCACGGTAATCCATCAAACTATTTTTCGTATCACTGATTCGCGTGGCACGAAAGGACGGACGTACACTCGCAGATAAAGGACAAGAAAGTATTAAGTAGTAGAATATTTAAGGCACTCAAGCAAATCACACGTAGTTTGATATGTCGTTGTGGAGTTCACTTTGCACTTCCTGTTCGTACGCACTCATAGAAAGTATTAGTTTCCATTGTTCCTAAAACTACAGTTTAGCCTGAAACTCACAAACTCACGCAGCATCAGTTTGTCTTCAGCCTATATATATGTATTTTGTACACTGTCCACAAAATACAGTAATGTTTATAAATCATACGGTAATTGAAACCATCCACACAAACAACGATATATACATTAGCTAAGACATGTAATTTGTAATTGCAACGTGCGAAACTTTAAATGTCTTTATCATGGTTCAAATACTTTCGTAGTATCTGGTATTCAAAATAGAATTCACGAGTCACGAAATTTTGTGTAACTTAGAAAGCCACCCTAATCAATCAGGTAAATACTTAACCATAAAATAACATAGATAAACCTACATTTTAATTCTTTAAGTTAGGTCACTTTTAAAACGTTCCTTGTTGGGGCAGCCGTAAGTCTATAGATTTACAACGCTAACATCAGGGATTCAGTTCCCCTAGGTGGATGCAGTAAATATTCCAATGAGGCTTTTCTATAAGGAAAAATTTGAAATATAAAATACAGTCTGATTAATTGTTTGTTTGCTTCGAATTTCGCGGAAAGCTACGCGAGGGCAATCTGCGCTAGCCGTCTCTGATTTAGCATTGTAAGACTAGAGAAGAGCAGCTTGTCATCACCACCCACCACCAAGTCTTGGGCTACTCTTTTACCAACGATTAGAGGGATTGACCGTCACATTATAATACCGCCATGGCTGAAAGGGCGAGTATATTTGGTGTAACGGGGATTCGAAACTGTGACCCTCAGCCCTCGAATCGAGCACTATAACCACCTGGCCAAGCTGGGCCAAGCACATACAGGTAATCCTTAATAAATGTGCAGATTTAATCTAAGTTTCTATGGAGTCCCTTTGCAGACCAAGCGTCAGTTTACAGACTTATAATGCAAAACACCGGGATTTTATCCCCCGCAGTATAGAGCAGCAGATGGCTATTTTTGTTGCTTTGCTTTAAAAGCATGCGTTTATCAATCATATTGTCTAATCCTCAATTTAAATTAAAGTTTTATGAAAAAGTTAAATGTCTGGTGTTATACTTCGAATTTTTTGGTACTTGGTAATACATTCAAACGGATAACGTGAGAAATATTTTATTGGTATGTAAAATTGTCTGTGTTATGTATAATATTATTCATGTCATATATGACATTAAGTCAAATATTTCACATCGTTATGTATATTGTTCAGATTTTATTAATCGTTTTAATGAAAATAAAATAATAAAAAATTGTGTAGGAAATGTTTCTTTAATTGTTAGTATTATTTTAATATATTTTGTTTAATCATGAAAGAAATAACTTGGTTTATTTTCATATTTTTGAATGAAGGTAAACATTTAAACTTTAGGTACAGATTTTTATTAAATTTTCACTTTATTAATATTGTTCCTTTTACGTGATTATTCCTAAACCTAATATTACAACATTTTCTCAGAAGCATGTCTTCATACTAGACTGAGGCTCGGCATGGCCAGGTGATTAAGGCACTCGATTTGTAATTTGGGACTAGTGAGGTCGAATCCCCGTCACACCAAAGATGCTTGCTCTTGTAGCTGTGGGGGCGTTATAATTTGACGGTCAATCCCACTATTCGTTGGTAAAAGAGTAGCACCAGAGTTGGCGGTGGGTGATGATGACAAGCTGCTTCTCCCCTAGTCTTACACTGCCAAATTAAGGACTACTTGCGCATATAGCCCTCGAGTAGCTTTGCGCGAAATTAAAAACAAACAAAGTGGGCTGAATACATTTACAAATTCAATATATATATATGTGTGTGCTAAGTTATGTTACAGTAAAATATTATAGTCTGATAACTGCTGAAAATTCAGTTTCTTTAGTCTTTGTGTCGTGTCGCTAAATAATTACTTTAAGTGAGTGCCAGTATTTTAAATATTATTTTTATCTTTGTGACTGACCTTTTTTGTTTGGACATTTTCCTTCTTTGACAGTTAGTCTGAGTCACATCTGTTACGCAAGGACTTCTTGAGTGTGTTTGTACAAACGCTTTCGGTTCGTTGACCTCATAAAGATCCGCTCAGCTGTGGTCAGTATCGGGATAACTAAAAATTGTTCTCCGTGTTTTGTTTTCTTACGTGACTTACATTTTATAATTGCTCTTTGAAAACGTGAAATCTGTCAGATTAATAATATTTCACAGGCACAACTAAACTGAGTACAATATTGGTAAGTTGTTCACTAGGTGTGTGCACAATTTAGTCTCAGTGGATCATTCTACTACAAGAATATAGCCCATTTGTCGAGAACTACATCTCTCTCACCTAGCCATCAAATTGTGCATTTTTATAATGCACACCCTGAGAAAGTATAGCGAATTTTTACATATTTTTTTGCTTTAAATAAACGTGAACCATAGACACTGACATATACAATGTGGCGCGCCACCTCTAGACCACGAAGGTCAGTTAAAAATATATATATACTGAAATCATTGTGATATATTCTTTGGTGAATATTTTGTTGCTCGTCTTTCGTGATTGAGGGCCTTATGTTTAGTGTTTATGCGAATAGTCAGTATACGCCTTACGTTTGGTGTTTATGTGAATAGTTCATAATCTACAACAAACATAGACCTCCTCAAAGTATTTAATTTTCACAGCTATCTTCGCTGCTGCATCTACGAAAATACCAACGATGGTATGAAATGTTTTGTAAAGTTTTTAACAGTTGGTAACTACAAAGTTAAAGAATTTCTAGTAGCGAAGTAACTTATTTGTTTCAGAACAAAACTAGACAAGGGCTAACTGTGCATATCTGCCCCTACTTTTGAGCTGCTAGACTTGAGGGAAGGTAGCTAGTCAGCAGCTCCTACTGTTAACTCTTGGACTATTTTATCTGATTAAACAATGGTATACGGTATAGGACTGCGATTCATAACTCCCCCGAGCACGCAAAACATGTGGTCATGCATGGCTCAATAACACATTTATTACTACTATTTTAATTATCGACAAATAGTTCAAGAAAATAACCGAATCAAATAGGAAATCCTTTGGGGGTGGGGGCTCAATTGAAATTTACTTTAAAACGCTTTCTACTGATATATTTGTGTAAGATAATAGGGCAATTGAATGTTTTATTTTTCTTATGCAAAGAGTTTTGTTTCGTTAATTAGATAGAAAGAAAGACAAGAAAACTTACTGAACCATGATTACGAGAAAAATGAGACGGGGAAAAGGGGGCGGGAAACACATAAAGCGAGGAGATGGGCGAATGTAGATTATGCTTTATCTTGCCTTCGCCTTCTTTCTGAATGGAGCAATTCGTTGTGAAGAGTCACGCAGGGCGTCGTCCCTCGGAATGCGTTTGTCTCATGCACGACGCGTTTGGGTCAATACCAAAAAAAAAATGCTGCTTGGACTTTAAAAAGTGCGTTGAGCACGTGAACACTACATTGGGTTGTTATACGTTGAAACGAATGTAGAGCAGGTCTACCTTAACTGTCTCAAAAGATTTTTTTTTTACTACGGAATTTCCTAAGTAGAGGGCGAGACGGTCTGGAAGCCTTTTAGAAATGCACTTACCGAACATTTGGCAGCACGTAAGGTATAAAGAAGATAAAAGAATAAAGCAGAAGATGGAAGAGGTTGAGCTATACTTCATGTTTTGTCTGTAGGTAAAAAGTACACAGACACAGACACACACACACACACTGTTCATACAAAATACCAGCACGTGATTTATACCACAAGTTTAAAAAGGTTTAAACAGAAATGAAAAAAGAGTATTCAAAAAACGAAAAAACAAAACGAATAGCATTACCGAAGTGTTATTCTCAACTGGAGCGATATCGAGCTATCTTCTAAAGTATTAACAAATATATTCCAGTATCGTGTGATAGTTTTCCACACGTTGTATTCAGATTAACATGTACAAGGAATGAATTCTAAGTAATACTAAACAGAATGTACACGTGAAATTAGATAACAGGAGTTTCGTGAGAATTGTAGATTTCAATTTAATAAAATAACGTACGTTTAGGTAAGAAAATACCAGAATACACTGTTCGTGTTTCTCAAACAAAAACTGTGTGAAACCCATTTCAAACCGAAACTGTGTTGAAAATGTCTACACTGGTATAAACAAAGGCTAGATCGTAAAGCTGAATAATTGTTTAGGTGTTATAAACTGTAAATGAAGTAGATAAATACTTCATTATATTAATGCGAGGTTTCTGTCTAATTTGGCCTCTAAATATACGTAAATTATTTGTTCATATAAACTGGAATTATCTTGTTATTGTTACTTTTTGTTAAACACAAAATGGACTATTTGCGTTTGCTCGTTACGACTATCGAAACCAGAGTTTTAGCATAATACGTCCAGAGACTTAACATCGAGCCACTGTAGGGCTTACGTTGTAATATTACTGTTTTCACTGACAGGTAGAGAAGGTTGATATTAAACGGTAGCTGGTTCGAATGACATGGTTGACCTAAGTTAAAAGTGGTGCTTATTTTTCACGAAAGAAAAAAAACACAGAAGCATCTTTACAACAGATAAACATAAGTTTTACTGTCAACAATTAGACCAAAATAAAGTATAATGAAGCGATGGAAAAAACACGATATACACTGAAGAAAACAGGAAACTAACGAAATCAAATGCAATAAGAAGCTAGAAATAGCGTAACTTAAAAACAAAACTGAGTTAAACTTAAGTACTTAAAATCGAAGATGTTTAGGCAACAGAGCTAATCATTCTGATGCATAAGATCGGACTCATTTCAAAAGTTTATTTGTTTTTGGAATTTCGCACAAAGCTACTCGAGGGATCTGTACTAGCCGCCCCTAATTTAGTAGTGTAAGACTAGAGGGAAGGCAGCTGGTCATCACCACCCACCGCCAACTCGTGGGCTACTCTTTTACAAACAAATAGTGGGATTGACCGTCACATTATAACGCCCCAACGGCTGGGAGGGCGAGCATTTTTCGGCGCGACCCGCAGATTACGAGTCGCACGCCTTAACACGCTTGGCCATGCCGGGCCATTTCAAAAGTAACATTGATCTGATAATTGTGTTAATCAATATGAGTGATTACAAATTCAAAGTGGTCAGTGTTTAGATGGATCAACTTGTATGAAACGATCACATCTGTCCTAACAAAACTGTCAGTAACAAGTATCCTTCATATATTGACAGTCTTTGATTTTTGCAGCATACTTTAGACCAGTCAACATATCCAGCATATCCTGTTACAGAGAATACAAGACCACTCATAACTCAGTGCAACACCAGTCTTAGTGAGTTAAGGAAGTGGCGTTGTTTGTAGTGATGATTTATAGCATTACTTTTTGCTGGCCAATCAAATTTGAACATGCTTATTTTTTATTATTGACTGCCAAGAATGATCCTGATAGTATACTCATATCCTTCATCAGGATAAAATCTGATCCCTTTGCAACGACCTAAAGTCACACGCTGGGTTCAATACCACATCTGTGTAAATCTTTGCGAAGCAAATTCTTTCCTCAGAAAACAGTCAGATTTGCAAGTCTATTCATAAATAAACCATGATTGAAGTCCCAATGAAACTGTCATATTTACCTCAATGTTTCATGAAACAAAACCATAAGTCGCTGACAGAGATATATAATTGTCAGAACACAGATACCATCCAACACAGTAACCTCCAACGGAACTTAACAGTTTGTGAGACTAAAGCAGGCTTTTTCGATCTTAAAAACAGATGCGTAAATTCTGTTTCTGATGGTGTAGTCTCTAGTAGTTGTTCCAGTTATTCTTCTGACAGGTGTATTGAATCCATGGTCAGTGGATTGATAATGTATCCTTAATACATACCTACGTAGGGCAGTTAGAGACTAGTGTGTGGTGTGGTTGGTCTTCGACGAATTCAGACACATTCTCTAATATACGTACAAGTAACTTGAATTGTGTCTTCAACTTTCTCACAAAGTGATTTTTCCGTGTTTGTATTGTCTCAATATTTATCTCAGGCAGTATACTTCGGCCACAAATCTTTGTCTGCTAGTTTCAATCAGTTTTACAATAATGAAAATTGAAAGTGGAATAGAATGGCCATCAGTTAAAAAAGGACATCAAAACGTAATAAATTACTATGTTTTTACCACAACACAATAACAGGCAATTACATTACAACTATCTACATGGTTCTGGGATTTCTTAGAGAGTAATTTTCAGAATGTAGTAGATGTTTGCTTCCTTTTTCTTGTGATTCAAACAAAATAGTACAAGTGACATATAGTAATGCTAATGTTAAAATAAGGGTATACTGAAGCATATATATATCCGTACGTTATGTTATTTTTCTATACAGTGAGCTACAATTCGTATATAACTTCTTATTAAATGGTTACGATATGCTTTCCTATGTTTTGAAAGTGATAGTTTTAAAGCTATTGTGTTTATTTTCTTTGAATGTTTCAGTAAGTCAGCGTTTATTTCGTGTTTACCAGGGACAAATAAGTCTCTGGCACAGGCTATGCTGGTTTGAAGGAAGCCAGAGTGTATCCCGCCATTTGAATGAGAAAGCGTATTTGTTCACGTTGTTTGTGGGCGTTGAAAGAATCCCTTCTTTTTTTCCATCGTAATCCTAATTCTATGACTATCACGAAATATGAGACGAGTCGTGCTAAATCCTCTTATGGACAGGATCGTCTTACTTGTTGGTAGCAAATAAACAAAGAGTTAAACATCTTCCACTGTAAAATATCTGAACTTACTCATGCTGCTCACAAATAAAGTTTTAATAAGCTTACACTAGGTTTACTGCCATGCTTGTATTTTGAAATAGAACAACAGTTTCAGGGAAATCTACTTGGATTGAGAACTGACAACAGTGTTACAACGAGAATTCACAATTGGAGAAGAAAATGTTTGTGCTTTGCATCGTAACGATCTCTTCTATCATGTAAATAACATGTTCTTAAAAGAGTCGAATTAAAATAGATTGTTCAGAAGAAATGTGAAAACCGCTGATGTATTATAAAAACGAATACGTAAGTGAAAAACAAAACACGTGTGTGATAAATATTTTCCAAATTAATATTTGAAAAATAAGCAGCCAAGTATTATTCTTAATATTTGTTTTTTTTTAATTTCGCGCAAAGCTACACGACAACTATCTGTGCTGTCCGTCCCTAATTTAGCAGTGTAAGACTACAGGAAAGGCAGCTAGTCATCACCACCCACCGCCAACTCATGGGTTGCTCTTTTATCAATGAATAGTGGAATTGAGCGTTACATTATAAAGCCCCTACGGCTGAGAGGGCGAGCGTGTTTGGTGTGACGGGGATTCGAACCCATGACCCCCCAGATTACGAGTCGAGTAACTTAATCACCTAACCATGCCGGGCTCTGAAAGGTAAGAAATGTGTAAAAGGTGTGAAGGTTTTTTTTTGGGCCGCGCTTGGGCATAAGACGAGTGTGCCGCACTACAGAATTGAAGGTCCAAAGTTTGTGACTGTTGTTGTTACAAAGTCTCTCTTCACACTTGGGTGTAGTGGGTGCGTTATATAATGTCAGTCGAATCTCCTTATTTGATTAGAGTACTTCAAGAGTTTGCAGTGAAGATGCTTGACTGGGCGTTCCAGTGGTTCCGCGGTATGTCTACGAACTTACAACGCTAAAAACCGGGATTCGATACCCGTGGTGGGCAGAGTTGCCTAGCGCAGATAGTCCTTGTGTAGAAATATCCGAAACAAACAAACAATTAGCATTTTAAACCTTTAGTGTTGTTTGTTTGTTTTTTAATTTCGCGCAAATCTACACGAGATCTATCTGCGCTAGCCATCCCTAATTTACCAGTGTAAGATTAGAGGAAAGGCAACTAGTCATCACCACCCACCGCCAACTCTTGGGCTACTCTTTTACCAACGAATAGTGGGATTTAACGTCACATTAAAATGCCCTCACGGCTGAAAAGCGAGCATGTTTGATGTGATGAGATTTTGACCCTACGGCCCTCAGCTTACGAGTCGAATGCCTTAACTCACCTGACAATGCCTGGCAAACATTTCGTAATATTTGTATTGTTTCTTTACAGCATATACTCACATTGTTACAGAGCATAAACTGTTGTTTACATCTTTTTCTGCCCTACATGTTTTATATGATACCAGCGTAAAATTCTATCAAAAATGAAAGGATCCATTTGAAACCGAAACTATTGTGTATACAACATTTTTATACACATAAAAATTGAAAATTTACTTTCCCAGGATACACTACACATTGCTTCTGAATTCACTTCATATAGCTGAACAAACTTGTTGCATATTGGTGCTTTTGGATACAAGACTAAATCATATGATGACCATGTAATTACATATAAATATGTTTTTCTGAGGAAAACTCAACCTCCTACCTTCATATAATTGTAATCATCCGTCTGTTTTAACGATGGGCTTTTTTGTAATAAGTCCCAAGCGAAGACTTGCGCTGATATTTGACCTTCCAGTCTTTCGTATTCGAATCTTACCTTGCTTGACGTCATAATGATGTGCCTGAAGTGGTGTTACACACATAACGCCATGCTTGACATGGTGTTTGCAAAACTTTCTTGGCAGAAAAGTGCGAAATGTACGAACTATTTACACCTATGTTAGCGATTAAACTTAACTAAACTAGGAACGGGCAATCAAAAGAAGAATTATAAGGTCGTCCCATAAGTAAAGTCTGCAAATTTAATACAGGAAATGTATCATCATTTCTGTCTTTGCAGAAGGATTTAATGACTACAATATGTAGTAGGACGTGTATAAAAATGTTTATATAAATAAAAGACACTAACCCAACTTCACATTTTAAGATCATTAATTAAATAATCCCTCATGAAGATAGATGTGTCTGAGGAGCACATTTGGCATATAATGTTTTATGAGTTTAAAAAAGGTAATAATGGAACAGAAACTAAACGAAACATTCAAGGTGTTTATGGTGTGGAGTCTCTCAATGAAAGAAAATGTCAAAGGTGGCTTCAGAATCTCAGATCAGGTGATTACAGCTTGATTGATGCGTTACGTTCAGGTCGTCCTCATAAGCTTAATGCTGACTACCTGCTGGCTGCACTTGATGAAGATTGTGCTGTACAAGATGAAGCTTAATTGAATTCATTCAACAGTTTATCATCATCTGCAACAGCTTGGAAAGGTGTCAAAATTTGGAAAATGGGTCCCATATGATTTGGCAGAAGCCAACGTTAGAGCAAGAGTGGACATTTGCACTTCTCTGCGCGCTCGTGAACGTAACTCACCTTTTTTGGACAGGTTAGTGATTGGAAATGATTAAAACGGATATTTTATAAAAATATTAAGCGACTCAGACAATAGCTCATTGGAGCTGAACTGGCTAAAGCACAACCCAAAATAGACTTCCACCTAAGAAAAGTCTTGTTAAACGTTTGATGGGATATTGTTGGTGTGATCCACTTTGAGTCGCTGCCACTCAACGTAACGATTGCATCAGAATTCTATTGTCAACAGTTAGAGCTCTTAAATGTTGCATTGAAAGAAATGAGTCCTGCTTTGATCAATCGTAAAGGTGTTGTATTACACTAGGATAATACACAGCTCCATACAGCAAGAATCACATTTGCAAGTATCGAAAAGCTGGACTGGGAAAAACTTCCACATTCTCCTTACTATTCAGACCTTGCTCCATTTGATTATCATTTATTCCTAAATTTGCAGAACTATCTTGATGGAAAAGAGCTTGGAACACACAAAGATGTTAAACCTACCTTCTCTACATTCTTTTCCTCCAAACCCTCAGAATTTTACCGAAGTGGCATTCAGAAGCTTTTGAATTGTTAGTAGGAAGTAATTAATAATGATGGAACATACATTATTGATTAAATAACATTAAAAGCGTTCGAAATCCTTTTTCTTTTCTTGAACCTAAAATCGGACCTTATTTAAGGATGGCCTGATATTATAGGAGAAAAAAGTGGATGTGGCCTCGTGTAACTCACGAAACTTGGAGAAATCGAGCGTGACCGACCAAAACTTGGACTTTATATATATGTTGATTGTTTTGTATAATAAGTATCAATTTGTTCTTTTCAGTTGTTGTAACTTAAGACGATAAATGTTGAGATATAATGTTGAGCTTATTTTTTTATTTTTGAAAGTAGGAACACCACTGAGGCTAGAGCTCTAAGTACTGAAGAACTTTGCAACAAATTTTAGTGTGGAAATTAGTTATTAGACCTACACAAGTGGGTAATGTCAAGATGCTTTTAAGATAACAATAAACGTCTGTCAGTGGTTTTCTCTGTTCGACTGTTAAATACCGTTCAAGTACAAACGGTATGGTATAAACTTTGAGATATGGACGCATTTTTAAAGCGGCAATCTTGTCATTTAGCTTATTATAGAAGGCGAGTGTTGTTGCTTACTGGTTTCCCTGTTTTTATCAGCATTTTAGAATTAAGGACGACTGTGCTCGAACCTCGTAGTTTTTGGCATAGCCCTTTAGCCCATTTCTTCTGTGTTGTATAACACATTATTCAATCATGATATCACAGAGACAGGTGCGTGGCACGAAAGTTTGAAAATATTTAAAACTTGAGAGTTCTATACGATAAAAACAATTAAAACTTGAGAGTTCTATACGATAAAAACTTGAGGAAATTAAATAGATTAGTGGAAAAAAATAGGAAAACTGAATCAATAATGTGTTATAAATTTTCGAAAATACAACTAAAAATGTGAGGAAAATATTAAAACATTAAGAATGTCATCAGGTTTTTGCAGAGATTTTAAAGAAACATAACCAAAACAGAACAGGAAAACAAAAAGCACGTGTGAAATAGGTAGCACAGTAAAAGATTTTAGTGACAACGTGAGGAATAAATCTACATAAATATGTTGAGAGTCATGAAAGATGTTGTTTATGCTATGATCGGTTTTGAGGTTGATTTACCTAAGTCAATAATAGGGGACTTGCAGCTGGTTTACAAACTTTTTATAATAAGTTTTTTACAGAACCAAAAGACACATAAGTGAAACATTTGTTTCAGTACGAAAGGTTATGACTGCATATTTGCTTTAAAACTCGTTTTGATATTGGAAAAGAGATAATAGATCATTTCTAGGATCAATTTGTGTGGCTGATAGTTAAGTCTTTTATGACGTTCATTCATTATTTTAAATCTTAACTCAAGCTTTCGGAAGTAAAGAGGCTCAAACTGCTTAAATTCTTTACAATCATGGTTTTATATGGGGGAGAAACTAAAACGAAATATCCAGCAACACCTTGAATAACTGCAGTTACTTTCGTAATCGTGGGATATGTTAAAATGCTTCCATTTTCTATACTCGTTTAGAAATCAATTAATAATAACGGTACAGTATCATGGAATGAATGTTAGGCTTCATGTGAAAATATGTCCTAATATACAGATGAAATAATATACATTCCTGCGAACCTGAACATACCAGTCTTAATAAAGATACCGAGAAATGTATCACCTGACGTCGGAATGATTAACAGTTGTTGTTTCCATTCGTTTGGAAAAGGATATCTAGAAATAGGTGTTAATAGTCAAGCTCAAAAGTAAAGTAAAGACTGCAGTATTCTAAAAAATATCATCCAAAGATTATAAATAAGGAATTTACTCTAAAAGCTAGCAGTGACGTAAAAGTGAGTCGTGTAATTTACCATCTCATTGGTCAGTGAAGATCTTAGCTTCACGAAAAATGTCTGAAATTTCAATAAAATCAATAAGTTAAGTCTAGATTGAATCAAATTGAAGTTCTGGAAACGGCTTTGTGAAGTTAACTTGTTTGAAAAATCATATTAGCGTGAAGCAAACAGTTTATTTTGGGCAAACAATAGTATAGTTCCTATTCACAGTTGAATATGTATTTATTACTGAATTCACTCCCGTATTTTGTACAAAACATGTGAATATGCAAGAGGACTGAATGTATAGTTTTAATTGATGTCACTGAAAGTTTCAAATTAAAAATAATAGTCTATCACAAATAGAAAATGTAAAATAATTTACAATATTATAGATTTGAGCACCATTTGAAAGAGAAATGTTAAGTCACATACCCATTGTCCCAATGATAGATAGCTATTTACTATTTTGTTAATGTTTGTTGTGCTTATACTTTACAAAGCCAAGAAGCTGAAACGCTTCCACAGTAGTTTATCAACAAGTTCTTATCGAGATGAGTAACTTCATTTTCATTTATCTGTTTGCTATAATCAATAAAATTTAAAAATAATATAAATGGCAAAAAACAACTTTCGTCATTTCTCAGATTTAATGGTAGAATTGTTTCTAGTAATAATATAAGAAATAGAATAATTAGGTTTAAAGGTGTGTTGCATGAGGGCTGCTTCCAGTGGACTCAGAATATTGGACAATGTCATATCCGTTTGAACATACAGTGAATCTGAAGATGATCGTGTGATGATCTTGAGTAGGATTGCTAATAGTTACAGCCATACTGTCTAATCTCCTAGAGGTGAACACCTCGGATGGTAGAACAAGTTTTGGCATGCTGAAAGATGATATTATATTACAACTTGTGCCCCCCAGTGGCTCAGCGGTATGTCTGCGGACTTACACGCTAAAATCCGGGTTTCGATACCCGTGGTGGGCAGAGCACAGATAGCCCATTGTGTAGCTTTGTGCTTAAATCAAAACAACAACAACATTACAACTTGTAAAAATACCTCTCATTCATTCAATCCTGTTACGCAGCAACTAAATAAAAAACCTGTTCTTAAGTCATGAAGTTCTTCAACACACGGTTTTTAGGGTCTTACATAGACTTAAATATTGCAAACAAACAAATACCTCTACTGCTATTATATAGAACCAGTCAAATACCGTTTCTACGGCTGTGTATATGTAAACATACTTTAAAGAACTATTTCAAATATGTTAAAAATCAGAGGGAAAGATTACACTACTCTCGTGTTTAATTCACATATACCTGTAAATATTACACACACATTTTATTTTACTTTTCTTGGTGAGTTAATTAAAACATCAAATCTGGTCTCCGAGATGAAAAAGCTATGTATGAAGACGAAAGAGAAAATGTTTCTGTGGTGAGGAAGTAGGTTAAGAGCCAGAACCATAAGACTGAAGTCAGACTATCTTTGTTTAACGGAAAAAAGAATACAAGAAGAGATGGGCTCTGGATGAGTTGAAACCGTTAGAGCATAGAGGGAGGCTTATAGATCTAACATTCTGAGGAGTAAGAACTCCTTTCGACGCAAGGAACATTCGTTAAATTAAAGTGATCGAAAGAAAAGAGGACAAGCGGTGGACTGGCAGACGAAAGTCTGGTTACTGTGTGTGTTTGTATATTTGGCTTGCACAGGTGGGGAGACATATGGCTTGTGAAGCGTAATATTAGTGATTGACTTGCAGGTCAAGTGGTGTTTCGTGAATCTTAAAGAGTATTCTATTTCTTTAAGTCATTGGAGAAAAATTTAAGAAAAAAGGAAACTACCGGAAGACAGAAGTTACAAGATAGGAAGAGTGAAAGACTACAAGCGAGGTAAGTATACTAGTAAGTATTTTTGTAGTAATATTTTGTATTTTTCCGTGGCCGTGGGGCTAGACGTGCCTTATTCTCTTCATGCAGTAAAGGTTTAGCTGGACTAAATAGTGTATTGACTGAATTGAAGGACAAGCGACTGGTTTCATGAGATGGAGTCTGGAAGGCCAGTCCAGGAATTCGAGGAGGAATACTTTACATTTACTATGTGCTGGTCGACAACTTGAGATATTATATTTTTAGTACGTTTGATTGTTGGGTTGGGGCTTTTCAATGTCCTTGGGAATCTGAGGACACGACAGTGTTCTTGGTTGTTGACTGTGCAGAGTTGGAAGTTTCTATAGATAGGGGAAGCCTCATTACATATTAAGGTTATTGTCGAACTGGACTCAAAGCTTACACTCGCGATATTGTTTACTGTTAGATTTCATATTTTACTATAGATATCCTGGTTTTGTGAATACAACGATTAGTCCTTGATGTTTTACTGTGGAAACGAAGTTAACTCTTTATACAAGGGAAAACCTCCAGTGCTCACAGATCTCTGTTCCTGTCCTTGTTTTGTCTTATAGGACTGAAAGACTCAAAAGTGTCTTTTTGTTTTGAATTTCGAGCAAAGCTATGCGAGGGCTATCTGCGCTTGCTGTCCCTAATTTAGCAGTATAAGACGACTAAAGGGAAGACAGCTAGTCATCACCACCCACCACCTACTCTTGGGCTACTATTTTTTCCAACGAATAGCGGGATTGACCATCACTTGTAACTCGTCCTTGCTTGAAAGAACGAGCATTTTTGATGCTAAGGGATTCGAACATGCGACCCTCACATTAAACGTCGAGTGCTTTAACTACAAGGCCATGCCGGTCCGGCTGTGTCCTCTGAAGCTGTGAGTGAGTACAACGGTGAGTCCACGATGTTTAACAATGACAAAGAAGATAAAGCTCAATTCAAGGGAGGACCTTCAGTGCTCGCATGTCTTCGTTACTGTCCCTTTTTAACTTATAGGGACACTCGAAAATGTGTGTTACGAGTATTGCCTGTACCTGACTCTAACATGGTTAACAACCTGGAATAATGATCAAATGTTCCTCAGTTTGAGTAATTCTTTAAATTCTGGATATAAACCAAGAGTTGTCAATTACTATGTATCGACAATTAAGTTAATACTTGAAGTTTAAAATTTCCTATCATTGGCTCATGTGTTAGTGTATAAAACAACATTTTAAAGATGTTGTCACAGCATAAGGTACTAACGGATAACGAAGTATCGTTACATCCTCACTATATTTACTGTTATAGAAAAAAACACCCGGGGAGTTGATGAGCAAAGTAGGCACTGTGTAGAAAAGTTAAACTAGGAATGAATAAATTGCGTTCCTCAGGTAAACATAGGGTGCAAAAAACAAGACTAGCATACCAGTCTTTTACTCTTAAATTTTCGAGTCAACCTTACTGAACTGTTTATCTGTATATGAATTGTGAAGTAAGTTTGCATAGAATAAAAAAAATGAAATGAAAAAATGAAAATAGTTTTGTTAAACGAAATAGTAAAACAGATTTGAGATAAACAAACAAACAAAAGAAATGAATATGGTGATGGAATTACGTTAAGTGACAGCAGTTGTGGTAGATATATTGAAGTTGACGACTTTAAGAATAATTAAATATGAACTAAGATTCTAGAAACCGGGTTTCGATACCCGTGGTGTACAAAGCACAGATAGCCTATTGTGTAGCTTTATGCTTAACTACAAACACCATGATTTTTTTAACGAATATGTTCTTATTCTGGTATATTAAGGTCACTTTTATAAAAAGTTTATGCTGAGCCTTTATGAGGTTATGGCCACCTATCCAAAGAATAACTTGGAAGTATTAGCGTTGAAAAGTTCGTGTGATAATGTACAGAATGCTTTTCTTATGAGTCGACTTGTCCATTGGCAAGGAAAGGATTGGATAATGAATTCTCGGAGAAACTAGGAACTACTAGTTACCTCCCATATTCAGGAGCAGAAGATATCAAAATGGTCCATGATGTGTTGAGGAGCAGCTCTGTATATCTCAGGATCAACCTGCGTGGTATCTATGTGACTTCTAAATATTTGTGGACTACTTTAGATATAACTAATTGCTGGTGAGAATTGCCAAAAACAATGAAGAGAATTGAGGTGAATATAGTAGACAAGATCTGCAAGAAGATTTGCTCTGCTAACATGTTTAACAACCGACAACTGACTAAAATCATGAAGACCCTTGGAAAAGTCAGAAACTTTCCATAGTATTAAAGAGGAATGAAAATATTTTGAGGCCACATCTCTTGGTTGAGGTTGATGCAGTTGCAGTTATGATGAGTATTCATGTATTTTGTGTAGGATGTGCATGACTCTACATTGTAATACTGATTACGTCTCTATTGCCTAATGTGAAATACGCTTGCAAAAGGTACTTGTTTGTACCGCCATTTTACGTTCTGAAGTGAGACAGGTAAACTTAGTAGAGTTTAAAGGTATGAATGGAGGAAGATTTGGACCATCTAATAAAACGTTTCCTCTTGTGACGTTTGGTTTCAGAGACAAGTAGCGCAGTATTGAAACTGAGCCTGTATGTGCTGAAGGTTTAGTCCTACGGTTAATCAAACAATCTCTAGAATTAATTTCAAGGTTTGAAAGCACGTACTCCAAAGAACGTGGGTACTTCTGTGTATTATTTAAAGATATTTATTAGGAATTTCTTCCCGAGTATCTCAGGTAGTGGATATGAGAAAGTTCTCATTAAAAAAGAGAATAAAATAAGTGCCAAGAAAATCCTTTTATAACAACGTTTATTCATAATCAATACTATGTCTATTACAACCTGGTTTAAGGTGATCACATTAAACTGGATACAGAGTCAAGAAATACCTTACAGAAGTGAATTTTATATTTGTTTCAGTAGCTGATTCAGTCTCCAAACAATCTCAGTGGTTTGCATAAACTGCCCAGACTTAATTGAAATGTTGACCAATAACTCCAGTGTTTAGATGTCATTATAAAACCACCATAGTTTAGTAGTGGACAACAGGACTTTCCATGTCCAGTTGCCACTGATGAATCACCTGCAAGCAATTAAGTCCTTAAGAAGATATATACAACATGTGGAATGGGCCTTCTTTTTTCAGATGTGGCTTACAAGGTCACTGAATGAGGTATTGTTTGTATCATGTCTTTAGATACGAACAGTGGATTCACATTCCATTCTGTATTTTGATGATGTGGGAAATACAGAAGAGTATATGTGCTATGGCTGCTTGAAGTAGTATACAGTATTAGAATCAAAGTTGGGTCTGGCAACCAATATTAAATTGCATCCATAAGCATGATAACTGCTTTGAAGAAATGATGAGTTGTTGCTGTGATATATGTCTGTAAAGATATAACGGGATAAGGACAAGTTTCAACTGTCACCTGTAGAGCTAGGGCTAAATTTGAATTCATTATGTATTGGACATTCCAGACAATGCCAGTCATCCTAGCAAATAGTAAAAAGTTCATGTCAGTGAATAAGAGGCATAATTCTAGACTTATTTTTAGCTCTGTTCATTAATAAATGAAGATAGTTGTCTCTAATCTTAATTCAGATAATGATATCTTATGGATGTGTCTACTACAGAAATTGCTAGCCAGTTCTTCTTGTGCAATAGGTGAATTGAAGTTCTGTTAAAATATTCTTTAGTGCCAACCAGACTGAGTCCATAAACAGTCTTCCATATATGCATATTCAGAAGAAAGTCCGAGCTCTTCTAAACATTCAAGAAGAATTTTATGATGTTTTACAAATACATACTAGTGCATTATTGCTATATGTTGTAGTGAAATGATATAAGTATGAAGTACATTCTTTTCTTACTTTACATCAGAAAGAACTTGTTCAAACAGTTAAATGCCCAAATGGTAAGTTTGTGAAAATGGCCATTGGTTACGATAACAGATGGTCTATGACTGTGTCATTGAATTGGTTTAATGATCCCTAAATGGCTGATTAGCAAAATAATAACACCACCATCGACTCAAAGTTGAAAGTTTTGAACACTTGAACTTGATAATAAACATAAAAAGTAGCTTCAAACAAAAGACTCACAGAAGCCTTGCAATTCTATGAGGAGCTCTTCTGAGCGTGGCCGACATTTTTATAAATAAATGTGTGTCAACAACAATGAAACTTTGTTTATGAAGAGTGAACGTCTTTTCAGTGATCACCTATGGAATGACATCATGAACACTGTGGAGGACGAATGAAATTTGTCTTGACGCCCTCAAGAAGTTGTGTTGACACAGACAGATCAGTTTCATGAAGAGACTAGAGGGAGTAAGTATGGTTATTAGATAAGATGGGATGTAAGTTCATTTTGAGAACAGGTGTACCAAAAGTGAAGGTTTTGTTCTTTGAAAATGTGATGAAACATGGAGGTGACTGTTTGAAAAAAAAATCATCAAACGTAACGACAAAAGGAATCAACAAAGAGGAAGGCATTTTGTACAAGTGATAAATAATGAGAACAAAAGTTTAAAAGGAAGCTTGGTTCACGTGATGAGGAAGGACTGTTATTTTTCTGTTTGTCAAACTATAATGGAAGCTACAATAGTTTATTAGGATTATCAGACATAAATGTTTTGACAGCAAAAGTAATTCCAATTTCTTCTACCGCATTAAGCAGTGTGTTTATGTAAATTTATTACTGTTCACAACCAAAATTATTATAGGTATAGTGAATTAAGTCAGAACTGGCTTCTTATGTCACATTTCTTTATAACCGCGTTTATTTTCGTGATATTATCTGAAAGTCGCTCTTTACCAAAGTTATAGAACTGATATCATTTTGTTTGTGAACTTTGTGGATATTATCTGATATCTGGATATACAGATAAAGGATGTCGCTTCTATGTTTACTATTCATAACATTTATTTGTAGTCTTGTAGCATAATTTTTATGTTGGCTACAAAAACGTGGCTCTATTTTTTTATTAAAACCTTTTTTTATTTTTATTATCTACTTATATTAAATTTAACTTGTTGTAGAACGCTGCCTATAAAGTGGCTTATTTTTAATTCTTTTGGTACCAAAGCTTTCCCTGAGCATTGTTTTTTGTTTTTGAATTTCGCACAAAGTTTCTCGAGGGCTATCTGTGCTAGCCGTCCCTAATTTAGCAGTGTAAGACTAGAGGGAAGGCAGCTTGTCATTACCACCCACCGCCAACTCTTAGGCTACTCTTTTACCAACGAATAATTGGATTGACCGTCACATTATAACGCCCCCACGGCTGAAAGGGCGAGTTGCACGCCTCAACGTGCTTGGCCATGTCGGGCCTTTTGCCTGAGCAAACGGATAATGATGTAATAAAGTCATACGTATGTTAGGTTGCTGTACTTTTTGATATTACTGTCCTATAGAACTGAACAGATTGGGCATTCACAGGCGTTTCCTTTACTTGTTCTCACTGTAAGAATTGACATGTACGCTACATATGGATTTCTACACACAGAAAAGGTTCGGTAATAGCGCGCGTGTTGTGACATTCAACTCTAAATTTCTGTCCAGCTTGACTCGTAGTTTTCTGGTTTTTACTATAAAGGTTCATGATTACTTATCATGAACTATTTGTCTTTACAAGAGATAAACAATGAACAATCTAAAGACGAGTTTTTATAATGAATGACTTCTTGCTTGACAAAAGAAAATATCAAAAGTTTAACGGACTACTTGGCAAGAACATGTTTTACAATTCCAGAGACCTAATGACCACTAGATTATTCTTTTATACATTCTACCCTGAATTTTTGGCCGTTAGAGACAATTGCAGCCCAAGTCCTAGCCTTTCTAAGTGGATCTTATACACCATTAACACCAGTAAAAACCATTGCAATGAGTGTTACATTGGGACACAATATGTGGTTACATATCCATCACTAGTAACCCATAAATCAGACTGAAAGGGCGTGAAATCATCTAAAACCTGTTAGTCGCATGTTTAAGGATGTCTTTTAATCTTCATCATACAAAACATGACATATAATAGCTTTTACTGGGTCACAAATCCTGGACCTAAAGTGGATCTTACCAGCAATCAAGATAGCCAGGATGAAAAAAAAACATGATTTATTACAAGCTTTCAGAAGCATCTTCATCTCTGGTGCTGTGAAAAGCATCTGGTCTTACATCATTGATTAAACTTCTTCCACTCAACTGTTGCCAATTGCTGTACCCAACGTGATTCCTGTTCTTGTTGATAGATCACACATAGGATGATGAAGACTACACTCCTAGAACTAAAATTCCAAATAAAATGGAAAAAAGACTTGTGTTGGACTTTGTACCAAAGGGAATTAGCCCACCCGAGTGGATGAGTAAGCTATAGAAACCGGCAGATGTATGTTGAGAGGCCGCGAGCTCGAATCCCGAGCACCAAACATGCTTGCCCTTTCAGCCGTAAGGGCGTTAGAATGTAAAAGTAAGTCCTACTATTAATTGGCAAAAAGGAAGCGCAAGAGTTGACGGTGGGTGATCATGACTAGCTGATTTACATCTAGTCTCACACTGTTAAATTAGGGACGACTAGCGCAGATAGCCCTCGTCTAACTTTGCGCGAAATTGGAAACAAGCCAAACCATAAACCACTCAACAGTGACCGTAAACAAAAATTATCAACTTTATAGGATCGTCTTAAATTGAAAGATAATTAGAAAAAACAATTCTTTACGAAATTATAAATAAGTCCAGAACAGCCATAAAATTTTGAAAAATCTACACGAATATAGCGGAATGAAGATTAAGTCTACACTTATATTCATTTCAGCTACACCTTTCTTTATCCTAGATCCGGACTTGTAAAATGAACGTTTAATGCCTCAGTTATAAGAGTAGCTAACTTAGCCATGGTTTCCGCTAATTACTTACCTAAATAAAATGCACACCGCCATGTCATTTATTTACAAACAAGTTTTGAATTTTGAATTTCCCGCAAAGCTACTCGAGGGCTATATGCGCTAATCGTCCCTAATTTAGTAGTGTACGACTAGAGGGAAGGCAGCTAGTCATCACCACCCACCGCCAACTCTTGGGCTACTCATTTCCCAACGAATAGTGGGATTGACCGTTACATTATACCCCCCCACGGCTGAGAGGGCGAGCATTTTTTCGCGCGACGCGGATGCGAACTCTGGACCCTAAGATTACGAGTCGCACGCCTTTACACGCTTGGCCATGCCGGGCCAATTCGTTGAAATAGTGAAATTTTGATTCATTCAATCATATTTATTTATCAATTTTTATGGCTTCATAAGTATAAAAAGCTTTAGCTTTGCTCAGCCAGTACCGTGAAACAATCAATGTTCAAATCAATATTTAAACATCTTAAAGGTGGTTTTAAACGAGCAATATTTATGGCCGCCACTTTGTTGTATCACAATGTTTACTATTGATTACTTCCGTACAAAACTTTTTAATTAGAACTTCCTAAGCATCAAATCATAAAAGTATGGATGCAAAAAAAAAGAAACAAGCAGATCCTTAAACTAAACACAACCAGTTGTAGAAACAAAAATAAATCTCACAAAAATTACGCCAACCTTCGTACACATAAATATATAATTCTGGTGTAGTACCTTTAAATAGAAAACAGATGGCTATTGAAGCCATCTTTAGCTCTTGAAGGTTGAATGAGATTTCCCAAGCAGCCTGAGAAGTCTGTATTTATTTTTTGTGAGAGGTGGATTCGAACCCGAGATCCACAGATTGCGAGTTAAGTGATCTAACCAGCTGGCTAAATAGTGTATTAAGTTAAAGAAAGTAAACTTATGCAATAATTAATATAACCAATCAAAATTAGATCGATATATATACTTAAAATAATCATATATTTGAATTTCACATTTAGAAATCACATAAAATCAGCTATAACATTTACATATTTCAAATGATCTGAACTGCAATTTACTTACAATATTTTTAAAGTAATTGAAGTGCTACAAGATCTAATTCACGTGTTTCCATTGAAGAACAATAAACAAGTTAACCCTAGAATATCTGATGTGTAATACAAAGTTTGTATTTTCTTGATTATAGGATCCCCAATTAATTTATGAGTAAGACAAAAAAATTAACTGGAATTACTTTACTTTCTGCTGGTGCACTCTATGAATTTTGAATAGAAAATTAATGATTTTTCTCAGGTTTGTTATTTATATTTTTATATTTATTGTTATATGTTACATTGATATTTATTTATATTTTTATATTGTATGTTTTGGCAAACAAATGGATATAACTACTCAGTGTGATGCAATTTGTAGAACCCAACTACAGTGAATGACATTTAAGGTGTTATTTACAATGTTCACGTTTTTCTAGACCCCTAACCCCTCACTTTGTTGGAGCAGTAAACACATATTTAAATCCCTAATATCCACCTAAGTTGCTGCTGGACGTTACTTTTACAAATTATTTATAAAAAAAAGTGACGAACTTTGAACATTTTTGAAGAACGTGTACAAGCTCTCTCACCAGTGCACATTTTGTACACTTGTAAAATGGTGAAAATTTTGTTCGTGCTATGACCAACCTTTTTAGTAATAATAATTTTATTTGAATAATTTATCTTTAAACTTTTCAAATGCGTATAATTTGTGTTGTCTAAGGTAATTAACTTTAACGTATTTGTCAAAAATAAGCATTCTATATATTAAAAGGGAAGTATCTATACTATCATAAAAATACGCGTGCGTGTTTATTTTCTCTTTTTCATTCACATTATAAAGAATACTGTTCCGAGTGAAACGACACCTCGTGTGCACTTCCGGGTTTAGAGGTTGGAGGTGATTTTCACAGTAGTAAACTGGACTTTTCTTTACAAGAAAGAAAAGGGAGAATCGTGCTATTTTCAATTTAAAACTCAAATATATTTTTTATTTTATTCCTATGAATGCGATTGTATATATAAGTAAGCCTTGTGAGAGGTTTGCTATTACATATTTATTTTAATATCTATGTTTCTTTCAGTTTAATATATATTTAGAGATGCATGTAACTTATACTGTCAAATGTGTATTGCGAAGTCCCGCCTATTCACTAAATTTGTAGAAGGTTCTCAAGTGTAAGAATCAACAATTTACTATGCTTGTATGTAAATGCTAGCGATTGCCAGTATTGTTGCCTCAGCTGAAATTTCTATAAACTCTCTTCTCAAGTTTATAAAGATAACGAACGAAATGCGTCAAGAGACAATATATTATATTGCTTTACTATAGTTGGTTACTATAAACCTCAAAAGCTACAACAATGGTCAACTCTATTAATTGAAAAACTGCAATTTTTTTACCAGAAGCGTTTATAGATACCCCCTGCTAGTACAGCGGTATGTCTACGGATTTACAACGCTAAAATCAGGGTTTCGATTCCCCTCGATGGGCTCAGCAGATAGCTCAATGTGGCTTTGCTATAAGAAAACACACAAACGTCTATAGATTCCGAACATTACTACTGTTTAACTTCAGCAAATTATCATCAGACCTCAGTATTTTTACGAAGGCATTATTTAACTTCAGCTGTGAAAAACTCACGTGTCATCAGCGAAGAGTAAACTAACTCCCGGCTAAGTGAATTGTACCCATATCAGCTCGAAATTAATTCTCTTATCGTTAAACCTCGATAAAATATCAAGGAAGTTCCGAGTCAGAAAGAAGACTAATCATTATTTGTAACGTTCTGGAACTTTTGTATATTGATCATTATTCCGAGTCAGAAAGAAGACTAATCATTATTTGTAACGTTCTGGAACTTTTGTATATTGATCATTATTTGTTATAACCATTATTATAAATTGTATTTTTTTCTAAATATTACAATATATTTGTATTAGAAAAGAAAGAAACAGTGTGTGTCAACCTCGTTGGCAAATATCGACATTTTATAAACTTCTAAATTTAAAATATCATGTAACTTAGTTTCAGGCTATTTCAAGTTGCGATACGTAACACAATAAACTGAAGACTAGTCTGAGATAAACAGCAATAAGCAACAACCCTCTTTTGCAGTATGTTTGTTTGTTTTCATTCACTTATCTTCCTAGCAACAACTGTGCTCAGTCCATTCACTGAGTGGACATCCGTTGGTCCCGTTAGTTACAGAAATGTATGGAATTCCGGTTGCTGCGCATGACTTTAATGCCCATGCTAATAAACAGTAGAATCTAAACCAACAGTACTTTTCTATTGTTCTGAGTGAACAAGGGGAGGGTGAAGGGGAGTTAGTCACAATAGAAAAAAAAGTCTGTGTGACTGAGAACACAAGGTCCGTTGGGAACAATGAGCCTGCGTGGGAGAGAACAGATGGCATGGGTTTCTATGCAACAACACAGAGAGACGCGTGGCCTGGATCACTATGGAAACACGCATTTTAAGTGCGAGCTCGCGTGCAAACGTATCGTCACAATGTTTTTGATCTGTTATACATGGTAGTCCCCCCATTGCGATACTTGGCATACGACACGTGGAACGCGCTATAACGGAATTTTCTTGCTCGGTTGACGATTTTGTGCTCGAAATAAAAGCAAACCATACAATCTTTTGTGAAGTGAAAATCACGTGACTTCGTTGTTTGGTGGAAAACAAAAGTCAAGCGCTGAAATATCTTACTTGTATTTTAATTATCCAAATCTGTTTTATGGTCAGAATTTTATCAGTGAATTGTTAGCTAAGACTTTACACTAAAATGGACTCAAACACTTCAGAAAACGAAATTCTATTGTCTTTGGAAGCGACAACAAATACGACACTTTTTAGTTGTATTTCCCAGCTGAACACGACCGTTACTGGGCTTGTAGGCTTAATTCACTAAACATGCAAAAGCACACATCTTCAGTTACTTATACCAGCTACTAGCAGAGATAGACGAGGTTATTTTAATTTTTCAGTTCAAAGATTTACTCTGACGTTTTGATAACAAGGTGATGCAAGGACACAGCATTCGTAAACCATGCTTCAAATACTTGGATAAATGGGTTTACCTGTAGAAACTTTACTTCAAAAGTGCATTTGAAAATTTGGTATTTTATGTTTTTGCAAGAAAAAACATAAAAACAATTAGTGGAGGCTGTAAATTTATATATATACGCATACGTGTGGGATGAACCAACTACACCTAACTGATTAGGTTCATATTATTATATTCTGTTAGTATGATACTAATATATTCTATACTGCTTTCTGTTTCAAGTTTTCACGTCTATCATATATAAAACTAGTATTTTCGATACTTGTGGTACCGTATTTGCAGACAAGTTAAAGAGCCACATCAAAAACCCCTAGATAACTCTGAACTACTTCCCAGATGGAAGACAGCAATACCAACTTTGTAGGGGCTCTTTGAACCAAATAAGAGAAATAATGATCTTTTTTAATAACGTGCTCAAAGTGTAAAGAGTGTTTAACTCTGTGATTTTCGAATCTTGGACCTTGAGATCCGCAGTCCACTGCGTTAACCACTAGCCCACGGTCAGTTCATACACATATTTTGTACAATTTTGACAAATCGACGTGAGGTTGTAGAGTTTGATAATGTATAAAAACACAATTGAACAACGATGTTATTCTCAGAAAGCAAGCATACACCTACTCAAGAATGTGGGTTGTTTTATTACAGAAGGAAATTTTAAAGTACACGTGAGAGTGTTGTCCATACTTTCTTTTCAGCTTCAATGACTTTGGATATTATGTTTTTCTTTTGTGTGGATATGATAAATATAATTAATGGAAGTGTTGACTTAGGAAAACGGAAATATATACAACATCGTTCGGTTGTATTTCCTGACTGAACATGACCGTTAGTTTATTGAAAAGCGATTCCTAATAAACATACGAAAATATATATCTACAGTTACTCATACGTGTTTCATGGAAGGTGTTACTGTCCACAAGTTATTCATATGATTTGTTTAACTTTTGAAACACACCTTAAAAATTTTGGTTTCCTGAGATCTAACGTAGATTTATTTTACTTCACTGTGTGCATATGTATCCAGAAAAAAAGCTATTCTTAAACTCCTATGTAAGTTTCTTTTAAAAAAGTTATTAAATCAAAGAAACAATAGAAACTTAATGTTGCTACCATGAATACATGTCTCCGATGGATTAAGAACTTTATGTACAGTGGATGTAGCCTATAGAGCATTGAGGTAACATTTACAGAGTCAGAACTTTATGTACAGTAGACGTAGTCTATAGATCATTGAGGTGACACTTAAGAGTTAGAATTTTATGTACAATGGATGTAACTTATAGAACGTGGAGGTGATACTTACAGAGTCAGAACTTCATCACAGTGGATGGAGCCTATACAACATCGAGCTGATACTTACAGAGTCAGAACTTCATCACAGTGGATGGAGCCTGTACAACATCGAGCTGATACTTACAGAGTCAGAACTTCATCACAGTGGATGGAGCCTATACAACATCGAGCTGATACTTACAGAGTCAGAACTTCATCACAGTGGATGGAGCCTATACAACATCGAGCTGATACTTATAGAGTCAGAATTTTATGTCGAGAGAAACACAACAATTATTAATTTAAGCTTTAATACACAACAGAAAAGCGGGACTTTAAACTAAAATTATCCGTACAGACAACAAAATGAAGATCAAATCCTTTTACAAACATTCCAATTCAAACATAGCGCTGGTTTTAGTTGTATTTATTGTTATTTTACTTTAGTTTATAAACTTAAGTGTACACAATATACAATACTTATATGTGATAACATTCATATCAGGTATAAATATAAGTATTTAGTACAGATAATAATCCTTTGTGTAGCTTTATGCTTAACAACAAACAATGATTAGAGGGACCGTTCTTTATTTTATTTATATTTATTAAAATAGCGTTAATATTGATATGTTTCAGTGATTTATTTGATAATTAAGTTTTTGTGTGTTCATTTACATGTGATGGTTTTTATAAGTTCTCATCATATTTTGTTCTTAGATTTCAACTGGTTTCACCAATTTTTTTACAAGTTTGTTTTGTAATTTTATAAGCTGTTTCCCCTTTCTTTCAAAGTACCGAATAATTCCTACCATTTGGTTATTTTTTTAGATATTTGTCTTTATTATCTTGTGTATTTGGTATTTTTTGAGCGTCTTTCTTCTTTTAGTGATCTGTTAATGAACGTTTTTGGAAAAAAATGGAACTTTAAAAACAGCTTAATTATATCTAATTTGTTTGTCTATTTCTTTAAGCGAATAAAGATGGAAAACACTGGTAAGCCTTTGATTTTTAATATTTTTGACTGTTGTTGTGCATTGAAGTTGAAGTTTGTTCTGTTGTATGTATGTTTTATATGTAGTTTTATGTTGCAAATGTTGTAAAGTCTTATGATGTTTTAACTTAAGAAGCATTGCTTCTTTCTTCCTTTTCTAATTGTAAATCTTATTCGATGACAGATGAAGCTAATATGTTTGCAGAAGTAGCTTCGCTCATTTCGGTTGTCAAAATAATAGGACACCAACATATCTCCACCAAATGCATGGGAAAAATAACGCTCTTTCTATTGCTTTTATTTCTATAGTAATCGCGAGTGAGTTTGCAAGGTCGGGTAATAGAAGATTCTAATTTAGGTCATTTTTATGGATATAAAACTATCCTAAGGTTTCATAACACTTGTTTACTACAATATGAAACGAGGTTTTCAACTCTGACCTAGTTCTGGTTTGTGATTTTGATTTCGTTTTCTATCGTTATGTTGATGGCTTTAGTGACTGATATTTAAACATGCGTCGAGTTTGCCTGGAATTCAGCACCAACTGAAAACAAGGAGCTCAGTTTAAAGTAATACTCTTATCATTTTCCTTGCAAAAGTGATATACACTACCATTTTTGATTTTCTATCGAAACAACGCAGCATCCTCTTCATACCTTTTCTATGAAATAGATTCTGCCAGGTAATTATGTCATTCAACCTTAGTAGTCGTTTTCTCTTGCAGCCAATGACGTGCTTTCTAGCTCCGCTTTAGTGTTGACATTCTGACGCTCTGGCCATCTGTTGCCCTTGTCTTGGAAGACTATTCGAATAGTACCAGTACAAACGAAACTTAAGTGTTAAAACTACCTCATAATAACCCAAAATTTATTTAGCGAAAATAAGCTGTTACGAAAATGAAAAAAGGAAAACAACAACAAACACACACAAAGGAATGATGGTGTTTAGAAAGAAAAACTCCGATTTAAACTTTTGATCGAATTTACGGTAAAATACGTAAAAAAGAACTCATTAACAGAATACTGTCATAGATATTATATTTTGTCATAATAATAAATCCTATAGTATGATCATCTGAGAACTGTTGCAGCAGAGAACCTGAATTACCGAGTTTTCCTAATGGAAATATTAGTTTTCAAAGAATTTTTTTGTTAATTTAGGGACAAACGGTGTAACAGGTAATGTTATATTCTGTGGATTGTTATCTCATGAAAACTAATTCTCTGTACTCATCATTATGTCAATTAGAAAAGTTCTTCATCTAAAACAGCGCATTTGTTCCTCCTCGTACTTTTTCAAGTGAGAAAGTTCTTTACTAAAACAATGCATTTACTCCACTCACAAGAGCACTTTAGAGAACTGTCATGTGCTTTTATTCCTCTTCACACTTTTCATGTTTAACTTAAATAATAAAGCAGTAATACGTGTTTCTTTTGTTTACTTTTTTGTTGTTTATCTAAACATAAATCTCGCACTGTATTGGAGGCTGATTTTCGAATTTTTTACAAAGCTAGCCATCCCTAATGTGTTTTATTGAGCGAGAAGTTTATTAAATATCAAATGTTCGCTAATGTGAAAATGATGTTATATTAGTGACCGAAGATGACGTTTGAGATTTTATTAATCATACGACTCATTTTACGTGGGTTTTAGTTATCTAAATACTATTTTTTGTGTATATTATAAACGCTTTAGCGTAAAACTATAGAAAGGACTACCAATGTTCTGGTCACTGTAGAAAATCAAGCCCTAAACTGTAAGTTCATCAACTACCAGTAATCTACCAGGGACATTCTGAATGGAAATATTTTATAAAGACATTATTCAAACCAATAATAGATATGAAGTTTTTCTTTGTTTTTAATCAACGTATAAAATTTCTATTGTAAAATATTATTATTATGTTGCCCCCCAATGGCTCAGCGGTATGTCTGCGGACTTTCATGCTAAAATCCGGGTTTCGATACCCGTGGTGGGCAGAGCACAGATAGCCCATTGTGTAGCTTTGTGCTTAATTCAAAACAACAACAACAATTATTATGTTTTTGCTTATAAACAATTAAAGGTTTAGTCACTAACACTTTCGTTGCACAGACCTTAAAACCTATACATTTTTAAATTCTGTTATTAAAAAGAATTAACTTTACACTAATTTCTAATTATACAGGTGAAAAAGGGCATGTTTTATGAATAAATTCATTTAAGGAAAATTCAACGTTCACCTCTGTCTTTTCCAAGTTAACTTTTGACGAATTTCAATTTCACTTTCACCTGAAATTAAATGTTGTTAATGAACAGCACATTACGTTTACAGTTTTAATTTCCACAACTGTAATGCGCTTTAAATGTAATACGTTTTTACTCAAAGTCTTTATTTTAACGTTGTACATGTACAGTATATTTTACCTTTAAATTTTTACATTTTTCTCTCATTTATTTACAATGGAAACATATCATTTGTCAAAACAAAAATTGAACGTAATCCCTTTGTTTTTGTTATCAGTATATCATTATTTTTTTAAATCTTTCTTTATAACGTGACTATTTATATTTGTCGCTTTCGATTTTCGAAGGCTCGGCATGGCCGAGTGTGTTAAGGCGTTCAACTCGTAATCCGAGGGTCGTGAGTTCGAATCCCAGTCGCATCAAACATGCTCGCCCTTACAGTTGTGTGTACGTTATAACGTGAAGGTCAATCCCATTATTTATTGGTAAAAGAGTTGCCCAAGAGTGGGTGGTGATCACTAGCTACCTTCCTTCTAGTCTTACACTGCTAAATTAAGCACGGCTAGCGTAGATAACTTTCGTGTAGCTTTCGTGAAATTAAACAAACAAACAACACTTCTAGTGACGCAAAGACAGAACTTAAAAAAATAAAAAGCTATTCTAGAACTCCGCTATTTAAAACACCACACCACCATGTTTTGTAAGATTTGGATTTGGTTGACTGTGTCGAGACTTTAACTATGAAAACGAACGCAAAGCGCCTAAGGCAGAGAGAAGTACATTTTTTTTTTCACTTTAACCTATAACAAGTTAGCTAGTCTTGATAGAACTTTACAGAAAAGGAACACATGACACAATATATACCACTAAGGACTTACACAGTTTATTATGGATCTTTTTTTCTGTTACTGAAGAAAACGATGACAATGGCCATGAAGTAAATACTGTTCTTCTTTGTTTTTTAGTCATATTATAAATTGTCTTAATGCAATACATCTTGCAACAAAATAACTCGAAATTTTTCAAGTTCTCAACTAACAAAGGACATGTCTGAACGTTCAAGTGTCTCGTGTAACTAACGTGACTTGGTCTGTCTGTACGGAATAAGAACATTTAGAAAAGGTACGAGCGCTTTAGAATATGAATGTATGAAAAGTACGAATGGGGTAAATCTGTGAATACTGGCATACATGAGGTTATTAGGCATAGCTTTCACAGGTAAGAAAGGAAAGGTTTCAGTCTTTTTTGTATATAATTTTCAAGTTTTTATCCTTTTGAAGCCAGTTTTTAATGTATATTTTTATTATGCTCTTTAGTGGGAGAACTTTTTAATTTCTATGTATACTATCAGGAGCCATATTATCTAGCTTATAACTAAGTATATAGAGTGACGTTTGATAATCGTCTGCGTCACAAAATTTTTAGTTTTTCTTGTTCCTTGGCAGAAAGTTTTATTTCTCAATTGCTAGTAAATAGAAAAAACAAACTACTTTTCTCTTCAAACTTTGCTTTTGTGACGTGGGAGCGTATAATGAAAACATGATGGGAGACTATATTTGGGGGTTGATACGTGAAAGTGATTTACATTACAGTCGCAAATGTACTCATTTCTAAGCATTTTTGTACAACTTTATTATAAATACATATAAATTCTGATTCATGTGTTGTTTCATTCAGACCGTATGTAAATGAATATGTGCAAATTTGCCCGTTTTTACACAGTAAATAGATTAACTTCTAAATTTCAATATCCAGGTCACAAAACCAATGTTTCTATCGAAAGGAAAGTGTACCTGACTTCCACATCCACACGTAAATAACGTTGATATAGTGCATTGAAAAAAATAAAACATAACTGTTTTATGAACACATCGTGATTTTAAAAGCAATAAATCCTAACAATTAGAAATATCATAACATATATTTCTCATAAATAAATGTTAAAATATCCCGCTCACTCATACGACACCTGATCATCATTTAGTTTGTTTTGAATTTCGCTTAAACCTATACATTCCCCCCGCTAGAACAGCGGTATGTCTCCGGATTTACAACGCTAAAATCAGGGGTTCGATTCCCCTCGGTGGGCTGAACAGATAGCTCTTTGTGGCTTTGCTATACGAAAAACACAAAACAATCAATAAACCTATACGAGAGCAAAATGCGTGAGCCGTTCCTAATTTAGAAGTTAAGACTAAATGAAAGGCATTTACTCATCACTACCACCGTCAATTCTTTTACCAACGAATAGTGTGATTGACGGTTACATTATAATGTCCCTTGGCTGAAAGGGTAAGCACATTTGGTATAACCAAGATTCGAACCCGCGACCCTCGGAATACGAGTCGAGCACCTTAACACGTTTGGCCATGCCTGCTCGATATTAGTTTATAGCTTAGATTTGTAAGTTCACACTCGCACCTTATCAGTGCTTTTGAAAGTAATTTTTCTGATAATGTGCAAGAAAGCTTTCATCAGAAGCTGTAAGGAAACTTCTTTACATCACATCATGTCTAAGAAACAAACAAATGATAAAACGCCTTAGTTTTAGAACAGATGCCGCATTCTCAGTCTTCAGATATTATAAATATGTATTGAATCATGAAAAGAGTGTAACTCTAACCGCTTTATCAGGAGAAATTTTTGGAGTTTAAAGCATGATGTCAACTGGTAGGTTTTCTCCTGTATTTAACATGTTATGTCTGTTTGTCCTGAATAACTGTTATTAGTTTAAAACATCGCGTCCCAAATTTTTGTCCTTTGCGCCACCTTTTAATAAATATTGTTTATTGCACCCCCCTTTTTTTTAGATGAGTTTTTGTTTTATTTTTGAATTTCGTGCAAAGTTGTGCGAGAATTATCTGTGCTAGCCGTCCCTAATTTTGCAGTGTAACACTAAAGGGAAAGCAGCTAGTCATCACCGTCCACCGTCAAATCTTGGGCTACTTTTTTACCAATAAATAGTGGGATTGACCGTAACATTATAACGCCCCCACGGCTGAAAAAGAGCGATCATGATTGGAGTGACGAGGATTCAAACCCGCGACTAAGGTGAATGAGAAAAGTGATTTAAGTGGCGACATGTAATATACGAATATATATTAAAATATTATATATGTTGCAGAAATTATGTATTTCTATCGAAACGTTTACGTTTTGTAATATTGCTTTAATGACTCTAATCGTCCACATCCAACTGTGGCGTGGCCATCACAGTCCAAGCAAAACAGACTTAAAGCATTGTTTGTATGTTTGTTTGGAATTAAACACTAAACTACACTAATGGGCTATCAGTGTTCTGCCCACTATAGATATTAAAACCCGGTTTATATCCGCAGACATATCGCTCTGCAACTGCTAGTGAGAGCGATTTAAAGTTTTTGTCACTTTTATGCGAAACGACCAAAAGTAATTTAGACAATGAATTACAACTTACCGTAAGAATAAATGTGATCAACTGTTAGCAACTGTTTCAATTGAGTTAGATTATCTTCACAGTACACCTTTAATGACGTTATTTATATCGAATCACTTCAAAGATTCAGAACTCGAGCCAATGGGTGAGAGTTTTCAGCAGTTCAGTACGACATTAACCACATTTTTCTGTTCTAATTTTTCAAGAGACCAGTTGGGAAATCTCGGACACAGGTACCGTGTGCCAGCACCTAGTGACGCCCCTGAAAAACATTACTGCAATTCTAAAATAAAATATTAAAGTCTCGGGGTTATGTAAAACCTGTCAAGAAATTCGGAAAGTCTCTTGGAATTATGCCTTCAATATTATCCTACCAAGACGATGAAGGAATAATCACGATAAATTCGCTATCTATACCATTGTATGTAAGTAAAGGTGTGGTGGGAAAAACATATTTTATAATATTTTAATGTGCGCACCATCTATACCATTGTATATAAGTAGTGGAGAGGTGGAAAAAACACATTTTATAATATTTTAATGTGCGCACCATCTATACCATTGTATATAAGTAGTGGAGTGGTGGAAAAAACACATTTTATAATATTTTAATGTGTGCACCATCTATACCATTGTATGTAAGTAGTGGAGTGGTGGGAAAAACGCATTTTATGATATTTTGATGTGTGCACCATCT
This sequence comes from Carcinoscorpius rotundicauda, assembly GCA_011833715.1. Taxonomy (NCBI): domain Eukaryota; kingdom Metazoa; phylum Arthropoda; class Merostomata; order Xiphosura; family Limulidae; genus Carcinoscorpius; species Carcinoscorpius rotundicauda. Next base: position 52,823,216 of record CM022395.1, read on the forward strand.
ATACCATTGTATGTAAGTAGTGGAGTGGTGGGAAAAACGCATTTTATGATATTTTGATGTGTACACTTGTATTTCTCATAAAGATTTGCATCTGTCAAAAATGTTTTCACACCTTAAAATTATGCCGGCAGAAAGAGCTTTCCTGTGCAGTTTGATTACGTTTGTGTATTCTGTGAAAGATGTCGTATGTTTGAATAAAGCTGACTAGAAATACATGTTTTTACAACGCAGTTAAAAAAACAACAACAAAAGACAAAAAGTTTGACATGTATTTAAATAGTTTATTTATGAAAAGTAAAGCGTCTGAAAGTATATCTATACAAAAATATATTTATATATGTACAAAAACATCCGTATTTCGTAAAATATAATACACACAGTAGCAAAATAGCATGATTTTATTGTTATTATATATATATTGAAAAATATAGAAAGTTAATGTAATATTCCCTATACACAGGATAAATTCATATTTAATTTATTCATATTAGCCAATAAAAATAATAAAAATACATATTATAATGGTAAAAAAATGTATGTGAATTTCTCTTGATTCATATATACAACATCAATAAAATTTCATTTAACAGCATGAATCATTAATCATGACAATACATATATATATATATTTACGACCTATAAGAATGTTTAGAAGTAAGTGGAATTTATGAGTTAAATGTTAATGTTTCAATGAAACGTTGTATAACTCTCTCCTAGGTACCTTACTTATATACGTAAACTTATATATTTGAAGAATATCCACTTCAAGATAAAACCTTTCATTCTAACATCCGTTTCTTAACAAACTTGATTTCTGTACATCAACTTTGCTACAATGGGAAACTTCCGGTCTAGAGCCATGGGAGAACACGTCGGGGAAGAAGAACAGGTTCTACGGTCCAGGTTTACGATAGTTTCTTCTGATATTTTCCCACAACTCTACCAAGTAATAAGGAAAGGCTGACCATATGCTTCCCCTTGCTGACCAGTCTGAAGGCCGGACAAAAGTTATTATTTAGAGCATAAAAACTGGCCCTGACATCAAGGTATCGCTCTCACCCTGGGAACATTTGATCTTGGTGCCCCTTCTATGAACGACCAATGGGTGTTGTACACGTAGGACTGTCCTTGTTTTATTACAACTTTCTTCCACAGGAACATGTAGTGGTCTGTAAAACGCATGAAGTCTGTTACAGCTTATTCCCATCACGAATGGTAATCTGTTAAAAAAAGAAAATTAAAATACGAAACATAAAATTTTGAATATCATTTCTCTGAACAATTACAATAAGGGTTTTGTAGATATTTAAGTAGCTGTAGGTAAATTATCACTTTATATTTAGGACTAAATAAACAAATATGTATATATATATATATACGTACACTTTCACTGAGATCTACCTGAGAAAGCTTCATTAAAACACCTACGTTCTAAAAGTGCTAACATTTACAATATGTCCTACCCCCCCAGTGGCACAGCGGTACATCTGCGGACATACATCACCAGAAACCGAGTTTCGATGACCGTGGTGGGCACATCAAAGATAGCCCAATGTGTAGCTTTGTGTACAATTAAAAAGAAAGAAAAAATTACCATAATATAATCTTCAAAGGTTTACATTTATTTTTCTTGAAAGACAAGAAACTGCTAACTTTTATTTTTTCTTTCATCCTTTTATAACAAAAATTTTCTTTATTATGTCAGAAGCAAAAATTTTTTCAGAAATACACCGAAAAGTCCTTTTGAATAACAGGAACCGAAGCATCAAGTAGTCAACTGTCTGCACTGGTTTGACAAACGTAAACAAGTGAGGTTAGGACGCTATTGTTACCTATTTGGAGCGGCACAGGTAAGCACCAATGTGACTGAAAGTGTGCTAGTTTACCTTGCTTAAGTTAGAGACTGTCCCTCCCTCGTTTATTATTTCATCTCACGTCCGTGTCGTCAGCGGTATTACATCAAACTCCAAAAGTTGTTAGAAAGAAAACAAGTTTGCTTGAATTTCGCGCAAAGATACTCGAGAGCTATCTGCGCTAGCTATCTCTAATTTAGCAGTGTAAGAGTAGAGGGAAGGCAGCTAGTCATCGCCACCCACCGCCAACTCTTGGGCTACTCTTTTACCAACGAATAGTGGGATTAACCGTTACATTATAACGCCCCCACGGCTGGGATGGCGAGCATTTTTGGTGCGACCGGAATTCGAACCCGTGACCCTTGGATTACGAGTCAAACGCTTTAACACGCTTGGCCATGCCGGGGCCTAGAAAGAAGAAAAGAAAAAGTGAAACAAATCGTACAAAAATTAAGTCCCCAAAATGAAATGAGAGTAACATATGAGTTTAAGATTTATTTGGAACATAAATATGACCTTACAAAACTGTTTCGTCTATGATTATGTTTCCAACAAATATGCGGTAGAATTTATTCATGTTTAACCCTAAGAAAAACCATATTAAAAAACAAAAAAGAAATTAAATACGCCGTTATTAACTGTTATATTGGACTAAACAACGGAAACTAGCCGATAATGAAACGCTGGTTTGAATATCAAGTGATACTTACGAATTAAGAAAACCAGGAAGTGAAATCGAGAAGATCTTCGTCGTCAGGAGTGAGAATGTCGTCACGTGGAGAACATTCGTCGTAACCAACACTTTGCTGCGGTGAAGCAGCATCTGAGCCAAGGCTTGAAGTGGGTGAGCTTGGTGGTTGTGTCTCAGGTTTTGAGCTTGCGTACGGCGGCAGAACCGTATTGTGAACAGAATCTTTACTGTTCGATGCAGAAACCGATCCAGGATAGCAGTTCTGATTCTTTTGCATGTGGTAAGTCAAGACGTTTTCTCCTAACACAGACTCTGTGTTTTCCTGTTCGGTGAGCAGTCCCTGAAGCTGTTTGATGTATAGCACGGCTGCGCGAAGTGTCTCAACCTTGCTCATCTTCTTGTTCTTCGTACCGTTTGGAACGTGTTGTTTAAGTGTATCGAAACCCAAATTTACTAGCTTCACACGGTTTCGTTCTCTTTCGTTTCTCCTAGAGACGGTAGCTGGCCGAGCCTGTGACGTCGAAGAGCCCAGCTGAGATAACTGAATACGCCGCTTGCACCGCAATAGTTCTTGTGTCGTATCCCCACTGACCATCGGATTCGTCTTGTTTCTCTTGATGGCAATCCTGGGCCCGGACTGTTGAGCCGTGGAGGCAGTAGAGAAAGTCAGTCCTGAGGGAATAGTACTTGTGGTCACCAAGACGCACGTAGCAGTCTCCATTTTTTGTGTATTTCCAGTAAACACGGTAAAAGAATCCATAACTATAATTATTTTTTGTGTGTGTGGAAAAACGCTTCTGGACAATCACTGCAAACTGGATCGACGTTTATACTCTCGTGTGTCCATAATATTTTAACCGTGATCGAATATAATCAGAATTTGACGACACTTCCGAATATGAGTGTTGGAACGACAGAAGCTCGTGATAAAATGTCCCAAACCAAGTTTCGCCTGCACTAAAAAGATTGAGCTTATGAATACTAAGCTCCGCCTCCAAAGAGCGAACACTTTGTCGCTTGTCAGTCTGTTTGTTGGGTCGCGCGCAGGACGCGTGCCTTGATCCCCTATCGGCCAAATGCTGAGTTATCGTCTCTATGAGATTTCTAACAAGCCTCTCGCTTTTCCAAGATTTTAGACGCCACAGTCTGTTCTTTAAAGTATTACAATTCTAGTAGGGAAAATGCTCGATGGAGACAGATACTGCTCAGGTGTAACTTTACAATTCCCGATTATGCTTTATCATTGAAGTATATCGCATAAAACAGCCAGCGAACACAATCAAAAGGCTTCTGAGTGTATTATTTATATATGATCTGATCGAAATGTTACCACGCAATCACAGGTATATTCTCGAAGCAAGCGTAGCTATTGTCTGTGATAAATACTTAACATATTATGTGTATTATGTAACATGATCGTTTAGCCCATGTGAGGGTTGTAGCTTGTTTTTAAACATATTAATATGTGAAAAAAGGGAATAATATGAACTTTGTAATCATATACACCAAGCAGGTTGTAATTCATAATATGAAATAAAATACAAAAAAAAGTACAAGAGAGTACCTAAACAATTAATGTGCTAATATTTCTTTCCAAACAGTGTATGCGAGTATAGGTTAAAAATATATCAGAACATTTGTGGTTCTTTGTTCTGGTTAATAAGTTAACCTTCTTTCATAAATGAAGTATTTGTTAATATACGATCAAACGAGTGTTGATATCCGATAGTGAGGAAGTAACTCACTTACAGAAACTTACAAATCATACCTCACGAGTATGCTTTGCTTACTTTAGTCGCGAACAATACAACAGTTGAATATCATTACACATATTTTTCGTATAGTACTTAACTGTTCCTGTTTTAAAAACGACAAATTTCGTAGAGACTCGTTTTAAATTAGAATTGAATGTTATAATTTGTTATTTTAAAATATTTTTAATTTTAGAGGTTTTAGTCTTTAATATTATATGCTCAACATTTCAGCTAGAGTGTAGTTTGATTTTAATGGATTTTGTTGGGTATCTATTTCATATCGAATAACTTGGGTGATTGAAAGGTGAGTCGACTTTGTATGTACTTCACTATTAGATGCACACTTCTTTGTTTAACGAAAAAGATATGATTCTAAGTGACCTTTAGAAACGTTATATGACACTCACTGTTGAATATTTTATCTCAACACTGACGGGTCATTCATAGTGTATCTGGAATTGTGGATATAATAATTTTGGTATGGTTGGTATGACATATTCTACTTCGCCCTCATTTGTTGGTTCTTAGCATTTAACCAAAAACACGTGTCATATATAAGCAATATTTTAATACGCAACCATTATTTGTTTAAATTACAACTAACCTTATCATTATGTAAACAAGGACTAACTTTTGTTGACGTCCAGGTGTGCTGTAAACGTTTTTTTTTCTACTACCGTTCTTCGCAACTTTTAAGGTAATATTAGAGTAACGTATTTCGAACCCTTGTTTATTGATTTGTTAAAGATAGCTTGTGCTAGCAGTATCAACGTGACATGTATAGATATGATAAGAGTGTTTACACTTAATAATATGTGTTCATGTTTGTAACAGCTTGCTGTAAGTTTGTATGTGCGGAGATGATTGAATTTGCAGGAAAGATATATAATTAATTCTGGCCATAAGTGTAAATTCCCGATTACGATTATAACGAAAAGTACATTGTCTTTAATTTAGATATTATTTGATAATTAAAGATCACCCTGGTAGCTGTAAGTGGTGGGGGAACCCCTTAAAATAGAACTTTTTAGTTTGTCGGGGGTGAATCGCGAAAAATGCAGGTGTTGGAATACCATAATTACGTTTAATCTGTCCGTCTTGCTTCGAGTAATTCAAGATTGTTTGTTTGTATCACAAATGATTTTCTGTTATCTCGACAGACTTCAGAAACACTTGTTGTCAAGAGCAAGCTGAACGAATTAAACCATTAAATAAGAGTTTTATAAGTGTTCACTTTAAGCTGATAAGCTTTCCTCTCTTTAAACCGTCTGATTGGTGATAACATGAAACTAAACTTCCAAGCTAAACACGTTTTCTGTCAGTATGGTATTAAATGAATCTATAAGGCCACCAACAGGTTTGTTTGTTTTAGACTACCTTCTGTGTTTACTCAGGAATTAAACCTCTAATTTTAGCGTCGAAAGTTCATAGACTAATTGCTGTGTCACCGTGGGGCCCATCACCAGGTGTGTGTGTTTCATATTGCAAAGCCACAAAGGGCTATCTGCTCAGCCCACCAAGGAGAATCGAGCCCCTGATTTTAGCGTCGTAAATCCGGAGACATACCGCTGTACTAGCGGGGGACCACCAGGGGTGTAAATGTTGAAATACCAACAACAGATTACGTTTATATTAAATCATTATTCGCTGGCCAATGCTTATCTCTTATTGACAGGAAAACCTTTTCAGAGTTTCCTGTGTAAATAATCTTGTGAATTATCTAGAAACACTTATTTTAAGTCACTTTATAGTTGTAGAACGGAGAGCGTATTTAAAAAAAAATATAAAATCATAACAACTTTCACATGAGCTGAAACGAAACTAAACAATTAAAAAATAAAATGGAATTTATATTTTTGTTTCATGTAAGATGAACACATTTTTAGACATCTAAAATAGTAATATCTTCATTTCCGCTTGAATTAGTATTAATGATTTTCTCTTGTCATTATAAACTATACATTTATAATTGTTACAAACTTCTGACTTTTATATATTTTTTAGGCTAAAATCCAAAGAGATCAGTGTTATACTAGGTTATCTGAGAACTTTAACACAACGGGTAGTTTTGTAAACTACATAGAAAAATCAGATATTTAAAATTGTTTAATAATTGGACATTTAAAGAAGGTTCGAACTTGTTAAAACAGAAATAAGGAAACTAATTTTTTTAACAAATCGTTGATTTGTTACAAACGAAAAGACATTTTAAAAACAGTTTATTTTAAATTACCACTCATGGTTAGACAATATAGAGCAAAATATTATATTTACATACGAAATGTAGTTGAATTCAAGATGCTGTAATAAACTTATTACTTACGTTTAATGTTAGCTTTAAGAAAGTCGTTCTCTCTTTATTAACTTCTTGGTTCTTTTCTCACCAATATTTAGACGTCTTAATCAGAGAATGTATTTATCAATGTGTAAAGTCTAGTATATCTAATAGCAGTATCTTTATAGCTCTTAATTATGGTATAAAATAACATTGAATGAAAATCGCATGTGTTTAAACGAAGAACGTGTAAGAAGATTAGTGTTGTACATTTCTTTTACTGTACTCAGTTTATATGGATAATAAAGAGTCTTTTCTTTATTTTCATGTGGTTTTCTGAATAGAAAACAAAACTGTGTTCATGTAGTCGTTGAATTTCTCGCAAAGATACAGAGTTATTTCTAATTTAGCAATGTAAGCCAACCCGTGAGTTACTCTTTCACCAACGAATATGGGGATTGACCGTCACATTATAACGCCTTCACGGCTGAAAAAAAAATCAAACATGTTTGATGTAACGCGAATTCGCACCACAGACCTACAGATTGTGAGTCAAGCGCCCTAACCACCTGGCCACGGTAGCTCGAAATGTGGTGTCGAGACACACAGTTTTCAAAACAGAAATACCTTCATTATTTTACTATCCGAAGCTCACATGTGAAATCCAGTTTACATATGGAAAGGTAAGGTAAGAATGTATCTCATCGAAACATTAAATAAAGATAAAAGTAACATATCAAATAAATAAAACGTGGGAGACCGGTGATAACTGTTGAAACTATTCTGAACGCTGATACATTAGACAAAATTCAAACTACATATAAACATATGTTTCAATCGATATTTGTTTCTCTTGGTGAAAAACTACCTACTGAACTATCTACACTCTGTCTGTAGTTTGTATGTCGATAAACTGCTAGCCCACAGCTCGTAGTAAATCGGTGAACCGACAGCTCACAGAGGAAAAAAAGTATAGAATGATGTATTATTATTATTATATATAATGTAATATAGTAAAGTTATATATATAATATAATAATATTAAAATTATAGATATATCATATAATAATATTAAAAATTATAGATATAAATAATAATTATAAACATTAAGCCAGACCCACATTCACTTTTTCACAACATTAGAATAGTTCTTAAAATAGTTCCTATAATTACATCCAATTATTTTTAATTGTTTCATCTCGCAAGTAAAAAAACCAAACTCTCTACGTTTCTGTGGAATCATTGTGGTTTTTTTCATAGGAACAGATCAGTAGAAGTAAACCTTATTACATTTGTTCTTCTTTCTATTAGAATGTTTTGAGATAGGAAAGAAGAAAATAGACTGTTTGGCTTGGGGACAAAAACTTTCCTTTACCTCCATTTTCAAACTGTCTGGAACAAGTTAGGATAGTGCAATTATTGAGGAAATGACTTTCGTAAGAAATAATCGCTGGGTAAAATTCACCACAGCACTTCAAAGGAAGAGCTGAGTTTACTGTTACGATTACCCCTTAGGAGAAATCTAACGTATGTTTCCCACCTGTTGGAAACATTAGGCTGCAGGCTGCCTTACGGAGCTTTGAGCTCTCTCCATATTAATTACTTTGACTATTATATTTACGTGTTATTTTTCGCCTTAAGTTATGTGTCAGTGACGTTTCTATCATTCACGACAAGGCTTTGATTTCTTCAATGAAATACTTAAAATATAGTTTCTCATCTAAAAATCATGGTAAAGAAGCGTGTAGTTCCATCTTTCCTCTTCATATCGAGGCCCGACATGGCCAGATTGGTTAAGATAAACGACTCTTAATCCGAGGGTCGCGGGTTTAAATCCCTTTCACACCTAACATGTTCATCCTTTCAGCCGTGGGGGCGTTATAATGTGACTTTCAATCTCACTATTCGTTGATAAAAGGGTAGCCGAAGAGTTGGCGGTGGGTGGTGATGACTAGCTGCTTTCCCTCTAGTCTTGGTCTGCTAAATTAGTGGCGGCTAGCGCAGATAGCCCTTGTGTAGCTTTGCGCGAAAATCGAAAGAAACCAAATATCTTGATATCCCGTTAAAATTAACTACGAATTCAATACTTGTAGTGATGCTGAACTTTGGTCGTCAGCCCGAGTTCTGTGTTCTAATCTCGACTGCAAGACTCGGTTAATATTGAAGGTGTGCCTTTATCATTGTCAGTAAGTGTCTTGTTTAAGTTTCAGGCGAGATGGGCCAAAGGTGATCGAATCAAATAAAAGTTCTTTTTATGTTTCGTATGAGCGTTGTACAAGCAAGAAGACCGTTATTTTCTACGTTACATTACAAACCTGTATTTATTTCGCCGAAATCTGTTTTATTGGATTTTTCAGTTAGTTATTACACTGAAAAAACTGTTAAACAACTTATTACAAGTCTGTAGTGCAGTGAATTATAAATTTTAAAAAGTACATTAAAAAAATCATTTGTATCTTCTGTTAGTGGTCACAGTTACACTTACCAGAAAAACTCGTTCATTATTGGTTTTGCTATTAAGTTAATACAGCGAAGCATGATCTGATGGATAAAACGTGCCAGTCGCAACCTGATACCAAAAATGGTCACCTTATTACTCGTTAGGATGTTCTAACGTGATAATTAATTCTACTCTTCGTTGGTAAAAGAGTGGCACTAAAATTGACAGTGTGTGCTGCCGGCCTCTTGCCTTTATTTTGATTGGCAGTTCAACGTTAAAGACAGAAATGTATATATATATGTGATAATACAATTATCTTTCAAGGTTTTTATCGAAAATGCATTTATTATAATAATTTTGAAAATTTTGAAATTAATTAAAAATATATATATAGTAGTGTAAGTGTTACATATTACAAACTCACCCACTGTACTACATTCTCTGTAATGTGAACACTTATATTCCAACACTTTCGTTTCATAAATGACATTTTCTTTTTTTATACTGACGATAATAACAGCAATCATCCTCCTAGAAAGAACAAATACAATTCATAAAGTTCGATTTTACTTAAAATTAAGCCTAGAATACGCTTATTTCAATTTTTCAACACTAATAATAGCTTAATTTCATAACAAAGTATTTGGTTATAAAAACGACCTGAACTCTGGTTTTATGTTTTCGACTCTTTCAGGGACGTCTACACAATAACACGATGTTAGTTACGTGAATATAATGAATCATTAAATAATGTTTCAAAGTTTAAAACATTATTTGTATTAAATAGTTCTTGAAGAAAAAGAAACATTAAGAAAGGCTCAGACAAATTTCCTGTTTATAATTGTGAAGCGTTTCTTTATAGTTCCTTTCAATAAAAGTGGAACAGACGGGCAGTATCATAGTTTTTAAATAACACTGATTTGTTGGTATTCCATGGTTGTAACTACAATGTTTGAAAAATGTAGTTTATTCCTTATCAGGTTTTGTTGTTATCCTAAGGCGTGTATGAGTTCAGTGTGCTGTTATGTATGTAAACCGTGTTACAGTAAAGATAACTCAAGCAATAAAATCTAAGATGTTGAGAATGAAGGTAAATAATAAGATGTAACAATATGGCATCCACGTAGCATCTGCCATATCTACTGCCGACGAGACCTTTTCGCAATACCAAAACTCATCAGTTAGGCTGGAATATGGCAAACACAGTGCTGGTGAAGTGCAGCATTTTTTCTTTGTCATTGACATAAATTAAGAAATGTAATCTCTGTTTTCAAAATATAAGTAATGTTTTGGTGTTTGAAAGCTGTTGAGAAAGTGAAATAAATCAGGGAGGTTTATTTATTCCTGGCTCCATGTACCCAAGATGTATTCAATAAACCATGGTTATGCACATACAGACCTATAAACGCTAAAATACATACTTTATGAAACCTGTCATGATGCGTTTTAAGTCTGATCGTTCACAAAGCCATTGTCTCTGTTTATCCCTTCATTTATACGAACAACTAGAAAAATATTAAATAAAACACTTGGGAGTTTAATAATATTAGAGTCAGTTAGCTTGGAAGCTATAGGGAAGAAGGTAGGTAGACTCAAGTTGTTGTTTTCATACATTTTGATGCCTGGGTCGGAAGGTCCAAGATTGAAGCTACTATATACTGCTGAACACAGTCTGTACTTTAAACTATATATAAGCAGAATTGCTGGTGATTGATTGTCTTCCCTTTCAGTATTCTTAAGTTAGAGATGACAATGACGAATCTCTGAGATCTCTCTCCTGGTTGCTTGGTTCATATGTCACATAAGTTGCCATTTAGCTTCAAAATACTAATTATCGTATATTCCAAAGCAGTGGTTACGAATTTATACCCTTGAAGTGTATATAAATTTGCGTATTGTAGGTATTAATGCTTCAATTTTTAATTCTGCCAGTAATAATAATACATTTTGAATATGAGAAGATTATTTCCACAATCATTTCCGAAGAAGAATACTTTTATAGATTGTTAAACTATGTAGAGCTCAAAAACACACACACTCAAAGTAAGGAGCATCATTGTTCTATACGAAAAGGAGAAACTCAAATACCCAAAGCAATTCCAGACTAACACAAAATGAAATATGTCATTGAGAAAGGAAGCCCTTCTATCGCGATGGTGCTGGAATCATCTTCTGGCGCTGTTAGAAAGACAGCAAATAAAAATTTGAAATGACTTTTAATACTTTTGATGAACACAAACGTGAGCTGAACAGCCAAAGCTCAAACACATTCGAGAGACTATAGCTCTCGGTTCTTCGCAAAAACTAATTAAAAGCTACCATAATCATAGATCTACGATGGAAGAAATAATTCTAAGAGTAAGAAGGTACTTGGAACATTTCATCTGTCTATTTATTTTTTGTACAAAAGTGTTATTAACTTTCTGTCAATAAACACGTGAATAAAATTGATATTTGACCTTGAAAAATTATATCTGAAAAGCTGAGTTTGCGTACATGATACTTCTCTCTACACATTCCTATACCAATAACCTAACGATTGTTGTTGTTGTTTTGAATTAAGCACAAAGCTACACAATGGGCTATCTGTGCTCTGCCCACCACGGGTATCGAAACCCGGATTTTAGCGTGTAAGTCCGCAGACATACCGCTGAGCCACTGGGGGGCAAACAGGACAATATATTCTAGGATAATTTCAAAACAGAATTTATTTGTTCGAATTTCGCGCAAAGCTACACCAGGGCTATCTGCGCTAGCTGTCCCTAATTTTGTAGTGCAAGACTAGAGGGAAAGCAGCTAGTCATCACCACCCAGCGTCAAATCTTGGGCTACTCTTTTACAAACGAATAGAAGGATTGACCATAACATTATAACGACCCCACGGCTGAAAAGGTGGACATGTTTAATGCCATGGGGATTCGAACCCGCGACCCTCAGATTACCAGTTGAACGACTTAACCCACCTGGCCGTGCCGGGCTTCAAGACCGAAAGCTTACGCATTTGCTGTTTTGGCTTCATATAGTCTTGGATTCAAAGCTTTTGTTCTATAGAGACGTGTAGTTAAATATTCGATATTCGTTTCGAGCGACGTTTAAATGCAAATGTGACGATGAAAGCTAGAGATGTTTGCGATGGGGAAACGTAACATTTGACGACTTTCATTGTAAAAATTCTCATTTTCAATGCTCTCTCCGGTAGTTCTTGTTTCCACATGGACATTCACTGAATGTTATTGTCAGTGCTACCAAATATCAGTGTGACTTCAGAAATCTATGTTTTTAATAACATTGAGCTCAATCATTTAATTTTTCAAGCCAGTTTCTATATTTACAAAAAATTCAAATGCGGACAAATTTAACAACATACCCTTGTGGTTCAAATATTTGGCTCAAGTAAATCGCCTAATATTTATTATCTGGATATGCACTTTATACTGTGATTCGTGTTAAAATTGTCCTTTATCGTCGTAGAAGGAATTATAATTAACTCTTCATTTTATGTTTTAATTAACCTTATAATTATTTAAGGTTCTCTACGTTACCCAATGTTTATCTTCAGTAGTTACTACACTGCCCAGTAACAATAGGAGAAAGAGCATTTTGATGTGATCGCTTCATTAAAAGGCATCGAATTTTTAATAACTGTTTGACGTAGGTATATGTTCTCACAATATAAGAACATTGTGTATTGTTTGGATTAAAAGTAAAAACGTTCAATGATAAACACAGCACGCTGTGGACCATTCCTTACGTTTATAAAGACCGTTTGTGAAGCGTTTCCTGTAAGAACATAATGTCCCTACTATAGTTGACAAAAGTATCGGTGTTAGAACTTTATTTTCTAGAAATATGTATGTCTTAAGCGCCGTCACGGTTTAAAAAGAGTTGAAGTACAAACATAACTAGAACTTTACCGGTTCTGCAGCAAACTTCTTAACCGTTCCACTGACGAAGAGGAAGTAATAAAGTTAGGCTTAAATAAATCTCCATTCTCACCAAAACTAGTCACAGATTTTTTACGACTTTCTTTATTTTTTCTATTTGTCTTCCAGTCCTTCCACCGGTTCAACTAGTGTCATTGCAGGGCTGTTCGTATCATTATAGGCTAAAAGCTATTTACACTTATTAAATGACAGGTTCATGGCACGTGGTTTAAAAGTGGTGATGTAAGGAAGAATAATTAATATAGCCAAGTTTTATTGTTAGATAAAACTTTTTAGAATTTACCATAACCCACTTTGAGAGGAACTTGTGGTCGTTTTTATTTTTACTTTAAAGAAACCTTATAAAGCTAGTCACTGACACATCCCAGAAAATGTCTAAAGGAAAAAAAACAAAAAACTTTTTGCACTATTTTCTCAACTGGCATCTTCATTGTAATAAAAAAAGTCTTACATTGGGATCTCGAACATATTTCACAGTTATATTCCAGTCTTTAATATTAAGTAACCAAAAGTTTTTTTTAACATTTCGTTTTTACGTCATTGTATATTTCATACCCCAACGATTTTAGTTATCCTTCTCACACTGTGCGTGAACAAAACTTAAGCCAGCTTACCACATGCCTAGTTTTGATTGGTCTATATGGATGTGAGGAACCCTGAGGAAGCACGTGCCTTTGTTGATAGTTCACAATAGGGGTTGATTGAAATGCTTGCAGAGGTTTGATCCTATTTGTTCGGTAGCGAGACGTTGTTCCAAAAGGAATCTTTTCTAGGATATTTTCCGCTAAAAGAATAAAACAAATAAGAAGGCCAGGCTGAAACGTGAAGCAGCACAAATCTTACTTCAGAGTTGACACATCATGAAACAAAATTGATGACGATACCCATCAACCGTTCTGGGTATTTGAGACTGTTGTTTAGAAAAACCCTTTTATTTTAACGAAAGTAACAACCAATGTATTTATTACAAGTGGCGACATTAATATTTTATTACCTTAATCTGTTTCTATACAAAACCTGATGCATTATTGCTTTTTATGCATATGGCTCCTAGCGGCGCAGCGGTAGATCTGCAGACTTATAACGCCAGAAATTGGGTTTCGATACCCATGGGTGGTACAGCATAGATAGCTGACAGTTTAGTTTTGTGCTTATCTACAACAAACTAAACATTACATTTTCCTAATTCCAAAATAACAATGATACATTCTTTCCATTTGTTGACACTGGTTAGTAGATTGCTAGGAAATATAATCACTGATAATCAATATAAGTAAATGTTAAAATATGTATATCTGTTCCTTATACGTTTTCACAGTTCTTGACCAATCAGCACCAAACCTGACGCAGTGATGTAAGATGATACGAGAAAGGCCATGGAAGGAGAGGGCTGGACTCCCATTTAATTTCATATATAAATTCTGCTGTTGTTTTGAATTAGGCACAAAGCTACACAATAGGCTGTCTGTGCTCTGCTTACCACGGGTATCGAAATCTGGTTTTTTGCATAATTTCTGCAAAACTACCAATGTATTATACCCGTCAGCATTAGGATGAACTATGTAACTAAAATTATTAGAAATTTTGAAAACATTGTTCTTCTTATCAGTATTGGTACCTTTATGTATTTTTATTGCACTTTTAATTTTCATTATGTTAAGAAAAAAATATCGAGCTTTTATTACAAAAACGTTTTTATTTCACCCGTCCAGCAGACCGGTACTCCAGCTTGGACACATATATAAATATGTATTTTGATTTATAAAAGGAAAATTATAATTTTAGTTTAAATCAAAAGGTCATTAATTCTAGTCAAGTATTTGTTCAGTGACATACTGACATCCTCAAAAATTACGTTACAAATTTACTTGTATTTTAATAAACTGTGTTTTAATTACTTATTACAAAAGAAATATTCTGTATGAATTTTACGAAAGCGCTATTACGCTTGTAGTCTCTAATTTCATCGTCATCTCTTGGGCTACTCTTTTACCAACGAATAGTGGAATTGACCATAACATTCCTACGCCTGAAAGGGCAGGCATGTTTGATGGTACGGGTATTCGAATCCGCGACCTTCAGATTGTGAGTCAAGTGCCCTAATCACTTGGTCATCCTGGGCCTTAGAAATAATATGAAATTATAGCATAAAATATACTAATTATTAGAGAAAAAAAATCAGTGTTTAATGCATAATCATAGTAAACATTCAAATAATGCTAGTCCTAACTAAGTTAATGCAAAGCGAGGAAATATGAGAGGTACCTTTTTGAACATTTTGTTTTTTACATAAGAATAAAACAGAATTCTTTAAAACATTCATTTGTTAAAGTTAATGAAAAAGTCATAACATTAATTAAAGTGTTATATTAACCACACTAAAAATAATCTGTCACCAGCACGTGTTTTAATACCTTCTGAAGTAATCCCGTTACGAAAAGCCTTTGTTCGACTTTATATGCTTTTTGATACCTTTACCACTTACAGTTTATTTTATCTATTCCACTCAAGGTTAAGAAACGATAGTGATTAAAAGAAATGTTGTTTGGATGTTCTAGAAAGTTGAAAGGTCATTGATCTAAAATGGACAGAGTACATGTTGTCAGCAATTATCTGAATTTCGATCTTATTATAAATGCCCGGGTATTATTGTCTATTCTATATAATATATATTTATTGTGATTAATCAAAAGAAACACGTTATTTTAGGTTTGTTTTATTTTCTTCTCCAATTATCTTATTATTCTTACATTAAGATGTTATTTAATATGATTATAGCGGCATTACTACTGTAGAATTATTTTTCATATGGAATATTATAGACAATTATTAACACTACAGGAATGGATATATGTATACGTGTTACTTGTTATATATTTAATCTTGATGGCTGATACATGATATTCGATTACGTTTGAATTTATCTTATTCAGCTAGTCACACACTATTCGGGTATATAATATCTTAAACATTTTGTTTTGTTCCTTATTTTATACATTCTTTTCCATCTTGCTGTTTATAGCCAGAATCGCATTTTTACCGCATTTCAATGTTTTAACAATACACCGACTAGCCTTTTCTCAACAGTTATCCGATACCTGCATTTCTCCAGTCTATTACAAACTATATAGAGAGAAGAAAGGCCACGTGTTCACAATAAGTGAAACTTTTGAATCAGATCTTTGTCATTTGTATGTTCTTTACATAAAATATGCATTTCTATTTTAAAACTTTATTTACACCCCCTTTTTAAAACATTTGAATCACTGCACAAAGGTGCGTCAATCTCCAAGAATGGTGTCCACCAGGCTCCACAGACCCCCCCCCAAGTTTGAGCTAATGGAGCTGGAAGCAGATTAAGCAGCTGTATTTTAAGTCTCTCCTCTTGATTTTTCCAGGATTTATACTTCTAGGTCTTCTCACTGTATTTCGGAGGAAAAAAAGAATCTTTACATTTATGAATGGACGGCATTTTTTTCGATTTTTTTATACTTTTCTCTTTGAGCTATAAACTTGGAAGGATAATATTCAATAAAGCTTGGATTATGTTTAATAAACATATCTTTCCGATGATCTTCTGTTGTGTTTTGACATATATTTTGGATATTTAGATTACAATATTTAACTAGCACAAATTTGGTTTTCTGTGCCAATCTAAACACAATCATCAGTTCGGCTCCAATTTTGTTTTTCTGTGTCTATATAATTCCAATTTCCGTATCCCTCCAAGTGGAATTGAAGTCCATAGAAGCTCAAATTTCTAGAAATTGATTTACCAAGAGATCTAAAGGGCTGATTAGTGACAGTTACAACCACATTCTAATAAACTGTATTTTATTCGATAACAATGCCAGTTTGGCAGAAATTTGTATTCGAGCACTGACTGTAACACAAGTTGTGTTAGGTTGACCGATACAAAATTCCAATATTATTAAAACTGCATGAAAATGATATGGTCAAACAACAACTATATACTTTTGTTGATTTGTGGGGAGTAAAACAGGACAGTTACATCAATAGCTTACAGTTATACATAATGTGAACATCTGGTAGCATCTAAGCAAGATGCATTGCTCTGTTTATGGTAAGGATAGGAAAGTAGTGCATTATACAATTTATTCATTTTATCTTTGTATTTTCTATAAAATATGTTAATTATAAACTGATTATCTAGTTGCAATCACCCATTTTTGTGATTCTTATATGTGCATCATTTGCAGCTTTCTGTAATTATTTCCATTAGTGTCTATATATGTGTACTCATTACGATCTTACACCGAGTGGCAAAGAACCTTTGTGTCTACGTCTATATAATTAAAACTGTTAATGTAAGCTTACTTACAAAAACGTTTTTTTTTATAAATATACCAATCGGCATGACATTGAGATTTCCCGGAAATTTAACCAAATGCATTTGTTCTTCGCATAGAGTTAAAACATGGCCATAAGCAATTGTAGGTTCTTATTAAAATCTTTCTCATCATTAAAAATTTTATTTGTAGTTTTTCGCAAAATTTTAATAAGGAACTGTGCCATATTTCAAAAATATTAAGAAACTAATTTTTCCTTTTTACCGTTAAAAACCTAAGGAGTTATTTACAAAACCTTCTGAATCTGGAATAAAAATTTCTAGCAATTCTTCCATGTGTTTTGCTCCCTAACAAAAACATTCTTGAACCCATTGTATGCCATAAAGTTACTCAGATAACATTCATAACGGCGATACTAATACGACATTTTTACAGCTCTCACATTTTGAACGTAAGCAAAACGCAAAAAAAAAGAGACACAATTAATGATTTTTGTCGATTCGTACAAAAATAAAAAGATTTTAATGATAAAGTTAATAAACATTCCTGATCATTATTATGCCTTTTCAAAACTAATCGATCTTTCATATAGATCTAACATTTAACAGTTGGCTAATGTATGCGCCATTTGGCTCCACGTCTCTTTTAATAATAAAGTTAATTAATACAATTTCGAAACGCTGGACAATCTTAAAGATATGAAAGTTGAAGTCATACGTTTATGTTTATATTCAAGCACATTAAACAAAGTTTTGAAACAAACTTTGCTGCCAAATAAATTAATTTTTAGTGCAGCGCATTTTTATCGTGTTACCTCAATATTTTTGTTTGCTCTTTTAGAAGTGTGTTTGTTTGATTGTTTTTGAAATTTCGCGCAAAGCTACACGAGGGCTATCTGCGCTAGCCGTCCTTAATTGTGCAGTGTAAGACTAGAGGGAAGGCAGCTACTCATTACCACCCTCTGCCAACTCCTGGGTTACTCTTTTACCAACTGATAGTGGGATTAACCATAACTTATGACGCCCTCACGGCTGAAAGGGCGAACATGTTTGGTGTGACAGGAATACGAACCTACGACCCTCAGATTACGAGTCAAATGCCTTAACCATCTGGTCATGCCGGGCTTAGAAGTGTGTGAGCTCATAAGTTTGACGCACAAAGGTTGATTTATCAATGTCTATTTCGTAATGAAATATTCAATAACTTAAATGATTAATTTCTTTTTAATCACCAAAAATAACAGCTATCATGACTTTAATTTCAATTATAGAATTTTTGAATACATATTGGCTGTTATCTGCATTTGAAATTAGTTTTTTCCAGAAAGAAACAATTTATCCCAAACAGCACAAATCATTAGACTGCAGACGGTTTGCTGCTGACGTGTTCATTGGAGTGTAACATCTCGTGTGCCGCCTGTCGGCGGTAAATGTGAACATAGGACCAACGCCGCTAATGTCTGCTATTAACACCTGGTAATCTTTTTTTGTCGGATTTCAAAATTTCGCTTTAATAAAGCCAAATATTTTAGGTGTTAATTTGTTGCTTTTTTTTCAACAGACTTTAAGATTTCCTTCTGTCGATCTGATATATGTTAGTTATTTGTAGTTTCTCTAGCGTTTCGTTAACAAAAGAACATATGACAGTTGTATTTCAGCAACGTTTTTATAGCAACACATTGATCATCAGCAAAGAGTCTCATGTTTTAAAACATAATTGTTGTAAGTTATCCGCCCAAGTTGGTTAGAGGATATATTAAAGTATTATAAAAGACAAAGAAAACTTTCACACATTTAGTAAGCTCTCAGTTTTATTTTTGACTCATAATACACACTGTTAAAGGAACTGAATAAGATATTTTTAGATTTTGTAGGTTCCAACGATTGTATGATAACACGAACAATTCTCCAAATACAATCACACGATTTTATTTTCATTTTTGAATGAGTAAAAAAAGAGCTTATCAATAAGTTATGGTAAATAAACTCTAGAAGTTAAAAACAAAAGGGCCCGGCGTGGCCAAGCACTTTAAGGAGTGCGACTCGTAATTCGAGGGTCGCGGGTTCGAATTCCGGTCGCACCAAACACGCTCGCTCTTTCAGCCGTGGGGACGTTATAATGTGACAGTCAATTCCACTATTCGTTGGTAAAAGAGTAGCCCAAGAGTTGGCGGTGGGTGGTGATGACTAGCTGCCTTCCCTCTAGTCTTAGTCTGCTAAATTAGGGGCGACTAGCACAGATAGCCCACGAGTAGCTTTGTCCAAAACAAACAAACAAAAAATAAAAGATTAACTTATTCACGTCCAATTATTATGTGTTAAAAACTTAATTTCGAGAAGAGATAATTTTTTTAAAACTGTGATAAAATTTGGTAATTGTTAATGTAATAACTAATCACAGACATTAGTTTAAAAACTGGTTTAATTCGTATAACAGCTCGATTTTCAGGTTCATTCTAAATATGTAGATAAAAACAAAGACATTACATGGAAAATATATTGATCTGATATAGATCAAGAAAGATGCACTTTCTGGAATGACAGGAATTCTGCTTGGTTAAGAATAGTCTGCTACAGTTGCGGTGAAAACCAGAATGAATTTATCTGCAAGTAAAGCCGGAACTTATCAGCTGTTTAAAACTTCCTTTCATTACTGTAATCCAGCTGCAGTGTCATGCACGTGCACATTTAGTATGACGTTGGTAAAAGTGAATGCTTCACTGCTTCGGTTTATAGTCTAGTGTGTCAGTTAGTACTCATAATATAAACCCAAACAGGAAGAACATGATCTTTAATAAATGGGTGTGATTACATCATTTTCGCTTTGGTTCGAAAACCAACCAAAATGTATTACATGAGTAGAGACGTCGTAAACAAAAGAAAATATATGTAATTTGTAGATGTTGTACTCTAGTGATAAAGCTAACCTCTGATACCCGCGTATTTATTGAACTTACGATGTTTCTGTCATCATACTACATGTCATAAAAGAAGGGATACTTGACAATAAATGAAGAGAGTACATCTAAATTACTGCAAATCATATAACGGTTAATGTGAGAAATGTTTTAACTGTAATTACAACTAAGGTTTGTAAGAGACTCAAATTAAACGAATTTGTTTTCTTTGTCACAGGAAAAAGTTTACAAATGAATAACCCAGTTGGGTAAAATGGTCTGTGAACATTAGTTGGGCTGATAAACATTTATCAAATGAAGAGAAATATAATGTAAAGTAACGTATATTTACATCATTCATTCTTGAATATTTTGTAACACTGGTTTCGTTTTTATCATGAAACTAAAATTTAATTTTCCAAATATACAATCTACAACTGTATATCCACGTACAAAAAATGCGTATGAAATATGATTTTCCTTAAACCTTTATGTTTCTGTTCATTGCTGTTTAATTAAGAGCGAATTTTTAGTTCATTATTTTAAAAAACTTCAAGTTTGGAATGGATGAATGGCACAAGTTATTGCTTTGGAATGTCTATTACAGCGATGAGTTTCCTATGTGACTTATACAGGTGAACATTAGGTTTCATAAGCCACGTGGGCTGCACGTGTATATGCATACAAATAAGAAGTTATATAAATCTTATGACACATGGCTAGTCATGCGGATCGTGTTGAACGCTCGCTTTTCTTGTAAATCTCAAATCTGAGTAACCAAGAAAGTCTGTAGTGAGGCAGTCTATGGTTCATAGATTCGATGCATTCAAGAAGACGTTAAATCTTGACTTAATATTTAAAATTAGCCACATACTTATAACTCATTATGATCACAGTTTATTATGTTAAGTTGTTCATATAATTTTAAACTGTTAAGAAAATTTCAAAGATATTTAATTTTGCAGAAGAAAATTCTCTATCTTTTCTCGGAGTATCAGCTTTTAACAAAACACAGTCTTACAAGCAAGACTGAAGTACGGATTTGTATTTTACACAAACACATCAAATCCATAACTGATACAAACATGCGTAAAATTTATTAATCAAAATAATACAATAAAATCTGTATTAATCTAAGATCAGTTCTTTCTTTCTAGTTAAACATTGGTTACATTTCTTACCGATAGTTAACTTTACAAGGTTTATCTGTTCTAATGACACATCAATCAGTATCTACAGCATTATATAAGTGATACCTTATGTCTATTATTTAATGTTGAATCCTAAATTACAAAAAAAATCATTATTCGGTGAGATTACAGTAAGCAATTTAGACACTGTTTGCAAATACTAGTTTCATAATTAATAAGCAGGCTTAGGTTTAGAAGGCGTCAGATAAGTTTAACGAGATTGAATGGGAAAATATATTACTAATAAATAAAAATAGAATAAGTGTTTGTATTCTCTCGTGCAGAGTGCATATTTAAGGTATTATATATTTTGGATCTGTTGTTTTATTTCATTAATCTAAATTCTGAGTTTAGGTTCTTTCTTCACGTAAAACTGAAAATTTCAAATTACCTTCAACAGTACGGCTATTAACTGAATCCGTACACTAAACTCGTAGCAATAAAAAATAAGTTACAACATTAACATTTTTAGGAATCAGAAAGGCTAAAACTACTTACCTGCACGTGTGTTTAATAAATTCCGTAGCTTTAATAAAACGAGGCTTTCCCTTTTATACAATGTAGATTTAACTGAGTACGTTACATTTGTAAGATTTAACTAAGAATGTTACATTTCTTGTTTGAATTTTGCGCAGTGCTACTCGAAGGCTATTTACGCTAGTCGTCCCTAATTGAGCAGTGTAAGACTAGAATTGAGGAAGCTAGTCATCACCACCCACCGCAAAATCTTGGGCTACTCTTTTACCAACGAATAGTGGGATTGATCGTCACCTTATAACGCCCCCACAGCTGAAAGAGCGAGCATGTCTGGTGCGACGGGGATTCGAACCCGCGACACTCGTTTTACGAGTCGAACGTATTAACACACTTAGCCATGCTGGTCCCGCATTTTAATTTCAAGAAATATATTCTCATTCGCAACATAATGAATATACACAGTATAGAAATGTTTGTGTTAATATGTTATATATTCATTTAAACACGTAACTGTATGTTTAAAATAGTGATCACAATAGTTCTTGGATGAAAAAAAGAAAGGACCCGGCATGGCCAGGTGGGTTAAGGCGTTCGACTCCTAATTTGAGGGTCGCGGGTTCGTATCCCATCACACCAAACATGCTTGCCCTTTCAGCGGTGGAGGCGTTATAATGTGACGGTCCATTCCACTATTCGTTGGCAAAAGAGTAGCCCAAGAGTTGACGGCGGGTAGTGATTTCTAGCTACCTTCCATTTAGTCTTACATCATTTACTGCTAAATTAGGGACGGCTGACGCAGAGAGCCCTCGTGTAGCTTTGCATAAAATAAAAGAAAAACACAAATAAACAAGAAAGAGAACAACTTTGATTTGAAAGAAGTAATGTTTCACAATTTCGTTATAAGTGAGATTTTTCATTTGCTACTTGTACTAGCTACTAGTTATTCCAGAGTGTTAGTTCCACTTTATAATAATGATTTGTGTATGTCATATCCCAGCCCGTCAGAAGAGTCAGTATCGGACGAAAATCCTCGTCGAAACTGGAGAAAGTAGATATAGTTTGGTTGACATAATATTACATTCTTTTATTGTGCTTTAACTCATATGTTCTTGTAATTACTAGTGTATTTTTCTCTTGGATAAAAAAACTAAAATAAAAAACTAGCTTACTGATTCGCTAATTGTTCTGAAAAATGATCAAAATTGATTCAAGTGAAACAAATAAATAAATAATAAAGAACTTAGTGTTAAAATAATCGTAAATGAAAATTCTTAAGCCTAATTCTGGCGAATAATGACTTAATTAAAAGTAACAATAATTTCAATTCACGAACGTAATTCAGTTTTCGCCGAAATATTTAACGTTTTAAAAACTGGTTATTCTGCCATAAGATACGTGAGTTCACCCCATGATTCAAAGTCACTCTCATGATCCACAGAGGCGCCAGTGTTTCCAATAAAGCTCTTCCATTATCCTCAGGTACTTTTAGTTGCCCCTAACGAAGGTTGCAACGATTAAAAAAAAAAGCCGTTAGGACGCCTATTGGAAGTATCTGAGCACATGGTGTCGCTGTTGTGCGAGTTGGGGTATGAAAACAATTTCAGAAAGGTCTCTCCGGAATCTCGTGTTGTAGATCCCTTGATACCAATTTGATAGGGGGCTGTATCATATAGATAAGGACACCCCTGTGCCATACCGACTCCGCTAGCTCCTAGAACTATAAAAAGCGTTTGCGGACAAACAAACAAAAATAAATGAGTAAATTCGCACAAACCTTGAATACGTAGCACATCGTTTGCTACCACGTCTCCTGCATCCCAGGCGACTTGATGAGCTCTGGTATTGAGCGAAAGGCTTCATCGACATGATTCAGTTTGATTGAAATATTATTACATTTTCCTTTATTGTCACTCACGAGCTACTGTAATCAAACTAAGTACAATGCACAATGGATGAAGTAGTTTAAAGGTTTTATGGTATCTGGAAAATGGTTCCTGTAAGGTACGATTGTTATTGACCACAAGATTATGCTGTATTGGAAGTTGCTAGATTATATTTATTGTTTATTGTTTGAATTTCGCGCAAAGCTACACGAGGAATATCTGCGCTATCTGTTCCTAATTTAGCGGTGTGAGACTGGAGTGAAGATAATTAATCATCAGCACCAATCGCCTATTCTTGGACTATTCTTTTACCAACGAATAGTGGGACTGGCCGCAATTATAACACCGTCAGGGTTGAAAGTTTTTAGCGGTATAAGTCCGCAGACATACCACTGTGCCACTTGGGGGCTGGTCAAAAGGGCGAGCATGTTTGATGTGACGGAAATTCGAACACACGACCCTCGGATTACGAGTCGAGCGCCCTAACCACCTGGCCATGTCGGTCCTCTTTCCTTTGGCTTTTATTTATTGTAGTTATAATTATTCAGTAATTGTTATATGGTTTTACTGATCACTATAACCAAACTCTGACAGTTACGATATCTTTCTACCAGTTTTGATGAAATGTTTTTAATGTTACCGGATAATTCAGATGAATGATATCTCACAATTTTTTTTCGATCTCAAAGGCATCTCATGTGTTGTACAGACTTGAATAGACTGTTTTATTTGGCTAATATTGCTTTTTATGTTCTTCTCATCAAGGAAAATATACCATTGGATTTGCGTCCTTCATCACCTCATATCTTATAGAATATGGTAGAATTTCAGGAGGTTCAAGACCCCGGATTTAGCTCCGTTACGTTATGAAAAAAATAAATGCAAAATGGTTTGGCCAATTATCTTTTCCGGCTTAAATAGCCCCATGGAACTAAGAACAAATTTGTACCGCGGAGGTATACATCATGCGCGAAATTTTTCTTTGATTAATGATCTATCAAATACCGAGCAAAATAGTAAGCAAATTTTAATAACTTCACTGTTATTCATTTTAATTAATTAACCTAAGAAAGACTTCATTATTCAATCTTTTAAAGGCAGATGTAATGTCGTAATTCAATAGAAATAACTTATTAAAAATAAAAAAACAAAGTGATCTTCACAACAACTATTATTCTAACATTTTTGCATGATACAGTAAAACTGGAAATATTTCATAAGTACAAACCAACAAAGTAAACATAAAGCCTGTTTGCTTGAAGTAGCTTTCCTTGTAACTTGTAATAGTAATTTTCGTATAGAAAGCTTCGTAACTGTGAAGCCTACAATTATAAATACCAAAATACAAAGTAGTATGCCCATAATGAAATAAAATTATAGAGCAATGGAAATTTTATTGTTAAAACATCCAATGTATTGATATGGTATAAAGACTTTCGTCACAATATAAAATTGACTGGGATTATTTATTAAATAACATATTAACAGCAACATAAGGTAGCATCGTTTAACCTGTAAGTTGTTGTTTTTGTTTTTTTTCATACAAGTCACTGATTTCTTAGTCTGTCAGACTTTAATTAATGAAGTTCAAAACTACATTTATGGACGTTATGACATCTGAACTGAACAACAAGTTAAACCTGTAACCAGTTTCTTGGTGAGTATCAGTTATATAGTTTTATTAACACAAGTGAATGAAACTAGAAACGACAACAGCTGTTTTGGTAACTACAATAATCACCGTAGACTTTGTTGGTCGACAACTGTTTGTTGTTGTTTTTAAAGTTTCTAAAAATACGGTGAATATTATTTCGATACAAATTAGAAACATCTCTAGATATGATTTTGTGTGGTACAATTTTGAACTATCCAAAGAAAAAATGATA
Organism: Carcinoscorpius rotundicauda; assembly: GCA_011833715.1. NCBI lineage: Eukaryota > Metazoa > Arthropoda > Merostomata > Xiphosura > Limulidae > Carcinoscorpius > Carcinoscorpius rotundicauda. The sequence goes on from CM022395.1 coordinate 52,848,815, forward strand.
ATATAATGTCTTTCGCTCCTACAGTTGGTACTGTTGCTGCTACGTATTTCCCAGTTCTATGGATATATGTGTTTTGGACGCGTGCACATCAATAAAGGAATCACAACCCAACTCACCGCGGGCCCAGGGGGATGCACATGCCTTTGTGGAAAGTACACAATAGGGGTTGATTGAAATGCTTGAAGTACGTGCATATATGTTTTGTAGTGAGACATGGTAGGTTCTAGTGATACAAACGTTTGCGTAACATTAGTCGGTTGCAAGAGCTGGACATTTTTATAGTCATATATTTGAAACTAAATGCACTATGAACAACTGAAACAGATTATACCGAGATACAAACAGATTACGAGTTCAATACATATAAAAACACTTGATCTTAAGTTAGAACGCCATTTTGTTGAACTGAAATGGGAACCTATACGTGAAAAATTTAGACAAATTAATTTATGTAATTATAGCTCTTTTTAATTGTAATTCATAGTCCTTAATATTTGCTGTTTTTTATTCACCGTTGAAGAAAACTATAACACTCATGTTATTTAATATCTCCTTCTTTTAATAATAAATCCTAGCCATGAACAAAATGACCACATCGATTCCAGTCAGGCCCGGCATTGCCACATGGGTTAATGTGTTCAAAGCGTAATCTGAGGGTCGGAGGTCCGAATCCCCATCGCATCAAACATGCTCGTCCTTTCAGCTGTAGGGGCGTTATAATGTGACAGTGAATCCCACTATTCGTTGGTGAAAGAGTAGCCCAAGAGTTGGCGGTGGGTGATGACGAATAGCTGCTTTCCCACTAGTCTTACACTTTTAAATTAGGGACGGCCAGCGCAGATAACTCTCGTGTAGCTTTGCGCGAAATTCAGAAACAATCAAAACAAATCGATTCCAGTCGTTTTTTCGAAAATTGTTTAACTTCCTTCTAAGTACACCAACATATATATAGACAGATACTTCGCGGTACTCTGGACTATTACAAACAATGTTTTTATAAAACCCTTTGGCAGCATTCTTTTCTGGTGTCTCGATATATTACTAGTGGACAAAAGTAGCTTTTCGCACGGCCCATTGACAAAAGGAGAACACGAAGTCTACGAATATTATCCATTGTTTGTCTATGTTTAGCGAGTTGTAGCTCTTTGACTAGTTCTTCACGTTCTTTTTGGATAGAACTGTCAAGGCCCATTTATTATTTCTGTAGCTGTCCGAGATCCAGAAAAGCAGTCTTTTACACATGATTCTGTATCGTAATCCAAGTTACCACAAATGGGCGGAGTGCAAAAGCGGATTAAAATGACGACTGCAGTAGCTATAAATGTGAAGAAAGAAGCGTCCCCCCCTTTTGTATTTCAATGCCGTTTCGTTATTTCGTTTGCAGGAAAAACAGTTTTGTTGCATGCACCGAAAGCTGGTTTTCAATTTGAAAATATTCAAGGGATCTATTTCAATAGGTGAACGAACAACAGAACGAACCACGGATTTCGAAAATATTTCAAAAAGAAAAAAATAAGGGATGGAAATGAAAAAGGGAGTTCGAATATCAAAGTAGTGCTTACAGATTAAATACACAACTTTTATTTCGGTTCAAAAAGGTATACTATTAAAGTTTAGTGTTTCTGAAACCAGTCTAAATCATTTGAAATCATAGAAATAAGAAACAAGTAAAACCCAAAAACACGTGAAACAACAACGAAATCACAATCTAATTTTATTGTGTTTTAGAACCACTTGTTATCAGTATATGACTTGTTTCCCAATCTGTTTGCACCTAACGGCTTGGTTTCTTTGTTTTGAAATTTGCGCAAAGCTACTCGAGGGCTATCTGCGCTAACTGTCCCTATTTTAGTAGTGTAAGACTAGAGGGAAGGCAGCTAGTCATCACCACCCACCGCCAACTCTTGAGGTACTCTTTTACCAACGAATAATGAGACTGATCGTCACAGCTTAAAGGGCGAGCATGTTTGGTGCGACCGGGATTTGAACCCGCGACCCTCGGATTACGAGTCGCACGCCTTAACCCATCTGGCCATGCCGGGCCCTAACGGCTTGAGTAACAACGGCAAAACAAGACCCATTAAAAATTATCAAACTTAAACCCACTTCCAGTTATCACAATATTGATATATTTTTCATAGACAAACGAAAATTGAATTTCAATTACAAATTTTATTTAGTAGGAATTATGGAACTCTAAGTAAAAACAAACATGCCATTAAAGACCGTATTAATAAAATAACTAAATTATTTTTGGAAATATTCTTCTATTTTTGAAGACAAACATTCCCCCTCTCATAAAACACTGACAAAATTAACGCCACCTGTTTCCGGTAAAACTGTTACATTGTAGTGTTTTAAATCGAAGTTCTGTGTTGGTCTGAGCACATACGTACACAGTGAGTTATTTTCGCTGTCCTCACCATGAATATTATAACCCGGTTTCTGCTCGACCAAAACAGCTTGAAAGTAAACGCTATCATCTCGTGATTAGTTGAATAACAGTAAACCGTTGTAATATCTCTGTTCCGTTTCAGAAGGGACTACTGAACGAAATTACAGTAATAATATCAATTTTGACACGTAAAGAAAAGATATAAATGTAATTCGATGCTGGTGTTTGCGAATAATATAATTATAAGTCGTAAATATAATATATTTATATTATAAAAAGAAAAGAGGAACGGCGAACGTATTTTGAAGCACTTCGTGTAAATAACGGATATGTGTATTTTTTATTTCTTCGAGCTTAATGTAACAGCTAATGCTAAGAGAATGTAGCGTGCGTTTTCTTTGCAGTTCTTTTAATACTGGTTCAATAGTCTTCAAGTTAAGTATTTCTAATGCCAAGGAAGAAACGATACTATTTTAGTTAATGCAATATATTATATCGTTTGGATGACGCGTTTACAACATGGATAAATATACGATGTTTGTTTTTGTGTTTGAATTTCGCACAAAGCTTCTCGAGGGTTATCTGCGCTAGCTTCCCCAATTTTGCAGTGTGAGACTAGAGGGAAGGCAGCTAATCATCACCACCCACCGCAAAATCTTGGGCTACTCTTTTACCAACGAATAGTGGGATTGCTCGTCACATTATAACGCCCCCACGGCTGAAAAGGCGAGCATGATTGGTGCGACGGGTATGCGAACCCGCAACCCTCGGATTACGAGTCGCACGCCTTAACCCATCTGGCCATGCCGGGCTCGAGAATTTACGAATAAAACACATGGAATAATGCACTTAACTTACCCTTCATAATATAATCATTCTAACCTCTGGGTTATGGTAAGTGACGAGAAGGTAATGACGAGGTTATATATTTTTTTTCGTTAAATTATCAACACTTTTGTCACTTTGACATCTGCAACATCGAGAGGAACTACTCCCCAGTGGTTCAGAGGTAAGTCTAGAAATAGCGTTTCGATACCTTTAATGAACACAGAACAGATAGCCCATTGTGAAGCTTCGTGCTTAACAACTAACAAAAACCATGAATTCTGAATAAATAGAGCTAATATATGCAGACCAATACGTGTTGTTTAATGTATTATAATTAACAGTACATTATGTTACAAACATGAATTAATTTGGTATTGTGAATGTACTAATGAAATTTTTTTTTCGAGTTAACTGGAAGTTCCTCTCCACGAAATTATATTAATTTTATTAACAAAGATGTACTCAAACGGAATGAATGTAAACCAAAAGTATTTTATTTGTATCTTGTATTCCAATTAGGAGAAACACTTTGAACAGTTTAATTTTAATTGTTGAAAGAAGTACAAACTTTAAACACAAATTCTCAAATTAAGAGAACAGTGGTTGTTTAAGCGATCTACCCCAGAAAAAAACAGAAATATTTTATGTTACTTATCATATGTTTATTTCCAATGCCTTGTAATAAATGTGGTTCTTAAAGTATTCTTGACTTGACCACAACGAGAAAGTATTTCGTATTCTAAAGAATAGTTTTTATTACTATTATTATTCATGTAATTATTTTTGACTTTCATAAGAAGCTATAAAATAAACATACGTAGCATGAACTAACTATATGATGTTAATCAAGTAGTAAGTTATATTTTCACAAGAAAACGGATCCAAAATATTTAACACAAATGGGACCTTATGCGCACGTGGAATAAGTAGCCCTGTTTGAGACTTATGGGATTCAAATTTAGTTATGCCTAATTTTGAAATACTGATTGGAGAAAATGAAACCGGTCAGCAATACCTGTCGCAACGAAAGTTTTGCCAGGCTTCGAATCTAATAACGGTGTTAACAATAGCTTTATTAATTTTGTCTGAACTGTATTCTAACAAATGAATTGTAACATACTACTAATGAACAGTGTTTATAACAACTTATTAAAACTTTCTTAAATTATAGTGATCTAGCCTATAAAGTACCCTTTTTGTTTGCCGTTACGCACAATGCTACACAACGAGCTATACACGATTTGGAACATTATAAGACCCCAGACTTATCATTAAACCACCAGGGGACAGGGAGAAGCAGACCCTGATTAAATTGTTTCTCTGTAGCTCGTATTTGTAGGCCTGGCATGGCCAGGTGAGTTAAGGGGTGCGACTCCTAATCCGAGGGTCGCGGATTCGTATCCCTGTCGCGCTAAACATACTCGCCACTTTCAGCCGTTGGGCCGTTATAATGTGACGGTCAATCCCACTATTCGTTGCTAAAAGAGTATCCCAAGAGTTGGCGGTGGGTGGTGATGACTAGTTGCCTTCCCTCTAGTTTTACACTGCTAAATTAGGGACGAGTAGCTTTGTGCGAAATTCAAAAACAATCCCTTCTTCGTATATGTAAATATTCAAATTTCAGTCTGTCTGTTTTTAAAAATTACACCTTGTAACTAGTTTATTTTTACAAATTACCCCACTTATTCCATTCTAAATATTTAAGGCATAACGTAGTTAATCAGGAGTCAGCTCTTTCGAACAGAAAATGTTTTGATTAATGTATTCTTAAGTAGGTTTGAGACTAAAATAGTTATGTTGGTAGAAAAAAAAACAATTAAAGGGAAAATATTTTGTCTGAACAAACTACAACATACAATGTAAAACCTACAGAAGGTAGGTTCCTTCTTTAACTATTTTACTATTTATCTGAAGTGATAAAAGTTTTGCTGCTCAAAGAGCAGTTTATTCCTTTGTTTCTTTGTGGACTTGAAACCATTATATAAATATATATGTTACTTCTTTCGAAGCAGGAGAAATGGTGAGAAAAGATGTGTTTTGACTCCTTCTTTCTTAGTATATGTTTTGCTGCACTGACTCAGCAATCCCGTGCAAACTATTTGTATTCTGTACACGCCATTTTTCTATGCTAATTGTTGTTACTGTACTTAATAATAGTAGCATTTATACGGCAGTATAAGCTTCTTTATTTTGAAATTTGTACTTCCAGGTTTAATCAATGCGTTCCTATAGTCGTAGGTTGCAGATCTGGGGGATTGTGTGAAATGACGTATGAACTGACAAGATTTCCTTAATGGCACTTTGTAATTTATAAACTGTGTGAATAGTTAAAAAGTAAAGATGGCTATGTGGTTTCTAACCTGGCCATTTAGCCTACGTGTTCGATTTGAAAATATCTAATAATTAACTTCAGAAAGAAATAATTAACAGCGAAAGAAAACTGTTGTTATAAAGTTAATGTGACAGTAAATAGCTTTATATAATATCAACTAAGAGATAAACTTGGTATCTCTTTGTATACTTTGTATCTCAGAAATTACAGTTGTGCTTTGCTTATTTCGTATTACATTCAAATTTGTAATAAAGCATTCGTATTTTGTACTATACCAAATCATAAACAAAATTTCCGAGATAGTCATTGTCTGTTATATTGATATCAATTAGATTAGTGGCGTAAAATTAGCTATGTTAGTTAAAAACATTCGATATATGGATGAAGTAAACAAGTCTCTGCTATTTACGTACCTGAGCTTATCTGTTACTAATGTAGAGAGTTTCATTTCTTCTCAGTGAGAAAGTCAAGTCCAATAAGTCTCAGTTCTATAAGAACTGGCAGTTTTTCCATCAAGATAGACATGACTAGTGTCCAGTGAATAGATCAGATGGCCTTGTAGTTCGTTTACTCAACACCCGTAGAGCAATACGTGTTTGATAAATCATGAATAGAGCCCCTTAGTTACCGCAAACACTAGTCCCAAGACTTGATTTCGTTGTCAATTGTCCAGTCTGAACTTGTTTACTATCACAATGGAACAAAGTGAAAGGAAGTGTTTGTCTGTGTCTGGTTATCCACAACAACCTTCCACACCAAGCAGCAGAAAATATCATTGTATTTGTGATCGTAGTTCTTTCTTTGAGATGCACAACAAGCTTTTCAAATAGCAGTCAAGCCCTTCGCTTACCCCTGAATCCTTTGGCTTTTAGAAAGGTACGGTCACTTAAACACCAATAAGAAATTTGGCTCACATTTTCAAAGCCATACGTCTGAAATAATTCACTCTACAAAGACCTGGACTCTACTTCTATTGAGCGGTGATTAATTCATTCTAAAAACAATAATAATTTACTAAGCCTGATTGTACGTTCACGTATGAAGCTTGACTTCTAAGTAGAAGTATTGTTTGTTTTTAAATCTCGCGAAAAGCTACTCGAACACTATCTGCGCTAGCCGTCCTTAATTCTGCAGTGTAAGACTAGAGGGAAAATAGCTAGTTATCACCATCCAACAAATTCTTTTACCACTGAATAGTGGGATTGCCTGTGACATTATAACGCCCCCATGGCTGAAAGGGCGAAAATGCTTAGTATGACAGGAATTTTAACCCGCGACAATCTGATTACGAATCGGGTGCTCTAATTAACCAACTGGCCACGCCGGACCCAAGTAGAAGCATACATTCCTTGAGAATATTAATTGGAATCTACGTTCCAAACTTATCGCTTCAAAGGCTACTTACTATTTATTGCAAGTTTTGAAAATGATTCTAATAACTTGGATTAGTTCAAATATCCGATTTTGTCTGTCTTTTAATACGTTACATGAAACATAAAAATGTCATAACTATCTATATACAGATGAAATACATTTATTTCCTTCTCTTTATATGCATGTTTATAAACTCTTGTTTGATGGGATTAAATCGAGTAATTTTATGTTATCCCAAAGTCAATCAACCAGCCTGCGTAAGCGTAAACTACACAGTTACAACAGTTACGGATTAGTCGCACGCTGGTACAACAATCAGTCTATGGGTTTTCAGCTTTCAGTAGACATCGCAGATAGTCTGATGTGGCTTTGCTATAAGAAAACATATATACACAGATATAGATTTAATAACAGATATGGAATATGTACATTTGGAATATTAAGTAACTATTTTTACCACTGAAATAATTAAATAAATTAAAGTGAAAAAAAATACAAGTTTTACAGAAAGCAATGCAAAATACAGCTATTTAAGTTAAACTAAATTGTAGAATTTGGGTCTGTACCTTGATGTAATTTGACTTTCGAAACAATCTTAAGCCTAATACAGTAGATAACTTTTGTTGAATACCTTTTCCTGCAGAGGTTTAGACCCATAGATGGCACTATAATTTTATCTTCACCAATCTTGAAATGTGTGTGTTTGTGTGTTTTTTATAGCAAAGCCACATCGGGTTAGCTGCTGAGTCCAGCGAAGGAAATCGAACCCCTAATTTTAACCTTAAAATACTTAAATTAATAATGAATTTAACAGCTGATAGAAATGTCTCTTTAAATATACATAATTTTAAGAACTCTGAAGGTTTTTTTGTTGTTTTGAATTAAGTACAAAGCTACACAATGGGCTATCTGTGTTCTGCCCACCACGGATATCGAAGCCCGGTTTTTAGTGTTGTAAGTTCGCAGACATACCCCTGAGCCACTGAGGGGAGCTCTGAAGGAAAATTATTAGTCACTGCCTCATTATTAAGAAACTACGTAGAAATGTATAGGTTAACAATTAGAAATCCACGCATGCTTTGATTTTTGTTCAAAATTTATATTTTAATGTAAAATAATTTCAACTTAAACGTAATATGTAAGAAAATGTTATGGGTAAAACAGCTGAATAATCTTTTAATTCAGCAGTTGTTTGTGTTTACATTATATAATTTTCAACTTAACTTCTGTATACAGCATATATCAGAGCCTGTTAAGAGAATGCCATGAATAGTGGTTGGTGCAGAGACCAACAAAACCATTAAATACAGAATTAACTTGAGGCATTAGTTTTCATCTAAAATTACGGGCCAACCAGACACGCATCTCTGACTATCTGGAAAATATCTGACAGTGTTTCACATCCATATAGGTTGTATCTAGCCAAGATGAGAAGGGAAAGAAGTGGGTGAAAGGTGATAACGGGGCTCAAGGGGAGAAAAAGGCAGGTGTTACCTAACTTTAAAGCAGCAGCACGAGAAAGGCGCGTGCCAGAGCATGGCGCAGATTGTGTTCGTTTACTACCCAATAATAACTACAGAGCATCTGTCAGAATGACGCATTTGTGCAATACCAAAACACATCTTATCTGATCTTTGCTTCGTGATAGAAGAATAAAAAGGTTTGAGATTATTGATTGGATTTTTTCCTTTGTTCGTGACTTTAACAAGTTTTCTGAAAACTATCTGTTTCTCGATCAATACGATTAGTGACTCCTTTTTGAGTTTGGTAAAATGATAAATCTGTTTTAAGTGAAAGCCATGTGTGAAGTTGTAATTAACGGAATAGAAAGTGCCGCAGATATTATGAAATCAGACAGTGCCGCGTGAAATAAGAGAATCACGTACGTACATTCAAAACTTTGCCTATTATGATATCCTATAGGAAGTACCGGAACCAGGGCTACAGTTCCGAGTACATGTACGTAGTGTTTACAGGAAAAAACAAAATAGCTAGCAATACGAAGATAGTAACCTTTCTTACATGGATCCCGGAAACAAAAAACACACCAGTATTAAAGCAAAATGAGGAAAATTACAGTTTCATTACCAAAAGAGGGGTGGGTGGGTCGGATGCAGAAATTATTTTTATGCATTTTAGTTAAGCCTAATATCATTTTTTAACCTCTTTTGTTATTACTGATACATCTTTCATTACGGACATAATTAACTGAGCAATTAAAAAGTGTCAACTTCAGAGTGACATTTTTAGGTATTCTGCTAGTTTTAGACCAACGAAAATATTCTAGTAAATTATTATTTATGATGAAATTTTAATTGTTTGTTGTTGTTTTGAATTAAGCACAAAGCTAAATAATAGGCTATCTGTGCTCTGCCCACCGCGGGTATCGAAACCCGGATTTTAGTGTGTAAGTCCGCAGACATACCGCTGAGCCACTGGGGGGGGGCTTAGTTGTTTGAGGATACCTCGTCAAAATGTTTAACACTTCTCTATAGAAAAAGAAACATTAACAACGGTTGGAAAAGTACTTACTATAAACTCTTTAAACACGAAAGGAGTAACTTCTTTAAACATCAAAGGAGGAACTTTTTTAAACATAGAAGGATTAATCTCTTTAAACGTAAAAGGAGTAACTTCTTTAGTTTCATTCTCGGAAACCCATGGAAAATCATGGGTAAAATAAAACAGTCTTTCTGTCAACTTTTTGTCATAATCCCAACGTCCTTCTGAATTTACAAGACGTAACAATGAGGTTCACGAAACAGCTCACTTCTTAACTTGATTGGATCCCAAACTCCTCCGTAGATGACTTTAACGTCGACAGTATGCCTTTCGGCTCGTGAAGACTCATCACTGTCTCACGATCCACGTGGCACCTGCTGGTGAGAAGTCTACAGCTAGCATTCAGTGTCCATCAGTGGTACCTCCAGCCCTTCTTCATTGCGCTGTTGTTGTCAGAGCTGAGTTGTACTCTGATAGATGTTGGTTTGGCAGACCTGTACAGACTCACCCCTCCAAGTAGTCTGAGTCTAACAAGATGACACCAATTCTTGAGGACCCTCAATTCGAGTTTCCCTTGCACCGAGGTAGACTCTTAAGATCAAAAATTTATTGACAGGTGTGGATGCTTCAGGTTTTGGCAACTCTTCAACTAGTGTAGGTTGTATTATTGACAGATACGGATACTCCAGATGTTGGCAACTCTCCCACCAGTGTAGGTTGTATTATTCACAAGTACGGGTGGTCCATATGTGTAGGTTGTATCAAAATTAATATCATGGACATTTGTTGCTACAACAAAAGTTCAGTATCTAAGAGAGAATTTCTAGTTCGATAATCATCTTCCTCTGGTATCAACTCTCCTCCAGATCTTAAGTCCTTTAGGTTATGGAACTTTCGTTCCTTGAAACACGAAGCTTTTATACATTTTAATAACAAAAGAGATCCATTGAAGGGCAGGTCACACTTTAGCACTCAATTGTAAACTCGGTAATAACCAATATATTCCAGTCACGGTGCCAGAATTTTCCATTTTCATTATGATTTTGTAGTGTACTCAGATAAACTGAATATACTTTACAGTTGTATCAGGCGTATATGTGTGTTAAATATTTCTTCTACAATTTCGTCCTTTCAATATTCATCAGTACAACGTGGGTAAATAAACTAAAGAAATACCGCTAGACTTCTTATAATGTTGATGAGTGTAAACAATAATATATATATAGCGCTTTGAGTCCGTTTTACTTCATCGTACAATAACCTAAATTCAATGAAAATTGTAAGTTACTACATGATTAAATTAATTTAAGTTTCTACACAGTGAAGTAAAACGGACTCAAAACACCATATTCAGTCCAAGTTGTACATTTCTACGAAACTGTAACAGCTCTACCTTTAATTATGTGTCTAAAGAAGGTCTTTATTATAAAACTTCATGGCAGAACTCTTATCAATATTCAGAACGACAGTCAAGGTCAACCACTCGAAGCCCACATGGTGTGATAAAATATCATGGCAAAATCTGGTTTTGATATGCTTCAACGCCGTTGCTATTAAGCGAGGAAAAAGATCCAATTAAAGTTATTGAAATGTAACGAATACATAACTTCCAGGTAGCCTTTCACGAACAGAGACTTCATAAATAAATTTGGAGGAGTGAAGCCCTTTTTAAGTGCATACACATATCTCTCGATACAAAATAAAATTATTTTATTTTGAATTTTAGTCCCAGAATTTCACGCCGGACAACTTTCGTTGAAACGAGATACCGAATTTACTCATTTCATAATTTGCAGAGACTGGCGGATAGCAGCAGCTGAGACCACCTGGATGCAGCGGCGGGACGGCGGCTGGGGCAGTTTGATTATTATAGCCTAAATTATAGCTTCTAAGCTCTTTCGTTAAGAAATAATTATTAAGGCACAGTGAAACCACTTCTTTAAGAGAATGATGTCATACAGCTGAACATGAAACAGAGTTAATTCATGATAGGCCAACCGCACTTTATTTGACATGTAGTTTTTATAGTTCATCTATATAAATGTTGTCATCTATGTTGTTACAATAATTATACTCATTACTGTTGAAACTGTGAAAAGAGTTGGTGTGATTGGAAAAGTGTGTTCATGTTCCACACGTGTACCACCGTCACATCTTATTATAATGTATTTCATGTTCGTTTCATTTAATGTGAAGTAAACGGACTTTCGTAAAAGACAAATAATTGAATTTCTGCTGAATATGACAGAATACTGTACATAAGTTATTGTTTACAGAATACTGTACATAAGTTATTGTTTACAGAATACTGTACATAAGTTATTGTTTACAGAATACTGTACATAAGTTATTGTTTACAGAATACTGTACATAAGTTATTGTTTACAGAATACTGTACATAAGTTGTTGTCTTCAGAATACAGTACATAAGTTGTTGTTTTTCAGAATACTGTACGTAAGTTGTTCTTTTCAGAATACTCTGCATAAGTTGTTTTTTTTCAGAATACTCTACATAAGATGTTGTTTTCAGAATAATCTACACAAATTGTTGTTTTCAGAATACTCTACATAAGTTGTTGTTTTCAGAATACTCTACACAAATTGTTGTTTCCGGAATACTGTACACAAGTTGTTGTTTTCGATTTTTATATATTTATTTCTACGACGTAGTTTATTTTCAGTTGTCATTGGTTGTTAATTGTTGTTCCCTGTTGGTTCAGTGTAAACTGCCCTCCAGTGGCACAGCGGCATGTCTGCAGACTTACAAAGCTAGAATTTGGGTTTCGATACCCGTGATGAGCAGAACAAAGATGGCCCATTGCTTAGCTTTGTGCTTCATTACAAACAATCAAAGTCTGACGATTTATAATGCTAGAAATTGAATTGCAATACCCACCGTGAGCAGAGCAAAATCAAGCTTCTGTAACATTGTGCTTAAACAGAGAACAAATTATTGTTTTGTGCTTAAATATATTCTAAGACCATACGATCACAAATACCAAACCAGGAAGAAACAAAGGCATACTATTACCAATATGAATTACATACTGATTTTAGGCTTACTTTACGTCGCTTTCACCATTCTGTAAGCAAATATATATATTTAGAAGCTTTAATAATAGCTTTTTTCAAAATCAACTTTGCTTTTAGACCAATATCACGAATACATCTGGGTATATAAATACAAGATAAATCATATTGTTTTATTTTGAAGAAGTGACAATAATCCATGCTCAGTGTGCATTATTGAACTATTTCTACATTATGACACAACTAGCTAAGCATTTCATATTTTTCACTTTCTAGTAAGCATAAAATAAAGACGGAAATAAATGATATAATAAAAATAAATCAGCAATAAAGTTGTTAGTTGTGTTGAATTTTCGCGCCAAATAGTTTGAGTGCTAAGTGTGTTAACAGACCCTAATTTTGAAGCAATAGAGTAGAGAGAAAGCAGTAAGTCAAAAACACTCACCGCTAATTTTTAAGCTGATATTTTACCAATGAATAACGAGACTGACCATCCCATCATGACGTCATTACAGTCAAAAGATCAACCATTCTCAATGAAATGACTCGAACTCGACACCAACCGACTACGTGTCATATATGTATTAAACACCAGGAAAAGCCAGGTATAATGATGTTAATCTTTGAAATAAACTAATTGATTTTGTACAGATAAATTATGTTCCTGAAGTTATGTTTATTTTATTAAAAAATCTAACATGATTTTTTATTTTTAAACACAGTTAAACCTTCATGTAAATCAAGTAAGTTTTTCGTATACTTTTTTTATAAACAAAATATATTCAAAGACTATCGGCAGTACCACTGTGATGTTTCGAGAATCGGTTCCGTATTGCCATCTGTCGGCTTAATATTAAACTACTACTTTGAATTCAATCAATTAAACAGACGAAGATGAGTTCACTACGATATTTTTATATCAAAGGAAAGCTCACGATGTTTTAAAAACAAAGAAAACCAACCTGAAAGAACTAACTCGACAGTAAACTTGAAGATTCCCTCTGCCAGCGAACAGACTTTGAATGAATGTTGTTGCCAAAATGTAGGTACGAAAAATGTAAAAATAAAAAAAAAAATCTGTACGTAATATTTTAAAAAGTAGTTATCATTAAGAACTAGATAATATATTTTTCATCATATGCGGCGCTGTGAGTATGACACGTAGTACAGCTCTTTCAGACATGAATTGTTTATTCACGGTTTTGTCTATTCGGAATGGTAACTAGGCATCCAATGTTACATATATAAAACAGCTAAATGTTCCTGCTCATCAAACAAAATAATTTTTCCATATGTTTGCTTCGGTATTTTCCGCTTTATTTCGTAATTTCTCGGGACAACTATCATACTTGACCTACCATACCAATAAAATGTTAAGATTCGAATCCTATATGAGCTCCTACGATCGGTAGCACATTGGTTGTCAGATTCAGGGACAACACGAATCCCACTTAGCAGAACATGATCTGCTTTGATCAGTAGCCCATTGATCATCAGATTCTGGGAAAATGCTAGCGAAGGAAAGTGATAAGAGGGAAACCTGTCTCCATAGCGACCATCAAGCAGCCCCAGAAAATTCCTTTTCTTTCCATACCTCCTCCCTAACAACGAGTTCCTACAACCGATCTTCGTCGGATCATCCGTCTTTGAAGCGAAAAAAGTAAATACGTTATAAGAGTGACAATCAATCAGTTGGTACGGATAGTGAGTTGCAACGTGTTATTGACTAGCTGCCTTCTATCTGGTCATTAGTTCAAAACTAGGGCGCGACAGGCAGCTTTGGAAGATTTGTCACGAACACCATACAAATAAAACAAGCAATTTGATTTGGTTGTAAAAGTGTAAGTATCTATATACTAAAAACGAAACCTACGCGAAAGTCAGTAAGTTAATACTCTTAACTTGCTAAATAATGGTAAAGATTTTTTTTTTTTATTCACGATAAATTTTATCGTCCACTAATTTTAAACTTTTTGAGACTATGAGAAAAACACATGAACTGGGGAAACATCAAGCTATCTTGTTTCAGGGCACGCACCAAACACACGTTCTACCAATCACGTATTAATAAGGAACAGCGAAGCTCATAATTGGAGGCGGAGCTTCTTAGCCATAAAATACTAAATACTATTTCAATAGGTGTATTTCTTCGTACCCTGATGCTATTGGATATTGTAAGTAAATTTCTGTGACCACACTTAAGTCGAAGACATTAGTCTCTCAAAACTAATACCAAAAATACGTCTTGTTTGGAGTGAGGTTATAGATTAAAGAACCAAACAGTATTTAACCTGATGTTTGAGTTTGATTACTCACTGCTAGGGAAGTTCGACAGCGACTTTTGTTCCGAAATACAATCCTCATTTCGTCCAATGGAAACTTCTAAAGTAGAAATGTACGAAATGTTTGGGATGTTACCAATCGCTGGCGTTCCCATGAACGATCATTTAGCGGGCACTCGCTCTACCTCACACCGGTTGTCTGAAGTGACAAGGTTATCACCAAGCTGGTCTCGCGTACACGATTATAGTTCTTCGCGTACTCTCCCGAATATTATGGAAAGAAGGAACGAACGCGAACGTAACCGCGTGAAGCTCGTAAATCGCGGATTTGCAACGTTACGACAGCGTGTGCCCTGTAGTAACACTAAGAAGAAAATGAGTAAAGTGGAAACGTTGCGCTCAGCGGTGGAGTACATTAAAATGCTACAACAACTTCTTAGGGATGACGACGAAAACCACAGTTCTTCAAATGTTAAATCTGGGACGAAAAACGTTACTTTATTTCACGACTTTTATCAAATCGAAGATGTCGTGCCTTACAACCAAGCTCCATTTTCGTCATCCTCGTCAAAGTCATCGTTTAATTCTGAAAGAATGATAATGGCATCAGGAAGAAGTTCCTTGATGAAAACTAATGTCTCTGGTATCTCTTCCCCAAGAACTATGACGGACTATAATAACCTAAGTGAGGACGAACTGCTAGATATAATATGGTTATGAAAAATGCAATTCCAGTGGTGAGACTGTGAGAAAACCTGTAAACTCCATAAGTTCGAATCATGAGTATTTCCGGTTTAGTTTTGCCGATAAGACTCTGTAAACTACACCGCACAGTGTTACGTCTACTTCTAAAATCTGTAAGATTCTAGCCTTAATAAAAAGTTACTGATATTGATCAGTAAGATACTGATCGATTTAACAAATTGTGCTAACATTTCTAACCGAAAATTTTAATGCTAAACATTTTGAAAATAGGAAAATTTTCTGTTCACTTTTCGAAGTTTCTGCTACTGTTTAAGTGTGTTTATGCGTGTGTGCTTGGGGTTAGTCTGAACGTTTTGAGTTAACAAATGATATAGTAGAGTTGAATTTGTTAAATATAAACTTCTTGGAGTTTTAAAATTTCTAAGTCTCATGTTGTGTTTATGAATAAAAATTAATATGCATAAATCCATGTTTAAATGTACAAAGTAAAATTATTTGAAAACATTTTTAAAATTTAAAGTTGTTATAAAGTTTGATATTTCAACTGATGACTTAATAATATGTTTAATGTATTCAGACTTCAGATAATTTAGTATATTAAGTTAAAATCTGAGAATAACACGAATGAAAAAACCAACTCTGAGTAAGAGAATCCAAATGTACTGTATTTGAAATTCACTATGAAGGAAAACATAAATAATCAACTTTACGGTCAAACAACTTAATCGACGAAGGTCGTTTCGCCGAAACGTTATCCAGATAATTACTTTTCTTTCGAGGAAAGTAATTTTTAGTATTCCTTTGTAGTTTAAAAATTTGAGATGATTGATTTATCCAAATTTATAAAGTTAAACTTAATTATGTATAATATATATATTTAACATTATTTTTGTATATCCGTATATTTCTGAATTAGCTCTTTTATTACATATTAATGCGAATTTATTTTTCGTATGTTAATATTTTATTAATTCTGTAAATTTTACGAAATAAATGAAATGTTCTATTAAATTCTATGTTGTTTACAAAAAATATCCACATATGTATATTTTCTGATATTTTGTGAAATTATTTCTTATAATGTGCTGATTCGTTCTTTATGACTTTTAACAAAGAACTGTAAAAAAAAATCAATATTTTATTATTTACAAATATTCAACGTGTTTTAATCTGTGATCCAGAAAATCTTATTTTTGAAATTAATTTTATTCGTCAAGTTAACTTAATTATACACACACAACTTAATAGATAAAGTAAAGTATCCATTATCTATTTACAGCGTAAAATGCTATATATCTTTATTATTGTAACGAAACTTTTACATTTGATTGTAATTTAAAATAATAAAAGTAAAACATAATTAAAATAAATGAACTTAAGAGATCTTTTTTTTTTAGTGGAGCAAAGTACGTTTCTCCAAGTACTTTTACAATAAAACCTCAGTTCCATTTACTTTCTCTAAATAAGTTGGTTGGTCTCACACGTTGGCCAAAGAATCATGTATTTATCTTGTTCATTAGTTTTATAGTTGACGTCTAAGAGTTCAAGCTTGCACGCAAAAGTGTATCTCAGAACGGCTGGTATGATATTAACACTTATAATAATAAAGCAGAGAACAACGTTTCGACCTTCCTAGGTCATCTTCAGGTTAACAAAGAGAGAGTTTTTTGGTTGTTTTTTTTTCAAAACGTTGTTTTCTGTTTTATCAGTAAAAATATTAATACCCATACCAGCCGTTCTGAAATACATTTTTATTTTAAGTGGGTTTCTCGTCATCAAGAACTGCACGCAAAGAATTTTGTTTTTGTGTCTTGTAGATTTGACAAACATATTTTAGTCTGGCGATGTTTAAACCTGGAAATTTGCCTGATTGAATTGCTCCAATAAACACAAAAAAAATAAACTTACAAAAATGAGCCAACAACAGCTCTGAAACAGAAAGTCCTTTTATCTTCGCATGATTGTCTTGTATGAAGTCGATCTAACAGCTTGGTGTTAAATTCTTTGGGAATATTATTAATATATAAACCTCCTTAACTGTCCTTACTTTGTGAGTTACCGACATAGTATGCAATAAATCGATTAAAACCCTATAACCCGAACGCTTTAGAAAGGTTGGTCTTTCAGAAGCACTCGGATTATTGCGGTGTTATCGTTTTATATTAATTATGACGCCTTGAACCTGTGTAATTTTCTGACATAATGCAGTTATGTGTGTTCTAATTTAGTTTTGAAGCTTTGTATTTCAGGCATATAACGTGAACCAGAGCTATATATCGAAATAATATATGTATAGGTTTCTTTGTAGTTTTTAGTTAAATAAACCAGTTGGGAAAAACGAACAAAGAAATAAGCTCATTTAACCAATTTTTCTCATGCAAAGATGAAACTCGTATTGAAACGAATCGTCCAATGCTCACGTATGGGCATGATTTAAATTTCTGCTTTGTTTAACATTTTGTCCATAAGTCGAAGCTAGTCGTAGCCAAGTGGTCAGGTTGAGATACTCCAGACTGGAGAGTTCATTCAAAATTCAAACCGTTATGAAGCTGAACACGCTTTGGTTTTTCAAAGAACTGATAAGGTGCTTTGTGTCGACAGGTGTTGCCAATTAGTTGCTGTCCATTTAGCCAGTTGGTCTAACTTAATAGGAATAGCTACAGCCAAGATGAAGGAAATTCGAAACTGGCTTTTCAAATGTAAAATGTAAAACCTGTAAATCACTTAAAATTGAAATTATGTGTAATTATTAGTAGCTATAGTTAATTTTAACTCATGTTTTTGAATATTAATTTTTATTTTACATTTCCGTTCCCTCAATGAGCAGCAAATTTACAATGATTTACAGTTTTTTTATCCTATAATTACCAATAAAGCTAACATAAATTCCATTGACTTTTCAAACACATATTTTTCAGCCATTTTTTCCATCAAAGGACATAATGGTCATGAATTTTTTTGCTACAAAGTCTTTAATAACATATAAGTAAAAAAATAAGATAGAAAATAATCAATATTGCAATTAATATCGATGAGTGATTTACCTTGTTTTTTACTTTGTATTTTGTATCGTAAAAACATAAAGCTTCTTAACACAATGCAACATGAAGGCCGAAGAACGGTGTAAAAACATATCTATAGTTTCAACAACCTCTTTCGTTGCTTGCTTTAGCAAAAAGCTGCACAATAGGTTGTTCTCTGCTCTTTGTTTAATGTTGGGAATCAACCTCAGATTTTAGTCTTGTAAGGCCGCAAATTTATCGCTGACCCATCGTAGGACCTTTACATTAGTGTATCCTTTTCAGTCTCGCGTGGGGTTACTGTCCGGTTTTGTGACATCTACGTGACACCAAAACTTCAAATTCTCTTGAGGGAACAGAAGGAAGGTGTTGAAATTATAGGTGCTTTTGATTAAACAACATTTGATGTTTTTTTCTTTTCATGTCGTTTCTCTATAAAATGTTTGTTGATTTTCGGTCAGTTTGGTAACCATAATATTTCATAAAAAAGAACAATAACCTTTTATATTCATAAACTTTCAGGTCAACACTTCTTCCAGTTTTATCTACAGGGCCCTTTTCACAGGACTGAAAATATATAACCTCCTTCTTTTTTATGTTCATGTGTGGTCCTTTTCGAACTTTACTTTCACTGGAGTTCATACGATTGTAATTGGTTCTAAATTTATTCTTTCCTTATATTTTTTCAAGAGGTTTAATTTTTGTGTTGTAGCCAATATAAAGTGGTTTCTTATTATCACTGATTTGTTTTTGCCTTCAGTGAACAAGATGGTAATTTGTAATGAAACGTTTTAAAAAATGGAGCTGTTTGAAAATAGAAAAACAAACTTTTAAACTTTATGTTTA
Source organism: Carcinoscorpius rotundicauda (assembly GCA_011833715.1). NCBI lineage: Eukaryota > Metazoa > Arthropoda > Merostomata > Xiphosura > Limulidae > Carcinoscorpius > Carcinoscorpius rotundicauda. The sequence continues at coordinate 52,868,129 of CM022395.1, forward strand.
AGCATATTTTGTAGACTTTCAAACTGAAAACATAATATGTTTTAACCAAGTTATGGTGGAATATAAACCACTCATAAGGAATTTGTCGGTTTTCTGTATGTACAGAGAACATGTTCCAAATAGCCAAGAGAGGAAGCTCGTCACGTCTTTCTCATTTAATTTTAGGTTTAATGATAGGCTGAAGGTAATTCAGATTTTTAAATCATATTTTTCAAAACGGCCCGGCATGGCCAGGTGGGTTAAAGCGTTCGACTCTTCATCTGAGAGTCGCGAGCTCGAATCCTCGTCGCACCAAACATGTCGTGGGGGCGTTATAATGTTTCGGTCAATCCCACTATTCGTTGGTAAAAGAGTAGCTCAAGAGTTGGTGATGACAAGCTAGCTACCTTCCCTCTAGTCTTACTCTGCTAAATTAGGGACGGCTAGTGTAACTTTGCGCGAAATTAAAAAACACATTTTTTTCAAAACCTCTAGAACTCTTATCAGACGATAAATTTAAAATAAAGGGTCAAATTTAGTAATTTTTAAAATGACATAAAGGGAACTAAGACCGAAATTGTATCAATGTGTTTTATATACCAATAAAAATTCAGTATGGTATGTTTTTGTTTTTTTTTATAACCGGAGAAAATGTTCCGTTTCGTTGTTTGTACACTTTTTAAATGTTGGATTACATTAAGTAAAGTAATACTTGGATTATCTTATAGTGTATTAAATTATACTTTAATAAGAAACAAAACAGCATCTGAACTGAAGCCAAGTATACTAATTAAAAAACGTATTGAGTACAACTACCAGAAAGAGCATAATTTATACATGAAAAGAATAATCATGTATGTGGATATGACATTGGACTTTTGTGTTACAGTTTATTCCAGAACAGCATAATCATGATGTGTATATGTATTTTTAACTGATTGTTTTACATCTTTAACCAGATGGATCACCCAAGACACCCTTTGTTTTTGAAAAGTTTATTTGTATAAGTGGATTCGTTTCGTTAAAGTTTGGCTGTTAGGATAACTTTCGTCTAGTTTTTTATATTGTTCTACGTTAGCAGTGGCAAATTTAGGGTCGGCGGTGGCTTTCCACTCGTTTTTTATATTGTTTTAAAATTTGTCATATTTTTGAAATGGTGCTATTAAATAACACTGTCAAGAATGTGACATAATTTGTTAAACAATTTGAAAAGAAGCGGGGCTAACCACTCCCACTTAAATCCGCCATTGGTCAGCAGTAAACGATAAAATGAAAGCTAAAAAAATCAGTTGTTTTACTGAGAGTAAATTCATATTTTTGTTTTACACGCAATATAAACACATGTTATTCATTGAAATATTCCATTGTACCTGATTACTGTTTATTGTGATTTTGTTTTGTCAAGACCCATAACTGTGTACAGATAAAAAAAAACTCGTAGGAAAAACAAAACAGTAAATCACCGTAAGTATAAAAACACAAACCTAGCAGACTGTGTTACTCTATACAATAAATGTCGCTAGATATTTTATCCTCGAAAGTTCTTTTGTAGATTGTGGTTTATTAGTGAAATCAAGTTTAAAACGTTGGCCACTCCCTCACCATATAAAGTTAAAATCAAGACCTCCAGCTGCCGGACGTTTGGGGCGTACCATAGCAATACTTTTTATAGTTAATTTGCGCTAAATTCATCTGCGTGTTTTTAGGGTTTTTACTTGTTTGAAATCTCTCTCTCTATATATACATATATATTTTACGAACAATATAAGTATGGAATTAATTACTTGAGGTAGGGTGGGAGAAGCATGTTCTGTAAATTTCCAGTTCACATCTCTTCCGGGATCGAGGCATAGAATAATAGTTGGCGTGTCTTAGCTGTAAATTCGTAGATTTATTGTTTGTGTCCTGTTGTCACTATACAGTCGTGAGTGTGATATCAGAGTCTGTCTGTTTAAAATAGGGCCGACTATGCTCTTATAGCCCCTGTGTGGCAGGGTTTGAAAATTCTAATTGAACAAACAAATGTTTTAGTGGTGAACCTCTACAGTATAGATGGGCTTTTCTTTGTTACAGTTAAATTATGATATGAAGTAAAACTCCATTTACACTACGGATTCTAAGTCTCAAATACATTTATGATTACTCGCATAAAAAAAGAAAGCAAGTGGAAATACATCCTGATAATGATTGGTGTTGTGCTTGTGTCGTCATCTTATGAATTTAGAAAAATGTAGGCGACTAGAAATGTTGAGCTGGATAACTGGGAATTGTAATAAGTGAATGTTATAAATAATTAGAACATACATCAACAAGAAAACCAGTTTTATAGTTTAGATACCTGAAACAGACGTAACATAATCTCGTATAGACCAAGGTGCAGAGAGTGTTCTCCAATGCACAACGCATATTAGGATATTTTTATTTACAACAATTTATAGCATAGCAGTAGTTTTATTTACGCTACGTATATTGCATCAAATTATGTATTAAACAAATATTTAATATTCTAGTAAAAGTGTTTTAATTCTACACCAGTGGCCACCATATCATTTTTCTTTAATGTGTTTTGAAGACCTAAAAAAAGGTTTGAATGTCATAAATATATCTTGGTTCCTCTGAATCAATATGTGCATAAAATAACAATGCGATAAAATGTGAGCCAGTTATTAGCATGTTAGATCAAGACTTAATGAGCGAATGTTAAAATCTGGTTGCAAATTTGGAGCAAGCTAACACTCGAAGACATAAGTTCAATTTGAAGCATCAGCTGTTATGAATTAAAATGCAACAGTTATTCGTGTCATTGTTTGATCAGTACAGCTAAGTAAAGACATTCTTTTTTTGTCCCTCCTTATAGATACTGAAAAGCGTTGTTTTCGTAGTTGGGTTCTCACCGGACAATATTTTAGGCGATGATTCCAATATATCCCGAGTTTCGGCCAGCTTGCGAAATTTAATCTTAAATAAATGTAAAGCAATTCTTATTTTAGAAATACAACAAAAAAAACGTGAAGTTCAAAAGTAATAACCTTTGATACATCAAACGGTTTTAACAATGCTGTGAACAAATGTAGCAATGATTATGTATTATTCTGTGGGACACAAAAACACTAACTCTAGGTTTAAATTGATGTCGTAAAGATTAATCAAGATGTAAGCTTTGTAATTTTGTGTAAGCTGATAAGATTGAGGTGACAGCAAAATCTTTAATACGGTTATGTGATTGGTGAAACAACAACAATAAAAGAACAAAAATATCTGATTTGTTTATAGTTTGTTTTGTTTTGAATTTTGCGTAGAGCTACACGAGGACATTCTGTGCTAGCCGTTCCTATTTTAGCAATGTAAGAGTAGAGGGAAGGTAGCTTGTCATTACCAACCCACCGCCAATCCTTTACCAACGAATATGAAATTGACCATCACATTATAACATCCCACGGCTGAAAGGGCGAGCATCTTTGGTGTGACGGAGATTCAAACTCGTGATCCTCAAATTACGAGTCGAACGCCTTAACCCACCTGGCCATGCCAGGCCCAAAAATATCTGAAAGAACAAAAAAGACTACAAGGACGCGGTTTCACCATATTTGTGTTCTTTGGAAACTTTAAGGAAGAGATAAATAGTGTCATGTCTGTTTCGTCTACGAAGATGAATAAAGTAATTACTTTTCAGTAATGCCAGAAATTATATGATTACATTAATTTACTTTACGTAACAGTAATTTGCTACGAGGCTACTGAAGGATTCTTAAAGTGCCTAACATTATCTTTAATTATTCTAGTAATTCATCAAATTCACCGTACTGCTCTATTCTATACTTACAGGGTCATTAATCACTAACTGGATAAAAATATGAGCCCTTTCGCAATTTTTTAAAAGAATTTTAAGACAATTTCAAAGATTTATAGGTTGCTAAAGCCTTCTTCCGCTCCAACCCGGCTCAGCGGTAAACCTGAGGGTTTATAACACTTAAAATGGATTTCAATATCCGCAATGGTAAGATAATCTATGCGCGTAACAACAAAGTTTGCTCAATTACCATAAACATTCGTAGTTACCAGTTTTAATTCTTTCTCAACCATTTATGATTATAATATCAATATAATCTTGTTGTGATTGTTCACCATCGTCTCAAGGCTTCTTACGGCTTAGCGCAGAAAACATTTCACTCAGGATAGACTAAACACTACAATTCTGAACACGCCTTTAGCACACCAAATCCCAGAGAGTCGGGTTTAATTAATATTTTACAGAGCTTATATTTATGTACAAAGAGACAAATATATCATGATTAAATATCGAGCCTTTGTTTAAGTGGTAAAATGATGCACGTGTTTCCTTTTTGAACGTCGGTAGTACGTGGGAATCGCGTTATAGGATTTCATATTTTTAAGAGAAACTCTATTAATTCGAAATACTGGCTATACAGCCAGGTCAGAGACCCCAAGGTACAGGCAAAGTTGCTCCTAATTTTGAACAGCTGACAATAAATAGAGTAATTTATCAGCATAATCTACTGCCTAAACAGATCTTTAACAGTGGAATGAGACTGAACGTCAGAGCGTTCAGCGACAGATCGATAGCTCGAACCTTGGACCATACGTCCACAATTTTAGTTTACTCAGACAAACAGGCCTGATTAGAGGGGTTCCACTGTACTACTGATAGATTTGTGAATGACGAAACTTGTAGTGTGTATGTGTGTGGATCACATCATTCTAAGTGTCCTTTTTGTTTGTTTGTTTTGGAATTTCGCACAAAGCTACTCAAGGGCTATCTGTGCTAGCCGTCCCTAATATAGCAGTGTAAGACTAGAGGGAAGGCAGCTAGTCATCACCACCCACCGCCAACTCTTGGGCTACTCTTTTACCAACGAATAGTGGGATTGACCGTCACATTATACACCCCCACGGCTGGGAGGGCGAGCATGTTTAGCGCGACGTGGGCGCGAACCCGCGACCCTCGGATTACGAGTCGCACGCCTTACGCGCTCGGCCATGCCGGGCCCAAAACGACACATAATTATTGTGCTAAGAGTGCAAAAATACTAAAAACGATATTGTTCGATAAGACTTATTAGACAATACCAAGTCCTGCACTTCAATAGTCATGTGTATATGCTTAATGAGGGTAGAGTTATTTTCTGATTCATATATTCATACATCATTGAACATTTCTTTTTTGACTTTTGCTCATGTTAAATGTACGCGTCTAAACATTTAATATACGGTTGTGAATGTTTCATTGCTGTTTCTCATCTTTGTTCGTTCAAACACTTCTCTGCTCATAAATATCTTAGTAATAGTAACTTCACACTTTTCTTATCTATGACGGTGCACATTTTGGAAAGTGTTTTATTAATCTTGATAAATGTTTTGTAATGGGTTTCAAGCTGCTGTTTACACAAAGTGAATTAATGTAATTCATCGCATCCAACACATTAATTAGGCTTAATCACAAGTCTTAAGTCTGTTATTATGCCTCGTATATCAGACCGTTCATAAACTGGATAGACAAGGTTGGCATCAAAGAAAAAGGGGGAAAAAGAGAAACAGTGGTGATAAAGGGAATAATCCCTCAAGGGAATCGTGTCATGACTATGTGTTGTAACAGTAATCCTTTGTTTGTTGAACACTATTCTAGCATTGTTACGTTCAATTTGGAATACTGATACATAGCTCTGTCTGAATCAGAAGTAACTCTTCTATCAAGGATATTACCATAACAATACCTCATAATTCACAGCTATTTTAATCCATCAATAAGGTAATTAGGGTCAAGGCTTGTTCACTTCTATAGAGACCTGATCTGACTATTGTTTCAAAACTCATTTACCAGTATTTAAATACAAAGAAAAATCACCGAAAGAAACTATAATAGTTACAGCAGTGGTAATCAATAGAGTAATTCTGGAAGATAAATTGCTTTCCTTATTAAGTCATTTATAAATAAAGTGTTTTGTTGGTTCACCTTTTGACCTGTTTGTTTCTTTTTTTTAATTTCGCGCAAAGCTACACGAGGGCTATTTGCGCCAGCCGTCCCTAATTTAGCAGTGAAAGACTAGAAGAAAGGTTGCTAGTCATCATTACCTATCGTTAACTCTTAGGCTACTCTTTTACTAACAAATAGTGGGATGGACCGTAATATTATAACGCCCATACAGCTAAAAAAGCGAGCATGTTTGGTGTGACAGGGATTCGAAACCGCAACCTTTAAATTACGAGTCGATTGCCTTAATCATCTGGCCATATCAGGCCTCTCTTGACTTAAGTAGTTAATTTTTAACAGAAAAAGATCAAACTCAAACATTCTGTATTTGATATCATTTAATGTATACTTCTATATTTATTCGAAAATTGCTTTATTTTTGAGAGAATAGCATATGTATGTTATGGAAAAGTCATATTACATAATCGTATACGTTTAGTTTGATACGAAGTTTCAAAATGTCTAGCTGTGTGTCGTTTAACATGTTTTAGTTTTAGTTTCGTTTATTACGAAAATTTTAGATGCTCATACTGTTGAAAGGACAAGAATGCAATAATCGGACTAAACTCGCGATTCGCAATGACTCGTGGTTATTCTTAATGACGTGATTACATTTTTTTTTAAATAAAGAACCACAAGATGTAGAAATGAGTCTGCAAATAAATCTTATTTTAACAAGGACTGTTACTGCTTTCCATGCAGCTTTTGATCTCATGCTAGAAAGTGCAGTAACGTCCTTATCTTACAGCATATTATTAGCAATGTGAGACATTTGATATTCAGATTCTGACTAAAATATACATCACACATGAGAAGATAGTGCGTGATCATTTATAGGCATTAAGAATCGCTGCGATAAATATCAGATAGTGCGTCGTAAAAGCACAAAACTCTGAAATACTACATCTCAGACTGACACAGCATCGTTGAAAACAGATTAGTGAAACAGTAAGATGATGTCACATCACGACTTCGCAACCGTGTAACATGTTAACCACAAGTATGAACATAATCAATTCGTAATTACATTCTCTTAAAGATCTATTATCGAGAACAATAATATACTATTCTCAAAACAGTGTGTCCTATTTCATTTTTAACTTTGTGATATCTGTTCCTATCCATTTTTAATGTGTTTTTATAATGGAAGAAAACTTTTCTCAGAATTTCGTTTTGACTAGTTTTTAACGCTTCATTTCTAAATCTTTGAAGACGATTTTCATGTATCTTGTGTAAATTCCAACCAGTTCAGTTCTTACGTTTCCAGATATCATCCATAACTTAAAAACTTCTGACCACATTCATGACATGTCATCAGCACTTGCTGCTTACGAGGCTAGTCGAACAGAATAGCAGGGAATATCATGGTTAAAAATTCCTCTCTGCTCTTTATGAAGCCTATTCGACAACACTTTAGATAAACGTACGAAAACAACGTTTCATAAACAGTATGTATTTCTGTGTTTTGTTTTGTTTTTTGTTTTGAATTTCGCGCATGCCGTCCCTAATTTAGCAATGTGAGACGAGTTTGTTTGTTTGTTTTGGAATTTCGCACTTAGCTACTCGAGGGCTATCTGTGCTAGCCGTCCCTAATTTTGCAGTGTAACACTAGAGGGAAGGCAGCTAGTCATCACCACCCACCGCCAACTCTTGGGCTACTCTTTTACCAACGAAGAGTGGGATCGACCGTCACATTATACACCCCCACGGCTGGGAGGGCGAGCATGTTTAGCGTGACACGGGCGCGAACCCGCGACCCTCGGATTACGAGTCGCACGCCTTACGCGCTCGGCCATGTCAGGCCTTGTAAGACGAGAGGAAAGGCAGTTAGTCATCACCACCTACCGCCAACTCTTGGGCTATCTTTTACCAACGAATAGTAGGATTGACCGTCATATTAGAACGCCCCCATCACCCATATTTGGTATGACGGAGATACGAATTCGCGACCATCGGATTACGAGTCGAGTACTTTTATCCATCAGGCCATGCCAGGCCATTTCTGAGTCATTGATACGTTTTTTGGTTACAACAAACTGATATTAGTCAGAAGTTTTAACTTGATGTTTTTAACTCACTCCTTCCTTTTTATTTTCTTAAATGTTGTTTTATTCTTCTGTATTAATATTATCTTTACCCACACACACACATATATAATACCAATAAGAATATAAATGTATTTTAATTAATTCTTCGTTTCCAGAAAAACAAAACACAGAGCACACGAGCCTAAAACGAAACTACATTTTTAAAAACTCTAAAGTTGAACAGAAATTTGTTTACTAAGGAGCTGATAGTGTCAGTTAAGTCGGGGACAACCAAGCTTATAGAGAAAGAAGAAAAAATGTTTTACAACGGCCACCTTCCAAGCTGGAAAAAAATTCATAAGTAATCATAAACAATCCAGCATTAAAGTGTTTTCTTCGTTCATCATTTGGACAACGGTATATCTGCGGTCTTACAACGCAACACATCGGCTTTCGATACTCGTGGTGAGTGGAGCAAATGTACATCATTATGAAGCCTTGTGCTTAACTAAAAACAAATTTCTTTTTTTCAAGAGCATTACTACATTTGTGATAATAACTTGTGAAATGACTTTTTATCATTTGGATTGTGTTTTATAGATTCATAAAGTTCCATGAAACCTGACTGCTTTTTTCTCCCAAACTGTTTTAAAGCTTTCGAAACTAGTGAATAGCGTTTGTAATTTATTTTATAGTCACAAGTAACTTATATTAACTTATATATTTTAAAGAATGAGAAACGATTTAGTTCCATATTACTCAGAATAAGCTACACAGTGGGCCGTCTGTGCTTTGCTCACCAGAGGTATCGAAAGCCGATTCAAACCGTTGTGTCAGTAGGGGGTTACTCAGAGAAAATGCTGTTTGTAAGTTTTATAATTCAGCGTAAAGCCACTAGAGGGCTATACATGCTAGCCATCCTTAATTTAGCAGTGTAAGACTAGAAGGAAGGCAGCTAGTTATCACCATCCACTGCCAACTCTTGCAACTCTTTTACCTATGAATAGTGGGATTGGTTGTCACATTATAAAGCTCCCAAGGCTAAAAGGAAGAGCGTGTTTGGTGCTACAGAGATTCAAAACCGCGACCTTCAGAATACGATTCGAGTGCTTTAACCACCTGGTCATGCCAGGCCTTATAAGTTAGTAGTCTTGTTGCCTGCTACCCAGTGGCTAAGCGATAAGTCTCGGGACTTAAAATGCCAACAATAAAGAAATTAAAAACAAAAATGATTTAAAGTTATTTACTTTCTGAACACTTCAGCTTTTCGTTTCTGAACAAATTACTTAATAAAACAACTCACAGTGTGTTCAAATATATCTTAAATAATTTATTAATTTACTGTAAGCATTTTAGTTTAAATGAACATTATTTTAGTGTGTGCTTTTTTTGACAAAATAAAACAATCAATCAATGTTTCTCAGCATCCTTTATATATGAAAAAAATATTTGTTCCCAAAACAATTTAAAATTCAAACCTATATTCTAGTTGTTATAATAGTACCAAACCGGTGTTCTGAAGAGCGGTAAAAACTGGAGACAAAATAGAAGTTAAAAGAAACTCTCTGCACTCTGATCTATACAGTTAAGAATGGGAATTTGTTTGATGTATGTCTTAGTTTGGTTAATGTAAAAGTAAAAAAAAACTTAATTTCTTTCCAGTAAAACTGTGAAGAAGAAATGGGACTGCAAATGTTATTTTTTAAATATATGTATCAATCAGAATAAAAGACGTTTTGGTTTAGGAAGTGCTTAGGAACTCTATAGTGATTTAGGGGTAAATTTGACAGCTTTTAACTCTGAAGTTGGTGGTTTGAGTCCTGTAGAGTACATAGCGCAGATAGTTAATTGTGAAACTTGAGCTTAACAATCAATAACGACAAACAGAACAACTGCTGTATTTCAGTTGGCAAAGAAATGTCACTACCATATTAGTAGTGACATTTTACTTCATTCATTACATCATAACGAAAGTACTGAGACCTATTACACCGGCTTAACTCTGAATCTTTATGATAACTTCGTGGCAAGTAGAACAGTAAGGTCTTTAATGCAGCTGTGTTTCTTTTATCTCTCATATATTTTTTCTAAGTTTAAATCTCTTTGTTAACTGGTATTTTTCTGAGTAACTGAAGTTCCAAAATATGTTATTTAACTTATTATATTAAACATATTTTCATTTATAGGAAAACCGGTTATAATTAAACCATCTTCTTCGTTGAATCATTTAGGAATTCAAAGTATTTATGTTATATAATATACAGAATTTCGAAATCCTATGTCAAGAAGTCATCCGGTGGGTCAGCGGTAAATCTACTGACTTAATGCTGAAACCTAGGGCTCAAATCCTCGTGGTGGGCGTAGCAGATAACCTAGTGTGGTTTTGTTCCAAAACAAACCTGTGTTAAAACACAACAAATAGAAATATAAATTTGCATAATACTGTTGATTTGTTATTCATTGATTAGGGTGATATAATCATACTGTATATATACGTATTTTCTTACATCTCATGATGACATATTACACTCATAAAGATGAGCATGTTTTGGGTACTTAAAAAATTCAAATATTTTAAGTCAATAGATGGCGCACGTTCAACTTTTATTAACATAAGACAAGATATGGTCCCCTAGTGGCTCAGCGCTATGTCTTCGGATCTACAACGCTAAAAACGGGTTTCGATAACCGTCGTGAATAGAGCACATATAGCCCATTGTATAGCTTTGTGCTTATTTCAAAACAGCACAAGATATTTCTTTGCAATACCAAATAAAGGGTCCAAAAATCTATTCTACCAAAAGTGTGTAAGAGTATATCCATATAAGTTAAGTAACTCAATAATAATTCAAAAACAACAAACATTAATAGAGTTTTTCTTATTGCTTTGTTTTTTGAGTTTTTATTTACGTTGTGTGTTGATGTATTTTTTTATTGCAAAGTTACGTTGGGCTATCTGCGATGTTCACCTAGTGGAACCGAACGCTTGGTTTTAACAGTGTAAATCCATAGACGTATCGTTGTCTCAGCGAGGGACCATTTATGTTGTTAAATTGTGGAGAGAATATGAAGTGTATTTATAATTTAATCTATTAACCAGTGTTCTCAACCATTTGATACAGTTTAAGTCAGCAGATGGCACTACGATCGCGTAGCATGGCAGGTGCTTACAGTGTTGACAAGAATCATCTTACACATATGAAGTGCTTCAAGAAATATATAGCATTTCTGGGTTTTTATCTTCATTAAGTCTTTAGCAAACGATGTCACGTAGGAAACCAAAATAGTGACCTCGTCTAAACTGGGCCTTTTTCAAAATTATTGCCCGGGCTTAGAATACTACTGTAGCAAGACCCCAGTAACCTCGGTTGAAGTTAATTATATAGAATGTCCTGATTTTCGGGTTAAAGTTTAAATTTTATATTAAGTTCTGAACGTGACGTTAAAAACCCCGTTGGTGTTCGTGGCGCCCCCTAGTGGCTCAGCGGTATGTCTGCGGACTTACACGCTAAAATCCGGGTTTCGATACCCGTGGTGGGCAGAGCACAGATAGCCCATTGTGTTGCTTTGTGCTTAATTCAAAACAACAACAACAACAACAAGGTGTTCATGGCAAATCTATATTTCAATACCTGATCTTCAAACAATATTTACACATAACAAACATCATAAATTGAATTCATATATGTACATATATATGTATATTCTATTCCATACACTTATTTAAATATCAATATTTTGGTTTGTTTTTGTGGGTGTTTTTTGTATGAGCATGTAAATAGTCTAAACACACACAAACAAAGTTTTCATTTTGTTTTAAAATAAAAGTATGCGACTCAAGAAGAAACATAAAGCTCACCCACACCAGCGGGTAATTTAGAAGTACTGTAGTGAAATAGGAATATTTCAGATAGCAACGAGAAATGCAAAATATGTCACTGTGAGAAATTTTGTATTCTCTAAAATAGAACCTCTGTGTATTTGTTGCTGTCAAGCAACGTAAAAGAAACTGACCAATCAAAATAATCCGAGCTAAAATAATAATGAAGACAATATTTATGTTGCGATAAAAAAACAACAAAGCAATAATATAATACTGTTACACTTTAAAACTGTTTAAAAAGCTTGTAAACGAAAAGGATCATAGAAGAAATTTGAAGTGAAACAAAATTGATATTCTAGTTAGTAGTGTCTATATGGATATGTATATATATGTTTCACAATAAAACTATTTTACTTTGTTGAAAATTTCAGTCCAAGTGAAGGCTACTATTGTTACACAAGTCAAAGCTTTTGTTATGAGAACATGACCTGTTTTGCAATGAAACAGTCCAGCTCTAGAACGTGCAATAGAAATGCATGAGCAAAGTCATGTATTTCTTTCCAGTCTTCTGGAATATTTCCAATTCGTGCCTAGTGTGGATTGACGTTTAGTGATATCCCTTGGGCCCAGTATGGAGGAGCCTTTAAAATTGCAGCTAGCAAAAACAAGAAAGCTTAAAACACCCTCCGTTTTACTCTTAAAAACTACAAAACAGAACACGTGAAACCATAGTTTGCATATTTATTTCCATAGACCCAAAAAATCTTCATTTCAAATTTCGTAAGGGTCTATCAATAGGAGGCAAAGTAGTGGTGAAGCAGGCAAAAACGCTCATAAAAACTGAAAATTTGCATGTATGTATCTCCACACGGACCTAATTAGCCTCCATAGCGAATTTTGTGAAGATACATTTACATCCTGTGACGTAGTTACAGGGACATCGAACAGGATTGTTATATTTATAAAGAAATATCAGAACATTAAGAACATCTGCAGCAAATAATCATTGGACAGCATGTACAATAACTGTATCGTGTTCAGAATTTTTACAGACTTTGTTCAAGTAGTTAAGGGTCGCGGATTCAAATCCATGTTACACTAAACATGCTCGCTCTTTCATCCGTGAGGGAGTTATAATGTGACAGTCACTCCAATTATTCGTTGGTAAAAGAGTAGCCAAAGCGTTGGCGATGGATGATGATGACTATCCGTCTTCCTTCTAGTCTTACACTGTAAAATTAGGGACGGCTAGCGCAGATAGCCCTCGTGTAGCTTTGCACGAAATTCTGAACAAACCAATCCATTTCGTTGCTTAAAATAAAACTCATGTTTTTTCATGTATGTAAAATACATCTAGTGCAAAATCAGTGATATAGATTAAATCTTGCAACAATGGTTTCTCTTACGTCACATCAATCTAAACATTTTCAAAGTTAAATCTTCATAAAATCGGAGCGAGTTTCATACACTGATATTTTTATTTTTAATAAGATTATTTGTTTGTTTTTTGAATTTCGCACAAAGCTACTCGAGTGCTATCTGTGCTAGCCGTCCCTAATTTAGTAGTGTAAGACTAGAGGGAAGGCAGTTAGTTATCGCCACCCACCGCCAACTCTTGGACTACTCTTTTACCAACGAATAGTGGGATTGACCGCAACATTATAACGCCCCCACGGCTGGGAGGGCGAGCATGTTTAGCGTGACTCGAATGCGAATCCGCGACCCTCAGATTACGAGGCCTTAACACGCTTGGCAATGTCGGGCCCCATTTTAATTAGAAATAATTGAAAACTTCGTTAAATATGTATGTGCGTGATGATGTAACCTGCTGTTGCTCAGAGTCAAAATTTTGTTAGGAATATTTTTTCTTTTATTGGTTTGAATATTCAAGTTTCTGTTAGTTATTGTATATTCATCTTGTAAATAAAGTAGAATTGTGACGCATTAACTGTTATATACTTATCTTAATATCGATGTTTGTTTCATTGGAATGTATATTTAGAAATGCATGCAACTTATACTGTTAAATGCACACTGAGAAGTTCCCATCTGTTTACTAAATTTGTAGAAGATTATCGAGTGTAAGAATCAACAATGTTTATATATATGTAAATATCAGCATTGTTTTTTTTAGCTAAGATTTCTGTAAACTATCCTCTTAAGCTTATAAACTAACACGGCACACCAAAAGACAGATTTATATTGTTGGTTTATAATAGTTGGTATACTAACATATAAACTTAGGTATAAAGTTATATCAGTAATAAATGTATATTTATCGAGAAACTACAGATATTTCACCAGGAACGTTTATAGACTTCTAACTTTACAAGCTGTTTAATTTCAGAGGATAACCGTTTGACATTAGTATTTCACGTGTGATTAGAGAGAGCTAGATAGTTACCCGTTAAGTAAACTGTACCTAAATCAGCTTGAAATTAATTCGCTCATCGCAATCCGCCGATAAAATACTAAGTTCAAGACTCAATGTTTTTTATTAGTATGTACAACTTTTGTATACAAATCATTATTTTAATAACTATCATTGTAAATTTATTATTGTTTTTATTTTAAAATACATTTCTGTTAAAAAAGATTGTTTTGTTTTTCGTTAATTTCGCGTAAAGCTATTCGAGGCCTATCTGCGCTAGCCGTCCCTAATTTAGCAGTGTAAGACAAGAGGGAAAGCAGCTAGTCATCACCACCCACCGTCAACGCATGGGCTAGTCTTTTACCAACGAATAGTGGGATTGATCGTCACATTATAACGCCCTCATGGCTGAAAGGTGCATGTTTGGTGCAACCGGGATTCGAACCCGCGACCCTCGGATTACGAGTTGAATGCCTTATCACCATTGCCTATGCCATTAAATCAGAGATAACGGATTAAACAATCCGTAAAGCCTTACCATTTAATGTGTGTAGTTTTCTTATAGCAAAGTCACATTAGGCTATCTGCTGAGCCCATCAAGGGAAATCGAACGCCTGGTTTTAGTGTTGCAAATCCGTAGACTTACCGCTGTACTAGCGGGGGCTTAAGAGAGAAAACTGTGTGCATAAACTTGTTGGCAAATATCATAAATCTAAAATATTTCTATATTTAACTGACTTCTAAATTCTAAGGTTGTTTTAAATCATAATACGTAACATAATAAATTGGGAGCTTCGCCGTCCGAATTTACTTGAGACGTTTTATTTTCTTGACTATAAGTGAGGAAAAGATTAAATTAATTGTATTAATACATAACAGAATTTTTAAAATATGTTTCATGGTTTTAACATTGAAACTAGATCACATGGACATTTCTGATATACATGTGGTGCTCTGCTCACCACAGGTATTAAAATGCAGTTTCTAGCAACTCGTTTATAAAACTTTACTGTATATGTTTACCGAGTATTTGTTTTAGAACCAAATCAAATTGAGCTGTCTGCTGTGTATACCACGGAAAATGTAACTCCAAAATTTACCATTGTAAGTCCGTAAGCATACTGCTGTTCCATTGGGTGACTGTATGATTTTTTTATATTTATAAATTATAACTCAAATATTTTAGTGCGGTGCAGATTGTTAAAAGGCTGTATACAAGTTTTGGGAATATGGTAAAATTTTATTACGAATTTAGCAACCCAAGAAATCTGTGGAAGAAACGTCATTAGTACTGTCAAGACAGTTTAAACATCTCATGGCGGAATTATGCTTAAATTTACATTAACACAATAAAGCTGCAGTAACGTATGTGTGACCATATTTGTTTATTCCCTCTTCAGTTTAAGTCCTTATTGTTGACACAAGCAGTAACATTTACTGCAATGTGCACGATTTCTTACGATCATATTTGTTTATACATTACTAATTTTACTCTTCAAGACT
Organism: Carcinoscorpius rotundicauda; assembly: GCA_011833715.1. Classification (NCBI taxonomy): domain Eukaryota; kingdom Metazoa; phylum Arthropoda; class Merostomata; order Xiphosura; family Limulidae; genus Carcinoscorpius; species Carcinoscorpius rotundicauda. The sequence continues at coordinate 52,883,821 of CM022395.1, forward strand.
TAGAAACCACTATAATAAGAGTGACTCACATGAAAAGTTAAAAACCACTATAATAACTAACAGTTGTCATGAGGAGTTAGGAACCTCTATAATAACTAACAGTTGTCATGAGGAGTTAGGAACCTCTATAATAACTAACAGTTGTCATGAGGAGTTAGGAACCTCTATAATAACTAACAGTTGTCATGAGGAGTTAGGAACCACTATAATAACTAACAGTTGTCATGAGGAGTTAGGAACCTCTATAATAACTAACAGTTGTCATGAGGAGTTAGGAACCTCTATAATAACTAACAGTTGTCATGAGGAGTTAGGAACCTCTATAATAACTAACAGTTGTCATGAGGAGTTAGGAACCACTATAATAACTAACAGTTGTCATGAGGAGTTAGGAACCTCTATAATAACTAACAGTTGTCATGAGGAGTTAGGAACCTCTATAATAACTAACAGTTGTCATGAGGAGTTAGGAACCTCTATAATAACTAACAGTTGTCATGAGGAGTTAGGAACCACTATAATAAGACCAACTAAGAGTTCTGTTGAAGAGTCTCAAACTAGTATGTTAAGAGTAAGTAAGTATATTCGTGAGAAGTTAGAAACTTCTGTTATAACAGTAACTAACTATACTTGTGAGGTGTAAGAAATTCCTTTCAAAGAGCAACCAAAATACTTCGAGGATAGGAGGATTCCTTGTTAAATGAAACTAATTGTTTTTGAGGATTATAAGGGTTAAGGATCTGTTGGTTATGAGTGTGTAATTACATGTATTAATGAAAAAAGTTCTTACTCATAGTAAACAATATTTTCTATGAGTAAGCACTTGAAATTAGAATTTCTTCATTAAAACTGAACAGTTACATAAAAAATAACTGTTCACAAAAAAGAAACTACTTCTATTTCATGAAAAGAATGAAAAGACTGTTTATTAAGAGTAAAAACCAATATATGTATGAAGAATGGAAAACTGTTTACTGAAATTAAAATCTACTTGTGAAAAGTAATTGAAAGTTTATTAAGAGTAGAACCTATACATGGAAAGTTGTGAACTTTTTACTTGGAGCGAAACCAATATAAAAAGAGTAGAGTAATGCTTACTAAGAGTGGAAACTACGTTTGAAGAATAGAAGACTGTGAAATGTACATGTGAAGAGTGGAAGACAATATACTGAGAGACTTACATGTGAAGAGTAAGTACTGTTTATTAGAGTCAAACCTACACGTAGAGAGTATGTACTGTTTATTGGAGTCAAACCTACATGTGAAGAGTAAGTACTGTTTATTAGAGTGAAACCTACAAGAGAAGAGTAAGTACTGTTTATTAGAGTGAAACCTATATGTGAAGAGTAAGTACCGTTTGTTAGAGTGAAACCTACAAGAAAGGAGTAAGTACTGTTTATTAGAGTGAAACCTATATGTGAAGAGTAAGTACTGTTTGTTAGAGTGAAACCTACAAGAGAAGTGTAAGCACTGTTTATTAGAGTGAAACCTGCCTGTGGAGAGTAAGTACTGTTTGTTGGAGTGAAACCAATATAAAAAGAGTAGGGTAATGTTTACTAAGAGTGGAAACTACGTTTGAAGAATAGAAGACCATGAAATGTACATGTAAAGAGACTTACATGTGAAAAGTAAGTTCTGTTTATTAGAGTGAAACCTACAAGAGAAGAGTAAGTACTGTTTATCAGAGTGAAACCTACAAGAGAAAAATAAGTACTGTTTGTTAGTATGAAACCTACATGTGAAGAGTAAGTACTGTTTATTAGTATGGAACCTACATGTGAAGAGTAAGTACTGTTTATTAGTATGGAACCTACAAGAGAAGAGTAGAGGATCTTTCATTGAAAGTGAGACTTACACGTGAAAAGTTTAAAACATAAAAATTACTAATTAGGAAAATCGCAAATAAATTCATTACACGTATGAAAGTATTAAATGAATCTTTAAAGGTAAACTATGTAGTTATTATATTAATAAAGGACTATTTATGTCATATCTGTACGAAATACCTCATCATTATGCGTAATTATTTTGTTTCTTTATGTGTTTATAAGGACTAATTAATTTTGTATAAAATATTTGATCATGCTAACAGTTTCTATAAGCAGGTCTGAGAATCCAAATAAAAGAGTTTACATTATTGATGTTTAAACATTTAGTAATAGTAGAAACTTCGTAGTTATCAAAAGTGTAATTAAAGAAAATTCTAGTTTATAGTCACATGGAAGTCTAAAAGTAAATATTACCTTGGTTCTGAAGCTATATAACACAGAAAATAAGCAACAGGTCGTCTTGGACTGGTAGAACAAAGCTTAATTGTAATAAGGTTTGAGCAATACGTGAGGTTTTCATGTTCAAAATTTATCACATCAGTAATGCTTTAAAAACCAAAACAGGTCTTCATGATCATCGTGCGAGTAAACCACAAAGAAAGAAAAAACAAAGGAAAAACGTCAAGGACAAATCACTGGGAAACTGTACTGCTGTTTTGTAGCCAATTTTCCACAAAAATATTTTTTATTTCGTATCGTCATGATGTCCAGCAGGTGATGCTACATCACGACAAGGCCTCAAGTGTTATACCTTAATATGCGCGCGTATTTCTCAAAAGAATGGAATGTTAAACTAAAATCCGTGTGAAAACTCCTTCGCTCATTACGTGTGAAACCACTTTTCGAATTACTCAGAAAAAAAAAGAACAATCACGTATAACTCTGTCAGACTCTGGCAGAGAGGAGCAGACGACGGTTTTTCAACTGTCTCGGTTTTCATGAATTATCTGACGTAAAAATGAACATTTTGGACATTAGTACATTGAACTACTAAGTAAACACACAATACTTTAACATAACAGATGCAAATCGTTTTGACTCGTAATCCAAGTGTTGCTGGTTCGAATCCCCGTCTCACCAAACATGCTCGCCCTTTCTGCCGTGGGGGCGTTATAATTTTACGATCAATCCCACTATTCGTTGGTAAAATAGTAGCCCAAGAGTTGGCGGTGGGTGGTGATGACTAGCTGCTTTCCCTCTGGTCTTACACTGGTAAATTTGGGGCGGCTAGCGCAGATATCCCTCGTGTAGTTTTGCGCGAAATTCAAAACAAACCAAATAAATCATTTTTAATGGAGGCGAGAAGAAAAACTTCCCTTTCTGTACTTGTGGAACATTCACATCGTAAAGTGTAAAAGTAAAAACAAACTAATGGGAATTAAGATTTTGAACGAAAGTTGTATAAATTCAACATATTTCTACAACATTTCTATTAAAAACTGAAAAAGTAAAATAAAAACCATGGTAAATTAATTACAACGAAAAATTATTGATGTAGAACTTTATCGGGTATCTAGAGTACGTATTAACTCTAAAGAAGACGCAAAGGTGAAAAGTTGGTTAATATAAAAAGTTCTGTTGTAATTATCTGTGGTAAAAAGGTCATATTTTTCTGACCTTTTCATAAAGATTTATGAACAAGCAAAATAATTTTACAATTAAACTTTCACTTTTAAAACTCGTGTTTGCAGAAAAGAAGCAGACATGTGTACACCGAACCGATGTGGTTTTCTGCTAGACTTGAAAAATTCACACCCGGGTTTGTAAATAATGCTTGGTGAGATAATGCCCTCTAGCAGATGAATCACTTTGAACAAAGACGTTGATGCCAAGAATTATTAAATTTTCCCAGTAATGAAAGCGACGATAGGGTGTATTTAAGTTGACTACAAAAATCAAGTGAGATTAGATGCTTTATTTATAAATCAAACGTTATTTTTTGTAAGTAATGAATAAAGATGGTAGTATTTTATTTTTTACTGAACAACTTTCTGCACTCAAACAATAAAACTTAGAACACAAAACTCAATGATTTAATGAATAACAGTTTGACTTTTGATCTTTACAAGTCAGCTAGTTATGTAATTGTTACTTATTGAAACCCGGAATTGCTGCTCTGGAACTATTTTCTTTATAGACGTAATTAGTCTTGTTAAAAAGGAAATTATAAGGTGGGATTTCACGCGTTTGCCTAACCATTCTAGCAATATGCGAATATCAGAAGAAGTTAAATGAGCAGAACATGTGGCACGAATTGCCTTCAGCAGCTTCGTTATGGTTTTACTTCTCTAGAGATCATAGGGGTGGAAGGTTGTAGACAGTACGAAGTATTATTCTATTATGGAAAATTATTTAGTGAAATAAATACTATTTCATAATCAGAGGTCTATACATCAAGCCTGCTTAACTTGCCTTGAAGTAGACTGCTGGATATAGGCAGATACGTGAAATTACGTCAAGATGACATAACTTTAGGGTTGGACCAACTTATGTGCACATTTGAAACAATTATTGGATTGGCTAAAGGGGTTGGATAGATTTATACTTGCAAAAATTCACCCTAATTGAAAAACTTGGTATATTAAATTAACCATAAATATGCGAGCACTGCCAGAAACAAGGAATAACGAAAAACTAGGAAAATAAATCAACCAAAATTTCTTTGAACTGCTAAAAATAAGAGATATCCCTGGCAAATTACAAAAAGCTATAAACACAGTAGAGAAGCTGGAAGCCTGCACAAAATATTTTGCGATAAGCATAAAAGCAAAATATTTCAGATAAATGTGAATATCTCTGTCTTTCACTATATGCATATAGTCTTTGACCCGTATCTGCAAGACCAAGGTTCTATAGATTACTGTACGATTGCTGACATTCTACAGAACGAATAAGAAACACAAGTTCCCTGTACGACGTGAATAGCTTGGCGTGTTGTCAAAACACTTCGTCTAATTAATTTCTGAATATATGATGTACGCACAACTGTTTGAAATACATATAACATATTATTTATAGGTGTTACGGGTCACAAGTCTCATTGTCATTTTTATTAGGTTTTAAATATTCTTACACTATCTCAACAATCTGTAGACCTAGCTTCATCAACATTTATAGGTAATGACTGTTTGTTTTAGAATTTCGCGCAAAGCTACACGAGGGTTATCTGCGCTAGTCGCTTCTAATTTAGCAAAATAAGACTAGAGGGAAGGCAGTCGGTAATCACCACCTACCGCCAACTCTTGGTCTACTCTTTTACAAACGAATAGTGGGATTGAGAGTTACATTATAATGCCCCTACGGCTGAAAGAGCGACCATGCTTGACGCGATGGGGATTCGAACCCGCGACCCTCAGATTACGAGTCGAAAATCTGCTCTCATTTTAAAGTGTATTTAAAGTACTGATAACAATAGTAACAAAAGAAATACTTTCTTTGAATAGATATAGTTGATGTTTCCATAAATTAACTTCTTAATAATATGCTGTGTGGACTTCAATACGATAATAGACCTTGACACATTGCACAACTGCTGGTGAAATTCAAAGAATTATTTCTCTCTTAAGCTAAGCCACACAATTTTAGGCTTGTCAGGTCTGTTTGTCCGATATAAGCAAAGTGCGAAAGTTTGTACAAATCCTTAGTGTATTTTATGTAACAATCTGATATTTTTTGACAAACAACATACATGTGTTTTCCATGATTTTTAGGGGAATACTAATCCCATCCTTTATTAGTTAATAAAAACATCTGTTGGCTATTTCACATTGAAAAAAATAACTAAATTGTTTCAGAGTTGTGTGTATATTTATTTCTAAACAGTAAAACCCAGTGTTGCAGGATATTAGACAAAACTCCACAGTTAATATTCTTATTAGGGCCTGGCATGACCTAGCGCGTTAAGGCGTGCGCTTCGTAATCTGAGAGTCGCGAGTTCGCGACTGAATCGCGCCAAACATGCTCGCATTCCCAGCCGTGAGGGCGTTATATTATAATGTTACGGTCAATCCCACTTTTCGTTGATAAAAGAGTAGCCAAAGAGTTGGCGGTGGGTGGTGATGACTAGCTGCCTTCCCTCTAGTCTTACACTACTAAATTAGGGACGGCTGGCACAGATAGCCCTCGAGTAGCTTTGTGCGAAATTCTAAAACAAACAAACAATATTCTTATTCGTTTATTTCATAATTTTTTCAACCTAGTTCTTGAGAAATATAATTGAAAAAAAACTGAAGAAAAACTCCACACTTCACAAACAGACATATATCTTTGTAATAACCACGAGCTTCCAAGTGGCTCGGATGTAAGTCTGAAGGCTGAAAATTAGGTTTATATTCTCAATGGGCAGAGCAGAGATGGCTCTGTGTGTAGTTTTGTGTTTAGCAAAAATAAAAACAAAAACACCTTGGAATTATTTTGTTTTTACAAATGTAGTTAATTTGTTTGTTTATTGCATTTCACACAAAGCTATTTGAGGGCTATCTGCGCTAGCCGTCCATAATTTAGCAGTGTAAGACTAGAGGGAAGGAAGCTAGTCATCACCACCCACCGCCTACTCTTGGGTAGCTCTATTACCAACGAATAAATAGTAGGATTGACCGTCACTTTATAACGACCACACGGCTGAAAGGGCGAGCATGTTTGGTGCGACCGGGATTCGAACCCGCGACCATCAAATTACGAGTCGAACGCCTTAACCCACCTGGTTCCTTGGATGTAACCTAATGCCATTTAAGAAAATGTGGCATGAATTTTTTAATTTGTCAATGCAAGAACTGTGAATGAATTCCAAGAAGTTGGCACTATACATTCATTGGCGTATTTGTATTTTACTGATTTGCTCTGTTTATTCCGACTAAAAAATTAAATTTACCATTTTTTTGTGATAAACTAAACTGTCTTTAGGCTTTTAAAGAACATTTATGTATGCTTCTACGAAACAAACTACAGTATAGTGTTAAATTTTCACTCAAAACATAACTATTCGAACTTTATAATAAACTTGATTAAGACTGTAAAATGATTCTTACATTGAAAATCTTTATTTACGTACAGTTTATGAATTCAATGCAAAAGATGTAAATTGTTCCAACGTGGTTCAGTTTCATCTACGTAATTTTCTTATTCAATAAAACCACAAGTATTTGCACAGATAAATACATCTCAGTAGTATTATACAGTTGACGTTTATCATACAACCCAGACACGCTTTCACTATTATTAATGAATTTCATTGTCTTTTTACAATAAATAACGAAATACTAAATTAACATCGATGTACCAATGGTAACTTCCTTTAAGAGCATTTACAAAACAATAAATTATTTTAAAATATATAAAGTGATTAGAATCTACATTCTTTAAAAGATACCACAAAAAACAAGACCAAAATGCAAGCACAACTAATAACGGACTATGTGATATTAAAAACATAAAAACTTTACAAGTTAAGGAAAAACAACATATATCTATCTTTATATGTTGTAATCACTCCTTGGTTCTACATGACGTTCTTGTCAAAATAATGAATAATAGAGACAAAAATAAAAAGATAATATTTCTTCCTTCCGTCTGTGTGAAGTTGAGCACAAAGCTACACGTTAGGTTATCTGTGCCACGAGTATCGATTACCCAGTTTCTAACGTTGTTTGTCCACAGACATTATATCTAGCTAATGGGAGGGTTCATTGAGTTTCGTCATAAAAAAATTTATGATGTATACTATAGTAGAATATGTATGAATTCGAAGAATGGTAGAAATTTGTATGTAAACGACTTAAGAAACTATAATCCTTTAGTTTTAGTTTAGTTTCTCGGATTATATGCCGCTAATTTTGTTGTATAATATTATAAGCCACAGGTAGGCGAAAAAGTTGTTTTCATTTTTAAAAACGGATTGTTCTTGCTATTTTGCTTACCACAATGAACATTTTTTATCATTGTCTTTGGATTCCAAAACGATGTATAAAACTTTCACGTCGTGATTAGTCGAGAGAAATTTATTGTCAGTCACTGTCAACATTTTAACCATGACAAAATGTGACTCAACTTCAATGCAAATGATTCACTTTTGTAAAAAGTACTTATGATGCTCCATGTAAAAATTGTAGTTGGTGAATGTTGTTATTGTTTTGAATTGAGCACAAAGCTACACAATGGGCTATGTGTGCTCTGCCCACCACGGGTATCGAAACCCGGTTTTTAGCATTGTAAGTCCTCAAACATACCGCTGAGCCACTGGGGGGCGTAGTTGGTGGAAATAAATAAATATCATTTCTGGACTTAGCGTACAAGAATTATTGTATAAGATGTAAAAATGTCAAGACAATAAAACCATTGTAGATCTGTGACGTTGCTATTTATGTTGTATTGTTTGTTTGTTTGCTTTTTGAATTTCGCGTAAAGCTACACGAGGGTTATCCGCACTAGCCGTCTCTAATTTAGTAATGAAAAACTGGAGAATAGGCAGCTAGTCATCACCATTTACTTGAGCTAATCTTTTACCAACGAATAGTGGGATGACCGTCGCTTATAGCGCCTCCATGGTTAAAAAGGTAGTTTGTTGTTAAGCACAAAGCTACACAACGTGTTATTTGTGCTTTTCCCACCATAGGTACAGAAACTCAGTTCTTAGCGGTATAAGTCCGCTGAGTTACCACTGTGTCACTAGGGGCTGGCTGAAAGAACGAACATGTTTAGTGGAACGAGGATTCGGACACGCGACCCTCAGATTACGAATCGAGTGTCCTAACAACCTGGCCATGTCGGGCTATTTCTGCTGTAGAAAATTACAAATCACTATAAAGTTGTTTTTATTTCACTAACTGTTACAACTCAGTTATCTGTTAACAATCACACAGAGTAAAACACAACACAGATAAAAATAAATTTATCAATGTAACAAAATTTTTACTTTTACTTGTTCTAGGGCAGAAAGTGTTATTTCCCAATTGCTTATGTCCAAAGTAAATGGAAAAAAAAGCTATTTTTATCTTCAAACTTTGCTTTTGTGACCTGGATAATGAAAGTCTCAAATTTACCCAGTTGCCAGATCATTCCAGGTAGATTCGGTGCTGAGTAGCTGTTAAAGAATTTTCTCGAACTTACAAGAATTTTCTAGAATGTTCTAGAACTTACAAGAATTTTCAAGAACCTTTTAGAATTTTCTACAACTTTTCATAGTAATATATATTCAGGGGCTCACCACTTACCACTTCAGTTTAGTTCTAGCTGCCTAAGTAAACACATAGACCTATCTGATTTTATCAGAGATTTGGTCAAGAAGCTGTAAACATTTTCCAGACGCATTCTGCTATGTATGTGACCAATTTATCAAGACAAGAGCGGAAAAGTACTCTCTAAAAGAGGAATACAACAGTGTCAATATCTTGCTAAAAGCCTTGAAGTGTGATGAGTGTGGCTGGGAGGTTATCGGAGAGTTCAAAATAGTGGCATTCCTGATGGATCTCCAAGTTTCCCTGTTTCCTTTGCCTTTGGAACAGCAGGGACACCGCAGCGAACTACAACAGAAAGCACTGGTCACAACGGACCACGTTCTCTGTGGGGAGGCACAATGCCAAATGTGAACTACTAGTGGACCTTCAAAAGGTGTTATTTCCATTAGTGCACATAAAATTGGGTCTTATGAAACAAATTGTCACAGCTCTTGATAAGGAGAGTCTGCAGCCTTCAAGTACTTTCGAGACTTCTTTCCTGAGCTGTCTGAGGCAAAGATCAAAGCTGGTGTCTTCGTTAAACCACAAATAAAGAAAATCGTGGAGTGCACAGAATTTCCCAAGACGTTTGGTAGGAAGGAAAAAGTTTGGGGCTTCTCGGGCAATCACAAGACCGAAAATTATGCAGAACTGGTTGAGGCTCTTGTGAGGAACTATGGCAAAATGGGCTGCAGGATGTCCCTGAAAGTCCATGTCTTGGACGCTCATCTTGGTGAATTCAAGAAGAACATGGGAGCATACTCAGAGGAGCAAGGCGAGCGCTTCCACCAAGATATATTGGACTTTGAACGCCGCTATCCAAGGACCGTATAATGAAAACATGATGGAAGACTATATTTGGAGACTGATACGTGAAAGTGATTTACGTTACAGTCGCAGATTTCGAAAAACTACTCACTTCTCAACCTTTATGTTCATTTTTGTATAACTTTAGTATAAATACGTGTAAATCTTAATTTATATGTTGTTTTATTCAGACCTTATATAAATGAAAATGTGAAAATTTTCCAATTTTTACACAGAAAATCGGTTAATTTCTAAATTTCATTATTCAGGTCACAAAAGTAAAGCTTGAAGGGAATAATGGCCATTTTCTGTACTTTTACAACATAAGCAATTAAGAAATAACATATAATATCCATGAACATAATTTTTGTTACATAATGTTACCAATAATTTTAGACGAAAAGTAAGCAGTATACAAGAATCATAACAAAAAATTAATTTATTAGTTACTGAAGTCAAACTGACAGAATTTACAAAATGTTTTAAATCAGTACATCAGAACACTAAAACCTGTACAGATTATAATAATATGAATTATAAGCTTGATACTCCCTCTATTACAAATATTTTCGACTGTAAACCCAATAAAGTCTTGCGAGACTTTACCAGTTTAGGATAGGCCTGAGTCCGTATACAGCTAATAATGACGTGTATTATTGATTAATATAATATTAGTAATAACAATATTCGAAATATTTTAAATATCCTATCAAATAATAATGATGAAATTAAATTTAAAACGAAATTGCTTGTGTTAGTAAACATGTTTTATATAACAAAGCACTGTGACTAGTTGTATGTAAACGTACTTCAAAACAACGTTCGTCTTGGCGTTCGTAGGAACGAATTAGATTAGAGCCGACGCTGTAGTAACCAAGTGTCTCCCTCCCCCTTCAGACACAAATATAACTCAGACGTGTAAAAGTTAAGCAGAATTTTCGTCTTCCCAGAGTTACAAAACAAGAAAGCTTCCAGCAAGCACACCATGTGTATTACAAGCAAAGAAAGAGCAGTGCCCTTTTCTCTGTAGTTTTGAGTTTTAACACCAGAGATTAAAGTCTTCTTCCAGTACAAACAAATTCGAGAGCTAATGTTTTGAAACATTATCCGTGTTGTTTGTGTTGATCACAATGAAACTACGACGTTACTTGCTATTAGTTGATTTGACGTTGAGACACTGACTACAGGAGTCAACATACTTAATAGGCGCAGAGACACTATACGACTAAATAAGGTAGGTTATTATGTTTGAGACCAGGCTGTGATGTTTGACACGTACATCTATTTGCCAAATGCAGTTTATGAAGAACTATCTGAGTTAGGTATGTGTTATTTATATATCGTTCAGTTAATTATTTTAATTATTTGTCACTTGTAATATGTACTCAGGTTACAAGTCGATGGGTTTCAGTTTCAGTTTTCGGGATATTAACAGGTCGGTATAAAAGCATCTGAAGTTCAATTATATTCATAATAAGATATTCTGAGCACGTGCCTTCACAAAGAACAAATTGCTCTTAAAGATATTTTGCATGATTTTAAACACCAGTTTTACTATGTCTTTGCAAAAGAAATTTTTATCCCCAACTATTCAAATAACTTATGTGAGAAATGCGGTGATATTTTAATTCATCTAATTTGAAAGCCAAAGAAGACAGTGATTGCACATCATCTACTGAAGCCTGATATTATCAGTTATAGGGAAACTGATTTTGTGTTGATGAACGAAAGAGTAATATATAAACAAAACAAAGACCATTAAAAAGTTGTTGTTTTTACCTTCACTTATCTTGGAATCAATGGCTACTACATAAGGTATAAAAGGCAAAAAAATGAAACAAATCGAAGTCTCTGTTCATGGAATCTAATTACGTTAAAACGAAAGCATTGAATTACTGTTTTACTGGGTTTTGGTATTATAATTTATCTTTTATTCAAACGTACTTTTAACTACTCAAAAATTAACTTAAGGGCATTGAAAAAGTCGCTGTTAGTATTTGGATCTGTTACTTCAGAACAAGTTTTTCATGACGTGTAATATCTTCAAAATTACGCAGAACTGGTGTATCTCGAAGAGACAGCTTGTTTTATATTGTTTTGTCTAAAATTTCCGTTGTAGTTCTACATGCTGACCACTGGACCGCGCTCCAGGTGCAGCAGCATGTTGTTCGTTTATTCATCGATCGAAATTATTGTGTTATTCTAAATTAATTATCAAATTACGGACTTGTTTTAATACCGTTTACTAGTGGTGTTTTTCTGATTATTGCTTCATAATTAGTAACCTTATGTTGTTAAGACACTCAGAGTGGAGAACTTATCAAAAGCTTTGGGCGAAATCACACGTATGCAAGAGTAGTTTGTGGAGTTCCTTGCAAAATCGCCGTGCTTGAGTGTTTTACTCATTTCAGACCCGGCATGGCGAGGTGGTTAAGGCACTCAACTCGTAATCTGAGGGTCGCGGGTTCGAATCCCCCGTCACACCAAACATGCTTGCTCTTTCAGCCTTGGGGGCGTTATAATGTAACAGTCAAACCCACTATTCGTTGGTAAAAGAGAAGCACAAGAGTTAGCGGTGGGCGTTGATGACCAGTTGCCTTCCTCTAATCTTACATGGCTAAATTAGGAATGGCTAGCGCAGACAGCCCTCGTGTAGCTTTGCGCGAAATTCAAAAAATAAAGAAACAAACAATTACTCATTGTACTAGTAATCCCTATAGATAGTCATGGATACACTCGTAAACTGGTACAAAAGGGAATTAAAACAATGTTTGTAAAACCGTTGGGATCGTGAAGCTCATCTGTAATATTAAAGTTAATGAATTTTTACAATGAGTAACATGAATGTAATCAATCAGTTATACTACGATTAAATATCTTCATTATTTTTCTACATGCTGTTTGAATTATGGTGATGATTTTGTAAAATTTAATTACTTACGCAGAAATGTATGCAAATCACATAATAACTAGAGATATAATAATCCAATAAAATAAAAGAAAAAAGATACGAGTGATAATAAACGGGTTACGTCATCTGCAACAAAAAGTTCTTAAGATCGTTTGTTTTGAATTTCGCGCAAAACTACTCGAGGGCTATCTGCGCTAACCGTCCATAATTTAGCAATGTAAGACTGGAGGGAAGGCAGCTAGTTATCGTCACCTACCGCCAACGTTTGGGCTACTCTTTTACAAACGAGTAGTGGGATTGACCGTAAAATTATAACGTCCCCACGGCTGAAAGGGCGAACATGTTTGGTGCGACCGGAATTCGAACCCGCGACCCTCGGATTACGAGTCGAACCCCTTAACACACTTGGCCATGCCAGGCCCCACATAAAAGTAGTTATAAATGTGCAAAAGAAAAAGGCTCTTGGTTGGTTAATTGTGTGATTTCGTTTACAAAATTATACAGTTTTACTAGCGGTGATGCATTAGTAATATCAATATGTGTAGTTTGTTATGTGCATACCGCGCACAAAACTTTGGTTTCCTGCGTATCTTACCTGTTGAGAAATTTTAATAACTTACAAACTTGGATATATATATTAGTTATGCACAGTTCGTGTTTGATTCCGTGTTTCAGCATTAATACTTAAATAACAGTCATACACGGCTCAAACATAAAACCTGACTACTTGGTGATTTTGAACGTCAAACTTTGTAACTGGGTTTTTCTCACTGGGACGACTGAAGATCAAGAATACTACAGGAATTACAGTAACAGGAACTGTTTTAGCGCCTTTAATAACCGTGCAAATAATAGTATTCTGCTTCCCGGTAATCGTAATAAACGCCCCCCAGTGGCACAATGGTATGTCTTCGCACTTACACACTAAAAACCGGGTTTCGATACCCGTGGTGGGCAGAGCACAGATAGCCCATTGAGTGGCTTTGTGCTTAATTCTAAACAAACAACAACAACAAATCGTAATAAACATGTGAATAGTGAAGTTCTGAGGTTTACCTGTGTTAAATAAGTGATTTTTAAGTGTTGGAAATGATATAGATTTTTCTACGAGTTTTGTTCCATTTTCTGTTCCTAGATTTCTATATAGTCTGAAGTCGGGTTGGAAATATCTGCTTATTTTGTTGTTCATAAAATCCATCTAATTATTTTTAACTCAAATACTTGTGGAAACTACTGTCGTTCAGCTTTTGTGAACAAACTTATTAACCCTAATTAGTGCGTTGAGAAACGAACAGACGTCGCTCATTCACAACTCAGTATGCAAATGAACAATAATCGAATAATCAACAACTAATAAGGGTACACTCTCAAGAGAACCAATGTATGAGTTGTTCATTCGAGATTATAGCAAAGTGTTTGATAACAATCACAACTCTGAGATACAGAGAGAAGGAGTAATCATTTCGAACTGGAAGACTAATGAAAAGACAAGTAATCAAGAATACCCTATCTGGCTGTTCTCTCTCTAACAAAATAGAGGGATTTTGTTCTCTCTCCAGAGGCACCCATGATTTCAGAATAAAAATGTTTCTGCGGCTGTTGAACGCTAACCGTAAACCCTCTTTCAGTAAAACTGAAAAGTACATTTCAGTGAAAGTTATTGTCAAACATTTTTCACCAAAACTTGTTGTTTTGAATTAAGCACAAAGCTACACAATGGGCTATCTGTGCTCTGCCCACCACGGGTATCGAAACCCGGATTTTAGCGTGTAAGTCCGCAGACATACCGCTGAGCCACTGGGGGCTTCACCAAAACGACAAAATATGGCATTCGTATACTTATAATAACATCATTGTTAATTTTCTAAATCTATAAAATAAGAAAAACCAAATTTATGATCGTTGATTAACATTAAATCGTTTAAAATTTTTATCCAAGTAAGTCAATACAATGAAAAATATTTGCATCTGATTTAACCTTTTATGTTAGGAAATTAATCTAACAAATCTGTTAAACAGTGGAAGTCCTATCTAAGTTTTAGGGTTAACTTTTTATTTTTGGATAGTAATCTCACAACTCTATTGAACGGAGGAAGTTCCATCCAAGTACGTGGATTTGCTATTTATTTTGGGACAATAATCTATGAGATCTGTTAAACAGCGAAAGTCACAACCACGTGACTAACATCGCTCTTCAAGAATGTTCACTTGATTAATTTATTCTTGTGTTTCGGAACTTTTGTGCAAAGGTACTATTTAAAATTTGTCTGCGCTTGCCGGCCATAATTTTAAAATGACAGAGTACGAGGAACTTAACTATTCAATAGCACCTATCGCCATCTCTGAGGCTATCTAATCGAGTAAGAAGATTTAACCATCATTCTTATTACACACCCATGATATGACAGCAAGATTTTATAGCAACGAACAAAAACTATGGAGCTAGCAGTTGGGCACACTAGTAACTGCACCATAACTGGTATATGCAAATGTTTTCATACTTAACATTATTAAGCACGAAACACAGCCGCCATATTGGCTACTTAAGTTCTTCAAGTCCGTTAGATGAAAATACCATTAATGGTGTAATTGGTACTTTACTTATTGTCGTGTTTTTATATATTTTACTTATATTTTGATTATCGTTTGAACTGAGTGTTGTAAAAATATAAAAATATATGAAATTATTCGGTAAGAACTTATAAGTAGAAGTAAACAACATGTCATAATATGTCAACCACTCTACACGTGTCATATCAAGTGTCGACAAGGCCTTTCGGGCAACACCAAGTCGGCTGGAATCGACAGACGGTGTAGTGGTCGAGGTGCTATTTATGGTATTAGAGCCACGTACATTAACTGTAATGCAATATACGGACTCGGCTGCTAGTTAACAATATGATAATTAGAAAATTAATAAAGCCGTACGAAGAGAAAAGCTTCTACTATATTTTTATGATATTATTAGACTCAGAATTATCAATATAATAAACTAATATGATAAACAATATCATATATGTATATTACATAGATAAACGCTTTATTTCAAAATAGCCTTCCTAACACACCAACAAACGAAGAAACTCAAAACTGCGTTACCCTGAAAGGGTTGTTACACAGTTGGACGATTGTGTTTCCTAAACAGATAGCTATAATAAGAACTGTTGTAGTTATATAAACAGAAACAACTTACGGTTTGAAGTTCAAACTGTGTTTATTTCAATAAATTGTTCTTTGTGAAGTGACATTTTTATCACGTGTGTGGAGAATGTATGGAGTTCAGTGTAAAACTCGGGAGTTTTTTTTTTAACTTCAGTCAAAACATTTGTGTTCTGTTTTATTAGTTTAGAATATTTACGTTGTTGTTGTTACAGTGTAGCGTAATACATCTGTAAAACATAGATATTGAAATCTATACATATATAAAATAACATATTATTCTAATATGGTACCCAAACTATTATGGAAAAACATGTAAAATTACATATGTTATGGGAAATTAAAGTTCTCATTCAAGTATATAGAGCAAGGTAATAACCACGTGTACAGTTTCTAGAGTGGTCCATAATTTGTCTATTTCTATTTCTGAGTGTACTCAGTTTCTGTTTCACATGATGATACAAAGTACAGGCTTATATATGCTAGAAGTAAAATAAAAAAAAACAACACTTTACTCCGCATACAGTCATTTTTGTGTTCAAGCCAAATAGATAAACACCACTCCAGTATACCAAGGAGACATACCAGATGTCTATTTCAACAGAATTCTACTCACGCCCACATTCACAATTTTACGTATCTATCCAGACTTAAGTAATAGCTTTTCGAATGATTACTCGCTAAACATTAAGTGGGTTACACCAATATTCTTAGCTCTGTACTTTTATCTATCTACCTGTACATACATACATACATGCATGTTTGTGAGCAGTTATTCTGTTCAGTGGATTTCCTTTGATATTTTATATACGCATGTACGAAATGCTTATATTTGACTGGTTGGTTACATAAATAGTTTTTATTTTTAAGATGAATTAAATATTTTAATGGTATCACTGATTTGCTAGTTTCTAAGTCAAGCCGTAAATACATCTTTTAATACTGAAATGAATAAATTCAAGTAGTAGAATAACAAAACTTTAGTGATATATGTATTAGCTGCAGTTTCTTTCCTTCTCTCCTGTTCCCCAGGGGCACAATCTGCAGACCTACAACACTAAAAACAGGTTTTCGATACCCGTGTTGGGCATCGCAAAAATAGCCCACCGTGTAGCTTTGTGTTTAATTACAAACAAACAAAACAATCCTCACACTAGACAGCATAGGTTAAAATAAAGTTTATTTGAAAGATATTCGATGCCCTCAAGAAGCTCTTTCAAGTTCGATATCGATTAGGCTTGAAGAATCAGTACACCAAATTTTTAAAATAGTTACAAATTTGCTACTATTTGGCCCTCTGAAATAATATTGTTCATGTTGTATAAAGTAAAACATGAAAGAAAACTAAATTTAAAATAGGATAACCAGATCAATAAATTAACACTTTTTTAGCGAGTTTGTTAATAGGGTTTTCGAACGTTATCCACTAGTCTATTCTACTAACCTATTTAGAAATTTCAAAAAGAAAAGACCTCCAGTGACTCAGCGGTGAGCCTGAGTGCTTATAAAGCTAAAGATTGGATTTCGAGGCCCGCGATGGCCAAAGCATAAAAAAAACAGTTTTGCGTAGCTTTTTGCTTGATAAAAAAAGAAAAGAAAGAAAAAATATTTTTTTCTGAATTCATTTCAGCAGAAACAGAAAAATTGTGTTATAAAAGACATTTTTAAAGTTACAGTGTAAATTTTTACGAAATTGATCCAATAAAAGATTTTTAAAAAAAACTGAACCAGCCAAAATTTTATTTTTATTTTTTACAAAGCGTAAAGAGCAAATAAAATTTATTCATTGATTCATACAATTTAACATTCACTTATAAACAAGTCAAATATCGAAATAGACTAAAAAATAAAACTAATTTTTTCAAAAATAAATGAACTTAAAATGGAAATCGCTATAGTAGTGTGTATTTCGAAAACAATAACCTAAGAAAAATATATATAGTAGAGAAAACATATCTTTCACTGACTTTACATGCAGCGAGCACATGTTAAGATGTGAAATTTTTGATTTATTAAAAGTATTTGTTAGCATAGATTGGAATAAATGTTGACCTTGTAATTTTTCGTTTCATTTTGTATGTACGTAATAAAGTCAGTGCAATTTTTTCCTTAGACATTTTACTTATATATTAAAAACAACAACGTATGATCTGTAATAAAGTTACAAATATTTAAGCAATACAACTTAACAAAATGGCGCTGCTTGTAGAGGGACACGTGTCTATAAATAGCCACGAAGCAGAGCTCCTGATACTTAAGCGCTTTCTGCTTTTTTGGCACTTCGCCTATTAACTAATCCAGAACTATTTGTTGAAATTAATAATATTTAGCAATACTATTTCATAAGAAAAGTTCGTACTTGTTTCTTCTACTATTGTATGGTACCATTGTAGGCGTGCTTAATTCATTTTTCCAATGTTTAGTAAGATTATTTCAAAGTAAAAACTTGTGCTTGTTTTTTAACTATTTTTGAATTATTGTGACGCGTATTACCAATGTAAACAAACTTGCTTCATCCCACTTATTCAGAACAGAATCTAATAAAAGTTTCATCGGGATACAATTTATATTACAGCCGTCTTGTTGGCTTTTACAAATAGTTTTCTTCAAAACGTCTAAATCTCCAGATAGACTAACAACTAAACTATTTCAATTTCTATTAGGTACTAATAGTAAGACACTCGTTATATATTTAATAACAACTTTTATTTTGGCTATATGTAAATACTAAATAAAATAAGTGTATTTTTCATTCATTTGCAGCTTCTCTTTTTCAGAGCAACATTTATAATTTTTTTTTTAATTACGCATAATGATTACAAAATATAATTTTGTCCAAAGAATAAAAAGAAGAAAACAACTTAATTATGGATTAATTTGAATGTTGAACGTTAAATATTTGTTACAAAATTTTAGAATCTTTGTTTGTTTGTTGTTAAACACAAAGTTACACAATGGGTTAGATATGCTTTAATAACAGCAGGTATTAAAACTTGGTGTTTAGTGTCATAAGCCCTCATGGAGCATTCGATTATGACATAGACATATTTGAAAGACATCTGCACAAAAGAAAAGAAAACTAACTTATCCTTCAATGTTTTTTATCTTTAAATTTCAAAATTAGTCGTGTATTCCATTTAATATTACGAATTTTTAGAAATATTATTTAAATCGTAGTTGATTATGGGTATGCAGCATTATCATTTTTGGTGACATATAGATGACAAGTAGATAAGATATTTTGCTTTATGAAATAGAACCGGAATTTAATCAAATTAACCCATGGCATAATTATTCGACTGTAATAGGTAGGGTGAAGATAATGTCAAACCAGACAAAAGAAACTTCGCCCCAGGGAGGAGTGTACCACATTCTTGAAACTACTTACCCGGAACCCTTATCGTGGTTACACAGATCATCAGTGACAGATTTCCCTCAGTGTTACAAACGAAGCCAGAAGAGGAACCTCCGGAATCGAAGAGGTAACCGATATCGTACACAACCAGTGACTTTTGATGAAATCAAAGAGGTTGACGAGGAAAATTTGGAAGAAATCCAAGATGGAGTTTGCAGGAATTTTTTGAAGTTTTCAGCCGTGCCAAATGTAAAACTTGCTAAAGCGGCGACCCCTGATGTGTCTTCGAAAAATCCCGATATCTTCCCCAAACAAGCAAATACTCAGACGTGTCCAACTTCCCTTACCCGAGATCCAAAAGAAGCGAACTTGGAACATTTATACAGTAAATCCAGAGAAGGATCGGTGTGAATTACAGCAAGACCTAAAGCTATTGTTTCGAAAACCTGAAACATATACAATACTTAGTGGAGAACCTAATTTCACAAACAGGCTCTTATATTGTAACTTGTATGTTTCATTAAGAAACCAGTAGTACCAGTGTTGACCTCTTGTTTTCTACGACTAAATGCAAACTTCGCACATCGTGATTTCATTACGGAAAATATTTAGGAACCTACAACAAAATTCGGTTCCTGTTTGTTCTAATGATTTTAAGAGAAAGATGGTGTTTTTAATACCTTGAAAAAACTACAATTCTTTAAGGTCTACTTATCTGTATTAGAGTAAAGTCAGTAAAGGGTCGTCACTTAAAAAAACAGAATACACAGAAGACACCTTGGACAGCTCAAAGACAATTTGATACCTGCTTTTAATAATATCTTGTTTTTCTTACGGGAAATATTCCTAAATGATTTGATTGTAACACAGTATGTTTCTTGTATACGTTCCCAATTTTTGTAACGTGTTTTATTTAATATTTGCTGTTGTGGTCAAGGATTTGAGCACGCCTTCTCCATTGGAGAAGCTTTATTGGACTATAGTATCTGTTATATTACCTACTGCATATACTGTTATGACAAACAAAACTGATATTTCTTCCAGGGAAGGAACTTCAAAAAAATGCCAAGAGTAGCATCAGGAATTTTTAAACTTTTAAACTCGAATCCCAAACACTTTAGACCCCCAGGCTGAGGACCACAGCTTAATAATTTAATATAATTTTAAAATAATATCCATATCGAGGTATCTTACGTTCACTGTTTTGTCTTTTTAAAATAAAACATAAATACTGTTGTTCTATCATATTTATTGCAACAAGGAAAATTCTCGCTGACTTTACTGCTTTAAAGAGCAGATTTCCTTATATGCTGAAGCTCCCCCCTCCAAGAACATTTCACGGATCACATTTGAGAATCCATTGGCTATATTGTCAGATTTACAACCTTAGTTTATTTCTTTCTCAAGATGAGACTGAAGTAAACAGAAAATATTAATACAACACAAATATTGTAGTAAAAACTACATATTATTAAAGCAATATTTGTACAAATATCATCGTGTCAGGTTTGACGCACAACGTCTCAAAAATTGTTACACTGTAGTAAGTGTATTTTATTCTCTTCTATTTTTATTTATCTATACTTAAATTTGCCAGTTAAAACGTTGTTTAGGATTATTATAATATAGATTAACTGAAATGCACACTGTGACTATTATTTTTATGATTGGTAATATCAATACACACGTGCATTAATTGCTTCCTTGGTATATGAGAGAACTGTTGGCACACACGTTTTTCCTTTTTCTTTTTTATGGTCGACAGAGGCTATTTTCTTGTCGACTGGAACCAATATTAGAATACAGTGCTTCGTCCTCCTTTCTTGACCTACATCAGTGTTACCATATCATACTTTTATCATTATTGGTTGACACCAGTGTTTGTACACATTGTACCTCAGCATTTTCACACATCATCATGCACTTTGAGCTACACTATATCTCTTATTATTCTGCACAAACGCAAAGATTTGAAGTTATACGTGTAGTATCCACATGAATATACAGTGAGCAGTTTATTAATGGCTGAGTATTTCTTGCTTAAGAGAACGTATAAACAGCGAATGGTATATATGCATATACATGATAGACTATCAGCTCAAAACATCGCACAAAACTTTCTGAACAGATGCGGTCCATTAATAACGCCATTTAAGTGGGCCAGCATTCTGAAAAACTGAGTCAGTGCATTCAGATGTGTAACAAATCGAGCACTTTGTGCTAAAATTAGTAATGAGAATAATTACAAGTAAAATAAATTGCTGGGGAACATTAGTTTAAAACTAACCGAGTTTTAGAACATATGATGTTTCTAAGTCAAAAATTCTTCATATCTGAAGTTAGAAAAGGATAGTATCGTCAACTCAAACGGTTTGTTTGTTTTTGTTGAATTTCGTGCGTACCTATAAGAGGACTTTTTACGTTAACCATCCATGATTTTGAGGTTACTGATAAACAAGGAAGGTAGATAGTAAATACTACTTACCGTCAACTTTTGTGTTCCCGAGTAATAGGATCTCATCGTCACGCGTCTAGCGCACCACATGTCCCAAAGTACGGAGAGAAGTTTTCTGGTAATAATGGGAAGCTATCAAGTGTGATTATTCAAGATAAAAACATTCGTGTGTACCAAGTTTTTATTACCTGAGATGTATAAGGTTATTCGCTATATATATAATAAAAATTAACACTGAGTGGCACATTGTGCATAGTTTAACTTGGACATCAGTAAATGTGTATATTATATTAACAGAGATAAATCCTCACATAAATCATGGATGAAAGAACATTTACTCAAAAGAAGAAAGATGGAACCCAATGAAAAAAAGTTATAAAACTGAAAATGTGATAAGCTATTGGCACATTTTCAGTATCAAGAATGAGCAACTTTCGGACTAGATCCAGAAACCTTGTCTCATCACATCTGCCAAAAGCACTTGAGTAACCATAAAACTTCTGAAACAGACAGCACACTTACTAATGTAGAATTATTACATTACTTATTAAATGCTCCCCAGTAGCTTAGCTGCGAATCTGGGAGCTTGCACAACTAAAACCCAGGTTTCGATACTCGTGATGGACATATCACTGATAGTCCATGACGTAGTTTTGCGTTTAACGACAAACAAACGAAATATTAATTAGAATCCATCTTGAAACAGGTAAACACGTTCGCTTCTTAGCCAGGACACATCTCTTCGTTAACTTACTCGTTCAGTGTTAAAATAACAGTAATAATTTAACATGTTACACAAACAAGCAAAACATTCTTCAGCACAGGTTTACTTGTAAGTCTTAAGTATTTAACATTTAAGTTCAATTACAAGTAAAGAATTCTACAAAAATGTATTCGAACATAAATATTTCAATGAATGTTTTAAAGAAATTAGTTTTACAGGGTTTTAGGAAAACTGGTTCCAAGAAGAATCAGTGCGAGACAAATTAGGCACAACGAATAGTTGCATTTACAATTTCGAGGTTGTGGTAATAAAATAATTAACAATATATATGCGCTTTATTGTGAATCAATATTTAAAAAGTTATATGCCTACATTTAGAAATGTAATGTCGAAAAGCACAATAACAGAGTTAAGTAAATGTAATTAGATCATGCGCGACTGCTTTACAAAAACTCCTGTGCAATGTCTATCTGCACAAGTGTTTCTTCCTTTTGCAAAACAGCAAATCACTTTACTAATGTTTCTGTTGCTGGTCGTAACAGAAGATCGCATAGGGACCACATTTTATGGCCCTCGTTTTGTTGCTACGTGAGTGAAGATTAATCCATTAAATACACGATTGGAGGGTAGTACTGACCGACGACCTCGCTATCAGTCTGTTGTTCCCAGTTGTGGACGGCAAAATAATTTGCTTGGGATTCTTACCATAGATACAGAATACATTATTAAAAGTATTCTACTTTTATTCGTTTTCCTTAATGTCTGTAAATGCCCTTTCCTCTCACTAAGAAACCTATAATTAGGTATAACTTATTATTTTATGTTCGTGTAGGAGCGGTCAGCTTAAACGTATTTAAATAATTTTGGAGAGTGAGATGATGTACATTGTATACGGCATTTCGTTATACTAATATGTTGTTCCGGTAAAGATGGACTTCTGTATAACTACTCTAGTATGTCGACTAATAAAGATATTTTTCATAATACTTGCACATGTAGATATATTTACACGTATTTTTTTGTGTGTGTACAAATGTGTAAGTAAGTTTATTAACAAAAATTTTTAATTATGTGAAAATTAAAAAGTTAAATTTACTGATAATTATGCTCTCTTTATAAATATAAATATAATATTACAAATTTGTTTGTATAGGGAAAGTAAATGTATTAAACTTTATTATAAAAATGTAAAAAAATAAATTATTCTATGTTGTCTAGAAACAAAATTTGTTTTCACGGTTGTCTTCGTTTCACCTATGTTTTAAGGTATTATCCAACACTTTAACAACTTCAATGTATAAAAGTTCAATATTGTGATTCGTAATTAAAAGGAACAACATTTGGAATAATAACCAAATTACAAACTTCCAAACAAACCCAAACACGATGCATCCCAAGCTCCTTGTAGTTAATTTATATTACACTTTGTTTGGTAAACCACTGACCTACACCATGGTTAAACTTAATTGAAATTTGTTTTTTTCTTATTCACTTATTAACAAAAAATAGTGATATGGACAAAACAATAAAATATCTTATCACAGTGTCAAGCACAAGGCTGAATATTAAAATAATTCTAAGATGTTACCACTTACCCCTAGTCATAAAACAACTCGCATTTCTGTACTAGCTGATTTTGTACTGGCATCTGGTGAGTATTGTGGTGAACAAAACAATGAACTGATGATGTAAAAATGTGAGTATATTATATATTTTAATTTTAATAACTGAAAGCTAATTATTTTTTGACAGATCAAAAATTAGTTGGTTTTAAAAATACATATCAGATTTATAACTTGATTACCCATTATTCTATGTATTGAATAAAGAAGGGCTAGGAAATTTAAAATAACCAAATAAGTATTATAGAAAATATTTTATAAATAAAAATTAAGACACTAATTATATAAAAATAAATTTCCAATTTGTGACATAATTCAGGAAATGTGCTGTTACCCACTCTACAAATCACTTCATGTTAATATTTTTCTATATACGTTAGGAAGTAATCAATCAGTGTAAGAATTCTTGTACCACATACAGAAACCCTCATTACTTAATTATCCCTTCACGTCTTTAATCTGTTTTTAGTTGGATCTTGTCCTTAAAAAAATAAAACATTTCACTTGTTTGCACTAAATTTAAAAATAAAAGAAAAACACATGATATCAAAACTGAAATTTATTCATTATTTTGTTATCCAAGACATTTGTTTGATATGTGGTGGTCAAAATTCAATTTATACAACTTATAACTGGAGTCTCAAGTGTAACATTATTCAAATTTTATATCACATTTGAAAATCATGACAACACACCTCTTCCAAATATTTCTTGTTTGCAGAAGAGAAGAATCCTAAAATATTCTCATTATTAGTTCAAAATTTCGCCTCTGGCTACAGAATTTTATGTTAATTTGTGTTTGTGAAATTACAAGAACTACATCAAACATTACAGAAATGATTATCCATATTTCTACAAATATGTTTTTAAATTTAGTAGGCAAGGGTTAGTAGCAATAATTTGTGATAATTATCTTTGAATGATTTTTTCATTTGTTTAACAAAATATGTTAAGAGACATAGAATTGAATTAAGAATTAATCACATTTTATAAAAACAATGTCCCTTAAAATGATCAAATGGAATTTCTAAGTATAAAGATACACCAGTCATGTTTTTTTATGGAAACTGCTGTTGATTTTGAGGTAAGGTTAGATGTTTGTAAAATTTTGACTTGAAACTTTAAATGTTTATTAACTGGTTAATAAAAATCAGGAAATAACATCATCTTTATCACTATGATATTTGGATTAAAGGTTTTCAATGAATATCTTTCGTTGGAAAAGGGTGTGATGTTTTAATGCAACCATGAGTCTCCCACACTAACATTTGCTATTAACCAAATATATACACGTACTTTACATACCAAAGATGTAATAAAACACAAGTGTATTAGCAAGTTCAAGTTGTCTTTATGAAACAAAGTTGATAAAAAGAACCAGAATGAGACTGATGAACGATTTTAATGTTCCATATGTACAAACAAGTTGTGTATTAATGGCTTGATAAACTTTAAATAATCGTAAAAGATTTTTAATTTTTCACCATCCTGAAACAGAAAGAGAAAAAAATGTATTAAAATTATTGAAAACTGAAAGGAAAACACATCTTAATAAAGTTCCTACACATTTCATATAAGTCAGAACAAATATGATTAATATCACTGTAAACCAGTAATGAATAGAACTATAAGTCCAAAAATGTACTTGTGATTGAGGACATTACGAAAACATTCACAAGACAATAAACACTCACATGAAAATTAATGTGAATTGTACATATGAGAAAGATTACCTTTTCTTTACAATACATCAAAGTTACATATGGCTTTTACTAGCACATCAAGTTTAAAACTTTTTGAAATGTTCAAATAAAATCTATAACACCATTATTTTGTTCACAGTTAAAGTAATTATTATTTTACGAATTTATACCTAAATTGTATTTCAACCCAACAGCTCTCCAGGCAACTTACTTAACCACGTTCATAAAATGGAATCTCAAGTTGGTTAAAAATGATAAATACGTTTCATAAATCTGTTATTCTCCACATGACCTACATTTAACATTACAACCTGAAATAATGCAATAAGTCATTCCTGTAATTAAGTGTACATGTTCTTAGGTGTAGGCCCAATATACATTGTATGTATATTTTATATTGCTATTTTCAACATATGAAACACTTTCCAATCTCATTTGAGTTTATAAATGCATGGTCACTTCTAGCTTGTAAACATTTAGTTGCTTCAAGATATCTTTTACCTCGTTAACTATTTCTTTATGGATCACCTAGGACTCTTCAAACCACTTTGATCTTCGAGAGACCATTTCAGAAGTCATCAGTTTCTGTTTATATTGTTCTACAAGACGAGAGAAGTTGTCATCTTGTTGACGATTGTTAGATTTTCTTCTCTGATTCTTCTTTTGTTTCTTCTTAACACTTGTGTCTTCCTACAAATTACAAAAGGGTTTAAACTTAAGAATTTTATAAATGTTTGATTCAGAAAAATATTTATGAACAAATAAAAAAGTTAGTATCTTTACTGTATTATAAACAGAAATTATATTTGAATGAATTCATTTTGAAGTTAAACACCCAAAAAAGATTATTTTTCTTGCTTAGTGGTAAATCAGAAACTAACTGGTATAATCAGTTAGATAAGATTTTTTATCCAACAACAATAAGAGAAGTGTAATCTTTCTTAGCTTCTCCTAGCAATTCACATAATCAATAGTAAATTAGAAATATGATGGCTCACAATTAAAGAAAATAATGACAATTTCAAGTGCATATAATCATAATATTTAAATGTTAAAGTGATAGACAAGTTAGGTTTCTGAACTCAAATACAAGTATTTTTTTATGGTAAAATTTAGCACGTTTAATCATAAAACAATATTATTTTGCATACATCCTAAAGTTTCATACTACAGATGGGAATTAATGGTTTAGAACAAATTTTACTGTAAATTATTGTCAAAATTAACTTAATAATATTGTGTCAGAAACACTCTGCTACTTATTTCCTTTAATTTAAAAATATTTCCATATAAAATAATTACAATTAGCCTAAAGTAACCTTTAGATATTATGATTACAAATTTTTCTTCTTTGTTAAACACACAGAGATAAATTACCACCATTTGATTACACTTCTAACAACAGATCAGGTGTGTATATGTTATACAATGTGCACAAGTTTAAATTCCTAACTTTTTAATGTACATTAACCTTCAAATATCAGTATCATAAAAGTAAATACTCTTCTTATTTCAATTGTGGAAAACAATTGGTAAAAAATTTTCATGACTATTATACATGGATAGTTTTGTACAAGGAAAACTACATTCTCAGTTTTTGACTCTGTATTAAAAGTTATCCTAAACTCAATTTTATAAAGAATACATACAAAATTATTCCTTAAATGCTTTTCTACAGTAGTGGCCATTTCTTGTCGTTTCCTTTTAGGATTTTTCTCAAGGTTATCGGTTTGAAGTTTTGGTCGTTTATGTCGAATTTTTGGTCCAAAATGACTTGAAAGTCCCTTCATTCCTTCTTTTGCTTTAGAACCCATATATGATTTACCATCTTCCTCACTTCTCGCTTCAGCATGGTTCTGTGGAGGCATCTCAGATCTTTTCTTCTTTTTCTTATTCAATTTCCGAGGAACCTTGGCAAGTCGTAGTCCTCCTTCACCTTTCTATGATAAAAAAAAGAGAAAATAATCAAATTAAAATGTACACATAATAATAGTAACCTTAAACTAGACATTAGTGATACTCTAAAAGAAATAAAACTAAACCAATGTAAATAAACAATAGCAAAATCAGTGGTGCATTATTACTGATCATTTCTAACAAGACACTGAAACAAGTATTTTATATGAACTATAGATATAACAGGATCTATGCTTTTGTCCATACATAGGTTATAAGAATTGTAGTCTTTTACTTTAATTACACTTGTTTATTTCACAAATAAACATTTTTATATTTCTAAAAAAATACATCTACAATGACTATTTTTTTTACAAGAGTTTTACTAGAATTCTAAATTTGAAATAGATTATGTTGACAAATTTTACTTTGGTTCTATTTCATAAAGCTTCAAGAATAAGTAGCAAGGTCAGACAAACATAATATTATGTTATTAAAATTGCAAGCAAAGACTGTTTTGAAGAAAATCTAAGTAAAGTTTCTTGGAATACATTAGTAGATTCCATTAAAACATATTTATTATTCTATTTGTTCTCTAATTTTATTTCTCCACAAATACTTCTAAAAATATTACATCTTAAAACTTAATTATGTATTGAATATATGAACGTAGTGCTCCAAAGATGGAAAATTTTAAACGTAAACAATAGGTTCCATGAGTATCAAAACTTGGTTTTTAACACACTAAGCCTTCAAACTTATCACAGAGCCCCTGGGCAAGTGTTAAAGAATAATGAACAAACTGATGTTAAAAGTTGATATTTTTCTAAACTGAAAATGTATTTCTGACAGGTACTTCTCTCCACTTACAAGTTCAGTTATTCTCATGCATTGCTGCCCTCTGTATGCAAACTTTTTATTTATGTGTACTATAAGCCTTCTAGTCCTCCCTACTGGAATCAAATTATTCCCGTGTATCTCTCATCTAAATCATCATTTATCACATCTAATAGTACACTCACAAGATACAAGTGACTCCCTCTATGTACTTTCTACCAAACTATACCTTTGAAGTTTGGAAAAAGACAGAACAACCAGAATATTGCAGAGAAAAAGGGTGGAGAAAAGTACTCATCAGAAATACATTCTGAATGTATGAAAATTATAACTTTTGATACAGTACTTCCCTCCATACACAAGATTAGTTACAATCTCACAATGATTAGGAGGGAGGATCAATGTGAGAGGAGAACTGATGTACCTCCCATGATACCTCCTGAAATGAGGGAGTCAGATTTGAAGAAGTGAACCACACCACTTTTGAACAGGTGTACTTTTCACTCATTCATAATAAGTGGAGTAAAAAGGTGGAGAAAGGACAGTAGCAGATCAAAATGGAAGTGAATTGAAGGAAGACAAGTATCCAAAGCCTTAAACAGATATACACAAATGAATCTCATGAAGTAGAAAAGTGGGTAAACAAAGAACAAGCCTCATGGTGTAGATAGGCTAGGGTGTTTCACATTATATTTGACAAGTCAACTCTTTTCAAAACCCATACAGAGAATAAAATGAGGATCAAAATCTTCATCTCAAGCCCCAGAGACAAGATGGAATCTAGAACCATCCAAATCCAGGGCATAAAACATGTTACATCAGGATTATCTTGATCTGGGAGCCAAACATCCAGTATCACAATGGGTGAACCAAAGTTATGGATGAGACCTCTCTGAGATGGGAATATGCAGTTAAGCATTAGTGATGTCCTCCTTTGTCATCCATAAACATGAAAAGAATGCTTACCAAATCGTGAGATAGAATTCGATGGGGTAACAGGGTAGGTAAATAAAGTGACTGAGGTGGGACAAATAGTCCTAATTTTTCTCAGGAATGACAAATAACACTATGTAACAAAATTTTTACCTTTTCTTCTTCCAGGGCAGAAAGTTTTATTTCCCAATTACTTATGCCTAAAGTAAATGGAAAAGACTGATTTTCTCTTCAAACTTTACTTTGTGACCTGGGTAATGAAATTTTCAAATTTACCCATTTTCCAGATCATTCCAGGTAGATTCAGTGCCGAGTAGCTGATAGAGAATTTTCTTGAACTTACAAGAATTTTCTAGAATGTTGTAAAACGAGAATTTTCAAGAACCTTTTAAAATTTACTAAAACATTCCATAGTGATATACATACAGGAGCTCTCCACTCACCACTTCAGTTTAGTTTTAGCTGCCCAACTGAACACAGAGATCTATCTGATTTTATCAGAGATGGTATCAAGAAGCTACAAGCATTCTCCAGATGCATTCTGCAATGTATGTGGCCAATTTATTAAGACAAGAATGAAAAAGTACTGTGTGACAGCATCTGCTGAAATGTGTGAACCTTACAAGGCATGTTTCAGCATGCCTGTCAGGGATCAAGACAAACCCTGGGCATCTCATTTCACCTGCGAGCACTGCAAAAAACAACTGTAGAAGGTAAGATGGACAATTTTTGCTTGCTTGAATAGTAAGATTTTATATTATACAAATTTTATACCTTTTAAAATTTATTTATTTTTTAATTTATTTTTTAAAAAAATTTCAAACAGTATAGGAAAAGTAGCACATATAAAATATTTTGAATGAACCTCTTGCACGTTAGTTGCGAATGAAATAAATTTATTCTTCATAGTAACAATTTTATTTTACTCTTTTGGAGGATGGTACAGAGGGGAAAAGAGAGCCATGAAGTTCGTTATTCCAAGAATTTGGCATGAACCCACTGACCACTGAAGCAATTGCTACTTCTGTATGGTGGACCCTTCCAAACGTCAAGTTGGTAAGAATGCATCTGCTGTCATGTATCTGGACCTTCCATCATCCATTGCCCCAGTGCCACACTGCCTTGAGCTCTCTGTACCCACTCTGCCAGAGAGAAAGTAGCCATCCTCAGAAGAGACCAGCAAATCAGAAGAGGAGGTAGACGTTGAAGATCCAGATTACGATTTTAGAGGTGAAGCTGGTGAGAGAAACCCATATTACCTTAACCAAAGAGACCTCAATAACTTGATCAGAGATCTTGGTCTAACAAAGTCAAATGCTGTGCTTTTGACATCTAGGCTCAAGGAGTGGGATTTGTTAGATGAAAGTGTGCAAGTTGCAAGTAGGAGGAAGCGTCACTGACATTTTTTAAGCTTCTTCATTTGTCAAGATGGGCTCTGATTCTGCCACAATGTATCTAATCTGTGTGAGGCAAAATTCTTGCAATTGATGAGAGACACATTTAACAGCCTGTTGAGTGAGGAGGTTCTAAACTGCTTTTGATGCATGCTGACAAATAATGGGATCTTAAAGTGAGAGGAAGGAAACACATATAGGAGACAAGGGAAATGTGTCAAGAAATGAGATTTTGAATCCAAACATCAATGACAAAATGGTACCATCGATGGAAAAAGTCCACAAATCGAGCTCTTACTGGACCAGAGCCCATTGGCTAGTGCTGTTGGATATGTAACGTGTCATTGAGGAAAGTAAGCTGTAGCACTTTGAGAAGGAGGAACAGATAAGAGTTCAGAAGAGGAAAGACAGGAAACTGTAACAGATGCCACACTTGATTCTAATTGAGACAAATAGGTTATAAATGGGAAAGCATAGACTGTTGTTGAACCACAACTACTCAAGATTTCAAAAAGGAATGTATTGCAAATGAAATGCCATAAAAACAGGGCCATATGTAGATTCAAGAAATGCATGTAAATTGGCCCTCATTAAGATAGCATCCTGGCCCAGAAAGTCACAACAACAGAGACATCACATATATAATGCCAGAACCAAAGATGAAAAATGTACCAACATAAAGGTAAGAAAGGAAAGGATATCCCCAGAAAATTCCTCAGGACTTCTGTAAAGAGCCTCAAATAGAAGATGAATAGTGCAAAGAGGATAAGATGTACATGGGAAAATTGGACAAGACGAAGCCCTCAAGTGCATAAAAACAGAACCTAACAATTGTTGTTCCGTATGTCAAGATATGTCAGACTTCATAACAATAAACAAGGGCTGACTGATATAAAGCCCATGGCCTAACAACATCATTTAACTAGGAGGTAAATTGTTCAGCATGGGCCTGATTGTTTGTTTTTGGAATTTTACACAAAGCTACTCAAGGGCTATCTGTATTAGCCGTCCCTAATTTAGCAGTGTAAGATGAGAGGGAAGGCAGCTAGTCATTACCACCCACTGCCAACTCTTGAGCTACTCTTTTACCAACGAATAGTGGAATTGACCATCACATTAAAATACCCCCACTGCTGAAAGGGTGAGCATGTTTGGCACGACTGGGATGCGATCCCGCGACCCTCAGATAAGGAGTCACACACCTTAACACGCTTGGCCATGCCTGATTGTTAGGGGAGAGGAAAAAAAACTAAACAGGGTTGGGAAGAATGTTCATGTAGTAAGGAAAGATGTTGGCCATAAGAAATAGGTGAAGGATAAAACATCACATCCTTGAAAATTATGTCTGAAAAAATGGTGGAAAAATATATACTGAATCTTCAGAAAGGGTGCAAAAACACATGGCAAAATAAGGAGGTGGAAAGAAGTAATCAAAGTGTTTGTCAGCCTGAATAGATTCAACATGTTCAGGAAGAAGTGGATCAAGATCTGGAGTCAGATGTTGATCCATGTAATGTTCAATTCCCTTCAAGGAAACACTGATAAATCTACTGTCAGGTCACCTACTTTTGGACAAAGCTACTGTCAAAGTTGAAACAACTGAAATGGTGACATTAATTTTGGAATTCATGCTTCTAAAGTCAATAACAATGTAAATGAAAAAAAGACAATTACAGTGAGAAAGAACTAAAATAACTCTGAAGAAAACAATATTTTATAAAGTATAACCACTTTGTGAAGAAACTGCATCTCAAACTGAAATTAGGTTAAAAAACTATTCTTGTTTGGTAGAGGAAAACAAAGGGAATCACTTGCATCACGTAAATATACTGTACTTCTAATGGTTGAGAGGTGAGCATGATAGTTTACATGACAGACATGTTGGAAACATTTAATACTTAAGGTGAGTAAATGGTTTGCAGTATGCATGAAGAAAAGTTCACATATAGGGAGCTGCAATGAGTGACAAGAGGTAAGCCTGTGAAAGGAGGAAAGTACCATTCACAACGTTATGTAACTTAATGAAGGAAAAGACAATTTGTATCAGAAAAAAGTTTTTATATTCCTAAATGTTTTACAATGACTAATATTTCTACTTCTCCAATTTATTTTCAATCCTACAAAACTTACTTTTTTTAAATTCTCTCTACTTTTTTCCAATCTTCTTGCTTTTGCATTCAAAGCGGCTCTATTTTCCACTGAAAACTCAACAATTGGTCTCTGAAAAAATAAAGCAGTAATATGCAGGCGAGGAGTTATTGCAACTATTTATAAGGAAAAAATTAAAAACCAATGCCAAATATACATTTTTCTTAGAACAAAATATGGAAAGAATTAAAAACCAATGCTAAATATACATTTTTCTTATAACAAAATACGGAAAAAATAAAAAACCAATGCTAAATATACATTTTTCTTATAACAGAATAGCTAACATCTATTTTTGCAGCAAATGTCATTACAATTCATTATCTGTAGACACTATTCATTTGGCAACCAAAAAGAAATACAAGCAAGAGATAAAAAAAAACAAAACCCATTAGGAATCTGACAATTCTCAAAAAACAACTGAATATTTATCTTTTATATACTTTACAAGTCCATGAAAGGTAAGATATCCACTGTATTCAAACATCATTTGTGCAAGGGTATTTCTATTTCTCAAAATTGATTGTCAAGTGATATTTCACATTAAAATTTCTTAATTTGTTGGAGATTGAATTTGTTTTCTTATAATACAAGAAGTATTACCTGATATGCTTAAAAGTCAAACTATTGTTTCACAATGTTATAATAGCTTCAACCACCAGTTAACCATGAATAATAAAAATTAGCAGACAAAGTGAAAATACAATTTTAACTTTCCTTTACAGAGAATACTGTACTAACCTTTTTTACAGTAAAAATATCTGGGTTGTTATTTAGCTCTCGCAAAGCTTTCAGAGCATGCTCGTGTTCTGTAAAGGCAACAAAACCAAAACCTTTTGATTTCCCCAGCCTCTCTGTGTCAATCTGTTTTAAATTACACATCACTTTTGCCTGAAAATTAATTGCAAAAGAAAGTGATAAAATATAAAGAAATTATATTAATAAAACTACAAACAGTTGCAACAGTTACAATAATAGAGATTACATTACTCTTTGTGAGGTACTGCTGATTTAATTATTCTTATGGATATAATAAAAATCAGTAACTACTGAAAATAATCTACATGTGATCAAGAAAA
Source organism: Carcinoscorpius rotundicauda (assembly GCA_011833715.1). NCBI lineage: Eukaryota > Metazoa > Arthropoda > Merostomata > Xiphosura > Limulidae > Carcinoscorpius > Carcinoscorpius rotundicauda. The sequence continues at coordinate 52,917,884 of CM022395.1, forward strand.
GACAATGCAAAACGTAATGCAGTAACTATAAATGGAGTAAAACATTTCAAGAGATTTACAACCTTGATTCTTAACTATATACATACACTGTTTACCGGCACACCCCGATACTGTTACATTAAAAAAAATTGTCAAATTATTACATAAAAACCTTCTACAATCACTGTATTTTACTGAGGTATCAATAGATGCTAAATTTTAAAAATGTAGTCAAATTATTATGTTCTAAACATGCAGGATGGAATAAATTGACATAATTTTCTAAATGAACTTTATATATTTTTATCACCTCTGTGATTCTTGCTTTGTGATCTCCAACAGCTTGGAGGAACATTCCTTTTAGCCTTTTGTCATCTACTGAAGCTGGCAGGTTATGTATCATGAGTCGCACTGGTGAAATGAAGTACTGATAGTTACGCAGCAGTTTTCGCTTTGTGGCTTCTAACTGAAATGTTAAGATGAATGAAACGTCATACTTAAGCTTCTAAAACTTTCAGTCAGAAAAAAAAAGTTTTTAATTATGTTTTCATGATTAGTGTTATTCTATTAAAAGTTAATTATGTCAGTATTTTGAATGAAGCCAATATAAGGAAGGGACTTTATATTGAACAATATTTTTTTTATTCAGACTTGGAAAACTAGGTTTGAATAAACAGCTCAATGCCTATAACCTTCTTCACGTAATTCATACATATATTCTTGTTTCAATAATGAAGTAAATAAAAACAGTACTTTCTGTTTATTCATAAAATTATACCCTAATGATATAATTAGTTAACATCAGGTAACTACAATTACATAATATGAACAAGGATAACTATGTTAAGTCTAGCATTATAACTTTTTTATTTCAATTATAGTTTGTCTCAAATATCAGTCATTATTTCTTTTCCTTACAACTATTTTCACATATATTTTTAAACTTTACCCTGCTATAACATAATTATTTTTATTTGTGCTTTTTTGAAATAGAGTGGGCACTGACAAGTGAGGATATAAAAAAGATTGTAAATTAAAATAATGAACAAAAAATTAAAAATCAAGACATAAATGTATCTTAAGAGATTAAACAAAGCAACCATGTCAACATTTCATAATACACCATTTTCCTTCACTTAATCAGTTAGGAAGTTTCAAGACTCAAACTATACTAATAATACTACACAAAAGTAATTCATTATTACACATATTCAGACTTTTTTTTTGAATCAAGAATGACAGTTTTTACTCAACAGGTAACTGAGCTGAATAAAAATTTTTCCAACTCAAAAAATACTTCTTTTTAGCAATTATAACTACTCCAGATTGGAATAGAAACAAACTTGATTTTACACAACTTAAGTTGATAATTAACTAATTTTCTAAAAATTTACCGAGTTAATTTCAATAACAATAAACCAATACGTGGACTGAATGATCTGCAGATACTGTCATCTTTAACATTTGATAAAGTTGAAGCAAATTAAACACAGTGTAATTATCTGAGGGTAATAAAAATAAAAAGAGGCTAAAATATTTTATAATAATTTTTTAGGGTTTGGCAAATAAATGTAGGCTGGAAATTTAGCTTTCGATAAATACAACACTTTTATTTTTGTGGTAACAGAAGAATGGAATTCCATTTATATGCACAGATTCTTATCAATATAATATGAAAGTGAAGGGTATGACAATACTTCAAATTATCAATGTTTACTTTGTTCTAGAAACTGCTCTAATTTCACTCAATTATATAAATATGTTTTACAGACCATGATAAATCAGGTGTACAAGTTATACATATTTTTTCACTTTATTTTCATACATTTTTGTAAACTGAAATGCTTTTTCTTCACTATTTTATGGTTAGGAAAAAAATTAGAAATTTTTATGACATATATTATTTTAAAATTGCTGAAGATATGTATTGTATGTGGTATCATCCAATAACACAGCATCAGCTTTTAGTAATCACTTCTGACTGTTCAAATTTCCTTTAAAATTTAAAAATCAACTAAGGTTATTGTTCAAAATGTAAATCAATGAGTACTGCAAGTATTTTTTTTCTCAGAAGTTCCATCACAAACCAAGAACATAAAATGAGTAAAATATGATCTTATACTAGCCTGTATCCGTTTTGCAAGATCAGTCTGAGACACACCTTCAGCAGCCATTGATCCAGCTCGTACCTGTCCTTCTCGAGCAAGATACAAGTTACGACGATCATTTGGTTTCTTTTCCTGCTTTTCTTGCATTTTCTTTTGGATTTCTGTCCGACCGAGAGCAACAGAAATGTTGAGTTTCCTTCCATCTAGAATAATTCCTCCATTCTAAACCAAAAGAATTAAGAATGAATTGAATTTTTCAATTTATAAACAGTGAAGGTTCAATTTAAAACTTACATTTTCAAATAATTTCAAAGGTCTAAATAGAACAAAAGGTTTCATTAAGATAAAACAAAAAACTTTAAATCAGAACAAATACATTTTAGTGCATTAATTTTTTATACACAAATACACAAACAGAACAGTAAAATGTAAAACATGCAGATAAACACTTTAAGCTATAATTTTTAAATTTGTGATAAATTTAATTTTTACTATAAATACCAGTGTCTTGTGACTTTAATTTAAAGCAAGTAAAGTAATAACAAAGATAAAAAGTGAGTATAAACAACAAAACATCTGTAAATGTATGTTTTTTTAAAAAAAAACATACAACCATGATAAATGCAAATACTGAAAATCATTAAATAACAAGGAATTTTTTTTTGTAATTATAATTAAGCTATAGCTCTTGGCACTGAAAAAGTTAATGTAATTATTAAACAAATGAAATTAACATTTCAATAGATTCTTATATTTCACTAAATTTATAATATGCTACAAATGTAAAAGAAACAATGGTTGGACTGAAATTAATTTAGAAAAATGAATAATTACTCACAGTCAGCATTACTCATGTTTATTATTTGAGGATAAAACAATGTATTTAGCCCTTAAAAACTATTCTAGAATTGTTTCAACTTTAATGATAACAATCCAATAAATATTTTTATATATAGTTAGTATGTAAATGCTCACAAAAGTTTTGTATTATCTGACTAGAGTAGCAAATCAAATACAATTTCACTCTATCTTTTGCTTTGTCTGGGAATAATAATTAGACCACAGTAAAATTAATAGTGACAAAAACTCAGTTCAGACACAACGTTTCATGGGTAGCAAGACACACCACAAGATCTACTGGTCAAACAAAAATAACCTGAGCATGTAACTTTTCACTGAAGGATAAGATCTAGTAAATATTAAATGTTTTTTTTTATAATTAGTTACTAATGGCTAACTAGTTTTAATTCTATGTTTCATTTACTAATTTATGGTCATCTTCAGAAAGCAGCTGAGGAGCTTCATTATTAGAAATCACATACATTCTGGAAGCTAGGCAGTCTATGATGCTTGTCTATAAACTATAGGGTGGTTGTTTATAGTTAGTATATCTACCAGCATTGTAAATTTCCTATAAACTACAGAGGGGTTATGTGTCTAGTAACCATCATGTCTACAGAAGTTTTTTTTTACATTTTTCTATTTCCTTTGTGAACTGTATCATAGGATTGTGGATATTAACTCTTGAAACTTGTCTGTAGTGTATGTGGCAATATTACAAAGAAATCATCATATATTTCTGTGGCAAATACAGGAATGTAGATTGGCTGTGTCAAGGAAATTATAAACTTTGAAATGCTCCATGTAGATGTTGCTGAGTAACAGAGAAAGTGGTGAACCCACCATTAAAACTTATTTTTTGATCGCAGTTATCCTGAAGTTGAAAGTTGTGTTCATACAGAAAGCTGTGAGTTACATTTCAGCTGCACACATTCCTTAACCTATTAACTACAAATGAAACATATATTTAAGTACACCAACCCCCTTACACTGTAGCTGGGACAAATGTTTCTCACTGTTAATGTTGTTTTCATCTTCTCCTGCTGGGCCCAGGTTCATCCTCTTGATCATCATCATCATCACTAAATGGAGAGCTAGCATCTTCTTGTCTGTTGCCTCTTCATTATTATTCCCTTGAACACTACTTGACTTACTTATCTTCTAAACTATACATGACAAGTTCATCAAGCATATACAGTAATTAGGATAACTACTCACCACATGGTCAGTATGCAGCTTTTGTACATTTTATCAGGCATCTTGCTAGTTACTGAAGGGCTGAGTGAAAAACATTGAGCGAAACTATATATCAACAGGAGATTGAAGGAGAATAAATACTTCCCAGCTCAACTTACTTCCATACGTAACATGCAGCATTTCAAATAACAATGAGAAACATTTGTTTCAGCCATAGTGGGAGGCTTAAGAGTTTTACATTTACCCATTTATTGAGGGTTGGCACATCAGTGATGAGGTTGGATACATAGAAGTTTGTCATTTGTCATTGTGTCTTGTGAGGTTTGTTTTGACATGCAGCATTTCAAATAACAATGAGAAACATTTGTTTCAGCCATAGTGGGAGGCTTAAGAGTTTTACATTTACCCATTTATTGAGGGTTGGCACATCAGTGATGAGGTTGGATACATATAAGTTTGTCATTTGTCACTGTGTCTTGTGAGGTTTGTTTTGACATCTGTAAAATGGATAGAGTTCTTAATGAATAGTTATGGCTATATTTAAGTAGGTACAGTATTTTATTGTGTGTTAGAACAAAGTTTATTTGATTTATTAGTTTTTTTTCGTTATTTCTGTAAAGGATTCTTTACTTACATTTATTAATGTGCATGAGAATAAATGAATGAGCTTAGTCTATATCAATTTCTTGAGAATGTGTGATAACTGAGTTTGAATAAATGTGCATATCTTCATAGAGTTCATGTTTGCTATTGTATTACCTTTCTTCCGATACAGATATTTGATACTGGTATGTATCTTGCATTTATTTATATGGTGATATTTGATCCTGTCTTGGAATATGTTTTTATAAAGTCTTTGACATCATGAGGTTTTGAAAAGCAGATCAAGTCCTTTAAAAATTTACTTTAAATTGTACACATTTATGGAGGGAGGTGAGATATATATTTATTTTAACTAATTTACAGAGTGGCCATACTGAGTAATTAAGTCTTAAGGTGAGGTTGCATCAATCAGATATTCACCATTGTAATGGTTAATAACTATTAACGAAGACAACAATTTATATCTGATCACCACACTTTAATTAAATGACATATACAGAAACAAATTATATTTGAGGATGAAAAAGTGCTGTACAGATCAGCAGCAAGAAAAGCAATAAGGAAAGACTGATAAAAACAATCATGAAAAATACTCTTTAAGATGAATGTTATTCACTCTTTCACTAGAAACTTAGAAGGAATATCCTACATTTTGAAAGCAACACACACCTGTGATTCATCATTAGCTGTATTCAGGCATTTGTCTGCATCCTCCTTTTTTAAAAATTGTACAAAAGCCGATCCTTTAGGATGTTCTGTTAAAGCATCCATGCATAAAACAGCATATTTAACTGGTCCAAATTCAGCCATTGCTTCATTCAAAGTCTCTGTTGTTGTGTGGAAGGCAACATTTCGAATAAAGAGAGTTCTTCCCTCAGCAATGTCCTTTGATGACTGGGCATTCACCCTTTTTCCTTGATAAGGTTTGTTTTCTACAAAACATCACCTTAAACTTTACATTCTATACAGCTGGCACATCAGTTTTTATACCTGTTTTCTGAAATGTTTAATCTGTGATACTTTGATTCTTGCATGAAGAAACAAAAATATTACTATTATTAAAACCCTTATTTACGTATGGTAAAACAAGTTATCTGTAAACTGTTTACCCATGTTTAATTGACTGAAATAAATTAAAAATGTAATTTACAGCATAAGACATTTCTTGATAATATACTGTGTAATATCAGTATCTCTTACTTTTATTATAGTAATCTAAATTAAAGTCAGTACTTTACACCATTCACACACATGGAAAGTATGTGCGAGATGAATCAAGAGGGATAAAAATAAATTAACTCTTTAATGGTTTCATAACTGCATGACATACAAGCTCAGCCACACTGACTTTCTAACCACTATGTAACTATTAAAATGCACACAACATTTAATGTAGTAAGTATATTTTCATGAAATGTAGTAAGCTTTAGTAAATATTACAAGTCTTTTGTATACAAAAGAAATAAGATTTTTTAAATTAAATTCTGAATAAACATTTGTCTATGATTTAATGGATTCATGGTATGACTCATACTCAGAGCCTAAGTGCAAGATAAGTTTCATGTTACAGTTGAGAATGCTTTACATCTTAGTTTTTCAAATTTTTTTTCCTAAATGAATATTACATTTTTTAGCAAAACACTATTTCATCTGTTACTTTCTCTACCATAACACATTTTACCAACCTTGTAACTGCTATAAAAAATAAAATTAGCCTCAAATTCATAACACTTTACATTTGTTTTTATTTAATGTTATTGTTTTGTTGCTCTTTGAACCATGTCTAGCTGCTAAATATGGATAACAAAGCTTAAAATGCCTAGTGAGTACATGGTAAAAAAAACTATTGAATTATGTAATACATAGGCAGTTTGCATGAATACCTTCTGAGAAATATTTTTAAGTTTTTTGTTTATTTATCTTTTCTTATCTAACTTAAGTAGTTCATAATTATTACAATCTAGTTACTTTAAAAACAGTAATAAAATCTATACACAAAAAACAAGACATTTTAGTACTTATGTGCAGGGTAACTAATTTTGGGTGTTTTTGCAAGTACTTGATAGAATATTTCTTTCTTTCAACTATTCAATTAGGAACAAAAACAGAGAATGTAATATTCTGTTGCAATTGTAAGGTAACCAGATTTATAACTAACCTAGAAGTGTGTTGAAAAATTTACCTTACATTGTCAAGGTGAACAGCGTGACAGTAACTCAAAAGTTGTTGTCAGAAAAAGATAACATATTACATAATTTAGTGAATTAAAACACTCTATTTCTATTAGTTATAAATAACATATTAGTAAATGCCAATGCAAATAACTGACATTTTTGATAGCCAGTATGTGATGGAAAGATATGGGAGGTGGGTTTGAATTTATGATTTATGTATCTATAAATCAAGATGAAGGGGGCTATAAAATTAGGTTGCCTTTAATTTGCCCATATTAAAAAAGTATGGTTTAATTAAAATTCAGAAGCTCAAATAGAAGTGCAAAGGCTGTCTAATTTTATATGCAAAAACGGCTCGTTTGGGTTCAGAAAATATTTTAAATACAAGAGCGAACAACGTTTCGACATTTTTCTGACGATGACCGAAAAAAGGTCGAAACGTTGTTCACTCTTCTATTTAAAATATTTTCTGAACCCAAACGAGCCGTTTTTGCATATAAAATTCTCAACAAGTGGGTTTCTCGACATCACTGAAAAACTGTCTAAATTAGGCAATTCAGGGTGCACAAGAGTGAAATGGAAGAGAGAAGTTAAGACTGAGAAGTGATTTAAATAAATCATTTTGAAATTAAGAACCTAAAAGTCTGACAATATTTAAAATTAATTTATTATATACACTTTAATACCAAGTTCATTTACATAACTTGATATGTAAATATATATGCAACTTAATTTGGTTTTAAGTGCAACTAAAAAGATATCTAAAGAGTAATTTTAAAATAATTTTGTCAAATTGTTTATTAAAATGAATATTACAACACTTAAACTTACTTATATCATTTTTACTTTCCTGTTCTTCTGAAGATGATTTATCATCATCATCATCATCATCTTCTTCACCCCTTTCAACCTCTGATGTACTATTTTCCTCCTCATCATCCTCACTTTCACTCTCACTAAATTCATCTTCATTGTCTGAAGCATTCTTTTCACCATCCTTAACATCTTCTGATCCTGAATCATCTTCAAACTTTTCTGTCTTAGGTTCTTTTTGCTGTTTTACTGACTTCTCTGCCATTTCTTTATATTTGAGTTTAGGCAGTGAAAAGTCAACTGCAATTGGTCGACCTAAAACATACAAGAAATACTGCAAGTTCCATTTCAAAATAAAACATCTACTAATCCTGCATCACTTGATTTAGTCATTCAAGACAACAAAAAACCTCCTTGGAAAACTAAGTTAAAACCCTTGTTTTGCATGATGGATGACAAGCACTCCGAAACAGACTCTGACTCAAAACAGCACTACAGTATACTGTAAAACTTATTCATGGTCACACTAAACACATAACTTTGACCACAGTCTTCAATCAAAATCACCTGTAAATTCACTAACTATGCTTTGATTTGAACTCTCATGAAATATATTTTTTTCATTTTTCTGGTTAAAAGAAAAACTTTTTACAAGAGAAATGTTGGTACAATCCACAGAAGAAGCTGAAACGTTAGGGAAATATCCCTTTTGTGACTGGCGAATAATGCTGTCACTAAACTTTCTAGCATGGACAAGTTGCATTGCTGTGATACTTATGCACACAATTTTGTATGGAGTTCAAATGACTATAAATTGTTTTTGCAGTAATACAGTACAATGTATGCAGCTCAGATACATTAAGAGATATTGTATTGCACAATGTCTGTATGCATATATATGGGAGGACAAGAATTCATAATGAGAATTAATTCTGATAACACAAATATCCAGGGAGATCAATATCTAGCAAAGATGCTTATGGCAATAAAACTAGCATGGTTATCTCAAAATCTTACCAATAAACATTTGATAGAAACAAAAAAAAATAATTATCACATTTACAAAATATTACAGAATATTCTCCATTAATCATCACAGTTGAAATATTGACCCCCTTCTGCTTTTGCATGTACAGTAGGCCTAAGGCTAATAGAAATATGAAAGATCCAGCTACCATGAGAACAGCAGAAAAATCTATCAGTTAAACACAGCATAATTATGATGATTGCAAAAACAACTTTATGAAAGTATTCATAAGTATGAAACAGAATAATGATAAATAAAATAACGCTAGCAGTTTCTCTTTCTCTCCAGGTCAATACAAACTAAGTATGAATATTTTGTTCATTTGTTTTGTTTTGGTTGTTTGTTTCTTTTGAAATTTTGTGCAAAGCTACACATAGCTGCACTACCTATCCCTAAGTTAGCAGTGTAAGACTAGAGGGAAGGCAGCTAGTCATCACTACCCACCGCCAACTCTTTGGCTACTTTTTTACTAATGAATAGTAGCATTGCCCATCACATTAAAATGCCCTCATGGCTGAAAGGGCAAGCATTTTTGGTATGATGGGGATTCAAACCCAAGACCCTCAGATTACAAGTTGAATGTTTCAACCACCTGGTCATGCCAGGCTTTAAAACAATACACATTAGGAACATGTGTATATGTGAGTGTGCGTAAACACATGCAGTACTCAGAAATTGTGTACGTATGATGGTAGAGTAGTATGTGTGAGGGCTCAAATGGAAGAACAGTCTCATTTCAAGCTGTACTTTACTGCACATGGCAGCAGGCCAAGCTGGTTAGAATAAAATCAATGAGCATGATTGGTCAAAAATCACCATTATGTTTAAAAATCATTGATTTTTTTTCCTTAAGATATTATGCAATTTTTGCTTGGTTTGGGCTTATTTTTTCCATTGCAATAAAACTTCTTGAATTTTTACTGAAGATCTTTGTTGTTTTTTCAGAAAACCAATTTAACCTTCCAAACCACCTCTGATACAGATCAGGTTGTCCTTTTGACAAGTCTGGGAACTACCTTGAAATTGAACCCTACCCTCTTTCATGAAATTAATTTTAGGAACTACTAATTTTTCTATGACAAAAATCAATGTGGTTATCTATTTAATCATTGTAATGTAACAATTTCCACAGTAAATATGATGATATCTAGAATAGACCTACAAAAAGAAAAAAATTTCAATACAGTGATGATTTTTCTTCCTTCATGCAAACTACAGATATGTAGTTGTTTGGCTATTACTCTACAAAAGTTCTACAGTTAATGACAATAGCTTATTTTGTCATCAAACATTTCAAAGATACAAAGTAAAACAAGATTTTTTTCAAAGCAAAATATTCTTTATTTAAATAATATTTGATAACTGTACTTTTTAAGAACCATATATCATCTTAAAAATATATATTTTGAGAAAAAATAGTTTGATAACAACACTTATATTTTGATGGGCAGAGCAGGAGTCATTATCATTAAACAGCCTGCAAAAAATTACGCACTTTTATTTTTGCTTATTAAAGAAATCATAATAAAAATAACAGGTACCAAACAGTTGCATTTTGAAAGAAAGAAACTTCAGAAAATTCTTAAAATTATTTTTAATCTGAGAAATTAAGTTTTTTAACTTTATGCCCAAATTACACTCAGTAAGCATACTTCACACATCTAACAGTGAAAACATAACATTTAAATCTAATTAGTCAAGTTAATAGTGTCCTTAAATACAATTGTTTTAAACTATTTATTATGATTCCCAAAGGAAGAAATATTAGACAACTAACAAAGTTTCAATAGAAAGGATGTACATTTCAAAATAAATTGATAAAAATTGGATTATAATAATTTTATTTGTCAAATCCTTATGAGACAAATACTCTTTGTGGAAGACAATACTCTTAATAAGAAAATTAAAATATTTAGTTGAAGCATATATGTCCAACAAGAAGAATAGAATTAAAGAAAAGAAAATACCTACTAGGTTGAAACTAATAATCAAATTAAAAAAAAAAAAAGATTAGTATAGTATTCATTATACTGTAGAACAGGCAATTAGTATAGTATTCACTACATTGTAGAACTGGCGATTAACTTCATTAACAGATTACCTTCAACTACAGGTTATATTGTGTAGTGGCACTTAAAACAACAAATTAATTGAAATTGTGACTGAATTGGGTAATGTAAAAGAAAATAAAACCAACTAACGTAAATTAGGATTCTAACTATCCAGTAATCAGAATTATGATTAAATCAATTAATGTCATTAAAATAAGCAGCTTATCAAAATTACTGTTTCCAATTATTCCAGCTTTTCAAGTAAGTTGATGATGTGTACAGAGTATGTGAAAAATGTTATGAATAATGTATGCAAAATTCCATTTTGTTTATATTTTCTTTATTTAAAAATAATCACTAGCTAACCCAGTTGACACTATTAAAAACATTAAAGGATTGTTAGAATTTGTGATGTTTTAGCTGTGGTAAAACCATAGTTCTCTCAGTTAAATTCTATGCAAATTAGGCAATGACAACCAGTTGTGTTTTGAAATGAAAATAATTCGTCATTCTACATGCTCTTTCAAACGAACATTACTTAGATGTAAATTTACACCTGTATAGTTCATCAAATTGCATCTTAATGTGGAACATAATCACCAAGTACAATAAAGAGCAGTCTAGCACTGATCCTGCATCCTTAATATTTATATTTATAATATTTATGGTACTAAGCTATCCTCAAACATTACCAGAAATGAACTGTTTCCATGGTAACTCAGATGGTAGTGTCATGTCTCTAAAGAGCATCTCATACAATCTCAACAAGACTGAAGTTTAGTGAATGTGGATAAAAGTATACCTTTCAGTCATTTTTTTCTTGACTTCAAGGGAAGTATCAATCACTTTACACAGTAGGATATGTGTCATCATTCATTAGCCTATAATCAGGGCTAATTGCACTAGTGTATATTGTATAAAGGATGTGATTCCTATTATGTGTGGTTATTGGCACTACTATCTTGTCATATGTGTAATATTACAGTAGTTTTTCTTGGCATAACTATAATATTACATTAATATATTTTGTTAAAACTATAATGTTGCAGTACGTTATCTTGTCATAGATATAATATTAGAAAGTCTGCTTATCCTTCTACTGTTTTTTCATATTTCGAATATCCAAGTTAGATAATTCTATCTTAAAAAAAGATGCTTTTAAAAGAAAATTACAAATTAAAGATTTTTTATTAAAATAAAAATCACGAGAAACCTGTAATGCCTCTTTTGACATAAATATAATCAAAATAAGTTTACATATATTATGGAACTTACCTAAAAATTCTTTTGCATTGAGAGAATTTATAGCTTTAATTGCATTAGATGTTTTGTCAAACTGCACAAATGCAAAACCTTTCATTTTTCCATCTGCAAAATGATAGTTCATTTTCAGTACAGATACATTAATGCACCACCTTTATTCTACACAAGAACAGGTAGCTTGGAAAGATAATTTGAATTTAAAAATGGATACTTTATATTTTGTAAATAACAGTAAGTATACAGCTAATCAGTGTAAGCTGATGTGATGAGAGTATTTAACAGGTGTTCAAGTAATTTGACTTGATCTGTAGCAGATAGTTAAGTATATGTCTAAACACGTGTTATATAAAATAAATGTATTTACATAAACATGATGATTATAAAGTGTTCCTTCATTTACATCATTAGATATTTAATAAAATTATCTTGTGCCTTTATTAATTTACTAAGATAGTTTTTATTTTTATATTTTAATATAAAAATAGATTACAATTTTTAAGTCAGAATCCAAAATAATAGAAAAGTTATAATGAATATTATATAAAGTACGAGTAACATTCTTGCATCTTTTGTGTCTGACAGTTAACTCCTTTGTGGCATTGAAATTTCATTCCAACTATATTACAGTAACACAAATCTTTAACTGGTTACAGCAATTAAAAATTTCAGAGTTCATAAATAGAAGTGATAATTATTTTCTATAATCATTTATCTGTTGTTCTATGCTTTCAGAAAAATAACTGAAATTGAAAAACTTATTTCAAATGATGTATATACATATATAATGTATTAAAAAAGATATGTGGACTGTATTTAAAAAACTAGTAACCCATTAAATACAGACAAGACAGGTAACTTTGTGAAGAACAGTTTTGTATTATTGGATACAGTAGCTTGAGTACATCATACACAGAGAACCCTCAGAAATTAAACCTTTATGTTGGGTAACTTCTATAATGTTAGCGAAGCACTGATGAAAAGTGAATATGATAAAAAATAACCATATACACATACATTGTTATACAAATTAAGGTACTAAGACTAAATATTTGTGTGTTAATGATATAATATGTTGTTATTCTAGAAAGAAAAAAAAGCATAAATTATATTTATTTCCTAATTTATTTATGGTGGTTACGAGGTCCAAGGTCCGTAGAAGTGATAGATCCTGTATGGAGTTAGGGTAGAGAAAATAACAAATCAAATATGAAGTTTGACTGAAAACAAATGTTTGAAATGTATTTAGAAGGTTTTAAGTACTACATAAGTGATACTTGAGATTTTTGTGATGTAAAGTAGTTTTTTAAATCATAACGTGAAAACCACTTCATACTTGGATTAGTAACAAAAATTAAATATTTTCAAAAACAAATCTTTAGTTAAAAATACTTCATTAAAAAATTAGATTTTTGTGTGGAAAAGCCTTGTAATTTTTACTAAATATCTGTTACATTTTGTACAGATACATATACTGCATTAAAAGTAATAGTATAAAAACTTAACAAGTGCAAATGTGTATATGAAGTCGTGTATTTTAGGCCAAGCTCATCACAAAAGGATTAAGGGTATAGCAACATCAAAAGCTACTAAATACAACTGAGAAACTAACAATTCCAAAAATTCTCCATCACTTCATGCCACATGAAGGTCCTAACAAGGTATAACAAACAATCAGGATTCGTGCAGCTGTAATAGTAAGATATTGTTACCAAATAGATTTGTGAGAAGGATCTTTCTCCTTTCATAGATGGCAGAGTCTTGGAGAGAAAATCCCTATCAGGGTAAAACAGAATAAATGTGGAATGAGAAAGAGTCCTATGCATGTGGACTGCAAACAACTTTGATCAATGATGTCCATAAGCCAACAACAACAAAAATACAATTTAAGAGTAAGGAGAAACAAAGAACTCAAAGCTAAGAGCTCAAAAGGAGGCTAGCACAATATTTGTAAAATAACTGTAAAATTCCAATTTTTAAGTGAAAACATCATTTGTGCTGAAGAATACAAAAGGATTTTAGTAAAGCTGATAGAATTGGGGATTCAAAACCCTTTGACATTTGAAAAACCAAAAAAAAATAGTGGATAAGAATGGCCTATATAAAACCATAGCAGACAAAGAAAGAACCTTCTCAAATATCCAAGTCATGAAATGGAATATGGTAAGTACTTTTGGATGAAGAGGGTTTAAGTTTATTTAAATACACCACTGATGATGATTATTGCTTTTCCATTAATAAATGAATGTGGGTCGTTTGTAGAGAAATTTAGTTTAGTGCAGAGAACCCTTACAAGTTAAATACTTATGTTGGGCAAAGGACAGTATAACTTCCAGACATGAAAACTGAGTTTCTGGACATCTGGGTGGAGAATGTCTGAACAAGGTTATCTCAACAACCTTCAATATTGAAGAAGCAGAAACCATGTTTAAGCTGGCTCATATGGTGGAACCAATAGAACTTGACAAAGAATAGAACGAATCACAACCAGAACTTGAAGCAACAGATGTAAACCTGTCTAGTCAATGATTGGTTGAGCACAGCCTTAAGTGGGTATTGATAAACACAAACAGATGGACAAAATACAGTCAAACATCGATATAAGGCGCTAGTTGGGGTCCAAAAAATTCGACCGCGTTGTATCTGATTGCACCAATCATAAACTTCCTTGTCCACTGCTGGGTCTGCTGCTGTCTTGGTTTCCTTCCTCTGTAGTCCTGTCTTTCTGTCCACCTGGTTGCAGAATTCTCTCAGTTGATCTTCATCCTTTAGCCAACCTTGAGGTGTAGACTCTGGAACTCCTATTTCTTTCATAATCTTGGTCCTTGTTTCCCCGTTCCGGATTCGCTGCACAATCTGTATCTTCTCTTGTACTGTGTAAGCTTTCCTCTTGGGGCCTCTCTTCTCCATGGGTATAAATACACTGTATGTTGAAAAAATATAAAAATCGCAGTCTGTCACCACCGGATGGTCACTATCCCATATACACATGACAAAATTGATGCGGTCGACGAAATTCTGCCTACAAGCCGGTGTTACAAGACCTTTCAGTTATTCGGTGGTGTTAGAATAAAAGGGAATAGCTGACGTCACAGATTTCCCCTTCATCTGAAAGCTTCTGGGGAGCGAGCTGTTTCTTAGAAATATACATATGGCCTGAGCATTGATGCTATCGCTTGCAGCACTTGATGCCACTGCCACTGGTGTATATGATTCATCCCTCGTCATCCATCGGTCGATCAAGGTTGACTTGTGGTTTTAATGAAAATAAAGTTTTGATAGTTCTTGCCTACGCACTGAAAGCTATCCTATGACTGGTAGATTGTTTAGTTTACTGCAGTTGACAGCGCCAGGAATTATTACATGCAGACCAGGGTTTGATCATATAAACCAGCGGCCTGATCACAATATGCAGCGTAAAAACCATACAAAAAGATTGAAGTGGATTTGGTTTTTGATTACATTAAGCAGAGGTAATTTTAAGCGGCAGCCTCTGGAGAAACCCAAAAAAATTTGGGGCCTAAGACCCCATCACGCTCAACTGATTATCGATGTGTCTTATATCAATGTTTACCTGTATTGTGTTGGTGAGAAGATTTCTCTAGTCTGATAAGGAGAACAGAGTGCTATTTTATTACCTGATGGGATAGAGCCAGAAGTAGCCAGTCATCCATATAATGTGTGCACAGGCCCAAGAAACGCAGATGATGAGATAAAGCTTGAATAACTCTGCAGAAGAATAAGATGCTGGTGCAAAATCAAAGGATAAAAACCCTCAATTGCAGCACATGACTCTTGAGAGTACAAATGTAAGAAAACTCCAGGAGATTCTGCTATGGGAATATGGATATAAGCATTGCTACCATCAAACTTGATTATCCAGATCCCTGGTGCAAAGTACCATCATAGGTTGAAAAGAGATTCCACTGTAAAGTAAGGAGGATCTAAAAATCCATTCAGTCTAGAGAGACTGATGACTGGATGTCATACTCTTATATTCTGGGGTAAAATGAATAATTAGGAATAAAATCCTGTATGAATGGAATCAACCCTCTCTATTGCTTTTTGACTAACAACACTCTTATACAATAGAAACAAAGCTTCACTCATTGTGGATACATTGGAGGTAAAATGGTAACAGGTTGAGTGCCTGGTAAAGGAACTTTAGGGGTCCAGGAAGTGATGTGATTGTGGTTCCACTGCTCCCCATCTTAAGAGCTAAAGAATACAGATGAATACTATTATAAAAATGTAAACAAGTTGTATAAATACAGGATTCAAACATTTCTGGAAATTCAACAAATATCACAGGATAAAAGCAACTACACGTAACTTCCCAAGGACAGAGAAATGAATGGTAAACGAACACTTTCAAACAAAGCATCTCTACCCAACAAATTTCAACAACAAATCAGCCAGAAAACTAAGGGAAGAACTGAAGAGGACAATTTAATTAAGATAGACATCAACAAAATCCCTAACTTGTCCTCAAGTTGCTGAGGGGAATATTGAAAGGCTTCAGACAAAAGTTGGATTGAAGATAAATATCTCAGGATAGTCATGAGAGTAAGACAAACCTGAGAAAACTGTGATCTGTTTAAGGTTATAACAGGTTTCAATATAGACCCTCAAAGGTCCAAAAGGTCAGTCTATTGAGAATCTAAGAAGAGCTCCTCTTGGCAATGATAAGCCGAAATATGCTGATCTTATAAATGTTGAGGATAAGGCACAGTTATCCTCTTGTGTAACTGAGTGGCAAATCTCACAGAATGAAGAGCAATATTAGGAGAAAGAGTAAAAAAACAAATAGTCACCTGTCATCTTTTCTGCTAGCAACGAAGAAGTAAAGTCCAAAATTTCAAAAAGCTGAGCAACCAACTGACGAAAAGAGGTTGGAGGTTACTGATCAAAATGATCTATTGAGGCTAACCTAGTAAAGGAAGGAGCAAAAAAGGCCAGTCTGAATCCATGCCAGTAATTTTCAAGTCATTTGCAAAGGCTGCCCCAGAACTCCTTAGAGAAACACCATTAGTCCACACCTGTTTCCATCTGGAAACAGATCATATCATGTAAAACTTTGACTGAGAGTGATTCCTCCCTTGGCTGTTGACAAACACCAGATAGTAGAAGAGGTCTGGTTGACGTCTGTAGTAGAAACATAAACTTGGGAATTTATACCTGTTGGTAAATTCTTTCTTTGTTTAAGTAATTTATAAATATAAATGAAAAGATAACTGTAGAAATGCCAGTGTTATTCTAAATCACAATGTAAACAGTGAATAATCACAACAATCCTAATGATAGAATTTCATGTTGAATGCTTTGTTGAGGAAATGTGTTTACATAATTTGAATGATATACAGTACCTACTTTATATAAAGAGTGCATTGAAATTGGTGGAAAATTTTGCAACTTAGAGTGTGTCTTAGGCATTTGAGTAGGGTATTAAAAACTGGAGCAAGCATTTTTAATGTTCAGATGGACAAAGAGTGGAAACCTTGGAGGTCACAAAATAGCTATATTGCCAGAGGATGGCATGTTTTGGAACAGGCCTAGGAAAATTGAAAAGTTTGAAATAGGACTGATTGACAAACTCTAGAGATGTAAAAAAAATGAATGATGTCCTTGTTAGCCAGCAAAGGATCAGCAATCTCAGTAGGAGCCATAAAAAAGTCCTGAGAGAGAGAAAGAGGATAGACCTTGTAATATTCGACCTCCCAATGCATGACAGCAGATAAATTCATCATCAGATCACCTGCACTTGAGGTTTGTGAAACTTTTCTGTGCAATGACCTTTGAAGTTACCCTTACCACTTCAAGAGCTACACAGGCCTCAGGTGCAAAGAATCTGACTGAACAAATAAAACAAAATTAAAAATGACACACTTTTTGAAGAAAATAAAGTCACGCATTAAAGAAGTAAAAAAAAATTTGTCCGAAGACAGTGTCAAATGAGAGGAATATAGAGGGAGTCACATGCATCATGTAAGCATGCTATGTTACTATTGGTTAACAGATAATGCATGATTTACAAGGTAAACACGTTAGAACGGACTAATTCCTATAGGGGGAGCATGTAACTCATGGCATGCTTAAAGAATAGCTAATCTTTTGAGAGGGAGTAAGTATTATATTGGAAAATGTTTTTCAGCTATGTGATAATAAACACACAAGAGATTTGTGATAATTGTGTACATATATATTTGCATAGTGTAAAAAGCGGAGAGAACAAATATTCTATTTCCTTGAATGGAAATGAACATACAAATTTCTAAAATTTAACTGTTATTTAAGATAAAGCTATACTTTACCTTCTTTCTTAGGGATGGTTATTTCTGTGACATTTCCAAATTTAGAGAAAGCTTCTTTAATCTTTTTATCAGTGGCCTAAAAATATCAAAAACAAAGCAATAGATTTATAAGAAATAAACAAAAAAATACATAAAAGATTCTGAAATGTGGTATGATTACCTTGTTATCAATACACAGAAAAAAGTACAAATACCATTTAACTAACCTTTACTTGAATGAATAAATGCAGTCTTTTACTATGACCATACAAAATGAATCAAAATTTAAATTAATCTGTTATTTCCTGAGACATTTTTTACTGTATCTTTTTAATGACTTATAAAAACTAAATTTTAAACATCAGAAATTGCTACATGGAGAATCAATGAGAACAACAATAAACAAGAGTCCATATTTTTAAACTTACCTTAAAAGATAAGTTTCTGATAATCAATCTTCCCTTTTTGAATTTGATTTTTTCCTTCAACTGCTGTCTGATTTCTTTTGTAACATACTGTTCTAAAATAACAATCAAAGTCAGTGTTAAACATAAGCGTAAATGTGGCACAAGTCTGTCAAACATAGCAAAGTTTTGTAAATAAACATGCAGCATATGTATATGGACAAATGTTTTTTACTTTTTTTATAAATAAAATTAAGAAATAAGCATAATAAAAATGTCAGTTTCTTGAAATAATTCATAATTCAACATATAGTTTTGTATAAATTATATAGTCATTTAACCTGTTCAGTGCCGTAGACGAGATAACTCATCCAAGCTGATCAGTAACACAGTGACACCGACCAGTTATTGTTTCATGTTTTGTACATATTTCTTCATTTTGTGTACCACTATAAGTTTGGCTTAGAGAGAAAATAGTATTTGTTGCTTATTTCCTTTGTTTCAAAAATTACTCAATTTTGCTGAAAAAAAACCCAGCATAGGAGCTGCCGTAGCAGCTGAAATACGTGGCAGTCAACAGGTTAAAAAACATTTCCAATCATTAACTAAAAATTTTATTAATTATAAAAACCTACTTTAAAAAATTGTAATAAAAACACATAATAAGATGAATTGATTATAACATAAATAACAGGTTCAAATGTCTACCAACTTTAACCATAAAAAAAGTTAATATACTTTATAATGTAAAAAGTACTATACTTTTATACTTTTAACCCTTTCACAAAGGGCTTGGTATCATACACAAGTTTATCTACACACTAGAACACATTAAGTATTTGTATTATAGCTTTTGATATAGCTTGTGTAACTTCACAAAATTTTGTAGACTTTTAGTAAAGATTACAATCTTTTTATGCAAAAATTCAGATTTTTTTAAATAAATATTTTTACTAAAGATTTGTGTGTGGAAATATAGTCTGTACAGTTACTATTATGAGTGCAAAGTGACTTCATGTTATGATTAAAAACTATTCTTTGTCAGAAAAATTTCAAATATTATTTGCATAATCTCTAAAACTTCCTAAATACATTTCAAATGTTTGTCTTCTGTAATACTTTTCTTTTAATGTTATTTTCTATATTCTAACTATGTGGGGATTTTCACTTAACCACCCTCATAACCATCATAAAAAATTAGGAAGTATATATAAATTATACTTTCTTCATCCAAGAGTGACTACTATTATAACATACTAATACAAATATTTGGTCCAAGTAGCTTAAGTCTACTAACTATATTTGAACATGTATCTATTATTTTTTATTACACTAACCTTCCAGTCATGCCAAGCTAACATTACATAACTTGCATTGACACAATGCACATGCATCACTCAGGTCACCTATTCAGTAATATAAAACTGACCATTGGTCTTCTCTGTCTTGGCTGTTTCAGTGGACTATTATTTTGTAATGTATATATAGTCACATTTCAATTTTTATACATTATATATGTCTATAGCTCAGTATTATTTAGAAATAAATTATAAAACTTATTTTTCTTAAAATACAGAATAATAAATCAAAAAGTAAAACAAATAATTACCCCTTCTCACTACGACCTTTGTACTTGGTCGTTACTAGACACAGGTTGCTAAGCCTCTTAAAATTTCGCATGTGGAGGATATTAAACATTTTTTGGGGTTTTATGCATACAGTTAAATAACCAAAAATCATAGATAATATGCTTATACCACAGAATTCCACTATATATTTATAAAGTTTACTAAAGATTTTATGAAATATGAAACTTTGATTAGACTAATGACACAACATATCTCATAAAAATCCTGGATTGAAAGAATAAAAAGACTTCAAAAATTAAAATGGTGAGAAAAAAACCCACTGAGGACATTCTAAGCTGCTGACTGGTTAATCACATGTCATATATTGAAATAAATATATATGAGAGACCATTTAAAAAAAATGGAGAAAGCTGAACAGGGCCATCGTGTTTCATTCTTCAGTACATAAGGCACACCTTAGCAAATAAAAAAACATATGTGGTTCTTATTTCATATTCTAGCTTGACAATTAGTAATTTAAGTCCCTAATTTTGCAAAATCATAGAATTAGTATTTTTTACATCACAAACATTTAATTTTAAATAGTGCTGCATTCAACATACCATGTGCCTTACTAAAATTTATGTTTTGATGCATTTTTTTAAGAAATTAACTCACGTATAATATTAAATTTTGAGCTATAATCTACAATTTGATTCCATACTTATTAACATAATTCATAAAATTGCAGTTCAATGAACTTTTAAACACAATTCAACAAATGCAATAACATGGCCTTTGACCTCACCCACTGTAAAAGGGTTAATGTAATAGTGTAAGCATATTTACAACAGACACTAAATGGTTATTTAACAATAGTTATTTTCATTATTACTATTTTCATGTTGAATTACAGAAAGCACCTCACAATCCAAAAGCATCGAGAGGGTTTTCACATCCAAATGGGTTATTTAGAAAAAAAAAGTGAAACAAATTAGATTAACACTGATACTAAATGACTAATTTAAAAACAAATCTTACAACATAATTACATAAATATATTATACAGATTTGACAGGGAAAAACCTTAACAAAATTTTAATCCATTCATAAAAACATATATCATGGAAGAAACAGATAAAAAATCCACAAAACAAGTTTCATGTATAACAAAGCAAACCAAACCATGAAGTAAAAGAAATAAAAGAAAAATATCCCAGAAATAAAAATGGCCTATACAAAAACTAAGAGAAATGCTTGAAAATAAATGGTTGGTTGGTTGATTTAGTGTTTTATGGCATAAAGCAGTTACAGCTATCTGCACCAAACATCTAGTAAAAAGTTAAAATTAAATTCAGGAAAATTCATTAAAGGAAATTAAGGTAAAACAAAGTTAAAAAACAAACATAAATAGCATAAAACCAATGTTCACATCTAGTCTATAACATTAAGAGAAAAACTACAGTAATACAAGTTTTAAAGGACTTTCTGTAGCATAACTGTAATTATCATAATTTGCCATGAAGACTAACAGGTAAGTACAAAAATCATCAGTCACCTGAAGTTGGGCTATTCAGTCCTGGTTTAAAGTTATTTGACAATAATGGCCATTATCTAATTTCAAATCAAACTAGAGGTACTTTAATCCTCTAAGGTAATCATATTAAAAAAGGTCAAATATATAAATTAAAAACTTAAATAGTAGTAAAAAATTAAAAACATTTCCAAGGTGGAGAATGTCACCATCACTAATAATACTATCTAACATTATGGACAAACCCTGGGACAGAATATGTTCAAAATGGTGCTGTTGTTGAGAGGCATAACAATGGAAAGAAAGTAAAATGCGGCATACTGTGACCTGAGTGTTACACAGATTACACACTGGTGCATCAGTTCCAGATAAAAGAAAACAATGAGTTAAAAAACTGTGACCAATGCGCAGTTTAGTTAAAACAATTTTCTCTTTCCAATGCTTACAAAAGCAAGACCGCCAAAGTCCAATATAGGGTTTTATTTGGAAAAGCTTGTTTTCTTGTTGCTCACTCCGAGTTGACTGCCAGCTGGCATGGAGCCAAGCCTTGAATACAGGACCATAGTCCATGTATGGAACAGGAACAGTGGTTATAGTGTCAGAGCAGATGGATTTAGCTTTAGTGTTGGCAAGTTTGTTCCCATGAATACCAACATGGACTGATATCCAGAAAAACTAAACAGAATTAGATGTTAAATTGAAATGGTTCAGTCGGTTTTGAATATCGGCGAGAACAGGGTGTGAACTAACGTGAAGTAATTCCAGGGCCAGAAGAGAACTAAGAAAGTCAGTATAATGAGTGCAGTTTGAGTACTGCTTAGCTTCTATGTGATCCAGGGCAAGAGAAATGGCATACAGTTCAGCAGTGAAAACGGAAGCTGAAGATGGGATTCTGTGCACAACCACTGAACCACAACAAACCATGGCAGAGCCCACACAGTCACCTGATTTCAAACCATCTATATAAATAGAAACATAAGGATGGTTTGGAAGATGTTCAGCAAATAATAGACAGTATTTCCAATCAGGAGGGTTTACTTTTCTCAGAAGCCATGGTGGGATGGGCTAACCAGTGGATACAGCAATGTTATCCAAGGACAGACCCAATTCACCCAACTGTGCCTGTATATGAATGCCAAAAGGAGCAATGATAGATTGTCTGTTCTGAAAAAGTATGGCCCTCCGAAGAAAGAAAATAGAACCTCAGGTGGGATGCTTTGGTAAGGAATGAAGTTTTGAAGCGTATAGTAAAGACAGTTGCAAACGGTGGAAGTGCAAAGAAGGTTTATGAGACTCTATGTATAAGCTATGAACTGGGGAAGTGCAGAAAGCCCCAGTGCTGAGGTTTTGGCAGAGCCATAGACCACTGAGTCATAGTTAAATTTGATTGAATAAGACCATGATATATCTTTAGCATAGAACATCGATCCGCTCCCAAAATGGTGGAAGAGAGAACACAGAGAATGTTCAGTGCTCTTGTACATTTGACCTGTAGCTGCTTGATGTGTGGTATAAAGGTCAGCTTATGGTCAAAGAAACCCCATAAACTTTGTCTCAGGGACAAAGTCAGCACTACTTCACCAATATGGAGTTAAGGATCAGGGTGAATACCCCATTGGCAGCAAAAGTGCATGCAAATTGTTTTAGAGAGAAAGAAATTAAAGCCGTTTGCTGTGGTCCACATCAGTAGCTGCCACTCAATATACCTCATGTTCGACGACTAACATGAAATGTGAAATCATTCACATGGAGCCCATTTGCAACAGTGAGAGGGAGTTGTTCAGTGATGGTATTAATCTTTACACTGAAAAGTGTAACACTCAAAACATAGCCCTGAGAACTCCAAGTTCTGTAGAAAAGAACAGGAAATAGTTGAACCCACACAATCTTGGAATCTCCTGTCTATTAAAAGTTTTTAATAAAAATAGGAAAAATAACCACATAACCGATATATATGGAGGTCCCACAAAATGCCATACCTCCAAGTTGTATCATAAGCCTTCTATATGTCAAAGAATATTGATACAAGACCTTGTCTTTTGAGAGAGACTTCTCTGATTAACGTTTCAAGTCAAATCAGGTGGTCCACAGTGGA
Organism: Carcinoscorpius rotundicauda; assembly: GCA_011833715.1. Classification (NCBI taxonomy): domain Eukaryota; kingdom Metazoa; phylum Arthropoda; class Merostomata; order Xiphosura; family Limulidae; genus Carcinoscorpius; species Carcinoscorpius rotundicauda. The sequence goes on from CM022395.1 coordinate 52,941,827, forward strand.
GCACTGTCGTTGGAACTCACACTGGGTGGGAAAGAGGAAGTTTGAGTTGAGGAATCAATCAAGACAAGCATTAACCATTCTCTCTTAGGTCTTACAGAGACAACTCATCAAAACAATTGGACGGTAGCTTGAAGGGATCTTGGGATCCTTTCCAGGCTTAGAGAATGGTAGGACAATAGCCTGGTGCCAGGTATCAGGAAAAACATTTACCTGCCAGATCTGGTTAAAAACAATCAGAAGAATAGTAAGAGAAGCAGGAGATAGATGGTGCAGCATTTCATAGTGTACATCATCAAGTCCAACTAATGTACTGCCAGACCAATGAAAGGCCAGTTTGAGTTCCACCAGTGTAAAGGAACAATTATAGTCATAGAAACAATCAGCTCAAAAGGAAAGAGATAATTGCTTTACTTAAGTCTTGATGGCTAAGAAGGCAGAGAAAAAAGCAGAAAAGCTAGATACCCAGCAAAAGCTTTCACCTAGAGTATCAGTGATGCTCTGGGTATCAGTTACTTCCTGGCCATCAGAGAGCAAAATTGAGAGAGGGACAGAATTATATTGCCCACTGACCTTTTGAATCTTGTCTCATGTGACTTTGGAACTACTGGTAGAAGATATGCTGGTTGTAAACTTAATCCAAGATTCCTTCTAACTTTGACATCTTACCCACTGAGCCATGTGCATGGGCCTGCTGGAAAGCAATGCAATTTGAGAGTGTGGTATATCTACAGAAAGTATCCCAGGCCCATTTTTCAATGCAAGAGGAGTTCACTGTGTTGAGATGTGGATGTTTCCACCAATATGATACCAGAGCAAAACTTCTTTACTAACTTTGGAGAGCCAGCAAGTCCCTCTAGTTCCTTCTGAATGAAAAAGAGAGACATTTGCTCTAAAGGTTTGTCTGAAAGAGAATGTATGATAAGAAAATGAGGTACAATAGGTGTTACAGATGTTGAAGATTGCTGCTCAGAATCTTCAAGACGTGGTCATTTATCTATGAACTGTTTTTTTTTACTATTTTATTTATAGGTTTTATTTAAAGGGTCTATAATAAAAAAAAAGGAAATTTCAGTGCCCACTGACCCCACCCACCATGGATCCCTATAAGGGGATGCACTTCAATGCCAAACAAGGACAATGAAGCAATGCCAGGGTTTCGTGAGCATTATACCCAAATACCAATAACAGATACAATGTCCACAACACCTGTTGAGAATATCCAACACTGGTACTTGGTTGACTCAAGCCCAGGTGGACTAGCCGATTGACCCAGGGGGGGGTCACCCCAATGCTAAAGTGGTGTGTTAGGGTTGGACCCCTTAACCACTAAGATTCTCTCCTCCCCTGCACAGGTTGTCACACACAGCAAATACATGGGTGGATGTTTAGATCCCAGAGGAGGCAAATTGGAAGAACAGAACCATCCCTGGGAGGTCCCCTCACCATGTATAGGAATCCACACCGAGGGGTTGAAAATAAAGAAATGGATATATTCTCAAGGGATGATAGTTTCATAATAAAACTAAAGTTGTTCTAAAAACAATTGACAAGTAGGCTATTTTGTTTGCAGTTATTAATTCTGGAACAAATATGAATGGGGGATGTCTGGACTCATCCCCTAAATCTGCAGCTTCTTGTACAACATTCAAGAATACAATTACAAAGTATAAGTATAACACATTGTAAAATAATACACTAGATTTATACTTTAACACACTTAAGTAATCATAGAGATGCCAGTTGGTTCTGCCATTCAACTGTCTTTCTTCTTGTCAGCAGTTTATAATTAATAACAGTGGCATATGTTTATACAAAATATATGTTTAATAATGTGCCACCAGTACTTTTCTGCAGTTTTTGGCACTAACGATAATTAACTTTTTGTCATCCATGTCCTCAGTTGCAGAACTTCATCGTCGTTTCACAGGCTTTGTATATGAAATTCCTTGATGTTCCAGGGGCAGATGTGCTATATATAAAATTTGTGGTTCTAAATGAAGAAACTATATAATCAAAATTACCTTACATTGTATCATTTTAATGAAAAAATATTGTTGTCTCATCTAGTTGCCAATTGTCAACTATTCCTTCACACTTGCCTCCCCCTTTGTTTAACAAACATGTGTTTCACCAGTTTTAATGAGAAAAATATGGACGATACGTGAACACATTATGTGTAGATATACACACACACAGAAAGGAATAAAACAAAGTTCACAGTCAAGAAAAAACAAAATTTTACTTTTGATACTTGAGTTCTTCTTAGGTTGTGCAAAACTGACTTGAAGATTCTGTTCACCAATTTTGAAAGATCCTTCTGCTGCTGATACAGCATCTTCCCTGAAAAAAAAAATTCAGTGTTTTTCAATATTTGAGAATTACATAAACCCAAAACAAAAATTAAATTTCAATATTGCAACTACAAAAGTGCAAAAGTTCACTTTTTAATTTTTTTTTAATATGGTGATTCATCCATAAAATTCAACTTTTGCTAACACTAGTTATTTGCCATTTGTTACAAAATATTAGCACTCACTGAAAATACATTCTATGTGGGAAAAAAATCATTTACAGTAATTACACGGTCATAAAATTATGAATTGAGACTACAATCACATGAAGTATGCAAGTGTATGCATTAAACATGAAAAATAAAGAGGTCAGAAGAAATAGCATGGAGTCTAACAAACAAATAACAGCAATAATGAAATAATAAGCTTTAGTGTTTTATTTCATGCTCTACAGAAACTGTAAATACATAGAATTTTAGGAGTCAGAAATCTCTTGAAGTTTATCGTATTACAATTTCCCAACAGAATATTAATAACCCAGCATTAAATAAGGGAATTCATAATAATTTTATTTGTGCAAACTGTATAAGAAAGTTCAGGAATTACAAAACACTTTTATTCATATATTTATATACATTTTTTCTTTTGTGACCTAAATCAGAATTAGTTTGGGGTCAAATGCTAATTTTTGCAAGACTTTTTACACCCAAGTGGCTGACTCAGTCAGCAACCATGTTTAACAAGCATGATTGATGACAGAAATTTGAACTCACAACCATCAGAGTGCAAATTGATTGCTCCTGCAGAACATGAAAACATAATCTAACATATGAGTAACACTTTATAAAATTTTTAATTAATATTATTCATTACAATAGACAAAATAAGAAAATATTAATAATGATAATATAAATGGTAGAAAAAATAAATTTATTATTATATACCAACTGTATTTGTATACACCATGGTAAATATTAAAAATATAAGAAAATTTAACTTTAACATTTGAGGTAAACCTGTGGGAAAGATATGTCTTAAGTGGTGCCAGTAAACAGAGGGATTCTGTAAGCAATTACCAAGGCACAACAAGCAAATGCAGAGCCTACATACACCTGATTTTGAACCACTTGGTTAAATGGAAATAGTAAAAAGTTTTAAAATATGTTTGGTAAGTAGAAAATGGTATTTCTAACTGGGACTATTTGCCTTCTCCATATGATTTTAAAAAAAGGTCACTGGAAGGGAAGGTAATAAGCCATGGTAAGATGGGCTAATCAGTAGAGATAGCGATGTCATTCAAGATCAGATCCAATTCTGTCAACTGCTCCTGGATACAAAGAACAAAAGGAAGAATGGCAGGTCACTTATTCTTAAAGAGCATAGCTCATTAAAGAGAGATGGTATAATCCCAAGTGGGATACTGTGGTAAGGATTGAAGTTTAGAAGCATACTGCAAAGAAAGTTGCAAATAGTGGAGGTGAAGAATAGGTTCCTGGGACTCAGTGTACTAGCTCTGAACCGGAGAGGTGTGGAAAGCTACTGTGAAGAGCCAAAACCCCAGATGGTGAATGGGGTCCAGTATCTACAAGGCTAAGATCCTGGCAGAACCATAGTCCAGTATCAATGAAAAAAAAGTACCATATATCTTGAACACAGAGCACTGATCCAGTCATCAAGAGACAAAAGAGAGGACATGGAAAATCTTCAATGCCCTTGTACACTTTACACGTACATGCTTAGTGTGAGGAATGAAAGTAAGCTTACAGTCAAAGATAAGCACTAAGAACTTTGCCTCAGACACCATGGGAAAAACATCATTGAGATGGAGCTTGGGATCTGGGCAAAAACTGCACTGGTAGCAAAAGTGCATGGAAATAGTTTTGAGTAAAGATAATATAGAACTGTTTGATGTGATCCACTTCAACAAGCAATTTAGAACAGTCTGTAGCCACTGCTCAATAAACCTCACATTTAACAACTGACATGAGATATGGAAGTCGTCAACATAGAGCCTGTTTCAATAGTAGGAGGAAGTTATAAAGTGATAACATTTGCCTTGATACTGAAGTATGATGTTCAAGACACAACCCTGAAGGACTCAAAGTTCCTGTGAAAAAGAGTTGGAAGGTGAAGCTTTGGACCCACATGGACTGGGAATTACCTGTTCAGTTAAAAATTCCAAATACAAATGGGTAAATGGTCATACAACCCATAAGGGTGGAGGTCCCACAAAATGAGTCACAAGCCTCTTCAAGATTAAAAAATATGGAAACAGGATGTTTGCTCTTGGGGAAAGCTTCTCTGATTGAAGTTTCAAATTGATTCAGATGGTCTACAGTGCATAACTTTTTATGAAACCCATAGTAGGTGGGAGAGAGGTGATTATTTGATTTAAGGAACCAAGTAAGACAAACATTAATTGATTTTTAGTAATGAAATAAATTAGCATGCAAAATCATGATAAATTCATTTGGATTGTAATCCAACAATATTAAAGCTTATATCTTTGTTTCTTGTAATATGAGTGATGTGAAAACTATTCAGAGAGAAACATTTCATTTAAATAAAGTTAATTATAATTAGAAAATAAAATGTACATAATCTACACCTAAACTGATTCCTGCCTTCTATTTTCACTTATTTTGGAAATCTTTCTCATGATTATTGTATAATCCAAACAACAACAAAAATTTATAGACTGATAAGATAAAAATGCTGGCACACAATTTATTTTCCATACCATATATTTCTTTAAATTACTTTATTATAAAAATAGAGTTTGGACCTTCTAAATCTGTTCTTACACAACATTAAGTAACAGTTTGTAATTTCTGACAAATATAAATGGTGGAGAGAGTTTTCACCCCTCCCTTAAATTTGCATATGCTTACACATTAAATAATGCAGTTGTACAATTACAAACTAGAAAATAACAGCATAAAAATGGTACTTTTTACACTTTATTTAATATTTAAATGGCTAGAGAGTTGTCGGTGTGTAGGATCAGGCAATGCATTTACAATAGTTCAAAGTTAGTGATAAACAAGAATAGAACAAGCAAATTTGGTGGCAACAAATATGAAACCTGACACATTCAACTCTTGAAGCAACATCTCATGTACCCACTGCGTGAATTGTTCTTTACAAAAAAAACTGACATAATGGCAATATCTAGATTATATAATTGTTTTTGTAACAATAGATTTAATCACAATTTCTATTTTGCACTGTCAGAGTATATGCAAACAGTAACAATCAGAAAAACTAATTTCAATCAGTCTGTTATTTCAAGACATCATTTAATAAATTAATTGGTTAAATCTCCTAGCTTTACCTATAACTCTTACTTTTGTATAAAAACTTATCAAACAAAATTCTAAAGTAATTTAGTAATGAAAAACACTATAATAGCACAGGAAAAATACCCATAAATTTAAATTTTCAAAGATAAATACTACATTGGGGAGTGTGTCTAAATATAGTTCATAGCAATTTCTCTTTATAAAGATGAATGACTATCTTATAATAAGGCATTCTTTCAAGGTTGACAATGAAGGATGTCTTTTCAGCAAAAAATTTAAACATTCCATTGCTTTTAGAAACATTTTCAAGCTATATGGGATAATTTAATTATTTCTTATCAAATATAAAATATTAATACATTTAGAATATTTTGTATATTTCAGTTTAGAACATACTTAGAAACTTGATAAAATTTGTGTGGCTATTTTAGATTCCAAAATTAGTGTCAGAATAAATTATTATCCAATTCATCAGATACAATAACTATGATAAATGTTTATTTAAAATTGTAGGTGTTTATAGCCCAATTAAGCAACCTCTCATTTGAAAACAAACTTTATAAATGAACAACAAGTTGTACCACAACACAAAAAAATTAGTTTTTATGAGCTTAGCATCTTTAAAACAGAATACTACAAAAGAAATGAACTAGGATTAAAAATGAGAAAAACAAAGTAGTAACTCTGTACATTGCTTTTTCCAATATTTAATAGAACTGAGAACCAACTCAACATTATGAGATTGAAAAGGAAGATCCTGACATGCTGATAAATAAGTCACTCAAGTCATTTAAGAGTGTTTTGTTGCTAGAAGTAAATCTAATAGAACTGTAGAGTGTCTTTATAGAAATAATGATTATAAGGTAAACAGAGTGGTTATCTCTCTATAGAAATCACTAGTTTGGATCACTTAAAAATGTCTTCTTACAAAACCTATTGATTTATTCAGGAGAGTTTAGAGAAAGGTTACTGGGAGGATTAAGATACATTAAGATATTTTTATTTTTGATTGAGAGAAGGATGGTAAGAAATTATTTTGGTGGAGTTTTAACAAAAGTTAAAGAAATATTTGTCAGTATGAAGTTTCTAGATGGAAACATGATATAATTTATATAAACCACTTAATTACATGCATAATAACTGCCAAAAATTCAAGCAACTATTTGTAATTTTATTTATGAGAAAAGTTGTCAAATATATTTTTGTAGTTAGCTGGATTTTTGAATTAAACAACCAATAGTGTAAAGCAATTTATGAAAAACCATATAACAGTTAAAATATCAATGACTTGTTTTCTTACCTAACAGCAAATACAACATAAGCAACCCCTGTGCACACATCTTCAGCATCTGAAATAAAATATGATTACTTTTATGCTGAATTTTATAATAAACATAGTTTACATTAAGCATAATAAGATACAACTTTCGAGTTTTAGATAAAATATTTGTGAACATAAAAAGTTACATTAGATCTTAAAAGTATAACTGGTTTATCAAACATTGTGAACCTGCTATTGTAGTATCAGAACACACTCTAGGTCATAATAACATTTATTTTTATTTTAAACAGTCTGATGACTCAGAATGGAAGTGCATGGATTGTACATTCACAGCATTGGATTATATTTAGTACTTAATTACAATCATATAAATTCAAATGTATCATACATTTAAGTGAACTTTTATTTTATAGTTTGAATTATAGTAAATGATAATGTGTGCTTATACAGTCATACTATAAATTTTATTATTATTTACTAAGCCTGTATACAATTTTCCAATGACATGCAGCAATCAACTGAAGTTTAAGAAATTATTTTTGATAGATTATGATGTAACTTTTAAATAAGCTCATGCACATTAATTCGATTTTTTTTTATTAGGTTACCTACACCACACACCATAAGTACGACTCTTCTTATGTTAGTTATAGGCCATTTAGTACTTGAAAGTCTTGGAATTTTGAACTTGATTAGGTACTCCAATCTACTTCTGTTGATTCTGCTTTTTTATAATTATTATAGTTTGATTTGTTATGTGTTTTGCAGAAAAATACACGAAGGCTATTTGTTCTAGCCGACCCTAATTTAACAGTGATAAACTAGAGTTAATATGAAAGAGGCAGGAAGTTAACACTGCCCACTGACAACTCTTGGGCTACTAATTTGCCAACAATTAATGGAACTTACCGAATATTATAAGGTCCCTGCACCTAAACCAACGGCTCTCATATCACCAGTCGAGCGCCTTAACCACTAGGTCATTTATTAGTTATTATACTTTTAATTATTATCACTAATAGTAATATACAACTTAAATAATAAATTTAATTAATAACAAAAACACACCTTCATTTTCTCCCCTTTTTTTAACAACAATGCATTTCTTTACTGGACCAATGTCACTAAAAATGTTTTCCACCTGCTGCTTTGTTGCATCTTGTGGTAAATTTGTAACACGTAAAGTACACATTTCTTTCGTGAAAGCCGCCATGCTTAGTATATCGAATTTGCTGCCACCTGGTAAATAAAGTAAACGTTAAATATAATTTACTATTCGATTTACTATACTAATAATTCATAAATACGTATTAGTATTGAAAAAATGTATAAAAATTAAAATGTTGCAATCATATAAACAAAATTTTTATCACAAATTTGTTGCAACAACGAAATTTGATATATGACTTACTAATCCTTAATAATTCTGCGATGAGCTTTCGAGCTTTCCTGATATTCAATGTTCGATATCCACTATAGCCACAATGCAGATATCCTAGTGTTATCTTAGCACTTAAATCAAACAAGATATCAAGAAGATGACCTAGAAAGGTCAAAACGTTGTTCTCTCCTTATCGGTAAAAGTGTTAATACTCATACAAATTGTTCTGAGATACAGTCGATAGAAGATTTTTAAACCATTAATAAGTACATGTTTCTTTCTATACGTCACTAAAATTATTTTCAATAATTTAACCTTAACGAAAATCCTATTCATAAAGGCAAATAAATTTACAATAGCGAAAAATCTTCTCAGCTGTAAGTGTAACGCCTTACACTGCTGAAAATCATGTTTTGGTACTTCTACTGGGCACAAGAATGGCTTTGTGCTTTGCATCAAATAAAAAGAAACGAGGGTAAAAAAAATTAAATTATTAAGTTAGAATTATTGTTCAATAGCAAATTATAATTTCATGTGATGTCACAAACTATAGCTATAGTTATTCCGTTACTACAAAACTATTCCATTACTTAAAAAAGTGTTTTGAAATCAGTGTAAGAAAATATTTTAACGTTGAGTTCAATGTGCAGTTGGAAATTGAATTTCGTACAATCATATTTTTACATGTAAATACCATTTAGTTACGCATAACTAAACTTTTTAACAAATATATACGTCACATTTTATATTTACTGACGGTTCTTTAGCATAATGTAGATATAAACATAATATTTGAGTAAAAAATTCATTAACATTTAATATAACAGAGTTTATACAATCTTACTAGCATTAACGTTGTGGGAAAATATCGATTTTATGTATTTCTCAAAAACAAATACCATAAATAAATATTATAAATGATTTTTTGTTGTTTTGAATTAAGCACAGAGCTACACAATGGGCTATCTGTGCTCTGCCCACCACGGGTATCGTAACCCGGATTTTAGCGTGTAAGTCCGCAGACATACCGCTGAGCCACTGGGGGGCATTATATTGTTGTTGTTGTTGTTTTGAATTAAGCACAAAGCTACACAATGGGCTATCTGTGCTCTGCCCACCACGGGTATCGAAACCCGAATTTTAGCGTGCAAGTCCGCAGACATACCGCTGAGCCACTGGGGGGCGGGGGGCATTATAAGTGATACTCAGCGCCCTCCGCGAGGCGATTTATGTAACTCTGAAAGCTCCTTCAAACAGTTTATGGAAGTGATATATATGTTTAAAAATTGTTGTTGTTTTGAAATAAGCACAAAGCTACACAATGGGCTATCTGTGCTCTGCCCATCACGGGTATCGAAACCCGGATTTTAGCGTATAAGTCCGCAGACATACCGCTGGGCCACTGGGGGTCGTATGTTTAAAAACAAGTTAAATTTGATTTTTTCCTTATTTTATGTGTTGTTTAAAAAGTGAATATGTTTTTATTTGTATGTGTTTTCTTATAGCAAAGTTTCATCGGGTTACCTGATTTTGGTGTTATAATTCCGTAGACTTAGCTCTGTACCAGCCAGGGACTTCTATTTTTTTAATTTTTCAGTTGTATAATTACACAATATTTAAAATTGTAAATTAATTTGAATTTGGCGACATTGTTTAGTAGTGATTCTAAAGCGATATTTCAGTTTGTGGTTGTACAAATACAAAAATATAATAAAACACTTTTTTTGAACGACAATAATAAACGTGTTATAAACACGTAATTAACTAAGTGCATGGAAGGCTAATTTTAACCGAATACTAAATTTGTTAAATTTGAATTAAAAAAATTACCGTCCTGGAATTCAATTGCCGGTGGTGGAAAGGGTGGAAAGTTTTGATTTTGATAACGTTTCAGAGTCCACGGTGCGTTTTCCTTTCTTTTCTCGGTCAAATGTTTGTCAGGAATAGTAATAAAAACGACTTATAAGAAGTCATTTTTTATAATTAACAAACCTTTATAAAATTTACAATGAAAAAATCCTTAAAAAGAAATAATTTACTGTTGTCCAAGTATATCATAATATTTATTTTTATATTTGTAAATAAGACAATCCAATAGATAAACTGAACATCGTGTGCTATAAAAGTTTAAAAGTGTAATGAAAAGCTAAACAGCAGACACTTTTTTTATTTTGACAAATTTATCTTTCTGAGATGTTTTCGAATATTTTCAGCGAATATTTATGTACAAACGTCATTCATGTTTCCTTTTTTATCCTTTCAAAATATATAATATACTAATTGATAAGTTAAAATCAAAACATAAGAGCTATGTGTTTTTTTCAAATTATCATGCCTTTTCGCCCTGCAGTGGTACAATGGTATGTCTGCAGTCTTATTATGCTAAAAATTGGGTTTCGATACGCGTGGCTGGCAGAGCACAGATAACCCACTGCGTAACTTTGTGCTTAACTTCAAACAAACAAATATATGCATAATGTTTTCCCTGGAACTATGCTTATTGCTTCTCCCATTTTTGAACCTTTAGAAAATACGTCATAACTCACACATTTGTTTTGATTGTTTGTTACTAAGCGCAAATCCACATAATGGACTGTGGGTGTTGTGGTAAAGAGGCCCACTTTTAGTGTTATAAGCCTGCACACTTACTGCTGTGTTTGTGACACTGGTAATTCATTAGGCTATTATATATCTAGATCATATGAATACAAATATGTAGATTTTATGAACATAATCCCACACCAAAAGTTTGATGTCGTTATTAATAATGATCTTAATATCAGAACAGAAAGTATTACGTCATTATGTATTTTAATATTCAAACAAAGTAGTTTGCACTAAATGCAAACATAAACTCAAATTCCAAGTTTACTGTTTCTAATTTTTACATTTGTCACTAATATCTTTCGACAAATATCATCCACGATTCAACCAGTTATGATTTGGTAGACACAATGCAGGAATGATCAGTTGTTCAGTTGTTAATAAAGATTCATTAATAACTAATGACGTAAAATAAAACATAATTTATTTCGATCAGTGATGTCGAGAAACCCACTTGTTGAGAATTTTATATGCAAAAACGGCTCGTTTCGCTCTTCTATTTAAAATATTTTCTCAACCCAAACGAGCCGTTTTTGCATATAAAATTATTTATTTCGAATTTGCATTTAGCATTACTTTTTAACATTTTACTTTTCACTTAATGTATATCTGATTGAAATTTTGAAAATGACAGAAATTGTAAACTACTATATATTTTGCTCAAAGTAAAATGAAGTCCAACCTGAAAACATATTGTAGAAAAATATGACGTGAGTTACAAACAGCTCGAAAATCTTTGCTGCAACCTTTCTTAGCAACTGTACCATATACCATTAATTTCAAAATCATTTTAAGACTATAGCTTACGCCTCTTCTTCTTTTATTTCAACTTTGATACTTGTGATGAGCGCCAAACTAAATGGCTAGAATCTTCTTGAAAAATTTAGAAACGACTAGAGTGGTATAAAACATGAGTAAGTTAGAGAAGAGAATTCGTGATTATGGAATTAATAAATTTGTAAGTCTGTTTGTTTGTTACTATGATAGAGTTAATCAGTTTCTGAATATTGAACTTGTATTAAAAAAACAAACAAACAGAAAGTGCTGAACCTATGCAAAAAATCAGCAGCTAAGTGAAACTGCTGTATTAGCGTCTATTGTGATCTACGACCAACATAAAAGTTGGAAAACTAGAAGTCAAAGAAATGAAACACTTTCGTTACCAGTAAATGGATTGGACCTTTTTTTTTGTCTTTTTAAAGAATAATCGTGAAGATTTGTTTGTTTGGGAATTTCGCACAAAGCTACTCGAGGGCTATCTGTTCTAGCTTGTTGTTGTTGTTTTGAATTAAGCACAAAGCTACACAATGGGCTATCTGTGCTCTGCCCACCACGGGTATCGAAACCCAGATTTTAGCGTGTAAGTCCGCAGACATACCGCTGAGCCACTGGGGGGCACCTGTGCTAGCCATCCCTAATTTAGCAGTGTAAGACTAGAGGGAAGGCAGCTAGTCATCACCACCCACCGCCAACTCTTGGGCTACTTTTTTACTAACGAATAGTGAAATTGACCGTCACTTTATACCGCCCCCACGGCTGGGAGGGCGAGCATGTTTGGCGCGACTCGGGCGCGAACCCGCGACCCTCAGATTACGAAGCGCACGCCTTAACGCGCTTGGCCATGCCGGGCCCTGTTTTGAAAGCCCTCCACTTGTTGACTATTTTACAGACAGTGGAATGGCTGATTTCAAAATCTTTGGGGATCTTTTTAAATCCGTTACCAGACTCATAAACTGCTACAATTTTCTTTCTGAAGACCTCAGACAGCTCTTTTGCTCTCACCATTGTGCCCACTCTCACTTCAACAGTCAGGAGCACAACAAACTAAATGTCTGATGTTTAAATAGGGCAAGCCTATTTCAACAGGCTGAGTAACAATCTTCCAATCACGTGCACCTGGTGTGATACACTTGTGTGTGAGTTGAGCCATTTTAAGTGGAAATAAATGTGGGGATGTCCTAACATTTTCTTCAGTTAGAATACGCATTTTTGTAGCATAACATTTACAGAAGATTTTGGAAAGTCTTTTCTTCAATTTTAATTGTTTATCTATATTACTTTAATCTCTCAGTGTTGATAAAATTGAGATTAAATATCTATGTATCCAAAAATGTTAAAAAAATACACAGGCTTTCATAAGGTGTCCTAACTTTTTCACGTGACTGCCGATAAAACGGCAACGAGGAATAAAGAGGTCAGTCTCACAAATGTGGGACAGAAAAAATTACAGCTAAGTAATCTATACACTTTAAAGATATAATCTAAAAGAATGTAAGTTCAAAGGGAAAGTTTATTTGTTTGTTTTGGAACTTCGCACAAAGCTACTCGAGGGCTATCTGTGCTATCCGTCCCTAATTTAGTAGTGTAAGACTAGAGAGAAGGCAGCTGGTTATCACCACCCACCGCCAACTCTTGGGCTACTATTTTACCAACGAATAGTGGGATCGACCGTCACATTATAACGTCCCCACGGCTGGGAGGTCGAGCATGTTTAGCGCGACGCGGATGCGAACCCGCGACGCTCAGATTACGAGTCGCACGACTTAACACCCTTGGCCATGCCGGGCCTTAAAAGGAAAGAAAAGACGGTATAACGCGATTCCATTTGTATTTTCATGTTTCTGCTGTGTATAATAATTCTACAATTGACAAATATCATTGATGTTAACCTGAAATCGTCTGCTTAATCACGCGACACGTGAAATAATGGCGATGCAGATTCAGTTTGTGAAGGTCACGTGATACATTTGTACAGGAAAAATCTCTTAAGCTTTTTTTTTTATAAACTCGTTAACGTATACTTAAGTTTATCATAATTTTTTCCTGAAAGAAAGTACCTAAGAGGAAAATAATTAAAATCAATGGAAATTTAAAACAATTATTGTGCCTTCTGTGTGAACAAACTGTTCATAAGCTGCCAGATAGCTGTTATCTCGTGGAGCTCCAAAGACTGAAAGAAAAACCAGTGAAATTGTATTAATTTTTCAGCTTTGTTGATGTAAATGGCATTTCTATTACTACATTTAATATATTCAAAAAGCTTTCTGAACGGTAAATATATTGACTTATCCTGGAATATTTGTTTGCTTGGTTTGAATTTCGTGTATAGCCACACGAGGACTATTTGCGCTAGCCTCACTAATGTAGCAGTATACGACTAGAGGGAAGGCAGCTAGCTAATCATCACCATCCACCGTCAACTCTTTTACCAATAAACAATGAAAGGGCGAGCATGTATGGTGTATCGCAACCCTTAGGTTGCAAGTCAAGAACTTTAATTTCCTGGCAATCTAGGAAGATTTCGAGAACATCTTAACTCTTAACCAAGTTGTTAAGGTGCTCGACTCGTAATCTGAGGGTCTCGGGTTCGAATTTCCGTGGCATAAAACATGCTTGCCCTTTCAGCTGTGGGACGTTAAAATGTGACGATCAATCATATTATTTGTTGGTAAAAGAGTAGCTCAAGAGTTGGCGGTAGGTAATAATGACTAGCTACCTTCCCTCTAATCTTTTACTGCTAAATTAGGAACGGTTAGCGCAGATAGCCCTCGTGTAGCTTTGCGCAAAATTCATAAACAAACATAACAAACAAACACTTAAAGTTCTCAGAAATATCAATTGAACTGATTGTGTTTATCAACTGTATCAGAACAATATGAACCTTCCTGGTCTGAAGTTTATTTATGAAAACAAGTGGATTATGTAATCCTTCACACCTTCTGTAGAAAGTTTGAAAAGTTTTTGGTGGTAAAATAGAGAAACTATTTATTAATCCGCGTTGTGGCTTATTGACAAACTTCTCCTTTCGAAGTTTATATTAAGGAGCTATAATAGTGTAGAAAATGTTAAGAAGTTTTGATTAAATATTTAAGAAATTTGAAGAAGATTACTTTTCGCTACTGTCGTAAATTTAGTTCATTTGTGGAAATCATAGAAGCTATTCATCTGTTGCTAAGGGATGCTCTTTTCAACATGTTTAAATTACGCAGGTTTTCGTTTTGTTTACCCTATATATACATATTCTTACAACGCCTTTCAGCAAGGCATTTCACAATAGCTGTTTGTTGCATTTCTTGATAACACGTTATCAACTGGTCGATGAATTAATATTTATACACTATCTGTTCAGTTGCTATGGTGAATTACGTGCTGCACGCTGTATGCACCTGGAGTTTAGTATAAAAAAAAGATTGCAAAATTTTCCTGTGTAAATGTAGAAATGTCGCTAACACAGCGTTGTTACACCGCTCGCTCTTAGTACGGTACACAAGACCAAAACATCATGCAGGTGTCCAACCGTCAAAGTCCGTGGGGTTTACACAAAACTATGAACACCATCAGTTTTCACCCAGTTCAATCATTAGGATCCGTAGCAACTCCTCACTCGATCCGCCAAAACGGAGCAAGCTTACCAGACGTTCCGGAAAACGGAGAGTTATCGTCCAGAGATATTTACTACGGAAAGGAGCAGCTGCCGTGGCAGCGGGCCATTTCAGGAAGAAAGATCGACTGGGACGTGTAAGTACAAATCGTAAAGTTTATCTTAAGACTAAGAAATACTCTAAATTATTAAGGCGAGAGTAAGGCCAAAATATAACTCTTCATACTTTTGTATCTTACACGTTCCTTTTTATTTTGCAAACAATATCGGAGTAATTTATAGGACAGCAGGAGTGAAATAAAAAAAAAAGACGTTTTCCTTTAATCTTTTCGTTTTTTTCCATTTTCTTTTGTTTTTTTATTTGTAAGAAAATATGATTTACATGTTTTCTGTTTTATCAAAAATCAAAACCAAAAAATGAAACACGAGAATAAAATTGATATTTAACCTTGAAAAATTATATCTGAAAAGCTGAGTTTGCGTACATGATACTTCTCTATACACATTCCTATACCAATAACCTAACGATTGTTGTTGTTGTTTTGAATTAAGCACAAAGCTACACAATGGGCTATCTGTGCTCTGCCCACCACGGGTATCGAACCCGGATTTTAGCGTGTAAGTCCGCAGACATACCGCTGAGCCACTGGAGGGGCTAACCTAACAAAGTAACTCAGTTTTTACTGTATTGACTGAAGTTAATTTGTGATAAAACTCCACCTTACTGTATTAGATATGTTTGGGCAATTGTTTTGGGCAAATAGCTTCATAATCGTACTGGTAGTTTACTGTTTAACAATAGCCTTGTAATAGTAAATGCTGATACAATTGAGGTACAGGTTGTTACAAAACCGTAAATACAATGGTTTTAAAACTACTGCATAATTCACTGAAATGGAACAAGTTATCTGTATTCTGTCAAGAGTAACAATTACACACGGTCGAGTACGTCATGTTAAAACGATTTTCAATTTGAAACTCAACAAGTCACGTGGCAGTCACAATCGATGTAAAGTCGTGCTGGAACGAGATGTATCAGAACTATATTTTGCACTTTTTTGGCATAATGTAGATATTAAGATACCAACGAAATATGATTGCTTTAGGAAAAGTAATGTAATAACCCTTTGTGATGTAAAATAACCATATATGGAAATCACGACGATGCATTTAAATTGCAGATTTATAATTTCCAAATCGGGGATACTCTTTCACTAGGTGGTATTGGAAAACAAAGGAATACATAGGTAGATTTGGAACACCTAAACAACCCAGAAAAAAATTTGCAACAAGCTGTAATACATTCGTTATATGTGCAATACAGTGTCTGGTGACAAGTGAAAATTTAAGAACACAAAAGTTAATGGTGAAAAGCTGTTCGAAAACCACAAGAAGCAATATACAACACAATCAAGAAGGGTTTTTGTCTGGAAAAGCAACACAAATCGTGTACGCAAAAGCTGCTTCCACGACATATACATTCAACTGACGCATGGATTATGAAGCGACTATTTAGGCTATTATCCACAAGTACATATCAGGCAAATAGTCGAAAGCAGTAACTTTTGTATATGATAATATAAAATTAGAACTCTGAGAACTATCGTCCTTGTATACTAGCTAGTTTATGGAAAGCACGCAGGAAGGAATGGTTTACTTTGGACATATGTCTTACGATGAAGTCGTTTTCAATGGGAACTACACTGAAGAACTATTGTCAAGAAATACGGTCGTTAAATAGAGCATAACCGTACGTGACTACATGAACAGTAAGGAAGTGGTAAGCCCTCACAATCATTTTAATAAAACGTACACATCCTCTTTAAGGGATTGTACGAGTAGCTTTTTAACAAAACATACGTGGCTCTTTAAATATTATTATTCAAACCTCTTTTCAGAATTTTTTAATTTATCTAAAAATGTTATTGAATACACAACTAGTCATGTTTTACAATTTTCTCGATACAATTCGAGGAAAACTTTGTAATTAATTTAAACATGTTTCATCACTTGCAGACCTTAGAATCTAATGAAAACAAATGTATTAAAGCTTTGAGTGCAGGTAACTTTTTTCTTAACACAATATCTGTTTTGATATTTCATTACGCTGTAAAATTCCTATAGGTAGACAAATTGAAAAAGGCAAGGGCACTGTTAGTAAATACACAACTTTTGTTTTCTTCTTTTTAAAATGTTTGGATTTATAGAGTTAACAGAGTCCTCCCTCTTCCTTGTCCTTCCCCAAGCGGCACAACAGCATGTTTACAAACTTACACCGCTAGAAACCGGCTTTCGATATTCATTGATAGAAAAGCACAGATAGCCCAATGTGTAGCTTTACGTTTAACTTCAAAACAAATTAATTTTTTTAGCTCGTAATTAATATTTAGCTTAATCAGATGAAACAACTCTTACAAGTAAATATTCATTTTAAGACATCCATGATCGGACATAAAAACATAAGTTTAAAATTAGACATGTGTAAGTAAACTGAGTTTCAAGTGTTTTTGAATTTTGCACAAAGTTACTCGAGAGCTATCTGCGCCAGCCGTCCCTAATTTAGTGAGACTAGAGGGAAGACAGCTAGTCATCACCACTCACCGCCAACTCTTGGATTACTCTTTTACCAATGAATAGTGAGTGGGATTGACTATCACATTATAACACCCTCACGGCTGAATGGTCAAGTAGGTTTGGTGCGACGGGGATTTGAACTCGCGACCCTCAGATTACGAGTCGCACGCCTTAACCCCCTTAGCCACGCCAGGCCGCTGAGTTTTGAAGGATGAAGCTATATAGGGTGGTCCGTAAGTCTCTACCCATCCATATATCTTATGTATCCAATGTATCTGTGTGTTTTCCCTCATTCTCGCTGCATGAGATTATGTGACTCCATGTTCTGTGAGACATTTTCCTCAACATAGCAAAGGTTACTGTTCCAAATGCCGCGATAACAGCTACCTTCAACTCATCATTAGTATAATGACGTTGTTCAGAGACAAGGTGGACGGGTAGAGACTCACTGTCTGCCCTGTAATTTATGTTAATTTTAACTCAGAGGATAAGAGATTTTTCGAAATTAAATTTATTGTTTCAATTCATGATGCTTTATTAATTTCGGACGACAGGGGAAAAACCGGAAATTGATGACAAAAATCGAAAATGAAAGTAAATTCAGTTAACACTCAACCTTTTAAGCATATTTGTTTTGAAAAATTTAAAATATTAAAGCGACACCTATGGGACAAATAATAATCTAAACAAATAAATGCACATACACACACGCACACACATACAAAATGCATGTTTTAGTTTGTTAATTACAATGATAACAAACCCACTTGTTGGAGCAAAGCCAACGTTTAACAGCACATTTCATTTTGTACAGCTCAAAAGATGAAATTGGTACGATCACATAACTTTTTGAAGTGGAATAAGGTTGTTGTTTAAATATGCAGTTACGTGTTTGTATAATATGTTGTACTAATGGTGTAATTATTGATGTGAATTAAAGCGAAATATTTGTTTTGAGGAAAAGAAAGTTCCCTGTTATGTTAAGATGCAGAGAAAATAATATTTTAACCATCTTTTCTCAGCTTTCCTAAAATTTAAATTAAATTAATTAAATTACATTTCCAGATGCAAAATGTCATCCATTTTCTTAATGGTTAATAGTTGAAACAAATTATTTAAAATCGACTTTTGAGTAAAATATTTATTTACAATTGAAAGGAATACACCCTTATATTCACACGAAATAAATATTTATTAAATACAGGGACTTGCCCTAAAGAGGCTTTACGTATGTTTCGGTGTCTTATGACAACATCTTCGGGATAGGTTTTTCAAAGTTGAACTCATAGTTGTAATCAACGAACCTATGAGCAAGAATAACGTATACTAACGTTTGAACCACACCACGTTTACCCTAGCCAGGGCCCGGCATGGCCAAGCGCGTTAAGGCGTTTGACTCGTAATCCGAGGGTCGCGGGTTCTCGAATCCCAGTCACACCCAGTCACATGCTCGCCCTTTCAGCCATGGGAGCGTTATAATGTTACGGTCAAATCCACTATTCGTTGGTAAAAGAGTAATCCGAGAGTTGGCGGTGGGTGATGATGACTAGCTGTCTTCCCTCTTGTCTTACACTGCTAAATTAGGGATGTCTAACTCAGATAGCCCTCAAGCAGCTTTGCGAGAAATTCAAAACAAAGAAACAAACTAACAATGCCCGAGCCAGTGCCGTCGTGGCATTTAGCCAATAACAGCTCCTTCAAGCCAATAGAGATACGATAGACCTTGTCGTGGTCGAGATGCTACTTTTATGATATTCACGTAATATGAACAACGACTATTACCTATGGTTAAAACAGTAACATATAAGCGTGTTTTAATTATGGTCGATTTTATTTAAATACCCACGGATTACAATTTGGGTAGAGATTAACAAAACGGTATCATTTATTGCTAATAGAGATTATGAATAATTATTATTCTATTTGAAGTAATTTTGTTATCACCCATAAAAACAAGTTTATGTTTCTAAAAACACAACCGTCATGTAATTTTTAATTAAAATTGTGTTTATTTAGATTCATTATTGTGTTGTGAAACGATATTTTTATGACGAGTTTCAAACACATTGTTGTGTTGTAATATAACATTTTATGACAAGTTTTGCTTCAGGCCGTTCAGGAGTAGAACATGGTGGAAGCGAATTTTCGGCAGTTTATAAAATGTTGTTTTTGTGAAACATTTTATTGTTAAGTTACACTTTGAACCGTTTTAATTTATTATTATTATGTGTATTAAAAATGTCAATCATTCAAAACGAAAATTATGCGTCATCTATCACATTTGTGTTCTGTTTTTTTCATTCACCAATGTTTGTGCTGTTTGTACCTTGAGCTAATGTTTCGTTAGCTCCCAATAATTGTGTTACTTTTAACTCCAACTTATCTTTTATTGTGTTGGTTTGTAATAACTGTGTCGTTTATTAAGTCAAAATCATGTTTTAGACCTTGAAACACCAGATTTCTTTTACTCAGAACCCAAATCATGTTTTTAACACGTTTTTGGTTTGTTTTGAATTTCGCGCAAAGCTACACGAGGGTTATCTGCGCTAGCCGTCCCTAATTTTGCAGTGTAAGACTAGAGGGAAGGCAGCTAGTCATCACCACCCACAGCCAAATCTTCGGCTTCTCTTTTACAAACGAATAGTGAGTGGAACTGACCGTCACATTATAACGTCTCCACAGCTGAAGAGGCAAGCATGTGATAGGGATTGGAACCCGCGACCCTCAGATTGTGAGTCGAGTGCCTTAACCACCTGACCTCACATGTTTTTGTATTCGAGTGTTTTACAAAACTGGAAATTTGATAAAATGGTATAACTTATTACTTTAACGCAATATTTATGCACAATAGCTTTATATCTCTACCTGTTCCTCTCATTATAAAAAATATATCTGCTTCACGCCATTTTTTTTAGTTAAATTAGTATAAATAACTTTGTGAAAAGTTTTCATTAGGTAACTAATAAATAAGAAACATAATACTTTTGAGCACTTGTTTAGATGTGTACAATAACAAATGTAAGATTAAGAACGTTTCTAAATTTATTTTTAATAAATTCCGTCTCTTCAAGACTAACAGAGTAACATTACCCGAAGATGAAAGACGTAGACGTGTATTTTTGGCACTACGAAAAGTAAACATCCGTGAATATTTGCAATTTTGTCGTAAAAACAAAAAGATGTTATATCGTTATAACGATAATTATTTTAAAATATTACTTTTAATCTTTTTGTTTTTAGCCTCCAGAAGGCCACCATAGGATTGTTTCAAAGGCAGAAACCAGTTTTGGAGGCCGGTGAACTAGCCAAATTACACGAAACCATTCGGTTAGTTGTAATTTTTTTTTTTTTTTAGCTAATTACCAGCTGAGTTCTTCTTCGTTTTATGACTTCACCCTGTTAAATTGTTTCTAAGAATTTTAAGATGGTGAAGTTTTTACAAAAGAAGCTACAAAAATTCGTCTTTCGTAGATGTACATACAAGTAGAAAAACGTCGGTAGCACTTAAACCTACAGTGGAAAGCTTCACAATCATTATTACCACTGAACTGTACACTTAAGATTTAAAATAATTTTTAAAAATAAGAATGAAATAAAATACGCTAAACACTTAATACCTACGAGGATAAAAAACGCCCCATAAAAAAACACATGGTTTTACGAAAACTGCTATTTTATTAACTAATTTTTAAAATACTTATATTAATGTCTACATTATAAAACCCTATGTGTTTTACTGTTTCTGTAGTTTATATCTCCATAGCGATAAGCCTGAAGTGAATAGAAACACATATGATTTTATAAACTGTAATGTTCTGCAGCAGTTCTGTTACTTTTCAGCAAAATGACTAGTAGTTACTATTAAAGTACGTGTGCTTTTCTTATTTCGGTCCAGGTTTCGCAATATTTCCATGAAACATGAACAATTCATAAGATCTGGTAAAAGAGCAATATGTATATTCCTCTAGTTTAAGAGACTCAAAGGTCCGAATATAATTCGCATAATGAGTATTTCACGCATATTTGATAATGATACTTGAATGTATAATTTAGAATCTTCAACCGATATAAAATTTTACTTAAAAAAATTATGAATCTCGTAAAATATTTTAGGCCTTGAGTTATATATGACTTCGTATAAATTTACATTTGTTCTAGTGTTAAAACTTGATCAATGTTCTGTATCTTTACTACACAGCTACATTTATAGTTCTAAACTAATTTTTGCCGCCTCACATCATTAACAAACTAAGTTTAATTTTGTGAAAATAATGCAAAATATCTGATACCTTAGACTCACTTGTGGTTCAGAAGCTTCCTTTTTTTTTATAGCAATTGAAGGTTTTTATTTTTATTCTCGTATTCTTGGTTTTCGTTCTTTTGTAACGACATTGAAGTAGAGGTCGTAATATAAAGTGAGTATGGAACCGAACCTGTAAGAACCAACACTAGCAAACTTATTTCATTTATAAAGCAGTCATTTTTAAACTTTAAAAAATACTTCATCTATAGTATCAAGTGTGTATTGAAATTTTACAATACATTACTGAGAGTTGCAAGCCAATAGCTATAATCAAACATTTGACAAATCCTTTTATCAATAAAGTTTTTCTCCAGAATGTTTGTGTAATATAAAAATATGTATTGTAATATAAAAATAAAATTGTAATTAATTATATTGTTGTCTTTGTTTTAGAAAACTTCAGAACTCATATGCAGGTCCATTTATCTATGAGTATTACAAGGTATGGACTTTTTATCCTTGACGATATAAGATTTTTAAACAAATACTTCCTAACTTGAAACGAACTTTTATTTTTGTATATACAAAATTAAATATATATCTTAATATCAGTTTAGGTATTCTATTCTTTTACCTCCTATGAAATGCTGTTGTTTTACTGAATCGTCAGTAATGCAGTTAGTCGCCTCTTAACCAAGGTTTTTACGTTTATAACTATTTTATTCGAAAGCAGTATGTAATATTAGTCAATGAAATGTATAATACGATGAAAATTTGTATAAGACTGCAATACATTTAAAGAAGTACATACATTAACACCTTAACTGGATAGAATATTATTTTTATCTATCTATAATCCGTTTTTATGGCACTAACGATTAGTGATTATATATATGTATATATTCAATTGTCTATTTCACATACGATCATCTACACATAAACACATTAGCATTCTGAAAGTAACTGCTTATAAAATACTGATATTTGAAAGTTTGAGCAAAGCCTCTTAGAGCTCTTTTCAGCATCGGATTAACCGGACAATTAACCAGTGTGCAGCATGTAATATTACCTGGGCTAGTCCTTTAATGCCAATCTATTCTGAGTAATTTGATAAACTATGATTATTACGTGGTATTTCATAAACTTGTTAAGAATTAATGTTGTGATATGTAAAAAAAAAAATCGTGATATATATGAATTATTATAGCTCTGACAGGATTTAAAATAACATTATTGTTTTCCTGTATTAGAGAAACAAGTAAGAATTTCATTACACAAGAAAACATTGCGTTACATTCGTATAACTTTGTTTTGTGTTTTAGGCCTACTTTAATAACTTTTACATCCACCAAGTGAAGATTTATATTACAACAATAATAATATTCGAATGGATGAAAATAAAGTTTTCCTTGACGGAGAACGAAGGAGAATCGGAAAAATCGTGACCCTTATTGCAAATCTATATGCACATAGGATACAAATTTCGCGAAATTGGTGGTTGCACATCGCGTAATAAAAACGTTTTTCCAGTATCATGCATTTATTCACGAGTATGAGTATCGATATTGTATGATAATGTCCAAGTAGGCTCTGTGTTTTTCATTTTGAAGTTATTTTTTTCTGTTTTTACTTTTACTAAATAATTAACACTCAACGCCAGCTTATGTTATGTCTTCTAACTGTGAACTCGTGTTTTATCTGCTAATCTCCAGCTCATATTTTACCTGCTAATTGTCAACTCGTATTTTGAAAATATTCCTTTTAAGGACTTAGTATAGTTGGTAATATGTTCCACGTGTAAGCTAACAAAATGGTTTTAGATGTGGATTATATGAGTGTTGTGTGTTCAGATGTGCCACGCGTATTATTAGATAAAAAAATATACACTTTTCAGCATTATTTTAATCTGATAATATACATATTTTCACGAGACCATGTTTATGCTAACAAGTTTAGCTCTTTTGTAAAATTATTGTTTTTCCAACATAATTCAACTGAAACCTTAAGAGCTGTTGTCAATCAGTTTCTTAATGTAATCAGAATCTTAATCGAACTTTAGCCTGTCATATCCCAGCTGGTCTGAAGAACTTGGTATCAAACGAAATCCTCGTCAGTACTGGATATAGTAGGTATAGTGTGCTTGATTTATCCCTATACACTTACCTTTACTTTCATGTAGAAGTTATTAATAGTAATAGAAAAAATATTGTATGAGTACAACATTTATATCAACAAGTGATACAATCTTGGTGAACCTGATTGTTAGTCAGATATTAGTTTGAGTTACATTGTCCGTTGTCTAATGGGTATTGAACAACAAGGATCACGTGAGAATACGTTGTGTCGCACAAATTTAATAAATTATGCTGATGTAGATTTTTGTAAAATCCATAAATATGTGATCAGTAACTATTATTCCTCCAAACATCTGCTGTATACATATCTGTCAATTTCATATGCGCGAGTTTGTATTAGGTTTCATAGCTTCGTGACTTAAAACTAATTTCAACATTGAAATAATATTTCCCGAGACCTAATGAACCTGTATATTTTCTTCACAGCAAAAAATACTTAGTAAGGGAATGGACATTCTTCGAAATCGTATACGTCAATCCAAAGGTAAATGTTGATATTTGATGCTTCTTCATCTAAAATATTATCATATATTCACTTATCATAAACTAATATTTATTGTAATATAACTGTGTAAAGTGAAGTAAAACATATATATGAATTTTGTTTGAAATACGCGCAAAGCTACACTTCCCTAATTTAACAGTGAAAGACTAAACGACAGCTAGTCACTTCTAACACTTAGGCTACTCTTTTACCAACGAATAGTGGGATTGACCGTAACGTTACAATGCCACCACGGCTGAAAGGGCGAGCATGTTTGGTGTGACGAGGATTCGAATCCGTGACCCTCAGATTACGAGTCGAATGCCTTAACCACCTGGCCATGCCGGGCCTAACATATTGATGCATTTTATGATATAATTTTCAAAGTATTTCTTTTAATTATTCGCAGCTAGCGATTGACTAAAACAAATCTTGCTAACCACAAAAGGACCACACTAGCTCTAAGTTAGATGATTCATAGTTCGCGACTCGTTGTTACAAAAACTATCACCGCACTTTGGTGGCCGTGAAACAGCTTCCATCAAATCCTACTGTTCGATTAAAGAAGAATATTTCAAGTGCTGTTAGCTGGTTTACTTCGTTTTAGTCTTTCAACTCAAAGTTAGAGAGGTTGTATGCAAATATAGCCCTTGTATAGCTCTGTAGAAAATTCTGAACAAATAAACAGAAACGTTTATTTGAATGAAATGCTATTTTTTGAAACAAGTGTTTGTTTATGATTAATAATAAATAGCCATTGCAAAACTAAATACATAGGACTTAAACCTCTATACCTCCTGTTATTAACCTCTTTACGTCCTACTAATTAACTCCTATAATCAAACTTTGTTAATGCAAAATTCTACTTGTACGAAAACTTTAACCTACAAAGTTACGCAATGCTCCATCCACCGTAAATTTAGAAACCCGATTTTAGTATTATAAGTTATACATAGAATTCTAGAATAGGAGATACACAGGTTAATAGTAGGTAGATGGTGTAGAATTTGATAGTAAAAAGTATATAAGATAATAGTAGAAAGCTGAAAGTTATCTTTTGAAAAAAATGAAGGTTTAAAAACGCAAAGAATTTTTTTTTTACTTCAATATCATATATTTATTCAACAAAAAATGTATATATTTTGTGGACAGCTTGGCGAACTTGTGCATTCTTTTATTTATCCTGAGACAACGTGTTCGAAGTATCAAAACGAGAGTCAAAATACAGTCTCCATACCAAAAAAAGAAAAAAGAACATACAGCTCATATATCGAATAAGCCGCCTAATTCCCTAATTCAATTCTTATTTGTACTAGGCCTAGTGGCTGACCTGCCCTGACTATGATTCTGATGGTTTATGGTTCGTGTTTTTCTTTACCTTGAAACCGCATTCTGCGCTTTGAAAACGTATATGCATTATATGAATGACACTCAAATTTCACTGCTCGGTCAAATAATAATAGACCAACAAAGTGATGGTAGGTAGTTTTGAATTATTACCTTTCCTCTAGTCTATTATTTTAAAATTGTAGGAATGATGACTCGTTCTATGGTTTTGCGAAAACATTTTGGCCCTGGCATAGATAGTTGGGTTAAAGCGTTCGACTCGTATTCTGAGGCTCGCGGGTTTGAATCTCCGTTGCACCAAATATGCTCGCCCTTTTATCCGTGGGGGGCGTTATAATGTGACAGTAAATCCCACTATTCGTCGATAAAAGAGTATCCCAAGAGTTGGCGGTGGGTGGTGATGACTAGCTGCCTTCCCTCTAGTCTTACATTGCTAAATTAGGGACGGCTAGCACAGATAGCCCTCGAGTAACTTTGCGCGAAATTCAAAAACAAGCAAGCAGAAAAATTATAAGTATAAAACACCTATATTGAATATTGTAGGTTATAAACCTATCCATGTTTAATGTTAATTGATGTGTTTTATGTTTAATTGTTGTCACTAAACATTTTACACTTTTTATTATTTTGATAATTACATGGGTCTTTTTGAAACATAACGTTTTGCAGTATTTTCATTATACGTTGAATATTTTTACATTTGTTAATTAATGTTAAGAAATAAATAAAACAAATTATAATTTAAGCTGAAATTACTGTTGAAAGGTTGAGAAGTAGCTTAACAGCTTATAAACACGTATCAGATCATCCCATAAGTAATGTCCGAAAATTTAATACAGAAAATGCATCATTATTTCTGTCTTTGTAGAAGGATTTAATGTTTAAAATATGTAGTAGGACGTGTATAAAAATGTTCAGATAAATAAAATAAACTAACCCAATTCTACTTTCTCAGATCATTAACCAAATAAACCTTTATAAAGATAGATGTATCTAAAGAGCACTTTATAGTACTTTATGAGCTTACAAAAGGCAATAGTGCAGCAGAAACTACACGAAAAATTCAAGATGTTTATGGTGTGGAGTCTATCAATGAAAAAAGAAGTTCAAACCAGGTGACTACAGCGCCACGCTCAGATCGTCCTGTTGAGTTTAATGATGACTTGCGGCTGGCTGCACTTGATGAAGATTGTGCTGTAATAGTTGAAGCTTAATTTAATTCATTCAACAGTTTACCGTCATCTGCAACAGCTTGGAAAGGTATCACAACTTGGAACATGGGTCCCACAGAAGCCAACCTCAGAGTAAGAGTTGAAATTTGCACTTGTCTGTACTCTCGTGAACGTAACTCACCTTTTTTGGACAGGTTAGTGACTAGAGATGAAAAATGGGTAGATTATAAAAATGTTAAGTGCCACAAACAATGGCTTATTGCATCTAAACTGGCTAAAGCACAGCCCAAAATGGACTTTCACCTTAGGAAAGTCTTGTTAAGTGTTTGGTGGGATACTGTTGCTGTGATCTACTTTGAGTTGCTGCTAGTCAATGTAACGATTACAACAGACTTCTTTTGTCAACAGTTAGAGCACTTGAATGTTGCACTGAAAGAAAATATGCCTGCTTTAATCAATCATAAAGGTGTTGTGTTACACCAGGATAATACACGGCCCCATACAGCAAGGATCACATTCTCAAAGACTGAAGAGCTAGACTGAGAAAAAACTTCCACATCCTCCTTATTCTCCAGACCTTATCCCAATCGATTATTATTTATTTCGAAGTTTGCAGAACTATCTTAATGGAAAAGAGCTTGGACACATGAAGATGTCAAAACTACCCTCTATACATTCTTTTCCTCCAAACCTCAAGAATTTTATAGAAGTGGCATTCAGAAGCTTGTGAATCGTTGGAAGGAAGTAATTAATAATAATGGAACATACATTATTGAATAAATAACATTAAAAGCATTTGAAATCCTTTCTCTTTTTGTGAATCTAAAATCGGACATTACTTGAGGAATGACCTGATATATATTCATATATAGATATAATTTTATTAAATAAATAATATAATGTTTCCCCTTTCAAATTACCTTTTTCTGAACAGTCAAATAAACTAATCATCTAGCGCCAATCCATTTTTCACAGCCCTCTAGTTCTAAATGGCTGATCACCAAAGCTACTTAGTTTCATTTCAGTTAGGCTGAAGACAGAATCGAATAAATTTTATCTGCGTTTTTCTGTACAGAAAGGCGACTGATGCGCTCTCTAGAGGAAGTGTGGGAGAATATCTTTGTGAATATATTGCCACTTTTAGACGCAGTATTCTTTCTTGTGAAGGTAGGTGTATAAAACATCAACAGATATAAAGAGAACATATCTTCTCTACTGAAAACGATTGTAAAAGTATATACGATAACGTAGCTCGTATGACCTGACATATATCTGACTTATTCATGCTGTTTCTATGTTTGATCTAATAAACGTAGATTTTTTGAAATATAGATAGGCGAGTACTAAAAATTATACGCTATATATTAAACGCATTGTGGTTAAGTTTTATAGCGAAGAAAAACAACAAAAAATATGAAAACTAAGTAAAAAAGATATGGGAGTTTGGAGTAAGAGTTCAATACATGTACACTTTAAAAGTTTATTTTTCTTTCAGACCAGAGAAGGTTTCACAATACGACAAACTACACTTGCTGCATTTCGTGACAAAGTTGTTCTGAAACTAAACATTGAAGGTAACTATATATTTAAATAATCCCAGTTTACCCCTGAATAAGAAAGGCCCATCTTTCAATAGTACTCGGGTGAAAGGGTTTTTATAATTTTGTGTCCATATATAAATAGGTTTTTGTCTCAAGATTCAATTAATAAATCTCTTGTGAAGTTAATATGTCAACATAATTCAAAATGAAAATCTATGTGCATTGACGAAGTAAACTTAATGGTGTCAGTGATATTTAAAGACACATTAGCGGTGATTTCTGAACAAGATAACACCTTCAAAAACATTGAGAGCTAGGATATCGGATAACTGATAAATACACTTGTTATCGTTAATGTCGTATCTTATTTACATGTTTTGTCCCTTTTATGATGTTAAATATGTCAGTAACTTACGTTTAACTCTTTATTAAGAAGGTTTCACATAAAAATTATATTCGCCTGCATAACTTATCATAGTTTCTCTCGTTCTACTCAACTAAGTTATCAGTATCGTCTTTTGAAAGTTTTGATTGACGCGTTTTTGAAAGGTATTTCATGTTATTTTTGTGTTCTCGCGTTACACATACGATATTTTTCTCG
The DNA here is from genome assembly GCA_011833715.1 of Carcinoscorpius rotundicauda. Lineage (NCBI taxonomy): Eukaryota > Metazoa > Arthropoda > Merostomata > Xiphosura > Limulidae > Carcinoscorpius > Carcinoscorpius rotundicauda. The sequence continues at coordinate 52,971,165 of CM022395.1, forward strand.
TTATACTTTAGTGTCGAGGCACGATATGTATACGTAAGATGGTTTTGAACGTTAAATTGTTTATATCAGACAACTCACATATTCACTCATAAACCAAAGTATCTCCGCAGTTTGCACAACATTAAGCAAGATAAAAGATATTGAAACGTAACACTATATGTATCAACACTTAGATACTGTTTCTAGAATAAAATCAAACCTACTTTTTACGTGGATTGAGATACATTGTCAACTTTCTGAGTAGGAACTGACAACTGAGAAATGTATGTCTCTGTTTTTATCTTTTACTGATCTATGAAAAACAAAACGAATTTAAATTATTTTAATTCAAAATGTTAGAATACGTGTAACGGTTTATGTGAACATTCATTGAAAAAACATAAGAAGTGACTGTGAAGATTTGCAACTAGTAATGAGAAGATAGTACAGGAGACCCGGATACCTAGGTTTTAAGGTTATATCTCTTATCAATAGATTAAAGTCACAAATAATAACTAAAGGTGTTTTAAAATTAGAGTTAAGGTGGGTTATTTTACCTGATACTTGATCATATTTATCACAAACATCCCCAGGATACTCAACAAGATTTTATTTGTACTTAAGCTCAAAGCTACACGATGGGTTATCTGTGTCGTGCCCACTATGGTTGTCGAAAACAGGTTATTAGTATTATACGCCCCCAGATCTAGCGCTGTATCACATGAAGTTTCCAACAAGTTAAGCTGTCTGTTGAGGTATTATAAAGAAGAAATAAGAGTTGTTATGTTTTGTTTCATGACTATGAGTCCTTAATGGACAGTAATAAATCTTCGAATTTGAACACTAAAATAAAAGGTTTGGTTTCTGTAGACAGTTTGTCTGTTTTAAATTTCGCGCAAAGTTATAAAAGGGCTATTTGCGCTAGTCGGCCCTAATTTAGCAATGTAAAATTAGAGGGAAGGCAGCTAGTCATCACCATCCACAGCCAACTCTTGGGTTACTCTTTTACCAACTAATAGTGGGATTGACTCTCATATTATAACACCCCAACGACTTAAAGGACGAGCATGTTTGATGTGACTGGGATCGAACTCTCAACTCTTAGCTTATGAGTCATGTGCCCTAACCACCTGGTCATGCCAGATCCATAGCAGATAGACCGATGTGGATTTAATATATGAAAACACAGACACACAAATAACTACAAATTAATTATAACAATACATCATATTGTTACTTCCTTGGATATGCCCAGCATGGCTAGGTGGGTTAAGGAATTCGACTCATAATCTGCGGGTCACGAGTTCGAATCCCCGTTGCACCAAACATGCTCGCTCTTTTAGCCGATGGACCATTAGAATGTGACGGTCAATCCCACTATTCGTTGGTAAAAGAGTAGTCTCAGAGTTGGCGGTGGGTGATAATGACTAGGTGCCTTCCCTCTAGTCTTAATTTAGGGACGGCTAGAACAGATAGCTGTCATGTAGTTTTACGCGAAAAACAAACAAATCCTTAGATATATGTGCATAAAAACTTTTAAATAGGTTAAGTGTTACTTTTGAATGATTTAGGATCAGCTATATTCATGGTTAATTACTTCAGCTTGCCTGAAAAAAAACGTTAAAATTACTCGAGACTTCATGGCAATACTTTAACCCATAAGGGCTGATCTGAAACAAAACTTGTGCTGTTATTGTCAGATACTGGTAAATAAAACATTAAAATGGAAAGATTTATGATTATTTAAACACTTTTTTAAACTTGAGATGTTTTAATTTGCGATACAATTTTTTGCGCGAGAACTAGTCGTTAGGTTGCGCGACTCGCAATATGCGTGTCGTAGGTTCGAATCCATCATGAAACAAATTTTCACTTTGTTAATCTCACTAAACAAAAATAGCCCTATTTGCTAAAATGGTGGTGGCTGATTTTTGACAACCACTTATATCACTTTTAAATTTGGAACAATGATCTCACAAAGTATCTAAGTAGCTTTGCGCGAAATCCAAAACAAGTAAACGTTTCTGAGCCATAAACTCCCAGTGTTGTTTCACCTCGTATACATTCCGCTAGTTCTTTATTTAAGTGTATGCCAGCCATTTTCAGATAAAGCATTCTATAACTTTTGATACCATCTGATCAAAAGTGAGCTGACATTATAAAATAAAGACACTTATATAAGAAACTGACAAAAAAATACGTGGTACTATAAATCAATACACAGTAAAAATGAGACTTATCACGAAAATGTACTGATCCATCAATGGATCCTCGTTATTAATGACATTTTTACATGTATGTGGTTTAGCCAATTTAGAAGATTGCACCTAGTCGTAAGCACAGATACTAAGCTAACAAAGCAGTATAATATTTGTAAAGAAACAAACTAACAATGATATTCAAAATTATTTTAAACCTTAAAGCAGTAGTACTAATGCATGTGATAAATTGTAAAATAATATAAGATATTTTTTTTTACAGCTCCTCATATCAAAACGACTGCAATAATTTGTGTTTTTTAGCTTTTTAACTAACTCAACAAAAGACATAAGAAAATACACAAAACACACATGACGTAACAATATTAAGTAGGCAATAAAAGGTGTTTCCGTTTTGGTTTTGTGTTGCGGGTTCGTGTGTTTAGTTTTGCTGACGCTCAATCTTTTACAGTCAAGTTAGCCATCTTGTGGGGATAAATAAAACTATAAATCATATTAGAAATAAGATAAAGGTTGTTCTGAATAGTGAACTATACGCGCTTTGAGAAAACTGAATAACAAAAAAAACATGGTGCATAATAGATAAATTGCAAAATAAAAGTATTAGGCCATCTTGGTAAGATAACCTACATAACAGTTTAATCTATTAAGCGCATCCATAACGTCACTGCAGCTTTTTGATCAAATTAAACATGTTAATTTTCTTACTTCAAGTTCATAAATGTTAATTATGCTACAGGTTGTCAACGAATTTAGTGCTATTTATTTTATGTTATTTTGATAATATCCAAGAGTAAATTTATTACTCTAAGCAGAGTTCTGTAGAAGTGTAGAGTTGTAAAGTTTCAATAACGCAGGCCTGCGAGCTAAAACATCATAAAAGTTTTGTTTTTTAAAACTGATTTTCCACGATTAAATTATGCAAATTTCAAAAATAGTGTTTTTTATTTCTTTATTTTTCTATTACGTAAGGAATTTTTTTTCGAAATCGGGAGGATTAAATTAAGCTTGCATCAAATTATTACTTTGTTTGCTACAATGAACATTTTTTATTATTATGCTTGGATTCCAGAACGATCAATAAGACTCTCGCGTTGATTGGTTCAGAGAAATATATAGCCAGTGGTTGTCAACATTTTAAACACAACAAAATTTGATCCGATTTCAATGAAAATAATTTAGTAATGTAAAATTATCAATGACTTTTGTGAAAAAAATGGATTTTTTTTAATTTCGCACAAAGCTACTCGAGGGCTATCTGCGCTAGCCGTCCCTAATTTAGCAGTGTAAGACTAGAGGAAAGCCAGCTATTCATCACCACCCACTGCCAACTCTTGGACTACTCTTTTACCAACGAATAGTGGGATTGATCGTAACATTATAAAGCTCCCACGGCTGAAAGGGCGAGCATGTTTGGTGCGATGGGGATCCGAACCCGCGATTCTCAGATTACGAATCGAACGCCTTAACACACTTGACCATGCCGGGCCTAAAAATGGAAATCACTTTTAGATTCAGCGTACAAGAACTACTGTAAAATGTATAAACATTTTATGGCAATAAAACCTTCGCAGGCCTATCTTATTATTCTAGAACTGTCGAAATAAAGCTCAAAATAAGTTTTAAGTGTGTATGTATATATCTTTTATAATAACCATCACAACTGTGAAATAATAAAACTAACTGGCCTCAGTTTTCTGCTACATCTTCAATAATTCCGAGTCGCAGTTCGAGATCCAGTTTGTGAATTTCAGCTCATCTTGTGAACCCGATTTATTGAGCGAAAGATCGCTATCTAACAGTTACATATATATTGTTATTATGAAAGAAAAATTTTATTTTAACTACAATACAGATATAAGTTGTTTTTTCGTGGCACTTTGTCTGTTGTAATTATACAAAACTGTTATCGATAGATGTAAATACAATATAAATATACATATACAGTGATCAAATCAATATATAATTTATTACGAATACAAAATGAGATGTGGTTAAATTTAGACATGCCTCTAACGAATATCTGATGATGAATAAAAGAGTTTGCATTTGGTGCAACCGTAATAACATACCAGAACATTCGCTCTATATGAATACATATACAGTCTTACCAAACCTCCAGTGTATAAAATAAGCACATGTTTTAGATTTTGTTGTCATCACGTTCTTCGCTTGATGGCTACCTTGACCAATATCAATCGTGATGTCATGGCTAAGGTTTCGTTGGTTTATTTCTCTTCTCGTATAATATTTTCAGTTTGATTGATAAAAGAATATCCCATGCTGACATATAGATTTTTCTTTCACACCCTTCAGAAATATTACAGGAAGATCTGGGGTCAAACCTAGCAGAAGTTAGTCAGAGTATAACGTTGTTGCTAAGCGGAAAGCTGCACATAGAGCTATCTGTATTCTGCTCACCACGAGTATCGAAACCTAGTTTCTAGTGATATAAGTCCGCAGACGTATAACTGTGCCACTGGGGGAAGCAGAGAGTATAACGTTAAGGTAACGATTTCAAGCCTCTGTTTATGTCTGGGTTGTTATTATAGTAATAAAAAGAAGAAAAAATAGTAAATGGCAGAAAATTAATAACTAGAAAAATAGTTAGATAATTTTACTTCCTTTAGCTAGGCCCCCCAGTGACTCAACGGCATGTCTGCGGACTTATAACCCTAAAAGCCGGGTTTATATACCCGTGTTGGGCAGAGCACAGATAGCCCATTGTGTAGCTTTGTACGTAATTCAAAACAAACAAATCCTTTAGTTAGCACACGTAATAAATAAAGCTCACAGAGTTCTATAGTCTTTGCTTTTCTTGTTTGTTTTTTGGAATTGCGCGCAAAGCTACTCGAGGGCTATCTGCGCCAGCCGTCCCTAATTTAGCAGTGTAAGACTGAAGAAAAGCTAGCCAGTCATCATCACCCACCGCCAACTTTTGGGCTATTCTTTTACCAACGAATAGTAGGATTGAGCGTCACATTTTAACGCCCCCATGGCTGAAAGGGTGAACATGTTTGGTGTGACAGGGATTCGAACCCCCGACCCTTAAATTACGAGTCAAACGCCTTAACCCACCAGGCCATGCCGAGCCCTATATGTCTTACTACTGACAATAAGTAAAGTAAATTTACAATTATTGAAAACAAAAATGTCAAACTCAAGCAGAAACTAGCAAAAAGAATGTACCCTTTGAATTCAGTTAAAAGTATTTATTTAACCTTCACTTTGTTCATACAAAGTTGATAATACACTTAATGTGGTACAAGAACACTTAAAATCTTTTAAACATTTTGGACACGAAATATTTATTTTCATTTAATAACATGCCGCCTTATCAACTCAGTTGTTTAGGTTCTTTTTAATACATACAATTCATGTACATGTTACCAACTGTGATAAAAACTATTTTAGGAAGTATTTCGATATGATTGCAACACATATTACTCACTTATTAATGAGATATGTTGATATCCAATCACACGAAAAACACGAGAAGTCTCTGTGAGTTTTTCTAGACATACACATTCTGCGCAGTTCAGGTTTATGCACACTAAAACAAATTATTTCGTCACCAAAGGTATTTACGTCAGTAACTTAATAAACGAGGACTCCAGTAAAATGTACTAATGTGCTAATGAAGTATTTGTTTCAGACGTCGCGCGTATAAACAACATTAAAACTAGTACGGGACGCAGTACCTGTTTTTTACAATTAAAACACTTCTGTGTTTCTAAACACCAAGACCCTGTCATGTTGCAGCAACTAACCCAGATAATTAGAAATTTGCGAAATAACCTCATTGCGCATTTTCTAAATAATCGTCTTAAGCCTTCTTCGCGTTAACTCAAGTTGGTTTAGATATTAGGAAAACGATATTTTTAAACTTTAAATCAAGCTAGTTTTGAAAGGTAATTCTAAGGTAAACGACAACAAAATTCATTATCTTGTTTCTGCTTTAAAGGGTTTGCGTATCTCAAAGTGAACTGTAAACCGGCCAAGAAACAGAATTAATAGACGTAATGTTTATCACCGAAAGCTATGCTCCCATGTAGATGTGTCTAACTGTATTTTAAATTAGTATTTGCTCAAAGAAATCTCCTTTATTACAATACCAGAGATTGACAGTAAGAGTGAGTAACCAAAAGCCTGCGTAATGTAAATAATTAATGCAAGGTGCTAAAAGTGACAAAACAATCAAACCGACACCCTTCCTTTAGAAAGATGTTAATACTTTTAACTTGTACGTTTCTATAGAGTGTGAACGACAATTTTTCTTCAAATAAAAACAAGCTTGGTTTAGAACACTTGTTGATCAGGACACTAGTTTTTTTCAGGACTTCAAAGTGGTTTTCTACCTTTGTATGTGCAATCTAGCGCAATTTTATCATAAACATTGTATTTGTATTTAACATACTCCATCATAAGAAATGAATAGATTTTATTTCCTTTTTTAACGTGTATGTAATTTCCTCATCAGATGCTCTATTCTCAGAAACAGCGGAAGTGCCATCTGGTGTTAAACACATGCTACTTATACTATATGTGAGTATAGCCAAAATAGCAGCATTTTGTAATGCTTTTACAATTAGGAACAATAAAGTTCCATACAGTCCAAAAGTGCAGTTTGCGTCTGATATTTCACAAATATATCATAAATAACAACAATTACTGAGTATATTCTGTGCATGTATCATACTAATAATTTGTAACTTTAAGTGAAGTTACTCCTTAAATATAATATTAATTTCTATTGTGTATAATGTCTACCAGATGTGATTTGAGTATTTCTTGTTTTGCACATTTATTACAGAAAAAAGTGTACTGATGCAACGTTACGAATTGATTTTTTGAAAACACCTTATGTAAAAATATATTAAATGTATCTGAATAACAACTAAATGAAATACGTTTTAACAAAATTAAGATAAATTTTAAAACTATATATTGAATTTTATCACCTTGAATAGTAATTGACTCGTTTTGTTAACTAATGTACTTGCTTTAGTTCAAAACTTTTGCACTAGGAAACGAACTTTTTATTTTATATTTATTGCTATTCGTCTTAGATAAACTTTATGATCGACATTCTATTTTGTTTTATAACAAACAAGATAAACTGATACTTATAATTTTAGCTTTGCATATTTTGTGATAGACATAGGTAAATGAATTTTTTGTATTTAAATGGAATCAGGTTTGGATATTTTATTTCCTTTTTGGTTTTTCATTGCAATGCTAGTTTTAAAATATATTTCAAAAAATCGCTAGTTTGTACATGTTCACTTCACCGTCAAGACATAATAAAACTTCAATGTAGTAATTCAGATATAATATTTATTATATTTTACGATCTATACTGTTCATATTAAATATACACATCACTAGGTCTTTCAATTTGAATGTAAACAAAAATAAATCGAGTTTTGTTCTCGTATTCCAGTAATAAAGAAATGAAGCTAAACTCAGTTAATTTGCTACTAAACTGGCAAATCCTACAACATATATATGTATATTCAGAAGAGTGGTAAGGTTTTTAATTTGTACGTGTCTTCAGAATGTGAACGACGCTTTTCCTCCAAATAAAAACAAGCTTCGTTTGGAGCCTTTGTTGGCTAGGACAGTAGTTCCATTTTTAGGATTTAAAGGTCTATATTGTGGTAAACCCATACCATTAATCGAGTCATCGGAACCACAGCTTATAACAAGGAGGCGATCAAGTGGTAAGGTTTCAGTTTCTTTTTAAAGTTAGAGAAAATTTGTATAAATATTTTTCAAGCTTGGTTCTAACCTATTTCATGTTAGTTAATATAAACGGCTTTATGTTTCCTAAATTAGACCATCTTAACTGGAAATAATAACTTATATTTTTCTCTGATGCTTTACACAAGTGCTTGTAGCTAAATTACCAGTTGAAGTATGTAGCATACTTGCTGATAATGAATGAGAAATAACAGCTGAAAACTGAAGTTTCGGTTCATACCAGTCTCATCACATTATGTTTGAATATGTTAAGAACTAAAGATGATTTACAATGGAAGTATCAAAAGGGACTTTGTGGTTACCACTATGAAACTGGCTCTTAATCAAGAAATTTGCCCTAACCTCTGAGTTTTTTTGTTTACATTTATTTGATGTTTAGCTTATTTTCGATTACTTAAATTAGCGTTGTGACTAAAATTCAAATATAAAAAGCACGACATTTGTTTGTAATTGAAATATAAAAATTGGTTATTTTGTTGTTATTTTCAAAAAACAGCTGGAAAATAAATATTCGTTTGTAACAAGTGGTATTTGATAACGATTCGGAGGTTTCATATAATTACACTTTAGAGATGTAACATTATATATATGTTTGGTTTCTTAATTACTATACTATAGAGACGGCTTGTTAAGTACTTTGTTTATAGACTTTGATATTTGTACTTGTTACACAGATGGTGGTCGTCGAATTTCTCGTCCTCTGAGTATTCAGCCTAGCCGGTTGGACACTCTGAACGAAATGTTTTTAACCGCACTCAGGAAACAACAGGAATGACTGTCTCATATTACTGTCACAAATCTTTGAGGGGGCGTAGTGGGAAACATTTAGAAATTAATTTGTAATTTCTATTTTCTTCGTTATTTGTAATTACATTTATTTCTGTCTCTATTCATCACAACCAGTAAAGAAGATGGCTTGGAACCATTTTAAAATCAATCTGAGCCCCTTTGAAATACGATTAAAAACGTTTTGTATTAAAATATTACAAGTTTAAGGTAAAAACATACGCAAGAAGTTTGCATAATAGCTGTCAGCTGTTTATGAAATCTAAAATACTAATTTTATGAGATGTTAACGGGTTTTTTTCTACACTAAATACAATGAACGCGAAGAAATCTGTGTATGTAGTTTTTAAGTGATAAACAAAAACAAATTCGGACAAGTTGTGAGGTTATGGACAGGTTGTGAGGTTATGGACAAGTTGTGAGGTTATGGACAGGTTGTGAGGTTATAATATCAGTTTAATTTTGGAGAAAGTGGAAGCTATAGCAACTCTCGTATATTAAAAACGCTGCATGTATAAACTGGATGTTGCTCCACCAGAAACGTTTCATAAACGTGGAGTAATCTTTGAATTTTATCATTCATGAACTGTGAGTTGAACGACAATTCGCGCCGATGTGGAGACCTTTTAATGTCTTGGTATATATTTTTGAAGACTAAATATCAGAATATTTTGTTAATGTACGAAAAGCTTAATAACTAAAGTTAGTGGCTGTCTTGAAACTTCTTAATGTTTGCATAATAAATTCTATGTAAATAGTTATACTAAACTGTTTTGCAAACAATAATAGGAAATTAAGAAAGAGTAGTCCTATATATAGTAAAATGTGTTTACTATGAGGTTTATTAGATCGTCGGCACTTAGCCATGTTTTTATATCTATAAAGGTAAAATATATTGTGATATACATTTTTATGTAAGAATAGCTTTACGAATAGGCACATTTTACACACGTATTACCGGTTTTTGGAGGAATAAGATAAATACCTGTGTATTCTTAGAAAAATGTGATAAAATGAGAAAAAATAAACAAAATCTCATAATTATTGTACTCTGTAAACAGCATCCTCGAAATGTTCTTGTTGCGTGAGAAGTTCGCTGAAAGTGATTGTCCGGTTCAAAGTCTTAACGTTTACGTACCAGAGTAAACAATAACAGGTTTAACGCTGATAGAATGGTAAGAAGTTTTACAGAGTACCAAACGTTGTGGAGATAAGTGTGTCAAAATCAGCTGTGAAAATTACTGAAAGACTTGAGAGTGACGTTGAAATAAGCTTCTGTTTCTTAAGAAATAATGGATTTCTTTGTTTTTGCAAGACGTGGATGTTTCGGGTAAGAGTAAGTTGCACATCCGTGACAGTCAGTATCACGAGGACCGTGATGTTTATATGACTTTCTGCATTTCTGAATGTCTGCAAAAAATATATATATAAAAATTGATGCTGAAATGAGCTATCGTATCAGAATTTACTTTGTTAGAGCGATTAGTTTTGTAAGTTTTATGTTATCTTCAAATATAGAAATTAAATGAATTAAATAAAGTAGTATTACATTTGTAATTATTAGTTTAATCAATCATTCGGTGCTTGAAGTGGTTTACATATGAAGTTTTTACCGTAAAATAATGTATATAAAGTTAATAGTTATTATAGCATCATGCATAATAATTAAAATATATTAAATTTTTGTGACGCATATTGGTGTATAAAAAACATTTTGGTTTGCTCTGTTTTGAATTTCGCGCTAAGCTACTTGAGAGCTATCTCGGCTAGCCGTCCCTAATTTAGCAGTGTAAAACTAAAAGTAAGGCAGTTAGTTATCACCACCAACCGCCAACTCTTGAGCTACTCTTTTACCAACGAATAGTGGGATGGACTGTCACATTACAACGCTCCCACGGCTGAAAGGGCAAGCATGCTTGGTGGGATGGGGAAAATACATTTTAATGGTAGAAATAAGCGATCTCAAAACACCAAATTTGTTATTTTCTGTAACGGGTTGCAGGTAAACATGAAGCTACACAACAGGGTATTTGTGTTATGCCCATCACCGGTATCGAAACCTGGTGACCAACAGACATGCCACTGTGCCACAGGTGAACTCTACTTCGATACTTAATGTTTCGTTTTGCAGCTTCTTCATGAGAGTGTTTCTGAAATATAAAGCATGGCCTAATAAATAATGTACTGGGCTGTGTATTAGAGTGACAACTGAACAAGTTTTTACTTTCTAATAAGGGTACGTTATAAGACTCACAGTAAATCCTTTTTTTTCTTCAGTTTAAAACCGCACAAAGATCAGGAGAATGGTTATTCCATTTTCCGGTCAGGAGTTAAAATATGGACGATTTACCTAAATCATAAGGGTCTCTGAACGAATCATTTAGCTATTATGTATATAAAGTGCCTTTTGGATTACAAATATCAATTCAAAATACCGTATTATTTGTCCTTATATTTTGGTTCCTCAATTAAACTAATGGCGCAAACTTTATTGTAATAATTAAGTGTATCATAACGTATGTTTTAACACTTAACTTCGTTGGAAAAGCTCGTTCATTATTATTTGTTAAAGTGATATTACAGTCCAGCCTGCCTCTTATTTGTGAGGAGCTATGTATTTCTTCAAGTCTTCCGATGGCTCAGCGGTAAGTTTGTGGGATTTTAGACTAAATTTAGGGTTTCAGAAGCTGTGATTGGCATAACATATATAGCCCATTGTGTAGCTTTCTATTTAAACAAAAAAACTTCTTCCATAATGTACTTTTATAGGACAAAAACACAAATAAAATGTAACAGTTAAGTTGTTAAATTTTCTAATGCAGCTGCGGCACAAATTAAAAAATATGCAGGGCTGAATTGATTAATTAATTAATTAACTCACATTAATTAATTCATCAACACAACTTTTTGTGTTATTTTTTTAGAATATGTTTTTCAAAACCTTGGGATGTAGCTTTCAAATCTAGACGCTCCAAAAATGTTTAGGCATCACATATCATTATTACGTTTTGCCAAAAACTTGCTCGAGCTACAAAAACAACAATAACAGACCCTCCCTACGCTGTGAAGTTCCGTTAATAATTATAATGAGCAACTAAAATAATAATGTTTTGAAATTTAACTTGTATAATTTGTGATGAAATCACTAATTACAATTAAAAAAATATTATTCTTAAATACACGTTACAATGTCTAAATCATTGATTAAATTAAAAAAAAACACGTACGATAACAATTGTAATTAAAACAAAACAAAATATTTCTTACTACTTCTAAACTGTTTGCTCACCATTTATGTTTTGTGTTTTTTTTACTGTATCTTATGATACAAAAATGGAACGACATTTTGCTCTTTATTGTCACCTGTTGTCTTATTACTGAAGGAGATTCTTTACAGGTAGATACTCTGAAGTGGTTTGGACAGGAATTCTGAACTCTTTATTTTTCCTGTAAATATTTTTCTCTTTAAATCTACCTCGACAAGAGCTCTGAACTCTTCAGCGCGTTGACTTGCCACGAGCAAAATCTTCTCTGAACTTAATGAGTTGGTCATTAAGTACGCTGAAGTACTTCCAAAAGCAATCCAAGAGATGACTTGAGCCACACGTTCTTTTGTATTTTGTTCTGTTGCACTCCAGGTTGACTGACTTCATTATCCATGCCCCATCTTTATTTAGTACTTGAGTGCAACCTCTGGTAGTTTAATTGTCGTATTCTGCGTGATGAAGATTCCTGATCACAGACTGTGAATTCATTTGAAGCTAATCTAACCTAACACTCGTGTCTCTGGATGAAATTAGTTCTCAATATTTACTCTTTCTCTATGTTAGTTATCCATAAATAATGTACAGAATGAGGAAAACATAGAACTTTACATCCGCTTATTATTTGGATCAATCTGTGATTAGTATTCGTTACCAACTCGAATCGAACAAATGTAGCAGAAGAATCAATGCCGATAAACATTTTGCGAGATTGCACCGTCAGTAAACTAATTAACTTGTAAACATGTTGTTTTTCTTTTAAATAGTGAACTTTTTACCTTTACTGAGGCAAATAGAATAATTTTAGCTGAACTTTTATCTCTAAGTCGTGCTATTTCCTGTTTTACAATGACTGATTAGATGTTTCTTAATTTGATCTGGTTGGGTTTCAGGACTTATCCTTAGGGTATTGTGTTCCCAGTTTCTTACTGTATGCTGATTCGTCACGTCGTTGGTTGAAATCTTCACGTTTTTTACATCTATAAAATTTCCTTATTTTCTAGCATTCTTCGGAGGAGATTTTTTCCACACGATGTATTGTTAGCAGTTACTGGCAATGTGTTACTTTAAGTTACAGTTGAAACACCCATTGTCTCGTGACTTACATATTTTATACTGTGGAACTTGCTATCTCATTAGCTCTTTCAGTTCTTCTGTGTTAACTCAAGAGAGAGTTGATGCATCCATATTAACTAATCTGATTATCCATGACTTACGTCTGGATAGTGCTTTTATTTATCTATCTGATACTTTAATACATTCAAGTTCTACAGCTAACTGAAGAACTTCCATCAATGACTTTAATCTATATTGCTTTCGCCTAATACACTTACCCTCATTCATTGTACAAACTACCAATTTGTGCTAAGAAACCCATCATTTCACGTGGAGCATCTGGATGAGATAATTGGACAATCCCTTTAAAATATTCCATAAATTTGACTGAGATTTCTTCTTTCATTGTTCTGATTCTTAACTTTATTTGAGATACCTCCTTCTGGTATGTCACTTTAGATCTGTTTGATAAAGTTGGCACCATATCTTGAACGTTGTTACGACTACTAGCCAGAAGAATTCTTCATGTTTAATATTAACTTCCGATCAGAGCAAGCTACGAACTTAAAGCGAAGGTAAAAAGTCAACCTATCAAACAGTATAAATAATGAAATATATTTTTCTTATGTTCTTAGTTTAAATATACTAGATAATATTGTTTCATCAATAAGGTTTCCCATCAATATTTTGAAAGATGGTCATTGTATGTTTGTCCTTAACCACAATAGGAGATGTGTGGTTCGTCCGTTTTATGGTTTAAAACCTGACGTTTTAGAGATATAAGCTATCAGACCTACCTGTTAAACCACTGGACGGGGGATTCTGTATATTACTTTTTTGTTGTTTTGAATTAAGCACAAAGCTACACAATGGACTATCTGTGCTCTGCCCACTACGGGTATCGAAATCCGGATTTTAGCGTGTACGTCCGCAGACATACCTCTGAGCCACTGGGCGGCGTATATTACTTTGAACTGAGCTTGATGTGCCCCAGTAGTACTTTTCTGTTACAGCAACATGATAAGATAATAACTCAGCTGGAATAGCTCAAACCCTGTGACAATAAATATCACAGAAATATCTGTAAAAAGTGTGGAACATATGGGTTATCAAATTCTATATTTTACAGTTAAGTGTGTATGAAAGGGAACTATGTGGCTGATATGATCAGTGAATGTTCCAATCCATTTTACCAATGTTTTATTTCATTACTGATTTTCGCCTCTACCTCCGTGTTCCTTTTTCAGAATATTTCTGTACTGTGTTGGTGCCTTTTTGTACAGGGTGTTCGGAAAGTCACTGTGCACTTATATATTTATTAACATACAAAACTGCTCAGTGGCTTTCCGAACACCCTGTTCTTCAAAATCAATTTTATCATTACAGTATTTCTGCTTTTCATAGATGTTTTCTTTTGGTACTATTTCTGTAGTTTTCTCTCACAGATATTCTATGTTCCTCAGATACTTTCTTCAATCTTGTTTTCTATTAAATGTATTTTTGTTTGTTATTTTTCTTTAGATTTGTCTTTCTTTTCATTCTTCTTTTAATGATCTCTCTGCTTTTTTTTGTTCTTTCCACGGTTTCATCTTCTCCAGCAAATTTTTAATCTCAGGTGTATCACGTATTGCCACCCTGAAATTTAGTTAGTTTGTTTGTTTTGGAATTTTGCACAAAGCTACTCGAGGGCTATCTGTGCTAGCCGTCCCTAATTTAACAGTGTAAGACAAGAGGGAAGGCAGCTAGTCATCACCCCCACCGCCAACTCTTGGACTGCTCTTTTACCAACGAATAGTGGGATTGACCGTGACATTATAACGCCCCCACGGCTGGAAGGGCGAGCATGTTTAGCGCGATACGGGCGCGAACCCGCGACCCTCGTATTACAAGTCGCACGCCTTACGCGCTCGACCATGCCTGAAATTTAGTCTAGATTAAATTCTACTTTTACGCAATTAATCCCAATTCTGATACAAGTGGTTTAACAATTTCTAATGTAGGAGAATTTTTTATTATTGGTAAAAATAATTTAAAGTCCAGTTCATTTAATTCTACCGAGTTATTTGTGCGATAACATTTATTTGGAAGACTCAACTCACAAATAACCCACGCATACTACTATTAATTTCATTCTCCGCCATCTAATCCGTAGTGTACCAAAGAAGTAGTGTCTTATAAACGTCTTCATGTATAATGTAATCCCATAGGTAATGTCCGAAAAATTAATACAGGAAGTGTATCATCATTTCTGTATTTGCAGAAGGATTTAATGACTAAAATATCTAGTAGGATGTGTATAAAAATGTTCAGACAAGTAAAATAAACTAACCCAACTCCACTTTCTCAGATCTTTAATTAAATAAACCCTTATGAAGATGGATGTGTCTGAGGCACATCAGGCATATAAATGTTTTATGAATTTTAAAAATGCAATAATGCAGCAGAAACTACACGAAATATTCAAGGTGTTTTTGGTGCGGAGTCTCTTTACGAAAGAAGATGTCGAAGCGCTACGTTCAGGTCGTCCTGTTAAGTTTAATGATGACTTGCTGCTGGCTGCACTTGATGAAGATTGTTATATATGTAGAAACGGCTGGTATGGGAAGAGAAAGCACTATGTCTAGGAGCGAACAACGTTTCGAAAGAGACTATGACCGAAGAAGGTCGAAACACTGTTCGCTTCTCGACATAGTACTTTTTCTATCCATACCATATTTTTACAAATATAATTTTCTCTACAAGTGGTTTTTCTTGTCATCACAGATGATGAAGATTGTGCTATAACAGTTAAAGAACTAGCATAGAAGCTTAATTCAACACATTCAACAGTTCACCGTCATCTGCAACAGCTTGGAAAGATGTAAAAACTTGGGAAATCGGTTCCCCGTTATTTGACAGAAACCAACCATAGAGTAAGAGTGGACATTTGCACTTCTCTGTACTGTTGTGAACGTAACTCACCTATTTTGAACAGGCTAATGACTGGAGATAAAAAAAATGGATATTTTATAAAAATGTTAAGCGTCACAAAGAATGGCTCAGTGCAGATAAACTGGCTAAAGTACAGCCCAAAATAGGATAATACACGGTCACACACAGTAAGGATTACATCTGCAAAGATTCAAGAGCTAGACTGGGAGAAACGTCCACATCCTCCTCCTTATTCTCCAGACCTTATCCCAACCGATTATCATCTATCCCGAATTTTGCAGAACTATCTTGATGGAAAAGAGCTTGGCTCACATGAAGGTGTCAAAATTACCGTTTTTATATATATTTCTCTCCAAACCTCAAGACCCGGCATGGCCAAGCATGTTAAGGCGTGAGACTCGTATTCTGAGGGTCACGGATTTGCATCTCCGTTGCGCCAAACATGCTCACCATTTCAGCCGTCGGGGCATTATAATGTGACGGTCAATCCCACTATTCGTTTGTAAAAGAGTAGCCCAAGAGTTGGCGGTGGGTGGTGATGACTAGCTGCCTTCCCTCTAGTCTTACACTGGTAAATTAGGAACGGCTAGCACAGATAGCCCTTAAGTAGCTTTGTCAAAAACAAACAAACAAACAAACGAAACTCCAATAATTTTATAGAAGTGGCATTCAAAAGCTTGTGAATCGTTGACAGAAAGTAATTAATAATAATAGAATGTACATTATTTATCAAGTAACATTAAAAGCGTTTGAAATTCTTTCTCTTTCTCTGAAACTAAAATTATACATTACTTAAGGGATGACTTGATACATAACGTTTCAACTGTAATGGTTACGCAGGTCTGTTGATCTCTGATATCCAGTGAAAGGACTTGTTGGCTATGGTATGCTATTTAAAATGTTTTGTACATTTTTATTCTTGAAATTCCTTGTGGGCAAATAAAGAATGGTGTGATTTAATTTATTATTTGGCTTAATATGATTTTATTGTCTAAACTTTCATTTACACTGTGCTTTTTAATGTATAAATTTTAGCTTTTGTCTCAGAAATTTATTCGCCGGATTAGCCTTATCTCATTATATTGTACTTTAAGGTTACAAAGCTGAAGAGACAGGCTCACTTAAGAATATAATGTAAAGAAACATCGCTTCATGTTATAAAACACATTAGATTTGGGTTGGTGTTTATGGCTGACATTTATATTTCAGAGAAAAGACTTGTTTATACATTGTGTGTTTAAGATTTGATAATTCAGTTTGTGAGCACTTTAAATGAAGAGGTTAAGTGCTTGCTACAGTGACGTAAAAGATAGATACCTATAATATATTTAATTATATAGCAAAATATGTAAGATAATGTGATTGATTTTAATTAGCAACAGCAAGGGACTCGGCAAGGTTCTACTCGCAATCTGAGGGTCGCGGTTTCGAATCCCCGTCACACCAAACACACTCTCCATTTTAGCTGTGAGAGCGTTATAATGTTACTGTGAATCCCACTTTTCGTTGTTAAAATGGTAACGCAAGTTTTACATTGCTAAATTAGGAACGTCTATCGCAGGTACCTTGTCCAGTGATGTCTTGGTATGTTGACTGTCTTTGAATGTAAATTTATTTTATTATTTCTGTAATAAACTTAGGTTTCACGAGATAACAATGCTTTTTTTTCTTTCTTAGACGGGCTTGAAACAATTTTTGACGGAGTTTATTAACGATTACCAAAATACAATTTCAAGTTATTTCAACATGAATACCATCATTAAAGGTAGTAACATATTTAAATAACAGATAAAATTCTGTAATCCTCCTAATTAGTTCCTCATTTGGACAGCGGTAAACAAACGGACTAACATTTCTTAAGTCCGGGGGTCGAATCCTCACTATAGACACAACGATAGCCCAGTGCTGCGTTGATCTAAGCAACTGAATAAATTCTGATTATAATTATTTCTGAGCTAATCTGTTTGAAAATTAAAAGTTATTTATACTTGTATATATACAAATAACTCGAATAGCAAAGTACCTTTGCATTTCTGTAAAACAAAAAATAAAAACACGAAAAATTTGGTGTCTTACTAAAACTTCCTCACCCTTATAATTCTTATCCATGACTTATGATCTCTTGTGTGAGATAAGAAGGAAACAATAAAAATAGTTAAGGAAAGGATTATTCTTGATAGATAATTTCTTTATTTGAAGTTAAGCACAACACTACAAAATGGATTATCTGTGCTCTACCTATCACGGGTATCAAAACCCAGTTTCTTGCGTGTAGGCCCGCATACATGCCGTTTTACCTCCGGGGAGCTTATATATATATTATTTCAAATAAATATGAAAATATAAATACTGTACAATAGAAAAATATCACGAATTTTAAACACATACACACATATATACATATACATGTAAAATTTAACTTATAAAATTTTAATTTTAAGTCAGCCCTATTACGGCTTGAGTCTCATTGGCTATTGATTGAAACTTTATTCAAAACCCTCCAATGAACACAAAAGATTAGTCCCAGCTATATTTATCAGAAACCCTCTTGCCTGTCAAAGACAGTATTTCTGCACCTCCCTCTTTTAATCCTTCATGAACGTTTCAATGCGCTCTCTGGTGCTGTAGCTTCTAGTCTTACAATCATTGTTATTCAACATTCCAAGTTATATCTACCCACTACTAACTACTATTACATCTTTACTGCCTGTGTCAGCCATTTTCCAGATGGATCTTACTTATTGCCTGTATATTTGTCTTTCTGTCTTTTTTTAAATATGGATTTCATGTTTTTACAGCTCGTTATTTAGTCTTCTAAATATCTAAATGCTAATTATGTACTTATACTTAGCGTATCATATTCTAATACCATAACATAATGGAATGATTGTAAATACCATGAATCCTGTCTTGTAGAATATAATTTGTAATATCATGGATATTACTACTTGGGAGCTAACATTATTATACAGAGGCTGGAGTCATCTGTACAACAGTGGCAGTCTCTACCTTTCTGTGTTCCATTACGTTTTTCATGATGTGGTTACATCGATTTTGACAAATAATTCATTTTCGCACTGGTGGCAGATATCACAGTTGTTCGATTGGCAATTTGAATCCAAAACTCACAGGACAAAACCTATATGATGTAGATTCCCTCTGAAAACAGTAATGTTATCCATCTTTTACTTGTTGGTGCTTACATGTGTGCAGAACACCATCGAGTTAAGACTTCTGTCACATAATCTCCACAAACATCCTGTTTCGAAAATGTCTCATTTACAACTGTTATTCAACTGATGAATGAACTAATGAGCTTGTTTATCTATATTGTAGGCTCTTATTATGCTTTAATGTGTATGTGATGAACTGGATTATACAACTGCATCCTAATAAGCTTGTTTATCTAGATTGTAAATACTTTCATCTTATTTTACTGTGTGATGAACTGTATTATACAGCTATGTCCTAATAAGCTTATTTATCTGTATTGTAGATATCCTCATCTTGCTTTAATGTGTGGGTGATGAGCTGGATCATATAACTATTTGTAACATCTGTCAGGGAATCTTCCTACCTGTTCTTATAGATGTCCAAGAATACTTTTTCAAAATATGATGGTTTCAGTCTGTTGTTCCCTTTAGAGCTAGAATCAGTGACATCCCCCGATATATTTGTTATTAAACCTATCACCATTGAGATTATTCTGCGTTTCATACCTCTCGTCCTCTATTGGCACAGCGGTAAGTCTACGGATTTACAACTCTAACATCAGGGGTTCAATTCCCCTCGGTGGACTCAGCAAATAGTCCGATGTGGTTTTGCTGTACACTCATATCTCTCACTGAACAGAATTAATCATGTAATTAAATCAGTTTATAAAATTCACGTTTATGTTACGGATTCTGAGCATAATACTTATGTTCATTCTGAGCGTTTACGGGAACCAGGATGACAAAGTCCACTAAAAACAGACTGTTAAAATTTCTGTTTATTAACATTCATATACTACATATGAACCAATCGCTTTTGAGATTACTTCTTTCTGCGAATTCCATTGATTGATCACTTTTACAAAAAGTCGTTCCTTTAAACCAACTCAGACTACAGTATTACGTATCTACTAGCCTATGTTACTAGCATTATTTACAGCCTAGACTTGCATAGCACATACTATCTGCAAACCGCGTTTGAAAGATTTAGCTGAGCAGTTTTACTCTCGACGTACAGTTAAGTAAAGATAATGTTAAGACAAAATTTGAAAGAAAAGAGATAAAATAACAGCATTATATTTAGCAATTACACTCTTCATGTATACTAATTACCAAATTAGAGAATTAGTCATTAAGCCTACTTCGAATTAAAATTTCTGAAAAAAACCACGCGAAAACTTTTACTAAAAGTCAAAACACCAAATATTGTTTAATGTTTAACATCGGTATGAAAAACACGTTCACGAAGTCAGAGGCTTTACCACCGTCATTCACGGGGTACGGTAATCATACATACGAGTATACAATCAAAACGCATACCAGTTTTCGCCTGTGGACATAAAGAACAAAACATATTATAACCCTTGAAAATTACACCCTGGAGAGTGACTTTAGAAGTCACAAAACCGGTAGAAAATAATGAGAAAGGGAAAAAAGCGAAAATTTTAAGGACTGTAGTGTTTTGTTAAACACATAGATAACACACACATATATATATATGAAACTGTAAGGAAAGTGGCATCAAGTGTTAACTACTATCGAAACGACTTGCTGTTGTCGTGTGAAAATGTACTACATTTAAATACAGTCACATAGATATAGTTTATACTATGATTGGTTGCCATCCCATCAATCAAAAAAGTGCCACACCATTATAAAATCAATAAAAGTACAAGCACTTATACTATATATAGTTTCTGAATGCATTTGTTACTTCTTTACCACGAAAAACAAAAAATAACATTCACTTATGGATTGTCATTTTACACACCAAAAGCTTAATTTATTCTTGTATCCAAAGTCAGTATAATAAGAGAATAGGTAACCAATCTTGTTTCAAAATATTATCATTTAAACAGAAACACATAAACAAACTAATTTCCAACGCCAGCTACCACTTCTCAAACTTAGGAAGTGAACATGTTCCCATATGGCAGGATTATCTGTAAACAGCAGGTAGTATGCTAGATTAAATCCATAATTCAAGGAAATAAGTGAACAGCGCAGCCCTTAACAATAGGTATTCTACCAGTTTACATCCATGTAGCAAAACAAAAAGTAAACAAAGGTAGCTCTAAATAGTCTCCCAACTTAAATCCATATAACAATTTAAGAGGTAAATAATAACAACCTCTCACGGCTAAAAGCTTAGAACGCTAAAAATCGTAGTGGTCGCAGTACAAGTAGCTGTGTAGCTTTGTGTTTAATTACAAAGAAACAAGTAGACTATGGTGGTTAATGATAGCAAAGACACAGATTGTTTGTTAGTAACCATTGATCGGTATCTGGAAAATTAAGTAAATATTGGTGGTTAATGGGCGTTAGTAGTCTGGTGATAAAATGGCGCAGATATCGACATTTAATAAATGTTTATTAACTGGTTTGGATAATAATGGAATATGAATGAACTTTGAATGATGTTGAAAAGATTTGATAAATACACGATTTTTGTTTCACTTGTGTCGAACATTTTAAAATGGTACATATGCTCTTCAATTAATCATTGAATAATGGCAAGTGAAAAGAAGACATAAATAGTTCTATGGTAGACAGTTATATCAATCATGCAGTTTCTGGAGAACATTCATGTTGGCAGTATTGCTGCATCGTATTCGTATTGTAAAATGGCTCCATCATAGTGCTTTCATGTACAAAGCACACTAGCCAACCCTACAGGTTTTTCATAATACATATAGTGTATGTACGATCATGGCAATGGTTTTACAGTGCTCGTTTCAAAAGTGTGATAGCAAAGGCACTCACAGGCACTACGCTAGGTGAATTGAGCAGTATGATTTCATTTCAAATAGTATGTATACCGATTTTATTATCGAGCCACTTGAGTTCCGCGATCATTGAATGGGAGGAAAGAGTGTAAACCCTATTCGGATGAACCAAAACCCTTTTTGTTTTGTTCCAGAAGGAGGTAATCCTTGACTATGCTACATAATATTGCCTGCAACAGATAAACGCCTTTGACGTTGATTCCTGTCTTTATGAATTCTCAGTTGTTATAAAACGTTGACCTAAATTTACAACGACTGAAGAGCGACATGTTACAAGTCTCTTTGTAGATAACTTTGGTACCCAAAGTTAAACAATATTCCTTTGTTTTCTAAGGCCATTAAGTTCAAGGGATATCTCTACATTGGAAATTATAAACTTCCAATCTAAAGACACTTTATGATATGAATGTAAAAATATATTGCGCCGGAAATAACTATTACTTACCCTTCTTAAAAGTGATTTTTAAGTCATTCACACCATCTAATACACAAAATAACGTCAAAAATATAGTTCTGTTTTATACCGTTCTACCGCAATGGAAAAAGAGCCAAAAATGAGAAGTTTAATTAATGTAAACATGATCTTTTTGTTTTAAATAGGAAATAAACATTAAAACTACACTTACAGATACTATTGTAGCTATTTTGGCAAAAGTTACAATAAGTAAAGAATAATTAAACACGTTGTAGGTTTGTCTGAGATTACGCTTTTAGGTTAAACTGGTTTTGGGAAACACTACCGTGAGTTGGAGTTATGTAAAAAGACAGATAAAGTATATAAGTTTTTGTTTTACATTTCAGTAGCGTTTTACAACAAGCTACACAGTTTAACACGCCATTATAATATAGGGTTTCTATTAAGAGGAGCAACTATGGCTAAAAACTAATGTGTTAAGCATTTTAGCGAACGTTTACTGCTTGCAAAGATTTTTGCCTTGAAATGAAGCAGTAGGATATAAAAAAAAGAAAGATATTTGGAATGTCATTCCGCTCTCCCCCAATAAAAAATAACAAATATCTGGTATCCTGTTACGCGTACTGACAATTAAGCTTGGTTTGTTTGGCCCATTGCTATATATATTAGATTACTAAGGATTGCAGTCTCCTTCTATAGTGGCTCAACGAAAAGTCTTAGAACTTATAACGACTAATAATTGAGTTTTAGTACTTGCAGTTGCCATATTTGACTCATTGTGGAGCCTTGCGCTTACCGGTAAACAACCAAGTGGTGAAAACAAAAATAATCATTTACAAGAAAAAAAAATATATAGCAATATTAATTTCTTTCAGAGGCGCCCCCTAGTGTCACAGCGACAAGTCTGCAGAATTACAATGCTAAAAACCGAATTTCAATATCGTGATGGGCAAACAAAGAAACACTTAGAGCCTGTAACGTTTTGAAAAATCTTGAGATCTTAAGACTCCTAAAATTATCATAATGGGGCCAACATTTTTAAAACAAATGATAGTAGACAATCTGTAATGAGCAGATCAGTATGGGGCTGGCAGAATCTTCAGAACAGATAATATTAAACAATCATTAACCAGTAGATTAGCATGGGACCACATTTGAATATTATTTTTGTTATTGTTGTATCATATCGTTGTGTATTAAACTTTGTTCTTAAAAATAATTTTTCAGCAGAAAATCAAAACCCATATACATGTACAAACATTTAAACTACATTCAGACAAACAATCGTTCACCACATATTAAATACTATTGTCAAGCTCCGTATAAAAACCAATCAACGTATTGATTGTTTTTGTTTATAAAGTTTAGTTAATCTTTATTACGCATTTCTATTATTAATCTATGTAAACACACTACAGGAAACTGCCTTATATGATTTAGACAATATCTAATATTTTTGGTACACCATTTGACAACAAAGATAAAAAAGTTTATGCCTAGACATTTATTTTATATGACCAGGTTTTGGTAAAATGTATAACGTATTCCCATGAAAATAGAGCACTCAGTAATATTTCGCGTGATAAACACACGTAATCTCTTTGCAACTCACTCTCCCGTCTACAGGACTTTAACGACGGTAGTGATCATGCCTTAGGTGCAACTTTGACAGCTGTGCCTTCAGTACCATATCGATTATTCTAACTTCACCTCGGACTGAATAGTAGCGCACGTTTTCTCGCCTCTTGGATTTTTCTGTCGTATTAAGTATTTTATCTAAATTGTGTTTTCTGCATTTTCGTAAAATAGCTACTCTACCGTTTGCCAAGTCAAAGTAGTAAGTAACTGAATATTTGTTAGTATGTGTCAAGCTTCTCCAAGTGCCAGAAACTGTAATGATGAAAGCAGTGTTCAAACAACATATGAATTCATCAATTTCAGTTTTTAAGGATTTTTTTACCCAGAGGAAAAAAACACCAAAAATATTTACTTAATGAATTCAACTTACTCCTTACGTTTCTTTGTTCTCCATTTTGTTATAAAAACAAAGGGATTCTAGAAAAAAAACGTTTAAAAGCAACTTGAGTACTTAGGAGAAAATAACTTGTGTATGAAAAGCAAGTAAAATAATTCTGTTTTTAACCCTCTCGTTACAGAAAATATAGGAGTATTTTAAAGGTAATTATATTTTTATAAATAAAAACATGATTGGTTTGAATTTCGCGCAAAGATACACGAGGACTACCTGCACTAACTGTTCTTACTTTAGCACTGTAAGACTAGAGGAAAGGCAACTAGTTATTCTCACCCACCGCCAACTCTTGGGCTGCTCTTTTATCAACGAATAAAGGGATTAGCCGTCACGTTATAACGCTCCCACGGCTGAAAGAGTGAGCATTTTATATGTTTAATTTTTTCTTCATCATATAAGTCTTCAGCACGATGAAAGAAAATGTTCTCTGTTGTTTGTTAACATGTTTCGTTTCATAGAACGATTTTTGAAAGAATAAGGGGATGCAACTATAAGACTGCTTCTGGTCGAATAATTTCATATAAGCAACTAATTTATTTATGTCATGAATGTTATACACTAAGTTGCATGTTTAGGTGTTGATGAAGTGTTATTTTTTGTATACACAAACAATTGAAATAATTCAGTCACTTAGATTAAGTAAAATATGATTTTATTTCGTCATCTATTTAGAATCGAACTACTTAATTCAGATTAAAAGCAAATACTTTACAAGAATAATAATTTCTTATCTTAGAAATCATCCTAAAGAAATATAATTCCTTATAAGGCATATAAAGCATAAAACTGTTGAACAACCTACTCGGTGAACTGGTCATCAAACAATGTTTCGATCTACTTCTCTATATTTACACTTTGAAGAGGACATGTGGATTAAATAGCTCGACAATTGTCTAATGACCAGTTCACAGAGCTGGCTGTTCTTGACAACAGCAACTTCGAAAACATGATGGTCTTTGAACGTTTAATCTCAATTTTCCTTTGGGATTCGTTTACAAACAATATAATCGGAATGTACAGATGTATTTAAAAATTACACACTTTTATTGGACGAATTTCATGTAATGAGAATTTTTGGAATGCCAAAAGTTAGTAAAGTTGGTTGGTTACGAAAAGCCATTTTGTTTGTTTGGTTTTGAAATTCGCGCAAAACTACCCGAGGGCTATCTGCGCTAGCCGTTCCTAATTTTGCATTGTAAGACTAGAGGGAGGTCAGTCATCACAACTCATCGCGAATTCTTGGGATACTCTTTTTCAATAAATAGTAGGATTGATCGTCACAATATAACGGCTGAAAGGGCGAGCGTGTTTAATGTGACGGGTATTCGAACCCGCGACCCTCATATTACGAGTAGAGTCCCTTAATCACATGGCCATGCCGGGCCCAAGGACATTTTTTTATTTTCACAAGTCAAAGAAGATAAGTAACTGATAAAATTTCAAACTTTTGCATGTGACAACTTTATTGCATTGTTTATTAAAGAAAGACCTACAAACCACATGTTTTGTTGGATGAAGAGTGAAAAACTGTTGTCAATGTAGGTTTATATAACCTCTGGGAATAGAAATACCTGGGATATCAATTACACTCTAGCGGTAAGTAAGGAACTAATTAAATATTATTTTTTACATGAACATTTGATGCTCAACTAAACTTCGAGATTGCATCGTCTTCTGTGAAAGTGATGTTTTCAGTGATTTACTCCTAGTTGTGTGTAGAATGACGAATTAGTTCAAAACGTTCCGTAACGAAACAGTTTTGGCAGTTAGTTTGAAGAAAAACTTCAAATAGTAAGGTATTAATAATAAAAAAATCTAGGCATAAAAGACAGCATGTTATGAGACAACAAAGCTAGTTCATCCGTTTAAGGAACACTTTTAAACGACGTTTTATTGGTTGTTGACCAACAACTTGTAAAATGTCTATTTTCAAAAGTAAATCACGGTTCTTAACCATAACGATACATATACAGGTGTTAAAAGTGTTACACTTTGGGCTTTAGTGTTATTGTTATTATTATCCCTATTGTAGGTTGTAGCAATTCACTTTCTCAAGCAGCACTTCTTCCATTTGCTACTACATAAAAGAAGCTCCTAATTCTAATTACGAGCACTTTAAGCCTTCTTTACTGGTATTTCCCAAAATACAGATGATCACGCAGGTCTAGTTACTTCAAATAGACGAATTAATTTGTTAAGGTCTTGAGACACGAGGAAATAGACATATTTGAAATTGTCTTTTCACCAAAGTTGAGTTGCTATTCTTTGTATAACAACACCGATCACTCGTCTTGCAGTTCCGCTCATCAACAGATATTTTATTGAATTCCCAAAATCAATATTGTTAAAAGAGAGCGAGGTAAATAAGAAAAATGTTTCTTTTGCAAGAAAAGTGGTTTATATATGTTGTATAATATGAGGTGGATATGTAGTATTTTAGGATTTAGATGTGTAGTATAATATGATTTGGATATTTAGTATAACATGATTTGGATAGTTAGTACAACATGATTTAGATATGTTGTATAATATGGTTTAGATATGTAGTAAAATATGATTCAGATGTGTAGTATAATATGGTTTAGATACGTTGTATAATACAATTTAGACATACAGTATAATATGATTTAGGTATGTAGTATAATATGATTTGGATATCTGGTATAACATGGTTTAGATATGTAGTATAATATGATTTGAATATGCAGTATAACATGATTTAGATATGCAGTATAATATGGTTTAGATGCATTATATAATACAATTTAGACATACAGTATAATATGATTTAGGTATGTAGTATAATATGATTTGGATATTTGGTATAACATGGTTTAGATATGTAGTATAATATGATTTGAATATGCAGTATAACATGATTTAGATATGCAGTATAATATGGTTTAGATGCATTATATAATACAATTTAGACATGGTATAATATGATTTGGATATTTAGTATAATATGATTTAGGTTTGTAGTACAAAATGATTTAGATATGTAATATAATATGATTTGGATATGTTGTGAATATGATTTAGGTATGTTGTATAAAATGGTTTAAATATGCAGTATTATATGTTTTAGATATGTAGTATAATATGGTCTTAAATACCTCATTCAATATTCATCTTTCTTGAATATAGCGTACGATTTTCAATGTGCCACATGGAAAATTGTATTCTCCTTGGGTGATTAGTTTTAAAGACATTTCATTTACAGAGTTTCCTTTACAATCTTCACATATATATAAGATTGAGAAACATAGACATTTCAATGTTTGCTGTCAAGCCTGAAAAAAATGTAAAAGTGGGTATTCAATACAAGAAAAAACGATTATTAACTATTAAGCATTACAAACAGAGAGACGTGTTTAATAATATTGTTAGAACCTCAGAACAATAACAGAAAAAGAGAAATACTTTTGTAATTTTCCATACGGTTCGTTTTGCTGCCTGTAAATTGTGATATATTTCATCAATATAAACCTGTAAATCTTTTAAGTATTTGAGTGTTTTACGTGTAAATTAAGTTAAAAATAGATAACATTATAGTAATTTCTCCATAGTATAATAATAATTTCTTATAAAGCTGGAATATTAATTTTCTTCCTGATCGAGCTACATACAATAACATACTCTTAAAATTTCTTCTTTTAATCTATATTATTTTAAGTATTTGACAAGTATCTTGTTCAATAGATTAATTCAGAGCAAATTTAGTAACATATTTTTTATTAAAATACATCTGTTTACAAAATATAAGTATGCCGATTATATGTCACTGAAAAACGTTATTCCGTTGATTATATATGGTCTGTACAGCAGGTTTTAACGATATGTTGTTGGAAAATACGTGTTAATTGTAGGTTTTAATTGTATGTTTTTGAAAGGACATGGCATTCGTACCTTATTGTTTGACAGAATTTAATGGCACACTGTTAATAAACATGTTACGTATATATGTTGTCTGTAATCTTGTCTTTGTGGTATGTTAATGAAAGAAGACATACGGAAGAGCCAGGGAGTTAGGGCACTCAACTCGTAATTCGAGGGTTGCGTGTTCGAGTCCCTTACACACCAAATACGTGGAAGCGTATAATGTTACGATCAATCCCACTATTCGTTGGTAAAAGAGTAGCCCAAGAGTTGGCGGTGGGTGGTGATGACCAGTTGCCTTCTTTCTAGTCTTACGCTGCTAAATTAGAGACGGCTAGCGCAGGTAGCCCTCGTGTAGTTTTAAACGAAATGAAAAACACAGAATATTTTATACAAAAATAACGATTTTAGCGCCTCTTACGTCGACAAGTGCAGGATTATTGTATCTGACGAGTGCGTTTTGACTCCAGAATTGGAGCGATGTTTCCCTCACAAAACCGTTCCATCGTACATTTTTAAAACATAAGCTACACCAATCTTTCCTGTAAGCTTTTCATAAACCATTTAGTAAAGGAGGACGACTATTTATTAACGTCTCTTTCAACCGTCCGATCACACAAAAAAACCATAGGTTACTTTTGATTATTTGACAGGTGTGCCTTTATATGAATATCAGTATCACCTTTGACATAGGATATGCGACGGTTCAACAGGAGGTATGACTGAAAGTATTATCTGGATGAACCAATAATCTGTTGGCCTCGCTTTCAGATGGAGATTTTCCTTGTCTATGTTGCATACCGTTGTCTCAGATACATGGGTGGATGTTACCATTGACTTTTGTGTTCACGTATTCTCAAAATACGCACTCCGACTTTAACGACTGAGGATTCGGTTTGTTGCATGCCCCTTCCTTGATGTCTATGTTTTATTATTCGATTAATGATATTTTGTGTTGATTGTATTGATAATTTGCGTCGAAAACGGTTGTTACATACCTTTCCCAAAAATCAATCAGTTTTGGGTGACTTATATTACCTATGTAACACTAAACGATGTCAGAATGATGTTCTGATACCTTCCGTTTCATAATGACTTTATATTGACTGTTTTTCTTACGTAGTTTTCTAACATGCATATCCAAACTCATTTTAATATAATGCTTTTATTTCATATTAATCGCACGTTGTTTGTAGGGCAGGATTTAATATCTGGTTGTTGGAAGGGTATTGGTTATTTTTGTATTATCTGTAGTGCAAATTTTAATAATTTAATGTTGGAAATACAGAAAAAGTTTATATTGTTCATAGGGTATATTTTAACAACATTGTACTGGAATGATATACTGTTAGGAAGGGAAGAAATGTGTGTGTTGTTCGAGAAGCAAGTTGAGTAACGTATTACGAGAAGGAGCGTGCGTTTGTGTGTTTCTCGTGTAGCAAAGCCAAAAAGGGCTATCTGCTCAGCTAACCGAGGGGAATCGAACCTCTAATTTTAGCGTTGTAAATCCGGAGACATACCGCTGTACTAGCAGGGGGCTGCTAGTAGGATGTGTGTGTTATTCACACAGGCAGGCTTTCGTCTCATATTGACAGGTTCATTAGTATT
Organism: Carcinoscorpius rotundicauda; assembly: GCA_011833715.1. Lineage (NCBI taxonomy): Eukaryota > Metazoa > Arthropoda > Merostomata > Xiphosura > Limulidae > Carcinoscorpius > Carcinoscorpius rotundicauda. Next base: position 53,001,094 of record CM022395.1, read on the forward strand.
TGTCTGTGCGTGTTTTCACATAGCAAAACCACATAAAACTATCTGTTGAGTCCACCAAGGGGATTCGAACCTCTGATTTTAATGTTGTGAATCCGTATACGTACCCACGTACATAGTATTTATTTGGAAGGATATGTGTTAGTTTACCCTGAAGGAAAGAGGCCCATCTTTCGAAAGCGCATGAGTTATATGGTTTTTATTTCGTTTCTAGCTATAAATAATTTTTTTAGTGATATAAGCAAGCAGTACTCGAGTATTTATTTTATAGAACAAAGAGAGACAACCCTCAACCAGCGTTGTAGTTTTTGTCAAGTTAGCTGTCTGTTCTTGATGACGAGAGACCCACTTGAAATAAAACTTGACCTGAAGATGACCTAGGAACGTTTAACCATTGTTTTCTGCTTATCAATAAGAGTGTTAATACCTATATCAGCTGTTCTGAGATACACTTTCTATTGTTGGTTTATCATGAGTTAACACTCATGAACGTAGTTATAATTGTTTAAAAAAACCTTCAAAAAAAGTATTTTGTCGAGCTTGTAACTTTAAGGCTATTTCGCGTCACGAGTTCAGCAATACCGAATACATTCACTAATATTAGGTAATTCAGTGCATCTAACTTAACATAATTACACACATCAAAAGAAGAAAAATAACGTGTTTTAGGTTGTAGTTGTGTTGTAGTCAGTATTAGACCTCAGTCCCGAATCTAACAAGTGTATCTATGTGTAAAACAAAGTTTTGTGTACTGCACACCAACTTCATGTAATCGTGCACAAAATTTGTACAAAAACTTCATAAATAAATTATCCTCTTTCCTTCATAATGACAGAAATTATTGATTACATGTTATCTCATGAGAAAACATACCTGAAGAGATGCTGCTGCCCATGACATTACTGTTAGTCATGAAAAGTCTACGTAAAAGGCATGCTTCATACACGTGTGATGTGTATAGTGGTTTTCACCTGCACCAGGAAGCAGGGAGAGAAGACCCATCCACCCAGTAGCAGAAATCGACTTAACCCACTGTGCTTGACTCACTTGTATCATACTGGGAGACAATGAGTCTTTGTTGTAAATTCCACGCTCGTGGAACCTACGCGCAAACTCGGATGCAGACACATAGCCGCTGTGTACAGGAGAGAAAATTGAACATTACCTACTATTTTCCTTTATACTAGTGTTGTTTCGGATGTTTTAAGTTCGTTATTCATGTACAAATAGATTCTGCTAACTTAGCTTACTCTACGGAAAACGTATAAACAACAACTTGTTGTCAAAGTGAACTACTGATACGTTTTAGTTCTAACAAATTTTACAGGTAAGTTTTCCAACAGACAACTTTATGTCTTAATTATAAAGTTGAAATAAATAATTGCAAGTAACTTGTTGAAATAAGCACAGTAATTCATGAAACAATAGGCTTTGTTGTTTTGTTTTAGAAACGAGACTAGAATATAAAAAAGAAATAAAGAGTAAACGATTGAAAATAAACAGTGAATGAATTATCTCCACATGTATTCACTTTACATGTATAAGTGTTACGTATGATTTGTGTATCTCAATTGGAGAAACTGGCTAAAGACAACTAGTGAGTATGTTAATTGTTTAACACTCTAGAGTAGTTGATCTAAATACATACAGTGTAGTAACTGTGTTACGATAGAATCCGTTAATCAACCAAGCTAATTATTATCCACCATGTTTCTGAAATAATAAAATAAATATAAATTTTACGTATGCGTACATATATAAATATTTACGCACTTATATAGATTGAAATATTAATAATTATATTTTAGACTTTTTCATTTCTTTCAGAACAATAAATATTTATATTATGCTGTAAACCTAAGTCACTGTTTACATGGAAGGAGGATTTTGTATCATGGATAGCATTCATAAATTTAGAGTTTCATTTATACCAACTGGTAAAATATTATTTATTTTTAACATATAGATATATTGATAAATAAACGGATTAATAAATCCACGAATTGATAGAATAGAATAGAAAAATAGAAAATGTCCCATTATTTTCTCTATCACAATTAAATCTGGAAAACCAGTACCGTTGTTTATAGGCATCACCAATATTTTTAACGTAAGTAGTTGTCCAAAATTCTTGCTATTATGCTACGTATGAGAAGTTCTGTTCTTAAACTCATTCTAGTTTTGTTCTGTATTTTCACTGAATCTTTACACTATGATATAAGAATGATAAAATATGCAATTTCCTTCTGGTAATATATTGGCTCGTCGTGTGGATACAAAATCTAATTCTCGCTAATGTATGAGATCAAATTTCTTCTTCAGGCGTCACATGATAGTAAGACTAATAGTCTATATGAGCATACTGCGTATAAAAAACATCGGCTGAAAAGCGTAATCATCGTACTACTACGTTATGAAACCATATAAAATTAAACTAAAGCGATATGTAACATAAATGTCTATTTTGTGTTTACCTTAATAAGTATAGAAAAAGTTGGATCTTTGTTATGATGTGTAGGTTAAATTAATCACACAGACATTTTTTTATGATTAATATATAAGATGTTGGATTTTAATCTGATACATGGGTTTATATTAAGCATTTGGAAACATTTGTACATATTAGAAAATGTAGAATATTTATGATTAATAGAGAATATTAGATCTATATTTTAATATGTGGGTTAAGTTAATTACACAGAGACTTTATAATTAAAACGTACATTACAGTTTCATGATGGTATAAGAGTTACATTCACCATTAAAGACATTTATAATTAGTGGAGAACGTACTGGGTATTTACAGTTCTATTTAGGTTAATTTAGTATGATATTTATAGACATTTGTAATTGGAAGAGAATATAATAAATATCTATGCTACTATGTGGTTAAGCTAACTTTTAGAAAAAAAAACATAATTAGTAGATTATACAATGGAACTGTATATGACGCTAAATGGGTTACAGTAACCACTCATAATAGTTTATAATTACAAATTTCACACTATGTATGTAAAACACGCTGTAATATGTGCGTATTCTTTCGGTCCAACGTAAAAACCTATTCACTCACATCGATAATCTGAATGGTTTGGTTTCACGGCATAGCACTAGTGTTACTAGAAATAAGCACATTTACAGGGATATCAGTAAGGTACTTTTATATACCTGTTTTTGAAGATCATAACACACCTAATGTTTTCTAGAAAAACGTACAACTGAAGGTAAGACACTTTTGTATTAAGAAAATACGAGAAGCCAAAACGAGATGTTCTTATAACTATTAAAACAGAATTCACATCGATAGCTTTTAAAACGTAATTCTGTTCATTAAGACATAGTATTATAGTTTTATTACTATTAGTTGATCCGCAGAATCTAGCTGACAGTGCCGTACCCTTGTTTAACGGCGCCCTGTGTGATATACGTATTCATTATCCTCAGCTCAACCTAACCCATTAGTTTGCTTGTAAATATCGAGCAATCAACGCCCTCTTCGAGTTGATGCCCTGTGCGAATACATTTCTCGCACTACCCCACGATAAGCCCCTGCTAACTGATTCTTTTTATCCAAGTTAAATATAATTCCTAATTTATCACAATAACACTTACTTATTTTACTCCTACATATTTCAAAACATTTTCAACTCAGATCAAACCCAAGTAATCAGATAATGATATGTAAATAGAATGGAAATAATATTTCTTTGATCCTACAATAGAAAAGATGCTTGTAGTTATTATCGCAAGCAGTGATAAGATACAAAATACATATATGTTATATTAATAATAATCCATATTAAAATGTACAACATCTTTGCTTGTAAGTAACTTGTTTATTTATATACTAAAACAACAGCATGCATCTGTGATTAACGACAATATTTAGTTATAAGGTTTTTCTTGAATTTATAACAGTATAACAAAGGGTGTTCAGACAGCACATTTCACAGCTTGTGTCTCGCTGTAATGTGAAATCCATGGTGCACTATTGCAGAAGCTGTAAAAAAGGCCAGCAGCTGGCACAACCATTCAGTTGGGCTTAAGGAATAGAGCTCGCTGACCTACAAAAGGAGTTGTTATTGAACGCCTAAACGTTTGAACGTGTGATTCAGATTCTTCATATCGTCTGCCCGATCCAACTTTCATGTGTGTAATGTGGCCAATTAATGAAAGATCCAGTAATGTGCCCTGTCTTCCCAGCAGCGTAAAATTTATCAGTCGTTGGTCCATGAGAATTTTTAAACGTGTTGTAAGCAGGTTTTGCCTTATATAAAAATATTATATAATCAACATAACAATGACAGTAGTTTATAGGCGAAACATTTGAATGTGTCCGTGGTTCTTATTTTTAACGAAAGAGCCAGATAAACATGGTAAAATATAAGATCAGTTCTAGACATGTAATGTATTTAAAAGTATTAGAGCATGATAAAAGTAAGTTGACGTGATATTTGATGACAAATTTTATCGCCAAAAGTTTTAAAAGTTGTAAATTAAATTTGTATAATGAATGTTTACAATCCTTTTCATGGAAACTAACACTAATAATCTAATAAACTATATACTACTAAACGGTAGTAAACAATGTTCTTTATAGAATCTAACACTAAACGAATAGTCTAATAATACTTCTCATTGGCCTCTGAAATATCTACGATTTGTATTATTAATCATGTTTAAACCATTATAATTTCGTCTATTATATTCACCTTGACAAAAGCACAAGTCTAAATAATTTTTTCTTTGTATTACATTTAATAAAGCTCTTCACCCCTGTATCACAACGAAAATTTAGACATAAAATAATTAGAATATAAGAATTTTTGTTACTCTACATAAACGTAAGTTCAGTGCTCACTAGATAAGACGATATAATAATAAAACTAGTAGAAATACGTTATTGCTGATAAAACTATTACGGCTGTATTTCTTTTTCTTTTCAGAAGTGCAAGAGAAACAAAATGTATCATAACATACAAGAAAGTCACCATTTAACAAGGACCGAGACTATTGGTTAAAGATTGACATTCAAACGAACTGATGATATTAGCCTGTTAAAATTTTTTTTACAGGATAATAAGTAGTTCTGTAGGAACTTTAAGTATGTCTCAGAACAGTGGTACTTATAGTATCCTGAACTAGATCACTTGACGTAGAGGTCTCTAAGTTACGTTCAGCATGATACAGAATTTTATCTGCTAAACAAACTTGAAAGTTTGTCTGTCTACTTTTTTAACAGAGCAATTTGCGCAACAACCAGGCCTGAAATTTCCCGACAAGCTGTCTCCTTCAGTTTCTGTTTAATGTTTCTCTGTCATGAATTTATAGCCTAACTTCCCTATAAAAAAGCCCTCGACTCGTAATCTGAGGGTCGCGAGTTCGAATCCCCATCGCACCAAACATACTTGCATAATGTAAAGATCGATCCTACTATTCGTTGTTAAAGAGTAGCCCAAAAGCTGGCGGAGGGGGTGTTGATGACTAGCTACCTTCCTTTTAGTCTCACACTGCTAAATTAGGGACGGCTAGCGCAGATAGCCCTAATGTAGCTTTGCGCGAAATTCAACAAACAAATAAACCCTATAAAAATCAATAAGAAAGTTCACTGCTCACCTTTATAGAAGTTGTTTACTGGAAAATACTTTAATAATTTCCTCACATCCTTCGGTGTCAACAATGCAATCGAATTATCATACAACAATGTGACACTCGTCCAAGGTTTTTAAAGCTCTCCTTTTGTCGCATCCACTAATGTGTCAACTCAATTAAGAGTTTCACGACTCAGTGAGCAACTGGCTGTCGTTTTCTCGCCTCTTCTAGAAATCCACATAATTTAAATTTAGGTTGAATAGCACATACCTTGGTTTTATTTGTTACATCACATTCAGATTTTCTGCTGTAATAGCATTTTTACAGAAGATAGCTTAAGTGAGAATCTTTATAGTTCTACTAAATTTAATTTCACACAGTCAGTTTTTACACTGATAGTTACTGGACTAAATCATAGTGAGCTTTCAATTTTTTTTATTTGCAGACAGTTAAATTACGAGAATATATGCGATCAAATTAGCATAACAAACGTATAAAAAAGATGATTTTTAATCATAATTGTTCGAAGAAAACGGTTAATGTTTTTATTTGTATGAGGTCATTTAGCAAATGTTTTCACACTGTGAAATGATTTTCTTGGAACTAAATCGTTTTTTCTTCTTAATCAAACATTCGTATTTAATTTATTTTTGTCTTATGCGTCAAGCTGCTTTTCTTTGTTTTGCCTTGCTGCGTCTTTCTTCTTCCACAGTGCTTAGCGTTTTCGTGCTTGCGATACAAGTTGCTACTGTTTTTCTTCACTGGCCATATCTCACATTTTTATGGTTCAATGACGTCTAACAATTCGTTTTATCTATTTGTTCTCCTTTCTTATCAACCTTTCTAAATAGATTTTCATTCCCTGGGTTTATACATGGATGTGGTTGTATGTCTGTGTGAGTATATATATATATATTATACGGTGCTTCAAGACAGTCTCTAAGCGGTAAGCAACGTGTATAATATAAGTTCCATTCATTTCTGGATGTCTTTTCATTCTCTTTTTCTCTATCATTGGTTGAACAGTTCCCTTCTCATAGAAAGAGTAAAACATCATCTTGGCTTTCTTTTTTTCCATTAGGTATCTGTATTAGCTTAGCAGTGCTTTAATACAATATAACACCACAAGGGGGACGTATTATCTGAGACACGCATTATTCTTTTAGAAAGGTCTTATATTCTCCAAAATTGGACTGAGCTAACAGATAAAGTTATATATCTTCACATTTGCTAAAATACGTTAATTCATGAAAGTAAGTGGTAATACCGAATAACGAATGTTTACTTACCTATAATCACTGAACGCTATAAATCTTTACGCAGATCCATTTCTGTAATTTACATCAAATCTTCCAGTAAAAAAAAGAAGCAAAACAAGTAGACGCTAGACAGCTACGCTTTAGTTTACCAAAACAGTGCAGAACGGAGTATTTCTTTGTTTTTTTTATTTTTTCTACAATAAATCACGTCTAATGAGCAGTGAAACTCAAAAATATGCATAACTGATAGTTTAGACTATTTTAAATAAATCATTTGTTTGTTTGATGTTAAGCACAAAACTACACAATGGGCCAACTGTGCTACCACAGGGATCGAAACCCAATTTTTAGCAGTGTAAACCCGCAGACATATCAGGTAATACATGATTTAAAACATAAAAACAAAGGGATAGAATATATTTTGGGCACCATATAGTAAGATAGCCAACCATAAATCATCAGTAAATCGTAATTGTGGTTGTTGGATTAAAAAAAAACACCTTGCTATAAGTATAGGCACCATATGTCACAACACGTTACAATATAATTGACTATATAACGTGATAGACAAGAAGAGAATGTTCAATAGGCCCTGATATAAGTTTAGTTACATTCTCTTTTTCCAATAACCGTGTAAGGCTTACTAGAAGGTGACTAAAGCGTGAAATGAAGTTCAGCAGAACCTGATCTGACGGATGGTAGGATCAGTTAAATATATAAGACCGGATATAACGGAACTAAGAAAGTTTACAAGTGTTTATTGGCTCTCAAAAATTCCAGAGAATATTAAACTTGTTATTTTTTTTTCACTAACAGAGACAAGAGCAGTTTGTGGTTAGCAGATTTTAGCTATATGAGAAATTTTTCTTTGTGAGTGAGCTTGGTAATGAAGATATATGAAAATGTCAGACCTACATTTTAAGATTTTTGTCCCAAATTTATCAGAATGCACGAATTATGAATAAAACTGCTTCTATAACCATTGTAAAACAAATGTCTTGCTTTATCTCTCTTGATGTTTAAGAAGCGTTTTCCATTTATGCTAATCAAACAACTGTGTATTAACGCTATAATTTATTAATTAGCATTAGCTTATGATCAGATCGAGTTATGTATTTAATCTGAAACTAACAATAAACTCGACTAATTAAACATGTCGTTCTTGAGTTTCTACTTGTAGAGATAAGAATGCATTAGTTGAGCACCCTCACTGTCACCGATATTTTTGACAATTACAATCATATTCTAATTACTAAATGTAACAGTACCTCTGTACAATGTAAAGTGTGAAAATACTGAATAGTTTTTAATATATAGCTTGTTTTAGAACGAAAATATGACTCTAATAATTAGAAAGTAATCTTGCAAGAACTTTCACGTGTTCTCTGATGTCCAGCATGGTAGGGGATAAGAACACTGGTTTGTCTATAACGAAATTATATAATCCAAAAATCTGTCAAACTACTCAGATTTTTCAAAACTTACACATTGTCCTAAAGTATATTTTTTAATATGGTTGTTATAGGCAAAATGGTAAACCAACATGAATTACGTCCAAGTAGGCCCGGCATGGTCATCTGATTGGGGTAACGGTCTCGTCATCTGAGGGTCGCGGGTTCTAATTCCCATCACATCAAAACATGCAGGCCCTTTTATCCCTGGGGCCGTTATAATGTTACAGTCAATCCCACTATTCGTTGGTAAAATAGTAGCCCAAGAGTTATCGGTGGATAGTGACGACTTCCATCTAGTCTTACACTGCTAAATTAGGAACGGTTAGCGTAGCTAGTTTTTGTGTAGCTTTGCGAGAAAATTCCAAACAAACAAAACCTTATAAACATTCCATAGACGACGTTTTACAGTGAGATTTAACACGTACAAACTGAGTCTTGTTTTACTCACGTTAGTGTGGTTTGTTAAGGTCAGTCAGATGGTTAGGGCGTTTGACTTGTTAAGTCAGGTGGTTATGATGCTTTCTTCGTCGCGTGTCACAGATTCAACCAAATGTGATTTCTCTTTCAACTGTGAGAGCGTTATAATGTGACTGTTAATCCCACTATTCGTGTGTAAAAAAGTAGCCAAAGGGTTGGCTGTGAGTGGTGATGACTAGCTGCTTTCGCCTTGAAAATTCTAAACATAGACTTTGCTGTATTACATTTTAAATATTTTATTTCCTTCACTAAAATGACACTTTAAGTTAAAAAATAAATTTTAAATAAATTTTATCATGTTTCATCCATCTTCATTTAAAGCATACGAACTCGTTGCCAAATATATGTCTTTGAATACAGTCTGTTTTCCTAAAGAAACACGGAATAGATATACACATGTTGTACTTTGACTTGTAGTTTACTATCACATATTTGGTTAATACCATAGTCGTAAGAGTATATGTCATAAATTAAGATATCCGAGGACATCTGTTGTTATGTAACTTCAATCTTTGAGACAATGGTGCCTAGACATAGTTAATATTATAAGTTCACTTTGTTCGCCTCTGTTAATATTTTATAAGCCTAAAAGTATCACTGGTCTTCCTGTGATACCTAGCATTCACTAGCATACCTCACTTCCAAATATAGTCTTGTGTTGCAATCAGCGTTAGATTCAAGGTATTCACAGACTTGCCCTGAGGATATAGACAGGTCTCTCATAGTCTTAAGGATGTCAAATCCTTGCTCATTCCCTTGTCCAAACCAAGTTTAGCTTATATTTTTGACTTTATTATCCCTTCTTCTTTATCTTCCCTTGCTTGGACCTTAGGTACACTTTAGGAATCATAATATCTTTACGAGCAAGTTTTTTCATACTATTTGTATGATCCCTTGGTAGTCTTTTCCATTAAATCCTTAGACTTGCTTTTTACATTTGCTTAGCTGCTTCATCCTCTTTCTAATTAATAAATCCAACACTTCTCTTTTTGCCGAGCTTACATATATCGATGGATATGTTTAGGGATTAAATACATGATAAAAACAACGGAAAACTTTAATCTCTACCTTTTTGCAAATCCAAAGAGTACGAACCAGAATGATGGTGAAGATTGTTTAATATTTTCAGAAATATCTCTTCGTTTATTTGGTCCCAGTGCATATGTTTAATGTGCAGGTGTGTGTAGGAGTTTAACCTTCACTATTTGAATAAAGTGAATTAACACCAACCCCAGTTTAAAAACAATTCAACTGCCAGGAAGGATGATTTTGAGGACCTTCTACGGTCAAGGTCAGGTTGTGTCCTCAGTGTAATGACACAGAGTCGAGTGAGTGTTTCTAAAACTAAGATCTTAGTATAGCATTGATCAGATGGGAAATATTTTGTATTTCCTGCAATACTTTATTTCATCACATAAATCGCTCTTGTAAAATCTAGATTTATATTGAAATATTTACAACTAAATAAAGTCAGATTAAATAACTTCGAAGACTTCACGTTATCTGAATTGCATACTAAATCAAAGTGGAAATAAAAATAGCAACAGCATGCGGCCTGTGAAGTAACACGGGGATCGAACTCCGTAAGTTTGTGTTGTAGGCCATCTAGCTTACTGCTGAGCCACTTGGTAACCCATTATGTTTATTGAGTAACACTAAGTATGTAATCGCTATATTAAACTTTCTTCTTCTAAATTGATATGTAATTTATTATAAAAGACAGTCCTATATTTTATCATTTGTTTGCTAGGCGCAAAAAATAATGATTTGGTTTTGTGTTGCAAATGGAGCTTTAACATATTTCTCTTTTGCTTTTAAAGCTTCAGTTTTTTTCTTTTGTTCGATGCCAGGATCAGATTTACAATGACGTTGGATCTTGTTACACTAGTTACTGCAAATAACCATTGTGTACATGTCGAAAACTAGCAGCCTTTTCAGTTATTTAAAATAGTTTCTATTAGAAATAACGATGATTTTACGATATTTAGTTCATAGTACTTAAAAACACTGAAGGATGACATTCTATATTATAAATAAGCGCTGTGTGCTGAATCTAATATCAAATAACTAAATAACTTTGATGTATTTTTTATCCCAAGGAAAAGAAAATTGAGTAATAAGTTATTCAGGCTTCTTACATAGTGGTAGGGATTTTGCTTATCAGTTGTATCAACTGACTTATATACATCCATGCGATGGAAAACTTATAGCTTATATATTCCCAAGGTTGTGTAATAAATCTTGCTGGTAGGAGGCAAAATCAATTCAGATACTATCATGAAACTTCAGTCACACATCGAAGAATCCTACTGGGAAAAGAAAATGGATTGCTTTAAGTATGATCTTAAATATAAATGGAACATGACAGTTTAGTGTTATGTAAAACATGATGGTTAATAATTATATATATATGTATGTGTGTTAATGTGTTTGCACATTAAGTTAATATATATAACATTGTATAAAATAAATAAGAAATTTTGCTAATAATTGAAAATTTAAGATTAAGATTTAAAAAAGAACCATTTTAAAGCTGTTCGGTTTTCCCTGAACATTACAAAGAAAACTTGAGTATGTTATCACTTCCATTTAAATCCGTTACGTTTTATGCTAAACGATTTCAATTGAAAAATAACCCATTCCGTATTAAAATACAAAATCAATGTTAGTTCGCCCCTCTTAACTTTGGAAATCATAGATTAATCCTATTCTTCATTGTCTTTTACAGGAGCTGCAAGTCTGAAGATATGAGTGTTACTAAGAGAGCCTCGATGACTTACAATAAGAGTCTCCGACAGTAAAGATTTCATCACTCTTTTACTCAGCAACGACTTTAAAAAGGTCCTTATCTCCAGGGTGTAACAAGAAACATGAATATACTGAACACCATTTTGTCTATGTGGTGGTTTAGTTTTTTTATTGCACCAGTTCAGGATGTAGGAAGTGTCTTACACGGTAAAACACTAATGTAGACCTTTTGTTAAAGCTTTTGTTACATTTTTAAAGTCAACAACGTTCTAAAACCGTATGTTACAAAGTCTGATCTGTCTGTTTATGTCGTTGTTCTTATTTATACAGAGAAGGAGCTTAAAGACGGGCTAAAGCAAACTTATTCACAAGTACAATATTTCTGTAATGCAACAAAAAGATATAATATTCATAAATGTACCTAAAGTATGAACGTTTTATAACTTTCAAGAAATTTGTTAAAGAAAGGTTTCCTTTTGAGATGTGAAAATTTACATCATATCACACTGATTTTAGATTCAACATAAAATAAACCATTGATTTCTGTAACTATGAATACTGTGTATTGACTTCATTACATCATACTGACTGTAAACTTAATATCAAATAACTGAGTAAATTTTATGTGTATGAATACTAAATATTTCCAAACGATGACAGTTTTGTATATAATGATGAAACATATAACGTTTCTATTTTCAGAAATAACGTGCTACACTTGTTCAAACAAGACAACCAATTTTGATTGTAACAGATATGCTGTCGATCGGCCTTGTTTCCCAGGTAATAAGAAACATCCATTGAAATATAAAGTGAGAATGTTTTTGTAAATGATAGATATGTTAGCATGTGGGTTAATTGTTTGTTTGTTTCAAGCACAGAATTAAATAAAGGAATTTCTATGCTGTACCAACCGCGGGCTACGAAAATTGCTTTATAAGCTAGTTCATCGTTGAACAAAGATAATTTAGCGATAATTGTCTAGTTTTCAGAGATTTCCTTGATAACTGCAAACATAAATATGTCCAAGATGTGAGACATTATGTTTATTACAAATTATGTATTGAACAATAAGGAAATGCAACCTAAATTTATCTGATAATTGCGACCTTTATAGATATTGTTTCATAAGTTATAAGAAAACATAATGCTATAGCCAATGATGTAATGTTTCTCAATAACAGGCCTGGCATGGCCAAGCGCGTAAGGCGTGCGACTCGTAATCCGAGGGTCGCGGGTTTGCGCCCACGTCGCACTAAACATGTTCGTCCTCCCAGTCGTGAGGGTGTAAAATTGTGACGGTCAATCCCATTATTCTTTGGTAAAAGAGTAGCCCAAGAGTTGGCGGTGGGTGGTGATGACTAGCTGCCTTCCCTCTAATCTTACACTGCTAAATTAGGGACGGCTAGCACAGATAGCCCTCGAGTAGCTTTGTGCGAAATTCCAAAACAAACAAACAATTCTCAATAATCCGGGTTTCAATATGAAAGCTTAACACACGCCTTTTTAATGAAAGTTACACTTTGTTTAGCGACAAATAACTCATAACTTTTTGAATCATAAATACATTAACTTACAGAAAAACTAACCAATCGACCCACTGGATTAAAACAGTACGGTAGAAAATATTTAAAAAGGAAAAAGAAGTAGTTTTACATAAAATCATGTTACTGGTAGATTAAAAACAATTTTTAGGTAAGTTTTTAAAATGTTTATTGGTACAATTCGTGTTGATGTTGAGTCATTTCGGCTGGAAAGTTTGTGTTAAGACTTCTCAATTGTAATTGGACGTCAGAGAAATGAAACTTAAGAATTTGTCGGTTGGAATGTTTCATTGAAATACATTTTTATGGTATTATATTTATAAAAAATAGTTTTTGTGTATTCACGTTATTTAGTCTGTTCCCCAAAACAAGGAAATACCCCGCAAATAGTGTTTATCGATTTTTGCCAAAGTTCTACAAAACCCACCACATATTTCTCTTTGTAGTCAAATGACCACTGATGACATTCTGTTTTTTGTCATTATAACATAACTTGGATGAATGTAACTTATCACAAAAGATTCTAATTATTCGGCACTTGATTTTGACTTTATACCCCTAATAAATGTAAGAGCAACCACACATATCCCCGCCTCCCCGATCCTTATAGAGATTACATCAGTTCATATAAAAAAAACAACTAATTTTCACTTTCTAACAAATAAGAAAATCCTTTTCAGGTCCAGAATGATCAATGATCTGTATCATATTTTGAGGTGTGATAAGTAGTCTCAACCTTAGTGCGATACTAAAATGTGGTGTAGCTTTGAGCGAAATTGAAATAAACAGTTTATCAAAAATATGTGAACAGAACATTCACCTTATTGATACATTTGAGAATTTTTTTTATGTCGATTTATGTCAGCGATATATTATCTTGCATTTAAAAAAAAACTGATAAATACTCCAATTAAACGCTTCAGACATAATGCCAGTGTAGAATTTCATAAAAATCATATATAATCTATTTTCATATTTTACTTATATGTACTTTGGAACTAAGACTACTTGATTTCCGAAAAAAAACACAGAAACATTGTTTTTATTTTATGAAAGCAGATGGCGGGAATAAACATTCTTTCATTAAAAAAAATGTATACATGAAATACTGTTATTTGTGTGCTTATGATTCTTTCATTATGAACGGTTGTGTGCATGTAGTTCTTTAATAAGAAACATTTGTGTGCATGTAATTATTTCATTAAAAACGGTTGTGTGCATGGAAGTTTTTTCATTAAGAATAACTGATCCGTCTTTAATTAGGAACGGTTGTGTGCATATAGTTCTTTCATTAGGAACAGTTGTATGCATATAGTTATTTAATTAAAAACGCTTGTGAGCTGTTAGTTCTTTAATTATGAACTGTTATGTGCATGTAGTTCTTTCATTAGGAACAGTTGTGTCTATAAAGTTTTTTAATTAGAAACGCTTGTGAGCTTTTATTTATTTAATTAGGAACGGTTGTGTGCATGCAGTTCTTTTATTAAGAAGGGTTGTGTGTATATAATTCTTTTATTAGGAACGGTTGCGTGCATATAGTTTTTAAATTCGGAACGGTTATGTACATATAGTTATTTTATTAGGAACACTTGTGTGCATGTAGTTCTTCAATTAAAAACGTTTGTGAGATATTATTTCTTTAATTAGAACAGTTGCATAAATATTGTTCATTCATTACGAACGGTTGCGTACATGTTGTTCTGCCATTAGGAACGTATGAGTACATGTAGTTATGTCAACAGGAACGGTTGTGGGCATGTAGTTCTTTAATTAGGAACACTTGTGTGTATATAGCTATTTATTTAGAAACGGTTGTGAGCTGTTAGTCCTTTAATTAAGAAAGGTTGTGTGCATGTAGTTCTGTCATTAGGAACGCTTGTGCGCATATAGTTCTTTCATTAGGAACGGTTGTGTGAATATAGTTCTTTCATTAGAAACTGTTGTGCGCATGTAGTTCTTTAATTAGGAACGGTTGTGGGCATATAATTCTTTAATTAGGAACGGTTTTGTGCATGTAGCTCATTCATTAGGAACGGTTGGGTGCATGAATTTCTTTCATTAGAAACTGTTGTGTGCATATAATTCTTTTATTAGAAAGGGTTGTGTGCGTGTATTTCTTTAATTAGGAAGGGTTGTGTGGATATAGTTGTTTAATTCGGAACGCTTGTGTGCAGAAAGTTCTTTAATTAGGAACGGTTTTGTAAATATAGTTCTTTAATTAAGAACGCCTGTATACATGTAGTTATTTCATCAGGAACGGTTGTGCGCATATAGTTCTTTTATTAGGAACAGTTGTGTGTATATAGTTCTTTAATTAGACATGCATGTGAGCTGTTGGTTATTTAGTTAAGAACGGTTGTGTGCATGAAGTTATTTCATTATGAAGGGTTCTGTGCAGATAGATTTTGTGTGGTTTTGCTCTAAAACAAACAAATAAACATTCTTTCTTTAATAATAATATGGATGATAAATATGTATATATTTATATTATTATTATTACTAAAGAAACCATCGATAGGGTGTGTTAAATTAATTACATTACTTACAGGTTTAATCTCTAAATCTGATCTATATGGATAGATTGCTTTGGTTAGGTTTTTTTGGAGCTTCAGGTTTATTAGACCAGTGTTTAATGCTTTATATCTAATCCATGCTGGTATTTTCAGGTTTGACAGGTTACGATGAAGTCTATTTTTAACGGCCCGGCATGGCCTAGTGTGTTAAGTTGTTCGACTCGTAGTTTGAGGATCGCGAGTTCAAATCACAGTTGCACCAAACATGCTCGCTCTTTCAGCCGTAGCAACCTTATAATGTTACGGTCAATCTACTATTCGTTGATAAAAGAGTAGCCCAATAGTTGGCGGTGAGTCGTGATGACTAGCTGGCTTCCGTATTGTCTTACATTGCTAAAGTAGGGATGGCTAGCGCACGTAGCCCTCGAGTAGCTTTGCGCGAAATTCTAACAAACAAACAAACAAACTATTTTTAATATAATAGGAATAGGTAAAATTCTAAATGTGATGAAATCTAGGAAACATTTTCATGACTGAATGTTAAAAATAATTAAAAATAAAAGTGCTAAAGCCTGGCATGACCCGGTGGTTATGACCGATATATTCGGTCTTTCAGTTGTTAGGGTGTAATAATGCGACAAACAGTCCCACTAGTCGTTGTTAGAATAATAGAGAAAGAGATGGCAGTTGAAGTGGTTGACTACCTATCTTTCCTTTAGTCTATAGTTTCCACATTAGGGGCGATAGACATATGGCCCTCGAGTAGTTTTGCACGAAATAATAAACTACGATATTTATAGAAATGGGAAGGGAGCACATAGCATATTAATGGAAAAATATAATTTGTATCATGTGGTGCGCAGTTCTTAACATTTCAGATTTGTTAAAATGTTCGAATTGTAGTAATAAAGACATCAATTAAATAGATCCGGTTCTGATGAAAGTTTGCTGGTTGTTAATGCAGGTTTTGAATGGAGGTGATACCTTCTACTGCAATTTTTTTTTATTTATTGAGTAGTTACTTCCTTCAACATTTCACTGATTAACCCGTGTCCTTCCATAAATATTTTATTTATATAGTAAGTTGTGGTTTATGTAAATTAAGGACTAAGTAAAACGATGGATCTTCAATCAGAGCTATCAGCAAAGAGGACTAAGACAGTGAGTGACCATTAATGCGTCATTTGTTTAGAATCTGTAACGAAAAACAATCATCAAAATCCATCCATTGGTTGCAGTCTAGCCAGACAGGTGCTCCAGTCTCTCATAAACATATCAAGACAGCTTTTGTAGACAAACCAAAACAGCTACTGTCGACTTACCAAGACAGCTACTGTAGACTTTCCAAGATAGTTACTGTAGACTTACCAAGATGGTTACTGTAGACTTACCAAGACAGCTACTGTAGATTTGCCAAGATAATTACTGTAGACTTACCAAGACAGCTACTATAGACTTACCAAGACAGCTCCTATAGCTTTGCCAAGACAACTATTGTAGATTTACCAAGACAACTATTGTAGATTTACCAAGACAGCTACTGTAGATTTACCAAGACAGCTACTGTAGACTTACCAAGACGGTTAGTGTGAACTTTCCAAGATAGTTACTGTAGACTTACCAAGACAACTAGTGTAGACTTATCAAGACAGCTACTTTGGACTTACCATGGTAACTTCTACAGACTTATCAAAAGTGTTACTGTAGACTTATTGACATGCCCGAACTCTGCTTCATTGGTTTATTAAAGTTCTCCTTCTTTGTGCATATTATGTATGCCTTTACGTTATGTAACGAAAACAACACATTTTACGATGTTTGGGATCAAATTAAAATAGCTCAAGGCGTTGGAACAAACTATTTTTTTCGTTAAGTTTTACCTCAGGAGCTGTTACAACATAGGACTGTATTGTTAATTGTCTTTCTTATAACCGTCAGAGTTCAGACATGGTAAGGGCTTCAGTAACGGTCCTTTTAAACCATTGAGACAGGCCTGACTAATGGTGGGTACTAAGATGTACAGAAGGATGAAACAGAAAGTGTCTGGAAGATCATAAGTACATATGAAACGAGATTTGCACATGGAAATCAGAGAGTATGGGTCCAAAGAAATTTCTTATTTATATGTTTTAAACGATAATCCCTGGAATACAGGGTAAAACGTTGACAAGTACTTTATAGCATCTATAAAATCATTAACAGGTTCTAACCTGTCACTAGCAGGTGAAAACCTCATTCGTTTCTACCTATGAGATGTCATTGGTCATTTGATGCTTGTGTTTGATTGATCGCAGGCTGTGTACTACTGGTGTATTTTGCCCTACAACTTTTCTGGGACACGGCTTTCCACGTAAAATTCAAAATATTATCTTTCATTGGCCAAACTAACGTTTTGTTTCTGTGAACTTTGGCTCTATTCAAAAGAGAAAGTATTCCGTCTTGTGTTAAGTGTCCAACAAACGGATTTCTACGACTGCCTTTGGTTACGAATTTTAAATAAATAATGCAGCGTTAATCCTCCACTGTACCAGGTTTGTTTGTTTTTTTATGCTTAGCCCGGCATGACCACATGGTTAGGACCGTCGACTCGCAATCTGAGAGACACGGGATCGAATCTCCATCATACCAAACACACTTGCTCTTTGAATCGTGGCAGCGTTATTAATATATCAGTCAATCCCACTATTTGTTAGTAAGAAAGTAGTTCAAGAGTTGGCGGTGGGTGATGAGGACTAGCTGTCTTTCCTCTAGTTTACACTGTTACATTAGGAGTGGCTAGCATAGCCCTGGCATAGCTTTGCGTGGAGTTCAAGAACAAACAAACAAACTTTTTGCAAAACGATATGAGTGAAAACCCATTGCTTCAATTTGTCACTAACTCAATCAAACCATCACAATCAATATAACAATAAGATAATGAAGAACAAGGTTTAATCCCAGAATTATTGAAGTGGTTAAACATTTTACAAGAATAGTAACGACTTATGCTCAAACAATCGTTAATCAGAAATTTATGTCACCAAAACTGATCATTTTACGATCAAAATTCAAACATTCCAACAAACTTGGAACATTAAAAGCAATTTTAGAACATGAATTGAAGCGTGTGTATGAATTTCGTTCGAAAAAGAAAAAAAGATTGTTTTTGTTTGTTTTGAATTTCGCGAAAAGCTACTCGAGGGCTATCTGTGTTAGCCGTCCTTAATTTAGCAGTGCAAGACTAGAAGGACCACCCTCCGCCAATACTTGGACTACTCTTTCACCAACGAATAGTGGAATTGATCGTAACATTATAACGCCCCCACAACTGAAAGGGCGAGAATATTTGGTGCCAACGGGATTCGAACCCGCGACTCTCGGATTACGACTCGAACGCTTTAACCCACGTGGCAATGCCGGTCCCAATTTAAAAAAAGAAAGAAATTCTGCAATAATTGTGTTAAGTATAATAATTTCTATAAAATCTATTACATCATCGTTTTTAAGGGTTTAAATACTTTTAAAACATACTCACAAACATATATTGACTATACCTTATAAATGTAAAATCGTGTTATGAAAAATTGGGAATGTCATCATTTTATGAATAATTGGATATGCCATTTATTTTTTTACCATTGGAAGGATGTCAAAAAAACAAATTTTTATCATATGGTCAATTTCTTTCTTCTTAAAAATCGAAAAAGCACTGAAAGTAAATTTTGGTAAGACTAAAAAGGTAAATATATCTATTATACAATTCAAAATATGCTGTTTTAATTCATAAGTGAAATTAGAATTTTTTACCTTTAACGTATATTTTCGGAGAGCACTTTTCAATATTCATGTATTGACATCTATAGGTTTAAATCTTAGTTAGAAAAATATTCAAACGTCCAGTCACGACGTGTCTTCAGGTAAGTAATTTTATTTTAATTTAAAATAATTTGTACACTGGTTGTAGATTAATAAGCAAACATTTGAAATTAAAATAATTACAATTATTTTGAACCAGACAAAGGTGAAACTAGCCAGTTTTAAGGAAAGATAAAACAATATGGTATTTATACTTATCTGTTAAAGATTTTTAGGGCAATATAAAAGTTGATTAAAGACTGTTTATTTTCAGATCAAACTTTCTGTTACACAGAACATATCATGGATGAATATGGAGAGACAATTTTGTTATCTAAAACATGCGCTACTAAAGAACAGTGCAATCGCAGGACGGTTGGGTGCTATTTTTCAGCAAATGATCTTATTAACATGGTAACTCTATACACTTCTTCATAATTACATTTTTTTAAAGAAAAATAACTAATTAGAAAATTAAACAAATGTGTTTATAAAGAGGACCATAAAAAATTACAATTTACTACATTTTTAATAGAAAATACTTTAGATCTTCGTTTAAAATGTTGTCAAACTTGTCTTGTCTTTCTAAAATTTAAATGAATAAATTATGTTTTTATTAGACTAATTTATGAGATATTATGTTCCAATTAGAAATACTTCTGATACCCAGAAGAAATTCTATTTATGATTTAGACACTTTGCATAACTAGCTGAATCGAACTCAAATATATTTCTAAGGTTCATAAAAGATATCCAGATATGCTTTACTTAACTTAAAAATAACATTACCTATTGAAAACCGTCCCCTAGTGGGTCACGTGTAAGCTCGCGGACTTAAAACATTAAAATCGGAGAATCGATTACTTCGTGTTGGACAGAGCACGCTCTGTATTTTTGAACTTAAAAAAATATTGAAAAAAATGTGGTAAGAAAAACTCGTGAGTTTTTTTAGATTAAAAAAAAAACACGATTTATTAGGAAATTTATTATACTGTATATTATTTAAAGTAATTTTCTTAAGTTTTCAATGCTTGGGAAATTGATAAACTGACAAATTTATTAAGTTGGATGAATAATTTATTTATTTTACAACAAATGTCAATTATTTATCTCGTATCAAATATAATTTAAGATTTTTTTTGCCAACAGAAATGTATTTCTTGCTGTGACATTCCATACTGCAATCGGGAGATTCCAACCAACGAAACCAGCGCCATTCTGTTATTGAAACGACAACACTCAAATAAAGGTTTTCAAACTGTATTCCACTGGACAGGGATTTTCCTGTACATTAAACTGTGGATTATCTTAATAAGTATTTAAAACAACGTGTCTAAATGCCCAGTTTTACATTTTCTGATTCCATAATTATTTAAGAGTAAAAAATTGATAGAACAATTTCGTTTTTCAGTCATAGAGCTCTTATTATTGTTTTGTTTAACTGAATGACAGTAATAAGTAATTTCCAAGAAATTAAACATCTCTTAATTAAAGTTAATTATCATACTTACTTAATATGTTTAAAATATATCGTCACTAATAAATATAATTTTACTTACGATATTTCATTTACTTTTAAAATATATTACCAAGCTGGAACATACAAGTTATTACTCATAAGTTCGTGATTGCAATTTTAAGAGAAGAAGAAATTTGTTTGTATCCATTAGCTCACGATATTTACAATAAAAGAAAATCAATTGTTTAACTTTTCTTTTTCCAAATTACCTTTGTTGTTTAACATTACTACTAACAGATAGCAGCACAAGCTATAGCTTGTTACGTATTCCTGCAGTAGTTTCAATTTTTTTAGCAATTTAAATATTTTTCCCTTCATCATTTATAAAATTTCAAAAGTAAACTTCATAGATCATAAAAAGTAAAAACTTCATATATCTGAAAATTAAGTTTTGAAAAATGATAAAAGCAAATAAGAAATTCTGTGAAAGTAACATATTTATCCAAGACCTAAATACCCTTCATTAATGATACAGGGCTGATATAGCTGCAAAGAAACAGAAATAATACATTTAGTCAATAGTTAAATAACCTTGTTTAAACTCTGACTTAAGAAGACATTTAGATGAAGATGAGTACGCTTGGAAGGAGTTTTATTATTTGCGTCTGTCTTAGGAGGTTTTTGGATGATACTTCGCGTTTCTAACACGGATCTTCATGTTAGCAACTCCTTTGGGCCCGGCATGGCCTAGCGCGTTAAGGCGTGCTCTTCGTAATTTGAGGGTCGCGGGTTCGCGCCCGAGTCGCGCCAAACATGCTCGCCTTCCCAGCGATTATAATGTGACGGTCAATCCCACTATTCGTTGGTGCAAGAGTAGCCCAAGAGTTTGTGGTGGGTGGTGATGACTAGCTGCCTTCCCTCTAGTCTTACAATGCTAAATCAGAGACGGCTAGCACAGATAGCCCTCGACTAGCTTTGTGCGAAATTCCGAAACAAACAAACAAAACAAAAAGCAACTCATTTTATTCTTTCTTCAGGTTTTTACAGGGGTATGTCCCCCCTAAAACCAAAAATAGGAATCACATCGCATATACCCCTATGTTTAGCTTTGTGATTCAAGCAGTTTACAGGACTATTCAAGAACAAAACAATAGTAGAAATACTAGGAAAATAATGATAACCAACTACCTTTTTTGATATTTTGTTCAAATTATTCAAAAAAGTAAAGAAAGTTAAAAGCACTGGGAAAGAAAATATATTTAGTTAAGAGCTAAATAACCTCCATTATGGTTTTATAAAACTGTCTTAAAAAACAGACATCTCTTGAAGATAATATATTTGACGAATGACTAAACAGATTTCTGCTTTTATAGGTCGTTTTCATAGACCTTTATCTATTTTTTGTGTTTTATTACAAAATAATTATTAGTTTCGAATTTATTCTTCATATTGTAATAAAGATTTTAGAACATTCTTTAATATCCACTACAATTGCTATTTGGGAATAAAATTTACACTGTAAATTATTTGTAGCCTCCAAAATGTTTCCAAATATTTAAAATAAATGATGGCTCGTGATTATAATAAAATGTAGAAAACGTTCTAATTACGTGACGTTTTTTTAAATATATGTTTGTGCCACTTATTACCTCTTAAATAGACCTTTTAGAGTTTAGTAAGTAAAGGTCTTTTGTACTATTACTACTTGCAATCTTGAAATACTTGTAACATATGGAATTGTAGTAGTTTATCTCTAGAAGCACACAATGAAGTTTAAAGCACAATTAATAAAAATGAATTATCTGAAAAAACTTATTTCTGAGTAAAGTGCTATGGAACTGTTCATGTGCAAATCAATTTTTTTAAAAAACTTTCTTTACCATGTGAACTAAAACCTTGAAACATATTTTATAACCGCGTTGATTAGTCCTATGCTAAAATATTAAGTGATGATTTGAAACTAAAAGTACGATATAAGAAGCTGTATTATTGATATTATTAAGTAGAATTTATGACGTTATTACAAATACAGTATGCTGTGTATTTAAATGAGTACAATTTAGTAAATAACGCTATTTATAAGCATTTCTTTCAACTTATTGTCGATAGCAGATAATGTTTCACAAGGTACTAATTACAGAAGAATTTTGGAAAGAAAGTTATATTAAAATAATTGCATTTACAATTTTCAGTTGAAGATTACAATTCTAGCTTCTTTTTTGTCTTCTTTGGGTTTATATGAATACTTTAAACCTTGATAACAACATTAATTCAGAGCTGGAAGTTCATAAGTCATATTAAAATATCCATTAAAATATAAAATAAGTTTTAGATATTTTGTATGCAATTGTTCAACGAAGCCAAAATAGTTTAAATACTATTATTGATAGTCCTTAAATTCCATTACATAAACTTCAATAATAAAATTTTGTCACGCTAGCGTCGATATTATTATAATTCATTTTGAATATTGATTTTTGATTTGAAGCCATTTAAAAAATTCTGCTAAAAATAACTGTCATCTAGCGGTAGTTATACACACTAAGATGTACTCAGTAATTATTATGCTGCAGATGTGCAGGGGTGAAAGTTGATTAGCTAGTTAGTTTTCTATGGATTTCTATAACTAAAAAAAAAATTGATATTTTCAATCAATTTAGCAATTTTGCATGTATATAGACGTAGCCAACAGAAGGTGAATCTCGAGATTTTACTGTCAGAAATTCTGCTGTCCGTTATTCATAAAAAGAAATTCAGTGACGCGAATTTACAGAAATGCATTCCAACTGTTTGTAAACGTAACGGAAACAAAACTTGAGCATTAAAATTTATAAAATGTTTTATAGCTAACATTAAAGTTTGTAGGATAAAAATATTTTAAAAACTGATTCAGTTAATATAAGTATTTGTTATGAATAAAATTACCATTTTTATAAAACTCACAACAAAATAAACAAGTATCACGTAATTACGAAATAATTCAGTAAAAAGTATTAAACTAATAACAATGTAAGTTAAACTTAAAAGTCTCACGTAGTTACATGTGTTGCTTTTCAAACAAGAAAATGAATAGTTTTTTACATGTTATGCATGCTATTGTTTTATTACACTTTCTTGGACTTGGTGCCACACCAAAAAATAAAAAAGTGACAGGATTACTAGTAGTAAAATCTGAACGTTTAGTCAAAGTGTAAATTTCTCAATTCAGAAGTGACTGTTTTTATTTGCTCTGAGAATAACAGTTCGTTACTTACAATACGTTTATCTTGAAACAAGCTGAATATCTCAACAAAAAAAGTTAATTTTCAACAATTATACATTTGAACACGCATTACATTTGGCTTCTTAGCACCTAAACTAGAATGTTGGCATTTCATAATAGGACACTTATCTTCAAACATTAAATATTTTGAAAACTGCTTGATGATGTAGACCAATGCGAGATGTTTTATTGTCGTTATGTTAATTATCACTGATTTATTAACGTGCTTATGATAATTCAATACTGATTTACAATTAACGTTTGCCTGTTATAAGGTCGTTAGGCGTAAACGTATGACAGAGAGAAGAAATCCGAGTTAACAAAGTTTTACAAAATGGCGCTAGTTTTTCTCACTTTTTACTCATTAAGTAGAAACCTTCATCCAACATTAACAACAATGATTTCTCGACACAATGAAATATTTTTATTAATTTTTTAAGACCTTTTGAGCTTATAAAACTTCTTGTTCTTGATTTTTCATAAATAAATTGTATACATCTGCATATATTATAGGTTTATATGGTGGAAATAAACGTCGTCAGAGTGGGAAATAATATAAATGAAAGTGTTTGTGGGCGGCCACAGTTAATATCTGTAGTAAGAAGACGGGTGTCTTATTAAATGTTAACACTGACAACAAGCTCTAATTTAGGTGTTAAGAAGCCAAGTGTTAACCGTGTTCATATGAACAATTATTGTTGAAAATTAACCTTTTTTGTTAAGAAATTCAGCTACTTTCAAGATAAACGTATTGTGCATAACAACATTATATTCTCAGAGCAGAGAGAAACAGTCGTTTCTGAACTGAGAATTTACACTTTGACCAAACGTACAGATTCCACTTTTAGTAATGGTATCACTTTTTTGTGTGTGGCACCAAGTTCAATAAAGTGTTATAAAATAACAATATACATATACGAAGACGCTACTTTTAACATTGTTATTACTTTTATGTTAAGGCACCAACACCAAAAAATGTTATAAAACAATAGCATGCATAATATGTAAACACTATTCATTTTGTTGTTTGGAAAGCAACACATGTAACTACGTGAGACTTTTAAGTTTAACTTACATTGTTATTGGTTTAATACTTTTTGTTGAGTTATTTCGTAATTACGTGATACTTGTTTATTATGTTGTGAGTTTCAGAAAAATTGTCTAAATTAAGTACGGCTAGCGCAGAGAGTCCTCGTGTATTTTTGTGCGAAATTGAAAAACAAACAAAAATGGTCATTTTGTTCATAACTGATAATAATAATAACTGAATTAGAGCAGCAATGCAATATTTCATTTTCCGGTCTTTTTATCCAACAGACTTTAATGTTAGATATACAATATTTTATAAATTTTAGTGTTTTGTTTTTGTTATATTTGAATTTTTGGAACGCCAATTTATCTGCTTTAAATTTTCGTTTTTGTTAGGTGTATAAACAGTTGGATTTCATTTATATAAATTCGAGAAACTAGACGTTTTTATAGATAACGAACTGCAGGATTTTTACTGTAAAATTCGTGTTTCATCTTCTGTTGGCTATGTTTATATACACAAAAAATTCCTAAACTGGGTAGAAATATTAGAATTTTGTTAGTTATTGAAATTCGTAGACGAATGGCTAATCAACTTTCACCCCTGCTCGTCTGCAACACGGTGCCTGCAGAGTACATCTTAGTGTGTATAACTACCGCTAGATGACAGTTATTTTTAGCAGATTATTAAATGGCTTCAAATCAAAAGTCAATATTCGAAATGAATTATAATAATCTCGACACTAACGTGACAAAATTTTATTATTAAAGTTTGTGTAATAGAGTTCAAGGACTATCAATAAGAGTATTTAAACTATTTTGGCTTCGTTGAATAACTGCATGCAAAATATCTAAAATTTAAGAATGGATATTTTAATATGACTTCCAGCTGCGAATTAATGTTCTTTAATCTTCCAAAAGAATACGTGCATCATAAATAAGGCTTCAAAGTTTTATTATTCATTTTCCAGCTTTTTACAGTTTTTTTGTAATACTCAAAACTTTATTTTTATCATTAAAAAGATAATGAAAATTCACATACAATCTGTTCACAGTATAGTTAAAAGTTGTTTTTCATTCTATAAGGAGAACTTACAAAACTTCTCCATACGACATAAGTTTGTTTGTTTTAAATGTACACTTGGCTTGTTTTGCTTTTAATAAAGTCAGCGTAGCTTACACGAAACTCAAAGTTTATAAACCGTGGAATTTATTATTGTATACTTGTGTCAGAATCCACAGAAAACAACTAGGTTGAAGATTTTAGCTGATCAGTTCTCAGCTTACTTTAGTATATACAGGACCTACTAAGTCACCGTTACTTATTGAGTCCCAGCTTTCTTCAGGATTTTGAGGACCTACTAAATCACCTTAGATATTGAACCTAGCTTACCTCCGTATATTGAGGACCTACTAAGTCACCATCAAATATTGAGCCTCAAATTACCTTAGCATACTGAGGATCTAGTGAGTCATCGTTACCTATTAAGTCCAGCTACTTCACGATATTTAAGACTTACTAAGTCATTGTTACACACTGAATCCAGCTTGCTTCATTATATTGTGAACCTACGAAGTCACCGTTACATACTGAACCCAAAAAGACCTAATACCGAGTAGCTGAAAATTGTTCCCCGGTGGATAAGCAGTGAGGTTATGGATTTATAAAGCTAAATCTGGAGTATGATTTACTGCTTTGGAATAAAAGAGTAACAATTTTAACGGATTTACTAATGTATATTTATTTTAATATCGATGTTTGTTTTAGTAATGTTTATATTTAGAAATGCACGTAACTTACATTGTCAAATGTGCATTGTAAAATTCTCGCCTATCCTCTAAATTTGTAGAAGATTCTCGAGCGTAAAAATCAATAATATATGTTTTATGAAATTATTAGCGCATTATTGAGCCAACTGAAGTTCCTATAACGTCGCCTTAACTTTTATGAACCGCGAGATAGTTTCATATTGTTGGTTTGCTACAGTTGTTATACTATAAAGCTTGGAATTTATATTTATGATTAACGCTTATTAATCGGGAAACTACAGGTAGTTGACTAGGAATGTTTACAGTTTTCGGACATTAATAACCATTTATCTACAGTGGTGAATAGTCAGCTTGTAAACTGTGTGAGATTAGCGAAAAATACAGAGTTAGTTAACTACCTGTAAAGTAATTTCTATTTACCTTAACTCGGAATTAATTCGCTCATCGTGAACCCTCGATAAAATATTCAGTTTGAGACCAGAAATAAGATCTAATGATATTTGTAAATTGGTAAGCCTTTTTATGTAAATCATTATTTGTATTAACTATTTATAATGACCATTATAATAAATCGTATCACCGTTTGTATCGTAAAATATATTTGTATTAAGAAAGAAAACTATGTGTATCAATTTTGTTAGCAAATATCATAAATTTGATACAACTCGACATTTAATTAGCTTCTAAGTTAAAATTAAAATTTAACTCGGTTTTAGACTATTTTAAATCGTAGCACGTAATACAATAAATTGGAGACTTGTCCGAGATATATAATAATACGTAACATCACGTTGAAATTAATATAACACTACGACATTGCACTTCTTATCAGTTATTAGAAAATATTTTAAGGTCTCTTTTTCTTTATCACTTTCCCTCAAAACAATATAATGAATTTCTTTCACGATGTTATTTATAGAGTTATGTCCTGTATTAATTATATTTGAAGTGTTTATGTGTGTTGGTGTCAAGCTAACTTCTACAGTTCTAAATATAAAAAGGAACTCATGATAGTTTGTGTGGTGTTCCTTTTTATCTCTACGTGGTTACCAAAGAGGATATCGCTCAGAAAAGTTCCTCAAGTGTGATGAGGGTCTAAGAGTAACATTTTAGGGTCGTTGGATCCAACTAAAGCATCAGATTTTGTGGCTTTAAATCCCTGAATCAATGAATATTTGCTCCCCCTGTCCCACATTTGTTGTGCTAGCAGGATGAAATTTTACAGTGGACCTAGTGTGACCTGAAAATGTTGTTTATCCCTTACAACCGAGGGCTTACAAGAGAAAATAATCACACCCAGATGGTCACTCAGGCAAGATGATTGGGGTTTAGGTGTAATTTTCAGAATCTAACATCGAAAGTTGTATTTCTGGTCCCTCGAGATTCCGAGGGCGCATGTATGAAAACCAGTGGAACTCTTTTTGGGGCAGCTAGAAGTATGTTTGACCAGTACAAAGTGAAAAAGGCTTACGTATCATAGCAGAACGCGTGTATTTTATGTTAGTCATATTAAAGAAGTTGATTTTCGTCTAAGTAACAGAAGAGACATGTTTGACTTTTACTATATATGACTGTGTAAAATAAGATAAGATGATATTTGGGCACAGTATTGTCTGCAGTTAATATTCACAGATAAAGTCAAATAAAACAGCAATAACAACAAACAAAAGTTTTTGACACAGTATAGCTTCTAATATATTATCATTGTAACCTAAAACTGGGAAGATGTGGAAAAATAAGTTAAAGGAGAAATTCAATTTTAATTTGAAATAGAGGAGGGGTATCCATAATTTCAAAAAATTCTAAAAAGATGGCCAACACTGAAAGCAGTAATTTATAATTAGGAAAAAGAAATAAAATATTTTGAAGAAAAAAGGAAAATTGGAAAAACAAACTCAATTATATGTATACAATGTATGAGTATTTTTCTAGAAACGTACGAGAGGTAAAGCAAAAAAAATGGATAAAGAATGAAAATAGAGTAACGGTTATAATATAGTAAAATATTATTATTGTAAAGTTCATATAAGTATCTAGAAATGAGGAACATTATTTTCAATTATCATATCATTTGCTATCAGAAATCTAGAACTAAACATTTACTGCAAATCGAGAGGCTGCAGACACTGTGTTACAATTTTGGTCAAAGAAATACGTGTGGATTATTTCCAGTTTTCTTTCAACCACTTGTAAAGTTTTATGAAAAAAGTAACAAAACTAATATTTCTATTGTAACTAAAACGAGTAAATGGACTGAGTTAATCTCCAAACTAAACTAGCTCCAGACAGGCTGTATACGAAGCATATTTGGTTGATTAATTGTTTGATCTCATAAATCTCAAAAATACACCATATATGAGTATAAATAATTACTTCATTTTCGTTTTATTGAGAAACTATATAATCACACTAAATGATTTTGAGGCACACTCATATATAATTACAGATACACACGTGTAACGACACTACGAGCTACGTTTAAGAGAAGCACATTTCAAGAACTAACAAAGTACTTCTTTAAACAAACAAATTATACACGTTAAAAGTGTTTTCAGTTATAAACTTTTTGGATCCACAATATTATCTGAACTACAATTTGTGAATATAATAATTTAGCAGACGACCAACATTCATGAAGAACGTTCCATTTATTTGGGGTGTAGGTATCATTTTTAGAGTCTAACATCGAAAGTTGTGTTCCTGTTCCCTCAAGATTCCCAGGGCGTTTGTATGAAAATGAATTCATACTAAGATTCGAAACCAATGAAACTCTTCTTTGGAGGTTTAAGCTATTATAACAAATCATCTCCAGAACTCCTAGATATTATAGTAAAGTCTTCTTCAGAGCAACTTTTAATTATTATGATAAAGCTTTCACCAAGTTATTATGACAAAACCTTCTGCAGGGCTTCCAAAAATTATCTCAAAACTCCTACCTGTTGTGTTAAATCCCATTCTAGGGCTCTTGTTCGTCATGAAAAAGTCTTCTTTGGGCTCTAAGTCTTCTTCAGGAATTTTAACAACTTGGGTAAAATCTTCATCAGAGTTCTTAACTGAACGAAATTATGTAAACTGATAACTAGACGTACACATTTGGCCGTTCGAAACTTGTAAGGTCGACTTCTTGTTTGTATCTCTTTACATAATACGTGTGTGTTTTTTACTGTAGCAAAGCCACATTAGATGATCTGCTGAGTCCACCGAGGGGTATCGAACCTCTGATTTTAGCGTTTTAAATCCATAGACTTACATAATACGTATGTTAAGTTCCTTCGTTTCACCAAAAACGTTACGCATAAAATTAATTTTGTCAAATTTCTTTAAGACTTGTTATGAATGGTATGTACACAGAAGAGTTGAAATTAAAAGTGAAATGTCAGATTTTATCATATGAAGAAACCAGAGGCTAACAAACCGTACAGAATCGAACGCTGAATTTTAACAAGTGCTATGCCATTACCATATTCCCTTATTAATTAGTCTGTTTTTATAAAAATACTTGAATGTAGATAAGTGTATGCTGAAGATGATCTGTTATGTGTCATCAGACCCAAGTTCTTACAGTAATGGTTTTTATCTTCCACTGTTTTTCCAAGCAGTTAGTCTGTGAAAGTGGAAGTCCCACCATTCGGCAGAACTCGTGTTTCTATTTGGTTGTGGAAGTTCCACCATTCGGCAGAACTCGTGTTTATATTTGGTTGTTGTTTAGCGCATATCTAAATAATGGGTTATCTGTACTACAACTGTTATCAAAACCCGAGCTTTAACGTTATAAACCCTGATATTTACTACTGAACCACAGGTGGGCAAAAGCTCACGTTATCGGGTTTTTGAAATTATAATGTACATCAAATGGGTTAGCCATAGATTTACAGACTTTCACCGTTAAAATTCTGGTTTAGATTACCCGCAGTGGGCATAGCGTAGATAGCCCATTGTGTTGCTCAAACAGCTTGAACTGCAAATTATAATTCATCTATACCTGTAAATTAACTAGCTTTCCTAACACCATAGAAAATAAAAATTATTGTCGGATTCGGTTTTAACTGATTAAGCTATTTATGAACTTTGATCTTAAACATACAAAACCATGTTGGATAAACAGTTATGTCAGTACAGCAGACAAGAGCTCCTCTGATGTGAAAAATGTATAATTGCATAGTCAGAAACATGCAGCAACATAAATTATGAAGATTTATGGAGAAAATGTTCATGACAAGCTAATGCAATAAGATTCACAAACTATACGTGTTAAAATTTACCAACTTAAATATTCAATTTAATATTTCTCTTGGGAATATTCGCTTTCTGTTATACGTAGATCATCTAGGAATAAATACCTTCCTTCATTACTTATACATATATTTTATGTTGGGTGAAAAATATCTTAACGTTTTACTTTCTAATTTAAGTAATGCGCACATACTAGATATGAATTATTTAAAATTCCTAAATTAACGTGTGTTTTTTTAAAGGGTAGCAATATACTCTAAGTATGATTTATTGGGTGTCCATAATCTACATGACTTGCAGAAGGAAATGATTGTATTTATTATAAATTGTCTTCGTGGACTATAATTCAGAATTAATGCATTACATGAACGTATTATCAAATACCAGCAACAGTTTAACGTCACTCGGGTGTGGTTTGCATTAGCTATCAGATGTTGTCTTTTGTTTCAGTATAAAAGAAAGAAAAGCAAATAGACGTGAGATTTCCGTTTATTTTTTCAACTAGCTTTCTGTCCATCCACTTATTTACGTTAGTTACGACATCGGAATAATTTTCAATTCTCGTGATCAAAAATGAAGTTTTAAAATTTTGTCCTGTTTGATTACAATAAGTTTGTTTCTTCGTAGTTAAGCACAAGGCGACACAAAGGGGCCATCTGTGCTCTGCCAGAATTAATTCTCACTTTCATAGTATTGGTAGAATTTTTAAAAATTGTTCCAAAAGAGAAGATCTAACAATATCTTATTGAATCTTTACGTTAATAGATTTGTTATTATTACGTAAAATGTATACTGTTATCTTTGTATTTCTATCTGAGCCCGGCATGGCCAAGTGTGTTAAGGCGTTCGACTCGTAATCCGAGGATCGCGGGTTCGAATACCAATCACACCAAACATGCTCGCCCTTTCATCCGTGAGGGCTTTGTAATGTTACGGTCAATCCCACTATTCGTTGGTTCACGATGGGTGGTGATGACTAGCTGCCTTCACTCTAGTCTTACACTGCTAAATTAGGAACGACTAGTGCTGATAGCCATGGAGTAGCTTTGCGCGAAATTCAAAAAACAAAAACATATATATATATATAGAGAGAGGGAGATACCGAAACCTCCTTATATAAAAATATTAAAATGCACTTGTCATAATGTCCAAATTAGAGAATCAGTTCTGTGTTATAAATTAAACACAGATTATAAATATGAGAGGTCAATGTATTAATACATACGTTGTTACACTTCTAAGAACTAATAAATCAATGTCATGGTTCTCGACGAAGCCCTATAAATGTATGTTGTGTATGTCGCATCTGTTAGAATGATATATAATTTTGTGTTAAAAAGGGCGGGAGCAAATCTCAATGTAAATTCTGTTTTTTTGTATTTTAAAAAAACACATACAAAAGCCACAATAAGGACCTTTTCCATAGGTTTTAAAGCAACCTAAATTTATTAAAATGCTTTTATGAGAAAAAAAATATAGTGTTGTTATTTTATAAGATTAGTAACTGACTCTGTAAAAAAATAATACTGTTCACATACTGTGTTACTGTATTAATATACAGTCACAGCTGTATAGCATCTATTAAATATGTTTA
Source organism: Carcinoscorpius rotundicauda (assembly GCA_011833715.1). Lineage (NCBI taxonomy): Eukaryota > Metazoa > Arthropoda > Merostomata > Xiphosura > Limulidae > Carcinoscorpius > Carcinoscorpius rotundicauda. Next base: position 53,033,859 of record CM022395.1, read on the forward strand.
AATACTTTAACTTAAATTGAGACTTTTTTCACAGCCACAAAATACATACACTTATCCCTCAAATAGAATTCTTTATATAAGTCGCACAGGAAAGAATGAATATATAAGGTATATTTGACAGGAAGACATAAAGAGATATCCGTACATATACTGAAACATCTAAAGAGGTATCCATACATAGACTGGAAGACATCAAGGGATTATCTTTTATCCAGAGCCTAAAGTATGTTGTTTTTTTCTATTTCCGCCATCTATTGGTATATGTGATGGTCTCGAATTAATTCTGTTTTAAATATACACAACGAGGGTAAATTAATGATGAAAACGACGCAGTCAGGTTTGATTCTTGTTCGGTTAGTGTTGTATTCTTATCCAGGAGTGTAGCTGTTGATTTAAATACCCCTCAAACATAGGAGTTGAAATATTTATCAGTTAATTACTGAACGTAGACGTCAAAACCCGATTGAGATATTTTTTTCCGTTATATTTCATTCAGTTATATTTGTCTATTTGTAGTGCCCCCAGTAGCACAGTGGTATGTCTGCGGACTTACACACAACAAACCGGCTTTCGATACTCGTCGTGGGCAGAGCACAGATAGCCCATTGTGTAGCTTTGTGCTTAATTGAAAAACAAACTGTTTGTACTTTCGTAGCGCATTTGACTGCTATGCACAACAGAGTTGAAACAGTACTGTCAAAATGTATTTAGATTCACCTGACCCATACACAAACATGGGTTCTTATTAGGTAAAGCTAAGAAATCAAAAAAATGTTATCCCACAATTTTATTTGAACGATTTTTTTTCTTAAAAAAGCCGCCGGATACAGTATAAAGTTGTATAAAAATGACTATTTTCAAAACAGTTTTCATTCTGAGGTTACGGGAAGCCAGGTGCTGGTGTATTACCGATACGTACCAGTGGCTTCCAGTCTCTGATTGCTGCACAATGTGCAGTCACAGAATTAAGGAAAGTTCGCCCACCTAAAATTGTTCTTTTGACATACAGGAGAGCATAATTACCGACAAAACTGAAAACCTGTAATTTATACAGGTAACCTGGTCTTAAACGCTGAACTATTAAAGTGACGTCCCGGGCAACTGAATAGGTTGTTTACTGGAGCTGTAGAAACCTTGATTTAGTTGCACCCGTTTTCCGTGCTGTTCATATGATTACAACCCAGCATGGCGACCGACTCGTTATTCGAGAGACGCAGGTTCGAATCCCTATCACACCAAACATGCTCACCCTTTCAGCCGGGGGGAGCGTTACAATGTGACGGTCAATCTCTACTATTCGTTGGTAAAAGAGTAGCTCAAAAGTTGGCGGTGGGTGTTGATGACCAGCTGTCTTCCCGCCAGTCTTACACTGCTAAATTAGGGACGGCTAGCGCTGATAGCCCTCTGGTAGCTTTGTGCGAAATTCAAAACAAACAAAAACAATTATGTTTCAACTGTTTTATACAGTGTAAAATTAGGCTTAAATTCACATCTCGCCAAAGTTTTAGTGATTTTTGCTTACTAGTTGCAGGTTTTTATTTATCCATATAACAATTTCATACAATTCAAGTCTTACTGAGACAGACAATAGTGAAGGTTTATACACCAGTCACACGCGTACGTGTTTACATGACGTTGTTATTCCAAATTATGAATATTTTCTAGACATAGTTAATAAAATTTGTGCATCGGAGTACAGCCTAGAAAATAAAAGCTGACTCACTGAAAACAACACACAATAACCTAATTTTCATACAGTCGTCATTATTTGAACAATCGAGTTTAAAGTTTGTAATAAAACGGACCCTTTTGTCTCTGAAGTTATAAACCTTCCACACCACAAATAGTTTAAATAAGCAGTATTACTTGTTTATAATTCACAGCTTGTTAGATACAATATAATTTGTTCATCGGCACAAGACTTCTTCGATAGAGCTCGCAAACTCCCTCTTACCTTTCCCAGACAACGTTCCTCATTCCACATTTTAAACATAAAATATATTCAGTTCCATTTAAAATCCAATAATATTTTTGCTACAGATTATGGATTTATATGTTTTATAGAACAGCATGGCCTTCTAAAAACGTTAATGCTTGCAGTTTAATTTTCAGATGTCGCTTTAGTGTATTGACCACAATTAGTTTTACTTTCTGTTAGTTTACGTATGTTCTTATACAACTCGTATGAGCGTTAAAATAAATATTATCTTAGCAGTTAACATGATAATGACATCAAAACTGAAGACGGCGACATCAAACCTGTGGTGAAATAAGTCATAATGTTAATACAAGAACTAAAACTATGTATAAAAACAAAGTCACAAGAACACAGGCTATGATGTCAGGTGTAAGAAGTTAGGTGTTCCAAAACTGACTTTCAACAACTATTCTAGCCTTACTTCCATAGTCACCTCTATAAGCCAGGATACATCTCATAGCCTTGTGTCCTGATTACTTTGTTTTGTTGTACAGTGTTTTTTACTAAGGTTTTACAATATAATTATAACTAATATTAGCTTTGTAATTGTTTCGTACATAGTATAGCTTTATGCCATTAGTTTTGCTACAGTTTTGCCATTGGTTTTTGATAATTACTTTTCTTGAGGAGCGTTATTACTTTTACTGAACTTCCTTTCGACTTTTACACAAGATTTGACGTTACTGTATTTAATAGTCCATGTAACCAGTTTTATGTGTTAGATGAAATAAAGGAGATAATATTATACACCTAAAAAAGTATGTTTATCTTATTGGTTTCTTTGCATTACATTTAACACCGACTTTTCAGGTGTTACTTTATTTTTATATTTATTATTTTGTACTTTCGAAATAATTAATTTTGAGTTTTACTATAGAAAAATTACTTCTATGACCGCAAAGTAGTTTAAACAGTAACATATGTAGTCATATATATATTTGTCACAGGTGTCTCTCTCCCTTAACGTTATACAGTAGGAGTGGCTTAATGAGTTTAAATTAATTAAAAGACGTATTATGGGGAGCTGGGAAAATAAGGTATATTATAACAGTTTAAGTTTTTCAAAGAAATGTTGTTGTATGACAGTAGTTCAAGCAAACGACTAAGTGTTTCTTAGGTAATGAAAACAATACTATCTATCCATTGTTGTGATTATTAACATTATTAGCTACACTGTTTAAAAATATAATATTATTTTTAAATTTCATTATCATAGTCTCATCATAGTGGTTGTTTTACATCATCAGTTTAATATATTTATTTAGAACTAAGGCAAATCTCCTAAAGTGGCTGAGCGTTGTGAGATATTATTGGGATTACGGACGAAAATATCATTAACAGCGAGGGTATTAAGTTGGTGATATAATGCATTCTGATCTTTAAAAGTAAAAAAGAAAGAAAAGTATGCTTAATTAATTATACTGATTGCAAAGTCGATTCTTAGTTTCGGTCTAAATACATGGTTTACTCTACTCAAAAGTTAATTACCCAGATCTTAAATTCAAATTCTATGTTTTAAAGTATATTAGAGATTTTTTGTTTAGTAAATCAGCTATAAAATCTAGGCTTTAAAACTTATCAGAAAAGATTTTTCAATTAATCTGATCTGAAATTCAAATTTTATGGTTTAAAGTATGTTAGACAAAACGTCTTACTTAATATTAGTTACAAAATCTAGGCTTTAACCTATTCAGTGCCGTAGACGAAATAACTCGTCCAAGCCGATCGGTAACACAGTGCCACGAACGAGCTAATTTGTTCTCAATAATAGCTAACTTGAACGCTAGATATCAGCACCATACATGCATTTGACTTACTTACAAATTGTTTCACTTTCGATCCAAAATGGCGTCATAAAAAGTTACAAAATGAAGAAGCATCGGAGTTGTATTATAGCAGCTGAAATAATTGGCTGGAAACTTGTTGAAAACTACTATTTATAGAATGGTGATTTTAATTCTAGAATTTATTACTTTTTTCTGAGAGAATTCTTAGTTAGAATAAGTAATAAAATATAGGGTTTTTAATATGTCTTATTAGTTTCCTTTCTTTCATCAACAGCGATTGTAGCATCAAAGCTTTTGAAGGAATGCCTGAGAAGAGCACAGCATACTCTAGGGGTAATAGGGAAAACAAAACTACCAACTGAGAGATCATAGTCTGCATGATAACCACTAGGTCGCGCCAGGACGAGTCTGCAAATAAACTACACGTGTTGTTCACTGGCTTATAATATGAAAGCGCATTTTGAAGCATTCGTTCATTTAGAAAAATAAAATAAAATAAAAAATGGGTAAATTAAAAGTCTTCAAAGTACAACGCAGACCGAAGTTGTGATAATTTTCTGTTCCATGAAAAACTGCGTTAGTGAAGCATATACAAGGCATATTATTTTGTTGACTCCTATGGATTCGAGAAACATTTAGGTGTGACTATAAGTGACTCGTCACGAATGACTGAAGGATCAGACCAACGGTTTCAAACCAAGCGTAAAATAATACTCTTAGAAAGTTGATATCACCAGTTCGTAATAAGTTAGGCAGCATAATATTCAAATTTATACATCTGAAACTACATGAAGCAATGAATTGTAGGAATTCATGTTAAATGAAGTAAAATTGAGCTCGCGTAGAATTAGAACTGTTTTTGGTTGTATTTGCATGTGTGTGTATGTGTGTGAGAGAGTGTATGTTGGTTTTAATCGTGAATGTAACACCGTGAAGAGACGAAACATTCTCCGAATAGAGGAGCTTAATTACATCATCGATTACCATAACACTGTAACATGTACACAAACAAACAACGTAAAAGAGAATGATTAAAAGTATAACATTAGAAGCAACTAACTGTAACTATCGAATATCTTCTTCTTCATTTGAACAACTCTAATCTGTTTCGTTCGCTGCAAGACTGCTTAATGTTAAAACCGTACACACTAATGGAACGAACAACTTGAGGTAGAAGTAGCTGAAACTCTGAAAACAAATGTATTTTCCTGTGATTTAATCAGCAACTCTGAGTCATTGAGCATCAACTATTTAATTGTAATCTCGATAGTAAGAGGTATTTCAGTAAGTCAGGCCGTTAATAACAAGTCTGTCAAATAATGATAATTATTGTTTGTTTGTTTTTGATCTTCGCGCGATGCTACACGAAAACTAATTACACAAGCCGTCCCTAATTTAGCAATGTAAGACTAGAGGTAAAGCAGCTAGTCATCAGCACCCATTTCCAGCTCTTGGGCTATTCTCTTACCAACAAATAGTGAGATTGACCGTCACATTATAACGTCACAAGGCTGAAACAGCGAGCATGTTTGGTATGACGAGGATCTGAACTCACGAATTACAAATCGACCACCTTAACCACCAGGCCATGCAGGACCTTGAAAATTATTACCTTTAATAGTTTGTAGAATATGGGTAATGTTGGAATAAGTCCAGATAAATTAGTTGAATATTTTTACAGAAGTTTGCGTTATATAAATATATCAAGCCTATTTTAACTTACATACAAAGACATCACAGAAGTGATATTTCAATCTCAACTGAATATGACAATTAAATAAAGTTTAAGATCTTTAAATCAACGGTTCGTTTCAAAAAACGTTCATCTTTATTTTTAAAATCAACTGAACATCTTACGAAACACCTCAATGGCTGACTGACATATCATATCTGGTTTTGTAATTACGAGTTGAAGATGTGGAATTTCTCAATGGCTGATTCACGTGTAACATCTGGTTTTGGAAGTACAGGTTGAACAAATTATGAAAAACTCAATGGGTGACTGAAATGTCACATATTTGTAAATATGTGTTAAGTTGCACATCTTATGGAACTGCTCTACAACGCCCTATTGAAATGTCAGATTTGGTTTGAAAGTGTGTACTCAGCTGAAAATCTTATGGAATTGCTCCCCAGTGGCCGCTGGGTATGTCATACATACAGTTTATAAATGTGTGTTCAAACATCGTTGCTCAGGAACTATTATAGATTATGTCACATTTGTCAACCTTAGTAAAACTAGTCAAATTTATAACGTTGCTGTATACCTTTAGATTCTTTTTTGACCCAAGTGCAAGTTGCTATGACAGAAAGTTGGAGATTGCCAAACCAACTGTACAATAAAGGAGCATAAAAGGTTCGAAAATGAGACTCTCTAACCATGTAAGATCACTTTTTACAGACAACGTATACAGCGTTAAATATTAGTCGTCAATATTGTACTGCATATAAAAAATATTTGGTGTCATTGGACTTTTTTACATTTTTATGTGTCTTCACCGTACATACGTAATCGCTGCCACCTTTAAATCAAACCGTATGTTGTGAATAGACTAACTTAATATTTCTTCTGAGCCCAAAGACCGTAAACCACATATTAAGTGTTATACCAATGTCACCCACCAGATGCTGTGGATTATGAAACAAGTGTATTTGCAAAGTAACAGAAAACCTTATTCCAGAACTCCATTCAAAATTCATAAAGATATGCAGTGAAGCCGTACTGATTGGCCATACTATGAAAGTGATATAAAAACTCGGGAACCAGATTAATTTACGATATATCTGAGCACAAGCCGTTTACAAACTAGAAGGTGACATATCAAGGTCAGTTGTAGTGCAGTACGAGAAACAGTCTATTCTTGATGACGAGAAATCCACTTGAAATAGAAATGTATCTCAGAATGGCTGTTATGGGTATTATCACTTTTATTGATAAACAGAGAAACAACGTTTTAACCTTCATAGGTCATCTTAAGGTCTTAACCTAGGAAGGTCGAAACGTTGTTCTCTGTTTATCAATAAAAGTGATAATACCTATACCAGCCGTTCTGAGAAACAGTCTAGTTTATGATCTATTTGAGCAGTAACCACCTATGTGCAAAGTAGGTGGTGTGAAATGATTTTACTTAAAAATGTCAATAAATTTGCTTTTTGTCAGTAGTTTATAAGTTGTAATTTAACAATTTGTTAGAGATATGTTAATAACTTTTTCATTTTTCATTCTTACTCGGCATATAGCTTATATTTTAACTGTGAAATATATGACTGATAACTGAATTGTGATTATCTGTTGTATAGTTTTAACCATAAAGTATTTTTCTAAGCATTAAAAGCATTGTTTACTACATTTTGGAACAAGTTTTCAGTTTGAAAGGCTCTTTAACAAAACACTGAAGTTTTACCATTTTATTCTATTCAAAACCAACAAATGTATGAAGAGTAAAATAAAGCGTTACGTTTAGATAAATTTCATTATTCAAATCATGTGAAAATTACTTTTTTTTGTTACGCAATAAGGTAATAATCTATTTTATGTTATTAAAATGTACAAAATCCACACGCCTTACATTTTTCCAAGCACTTGATTTGAACAATGTACATGTTACAAAAACTATATTCTTATTCTAACATCTGATCTATGTGTGCCCATCATATAGTATTTTTAATGCTTCGGAAAATAGGGAAATGACTAATTAATTTATTTTTAGTGCAGTAAGACAGATAGTTGTATAGATCTTGTAGTGCAACAAGATGGATAGTTCTATATATCTTGTAGTGCAGCAAGATGAATAGTTTTATAGATGTTGTAGTCCAACAAGATGAATAGTTCTATCGATTTTGTAGTGCAACAAAGAGGATTGTTCTATAGATCTTGTAGTGCAGCAAGATAAATAGTTTTATAGATCTTGTAGTGCAACAAGATGGATTGTTCTATAGTAAAAAATGTAAAATAGAAAATAACAAAATTAATGACTATTAAAAATGTCCCTCCAGTGGCACAGCATTATTACTGCAAATTTACAACACTAGAAACCGAGTTTCGAGACACGTGGTTGACAGAGCATAGATAGCCCATTGTGTAACTTTATGCTTAAATTCAAAACAAACAAAACTGAACTAATTATTATTACAAGCATTTACTAAAGTCAATAAAATAGCTTCTGCTAAAGATATACCCCATGTTCGTTGAACAGTGGTACTAAAAAGGCTTGAAAAATATGTAATCAAGCCCAAGTTCACGTGTGGGGCTAAAACATGACTATACCTAGCCAAGAATCGCATGGAATAGAGATTGTGTTCTCTACAGCGATTACTTTCCAAGGCACTAAACGTAGGATGGAATGAACTACGTAGTAATGTTGATCTCACCAGAGCTTCGGTTTGGTACATCAATAAATTTACAGCCAACACAAACACTTTAAAGATGGTAACACCAGCCATTCATGAAGAAGATAGTATTTTCGTTTAAGAAGCTTACGGATGCCAACATATGTGGTGTCAAAATATCAACCTAGATAGGAATCAGGCATCCTTTAGATGTGGGCTAATGCTTTTATGAAATTCTTATGCTTAAACGACAACTCTCGTTTTAAAGGCTATTGAATCGTCAATGTTGTATAAAACACCATAGGTAACGTCCAAGAGAAGGTATAGTAACAGTTTTATCTCCATCAGAACGAGACACTACTGTGAAAACTAATTGGTTATCACGGTGGAAAAGAAACCTAAATCAATGCTTCTGTATAGGCAGCTGATTCATGGAAAGGATTTTAACATGATGATGAGGACTAACCATTACTCTCCTTTGTGTACATTGCAATTCCTCTGAAAAAAACACTGAAATATCTATGAATAATCTTTGAAAGCCAACTGGACTTCTCGAGTCACCTTTAACACTATAAGAACCAGAGCTATGAGAGGAACCAAATTAGCACTAGGAAATAAAGTTGAAGAACATCACTTGCTTGTTTTATCCATCTTGAATTACACATTACCAATGATAAGTATATGTTACATAAGATACAATACAACTGTTTAAGTTTGTTTGTTTGTTTTGAATTTCACGCAACGCTATTAGAGGACTATCTGCGCCAGCCGTCCCTAATTTAGCAGTGTAAGACCAGAGGAAAGGCAGCTAGTCATCACCACCTACCGCCAACTCTTGGGATACTCTTTAAACAACGAATAGTGGGATTGACTGTCACATTATAACGCTCCCATGGCTGAAAGGGAGATCATGTTTGGTGCGACTGGGATTCGATCCCGCGATCCTCAAATTACGAGTCGAACGCCTTAACCACCTAGCCATGTCGGGCCAACTGTTTAAGACTGGCCAAGGAATGTGTCTCAACCACCTTGATCTAGGGCTTTTTACCCTTCACAAGTTTCAATAACGTCATCAACAATTAAGCACAAATCTAGACAACGGGTTCTCTGTGCTCTACCCACCACGGGTATCGAAACCCGGATTCTTGCGTTATAAGTCTGTAGACATACTGCTGTGCCACTGGGAGCCAGAGAAAGAGAGACGCATCGTTTATTGAGCCACTAACGAAATGAAACAAAATATTTGCTAACTTGGCGTGTATTGGCAGGTGCCGGGTAGTTCACCTGACCGATCTCTTCTTAAATATTTACAGCATAGATAGAATAAACTCAACATTCAACGATCCTCATACTTCAATGAACCGATATTAATTTAATAACTCGAGCGAATCTTCTGTTTCATATAACATTGTTTTAACTAAGCAGTTTTTTCTCTACGGAGTTACTGATATGCAGCTGTATAGGTAACTGTAATTAAGTCCGAAAGCTGTGGAGTGTGTGTGTAAATTATAAATTAACAGCATTTTTACAGAAATGTATTTTAAACAATTTTAAGTATACGATATATAGCAGCCATGAGATCACTTGTATGAAGTATTAGCTTTAAAATAATGAAAGAACAGAGTACCTGAAACACTTTGAGACACGTCTTTCTGAATCATTATATTCACGAACTTTTATGTTGTTCTACTGAAATTACACGTAATCATTATAATGATACGAGTGTGGTAGAAAACCAGAACGTAATCTGGCGTTTAGAGCGGAATTTTGCGTTCTCCTTAAAATTAGCATGTAATTAAGCGTTGATGCGCTGACTGTGAAATTGTCGCCGTGTAAGACTAACTAATCAGGAAGTTTGCCCAAAAAAACCCCAAAAAACCAGCATCATCATGGTCTGGTAATTATGTCTTACACGTGGTCATTCTTAAGTTAATTAAACCATTAGATAACTTGAGGAAACTTACACTTTGTAATTAAACAACACATTATAATTAAAAGTGACATATTATAAAGTTGAATATTATTCATTGCCCTTCGCTCCTTCCACACCAAACCAGACATGGTCAAATGGTTAGGGCGTTCGACTCATAATGTGAGGGTCGCGGGTTTGAATTTGCGTCGTACTAAATATTCTCACCTCTCAGTTCTGGGGGAGTTATGTGTTTTGGTCATTCCCACTATTCGGGGGGTGGTGATGACTAATGGTTTTCCCTCCAGTCTTATTACACTACTAAATTAGGGACAGCTAACGAAGATAGTACTCGTTTAGTTTTATGTAAACTTTAAAATCAAACAAACAACCCTTTGCTCTATAATGCAACAGTGTTATGTAAATATCGTGTAAATGTTTTGTAAACGACAACATGTCGTGTTGTGTTTGAATTTTCATATCTATTATTTATATTTCCATATTTATATTATTGTTTCGAAGTTTAAATCAATAAAATATGTTGTTATTCATTTAAAATAACATTTAGAAATTTCTAGAATTAAGTAGATCAATCATATGTTTATAAATAATTTGTATGGCGGCCTGGTGTCTAGACGACGAGTCTCGTGCAAAAACAGACATGCACAGAGTACTCCGGAACTCTGTGGAAGTTACGCGATTGTTCGAGAAAATTAGGCCTACTAGTATATAAAACAGACGGCGACGCGAGGTAGAAGAAGAGGAGTCAGTCATTTGTTTGTATTTGATTTAAGAAATAGTGTTTTTGTTCGAGAAATTTTAAACGTTTGCTGTGTGTTTATTCAACTTGAATTTGTGACTAAAGCTAGACCTACAGAAGCTGTGATTTTGTTTCGTCAATCTTTGCGATTCATTCGAATTACTGGTTATACTAGAAATCAACACGTACAGGACTGTTTAGGGGAGACCAAAGCGGAAAACGACAAGTTGAAACATTCATTGAAAACACCGTAAAAAGAACTTCGTCATTCTCCATTCAAACCTCGAAATTTCTTCGTGGGACCAAATTCACACCCTAGACTGGAATTTTGGATTTCTGATCTGAACTTTTGGACTTTCATTCTAGATCATTATATTGGACACAGGTCAGTACCATTTTGTATCGTAATTAACTTTGAAGGTTGAAACTAGTACCATTTTGTATTGTAATTAACTTTGTTGCGTTCATAAAACATAAAAAAACGTAACAAACAGTAACAAATCTGGGAACTTAAAACGCTAAAACTGAGTTTCATCATTCGTGGTGGACAGAGCACACACAGCGCATGGTCTAGCAGTATGTTTAACTGCAACCAAAAATTTTATTTTCATTCGTTTGAAGTTTATTGAAACCATTAACATGCATTTAATCAAAAATAAAATCTCAAGGTATTTTAAAAATGAATTAGAGCTCCACCTATTTCATCTGTTTAATTATATACAGCGAAAACGTATTTGTTGGTTGTTTTGTAATTTTTGTGTAATGCTGTATAAATACTGTTTGAGCATAACAGTTTTTAATTTTGAACTGTTGGTTAAAGTAAGGCAGTTTGCCAACAGCAGATGTTTCTAATTCTCAGTTATTATTTTCTAATCAATTAACAGTCACTGTTATAGCACAGTTAATGCTTTAAATTTTGGGCCAGTTTTTTATGACAACTTATGGTAGAAGATTGGAAGACGTAGTGACTGTTACGGTGTGAACCAGATTAATACGTCAGTTATAAGTACTATCAATCTCACATTAAACATTTATAATGATAATTTAAGGAAAATAATTATTAACAAAGAATTATTTATTTTTACTCTTAATTTTGACATTAATTATTCATTTATAGTTGACCAATGACTTCTGAACATTAACAACCAGTCGAAACAGAATATGTTCATTTGTAATAGTTGCTTATAGAAACGTCTATACAATAATGGGAACATTTTGTATCTTATTAAGGATACCAATAAAATATACAAGTGTACTTCAACTGCATTTGAAATAATGTTCACGTTTCCCACTTATTACAATAACAGCACTAGCCTCCAGGTGTTAAAAGTTAGGTTTCATGTTCTCTCACCTGAACGTTTAGTTGAATTGGTTTCAAGGATTATCTTTATTTAATTTCTTTAATCTATTTTGCAAATCCAGTTACAGAAGATTTTGAGCAAACTAACTGTTGCCAGTTTTATTTCTGTTTCTAATTATGCATAAACAGGTGAGATGGGTTTAACTTCCACGAGGCTCAAGTACAATATTAGTTACTTTGTGGTTGGAATATAAGCGGATTGTACTCGGCTTATAACACATAATTATGCCAAATATCTTTACATGTTGGAGAGAGCTACTGAAACATTACTAATTCTCAGGTTAATGAGCTCCATTAACCGAAAAACTATAACTACTATCATATGGGCGGATCAAAACCTTGTCTGTGTCTTAGATATTTTACATTTTTTATAAAATCTCGAATAACTTATTTATGAGTATATAACGTTGTATATCTTTAGTATTTCTTATAGAAGTACGAGATTCACAAGAAGCCCAAGGTTTGACAAGAAATTACTCATTTCATGCTTTCCAATAACATTTGAATACAGCCCAGATGTTTTTGTGATAGCACAAAACCACACAATGGATTATCTGTGGTGTGTCTGCAACAGGGATAGAACCTCAACTTCTAATAACCCCTCAAGTGAATTAAAATTATAAAATGAGAGAACAACTCATATGACGTATAAATATATATTATTGTGATAGTAACTGGCTTATTCTTATTGTTTGTTTATATTTGTAGTCAAACAGTTGTGATAATTTATAAGCTGTATGCAATAAAAACAGAGTTGAATTACAGTGGACAAAAAAACTATTTAAGAAAACTTAAGTGATTCGAGGTTATGTAATGATATTGATTTCAAAATTGTTGTTAGAATTTGTCCCTTGCCTCTAGCTTTTGAGTCTCTGTAGTATCTCAATAAATTTATAAATACTTTTATCAGTGCTATGTGAAATACCATACAATCAACTTAGTTCACTGGATTTATGCTGTCATATTAAGTTTACTTGGTCAGTTTAATGGATTAAAGACATACGTTTTTGATAACTTTAAATATTAATTGAACTGTATTGGTATGAAATTCCGATTATATTGTTCGCATATGAAATTTGTTCTCGATATAATTGTAACGATTGCACCACTTTCACTTCATTTCCGCGCTCACTTGCTCCACGTGGGAATCAAGAAATCCTCGCGTGCTCAATTTTCTTGAGCATTCGAAAAGTCATCAACTGATCATTTAAGGGCGGAGTCGGATAATTTCCTCTCAGTTGCTTCTCACTCACTCAGTTGGTCACTTTGCCTTTCTCCGCGCACAGTCAAAACAAATTTGAGCTTTCTTCCCGCTCCATACCCAAGATATGTTTTTACTATTCATACTCTAGTTCTGCTAAAATAAATTATTTTATATTTTTTTAGAAAATCATTTGAAATACTGGTTGCTTCTAGTTCAAATAAAATCCGAAAGTGCAAAAGTAATCCAGATAGTTTCTACTACATTTGTAAAAAATATATTACAGTTTCAGGAAGGTTAAACATTACACACGAGATAAAAGTAATTTACGATCACTAGTTTAAAAATAAACTTGGTAACTAAGAAAAGCATTGGACTCTACATGTGTGTTGTACACATTACACATCTAGCATGATACAATGGCTGACTACAAAGAGAGAAGTATAACATTTACAATTTTCGTGATACGACGTGAGACTAAAGATTAGGTATCTGAGTGTTACTTTCGCTTAACGTATATTTATTGACATTTCGACTTAATTAAATATTCAAATATTGCATCTGCAATGAACTCAGCATCTCATAAGGGTGGTTTTCCAGTGACAAATCAACCGGTGAACAGGAAAACAGAAGAGTTATCCTGCAAAGAAGACAACGAACCTTCTTCATCCTCTTTCTATTTCTGTGATTTATAAACATAAACTAACTCATCTAATCACTCAAGAAGAGCTAAATGATCTGATTAATGATTTGTCTCTGTCAAAAAAACACGAAGCACATCTTAACTCTCGTGTACAATAGCAAGAGTTTCAGTTCACTGACGTCAACTTCAAAGTCTCGCTTGTCACTAGAACATGTAACATACTTTGCGTTTCTCAATAAATGTTGATGCACTAATTGAAGAATTTAGAACAGAATATCATCCTCAAAAATGGAGAGTTTGCATCGAATCATCTAAATTTGTCTGAAAACTGTATATTTGCACAATGGAAAACTAATCTGCCGATTCTTGATGCTCATGTTGTGACTACCAAATAAACTTATGAAAGCACGCAGATTGTATTATACATTCTTAAATAGAAATATCAATAAACAAGTAGTGTTATTAAAGAAACGTTTATTTTCACGACGTATATATAAGAAAATTTTGAATAAATCTATTAGAACTCAGAAACTAGAGGGGGTTAGTAATTTAAAACATTATTTTTAAATTACTCGGAAACAGTTATATTTTTTTTAGTAGTAGATAATTTTGTTGTTGTTGTTGTTGTTGCTCCATGTCGTATTCAAACTTGGTTTGTTACGAACTTGAAGTATTCGTAGGAATGATAAGGGAAGGCTTTTACTTTCTATTATACGAAAATGAACAGTAAGTTAAGAAATTATTTTATACCTATAATGATGAAAGTTAATCACAATTTTTAGAAAAAAAGTTCCAGGTCTTCGTTACCTCTGAAAATATCTTTTTTAAAGTTCCAAATGCTCATTATAATAGCAGATTAAACAGTATCCTATGAAATGGTAGCTTTAATTTTAACAAGCTGGTGTGAAGAATGGTAATATTAGAAAATACGTATTGATAATGTTTACAGAGATCCATAATGCTAACCTATTTGTTAACCTGAAAATAACTTAAACCGTTATGAGACACACGTTCACACAGATCATTCACAGTATGTGGACATCGTCGTCCAGAACTACACTTGAGCTGTATAGGTGCTTTAATACATGTAGTAGGATGTGAATGCTTTCAGACATCTGTCCCACGTTAACAGTCATTTATTTCAAAATATGTCCATTTGTGAATATTCTTCAAATTCAGGTAACAGCCCTAAAATTCTGTGATCGTCTATGCACCAATGAGATATGAATCCTTGTATTGACAACCTGAGCACGCTTATTACTAAGCTACGCTAGGCCGGTCAAGCAATGCATTTGTGTTTAAAAAACGATAACTTGTAAAGATCTTTATTCTTTGAGTTTTTAAAACTATAAACACAGAGAAATTGAAAAACCATGAAGCATTTGTTTAGATTTCTTTCGATTAGATATATGATTTGCACAGCATGCACTCACTTGCTGTCCAGAAGTGAATAATTAAATATAATCTCACTTAAATAAGAATGAATTAGAATGTGGTAACCTAACGACTCTGGTTAGATTATTATTGATTTCCGACACCATTGTATTCCTTTGAATAAAAATATGCAGATTAATCTTCAAATGTTAAATTTCAAATGAAACTGTAAATTAAAACTACGTTTACTCAATAGAATATTTAGAAAACGAATTTCACGTAATTAAGAATTTTCTGAGCTTAAACTATGAACAATACACATTTAAATTCATACTACAATAAAAGCTATTTATATATTACTAATCCTCAAAACAATAAGAGGGCGTAAATGATTTTAAGCAAATTATTTTCATGCAGCACCCCGCTAGTACAGCGGTAAGTTTACGGATTTACAACGCTAAAATCAGGGGTTCGATTCTCCTCGATGGGATCAGCAGATAGCCCGATGTAGCTTTGCTATAAGAATACACACTCACACATTTTCATGCAGATTAAATTTTTTTTATTTGTGCGAAAAAAATGCGCTTTGTAACAATTCGCTTGAGTGAAACAGAATAAAACCTACATTTTCAAAAGACATAAAGGTTATTAGAAAATGTTTTCTGAGACTTTAAATATCACCAGTTTTCTGTGTCTTTCTTTAGTAATTCCACTTTGACATTATATCTTGAAGTTTATCTGAACTTAAAGTTGGCAAGTATTATTTTATTGGAAATAGTTTAAAATGTGTTTCATTGGCTAGAAATACAAATTATGATAAAAGGTAATTTCCTCGAGTGACATGGAAGACGTAAATAAGTTTTAATTCCATTATAAACAACACAATTTAAAGTATACTGAAAAATACTTAAAAAAACATGTTAATGTGGAGACATGTGAAGTTAATTTGTATGTGGTCCAATAAAAATTTACTGTGAAAATACTTAAATAGCATGTTAATATGAAGAATTGTAAAGTTAAATTATATGTGGCCCAGCGAAAAAAAAACGAAAAATACTTAAATAACATGTTAATGTGGAGATATGTAAAGTTAATTTATATGTGATCCAATGAAAATATACTGAGAAAATACTTAAATATCATGTTAATCTGGAGAAATGTAAAGTTAAATTATATGTGGTCCAGTGAAAATATATTGAGAAAATACTTTACAAAAACATGTTAATGTGGAGACATTTAAAGTTAATTTTTATACGTGGTCCAGTGAAAATATACTGAAAAATACAAACACCTGTGCATCAACTTCTATTGCTTATGATGTTACTTTTAAAGTGAGAAATGAAGGATAGAACTAAATCCTTGTATTTAAAAAATAAAATATATGTATTTTTAAAATAGCTAACTCGTTAATATGTTATCTATTAAAACTAGAACGTTTTCTTTCAACGTGGTTAACATCTTGGTTAAAAATGAACTAAATTATTAGCATATAAAGTCCTTTGTGATAAACGTGAAATTTTATATTTAGAAGTAACTACCGTAAAGACGATTTATTCAATAAGTTTATGAACTCAGAACGTTAAAAACCGACGATGGGGGGTAGACAACCCAGAGTGTAGCTTTCCATTAAGAAAACAGCATCTTTGATTCATTCAAAATAAATTTCGCCCGTTCAGCGTAAATTAATTTTACACGAGAAGACCTGAAGAACGTCTAAATACGCCAAACGTAGAAGTCTAGAAATATGAAAAATATAGGTGATACTGGAGGTCTATGCACGTTTCAAAGACACAAAATAAATTTCACTAAAACTGGAAAATTTATTTAAAAACTCTTAAAGTGTACACACACACTCATAAGTATATATGTTTGTTATTTCAACTCCGAAACAAGCCCCCCCCAAAAAAAAACACACGAAAACTCTGCACCAGCTAAAAATATCTCGGTTTGTTACGGCTTGTTTTTGAGTTAAAATAACAAACTAACATTGGTCAGAGGTTTGGATTTGCTGTTTCTAACGCAGTCCTTCCTTATGATTTTATTTATTTTACTATTAAGCTTCACTAAAAGGTAATTATTTTCACTAATATATATTAAATTTCTCGTGTAAAATAGATACTGTCCTATGTTTACTGCCTCTCCTGCTACAATTTGGTCAAATGTTGTGTGGAAATAAGTTATATTAAAAATCACTACGTCCGAATCAACACTATGAAGACACATTAATAAAGGTATGAGATACTGTTTGTCTAGAGAACCTTTCGAATACGCCTCGTCAGGTACTGTTTATTATTGTAAGTTAGTATTTTTATCCATAAATATATTCTATATTGATGTAATATATAATTCAGCTTTCGTTTATAAATACGATTTATTACTGATTTTATTCGAAAATACTACACTATTTTATATTAAATCATTTTCAATTCAAAGATTACATGTATACAATGCTTATGAACGTTAAATTACTGAAAGTGCCATCGTTTCAGAAACCTGACGGTTTATGATCGATTTTGTGTCGTGCCATTTATTCGGTATGAGATACATTAAAATTTAATACCATGATTTTGTATCACCTACGTTGTGGTGACACAAATGTTACTAGTTTATAATCTTTAAATATAATTGTCTATTATATATTTCAGAGCTCCATAAATAATAGTCCTAATTGAAGAATTAACAAAAATTTTAAAAATCTAACAAAAATTCATCTCCTTTATATATATTATAAACTGGTTTATATAAAAAAGCAAGTAACTAGAATGACATAGCTTCAATGAAATGGAATCTGGACAGGCGTATTATTTGAATTCTACGAAAATCTAGGAAATCTTTATAAAGTTACTTACCAAAACTATCCAGAAATGTTTCCAGCCTGATATAATAAATCTGCCAATATTCATTTTCTAGCTTGCCAAACGTTCTTGAAAATGTCACTCCAACGACCATTTCTAGAATACGCTTTCCGTGTACTGTCACAACATGTGATCTTTCATTTATTCTAGTGTTCTAACGTGATGCCAATTCAATCTTATTTGTATCTCTAAAATAACCTTAAGGGAATACTAGATATTTTAAGAAGAGTAAATAAATTAAGGACACATGAAAATGAGAAGAACCTTATTAAAATATGCCACAGTTCAAACTTAGATTATTACCAAAGTTATAATATCTGTCAGAGCTTGATTAATGTTATTAAAAAGTGGTTACAATGAATTAATACCTTATAATGATTAAGTCTTAAGAACATTTGTATTATCGACCGAACATTGAACAACCAATGCTAGTAGTAGAATGAAAATGACATAAAATATTTTATTATATAAATATTTAAAATGTTTTTGAAGCCATGAAAAGACTCTAACAAATATAAGATGGTGCATTGCAATGAAAGTACCGCAATAGTGTCTCTTTTATTTAATGGAACACCTAATATTCCACTCAGTAAATCCGTATATTTATGTCGAATTCGAAACTATAACCTGAAATTTTCAGTAGATGCTAATCAATAAAAATTAATAATAATACTAAGTGGGCTGGATTTCAAAACGTTATTAACACCGGAGAAGGTCCACCTTAATATTTCTAACGTGTTACTCAAAATCGATATATTTTCAGAAAAATGGATGGATACTGAAGGAAGTGATTAGTTTCTGTGTAAAATGTAACATTTCATGAAACCGGGCACGTATTGCAAAACAATTCGTCTTTAAAAAATGGTTTTAAATCGGAAATCTTTTCCTTCTTTTCTTGGAAAGCTCACCAGGGTTCGTTGTGCCTTTTGGAATACAATTGTCAAGCAGTTTTGAAAATTACTTTCCAGGTCAAGTAGGACTAAACTCGTATTCTCAAACCCAGCTCATCTATCAAACATCACATGCGTGCGCTTGGAAAATTGTCAAGAAAAAACTTTGTATTTTTGAGCAACATTTGCGATTCCTTGCGAGTCGCTGGAAATAAAGGTGTGAATGAAACAGGTGGGACAAAACATGGCGTTCAATACTGTCGCTAGGTGATAACAACAACAGAATCCTTTTAGGTTGTATTACAGCAGGCCCAAGCCATTTGAGTTATCGGAAAAGAATCATTCTTAGACCCAACGTTCATAATTAAACGTCTGTATACATTATTTACATGGTGAAGTTGTAGCAGTTCAATAAGATAGATTTCACACTATTTGGAAAAAGGATTATTCTTTGACCTAACGCTCATAATTGAATGATGTTTTATATTATTTACATGGTACCGTTGTAGCAGTACAATAAGACACATTTCGGACAAGTTGGCCATAGCAGAATATAAGTTAGTTATAAGAGTATGCAAGTTTATGCAGATAAGCACAGATAGACCAGTCGGTCAAAGTGATCGATTTATTATCTCAGGGTCGTGGATTCGAATACCCATCACATAAACATGCTTTTTCTTTCAGCTGTGGGGGCGTTATAATGTGACGGTCAATTCCACTATTCGTTAGTAAAAGAGTAGCTCAAAAGTTGGAGGTGAGTGGTGATAACTAACTGCCTTCCCTCTAGTCTTACACTGCTAAATTAGGGACGGCTAGCACAGATAGCCATCGTGCAGCTTTGCGCGAAATTCAAAAACCAAATCAAACTTCACCTAAGAACAGATGTATAAAACTGATGGTGTTTTGTATATAAGTAATCTTCTAAGTTTTACTTTACATTTTCTAAATATCAAACATATTATTTTCAAAAATCTTAGAAATATTGAATCTTTCATTTACTGATACATAGTCAATAAGTATTAAATAACACAAGTAACACTTATAGATTTAATAATAAAAACTGCGCAGTTCGGTTCATTCAAATCCGGTTTAAGTCGACTCATGAACAGACTTTAACTTTATCCACATTTCTTGTTCGCTATTCTGAAAAGCTTGAATCGTCTTTTACTTATAGGAATGCCTACGGGACTTACAACGTTAGAAACCGAATTTTGATACCCGTGATGAGCAAAGCACAGACAGCCTTTTGTGTACTTCTCTGCTTAATTAAAAGCAAACGAACTACTTAAAAGTTCATTACAGTCATTAAGCGCATGTTTTTTAATGCTTTAAAATGGCTTGATCTTAAATATGTATGTTTTTGTATAAATTTGTAGAAATATACTGATGGATCCAGAGCAATAAAAAAAAAACATTTCAGTGCATTTATACACCCCATTAGAAATTAGGTATCTTATCTAAATATGCCAAAAAATTGTATAATCTGCATTCAGGCTAGACAACAGAATTTAATTCAGTTTGAAAGTAAACACGATGACGAAACTCACGGAAAAGATTGCTAATCGAAATATTCCGTCTATCAATATTCGGTGGAACTACACAAATTTGAGGTTAGCAACATTCCAATCGTTTAAATAGTCTTAATTAACGTTAATTATAAACATATAATAAGTACCTTGTGATATAAATACAAGAACAATTGTAACACTTATATATTTGGGTTTCATATGTTTAATCGTGTTTTCAAAATATTAGTCTGTAAAAGGAACCTTGAGATTCTTTAGAGCAGTGGTTCCCAACCGAGGGTGCGAGACAGCGTTTGTTTTGACACCTTCACCTTTATTCTTAAATAAATAATTACTGTGAGGGGTGCGAAAGCATATTAAACTTTTTTTTAGGGGTGCGGGGCATAAGAAAGGTTGAAAACCATTGCTTTAGAGTATTAAATAAAGTTAGTACTATTTGAATATCAGTGAATATATGTGGTTGTATACTCAATGAGAAAGTAGGTTAACAAGTCACAGCTTGTGCTGTTGCTTCTCAGTCTTCACAGCTTGTGTTGTCGCTTCTCAGTCTTCACAGCTTGTGCTGTCGCTTCTCAGTCTACAGTTGTGAAAACCTCGTACAGAATATAAAACTTTCTCGAACTTAAGTATTCGACACGTCTGGCTACTCTGGAGTGTACGCGGGAATGTATCCTTTCTGCGAAAATTAAATATGGACATAAAGACAGTTGCTGGAAAATAATAAATTCGTTCTCATTTCTGTACACTCAGTAGAATAAAATAAGATTGTATATACATAATACAGACACAAGTAATTAGACCACTTTTATGTTGCATACAGGATTCTCTATTTACCAACATTGTATTAACAGGAAGGCAACTTTGTCGAGGTAGTTTACAGCTTTTATGAGTCGTCATTTATTTTGTTCCGTCAAACAAAATTACATCACACACTGAACGAATCAATAAAACAAAGTCAGGTGCCTGAAGTTGAACTAAGAGGTGTTATCAGAAATTGCATTATGTAGAAAACTACACAATGGGCTATTCCTACTTTTCTCACTGCTGGTATTAAACTCTGATTGTCATCGTTATAAGTCCTCGAACCTACCGCTGAGCCACTGAGGGCATGTTCGATATAAATGTAGTTATTGACAATCAGAGCCTAACGTAGAAGCTATTGATTCATTCATACCTCCCAACTTTCAAAAACTTTAATTAAATTGTATAAGAAATTTATAAAAGGATGAAATGAATCAGTGTAATAAACCTTTAAAGAAATGTACTGCGAAAAAAGAACAATGAAACAGAAAATACAGTTCTATAATAATATGTCAATTTTTAATATAATTTTCACCAATTAATTAGAAGGATCTAGACCTGCTATTTTAAAGAGTGAAAAAAAAATAAATTCAGCAAATGAACTTATCACAAACTTATTTTTTCTCCACACACACAAAAAACAACCAAACGAATGAGCATGTTTTTTTCTCTATCCACCACAGTAAGAAGTCGTAATATGTTTAACATGATCCAAAAACCAGCTAAAACAGTAAATTTTAAATGATTTAATTGCGCAAAATCTCGTACCGACTCTCGTTAATTCCAAACTTGGGAGAATTGCGTGATGCTTAGAAAACATACTGGGAGAATTTTCCTGGAATAATTCCAAATGATTATCACTAGGGTTAGCTGTACGTTTTCTGCTTATTGTAGTTACCATAAATGATACGTCGTTTAATTCTGATAGCAAGGCTCAAGCTCTGTTCGTTACACATCGTGTAACGTCTACTTTGTAATGTTGGAGAAAGGGATTGAGATCTGCGCTTTGTGTAAGGTACTGAATATTCTCACCACGTCCGATGAAAACAATGTTGTTTCTAAAATTCATAATAAAATTTTAAAAAACGACATATCACCAAATTTTTACAGTTTACCTTTCAAGGTGTATTTGATATTTTTTACAGTTGCGTGATTTATCTTTTATTTCACTGTAAAAAGTTGGTTTGGTAAGACCTAAATGTGTCTGCGCTTTGAAGACCGAATATAAAAAAAAAGCATGAAAACGTTTTAGTTTTTCAAAAGTTATAGTGAATATAGAAACATTGGTAGTGGGTCGGATACATAAAAATAGTCTATGTTATATATTACACAGCGCCACTAGTGATAAACTTATGTAATTAAAATAACAATGTTTGGTAGACAGTCTATGCTGTTTATATGCTGTCTCACATGGAATCCAGTATTCCTATTTGCTATTCGTGCAGTGGTACTTTTATATTTATACGAGTACTAAAAAAAAACACCACCAACGTATATTCTCCTATACAAGTGCAAAATTTTAACCTTTTTAATAACACTAATTTTCATGAAATTTACTTCAGTATCATAAATGAATACCAAAACAAACACGTTATATTAGTTCGTTACATTTTCGTGGCTTAAAAATAAAACAATACTATTATATCTCTGTATAAATTCAAATAGGCGCCTAAAAAATTGATAGTTAGGCCTAAAGTTTAAATACGTTTTGTACACAAATCACGAGTTTGCTGGCTATATAATTCATGGCAATTAACTTTTATAAGTGTCACTGAGAGAATTTCATTCGTTTTAGATGCTACAGCTAAATAAAATAATTATAGGTTTTAGACGATATACAAATGCAATATAGATGCAAATATACACAGAAATGTACAAACAACAATACAGTTGACTTTTACACTTACTGCTAACAAAATTTTAACAATTCATTATTTTATAAGTTTTATACGCTTCTATCTCAATACAGCCACATAAAAGCTGATAATTAGGCCTAAAGTTTGAACATGCTTCTCACGCTAAGAACAGATTTATCCGCCAGGGAAATAAAGTATTACATCATTTCCATTATCGGTGATATGCTTTCTTACTACTTTAGGGCAGTGTTTTACAAACTATGGGGCGACTTTCCCTGATTGGACGTACTGGTGGATGTGAAAAAAGTAGCCTTTGATGGGGGAATCCGAAAACAACGACGTAAAAACAACTGAAGACAACGATAACCTAACGAAGCTAGCTCTTAGTTTTTGACACTTATTTTTTGCTCTCGCATTTATGCACTCCTTACAAGCATTTTTCAATTGAAAATATTAACAATAGGTGGAAAATGTTGATTTTGCTGTAATTACTTTTGCAAATTATTTTAACGTGAAGAGGACGCAAAAAGTTTTGCTTAGTTAAGAGGTTTCGCTATTTAAAAGTTTGGAAAGTACTGCTTTAGAGAAAAGCAAAAAAACAACGTTGATACCATCACGAAGGAAAAGATAAAGGAAAGTTAATAGCGATAAGTAAAGACAGTTGATTCATAATCTTCTTGAAACTATAATTTTTTGAAATTCAGTGTTTTATAATGTATTCTCAAGAGTTCAAACAAAATATCTAGACCTGGTGAAAGAAGGCAATTTTTCATAAATACAACAGCTATACATTCTTTATTGCATTCTTGTCCAACTACAAAGTACATCAATAACACTATTTAATTAAAGTATTTATCTATTTAAAACTTGAATTCATTTAACATACACATATATAGTGTTCCATTTCATAAGGTTGCACGCTTGCAAAATGTTTGACTCTTACTTACATGACATGTTTCGTGTGCGCTGAGTAGTGGTTTCAATCCCGTCTTTATCCTATTTTATCAGTTGTTTTCTTTTTGCGAAACAACGTTTCAGTTGTCAAATAATTTTAGTTCATATATCTAACACGAAGCACTAGTTGATTCTTTAGTAGCTTTTAAGAGCAATAACATTATGCAGTAAAGATATGGTTGTGACAAACAGATTTTATTCATTGTCGTGGTTACTAACCTACATGGTCACGTAAGTGTAATTACTAAGAGGTGGTTAATTACTGCTATTAGATACTAATTATCAATTAACTTATATCTTACTTTTGAGCTGCTATATTAGTGACGCCTTCAGTTTTGTCCCCAGAGAGGATGTATGTGGTTTCAGACAGTGAGTTTCTTGCGAGAAACGTCCCCTACTGAGATCTGAATCAACTGAAACTGAATCCAGTTTCTGGATGAGTACCCAGGTTTTGTTGACATCTATGTTAGTTTGGTTCATTGTTATCCTAGTTAGGGAGATGAATAAAATTTTGTTTTTATTTTTTGTGTGTGTCACTAATATCCCATTACTCAAATGCTATTACATTTTATTACACAACTTTCACTGACGTGATGAGTTATTCTAGACAGATCTATATCTAATCTTGATTTTTGAATTATGACTTCTGTGATCATTTCTTCAGTATATTAATTATAATTATTGTTAATCCATGAAATCTGTACACCATAATTATGTAAAGCATTGACTATGAATATGATAAACCTGAGTTAATTTCTTTGTAATTACTTATGTGCAATATATTTAAACTATTCGTTATTTAATAATTTTAACATTGATTAGTCGCCTGGCTACTAAACGTGCATTTTATAATACAAAAATATAAGAAAACTTATGCCAACTGCATTGCCCACTAATGTACTGATAAATGGGTTGAAAAGTTACAATAAGGTTGCAGTGTATTTTGAAATGTAATGAAATTGTATATAATATGGTGTAACTGTGGGTGGGTAGCCTAGCGTTAACGGCAGAAATGCCTCTAGTTTTGATTTTTTATTATAAGTCAGAGATGCTTTTAGTTTTGATTTTTATTATAAGTCAGAAATGACTTTAGTTATGATTTTTTATTATAAGTCATAGATGACTTTAGTTGTGATTTTTATTATAAGTCAGAGATGACTTTAGTTGTGATTTTTATTATAAGTCATAGATGACTTTTGTTGTAATTTTTATTATAAGTCAGATATGACTTTTGTTGTAATTTTTATTATAAGTCAGATATGACTTTAGTTGTGATTTATTCTTATTTACTGCAGGTGACACGTTTTTCCTTTAAATTGTTGTAATAATATAGTTTATTAGGAGCTAAGCTACTCTAACAGCTGTTGTCTTTGTATTTAAAACATATAAAAATATAAATTAGGGTCGGCCGTAGTGACTGTAACATGTT
The DNA here is from genome assembly GCA_011833715.1 of Carcinoscorpius rotundicauda. Classification (NCBI taxonomy): domain Eukaryota; kingdom Metazoa; phylum Arthropoda; class Merostomata; order Xiphosura; family Limulidae; genus Carcinoscorpius; species Carcinoscorpius rotundicauda. Next base: position 53,059,511 of record CM022395.1, read on the forward strand.
ATTAACTATCGTGTAGGTGGCTTTTCTCTTGCACATGTTCATTGGGTATTACTAAGTTATTAGGTATTTTGTCAAAGATTTCTACAATAAGCTTGAAGTTCACTAGCCTTTGACCAATCGTAAACATCAACACGAACTGTTCACCTGATTTTTTCCCACAGTTTCCAACAAAAAATCTATACAATCAGTGCACCAATACGGTTACCTTTTCCTATGACCTGACAACACATAAACAGGATACTAGCTGGGTTAAAAAATCACTGAAGCGATCGAATTGATATAAAACACATACACGCTAAAAGCATATCAATGACAGACTTAATGATTGTATATGTATATTCTCTCAATTCAGCTCTTGTAATTAATGCTTTTAAAGGTTCTAAAACTAGGATTTTCATAACAGAGAATTTCTTATTCAGCCACATCATGACATAAATTTCTTATTATATTCAACTGATAAGTTTTACTGGATTTCGCTATCTAGTTGAACAACACACATAGTTTAATTATACTTTTCAAATGAGTTCAAAGTTAGCTAGGGTTCTGACATTTTTATCGATAGAAATGGGTTTATATTTAATTCGAAGTTCAGTATTTATTTTTATTCGTCTATTTCATATGATGTATAGACACTGTTCTTTTTTGTAATATCTCATTTCACGGTTGTTACTTGTCCATGCAAACAGCCGGATTATTTCTAGATTTGGGAGGTCATTAATGCATCTATAATCTTCTCATTAAATGTTGCATCAAACGAACCATTAAAATGAAAATGGGCATTAAAACATTACTAAAACAAGAAGTCGTGAAACTCGAGTGTTAGTCTGGTCATCAGAAACATACGTTTGATTTTGAAACTGATTACTTATATTTTTCAAAGCAAAAACAAAAATAATAAAGAATTATTTAGGGCTCAAGAAAAGCATTTACTCTCCTAATAACAAATAAAGTAAATGTAGCAGGAGGTTTTTAATTATTTTGGTTTTCATATTCTTTAAAGAAATGAATAACTAAATCATTCAACAATAAACAGTTAAAGGTAGGAATTCGTGGAGAAAATGTTGATGTTTATAAAAAGAAAAAAAACTATCGTTACCAAGATGCATAATTTCAGTTGTTTTTAGCAATATCATATATTAAAGTTTGTTTTCTAGCTCATGGATACATAATGATCTATGTGCACTTCATTAATTGCTGGTACTGGGAAACGTATTCGATTTTAGCAGTGTAAGTTCGTAAGTTTACTACTAATCCACCAAGAGACAAGTATAATTGCTGGCCACTATCGTTTTTGTTTTTCAATTTCGCGCAAAGCTACACGAGGGCTATCTATGCTAGCCTTCCCTAATTTAGCAGTGTAAGACAAGAGGGAAGGCATCTAGTTATAACCTCCTCCGGTTCGAATCCCCGTCGCATCAAACATGCTCACCCTTTCAGCCGTGAAGGAGTTATAATGTTACCATCAATCCAACTATTCGTTGGTAAAAGAGTAGCCCAAGATTTGGCAGGGGGGTAATGATGACTAGTTGCCTTCCCTCTAGTCTTACACTGCTAAATTAGGGACTGCTAACACAGATAGTCCTTGTGTAGCTTTGCGCAAAACTCAAAAACAAACAAACAAACACATTATATTAGTACACAAAAACAAACCGTACTGCTGTTTAATTTTGGGGTAACAAATAAGCGTCAAAGTCAATAAATCAGGGACTTTTTGTAGACTTTAGAATTCAGAATCAATCAGTGACATTAGTGTTTGGTCTTGTAGTTGGGATAAACCACAATGATACAGATATTTTAAATTCTATATATATTTTAGTAATATTCTGGTAATCTATAACTTTTATAACTTAGTTGTAATAAATAAATATTTATAAGTGTCATTATATTATACATAGCACAATTTTTACTGTATTACTGTTACAGTGAAGTGTCAGTGCTATTCACGTATCTTAAATTATATATAACAATGTCGTAGTCAGTTTATTGAACTGATATATCAGTACAATGACTGTATTAGTACTATGCATGCATCTTCAAGTATGTTTTCAATAGTTTTGTTTTGATATATTAATTATTACATATAATATTATTTTACTCGCCCCTTATATTAAATATTAACTTGTATGTATTCAAAGATAACATGCTTGTGTTTTGTGTTATTATATGTATAACTGGCTGAAGTGTCCGTCCCCTGAACGAAAGTTATGTACAATCACAATTAATGAAAGGTCATCTTAAGATATGAAAAGTTCTTTCCCTTATATGAAGTTGAATAAAGTCCAAAAACGCTCATGAAATATGCAAAACAAAAAATGTGAAACTGCAAATTTGCATGCATCTCCATATGGGCCCAACAAACCTCTACGTGAAATTTGGTGAAGATCCATCTACAGGGCACGAAGTAGTGGTAAAAAATACACACAGAAAAATGTCTATAAAAAACTACAAAAGATAAAACTAAAAATTTGTTTGTACCTCTGCATAGACCTAACGAACCTCTGTACTAATTTTGGTAAAAATCCATCCTCACCGAGCAAGGTAGTTGCACATTCATGCAACAAACAATACTATAATATCCATATATTTTTTTAATATATATTACTTAGTTGTATCCGTTTCTTAACGTCAATAGTTGCAGAAATCTGGATTTTGGAGTTGAGTTGGAAACCGATATCATAAAGTATTCGCTACACTTTAAGCTGTGGGTGAGTTATAGGACTGACACATAATTCTTTAGCATCAATGATGGTCGGTAGGATGTGCTGAATGACCGGCTACTTTCTTTATGATAACACTGCACAACAAAGTTTTTGCTTCTTGAACACTGTTGGATGTTCCTTGTAGATTTTTAGCTACTAATAACGAAAACCACATCCAAATTTGCCCATCGCGTACCGTTTCATCTAAATCTTCAGGTTTGTTACGATGGAAAAACGATATCAGGGCAACTGGAATCCGTCAATGCTTGTTGACTACTGTTAGACATGGCAACGTGATGCACCGGACATTAAATACAAACAAATATCAAGAGCAAAACACTTTTAATTATGTTGAACTTAATGGCGTATTAGAAACATAAACGCAATTAAATACGTTATTGCGGGTAAACAGTTAACTGTCTATTTTTTAGAGTTCCTACGTGATAAAGCAAAACCAAAACTATATTTGTGCATACCCACCAGGCACCCGTCACAATCAGCAAAAACTTTTTTAAAAAATTGTTGCGCGATGTCATTAGTCATGGCCAGGTAGTTAGGTCGTTAGACTCGCAATCAGAGAGTCGCAGATTCGAATCTCTATCTCACCATTATGCTCGTCCTTTCAGCCGTTTGGGCATTATGTAATGTGACGGTCAATCTCACTATTCATTGATAAAAGAGAAGCTCCAAAGTTGGCGATTAGTGGTGATAGCTAGCTGCCTTCCCTCTAGTCTTACACTGTTAAATTAGGGAAGGCTAGCGCGGATAGCTTTCGTGTAGCTTTGGGCAAAATTCCCAAATAAACTAAGTTTAAAATTAAGGACAATGGCCTTAATGATTTTGTCATAATTACAAAATAGTCAACAGTAGAGACGATAAACACGAAGGAATTCTATTTTACGTTCTAATTTATACTAATTCAAACGACTCAAACTGATGTACTTGGAGCAAGAACAAATAGATATCGACAAACAGAAGAAAAAATGAGATAACGTTTTTCAACAGATGGGGTATAATTTAGCAAAAACTTTCAGGGATGGCTACTTTTTTATATGAACCACCTTCTGGGTATTGAAATATGCAGACATTACTTTGGATAATTGAATATTTTCCGCATATTCTGTCACATTTATGTTGTTTTTTATTTGTATACTTGATATTAGAGACCGCCACTTCATAAAACGCACGCTACAACGTGCGCTTGTGCACTCTTACAGACAATTGTATTTAACTAGTCAAAATACACACGTTTGATAAGGTTTACTGATTTAGGGGATAACTTAGTGAGTTTGCACGCGAACGTCAGTGAGACTGCTAATTGTAGTTCATACAAATGTACGTTAACTACGGGAACCTGTTTAATTTTGCACGACAGTCATATTGTTTTCTGTGCGAGAAAGGTAAAACAAGCTAATGAAAGCACAAATAAACTTAATGATTCAGACATATCTATTGTTGTCTAAACATCTCATATCCCAACAAAGAGGATGCGTGACACTATTAGAAACTTATCTCCACTTTTTAACAATGTATAACACAGAAAAAACAGGTGTGATTGTTCCACAGCCAAAACTCATATTTAGCAGTAACTTCTGTTCAAGACTACAATCACACCAGGTAAAAATATGAAATGTTTCTACAGGTCCTCTATCGAATTCTATACCTCACTAACTTAACGTTGACGTCATCGACACACGTTCAGTTTAACCACAAAAACAACACAGTGAGCTGAGAACAATAATTTTCATTATGGTGTTACTGTTTATTTATTAGAATGTTTCATTAGTTCATGTATTGTTTATCTTTTTCGTAGTGTTGGTGTTATTTATTAGAATGTTTCATTGGTTCATGTATTGTTTATCTTTGTCGTAGTGTTGGTGTTATTTATTAAAATGTTTCATTGGTTCATGTATTGTTTATCTTTGTCGTAGTGTTGGTGTTATTTATTAAAATGTTTCATTGGTTCATGTATTGTTTATCTTTGTCGTAGTGTTGGTGTTATTTATTAAAATGTTTCTTTGGTTCATGTATTGTTTATCTTTGTCGTAGTGTTGGTGTTATTTATTAAAATGTTTCTTTGGTTCATGTATTGTTTATCTTTGTCGTAGTGTTGGTGTTATTTATTAAAATGTTTCTTTGGTTTATGTATTGTTTATCTTTGTCGTAGTGTTGGTGTTATTTATTAAAATGTTTCTTTGGTTCATGTATTGTTTATTTTTGTCGTAGTGTTGGTGTTATTTATTAAAATGTGTCTTTGGTTTATGTATTGTTTATCTTTGTCGTAGTGTTGCTGTTTATTTATTAGAATGTTTCATTTGTTCATGTACTTTTCACTTTCCTGATGTTTTTATCCACATGTATAGAACTATCCATGTAATCTTTTTTAAAATTTATATACTTTATTATTTTTCATATTTTACCATCGGGCACATGCTATATTTTCATTTATCGAGCATTTACTTATATATATTCTCCTATCTTCTCATTGTTTGGCTGTTTTCTCAACTATTCATTATTCATCCATATAATAATTGACATTTTGCCTGTTTGTTCAGTCATATCTTTACTTGCTTATTTCCATTGTTTAACGTACAACTTATCCGTTCTTTTTGTTATTCGTTTTTATTAGTTTAAAATATGTGGAGTCCGTTGTAAGATTCAAAGGCTCCCTCTAGTGATTCACTATTTCACATTTGATCGTGTTTGCTTGTGAGTGAAGGTTTGATCAAAGTTTCAAATATGTCTTCCCAGAAATTACGAGTGGAGCCAGGAACACAAGCTTCAATGTGTCATCTGGGTTTAGTGAGCTATCATTTTCACAGTATCTCAGACATGCCTTAATGATAATTTTCAAATCTTTATTTGAAAAATTCCCAAACAGAAAATATTATGAAAGATGTTTGCGAATGTTATAGCATGAATTATTGTATGTGCTTGTGTTTTGCAAAGGAACAGTCATTTTGACTCGAACGTGTGGCTAGATAGCTTGTCTTGATAGAGTTCTATCATATTTGTATTTAGTCCTAACAAAAATGGTATTTATTTGTGTTATATTGGTGTTGATGGCATGCAGGATTTATCTTGGTATCTTAACAAGTTTCCAGACGTTTAACTTACCATTATTGCCATAACCTGCATAAATTCCTTGGATAGATTTTCACAACGTGTGTGGCCCGGCATGGGTTAGTGTGTTGAGGCGTTCGACTTGTAAGTCAAGGGTCGCAGGTTCGAATCCCGGTCGCACCAAACGTACTCGCCCTTTCAGCCGTGGCGGCATTATAATGTGACGGTCAATCCAACTATTCGTTGGTAAAGAGTCGGCGATGGATGGTGATGACTAGCTGCCTTCCCTCTAGTCTTACACTGCCAAATTAGGGACGGCTAGCGCAGATAGCTCTCGAGTAGCTTTGCGCGAAATTAAAAAAACAAACAAACACAACATGTACTGTGACAGTCTGAAAATATTTTATGATAATAAATCGCCTACTTCTCGCCAAACATTTGAGAAGGGATATACTTCATCCAATGTAACGACATACTTCCATACGTCCGGTGCCGCATATCGCTCGTTTAGTTTTCGACAGTTAGTCTGTTATGTTACTTAGGAAGAAGTTTTGAAAGTAACTCTTATGTTGGTTTTATAAACTTATATGTATGTGAGTAGTTTTTATTGCAAAAGAGGTTCCTACTCTAGTTTACTTGCACCCATTTTAATTTTTGGTTATTTGTAATGACACTCTGTTCATTACTTCTAGTGCACAACTGTTAGACGGACGTGTTTACATCTTATTGAAATTACCGTCTACCTTGCCTTACCAGTATGGACGAACGTTACAGGTATCCTTTCATCGAAGCATTTAAAAAATCATGCTCTGGTAAACGGAACTTCGTTAAGAAAAGTCGTGTTATACAACTATTCCCAAAGTGAAATAATTTGTTCATGTAAATCGCGCCTGAAATTAATTTATGTGACCTGTGGCTACAAAGGTACGACCAAATACAAAGTTATTAAATATTTACATTGTTGACATAGACCGTGGACAATCTTTAGGTATATTTAACTCCCCGTGTGTCTCTTTAGTATATCGTATATTGTTCTCATTTGTTTCATCTTCCTATTTCCTTAGTCATCAGATTTATCTGTTTTCCTACGCAGAATTTAAATTAACATTTTTTATTAAACTTCTAGCTATTTGAGAAGTACAAGCTCCAGATTTTCTCATTTGTTTTCTTTAAATAATCTTATTCTAATTAACACAGACTGCTTTTAACTAAAATTATTGACATAATGATAACAGCCTGCTAAAATGAATTGTGTTTTAAATAGCTGCATGTCGATATTTAGTTAATTTTGGGAGTTAATGTATGTTTTTATTCCATTTGTCATGTAAGTTTAGTTTTATGACGAGCACATTCCACCCATATTAATGAGGTTTCCTGGATTTTAATTGGCTTAATGTGTCATTGTCCCCTCGGAGTTATTTTTCAACTACACTTTATATTATTGATTGTAATCTGAGCATAGAAGTTACTTAAGACAGTCACATTTTATAACTGGTGGATAATAATGTTTAGGCCCTTCGTTTTTCCGTAATAAATATTGTGTAGTTGTTGTCAGAGCAGCATTTTGTCAACTCATTATCATGAAGTAAAAAAAACAAACGTCATTGTCACGTGGTTAGGGCACTCGACTCGTACTCTGAGGGTCGCAGGTTCGAATCCCCATAACTCCAAACATGTTTGCTCTTTCAGCCGTGAGAATGCTACAATGTAAAGGTCAATCCTACTATTCGTTGGTAAAAGAGTAATCCAAGAATTGGCAGTGGGTGGTGATGACTAGCTACCTTCCCTCTATTTTACACTGCAAAATTAGTGATGGCTAGTGCAGATGGCCCTCGATAAGCTTTGCGTTAAATTAAAAATAAACAAACAAAATAAAAATATTTTTGGAGTAAAATATAACTCCATATAAGACTGTGCCATGTTCTCAACTTATCACTGTTATATAAAAAGGGTATTGAAAATATACTATGAGCAGTTTATTGATGTAAAACAATGGATAATATTTGACCGGTTTTGACAAATAATGGTGTTCTTTTTCCTTAAAATTACCATCGAAGATGAATTTGATCTTATCTAAAAAGTAATGCACTGAAAGAAACAAAGTAATCTTTGATGTCCAGTATTATTATTAATTATTATTATAAGAAGACTGGAGTTATACCTTTTTTATTTATTTTGTGCAGTTATAAATAATGCTTTTGTTTTCTTTTCTCAGAATTTTGGTTGATAGAAACTTATTTCTAATCAATCCCATTGTGATATTGGATGCTGGCATCTCAGTAAGATGACTTGGTTGGACTTTGAAGTATGTTGGGAAGGAGAGAGAACTGACAACAGTGTATGTAGCTGTGTTGAGCTGAAATACACCAAGCTTTAAATGCTTGTTTATCTGTGATATCGAAGTGCTGTTTCAAAGTTAAGTGAGACTGTTATCGGAACATTACAACAGAAAACGTGCTCTATTTTACCTGAAAGAAAATAGTAAGTCACACATGTCGAAATCGACATTTTCTAGACTTTTAGTAATAATCGTTTCATTGATGTAATTTTATTATCTGTTTCTATATTGTCTTCAGAAGATATTATAGTCACGAAACAAGCTTACCTGTAAATATATCAAATGAGGTTCGAATTACAACCCAAGTTAAAACAAACTTATGGAACAAAGTTATAAGCAGAGTTCATATTACAATGCAGCCTGGTGAAAATATGAATCCCACCGTATTCGTATGTTAAGAATCGTTCAAAGTGAACATTTTTTGTCTTTTATAACTACAAATCGTCTAAACAATTAGTATTAAAAAACTAAGCAGCGCTTCATAGTTGTTTAGTTCAGTTTCTTAATTTAAAACTTAACAACGGATATAATAAGATCTAATTTTTCAAAATTTACCTTTGTACCTTTCACTAAGGACAGTTTGGAAAAGAAGCATTCCGAATGTCTTTGGTATTGTTCTAAAAACCCAATTGGAATGAGTCTAATATTCCAATAATCGTGAAATAGACGACACGCGCCCATGTTTAATATATATCCATACAGGAGTGTCTTAATACAACAACAAAAGTGATCTGTTGCAAGTTCTGCTCAGTGCAAAGATAGTTTTTATATTATAGGTAAGCAATGTACATAGGAGTAAACCATCAAGAAAAAATAACACACGTCTCACAACACACATGCACAGATATATATATATACTTAACAATATGGTTGATTCTGGCAAACCTGTAGCAAATTTCTGCTATTCTTGACAGTCCAGACAAAAAACAAATAGAAACACTGTTTTGTCGTTGTCGTGAGAGACGAAATTACTTCAGAGACTTTGCATACAAAAACTCAGGCCCCAGGGCAATGACGTAATTCTATACAGAGTACATTAAATGTAATATATCCAGGCATATCTTCACAGTACGAGTAAGCCGTCCATAAAATATAATGCAGTTACCATGGCAATCCGCCAGACACGGTTCCACTACCCAGACAATCTCAGACACAAATGCTCTTTCAGCAAGAAAATGCAATACCCTCCTTGTCAATTTCTATACCCTCCTTGTTTTAAAATAATGAATAGTTAGAATTATTCCTTCGTATTCTGTTCATTTTATCCATTAACAATCATTACCGCTTGTGTTTTTAAACGCATTAATAAGCAATGATTGGTTTGTTAAATGCAGAATTTACAATAACTACCTGCCTAACTATTCGAATCATGTGTAATTCATTTGTGAATCTTATGATTCAAAATTAAGCCTCTTTCACGACGAACTAAGGATTTTGCTTGTTTGTGTGAAATAACGATCTTTTATTTATATTAAAACGAGTGGTATTAACCTTTATCAAAAAATAAGATTCATATACTCCCAGATTTTTTTCCATAAAATCTGATATGTTTGGGCTAATATCTAGTATTGTTATTGTTGTAAAACGGATGTTAATATTTAAAAGAAAGCCATGTAAACTAGTCCATAAATAGATAGACATATTTTGAGGGCGCATTTGTGAAAAATGGAAATCACCGACTGGTACATTGTAAATAATAAATATCAGAAAAGGTTAATATAATATTCAAAACAAGAAACGTAAAAGGGATACTTTTTTATTTTAAAGAGAAATATATGTAATAGCGTTACAAGCTCAGAGTATGTGATGTTACACGTGTTAAGGCACTGGTTTCAACCAAAATGACAATAAAAGTTGTGCACTTTGAAAACGGAGGAAAACATCGGATCTTCCACCAAACTCATTCGTGTCCAATATATTTGTTTGAGAGATCTGCATGTTCTACAAGTGCAACATGTGCAAAATCCCTATAAAAGTGACGAATTCTCGGTTTCCATAGCTCAGTGTTAAGCCACCGACACGCAAGACAGTTACGCCAAAACTGACTGAAGCACAACGCAACAACGCCATTGGTCGCTTGGAAGCAGGCGAATCTCGATCAGATGTTGCCAGAGTTGTGAATGTTCACCCAAGCACTATCACATGGCTATGGAATCGTCACCAACAACATGGATCAACTCGTGACCGTCCACGATCTGATAGACCTCGTGTGACCACGCCCGCACAAGATCGCTACTTCCGGTTACGTCATCTTCGGAATAGGACCACCACTGTCACATCTACTGCCTTAACCATACCAGGGCTGCGTAGGATTTCCAATCAGACCGTACGCAACCGTCTACGAGATGCAGGAATCCGACCTCGACAACCAATCAGAGACGTCATCCTCACCCAGCAACATCGTCAAGCACATCGGGTATGGCCTCATCAACGATGGAGGCATGTTTGGTTCAGCAATGAATCATGTTTTATGCTTCGTAGACAGGATGGAAGGATCCGTGTTTACCGTCGCCGAGGTGAACGTTTTGCAGCAAACTGTGTGCAGGAAGTTGAAAGATTTGGTGGTGGCAGTGTCATGATGTGGACTGTCATTGTATAAAATGCCAGAATAGACCTTTTGCACATTCGAGGGAATCTTACGGCTCAACGATACGTTGACGAGATTCTTAAGCCCCTTGTGCAACCCATCACGGTGAACGTCAACGACGTTTCTCAACATGACAACGCCCGTCCTCACACAGCCCAACTCACCACTGTTTCCTTGAGACACCACAACATCAACGTTCTTCCCTGGCCTTCCAGATCACCAGATTTAAACTACATCGAACATCTTTGGAACGAGTTGGATCGACGTCTGCGACGGCGACAACCTCAACTGCAGACTCTATCTCAGGTTGCAGCAGCTTTGCAAGTTGAGTGGACAGCCATTCCACAGGATGTGATTTGTAATTTTATTGTTTCCATGGGCAGGAGATGCCAAGCAGTTATTGATGCTCACGGAGAGCATACTCGTTATTGACGTTGAGTGACGTTAAACTTCAACTAGTGAGCGTGGACTTCACCTTTGCAGACTTGTGATGCTCAGCTGTGAATGTGCAAAGTTTCACATATGTCATACAGAACTACCCGGAATAAACTTGTTAACAATTTGTCTCATATTTTGCCTTTTTCGTTTCGTTTTTTGAAGTGTATATTTGAAACTTCGTCATATTACAAGTTAACCAGTGGTATATAGTGACTCAGATATTATACGCTCTTGATACATATTTTAACTAACAATAACATGTTTTCAAAAAATCAACTTTTGCAGTAGATATATATAAGACCTTCTACTACCATTTAAGTTTTTAATATTTTAAGGAATTTAACCTTTATTTAATGAGCTAGTGTTAGCAGTTGTTTAACCTTATAAATATATTGTTTTATAAATTGTTCGATCTAATGTAATTTTTCATTAAAATTTATGTTAACCGACTTACTCGAGTTATAAAGTTTGCAAATCAAAGGAGTAATTTTAGAGACTGAAATACATACTTCATTTCAATTTTCCGTCTCTCTCTAAGTATGTTTTTTAACTTAAACGAAGGGAGTTATTAAGAGCTTAAAACAGCCTGCTGCGTGGAAAACTAATAATATGGGCGAAAACTGGGTAATGCAGGTAATACCAAACCCATTAATTTAAAAAACAATAATAAAAATGTCGTGTTGCAAAAGACATGGTGATGATTACATATACTCCACACCATTGTATATATAGAGAAAACGGCATGACATGAAGCGTTTTCGGAGTAAAGTAAGGAACTGGTACTTGCAATGAACGTTGCTCACACAAAAGGACTGTTTTTGTAACAAATTTCAACTCCGTCACAATAGTGTGTCATGTTGATAGAAAATAAACAGTGTTAATATGTTGTTCTTTGGGAAGTCCGTTCACAAACTTTTTTACGTTTTTTTGCATCCCAAACACGACAATAACTTTGTATTCATTCGTAACAAGTATCATCAAATGCCAAATCCATATTGTCGCCCAGCATGTGGCTGGTAGTGCCATGTGTAAGAAGACTGAACTGGTACACTCGTGTTGCATCTCTATGGTACTTAGGCCATGACTGAGACACGCGTGGATGTGACTCCTACAAATCTAGGCGACCGACATGTATTTAAATTTGACGGATCGAGAGTAAAGCAAATAGTAGTAATAACGTAGATTCGTTAATGTTCTGAGAAGATTATAGGGTTTCTTTTAAATAGATATTATGTAATGAACAGTGAAAAAACACTTACAATATGTCTGCTCTTTCTCTCATACAAGCTGCCATAATGAAAAATTGGTGAACTAAATACTTCCGTCTATCTCCATGTCATATACACACATATATGTTTATAGGAATTGTGACTAGTAATGATATAGTATGTTATTTGATCTATTATATTTATTACTACACGACTTATTTTTAACAATTATAACAAAACGTTAAGAATGAAAAATACCATGCAGGATAAAGTTATCATCAATAATTATTTTATCACGGTTAACCAATTTTAACTTGGTTACACGGGATATTTATATTTAAATTTCTTTACATAAAACATGGCAGCTAAGCTGTTCAACTTTCCAGTGCTTTAAGTAGCATGCATGACTGTCTGGTTTCTTCTACGCATAAAATTGGATTGTTTGCAGGATTAAAAATCAAATATATCTTTTACACATACACAAATCACATTGCAATTTTATTTCGAAGAATACTCTCAGGCCATTTAGCTGTTCAATAAATTAATCTCTAATATTTTAGTATACTTCTGTCTGTGGAATAAATGGTAATACGAACATATTGTAGTTCGTTTGTTTTGCTAATGTTCGTGCGCTTCAGTTCCAGTTGTGCTTCACAGTATTCTCCTCATCATGACACAGGTTCTGGTGCTCGAGTGAATTTAATTATTTTCCTCTCCCGTAAACACAAGTTTATATGAAGGCTTCAAGAAAATACATATCGCATTATTCGGCTAATGTAATTAACATTAAGTATAGTTAGTATTTTACCTCAATAAATACTAACTGAGAATTTCAATTTTATCTCATTTATATTAAGGTAACTAGTGGGTACAACAGTGAAGTTTAGCACTACTGCTTAATAATTGTTTCGCCTCACTGGCACTGCTTTATAAACCTGAAAGTGTGGAATTAACCATATTAGAAAATCATTTTAACCTTAACTTTGAATGTCTCTCTTCTCCATGTAGCATATGTATATATTTATATAACACTAAAGAACATAATTTGAGTAAATGTCAAAAACAAAGATTTCACCAGTTATTTATCTCGCTGTCCAAGATACTGAACATATTTATCTAAAGTCCTGTTCTATTCAAGAGTGGGACGATCAGTTTATCCCAACATTCGATGATGTTTCTCAATCTGTTTTGGAAGCAATGACAAAGCAATGTTTAAATCAAACCAAGCTTTCTAACAAGCAAACTTACAATTAGTGTATTGTCTTTTTTCCCTTCTTCAAGTAATTTTAGTCGTCCTTGAGTTTTTGATTATTAATAGAAGTTCAGATAATTTTTTTCATAAAAATCAGTAGAAATTTATGTACTCTACTTGGGGATCCCAGTGGCTCAGCGAAATATCTCCGGAATCACACTGCTAAGAACCGGGTTTCGATACCTGTAGTGGGCAGAGCACAGATAACCAATTATGTAGCTTTATGGTTACTTACAAATAAATAAATAATCAATATTCTACTCTGATCTTTAAACCTGATTTCTTGCTGCAGGCAATCAAGCTAACCCTTATTTCTTTTTTGTTTTTGAATTAAGCGCAAAGCTACACAATGGGGTATCTGTGCTCTGCTCACCACAGGTATTTAAACCCGATTTTTAGCGTTGTAGGTACGCAGACATACTGCTGAGCCAGTAGGGGGTAAGAGCTAACCCTTACAAAGTAGAAAAACAAAATAAAAATTATTTATTTTTAATGTCACTTATCATATTGAGATAATTTAATATAAACATAAAGGTAACTTAACCATTTAAACATAACAAGCATGCCTAATCATTTAAAAGTTTGAAATTTATTGTTCTTAATTAATCACAAGAAACTTACAGAAAGAAAAGCTGTTCACTATTCTGATGGTCCGACGTAGCCAAGTGTGTTAAGGTGTGCGACTTGTAATCTGAGGGTCGCGGGTTCGCATCCCCGTCGCGCCAAACATGCTCGCCCTTTCAGCCGTGGGGGCATTATAATGTGACGGCCAATCCCACTATTCGTCGATAAAATAGTAGCTCAAGAGTTGGCGGTGGGTGATGATGACTAGCTGCTTTCCCTCTAATCTTACACTACTGAATTAGACGGCTAGCACAGATATCCCTCGAGTAGCTTTGTGCGAAATTAAAACAAACGAACAAACTAGTATTTTGATTTAATTCAACCTATGAACTATAACATTACAGTACGTCCAAAACATTAAAGGGACAAATAGTAACTGCATATTGCACCAGGGTCAAAAGTTTACAAATTCGTTGTCATTAGTTACATGCGCGTTTCACACGTCTTTTTGTTGAAGATACTTCTACTTCGTCATAAGTTACATATCATGCTTATCCTGAAAGGACAATATCTCTTCTTCTAATGATATTCGATCATTGTTTATGTGCTGTTTTGATTATCGTGTGTATAATAGCATGAAATTATTACCTGTGGATAGAAGGCACAGAAAATTCAAACTGTTAAAGTGTGGGAGACCGGATAAACAGAAACTAGCGAGTGACAACCATTTTTCTACATTAAATCCTATAATCTGAATGCTTTAAACACGCTACCAGACACCTGGTTTGTACAAAGGCAGCCTAGACAATATCGTATTTTGGAAAGAGAGCAATTACTCTATACACAATGGCTGCTCCTGTAGAACACGAACATCAGGAGTAGTAAGTACTCAAACACAGACTCCTTCTGAACGCCTGCATGCTGATGAAATAATTCTTAGTGACCTGATGATAAGAAATAATGTTTATGAAACAAATCCGCTTCATCCGTACAATTTACAACACAGCAGTTCATAACTCGTTTGAACTTTTGTCATGACCAATTAACAGCAAAGCCATTACACGTTTCTATTCGTTCCAGACGAGTCAAGGTTTCATATCTTTACCAATGTTCAGCGGATATGTCTCTCTGGAGTAGCAGGTTAAGGACATACTTAGCTCGATGTCGCAGTGATGTTATAGGTAGCGTTTCGATCACGGTGTAAAAAGACTTATACATCGATAGACATATGGCTGTTATTGTTCTAAAGAGGAATAGGTTAATTTTCGACAAGAAATTGACGAAGTATTGGATCTACTTGCATGACCTTTGCGGACAGTCAAAAGCAGAATCATTCATAATATCATATAATCATCATTAATGTGAACTAAGTGGAACAAGAAACGACGAAGATGATGAGTTGTCAGAAAATAGGGCCAGCCTAAATGTCATGGTAAACACTGAAGTGACAGCATTAACCTATTTTCCACTATCAGAAAGCTTGGCAAACTTATGTCTAATAATGGCTTTGAAGAGCTTGTGTTGGTATTTAAAAAGAACTTAGAAAATATTAAAAAGTGTGTGTTTCGAAATTCAAAAATCAATTTTAAAATAGCCTTACAACCATCGCAGAAGTTTGTTTAATAGTTGTGCATAGATTTTGGAACAGTACATCAAGCCATTTTTGCTGTAGTATTTGATCCTTGAATGGCTTAAAAAAGAAACTAAGCCAGTAGCGATAAAAAAATGATACAATTTCTTCTTCTCGTTCAATAATTAACATAAAAATAGTCCTATGACTTACACAGGAATTTTTTTCAGTAGGTTTGCCAGTGTTTGAATAAAGTATTAATAGCCGTTTCTTCTGAAAACTTGTGAAACAATAATAAGGATAACGCGAGGAACAAATGAATGAATTTTATATTTTATTTAACAGCCAGAAAATAAACGTTTTTTATTATTATTAATATTTTAGCAGCCTTAGCCATTGAGGTAGAAAGTTTTGAGTGTTGTTTCGAGAAAAAAATCTACTTTTAAAGATGTTTTTTGCAAGCATGTTCTATTAGAAATTTTGTAAAATTCCTACGCGAATCGTATTATGAACCACTATAGTGGTTCATAACAAAACAACAACAAAAAACTCTAAAAGGATGAAACTGTAAAGTTTTATATTAAAGAAGTGAATCAGTCATAGGATACAATGTTCGTATAACGTTTTCAGTTCCTACAATAGATAAAAAGACAGAAAATACATATATAGATCTCATAATCGGTGTAACATAAAGGCTTTAATTTATGTATGAGTAACACTTTCTAATTATATACAGCGTTCTATAATAATACAAGATATTACCTCTAAACATATTTTCCTAACTTGATTTACTTGGCACATTTGATTTATCTTTGATATGTTTGCTTACCGTTTTTTTCTATCGATGCAATTGTAGTTCAGTTTAAATACAGAAGATGAGAGTTTATTCTTTTTATTAAAAGTGGATCTTAAGAGTAAATGGGATTTTTTTGTAGATAAAAAGACTCGATATTTCTAATATTTATAAGGGCTGAATATTTATAAAATGTGCTTGTAAAATTGCGGTATGAAAAGCAATTATTTGTAATGTTTTCCTTAATCGTTTTTCTCTTGTTTTGTCAAGGATATTAGAAAAATGATTTTTCGTTTTATAATAGGTAGATTATATGACTTAAACTTCTTTTTGACGAAGATCTAAAATCAATTATGGACGTTACTATTATTTCATGAAATAAACTGTTGTGCATTTATGAAGGTTCCAATAGAGTGCTTAAGCCTTTAATAAATTAAGCAGCAATTTTTCTAATCTTTGAATATGTAATAAGTTTTATGGACATTTGAGTTTCTATATTTTCTTTAGAATAGATAAAGCATTTTTTCCTGTAAAACGTCACAAAATTGAGCGTCGATTGTTATTTTTAGTTATCTAATTGATTTTAAGAAATGAAGTTAAGATATACCACTAAACACGAGACTTATAAACTAAGTAGTAATAACAATTAGGAAAGAAAATTTGTACAGTAAAATCAAACATACACATTTTGATAAGGAACAGATAGACTGTCTGAAAAGAAAAAGACATTCTTTCCTAAAAAAATTAAGGATGCACTATTGAATAAAAAACATACATTTTTATGAAGCAAGGGCGCACTATATTGTAGAGAAAATACTCACTTGTTTATAAAACAAAGATGCACTGTTTTATAGAGAAAATATACACTTTCTTATGAAGGAAGGTGGCATTATCTTATGAAAAAAGATGCATTATCTTATACAGTAAAATACTCTATTATAATAGAAGTAAGTGACATAAATTATTCTTTGTGATTTTAAAAAAAAATTATAATGATGACCATTTGATGTTTTTTTTTTACCTACTAAAATATAACATGCAAGTATTTGTTGTTTTTTTTGTAGTTTGAAAATAAAGCTACACAATGGGCTATTTATGCTTTTCCCACCATGGGTATAGCAACTCGTTGTCTAATGTAAGTTCACAAACACTCCACTGTGCCACTATGGAGGGGGTAAACCAATTCTACGAGATAGTGTGATCTATGTATAGTGACATAACTCAACTGTTCAGGATAGTCTGATTGATGTATAGACATAACTCAACTGTTCAGGATAGTCTGATCAATGTATAGTAACATCAATTAACTGTTTTGAATAATCTGATCAATATATATAATGACATCACTCAACTGTTCAGGATAGTCTGATGAATGTATAGTGACATCACTCAACTGTTCTGGATACTCTGATCGATGTATAGTGACATGAAACAATTGTTCAAGATATTCATGTTCAGATAGAAAATCAAGTGTGTTTTTATAATTTGTAGTTGTTACTCTTTATACTCTAAACATTTTTCATACTCTAATTATTAACCTTAATTTAGAACACACCCATTAATAAATGTTGATAACATTGCTATTTTAGTGGAAAATTATACAGTAATAGCAAGTATCCGTTCAGTCCAACTTGAAGAATCGAAACCCGAACTTTATCGCTGTAAGTCGTAAACTTACTAAGTGGGATGGGGGTTAATAATGACGAAACCAAGTTTTTATCTTATAAACTGCAATTTAAGAGTATACATGACAATTCGCTAGGCTTGCCCAAAATGATAAACGAACTGAAGTCGTTACATAAAAAGGAAAAGAATTATAATACATGATTCAGCTCCTGTTATCTTCCATTAACGAAAATGATAAGTTAATTAACTTTTACTCTGTATTTTCCCAAAGTTCTAATTTCATAAGAACAACTGCAGTGCAGATATTTCTTTGCATAACTGATTCCTTACTTTCTTATGATTACGAAGCTTATAACGTCTGAGTACCAAACAAAGACTGATCATTATTACTTGTCTATTTCTGGAAAGAACTCGAAATTGATAACACATATCGAATGCAAGAAGAATTCAAATTAAGTCTTCCAGGTTTTCTTCCTCTTCGTTCGGTTGTCAGTTATTTAACATTAGATGAAAAATATATTCGTCGAATGTCACTGCATTTCTTTCCCAAAAATTAAAACTGAATTTGGTTGTTTGTATAAAAAAGAGAAACGAATGACTCTATATTTTCAAACAGAATAATAAACTTATTCAACGCTTATATAAAGCATTTCAGTTTAAGAACAGATAAAGATCTGATTTCCGAGTTAGCCGAGAAATGTAATAGCCCCGATGGTACACACTGAGTTCTGCGTATTATGAAGTTTTATTTCATATAATTGCATGTACCACTAAATAGACCAAACACATTAACCTAGGTTACATTTTGATACTGATCAATGTAACTTGTTTCCCTCACGTTAGTTGATAAAAATGTCAAAGGATATTTTATCAACGTACTTAAATTTCATTTTCACATGCATTTTAATGACAGAAAATACTGGTCAGAATGTTATATTGTAACTTTTGTTTGTGCAAGTTTCAATGATTCACAACAAAATTTATTTTAATTCAAATCTAAGAAGAGTGTAAAAATCATTGTTTATTATAAAACATACTTAGTTGATGAAAGTTACGTTGTTTATTACAGAACATTCTGGAGTGATGAAAGCTATGTTGTTTACTAGAGAATATTCTAGCGTGTTGAAGTTATGTTGTTTATTACAGAGCATTCTAACGTGACAAATATTATTTTGTTTAAAACAGAACATTCTAACGTGTTGAAGTTATGTGGTTTATTACAGAACTAACTAACGTGATGAAAGTTATGTAGTTTATTACAGAACATTCTAACGTGATGAAAGTTATGTTGTTTATTACAGAACAGTCTGGAGTGATGAAAGTTATGTTGTTTATTACAGAGCATTCTGCGTGATGAAAGTTATGTTGTTTATTACAGAACATTCTGCCGTGATGAAAATTATGTTGTTTATTACAGAGCATTCTGCCGTGATGAAAGTTATGTTGTTTATTACAGAACATTCTAACGTGATGAAAGTTATGTTGTTTATTACAGAACAGTCTGGAGTGATGAAAGCTATGTTGTTTACTAGAGAATATTCTAGCGTGTTGAAGTTATGTTGTTTATTACAGGACATTCTAACGTGATGAAAATTATGTTGTTTATTACAAAGCATTCTAACGTGACAAATATTATTTTGTTTAAAACAGAACATTCTAACGTGTTGAAGTTATGTGGTTTATTACAGAACTAACTAACGTGATGAAAGTTATGTTGTTTATTACAGAACATTCTGCCGTGATGAAAGTTATGTTGTTTATTACAGAACATTCTAACGTGATGAAAGTTGTGATCCGTTTGTTAAAATTACTCACCCTGTCAAAAATCAGAAAGATATGACACGTAAGGAGTTAGCGAGCACATTTTGTTTAAAATATATTAATAAAAATAATAAAAAATGTTCGTTTTTTTTATATAACATCAAATAAAGCCATTGAACAGGGTATTCGCAAAGATGACTAAAGAAAATATTCTATATAAATCGAAGTTGTTATGACGAAACTAGTTATGAAATTCATAAAGTTATAATTATTTACTTTAAAAATGCATAATCCAGTATAAAACGTCCGAGTATTTAATGGCGGTTCGATGTGACGTTTGATAATTATTACATTCAACCGCATCAAATGTTTATTTATTTATTAATTATGATATCCAACGTAGAAATTTAGGATCATTATTATTAACTTCTAAACGTGTGTTCCTTTATTCTACTACATATAAAGAAATGTGTGCAGGAAGTGGTAATACACTAAATAATAACTTACTATTTAACAGTATTCTAGAAACTTAAAGTATTACTTCTAAATTGCAGGTTTGGTTGTTTTGGACATAAGTTACACAATGGGCTATCTGTACTCTGCCCATCACTGCTAGCAAAACCCGGTTTTTAGCGTTGTAAGTCTATAGAAATACCGTTGTGGAGCCTAAATTAGGCCTCCCAGTGGCTCAGCGGTATGTCTGCGGACTTACACGCTAAAATCCAGGTTTCGATACCCGTGGTGGGCAGAGCACAGAGCCCATTGTGTAGCTTTGTGCTTAATTCAAAACAACAAACAACAACGAGTCTAAATTAGAGATAAGTAATTGTTTGGAAAAAACACCAACATCTTTGCGTATCATCACTTAAAAAGCCTAATGTTTTATTATACATTAATTCCATTATGTGATGGTAAAATCTATGTTGAAGTTAATTCATATAAAGGCGAATAAAACTTCTTAAACCACAAGACAGTGAGCACAGATAGCCCTTGTTTGGGCTTGCACGAAATTTAAAAAAAAATTCAGTCTTGGAAAATATTTTATGTTCTAAACATTTTTCACACTCTAATGAGTGTCCTAATCTAAAAAAAACAGCTGAAACTGTTTGATAATGATAACTACGTTGTTGTTTTAGGGCAAAACTATTCAGTTATAGCAATCGAAACCCGAACTCTATCGTTGTAAGTTCTTAACTTACTGCTGACCACACAGGGGGACTAGTGATTGTGAAACCAAGTCTGTATCGTATAAATTGCAGCTAAATACTACACATGACTGTTCGCTTGGCTTTCCAGAAATGATCAACTAACTTAAGTCGTGACAAAAGTATCAGTATTCTTTAGACACAGTATATAGAGTGAAATATTACCTGATGTTTACGTAATTTCTAGCCCTTCTGCTAACAATTCGGCCTTTGACTTGCTTCACTGTAACAGCTTTCTCTAGTTTATTGTGATCTTAACAGAAACCTGCTGTAGTAAAAAGCTGAGATGTTAAACAAAGTTAACAAGTTTGGAGAGATACATGATTTTCTCTTATTACACATAAACTTAAGAATATTTAGATAGATTAAGCTACTGAATATTCTTAAAGACTTACATAAATTATTAGTTGATTGTCATTAACAACTTATGTTTAATTTTTTTATACTTTTGTCTGCGTTCTCTCACAAGCGTTTTGAAACTCAATAATTTCAGTATGAAAAATTGACTCGAGTGAAACCCGGTAGAGGGCAAACTTCCACAATGCAGCGTTGATTATATTCGGCTCACAAATAAAAAAAAAATATATCCGTCGTTGTTAATGGATTTGGGTTAATTTCGGTAAAATAATTTCGAAATAATATTATATATATTTCCATCAAGTTTCATCAACATTTGATCATTTATGACTGGGCTTAGAGCAAAACCAGTGTGAAGAATTGGACCCCATGTTATCAGACAATTTTTTTATTTCCTTAATCTTGACCTCGAAAAACTAACAACTTCTACGAAAGCTCACACTCCAAATGTATACCAACTTTTGTCTATATCCATTTAGTCGCTCTCGAGAAATCTTATTGACAAACACACACAAGAATGAAAACATAACCTCCGTCCACTTTTGTATAGGTAATAACTGCACGAGAAGTACTTATTGTTCATATTTAGTTAATAAGGGACGACGAGGCCTGGTGATTAGAAAATTTCAACTTGTATTTGAAAGAGGCTGCTGCTTTGAATGTCACCTGTAGTTCATCGTTATGTCCTTGAGCAAGACAATTTATCCAAAAATTGTTTCAGTCTACCATGCTATAAAATGAATACCAACTAATATCTCATCCTCTTTTGCAATAGGAAACCAAAGCTAAACACCGGCGATATTGTTTTTAAACCGCAGGGAAGTATTATTTTAAAAGTATAACAGTAGTGGCGCTATGGTTACAATATCGAATGATAAAAATCTATGTTGAAGCTAATTTACATGAAGGCGAATAAAACTTCTTCAACACAAATTAACTGTCTTTTGTTCATGCTACGAAACCACAAAGAATATTTTTAACAGTGTAGTAGTCTAGTTATTAACTTTCAATGTATAAATGCATGCTAGTTGGAAATCACTAAACATAAATTGTATTTACTACCAAGCAGGGAAAAACTACTTAGATCTTTTACATAGAATTAAAGCAAATTAAACTAACTATTAAATACAGTATTTAATGAAATGTATTTAACATTTATACAGGAACACCAAATAATAAGTTACTTAATGAAAAGCCCCCCAGTGGCATTGCGGTAAGTCTGCAGATCCACACCACTACAAACCAGGCGAATGCTCGTGATGGACAGAGCTCAGATAGCCCATTTTATATACTTGTGCTTAGTTCTAAACAAACAAACTTATTGAAAAACCTAAAAAAAAAACTTACCACTTTTACTAAGAAGTTTACGTTAGAAATAAAATGAACCTCAAAGGTTATATACATATACATATTCTATAAGAAGTGCGAACATATATATGTATAAATCATTAACTTTTTCCCACCTGACTATCTGATCCAGACTTTTAAAAATATTTTCTGCACATAGCTGTGATATTTAATCATCCTTCGTACCTAAGAAGTAATTATCCACAAGCACCTGTACACAGTAAAACTAAACATCTCTCAGCTTACTGAAGTAATTATCCACAAGCAACTGTACACAGTAAAACTAAACATCTCTCAGCTTACTGATACCTCACCAACATGAAAAGTGTTTGAACTAGACTTGGTGGGCCGTAGTAATTCTAAAAGTTTTAAAAGGTGCCCTTTCAGTAGAAACTTTCTCTAGTTTATGTTAATGCTAATGGAATGTTGTTGTTGTAAAACGTTTGCTGTGCTAAAACCCTCTTTGCAGTTGGAATGTAAAACAGGGTTAACAAGTTTGGAGAGATACATGAATTTCTTTTATCACACATAACTTAAACAATCGTCGTCGTATTCAAATATTTACCAGAATTATTTTGAGAATATTTAAATCTCTTCCACTTAGGCGAAATTGTGTTCAATGTAAAACTTTTTTTAATGATAAATTATTTATATTTAAAGTATCTAATAACACCTGAAATATTTTTAATCTATGCATAAATCATAAATCACTAGAAAACTTCAGTCATCTTGGGAAAATGCAACGAAAAGCAGGTTTATATAGCGCTATCAAAACGTTTCACAGAGTGTAGAACATATATTTCAGGAAAACTAACTATATACTCGATTTTTCCTTCTTTTTTTTTACCCTAATCTAAGTAACAAGTTCATGTTTCCACAATCTAATTATTACGATCAGTTGCAGTTTTGGAAGTATTCTTGATTACTGGGATCACTGTTTTGATATCTAAGTGATCTTTTGGGTTTTAGTGTCGTATTTTTATAATAAGGGACAATTTTTGATATACCTCTTTATCTCTAGTACATATAGCTGAGAAAAGGTGATAAAAATTATCTAAATTCCTCATTTGACACAAGTAAATATAAAGCTTCATCTCAGTTCCATTGTAAGCATTTTCTAGAATTTTTGTGTTAATACGTAGAAGTAAAGGCAGCGACATCTACTTAATAAATTCTGCTTCATAAAGTAAACCTTATTTTTTACACTAGTTCATGACTAGACGCAACTGGATTTGCAACAGCGACTGTATAAGAATATTTCAGTGGTTTATCCAACTGTTGCTCAAATTAATATCTCTAGTCTCCAAGAGAAATAGTGTTAATATAAATGTTTATGCCTAATAACAAAAAAAATCATTGTTTGATTATTCAATGGAAGTTTATCCGTGCTTTCCTTACCGAAGCACATCCGTAGCGATATGACGTTATTATTTCGTAAACATACCTTTCACTTCAAGTTTCAATTATGCGGTTTTTAACACCAATACAGAGCACATCGAAATATAGTCAAGTGTATTAAAAACACTCAATAAACATAAAGTACATTTATTCGAATAAAGGTACTTCTGAATTTCATTATTTGAATTAAATGGTAATTTTATTATAGTTGATAGAAATTGATAGCATCGCACTTTATAGCAATAAAAAATGTGTTTTTATTATAAATCAAGCAACAAAAACAACAGGAGCCGACGCCCGTTTTGAGATAAGCTCTTTAATGTTAATGATTTTGTTTCTTTTTGCCCCACTTAGGAGATTGAGCCCCGAATTTTATCTTTATGAATCCACAAGCTTAGCTGAGCCGCAAGGTCACCAACTAGGACAAGAAACTGTGTTAAAATATCACATCCATTTGATCAGGCATGAATAAATAAAAATGAAATCGCACAGGGAAGTGCAAGGCATTGTCTTATATAAAAGCCCTTTCCATTGTAATAACGGCATCAGACTTACAACGCTAGAAACCGGGTTTCGATATCCATGGTGGGCAGAGCACAGAAAGCCTATTGTGTGGCTTTTTGCTTAAGTACAAACAAACAAATCTTACACACATAAAGCCATTATAATGAAACATTATTATATTCAGTAAAGGCTTAGATAATATGCAGTCTATGGTAATTATTGTGGCAAACTCAACTCAACAAAAAAACTATTTACGGATTTCGCACGACAATAGGATTGGTGCAGTAAATATAGAGCTATGAGTTTAAAACCATACACAAAAAGAAACAAACAAAACATCTAAATTAAAATATTAATTCAACAATAATGTATTCCTACATTCAAACTACCTTGACAGTAACTACAACCTTCATATCTGAATAATTCGAAAAGTTTGATTTTTGTTTTACATCGAAACTCTTTTACTCTCTTTGTTCCCCCCGCTAGTACAGCGGTATTTCTCCGGAATAACAACGCTAAAATCAGGAGTTCGATTCCCCTCGGTGGGCTGAGCAGATAGCCTTTGTGGCTTTCGTATAAGAAAAATACACCCAAACACACTCTCCTTGTATAATTTTAATGAGCATTAACACTACCAATAGTGCATTATTAAGCCATCAAGTATCAACCTTAATAAACAAACAGGTTTGAAAAATGAAAGTTTAGAGAAATTTGTACGTTACATTTGAAAAATATTAAGGTAAAGAAAAATAACGTAACATTTAATTAACTGAGAAAAAAATATGGTACATAAACTGGCTGTTATTTAAAATTACTAACGGCATCAAAGTTCAATATAATGAAGTAGACATATCAAATGTACTAGACTCGTTGGAAGCCAATAATTCCATTTCATCTGATAATTAATTAGATGTAATTAATTTTCATATTCTAAATGTATATTTAATGATGTTGTAGTTTTTTTTTTAAGAAATTGTAGCGATATCTAAACGTGGAATTTATTAATCTTAACTGCAGCACTGTTAGCACTGACAGAATCTGACGTTTCCTAGTAGAAGTGACATAGGAACAAAGCGTCACACTTATTGTTGACCGTATTTAGCGTTCTGTTGCATGAGTGATATGAGAACAAAGTACGGCTGTTGTTTACAAGTACGACGCTGTAACAAGGTACAAAACTGGTGTTTTTTGTGTCGTGTTTTTAAAAGAGTGACGGTGCTGTAATGGGTGTAGCATAGGAACAAATATTTTGACCTACGATGTTTTATCTCTTTCTAAAATTCGGGTAAAGCTACACAGAAGTTATCTGCTCTAGCCTTTCCAGCTTTAAAGTAATGTTTGAAAGTCCCAGGCAGTGATTGGTTGGCTGTTGCTATACAATGGTATCTGCGCTCTGTCCATCACCGGTATCAAAATAAACTTTTTAGTATTGTAAGCCTGCTGACTAACCACTTAACCCCTGGGAAAGGGAGGTATTTGGGCAGTGAATTATAATATTAATACAATTATTTTAACATGTTAAAAGAAACATTACACTTTGCAAACTTTATTGTTAGTTAAATAAGTACAGGAGCTTTGGGAATATTGTTGTACTGATTAAAACACGCCTCTAATGGTAACAAGTGGAAAGTTTCAAATTTTTCTTCTTTTTTTTTCACATCGCGCATTTTAAAACCCATTTGGAATTTTCTGAATAAATGCGTAGTTTACAATGAAAATAATTTTCCGGACTCTATAAAATATAATTCAGATATTTTTTCAAAGCACAATTAAAATTTACATTATTGGGAATACAAATAACGATCTTTAAGTAACATCCAATTAGTTTTGTTTTTCACTAGAAAGCAGAAAAACTTACTAAAACATAAACATTTTCGAAATTAATTTATATTTGCTCTAGCCGTCTCTAAATTAGCAGTGTAATACTAGAGGAAGGCACTAGTCATCACCACCCACCGCCAACTCTTGGACTACTCTTTTATCAACGAATAGTGGGATTGACCGTACATTAGAACGCCCCCACGGGGGAAAGCATGTTTGGTGTGACGGGGATTCGAACCAGCGATCCTTGGATTAGGAGTCGAATGACTTAAACACCTGGCCATGCCGGACCTTGTGTAGTTTTATTATCATAATTCTATTAGTGGACATATTAACTTGAAAATAGCTAAATTTCAAACTAGATCAGTACCTGTAACGAATCTTTAGTGTCACAAAAATTAAAGCAATAGCAATTTTTTTAGTGAGGAACATTGGCCTTTTATATTAACTTAATAATCAAATTGATACATTGTTATACTAAGCATGAAAATTTAATCAAACAAAACCATGTACTAAATAAATTATAAACCAAGCTATATATGTGAAAACAAAAAGGCTGAAGATAAACATTTGATTTTAGAGCATTTACTAATATTAAAGTTTAACTATAATATATGCTTTAAAGTTCTTTTTTTACTACACTCTGGCTTAAATTAACGTTACGTGATGGAATTTATGGTCTTAGAGTTGGTTTATACAACATTTAGGTTGTAAAGTTAAACTACGACACAATTAACCTAGTCAATGTGATATATTAACCATCAAAACAGCACGAGACAGATTGTGAACAATTTTTCATGTAAAATGTTAAATCATAACACAATTATCTAGTCAACCTAATATATAAAGCTTCAAAATATTAAACAGTACGAAACAGTTTTTAAACAGTTTTCCATGTAACATATGACTTATAGATAGCATTTTACTAAAGTTTGCTCGCATTATAAACGCTATACAGTTGGATAGAGAAATAATAGTGTACACTCTACATTATTCATGATATAGGACTAATGTTTACTATTGTTTTATCTGATGATACAACACGTCCCTTAATCTACTGTTAGATATTTTATGTTTTCGTGGATAAAAAAGAAGAAAATTATTATATATATATTTTCGGTTCATTTCTTATGTGTATCTATAATAGGGTTGTGTTTGCAGAGTTGTTTTCACAGATCAATCGAGATTTACCTAATATAATCTGTTAAATTATATTATTCTTTTCTGTACTTTTCTAGAATAAAATTTTTGCTACCATTACAAATGTTCCTTGTCAAACTTTTAATCTGTGTTTAAAATTGTTGATTGGATATTTATTATTTTGTGTTAAATTGGTTTCTTTGATGTCTCATAACTTTTGTTAAATAAAGCTAGTAGAGTGTTTGTTGTTCTGTGTTGAAACCTGATAATTGGATGTTTGTTGCTTGTGTTAAAACCTGATACTTAGATGTTCACTGCTATTGTTTTTTATCGCTACGTGTTTGGTATCGAAATATGGTGTAGAATTCATCACTCTGATTTTCTAAAAAATGGAATACACTGAAAACCGAAGGCAAGGTTGTAGCAGCTGGTATGAAAAAAGCTGTTATGGACACCCCTACCTTTTTTGACACATGTTAAAAAAGCGAACTATCAAAAGAACAATTGGGTTTGGTGAGCATAAGACATGAGGAACCGAAATTCAAATGATTATTTGTCCAGCAGCCAGTGTGATAAAGAACTATATTGAATGAAAATGCAAAACCACAAGTAACCTGCAAAAAATTGAATTTATCTCATATTTTAGAACTATATTGAATGAGGATGGACAACCACAAGTAACCTGGAAAAAATTTGAATTTATTTCGTATTTTACAGACATCTTTCAGAATGGACACGCATATTTTAAAACTAGACGTATGTTTTATAAATATATATATGTGTGTGTGTGTGTGTGTAGCGAATTTTGCACTTATTGAATGAAAATTATAGGCCTAAGACTCTTCATCACTCACTTATAACAGCAACAAAAACTTTATAAAGCACCTTCAGAATTTTAAAAGTCTGAATGTGTAACATAACAGTATTTTAGATCAGTTTGTTTAGTATTATATAGGACTACCATTGGAACTCTAAATAACTGCAGGTGTCGTTTTTATTGTGGTGATGATTTTCTGTTGTAAAATAAGGAATTTACGAACTAATGTTAAACACCAACTGAAATGTAAATAATCCGTTTGGCGAAGAACAAATGTTCGTCTCTTTTATGACTTCACTTTAAATTAATAAATATTATATAACCAGTGAAAAAAATATTATTTAACGCTTGTTTGTGAGACTTGTTCGTGCCCATGGAACTGCTGTATCCTTAAACAAGACATCAACTCACACTTCGTGTAGTATACCAATCTTTAATTTGTGGT
This sequence comes from Carcinoscorpius rotundicauda, assembly GCA_011833715.1. NCBI lineage: Eukaryota > Metazoa > Arthropoda > Merostomata > Xiphosura > Limulidae > Carcinoscorpius > Carcinoscorpius rotundicauda. The sequence continues at coordinate 53,088,444 of CM022395.1, forward strand.
CCTGCTGTCAGATGGAGCTTACTCCGAGATGAACGGAAATCAAATCCAGGAGGAATGCCACAACATCCTTATCCGTAAATACCACAGGAAACCATATTAACTACTGGTCTTTATTGCACGGAAAGATTAATTTATTATTTTAGCTCAAAATATCATTACACTCTGACTAATATACAGTACTTTAAGAAATTCAAAAATTACTCTTTCAAAACACACATATAACCAGCACACTCAAAGAGATCCTATGTAGACATCGAAATAAAAATTAATTATAAAGTACATGAACAAAATGTTTTAAATTAAACTATCACTAAAATTCGTTGAATATTTTGATCTTTAATTTCCTTCATATATTTTCACACCTATTTTTTGTTAATTAAAACCGTAGGAACCTCCTGATAGTCCTCTGGTTGGACAGTGATAAGTCATCGAATTTACAACGCTAAAAGCAAATATTCGATTACCTTTGGTGAATAATTCAGATAGCCTTGTGTGGCCTTGCTATAAAAAAAATATCAATCCACCTCTTATTGTAGGGTTTTGATATCCATGGTGGGCGGAGAATAGCTAGCCCATTGTGTATTTTTGTGTTCAACTTCAAAGAAAGAAAAACTATCGTAATTTCCTCAAACATGTCCCTATAAGCTTCTGATAATTGTTTCCTGAGAATTTTTTTCTTATACGCAGGAAATGAAAAAAATATTAGTGTTTGAAATAGGTTTTAAGTTTAGCTTGTCTCCTTTTTACTCAGAAAACCATTGTCTCATTATATTTAAGCTAAATTAAGAATGATAAATTTAAGTTGGGCGTGATTTAATGGCTATCTTGCTCAGATTTTTAAATCAAAAGATTAACGATTCGCCACTTGTTCCCCTAAAATTAAATTCAGTGTTTGGAGCCTTGAAGGTACTTCAAGAGTAAAGTCCGTTTCTGAAGTGAAAGAAGAGTAGCACAAGAGTACGGTGACAGTACTGTTAACTATATTTCTTCTAGTGTACGAACTCGAAACTATGCAAAGACAGCAATTTGTGTAATTTTTGCCAACTACATCTAAAATAAACAATCTGGCGAGAAGATGTAGAATAACTTTACAGTTTTAAGATCAAACGAAGATTTTTCCGAGAAAGAAATTGAGGGCTTGTTTAACCGACCTTTAAACAGTTTTCATAGAATATTTTAATGCACTTATTTTAGGTTAATGCTTTCAATCAATCTACAATTAACCGTGAACGAGAACTATGTATTTCAGTTGTCCTTAGTAGAATAATAATTTTCCAATTGTTTGTAACTACTGTACCATTGCATCCATTTAATTAATTGCATTTCAAAACTGTTGACAAAAGAGGGCGCTAATCACCCAAAACAATAAGCAGTTTCAGTTTCCGGTCTTTCATTTTCGATTGCTTAATTATCAATTTTATAGAATATCTTTATGAACTCTTAGCATATTAAACTAACGTCAGACTCTGTCTATCAGACATCTTTTGAATTGTGCCTGCATCATGCGTATAAAATACTAAATCAGAACCAAGCAATGCTAAAATTGTAGGTTTATTTTCATTACCTTTATTTTTGTTTGTGTGTTTGTAATTAAGCTACAAAGATTCACAATAGGCTATCTGTGCTCTGCTCGCCACTTGTATCAAAACCCGGATTCTAGCGTTGTAAGTCCGCAGACGTACCGCTGTGCCACTGCAGGGTTAACTTTATTTACTCATACAACTGTAGTTAATCGTGCTTTAATCACAAGTTGTGTCACACATAATCTTCAAAGACGTGCATTTTGAACAAATAGATAGAGTCTGTGGCTTTAACAATAGATACACACAGAAAATTTGAAAATATTAATGGATTAAGGAAGAACGAATTTTAGATGATATGACATGAATCAAACACCAGTTTTATGTCTTTTAAATATGTTCTATTTTTAGCTCCATTAACTTTATTGGTTTAAATGTTTAACATATTTATATAATGTTTTGTTTTTCGTCATCCTTCATTTATTTGTTGTTTTTATCATGAAAATTACTTTCAGTGATATCGATTGTTGTTTTGAATTAAGCACAAAGCTACAGAATGGCTATCTGTGCTCTGCCCACCACGGGTATCGAAACCCATATTTTAGCGTGCAAGTCCACAGACATAGCACTGAGCCACTGGGGGGCGAGTGATATCGAGAAAACCCACTTTTAGAGAAATATATATGTAAAAACGACTCGTTTTTACATATATATGTAAATTATTTTGTTCTGGTTGCTTTGTTTACGGATTTGAAAGTAACCTATGTCTATTAAACTAACGTAAAGAAATAAAATATTATTGGAATTATGGCCGAATATATCAATAGCATACTTACATTATAAACTAGGTACGTAGTTTATTGTTACAATGGATAACTGGGTGGGTAGTAAAATCAATAATAAAACTGGTTGTGATAGAATTAGTAGCTAAATCAGTAACAGTTTTGGGTTATCAAGAACTGGGTAACTAAGTCAGTAATAGTTTTGGTTATAAGGACTGGGTAACTTAGTCAATTATACTTTTTAGATATCAAGACTGGGTAGCTAAATCAGTAACACATTGTGGATAGCAGGACTGGACAGCTAATTCAGTAACAGTTTTTTTTTGTTATGAAGATTGGTTGTTAAATAAATAACAGATTTTGGTTATGAAAGATTGGAAAATTAAATTAGTAACAGTTTTTGATTATGAATAGCTAATAGTGATATCAGGAACAATTCTTGGTTATGAGGACCGTTATGTCGGTAATTGTTTATAGTTATGAGACTGGATAACTAATTCAGTAACACTATTTATTACTAAAGGCTAGTAGTTAAATCAGTGACATTTTTAGTTGCTTGCTTTCAACAGAAATTATTTATAATATTGAATGGATGTACATTTTGTTAATCCCAGTTTGTATAGTTTCTATTTAATAAAATGAAAAACTTATTACGAGCTTCATCCACAAATATTTCATATCTATCATCCTGTTACCATAGTATTAACACAAAAATTTTAATTTTTGGATATAACGTAAAATAAGATAATTAAAAAAAAATCAGCAGATAGTCTGATGTGGCTTTGCTATAACAAAACACACACACACACACACATTACAATAAATAAATATATAAAATAACTTCCTGGAGGCAAATGAGAAGCCATATGAGTATATATAATAATTTAAATTCAAACCTATGCAAAATACCCTACTTCTTACCTGCTAACAACAACCGTCTTATTTTTAAACTTGAGAAACAATCAATGGATATATCGTTTTAATTTGGTATATTTACAACGCGCCACCTATGGAGCAAGAATATAAATTCTTGTATATAGACATATATATATTAACAAGCCACATTAATCTTTTTAAATATATAAACAAAATTTTAGTATCAACATTAGATTTGATAAGTATTTGAAATTATATGTTTATTGGAAACAGTATAAACGTTAAGAATATATTTTCGTGAATGACATGCATATGAACAGTACATATCTCCATTCTCATTTTACAAATAAATTAATTCAAAGCACATTAAAGTACAATTTGTGATTGACATTCAAGGAATGTAATCACTGTATGACGAGAAATATAACAATAAAAAGTTAATTTTAGAAAATGTAAAGAAATTCAAACTATATTTTCAGTTTTACTAACAAAATAAGTATAAGGGTTTAATAATGATGGGTTTGAAAACAGTTTTTAACCTGACGATGTTATTCGCTAGCTTAAAAAAGTGCTATTGTAAAAAAATTCGTTGACTGCTACTTCATTGCCTTTTAAATATATCTTTATTTACTTCTAACTTGGTAACGTTGACTTAATATGACATTCATTTGCAATGTGGTTTGGGAACATTGGCTAAGCACACATCCCAGTTGGTTGTTATGTTTGTGAATCTGTTTATTTTAAAGTTTAGCATAAAGATATACAATGAGTTATTTATATTATGCCTACGACTGGTATCGATACCCGGTTTTTGGTGTTGTAAATTCACAGACTTATCGCTGCGTCACTGGAGAAGTTTAGGTGTAGAACTAAACCATTTAGGAATTAGTAAAACTATTTCTTCAGTTTAAAAGGAAAAGCCATAAGATCAAAGCAGTAATAAAACCCAAAAAGCTATTATAGTAATAGTGACTGTAATATGTTTCTAATTACTTGTTCCTGAAGAAAATTGCATTTTTATAGTCTCAACATTACAAATCATTAATTGAAAAGGAATCCTTGTCTATTTAATGGCTCATTGGTAATTCATGTTTCTCAGTTTCACCTGTAGGAACAAACTCACGTTTTAATTGTAATAATTTGGTATTTAAACATCACTTTAATAACGCGGACCCGACAAATATTTGGAAATATAAATTCCATCGACAATCTTTATATGCTTTCTGAATGCTGTTATATAAATATACATTTTTTTAATTTTAGCAGATTTATGATAAAAGTAATCGTTATTTTACCCGAGAATGGTAGCATTGAAGATTGACGAATAACATTTCAGGAAGGTGGCGCTACTGTTTGTTATCTCTGATCGGGCCAGCGAAAGATACGCACTGCATTCGCGTTCGAATAGTCGAGTGTAGATGCATAGTGAAGCTAGCATGTAAGTTTTATAGCAGTTGAACGCTATAGCTCTAGCTTCCGGTTAGTTGGCAACCTGAAATACTGACGCTGTAGTTTGAGCATAATCTTTCACTACAGGAAGTGATGAGACTATTGGAAACAGCACTGTATCAACCTCTTGGTGCTCTTCTTACGGCTAGTACTAGATATAAGCTAATTTCAGTTGAAATACGTTTCTTTTGAGAAGTCCAGCATTTTATGTTCCTGCCAAGTTTATAATCTTTTAATCCGGAAAACTTGGCCCTGTTTTAAACTGCAAACTTTAAACAATGAAATCTGTTTACGTACAAGAAATATCTGAACGAGATTCGGACACAGCGGCTGGTTAAGCAATACTCTTTTCAGGCAAAACTATAAATTCAGTTTGTTTTAGAGTCGTTTTTGTTCATTTAAGAACCAGCTATGAATTTAAAATTTATACAAGAACTGGAAACCTCCACGTGGTATTTCACCTGCAGACATCGCGAAATGTTTGCTTTGATATGCATGGTTTTCATCACAGAGGTCACTGTAATTAATACAGGTGAGTGTTAGTTAATAACTAATTTAAAATATTTTCCTATTTCATACATGCCAAAACTTATTTTGTGCTGATACACGATTCATACGCAGTTTTAATGTGCATACAATGAAATTTGACAACGTTGTCTTTTGTCTTAAAAGATCGTCATTTGGTTTGTTTACTGTTAAATATGAAGCAATAAAGTGTGCTATCTGCGCTCTCTCCACCAAGAGTATCTAAACCCGATTTTTAAAGTAAAAGCCCCTCAAACTTATCACTGAGCCAAGGAAAGACAACGTTGGTTGTTGCTTCGTGTTTTTTTATTTACTGTTTTTAAAAATCCGACGTTACTTTTGAACCTCCCTTAGTAACGTTGGCCTAATGTGATTTTCGATAATGTGCATTTGCAAAGTTATTCTGACATTGCACAATACATATTCCAGAATCTGTTTTATCTGTAGAACTAAACCAACAAGCAATTACAAATATTTCTATAAATACGGTTTAAAATGGCCAGTCAAAAGATTAAAACATTTGACAATACTTAATAGACCACAATAATAGTTCGTATTAAGGAAAAACTGGAAACAATATCAATGAAACGATAGAAAAAAACATTTGTTTTTATATGATATTATAACAATACGATAATCAATCGTGGTGAACTTATTTTTATTATAAATAACATGGCAGTTAAATTACACACTCAGAGGGTCAAATATTTATTGAAATGTCTTAAATTCTTGAGCTTTTTGTACAGAAAAAGAAACCCTATTGGAAATATAAAACTAATAAAACTAAGCATATGTTTGTCCAGCTGTCCTGAGACTGCTTTTTACAACCAAGTAATGAATAGTAAACAGTGCCTCATTAAAAAATGTGTAGAGTTTTAACAGTTAATGAGAAATAACTTTACAAAAACTATACAATGAAAAATTTTTCGAAGACTAATTTGAGATCTGATCTTCCAGAAATATTCAATATTTTTGCTTTTGTACGTAATGTGCTTTAGAATTGAAATCTTTAATCGTCTGAGCCAAATTGCACATAAATAGTTATTAAATAAACTATTATTAAATAATTATTCTTTTTCTATTTCATTAATTAATTGCATAAATAAAAATAATGTAATTATCTTTTCAGGAACTCGTGTATTATTTGTGACATTACAGTCGTCTATGAAACGCAAAACATAACTGAAACCAGCATTAAACATGGTTGCTTGTTTCCACAGTGCAAGAATACCAAAATGTTAAACTTATAACGTGATTAACAAAGGATAATGAACTAGATAATGAGCTGAAAATTAATTAATATTAATTAACATATTTGAAAAAAAATATTAAAGAAAAAAAGCTCATGTAGGATGTGTGTGATACGGTGATATTGTTATCAATATTAGGATATACTAATGACCATTTACCAGTATTGTAATATTTAGGCCTTGGGATAGTCTTTGTTTTGTTTTTGAATTAAGCACAAAGCTACACAATGGGCTATCTGTGCTCTGCCCACCACGGGTATCGAAACCAGGTTTCTAACGGTGGGAGCCCACCGATATGCCACAAAAGAACTTAAAAATATCATAAATATTTAAAGCTCTATCTAGGTTGATCTTATTCGTGTAAAAACGTTATTAAAAAGTTTTGTATGAATTGACAAAAAGGGTTTATTCAATTCTTTTGTAATGATAAGATCATTTTGAAGCTATAACATAGAGAGTAGGAATACTCGACATGTTAGGTTATATTTCTCACACCTCCATTTCATTATGATTTTATCCATCAATTTTAGGAGTATTTTTTGTCAAAGTTATTTAATATTGTATGTCGTGAAATTATTTATTGAAAATTCTCAACTTATAATTTTCATTTTAAGTTGTAGAATTTGTTTTACTGGAGCAATGTTTCTTCATAAATACAACTTATTGTTAAATTAATTATATTGTGGTATCCTTATTTTTTAAAAGAAAATTCGCAATTTTTTTTCGTATAATTCACAAACAACTCTTAGTTTGCTATATGAACACGGAAATTTCATATTAAGAAACTTGCTAATCAGAGATCTGATGCAATCTTTAAAGTATAATATAAGTAAGTAAACCGTGATACGTTTCATTTTCGAAGTAAAGCAAATCTTTGTAATTGGATATAAATAGAATGACATAGCGAAGAGTAAATTTAACATGATATTGCAACAGGCATAATGTGATGTTGTGGGAAGTATTAGCTTAAAATTTATAAAGGAGGAATAACTGAATTACTCAATGTTTTCTAAATGCTAACGTGTTTTAAGTTTGAAGTATTTGAACCAACTTTGTGAAACACCAGAAATAAACTATTATTATTCCAATGGAAGATAGGACGACATTTAGACCGGAACGCATGCAGATCTTTATGAAAGGTGTTTGTCAACGTGTGTCTATAATACAGCGTACAAGCTTTGTTGGAACTAACTATAGCTTAAGTCTTTAACATAATCCTGTTGTGAGTATTGACATAAGTTTAATACGTAATCAGTGGTTACGTATATATTTCATTGTCGTTTAAGATAAGCTTCTTTCTCAAAAGTAAACCCATTTTACATTAAACATTAATGGAAACCAGGAGTGGTTAAATTTTTAATGGCAGAATAAATTTTATTTTATAGAAACTAAATCTGTTTGATAATTTTGCGAATGCTAAGATATCTTTGAAGTATATTTCATATTTAATTGGAACACAGTCGTAGAAATGCGCTTTGCAAACTAGGTAGAAAAACTTAAATCTGTAGAACTTGCTTAGAAGGGTTTGTTTGTTTTTTGAATTTTGCACAAAGCTACTCGAGAGCTATCTGTGCTAGCCGTCCTTAATTTAGCAGTGTAAGACTAGAGGGTAGGCAGCTAGTCATTACCACCCACAGCCAACTCTTGGGCTACTCTTTTACCAACGAATAGTGGGATTGACCGTCATATTATAACACCCCCACGGTTTTGAGGGCGAGCATATTTGGCGCGACCGGGATGCAAACCCGCGACCCTCAGATTACGAGTCGCACGCCATGTCGGGCCATAGCTCAGAAGGGAATGAAGTTTAGTTTGATTTGTTTTGAATTTCGTGCACAACTAAACGAGGGCTATCGGTTTTAGCCGGCCCTAATTTAGCAGTGAAAGACTAGAGAAAAGACAACTAGTCTTCACCACCCACCGCCAACTCTTGGGCTACTCTTTTACCAAGAACAGTGGGATTGACCATCACGTTATATCGCCCCCAAGGTTGGAAGGGCGAGCATGTTTGGTATGACGGGTTTTCGAATACCTGACCCCGGGATTACGAGTCGAGTGCATTAACCACCTAGCCATGTCTGACCAGAAAATAAAGATAAGCGCCAAACAGAAATTTGAAAAGCAATATGATAATAATAATAATAATAAAAGGTTGTATAATAGATATTTGTGGTGGTTTATATTTTGAATTTTTTTCGCCTTTCCTTCTGTAATGTATCATAATAAAAAGTAAATCCATCATCCAATCACAAAGAACAACTTTTTAATTGGAAATTTTTGAGCGATTGAAGACATTCGTTTTGATATGTACAAGTACTTAAATATGCTGTCATATATATATATCTTTTTGCTTACTGATCTAATGTCTTTACTTGGTGTACATAAACCAACTTTTATATACAAGTATATATATATGTATGTATATATATATATTTTTACTTATTGATCTGATGTCTTTACTTGGTGCACCTGGTCCTTTGTTCCAGACCCATATGATCAATAAGCAAGTCCTTACTTGCTTCTATAACGTTGACATAGTAAGTAACTAAATTTTATTTATTTTGATGAAGTCCCCCGGTGATACATCGAAACGTTTACTGACTTAAAGCGCTAAAATTCAGGGTTCGATTTCCCACGGTGAACCCAGCATTTAACTCAGTGTGGCTTTGCTATACAGAAAGCAAAAGTTAGAAACATCCTTTGATGCGAGTTACTTTTATATCCTTTATGCAGCCAATTTCAATAGCTATTTTGTTTTATTAACATGGACTGTATGAACGAACTCCACAGGCTCTTGATAAAAACTGTTGACAGTTGACAAAAAATACTTCGAATTTTCTTAGGTCTTGAAATTCAAATAGTGTATTCTAAAACATTTTCGTATCAGAAAAGACACCCAGTCACTCGAGTGCTTTCGGAAAGTAGATGTTCCTTTATCAGAAGTTAATATACCTGGTGATTAAAATCATAGCCTCTCGCAATCTGCGGATCGTAGGATTGATACGTGGCACTATACATGGTGACCCTTTTTGCCACGTGAGCGTTATAAACTAAAAGACAATCCCATTATTCGTTGATAAAAAAAATAGCCCAAGAGCTGGCTATGGTGCTGCCTACCCGTTGCCTTTACACTGGTCGGTAATTCAAAACTAAGGATGTTGGCAGATAGGCATAGCAACATTACTATAGACAAAACAGAGGAAAATGCATCATTAAGGCTGTCCTGATTGATAAAGTTTTAATTTTTGACACTTTCACCCATTCATTTTGTTCCAATATATGAGTAAGTAATTCACACCAAATTATATCCATGCTGAATAACATTTGAAGACTGCTCAATGTACTTGAAGTTTTACTCTGAAGTTCGCATTATGTCTTCATATCTTAAATATTCTAGAATGTTCCAAGATATTCTAAATATCTCTGAAATGTTCTAGGTTATTCTTAAACGTTCTAACGCATTATTATGGAGTATTTTAGCATATTCTGGAATATTCAGAATGCCCCAAAACATTCGTATGTAAATAATCCATTTTATTACACTCTATGCTTGGAATATTATGTATGACATGACAGTAGTTTCTACAAGAAACTTCAGGTCAGCCAACCTATAAACGATTATCGAAAGCTTTTTGGAATCTCTATTGATGTTATGCGATTTATGTCACCTGGAGCACTATATTATGCATGATGGATGATCAAGGCATTAATTGCTTTCACACTTTCATGATCTTGCGTTTATGGGATAGTTTAAGCTTACTGAACCATGAAGAAAAAGGACTCGGTGACATTGCACCATCGTTGTTGCAGCGTGTCCCAGTTTACTGATCCTTGCAAGGACCTGATCTTCACACAATGACTTTTTAAGTATAAAAAGCTGAGTTCTACTCTTTCAAAATCTAACTATAAAAAAATATTGGACATTTATGATATCTCAATGAGGAACTTGTTAGTGTGGTATTCTTTGATTCAGCTGTGTGAATGAATTTCCAAAATACACCAAGTTGAAAATCATGAAGTCTGAAAAACACAACAAACTTTTTCAGGTGCTTCGAAATTTTATCTGAGTTTCTGGATTATGATCTCAAGTCATAGGGGCTCTTAGAGGACTACAGGAAGGCAATAAATACAACTTAACACTTGAATGTTGTATTTGAGCAGCATAATGACATCATAACAACAACACAGAAACAATATATCGCTTAAGTTAAGCAAGATCATAAGTAGCAAAAACAAAACGATAACTAACCATATCAAAGTCTAGGAATTTTTAATAGTGCAGCTTAACACATATTAAGTAAATTGTTTATAATACATAAAAAATATTTTTTTATTTCATATAACACAAACGTTACCAGACCAGTACAGCCTAAATCTTGAACTTTATATATGGTCCACAAAGTGTTCGAAATTCAATTGTTTTAATTTTTAACATTTTGCATGTTATAAGAAAATTAGGATGGTGGGGCCTTTAGAATTTTAATCTGTAATTTTACCTTCTATTAAAAACCATCCTAATGTCTGGTCCCAGCTTTTCTTGTTGATCCTGTGAACATTTGAGTATCATAAGATTACACTATTTACATTTCTCCTTCCACTTAATCAGCATGTTTACGACGCTAAAAATAGAGTTTCGATACTAATGGTGGGCGGAGCATACATAGACCATAATATAACTTTGTGTTTAACAATAACAATAAACCATATAAAATATTTTAAAAATTCGGTGATCAAAATAAGTTTTGATTTTGAATTATATTTCTTTACTAGTGTCAGCGATTTAAACAAGTCTGACTTTAGGACGTAACATTTTTCGTGGAGTTAGAAAGTTGAATTTAGTTCTTTCCTGTTGAGCGTCGGAATTTCTAGTTATAAGTAAAACCTGTCTAAGCCGGAAACTCCATAGGGTGGAACCTGTAAAAGCCGGAAATATCAAAATTTTGCATCATTTTTTTAAGATTTCTCTTATAAAAAAGCCCTCTGGGTCTCAGCATGGTCAGGTGGGTTAAGGCGTTTGACACGTAATATGAGGGTCGTGGATTCGAATCCTCGTCACACCAAACATACTCGCCCTATCAGCCGTGGGGGCGTTATAATATGATGGTCAATCCCACTATTCGTTGGTAAAAGAGTAGCCCAAGAGTTGGTGGTAGGCGGTGATGACTAGCTGGCTTTCCTCTAGTCTCACACTGCTAAATTAGGGACGGCTAGAACAAATAGCCCTCGAGCAGTTTTACGTGAAGTTCAAAAAACAAACAAACAAAGGTCCTCTGTATGGCGGAACCTGCCTAGCGCGGACGGAAAACTAGCATTACCTTTCTCATCTAACAATAAGTAGGATTAAAACCTGAGTAAGGCGGAAATTTTTTTTTTAATTAAATATTATACCTTTATTTAGTTAATAATTTCTTTAAATATTGATAAATTCTTGTTTATTTAATCATTTGTTTAAATATTAATAAATTCTCGAATATTTTCTTACAGTAACTATTGGTTAAATATATTCTGTTATTTTTTCTGTCGTCATTATTTTTGCAGTTAAATTAAACAAAAGAATGGAAAGAGAAAATAGGAATATTCTTCTTTTCCTACATAATGCAACTTGTCACCTAAAAGTTCAACTTTCAAATGTTCGTTTAGTCTTTCTACCTACATGTACAACATCGGTTCTACAGCCACTAGATAATAGAATTATACAGTGTATGGAATTGAAGTACAGAAAATTGATGCTTCAGCATATTATTACAAACATGGACGACTGTGAGAGAGCATCGGAAATGACCATGAAAATTGACATGTTAGATGCAATTGCATTTTTCAGTCATTCAGTCAAATGCGTAAAAGACGAATGCATGACAAAGTGCTTTCGAAAGTGTGGATTCATTCTTGATAATGGCGGAGATTGTGGATAAATTGTTTGTTATGACGATTCTAGTGAAATCCAAACGCTGATTGAGAAGATTGATGCAGATGATTCTGTGAACGTAGACAAGAATGTTTTAACAGCAACTGATGATATTGATTTAAAATCTATAATAGAATCACAAGATGGTAACGGTGTGAGAGATTCAGAAGATCAACAAAATGGAAAAGATAGTGAGGAAACAGAAATTCACACTTCATCACAAGTATTAAGTTATATTAACACTATCAAATTGTATGCAAAAGTGAAGGGGGAAAATGAATTTTATGAAAAGGCTGTAGAACTGACGTTTTTTTTTAACCGCATAAGTAAGCCCATAAAAAAAGAAACAGTTGAAATTGAACACTTTATTCAAATAAAATTAAGATTTTGTGTACTTATGTATATTTTTGTTCTTATTCTAATAAATATCAGGCCCGGCACGGCCAAACGTGTTAAGACATGCGACTCGTAATCTGAGGGTCGCGGGTTTGCATCCCGGTCGCGCCAAACATGCTTGCCCTCCCAGCCGTGGAGGCGTTATAATGTAATAGTCAACCCCACTATTTGTTGGTAAAAGAGTAGCCCCAGAGTTGGCGGTGGTTGGTGATGACTAGCTGCCTTTCCTCTAGTCTTACACTACAAAATTAGGGACGGCTAGCACAGATAGCCCTCGAGTAGCTTTGTGCGAAATTCCAAAACAAACAAACAAACAATCTAATAAATATAACATAAACAGTATAATAACTTTATAGACAAACGACTTACTTCCCTTGAGTCAAGCAAGTATAAAGTTCCACTCAAAAATTTTATATAATTAAGGAAATGCATGTTCACCATGTCTAAGACAGAAAACCTGCTTAAGCCGGAAATTTTACTCGTTCCCGTGAGATCCCGCCTGAAACAGGTTTTTGTGTAATAGGTTTTATCATGCAACAGAAATCGTTATTGTGATAGTATATCATTCGTCAAGCGGTGTTAACAACCTTAGCACATGTAATGCTACTTTTATGGGTTGACAAAATAAACTGTTTGTTTTGTCTTATTTGCTAATATTCACGCAACGTCACATGAGTTTCGTGCCCATAGCCATCTCTAATTTTGAATTGATTTGTTTTTATTTATTTTTGTTTAGCCTAAAGATACACAATTGACTATATGTGCCCGATTCACATCGGGTATCAAAACTCGACTTTTAGCGTTACGAATCCCCATGCATGCAAACAAACTTCAGACTAGAAAGACGTCAGCTAATTGTTTGCACCCATTGACACATTTTGGGCTGTTCTTGTTTGATTGAATAGTGGTATATATCGGTCACATTTATAATAAGTCCCCAGGTCTCCAAAGTGGGGAATGCCTTTCTGCTGCAAGGACACGATCTATGAAATCATTACATTCCCAGTTCAGTCACGAAAACCCTAAGATATACCAAAACCATTTTTCTCATTGCCGCACACTTTGGTTTGCTAACTGATGGCTTAAACTTTGACAATAAATAAAATTCATGATACCCAAAATTTCAAAACTATGTTTTCAAAATTTTAATTAATTTGTATTGAAATAATACGTCACTTAAAATCCATCTCAACTGCATTCTAATACTTTTATCTCAGTAAATGAACTTGTAGCAGAAGAGAATCCTGAACAGCTGCAGCATTTGAAATTCTTTCAAGTAGGATTATAAATGAAACTATCTAGGCCCGGCATGGCCAGATGGTTAAGGCACTCGACTCACGTCACGTCAAACATTCGCTCCCTTTCAGCCGTGGGGACGTTATAATGCGACGATCAGTCTCACTCTTTGCTGGTAAAAGAATAGCCCAAGAGTTGGCGGTGTGTGGTGATGATTAGCTGCTTTCCCTCCAGTTTTACACTGCAAAATTAGGGACGGCTAGCGCAGATAGCTCTTGAGTAGCTTTACGCGAAATTCCAACTAAACAAAACGAATGACGCTATGAAACCTTCCCCACCCCAACAACAATGACATCGTGTGGTGCCCTCTTCTCATGTCATCCTGTATCACTGTGTCAAGTTTGGCGCCGATTGGTGAAGAGATATGGAAACGTATGAGGAACAGATACACGTATTTTGTGGGCCACTAATTTTTATCGTGAGGTGCACGCACGCCCGATTCGATTTGATTAGTCATCAAGACTCTACCACCCTATCCTCACACTTAAATTATTTTAAGCAGGACTAGAGTAAATTAACATGTGAGATTTTAGGCGTATTTGGACATATCAATCGAAAGAGTGTGATCTCCCTCTTGTGTCTGAAACTGTAACTATATATCAAATTGGTCACGAGATGATGGAGATACGAGTTAAAAGTTTTTCTTTGAGAAAAAAAACAACACTGAGAGACATTTACGAGTCACTATATGCGACTAATTTATGCAACAATAGTTATAAGGAAGGTCATATTTATACAACTGAGGTCATGATAACGGCTAAGTCTGGTATAGCCAAGCGTGTTAAGGTGTTCGACTCGTAATCCGAGGGTCGCGATTCGAATCCCGATCGCAACAAAATGCTCGCCCTTTCAACCGTAGGGGGCGTTATAATGTTACCGTCAATCCCACTATTCGTTGATAAAATAATACCCCAAGAGTTGGCAGTGGGTAATGATGACTAGCTGCCTTCACTCTAATCTTACACTGCTAAATTAGGGACGGCTAGCGCAGATAGCCGTCGAGTAGTTTTGCGCGAAATCCAAAACAAACCACGGCTAATGTCACTTTATGCAACAACAGTCATAAGGAAGGTCATTTTTATACAAATTAGATCATGACAACGACTAATATCATTTTATAACCACAATACATGCTCAGTAATTACATTTAACATTTTTTTGTCTGTGACTGAAACCCTATGAAATTTTGACTCGTCGAAATATTTTTTTCTCCCTTATAACATAGAGCTAAAGAAAAACAAAGCTAAAGTACAAATGGGTTGTGATTCAGTTTGATCACAGGAGTATTTGAATGGTTGGTTTTAGGAGAAAGCTACAATAGGTTATCTGCCGTCTCCACCGCAGAGAATCGAATCCAGAATTTAAAAGTTTTAAGCCCGGAGATTTATTGCTCTTCTCCTTGGAGATCGACGATGGGATAACACTTAAAAATGCAAATAAGCATATCAGAGGTATGACTTCTTTTTGTTTGTTTGTTTGTTTTTGGAATTTCGCGCAAAGCTTCACGAAGGCTATCTGCGCTAGCCGTTCCTAATTTAGCAGTGTAAGACTAG
This sequence comes from Carcinoscorpius rotundicauda, assembly GCA_011833715.1. NCBI lineage: Eukaryota > Metazoa > Arthropoda > Merostomata > Xiphosura > Limulidae > Carcinoscorpius > Carcinoscorpius rotundicauda. The sequence goes on from CM022395.1 coordinate 53,103,996, forward strand.
AGGGAAGGCAACTAGTCATCACCATTTCAAAGCTTTCATCTCATAGTATTAATCCAAAGTGAAACATCTCCAAAGCTTTTATCCCACAGTAGTAATCCAACGTGAAACACTTTAATGCTTCCATTCCACAGTAGTGAAACATCTGCAAAGCTTCATCTTACAGTATTAATCCAAATTGAAACATCTCTAAAGCTTCTATTCCACAGTAATTCATTGTGAAACACCTCCAAAGCCGTAAATCCAATTTTTATGTTGCCTGACTTAAACAACAAGTTAAATACTGTGTGATCTAGAAGTAATTACTCTCCATTGTAATAACGCTGGCCAAAGCATCTCCCAAAGACGTTGTACGTTTTTAGCTGAAATTATCAAATGAAAAACACAAAATTTTACACAACAAGGCTTTATACTGGTTGCTTTGTTATCGTGTTGCTAGATGTTTCCAAGTTAAACCTAAATGTTCTAAGTCTTTCATATTCTGTTTGAGAATAGATTTCTTTTCTGTGTTAATTTCATTTATTAGTATGTGTTTTTCTTTCAGCAAAGTCACATCGCACTATCTGCTGAGACCCTGATTTAACATTGTATATCCGTTGACTAACCAACATTGTATATCCGTTGACTAAACGCTGTATTAAGCATTTGTAATTTTGTGTTCAACCCTATAAGTTTGTTGTTTCGTCCTTTTCTGTTCGTGTAAAAAATTCAAATTTTTTGTGCTAAAAGAATTCTAAAATATTTTTCTGGACCACTGTAGTTATTGAGAAAAGTGTATTTAGTTATATTACATGGTATATGTTTCGTTTATTTCTGATTTTATTATAATATCTTGCAAAATTCATAGTTTGTTTTACCGCATAATTTCTTATTCAAAATCTTTAATGTTAGCAATAATAGGAATTATTAATGAAAACTTTTCTTTTCTAAGTTAAAATGCTTTTTCTGGCAACATTAAAAGTTAACTTTAGCGATCCAATGAGAAAATATTTTACATTATTAACAAAAATGCTACAGTATCGATCAGCACTGAAACAATGAGTGAATTTCGAATTAAATGCATAATATATCTGCAGTCACAAATAGTCTATATGGAATCCAATAACGACGCCATAATGGATAACGTTAAGTGTTTCGTTGATGTTCGAGACAACGATATCTAATTGGTTTGATGTTACGATTGTTGGGTTCTAGTTCTTTATGTTTAATCAATAATAAGTCGTTCTATAGGCATTTTGTACAGTTCTTGGTTTTTTTTGTTCAATTCAGTTAACTTGTACTAACGTTATTTACCATTCTGTTCGTCTCTCGAAAATACGTATTCTGATTCAAACTTTGAATAAAAAAGTGAAGCAAAGGGTTTTTTTGCTACTTTTTATGGCAAATGGCTTAAGAATCTAAAGAACTAGCTTGTTTTGTGTGGCCCATTGAATTAAAGTTTCTCCAAAGCTTTCCTATATGTTCAGGAAGTTAATCGCAAAGTGAAAAGTGGCAAAAATACAAAACATGGATAAAAAGTCAGTACACAGCACGATCCGCTGATCGGGAATTTTTTTTTCGTTTGTCATACATCTAGCTCTTTTATTAAAATGCGTTACTTGAACAGAAAATGTGATATACATACTTAGAGTTAGATTTATAAAAAGGACTTTAGTGAAGTAGTGGTTACGCTATAAATTGGATTTTCAGTTGAAGTATTTGGGATCTAAAGTAATCAAAATAGACTTGTAAGTTGGCTTTTGTATTAAAATAAAGGTTAGACAAGTAATCTAGGTTTTGTATTAAAGTGTGTGTGTGTGTTTTCTTAGAGCAAAGCCACATCGGACTATCTACTGAGTACACCGAAAGGAATCGAACTCCTCATTTTAGCGTTGTATTAAAGTAGTTAGACAAATAAACTGGGCTTTTAATGAAGGAAACACTTAGACTTTAAATGGTGTTTACAATGAATGTATTTATGATGAGAGTATTACTAAACCGTAAGTATCCAATAGTATTATTTCGAATATGAATGCAGAAAGGTCTCAAACACTTATCAGTATTTGATTTATTCAAATTAAATGCGATGTTTTGATATTTTATGCTAATTAAGTGTAAATACAATTACATGTCGAAAACTTTTGGGGGGGGAAGCCTGGTAAATATAATGAAAATGTAAATGTTCAAAATCTGAAATGGAGAAATGAAGAAAAATGTTTTATCTTTAGTTTGTTCATTTCAAATATCATCATCTGCAGTTTACGTTACTTTAACCACAAATGCGAGGCATATTAATGAATACGATACAATTTATCTGAAGAAAAACATCAACGGTATATCCTTCTGCAATATATTTGGGCTTAGAAACACCTAATCGTACAAATCTAATTAAGCAAATGTTTTGATTGAGAAGATTATTCACAGTTTCATCTGAGGTAGCAAAGAACTGTGATCATCAGATGAGATGAACTGAAAACCCTCTTGCCCTGTAAATTTTACTTCATATGCAATATATACATAAGTGTAGTTTCTGAACTAAGTAACTTATTAATAGTCTCGTAATTTTTGAAATATTTAGTATGTTAAGAATTCGAATGTTATTTCAAACGCCAGAGTTTATACAGATAAAACTATAGTTGTCTCACATAAATATTTTTCAGTATTGTGTTTCGAAAATGGTAAATAATGTGTTAGAGTACCATAATCATGCAAATATTTCACATTATTAACATTTTATCTTAAAATAAATGTTTTACACAACAAATCCGTAAAACGTGAACAAGAGAAATTGCGCATGTTATAATATAGTACACAAAGCAATCTTTATAGGTTGTTTCATTTTCACTTCAGTATGGAGTATGCTCAACAGTAATACCAAAGACAGCTAGACACTGATGCTGTATATTTAAAATAAGAGTATTGACAAGGTCATTGAGTATTCTCGACCACTTATCTGAAGAGCTGTCGCAAGAACATCTCTGATAGTTAAGAGTCCTACTTGATGGGACATGACACGTCTCCAAACAGCATTCCATGCATGAGTGATTGCAATATATCTTGAGCACTCTGGCCACTTCATTCACTCAATCCCATTTCTTCTTAAAGGAATGAGTATGACTAGCATGCTGGAAATGGAAATTATCGTCCATTAGGCGAAACACGATAAACTACAACAGCACATGGAAGCACAGAACTTCAGGAAACGAAGACTCTTTACAATATTAATGTATCATTCGACAATAGGTCGCTGTACTCGTTCCTGCGATACCAGACTAACCCATTGCTATGTGCGTCATGTTTCTGTGTGAACATAGGGTTGGATGTGATTCTAGATTCTCTTCGCGTGAGCATACGTTTGGTATTTCGCTGTAAAAATAATATTAATCCATATGACGTTGTTCTTCTGGGATGGAGGCAACTATTTAGTGCCCCTGAATGGATGCCTGCCATATATTCCAGTCTTGTGAAATCTTTTTCTAAGAGCCTGTACAACGAAACAACGTCCTCTTGCGGTGAACCAGAGCAGACAGCGGCTGCCTTCTTCAGTTATAAATAATAGAATATTTTGTCTAGGTGTTCTTGTACTTGCACCATTAGTTTGTAAGCAAATCAATATTCTACCAATTGCACTTTGAAACATCTGTAGTCAATATTCAACAACGTGCATTAACCAACTTCCATTTTTCTCGTTGCTCTCGACATGCAATGAAGACCCAAGTGTCTTCTTTGAGTTTATTCATGGATCATCGAGCACTTGAAACTCCGTGACTCACGTTCACAATTGACACAAGATTGTTATTATACTACAAAATACAACACCAACTGAATGAATCGTTTGTATTTCAGATCACACGACTAATCACAAGATATTAAAACGAACTGAGAGGATGATTGACATTACTCTGTAACAGTTTGTTTCTACTTCGTCAAAGCTCTAAAATTACAAATTGCCATAATATTTTTATTATTTTTCTTCCTTCAGTATACTAGAAGTATTCAGAAATCACAATTTTTGAACTTATTATTTTTTTGCAACACAAATAGTGTTATTTTCATATTTTTTTTAACCTCAGTAAGAGGATTTATTAATTTACTATGATTAACTAAAGACGATTGTTCGAGTACACTTGAGTTACTTACATGATACCCACATGTTTTGATAACTGTCGGTGAAGTTGTAACGCTAATGGTTAGATAAGTGTTAATGTGCACCAGTGACAGAATCCTTTAAGACTGATTTCGTTGTATTGACCAAAGTTATTGAGAAATTGTTGATGTGAAGCTCTATATGCTAGTTTATTTCTAGTTTTTATCCCTCTTTGTTTTTATATATATGTCTTAACCCTGAAATCTTTCTGATTTCCTAGAAGGCACAATTGTGTGCAGGAAACCTTCATATTTATTCTTTTCTACCCAGGATAATTCTTTATTAAAAGAAACAATGAACGAACACAATGTTCGATAACAAGTCGTAATTACAGTTTCAGCTAGATTTTTTATTAAGGATCCAACCAGTTAAGTGGATTAAAATAATCACAATTAAAAAAAAATTGAAGTAATGAAGCACCCCCGAATCCCCATTAAAATTCTTGATATTAAAAAACATAAAAAATATCAGGTTTTCACAATAGACTTCTCACCACGTTCTTTTCTTGAATGGAAACTTCTACGTTTCAAAGATCCCCGTTGCGCCAAACATGTTCGCTCTTTCAACCGTGGAGGCATTATAACGTGACGATCAATCCCTATATTCGTCTGACTAGCAGAGACAGTCCTCGAGTAGATTTGTGCGAAATACAAAAATAAACAAACAAACGTTTTAAGGGTATTTCGTGTTCCCCCACAATGAAAGCAAAATAAAAATCCAACACGTTATTCGAAGCTTGTAATGATTTCCAGTTTAACTATTGGTGCGTGTCGGTATAGATATTCATCCATTTTTTTTTCTCAAAATTACTTTACTTTATCAAATATCAAGGTTTCGGAATGGTTTAAAACACTTGGCAAATAACAGTATTTGTAGTAGTTGTATATTTCATTGCTGACAGTTATTTTGCCGTTTCTCTATGACACTGACTCAATTAATTTTTTTTAAAAAAATCACTTAATACAAAAGAGAAAGGGTAGAAATGAGCTACATTTACTCCTCAAAAAGAGCTACCTAACCGTTAAATACTGTGTATTGTTATTTTTCTTATGCAGCCGCCACCCGCTAACTCGTAAGCGAGTTTACTGGATTAATCGCTAGATATCGATTATCGATACCTGTAGTGAAAAGAATACAGATAATCCCTTTTGTGGCTTTGTGTTTAATAAACAAACGATCTTCTATTGCTCTATGAATAACCGTGTACATCTCAAAGCCGTGTTCACATTGTTAAACCAAGCAGTGTCAGTTTTGAAACTGGAAAATGTTCAACGGGACATTAATGTAGACAACGTTATAACAGTATCTCAGTATAAACATTATTTTATTTCTTCATTTGTGTTATAGGTTTAGGAACAGCACTAGTCAATTGTTTAAGTAGCTCTAAATGAAATCGAACTGGCTTGAGAAAGAACTAAAGTTATGGTCATAAAATAAAAAGAACAGAACTCTCTTTATTGTGTGATATTTAAGTCCCACTTGACGCCATTTTTAATTCAGTTTTTAACAGATCGAATATTGTGTTTGTGGTTATATTCCTTGTCGTTCTTTCTGCTCGCGACTTTCGTCTCGATCAGAAAGTATTTAGTCTTTCCAAAAATGGCCCGGCATGGCCAAGCGAGTTAAAGCGTACGACTCGTAATCTGAGGGTCGCGGGTTCGCATCCCTGTCACACCAAACATGCTCGCCCCTTTCAGCCGTGGGGGCGTTATAACGTACTGGTCAATCCCACTATTCGTTGGTAAAAGAGTAGCTTCAGAATTGGCAGTGGGTGGTGATGACTAGCTGCCTTCCCCCTAGTCTTACACTGCTAAATTAGGGACGGCTGACGCAGATAGCCCTCGTGTAGCTTTGCACGAAACTCAAAACAAATCAAACCATTACTTTTTAATTTTGTTTCAAAATATTTGATATTGGACAGCTTTTTTTTTCTTCAGAACCTTTTATGTACTATGTCAGATGCATCACAAAATTAGTATACATTTTATAAACAATTATTCAGTTGAGATGGCTATATTTATATCTCTGACGAATGATATTAAATCAACTCGAATTTTAACGTATTTAAAAGTAGACTTCTTATATCTTCGGTATGTGTTGTTACGAAATCGTAAATGATAGAAATCACTGTTATATACTGAACTATTGTTTGTGTTTCCCAGTACTTTCTGCTTGAAAACTAATGTATTTGGATACAACGGTATTTCGTTTATATTACAACGTGCCTGGTAAACCATTAAACCTTGCTTTAGCAAAAAAATGTGAAATCTGTAGATACTGTTAAGTAAACAGCTTAAACGTTGTTCAGTGACTTAATTGTTGTCTGAAACACAGTGTAGGAACCGGTATTTTTATAACACGTAAAATCAATTTGTAAGCTGTTTTTGTTAATGATATTATTACTTGTGAGATTTTAACTAAAATTAATTTCTTACCACGTAGAACCAAATCATACTAATTTATTTCCTCTAAGCTAATTTGCTGTATAATACACGATTGTGTAATACATAACTGTTTGTATAATACACAGCAATAGACAAGCAGCACTTAGTAGATTAAGTACATAATAGCGTAATATTGTTAAAGCAGTAACGGGTTAACGAATAATTTTTGAAGTTTTCAGATAAGCACGCGTAAGATGACCAGCATGCGTTATAAAGAGGTTGTACTTGTAGTGTGAAGAATTTTTGCGTGGACAGCCTGGAGCCATAAATACCGCCTGCTAACTTCCGTCAGTGCTAGAGTTGGCCCCGGACCGCTTATCAAGACTGATATGTCTTCCTTTGGCAACTAAAACACATAGAATAAATGAACTGCCAAGTGTTTTGATTTGTCATTATACATTCCCATTAAAATGGTTGTTCGGCCGGAAGGATTATTTGTTCGGTGTACTACACGTACTCGCCACTTTTTAGTTATTCTAATAAGCGTATCGTGTTAGTAAGGGTGGTGGAAGGGCTTGCTTGCATGTGAGTAAGGGTGGTGGAAGGGCTTGCTTGCATGTCAGTAAGGGTGGTGGAAGGGCTTGCTTGCATCGGGATGTGCATCACGGAGTCATTTTAAGCTACGTCGAACAGATTTCCGACTCGAAGAAATTATCAACATTACGTTTGTTATATCGTTTCTTAATACATGTAATTTACTTTCCTAAGCCTAAATCATGTGCATGTATTATATATGAATATAAAAGAGTAAATGCGTATTTATTTGCGCCCTCACACTTCGGAATCTACTGGGCCAATCTTAACTAAACTTTGTACGTAAACATCACGAACTGTGGAGAACATCCTAAGGTGTCAAAATTGAAGTTAACTTTATTTCTATTTAGTAATCTCTGTGAGTTAATTACTCCCAGCCTTTTGATCTAATCTCAAACAATTTTAGAGGTTAAAGCATCAGATAATGTTAAATATCATAAATGGATTCAAGGTCAAAGTAAGAAAGTTCCTGAATTGTTTCTCAAACAACCAATGCTTTTTAGATGATCAATGAAATGTCGTGTGTTGAAGGTTGGTAGTTACCTCAATATCTTGGGCCTGGCATGTCCTGGTAATTAGCGATCTCAGCTCACAATCTGAGGGTCGCGGATTTGAATCTCTGTCACATCAAACATGCTCGCTCCTTCAGTTGTTGGTTGGAGCGTTATGATGTTATGGTAATCTTACTGTTTGCTGTTTGTTGGTAAAAAAAGTAGCCCAAAAGTTGGCAGTGAATAGTGATGACTAATTGCCATACCTCCAGTTTATATACTGCCAACTGAAGTACGGATAGTGCTAACAGCTTTGCGCGAAATTCGAAACAAAAAAAGAAATCTCAACATCTTTATTTGTTGCCAGTTTGAAAGCAAATAGCATTTGTTGTTTATAAAGAAGCTTCGTCATAACTTTCAAATTTTTTAGATAAAGTTGATGTTTAAGGTGTCACTTTGAAACATATGATTGCTGTTAAAATTATAATGTTTGAACTAAGTTTAAACATTCTCTGTCAGGGGACAGGTATATGATCTTGTAAGTTATAATTACAGAACCACTTTTATATTCATATTGAGATGTGGTAAGATATATGCATCCGCATAGGCCATATGGCACTGTAGTTTCAGATCTTGATAATGTTTGATTAGATATGTAGATTCAAATCGATTGTGATTTTAAAGCTATCATAACTATTCAGTTCTGGAATAACATTAATTCCTCACGTTTTATCGGTGTTTTATAAATAATTCTTATTTGTTAGAAACAACACAACACAAAAACAGTCAATTTTTATTATCAAAGACAACACTTTTTTTTCTAATTACTGTTTTATTGGCCAAACACGTAATATAATTTTGCCTTGCACTTTGAAGTTCACAAACTATTATTTAAGCCAAACTACGTGGAAGAATGGCTGAAGTCATCGTGTTTAACTGACAACACATTAAACCTTTCGACAAACAAGCTCATGATCAGAAGGTTCCAGTGAAGGAACCTCTAGTTATAATGTGCAATATTACATACTAATTCTCCTATAGCATATGAATCATATCTTCAAATTAGATGTTTGAGATCTAATTTGGAACATACCAAATTCGGTCAAGGTCACGCTAAATTTAGCCCAAAATATCACTTTCTGTGGTGGAATCTGATCACAAAATCTACCTATGATTTCATGTGATAATTATTTTTATATTTTACCCTAGTATATGCAGTACTTGCAAGTACTTCCATATCATTTTGATCCGGTTTTCTGATTGGTCCACAGCAGGGATATTGTGAATCATAAATTCAATTTTTGTGGGTTTCAAGCAGATTAGTTTCTGTCGTCAGAAAGTTTCGTTTGGTTTGTTTTGAATTACGTGCAAAGCTACTCGAGGGCTATCTGCGCTAGCCATCCCTAATTTAGCAATGCAAGACCAGAGGGAAGGCAGCTAGTCATCACCACCAAACGCCAACTCTTGGGCTATTTTTACCAACGAATAATGGGATTGAGCGTAACATTATAACGTCCCAACGACTTGAAGGGCGAGCATGTTTGATGCAACTAGGATTCGAACTCTCGATTATTGAATTACGAGTCGAATGCCCTAACCACTTGGTCATGCCAAGCTTATAGCAGATAGACCAATGTGGGTTTAATATATGAAAACACACATAAATACCTGCGAATTAATTGCAACAATATTTCATTTTGTTACTTCCTTAGAAATATATGAAAAAAGAACTTAAATAGGTTGAATGCCATATTTTGGCGATTTAGGATAATTTTTATTTGTTTTTTTGTTTTTGAATTTTGTGCAAAGCTACACGAGGGCTACCTGCACTAGCCGTCCCTAATTTTGCAGTGTAAGACTAGAGGTAAGGCAGCTAGTTATCATCACCCATCGCCAACTCATTGGCTACTCTTCTACCAATGACGTTATAACGCCCTTATGGCTGAAGGGGCGAGCATGTTTGGTGCAACGGGGATTCGAACCTGCGACCCTCGGATTACTAGTCGAGTACCTTAACCACCTGGCCATACCGGGCCCTCGTCTGAAAGAATATTCTATTTAGCTTTCACAGAACCAAAGGTCATCCTATAAATATTGTATTTATTCGCCGCATTTCTCAGCCTAATTGTAACGATATAACAAATAATTTTTAATTATACAGACTAGATATCGGAAAAGAAAAACCAGAGGCTAGGTTACACAACAACAAAGTAAAACGTTCTTCGAAATTCTAAAACATTTGTGTTATACACTGAGGATCGGGTAATAATTGGTTTTGGAAAACAGTGTTTAATTTTAACTATATTTGGGGGTAATATTTATTATGTTATTGAACATGCTGGTATATTCTTCTGTTCAAAGCTTTCGGGAATATATATACATAGGGTACATTTTATAATCCTATATTTAAACTTGCACCCTGGGATTTTTACATTCAGTGCAGCGTTCTTCTGTTTAATTTATTTTTGTTTCGGTTTGTGCTTTAAGTTATGACAATCTATATATATATTTCTCTGATGATATTATAGAAGATTAAAGTATGTTCACACGAAACACAGTGGAAATGTATATACAGGGTGGTCGCTACAAAAGCGGAAAATTTGTCAAACAGCTATTTATTTTTACAAAGAATAACTTTTACAAAGTTTTTTAAAGGCATATGTTATATTACACTCCTAGGTGCTCCAAATGTCGTCCGTGATATGAAAATCATGCATTTTATTCATGATGTAAAGAAATCAAAATAGAAATGAGTAAGCACGCATTTTATTCATGATCTCATCTGACCCTCAAATTTTCCGCTTTTTCCGCTGTAGAAAGAAGATGACGTTACTGTTCTGGACATATGTGACAAGTGTAAAAAATCAGAGATCAGATTTTGATATTTTGTCGTATAGTTTTATCAAACTTGTCGCTCTGCATTGTAAAATACGATCTCTGAACAGATTTATATATGCTTTTTAACATATGTATAGCAGAAAGATTGAGAAATAAATGAAAACAGAAATCATACCTTTATTTAATAGGTCAAATTTTTATATATTTAAACATATACATAATTTCTCCTCACATAAGCAAAACTCACCTTCACCATTGCATTAGGACACACATTAATGTGCTAAGTGTGCGCTCACGTACGTGCTCAGACATATATTAGTCATAATTCAAATCGAGCTTTTTACAAGGTTTCAATTCTGGATGCAATGATCAAAGAAATTAAAGTTAAAATTAATGCTGTAGCATATCGTTTTTTAGCACAAACGTTGCCGTGAATTCCATGTTTACAAAGTTATTGTATGTTTGATAGGTTAGAAGTTTTGTTACCATAACATCTTTTATACTGCATATACCAAACTTGACAGAGCGACCAACTTTCACACAAACTTTGTTTTCTGACGTTATTTGGCTCGGCATGGTCAGGTGGTCGAGGCGCTAGACTCGTAATCTGTGGGTTGCGGGTTCGAATCGCCGTCACACCAAACACGCTCGCCCTTTCAACCGTGGAGACGTTATAACGTTATGGTCAATCCCACTGTTCGTTTAAAAGAGTATCCCAAGGGTTGACGGTGGGTGGTGATGACTAGCTGCCTTCCCTTTTCTTTTACTCTGCTAAATTAGGGAATTATCTGCTAGCGCAGATAGCCCTCTTTCAGATTTGCTCGAAATTCAAAAGGAAACAAATTGAATTATTTATGTTCAAATTCTATATTAGATGGAGCCCACGTAGAGATGATTTTTGCTTTAATTCATAATTCATCTCTTAAAAGTTCGCTCCTTGATACGCAACATCATTTGAACCACAAAACTGATTTCGAAAAGCCTACACTCTTTTCACGTATCATGTAATTAGATTTTACCTTACACTCGAATGTGTATAAAATATCTGCAATAAGATTGCAGTTACGTGTACGTGTTGTTGTTTTTTTCATTTTAAGAATAGACTAATTAAAGTGTTACGGGAAATGAACTGACATGTAACGTTTCCCAAGTACCTTGTTGTGGCCTGTCATGGCCAAGCGCGTAAGGCGTGCGACTCGTAATCCGAGGGTCGCGGGTTCGTGCCCGCGTGGCGCTAAACATGCTCACCCTCCCAGCCGTAGGGGTGTATAATGTTACGGTCAATCCCACTATTCGTTGGTGAAAGAGTAGCCCAAGAGTTGGCGGTGGGTGGTGACGACTAGTTGCCTTCCCTCTAGTCTTACACTGCAAAATTAGGGACGGCTAGCACAGATAGCCCTCGAGTAGCTTTGTGCGAAATTTAAAACAAACAAACAAACAGAAGTGCCTTGTTAAATACCTTATACAGTTAGCTCATTCGAACGTAATCTATCTCTAACACCAAACATCAGTATCTGCTTAGTTTCAATGTTACGTTTAGACATACACAGATACGCTTCCATTTTAGGCAGACTTATTAAAAAAATATATAGTGATGAAAAGCTCGAAAAATGAACATGAAAACTTTGCTACTTGTGCTTAACATTGCAACAACTTTTACTGACATACCACTTTCCTTGAAATACACTATTCTAGAAGTATTACTTCTGTGGTGGTATGTGATACCATTTACTCGAAAATCAAGTAATCCAGTTAATAAAAATGTTTAACTCTGTTCAGGTTTGATGGCACTGAAACAAATTCCTGTTTTACAGTGAAAGTAATTGACGTAATTTGATTTATCATTTGAGTTTTGAAGAATGGTATGTAAAAAGGTAGTGGTTGTTTTGGTAAAAACATATATCTCCCTGTTATATAAAACATTTTTTTTTTCCCTAAATGTGTGACTTTTGTATAAACCACATACATCTATTTTAAAATGTTGTTTTCTTATAGAATTTATAAAAAAATGGTTATCTCAATTTTTTGGCTTCTATATATATAAAAGAAAAAATTATTAAAAAGCACGTTTTTAACTGAGTCATATCTTTGATGCTCTACTTTCAAATAATAAACTTACTTTACGACGTAGACTGACCCTCCATTCTTCTAAACACAGATACGTCAGCGTCTACTTTTATTTGCGAGATGTATGACATTGAATAGCCCAGTGTGCAAGTTGTTTCTTTCAGAAATCATGATATACTTACGAGCAGAAAAACTAAGTATATAGTTGTTACAAACTCTTAAGAAACAGGTTAACTTCTAAGCAATTTCTTGAGCCTTGAGGACTTCTCAAACTAAACTTTGGTGATAAAATAAAAAAAAAAATGTACGGAAGAATTATCCAAAACAGTTTCAGGAAAGCGTGCTCAAAAGGAAAGACCTGATAATGTTCAATTTTTCTTCTTTGAATAAAGAACCATCTTTCATCGAGATTAAAGCGAGGCCTTGGGCAATGAAGAGTAAGTTAACAGAAGAATGACTGCATAAGAATTTCGCGGAGGTTCTACAGTGCCACACTTTATGTACATAGGTTCTACAGTGCCTAACGTTATGTACATATTTGAATAGACAAACAGAAAAATATTTCGCAACTTATAAAACGCAGGTGGTGTAAAATATTACCATATCATCAGAGATGTAATATTAGCAAAAAGTAGCCAGTAATAAAAACTTGCAACTCTTCATCGGTTGACGTCATATTATTTGAAATAGCATCGGTGTTATTTAAGTTCAGTAATATTTTATAAAATATGTTGTGATTAATATATCTCCTGATCTCATCTTTTGTAAGGGCGCACTGTTGATCAAAAGGTCTGGGGCTCGAGACATGCTGTTGTTGGATATTTTCAGCTGTAGATGGCTTATAAAAGTGTCAATCTCGTTATGTGTTTGTGTGTGTTGTCTTGTAGCAAAGCGACACAGAGGGGAATCAATTCTCTGATTTTAACGTTGATAATCGGAAGACTTATCACTGTCCTTGCCAGAGTCCAATTTCGTTATTCGGTTGAAATTATAATTACAATTCAGTCTGAAACTTTGTAATAATCCACAAAATATTGTCTCTGATAAATATGTGTTCTCAAGAAACTAAATCACTTTACTTGTTTTTAAATATATTGTATTAATACTTTTTTGGAACTTTTTAAATAATAAATAACAGGTATTAAGCGAATTGTGTTTTATTATTAGCAATAATAACATTATTATCTTTCTATTAAGACGTCATTCGTTCTCGTCAATATCGTCAACTACATTGAAACCATTAGTTATTGTACAACGTTACATGGTTGCTACTGTTTTGAGATATTTACAACTTACTTTTGTTTTGTATAACCTAACAAGTATCAATGCAAAACAACGTCTGCAGAGAGCGTTGCAAAACGAATACAGCTGAAATGACAGCGTCAGGATTTCAGTTTAAATCTAGGAAGAAAAACTAAGCCTATTACATGTATTAACATATTCACCTAATACAAATAATCCGCTTACCTTGTGTCCCACCCTGATTAACATCCCAGCTCGCTTTGTTTACGAAATGGAATGCGTTATTGAAGCGATACAATTTAAAGAAACAAATTATTGTCAAATATACAATTAAAACTTTAATTTAAGCTTATTACATGCTCTGTTTAACGTGTTTGAACGTTTTCCTAACACAATAATATTTTTCGTATTATCGACGAAATGCACCAAGAGACAACTTGCGTAGATCCCTAGCGTTTCCGGTTTGATGTTAATGAAGCAATCGAAACGTAAATTGATGGAAGGAATAGATTATTCGATTTCATATTATCTTATTTAGAGTCAGGTAAAGAGTGTGAGTATAATAATCCAATCATTAGTAATCACGTCTTCGTTTAATGTAAACAATGACAGTACCGACATACGACGTAGTCCTTGTATTTGGATATCTTGTTTTCCAGAGAAAAGATGTAAAATACATTTTTCATTGACTATGTCAAATCTACAAAGCGAATCTAACCCGTCAGGTGGGAACCAGTTGATATCATTGAAGACTGTTTTCATTGGTGTACTACAAAAAGGGAAAGTGGTACTGTAGTATAACACAACAGGTGTTTGACGTACCACATGTGTTTGAACGTACGTTAACTCAATGCTTTATTTCTCGTGAGAATGTGTGCATATGGATCGATGTAAGCGACACAAGGATAGGAACTACAAAGTTGGGTAAACTTATGTTGTGGATTTAGACATTCAGAACTGTGTAAGTGAAGCGTTATTACCGAAAATGAACAACATATTCTAAACCAAGTGAAATAATTCGATTCTACAACGTGTTTAAGTTAAGCCCACAATGGTACAGCGATGTCTACGCACTTACAACGCTAGGATCCGGGTTTCAAAACCCGTGGTGAGCAGAGCTCAGATAGTCCATTGTGAAGCTTTGTGCTAAATTACAAACAAAGAAATGTATAAATTTAATATTACCTTTGAAATAAACCTTTACAGATCAATCAAGCTGCGTATTTATTCTGGATTGGGTGTTCACATTAAGGTAGAAAGTGCTGAACATTCTATCTTTTAGATATTGTGTTGATTGTTGGAAAATACTTACTTTCTTTTAATATATTTATATATGTATATTTCTTTAGATCATTATCGTTTTCCCTCGTGGAAGCAAACGTTTTTCTTATTGCAGGGTGCGAACTGTTACATTTCCAGTGGGGAGGAAAGGGGAGGTAAAATAGATATAAGGAAGCCTACTGGCTTGTGTATACTACACAGCTTAAACAAAAATATGTTCAATAAGTTGCTTCTTTATACCGAATCGTCTACAAACAAAATACATATTTCAATGTATGCATGCATATTGTTTTATACGAAACGAAAAACCATTTTCAACAATTTTTTACACAACACAACAACTTAACATGAGAGAGCACTTATGCTCTGTTGTGTGGTGTAATGTCAAGAACGGAACAATAATAAAATAAACGTTGTTTATATTTCTGAATAGATAGTGTTATTCATGAGGAGGGATAAATTAGACTCCAGAGATGAAAAAAACAGACCCACGGTATCCCCTCCCTCATGTAAAATCCTATCTAGATTGTGTGGACACTTTTTTTCTAAAGCTGGGGAAGTATGACCACATTCTTAATCAAGCTCTTCAAGAAATTTCAAGAATTAGAATGATTTAAAGGTAGTATCCCAACAACACGATTCTTGTTATATCCATTGTCGACGACGCGTTTTACCCACTTCAGAGCTCATGAAATCGACTGGGATTTAACAAACGTAGTGGCGTCGGAATATTAATTATAAAAGCTTATTCAAACAGCCGGCTGAGCTCTGGATTGAGCAAAAAACATCTTTGACAATGAATGTGACAAGCATAATGTAGTTTAAATACTACTTTTACACCATTTTGATGCTGATAATACCCAATAGACAAGATTAAGAACAGTGTTTAAAAACGTAGTAAGCCCAGTACTAATGTCTTTTGACAAATATAATTAAAATAATTATAATTAGTTATGCTTGTCATAAGACATTAATATTAGGGCACGGCGTGGTTGAAATATTATCATACACTTTTCTTCTTGAGAAAACAAAGTCCCTAAGAGGCTGGACAAATAATGTTTGGTTTGTTTAGAATTTCGTGCAAAGTCACTCAGGGACTATCTGCGCTAGTTGTACCTGATGTAGCAATGAGGGAAGGCAACTAGTCAACAGAACACGACTGCCAATTATCGGTTTCTTTGCGATTGCATTATTCTGTGAACAATCATTCACTCACTCGCAAACTGAAACATACGCCCGGCATGGCCTGGTGGTTAAGGCACTTGAGTCGTAATCCGCTGGTCGCGAGTTCGAATCCCTGTCACACCAAACATGCTTTCTTTGTCATTAAAATATTACGGTCAATCCTACTGTTTGTTTGTAAAAGAGTAGCCCAAAAGTTGGTGGGTGGTGATGACTAGCTTCTCTTACACTGCTGAATAAGGGACGGCTAACGCAGGTAACCCTCTTGTAGCTTTGCGTGAAATTAAAAACAAAACAAAAAACAAACCGAGACATACTGATGTAATCCTTTCGGCCAAATAAAAACATAACAACATTTTAGAGACCAGGGACTTGTGGCATCTGATATGATGTAGAGATGAGGATACGGTAGAATTAAGAAATCTCGATGGTTTTCTCGATCAATGTTTTCAGGCCAAACATATGTACAAACAACTACACTAAAAACTCGAAAACTAGTACTGTACTATAAGTAATGAAAATGTAAATGATAGACAGAACTCGTAATGTGATTATATTCTACAATATCGTGGATTTAAAATGTATTGCTAAGTACTACTTTTAAATAATGAATTATTTTGGTTTCTGTTTAAGCAAAAAACTATAGAAAAGATTATATTCACGATGCTAATCACCGTCAACTCTTAAGTTACTCTTTATTAACAAAATGTGGGATTGACCTTCACATTGTAACGTCCGACGCCCAAATTAGAGTTTAAACGAGAGCAGATTTGGATATTACGATCCGCTGATTGCCGTAGCAGATCTGCACAATTGAGGAAGATATTTACTTAAATTCGGGCCCACCACTTGATTACAACAAATTCACACCTGCGATAATCGAGTTGTATGGCCAGAGCTACTGTATTTAGTGTGTGTAACGTTGAATTATACCACACAAAACGTAGAGAAGTGCCCTAAACACTTGGCAGCTTTCTATATTCTTATACACGTAGTCTTAAGTTTGATATAATTATGCTTAACTAAACTTAGAATTTTCATCTATAACTTTTATTACAGGCTGTTTTGCTCTTAAATCTAACGAACGTTTCGACTAACTTATGATTTTATACGTATGTGTATAAATATTCACGATGACATATTTATTGTAGTATTTCAGGTTTAGAGAAAAATATTTTATACTTGTAACCGCCTGTTATCGCTAATTATAGATGTAACTTGAAAATATAAAACTGCCTGCGAATATCCGTAATAATATTGCATATTTAATGCTTGACTTAAACAACTTAGCATACCAGAACGATTTCGTGTGTCATTAATATAATAAACGTTTACACCAGTTGCTGTATAAACAAGGCATTTAACTAACGGTTATTAAAAGACAGTTTTGTTATTTTTCCGTCCTTACTGAATAATTATGCTCATAGCGAAACACTTTTGAAACTTTTGTATGTGTGTATAATTAAGTATCTGTCTTTAACAGTCGTAAAACTCAGTGAAAGGGAAGTTTTGCTGGTCGTAATGTTACATAAACTTATAACAAGCTATTCGAATGCGCATAATTAAATTATTGGCTTTACGTTTGTCAGAACAGAATAATTTGTTCTTTCGAAAATTTCACGTGAAACATGCCATGTAAATTTAAATTAATATTATCAGTATGTGTAATTATCTCCTTTCTAAGTTATTGGCGTTTTATTTGTCTCCGTCTTCGTATACATTCGATTTTGCATTTTATGTATTAAATAGGCGCATATAAACTAGATAATATCAGAGTTGTTTCTTAACATAATGATGATTTTGTTTTGAATTTCCTGCAAAGCTATACGGGGGCTATCCCTCCTAGCCGTCCCTAATTTAGTAGTGTAAGACTGTAGGGAAGGGAACTATTCAATGCCACCCACCGCCAACTCTTGGACTACTCTTTTACCAACGAATAGTGGGATTGATCGTCACATTATAACGCCCCACGGCTGAAAGGGTGAGCATGTTTAGTGTTATGGGTATACGAACCCGCAACTCTCAAATTAGGAGTCGAACGCCTTAACCCACCTGACCATGCCGGGTCTATAAATGTATATATATGCATTTCAGAAATGGAGAGGCATAAATATAATTGCTTTTGTTCGTTGGTTTGTTTGGTTTGAATTTTTCGCAAAGCTACTCTAGAGCTATCTGCATTAGCCATATCTAATTTAGCAGTGTGAGACTAGAGGGAAGGCAGTTAGTCATCACCACCTACCATCAACCCTTTGACTTCTCTTTTACCAGTTGATAGTGGGATTGATCAAAATATTACAACGCCTCCACGGCTGAAAGAGCTTGCATGTTTGGTGTGACGACCCTCGGATGACCAGTCGAGTGCTTTAATCACTTGCCCATGTAGAACCCTTTCAATGGCGTGCTAAACTGTGAGTCTGGAGATCAACTGTGTAAGTCTATGTATGGCAAAAAATATCATGTTCTGCACGTTAGGGTTGTGGTTGCATCATAAGTGTAGTAGCCAAATGACACTATTTGATTTGATAGGAGCAGCCCAAGAGTTGATAGTGGGTGTTGCTTATGACGTAATTATCTCCTCTTTGGTTTATCGATTGAAAATTAGAGACAGTAAATGCAAGTCACCCTTGATTAGCTTTGTGCCAATACCTGAAAATAAAACAATAAAAAACACGAAACAATGAAATTTATTATTCCAGTGAAACAAGAAGTTACATTACTTTATTCGAAAAACTCAAATTATGTTTATTTGTAGTTAAGCACAGAGTGACAGAATGGGATATCTGTGCTCTGCCCACCACCGGCATCGAAACTCAGTACCTAACAGTTTAATTCAAATAAATCCTTAATTGCATTAAATATAGCATTATTAGGCTTAATATATCTTACTACGACAATCAAAATTTATATTTTATAAATGGCACTTAGTAAAAATTCAATTAATAATCTCAGATCATAAGCACTTTAACACAAAACTTTCTGACTTACAAGACTCAGTCTTATTGATTCATCATTTGATATTGTTTATAATATAGCAATTACAGTTTTGTAAACAATTAAAAAGATGTATCAACCTTTGCTTACATTTGCTCAAAGCTACACAACAGGCTCTCTGTCTTCTGTCCATAACGGAGAATCAAAGGCCGAACCTCAGCAATGTAAACATAGGAAGTAGTAGTGATTTATCGTTTATCGCCTATTTTGTATTTAAACGTAAAAGTATTATATTTTACTTTATGTTAACTGTTTAAGTTAGTACTTTAACACATATAAACTATTGAATTTACATGGTAAATAAACATAGTTTTACTTCATTAAAAAGTTATAATTAGACTTTTGGAAATACGTTAATGTGTGGTGTGTGTGTGTGGAAAAGGTAAGGCTGTTCTTTTATCCGCATACATTGATATTGAGCATTATGTCTTTTATTAATGACCTAACTTTACGGATAATTACTTGCTTCAGTCAATATCCACTGCCAGTAACAGAATCGAATATCTTCTTACTTCGAATGTATCTTCAACCAGGTCAGCCAGCTGCCAAGTAAAAACTGCTATGTTCTGGTCACCGTATGGTTATGTTCTGCTTTACCAAATGCACTTAATGAAAACATCTAATGAACCGTATTGTGCCAGCAGTAATATTCATATTTCTACTTGATTTTTTTATTCTAAGTGTGACAGAGTTTATAGGAAATTTGATACACAGAAATGGTATAATTCTGTACAAAGTCTAAAAGAAAAACATGGTTTGATATGTGCGCTTGAAGTTTATACAGACAGTCACCATAGATCACCACGAGATACAAAAACATTATCCAGTATCTACAAATCCCATTAAGTATTTAATCCCTAACAAGTGTTTTTGGAACATTGCAGAAGTAACCTTAGTGAAGGCTCCTGGAAAACGTTGATGTAACGGTGTTGAAGGTCACCGACCTGCAGAAATAATACGTTAGCATGTAATGTCTCCCACTGTGGCAGACTAATATTTTACAGCATGTCGAGGTACGTGTTTCCCATGACAGTTGCTTCTAAAAAAAAAAAAAGGAACAGATCAATGGCAGCGTTATGGGTGATTGCTGCCCAAAAGTTTACTTTGGGCCTGTTTCTCACACATTCACGTGCTGTGAAAAGGGTTCAAACATTATTTATCCACGTGCAACAGACTTTGGTAAACAATTTTCTGTTATATATACACGACTGTTTCATTTAAATTTAATAGGAGAGTTATGACGTACTAAATTAAACACTCGTGTTTATAATTATTTATCTTTGAAATGATGATACATTGTTTACGTAACTGTTTAGGTATTATTTATCGCCAGCAAGTCACAGACGCTTACTGTAAGAATCTTGCACATACATGCATGAAATCCAAACATTTTTTTTTCCAATATAATATTTCAGAAGTATTTCCACAAATCTTAGATACCCTAAAATTTAAGTGTAAGAAACAAAACAATAAACATAAAGAATAGGGCGGTTAGAACTGATAAAACCCGATTTATGAGTACCAAACAAAACGACAGTTTGTGAACAAAGTAGAAAACTGAAAGAAATAAAACTATTTTAGATTTTTCTGTTTACATAGTTTGCTTCTTATGCGAGGAATATGCATGTTTATTAATATTTCCCAAAAGTTTGGTTTGTTTTTAATTTCGCGCAAAGCTGCACGAGAAGTTATCTGGGCTAGTCGTCCCTAATTTGCAGTGTGAAACTAGAGAAAAGGCAGCTAATCATCACCACCTACTTCCAACTTATGGGCTACTCTTTGACCAACGAATAGTGAGATTGACCGTCACGTTATAACGCCCTACAGCTGAAAGGACGGGTATGTTTGGTTTTCCAAAAGTAAAAGTGGCTAATTTTTTGTTTTATTCTCAAAATTATGCACCTTTGCAAAGTTTATTTCAGCGACTTTGCCTACTTTTGATTATACAGCTATCTTTATGAAGCTATCCGGAAACATCGAGTACTGCAAGCTTAGTTCAACAACAACATATAAAAATATTGGTACATGCATTATTTTTATTAATAAAATAAATGTAAATAAGAAGGTTCGTTGTTCAGACGTTCGCGAAGTTTCATTGTCAAATGCGTAATATTTGCTTTAAAATTGCTTTCAAAATAATCTGTTTCTGCTTTGCTATTATTCATTGCTAAGAGAAGTAATTCCAAAAGTGTAAGCGCCTACAACGTTTGCACATGGCAACTAAAGTCAGTAAGTTCTTATTTTATCTCTCTCAAATGTTACAATTTTGTATATATCTGTGACGTCTGTCTGAGGGTTCATCTTTCTCCAATTTACAGCAATTTGAAAAGCTGCGCATGCCAGCAAATATCAACATATAGTTTTAAAATTATAGAAGAATAGGCATGATTAATATTGATACCAAATTTTGTATAATAATCAGAATTTATACAATATATTGTTAGGAATTAATTGCACTATCGTTCACATTTTAAAAAGAGACGTAACTTAAGTAATTATACTGTATGTTTACCGTATGTTTAAGCACTTAAGCAATGACTTTTCACGGTGTGTTGTAATTCAAAGTTTTGACTCTAAGTGAAACAGAGAGTGAAAGACATTCAGTTTTTTTAATTTGAAATTCACGAAGTAATTTGAGTTGATGGATCAACTTAACCTATCCCTCTCTCTTGGGGCGGGTACTTTTGCTTGTATCTTCCAAACCTAGCAACATGAAATAATGCCGTGGGTGCTACCTTTTTTTTTAGTTTTATTTATCCTTGAAAGTTGTCCACATAAACGGTGAATGGGGAAGAACCTCAGAAAATTATTAATAATAATAAACTTTCCATCCGGCTCAAAACAAAAGTGCCATCTGGTGTCAGTGCTCTCTTCAGTTCTTTCTCAAATACTATCCTCTCTAAAGGTAATACGCTTTCTAATAAATATGTAATATATTAGATAACGTGAGAAATATAAAAAAATATCCTGGTTTGTACTTTATTTCTCTGTTCGAGTTGCTTTCCTTTAAAAGTCTTGATAAATAATGGTTACAAAGTACCTCGAGTTGATGTAACATCAAAAATATATTAAATCGATCCAAAATCACTGGAGTAAAAGAAAAATCTAAAACGCTACTCAAGGTCAAAAAGTAGAATCGTCACCGTTTAGGTGGATTAAGAGTAAAATTACAATAAACACAGTGCAATGTGGTGAATTATGAGTCAAGCCTAACACAAATTCAGTTTTACAACACATGATCAAAATGGTTACAATGTGAGTAATAGGAAGTTGCTTTATTTTTGAGACATCACATACTCTTTGAGCTTAAACAGAACGTTGGGTTTTTGTTTGTTTTCGATTGTTTTTTGGTGAATAGAATATGATTATTGTTTTTTATTCATAAAACAGTGTGAATGAAGTTGCAAATGTTTTGAACTGAATGTAATTCACAAATGTTTTGCATTTTGTATAACATGCTTGCAGGATGGAACTAAAGTGATTTGTACTGCGAAGAAACAATATTACTTTTTAATTAAAATACAAAGTATTCAAATACATTATGTGTATTAGGTATTCTGAGCATCTTGTGTAAACTATGTAAACAACACACCAAACGATCCAAATACCAATATACAGGCTATTATGTGTTGAGTTTCTCTTAAAGTTTGTGGAACTTTTAAATTCTCTGTAGTGAGAAAATATCTAAAGGTTTTGTCATTAAATACTTTTCGGTATCTTAAAACGCTAGAATCCAGATTTCGATACCAGTGGTGGACAAAAAAAAACAGTTAGCTCAGGGTGTAGTTTGTGTTTAACTTCAAAGAAACAAAATTGTCATAAATTAAAATCTT
Organism: Carcinoscorpius rotundicauda; assembly: GCA_011833715.1. Classification (NCBI taxonomy): domain Eukaryota; kingdom Metazoa; phylum Arthropoda; class Merostomata; order Xiphosura; family Limulidae; genus Carcinoscorpius; species Carcinoscorpius rotundicauda. The sequence continues at coordinate 53,127,025 of CM022395.1, forward strand.
TTACTTGTAAAAAGTAAAAAAGTAAAGCAGTTTGATAAATAATTATTTTAAAATACATATATAAATGTAATTAAATTACGTACTTTTTAACGTGTCTGTAAACCCTAAAATACTATTTAGTACAAGAACGTGGCCTTCAAGTTCCCGCGATAAATGTTTTGAAAAAGTACAGAATTTAATTACAATTATATATGTATTTTAAAATAATTATTTATCAGACTGCTTTACTTTATAATTATTTCGGATTACATTTAACACATGAGATTTTTTTTGCGTAACATAATGTGATACGGAATAGCCCTATTATTTGTGTTAGAATATAGTTTGAGATATATATTCTTACGATCTGATCCCGGTTTATCGTTCTAAGTTATACCTATGATACCAATCTATGACCTGTTGGCCCGGCGTGGCCAAGTGGTTAAGGCACTCGACTCGTAATCACAGGTTCGGATCTCTGTCACACCAAACATGCTTGCTCTTTCAGCCGTAGGGGCGTTGGTAAAAGAGTCGCCTAAGAGTTGGCGGTGGGTGGTGATGACTAGATGCCTTCTCTCTAGTCTTGCACTGGAAAATAAGAACTGTTAGTGCAGATACCCTTCGTGTACCTCTGCACGAAATTCAAACCAAACTATGATTTGTTCCTAACTCTTGGTTAACAATCGTTTTTCATAGGCTATAAAATTAGTATTTCAGTTATGATTTAGAACTTACAACAAGAACTAAAGTAGATTTTATTACTTATTTTCCGGTGATAAATGGTACTCTACTTTGCAAAGGTGCAAACAACTAGAAAGTAAAACGTTTCAGTTAGTTTTGAAATTCGTGTAGTTATTATTAAGTTCAGTTTCCTGAGACAATGGCTTATATATGTTCTCAGAATTATTGAACAGTAATATTAATAACGGAGGAACTCATAATCTATTCCGAAGAACATGTTCAGATAATTCTTTAGAGGCCTGGCATGGTCAAGCGCGTAAGGCGTGCGACTCGTAATCCGAGGGTCGCGGGTTCGCGCCCGCGTCGCGCTAAACATGCTCGCCCTCCCAGCCGTGGGGGTGTATAATGTGACGGTCAATCCCACTATTCGTTGGTAAAAGAGTAGTCCAAGAGTTGGCAGTGGGTGGTGATGACTAGCTGCCTTCCCACTAGTCTTACACTGCTAAATTAGGGACGGCTAGTGCAGATAGCCCTCGAGTAACTTTGTGCGAAATTACAAAACAAACAAGATAATTCTTTTGCTTATTGTGTCAGCAGATGTGTTATAACAAATAGCTTATGTCTTGCAATCGTATGGAGAATTAAAGAATAATAATAAAAAATAACGAAATATTCGTTAAACCCACAAGGAAGACATGAGGGATGAGGGGGGACCTAAGGGTGCACACCATGTTTGGGGGCAATCTGTTCAACAATGCGCCAGTTAGAAACGGATGCATACAGACTTTTGTCAAATAATGATTTAGAGCAGTACAAAAGAGTGGTTGTCTGACTAGTGTGAATTCAGGAAGCTCAATACGTGTAAAATAACCTGGATAGGAAAACGAGCAATATTATTTTAGAATGACAAATGTTATTTTCATGTCGTATCAGAAATCGGCAACTGGCGGATGTTTTGTTGCAAGACAGGAATGCTTGTATTTATACTGGAACAATATTCATGTGTTTCACATCTTATTGAAACGACGGTAGCGTTAGATACGTCATTGTAATTTCCATATCAGTCACTCTGACAGTCCTGTGTTTCTAGTAAATACACTGCGTTATTCATGAAGTAATCCTAGGTTAACATGGATCAGTCATTGTTTGGCATTTAGTTGTTGCTATTGTGAACGTTATTCACAAAAATCTTTCCAGTTTCAACACCATTATTTGAGAGTTGCTATTTGATAGATACATTAAGAGACACTTTGCAAAAAGCGTTACTGTTATTCAGTTTGGTGAATACTTTTCAGACTCAACATTTGCTTTCATACTTTGTAGTTGAATGTGCGTATTAAAGATGGAATTAAAGGAACTGTCCAGACAATGCCTTACAAAGTTGAATATACCACGCTGACAATTAGTAGAGATGCACACTAAGGGGAAAAACTAATACTTGTTGAAATGTACAAAGAGATTAGGCCAACTCTTAATAGGGAAATAAAAGAAGAATAAATGTAAAGTTCAAGTGAGAAGTAACATTTAAAGAATAGGTCAAATTATTGGTGGAAAAGAATGTAAGATAATATTATGAATTATTGATGGAAAATACACAAAATAATTTATTGGCTTTTAAATATGCTTGAATAAGAAGTCCAATATCTAGTTAAGTTATATTAAAGTATAGAAATGTGCATTGATAATTTCGTGTTATGAGGAGCTCCAAGGTTTGGGCCGAATACTCTGTTGGAAAAATACAAACTGGGATAGTTCCAACTTTTAATAAGGAAAGTACGCAAAGAAGCAATTTAAATTCCCTATGTGGCAAGTATAGAAATAAATAAGATAACTTTGAGGCAAATAGCCCTGAAAAAGTACTTACAAATCTTGATTAGTGTTTTGTGATATTAATGATAAATGGGCAGAGTAGTAATTCCAACCCTCAGAATGTTAAGTAAACACAAAATCGGGCCAAGTTGCTACTGTAAAAATTACAACTTTATGTTTTATTTTCTGAGTCTAGTTCTAAGGTGACGTATTCTAATGTAATTACACCGTAACATTTTCATAATATGAAAGAAAGATAATTTACTCTTGCCAGTTACCCGTGCACACAAATAGCTGGTAGCTGTGTCAGGCTAATATCCAGAATCCTTTTGCATGTGAGAATATTTATAAAGAAAAATTCAAAAATTGTACAAGTAGTTTCTGAATGTAAAACGCCGAAATATTTTGTGTTAAATGAAAGAAGTACAGGTTGTTGAAAGTGTAGAAATCGATAAACGTGTAAAATTGTTGCAATACCTAATCTTTGGTGATGGATTGTGTATCAGATCATTCAACCGTATATGGAACTTCGAAATGCTCCATCTCAGTAAAGCTCAAGTCGACCAAGTGTAACAAATATTACTTTTTATATTTGTAAAAATCATCGATCTTTTCTCAACACATTTTCTGAAAAATCATGATTATGGACACTGTCTGTATGTTTCGTGCAGTGTATCATCTACGAAAATGGTTATTTTAATACACTATCCATGAATTACGCTGGAAATATTTGGTGCGATTTTGCTGACAAATTGATCGCTCACTTTGGAGAGTGTGGAGAATTCCTTCCACAAGTTATGAATGTAGATTTCATGGCAGACGGACGATTGTCTTAAATGAAATGTGAAGGACTTTTTTAGTGTAATATTTAGGACTTCCCTCCCTCTGAAGTACCCATAGTATATATCACCATGGATGCCAAGAAACCTCAAAACAAAAGTTGTCTCTGGGACCACGAAGATTTGTCGTCAATAGGTCAATATATCCATGTAACAGTTTCAAAGTCTTGGAAGCCATGTTTAACTACTAAATGATAAAGTTACAGGACACTGAAGTTCCATGGATGGGGATTTATTCGAAAGTATGTCATAGTTTTTGAGGCATTATAATGGATATTTTTGAAATACAACATAAAAAACACTATCCTTACTTATATTCATTATACTAATTTTGTAACTGTCCACCTCATCGGGGTTAATTGTTTCATTGAGAAACAAGTAAAACAAACAAAAAGGAATTTCACTGTATTTTACCTCATAAAACTATTTCTGATTAATTTGTACTATTTTATTTAACGCACAGATTTATAGTACTAAGTCTTTTGGCGCTTTATGTGATATTCTGTGTTTTAAGCTGAAGTCTTTGGTTTGAATTTCGCGCAAAGCTACACGAGGGCTATGTGCGCTAGCTATCCCTAATTTAGTAGTGTAAAACTAGGGGGAAGGCCGCTAGAAGTCATCACCCACCTCCAACTCTTGGGCTACTCTTTTACCAATGAATATTGGGATTAACTGTCACATTATAATGCCCATATGGCTGAAAATACGAGCATGTTTGGTCTTATTAGGATTATAACCCACGACCCTCAGACTAAGAGTCGAGTGCCTTATCCACCTGTGCATGCTGGGTCAATCTTAAGTGACTGTTCTTACTAAATGATTTTTATAGTATGCATGTATATATAAAAATAAAAATGAAAAACCGTCCGTCTGTCACAGATATCTCCGTTCACATATACAACGGACGATGCATTACGCTGGGTATACAATTAGATCTAAGGATAGGTAGGTTGATCGAGATGAGTAATAAAATCGAATCAAATATACACACGCTCCATGCTTTGTATTACTGGGCACAAAAATCATAAACATTGAATAAAACTCCCCATTGCGTTTGCTTGGTTGTCAAGAAGACACAATGACGCAAAAATCACCAAATGTTATCGAGCTCAAACCCTTGATTACAACTCTATAACAACCCATATGTTTTACCCTCAGGTCATTTTAATCAAATTCACTGTCTTTACCATCACAATCAATCACTTGCAGGGTCATACAGTTGATGATGCAAGTAGGAACATGTCTTTAAGGTTCAGTTTCTCGCGTGTTTCAATCTGTAAGAATTTATCGAGAAGAACATTTGACAATAAAGGCGTGCGCTCGTAATCCGAGGGTCGCGGGTTCGCGCCCGAGTCGCGCTAAACATGCTCGCCCTCCCAGCCGTGGGGGTGTATAATGTGACGGTCAATCCCACTATTCGTTGATAAAAGAGTAGCCCAAGAGTTGGCGGTGGGTGGTGATGACTAGCTGCCTTCCCTCTAGTCTTACACTGCTAAATTAGGGACGGCTAGCACAGATAGCCCTCGAGTAGCTTTGTGCGAAATTCCAAAAAAACAAAACAAACAAACAAAACAAATAGACAATAAACAAAAGTCATAATGATAATCAAGCAAGAACAATACTTAAAGATGATAACAGATATACATAAAAATTGTCTTCTTCAAGTACTAGAAATATGATATTCATTCTCTATACATATATTGTTAATATATTATAATTAATTCACATAAAACATGTTCATATATTATTTATTTAAGTATAATTTTAAGGAGGAAAACTAATTATTATTTCCAGTTATATTAGGAGCATTCAGCTTGTATTTGTTATTTCACAACTATAATGTAACAGTATCTCTGTCATCTTATAGTCGGATATTTCAGTCAACCTTATGCATGCGGTTATATTTTACCTTATTATTTCATAACTTTGCAGGAATAATTTCCTTAAAAGAACATTATCATACAGGGAATATTTTTACTTCTCTTGTGTGAATATTTGAGATGATCAATGAAATAACAAACGCGTGAACGTTTTACCGCGTATAGTGTGAACTAATATACAAAAACTGTTTGATAAGAGTGTCGCTTTTCCCAGGTGAAGTGATTCTTTTAAAATGGTAGAGTAACATACTATAGCTGAAGTAGTAATACTTGTGCGGTTTATAAAATATATTACTGTTATTTTTACTAGATGACAGTACATGTAAAATAATAAAATCGGTGTGTGCGGTCTTTCAGCTGAGCATAACAAGAGAGAAAAACGTAATATACTCTCTAAAGGAGTTCTGGTGAATAAATCTCAATCTAACGTTTTCTGATTTTTTATTTTTTTTACAAAGGAACCATTTGTTTAAAGCCTTCGGTAAAAGGTAAAAGACATGAGTTGTATGTAATGAGAATTTTAGCCAGCGAGGCGTAGCTTCACACTACTCCATCAATATTCGATGTTTCATGTACGGATAACTGGAAGAAGAAATAGTCCACACAGCAGATCTCGTGATCCACATTGTAAATGTTCTGTTACTATCGAACACTAAATTGTCTTGAAGTCTAAGTACATGATATGTTTTAATTAGCTTTTTTTTCACCACTGTCGCAAGTGCGTATTTTTACGATATAAAATTTGAGTTTATCAGGACAGTTAACAGCTTCAAAAGTTAGCAGAGAAACGAGATTTTTTTTGTCGCTTCGTAGTCTTCCATTGAATTCCAATTGTAAGTACACAAACAACCACACACACACACACACACACACATCTATAAATATCCGCAAGCATTGAAACCTCTAATGCAAATACATAGCTGATTTTTAAAGACACATGTTTGACGCGACGGGGATGCGAACCCGCAATCCTACGATGATGAATCGCACGCCTTAACACGCTTGGCTATGCCGGGGCGTTATTTTATGCATGTTGCTTATTACTATTTCAAATATCTGGAATTATAATTTCAGTTTGGAAGTTAATTGAATATTAATATGTATGTACTCAAATTTCTGATATTTGCCAACAAGATTGATGCAAATAATTTTCATTTTTAACACAAACATATTTTAATATACAAAAAATAATGCAATTTATGATGACGGTTATTAAAAATAATTATTGCAAATAATTATTTATATGAAAAAAAAATTCACAAATAATACTCAGTCTTTTATTTGGTATAAAACTTGATATTTTATTGACGGTCCATGTTCACGACGAGCGAATTAATTTCATCTTTATACACAGATACACTTCATTTGACGGAAATGCAAACCAACGTGGTTTACAAACATATTTTTCACAGAGGAAGATAGACATGTAATGTTCTCGTAGAAATACTAACGTCCGAAGTTAATTCTTCGAACGTTCCTGGTCAAATATCTGATTTTCTGATTTATAATCGTTTATCACCATTATAGCTTCCGAAGCTTTAAGCAGACCAAAAATATTGTTTTAACTGTCATTTAGGAGACTTTTTTGAAAGCTCACTTGGTAAGAATACTATCAATCACTGGCATTACATAAACACTTAGTATATTGTTGATTCTTACGCTCGAGAATCTTCTACAAATTTAGAGAACAGGCAGGAGTTGCCCAATACCCATTTAACAATATAGATTACCTACAGTAAACTAAAACAAGCAAAGATATTAAAATAATATTAAATTCTTCAGGGCTAAGGACGTTTTGCACTAGAAATACATGTATAATTTTTAACTTTTTTTTTTGGCGGCGACTCGAATTGTAGTCATAAGTACACTAAAGCATACGTGATTCAAGCTTAAAAATTCTGTCTCACTTACTCACTTTTATTATTAACGCTATTGTTATTATTCTTATTTTAATTTTGTTGAATATTTTTAACTCTGGGATATATTTTAAATATATGTAATAGCAGTAACACGATCACACTTAATTTTGTGTGATAATTTTAAGATTGATACATTTAGATCACGTGCCGAAACAGCAGTGCTTCAAGACTGTATTAGTTCAAATCTCAAACATTAAGAAAGTACCGAAAACAAGGTAAAATATAACTGAGTATATATGTAATCTAGTTTTCTATGGAGTTGGTATTAAAACAAAATGACAGCACTCGAAAGCGTTCAGTTGCCCATTTGAATTTTGCGCAAAGCTACACGAGGGCTATGTACGTTGGCCGTCCCTAAGTTAGCAGTGTAAGACTACAGGGGAGGCAACTACTCAACACCATTCACCACCAAATCTTGGGCTATCCTTTTATCAACGAATATTGAAATTGATCGTCATGTTGTGACGTTCCAACGACAGAAAGGTCAAGGATATTTCATTTGAACGAGGTTCGAACCCCCGACCCTCTGTTTGCGACTCAACCACCTTAACGATCTAGCTATGCCAAGCCGTTTAATTAGCGAGAATCATACAGTTCATCAGATTAAGACAGATTTTTGTGATACATAGTGGCGATTTTCATCTGTGAGTGATAAGGCATTATATTTATACCGTTAAGTACAAAGCGAATGTACCCGTTAACGACAGTCACTAGGTTCGATTTTCAGCGGTAGACAAAATACTGATGACTCAATGTATGGCTTTGTGCTAAAATATACAAACCTTTAGCGAGAATGTTTTTGTTTTGAGATAGCTACTCGAGGGCTATCTGCGCTGTAAAATGTCATCATCACCCGGTATTCCCAGGTGGACACCCTCTTTAGTTTTGTACTTTGGAAAATGTCCCTTATGAGCACTAGTTTCCCCTGTGAAAGAGTTTGTTTATTTCAGATTTTATCACAAACTTGCGCAAAGCTTATCGGTGCAAACCGTACCTAATTTTGAAATTATAATCTAAATAGAAAACAGCCAGTCAACAGCACCCACCGATATCTCTGGTGGTACTCTAATCCATTAGAATATGCGGAACGCTGATTTTGCGATAACGGGATACGAACAGATAGCTCTTGGATTCATAATTCGCCACCCTAAGAGAAGGTTATTTTTGATTCGCGATTGTGCTGTATGTTTCCACTTGATCTGAGTATGTATTAAAGTCGTCGAAATTCGGTTGTATAATGGATAGTCTTCAATGCGCGTGTGAAAAATAGTTTAGGTTTATTAACAACATATATCACTTTATTTTCCCTTTCAATAACTTCAATGCAGCTTGTGAAACATCACATATCAGCTAAAATTAGGTTACCAGTGACCAGCTGACAGCTAAACCAGCTTGTAGTTTCTACAATTTGGTTATAAAAATGTACTGAGTCATCATCACGCAAGGTTTACCACGAACTTTGCAAAATTGAAGATTTTAATTGTTCTTCAAAGAAATATGTTTCGATTGAAGAAAATAAAAGGATGAGGACTTGTAGGTGGGTGTTATGTTAAGCTATAGTTATAGAGACTGTGATATCCTGAGTGAAAAAATTCATGAACGCCTCACATACGTTTGGTTTGATTTTTTTAATTTTGCGCAAAACTATTTGAGGGCTATCCGTCTCTAATTTATCAGGGTAAGAGTAGAAAGAAGGCAGCTAGTCATCACCACCCATCGCCAACTCTTGGGCTACTCTTTTACCAATGAATAATGAGATTGACCGTCACTTTACAACGCCCCACGGCTGTAAGGGTGAGCATGTTTGGGCGACCGGGATGCAAACCCGCGACCCTCAGATTACGAGTTGCACGCCTTAACACGCTTGGCCATGCCGGGGCCGTCGTATAGTTATAGAACAGTTGAACCTAACTAAAATTATTAATTCTTAGTGAAATGTGAAGACGTTCGTTATATGATTCTGGCAGGTTTTCATGTGTTGTTTGAATAAGCTGTTTTCAGCCTTACCCCCATTGGCACAGCGGTATGTCTGCGAACGCTATAAACCGAGCTTAGATACCAGTGGTGGGTAGAGCAAATATAGTTCATTGTGTTTAATTATAAAGAAACAAGCAAAAAGCTTTTTTTCAACTAGTGAATTTTTATGATGTGCGCTACATGTTATTCCCAACGCCAAGCAACCGCGTGTACATGAGATCGCTAATGTTTTTGATAGGAAAATGTACGAGAAACATGATGCCCATTTTAACCTATTTTTCATGTTTAACATTGTAATATTTTATGAAATGTTATCCAATCTTTAAAATATAGATCTGAGGGGTAGTTTGTTTGTTATTAAGCACAGAACTACACAAAGAACAATCTGTGCTCGGAACACCGCGGTTATCGAAGCTCGGTTTCTAACAGTATAAGTCCGCAGACATGTCGCTAAACCACTGTAAGAGGGTAGGGATTAAGATACAGTGTTCATTCAAAACCATTTCGTATATAATTATTATTTATATAATAATAATGTATTGATTGCTTAAAATATAAGAGTTTCAGTTGTAACATACAAAATTCATACTTTGGAAATCTCATTTTAAGATTTTCAGTCGTAACATACAAAACTCATACTTTAGAAATCTTATTAATTACATTTAGCTTTCTATTCTCCATTACTTATAATAAAGAAGTGACAGATTCTATAGCTGCATGTAACATGAAATTTTGTAAAACGTATACGACGGACGAGCTTTCTCTGTTTTGTGTTTTATCTGATCATTAAAGAACTGCAGTTTCAATGAACCTTCGTTACTAAACTACAATGGCTGATGGGCCTCCCGATGTCATTAGTAGAAATAATGTTTCTCAAAATTTCATAAGAAACTTCTGCGACACGAGCGGGCTTTCATCTGAAATCAGCCCCGCGACTTATCTGACTTTGGCACGCCACCCCAATAAAAGGGTATTGTTGTCCAGCCACTCCACTGGGATTACAGAATCAAGATTGATGGGAAGACGCAGCCTTCGATATAAAGTCTCATCCAACTGTGAAATAATAGAGACAGACTTTAGCTGCAGGTTGTCTAAATTCTTTTATCACAGAGCGTAGATTAAGGGCTGTATGTTATATTTCTCATGAGTATCTAAAGCCAACAGTTTAAATGGAAGTCGGAACGCTATGCCGTGAGGAATTCTATACGATAATTGTTGAATTCAATTCATGATTTTATAAAAGATTTCTTAAAGAATCCGCGATAACGAAAACTGTTTTTCATACAGATGCGTTATCTATTGTAGCTAGACGAAGATGATGTTACTATTTGTTTGTTTACTACTGTATAAACTGTTGTTATTATTTGTTAGTTCACTACTGTATAGATTGTTGTTATTATTTGTTAGTATATTACTGTATAGACTGTTGTTATTATTTGTTGGTATACTACTGTAAAGACTGTTGTTATTATTTGTTAGTATATTACTGTATAGACTGTTTTTATTATTTGTTAGTATATTACTGTATACACTGTTGTTATTATTTGTTAGTATGTTACTGTACAGACTGTTGTTAATATTTGCTAGTTTATTACTGTATAGACTGTTGTTATCATTTGTTAGTATACTACTGTATAGATTGTTGTTATTATTTGTTAGTTTACTACTGTATAGACTGTTGTTATTATTTGTTAATTTACTACTGTATAGACTGTTGTTATTATTAGGGTATAGTACTGTATAGACTGTTGTTGTTTATTGTTAGTATATTATTGTATAGACTACTGTTATTATTTGTTAGTTTACTACTGTATAGTTTATTGTTATTATTTGTTAGTTTTCTACTGTATAGATTGTTGTTATTATTTGTTAGTTTACTACTGTATAGACTGTTTAATCATTTGTTAGTTTACTACTGTATAGACTGTTGTTATTATTAGGGTATAGTACTGTATAGACTGTTGTAATTATTTGTTAGTATACTACTGTATAGATTGTTGTTATTATTTGATTGTATACTACTGTATAGACTGTTGTTATTATTTGTTAGTTTACTACTGTATAGTCTGTTGTTGATATTTGTAAGTTTTCTACTGTATAAACTGTTGTTATTATTTGTTAGTTTACTACTGTATAGATTGTTGTTATTATATGTTTGTATATTACTGTATAGACTGTTGTCATTATTTGCTAGTTTACTACTTATAGATTGTTGTTATTATTTGTTTGTATATTACTGTATAGACTGTTGTTATTATTTGTTATTATATTACTGTATAGATTGTTGTTATTATTTGTTAGTTTACTACTGTATAGACTGTTAATATTATTTGTTAGTATACTACTGTATAGACTATTGTTAATATTTGTTAGTTTACTACTGTATAAACTGTTGTTATTTTTTGTTAGTATATTACTGTGTAGACTGTTCTTATTATTTGTTAGTTTGTTACTGTATAGATTGTTGTTATTATTTGTTGCTATACTACTGTAAAGACTGTTGTTATTATTTGTTAGTATATTACTGTATAGACTGTTTTAATTATTTGTTAGTATATTACTGTATAGACTGTTGTTATCATTTGTTAGTATACTACTGTATAGATTGTTGTTATTATTTGTTAGTTCACTACTGTATAGACTGTTGTTATTATTTGTTAGTTTACAACTGTATAGACTGTTGTTATTATTAGGGTATAGTACTGTATAGACTGTTGTTGTTTATTGTTAGTATATTATTGTATAGACTATTGTTATTATTTGTTAGTTTACTACTGTATAGTTTATTGTTATTATTTGTTAGTTTTCTACTGTATAGATTGTTGTTATTATTTGTTAGTTTACTACTGTATAGACTGTTGTTATTATTAGGGTATAGTACTGTATAGACTGTTGTAATTATTTGTTAGTATACTACTGTATAGATTGTTGTTATTATTTGATTGTATACAACTGTATAGACTGTTGTTATTATTTGTTAGTTTACTACTGTATAGTCTGTTGTTGATATTTGTTAGTTTTCTACTGTATAAACTGTTGTTATTATTTGTTAGTTTACTACTGTATAGATTGTTGTTATTATATGTTTGTATATTACTGTATAGACTGTTGTTATTATTTGCTAGTTTACTACTTATAGATTGTTGTTATTATTTGTTTGTATATTACTGTATAGACTGTTGTTATTATTTGTTGTTGTTATTATTATACTAACAAATAATAACAACAGTCTATACAGTAAAAAACTAACAAATAACAACAACAGACTATACAGTAACATACTAACAAATAATAACAACAGTCTATACAGTAGAAAACTAACAAATAATAACAACAGTCTATTCAGTAGTAAGCTGACGAATAATAACAACAGTCTATACAGTACTATACCCTAATAATAACAACAGTCTATACAGTAGTAAACAAACAAATAATAACAATAATCTATACAATAGTAAACTAGCAAATAATAACAACAGTCTAAACAGAAATCAACTAACAAATAATAACAACAGTCTATACAGTAATATACTAACAAATAATAACAACAGCCTATACAGTAATATACTAACAAATAATAACAACAGCCTATACAGTAATAAACTAGCAAATATTAACAACAGTCTATACAGTAACATACTAACAAATAATAACAACAGTCTATACAGTAGTATACTAACAAATAATAACAACAGTCTATACAGTAATATATTAACAAATAATAACAACAGTCTATACAGTAGTATACCAACAACTAATAACAACAGTCTATACAGTAATATACTAAGAAATAATAATAACATTCTCTACAGTAGTAAACTAACAAATAATAACAACAGTGTATACAGTAATATACTAACAAATAATAACAACAGTCTTTACAGTAGTATACCAACAAATAATAACAACAATCTATACAGTAGTAAACTAGCAAATAATAACAACAGTTTATACAGTAGTATACTAACAAATAATAACAACTGTCTATACAGTAGTAAACTGACAAATAATAACAACACTCTATACAGTAATAAACTAACAAATAATAACAACAGTCTACACAGTAATATACTAACAAATAATAACAACAGTTTATACAGTAGTAAACTAACAAATATTAACAATAGTCTATACAGTAGTATACTAACAAATAATAACAACAGTCTATACAGTAGTAAACTAACAAATAATAACAACAATCTATACAGTAGAAAACTAACAAATAATAAAAATAAACTATACAGTAGTAAACTAACAAAAAATAACAATAGTCTATACAATAATATACTAACAATAAACAACAACAGTCTATACAGTAGTAAACTAACAAATAATAACAACAGTCTATTCAGTAGTAAACTGACAAATAATAAAAACAGTCTATACAGTACTATACCCTAATAATAACAACAGTCTATACAGTAGTAAACTAACAAATAATAACAACAGTCTATACAGTAGTAAACAAACAAATAATAACAAAAATCTATACAGTAGTATACTAACAAATGATAACAACAGTCTATACAATAATAAACTAACAAATTATAACAACAGTCTATACAGTAGTATACTAACAAATAATAACAACAGTCTATACACTAGTAAACTGACAAATAATAACAACAGTCTATACAGTAGTAAACTAACAAATAATAACAACACTCAATACAGTAATAAACTAACAAATTATAACAACAGTCTATACAGTAGAAAACTAACAAATAATAACAACAGTTTATACAGTAAAAAACTAACAAATAATAACAACAGACTATACAGTAGTAAACTAACAAATAATAACAACAGTCTATACAGTAGTAAACTAACAAATAATAACAACAGTTTATACAGTAAAAAACTAACAAATAATAACAACAGACTATACAGTAGAAAACTAACAATTATATTACTGTATAGATTGTTGTTATTATTTGTTAGTTTACTACTGTATAGACTGTTGTTATTATTTGTTAGTATACTACTGTATAGACTATTGTTAATATTTGTTAGTTTACTACTGTATAAACTGTTGTTATTATTTGTTAGTATATTACTGTGTAAACTGTTGTTATTATTTGTTAGTTTGTTACTGTATAGAGTGTTGTTATTATTTGTCAGTTTACTAGTGTATAGACTGTTGTTATTATTTGTTAGTATACTACTGTATAGACTGTTGTTATAATTTGTTAGTTTATTACTGTATAGACTGTTGTTATCATTTGTTAGTATACTACTGTATAGATTGTTGTTATTATTTCTTAGTTTACTACTGTATAGACTGTTGTTATTATTTGTTAGTTTACTACTGTATAGACTGTTGTTATTATATGTTTGTAAATTACTGTATAGACTGTTGTTATTATTTGTCAGTTTACTACTGAATAGACTGTTGTTATTATTTGTTAGTTTACTACTGTATAGACTGTTGTTGTTTATTGTTAGTATATTATTGTATAGACTATTGTTATTATTTGTTAGTTTACTACTGTATAGTTTATTGTTATTATTTGTTAGTTTTCTACTGTATAGATTGTTGTTATTATTTGTTAGTTTACTACTGTATAGACTGTTTAATCATTTGTTAGTTTACTACTGTATAGACTGTTGTTATTATTAGGGTAGAGTACTGTATAGACTGTTGTTATTATTTGTTAGTATACTACTGTATAGATTGTTGTTATTATTTGTTTGTATACTACTGTATAGACTGTTGTTATTATTTGTTAGTTTACTACTGTATAAACTGTTGTTATTATTTGTTAGTTTACTACTGCATAGATTGTTGTTATTATATGTTTGTATATTACTGTATAGACTGTTGTTATTATTTGCTAGTTTACTACTTATAGATTGTTGTTATTATTTGTTTGTATATTACTGTATAGACTGTTGTTATTATTTGTTGTTGTTATTATTATACTAACAAATAATAACAACAGTCTATACAGTAGAAAACTAACAAATAACAACAACAGACTATACAGTAACATACTAACAAATAATAACAACAGTCTATACAGTAGAAAACTAACAAATAATAACAACAGTCTATTCAGTAGTAAGCTGACGAATAATAACAACACTCTATACAGTAACAAACTAACAAATAATAACAACAGTCTATACAGTAGTAAACTAACAAATAATAACAATAATCTATACAATAGTAAACTAGCAAATAATAACAACAGTCTAAACAGAAATCAACTAACAAATAATAACAACAGTCTATACAGTAATATACTAACAAATAATAACTACAGCCTATACAGTAATATACTAACAAATAATAACAACAGCTTATACGGTAATAAACTAGCAAATATTAACAACAGTCTATACAGTAACATACTAACAAATAATAACAACAGTCTATACAGTAATATATTAACAAATAATAACAACAGTCTATACAGTAGTATACCAACAACTAATAACAACAGTCTATACAGTAATATACTAACAAATAATAACAACATTCTCTACAGTAGTAAACTAACAAATAATAAGAACAGTGTATACAGTAATATACTAACAAATAATAACAACAGTCTTTACAGTAGTATACCAACAAATAATAACAACAATCTATACAGTAGTAAACTAGCAAATAATAACAACAGTTTATACAGTAGTATACTAACAAATAATAACAACAGTCTATACAGTAGTATACCAACAACTAATAACAACAGTCTATACAGTAATATACTAACAAATAATAACAACATTCTCTACAGTAGTAAACTAACAAATAATAAGAACAGTGTATACAGTAATATACTAACAAATAATAACAACAGTCTTTACAGTAGTATACCAACAAATAATAACAACAATCTATACAGTAGTAAACTAGCAAATAATAACAACAGTTTATACAGTAGTATACTAACAAATAATAACAACAGTCTATACAGTAGTATATTAACAAATAATAACAACTGTCTATACAGTAGTAAACTGACAAATAATAACAACACTCTATACAGTAACAAACTAACAAATAATAACAACAGTCTACACAGTAATATACTAACAAATAATAACAACAGTTTATACAGTAGTAAACTAACAAATATTAACAATAGTCTATACAGTAGTATACTAACAAATAATAACAACAGTCTATAAAGTAGTAAACTAACAAATAATAACAACAATCTATACAGTAATATAATTGTTAGTTTTCTACTGTATAGACTGTTGTTATTATTTGTTAGTATATTACTGTATAGACTGTTGTTATTATTTGTTAGTATATTACTGTATAGACTGTTGTTATTATTTGTTAGTATATTACTGTATAGACTGTTGTTATTATTTTTAGTTTACTACTGTATAGACTGTTGTTATTATTTGTTAGTTTACTACTGTATAGTCTGTTGTTATTATTTGTTAGTTTTTTACTGTATAAACTGTTGTTATTATTTGTTAGTTTACTACTGTATAGACTGTTGTTATTATTTGTTAGTTTTTTACTGTATAAACTGTTGTTATTGTTTGTTAGTTTTCTACTGTATAGACTGTTGTTATAATTTGTTAGTTTATTACTGTATTGAGTGTTGTTATTATTTGTTAGTTTACTACTGTATAGACTGTTGTTATTATTTGTCAGTTTACTAGTGTATAGACTGTTGTTATTATTTGTTAGTATACTACTGTATAGACTGTTGTTATAATTTGTTAGTTTATTACTGTATAGACTGTTGTTATCATTTGTTAGTATACTACTGTATAGATTTTTGTTATTATTTGTTTGTTTACTACTGTATAGACTGTTGTTATTATTTGTTAGTTTACTACTGTATAGACTGTTGTTATTATTAGGGTATAGTACTGTATAGACTGTTTTTATTATTTGTCAGTTTACTACTGAATAGACTGTTGTTTTTATTTGTTAGTTTACTACTGTATAGACTGTTGTTGTTTATTGTTAGTATATTATTGTGTAGACTATTGTTATTTTTTGTTAGTTTACTACTGTATAGTCTATTGTTATTATTTGTTAGTTTTTTACTGTATGGATTGTTGTTATTATTTGTTAGTTTACTACTGTATAGACTGTTTAATCATTTGTTAGTTTACTACTGTATAGACTGTTGTTATTATTAGGGTATAGTACTGTATAGACTGTTGTTATTATTTGTTAGTATACTACTGTATAGATTGTTGTTATTATTTGTTAGTTTACTACTGTATAGTCTGTTGTTGATATTTGTTAGTTTTCTACTGTATAAACTGTTGTTATTATTTGTTAGAGTACTACTGTATAGATTGTTGTTATTATATGTTTGTATATTACTGTATAGACTGTTGTTATTATTTGCTAGTTTACTACTTATAGATTGTTGTTATTATTTGTTTGTATATTACTGTATAGACTGTTGTTATTATTTGTTATTATATTACTGTATAGATTGTTGTTATTATTTGTTAGTTTACTACTGTATAGACTGTTGTTATTATTTGTTAGTATACTACTGTATAGACTATTGTTAATATTTGTTAGTTTACTACTGTATAAACTGTTGTTATTATTTGTTAGTATATTACTGTGTAGACTGTTGTTATTATTTGTTAGTTTGTTACTGTATAGAGTGTTGTTATTATTTGTCAGTTTACTACTGCATAGACTGTTGTTATCATTTGTTAGTTTACTACTGTATAGACAGTTGTTATTATTTGTTAGTATACTACTGTATAGACTGTTGTTATTATTTGTTAGTATACTACTGTATAAACTGTTGTTATTATTTGCTAGTTTACTACTGTATAGATTGTTGTTATTATTTGTTGGTATACTACTGTAAAGACTGTTGTTATTATTTGTTAGTATATTACTGTATACACTGTTGTTATTATTTGTTAGTTTACTACTGTAGAGAATGTTGTTATTATTTGTTAGTATATTACTGTATAGACTGTTGTTATTAGTTGTTGGTATACTACTGTATAGACTGTTGTTATTATTTGTTAATATATTACTGTATAGACTGTTGTTATTATTTGTTAGTATACTACTGTATAGACTGTTGTTATTATTTGTTAGTATGTTACTGTATAGACTGTTGTTATTATTTGTTAGTATATTACTCTATAGACTGTTGTTATTATTTGTTAGTATACTGCTGTAAAGACTGTTGTTATTATTTGTTAGTATATTACTGTATAGACTGTTTTTATTATTTGTTAGTTAACTACTGTATAGTCTGTTGTTATTATTTGTTAGTTTTCTACTGTATAGACTGTTGTTATTATTTGTTAGTATACTACTGTATAGACTGTTGTTATTATTTGTTAGTATATTACTGTATAGACTGTTGTTATTATTTGTTGGTATACTACTGTAAAGACTGTTGTTATTATTTGTTAGTATACTACTGTAAAGACTGTTTTTATTATTTGTTAGTTAACTACTGTATAGTCTGTTGTTATTATTTGTTAGTTTTTTACTGTATAAACTGTTGTTATTATTTGTTAGTATACTACTGTATAGACTGTTGTTATTATTTGTTAGTATATTACTGTATAGACTGTTGTTATTATCTGTTAGTATATTACTGTATAGACTGTTGTTATTATTTGTTAGTATATTACTGTATAGACTGTTGTTATTATTTGTTAGTATGTTACTGTATAGACTGTTGTTAATATTTGCTAGTTGATTTCTGTTTAGACTTTTGTTATTATTTGTTAGTTTACTACTGTATAGATTATTGTTATTATTTGTTAGTTTACTACTGTATAGACTGTTGTTATTATTAGGGTATAGTACTGTATAGACTGTTGTTATTATTCGTCAGCTTACTACTGAATAGACTGTTGTTATTATTTGTTAGTTTTCTTCTGTATAGACTGTTGTTATTATTTGTTAGTATATTACTGTATAGACTGTTGTTATTATTTGTTAGTATATTACTGTATAGAATGTTTTTATTATTTGTTAGTTAACTACTGTATAGTCTGTTGTTATTATTTGTTAGTTTTCTACTGTATAGACTGTTGTTATTATTTGTTAGTATGCTACTGTATAGACTGTTGTTATTATTTGTTAGTATATTACTGTATAGACTGCTGTTATTATTTGTTGGTATACTACTGTAAAGACTGTTGTTATTATTTGTTAGTATACTACTGTAAAGACTGTTTTTATTATTTGTTAGTTAACTACTGTATAGTCTGTTGTTATTATTTGTTAGCTTTCTACTGTATAAACTGTTGTTATTATTTGTTAGTATACTACTGTATAGACTGTTGTTATTATTTGTTAGTATATTACTGTATAGACTGTTGTTATTATTTGTTACTATACTACTGTATAGACTGTTGTTATTATTTGTTAGTATATTACTGTATAGACTGTTGTTATTATTTGTTAGTATGTTACTGTATAGACTGTTGTTAATATTTGCTAGTTGATTTCTGTTTAGACTGTTATTATTATTTGTTAGTTTACTACTGTATAGATTATTGTTATTATTTGTTAGTTTACTACTGTATAGACTGTTGTTATTATTAGGGTATAGTACTGTATAGACTGTTGTTATTATTCGTCAGCTTACTACTGAATAGACTGTTGTTATTATTTGTTAGTTTTCTACTGTATAGACTGTTGTTATTATTTGTTAGTATATTACTGTATAGACTGTTGTTATTATTTGTTAGTATACTACTGTAAAGACTGTTGTTGTTATTTGTTAGTATATTACTGTATAGACTGTTTTTATTATTTGTTAGTTAACTACTGTGTAGTCTGTTGTTATTATTTGTTAGTTTTCTACTGTATAGACTGTTGTTATTATTTGTTAGTATACTACTGTATAGACTGTTGTTATTATTTGTTAGTATATTACTGTATGGACTGCTGTTATTATTTGTTGGTATACTTCTGTAAAGACTGTTGTTATTATTTGTTAGTATACTACTGTAAAGACTGTTTTTATTATTTGTTAGTTAACTACTGTATAGTCTGTTGTTATTATTTGTTAGTTTTCTATTGTATAGACTGTTGTTATTATTTGTTAGTATACTACTGTATAGACTGTTGTTATAATTTGTTAGTTTATTACTGTATAGACTGTTGTTATCATTTGTTAGTATACTACTGTATAGATTTTTGTTATTATTTGTTTGTTTACTACTGTATAGACTGTTGTTATTATTTGTTAGTTTACTACTGTATAGACTGTTGTTATTATTAGGGTATAGTACTGTATAGACTGTTGTTATTATTAGGGTATAGTACTGTATAGACTGTTGTTATTATTCGTCAGCTTACTACTGAATAGACTGTTGTTATTATTTGTTAGTTTTCTACTGTATAGACTGTTGTTATTATTTGTTAGTATATTACTGTATAGACTGTTGTTATTATTTGTTAGTATACTACTGTAAAGACTGTTGTTGTTATTTGTTAGTATATTACTGTATAGACTGTTTTTATTATTTGTTAGTTAACTACTGTGTAGTCTGTTGTTATTATTTGTTAGTTTTCTACTGTATAGACTGTTGTTATTATTTGTTAGTATACTACTGTATAGACTGTTGTTATTATTTGTTAGTATATTACTGTATGGACTGCTGTTATTATTTGTTGGTATACTTCTGTAAAGACTGTTGTTATTATTTGTTAGTATACTACTGTAAAGACTGTTTTTATTATTTGTTAGTTAACTACTGTATAGTCTGTTGTTATTATTTGTTAGTTTTCTATTGTATAGACTGTTGTTATTATTTGTTAGTATACTACTGTATAGACTGTTGTTATAATTTGTTAGTTTATTACTGTATAGACTGTTGTTATCATTTGTTAGTATACTACTGTATAGATTTTTGTTATTATTTGTTTGTTTACTACTGTATAGACTGTTGTTATTATTTGTTAGTTTACTACTGTATAGACTGTTGTTATTATTAGGGTATAGTACTGTATAGACTGTTTTTATTATTTGTCAGTTTACTACTGAATAGACTGTTGTTTTTATTTGTTAGTTTACTACTGTATAGATTGTTGTTATTATTTGTTGGTTTACTACTGTATAGACTGTTTAATCATTTGTTAGTTTACTACTGTATAGACTGTTGTTATTATTTGTTAGTTTACTACTGTATAGTCTGTTGTTGATATTTGTTAGTTTTCTACTGTATAAACTGTTGTTATTATTTGTTAGAGTACTACTGTATGGATTGTTGTTATTATATGTTTGTATATTACTGTATAGACTGTTGTTATTATTTGCTAGTTTACTACTTATAGATTGTTGTTATTATTTGTTTGTATATTACTGTATAGACTGTTGTTATTATTTGTTATTATATTACTGTATAGATTGTTGTTATTATTTGTTAGTTTACTACTGTATAGACTGTTGTTATTATTTGTTGGTATACTACTGTAAAGACTGTTGTTATTATTTGTTAGTATATTACTGTATACACTGTTGTTATTATTTGTTAGTTTACTACTGTAGAGAATGTTGTTATTATTTGTTAGTATATTACTGTATAGACTGTTGTTATTAGTTGTTGGTATACTACTGTATAGACTGTTGTTATTATTTGTTAATATATTACTGTATAGACTGTTGTTATTATTTGTTAGTATACTACTGTATAGACTGTTGTTATTATTTGTTAGTATGTTACTGTATAGACTGTTGTTAATATTTGCTAGTTTATTACTGTATAGGCTGTTGTTATTATTTGTTAGTATATTACTGTATAGACTGTTGTTATTATTTGTTAGTTTACTACTGTATAGACTGTTGTTATTATTTGTTAGTTTACTACTGTATAGTCTGTTGTTATTATTTGTTAGTTTTCTACTGTATAGACTGTTGTTATTATTTGTTAGTATATTACTGTATAGACTGTTGTTATTATTTGTTAGTATACTTCTGTAAAGACTGTTGTTATTATTTGTTAGTATATTACTGTATAGACTGTTTTTATTATTTGTTAGTTAACTACTGTATAGTCTGTTGTTATTATTTGTTAGTTTTCTACTGTATAGACTGTTTTTATTATTTGTTAGTATACTACTGTATAGACTGTTGTTATTATTTGTTAGTATATTACTGTATAGACTGTTGTTATTATTTGTTGGTATACTACTGTAAAGACTGTTGTTATTATTTGTTAGTATACTACTGTAAAGACTGTTTTTATTATTTGTTAATTAACTACTGTATAGTCTGTTGTTATTATTTGTTAGTTTTTTACTGTATAAACTGTTGTTATTATTTGTTAGTATACTACTGTATAGACTGTTGTTATTATTTGTTAGTATATTACTGTATAGACTGTTGTTATTATTTGTTAGTATATTACTGTATAGACTGTTGTTATTATTTGTTAGTATGTTACTGTATAGACTGTTGTTAATATTTGCTAGTTGATTTCTGTTTAGACTTTTGTTATTATTTGTTAGTTTACTACTGTATAGATTATTGTTATTATTTGTTAGTTTACTACTGTATAGACTGTTGTTATTATTAGGGTATAGTACTGTATAGACTGTTGTTATTATTCGTCAGCTTACTACTGAATAGACTGTTGTTATTATTTGTTAGTTTTCTTCTGTATAGACTGTTGTTATTATTTGTTAGTATATTACTGTATAGACTGTTGTTATTATTTGTTAGTATATTACTGTATAGAATGTTTTTATTATTTGTTAGTTAACTACTGTATAGTCTGTTGTTATTATTTGTTAGTTTTCTACTGTATAGACTGTTGTTATTATTTGTTAGTATACTACTGTATAGACTGTTGTTATTATTTGTTAGTATATTACTGTATAGACTGCTGTTATTATTTGTTGGTATACTACTCTAAAGACTGTTGTTATTATTTGTTAGTGTACTACTGTAAAGACTGTTTTTATTATTTGTTAGTTAACTACTGTATAGTCTGTTGTTATTATTTGTTAGCTTTCTACTGTATAAACTGTTGTTATTATTTGTTAGTATACTACTGTATAGACTGTTGTTATTATTTGTTAGTATATTACTGTATAGACTGTTGTTATTATTTGTTAGTATACTACTGTATAGACTGTTGTTATTATTTGTTAGTATATTACTGTATAGACTGTTGTTATTATTTGTTAGTATGTTACTGTATAGACTGTTGTTAATATTTGCTAGTTGATTTCTGTTTAGACTGTTGTTATTATTTGTTAGTTTACTACTGTATAGATTATTGTTATTATTTGTTAGTTTACTACTGTATAGACTGTTGTTATTATTAGGGTATAGTACTGTATAGACTGTTGTTATTATTCGTCAGCTTACTACTGAATAGACTGTTGTTATTATTTGTTAGTTTTCTACTGTATAGACTGTTGTTATTATTTGTTAGTATATTACTGTATAGACTGTTGTTATTATTTGTTAGTATACTACTGTAAAGACTGTTGTTATTATTTGTTAGTATATTACTGTATAGACTGTTTTTATTATTTGTTAGTTAACTACTGTGTAGTCTGTTGTTATTATTTGTTAGTTTTCTACTGTATAGACTGTTGTTATTATTTGTTAGTATACTACTGTATAGACTGTTGTTATTATTTGTTAGTATATTACTGTATGGACTGCTGTTATTATTTGTTGGTATACTACTGTAAAGACTGTTGTTATTATTTGTTAGTATACTACTGTAAAGACTGTTTTTATTATTTGTTAGTTAACTACTGTATAGTCTGTTGTTATTATTTGTTAGTTTTCTATTGTATAGACTGTTGTTATTATT
Organism: Carcinoscorpius rotundicauda; assembly: GCA_011833715.1. Lineage (NCBI taxonomy): Eukaryota > Metazoa > Arthropoda > Merostomata > Xiphosura > Limulidae > Carcinoscorpius > Carcinoscorpius rotundicauda. The sequence continues at coordinate 53,150,866 of CM022395.1, forward strand.
TGTTAGTATACTACTGTATAGACTGTTGTTATTATTTGTTAGTATGTTACTGTATAGTCTGTTGTTATTATGTGTTAGTTTTCTACTGTATAGACTGTTATTATTCGTTGGTATACTACTGTATAGACTGTTGTTATTATTTGTTAGTATATTACTGTATAGACTGTTGTTATTATTTGTTAGTATGTTACTGTATAGACTGTTGTTAATATTTGCTAGTTTATTTCTGTTTAGACTGTTGTTATTATTTGCTAGTTTACTACTGTATAGATTATTGTTATTATTTGTTAGTTTACTACTGTATAGACTGTTGTTATTATTAGGGTATAGTACTGTATAGACTGTTGTTATTATTTGTTAGTATATTGCTGTATAGACTGTTGTTATTATTTGTTAGTTTACTACTGTATAAACTGTTGTTATTATTTGTTGGTATACTATTGTATAGTCTGTTGTTATTATTTGTTAGTGTACTACTGTATAATCTGTTGTTATTATTTGTTAGTTTTCCACTGTATAGACTGTTGTTATTATTTGTTAGTATATTACTGTATAGACTGTTGTTATTATTTGTTAGTATATTACTGTATAGACTGTTGTTATTATTTTTAGTTTACTACTGTATAGACTGTTGTTATTATTTGTTAGTTTACTACTGTATAGTCTGTTGTTTTTATTTGTTATTTTTTTACTGTATAAACTGTTGTTATTATTTGTTAGTTTTCTACTGTATAGACTGTTGTTATAATTTGTCAGTTTATTAGTGTATAGAATGTTGTTATTATTTGTTAGTATACTACTGTATAGACTGTTGTTATTATCTGTTTGTTTACTACCGTATAGACTGTTGTTATTATTTGTTAGTCTACTATTGTATAAACAGTTGTTATTATTTGTTAGTTTATTACTGTATTGAGTGTTGTTATTATTTGTTAGTTTACTACTGTATAGACTGTTGTTATTATTTGTCAGTTTATTAGTGTATAGAATGTTGTTATTATTTGTTAGTATACTACTGTATAGACTGTTGTTATTATCTGTTTGTTTACTACCGTATAGACTGTTGTTATTATTTGTTAGTCTACTATTGTATAAACAGTTGTTATTATTTGTTAGTTTACTATTGTATAGACTGTTGTTATTATTTGTTAGTATACTACTGTATAGACTGTTATTGTATATAACTATCCGTTACTACACTACTGTATAGACTGTTGTTGTATGTAACTATCCGTTACTACACTACTGTATAGACTTTTGTCGTATATAACTATCCGTTATTACAGTACTGTATAGAGTGCTGTTATATATAACTATCCGTTACTACACTACTGTATAGACTTTACATAATTATCCGTTACTATACTGCTGCACCAACTCTTTCAAAAATTTAGAAAACAAGAGTCAAAATTTCATTTGTTTCATATTTGTTTTTTCACTAACTATTACAGTTATAGCTTTAACTGCTCGTTTTAAGACTTATTACATTTCTTTAGTCATTTACTTTAACTCTAGTTTCCAGTTGTTGTTATTTTGTATTCTAATTTTTGGTTATAGAATTTGTAAAGGTATAATCTTCAAGAGTAACCACTCATGCCAAAGTCCCTTCTAACGCTAGTTTCCTATTACAGAAACAATTTCCTTCTCGATAATTAAGTCGTATATGTTTCATGGGTAATTTATTCATGTTTTTATTGAACGTAGGCTTTCTACTTATGCACCTACTATGTAAAAGAGAACACGAAGTTGGACGATTGACTGAAGTAATTCGCGATTCTTATAAACAATTACTGTGTTAAAGGATATAAGTGTACATATCCACAGACTGTCTTGTAATTTTTTTACTGTGTTGTATTTCCGTGATAATAAATAACAGCGAAGGAGCTACAATACAATAACTGCTTTTGTTTCACCCAACACGTTGTGAAGTTTCTTGAAAATTAATAGAAATAAAACATGTTTGAAAATGTCAATAAGAGTAAAAAAATGAAAGTAAATTATATTAGTTGTTTCTAACAGTTGCTATCTGTTCCGTAACAATTACTGAGCTTTATTTAATGGTAACATGAATGTGGTATTGGACCAGTAAACAATAGTATTTTTAATCATTAATAGTACTATTACGATATCACACATTGTTCTGGCTTAAGTGGGAAGGGAAGGCATTGAGATATATAAAATTGGACGAAATCGAAAATTAATTAATTTTGATTAATGAGCAGTAATAGCCTGAGGGAACAACCACTTCTTTCCTCCACTATATTGTTAGTTCATTACCAAACTGTTATTCTCTACTCAAAAACAGTTCTACAGTTTGTATTATAAATTATACGGACTGTTTTGATAAATGGAGATTTTCAATACATGTTTGTTTTTGAATTTCGCGCAGAACTGCTCGAGCTGCTTTCCCTAAGGATGGCAGCTAATCATCACCACCCATCGCCAACTCTCGGGCTATTTTTTTACAAACCAATAGTGGGATTGACCGTTACATTATAACACCCCCACGAATGAAAGGGCGAGCATGTTTTGAACAACGGGGATTCGAATCCGCGACCATCAGGTTACGAGTCGAGCGCCTTAACCACCTGGCCATGTCGGACTGTTACTTATATGAATTTTCAGTTGTAGAGCATAAAAACTGGAAATCTCTCACAACACTTCTTATGTACAGTTTTCCTTTGCCAGTAATTTCCGTCAAGCATCGTAGATTTAGTTTTAAACCATTGTATTATTGGATTTGTTAAATGTCACTGAAGATACGAATATTTTAACTGCGAGGTTTGTAACGTCTGCACCAACTCATCACGGTGCTTCGAAAAGTTTCTGATATATTCTTACATTAGGCTTAATAATAGTCATGTTTTTGTTAAATATACAGCAAAATATCCTACGAATGGTAATAAAACAAAATAACTTATATACAAAAGAGAATGCCAAATTGTTCGATTAAGTGGAGCAACTCGGGATTGGCCCAAAGCCAAGAGAGGAGCCACGAATAAAGTATCATTTTGGTCTTTCACAAATAAAACTGTTATCTCCAGACAAATTATACACAAAGCTGTACTTTAAAGCAGCTTTAAAAATTACCGGAACTTCGCAGGATACACTTATTTCGTTTTGGAAAAAACAAAACAGGAATTTTATAACTAAAATCACGTTTAATTGTGATGAACGTATTGAACATTGAGTTGGTTAAGTAATGTTACGCTATTAAAGTTTATTGTCTCTTTTTGAACTGTACAGTTTTCATACGAGCATTTATTTCATGGAAAGAGAAAGGAACTTGAGGAATAGGGGTGGTTGGGAGAGGTACGATCTAAGTCTTTTTCATAATATTTATTGTTTTCTTTTTTATTCAAACTTTCTTATTATTTGGAATAATGTTCGATTTCATTACTTTCGTTTTACCTAATTGCTACAACTTTTATCTAACTAAAGCATTTCCTAACCAACTGTAGAAAGCAATACAAAATTAATTAAAGGCTTACAGAATGTGTTCATCACCGAGTGAGACGTGTACTATTTATCTCTTTCTGACATGGTGAATTTAATGTTTAAATATTTCTCCTCACTTAACTAGTCTCAGAATGTAATTCAATCGTCAGAGTTATTTTAAACACATTAATGAAATGACTAAAATTATGAAGTCGAGCACTTTATATTAAAAGGATTTCAGATCCTCTTCATGTAGTTACTGCCAGTGTCGTTATATCTAGGCATGCTTTATCTGATGACTATACATCTTGAAGTAGGCCTGCTACGTAGTTTCCATGACAAAAGGATTTGTCGTAAGATTTTAATGTTTAAAGCACACCCTTTTTTCTCCTCAGGCTTTCTGTAATCCGAATAATATGATTATTAGTGTTTATTCTAGCAGATTGTGTGATCGTATGAAATAGCATGGATGACCGTTCCCATCTCCAAATGTTTGAGGTATGCAACGATTGAACATAAAATACAACTGAAAATATTATTTTGGTAAACCCATATCCTTTGGGCTTTGTTTTTAGACTCAAATCTTTCTTAATAATTTTGTTTGGGACAGTGGACAACTTCTACCACTGAGTTTGTGTTCATAGGCTCTCACCTTACTAGAACTCTCATTTTTCTTACCACGACTTTTTAGAGTTCTATTTCAGAATGGTCCTGGTGTCCCAAGTTGATTCTTATAATTTTCCTTTCAATATGCTTGAATAAAAAAGTAACCGCATTTCAGAAATGATAAGTTTCCTATTTGAACACATTGATATGAACGTATTTTGCGACGAAAAGGATTGTTATACACATTTCCCAAAATCGATCATTTTTCGGTGGCGTTACACCATCTACGAGTCTGCAACGAATGTCAGAACGCTTATATCGGTTTATCATGTGGCTTGCAAACATGTATGAGCAAAATCGTTTTAGTATAAATCATTCAGCTGTTTGTATATACACATTTGTATGCTTGCACAGAATCGTAGAAATATAGAAATTAATTAATACACAAACATATAAAACGAGCTCTCATTTCTAACATTTCAAAAACTAGTTGGGACGTAACACAAGTGTAGCTTGATGTCGTTTACATGTGATGTAACAGATAGTATATTTAACATAAAGCTATACATTCTTTGTTGCTTTCGCTCATACATTCTTAGAATTTGATGATAAGGTTGAGTAACAAACATAGAAATTATTATTTATGATTTAAACTCAATATTCCTCCTTTTAAAAGTGTATTATTCATTTTTAATGTCGAAATATTTCTTTCTTTGTTTGCAACAAAGCTGCATAAGAGAGCGTTAGTGCTCTGCCTGCCACGGGTATCGAAACCGGATTTTTAGCCTTGTAAGTCAGAAGGCATACCACTCTCAGAAAAAGCTGGTATATCTTGTCGCAGTATATTTTCCCTCACGGTGAACATTAAATTGTTGAAAGCGAAAGTTATGCTTAAAAAGATACCACTTTGATAACACTGTGCAACACAAATTTTGTTCCTGGATAGTATGTGTTATTTCTTAATTGCTTATGCTGTAAAAGTACAGAAAATGTTCATTATTCTCTTTAAACTTTTCTTTTGTGACCTGGATAATGAAATTTAGAAATTAACCTATTTTCTCTGTAAAAACGGGCAAATTTGCACATTTTCATTTACATAAAGTCTGAATAAAACAACATATGAATCAAGATTTGCATGTATTTATACTGAAGATATGCAAAAATGTTTAGAGTGGGTAGTTTTTCGATATTTGCGACTCTAATGTAAATTACGTTCACGTATCAGCCCCCAAATATAGTTTCCCATCATGTTTTCGTTACACGCTCCCAAATCACAAAGGCAAAGTTTGAAGAGAAAAATAGGTCTTTTTCATTTACTTTAGGTATAAGCAATTGGGAAATAACATTTTTTGTTCAGGAACAAAAAAAAAAGTAAAAATTTCGTTACGTTGTGTTAGTATTCGAAAGTTACCTCGTTTACATTAAACACTACAGATCTAAATTAAGTTGCTCAAAATTTTACGATGTTCCTCTGATCTCCAACACTACCTACGAGTTGTGTTTGTTTTTACTTCTTTGTGGTTTATTTGATACAATCTTATATACACTAAACACAGTAGCACTGTGGTTTATTTGATACAATGTTATATACATTAAACACAGTAGCCCTGTGGTTTATGCGATGCAATGTTGTATACACTACACACAGTAGCCCTGTGGTTTATGCGATGCAATGTTGTGTACGCTACACACAGTAGCCCTGTGGTTTATGCGATACAATGTTGTATACTCTAAACGCAGTAGCCTTGTGGGTTATGTGATACAATGTTGTATACACTAAACGCAGTAGCCCTGTGGATTATATGATACAATGTTGTATACACTAAACACAGTAGCTCTGTTCAGACTACTTGGTTATCGCAAATGTTAATATTTTTAATCAGTTTATTTTCCAGGCTTCAGTTATAGCACTTACTTAACTGTGCATGTTTTGCATGACCTTGTGGTTAGGGGGCTCGATTTGAACTCCGTCACCTCCGTCTTAGTTTAGCTGAATACACCCTTGTGCAAATTAATTGAAACAAGACGGAAAAATTACGATTTTTTCATTTTTTTTCTGAGAATCCAAAAATTACTCACAAGTTAATACATGATATGACCGCCTTTAGTTTTCAGAAGATCATTAATCTGCTTTGACATCGAGTCCACGAGTTGACTACAATCTTTACTAATTTTTGGATCGCGGTACCACATCTCAATTTTGGCATCAATTAACTTATCTTTTGCAGTACAGTTTTTTTTCCCCGAAGCCTTTCTTTACAAATCGTCCAAAGATTTTCAATAGGATTTAAGTCCGGAGAGTTTCTAGGCCAGTCCAGCACCTTTATTTGCGTTGTAGTCAATTCTTCACAAGTTTCGATGTGTAGCACGGAGAGCAGATCTTGCTGAAAAATGCCAGATCCATCTGGAAATCTCTTTATCAATTCTGGGCCAACTTTTCTCTGCAAAACTTAGATGTACTGTGATTCTCTCATTATACCTTCTATGATATGTGAGCCTCCGACGCTACAGTAGCTAAAAAAGCCCCAAAACATCTTCTTCAAGGGATGTTTTACGAAATGTTTCGTAAAATGTCTCGAAGTTTCTCACCTGGAGATCTGCGAACATGCAGACGTCTTTGACAGTGTACGAATAAATTAGTCTCGTCACTGAATAACACAATCCTCCATTATTCTTGTACAGTTCTTGTATTTCAGACCCCACTGATACCGTTTATTCTTCACTGAGTTGGTAAGAAGTTGTTTTTCGACTGGTCTCTTTGCCCTTCTAACGCAATTTCGTGTGACGTAATATTCCTCAAATTTCGTCATGTATCCCAATAATAGATCGACCGTACTGCAAAACACAGCTAATGACGCCGTCTGTGTGAAAAAATGACTATTAAAGGAAATCAGCGGGTCCAGCGAGCCTACACCAGCCACCATGCAGAAATCATTGTAAAATGACCATTTGTTTCAATTAATTTGCACAAGGGTGTATATACCCATTGCCATGTATTGTGTATAGAGAGAATTTAGTTACACAGAAATTATAAATGCTCAAATAAGTCTCGCTGACAATCTCCAGCTGCAGTTTAACATTTTACATATTCAAGTGATGCGATTAAAAGAGTCAATAGCTTCAGTAATTCGTCGTTAACTGTAAGAGATAGTTACTAAGTATGTTCATTATCATTACAATATATAAAAATAGCTACTATATTAAGTAATAATTTTATTATTCTTGAACATAAAAAAGACAACAAACAGGATAAACAAAACATTCGAAGTGAAGTCAAAATAAGAATTTGTAGTTTGAGTAAATAATATCTACAATATCCCCAGCCTGTTTTGTTTTTTTTTACTTTATGGCCCGGCATGGCCAAATGGATAGGGCACTCGACTCGTAAACCGAGGGTCGCGGGCTCGAATCCCTCTCACACCAAACATGCTCACCCTTTCAGCCGTGGGGGCGTTATAGTGTTACGGTCAATCCCACTATTGGTTGGTAAAAGAGTAGCCCACGAGTTGGCGGTGGGTGGTGATAACTAGCTGCCTTCCCTTTAGTCTTAAACTGCTAAATCAGGGACGGCTAGCGCAAATAGCCCTCGTGTAGCTTTGAGCGAAATTAAAAAACAAACAAACTTCACCGAATGTAATTTTAGGTTAATTACCAACTGTTGGGATAAGAATTATGTTGTATCTCTTGCCATTCAATTATTTTTTGTTCGTCACGTAGCAGCTTAGTCTGGTAGTCTCTTTGTATATGTGTGTGGTTTCTTATAACAAAGCCACATCGGGTTATGTATTGTGTCCACCGAGGGGAATCGAACACCTGATTTTAGCGTTGTAAATCGGTAAATTTATCGCTATACCAGAGAGAGACATTTCTTTGTATTATTTGAACAGTTACGTTAAGAAAATGCATTTTTTTTAAACACTAAAACTACACTAAGGTTCACCTTCTTCCTAAACGGCTTGTTTAAATAAAATTACTATATTTATCCAACTTACTTATTACAGCTCTTATTTACATTACGCTTATTTATCAAAAATAATAAAGATAAATAATGAAACTGTCCAAATTGTATCTACATTTGGCACTTGTATTTGATTCACATTTTTGTTTTGAAATATTAAAGACATTTGTTCACGTTGGATGACAAAACCTATACCATATTCAGCTGAATACAGCAGTTTCGAACTATATAAGTTCTTAACAGCAGGATGTAATCGCTTCTTTTATAGGGAATGTCATTCAAATAAACCTCTTTCGCTGTGGAGAGTCAAGACGTGTGTATAACGAAAATATGAACACCAATATTTCCTCCATCCACAGACATAGGAAATGTTTTGGGTCATTTTCTTCTTGGTAGTATAATCATTTACCAATAATATAAAAACTAATGGGTATAATATGACAGATAAGTATTTGAAGGTACTTGCTCTGGTCCATTATTTTATTTATTTTGCAAATATCTCCTGTCGATTCAGTAGAGAGACATTTCCAAAGCATCACACTGCCTTTTCTGTGCTACACGGTAGGTGCTTTGCACTGAGGTATCTTTCACTTAGACTTATCTGTTCACAACACCCTTTCTAATCATCAACAGTTTAGTTGTTGTACTTTTTAGCACATTTTAGTTTACCGATAATATTTGGAGATTATCAGATAAATCTATTGATAATATTTGGAGATTATCAGATAAATCTATTGATAATATTTGGAGATTATTAGATAAATCTATTGATAATATTTGGAGATTGAAGTAAAGGATTTTTAACTGCTACACGACTAAATATTTCATTTTCTTCGAGTCTTCTTGACACTGTAGATCTGGATACTTTTCTGTTTTCGAGTACATGATCATTTATCTCATGCTAGAGATCAGTGGCAGTCATGAAGGCTACATAAACGAAGATACTTAACATCAGTATCGCTAAGTTTAAGTGTTTTACTTCTTCCTTTCCTACTTTCACATTTACCTGTCTCAGTCTCATGATCTACAGTGCAGTTGATAATGTTTGGGGAACATTCCAAGACTGCTGCAATTTGTTGGAGAGTCCAACTAGCATCACTTCAAGTTGTCATGCGAAATCTCTGCTCTACTGACAATTCTCTACGCTTTTTGGGCCGTGGCGTAATGACCAAACTTAATATACAGTGTTAAATACAGTTTTTATTAAGTGTTTTTGTAGAGACCTATTAAGTTGATTTATTCTAGCACATACTACTGACACATGCCAGCTCCTTGTTTGCTTCTTTGTATATAGTTAAGACACTACATAGAAAACCATGACAGTTTTTGCAGTCCCTAAATTTGATCAGTATGTTCATTCAAGCAGAACCCTTATGACATGCCCTTGGTACCAGTATATAGGAATTCCAAAGAAAATTCATAAGTATTCTCACCTTAGCCGATTCAGTTGTCAACAGGAATCAGTGAAGCAATATAATAACGTTGATATTTACATTTTATAATAGCAAGGAAGAATAAGCCTCATAATATGACCAAATGGCCAAATATTATCTTGTCCTAAGCCTTTTTTTACACAGTACATTATATGCCGTTATTTTTATACGTATCGATATAAATAGATTGGACACATTTCTGATCAGTTCCTTTCTGCCATATAAATCAACATTTCCAGTAAAATTGATTATTAGAAACTTGTTTGCACTGAAGAAGAAACACCTTAAGTCTGTCAGAAACAAAGATTTCATTTTACTGCCTTCGGTGTCAAATAAAGAAAATTATATCGGAAAACAGTGCACGTTAATTTTTAGGAATTTTCTGTATATGTGGAAAACTAAGTATATTTTTCTTATCTAATATTTATGATGTCGCAGAAAGGGAGGAGAGAATAGCTTGTACGTTTCTTTCAGACAATAAACCTTTAATTAACTGATCGTGGTTAAATTTTTACTGTAACTTGTTCTATTTCCTTAGGTATGTCTAGACACGCACATGACATTAAAACATGGAAACAGATATTGATAATTGTATATTTTCATTTTTGTTCGAACAAAATTTTCCTATAAACTTTTTTCTTTACTTTCATTATCAGTTCTTTTCAGCTACTGATACGTTAATGCTTGAATGGCGCCAGAATCGATGAGCAAATGCTCCTTCAGTAACACAGCCCTGTGACTTTAAACTTCGTAAAAATTGTTTTGGTCTTAATAATTGAATTTTCCACAATTCAGCTACCCAGACTTTCAAAATAAGATTCATGTTTTTGCTATTACGAAAAGAAATGTGCTGCTTAGATCAAATTATTATTTCATTTACCACAGTGAGGATTTTTTATTATCATGTTTCTTAACAACATTAGAAATAAACTAAAGGGAAGACATTGATGTCATACAAATACGTATCTTCCTTCATCCTGATTTTTTTTTGCGTGAAATCTACGTCTTTTAGTCTCAAAACTACTTGTGATTTTTCTTTTATGTATTACGCCTGGAACATCTCGTTTGGATGACCAAAAGTAATCAGCCATTATGTAACTAAATATTCCACCTTCCCTGATACCTCCTCTCCATTTCCCTGGTGTCTTGATGAAACCTATCTCTTTGTTCTTGGCCCGATATGGCCAGGTGGTTAAAGCACTCGACTCGTAATCTAAGGGTTGCGGGTTTGAATCCTCGTCACACCAAACATTAAACATGCTTACTCTTTCAGCCGTGAGGTCGTTATACGTGACGGTAAATCCCACTCACTTTTATTCGTTGATAAAAGAGTAGTCCAAGAGTTGGCGGTGGGAGGTGATGACCAGCTGCCTTCCCTCTGATCATACACTGTTAAATTAAGCACGGTTAGCGCAGTTAGTACTCGTGTAGCTTTGCGCAACAATTCTAAATAAACCAAACCAAACCCTTTACTGTTCGCTGAATGCACTTAAGTTTTTAGGAAAATAGCCAATATGTGAGTGTAGGAAATGAACTCACAAGGACATGTTACAATCCAACTTTTTGAATTTATTGATAATGTTGTTGACAATATTTTCATGATTCGGGTCCTCGTTGTTTGAAAGAAATTGTTAATAACATTTTTAAAGACAATAAGACAATCCACATTTCTTTTATAAGTTCCCTTTCGACCTGTTCATATGAAGTCAACTTCCTAATCTGAGGCCCAATAATCCCTTCTTTAAGTTTCGGTTTCGACAAAGCTGGAAATTACTCATATAGGTACTTAAAAACAGCTGCCATCTTAGTCTTAGGCTTTTTCAAACTGCTTTATCAAGCCCAGTTTTATAAGAAGTAAAGGTAATGGGACTTGTGTCAATGCTTTTTGATAAGATCTGTAATGTGTTGACTTTGTTTCTTTGTAAAAGTTTGCAAAAAATATAACAGAATGTGTTTGATCATTTAATAACCTCTTGTTGCCATAGTTACAAGTAAATAATGTTGAAAAAATTAAAGATGTCGAAGTGCAAGTAGAAACAAATACTATGCAGAACTGGCAAGTCGTGCGATCTGTTAACCGTTTTTATACTAGTGATGCGTTCCTTGTGGATTCTAGAACAATTGATAAAACACACAGGTCGCGATTGGTCTAGAGAAAGCTATAGCCACTAGTTATCAACATTTTAAGCATAAGAAAATGTGACCCGATTTCAGTCAAAATGGCTCACATATGTAAAATAACGTGAAGTTTTCTGAAAATTCTGCACATGGTGGAGAAAAGTTTGTTTTTGTTTGTTTTTTGAATTTCGCGCAAAGCTACACGAGAGCCATCCCTAATTTAGCAGTGTAAGACTAAAGGGAAGGTAGCTAGTTATCACCATCCACCGCCAAATCTTGGGCTACTCTTTTATCAACGAATAGTGGGATTGACTGTCACATTATAACGCCCCCACAGCTGTAAGGGCAAGCATGTTTGGTGTGATGGGGATTCGAACCCACGACCCTCAGATTACAAGTCGAACACCTTAACCCACCTGGCCATGCCGGGCCTTGGAGAAAAATGGATATCACTTTGGGATTCAACGTAGAGGAATTATAGTGTAGCATGTAAAAGTGACAAGGTAAAGAAACCATTCAAGGCCTGGTTAATTAGTCTCTAAACTTTTATTTTGACTTATTTATCAAACGATGGCCAAACCAAACGATTCTGTTACTACTAGCACTAACTAATTTGTATTTTTGTGCACTTATTATAGGCCAAACACTGAATACACGGCTGTGAACGTAATTAACCTATAAACAGTGTTTAATTCTTGGTGATATACGCTAATATGGATAAAGGTAAGAAAAATTGTGGTATTACACACTGACAAAGTAGAAACAATAATACTACTTTGCGTATTAAAATTTATCTCAGAGGAGACCCCAGTTCATTATGTTATGTATTACAATTTGAAATAACTTGAAATTGAGTTAAACTGTAATTTAAGTTTAGAAATTAATTAAATGTCTATATGTACAAATTTATGACGTTGGCCAGCAAAAATGATACTCACAGGTTTCTTTCTAAATATAAACATATTTCTGTATAGAAAGAATAATACAATTTATGATAACGGTTATCACAAATATTGATTTGTGTACAAAAGTTTTCTTTGGCTGTTTTTTAATTTTGTGCAAATCTACACAACGGCTATCTGCGCTAGCCGTTTCTAATTTAGCTGTGTAAGAGTAGAGGAAAGGAAACTAATCATTACCAACGAATAATGAAATTGATCGTGACATTATAACGCCCGCACAGCAGAAAGGGCGAACATATTTGGTGTGACGGGGATTCAAACCCACGACTCTCTGAATACGAGAGGAGTGCCTTAACCACACGGCCAAGCCAGGCCTGCAAAAGTTTTATAAACTTATAAACATTATTGAACTTTATATCTTATCCGGAACTTCCTTGATATTCTATTGAATGCTCACCATGAGTGAACTAATTTATCGAGTTGGTATCGTCTTTGCCAATCACACGTGAGTTTCTCATAGTTAAAGTTATATAATATTTTCGTAAAAATACTAACGTTCGATGTTATTCCTATGAGTTAAGTGGTCAGTAATGTTCGAAATATCTAAACGTCTCTGGTCAAATATTTGCAGTTTCCGATTTAATAAGCAGTAATCACAGTCATGGCTTCCAAGGTTTATAGTACACCAACTATAGGGTAACAGAAATATATACGGTCTCTTGAGGTGTTGCGTTGGTTACTTTTTTAGAACGTGAGGAGAACTAGAAATTTCAGCTCCCACAACAATACTGACGGTATGTTAGTGGTTTCGCAGATCACATATTGTTGATTCTTACACTCAAGAATCTTCTACAATTTTAGCGAACAGGCTAATACACATTTAACAGCGTAAGTTATATGTATTTCTAAATGTATATGTATCTGAAAGAAACATCGGTATTAAATAGATATACAATAGTAAATCTGTAAAGGGTTTTAATAATGCAAAACACTTCAAAAATTATTTGGTTTCGCGCGAAAATACGTTTGACTTTAGCGTTTTTGAAATTAAAACGAAACTGTGTTTTACCTCAAGTTACAGTACTTATTTTCTGAAAACATCATTTTGCCCACTGCCCCAAATACATGTGTAAGGTCTTTAAGAAACTACTTTTAATTCTGCCTACAAACTGTAAAGAAGGAAATACACGTTCAATACCCATAAATGCGTAACTACATAGAGACGATTGTTTCAATAGGTATCCAAGGAGTATTGGCTAGATATCCATAGTTTAATTTCATGCTGTAATTTATTTCATCAGAATATTCCTTGCCATTTTTTCGCACGTGTTATAAACATCAAGGTGATCAATGAAACATCTATTTCGGAAATAGTACTCGTGTAAATTATTTTTCATTTGCACCAGAAATAATTAGTAATCGCATTTAACTTTAAAAAATGCACTCATTATTTTACGTTCCTTAATCACAATGAATGTTATTACAATCTCCCCCCTCCAGTAATATTTACACTTGGCAACAGGCAAAATCTCACTTCCCATTTTGGCGTTACTTTATTCATGATTCTTGCCCCAGTAATGAAACTTTGCTTATTGCGTCTCTTATCTTATTTATTGGAAACTGCATTTTCAAATTAGAGATAACACACTACTTCCATTTCAAAAGAAACTATTTCCCAAAAATAATAAAGCCGTACGACCAGTGCTAATAGTTTTTGACTAAAGTTTGTTTGTTTTGTGCCAAATTATAACATATCTTATCATTTTATTCTAAACGCATATCTTTTATATATTTTGAATTCGTTCTTTCTCTATCTTTCTGATATATGAGGTATATGTTTCCAAGACAGATCTTTAACCTCTAATTAAAGTCAGACATAGTACAAACACAGTTATAAAGCAGAGCAACGTAATTATCTTTTCTCAGCCATGTTCACTTGAAATTTGAATTGGAAAAATAAGCATGATGAAATGTTAAACAAGTGTAGAAAATTTTATGCAGTGGGTTTAAATAACCCATAAAGCAATGTTATCGTTATCCTATTGAGTGGCCCGGCATGGTCAAGTGGTTAGGGGCGCTCGACTCGTAACCTCAGGATCGCATGTTCGAATTGCCGTCACGCTTGCCCTTTCATCCATGGGGCCATTTTAATGTGACGGTAAAATTCTGCTATTTGTTGGTAAAAGAGTAACACACGAGTTAGTGATGGACGGTGATGACTAGCTGTCTTACACTCCTAAATTAGGAACGGCTAGATAGCCCTCGTGTAGCTTTGCGCGAAATTCAAATCTAACCAAAACCAGTGTTGTCGTAAAACGAAACTTAAACTAGTTATGTACACAGTATTATTGCCATATAAAGCAGTCAGTTGGTTGGTTTATAATCGTTGTAAGTTAAGTCTTAACAGCTTTTATAACGAATAAGCGCTATTCGTTATTAAATATATCAGTTAATTATAGCTAAGATTATTTAAACTTATCTTGGGGTTAAGATGTGTTAACTAGTTTTAATTTGAGTTTAGCAGCATTAAGTTTCAGTATTTTTTTCCTGGATTTTATAACTCCTTGTACACCAGTTATTAACAATTAATTACACTTAGTTGTTTAAACTATGGTAAATTGTTTTGAATATTTGATTTTTAACTGAGCAATGAATGTCAAAAATGTTTCTTTTGAGAGTTTAGTTGTTTACAATGTGAATTCGATTTGTTTACTTGCATTTTGTAGATTTTGTGTAAATTAGGTTTTAAAAAAAAACACAATTCATTTTGTGGCGTCAGTTTATCAGCTTTGGGCAGGTGGTTCGTTAATACACTTGGCCTACTTTCAAAACAAAATAAAAACTTCTGTATTTTAACTGCACGCTCCAAGCACGTGCTGCCCTCTGTTCTTCCACGCACCAGTAGAAATGAAAGCGTTACGTGGAGAACAGACCTTACATACTTAGTCATCGTTTCTTAAACCGTGAAACGCTACGTAATACTATAACACAAAACACAGTATTCTTATCAGTGTGAGTAATGATGATAAAAGATAACACCGACTCTTCTTCTGCTGTTTTTATTTAATACGTTGTTAGTTTCATAATGTGAGAATTATTTAAACTATTACCCCCATTCAATGATGTCGAGAAATATATGTAAAAACGGATCGTTTGGGTTGAGAAAATTAGAAAATAAAATTATATGTTCAAACATTCCGTCACTCAGTTACACAACCCCCTTTCAAACATGTGGTCAGTTTTCGGTCAGTTACCTCTCTCTTTCTTTGTGTACCTGACGATGACCGAAGAAGGTCGAAACGTTGTTCACTCCTCTAAGAAAAAAAAAATCTCCACACAAACGAGCCGTTTTTACACTTATCACCCACGTTGTTAAAAAACACAATGTACCGACAGTTGATTTATAGAGACAAGAAGACTAACCCTAGTGTAAGTTTTTAATTGTCGATATTTAGGTCCTGTGTGTGAATCTGGGAGGGTGAGGTACAATCTTAGCCTCTTTTTCTTTTGTGTACATTTGTTTTGTTTTTTGAATTGCAAGCAAAGCTACACGAGGGCTATCTGCGCTAGCCGTCCCTGATTTAGCAGTGTAAGACTAGAGGAAAGGCAGCTAGTCATCACCATCCACCTTCAACTCTTGGGTTACTCTTTTATCAACGAATAGTAAAATAGACCGCCATTTTATAATGCCCCCATGGCTGAAAGGGAGAAAATGTTTGGTGTAACGGGGACTCGAACCTGCGATCCTTAGCTTACGAGTCGAGCGTCCCAGCCACCTAGCCATGCCAGGCTTCCTTGTGTACGAACCGATCTTTAAAAGAAACGTGTTCATCAAGTATGTTTTTGTAACTGTTAATATGAATAATGAACCATAAAGTTTTGTCTTAAAGAAAAAAAAATCATTACAAAACCATATTAGAACATGCGCAGCTAATTGTGTTTGTTGTTGTTGCTAAATTCCAAAAGACTTAGAAGGTTTGAACATAAAAGTGAAAAACATCGATGAAACAAAAGTTTACGGAGGGTGTCGTTGACCAATTGCCTTCCCTCAATTTCTCTAGTACAGGATGAATGACGAACTCGGCGCAGGTAACTAATAAGTGCGTTAGCTTATCATGGTTATGTTATGTAAAGACGTCTTGGACTTGCGTGTTAACTTTGTTTTAACACTAATAACTGTGTATTTGTGTGTGATTTTTAGTCAAATTATGCATCGTGATTGCTTATTTGTTAATCTAATTTTGCAAGACCATTCGAGTACATTTTCAACATAGGTGTATGTATAGCATGGAATAACATGAACAATATTAAAAAATGTTAACTATGTTGTTTATTATTTAGCCCAAAACTAGCTGCGCCGTACCAATCGCGAGTATCAAACCCTGAATTTTTTACGTTATAAACCCCCACGTTTAGCGTTCAGCGAACGGAGGCTCGAAACTTCAACTAGTGAGTAAAGCGAGAACAGTGTAGTTGAATGACAGCACCGTAACCTTATTTCATTTACATCATTTCCGGTATAACTGTAGAGCAACATGTGTCATGAAACATGTTTAACACATGCTCTCAATAAATTTTACACACACGCGCTTGCACGTGTACGCAATCACATAATATAAATGTATATACTTTTGATAGTTTACTTCATATTGCAAATATGTGAATATTTGAAATTTCTTTAAAAGTTTTCCACTTCTCGTAACGTAATTAGTTACATCACTGTCAGTTTTGTTCGTTATTTCTATAAATGCTACTCTTTAAGAAGGTTTAACGAATGGTTTGTTTGTTTTGGAATTTCTCACAAAGCTACTCGAGGGCTATCTGTGCTAGCCGTCCCTAATTTAGCAGTGTAAGACTAGAGAGGAGGCAGCTAGTCATCACCACCCACCGCCAACTCTTGGTTACTCTTTTACCAACGAATAGTGGGATTGACCGTCACATTATACACCCCCACGGCTGGGAGGGCGAGCATGTTTAGCGCGACACGGGCGCGAACCCGCGACCCTCGGATTACGAGTCGCACGCCTTACGCGCTTGGCCATGCCAGACCATTTAACGAATAGATCTGTGTTACATGTGCACATAATATTTTTTTAAATATCTCATTCTTTGAACACTAATAATGGGCACTCCAGTGGCACAGCAGTATGTGTGCGGACTTATACCACTAGAAACCCAATTTTGATACCTGTGATAGGCAGAGCACAGATAGTCCATTGTTTAACTTTGTGCTTAGTTCCAAACAAACAAAGAAAAAACTAATAATGATGATGCACGACAGTAGGCCTAAGGTTAAGCCCTGAAAATCACGTGTCTTTAAATACTTCATGGTCAGAAGAAAGCGCATAATAAAGTGGTAAAAACAGATGTTTCAATTTTTAAGAGAAGCAGGTGTTTCTGTTCATTTAAAATGGGTTCGAATTCCCATTACACCAAACATGCTCGCCCTCTTAGCCGTGTGGGCGCTATAATGTGACGGCCAATCCCACTATTTGTTGGTAAAAGAGTAGGCGAAGAGTTGCCTTCTCCCTATCTTACGCTACTAAATTAGGGACGGCTCTCGCGTAGCTTTGAGAGAAATTAAAATCAAACCAAACTAGTCATCGAGTCTTTTGATCAGTTTTCTATATATATTTAAAAAAAAAAGTAAAGGGAGAAAGGCTTAACGTTATTAGTTAAATTCCCAGTCAATGATCACAATACATTGCTATTTATAGTTTCGGAACACTCACAGCCTCATGGTTAACAAGTTAATTATGAAAAGAAGCTTAACACTCAGAACATAAGACCACTTTTATTTATTGCATTTGTCGAGTTAAGCCTCTATGTGATGATGTTGCAAGTCTTAAGAAAACTCTTGGAAGCGAATTATTCTAAAGGAAGCGTTATGTAAATCTTGATGCATTTGTATTTTTCATTCTACTTCACTTTGTTGATTCTTATTAACTGAAAATCATTGATGTATTTACATGATGATGAATGTTTAAATGGAGATGAAGAAGTCGTCTTCTCTCTGTTAAAAAAAAACTACCCGTCTGATAACCGAAACGTTTCAGCGATATTTTGCATGGAATATTTCAGTCAACTGTATAATAAATAAGGTAATGGTAATAGATGTAAATTATATATATATTTTCATATTCATAAACAATTTGTACAGCTGAGTAGTTTACAAAAATTGGTATACAACTGTTAAAATAGCAGCTGTAAATGATACAGATTTCTAAATTAGTTGGAATAAAATTCACATGTGAGTGTTTGTCTTCACACTAAAAGTAAAATTTTTCATGCGAAGCATTCTGGTATGTTCAGTTCATTACTTAAGAATGTTCTTTATTGTTCAGATTCATGCTGGCTTGTCGGGTAATAATTTTCAGTTTTGTGATGACTTAAAGTATATAAGTAAATGTAGGTATAAGACATGTAGAAAATGTTATGTTAAGATAGAAACCTGGTATAAACAGACGTTTAAGACTTCTTTTGAATTTAGATGTATATAAGGAATTAGGACGTACCTATCTAGTGGGGATACACCTTTTATCAGGGATATTTTGAAATCATTGGCCTAACAGATGGTTTTATAATTTATGAGAAGAAGTTGGCGCTTGAGCACACACGGTGTCGCATATCCTTGTCTGCAATTAGCGTTGTGTTTCGCGGAAAGCTACTCAAGGGCTACCTGCGCTAGCCGTCCCTAATCTAGTAGTATAAGATTAGAGAGAAGGCAGCTAGTCATCACCACTCACCGCCAACTCTTGGGCTACTTTTTACCAACGAATAGTGGGATTGACAGCACATTATAATGTCATCACGTCTGAAAGGGCAAACATGTTTGGGATTCGAACCCGCGACCCTCAGATTACGAGTCGAACGTCTTAGCCTACCTGGCCACGCTGGTCCTGTTAGCCCTGTGAATGTGACTGCTAAAATCTATACAAACAGAAAGTGATTATGGACAGATCACCAATGGGGAGATAAACTTTTATTCCCAGATGTTGGTGCTGGAACCCTAGGAACGTTTGCAAATAATTACATTATAACCATTAGTAGCCAGCCAGCAAACAGTGGGAAAACCGATAAATATATGAATCACAAAATACTGTAAGATAATAATAAGTGTTTCAAATTAGTTCAGCACATAGGTTCCTGAAAAGAAAGAAGCCCTCTTTATACTTGAACGACAATCGCTAAAATTCCAAAGCAGTCATTCAATAAACTTTAGAATTGGCACTTTTACACTTCATAAAATTATAACACAACAGAATATTGTACGTACGAGTAAGACAAAATTATAACACAACAAAATATTGTACGTACAAGCTACGGATAGCGTTGAAATTTTCACAACCTTAATCAGATAATTTTATGTAACTTCCTCATAAAAGAAAAAAATAATTTCATATATAACAACTGTTTTTGTTGAAATTATTTGAGTAAATTATATTTATTTATATACAGTTAAATAATCGAAAATGGGTTATAATCATACTTGGTTTCTGTCTGTCCTGTACTTTGTAAATAAGCATGTGTTTTGTAAAACATATTAAAAAGTTATTAGCGTTTGAATAGGTCTAACATTAATCATAAAATAACGTTGAAAGTTATTTTGTTGGCAGTGTTAATTAAGGTTTAGCTCTAACTAAATTAAAGCGTATAAACGTACACAAGTTATGATATTAATTTGCCTCTATTGAATATAGGTGTTCTCATTAAAGGCTTAACGAAAGTTAGGCCTAAGGTAAGTGGACTTCTACTTGAAGTTACAGATTTCATTGTTTATTGTTACAAATTTTTGTATTATTCCAGACATTCTGTATTTAAAAAAGTACCGTGACAAAAAAGATACTAATTCGCCCACAAATAATTTGTAATAAAAGTGTTGTGATGAAGTTGATGTGATAACTTCCACTTCTTGAACGATGTCAATATCATTTTTTTTATGTTTGCAGGATATTCGGTATAATACATGCTTGCGTGGACGAAGTGTGATTCAGACACAATTACTTTTATTTTCATTCATAGGCTGACCTCGTCAAATGTAGCTCTTCATTATTAAGCTAGTTATAATTTAAAATCGAATTTATTACATATTCTACAACATCTGACCAACTGTGAAATAATAAAAGTTTGACGTGATTTAGATTGGCCCGGCATGTTCAGGTGGTGAAGGCACTCGACTCGCAATCTGAGGGTCCCAGATTCGAATCCCCCGTCACACCAAATACGTTCGCCCTTTAAGTCGTGGGGGCATTTTAATGTGACGGTTAATCGTCTATTCATTGGTAAAAGAGTAATCCAAGAGTTGGCTGGCGATGGGTGGTGATAACTAGCTGCCTTTCCTCTAGTCTTTCACTGTTAAATTACAAACTGCCAGCACAGATAACCATTGTGAAGCTTTGAACGGAATTCACAAAACAAATAAGCTGAAGTAGATAGATAAAACACTGCTGTAAAGATAGTGTAAGCCATAAATTTGACAAAAATTGTTTTGTTGAACTTGACCCAATAAAAATGGTGATGTGAACAGAATGGTTTGCAGCTTGAATACGTAAATCGAACTTAACGAATTTCGTATTTGAGTAGTTCGTGTGTTTTTAGTAATACTGTAGAAAGACACAAGTCGTATACGTTTTTTCTTTCAGAATTTCATACAAAGTTACTTAAAGGTTACATATCAGTATGTAACCATCAATAATTTTGAACTTGTAGGCTATATAGAAAGTAATCGTACAGTGTCACAGTCGACCCCTTCTGCCCTGATTTTCGGGTAACTCTTACTTCACATTTAATCGTATTGAACTGTCCTCTCACAGCGCACTCACGCTTTCAAAGTGCAGAGCAAGTTTTCAAGAAAACAAGTCGCGAACCATGAATCCTTAGTTCGGTCCACCGCTAGTACAGCGATAAGTCTACGGATTTCCAACGTTAAAATTAGGGAAGGCCAGACATGGCCAAGCGTGTTGAGGCGTTCGCCTTGTAATCCGAGGGTCGCGGGTTCGAATCCCGGTCGCACCAAACATGCTCGCCCTTTCTGCTGTGTGGGCGTTATAATGTGACGGAGGGTGGTGGTGACTAGCTGCCTTCCCTCTAGTCTTACACTGCTAAATTAGGGACGGCTTGTGCAGATAGCCCTCGAGTAGCTTTGCGCGAAATTAAAAAAAAACAAAACAAAATCAGGGAATCGATTCTCCTCGATGAACTCAGCAGACAGCCCGATGTGGCTTTGCTATAAGAAAAAAAAAACACTCCTCAGTACGGGCGTCATATTTACTAAGTATTAAACTATAACAATAAGTAACAAAAAATAACAATAAAACTATAACAATATTAAACGTTAAATAAATCACTTCTTAAAGGACTTTTATTCAAAAATGTAATGGCTAAAGTAGCAATACCTCTTGAATAAGTTGTCATCATCATCGTATTAATGATGATGGTAATTACCTTATTAAACTTTCTTGCCCCAGTTGCGAGTTTGAAAACTAAAAACACTACAATTCAGGCTTCGAACGTTCTTTTGAATACAACACAGAGGCCTCGCTGCCCTTAACAAGTATACTGTATGAGAATAGAAGATTGCTTTTACGGTCTAAATGTTTCAGAATCTCAAAATTGCAACAGAGTTCAACAATCGGAACACTAACATATCACCTTTTATTGCTGAATTTTTGCTTTTAAGCTAGTAAGACAAAAATCAATATGGAATGTCTTTTAGCGGAATGTTGATGGTTATAATTATCGCACAGGATACGTAAATTCCAATTACTTGGGAGTGGCCACGAATCGGTGTTTCATACATTAAAACTTTTTACGGGAAATGCTTAGCTTTTTTCCCTCTTGTAAAATTACTCAGTTTAATTTAGGGTCGTGAGATTCCTAACTTTTAAATATTTCAGCTTGCTCGATAAAAATAAAATAAAAAATAAGTAAACGCTCGTTCAAACAGCTGCAGTCGACGTTTACCGCCTAGTTACGGGCAGCTCCCAGCGACACATGCGGCGACTTTTTAACACTCTCTCTTGGTAAGTGTGACCTGCACTCCTGGGTTGGTTTTACAGCTTTTTAATGCCGACTCGCCCTGAAGCTTCACCACATCGAAGTAAAAAATTCTGACTTTTTCCCGGGAATATCTTGATAACAGCGGACTGAATAATCTTTTTTGCGTAAAAAATGGTCAAACGTGTGATATATTTTTTTTAAAGACCACGACTGGTGTGACTTGATAGAGGTATAAGGCTTCTTTTACGGTTTGTTTTTGTTGTTGTTGCATGGAAACGATTTTATATGTATATGAGATATATCTAAGTAGGAAAACGCTGGTTGCATTTATTTAGTAAATAACTTAACTGAAATGACATTAACAGAAATATTGTTATGAGAAATAAAACTTAGTTTTAGTTTTATCAAATACAGTACTTGGTACTCGTTATACACTGCTGGCCAAAATCTTAAGGCCAATTATAATAAAGAAAAAACTATGTATTTTGCGTTCTTAGACTGAACAACTTATTTGAGTGGCTCAGCGGTATGTCTGCGGACTTACACGCTAAAATCCGGGTTTCGATACCCGTGGTGGGCAGAGCACAGATAGCCCATTGTGCAGCTTTGTGCTTAATTCTAAACAACCAAAAAGAGCTTCGAAAGATGAAAATAAGAAAATAAAAAAAAAACTTTTTTAGCATTTAATAAGAAAAATGTGAACGCTATGAAATTAGCCTAAATATCAGCTGATCAAAAGTTTAAGACCATACTGAAACAAAGCGTTAATCGGTAAACACGTAACGAAATTTAGTCATTTGTGTTGCAAGCATTAGCGTTGTCAACATTTCCAACTGACATCTCCTGTGTTACATTGGGTAAAAACATGACAAAAACTAAAAGGTTGACAGAGTTGTGGCAGAATTGTCGAGCTGTAAAAGCAAGGTCTCTCTCATAACGTGCCATCGCTGGTGAGATTGGGCATAGCAAAACTGCTGTTGCAAATTTCTTAAAAGACCCTGAGGGATATGGAACAAGAATTTGAAGGTGTCGGCGCAAGAAAATTTTGCCGGTGTTGAGCAGGAGAATTCGATGGGTTGTCCGGTAAAACACCAGCCGATAAACGAATCATATTAAGGCCCTTACAGACGCAGAATGCAGCTCAAGAACAATAAGACGGCATTTACGAGAGAATGGCTTTAAAACCGTAAACATCTTCAAAGGCCACGCCTCCTTCCAAACCACGAAACAGCTCGGTTAAACTTTGCTAAGAAGCACCAAACATGGGACGTAGAAAAAAGGAAGAAGGTTTTGTTCTCTGATGAGAAAAAAATTTAACCTGGATGGTCCAGATGGCGTTCAACGTTACTGGCACGATAAGGATAGCCCACCGGAGACATTTTCTACACGACACAGTGGAGGAGGTTCTATCATGATCTGGGGTGCTTTCTCCTTCCATGAACAATAAAGCTACAGGTTATACAGGGGCGTCAAACAGCAGCTGGCTACATTGGCATATTGGAGAGAGCATCCTTACTGACTGAAGGGCCTCGCTTGTGTGGAAATGACTGGATCTTTTAGCAGTACATATGTGTATAAACATTCGTTTCTATAGAACTACTATACTGATTCGTAACCAATAGTTTCGGTGGAGGGCGGCTAGTCGACAAATTCCACTATTGACTTTTGGGCTATTCTTGTTTGATCAAATAGCAGGGTTTTACCATCACTCTTAAAACATACTCACGGCCTTAATTTCTTTTATAGCAACCGAACATTTGGATACATAATCTGAGCACGCTTACCACTAATTCGTGCCTGGTTCTATTACACAATTGAACCTCTAAGCACATAAAAATATTACTACAATTAAATATTTATGATTATTGAAAAATATATATGTAAAAACGGTTGGTTTGGGTTGTTCGCTCCTCTACATAAATTTTTTTCTCAATTCACCCCAGCCGTTTTTACAACTATACTCTTCAAAAAAAGAAATGCAAAAGGGATATTATTTTAAAGAGAAATATATGTAATAGCGTTACAAGCTCAGAGTATGTGATGTTACACGTGTTAAGGCACTAACTGTCAGACCAAAATGACAATAAAAGTTGTGCACTTTGAAAACGGAGGAAAACATCAGATCTTTTGCCAAAACGCATTCGTGGCCAATAAACTTGTTTGAGAGATCTGCATGTTCTGCAAGTGCAACATGTGCAAAATCCCTATAAAAGTGACGGGTTCTCGGTTTCCATAGCTCAGTGTTAAGCCACCGACACGCAAGACAGTTACGCCAAAACTGACTGAAGCACAACGCAACAACGCCATTGGTCGATTGGAAGCAGGCGAATCTCGATCAGATGTTGTCAGAGCTGTGAATGTTCACCCAAGCACTATCACAAGGCTATAGAATCGTCACCAACAACATGGATCAACTCGTGACCATCCATGATCTGGCAGACTTCGTGTGACCACGCCCGCACAAGATCGCTACATCCAGTTACGTCACCTTCGGGATAGAACCACCACTGCGACGTCTACTGCCTCAACCACACCAGGGCTGCGTAGGATTTCCGATCAGACCGTACGCAACGTCGACGAGATTTTTACGCCCCATGTGCAACCCATCATGGTGAACGTCAACGACGTTATTCAACATGACAACGCCCGTCCTCACACAGCCCGACTCACCACTGTCTTCTGGAGACACCACAACATCAACGTTCTTCCCTGGCCCTCCAAATTACCAGATTAAAACCCCATCGAACATCTTTGGGACGAGTTGGACCGATGTCTGCGACTGCGACAACCTCAACTGCAGACTCTACCTCAGCTTTCAGCAGCTTTTCAAGCTGAGTGGACAACCATTCCACAAGATGTGATTCGTCATTTTATCGCTTTCATGGGCAGGAGATGCCAAGCAGTTATTGATGCACAGGGGAGCATACTCGTTATTGAAGTTGAGTGACGTTAAACTTCAACTAGTGAGCGTGGACTTCGCCTTTGCAGACTTTGGATGCTCAGCAGTGAATGTGCAAAGTTTCACACATGTCATACAAAATTACCAGGAATAATCCTTTTTTCAATATGTCTCAAACTTTGTCTTTTACGTTTCTTTTTTTTGAAGAGTATATATTTTTCTCGACAAGCGCGTTTTCTCGTCATCACTGATTTATGACTATTGGTTTATCTTCAAGGAAGTTTTAAACTTTGCAACATTTTATAACACAGATTTATCTACATAGCAATGAATGACGTATTTTACATCCTTTGTATTTTAATCTATAGAGATGAATTCGAGAATTAATTTGTATTGAAGTTTAACAGTATTGCTTTGTCGCAATTAAATTTAAGCCTAAAAATATCTTTTAAAATAAAAAGAAAGTTTGTTGCGCCATCTCGTGAACGTTATTAAAATCAATATATGAACAGCTGTTATAAAATGAAACCTGATTACTGCTTTCTATTCTAAAATAATATATTTTTATGACAAATACGTTGAGTTCGGAGTTATTGTTGTTGATGCTTTTATAGAATCACAATATACTAGGTCGCATTTCCAATTCGTTTTAGAACATATTACTATGACGTATAGCATAACATGTTTTTAGAATGAACTCACAAATGGAGTTCAAGTACATATCCACAACTTTTTTTCATTCATTTAAACCTCCTTTCGTTTTCAATAGTAGTTTCTTGATGTTTGTGTTTGTTTTTTCTTCAATATTGATATAAATGAATTATTGAATGCTTCACATGAATTTATTATAATCAAATAATCTTCAATTAGTGAACAGAAACACTTATTTAGTAGAACATCATAAAACAGACAAATGGGTTAGTTGTTTTTTTCGTTGGTTATCACGTTCATATCAGAACAAATCATTCAAACAATGTGACATGTGTGAAATGTAATTAAGTGAAATATTTTAGGGGGAATCTAGGGGAGACAAAAACAACTAAGTGAAGGAAAGATTGCTGGTTTTTGCTAGAAAAATTAGTTTCCAGTAGAAGACCTAAATAATCGTATTTCTGTAGACTTTACACCAACTTAACAAGTAAAAATAACCAGTAATAGGGGAGCTATAAGAAGTCTTGAATTCTCGAGCCATTATAATCTATTAGAAAACCACTTTTTCTTATCTATCTACAAACGATGAAATTTGAACAATTCTGTTTTAATATAAACAATTACCTTCCCACAATTGTCTACAAACGGTGAATGTCGAACCTTTTCTGTTTTATTACCAATAATTACATTTCCTCAACTGTTTATAAACGAAGAATGTCGATCCATTCTGTTTCATTATCAACAACTATTTCCCCACAACTGTTTACAAATGACTCATGCCAAACTAATTTCAGGGCAAGCTTTTCTCATTATTTTGTATTTTGCTTTCCAGTTTTTAACATAAGTAAAAGTGACCAAATTTAATATTTCTCGCATTAAAGAAAATATTCGATTTCAGTCGGGGGACTCAGCAGATTGCGTCTGTGTTTTAAGAAAACGTACACAATATATTGATATTGGAGTGTTTTCTTTGATGTTTAGAATAATTATAGGTTAAATACGATATATTAATTTATCTTTTAGAGATGTGATTATTTCAAAGAAAGTTAGTCTAACTGTTCCAGTAAACTTGTGTGAAATTTTCCGACAGTAAGTTTAGCAAGAGAAATCACTCCAAGAACAATACAAGCATTTGAAGCCTTGGGACCAACCGGTGTCATCGTTAGCAATGTTGATTTCATTATTACACTAAATGGAATTGTAGCAGTCAACTTCACTGTTATTTCAAGCATGATGTTCCGCTAGACGTAAATGTAAAAAATTATATTAACTTAGATTCTAATTTAAATTCAAGGTTAGCTCATACAATGGATTAGTCTTTTTCAATGAGTAGCTCACGTACTCGAACGTGATTTATTTTATTAATGTGAATCTATGAGTAATTGAATATATTGTGTGCATATATAAAGATATATATCTGTATATGTATATAGTGCAGAGTGTTTAAATTGGTTTCGGTATGAATGTATTAGATAAGGGAGAGGGGAGGTATCTGTGGACAATAAAAATAAAATCAATGACATGAGAAGAAACATTTATGCAGAAATATTAAAGCCAAACACAATTTCTTGCAAAACTAAAAATATCTATGTGGCGTGTTCTATACATATATATACTGCTTTGTTAATTTTTTATTTGTGTGCTTGTGTGCAATACTAAAGCTTTTCTTTCGGTTTGGTCTTCATGCATCTATGTTACGCCCATTTTAACTACTACAAATATATATAATTTTTAACTGTAATTTTTAAGTCAAAACAAATCACATTAATGTCAAACAAAATACGCTGTATTTACAAAACAAGATCCTAGGGTACAAGCTACAACGTGAGATTATAAAATATATCCTAAGTTTGGTGTGTTTTGAACTTCACGCAAAGCCACACAAGAACTATCTGCGCTACCCATCCCTAATTTAACAGTGTGAGACTAGAGGTAAGGCAGGTAGCC
Source organism: Carcinoscorpius rotundicauda (assembly GCA_011833715.1). Lineage (NCBI taxonomy): Eukaryota > Metazoa > Arthropoda > Merostomata > Xiphosura > Limulidae > Carcinoscorpius > Carcinoscorpius rotundicauda. Next base: position 53,178,817 of record CM022395.1, read on the forward strand.
ATCACTACCCACCACCAATTCTTGGGTTACTCTTTTATCTGCGGAACCTTTAAAAACATTGCGGTGTTTTGAGAAACGATCGTCTGAACTTCTGGTTGAACTCATGATCTTTGCATTCATTAAAATTGATGAATACGTGTTTGTGATATTATGACAATTCTAAAGTATGATTATTACGGTATTTTCAAACTTCAATAAAAATATTCTCTTGCAAGTCATTCTGGAACTAAATATTTTAAAGGGATCGGAAGGAGGATATACCGGTAAAAACCGAATTCTGTCTTATTCACGTAAATATGTGTGACACTTCTTATTACAGAGAAATTAAAGTAAGTTGTTGTTGTTTTGGAATTTCGCACAAAGCTACTCGAGGGCTATCTGTGCTAGCCGTCCCTAATTTAGCAGTGTAAGACAAGAGGGGAGGCAGCTAGTCATCACCACCCACCGCCAACTCTTGGACTACTCTTTTACCAACGAATAGCGGGATTGACCGTAACATTATACGCCCCCACGGCTGGGAGGGCGAGCATTTTTAGCGCGACGCGGGCGCGAACCCGCGACCCTCGGATTACGAGTCGCACGCCTTACGCGCTTGGATTAGAATAAGATTCCTTAAGCTGCTAATAGACTGCAGTAGTAACCTGTTGATGAGTTGCAGTATTAACCTGTTCATGTGCTGCAGTATTAACCTGTTCATGTGCTGCAGTATTAACCTGTTCATGTGCTGCAGTATTAACCTGTTCATGTGCCGCAGTATTAACCTGTTCGTGTGCTGCAGTATTAAGCTGTTCATGTGCTACAGTATTAACCTGTTCATGTGCTGCAGTATTAATCTGTTCCTCTGATGCAGTATTTTTAAAATTTGAGTATACCATATCATAATATCCCCATGACTTCCGGGAGTTGGATCATGTTTGGATCAGGGAGGGTAGGCCTCTTTATCCCTCTCAGAATTTGTAATTTTGTTTACACTGTTACTGTATCCTAGGTAATAACCCTATTTACATTGTTGTTGTTGTGTTACTAGCAGAATTTTACGTTTTGTCCATTGTCAGCAGTTTTAATTAACATGTGCAATTAATGGAGTAATGGTAACGTGTATATTTTCACTAGCTTCAGTTATATATGATCGCACTGTTAGTCCATGTTCACAATACAGTTCCGCCAAGCTGTCATATTTTCACATATAATCGTATTTTTAGTACAAAACCCAATCAAAATAGAGCTACGTTTGTGTCTGTGATTTATCATAGTTAGTTTAACGCTGTTTCTCTGTAAATTTCTTGTTTATGATGTTCAGATGGGAGAGGTACTTAGAGCTAAGTTCATCATGTATTATATAACTCTCTAGTTTGCGCATCATTTCAATTTTATAAATATTTTTCTTATAATATTGAAGCGAGTTATTCACGAGTCTGTCTGATATTATTTGTGTCTTTGAATAGTTGTGTGAAAGGAGCAGCACATTATAAAGACCCAATAGCTGAACGAACGAACATGTTCGGTGATGGGGACTCGAACAAACGACTCTCATACTGCAAGTCGAGCACCTTAACCATTAGGCAACGTCAAGATTCCCCATATTCGAACCATTCAAAGTAACTAAGAAAACGAAACACAAAATCCTGCTAAATAAATTACGTTATCCTTTTAAATGAGCTTTGCACATTCGTCTTGTACAAATACATACGTATTTACTTATTGAAGAGCCTCGCTACCTAAAAATGCATTACACTAATGATAAAAACATTTGAACTATTTTGTACTATTAATGCGGAAGTGGATGGATTCCACAGTTGTCCATTTCTTCGTTGCTTGACATTGCCACCTGTAAACTTAGGAACAAATATATGTAACACATGTCTCAGGTGTGTTCCTCAGAATAAATATACTTTAATATATTTCAAGGTCTTTCTGTTTCTATTTGGACGATTTTCCTCATTTACCCCGAATTCCTTCGTTAATTTAATGTGATATTTAATAAATTAACTTTATTGCAGAATAATTAAGCCAGAGAAAGAAAATGGTTTATATTTTGTTACTTTGACCATCACACACATATATCTAAGTAATTAGTTTACTAATGTTTAAATTGTAGCTAATAAAGATCGTGGGTGCTGCATGTTATTATTAATTAAATTTTTCATCATCTGGTACTTAGATTTTATTTATAACTCATCTATGAGAGCTTACACAATAAATACTGATTAAATGTATTTATAACCCCTCAGCAGTTAACTTAATGGCTTACAACGCCAGATTTAGAGGCTCGATCCCCACGGCGGACACAGAAAATATAACCTAGTTGCGTCTTTGAGCTAATAAAAATAGTACGTTCAGTACTATGGCTAGTTAAATAATATAGGTAGTTAAAAATGTCAAACATGAGATGATAACATGTCGCATATTAATTATAATGTAAAACAGTTGAAACTTCGTTTTGACATATAGATTATAAGAACCTCGAAATTACACAGAGAGTTAATCACACATCAGATGAACACTTATTACAGTCGAACATACGGTAACGCGTCATCGTAGATGGAATTCATAGCGCCACAAGTAGCATATCTACTACCTATAGTTTTACTTCAAAGCGAATTTCCAACCATATGGGAATATCTTTGTCGTCACAGTTATACTTAAGGATGGAATAATATACGAGTGATGTAGTGAACTGAATGTCTGCGAACAGCTTATTAAATGATAAAGTGCCAAGAAGACAGAACATTTCAAAGAAGGAAGATTTCATGGAAGCGAAAAAAGTCTCATAGCTGAGAACTTAAAACACAACGGGCTTCAAAACTTAAAAAGAAAAAAAAAGAAGAAATCTGTAATTGTGAAATAAGAATATCTGCTTCTTCCTTCCCTTTACAGATTTAATCGTGCCTTTGAAAAAAACAAAAAAACAACAACAAGGGAAATTGTCGTAGGAACTGGAACCGTGGTAGAATCATTCGTAAACATTCTGGTTAATAAATTCCCGGATGCAGTTCAAATAAACCTTTCTACATTTAACCTGCTTAGGTGTAAGCTAGGAAGCAGACATCTTCGTACAAGTGAGAAGGTCTATGAAAAGATTATAAAAGTTTACAGTTTCAGAACGACCTCCTTGTTCACTGCAGAAATTGATTACATGATTATTATAGTAAAAGAATTACCTAAATGTATCAGCACAAAATTAGGCACTTGGGTAGTTTTGTTTCAAATTTTCTAAACAAACAAACGATCCATGCAGTTGACACATCGTGCAATTTTGTGTAAAATAAACAACACACTCTTACAACGCACCTTGGAACCCAAAGGTAAAGACTGCTTATGTGTTTTTTTCGGTAACAGGTCACGAGCCACGAATCATTGGATTCAAAGTTCTAGGACACAAATTAACTCGCCAGGAAATTCCGTTCGGTTATATTTCAGAGAAGCCCAGTTGTAAAATAGTTATTTAACACGATATTATTGCGTGTACGACGGTTGTGTTTACTTTTTGGATCAATGTCACTCAAAAAAATAAAGTTCATACACGTTTTGAAATTCTGAAGAATATCATAAAAGTAGAAATGTTATTGGACCCTTTCATACAAAAATACATTACGATCTCCTCGATTCATCGAGTTTTTGGCGCGCGATTTCATATCGCTTACCACCTGTCGCGTAACCGTTTCTGGCTGTAGTGCAAAGATGAACTAACGAGGTTATAAAGTCTGTACACTGGTTCGATCATGTGACTGGCATGCATTTCTTTTGCAAACTTCTAGAGTATATATATATATATATTCTTACGCCAAGCAAAAGACATATAATTACTGCCTCTGTTCGTCACTATGTTCGGTTAAAGAAAAAAAAAAAGAGGTAAAATAATATGTATTAATTATTTCTGATAGCAGATGAGCTGTATGATTAGCATCTGAGTATCTTACCAAAATGAAAACAAGTTCTGATGGTTTACGATCTAACTGGATTTTTTCCAACTAATTAAGAGATAATACACCAGTGTAAAGTCTTATATATTCAAAGACAGTTATACTCTGCCCAGTAATAGTAGTGTGAATCTTGTGATTGCCCCAAGAAGTGAATTACTACATAACAAGCGTGTAAAAATGAGAGTGTTAGTTGGTAAAAGGTATTGTGTGTGAAAAGTTATGGCAAGAGTTTGTTTCTATTTTTCAGTAAGAGCTGTGTGGAGAAGGTACGTAAAACTGGCATTACTAACAATAGAAGAAATCGAGGTTGAAAGTGGACCCTTCTAAAGGTTATATTAAATATCTCGGGATGATTTCTTTTTGAAGCATACAAAGATCTAGCACAGTTCTTGCGAACGAATTTATAGTAAATGCAGTAAGGTACATATAGGCACAAGATGGTTTCTAAGGACGCGTAGCAGCTCGAAAATTACACCTAAGAAGAAGTAAACCAAAAGATTGATATGAATATTGGATCACAAACACACGCAGAAAAGAAATGAGCAACACTAGAGATGTGTTATTTACAGGTGAATCCAAGTTCGAATTGTTTGTTAACAATTAACAACAGTTTCGTGATGACAAGAAACTCACTTGAAGTAGAAATGTATCTCAGGACGGCTAGTATGGCTATTAACAGTTTTACTAATGAAGCAGAGAACAACGTTAATCTGAAGATGTCCTAAGAATATCAAAACGTTGTTCTCTGCTTTATTAGTAAAAGTGTTAATAGCCATCCCAGCGGCCCTGAGATACATTTTCAACAACAGTTTGTTAAACAGTGAAGGGAAAAAAGTATCATAGTGAATGCACTACGTTTAAAGTGTGTGTCAAAGTGAATACATTAAATTTACAGTGTGTATCATAATCAATGCACTACATTTACAGTGTGTATCATGATGAATGCACTATATTTACAGTGTGTATCATAGTCAATGCACTACATGTACATTGAAGGGCATTCTAACTGCTGACAAATACAGGCAAGTATTGATCCATCATGTTGTACCCTCAGAAACACGACTCATTTAGCGGAGATTTATCTTCCAGCTAGGCAAGGACCTCCAGCATACAACAAAGAGGATGAAACGAGGCAAACAGAACATTTACAGTTATGGCTTAGCCTGCATAAAGCCTTCTTACGAACATTCTTGAAGCTGTATTTGGTTTTGTAGAAACTGATGGTGAAAGAAGGTCTAGACAGTTCAGTCGTCCTTTCACCATCGATGTGCAATGTGTGATAAACTTTGAAGCAACATGAAAACAAAATTCAGTGTTTTATATAAAGCAAATGACTCGTACAAAATACAAGTGCATTGAACAATTTATTTCATTTCTTTTGAATTTACTGTAATAATGTTTTGTACCTTTTCTTAAATACATCATCTGATTGTTACTGTTTGTCACTCCTGTGTGTACTTAACTGGTGTATGTTTTCTACTTCTGCAGTTCTATACATTTTTTTCATGATGTTGACGATTATTGTTTATTTTTGCCAACATTGTGTCAAGATAAAGGTTACTAAGAAACTTCAAGTAATGAGTTAAAATGTTGATGATAAAAGAGAGGAATATTAATTCAGTCTTTGAAGTAAAAAAATACTTGTAATTATTTTAAACTTGGCACATTTTAAAACCAATAAACATATCACTTTTAGAGCAAAGCCACATTTGACTGTCTAACTGTGTCCACCCCGAGGAATCATCCTGGGTTTTAAGGGTTGTAAGTTCTTAGACTTACCGCTGTCTCATTGGGGGAACAAGCCGAGCATTGCAGATGTAATTTATTTATCTGTATAGATATAGGCATATAAGACTGTCTCCAGCCGGGATAACGACAAGTCTATTGACTTACAATACTAAATTCAGGGGTTCGATTTCCCTCAGTGAACACAGCAAATAGCTCAAGTGGCTTTGCTATAAGATAGCACACGCACAAATATATAAGACTGAACATACGGTATCCCTCAGAATTATAAAAAAAATATATATTTACATCAGTGAGTTAGTACTTGGTTTAAATCAAAAACATCTCAGAAATACATAGTAAAATCAAAATTAGTGTTTTTGGCTGATGCCTGTAAAGCCAAAAGTGTACAATGATAATAATTCGAATGCATACGTTTATTATTTAAATGAGAGATAAACGAACAGAACGCACTACAGCATTTAGTACCTTTTGTCATCATCGATTAAACTGCAAGTCTATTGCAAGCCCATAATATACTAGAGTTCTTGCTCGATATATAAAACATTATTATAGAATAAAAATAGTAGTTAACTTTGATGAATGATAGTATTAGTCTTATATGATTATTGTACTAATATTTAATGCACCAAACGTTGCAAAGTGATTTAGCGGATTAATATATCAAGTGAAAGACAGAAGAAAAATTACGTAATTGTAACAAATCACATTATACGAAAACGTAACAACGAATTAAAGAAGACACAAATGTGGCGAAATTATAATCTCCGTACTTGTGAGTTTTATCTCTTTCTTAAGTGTAAACATATTATTTTGTTCTTTTTGTACTGAGAAGTTGGTTTGTTCGTTTTGAATTATCTGAGCTAGTCTTACCCAACTTAGCAGTGTAAGACTAGAGGTACGGCACTCATTACCACTCACCGCCCACTCTTTGACTAACAAATAGTGGGATTAACCATCATATTATAATTCTCTCACAACTAAAAGAGCGATCGTATTTGGTGTGATAAGGATTCAAACCCGTGACCCTCATATTACTAGTTGAGCGTTCTAACCACCTGGCTGGAAAGATGTGATTTGTTTTTGTTACGTAACTTAATATTATTCGTCTTTTTGTACACCGAATTAGTCTTTGAACGACTATTTTTTTCTGCTAGTTATTATCATAACTTGTTATAGAAATCAGTGGCAGTGCGCCAATAGAATAACGACCCCCATTGTTCGGATCTCTTGTCCTTCTGCTATCTATCTGTTCGCTTTCCAGCGGAAGCAGCTGACGTTAGCCCTCTACAGGTGGTGGGACTAGACGATACCTTCTGCATTAGCAACAGCTCAACGATTAATGAGGTTTAGTCCTATAACGTTCACAAATAGCGCATTCTAGACATTTGATATTGAAGAGAGTTCTGTTGTTGATTTCTTCTTTTTGAGAATATATGAAGACTCTAATGCTTAAAGATAATGAATGAAATCGAACAGAAACGGACAGTAGTTAAAGGACACTGATAGAATGCTTCTTTAATTGTTTGTTTTTTTACTTCAGAAAAGCAACACGAAAAGAATTTTAAGGGTGTAATTAATGATTGGAAGACCAGTTTAGAAGAGCAATATTTATTCGTGCAACTGTTTTGCGTATTCACCCCATTTCCACTGAATCTCAGACGAAATTGTTATATGAATACTGAGAAAGAAACAGGACAACACAAACTGGCCGAAGGCATTCGCTTGAAGGTTAGATAAACTGAGTATTGACTATCACACCTGTGTTGCGAATTCGGATCTACCAATGAAAGTAACCCACAAAATATTATATTCGCTGGTGCGAAGTGATTGTTTAGAACAGTGGTAAACCTTAACAAGCGCGAGTCGTACTAGCTGACACTTGAGTGTAACTGTATGGTCGTTTCGTCAAATTTAGTTTCAGGTAATAACACTATCTGAGCTGTACACAAGTTTTAGAATCATAAAGAAAAAACTCTTTGATTGACTTTCGAGTAAATAATAGCCGAACGCTGATTATAGAAGATCTATTAAATATAAAAAAAATCATCCATTAACGGAGAAATTTGAAAAGTTTCCTCTTTCAACACATTTTATGATGTCATAAACATATCTGCAGGTGCAAAAGGTATTTGCATCTTCGAAACAGGTATTAAACAACCAAGTTTTAAGTGAATAGGGAACCAGTAGAGATAAGACGTTTTATTACCACGATAGATTGAATACAGCAGCAAGAAAGTGAATTTGACATCACTTTAAACTGGAAGTCTTATGTTTGTGCGCAATCGCTAGAAACGAGTTTATCAGTATCGATACGGTTGTTAGTAACTCATCCACGAGAATAATGTTTTAACTAATGGACGTTTTTTTTTCTATATGGATATTATCTCCAAGATTCTATTGAAAACACGATAAAGCGTTAAAGTAAGTGTATATATTTAGTTGGTGAAATCTTCAAATGACCACAAGAATGTTATTCACACAAAGGACCAAGTGGTTTATCCTGCTTTTCATGGTCCCAGTGATGGGTAAGCATAAATACGTATATTACATCAAATAAAGTATGCATATGTTATTACAGATATGCGTGGAACTTGGGAATTATTGAAAGTTGCATGTTTTAAAACTTTTGCATTAAGATGAAGGCGGCTTAAGTACATTATATTGGTTTAGTGGCTCAAGTAGAGAAGTGAAGTGTAACCGCCAAAAACAATCGTAAATTATTTTGATTTGTTATTTTAAAATATCTTAGATTACTTTTAATTACATGGTTTGTTTGCCTTGGATGTTTTTACATCTTTAACAGAATGCAATTGGTGATTCTAGAATTATATTTTTTGTTTAATTTGCCTGAAGTAATGATCGGAAATTGTTGAAGACTTTTATTGATATAAATGTATAATATTGGTATGTTGTAATTATAAGATAGTAAAGTTTGAATTATATTTTTCGTATTCATTAAGTTTGATTACAAAAAAGTTAATTCTACTTAATCGTATGTGTTGTCTTTTTCCCATTAATTACATATGTTAATCAGAAGTTTCGGTTTTTATTAGCTGTTTCGTTCTCTCTATCTGTACATGTACATAGTTTCTTTTATTCTTGCAAAGCGATCTCCAAATATATGAAGATCTTGAAACAGTAACTCGTACTTCTCTTTATCTCGAATGTATACAGCTCAGTCCGTTATACTTAACACCTTATATTTCTCAAAATTTGACCTGTTGCATAAAATCAGCAATATTCCTAAGGGAACATATACGATCAAAATATTGCTTTTTTTTTAGGGTATAAAAGTAAGTATTTCTTTGAAGACTATAAATGTATGTCAAAAATCCATATCAATAGGAATTACTTGTACCAAAATGAAGGTTTGGTGTAGAATTCAAATTCCTTTAGGTCCGGCATGGCCAAGCGTGTTAAGGCGTGCGACTCGTAATCTGAGAATCGCGGGTTCGCATCCCGGTTGCGCCAAACATGCTCACCCTTTCAGTCGTGGGGGCGTTATAGTATGACGGTCAATCCCACTATTCGTTGGTAAAAGAGTAGCCCAAGAGTTGGCGGTGGGTGGTGATGATTAGCTGTCTTCCCTCTAGTCTTACACTGCTAAATTGGGGACGGCTAGTGCAAATAGTTCTTGTGTAGCTTTGTGCGAAATTAAAAAAAAAAAAAAATTCCTTTTGGAATTTAACTGGTCTACTTTTCCTATTCAACTAATTGGACAACCTTTGGTTCTTCTTGTGAGTTTGGATGAATTTTTTTTAGGTTTCTCTGCTAGCTCAGGTTTGCATTAGGACCAATTGAGGTTTTTAGGTATATCTCTGTTAGATTTTAAAATGCTATATATAGATGCTGTATATGCATCTGAATGAAATAAGCCTTAAAATGGAGTTTTTATGTGTTTGGAACGAATGTGTAACCAAGAAAACTTACCATGGAATAGTAATCGATCAACGGGCAGTTACTAATATGGTGAAAGTAAATTACCGCTGAATTTTTAAAAACTACTAGTGTAACATCTGCATCACAAACTTTCGATGGTTTTGTTTTAGTTCGTAAAGGTTAGTCCTAGCAGAATAAATGATATCGTAAATAAACATATTAATTTAAATAAATTACAATTTCTCATTATTTTATTTAGAAAATTACGAATAATGCAGCTGTGGTTAAATACGTTAGCATTTGTCTGAAACCAGAATTATTCATGAATTTTAACCATGCATGTGACAATGTTATCTGTCATTATTTCGTTCATGAATATTGAAGAAAATATTAATTGTAAACTAGAAACTGTTTAAACTATTTTTTTTAACTTTTTAAAATATTCTAATGGTGTCTTTAGTAAAGCTACAATTTCTAAACTTAGAATAAACAGTGTCACTTTTCAAGAATGATTGCATGCAATAGGAAAATTACTAATACTGTGAAAATTTAGTCTGTTTTAGTTTCATTTGAATTTTCGGGCCTTTCCAAATAGATTGTTAAGTAGTTCGCATTTTAGCTCCATGTTTAATCATGATTACAGAAGTTGAGTATGCTATATAAAACTGTATTTTTAAGCCTCGATAACTACCTCATACTATTACATATCGCTATCTCCCGTAATGTTCAACTGACGAGCCTGAATCTTGACAATAGAAATAAAGCGTAGTTTGCATTGCAGAAGACTGCCATTTAAGACTGTTATGTCTTAATCACATCACTTCTCCCTGCCTTGTTTTCAAAATCCATCTAGTGTACGATTGCAAAGGAATACGTATATCTTGCGTCCAGTAACTTGAACGGTACCTTTCATGGAAAAGCATGAATACCTGTTTTGTTCTACAGCTCTTTTAGGTATGCAACGGGTGAAGGCGAGGAATGACTAGAAACCTTATTTCGGTGAGCCAGTGTCATGTTGTGATCATTTCCAGACGTAAACCTTTCTCGATCATTATAGCTTGGGGGAGATGGAGAGCTTTTACCTCGGACCTTTGTGTCTGTGGATTATTTTCCATTACAACTCGCTGCTTTTTATTTGTCATAGTTATTGTACCGTCTTGTTGCAGGTCTCTTTCTAGATACTTTTGATGTCCCCAGTTGATCCATATTATTTTATTTTTAATATCTTCAGGAAGGGCGATCAATTTTCATTATCACTAAAAGTTATCCACGCAATACAAAACATACTTCTGAACCATTCCATTCTACCGCGACTCCACATCCGTTATCATGTGTCTTGCTGATCTTCATATATAACATTGTTTTAATATAAAGTATTCAGTTCTCTATACTTGCACATCAATTGTTATAGCGATTAAACTCGGGTCATACGAGCTTATTTTTTGCTTAAATTTGAGTATGTTTATTGTAGTTGTTGTGAATCTCAAACATTAAAAAAAGGTTCCGTTACAGGTTTTATTTGTTTGGGACAGAAACACATAAAATATTTTAAAGCTCCAATATTTAGCACTTTGACGGGACTGAAAAATGTTCCAGGATTGTATTACTTGAACATAATTGTGTGTATTTTAAAAATCTTGTTCTGATAGCTATATCTTCGTCAGGAGTTAACGACAGGTAGTTGTATTTTAAAACTTGAACGTGCACCTTATGGAATACATTATGCAGAGAACCATAATTTTCGGACATTATCGCTACTCTCTTTTAAGTGATCTAGAGGAAAGATACGCAAATCCTCCATTGCATTCGGTCTTGTATCTGTTTGCTGACCACTATTCTGTGCAGGACTTTATTTCTCATATCCTCACGATTAAAGCGTGAGACAGGTATATTTTATTCTTCCTTCACGTTGATCCGGCATGGTCAGGGCGTTTAAGGCGTTCAACTCGTAATCTGAAGGTCGCGGGTTCGAATCCCGGTTGCACCAAACATGCTCGCCTTTTCAGCCGTGGAGACGATATAATGTGACGGGTAACCCTCTCTATTCGTGGGTAAAGGAGTAGCCCAAGATTTGGCGGTGGGTGGTGATGACTAGCTGCCTTCCCTCTAGTCTTACACTGTAAAATTAGGGACGGCTAGCGCAGATAGCTCTCGAGTAGCTTTGCGCGAAATTCAAAACAAACAACCCTCCAGGTCTTTCAACTGCCTTCAACATTGTTTGTTTTGCCAGTCTATTTTACTTCATTCTTAAAACATACCCTTAAATAACTCAATCTGCATAACTTGAGAATCTTTATGATTAATTATTCTGTACCTGTCTCTCTTAACGTATCTTCTCTTATGTTTAAAATCATTTGATTTTTATTACATTTTTTGAATAGTTACTTTTAAAACTTCTTAGTCTCGACAAAACTGCCCCTCACTGGCACAGAGGTATATCTAGAAACTGGGTTCTATACCCGTGGTGGGCAAAACATACATAGAATATTGTGTAGCTTTGTACTCAACTTAGAACAAACGAGATTCATTTTTCTATAATCCTATCCATTATTCACAGCCATATAACAAAACCGACAAAGCAAAGCTATTGAACAACTTAAGCTTTATCTTAATAGAACAAGCTGTATTATTCCAAATCATGTTCAATTTTATAAAACCATCTACTTTTCCAGATATTGTTCTTATGTCCCTGCGTGTATTTACGTGAATACTAAATAATTAAACTACCACGATATATAAAAGAGGTTCAGGCATAGCCATACCTAATTTAGAAATGTTGACTAGAGGTAGTGCAACCAACGAAGAGTAAAATCGGCTATCACAGTTATTTAGTGGAACGTAACGCCACTCGGATTTGAACCTTTCAATTCTTAGCACACCACACTAACCAACTGCAGCAAGCTTGATACCCAGTTAAATTATTGATTTTTCTAACAACAACCTCAAAGCACATACTTACTTTTCTTAAATTTACTCAGTTATTCCACTAGCTGATGAGCTATAACAAGCCCAGCATGGCCAGGTGGTTAAGCCGCTCGACTAATAATAAGTCGCGAGTGAATACTCTTCACACCAAACATGCTCGCCCATTCAACCGTGGAGGTTATAATGTTACGATTAATTCCATTATTCGTTGGTAAAAAATAAACCCAAGTGTTGGAGGTGGATGAAGATGACTAGCTGCTTTCCCTTTAGTCTCACATTGCTAAATTTTATTTTTGTACCTGCGATAGTAAAGGTTCTGTTATGGATATTATATTCTTTTTTTTTGTAATTTTAAAGTCGATAAATTAGTCAATGGAATTTCAGTTACGTATTTTTTTTAACGATAGTTAGATAATATGAGCAAAGATAAACAGCATAAACACAGAGGAGTTGGCTAACTGTTTAGTGAATTTTAGTTTTCTGGCTGGAAGACACATCGAATTGAATTTTTGTTTGATTTATTTCTTTTACAGTAACATAGAAATGTTTATATGTATTTTTGGAAATTTAAATTTCTGTATTGGATTATATTTCTTTCACTGAATGTTTGCCGTGCCTATTGTTTTATTTAGCAGCGGGTCTGCAGATTGAACCATCTAATCAAATAGATCTCATTGATGGACTTGACGTTTTGAACTCCACCTATCGAGGCTTAACCTTAGTAGAAGGATTTCATAAACTTGCCCCAGCTGTCAAACTGACAGGTATAGTATTAATAGTTACTATGTTCGTAGATCAGTAAAACATTAACAGCATTTATATCTTTTTCCCAGTTGTAATTTTTTACAACTCTAAAAAAAGAAGCCGATCGTTAAAAATATTAGGTAATTTTAATTTTCCGTTAGTAAGGCTCAGAATAACTTAGCAACAAATGAAATATGAGACTCATTAAGTTAACTAATCGTATTTTTAGTTTTAAGCAAATCTTATTTGATTATATCTAATAATGGTATTTTAATTAAAGGATTATGTTTCTGTTGGAATTTGGAACTATGTTTGCTGGTAGTAGTAGAACTTTTTTTTTTTGAGACGTTGTTTTGTAACAGGACTGAATTAGCTTCTGTATCTAGATTTATTTTTCATTGTTGGTTAGTCGTCGGTCTCACATTTGAACAGTAATTATATAATATTTCGGTTTAAATTTTGTCTAGTGTGATGTGTAGTCATTAAAAGTTAAATTTATAAACCATAAATCACAATGTAAAATGTTATGTTATCATGAACATTCAGTAACCGTTATTTTTGGTAGTATGTGTTCAATAAAGTGGGCTTACTGCTTACGTTTTATACAACTAGGGGACAATAGGCAGCTTGTTCTTCCACCAGAAAGTTACGTAAGAGCAGCTAAAATACTTTCACTGAGTAACGAATTTACGTTTATGGTGACACTGAAACAGAAGCAAAGAAATACTGGGACAGTTTTTGGGTTTTCAGCGGGGAACGCCAGGTAAACTTTAACCTTGTGTATTTGCATTCTTTTTTTAACATGTTATTTTAACATTTACTGTTATGTGTAGTTTCTGAGTGGCATCATATGCCTTGCTCTTTGGTAAATTTTTCTCTGTTTATATTATTAGTTTTCTTTATACAGTACAAAATTTATATAATGTTTTTCATTCTTTGTGTTGGAATAAGATAATAAAAGTGTGATTAGAAATTTAAATAATAACCAGTACTGCGTGTATGTCAGGGAATATTTGTTAAATAATTTGATGTATTAAGATTTTGATACAAGCTGTAAAAATATCTTTTCACATCGTAGTAGTACGTCAGAATTTGGTCTGTGTTTATAAATGTTGTTGTTGTTGTTGTTTTGAATTAAGCACAAAGCTACACAATGGGCTATCTGTGCTCTGCCCACCACGGGTATCGAAACCCGGATTTTAGCGTGTAAGTCCGCAGACATACCGCTGAGCCACTGGGGGGCGGTTATAAATGTGTATTATTTATTCACTGAAAAGTTCAAACATTAAAAAAATATTGATCTGACATCTAAAATTTATGTTACTGCCCCACTAGGGGTGCTTGGAGTAGAATGAAAAAAAATAAGGTTTTGTTTTTTAAGTCATACATTGAAATTAATAGTTAAAAATGTAGTATGCAAAATACACTTTACTATTATTATCATTGCCCCCCCCCCCTCTAGTACAGAGGTGTGTCCACATAACCCGATGTGGCTCTGCTGTAAGAAAAACACACATTATTATCAAGTTGTTGGCAGGGTACTAAGATATAAATTAAAAAGGCTATTAATATCTTGATTATTTAATTTATAAAATGTAAGGATTTTTTTCTTCTTACCTTTTTATTTATTTATTATTATTATTTTTTTTGCTTTTCCCGCGAAATATAGATTATCGTTTAGAAAGTTTATGTTCAAATTATATTTGGTAGAATAAATGTTGGTGTTTTAGTTTAGTCATTTATGTATTAATAAAGTGTAGAATACAACTGCTATAATTATTTCATCATATTTCATTTATTTCACTTCAGGTTTCTGGAAATTCAGAGTAGTGGCAGGAAGAATGAGATACGTTTGCACTATACTCATGGTAGCATGGCTTATGTAGAAACATTTCCTTATCGTTTAGCTGATGATAACTGGCACCAGGTTGCTCTGTCTGTCAGTGGCAATGTTGTTGATTTATTTGTAGACTGCAAACATATTTATAAACGGGTAATTTTTGATGTTGATCGAAATGCAACTTCAAGAAACACTTCACTCTGGCTGGGTCAGAGGAACTTACATCACTTTTTATTTCAGGTTTGTATGCATTTTTCTAGTTAATTGATACCATATGATCATGGTATTAAGAAAAAGACAGGTTAAAAAATGAATACCATTCTTCATCATTGTTAAAGATGTTTACTGAGCTTTATCATAAGCTCAAAAACTTCAGTATTACCCAGTTTTTAATTATATAATTAATTAAAAAAAGTAGTGTTTAAATATTTTGTTTGGTAAAATAATTATGTGTATAAAATTGAAGTTGATC
This sequence comes from Carcinoscorpius rotundicauda, assembly GCA_011833715.1. Taxonomy (NCBI): domain Eukaryota; kingdom Metazoa; phylum Arthropoda; class Merostomata; order Xiphosura; family Limulidae; genus Carcinoscorpius; species Carcinoscorpius rotundicauda. The sequence goes on from CM022395.1 coordinate 53,194,349, forward strand.
TACTGTTACTGCTGAATGCTAGATTTGTAAAAGTAGGTTGGTTATTGCAAAAGAACTTGATTTGAAGATGTAATAGTAATATTTGTTTGGAAATTCAGGCAAGTTCGATAAAAGTTTTATTTAATGTTCCAAATACGTGACTGTAAACAAATTCAAGTTTTCATCTTTATTACCAAATTTTAACATATATGTGTATATATATACATATATTTCTTTGTGTTATTTGATTTAAAGGTTTTCGTGTAATTTGTATGTAAAAATAAGAAATTCTAAGACATAAAATTTTCTTTATTGAGAAATAGCTGTAAAACTTTCACAGAAAGATGGCCATAAAACGTGTTAAAGTTAGTTGCATAAACAAGATACACAGTAGTGTGTCATTGGCTAAAACTACCCCCAGGATAAGGATACACTGAATGTTGTTAACAGCAGTGATAGTTCAGCAGTTTTCCACTTTTGGTATGTCAGACTATGGTAATCCAAACTATTGCATATTTCCAGTGGCTGTGCTTGTTTACACCCTTACCTTAAATACCAAATTTCAAGACTATCCTTTAAGAAATACAAGAGATATGTCTCAAATTTTTATTCATGTTCTGCCCCTTTTTTTTTCTTTTTGCCAAAAGTGTGGAAAACTTGATTGATAGAATTTAGATTTTTTTTTCAACTTTGATGCACTAATACATCTTTGCAATCAAAATTAGGTGTCAAATTTGGTCTAAATATAAGCCATTCAACGAAAAGTGCTCAATTTTAACCAAAATTTTAGCACAACAATGCAAAAAGTCCTGTGAGCTATCAAACTAAAATTGTTACTACAGTTTCACCTCAGAGTATAAGTGGGCTGTTTGTAGTTTTTTTGACACTTGGATCAAAGACAGCTGATTTAGAGCAGCAAAACTATAGGGTGAAAGCATGTGCAGATACATAAGTATTATTTAGGCCAAACAAACTAGATTATCAACTGCTAGCTCAAGATTTCAAAAATCATACAGGTGGATGATTACTATTTATTACTAACTTTTAAGCATAATTGCCCTAAATTTAATCAAATTATCCTAATTATAAGTGTTAAGCATCACATGATTAGCTTAAGCAATTAGCATAAATGATATGTGATGTAGCTATATCAGTGGCATGAGGGATGGTGACAAGAAACTGTTAATCTAGATTCCATGGCATTACTATTGAGTTTAAGTAAGGAAAAGCAACTGTCATACATTTTAGAGAGTCTGGTTGATTCTGTAAAGTATAGACCTATTCTGCTTAATTAGGGTTGTGATCCTAAAACTAATGTCAGTTACTAACGAGTTTCACTTTCTTATTTGCTGTAGTTTTTTAATGTGTATTGATAAAAAGAAATGTAATTAAAAACATCTTAGATAGGTAAAAAAGGTTTGAAGGTATAATTTAAAGTAATGAATTCACAACTGTCAGTCAAATTGGTAGTTGCACTTACAGCATTAATAAGAATTTGTATTGCAAATAATTGTTAGTTAGCTGGGCTGTGTATTTTGTTTTGCCTACATTATGCCCCCAGTTGAAGAAAAAAGAGGCTTGGCTAACTAGTGAATGAATATTTGCTCTAAGTTTTTTATCAATGATATAAATGTAGCTATCAGTTCAGCTACAAGTTTTGACTTCATTACTTAATTTGCATGCATAGTCATTTTTTTGTCACTGTTTTTTGCACCTGAGATGTTTAATTAGATATTATATATGACCTTATGGGATTGTTTAATTGAGTCAACTGGAACTGTTTTATAGAAACAGGTTTTAAATACAGATTGTTCAAATTTTCACTGTTTCTATATTTTAAGAATAATCATTCTCTTACAAAATCAATAACTTCTAGGGAATTCTGCAAGATGTGAAAATAGTTGGGAGGCCTCATGGATATATCATCCAATGTCCACATCTTGATACAGGTGTGTTGTCTGTTGTTGTTTTTCTAATTTTAAATCTCTACAAGTGTTAAATGTAATTAATTTTTTGCAAAAACTGTTTGAATTAGACATACATAAAACCAGCTGTGAGTTGCTTTAAAGAAATAACATATGCATTCTTGTTTCTTAAACATGTACTTTTGAAATGGACAATCTGCCTGTTTTATTGGTCAGTAAACCACATTTCAGTTCTTCATCAGTGGATTGAAATTTTGTGTGATAACTGGTTCATCAGTTCAGTTGTACATTTTAATGCTAAATTTTTTCATGTGTGTAACTTGGTGACCATATCTTTCAAACATTGTATGTTGTTACTTGAGATTTTGATAAACCTACTTCACAACTAGTATCAATTAATTTATTTAACCACTTTTTATTGCTAGTATAAAATGGAATCAAGTATAAAAGAAGAAAATTTAACATGTCTAAGCACAACAAATATAATAAATTTATATTGAAAATCATATGAAAGAATATAAAATTAATCATAATTTATACACCTCTAAGATAAAGCAAAATGTACCATTATCAGTTTCATTAAGTACTTAAGAATATCTTATAAAACTTAAACATTGCATAGTTGTATTTATTAGTTCCAAGTTGCATGTAAAGCTTACCCTTATAGTTCATGTAAACCTTCTTGAAGGCATAATATTTAGTTAGTTTAATAAGTAGGAAATCTTTTGAATTTAGACATATATATTTTACTAGACTGTCCAACTTGTGGCCAATTTAAACAGTTGCAAATGTCTGTGGTACATTTGGAGAATTATATGAAAACTTTAACAGAAAGAGTAAGTATTTTACTGTTGATCTTTATAAACATTTTTATTATTGGTAAACAAAATATCTTTCTTTTTTTAAGATAAGTAAATTTGTACTAATACCTACTAAAAATTTTGTATTCAAGTAGTGTCGATAATCAGATTTTTTGATTTAGTTTACAAGTTCAAATTGTGTCAACATTTAATCGTTTAGGATGTAGACACAAGTTGTCAACATTGTTATGCTTGTAAATCAGGCTTATGGTATTTGGGCTGTATCCTTCAATTAAACTTGAAATTCCTTTATACTTGTGCAATAAATATCTTTTCCAACTTTGTGATTATAAACTTTAAATGTTGACCAAATTAGTTAACTCAGAATAGCCAAATTGGTTTTACATCAGGGATTAGACTTATGAATCTGTTCAGAAGCCCCCCCCCTCAAAACCACAGTTGTTTAACAATACATTCACTGACTGAAATTTGTTTGAAACAAGTTTTCTTTTGTGTTTGTAATTGTATTGCACATTATTATGCTATAGTGTAGATTTTCTGCAGTATATTTTGTGTTCTGTTTTTTAAGTGCATTGCAAAATAGATTATACTGTGTATTCTCTCCCATTTAGCTCTAATTGTGCACTGTTTGTGTATTGTCTTGCAGATACATCAAGCAGAAGAAAGATTGGCTTTGTTAGAAGAATGTGAATGCCATAAAAATTGCCATGTGAATAAAACAGTTCATATGGATGGTTCATCCTGGGAAGTTGGTTGTGATATTTGCTCATGTGTGGTGAGCTCTTTACCTAATTCACCTTTTACTTCCCATTGGTTTTTTTATTTTACATTTCATAAGACTAAATAAACTTGGAGTTATACTGGCCATATATCAAAATAATTTTATGATTCTGTTAATATTGTGAAGTTAATAAGTTTGTTTTTTTGTACCCATGTAACACTAAGTAATAAAGTATAAAATATTATTCAATAGTTATAAGCTGATATATGAGGTAACATTAAACAAAGTGATTTGTGCAGATAATTCTCAAAGTCAAGGGTGTAATTTAGACAAAGGATATTCTGTTAAAGTAAAATAAAACAAGAAATTATTTTTCATTTTTCACTGATTATTCTGTCTTATGTTAAGAGAATAAAAGCTATTATGTTGCATGTTATATGTTGTGAGGTTTCCAGGAATTAAATAGTGCCATTGTATTTATGCTTTATATTATTGAATATGTCTGTATTGTTAGTTTTGACTGTATATTTTAATAAAATTGCATTCTGTTTGACATTTATAGAAAGGAACAACTACATGTCATAATAAACCATGCATTCCAACACAATGTAAAAATCCAGTTCAGCTTCCAGGAGAATGTTGTCCAATATGTCTCAGTAGGTATTCAAACACTTGTTTTTCTTTCAAATTTACATTATTAAAAGTTTTGTAGAATTAGTTTACTGGAGAGAGATTTAAAAAGAATTATTTTATTAAGTGTTTTTATAATGAACTGAAATCATTCGCTGCAGAAGCGTCTTATGAGATGAAGTTGTAGAGTCACAGGTTAAAGTGTAAAGTGAGTATAACTCAAGAAATAACTATTCATTCTATTCATTATGATGAGTGTTGTCATATCAACTTCATCTGAGTTTATGTATTATCGAAATAGTGGTGACCAGTTTGTTTCATTGCATTTCTCTGTAGAGAATATCGGTGCACTCTGAGATATGTATAACATTTGTGTTTCATAGAAATTTTAATGTGTGTGTGTGTGTTTTTCTTAAAGCCATATTAAGCTACCTGCTATGTCAACTAAAGGGAATTGAACTCCCTGATTGTTGTTTTGAAAATCTGAAGACTTACCACTTCTCCCACCAGGGAGTGGAAAACTTAGTTTTTTTATGTATTTTGTCTGGCATAAGAACATTGTGCTATATTTGGATCTAGTTAGTGCTTACTTACATCAAATATAATCAATGCTCAGTGACATCAATAACAGGGTGGAAGCATCGTGTTTGTCGTTGTTCCAAACTATTATTCCATAAATTTGGTTGAGATTGGTCCTGTGATCTAATAGTAGATAGGTAAGGGACAAACAGACAGACAAAAATGTTTATGATTTTATATAGAGAGAGATATTAAACATATTTTCCTGTGACATGCTTCATATTTGATGTATATTATCAATATACTTTGTTAATGGGTGTCCTGGCATGTTATATGGCAAGAATGATTCTTTTAATGCCTGAAGTTGAATGTGTGAAAGTCTCCAAGATATCCACACTTTGATCTTATCTGTTGGCCTAATAAAACAAGAGTCTTCCATTATTTCCACTTTCTAAACAGCCATATTTCTCATTTTATTGTGACAGCCCTAAATTTTTGTTGATTTTTAAATCACGTTTTGACATGGGTTTAAAGTTTAAGCTGGATTTTAAATTATTGTAGCTCACATGTAATGATTGGAAGAATAACTCACAACCCACACTAATCAGTTTTTTCTATCAACATGTTAAAACATCATTTATTTGTTCAGCTCTTGTTCTAATTCCTTGTAAAATATTTATAATGTATTGATGCTATTCATGATACTTCTTAGACACATTTGAATGACATTGCAGGCACACACACACAAATAAGACAAATAATACACAGATGTTCACCCTCCACAACAGTAAGACTACTGATGTACAATGCTAAAATCAAGGGTTCAGTTCCTCTCGGTGGACTCAGCAGCTAACTCAATATGGCTTTACTATAAGAAAAATACACACGCACAGATTTTCAGTCCAAATAACCTGATTTAAAACATTCAATAAGACAAAACTGCATGGTAATAACAACACTTAGCATATATTTCAGTGTTCTGAGACCTTCAAGTTTTTAAATGTGACTTCCCAAATTGATGTTTGGGGCTCTGGACTTCCTGTTTTTTTTACAAATTAGTGTAAGATCTGAATATAAATTTCTTTTGCAAGCAAAGCACTGATTCGTATTAAATTATTAAATGAACTGAAATTTTTAATTATTGCATATTCATCATGTAATTATATAGAACTTCATCCAGTCAGTTATATTCTGGTGAAAAGTTCCAAAAATAGGTGTTGTACGAAAAATTAATAATTCTTATCTTTTCTAGAAAAGTGCTTAATGGATGGAGAAATATATGACCATGGTGAAGGAAAGAAATTGGGAAATTGTCAAAAATGCTATTGTAATGTAAGCAGTATTACATTTGTCAAATACATAAAATATATATTTTCCTGTTGTTCCAACACTCTTATGTTACAATAATTTCAACACATTTTAACTTTGTATTCTGTTAGGTATGACTTAATTAACTTGAGTTGTGAAAAACACAGGCAGAAGAAAGTGTAAACACTAATACATAGGTGCAAATTATTTCTAATCTGTAATTTGTGAAGTTGTGTGCTCTTTTAGACATCGTATTTTGTGGAAATTCTTATTAGTGGATGTAGATCATTCTAAGATTTTTTTTGCATTTGAAATTGATGGTTTAAATGTAACTTATTTAAAGAGGGGATATGATGGAAACAGGTATATTATTTTCTTTTTGTGATAAAGTACTGTATACATTTGTTTGTTTTTCAGAATGGCAACATGATCTGTGAAAGGAAACAGGAATGTCCACCTTTATCCTGTCCTGTAGAAGATAGCTTTATTGTAGAAGGAGAGTGCTGTAAAGTTTGCAAAGGTTAGTAACTCCAATAAATAAAAACACTTCTAGAGTTGAAGTAACTTTGATTTGTTATGTATTTGAATTTTAGAGTTCAATGAATCTTCCTATCACAGACTTTATCAACATAAGAATTCAGCAATCAAAATGTTGAAAATTTACTTTGTGTGTGTGTGTGTGTGTGCATATATTGGCCTATCCTGTTAAAAAATTTAATGTTACTTTTGTTGCATTTGTTTATTTATTTATAGGCATAGACTATTGTTCCAAAGGTCATGATTGCCATATTAATGCCAATTGTAGCAACCTCTACACTCGTTATATTTGCCATTGCACAATTGGTTACCAAGGAGATGGAAAGCACTGTGAAGGTATAGTGTTGATATATTTTCAATATATCAGTTTAGAAGATACCAATTTATCCTTTACTTTTGGTGTCTAATGTATTTTTTTAAAAATTGAGTAAATTACACAATCTTTGTTTAAGATATTGAGAACTATGTACATACAAACAAATCTTAAATACTGACAACCTTTACAATTGTTTCAAGCCAAAACAAATTCAGTGCACCATAAACATTTTATGAACCTATTTTATTTTAGATCTAATCTAACTAAGCACTTGTATATAATTATTAAAATGTACACATTTTTGTTTTGCAGATTTTAATTATTATTTTAATTATATACTTAAATCCACCTGTTTTAAACACATCTGTGTTTACAGCAATAAACAACGAATTATTAAACATTAATTTGAATTGACTCAGTATTTATGAATACTTTTTGCAACTATGAAGACTGAGTCATAAATTCATTATCAGATGAATTTCTAATGTTTGAAATAATTGCTTTAGAGTGTACTAATTATTATGGTTAACTGTTACTTTGTTCTAGCTCCACAATGGTGTAAGGTAATATTGTGATAACTGTTTCTTAATTATCTTAAGCTATTTCATTACAGACCTTAATTAACTGGCATTTTTATGATATTTTTTGGTGAGATTTTCTTTTATGGTTTCCTTCATTTTAACTGTAGAACAGGCATGTGCATGTCTCCAAGTCCCTTGCTATATATAAAATGATTTGTTTTTATATTTTGTTTTCAGAAGCAGGTACAGGTAAACATTATCTTTAAATCACCATATTTTTACACATATTCATATTCAGATGTGAATGAATGCCTTCAGAAAGGGGGTCATACAGGTCATCACTGCCGGGAGAATACTCGGTGTGTTAATATGCCTGGCACGTATGCTTGTGAATGTTTGCCAGGTTACAGAAGGGTTGATGCATATTATTGTGAAGGTAAGTTTGAGACACATAATATAAATTTTAACTTTATTTTTGAAGATTTGAAACTGCAGATATTTTTCTTTTCAGTGTTTCTGGTAAAGGTGAAACATGGGTTTGCACTTAGAAATAAGCTATTTGTTAATGTAGATTCTAATTACTTGGGAAATATTTTATATTACTATAAAATAAAACTACACAAGTATGTGAAAATGACAAGGCCAACATAGTGCTTAGTGCTTTGAATTCATTATTGAAATATTGTGGGTTTGAGGATTTTTCCTGTCTAGTCATTACGTTTTGAGTAAAACACAGTATCCCATAATATTTCAGTCTAATCAGTTGCAAAATAAGCAGTGAGGACTAACCTTTAAAGGACTGGCATTCAATCCAAAAAGAATGTGTCGTTATTGTCATCTATTTGTTACTCTGTTATTTAGAAAGTCTAAAATTTTATGTCAAAAACACATTTAAAAAAACCTAGCCTTGATGTGCACCCAAAGAATCGCTAATGGTAAATAGTTACGTTTATTTTGACACTTTTCATGAAGTTACTTCTACTTATAACATACATGGAATATTTTAGTTTACAAACTTGAGGGAAAATAGTCAATGTATTAATTTTTTAGTACTTTCACTTCTACTATTTTTGTAGAAACATATTGTTGATGAAAATTGCCTTAAAGCTTATTAAGTGGAGTTCCACTTTATGGATTCTCAATGGATATTCGAATTGTATTATGGTAACCAACTCAGTGTTTCAACAATTTGTTGTCATTTCTTCTTTCTTCTTGTACATCAGGATGAATACAGTTTACTGTGTCATTTATTTGTTTCTTCTTTCAGAGCATAATGAATGTCTTACTGATGAGCATGATTGTGGTGCAAATGCTTTGTGCGTTAATACTGTAGGAAGTTACAAATGTCAGTGTCTAGAAGGTTACAGTGGAAATGGATATTCGTGTGATCGTAAGTTTTTAATATAAAGCCTCACTTTTAAAGCACAGAATAGTAGGTGTTTTGGAGATGTATATAAACAAGTGAAGTAAAAAAAGACAGTAACAGTAGAAGTAGACTCACACAGATGGAAAGACAAGGTACTAAAATATTGTTAGAACATTTTATTTACATTTAAATTTAATGTTTATTTCAAACTCATTTCTGAAAATTACATGTGAACTACTTAAAAGGTTCAGAACTTTTATTCAGTGAAACCTCTCTAAAGCAACCACCTACAGGACTAAGACAAAGTGGCCTGATTAGAGGGGTTCCACTGTGTATAATTAGGGATTATGTAAACAAAAAAAGGGACTGTAATTTTGAATGACCACTTTCAAGAGGTGACCGAATCTGAGGGGTTCCACAGTAGTTCTTTGATTGCTTTTTCAGTAAATCTTTAATGATTGTTATTATGAAATATAGATTAATTATTTTTTTTTAAATTTACTTCTTATTTAACATAAAATCTTCCCAATTAAGTGCAGAATTAGCATGTGAAAATATTTTATCAAAATTAGTTTGGAATGGTTAAATTGAATATTCTGACAAAATTTTAATTTTATTGAAAAGTTCTGACATTTTGATAATTGTGTTTTACCTTTTAATGGCACTAAACTATTTAACATTTTTTCCATCCAGCTACATGCAACCAGACTTGTTTGAATGGTGGCAAATGCAAAGGACCAAACATTTGTTCCTGCCGTCAAGGTTATGCTGGACCAAGCTGTGAGTTAGGTGAGTTTACAGGAAGATAAAAGAAAGATTTTAGGAAAATCACATATTAGCATGGAAAAAATCATAATAAAAGTAAGTTTAATTGGTTATGCTGTCAAAATTTAAGTATATGAACATTTTACTAAACATTTTTAAAACACAAAATGATTAGAAATTTCACATCCTTACAAGATACAAAATAACCGACACTTATTGCTTCTTTTGGTAAAAAAAGAAAAAAAAAAAAGCTTTTATTTTCTTTGAAAATTTATTACCAGTGCATAAGAAGGATCCTAATCCATAGAGTGAAATGTGATGGTTTGTTGGAAAAAAGGAAAGTTAGCATTTATGACAAGAAATCCAGTATGAGAAAATTGTATTAATGACATTTAAAGTTGAGGTAATTTACTGGTTGAACAAAAACTTTGACATGTTATTAAGTACACCACTGCTACATGTTATTTAATGGTGCTGTATCCACAATTTTGTAATGATATACTGTATATATATATATAAGGGTGCATGAGTTTAGAGTAATATTAATGAGATTGCCTATACTGTGTCGTAGCAGTGGAACTGATTTTATTTATAATTTTTTTAAGAATAAACTTCTATATAATGAAAATGATGTAAAGGTGTAAGAGAAAGCTGTCATCAGATCATAACTTTTTCAAGATGAGGTTTTACAAATCATGAAGGTATGAGTTTGGAAATTTTATATGCTGATATTCCTGAAATAACATTACATGTTACTATCCTTAAAAATCTTTTTCATCAAATAAATTATTAATCATTTCTAATTTTCCACTTTTCCAGATATTGATGAATGTAAGTTAGGCATTCACCACTGTCATCCAAACTCCGAATGTATCAACATGCCTGGATGGTATTATTGTCACTGTCGTTTGGGCTATGAGAGTCATTTGGATAATAACCACAGTGGTATCACGTGTCAAGGTATTTTGATAGATTTTATTCAACACTGTATAAATATTTACTTAATACTTGACAAAATAAAATTCAGGAAAGCAGTGTTAATAGTATAGTTATAATGGGTAAATGAGTAAATTAAGTTTAGGTTTTTTCAAAAGGCTTGTGTTATTTGTCTTAAGTTACATAACTTGATAAATTACATTTTTATATTTTCACAGTTGAAGCTTTAGTGACAATGTGCCTGTTTTTTGATTAAGAGCTGATTTTTTAAATTCTAGCATTATAAGTTTGAATTATTTTCATGATGATAGAGAATAAACTGGCTTAAACACTGTTGGGTAATGCTACTGATTTTATAGGTTTTAATGTGACAGTGTTCTTTTACTAGACTACAAAGCCTATTAGTAATTTATCTAATATACCATTTATTGCACCTCAGGCACATGAATTTACATACCACTAACAAAATATTTTTTGCTTGCTATTTGTCTTTAACAGTAAAACCTTATATTGATATGCTTACTATTTAACACTCATAATATGGATAGGTTAAATCATATATGTCATGACTCTTTACAGAGTTACATACAAAACTTAATGAAAGTGTTTTATCAGTGTGTATAAATAAATTGGCATCAAGAAACAGTTAATAAATCAATTTTTAATATTACATAAATTTTAATTTGTTACTTATTAAAAGAAATACTTAATTATGTTTTAATCGTAAATGTGTATTACGACATTTCTTCCATCCAGACTTCCTATTTTCTGTTTCTTTCATCACCCCATTATTATATTATGAAATTAGCGTAAATTATTTGTTATGGTATAGATATTGCTAGGGCATAATTTAATTTTGTTATAGCCTTCAGTTAAGATCCATTTGCCATACATGCCTATCGCATTCTTTTCTATACAGATTGTTATGAATTTTCTCTGACATTTTATATTAAAATATTTATTTATAATGACTATAAAGACAATTATTTTGAATTACTTAATGATGTTAATGAAAAGAAATAATAAGTATAAATAGTTTCTTCATGGGATATAACTGTGCGTTATGTCATTTAAAATGGTAATTTGAGCTATGCATTTACCTAGTGATTTACAGGTTGTATCCTAGATGTATTAGTTAGATGTAGTTTAAAGAGAAATAAAGCAATAAGATCTAGTAGAAACAGATGTCATCATTATGAATCTTTAGGTATTTTAGATAAATAATTTTCAGGTACAATCTACAGTTGTTCTAGAAAGATTTATTTCATATTTTTTGCAGCGGTTATAAGGTCAACAAAATCAACAGTTTTTGAATAGAAAATAATAGAAAAAAATATTAAGTTTAACTGAAAAAATACTCTATTCATTAAAGAGGTTTTGTAGGTTATGCAAATAGACTTTGGAAACTGTAAGATGAAAAAGGTATCTTTAATTTTAACATGAAAAATCACTTTTTACTCGAACTATTCAGTGTTCGAATTTTGTATTTTAATGGACAAATCTTTAGTAAAAGTAATTTAATAAAAATCTAATTTTTTATGTTCAAAAGATTTTAAGTATTTACTAAAATGTTACCATGTTAGAAATTATAATATGGATACTTTCATGATTACCTGGTAGTTGCAAAGTCAATCAAAATGACTTAAGCTTTGTTGTATATACTGTATATGTCATTTTCCCATCTTAATTGTTGTTAATGTATTATTTAATAGTGGTAATATTTATATAATAGTTTTACAAATTACTTAACTATTAAATCTGCACTGTTACATATAATTTATATGCCTTTATAGTCACAGTTGTGCACCTCTGTTAACTCTCAGTTCTCACCTTGGTGTGCATCACCATGGTTTTAGTCTGTTATTCAAAATTGAGTAATTTTGATAATCCTTGAATACGATTTATGAAAATATTTGAATCCAATGAACAAATTCAGAAATTAAGGATATCCATTCCTTGTGCAATGTTGTGTGAATATTCAAAATGTATAAAAAACTGAGAATGGAATTAGAATTGGCAGTAGAACTGTATAATGCTGTTACAAGGAAGTTGGAAAATAGGAAAGTTTCAGCCAAAAAGTTGAGTAGTCTACATGTTTAAACATTTAAACTTTTCAAAAAATCAAAAAATTGGAAGAACAAATTAGTGTGCTTAGACGAACAAACCAACAGTAATTTTGTGTGGAGACATCACCTTGATAAACTTAAGCGAGTATATGTATACAAAACAGTATTTAGCTATGTGTCCGTAAATTAATGGAGATTTCTTTTATTTCCTGTGGGAGTAATAAAAATCAGAGTTTATAACAATCTTTTTCATCACACAGTATCCAGTGGGTGACATTTAGTTGGCCAATTGCTTTGAATCCCATACATACTTCCTCACTGAATAAAATATACTTAAAGAAAAATATAAAAACTTGTAGAGCAAAGCTGGAAGAAATTACTGTTTTATAATTTCATATAACTTGAACTACACATGGCAGACAATTTCATAATATAGTTAAAGCTATGAGAGAGGATAAATATTGATTATTCAGTTCTTATGTGTGATTTTGTTATAATGACTATAAATATATCATGAAAACAGAAATAATCTTTCTTTAATAAAATTACTATTGACACCTTTTGACTCAAAATTACGACTGAAAATCAAATTTAATTTTTTTTTCAACATTTCCATTACAATATTTACTTAATTTTTCCTTATGCTTAGATCATCTATGATAATAATAATGGTTGAGATGTCAACATTAACAATGTAACAACAGTATTAGCATAAGATCACTGATTTTGTAAGCAAGAAAAAGAAATTTAAATGAATTTAAATTTTCTTCTATGTAGATATTAATGAATGTGCAGATAACTCTTCTACCTGTCACAGAACTGCTGTTTGTGTTAATGATGAAGGAAGTTACCATTGTGAATGCCAGAAGAATTCCACATGCTCTCTGAGTCAGTTTTTTTTTCCTCCCAACAAAGTATTTTAAAATAAATTATAGTGAATCTCATCATAAATTTTGAATTTTGATAAAATTTTATAAAAAGTTATATTTGTCAACATTCTCTATTTATGTTATCAGTATTTTAGGTTTGGGATTGAAGATTATGTTTGGCAATGAAAAGTATTTTGGGAATTATTACTTAAAAATTAATTAATAATATCAATAAATGTATTTAAATCTAAATTCAAAAAACTATTTAAATGTTAGCTTTGTTGGTGTTCATGTTTAGTATCTATTTTATATTTATTACTATTTTAAATCATTATATCTGAATGAAACTTGTTTGAAAACATAAATCAGTTTTTTTATTTACTTGTTAAAAGTCTCCCCGTTGACTTGGGCATATGTCTGAGGGCTTATTAATATATAAAATTTGGGTTGCAGTACTCATGGCCCAACATGTCCAGGTGGTTAGAGCACTTGATCCATAATCTGAGGGTTGTGGGATTGAATCCTCATCACGCCAAATATGATTGCCCTATTAGTTGTAGGAGCATTATAATGGTATAGTGAATCCCACTATTTGTTTGTAAAAGAAGTAGTCCAAGAATTGGTGGTGTGTGGTGATGATTAACCATCTCCCTCTTGTTTCATGCTGCTAAATTAGTGATGGCTAGAGCAAGTAGCCCTCATTTACCTTTGTACAAAATTCAAAACAAGCAATATTGATGATGAACACATAACAGATAGCCCATTTTGTAGCTTTGCACTTAGTATTGTTTGTTTTGAATTTCTCGCAAAGCTACTTGAGGGCTATCTGCGCTAGCTATCCTTAATTTAGAAGTGTAAGACTAGAGGGAAGGCAACTAGTCATCATCACCCACTGCCAACTCTTGGGCTACTCTTTTACCAACAAATAGTGGAATTAAGCATCACATTATAACACCCCCACAGTTGAAAGGGCAGGCATGCACTTAGTAACAAACAAATGAATTATTAAAGCTAAATTTTAAATAACATTGCCAAACTACTATAAATATTATCATGTTAAAGCAATGTGCTAATTGTGTACATATTAGTCAATTACATAATTATGTATTCCTCAGTAAGTCGGTAGTAAGCTTATGGACATGAAATGCTAAAATCTAGGTTTGATTCCGAACAGTGGATAGAGTGCACATTGTTTGTTGTGTAGCATTGCATTGAAACATACAGAATAATTCTGAGGTTTGAGAAAAAATTAATTAAGTATTTTAAATTTGAATTTCTTTTTTTACTTTCACTGTTAAAGTAAAATATGTGTTCAGTGTTTGAGAAAAGACCAATACTGATTCATTTTTAATATTATTTAGGTTGTATATATCATGGAACTGAAAAACCAGATGGGGACACCTGGTTAGCAGCAGATTCAATTTGTACTGAATGTTTCTGTAAGGCTGGTGTAGTCACATGTCAGAAACAAGAGTGTGATTGTAACAAGTCAGACATCGATCTTGGCTGCTGTCCTGAATGTGACACCTCATCCCATTGTCGTCACCAAGAAGTATCAAAACGTTTTCGCAATGGGGAACGTTGGGTTTTTCAGTGTCAAATTTGTGAATGTTTAGTAAGTTTTGGAGCTTATATACTTTTACAAATATGTTTTACTGAATACTTCAGTACTTTTTTTATTTATATACAGTTTTAGGATCACTATAAAGGTATCAATTATACTGTCACCAGATCTGGAAGCTACTTGAATAATTAGGTTAATCATAGAGTTTTACCATTGTTTTGAAATAAAAAAAAAAGTTTTTTTTTTGCATTTAGTAAAAATATAAATCTTAATTATATGAATTAATTATATTGAAGGGAGCAGTAATTAAATTCTTTGATATTTTTCTATCTATTTTTGTTTCAATTAAACTAAGAATATATGCATATTGGCTAATTTTGTGATGTGTTTATTCAACTAGGATACCTCGAGTGCATCTCCCTCAATGTCTTAAAATTATTATTCTCTCAAATAACTACAAAGAATTCATAAATCAAGACTTTTCACTTCTCATTCAAACCTTCTTCATTTCATAAAAGAGAAATCTGAAGAAGTGAAACTTGTTGGTTTATGACTTTCCAGTTACACAAGAGATGCTGAAATTTTTCAGTAATTTAGTGATAGAAAAGTATTATTTATACCTTAAGTGCTCTGATGCTTGGTATTATTTAAGGCAGGTAGTGATGAGTTTTTGTAAAGTACTGTTATTTTCAGTTGAAACAGTTGTATTAATAACCTTAATGAAAAACGTAATTCTAATTTTTTAAACTTTAAGATGCACATTTGCATCTAGAGATTTAATTATAAAATTTGTGAAAATATTTTATTCAAAGAAGAGATGAACATTTAATCGAAACGCGTATTTATTATGACATGTTTGTTGCATGATAAATACATAATTTTGCTGGCACAATTTGAAGCACAGATGATTCTGGACACACTTAACGTTACAAGTTAAATATTTGCATCTTCCTTTTCTGCTGCATAACCTGCACTTTTTGTTATCTTTTTTCCTGCTAAAACCAATGTTATATCTTTTAACAAATGTTAGACATCTTTAGCATTTGGCAAATTACCTGCACCTGGAGGATGTAAAAGCTCTTATTGCTGCCAGACAAAACTCGTATAGAATTATTTTGTATCTGGAACAGTGTTTATACGAGTGAAAGGAATTTAGCAGAGTTGTTTGTAAATGTGATTACAATCATTCTTATGTCATTCTATGGTTCTTCCTGAGTAAGCAAAATGTGATAATGTCTGATCTTGCCTCTTGATTCTACTCACATACATATGGGAGTATAAATTATGTCACTTGTACTTAATGCTTACAACCGCTAGGTGCATTTCAAACTGCTATTAGGAATATCATCTAATTGGAGGTGCACATATATATCCTCAGTGGTGAACATGTTCAACTGGTTTAAAAATGTGCAGAGTTGGGAAGGTTGTATTTAGTTATGTTGTTAGTTTTTAATTGCACAATCTATTTCTATCTCCTGTTTGTTATCTCAAAAAGTTCATTTTTCTGTCTTTTATATCCTTGTTTACTGATCTAAATTCTGACTTTTAAATGTCAAAATTTTAATTTAGTTATTGTATAATTAAAGTATTACATTATACAATTTTTTAAATTTCAAGTAATATTTAACCTTATGTTTTTATATGAAAGTGTAAATACTAACTAAAATTTTCATTTGGTTGACAAAAGGTTTATTACCCATCTTTTTATTACCTTATGCATATGTGAATATATGAACACTTGTAAATGACTGGGTGTAACATGAGAATAGAATGACCCATTGCAACTAAAGCTTGTTTCTTCTGTGGAAATGCAAAGTATAATAATTTGCATAAATTTAGGTTTGCTAAAGCAGTGCGAAAACTATATTCACAATCTGCCCCCAATCCAAAAACATACAGTCAAATGGAAGATTAACTGCTGAAAGCTATGTGTGACATTTGGAAGTATGTCTTTTGGTAAAACCTAGAGAGGGTTTTGTTGTTCTGCCAGTGATACAACATTTCCAAAATTTAATAGAGCTTACTAGGAAAGAGTTTCCAAACAACTTGTGGTGGTTCCATCTTACAGTTATAGTGAGAAATTAAACATATGGAATCAAGAAGAATATCAAGGTGAACTTTACACACTAGTAGGCTGTGTTGACACACTAAACCATGAAGAAACACCATCTTTGTGTGGACTGGATACTCAAAAAAAATATGGTATGTTTCTATGAAGACAAAGAACTCGCTAACAAATCCAAACATACCAGTCTTACTTCTGCATGCTGTACCATTCATAGACATCTCCCATGGGTTTTTATGCCTTTGCTTTGTCAAAACAATCCTTTGAAAGTCATAGCTTCTGCATTGTTGATGTACTTTGTTGTAAAGTATATACAGATGATGGAGACAGCATTCACCTCAGTGTATTGTGTAAAAACTCCCTATTGTAAAAATTTTGCTGTAGAGTAATAGTCCATAGCAAAGACCATCACATAAACCAAATAAAAGTAAATCAAACTATGTTCAGTAGCTGTTAACTAGTACTGTTAATTGCAGAAGTAAACATAGGGATGAAATATAACACACTGACTCCAACTGAAGATGGAAGAAGGAATCTTTAAGGGCTAGAATTTCATTCTTATTTTGTTTACATATTTTATGAAAACCTCTCTTTTAGTCTTCAAAAAACAGTTATTTGTTGTAAACAAGTTTAGTTTTGTATCGTACTCTTCTTGGCTTTTTATCAAGAAAATATAACATAAAATGTGTTTCTTTCTTTTAAAAAAAATATAAGATTATTGTTATGTCCATAATGCAGAAGCTAATATTTTGTTATGGGATAACCTTATACATAACTAACATTGTGATCAATTACTAATTTTAAAAGTTTTTTTCTAAGAAATTTTCGTTTTTTTCTTGAATGAACTGTTAATCTTATTGTTTAAGTTTGGAGAGATTGACTGTTGGGAACTGGAGTGCCCACCAGTGACATGTGACTATCCTGTTCTGCATGAAGGTGATTGTTGCTATCGCTGTGAGGATGATGTTTGTAGTTCTCAAACATTCAATAGAGATGAAGTCAGTGGAAATGCTACTTTAAACCAGCATCATGATCAGGGCTGTACTTACAAGGGATACTTGTATCAGTCTGGGGAATCAATCCCCATCAATCATGATCCCTGCACTTCTTGTAACTGCAAGGTAAGAAGTTAAAATATATCAGTAATGTGTGTTGTTTTTCATATAGATTTCTGTAAGAAAATGATAATTACTCTGGTGTTTTATGGTGAATCAACCGAAAATAAAATAGTAACATGCTAATAGTGTAAAACGTAAATGTAGGTTTATGTGAACTTGTATAGTAAGATACTTTTCTCTCTAACTTCTGTAAAACAGTCTTGAATTTTAGAAAATGTTATTTAATATTGACTTTTTTAATTTATCCATCAGAGCATTATAATTTTTTTTATTTTTGGGTTTATTTCTCAGTTAATAGCACAACATCAACTACTGTCTGTAGTTTGATCCACTTTTATTGATTTTTTTGTATTGTTTAATTTGTTTCATTTTTGTGTGTGAAGTACTAACAAATTTGCATCAATTGCTGATTATAATACTAAGTAACTAATATATACCATTTTTTTCCAAATTATTTTTTTGCATTTTGTTCTCCCTCATCATATTATAAAACCTTTAAGTGATTTATGGAATATTTTGGGGTGAAATATTTAGCCTTTTAAACTACTTTATTTGGTCAAGTGGTGCAAGTTTGGACAATATTCAAATGAGCAGTTGTTATGATCTAAGTTGAAAAAATTCTGAATAGTGATTTAATCTACTTCTGAATGTAAATGTTTTTAAACTTCAGTGTACCAGAAGGTCACTTACAGCTAGAGATATAACAAAATGTTTGCAATGTTTTTGAGTACTACCTCCTTAAATTATTTTTTGTACACAAATTATATTGTACTTTACTCAGAAAATGAATACAAAAATAAGAAAGTTGGTCAGTACCAATGTAATTGACCCATTACATTTGTATGACTAATTATTAGAAAATCATTTCTAACTTAGTTTTTGTGAAAATCATTACCTACTGAGCCCATCTGACCTAATATGTTGTACTGTTTCTTGATGGTTTTTACATGATTATGTAAATTATCAGATAATTTTCATGTGTAAATACAAATGTAAGAGGAATATAGCTGTGTAATTCATATATTTGCAAGCAATAAGTTTTCAAGTTAAATTTTTGTCTTTGTAACAATTTTGAAAACGTAAAATCTTATTATGTTCCTGGGCATCCTATTACAGGGGAAGATTGGTCAACACTCGGTGAGCAATAGAGCTTATAGTTCACATCGGTAAACACAATGTTATTCTTATTTCTTATTTTCACCTTAAATATTTCTTGATTTCACACACACTCTCTTTGTTTTCTTAGCACCATTTTCACACTTCTAGTTTTCTATTCTTTTGTTACATTCACTATTTTATTAGATTTCTGATATTAGGAAGCAGTCTACAAGTTTGATGTAAATTTTAATAGAAGTACTTATATACAAAGAGTGATTCAATATTATAAATGATAATGTTAATATCAGATATTAGAATTTTGTACAGATTTTTTATCTGTGTCACTGTGAATATCAGAGGTGCTCCATCTTCATTATCTTCTTCATAAATTCTGCCTTAGCTGGTTTTCATCTGTTGATGTACTTAGTTACCTTAATGTAGTCTAATTACTTTTAGCTGGAATTTATAAATTATTATTGTTCTTCTAGATGAAATTATTGATACCTGTGTTTTTTATTATTACTAACTGGGTTAATATGATTGGTATGTATAAAAACTGTTCAGAAAGAAACAACTGTTTTTTAGTACTTTGAATATGAACAGATTCTGAATGATAAATTATCACTTTAAAAGAGACAATGTTCTTCTACTGGTAAAAGCACCAAAAAGTATATTTCAATAATAGGTAGTATGAAACACAGTTACAAAATCTTAACTTTGAGGGTCATTGATATTGAATACTATGCTGCACTAACGTGCTTTATGAGAGAAAATGAAAGGCTGTGAGCATACAACAATGGTTAACAAATATGTGGGGGAATGGTTTCTTATCACATATTCAAGTACATAAGTGATTCACAAGGCTTTGATTCTCAATGCTGGTTAAAATTACTGTTAGACAGAAGCTTAACCCAGATGATCCAGGATTTACTGTACAAGATGGAGCTACTGCAAAGTCATGTCAGAGATATACTCTTCATGAATTGGAAATCAATATTCAGTCTATTGAAACTATTATTCGTAAAAACTCCCATAGTGACGAATTTGTTCAACGGGCTCTTTAGATGTTAACAAAATAAGACAAAAAAGACAGATTTGACGACTTTGAGTAGTTAGTGTTGCAATATAATATTGAATTTACACATTCAATGAATGTTTATTGCATAAGCTTGAGAGAGAAATCTGATATGGCTGAATTACAAGTTAGGAAATTGCATTTCATTCTGAACATTGCTAGTAATCTTAGTGCACTATTTTATGCCCCTATTCCCCACTGAAGATTTGAAACTTAATGCATTGATTGTGAAGAATTGTGTCAGACTCTTAAATAATAACTTTATTAGTCATCATCTCATGTCATCAAATTGGAATTGATTAAAACATTTTTTTTTCTATCTTAAACAGCCAGATTCTAAACATTATAATGTTTTTATAAGAAATATTTGATACATATATGATTTTTTGAACTCTGATGATTAAAATATCTCTTGATTACTATTAAAAAGTATTTTGTTCAGGCCTTTCATTTATGTAACTGTTAGACAATATTCGTGCTTTCTTTATTACTATGTGAAAAGTATTATGTATATTGTGGTAGTTGTCATAAATTGTTTAGAAGTTAATTGATTTCCAAGCCATTATCATAATTCTTCTAGTAACTGGATTGTTAATTTTTTCTTCACTTCCATTATTGTACAGCTCCAAAATTCTACATCAGTTTTATTATCAGTTTAGAATAAAAGCTTAGGAACTGTTCATTTCTCAGTAGGTGTAAATATATTTGTTTGAGAACAACTGCACAAAAACTAATCTTCACTAATCTAGATCTGGTATACAGCCTAAGAACATACATATATATATATTTTCTATTGGACCTTTCCTTAGAAAATATTTTCAACTGTAATTATTAATCATGTGTAAAAGGCTGGTTAGTACCAATGTAAAGAAATAGTCTTAAACTGAGATACTTAATAATAATTCAGAAGTAATTAAAACTAGTTAAAGTATAACCATAATTATAATAATTACCTTTAGAGATAATACTTTAATGCTTCCACATAGTTCAAACAATGTTATGAACTATGGTGTCAAAAGGTAATTTAAACTTTAAAGCCTGTAATAAAGTATAATGGATTTCATTCTTAAAATGTGTAATCTGTAGTAATATATTGAAATGCATTAATAGACAGTGTTTTCTGATCTAATATATGATGCATACTGTACATCTCTCGTGTAACGGTCACCAACTGAATTTCAATTACCTACAAGTCATTTAAGCATTCAGAAGCTTTTTGTTAGCATTGCAAGAATAGTTATAATTAATCATGCTCATGGATTCAAATATTTAAATAACTAATGTGTGGGAGTGTGGCTCTTTCTTTAGTCTTGTATATTTCTTATACTTTATAATAATAATAATAATAATAAAAATAGTGGTTAAATTTGATTAACTTTTTCAATATTGATATTAACCTCCAAAAATATTGTTAAGCAGTAGTACCTAACTATCGAAACAATGTATTTTAATCATAATAAGTTGAAATGTAAGAAGGGTGAATTTAATTAAATACACTGATTATCAGGTTGAATTTTAGTTTCACTTGAAGAACACAACTTGCTTTGATTGGAAGGCTATGTTAACTCCATTACAAACTTGAAATTTAAATTACCATTTAACATGAGTTTATTTGAGCTATGTGTAAACATTAAAGATTTTACCTTCGTAGATAATTTACTAATCTTCATTGTCGATTCTTGATGACAGGAAACTCACCTGAAGTAAAAATGTATCTCAAGATGGCTGGTATGGGCATTAACACTTACTTTCAACCTTCTTAGGTTTGTTAACCTGAAGATGACCTAAGAAGGTTGAAACGTGGTTCTCTACTTTATTGGAAAGTGTTAATACCCATACCAGCCATTCTTAGATACATTCATTGTTAACTGTTATATTTTTATAATGTTATTATCTACCCTTGTATGCACTAAGATTAATTCATTATTTGAACTATTTTCTTTTTTTATGCTTATAACCATGGAATTGTAGCATGCCTCTTTATTTCACTATTATTCTCTCTTCTTCCTTTTTCTACTTTTTTAGTGTTTTAACTTTTAAAATTTGAGCAGCTAAAACCTGACAAACCTACTAAACAGCAAATTGAGTTGTTTTTTAATAGAAGTTTAACTTAAATTTAGGAAATTTAAGAGTTTCCATAATTTGCATGAAGAATGTATTTTGGCCAGAGATTGAAATTTTAATTTAATTTTCAAATTAAACTGAAATCAGTGTTCTCAGTTCATATTTGTTTATGTTATTCTATGATTTAGTCAATTTTAGGCATACAAAATGTTTTGGTTTAAATATTATTCAAAATTTAGAAAACTTACAAACTTAGAACAAAATGTTTATATACCAAATCTCTTTCAATCTGTATATGGTATAGTTATTACAACTGATTTAATAATGATTAGAAATGTTTGTGTTATGTTGTATTGTTTTATGCACTTGTCAAACATTTGTTTTGTTTAGGATGGACAACTCTGCTGTTCGTATACTCCTACTTGTATTGACAGCTTTGGTGACACTGATGTCTTGCCCTCTATGGACAAATATAAACATATCAAGCCAAATTTTATCCATAACTTTAACCAATATCTTTTCAAAGAGGAAACAACACAAGTGGAAGATCTTCCCCTGTTTACTGAGAATTACGTTCATACAAGTTCTCCTCTTTCGAAGTTCCTCTTGGTGGCAAAGTCAACACAGGTTCCTGACTCACAGATGGCAGACCACCATATAAAGGTGTCTTTAAAGATTAGTAATGAAAATAATCCAAATAATAACCATGGAAGTATTGAAGAAAGATTTAGTGGTGCTAAGGATTATCTAGGCAACAAAAAAAAAGAACAAGATTTCACTGAATCCCAAGAAAGCACACAGATGCAGGATAGTGGAAAAAATCACCAAGGTCACAGTAAGGAATGGGTAAACATTCCAGAAGGAGGAGGAGTAGGGATTCCTATTTTGTTTTCTTCTGTATCTGAGGTTTCTGATATGAACTCTGAGTGATACTCAGAAATTATGTTAAGAAGGATGGATAGGAATATAATTTGTATGAGGGCCAGAATAGGTTCTTTTGCCTTCAGCTCATAAGCAGTGTCTTTGTGGAAAGTTCCTCTTCCACTTGCTCAGAAGCTCCGGTTGAATTTCAAGAGGAAGGTTTTAAAGAAATAAAGGAAGGGGGTAGAATGTTGGAGGTATGCTAAAAATACCCCATATCTTGTATAAACTGTTGGTCATTGCTGTGGAATGTTGAAAAAATGTTTGCCGTATTTTTCAAATGTAGTCTTGTTAAAATCTTTAAAGCTTTGTGTGCCATCCAGATATTATCACCTGTAGTAGGTTATTTAAAAAGTGTGGTACATATTTAATTTATTTAAAGGCTCATTTCAGAAGAGGTAATTGGACAAAAAATGATTCAGGAACTGGTGAGATGTAACTATGGAATGCTGATTCACTGTTACTCAATCATTTACACTAGTCTGTATATAAATGTTTGCACCCAGTCAATGAGTTAAGTTGTATATGTACTTAATTTATTAAACTTATTTTGTTTTGATAACTTAAGTTCAACACAAAGGTGTTTCCATTTTTGAATATTAGATCTTTGCAAAACTAAGATATGGAAACAGTAAAATATATGATGTATTTTAATTGGAAAGATAAAAACATTAATATATATATATGAATAATATATACATGTATTCGTGATGTTAAAAAAACACATAGATTCAATAAATCTTAATATAAGATGATAAAAATCGTATAACCTGAGCACTTTCAAAAGGTAGACGTTTTTTCTTGAAGGATAAACTCAGAATGTTGGTGTAACTGAATAAGTGAATACAAAAGTTGAGTGATATTATGAAGGTCTCACCTGTCATCCAAGGAAGTAACTTAAAAATGTACAAAAATACATGTAAATATATCTCATTTCTAATAAAACATAGCTTGAAATGAGGTCATTGGGTAAAACAGTGTTTGTAAAAAGATAAATAAAACTTTCTGCCAGAGCACAAGTCAATGATCAGAGATCATTGATTTCAGTATCCAGATTTATTCTACAAGGTTGAACAATATTTAGATTAGCAATCCAGTAAGTTCTTTTATCTTTCTGTCAGCTTTTGTTTTAAAGATTTTTTAATGACAATGAGAGAAACACTGTTAATGCCATAACCAGGTTGGTTAAAGTGCTGAGCAATAGGGAGATCTATTTTTTAGGTGTTACTAGAAGTTTTATGGTTGTTAAAATGTTTTGTAAGAGAAATCTGGGTAAATCCTACATACTTGGTGATTGTATTTTTTACATTGTATAAAGTAAATGGTATTCTGTGTTCCACAAGTAATTTTCTTAGTTCTCTGGTTGTAATTGTGAGAAAACAAGTTGGTAAATTTTATGAATTTGTAGATTCACAATGAGCTCTATTATATGGATGACAACTATTCTTGGTGAAGTGTAATTAACTTGCATGAATAAGAGTATGTTTTAAAATTCTGCTTTTCTGGAAGGAGATATCTCAGGAAATATCTTTTTAAGGTGGTCATTCAGTTTTAAGAGAAAAGTGATTTTCAGAAGGTGTGAAATGTTTCTGAGTTTAAAATGAAAGGTATTATTAAGAGGAATTATGTTTGAAACTTTAGTGTTACTCTATTATAGTATGTTTTCAATCTGTCTATCAATTCTGGTATCTTTATATCCTCATAGTAACATTGTTTGTTTTAAATCCTGGTGTGTTTTTGGTAATCTAAACAAATTTTCTTTATAAGAGCTTGACTGTTTTGTGTGAGCATAGTGACAGCTTTTATAGTGTAGATACTGTAGTCTGTCTGTCTGTTTTTTGTATAAATTGTGTAAAATTATGTTCTTTAAAAATATAGTGATACCAAGAAAGTTAATTGGGTGGGAGAGTAACTAAAGGTAAATATGATTGCTTTGTAAAAGGTATTTGAATGTAGGATAGATTATTTAAGTGATTCAAAATTGGCTGTCCAATTGAAAAATGTTACGATGAAACCTTGTAGAATGGATGGCAACTGCCTTTGCTGACCATTCTACAAAGTTTCATCGTGAATACTCCACCTAAACAGTCTCTCAAAGAAAAATGTCATGTATTAACTGTAAAGTTATTGGCATAATTGGGAACCATTTTGATGCTCATTGTGCCACCATTAACGTGAAAATAATGTTTTTATTGTATTGTGGAATATATTTAGATCATGGAACAAGTGAACTCGAATTATTGGCTTGTTCTTTCTCAGAAAACTAATTTTTATTTATTTTTGTTTTTCATGTAGACTCTTAATGTTTACCCATGATCTTTCTAATACTTCTCATTTATTTGTGACAATTTTCCATCCTGTCTTTTGAAATTGATCCATTTAACATTTCTTGTTTAGTCAATCTATTCGTGTCAACTTTATTTTACTTTAACAACAATTAAGTATAGTTCTCTTTGATCACTTGTAAAGAAAAATGTCTCTAACATCTTTTTATGTAATGATCTCATTCCAATTGTATTTTATTGGAAATGAAATGTACTTACAAGTAGATTGAAAAATATGCAAAATCACATCCTTAGAGCCCAGGTAACCTTCATCATGTTGCCCAACTCCCATTATAAATCTCTCATTCAGTAATGCAAACAGTTCCAGTTTACACCCGAAAAAGAAAGGTACATCTTCTGAAAGTACTCAGGTTACAGGTTTTTATCTTTATATTCAAATTTATTGCACCTGATTTCCAGCAAACATTTTCTGTGAGAATAAAATCGTTATAAGTATCCCAATTTCTGTACATTCTTTTCATATGGATTTTGAGTCTTTTGTGTTTTTTGGGGGGTGTATCCAATTTTTGTTTTTCTTTGTACAGTTCACTGCTGTATCTAGTCATTTGTTATCAACAAACATTTTTTTATCACCAAGTTTTAAGATGAATTTTATCAAAGGCCAATATTTATTTAATAATAATTGTACCTGATAATTTTTATTTGTTGATTGTTAAAGGAAAACTTTGATTGGTAAATTGAAGCAATTTACGAAGAAATCATTCCCAATTCCTTATTGAAACTATTATGCCCACAAGCAATTCAAAATATAACCTTATATATCTTTTCTCTTAAGGCATTCCATTAATACAATATTTAACTATTTTTTTTATCTATTCTTCTGCCTAATGTTCAGACCTGACAAATTGAAAACTTGACAAAATGTTTCTGATTCATACATTTTGTGTGTTTTCATATCATGTCAGATACTTTCCTTGTAACTTAAATTTTACGTCATGGATAAAATAGCTTTCTCTGTCATTCTCTTTGGAGGTGTTTAATAATAAATGGAAGTGCCAAATTTAATAACTGATAAAAACTTTATTCTTTTTCTTTTATAATATAGTACAAGTGAGACACCCAAAAAAGTGGCTTGTGTATATAGGTATTTGTGAATTAAATGGTCATTTGTGTATAATTAAAATATAGTTCATATCTGTCTTCAATTTGCTTTTGAATACAACTAAATTTCTTCTCATGCTATTAACTCGTAATCTGAAGGTCATGAGTTCACATTCCCATCACGCCAAATGTGCTTGCCCTTTCAGCCGTGGGGGCATTATAATGTGACGGTCAATCCCACTTTTCGTTGGTAAAAGAGTAGCCCAAGCGTTGGCGGTGGGTGGTAATGACTAGCTGCCTTCCCTCTAGTCTTACACTGCTAAATTAGGGATGGCTAGCACAGATAGCCCTCGTGTAGCTTTGTGCGAAATTAAAAAACAAACAAACAAATAAACTCATGCTGTTAATTATTCCTTTTACCATTTGCTCTTTCAGAAGAGGTTTATAGTAGAAGAAAGAATAAAATATCTTTGACACAACTTAAGTTCTCTTTAGAAACGGTCAAATATTTTTTTTTTTGTATGATCTGAGAGCTAACATTGTAATAACTGCTAACAAGGTGCATTACTATATTGTGTGTATATAAAGTGTTTTATTTATAAAACTTAACTGCACTTGTTTTTCTTTTATTTTCTGCATTATATGACATTTCTTATCAAGATTTACTTTTAATCTTAAGGTATAATTTCATGATACTTCTAATATACTTGGATGGTCTGAACTAGCAGAGCATGATATAAATCACGTATTTGTCACTTTAACTTAATTTTTCACTGTTTCCAGCCTTCATTAGTCCATATATCCAAAGTCAGATTGATGTGATATGTTTCATATTAGTGCCATTGTAGTTGTTTTATTCTGTGTAGTCGTGTATCAATATAAATAGAAAAAAATAACATTACTAGCTTGATTTATCAAAGTGTGATGTAAATAAGATAAACTGATTTAGAAGTACTGTAGCATTTCTGGGATATATCTTAACTCAATATTCATATAGTAATGTTCCAAAGTGACTTTACAAACAAATAAGTTTTATCTAACTTTAGCTTCTCATAGCTAAACTGAGTCAACCATTGGTGAGTTGAAGCTCTTCTAGCTACGCATCATGTCTTCCTAACAATAGTCTGTTACTTGTATGCAGCCTTTGATTAACCTGGATTAATTGCCATACTTAGCAAATTTATTCATTATCCATCTCAGTGTTCTAATAATTGTGTGAGTGTAGTACTTGTGCATTCTGTATTAACAGTTCAATATCTCTAGAAAATGTCATTATTCCAGTTATTCATATATTTTACTGAAACATTTGTTTTCCTAATTTTATCTCTAAAACTCCTAAATCACTCTTTTTGTGGTTTTCTCAAGGACTTTAAGACCAACATGTAAAAAGAGAACAAAAGATAACTTGGTAATGTTCAGAAAAGTCTTTAGAAGTGAAATAATAAACATTGGAGTAAACAGTACAAAGTGATTTCGTACACTGATCTCTACAGCTGTGCTGAGATAGTTACTATGAGTGATGTTTTGTTGATACAGAATTCATTTGCATAAGATGTATTAATCAAATAAAGTTTTTTCTTCTAATTTCAAAACAATTAAGTGTTTAGAAGATGAACTAAAGAATGCTTGTTATTAAAAAGTCAAACTTTGATAAAACTAAACAAAACCATTGGTATTTTTCTCCATTTAGCTCAAATGAAAATCAAAAATCCAATAGGTGTAGTTTACATTGTTTGTAGCCAAAGAAAATAAATTATAAAGTTAGTAGTAAATGTATTTCCAGTACTACACCTTGTAAACTACATTATGAACTTTGCAGATGGCATATAATTATGTATAATAACCTTCAGTGTATATAGTTTTGAATTGAAATTTAAAGAAATTAATAATATATCCAGAATGTAAAATGTATTTTAAAAATCACTATCAAAACATATAGTTTATACCACAAACAGTCAATCAAAATTGTTATGATAGTCAGTAGTCAAATTGAAAAGAAACAGTTTATAAGAGTGAGTGGATCAAGAACTAATACTAGACTTGCTGTGGTTCAACTTTTTAAACTTTTGGTGAGGTTTACAATGGTTGCACTGAAGTTTACATAGTTTGTTGTATTTATGAATGGACTGACATTCTTTGAAACCCAGATTTTGGTGTTTTTTGTTGTTTTTTTAAACGGTTGTTAGTCATATTCACAAAATGTTATAGTTTGACTACTGTATGAAATTATGGGTAACTTAGTGTTAAAAAGCAGCCTGCAGTTTAAGATTGATTGTTATAAATATTTACAAAAAGTAGTTCTTATACCCACTACGTTAGATATACAGATCCTTACTGTTGTCTTAAAAATTTCGCTTTTGTTTTCTGTTGTACTAAACCTGATCTCAATGTTGAATTAAAAGTCAATCCTACACTATTAATTGTGTGTGTGTCTAGTTCGGGTTTTACTTAATTGGAATAGTGACATGCTTACTTTTAGGTCTGTAAAATATAATCGAAATGATTTAGCAACTACAAATTTTATATTATTTTTCACACAAGATAGTGTTTCAAAATATGAAACTTGCTTTTTAAGTAAGCCACAGTATGAGACTATGAAATAAACATCCTTATACAACTAAATTACACTTGACTGTATTGGTCAAACGATCATAGTGTATGTAGTCCAATGCCACGAAAAAAATCTCGGGCGTAACTTTTTTTACCTATTGAAGTTTTAAGTTTTGCGAGCGTCTCCCATTTTTTAGCAGAAAAATCCACTTTTTCATATTCATTAGCAATGGTCTCACAGTGAGTTAGCAATCACTTTTACAAACTTATAACGCTTAAATCTAAGGTTTAATTCCCCGTGGTAAACAGGACACAAGAGCTTATTGTATAGCGTTGCGCTAAAATAGTAAAGGCTACGATAACATTTAGTGATGTATTCTGGTTCCTGTACGATATTCATCGGAACTGCGACTGCCGTTGCTCGTCCTACGAAAAGGTAAAGTAACAAACATAGTTTGGAAAATTACGGAAAAAAACTATTCACAATCATTCTTATTGAAAAAACACCAAGGCATACAATGACTTCAAACGGTAATTAGTTAAAGGTTCAAACACACAAATACGCTGTCTATCGTTCACCCTCAGTGACATGCATGGGGGTGATGGTGGTTAGGTGGGCAAAAGACCTTGTCTTCTTGCCTCTGTGCCCCAAAAGTGTCATTTTTTTTCTCTGTTATTAAAGTCAAAACCTACGAAATGGTAAATGATAAACCTGTTTTCACACATGGCTTATTAGGTGTGGGAAAAGCTTGAGGTTTTAAAACGAATGGAACACAGATAGATGAATTTTACGATAAAAACAAATCGATATGCTCTTACAAAATAATACGCAATAATTTACTATTTAGTTGAAAATTATGAAAATAATTAGAAGACATTGAATAGGAATGGCAGATGATTTACCAGCTTCTTATGGCTTTTCACCCCATGTCTATAAAAACAACCTTTATTGTCCATAGTCTTATCTAGCACATTCGACCCCCGCCAAAGGTCCGTGCATGGCCAGGTGGTTAAGGCACTCGACTCGTAATACGAGGGTCGCGAGTTCCAATCCCTGGCACATCAAACATGCTCGCCCCGCTAGTCGTGGAGACGTTATAATGTTACAGTCAATCTCACTCTTCGTTGGTAAAAAAGTAGCCCAAGACTTGTTGGTAGGTGGTAATGACTAGCTGCCTTCTAGTCTTAAACTGCTAAATTTAGGAAGGCTAGCGCAGAAGGCCCTCGAGTAGCTTTGGGCGAAATTCAAAAACAAACCCTCCCCCAAAAAACATACTTGCTTAACGCTGTTTTACAAAGCGTTCATTTTAATATTCTCTGCACTTTACAGTTTCCTCTAACAGTTAAAAACTTACTTGAATTTAGCGCAAAGCTATGTTGGTACATACAAATTATTTTTACTCTTTATTGGTGTGATATTTTATTCGATAGAGTTAAGTGAGGAAGCGTTTCCATATATTTTTCTTGTTTATCTCGGGTGTAAATAATGTTTTAGTGTTAAACGTATACTTGTTTTACGTCAGTTTTGAATCAAACCCATAATCCATTATCTCATATCGAAAACGGCAATTACCAAATTTAAAAGAACTGAACCATCTGTATCTACTAGTGATATAAACAGATGCAATACAGGTTTATAACTCGCCTCACGTTCAGTGATTAACCCGTTGACTACCAAGTATTTCATCTGCTACAATACAACTCTAATGCTTCTTCATTTTGTTACCTTTTTTGTGACGTCATTTTGGATCGAAAGTGAAACAGTATGTAAGTAGGTCAAATAATGTATGGTGCTGACATCTAGCGTTGAAGATAGATATTATGGAGAACGAATTAACTCGTCCGTGGCACTGTGCTACCAATCGGCTTGGACGAGTTATCTCGTTTACAGCATTGAACAGGTTAAACGTTTGTGTTCTGTTCTTCACATACTCGCAGCTCACTTTCTAGTTAAGAGCTGGCATTCTTAATAGATAAAAAGATTATCTCGTTCTAAAGTGGAATTATTCAAGGGAATGGAGAATCACATTTATTTAGACAGTGGCTAGCATGAAGTGCAACCAGAGATTTATTGGGTGAAGTATAAGGAGGCTTTCCATTCAAATGAAAAATCAGTGTAACGGTAAAACTTACAACGCCACTAGTATTATCAGCCACTGACTAGATGAATGTGTTAGGGTTCATGAAGAGAAATCTAAAACGGCCTTCTTCGTTGAATTATCACAACTGTATATTATCAGTAATGATTCTCTTACCTCGTATATCATGAACACAAGGTCGAATGTCAACAAGCAAAATGAGACTTCGTTTTCTTGTTGTTGAACAATTTTGACCTAAGCTAAGAGTTGGAATCTCTTGTTGTTATACAGTAGATACGTAAATAGAATTTCACTTTGTGCAATTCAAACGAAGAGAAATTGTAATCAACTGAATATGTTGTGAAAGGAACACAGTTCAATCTCATCCACTTTTATATAACGTACGACTGCTTTACTTTGCTATTGGTTTGCTACCTTGTCATGCAGCTTCTGCTTTCTAAAGCAGGGAAACGAAACTACACTTTATTTAAAAAATATGAATACAAACACATGTAGTAGCAGAAATAAATTATTAACATTAAGATTAATAATGAATCTTGTTAACAGCTACAGGGAATGTCTTTGATAATTTTTACCCTCTACTGTCACCTTAAAGGGCATGTGTGAAGCTTAACTTTTCTTTCTTTTTTTTTGGAAAGAGTAAAATCATTTCCCGAAACACAATTTGGAGTGATATTTGTACTTAATTTCTGTTGTGCCTATTGCAGCATCAAAGGTATATTAATTCTACAGATAAATGATTTTATAACACCAAGTGTAGTTGGATTATTATTCAATTAGACTCCCTTTTAATCGTTCTTCATACACGTGCACAAAATCGCACACCGTAAATGATAGTTTATATAAGAAATTCTAAACGATTCTGTAGTGTGCGATTCGCACATTAAAGCTAACTGTTGAAAAATTAATAGTTTTCAACAGTAACCAAAATTCCGATTAAGATACAAAAAAATGAAAGTTAAAATTCCCGTTCGTCTATGGTGGTAGTTGTTGGGGCCAGGCATGGCCAAGAGTGTTAAGGCGTGCGACTCGTAATCTGAGGGTCGCAGGTTTGAATCCCCATCACGCCAAACATGCTCGTCCTTTCAGCCGTAGGGGCGTTATAATGTGACGGTCAATCCCACTATTCGTTGGTAAAAGAGTAGCTCAAGAGTTGGCGGTGGGTGGTGATGACTAGCTGCCTTCCCTCTAGTCTTACACTGCTAAATTAGGGACGGCTAGCACAGATAGCTCTCGAGTAGCTTTGTGCGAATTTCAAAAACAAACGTAGTTGTTGAATGTAAAAAAGCTTTGAATATTCTATTAGTAAGTTTGATGGTTCTTTTTATATTGGAGCTGTTAAAAGAGTCGAAGTGTTCCATTATACTTATGTGTATGGTTCTTTCTGGTTCGCCAACGTTTATTTGTTTCTTTTGAATTTTGCGCAAAGCTACATGAGAGCTATCTGCGTTAGCCGTCCCTTATTTATTAGTGTAAGACTAGAGGAAAGACAGCTAGTCATCGCCAGGCATCGCCAACTCTTGAGCTACTCTTTTACCAGCGAATAGTGGAATTGACCCTCACATTATAACGCTTCCACAACAGAAAAGGTGAGAATGTTTGGCAGTACAGAAATTAGAACCTGCGACCCTTAAATTATGAGTCGAGTGACGTAACCATCTGATCATACCGTGTCTTTCCAGAAAGAATCAAAGGATAAATATTAGAAATAGAGGGGTGTCAAGATTCATATCTCATGGGTGACAGGAGTGAAACTATTGATATAATAAACTTCCTTTGTTTCTCTGCCGGATTTTATAATTATATTCTAATACAAATGAAAACCACAAAATTGATGCAGTGGTAAGATTGGGTAAACATTATCAGAAGAACAACCATCCTGATACGATGTAACTGATATTTGCGATAACAAGAATATTTCTATGAGTTTTTGTTTTTCGGAAGAAAACTACAAGAAATTCAAGGAAGATTTGCTTTAACATTTCACTCAAGAGTAGAATTTAGAATATTGTAAAAGGATTCTCGAAACATTTTTGAGTTTTGAAAAATATGTGATAAAGATAGGAATTATGTTGGATTGCTGTGGATTTGAATGTTTGGGAGCAACAGTAAAATACTTTGTCAGGTTTATAAATTGAATTAAAAAGTTATATTATTTACGTGGAATTTTTGGTGTGTTGGTTACGTTTTAAAATCATTGTTGTTAGTACAGGTCTTCTTTCATGTGAACGAGTTGATTCTGAGTAATGTTTTGTTTTATATTGGCTGAATGACAGAACTTCGGTGGTGAATATGTTGTGGTGTCTCTGAATCGTTGTTGTATTTGTATGATTCGGTATGTATGAAGCCATGTCTTAAAGATGTGGTGACACGAAGATAACGTATTTCTCTTGGAAAATATTTAAATGTAAATTTATTGATTAATGGAAAGTGTGTGTTTTCTTATAGCAAAGCCACATCGGGCTATCTGCTGGGCCCTCTGAGAGGACTCGAACCGCTGATTTTAGCGTTGTAAGTCCACAGATATACCACTGTACTAGCGGATAGCTTAAGAGAATGATTTTGGATATGAATACATTTTTTTTTGAAGGATTTGGTGTTAACAGACCAGTTATAAAATATATCGTTATTGTCTCACTTCCAGATGTATAATTTGACGGAATTTTTCTTTAGGATTTGGTTTTTGATCCCATCCATAAAAGTGTTTGCAAAATTTGGAACCATTTTAGTGCTTATGACCGTACTATACATTTAAATACAGTGTCCATTATTGATTTCATAACCAATCAGGATTTGAACAAAGGTTGTGAAATCAATTATATATTTTTTAATTCAAGGCTGTTGAAAATTTTAAGATGTTCTAGAACTTTAACATGTAAAATGTTAGTGTAAGTAAATAAAACGTTCATTGTACAAAGAAGATTGTTAGGAAGCAGTAAACATTATAATTAATATCCTGAATATTTTTAAGAAAAACGAGTAGCGTCTTTCATATAAAAGAAAGAAGGCAGGGAACGTCTTTCATGTAGTAAACAACATAAATAGATAATTTTCGTTAGCCATATTATCATCAGATATGATAAGACTACAATAATTATCGGGTTTATGGATTTTAGGGAATGGGTAGAAATCTCTCTGTAAAATACTGTTTTGGTGTTAAGTATCCAAAAGTATTTTTGTTGGTTTGGTTGGGCTTTTTAAACTCAATAGTTAGGGCGAAGGCAAGGTTCGTTAAAATGTTTGTCTCTGACTTATTGGTAATAATCTCCAGTGATGTAGTTCTTTTACTGAGTATAACAATAGTACTATTTTTTATAAGTAGTTTTTATGATCATGTCACTGTATCGATAACACCTCAAGGGTAATTCTTTCTTTTGTGTTGAGGTCATTGAGAATGTTTTTAGAGGATTTCAATGACTATGTCATGTATTTCCTATCAGTTTTAATGTAGGTTTCTAAGTGAGGTTCTTTATTAGTGAGAAGTGTCCGCCTATCTTTTTGCTACGAAATTAGGCATATTTATGATTAATAGAAGATAGTTTGTTATGAAATATTTTCTGAACTGAGAAGGCTTATTTGAGTATCCGTGGAGAGAGCCTGTCTTAGAAGTTAACATGTTGGAATGGTTTGCGATGTTCTATTGCGTATGGTTGTATTATTTTTGCGACTGGTTCTCCTTTATTTATCGTCCCACGCTGGTTCAGCGGTAAGCCTAAGGATTTACAACGCTAAAGACATAGGTTCGATTCCTTCCTCCGGTGATCTCGGCAGGTAGCTTGATGTGGCTTTAATATAAAAAAAATACACTCTTATTATTTTTAATCATCGAGAAATTTTCTTCAGAGAGACATTATACGTATAAGTGGTTGTAACTGTATGTTGTTACTGTGGAAACAAAATCTTCCGTTGGTTTCATGAAGATGTGAAGACGTGTATTAAATATTTGTTTTACTTTTACAAAAACGAGCTTTACTATGGAGATAAAATTTTGTAAACCTTAAATACATTTGCTTACAAGTTACACACATACACATAGTGAATTTTACGTTATTAACAATGTGTGTTTTTGTCACGTCATTGTTCACATCCCTAGATGGCACGTCAGTTACCGGATGAGGAGAGTCATTTCACGTTACCGTGCGCAGAAGCATGTTAGAAAGACGAGTATACGCATGTTAATAATACTAATCGTGCCAAATGGCAAGGCATACGTCAGCAACTTGTGTCTGTGTTTGTGTTATCGTACGTTTTTTACTTGGTGACGATCATCAGTTTTGTCAACGTAAGTCTTATTTCTCTTGTAAATTTTTTATTGTACTTTTTTAAAACTTCAATATCGAACTTGGTCATTCATACGATCTGTGACTATGACACGTAAGGCAAAAGTAAATTTAAGGGTGGAAAAACAAAATTGTTTGTAATACATTCTGATTTGATACAGAAATGAATTGTACCTTACACGTTAGCTGATTCAGTTCTGTCGTCGAACATTAACAGCCAATCTGGGCATAAAAAGAAAACGCATCTTATTAAAGTTACTGAAATGATACAGGAATGATGCAAGTGTAATGAAACAGCATTATTACCGACAAAGTGAGGCCCGGTATGTCCAGGTGGTTAAGGACTCGACTTGTAATCCGAGGTCTGCAGGTTTGAATCTCTTTCACATCAAATATGCTTGCCATTTCAGCGATGGGGGCGTTATAATATGACGGCAATTCCCACTATTCGTTGGTAAAAGTGTAGCCCAAGGGCTGGCAGTGGTCGATGATGACTAGCTGCATTTCCTTTAGTTTTACACTGCTAAATTAAGGACGGCTAGCGCAGATAGCCCTCGTTGTGGTTTTGGGCGAAATTCAGACCAAACCGGAATATTGTGACAGGTGATGAAATGTGGGGAAATTTATAAATTTCACTTTGAGAAATTATCTTCTAGTAGTTTATTTTAAGTATTTAGATTACTTTAAAAATCATATATATTTTCAAATAAAGGATGCCAGATAGTAATTCCGATAAATTTCCCGAATGAGATTCATATTAATGTATTAATATTGCTGTATTAAACTAATTTTATCCAAATCTCAAAATTTCTTCAGAATATTATTTTTTGAGAGTAAAATCAGGTGAAATAAACATCATGGGCGTACAATCTTGAAATAAAATCTGAGGCTATGTTTTGGACAGGAGTAACTTAAGAATCTCTCGTACAGTGCATTTTAAATTAATTTTATAAAATGAGAAGTCAAGGCTTATAAATTATTAAACTTTGTAATTGATTGGTAGAATAAAATCTACTCTTTTTATGTTTTGTTTTCATAGCATACAAAAATTGTATTAATTTTCATGACGAACAATACAAGCTAAATGAGCTCAAACGTGTTTAGTTGCAAAGTGAATCGAGTTATTATACAATAATCCAGGCGTTTGTGTGACATAACTTCAGATCGTTCACGTAACAAATGTATTCTGTTAATGTCATAAGGCCACTGTCATATGTGATTTCAAAAAGATGGCTTGTAGAAGATTGTTAGAGGTGTGGGACAGCTCAATGAATTAGGTCCTAGACTAAGTCTAATAGTCAACCTAGATTTCAAAATAAAGGTTAATGAATGTCTATTTACATTTTCTTAATTTTCTTTTATTGTGCATAAAATCTTAAGCATAAATTTCCAACTCTTTGGGTCTTACACTCTGTTTCTTTACGTGGGTGAATAATTCAACACCCCCTCATCTTTCAGGCAACTAAAAACAGCGAACAAACATAATGGTAGAAAAAGTGATGGTAAAATAATTTCTATAGAACTATAAACGCAGTTTATCTTCTCAAGTTGTTTCTTTACTCTAAAATATCCAGTCAGAAAACCTATAGAAGACAAAAAATAAAACTTTCTTCGTTGTACAATCAAACAGCTCTAAGGTTGAGAAAGACTTAAATTCTCTTTGATGTCTCCTTCCTGCAAGAGTAACGACTACTAGTTTGAACCTTCAACACACACAAGAATAATATCTGACGTCTTCCTTCTGGAAGGGTAGCAAATATCAGTTTGACCATCCATCCCACACAAAAAACAATAAACAAACAAGTAAAACGAATTAAGTTAATCTTCCGGGTTTTATGACTTGTTGCTTCAATCAAAACAAATGTTGTGATGGTTAAAACTTTATTTATTCCTCTCTGTCTTACAATTGTCCTAAACTTTGGCAGGAATTTAGTGTTTTCGACACTTAAGTCTATTGTTCATCAATTAGGTGAAGAGAAAAAAAGCTAAAATAGTGTATTGAGAGATTACTAGTTAATCTATCTGTATAATTATTGTAATGGACTTTAAAGTTTCGTTTTACGAATTAATATGACTTTAATAATGTTTTCAGTTGGATTAGGACAACTACTGCAAGAAAACGTCTCGATAGAACTACATTTTGCCATCGTTTGGTGTTTCGTAAATAGTGTATTGTAATCGAAAACTGATCGCTTTTAGGAAAAGTATGTAGAAATATTTTCCGACCCAAAATGTTTGTACACTCAGATTATAAAGTGACTTCAAATCGAGGATTTAAATTTTTTATGTTGAAGATACCCTTGTAATTAACAACAGTGTAAAACCAAATAACGTAGATCATATTGAGTGGTCAGAACCATATAGAAAGAAACTTGCAACAAGTCGCATCCAGTCTTGTAATAGGAGATAATTCGCGAACACAAAGGTCAGTGACAGAAGCTGAACATGTGACCCAGGCAACAGTATCACATAACCACGATTGATATATTTCTGTAAACGAGGTGAACAAGGTATGATTTCATCAAGATAAATCTTCCAGATATACCTTTTATTTAACCGTCGTAGACCTTAAACAACTGAGAAATGAAGCAGGAGTAATGCTTTTCCCTACAAATATATTACCTCTAATGTAGAACCAACGGACTTCTTTGCACCGAGAATCCGCGTTTCTGGTGCACTAAATAAACTATAGGATTGTTGTTGTTTCGAATTAAGCACAAAGCTACACAATAGGCTATCTGTGCTTAGCCCACCACGAGTATCGAAACCCGGATTTTAGCGTGTAAGTCCACAGACATACCGCTGAGCCACTGGGGGCTAAACTATAGGAAATAAGCTTGTTTGTTTTGGAATTTCGCACAAAGCTACTCGAGAGCTATCTGTGCTAGCCGTCCCTAATTTAGCAGGGTAAGACTAGAGGAAAGGCAGCTAGTCATCACCACCCACCGCCAATTCTTGGGCTACTCTTTTACCAACGAATAGTAGGATTGATTGTCACATTATAATACCCCCACGGCTGGGAGGGTGAACGTATTTGGCGCGACTCGGGCGAGAACCCGCGACCCTCAGATTACGAAGCGCACGCCTTAACGCGCTAGGCCATGCCGGCCCAGGAAACAAGCAGAGAAGAATATTGCACGTTGGATATTTCAGTTTTACATCTGATCTTCTTGCAATGGAAGTTATGCTATCAGATAGAGTTAGACCGGATGTAGCGACATACACTGTAACGGCGTGACAAAGCCCCGAAATAGTTTTGATATATATCGAAGGTACTCAACTCACTGTATTTCACGATATCAAATTACAATGAGGGTTCGCTTTATTTGCTAAATACATTTGTTATAACATTGAAATACTGAAACAGAATATTCTCCATATTGGTTTATTCCACAGATACGCTCACGTAATATTCATGACAAAAATTGTTGTTGTTGTTTTGAATTAAGCACAAAGCTACACAATGGGCTATCTGTGCTCTGCCCACCACGGGTATCGAAACCCGGATTTTAGCGTGCAAGTCCGCAGACATACCGCTGAGCCACATGACAAAAATGTTTTGTACAAAGGAGTGAATTTTGAATGACAAAATTCTTTAATAGAAAAACATATAAGTAATGTTTTAAATCAAATAGACAATAAAAACAGGATGTAACATTACGTACAATTAAGCTTTCAAAAGAGAAAATAACTTGGAGCGAACGTGAAAAAGTGTAGAACAAAAATGCAACAAAAACATAAAACATTTTAGATGCTAATTTTAATCATTTTAAAATGTAAAATAAAAAGCGAAATCATTGGTATTTAGTAAATTTTGTTTTTATTTTCGCTTCACCTGAATTTACAGAATACATTATTTATGTTTTATGATGTTCTTTTAACTGTTCTAACTTCATAAAAAAAGTTAACTGCTTCGTTTTACGTTTAAAAGTTTTTACTTACTTATTACTCCAATGTCAGAAGCCTAATTTTATTTAGAACTTCCTTAATAAAATTATTTCCTTCTATTATTCCAAGTGGCCCCCGCTAGTACAGCGATGTCTCTAAATTTGCAACGCTAAATTCATGGGTTTGATTCCCCTCGGTTAGCTTAGAAGACAGTCCGAAGTGGCTTTGCTATGAAAAAACACACACACATTATTCCAAGTGTGTCCCGGTGTTTAACCTATCAGAATGAGAATCTGAGGGTCTTAGGTTTAATATGATCCCGAAGATGACGCTTTTTGCTGTAAGTGCATTATAAGAGTGACAGCCAAATGTTATATTCTACTAAGAGTAAACACTACAAAAGGCAGTTGCTACCAACTGGATAACTTTTTATAGACGTCACTAATAGTGATATTTAGCTTGTTTGTTCTTTTCGTACTCGGCAAAATATTAAGCTAGTTTCGCTTGATACAAATAAATATTGTAAGAGAAATAATTATGAAAACATGAATTTCTACGATGCACAACTTTTGTAGATGGAACCCCTTTGTTTTTATGTTACCATATAGTTTCTCAATGTACGATTGTTTAATGTTGTACCACATGTCCCTTATTACATCAAACAACTCAACCAAGTTGTTTCGCTGCTTTTCTCACCTTTTGAAGACATTTACATTGGAACTTTGTGTTCAGACTAAACCTTAACTGTAAGCGTTCCATCAGTCTCTTTTCATAATATTGTTTCCTGTGGTCATTGTATAGTTGGGAACAGTTCCTTACTGGAAGATGGATCCCTGTCTGATGAAGAAATACCATGCTGGATCGGAATGTGTTTGTACTCGTAAGCAGTCAGTGCCATTTTTTTCAGAGCATTAGAGTTT
Source organism: Carcinoscorpius rotundicauda (assembly GCA_011833715.1). NCBI lineage: Eukaryota > Metazoa > Arthropoda > Merostomata > Xiphosura > Limulidae > Carcinoscorpius > Carcinoscorpius rotundicauda. The sequence goes on from CM022395.1 coordinate 53,234,656, forward strand.
TATCTTTGCCAAGATGAAACTCTAAGCCTGTAACGATCACCCATTCTGTTTCATTGTAAATGTTGTACATTGATTATGTTACTGTTCTCCTCTGCCTTTGGACAAACTGTTCTTGATTGTTGCAAAACTTTACTTATTTCATTGTTCCTAGTCCAATGTTCATTCCAATCTTTTGATTAGGTTAATTCTTCCCAGCGACAGTTTTTGAGCAGCTATACGTACATTGAGATCTCTTCGTGTGCATTTGTACCTGGCTGTTTTCGGAACTCTAGTGACTAGTTATACTACAGAAACCATTGAAATAAAGGAGATTCGAAGAAATAGAAGAAAATAAGATAAAAAATTTGGGATCTCGAAAATAATTCACAGACGAAAGAAAATTGTTTCTTTTTAAAATTAACAATCTGTTTATATACTAATTGAACTACTCCTTCCTGGACGGAAGTTATGTAAATCCTTTTTATTAAAAAAGCTATCTTATGACATAAAAAAATTAGAAGAAACGCAAAAACGCCTATATTGACTGCAATACTTGAAACGTGTAACCGCAAATTTGCATGTACCTTCTCAGGGATGTAATGAGTTTTCATATACCTCAAATTATGTGAAGATTCATCTACAGGGGCTGAAGTAATGATAGAAAATACCCATAAAAACCACAAAGTGCGTAACTGAAAATTTGTATATACCTCGAAATGGACCTAATGAGTCCCCATTCTAATTTGGTGAAGATCAATCCACACCCTGTGAAGTAATTACATTGAAATAAAACAGAAAACAGACAGTACTATTATATGTATATAAATATGCATGTGTAAGACTTAGTATTTCTCCGATACTCGTGCAACTTGTATTTATCACATGATTATAGTGTATTTGTTTCAAGAAACGTGTAAATGTTGACGAATTATCATGGCAGTTAACTAGTACAATAAATAATAGTAAACAAACGAGCTAAATCATCATATGGTATTAGATGTCACAATAAATAAATTAGTTTGATTTGTTTATATATTTTAACACGTTCTTCAGAAGCCAATGAATGTTTCCACACTACAATGTTTTTTTTTAATATTAAAGGTAAATTCAGTCTGGAAACTCTCATAAAGGGTGATATTGGATATATTGTTTCGAGGCAAGTTCAAGACAGTTTTAGTTTGCTAATTAATAAAGTTTAAGTAACGTTCTCAAATCTCCATACTAGCTAGTATTGAGGTCTATCCGCTGGGAGTAAATCCAATTTATGTATAAAAACTCCGCATTATCAGCATAATTACTTATGCAATTGCCAACTTTTTATGTTTAGCTTTCAAGTCAGATACGAACGATTTCACCAGTGATTTCATAGGGAAGGTTGAAGTATCACTACAGTCAGCAGTGGGATGATCAGACAGAAACACTTTGATATCAGCTACAGACTTGATATCTGATTCGGTTTTCTGCACAATATTTACAAAAGTTGTTCTAAGCTGTTTCTGAATATCTCTGCATGTTATTTGGAGACTTCCATGTTTTTCTGTGCTTGGCTGTTAAGGTCGTGATGTTCTGACAGATTTAAGTCATTATAATTTAATGTTGTGTAAACGGGCATGGACGTGGGGAATAGGTGCAAAGGGGTTCAAATCCTCATCTGCTTTTGTTGCCGAAATTAACAACTGTTATTTATTGTACAAGTCGGCGCAAATTTAGATGGTGTTTAAACATATTGTTTGGTTGAGAAATTAATTAAAAAGAACCATATTCTATCACAAAGAAACATTAAATGTCAGTGTTTTACTTGATTGGTTTATTAATTACTTTAAAAGCTTTTCTTTCAATTTTTATGATGTCAACACAGCTGGAGTCTACAGAAATCCTGCTGCAGCTTCAGCCAATAACTGATTATATATAAACGAATATAACAATATAACAGTCAGTTAATCGTTGCCATGGTAAATTTTTGCGTACTATCTTTTCCCGCGCAGACTCTAAAAATGCGTTTGTATTCTAGACTTGAAATTTGTTTTCATCAAAGCTAGTATTGCCCAGAACACCTACGGCTTTTACAACATATACTTGTTACAAAATCGATTTTTAATTGTTCAAAAATTAAAATAATCGCGAGAAAGATGTTTTTAATTGTTAATTCCAAAAGTAAACGAACATACAATTGCTATGATTGTGTAAGTTACAACTCAAACGAGAAACAAACAGACGTCCTGTTTACAAATGCTAAAATATAGATTTAGATGTAAACCTTATTTTTTTTTCTAAATATAAACATAGCTATTTAATTGTTACAAAATTTGGAATGTTTGTTTATAGATTTTTATTTTCGTACAAGCTGAGACACACAACTTACATTTGGAGTAAAAAGGTTGTATGCATGACTAAAACCAATGAATTAAATCAGTAATTTGTATTTATACGCACAGTCTATTTCGCACATAATCTACAACTATTTTATCCCACATTACAGAAATGATGCTACAGCTACTTTCCTTTCACTAATCCTTTTCGACAAAGTCAGTGTTTGTGCTGAGTACTTCTTGATAAATTTCAATAGAAGATCTTCCTCCTCCCTGAGCCAAAATAAATAAATTTCTTTGTGATTCAGGCCAGGCATAGTCAGGTGGTTAAGACACTCAATTCGTAATTTGAGGATCGCAAGTTCGAATCCCCTTCACACCAAACATGCTAGCACTTTTAGCCGTGGGAGCGTTATAATGTAACTATCAATCCCACTATTCGTTGGTAAAAGAGTAGCCCATGAGTTGGCGGTGGGTGGTGATTACTAGCTGCCTTCCCTCTATTCTTACACCACTAAATTAGGGAAGGCTAGCACAAATAGCTCTCGTGTAGCTTTGCGTAAATTTCCAAAGCAGATCAAACCAAATCTTTGTGATCCTTTTCTTAAATACACGACAAAGAATTTACCATGTAAGAAACAAAGGGGTTTCAAGGTAGCCCTATCACTTTAAAGGTCTGACTTTCTGCTTTAGTTGCAATTTTTCCTGGTAAAAGAGATCAAAATTTTTCAAGTAAAAACTGAAAATAAAGAACATAGGAATAACAATTGGTCCATGAATGTGGAGTCGTTAGCAAAATAACCATGCTTTGTTCCCTAGTTTAGAGTAGGTAGGGGGTGATAGTGACAGACATAAAACATTTTTTGTAGTCCGTTTGTCATTCAACCAAATTTGGTTGAGCTTGGTCCTGCAGGCAAACAAGCAAAAAGTTTTCTTTTTTTTATGAATGTAAATCAATCACATTACTAGAATTAAATATAGTAACTTTGAAATTGCTGGATTATAACCTAAATAGTTTTGTACAAGTTTTGATTGAAACCTTGTCGTGTTACTTCATCAAATTTTTTAATTATTTACTGATGAAACACGTGATGAGTTTTTATATGCATTTCAGAGGCTGAACAAAAATCATAGTGACCTTTAATATTGCTTAAACTTATCACAAATATTACAGGTAAACAATACCAAGCAAGTCGAAAAATTACGTACCAGTAATAAAAAAGCAAAATTAATGAGAAATGTCAGTATTTGGTTACATAAATATCAAAGAAAAAATAATTTTTTGAGATGAATAAATTGATGTTTTTGTAGATGGTAAGTTATCTTCTCTTGTTTATTACTTCTCTCACCTGTTTCTCATACTTTTGATGCAGCACAGTTCACTCCTGGATAAGGAAAACTCTAATGTGCTAGACGATTGTAGAAATAGACTGACTCTCCATAATCGTTCTTCCTAACAAGCCAAACACATGATAAATTGGACTAAGTCCAGTAACTTAGTTGGCTACTCCGGTATCTCTATTTTTTCACCTTGAAAAACATTACTGCATGATACTGATGGTGTGAGGACCTGTGTTATCCTGCTGATACATGAACCCATCTCCAACAGTAACAGGATAAAGATGAACAATGTGTATCAAGATCTTATCCGCGTAACGTCAGAGATCCTCCATCCACCACATATTCCTTCTATATACAGATGCCATGAAGCCCACCACCGAGTCATCCTCCCAAAGGTATCATAATGGGCAAAAATCACCTTACTTACGTCATTTTACTTACACGTAGATCACTTCAATGGATACAGAATCTGCTCTCATCTGTGAGTATAGTACAAGTGTCCACTGATGAAAGGTCCAGGTGATATGTTCTTGAATAAACGCAGATCGGATTGTTCCATGCTTTTGGGTTATTACAGGAGCTATAAGTGATATTCTATACCTGATATTAATATATACACTACAAATGTTTGCTGAAGCTTGTTTATGATGCCCTTAGCGTTACTGATATGGTTTCTAAAGGCTAAGGGCCCGCATGGCCTAGCGCGTTAAGGCGTGCGCTTCGTAATCTGAAGGTCGCGGGTTTGCACCCGAGTCGCGCCAAACATGCTCGTCCTCCAAACCGTGGGGACGTTGTAATGTGACGGTCAATCCCACTATTCGTTGGTAAAAGAGTAGCTCAAGAGTTGGCGGTGGGTGGTGATGACTAGCTGCCTTTCCTCTAGTCTTAGATTGCTAAATTAGGGACGGCTAGCACAGATAGCCCTCGAGTAGCTTTGTACGAAATTCCAAAACAAACAAACAAACAATTCTAAAGGCTAAAGAAGCAGTATGCTGCATCTATAGCGCTTCTGTGACCATGGACTGGCCTCCTGGTGTATTCTTCTGTGACCATGGACTGGCCTCCTGGTGTATTCTTCTGTGACCATGGACTAGCTTCCTGGTGTATTCTTCTGTGGCCAGGTATTGGAGAAAAATCTACTGACCACAGATTGTGAGAACCTCATGTCTTGTATCACTTTAGTTTGTTTTAATTGGTTTTAAACAGCAAACATACTTTTTTTCAAAAATTAATACCAGCAAAAAAACCTAAACTTAGCATTATTTGAACAGTAAGTATTTTCCTTTATCAATCATAACAACTAGCGTTTTACTTTTCGGAATTTAAGCCATTTCTCATAAAGGTTTAGTACATAAATAGTCATTGGTGCATAAACTTCCAAACCCTAGGAAGGATTAGTGTAATGCTGTAATAAGCATGCTGAATTTGAAAAAAAAAAAAAGAAACTGATAGCTGACAAATGTACAAATATAAACAAAACCTGATACAATTTAATTTTTGTAAGTAGTGTTTAAAAGTTTAGGTTTTTAGAGTTTCTCTAAACGTTGTTTCACTTTCTTTTACTGTGAATTGCAAAATTATTTGTGTTAATTTATATCTGTTTGAAAGCTGAAGAAAGTCTCTTCAACAAGATGACGTGAAATAAGCTTATACAATTTAGATAGGTTTGTTATGAATTTCGCGCAAAACTACACAAATATCCTAGCCGTTTCTAATTCAGCAGTGAAAGACCAGAGGAAAGGCAGCTACTTATCACCCCCCAACGCCAATTCGTATTATTTTACCAATGAATTGTGACTATGATTTTTCACACTATAATGCTTCCACATCTGAAAGATCGAGCATGTTTTATGGGAGGGAGAACTGGAACCACCTCGTCATGTACACTTAAGTGACTAGTTACTGGTTAACAAAGAAAACTTTATTAAAATTTTAACAAATGCCAATGTTTGTTAAAGGGTTTTTTTTTTTTCATTGTCACCAACAACTGGTTTATCTTAACATAATACGAAGCAAAGAAGTTACACTGCAGAAGATCGCTTGGCGTCTAATAAAAATTTCTTATCGATATTTAATCGTTTCTTTGTTTAAAGTTACAATACTTTTACTTTTTAATAAATGTTATGGTTTTCTTGGGTCGCAATACTTGTAAGTGTTGTGTTCACAAAATTAAATTCTCACCAAAACCCATAAATTATATTTATTGTTTACTGAGTATGGTAGGCGATCGTTATACATTCTGATGCATCTCATACTTATTTAATTTTATTAGTATGACGGTTATTTTATTCATTCACCGTAAACTATATAAATTGGCTAACGGGCTACTTAATAACTTGTAATGCGATCATGACATGTTTTGAATAAAACATCATTACACTTATCAGTAAGAGTACAAAATATTTTTTTTTATCAGTTAATTATCATTGAGTTTGATTTACATAAAATAAAAAAACATATTTGTTACTATTTGTTGCTATTTAGTCGACATTAGCGGGCTAACTTGCACTCTTAAATGAAAAATGTGTTATATTTTGCAAATGGCGACCTTCTGACATAAGAACCAGATTATTAAGTAGAACTTTTGGATGTTACCTACTTGCCAGTTCTCAGCTTTAGCAATGTTTTTTTTTGGACAAAATGACGGTCTTAATAACTTTTGAGAACCAAAGTTAGGTGTTTATAAAAATCTCTTAGATTGTTATAACAAACATTTTAGACTATAATTAGCAATAAACAACATGCTACGGGTACTTTCTATTCCTGGCCCATACGTACATATCAAGCATAACCGTACTTAGCGCTGCTGAGTACTAGACTACATATCCAATTAATCTGTAGTGTTGTAGCATTGTTCACTGTATGTTCACGTTGGAATGCAGCTCTGATTTGCTTTCAAGCATCTACAAACAGAAATAGTCTATTTTTTCTTGCACCCACAAAACATTAGTTACACGTGCAGTTGACGTAGATAAGGTCATTTACACAAACTCCATTCTATCTTCACATTGTGTAGTTTGTTTGATTGTCGAGAAATCCTCCCACTTGTTATTTGAGACTCGTTAGGTGAGTATTCATAATTAATAATTTACGAAATGAATATCTAATAAATCTATTAATTAAACGCCCCACAGTAGCTCAGCGGTATGTCTGCGAACTTACACGCTAAAAACCGGGTTTCGATACCCGTGGTGGGCAGAGCACAGATAGCCCATTGTGTAGCTTTGTGCTTAATTCAAAACAACAACAACAATTAATTAAATACATACTTGTTTAAGGTTTAACACCTCCAGTACGTGTAATGTGTATCTTTACTCTTATCCCTAAATCTTCATAACTTATCTTAGTAAGTAAATGGCCTTTAACACTGACAGGCTATGGTGGCACAAGGTCATAATGATACTTTGACTTTGTCTTGGTTCCGAACTAAGTATGGTCACTGATTCCACGTCTGTTATATAAACAATAGAACACCTAGCATGTCTTTAATTAAATTATAAATGTTCTACTGTCACACTTAGATGATGTTTGCCGACTACGTGACGTTCGATTATGATGTTACATATTCTTAGTTATCACAGGTAGCGAATTTCGATTCATCTTTTGTTCAGTAGAGCACGCCGAAAAAACCACTTGTGAAATGAAATATATTAATCTTAAGTCATAAGCTAGACATTTTCCCAAAATTTTTATACGTTACTCGAATTTCATCTAAATGTCCACAGTACAAAGCACTGCTTGTTCATCTGATCTAATTCTACTCACCTTAATCAACTATAGTGGTTGAAAATGGCGTTTGGCAGACTTGAAAAGGGATGGAAAAACAAACAAACAAGAACGTTAGTAAATAATTTAAGAAAAGTTCCAGATAACGAATAAAGTTTTAAATTTCTATGGAGTGATAAATTTTGGGACTCACCTCGGAGTGTGTAAGGCTAGAACAAAAGGTTATTTATACCCAATAGCTACCGTGTTTGTCATGTGATCAATACAGAGCCAATGACCACACCTTGATATTGACCGAGCATAATTCTTGGTGGAGTTGAATAAAACATGTGTGAAAAATGTTTAGGTAAGTATTGGAGGGAGCATATATGTATATATATATATATACCACCAAGGTGAAGAAAGTTATTTATATTCTGTGTTAAATATATTAATTGTGCAGTCTATACTGTGTTGATGGCCATACTAAGGAATAAACAATATGGCTTATGTTAGAGTTGAATAAAGTGGTAATTTCGAAAAGTAGTATGCTAGCTTAGGTTTATGTTAAGTTATGAATAATCCGTACCTATTATATCAATTTGGAAATTAGTATTCCTTTTGTTAAAAATATGATTTTGTTTTTATTAACATAAAGCTACACAATAGGCTATCCAAACTTTGTTCCCTAAAGAAAATCGAGTCCCGAATTTTACCGATTTTACCGTTGCGAGTCTGTAAACTTACTGCTAAGCTACTTGTAAACGACGGCTTTATTAAATGTAGTAAAATTCTCAATGTTATACAATTTAGTTACAAATAAACTATGTCTACCCCAAAATTAAAAAAAAAAAGTGTTTATAATTTACAAAAAACTTGGCACTATAATAATTGAATTATTTAATATAACTTATACCTCAAAGCGTCGATTTTTGTAGTAGTTTCTCTTAATATAACTTCAAAATATGCCTCACAAAGAATTATATTTAGCTACGTTAATAAAATTAGATATGTTTAGTACTGCTAAGTGGTTATCGTATATGTTAATTTCAAACACATTATTGTATCTTTCCTTAGAAGTTGTATAATGTAGCTACCAGCCATCGGTATATCTTATGTCTGCTTTAAGATGCGTAAGCCGAATAATATAAGTGTGTTAAACCGTAACGCTAAAATTATGATATTTTATTGAGGTTGAAAAGTAAACGGCTTTATCTTTCAGCTGTTAACACAGAAAATGCAAGGACAATGATAAAGATGAACATTTATAAGTTGTATAACTCAGTTGATATTGTTTTGTTGTGCGGTTGTGCCTATTATTTGACAAATATTAATAGCTGTTATTTGTAGAATACATGTGCATAAAGATTCAATTATGTTGATCTTAACATAAAAGGAAAGAGGGCGTAAAACAATGAAGCTTACCATCAATAACGTTTTAAATGAAAACAACTAAGACAAAAGCAGCACTTCCGACGTATATTTATAAATATATATATTTATGGAATGCTGGCTAGCTAGCTCTGTTTTTGTTTCTTCTAACGTGGATTACAATCTGACTTTTACAAGGAAGACATCTAGTGTCCTCGTAGAAAGTTCTGTGTAGGACAGTTTATGTTTGTTTGCGTAGCTATGGTCTATCTGTGTTGTGCTTAGCACGAATATGAATTTACGGGTCTTAGGATTACAAGCCTTCAGATCTACTGTTAAGTTACTGTGGGGGTAAATGACAGTTAAATTAACTTAGGATAAAATCTGGTAGAAAATGGAATTATGAACGTTATTCCATTAAGATAAGTACAGTAGAAACATAGATCAATACACCTTCTGTCCCGTTTAACTTTTATCGTCTAGTCTCTCATGCAAAATGGGCCCGGCATGGCCAAGCGTGTTAAGGCGTTTGACTCGTAATCCGAGAGTCGCGAGTTCGAATCCCGGTCGCACCAAACATGCTCACCCTTTCAGCCGTGGGGGCGTTATAAAGTTACGATCAATCCCAGTATTCGTTGGTAAAAGAGTAGCCCTATCTGGCTAGTGCAGAGTAGCTTTGCACGAAATTCAAAACAAACAAACAAACTCACGCAAAATGAAATGCAGTCACCTATAAGGTTATTTTAGTTTGTTAGAAATTATACACTATCCGTAAAATTGTAACACTTTCGTGATAATGTCTGCAAGGTAAGTTATCAGAAGGTAAAGGAAATCTTGTAAATTTCGAAAGCAAAAAACTAAATAAATCGTGTATCAACCTAACCTATGATTAATTTTATGTCCAGTTTCTGATAAATAAGTTTAGTTATCACATACATTCTGAATATTAGGTGGATAGAATTATAACATCATTATGTGCTAACGTTTCTTGCTTTAATGTAACTAAGGTGGTCCAAACAACTACAAATCATGTGACTGAAATTTATCTTAGTGAAAAGAAACTTGTTTGCTAATTGCTAAAATTCTTCGTGATATATAACTGTAAGTTTATTATTCTAAACAAGTTAATTAACATACGAAAATAACTACAAAACCAGAATAAACCATAATCTGTGTGATTTTGAAAAGAAGCATTCCTGCTTTAGGAGTAAATGAAATTTTCTTACTTTATTTTATGCCAAAAGATGTACACACTGGGTTAAAATACATGTATACTGGGCTAACTGTAGTTACTTATAATTTATTTCAAACGGGTTTTCAATTTGCTATATACCTTACGCATAACTATATCAAATAGCCGGTAATTTTAATTTTATAAATTAAGTAAATTTCGATATATATCAGATTTATGATATTTGATAACTCGACTGATAAGTACAATTCTGTTTGTTAATTATAATAACGGTTATTATAAATATTGGTTTATAGACAATAATTTTACAAACTCATAAACAATATTCAGTCTTTTATGTGCTAAATAGTTTATCAACGGTCCAAGTCAACACAAATTACTTTTATGTTGATACAAAGATATCTTTCACTTTTCGGGAAGCTAGCTAACTAGCTGTGTTTTTGTTTGTTCTGACGTGATTTACAATCTCACTTTTAGAAGGAAGATATCTAGTGTTCTTGTAAAAAGTTCTCTGAAGTTAAACGGTTCGCGGTGTTCGAAATCTATAAACGTTCCAACTCAAATTCTGTAGTTTGCCGATTAAAAAACATTAACCACAATTATACCTTCTAAATCTTATAGTATACTAACTGTAGCTGATCAATAATATTATATTTCTTGGCGAGTTGGTTTATACAGTTTAAGCGAGATTCTAGAACGTTCAACAATGTTCAAAGACACGCTAGCATTTTTGTAAAACAAATATTCTTGATTTTTACTCTTGAGAATCTTCTACAAATTTAGAGAACAGGCATGACTTGCGCAATACACATCCAACAATATACGTCACACATCTCAAACTGAATCAATCGCATCTGTTAAAATAAATGTATAACATTAAATCCGTTACAATGTGCTGTATTCACTGCAGGTATTGAATCCTGATTTCTAGCAATATGAGCTCTCAAGCATACTGGTCAGCCACTGACAGCAGTAAAGGAAATTTTATCTTTACAAAACGCCCAGATTACCTAAATGCTTTTGGTATGAATAAAAAAAATTAACATTTAAAAAAGTCTACAGCTAAAACTTTGTAAGTCAATTTCAAAGCATCTAAAACTGACCAGCAGAAAATTCTTTATTTATTGAATTCACCCGGCGTTAAATAAAATAACTCAGATATTTGTAGATTGTACTTAGCTTGAAAATGTGTTTCTGAATAGATTATGTTGTTTGGTGCAAACTTAAGTTATTTTTGTTATATGCTGGTGAAAACTGATACATAGGATAACGATAAACGATCCTTCTAAATAAAGTTAAATCGTGTGTTGGTTACAAAGAGAGAATTCTTTAAAAGTAGATCGAAATAGTTACTGAGAACGTGTTAGAGTTTCCTAATTATCTAAATTATCTTTATGTATCTAAAATCACATCTCTTATGCGTGGGTCGATGTAACTACCAAGGGACACATATGGAAGACATAGAATAAAGCAGCCCGCTCCAGGTAACTTAATCAGGAAAAATCCAGGGGAACACTTGAAGTATAGGATTGGGGCGGGTCTAACCCAGCATATATAAGGGAGAATAGTATGCTAAGCAAGAAAGACAATGTTTGTATAATGTACTTTTTCTTCGTTCTCAACATCAGTTTGTTTTCCTTTAGCAACTTTATAAACCAGAAAATGTAAAAATAAGGTTTATCAGCTGAGTGATGAATAGTTGCACGCCCGACGTGTCTAATCTTGAGAAACATTGATCTGTTTCTTGCCTTTGTCTCTTCTTTGTGAGTTCAAATTTCGATTTTGGGATTTTGTTGGAGAATTCTTTGTTTGAAATTAAGCGCAAAGTTACAGAATAGGCTATCTGTGCTCTGCCCACTACAGGTATGGAAACCTGATAGCTAACGTTGTGAGTCGGCAGAAATACTGTTGTGTCACCTGGGAGTTTGTTTAGACTCCTGGTTATAGAGAATTTGGAGTGTAATAGATATTTCTGAAAGCACACAACTTTTAATAATTTTCGTGGTATTTTTTGTTTTTGATTTATTTTTTCCCTTCACGTAGTTGTCCCGTGAAGTAACGTTCATGTTGTGTTAGACCAACAACGACACCTGTAAAACTGTTTCTAAATAGAGCATTCATTTGAATTAAAGATTAACGATAACTAAAAGATGTTGTTGTAGCAATGCCTTTTATTGCGTTAGAAATCAAGCTTTTTGCCACATATTCCATTCACATGAGAACAACTAATATATTGTACTTGTACAACTTACTTAACTAGCCCTGCTCTTGAATAACTGTAATAGTAATCTTTCCGCTGCTAAAAGTCACTTCAATTGTGTTTCACCTAATCACATTCATAAGTAACTGTAGCAATAATCTTTCCTTTGCTACATTTCTGTAAAAGTCATATTACTAGTATTTCTTTTTCTTTGCTAAACATCTAGTTACACCATATTACAGAGATAACTACATGAAAATGACTTAAACAGCCATCTTGTGGTATGCATTTACATAAAATAACGTTGTTTGGAAAAAAACTATACGTTTCGCACTCTATATTTATGTAAAAACAAAAATATTTATTAATAAACTCACACAGAAGATAAGTTGCATTAGGATATCCAAAAGAATTCAAATCTATCATTACTTTTGCTCAACATATGTTAACATATGTTTTTTCCAGAAAATAATTAGCCAATAATTTGTAACAAGAACTTCTGTGAAGAGAAATCACAATTTACACGATATTAGAATTACTAGTAGAAATACACGTTCTCCGGGCAAGACCTTTCCCGAATTTGTCTGACAATTCAACAAAAGTGGGCCCGGCATGGCCAAACATGTTAAGGCGTTCGACTCGTAATCCATGGGTCGTGGATTCGAATCCTCATCGCATCAGACATGCTCGTTCTTTCAGCTGTGGGTGCGTTATAATGTTACGGTCAATCCCACTATTTCTTGGTAAAATAGTAGCCCAAGAGTTGGCGGTGGGTGGTGATGACTAGCCGCTTTTCCTCTAGTCTTACACTGCTAAATTAGGAACGGTTAGCACAGATAGCCCTCGAGTAGCTTTGTACGAAATTAAAAAAACAACAAAAAGCAACAGTAGTGTATTCACACTTGACATTTAATAAAGTTCACCATCCATAAGAAAAAGGATTTTGTTGAAAATTTAGGTTTAAAATGACCTATCATTACAACAATACATCACAGAGATTTTATTCAAGTATTTCTTTGTAGACACAGTTATCAATGAAAGAGCTTTGCTCTTCTGTTGCAACTCGTCAGAATTTCGCTAAAGAAAAACAAAATTGTAAAGTTGGTTTTTATTACTTTGAATTTGAAATTAATCTTTTTTTAATTTTTAGTGGTTAAATCTGAAACATATTACTGTTTGGACATTTCATTTTTTTTTGCTTTTTGTTTAGCTATAAAAATATTGATTAGTATCTGTTTCGTGAGGTTATTTCAGTTACGTGGTCAGTCTTCTAGTTTCTTTATTTTTTTCAGCTGATATGTTTTTTAACCATTCAGAAGCTCTTTCAGATAGTAGAAAGCTCAGCTATTATCTGACTCAGAGGTATTAAACAAATAGCACAAGAAGCTGATGTTACTTTACCTTTGTGGACATTCCGTGTGTTTGCTTTCATTCTGATGTTCTTTCTTAGTACTGCTCTTACAATACAATGTAACATTAAAGCATTGAGTACACGTGCATTTATGGACAAATATGTCTCGTACTTTATCTTTTTCTACAATATATATATACGGACCACATACTTTATCTAAGTTATGTCCAAGCAAATAATTCATTCAACGGTTTCTTTCTGCTAAACGCAGGCGAATCATCTGGGAAGACGAGAACTATGTCGTAACTTTAATTGGACATGGTTATGTGGTCAAAAAGTTTTGTTTGTTTATTTTTAAATTTCGCGAAAACTACACGTGGGCTATCAGCGCTAGCCGTCCCTAATTTAGCAATGTAAAACTAGAGGGAAGGCAGCTAGTCACCAACACCCACCGCCAACTCTTGGGTTACTCTTTTACTAATGAATAGTGGGATTGACCGTCACATTATAATGTCCCCACAGCTGAAAGGGCAAACATGTTTGGTGTGATGGGGATTCGAATCCGCGACCCTCAAATTATGAGTGATATTAGAATTAATTGTAAGCAGAAAGAAAATGGAAATAATTTCTATTAATGAATGTTATCAAAACTATTCATATGAATTTGATAAAACTGTCGACAAAGTTTTTTCTTCTTTTCATTTTTACTGGTTGTAAATGTGCGTTTTATTAGGCTTAATTTTTCTTCTCTTACACGCGCTAGTAATTATGCGACAGCTGAAATCGCTACAAAGTCGTACATTACTAACGCTCAGAGTAATAAATATCTAACTCGTTAGGTTAAACGGTATTTGTACTCGTGAGTTTGCTAACAGACTGAATATTTATCTCCTCTTTGTGGTAGGTTCTGATAACACGTGAAGAATATTAATTAAATCATGAAGAATACACTTTAAAGGTAATGTATTAGCAGTCTTCAGTATACCACAGTTTTAATTTCCGTTTTCAAATATATATTGCTCTTTCTTTGAGCACGAGACATGGCTCACATAGAATATTAACTGAACGAACTTATAGAGTTTGAATACAGATATACACCGTGAGAGTAGAGCAACAGTGTCGAATTCAATAAAAATGTTATAATATCTGGTGAGCTTGAGAGAAGACAAATTGTAGGCTATTTAAAAAGTATAAAATTATATGTGATATAACCGCAACGCTTTCATGAGTACATTTAACGGTACAGAAATCCTGATAATACAACGTTATCAGAAAATACTTTGAGAGCATGACAAACGTTCTCTTGCTAAAAACTGTATAAAGTTGTCAAATTAGTTTTTCAGCTACTACAGAGCAGTTTTACTTTATTAAACGGGAACAGTCTCGAATCTCTTTTGGATTAGAACTCAGACCACTAGGTACAATTTTTTAGAGCAATTACAAGTGGTCAAATGTGGTTTCTAGTGAAACAGTATAATGTTGCATCCTTCACGTTGGGCATAGGTGTCTTATCTGTGAATACTTTACACACGCAGCTTTTTAATTAATGTGTTGTTTCAGTGGATAATACTATCTGACATAAAACATAGATCATTAGTTTGGTTTAGTTTGAATTTCGCACTAAGATACTCTAGTGCAATTTGTGCTTGGCGTCGCTAATTCAACGGTGAAAGACTAAAAGGAATACAGTTAGCCATCACTACCCACCGCCTACTCTTGAACTACTCTTCTACCAGCGAATAGTTGGATTGACTTTAGCATAATAACGCCCTCATGGCTGAAAGAGTGAGCATGTTTGGTCGATGACCTGTCATTCGCTTCAAAATAACAATTTCAATATTTTGCGATTGGTCTGTTAAGCTTCCCTATATAAGATTGCAGAAACGACTAAAGGGGTTATAATATGAGATTAATTAAATGGTCAATTAACTAGACATCTCTCAGAATTTATGGAAAAAATGCATTGCAGAATATCAACAATTACTTAAACCAAAGACAGTGCTGCTACCCCTCGATAGTCAGAGTTTGTTTGTTTACAAATTACACGCAAAGGTTAGCAGTCTATCTGTCCCTAATTTGGAACTGGTTGAGTCTACAGAAGGCAACATATGAACAGCACCCTTTGACAATATTTTGGGTTTATTTTGTTTCGTTAAATAGTGGGTTTTGACTGTAAGTATAGCTCGTGTATGACCTTAATGCAGATTACGTTCTTGTGACGAAGATGCGTAAAACAGAACCCTCGGAGTCATAGTTCGTTTGCGCTAATCACAAGCTTTCGTCTGGTCTGTGAAACACTGATAAATAGGATACTATCTACTAAACTTCGAGCGACCAGATTGTTTTGATGGTGTACTTTATATATGGCTTAAGCATTATACCGCATTACCAAAATTAACACTTCGTTTTATTAATAAATGTTTAATATGACATTTTACAGTTACTTGAAAAAGCCAATAAAATTTATTTATTATTTTCTGTACCGTTAAAACAAATTTTATTTTCTATGCCAGATAAAGTTCTTGTTATCACTTCTATTTCAGTAATTAATCACTGGGATAAAGTTATGCCTTTTCCAACAAATAACAAGAACGAACTTAAACATGAAAATATAAATCTTTCTGAACGTTACTCGTGAGTTATTTACAAAATCTATAGATCTGAATTTCCAAGTGTACTCGTATTACCTGTTGATACTTTTATAATTGTTTTGTCTGTACATTATAATATCAGAAAGTTTTCAATCACTAGTAAGTTGTTTGTTTGTTTGTTGTGAATTTCACGCAAAGCTACTCGAGGGCTATCTGCGCTAGTCGTCCCTAATTTAACAGTGTAAGACTAGAGGGAAGGCAGCTAGTCATCACCACACACCGCCAACTCTTGGGCTACTATTTTACCAACGGATTGACCGTAACATTATAACGCCCTCACAGCTGAAAGGGCGAGCATGTCTGGTGCGATGAGGATTCGAATTCGCAACCCTCGGATTACGAGTTGCACGCCTTAACTCACCTGGCCATGTCGGGCCCTGCTATCATTGTTTTGTGAATATTATTTTGTAAGAAATGAAATTGTAATTTTTTGCTAAAACTAAGTATTGCATGCATATGGTATATTCATGTTGAAATGTCACAAAGTATTAAAAGTCCTTCCATTTTTTGATTTAATTTGATGTTTACATAAACTTACAGTATTCTGTTTTTTGTACGTTTTTTTCGTGATCAAAACAACGACACATTTTGGTGGATAATTGCTTCGCGAATGTCGCTAATGATGTTTTTTTCTAATGATTAGTTACACGGGTAAGGCAAAATTTATTTTACATTAAGCTCTGGAATGTGTAAGAGCAAACTAGACATTAATACGATCTGAGAATACATCAACTGGTAATTTACATTGAGCGTATTGGTCAATTTGATTAATGACTCGCAGAATGAAGAAAAAAACGAACAAGAAAGAGCGTAGCATCACAGAGGACTAAGTCAGCTGCTTTAGTTTAATTGCATTTCAGCCAAACTTCTTTAGTTACTTATTCTAAAGCTCCGCAATATAAAAGTTTAAATAGCCAAGGAAATTATAGATATCTCCACCCTAACTTTCTTAAGTTATTAACGACATTTTCAACCTAGCTTGAAACTGGTTCTTAAATGGAATGGCATTTCACTTCTTCAAGCAATTAGTTATACAAGATTTAAGTATACCTTCAACTCTGTATTTTATTTTTATATTTTAACTGTGAAGAGTTGTTAACTGATGAATTTCGAAAGTGAACATTATGTAACAGATAAGAGATACAGTGACATCTGTACAAATAATTATACCATCTGTCAGAAACTTCTGTTAATTATGCATTCAGTGCGTAAATACAGCTCTAGCTATGTAAGTGTGCATTGCAGTACATACACTCTCACATCGACGTGCAACTTACACGATCTATAGTGGTCATTGGTGCACATTAAAATCTGCAGATGCCCACAAACTGTATTCCACTTACACAGAAGTTTAATTGAAGCTCATTCTTTAGTGATACGACAGCTGGTTAAAGGTACCCCGAGCTTTAATGAATTAAACTAGTCGTGAAACTGTTTTCGCTTCTTTAAGCAGCAACTGCGAAGAGCAAGTCCATTTACGACAATAAAATACGAAAAGTTGTTTTTTCTGAAGATGAGTTGGCAAAGATGTATTAAAGAATATACAGTAAGCATATGAAAGCGCACTTATGTGGATTGATTTGTCTTGTTCGTTCTTAAGGCAGGTACTTATTGAGACAAAATAATTGCTTTGGATCTCGCAAATGATATTTCAAATAAAAGTAATGAATGCATGCTAATGTTAAATGCCTTAATATAAGAGTCAGGTACTTACTGTGAACCTCGGTTAAAAACAAAACAAATAATGCTGACCACGTCCCAAACTAAAACTGGGGCCACAATTATGTCCCCATTTTATTGAATATCTCAATTCTCCCATTTTAAATTTCCAATATTGAATAATTATATCAATTTATAAATAACCAAAGACAGTGTGTGAGATTTATCGTAAAAGTGAATTAATGGCGAATAAACAAAGACAGTGTGTGAGATTTATCGTAAAAGTGAATTAATGGCGAATAAACAAAGACAGTGTGTGAGATTTATCGTAAAAGTGAATTAATGGCGAATAAACAAAGACAGTGTGTGAGATTTATCGTAAAAGTGAATTAATGGAGAAGAAAATTTTGGCGTGAATTTTCATGTTGTTGCTGAAAAATATCTACGTTTATTCCCGCAAAGTTATTTAAGGATTAAAGTGATAAATTACAAGAAAGACAGATAGTAACCAGTAACCACCGTCAATTCTTGGGCAACTGATTTCTGACGGAACAGTAGTGTTTAACCGTCATTCTTACAACACACCCAAGTCGTTAAAGTACGAAGCACAATTTCTTTTCTTTTTTTTTTTTGCACTAAAAATATTTGAACGTAAATCCGACGATTGGTAGTGAGGTACAACAACCGGTGGGTAACTTAATTGGGAAAATCGACCTTCTACTTTAAAGAGTCATGCGGGAGATTGTTTACGTCCGTTGTCCAATGGTAAATGATGAGTTCGTGTGGTGCTAGAAACATCTTCGATTCTTGATGTAGTAGCAAATTTTTTAGAACTCTAACACCATATTCGCTGTAAAAGCGGTATATCATTATCGACATTCTGATGTTTATATAATGTTCTAATTATTTATCCTTGAGTTGTTTGTCATTTCTTTCATTTACATGTTTAACTGTCTTTCCCGTTCCAAAGCGGCAATCGTTTTTTATTCGTTTTACAGAAAACACTGTACTTGCCAACACATTATATGTCAAAAACAGACAGTGTAAATTTCCTGAGGTAGAAATAAATTTTGCGCTTCACTTGTTTGGCTCAGCAGTGACCAACAAATATTGTCTTCATTTTTCTTTTTCTCCTGCTCCCCCCAGTGGTTCAGCGGTATGTCTGCGGACTTACACGCTAAAATCCGGGTTTAGATACCCGTGGTGGGCGGAGCAAAGATAACCCATTGTGTAAGTTTGTGCTTAATTCAAAACAACAAAAACTTTTTCTCCTTTTCCGGTTTTTGTGTAAAAGAATTCTGTCAACCTCGTTGACGATATTTTTTTTCGTTCATATTACATAAATACCAGACACATATATCTTCGTCCAAATAAATTAGTAAATTTTCCTGGGTTTTTACTCCAGTGGGGTTTGCTAATGACGTGAACTATTACACAAGGACCTTGGAAACAGGCAGGTTGTTGAAAACAGCATGTAATGTTTTTCCACTATTTATACACACGACCATTGATCAAACTGCTTTTCATTTACACTCACAACGTTTCGTTCGGCAGACTTTATGCTCTCAACCGTGTTTTCTTGTAGTAATGATCCAATGAATAATTAATTGAGCTTCTATTGCAGTCTTTTGTAGGTGTTTAGTCGTTCAGTGCGTTTACATTAACCGCTGCGACAGACAGATAGTGGCTCTGAAGTATGAACGAAATATGATAAATTAAAAGTAAATACCTGTAACAAAGTCTGTGTGTGTACAACGTTTACTAAAAGTTGTGTGCATATATAAATATTTACTTAGTTCTGTTGCACCAATATATTGAACAAGTCTCTCCAGGAAAGGAGCACTGGCAACGTTACAAGGTAATTTGAGTAACAGGCCTAAGTTACTAAGTGCACTAAATTTTAATGTATTATAAACTTAAGGAGAATAAAGCATCTGTAAACATGGATGTTGCCTTCAAAACCTTTGTAATAAATACGTCTTGTTGACGTACTTACTGTGTTTAACGGCAACGTCAAAATAGGTTTGACTTTATTTACTGAAGATGCGCATAAGAACACATCTTAACAGAAAGAGGTCTTCTTGAAGAGAAAACATTATAAGAGTAAAGTGAGAGTTTAACACATATTTGATTTTTTAGAGAACGTAATAAGTATCAGGTATCTATTGTATGCTATTTATCTGAGTTAATTGGATGTTTTTGATATACTGTGATGCAGTGATATCATATACTCAGAAGTAAAATAAATTAAACAAAAAGAGCTGTTGTTGTTGTTTTGAATTAAGCACAAAGCTACACAATGGGCTATCTGTTCTCTGCCCACCACGGTATCGAAACCCGGATTTTAGTGTGTAAGTCCGCAGACATACCGCTGAGCCACTGGGGGGCACAAAAAGAGCATTTAAATCACTGGATAGTAAGTCTACCGATTGTTTATATCATCATGAAACGCCACCTACATGTCAGTTTCCATTTCAAAATTTGTCCTCCTGTTTACAACTGAATGAGTCAGTGTATGAGAATACTTATTATTCTTTAAAATTACCATATACTTGTACCAATGGTCTGTCATATGGGTTCTGCTTGAATAAACATACTGATCAAACATAGGGTCTGTAATAACTGAAATGATGCTCCGTGTTGTGCCTTCATTATGTAGCGCCAAGTGGGTTAAGTCGTTCTACTCGTAATCCGAGAGTCGCAGGTTCGAATCCCCGTCACATCACACATGCTCGCTATTTCAGTCGTGGGTAAAAGAGTAACCCAAGAATCAGTGGAGGGCGGTGATGACCAGTTGCCTTCCCTCTAGTCTTACACTGCTAAACAAGGGATGGCTAACACAGATAGCCCTTGAGTAGCTTTGTACGAAATTCCAAAATAAACAAACAAACAATCATAATATGGAAAGAAGTTAGTATATGGTACAGGACTGTGTTACAATAAATCAATTTAATATCACTTTGCAAAAAATAACCTTGACAAAAATAGTATTTAACACTATATATTAAATTTCCTTGTCATGCCACGGCGAAAAAACGTAGAGAATTGGCAGAAGAGCAGAGCGCTTATATAAAAGCTTTACGTAATGTTGATTTGCCTTTTCGACAAATTGCTGCAGACTTAATGCTTTCCACATACATCAAGTACACCATATATCTTGAGAATCAGACAGACCACCAACTCTTAACTGATTTTTCTCAGTTGCTAGTTAATTTCTGCAAATATTTTTGTGTCATTTTAATTGGTCAGAGAACCACTTGAAAACTCTGTTTGTTTGCTTGTTTTGAATTTCGTGCAAAACTACACGAAGTCTATCTGCGCTAGCCGTCCATAATTTAGCAGTGTAAGACAAGATGGAAGGCGTGTGTGTTTTCTTATAGCAAAGCCACACTGGGCTATCTACTCAGCCCACCGAGGGGAATCGAACCGCTGATTTAAGCGTTTTAAATCCGTAGACTTACCACTGTACTGGCGAGGGGTAGAGGGAAGCAAACTAGTCATTACCACCCTCCGCTAATTCTTGGGCTACTCTTTTACCAACGACTGAAAGGTTGAGCGTGTGTGATGTGACGGGGTTGCGAACCTGCGACCCTTGGATTACAAGTCGAGCGCCTTAATCACCTGACCATACCGGGCCAACTTGATAAAGTCAATAGAGAAAATACAAATTAAACAAAATTACAAAACCTCAATCATACTGACCGACTGATACGGTTGAACGGTTCTAGTTGTGTAACAAACAGACTTTACATAATTATTATCGCACCAAATAGAATAACAACACAAGGACACCAGGTGCTAGTGCTAGCGTTTTTCTATGATAGACATAATTAAAATAATGAAGTATCTAATTAAATTGATTAACTAAATTAGCAACCTTTAGTATACACATACATAACCACAACTCCGCTACATCGCCCAAATGACATTCCACACTATAGAATTTGTGCAATCACATGTACAGCACATATGCTCACTCACATGTGTGCACATCACGTAAGTAACGAGAACACACACCATTGGTTTATTGAATACAGGATAAAAAACATAAACGAAGTAGGCATACACCAGATGTGGGACACGAACTCTTGTGAGGTTGTACAAAGGAAATTTTATGACACAATGTCCATTGTTTCCTCACTTTGTCGTGCACTTATTCCTATATTTTAATTTAAAAATAAATCATTTTTTTTATTTGTTTCAAGCTAGCGCTCTTCTTCAGATCCTAAAACTTTCAACAAAACCGCCTGGGCAGAATATAAAAAAAAACTAGTTCATATACCCAGAAACAAGCGCTCAACCCTACAAAAAATGAGCATACCGATGTTTTCAATTTATGCTGGGATACCATCAGACCAACAATAAGATGAAATATGTCATATTAAACAATAACACAATACTTACTGAAGAATCTACCAATAAATCTAATTTCCAACATCCATCCATTATTTTTTTCAGATACGACTAAAACCTAAAAGAAATCCTGATGCACAGTAACTTTAAACAGAATGTTACTCCAAGCGTTCACACGTGTAAACAAAACAGATGTGCCACCTGCTCACATATAAACAGCAGTACAGATATACGAGGAAAAATCACAATTTTCGAGATAAAACAATCCTTTACGTGTACCATTGGGTGCATCATGTACTGTAAAATTTGCAAAACATTTAATACTTTATATATTGGAAAAACAGGCCGACTCATTTGAGCGCGAGAACATTTAAATCATGTTAATTTGCAGAACCAAAATTCACCTATATGTAAATAATTCACCATCAGCAGTCATGTGGTTAAGAATATTCTTCGTTTCTTGGCTTTATTAGTGCTCCAACAACCATCCACATACGAAACAAGAACGACTCGCAAGGAGATTAATGTATAATCTGGAAACCCTAAAACCATTTGTTTCAAATGAATGTTTTTATTCTTGTAAATCCTATTTTTTTTCTACATTTTGCTTCAATTTCAATTTTTAATCTGTTTTCTCCTTTGTTATCTTCTTATGACTTTAACATTTATGTAAAGGTTATAATTTCAGGATGATACTTCACGCTCAAAATGCTGCGTATTAATTTTGTGCCTGTGCTTCTGTCGTAATTTGTATGATCTTACAAAGAGCGTCAGCTTGAAATGGAATTCTCTCAAAAGAAAAAATAAGTTGAAAGCTTGGACCGCCAAGCTAATCTTTTGTTTAATTTCGACAACTGTATCGTCTGTGCAGTTAGCAGTGTTATGCACATTCCAAGGTTTTGCTGGCTTTTGCAATAAATATCAGCGCAAACTTTAACATATCCAGACCCATTTGCGTTTTCGGCTGGCTTCTGACATTGTTTCCTTACACTGAAATACAACAAATCATTTCAAATGAAATAAAAAAGGCAAACAAACGCACACGAAACACAGAATATTTGAAATATAATATCAAACGGTATTTTTCTCTGGTATCAGAGATTACCAGTAGAAAAATCTAAAACATCTATTGTAGTCGTAACGCAATATTTAATTGTGAATGTTAAGGGCGCGTCGCAGTAGCCCGTAAACTTTTCCCACGGTGTGTGGGATATAGTGGAGACCACCATAATTCAGCTTATCCAAAAGAATGTGGAAATTTTCTGTGATGTATTTGTAAATGAATCACAAATTGTAAAGAACTTTCAAAATACAAGTACATGAAAACAAGAAGTTACAACAGACACCATAACATCAAGACCACAGAAACAGATACGTCCAATACACCGAAACAAATCATGCATAAAAAATTAACTACAAAAAACACACCTTCTACCGTCACCAAAAGCACACTCACGCCTTCACACACTTACACACTTTACACTTTCATTTAGTTATGCAGCAGCAGTTCGTTCACAATCACACATTAAACAAATATTTCATCCGAATAAGCACAAAGTGGAAAGAACCATTGAATATCAGTTTAACATACTTACAACTAAAATAATGCCTAGTCAACAAATATCCCGCACTCAGACATATCTATAAACAGCAGTGGCCCGGCATGGCTAGGTGGGTTAAGGCACTCGACTTGTTATTTGATGATCGCTGGTTCGAATCCTTATCACACCAAACATGTTTGCCCTTTCAGCCGTGTGGGCGTTATAATGTTACGGTCAATCCCACTATTCGTTATTAAAAGAATAACCCAAGAGTTGGTGGTGGGTGGTGATGACTAGCTGCTTTCCCTCTAGTCTTACACTGCTAAATTAGGAACGGCTAGCGAAGATAGCCCTCGTGTAGCTTTGCGCGAAATTCAAAAACAAACAAACCTTCCCTAAGTATAAGTTTTTATAGATGGAATAAAAAATACGGTTAATATATTTTGTCTTACATACCCAACTTGTTAAGTGGAGTAAAAAAAACCAGAAAGCATTTCGTGTGTATACGTCAGACAAATAAAACTTTCCAAGACAGTTTTGGATGGAAATTTTTTTTTTCTATTAACTAAACGAATCCTGATAAATATCTGTGATTTTATTGACAAATTACAAAACTAATACTTAGTTTTAAGAAATTCTAGATTATACTATAATATTTAAAAAAATAAGAATCTAAATACATGTGCTCTCTCTTTTTCTCAGATTTTACTAAAATCAAAACGAAAACGTAGTTAGCAATTGCATAATTTTTATAAAATACAATCTATGAATGGAGTACTTAATAAAGAACAGACATATATCGTTCTGAAGGATTTAAAATAACAGAAAACTGTAAATGATCTGACATTTGATATTTGTAATAAGTACGATATAAGAGTAGACATTTTTGTTATTTTCTAATAACATTTAAAACAATATGCGTTTGTTTTCTTAAAGTAAAGCCACCTCAGGCTATCAGCTGAGCCCACGGAGGGGAACAGAACCCCTGATTTTAGTGTTGTACTAGCGGGGTATCGTTTAAATAGAAAGCTTAATGCATACACAGTTATTACATAAATATTTTACACCATATCACAGAAGCACCAGTGTAATTACATTTTGTTTTATAAATATTTTATGTTTTTTAACTATAGTAATGCTTTAGAAATACTGAGACATTTTCGCAGAATCAGAAATATGCGTGTGGTATGGCAGATGTTTCATATTTCTTATGTGGTGTAACAGTTGCTTTTTTCATAAAAGTTTAACGTGTAGAAACAACCGCAAAAATATTAAAATAATATAATTAAAGTTTGCTGGCCTGTGTGAAATTAACGTGTATATTTATTCTGAAGAGCTCATATATTTTGTCGGAAGATAGTGCTTTCTGTAAAGTTTTCAAAAGCCATTTTAAGAATTGTGTGTTATTGTATACCGTAATTTTATCATTACATTATTTTTATTTAGAAAATACACTGTTATGAGTTATAGTACCAAATTTTTAAAATATTATTTTCATCTGTAACAGTATCTTAATGACTTTGGGAATAGTAATCTAACGAATTACACAGTTTTTTTCATTGTTTCTTGCCCTTAAAAAGTTTTTTCAAATTAACATTCAAAATTACACAAAATATAATGGAAATCAGCTGCAACAGGTGTTTGTGTGAAACTACCATTGTAACTCTTTTATTATTGGGCAAATTCTTTTGAATTATCCGATAAAAATTTTGTCATGTACAGTCGTATTTTTTTAAATAAATGATTACTGCACTCCACCTTCAATTTGACGCAAGTTGTTGGCCTATGCTTACAAACAATGTCTTTACGACATACGTTCTGAAACTACTGAAACTAAGCCTAACGCACTAATTATGTTGAAAATAATTTTATTTGACTGCTAACAGATGCTAAATAACTTAGTGAGTAGCTTGCAGGACCACTAATTTATTGAATAACTTTATCAGTCATCTCTCGCTCAGCATTCACACACTGAATACTTCACTAACTTGTGAATTAATCACTACTGAGTAACTCCTTGATAAATACATCGTTAGATTCTTATTCACTAATTACTCGCATTTATAAAATGTGTTCTAACCTGAATATTAGTTAAAGTTACTAGATTTTTAACGATATGTGCTCTCAAACTAACATTTAAATTAAGACATTAAAAGTGTAGTGCAGAACATTTTCATGTAATAGTATACCAGTTATAATGTAATGTGAAATATTATATAAATGTTTGTGTAGATTCACAAAAAAACGTTTTGTAGCTGTGATCAGCAATTGTATCAGCATGAAACTAAAACTTCACAAACTAGATGAGCGCACATTAACACATAAACATTGTTTGTTATTTTACACACACGTCAGTGGTGGTGAACCTCTTTAATAGTCGGTATAAAGTTGAACAGACAGTTCCGTACATTGCATTACTGTCAATCTGACGAGAGCCATGTGTCAAAACAGTCTTACTCTTGTTATGTAAATATCATGTAAATGTTGTCGAGAGTGTTATGTAAATGTTATGTAAACGACAACCATGTCGAGAGTGTTATGTAAATGTTATGTAAACGACAACCATGTCGAGTGTTATGTAAATATCACGTAAATATCATGCATATGTTATGTAAATATAATGTAATGTCGTGTTTGAATTCCCATATTTATTATTTATAATTCTATTATTTATATTTATATTTTCAAGGTTTAAACCAGTGAAATTTAAAATAACATTTTAGAATTAATTAAAATTCATTTAGAATTATTCATGTAGAAATTTTTAAAACTAAATAGATTGATCACTTGTATTGGCCTGGTGTTTGTACTGTGGAATTCTGGGAAGTTACGCGATTAGTATATAAATAGACGGCGATGCGAGGGAAGCAGTCATCCATTTTTACTCGGGTCAAGAAGTAAGTCATCCACTTTTACTCGGGTCAAGAAATGAATCATCCACTTTTACTCGGGTCAAGAAGTGAATCATCCACTTTTACTCGGGTCAAGAAGTGAATCATCCACTTTTACTCGAGTCAAGAAGTGAATCATCCACTTTTACTCGGGTCAAGAAGTGAATCATCCATTTTTACTCAGATCAAGAAGTTTGTCTCGTTTGAGAAAGTTTAAACTGAATTTGTCAATAAAGCTAGATCGACTAAAGCGGTGAAATTTTTTTTCCGTCAATCTTTACAATTCAGTCGGATTACGGATTATACCGAAAGTCAATACGAATTGGACTGTGAATTTTTGTTTGAAATTACCCATTCAAACTTCGAAAAATTCTCCGTGGGACTAAATTCACCGCCTAGATTAGAACTTTGGATTTCGGATTTGGACACTTATTCTGGATCATATTATTAAGCACAGGCCAGTACCTTTTTGTATTGTAAGTTGTTTTGACGGTTGAAACTGGATATCTGTTATTGATATTGGATAATTTATTTTGTGTCTATCACATAAGTAGATCATCGTAATAAAATTATACAAGCTGTTATCTTTGTCTTTCTGTTGCGTTCAGTCCGCATAAAAAAAACGTAACACTCTGACGTCGAAATTCACTTATATAATTATGTATATTAAAGGTGGAACGGATAGTACCTTTGGGAAAGTCTTAACCTCTCTGTGCGACATGCCTTTAAAAATAAGCTGATGTTAAATACCGAGAAATGTAACAAATATTCTTGAAGTATCAACATGCTATTGTTTAACGAGATATCTATTTACTGCTATTTATAAAAAGCTATGACATGTAATCAGATTACATTTAGTGAAAATGATTATAGCAGTTGTAATCTGAGAGTCTTGGGCTGGAGATCTCGTCACACCAAACAGTCTCGCCTTTCAGCCGTGGAGTCGTTATTATTGACGATCAGTTCCATTATTCGTTGGTAAAAGAATAGCCCAAGAGTTGGCAGTGGGTAGTGATGACTAGCTGTCTTCCCTCTAGTCTTACACTGCAAAATTAGGGACGGCTAGCGCAGATAGCCCTCGTGTAGCTTTGCGCGAAATTATAAAAAAAAACAAAAAACTTTCCGTGGAGGAATCATTTATCTTACCTTATTGACAGTTGTCATTGTTTTTTGTTTTCCAGTAACCGAACAACTAGATACCGGACTGTTAGAAATTAAGCAATTAAACTTTTTTTTTTTGGAATTTTGCACAAAGCTACTCTAGGGCTATCTCTGCTAGCCGTCCATAATTTAGCACTACAAGACTGGAGGGAAGGCAGCTAGTCATCACTACCCACCGCCTACTCTTGCGCTACTCTTTTACCAACAAACAGTGGGATTGAACGAAATATTATAACGCCCCTACGGCTGGGAGGGCGAGCATGTTTTGCGCGACCCTCAGATTACGAGTTGCACGCACGCACGCCTTAACGCGCTTGGCCATGCCGGGCCAGCAATTAGATACCTAAAGATGATGAAGTAGACGTTTAAACATCTAATAATTCTAGAGGGATATTGGAACTTTTAAAACTTCGCAACACGCTTAAAAGAATAACTTCATAATTCGCAATGTAATAACGTAGAACTAAAATACGTTGCGAATATTTACTCCAAGATTTGATCTACATTAATCTAAATTTATTATATTACCAATTTAATTTCGTTCATTATGCCAACTGCATAGGTCTCGTCTATTTTATCAAATTTTAAATCTATTCTATATTTGATCTACGTTAATCTAGGTTTATTGTATTACCAGTTTAATTTTGTTCATTATGGCAACTGTATAGGTCTATTCTATGTTATTAAATTTAAATATACTCCGTATTTGATCTACTGAATAACTGTTCAATCAATTGAGCTGTGTTAATGGCAGTCCAATTTGTAGATATTTGTATGCGTGTACATAGGTAACTTGTTTTCCCAATAACTTCAGCCAATGTAAGTGAGTTACGTTAAAACTGTAGTTAAGTTTATGTTCTCTCTCTTTGAAACATTGTAATAGGTTATGCGCAGCTTTCTCATGCTGTATTGGCTCGGCATGGTCAGGTGGGTTGAAGCGTTCGACTTGTAATCTGAGGGTCGAGGGTTCGAAACCCCGTCGCACCAAACATGCTTGTCCTTTCAGCTGTCGGGGCGTTATAATGTTCGGCCAATCACACTATTCTTTGGTAAAAGAGTAGCCCAAGAGTTGGCGGTGGGTGGTGATGATTAGCTGCCTTCCTTCTAGCCTTACACTGCTAAATTAGGGACGGCTAGCACAGATAGCCTTCGTGTAGCTTTGTGCTAAATTGAAAAACAACAACAACAAAATTCTGATGCTGTAGGTCAACGGTATCCAACACGGTCGCCACTCGCTACATGTGGCGAAACGCTGTTGACCTGTAACGAATTGCTGATTTACTATTTATGTTTCATATTTTTTCAATAAAATAAATGAAAGATATTTGTATTTTCTAGCCCTCTATATCTAAAAAAATACATTTTTTTGTAATATTAAAAAAGTGTTAACCTATTCTTTTGGATTTTTGTTGATTACTAAAAAAATATTGGATATCGCTGCATAAGGTGTGAAACTAAACTTTAGGAAACGAGATATAAAATATTCTGAAAATAAGAAAGAAGGAAATACCTACAGCTTGACCATATTTTATGTTACCGATCGTTAAATCAGAGCTTGAGTGTTTATAGCCTGGGCGTGGCATTGTTACTCACAGGGCGGTGTCTTTGTAGTACTTCAAATACGATCTTTATACCACGCGCATATGGAAAACGTGTCCGTATATCTATCTCTGTTTGAAACTATACGTAAATTTCCTGACTTTTTTAAAATTACAGTCGAAAGAAAACATCGATTTATGTTAATGTGTCATCAATACTTTCAACAGTAGGTTGAAGATAGATAACAGAATGTACAGCAAGAACAACCACAATTTTTTGGAAAGAATTTTTGATGCATTAAAATTTATTTAAATTTAATAATATATATATATTAACCATATTTCCATTGGTCACAATAGAATAAAATATACTGTGGGTCTCACCTGAGATTACGAAAATATTCCATTTTTTAATATATTTTTCAAAAGTTTTCTAATTATTGACTCAGAAACGATTGAAATCATAGGTATTGTAATTCAAGATTTTATTTTTTGTACTTTTTAACTTGTTTTTCTTGTTTTCTATACTCCCAGTTTCTATAGTATATAATGGTTCGTTTGGTATTTTATAGGGCAAAACAACTAGGCCATCTGCGCTTTTGTATACAAGCAGAATTGATGATTTACTATTCGACGGGCTAGGCATGGCCAGATGGTTAAGGCACTCGACTCGTAATCCGAGGGTCGCGAGTTCGAATCCCCGTCAGATTAAACATGCTCGTCCTTTCAGCCATGCGAGTTTTATAATGTGATGGTCAATCCTACTACTCGAGTAGCCCAAGAGTTGGCGGTTGATGGTGTTGCACTTCTAAATTAAGGGAAGCTAGCGTATATAGCTCTCGTGTAGCTTCGCTTGAAATTGAAGGAAGAGAAACACTAGTTTAGAGAGTTTACCCATGAAGAATACAGTTAAGGACGCTTAAGGTCCATACTAATATTGATTTTTCTTTCGTCTCAATGAATTTATACCCTAAAACAGTTCATGCTTGGTTATCTGTATATCCATTGAAAGATATTCGAGCTTCCTAAATTCCTATTGCCTAAACTTTTGGGGATTTTTGGTTATGGCCTTAATCCCTAAGACGGGAAGAAGTTAAAAAAATGTATAAAGTTTGTCATTTAGGGCAGCACATTTCAAGCTTTCTTGGTTCACGGCGCTGTTAGCGTCTAAGCAATTTTTTAACGGTGTCCCTAGGCAAAAGATAAACCTAACAGCTCTATTAATTAAGTAGTTAGGTCCAAACAGCTTAATACTTAAGTATTTATATCCTAATAACTTATTAACCGTTTGAAAGAATAATGCGCGTAAATTGAAAGTAAAAAAAAAATATATTTTATTTCTATTTTAAATAACCACAATTAATAATTGAATGTGTGCGTCTGTTGGGCACTGCACAGCTTTTCAAACTTTGGAATTAGATTGGACATCGCCACCTTCATTTCCTGTTCCACATTGATTTTCGCGCGGTACTTGCTTTTAATAACAGTAACCGCCAAAAATCCAGCTTCGCAGAGATATGACGTCACAAATGGAATTAATATTCGCTAAGGTTTAGCGCTTAGCAGCGGATATTCATCTTTTACTGATATACAAAACTCGGCCAGTTCCATGCTGCTAAATTTTGTTTTTAAAGGCTTATCACAAGACAGCTCAATAAAATTTTCTTCTTTTGCGAAGGTAGATTCAGATGGGATCATATCCTTAAATGGGTCTTGGATCCATTCAAACTTCTCCATATCTTCTGGAAAGTAATTTTCAAAGCAGTCACTAAGCTGCGTTAGGAGCTCCTCAAAAACAAATTTTAGTCCGTGGGTCAAATCAACTTCATTAGATGTAACAAACTGTTGCAACAATGGGAAACAGTCTTTGCCATCATCTTCATTCATTTTTCTTTTCCATAGTAGTAACTTTTTTCTGAAGGATAAAACCTTCTCTGAGATGTGTCTGTTGCTTTCCTGTAGAGAGATATTCAACCATGTGTTGGATTCTACAACTGATAGTATTGTTGGATAAAGGCACCTTTGAAAGCAGTCTTTCCCCAGATTCATCAACCATAATGTTCAACATATCCCTTGCAACCATTAAAATCTGTTCTTCTGCAGTGGTGTGAGGCTTTTACATTTTTCAACTCTATATGCCATATAGGATGATAGAAAGACATTGCTTGGTATTGATGCTTGTTTCAGAAATGTGTCTTTTTTGTTCTTTCAATTCTTTTCACTTCTTGGTAGTATAATCACGGGATTAACCAGCCATGTTAGGATGACTGGTCTGTAATTGGCGTTTTAGTTTACTTGGAAGCATGCACTCTGGAGCCAAAACTTTTAGACATAGTATACACTGCGGACACTCTTTATGATTGACATCTACCTGAGTAAAACTAAATTCTAGATAACTATCGTCATATTTCTGACATTTCTGTTCTTCACAACTTTGCTTTGTGGTTCGCCATCCTTTTCTTCACTCCAACACTTCGTATTAATGTTCAAAAATCTGTCCATTCTTATGCACAAGGACTGAAAATCAACAAAATAATTCATTGAGTTTCGCTAGAACTCACATACACCTTATCACAACAATCTTCAGTTATTTCGATTACTGACGGACTCGGAGAGTCGACAGGTATTTATATACAAAAGCTAACAAAAGAGAAAGTTCGAGAAGTTATTGGCGTAGCCGAAAGTACAAGTGAACAAAAGCATATCTCAAACATTCGAGAACGCCATCAAAAGTAATGTAGCTCAATCTAATGTTAAAACTGTGAACTACCTCGAGTTAGTACTTCGCGCGGTGTCCGACAGATGTCGATATCTTTGTGTTTCCCTCGAAAATTTGAAATATCCCGAGGCGCACAGTTTGGGAACTACTGATTTAGTATAAATGTTTAGAAAGTACTGTGCTAATATTCAGTACATCAACATGTCGAATGACGCACTTCGTCCAACTATACCCCTGAACTTTCTCTAATTTATGTAAAGTGATGCTATCTTAAAGTCCATTAATTGACATTGATTCAAGTTTTGTACGATTTTTTGTGTCTTTGCTTAACAATTATTTCAAGTTAACTTTGTATTAAAATCAACCTTTTTCTCAATGTAATACAGATACATTATAAATTTAATAATAAAACAGCATAAGATAAAACATAAATAAATACCTGAACTGCTACGCCTAAATTCAATCTTCTGTAAGCCAGAATTGTCAGTGTGCTATCTTCTTTCTCAAATAGGATTTTCAATCTTAGATAGGGTAAGATACTGATAGTTTTCTAGTTGGTAGGTCTTTATTTATTATCTCATTTACTTTGCTTTTATAAAAGTGTAATTACGCGAGTAAGTAAGAAAAGTATTAGAAAATTATTTAAAGCAAACAAATAAACAAAGTATTATGTAAAACACTTTTTGTTAAAACATCGTCATTAATGAGTGGGATAACAAAAAGAAGGGGGGTGTAATAAATTTATCTTAAAATATGAAGTATTAGACAATTATGTGACTGCAGACAATTCAAAATTTTAGGCTCATAAAACTTTGGTCAATAAACCATCTTAACATTTTGTATGTCAGTAGTAGTAATTAAAGCTTAAAAATCTCTAATGCTTTGTAGGATAGTTACTAAAATAAACCATGATTTGATTAGGTCTGGCTTAAGGACGCAGTAATATTAGGGTGTTAGGAGCTTGCTGAGTTAAAAACTCAGATCTGCAGTTGAACTTAAGAGATTTGAGACTGACAGTGATGCACAGGAAAAAGAACTTGAATTTCATGTTTTCATAAATATTGAGACAGACTGATAGTACTGTGTCCCTGTACTCATAAACTGTATCAGAGAGCTAACAGAGTTTGGGAAGGTTAACAACTCTTGTTGCAAAGTGATTAGAAAAATCAACTCTGACTTTTATGGCTGTAGCAAAAGGGAGATTTAGAAGAATTTACTTGTGAGCCCTGGCAAGATTATATTTAGGATTTCTGGATGGAAGAGAAAGTGATGTAGTTATGTTTGCATGCTCAGAGCAATCCAGACGTTCAAACAGTAACCAACTTTACAACTAGACTTTACTGGTAGAGTTCCACTGTTGGCTGGTTATGGTGGAAAAATGGGTTTTGCAACAGCTGTAATTTATAGTTGAAAAATATAGATATACAGAAATGATGTATGGATATGCAGATAAACTGTACTAAATAAACAGTAAAGTGTATTTATGTGGGTTACATCAAATCTTAGAGATGTCTTTTAGTGGATAAATTTATCAAATGTCTGTTAGCGAGTTTTCGAACTATCAGTTATAATTGAGAGATAGTCTCGTTGGATAGAATTAATGACTACAGTGTTAAGGTTTGAAATGGTGACTTAAAAAACACAAAATCAGGAAAAAGATGGAATTAGAAACTGCAGGCTCGAAAGCAATGTAACTTCTTAAAAGCTCCAAATCTCACAAAAGTAATCATTATTGGCAACTCAGTTACCACCATGAGAGATTGGTGTGGATTTGTGAAGATAAATGTTACTTCAGAAAGAGTCATTAATAATGCCTGTCATGTCTACTGAACTGCCCATGCAATGATAACTTTACTCTGACTAGCATTTAGAGACATATTTTATGGAGAAGTTTAGAAAGTAAAAATAAAATTGTCTATATCTTGTTTGTGGCACCAAAATCAGAAGGTGACTGGAATTTTCATCCTTGCAGCATAAATCAAAGACAGACAATCTCGGATTAGCTAAGTTAAACAAATTGGGCCTGGAATGTATGTTACCACAAGCCATAGACTAAACAGTACTGTAGATAAGTTACAGAAATATTCTGATGATTAATTTAGCTTTACGAGCTTGTGTCTGTTACAGTTAGTACTTGTAAGGTGGAAATGTTGGTTGAAAGAAGACATGTCAGAATTCAACTGTTAGCCTAAAGTATTAGGCATTGTTGGAGAAGATATCTTTTTGGCCTGAAAATGCCGATTTCATTCCCTATATATTCAACTTGTCTCACTCTTGGCTAGTTTTGGATCCAGCAAGTAGGCATCATAGATTTGTATCTGATGCGTAAATTATTTATTCATATTGCTTGAAACAAAAAACGAATTGTGGTTCTGTAGACATATTATCAAGCGGTAGTCATTTTAATCCCCACAACAGTTGACTGTTGAAATAAAGCTGGAGGGATATATATTTTTTCTTCTAATTCACATACATGTATAATGTTTCTGATGAAATTGCAAATGTGGTCTCATTAATTATCGGTAAACTCAGCAGATAGCCCGATGTGGTTTTGCTTTTACATAAATACACACACACACACTCATTAACCCTCGCCCCCAAGTGGCACAGAGATATGTTTGGAAACTACAACATAGAAACTGGGTTTTGTTACTCGTTGTGGGCAGAGCCCATTGTGTTGCTTTGTGTTTAACTTCAAACAAATAAACATACACCATTAACTTCAAACATATTGCTGGAGGAAATATATGTTTATTATCCAAAAACAGAGCCACATTTACCTGGATTCTAATTTTTTCAAGGATAAGTGAGTTATCAGTGTAAATAGTATTTAGCTCACTCATGAAGAGCTTGCATGTAACTGCTTTTATAAACAACTTTACAATTGTACGTTAGTTTCGTTCTGGGTATGCTGTAAGAGAGCAATATAAATGAAACCAGCATATTACTAGTATTACTCGAAATGCTTCATGAAAAATACATGTATTCCTGAAAATCCGAACACGGTCGTGGAAGCTTGTGTTGACAGTTTGGGTGAGAACCAATAAAATAGAGTTGATGATAGAGCATCTCGACGTTTCGTGTTAGACTTGGACAGAACAAATTTTATTCAGCAAAACTTCGACAACCGAAGTTCACAACTAACCAAACAACTACTATATAGAGTTTTTTGAAGTTCTAAGAGTACACTAAGCACTCGAATCAAATGGGTGTTATTATAGAATAATCACGAACTGCAGTTATTGAAAACATAAGGATATAGTAAAGTTCTTGTAAACTTGATACTGGTGAAATACATCATCGTACAACATAATCTTTTTACTCTCTAATACAGACAAATGTCCGAATATTTTGAATGACCTCTCCCTGGTACTATGAGAGATCACGCATGTGATCTCACTAGATGCTGTTGAGTAGCTGAGGAATCTTGCATAATGTGATCTGTAGAGGAACATTAATAAACAGTATGTTAGTGTTCATCCAAACATTTCAATGTGCAGCTAAAGATAAGTGTGGTATTTTAGAGAAAAGTGAATGAAAATGTGATGTTAAAGCCAGGAAAGTGTGAACTAATCAAATCCGAACTGCAGAATATCTTTCAGATGTCGAATGGATATCAAATTTCAAAATTTCAGTAAACAGTGACAATTCTAATTCTACTGCACATTGAAGAAAGAACTTTTCCTCATTGTAATATTCATTAAGTATTTCAAACTTTATTTATAGTGGTGAGTTCTTACTATCTGTGTAAACCATGTGCCACTGAAACGACAAATGAACTTCAAAAACCTCGGAAAAATTGTTTTTTTGTTGTTGTTTTTTTAATTTCGCGCAAAGCTACTCAAGGGCTATCTGCACTAGCTGTCCAACTCTTGGGCTACTATTTTATCAATGAATAGTTAGATTGACCATCACATTATAACACCCCCACGATGGAAAAAGCGAGCATGTTAGGTGCGACTGGGATTTGAATCCGCAACCCTCGGGTTAGTTGTCGAACGCCTTAACACTCTTGACCATGCCGGACCCCTCTCCCTTCCTTCTGAAGGAACAATGGTACATTGGACAACAAAACTACTAGAGTACAACTTTTGTCCGTGTACGAAAACCATATGGTAATAGAGATGTATTTTCTCAGTTAAGACAGAATCATGTACATTTGAAGAATGTTTTGATAAAAGCATAAGGCTGTTGTGAAAGCGG
The DNA here is from genome assembly GCA_011833715.1 of Carcinoscorpius rotundicauda. Taxonomy (NCBI): domain Eukaryota; kingdom Metazoa; phylum Arthropoda; class Merostomata; order Xiphosura; family Limulidae; genus Carcinoscorpius; species Carcinoscorpius rotundicauda. The sequence continues at coordinate 53,270,820 of CM022395.1, forward strand.
TAATTGTTCTAGTGACAAACAACTTTATGTCATTGAAAACATAATAAATGATTGATTACCAAAGTTAGTAAACAGTTTCAAGAAAAACAGATAAAGTCACAAAAATAGATAATGCTTTCACGGTAGAATCTTTTGTTTTGTGATAGCATATTCATAAATCTTTTAGTAGCATTCAGAAATCGCTTATGCAACTATTTTTTCTCTTGGTATTATCAGTAGGTAATTTATTAATCTTGATATATTAGTAACTGCACATGTTACGTACACTTTACATGGAACCAGCATCCTAGATTTATTTGGGATTATTGGATACTACTTTAAAATTTCAAAGATGAAAGTAAGAGTAAACCTCTTGTACAAGTGAAATAATATTTAATCATTTTTGTTTCCATGTTTATCAAGGTGAAGCAGTAATATACAGAAGTAGAGTAGTGAATGTCATAAAAACTGTCCTTTATTCCAAAACTTCTGTGACAACACGTTATCCTGATAAATAGTACATGGTATTCACATGTCCAAGTTATTTCATCCTAAAATATTTTCTGAACCCAAACGAGCCGTTTTTGCATATAAAATTCTCAACAAGTGGGTTTCTCGACATCACTGATTGTTATTTCATCTGCATAATATATAATAAAAAGTTGATGAAAAAATGTCTCATGTTATTAAAGGGGTCCACGACATGATTCATAATTTAAATAGTGTTATCTTGTTGACGTACCAGTTCAACAAACGAGAAGATAAAACATAACAGGTGTTTAGTAACAAAAGATTCAGAGGAAGCCAGTTATAAGTTGCACCCCACACTTCTGTCAAATATTGGTTTAAATTCGAGAGTTTGGTGTAAGCTATTCTCATTTAAACACAAAACTTTCTTTTGTTTAGAAGGTTGAAGAGTTTAATTTGATATTTTTTATTTTTATTGCAAATGTGAAATTAAACAATTTGCTATAATTGGTCCATAATGTAACGTAAGAGATTATTTGATAATGTGTTTAAACTTGCGGGTTTGAAGTAGTTATGATATCCATTGTGTTTATATGATATGTGCATGTACTGTAAAGTTCAAATACAGTTGGCCATAGTAAGTAAGATTAATGTGCAGTTCAACTCGCATGGAAATGGTCGATGTTTATCCTTAGAGATGTTTCTTTACTTGCTGGTAGATTATTTATATGCATTGTTTTTTGCTAAAAGTTATGTTTTAACGTTATGGTTAAATTTTTACACGGTATATTACTTAAGTTATAATTTTAGTAATAAAATTAGTTACTTCTAAATTATAGTTGAGTTACGACACAAGTAACTTATGGTGGACATATAACTAAAGTTATTTTATAATTATGTGTGATATTTTATTGCATATGTACGATTTTAACGCTGTTTTTGTTTGATTATGATGGTGTAACGTGTGGAGTGGTTTTGACATTTTATTTTTCTTATCTTACACCAGTGCGATGTGGGAAAACGGGATTAATCACGTGTCCAATCTAATGTTTGTATTTGATGTTTTGTGACAGTTATGTTTGTGGAATTCGCCTGTTGGAACTATGTGGAGGAAGGATGAATATGTGTAATTCTGAAAGTGAATACTCAAGTGTCAGCACTGTGTTGCGTCATGTGCTGTTTCTTATTTAGTAGTTTGCTCTACACCATAAATCCACGTTTTAGGATACAAAAAGAAGTACTGAAACGTGACAACTCTCTCTCTTTCTTTATATATATATATATATATAAGGTCACGATGGAACAGGATGTATCAGGATTACATTTTGTCACTGAAAATTGAACATTTTTTGTGGAATTATTTAAAATTTAATTTTAATACAAAATATACTTATACTCAAATTATAATGATGAGTTAATGTGGGAGATTTGCAAAGCCCGATACGTTTTATAACAACCACCAGTGGCACAGCGGAATGTTTGTGGACTTACAATACTAAAAACCTGGTTTTGATACCCGTAGTGGGCAAAATACAAGTAGCCCATTGTGTAGCTTTGTGCTTAACTTCAAATAAACAATTCACTTATGCTTAATATTATTAGAAAACAAAGAAATGTCGATCACCTATGAATTCCAAAACCATTTATAAAAAGACTTGTTCAAATCTTGTCTGAGCTGCGGCAAACAAACTATAGCCTCTTTTAACAGACAAGAATCACGAACACAGAACAGCGGCAAAAGCTATCTATGTGTTCCAGGCAACAAGAAACAATACAACCACGATGAAACTCTCTCTGGAAAAGTGACGCAAGCCACGTGTACACAAGTTCTTTTATGATTTATCCATTCAATAGTTGCATACTTCAAGTAGATAGAGAATGAAATGGTATTTATGCTATTAGATACGAAAGCATGCTGATAAAATTAATAGACTTAGTGCTTAGATATTTCTGTGCGATCAAACTGTTGAGGCAGGTGTGAGTGAACTGCAGTCCTTGTACACTAGATTGTTTTTAGAAACTCTGTAGGGAGGAGCGTTGTATTTTGAGCATTACAACTTTATGAAAATGTTTTTTTCAATGAATCTTACGCTGTATGGCTGTCACTGTGAAGTATGGTGGTCAGATGGAGACTGATTGGATGTAGTGATATACGTTGTAACGACGTGATGAGGCCACAAAAAATCGTTTTGATGCAATATATTCAATCTCTTCAGGTATATTTTCAGTGTAGTTTTCTGTATGTATTGTAATTTCTTGTTCTTTATTTAAACCCACCTGACCAAAACACTTTTAACATAATCCTTGGAAGCTTTATTTAAGCACGGTCGTCTGGCTTGATCTGTCTTTACTTATATGAATAAAAAACTAAGTATAATAGATTTATGTTGTAAAGTTAAATTTACTTCGACACTTTAATGAGTATACATTTTTGATAGTTTAAACACTGACCTTATTTTTTTAGAATGAAACACCTAATCTATTATTCATATACACTGTTTGTTCTTAATACAATTGTAGCGAATTGCACCACTTTTGCTTCATTTTCACACTCACCTGAACCGTTAGGAAATCAAGAAATCCTCACGTTTTCAGTTTGCTAGTATATTTAAATAATTTCTCGACTGAGTATAAAAGATAGAGTCAGAAGCCTTTCACTCACTCAGTTGATCACTTCGCCTCGTCTTAAGTACAGTTTAAACACAGTCCCATCGTCTTTCTTGCATCATATTCGTGATATAATCAAACTGTATAAACCTTTTTTGAATATTTTAAACTATAGTTCTGTAATCATAAGTTATTTTATATTTTTTATAAAAGTATATGAAATGCTGACTGACTCCATTTTAAATAAAGTCTGAATGCGCTAAAAATCACCTAAACAGTTTCTGCTACATTTTTGAAAAATATGTAGCAGTCTCATAAAGGAAAAACAACATACAAGGTGAAAGTTGCTTACTAACAAGAATTCAAACCAAAGTTAAACAAATTCAAAGGAACACATTTCTATACATAGTAATTAACAGCCTTACTGCAAAGCCCCCTACAATCTTGTACCCGTTTACACTCTCGTTCTTTGGGCATGTGCCCAGCAACGATAAGTTACAAATTCTCTTTTTTAATTTGAAGATGACTTCAGATGGTTATTATTTACTTTATTTTAATTACAGTTTTAATACCTATACCAGCCGTCTATAGCATGGAATATTTCTTGGTGTTAAAAATAGCGAGAAACAGTTTTACGCAGATATAGAAGGAAATGCCTGTAAATATCCTAGCAAGAAGTTTGAATTTATTGTTCTTATTTTTTAGTATATGATAACTCAAAAACCAAAACAATAATGTCAACTAGTTTCACTGAGGTTACATAGTTTACAACGGAGTATCTGCTTTTGTAAGTTTTTATTAATAAGTAGTAGTTATCTTTTTAAAAAAAAATCATAATTCTACTGTAAGCTATGATACCATTACCACTTAGTTAGATTTCTTAGGGAAAATTAATGTTCCTTTTAAAAGCTTGAATGCCCCCCAGTAGCTCAGCGGTATGTCTGCGGACTTACACGCTAAAATCCGGGTTTCGATACCCGTGGTGGGCAGAGCACAGATAGCCCATTGTGTAGCTGTGTGCTTAATTCAAAACAACAACAACAACAAAAGCTTGAATACAGGCTGAAACAGGAAGTATCAGCCAACAATAGATAAACAACAAATAACAAAGGTAGCTTTATTGTATTTAAGACATGGCTGTAAGTATACAGCCTTCTTATGTTTATTGAAACATTGCAAGAAAACTGAGTTAAAAACGCTTTTCAAAAAGGAAGCAAATGTAGGAATGGCCAATATCAGTCCTTCAAAAACAATGTGAACTGTAGAGATGATGCAAATGTCATCCATATTATCTTGTTTGGTTTGTAATCGAAGGATTCATATTAACCACCTCTGTATTTATTTCATTTTTTTCTTTATTTGTTTTAACATGCAATATAATACTTTAAAACTTTATTTAATTAAATGGCAAAAGCTTGTGAAACATTAGAAACTAAAAGGCTTAACGTTTGTCATAAAATCATTCAAGTTCCTTTGACGTGTAAGTAAAATAATAACCTGGAATGTTAATAAAATACATTGTTTTCATTTTTAAAGTCTGTTCATTGTACTCTTGTTTATAGTGTTCTGTTAATCATGTTACAATGTTGCTTAGAGACAAAAATTGGTTTGAATTTCGCCCAAAACTATGCGAGAGCTATCTGCGCTGGTCATCCCTAGTTTTGCAGTGTAAGACTAGAGGGAAGACAACTACTCATTACCACCCACCGTCAACTCTTGGACTACTCTTTTACCAACGAATAGTGGGATTAACCGTAACATTATACCGTCCCCACGGCTGAAAATATTCTTTTTACTGACTTAGAGAGCAATTTTTTTTTCTATATTTCATGACGTTTTACCCGGTTAACTTGGCATCTACAGGTTATTTACATGATGTTATTAAAACAGTAATGCCTTCATATAGAAGGAAAGCAAGCGAACATCAATATTTTAATGCAACGTTTGTTTCGGTGTAACAATATAACGTGTGGGATTATTAAATATATATATTAAATTCACGGTTAACTTATTTACTTTATCCAAAAATCTTCCATGAACAAGATTCATGTTCATTTAGTTTAAAAGCATTAAAAGGCTTTTAAGCTAAAACTATGTTTCTATCCGGAACGTGCACTTTTCATTACACTAACGATAATAATAGAATAATATATTTCACATATAAACTTGAAATAAAATATAATATAAAGCATTATCCATCTTCGTTTTTCATATAACGGTGCAATTCACAAAAGAAGTCATTCTTTATTAGAAATCTTTATCTATTATTTTAATTTCGTTTTGTAATATAATTCGGTTCTTGTCCTTTATATTCCAACGATCCTATTTGCGAAAAATAGCATGAAATTAGCAACTTATGAGCTAAAAACGTCTTATCCAGATATGTGTTTGACAATAATCTAATTAAGGATTCATTATCACAAGGAGAAAGATAACGCTGTTGACTCTAGTTTTAAGTACCTACACTTAAGCCACTTATTTTAACTAAAGCCCTTAAATTAATAGAAGCAAAATTACGTTCAACGAACCTTTTTATTATTATCTCTCTCTTTAAGGCACAAAGTCAAATATTCTATATTTTAATGATTTTTATATGATTGAATAGATTAAAAAACATATTAAAACAACTTCGGGCACAGTGTGGCCCAGGGATTCACGTCTTGAAAGAACTCGCATTTCTACTGTTTAGTTGTGGGTAGATTTCAAGAATGACTTTCAAATCCGACTATTTGTTCAACAAAGGTTAGCCCAAAGGTAGCGATGGGTGCTGTTGGCAAGTTGCTTTCCTTCTAGTCAATCAGTTACAAATTACAAATTGCTGGTGTTGTTAGCTCTTAAGTATCTTTGTGCGAACATTCGAAACCAAACGAACAAATGCATGGTCAGGTGATTAGAGCGCTTGCCCCGTGATCTCAAGATCGCGGGCTCTAATCTCATCTATTTCAGCCGTGAGAGCGTTACAAGGTTACGGTCATTTCACTACTGGTTGGTAAAACAATAGCCCACGATTTGGCGGTGAATGGTGATGACTAGTTGCCTTCCGTCTAGCCTTTCTCTGTTAAATTAGAGATGACTAGCATAAATGACGAATGTGCAGCTTTGTATGAAGTTTAGAAAAAAACACCCAAATATTGTAGTATTTTTACTGAGTAGCCATTTCATTCTGATAGAGAAAAATAATACATTCTGAAAAGGTTTGAGTTTCTTCGTTTTTTCTTATTAACTTTTCAGTCAATTTATATTGAAAATATTGTCTAACTTTAAGGTATAGAAACAGTAGTAACCAATCCGTAGACGACAAAGCTGATCATGGTTTAGATCAAGTGTGTGAATGTGGTAACACTGTCTCTAACAACAGATACTCATGCACTAATTATTGCTAAATTTGAAATATCAAACCTCATCTTGACAAACTAATATGCAGTGTTTGTTCTGTCGTTAAAACTGCTCACTGATATCAAGTATCATTTTTAACTAAAAGCGAGAAGTATTGGTTTGTTTGTTTCTGAGGTTTGAGCAAATAACGCAATTTACCCAATTTTCTTTATCGTTTTCCCAATTTTTGTTTATAATTTGTACAGAATAGTGATGATAAATTATGTAACAGTAAATGATCAACAATAATTTATTTTTATCATAAATTTAATAAGCTTAATTTTTAATTACATTTCGCAAAACCAGCTATTAGCTATTATTTATGTTATGACAAGCACATAATGGCTAATTTTTTGAGGTAGTATTATTACTTCAGTGGTGGCGCTACTTTCTAAATTAATGAGAGATCAAAAGGAACTCTGCAGGATTTTCTGTTTGATAATTTACAACGTGTTAAAACAGATTACTTACAAATTGGTGTTAATGAAAGTTGATTTGTGTTCTATAAAAAATATAGTGAAATTAGTTAGACACTTGATGTTAGAGGTTCTGTTAACGTAACGATTATTATACAAGCTGTTTATTTCAGAAACGTTTAGGTGAACCACCACAGTCAACAACAAACCAGAATTCCGTGCAAAGCTAAAGTCGTTTATAAATTGAACTTCGGTATTTTTGAAGCATTTGTAGGTTGTTAATTTTGTTTGTTTTCTGTATTTAAGACCCACGAACATTTCCAATATTGTACAGTACAGGAATGTGTGGAAAGAATTTCGGTATCATGATTGAAGCTCGAAGTGAAAACAAAGATAAGAAGTAAATCTTGGTGTTATGAGATTCGGAGTGAAACGAAAAGGAAGAAGCGAAAATATTTTTGTCATGAAGCTCAAAATGAAAATTTGTTTGTTTGTTTTTAATTTCGCGCAAAATTACTCGAGGTCAAGGCATTTGCGAGGAAAGGCACCTAGTCATCACCACTCACCGCCAACTCATGGGTTACTCTTTTACCATCGGATAGTAGGATTGACCACACGTAATAATGCCCCCGCGGCTGAAAGGGCAAGTATGTTTGGTGCGTCCGGGATTCGAATCTTTGACCCTCAGATTATAAGTCGAACGCCTTAACCGAAGTAACTCGATATCCCTTAAAGTATCAGAAGATTGGCTATCACTCGATCATGAACTTTTCTGTATGCAGCTGTTCCTTTAAGATTCCAGAAGGAATTGAATCTGTATAACATGCATATTCTAGTTTAATTCAATATGTCTGAAGAGTTATCTTTTTGTAACATTTTTTTTTTCTGGTAGCAACAAGTTTGTATTTGTCTTTTATTTGTTTTGAAGAGAGGATGCAGCTTGTCATCATCACCTACCGCCAATGCTTGGGCTACTCTTTCACCGACGAATAGTGAGTTTGACTTTAACATTATAACGCTCTCAAGGCTGAAAGTGCGATCATGTTTGGTGTGACAGAGATTCAAATCCGTAACCCTCAGATTACGAGTCAAGCACCCAAATCAACTTTTAGCAGTAAGTGTTCAAAAGTTTTCTTTCGATTAAACATTATTCTTCATACTCTTTAAAGTGTCACGTACACTTACACATGGAAATAAAATACTTGTTTCATTTATTGATTACTTCACATGGATGTCTTAATCACCAATGATATAAATTTTTCACATATAACATGATCAACATTTTTGTATAAACTTGTAAAAGATGTCACCTCTTTGACGGCTTGGAATTGTTTTAAAAACTATAAACAAACTATTTTAGAACTGAATACGTTTTATACAAAAGTAGCAATTATATTGAAAAAAACGTGAATAATTTAAAAACGCTTTTAATCTCACTGATGAACTTATGTGTATTCTTAATATTAAATATCCAGCATTCTTTAGTTTTTAAAAGAAAATTAAACCGAAACGTGAAAAGCACATTGGTAGTTTTAATTTTTGTATTATTTTCCATTATGTTACATTCAGATACAAGTCTTATTACATGTGAATATAAAAACGTTGCTACCGTGACTAGAAGGTCACTACTAGGTGTCGTGTTTTTAAATGCTTGAGCAGCTCTAATTAATCAAACACAGCGAAATAGCCTCGTTTGTTCTAAGTAAAACGAGTGACAATTTTGTCTTTTTGTCAAAATCAAACAATCATTGAATTTTTTTCCGACTTTAAATGTTGTAATATGCTGTTACGTTATAAATTTCTTTAAAATGTTCTCTAATTAGAAATCTTTGGTGTAGTATATCTTTTCATAATTATCTTGACTTTTTACTAGTTTGCAAGTTTTTCCTTTTTTTGCGAATAGCGCCTCTTCTCATTAGTATTGGAAAATCTTCAGTCTTTCTTTAGACTTCCTTTCTTAAGATGTTCTTCGTTTTTTTCTGTTCACATTTTAATTCTTAGTTCTATTGGTGTCTTAATAAAACCCATCTTGTCTTCCATGAACACTATAGCTGAAAATAAATTAGAGCTACGAACATGACTGAAAGGTCTTTGAAAACTTTGCTAAACCATTTATATTTCCGAGTTCATAATGGGATTGGTGAAATAAAAAAGGCTTGATGTTTTGTCTTTGGGCCTCAGTAAAATGTCAAAGAAAATAACTGGATGATGTTCTCCCTCTAGTTTTCTATATTCTTGTTATTAAGTTAAGGCCCCCTATTGTCACAGTGGTATGTCTGCGGACTTATACATTAAAAACTGGGTTTGATACCCGTGGTGGGCAAAGCACATATGGCCCATTATGTTGCTTTGTACTTAATTCTAAACAAACAAACAACACTAAGCTAGGTAAAACAACTTTGATTATATGATACACCAGAAATTTGACTAACGTCAGCAAGTCTATGGAACTCTAAGTACGTGTTGCTGGTTGGCAGTTACTTGAATAATAGTTTAAGTATATCATGTTTCATGTATGAAGATCACCAAATTTATTAAAATATAAAATAAGATTTCGACTGTGTGTAAAGGGATGAGGAATAAAACCCTACGACAACGTTAATTTATGTATTATTTAAAACTAAGTGCGATCCGCTAAACATTTGCAGTAATTCTTATGCACTTTGCTTGATACTTCTTATTCTATTATTCTTATGTACACCATTTAGGCTACAGGTTTTGTAAACATTGTGTTACATTGATAAATCCTGGTCCATTTGAAAACAGATGCGCGATTAAACAGACAAACTCATCTTCACGTAAATTTATTTTATGAAACTTTTCTTAAATTGAACAAATTAAAATAACGGTATTTATTATAATGTACAGAGCATGATATAGTTTTGAGCGTTCAGTGTATAGCACAGTTTTACCAGTTCAAACGAAGAAACACACGAGAACGAAAAACAAAATCCGCAATGAAAGAGTAGCTAAAACTTGTTACAGCAGTCTATGAAACAAACCGAAGCTAATCATTGGAAAGTTGTTGCTATTTTGAATTAAGCACAAAGCTACACAATTGGCTATCTGTGCTCTGCCCACCATGGGTATCGAAACCCGGTTTTTAACGTTGTATATACGCAGACATACCGCTGAGCCACTGAGGGGGGCTGTTGAAAAGTAAAGCAAACGTGAAGTTGTAATGAAGCCAAACTTAGCTGTGTATGCCAAAATGTCTGAATTGTTTTGAACAAACTGTACATGTATATTTGAGACGTCAATAAGTCAAGAACGCCGACAGAAATCACACTTAGTGCATGTAAGTTTACTTTAGGAAATTATAAGTAGGTTAATTTTTAGCTGTGTGGAATACTAAAACTGAAATTGAAGCCATTCGTCACGTGATGATAACGACATTGTGTCATGGTGTACCATATTCGTAACATTGACAAGTTTGATAAAGCAAAATAAAAATAAGGTGATTTTAAATTGAAAAGCCAGTATGTAATCCGGATTCCTCTAGAAAAGGTCTTTCTGACTATAAGATGGCCCGGCATGGCCAGGTGGTTAAGACATTCGACTCGTAATCTGAGGATCGCGGGTTCGAATCTCCATCATACCAATCATGCTTGCCTTTTCAGCCGTTGGGGCGTTATGATGCGACGGTCAATGCAACTCTTTATTGGTAAAAAAGTAGCCCAAGAGTTGGCGGTGGGTGGTGATGACTTGCTGCCTTTCCTCTAGTCTTACACTGCTAAATTAGGGACGGCTAGCACAGATAGCCCTCGAGCAGCTTTGTGCGAAATTCCAAAACAAACTTTTTTTCTAATGCTTGTTAAACATTATTGTATTTTATTTAAAAAAACAACACAAAAAGTGACACTGTTCTGTAGCAGAGAAACTTTTAACAGAAATCTATTTATAAAGGCATAACTGTATGTCTGCGTATTTTAAACGCTACAAATTGATTTTCGCTACCTGTGGTGGGCAGGGTACTGATCTATTGCTTTTCTTTGTGCTTAATTACAAACAACCTGTTTATAAAGCTCCAACATCTGTCTTAGATGTAGTAAACCAAAGATTCTTATAAAAGTTATTGTTGTATGTTGCAATGTATATTTCAAAACCAAAGTGACATCTCATTTATTTCATATGAAACAAAATAGACATTTATTATCTCCAGAAATTAACAATGAATAAATAGACCAAAGTTTAAAGAACAGTGCACCGAATATTTATGGGATTCTGCTAAATTCTACGTGTTTCTGGGAGCCTCTTCTAATAAATAGAAGTAAAACTATATACATATAATAGCTATGAGATTACATAGATCAAATTTCAGCAGCTAATGTAAGTTGATGGTTAAAAATATTTTGAAAGAGACAAGTGTGACTGAACACATTACAATATAAAATATATTAATTTCACTTTAAGCAATAAGATTAGATGTGCTGAGAAATTTATACAAAATTTAAAAGTAATTATTTCAAATTTAAAAAAACAGGTAATTTTATACAAAGAATAAGGGTTATAAACCTTAATAAAATATTTAAAACTAATCATTAGAGCGCATAATTGTTTTCTTTTGTCATTATAAATCTTCAGGCTTATAACTTTGTGGGGGAGGACATGAATTAATATAGGTTGTTTAATTAGCTGTCAAAACATTTCTTTTTATATGATAATAATGATTATCTAAATTGCGTTTTATTCTTGGGATTATTATTGTTCTGTCTGGTAATAATAGAAAAAAAAACTAAAAAATGTGAACTTTATACCCGGTTTTTGTTTGACGTGCGTCAATTTTTTCTTAACTCGACTTTAACAGACAAAACCAAGTCATGAGTGAATAGAAAACCTACCCTTGATGACACTCGTAGTTTCTGCTCAACACAAAAAAAATCTGGGACATATTCTGGAATATATATAAATATATATTTGTGCTGTTGTAAAACAACTGCCCCGAAGGAAAATTACCACCGCACAACTGTTCCTCGCTACCATAACTTATATTAACATGACAGACTAAATAGGAAAAATAAAACATGTTTTCTATATTTTATAGGGCTGGCATAGCCAGGTGGTTGGTATGCTCAACTCGTAATCTGAGGGTCGAGGGTTCGAATCCCCGTTACCAGTCGTAGGGGAGGCTTTAATGTAATAGTCAATCCTACTATTCATTGATAAAACAGTATCCCAAGAGTTGATAGTGGATGGTTATGGTCTTACATTGCTAAATAGATAGCCTTTATGTAGCTTTGCGAAAAAAATTTCAAACACAAACAATTATATTTTGTATAAGAATGAATTATTTAAAATTGTTTAACCTTATCGCTTCAGCTATTTTCTACTGCGTATGTCACGAGATTTTAGTGACCTACATTCAAATTTCAATTGAAGTAGTTTTTGTTTATGTTACACCAATTAGTATTGCATAAAAATGTAACTAATAATTCACTTTCAATAGTGTAAGTTTTAAGTGTTTTTTTAGTTTTATAAGGCTATGTTTCGTAAAGAATAGCTTATAACTAACAGTTTTAGTTTACTTTCGGTATAATTCGCATAGCTCAACATTTTTATTTTATTATAATAAACATATGTTAACAAAACCTGTGTCATTCTCTTCTGCTTAAATGCCCTCCACTGACACAGCTGTTATTCTTGGGATTTACAACGCTAAAATGAGGGGCTCATTTCCCCTCGGTGACCACAACAGATAGTCCGTTGTAGTTTTACCATAAGAATACACACACACAAAACTTACAGTCTTAGAAAGTTAATTTTTCTATAAAATAGAATATGTTTTTTCTCCTATTTTAGTTAGTAATATTAATATGACAAGATACGGATGCAGGAGGAAGTTGCTAGGTTACCGTTTATGTGTACCCATTTATCAACATTGGGATGCAAAATAAACACATAACTCCTTGATAACTTTATTGAACAAAACTGATACACTATACAAATATAATGCGTTTGTTAAAATTTTGTTTGAATATTCATACATTAGGCTTCGTAACATTATTAATTTAAATTTGTGCTATTTTGAAAAGCTAGATACTATAAAAAGGTGTTTTTAATCAAAATTTAATTCGAAACCAAGCGAAATTTTTTAATCGATTATTCGTATAGGACATGTTCTATATGACAGTTTCCTTTATATTTTGTCAATCTAATTAAGGATTCAAACCCTTGTTAGGTTACAATTGCAAATTGTTTTGACTTATATAGATCAACTAATTGTTGAGTTTTTAAAGAACGTATAACATACATTAAGTGAAACGATTTTTTTTTCTGGATGTAAATCCTCTGTAATGTTATTTGAAAACCACCAGAGGGCAAGTGTTTTCATGACCGCTTTTTAAATTTTTATATGGTCACATTATATATACCATTTTTCATCTTTGATCGTATTTCTCGTGTTTTAAAAGCTCGCCCTGTTATTTTGGAAGCAAATAAGATAAAGACTTAGCGTCAGGATTAAAATAATAGTTTTGATTTGAATATTGTATTGAATTACGATTGTGTTTCAGTCGATAAGTCCATAAAAAATCGATATGGGCATGAATCAGCTACTGTTAGAAACTAAATGTGAAGTTAAACTAAAAACTAAGTTTCAGAGATGGTTTATCGTTTTGTATTTAAGTAGGAATATATATTTCTGGAAGTATAATTAGAGGACTTATACTTCACATTTTTCTTGAAGTCCAACTTAAAGTAAAATACTAAAGTATAATGAAGTAGAAACTCACCACTACATAGAGAAATAAACTGCGATTTTTACTATCTCCACTCTTTAAATTACAGCCAGAGTGTTAGGGTGGAGTAATTGTTTTGGTCCATAATTTTCCTCATATGAACTCTACAACTGCAGAATTTTCTTCTTTAGTAGTGTTATTGACTTGATGACTTCATTCGTATTTGTTGTTTATTATTACTATTACTATTACTATTATTATTACTAGTGTTTAATATATGTTAAAGTTTTTATTACTTAGTGCTCATCCCTCTCTATATATATATGTGTGTGTGTGTTTTCATTTGCCTTAGTGAAATTTGGCAAACACCCTTAGGGTCTTCCAAGAAGTGTTGTGAGATTCGGCGTTAAGTTCTGACCACCCATATCACTCACTCTCCACGGATCTTTGTCTATCTGCCTTTCGCTGGTATCATTTTTTACTAAACGAGGCATGCACCCTTGGGCTTTTCCTGGAAATGGTATGGAGGTCGACGTTCATATCTCGTCTCCCTGTGTCACCCCAGTGGCTCCTACGTTTTCCTCGTGCTATTTTATTGATCTGCTCAGAACTTCGACAGCACTTTTATTACACTCAAGGGACTAACATAGAGGTTGATGGTAGGTTTCCTCCTCCCATGTCACTCGTCTTTATGTCTAATCCGCATGTTGAGCGAATACATCGGCTAACCCAGTAGTTCTCAACCTTTCTTGACTCAAGATTCATCTATAAACATTGTTAGCCAGTAGCAATCCAGCAAATAGCGCTTCAGTGCAGACATATAACACTTATCAAATACACATTATTTGTATTCATTTGTAACCAACCATAAAACTGGGTAATTGGTTGCATCTATTATACTCTTCATGAATATTGAAACCCGGTTTCTTGGACTATAATTTTGCAGACATATTTTTGTGTGACTAGAGGCAACACTAACTAAATACATAACATAAATCTTGTTTAAAAGTCTATTTGCAACCCTTTCATATCTTTTGATAACTCAGTATTGGGTTGCGACCCATGGATTGAGAGACCTTGACATATGACACAGGCGAAATTTTCTGTATGGTTATACACGACAATGATCTTGACAACTCAGTAAAAAATCTATTTCATGCATCTGTTAACCGTGTATTTATATTATTAATAAACGTTTATATATAGTACTCTTAAATAACAAGAATTTGTTACAATTTAACAACAGTTTCTACACCTAACTTTCATTGTAGTTTTAAGTTAAAATGGCGTTATTTTTGATCAGTAAGAAAGTATAAAAGTACGTTGTACTATATACGCTGTAGGGCACTTTTTACTGCGTACCGCAGACCAGTCGTATTTTCTGTTACTTTAAAAATAATTTCAAGGGATGTTAGATGAGCCTGTCCGGATTTTAACTTTAGCAAAATTGATGTTCGTTCAGTTTCATTAATTTCACTTAACTTGCAGCTGACGAAATTTGCTGTTGGTAACCATTAAAAAATCTTTAGCTATTTATAAATTTTGATCCCTTAATTTTGACTGTTATTATTACAGTCTAAAAAAAACAACTTGAAACTTATCAAGTATATGCTGAAGCCGCTTCTATTTGACTGAACAAGTTGAAATAGAAATTGTTCTGTTATATCAAGAATGAACAAAATTTAGCTTTTTTTATTTCAAAAACGAGTGTTTGTTTTAGAATACTGCGCAAAGCTACTCGAGGGCTATCTGCGCTAGCCGTCCCTAATTTAGCAGTGTAGGACCAGAGGGAAGGCAGCTACTCAACAACCAACCATTTTTAACTCTTGGGCTACTCTTTTACCAACGAATAGTGGGATTGACTGTCACATTATAACGCCCCCACGGCTGAAATGGAGAGCATGTTTGGCGCGACGGGGATGCGAGCCCGCGACCCTTAGATTACGAGAAGCACGTCTTAACACGCTTGGCCATGCAGGGCCAGGAAACGAGTAAGAAAACTCAAAGTCATATATATAATTATATTTACTTTTGTTATGAAAATAAAATATAAGTAAATAGATATTGCTTTAATACCGAATTACATTTATCACAAGCTGAAAAAATTTGGTGTTTGTCTAAAATTACTAAACGTTTTTTTAAGAATACAAACTGAAAAACAACTAAAAATATGATTTGAAGTTAAGCACAAAGATATATAACAAGGTATTTGTGTTCTACCCTCTGAAAATACTTTAACCGGGTTTCTAGTGTTGTAAGTACACAGACGTATCACTGTTCCACTGGGGACGAAAATATACATACGCTATTGTTAATTCCCTGCTGTATTGCTCACTCTTATGTTGTTTTTTATGTTATGTATTAATAAAAACATTTTTACCTTCGTTATTCTTGAAGATTTATATATGATTTCAATATCGATTTTCCATTAATTGCTTGCAATCTAGGTGTAACATGGGATGCATACTTATTGATTTAAACTTAACTGAGAAATATGTCTTCACAACCATCTGACAAAATTTGGCCTGGCGTGGTCAGGCGTTCGATTTGTAATCTGAGTGTTGCGGGTTCGAATCCCCGTCGCATCAAACATGCTTGCTCTTTCAGCCGTGGGGCGTTATAATATGATGGTCACTTCCCCTATTCTTTGGTAAAAGAGCAGCCCAAGAGTTGGCGGTGGGTGGTGATAACTAGCTGCCTTCCCTCTAGTCTTAACCTGCAAAATTATGACGGCTAGCTTAGATATTCCTCGTGTAGCTTTGCGCGAAATTAAAAAACAAAAAACTGACAAAAATTATTAATAAATGAAAATATAATAAGTCATGGGATCAAAAGGATATTTATTAAACTCGTCTTGTTCGCTTCAATTTAAAAAGTGCATTTTGATAAATCTCTAATAATCCCCAAAATTCGGCTTCCTTTTATGTGCCTGACTATTAACTGATAGAAGCACTCGAGGCACTAATGAATGATTCTAATTTTGTAACATAATTAAGATTGTTATCCGAACAAAAACCGCGAAGAATTTGGACGAAAACGTATATATTTCATTACTGTGACATGGAAAAACTTACTTGCACCTTTAAACCACATTGACACTAAATAAAAATCGTCGTATCCTGGTAAAGGACTGATCTGGTTTTTGAACTTGGCGAATGTATTTGAACTTAAATTGATGAGCAAACTTATTTTTACATGTTTTTATTAGTATAGCGAAACGATAATCAAATGGTGTTAAGAAAGTATGTTGTTGTGCAAAAGCCACTAAATACATAGTTACACAAACTTTACGAATCGAATCGGAATTAAAGTAAAAAGTTATTCATTCACACGTTTGTGTGAGTAGTGTGAACCAACATTAAATAACAAAAAAAAATCCTTGATAAATAAGGGTATTTATATAGTTTAGGTTTTTAGTTTTTTTTATATTCGGTTCATAATTTTTTAAAATAATACCTGTCCTACGGATGAGTTAGGCCTCGAGCGTAGAGGTTTGAAATTGGTAATGCAATCCAATCGACTTTGAATTTTATAACGAATGTTAGAAAAATTTTATTTTTAACAATGCCCAAAAATGTGTTTTAAAGACGGCTAGTAGGGGTATTAAAAACTTCAAGTGGGTTTCTCGTCATCAGGGAATACGGAACCCAGTTTGTAGCTGTAGCAGTTATATCATATGATTTTGATCAGTGATGTCGAGAAAACCCACTTGTAGAGAAATATATATGCAAAAACGGCTTGTTTGGGTTGAGAAAATATGTTTTACATAGAAGAGCGAACAACGTGAACCTGACGATGACCAA
This sequence comes from Carcinoscorpius rotundicauda, assembly GCA_011833715.1. NCBI lineage: Eukaryota > Metazoa > Arthropoda > Merostomata > Xiphosura > Limulidae > Carcinoscorpius > Carcinoscorpius rotundicauda. The sequence continues at coordinate 53,288,145 of CM022395.1, forward strand.
AGAAGGTCGAAACGTTGTTTGCTCTTTTATGTAAAAAATATTTTCTCAACCCAAACGAGCCGTTTTTGCACAGATATCATATGATTTTGTTTATTGACTTTCCTGCAAATCTAATCAAAGGTGTTACCCGTCTTTATATTTAATTTGAATATTAGAAGGAAGGCAGCTTGTCACTCCTCAACGTCCAATAGGGGGAATTGACAGTCACACTATTAACGCCCCTATGCACGACTGAAAAGGTGATCGCGTTCGGTGACAGAATTCAAACCCGCGACACGCATAATTACGAATCCAGCATCCTAGCCACAAGGCTACATCAGATTAATTGAATTGTAATAAACCAGATAGAATTACTTTGTCTGTGATAGTAAATATGTGAGTGTAAGCTAACCTTCATTTATCTAACTACAATAGAATCCCCGAGTTAATACAGTCCTGTTGTGCGAACACATCGAACCTATTTTTTTCAATGAGTATGTAAATTGCCAGCAGGCAGCTGTAAAGGATTAATTTCGATTTATTTTAATTAATTTAACAACAAGAAACTACGACAAAAAGGGAAATATTCCTCAAAAGCAACTCGTAAAATCCGTTTACCACCCAGCCGAATTTGAGAGACATCATGAACTACATGTATAAAGCAACGATTTAATTTCGACATCTTACATCGATGTATTTTGGTGTGTTGTTTTCATGGTGACTCGTTAGATTTTTGAATAGTAAAAGACAAACCGAAGAGCTATTCGGTCTAGTAATTTTATTTTCTCATACACTGATGTGTTGAAGAGTGAATACTACAGTCTTTATCTGTCTTTTGCTACTACATTATAGAGCTTTGAATTCTTCTTAAAATCTGATTATGGGTTCATGGATTATTCAAGATTTACAGCATGGTTGAAATTTATTTATTAAAGTTATAATAAAAGGTGTATTGCGACGTAGCTAGCCAGCTTCAATCTGGTAATCGTCTTTCAATACAGAATCTGTGACATAGGGTGGCGATGTGGTAGAGCTTTGGATATCGAGACTGACCAACCGTCTCCAAATTTGCACGATATCATAGTGTATTTCCTGCACTTTAATTTGGTTATAAAAATGATAGTCAAGCCTTTAGTACGGACTAAAGGTGCAAGGGGTGGTAGGGTGCTGCTAACTGTCTGGCTTTATTCTGTTCACCAGTTCAAACTTAAAGACGGCTATAGATAGTCTTAGCAGTGTTGGCATAAATTTAAATATACCATCTTTAATGTCAGTTAGCTGTTTATTAACTACTTTCTGATTTAAAATCACAGAAATCATTAGCAATGGAATGAACGAAACTCAAAATGTGCTTAGTTTACAGATTAATTTGGATTCGTATTTCATAATCAGTACAAGTTATTTTGAGCAGTGGTAGATAATAAACATTTTTCACTTCACTTTATATAAAAAAATTGTTTGTTTTGGAATTTTGCACAAAGCTACACGAGGGCTATCTGCGCTAGCTGTCCTTAATTTTGCAGTGTAAGACTAGAGGGAAAGCAGCTATTCATCACCACCCACTACTAACTCTTGGGCTACTTTTTTACCAACGAATAGTGCAACTGACTGTCACGTTATAACGCTCCCACGGCTGAAAGGACGAGCATGTTTGTTGCGACGGGAATTCGAATCAGCGACCCTCGGATTACGAGTCGAGTGCCTTAATCCACGTGGCCATGCCGGGTCGCTGCAGCAATAAGTAGTTAAATTGATATGACGTTTTTTATATTTATATGGTTTGTTTGTTTGGTTAGAATTAAGCACAAAGCTACTCAATGGGCTATCTGTGCTCTGCCCACCACTGGTATTGAAATCCGATTTTTAGTGTCTAAGTCCGCAGACATACCACTATGCCACTGGGGGGCAAAACAAAGTCCGACGAGGCGAATATGTATTTATATGGAGGCTCAACGCACTGAAAATTGAATAAATTTATAGTTAAGCACAAAATTACGCAATGGGTTATCTGTTCTCTATCCACAACGGGTATCAAAACTCGGTTTCTAGTATTGTCCACAAGCATAATGCTGTCCCAATGGGAGAGAAACAATTGAACAAAAAACATCAAATGTTTTTTAACACCAACGGGTCTTAAAGTGTGTTCAACAAGCAAACACCAACTTCAAGCTTTACCCTTGTTAATGTTTGTTAGGGTATTTTCATTTAGGTTTCTTTTGCAATTTGTATTGAAAAATTATTATCAAGGTAAAATACTGGTAATTTGATAGATAAATGTGAGTTCTCTAGAATATTTGTTTCAATGTTTTGTGCTGCTAGAGACTTTAACTGGAACTCCTTTTCTCACAACAACGTTCAGCGAGGGTTTCAGTGAGATTTTACGTCAGCAACGAATTGATTACCGATATTTTCAACTAACCAGGAGAAAATAAATTGTGCTACGAACATGGGAGTTCTCAGCCCTGAACAGCGGTTCTTTTGCCTTTTAAAATATTCACGTTTGTTTGAAACTTTCTGAGCCCTATATTTGTTTAGCTATGCATTAAAGCTTATCTAAAAATCTCAACTTAAACGTGTTTTGTCACGCAATTGAATTAATGCGGAGCTATAAGTACGTGCAATTGGTTAGTTTTATAACTTCAAAGAACCGATATAGAAAACTAGCTAAAACATAGGACTATACAGAAACATTTAGGTAGATTATATTAAAGTCCATAAAGCTTGTTTATATAAATAGATTAGATTACTTACTACAGTCAGATTATACTGAAGTAAAATTATGCATAAATCATAACCAATTAACGTGTATTCTTTATTATAGGAAGACTTTACAAAAGTACTCGAAGTTCATCACTATAGACGCTTTAAAGAACGAAAGCTAAACCTCTGTAGAATAAGTACAAAAATAGCTAATATGATATTAAATGTAAATATAAAGTTATTTGATATAAGTAACATTGGCATGCTTTACCCTAAAGATAATGTTATATGAAGACAGGAAATACACTTCCAACTGCGCCCACTCTTTTATCTGGATATGAGAAATCCATTAAACAACTGATTCGTCATGTAATAAAAATTCATAGACTAAAATATTGAAATATGGTTTGAATTAGTTTTGTTTTGTTTCTTTTCTCGATGTTAAAAACGAAACGTTTTCTTGTATTGTGTTTTCACAATTCAATTGAAAATACTGATATTACCTACTTCTGCTTAAACACCTCAATTTAAATGTTTTTAAAGATTATGTTCATCAGTTAGCCCGCAAACTACACTGTATTTAAACGTTTTGATATGTAATTTAGAAACTTAGCTTGCAGGAATATTTGTTGCTTTTAATAAAGAAAAACAAAATGGGTAAATGACAGAATATGAAACAACAATGAAAAGTAAGAGAACAAATATTGCTGAGCGGTTACATCTGAGATCAAACATACAAAATTATATTCACAAAGTATGACTTGGTCAAAAAAAAAAGGACTTATTTCAATATACTTGCAAGCTCAAATCGTGTGTCCACTACCAGTTATTTACTCCGTTTTGTGTGACAGTACTTTGTTACAATAATTCTGCTATCCATTTTGTCATTCATTTTCCTATGGCTAATTGAGAAATTTAATAGCGTGCGTAAGGGAAGCGGACAGCTTTTCAAGTAATATTGAAAAGGAAAGTTTAACTTACTAAGTCTGATTTATATTGTTTTGATTCGTTTGATTTTTCTTTTAAATATTCATTTATGATTGTTTTTCTATTCAAACTCAAAACCATGTGTAGATAAAGATGCAGTATTGTGTAAGTGAAAGATTTCTAGTAGCATACAGTGAATGTACCGTGTTGTTTGTTCACGTTTTAGTCTGATTTCATTGAAATTTTTATTTCTTTGGTTTTAGTTTTTGTGAATAAATAATGTATTTCTTATTTCTATACATTTATATAAAAATAACTTATTGAATTATAAAAAATCTCTCTCTAAAGGATTATTATATCTTTCTTAAGGAACTTTAAAGTTCACCTTTCGTATTCAAAACCAAAGGGGTGTAACAGCAGTTTTTCAAATCTATCTTTTATCATTGTTAAGTCACTGCCAAAGAAGCCTTTTGCTTAATACCAGGATTTTTCATGATCCAAAATGTACAAACTAACAGAAATGAATAAAAAAAAACGAATAATTTATAAAACTTTTATTACAATAAATCTTACTCGTATTGTTTTCCAATGATATGTAATTTTTAAAAACTTAAACCACAACCATTAACAGTATATTTATTTATGCAATTCTGAGGAGTATTGTCTCCCGATAGTACAGCGGTATGTCTTCGGATTACAACATTAAAATAAGGGGTTCGATTCCCCTCGGTGGGCTGGACAGGTATCTCGATGTGGCTTTACTATAAGAATAACACGATAACACACCCAGTGTATTACAAATATGTATTTTTTTCACTTGCTCGATTTTTAAGATTATTCGCTTCAAAGAGATTTTTTATCATTTAAAAGAAAATATTCATTAACAATTTTAACAATCTTTTAAATTTCATGTGTTTATTTTATAGAATTTTATTCAGCTAAAAAGATCCCTTTGTATATCATAAGGTATAAGAGAAATCGCATACCTCAGTTGTTTTCTACATTGATTTTGCATTTCAATTTCACTTGGAATAACGGAATAGCTCATATGTGTTTTACAGCTTAAGTTGAAATTGCTTTTTTGTAAAGCATTAGAGACTGGACAACGTCACATGTATAGTAGTCAAATATATTTAATAGTAAAGATTGGATTTTCGCAAAACTAGTTTACTTCTTTTATAATTTTCGAGCAAAACTAAACGTACAGCTACACAAAGCGCTTTGCCCTAAAATATCTCTAATTTTAAACTGATAGTCTAGAGGAAAAGCAAATAAATAGAAATATCTACTGGTCACTCTGAGCTCCAATTGTTTGATCGAATTCTGGGATTGATCATTATTTTATAGCGGACCCATGGTTACAAAAGATAGATTGTGTACTTGGATTCACACTACGGGCACACGACGCCACGTCCAATCCTATTTTAGGGTCGTTCTTTTTTAATTACTCATCTTGAGGAAGTAATAACCTTACCTATTAAAAATGTAAATGAACAATCGTCATATGCTAATTTCTCCCTCTTGAATCATTTCATTTATAAAACCAATGTTACATTATCTTTATAGGCATCTGCTCAATTACCTGTATAAAAGTACTTCAGACTCCCAAGGTTAAGAGTCAAAGCATAATTTCCAAACAGAGTAAACTCCTATATCTTCAGAGTTAAACCAACTAACTAATTCACGATATCAAACTCAAGAAGTCTTTAATTAGTAAGACTTTCGGTGGACATTTTACCCTGTAATTTCTATTCGATTTAGTGTTTTCGAAGCTATGCTATGTTGAACGATTTTGCCACTAAAAAATTATATGGCTCTACATGGCTAGAAGATTAAGGCGTTCGACTTGTAACCTGAGGGTTGCGGGTTCGAATTCCGGTCGCACCAAACATGCTCGCCCCTTCAACTGTGGGGGCGTTATAATGTGGCACTCAATCCAACTATTAGTTGGCAAAAGAGTAGCCCAAGAGTTGGTGGTAGGTGGTGATGACTAGTTGCCTTCCCTCTAGTCTGACAGTTATAAAATAGGGACGGCCAGCGCCGTGTAGCTTTGCGGGAAATTCAAAACTAACAAGACTATAAATTATTTCGGGTTGAATTATTTGCCGACATCCTTACAGTGTTGGATTTTTGATGATATTTATTGTGATAATAATTATTTTATTCAAATAAGTGATTGATATTCTTGGCTTAGTCTAGGACTAAATGTGGTTTAGTATGTTGAAATTTCAGGCTTAAACAATAATCAGTGCTTTGTTGTGCCTAATTTTAAACTACTGACTGGAGAAAGAGTAAAGAACCAACCCTACCATTAGGTACAGGGGCTTGTCCACATCTGTGAAGTTAGCAATAGGATTAACTGTCGCTTCTATAACGAGCCTACAGCTGAAAGAGTTCAGGAGCATAATGTTGTAAATTATTCAACATTAGCTAAACCGTACAAGCCTTGCACGATTACCAAAAACATTATTATGAAGTTAAAATAATCGTTCCTTATTTGCTATTTGCCATCAAAGGTTTTTTAATAATAAGATACTTTTCTGGTCTGGCTTGTTTAAGTATTTAGAAAACATTTACTTTAGCTAGTTCAATTGATTTAGGTTAAATTACAATTTATCCTCAGCCTAATATATCATACTTTTAACCTCATGTGCTAGCGATATTATCTTAAGAAAAATATTTATATCTGACAAATGGTGAGAGTAGTTAGATAAAATCTTTGTCTTACTTGGGTACTAGTACGTTTAGTTGAAGAATTCACCTTCTTTGTAGGAACAAGGCTTAACGATCGAATACACCATGACTGGATGGAAGTTTATGTTATTTTGACCAAACTTTTTCTTTTATGCCGTTAAACATTCAGCCTATCGTATTTAACTCAGAAAAACAATTTTTATCTTTTAACATTTACCTTTTATTTCAAATACGTTTTGCTAGCCATGTGTTTTATAAATTGAACGAAATGAAAGATAAGAGAAGAGATGACTCTCGATATCACACATGATGGTCGAAGTGAAAAGTAAGGAAAGAAGTAAATATTGGTGTTGTGAGATTCGGAGTGAAATGCAAGGAAAGAAGTAAATATTAATGTTGTGAGACTCAAAGTGAAAGGTAAGGGAAGGAGCATAATTAATGGTGTTATGAAGTTCAAAATGGACCAAGGTAACTTGTATATCTGTCTAACAGTATATTCTGGTTTTCGATGTATCATCAAATTAACTGGTAAAACAAATTGTATTATAAAATCCAGTTAACTGATTAACCCAATAGGCTGATTTTAGTAAAATTATATACATTGGAGCTCTTGACTACATCTACACATATTGTTATAATTTCCAACAGTTGAGTGTAGTCACAAATTATGACTAGTAAAAAGTAACTACCACATGAGTAACTAAGATTAAGTAAGCTGTTCTAATCACTGCTTTTATGAATACTAAGATAATGGATCAAATACGTTACTTGAATAGTAACTTTTACTTTTCAGAAATCTGTTTTCAAAAACAAGTAACTTCAAAGTTCCACTTATAACTTTGTAGAAACTATATTTCTTTACAACAAAGGTTGTTCTTAAAATTTTCATTTCAAAAACTTGTACTCACTTCAATTTATGGTCCTATTACGAACGGTTGTAAAACGTCTTCTATAAAACAGTATTTGTTATTTGGTAGATTACATGTTATTTACATATATTTTTGAATATTTGGTTTATCATACTTTACATCTATAGTTAATAAAGTAGTTTGAGCAGTATCATATAACAGTTGTTGTAAATATTAACAGAAACAACTGTTATAACCGAAATGTTAACCATTTAAAGCTCTGTTTCTTAGTGTTTGTGGTTTAAATAACTGCTTTTGGAAGAAGTTTGTGTTTTCTTAGAGCAAAGCTACATCGGGCTATCTGCTGAGCCCACTGATTTTAGCGTTGTAAGTCCGGAGACTAACCGCTGTACTAGCGAGGGGCTTTTTTGGAAGAAGCATACGTTCCTCTGTTACTTTCAAAAAGACTCGGCATGGCCAGGTGGTTAAGGCATTCGACTCGTAATCCGAGGGTCGCAGGTTTGATTCCCCGTCATACCAAACATACTTATTTTTTCAGCTGTGGGGGCGTTATAATATTACTGTCAATCCCATTATTCTTTGGTAAAAGAGTAGCCCAAGAGTTGACGGTGGGTGGTGTGACTAGCTACCTTCCCTCTAGTCTTACACTGTTAAATTAGTGACGGATAGCTCAGATAGCCCTCGACTAGCTTTGCGCGAAATTCAAAACAAACCAAATTGAACTTTCAAAATTCACATTATAAAAAATAGAGAAAATAATCCAGTCTTATATATATTTTTTACATCCATATACCATTATGTATAATATAGAGGTTTGCGTTCAAAATTAAAAGCGCTCTAAACATATGACAGAAATATATAATGTACATTAAACAACTACGTTACCAATAATGTGCTGTTTTTTATCCAGTTTATCCAAGTTTCCTCTCAGCAGTTTTCTTCCCTGTATTGTTTCAAGGTGTTGTTTTACTATTTCCACAGAGAGGTTGCCTGTTTTTTAATCCAGTTCATCCAAGTTTCCTCATAGCAGTTCTCTCCCCTGTATTGTTGCAGGGTGTTGTTTTACTATTCTTACAGAGAGGTTGTCTGTTTTTATCCAGTTCATCCAAGTTTCCTCTCAGCAGTTCTCTCCCCTGTATTGTTTCAAGGTGTTGTTTTACTATTTCACAGAGAGGTTGTCTGCTTTTTATCCAGTTAATCCAAGTTTTCTCTCAGCAGTTTTCTCCCATGTATTGTTTCAAGGTGTTGTTTTACTATTCCCACAGAGAGGTTGTCTTTTTTTTATCCAGTTCATCCAAGTTTTCTCTCAGCAGTTCTCTCCCATGTATTGTTTCAAGATGTTGTTTTACTATTCCCACAAAGAGGTTGTCTGTTTTTTTTCAAAAGCCCCTTTTACACTTACTTGGATAAACGTCTTGACAATACATCATTTTAAATAAATAAAATTCAAAATCTTCGTTTGAACTTTTGAATGTATTCTTATGTCTCTGTCGTGCAACCGAAATGAATAAAAAGATAACAGTTTGAGGTATTGATTTGTGTAAAATCGAGTTATTTTTCCCTTCATCCAATTCCATGTAAGCAGCAAATTGATTAGCTGAAAAATGTGAACTTTTCTACTTTGTTTTTCAACGTTGGTTACAATTGACAAATTGAAGTTTAAACTGAAAGACTCGTTACATGAATTTGGATTTTCATGCGGAAATATATTTGCAAAGTTTTATCATTAAGACAAGTAGTGTATGTTTATATTCAGTGTATTCTGCAGAATAATAACCATTCTATGAATTGTTTGTGACTTTGCTATTTGCAGAATCTATTACAGTAAAGTATTACAGTTGTATTAATTAATACAACTTGTTGCGTGACCAGTTATTACTTTGTTTGTTTGAAGTAAAGTTTCACTGTTTTTTCTGCAGTGTTGTTTAAATGTTTAAATGTTCTTATACGAGTTGATATTTTTTCATTTACATGTTTCAACTTGTTAATATTCAGAGGACCCAACTAAAAACTGAATGTAAATTTAAAACTATACTTATTTATTTTTCGTATATGTAACATTTTCTTCCGGGTAAAATAGTGAGGGAGGAGATTTGTGAGTAACATGTAACTCTGTGTTCCTTGGTTATGTTCTAAAGACGTTCTAGGAATACATTCTGATTTCTCTTTAACAATGTCTAACCTATAGGACAGATTACATTAGATATTGGTCCAACAGCTATTTGCACTAGCATCGTATCATACTAGACCAGTCCTTCATGATGTACTTTCGACATGTGATTATCGTCAGCGATTTGTGTCTACATCTAATTTCCTAATCAGTACTCTGCTGTGTAGTAGTCACTGAAATCTAACAAGATGCAGCAAAGATTGCATCTCAACCCTCTAGCACTATAAACATTTCAATTACATGTACATGTGATTTAACCAAACTTTACCACTATGGAAGCGTGATGGAGTGACAAACAATGCTGTTTACTGGCAGTCGTAAACACAGATCTTTGACTATCTGTAAGCAGATAACATCCAGAATGACTAGACAACTCTTTTCTGCAACAACACTTCTCATATTACACAACAAAAATGAGGACGAGAAAAGGTGAAATGAGTTTGTTTATTTGTTTTTATAGCAAAGCGACATTGAGTTATCTGCAGTGTTGAATGCTTGGAATCGGACCTTGTATTTTAGCAATATAATTCCATAGACTTATCGTTATTTCACCGGAGGACTGTACCATAAGCAGCTGCCTAGTTCTACGACTCTGGACTAGCAAACAGCAGCTGGCAGACAGCTTTATAAAGAAGACGAGGACTAATATTACTGTCAGAAAACATCATGGAGAAGCTCCAAAATATCACGAAGATGATCAATATGGGTTCTTAGCAGTAAGATTTACAGTCACCGTGCGTTTGCTGTCAGAGAAGAAAAAGATATTAAGAACAAATGAAATAAGTGGACTCCAATGATGTCTTTGTAAATATAACCAACCCTCTGCTGTAAAATAATTCCTATTAGGAATGTTTTCTTAAAGACATTATATAAAATATTCGGCCCCAGTTGACTCAAAGTCAACTGAAAGGTCGCACAGCTCATCCAAAAAATATGTTTTGTCTTGTAGGCCCGCCAAAATATACACACACTCTTAAATAATATGACCTTTAATTTATTACTAGCAAATGTGCAGAAGCGCCAAACAAGTATTTCCTCTCCGTAAGCTTGAGCAAAACAAATGTACCAACTTGCATGTAGCAAACAATACACAAAATCATCAAAGGCAAAGAACTAAAAGTAGTGACTGTGTTGGAAAGAATCTTTTCAAATTGGAAATAAAAACACGGATTGAGAATGGCAACGACTCACATAGGAGACTTAAGTATTGAGAGTGTGATCAATGTAAAATTGTTAAGAAAGTTAAGCACGATTGTAGGATCAGCGCTTTTCTTTTACCTATAAAGCTGGGAGACTTGTTATCGTAGCTATACGAAAAACTTCATAAATTCCATCAGAAACATTTCCACTCTCCTTAACATAGAAAGACAATCACAAATAATGATGTTTGTCCATCTGCCAACACAACTAGCATGGAATATTTAATGATCAGCCAAAGCCAGCTATGATGGATTGCACATTTTAAACAAACTGAAAGAAGACCATCTCTCTAAACAAGTATTATTGGAAGAACTGGGACAAAGGCACTGGTCAAAAGGACGCTCTCAAAAAAAGAGATAAAAAATATTAAATCTTCTATCTGTGTGGCATAAATAAGGAATTGGAACTTTTGCCTCAGAAAGGCTAGAATAGTGAGTAAAATATCCATTCGGAAGTCGTATTGTTCAAGAAGAAACCTTGCTATCCCTTTAGGACTAAAAATGCAGAAACATAACCAACAAATTACTATTGTTCACCTCAAATTGACTTGCTCCTCTTTCAAAACAAGAAGTCTCTTATAAAGTTAAACTCATCAGTGAGTCCATAAAAGACAATACTGATAGACTCAGTCAGTTGTTTTTACACTTAAAGGACAGTTATTATATCTACACACAAATTGCAAACACATTACAAGTTTTCGATCTAATTACTTCTATACAATTCGGCTTTGTATGTTGCTTCGGAAAGAGCTGTTACATATCTTTTCCCAAAACGATGAATGATCGGTAGTAAAACACCAAACATTGTCTAAATGTAGTTCTAATACATTTTATTTTATCTAGGTTTTATACTTTTTATGGTCGTCACGTGAATTTTCGTTTTAATATAATGCACTAATTATTTTGTATAGTGTTGTAGCCGTGTTTTTTCTGTACTATAAGTTCAAAGGTCTTTAACAGTTAACCAACTAAAGTATCTACATGCCATCTCCATAAGGTGTAGGACTTTTAACAAAGATATTAGCTATGTTCTTTCTATGAATATACTTCCTTTATTCTTGTCGTGTTTATTTATACAGGTCACAACATGTGAGAAAGTATTGTCTATAATATCATATGATAATAATTATTACTTTCACGTTGGAAAGGAATTGATATCCCATATCGGTCTACAACTTGATGACATGAAAACATGAACCTGAACCCAAAAGTATTTTTCGACATAAAGAAGATACCCATTCTATTCGATGATCTTGAAACATGATCTTAAAAGATGTGTAACTTATTAGATTGCAGTTCGATAGCCCTAGGCTTGCGTATAACGATATAATTACCATGCAATTTAGAAAACCATACTATAGTGATTTATTTAGGACCAAGCGCGGCCCTATATTTGTGACAGACTTTGCGGCCCATTATCACCAAAAAATGAAACAAAATCGCATTTTGCATTGTAGGCTTGTGATTACCTTGTGAGGGCTAGAGAACAATCCTAATATTAACTTATACAATGGTAGCAAGATTTATCAGTTGGTGCTGTTCACTTGTTGCTTTCCTTCTATCAGATCGAAACGAGGAACGGCTACCATAGAGAGTAATTGAGTAACGTTTTGCAAATATCTGAAAATAAACAAAAGCAGAAATAATTTGAATTTCTATCAACCATAGGAAAAGTATTGTTATTACTCACCACTTAGCTTAAGTAACCTTACGATGACCGCGTGTACAGTATTATCCCTCGTTATTCACTTAACTCAAAGTTCCGACATGTAAATCACAGTCGAGTCTTGTGAAATTATATTTTATTAGACGAGAAGCAGGTGTTGCGAAACTTGCTTTTAATTAAGGCTAAGTTTTGTTTCATTTGTGTGATGTATCAAATATGTAAACAGTAGTATTAAGCGTACTCTTAAATATGTTTAAAGCATACGTGATGTAATTTCATCCTCTCTTTGTAGTCTGAATATCATATTTTAGGTGTTTTCAATGAATAATTGATTATTTCATTTAGTGTTTTAAAAAGCAGAAAACAGAATTTATAAGCAACAGTTGTGTGAAATTAAGTAAACCACGTAAAATAAGGGTAAACTTTCTCTTGAACCTTCCATAAACAAGTGTTGCTATTTTTTAATTCTTAAAATTTGTGTTCTCGAGCCTTTGTTGTAAGCCTTGTTATCTCTATGTGATAAGATGTGAAACGCTGAATTTTGACTGTTGAATAATTATGTAAATTGATGTAAGAACTAGGAATAAATTTTCTGAGGGTTTCTGTGTAATGCATACAGCTTAAAGTTTGTGAGTGGAGTTTTTCTTTGTTAAAGGTTAAATAGATACTGTTACATACTCAAGGAAATCCTTTGTAGAGAAATAATAAAGTCTAAATTAACAAACTACTCTACACTCTTAAGTTATTTTCCTTTAGTTTTGGTGTATACTCATTATTTAAAAAATAACAACGTTAAACCGGAGAAAAAGTGTGTTTTCTTGAAGTAGCAACTGTCTTAAGGAAGTAAATATTACTGTCGTTACCAATACAACTGTCTTAAGGTAGTAAATATTACTGTTGTTACCAATACAACTGTCTTAAGGTAGTAAATATAACTGTTGTCACTAATGATAAGACAGACACAACAAGTTCGATATTTATCATCCAACACACTTGCTTCTTTTCCTTTACTTTCGGCCTGGCATGGCCGAGCGCGTTAAGGCGTGCACTCGTAATCCGAGGGTCGCGGGTTCGCGCCCGCGTCGCGCTAAACATGCTCACCCTCCCAGCCGTGGGGGTGTATAATTTGACGGTCAATCCCACTATTCGTTTGTAAAAGAGTAGCCCAAGAGTTGGCGGTGGGTGGTGATGACTAGCTGCCTTCCCTCTAGTCTTACACTGCTAAATTAGGGACGGCTAGCACAGATAGCCCTCGAGTAGCTTTGTGCGAAATTCCAAAAAAACAAACAAACAAATCCTTTACTTTCATATGATTTATTATATTTTATCGTGCATAACAGTTTTATTATCAAGCTTTGCTCATAGGTTTTGTGAGTATAAAATATATATATTCATGTTTATCTTTCAAAAGTGAATTTTGAAAAAGAATATGTGATTTTGATTTGATTATTTTAAGTATCACTTAAGATATATTACATCAGTACCAATAATCTCTTAATGTTATTAGTAAAGAACCTACAAGAACCTAGAGAACCTACAAGGTCACTGAAATACAAGTCAACATCTGTATAGCCACATTTATTAAAACAAAAACATAAGCCTAAACCAGATATCCACGGATGCAAACTTCTGACGTTGGATGCATCATAACACTTCTGTTTCAAAGTGATCACGAGCGAAACGATATACGCATAATGAGTTCTATGAAGCTCCACTGAAGAGTAAATCATTTTGCCAACATAAAAAAGTTTGTGGTTCTAAATAGTAATTACTGAAAGAAAATAATAATCCCGCAAAACTTCTCTCTAGTTTTATAATAAAGTAATTATAAAATTTATGTATTGATAACAACGGATGCATTTAATATGGGCACGTTCCTAGCACATGTTTATTATAAAGATTACAATATATCTAGTATGGTTAATAACCTTAAAAACAAATTGCGTACGATCATATTTTGAATAAAGTTTATAGCTCGAATGCAAGTACTTGTGCGTTGTAAAAGACAATATATTTTTGATGAAAATATTGGATGTTGTTCTGGTGCAACAAAATACTTGTGTAACTCTTGTGGAGGAGTAATATAACTATGTGATCATAGTACAATGTTTAAGGTAGATTTATAATTTGTTTTCATTTGAGAATTTAAAAAAAAAATGCATGTCAGCAATTACAGCAACCAATCAGCATGGTCAGTTATACATTACATCATTTGCAATTACAGCAACCAATCAGCGTGGTCAGTTGTACATTACATCATTTGCAATTACAGCAACCAATCAGCTTGGTCCGTTGTGCATTACATCATTCGATGTGTCGTGAGTTTTGACTGATATTGATTTATTGGGTTTATTTTTCTTTAAATTGCTCTATTTTTTTAGCTCTAGCATATTGCGTGTTTTGCAATAAGACTATTGATCCGTTTTTGTTGGCTTGCTTGGTTCCTTCTTTTTCTTAAAACCAATTTTCAATTTACTTTCCATACGTTACAGAGAAACATTAAGCTTTTTTTTTTCTAGTCTTCGATTTACGGCCCACTCGTGTCATAATATTATTCCTTTACAAGATAATAGCCATCTTCTCTCTCGAATTTTTTTCTTTTATTTCGTACAGCACGACTGAGTTGTGTTACATTTGTTTATCAGTTTTCTCCACTATTTTAAAGCCTTTGATTTATGCGTTCTAATTCCTCTAGAATACTACTTTATCCTTCTGCTTAAAGCTGGTATATAGGCTTAATGTTTGTTTTTGAATTTCGCTTAAAGCTGTACAAGGGCTATCGGCGCTAGCCTAATTTAGTAGTGTAAGACTAAAGAGAAGGCAGCTAGTCATCACCACCCACCGCCACTCGTCACATTATAACACCTCCATAACTAAAAAAGCTAGCCTGACGATGAACCACAGAAGGTCGAAACGGTGTTCGCTCTTCTATGTAAAATATTTTCTCAACCCAAACGAGCCGTTTTTGCACATATATTTCTCTACAAGTGGATTTTCTCGACATCACTGTTAAAAGAGCTAGCATATTTGGTGCGGATTCAAACCTGCGACCCTCACAATACGAGCCGAATCCCTTAACCCACTTGACCATGTAGGGCCTTGTAGGCTCATGAAAATTCCCTGGGATTTATTGAAGTGAGACTTGGGAGCAGCTACAGTTATCCTGACTCTTAGATAATGTCAATACTATCAATCTCACTAAATGTATTCTCGTCGCTAACTGCTCTATCCAGATCTATTTGGAATTCAGTATTTAATAAAGACAATTTTTTAGTTAAGGTTTATGTTTTACGTAATATATATAGAATGTTTTTTTAACAACTTATCGATCCACTTCCTACGATCTATAGTAACTTCAAAGAAGTCATATTCGAAGTTCTAAAATATATGAATGTATGTAAATAAGGCTACTTCTGTTCATAGAAGAGTAGTTTTCAACTGGATGAATGATTCACTCAGAGGTTAATAAGATCAGAGTTTTTATGTATTCGAAATATCAGAACGCAAGTATAAAACGATCCTGTAGAATATGATTACCAACTTTACCTTTACCTCTCTATATCTCTTAAGTAATAACTTCGTAAGCAGTAAAAGAGTAAATAAATTGTATCAAGGGTACTTCAGGCCATTTAGTTAATGATTTTGAGTCATTGCTTCTCAAATTGATGAGTTTTCGACTCTGAAATTAATGACATCAGAATCAGAGTGAATGCGAATTATCAATTATACAATAAATTCAAGAGTAAAAACGTCATTAGTAATTATCATTTATTCTAAATTAAGCTCGGTAAATACACTTGTTTTGTGTTTATTTTATATTGTATTCATTCTAGTTGCAGTTTGATAAACATTTAAGTCGTTATAAATATTTCTAATTTAGTAGTTTTGTAATTTTTTTTGAAGTGAGGTAAATGAGCCGTTTCGGAAAACAGAAAAAGGGCGAGTGGTTCAGATATTGGTTCAGTGGAACTGCCCTAGAAAATCAAACTAAGTCAGGCCCTGCATGGCTTGGTAGTTAAGGCACTCTACTAGTAATATGAGAGTTGCGGGTTCGAATCCCTCTCACAACAAATATGTATGCTCTTTCAGCCGTAGGAGCGTTATTATGTATCGGTCAATTCCACTTTTCTTTTATAAAAGAGTAGCTCAAGAGTTGGCGGCGGGTGGTGATGACTAGTTGCCTTCCCTCCAGTCTTCCACTACTAAATTAGGGACGGTTAGCGCTGATAACCCTCGTGTATCTTTACGCGAAACGCAAAAAACAAACCAAACTGTGTCAGTAAATAATTATTAATAGAATATTCTGGTACTATGCACGGTTTATCGCCCTGAAGCTACATGACTTTTGTTAGCTACTTCAATGCACGATTGTTCGTATTTCTTGTTTTGTTTTATTATATTCGCCAACTAAATCATTAATAATAATTAGCTGAAACATGTATACATGGTATTATCGTATCTAACAGTTTCAGAAGGTCACCTACTTTGTCTCTTAGTGATTGTTACTACACTTTCCGATAACGGGACCGTGTAAGGGAAATGTGAAAAGTCGTTTTGATGAATATGTCCCTGCGTTGTTTTGGAAACCATTAATGTGATTGTAACTTATGAGGGTTTAACTGACCAAAACGAGTACACGAATTTACATTTAAAAGTTCTTATATTTAAACATTTCTTATTTATTTTCTAATCGTTGTTTTCAAAGGCATTCAAATATTTTATATAGAAAGTTCGTGTGTCAGTTTCTGTAATTGTGTACCTTACCCTTTTCAACCAGTTTCCATCACTAGAAATTTCTACAACGAATGAGAACCACCATTTTCTTAATATTGTTTGGAGGCTGTGTCACCAGTTCGAATCCCCGAAATGAAATATGCTCATCCTTTCATTTGTGGGGTCGTTACAAATAACTATTCATCCCACTATTCGTTAATAAAACAATGAGTGTTTCTGGCTAGTTGCCTTCCCTCTTGTCTATCACTGATAAATTAAGAATAGCTGACGTTGACAACTGTTGTGTAGCTTTACTCGTTATTCAAAACAAACCAAGTCCAACCATTTTATGTAGGTACGAGATCTAAATGACATTAAGTCGTGATGTAAATTAATTTTGTGTCCAGTAACTGGAAGTTTCACGTTTGAAATTTTAGCTTCAGAAATGTTTTTGAAATTTAAAATTTTACTATACCTAACCTCGTTTTACTCCTTCTGGACATTAACGCATATAACGTCTATCGATATTGCACTTCTAATTAATAACTTCATATGTTTAACCAACCATAAACTTCCTTGCTTTAAATTTTTAGTGTAGATATATCCGCCATATCTTGTTCAAACGATTAATCAAATTATATTGTCATTCTTTTCTTTATGGGGTCAAAGGGAAGTGTGAGGGCTCAACTTTAAAATGCTGGGCTGGATTCTCTGTGACGCACAAAGTTAAAATTTAAAGTTAACTTTAAAGTCAAACAAAACCTTATCTTTGTGCTCTTTACGTTTCCTTTATCATTTGATTTAAGTTTTGGACTACGTTGGATGTAAAATGTACGAAAAAATTGAAATATGAAGATAAGGTTGCCAAAACTTATAAAAAAAATACTGAACACGGTAATAAATTGAATTGAGAAATAATCCTGTCACACTTCAAACGTAATTGTGTGTTATCACTAATTACACAAGCCTGCGATGGTTTGATTCACTAGAAATGTTTACTTGCTCCACAGTAATTCCTGTATGATGACTCCGAAAATTATATCCATTTTTACCGAACACGTGCAGATTTTTCACAAATCGTTATATGCATTTCTATACAAGGGAATCATTTGCATTTAAATTTGGTCACATCTTGTTATGCCTAAAATATTGACAATGAATTGTTATAGAATTATCTAGATCAACGACTACATGAGTCTTATCGATTGTTTTATAACTACGAAAAGGCACATCACTAGTATATAAACGGTTAACAGGTGGCGTGACGTGTCATTTTTGGATAGAATTTGTCTACTTCGATATTATTTTTTTCTTTTCAATATTATTTATTTATTGCTACAGCAATAAGAGGCTGCGTAAGTGACCCAAACATGTTCTTCTATATTTCTGGTAAATTTGTTATTAAATTTGATCTGAGTGAGAGTTTTTGTTTTGTTTTTTTCAAGATTTGTAAAAAAAAACCTACTTGATGGAAATAATGGATAATATTTTAGAAATATGTGTATCTGAATTATAAAAAAAAGCAACAACAAATGTTATTAAAACGAAAACAACTTTTAGGAAGTTTAAATTTATAAGTGTGTTATCTACTGTACTGTACTTTTGCTACTTGGAATATAGAAAATAGGTTTTCATATGAATGTTCGTTTTTCAACATATGTCATTTGCAATCATATCTTTTTTATGATAGTAGTATTCACTCAGTTACTGATAAGCTAATTTCTATTGTATTTACATCTCATAATGCATTGCTCCGTAAGTCTCGTGATAAAAATAAGTTTTCACAGTCTACTAGTTTGATTTAATAAGATGTCATGAGGAAAGGAAGTAATCTTCAAATGAAAATGTTTATAAAGTACATGATTAAACCATTGATGTCTGAGACATCTCAGCTTTTTATCTCTTACACAAACCCACTTTGTGCAGGGTAATAAAGAAATAGAATTCCACTTGATAAACTGACTCGTAATATTGACTTGACCAATCAGAATTTCACATTCCTATCTTCGTGCTAATTGTGAAACAAGCTGGGAACTAAACCACACCTTTACTAATTGAATTGTCATTTATAACTAAAATGAGAGTTTAGGATGTCAGGCCACTACATCCACTGTGTGAAGATAACTTCATACTTCTGATATCATGAAGAAGTGTAGGGTAAGGAGACCGTGAAATAAATGGGGACGCAGTGCCCAGTTTGATGAGAAGAACGATGGAACTCTGTGAAACAATTAATTCAGTTTGTCTGAGAAGAACTATTTTGTGTTTAAGGATACAATAAAGATACGTTTATGATACTGACAATACCGTCTTAATTATGACTGATACAATTCCATTCGTAAGGACTGTATGTTCAGTGTAATAATGTAACAAATTACTCCTCTGGTAACGACAGAGGTTTGAGATTTTTGTTAGAAACAAAAGAGGGCCCGGCATGGCCAAGCGTGTTAAGGCGTGCGACTCGTAATCTGAGGATCGCAGGTTCGCATCCACATCGCGCCAAACATGTTCGCCCTTTCAGCCGTAAGGGCTTTATAACAATTTACACTCAATTCCACTATTCGTTGGTAAAAAGAGTAGCCCAAGAATTGGCGGTGGGTGGTGATGACTAGCTGCCTTCTTTCTAGTCTTACACTGCTAAATTAGGGACGGCTTGTACAGATAGCCCTCGAGTAGCTTTGTGCAAATTCAAAAACAAACAAGAAAGATAAGCTGCCTGAATCTGTCTTGACCTTTAGAAGATTTCAGTCTAAACCTGGTGTAACTGCTCTGTGACGTTTGGAGCGCCGCATTAGAGACAGACCTCAATATATGTATATAATATAAACAATAGAATTGGGTTATAAAATTGAGATACAAAATTTGAATTGTAATTTTTTAATTAAGTAAAATCTGACTCAATCGGACTCATGTTTCCAAGGAAAATAATCAATGAAACTTACCAATTGCAAACAAGAAATATATCTCTAAACATTAACTTCATTTTATGTATAAAGAAAATCATACTTCATGTATTTATAATGATAAACCGAGAAGAAATTTTCTGAGTGCTGACAAAATCAGCTGAAGAACTGATTAAATTCGGTATTATATGGTGTAAACATATGGTCATATTTCCTTGGAAAACTGTCTGATTATAACACATTTTTTATCAGATTAAGAGCGTAGTGTCAGAGACTGTCATTTTTTATTGAATTTCAAGATTAATGATTTTTATCAACGCTACCTACATACGGTTTTTGTTTAACGACTTTTCCCTGATAGCCATCATACTTCAGTGAAGACACGGAGCTGTTGAACAAGCAAGCGCAGAATCAATACCAACGCTAGGCAGCATCACAAACCCTGTGATACTTCTAAGATGTGGTGAGCACGATATGTTACGATCTTCAACAAGTGTAACCTGTGAGTTACGTGTTCAAAACTTCTATGTACGAGATTTCGTTACCTTATTTAAATACGAGATTTGGCAACGGTGAAGACGGAAATTATCGTGTAAATGACATAGATGTATCTGTACTTATATGTGAGTGCCAGTTTGACTGGAAGAAGGATAAGAGTGGACTTGCAAGTTTATCACAACTGTGATTTATTCTGAAACGTTGAAGTTTATCTGAACTACTGTCAGCCATACTTTGCACTGAAATTAAGGCACATTTTGTGGACTTGATGTGGCTTGGTAAATGACGGCTTGAGTTTTCTCTAAACTCTAAAGAAACGGTTGAGAAGATATTTAATATATACTCTTAGTGTGTCATAAAATGTGAACCTTGCGGAAGAATATAGTTGAAGAAATAATCTGAGAGTTTTCAACTTAATAATTATTATAAAACCTTTACTGTTAAACACCAAGAGTTTAACTTAGTTATATCGAGCTGTCTTCACGAGTGATACAACCCACGAATTTCAAAGGTAACTACTGTTTTGTTTATCGTACAGGTATTGAATAACATTACGTAAATAATGGATGAATAATAATCAAATAAGTTGTTAAACACACGATCACAAATAACAGACAACAAGTAATACTGGATTTGATGTTGAATTGTTTCTATTTTATTTTTTAGTTGGTGTTAAGCACAAAATTACAAAATGAGTTGTTACCCGCTGGAACAGCGGTATATCTTCGGATTTATAATACTAAAATCAATAGTTCAGTTCTTCCGGTGGACTCAGCAGATAGTACGATGTGGCTTTGCTATAAGAAAAACATACACATAAAATGGGTTATCTGTACTGTGCCCACTACTGATATCGAAAGTAAGATCTGAGCATCATAAGCCTAAGGAGTTACTATTGAGCCAATGAGGGATTCCAAAGTATAGAAACGCAATGCATTATATAATAGATTGTACAATTATATTATTAAGTATTATACTGAAATTATTTTATGGTTATGAAATACATCATAGGATCATCACAGAAACTTGGAGAGAGAATGTATTATATATAAGATTTTCATAATTTAAATTTGGAAAAATAATTAGTGTGATAAGGATTTTAATGTCTATTCTCTCGTAACCAAATAATTATGGGATTCTTCTCAATTAAGAAGATTGACAGCTGTCATTATTCAGTGTTCGTGTCTATCGCTGCTTGCACTTGCTTTCATAACTTAAACTACCATCCATTTTGTAATGTCATCAAGCTAAGTGAATTTCTGCCTGTCTCTCGTTCCACTTTATTTGATTCTAAGTACCATAATCTCTGCCATCCTTCCTCCAGATCTAATTATGTCTAAGTAGCGCATCTTATGGTTCCAAGAGAGATCCTACAGTCGAAGTTTTGTCTCTACACGTTCCAATATTTCTTCATTAGTTGTTGTTTTATTTACACAGCTTATCTTCACTATTCGTCTATGAACCACATTTCTAATTGTTTCAACTCTCTTGTGAACATTTCAAGTGTTGCAATATAAAGCTCAAATTTTAGATTTCTCTTTATATATATATATATATATAAATATAAACGTAGTATATTTAGAGTAGGGACTAATAACTTCGTTGATAGATACAAAATGCAGAATAAAGTCTGTTTTTATTTATTTATAGTCCCAGTGAGAATACTATGCTACCAGTATACATCTATTATTCAAATAAAAAAGAAGGGACAATGTTTTTCCACAAGCCTATTAATGCGTTGCAGACTCAGAATCCTCCGTCCATGTAACTTCCAGCAATAAAACCATAAATAAATTATGATTTACTAGACAACAACGCTTTTCTATAGCTTCTGATATGTCTCTACATAAAAGGATATTCTTTATCTAAAAGAGACGGACAGTTGATTGAACGTCGTCGGGAATTCTCGAAGGAAACATTACTGTCAGCTAAACTATATAAGAGTAGAAGCAACATGAAAATATTTCCAGCATGAGAATTTTGTCATTCTCAAAGTATTGTAAGAAACCTTGGCCCATTATATTGTGGAAGTGATATTAAAGTTCAGTACCAAACATGAGGTATGGAATCTTCGAAAATTGGTAAATAAAAATGAGAATTGATGGTTCTTTTACTTCATGCAGGGCAGTGAAGTAGGATTTCAAAAAAGTTCTTGTTGCAACTTAGAGAACCTTTTTTTTTTGCTTATAAATAAATTGCTTGATGGAGATAAATCAAATTAGCTAGTCTTAAGATAAAAATGAAAAACCCTGTTATCCGAGACCTTTCTCAGTTTGCCCCTGATGAAAAATATTTTTAATTTTCTAAATTGTTCGAGTTATAGAATTAATAGGTTTATTAGTTTTGTCTCTTACTGATTTTTATAACATATTCTCTTTTTTTTTATGAAGGTCATGCGTGGCCAATTGGCTTAGCGTGCCTGGAATGTGAATCCAAGGGTTATTGGTTTGCATTTTGTTTCTTCTTCAATGTTTTTTGATCTTTATTGCTACGAGTGCACTATAAAATCTTTATTTGGTCAGGCAAGAGTATTCCCTCTTATATGTCAATTAGCCCCCCAGTGGCTCAGCGGTATGTCTGCGGACTTACACGCTAAAATCCGGGTTTCGATACCCGTGGTGAGCAGAGCACAGATAGCCCATTGTGTAGCTTTGTGCTTAATTCAAAACAACAACAACAATATGTCAATTAAATCTTAGGGACGTCTGCGCACAGATTGCACAGCCCTTGTGTAGCTTTGTACAAAATATCTAAATCAACAAATAATGTTTTGTAGAATAATACGCGGTTATGAAAAATTCATTGAAATCAGCGATCATAAAACATTTCACTGGTAAAATACTGTCAGAAACGAATGTCTCCAAATTTCTCATGCGATATTAGCTCAGAGAATTTAACCATAAAGAGAAACAAAGAAAATGCTCAGAAACTGCCTTTTTTAAAATATAGAAAATTCATTATTAGACTTTTAACCTATAAATAAAATTATATAAGATATTCAATGAAAAACATACATGTTTTACAATAAAATATAATAATGTATGTAAGACTACCAAACTATAAGTAAGACCGAATAACAACAGAAGATAAAACACCTTTATTAACATTGTATTACTTTGAGCAACGTCAGATTTAGTCCAACAATATATAGTTTATATTGTGTATTACTTTTATTACACATGTTCAACAGATATATTATAGAGAAATTTTTTTAATAAAGTAAGGCAAATTGCTTGATGGAGATATTTCAAATTAGCTAGTCTTTAGTGGCCAGGTAGTTAAGGCACTGGCCACGTAATCAGAGAGTCGCGGGTTCGAATCTCGGTCACACCAAACATGCTCGCCTTTTCATCCATGACGGCGTTATAATGCAACGATCAATCCCACAATTCGTTGGTAAAATAGCAGCCCAAGAGTTGGCGGTGGGTGGTAATGACGAGCTGCTTTCCCTCTAGTCTTATATTGCTAAATTAGGGACGGATAGCGCGAGATTTAAAAAAAACAAGCGAAGAAATAGTATTACCGTAAATATTTTTGTATAAATAAAATATAATGAAATAAGTATAAGAAAATTCAAATATTTTATTTTTCTTAATGAAGCTGGTTTTTATTAATTCCACTTGCTACAAATATAATTTATGAAATACCTCAAATAACATTCACATTTGTTTGAATTTATCCACAGCATACTTAGAATACATATAAAATTCGCACTAAAATCTAAGAAGTTTTATTTATTAAACCTTAAAACTGTCAGTAAAGTGTTTATCAAATATTTATCTTTTTGTCTTTTTTTTATTACAATTCTAAAAGGAAAAGACAACTTTGAGTGAAATGATATATTCAATCTGTTAAAAATTAGAATTACAGAAACAAAAATGTTTACTTACTGAAAGAAGAAAATTTTCTGGATCTCTAGCATATTACATATGTAAATTAACCCTCGATTTTAAATTTTGTTCTTTCTTCAACGCATGTTTTATAACAAATTCAACTCTAAAACACGAAGTAAAGTTTTCACAATTCATGCTCTTTTGGTCCAACAATTAAATGTCTTAGTTCATGTCATCTATTTGTATAAAATAAATAATTTTTATCACGTGGTAAAATGTCTTTAATTTTTAATTATTAAAGATAACAACATAATTAAATTTGGAGGTTGATGATAAATTCAAATTATTTAACAATTTTTAAAAGCATTATTTCACAACTTTATCAATTATTTTAAAGAAAGTTAATATTAAGTGATATCACTGGGCAATATACAGGGTGGTCGCTAGAAAAGCGGAAAATTTGAGGGTCAGATGAGATCATGAACAAAATTCGTGCGTACTCATTTCTATTTTGATTTCTTTACATCATGAATAAAATGCATGATTTTAATATCATAAAATGCATTTTGAGCATCTATGAGTGTAATATAACATATGCCTTTAAAAAACTTTGTAAAAGTTATTCTTTGTAAAAATAAATAGCTGTTTGACAAATTTTCCGCTTTTCTAGCGACCACCCTGTATTAAGAAGTATAACTTTTGTACCAGACCAGTGAGAATTTTTAACTTTATTGATTTGAATTGTTGCTAAAACAAACTTAAATATTTATGTAAATTCGTTAGTTTACAATAAACGTTTATTGTTATTACAAAAGTTTCTTTAACCACTTCTAAATTATCTAAGAATGATGATATTTTTATTATGTTTATACGTCAGAAGGTGAGTTGGTTAATTAATTAAGAGTTATGGATTTTCGAGAATAGTTTATATGCACGTTAATTACACTAAAAATAAACTTTAAGGTTATTCAAAACAAAGTGAATAAAACATTTTCCAAAATATTATTTATAGTCTGTAAAGTTGATAAAAAAAAAGTTTGGTTTGTTTGATTTGAATTTCGCGCAAATCTACACGAAGGCTATCTGCTATAGCCGTCCCAAACTTAGCAGTGTAAAACTAGAGGAAAGGCAGCTAGTCATCACCACCTACCACCAACTCTTGGGCTACTCTATTACCAATGAATAGTTGGATTGGTTGTAATATTATAACGTCCCCAAGGTTGAAAGGGCGCTCATGTTTGGTGGGATAGGGAATTCGAACCCACGATCCTCAGATTAAAAGTCAAATGCCTTAACCACCTGGCCATGCTGGGCGAAATGTTTGGTAAAAAAAAAGGATTTGTTTTCTTGTGTAATGAATGCTCACCTTGAATGGTATTAGACCATAATTTTACATGATATAACATACTAAAAACTGTTAAAATGATATTTTCGCACAACTTTACCAACCGCGACAATAATTTTATTTTAATTTTATTATTTCAATTTGCTATTTTTGATATATTCCATTAGCAACTTTTCTTGTGAAAGTAACTTTCAACTCAATATATCAACATTTAAAAACATCGTGTTACGAAAGATTTAAAACAAAACAAGTGCCTTTCCTCTTTGTAATCCAGTATTTCCAAGGCACTTGTTTGACTTAAAGTTCTATAGAAAGTATCGAACGATTTTAGTCGCTGACAAGAAACTTCAAATTTCTCATTGCACTGGTTTTATTATTACTGATACATTATAAGAGCACTGACTAAATGATAATGCACTGAAACGAATTTCACTTCTATAGGCAGGTAATTTCTAAACTAAAATTATACTCTTCATAATTCTTTCGCAGGACTTAATGGTATGCGTTAAGTGTTCTTTAAGTGTATCTCTCAAATAATCTATATGACATCATCTAGATACTATAGTCTTAACATGTGGCCAATGTATAGACTCAGGTCTCACAAAAAGGGTTTGTTTAATAAACGAGAATTTTTTTACTTATTTAATTTCTTAATATGCATTATTACGTTTAACGGGTACGATTCTTAAAAACCTCATTATACTTTAAAAAGAAACTCATTAATCCTTAACATTAAGTGAGTTTCTGACGTATATAATTACGAGTACAATAAGAAATACTTCGATAACGTACAACGTTAAACTATTCAAGCAGAACTGAGGAATAAGTAACTCAGATTACGTTATTCTACAACCGTGTACAGTAGACGAACTTTGAATTGTTAAATTATTATATATAATATAAATAAATGACTTTTGCACATATATATATTTATATATACTTAAAAAATTATGTTATTTTACAGAAATAAATATACCTTAACTTGCTTGTTTTTTTATCATACCTTTTCAAATAATCAGGAATGTATATATAAATAAATAAATACAAAAGCTGCAATATTTCTATTATCTGCCATTATTTGTTTTTATATTCTTAGATAAGGAGGCTGGTTTATATAAAATATGTTATTGAAGGTTCAAAGATGAATTCTATATTTAAAGCCTAATCATAGGTCTTCCTATGGTTTACCGTAAATACGAAGGCTTATAACACTAACATTTGAGATTCCATATCAGCTGTGGCCATTGAATAATTTTTCAACAAATAAACAAAATTGGTGCTTTTTACTAGCTGTCCATATTTCGTTTTCCAGTTGTACTCGATTTCTACAGTTATCTTCATTCCCTGTCCACTCTGTAGAATGTGATTTGCTCTTCATTTTTTCCTTTTGTCTTCTTGTTCTTTTTTTTAATTAAGCACAAAGCTACACAATAGGCTATCTGTGCTTTGCTCGCCACGGGTATCGAAACCCGGTTTTTCATTGTCTTATTGAATTCTGTCTCCTAATTACTTTCATTTACTTATGGACGCTAGCCAATTCCATTCGTTTGTTATTCTTGAAAACATAACTGTATTGTGTCCCATTAAAAACTGCCATAGATTTAAACTTAGTTAATCTTTCGTTTATGATACTTTATAACTTTAATATGCAGTTACTAGTTTTATAACTTTTAATTTATCCACTCATAATCAGCTCTTATTGGCATAATTCATGGAAATAAAACATCAATCACTTCATGGCAGAGCTGCCGAAAGCAAAATATTGTCTTTTTGAAACGTCACCACACATTAGTATACCACCAAGTTCTGGTACCCTGCTTCTTTGATATTTATCGTAATCTAGTATGCAAAACATGTTCGATTTAAATATTCACTTGCCCAAATTTCTGGGCTAAATGATAAACTCCAGAAAATTATTTTTTTTACCAGATTGGAAATTTATCTGAGATTTTCGTCTTTAGATATAAGTTGTTTGAGAGCATGTGATCTCGTGTTAGTCTTAACCAGGTATTTCTTTACATAAGTTATCAATATTCTTTTACTGTGGCATGGCCTAGCGCGTTAAGGCGTGCGCTTCGTAATCTGAGGGTCATGGGTTTGCGCCCGAGTTGCGCCAAACATGCTCGCCCTTCCACGCCGTGGGGGCGTTATAATGATAGGTCAATCCCACTATTCCTTGGTAAAAGAGTCAGCCTAAGAGTTGTAGGTTGGTGGTGATGACTAGCTGCCTTCCCTAGTCTTACACTACTAAATTAGGAACGGCTAGCACAGATAGCCCTCGAGTAGCTTTGTGCGAATTTCAAAAAACAAACACATTATGGGTTATAGACTACCACGTATGTAACTTTGAAACTTGCATTCAAATAGATCAAATATGTGTTTTTTGCATATCCTCATATCAGAATTTTTGTTTCACTCATAACTTTCTGTTTGAAATTCTTGTACAAAGATAGAACAAAATTTCCTTAATCCATTTGCGTGACTCACAGCAAACCTTTCTTTAAAAATTTATTGTATTAGTTCTTTCACGTAAAATATAATGGTAGAACCATCTTGCTATAAAAAATAATGATTAAACTGTTATGTGAACTAAGTAATTGAGAAGAAACGAAGAAAATTAGCTAATTAATGTGGTTATTTGTTTTCTAGCCTGCGTTGTAGGTTACTCTTAGGATTTTATTTTCACTGGTTTACGGAACAAATTGGAACTTTTAGACTCTGTATGGACTTTCTTAGGTCTATTGGTATGCTAATCATCGGTTAATTTTGGACTATCGATTTATTTTTACATCCGAGTGAATAAAAAACCTGAGAGCAACAATATAATCGCTAACTTGTCTTGTTTGGTTCTTACGTCCAAGGTTCAAGTAATACTATCTACTGGACCTAATGAGAATGTACTAATCTGAAGAAATAATAAATTTTATTTATGAATACAACAAAAAAGTCGTTTATGTAAGAGAGAGTAATAAAATAATTGGTTTGATTGAAGAAGTCAGAAATTGTTATAAATTGAGGTTAGTGAAACTAAATATCATGGATCATTACTGGGATATTAGCTATGATTATATCATATACCTAGAGATAAAAACTGTCAATCATTTATCTTTGTTAATGAACGTAACAGTTTGTGTGATGCTGGCTTTAAGAAGGATGCTACGGCCTTAAAAAAGGATTTGGATTATTTGGAGATTTGAAAGAATAAGTGACAGGAAGTTTTTTTGTTAAAATTAATGTAAGGTGGAGTATTACAATATTGATTACAAATATAATGTTGATGAGAAGAACCTTAATAGGGTTAATGGAAAAAACATAATTGTATTCTGCGCAATAGATATTTGAATGATAAAGGCTGGAACTAAATTTTCAGTATTTTGTTTAGTAAATAGGACTATTTACATTAATATTTTATATGCTGCACTAATAAAATTATACCTAATGAAACTATATTGAAACAAATGTTTCTTTTCGATAACATTTTTCTTTTCCTCTTTCAAGCAATCAGGCGAAGAAAATTGCAACAGTTTTTAGTAGAACGTTGTTATCTTCAGTGTTTGTTAGAGATAAACAACCTTAGACTTTGTTTATGTGTTTGTTTTAGTAAAACAAAAGGCTACCTAACTCACGGTTTGGGCTATACCCAACGCGTGTATCAAACCGCAATTCTGAGCGTTTTAAGCCCTCAGACGTACCGCTAAACTACCGTGGGACATAATTGAAAGAAGAATTTGATATTTAGAGACCGTAAGCATTAACATAGACAATTTACTATAAGCTTTGTTTTTATTTTATTTTTCTTTGAGGCTTTTTATTCAAATAAAAGTTTGGCCATTTTATTTCCCCAAACAATTGAAGTCACGCAGGTTTTTATTACTGTGGAACACTAATGTCAAAAGCATGTGTTATGAATTTAAAATATTATATTTCTATGGAATAAGATGGTACGTTGAGCTATGAGTATGTGCAATATTTTATACGGTGTTTTTAACAAATTTAAGTTTTGCTCTTTATATTTTGAAAGCCGCTAAGTACGAAGGCTTTACTGCTTTAGATTTTTATATTCACATGAAAGACTAGTAAAGCAACGACAGATATAACAATGATAAATATAGCAATGACAGATATAACAATGATAGATATAACAATGACAGATATAACAATGATAGATATAACAATGACAGATATAACAATGATAGATATAACAGTGACAGATATAACAATGACAAATATAACAATGACTGATATAACAATGACAAATATAACAATGACTGATATAACAAAGACCATTTAGGAAAGAGAAAATGTTTTTGTGTGTTTTTTATCTGATAACGAGTAAATTTTATTTTAAACGCATACTGTTCTTCCACCATCGTAAAATGAATAGTATTAACTTTCCAAAGAGAATCTCTCTAAAATTAGAAGACTAATGTTCCATATTTTCTTCTAAAAAACAAATACAGTTTAATTTAAATTTCCTTTTTATCTTTACTCGAGTTATAGTTTATTTTAAAGGTCTTATTACGAAAATGGTTTTCAAACGCAAACAAAACATAGCTACTGTGTTTTGTACTTGACTGTTGTAACTGATGTGTTGATAAGGTTTATTCTTTGTAACTTTATTATTAAACGAGCACTTAAATCCCTAACATTTGCAATATCAGCTACTAGCTATTACGTACTTTGCAGCGATACGTATAGTGTTAACTAATTAAGCTGTCACTGAATGTCCAAGATAATTATTCTATGTTAGTATGAATGTTAATATATATACTTTAACGTGTGTAGAGATTGTTCTAACATGAAGTTTCAAGAGTGGTTGTTGGCTTCTGGCGGCACTTAGCTCATTGATTGAGAGGGTAAGTTGTGTAATTTTAACAGATGTTTAACAAATATCGTGTTAGTTAATAATAAAGACAAGCAACTAATCTTCGAACTGATGGAAAGTTAAGTCCTTGAACTAAATGGAAAACTGAATGCGTCTGATCAATCTTCGATGCGAACTAGATCAAATGTCCAAAACCTCCACCAACATATTTCTGTCTACTAACACGGTGAGCATTATTTAGTGAATCAGAGCCATTGATTTGTCTGAAATACTGTTCAAAGATATGGTGTTTAGCTAAAGTAGGTAATCTAGTGTTTCTTTAAAAGAAATCAGTTGAACGTTCGAGATATTAGGAACGCTGGACATACCCAGTTACTCTCTCGTAATTAGAGTAGGGGAAAAAAATTACATTCTTCAGTACTGATTTATAAGATATTTATTTTAGTTTGTATATACGTAACATACGAGGTTACATTAGCATTTTAAGTCGATGATTGCTAGTTTTCAGTTTCGACTTTCATTTTAAGTCACTCTTTAATATTTGTGGTAGAAGCAAGTTTGGATTATATACGCAAATGATTTTTCGTTCTACTCAAAATTTTTATTGTAAAATGATATACCTAATGTCATTTTTAGCATATATTAAAGTGTATAGTGAATTACCAGCAGTCTTTGTTTTTATAACTCGGCTAATTAAAGTTTAGACTGAATTACCAGCAATATATTTATATCTTGATTGATTAAAGTATCTAGAGAATTACCAGCAGTTTTATTTACATCTTGGTTGATTAAAGTATATAATTAATAATGTAAACATTCTTTTCGAACTAGATAATATTATATTGTTGTCAATTGAATAACTACTGTAAGACAAGAAAAAACTTACTACAATGTAATTTTTGTTTTTGTGAATAATAACATTAATCACCAAAAATAGAAAAAAGTTATTTTAAAATCAACACAGTTTTACTATTAACACATTTGTTTTGTTTTTCATTGGGCTAGCTGTGCTCTGCTCACCATGGGCATCGAAACCCGGTTTCTAGCAGTACAATTACGCAAAAACCCGCTATGTTACTAAGTTGTTTTTTTCCTTCTGGTAATTATCTGTAAATACAAACCTTTTATTAAATATTAATTAGTTTTAAGTTGATTTAATCGAGACGGATAAAAGCAAAATGTGTTAAATAGAAAGTGATTCATATTAATTTTGCACCAAGCATGCTCGCCCTTTCAGCCGTGTGGGCGTTATATGTTACGTTTAATCCCACTATTCGTTAAAAGAGTAGCCCAAGAGTTGACGTTGGGTGGTGATGACTAGCTGCCTTTCCTCTAATCTTGCACTGCTAAATTAGGGACGACTTGCGTAAATAGCTCTCGTGTAGCTTTGTGCGAAATTCCAAACCAAACCATTAATTTTGTCTGAAAACATAATTAATACTCAATTTATTGTTCTTGCTTAATATATTTCGACAGTGACGGTGTTTATGGTTCTTCTTTAATCGTTGGAGGAAGAAGTTGGCATCACTTTTTAGATGCAGTGTGTTTACTTTTAAACACACAGATATATGTAATATTATAATATGATATTTAAAAACAGGATTTGTCAATGAAGAAAACTCTCAACTAATATTGGTTTCCTTTAAATGGGAAATTATCTTTAGATGTAAAGACGATTTAAATCTTCTACTTTATTTGCAAGATTCTGATTTATTCTTGTATTTAACAAATGAGTCTCCCGCACTATGGTCATTTACACGTTTTCATTATTAATGTTTAACTTGAACTTTTAGGTATCTTAAATGTTTCTGTATCTCGATGTGGATTCTTGTGCGTAGTGAGGGGATCTCCAAGAAATGGTTTTGTAACTTTCAGATTACATCTTCTGGATCTAAACATCCACCCACGTGTTTAGCATTCGTGACGACCCATGAAGGGGAGAAGAGAATCCTGGTAGTTAAGGGATCCAACCTTAACATACCACTTTGGTATTGAATTCTCACAGTCGAGCGATCTTGGGGAGGTCCTCAGGGCCAATTGGTTGGTACACTGGGCTAAGATTAACCAAGAACCAGTGTTAGACGTTCTGCACGGGAGTCGTAGACATTGTGTCTAATGCTGATGTTTGAGTATATTGCTCACGAAACCCTGGCGTTGCTGCAATATTCTTGTTCGGTATGGTAGTGCGACCCCTCGTAAGGCTTCATGGTGAGTAGGGTCAGTGGAAACTGAAATATTCTTTCTTTAATATGGATTCCCCAATTTAAAACAAAAATAAAGAAATAAAAAACAGACCATAGGTAGACGACCCTATCCTGAAGATTCTGAACAGCAATCTTCAAATTCTTCAACACCTGTACCTCGTTTTTTTATGTTAGATTCTTTAGGTCACAAATAGTTAGGATAAATACCTCCCTTTTTATTCAAAATGATCTAGAGGGGATTGCTGGCTCTCTTAAGTCAGTCAAAAAGCTATGTTCTGGGGACATCTTGGTGGAAACATCTATTCCAAAACATAGTAAACTCCTCTTACATTCAAAGGTCATTGGGGATATACCCATTAAGGTTACTCCTCATGCTACTTTAAATTTCTTAGGAGGAGTTATTGTTGAGAGCGGTTTGGAGAATATCTCGAGTCATAGATCCTTCCTTATTTCTCTATCGAACAAGTTTCTGCAGTGAGGCAAATCTCCACTCGCAAAGATGAAATTATGATGCCAACCAAAGTCCTAATTTTGATGTTTACATTACCACATCCACCTGCCAACATCAAGGTGAGTTATTTAAATTTCAAGATAGAGCCAAATATTTTAAGCCCTCTGAGATGTTTCCAATGTCAGATGTTTGGTTACTCAAAGACATCATGTTGTGGTGCTTTGACGTGTGATCGTTGCAGTGGCAAAAACCATGACGCTTTTGAGTGTGAAATGGACTCTCATTGTGCTAACTATAATGGCTCTCACCCCTATAACTTTCGTTCTTGTCCTAGGTGGGTGGAGGAAAATAGTTCACAACATTTCTTACCCCGAGGCTCGAAAGTTACTGTCCACTACTCCATTTCGGACATGCTGCTGCACTCCATTTCACTGTTACAGTTGGAGTTCAAATAGATCTCACCGTGTCTTTAACAGGGTCGTTTTCAAACCACGTGAAGAAACTTTTGCCGTCCATGGATAAAAGAGTTGACAATGTCAATGTCAACACCTATCTCTATCCAATCATTCCTTTCAGTGGCTCCCTTGGTCCAATTATTTTAGCTCCGGCTTCTGGAATCTTCATCTACTAACAGAGAACTGCCCACTCGACCTAGGGCAGGATTCATGGAGATCGATAGATTTTTAATAAAGAAAAACAACGTAGTCGAAAACAGAAAAGATCTCCTTTCATTTTTATTTATATGAAGGAAAATTTGGATGACGTCAAAGCGCTAATTGTTTCTTATCATTTTGTATTTCTTCCCTTACAGGAAACATTTCTTGAAACTGTCGATACAGTCACCTTTTGTCAGTGTTTTGTATATAAATGACAGTTTGTGTGGTGGACGTGTGTATTGAGGAGTGACACTACTGATTGATAAGAATGTGCCAAATGTATTTTTGCTGCTCAATACACCCTTCGATGCTGTAGCCATACCGTGTTTCTATCATTACTATTTGTTCTCTCTGTCTGTATCTTGTAAATACCTGTGATCAGTAAGACCTTGATGCTCTTATTGAAAAGTTTCCATCTCCCATTTTAATTGTGTAAAACTTAAATGGATATAATTCTCCTATGGGGTCGTTAGGGAGAGCATATGCTTTGGGATAAATGCTTCTCTCTCTTCAATACCCATTTTCACGCACCAAATCAGTATTTTACTGTTATTGATGTCTCTATCTTCTCCCCTTTACTTTTCTCTCATTTCTTTTGGGGGATGGGCATTGATTCATGGGGAGTGATAATATTCCTGTCATATTGAAGGAGACTGGCCATAGTCGATTTCACCTGACCAGCGTGCCACAGTGGAAGCTAGACTAGGCCAATTGCTATCTTTCATTGTTCTGTTGGAAGTTGATCCTATTGTCATCTGTAAACCACCAATAGACGAATGTGTGGAAGCAGTAATTGACTGTATGGTCCAAAAGCAGATGCTCAGCCTATTCCTAAACCCTCGACACTTTTTGTATGGTATCCTCGTC
Organism: Carcinoscorpius rotundicauda; assembly: GCA_011833715.1. Lineage (NCBI taxonomy): Eukaryota > Metazoa > Arthropoda > Merostomata > Xiphosura > Limulidae > Carcinoscorpius > Carcinoscorpius rotundicauda. Next base: position 53,322,644 of record CM022395.1, read on the forward strand.
CATGCTGTAATCCTGCCTGTTACATAGCATGAAAGATTCAAAAATAGGCCTGGGATACCTTTCGTAGGTATCCAATACTTTCAAACTGCATCACCTTCCAGTGAGCCCTTCACATGCTCGGCAGGTAAGACGGCAAAGCCAGAAGTAATCTTGGATTAAGTTCACAACAAGCATCTCTGCTACCAAAGCCATATAGGAGAAGATTCGGAAGGTAGGTAGTATACTTCTGGCCCTCTTTTGATTTTGATCTCTAATGGCCAGGAAGTTGTTGCCCACAGTATTACTGATACTTATGGCAAAAGCTTTTCTTATATATCTAGCAGTTTTGCCTCATCATCCATCTTCTTAGCCATCAAGACTCAGGCAGACTGATCACTTCTTTCCTTTTGGGCTCATTGTCTCTATGAGTATAATCGCCCCTGGTGGAACTCAAGCTTGCTCTTCATCAGTCTGGTAGTACATCAGTCGGACCTGATAATATTCACTAAAAGATGCTGCACCATCTCTCTCCTAACTCTCTTTCTATTCTTCTGTTTGTTTATAACTGTATCTGGTAGTAGAATGTTTTACATGATGCTTGGTGTCATGCTATTATTCTCTTTTTTTCTAAGTCTGCAAAGGATCTCAGTATTCCTTTAAACTATCATCCGATTGCTTTGATGAACTGTTTCTATAATATCTTAGAGAAGATGGTTAATGCTCGCTTTATTTGATTCCTCTGATCAAACAACTTCCTCTCGCCCACCCATTGTAGGTTTCGCCGATAATACTCCGCCATGGCCCACCTGATTTGACTTGAAACTTCAATCATGGAAGCCTTTGTCAAACAACAACTTCTTGTTTCTGTATTTTTTACCTTGAAAAAGCTTGTGATACTTAGTGGAAGTACGACACCCTTTGAGACCTCCACTCATACGGGTTGCGTGGCCATTTGCTCATTTTTATTAAGCATTTTTAATGGACCGTCAATTTCAAGTCTGTGTGAATTCACCACTTTCCTGTTCTTTCCTGCAGGAACATGAAATCCCTCAGCACTGTGTCCTGAGTGTCACTCTTTTCATTGTAAAGATTAATGTTATCAGTGGATAACTATTCTTACAGACGCAAGCGGTCTCTATGTTGATTAAGTCTACATTTTGTGCCAGTCGTCGAGCATAAGGTTTATTGAGTGGCAGTTACAGACTGCCCTCAATCGTTTACTAAAATGGACCACAGCAAACAGTTTTACCTTTCATCGTTCTAAAACCGTTTTCATGCACTTTTTCTGCCAATTGGGTATTCATCCTGATCCCGAACTCTGTCTCTAATAAGTTATGCTTCCTGTGGTCCCTGGGGCAAAGTTCTTGGGGCTTATCTTTGAGTGCAGCCTGACCTTTATCCCACACACCAAGTAGTCAAGTGTACAAGGGCGATAAACATCCTCCGTTTCCTCTCTTTCATATTTTGGAGAGCAAATCAATGTTCTATGTATGTCATCATCTATAGTGCCCTATTCGATCAAAACTTGTCTATGTGTTTCTGATCTATGGCTTTTCCAGGATTCTGACATTGGAAATGTTGAACCCTATTCACTATCAGGGGCTTCGACACTGCACCGGGGTTGTCTGCACTTCTGCAGTCCAGGGTTTGTCTCATGAACCTCCTTTACACCTTGTCTTTTGCAACTATATTTACAGTTTGTTGCAAAACTTCGCTTCTTACCACAGCATCCCAACTGAGGTTGTGTTTTCCTTCCTCATTGGACATGAGCTTTCAAATAGACTTTCTGCCATTTGCCCCATTTAGCCTTTGTATCAGTTGAATGAATTGAGTCTTCCTTGGATGATGTTGTTGTCTGCACTGGTCAACCATTCCTATCATGATTTATCAACATCCCCAAATGCGCTGAGTCATCTATTTGCTGAACATCTTTCTAAACATTCTTCCATTCCTATTTATATGGATGGTTCAAAATCAAGTGACTGTGGGGTCTGCCTTTGTTTGTTATGGTTCGCTGGTTGCACACAGGACTCCTCCCACAATTTCTGTGTCCAATGCCGAACTGTACGGCATTTTTCTTGCCCTTGATCACATAGAAGTGTGCAGTACACGAACTGTACTATTTATACCAACTCACTTAGCTCTCTACTGGCCCTAGAATCGCTTGACGCTAGTTCTCATCCTCTTCTTGTCGATATTCGAAACCAACTGGCTCGTTTCTCCTTATTATTCATTTCTATCCAATTCTTCTGGATATCAGGGCACACTGGTATTCGCTGTAACGAAACACCACAATTAAGTTTGTCTGCTCTAGTGCTATCACGACTGTGCCTGCCCCTAACTTGGACTACGATTCTATATTCAACGGTCGGCTCTACACCAGTTGGCAGTTGACTTGCTGTATTCAACGTGTTTAAAGATAAAACCTTTGGCCGTCTTGCATTTGTAAGAAGAAAGTTGTCGGGGCTAGTCTACGCATTGGTAACAGTTTTTTAACTCGTTGTTTACTCTTATCCAGATCTGATGCACAAGTGTTTGGTCTGTGTGACACTAAAGTCGCAATAGTTCACGTTTTCCTGTCGTGCCGTTGTCATGACCGTGAGTATCCGCACTATTTTTACCATAGGTTCACCCTTGACGTTGGACAAAGTCATTGGCAATAGTGACACTGTCCACTTCGGTTGTGTTTTTAAATTTTTAAGGGCCATTGGCCTTTTAAACCTTATTTAAGTTTTTAATTCAAACAGTGGATTTTGGCTTGTTTGAATATGGGTTCTTTTTATGTATTTGAATAATTTCACTTTTATTTTTAATTATTTACCGGTTTGTTTGGCGGGATAGCCTAGTTGCTTTGCGCCAATAAACGCCAACCAACTACTTAAATGTTTCTTTCATACAAATTATTATGTAAGTATAAATTCCATTATATTTGTATGTGGTTACTTTTGTTAACAAATAGAATTTGAAGGAACTTTATTAGTATCTAAATTTCAGGAATAAAGTTTTTTTTTGGCTACCTGCTGGGCTCATCTAGGGGAATCAAACCACCGATTTTAGCGATGTAAATCCATAGACTTACCACCGTATCAGCGGCAGACGTTTTAGAAATGAGGGAAAAATCATGTTTAAAAGAAGATGTCAATTTTAGAAATAAAAGTATCAATGTGACTGTTTGGACGAAAATACAATTAATGAGTTCTTCCTATTTACAACGTGCCTCCCGTTAGTACAGTGGTAAGTGTAGGGATTTATAACCCTAAAATCAGCGGTTTGATTCCCCCTCGGTGAGGTTAGCAGATAGCTTGGTATGGCTTTGCTTTAAGAAAAACACACACATTACTTACAACGTATATGCTTTTCTAACGATTTTTTATATAGTTTTATTTTCTTAAGCTGAAACATAACGCATGATATTGAGCACCATGAATCAGATGAAAACCAATATATTTATTTTATGTCATTGATGTTATTTTGATTCTGAGAAACTAAACTATATTGGTATAAAACTTGATATATATATATATATATAACATTTATATTCCTCGTGAAGCAAGCTATGCTTCGTTGATACAAATTTGTTTAACATTACCTCGATAAATGAATGTTTTATCATGAAACAGAAACAGACACGACTCGCATTCATGTCGAAGTTCTATTGATGCTGAATCGTTCGATAACAACGGAACAACAAAGAAAGCGAATTTGCAATTGGTCTAAAAGGTTTTTTGTTAAAATTCAAAATTTTTGCTTTCTTTTTTATTTTACTGTAAGTTTTGCCTAACGTTAAAGACAACATAGATTATAGTTTTGACAAAACTAACACAATAAATATATTATTTTACACACTTTCATAGGGATTTGAACTACCGTCGCTATTAATTTGCTTACTTCTACAAAATTAATTTGTGTGCTATCTATCCAAGTTAATTTCCATGTTCTTATGTTTTAGGATACAGCACTTTAAATGTGATTGATTTACAACAAAGTTCCAATGAGAGTTTTTTGTGTTTTTAATAATAACACTTTAACCGATCAACAGTTTTCGTTATTTCTAAACGCATAGGTTTCTATTGCATTAAAATATCAATCTGATTGGATTTTTTTTTGTTATTTGTTTTATGTAATTAATTGATTTCTGATGGGCAGCGACATGTTTCTGTGCTTAAACAATAAAATCCGTGTTTATGTTCCTCTTGTGTAGCTGTGCACTAAATCAAGAAGTCACAAACAAATTGTGCGGATACCATACTAACATAAATTATTGTTGTTTTATTAAAAATACATAAAATACGCAACATACATTCTTATATTTTAGGAGAATATTAAATACACTGTCGAGCTTTAAAATATCTCTGTACTGGTAGAATTTTCTAGACTAATATTTCCAATATACAACTGACTAGAATGAAAAAAATAATTAGTAGGAACCACCGTCTATATGTATAATTTTATTAAGATAACAGATTTAACTGTATTTTATACCTGTCCCTTCATAGGTAGTTTATAGACTTATAACGCTAAAATCAGCGATTTGATAGCCTCAAATAGGTTTACTTTATGTGTTATAAATTTCCGTGGTATGGAACGAGAAGCCTGCTTTACGCTACTTTTAGAATGTAATGTTATTGCTTAAACGTTAGGCTGCGTTCTTGAAAGATTATCAAAAAACATCTTCTAGAAATTGCATCTTTAAAAAGGTACTATTAAAGGCTTGAGCAAACACAGAACTCTAACATAAGCTCCACACGAACGCTTTATGAATATGTTGCCTAGATTTACACCAAGTTTTTACTTTTCCTAATATTGGCTTTAACGTAAGATTATTAGCTTCCGTAATTTATTGCTCTTAAAACTTGTAAAATATAAGGAAATACATAAAACATAGATAGTTTATATAATTAGAAACTTTCCATTCCAGTATTACTTTTCAGAAATTACTTAATTTGTTGCTTAGAGGCAAGGAAAGCGTTTTTTTTCTATTCCACTGCACCATTATAACCAAAAGTAAAAATTATTAAATATACTAAAAACACAGTTGACAAGTAATAACTTCATTTAGAAACAATTAATTTTACTCCCTGGTGGGTCAGCGATAAGGTCAAGGACTTTCAAGGCTAACATTCGGGGTTAGATTCATCCCAGTGCACTGAGTGTATATAGCCAATTGTGGAGCACTGAGCTGGAAAAGACAAGCAAATGTTTAAAACTCTAACTTAAGCAGAAAAATAATAATTAGACGAAATTATTTTACTAAATTTTAAAAAGATGTTTGTATATTTTAAATTTCGCACCAAACTACTCGAGGGCTATCTGCACTAGCTGTCTCTAATTTAACAGTGTAAGACTAGAGGGAAGGCAGCTAGTCATAATCACCCACCGCCAACTCTTGGACTACTCTTTTACCAACGAATAATGGGACTCATCGTCACATAATAACGACTCCACGGCTGAATGGGAGAGCCTGTTTGGTGTGACGGGTATTCGAACCCGCGACCCTCAGATTACGACTGGAACGCCTTAACCACTTGACCATGCCGGGCCTAAGGTGTTCGCAAAAACTCTTCGTTTGAGAAAGGTGTAATTATCAAGAATTACATATTTAAAGTATGGTAATAAACTAATATTTTCCAATGTTTGTGGTGGAATTTAAACATAAAAATGTGGTTTATTCACTCTAACCCCACAAAGATTGTTGAGACAATCATTTTACCCTAGCTACCTAAATTATATGTGAATTTTGGAAAAAAAAAATGCTTGTTTTCTAAAGTACATGAGGTCGCTCAGTTATTTTACCAAATTAAAAAAAAAACTTATTAAAATAATAGATCAGAAACAAAACACGATGATCCCTCTAGGCTTAGCCGACCTATAATAAAAAATTATTTTTACAGTTGAGTTTAACAGTTACTGCCTAACATTTTAACATATCTTTAATATTCAGATATGTTAGAGTATGAATCAACCAAAATATTTTTTAAAATATTTTATAATCATTACCTATTGACCAAAATATATTTTAAAGTAACTTAGACCTTAATATAATAGATAACGGATTTGCTCTTTTTTCGTATTATACATATATATACATATATATACATTAATTCAGTGTTACTGTGACGTAAACATATTACAACATTATAATTTACAAAAAAAGAAATAATTATCTGAATGTTTGTTATTAAAATTGAAGTAATACAAATAAATTTATATAAATATGAGATACAAAATTCTGACACTCGGTTCTACCTTGAATTTTAAAAGTCGGTTTAAAGGTATTTTTTTCTTCAGAAGCATGAGCTCCTAATTAAAACCTAAAATGACCTTTGATTTTCTTCCTTTTTTATCATTTTCTTGTATTGGTTCTCTTTGCACGTGCCACATTGGTGCGAATGGATTCATTTACTATCTCTCTGTCACACACACTCAAGAGGTTGGATTGAATGTTTGCTCACCAACTGAAAGTTTTACGTGTAACACGTTTGCTGCCATGTGCTCCATCGGTGGGTCGGCTCGGTGTGGCCAGATGGTTAAGGCACTCGACTCGCAATCTGAGGGTAGCGGGTTTTAATCCCCGTCACCACAAACATGCTCGCCCTGTGATCCGTAGGGGCGTTATAAAGTGATGGTCAATCCCATTATTCTTTGATAAAAGAGTAGCCCCAAGAGTTGGCGGGGGGAGGTGATGACTAGCTACATTCCCTCTCGTCTCACAGTTAAATTAGGGACGCCTAGCGCAGATAGCCGGCTGGTAGCTTTGCGCAAAATAAACATAATACCCATCGGTAGGTCACAGACAGTTATATTTTAAAGCCAAATTTCTCTTTGACGTGAGGTTGTGACACTTTGACTGCTCCTCGACACCTTTAAATATTTTAATTTATTAGTTTATTATGTAATAACCAACTTGCTAAGTTCATATCACACAGTTTTAATGTCGTTGAGTAGATAATGTCTCAAAAATGAATTTGCGTTGAATCTTTACTTTTGTAATTTTGTTCCTTGAATTTTTTTTTCAAGTATTTGCTTAACTGTAACGTTTGCAAAATTTTGCAAAATACCTTTCAAAGCAAAAAATCTGAGGGAAAAGGAATAATATTAAATGGTTAAGATTACACGGTTCTTAGAGTCTTCAAAAGTTGTTGAATCAAAGTTATCATTTATATTTTTATTCTTTTCTATTACTAAATCAATATTTACCGTTGCCTTTTGATGTGAAAAGGGGAAAAAAGTGGAAGCGAAAATTCATTCGAAGGTTGCACTAATTATATGAATACTTTATTTTTAAAATTGTTACTAATAAATTAAAACTCTTAATTACTACTTTGGGTGTTGTATACGAACGAGAAGCCAAACGCAGTCATCTATACTGAAATCGTATTAATGAACTTTTATTAAAGGAAATCCTAATTGAGAATGAAGGAAAAGTTGCTCTAAAAAATATCATGTCGCGCCATTTACAGTATTAAACATTAATGGTTTTATTATTATGCATCAGGGTTTCATAAATGTTTTATGCTTTAACCTTTTAGTGAATATTCTTTCATCAGTTATAATGTTCCCATGTGGGGCACCGATAATTCTACAGATTTACAACACTAAAATATGGGGTACAATTCCCAATGGAAAACACAGCACACAACCCAGTGTGTGTTTGCTTGTAAACATACAAACTAATAAAAATGTCCAGCAACTAAGCTTAAGAATCAGTGCTATTAATGAAAATATGGACCGTCCTTTCTACAATTTTGAGCCATAGCACACGGATCGTTCGTCCGATTCAAGGGTGCTTCTGCTTTGCTCGGAATTAAACGTTACTTTCCTTTGATGTCGCATTCACATATCTTTCCACCTATGTACCTGCAACAGTTGAGTTTCTAGTATAAGCAGTTAGTATTGTAAATGGGTGTTAAACTTAGTCAACTTATCCGATAGCTTATCCATTTGCAATTGATATTTGATTCAGTTGAATTAATCTGTTAAATTGAATTGAAGTCGGTTCAGCCAATTTCTCACAACTTGTTTCCAAAATTAGGAAGTTGCTATATATAAATGTAATATAGAAAGGTTTGCAAAACCTGAAATTTATTGATGTTTTAGCAGCGGATTAAACTTAATACAATTTCCAAACTTCAGAGCACCAAAGAAAATAAATGCATGACTTAAATAGAATAATAATTATTTATCTTTGTATTGTCCTGTACTCAAGTTCTCTTTGTCGAATTAATTTTCACTAAATCTGTAGCTGTATATATATTTATTCAATTTTTATGGAAATGTGCTCATAGGTATTTATACTCGTAGTAACCATTCGATTAAATTCAACGCTTAATAATCTATGTTGTTCCAATAAAGTTGTATTCAGTATTATTTAATATAAAGATAACAGTTGATATTTCTTTCGTAAACCATTGTTTTAAAATAATAAAAGAAAACTAATACAGTTTCATTCTGTTTGCAGCTAAGTACAAAGTTACAGAATGAGCTATCTATTTTGTTATTATCACGGGTATCGAAACCTGATTTTTAGCGTTGTAAGCTTTCAAACTTACTACGAAGCACTTGGAGGTCCAAGCCTACATTTTGATATCAGTTTTATCATTTAAAGATTTCTATACTTTATTCCTTCAACTGAAACTCATATACAAATTAGTATTGTAAATCTATGATACAACTGAAGATCTAACTTAAAATTACGTGACTACTTGTCGTTGTCTGTCATCAGTATATTTTTTCACTGGATACATGGTTTTGAAAACCACTTAGATCTGTAAAAACGAAAATTTCTAAAACCTCTTGAGCAATCAAGATATTTATGTTCTCTTATAGATTCTGAATTTATAAAACATTATAACATTTCGGTACCTATTTTGTATTAGGTAAATAAGCGATTATAAAGTAACTTTTAAGTAAAACAATCGATGATCAAGGCATTACAAAGAAAATCTGATGTACGGAATAATTCACAAGGCTGCATCGTCTCATTGTCAGAAGTCACTAGTGAATAGGTCGTCACGATAGTTCGATTCTTACAAAATCTTCAATGTTAGATTGTACATAGAGCCAGGACAAAATGAATCAGTGCATTATATATAAAGTTAGTAAAAAACAAGTCAGGTTATACAAATAGCAAGGTAAAATTGGTTAGATAGTACGTAAAGCCGGGGACAAAAAGTTAGTACAAAACGTACACAGAGCCAGGTGGAAACGAATCACTCTACTACATAATATCAGAGCTGATAGTACATCTGAAAGTATTCACTGGTGATACAAATAATAGTTTTGAAAACTACTACAAATACCACTACAAAGAAATAATGTGCTAACAACAATTACATGGGAAAAAGACATATAGACGATAAATATTTATACAAATAACTTATACGGGATGATAAGGGGTTGTGGGGAGGAATAACACCCATGTTTAGAGAGAAAAAGGAATCATTGTGTTTAAGTCACAACGTTGGTAACCTGGATTATAATGAAGCGTGGTAACCAAGAACTATCCGTAATATATTAATCACTCAGATCACACAAACAAATACATTATCCCCATATTTTCCACAAATTCAAGATCTTGCTGTTAACATACACAACTCTTTGCTGTTCCGAAGTCCATTTTCATGGGCTAATATTCAGCTAAACTAATATAATTATTTATATCTGTCATTAAGCTGGAAAGCGATAATAGCTTCAGGTTATTAACTTGCGTAATATACGGCTAGAAGACAGCTTCAGAGAACATTGTTCATTATTTGTTTAATCATAACTCGTATGAACGTTGACACAGAGGATTTTCTTTATTCTAGAGATGCTATTAAAAGTCTACATGAAATTTAGTTGGTAATTTGTACTAGAGCTTGGTTTAGCTAATGTGTTCTACAGGGTGTTCTGAAAGTCACTGTGAACTTATATATTTATTAACAGACATGTTTCAATTATAAACAATGTTGAAAGTGACCCCTGTTGGCATCAATACAGGCTTGGATTATTCTTATTTTGTTTCTGAACACCGCTATCAGTTACTGACTTGAAATAGATTGAATAAAATATGATAACAAAACTGCACAGTGACTTTTCGAACACCCTGTGTAACGCATAGTAACATTCCTATGCTGTAAACATAACATGTAGCAGGAAGCCGAACCCTAGGTTTTAGCGTTGCTAATCTGTCGATTTACAACCGGATTGCAAGTGAGAGAGGTGTAATACTCTACTAATTGTTACATCATTTCCTAAAATTTCTAAAACTCGTTTAATTGCTCGAGGACGGTAGTTCGAATTTTCTCTTGTTCTTTTGATGCTTCAGGTCTAACAAATTTTGCTAATGAGTTGCGTAGGCTGGCGATCAAATCTTCAAAACCTCGTAGTTGTAATTATCTGTCTGTTAAAACATGAAAAATTATTCATTTAAGAATTATGAGTACACCAGTAAACACATGTACAGTAAATTATTCTCCCGATATATATGTGTGTGTTCTTATAGCAAAGCCACATTGAACTATCTGCTGAGTCCACCGAGAAAAACCGAATCTCTGATTTCAGCGTTGTAAATCCGTAGACGTACCGCTTTACTAACGGGGGACTGTCCTGCATGAGATGCGTTTCCTATATGATATTTATTGCTGTCCATATAAAAGTGTGTCAGAATTTCGGAAAAATCAAAACTTTATCTCACTTCGTTTCAATGTAGTTTGTAGATTTAGTCATTACATGTGGTTAAAAATATTGATTCATAACCTGCAGATTACAGGATCGAAACCCGTCACCTAAAATTCCCGTCTTTTAGCCGTGGAGACATTGTTACCTGTTAATCAATTCCACTATTTGTTGGTAAAGTTTGTTTTTATTAAATTTCGCACAAAGCTACACGAGGCAACTAGTCGTCCCTAATGTAACAATGAAAGACTAGAGGAAATGCAGTTAGCCACCATCATCTACTGCTAACTCTTATCCCACTCTTTTACCAACGAATAATGGGATTGACCGTAACATTATAGCTATTTTCTGTCTGAAAGTATGATCGTGTTTGGTGGGAAGAAAATCTGAACCCTAAACTTGCAGATTGCGAATAAAGCGCCTTAACCACTAGGCCATACCAGGCTCCGTTGATAAAGAGCAGCCTCAGAGTTGGAGGTTGGTGGCTTTGACTAATTGTCTTCCTTCTGACCTAACACTTCAAAATTAGGGATGGCTAGTGCAGATAGCCAGCCCTTGAGTATCTTTGCGTGAAATTCAATAAACAACCTAACAATTGGTCAATATCTAGGTGTCAAGCATATTTAACAATAGAGTGTTAAGAAATCATTTATATGACCTGCTAAGTCTTTTAAACTGGTTCCTAAAAAAACCAACTAGTAAAAAAAATATTTGACGTCGGTAAATTTATAAATCTTGGTCAGACTTTCTAAAAACTTCAGTTGCGATTGTTACTTCAGTTTCAAGTTAAATTCACATACGAATCCTATATTAGCTCGTGATATGAATGACTTTAAACATTCGATGTTAATATAACAATGTAAAGGAAAATATCTTAAACTTACATTGCGAAATTGATGTGTTGTAAAAGGTTAAATGGGACATCTGTTATCGCTAAAAATCAATCCAAGATAATTTGTACATTTCTGTATTAACTTTGTATACAACTGGGTTTCATCGAATTTTTTCTCCTCAAATGCTTTAATAGATCATACCTAAAATCTTCCACATGAATAAAGAAACAAAATGACTAATAATACCCAAAACCTTTTGATGAGACGTTTAGCTCTGTACTTTAAAGCAGAAAGTATGTAAATTATTTTGAATAGGAATGTCATTTGCACTTAACTTTGTTCTTTTAAGAAATAATCTGGAGCTTCATTTAGTGCGCGTTGTTTAACCCTGTATAACGACATTCTATACCTTATTGCGCTATTATAAAAGCTATAACGACATTCTATACCTTATTGCGCTATTATAAAAGCTATAACGACATTCTATACCTTACTGTGCTATTATAAAAGCTCACCTTTTGACGTGTTTCCATTATATTAATTGTCATGTAAAATCTAGAAAAAAAAATTGTTTCAGTTATGTGTGATTTGAACAAACCTTAATACATTTAGGAAGCAGATTTACTAACTTACAGAACAGAACAGAAATTTGGACGGAGAAGATAAAAATGTGATGAAGAAGATTAATTGTCTTCTTCCGTCTTATCTTCAGCAGACGTCAAGTGCAAAGAAGATCAAAGAACAACAAGGTATTAGAGCTTAACAGGGAAAGAAGTAATTAAATCATGGATCAGTGTCTACTGTGTCTGTGGAAATAAATGGCCGTCTGAGTCTTAACTTTAATATTTTAGTAATGAAGAGGGTACGGTGTGAAAGAAAAAATGGAGCTTATACAAATATAAATATATATGTGTGTGTATGTGTATATACTTTTTAACTGATATGGAAAAAATTGTGTTATATTACATTCATGCATTAGAGTTAATTATTCTGAAAACATGCATGTCTCAGAATCCTCAAAACCTTTGGAAACAATGATTTTTTTATAGCACGTTTGTTTTTGTATTTTTGTTTTTATTATTTACTTTCACGCAAAGCAACACGACGGCTATCTGTGTTATCCGTTTCTAATTTAGCAGTGTAAGACTAGAGGGAAGAAAGCTAATCATCACCACCCTCCGCCACAGGGCTACCTGCGCTAGCCGTCTCTAATTTAGCAATGCAAGACTAGAGGGAAGAAAGCTAATCATCACCACCCTCCGCCATAGGGCTACCTGCGCTAGCCGTCTCTAATTTAGCAATGCAAGACTAAAGGGAAGGAAGCTAGTCATCACTACCCACTGTTAACTCTTTTACCAACGAATAGTGCGATTGACTAACACATAATAATGCCCCTACGGCTGGAAGGGCAAGCATGTTTGTTGTGATGGGGATGCGAACCCGCGACCCTCAGATATTACGAGTCAAATGCCTTAACCACCTATTTTATACAATGATACCATATTGATTTTAATTTAAAACTTTAACAGACAGCAACAAAAGACCACCTACACTTATCTAATACCTATTGGATTCTAGATGTATTAAGTGTGCCTAAAGTTATCTAATAAATACCAATAAGAATAATACTGAGCTCCTGTTTTGAGATCGTGCTAGTTTTTCCATTGTCAGTTCTTAACATTTTGATGTAAAACAAACACAGAACTAATACATAAAAACATGTACGAACAAAGTATGTTCTGTCAAGAAGGCATTATTTATACAGATGCAGAAGTCTAAGCCATAAAAGTAAAGATCGAGTTTCGGACGATCTAAATAAATAACTTTATCTAATTATTAAGCTTATTTTATAAATTTCGCGCAAAGCTACAACAGGGGTATCCGTCCCTAATTTAACAGTGCAAGACTACAGGAAAGGCAGCTAGTCATCATCACCCACCGCCATAGGGCCATCTGCGCTAGTCGTCCCTAATTTAAGAGTGTAAGACGATAAGGAAGGCAGCCAGTCATCACTACCCACCATCAACTTTTGGGTTACTCTTTTACCAACGAATAGTGGGATTGACAGTCACATTATAACACTTCCACGGCTGAATTGGCGAACATGTTTGATGTTACGGGTCTCAAAACCGTGACTCTCACATTACGAGTCGAACGCACCACCAGATTTCCATCTGGTCTTGTCAGGCTACCAAGATAGAATTCAACCTTATTCAAATATGTGGAATAAAATGGAAATAGAAAGCTAAGATACTTTCACACTAGTTATATTCCAGGTTTCAACTGTCACTTACTTTCTGTGGCCAATAGGAAAATGGCACTATTTCAAAAACAAAATAATGCCTACATCCAAAAATATCTTACAATTTAACGACTTTTGTAGGAACTACAATAGCACGATTATGAATGTACAGTAACTCTAATAAATAATCAAATACTGTGCATTTCAAAATCACTGGCTTGTGGCTGAAATAAAGCAGTTTACAAACTTTACGACTTTACATAATGTTAAGTACATTAGATGTAATACACCGAGTTAAAAGCTTACATTATACACTGATGTTCATCACAATTCACGGAATAAGACATTTATTACGTTGTGAAACACAACATTCAAGAAAGAGATAGAAAACCATAAATTAAAATGGTAACTTCCTTATCTTGTCAGATAAATTTTAGTGTAAGGATCAACAAGTGAAATGTTGATGTCCAAATAGCATACGTTATTACTTATTACATAGCTGATTTTAATGAGAAATGTAGTTTCACCATTTCTCTCTGCCTAGTTAGCAGGATTATATATATTTCAGTAATTACCATCAATAAGATTGGCAACGTTCTGTTTGAAGTTGTCGAAGGTGAGATTAGTAAGTAAATACTATCACCTTTTGTTAAGTAAAAATGTTTATGATTGAAGAACATTAAATATAAAAAAGAAAGGTTGTTTTTGTTTACAAACATATTATCTTTAAATGTTTGTTTACCTATAAAAAGGTGCATTGTCATGATTTTTTATAAATAATGAAGAATAAGAGTTAAAGAAACCTCACCTGGGCTCGTGATTTTTCAATTTGTGGTTCGTGGGTTCGAATCTCGTCGCCAAATGCAATCGTCTCTACAGTCCTCATGGTCAATATTGCTACTTGCTAATAAAAATACCAGTAGAGTTGGCGGTAGGTGATTTTGACTAACTAATTTCTCGCTTAAAAATGGCTCAGCATGGACAAGCGTGTTAAGGCGTTCGACTCATAACGCGAGGGTTGCGGGTTCGAATCCCGGTCGCACCAAACATGCTCGCCCTTTCAGCCGTAAAGACGTTCATCCCACTATTCGTTGGTAAAAGAGTAGCCCAAGAGTTGGCGGTGGGTGCGTTTGTACGTTTTTCTTACGTTTCAGTGATTAATTGACCTATCAGAATATATTACGTGTAGCAGTACAAAAATACCTGAACCTTGTTCATCTTTGACAGCATGGCAAAGTGCACTTCATTGAAACTATATTTAAAGTGTAAGAACTATAAGCATTCAGTTGTAATAACTATTTTACGGGCTGAACAAGCTCTTACTTGTTTCGTGATTCTAATATCTGAACATTATCGTTTCAAAAGTCATCATTTGATGAAACGAAGTTGCCACTTTCTGTCGAGATTCGCTTTTTTAACTTTGTTGTGCACGTTGTGAAGTAGAGGTAACAGAATTATCTCTGCTGAGTGATATACATACCAATTCTTCAGTTCTCTATTTCAATGCTCTTACTTACAGGGAATAATCCATACTCTTTTGTTCGTTGGTTCATCAATCGAACATTGTTACCTGTATGTAATACATCCAGCTAAACGTAATGACAGTATGTCCCACAAAAGAATATTTTGTGCAATATAGACCTATTTGAGTAAGATCTTTAAGTAAAATATGTTTCGCTATAATGTTACACAACATGTGTAATAGAGGTTTAAACTAATAAATAATACACACAAAGTACTGAATTACAAATGGAATAGTTGATATACAACGACAGTTTATTTTCCTGTAAATATTGTTCCTCATATTTTCATTTTATATAAATAAATAAATTATTTAAAATAAAGTAGTGGGAGAGCAGCGGTATTTACTCTGAGAGTTAAAGACACACCTACACAATTCTACAGTTATTATAACGTCAGAAAGTCCCCTTTGTGAATGTTAATAAGAATATAATACTAATGATTAAATATACGTTGAAATTTGGAATTAAATATTTTCATTTACTAAGGTAGATATTAGGTATGTTTTTCATTTAGAACAAAGTCAGAATGGGCTGTCTGCTGTTTCCATCGCGGAGAATCAAATCTCCGATTTTAGTGTTGTAAGTCCCTAAACTTACCGCTACCCTAACGAAAT
Organism: Carcinoscorpius rotundicauda; assembly: GCA_011833715.1. Classification (NCBI taxonomy): domain Eukaryota; kingdom Metazoa; phylum Arthropoda; class Merostomata; order Xiphosura; family Limulidae; genus Carcinoscorpius; species Carcinoscorpius rotundicauda. The sequence continues at coordinate 53,338,491 of CM022395.1, forward strand.
ATTTGTTCATAAATGTTATTCACAGAATAACACCGTTCCTCTTTCTCTTCTTTTCTGTTTTTCTTTGATGGATTATTTATCATGTGGTAGTCTAACAAAATATGTTTTTGCGTGTTTGTTAAGCCTAGTTCATAATATGTTATTGTTAATCTACTCGAAATGATAGTTGGAAATAACTTTTTTAGAACGAAAAGCTTGCATTTCAAATTTCCGGAGAAAAGCTCCTAAGAAAGATATTTTACCCTTAGCTTTTATATAAATGAAAAATTTCAAATTGAAGAAATCTAAAGTGGTCGGAAGACCCTAATCTGAGCTGTAAGATATAAAGCCGTTAATACTTAATTCAAGCAAAAAAAAACACAGCAAAATAACAACTCTAATATCTTTCACATGATCCCTGTAGATATAGTTACTTTTGAATGTGTATGTGCAAAGTATTTACGTTCATTAAAATTGATGACGTTGAGACCGTGCAAAATAAAATATAGCCGTTAGTTACAAGTATTCACTGTTTCAAAGTAATGTGAAACAGCAGTGGATATTCTATTCTTTTCACGAGAATAGCAATCCAATAAGTGAAAATTACTAAATCTCGATGTGCAGAAAGACCTGCTGCTAATCCAGTCTTGTTTTCTTGTGATAAAAAGATTGTAAGTACTTAAAAGAAACCGTGTTGAATCCAACGATTTGCCAAATGCTACAAATCTATCTTTCTATTATTTAATATGTAATTTACAATCAGTCACAGTACAAATGACCTTGATTGTATATTAGGATATATTGTTAACTTGGCAGCAGTATATTATGGTTTTTGTGCTCATATAACTGATATTATTTATCAAGATGATTTTATGATAGAACCAATTTAACATCAGTAATGTTACACATTCGATATGTGCTCATTACCTTTCATAATGTATCGTTACTCAATTAATATCTTTGATAACAAGTTAGAATTTATATATTCCATGTTTGGCGCCTTACGAATGTTTATTACACTTATTTCGTATTTATAATTACTTTTTGTAAGCTGTCTTCTGTTTATTGCGAGGAATCGAATCTCGGATTTTGGCGTTTTAGGTTCGTAAGCTTATCGCTAGTCTACCAGGAATAATTATTCATTAACACTTATGTATGCATTAAGCTACAGCAATTGTTTCTGGATAGTAATGACTTTTCAACTCGGCTGACATTTAATGGGATCAAAATAAAAAGATTCTTCACGTTGATAAAGTATTTTATTTGCCAAAGTTTTGTTTAAAATTACATAAACTTTATTTTATCTATTTATTGCAAAATTATTTTAATTCACATTTGAAATTAGTAGACGAAATAAATTTTATAATTTGAAGTAAACCTGAGATTTTACGTTTTATTATTTCTCTAGCTCTATGACACATTTAAATTAGTCATTAGCAATAACGCCTTCAAAACAATCTAAAATATGTTTATATTTTAAATCTCGTTTCATTTAATTAAGTTTGAACCTGAATTTTGGTGTTTCTCTCTTCTTACTGAAGGAAAACTAACTTTGTTGACTTTAATATTCTTTGTTTTGTGTTGCAACAGACAATTCTAGCATATATAACACATACATAACCAAAACAGCAATAACACTCACCGCATGGATACTAATATTCGAACACCACACAATCAAATTATACTGTTTTTCCTTCTCCTTTATTAATACCTTTAATTAGTTTCATAACTTCAAAGTTTACACTTCAGAATAAAATTTTACTTAGAATCTACAACAAAAACATACAAATACTTTATAAACTAAACATGAATAATCTAAATTAAATACATATATTTTTCAAATGTACAAACATGTAACAAATTCAATCTATAAATTAAGTGTATTAAAGACGTTCAAAAACAGATTATGTTAGTCGAAGTTTATCAAATATACGTCCCTTTTTGAAGTAAAGTAAAATTTTAATTATATTTTTTGTTCCCTGCTAGTACAGCGAAATGTCGCCAGATTTACAAAGCTAAAATCAGCGGTTCGATTTCCCTCGGTGAGCTGAGCAGATAGCCCACTGTGGATTTGCTAGAAGAAAAACAAACAAAGCAAAGTATACTTTTTATTATTATTATTACAGAAATGTAAGTTATTTATTCTACAGTTTCATATTTCTACCTCGTTTTTCTTTCCTGCATGTCTTAAAGTTTCACAATTCCTACTGACTTTACACAACCAGCTACTTCTGCCCTATTACATGGCAGAATATTTTTTTGTGTTATAATATAAACAGAAATCTTTTTGTTTGTTTTTTAATTTAATTTTGCGCAAAGCTACACGAGGGCTATCTGCGCTAGCCTAATTTAGCAGTGTAAGACTAGAGGGAAGGCAGCTAGTCATCACCACCCACCTCCAACTCTTGGGCTACTCTTTTACCAACGAATAGTGGGACTGCACGCCACATTATAACGCCCCCATGGCTGAAAGGGCAAGCATGTTTGGTGCGATGGTAATTCGAACCCGCAACCCTCGGATTATGAGTTAAATGCCTTAACCCACCAGGAAATGGAGGGCTTTCTATTTATTTAAAGCGGCGCCAAAAATGTAACAAAATATTTTGTGAAAATATATTGTTTGTTTTTCGATTTCGTGCAGAGCTATTCGAGGGCTATCTGCGCTAACCGTCCCTAATTTAGCATAGTAAAATTAGGAAAGCATAGGAAAGCAGCTAATCATCACCACCTACCTCCAACTCTTGGGATACTCTTTTACCAACAAATAATGGGATTGACCGTCACATTATAACGCCCCCACGGCTTAAAAGGTGAGCATATTTGATGCGACTAGGATGCGAACTCGCGACTCTCAGATAACCACTCGCACGCCTTAACGCACTTGGCCAGTGTTTTACACCACATGTTCAAAAATGGAAAACGTGAAAATATAGCGCGTTTGCAACTCTCTTTTTTTGTAAAAATACATTCATTAAAATGTTTGCTGACGTAAAGTGGGATTTTCTTCGGGACATCGATCATGGAATTTATGTCAATGTATTCTTAACCTTAAAATATATTTTTCACTAATATAGTATTTACCACAATTTACATATTCTAAGATATATATTAATACCTTAGAATTGTAATCAAATGAAATATTACTAGAAAACAAATGTATTTGTTTTTGTTCTTTATTATTCTGGTAATTCTCGTGTAATCTCATTTACATACATTACAGTTCACTTATTCACAACTGAAAGTACTATATTTATAAAAATGTCAGAAAATTATTTTTAGCAATTTCAAAACTTCTTTCCGGAGAGGAAACTTTACAGAAACATTTAATTTTATATGTTTGGAATGATTACTACAAAAATATCATATTGATAAGAGTTTTATGAGAGTTCATAAATAAATATCACTTTCAATTTTTTTTCTGGTGAAACACTTACAACTTCATCTGAAAATGACAAGATTTTATTATTTTATTGTATAAAAAATTAGAACAAATTTATTAATATTTTGAGTATCTTTCAGTGTTACAAAACAATCGTTGGAAACATTTTTTTTAAAAAGTTTTTATTTGAATTGCAAAACTATCTTCCAAATAATTATGTAGTACGTTAAATAACTGTAATTCCTAAAATTTTATAATGATATTAGCATTAATTGAAGCGACTTTTATGTCTACTACTGTATCAGAAGTTTTTTAAAGATTTGTTCCTTATAAGTAAAAAAACAAACAATTTTTAACTACTATATATATATTTTTTAGCCAAAATATTTATTATTTAATTGTCTTAAAAAGTTTAGATATAATAGTTAAAGTTTGTTTTTGTTTGTTTGTTTGTTTTTTAGAATTAAGCACAAAGCTACACAATGGGCGATCTGTGCTCTACCCACCACGAGTATCGAAACCCGGATTTTAGCGTGTAACTCCTCAGACATACCGCTGAGCCACTGGGGGGCGATAGTTAAAGATTGTTTGTTTTTTGCACTCAGGGTTTCATTAAAGATTTGTCCCTTATAAGTACAAAAAACAAACAATTTTAAACTTTTTTTAAGCCAAATCTTTATTAAACCTAGCATGAATTAAACCCTTGTATTTATCTAGGAAAAGGTATATAGCCACAGTTTTCATGAGACTAATTATCAACTCAGAAAAGCTTTGCACACGATTTATCAGAGAAGTTTCATTGTAAGTAACCAAGGCTGCTACTCTACAAACAAAAAATTTGTTAAACTAGTTCTTTTACCTTGATTCCCCTCTAATTTTTGCAGCGTTTATGAAAGTTCCAATTAGTCTGATTCACAGATAAATGTCATATTTGCTGTCCTTAAATGCATGAAAAAACAGGAATAAAAAATCTCTTTCAGATTCTTTATTTTCTTACACTATAATTGTCTTCATGCGTTTACAAATGAGTGCAAGATGTTCATAAGATTGGGGGGACAACTCAACTTGTTCAGAACATCTAAAATGCAATGTATTTTTACGGTATGAAAGGTCTTCTTCAAATCGATAAAAGCTATATAGAGTGGTATTCGTTTTTACCCACACTTCTCTTGTAGTTGCTTCATAGAAAATATCACATCAATGGCAGAGCGTTCTGAGCGAATATTGCATTAAATTTGGGAACAGATTCTTTCATATAGCGATGGTAGCCTAGAAAGCGCAATGCGAGCGACAGCCTCTCTGATATAGAAATACTTCCATATTTATCACAGTGCCTTTTGTCTCCCTTGTTTTTGTACACTCATATAAATCGAACTCTTTATAAAACTAAATTATCGCTTCCCATTTCCAACAGAGCATTATAATTTCATGGAGCTTTCCAAGTAATTTGCCAATGACATATTTTTAGATTTCAATAGACAAGTATAAATACACTGTTGTTCCTCAGAACGAATTTACTGACCTTTAGCAAATCTTCTAAAGTAGACTCTTTGTACAAATCCATCTTAACTTTAAACTGCAAACCTTCGTGTTTTATTTTGGTCTCGCTGGATAGTAATATTTCGTAACTTAAGTCCAGCGCTGGAATTATCTTTGTTTATTTGTAATGTCATTTCTCTTTATATCATTCTGCAGAGCTATTTTATTCTTTACTGGACGAACTGGTCTTTTAATATCTTCACACATTCCACGATTATTACCAGCGTCAGCTGCTGACATGGTTTGGTGGATTACACAATCAAAATCACTTTAGTGTAACGTACTCAACCATATATACACAAACACAAGCATACCTCTAAAATATTATTTAATTTGCTTGACTTGTTTATTCCTGCGTATAAATAAACAGAGTAAGATTATGAACATACCAAAATAATGATATAATTTAATATGTTCCCATGAATTTGTTTCTTTCCTCAAGTGTGTTACTGTTAATTTAAGGACGGCTAAGGTATATGGCACTCGATCATATTTATACAAAATTCAAAACAGACGTATATAGGTTTGTTCTGGAGCAAAGTCAAACTATACTGTCTTCTGTGTCCACAAAATTAATTAATAAAAATCAGAAGCTGAAAAACACTCATAAGGCAAAAGTTGAAAAGCCTTCAGTCATGCCTCCAAATAAGCAGTTCTTTCTTATAGAAATGAGTTAAACGGCTGAGACCACAGCACTCAGAGTCAACAATTAGCCTAAATATCAATCAGTGTAGTTCCTGTAAACTTTTGTGCATAAGATCACTGGAAGACGTTCTGCAAGTGCAAATAGAATAATATGGATATTTTGTTAGAATTTATGGACAAATTAATCCCTTCCATTCTTCTCCTACTAAATATATCAATGTTGAAGGAAGTGCTTCCAGAGGCAGCAGGATCATTGTTCTTAGACTGTGCAATTATCTTTAATAAATACATTGTTGACAAGTGTGAGTGTGTTCTGTTAATTTTTCAGATTCATTAAGTTGCTTTAAATGTTAACACTTAGCAACAACGTTTATTTCTTTTGTCTTTTTTTATTTTCGAGTAGCTTTTACTTCAATGAAAGGTATGTAAACGAGCAATTTGTGTTTGTCTTTGAAAAACAGTTTAATGAAATATCTTTGACGAATTGTTTCTCGTAACGTTAAGATTTAAAGGTAAAGAAATTTAGAAGTGGTTCTATAATAGTTTAAATATCTAATGTAACAGGAAAACATTTAGTACATGAAATAACTTATCAGCAATTGGTGGCTAAATGTTATGTATTTTCTAATAAATTTGGATTTCATAGATAACAAAATTAATTCAAATTATTTAGGTCGATATAGAGGAAAAATAAGTAAAAATACAATATTATTTCTCGATTTTTTTTCTCATTAATAGAACACTTAGAATAGTTTAAAGAATAATGTGATAATGTATCACGCATACGTGAAGTTTCTAAGTATTCCATCTTTATCAATCTACTATACACGGGGAAATATATAAGTATTAAAAATCGGTTCAAAATATCATTAGAAGGGTGTAACAGTAGATAGAGTTAAGATGTATATTAAAACCTAATTATCAACCGTAGATGTTGTTTTCTTTAAATTTGAAAACCGAAGTTCTGTTTAACAGTTATCAATAGTAACTTATAAATTTACTTGTCCTTGCTGTCAGTAAAGTTTTCTCGTTTCTACTAAAGGAAAACTGCTAACACAAGTTAAAGAATATGACAACTTAATATCTTCTACTAGATCTGAGGGAGAGCCTGTGATGAACAGACATTCCAATGAAAGAGATCTTGCAAAAGTCACAAGCTGACACATAAGATTAATGTTATCAGAACCACTGTAATACAATCTACCTCTTTTTTCTAGTTAGTTTGTCTTTTATATCATTCTCTAATTGTTTCTAAATTCGATAACGTAACATCCAAGAGTGTGATGGTCTACAATAATAAAACAAATTATTTGTTTAATTATTAACAAGCTTAGTAGTACTATCTACTATATCACGCTCTATATTGAGTTAGACTATATACGTAGCAGCAATCAATCCTGTTCCAATGTGTAAAGAAACGTAACCCATGCAACTCTATCCGTGTAGAAGTTGGAAATGAAACGTACGATACGTGTACTGGTTAAATTGGGATTTTGAAAGAAAGGAAACTTATTTTTCTGACCCGGTTTGACGTCCCATTCAGAAGATTAGGAAAGCAAATATCTTGAATTCTAACAGGCGAAATGCCGTTCCGCCTGATCTTAATAACTTGCTATGTGCATGTACTATGTGAAACGAAACATTGGTTACATAACTATTTATTAATAGCACTATAAAACGAAAGTCTACTACATAGCTAAAAATCTTAGGAAAACCATTCTATACTATATAAAAGTCTTTTTCGTAGATGTCTGACTAGTTTAAAATAGGACGTAATAGTTGGAGTTCAATACCTTCCATAAGGACAATAAAATGAAGTGCAAATTAATAAAATTTTAATTTTAACTTACAAATTAATAAATAATAATTACGTGTTCGTGAAAAGAAGAAATAACCGAGAAACTGTTTTTCAGCTGAAGTAATAAGGTTATGATTTAGCTGCTTCTCCAAACAAAGCATGCATTAAGCCCTAAGCTCAGGTTTGTAATACCCTAGATAAACAGATGTAGCTTTGTGCAACCGCCCATATGACTCCAAAACCTTAACTTTGTCGAGTAGCTTAGTGAAACAGGTTAAAAGAAACAATAGTCGTCTTGACGGTAAGAAGAGATGTTCTTAAAGACTAAGAAACATATGTGTCGTTAACTCTTGGGCATAGGGTATAGGATCAGATAACTTAAAGAAATAACTTGAGAATTATATTACACTGAAAAGAGAATCTTCAACAGCAAGCTCACAGTGAATAAACTTCGTATATTGTTTTGGAAAAATGTGATAAGATAAACTAGCTTGAAGTTCATAAGTCAAAACGTCAGTTTGTTGAATATACTAAGCAGCTGTTTGTAGTAATATGTAATGTTTCAAATTGACAGATTAAATATAATTCTTCAATAGTTTTGTTTATTTTCTTACTTTTGGCTTACGAAAATAAATTTACATCGTATTATTCTTTCGTTTTTATTTATGATAAGTAAAAGTATCAATTACTTTATAAGGAACAATTTTTAAAATATTTAGAAACGGAACAGTAAAGAAATAAATGATTGGCTCATGAAATATTCGAGATATGGGGTTTTTCTGATGCGGAATTTACTGATACTTTCATAACTCCTTGCTATCTACCTTTTCCCTTTATTTTGCCCTGTAACATAAACAAAAGTGTTTTTGTATCCCAGGACAAAGGTATTTCAACGTAGATAAGCAGTAGGATTTTTTTATGTTCTGATGTGTTCTGCTGTCAAGAATAGAAAAACTGTAGTGAAAATTTATCAACAGACTGGTGTGGGGACTTACTGAAATTATAACCCAATGACTGTTTTACTTTAGTCGTTAACAGCTCATTTCCTATTTTTGAGGATTTCCAGGAGTTGTTATTTATATTATTAATTCTATTTTTAGTCATGGAAATAAAAATTTTATAAGTAGAGTATTTGTAATCCCTCTAGATGTAGCCATGTTTCATCGATTTATTTAACCAATATGTTGATGTTACATATTTATGTTTGGTTATGTTTAAGGATCTGACAGGTACTACTGTGTAACATTAACCAATTTTGTTAAAGTTCTAGCCCGATGTAGTTTTGCTGTAAGAAAACACACAACACACATACAATCAAGTGTACGTTAAATAAATGCTGAAGATCTCTCGAAAAAGTATGAAAGATGTTTCAGCTTAATTTCGTAATTTAAAGTACATTAGTACAGTTAAACACACTGCTTCTATTAATTCTAGCTTCCGGACTATTGTAATGTTTTCATACTGAGATGTATTGATTTATTATATCATTGACGTCACTACAATACCAATATTATGTACGAAGCAAAGCATTCATCACGTGTTGCGAAACAAATGTCAGCTCCAGACACTCTTCTTAAACTCTGAAATGAAGATCAAATGTAATAATTCACATTTTGTTTTAAAGAGTGAAATAAAGATGAATTAGAATAATTGTGTTTCTCAGTAAGGTTGCTGGCTTTCAAGTACTTCATTATTTAAAAGATAAGAACACAAACACGCATTGAAGATTGAGTTGTCTTATTACCCAAAACGTGGCTTACAAAACAGTGAAACATTTCTCGACCTTTGATAGATTGGTTAGGCAGAGTATTCATGATAAAACTTTGAAGAACGAGCAGGAACTGCTTGTTGTGGATACACAAGTATAGAGGACGACGTTGCGAAAGTTTGTGTGTTTTGAATTTCGCGCAAAGCTTTACGAGAGTTTTCTGAACTAGCCGTCCCTTACATAGAAGTGTAAAACTAGAGGGAAGGCAGCTCGTAATCACCACCCACTGCCAACTTTTGGGCTACTCGACAAATGGCTTGGAAATGCTTTTACCAGCTTGTAAAGTTTATATGTATGTCATATGCTTTAAAAGTTCCATGAAGTGGATAATTTTTCCACAATTAAAGTATATAGATACATAGATAAAGCATGGCTTTACGATGTATATAATCGAGGTGAAAATTCTTGTAGATGTAACTTCATATTTTGCAGAAGAACAATTAATTACTTCTAATTCGTACATAAATACATAGATTTTTTTAGATTAACATCAAACTTATTAGTAGTTATGTGTTGAAGAGTGATTGTTTGCTTGTTTGTTTTGAATTTCGCGCAAAGCTACTCGAGGGCTATCTGCGCTAGTCATCCCTAATTTAGCAGTGTACGACTAGAGGGAAGGCAGCTAGTCATCACCACCCAACGCCAACTCTTGGGCCTATCTTTCATTAGCGAATAGTGGGATTGACTGTCACATTATAACGCCCTTACAGCTGAAAGGGAGAGCATGTTTGGTGCGACCGGGATTCGAACTCGCGACCCTCAGATAATGAGTCGAAAGCCTTAACCCACCTGGCGGGCAAATCAATAAGTTCCTTTACAGTGACTTTTATAGCGAGCTGGAAATACAGATTCAATGGCATATTTCATAGACGAAATGTATTTAGGCCTGAAGGAAAGATTGAGCACGAATGTACACTGATATAGTTATAACAGACAGATCTTGAGGTTTTGTCATTTCTAAATTAAGGGAAGTATCATCATGGAACTTTCTGAGCATATCTTGTGTAGCGATCGAAGCCTGATCCTAGTATTAAATCACGTTTTCCGAGTACTAGTTTTTGTTACTCTGTGCTACGCTGAAGAATTTGACAGACGTAGTGTACGTAATCCAGGAAACGAGATGGATTTAGATACTTTGGTTTGCGTCAAAAAATCAATAAAAAAACGAGAAAAATATGGTTCCAATTTTCAAATAAATATTTTCTTTTTTTCTTAACGTTATTCCAGTGCTGTAAAATCCAATCAAAACATTGTTAAAATAAATACAAGTGACGTTGGTGATAGTAGTCGAATTTTGAGCACAATGTAAACAGTTTTTTATTTCTTTTTTATGTAACTAATTTTCACAGTGCATTGTGCATAAAGAACAAATTAAATAACAAAATAAACGGATTAAGAATACAGTTTCCTAAAATCACGAAAAGGTCAGAATAAACTATGGAAAATGTATGGTTCAACACAATATCTAACTAAAATCAGGGGTTCGATTCCCCTTGGTTGGTTCAGCAGATAGCAGCCCGATGTGGCTTTGCTATAAGAAAACACAAACACATCAACATAATATTTTGCGACATTTTAAGGTGTAAAAATATACTGATGATTAAATATTGAAAAATCTTTCTTGATATGTGGTTTAAAGGTGTTTTGTATATGTTATCTGTGGAATAATTCTAAGTTATATATATATGCTCCCCACTTGTACAGAGGTAAGTCTACGGATTTACAACGTTATAATCAGGGGTTAAATTCCTCTCGGTGGGCTCAGCAGATAGTCTGATTTGGCTTTGTTATGAGAAAAACACACACTAAACATACCATATATGTATAATTAGCTTGATTTACTTGATTACGAAAACACAATTATTGACGAAACTAATCAAAATTTTAAATATTGTCTCTTAATCCCAAATAACATGAACAAATAAAAAACACAGGGAAGTCAAAGATAGTGTGGTTGTTTTAAATTTGAAGGTCGAGGATATTGTTCATGGAATTTGTTTCGTTTGAAGATCCCACTGTAGTTTATTTGAGTACCATATTTACATAACTGTTGTCGTCACTCACGTTGTTTATCGTTATAACATTGACAAATGTTAAAGGCTAGTATATTATTTAAGATGGTGCTAGGTATTTTGTGGAAAATACTTTTTTTACTTAATTGTAATGATCCATGGCTCGAATCCCCGTCACACCAAACAATACCGCCCTTTCATCCGTGGGGGTGTTATAATGTTACGGTCAATTACACTATTCGTTGACAAAAAAGTAGTCCAAGAGTTAACAGTGGATGGTAATGACTAGTTGCCTTTCCTTTGATCTTACACTGCTAAATTAGGTAAGGCTAGCGCAGACTGCCCTCGTACAACTGTGCGCGAAATTCGTGAGAAACCAAACCATGGTTCATAGGATCACATTATTTAAATAAGCCGCTGAGAATTTTGTGAATAAGAAAAACTTATTTATGCTTCAATGAGAAGGTAATAGTTTATAAGACTCATACTGAAGTAGTGTCAATGAGAAATTACACAGTCATGCCGAAAGAATGCAGTTGTTTGCCATGTGAAGTGTGGGCCTAAAGACAAAAGATACTAGGTCTGCATAAAGACCTATATAAGGACGCCTCTGTATATGGTGTATCTTTTATAAAATTCTGCAAATGGTTTGACTAGTAAATTCGATAGGATATTGTTATTTTAAACAGTTTGAAGTTTTGTTGATTGGTTCAGTTTGTATTTTAAAGAGCAATTCTGAAGTATGTGTAAAGCGAAACGTTGAGAGTCAAATTAAATAAAAACAACAATTTTTGAATTAAACAGTGTTCTACTTGACTTTATTTAAATGAACCTTGATAATGAAAACATGACTGCCGACGATACATGCATGATGGTTTATATAAAAACTTGTTAAATTTCTCAATGCTGGCTTTTCTTGATCTATATTAGAGTAGTATTTTCTAAGAAATCAACAAGTTGCCAAGAGTCTAGTTTAGTAAAGACTATTTCAAGCTTGAATTCATATAGAAAACAAATAAAAGAAAATTATGATTTTTATTTAATATGGAGTTTCATATAATCTCAGAAATATTAAGATGATTGTTTTAACTATTTTTATTAACCTTCGTTCCAAGTTAACATGAATAAAGTTTATAAAAAAATACATTTTATTCGTTTGTTTAGCAAGAAAGGAAAATGTGCTATTATTTATTTTAGCTATCAAATCTTATAAACGTTTTGTGTATTTTATGACTGTTGATGAAGTGTATTGTGTTTTGAAACGTTCATTAATTTTACCCAAATGATCTGTTGAATCTCTTTCTGAGACTGTTAAAATAGGCTTTTTTGTAATATTTTTAAGCATATCGTTATTACAAGTCGAAATTATCAAGTACACATTGAAAGACCAAAAAACTTGACAATTTGAGAGAGGGTGGTTTTGTGTTTGTTTTCTTCAACAGTTTGTGTGGGGAACTCCATCGTAATTTTGTGGGTGAGTAAAGTTAATTTTACAATTTTTTTATAGTTTTATAACTGTTCTTGTAATGTAACAATTGGAATGGAAATCTAGTTCAGAAAATTAATTCTGAAATGTTCGTGTTTTACTTAGGTTTCCGTGCGTGATTGAAAAAGTACATCGTCTTGAAACACGTTTTACTTCGAGGAATTTATTCATTCGTCATGAAATTAAAGTACATCTGTAATGCAAAGAAAATGTTCTTATTTTTCCATGGTTATTTATTCCAGTTTCAGCATCTTTATTTCCATTTCATGTGCTTGTTGTGAACTCGTATCTTTCCTTATTATGATTACGTCTTTAATTATATAATACAAAAACGTAATATCCTAACCAGTCAAGTTTCTGTAAATGGACGAAAAACCAAAACAAATAATAATAGGTATTCATGATGTTTCTCTGGAACTTTTTTGCTGCTTATTACTGTAGTTTCAAAACGTTCTTTTTGCATCCACAACGTTTAAAGCGATTTTAACATGTTTAATTTTTCAGAAACTGAAATGCAATGATCAATTTCAATAACACCTTACAAACATCTCAGTCTAACAGTTGGGTCAGAGAAATCAAAGGTTAATTTTGGACTATTGTCCAGAGGAATAGCGAACAGAATCTCTCACTTATAATAGTGGGCTCTGTATGGTCAAGCGTGTTAAGGTGTTCGACTCGTAATCCGAGGGTCACTGGTTCAAATCCCGCTCACACCAAACATGCTGGCCTTTTCAGCCGTTGGGGTGTTATAATATAACGGTCAATCTCACTATTCGTTGGTAAAAGAGTAGCCCAAGAGTTGGTGGTGGGTGGTGATGACTAGCTGCCTTCCCTTTAGTCTTACACTGCTAAATTAGGGACGGCTAGCGCAGATATACCACAAGTAGTTTTTCGCAAAATTCAAAACAAACAAACCTTTCTAATAGTACTAGCTGTCACTTTTAAGATGTGATGTAGCTAAAATGAATTCATTGTATCACGTCTCGAACCTAGGATCATTCGATATACAGTACTCGATAACTATTAGGAAACTTCGGGTTTGTTTTAAAATAATGGACCGATAAATGCTTTTTTTTAGTAATTAAGAATTAATAAATTGCAGCTTGAGTTGAGTAAGTTGGATATGGTGATCAGAGTGCTACAAAGTCGTTTTCTGCTGTAAATAGGTAAAGTTATTTCAATAAAATAATTTCTTGATTATATTTACAAAAGTGTTTAAGTTGATTCTGTTAGTAAATATACTTTAGAGCAATATAGCTTTTACTGTTTATTAAAAATCCACCAAGTAGCGAGCTATAGTTGTTTAGAATACCTCCAACATAAGTATATTTATTCTATTGAATTTTATGCTGTTCAGAGTCAACATATTTCTTGTTAACCAATGTGGTCAGATTTTGCGGCAAATACTTTGATCACACACAGAAAACTAAAGATATGATAATAAAAATTTCCAAATATTTAAAATAAATACTGCGTGTGTTAATATAACACATTGAGATAAATGAATATGATTCAATATTGTAAGAGAGACTGTAGCCTAGTGGATTATTAAATCAGGCTGGGAATTAGAAGATCCAAGGTTTCTGCTACGATACGAGGCTAAACAGTCTTTGAATTCTTATTGTATATCTCCGTATTTGTTTTCTTCTGTTAATTCATGAACGCTCCTGTCCTCTTCTACACGTGAAAGTATGTGAAAGATAGAGTTAACATTCTTGTTTTAGTTTAAAACTCAGACTTTTTTATATTTTTATAAGGCTCATTTTGTTGTTTCTCTGATTTGCTTTTGTTCGTTTCTGCCTACCACCTGCAAGAAAAAGGGGGTTTAATACATATATATATATATATGTGTGTGTGTATTTTACCTGACACCAGGGATTTGAAATGACCAGTTTTGTATCATATTTGGTTAAGGTAAATAATATATCTTTTTCTCATACGTAACCTAAGGAGATCTTTCTTTTTAAACCTCGTGACAGTTATTTAACAATACGTTAACTTAATAGCATTTATTTGATGTTAGAGCTAAGCAAAAACTCTTCATTTATCTCTACACCGCTGATGTAATGACAGCTGACAGTGGAAAAGAGGAAGTAGAGAAACAATGAGATATTAAAAACACAGATCTGAATTCCAGAGGCTCGATATACAAACTGTGCCATTGATAAATATGTTGTGATTACTTACATGAACATCAGTCAGGCTGACGTTGTAAATTCACAGGTATGTTTTGAGTATAAATATACTCGAATCATATCATGTAAAAACACAAAGTAAATCTGGAATTATGCTCAACAATTACTCTTCAGTATGGATTCAATCTAGTTGACCAACGACATGTACATTCTGTTAGAGGGAATGATGTTTTGTTGATATTATATTTTCATCATATTTTATTAAGCATTTGTTTCAAATTATAACACTATAAAACACAAATTTTGTTCCTGGATATTATGTGTTATTTCTTGATTGCTTATGTTGTAAAAGTACAGAAAATGACCATTTTTTCCTTCAAACTTTGATTTTGTGAGCTAGATATTGAAATTCAGAAAATAACTTATTTTATATGTAAAAATGGACAAATTTGCACATTTTCATTCACATGAGGTTTGAATAAAACAACATATGAATCAAGATTTACATGTATTTATACTAAAGTTACACAAAAATTTAACAAAAATGTTTAGAAATGTGTTGATTTTCGAGATTTGCGACTGTAATGTGAATCACTTTCACGTATCAACCCACATAGTCTCGACATTCGACTTTGTTAGACCAAGATCTCTGATCAAGTCATTGAGGTCTCTTTAGTTGAAGTAGTATGGGTTTTTCTCACCAGCTGCACCTTTGAAATTGTAATCTGGATCTTCAATGTCCACTTCCTTTTCTGATTTGCTGCCCTTTTCTGAAGGTGGCAGCTCCCTCACTGGCTGACTGGGTACAGGGAGCTCAGGGCAGTGTGGCACTGGGGCGATGAAAGATCCGGATACATGACAAGAGATGCATTCTTGCCAGCCCAACGTTTAAAAGGGTCCACCATGCAAAATTAGCAATTGCTTGAATGGTCAGTTGATTCACGCCAAATTCTTGGAATAATAAACCTCATAGCTCTATTTCCCCTCTGTCCCATCCTGCAAAAGAGCAAAATAAAATTGTTATTATGAAAAATAAATTTATCTCATTCACAATTAATGTGTAAGAGGTTCATGTAAAATATTTTTCATGTGATAGTTTTCCATACTATTGGAAATTAAAAAGACATTTAAATTTTAAAAGGTCTAAAATTTGTATAGTATAAAATGTTACTATTCAAGCAAACAAAAATTGTCCGTCTTACCTTCTAGAGTGTTTTTGCAGTGCTCGCAGGTAAAATGAGATGCCCAGGGTTTGTCTCGATCCCTGACAGGCATGCATTTTAGTAGATGCTGTCACAGAGTACTTTTTCACTCCTGTCTTGATAAATTAGCCACATACATAGCATAATGTATTTGGAGAATGCTTGCAGCCTCTTGATGCCATCTCTGATAAAATCAGTTAGGTCTACGTGTTCACTTAGGCAGTTAGAACTAAACTGAAGTGGTGAGTGGTGAGCCTCTTTATATATATTACTATGGAAAGTTCTAGAAAATTCTTATAGGTTCTTTAATATTCTCGTAACTTCTACAAAGTTCTTGAAAATTCTTGTAAGTTCTACCTGGAATGTTCTGGAAAATGGGTAAATTTGAATATTTCATTACCCAGATCACAAAAGCAAAGTTTGAAGAGAAAAATAGGTCTTTTCCATTTACTTTAGGAATAATCAATTGGGAAATAACACTTTCTGCCCAGGATTATTTGTTTGTTTGTTTTCGAATTTTGCACAAAGCTACTCGAGGGCTATCTATGCTAGCCGTCCTTAATTTAGCAGTGTAAGACTAGAGGGAAGGCAGCTAGTCATCACCACCTACCACCATCTCTTGGGCTACTCTTTTACCAACGAATAATGGGATTGACCGTTACATTATACACTCCCACGACTGAGAGGGCAAGTATGTTTAGCGCGACGCGGGCGCGAACCCGCGACCCTCGGATTACGTGTCACACGCCTTACGCGCTTAGCCATGCCAGGCCTATTCTGCCCAGGAACAAGAAAAAGTAAAAATCTTGTTACATAGTGTAATTAAATGGTTTTCCATGTGTTTCTAAACTTATATATTAAAACTTCTTAAATAATATTATTTTCATCATGTTTGTGTATGTATGAACATGGTAAATGAATAGAATTCACACCACGCGTACACCATTATTTATTTGTTAATTTATTTCTGTTGATATCTAGTATGCACATAATCAGAATAAATACGTTAATGATGTAAAAGATAATGTTACTTTGTACAAAGTATATGAACAAGTGGAAAAATATTTTAAAAAGATGTGGGGAAAAAGTGAGAAAACAAGGCAGGAATGGACATGCTACAATAAAATCTTCTCTGCACAATTTCACAAAGGGGCGTTTCCAACATTCTGTTCGTACCTACTTAGTTTATCTGTGTTCTTGACATTATACGCCTCATGGGTACATACAAAAGTATGTCTGTGGTTTTCTTACTCATGTGTAAACATAAAAAAATCAATGACTCGATACACAAATAAATGAAATAAGCGTGTACCAGATGTCTGACACGACCCCTTGTGACTTTGTACGGAGTGAATGTTATTACACCATGTCTATTCCTACCCTGCTGCTTCAGTTATTTGTTCCTCTATCCTTACACTTTCTTTGTCTAAAATACTTTTCCCACTTGTAGAATATAAGATTGCATGACTAATAATAATTCATAAAAACCTAATTTTATCACCTGTTTGCCTCTAACACTTTAGTTTTAAAGTTTTATAATGTTCTCATCAGGCTATTATCTAAGAATCAGTTGAGTATTGATACCTCCTGTAATTTTATGCAGATCCAGTATGACTCGATTTGCAAGTTAAAAGCATTCTTTCTTTCAATTTGCTCTTATTGAAATGAGATGGTTATGGTAATCTAATGGCAATTTGTGGATCGTGGGTTCGAATCCCATCACCGAATACGCTCGCCATTTCAGCAGTGGGGACGTTATAATGTGATGGACAGTCTCACTATTCGATGATAAAAAGCATCCTAAGAGTTGACGGTGAGTTGTGTTGATTAACTACCTTCCCTGTAGTATTCGTTTCCAAATTAGGAACGGTTAGCGCAGTGGTTCGCAAACTTTTTCAGCTTATTACCCAATTTAAGATGCCACATTAAGCATGTTACCCCTTTCACAAAATGTTTTCAACATTGATATATATGGCTAAATTAAACAAGAGATATATTGCACTTTATTTATTTACAATTTATTTATATAATTTATTTACACTGAATTACACTTTTAATTATTTATTTGATCATTGTGCATTTCTAATGAATATTGCCAAAGATGTCAAGAACATCAGTGGGATGGATGGAGTTGCATACTTGAAGCTAGTTTAGGAATTCTGGTTTTGGTTTTGGAAGTTGACTTTCAAGGCTTCATTTGCTCGCATTGTGATCCACTCCTCCTTTGCAGGGAAATCATCATCATGAATGGCCTCATCTGGTACAGAAAAGGGATGAATGATCCACTGAAGACTGGCTGTTTTTAGGTCACTCTCTGGAAAGTAGTGCTGCATGCTTGTTTCAAGCCCCTTCAAATGGTCGCTCATCTCTTTGTTGATGGTCTGTAAAAGTGTTCCAGTATCATAACTATTCTCCTCAACAAACTGGTCTAGGGTAGGAAACTGAGCGATCACTCCTTTCTCCAAGCGTCGAATCCAGAGTCTCAGTTTTCCCAGAAATGCAGTCACAGTGTGATGGGCATCAATGACACTCGTGTTTTCGCCCTGGAGTTGCAGATTATCACTGTTCAGCTCCGCAAATATGTCAGCCAAGTAACAAAGTCGAGCAAGCCACTCCTTATCAGTGAACTTGGTAGCAAAAGGAGATTCTTCTTGTTTCAGAAATTCCTGAAGAGCCGTTCGGAACTCAATAACTCGACGTACAACCTTGCCTCGTGACAACCAGCGAACATCGGTGTGGTAGAGCAGAACTTGATACTGCTCTCCCATTTCCTTGCACAACTCCCTGAATATGCGCGAATTCACATCCCTGAACTTGATAAAATTGACGATTTTTAACACATCTTCAAACACTAATTTTAGATTACCAGGCAGGCTTTTTGATCCAAGAGAGTACCGATGAATGATGCAATGATCTACAGAAATTTCTGGATTCACAGCTTGTATGAGGCCCCGTAATCCACGATTACGACCCATCATCGACGGTGCTCCATCGACGGAGACCTAGATTAAAAAAGGAAAACTATTATAGATTGCGTCAGTTAGTCATTCTTATCTTTTGCGTTATAATTATATGGTTTTAATTTAATTTAATTTATTTTGGTACTTTAGTATTTCAGTACGACAGGCACGATAATTTTTTGTGAATTATGTATAAAATATTAGCTACACTACAGCTACTTGTACAATAAATAAAACTATATGACTATATGCCATGTAATTCATTGTATTTATACTAATCTAGACTTTATATAAACATCTCTCCCTACCTGTTGAACGCTGTTCCAATCCAATCCATTCGTGGTAAAGAAACTGTTGATGATATTGAAGATATCTTCTCCCTTCGTGGTTGTCAGCAGATCTTCGCATAATAGGAACTCTTCTTTGATTTTTTCCTGGTGAACGAAACGAACGAACTCAAGAAGAACAGCACAACTGGCTACGTCACACGATTCATCAAATTGCAAGGATAATTTGCTATATGAGCTTTCCTTGATCTCTGTTGTAACTTAGGACAGAATATCTGATGCCATGTCATCGACTCGTCGGCGGATTGTGTTGTTTGATAGAGATATGACACTCAGTTTCTTCGCTTGATCCTCCCCACATACCTTGCTTACCATCTCGTATGCACAAGGCATAATCAGATTCTCTGAAATGGTGTGGCATTTTTGTTGTTCGGCAACTTTATATGCAACAAAGTAAGATGCTTCGACCGCAGCTTGAAGCTTTTGGGCTTGAATTCCAGATGAACCGAACTGGATATTCTTCAGTGCTACAGCCCGACGCTGAAAATAAGCCTGATCCTCATTTTGAAGATTTGGATGGCATTTCTGGAGGTGAGCTGAGAGTTTTGATGGCTTGAGGCTTTCATTTGTCAACACTTTGTGATATACTACACATTGTGGCCGATCATCTCCACCAAAAGGTAAATTCACAAAGCCATAGCGAATAAAGGCGTCAGAGTAGGTGCGCTTTTTAGACATTTTATTGTTTAATCTGAAAAAAAAAGAAAAACTGCATAAAAAAGTGTGAACAATGTGAACTAATTATTTATTTTTTCATGGCATTCTAGATAGCATTAAAAGAGCTTATTCAGCATAGGAATGATGTAATAGTAGGTAAATGCTAACTATACTGCACAGGGCAGTACACATACATACCAGGTTTTGTCTACCTCGGCTGATGCTCACATAGAAACTGACAGTGTGAAATAGAGGCAACCTCAGGCAGTGAGTGACGCGTACTAGAGACGTCGATGAGTCATCAGGGTTACTGAGTGACTTGTGTTCTGAAGCATACTTGTAAAATACTTTTGGGTTACCACACACTTAGATACATATTTTTTCTTTTCTACTACTGTATATTAGTTTTTGATGTTTATTGTTATTTGGTTTAACTTTATTACATACTTAAAATAGATTTAATTTACAACTTTACATACTAAGACTAAGTTAACATTAACCCTGATACCAGCTACCTCATGTTTTCTTGATTTTCAGAATTTTAACTTTTTTCTGTCACCCCTCCATTACCCCCGATAAATTGTTAAATTACCCCCATGAGATAATTTACCCCCAGTTTGGGAACCACTGGGTTAGCGCAATTTTAAAAAAAAAACTACCGTGTTGGCTATTCGATAGGCAACTAATCATCACACCTTATTAACATATTAATTATCATATTATTTGATATTTTTCTAAGTTACATCACTGAACGTTTAAAAAGAAAAAAATACTCAAAACGCCCAGGCTCATGTATATTTAAAGATATATGTATGCATGTCAAGTAAATGAAAACTCGACGTATTTATTTTTTAATGTGTTTAGGGGCGATCCGTATATTGCAGGGGCAAAATACTTTAAGTACATACGTCAAGAATAATTGAAGTGAATTCTGCTGAATTGTGTAAAAGACCTTTGTATGAGCCACGTGTTGTTATTTGTATTTCTAATTGGGCCGGGTAGCTCCGGTATGTCCAGGTTGTTAAGGCGTTCGAATCGTAATCTTAGGGTCGCGGGTTCGAAT
This sequence comes from Carcinoscorpius rotundicauda, assembly GCA_011833715.1. Taxonomy (NCBI): domain Eukaryota; kingdom Metazoa; phylum Arthropoda; class Merostomata; order Xiphosura; family Limulidae; genus Carcinoscorpius; species Carcinoscorpius rotundicauda. The sequence goes on from CM022395.1 coordinate 53,359,461, forward strand.
CTCCGTCGCACCAAACATGCTTGCCCTTTCAGCCGCAGGGGTGTTACAATGTTACAGTCAACCCACAATTCGTTTGTAAAAAAAATAGTGCAAGAGTTGGCGGTTGGTCGTGATGACTAGCTGCCTTCCCTCTTGTCTTACACTGCTAAATTAATGACGGCTAGCGCAGATAGCCCTCGAGTAGCTTTGCACGAATTTTAAGAAAAAAATTAAATCACAGGCTAAGAATGATAGCCGTTATATTATTGCTAAATTGAGCGCACAGCACGATGTAACTTTGGAACAACCGATCATATTGGTACAGCTCTACCATGAAAATGGCTGCTGTTAATGTTGTGGCACTACTGTTGCAAAGTGATTACATGTCAGACATTCCTCAGGCAGACTTTAGTGACATCAAAACGCCACTTCCTTTCAATATGTCTGACTGCCGAGTTCCCTTTTACTTACGACTACTGATGAAGTAGGTTGTTAAAGATAGAAGTCTATCCAACAAGTTAACGTTTATTCCTCACGAATGCCCAGCTAATTCCTTGGGAGATGTTGCGCGTTGCAATATTCACAACTATTTTTAGAATGAGCGCAGTAATTGAAAGTAATGGTGACAATTATGAGAAATTACAGAAGTGGAATTTCCAGAAACTAGCGGTATGCATGCATTATGTGATCTTTTGAAGTGTATATCTAAAACATGTCACCCGAATGTTGCACGGTTTGCACAATTTATCATTCGAAGCACCCATAACGACTTCAAAAGCAACTCGCGGATGAGACTACACATAAGTGTTTGCAGTATATAATTTTTCTTGTAGTTATGACTTAATTGTAGTTTATGTTTCTTTTACCCTCCGACAGGGCTCTATCTAAAAATACGTCACAACAAGAACCAAGCCGAACTATCTCTTCGCTGATTTTTTTTTTATATAACAACAAATATTTTTCTAATTTGATACTTACGGGAAAATCAAATACTTTATTTATCAAAATGAATCCCAGTAAATGAAGAAATTTTAGGGAAATAATGCACGTGACACGTACAGATCCCTGAGTCAAAATAGAAATATCCTATATTGCGTTTCAAAACATTTATTTGATTTCTACTTTCGCGTCAACTGAAATTCAAGCAGATAATTTACGTTTCGTTTTATTGATTTTTGGTTATAAGAGCAAACGTACAATGGTTTCTACCCTATATGTCTTTTCCTTCAGTAACACAGTTGTCTTAAACAAAAGGTTTTACTATTCGATCTAACCTTTCACTTATTTGTTTTATTCTGCTTCATTTATTCGGTTATTCAAATGTTTATTCATCTCCTACTTTCTTTTATTGTTTATTTTTGTTATAATAGACATTTTAAATTTAATTCTTACATTGTGTGTCGATAACCGAGGTGGTATTCATTATGGTTTTACACCAACATTTTCAATTAACCGTGAATATTTTCGACGGAAGTCTAAAGGTGTTTGTTTCTATAGCTCTGTGCTGCACGGTAAACAATGTTCTATTAGTGTTATACTTACCACTGGTATCGAAACCTAGTTTTTAGCGTTTTAAGCCAATAGATTTACCACAAACACTGGGGTACATGTACAGGATGTTCTGGAAATATTTAGTAAACTGTTTACTTTTGTTAATAAAGGGTGGGTCCCTGTAAGGTCTGTTTTTTTTCGCCCTACTATGGTAGTTCGGATTGTACATGTACCAATTACAAAAACATGTTTCTTTACCTTATCGGGTGTCATTGGTGAAAAATATGAGGAAAGAAACGTACAAGTGTCATTCATGTGACCCCAGAAAGCACAACTAGAGCACACATAAAACATGGATATGATGTCGAAAGATATGTGAAATGTTTAAGCCTATAATATCCATGGTATGCTATTTCTAGGACAGTGGTCACTAGTGTCATCACAATTACTGTTCGCTCTGCCACATCAATGGTGTGATCTTAAAAGTGTCCAGTAACACTGTCAGAGTCGATAGACCGATGTCTCATATCTCATATTTAGACATGACAGTCTTGCAAAACAAAGAGTATGAATACTGGATGCCATAGTATTATAAAAGTCCGAAGTGCATATGTCATAGTAAACATAAATATTATGTGTCACAACTGAATTTTTCAACATTAGTTATCACATAAGTTTTACCATTTCGCTATGAATCGTACGTACAACATTCATTTTCATATCTGATATGTGTTTCGTTTCATTACCTATGCAGGTTAGACATCATGATGGTACCTACCTGTGCTGATGTAAAGTCTTAGTGGTAGAATACTTGCTGAAATCGATACGTAATTATATAAATACTCTAAAGACACCCGATATTTTGCATTGATTTTGGTCGAATACGGCTAACGTAATAATTTTCTCATGCCAAGACCATCGTGAAATTAATAATCCTTTTAATTATACTCAGTTGAACCACTTGGCGTAATTTTAGACTTTTTCACACACAGTGTGACTAACATGAATTTGTACGCTTCACTACGATAGAATATTCACCAGTTCTGTAATGGGCACTTTGCTCAACATTTAAAGCAAACTGAAACTAAATGTATTAGTGCAACAGCCGGTGATACCTTAAACGCTATTTAAGAAAAAAAAGTCACATTACAGAAGTGTAGTTTTTGCACTGCAACACTCGGCTGTCACTAAGGATAACAGCTGAAACAATATTGGTAAGTGTTAAGGTAAAAACTATAATCACAGAAGTGAAGGAATAAGAAAGACAATTACACGCTTCACAAATACTTCATGTAATAACGACTTTGGTTTCTTCACTAAAGGGACCATCAAGAAGTGTAATTATTGTAACTTCGTTGCAGTATTTGATGTAATAGTTCGTCTGATCACAATCTGTAAACAGAAATGGAATACCCTTAGTCGCCACTGCCACTACAAAAATGTGTCCTGCAAACAGATCTTACTTCTTCGTTAAAACATTTGTTTGTTTTTTTGAATTTCGCACAAAGCTACTCGAGGGCTATCTGTACTAGCCGCCCCTAATTTAGCAGTGTAAGACTAAAGGGAAGGCAGCTAGTCATCACCACCCACCGCCAAACCCTTGGGCTACTCTTTTACTAACGAATAGGGGATTGACCGTAACATTATAACGCCCCCACGTCTGTAAGGGCAAGCATGTTTGGTGTGATGGGAATTCGAACCCGCGACCTTCGGATTACGAGTCGAGTGCCTTAACTCACGTGGCCATGTCGGACCTTATAAGGCATTTATTAACTATCACAATTCTTAAAAAAATAAGGTACTCAATTTCCAAGACCGTTTTTCATTTTATTGATATAATTAAAATGTTATTGCACTACCAGTGCTGGGAACATGAACAAAAACGAGCTAACTCAGTAAAAAGAGAATAAGCTAAGTTTTGTTTATTTTATACATAGAGAACGTTTTTTATTTATGTAATTAGCTTATGTGATTACTGTTGATAGTTGTTTCATCGCCACCCGCTAGGACAGCGGCATGCCTGCGGATTTACAACGCTAAAATCAGAGGTTCGATTCCTCTCGGTGGGCTCAGCAGATAGCCCGATGTGTCCTTGCTGTAAGAATATGCATACATACTTGTTTTTTATATTTAGTATGTTACACGTACATTCCCTCTTGATTTTACTTGTTTTATATATTTAGTATGTTACACGTACATTCCCTCTTGATTTTACTTGTTTTATATATTTAGTATGTTACACGTACATTCCCTCTTGATTTTCTCGTATATTAAAAAAGGAAGACTTAGCGTATGATAAAATAATTTCTCTTTGTGTTTTTGGAACTCCTAAATTTTCATGATTTAAGGTTCCTATAACAGGGTATAAGCCAGTTGCAAAAACCTAGGTACATCTAACGTAAGAGATCTTGGGTTGTTATGACACTGTAAATCCAACATGCAATATATCTAACATTAGACATCTGAGGTTCTTATACTATGATATACCTAACATGATAGATCTAGGATACTTATACCAAACTATATCTAAGGTCAGAGGGTTCTTATAACATAGTACATCTAACATCAGAGATATAGGGGTGTTATATCATATTATATCTAACGTTACATATCCAGAGTTCTTATATAGCAATATTTCTAAAGGCACATATCAAAGGTTCTTATACCACAGCATACTTGCCGTCACTGATCGACGATTCCCGTGTCCTCAAGTTGAATCAGCTAAATGTAAGAATTGTAGGAAAACTTAAACCTATTTGGGAATATGTCTTATAACACCAACAAATTGGAAGATAAAAAGCGAGAAGAGGTACAACTAGTCTCAATGTATAAGAAAACAAGATATGAGAGTCAAATAACTATACGTTTTATATGAAGATTTTCTAGGATTATATTGAATCTACTAGTAAATGGTTACAAATTTACATTCAAGAACATGTAACCATCTACTGATAGATTCAATATAATCCTGGAAAATCTTGATATAAAACATATATTTACATTCAAGAACATTTACAATTACGTCATTTCATCAGCTTTTAGCATCAAGAACCATGCGCTGAACGAACATCGTGAAATGAAGTAGAGACTGATTTGAAAGTGTTACAAAGGCACGCAATTAACAGAAACTACGCATAAAGGAAAATATATTGATCAACAGACTTCAGACGAAGTTGAATGAATAGAATAGCGCCGTTCACAAGGTGGGTCGCACAACTACTGTGTTAGTACTACCTTCGCTTCACAACTGTTTACACTAGAAATTCCCAAAAATAACATCCTGAACCTCCGGAGAGGTTCGTACAATTCTATAGATAATTCTATAGAAATTGACATCCTCACAGTATTAAAATTTAAATCTACGTTAAAAGGTACACCAGTAGATTTGCTTTAGGCTTACTTTTCAACTCGGGTTAACGCCATTGTTTCTTTTCTAAAGGAACTGATATTCAGTTTTTTGACGATTAAGTTGATCACTCGATAGTCTTAAATGGCACATTATATTATTTATTTCTTGACTAATTCTGGCTGTTGTTGAGTTAAGGGAAGATTCTAAACTTGGACCTTTTTCAGGACTAAAACATAAAACCACATTATATACATATATATTTTGTCTTTCAAAACTGGTTATATGACAATAGATATTTAACATTTTTCATCTGCAAAGGCTACTTCGAGCTTTGTATGTCCTACAAATAAATCTGAGGGGTTCATTAAGAATCTCTTAGTCGCGAAATAATATTATAAATATCTGGTGGATTACGGATCTTGAAGGTTTTCTGACGAGTTTCATTAAGTATCAACAGTCGTTATATTATGTTATAATATAAATGAATCAAAACTAACAGAGAATAGCATATTTTAAAACATGTTTGTGTTAGAGACAATGCTAAATCAAAGATGTTACGCTTTAATATGTGCTATCTTATAGCAAAGCAACATTGGGTTATGTGGTGAGCACACCGCGGGAAATCGAACCGCTGATTTGAGCATTGTAAATCCGTTGACTTACCGCTACGCTGGTGGGGTCTACGGTTTAATACGAACCGTAGTTCTACATATACACGTATGTCGGAACATAATATTGAAAATCCAAGATACAGATTTCTTCGCTATACAATAATGAATATAAATGATAAAGTTTTCCATACGACAAATCTTGTTATTTTAGTTTAGTTTTTAAATAAATTCAAGGTTATCAACTCTGATATTTTCACCCCAAAAAACTCAAGAAAACAAATGCCCAACAGTGTATTTATACAGTACTTTACATTGTTCGTCAATCTTACATATAGCAAAGCCCATGATATTGTTATTTTCGTCTATAACAACGGGAGATTGGTTTCTCTTTTTGCAGTTATAAACCAATGTCTGGCTTTCTTTCAGCTATTTTCAATTGGAATGTCTTTTCAAAAAGCGATTGCACGCACGTCATGCGACAAGTCTCATTTTTCAAGGAGAGGAAAGCGTATTTATAATGCTTCAGGTGTTCACGATTTATTCAGTGTATCGGATATATACACTAGGACATACCGTTAGTCTTAACCAAGTACAGCAACATGTGAACAAAACTAGAGTTTTTCACGGAGAACATTTACGCACATACAAACTACACTAATATTCTGAAATATTTTTTTTTACAATATACCTTAACAGGGACATATTTATTTTCTGTTTTAGGTAAGTCTACGACGATAATACCATATTTCATAGGTAATTAAGCAATATCTCAGTTAAAAGTAGTTAATGTACGTAACATTATTTATGGATTTTAATCATTAACTTGGAGAGTGATACCTTATTATATCACAGTGCCACTAATAATAATTTATTCATACTATTTATTGTTGTATGAGAGCTTCTGTTAAAAACGTGTATCAAAACAATTTTTAACTACATTTCGTTTGTTGCATACCGGCTCCCCGCTAGTACAGGGGTATGTCTACGGATTTACATCGCTAAAGTCAGGGGTTCCATTCCCTCTCGGTGAGCTCAGCAGATAGCCCGATGTTGATTTGCTATAAGAAAAACACAAACACTTTATTGCTCACCAACGTCGGCGAGACCCTTCGTCAATACCAAAGTTATTAAACAGAATGGATTTCAATGTAAAAAAAAGTTTTGTCGACACTGCCTTCACTACACATTCGTGAGACATCAAGTTTAATGTAGTATAATAATTACTCTAGCGAAACGTGATGTTTTACTGAGCAATAAGTGTAATAATTATTTTCACTTCACCCTTTCCATCAGCAAGAATGCATAATAACATTTCAAATTCATTTTACTGCCGTAATTCTGTTAATTTTGTAACACTATAAAAAACGCTTAGTGTTTTATCTATAAACTGTTTGCTGTAAGGCAGTTGGCCTGATGAGGAAGTCTAGAAGTTGTTATGAAATTATTGACCCTTCTTCAGTGTCTGGTATTCCTAATGTAAAGAATGCCATCAGCAATTCCAATGATATTTTGAAGGAAATGTTCCATAATGCAAGAAACTAGAGAACAGTTAATTCAAAGTTAAATAAGATAGAACACTTAAGAATCCAAATCGTGTTTCGCTTATATAACTGGCATCAAACTGCAAATATAAATGTTTTAAAAGCATCAATTATTTTTTGAATATTAAGATTGAAAAATGTGATTTAAATTAATTGCCTTTTCTAAAACTATTTCGTAGAACTTAGCAAACACAAGTGACACAAACGTATCTCGCCCGAGATGCTAAGTTCTGTCATGACCGATTACTGGCTAGTTTTAAAATTTCCACCAAAAAAGGCCGCTTTTATATATTTTTAAGAAAATTAATGCCGCTACAATCAGTTGCTTTAACAAAAGAAAAAAAACAATTAGTGAAATACAAGAATGACTGTCATAATATTATAATGGAACTCTTGCTTATATGATTCCGAAAAAACGTTTTTATTACGTAATGTGTAGCCCTCAAATTTGCACAGTTTTTATCCTGTGTACATGTAGACTTCCAATAGGGTCACGATTTTCCCGTTTCGTCTCCGTTTTCCGTCACGAAGAACTTTGTCTTTCTCCATTCTTAGGATGAATATATGACGTTATGAATACGTCACCCATGGATCTAATGCACTGGCGCCACGAGTAATTAAAAATAATGTTTCTACTTACGAAATATTAAAATGATAGAAAAATTTGGACTAAATAGTTTAATCTGTAAACATAATCACGATTATTCAAAACTCACCGTGATAAAAAAGTAAAGCTTATGAATCCAAAACAAACTTTATTTACTTTTATTTACGTAAGTAGAAACACGTGAACCTTGTTGTGTAATTAAACTGTCGGCCCGGCATGGCCAAGTGCGTTAAGGCGTGCGACACGTAATCTGAAAGTCGTGGGTTTGAATCCCCGTCGCGCTAAACATGCTTGCCCTTTTGGCTGTGGGCGTTATAATGTGACAGTCAATTCCATTATTCATTTGTAAAAGAGTATCCCAAGAGTTGGCAGTAGGTGGTGATGGCTAGCTGCCTTTCCTCTAGTCTTACACTGCTAAATTAGGGACGGCTAGCGCAGACAACCCTCGAGTAGCTTTGCGCAAAATTAAAAAAGAAAAAACGCACAAACAAATTTAAACCGTCCTTTAAAGATATAATAAGTCTTACTTTCAGCTTAACACTTCCTTACTCTAGCATATCACACAGTCTTATAGTTTATTTCAACAATGCTAGTATTATATAAGAATAGACATTTCCAAACTAAAATGCATGGTTTATTTGATAGAAATCCAAACAAAATCTCGTGAAAAGCACGTGGTTCTTTTGATTACAATAACAAAATTATCTCCGACATTTCTTAAAATAAAGTGACGGAAACATGGGCTAACTTATTAAACGTCTTTAGTTTTAACACACATCTTTACGTTCATAGTTTTAATTAAAACGTTAAACAAGAATGTATTCTTGAACACCTCTGTTATTAAATTTTTCTGTTTTGGCGTTTATCTTACTTTTGTGTACTGTTCTTATAGCATTTACCTTACTTTTGTATACTGTTCTTATAGCATTTACCTTACTTTTGTATACTATACGTATAGCGTTTACCTTACTTTTGTATACTATACGTATAGCGTTTACCTTACTTTTACGTATTGTTCTTATAATGTTTATCTTACTTCTATGGACTGTTCTTACAACGTTCAACATGCCGTGTTACCATAGCTAGCAACTGTTGTACTTTGTTCTTTGTTTGAAGACTAAATGCAGGCATTTTTGATAATGATGAAAGCAAAGCCCGAATCATTAATTTGTTTTAAGTAATATAAGTATATATCACAAATTCAAGAGTTATAAAGGTGCTTTAAAATTACTTAGCATTCCCATATATAATTAAATATACATCAATATTCCTTTTCTGTACGTGTATCACGCAACTCTTTCTAAACCAAAGATCGTTCTGAATCCAATCGTCTTGGTTCCGAGGTTTTCACAAAGGTTTCAACTCAACCCCTCAGAGGACCCGAGTAATTCTCGAAAACACTTTTACGGAAATTATCTGAAAGTGGACTCCAATCAAACTGTTTGTTTTGAATTTCGCACAAAGCTACTAGAGGGATATCTGTGCTAGCCGTCCCTAATTTAGCAGTGTAAGACTAGAGGGAAGGCAGCTAGTCATCACGACCAACCACCAACTCTTGGGTTACTCTTTTACCAACGAATAGTGGGATTGATAGTAACAATATAACGCCCCCACGGCTGAAAGGGCGAGCATATTTAGCACGACAAGGATGCGAACCCGCGACTCTCGGATTACGAGTCGCACGCCTTAACGCGCTTGACCATGCCGGGCCAGCCAAGCAAACAGAAATGAATAAATAGTCTTTTATTCAAAATAATATCTTTTTAGTCACCGTGTTGGTCGGCTTTTAATTTTCCGTTGTGATTTCAACTGGTTGAAGTGATGAAAACGGAGGCAGAAGTAAATCAAGACCAAACAAAACACTTGTATGGTCCTACAGCCTACACTAGGTTAGATAATTAGGTTACACATTGTTCCAGTTGACCTGAAGTTTATATACCACCTAGTTGAATACGTTACTTTTGTACAAGGTCCGTACGCAGAATAATGCGTACTATTCGAGACTAAATTCGTAATATGTAACTTTTATCTATGTTAAAAGATTAACGTATGTTTACGACCTTTCGATGTCGATTTTACAATAATATCATGACTATATGTAAAACTGCAAAGAAATATAAAAAAGCTATATTTACATAACTAAAAGAATGTGCATTCTATACTGATCATGGAAGGATGACAATAATAGGTATTTCAGCCTAGATACACATATATTCTGTACTCTTTATTCAACATGAAATTCATGGTTGTGTAAGTTGACATTTGTCATCCTGAATTTTTAAAACTGTGTTCAATAAACCTAAATATTCAGTATCATATGTGAAGTGAGCTCATTTAGATATATATTTAAAAAAAAATATTCGTATTTAGAAGTGATATTTTCCAAGAATTTCTTTAGAAATTCTACTACTTTCGTAAGTGTAACAAGAGAATCCAATGGAAGAAATAGTGTCATTTACATAAGTGTAGCAGAGGGACCCAGTGGATGTTTCATCCTAAATCCTAATTATTAGTATTATTTTTACAGTGATTGAAATCTTTCTGCTCAACTTTTATTGTATAAAACTACCTTGACTTTTGAGATGTATCATTAACTTTAAGTATTTGCGATGGATTTTGTTCTCCTGACATTTTCATATGGGACTATTAGGTTTAGCCAGTTGTGCCATACTTCATTCGATGCTTTTTGAACAACTAGGAAGCATACGACTGCCACTCGGCTCGTAATCTGAGGGTCGCGGGTTTGAATCCCCGTTACACTAAACATACTTGTTTTTTTAGCCGTGAGGCGTTATAAAGTAAAGGTCAATCCCACTATTCGTCAGTATAACAGTAGCCCAAGAGTTGGCGGTGGGTGATGATGACTAGCTGCCTTCTCTCTAGTCTTACACTGTTAAATTAAGGACCGCTAGCTCAGACAGTCCTCGTGTAGCTTTGCGTGATATTTTAAGAAAACATAACATGTGACTGCACATTATTTTTTATTGAAACCTTGTTTTATACAACCTTTCACACTTTAAGATTAAGTGTCATTATTATGACATGTACACAGCATAAATAAAAGAAAGTATTTCCTGATGACATACAGACTATTAGCTTTCACATCCTACAAGATATGACACATTTTAAATGCTGTGAAAAAATAAACTGTATTTCTTGAAAACATGATTCTTTTATATCATGCTTAAGAAAAGAGCAAATCATGATTTATTCATAATAAAAAACATGTGCTTATTTTACTTGCAATTATAATTTGTACTTGTGTAAATGTTTAATTTTGAATGTCAATTTCGTTCTTATAATAACGTATCGACCAAGCAGGTCGGCCCGCCATGGCCAGATGGCTAAGGCATTCGATTCGTAATCTACGGGCGGTGGATTTGGATACCCGTCACACCAAATTTGCTCGTCCTTTCAGCCGTGGAGGTGTTATAAACTGATATGACGGTCAATCCTACTATTCGTTGGTAAAAGAGTAGTTCAAGAGTTGGCGGTAGGTGGTGATGACTAGCTGCCTTCTTTTAGTCTTACACTGCTAAATTAATGATGGCTAACGCAGATTCCTCTCGTGTAGCTTTGCTTAAAAATCGAAAAACAAACAAACAATCGAACAGCACGTTAAAGGATAGAGCTAAGGCTCTGGTCTCTTCAATCGATATTAATAATAAAAATCATTTATCTTCAATATTTAACTTCATTATATGGATACTTACTTAAGCTCCTGATGACTTCCGCCATTGGATGCACTCAACCATTGCAGAATAGCACTTTATACGTTAATTTTTAGAACAATTAAATTAATGAGTGCTTTTGAAAGCATCTATAACAGTTATTCAGGGCTCAACTAATAACTTTTTACTTTGTTGTATGAGAACCTATAAACTTATTTATTAATTCCGGACTCAAACGTTGCTACCATTGTCGATGAAACGTAAAAAATATATTTTTTTTTCGAAATGACTTAACCTATCAACAACACAACGAAACGTTTGAGCTTTTCTGCTAACCGCAGATTTTTTTATTTTTTTTGTATTTCTGGTTAACATATTTGTTTGTTTTGGAATTTCGCACTAAGCTGCGCGAGGGCTATCTCTGCTAGCCATCCCTAAGTTAACAGTGTAAGACTAGAGGGAAGGCAACTAGTCATCACCACCCACCGCCAAATCTTGGGCTACTCTTTTACCAACAAAAAGTGGGATTGACCGTCACATTATAACAACCTCACGGGTGGGAGGGCGAGCATGTTTAGCGCGTCTCGGATGCGAACCCGCGCCCTTCAGATTATGAGCGCATGCCTTAACGCTCTCGGCCATGCCGGGTCAAAGTTAATATAAAACAAAACATCACATATCTGGTACGTTAAACATAAATGTCGGAAAATTAATAATTCGTTATTAATATGGTTTTTGGCTAAATACATGATTATTTTAATGAAAAAATAAACTAATATAATAAAGAGAATTATAATATACATGTTTTAAATTAGATATACCTTATATTTTAATTTTTACGAAATAAATCCAATATTTTGACATAGTACAAGTTATTACAAGGAATAGTTGACGATGAAGCCCCAAGCTGTCGTAGGGAATCAGTTTCTATTTGTTTGTGAATTTCGCGTAAAGCTACTCAAGGGCTATCTGCGCTAGCCGTTCCTAATTTAGCAGTGTAAGACTAGAGGGAAGGCAGCTAGTCATCAACACCCACCGCCAACTCTTGGGCTACTCTTTCACCAACGAATAGTGGGAGTGACCGTCATATTATAACGCCCTCACGGCTGGGAGGTCGAGCATGTTTGGTGCGACCGGGATTCAAATCCTCAACCCTCATATTACGCGTCGAAAGCCTTAACCCATCTGGCCATGCCGGGCCCCGTAGGGAATCAGAGACTTTTTCAACTGTTGTTGTATTAAGAAATGTATTTTCTTTAATAGTTTTTTGCTCCTGTGAGGTTTGATTTATTCAAACTGAATATTTCACACAAAAACTTATTTAATTTGTAGTCTCTAGACAAATCTATTATGCTTCATAAAATACTTGTGTTATTGAAGACAGATTTGTCATGTCATCTAATGAAAATTATGTGGCGAAAAGACTTTTTGGGTACATCGTTACCTTTCTGATGCATTTTTTATAAGAATTAATGGTTTATTTTGCAATTAACATGTTTTTAGCTTTATAAAAGTTGCTTCTTTTCTTGAAAATTATCTGTGCTAGCCGTCTCTAATATAGCAGTGTAAGACTAGAGGAAAAACAATTGATCATCATTACTCACCGCCGATTGTTGAGCTAATTATTTAGACAACAAATAGTAGGATTGACGGTCACATCATAACACCCTCACGGCGTAATTTAAATAATAGAAACCTATACAGTTAAATTCTGGTTGTGGTTCTATCAGGACATTAGTAGATGAAATTATCTCTATTTGCCATTTAACATTTATGAATTTCGTTGACTGGAATAAGGCACCCTCTCTTCTGTCAGTGGCTCGTAGCAAGTCTTGGAGCGAGTAATGCTAAAATTCTAGTTTTTATACCTGTGGTAGGCGGAGCACAAGTGCTCATAGCGTAGCTTTATGCTTAACAGCAAACATCTGTTAACTGGCAAGCTTTAAAACTTAGCCTTTTAAAACATCTAAATGTGACAGCTTTTCGGATGTTTATCATAGCGTAGCTAAATAACCGGATTATTTTGAAAGGTTTTAAACAATGACTTAATATTCATAGTCTCCACCAAATCCTTGTTTTGAAGGTTTACCTTTAACAACAAACAGCCATTAACTGGCAAACTTTAATAAAACTTTACGCTTTAGTACCTATAAGTTTGACAGCTTTTCGGTGTTTTTTTATAGCATAGTTGAATAATCGAATAATTGTGAAAGTTACTAAACAATTACTTAATATCAATCATCTTTACTCAAATTCTTTCTTAAAACATTTACGTTAAACAGGTGATCATAAAGAAAACTCTATATTTAAAGTAGTAATTATTGAATTTTAATGGTTTAGTTTGGTAGTTGTTAGAGACAAAGTCAAACAATCGACTCTTTGCTTTGCTTACCACGGTTTTTTAAACCCGATTTTTGAGTTGTAAGGTTGAAGACTTAGATCTCTGCCCTATGGATGACTACCGTATATAACTTTTGTGTTTAGTGCTTTCCTCTAAGAAACTTCAGTGACTCTTCATTTTCTTTATAAATGCTTACCAACGCTAAAATCAGGAGTTCGATTTCCCTCGATGGACTCAGTAGATAATTCAATGAGGCTTTGATATAAGAAAAACACACAAACGTACGCATAAATGTTTACAACACGAATTTTGAAACAAACTAGGATGCTTAACTAAAAACAAAAAATTCATAGAATAAAATTCAATTAATGTAAAATAAAATTCATTAAGGTGGTTCATAAATGAAGTAAATAGAATAGAACTTGTGATAATATTTAGTTGTCATTATACATATCTCAGAATAATACAGGGTGTTCGGAAAGTCACTGTGCACTTATATATTTATTAACAGACATGTTTCAATATAGAACACAGGAGGTAAATATGAATGACAATTATAAACAATGTTGAAAGCGACCCCCGTTGGCATCAATACAGGCCTGGATCCTTCTTATTTTGTTTCTAAACACCGCTATTAGTTACTGACTTGAAATAGACTGAATGAATACTGTTAACACTGCTTTCAAAACTGCACAGTGACTTACAACACCCTGTATTTAGTTGCCAATACATATCTGTGTGTTAGAATAATATTTAGTTGCCAATATACATATATGTTAGAGTCTAAATGGTCGTTATAACGCATTTGAGCCTAACAACGTACATATACGAAGTCTGTTCAAAAAATACGTGGACTGTTTAAATTGCGTAGCTCCAGTTGGTTCCAGGGGAATCCGCTTGATGTCGCTAGGTTCGCACAGATCAGCTGATTACGATGCCATTTCCCGATTGCATATATCTTCATTTGTGTATTAGCTACGCGGTTTTAAGTGAAGTGCGATTTTTTCGTTTGGCGAATATCAGAATGAATGGCCTGAAGGAGCAACGACTTGCTGTGAAATTTTGTGTTAAACTTGGAAAATCTGCAACTGAAACTTTTGCTATGCTTAACACGGCTTACGGCATGTTTCAAGTGGCATGAACGTTTTAAGAATGGTCGATAGTCCATTGAAGATGATGAGCGTCCTGGACGTCCTTTCACGCCAGCTGACAAACCACACGTCGACAAAATCAACACCCTGGTGCGGGCAAATCGACGTCTGACTGTCAGGGAACTTGCTGAAAAGTGTGGGATATCAGTTGGATTTTGTTACAATATTTTGACCGAAAAATTGAAGATGCACCGCGTTGCTGCTAAATTTGTGCCTCAGAACTCGTGAGTGTTTGGCCAAACACTCGATCACTGTTGTTCGCCACCCCCTACTCACCTGACCTTGCTCCTTGCGATTTTTTCTTGTTCCCCAAACTCAAAAAATCCTTGAAAGGAAGAAGATTTGAGACGATTCCCGAGATTAAGGCAAATGCGACGAAGGACCTGGAAGAAATTACAAAAGAAGCGTACCAGGACTGTTTCAACAAGTGGAAACACCATTGGGATAAGTGTGTGCATTGGAGAGGAGAGTACTTTGAAGGGGTCCCAAACCTGTAACTTCTAAATAAAGTACATTTTGTTTTATGACGTCAGTCTGCGTATTTTTTTAACAGCTCTCGTATTATTACGTAGTGTTAACTTGAAATAGATAATGCTTGAGGTAAAAAAATGTCTCTTTAAACTTCTTTGCAAAAACAGTGAAGCTACATTGGTGTCATAATGTTTGTTGTTTTTACCATGAATATTTATTAACTTCTTAAGTTGAGTATGAATTAGATCTGTGAAGAAATAAAAAGTAACTAGTGAAAAATCGTGAGATAAACTACTTTGACGTTCAGAGCTCTTTCTTATAACACAGAGGACGGATTTCTTATTTCAGATACTAAGTTCCTATAACGGATACACTCTTAAATAACTTAATCTTATGGTCATTCCCCTAATAATTTTGTATAGAATGTCAGTGGAAATTTTCCTAATACACAAAACAAATATTTTTTTAGCGAATATTGTTATTTCATATACTCAAAAATATTAATTTCTTAGTTTCTTGTAGTAGCCACTCGTTCGTAGACTCAACAGAAAGTTTGAACTTGTTTGATCCTTGCTTTGGCATCACCAATTAAGCCATTTTACAGCTGTGCTGCCATCTGTGATCAAAGAGGATATTTTTAATATAACGAATTTACTTGTGAAACATTTAAATTATGTACGAAGATAACGAAAGCATCACTTTAAAATTGAAGTTTCAAATCACTAGATTATACAAATATACACAAAAAAGAATTAACTGAAAAATAAATTATTTTAATTATTACAAATTTTAAGTAGTTTCTATAAATAACAGACTGAGTCGTACTGGGCCCGTCACGGCCTGGTGGCTAGGGTGCTCGACTCGTAATCTAATGGTCGTTGGCTCGAATCTCTCTCACACCACAAATGTTCGCTCTTTCAGCCAAGGGGCGTTATAATGTTACGGTCAATCTCACTATTCGTTAGTAAAAGACTAACTAAAGAGATGATGATAGGTGATGATGAAGAGCCAGTTATTATTGTTTTACGTTTTTTCAATAATGTTTTTAGTTGTAACCGGGATATTAATCCGATAAAGTTTATTTACACAATTTTAATCAAATCCCTGATAGAAACAGGTAAATATTACGCATTTACTTATGAATATTTCACATCGTGTTAACGTCAAAAGGTCCTAATGTAAGTACAGCTTAAACTTGGAAACAAGAATATATTGAACTTTCTCTCTTTGATCAACTGTTATTCTTTTTGCCTAATACTCTTCTGTAATGCGGTTTTCTCGAATTTTTTGTTGTTATTTAATAACCATATTTAATGTCTGTGTGGATCACTACGTCTTTCAGCCAAACAACGTTTAATGATAGTTAGTGCCAAAAAATATATTGATTAAAACTGTGACAAACGTTTAGTTGGCACTTATATAACAGTAATGCATATGTTTTGAAATAACATTATGGAATCGTATTTACTACAAAAACACTGTAAATTCTCTACTTACCTGATAAGGTTAGATTAATTACCACCATGTAGATTAAACCTTACCGCTAATTTTGTTTTAATGAAGAAAGTCTGATTAAACAATTTCCTGCTTATTACATATCATTTACTTTAATAATTGGAATTTAACGGCTGTTGGGGATACTACTGCGGCCGAATGGTTTGTCGTTATGTTATATTTACCTAACCAAAAGGAAAGAAACAATAAAAATGTACATAAATAAAACTAGCAAGCACATAACTTTGTTTTCGATTAATTATATTTTTTCCTTAATTTACTCTAACTAGTTGCTGGTTAATGCCATCATTGCAAAACCATGCCTAGAGTCAGCTAAGGCAAATTACCTTATTATAAACTTCTTTTAATTTTTCAGATGTGTTGTAAATAATACTGCATGTGTGGCTGTACGTTACTATGGCGACAGGCCCAAGTGGCTCCGCCTTAGTACCGCCTACAATCATCGTTGATGAAGAGCCGGCAGAACAGATCGTTGAATATGTACCAACAGATGGACTTCTGACGCCTCCGGATATACTAGATAGCGTAGATTGGGCACAACTTCCGCTTTCGCGCCATAGACCTTCATACAGGTTTGTTTATATGTCAATATTTTATTAATCTTAGTATTAAGTCCAAAATATCATTCTATGAAAGAGCAACAACATCGATGTCTAACTTTCGTCCTTCGATAAAAAAGAAAAACAAGGATAAGCATTAATATGAAATAACTGTTATTACAATTATTATGTTACCAAATTTAATAAATTAGAAATGTATAACTGAAAATTATTACTTTCACAAACTTAACAGAATAAATTATCAGATAGCGTTCATTGAAACTTGTACAAAATCATGATATTACAAAGCTTAACATTTCTATGGTTAATGTTCTATGAGCTTATCACCACTGAAATGATCGTATGAAATAGTTAATAAGAAAATGTTAGCATAAAAAGCTTTTACCGAGAATATAAATTAATTAAGTTGTTTTACTTGCTATCCTCTTAAACCTACGTTTAATAATTACAAATGTGTATTGAAGGTTTAGTAGAAGGTGAAAAACAGTCATCAGTAAAATTACGTTCTGAAACTCTCGTGAATTAATGTGAAGTTGAATGACATGATGACAAAAACTGATCATCCTACAACAGAACATGTGTATATTAGTGCTCGCTTATAATAAGATATGGACGTATCACATAATGAGTTTCAACGTTATAAACCACATGATATTGTCAGTTAGTCATCTAAAATTGACCATATCATATTAATGGTTTTGACATTAATCTGTTACGCTAAGTTTGGTATAATCTCACTAGATGGCAGAGTAAGCAGTTCTTTTTATATTGTTTGGTTTGAATTCTGCGCAAAGCTGCTCGAGGGCTATCTGCGCTGGCCGTCCGTAATTTAGCAGTATAAAACTAGAAGGAATGCAGTTAATCATCACCACCCACCACCAACTCTTAGGCTACTCTTTTAACAACGAATAGTGGGATTGACTGAAACTTTATAACGCTCCCGCGGCTGAAAGGGCGAGCATGTTTAGTGTTACGGATGTTCGAACTTGCATAACCCTCGAATTTTGAGTCGAGTGCTTTAACCACCTGGCCATGCCGGGCCATATCTTTTGGGATTTAAGTTGTTATTAAAATAAAGTTATTTTTAGTGGTGTTTAATGTTAAGGCCCGGCATGGCCAAGCGTGTTAATGCGTGCGACTCGTAAGCTGAGGGTCACGGGTTCGCATCCCCGTTGCGACAAACATGCTCGCCCTTTCAGCCGTGGGGGCGTTTTAATATTACGGTTAATCCCACTATTCGTTGGTAAAAGAGTAGCCCAAGAGTTGGTGGTGGGTGGTGATGACTAGCTGCCTTCCCTTTAGCTTTACACTGCTAAATTAGGGACGGCTAGCACAGATAGCCCTCGAGTAGCTTGGTGCGAAATTCAAAAATAAACAAAACATGATTAATGCATATTTTTTTAACGTGTCGTTTTTTTATAAGTTCATAGAGCGGAATACTTTAAAACTGCAAGTAAAATGTTCTGCTTAAATATTTTATGTCTTCTGATTATTATTTGTTTGTTTGTTTGTTTGAATTTCGCGCAAAGCTACGCAAGGGCTATCTGCGCTTAGCCATTCCTAATTTAGCAGGGCAAGACTAGAGGAAAAGCAGCTAGTCATCACCACCCACCGCCCACTCTTGGGCTACTCTTTTACTAAAGGGTAGTGGATTTGGCCGTCACATTATAACGCCCCCACGGCTGAAAGAGTGAGTATATTTAGTGTGACCAAGATTCGAACTCGGGTCGCTTGGGATGCGAGTCGAACGCCTCTTAACACGCTTGGCCATGCCGGGACACCTGCGCGTTAGTAAAAGAGTAACCCAACATCTGGTCTTACAGTGCTAAATTATGGAAGTCTAGCGAACATAATCAGAAATTCAAAAACAATCAATACTAATTTACACCGTTTGACCAACAATATTAATAAACTTCGTTTAAAAGATGGAGTATCTCTTTATTTACAAAACACACAAAAATTTGTTGTCCACCCTAACATCCACATATCATACTTGCATTTACTATTGCAGTTCAATACAGTTCAATATTGCGACTGCACGGATGATGTAACATCGGTAAAAATTACACATCAAGTGCTCTTTACATCATTTGAAACGTTTTTTTTTATTTTCAAAACATTCTAAATGCATTGAAATTATCTTTTTATTTCTATATGTTGCTACAGGTCTCCAAGAGATAGCAATAAACATAATGTAATATCTACCTTTGGAAGAAGTAGCTGATGCAAAATCTCTTATTAACCTGAAGATGACCTAGCAAGTTCGAAACGTTGTCCTCTGTTTATCAATAAAAGTGTTAATACCCGTACCAGCAGTTCTGAGATACAACTAGCTGATTTATTATTACTGGTGATATTTTTTTTCATTACATTTTCAATAAGTTTTAGTTACGTCAACCGTAAGTACTTCACTGATGAAATAAATACATTCTTAGTACATTTAACGCCAACTTTTAGAACAACTTATCGCGCTTTTCATGTTTTATTTAAACTATTTGCCTTAGGAAAATTTCTGTTTGTTTGTCAAATGCAAATATCCATTCGAAGATGGCGCCACAGAGAGTACAGCGTTAAACGTCATCCATCATTACATTTAAAAGTTTGATTGGTTGGTTTGGCGTTATACGGAAAAGTTTGAATACGAATAAGTATGATATATATCTTTTTAAGTAGAAATAATCATCCTATTTATCTTATATTTATTTTTACATTCTAAGTTAACTATTTTCATTACAATGGATAGGTAATGAATGCGTTGGAGATAACCGGTCACTGGCATTCATTCAAAGTTCTAGACACAAAAATGACGTAACAGAAGTATACTCATAATTAATTATATTTTTACGTACGTAATGTTCATTAAATAAACCAATTAAAATTCTTAATATCCGAGACACATGAAATTCTTTTTAGACAGAATAAGGAGTAAATCAATCTATGAAACCGTTTTTATGTTTTTCCAGTTTTATTTTTCTGCGCCAGCAATACCAAGAGTGAAGAACACGCACATCTAATTCTATTTAATTACTCATCAGGACCTCTATCGGTTTATTTTTAAACTGAAATTATCTTAGGCAGGATTAAATTAGAGTAAATTAATTTATGAGGCCTTGGGCACATCCAAATACATCAATCAAAAGTGTTGACCTCCGAAGCACAAAACTGTAAAAAGGTCTCAAGTCGGTGTCAAGAGATGACGAACCAATGAGCTAAAAGTTTGTACTTGAAAACAGCAGTAACAACTAACAATCTCGTGGCTTAACATTGTAGAAAATATCACTTTTTATTTTTGGAAAAGGAAAATATATAATCTGCTGAACAATACTTCAAATCTACCAAACTTAACTATTACGAAATTTAGAATTTAAATGTTAATATGTATTCAATTTATGAAATCAATAAACACGATTTTCTTTTTTTTAAACAAATATATTTTAATATACAAACAAAAATGATACAATTTATAATAGCAGTTGTAACTAACAATTATTGAAAATGATGGCTTATATACAAGAGTTTACAATCTTATACATTATACTGATTCTTATATCCGGTCTAGATTTGAATATTTTATCGACGATCCAGGTTCACAATGAGCGTATTAATTCTGAGTTGATATTGTCGCATCTCGGTTTTAGCTAGCTAGCTGTTATTTCCTGATTGGCCTCACACAGGTTACAAGTTCACTTCTTACCAATGAAGATATTTAGCATCCTCCTGTAAATACTAACGTCCGTAGTTAATTCACTGAAGTTGAATGGTTTGTAATACTCAAAATTTATAAACATTCCTTATCAAATCCCGTAGTTTTATGATTGATAAACGTTAATCACAACTGTAACTTTTTAGGCCTATACCACATTGACTGTACCTGACTTATAACAATCTTCTGAAATTGTTTCTCGGCTCCTAAGCTGCTTTTATAAGAATCACGCGAGTTTTTCGAAATTTCAGTAATGTTCTAGCGCATTCTCATAAAGCATATATTATCGATTTGTACTCTAAGTAAACTTCTAGAAATTTGGAGAACAGGTAGGATTTACGTAACACACAGTAAAGATTGCACTCCACATGCAAAAAAAAATAAAATTGTTCTGAAAAAAAGCGTAGATTTTATAATAAACTTATAACGATAAATTCGTCTCAATTCCACGTGTTTAAGTAGGACTTAACAGAAAAACAGAATTCTGAATTACAATAGAGACAACTAGCGCTCCTCAAATACGAATGATCAATTCAGCAGAGCGCATTTAGCCCTCGTATAGCTTTGCGCGCGTCCTGGCATGGCCTAGTGCGTTAAGGCGTGTGCTTCGTAATCTGAGGGTCGCGCCAAACATGCTCGCCGTGCCAGCCGTGGGGGCGTTATAATGTGACGGTCAATCCCACTATTCGTTGGTAAAAGAGTAGCCCAAGAATTGGCGGTGGGTGGTGATGACTAGCTGCCTTCCCTCTAGTCTTACACTGCAAAATTAGGGACGGCTAGCACAGATAGCCCTCGAGTAGCTTTGTGCGAAATTCCAAAACAAACCAAAACAAAGCGTTTGTATATAGCGCTTGGATAGTTGTTTTCATAAAATTACCTTAAATATCAAAAACTTTTTGAAAGATATGTTATTTCATAATGTATTTCTGCGTATATGTATTTAGGATTATATGTTGCTTTTTTGTATGCTGAAAGGAGTTTAGAAAATATATAAATAAAGTTGCTCCCTAGTGGCATAGCGGTAAGCCTGCGGATTTACAAAACTAGAAACCGGATATCGATTACCGTTGTGGGCAGAGCACAGATAACCCACAATATATGAAGTTGTTTTATTTTAATTTTGTTGGAATTCCTAACGTTAAACCCCGCTCTCTTCCTGATGACTTAGTGATACGTCTGAAAGCTTAAAACGCTAAAAATTGAGTTTCGATACCTCTGGCGGACAAAACACATAGTCAGTTTGAGAATCTTTTTCATTAACAAAAAACACACACAAACACAAAACTTCACAAATAAATATTTTCTTTTTACACAAATCTTAATGACAAAAACAAATTAAAGTTATCTATAGATATTTATGTAATTGAAGAAATGTCCTTTCTACACATTTCCACAAGGTTCTAAAGACGACGCTTGTGCGAACCGAAGCGATAAATTCAGTTTGGTGTTTGAATGCTATCATCAGTAACTTTTCCACCTTCTTCCACCTACTCGCCTCATAATTAGAGTGCTGAATATGTTTCTGTTTAAAATGTCTCACCTTCCGACTACTAGCACCGCAATACGGACTTTTTACCAGCTGCAATTGTTTTTTTTTCGCTCTTTCTCTTGACGCCAAAAGAAAGATAATATTGAATTGTATATAATTTAGTCCTTTTTATTAGTATGGAAAATGCGGTCGCGGCAAATGCACTTTGGATGCAGAACAAAACTAGAACTGATTTATATACTTCCAGTTGCTGAAATCTGTAACTTCTGACAGCTGAATAGCGGAGTAAATTGTGGGCTTGGAGCCACAGTTATGGTTAGACACAGAACTTGATGGTTTTTTTGACAACTAAGTTTTAGGCCTTACGGCAGTGATATGAGCACCGCAATAGATATAAAGTAAAATGTTCATGTTATTATATTCCAATAATGTTTTTTTGTCTAGTTTTTCATTGAATTAAATTATGGTAGGTGCTTTTCAAACAGCCAGGTTTATTGTAGTGAGAAACTTTACATATTGAGATGGTAGAGAAAAACCACACGTTAATACCGTTTCGCGGTCGCTCATTTTATGTGAACCGTTCCCGCTGATATTCTTTTAAATTTCACGAATACAATCACATATACACCCAAAGGTGACACCTACTGAGCGTTAACGTATATTAGTAAAAGAAGAAAAAAAAAACATAAGTTATATTTCAATTCCGCTTAATGCCAAATTCTCATACTAAATAACGTATATTCTCCTCACACGTAGTTAAATCGCTAATGTTGTTGGCCACAAAATCAGCTTTTGTCACCAGGCGTAAAATTACTGATTGTTAACTACTCTAAAATAACCACTCTTCACGTCAGCTTTGTTTTTTTTATGTAATTATCAATAACACCTTGTTAAGAAATATGTAAAGTACAACGATATAGAAAATTATCAGAAAAGACAATATTCGTCTGCTTTATTAACGTCAGTTATTTCGTCGCAAACTGTCAGACTAAATTCTGAGTAAATGTGTCTTCTTTGTTTAAAATGTTATTAGTTATCAGGAAAACTATTTGAAGGACGAAAAAAAATTACTTGAGAATCAAAAGCTTTTCATCAAAGGCGGTGGCGTCGAGCAAAACACTTCATTTTATTTTTTATCAAGTTCAAATATTGATTTCAGATCTATTTAGCAGAAAATGAGAATTTTTAACCACTATTTTGCAAAAGTTGAAAGAACATTACAAAGTACTGACATGGAGGAAATAATGTACAAGAGAATTATTGTTTAAACTTACGCCTGTTCCTTTCACACAAGTAGTTCATCAAAGAATAATTTTTAGAGCCTTTCTATTTAACATACGTCACAAAATTAGCAGATAAATCGAAGAACAACTTTACTTTTATTTGCAAAAACAATTTATATAATTAGCAGTTGTAAACAACTCGGTTACAGCATGGGCCCAGCATGGCCAGGAGGTTAGGGTGCTCCTTTATAATCTGAAAGTCGCGGGCTTGAATACCCCCAAACCAAACATGCTCGTCATTTTATCCGTGAGGGCGTTATAATGTTACAGTCAATCCACTCTTCGTTGCTAAAAGAGTAGCCCAAGAGTTGGCGGTGGGTGTTGATAAATAGTAGCTGCTTTTTTTTCGTTTTACACTGCTAAATTACACTGCCTATACTTATTGTAGCGATAGGCTACCTTTTGTGTTCATAGAGGAGAATCGAATCCCTGACTTTTGCATTGTATATTTGAAAACTTACCGCTGTCCCAGCGGGGACATTAAGAAAAATACAATGATATTTTAAAAGAATTTTTAAGCGATGTAAATGTCAACAGTTATGTAATTCTGAAGTTACTATACATATCCAACAGTAATGTAATTCTCAAGTTACTATACATATCCAACACTTTATAAGTCACTTTCTATCTGGAGGTAAAAATTCCATGAAATTTGCATTATACATTTTAATATACGTAGACCTCAAGTACACCAAAGAACAAAAGAAAAAGTATCTTATCACTACGAAACAGAAAACAAGTTTGGTTTGTTTTAATTTTCGTGCATAGCTACAGGATAGCTATCTGCGAAAGCCGCCACTAATTTAAAGGTGATAGACTAGAGATAAATCAGCCACCACCATTAACTCTTGGACCACTATTTTACTTATGAATAGTAGGATTGATCATAACTTATAACGCCCCTCACATATAAAAGGACGAGCATATTCGGTGATGAGGTTTCAAAACCGCAAACTTCAGATTACGAGCAGAACGCTTTAACCAGATATCGAAGGATAAATAATTACGAATATTTAATAATTTAAAATTCCAAAGAATGAACTGAAAGTAAAACATCTTTTGAAGCTAAATCTATCAAAATGTTTTGTTTCAACAACTCCTACACCAGCCTATTCTTACCTGAAATCAATGGAAACTCAAATATGCAGTTAACCCAATTCTCCACAATATTGATAAGTTAATGTTTTATATAAACGACACTATTTTTATAATATTCACATCAACACGTATCACTAGTTTAAATCTGACGAATTGAAACATATAACTTTTTTTTTACTTAACAACTACTTTCAGTACGATTTGACTAACAAACCAGTTTGAGTACGTAAGCAGTATAGTATATTTTAACTTGAATTTTAATACGTCACACAACTTCTCTTAAAAGACTACCGTGTTCTTTACACGCAATACATAATTTTTGACATAGTATTTATTCGATGCGCTTAGCACTGAAACTAAAAAGCTCAACTAATATGAAATGAAGTGTATTTTGGCGATTTAAACATTGGTGTTATTAATAATTTTAAATTATAAATTTGTCGCTTATTAACACAAATATCCTAAGGAAAATAAGTTGTAATGTTTGGCTATCACAACTCATTATATATGCTAGAATTTGTTACGATTTGGAAGGTTTATGGAGAAAGTTCGAAAACTAACCCATTAACGTTTTAATACAGTTTTTAGCTGTTGCGTAGTAGCTCATGTAATGGTTCTGAGTTGGGGTTTTTTCGAGTACAAACTTTTAGTTTCTCGGTCTGTCATCTTTTGACCGATTTGAAATCTAATTACTGTTTGGGACTCGGGAGATCAAACCCTTTTGATTGATGTATTTTATCACACCCAAGTTTCATGCATTAATTTACACTAATCCTGCTCAAAAGAATTTCAATTTGGGGGTAGGCTCATAGTAGAGATCCCGTTTGGGTAATAAAAATCAAATCGGGTATATGCACACCCCATACTTAATATTACAGACGCACAAAAGTGTAGGTAATGTATAAGAAAAGAAAGCCTCATAGGTTAATTTACTGTAATCCTGTCTAAAGAATTTTCATGAGTCGTATCTACTGAGGTTTTCTTTTTTCTCTCTCTCTTCTTTTTCCCGACAAATCACACACAGTGTAAAAAGTATAACATTGACAACCACCTTTACATTCAATATTTAATAGAAATATTATTAAAAATATTAAACAAATTAACAAAATAATTATAGATTATGTACAACTTTCTAAAACAACGGCAAACAGTCCTAAGCATTTCACATATCCGAAATACAGTTTTATTCAAATCTAACGTACGTGGTCGTTGACTTAGTGTAAAAAACGTAACACAATGTAACAAAATGTTTACTTTTTATTGTTCCTGGGCAGAAAGTGTTATTTCCTGATTGATTATGCCTAAAGTAAATGGAAAACACCTATTTATCTCTTCAAACTTTGCTTTTGTGACCTGAGAGTGTATAACGAAAACATGAAGGGAGACTACATTTGGGGGCTGAAACGTTAGAGTCACATATTTCGAATAACTACTCACTTCTAAACATTTTTGTACATTTTTATTACTTTAGTATAAATACATGAAAATCTTGATACATATGTTGTTTTATTCAGACCTTATGTAAATGAAAATGTGTAAATTTGCTCGTTTTTACATAGAAATTAGGTTAATTTCTAAATTTCATTATCCAGGTCACAAAAAGCAAAGTTTGAAAGGAATAATTGATATTTTCTGTACTTTTACAACATTAAGCAATTAAAAATAACACGTACTATCCAGGAACAAAATTTGTGTTACATAGTATAATTAACACAGCCAATACAGAATGGACATTACTTTATTCATCATATACTCTAACATAAGCTAAGCTTTTAAACTTCACACTTATGACTCAATTCAACTCCAGCAAGACTTAAGCTGGATTAGTCATTTACCAGTGTGTAGTTTTTGACTCGGTATAGATTACACAGTATACACTGTCACTATAGGATACACATAACATTGTTCTTCCTAACTTTACTACTTCAACAAAAGTTTAAGAAATTATTACACCAGAGAGATTTAAAACAATGTTTTTTTATCTTTAACGTTTATTAACTTTCTTCTTTTAAGAATAAGAACATGACATCTTTGATTTGTAAAATTCATAAACAATTTTTTGTCATGCCTGGATATTGATCATACTTAATTTATCAAGGTCAAATTAAGGTTGATATTTCTGTTGGTTTAGCGCAAAGCTTCACAATGCGCTCTGTTTATCACTAATCAAACCCCGGCAGTGAACGTTTAAGTGTGTAACCTTATTGTTGATTCAGTACAAATAGAATTTTCTACTGTTTGACGGACAACTAGCCAGAACTTGCCACATAATAAATATGACTTAAGTTTTATATGTTTATATAGATCACAGTATTAAATTCAATTTTTATTTTAGTTATATATGAAATTAAATATATTTAATAAACAACGTTAAAATCATTAATTAGCAATAACTACGTTTGACAAGTGTGATGGGTATAGTTCATGAAGTTTTACGTGTCACAGTTCTGTTTCAGTGTTTACTAATTCATTTAAGCAGATTCAGCTTTGTTGAGTGTTTTTGGTATAAAGACCGGAAGTACTACTAACAGCCAGAATGAATATCCAACTGATGTTTTAAAACAGAATGGTGAAGGAGAAAGTTTCTGGCTTGCTTGTTACTCGAAATTAAGAATGATCATTATAAGTCTTTGGAATGTAGGGATTGAAATGGTTCAGAAACTAGAAGCATTCTACAGCACATTCACTGCTGTTGTTTTTTAGTTGTTTTTGGAATTTCGCACAAAGCAACTCGAGGGCTATCTGTGCCAGCCGTCCCTAATTTTGCAGTGTAAGACTAGAGGGAAGGTAGCTAGTCATCACCACCCACCGCCAACTCTTGGGCTACTCTTTTAACCAATGAATAGTGGGATTGACCGTCACATTATAACGCCCCCACGGCTGGGAGGGCGAGCATGTTTGGCGCGATTCGGGCGCGCACCCACGACCATCAGATTACGAAGCGCACGCCTTAACTCGCTAGGCCATGCCAGGCCACATTCACTGCACTTACAGGATAGATGCACAAGTACGTTAGTTGATAGAGTAAATAAATAAATAAATTATTTGATACAAGTAAAAGTTAACATCATTCCGTTTGTACAACTAATACTTTACTAGCCATGTGCCAACTACGTTTCTTATTGTGTTTTTTCTTGCTTCTAATATATATCCATATTCTTATCTTTTCAGTAGTTTCTAGTTACTTCTATAGTATGTCTATATTTTAGTTTTCTTAGTTTTGTCTATGTGGTAATTTTATAACCATATTTTGTTTACTAGATACGCTCCCAGACATCTGTCAGTCTGCTTGCTTGTATCTGTTTATTAATCTATCACATTTTTAAATTAGTGATTTATTTAGTTTGGTTAAGTTTGTTTTGGAATTTCGCACAAAGCTACTCGAGGGTTATCTGTACTAGCCGTCCCTAATTTAGCAGTGTAAAACTAGAAGGAAGGCAGCTAGTCATCACCACCCACCGTCAACTCTTGGGCTACTCTTTTACCAACGAATAGTGGGATTGACCATCACATTATAACGCCCCCACGGCTGGGAGGGCGAAGTATGTTTGTCGCGACTCGGGCGCGAACCCGCGACCTCAGATTACGAAGCGCACGCCTTAACTCGCTAGGCCATGCCAGGCCCTAGTTTGGTCAAGTAAGAAGTGAGAGCAAAATAGAAAAATTAGAAATATCTGCTAGTAAAAAAATGGCTTCAGCCATAAAAACATATTAAAAGCTTTCGTAACTAATTATTTTTTATGTTATTAGAGGGACAGAAGTTTACGGATTGGACTACCAACATTTTTGTGTGAGTACTTTAGACTCTCTATCGATATACACATAGTTTAAGAATGGGTGATCATTTTGTGTTAATAACTGACTTCATGTCTCCCACGACCTAGTCCCTCAGTAAGCCAGAAGTGAGTTGAGGGACCAACCCTTAGTCCGAGGTTCGATTTTTCATGGAGGGCAGAGCACATATGCCCATTTATGTAGCTTTGTACTAAAACAAACTTTCGCTCCCCGGTGTTTCAGTGGAAATCTTGAGGGCTTATAACGTCAAAATTCGGGTTTTGATACCTGTGGTGGGCATAGTACAGATGATCCGTTGTGTACCTTTGTTTTCAATAACAAGAATTTCTCGATCTACAAAGAAAACAGATGTTAGTATAACTTGGCATCGCTTGCAAAGCAATGATTTCTGTTCAAAATATACACTTAAGGAATACAGCTAAATATAGAAAACTGAAGCTGTGAAAAAACCTTTTAAACCTAAATCCCCCGGTAGGTCAGCGGAAAGTTTACTTACTTGAAATGCTAAAACCTGAAGTCAATTCTTCGAGGTAAACAGATAGTTTATTTTATGTGTCTGTTCCCAAATAAAACAAACTGTGCTAAAATTCACAGCACGACCTCGGTAATTTTAAAATGTTGTTGCATACAATTTTACTGGTGGTTTGATTGGAAATTAATTTAAAAAAATGTTTTTATTTGAATATACATACCTCGTAAAACAAAGCATACCACCAAATATCTAATAATACGTATATACTGTGCATGTGTGTATTTTATTTTCTTGGATATATCTGAGGTAATATATTTTGTATAATCTACAAACCCCCAAAAAGAATAATAAATTTAAAAAGTATATTAGAATAAGAAGTTAATTTATCTCAAATTATCTTTCACAATAAAGACTTTATCAAAATTAACCAAAGAAAGCGTGTTATACGCATTATAAAATACTTCTAGTGAACAAAAGTAAATAAAGCGACACCTAGTGGGAGAATAAACGTATAAAAGTACACGACGGAAAGATATCGTCCTAGGCTACATTACATTTTCATTTATAGATTTCTTATCTTAAAATATTTATTTATCTATATATAGCAAAGGAAGGTTTAGACCTAATGAACCTTCGTTGTTTTTTTAACACGCGCTCTTCAGTAACGTATTATCAGTACTATGTACAGTGAAGATTTGATAACAAAGAAAGATACGCAATTGCTACAAACGTCCGATTGAACGGTAGCACATGATGTAAGTTTGAACCCTTGGACTGCACAACTATCCTTCCTAAGGTGGTTTCGACACTGCTATAGATGGGTGGGTTGAAATAACGAGGACCATATCAATGCATTATCTAAAGCTGATTAACTCGGCTGCTATAACGTACATTGGTAGATCCTGAAGATAATACGATCTAACGTATAGTTAGCGGCCAATCGACTTTGGGTTGGGTAACTGTTTGTGTTAGTAAACCCATCTCTATATGCGTAGCTTTCTAAAGGGAGAACAGAAAGTCGGAACATGAATTTTTCCTTTAAAAAGAAATGGTGCTATAACACTCCTTTGAAAGACCTTGCGTGAGTAACGTGGTGTTAAAAGCTTCCTTATAATGATTATAATAACAGCTGTCCGTAGACTATACAGTAGGCAGGGCGAAGGTAATTGCTTGGAAGTGGTACTGCTGTTTAAAGTAGCCTCTTTGTAAGAATCATCCCTGCTTCAACTGCACGATCTTGTGGTTTCTCCTAGAAAAAACAACTTTCTAGCTTTATTGTATGCATATAATATTTGCAAGCCCAATATAGATATTTTATAATATTTTGTGATCCCTGTGTTCATACATTAGAGAATTGTGACTGAGCATAATCTAATTCTGAGTACAATATTCTCACTCTAAGTGGTGTTATGCTAAATTCACTGGGATTAAGATGGTTTGTGGATCCAGCAACACATTCTAACTCTGAGTAGTGTTATGCTAAAGTCACTGGGATTAAGGTGGTTTGTGGATCCAGCAACACATTCTAACTCTGAGTAGTGTTATGCTAAAGTCACTGGGATTCAGGTGGTTTGTAGATCCAGCAACACATTCTAACTCTGAGTAGTGTTATGCTAAAGTCACTGGGATTAAGATAGTTTATGGATCCAGCAACGTGAATTATTTTATTTAAATATAAAGAGGAATTAAAGAAACTACCGTCCTGCAAATTACAATAATATTTACTCAGAACTTCTGTTTCTGATGGACCCACAGTGAATATTTACCAAATAACACGAGTTTTGTGACAGGTGGTCTTAGTACCTCGTAAATGGATATCGACTAATGAATTGAGGTTTGTTTCTATAGATGGAAAGTTTTAAATGATAAGTGTCATGACTATCATATTTTTCAATAATAACTAATGATGCTACATTGAAGAATAATTGGTACAGATGCAAGCGACCAATCTTATTATCCAGTAAAACATTTAATGTGTTGTACTCTTTGATCATCATTGTTCCGACGAAACACTACATTATCCACAATGTCTGATACAAAATATTGATTGCACAATGTAACACAAATTTTGTTCCTGAATAGTATGTGTTATTTCTTAATTGCTTATGTTGTAAAAGTACAGAAAATGGTCATTATTCCCTTCAGACTTTGCTTTTGTGATCTGGATAATGAAATTTAGATAACCTGCTTTCTATGTAAAAACGGGCAAATTTGCACATTTTTTTTACGTAAAATCTGAATAAAACAACATATGAATTAACATTTACATGTATTTATACTAAAGTTACACAAAAATGTTTAGAAATGAGTAGTTTTTCGAGGTAATGCAAATCACTTTAACGTATCAGCTCCCAAATATAGTCTCCCATCATGTTTTAGTTACACGCTCTCAAGTCACAAAAGCAAAGTTTGAAGAGAAAATTAAGTATTTTCCATTTACTTTAGGCATAAGCAATTGAGAAATAACACTTTATGTCCAGAAACAAGAAAAAGTAAAAATTTTGTTACGTAATGTTATTGTTGAAGGAAAAGTTTAAGGAAATAACTGATATAGTATTAAACGGTTTACATTGGAAATTGTATAATATTTTCTTTTGTTATAGCAACAAAACTTTAGTTGGTAACTTGTAATAGATTGATTATTTTAACCAAAATAATGAGGCGAAGTATGAAATAATCTGGTATTTAGGGCACTCGACTCGCTATCAGCAATTCGTCGACTTGAATTCCCGTAGCCAAAAATGCTCTCTCATTCAGCCGTGGGAGTGTTATAAAGTGACGGTCAATCTGCTATTTATTGCCATGAGAGAAGCCAAAGAGCTGTTGGTGATTAGTTCTACCTGGACGCTTTTTCTTTAGCTTTTCACACTTAATTATGGGTAGTTACCTGAAAAGAAGATGAACGCTACCTGGTAAAATTAGCCCTAGAATCACAAATGTTGTATCAGCCTCTCAGTTGCCCCAGCAGTCGTAAGTGGCCTCAGGACAAAAACCAGAACAACGGACAATTTGGGTAAAGTAATTAGTAAGGTAATAGTCAATGATGTTTTTAAATTTAGAAAACTAAAATATTCAGTTGATTAAAATGTAGTTAAAATATTATAGTATACCGTAGAGCTTTTACACAGAAAATTTCTTATATTTTGTCATTATACACACTATTGGCAAGAATGTCTTCTCGACACGTAAATAGTAAAGCTATAAGTAATTGGTTTAAAACACTATGGTAGACTTCTTCAGTAGTGTACCATAAGAACAAAATACTATATTATTGGGTGTACGGCCGACTTAATGTGTCTTAAGTCTATTTACAATGCCTGGGGGGGAGGTGAAATCAGAAACCCTGCTTTGAAATCCTGTTCATCTATTGTCTATAGTGACATAAACACCATTAATTTCTGGCGTACGTTAAGTTCAGTTTTGTCTTTTGCTCGATTACTACTGTCATGAAATCCTACGGCAACGAAGACAAACAAATACATGCTCTGGAAGCACTCTGGGAACTGTTGAAGTTAGGGAAAATAGTAGCGTTCCCTCTTATGCTACTCACGTCAACCATAAACAGTTGATGATGGTGGCAACGTCATTTTGAAAACAAGTATCTTCCTGAGGATACTATATAGCTAATTAAGGGTGAACATGATTTTTATGGATGCTCAGACTCACTTCGTACCATGAAGATACAATCCACATCATTACTTCATCTTATGCAATATTATAATTCGTCAATAGTCCAATTCTGATGGATTTTGCACCACACTAGATCCACTTTTCTGTTGACAGCTGAGACTAATGACTTTTGGTTCAAACAACAGTTACTAAAATTCACTTCTTGCAACTTCTTACCCATTATTCCAGTTTTCATGGCTGGTTTTGATACATGTCTGATGTAAACCCTCAGTTGTTTGTCCTGAACATTTCTTGTTCTTCAGAACCCGTGCTAACTGCCATTGTGTCCTGTTGGAGCAGTTTCTTCCATCTCTGCTTGCAGATGTTTGAGATTTCTCTCATGCTGTATAAACTTGTTAGATGATTGCCTTTGACTTCCAGGTCAGTTACACTTTTTTCTCTATTAAAGCTCCAGCTAATTGAATCCCAACAATAATTTCTATTTGTAATTCAGATGAATCACACAAATTGTTTAATTTGGTGCACTAGTCACATGGGAGACATTCTTTTGTCTGTCCACTCATCAAACAGTGGAATAATTTAAGAAACAAATAACTATTTTTTTTATCAAACAGCTATACCATGATGATACGATATAGTGATCCTATGACCCAGTCAGGTAATTAATCCTCAATAATAGGATGTGGTTTTCCTGGGATTCAATCACACATCCACATCTCGGTGGCACGATGAAATGTTCCTGTGACTCAGTTAGGTAATAAATCCTCAAAAATAGGATGTAGTGGTCTTGTGGCTTAATCAGGTAATAAATCCTCAATGGTAGGATGTAGTGTTCCTGTGGTTCAGTCAGGTAATTAATCCTCAATGGTAGGATGTAGTGTTCCTGTGGTTCAGTCAGGTAATTAATCCTCAATAATAAGGTGTGGTTTTCTTGGGATTCAATCACACATCCACATCTCGGTGGCACGATGAAGTGTTCCTGTGACTCAGTCAGACAATAAATCCTCAAAAATAGGATGTAGTGGTCTTGTGGCTTAATCAGGTAATAAATCCTCAATGATAAAATGTAGTATTCCTGTGACTAATTAATCCTCAATGATAAAATGTAGTATTCCTGTGACTAATTAATCCTCAATGTATAGTTCCTGTAGCTCGTTTGTATTGCATTCTGTTGTGTTAAAATAACAATATTGAAAATAATTAAATCAAACAAAAGGACAGTAAATTAACTCCAGTGTTTCATCAGGGTAAGTATTTATATTCGTCAAGACTGTGTTATGAAAAGTATTAACATGCTTCTCTTTCTTCCTATAGCTCTTTCTTCATTACCTTCTTCAAACACTTCTATTTCTGTAGAAACGTATGTTATTTATTAGTTGTCTCTTTTAGCCAGAGTTATGAACTGTGGTTTCAGATTTGACCATTAATAACGTCTTCTTAAAACTCCTATGGTATAATCTTATAAGTTCTAGAACTGTATTTAATTCGAAATATTCTTGACAACATTCTATGTCTCTCTACACATTACAGCAAGTAAAACAGACTAAGGTTTTTTACGTAACGCATGTGTTTAATACCTTTTCACCCATAGTGAGATTATATTTTGTTTATTTACTGATTACTGATCTCGAAAATTCATTACGTAAATAGGCTTTCCTCCTTCTTTGTTAGCAAGCAACAATTGTGATTTCTATAGTTTAAACAATTACGTTATTTTCCATCCAGAACCGGAATCTCACTTTTTTGTTTAAATAATAATTCTCAGAATAACAAATGAATAAAGGTTGACTGAGTTCGTATAGAATATCCTGCATAATAAAGATAGTATTTAAAGTAAGCCAAGCAACCTGTACATGTGATGAGTGCTTTAACATCACGATCTCCTGTTTTACGGTTGAACACATGATGTTTCTTTGTCAAAAACGCACTCATGAACCCACTTGTGTACGAAACAGTTCACATTAAACCTAATGCTAGACACTTAGTAGTAGCCCAAAAACACGTGTTCGTCTCCACTGACACAGTTATGTGAAATATTCTATTATTCTGTATTCATTAAGTATATTGTGTCTCAAGCGATTGTCTCATGAGTTTTGCTTTTTATTCTAGTATTTTTCAAACTGAATGAAGTTTGAAGTACATGGTAAAAATTGTGGTAACCCACGTACTTGGATCCAAATTGACCATAAGTTTTAACCAGTTAACTCATATTAATCGACTTACTCAGATATAAATTGACTTTAGATATCAACTATACAGTTGTGAATAACGGTACAGCCACAAAAAGTAATTGCTTCTCGAATCTTAAAACGTATCAGAAAAATAAAAACATGCGTTTTTAGCATGAAATTTACTGCCAAAATATTACAAATGGTTCATGAGAGCAAATCATCATGTCCACTGTTAACATGAAATCCCATTGTGCTGGGTTGATTTTCATAGTAAGTTTCAACCAATAAACTATTCATTAACACAGCCATTAACACACGATTTCAAGTCTTATGTTTTTTGAGTGTATAGAAACTTTGATAGATATCAATAGAAGTATTATAACGAAGAACGATAATTTTATATTACTATTATTCATTTGTTTCTTCTGATGGACAGATCTAAGCTGGCTGGCAAACTGAAAAACAAAGAATAGTATCATAGGATTCAATGGCATGCATACCCTGTTGTAGTGACACCTATTGGAAAATGTTGCATTAAGTACATTGGTGAAACCATACGGGAAAAGTCACGTTTTTGCGTTATCCAATACAGAAAATATACACTGTGTACAGCAGTGGCTTGTGGCAACTAACGTTGAGTCTGCAGTTATTAATTTAGAACCCTGATCTGTCTTCCACTGAACCTCCCTGAGAAGTTTCGAAACGGCGCCTGTTATAAAAAGAGTATATGTTTGTTTCACAGCAAAGCCATATTGTACCATCTGCTGTGTCCAGCACGGGGAATCGAACCTTGGATTTTAGCATTCTAAGTTCGTAGGCTCACCGCTGTTCCAGCAGGGGACAAGTAAAATGCTTTTCGCAATAGCATTTAATACACTTCAAACAAACCAGATAATATCAGCTCTCTTTGGTTATGGAAAAACTATTATATTTTCACGTGCATTGAAATTACAAAAGTTATTAAAGTTAATAAATTAGATCAAAGTTAAAACGTTTCAGTTCTTTTGATCAAAACTAAAATATAATTGAAACACATTTATGTTGAGTTTGTATCATGTATAAAAAAATAAAACAGATGGTGTTCGGAGTTGATGAGTTAATAAGACACGTACTAAATCAAATGCTTTTTCAAATTTATCTCAGGAAGAAGTGTTTATGTATTCTAGTTTAGGGAGAAGATGAGTTTTGTATTGATATATCGGACAAGAAGTAATTGACATCTGTCGTTTGATATATTGTGATTCCTTGAGTCCTTTCATCTACACTCACGTGCGTCGACAATGACGTAGATGATTTACATTTCTAGTCACGATATTTTTAAATAAAATACCCGAAGATAGATCTACTGCACGCTATCGGTGCTTAATAAATGCGAGAGAAATCTAAAAAAATACAACAACAGCAGTAACCCGGATGCAGTCAGAGCTGTCGTTTCTTCGTTGTGTAATTGAACGAATAATCACTGAGAAACATGCAAACCTCGTGATCACCCCACGTGTAGGTTCCACGTAATCAACAACAAGAAAAGACAAACAGGACGAAAAAAAACAGCAATTGCCAATTCATGTACAAACTAAAATGTAATGTACAGGATATACCAAAAGTAGTTTAACCAAATTTTCTTTGTTTTATTTATTTTATTTGTTTCGAATTACTAGAATGGCAGAAATGACCGCAGATCAAACATTCTTTGATCCTGTTTCGATTCCAGGATTCTGCGATTATCATTAATGGTTGTGCTTTGGATAATGGTTAATCAAGTACAAATATAAGTAACTGTTATTGTATACTTAGTTATCAACCCGAGTAATTTTTCACCGAATTCTTTGAAGATGAAGTAATTGCAAGAATGCAGTGCCAAACAACACAGAATTATAAGTTGCTACAATTCTAAAACTTTATTTGCTTATTATAAAAGTCACGTATTAATCAGGTTTTTCTTGAAATCTCTCACAGGTGGCGCCTTTTATAATCTGTCTCTGGTCAAATAATTTCAAAGGATTTTAAAGAAAAGTATGGTGATTTATAATAGTAATTGTTCCATAATTTATATTGCATGATAAAACAATTTCGCAGGTTAAAAAAGAGTTTGAAGTATAAATAAATCAAACACAGAAAAAATTACTTTCGTTAAAAAGATTGCTAAAAAAAAAGATGTTACACAAACATAAAGCTGTAATTGGCTTAATCCTAATGTTGATTAATGACAAGTGCTAACTAGTTTAGATGACGTATCACCTCCTGCCGGCCAAGTGTGAAAAATTAATGTAGTAACTACGTATTAGTGTCAAAGTTGTAATACGTAATACAAAACTACAAATACGATGTATCAACTACAAACATAATAGTAGTGATTGCGTAGCAGAAAAATTTTAATATGAAACATAACTTAAAATTATTACATTGAAACAAAATAATAATTAACATCCGTATAGTTAGAGCATTGTGCTAGCATGAAGGACAAAGAAACCCATTTGAAGTAAACTTTTATCTCGGGATGGCGGGTATGGGTATTAACACTTTTACTGATAAAGAAGAGAACAACGTTTCGACCTTCTTAGGTCATCTTCAGGTTAACATCTTTGTTAACCTTTTAACTTGAAGATGACCTAAGAAGGTCGAAACGTTGTTCTCTTCTTTATTGGTAAAAGAGTTAATACCCATACTAGGTCGTTCTTGTATTAGAAAATGTAAAGTTAATACGAGAAAGAAAGCGTTCTCTGTAAAAAAATATTAATAGCTTTATCAAAAACAGTAACAGAATAATGTAATATTAAGAATGAGAAATATTTGTGAATAAGTCCCATTAGTAAAATTAAATTAGCGGAATATACAAAGCAGAATACTATAAGTAGAATCACATGGGAAAATAAAAGTAGAAGAATATGAGTTAGCACATCGTGCTAACAGTGAAATCTGTTAAGGTAATTATTGAAAAGCACACGTGCTAACAGTGAAATCAGTTAAGACGTTTGTTAAAATAAAGAATGGGTAAAGATATATGGAAGAATGTTCACTTTCCGAAATTAATTGAGTTCTATATGATACGATAAAAATAAACCAGTAAATTCATAACAAAGTTCTTTAGATAGGACAACAGCATCCCATTAAAAGTAACAACAATGCTCGGTAAGTGGAGTAATAGTGAAATTGTGAAATGATCAACAAGGATCCAGTCGAGATAGGACACCAGATTATTTTGAACTAAATTTTACTGAAGGGTTGATATGTCTGTAAAGAAGAAATAAAGTTTATTTACGCAAAAGAATAGTATTTATTATAGCAATGTCACCCCTACAAATGGAAAGAAAGAACGTTAATTCCAGTTTCAGTATTACTAGAATAGTGATACAACCAAATATAACTTATTGATTAAAAGATGTAATACGTTCCAATTATTCCTAACGAACATGTATGACAAAATCCAGCTGCTTTATTTCTAGTAACTTGATCCGTAGCTCCTAACGCATTGTTTGACAGAAACTAATTTATGTAGTGCCAGTAACTTGATATATGTACATATAGTTTCAACGACCATGTTTGACAGAAATCATCTGCTTCCTTTCTAATATCCTGATCCAAAGTTCTTAACGATCATGTGTGACAAAATCCAGGCACTGTTTCTTTTCCAGTAAGTTTATTCATATTGATTAACAATCATGTGTGACAAAATTCAGGCCTTGTTTCTTTTCCAGTAAGATTATTCATATTGATTAACGATCATGTGTGACAAAATTCAGGCCTTGTTTCTTTTCCATTACGTCGATTCATAGTTATTAACGACCATGTGTGACAGAATTCTGTTTATTCCTTTCCAATAACCTCATTATTAGATCCGAACAGCCATGTGTTAAAAACCATGTTTGTTTCTGGTAACTTGTTCCGTTGTTCCTGACAATCATGTGTAAGATAATCTACTTGATGTATTCTTATTATATCGCTGATACGTCAGATATTTATGTACGATATACGTGTGTCGTTAGTAACTTGCGTGTGATATAAATGTGTCGTCAGTTAACTGTGTGTGATATCCGTGTGACTTAACATTTGAATACTGAGGTATCCACGAAAAGCTTTGATGCAGGTTTCAAGTTCAACCTCAAATATGTATATTCCAAAACAAACCAGTTTTTTCGCAAAATTTTCTGATTTTGT
The DNA here is from genome assembly GCA_011833715.1 of Carcinoscorpius rotundicauda. Lineage (NCBI taxonomy): Eukaryota > Metazoa > Arthropoda > Merostomata > Xiphosura > Limulidae > Carcinoscorpius > Carcinoscorpius rotundicauda. The sequence goes on from CM022395.1 coordinate 53,398,544, forward strand.
TATCTTTTTATTCGTTTACAACTTTCCGGGGTATGGTATTACAGAAAATAATTGTACGTAAAATGACTGGATTTGTCCAAAACTTCTTTCTTTACCCTAAAGGATTTGTTAATCAAAGTATGTTTTATTCAATGTATAGGAGTATAAATGTAGCTAATATTCGAAGAACTCCATTTCAGTAAATCTTGTATAGGAAGAACATTGCAAGGCTATTAGTGAACTTCTAGGGTTAGGGGAAGATAAGAACTGAGGAGTTGGTTGAACTATCATAGCTCACATCATTACCTATAGACAATTGATTCGCACAACAAAGAACTTTAGTGACGTCACTCATTGATTTCTCGGCGAGCCGTTATCTGGATTTCATTTCACGAGCAAGTCTCCACGTGACTCATTAAGTATATCATTCAGCACAGCATTTATCTCGGGGCATAAAGTATTAGATCCGCCGACCGGAACCAAAGAGATTGTTAAAAGTGACTAACCTGGGATTATTTTCGATTGGATGTGTGTTGCACAAGTTGACTTTTAAAGTTCGTAGCAGCTGCACGAATCTCCGTAAGAGCCGGCCAAAAGGCGCAGCTCTTTCGTCGGCTTCTGTCGTGCGTCTGAGCCCCGCCTATTCGCTCCTGGCAAATTTTCTTCACGTGGATTCAAGAGCTCAGTTTACCCACTTGAACTCCTTTTTACTCTTCGTTTTTTTCTCGGACTTTTCACATCTAGCTCCGTACTTATTTGCAGCTTCATGAAGAAATAAGCTGTATGCGTTAATCACTAACCAAGTAGGGTATTCTGTAGAGGCGTTGCATGACAGCCAGGTGTATGCTGGTAACACAGCTGTCGTTAATGACGAGTATATGAAGAGCTGGTTAAACAACGGTTAAAACACAGAGAGAAAAACGTTTATTTTAAGCGAAAAACCCGAAAACGTATCCAAGTGGTAAATTAACATTCCAATTGCCGTAATGTCTCTATAACAGTGATAAACACAAGATCAAAGTGACATTTTGTGAATTTTGGTTGTGATTTAATTCATCCATTTCTGTTTTCGCTGACCATCACAACATTTAATTGTGTAAATGGTGTCACAGTTTCGAAACGGTATAAACGTGATCTTATATGCTATTATTACAGAAGTTGAGGACCATGACTAAGATCTCTGTGTTTTTGGTCAGTCATGTTAAAATCATTAAGCGTCCAGACTTGTACTGATAGTGGTAGACCAATGTTGTCATGCTGATACATTTTAATTCCCCTGTGATTTGTCATAAATTACAAGTTTGTTGTCTAATTAGCACATGTTTAGTCAATGTACTGCTGGATTAATTGGCCGTAAATCCCGTCCAAATAAAAGGCGGCAACCAGGCCATTATCGCCACCGACCTGCTTTCCGTCACAAGGACCGGAGTTCCCCCGCATCCCTCTCTCCACCCTCTTCAACTCATTTAACAGAGACGAGGGACTGTGAGAGATGTGTGTCACTACCTACTACCCCTCTTCACAATGGAAAATTCAGCTATGGATCTTTAACATCACCGGATTCTGGTTTCCTTCCTTCTCCGGATTCTGAGAGGTAAATCCAATATACCATATGGCGCAACTTTCAGAAATATTAAACAGAGCAGTCAGGTACTGAAAAGTAATTTTCACCACTTTTTTCTGTTTTATATGATTGGGTACAGAATAAGGAATTGCAGATATTGCAAAAACATGAAAAATAATAAACGATGTTTGTTAATGTGTTAGGAAGTTTTTAACTTCTATTTTTGTTCATAACGTTTTCAGTCAAGGTCTGTACACCACACAACATAAACTGTGTTGTGGTAATTAAATCATGTCACAGAAGTTGTTATTTACTTTTATATCTCTATGAAATAATCATTTACAGATTTCTATTAAACAGTTGGACTTAATTGTGATTTTGATCATTTTTGTTAGGCCTAAAAAAACAGTTAACGCTTCACTAGTTTAATCGTTTCGGACAACTGTTTTATTTAACCACCATTACTGTATATATTAGGATGTGTATATAGTATCCACCCCACACGTGTAAGCTTTTTGTTAGAATATCAAAAAACAGTTTTGGAAAGTACATTGTCAAAATAACTCTAATTATTTATTTATTTTTGTTATCTTTATTAATAAACAAGATTCATAAAATCAAACACTTATATACTTTACACACTATTGTGTTAATAATTGTGAATGGTACTTCTTGAAAACCCGTTATCCTGGATTTTTTATTCATACAAACATATAGTTATTACATAGAACAGAATATAATTTGTTTCTCAAATCTACGTTAGGTTTATGTTGCTTCAGATTATCTTATGATAATGGGATGTGTCATCAATCTGTTTTGTTTTTTATGGAATAAATAATCTCTACAAATCTGAAAGTTTAAAGCTCTTTGCTGTTGTAAAGTGTTAAATTTATACACCATTCCGGATAACGTAGTTTTGTAACTTTTTTTATATTTGATCGGAGTTTTTAACATCAGAATTATTTCGTGCAGTGTGCAGAATTGCTATTTTCTAGTAATTTTATTATAATTACGGAGAGCATTAAATCTAGCTACGTATATCAGGGTATATTCTCAGATCCAATAAAAAGTCACAAAATATCTTTTTATTGATCTCAGATGAGCCAGTAACCTGTTGTTTTACCCGACTCAGATAAATATATGTACCTATGGATGTTCCTTTCGGGCTCGGCATGGCCAGGAGGGTTAAGGCATTAGACTCATAATCCGAGGGTCGCGGGTTCGAATCTCCATCACATCAAACGTGCTTGCTATTTTAGCCGTAGGGGCGTTATAATGTTACGGTCAATCCCACTATTCGTTGGTAAAAGGGTAGCCCCAGAGTTGACGATGGGTGGTGATGACTAGCTGCCTTCCTTTTAGTCTTACACTACTGAAATAGGGAGGGCTAGCGCAGATAATCCTCGTGTAGCTTTGTGTGAAATTCAAATCATTCCCTTTGCGTTAAACTGAGCAAGCTCTTCATTAGTAGCAACAAAAGAAAAGAAATAACAGAAACGTCTTTGTTACCAACATACATACGCGCACTTACAAATAATTCAGTTACTAAACCAAACAGTCGTATTAATTACCATAACATAGAGTGCACCATGTTCCTCCTTGATGTACTGTAAGCTAACTTAATGTGTTAAAAGTTAACTTGATGTGTTATAAATTAACTTTATGTGTTGTAAGTTAACTAGAATATTTTTTTTTAAAAACTAATGCTCACACATTTCAACGTTTAGGCTCAATCAAGTTCATATCCATCATGTGTGTACGACTGGTATACGACGTCACTTACGATCCGGTTATATACGGATCAAAAACAATAAAGTTGATAATATATCAAAATCCTGGTAGAATAATGCTGGACACATATACTGAATTTGTTTTCGTTTTCGTTAATTTCTATGTGCTAATTGCAACAGATTGGTTCAGGACTTCTTAATACAGTCAACATTTCGAATTAAAGACTATGTTATTTTAAGAATTATTTTGACTTCGATCTGAAAAAAAGGCTTCAGTATAAAAAAAAACAAGATGTTGTCCTACTCAAAAACAGGATCATTCCTTACAGGTCAAATCTGTAGAATGATAGAATGTTGTTGTTTTTCTTTTAAAGCGGCCCCGCATGGCCAAGCGTGTTAAGCTTTCGATTCGTAATCCGAGAGGCGCGGGTTCGAATCCCGTTCACACCAAACATTATGGCCCTCTCAGCCTTGGGGGCGTTATAATGTGACGGTCAATCCCACTATTCATTGATAAAAGAGTAGCCCGAGAGTTGGTAAAAAATGATTAGGCTGAACAAGTCCAACCGCCGAAATAATGTTGTAGCCATGTTTTTGAAATTTCACCCAAAATGAACAATGGTATAATAAAAAACAAAAGGTGTTTATATACATTTCACATTGGCAGATGAAAATCGAGAACCTCCAAAGCGGTTTTGAGTTATAAAATATGTTTTTTAAAGATTTCTCACAAAGGATTTGTATATGTCGTGGTTGTCAGCCAATTCAACATCATCGATTCTAAAAACAATTTCACTAAATGTAGACGTTTCTATTTATATGTCTGTTTTGTGAAGTCTCTTTGCTCTGTCTTCTGTGGCGTTAAATATCAGTTAAGAGCTTGTGTAAACACTTCCAAAATGAGTGAACACTCTAAACTTTGCAAAGATTAGATAAACATCGCAATAGCGGTTTATTACATAATCCGAAACATCCCTCTATAACAAATAAGTTTCAATGTGAAGATTTGTGAGATAAATTTTATTCTTTCCATACGTCAACAAAGTACAGGAAAAGAGCTGCAGCAAGGTCTGTGTAGTTTGCATACTCAGTGCACTATTTTTTAAAAAACTAAAGTAAGCACATCAGAACCATAATAGCAGTGGTATTGATACCTAAAGGGCAAAGTAATATAACGCAATGTTATTTTCTCTTGCTGTACCACGTGACATATTTATGTAGGGTCAAGAAAGGGCTCGGCTCCAGGTCCCATGGTACTAATAGGGGTTCCATTGATAATTTTACCCCGATGGTACAACGTAAGTCTACAGATTTACAACGCTAAAATCAGGGGCTCAATTTCCCTTAGTACACTCAGTAGATAGTCCAATATGGATTTGTCATAAGAAAACACACACACACCAACACCATTGATAATTTTATTATATGTAAAATTACATGGAATATAGGACCCATAAATGTTATTAAACCCTGGGCCTTTACAGTCTTAAATCTTCCACTGCTCGTAGCGAATACTAAGACAAATTTAAACTGTACCATTGTAACCGAATATCACTTGATGTAACCGATTGGTTTGTTACAAGATTTTAATAGTTTTTGTTTACAACGAGCGCACATAATTTTAAAATGGTTATTTAAGTATATTGAGAAAAACGGAGGCAAACGCTCTAATAATAACAGTAGATAATCACCCAACATGGTTCAGCATAATTATGCGCATATCGATATTTACTAACATATCAATATAAAAAAGGATGTATTTTACAGCTATTTTTGTATCTAATGAGAAATAAAGTTTCATGAATACCTCGCTTACATAACATAGATCAGAATCTATCCTTAATCGTTATTGATATTCCAGACTTTAATACCAACAGCTTAGAGCCTGTGTGCACATTTCTGTTGCGTTTTTGATTTAGTTTTCAGTTTTCTTTGAGCAATTAATCCAGATATCTCAATTGTCATCTTAAATTTTAATCCGCTAAAAGGGAACATTCATATCTTATATGACAAGCCACGATACTTAGTTAGAATCGAAATGTTCATTATCTCCTACCTATAATCCGCTAGACAACTATAAAAAAAAATTTAACATGACGGTACAAGGTAGTTTGTATTTCTGTACACGTTCCTACATCAGTGCGATTTGTTATTACTACGTGCTACGATTATTATATACCAAATACATTTCAAACAGCCAGTAAGACAGCGAGTTACGTTTCTTAGTCAAATAAATATAGATGGTCGTATATTTCATTTAATTTCACATATATTTTAATGATTTCAGTTATACGTATGCGTATAAATACATTCATTTATATTTTAAAAATCTGGTCAATTCGTAGTCTTACACAATTCTTTTAGTTTTCAAGAATAAAACACAATTTATAATTAATTGCGAACAATTATGTAATAAACTGATATATATATATATATGTGTGTGTGTGTGTGTTTCAATCAACAATGCCCCCCGCTAGTACAGCGGTATGTCACCGGACTTATAACGCTAAAATCAGGGGTTCGATTCCCCTCGGTGGTCTGAGCAGCTAGCCTTTGTGGCTTTGCTATACGACTAAACACACACACAACCAACAAATTAAAATTTCATCGATATGTTTGTTATAAAAACAAAGCAACTCTAGGAAAAAGAACATTTTAAAATTCGGCATTCTCACTTTGAGACAGTTTCACGTTTAGAGCCCCCTGTTGCAAATAGTATGTCTGCGGACTCACACCGCTAAAATCCGGGTTTTGATATCCGTGGTGGACAGAGCACAGATAGCAGATTTTGTAGCATTGTGCTTAATTCTAAACAACTGAATAAACAAGTAAAAATTCAGGTTTATGTGACCAACCGTATATTTTGAGACAGTCTGAAAATTCACCCTTAGATCGTTACTCGGTGCAATTTTAATATTATAGTAATGTTTGAAATAGTACGGAAAACTCACTTAAACAATTACTTTTAAAGAACAATTTTATTAGTATTATTTGTTTCGGACAAGCCCCCGATATTACTGTCTCTAATAACCAGAATTTTGAATTTGAATTTAGAAGTTAATTAAATGTTAACTTGTATAAAATTTATGATATTTGCCAACAAGATTAATACACACAATTTTCTTTTTTGTTAACATAAATATATTTTATCACAAAAAATACAATTTATAATAGCAGTTACTATTAGTAGTTATTACAAATAAAGATTTACATCCAACAGTTTTACAAACTAACAAACACTACTGTGTTTTATATCCTGTTTAGAACTGAATACTTTATCGACGATCTAGATCCACGACGAAGAAGTAAATTTTACTTGATGTTGTCGCATCTCGCTTAAGCTAACACTATCTTCTCTTGGCTAGCCTCACACTGTTGACTGTTTACCGACGAAAATATTTAATGTCGTCGAAGAAGTACTAACGTCCGTGTTTAATTATCTGAAGTTGAACAATTATAGCTTCCGAAATTTCGTATACCACACTGACCTATAATAATCTTAATTTGTCTCTCTCTTACTTGCTTTCATACGAATCACACGATTTCTAGGTTTCAACAATATTTTAGTGTGTGTTTCTAACACAAATATTGTTGATTTTCATAAATATACATAAAAATAAATGTAACGGTTAATTCGTTACAAGTACTATAATAATGTTTGTAATAGTATGGAAAACTCATAATTGGATTACTGCTCTTTTATGATGTGATTTTAATGTTATAGTAATGCTCTGCCATGTCCAGTTATATATAATTACAATTTCAGTTTTATTTATATTTTGTTTCGGCCAGGTGGCTAGAACGCTCGACTCGTAATCTGAGGGTCACGGTGCCAAATGCCCATCACAGCAAACATGCTCACTCTTTCAGCCGTGGCGATCAGTTCCACTATTCGTTGGCAAAAGAGTAGCCCAAGAGTTGGCAGTTATGGTGGTGACTACATTACTTCCCTCTAGTTTTACACTGCTAAATTAGGGACGGCGAGCGTAGATAGCCCTCGTATAGCTTTGCGCGAAATTTAAAACAAAGAAACAAACAAATACGTTTGTTGAGCTGTCGTACCTTGAAGATAGCTATTTATATCTAATTAAAACAGGTGTAGTAATACTTTTGTACCTTGTGACATCCTTATGGGGCATGTTGAAGTAAAGTTCACTTAATGGGGTATTTTAGGTTAGCACATTCTTTCGTCCGCTTTACAAATTTGTTTGATTTTCATAGCAGAACGAATGTTGGTTATTATTAGTTTTTTGATAACGTTAATTTTACTTCAGTTTATAAGACGTTGGGATGCTATAGTTCATTGGTTATTATTATAATGTGTTTTCTTTCGGATGTATGAGGTGAGTAGTTGGGGTTGGTGTGAATGGAGAAACCCACTAGAAATAAAAAAATGTGTCTCAGAACGGTTGGTATGGGTATTAACACTTTTATTGATAAGCAGAGAACAACGTTTCGACTTTCCTAATCTTGTTAACCTGAAGATGACCTATAAAGGTCGAAACGTCGTTCTCTGCTTGTCAATAAAAGTGTTAACACCCATACCAGCCGTTCTGAGATACGTTTCTTTATTTTGTTTAAGATTTTTTTTATATATTTTCCATTATACTATGCAACATAAATTGTATTCCTGGATAGCATGTGTTATTTCTTAATTGCATATGTCGTAAAAGTACAGAAAATGGTCATTATTCCCTTTAAATTTTGCCTTTGTGACCTGGATAATGAAATTTAGAAATTAACCTATTTTATATGTAAAAACTGGCAAATTTGCGCATTTTCATTTACATAAGATCTGAATAAAATAATATATAAATCAAGATTTACGTGTATTTATATTAAAATTATAAAAATGTTTAGAAATTAGTAGTTTTTCGAGATTTGATACTATAATATAAATCACTTTCACGCATCAGCCCCCAAATATAGTCTCTCATCATGTTTTCGTTGTACACTCACAGGTCATAAAAGCAAAGTTTGAAGAGAAAAATAAGTCTTTACCATTTACTTTAAACATAATCAATTGGGAAAGAACACTTTCTGCCCAGAAACAAGAAAAACAAAAAATTTTGATACATTGTGTAACAGACTGTTAACGCGAATTAAAAAAATATCTGCTAGCGTTAGATCCCCCTATTACGTCAACATGTCTCAGAAAATGTGGCGTTGTTGTTCATGAAACATGAACAAGGCCTCAGAATGAGAAGCTGAGGCCTAAAAAAACCTTGTTGGAACGAGCAGTGGAGACTGTCTTACTTTGTGTCTAAAAAGGATGTAAAAATATACACATACAAAACTGGTTAAATGGATGTGTATACATATAAAAGATGTTATATTGTCATACTACGAAACAGTTCACTGCTCGTTCCAACAAGGTTTTTTTTAGGCCTCAGCCTCTCATTCTGAGGCCTTGTTCATGTTTCATGAACAACAACGCCACATTTTCTGAGACATGTTGACGTAATGGGGGGACGTAACGCTAGCAGATTTTTTTTTTTTATTCGCGTTAACAGTCTGTTACACAATGTAACAAAATTTTTTGTTTTTCTTGTTTCTGGGCAGAAAGTGTTCTTTCCCAATTGATTATGCTTAAAGTAAATGGTAAAGACTTATTTTTCTCTTCAAACTTTGCTTTTACACACACACACACACACACACACATATATATATATATATGAAACTTGCATATAATATACACTAAGTCTAATTGGCATTCTTGTACTGTGTGCATTGTAATATTTTCTGCATCTATTCATTCTCTACATTTGTGTACGTAGTCGTCTCAGCTTCAGTTATGGACCAACACATAATTCTAAAAATTTCGTATCATGTTAGTAGACTGCTGTTGTTGACAAAACTATGTCTTTGAATATTATCGTATGAACAAATCCTGACATACCTATAGTGGAGTTTACAGTCTGCCATATTACACAAGTTATGCAACGAATTGGGAATTAAAAATAATGCAAATCGGAATTATAAAAATATAAGCAATAGAGGTTGGACATACTTTGGGCATTATTTACTGAAACTTCAAACCTCTCTACTCCTCTCAAAAATTTTGTGGAGTCATTTGTTTTGCTATGAAAACCTGTAAAAAGCGGGACCACTGTTAACAGAACAATGGTTTCTCTCTATGTCATATCAAAGTATCGTTTTGTAGTAGAAACCATATTCACTTCATAAATATCAAAATAAAAATATCTTTCAATTTCACAGCGAAGTAAGTAGATACACTTCAGATATCCAAATCGACCATCTATTTCCATGATGTCATATGCAAATAACTCCAACGTACACATACAGGTATTGTTTGGTAATGGTTACAGGAGAAACAGTCATGCTACGAACGAAGAGATCTTGGTAATTAACTATATTTTCATGAGATTGAAAATTTGTTTAATGCAGTCCATAGTGATTAAGAGTAGCTTAAGAGTTGGCGGTGGGTGGTGATAACTAGATGTCTCTTCTCTAGTTTTACACTGCTAAATTAGGGACGGCTAGAGCAGATAGCTTTCGTATTGCTTTGCGCGAAATTAAAAAAAAGCAAAACAACAAGAGTAGTAGTGCATTTTCAGTCGCGCCAAAAACCAAAGGTTTCTGTAGGGACGTAGTCTCTAAAACCATTAGAACAAATTCTTCGTGTGAAGGTTGTTCTACACCAAGCGCGCCGCTGGTTGTTTCGCACGACTGGAGTAAAAGTTCCTCAGCCTTATTAGAAATCGTTTTCTTAGCTTGGCCACTTTTCACTCCAGAGAAATATTGTACCTCGACAGCAGTAGACATCATGTATGTAACACACTAAAGCCCACGTTTGCATAGTCCTCGGTAACTTAAGAAACCTTTTCGAATTGTCTGAGTGACGACAAAATAGGGTAGTATTTCTATCGTTCTCGGGGGTCTCATTTAACCGGGTGAACGATCACGGCTGGTGATATTCAAGAATGGTCTACCTTTCTTACGCTAGTGACTAGCTTACCTCACAAGAGAGAGTTTCACGCCATGAATGGTTCCGAGTTGGCCTTAGCCAGACAGATCGCCGAATAAGAACTCCAATCCGTCCCGGCATGGCCAGGTGGTTAAGGCGCTCGACTCGTAATGCGAGAGTCGTTGAATCGTATCCCCGTCCCAACAAACATGCTCACCTTTTCAGCCGTATGGGCGCTATAATGTAATGTTAATCCCTCTATTCGTTGGTAAAAGAGTAGTCCAAGGGTTGTCGGTGGGTGGTAATGACTAGCTGCTTTCCCTCTGCTCTTACATTGCCAAATTAGAGACGGCTATCGTGTATAACCTTCATGTAGCATTGAGTGAAATTCATAACATGATATGAACTCCATCGAACAAGTCTATCCTTGATTGCTCCCCAAATAGTCACCCATACACACTTCTCCGAGCTATTCGCTAGAGTGTAATTCGTCCCTACAAATCCACCTCTTTAGCATTTTATAAATAATATGTGTAACTGTATTTCTGCTTTAAATACTGCATGAGTCACATCCTCTAAATACTAATGATAGAATTTTAGCTCTCATGTCATCTTTGTTTATTTAAATACACGATATTATCCGTACAGTAAGGCTAAATTTACGCATTGGTAGACAAAACAGCAACAACTACGAAATTCGGGTATCCTCTCGAAATATTTATTTAACGTTTTTGTTCTCACCCAGGTGATAATCTCCAAGTCTGCGGACTTATAACTCAAAACGGAGTTCGATACGCATACATCACAGATAGCTTACTGGGTAGATTTGAATTTACAAATTTTATTATCTTTTTTTCTCGCATTCGGCTGATTACATTTTTTTGTTTTTATCCTTAATTTGTTGAAACCGATTTGCGTAGCACGCGTATACACACAAGCCTATAGAATAGCACACTTCATGTTTGCGTCGGTAAAACAACAACGATTTGTTTATTTTACTGGAACGAGATCTGTATCTTCAGATTCTCTGTGTACTCTGTATAGTTGCTTTTTGTTATCAAATGTCTTTTAGAATGTCTTAAATTATTTATTGGATAAATTGCAGCACACATGAGGCTTTGTTTATTGTTCAAATAATAAATATGTAAGTCCTTTACTGGAAACGTTTCTATTCTGAAAATGTTGTTGTTTTGAATTAAGCACAAAGCTACACAATGGGCTCTCTGTGCTCTGCCCACCACGGGTATCAAAACCCGGATTTTAGCGTGTAAATCCGCAGACATACCACTGAGCTACTGGGGGTCTTTTAAAAATGACTTAAAATAACCTTAGTAACGCTTTACAATTCTAGTGCAATTCTAGTTTGTTATGTGGAACGTAATAAAAGTAAGATGGTGATTTATATATTCATGTCATGCATGATGTCAACTTATTCAAACGTACTTAATAACGTTAAATCATGGTCTTATGGTTGTTGTTTTTTAGCTGTTAACTCTTTTTGTCATCATGACGTCAATATGATAAGACGATATGTGTGCGTGTGTGTTTTTCTTATAGCAAAGCCACATCAGGCTATCTGCTGTTCCACTGAGAGGAATCGGACACCTGATTTTAGCCTTGTAAATCCAAAGCTTTACCACTGTCCTGGCGGGGGTTGTGATAGGGCAAATTATGCATACAAACTTTTATATGGAAGATAAGGTGTCTAGAATGACTTCCACAGATTGCGTATGAAAACATAAAACAGAAAAGCTTCTGAAGCAGAATGAAATATTTCCATTACGGACTTTTTAAAATCCAGGTGGCAGTGTAATAGAGCAACAACTAGATATTTATATGATTGAAAGACGCGTGGCTACATTTGTCACACTACTGCACTTCGGCATATACTAACAACGAATAATCAAAATTCTAGCTTAAGTATCCATATCTACAGCAATCAATGTTAACAACAAAAGTTTTTTAATCTGATAAACAGCAGAAAGGTAGAAACGAGTGCTGCTTTCTTTCGATTATTAGACAGAAGCACGTGCATTATCAGTTTTAATTCTTTCAACAAACACGATTCTTCGGTCAGATCCATGGTTACTTATGATTAGCAGCAAATGCTGGTATATGGAGTAGTTGTCACTACTGCTGTTTTTAGTGCAAAGCAACACAATGAGTTACCTGGACTCGTACACCGCGAGAAAATGAACCTCCGATATGAGAGTGTGTGTATTTTCTTATAGCAAAGCCACATCGGGCTGTCTGCTGAGTCCACCGAGGGGAATCGAACCCCTGATTTTACCGCTGTAAATCCCTAGACTTACCGCTGTATCAGCGCGGGACTGTTGTGAAGTTCAAATCTGTAAATTTATCGCTGATTCACCGGGAAACATTGCAAATCTAACTACTAAATATATTTGTGTGGCGTTTTCAAAACAGATAGACCCGGCATGGTCAGGTGATTAAAGCACTCGACTCGTAATTCGAGAGTCGCGGGGTCGAATCCTCGTCACACCAAACATGCTTGTTCTTTTAGCTGTGAGGACGTTATAATGTTACGGTCAACCCCACTATTCGTGGGTAAAAGAGTAGCCCAAGAGTTTACGGTGGTTGGTGATGACTAATTGCCTTCCCTCTAGTCTAACACTGCAAAATTAGGGACGGCTGGAGCAAATAGCCTTCGTGTATCTTTGGGCGAAATTCAAACCAACACAATGAAAAGAGTTAAATAACTTACTTATTTATTAATTATATATTTTCCCTTTTTAATCATTGTTAAACTATGGACTAGACATAGAAAATAAAAGTACTTAATCTCATAAACATTTAATTGTTGCACGTGTAAGCATAAAAATACAAATTAAGTTTCGGTTACGAATCTGTTGGTAGGAAACTTAATAGATGGCGTGAGTTTTAACATGTTATCAGTTAATTTGATTATACTAATTACATCTGTTTCTGTCAAGTTGAGAGCGTTAATAAATTTAAAAAAATAAATAACTGACGTTTTTGCACGTCCGTGTAATCACTATTAAACCTAAATAAAATATTTAAAATATTTTGTCTCTCTTGTTCAGTTTTCTCTATTTCTACAAGTGTAACTATCGTACTTGACATACGTTCAACCCTAACATATACACACAAAACACACTGTGATATAATAATGATACACATTAGTATTAATTTACAATAGTGTACAAGTTACCATCTCTTCCCTTATTTAAGTGGATAAGTAATCCGTTGTGGGTTGGTTGGAATTGGTAGCTAAATTACTATTTTGTAAAAAAGCTGTTTATTACATACTATTTCAATGAACATGCCACTGGTGGGTCGTACATTTTTACGCTTTCACTGATTATTTAATGTGGATATTTCTAAAAAACAATAATCTTGGAGGCTGAATGTACAATTTCAATAGATAAATTTATCATAACATTCAACGTTATCAATAATTTTGGTCACATCATTGTTGTAATTCTCCTCCTCTTTTGCTCCCACTAGTACAGTGGTATGTCCCCCCGATTTACAACGGAACAATCTGGGGTTCTATTTCTCTCGGTGGGCTCAGCAGATATCCCGATGTGGGTTTGCTGTAAGTTAACACACACTCCTTTCCTTTCAACAACTGAGGTCAAACGCAGCTCCGTGATCAGTGTGCCCGCCTGTCTTTGAAAGGTTTCATGATTCATGATCCATTACCAGTCAGAGGCCGTGAATGCGTTATAAGAGTAACGAGTAATATTCCAGTATTTTATAGGACATCCCAAGAATTGGCCGGACTTAGTGTTAACTAGCTGTCTTCTTTTTAGTTTATCACTTAAAAATTAGAGATGGTTAACGCAGATAGCCACCTAGTAGCTTTGGATGAAAATTCAATAAACATTTTTAAACTATCTGTGACTTTTTTGAGTGGTAAACAGTCGTTTTCACACAAATTATTGAGACAGATTTGGATGTTGTTAGTTTCAGTACTCGTATCTTATGAACAAAGAATCCTTGGTGCTATGCGACTTTTGTTCTAATAGGTGTTTGTAAAACCAAGTTACATCTCATAATCTTTTCTGGCAGTTCGTGCTTTAGCGGTGTTTGTGCAAAATGCTTTGGCGTTTCCTGCATAATTTATCGTTTCTGTTGTTGTTATTTTCAAGCGTTTCTTATTATTGGTGTAAGATTTTGCGATACAGAAAATAATGTGATGGTACATAGAACTATGATATACAAATTGCAACCAGACCAATTATAAAATGAAAGGTTTCAACTAAAAGAACGAAACATCATAACCTCAGTAAACTAGAGCTTTCCACAACAAATTAAACTTGACACATTAAATATTTTATTTGTAACTATTTTAGGTTAATTATTTTGTGGATAGTTAACTTGTTATCAGCAGTTTAAAAAGAAATACAGTGAAACACCTCTAAGCGACCACCCCTCAGATTCGGTCACACCTTGAAAGCGGTCATTCAATCACAGTCCCTTTTTATATTTACGTAGTCCCTCATTATGTACAGTGGAACCGCTCTAATCAGGCCAGTTTGTCTCAGTCCCGAAGGTGGCTGCTTTATAGGGGTTCCACTGTATATTATTTTGTCGCTACTTTATATTCATAACTTCATGGATCGTTAACTTGTATTGAGCAGTTTAAATATCTACTTTATTTGAAGCTGGTTTACATCAATTACCCTATCGATTATTAACTTCATATTCATACTCTGTTATTTTTGTTTTTTATATATTTTTGTTGTTACTCTTGAAAATATATTATTTAATCAGTGCGAGAATCCAATAAAAGTTTTATTTGAAAACGTTTTCTTTAAACATAATTTTATACTTTTTTATTATAATTTCTAAAATATAAGTTTTTATATTTGAGCTATATGGGACATTTTAGTTATTCTGTTCGCTGGTAAATATAAAACTACATAATGGAACCACCGCGGTATCGAAATCCAGTTTTAGGGTTATTAGTTATAACGATGCCCCCACTGATACAGCGGTATGTCTTCGGATTTACAACGCTACAATCAGGGGTTCGATTCACCTTGGTGGGCTGAGCAGATAGCCTCATGTGGCTTTGCAATAAAAAAGCGTATGAACGTACGTAGTTATAACAATGGTCCACGTCAATTGTCTGTAACAGCGTAACAATCAGAAATGCTACGAATATTTATTTTTTTTATAATTTAAAAAAAATTGTGCATATTTAGATATGTTGTAATTATTTCTTATATTCTTATATCACAAATCAGTCGTTACAGGAATATATAGGATGTTTTTCATTTATTTACAAAATAAAATAAAAATGAGAATATATATGTATTTATAGAGCTTATAAATGTTTCTCATGTTGACTGTACTTGAATTTGCATATGCTTCCACCAACTACTGGCCTCAAGACTATTGTCAGAATCCTTTCGTTCAAAGGAAATTTGGCCACTTGCACTAACCCAAACGGAATAAATGCAACATTTGAAATCCGCCTCAAATTACCGATTTCCTTATAAATCGTTCATGGTCCGGCATGGCAAGCTGGTTAGGGGCGCTCAAATGACAATCTGAGAGTCGTGGGTTCGAATCCCCGTCACACCAAACACTCTCGCCCTTTCAGTCGTGGGAGCGTTATCAATGTAAGGTTAATCTCACAATTCGTTGGGAAACAGAGTAGCCCAAGTGTTGGCGGTGGGTGATGATGACTAGCTGCCTTCCCTCTAATCTTACACTGGTAAATTTTGAACGCTTATTGAAGATATTTTTCGTGAAGTTTTGCGCGAAGATCAACAGCAAACAAGATGCATCGTTTAATATTGATATGGTACATGTATTACATCATAGTGATTAATTTTGTCGATTTTGTTACAATATAAAAAATGACTAAAATGAATTAAACCACTCATTGTTTTATTAATTAAATCTGATAATATTCAGTACTGTTAGTGTTTAAGTTTGTTTGTTCGTTGTTGTTTTTTTGTCTGCCTTATAAATTATTAAGGACCTTCCGGAAATAACAAAGTAATAGATCCACTAACACTTTGGTGCACAAACAGGCTAAAAAAATGTATTTTAAAATGTGTTTCATATGTTTTAGGGTTAAGGGCTAACTTGTATATAAATCTTATATTGATATCCCTTAGATATTCGAGTGCGTGGACTTTCACAAACTGTTTTGAATTTGGGTTGAGATTACATTAATTTGTGATTAATCACAAAATTCTCTACAGTAGCAGTTTAGCCAGATTATATTTCTGGGGATTATTTTCTATCTCATTGTTAAACTTATAACAAGGTAGATCACAAATACTAAATAAAGAAAAAAACCTAAGGATTCCATATACTGCGCGCGTTAAGGCATGCACTCGTAATCCGAGGGTCGCGGGTTCGCGCCCGAGTCGCGCTAAAACATGCTCGCCCTCCCAGCCGTGGGGGTGTATAAAGTGACGGTCAATCCCACTATTCGTTTGTAAAAGAGTAGCCCAAGAGTTGGCGGTGGGTGGTGATGACTAGCTGCCTTCCCTCTAGTCTTACACTGCTAAATTAGGGACGGCTAGCACAGATAGCCCTCGAGTAGCTTTGTGCGAAATTCCAAAAAACAAAACAAACAAAAAACCATATACTGCACAATGATCTAAAAATATATCTTTGTTTCTTTAATTGTGGTGTTATGGGTGAACCTTGTAGACAAAATGACGAAATATATATATATTTCTTGTGCGCGTAAATCAATACTAAACACACGTGATTACATATGTTTTACATCAGTCGTTTTACATATATGTATATATAGTAGCTAAAGTACAAAGTCAATGTTGAAAGTAGAATTTCATGTTTGTTATTTCATCAGTTATAAATATGTTGCTATTTCTCACTTCTGGGTTGTATTGCTGATCCATCCTATCTCATCATTTGTATTACTTAAGGTTTGTGTTTAATTACATATCAGAGAGTGGAAATCACAAACACGTTGTAAAATATAATGAAAAACAAACAGTCGCTAGAAACGCGGAAAATTTGAGGGTCAGATGAGATCATGAATAAAATGCGTGCTTACTCATTTCTATTTTGATTTCTTTACATCATGAATAAAATGCACGGACGACATTTTGAGCATCTATGAGTGTAATATAACATATGCCTTTAAAAATCTTTGTAAAAGTTATTCTTTGTAAAAATAAATAGCTGTTTGACAAATTTTCCGCTTTTCTAGCGACCACCCAGTAATTGTTAAACCCACAATTTAGTAACAAATCGAATCGTTGTAGTAAATGTGCAGTTAATATGATGAAAATTCCAGCCTTCTATGTTAATAACAAATATTTATTTGAAATCGTCTGACAAACCATTCAGAAAGTGTTATGTATAAGGAGAAAATATTAACAAGGAATTCTGTTCACATTTCAATTGTTAATATTCCTATCTTTTACACTAAAACCTACTTACCGTCAATCAGTTTAGAATATATAAATTTTATAACCTGAACACAAGCACGTTTTCGTCATTTGTTTTCTCGTAAAAACAATTTCGTTCACATTCGTCTTTCTTCTTTTATATTTGAAGCTATTTTAACCAAAAATTGATTCAGGAACTTTCCTTCGCATAGTTTCTGTAACGCCAATAAATGAACTGAAAATAAATCTTAAGAAACTACTCTAAAACGGTTTATTTAAATTTGCTACAAGAAAAGAAAATAGCATTACCTAAGCCTAAAAGCTAAAGTGAGTACGCGAAAAGCAATAAACAACGAGTTTACTGCTTCTGTTTAAAATGTAAGATACAGAACGTGACATACAGCCGAAATAACGTGTTTATTTGAGACTTACAGAAAGCTTTAACCAAAACTGCTGTGCTAAAAAAACAACAACTGCAGATTCCCAATATAAATGGCCCTAAAACGAAATTCAAAAAATATTTTGCAGCTGAGTTTGTGTTCGTGCAAGAGAATTTAAATTCACAAATGATAAATAACTTAAAGTTGTTTAATTCTGAACACGTGAATTCCGAAAATAACAAACAGGTAATAGTTTTTACTGAAAGCTTGAATTCTGAAAATAAAACACAACTGAGATAATGTTCATGCCTGAGCACGTGAATCTGAGTTTAATACACTCAGATGATGGTGTGTGTGGCTGAAAGTTTGAATCACGTGAGTGACATATTATTACGATTGGGTATGAACGTAAAATTATGGTTTCATATACTTATCCACTGATCAACTATGTATGTATTGGATCTGGATTAACGAGCACTCATTCATTAACATTAATTAGTTTCTAGTCAAAGTGGCTCATAGAATGATTCTGAGTTGGTATTGCTGTTTTCAATTACAAGCATTTAGTTTGTTGTTCCACCTCTTGACCGCTATGATATCTAATTACAGTCGCGGCTATTGAGGATTCTATTTTATTTTAAAGATTCTTTTCACGTGTTTGCTTAATATTGTGGTGACTTCAAATGGAAGGTTAATTATTGTGCTGATTGAACTACTTAAATAAAGATATACTGTAATTCGCTCACACAATCTCTCATTAACAACCCTTCATAATCTACGTACTTGTATATCAGATCTCTTTTGATCTGTTTTATGTTCTAATTGCTTACTTTTGATGTCATGAAATGTAACTGAAAGTTACCAGATTTGTGTAAGAAGCCTAACGTGGTAGAACAATATGATAAACAAAAGAACTCCAGCTAAATACGTCTACAATTCGAGGTAACGTTAGTTATTTAAACAGTTAAGATTGCATAACGACATATTTTTCTTACATACCGTTTATCCATGTATTTCAGTAAATATTATTCTGATATTAGTGAAATTCTACAATGATAGATGCACATGTTTGAGTATATTGGCTCCAAAACTGTGGTATTGCTAAAACAACTTCTTAGTTTTCTAAGAATTCGTGTCCTGATGAGATATCCCAGCTATTCATCGTCGTATTAATTTTGTTTTTTCTAGTTCAATGTGTTTTTAAGTCACTTGTAAAACATATACCAACAGCTGGCAACACACAAGTCAAATTACGTTTTCGTTTAAAAACTTCAACCGATTGTTGAAATTTTAAATTATTTCTTAACCTTTCTCAGGTGACTGTAGTTAGTTTGTAGCAACAAACCGTTTATTTCAAACGTTTTGTCGTTATTCTGAATGGTTTCATGTTGAACTTTCTCTCTCGTAGTTTTGGTATATATATACCCAAGAGGGTCAGGTGCACTTGACCTCTTCCTTCTTCCTTATTTTTTGTTTCTGTAAACTGTTTAATGTATTAATAAATATCACATGAAGAACAGAAAAACCCGCATTTACTCAGGCCTCTTTTGTTTATTGGTTTGTTTTTGAATTTTGCACAAAGCTACTCGAGGGCTATCCGTGCTAGCCGTCCTTAATTTAACAGTGAAAGACAGCTAGTTCCCTAACAGGGAAGGCAGCTAGTCATCACCACCCACCGCCAACTCTTGGGCTACTCTTTTACCAACGAATAGTGAAATTGACCATCACATTATAACGCCCCCACAGCTGGGAGGGAGAGCATGTTTAGCGCGATTCGGGCGCAAACCCGAGACCCGGCAGGTTACGAAGCGCACGCCTTAACGCGCTAGGCCATGCCAGGCCAAGTGTTTTGGACTATCTTCATCTTATAAGCAGTACCTGTCGAGTTCGCATAATAGTTCGTTTTTCCTCCACTTTTTATTAAAATATTTTATTCTACAATGTAGAAGTCTATCTGCTATTGTTTTTGTGTTTGAATACTCGTATTTATGCATAAACTTTGAAGAGGTGGTTCTGGGTACTCTATGTACTGTCGTAAGTAGTGTATTTTGTAATGACTGTAATTTGCTTTCCAATTTTTTTAACTTAATGCTGGAGTTGTATAGTCTATTATAGGTCTTATGTATGTTTTGTATATTCTTACGATGTTTTCACGTGTTGCTCCACTGTTTTTGCCAGTTAGACTTGTAGCATAGTTTGTTCTTCTTCAAACTTTGATTTTTATAATATTTAAATGGTTTGTCTAAGTAAGGTTTGAATCGTAACTTAATTCTAGAAATTTTGCAAATGTAGCAGTCACGTAAATCTGTGGTTGTGCTTTTTTGGTGTTTTGTTAACTTTGTAAATATCACTAGTTGGGTTTTTGCTGTGTTTATCTTGATTCTATATTTTTGGCAGTATTCACATATTTTGTTTAACTGTGATTGTATGTTTGCAGTTGCTGTTGCTTGTGTTGTGGCACTTTTCCAAATTGCTACATCATCATCGAACTGTGACGAGTATCCATGATTTGGATCTTTAAGTGACACATGTGATGAAGAGAATAGGGCTAACCACCCCTCCTTGAGGGACTCCAGCTTCTGGAGTGAAGAACTCCGAGAAAGTTTTCTCTACATTTTCCATTTTCCAAAAAGTTTGATCAGCAAACACTTCCACACAGAATTCCCATTTCATTCATGCGGACCCGAAGACCATAATGTCATACAGTGTCGAATGCCTCCTCGATGTCGAGGAAGCAAGCAACAATGCATTCTATTTTATTGAAGCTGTTTACTATTGTTTCTTGTTATTTGTTTAAATTTTCTAAATCCGTTTTGTTTCTCAGATAATTTTCATGTTATCTCAAGAAATATGGAGAGTCTGTTACTTATTACATGTTCAACAATTTTGCCTACACGGCTGGTCTGGCGAATTGGTCGATAACTGTTTGGTTTAGTTGTTTATTTGCTCAATTCCCCTCGGTGTGTAATTCTATACGTAATGAGAAGGCCTCCCTGAGGTTCTGTACTATCAGTTTACCTCCTCTGTGATCTCAACATCCACCCACGTGTATGCTGTACATGGCAACCAGTGAAGAGGAGGTGAGGATCCACTTTGATCTTGAACTCCTGTAGACAAGTGGCCTTGGATTGGCCTCCCCAGGGTCGATCGGCTGGTCGGCCAGGATCAATCAAGTGCCAATGTTGGACATTCTCAATGGTTGTTGTGGTCATTGTGCTTGATGCTGATCTTTGGATATAGTGCTCACGAAACGCTGCCGTTGCTACAATGTCCTTATTTGGCATTGTAATGGGTTCCCTCGTAGGACTCAGTGATGGATTGGGGTCAGTGGGCACCGAAATATTCTGTCTTTCTTATAGATTCCCCAACTCAAAACAAAAATAAAATAATAAAAAGACAGACTATAAACAACGACCATGTCTTGAAAATTTCGAACAGCAATCTCCAGCTTCTTTAGCGCCTATACCTCATTTTCTGATATTAAGTTCTTTATCAGACAAATCTCTAGGGGAAATATCTCCATTTTTTATTCAGAAGGGACTAGAGGGGCTTTCTGGCTCTGCTATGTCAGTCAAAAAGCTACGCTCTGGGACATCTAGGTGGAAACATCCACTACAAAACAGAGGTAACTTCTCTTGAATTTGAAGGTCTTTAGGGATATACTCATTTGAGGTTATTCCCCAAGCTATTGTTGAAAAGGATTTAGAAAACATTCCCGAATCAGATATTCTCGCTGGTTTCTTCACTCAATATGTTTCTGCAATGAAGCATATCTCTATTCACAAAGATTTAATTATAATGCCAACCAGTATTCTAATTTTGACGTTGACATCACCAAATTCACCTGGCACCGCCTAAACGGGTTATCTATATTGCACGTTGTGGACATATATTCCGAAACCTCCCAAATGTTTTCAATGTCACAAATGTGTCCAAATGTTCACAACATTTTTTAGCCCAAGGCTCGAAAGTTACTGTCGACCACTCCATCTTGGACGCATACTGCTGCATTCTGTTCCTCTATTACACACAGTGCGAGGATAGACAGATCCTCCGTGTTTTCAACAGAATCGTTTTCAAACCACGTGTAAAAGCTTTTACCCTCCGTGGTTAAGACAGTTGAAAAGTTAACATCAACATCTATCTCTATCCCCACCATTCCTTCCAGTTATTCCCAAGATTCACTTCCTTTCTCTGTGCCATTTCCTCTGGTCCATCTTTTTCTTCAACAAAATGACAACTCTTGTCATTAGAATCTTCATTTACTAACAGAGACCTATCCACTCGACCCAGGGCGGGATCCATCAGTCTGGTAGTACATCAGTTGGACCCGATGATATTTATTACCAGATGCTACGCCATGTCTCTCCTGCCAGATCTGGTAAAAAAGAATAAGAAGAGAGCAAGGAATCTTGGTATCATTCCGAAGATTCCTTCAAACAACAGTCCAATTGCTTTGACAAGCTGTCTTTGTAAGATCTTAGAGAAAATGGTTAGTGCTAATCTGATTTAGTTCCTCGAACTAAACAGCCTTCTCTCTCCAAGCTAGCGTGGGTTCCAATGACAGTGCTACATTGTGGATCACCTGATTCGACTTGAAACGTCAATCAGGGAAGCCGTTCTCAAGCAACTACATATTGTTTCTGTATTTTTTACCTTGAGAAAGCTTATGATACAACGTGGAGGTATGGCATCCTGCGAGACCTTTATTCATACGGGTTGCGTAGCAATATGCCCATTTTTATTAAGCATACTTAATGGACTGGCAATTCCAAGTTCGTGCGTATTCGACCCTTTTCCGTTCTTTCCAACAGTAACTCGGACAATTTCAGGAATCTGTCCTGAGTGTCACAGTTTTCATTGTGAAGATTAATGCCTCAGTGGACAACTCCTCCTTCAGTTGCCAGTAGTTTCTTTGTTGATGACTTCCTCATCTCGTGCCAGTTGTAGAACATGAGGTGTATTGAGCGGCAGCTACAGACTACTCTCAATCATTTACTGAAGTCGACCACAGCTAACAGTTATACTTTTCCTCTCTTTAAACCCGTTTACATGCACACCGACAGGGTATTCACCCCAATCCACAGCTCTGTCTTGGTGAATTTGTGCTTCACGTGGTCTCTGAGGCAAAATTCTTGAGGCTCAGCTCTGACCATAAGCTAACCTTTATTTAACACATCAAATAGCTACGTGTCAATTGTACAAAGGCACTGAACATCCTCTGTGTTCTCTTTTCAACCTCTTGTGGAGTGTGTCAATTTTCTATGCTCAAACACTATTGTGCCCTCAGAGATTCAATCAAAACTGGATTATGGGTCTCTGGCCCTGCTAGAACCTCAACCTTTAAAATATTGGACCTTGTTTACTGTCAGGGGCTTCAGTTCTGTACAGCACTGTCCACATTTTTCCAATTCAAAGTTTGTACTATGAATCTCATGATCCTCCTCTCCACCTTTTGCAACTGTCTTTACTGCTTGCCCCAAAACTTTTATCCTTACAACAGCATCCCACCTGGTTGTATTTTCCTTCCTCAGCGAGCCATGTTTATCAAAATACATGGTCTGCCATTGCCCCTTTTGGCCTTCGTACCCAGATCCAGTTGGTTGAATTGTGTTTGTCATTAGATGACGCTGCTTTCTCCACTTGTCAACCTATACCACCACAGCCTATTACCACCCCCAAATATTACATTTGAGTCATCTAAAGAAGACGGATACTCTCGACTGGAAGTTCTTTCTTCTGTTTACTGACCATCTTTTGAACCATCTATATAAATTGAAATGGATGAATGTTTTTTTTGGGTTCCAGTGGTTGCACACAGGATCCCCTCCACAGTTTTCATGTTCACTGTCAAACTATACGCCATTTCTCTTGCCCTGAATCACCTAGAAGCTATGCAGTACGTGAACTATACTATTTATCCCAATTCACTAAGCTCTCTATTGGCCCTGGAATCGCTTCAAGTCAGTTCTCACCCTGTTCTCATTGATATTGAAAATGGACTGTCTCGTTTCTCTTCATCATCCAGTTCTTCTGGATACTGAGCCTCTTTGGTATTCGTGGAAAAGAGCTCGCTGACACCAGAACTAAATTTGTCTGCTCTGATGCTATCACGATGGTGCCTTTCCACACACGGACTGTAGTCCTGTGTTCAAGATTCAACTCTGCACTAGTTGGCACTTGACTTGGAGTAAACAACGTGATAACAAGCATTTCCAGATAAAACATTCTCCTGGACATTGGTCGTTGTGCTTCCTTATGGATCGGAAGGAAGAAGTTGTCTTAGCTAGACTACGAACTGGTTAAAGTTTTTAACCCTTTTTTTATCTGGGACTGATGCGCTGATGTTTTTTGTCTGTGTGACACTCAGGTTACAATAGCACACATTTTACTGTCGTGTTGTCGTTATGTCCGTGTGTGACGGCACCATTTTAGACATATTTTTACATAAGTTCACCCTTGATGTTGGACAGTGTCATTGGCAATGGTGACACTGTCCACCCCGGTTGTTTTTTTTTATTTTTAAGGGTTATTGATCTTTTAAACTCTATTTAAGTTTTTAATTAAAAAATGGAATATGTTTTGTTTCAACATGATTAATTTTTACAAATTTTAGCAATTTTAGTTTTTACCGGTTGTATGGGGCAGATAGCCCCATGTCTTTGCGCCAATAAAGGCCAACTAACCAACCAACATGATCAATTATGTCAGTATTATTCTAATGAAATACACGTGTCGTTGTAAATATAGAACTAAAAACGTCTTTTTTTCACCTAACTAGAACCAGAATAGTCGAATACTTGCAACTTTAAATCGTGAAAAGTTGAAGTGTTTTTCATTGTAAATATAACATTAACAAAATATTTACTTTTACTACTCTTGAAACTAAGTAGTGGAAGTTCCAATCGTAGTAACTGGAAATCAAATAAATTAATGTTTACATGATTCATAACTGGCCGAGTGCATGTTTTATTGATATTTAATTCATGAATGAAAACAACATGAAGTTTAAATATTCGGTTAAATCCGTCACACGGAACACTGGTGAGGAGGAACAATTTGCAAACATGTTCGTTGTTCGTAGCTTCCACTGATATTTGTCGACGTTTTGCTGAAAGTTAAGAAACGAAGATAATAAAACCAGCATGTTTCAAACAAAAGTTCAGCGGTTAACTGAACACATTTTGCCAGTACGTGTGACTGCTTCGTATTTGTTACAATTCTAAATACGTGTAGTTTAGTAAAATAAGTTCGTCACAATTACCATACTACTCGAGGCTTCTAAAGAAATTATTTACAAACTAATAACAAATACAAGAGTATGTACCGCACAACGCACAGCTGAAATCGCCACTGCATGCATTAAAAAGAAATTTAATCTCTTGTTATAATTAAACAGAATTAGCATGGTCTTCGTTGTATCTTAATGTCAGAGCTTTTCCAAAATTACTGAGTCTATTTCTGAATAAAGTATTATCATGCCAAAGATTTATCATAAGCAGGAGTTTGTATTTGGTACATAAGACCAGCTCTCTTGTTATACTTTACATTGATTAACATCATTAAGGCTTCAACTCACGACTTTAGTTGTAACCTTGCCAACCACGCGATACTTCGAGTATTGAATAGCACGCCTTTCTTGCAGGGGCGGTGTAACTGACATTTTATGCACCCTACGTATCGGTCAGAGAGAATAAAATACGTAAAGTATCGCTCTGTTGGGAATCATGTTTCTTCAGATTAGTGTAATTAAAACGTCAGTATTTGTGTTCGGTTTGTCGTGATCTCTGATAGTAAACTACAGACATTTTGAAGAATGGACGACGACACGTGAAGTACATGAACTTGATAATTATGACGTTCATCTCACTGACACAAGAGTAGAGAACAAAGTTTAAAAACGTTCAACTTGTGTTGATATTATCTTACAGGATATGGGATTTAAATATCATGTTTTCTCGATATTCATGGATATTTACGTAAATGTATCAAGAAACTAAAACAATAATTGGTATTTACTAGCTTGAACAATTGGTGAAGTTTCCATTAAGAAATGGCCAAAAATGTCCAGGTGATTTGGGCGCTCGACTCGTAATATGAGGGTCGCGGGCTCAAATCCCCGTCGCACCTAATATGCTCGTCCCTTCAGACTGGGGTCGTTTTAATGTTACGGTGAATCCAATTATTCGCTGGTAAAAAGTAGCTCAAGAGTTGACGGTGGGTGGTGAGCCGCATTCCCTCCAGTCTTAGACTGCTAAATTAGGTACAGATAACGCAGATAGCCCTTGAGTAACCTTGCGATAAATTCAAAACAAACCATTGCAAAATAATTCAAGTCTATAGAGTTGTTAGTACATGAAACAGGTTAGATAATAACGAAGGCTCAGACAATATTGTAGTTCAGGTGAATTAACTGGGAAATTATGTCATGTGTACATATGTCATACAGAACTAACGCTTTGAAAGGTATATCAATTTCTACTTAACGCCATAAATAGATAAAAAGTAAATGTCTATTGTCATTTTAAGTTTCCCACTATTACTTTGCTAAACTTCACATTAGTCTAAGTTTTCGATATTCATAAATAATATCCGGATAATTAAATTTATTCATTTTTTTTAGTATACGAGAAATTACTGGAATGATTTACAGTTTTTCATGGATGATTGTAACACGCGAGCTTTTTCTGTTTCACTATATCATCTATTATATTTTTGTTAGTTTCGTGTTTAAAGTAAAAAGTCACGTCATGAAGTATTTTATCTCCCAGTTGTTTTATTAGTTGAAAAAGAACATAACGTGACTTTTAGCGGCTAATTGCACACTTGAAAAAGAATTCTTATATGGGGTTGTTTTTCTTCATCATGTTTCATGAGTTAACAAAAAGGCCCGGCTTGGACAGGTGGTTAAGACACTCGACTCGTAATCAGAGGGTTGTGTTTTTGAATCCCTGTCACACCAAACATGCTCGCCCTTTCAGCGGTGGGGACGTTATAATAATACGGTCAATCACACTATTCGTTGGTAAAGGAGTAATCCAAGAGTTGACTGTGGGTGGTGATGACTAGCTGCTTTCCCTCTAGTTTTATACTGGTAAATTATGGACGGCTAGTACAGATAGTCCTCGTGTAGTCTTGCGCAAAATTCAAAAACAAAAGTTAATTAAAAAAAAGAAATTGTCATTGTTGTTCTTTTTCTTATTTTTATTTCGAGATAACAACGATTTTTATAAAGCTAAATCAGTTTCTATATATTTACAAACTCCTCCTGAATCAAACAGCAAGTATAATAGGTAGTAAAACGGATTTGAAGCATTTGAGTATTTATTAAAAATAGAAAATCACCAAGAAATGTCTTGCTTAAGGTGAATGTTATTAGGAAAAGTTAAATTCAAAATTGTTGTTAGCCACTAGAATTGGGATTATTTTAATTCCAAACTACACGCTAGGATAAAAACTTCAACTGACAGTATTTTCTATCACTATTTAAAGGGCACCCTTTGAATACGTGACACAACACATTAAACTTGTTTTTAAAGATAGGGTATTGAACTGTTATACTGATGAAGGTGGAAAGTCTGGCTTTAACCTAACCTAGAGACTTTCACCTGTAATAGAGACAAATTACACGATGCACTTTAACCACCTAATTGTCTGACAATCCATATCTCGTGATGTGTTCATACACTTGTTGTCTGATACACTACAGCTCCTTACAACACCTCTGTACGTGATGTGTGTTCATACACTTGTCTGATACACCACACATTAATACATCTCTATACGTGATATGTGTTCATACATTTGTTGTCTAATGCACCACAACTCCTAACAACACCTCTATATACGCGATGTGTGTTCATACACTTGTTGTCTGAGGACATTAAATATCTTCCTCGGTAAGGAGTGAACTTGTAACCGGTGTGAGACCAACTAAACAAGCTTTAGCGATGTGCGTGACAGTATTAACTCAGAATTAACTTGCTCGTCGTGGACCTGGACCACTGATAAAATATTCAGTTCTAAACCAGAGAGAACACTTAGTATAGTTTGTAAAACTTTTGTGCGTGAGCCATCATTTGTAATAAGTATTAGTAACAACAGTTATTATAAACTGTATTAATTTTATGTTTGTATATTAAAATATATTTGAGTTGAAAAAGGGAATTATGCGTATCGTTGTTGCTGACAAGTAATATAAATTTGATACATTTTATTAACTTCCAGATTTAAATTTAAACGTCTTCTTATTTGAAATAGTAATACGTTAACATACGTAACGCAATAAATCGGAGTCTCGTCCAAAATAAATAATAATTCGTAACAACATATATAAAGTTGTCGTTCAGCTCACCATTCCTTCATGTGATAGGCCAGGCATGGCCAGATAGCTATAGCACTCGACTCGTAACCCGAGGGTCGCGGGTTCAAATCTCCATCACCCCAAACATGCTCCCCCTTTCAGCCGTATGGTCGCTATAAGTGATGATCAATCCCATTATTCGTTGGTAAAAGAGTAGCCGAAGAGGTGGCGGTGGATGGTGATGACTAGCTGCCTTCCTTCTAGTATTGCACTGTTAAATTACAGACGGCTAGCGAGGGTAGCCCTCGTGTAGCTTTGCTCGAAATTCAAAACAATCATATGTGATGTGTGTTCTTAGTAGAGAATAAAAGGTATTTTGTTCTTCCGTCTCGATCGACTAGAGTAATTCACGAGATTCTGTGAAGAGTATCTTCTAGGTGACTTATTCCTCTTCTAACCATATTATTCCAGTGACGAGTATTTACAATCGATGTATTGATTGGTAGACACGTTTGTTTGAAGTTTAACGTTGCGAACATTGACGTCACCACCCTTTCTTATTGTGTAAACAACAACGAGTTACACATATTTTTTTCGTGTTTAAAATATTTTAACCCAAACTTTATCTTAAACAGTGGATAAGAGATTAGTATATAATTACACAGTTGCCGGTTTTTTTCTATAAAAACGTTTGTTAATGTAACTGTTCTAAATAAGTATATAACAAAAATATCTTGTTATATTAAAACAAGACAAACTGAAGTGAATTTACCAGTTATTAATGTCAATTTATGGAATTTTTTTTTGCGCTTAACTATTGAAAAAATGCCAACAGAAACGGATCTGGTACTAAATAAATACTGAGTAATCAAACCACGTGTGTTAGTAAACATGTGTTTCACCTTCTGGAACTGAACGGTAAACGGTGAAAGTTTTTTTGGTCAAAGGGAATAGTAGAGAAATATTCAGTACGAAACAAGGAGACATTTATAGAACCTCCATTTGTTTTGTAAATTACTGAAAACAAATAACAAAAAATAACAGACTGTACTCCTTAGATTACTCTTGTATTCCGAATGATAGCAGAAGAGTAGAGCCATTTTTACGATGTGTTTCTAACTTTTAAAATGTCAGTCAAGCGAGACGGATTATATGTGTATTCAAAACGTGTTTCATTCGCCGATGTTTTATAGAAACCTTAAAAGGAAGGAGAAAGACAGTGCTGGAGATGTTTGGCGCCAAGGATGTATCATATTAAGATGGATTACGGCTCTACTTTATTTGATACGTTAAGATGCTTGTCTTTTTGTGTGGCAAAGTATCTAACAAACAACGAACTCATGTTCTTTAATAATAATAAAAAATTAAATCATATATATATATATATATATATATGTTAATATTCATAAAATATACACAATTTCTTGTTAAATCCCGCCGTTAAACCTAATCATATCCTTTCCTAAATGAAATGTTTCACTGACTATTGTAGCTTTTCTTTTCAACCTCTACACCTGATGTCATTACACGTATAAGTTAATGAGGATTCTTGGAACTATTAAGAGATCAATGGACAGAAAAGAAACTTTTTTTAAAGTACGTTTTTTTTTTCCTTCCAAGAATGTTTATATACGTAACAGATGAAACCGATTGCTACAATAACGATATGAAAGTAGATGTTTTCTCTTCGGGACAAGAGTAATGTGGCTAGATTATAGACTTTTTACATAAATCAAATGCGATACTCGCTATTTCTGCAATATCTTAAAATGGTGAAATAAATTTACAAATAAGTTTGTTTGTTTGTTTTGGAATTTCGCACAAAGCTACTCGAGGGCTATCTGTGCTAGCCGTCCCTAATTTAGCAGTGTAAGACTAGAAAGAAGGCACCTAGTCATTACCACCCACCGCCAACTCGGGCTACCTTTTTTCCAACGAATAGTGGGATTGATCGTCACATTATAACGCCCCCACGGCTGGGAGGACGAGCATGTTTGGCGCGACTCGGGCGTGAACCCGCAATCATCAGATTACGAAGCGCACGCCTTAACGCGCTAGGCCATGCCGGGCCCTAAAATAATTTTGATCCCGACGTTAATCAAACACGCTTGGAGTCAGACGCGCTACTATTGCGCGACCATTACGCCAGCAGACCTTTGTTTGTTTGTTTTGGAATTTCGCACAAAGCTATTCGAGGGCTATCTGTGCTAGCCGTCCCTAATTTAGCAGTGTAAGACTAGAGGGTAGGCAGCTAGTCATCACCACCCACCGCCAACTCTTGGGCTACTCTTTTACCAACGAATAGTGGGATTGACCGTCACATTATACACCCCCACGGCTGGGAGGGCGAGCATGTTTAGCGCGATGCGGGCGCGAACCCACGACCCTCGGATTACGAGCGCACGCCTTAACGCGCTCGGCCATGCCAGGCCTTACAAATAAGAACCAGAATACTTTATATTTACAACAAAATACTTAACAAATCATTTATTTCGAGTAATGTGAGGGAACATTATCTTCCCAAATGCACCCTTTGTAAACATTTGTTTCTCTGGAACTGTGATGGTACATATGATACGTACAAACTAACATAGAAAGAAACGTGAGTAAAAGTATTTGTATAATCAAAAACAGATTCCTACATACAAACGGAGAAGATGGGCCAATCAACACTTCCTATTGGATGATTTGTTTAACTTAAATATTCTGGCACGTACGAAGTAATTTCCCTCCCATCTTTTGATTTCATTTTTTTAAATTAACTCGACCCTAAACTAACTACTTACGTAAAGGACGCTGTATAATTTTTTCTCTGATGATGGTTACACGTAACATGATGTTACAGCTGTAAGTTATGTTAAATAAATTTGATTATTACTCTGCGAAAAAACGTTTTTTTGTGTGTGATTGTAAGTATACCAGCACAATGTGCCTTAAAAAGAATTATAGTCACATGACTACCATAGGTTCTTGTTATAACACACAAAACAGTCGTTTCACTTATGGTCCCTACACGAGAGCTTGTAATGGGAGTCGATCCTCGCATTGGGTACAATAAGGATGGCACATTTTAAAACGTGAGATAACTCCTATATTAACATACTTACTACGGGCCGGTGATCGCGGATTCCAACCATCACAACAGACGTTCTCGCCTTTTCACCATGAGGGCGTTATGACGTGCGGTCAATTTTGATATTTGTTGGCTAAGAAATAGCCCAAGAGTGGGCATTGGGTGATGTTGATTAGCTGGGTTTCCTTTAGTCCATCACTACTAAATTATGAATGATATCGCATGTGTGTTTTGTGTTTTACGAGCCCACCGAGGAGAATCGAATCCCTGATTTTAGCATTGTAAATCCGTAGGCTTACCGCTGTACTAGCGGGGGGGGGTAACTCTATCACAAATAGCCATCGTTTTGCTATACGTGAAATTCCAAACAAACTAAACCAAACGGTAATGATACGTAGCAGATATTGAATTATCATAACTAAGCCTTTCCCGCTCTTTTCAAGCCTCAAACGTATTTTACGCTTATCAAGAAAGATACGTTTTATTGAGATATTTGTTAATTAACGTGCGTATAGTTAAAATCTGCATGGAAGTGACAGAAATCAATGAAATTTTAATTCTTGTCCAAAAAAGGAAGTGAAACAAAATAAGTTAAAATTGTGTCGTCTCACAACAACATTTAATTCTGTGTATTCGTCTATAGTTTCTTAACCCGTTGATTAACAGTGATAAACAGTTTAAATTATGTATTTAAAAAGCGCGAGTAAAATTATGTTACACTTTTTCACTTCCATTGGTTTTACAAACTGTATTGGGTGAAAATTAAATCTCTGGCATGATCTTGAAGTTGGGATGCATATCGAAACCTTACCCCATTTATAGACCAATGACGGTTGAACTGTTTTTGAAGTTTGTTTTAAATTTCGCGCAGAGCCATGTAAGACCAGAGGGAAGACAGCTAGTTATCACAACCCACCGCCAACTGTTTGGCTACCCTTTTACCAACGAATAGTGGGATTGACCATCACATTATCACGCCCCCACGGGTGGGAGGGCGAGCATGTTTGATGAGAGCGAAATTCGAACCTGCAACTCCCGGATAACTGGTCGAACGCCTTAACACACTTGGCCATGCCGGGCTTCTTTATTAATGTAAAGTCAATATTAAATGTTTTATCGTTCTTTTAATAACAAAGAAAAACACAATTAACATAATTCGACTTAGTGCCATCAAATAATACTTACTCACTCTCTCTTCCTATAAGCCAAGACTGCAGGGTTTTTGTCGTTGTTTGTTTTCCTTCGATAAAAGTGAAGAGGACGTAACTTTCTTAGATGTGAGCCAATGTGTGGTAAATATGATATTTAAGCCTTTTTGGAACTTTAATACTTTTGAAACTGCCTGAATTAAATAGTATATTAAAAAACTTACTAACTTCTACTCTAGTTTACTCTTTGCGACTTTGCCTCACCAACTTAGCTATATATAAATAAATATACAGTAGTTTTTACCTTTATATTCAACAACGTAATAAGTATGCTTCTAAAATGTATTAAAATTCAGTGAACAATGTAAACAGATTTGAAATGCGTGACAAAAGTTAGTATTAAATTAATATCATTATTCTTTCTTAAAGTTCTGTTAATCTTAAGATGCACTAGTTGCGCAGCGAAGACTTGTCACAAACGTTTTTCTCGAAAAGTTTGTCTTTCGTTTTGTAAGGGGTAAGTTTATCACTCAAAACGTTAAAATCTGGGTTTGATTTTTCGCTGAACAGAACACAAGTTGCCCATTGCCTAACTTTGACTTAAAACACACTTTTAATAGTACAGCCTCATCCGATGTTGTAGTTAATAAATGCCAATAAAAACTACAAAATATTATGTTTAATCCGTATTAACGGTCGTAGTAGTTCGTGAAAAAAAAAACGTTAATATTTTATTTAATTTCAAATAACACTTGCTTTATCGTAGTTGTGGGATTAATAATTGTCGTACCTCATACGATATTAAAAAAATATGTTCATACATTTCCTTGAACTAAAAAGCAGCAGTTTTAGTGCACTTCTGATATACCTCAAGGCCTATAATGTTAAAATTCTGGCTCTATTCCTTCAGAAAGCACAGTGAATATAGCCCATTTTACAGTTTTGTGCTTAAACAGTGGGTCACACTTGTAAAGTTCAATGGTATTATGTACATACAATATAACATTACAACACACGTCATGAAAGATGACTCTTAAAAATACTATTCACATGGCACTCGACATGGTTAAGGCACTCGACTCCTAATCCGAAGGGCGCGCGTTCGAATCCACGTCGAACCTATCGTAGATAGATAGCCCTCGTGTAGCTTTGCGCGAAATTAAAGAACAAACAAATAAACTGTTAAAAGTATCTCTTGTAATTATATGTCGGGATCTAGTTTTGTATAGAGATTAGGGCTCTTGAGTCGCAAAATAATTGTCGTGAGTTCAAAACTAAGTCAGTGAAGTATGTCACTTATAGAAGCCGTCTGGACCGTCCACTAGTATGTAAAAAATTCTGGTTTACAAGTGCAACGGTCAACCCTCAAACTAAATGATATTAAGGACGTTGTAGGGAAGAAAAAAAATACGTTATTGTATGTTATGTTTCTTATACGTTATTAAAATGAAAGTCATTTTATGAGCTGTTTTTTGCTGCGCGGTTAATAACTATTACAAACGATTAACGTTCGGTCTAATGTACCATATAGTAATCACTTATTTTATCTAACGTTTTTGAAAGTATCTAGTTATTACTCATGCTAAGTTACAGTGTTTTACCACGACTATTTTAATGTGGTAATTATGATACCTGTTTATGATAAGTATTTTACAAGAGTATTGTTTTTGAGAATGGATTTTTTGTGATAAACAATAAACAATGAGGCTTGTATCTACATTGCCATTTCATTTCTGTACGATGCAAAGAAACCATAATTAATCTTAAGTTTATATATTTTATGTTTTACATTTAATATTTGTGTACTAATGTTTCAATTTTTTTTCTTAGTGAGTCCAAAATACTGATAACTATTTTTAATGTTAAGTATATGATATAGCTCGAGACGTGTTTAGATACTTGCGATGAAGTAATCAAGTGAAGTGCATGCACAAATTTAAATTTTTTGGGCTGCTCTCTAAGAAGGCCGCTTTATGATATACAAATACAAACCACAACAAGGGTAAACTTAAAAGTTCAAAACTTAGGTAATTTACGAGCAGTACAAATGATGGATGAGAAAAAAGCTATCGTATGGTTGACCCCCCCCCAAAAAAAAGAATAGTTTTTTTTCGCTTAAACTCACAATTTTCATTCAACAACCCTGTTATTTTAATAT
Organism: Carcinoscorpius rotundicauda; assembly: GCA_011833715.1. Taxonomy (NCBI): domain Eukaryota; kingdom Metazoa; phylum Arthropoda; class Merostomata; order Xiphosura; family Limulidae; genus Carcinoscorpius; species Carcinoscorpius rotundicauda. The sequence goes on from CM022395.1 coordinate 53,433,177, forward strand.
GGTGAAAATTGCAGGAAAAGTAACCAGTGTTTGTCTTTCGTTCTAGCTATTGTTCAATCAATTATATAATAACAGCCTTCACTTGCCACAAAGATATGATTTATTATTACAAAGCTATTACGTTAAGGAACCACCCAGGTCGTGTCAGAAACGAACAATGCACGTGTGTCCTCGGTGAGTTGTACACGAGTCTGATCGTGTCTTTACTATAGTGACACACCAACTATATCAGACGTTACTTAAAACAAAAATGAGCTTGACATATCAATTGCTGTTTGTTTAAAGGTATTTTATTCACCGTACCTTCACCGATAAACAAACCTTTCTATTCAATAAATATTCAAAGTCACATAGATAACTGATTGCCTACAAGATATTATCAGCTCAGTCGATACTGTTCTATTATCTTAGAACAAAAGCCAACAATAGATAGCGATCAAATCTGACGATATTAGTTTTGTTTTCGAAAACGAATTACGTTTAATCATATCCTTTATTCTGGTACAAAATTTTATAGAAAAAAAGTGTTATCTTTCAAAATTTTTATCTTGATGTGCGTTCCCTGTTTTTTTATTAGTTTGATTCAGTATATAACAAATATTTCAATACATATGAATAAAAGAACGTGTTATTTTTAATTCTAGCTTCTCAATATTGGTAATTTAAGCTTCTAATTCGTACGAAACTGAAGATGTAATACTTTGACCTCACACACATCTAATCTGAATCTGCTTATTCAACACTAAAAGAATCTAGGTTTAACTTTTTTTTAATTCACTCTTAAATTAGGAGACTGATTAATATATAACACTAAAATGTAAGTTATAATCTATACAGTTTGTTATGTATGTGTCTGATTTCTTATAGCAAAGCCACATCGGGCTTTCTGCTGAGCCCACCGAGGGAAATCAAACCCCTGATTTCAGCGTTGTAAATCCGTAGACTTACTGCTGTACTAGTGAGAAGCTATAGTTTGATACGAAATAGTAGTCATCAAAACTTTGAATGCAAAGACGTGGTCTCTGATCCGTGATCCGTCTGAAGAAGGATAATAAATGCTTCCATGAATCAACTTTGATATTTTAAAACTCACACACTAAAAATAAACCATTAAAACTCATGTGGACACAGAGTTTATTTTTGAAACCTTACTTCTCAGAATCGATTATCATGCATCTATTTCTTTCTTGAAATTTTCTTACAAATCGAATAAAAACCCGATGATTGGAGAACAGAAAACAAGCGATAAATCTTCCTCATGGCTTAAAAATCACTAGTATTTTAACGTCGTAAAGCCAGTAGAAATAATCGTTCTTTTCATATAATTTATTTCTTCAGATATATTGTGTAATATATACAGCTGAACAGAACTCAGAGGTATCAAGGTATGTTTTAATCTTTACTGTACAGTATATTTCCAACTGGTAGAACGGTAATGCTAAAATCAGGGGTTCGATTCCCCTCACTTGCCTCAGCACACACACTACACATTTTATACAAATTCTCCTTCGATTCTTATCATCTTCAATGAGAACCGCTTTATACTAAACCTTATACAGGGGATATTGTAGGAAAACTAGAAAAATCGATTAGCTTTCTTGTTGTAGTGCAAACGTCAGTTGTCAAGAAGTGTTTAACTGTGACGACCAGAAGAAACAAAAGGATAATGTGATACGACAACACCCACAGAACCTGCTAGTGTTTATGAGAGACAGTAAAACAGAGCATGGTATGGTGCATTATTTTAGACAAACACATGTAGACGAGCAAAACATAACAAATGCTTTTCAGGTTAGTATCTGTGTCATAATGATACTTTTTAACTTGTTAAACCTCCGGCAGATGGTGGTCTATGCTTCTACTCAACATGAGCTTGTGAACAATTCAGAGCAAAATTTAGTATCTATACCTTCAAAGATTGTTCATTGTGCCACTTATGTTCCTTATACATGTTCATAATATTGCTAGATTATGCATCACCTACTTGCCGGTATTACCGAAAGTAAATCGAACATTTGAAGCCTCACACTGCTTTATATTTCTTCGGCACCAGCTGTCGCACTGTAAGAAAATATACTGTTGTGTGATCTTCGAGGACGTTAACTTTACTGGCGTCTATTTATAATTCATTGAATAATATATCGACAGTGCTCAGGTTTTGCAGGTCTATACCCACTGGACTGTTTAATGAAGCAGCAAAACATTATACCTATATATTCATGTGTATACATGTGTATTATTTGTGTAATATTCACCTGAGTTAGGTGTCTAATAAAGAAATCTCCTGTGGCAATGTGTAAGAGAAACAGGGTGAAAGCAAACCCTGTTTTTTGTCTTGTTTTTCTTTAATTTTGCGCAAAGCTACACGAGGGCTATCTGCGCTAGCCGTCCCTAATTTTGCAGTGTAAGACTAAAGGGGAGGCAGCTAGTTTTCATTATCCACAGCCAACTCTTGAGCTACTCTTTTACCAACGAATAGACCGTCACATTATAACGCCCCCACGGCTGAAAGGGCGAGCACGTTTGGTGCAACCGGGATTCGAACCCGCAAACTCTCAGATTACTAGTCGAGTGAGTTAATACACCTGGCCATGCCGGGCCACGCAAACCCTGTTTAATTGCGTTGTGCAACTGAAATCCGTTAACAAAGCACTTAGAGAAATTATTTCTGTTTAAACTTTCAATTTTGAGCCCAAGTGTTAAACCAGAAAGGTATTTTATGACAAAGAGTTAACTTCAAAAGTTTTTTTTTTCACATGATTTCAACAAGCATTAGTACAGAGCATAGTCTGCTACTTCACTAAATATTCTAAATATTTTTTTCTCGGAGGATAAAAAGAAATGAGTATAATACTAAATACTAAAATAGAACATATATTATTTAAATATTTACTAAATCATACATAGCCCTTTAATGGATGAATGGAGAGAACTGAAATCCCTGATGTGCGTGTCTTAAGGTGACACAGGATGTTAATGTCTGTTGCAAACTTTTAAGAAGTTCTGTATTTTTAGGACTACGTATAACCATTTTCCTTTTCGATGCAGGTTCTCTAGGTTTGGTTTTCTGATTTCTCTTTCATATTTTTTGAACTGAAAAAAGATCCCCAAATTGAAAATGAGCCTCCTATTCGTGAATATCAACTATATATATTTGTGTGTGTGTGTCACTTCGTAAAAATTACACTGATTAGCGCAAGTAATTTTAAATATTAATGTTTATTGCAAAAATTACTCGCCGTCTCAAGCCTAAACTTTATACGTTGTGAGAAGACGCACCTGTAGGACTGGATAAGCCTAAAGGTACAAACAATAGTAATTATACCTTTCTATTTCATCCTGTAAATGTCTTTTTGCTCCACACAAATGCCTAATTTCCATCTGTTATTGGCGATTTTTACAATGTATCTGCGCATATTATTTTAGCGTTAGTTTTCGTACTTCCACGAAGACTTTTTTTTGTCACAGAAACTGTTTCTTCAGGCATTCTTTAATAAATGCTAGTGCAGAACACACCCACACCCAAAAAGCAAACACACCACTGGAATACAAATTCGTACATACTAGACGTTCCGTTTAGACTTATGTGCACTTTATATAAATTATTTTAGTAATCGTTCAATATATATAATGTTAATACACAATGAAAGCAACTGTCTAGTCTTACAAACATACTATACGATGGTAAAGGTCACTTGTCTTGATATCTTGTTTTCTTTTGTTTTACTTGCTTCTTCAAGCCCCCCAGTGCCTTAGCGTTATGTCTGCGGACTTACACGCTAAAATCCGGGTTTCGATACCCGTGGTGGGCAGAGCACAGAGAGCCCATTGTGTAGTTTTGTGCTTAATTCAAAACAACAAGTTTCTTCAGTATTAATATTTTCTCTACACACACACAGACGTAGTTTTCTTCAACTATAAAACAAAGCCTCGCCGTCATACCAAAGATACTCGCCCTTTCAATCGTAATGGTGTTATAATGTTATGGTCAATCATACTATTCGTTCGTAAAAGAGTAACCAAAAAGTTAGCAGTGGGTGGTGATGACTAGCTGCTTTCCCCCTTGTCTTATACTGCTAAATTAGGGACGGCTAGCGCAGATAGTTCTTGTCTAGCTTTATGCGAACTATGAACAAACAAACAAAGCTTCTTCACGTTCACGCCAAATTATTTGGTCTGTTCAAAGAGTCCTCCTTGCGGACATGGTAAGATTTAAATGACAATAAAAGCATTTTGAATTTGCACGTTCTTACAGAATTTAATTACATATTCAACTCAGCTGACGATATCTTTCTTATAAGGGCTTGAACAGATAATTGCTTGCTTTGTGTGGAATGTATTGTCATTCGCATACGCTGAAGGCTTCTGTTTTTTTCAATTGCGCAGTGTATTATATATAGCGGTAATTTGTCGAGCTTTTATCATTGCGCAGATAAATCGTGTGATGATTGTTACTCTTTAATTAAAGTGACGTGTAAAAAAATCTTAATATTTTGTTGAAGAATATAAAAAAGAGGTAAAACTATATTTTTTATTTCAAAATATTAACATCCACAATGATACTTTGTAATAATTCATATATTCAACAATATGAGATGACAGCAGAAAAAGTGTTATAAAAGTACCTGAAAAGTGTAGTGTTTTTTTAACAAGCTTAAACAGCCATAACAACACAGATGGTGGTCTATACTGTATTCACTACCTCGATAAGGCTTAGCATCATTAACCAGAAGAACTGTGAACTGTATTGTATAGGCTAAACGTAATGCTAAGCTGTGTTGAAGCAGTGAATGAATACTACGACGTTCTGCTGTGACTTTATGTCCATTTACGCATAACAGAAAACTGCATGTTTGGATTCATATTGTGCATGAATTTTTGTTTATTATTCGGCTGCTAATCTGCTCTTATCTAAGTTTCGACAGGTATCTTTAGTACACTTCTTTTTAGTTATGATTTGAAACGTCAGGTGGTCCCAAAGATGTTATGCAACGTTAAGACCCAAGCACTAAAGTGGACCATTTCAGAACACTCATAATGTTAGGTTGTTGCCATATACATATTTTTCGTAAGGTGTTATGGTGTTGTAATGAATCATTTGTCTACAGAGCACAGCGGATAGAAAGTGCTCATTAAAGATACTTTAATACTTATTGGCATTTAGACGTTCATGCACTTCACGTGTAGATTTCTCACTCAGTCACTACACTTCTCTAATAATATTACAGCACAATAATGGACCACGTAAGACACAAATAAAATCACCGCAACGTTCAAAGACATCATGGGTAGGTGCCACTCAATCAATACTCTATCACTGTACTTCTTTACAACTGTCTCAACTCAGTTATACCCTTCTCCCAAACCCGTCTTTAGTCATCGCATCAAAATTGGATGGGACAGATTTTCATCCCCCAGAAAGAAGTTATTCCAATTTTAAACAAAATAAAATGTTGTACTGTAATGCTCGTTCCGCATTAATTGACCTAATTAATGACTCTTTCTTCAGTTTGTCTGGATAATCAGTTCTAGTATAATAACACAAACATTCTGAGGATATCCTTCTTTATTTACACTTTTTAACTTATTGTTAAACAACAATATTTTTATCAAGTGAAGTACAAGTACAGGTAGCCTCAAAATTTGTTGTGGACACGTTTTAATAATTTAATCTGTCGTGCTTAAGAAAGTGAAGACATTGTAAATGTGCCACACAAATCGTGTTGTCCACTAGAAAAATAATTGTCACATTTGAAGACGTCTTTAGTGGTTGATTGTGATATTGTTTATACAAGATATCTGTGAGGCAAATGGTAATGTTATTTTTAAATGTGTGCTGTGATGTACTGTTGGTCGTCTGACTGTTCCTATTTACAAGATGTGTTTGCTGTTAATTGTTGATTACACATCTTCTTTCTGTTGCTTGAAACTTGATGGTGCGTCTTCTTTGTCCATGAGTAGAGTGCCTTTTGTTTCTTGGCTGAACTATTGTGATGTATTGCCATGTTTAGGTTCTGCAGGCTTGTGATGTATTGCCATGTTTAGGTTCTGCAGGCTTGTGATGCATTGTCATGTTTAGGTTCTGCAGGCTTGTGATGTATTGCCATGTTTAGGTTGTGCAGGCTTGTGATGTATTGCCATGTTTAGGTTCTGCAGGCTTGTGATGCATTGTCATGTTTAGGTTCTGCAGGCAGTTGTTTTATCGCTTTTCGGTCTATTGACTGTCTCCTAAATTATTCTAGTATGTTGTACGTTGTTGTTGTTGTCTTTTTGGTACTAGCTGTATCCTGGTTGGATATATTTGTGTGAAGGCATGTTGTTCTGAGTGTTATATGATAACTTATTATTGCATATAAACAGAATAGGTCGTTGTTGATTTTCAGAAATGTATCCGAGAGTTGCCTGCGCTACGTGTTCTAAATTTTGAAGCTATAGACTAAAGTAAAGGCATCTAGTTAACAACAGTCAACTGTACATACCTCGAATTCGTGAACTACTATAAACAAATAATAGGATTTAACTATCACTCCTTTAATGCACTCAAGATGCCACAATGAGGAGTGCAATTATATAAAATATAAAAAAAAAGAATGGGAAGGATACGTGAGTCAGGAAACCATCGTTCACCACAGCGCTGTATGCTCGTCACAAAGAGAATATTAAACACTGTAAATACATGTTGCGAAGGTGCTAAGTATTTGAATTTATCATTCTGAAATAAACAGTTGAAGTAAAAGTGGTTGGAATTTTGTTTGGAGTTAAATTTAAGGGAACAACATGGATGCTAAGAAATATATTTTTTCTTCATTCCGCTTCGTGGTTAGGGTTTTGTCACTTGTTAGAGAAGGGAAGATACGGAACATGAGTGAGTGTTGCATGCTACACTTGAGGTGTTGGTGTGCATCGGAGAAGCCATGCATGCTACACTTGAGGTGTTGGTGTGCATCGGAGAAGCCATGCATGCCACACTTGAGGTGCTGGTGTGCATCGGAGAAGCCATGCATGCTACACTTGAGGTGTCGGTGTGCATCGGAGAAGCCATGAATGCTACACTTGAGGTGTTAGTGTGCATCAGAGAAGCCGCGCGAAGAAGAAAGAAAATAAAAACAGCTAGAAGTCAGAAGTTACGTTTAGTTTTAATAGCTCTGTCGACCTGAGCAGTGTTACTGTGGATGCGTTGTGTCAGTTTTGGAAGTCTTTTGGTAGTAATGTAAATACTGATGTAGTTCGTTAAACAACCAGTTCCAAACAATACTTTCATATTTGTTTACGTTCACTTGCTTGACAGTTGCATGATGAGTATTAGGAGATCAAGACACAATTTTAAAATGATATTTCGCATATTTGTTTTCTCAGATTTCACTTAACGTTTACTTTACTCATTACTTTAGATAAGTAGTCCCTATTTTAAGAGAAGCCGACACCTTATCCAAAGTTTTGATGAGGAGGAAGGGTGATGATACATACAGATCTCAGAACGTAGACACGTTTGTATTAGAGAAACAAGCTGTCGACTTTAAAGTATTTGACAGTAATTCACTTGTAACATTTATTGTATACTCTATTGTGATATTTACGTTACGGATAGGGGATTATTCGAGCGTCAGGGTAACTTGAAAAATTAGGTTGGGAATAGTGTTGTATGTTTAACTGATCTTTTTACAATGAAATACATTTATTTGATTCTTGGCCTGGCATGGCCAGGTGGTAGTTAGAGTGCTCGACTCGTAATTTGAGGGTCGCGAGTTCGAATCCCGTCACATCAGACATGCTTGCCCTTTCAGCCGTAGGAGCATTGTAATGTGAAAGTTAATCCTACTATTTGTTAGTTAAATTGCAGCCCAAGAGTTGGCGGTGGGGTTGTGATGACTAGCTGCCTTCCCTCTAGTCCTAAACTGCTAAATTACGAATGTCTAGAGAAGATAACCTTCGTATATCTTTGCGCAAATTTCAAAAGTAAACATATAATTTTTGTTCCACAAATGTTACTTATTTAGAGAAATGGAAAAAGGGTTATATGTTCAACTGGTTTTTATAATAAAATACATTGATATATGTTCGGAAAGTATAAGTGAAACACGTTTGATTTTTGTTCCACACCAGTTACTTACTAACCTTTAATACAGAGAGAAAACTAAGTTTATGTAACCATCTGAAAGGTTTAGTTCTATGCACGAATTTGCATCCTGCTGTATGGCTTCTAATTCGTGATGTTAATCAGGATATAGAGCCTTTTCGAATTTTCTGCTTTTTAAATTCCCGTGTTTTTGCCAGCAGAGTTAAAGATGGAAGTATATTTTGTGATTTATTCGTTTAATGTATATTTTACGGTTTTTGTTTGTTTGTTTTAAAATTTCGCACAAAGGTACTCGAGGGCCATCTGTGCTAACTGTCCCTAATTTAGTAGTGTAAGACTAGAGGGAAGACAGTTAGTCATCACTACCCACCGCCAACTCTTGGGCTACTCTCGTACCAACGAATAGTGGGATTGACCGTCACATTATAACGCCCCCACGACTGGTAGGGCGAGCATGTTTGGCGCGACCGGGATACGAACCCGCGACCCTCAGATTACGAGTGGCACGCCTTACGCGCTTGGCCATGCCAGGCCAAAATTTTACGCTTTAGTAGGCTGTCAAATGAGCAAGTATAAGAAACCTGATAATCGAACAGAAACACCTAAAAGTGACCATATTACTATGCTAACACAGATGGAATTAATGTTATTTAATAAGTGAATGTTTATTTGTTGTGAAATAGGAAGCAGCCCTTTTATAAACGATCTAACAAGTTAAGCGAAGAATAGTTTCAATGGTTCAATGCTAACACCTATTTAAGCAAGACACTTACAGAAACATCCGTATCACAGTCTTCTGATTCTCTGTGTACCAAACTGTTGTTCTTTTCCTTCCCTTTCTCATATACACATTGATCTAAAAAAAAACCTCAAAATTGAAGTCGGACAGAATATATTTTTGCAGTCATCATTCATGTTTAATAACCCGTTTTTCCTTTTGGCTAAAACATAAAAAGTCATACTTTACAGACTAGGAACGCTGTTGAGTGTTATAAAAGTGATGGTGAAATCCTGCAATTCGATTACGTAGGTGCATTTGTGTATTGTTATGCACATCGAGAAAACTGAGACACGCCATTTTTCAAATGCAATTTTGTTTACCTAAATAAGCTAATCAGTCCAGGTATAGCCGTAAAAACAATGTAATAAATATACACAGTGCGGACTTTATAAGTCTGTACACATACACATGAATGTGCTGACAATATTTTCTTGTGGGTTTTTAACTGCGCTAATGGCCTTATCGGTATTTACCGCCATCTATACGCTGGAACGAACTCTAAGTGGGCAAAGCCATTAAAACAAATTTGTTTTAAAATATTATAAACATCACCTCAATAACTTAATTCGTTTTCTTACGTACTTAAACAACTTATATTTATAAGTGTATTTTACAAAGAGATATCTGATATAAATTGTGAAAGAATAACGTTGTTGAAAGGAAAGTTTGTTTTTTTTTAATTAAGCACAAAGCTGCACAATGGGCTATCTGTGCCCTGCCTACCACGGGTATCGAAACCCGGATTTTAGCGTGTAAGTCCGCAGACATACCGCTGAGCCACTAGGGGGGCTGAAAGGAAAGTAACCGATGAAGTAACTATAAGTAACGTTTTTCTTTAGCCGTCATAATTTACTCTGTGGTTTTACTGAATTCAGTAAGTGTGAAGTTGAAGGTTTACATAATCTATAATATATATATGTGGTTACATGACCTATAATATATACATGTGTGTGTGTGTTTGAGAAACTCTTTGTGGTTTCATATATTTCTGCGAGAGTCTTCGAATGTGATTTACTTTAAAAACTTTGTTTATTTAAAACTGACACTAATTTCTCTGGCTGTCCTAATCGTATTAATTTAATAAACATTTTCCCTTGAAAAAAAATATAACAGGCCCAGCACGACCAGGTGGGTTAAGGGGTTCGACTCGTAATCCAAGGATCGCGGGTTCGAATCCTCATCACATCTAATATGCTCGCCTTTTTACATATACAGACTGTTATGAAGGCAAGTGAAGCGTAGTGTCATCTGTCGATCATTTTATTAACGTAATAAATATAAAGTTCTAATATTATTTGATAGATGGCAGCACATTACAATCAGGAACCGTGAGTTTCGAAACAAGCTCCTTTTTTCCTTAGTTTTTTCTACATCCTCCGAGGTTTTAAGCCATTTCGTTTTGAAACTAACTATTTTATTTATCCAAGTAAATTACAGTCCATATGTCAAAATAATGAAATACACTTAAATGTAATTAAAATACAAAGACTGGAGGAAAAATTATTCGTGGAAATGCCTTCAAGAATATAATTACCAATATTTTCTGGGTTTAGCCTTACTGAAGAGTAATGGTAAGTTTTGGCCATTAGTTCCTGCATGAACATCATTAATATTTATTGCTAAGTTTACATTTTTTCAGACACTTTCAGGAGTTGTATGCCACTTAAAAATGTAATTCTGAAACATTTTTCTCTTTTCTAGTTTCAAATGCAATCATTCAAAAATGTTCCTTTCCATGTAATGCTGTATCTAACATTACAGCGGAAACAAAGTGCCTATATACGAAGCCTGATTTCTCGTTGTTTTTTGTTATAGAAAAACCACTAGCGTTTGCAGTGTCTGAGTTGTGGCAGATATTTTTGTTTTTGACACAGACTGGAATTATCACAAGTCGAGAATACTATAAGGGTGTTGGTAGAAACACGTCCTTTGTAAGCAAGTTTTTTTCGAATCTAGTTTCAGGGCAAACGTCGATAATTAACGTGAAAAATAAAGTGTGAAATAAGTTACTCTTATCATATGAATTGAAATCGTAATTGCAGCTGATCATGTACTTCTTAAGTTTATTTCAAACTTATGCAACGTGGTAGTTCGTATAATATTTTTATGCAATCTTTCACAACTAAGAAGATATAAATATAACATGTTGCTAGTGTATTTCTATTAAGATTGGTGTACTTAAATTATGCACAATATCATCACAATTTCGCTATTTCTGTCGCTGACTCCGTGAGGAAATTCTGGTATCGCTTCTCTGGTTTCTTTTCTATACACAGGTGTAGCTTAAAACATGGAGGCCAACAACTGCGGGCGAGTGCAACATGTCTCCGCCACGCAATCTCAGCATGGCCCATTTTCATACCAGAAAAACACAGAAAAATCGAAAATGTCTACGCTACCATTTAGGATACCAATAAGGTATCTTTGTACCGAATACTGTGTAAGTTGGTTCACATATACATGAATAGTTCACGAAACCCCACGATATACTTTCCTCGTTGACAAATTGAGCAACAGACAAAATTGCCCATATCATTGTTCAAGACCTGTAAAGAGTACCTTGGTGATAAATTTCATGTGAATTGGTCGAACTAAGCCTAAGCCACTGACCAAAACCGTTAAAATTTTAGGTTTAAAATGAATAAAATGGACGTATTCCACATTTTTGTAAATTGTTTATGAGGCTTATAAAAAAAGTAGCGTTGAACTAAACTCCATGTACACTGACTGAAATACAGCCAAGTAATTGTAAAAAAACCTAAGATTATGTTTTGTGGCATCTTGATCACCCTGTAATTATTAAAAATGGGAAACTCGATCATTCTTCTATGTCAATGTGTGAGACTTGTAGGCAAGCGTCTTTGTATTCAATTTCATAAATTGGTCAAGATATAGCCGAGTAATTGACCAAAGTCCTCTAAACTATAGTTGTTTTTTGTGAACCCTGATCCGTCTAAAAAGGTTCAAAAGTGAGAAAACTAAACAGCTTCGTATTTAAACATTTTAGGCTTAAGAACACTTATACTTGAGTCGACTTGTGTATTGATTGCTATAAAAATGATCGCATAGGAGCTTCAAATATACATTATTAGGTTTATTGACTTTTGATCCCATAAAATACTTTAAAAGGTCTAAAGAAAGAAAATAATAAAGGCATTCAGGGGTACTGGATCACGGTATAATACGATCAAGTTTCAAGTCAGTCCTCTGAGAACTCAAGGGATAGCAGTCGATTGGAGATTGTTTGAAGTAAGAACAACAAATAATGTCTCTCTGCGCAGACACGTGATTGTCTTTGTTTTTATGTGTGTGTGTGTTTCGTATAGCAAAGCCACAAAGGGCTATCTGCTCAGCCCACCGAGGTGAATCCAACCCCTGATTTTAGCGTTGTAAGTCCGAAGACATACTGCTGTACTTGCGGGGAGCTTGTTTTTATGTAACCAAATAGAAATGTACACAATGAGCTACATGTGCTGTGCTTTCCTTGGGTATAAAAAAACGCAATTGTTTATGTTATGAGCTCACAGACTAACAACTGACTCACTGGTGGGTGAAAATAAACAATGTAGAAATGTAAACTGAAGAACTATTTATTTACTGTTCTAAATAATATATATATATTTTCCTGGCTGCATAAAAATACATATCTGGAAATACTTGACAGTCTGCAAAAATTCTCAACATTATTACAATGGCAGAATTACAAATGTCTGTTGTTTTATCGGACTTATAACCCCAGAAAACTGAATTCATTTCCCCGCAATGGACACAGGAGACAATCCAATGTGGTATTACTCTATCTACCTTAATGAACAGAGTACAGATAGCCCATTATGTTGCTTTGTGCCTAAACAAATAAATTTCTCTGGTTAATACAAACAACAATTTTTTGTGTGTTTTATTTTGCATAAAATAGTATAGAGGAGTGAATAATAAATATATTTGATAAGAGATGGCGCTAAAAACCCAATAGTGCCGAAACTTATTTGTGTTTGTAACTCCAACTAACTCAATAATACAAAGTATGTAAAACTAATTAAACGCTTATACAAATGCACAAGGTTTTAATAATATTATTTTTACAAGTCTTCTCACAAATGGATGCAAAAAGGTAAATGCTAATTTCAGGTCTGGGACATTGTGGGTTTCAATACCCTTATCTGCTTTTATTCATCCCTTGTGAGGCTTGCTATAATGCTTAAATCTCTTAGCGTGTCCCTAATGATGAACGAGTCCTACCTTCAGACTCCTATCAAACTAAGGTTCATTCTGTTGTCCCCACATTGACTACAGAATGTAGCCTAATATTGTATATTTCCTTTACGTATGATGTTCTGATTTTGATATTGTTCCCTGAATCATTTATATATGTGTATTCTTATGTATATTTTATACAGAGCTTCTGAAAATTCTAGAAAACATTTTTCAAACTGCGCGATTGTTCCATTTTTTGTCTAACTTTACATTAAGATCTCTCACGTTGAAGGTAAATTATGTTCTTAAAGAAATAAAAGGTTGTAACAATATTTATATAAATATACTCTAAAAAATATAAAGGTTAGACACTAATGGTCACTCCTTACTGGCAAAATTTAACAAGCTGTTCGTGTCTCCGTCTGTTCCTTTCTCCCGTCAGCTTCAATTACAATAATATAATATAAGATATCTTGAGCTACCTTATAGCTGGTCGTCCCTTGCTGGTACAGCCGTAAGTCTACGGATTTAGAACGCTAAATTCAGGAGTTCGATTCCTCTCGGCAGATTCAGCATATAGATGTGGCTTTTCTACAAGAAAAAAACAAACTTACAATTACGAAGGACACCATTCTATTTGATTATTATAGATATATTTGTATTTTAAAAGGGAGCAAATCTTATTTCATTAGTCATATATTTGTTTTTGAATTTCACGCTAAGCTACACGAGGTCTATCTGTGCTAGCCGTCCCCAAATTAGTAGTTTCAGACTAGAGGAAAGTCAACTAGTCGTCATCACCAACCGCCACCATTTGGGTTACTCTTTTACCAACGAACTAATAGTGGGATTGACCGTCTTGTTAAAACTCTCCCACTGTTGAAATGGCGAGCATGTTTAGTGTGACCGGGATTCGAGCCCGCGACTCTCAGATTACGAATCGAGCACTTTAACCAGCTCGCCACGCCGAGCCTCTTTGGTTGTTAATAAACTTTGTGATGCTTATCATACCGCTTAGGGGGAGAGTGACCTGAGGTCGTCTGTTGTTTGTCAGCTCTTAAATATTGAGAGAGGCGAGGTGTGGCGCAATTTCAGCTGTTGGGACATTATAAGTGTCAGTCAACTCTTCTCTGTAGTTAAGGGTGGCGTGAGTGGCGGTTGCTACTGATTTGTTTTTCTTTGATCAGCAGTTTTAAAATAGGAACGGTTATTTCTGAATTCTATGGGTCTCTAACCTGGCCTTTAAATATGTGTGTTGCATAAAGTGCTGCTCTGGTTGAAACTACCAACATGGCACAGCAAGCGTGGGTTGAATACTGACTTATATGTTCATACAATAACTAAATAAACTTATTAAACCTGATATGTCAGTGCTATTCACATTTTATGCGGTCTAACATATATTTAAAAACAAAATTTATGGTGTTTATGCATTTGTCGTGGTGCAGGAATATTGAAAAACTAAGTTAACGATAACACCAGATGTATGTGATAAAAAATACTGAAGAGCCATTTATGGCTAAAATATACGGTTATTTCATATTGTACGCAGTTATTGTTTCTAAAGCCCATTGTGAAATGTGTAAAGCACTTTTTTTTTAACTTCGTGTAAGGTGGGTGTTGGAACTCTTAAAGAGCTACGTTCAAGTGATTAACCGAACAGAAGGTTGTATTTCTTTTTCCCTCTTTGAAATATGGTCCTATATTATTTTACAGCATGTTTCTACGAGGGTCAGAACATTGGTTTCTCTTAAACAAACGTGGGCCATGAGGTCACAAGTTTAAACAGTGTATGTTTAAGTGCTGCGTTATTATGACAAGGAAAATAATCGAATTTAATTTATCTCGTTTTGAGGTGTCATTTCCACGCAAGTTAACAGAAATAAAGAGAGAGTGGAGCAGGTGGAATAAACCACTGTCCGTTTAATGGTATAGGCGTATCACGTGGTTTTCATGAACTGTCTCTATCTGTAAACGATTACTTTACGTTGTTCCCTGTTACAGCCAGTTTGAAACAGAGACAATGAATACTTATTACAGAATTCGTTCTTTCTAGCTCATCACTGGTATCAAGCAAGCAGTAACACCGCCTTTGTAGGGATGGCTCGGATTGTTCACCTAAATGGTACTTTAAGTATCTCCTTTATAGGTCATCAGAACTTTACAATACCATAAAGTGTTTCCTTTTTTAACAATATCTATGTATTGATTGAGTCACATGTTCCGGAAATGTCTGTAAAAATCAGGTTTAAATTTCTTCAATTGTCTTCAGTTTCTTTTATATTAACGAAACTCAAAAACAAAATCAATGGTGTTGACCAGCTTCACTGAGGAAATGAAGGTTCAATCGATGTTTGTTCGTTTTTTCTGAATTTCGCACAAAGCTACCCGAGAGCCATCTGTGCTAGTCGTCCCTAATTTAGCAGTGTAAGACTAGAGGGAAGGCAGCTAGTCATCACCACCCACCGCCAACTCTTGGGCTACTCTTTTACCAACGAATAGTTAGATTGACAGTCACGTTATAACGCCCCCACGGCTGAAAGGGCGAGCATGTTTGGTGCGACGGGGATGCGAACTCGCGACTCTCAGATTACGAGTCGAACGCCATAACCCATCTGGCCATGCCGAGCCAGTTTCAAACGAAGTGTCCACTTTTATAAATATTATTAATCTGATGGTAATTTTAAAAAAATATATAATTCTGATTTTAATCATGTTATATTTACCCCTTAAAATTTGTTTTCTTTAGAGAAATATGGTGTTTCTGTAAACAAGATTAAGTGCAGAGCGAAACAGGAATAATTAAACAACAAATATTATAGTTAGAACCGCATCGTTTTTATAACTTGTTTATAAATACAGTCATTGTGTGTCTGTTAAAACACTGCATTAACAGATAGCACAATAAGTAAAGAACAAAACTTTTCAAAATAGAAAGTAAATGTAGGGATGGTTGACATTTATCATTCATAAACAATACCAAATAGGTATATAATAGTAATGCAAGTGCTGTCCTTACTATCTTGTTAGCACTGTTTTTGAAGAATTAATATTAGCCATCCCGACATTCACTTCCTGTAGTGAAAAGTTCGTTTTTTATACTTGGTTATTTAGTAACGTGCCAAACGTGGTGCAGTTATTAACGTTCCTAAACTGTCAATCCAATAATTCATGGCTCTCATTCCGTTTCCGCAAAAGTGAATTCTGTACTTTAGGATCGTGAGTATAATAAAAAATCATGGTCAAACTCAAGTATTCGATCAGACAAAAGCAGTTCAAGAGTTGCCTTCCTTTTAGTATAACTTTTAAAAATTAGGTCGGCTAGAGCAGACTGTCCTTTGTGTAATGTCAGTCGAATTTCTGAAGCGGACAAATACAAACAAATTATTGAAATTTAATACAAAGAAGATAAAACGTGTATAGAAAGTTTTAGTTCACATTCATGATAAATTATGAGTCTGACGAGACTAACTTTGGCAGTGTTTGATATGAGGGTTGAATAGAACAACTTTGGCAGTGTTTGATATGAGGGTTGAATAGAACAACTTTGGAAATGTTTGATATGAGGGTTGAATAGAACAACTTTGGCAGTGTTTGATATAAGGGTTGAGTAGAACAACTTTGGCAGTGTTTGATATGAGGGTTGAATAGAACAACTTTGGCAGTGTTTGATATAAGGGTTGAGTAGAACAACTTTGGCAGTGTTTGATATGAGGGTTGAATATAACAACTTTAGCAGTGTTTTTTATGAGGGATAAATTGAACAACTTTGGCAGTGTTTGATATGAGGGTTGAGTAGAACATCTTTGGCAGTTTTTAATATTAATGATGAATAGAACACCTTTGGCAGAGTTGTTTTATAAGCGTTGGACAGAACAACTTTGGCAGTGTTTGATATGAGGGTTAAATTGAACAACCCTTGCAAAGTTAGATATGAGGGCTGAATAGAACAAATTTGGCAGTGTTTGATATGTGGGGTGGATAGAACAAATTTGGCAATGTTAGATATGAGGGTTTATTAGAATAACTTTGACAGTGTTAGATATGAGGGTTGGCTGGAAAATTTTGGCAGTGTTAATTTTGAGGGTTGAATAGAACAAATTTGGCAGAGTTAGATGTGAGGGTTGAATGGAACAAATTTGGAAATGTTGGATATGGGGTTTTAATTAGGCAGTTTCAATGCTATTAGACATAAAGAGCGAAGAGACTAATTTTGCCGATTTTAGTTATATGGCTCGAAGAGACTAATTTTGGCAGTGCTTGATAGTTACTTGAATGTGAAAAGTAAACTAACTAATTAACTAATGTATTTTTATAAGTTTTACCTTTTGTTTTCTCGTTCTAGTTGGAGGAATAAGATAAACACTTTGTCTAAATGTTATTAACTGCATCGCTGATTTAGCTGAAAATCGAGTATATTTAGCTTATCTCTTAGGAGTAGTCGCAAAGTGTTAAAACAATCGAGTAAATGAAACCATCAGAGATAAATGATACTATAAATTCCACCACTGATAAAGCAACAGTTAAACCACTGGCGTTAGATGAAGGCTCGGCTAATCAACCACTGAAATTAGAAAATCTGTGGTAAATAAAGCCTTAATTACAACTGGTGTTCCATGAATTCTTTGACAACTAGGTTTAGTGAAACAAAAAATATCAACACTTCTTCAAGTTTAAATCATTACGGCTCTATGTTTTTGTGTTTGTATGGAACTACAGAGTTGCATGTACACAGTTAGACAGGTTGTGCATATATTAATACATTGACTTTACAGTCAGCCAGTGCAGTCGAACTTCCAGCTTGATGGTTCTTTTCACTTGGTTGAATATTTTTTGGTTTTGTGCTAAATTAGTGTTTATCTTATCGTTGCAGCTAATATAATTCCAAGTATTAACAAAATATATTAAAGTTAACACTGTATGAGTTCGTAAAGACTCATTTAAATGTACCATTAATCATACGTTTGAAATGAACAACATGTTGGTTTGACATCGCGTGACCCGGCTATTCATGGTTGAATAAAAGAGGACTTCCAGCAAATCTTATTAAAATACTTTGTTACGGCTCAAAACTGAAATGGATGAAAACATAAAATTAAAACGGGGTTTTAGAATATCTATCACATCGGATACTTCTGAAATATTCATATTCCTATTTTCTCTTTTGAAAATATCCATCAGAAGAGTAAAGCAACAACCTAGGAAATGGGTAGCCTCATTTGTGTATAAAAACATATCTTCCACAGAACATTTATATAAATGGGTTTCACTGCTATCACTTCACGGCTGTAGCACAAAAACATCATTATTACTTGAAACAATGAACCATGTTACCAGATAACATAAATGTAATTAGCGATACATTAAGACTTCAAAGGCTCAGATACGTGTAGATGTTTTAAAAACAATTTGGCTTATTATTTAAAATCACTTAATAAACAACAACTTACAGTAATATAATTCTAAGAACTTAGAAGCAAAAACGAAGAATAATACGTATTAATATGTTAGTACACCATATTTGTCAGTTTCAGTGCTGACAAGGTCTTTAACCTAATTCCAGCGCTTAACAGGCTTGCTAAGACATAACAGAAACAGTGGTGTATTTGTTTATCCTTGGTAAGTCTTAAGGTTTTACGAACCAGGGACCTTCAAATACGGCCACCTCTTCCTCAATTTGCTCGTGATTAAAGAGGTAGTAGAAAGACTTCGTGGACAAAATTGTCTTGAGGTTCGCTTCATTCAGACTTTAAACATAAATGCATCCGAAAAGAATCCATTGAATCCCGATGTCTTTTGGTCGTCCCAGCACTAAAGAAACTCCAATCTTATTCAGGAAATTAACTGAATGAGTTAAATAAAAAAATAAGTTGAAAATAACAGTAAATAAGAAACAAATTTAACTGAACTGAACTAAAGTGAAATAGGATCTCAGGATCCAACATAAGAGGAAGAAGATCCAATCATCCAAAACCTGAGAATTTACTGTGAGGAAAAAACAAAAGAGTCGCGATAAAAACACAAAACAGTTTCACTAGTGAGGCACCGAAAATGCTAACCGATCAGCGCTCTAGTGGTGAGTTTAAATCTAAAAATAGTACTTTCATAATAAGACAACAGAGTATACGTGAATAGTTGCAACACATAATTTGTGATGTTATTAATAAAGGCTAAAGAAGAATAAGTAATTGGTTGTTCTAATAAGATCGTCATTGGAATCGTGACTTGGAATACTTGCTTGGCTTTAGTGTGTTTGAAAGGGTTTGTACCAATGGAGTTTGTGTCCGTAGAGTTTCCGTGGTAATAGTTAAGGTTATTTCTGCAGGATTAAGCTTGCAATGAAACAGTCAGCTTCTTTAAAAGTTTCTCTATCAGTGTCATAGGCTACGGTTTCTGGATCAATGGAACAGTCAGCTTCTTTAAAAGTTTCTCGATCAGTGTCATAGGCTACGGTTTCTGGATCAAGGGAACAGTCAGCTTCTTTAAAAGTTTCTCCATCAGTGTCGTAGGATTCGGTTTCTGGATCAAGTGGTGTTTCAGTTTATGTTTTATGCTGCTGTAGGTGTTTACTTTGGTTTGTATTCGACGGTCCTGTGGTAAATGGTTTGTCATTGGACGTGTTTGTACTTTGGATCTCCTTAATCGGTGTTCGAGTATGTTGGTCTTTCGTTTTACTCTTCCTTGTACAAGTAATTTGGGTTTATTGGTCGACCGAGATTTTATTTTCTTGAGCAGTTTGAGAAATTCAAATGTCTTAAGGATGGTTGTAGAGGACGGCTAGTTCAGATTTTCATGGTTAAGATAGGTATTTGAAGTCTCTGGACGTTTTTTAATGGATAAAAAAATCTGATAAGGATGTAGTCCTCTTTTTCGATATAATTCTAGCTGCTGATTAAAGAATGCGCAAACTTGTCGAATAGAGTGTAGATAAGGCAAGCTGTCGGTATTCAGAGGTGGTGAAGTGTTAACACTTAGTGATTAAGGAGCTATTTATATCAGGAACTGTTGTGGTTTGAATTAGATTAATTTCGTGGTGTGTAATTATTATTAATTTTATTTAAATCATTTTCCAAATCATACCAAGAGTTAATAACATGATGCTCTTTAATTAATTGATCATTGGAACTAATTAGTTATTATTGTTATATTTTATCTTGTTTAACTTTACTATCGGTCAGAAGAACTGACGAACTAGAAAGATGGTGTTTTTGTTCTATAGCAGCAGTTCTTAACCTAGGTTCAATCTTTAGGGGTTTGATGAGTCAATCTCAGGGGTTCAGCGGAGGTCAAGACACACACACTGTGTTTGTGTCCGTTCCGTTCACCCCCACTCTAATGATTCGTGACGTCATGCTCCACTTGGCCATCATTGGCTGCGGCTAATCACGTCACATCTCTTGGTCTTAATATCTGTGCTGCAAGGAACTTCGTGCGCTTAGCAGTCGAATTGTGACTGTAGTAATCGTGCGTCATTTGTGATTTTTTTTCCTAATATTTCAATCTCTTCATACTATGTCGAGCAAAAACAGAAAGTGGTCGGACGAATACGCACAATGTGAATTCACGTGTATAACGGAACATGATGGGAGTCAGCGTCCTCAGTGCATGATTTCCAATGCTAAGTTGAGCAGTTCTAGTCTAGTACCAGCAAAACTAAGATAACACTCCCTAAAGCTGCATGGAGATGGGAAATACAAGAACACAACGCTTGCTGAATTCAAGATAAAGAGAACCAGGTTCGATGAAAAGGCCACTTTGCCTGTTCTCAGGTTTAAACCCATCAACAAACTGATCCTAACAGCATCGTACTTGATCGTAAAGCAAGACAAACCACATGCCGTTGATGAAGCACTCGTAAAACCAGCTGTGTTGAAGATGGCGAATATCATGCTGGGAAAAACTGCTGAAAATAAGTTATCCCAAATGCCTCTTTCAAATGACACCATCAGCAGCAGAATAGATGACATGAGCGATGACATCTTGGCTCAAGTAGTTGCAGATCTAATTTTAAGTCCAGCAAAATTCAGCCTTTAACTCAACGAGACCACCGACGTTTCCAATCTAAGCGAGCTTGATGTATTCGTGCACTATGTGAAGAACGACGAGATAAAAGAATTTTTTTTTATTTTGTAAGCCTCTTACAACAACAACAACTAAGGCAGCCAACATGAAGTAACTTGTGGATGACTTCTTCAGAGACAACAATCTTTCTTGGGATACGGTTTCTACAGTTTGTTCGGACGGAGCTCCAGTCATGCTGGGACGAAACTCTGGTTCTGGTGCGCTGGTAAAAGCCGATGTACCAAACATTATTGTAACGCACTGTATTCTGCACAGGCATGCGTTGGCAACAAAAACCTTGCCTTCAAAACTGGCAGAAGTATTAAAAATTGAAGTGGAATGTGCGAAATAGTGCTCTGAAACACTGCATCTTCAGAAAGCTGTGTAATGAAATGGGCTCTGAATTCGAGGTACTTCTGTACCATACTAACGTTCGGTGGTCATCCCGGGGAAAGATGCTGAATCGTGTTTTTGCCATGCGTGTGGAATTAGTCCTCTTGTTGCGAGAGCACCAACATTGTCATGCAGATTGATTCAAAACGTTTTGGCCAATATCTTCAATGCTCTCAATTATCTCAATCAATAGATGCAGGGTGGTGGAGTCAACATCATAAAAGCGGAAGAAAACCTGAAGTCTTTTAAAAAAAAACTACCGTTATTGAAAGGACGAACATAGAATGATAGCTTCGCAAACTTTTCCCTGCTGGACGACTGTGTAAGTAAGATCGAAGATTTATCTGAAATCAGAGACATTTCTGTACCCGGGAAACTGAAGCAAGCAATTGCCATGCATTTAAGTGATTTCGTAAAGTCTCTCGATGGATACTTCCCCACCAGAGAGTGACATCCAGCGTGGGTGAAACAGCCGTTCACGTTTAGTGTTGCGACAACAGATGTCAATGATGTCGACGAAATCATTGAACTTCAGCAGAGCCAGGTTCAACAGCGACTTTTCAGAACAACGACGCTCTCAACGTTTTAGTTTCACCAAATCTTAGCGTACCCTCTTATTGCTAAGAAAGCCCTTGAGATACTCATACCGTTTGTTTCAACGCATCTTTGCGAGCAATCCTTTTTGAGGATGGTAGACGAAGAAAAGGAACAAATTTTGTTGCGAAAATGATATGAGAGTGGCACTTCCCAAGGTGAAGCCGCGTTTCTGAACTTATCTCTGAAAGGCAACATCAAAAGTCACATTGATTTGCAGTAAATATTCATTGAGTTATGTTTTTGTTTTTGTGTGAAATTTATTGTGTGCACAGTGATATTGTGTGCAACTGACGCATGGTTCATTTTGTGCGCTAATAAAATATCTACTTAAGTTTTGAGTTTGAAAAAATCATATTTTATTTTTCCAATTACGAAATGTTTAGTGAATGCCAGTATGAAACTTCCGGGGTTCAGTATCTCCAACAAGGTTAAGAACCACCGCTCTGTAGTGAGTTAGACAACTACTGTAACAGCAGCAAAAAATCGCATTAGTAATTCTAAGAACCGGGAGTGAAAGTAAAGAAGAATGTTTAATAATCTGTTATACAAACAATATCTTCTAAGCCTAATACCGATGAAGCCTTTCGTCCAATAACGAAGTTCATCAGGCTTGTTGAGAAAATACTTTCTGTTATCAACTGTGTACCTTCGACTAAACAAAAGTACATTTGTGGTTATAAAACAAAGAACAAAATTCGACAGAACTTGCTCAGCATCTGACTTCAGTTTATGCAAAAACAAAGTTTTATACGTAAGTTCTTTTAATGATTGTTGGCTCTTCTTAAGATATTAAAACAATCTGAGTGAACAATTATGCCACATGTTTCAGTACACTTGATCTATACAAATGCATTAAATTACCATGCTCCTAATTAACAGTTTTATTTTAGTAGAACCAGTACAGCCGTCCTGAGAACGAGAGCAGGTAAACTGATAAAAACATGTTATAATTTCACTATTAAATCCCACTGTTCGATAAGAAGAACTAAACAGTTAGTTTGGTTGATGTTCTTTACTTGCTGTTTCTCTAGTCTATCAGATTAAAATTACGTGGGACTGCGAACTTAAACTTCAAATAAATTGCTATTTTAATGGTTGATTTTTTCCGAATTGAGCTACGCAGATTTTGGAAAAAAAGATATTTTATCACATTAGGATTTTTTTATGAATCAGGAAGAACAAAAACCTGTTTAGAACAAATTATAATTTCATTTACCACAATGAACAGATTTTATTATTATGTTTGTTACCAAAAATACAAACAAACTGAAGAAAAGGGAAAAAAACTTGATGTGAAATAAATATGTATCAACCTGATTTCTTATGTGAAATTTACGTCTTTTAGTTTCATAACTTCGTGTTTTGGTCTTTCTTTTATGTGTTGCGTCTTGAACAACTAGTTTCAATGACCATCAGCTGATGATCCACTTTCTCTAATGCTTCCTATCTATTTCCTTGATGCATTGAGGAAACCTGCCTTATTGTTGGCAGCACCAAGAATTTCAGTGAAATAGTCAATGTGTGAGTGTAATAAATGAACTTTTAAGCTCATTAAACAAAATTATTCTTTGAATTTATCCAGCATATTATTTACAATATTTTCGTGGTTTGTGTTCTTGTTGTTTCCTAAAACATTTGCCAATAACATCTTTAGAGACAATCGACGCAAATTTTTCAACTTTCCTCATTGTCCTTTCGACCAGTTCACCCGAAGTCAATTTCTTAACTTCAGGCTCAGTGAAAATTCTTTTGAAAGGCCCCCAGTAGCTCAGCAGTATGTCTGTGGACTCACAACGCTAAAAACCTGGTTTCGATACCCGTGATGGACAGAGCACAAATAGCACATTGTGTAGCTTTGTGCTTAATTCAAAACAACAACAACCTTTAGAAAGAACTACGATTTGCTCACATAGATACTTGAAATAGTCGCCATCTTTGTACATGGCCTTTTACAAATTTCTTCCCCAAGTCCAGTTTTATGTGAAGTAGAGATAACAGGACTTTCTTTGCTTCAACTAAACTTTCATGTTCAACGTCTTCTGATCCTGTTATCAGGATGACTCTGGTTGTTACTTCTTTATCCTGTGCTAATTTTGTGCTCTGCTGACACATTTACACACAAAAGAACTTTGAACTTTATATTACCGGATTATTTAACCAACAACATACTAAGGTATTTTAAGACTCCCCATGGTAGAGAACCGTGTTATAATGAGGTATTTTAAGATTCCCCATGGTAGAGAACCGTGTTCTTTGTATTTGACCTCATTAAAAGTTCTAGGTTTTCGTACATTTCCTTCAAGTGAACAAACTAAACGGATGAATATATGTGTAGTGAGAGTTTTATTTATTTCCCTTCTGTATGGATGTAAAGTATTTATCACTTACTTTAGGTTTACAAAGGAGAGCGGGCTCGTCTTGTGGTGGAGCTTTGGAGAAGATGATCTGGGATTGAATCCTGGTGATACCACAAAATATTATTCGAGTTTAAGTTGTGTGCGCGTTATAAAAGAAAAATCAATCTCTTAAGATGGGTAGTGGGTTGTAAGGGCTGTTGATTTTTTGTGCTTGCCTGTCCTCTGGTCAGTACTTTAAAATTAAGGATGGCGACACTACTTGTAGCTTTGTCAAAAACACAAAATACACAATTGCAAAACTTATCCTTCAATAGAACAACAAATTCTAGACAAATTTAGGGGAAATTTTACACGCTGTTACGTGGTAATTTATTGTTTGAGGAGACACAGGTAAAATTTTTTAAATTGATATTCTCTTAACATTTTTTTTATGTTTGCAACTCTGTTCTACAATAAAATAAAAGAACACGTTTAAAATGACGCAATTTGTGTTATATGCCACATACTCATGTCTAAGGCTTTTAAATGACTACAACACAATCATTTTAAACTACCAAAACTCAAACAGTTGTATTGGTTGATGTATAATATTTGTTTTGAATATCATGCAATTTAAATGCTCGTAATGAAATTGTTACTTCACTACATAGCAATTGTTCTGAACAAACATATTTGTATATTGAAAATTGTATATCTTTCGCATTGCAGCCCGGCATAGCCAGATCCTTAAGGCACTCGACTCGTAATCTAAGGGTCGCGAGTTCGAATCTCGTCCCACCAAATATGCTATCTCTTTCAGCCGTAGGAGCATTATAATGTGAAAATCAATCCTACCAGCGGTTAGCGGTGATGACTAGTTATCTTCCTTCTAGTCTTACACTGCTAAATTAGGGACGGCTAGCGCAGATATTCTTCTAATAGCTTTGCGCGAAATTCAAAACAAACCAAAACCATCACTTTGCGCGTTTTCTCACAGCAAAGCCACCTCAGGCTATCTGCTGAGCCCACCAAGGGGAATCGAACCCCTGATTTTAGCGTTATAAATCCGAAAACGAACCTCTGTACTAGCGAGAGGCCTTCACTTTGCAAACAATAAACAAAAACTATGTTTACATCAATACAACATTATTTAATTTTTTTGTATTATACTTCGAAAAAGTATTTTATGAGTGTGTTTGCTATTTTTGGCACAGTCACATTAGTCTATATGGTGTGTCCATCGACTCCGTAGACTCACAGCTGTCCACATGTGGGACATATGTGATGGGTACAATTTGTGTTGTGGAATATTCCAATTTTCTGTCTGTAGCACAATTGTTTTATGACGTAATTTACACCTTCCCGTGGCTCAGCGATAAGCTCAAGGAATTATAAGGCTAAAATTTTGTTACGTCTTTACATTGTTTGAATGTTTTTCGGTAGCATCAAAAAAACAGTTGTTAAGTTATTATTGGAAGAATAAACTTGTCGTTTGAACAACTGTAAGTTGTGTCTGAATAAAGTTATTCTTCTTACCCAACTTTCGTGACCTCTATTTGAAAGTTTAATTTTAGGTTATTTCTCAATATCTCACGAAAAGTATCGTTCGATAATGCACATTCGTGACGTTTACATAGAACAATACACTTTAAAAACGTTGCAGAAACTCACGTGAAGTATGTCTCTCGACATTTTCTTGGTAATTGTGGTGCTCGACTCGTAATCTGAAGGTTGCGGATTCATATCGCAATCGCACCAAACGTGTTCGTCTTTTCAGCCGTTGGGGAGTTTTAAACTGTCTATCAATCCCACTATTCATTGGTAAAAGAGTTTCCCAAGAGTTGGCTGTGGGTGGTAATGACTCGCTATTTTCCCTCTGGTTTTACACTGCTAAATTAGGGACGGCTAACGCTGGTAACCCTCTTGTAGCTTTGCGCGAAGTCCAAAACAAACAATATATTACGTCGTAATTCGTGAACAGAAAATTTCAATGCGCAGTTTTATTGGGTTATTCTTACAGTAATACCTTTTTAAGTGATCTTTTTTCATTTATTGTATGCTGTTTTCTCCGAATCCGTCAGTGGGTGGAAACATTCCTCTCCATGTACCATCTTGAACTTTTTGGACATTCCCTTGCAACATAAACACTTTTTTTTTGAAAAACATTAATTTTAAAATCTAATTTTGAGATATTTAAAGTAATTCATTTTTCATAACTGGTTCTTGAAACTGTTGGTTCTTGGTAAAGCGATATAATTACAAACAAGACAATTGTATGTTTCACAAATACATCATTTATTGACGATTATGGTTTGACCAATGACTTGATGTTACTTTTACTGGCGAAACCACAGTCGTGAAAAAAAGATGTGCCTGTGAACGTAGAATTGGTTTTTTATCAATATTGTGATTTCGTTTTAACGTTTTTTTTATCCTACCTTCAAAAATATTTATAATTGTTAATTATATTTTATACATGGTTTGAACGCATTTTCTAAACTAGTGAAACATAATTAGAATTAACAATACTTGCTATAATAAGCTGTTTCTAGGCCTATTTCATTTTTTCTTAAAAAATCCTTAAAAGCCTGAATAAAAAAGTAGGGTTAAAAGTATAATAGACCTAATACTATATGAATAATTAACTATATTGTACAATGTTTGCTTTATATATACGTACACGTGATTATATATGTAAATAAATGTCAATAATTATCCATATAAATATGTATGTTTGTTTACATTTCGTTTCTATGAAACATCAAAGAGACAGACGGAAAACATTCAACGCTTTGTAGTTTTCTTTTCATCCTCTCATTTCTAAAGTACGTTAAAAGTTGCTTTTGATCTTCGAAATTAATTTTTAATTAATTACAATACGCATAAGCAATTAAGAGAATTTTAGTTGAATCAGTAATAAATTTTGATAACCAAACCTGTATCATGTATTATATCGAAATAATTTATATATATATATTCTATTACAACATACTTTGTACATGGGAAGTAAACAGATGTTTTCATTGTTGTTGTTGTTTTGCTTTAGTTTTGTCCATCTGTTACCATATGGTAAAACAGCTAATTATAACTCTCTCTTTATATAAATGTGAATATTTATAGATGAATTTGAATAATTTAGTAAGTAACGTACAATAAAGCTGTTTTCTAAACTCTCAAGTGTAACTAGTTTCGTGCAAAGTAAGTCGAGTGAAAAGAATTAATATGGCTGGTCCTTAATCAAAATGTATAAATACGTATATAGCTGATAAATTTTATTCCATATTATCATACAATAGAAGTAACATCAAAAATTTTGCTCACGAAACATAAGAATGGAGAGTCTTTATTATTTGTTATCGCTTCAGCTGTTTGTGTATCGAAACTTTTCGTGTGACGTTTAGCCAAACTTTATATACACAATAATTACTCCAGATACGAGTAGCAATACGTAAACCTAATAGTGCATGAAACACATCTGCCGTATGTGGAAATCTATCGTCAGTTGTGTTGTTATACGACAATATTTTATATTATAGAGAAGGTTGAGTATGTTGTAATGAAACGATTTCCAGGTGGCAACCATGGCAGATACAAACTCGTGGTGGAAATCGACGGATCAGAACCAAATTTTGAATTATTTAGTTTTTTTGTAGGTAGTGTAACATCACCAAAATAATAATAATCGCTTTTGGAAAAGGTTTACAACAGCCTTTTCTGGTGCAAACTGGTTGGTTGGTTACTTACAACGAAAGAGTTGAGGTCAAATCTCTAAAACGGTTTTTACATAATGATTTTGTAAAACAAAGAAATAGTGCTCAACTTGGAGCACCAGAACCTTCTAGAAAGGGGCCTGTAACAATTTATACCTTAATCATGGTAATAATGTGCGACATCTTGTAATATTCGAAAATTCACGAGCACCATGGTTCCTGGTAATGGCCATTCACGTGCCCCAAACCACGCATACTTAAGAAGGGCGTCCAACTCAAAATTCATAAAAATATAAAAATCACATATACACAAATTGCTTTTACGATACATTTATTCAAATGTCGCTTGCCTTGAGCATCCAGAGAATTAAACAAGTATATATACTATTCCATATCAAGTTGTACCTACAGGTTAAGTTGCCAATGGACTTTTGTGGAATTGGACTTTTAAAACAGGCGTTGTATTCCTACATTAAGTGATTTAGGGAAATTTGACAGAGGGTAGGTGTGAGCTGGTGACTGGACATTCTTACCAAATGTTCTGTTGCATCGGGATATTATTATCAAAATCAGTCATGGACTCTTGACGAGAGCGGCTCAGATGTGAACGTGTTTGACCAAGAAGCCAGTATTTAGAGATTTATGCCCTATTACTGTATTTGCACGCGGATACCATTCGCGCTCTGCATTTTGATTTAACAAACATGATACGAAAGTGACGACCAAACATAATTTTCAGTCCGAGTAGCCATGAGTTGGCAGTAAATAGTGATGTTTCTTACCTCTGTCCTGTCACATAAAATTAAAGACGGGTAACACTAATCGCCCTGGAAGAGATTTGTGCGAAATTAAATAACATCATACAAGAGAAACATGTAAACGTGATTTTAGTTTATACAGTTGAAATAATTATAAAATTTCCTAAAATCCTACATCCAGTAGTACAACTGCATCTGCGGAATTACCCCGCTAGATACCCACGATGGGTAGAGCACAGATAGCCCATTGTGTTACATTGTGATTAATTCTAAAACAAATAAGTCCTAAATTCGGTAAGATTTTATACTTTTCTGTACAGAAATTCACCAGAGCTAAACGTTTGGTGAAAAAACATTTAATGTATGTTTTGATAAATAATATGCACAACTTGAACTTTTGTTTTAAAAGAAAGAATTGCTCAATAAACTAACTCCAAATTTTAGCAATTTAAACCATTAAGATCACCCTCAACTGAGCGGAGCCTGGCATGGCCAGGTGGTTAAGGCACTCAACTCATAATCCGAGGGTTGCGGGTTCGAATCCCGTCATACCAAACATGCTCGCTCTCTCAGCCGTGGGTACGTTACAATGTTACCGTCAATCCCACTAATCGTTGATAAAAGAGTAGCTCAAGTGATGTCGGTGGGTGATGATGACTAGCTCCCTTCCCTCTAGCCTTACACTGCTAAATTAGGGACAGCTAGCGCAGATAGCCCTCCAATAGCTTTGCGCGAAATTCAAAATAAACCAAACCAAGCCAGCGGCTAGAAAAAATACCACAATGATTTATATCTTGTTTCATTATTAAGACGAATTTTATGTTTCTCTTCCTATTAACAACGTGACTTCATCAGCCACATTATCACCATATTAACCTTCGCATCAATGCGCAGTTGAAGAATGTTATATTCTCATGTTCTTCCAAACTCTTATCTATTCCACCTTGGACTACATACATCCGATGATCAATACGAGTGTCATGTAATTAATAAAGAATGAAAAGTTCCAAAATGCTTCTTTAAGACTAGCCGCGGTAATGTACTTCAGTCAATAGGATTTTAACACCTCACAACCATAACCAGCATGTCGAAACACCAACAGTGTTTACAAGGAAAATTATTTATTAGGTCTTGCAGTATAAAAACCGTCCATTCTATCATAGAGCCGCTTCCTTTTCCAGTTGGGAAATTATAGCTTCGCAACGATCCTATAGACAGGAAGCAAGTAATAAATAGTTTATGAGAAGTCTCAAAAGGCGAATATATATTTGTGAGATCTGCTGAAATCAGAAAAAAAACATAAAGAATGGGAAAAACGCGAAACACAATATCTTTCATATATACAAATATCTATAGAGACCATAATGAACATTTATTTGTCTTGATGCTAGTAAAGCATCAAGGCTGACTTCAAACAGCCCACGGATGTAACTGGAAGTCATAAAGTTTGGTTGGTTGGTTTGACATCTGTTGGCGAAAAGTAATTAGGTAATCCTTGGATGGAGAAACCAGCGAGGATCTCTCTGGTTTGGGGATGTTCTTCAAACCCTTCTCAATAGTATCTCCTTGTGAGCAATTTAAAGTAACATGGAATGTAATCTCAACGGGTATATCCACAGTTGACTCTGAATTCAAGAGGAGCTAATTGTGTTTTGGGGTAGATGTTTCCATCAAGATGTCTCCAAAACGTAGCTTCTTAACTGATTTAGGGGAACTAGTAAGCCCCTTTAATTCCTTATGAATAAGAAAGGGAGACATTTACTCTAAAGGTTTGTCGGACAAACAATATAATATGGGAAAGGTGTACATGTGTGAAGGGAGGTGGAAACTGCTGCTCAAAATCTTTAAGATGTGGTCATTTACTGATGATCTGTTTTTATTACTTTATTTTTATTTGGATTTGAGGGATTCGTAATTAAAAAAGAAAGACTCATTGGATGCAAAACAATGCCTATCAAGAACACTCCAGAAATGCCATGATTTTTTGAGCACTATACCCAAATAGCAGTATCAGATATAATGTCCAGAACACAAGTTCAAAATGCTCTATAGTGGTTTTCATTTGAACCTAGCCCAACAGGACCAGTCAACTGACCATAGGCGGGCAACTCCCAGGCCACCTGTCTGTAGGAATTCACGGCAAAAGTGGCGTTTTGGGGTGAACTTCACAAGCTATAAATTACTGCTAAAAGCAATAAGCTGTAAACAGAGAAGAGCTTCAAATAATATTTCATTCCACTGATAGGCAGTGCTCCAAAGCTTCAGAATATTTAGTGTTTAGAAAACAAAGAAACTACACAGTGTGATCATCACCTAGATGTGTGCCAGAACGTGAAAGTGGTATTACCGACTGGTGTAGCTAGTAAAAACAAAGTAAAATAAATTAATAGGACGATATGCAGCCAGAATGCCTCTGATAACAATAACAAAAAAACTCTCTCTTTTGTTTTACCTCCTGCGACACAGCTATTTCTGTAAGAGGTGTCAGAGTCTGTCA
The DNA here is from genome assembly GCA_011833715.1 of Carcinoscorpius rotundicauda. Classification (NCBI taxonomy): domain Eukaryota; kingdom Metazoa; phylum Arthropoda; class Merostomata; order Xiphosura; family Limulidae; genus Carcinoscorpius; species Carcinoscorpius rotundicauda. The sequence goes on from CM022395.1 coordinate 53,464,581, forward strand.
ATACAACCCCTGATGTTGTCAACTAATATTGAACTCAACCTCTCGACTTTATAATCCGTTTATATTATTGCTAAACAAATAATCACTAGCTTTGAAGAAATATTGGAAAACAGACAGATAGACGCTAAAAGAATAAATAGAAATATTAAATTTTAGCTTGTGTAGAAGAATATATGGGTATAATCAGTTAAAGTAACATGAGCGTAAAATATTTATACAAAATGTAAATAATAGATACAAGTACGGTTAAAATACCACAGATTCATTATATGAAGCCTAACGTGTAATTAATTTATATGAACTACCAACGAATAAACAGGAGAAAAAGTAGATATTCTCAGCTTACAAGCAGACGTCGTATAAAAGGTTTCGTTAATCCCTGAGGATGTTCTGGCTGCGAATTTACGTCACGTTTTATTCTTGATCGCAAAACTCCTTTTGCATGAGTAATTTATCGAATTAGGATGTCTGGAGAATAAGGAGCTGGCGTTTCACTTTAAACTTTTTGTGTTCCTGATTTTGGTTGTCAAGTCTGCGTGATGTACTTACAGTGTAAATTCAAGTATATTCTGTTGAATACCTTCTGTCGAGAAAGTATATTCTTTGGTTTTTAATATCTTTAGAAAAAGCTAGAAAACGACACGGGGGTCTCAATGTATATGATATGGTCTATATGTAAATTATAAAGGATTACTCTTATTTGCCGGGTATTTCAAACAAACTTTCCCATGTTGGAAACATGATCTCAGGTTTCATTATCTCTTCTGGACTCAGTTTTCTCTTGTTCAAATTATTTGGTTAGTTTTTAACGATCATTATGTAGTAATATTGATTACTATTTAGAGGTGATGCTGTTCCCTATCTTTTTATTGTGGTATCTCTCTACTTACAGTTACCTTGCATACGCCAAACCACATTTGGTTTTATAAAAGCATAGATACATATGGCCCGAGAAACTTAATATACCAAAATGCTTGTGTTGACTCATCATACCTATCTACCACGTGTATTAAAGTGAAACAAATAAATGTAAGAGATCTATTCACCCGTCCTTTATTTTGGTTCTAACAGCGGTAGTACAGATTTTTGCAGGCAGTCTTACGAGAATTGTGACTACGTGCATTCTTGCTGAGAACTTCTGAATAAAAACTGAGCAGATAAACTCGTATTTGAAACTGAGCCAATGCACGATAGCTCTACAAAGCAATCCCCCTAAGTGCATTAGATATAATATGAAAGTATAATATAAAAAGGCTGTAAGATTTTCTGATGCTTATAAATCGATTCTCATAATTGAGAGCCAGAATATTAGATGTATGAAGCTTACATCTGAAGTTTAAAGTAACACTGATCGATTGATTCGAAATATCTTGAATTTACGCGGACTATAAAATTGATGACACGACGTTATAAATCCTATAGAAAGTGTCATTATAAAACTAATGGGACATACACGGTTGAAATACCGTCAAATGGATCAGTACGTTGGGAAACACTCGTGTCTTTGTTAAGCACATTTAAAATTTTAGGTATTTGGAAACGTAGCGGTTTTTTTTATATAGTTTGAGTCAGTACGTGAATTTATTAAAGAATTCGTTTTGTAAATGTCAAAATCCTCTTTTGCTGATAAAGAGAGAATCCAAAATTATAATAGAACGAACTCTGATTTTTTTTTTTTTTTTAGGAATTGCTACAAAAATTGAAGAATAGTTTGAAAAACATACGATTGGCATCATTCTAAAACTGTTCAACGCTACATGAAAAAAAATAGAAAAACACATTTGACTGGCTAAAAACAATTTTTACTTAATTGTCCTGGAATAAAAAAAATATTAAGATAACATGGTAAGAAAAACAGGACAACATCTTATTCCCTGCTTCATAAAATGCTTGGAACAACACAGTGAGGACATTAAAAACTAACCAAAGAATTTGAACAAGAACAAACTGAGTTCAGAAGAGATGATGAAACCTGAGATCGTGTTTCCAACATTGAAAATTTTGTTTGAAATATCCGGCAAGTAATAGCAAACCTTTATAACTTACATATAGACCATATCAATAGAGTTGTGTTTCATTTACAAAAAAAATTCGCAGGATGTAAGTATCATGAAGGTTCCTGTTTTGTGGCTTCTTTAACATCGTTGTCCTCAACCATGCGAGAATTATTAAAGGTAGAAGAACAAATGTCTGGTTGATTGAAATCGACCTCATGCCAATAGCAACTGATGACATGACGTTGTAAATCCTATAAAAAGTGTCATTATCAAGGTAATAAGTTGTAATAACGTCAAATTGTCCAGTATTTTGTGAAACACTTGTAGCATTGTTGAGTACAGTTGAGAATTGAAGTATTTGGAAACGTAGCGATTTTTGTGTGTGTGTAAAGTTTGAGCTAGTATATTAATTTATACAAAGATTATCAGTTTTATATATGTTTTTACCCAAACATTTTCATTTTATATATACAGCATATACCAATAAAAAAGCTACAGTTGGCTTTAAGCTGAGTATATAAATTCCAGGCAGTATTAAGATCATCCAGGACTGAGCCGTTTACGTGGTATTGCTAAATCATTGACGCCACTAGTAGAAAAAAAAATCATCGTAGATATTTGCTTATGAACAATAAAAATAGATGAGTTGAAAAGCAGATTAACGCAGCAACATTGTAAAAAGTTACAATAACCTGAAGCTTCAAGGTTATGAAAAAGTGAAGACAGAGCAATGTGCAATAGTAAAATTGGGTGAAGAATTGACTTGTCGAGATGCGCAATACATAACCTTGTATAATCTAGAAAGGATGCATTCATTACTATGGATAACAACTAACTACATCTTCTAAATGTTTTGGTTTCGTCTGTAGTAACTTATGTGTTCCAATCATGGACAATTAACAAAGAAGGAATCTTGCATGACACTGAGCAACGATACTTCGTTTCTTTGGTTTGTTTTGAATTTCGCGCAAAGCTACTCGAGGGCTATCTGCGCTAGCCGTCCCTAATTTAGTAGTGTAAGACTAGAGGGAAGGCAGCTACTCATCATCACCCACCGCCAACTCTTTGGCTACTTTTTTACTAACGAATAGTGGGATTTACCGTCACATTTAACGCAACTACGGCTGAAAGGGGCGAGTATGTTTGATGTGCTGGGGATTTGAACCCACGACCTTCAGATTACGAGTCGAGCACCTTAACTACCTGGTCACTTAACCACCGGGTCGCTATAATACTATCGATAATCTTGCAGGTGTTTTATACACAAGTTTAATGAGGTGTCTTAGATTATCTCAATCGAACAACAATGATATCACTGTGAAAAATGAAATCACAAATAATAGTTTCATTAAAATAATATTATGAAAGGCAAAATAATAGTGAAAAAAGATTAAAAATTAAGGATTTTTTAGGATTTACTTTAATATGTTATTAAACTGAGCACTGAAGACAATAATCTGTGAAGTCGCTCGGTTTCTACCTCTGACTACTAACTGTTATTGTTAAGAACGTCTGATTAAAACTAGCTTAATTATATAAAAACAAAACGTAAAACAATTTTTAAAAGTAGGTTGTAAGCTGGTAAACTTTGATATTTGGTATCCTCAACCTTAACAACTCTTAGAAACCTAAACTGAACGAGTTAATTTGAAGTCCCTAAATTTCAAAAATAACCATCCATAATTTAAAATTTCTGATTAGATGGATGGCAAACTGCCAGCACCAGTTGACGGTCACTGTTAACCGAACTGAAGAAATGACTGTCGTGGTTATAACACTTCTACATTTAAAATACAGAACACGTACGGTGGCTTATCGCGACTCGATATTTGAACCTTTCGATTCGCAGTAACCATGGTAACCGGCATGACTTTGATCTGGCTATGAGATAATATTAAGTGAGGATGATATCCCGAACTGCTTTTGTTTCTTTTTCGTAATTTTATCAGAGCTTTGTTGTCATTTGTGTTCAAGGGAAATATTTTTAATACGTTGATTGTTGTTTTTTTAATTTTGCGCAAAGCTACACGAGGGCTATCTGTGCTAACCGTCACTAATTTAGGGTGTAAGACGAGAGGGACGGAACTAGTCATCACCACCCACCGCCAGCTCTTGTGCTACTCTTTTACCAACGAAAGGTAGGATTGATTTTCACATAATAGTGCCTTCACAGCTGAAATGACAAGCATGTTTGGTGTAACGAGGATTCAAATCCACAACCCTCAGATTACGATTCGAATCCCTTAAGTACATCGTTTCTGTTATTTGGTGTATTCAGAATTAACACTGCTTTTTTATGATGCAGGTGAAATTTCAAGCAGCTTTGTTGACACAGTGTTTGCTTTTTGGTAGATGTAATGGAGACATCAATTAAAATGATTTGATTTTTCCAGTTAAACCTTACCCTGTTTACTTTGTAAAATACCTTCAACTTCTTTTCGTTTTCTTTAGGTAAGAAATTTTATGTGTTTCGATCGTTGTTATGAGAAAGTGTCTGAATCGATTTCGATTAAATTCAGTGGAAGCATCGAACTAAGCCCTCTCAAAGCCTGAGTTTAGATGGATAAGCAATCGAAAGAAGGGCTCAAGTTTGGTTGCATTTGAAGTTCTACCGTTGCTTGAAGCAGAGCCAAACGAAACGACGTTTAATGCTTTGTGCAGCGTAGTACCTTTGCTAATCACTTGTATCTTGGCGGGCTGTTTAAGGAATGACACATAAGAACACTATTCCATGGAGACAACGTAACGATGTTACATAAAGCCCAGATACGTTATATACATATATATTAGTGAAATTAAATAATTATATCTAAGCGAAATTAAATGGACAAAAAAAAATCACGAAGAAGAACTGCGTTAAAAACCGCAAAATCATAACCTCTCATTAATTATATTATAGCCATAACATTTTTCAAACCTTAAACCAAAACGCATTAACATGAAATAAAATAGCCTGCATATATATATTTTTAAAAAGGATCCTAGGCTACAAACTACAACGTGGGAATATACAATGTATCCTAGGTTTTGGAGGTGACTGTGGACGTAAAAACCCATATTGCAGTGGGGATACACCGTCTATCAGTTTTAACTTCCAATTCGCTAATCTCACATTAGAAAATTAGAAATCAAGTGAAAGATTGTTTGTTTGTTTTTGCAATTTCGCACAAAGCTACCCGAAGGCTATTTGTGCTAGCCGTCCCTAATTTAGCAGTGTAAGACTAGAGGGAAGGCAGCTAGTCATCGCCACCCACCGCCAACTCTTAAGCTACTCTTTTATCAAGGAATAGTGGGATTGACCGTCACATTATAACGTCTCCACGGCTGGAAGGGCAAGCATGTTTGGCACGACTGGGGCACGAACCCGCGACTCTCAGATTACGAAGCGCACGACTTAACGCGTTAGGCCATGCCAGGCCTAAATGAAAGAGATTTGGCTGCTCAAACCCACAAAGTCCCATATCTATATCACCCTTCACTATCAAGTTAAAATAAGAAAAATAAAAGATAAACATAAAAAGATGAAAATAAAAATAAGGTCTACCACTTGAGATTAAGTAAGGTTTAACTTAACTCTTGAAGTTAGCATTCCTGTCACTAGTAAGGTAGAGACTCTAATTAACATGACATTAGCAAAGTAATAGTTTACTGTTACTGTCGTGCTTTTATATGCGGCTTAAGGTATACATCCGCGTAAAGTAGTGCCAAGCTCTTAGACGACCTTGCACGACAAGCAAGTAGATCTGTCAATTCATTGAATGAATTTTGTTGACTTATCATAATGCTTGAAACCAAAACTAACTCAACAGCTGGTTGTGATCGAAGACAGTAAATTGGCAGCCTGTTTGCATGTATTTCTTATCGTTTTTTTCAGATTAAGAGTCAACCAGAATCTTTGATTTCCTTCTTTACTCCTTTTATTAAAGTTGCATCCAGTAACTAACAAAACTAATAATAACTTTCTTGCAGCTTTCGCAATGTTCCTGTGGCGTCAGCGTATAGATAATGTGAGAAGCTGGTTTCAATACCACCTGGAATGTATTTTATATTTAACGTATATATTTCTCTTCTTATTCAACCATTGTTATGTAGCTTCCCGCATTCGTTCATTAGATGTGTCATACCTTTCTCTATATTAAACGTATGTACATCATATATGAAATTATAAATGTTATTCCTTGAAGGATTCAGAAATAACGTGAACATACACCAAAGTACACCAAATGCTTTCATGACCTTTATCAACCTTGGGCATATTTGCAGACAACTACACAATAAATAAAATATGTGTACAAACGTGACCGTTTTTGGCTTCAATGCAGGCAAGCTGTTTTATTGTGAAAAGAGTGATCTTAATGGACATCTGGCATATAGGAGGGCCTTGTCTGTTACTTAGCGTTTTTACTCTTAACACAGTATTTAGGCTCAGTGTCGAACGTCTGATGTGACGAACCAGAATCTGCTGATAGTAGTCGTTTGTTTATATTGCGAACGATTTTCTGCTTTATCCAGGTATCCAGGCAACAACGTAACCAATCTGGTACTTTTTACATTCTAATGAGACAGTTAGAAGCACTTATTGCCATCTTGAACAGCCTGTCGTGATTAGCCGGCTTTCATTCGTGTCATAGCTTTTCATTTGAATGAAACATCCACATGTGTTTTTGAGGTCCAACTATATTTCACGAACAATTTGAAGTACTGAAAATAGGCTTAATCACTTCAGATTTGGAACTTAGACAAGAATGTTTGAAACTGCTGAACACAGAAACAGGTTTGGCTGCCTAAAACGCTAAAATTGAGTTTCGATACACACATTGGGCAAGGCATAAACGATCCATTGTGCAGCATTGTGCTAATAAATAAACAACAATTTGTATATTATTTACATGAACGTTTATTATGTACCATATTTACGTTATACTAAATTGAGAGGGCGTGAGGACATATAGAATAGCCAAATGTCTGTTTGTTACGCGTTTAAACTCCTGAATGGTTAATTGTAGAAAAAAAAATTATAAAATTATTCTTTTTTATGGAATTCCTAAAATTTCATGTTCGATCCTTCAGTGTCAGAAAATGGTTATTAAGATAATTTTTTTTCTTTTTGAGGGGAATTTTCACTAACGAAAGCAAGTCTTCATCTGTATAGAAATATAAACTGTCAAAAAAGCAATAACCTTGGTAGCGGTTTTCCTTTGGCTTGATAAAATGATAAAAAATAACGCATGGTGGCATTTAAAGTAAAATAAATATCCCCTCTGCGACACAGCGGTATATCTGCGGACTTACGATACTAGATTCCGGGTTTAATACCCGTGGTGGGCAGAGCACAGATAACCCATTCTGTGGCTTTGCGCTTAACTTCAGAACAACAGCAGAGAATCCCTGAAGGTGTTTAGCGAATCTGTTGTGCTGGATGTACTCGTTGTATCGAAACCGAAACTTTTCTGTCAGCGTTGTGTTGAAGTCAGTATTCTGTGTTTGTGTATTTTTCTTATAGCAAAGCCACAACGGGCTATCAGCTGAGTCCACCGAGGGGAATCGAACTCCTGATTTTAGCGTTGTAAATCCGTAGACATACCGCTGTAATAGCAGGGGACAGTATTCTGTGATTAAAAACAGTTGAAAAATGACGTTTTCCAGGTAGACAAATAAATAATGCAATAGATAGGCTAGTATGCATTATTTCTTCCAACTTGGATGTGCCATAGCATAATTAACGCAGATTTATTTGTGATTTCTTAATAGATCTAAAATGATCGTCATATTATTTTTATTCTATTTTTAGATATTACTCTTTATATTCATGAACACTGAAACTAGTTCATTTTGCGGCAATATTACGTTGTTGAAATAACCGTAAGATATTCACAACTGAAGTTGTTTGTTTGTTACTTTTTCATCTTTTAGTTTGAACGGTTAAACCCTTTCAGTGGAATAGCGTTTGTTTACTTGTACTTATATTGTTGTTAATCACATACATTCATATCCGTTGGATTTTCCCAGACTCCTAAATTCCACACATAATTCACTTTCATTTGGAATATTATTTGTAATCTATGATAAACAAAAACATTTTATCATTTGAGTGCATTGTAAAGATTTTTTTTACATGTTGGTGTGAAAGAGTTTATTTGCACCTACGTTAAAAAGCAAGTACAACTATATGAGAGCTGCACAATACATGTTTTAGTGATGTATTTTTAGAACATCGATCGTTTGTTGGAGAATATGGAACAAAAATCTGGCGTATTTCTATGAGTATCAGTGTTCATTATAACAAGCACGCATCAATACTTGTAGTTTGTGTCATAATCATTTAGTATATAAACATTCTATTCTGGGAAAATCTAAACCATCTGTCGAACAAAGCTCCGTGGTTTGCTGCTATTTTCAGAAGCTGCTGATCTAAAAATAGAAAAGATTTTTCTCTTCGCCACGCAACTTCAAACTGCATTGCATGCGCTTGCAAAACGTCACGCTGACGTGGTAAATTATTATTTAACAACTATAGCGTCGGTGGCGCCTGGTCAGACGGACGTGACTAAGAAGGCATATATGACTTACGTAGAACTAACTCGCTATCGATGGTGTCGCAGGCTGGCATTGATTTGACTAGGTTGCCATGGCAACAGTGTCTGGCAGTGAGCGTCAATCGGTCCGTCGTGTATAACGTTCGAGATGCTCAGAAAACGTGACTGAGTCTGCTTTCACTGAAGAGAAGTTTCCGAAACTGATTAATCACATCACCATATCCCAGCATTCTAAATTAACCCACCTTTTCTGTGATAAAGGAAATTTCGTGCTTTGAACAATACGTTCTGTTATACGAGTTTCACTTAAACCTATATCGTAATTTGTTTTCATTACAAGATTGTGAAACGCGGGGTTGTTGACTGATGTATAGGATGGGCTTTACGATTTTTGTTCGTATAAATTTGATCAGGACCTCGGCCTTAAAACAACAGCCACAATGATAGTCATTCGGACATTAGCATCAATGAAAATTCTTACATCTGTTTTGTGTGTTTTGATAAAGCTATGCTTTATGACATGCAGTGCTTACCGTGAAATTGAACGACATTTCTGTTTTATAAACATACATTGAAAGATGTGTCAAAACATTACAAACATAACGTGTGACAATTTATTTTCTAGATTTTCATTTACACTTTCATGTTTAGAAATATTTGCGTGGCGTTATTTATTTTCAAATTAGATTATTTTTTTATAATGTAATGGATTAATAGCCCAAGTTGATTCTTATACGACCGCGCTGAGATTAGAATAACAAATCTTTACTTATATCTGTCATTGAGAATTCTGAATTTAAAAGTATTGAGCGACATGGAGTTATTCCACGATTGGTGCTCTCTGCTTTTAGACAGTAAAATGACTCCGAGTTGGGTCGCGGGTTCGCATCCCCGTCGCGCCAAACATGCTTGCCCTTTCAGCTGTGGGGGCGTTATAATATGACGGTCAATCCCACTATTCGTTGGTAAAAGAGTAGCCCAAGAGTTGGCGGTGGGTGGTGATGACTAGCTGCCTTCTCTCTAGTTTTACACTGCTAAATTAGGGACGGCTAACACAGATAGCCCTCGTGTAGCTTTGCGCGAAATTCAAAACAAACAAACAGACAATATAAGACTTTTACTGTTTGATCGAGAAATTTGTGAGAAAAGTTCCTGACAGACAAAAACAATTTTCTTTCTTTATGTGTTCCTAATTCAATTAACAACAGACCTTTGCAAGTACCGTTAACTGTTAGAAAATATAATGATTATCTTCAACTTCACGTAAAACTTTAAGATTGTAAATATACTATTGAATCTTGGTGAAAATAATTTTAAGCTTTATAGTTATGGTTAGTAGCGGATACAGTCACCTAGATCTAATTATTAATTATTATTTTTAAGTTGAACTACTAGCTACTATTTACTATCCAGTTTTATCGGTAGATTTGGCTACTAATCATCTGATGTTTTAGAAACAAACCCAACCATAGGTGCAACGAACGGATTACACACCAGTACGATCGTGAACCTCAAGCCCTTGCTATGGTCTTATGTGCTCAAAAGAGATGCATTTTTTTCTGTTGAGAACTGGTGTTCTTAAGAAGCGGTTATGGAACTTGTTTTGTGATGTTTCATTTAATACTTTCTACAACATTTAGATATGTGGTGGATCTTGTTGATAATTCCTTGAATGTTCTTGAATTATCCCAATAATTACATTACGTGATAGGCCTACACCAATACTCATTTCATGCGATCAACAGCTATTTCCGTATATTTTTACATTCTAGAGTTAAATTCCCTTCAGTGAATCACAGTGTACTGAGATCACGAAATATACACTTTCTTTGTAGCTTCTCAAATAATTAATTCTCTTAAATTTAGGCACGATAATATAATTCAAATGGAAATGAAGAATTGTTATAAAAGTTAACATAGTGTGGATACATTATTTTATGTTAAGAAACGAATCATTAGATTTAACAAAATAACGTGTAAGAAGTGATTCGATTACGTACTACGATTGTTAATCTGTCGTTGAATTTCGAGCAGAGGTACACGAAGGCTATTTGCGCTAGCCGTTTCTAATTTATCAGTGTAAAATTAGAGAAAAGGCAGCTAATCATCACCACTCATCGCCCAAATCTTGAGCTACCGTTTACCAATGAATTGTGGGATTGACAGTTGCATATAACGCCCCCACGGCTGAAAGAGCGAGCATGGTTGGTGAGAAGTGATTTTGAACCCGCTACTATCAGATTAGTAACCGGGCGTCCAATGCTAGGCTGGATAGATAGGTTTGTAAGCTTATTTTTAATTATCTTACTGCAGAATCGTAAAATAAATATAGATAAGGTACATGTTTCATGAAAATGTTATTTTAATTCAGAACGACTATGCAAAGCTGTTTACAAAACATATAACAAAAGTTTCTATATAAGATAAAAATATAACCTCGTTCAATCAGATTTCGCGAGGAAAGAACTTTTTGATATACGAGCTATAACATCTCTTTATTTTCATGTAAAAATAAAAAAAAATCCATAAATTGTAAACTAAAAGACAATTGAACGAATCTAGTGATTCTTGCATACAGCTAAAAAACAATCTATGAGCACTTAAACAATTTGGATAAAATATTTTAAACAACGAAATATTATTATTACTTGAAAGTTTGAAATTAAGGATTGTTTATAACTCAGTTTTCCTGTATTGTTTTTGAACACGCGTTATTAATTTTGAACAAACGAACAACTTATTTAACTTAAGTCAAATAACAAGTGTTTGTCGTTTTAAAATTGATTCAAAATTAATAATCTGGTTTTCTGATATTGGAAGTGATCTGTGAAACTTGTCGCTTTATCTGCACCTCTTTGGATTGCTTTTCTCGTAAACATTTTTTGTTTCTCTGCGCACCGCTGTTTCTCGTATCGCCACCCCTAGTGGGACAGCGGTAAATGTACATACTTTTATCACTACAATAGTAGTTGACAGAACTCAGATAACCCAATTTATGACTTTTAAGCTAAACTAAATCACACGCGCAGATAAAACAATGCATATAATCGTCGATTATTCTTTTCAAAAGTATTTGATCGATTATAATAATCTGTAAAATCATGGTCGTGGAATTAGATGTCGATATTCGATTTGTTTGGTTTTAATGAAAACAAAACCGTACTCGTGGGTGCTGCGAATTAAAATACTTATGTTGTTGAGAATACTTTTTAGATATTATTTTAAATCTTTGATAAATAGTACCATTTCTTGGAAACTTGATATACAGTGTTTAGAAAATTATTTAGCAGCCTTAAGGTGTCGTCAGGACCCATATCAGTACAGCCAGTCATTCTCAGTCTGACGACAATGCATCTTTGGAATAGGCCCGCAGCGTAGTTTTCATTGAATAAGGTTTAGTCGTAATGCTCTCATGTCTAAATCACATAGTTTCCTCCTATTGCTTTTCACAATTACAGAACTTGGTCTTATTGTTTATTCTGGACGGTTCTGCAGCATGACCATTTGTTGAGTATGTTTTCCAACTATGATCCAAGTATTGATCCAACCAACATAATTAAAGCTTTTTAGTGCTGTTAGAGATGAGAAAAATACACTCACACACATACTCACATATATATGGTATAATTAAAATAAGAGGTGAAAATTCACTTGAGGTCAACTGCAAAATAAATGATTACTAATTAATGCTCTTACATAGAACATTTCATTTTAAACTAATCAGTGATTACTGAAAAAAAAGTAATATTTTTTTGCATTTCGAGACATGTTATAGTACTAATTTTAATAGCATTTTCACTGAAACAAAAACATTGCATCAAATAGTAGGAATGAACATTGCGCTTCTAAGTCGTTTTGGTATAATATATTAATTATATTAAATTTGAGGGATGATTTGATCTCCTGGTCAATATTCGAAACCAGAACCTAATGATATCTAAGCTTATCCTGTACGTTCTTAAATTATAGTCTAGACAATAATTAATCTGTAATATCTTACAGAATGGACCAGTAACTTCCGTTTCTAAGGCTTCAAGTGATAATGCTCATATCCAAAACCTAGGTAAACGTTAAATGACGGTAGTGGAACATCCAAACTCCTTGTTCTAAATACCAGTAAATGGAAAATAATGAAATCTTTGCTTGGGATAATAGCTAAACGGTATATTAATGAATTAACTCCTACCTGCAAACAGAATACACGATATAATAGATTTAATTTATTTTCACGTTTCAGTGTGTTTGGTTTCATCTCTGCTCTGTAATGAATTATCCAACGAACGAAATATTTAACAGCATAATACCACTTTGCTACAAAGTCATTCAGGTTTTATTTTAATGTGGGAAACATAAGGCACATAAGATAGCAAATTATTTTACTTATGATATCAGAGAAAGAAAAAAATCATATTTGCAAATACTGACTTTATTTGTTTACTAAGTCACACTTTTCAAACTGAAATGTGTTTCTTAGATTTTCAATACAAAACTTTAGCAGGTTGTATTTCTAAGTTAGTATTTCAAATCACGATAAATGTGTATTTAATGTTTTTATAAAGGATGCACAAACCTGGATTTATTGCAATTATTAGAATGCTTATGATAAACATCAATGGTCTTTAATGTGAGAAAAAAAACGTTTAACCTAGAGAACAAAATAGCTTTATAGTTAACACTAACATTAATATGTTTCATTCTTAACCTGTACCTAACCTGTTTATGTGTAATTCATGTTTAGACTTTCCTTTTATGGTCTTCATTGATTTTATAAGGCTTCTTTATAACCACATTAGCGAATGTAATCACTGGGAGTCTTTATAAATCTTGTCGTGATGTTCTAAGGTAGCTTAGAAATATTCGTTCAAGTCCGAGTTATATTTCATTATGACCTCATAAACCAAAATTTTCGCAACGTTCCTCAGAAAGTGGATTTTTGAAAACAGCAGAAAGACGCAAGACTAACAGTGAAACACTTTCACTAACATGCCTAAAATGTAAGTACGTTCAACATCTTGTAGCTTTCTAATACGACTTATGATGCCGAAACTGACTAGAACGAATATATGAACTACTTAGCTATTCTTAGCATGACGTTTATCGTAACCTTATAAATAACTTACATTGCGATAAAAGTGTTTACTTTTTACTCAACAAAGAATGGTCTTTCTTTGTTTTTGAATTTCGTGTAAATCTGCTTCATGTCTAATGGCTCTCGCCGTCCACAGTTTATCACTGATGCACCAGAGCAAATCAACACCTCCCATCATCAGCTCTTGGGCTACTCTTTTACCAGCGAAACGCAGATCGGCATGGCTAGGTGGTTAAAGCACTCAACTCGTAATCTGAGGATCTCGGGTTCAAATCCCTGTCACACCAAACATGATCGTCCTCTTATCCGTGGGGGTGTTATCATGTCTGGTCAATCCCTCTATTCTTTGGTAAATGAATAGCCCAAAGAGTTGGCGGTGGGTGGTGATAACTAGCTACTTTCCCTCTATTTTTACACTGCTAAATTAGGGACGGCTAGCGCAGATAGCCCTCGAGCAGCTTTGCGTAAAATTCAAAACAAACCAAACCAACGAAAAGTAAGACTGATCGTAATACCCGCATTCTAAAAGGACAAGCATTTTCAAAGACAAGATTCAACTTCGCAATTTGTGGAATTTGAGTGCTCTAACTACTCAAAAGTGATAATTGAAATGACTTTATTTATTCTAGAAAAGTTGAAATATTCTTTGCTATCATTTGTAGCTGACAGTTATATTATCACAGAATGTTAAAATGCCTTTCAACATCACCACTAGGCAATCGAAATGTAAACTAATAGATATTTTTTTAACACAAAAATATGTTATTCCCGAATATCAACACCAGATGTTTTGCTGTTTATTCCATTTAAATATAAGTATTGTTTGTTGCTAATGTATGTAGTCATTACTAAGAAAAGCGTATTTAAACAAAATTCGGCGATTTTTGTCATAATGGACTTCCAGTATTTTTATTGTACTTTTGTTTAAAATATCTTTGACAGAAGTCACTTTTTGTTCATCTATTTAGCGTATTTTCTCTCCTATATAAACGTATCGACTATCGTGATGCGCAAAATATTAAACTTTGGTTTATCATCTTGAAGCATCTGAGTAAAAATGTCCTAACATGTTCAAAGGAGTTTCACGGGAAAATAAAATAAATGCAGATTACTATTATTTAAAGTTTTCTTTGCGCGAATTATGAAAAAATATAATTTATTATATCTATATGTGACAGAATATTGAAGAGATAGAAAAAAAATAAGAAAATAAAAGCTTCTGATGCCTTCTAATAACATTAGGGATTACCTTGTTTATAGAAATACACAACTCTTTCATATTAATGTGTTTTTTAACAGTCAGTATAGATGCAAAAATAAAAACGATATTTAATAACGTTTCTATATATGAGAGGAGAATGCAATTCACAGAGCTTTCCTACCTCATGATTTATAAAGATAATGGTTTGTGTGTAATATTTTATCCGATAAATTATTTTTTTTAAAACTTGCATTGGGCACTTTAACGTTTTCTTCAGATTTGTTATGTATTATAATTTTTAGAAATGATTAAGAAGATATGGAGGACTTAAGTCAAATAAAGACATAGATATTATTAGCAATCAGTTTCATAACGTCAAACGTTATGAATAACTTTATTTTTCGAAAGTGATAAGAAATAAAAGTTGGATTTCATCTCAAGTAAACTATTTTGCATTAAGCCTTTCAAGTATTTAAAGATAAATCTATGTACATTATACACCCGAAGAAAGCGTGGGTCTGAACATTTTCTAAGTCCTTCATCTCTAGTTCTCTCCTCACCAGTGACAGTAATAATTATGACACCTGATATCTCTTTGGGGATTAGGGGGTGAAACAAAAAACCTTTTGAACCTTCCTAATGCAGTGCTGTGCTTGTAGGATTTCAGATATGTGTAGTAAGTGAATTTAGGACGTTAACTCTAGCAATAATCCAATTAGTTTTTCTTATTGGATTTGCCAGACTAGAATGAGAAAAATGCACGTGGCTCAGTCTTGGCATTTTGAGTGTTATCGTTAATTTAATATCAAAATATTGTATAAATAAATTGGGGATGTTTGCACAATTCTAACGTTTTCTGGGTAATTTGCAAATAAATACTTATTTTCTTAGAATGAAATTCATCAGTAAATTGTTTGTGCCTGCATTCATACGTTATATTTTTGGCTAATTTCGTATTAAATTTGTAACGAGTTACAATGCTAAAACCAGCTGTTGATTCTCCGTTGTTGATAGAATAGAAATAGCCCATTGTTTAGCTTTAATGTTAAAAGGTACCTTATTGTAACTTTTTTAAATTAATGTTTTTGCATAAATAAAATTTGAAGTTTAAATTAAAACTGCTCTTTTTATTATCAATTATTGTAGTCGAATGTTTCACTTTTTTCTTGAACACATTATTCAAAATTCAGTCCTATCACATCCTCTTGAAGTTAAGAGATTTTATCTAATAGTAGTGATTTTAAGTATAACTAAGATATGCATTTAGATCTTTAAGATTTAATGTTACGATAGGGAGACACTTGTTAATAAACGCTGTTAGCTTTGTTGATAAAGTAGTTAAGCTCTAATACCGACATTGTTTGAAATAATATCTGAGTTACATGCTAAATATTATTGTTATATAAATTAGGTATAATGTTGTCTCGTGTATTCGGTAGTTAAGAAGTAATTAAGTTGTAGTGTTTGCTATGTCTTATACATATAATATGAGCAGTCACTCATGAAACTTACTGTGTTAGATGACGATTATTTCTCTCAATATCAATATGGTTTTAATTTTCCATAACACGTGGTTATGTTGTAAGAACTTTCTCCATGGACTTCTACAAAACGGAATATTTAAAATTAAAATAGGTTTTACCACGTACATCCATCTTTTAAATAGAACAATAAGCAATAGTTGTTGTATTGCAATAACTTTATTAGTTAAACTATTGTTAGGTTATGACAATAATTACCATGAATAAATTTAGTGTAAATTCTATATTAATATTACTTTTAAAAAGTACGTTTCTGTTTATTAGTATCTAATATTTCGTTAAATTTCTAATAATGAGTCGTAAAAAAATCAGTATTTAGACTTCATAGAAATGATTACCTATAATAGTAAATACACGTAATTTCTTTTTAAATCACAATTTGGTTCGTAATTGAACAGAACGAAAAATATACTGAAAGAATTATATTTCAAGATTTGTGGGTTAATGCTAACTTGGTTTATTTGTTCTTATCTAGAAGATGAATGGCCAGAAGATAACACACCTTGTACTTTACTAATTTCGAAATTCGGTAGCATTAACTTGGATAAATATCTAAAAAATCCTTTCTCTGTTTTTCTTCTTGCTTGAAACATACTGGTCGTCAGCAACTTTTCGGCTAAGCTGAAGGGTATTGCAAAGAAAGTCGTTTTACAGGCGTTCAGTAAATTGTTGCTTTACTCTTAGAAACTACTAAGTTTTGATGAAAAAGGCCGTTCAAAAATAGCGAGTACTGTAACGACGTGAAACGAGTACCAATCGCAGAACATTCTACACCAGATCAATATAAAGTTTCCGTAGAGATAGGCATATAAAAACTCTTCTCTTCGTTAGTCTACACGACATTTGTGGCATTCATTGCCGGAAGCTATATTCGTTAAGTCAAAGTCTGAACCAAATGCCTATAAAAAAATGGCCATTAAGAACGCACGCCTACATTTGCGCACACGAGACCTTTATATTGTACAACTAAACTGTATGCAGTACATTATGGAAAATTTGTTTCTAATAGTAACTGTACGTTTGTATGATTATCACGTCCAACTGTGCCTCACACCCGTGAAGCCAAAGAAACAGCTTAAGTGTACTGTGTCTCTCTTAATGTCACTAGGGCCGTGTACAGACACTTACCTCAAATTACGTTAGGGCTAACCTTTGAACAAGAATGTGCTATAAATAAGGAAACATGGCTGTAATAATAACTTGTGCTGTTAAGTTACGTTCACAGTTTATATTAAGAAAGTCATTTTGCATTAAATGTAACTAATTTTTTACTTTAAAGTACATTAATAAGTAAACTTAGTAATATGTATAAATATATATATGTTTTAGAAATAGCTCTCAAAGCTAAAGAAAGGTAGCTGTTTATATGTTTCCACATTTGAACCGCTGGACTACAAAAAAGGATCAAGTCGATAATACCCGCCACTAACTTCTGGGCCACTTTTTAACCGGATAGGGGGATTTGACCGTCTGCATTATGGAGTAACCAAAAGTGTATTTGTCTGTTTTCTTATAGCAAAGCCACATCGGGCTATCTGCTGAGCCACCCGAGGGGAATCAAACCCCTGATTTTAGCGTTGTAAATCCGTAGACATACCGCTGTACTAGCGGGGGGCGTAACCAAAAGTAAAAGAGCGATTTAACTGTAAGTGGACGCGAACAGTAAAATCCTCTGCTTACAGTCCACAAACTAGAACATCTTCAGCTTCTTGTGTAAAGAAGTTTCAGACACCGTGTTTCATTCATAGAAGAAACTACGGTGACAATATGTTTAAAGAGAGAGTATAGCAGGGATAAAAACGGTTCAAATAGAAAATATTAGCATTTTCATATTAAATGATAGCAGCAACTGAACAATGTGGTGATATTTAATATTAAATGATAGCAGCAACTGAACAATGTGGTGATATTTAATATTAAATGATAGCAGCAACTGAACAGTGTGGTGATATTTAATATTAAATGATAGCAGCAACTGAACAGTGTGGTGATATTTAATATTAAATGATAGCAGCAACTGAACAATATGGTGATATTTAATATTAAATGATAGCAGCAACTGAACAGTGTGGTGATATTTAATATTAAATGATAGCAGCAACTGAACAATGTGGTGATATTTAATATTAAATGATAGCAGCAACTGAACAGTGTGGTGATATTTAATATTAAATGATAGCAGCAACTGAACAGTGTGGTGATATTTAATATTAAATGATAGCAGCAACTGAACAATGTGGTGATATTTAATATTAAATGATAGCAGCAACTGAACAGTGTGGTGATATTTAATATTAAATGATAGCAGCAACTGAACAATGTGGTGATATTAAATATTAAATGATAGCAGCACCTAAAATATATGATGATATAACTTTGTTTTTCCTAAAAATTTGATCTTTAACGCTTAGGTTATTAACTTTGTTTCGTGCTTGTTGCTATATTATTGGATAATTGTATTTTGCTGCAATGTTTATTTACAGACTTGAAGAAACAGTAACAAACTTTTACCGTAACTTCCTTCTCTGGCTAAAGAACTAAGCCTGTCATACTTCCAATTTAACAACTACAAAATCAATATGTAATTTGTCGTCAGTGCTCTTGTCTTTAAAAAGTGTTTTCTGGAGGATTATAATAAAGGGCTTCTTGTTGTAACGAACGTTAACACGGGATAGGCTAACAAAATATTGATATGTTGAGTAGGAATTAATTATAAACTACTGTAGTTGGGGCTCATAAATAATTAGCTTAATGAGCCAAATTCAGCCAGCATCTTAATTTATTCAAGTAAGCTTGTAACCAATTCACTCATTCATGATAAAAAGTAGTTCTGAAGAAAACTCGTTTGTTTTTTTAGTAATTTCCTTCTCTCTCTACGCTGCAATCTGAGGACTTTTATAATGTGGTGAGATTTGATTAGTGTGGGCGAAGATAGATTTCGGTGGTAAATCCAAAGAGACATCTTCCTTTGCGAACTTACTTATCACTGGTAAAAGTTAGATGAAAAAGACTTGCTATAACTCATCAGTGATAAACCCGTTGTACATACACTGTATTAGAATTTTCTTTTGATTTGATACTCCAGCTGTGTGATAAATCATCACAATCAAAATATATGTGTACAAGTAATGAAAGGAAGTGTTTGTTTTAGAATTTTGTGCAAATCTACACCAGAGCTATCTGTGCTAGCCGTCCCTAACTTAGCAGTGTGGAACTAGTGGTTTGGCAGCTAACTCTTTGGCTACTTTTATACAAATGAATAGTGGGATTCACCGAACTTTATAACGCCCTCACGGCTGAAAGGGCAAACATATTTGGTGTGACGGGAATGCGAACCTCAGATTAGGAGTCAAACGCCTCAACCACATGGCCATGTTGAGATCGTGAAAAGAAGAATATATATTAATTTCTATGATCATACAACACAAACGTTTTGTAAAACAGTCGGAAAGCACTCTGATGGGCGTTTGTGATTTGATAATTCGCCCGAGAAACATTTGAGCTTGCCACAGCTTAAAAGAGTCTAAAACTTATTGTCTTAAACTAATTTCCATGTTACAAATCAATAATGGTCTTTGTGGCATGGACTGCTTACGTTTATCTGTTAAAAGTCAGCGTCAACATTCAGTAACATTTTGTTTCAATAGGATAGATTTCAATGTTTTTCAAGCTTTGTTTAATTGGGCCCGACATGACCAGGTGGATTAAGGCGTTCGACTCGTAATCTGGGGGTTGCGATTTCGAATCCCAGTCGCATCAAACATGCTCGCCTTTTCAGCCGTGATGGCGTTATAATGTGACGGTCAATCCCACTATTCGTTGGTAAAAGAGTAGCCCAAGAGTTGGCGGTGGTTGGTGATGACTAGCTGCCTTTCCTATAGTCTTATACTGCGAAATTAAGGACGGCTAGCGCAGATAGTCCTCGAGTAGCTTTGCGCGAAATTCCAAAACAAACAAACAATCGTTTAATTTAAAACAATAAACCCATCAGTCACTGTTATGAGCGTCACTTATATTCTATCATACAAAATATGTGATGATTTATAACATTTTTTTTTATAAATTTCAGCGCGCTCCAAATATTATTCGTGTCTCAGCACACTCCAGATAAACACAAACTAAATTTCATAACACGTCAGATATTATTAAATACTCAAATTATGTTTCATCACACACAAAATAACTCCAAACCCACAAATTATATTTCCTAACACGTTAAATATTCTTAAATACGCAAGTTAGCTTTCATCCCCTTCAAATATTCATAAAAATATAAATTATTTCTCATCACACGCCAAATTTTCATAACCATGTACATTATATTTCAGTGAATGTCAAATGTTCTCACGGGTATATAAACAAACTGTTCTTCATCACATGCTTAGTATCTTTATTCGTATACATCAAAGTTCATCTATCCCACAAGAAATATTTTTAATGCTGAAGAAAATACTATTTAAAGTCACCTGGTGGTATACATATAACATTAGAACGGCTTCATAATAACTCGAAAAGGACAATAAATCTGTGTTAGGAGAAAAGATTCGTGAATCACAATAACAGTTCTTAATTTTGCATGTGAACAATATTAACCATCATATATCACGTTATTGCATCACGCCTTCTGGTTTTTCGGTCTGGAAACGACAAAACAAGCAACGTTACGCGTTATCACCAGTAGTGTCTGCCTATATATCCTGTACCTGCCAGGAGATACTTAAATTATGTCGATTCAAGGTATTGATTCTAAGTCCTTGTAGCTGGCTTCACAAACACTTCTACAGTTTGCTCGCATTAACCTCATTGTAATCAACGACCTTACATCCTCGCATTCTTTACTAAGCGCCGAGAAATCCGAAAGAAAAGAAATAAATTGCTTTTCATTTTCGGGGCACGTCTGTCGTCCATGAATAACATTTGTGGTAGAGTCGAGTTCTCTTTGTTAATTAACTGATTTAGTGGAGTAAATCTTTTGTGCAACTTTGCTAAGGACAGCTGCAGCACAGCTAACTGATCTCACAGAATTACTCTAACCAATTCTTTATTTTCAAACTTTCATTTATAAGGTTGTCTCCACCATTTCAATAAGTATGTTCATTTTTAAACCCTTCTACTGATATGGCCAAGCGTGCGACTCGTAATAATCTGAGGGTCGCGGGTTCGCATCCCCGTCGCGCCAAACATGCTCGCCCTTTTAGACGAGAGGGTTATAATGTGACGGTCAATTCCACTTTTCGTTGGTAAAAGAGTAGCCCAAGAATTGGCGGTGAGTGATGATGAATATCTGCCTTCCCTCTAGTCTTACACTGCTAAATTAGGGACGGCTAGTACAGATAGCCCTCAAGTAGCTTTGTGCGAACTTCAAAAACAAACATTTTGCTAAAGACAAAAAAAATTATTCGAAAATCTTAACGTGATTAGAATGGAGATGCAAATTTATTTGAAGCTCACGTTTGTGTTTATTCTTATTTCTTTGTTATTACCATTAATTTAGTAAAATTTCTACGTTTTGAACTGTGTCCTTATAGAGGATTTTGAGCTCATCCAGTATTAGACTAGCAATTATTTAATTAATAAATTTAAGTAATCACCAACCTTCTCGTATTAAGTTCCCTTTATTTATTCATTGTTTATTTAGCACAAAGCTACATAATGGGCTATCTGTGCTCTGCTAACCACAAGTATCAAACCAGAATTTTAGCATTTCAAGTTTGCAGACTTACCGCTGACTCTTTGGTAGGTTTTCTGTTGTTTGGTTAGTGAGAAAATATTTTTCATATTCCTTTGAGTTGAACACCAACCAATGACAGTAGGTTTTATTAGGCAAAATTATACATGTTTAATATAATCGTGCTCTTGCTAAGAGAGAATATACATGATCTTATGTAAGAAATCTATATAACTGTCTTTCGGATCAGCACCAAAGGATTCGCTCTGTTAGATTAGACTTTTCTCGACTACTGGGTTTGGTTTGACACCAGCAGTCAACGTTTGTGTATGGAAATAGGGCATGTTACTATAAGCAGAATAAATTTGTCCTCGCTTTACATAATTAGAGAAACTATGCGAATTTTTATAAAACACGTGCTTTTTGTCCTTGCAATTTCCTAACAACGTTATTAAACATTTCACTTACAATTACAGGAAAGCAGTTGTCACATGTAGAATGGTGAGACTTTCCTTTGACACGAATGGTGATGATAAAAGCTTCGAAATGGTCTCAAATACTTTCATTAAATACCATTCGTTACTTGATTAGTCAGGTTAAGTACTCCTAATGAAACAAACGGTGGAATTAGCTTTTTCGATACTCTAAAGCTCCTTAATCAGTTAAAATGGAAATTGTTTGTTTGTTTTCTTTCGCACAAAAGCTACTCGAGGACTATCTGTGCTAGCCGTCCCTTATTTAGCAGTGTAAGACTAGAGGGACGGCAGCTAGTCATCACCACCCACCGCCAACTCTTGGGCTACACTTTTACCAACGAATAGTGGAATTGACCGTCACATTATAACGCCCCCACGGCTAAAAGGGCGAGCATGTTTGGTAAAATGGAAATTAAACTTAAAAATATATATTAACTTTGTATTTATATAAGAAAGGTAGCATTCGTTTATTCTTTAAACAAGAAAGTAATTCTTGTTTCACTGATTCAAGTGTTGATTTAGATGACAATCAAAAATATATTTGAATGGTGTAAAAATATGATATGACTCTGTTTGCATGAGAACAAGAATAAGTTCATTATACGCTTTTGGTGAGTGTTTAATACATAAAAAAATAATTAGACGGTTGTACGGAAGGTTAGTACATATTGTTACATATTTTAAGTTTGTATTTCAACATATCAACTGTAGACCATAGCGGATATAGAATCGCTACATTTTTACACTGTTTGATGTTTGTTTAGTAGTATCATGCTTGCAAAAACTGATCGATTTTCGAAAAAATGGTAAGTAGCAGTTTCTTCCGACGTAAAGTTTTTATACACTCAGCTCATAACGTCGTGTTCAGATTGGGGAAGTTGAGCTTCCAATACATAACTATCCTTTTGTTTTAATAGCATTGTAAGACAAAATAATATGGATCAATTTGGGGCATCAAAAGCATCCACAAAGAGACCTGCAACAAGTCTTATCCCACCCGTGGTGAACCAAGTATGATGTTTTGAAACTAGTAAGAATTTACAAACTCAAATGTCAGAGGCAAATAAAATAGTAACTGTCGTCCACGTGCCCTAGGCAACAGCATACAACTTAACCAAGAAGAATTTCCGTCTGGAGAAGCGACACAAGTTACATGTGCAAGATATTTCGATGACATGTTCGTTAACAGTTGTATATCTGAAGTAACTGGAGTATAAAACTATATCATGCTGCAGAGCCTTGCAAATGTATTCACATCCTACCAGTAATGTCACATTTTGATGAAATTCAAATAATAGAAAGAATTTTGAAATAAATTTATTTTTATTTAAAAGTCTAATAATCGAACTCAACACTTTTATGTGAAAAAGTTTAGTGTCGGCAAATTCTACAAATAAATTATATAAACTAAAGTTTGCTGAGTGGACAAGTTTTCAGCTCCGTAAGTCAGTACTTTGTGGAAATACCTTTGGTAGCAATTACTGCTGTGAGTCTTTTTCGTTAGCTTTGGAAAATGGGATGGTGTAATTTTTGGCCATTCTTCCTTACAAAGCTGCTCTAGTTCTGATAAATTCGTTTATTGATTGCAATTTTATAGTCTTGCAATAAATTTCCTATTATATTCATGTGAAGATTTTGACTAGGCCACTTCAGGACGTTCACTTTCTTCTTTTGAAACCACTCCAGTGTGGCTTTGACCTTGCTCTTCTGGTCATTGTCCTGCTGAAATGTGAATTTTCAATTTAGTCTTAGATTCTTGGCTGTCTCAGTCAGGTTTTTCTCCAGAATTTACCTGTACTGCTCTCCAGTTCCTGCTTTTGAAAACCATCCCCATAACATGATGCTACCACCACCATGCTTGTTGACAGATGGAGTGGTGTTGACTGGGTGATGTGCTATATTGACCTTACACCGGTGTAACGCTTTCAATTTATATTACAGAGCTCAATTTTGTCTCATCTGACCAGAAAACATTCCAACACGTATCTGCAGTTTCATTTACTTGCTTTATCACAAACTCCATACGATATTTAAGATAATTTTTCATTAATGACTTCTCTTTTACCACTGGTCGGTAAAGGTCAGCTTCGTGTATGGACCACGATATTGTCGATGTATGAAGGCTGACTCCTAACTCAGTCATGGATTTTTGCAGATCTCTCAATATGGCATCTCCAATAAATTTTCTACTTTCCCGGGTGCCTAATTTGGAAGAGTGGCCTGATCTGCAGAAAGACTGGATGGAATGAAGCACATTTTAATTTTTAATGATGACGTCACCGTACTCAAATAGGTAATCATCAACGTTGAAAATTTCTTGTGACCTTCTATCAATCTGTTCTTTTCTGTCACTTTATCCCAGGCTTGTTCAGAAATCTCCTTGATCTTTATGGTTGCTTTGTCACTATATAAGTTGTAGCTTGAACAGATGCATTAGGCTGAAGTCAAGTTAAATCACTTTTATTTACACTAATTTTATGACATTTTAGGCTAATCTTTTGCTCCTCAACTGATTTGGAATTGATGTAGCGAAGGGGCAAAATACTTATGTAATTGATAATATTCAGGTTTTCTTTGAAAATTTAACCGACTTACATAATATTAGTGTCTTTTCAGCTTTCTCAGCTTGGAGTACATTGTGTAGATTCTAAACACAAAAACCCAGTTAAAAGTATCACGATTACAAGCTCAGGCGGCAACAAAATGTGGAAACTTTGCAGGGGACTAAAGTAATCAGACGCAGAGCCTATGGATTTCGACTGCCAGTAAGTAGCCGCCCTTGTATATTAAAAATATTAATTATGGGAAGACTTGAGAGGGATACTCTATGAGCATTACGCGCTTACTACTTTATAATAAAATCTACGCTACAGAGCAAGAGCTATTTTCAAGGCCCACGGTCGTCAAACAAAAGAGGATCGGACGAGGCGACATGGGTTATAGTGACGTTGTGAGGCTCCAAACTCGTTTTTATTTGATGTACTCAACTTATACGCAGAGTTTTTACATACGTGTCAGATACGACGAAAAATTGTTTGTTAACATTTGTCACATATCTCAGTATTCACGCACGTAAGATGTAAGACTTAAATTTCAACGAGAAGCAAACTGAGTTCAGTTAAAGCATGCTAGTAAACAGGTAAGTGACACTTTCCATACAATCTGCACCAGTTTTGGGCATCAATGTACGCTACACTTATCAGATATGCAGATGAAATGTCGTATGATATTATTTCTCGTTACACACATCTCGGCTATTGACTTTTGGAATGTGAATGTTTAATACATCATGAAAGTCGGCGGAAATTGTATGCTGGTAATTACCACAAGCTTAGTTGTGTTGTTTCAAAGAAGTATGCTTGTTTACTGTATACACTGCTGCCCAAAATCTTAAGGCCAATAAATATAAAGAAACAAATAAGCATTTTGCGTTGTTAGACTCAACCATTTATTTGAGTAGAGCTTCGAAAGATGAAAATAAGAAAAGGAAAAATAAAAATAAAAAAATTTTAGCATTTAATAGGGAAAATGCAAACACTATGAAATTAACCTAAATACTAGCTCGTCAAAAGTTTAAGACCATACCAAAAAGAAGTTCTAAACAGGATAGGAAATGCCCAACAAGATGTCTCATTAGTGAGTTCCACGGCCATCATTGCGAATAACTGCAAACATTCGCTTTGACATGGTTGATATAAGCGTTTGCAAAACGCTGGCTGGAATGTTATTCTAAGTGGTGAAGATAGCTTCACGAAGATCATGCACTGTTTGGAATTGACGTCCATTTTTATAGACTTCCCTTGCAATCCACCCCCAAACATTTTTAATGGGGTTCAGTTTGGGCAAACACGCTGGATGGTCCAAAAGAATCATGTTATTCGCCATGAAAAAGTCCTTTGTCCTGCGGGCATTCTGGATTGCAGCGTTGTCCTGCTGATAGATCCAGTCATTTACACACAAGCAAGGGCCTTCAGTCAATAAGGATGCTCTATTTAACACGCCAACTAGCCAGCTGCTGTTTGACGCCCCTGTATAACCTAAAGCTCCATTGTTCCATGAAAGAAGAAAGCACCCCAAATCATGATGGAACCTCCTCCACTGTGTCGTGTAGAAAATATCTACGGTAGGTATTCTTATCGAGCCAGCAACGTTGGAAGCCATCAGGACCATCCAGGTTAAATATTTTCTCATCAGAGAAAAAAAACCTTCTTCCACTTTTCTACGTTCCATGTTTGGTGCTTTTGAGCAAAGTTTAACCGAGCTGTTTCTTGGTGTGGAAGGAGACGCGGCCTTTAAAAACGTTTACGGATTTTAAAGCCTTTCTCTCGAGGATGCCGTCTTATTGTTCTTGAGCTGCATTCTGTGTTCGTAAGGGCCTTAATCTGGTTTGACGATAGGCCGGTGTCTTGCCGGACAACCCGTCGAATCCTCCTACTCAAAGCCGGCAAAATTTTCTTGAGGCAACCACTTGAAATTGCCGTTCCGTATCCCTCAGAGTCTCCTAAAAAAATTTGCAACAGTAGTTTAACTGTGCCTAATCTCACTAGCAATGGCACGTTGAGAAAGACCTTACTTTTGCAGCTTGACAATTCTGCCGCGTTCAAACTCTGTCAACTTTTTAGGCTTTTCTATGTTTTTACTCAATGCAACACAGGAGATTTCAGTGGGAGATATTGACGACGTTAATGCTTAAACACAAATGACTAAATTCCGTTACGTGTTTACTGATTAACGCTTATTTTCAGTATGGTCTTAAACTTTTGACCAGCTAATATTTAGGCTAATTTTATGGTGTTTACATTTTCCATATTAAATGCTAAAAACAGTTTTTCATTTTTTTTTCCATTTTTTTTTCTTTTCATCTTTCGAAGCTCTACTAAAATAAGTGGTTAAGTCTAACAACGCAGAATGCATATTTTTTCTTCATGTTCATTGGCCTTAAGGTTTTGGCCAGCAGTGTACATGTGTATATATATATATATATATATATTACAAAAAATAATTTATTGGTTTATTAATGTGACATTAAAGTATAAAAATAACTCCGTACTTCACATTTTAAGGCTTAGTTTAGTCACAAAGAAAACGTTTATTGCTTTGATATTTGTGATATAATGTGTTAAGTGACTATAGTATTTTAAATGCTATGGTTGTGTTCATATTACTTAGGTCCCTTAACCCTCTTATCCTCTTGTTATTTAACATTATTACCCTACGGTAACCCTATTTATTTTTATTATGTCTCGTCTAAGATTATGTTTATGAGTATGGTATAAAATAAATATAGTTGATTTTAGGTTTCAAAGTACTATAGTTACAAAATACTCTATTCGAGTATTATTTCTTATGTTTACAAGTGAATTAAATAAGTTATACAAACTATCAAAAAACTAATATTACATGAAATAATATCAGTATTAAATTCCCGTTAGAAAATTCATAAACATATTATGTTATTTAAATCCTTTGGAATCCATTGTACAACTAAAACCACCTTTATAGCTTATACAACAGATATATCATTGTAAGTTGACGTTATTAGTTGTTATGAATATTGGTTAATATTAAGTATGCAATCGGAATATCATAGCTGTTCAGGTAGTTCCAAACAACATTCCTGTGCACGTGCTGTTTTCCCACGTGATAGCTCGCCTGCATGCAACCCTGTCATTCGTCGATTTATAACATCCATAGGCTTAGTTTAAGCTAGATTGGAATAAATACAGTGATAAGTGAACTTATTATTATTCCTGTGTAGAATAGATACGACCACGAGGAAAAGCGTGCTTCTAAGATTAATTTTTCCAAAGAGCACATCCGTTTTATTTACAAACCCTTATCAATATAAAAATTAAATTAGAAAATACCTCAAGTTTCAGTTTCACGAAAGGATAAGAAATTTTGATTCTGAAACAACTAATATTTAGGTAGGAAGATGTGGTTTAGAATATCATATTATTACTAATATTAATGTAAAGTGACGTTTAGCTTAAAATTTCCAATTACTACTAATATTAATTTAGGCAGATATGTGAATTTAAACATTAAATTACTGCTCATATTAATGTGATGAGACATGTGGTTTAAATATCAAATTACTATCATTATTAATGGTGGAAGAGTAGGGAGACATGTGGTTTAAAATATCACATTAACTGCCAACACCAATGGAGGTAAGCTAACCTTATGTTAGCGGGTAAAAATCTTTGGACACGCGGACTTGCATATCAACTCACCAAACGATAGTTGTTATTTTGTATCACTAAGACTGTGATGCCAGTTATTCATGTGACTGACCTCCTGCCATGAAACACTGAAGTTTTCGAATTGCATTCTGAATCGTATATTGAAATTCCACTCACACGTGGTAATTAATTCCGTTTTACAGTAAATATCTATTATTTTAAATATTTCATTCCAAATTACTTCACGTGATTTTAAACTAAATAGTTGTAGTTAACTTCAGGAACGTCAGGTTTTGTTTAAATAAATTAATATCTCACTTAGAAATTATAGTAGTTGATGTGTGTGTGTTTCTCTTACAGCTGAACCCACCGAGCCATTGATCTTAGTATTGTAAATCCGTAGACTTACCATTGTACTAGCAGTGAGTTAGTGGTTGAGGTTTCTAACACAAATATAAAAACACTTCATAATAAAATAAAACGAATTAAAGGAAAATAATTGTTTTTAAGTTGAAAACGCACATCCGCGAAGACTAATTTTATGCTATACAAGTAAAGGTACTAGTCCCAAACTACAGGAAAAACTTAAGTTAATCTAACAATTTAAATTATTTCATAGACTTTTAAAAGGTTAATTGTGCTCCATTTTTGGGTTTACTCATAGCAAGAGCTCTGAAATATTTTTACGGTGCACCCGAATAGTGATTGTTGAACATTTCAGTTGTGTTGAGAGCCGCTGAACAATAACATACGGTAAATTTACATTTTTATTCTTCAAATTACATTACATTTTGAAATGTGAATGATTATGTGTCTATTTCCTAACAGTTTAATGTAGAACATTCTGCTTGTCGAATAAAATATGGGATAAACATTATTCATGTCTGTTTTAATGTCTTTTTAAAAGACTCTTCAGCTTTGCCTACGCACGTTTCAGACGCTGTAAACGCAAGACAAACGAACGTTCATACAACATGTAAAGTATAAATACATATAAATTTCGCTTAAGAAACAAACGGGTGGTTTCACATCCTAAGTTGAAAACATATATTGCATAAAACACGTTTTAAAAAATCCTCAGATACCATAAAAAAACGTCATTATCGGTGAAAAGTTTCCCAAATTGCGTTATTTTACTCTTCCAATAGTTCGATAACCATTTTTTTTTCTTTTCCTTCCAAAATTACTCATGCACGAATTTTTAGTTTGCTGCCCATGTCTCGTGAACGTACGATATTCAAAAAAATATGTCTGTCTGTACAGCGTTGTTTTGTTTTAATAAACTTTATATTATTGATAATCGAGAAGTCATTTTGAAAACGTTCCTGAGGACTAAGATAGAAGCGGCACAGTTAATTTCCACGCGTGTAAATACAAAAATGGAGAGCCACCGTTGGAAAGTAAAACACATACAAAGTGCTTAACTTAAGAATGACTTAATGGATCACTTTAGTATTGGACAGATTTGGTTATATATATATTGTCTGGGGTTAGCTGACACAAATAATTCACTGGATAAACTAGATGAAATAAATTATTAAAGTTAAGCTTATCGTCAGTTGTAGATTTCTCTTTATCTTCGATTGTCACCTACACACGCATCATGGAACACATGGTTTTGGAATTAGGAGTTATTAAAAGTTCTGCAAAATTGTTTCATCGGAAGTTAAAATATGATAGGTAGAACCTACCGTATTTCTTGTCGTTATTAACTGCCACTTCTTGTATGGATGATGTTTGTTTAGTAGAAATTCGCACAATATGCTATTGATGTCCTGGAAACAAACGTGATCTTTGAATAAATCATTTTAATAATGTCAGGTAGTGCGCGTTTGACTGACTGATCAATCTGGACATACTTTACGTAATCTAACACTGTATGACTATCGGAAGTTATGGAAATAACCGTTTACTGCAAAAGTAGGCTAAAGGTTAAGTGGCCAACTGAGAAAAGTTAAATCAATAAACGACTCAACCAAGACAATATTAAGAAGTTATGTGCAGTTGAGATTTTTTTATTTAGGAGGGAATACTGTGTGGAAGTAAGTTGATAAGTTAATCTACTGAGAACTTTCGTTGAAATCGAGTTTTGAGGTTTTGTAGTTGCTTCCAAGACTCTTTTCTTCCCCACTTCCCATTAAAGAAACATATCTTTATTATATGTATACATTACACGAGGGTACTAAGCACATAAATATACAAAATATTTCCTGTTTATTCAGTTCGTCTGCCACCACACTTTAATTTTTTTTAATATAAACAGGGAGTACTGTTTCTTTGTCGACTTATTAAGGTGTCCCTATTTGTATGTATTGTAAAGCGCCATCTTCTCCAATGCTATCTAATAATGCCTTGACTGACATCATGAACACTTACACCACTATACAATTTTCGTTCTGTAATATCATTGGCCGTCATAATATTTTTCATACTGTGATATAATTGCATATATATATGTGTGTGTGTGTGTGTTTTAGTGCACAAGTACTGACAAACATATTCGAATACTGTGACATGTTTTCCTAGTATGTTACTGAAATTCCTTCTGAGTGGAAATGCGGAGACACATTATGTTGGCGAATTAGTAGAGTTACAACGTATGCAAAACACGAAAATTACATGAATTACACAAATATAGAAAATGGGAGATAATAGGTTGAAGGAACTATGGGAAATTATTAGGAAAATAAAAACAATATTTCTTCACAAGTGATATATGATATATATCATCGAAAAATAATACTTTAAGATGTAAACAGTTTTCTCGTGGGTTAATAATGTGATTAACTTCCATTCATTACGATTGTGAACAAACAAATGTCGGAATTCATCTTTTTTACTTCATCACATTCATTTCACTGCATCCAGTGAGGTCACTAATGAGTAGACATTGTCTGTGAAGGCAATGAATCATGTGTTTGTGAATAGAAATACGTTTGACAAAACTGGGGTATAATAACCGTAAGAATGTTCGACACTGTTTGATTAAACGGTGATAGAAACACGACGGATGGTTGCAAGCTTTACAGAGAATGGGGTCCTTTTTCATCCTTATTTAAAATGATGGATGAAAATGGGCGAATCCTTCGAGTCTGTAGTAGAAGAATGTTCTGTCGTGGTGAATTAGGTTTTACCTATCTACATTTAAATACCCTTACGTAGTGTGAGATATTGCAGAAATATGTTACAGGAGTTATTGTAGTAGTTGGTTTTTTTATTTTGAATTTCACGCAAAGCTACTCGAGGGCTATCTGTGGTAGCCGTCCCTAATTTAGCAGTGTAAGACTAGAGGGAAGGCAGCTAGTCATCACCACCCACCACCAACTCCTGGGCTACTCTTTTACCAACGAATAGTAGGATTGACCGACATATCATAACGCCCTCACGGCTGAAAACACGAACATGTTTCGTGTGACGTGGATTCGAACCCGCAGCCCTCGGATTACGAGTCGAGTGTCTTAAATACCTGGTCATGCCGGGCCAGTTTCATTAACTTCAGTAGGATATTTATCTCACTTGAGAGAAATTTCTCGGTTATGGCCCACCTTTAATCCATTAAAAATAAATCAGACTGGCAGTCATTCAGGCCAAACATATGAGTGTGATCACTAGGGAGCATCATCCCTGGTACATGTCTACATTGTTGGCAGTGCAGTGTACCTAAACCTGTGATTACCACATACTGACGTATCTTATAGAATAATGTATCGAATTACACTAACGTACAGCTTCAAGAAGCTATGTGTATTATTAAATGTAGTAATATCTACTCTATCATACGAGAATTAATAACATCACGTTCATGTACCTTCAGCGCTGTATAACTACAATTATTTGCAACTGACTATACCATTTCTGTTATTATAGGAATTCTTCTACTGTCGCAGAAAACGACATGAAATATGGTTTCACTTTGACAGCGTTGTTTGAAACTAAAACGTACGCGGTTCCACATACTTGCCCATCCTCCTGAACGTCAAGCTGTGACTTTAGAGGTACAACAAAACCTTGTACATTATTATTATACCAATGCAATTTTAGTAATGTTGACCACACCTAACGAAATGGTCTTCCCGAAACACAATAATACTTTTTTGTTAGAAATAATTACACTAATGAAATATCGTCAATATTCCTTTTCGTGTAATATACGAGTGTATATATTTTTTTATTGAATCTAAAAAAACAACATCCACATGTTGAGCCGGCTTCATTAGCATAATACATACCATCTTCACGTGATTAATGGCAGAATTATCTGCTTTAAATCATTGCTTAACTTTACTTTGATATCCAATGTTGTTCAACTACGTGCGTACTAAAAGCCAGCTGCTAGTCTATGCAAAGTACGCTATTTTGTTGTAAAATGTTCAGTTACTTTCCAAATCAAAATGGTTTGTCAGAAATAACGCTATAAAAATGTTTTCGTTTCTCATTTTATTAGTGTTTATAGGCAAGGCAATATAATAATAACACAAAGTTATCTAACAAATATATTTTGTAGAAAATTTTTTATTTTATTGGAAATCGTTACAAATATTCATGTCTAAATAAAAGGAAGGTTACTTTATTAGAATTAACTGAAACTGATAACGTTTGACTTGTGATAGTTGGCTGTACGATTTTCCTGTTTCCTGTATGTTTCTGTTCTTCAGGCTAGACATACAACATGTAAGTAAACATTCTAACATCAGTGATGGCTTAAATGGAATATTGTAGCAAAGGACGCTTTTCAATCATGAATATATTGCTGTTTGTTCTATAGATCGTTACTGAAATAAGTATATTTGCTCAATAGGTAACATTTAGTTGATATGAAGTTATCTGGACATCTTTCCTTCTTCCTCATTGGCTGTCAAGTATGAGATATACTACTCAGATGTTTCCACTGATTGCAACCTTCCTTCTTATTACTTTTGCTTTTAGTCTGAAACAAATTTCAATAATAATTTTTTCTTTACTCTATCGTGTATTTATTTAAACGTTGTGTAGGGTCTAGAATGTGCTTTTGAAGAGTTCCTTGTGGAAGTTATTTGTTTTTATTCATCGTCATGTCAAAAGCAAGTTTTTGTGTGTTTTTTTCAGGGTATACAAAATGACTTCAATTGATTCTTGAAAACTACTTAGTTCTAAGAACTAAAAACTGTATTGAACATCAAAATATAAACTATACTTTTGGAAGAAATATTTTTCTTTCTCAGCATTTCATTTGTAGTTTTACGTGTCTGCGCTGTTCTGAAGGAGGCTTAAGATAAAAAGTTGAGCAAACAATGAAATTTATTTTCTTGTAATGTAGGCTGTATTTTTATTTGATAGTAGTTTCCTTTTTTAACGTGATGTACGCATGTCGTTTTATGATTAATTATCGCTGTTTACGTAACACTACGAGGAAATGGGGGTGTTAAAAATTAGGCTTAGCGTCTAGAATTTTCACAAATTGTAAATGATAAACCCCGTAACACCGAATTTGTTTTTTTCTTCTTTTATATTAAATTTAACGTTTCGCTTTACAACTTTTACTCTGGAAAGCTCCGCTATAACTTTTAATATTTATAAGAAATATAAAAAGCTTATAGATTTAAGTATTTCGAAATCATAAACTCTCAGATGAAAGTACAAAATCTTTGGAAATACTGGTTTACGAAAGTTTTGTTTGTAGCTTTAAAAAAATGTTATCAATAATACAGGTAGGACAAACAAATATTCCGAAGAACAGATATTGCGAAATATCTCCGCAAAGATATGAATTTAGGAATTTCGACATGATTTTTCAAAAGATTAGAAATTCTTAATTACAGGTAACAATAATATACCTCTCTAAACTTATTACATGTATACCTTAAAATATTATCGGCTCATGCCCCCAATACAACATTACACACACATTATTGCTTATTTAATATAACAACCAGAATTAACAATAGGCCTACATGTGTAATTTCTTTCACTTCCAAGTTTCGGAAAATCATCCCTTTGGATTTATGACCCTTCTGGATACCATGGCTGTTATTCAAAGGTGCGTGTAAGGAGAAAAAATGTTAAGTACTAGAAGATACACTACATGACCAAAGGTATGTAAACACCCAACCATCACACCCATCTGTGCTTGTTGAATACGTCATTCTAAAAGCAAGTGCAAAAACAGTCTCCACTCTTCTGGGAAGGCTTTTTACTAAATTTTGGAACATGGCTGTGAGGATTCGCTCTTATTCAGCCACAAAAGCATTGGTGATGTTTGGCGCTGGTGTCGGACAAGAAGCCCTGGCTCGCAGTCAGAGCTTCAATTCACTCCAAAGGTGTTTGATGGGGCTGCGGTTAGAGCTCTGTGCAGGCCAATCAAGTTCTTCTATACCAACCTCGACAAACCATGTCTTTATAGACCATGCTTTGTGCATGGGGACATTGTCATGCTGAAACAAAAAAAGCCTTCCCCAAACTGTTGCAACAAAGTTGGGAGCAGACAATTCTCTAAGATGTCATTGTATGGTGTAACATTAAAATTTCCCTTCACTGAAACTAAAGAGTCTAGCCCAACTCATGAAAAACATCCTCAGACCATTGTTCCTCCTCCTCAAACCTTTACAGTTGGCACTATGCATTCAGGCAGGTAGCATTCTCCTGGCATCTGCCAAACCCAGATTCATCCCTCATATGTTGGATAGTGAAGCGTGATTCGTCACTCCAGAGAATGCGATTTCATTGGTCCCGAGTTCAATGGCGACGTGCTTTACACCACTCCAGCCGAAACTTGGCATTGTGCATGGTGATCTTAGGCTTGTGTGCGGCTACTTGGTCACAAAAATCCATTTAACGAAGCTGTGGACGAACAGTTCTTATGCTTATATTGCTTTCAGAGGCAGTTTGGAACTCGGTAGTGAGTTTTGCAATTGTGAACAAATGAGTTTTACACGTTTCAGCACTTAGAGGTCCCATTTTGTGAGCTTGTGTGGCCTACCGCTTTGTGGCTAAGCTGTTGTTGTTTCTAAACGTTTACAATTCACAATAACAGCAGTTACAGCTGATCGAAGTATCTCTAGCAGGGCAAAAATGTAATGAACTGACTTGTTGGAAAGGTGGCATTCTATGACAATACCACGTTAAAATTTACTGAACTCTTCAGCACGACCCATTCTACTGCCAATGTTTGACTATGGAGTGTCCACATACTTCTGGCCATGTTGTGTAACTAGTCATTTTATAATTATTTTACCCATTAATTTCTTACGTAGATTTATTCTGGCACATTATTTTTCTTTGTGTGTTTCACTTCATTACACAATGATACAACGGTCACTTTATAATGACTTTATCTCCTTGTTGCGTGGAATTGTGCGTTCTTTGTAGGCTATGACATTTATGTAAAAGAAGGGTGTTTAAAGTACTTCCTGTAGCTGTTCTTAAATATCTGTAGCACAATTAGTACTACAAAGTACCTTAGTATCGTTTTAATAGTTTTATTTTAAATTTCGAGTTACAGCATGTAACAGAATAATGTACAATCCCTCCACGACTCTTGATATTTTCTTAACTGTTTATGTTAGCTCTATTTATTTAGATATTTGTTTAAGAAGTTTTTGTTACAACAAAGAAACGAACATATTTTGACGTGTTTTTTTAAATTTCGCTCAAAGCTACACAAGAGCTATCTATGCTACCTGTCCCTCACTTAGCAGTGTCAGTCAAGAGGAAAGAAAACTAGTCATCACCACCCATCGCCACCTCTTGGGTTTCTCTTGACCAACGAATACTGAGATTGATTCTCACATTATAACGCCCCACGGCTGAAAGGGCAGGTATGCTTCGTATGATGGGAATTCGAACCCCCAACCCTCGGATTACGAGTCGAACGCCCAAACTGCCTGGCCATGCTGGGACTATTTTGACGGTTATAGCCTATTTATCTGCGTATCCGTGTATTTAGAATTTTACCTGATGTTTTGGAAAAAGGATGACTTGTAAATTGTACTTTTTATTTCCATATTAAGAACGCTTGTGCTTTTTTATGTTAGTCAAAGTACGTACGAAAATATGGTGAAAATAATTCCTTGATCAACAAATCAAATGCTGTCATCATTTTTACCCATCAAAGAAACTCCATAAAGAAAATCTGCCTGTGCCAGGCAGAGCATCTTTCTCCATCTGACTGGTTTACGTTTCCGTAAGAATTTGCTCTTACTATAAAACCTGACGTCAGAGTACATGTGGGTGGATGGACATTATGTAGGTTCATTTTCTCTAATTTTCCTTCGTTTTATCATCTATTTTCTGGATTATATAGTGTGTAAACATAAAATATTAGGTAATTTCATTATAAATACGGATGTGTTAGAAAAATAGTAATAGCTCTTTCTCGTATTTACACGTACAACGGACTGACAGATAATTTCAGAAAAGTCTTAGATTCTTAGGAACAATCTACAATCGATACTTCTGTGAACAATGACATAATTTTTTTTTTTTGGTGTCTAGACGATGAACTTGTGATGAGCATTGTTTACAAGAAATATGACATCTGTATATAAACCGTTTCTGGAACTCTTACTTCGGTTACTTTAAGACAAAAATATAATCACTTGGAGATTGTACTGACAAGATAAATTTATTTTCCTTTTTTGTGATTCCTGGAGAAACATCGGTAAAGAGCAGTTTCTTCAGTTGCTGCAAAAGTAATAAAAACTCTTGAGAAATAAATTATCTCAAAGAAGACTTTTTCCCAATTATATTATATATATTTTGAAAATAATTTAGGAAGTGTGTGTTGTTCAAAGTCTGGTTCATATTTATATAATGATGCATATATATATTAAATATACTGAAGTATATTTAAAAAAAAGTTTAAAAATATAACGTAATATAATAACAGCATGTATTTCCAATAATATTTCAATTTCAAACAGCTGTACTAAAAACAAATGAAACATCTAGGATAGACAAAACAAAAACCCACATGGTAGAATAGTATTAACAGTGTCCGTAGAACTAAGGCACTGGTAACACCTACCATTTTTCAGATTTAAACTGTATTAAGCCTAACATCAGAAATAAAATCCAAGTTTAATAGCTTAAAAATATATACGTGTCCATATTCATAACATGGAGTATACAAAATTAATATTCATCATTTTTTGCCTGTTATGGGTAGGTAGTCGGTTCTGATTAAACACAGAGGTAAATAATAATAAAAATAAAAGAGATTATTACGAAAACCCGCTGGGATGAAATGTAATATGTAGTGCCTATATCAAATTAAGAAGTTAGAACTTATTCTTCAAATAACAGTAATTGTAGTGCCTTTACCAACCTTCTTCTAGTTTACTCTACTATTAAAATAGTAGCAAATCAAACAAGAAATAATTCAACCAAGTTCCACACTAGATCAGAAGTATGTTTACTGATTATGACATCAAAATAAGAGACTCAATATCTTTGGTAGCCAAAGCGTAGATAGCCTGTTGCGTAGCTTTGTGTTAATACGACAGTCAAAGGTAACATGATTCAATTGCATTACAGTCATGAACTTCATTAGATGTACTAATTTGTGACATTTGAGTCGTAAATTATTACTTATTGTTTTGTCCTTCAGTGATTTAGAGGCAAACCTAAAGAGTTAAAACGCTAAATAAGGGCTTTTCGTTCTCGTAACGAGTACAGCACAGATAACCTATTGTGTAACTTTGTGCTTACAAACAAAGAAAGAAATTTATTGTTTTGAAACTTAAATAATATTATATATTTAATATCAAAAAGTCATCTAAGTCTTACAGCCAGTCAAACTCCATAAAGGAAAGAAAATATTCTACATTGTTATACACTCTGCAGTATCTACATAGTCGAGAAATTGTGTATTATGTATTCTATGTGTACATACTCGTATATATATAAATATAAAAAATGTTCTTTTCTTTATTTTCCAAAATATCAGTTTCATAATATTAAAGTCCCCTCTAGTTCAGCGGTAAGTCTACGGATTACAATGGTAAAACAGGGGTTTGATTCCCCGCTGTGGACTCAACTGATAGCCCGATGTGGCTTTGCTCTATGAAAAACACACACACAGGCAGTAATAAAAGGATGAATGCATTTTGTAATAAATTCGTTTAGCAGCGTACTAAACTACCTTAAATATTATAAAAGTTATTGAAAACAATTGTAATAAAACTTGTTTGTTTTTTTAGAATTTCGCACAAAGCTACTCGAGGGCTATCTGTGCTAGCCGTCCCTAATTTAGCAGTGTAAGACTAGAGGGAAGGCACCTAGTCATTACCACCCACCGCCAACTCGGGCTACCTTTTTTTCCAACGAATAGTGGGATTGATCGTCACATTATAACGCCCCCACAGCTGGGAGGACGAGCATGTTTGGCGCGACTCGGGCGTGAACCAGCAATCATCAGATTACGAAGCGCACGCCTTAACGCGCTAGGCCATGCCGGGCCCTAAAATAATGTTGATCCCGACGTTAATCAAACACGCTTGGAGTCAGACGCGCTACTATTGCGCGACCATTTCGCCAGCAGACCTTTGTTTGTTTGTTTTGGAATTTCGCACAAAGCTACTCGAGGGCTATCTGTGCTAGCCGTCCCTAATTTAGCAGTGTAAGACTAGAGGGAAGGCAGCTAGTCATCACCACCCACCGCCAACTCTTGGGCTACTCTTTTACCAACGAATAGTGGGATTGACCGTCACATTATAACGCCCCCACAGCTGGGAGGACGAGCATGTTTGGCGCGACTCGGGCGTGAACCCGCAATCATCAGATTACGAAGTGCACGCCTTAACGCGCTAGGCCATGCCGGGCCCTAAAATAATGTTGATCCCGACGTTAATCAAACACGCTTGGAGTCAGACGCGCTACTATTGCGCGACCATTTCGCCAGCAGACCTTTGTTTGTTTGTTTTGGAATTTCGCACAAAGCTATTCGAGGGCTATCTGTGCTAGCCGTCCCTAATTTAGCAGTGTAAGACTAGAGGGTAGGCAGCTAGTCATCACCACCCACCGCCAACTCTTGGGCTACTCTTTTACCAACGA
The DNA here is from genome assembly GCA_011833715.1 of Carcinoscorpius rotundicauda. Classification (NCBI taxonomy): domain Eukaryota; kingdom Metazoa; phylum Arthropoda; class Merostomata; order Xiphosura; family Limulidae; genus Carcinoscorpius; species Carcinoscorpius rotundicauda. The sequence continues at coordinate 53,504,302 of CM022395.1, forward strand.
ATAGTGGGATTGACCGTCACATTATACACCCCCACGGCTGGGAGGGCGAGCATGTTAAGCGCGACGCGGGCGCGAACCCGCAACCCTCGGATTACGAGCGCACGCCTTAACGCGCTCGGCCATGCCAGGCCATACTCATAAGTAGAACGAAAGCTCTACTTATGTAAAGTCATACACATCGGAAATTATCACCAATATACAAAACTCCTATTCTTTATTATTAACTAGCAGATGCCTAATGAAACAATTCAACGGTCATATTTTTCTAAAATAAGTGATGAATAAATGAAAAATGAGCATTCAATAATCATCTTTGGATCATAGTATACATGTTTAATAATTGTTTAAAGGGTAATTTACAACTGAATTTTATAATTAGTCTGTTATTTCAACAGGAAAATTGCACTGCGCCTGTTTTAAAGCAAAAAAGATTAACTGTGGATGCATTGTTGAGAGATATTTCGATGGATACCCCCCGTTTCTTGTAATTTTACTGAGCGCAAGAAAATATAATTACCAAAGTGAGCACTTTATTGACAGTTACCATTTCTATAAGAAATGTCGAAAGAGATATATTCATTTCAAATCAACATATTTGATGTGGTGTAATAAAATCCTGCATGTATACAACACTGACATAAAAAAAACATGTATTTTGAACTATAACAAATTTGAGCTCAAATATTTCCTCCCTTTATGCGTTTGTTTCATTTATATTTTTATCTTGGAAATATTTCTTTCCAATCAGTCGACGGAAGAAGTCCTGTTTTTCTTTTCGTGAAATTCCTCACAAAAAGAAATATTAACTGTTCATCACTTGTGAAGAATGATCAATCGATGTTGAATATGAAAATTCCTTTTGTAAATTTCTCTTGAAAAGAACTTTTATATATATACTCTTCAAAAAAAGAAACGCAAAAGGCAAAATTCGAGGCATATTGTTAACAAGTTTATTCCGGGTAGTTCTTTATGACATGTGTGAAACTTTGCACATTCACTGCTCAACATCCAAAGTCTGCAAAGGCGAAGTTCATGCTCACTAGTTGCAGTTCAACGTCACTCAACGTCAATAACCCGTGAGCATCAATAACTGCTTGGCATCTTCTGCCCATAGAAGCGATGAGTTGACGAATCACATCCTGTAGAATGGCTGTCCACTTAGCCTGCAAAGCTGCTGCAAGATGAAGTAGAGTCTGCGGTTGTGGTTGTCGCAGACGTCGGTCCAACTCGTCCCAAAGATGTTCGATGGAGTTTAAATCTGGTGATCTGGAGGGCCAGGGAAGAACGTTGATGTTGTAGTGTCTCAGAAAGATAATGGTGAGTCGGGCTGTGTGAGGACGGGCGTTGTCATGTTAAAAACGTCGTTGTCGTTCTCCATGATCGGTTGCACACATGGGGCCTAAGAATCTCGTCGACGGTTGCGTACGATCTGATCGGAAATCCTACGCAGCCCTGGTATGCTTGAGGCAGTAGACGTCGCAGTGGTGGTCCTATTCCGAAGGTGACGTAACCTTATGTAGCGATCTTGAGCGGGCGTGGTCACACGAGGTCTGCCATATTGTGGACGGTCACGAGTTGATCCATGTTGTTGGTGACAATTCCATAGCCTTGTGATGGTGCTTGGGTGGACATTTACAGCTCTGGCAACATCTGATCGAGATTTGCCTGCTTCCAAGAGACCAGTGGCGTTGTTGCGTTGTGCTTCAGTCAGTCTTGACGTAACTGTATTGCGTGACGGTAGCTTAACACTGAGCTATGGAAACCGAGAACCCGTCGATTTTATAGGTATTTTGCATATGTTGTACTTGCAGGACATGCAGATCTCTCAAACAAATTTATTGGACACGAATGCGTTTTGGCGAAAACTCCGATGTTTTCCTCCGATTTCAAAGTGCACAACTTTTATTGTCATTTTGGTCTGACAATCAGTGCCTTAACACGTGTAACATTACATACTCTGAGCTTGTAACGTTATTACATATATTTATCTTTAAAATAACAAAAATATCCCTTTTACGTTTCTTTTTTTGAAGAGTATATTTTTTCCCTACAACTGACCTTTCAGAAGAAACAGAGCGTGACATAGAGACAGACATTTGGCTATTATATATACATAGATATAAATAATAGAAGTTTCGAGTACATTTTATTAAACAAATTGGGGCTTGGCATGGCCTAGCGCGTTAAGGCGTGCGCTTCGTAATCTGAGAGTCGCGGCAAACATGCTCGCCCTCCCAGCCCGGAGGGCGTTATAATGTGACGATCAATCCCACTTTTTGTTGGTAAAAGAGTAGCCCAAGAGTTGGCGGTGGGTGGTGATGACTAGGTGCCTTCCCTCTAGTCTTACACTGCTAAATTAGGGACGGCTAGCACAGATAGCCCTCGAGTAGCTTTGTGCGAAATTCCAAAACAAAACAATTAAACAAATTGCTGTTTTCCAAAGCCAGAATGTGGTCGTTAATGGATATCTACAGTATAAATTAAGATTATTCCAAATTATTCGGCCCGTCATGGCCAAGTGGTTAAAGCACTCGACTCGTAATCCGAAGGTCGTGGGTTTGAATCCCTGTCAAACCAAACATGCTCGCCTTTTCAGCCGTGAGGGCGTTATAATGGTCGGTCAATCACATTATTCGTTGGTTAAAAAAGTAGCCCAAGAGTTTGCGGTGGTTAGTGATGACTGTCTGTCTTCCTATAGTCTTACACTGCTAAATTAGGGATGACTTCCTCAGAATACCCTCGTGTAGCTTTGCGCGAAATTCTAAACACACCAAATCATTCCTGAAGACACTATCAAAGAAATTTGTATCTTAAAAGGAACTGGTTCTTTTTTCCAGTTTTAAACAGGTTGCGCGAATAGCGGTATAAAACTTCTTTATTTTTGAAACATATTCGTTCTTTAATAATGTTATAGTATCATAAAATTGCTTGTCAGAAACAGAGATCAAAGCCTATGGTAGTGAAAGAGTGTGGCATATGTCAGCAAAGTTTCCATTTGCTCTTCTGATGGAGAGATTTCTCAAAAACAAAAAACAATATATATGTATCTATGTATACAGGCAAACTAATAGTACAGTGAACTGGAAATAACAAAAATATGTAGGAGTCAAAAAGAATTAATAGATTTTCAAGCAATTTTTTTTGTAAGAAACGAGCGATCTTCCTGAAAATGGATTTTCTGTGAAATATATTTTATTATATTCGTAATCATCAATGGAGAATAAATAACTTTAGAATTTCTTAGAATTCGAAATAGAACTAGTTACACATTCCATACTACAAGCATTTGAATTCTTTTGTGAGTATTTTAAGTGCTAGTATAACGTGAGTAAACTTAAATTGTAGCATATACATCACTCTGAGGAGTCGAACCTCGAGAATTGTGTTAACTTCACTTCCAGGAAGTGTTAAGATCAATTTGATTCTAAAAATATCGTGTTATGGTAGCTTGTGGTTTTATGGTTTAAGTGTGAGATAAATTTAATAACAAGTCTTAGCAAACATTATTCTCTTTACAACCACGTTAGTCTCTTCCTCCGTCTCTTGTAATTAAACACGTATTGTAATTATTTAAGTTTTTTTAATTTGAACTTTTATTAATTTTCACCAATGTATTGTTTTTCTAACAGTAATAACTACATATTTACGTGTATACCTTTTCAGAAAACTCAACTGCACACTTTTAGATGTGTTAGTTAGAATTGTATCTGTATGTGGGTATGTTTTTGACAGACTCCCATCTCCCAGTGGTACAGCAGTAAGTTCGTTGGCTTATAGCGCTAAAAACTAGGTTTCGATCTCCGTTACAGGCAGAGCACAAACAATCCATTGTATATTTTTTTTGTTTATCAAAAATAAACAAGCTAAAGTCTTCGGCAGTTGTGTATTCATATCTTGAAACTAGAAAAAAAACAATTTATATTCCGTAAAAATTTGCAAAAATAACCCTTTACTGAAAAGCTTATTTTTGTTCTTATACTTGTTTTCAATTTTGTGCTATACAGGTAACACAGATCAACTTTATGAACTTTAAAAGAAGATTTACAGTTGAATCATTTAAACCTTTCATAGTTTTACTCGTATTTATTTACATACGAAGTTGTTATTCTGAATCTAATTAAAAGCCAGAATAATTTTAAGTTTCACAGAATAATCTTCAGACCGAATATTAACTCATGAACCATCAACCCCTTGTACGTGTTACCTATATACGTTGAAAAATTACCCTCATCTAGGTTTTCACAAACAATCACTGTGCTTTACACACACATGGAAAAAAATCATGAAACTACCGATAAAATAGTTTAAAAATAGACAACCTTTTCCTTTTATCTAGGTTAAGTCCCAAATATAATTGAAGTAAAAATTGATTCTATCTATTATCGAAATTACAGTAAATGACTATAGATTTGTTTACAGGACAAAATTGGACTGAAATCAGGTTGTTTCACCCGAAAGAGTTTTTAAGGTAATTATATTTCACCAACATATACAGGGTTGATTTAACTGAAACTTTTTGGTATGAAAAAGTAAAGTTATAGTCAGTTAATAAGATCATAAGTAGGTGCAGTAATTTAAAATGTGTGTGCTCCATCAAAGAGAGTAAACTTTAGACCCATTTTCGCTACTTTGTAAATTTTGTTAGAAATTTCAATAGTACAAAGACTCAAAACTTTAAAGGTGTAGCAGGTGACTTATTTATGTTTTTTATAGCAATAAAAGTTCAAACTAACGTTTCAACAGGTTTTTAAATTACATCTATGATTTGTAATTAATTGGATAGACGAGGTTTTACGTTGCATTTTCAGTTGATTCAGAGTTTTAATCTGGCCAGTCACATCCGTTGTTCGGTTGATAATAGTCGTGTCGGTGCAGAGTTCTACTGACATTTTGTTCTGAGAAAGCTATTACTCAAATGTGGCTGTATCTTAATCTTTAAAACTCTGGTCTTGCACCTTAATCCATATGTCGTATAAGGAACTTGGTTTGTTTTGGTTTAAATTTTGTCCGAAAGCTACACGAGAGTTATATGCGCTAAGCTACCCGTCCATAATTTAACAGTGAAAGACTAAAGTAAAGGCAACTAGTCATTATGAGCAACTCACAATTCTGGAGGTACTCTTTTATCAATGAATAGAAGGATTGATCATCATATAATAATGTCAGCACAACTGAAAGGGTGAGCATGTTTGACGTGACGAGGATTCGAACCCACGCTCCTCAGATTGCAAGCCAAGTACCCTAGCCGCCTAGAAATACTAGGTATGTCACCATTTCTCAAGTGATGTTTATATTTTTTATTTATATAGGGTCCTGGCACGGCCGAGTGGTTAAGACACTCAACTTGCAATCTGTATGTCGCAAGTGTGGATTTTTATATCACCAATCATGTTCGGTGTTTCAGCCATCTATAGAATTATTATTAACTGACAGTCAATCTCATTTTTCACTGGTGGTAGGTAGTAATAACCAATAGTTGCCTTTCTTCTAGTCTGTCATTGTTGAATTAAGGACACCTGTTACAGGCAACCCTCATGTAACTTTGCACAGAACTCAAAACAGAAAAAAAAAAAACCATATCACTTATGTATTTAATTGTATTACGTATGTTTTATAAAAGCAGATCACCTTACTGGGTGGATTGGGTTATAAGATTCTATAATCGGAAGGTATTACTTAGTAAATTGTATTATGAAAGTTAGTGCTGCAAATGGACGGTGTTTCTTTAAATAGAACCCGGCATGGCCAAGTGGGTTAAGGCGTTCGACTCGTAATTTGAAGGTCTCGGGTTCGAATTCCCGTCGAACCAAACATGCTCACACTTTCAGGCGTAAGGGCGTTATAATGTGACGGTGAATCCCACTATTCGTTGATAAAAGAGTAGCCCAAAATTTGGCGATGTGTGATGATGACTAGCTGCCTTCCCTCTACTCCTACACTGCTAAAGTAGGAACGGCTAGCGCAGATATTGTTAATTCATACAGTGCATAAATTCTATCTATTTGCCCTGAAAAAGACACTTGAAGGATCTACATGTTTAACTATTATTATTTTTACTTTCTGTAGATATTTTTACATGTATATATGAGTAGAGATTTTTTTTTGCTAGTTTGGGATGTTATGTACATCGGCACGATAAGAAATAATTCTACCATTTTGAAAAACTATAGGGCACTTTTTCAGTCCTATTGCTGATACATCCCAGCTGATTAGATGTCGAAGTAGACATATTCACCTAAGACTATAGCCCCATCAGTGTATCTATATTTTGGAAATTCAAGACTAAAAACAGTCTCGATAAACTTTGATTTTATTGAATAAAAGAGCAGGAGAAGTCGGCATGTGGACAAATAACCAATCTCCTTTTTAAAATTGGCAAAATAAAAAGTCAATATTCTTGACAGGTCTACAATAAAAAAAAATTCTAACTTTAAACATTTGCCCTTCTGGAAAATATGTCTGGTATGACTAAGTGGTTAGTGTGCTTCACTCGCAGTCTTGGAGTCATTGGTTCGAATCCATATTATAACAAACGTAGTCTCCCTTTCAGCTATTGGGCATTATAGGCTGAAAGTCAAACCCATTATTCATTAGAAAAAGGATATCCTAAAAGCTAATAGTGGAAAGTGATGACTATTTGCCTTCCCTCTTCTCTCAGTGCTAAAGTTATAAATAGCTAACACAGATAGCTTTGCACAAAATTCAAAGGCCCGGTATGGCCAGGTGGTTTAAGGTGTTCGACTTTGAGGGTCACGGGATCGAATCCCCGTCTTACCAAACATGCTCGCCCTTTTAGCCGTGAGGGTTATAATGGACGGTTAATCCCACTATTTGTTGGCAAAAGAGTAGCCCAAGCCTTGGCGGTGGGTGATGATGACCAGCTGCCTTCCCTCTAGTCTTACACTACTAAATTATGGACGGCTCGTGGAGATACCCGTTGTGTAGCTTTGCGCGAAATTCCAAAACAAACAAACAAAATTCAAAATAAACATTAAATTATACATATTGAGAAATCAGAGACGATATAATATTATAACCATACAAACAAATAGATATTAAATAAATAAACATAGTTTATAAGCGTGAAATAGTTAACAATCATAATGTAAAAGGGCCTTTAATTATAAATGAAGTTATTTCTCATACAAATTTTATAAATTCAATATATTTGCTGTTTATCATTACAAAATATTATTTAGAGAGACAATGTAAAATCATAGACTTAACAAACATGCTGAAACTCTTATTAACAAAACTTTAAGATACACTAAACACTTCTTAACTCATGAAATACTGAATTAGCTTTCTCACAATTTTTGTACATAATATTCATATAACTATTTCAGTTAATGTTTCTATAGTTTATTTATAGAACATTCTGTGAAAGCAACCAGAATTCATCACAATACTTTATACTAAAGACATGTATTATATAAAGCAATGAATAATGGATGAAAACATATGTATTATTTTGTGACACCAGCAGTATTATTTCTTCGAACGTATTTCAAACATATATTTTCTTCAAATATATTTTATGATGAATTACAACCTGTAAATTTGAGTTTCTAACAAATATATTTGAGCATTGTTTGTTTGTAATTAAGCATAAAGCTTCACAATTAGCTATCTGTGCTGTGCCCACCACGGGTATCGAAACCTGGCTTCTAGCAGTGTGAGTTTGCAGACATATTGCTGTGCTATTGAAGGAGCATATTTGAACACCTAATACAAGTCTCCATTTATATTTCAAATATAAAACTCGTATCTCATCAATGATATACGTAAGTAAAATCACAGATATAATAAGTATCATATTTATTAACAGAACTTTAAGATGTACCGTAAACTATTTACAAAAACACAAAGTAAAACAGTGATCTACAGTAATATCTTAAAATTACTTGTTTTAACATCATCTAGTATGCTATTATCAGTAATGTAAATATAATCACAGACTTGTCAAATATCACATACACTGAGTCATTTATTGACAAAGCTCCAAGTTAGAGAAGAGACTATATATGGCAAGCTGAGGTACCCATTCTTTGTCTGAGTTATGAGCTTCAAAACTTGTGAGGGGTACATGCTTATATTATAAGCCTAAATGCCTAATCATCTGTAAAAGTTGCCTTTGGTGAGCTTTATTCATTTCAATATTATTAAATACATCAAACGAAAGGAAATAGGAGCCCGGTCAGGAGATGAACATTAAATTCACCCTTGGTTAGATGCTATGATAAATAACACAAAAATCATAACTTTAATATAATTCATTGATATCATATTATTACAGCATTCATTATTACCTCATCAAAAGTTTTGTATAAGGTTTAAGAACTCAGTATATGTACTAAAAACACTGTTAAATGGTCAGGATGATTTTTTATTAAGATGTAGCGACCAAGTTTTGGTGGTTGAGATGCTTTTTCTTATCCATTTTACATACCAAGCTATTAATGTTCTTTCATACTATTTCATGTAACCGATTAACTGATAATCACTGGCTCCAGAAATGTCTTACAGGCCAAATCTGAAAGGACTCAGGTCAAATTATGAGGTAGGTATAACTCAAGAAATAGATCTTCATACCAGCTTCGTGGTAACTGTTGGAGTAAAAACTTTATTTACGTTTATGTATTGTTGTAATAGTTGTGGGCATTCTGTTTCCTTGCATCCCTCCAAAAAGAATGCTAGTGCACTTTGTAAGATATATAAAATGTTTCTCTGCCCCCTCCGCACATTTCGTTTACACAGTGTCATGGAAAATTTAATAATTGTTTTGTATACGAACTGGCACCATCTACAAATGTAATTAACGTTAACTTATGTTAAAGATAATAAATGCTCAAAAACAGCATCAATGGAGGTAGAGTGGTTTGTTAAAGTCCCATTAACATGCACTTTATTCCAGACTATCATCCTACAGACTTTGGATGAGATTTATCAAACAGCCCAGAAATAGCCGGATAACAGACAAACATACAGACACAGGATATCTCTGCTTTATATATATACATATATATATATATCGCAAATAAAGTGTACATATTCTATTTGTAAAGCTTTTAGGAGCGAAAGGTCTTGACAAAACATTCCAGTTTTCTTGTTGCTAATCATAAAACATGTGATATACAAGAAAAGACGTTTAGTAGATAGTTCTTTCATATTTCATAAATAAATTCATTGTTTATCACCACAGAATATACACTATATCCTAAATATTTTGTATGTGTCTAGGAATGAATATTAGATATTATATATCATATCTATTTTCCACTTTATATAATGATATAAAAAGCTGAATTCATATTCATAACATTGTCAAAATGTGACAATTCATTTGTCTCTAAAACTTACATATTTATCGCTTGAAATTAATATTGTTTACAAACACAAACTACAAAAACCTATACTTTGTCCACATTATTCAGGGTGTATTTGTTTAAACACGTTAAAACAAATATCAAAATAGTCTATCTTACAATTTGGGCTGTATTCTTCAAATTTACCTGAAGATCATAATTGACTGATATCTCGAGACGTTTGATATTTAGAAGTAACACAAACTGAAACATGTATGAATTATAAAATATAGGATCACCATGGTTAATTTAATTTTCGTTGAGATCCGGTACGTTTCATATAGAGTTCATTTCTATTATGTTTTCTAGTGATTTGCATTCATTAGTTATACAGATAAATACATACTAATTTATTGTTATGCAATATGTGAACATTACGACAACAAGAACTACTATATTTCGTCTGATACATATATAGCCCCATGTTAGTACAACGGTAAATCTACTGATTTATAACGCTAAAATCAGAGGTTCAGTTCCACCCGGTGAGTTCAGCAAATAGTCCGATGTGGCTAACACACACACACTGATATATAAAAATATGCCAGACACGGCTAGGTTTTGAAGGGACTCAACTCGTAATGCGAGGGTCGCGGGTTTGAGTCCCCGTCACACCAAACATGCTCTCCCTTTCAGCCGTGGAAACGTTATAATGAATCCCACTATTCGTTGGTAGCGCAAGAATTGGCGGTGGGTGGTGATGACTAGCCGCCTTTCCTCTAGTCTTACACTAGTAAATTAGGGACGGTTAGCGCAGATAGCCCTTGAGTAGCTTAGTGTAAGACAAGAGGGAAGGCAGCTTGTTATCACCACCCACCGCCAACTCTTGGGCTACTCTTTTACCAACATATAGTGGTATTGACTGTCACATTATAACACCCCCAAGGCTGAAAGGGCGAGCATATTTAGTGCGAGCAGGATTCGAAACCGCAACCTTTAGATTAGTCTTCAGATTAAGAATTATAAACATTATTAAAATTTATTGTAGTAACAAAACTAAAATAAATTTATAACCTGTTATCATATGGTTCTCCCTCAAGTTATAGTAATAAAAACCTACATTATTGTATCAAGAAGCCAACTGTGCCTGATAGGGATGAGTGAATGTTATTTACCCTCAGAGTAATTTTCCAATCATCAATAAAATAATTATTTTTGACAGTAAATAGGTAAACAAAATGTAGCTTACTGTTGCTACAGTGACTATTTACATTGACAAAAATAAAAATAATTAAGGCACTTGGGTTTGATGGCAGCCTCGAGGTCTTCCAAACGAGACTGTCCAGATTAGTAGCCAAGGATCCATAAAATATAGATACGTATACATTTAATAGGTGAAATAATTTCTCTTTTATAGTATGATGAACAAAGCAGGTTTGTTTCGTTTTTTCGAATTTCGCGCAAAACTACTCGAGGGCTATCTGCGCTAGCCGTCCCTAATTTAGCAGTGTAAGACTAGAGTGGAGACCAGTCATCACCACCCACCGCCAACTCTTGGGCTACTCTTTTACCAACGAATAGTGGGATTGACCGTCACATTATAACATCCTCACGGCTGAAAGAGCGAGCATGTTTGGTGTTATCAGGATTCGAACCCGCAATCCTCGGATTACGAGTCGAACGCCATAACAGGCTTGGCCATGCCGGGCCAAAGGTCATTAGGAAGTATACAAAAATGATTAGCTAATTGAAAGGTAGTAGAATTTTATAATAATTAATTTATACAAGGCAGTTTTGTATTTTATTATTCCTATATGTTTCAATTTGTAGAAGGTAGACAGCTAGTCAAGAACACCCATCTTCAAATATTCAACATCACTGTAAAAACGCTTTTGTTTGTTTATTTTAGAATTTCGCACAAAGCTACTCGAGGGCTATCTGTGCTAGCCGTCCCTCATTTAGCAGTGTAAGACTAGAGGGAAAGTAGCTAGTCATCACCACCCACCGCCAACTCTTGGGCTACTCTTTTACCAACGAATAGTGGGATTGACCGTCACATTATACACCCCCACGGTTGGGAGGGCGAGCATGTTTAGCGCGACGCGGGCGCGAACCCGCGACCCTCGGATTACGAGTCGCACGTCTTACGCTCTTGGCCATGCCAGGCCTCTGTAAAAACGCACCAAAATCTTCAAAATGCAGAATGCAGTTTTGCAGCCATGTGAAGGAAGCCATGAAGCCTCAATTTGCATTTTGTTTTCTTTCTTAAATATATGGCTCGGTTAAGGCACTCGACTTGTATTCTGAGGATCGCGTCCTTTCAGCTGTGGGGGTGTTATAATGTGACGATCAAACCCACAATTCGTTGGTAAAAGAGTAGCCCATGAGTTGGCGGTGGGTGATGATGACTAGCTGTCTTCCCTTAAATATACAGAGAACATACCATGCACTATATATTATGTAATCATGCTTTAAATTTGCTCAATGCTAGAGCTAGAAATTTTTCTACTTAATTATGTTTTTGAAATAAATAATTTGTCTCATTAAAAACGTTCATCTTTAGTTTCAAATCAAAAGTAAATTAACTATCAGTATCACAAATAAAAAGAACGTAAGCCAATTAAGCCAGTTCTATGTAACAAAATCACCAAAAGTGCATAACGTCATAAATTAATATGAAGGAAAATATGGCCTGTAATAAGTGTAATTTACTAATTTAACGGTTGGGTGCGCTCATTATGCTATTGAATGTTAAAAGGGACTAGATTAAGTTCTTTTATTCTGAATCTGTTACATTTAAGCAGTATCTATTCACGTATTATTTTATATTATGCACTATTTTGAGGATTTCAACTGAACGTTAATTTATTTCTTACTGAATTTCATGTCATTTTTACCGTTAAAAATTAAAAATAAATAAAATTAATTTGTTTGTTGTAAAAAGCTACACAATTCACTGTCTGTACTGTGTCCACCTGGTTTTTAACTATACGTTTTCTTACTTACTGCCAAGCCACTGTGGAATAAAGAAAACTGATATACGAGGCAGTCAACTCCAAATAACTGAAATATTTGAAATTCAAGGTAAAATTGGTGACCGATATACATTGTGTTTATTTATAGAAATAGCGGGTTGTATGTAAGCCTCGGTAAGGCGTTATTTCAATTTTTCTATCAAAGAAAGTTGGTTAAAACCATTATTAACTAAATATCGTTTACTTTTTTTTGTTGTTTTTTTTTCAAATATAATGCTTACCAGATTCTGTCTAATGATAGATTCAACTTGGATTCTGGTCAGAAGTGATTATTAGGAAACAATGGTCAATTTTCAGTTCGGCCCTACAGCTTTGCCTGCTCTTTTATAACTTACAAGCAAATATTCCCGTCTCCAGTACCGGGAAAAGTTTAAGTTGGTTTATCAATTTAAATTAGTTTATGGACTTTAAAACAGATTAATCATGTTGCACTCAAAGTCAAAACTCTGAGTTACTTATACCGCCCACCGTGTAAAATAATTATTGAACATTTCAGTCATGCTAAGAGCCTGTCATCAATAACACATGGTACATCTACGCTTCTATTTTTCAGTTCGGTCATATTTATAAATGTGAAATATAGTGTGATTATTTCCTAATAGCTTAATGTAGAATATCCTGCTTGTGAAATAATATTTGCTGTTAACATAAGCCTGCGTGTGCAGCTTTTCAAACAGGAGACAGCAGAAAACTCAATGGACACCACGATTCTCAATATTTATATAAGACTGCAAACGATATCAAATGGTGACTGTTTGGAAATCATTTTAGACAAGTCAGTAACTTCAATATGCGCATATTTTAAATGTCCACAATAAACTTCATAAACACTTTGTCCGTACCGCGTAGGTTTATTTGATGGATTCTTCGTCATTTCTTTTAAGAGCACTAAGTGTAATTTGTAGTCTGGTTTGGTGTAATTTGAGATGAGTGTTGTCGATATGTAATCCAATATTTTTATTAATGTTCTTCTTGACTTCGTCTATAATATTTTCAGCGAGTATAGTTCCTGTCTGACATTATAGGAAATTTTAGTCTCTTCCATTATGTAAACGTGAGAAGCTATCTGCGATGGATAATGTTTGTTAAGCTCTTTATAGTTCAGTAAGGAAAGACATCTTGAATGACAGAGTTAATGAAATATGTTCTCTCTCCAGTAGGTGCTCAACTTTTAAACTATTTATTACGGTTAAAATTCCATTGGCGAATTGTGACGAAACAGTTAGTTTTGAGATATGATTTATTATACATTTGTTCACTGTAAAAATAGTCTGTAAAAGAAGAAATCGAAAAGGAATGAAATTATCCGAATCCACATAATTCACTGGCAGGTCGAATGATCAGTTAGAGTCAGTATTTCTCTATCTGTTGTTTGTCTGTTTTCGGGCATTCTTTCAAATTATTCAAGGACTATCTGCGCTAGCCGTTCTTAATTTTGAATTGATAGACTATAAAAGAGCAGATAGTTAACAGTATCCACTACTAACGCAGAGGTTTCTCTTCCCTGGCTGAATATTGGGATTTGATCATCACTCTTATCATGCATCCACTGCTCGAAATTTCGGAACACAAAATTTTATTTATTTGGTGAACGAAAATGATGGATTGTCGAATCCATAATCTAATACGTTTACCAAGGGGGTTACACAATTATACTTCAACTTTTTCTTCTTTAGTATTACTATTGTTGTTACACATCTTAAGCGTTTTACCGTTCACACTTTTTTTACAATATGTATATATAAATTTGATTTCTGTATTCCATACCAACTGTTCATATTTATACTACTCACTGTTTCATGGAATTGGTGTTACTGCCCATTCACAGCTGATGAATTTTGTATTTGTTTATTTGTTTGTTTTTGAATTTAGCGCAAAGATACAAGAGGACTATCTGCGCTAGCTGCCCTTAACTTAGCAGTGTAAAACTAGAGGGAAGGCAGCTAGTCTTTACCACTCACCACCAATTCTTGGGCTACTTTACCAACGAATAATGGCATTGAACGTCACATTATAATGCTCCCACGGCTGAAAGGGCGAGCATGTTTCATGTGACGGGGATTCTAACCCTTTTTTTTTGTTTGGTTTATATTAATTTAAACCGGTAGGCATGGCCGTGTAATTAAGGTGCTTAAATTGCAATCTGAGGATCAAGGGTTCGAATCTTCGTCCATCAAATAGGCTCCCTCTTTCATTTGTAGGGGCGTTATAACGTGACAGTCAAACCCACTATTTGTTGATAAAAAGTAGCCTAAGAGTTGGCGGTGGAGGGTGATGACTGACGTCCTTCCTTCTGGTCTTTCACTACTAAATAATGGAAGGTTGGCCCAGACAGTCTTCGTGGAGCTTTACATGAAATTCACAACAAACAAAAAAAACTAACTAATGTATTCACACAAAACAAATACTGTCCGCTTGTCAATCAGTTTTTCATTTTCTACATTATGGTTGTAGTTCATAGTGTTATTGTATAGAATGTTAAAATATTTTTACAGAATTGTTTACGGTGAAAACAGCATGTGGATAACAAACGAAGAGTACATTTGTACTGCTTTTATATGCGTTTTATTATAGCAAAGCCACGTCGAGTTATCTGCTGTGCCAACAGAGGACAATAGAACCTTTGATTTTAAAGTTGTAAGTCCCAAGACTTAACGTTGTTCCACCGAGGGATGCGTGTATGTGTGTGTGTATTGTTTTGTTTATCTGTTGTTAAGCGCAAAGTTACACAATGCTTTGTTCATGGAAATAAGATTCGTGGCATTAAAACCTTGAGATTTACCGCTGAAGTATTAGGGCGCGTGTGTACTGTTGAACAAACAAGAAATAAAACCATTTAGTTATAAGTAGTATAAAACTCTCCCCTCACCCAGGAAAGAAGGGTTGTTTTTTGAAAGAGAAGTTAGAAACACTAACGTATATTGTTTATTTTACCGGTATGAAATTTCTGTTGCGTTTTACTTAGGACTAGAATTTCTAGCGAAACCTGGTTTGAAACAAAAACATATCTTAAACATATATTGTTGTTGTTCATCTTACGATAAAAGTTTTCCAGTCTTCTTTTTGAGAACTTCCAACAGTTAATATTGAGAAAAAGATAAATTACAGAACCAGCATTTCCTTTGCCATAGCTTCTATCCAATTTCGTATTTATGTTCATCTAAATTCAGAATATTCCCCTCTTGCTGAGTGATCGCATCATATTTTGACGAATCTAGCGAAGCATGTAATTAAAAATTAAAGCTTCATGATACGGTCCAACCCCTTGTTTGTGCAGAGTTCGTAGGTAATTCGTATCACCATTCTTTAAAAGTTCTAAGCTATTCATTTACAATAGTGTCTATTTCTGTATGGACATTATAGAAGTATGTCTTATAAATGGAAGGCATAACGGATAAAAAGTGCTGAGTGAACAAACCGTATAACATTATTTTCAGTATTCAGTTTTCGATTTTATGAAATTTTTAACGAAATATCTTTACATTCTTAAGTCTTTTGTTGTAAGTGTTATTTATTTTGTGACCAGAAATGTAAATCTACATTTTTTCATCACATATTATATTATTAATAAAATATCGATTCGCAAAGTTGAATACGCATTTAATATTTTAATAATTACAATCTTTACAGCTCGAATAGTGATGTTCTTGTTTCAGCGCAAGACTACACAATGGGCTATCTTAAATTTGCCCACCTTTGAAAATCAAACCTCGTTTTGGCGTTATAGGTCCATAATGTTGCCGCTGACCCCTCGGGGGAACCGAGATATGGAATAATTTTTTTTAATGTATAATACAATGTTGAATAACAATGATAAGAGAGACACAGATAGAAAAGAAAGATCGATCATTGAAGAAACGAATAAAACCAACCATACGTGCAGTAGATATAATGTTTATATAATCCTCAGACAGAGAATTGAGTTACTTGGAAACATCTGGTAAACACGTAGATGATTGACAGTATTAAAATTATATATATTTTTTATTTTTACATGTACCCTGCAATATGTTTCAAGTATACACAGAGAGAGGGTTGTAATCCCAGGACACTGCCCATGTAGATCATGCTACTGCTTTTCACTAGTAAGCGATAAATGTGTTACCATAGCAACGGGTACAAGACCGTCCCATCGCTGGTGAATTGAGCACGTGATATATTTTTACTCAAAGGTTTGTTATACGAGTACTTAAAAAGGTTAACAGGGCTTCGATTCAGGCGTAATGATTATATACCTTCATACCTCGGAAGACAGTAAATAGAATCTTACTACTGTATAAAATCGTTGCGTAACCTTCCTTTAACATTTTACACAACTTTATGTAATTTAAATAAACAAAGATACAAATTTCTAGCAGATACGTTGTTTTAACTGAAACGTGTGTTCGATCGCTGGATTTTATTCTACAGATATGCCAATCTGTTACCTTTGTTACGTAATAAAATGCTATTTACGAATATTTATTAAAGTTCCATTTGAATCTCTAGAATACTATTAGACTTTACTATTAACTGTTTGAAAGAAATATATTAGCAAAACTAGTATGCTTAGATTTTAAAATTAAATGCTCCGTATTAGAAAGAAAACATTAAATCCTGTTGTAAATTCTGCACTATTTGAATAACTGTGAAGTTATGATTTTTTTTTCCTAAAAACTAAAGCATGTTACTTGCAGTTCTTAAATTTAAAAAGCAAGTGATGGAATTTATATAAATTATTTACATCAACAGTACCATTGCTTATTTTTCTATTTCAATCTATGTTACTATTGCACACTGCAGTATATTTTATTTTCCAATTTAACAGGATTTATCATAATAATATAGTTGTTTATACCCCAATAAACAGACAGATATGTTGATGAAATACTTAGTTAATGGCTGGCATTTTTACAATAGTTTTAATGTATTAGTAATAAACCTGATTTTATTTTATCTATATGTAAGTTGTAAATTACACGTAAATTCAGCAATTACGAAAATGTGACATCTTCGTTGGTTTGTTGAATTTCGTGCAAACTTACTACATGTGTTAGCCATCCTTAATTTTAAAGTGACATAATAGGCAAAAAATATCTAGTCATCATCACCAGGTTTTGGGTTGCTCTAATCATACCTGAGTAGTGGAATTTTATCGTCACTCTTATAACGCATTCACTATTCTATTGGTGTAAAATATGATTTTTCTTGCGGAATCTTAGATTCACAACTCCGCACGTTAACCACTGGGTCACCCCGTACACAAAGAGACAACATTAGTAGTGATTGTTTAAAATGTTTTACTTTGTTTTATTAGAATTTCAACTGTTTGTGAATTTTCTTTGCACAAACGTTATATCTAACAAACAGTTTCAGTTAAAATAAAGAATTATCTAAATTATTATCAAAGATGTGAAAGTAATCTCTGAACATGTTATTGATGTTTGAGTTAAAATATCCTTTTCACGTCGGTCCAGTGCTTCAGGATATTTATACCATTCCAACTTTACTGGCCCCCAGTATAATCCAGAATTAAAAAAACTGACAAAATTGACATGGTTGTAACAACGTATTTTACCATTAAACTATAAAGATCGAATACAAATTCACTTGTAAACCTACTTCGGTGAAAATGTTTAGAAAAACAGAGGGGAAAAAAGCAATAAAAAATGTGACGTAACGATGACAATGTCAAAAGAGTATAGAAACAAGGTAGGTTGATAACATAAAACCGTACAAAACATAAGTGTCCACTAACTAATGAGTCAATTTTACAAGTTTGAGGTCATAACTGATTTTATTCAAACCTGAATTCGTGCGACTGACAGAAACTCAATATTTAGTTGTAGGTAAAAGTTATTCTCGAAAAGGTTTGACTGCTTATGTAGTGAGTTTTGTATGGTTTGTGGGTCCATCTCAATCTTGTTTCTGTACTATTTAGCATTGCATCTTCCAGTGTCACAGCAGTAAAACCTGCTGACTTATATCATTAGAAATCGGTTTCGATACGGGTGGTGACAGAGTACAGTTGCCGTTTTGAATTAAGCACAAAGCTACACAATGGGATATCTGTGCTCTGCCCACCACGGGTATCAAAATCCGGTTTTTAGCGTTGAAAGTCCGCAGACATGCCGCAGAGCCACTGGGGGGCAGACAGAGTACATATAGCTCTTTGTGTTGCCTTGAACTTAATAACAAACAACTAAAACAATTTGGCATTGTGATCCTTATATCATATATAATTTTTGCAACATTTATTTTTATTACTTGTAAACATATTTACTCGAGGTTTCATTTATTGACTCTAAAACGAAGCTTTTTTAAAGCTCATAAATGAACAATATTCGGATCATTTATCAAGAATATCTTGTATATTATTGAGTAATTTCTAAATCAAAAGCTTAAAACGTTTATAAGTCGTACCTAATAAATTATTACTAATACACTTACAAAATAAATAGTCGGTACAAACGAGGTTCAAATTGTTCAGAACTTTTGTTTCTTTGTTTGTTTCTGAATTTCTTGCAAAGCTATAGAGGACTCTCTGCGCTATCCGTCTCTAGTTTAGCAACGTAAGGCTAGAAAGAAAGTGGCTAGTCATCACCACCCACTGCTAATGCTTGGGCTTCTATTTTACCAATGAACAGCGGGATTCATCGTAACATTATAGCTTTCCCACAGCTGAAAGGGCAAACGTGTTTGGTGTGACGGGAATTAAAACCCGTGACTCTCAGCTTACAAATCGAGCACCCTAACCACACGCCTAACTTATAAATAATCTCATATTTTCAAATTACAAAAAAATAAATAAAATTGTATTTATAATTCAACATACGAGTCATTTATGCTCTTACAAGTTATTTTAGCAGTAAACCTTTAAAGTTCTATGTTATTCAGTTAATCCAGATGATTTAATAACCTTTTCACATTTTGTTTACTTGTTTGCAGTTAAGCAAAAACTACACAAAATATGTGCTGTGTCCCATCACAGGTATTTAACCTCGTTTTCTAACGCTGTGAGTTACTTGCGGCTGTCCACTGAGGAGGGATGGCAGCTGTTACTGTTCGCTAATGAAAAAACAAATACTTCTATGCTTAGTTCACAATGTTTCAAGTCAGTGTATTTTATAAATTATGTTGTAATACCATTCAGTATTATATCAGCTCGAAACAAAATTACTTGAAACCACGTGAGGTAAATAGAAACGTTTTGCATATTATATTTTTGGAGATTTTTCTGTTAATCTGATTAATTATTTCACTTGATTTTGATTTTTTTTTCTCACCGAGATTCCAAATTTTTGTTTTCATGCATAAAATAATACGGTGAACTTTCGTACTAACTTCATTAAGATGGAACACTGTTTACCCATGCTCTTCTTTTCGCTAATTAAATTGTTTGTTTTGAGTTTCGCGCAAAGCTACTTAAGGGCTAACTGCACTAGCCCTCCCTAATTTAGTAGTGTAAGACCAGAGGGAAGGCTGCTAGTCATCAACCCCCACTGCCAACTCTTGAGCTACTCTTTTACCAACGAATAGTGGGATTAACCCTCACTTATAACGCCCCCACGGCTAAAAGAGCGCGCATGTTTGGTGCGAAGGGGATTCGAACCTGCAACCCTCAGATTACGAGTCGAACGCCTTAACTCATTTGGCCATGCCGGGCCCCGCTAATTAAATACTCGTCTTAACCTGATCAGTTTATCCCCCCCTCTCTAGTAATGTAGCTCATCTAATTTTACATGTTTATAACAACTACCCGATCGGTGCCTAATGATCAGCTTCCGAAATGCATCTGAGGAATATAATGTAACGGTCAATTCCACTATTCGTTAGTGAAAGAGTATCCCAAGAGTTGGCGGTAGGTGGTGATGACTAGCTGCCTTCCCTCTAGTCTTATACTGTTAAATAAGGGACTGCTAGCGTAGATAGCTCTCGAGTAGCTTTGCGCGAAATTTAAAAAAACAACAACTAAATTTTGCTTTCTCAGCAATAAAAGCTGATTTACTTGTAACTGGTGTCTTTTACAGCTTTTTTATTTAAAATTTTTAAATAATTTCAGAATATGTTTCTCATATTTTATTTTTCAATTTTGACAATATGAACATTTTTCTTTAGTTTTCCATTACGAACATAACGTTTTACGTTACGTTGACAATATGGTGCAGTACAGTCGACTGTTTGATACCTTAATCATTAGGGTGCATCATTTTTTGAATTATTTTATAAAAAATTGAGCCATTTGGCCTCTTACTCGCGAAAAACTACAGCTGTTATCCTTTTATTTCAGCAAAACTGTCGAGTATTGTCAAAGTGTAGACAGAAATCGAAAGAATCAGTTATATATACATCACACCTTAATGAGAAATAAATGGATTAATTTTTTTAAAGCAGAACAATCATAAATATCTGATAGCACTGAGAATAAGCGTGTATGAAAAAATCCAATGTTTAAGGGTAGGAACTACATTTTTTTCTTTAACGAAAGAGTTTTCTCATTTAGTTCAAAGAATCTCAAAATATTCCTCTGATTTTATTTTTGGTAAAGGAAATATACATTATTGCATATTAAGGAATCTATATTTTATTTATTACATTCTTATTAATAAAATTGTTTCTTACAAATTAATTTTGGTGTGTTTGTTTGCTCTGCCCTTCACGGGTATCGAAAGTCGGTTCTTAAGCTCTGTAATTACACAGATATCCGCTGTGCCACTGATGGAGATTGCTCATCGTCAAACGAGATATAACGTGCAGTTTTTTGTTGCAAATGACTTCTGTTAAGGTTACAAAACCTACAATTCTAAATATTTTGTACTTCTTCAAGTCAACATTGTATGAGTGGAGAAAATAACAAGGCAATATTGTTTATTTTCGAACTATTTTATTCTTATTTGAAAACAACACTATGAAAACCTTTATTCGGAAATGCCTGGGATTTGTACTTTCAAAACCTTCTAATGTTTAAACTGCTCCAAGCGTTACTTTTAAAAGCATTAATTTTTTTCACCACAAATATCGTAATTATTTAAAACCTAAAATATAACTATTATTTTTAACCAACTGAGAAAAAAAACTACATTTACTGGAATTTCGTTGCATTTCTGTTTTAAAGCAGTTATGTATGAAAGAAAAACAAAATAATTACATAATTATTATGCAAATATATGTTAAGTTCTATTTATCATTAGGATTGTCGTGCAATAAAATTACTTCAAAACATCTTTTGACAATTCACATTAGTTATCTTCAGTTGGATTAAGTTTTATTATGACCGCTACACTGAGTGAGTTGCACAAACTATAATCATGTAGTGTTTGTATTATATCTTCAGACTAATGATTATTAAAAATAGTATCAGTTATACATACGCGTGGGGATCAGGTGAGACTTCGGGCTGTGCTCCCAGTAGTTAAATTGGGGCCCGAATATCATTGACCATCCTCAATACTTGCATCATCTCTACACTTTACACTGTTTTTTTGAGATTGATGTGTATCAAAATTCCACTCACATCTGGTAATTAATTCCGTTTTACAGTAAATATCTATTATTTTAAATATTTGATTCCAAAATACTTCACATGATAGTCTTAAACTAAATAGTTTTAGTTAACTCCAGGGACATCAGGTTTTGTTAAAATAAATTAATGTCTTACTTAAAAATCATAGTGGTTGATATGTGTTTTTCTTATAGCAAAGTTATATCGGACTACCTTCTGAACCTACCGAGGGAAATCGAACACCTGATTTTAGCGTTGTAAATCCGTAGACTTACCGCTGTACTAGAGGGGAGCTGTAGGAGTGATACTGGTCATCTCTACATGTGCTGCCTTTAGTCATGATCAATATTTTATACTAAAAAAAAATCTTATTTAGTCTTCCTTCTGCACAGTCTTACTTTCTAAGCTGAAATTAAAAGAGGCTACAATTATATGTCAAACTCTGAACGATACGCTGTTATTATTCATAAATGTATAGCGTGGCTTTCTGTGGCTTAGGATTTTGTAGTAAATAGCAAAAAATAATAATTTGTATGCACATTACTGTCTTGTCATCGTATAAATTGCTGAAATATAATTTGAAGCGTTTTTATTGACTTTCAGACAACTTCAATTCATTTTGGACCACCCTCTTCCAATGTTTTGTACGTTCCGACGTGCTTCATACGAATTACTGAGTTTGTATGGTTTGCATTACTTTTTTTTTCTAAATCGTGAGTAGAATAGTAGTTCCTACAATTCTTATCTATCGATAGTAACAATTACAGGTTTAAGAGTTTTATTAGGGAAGCGTAAATCTATGGCGCCACCTTGTGCTTGATTCTTTAAAAATATTAGGTTTATTGGTTTTAATAGACGAAATGACGTGAGAAGATTTTTATCGTTAGTGGGTTTCAGAGTAAGCAAATTCAGAAAGTAAATATCGAAGAATAAAATCGTAAAACGTTAGTAGAAAAGTGAGAGAAGATCAGTACTATTGTTCTTAAAACTTAAAGAACTGTCAAACTTAGTTTTGTAGTTTAGTTTGGTTAATACTTGCTAAAATATTCATGTTTGTGTGCACGTGTTTATGAATTGTTTGGCTTATTTTATGAATTTTGCTCAAAGCTACTTGAGAGCTATCTGCGCTAGCCATTCCTAATTTAGCAGTGTAAGACTAGAGAGAAGGCAGATAGTCATCACCACCCTCCGCCAACTCTTGGGGTACTCTTTCACTAAAGTATAGTTGGATTGACCGTCACATTATATAGCGACCTCAGGGCTGAAAGAAGGAGCATGCTTGGTGTGACGGAGACTCAAACCCGCGACCCTTAGATTACGAGTCGAGCGCCTTAACCATCTGGCCTTGCCGGGCCGTTTGTGAATTGTGAAATATTGTTTGTGAAATAACCTACAAAATACTATTGGTTTGATGAAGAATGAACAATAGAAATTGTTTCTTAAATTTTCCTTTTATTCTTGTTTTTTCAACTTTGTTATTACGTACATAAACAATAGGATAAGTATATTTTCATGCTAATAATTCAATATGTGTTTTATATTACACATGAAAAACATTAATTTCTGGGTGGTTGTAATTACAGGTGTTAAGCCTTAACCCAAATCGCGGCTACACATCCATAAGTTACGACAGATTCAATGAAATAACGATATAAGCAAATGTAAAATGTTTACATAAACAAATGCTTTAGTATACGTGATTTTAATTATTCTCACTGTTAGGAATATTTCACACCTTGTATAGGTGCTCATCATCTTCCAATACGTAGCATGTTCAGAGTTTTAACCTTTGACAGATGAAAATTATGTTAGTCGTACATATATATATATACATACATACAGGCGTAGATACAGTCAATGGTCTACATATAGGCACTTTACTGCCACACAAAGTCACCGTAAGAACTTTGTTAAGTTAGGTGCTATAAAACTATTGTTCGAATGGTAATAAAACGCTTCAGGACTGTGTAAAGTCGCCATAGTAACAGAGACGCTTGTGACAGTAGAAAACCTGGTCGAAGCTGCAAGTCATAAGGGCAAACTGTAGTAGATTAATTTATGAAAAGGTTTATTTAGATTTTAAATGCCCAGAAAAGCATAGGGCGAGTTGTGACACTCTCAGACTGTAATGAACTTATTGTGCTCTGTCGCAAGAATATAGAGGGAGCTTTGGTTCTAGCAAAATCTGAGAGCGCTTCCCGGTGCTAGTTCTAGATGCCTCCACCACGTCATCACAGAACGCCCTTCACACCCTACAGCTCAATGTTCCGCGAATGTTTTGTGCACGTAGTATTTGTGTGTACGTGTGGAGGTAGGTGTTCTCTGTAGCAGGTGTGTCGGCACCTGCAGAATCTCTTTGCTGCCAATCCAATTCAGAAACCTCGGAGAGACCGACCCTGACGTAACTTATTTACAGAGCACCCGAAACTCAGGAGCTCAAAAATGTTTTGTAATGCACCTGATTCGCCGGTGTTTAAAAATTAGCCAACGGACGCACTACATTGAATTTAACGACGTAAAGAGAGCTTTACGTGGTTGGTTTAGTTGGGAAGTGTCAAACTAAAGTAGCAGTTTTTTTCAAAACAGCAAAGCATACCTTATTCTCAAAAACAAACGTTCAGAGTTCAAGGTAGGACGATTTTTAATGATGGAAAAATGTGGGTTGTTTTCAAATGCGTTACTAATTTGTGGTCATTCTTTTAAAGTTAACAGTTATCTTAATATGTACAGTTTTGAAAATGTCGTTGTTTTATTTTAATAGCAGTTTTTGATCTAGAAAATGTTTAGTGGTGTTTTTGGTTACTGTCCGAAAGCTGTAATGATAGCGTGACAAGTGAAGCTGAACAGAGGCTTAGCTCTCTAATTGTTTTCAAAGTTGTTCATAGTGGGCGCCATTAAAAAGACTCTACCTAATTTCACTTCCTTTGATTACATAGGAAGAGCAAGACTAATACTGGTTCTATTTCCTTTATCTGGTTTTGAAAGCTAATATTCTAATAGTAATCCATAACATTTAACCTGAAAGAACTTATCAACACATGATACAGAAATTTTGAATAAAATGAAAAACTTTTAATTTGGTCTGAAATATAAAGTTTGGATAAAATGCGTTTCTGTTGTAACATTTGATTCGAAACAAACAAACGGTGTTAGCTACAACCAAAGAATGTAACATTTCGGACCAACCCGAAATTAATAGTGAGTTCACGCTCTTTTCTAATTTTCAACACGTAGAAAGCCTTAGGAGAATGGAGATTTATGGAACAACGAATAGACTCTCTTTATTTAAGGGTTCTATGACATTTAGCCTACATTCCGTAATATGTATATTATTATTATTTAGTAGGCAACTTTAATTTTATAATTTCATTTTTAAAGCAAACTTTAAAACAAAACATTTACACTGGTTCACTTTTTCTCTCCATTTGAGAATTCCAGTGGAAACTCTTGCAATGATTCAATTCATTTATTTACACGATTGGTCAGTGTTTGTGAAAGCCGAGAGAAGTTTGATTCAGCTAAGACAGTTTAATGGTATTTCGAATGCACGATGTTTCGATATATTATAATTTTACCTGAAGATAATGAAGTACACTTAATTGCTCGACTGGATCGAGTTTTCAAGTACACTTTCATCAACCATTTTTTAAATTTTGTTAAGGATACAAATAAAATAACTACGGACAAAAGTAAATATTATTTCATAATTTTTATCGAGTTTCCTTTAAAAGTAAAACGATTGCGTTTTAGTTGAACTTTCTGTGGATAAAATCAGCCATCTCTACGTTTTACCAGTGATTTTGTAACATGCAAAAGATCCGTGATACGTTCAAAAAAGCAAAGAATCCAACTATGGATGCGCCAGAGGCGAATTTAGCAACTCACTTGGAGATACCTAAACAAGTTAGGTCAGCTTCCTACGGTGAAATTCATTGTAAGAACAATGAAGAAGATTCCGAAGTTCCATCATCCTTGTTGAATGTGCCTAATAGCAGAGGCCAGAGATCGCGATCTTTTGATCTGGTCACTATGGAAGCAAGAGGAACTGAAGGTATTACAACATTAGATGTTCCACGTTGGCGCATAAGAAGACGTTCCTCTAGCGACAAAAGTCAGCACTCCAATCCATGTTTTCATTGTTTATGTCTAGAGGAATATTACAGAAGTAATAATTCTGGAAGCTCAAGTTCTTTAGATCAATCCTTCTACCTTGATTCTAGTTCAGATAATATTGAAGAAAACTATGACGTACTTAGTCATAGTGAAGATCCAACCAGTTCGGTAGCTCTAGAACTGCCAGCATGTCCTGTTTTAGTAACTCTCTCTTCACCATCATTGGATGATGTTAATACTAATGAACATACTTATGGAGAGAGCGCCATGACTGTTGTCTCTCTGGGAGTTCCTCCTCCATCAAAACAAGTTCGCTCAGCATCTGTGGATTCCTCATTCTTGAAAGTTCCCTGCCCAGATGTTGATGAGGAGGAAGAGGACGAACATGGCCATAAAACCCATCGGTCACGATCTGTGGACATTGGACTTCCCACTGGTGGTTACACTCGATATACAGTCCACACCAACTCCAAAAAAAACTTGAAGTAGGTTTTTTCATATATATAATTTCGCAGTTATTAATTTTAAAAATTGCCGTATTACTCATATGGTACTGATAAAAGTATTTAGAATTTACAGTGCACACAATGTAAAATAATGTATTTTAAGACTTTTAAAGACCAACGAAAAGATTATTAATACAAATACGAACACTAGAGATATATTTTTGTTATATCATTAGTAAAGTACTTCACTTTAATTGAACAAAATTTTATCTTTAACTTAATGCTGGAGGTAAACGTTAATAATTAAGAGTTTCTCAAATATTTTCTCATAAAGATTAAATATCAATGGTTGAAATTATAAAAAAATTTACTATAAATAATTGTAGATTTATTTACATTCTTAGTAGGAACCCTTAGAAAAACTAATAATAATCTTCTAGTAATTATAAAATCAAAAAATAATACTGACTGCATGTGATGTTAATGGAAATTATTGGTACAGTCTTATAATTTGACGCTATTTTTCGGTTCACCTTTGATAAGAAAAAAAGTTGCGTAGTTTCGTTTTGATGGGTAAGGAAATGTAACCCTTAAGTACTCGGAATACGTATCACTGGAGGATTTGAGACACCGAAATGTCCCTTTATAACTGTCTCAAAATATTAAAAGTTACTAAATATTCATCTCATCATCACATCATATATTTATAATAGTTAGCTTAAAAAACAAAACTAATTATTTTCAGCCTTTGTGACAACTAGTTTTAAAGTAAATATATTACTTTTAATTATTGAATTATTTACTCTAGTCTGTAAAGCTCAAAGTAAACATTACTTATCTAAAATCATCAATTTATTAATCGGGTAAGAGGGAATCCTCAATAGCCACGGCACTTGAAATTCCTTTCAGCAAAATTAGAATAGATTAATCTATGAAGCATTTTTTTCTACCTGCGGCAAAGCAGCTCATACAACAGCTCCAAGTTTTCGTGGTTTGTTTATTCCTTCTTTTCAAGTACAAATTTTTAACTTAAATTTCTATCAAATCCTGAACGATTTGAGATCTAATTACATTTTTGGTCTGCCTTTTACGCTCATTTTCTAATTATTTCAGATGAAAATTAGTAATAACAAGTAGGTTTTCTTCAGGCTTTACTATATAATTGATTCTTATGCAGGTTCAGATTAACAAATTTCTTGTGACGTATACATTTTTTTTAAGTAATAAATTGTCAAAACGTGTGTGATTTGTATTTTAATAAAATTTGAAGCAAGCGTGCCAAAAATAAAATATAATTATAGAAGATTCGTTTTGAAATTTTTATGTTGTTAGTTCATCGCTCCAGAAAATAATGTTTAACAGGAGTCCTGGAACTTTCTAGCACATAGTTTAATCCAAACTTTTGCATGACAGTCATAGTTTCGTATTGTTGTTGGTTTTGTTTTGTTTTTTTCACAAAACGTGATGAATGTGTAACCTTTTACGTTCCAAAATTCAATATGGCTTTTAGTCTGAAGAACACAATATGTTACATATCAGCATTTCGCATATTTTTTCTGAACAAAATATTTACGATATGTACCATGGGAATCTGAGCGACATCCCTAGAACATATAATAAGGTTGGATTTTTTTAAAACTTTTTTTTACATAGTATTAAATGATGGTTGAGAGAAAATCTGTTTTCATCATTGGCTGTTATAAGTGCAACGCTATCCAACAACATTCCACTTTCACAAACATCTTTTCAATCTCACATAGTAATTTATAGAATCGGACAAATTTTCATTTATTCGTCTCATCCGCATGGCACTGTCACGCAAATAAGCCGTTAATGGAATCAAGTCCTTAGATAACGTTGTAAGTTGTTGAAAATGAACACTTTATCAATACAATGACGTTTATTCCTTTCGTATAGTCTAAGACACTTGCTACGCTTCAGTATTTTTCTCATGGTATTGAGTTTTGTAATGAAAGTTATTCTGCTGAGTTTCCCATTTGTTACCACTGACGATTTTAAAGATAACGAACCTGAAAACGAACTTTTGAACATCATTACTTTTCTACAGTCATATTCATTAAATACATCAGTCAGTATAAAATTTCTTAAACTACATTTATGATACAAATTCACATCTTTATATATTTCAAAACAACGAAAGTTTAAGATAAAAATAACAACACGTGGACCTAATATGGACATTGCAACACGTGATATTTATTTATAATCAACCAGAGAGAAATACAAGTGGGGGAGTTGGCAAGTTGGAGGACTTATGAATAAACCTCTGAGCAGTTTACTATGTGTAGATAGATTAAAGATTTATGTCTACATAATTTAGAGCTGGAAGCAACAAAGTCATGATAAAAGACTTATCTATTCAGATTACTTAGTGCATGTGGCCGTACTAATCATATATTATCTAGCACTCAGTGACGACACTTACATTCAGATAAACAAATACTGTCTTAAAGTAAACCAAAGGTTAGTGACTAAAGCACACAGATCATTCAGGTTTCAAAGCTTATGGGATACATTCTATTTGTAGCCTTCGTTATTTATTTAATATCTGCTGACGTAATTAACTGTTCGATTAGATTCCCAATGTTAAATGCATTCCTTATTTACCATGTTAGTTAACTTCACACTAACACGATGACACTAACATGTTAGTTAGCTTCACACTAGACGATTCTTCCTTTTGTTCTTTCAACTGAACTGAAATCTGGACTTAACAACGTTAGGAGACTACTTGTTAGTTTTGTATATACAAATTTTACTATATTTATCTAAGCCTTCTGTGCGTAATAAAATACAGGAAGAAACATAAAAGTTAGACTCCCCAAAAATTACTAAAAGAAGAAAATAGTTTAGTTTTAAAACAGCAGTGTACAACAATGGATAACTTTGAACCATTAAACAGTAAAATATTTATATGTATAAATATTATCACAGGCTGATACTTTTCTGTTGTCATATCAACGTTTAGATGAAGCAGTAAGATACATGAATTAACATGACTTAAATTTATTTTATACTTACGTTGTTTTTAACGTGTTGTCTGTAAAAGGATATATAAAGAATATCTCAAAGATATATAGTTATATAAGGACACGCGCGTTGTATAAATTACCTGTGCCATATTTGTTAGATTACATTGAAAAGTGACATGTTTTAAAGCTATTAAAACTGATAAACTTTTTGCATAAAATCTGCTGTATGAACAACTGTTTGTTTGTTTGTAGTTGAGCACAAAGTGACAAAATATGTTACTTCTGATCTGCTTACCACTGTTGACACCCATTTGAAGTCCACAGACATCCTAATGTGCCACGTGAGGGCCGTGGTTTGGTGTGTTTTGAACTTCGCGCAAAGCTACACGAGAGCTATCTGTACTAGCCGTCCCCAATTTAGCAGTTTAAGACTAGAGAGAAGACAGCTAGTCGTCGCCATCTCTTGAGCTACTCTTTTACCAACAAATAGTGGGATTGACCGTCCCATTATAACGCTCCCACGGCTGAAAGGGCGAGTATGTTTTGTGTGACGGGGCTTCGAACCTGCGACCCTCAGATTACGAGTCGAGTGCCTTAATTATCTGGGCATGCCAGGCCTAAGGGCAGTGTGAAAAAGAAATAAATAGTTAAATCTGTTTATTATTAAAGCTATAACAATAAATTGGCCCTATGGCAGCAATATCGAAAGAAATATATTGTTAGCCCTATGGGTGACAAGCCCCCCAGTGGCTCAGCGGTATGTCTGCGGACTTACACGCTAAAATCCGGGTTTCGATACCCGTGGTGGGCAGAGCACAGATAGCCCATTGTGTAGCTTTGTGCTTAATTCAAAACAAACAAACAAACAAACAAACAAATGGGTGACAAAGATGTCGACATTAAATTATAAGTTAAACAATCACCAAGTGCTTGCATATTTTTATTTTTAAAAGAATACGTTTCAAACTACCGCTCTTCGTCAGATCGTACAGATTACGACTTTGTAAACCGTACGATCTGACGAAGAGCACAAGCTCAAACGTCATCCTCTTAAAATAAAAATATGCAAGTACTTGGTGATTGTTTAACTTATAATTTAATTTTGGGTAGCAAGAGTTAAATATAAATAACAGATGGTTGAAAATGAATGAAATTCAACATGTAATTATTATGTTTAAATTTATATTAAAATAATTCTTTTATATTTTACATTGATATAAAATCTGGACATAATCTAGTGGTTAGCAAACTGGATTGTGAATTTAAAATTCCATAGTTCGTGTTTGTTATCACAAATATGCATTTTGCACCTTGAGACTATAGGTGTGTTATAAGATTGTCGGTCAAATTTACGTTATTCGATCGTTGTTGTCCAAGAGTTGGTGGTGGATTCTGTTGACCATCTGATCTACCAGTTCAAAATAAGATACGACGAATGCAGATGGTTTTCAAGAAATTTTGCGCGAATTTCCGAAACAAATATATTGCACTAAACATTATATATATGGTACTATAAAAATGTCAACTTACCTAATTCATGTGCGTCTGTAAATTTTTTGTGTCATAAAGAAATAAAAAAGTTACAATAACGAACTAAATGGTAACTATTTCATGCTATTAGACTGAAATGACTGAGACCGTTTTTCGTTCACCGACAGTTCCACGTTTTATTTTGGCTTTCGTTCTCTTCATCCATTCTGATTGTCTATACGTTACATTGACAGGTGGTAGTTATTATTTCAAGTTATGAGCTGGTTCCAAGCAGCGAGAACTCATTCGCGTCTATCTTTTCCTTCTGTCAAATCCAAATAGGCTGTTCTTTGCACTATTGTTTTGCATCAGCCATTTAGGCCTATACATGTGTTCACGGAAAGAACATCAATAGTTTTCATGTTAAAACAAACTGCATATTTATATCAGCGCTCCCTGGCGGCTCAGCCTTAATTCAGTGATGTTATAATGCAAATAAATCGTGTTTTGATGCCCGCAATACATAGATCATTCATTGTATATCTTTGAGCTATAAAACAAATTTTGTTTCATCACTATGAACATGTTATAATATTTCTTACATGTCTTCTGACATGCCTTTAAACGTTTTTCCAAGATATTTGTTAAAGTAGTTTGTATTTGGATCAAGAATGATTATTCTTTTCAACACGAAGCACATTAACTAGACAGAATATTGATTTTAATCTAACTAGAACGTAATCACCTTATGATTCTACATCATTAGGACGTTGTGTGTGTATTTTTCTTATAGCAAAGCCACATCGGGCTATGTGCTGTGTCCAACGAGGGGAATAGAACCCGTGATTTTAGCGTTTCAAATTCGTAGATCTTACGCTGTTTGGTTTGAATTTCGCCTAAGTAGTGTAAGACTAGAGGGAAGCCAACTCTTGTGATACTCTTTTACCAACGAATAGTGGGATCGAACGTTACATTATAACGCCCCCACGGCTGAAATAGTGAGCATGTTTAGTGTGACGGGGATTCGAACCCACGACCCTCGGCTTACGAGTTGAGTGCCTTAACTACTTGGCCAAGCTGGGCTTAAACATATTAGATAGAAAACAGAACTTAATTTTATGCGATTTCTTAAATTCTCATAACTGTTTTTATTATTAATATATTGTTATTTTCTTATATTTAAGCTTTTATTTGTAAAATATACAAAATAATTTACAAATAAACAAGTGGATGCTAGAAAATTAAGATCAAGATATGCTAAGAAAATTTTTGAAAAACTATATTTTATGATGATACATAGATGTGAGTTGGGCTAATTTAAAAAAATTATATGAGCTATGTATTGCAGTTTAACCTGAAGATGACCTTAGGAGGTCAAAACGTTGTTCTTTACTTATTTTAATAAAGCTTTTAATAACCAGACCAGCCGTCTTGAGGTACATTTTAACTTCAAGTGGGTTTCTTCTCATCACGAATAACTGTAATATTTCTCCATTTGAAAACAAATGTGTTATTCCTGAAACTCTCAATTCCACAATATTTACAATAGGCTTCGGAGCGAAACGAAATAAGTGTATTTTCAGCAGCGAGCTGCAGTTGTATAACAATATTGTATAACAATAATTGCGAATTACTTCTTGTTAAGCAACATTGTGACACCTTTCGATTCGAAATAGGTTTAACTCAATGTATGTTCGCTGTGCTATCGTTGATACTTCTTCATAGGTGGATACAGTACGAGAAACAAATTATTGTTTTGGTGTTTCTTTATTAGAATAAAGATTTGAAATTGATACATATAAAATGAATATAGCATTTTTTCGATTGCGTTTAAAAAGTTGTTGTTTCTTTTCCCAGCATTTTCGAACTGGTTATACGCTATTAGTGAACAGAATACCCTCACATGTACACTACGCTTGACTCCGGTCATTCGGCCGAAAATAGTGCAGACTCGTTCGTCTCTATACGTGATAAGTACACAAGATAAGACGTTAATTAATTTTTAACCGTCTCTAGCTCACTAGTAATATGCAAAGAAGAAAATTGCTTTCCCTTTCTGAATAGCGAGCCTCCTGAAGTAGATGGCACGGCTTTCTGGGAAGTCCAGGCACAGCTGGATCTTAATTATAGTTGCAAGTAAAACTCTTACTGGATCGAGTTTACTCCAGTGATTGTTACGAATACATTTTAGAGATTACAGATCGAATTTAATTTGTCCACGATCCGTATGCTTTTATTTCTTAAGAACATCCTGTTTCAGTGGACATCATGTTTGTTTGGTAGTTCAGTTTTACCTGAGAATACAGCTATACAACAGATAGCATATCTTCTAACATCGTAATGAAATATTATTTAACTTGGTGTGCTGTGATACATTACATCTCTGCTTGTTAGTTACACATATATTTTCTAAATTTTCCATTACAATGGAAAAAAATATGGCCCAATGGTTAAAGTGTTGGACAGTGGAGATTTAAGTCCTCGGTTTACATTCTGTTACTACAAAAAAAATAAATAATAATTTATACATTTTGAGGCATGATGCATTATTAAAGTGAAAGTTAAATCCCATTATAGTACTCGGTTTGATAAGAATAATGGCAACGTTGGTAATGGATGAGATTAACTAGCTGCTTTCCTGCTAGTTTGCCACTTCCAAATGAAGGACAACTAATGCGGATAGTCCTCGTGCTTTTTGCGAAATCCAAAATATCGACCAAATAAACCAATACACTGGTTTGAAACTGCAACGCTAATTCGACAATTATAGAACCATATTATAACTTAAAGATCAACCATACGATTATGGTGTGAATTATATTAGTCACTTATTCCTCAGACAATTATGAGGAGATATTGTTATTTTGGCTATGTTTTTTTTTTCTAATATGACAATTTCTGGAAGGCGTATTAACTTTCTCGCTTACTAGTATACATGTTATTCTAGTGAAATGTTGATCAATCAGTAAACGAAATTAAATCGTTTTTCGGTTGAATGAACTTTGTTTTTACTTGTGGTATTGTAAGGTTTACATTTTAAGTGGTCTGTAAAAACTTTTAATGTGGCTCGAATGAGCAAGATTTATCTGTTGGTAGCTTTTTACACACAAAACTTGTCAACTATGTTATACACGGTGATATTTCGTTTACTCGTGAAGCTGTATTTGAACAAGAGACAAAAGTTGCATATGACTGTATTATGTAACCTAAACCTTTTAGATATACAATATTAGAATTATGAGTGAGTTTAAACAATAATATATTATATTAATCACACTACATTTGGCATGTTTGGTATTGATTAGACACTTCGTTAGATATTTGGAATGTTCACTTGTTACTTGCGTATTTTTTAACTCAGAATGTAAGCTTTCCCATTTCTCCAGTGGAGGGATGGTTACGAATTACACGAGGCAAAACATCAACTTCTTTTACGTGTAAACTGAACTTGGAATTATTATAAAAGTATTTGTTCGTATTCTTCATTCACTCTTTCATCGGTTAACTGAACGTAAACTTTCTTGTTTGCCTAAATCTGTTAAGTGTAAAGTTATTGGTCTGTCATAAAATTATACCTGAAGATCCTTGGTTATTTTAGTGATGTAGCATTAGATCTTTATTGGAGGTGTGATAAAATTACAATTTGACAACACTGATAAGTTGTTTTGGGCTTTTGCCTTAAGCTACACATGGGTTGTTCCGAATTTTTAGACTGATAAAATAGATGTAAAACTATCAACAACACCTATCTCAGGATTTTGTGTTTCTCTAATTGAATAATGGCCCCAAATTAAAAAGCGTTTTTTTCTCTTTTTTCTTGTAGCAAGAAGTGCAACCCCAAACTTCGCCCTATGAAACTGACAACAATTTACAATGTGTATGTGTGTGTATGCGGGTCACATGTTGCATGTTTAACAAGTTGCGACGTTGAAAAAGGATCCTGTCAGGCGGGTCATGTTTGGTTATGAATATAAATGGTTTTAAGTATCACTTACTTAAAAGACATTTGACACCAAAACATATCTACAACTTGGCCTTACCTTGATGTCATTCGCTTTCGTTCATAATGTATTTTAACATTAGTAAAGCCTTGACAAACCTTTACGATACAGTTAACAATACAATACACTTCAGATATAATGTAGACAGCCGCTGGCATCCAGTGGGTCAGCATTAACTTTACGGACTTATAATAATAAATTTTGAGGTTCGATTACCCACGCTGAACAAAGGTCGAGTGCCTCTATTGTTTTTAAAGTAATTATTTACTTATATTGCAATAACTATAATTATAAATACGTTTGACCAACTCAGTAAAACGTTTGTTAAAAGTTATGTATACGCTACGTAAGTTATTTGTTTTCTGATAACAAAGATAAAGGTTTGTGATATTTGAATATATACATAAACATAAGTATATTTATCTGAATTTTATAGACCAAATTTAATTTAACTATCTCAGTAGTATATTCGTATTTACAATGTGCTGCAAATACCTACGATAGGCAAATAATTGAGAAACAGAGGGGTATAGGAAAATAATAGATCTACCCTGTGACATTTCAAAGTCATGTCATTTGAAAATGTTAATAATACACACCTTATATCAAAAATGTCTATCACAAGTGAATAATAACAATAAATGAAATATTTTAAAACACAAATTAGCCGAGCTTCACTATAATAACAACAACTAAAGGTATAAATGTAGATAAAGGTAATCGAATAAATTAGACGTCGTATTTACTTGACCCGGCATGGCCAAGTGTGTTAAGACATTCGACTTCTAATCGGAGGTCGCGAGTTCGCATCCCCGTCGCTCCAAACATGCTCGCCCTTTCAGCCGTTGGGGCGTTATAAATATAACACTTAATCCCACTATTGGTAAAA
Source organism: Carcinoscorpius rotundicauda (assembly GCA_011833715.1). Taxonomy (NCBI): domain Eukaryota; kingdom Metazoa; phylum Arthropoda; class Merostomata; order Xiphosura; family Limulidae; genus Carcinoscorpius; species Carcinoscorpius rotundicauda. The sequence goes on from CM022395.1 coordinate 53,540,035, forward strand.
GAGTAGCTCAAGAGTTGGCGGTGGGTGGTGATGACTATCTACCTTCCTTCTAATCTTACACTGCTAAGTTAGGGACGGCAAGCGTAGATAGACTTCGAGTAGCGTTGCGTGAAATTAAAAACAAAACAATCATATTTACTTTTATAATTGATAGCTGGATTAAAAACGCTACCTAAATATGAAAAATGGCAATATGACAGTTTCATTATCATTCCTGATTGCTGGTTTTGGTCTCCCAACATGATATTTATATGTAACTGAGTCTGTAGTACGTAGTCGCTGATACACGTTTCCTCAGACCTAACAACTAACGTCAAAAATGACGTTCATCTGGGAATCGTTGACAGAAATACACAACCAGACATTGTGGTGGTCATCCTCATAAAGTAAGATCGTATTAATTCAAACTGCTTTTCAACTTGTCACTGTGACATTATTTAAATTACTTCTGATCAATTGTATCACAGTGATTGTGTTAGACATTAGTAGCTTTTATCTTCATAATTCTTAATATTATGGACAGTTAAAAGGTGCAGTTATCTATTTATATAAAATATGGACTTTGTAATTTGAAGTTAAGTTTGTGTAAGGTCAAAAACAATATTCAAAATTCATGAAAGAAGGGCATCTCTATCTGTAACTCTCGTTGTTGAAGAGATGTTTTGGTAATTTTTGGTTTAAATTATTCATTTTTAATGTGTACACCCTTTTAATTGACATTTTGTGTGTATGGTGTATATCAATCATAACCTGGAAGAAACCATGATTGACCTCTCAATGATATTGTCACAGGCTAGGCCCCCAGAGCATCATTACATATTACAAGCAATTGGCCTGGCAAGTCCAGGTGGTTAAGGCACTCGACTCTTAATCCGAGGATCGCGGGTTCGAATCCCCATCGCACCAAACATACTCGCCATTTCATCCATGGGGCGTTGTAATGTGACGGTCAATCCTACTACTCGTTGGTAAAAGAATAGCTTAGCAATTGGCGGTGGGTGGTAATGACTAGCTGCCTTCCCTCTAGTCTTACACTGCTAAATTAGGAACGGCTAGAGCACATAGTCTTCGTGTAGCTTTGCGCAAAATTTAAAAACAAACAAATATATATATATATATATAGACATACGTACCAGGCCATCGAGAGAGGAATGTATCGCACTGGGTTAATATAAGTCTAATTTTATAATACAAGGTGGTCGCTAGAAAAGCGGAAAATTTGAAGGTCAGATGAGATCATGAATAAAATGCGTGCTTACTCATTTCTATTTTTATTTCTTTACATCATGAATAAAATGCATGATTTTAATAATTTTGAGCAGCTATGAGTGTAATATAACATATGCCTTTAAAAAACTTTGTAAAAGTTATTCTTTGTAAAAATAAATAGATGTTTGACAAATTTTCCGCTTTTCTAGCGACCACCCTGTACTATAGTTAAACATTATCAAATAACAATTGATAATTGTGTGACGTTTCAGTAAAAATTATGAAATAAAACTTCTCCATTTTCGTTTCCTATAACGAGACATTTAGTTCAATGAAAACAGTTAAAGTAATGTTGAATCGTATAAAATATTCGCTAAAAAGCAAAAGAAAACATCTCATTTTTTGTTGTCAGTTTAGGATTTAGTGAATAATAATTTCTTAAATATCTTTTTCGCTCACATGTTGTTGTTTATTTATACATATTATGTGAACACATACTTGTGTTGTATTTCTCACATAATGTCAATGCTTTACAATACGACGTGTATTTATGGAGTAGGAATTGCTAATGATCTCTAATCGTGACACTGTAACATTAAAACCGTGTGTATTAATTACTTCTGGCTACACATACTGTTTTTCGGTGACTTGCTATCCTCACGTAAGAGTTATCACTGAATACAAATCATTGTTACATCTTATGTCAGTAACCTGAGGATGAAAAAATTAGACTACTGTTCATTCACACCAAATTCGTCGATGTTGCATTTGTTGCTCTTTACGAATTGATGTCGAGAGTACAATTTCTAAATTTTGTTTGTTGGGATTTCGCGCAAAGCTACACGAGGGCTATCTGCGCTAGCCGTTCCTAATTTTGCAGTATAAGACTAGAGGGAAGGCAGCTAGTCATAACCACCCACCGCCAACTATTGGGCTACTCTTTTACCAACGAATAGTTGGATTGACAGTCACATTATAACGACCCCACATCTGAAATGGTGAGCATGTTTTGGCGACCGGGATTCGAACCGGCGGTCCTCAAATTACGGGTCGAACGCCTTAACCCATCTGGTCATATCGGGCCACAGTTTCTAAACGTCATTCTTCACGAAATTTAAAACGAAATGTTAAAAGTATTTTCCATCATCTTCGTTGATTTAGTGACGGCAAAAGTAAAGTTAGTTTAAAAAGAGAGAAAGCGTGGAAATGCATTACATACCAATTTACATGGAAAATAACAGGAAATGTTGATACATAAATGGCCGAAAGAAATGAAGATGGATCTGTATTAAAAGAATTTTGATTTTTGCTTGTTCGGTGTTTCTAACTTAAATCTGTTTGCAAGTTACGTTTTCCATCAATTATTTAAGAAAGGCAGAAGTGGTCTTCAATAACTAACTTGGTTCAGGGAATAAAACAAATAAATAAATCATTATTCTAGAATTTGGGAAAAATAGAATAAACAATTCTTGATGAGTTGTGGAATCAATGGCTAGATACTCAAATCCCAAATAAGATCAGCAGTACTTTCATGGATTGTTCGTTTGTTATTAAGCACAAACAACAAAATGGATTATCCGGCTGTGTCCATCGCTAGTATTGATACCCGATTTTTAGCATGATAAGCTCTCAGACTTTCAGCTGAGCCATCGAGAGAGGAAAGAAATAAATAAAAGTAAGGGGCTCTTCCAATTTTGATTCGCTGAACCAAAGAAAAAATGTTCACAGCTTTTGTCATATAGAGGAGCAGACAGACCAAATACCAGTCAGAAAAACGTTTGAGAACACGTAAGAAATGGAGTTCTTTCATGGCTCGGCATGGCCAGGTGGGTTAAGGCGTTCGACTCGTAATCTGAGGGTTTCTGGTTCGAATCCCCCTTGCATCAAACATGCTTGCTCTTTTAAACTTGAAGACGTTATAATGTGATGGTCACTCCCCCTATTCTTTGGTAAAAGAGTAGCCCAAGAGTAGACGGTGGGTGGTGGTGACTAACTGCCTTCCCTCTAGTTTTACGCTGCTAAATTAGATACGGCTAGCGTAGATAGCCCTCGTGTAGTTTTGCGCGAAATTAAAACCAAACTCAATGCAGACTCAAAATTTTTACTTGAAATGTATCCATTACTCACTAAACATATGTAAATAGTACGCAATGAATTTTCTTTGATGTGTGAGTTGTTGTTTTTTTAAATTTACACACCTAGACGCTAGTAGAAACTTTGGTGTCATCGGTTTTTTTATTATTTTTAGTACTGTCAGTTAATTAATCAGACTAATATTTATCTTTTCGTAAAGTGAAATAAGATAAACATCGATATGGTTATTTTAAATTGTTTGTCCAAGAAGCGGCTGTTAATTTGGGCAACAGCCAATTTTTTACAGACAAGCAGGCGCCATTTAAATCTGCTCGATTTTAGAAGATGCCTAGGCCTAAGTCAGTAATTTTTATAGTGCTATCTAATCTAAAACATTGTGTTTAAGGTGATGACGTAATTCAGTTGTTGCAACTTGAGTTCATATGAGACATATACTTGTAAAGTGGTGTGAAATTCCAAGGTCATTGACACTTTGAATTTATCAGTAAAATTATAATATCTACTCTCCATTACTTGATGAATTCCACTGGCATCAGCATATGATCAGGTAACATCCGAAGATAAAATAATGTTTGTTTGTTTTTTCTACTGCATGATAGAAAGCAGTTAGAGAAACACTTACTAAAATAACTTATAATTAATTGTTTTAAAAGTGGTGTAAAATATGAAGAGGATAAGATGCCATCTGCGGGTTATTTTGCACCAAAGAAACCAACCCTACAGGTCGGGCGTGCGTCTTAATAAAGTAACATATAAATATTTATGCGAAGAGTAGTATTCTTTCCTTTGCATAATGATTGATAAAATGGAAAACCCACTTAGGAATTTTACAAATAAAATCCCGGATCTTACAGTGTTAAGAGCACTACAGGATAATGATCGTACGAAATGTTTCTGTTTTAATACTTTTTTGAGCAGAACAGGAAGTTCATGTAAGAAGTCTTACCGGGAAATGCAGACCCTAATCCATTGCGAAACTGAAACCATGTTGGTTTTTCCTCTATCTACTTTTTATAATTGATTAATAAAATTTAAGCTCTCGTTGGCTTCGCGTTAAAATGATAACATGCAGTTTAAATTAAAATTATTCAACTTAAATAAAGCGTTTGTGCTAGTAAGTTTGCATTACGATTGTTTTTTAAAAATCTCATATTAGTTTTCATATATTAATTTTACATAATGGTTTGTTTTTAGTTTTATGCAAAGCTATATGAGGGCTATCTGTGCTAGCCATCCCTAATTTAGCAGTGTAAGGCTAGAGGGAAGGCAGCTAGTCATCACCACTCACCGCCAACTCTTGAACTACTCTTTTACCAAAAATAGTGGAATTGAACGTTGCATTATAACGCCCCCACGGCTAAAAGGGCGAGCATGTTTGGTGTAATGGGGATTCGAACCCGTGACCCTCGGATTACGAGTCGAACGCCTTAATCCACGAGGCCAGACTGGGCTACCACATAGTCGAAAATCTTAAGCTGACCTATATAAGTATTTTTATAGAACTTAATTTTTCACAGTCAACTGAAGTGTTTTTACAGTTTCATTGTAGAGGTCATTTTTAAGTAGAAACCTTTAGAATTGGCTATCTGAGCTATATCCAACCCCTGAAATTCACTTTAGGGGTATTTTTAAAGATAAGTATTTTTGTTTTGTAATAAAGTATTTACAAGATCGATTTCATTAATTGAGAGGCACAAAATATTTAATTTTATATATATTATATGTGACGTAAGACAAATTAACTGTAGTTGTCACAAATACGAATATCGGTAACTGATTATAAGGGTTATCACTTTTGACAATGATAGACACTTTTTTTATTTAAAATCTCCCTATAGGGGTAAGGCATTTGAAGCTAAGTAGTAGGGAGAAACAACAAATACCTACATTAAACCCAGTGTGTAGGAGGTCAAAATTTTATCGCCGCTTTCGTGGTCACTTCCTTCGTAAATATAATCTTCTAGTGACATAATGAATTTAATTTGGAGCTATGAATACAATTTCTTTTTTATCAGTGTTGAATATTTTATATTCTATCTTCCCCAATATTCGTATCAAAATCAAAGATTCAATAATAAAACCATTTAAAAATACATTTTATAAAATTATATATTTTTACTTCGATTACGTTAAAAAGAGGTTCTATTCAATTAACTAGCCATTAATACATTACCTTTCTTTTCGCGTCAGTATTGTTTATTTGTTTTTGAATTTCGCGCAAAACTACACAAGGGCTGTCTGCGCTAGTCGTCCCTAATTTAGCAGAAGGAAGACATCATTAAGTACAAAGAGCTTTAGAATGGGCTATCTGTGCTGTATTCCAACCTTAATTTTAGAGTTATCATCCTGATATCTACCTAAGGGATACTTTTAAATATATTTTTGTTTGTTTTGCAAAAAAGAGAATTATAAGATCGCCAGCTCCTGGACTACTCTTTTACCAATGAATAGTGGAATTGGTCATCACATTATAACACCCCCACGGCTGAAAGGGGGTTTGGCGTTGGGGTAATTCGAGCCCGCGAATTATGAGACGAGTGTTTTAACCACCTGGCCATACCGGGCCCGTGTGAGCATTTCCATATAGCGGTAGACAAAACTAAATGTTTCTTATCACGACAACTTCCTAAATATTAGCCCTAAAGTAATCATTTTACTCTGTTACAAATGATGAAGTTCTACAATATTTTAATCGATTGTTTGTTTGTTTGTTTAGAATTAAGCACAAAGCTACTCAATGGGCTATCTGTGCTCTGCCCACCACGGGTATCGAAACTCGGTTTTTAGTGTGTAAGTCCGCAGACATACCGCTGAGCCACTGGGGGGTATATAATAACAGAACGATTGTTGTTGTTTTGAATTAAGCACAAAGCTACACAATGGGCTATCTGTGCTCTGCCCACCAAGGGTATCGAAACCCGGATTTTAGCGTGTAAGTCCGCAGACATACCGCTGAATTACTGGGGGGGGGGCATTTTAATCGCAAGTATCCCTTTCATACATTGTTGTTTGCATCAAAGTGCTATTAATAATATGGTTACAAATATTTGACACCTAGTTCTTACGTAGTTCGCAAAACTGTTTTATTTCTTATACCAGATAATAAATTGATTGGGGCAATGGTGCAACAAATTTTCTGTGGTCGTAAACGTTTTCGATTGAGAAGAAAGTATTTTCTCAGACAATTCAGTTGGACCTGAATGGAAAACCTGGACTAGTTGACCTATCCTTGAGGTTCTCAAAACACATCTTATGGAGAATCTTAAAAATTTTCCATAAATTATAAATGATGTGCTAAATATAATTTCACTATTATTTTGTACGTAACGTGACTCAAGAACATAGCTATGAAGTGCAGCACATAAATTTTTATTATGAATAATTTGCGTAGATTATCCATCTATCTCACCCACATCCCCACCCCTGAGGCCCCAATATATTCACTAGGCTATTCTAGTGACCTAAAGGCAAACCTTGAAGTCACCTTTAGAGCGCTCCAGAGAGCGACATCAAGGTTTATATCTTTTATAAGAAAAGTTGAAATTTTGGTCGGAATCTACAGAATCAAGATTACAAATTTCACCTTAATGTTCAAGGTCGTATGAGGGTTAAAGGTCAGAGATGTTATTGCTTTATATAAACAGTCTAGCTGATGCACCAGTTCAACGTATGTGGAAGACATATGGGCCTCCTTGGAAGAACTTAGAAAGGAATATATCGGAATGGAACCCCCCTCTATGCTACTCCTCAGGGGACACTACGAAATAGGCATTTCTTTGTGGGGATGACGCGAAGGCCTGGATTCGAATGTCACTCGACGTTCCCTATATCACTCACGGGATGTTCTCAAAGTTTGATAGATTTCAATAGTGACAGATACTTCTTTTGTATAAAATGTCCCTATAGTGATGGGAAGGAACAAGGAATACTTAGATGACCAGGAGGAGATGCTGTTGTCAGAAAGGTAAGATTCGAATGTCCATTGCGTATAGCATTTCTCGTAAGTCCTAAGGGTTCGAACTAATTTTTGATTGAGGTCGATGTATGGCATTTATGTATATATATAGAGAGAGAGATTAGAGTGAAGCCCCTCGAAAATGGCAAGTGTTATGAAAACACTGTTACAAATTAAGTAACAACAGTTTTGTTCACATTACAACTTCATATAGTTCCTTCTACACAAAATTGACAGTGAAAATATCTTCCCTAGTTTTCAATTTCCCTTGAAACTGTGATACAATAATCTTTATCTTCATATTTTTTATCTCTGTAAGTGCATCTGAGAGAGGCCCCGTAAAGCTGACAAAACACCGTCTTCCTTCTCGTGTCTCTTCCATTTGAAGATTTATTAATTAACGTTTATGGACAATTAAAACATTTCAAACATATCTTTTTGATTTACATAGTGTGTACGGCTTAACGTTATATATGCGTTGAAAAGAATAACTGACACTTTGATCTACAATCACTGATATTTTCATTAATATAATCAGTTGTTTTCATGAGTGCGCTCAAAATTTAATTTTTTTTTTTGCAGGATATATTTCAAATAAACATATAATTTAATGGTATTACAATAGTAAAAACTATTTTGTTATCTTTTGTGCTACTCTTTTACCAACGAATAGTGGGACTGACCGTTACATCATAACGTCCTCACGGATGAAAGGGCGAGCATTTTTGGTGAGTCATGGACTCGAACCTGTGACCCTCAGAACGCCTTAACCCACCTGGCCATGCCGGGCCTTACTAAAATGAATTGAATTGAGAAACATAGGTAACTTTATTTAATAAATTTTCCACTGATAATAGTTGTAAATAGATTTAAAAGGTAAAATTTAACTTGATGTTTGGCGATGTTTCAACTAATTAACTATTCCTACTAGTTTTCGAGCTCGCCACAAAAGGTGCTGAGGGCAACGTGACAGGAAGACAGGTATTGCTTATTATTTAGAAAGACAGAAAGCTAGATAGAATAGAGTTAGTACATAAACTTTAGCACGAAATATTTGTTTACTTGGTTATGGCCAGGTTGTAAAGGCGTTCGACTCGTAATCTGAAGGTCGCGGGTTCGAATTCCGGTCCCAACAAACATGTTCGCCCCGAGGGGGCGTTATAATGTTACGGTCAGTCACACTATTCGTTGGTAAAAGAGTAGTCCAAGAGTTGGCCTTCCCTCTAGTCTTAAACTGCTAAATTAGGAACGGCTAGCGCAGATAGCTCTCGAGTAGCTTTGCAGGGAATTCAAAAAACAAAAACAAAACACTTGGTTATTCTTTCCATGTGTGATATTGTTGTAACTATGAAAAATTAAGTGTATGCGCATTTCTGCGAAAATCAAATCTCTGAGCTTTGGCACTGCGTGCGTTGCATTATAGATCAATGCCACGTGCGTCATACTAGTGATTAGAATCTTCGTGCGTTAGTCGCGAAATTAAGGCAAATGCATTAAACGAAAAACAAAGGATAAAAACATTACTTGAAAAGTCGAGGGTATATATGTCACACTCGTGAGTGATTAAAAGCTTTATGTGTTACTTTTTATATCGCAATTATATGGGTGATTAACTATCCGTAATCAACGCAATGAACACATTTCAACCTAGTGTAAGTTTCAAAGGCTCAATGATTGTTATGGGAACGTGTGGGACGTAAGTGGTAAAAGAAAAGCTACACAATGGGCTGTCTGCTGACCATGGGTATCAAAACCCGGTCTTTAGAGTTGTAAGTCCACTGATACACCGCTGTGCCACTGGGAGCTATATGACAAGGATGTTGACGTTGGGTAATTCTGAAATGTATCGAACTGGAAGATGGAATGATGAGGAAGAAGATGAATATTAGGCAAATGGATAGTGTTATAGAGTACAGGTGACTTAAACCGACAGTGTTGGTTGACTAACGCTATAACTTTGTTACAGAGTACAGGTGACTTAAACCTATAGTGCTGGTTGACTAATATTATATCTTTGTTAGATAATACATGGGAAATAAACCTATAGTGTTGGCTGATTAGCGTTATAACTTGTTACAGTGTACAGAGGAAATAAACATATAGTGTTGGTTGACAAACGTTATAATTTTATTATAGAGTGCAGGTGACATAAACGTAGAGTTTTGGTTGACTAATATAATAACTTACAGTTTATAGTTTGATAGCGTTTATGTCCTGTTTCTGGCAACAGTCTTTCCCAGATGAAAAATGTACGGTTCAGTTGTAACATTACATCTTTCAGAAGAGATAACTAACCTGCTAAAAGCATTCTGACTTGTCAGCTTCTCCATGCACCGGTGCACTTGAACTGACTAGTCGGCTTCTCCATGCACCGGTGCACTTGTACTGACTTATTAGCTTCTCCATGCACCGGTGCACTTGTACTGACTAATCAGCTTCTTCATGCACCGGTGCACTTGTACTGACTTATTAGCTTTTCCATGTACCCGTGCACTTGTACTGACTTATCAGCTTCTCCATGCACCGGTGCACTTGTACTCCAACATGATGCTATCGGTCTTCCAGGAAGAGAAAGGACATTCTCGAGAAGTTGAGCTGGCTATCAGATGTCCATTGTTTTTAAAGTATTCATCCAATTGTTTATAACTACAGGCTATGTGTCCCAGTAGAACGTCCAAGAACTGTCCTGTAATTTACTACGAAAACATTGCAGCTTTACTTCTTTGTGAGTCTATGATACTTTTCAGTAACACATATACTCTCCGTAATAGATCGTACTTACGTATGTAACGTGATATATCAGGATCACGTGTCGCTTGAATGATCAAGGTTGCATGAGTTACTTAAGAGAACTGTCACGAAAATTAGTATTTCTGCTGAGTTTCAATTCATTTTGAATATTATTACAAATAATCTTAGGTAGATAGTCTATGGAAGACATTTCATCGTTAAAAGCAAATTCTTTTTATTCATTATGTGAGCTCTGTAAATATAAGAATGAAAAATATTAGTATATAACATATGGATTTAACATTAATGTATTTGTGGTAGTTTATGTGTTGCACGTGTGGAAGACTAGGTTTGTGAAATATTCCAAGATAGAAATAAAAATTTAGCCAATGAAATGAAAGCTTCTAGCAAAACATTTTTCATCGGAATAAACTTTGCTGCAAAACAACGACAGTAAGATAAACAAACAAATTATGTTTAAGTTTGCCGTCAGAATTGAAACCGAAAAACGTGTTTCTTGTAAGATGCTTTTGTTTACTTGTCCGTAACCTGTAAAAATAAAAATCGAAACTCATCACTGTTTCAACTGGATATACTCTTTCTAAATTTTTTACAATTAATTATTATATTTACTAGAAGTCAGAAAATAATCGACACTAATTTAGGTACGTAATGTTTGGAAAGAAATCATTATCTTGTGTATAGAAGGAAGAAAGTTCGTTTTTAGGATATAGAGGGTTGCGTATTACAATTTCAAATAGTCTAAAATTGAGTTAAATTGTAGCTTGGATTTAGAAGTTAAATAAATGTCGATATGTATCCAATTTATATTTGCCAACAAGATCGAAAGACAAAGTTGTTGTTTTTTAATACAAATATATTTTAATTTACAAACAACAATGTAGTTTATAATAGCACAAATAATGATCTATGTACAAGAGTTTTGCAAACTTACAAACGATATCGATTTTTTTCATTCTCGGCTGAAACTTTCTTGATGTTTCATCGAGGGTTCACGATGAGCGATCTAATTTCGAGATGATGTGGGTACAATTTCTTTAACATGTTGCTTGCTACCTCTCTATTCTCCTTTGTTTCACCAACTACACGCCGAGTTATTCAATCGCTGAAGTTATATAATGTATTTGTGAAAGTAATGCCCGATGTGGATCCACTAAAGTTAATCGGTGTGCAAGGTTTAAAATTTATAAACGTTCCTGATCAGTATTATACACTGCCTCTTGGCAAGTCACTTTTGTTACCTTTATAGGCGTGAAAAGAGTCTATAAATTTCAGCCTTCACAACAACACTGACAATACACTAGTGTTTACGTATTTACATATATTTTTGTTTCTTACCCTCGAGAATCTTCAACAACTTCAGTGAATAGACGGGAATTTTGCAATACAGATTTAACGTTAAAGTTACGTACATTTCTAAATATAAATTTATCTTAAATAAACATAGATATTATACCAAGTATATGAAAGTGCTTTCGTTACAAGAGTCACGTAAAACGTCTTCAGTTTGGTAGTTTTGCATTTAATACAATCATAAAAATTGTTGTTGTTGTTTTGAAATAAGCACAAAGCTACACAATGGGCTATCTGTGCTCTGCCCACCACGGGTATCGAAACCCTGATTTTAGCGTGTAAGTCCGCAGACATATCGCTGAGCCACTGGGGGGGCCAATCATAAAAAGTAAATAGAAAATGGTGAATTGATAGGATAACTTTCAAATGAGTTGTTTATGTTATGTTAAACTGCATTACGTATAGTGTAAAAACATTATTGATTTTGACCTTTGAATTAGTTGTGAAACGTCAAGGTTATAGAGCGAGTAACAACGTTTTAAAATGTCTTAATGATTCCAAGGGATAGTTTCAGATACATTCCTTATATCTTGCCTTCTTGATTTATAAAGAGTATTATATTAAGAACAGTTCTCTTTCATGAATGTTTACCTATCATATTGCTTTTTTTTATTGACCAATATGCTACTAGCCATCTAAACGGTGTGCTTATGACACGATGAAGATTAAAACATTCCAAAATAACCATGAAAAGAGTTAATAACACGTTATTTTTTATACTTATCTAGTTAATGTTTACAACAAACGTTTATGTCACATGCACCTAAAATTATGCAGCTAGTTCAGTGAAGGCTCCACTTGACCAAGCGTGTTAAGGCACTCGACTCGTAATCCGAGGGTCGTGGGTTCGAATCCCCATTACAATAAACATGCTCGCCCTTTCAGCCATGACAGCATTAACATGAGACGGTCAGTCCCGATATTCGTTGGCAAAAGAGTAGCCTAAGAACTGGTGGTGATGACTAGCTATCTTCCCTCCAGTCTTGCATTGCAAAATTAGGACGTCTAGTGCGAATAACCCTCGAGTAGCTTGGCGTGAAATTAAAAAAAAAACGTTTGTTTTGTTTGATTGTTTTTGAATTTCGCGCAGTGCTACTCAAGGGCTATCTGTGCTAGCCGCCTCTAATTTAGCAGTGTAAGACTAGAGGGAAGTCATCACCACCCACCGCCAACTCTCTTACTATCGAATAGTGGGATTGATCGTCACATTATAACGCCCCCACGACTGAAAAGGCGAGCATGTTTGGCGCGACGGGGATGCGAACCCGCGACCCTTGGATTACTAGTCACACGTCTTAACACGCTTGGCCATGCCGAGCCGCAAAACGAACGAAACCGATACTTTAGTGACTTTGTTTTTAACGCAAGAAATTCAGAAATAGAAAAAGTATTAATATTCCTGTATGAAACCATCACGTATTTGTGGCTAGCAGACGCTTTTATTTTACCTTTGGAGACTAGTTACTAACATTAATTCAATTACCTAAAAGTATTTCATTAAGGCCCATGGTTTTATTATAATTACTCCATTTTGGAAAATTTAAAATTCAACAAACGTTGAAAAGTAACACTCAACGATTTGCCGATTAAAATTTGTTTTACGATTAAAACTAGAAGTAAAAAAAAAAACTTTTAGAAAACGTTTTTCATTAGTTTGAAAAAGGCATTTAGTCTACTTTTTACTTATGTGCTTAGTACTATTAGCAAGCTAACTAGTAAATTAAAGTTCAGTGTTCCTACGTGAGGATATGTTGATGGCTTCATTTTTATTGATCGGTTGAGCATGTGTGAATTTGAGATAATAATACTAAATACCTTTGAAAACGAATGTGTCTGTTTGTAGCTATGAGGGTTGGGTGAAGGGTTGGAGTGAGCAAGGTAATAATCCTTTTAAAAACTTAATTGAAGTTTCAAATGAAAATTTAATTAATACTTTCTATTCAAATTAGCTTGAACTTTTTCAGAAATTGGCACGTAAAATCACTGACATTTTGAAACCTTAAGCATACTCTATCTTTAGAGAAAAGGTTCTCTCCTATATATCTTTCTTTGGGTATACGTTCTACGTATTCATATATACTGGAATTACCACTTAAATATATATATTGAACACTTTTAACAGAGTAACAACACTGTTATTTATTGTAGTAAGTATATTTATTTATGCATCAATGACAAAATCATCAGAAACTCAGAGTATCTTAAATGTTTTCTGAAAATATTAAGTACATCAGAGATCCAAAAGTAAAAAATCAAAGCTTTGCTCGCTAATTTAGTGCGTCAATTTTTCCATACTTTTTTTACTTTTAAAAGTGGTTTAACCTTTTTTGGATATGCAGCTGTTGACGAAGTTTCTAAGAAGGGATTTTTTTTCAAATAAGTGTGTGGTTATTTTCCACCTAGAAAGATAAGTCGAAATAATGTTTCGCCACACCTGATAAAACATGACATGGATGAATTGATCATGAGAAAAGAAGACAACTTGATGCATGATGTGTGAAATTAATTAGATTAGTGGATAGCGACCCTTTTATGATTGGAGTGTTGAAGGGTAGACGGGTAAGAGGTTTTTATATCTGAGCATAAATAAGTTGCCAGAAATGTATATATATATGTATGTATCTGGATGGATCGATAGAAGCGTGTTTGAGAGAATACTGGATAAACTGGTGAAATATACATATGTTTCAATCAGCTAACTAAATGGTCAAACTATTAGATAGAAAACGTAGTTTGATGTATTATCAGATAACTCGATACAGACAGTAGAGTTACTGGCGAGCTTGCTTTCACGTACAGCTTTTATCGGTATTTATACATTACCACACTCATTTCATGACAGTTTTTTACCACATAAATGTATGTTAGGTTAGTTAACGGTTTCACGTGCGTAAGAAAGATTTATGTTGTACTGGTTTGAAATTATCCATTTTAGATCTCGTGTAGAACCATCTTATAATATGGCATCAAAAGCTTATTTCTTACTCACTGTTGTCCCTTACTGGGACAGCGGCAAGTCTACGGATTTACAACGTTAAAATCAGGGGTTAGATTCCCCTCGGTGGACACAGCGTATAGCCTGATGTGGCTTTGGTGTAAGAAAATATACATCCTCACTGTTTTCACTTAACTTCGTTCTTTGAAACATTTAGCTGCTACGGAAGGTTTTAGTTTAGTTCGTGACAAATGTTATTAGCTTCACAACTAAAATAATCGCATGATGGCAAAGGAGATAAAAATAAGGTGTTTAATGATGCATTCTGACATGACAAAATCATGTATAACAGTGTTTCATTAGTTGTAACATTAAACACGTTTCCATCTAGTTAAATGCTTTATTTTTCTTGTAGTCCAACAACCAATACAAGGCAGGTGACGATGAAACCTTCGTGTACCTGTAATATCTAAAACAATATTATGGACAAAAGGATGAAACCTTGAATGGACACTACTGACAAATAAAACATTAGAAAATAACTGTCTTGTATGCAGTTTATGAACTTCACTTATACATTGTTATATACTAATTACTATATGCTTACATCTACCATATTACTGAACGTGGCCAAAACAATTATGTTACGATTATTTTATTGTAGTTCACTACGACTGAACTTGTGGCTGGAGCTCCCTCTTTAGTTCAGATGACCTGGAGGCTCTGTATACCACTGTGAATCTTTTTACGACAACATTTATAAACCTAAAAGCTTTTCTATGTATCTTTGCTTATAACTGTTTCAACCCTTTCAAATCCTTTTAAAACCTGGGAAGCTAGAAAATCACATATTTTGTACTCAATGTGTCTCAGCTGTTTTTGTTGGTAAGACAAACATACCTATTACCGGTTGGTTCAAAGATTCCAACGAATTATCTGTTGATACTGTATTTCTTTTTATTTTAAAAATCTATTTGTTTCGTATTGAAAATTAGATTAAGATTTAAGCAGTAAAGACGATTATGGTATGCTCAAAAAATTTATCTTCAAACAGAAATATAGAAATAGTTTAGTAACTCGGATATTATTTCAATTCTCGAAACTTTGATTTAGCAACAAAATTAGCTACTTGCAAATTTGATTCGGTCATTTGGATTTAGATGCAAGTAACCTAAAATAAGTATTACATCTTGTGTTATTTTCCGTTACATTTATTGGAGCAACATAATTTATTAATCTTTTTTAAAACTCAAAGAACACCTTCAGAACTGTTAATCGAAGATGAATTTTTCAAACAGTATTTGGTGCATTTTTTTCATGTTACTTCCTTTTACTTCCACTAAGTATAGTCAGGTTCGCTGCAAAGGTACATATACAAAGTAAAGAACAAGTTTGCTGACACAGAACCTCGTGATTGGTCATTTCACGGTATGTTGCTTGCTGGTGCGTGAGGCTACTGCCTGACAGCTCGGTCTCGTTATCGGTGTAACTGATATTAAACATTGACATACGGGATCTTTCTACCATGTAATAATTATTGAACGAAGTATAACACGCTATTTCTGTTATAGTATATAATCAAGGAACAAAAACAAGCAACCTTTATTAACGGTCCTTACAATACAGGTATTTCTAGAGTTCCAAAAATATAAACCATTTATTTACCTTATTTTCCTTCAAGTATTCATACTCGCACGTGTCTATACTCATGTGAGAAGTAAGAGAGACTGCATCAAAGAAATTAAAACGAGCACTTATGTTATTCGGTCCGTAAAAGAGCACTTGAACATGCACATTTAAAAATCGGTATTTTGTAAAATAAGCTCATGTTTCAAGTATCCTGTTAAGTTTATAGCTAGTTGCTCAGACGTATATTGTTTTGGTCATAGTTAATTTTTGCTTATTATTGTTTCCTTAAAACTGTTTGCGGTTCATGTGTGTATATTTAGGTCCTTAATATGAAGGCTGAAATCCTGTCAAATGACTTGTCTGTTCATTAGGTCGAATGACGTCGCGAAAAGTAAAATGTTCATCCCAGTGATGGTTAGAAAGATTGCCTGTTATATGTTTCACATCTTTTGTCTATGACCTCATCATGCTTGGACTTGAAAACAGGCTTTGTGAGTTCGGATTACAGTCGAAAAGTCTACATAGGACCGCACGTGACGTTTAAACTTTTTTATTTTTTCGATATCCAAATTCATTGCCTGTTTGGTTCACAGATCAGTTTCGGTTTTGTTTTTTTGCACGTGGTCGAGGAGCTGGTGTCTGGGGAAATAGCAAGTGAACGCTTTGTGCGATGTGACGTTCAGTATTATCATTTGGGTAGTGTGGTTAAGACGTGGTTTGGGGACTATCATAACGAACTTTAGAGGAGTATAGTTAGTACTTGACGAAATATTTACGCCGGTAATATTCCTAGTTTGTACATAATATACTTCTTCTTGATGTAAACTAACTTTCTGTGTCACAATGTCAAGATTTTGATGGATAACACAGAGCAAGAAAACTTTCGTGATCGTGGACTACTCAGCAAGAAGTCCTGCTGTCGTATCCACCATCTAAAACGAATTTTTACATTTCCTGAGATAGGGTGTGTACTTTAAAACTTTAAACCCTCCACGAGAGGACAGATAGCTCACAGTTGCTCTGAAAAATGTCTCCGACTGTGTGTTTTGTTTTGCAAATGTATCTTTCTCACTCAAGTTGACTCTGCTCTGATTATTTAAATATTCTTCCATATATTGTAATTATGAGCTCTTTGATAACAAAACTGGTTTACTAATAATTAAGTGAATAAGTGGTGTTCCTGAAACATGTTTTATTTTTAGCTATGTCACTCACTTGGTTGACATAATGTTTAATTATGAAATATGATCTACTTGACAAAAAAGCATCGTGCATATATTAAAGATATACCATTCTAATACAGATTGCAGTTTCCTTTTTCATGTACATGAGTCACTTAAGCCTATTGAATGAATCGTAAATAATCGGATATATAATACGTTAGATATAAGTACACAAGGTTTCTGATAATTTGTTTACTTTTATCGTTTGTTTGCATTTTTGAAAATTTTTAGTTATTGTAATGTCTTTAAGAACAAGATTTATAAACAGCAACTGTCTGAATAGTTTTGACATTAATTTTAATTAACAATGTTTTGTGCTGAAGGAAGTCTCAGTTTCTGTGATTTTCCTGAGAATCATGTTTAGTTGAGTATAATTCACGAAATTTGTGTATTTATTGTAATAACATAAGAACACACATAAACCAGCAAATGCACCCAGAAATGCTGGTTTTGATAAGTAATACTATAAATGGAGAGCGTAGGACATCTCCGTCCAATATTTTGAACTTTAACATAAGATCCGCTAACTCAATACAAAGGTACCCGCACTATGCGTGGTATTAAACATCACTTTCGATTGGTATCGGTTTAAGGATTTTGCTACCTACTTCATCCTTAGCCAAGTTTTTACTTGCAACAGTAAGGTGGTAAAAGTAAAGTAATTTTCAAGCTTTCTTTAATTACTTATCTATTTAAGCTTCTTAATCGGAATATCCACTTGAGTTTCCTTACCACATTTCATCGCAATTGGTATCGCTACTTCCTTACAACAACTTTTGACAACATATAGATTATTCGGCGTTATATAATTATACATATACGTGAGGTACATATACATTGGAGTTTCTCCTCGTTACCTCGGCTCGTCGTAAGCACGTAGGAACGTTTCGTCTTTAAAACAGTCATCATAACAACGATTTTGCTTGTGGGGGAAAATAGACACGTTGAAATAGCAATTTCACTACGTAAAGAAACTGACATGTTATAAAGAGAATATTTTCACATCACGTCAAATTAAATTAAGCAGCAGAGGATTTGTTGTACATTATTACAATTTAAAATTATTGATGGCAGATCAGGTGCTCTACAAAACTGTCATGATGCAAAGCCGTAAAATAAACAAAGGAAAAAATGTTCCTCTAACAAACAACTACTTTAGGGACAAAGCAAACTTCCACATAACAAAGATATCTAGTAACTGTTGCAATACAAAAGCAAAGCAAGTTAAGCATAATTTAAAATGGCAATAAAATAATTGAAAAGTGAACTAAAAAGAAGCGTGTTAGGTCACCCGAATGAAAAAAATTAAGGAAGATTACTTATATGACTAGGGATACAAATGTCAAATAATAACATAGTAAGTGAGAGTTTGGTTCGAATTTCGCACAAAGCCACACGAGTGCTATCTACGCTAGTCGTCCCTAATTTCGCGGTGTAAAACTAGAGGGAAGGCAGCTCGTCATAAGCACCCACCGCCAACACTTAAGCTACTCTTTTATCAACGAATAATGGAATTGACCGTCACATTATAACGCCTTCACGGCTGAAAGGGCGATCGTGTTTGGTGCGACGGGGATTCGAACCCGAGACCTTTGGATTGTGAATCAAGTGCCTTAACCGCCTGGGTATGCCGGACCCTGTAAGTGAGGGAAGGTAGGAATATTATTAAAGGTGCCAAATAATAAGATAGTTTAACATACGTTGTCTTGAGAGATTAGACATTTTAGAAAAGGTTTTTTTCTATAAGTTAGAGAGAGAAAGGAAAAGCGGAAAATTATAATTTCAATTGTAATGCTTATATTTTCTACTGTATAAGTTTCTTGTTTAAAATTATTATAATAACGAATGCATTAGGAAAATAAAGTGAATAAATATTGTGGTTCTTAGTCTGATTTGATGTAAGTTCCCTACTTTTCAACAAAATACTCTAAAATATAGATAGACAGATAGTGAAAGAGAGGGATGATAGCTGACTTAACTTCGTTACAAGAATAGTCACATGTTTCAACATTCTTCCACTTACTTTTGATTCAAGTATGTTTTTTTGTGGTTTTTTAACCACGATGAAAGGGCACACTTTTATCGTATATAATTTTAAGTATACTCATATGTAATCCATAAAAGAAGCCGAGTTCGAAATTTTCAAAGCGAATTTGTAGCAGCCTTTGAACAGTCCTAAGTAAACACTGTAATCCGTCAAACCTCGGTTCAGTCAAGTTCATTCAGTTATATGTATAGTGACTGTTCTTATCTAAACATTTATGTTATAACGTAACTCAGAAACCTGAACGTATTTTTTATACTACTTACTTGTATTATAAACTTTTAAGTATTTTTTTTAAATTGTGCATTGAGAAAAAAATAGAAAAATATTATTATATAAATATTTTAATTCTATGTTTAGTTTTATCCAAACACTCAAACTATTAACGAAACACAGTCTTTAAATTAACATTTTATGGCCATAAATTCTCTTAGAAGAGGGGAGCAATAACCGTATCCAACCGTACAATCTAACTGTTTCAAGGAAATTCTCTTAGAAGAGGAGAGCAATAACCGTATCCAACCGTACAATCTAACTGTTTTAAGGAAATTCTCTTAGAAGAGTGGAGCAATAACCGTATCCAACCGTGCAATTTAACTGTTTTAAAGAAGTTTATGGAACTAACGTGATTAGTTTAAATAATGTGGCGGGATATTCTTTGAAAACATTTTCTCCACATTTTTGACAACGCCGAAACATAGGCGTTAACCAACTCATGATTTATACGGCATGTTGACTTCAAAACATGTTGCTTTCCTGGAACTTGGAGAGATCACCCATGAAACAGTTTGGGTGGGGGTGAATTTCTGGCTGCGCATGTTGTTTTTACCTATGACGTCATAAAGTAGGGTCTCAATGAGAGATATCTTAGTTAATATGGTATTGGTTATTGGTTATCAGCTCAAGAGTTAAAGGAAATATTGTTTATTTGGTTGATCCTGATATGGGTTAGATGTGCTTATACCAAACATGTACTGTATTTAAAAATAAATTTGTTCTAGACTAGGACAAATGTAGAATTACACGCCGCTCTTACACATAATATCAATCTTCTTTAAGTTGTTTTGTTGTTTTGAATTAAGCACAAAGCTACACAATGGGCTATCTTTTCTCTGCCCACCACGGGTATCGAAACCCGAATTTTAGCGTGTAAATCCGCAGACATACCTCTGAGCCACTGGGGGGCTTTTCTTTAAGTAATGCGCAATAACAATTTGTTCGTTTGTTTTTGAATTTCGTTCAAAACCATACGAGGGTTATCTGCGCGAGCTCGTCCCTCATTTAATAGCGTGGGACTAGAGCTAGTCATCACCACCCACCGCCAACTCTTGGGCTACTCTTTTACCAACGAATAATGGGATTGATCGAAACATTATAACTCCCCCTGACTGAGATTGCGGGCAGATTTTATGTGACAGGGATTCGAACCTCTGCCTCTCATATTACGAGTCGAGCTCCCTAACCACGTGGCCATGCCGGGCACAATAGAAATTGAAATTAAATATAAGTAAGTTATACTCTTAGAAATTTTTTTTTCTATTTTGGGAGATATACAAAAAAATATTGTTTTTTTTTGCAATTGTAATCATCATGCTCTTACAACATAAAAGTAAAAATTCGGATCACCAAAATACTTTAATAAAAAGTAAACCAAAATTTTAATGGAAAGTATGGATTCGGATACTTGGTTATTCGTATAATTGCTATAGTAAGTATTGAATACAAAATAGTATACAAATTCACTTTAATTAGCTATATGGCCCGGCATGGCCAGGTGAATTAAGGCGTTCGACGCGTAATCCGAGGATTGCGGATTCGAATCTCAGAAACACCAAACATGCTCGTCCTTTCAGCTCTGAGGGCATTATAGTGTGACGATCAATCGTTGGTAAAATAATAGTCCAAAAATTAGCGGTATGCGATGATGACTAGCTGCCTTCCCTCTAGTCTTACACTGCAAAATTAGGGAAGGCTAGCGCAGATAGCCCTCGAGTAGCTTTGTGCGAAATTAAAAAAAAAACCAACAAACAATCATTTAGCTATAACGATCACAACCAAAGCAAGAACACAAAAATCGTTTAAAAATCTATCCAACTATCATGACTTTACTTGCTATCTTTTGTTACAGCATTTACTTTGTGTTTGATACTTGTTATAGGAATTCTACGAATAACCAGATATCCCTACTTTATCTTAAAATTTAATTTTTTCCTACTTATTTGTTCGTTTTTTTTGTATGTCCATGAAATGTACGCAATGTCTACAAACTATAAGTACAGCTATATCCCCGATAGCTAAAACTATACCACAATTACACATTTATAAAATGTAATTCTTGCTTTAGCCTAAAGATAAGTGTATAAGGCTGAAAAAGTAGATATTAAATTTTATAAATTTGTGATTATAATTTAATTAACTTTGGTAGCAGGATCCCTATATCATTTCAAAATTCATAATTTTTTATGTTATTGTTTACCTTTTTATGTTATACCTGTAAAAAAATATATACTTTACCCTTAGATACTGTCGAGTGTCAATCAATTGATATGTAGCGCCATCTGTTGGCTTGAACTGAGTGAAAAAGGTATTAAATACGTGTATAATACGCTTACCAATTATAAGATATATTTATATATACAAATCGGAATACCAAAAGTAAATAGTCAAAACCAGATGATGAAATCATGTAACGATAGTTCGAACCGTCTAGGTACTAGCTCCGCTGACAGATTAGGTAGGTAGCAGACGAAAACTTTTAGAAAATCTTCGATTATTCCTTCAAAAGACAAACAATCAGTTTTACTTAACTTGCCGTAATTACAAATTTTACGATTGTAAGTTGCTGTTATTAATATATTGTAAACCACTTAAATAATTAACAAGTATAATGACTTCCCAAATGTTTTGTAACATTAAATTACAGGTAAGAAGCCGGTATAAACGTGCGAACATAACATTGAATAAATCAGTTTTCTCCACCACTTACATGTGTACTTCACACATTCTGAGAATCACGCACTAAATTATTTTATAACCTCTCATACAGATCACAGGAGTAAAGAGTATTTTCATGTCTGTATAGTCTAACCCATAAAATAAAAAGAACTCTCATTTATCTCATGGAGAGCCAGTTCTGATCATATTTGTATTATGCGTCCCACGAAATACAAATACTGCTCATTCTTGTGTAATCCATTTCATAGAGTGCAGAGTCTGCTCATGTTTAGGTAATCTATCCCATGAAGAGTAGAGTATGCTTGGATTTGTATAATCTATTCGAAAAATTCTAGAGTCTTTTTATAATCTATCTCAAGAAGCCCAGTGTCTTTTTATGCTTATATAATATATCCTATAGAACAACAAGCGTTCTCCTGTTTCTTCAATGTCTCATTGAGTAATGAGTCTAAACACATTTACATAATATATCCCACGAAAAGCAAAGCCTACTAGTATTTCTATAATTTATTTGGAGGACAAGGTCTGCTCATGTTTCTATAATCTATTCCATTTAATGAAGAGTCTATTAATGTTTATATAATCTATGTAATAAAGTGTCGAATATGTTCATGATTTTATAATATATCCCCTAAAGGGTCGAGTCTGTTCATGTTTTTCTAATATATCTCTTAAAGTGACGAGTCTGTTTATATTTTTATAATGTATCCCCTAAAGTGTCGAGTGAGTTCATGTTTTTATTATCTAACTCCTAAAGCGACGAGTCTGTTCATGATTTTATAATATATCCCCTAAAGGGTCGAGTCTGTTCATGTTTTATAACATGTTCCCTATAAGCTATCTAACAAAGAGCCAAGTCTAAATGCCTGTTCAATTCCGTATCAACGATTTTAGGATTTCTGTTATTTCTCGCAAGCCTATCGGCTACATGAATCGGATAACGTTGGTAATTAAAACGAATTACTGAATTAGTGTGTCGTTAAGGAAAACAACGAGACTATAAGAACTGAAGCTTATTCAAAAAGTAAAAAAGTATTAAAAATATACTCATTATCATAGTCTATGAATGTGGAAATGGGACCCGATATAACTGAAATGTTACCTGATCGGTTGCAGGCGTTGAGCTTTTTGTATAACGTAAAGTACAAAAGTACTGCCTTCGCTGTAACGAAAACGTTAAAAATAAAATTACAGGGTGGTCGCTAGAAAAGCGGAAAATTTGTCAAACAGCTATTTATTTTTACAAAGAATAACTTTTACAAAGTTTTTTGAAGGCATATGTTATATTACACTCATAGATGCTCAAAATTATTAAAATCATGCATTTTATTCATGATGTAAAGAAATCAAATAGAAATGAGTAAGCACGCACTTTATTCATGATTTCATCTGACCCTCAAATTTTCCGCTTTTCTAGCGACCACCCTGTATATTTAATACAGACGACATATCTTTAATGTTTTAGTCTAGACAAAAACTGTCGTTATTATTCCTATAAAACACTGATTACACATGAATTTCGTATTTATTAGGGGTAAAAACGAATTATAGTTGGGATTCACTATATCATCAAAGTTTGTGAAATGAGAAGAAACGTAATGGTAGATAAGGATGCGTCACTTGAACTTGTGTAAGGATGCTAGCCTGGATGTGATAATTCTAACATTAAACAACGGAAAGAGATAAAACATAAACATAATTGATCAATTTGTTAATTAACACATCCCAACCTGTAATATCTTTTATACTGTTAAAGAAATGCTTACGTATATAAAAAATACTGTTTTTAATTATATTTTTAGGAGGTTAACTTTGCTTTGCTTCACTAGCCTTACTTTAGGCCTACATTATTTTCCGAGTAAGTGTATTTTATAGTACAGTGATTACTAATATTATTATTAATTAAATAAGCTGAAATATGTTATTAATAAAATAATGTTAATAGCTATTATATCTTAAGTGTCCAAGATTTGATTCTAATGCAACATAACTCTAGCTATTTATTAATGCCGGATACACATATGTGTAATTTTAACCCAGAGATTTTAATGTGAACATGTCAATATATATAGTGTTTCATGGAGTGATATGTCCTTACACTTGTTCTCAATTATTTTAATCAACTACTGACATGTCAATATTTTATTCTGAGCGTTTGATAGAAAGTTGGATAAATGTTCCGGACATTACAATATTTTATTCGAAATAGGGTTGAAACCATATATCACTAATGAAAAGGTTTATTCCTCTTGTGAAACTTTACGCTTTGCTGCACAAGTGATTCAGTAGGTACATATAACTTATCTATATATGCTTCTATGACCACCAGAGACATTTGGTCAGAAAGGTCTGGTAATGTGTGTAAGGTGAAAACGTCCAAGAAGTGTGTATAGTGTTAAAGACTGCAAAATAAGAGTTGTGGGTGACAAAATAAAGACGTTTATGGAAAAACGACTGAATCTCTTGTTCATGAACTGCTTTCTCACTGTTTACCAGACAAAATAAAATAACTTTTTAGAACCTGAGAGAGACATTTCACGACATTAATACATAGAGCCAACTCGTGTGAAATACAACCATTGGAGAATAATGTGACAAAGGCCTGCTACGAGATATTTATATAGAAAGTTTTGAAATGCTCATAAATAATGGAAAATTATACAGAAAGAAAACACTGCTGAAAAGGATCTAACATTTTGAGCATTGTTTTTCTATGTGAGGTTTGAATCATTTACAAAAGTCTCGTGAAAAAACAAACATATATTCAGGAATGTCGTTTGTATTTTCTCATATTGTTAATATTGAATCGCATGCAACGAGTACTAAGAAATAAGCTTTCCTTTTGTTTTACTGCCCTTAGAATATCAAACTTAGTTCAACTATAATTTTCAGTTATTCTGTACGGAAAATGTTCTCACTATTTCTTCAGTTTAGAAAGCAGTAACCATGTTTTTGATAAGGAAATTGTTATTCATGTTGGCCCGGCATGGCCAAATGGTTAAGACACCATTTGTAATGTGAAGATCGCGGGTTCGAATCCCGCTTGCACTAAACATGATCGACCTTTTGGCCGTGTGGGCGTTGTAAAGTGACGGTCAATTCTAATTTTTGTTGTTCAAAGAGTAACCCAAGAGTTGGCGGTGGGTGGTGATGACTAGCTGCTTTCCCTCTAGTTTTACTCTGCTGAATTAGGGCCGGCTAGCGTACATAGCCCTCTTGTAACTTTCCGCGAAATTCAAAACAAACCAATCCTAACTTCTTCGCAAGTTGGAATATTTTTTTTAATTTCTTCAATACAACCACGAATTAGGTGAAATTTTATTTTTGAGCTAAGTGAATATTACCCGGTCTCACAGCACTTAAGTAGGAACAAAGAAAGCTTCTGTGACAAAATTAATCCATGAAAGAAGACAAACATCTCTTTCATAAGATTAATCGTTGATAGAAGATAAGCATCTATTTTGTAAAGTTAATCCTTCATAGAAAATAATCATATTTTTTTGTAAATTTAATGATATAAGATGAGAATTTATTTTACAAGGTTAATCCTTGATAGAAGATAAGCATCTATTTTGTAAAGTTATTCCTTGATAGAATATAAGGATCTTTATCGTGACATCTTGGATCATCTTTTACTCCATACAGAAGCTGTTTTTTTTTCTCTGTAATGGCTAACGTCCTGGGACAGGTACTCATTTCTCTATTGCGCCCCGTTTTTTTGTACCTTTTGTGATTTTGGAAATTTTGTGCTGATTAATGGAAGATAGACATCTGATAAGGTATCAGAAAAAATTGGTGGCTAAGTTTCGTTTTCCAATATTGCTCTACATTTATTTTATTTTTATTCATACTGACGGTATAAGTGCATCTCATTTTCTACTGCGTGTTGAACCAGGCCACATGGAAGTTTAACCAAATCACGTTGATTATTGTGAAGGCTGAACTTCAATAAACATGTTACAACTATATTATACTTGTTTATTTACTCTTTCCTCGTTCTCTACACTTATCAATACGTGACGTTTTTTAGCGTGTGTAGCATTTGCAATTAATAAAATACTTCCTTTTCAGAATTTCTATTAATGTTTTTCCAGTCTACAAGTCTTCTAATGATTTAACATGAATTTTTTTCATCAACACGATACCAATAAGTCCTCTGCGTGTATATGTTAGGAATCATGGCTTCACTTCAAGCTGGGATAACTCTTTTTGAAGTATAGTCTTTCTGTGACTGTAAATCGCATGTCACGTAATAAAAAGAAACTTGCACCGTAGTTGATAACCTTCGAGTTTACTTGCATTGTATATTTTACTTTGTAATTAGCAGAAACCTCTGCTTAATTTTCGTTTTAGAGTTATTACAAGTGGTTGTGCTGCTAGTTGTTACTGTTTTTTAATTATAATCACAACTTCAGTGTTTTACAGAAATCATTTTTATTTCTGTTTGACAAAGTCACCTTAATCATGAAGACCATATTGAAACTCAGACATGAATGCTATTCACTTGTTTTCTTCCTAGGCTTCTACAACGATATTTTAAACATCTAATTTACCACCTGTATTGGCCTGGCATGGCCTTTTGATTAAGGTACTCTACTTGTAACCCTAAACGTGTCAATCTCACTTTTGTATTAGTGTTAGTGGTAACAATACCATAATGGTTATTTGTATGCAATGTGTTCAAATGTTTTTTGTCGTTTTTGGATCTTTTGGTAAGGACGGCGTCTGCTCATTATGTCTGACTGATTAACCCTTCTAAATTATTTAAACAATGTTAAAATTAACTGTCTTTTAGATTCAATAGCTTAAAGCATGTACTCTGAACTATCTATTACCTGTCTTTATGGATAATAACATCAAAGTAAAACTCATTGTTTATTGTTATTGTTATGTGCATGTTTTAATCTTCAATGGCAAAAATCAACTTGATTGCGCACCAGTTAACCCATAGTTTCTTGGAACATTAGTGATAGAACAACTGATTAAAACATTCCACATCTTAAATAATCCCTGGCAAAGTTTCCCTATAGTTTATTACTCTACTTTTGAAATTCTCAAGCGTTCCTAGTAATTATTAACTCAAAATAAAATATACGAATTATTGAGTTCTGTTTTGGTTTAGTTTATTATACTCTTTAAACACTGGGTCTGTCAATTAAGTCACAAAATGAATAACTTTGTGTGCTCTACCATTTTCAATTATGACATAAAACCAAACATAGTTTTTTACGTATTTGACAGGATTTCCTCAATACATTATCCATATTTTAAATGTGTTATAGATCTTATAGTTGGTGCTAGTGATACGATCATCATCGCCATTGAAATGTTTGTAAGTTCTTGTGTGACAAAATTAAGATGGTCTGATTGTCTGTCCTGCTATTTCTAAACTGGCCCGTTGTTACTGACAAAGCAAAAGATTTCTGTAGCATTTTGCATCTTTCTACACTACGAAAACTTGATTAATCACCTTTCTTATTACAGAAACAAACATGACATTTTATTTTCTTAAACAGCCGTTACAGCCACCCACTTTTCAACCACTTTCTTCGGCTCACTTTTCTGAATTTTCATATCATTATCACGATGCATATTATAAACCATTTCCACAATTGGTTTCCTTCCTGAGGCCATTATACGAAAATCCTCAACTGTAATATTTTCTAGGGTGCACAGTAACTCGCTTACTCTTTTTATAAAGCACGAAAACGTTATTATACAACTAAACTACTTGAATGGAAAAGAAAATTCTAAGTTTAGTAGAACAGCTTATCAGATGTGATCATTTTTTCTGAAGAAATTAACATTTAAGAAGGATTATACAAGTAAATCCTATCTACTGTGTGTTAACACTTGGTGTTTGACGATAGAAAACAGTATGGCCGCTAAGCCTACCGTGCAGAACTATTTGCCAGCATCTTCCTGTTTCTGAATAATCTACTGTTCCAAAAGTTTGTAGAGTCATTATTACTAATTAATTCTTTTGAATTTTAAGTCTGAATTTTAGCAGTCGCAATTTTGTATATGTTTTTAAAAGAATACCAATGATCTTGATTAGGCTAGCGTTTACTCCAGTTGTTACTTCATTCCGTTAAGATATTGTGTAACAATAAAAATGTGCATTTCATTACCTCATCATGATGTGCTATAAATAGCTCCACGTGGTATGTTAACGGATAGAGAATGACGTGTAATCAGTTTTACTTTCGGCATTAAAAGGTTTATAACAATGCATGTCTTTGGTCCTTTTATAGTAATTTTATTTCAGTAATAATAAGTGCAGAAGCAAAATATATTCAATAAAAGGTTAGTTTGGAGAATATCCATCCAGTAAATCTCTTTTCATTCAAATCCTCACATCCTTTGTCATCATTCAAAGACAATAATGACTACAAAAGTCAAATTTAGTAGTATTACAGATGATTGGCTGTGACAATCATCCAGGGCCCGGCATGGTCAAGCGTGTTAAGGCGTTCGACTCGTAATCCGAGGGTCGCGGGTTCGAATCCTGGTCGCACCAAACATGCTCGCTCTTTCAGCCGTGAGGACGTTATAATGTGAAGATCAATCCCAATATTCGTTGGTAAAAGAGTAGCCCAAGAGTTGGCAGTGGGTGATGATGACGAGCTGCCTTCTCTCTAGTTTTACACTGCTAAATTAGGGACGGCTAGCGCAGATAGTCCTCGAGTAGGTTTGCGCGAAATTCAAAACAAACAGACAATCATCCGAAAGAACAGTTAGATCACGTACATTCCACTGTACGTCCATTTTGTTGTTGTTGTTGCATTAAAGCACCATTCTTTTCTTCGATAGAAAATCGCCGTGAAACGTAATTTCAACTTTCAGAAAGTAATTTTTAAAGTCATATTTATTTAGTTTAACCACATTAAATTTTTATATTACTTCATTGAACCTTTAAATGCGTGATATTGTTATTAAAAAGACTAATATTTACGTATTTTTATTTATTAGTAATGAAGGTCCTCCCTCGCTAGTACAGCGGTAAGTCTAGGGATTTACAAGGCTAAAATCGGGCGTTTGATTCCCCTCGGTGAGCTCATCAGATTGCCCGATGCGGCTTTGCTAATAGAAGCCCACACACGCTAATGACAAAATACATTTTGAATATACAATCTGGTGCTTTTAATGCTGACAAACAAAAACTTTGTTCCTCTTATTTTTAAGAACTAAAACACGTATGAGAAAGGTTCTATCAACATTCTTGTTTGTTTTGGTATAATGTAGAATAGATTTCCCAGTTTTGCTATATACACTTAATGGTAGCTTTGGTAGAAACAAAATATGCCATAGAACTAAAAATACAGTATTGCAATTCGATTTCTTCCCAGAAGTAGAGACGTAATAATAAAAAAATATTGTAACGACTCCTTATGTGAGTACAGTAACACCTGGCGGTTCATAAACATATTGTTCAAGTGTCTTTGTCTGTCATTTTCCTCTTAGGAGGAAATAAATGTGGTGAGATGTGATAAAATGGAAAGTTCTATGGGGAACATTATTAACAAGAAGACTGCATTACAAGACTGTATTACATGGAATGTTTTTCGGTTAGAGGTTTTTAGTCAGCTCTAAAGTGTTATTTCCAAGACAAAAGGTCTAAATATATTTCTATTTATTTTCAAGTAGTTTTGTAACACATTAAGCACTGATCATATTTGATTTTTGAAATCCAAATTTTGGTAATTTTCCTATTCAGTGCTTGATCATATCATAATTTTCAAATTTATTTTGAATATTTTCAAGATTTGTAAAATACGTTGCCGTTAGGGCGAATAACTCTTTCTCTGTTTCTTGAAGACTACAGTTTAAAGGTAGTTTGTTGAAATTAATGTTTGATTAATGATATTAAGGAAAATACTGTGGCAACTCGAAAGAATTACTTATTGCAACGGGGAAATATGTTAAGTGAGCCAGTATAATAATAATAATAACCAGTATAATACGTTTTTCACGCGTGAGTTCTAACGAATCCGTCATATTTAATGATGTAGAACATTCCGGTATTACAGATAACCGTATCCTTAATGGCACATATCTCAACAGTCCTTATGTAATAATATCAGTGTTACTTACGTTTATTCAATGTAAATCCATACGTTTCCTTAAGCATAGTTTAAAAACAAGTCAGTGCTATGAAATCCATCTACCATTATACCCTAATGGCACAGCAGTGTGTCTACAGACTCACACAGCTAAAACCCGGGTTTCGATACCTGTAATGGGCAGAGCACAATAGCCCATCGTGTATTTTTGTGCTTAATTCTAAACAAACAAACTCTCTACCGCCAACTAAAGTACATTACGATATTTACTGCCCTTAAAGCTCCTTAGAGTATGTAAAATATTATGTAAGGCGAAGATGTGTTTTATTTCGTATATGCATAAAATATAGTTCACGCTTTGTTTGTTTGTTTTTTAACTTCGTACAAAGCTAATAGAGGTCCATCTGCGCTAGACGTTCCCTAATTTAAAATGATTGATTAAAAGGACGGCATCTAATCAACATTACTCAGCGCCAATTGGTGGGGTACTGTTTTACCAACTAAAATAGGATTGACTGTCACAAAATTACGTTACCACTACTGAAAAGGCAAACAGTTTAGTGACAGATTAAATCACGCGAATCGTGGATTGCGAGTCGAGTGCTCTAATCACTAGGCTGTGCCAGGCAAAAATAAGCTCAAAATTTACGGATTTTAAAAGAAGCAAAATTTTCTAACATGAACATACCTTTGCTTTATATGCAAAACTTGTTCCTTTAATAATGAAACATGTCAATTATGTCACAATGCTTGTTTTTAAATGTGTTTTTAACAAAATTCAACGTGTTCTTTGTAAAAAAAAAAAAAGTTGTAAGATGAATACTTCTATTTTAAAATGTACAAAATTCTGTGTTAGATGTATGTTGCAGCAAATATTGTACACATTTTCTGGAGTAAACTGTAACTGTCATGTATACTAACATGTTAAACAATAAAGATGAACTCTCTATTTATCATTGGACTCGTATCAATGCAGTAAAATGACGGACCATGCCGTTATGTGTCCTCAACAGTATAGATATCTCCCCGTTTTTGGGATCATTTTTCTTCAAAATAGAAATGTCTCTAAAATATGTCGTCAAAAGAAATCTTTACGTTTAAATTTTTAAATCATGTACCAAACCGTGCCAAGTTATGGAAAACACTTTTCGTTAGACCCAAATAACACTATCACTTAACACACGATGAGATAACTTTTTTACAAATTATGTTAATTAGGCACACCATATATTCCTATATGGCAGATAAGTGAAGTCAGTGTACATGTTTCTGTTGTTCTCTGACATTTTGTTTAATAAATTATGTTAATTAGGCACACCATGTATTGCTATATAGCAGATAAGTGAAGAAAGTGTACATGTTTCTACTGTTGTATGATATTTTGTTTTATAAATAATGTTAGACACACTCACACCAAAAATCCACCAATTACAGATAATTGAAATTAAGTAGACATGTTTCTGTTGTTGCACGACATTTGGAATTATTTGCATACTTATTGTTTTGAATCGTTTGTATGAAAAAGCACCTTTCTCTTTGTGATTTTGCGTCTATTTTTAGTTTTAATTTTAATGGATTTTTTAATAACGACAAGGCTTTCTAAAACAGCATGTTGTGAAGTATCGTATGTTTATTTTTCTGTATGACGAAGGAAATTGTTAAGTCATAAAAAATTACAATAATATTTCTTCTACTGTTTTATTTTTTTTGTTGTTTTTTGGAATTTCGCACAAAGCTACTCGAGGGCTATCTGTGCTAGTCGTCCCTAATTTAGCAGTGTTGGACTAGAGGGAAGGCAGCTAGTCATCACCTACTGTTATAAACAATTAGAGTCGATAGGTTTTTGGGATCTTCTGCCGATTGCTGTTGTGAGAAACATATCACTGATTCTAACAACAACGTAAAATGACTTGTGGTTAGATTTATTAAGGACGTAGTTTGATGTCACGATCACAATAATTACGTTATTTACAATTCCGCTTCAGTGAAATTTGCTTTTAAACAGCGAAATATTTTCTTATAGACCTTGACTCTGGTTTTGCAGTTTTGAAGTGTATTAAATAATATACCACGCACCTGCAAGCGAAACGGAGAATGGATGTTAGTTACCTACAATCAAGCAAGTTGGAAGGTTCTATTTCTCTTTTTCTATTTGATACATTTTTATTTTGTAAATCTATACTACACTGAAAAAGGTAGAAAAAACAAATACAGAATATGTACTTCAGGAAAATGTAAAAAAGCAAGCACAGAACGTGTACTTGAGGAAAATGTCACATAAACTATTCAGTTCTGTAACTTCAAGTTCAAAATCCACCTACAAATTCCGGTCAGTACACATACTGACTACTGATGAACCAAATGTGCTACGTTTGAAATAACAATATCATAAGATATGTATTTATTACATTGTCTCAGATACTTTTTTCAAACTCGTGAAACACTTGTTATTATTTACAAGTTAAGCAATACCTACAACTTTAAGAATGGTTTATAAAAACTGTTCTGTGCTTTGATATAACAAACATGTTCACATAAGAATTATAATTGTTGCGTAAGCTATTCATCTAAAACCTTATAGACTTTGTTTTCGAGTAAAGCTATATTAACGTATTTGCTGTTTCCACCGCAGGGTATCAAACTTCGGATTTTGGCGTTGTAAGTCTGTAAGCTTACCATTGTCCAACCGAGGGATACTATTAAGAGGCGGGAAGATATATTTCTAGCTGCGGTTGTTTTTAAGCTTAGTTGTTGCTTATTTGCAGGTAAATCGTTTTTGATAAGAAGATATTTAACAACAAATAAAAGAACCAGCTATACAAAGATATAGTATTTATATTAAAAAAATAACTAAGTTATACAACAGCGTAACATTTATGTTGGTAATATTTCCCGATCCAATAAAAAAGGACCTGGCATAGCGAGGTGGTTAGGGCGCTCTAGTCGTAATCCAAGGGTCGCGGGTTCAAGTCCCCCTCACACAAAGCATGCTTGCTCTTTCATCTGTGAGGACGTTATAATGTTACAGTCAGTTCTACTATTCTTTGGTAAAAGAGTAGCCCAACTGTTTACGGTGGACGGTAATGACTAGCTGCCTTTTATCTAGCTATACACTGCTAAATTATGGACTGCTGGCGTGGAGAATCCTCGTGTAGCTTTGCGTGAAAATAATCGAAAGAAACCAATGATATTTTTCATTGGTGTCAAATTTGTTCTAATTATCTAACTTTTAACTTAGCCATTTTAATATTATATATTTTATACATTTACCACCTTTACCTAACTTTGCTTTTTTTGCAACTAACATGTTTAAAAGTACATAACAATTTAGGTGCTTTGCTCTATTTTGTATAAAATACGTAATCAGATATTACTTGTCACAATTATGTTAAATTACGATATTTCACAACAAAACCCTAGATTTCGAGTATAACACATTAATCGTTTTATTCTTATGTTAAACTCATTTTAACAACTGATCTGATTATTGAAAAAAAATTAAGTTATTATGTTTCGTAATTATTTAAGTGATAATAACTTATATGCGTGTATTTTAATTATTTTCCATGAACATATTTTATTAATTTCCAATGCTTATATTTTAATTTAATCAACGAAGCAGGAAAACATAAAAGTTATTATTTACCTTTGACAGATATTATTCAAACCAATCTTAAAAGTTTCACAGGATGTTCAAATAAACAGTTTGTTTGTTTGTTTTTGGAATTCCGCGCAAAGCTACAAGAGCTATCTGCGCTAAATGTCCCTAATTTAATAGTGTAAGACTAGAGGGAAGGCAGCTAGTCATCACCACTCACTACCAACTCTTGGCTGAAAGGGCGAGTAGGGTTAGTGCGACGGGGATTTAAACCTGCGACCCTCAGATTATGAGTCAAACGCCTGAACCCACCTGACCATGCTGGACCAATGAACAGTTCGCAGCATATTAATAATTCAGTGGATTCCATAATATCTAATACACTCGCAATACCTACTTCAGATTATTCTATAAAAAACGCTGTGTGAACATACAGTAGGTACACCTAATTTTACTATGCATTTCACCTTCGCAAAATAAAAACAAACAAAAACACAACAACAGTGATTTTTCGCTTTTTGCTGTTTTCTTCTCTTATTGTAACAAACATTAAATTATGTTCTTGTTTGCATGTGATGTTAAAATGTTTATATCTTTTTAGAAACACAAGAATAATGGCACCAAACTGTTTAAAGTAACTGTGGCAATACCTCAGATTTTGGCCAAATCGTTGCAGAAGTGCTTTTTCCTACCTTTGTTGTTGTTCGCACAGTGAATCTGAATACATACTTACCTTACTAGCAATTAAAATACGCTCGAACTATTTGCGAGCTAGAAATGATTCACCCGGTCCAGTGCCTGATTTTTCGATATAAATATACATAAATATTTTAGTCATAATTAAGTGTCGCGAACCTGTACTGAGAAGTCGTTTCAATACCCTCTGGACATTTTGAAACTTTAGAAGCTTATTTATACAATCTTTTTCTTTCTCTAAACGAATGACAATAGCATCTGTAAATTCTGGCTTCCAGAAACCTTTCAAACGTTCTAATGTAGTCTTCTACTTTCACTACTTTACAAACAGCTTGCAAAACATTTAACCTGTATTATGTTCAACCTACTTTACGAACAGAAAACATGTCGTTTCTACTATAATTTTTTTTCGAACTTTATTTGAAACATTGATTTCCTTCAAACGTTTTAAATGATATAACTTCACTTGTGTGTTTTTTTTATCATCTTGTGTATCTGAAAACTCAAGTTTCATGTGCTCGTATAATCAAATCCCTTCAAGAGCTCAAGTGGTACTCTTGTTTTCTCTTTGAAACCTTCCTCTTTCGAATTTCGGAGTGCTAGTTAATGTTGAACTCGATTTACCTACCCAACAAATTTAAAAATAAAACTATAAAAAATACACTATATATATATATATATATATATATATATATATATATCATCTATTAAAAACGTATTTTTATCTTTTTTTTCTTCTTCTATGTTTTCTTGGAAAAATTAGGTTTAGCCCTTGAAATAAAGAACCTTTGTCTACTGTTTTTTTCTGCTTTATCCTGTAGCCTCTATAGCTTTAGAGCTATAGCTTTAAGCACTTTATAAAAGGCCACTCTGTGATAGCTACCAGAGTCTTGAATAATTATTATGTTTACTTAGTGAATGTTATTACAAGGATGTATATAATGTTGAATTGTGACTTACAGTCCGCGCTGCCTGTCAGGATATTAGTAGTTTTTTGAACACCTAACAACTTGAGGCCACATTTTTCAAGTTGTCAAGGGGTTTTCGGCGTCGCAAACAATTCTGTCTCAGATCTATTCGTTCTGTAATAATATATATCAGGAGAGTTGTGGTGCATTTTTATTAACGTGAAGTATCAAACGCAACATATTGTTATATATGACTCTCAACTATATTATGAACTGACATGTAGTGTAGTTTCAGCTTTGAGTTAAAATACTGAGTATCTGATTAGCGTTCAGCACTTGAATCAATGAACAGAAGTGTTATAAAAATCCTAGTTTCCTTATATCTAGTTAATAAACACTAATATGTCGCATCATATCAAGCATCAAACCGACAAAATAAAATTTAATAAACCAATAATAAATCTTTAATCAAATGAAGTAACGTGAACCAGTATTCCCATTCACCACACATTCCTTTCCATGGAATTAATCGTCTACCTGCACTCTGTGCTGCTATCATTACTTGACTAGTAAATATCTTCAAAAATCCAGATAATCCTGAAACAGGTTGGGACACAGTACCATAAAAGATCGAGTGCCACATAAGGTTAGAAAATAGAAAGTAAGAGTTTATAGGTCGTGTGACACCTGTATCTTTTCGGGTGGCGTCAAATTATGTTTTACCCCCGGATATCAAACGTCCTTATTATACCACACATTCGAACACCAGATCTATAATATCGCTTTGGATATCGTATGGTATAGTACAGTGACGGTTAACATTAGTAATGAGCACTAAATAATTTGTAAACCATATCACACTACAAAACAGACATAAGTGCAGCAAACTTCTTCAACTTGTGTCCGTTTGTCATTGAAGTACTCTCTTAAGGTCGTCAACATAGTCAAGGGCAATGTTTACAATACGCAGTTTTATTTAAAACGTATTCGTCGTTGTACAAACAGAAGGGTTCTCACTTGTCTTTAACTCACCGAGACATCACGTTTTAACAGATTTAATTATGATTTAACAACGTATTCAAGAGAGACTCACGTCCGTGTGTTGCAGTGCGGTTTTCGATGCAAGACTTGTCGTTGGATTTAAACCTAAGAAAGTTTATATTTTTTCGTATCCAGGTATTGTTACTTGTTAGCTTCTGCAAATCCACTTCGTATTTAACTAAACGAGTTCATCTTTAGCGTACAGATGTCTTAAATTACCGAATAACTTCTTTTAAGATAGTCATCTAAATCATTAACTGATATAAATCTGCGTGTGCATCCGCTTAAAGCTGTTGAAACACTGCACCTATTGTCACCAATTTTGACATGCATTCTTAGAATGCCTCAAAGAACAGCATGGGGTAGAGTAAAATATAAATGTAAAAACGGCTGGTTTGGGTTGAGAAAAAAAATTTACGTAGAGAAGCGAACAACGTTTCGACCTTTTACGGTCATCGTCAGGTTCACAAAGGTCAAATTAAATAATAATACGAATGCATCATACCAGGGTTGAATTTACTAGACAATAACAGTCTATTTTGTGTTGTTCCATTTATCCTATGATGTCTTGCTTTAAAATATTATTTAAACGTAATTTTAAGTCTTTGAAATATATATTTTTTAAATAAGTGCTTTATCAGACCACTTAAAGGAAAAAAATAAAGGTTCTTTGTGAGCCTGACGATGACCGAAGAAGGTCGAAGCGTTGTTTGCTCCTCTACGTAAAAAAAAATTTCTCTACCCAAACCAGTCGTTTTTACATATATATTTTTCTCAACAAGTGGTTTTTCTTGACATCACTGATGTGATTACAGCATTTGGATCTATTTACTCTTTTGTCACCTCTCAGAGCTCTTGGTTTTCCCTGTGCCTTGAAGTGGTACATCATGTAGTATTCCTATAAAAATGATTTTTGATCAGCATTAAGAGTTAAGAAACCAATTTTTATTTTTAATATTTTATTGTATGTTTCTATTGGCAATTCTTATCCTTTAAGTGGCCAGATAAAGCACCTGTTTAAAAAATATGTGTTTCAAAGACTTAAAATTAAGTAATATTTTAAAGCAAGACATCATGGGATAAATAGAACAACACAAAATAGACAATTATTGCCTAGTATTTGTTTTTGAATTTCGCACAAAGCTACTCGAGGGCTATCTGTGCTAGCCGTCCCTAATTTATCAGTGTAAGATTAGAGGGAAGGCAGCTAGTCATCACCACCCACCGCCAACTCTTGGGCTTCTCTTTTACCCACGAATAGTGGAATTGACTGTAATATTATAACGCTCCCATGGCTGAAAGGGGGAGCATATTTGGCGCAACCAGGGATGCGAACCCGCTTATTGCTCAGTGAATTCTACCCTGGTATGATGCATTCTTCCTATTATTTGATTTGTTTCCTTTTGTTTAAAGTAGCTGACATTTATCGGTCAGTCAAGTACAGCAGCGATAAGGCCTGCATCTGGTTTAAATCACCGTTTAACATTAATTTCGTAACTTCACAGGAGTTATAGGAGTTCGCTGTTTCTAAAGCGATGAAACTACATTTATGTGTTAGTTTTAACATTTTTTTCTTTCTTTCAGAAAAGCTATACAAGGAGAAATTAAAATATCCACAGAAAATGGAGAAACGAGAACATTACGTAGCACACCAGACTGGGGAGTATGTTTTATTTTTTGCTTTTATTTGACTCTACATTAACACCAACTTAGAAGTATTTGTAATATAATTGCGTATGAAGTACTAAAATGAATGTTTTAGGTTTTGTTTATATTTATTTAAACGTTCACATTAACTTAATAACACTACTAGTGTCATTACCTGTGAAACACTACTGTGAATGTTTATTGATTTTTATTGTTTGTTTTGAATTAAGTACAGAGCTACACAGTAGGTTGTCTGTGCCCTGTCCACCACGGGTATTTAAACAAGGATTTTAGTGATGTGAGTCCGCAGACAAACCGCTGTGCCAGTTATGGGCGTTTTTTTTTATTTATATTTGCTTATACATTCACATCAACATCGTAATACTTGTAATGTCATTACCCGTGAAGTATTAAAATCACGTAAACACCACATCTTATACAAGAGGAGTGTGATATTGTTTGCACATTGTATGAATGCAACATAAGTATGAGATACTTTAAGCTCTTTATACTGACAGCACTTGCAATATTATTTTAATACATGTTCGCCCTCATATCACTAATAGAATCGATTCGGTGTTAACACTCGCATTATTATCACTTAAATATGGCTTTATGTACTTAAACACCAATATCATTTAAGTACTGCTTTTTGAAATCGTCGGGTCGAGCACCACAGCGGTATAAGGACTTGCAACTCTAAAATACGAGGCTCGATTTCCCGCGTTAGAACACAGCAGTGAGTCCAATATGACTCAGCTCCAAAACAAAAAAGCAAAGCTTCTTATGCTCACACATTGATATGACATAAATCATCCATTTTTTTATTCACTTTCATATCTGTATCATCTAAGTACCATTACAACTAATTAATTTTGTATCAAGATTGTCTACGTATCGAATTATATGCTCTATTGGTTAAAATTACATAACAATTACTGTCTAGATTTCACGTGCCCAGAGAACTTACCACAGATGTTTCGACTACGACATTATTGGAAAATAATTAACCTTGAAATATTTTGTTAAATATTATGTTTTCTAAACAGACAGTTCCTAAATGGTAGAAACCTTCTTAAAGAACAAATGAGTTCTAAAACTGTTCTGGTTTTTAAAAGCTCTTTGATACTAAAAATAGACATTTCCTGATGTAGCTTAACTCCAGTTGCTCAACTTACAATTTTGCATTTCTTTCTCAGGATTCACTGCTACACCTTGTTTGTGCAAGTAATAAAAAACTATAATTAATGACTAGGATTTAACATCTCGTTATTCACGCCTTGTGCAAAATATAATCCAATTATCTGTAAAACGAATTTGGATTAAGATCAACTGGTTCGTTACCTACATATTGAAACTTTAAGATTTTATTTTATCTTTGCACTTGTTATGAACACTGTGAATACATGTTGTTGTTTAATTCGTATAGTATGTTGCAATAAAGGGTTTTTATAAGGCCTCGAAAATCTATTTTCATCCTACGTATGTCATGAGCAATTATATTAGCTTAATAAATTTGGTCACTGGTGAGCAAGACGACAACAATATTTGCTTTTGTTTCCACGATAGTTGAGACTATCGACGTGAATCTAATTATGGTTCTATTGGCTTTATATGACTGCGATGCATTTCCTAGCTTCTAATCTTAACATGAGTTTACCTTATAGGAGACTGCAATAAATGGAGATCACCTCTGGGTCGCCACTAGTGTCTCCGGGGATCTCTGCTACGTTGGAGAAAACGATTGCTCAGTAAGTTAATTTTTTGTCGATAGTGAACTGTTTTTATTTAATTTGGTAAATTTCTACTTCATTTGCTACTTTTAAGATACATAATAAAACTATCTTATGATAACGTAATTTAACAAATTACAAGCAATGAATTTTAAAATACATAATTATTTTCGGACCTTGATATTACAGTTTTACTCATATTAGGCTGCGCAGTTGGGTTCGTTGGACAGTGTCTTTTACAGGACCTGATATTTACATTTTTTTGTTATAACTATTTTGTCAGAGGTCGTCTCTTATATTTGGGTTATTGTAACTAACCGATGAAAAATGATTAGATACAGATTAGTATAAAAATAGTTTCAAAACGACAACTTAATAAAGAAAAAGACCCTGTTGTAAATAACCGAACAGTGTTGTGATTTAATCTTTCTTAGTTACAATATTAAGTTCACTATTATAATACAGTACTTCATCATATGTAAATATTTAAAGGATAACCATAACATACATTTTCATCAAGAATTTCTGTAATAAGAATACATAATAAAGGTTTGAAACTTAAGTACTACTGGATGAATGTAAAATATAAATAAAGTTTAAAATTCTGGACAGTGGTCAGTGGTCCACACTTTTACCTAAAAGTATTCGTAGTAGCATAAACAAAAACACGTGGGTATTAAATATTTCATGAAACGAAAACAAATCAGAACTTCAAAAGATTGAAAAGTATTTTCTAAAATATAATTAATATTTTTCTTTGATTACAACAAAAATGATTTACCAAAAGATAAAATCTCCATCTAGTTGGAAATACGTCTTATGTACGTTCTTTGTTTGAATCAATATCTGTCAAAGGGTTAAAAGTTTCAGTTGTCTATATTTAAATCAATATAATTAAATACATTCTTCAAAGTAATGTTATTCATGAAAAGGTTTGATAAGTAAATATTTCACAATAGTATTTAGTCAGAAAGAGATATAGATATGTGATATATATATAAATAGCTATGTTGGTGTACACAAAACTATATATATATATATGTATACCTTCTGATCTTTCGTAGAAGATATTTCACACACTTCACTCCGTGAAAAAAAAAGTTGTCAGGGAATAAGAAAAATAACATAACTTGGTATGTGGTTTGTATCTTCAGATACATCACAAAACTTCAAACATAACATAAAAGCCACCTGGCTTTCATAGAAATCGATCCATGAGGAGAATCACATGTAACTTCCTTGGCTGGAGGCTCTGCACCGTGCTTGCTTAAGTCACTTCACAGTTCTTATTCTGAGAGAGCAAGAGACATTTCATGTTCTTATTCAAAAGCTTTTATTATACTTGTTCGAGTTGCTTCTATATGTATTAGGAGTCAGTGGACCCATTACAGTAAGAACTATAAAACCTGAAATATATTATCTGTAAAGCTGTGCAACGGTTAGAGAATAAGGAATACAATACGTGAAAGATGTTATGTGAAAAGGTGTGTGTCAATAGGAATAAGAAATATGAGACACACTGGGGACACTACTTGAAGAATGGAAAGGTGTGCATTCATTGGAGGATAAGAAACACAAAGCACAAGTGATGTGGCATGAAAAGATGTGGATTCATTTCTATAAGGAACATAAAACATGAAAGATATTGCTTGAAAATAAAAACCTCTGTAACCATTAAAGTAGAAAGTATAAGATAAGAACTTTTATGT
This sequence comes from Carcinoscorpius rotundicauda, assembly GCA_011833715.1. Classification (NCBI taxonomy): domain Eukaryota; kingdom Metazoa; phylum Arthropoda; class Merostomata; order Xiphosura; family Limulidae; genus Carcinoscorpius; species Carcinoscorpius rotundicauda. The sequence continues at coordinate 53,581,578 of CM022395.1, forward strand.
TGAAAATGTGTACATTCATTATAATAAGAAACACAAACGGAAATTATTAATTTTAGCTCTATAAATCTTCTAAATGCATTATTAATGGATCCACGTTTGTATGCATGATTGGGTAACCAAATAAGCTTTATTCTAATCAAAGATAGTGTCGTCTGTTAATTTATATGACGAACTAAGTCATCATGTAATCAGATATGATACACACACTTCATTTAAATTTGTAAGAGCCTGTAAATAATAGTCGTAACAACAATGTAATCTACGGGAGGTTTCGTTTCTTTGTTGTTAAGAACAAAGCTGCACAGTCTGCGTGGTGTCTACTGCATAGATCGAAACCCGAATGCAAACGCCACAAGCTCTCAACTCAAGCCTTTGTTGAACCGATAGAGGGAAAGCTTATGGAAGCAAGAAATTTATTTGGTATTCTTGATATCTATATATATATATATTATCGGATTTTTTTTTTTACAAATAATTTTCTTTTGTTCAGCCCTGAAGCACAATGACTAAACAAACAATAAAAAATATTTTAAAAATATCAACTTTTGATTGCCTATGGGTAGAATTATTATATATAAATAAGTTAGCCTTCTTTCTTCACTGTGAAAGACAGAAAATTATTTCTATGTAAAAGTTTAATAACATTCATTTTCTTAAGCAAATGTTCAAAGCAGCTACATTTGACCAAAGAATTCTGTAAAAATATTTTCATCAAATAAAATCATAAAACTTTAGGAGAAACTAGTAAGGAATTACAATACATCGTAATAAAACATATATAAAATATTTGGGAACCATTTTATGTCACAAAATATGTTTTATCATGACAGTCCCTGCACAGGAGAAGATAAAAAATAGAAGACTAAACGTGTAACCAATAACTTTAAAAAACGGTTATTATTAAGTTCATCATATTTAGTAACGTGACATCAATCACTCTGCTTTAGTTTGCTTATTTATTATTTGTGGAAATCTACTCGAAGGCTATCTGCAGTAGACGTTGGGATTGACCATAACATTGTAACGCCCCCACGGCTGAAAGACGGTTTGGTACGATGGGGATTTGAACCCGCGATTCTCAGATTAGGAGTCGCGTGCCTTAACCACCTGGCTATGCCGGGCCTGGTTCAGTTTGTAAAAAGTGAGAAATATGTGTTAACTGAACAGCATACTAAGTACAAGGTAAGGGTATTTGTCTAATATGTTCTATTATTTTATTAAGCTCACAGAAAGTATTCTCAACAATGTAATTTTAAGAGGAAGAAATGCACCTCCAACCCAAACTTCGATTATTTGTGCAATTACTGGTGGGTGGATCGAAACCTGAACGTTACAAGCCCACAATCTTATTGCTGAGTCACAGAAGAAGAGGGAAATTCATTTGGAGTTAGGTTGTTGTTTTTGCTGTTTTGAATTAAGCACAAAGCTACACAATGGGCTATCTGTGCTCTGCCCACCACGGGTATCCAAACCCGGATTTTAGCGTGTAAGTCCGCAGACATACTGCTGAGCCACTGGGGGGGCTTGGAGTTAGGAATTATTTTTGCGTGTTTGAAATATGCAAAAGGTCTGGCAGTGAAAAATTTTTTTCTCTCTTTAAATTAAATTTTTTTTTTTATATTACAATATCATAATAAACATCTCAGTTCTGGGATTTATACAACTTTCATTATTGTTACTTAGTAATGATTCTAATTCCTTATATATATAGTTGACTTAATTTTAATTACTATAACTATTCAATTTTCTATATAAAAGTGTGTGTAAGTACAGTAGCTTTTTTTAATGGACACCAAAAAACATCATCGTAAATTACATTTAATCTGTAGAGAAATGAAATGGATATTTATTTAATATCTAGCCTATTAGAATTGAGCTTTATAACGAGGATGGCCCATTGAAAGTACGAGAGCTAAACATACAAGTCAGAGAAATTCTTAAGGCTCACATATAGCTGTTCGTAATTTGGATCTACGAGCTAGAGATATGGCAGTCGCTGCTATTAGAATTTTTTCTTTCCAGTCATTTGGATCAAATAACGAAATTGAATGTCAACCTTTCCACACACGCTTAACGAAATAGGCGGTGGGTGTTCATGTTAGCGCAATAAAATGTTGTTCCTTTTGTCAAATTAGCTTCGATTTTTAATGCCAATATACGTTTGTCAAATTCCTTTTGTTGTTGCGTTTTATATATGTTCATAATGTGAACAACACAGTGAAAGAAAAAACAACGAAATAGCCACGTTCTTCGTTACTAGTACAAGGAATATGAAACAAAATACCAGGCAATTCTTTATTCTTTACCTGTATTGTAGCCAATGTTGATGCCATGAAATACTTTTGTTATACATCCATAATTCTTTTAGTAAACAGTGACATAAATAGGTTTCGTCCCCGGAGATAAGCGAACGCCTTTTACACATCTCGTCTGCAGGGCTGTAATTTGATGGTTGAGGGAGGAAAACTTGTCATTTTATTCGATCAGATTCTTGACTGCCTAGAAAGATGAGCCGTAGAGCAGAACTAATCCTGTCAACAACCACAGCAATTCCGAAGCTAAACAACAACCCAAGTGTCGTTTATCACGTAATGGGTTCCACGGTCTGCTATCTTTCGGGGGGTAAAAAAAGAACAAATGATTTTGTTTACCAATCTATCTTGACTATGGAGCTTAGTAAATTTGGACAGGAAATCAAAGGTTTTCCTTTCATGTGTTCACGTACATCTTATCCATGTATAAACGAGGATCATTCATCAAACTCACTGTCGAGTTATCTTTGACTAGTTTCATGAAACTGCAAGCTTTTACATGCGTTTTTATTCATTTATTTACAAAAAGAGTTCAAAATATTTACATTTAACTACTACTGTAATTCGTAATGAAGTCATAAGTTTCCTCTCAGTTGAGAGCCTTGGTTTTAAAATTTAACTCTCTTGCTATTTCTCTCAGTTCTTCTATTTTTTTAAAGAAATGTAAGAAAAGTGACCCTGAATTTTGGATCCTAGATTTTTATATGATAGTTTTTTAAATAATTTTATTAACTTTTCTTAAAAACGTTTTTCCCAAATACTTACATTCAGTTCTAGTGTGTATTTGTATAACCAGAACAATGGAATTGAGGGTCCCTTACACTGAAATAATGTTCTAAGTGAAATTTTCGAAACCTATGAATTAAAATAATTGATCAAATGATTTATAATATCTCAAACACTAATCAGCTTATTAATAAATCTATTTTGAAAATGTTTTTGTTCATTTACTAGTAAATATTACCTTGGAAGCTAAATGCCTATTGTGAGTTTTGTAACTGAAGAGGGCTATGCCGTTATTAAGGATCCTGGGATAACAAAAATTATAAAAGTTTGGCCTTGTTTAGCAATAGTATGAAACTGAACCACCTTGTAAATGTATTGGGGAATCTGATACTGTTGTTGAATGATTTCAAAGTCATTTACTGCTTAAATTTTATTACATGGTTTGGTATCAAGAAGTTGACACCTTAAACATAAAGTTAGGCACCATAAGTAAGTACAAGAGACAATTCGAGTAAAAAGTAGTTACCGATAAAGGTTGAATGAAAGTAAAATATAAGTATCCACAGCCGAGAGGCCCGGCATGACCAAGTGGTTAGGGAGCTCAACTCGTAATCTGAGGGTCGCGGGTTAGAATTTCCTTCACACCAAACATGCTTGCCCTTTTAGCAATGGGGGCGCTATAATGTTACGATCAATCCCACTATTCATTGATAAAAGAGTAGCCCAAGAGTTGGCGGTGGGTGGTGATGACTAGCTGCCTTTCCTCTAGTCTTACACTGTTAAATTATGGACGGCTAGCGCAGATAGCCTTCGTGTAGCTTTGCGCGAAATGCAAATACAGACAAACAGCCAAGCAACAAAACATATATCATCTCATTATGGAACAGTCAAATAAAACTAGGATATCAATAGAAAATGTAAATGGTAAACTATGAATTGGTCTGACATCCATATACTAAAGTTAATAATATATACATAAAACAATTATAACTATTATCAGGCTTAACTTCTATTATCATGTCACATATATGACACCATAATAAAACGGTAAGCTGAGTAGGTGTTCCACCCCAATACGTATTACGTTTAAACTGCCAGTCGTTGGCTGCAGTTATCTGTAGAAAATTGGAACGACTAATGAAATGGAAAATGAAAAGTAATAAATATAATGGAAAGTGTTATTAAGAGTAGAAAATTCAATGGACAGGAAATATTTTTCTTGAACTGAGCACAAATTACACAACGATAAAATTCTGTGTCAGCTGCATGTCATTATATTGGGTGAATGTGATGGTCAGGTGTTTAGTGCTCTGGACGAGTAATCTGAGGAGCGCAAGTTCGAATCCCCTTCCCACCAAACATACTTGCCATTTCAACCGTGAGGATGTTATAATGTGACGGTCAATCCCACTATTCCTTGATAAAAGAGTAGCCCAAAAGTTGGCGGTGTGTAGTGACAACTTGTTGCCTTCTCTCTAGTCTTACACTGCTAAATTGGGGATGGCTAGTGCAGATAGTCTTCGCGTAAATTTGCGCAAAATTAAAAAAAAACAAATGAACATACTTAGATGAATCTGAAATATTATTCTCCCAAATAAAGAATTAGCCTCATGCAGCGTTGAAACGTCAAACAAATTGTGGAGACTTTTATACGCGAGTTTCAATAGTATAAGAAAGGAATGCAAGTTTATTGTCAATCTAAAGAGGCATAAATGAGAACTGTGTTCTTAAAGGAAGAATTATTGTATTAAATGTTGCAAGGTTTTAAATTATAGCGATATCTTTCTTTTCCAGGGATTAAAGGCCGTTCATTTATACCACTATGCAAAAGTGTTAAGTCAATATAATTAGAGTTCAGGTTACTTTAAATAAACAATGGTAAGTAAACCACAGGTGAAACATCATTAATTATTATTAATAATCCTCATATTTCGTTTGACAGAAACTCAATGGAAATGTTTCAGTTCAGCGAGCAGTTAATATGTTGCTTTAATAACTACAGACAGTCTATCAGGCATTACTGTAACATCTATAATCAGAATTTCCTTTGGGATTTTACTCCAAATGTCTCTAGCATATATTGTTAACACATGCTAGTGTCTTGGTAGCTTCTTTCTATATCGTTAAGACACCACATGGGGTACCATGACAGTTATTTCAGACACTAAATTTGATTAATACGTTCACTCAAACAGAATCCTTATGACATGACCTTGATACAAGTATGTGGGAATTTCAAATGTTGGCTCATTTGCTTACCAACCGAGATCAGTTGATTTGTTTGGTTTGTTTTGAATTTCGCGCAAAGCTACACAAGAGTTATTTGCGTTAGCCGTCCATAATTAGCACTGTAAGATTAGAATATAACGCCACCACTGTTGAAAGGACGAACATTTTTAGTGTGAATGGGATTCGAACCTGGGAGTTGAGTGTCTTAACCACCTGGCCATGGCGGCCCCAATGATGTTGACATTATTTATTTTGTAATGGGATGGAAGAATTATTCCCATAAAATGGAAAAAAACGACACAATATTTTCTTATCTATCACTTTTTGTATATCTTCTATTATTCCAACTGATGAGAAGAACTTTGTTTCTGGGTTAAAATATTTCATTAAAAGCGAATTAGTTTAACTGCCAGACGGAATAATCCAGATAAACCAAAAAAGATAATTTTTATTATTCTCTCAAAAACTACTGTTATTGGTTTTCAACAGGTCGATATATTAGGGTTAGAGTACACTTATTCACATAGAAAATGTTACGTCTGGATCATTTTTTAGCATGTGGCATAAAAACTGCAATTTTTTTTATAAAATATTTTATTAACTTTATTTTGTTAAATGTCTACACGTATAATACGTGACGAAAACAACTTAAAATAATTTTTCTATCGTAATCCCAGGTAATCATAATAAGCTTTATTTCTTATGCTCAAAAGGTCTTAATAAACATCTTATCGAATCCTATGATATTTTATCTAACTGGAATACACAGTAAGTTTGATAACTGGGCAACGTCTTATTTACTAAGTACGTAATTTTCCATCTTTCTAGATGAGATAAAGTTATGCTGTTGGTTATTTTTTGTTATTTTGAATTAAGCACAAAGCTACACAATGGGCTATCTGTGCTCTGCCCACCACGGGTATCGAAACCCGGATTTTAACGCGTAAGTCCGCAGACATACCGCTGAGCCACTGGGGGGCATTATGCTGTTGGTGATGAGTCATTCTTATGACATACAAAATACGCAAATGCAGTTGTGTGGCTGATACATTTTTTATTTAACTGTGTTATAACTTCTAAGTACTTCGTATTTGAGCTATATTGCAAAGAACTATGTATAGAAAATAAATAATTTTTTTCTCAAATTGTAATGAAGTTCTGCAAATGTAACAGCTTTGAAGCTTGTATTAAAGTACATTTAAAAGATGGATTTTCGAATTAACGTAAAAAGATGATTTATTGCTTATTTTTAGCGTGGTTAAAAGAGCAATTGTTTTATATGGAAGTGTAGCTAAGAGATGGAATATTTTGTTGTGAATACCATTAAAGGGTAGATAGACTGCAAACAAGTGTGGTTAAAGGATGGTATTAGTAATAAAGTTTGTTATATTACATTATTATGTTAGCTTATTTGTGCTATTTTTAATCACACATTTTGTATTTAATTTTCGATTATCCATGAGTGAATGATTTTTAACCGTAAATAATTATTTTCCCTTTAGAAACAAGGCCCTCGTATGAAGTGTCCTGCTTGTAAAATTACTGCTCATACAAGTTGCATCAGTATCCTGATAGAAAAGGTAAAGTGTCACTTTTATGATAATGTAAAAACTTTAATGAATCTGCTGGAAAGACACTTCCGACACTCATTACAGATACAAAGAAACACGCACACGTATAAATATAGTTGTAATAGCATTATCATTAACAATGTTTGACCGGAATACAAGCTCTTACCTATGTATACGTAATACAAATAAGCAGTGTTAATGTCATTCAATACGAATGATCCAAATTATCATAATAATCTTAAAGTATAATAAATCCTGTAACGCCTACTGATTTAAGTTGTTTTTAAAGTTTTATAAATCTTGTAACGTTTATTGATTTATGTTGTTTTAAAAGTTTTATAAATCCTGTAACGTTTATTGATTTATGTTGTTTTTAAAGTAGTATAAATCCTCTAACATTTATTCCTTTATGTTGTTTTTCTTTTCCTGATTTCAGAAGTTCTACTGCAAACCAACATTTAAAGATGTTGGTATTAGACAATATAGAGAGGTAAGTGTTATTTTCTTAAAATAAAGGTGGAAAACTTGATACATCAGGGACATTTTTAAAATCTTAAATTTCTTTATTTTTATCAATGGCTCACAAAGAGATTAAATTTGAAAGTAGGTCTTTCACTTAATGTTTTTATTTTACAGTTTATTTGTGTTTCTTGGTAACGGGGATTTTCACACCTTTTAAGTGTAGGGTCCCCTTTCATGCATTTCAATAACTCTCCCAATTTTTAGGTTACAAAAAATGACGAATTGTCTGGATATCAGTGATACATTTCCTTTCTAGAAAGGGATAATATACAGGGATTTCAAACCGATTTGTTCTATTTTCTCTAACCGTTTAACCGTTCACTTAAAATTCCTCCGCGAATCTTTCGGGATCACAGACCACAGTTTTGTTACAGCTACTTTAGAATGTTTAGATATATCCACCTCCACATCTACTATTACTAGAGTGAATATAACTTCACTGTAGTAATCACTCTAAATTCGAAACAGTACTATTAAGATAGTTAGGTGAACGATATTATGTTACTATCTTTTATTTCGAGTTGTTCAAATTAATAAAGCTGTAGTTTGTTTTAAGAAACAGATAGATTGATATAAGTGTAACGTGTCTACAGCTAGGAGTTTCTTATAATATCAATAACAACCGAAACTATAATATTTACAGTTAACTGAGTGTATACGTGAGAAACGTTTTAAACCTCAATTTGCAATGTAAAAATGATACCAGGAGCAGGAAAGTACGGATGACGTCATCATATGCGTGAAAAAGGAGCGGGGTAAATACTACCTTACATTGTAAAGGGAATAGAAAGTGGAGAATGGATCATCTCTCAGAGCCTCATCTCAGGCAGGAGTATTTATGTGTTAAGGTCATCTATTTATAGATACTTAAAGTATCAGTACTGTCACCTTGTTGAGTTTTAATACATTCCTCAACATCTAAAATTTGAATAGACCTCTGATTTCTCTGATTAGATAAGTCGATCTGTAATTTTTGATCAGACTACTTGGCTCAAAGTAGCTTTTGTACTAAAGGTACTTAGTAAGTATAATGCGTTTTAGAATAGGTAGGTTTAACCCACTTACATGTAACCTCGCGGTGTGACACGTCACACGGCCATCAAAATTCGTTCAAATCTCTAGATATCTAACCTCATTCGGGAGTAATCTAAGCAGGTCACTTAACGGTTTTAATTATTTACACAAAAATATTTCTTCATTCACATTTTATAAGCCTTGCGTATTCGAATTCAAAATACCACAACCAAAAATAAAAAGATTTTTGTACGCGAAGCTCAAATTTTCTCCCTGGTAAGAAATTAAAACAGAATCGAATTATCTGTTTTTCTGCAAATTTATGTATTGAAAGTAAGTCGCCTAAGCTGTGTTGTTAGAAAGAACAGTTTATTAAGAGCAATGTCTTATATTCACTGGACGTTTCTTAGCAAACTGTGATTCATCATCATTGGGTGCACCGGCGACAGCAAAAAGGACGTTGTAAACAATGTGGAAAGGTAAGAACCGATTCCATTTTCCTTTTATTATTGTTTCCATTCTTAAATACTATTAGTTATTTTTACGTTAATATAAAAATATTCAAATGTTTGGAGAGTATGGAATGTCATAATTTGCTTACTCCGGATTTAGATGTTCTATATATTAAATACAGTTAAAGCCAACTGATGTAAAATTTAAATATTTATTAAATAAATCGCATCTGTCGCATTTCAACATAAGCAATTACAGCAGCTAGACGACATTTAGATCTCTTTCAACCTCTAAATTGTTCTGAAGTCCAACCATTTCACTAGATTGTGCCTTATTTTTCTAGTCTGGAGAACCAAATGAGTCGTTGAAATGAGTCGGGTTATGCTTTAACACTCTGAGTCAGTCAGGCATGACTCATTTCAGATGGGTTGTACATTCTTCGTAACAACGATAAACTCACTTGAAGTAAAAATGTCTCAAGAGGAATCGTATGGATATCAACACTTTAATGAAAATAAAGTACAGAACAACATTTTGACCTTTTTAGATCATTTTCGGGTTAACAAAGAGAGTTTGTAAATTTTGTTAACCTGAAGATGGCCTAAGAAAGTCGAAACTCTTTTTTATACTTTATTTTAATTAAAGTTTTAATACCCATACTCGCCGTCTTTAGAATACGATTGTGTATTATGTCAGTGACTTAGCTGGGTGTTTAGTGATGTAAAGTGACATTTTAGTATTTACGAATTTGTGTTTATTGAACTTACGTGTTTATTGAAATGTATCGTTAGCAAATATAAAGGGTTAAAAGAAGCTAATAATAATAACGTTTTCTTCTTTTTAAAAATAATTAACAATTTAATCAATTTTACATCTGAGTTTTCATTCGAGCTCAACCTTTTAATTTGAAAAATATTATGTAATAATACGTAAAATTACGTATCCACATAACTAAGATAAACAATTTTTGTTCTTTTTGTGGGGAGGTTGTCATATTTTGAATTTCGCGCAAAGCTACACGAGGGCTATCTGCGCTAGCCATCCTTAATTTAGCAGTGTAAGAGTAGAGGGAAGGCAGCTAGTCATCAACACCTATCACCAACTTTTAGGCTACTCTTTTACTGACAAGTAGTTAGATTGACCGTCACATTATAACGACCCCACGGCTGAAAGAGCGATTACGTTTGGTGCGACGGAGATTCGAACCCGCGACCCTCAGGTTACAAGTCGAACGCCTCACCCACCTAGCCATGCCAGGCCTTGTCAAATTTTACCGCGAGAAATTTTTTGCATGACAAATAAGCATAGTTTGCTACAAATAACTAAGTGTTTAAGAGTAACATTTCATGCACTTCAAAATAGTATTGAAGAAAGAAAAATATAAAAATGTATTTAAAAATGCGTTTGTGATATGATATTTTTGTAGCATTTTGAGCATTATTTTAGTGTTGAAGAAAAGTTTTGTGACCTTATCATATTTTATGGCATACATATCTATATTTTTAAATTAAAAGTTATACTTTTCTTTCTACAGAATAAAAGCTAACTATCGTGGCTCCAAAGGCACAGTGTTATGTCTGTAGGCTTTAACTGCTTAAGACCTTTTATTAGGTAATCCTGGTGAGCAGAGCAGAGATAGTCCATTATGTAGTTTCATGCTTAACTGTAAACAAGCAAATCCTGGTGGTTTACTTATCGAACTGTCAATCGAAGAAGCATGGTTTACGTCCCGTTGCAGCAAAATTGTGCTTAGCACTAAAGAGCTGTTGATACGTTATGAAAGTGATGGCCACATTTCACTATTTGATTGAAGTATCCTATAAGCTGGCGGCGACTGCTGTTTGTTGACTCACTGCCTTCCCACTAATTTATTAATTCTCAGTTAGGAGACGTTAACTAAGGTAAGCTGAAAAAGAAATTAATTTTAGAATATTGTGTGTGTCATCTTGTGGTAAAGCCACATCGAACCATCTACTGTGTCAAACGAATCTTCGATTTTAGCGTTATATATCCAAACAATTACCGTCGTTCCACCAGAGGACTTTTAAGATGTTGGTCTTTATCCAGAAAGTGCTCTTCCACTTCAGGAAATTAGATAAATTTGGAACCGATTTTTTGCTGTTAAGCACAAAGCTATATAATGAACTATCTGTGGTCTGCCCACAATGGGTACTAAAATCCAATGTTTAATGTTATAAGCCTAGATATTTGAAATTCTTAAAACAGTGGTAACTCTAATTGAAAAAATAAATAAATTTGAGATATGTCATAATAAATGTAGTTCCTACTTTGCAATTTCTGTATAAATTTTACATATTAGATTATTTTGTAGGCTTTCCAATCCAAACTCTCGTTTGCCAGCAAGGTAAGTTTTTTTTATTTCTGGAAGATTATTTTCTTTGTATGTTTTTAATGTTGTATGAGATACTTTGCTAATTTTCAGAGAAGAGTGTGTATATATATGTGTATATATACTGATAAATGCACTTGTTTATCTGGTTATTCTTACAACTTAAGTTTACTGTAAACAAAATATATTAATTTTCAAAACCAATTCATTTGTACTTTGATTGTCTATTCAGTTCCGCGTTTAAAATAAAAACTAACCAAAAAACCAAACTAATTAAAAGACACTGAAAATATGTCAAATAATGACAATACGAGAGAGTTCTTGTCTCCGTAATTTGCCAGTTCGGTTTTTAACTTCATCAGACATTTAACAGCTTAAGCATGTTTTTGTTCTTGACTAGCATGTCAGTCTGTGAATCCCTGGTTTGAACCCCTTATCACAAAATATGGCTCCTCATTTCGGAGCCGTGGATGTGTTACAAGAGTAACAGTAAAAATTCCAGTGTTCGGTTGGAGTAAACCATGACTGTAGGTGCTGTTGAGTAACGTCTTCACTCTGTTATTTAAAAACTAGTGTCTTTTAAACACAGATTGGTCTTGAGCTAATACCAGTAACTGACAAGTTATTTTAAGGTATATTATCGTGTTAATGCGTAACCAACCTCAGATCGTTATCTTTTTTTACATCATGTAAAGGTTTCTCGTTAGCCTGCTATTTATATCACAGTGCTTGACATTGGTTTAAGTGTAGCTTTGATCATGTATGTTTTTATCGTAAAGCGTATCACCAAAATGAATTATATTTTTCTTCTTACAGTCGTGTTTATCTCTCATAAATAACCATGCTAATCAGTAAGTTGGTTCGTTTGTTTTTTCACTGCATCGTTTCACTTTAAAAACGAAGTATAACGACATATTATCAAGTTAATGTAGCTTTCAGTCCAGTTTCTTCTTTCTTGTTCCGCTCTCGGTCTCGAGGAACTCTCAACTTGCACGTAACTTTCAAACACATCTTTTTCTCGCTACTTCTCTGTGGTGTAAGTTCCGTCTATGACAGAGAAGGTTCATTTGTTTGTTGTTGTTTTTCTTCTGAACCATTTTTTTGAATTTTATTTCAGTCAAAAGTATTCAGTAACTTTATTTAATGAAGTTTAGCAAACATTATTCTGTCATTTTAGCACAAAAATTCATTAGAAATGTAATATTTCCTTCTTGAGAAACTTTCTATGTGTAACAAGATAGCATACTTGTATAACTGTTAATCGAAGCTATACTCGTACCAGACCATAATAGTATAAGCTTGTTTGTGGCTTTTGTACAAAACTACACAAGGGTTCTCTTCGAATAATCCTCGAGAACATTCTACTGTGAAACTAGAAGAAAGACAGCTAATCGACAGTGCCTACCGCCATTCCATTCCCTGTCCTTGTTTTATCAAATAATGGGATTTAACTGTCACTCTTATGGTACACTCTGTAGGTCAAGACTCATGAATCCTCGTATTCACAGCCCGGACCACAAGACTAGCAAATGGTAAACTGTTCAGTTGAACCAATCTGGTACCACAAGACATATTTCAGTTGTTACACTGCAGGTTTTATTAAGAGATTTTCATCAGTTTGCATTATTTTTATATAACTTGTGTAAACTCAAGGTTATAGCAAGGCAGCAGCAGACTTGTCACAAAACCTGTTTTACATGTATATAAAATCCAGAACTTTCGTACCGATAACAGATCTTTCTGAGAAAACAGTTTAAGTTGAGAATGTGTGTACCATTGATATTAAAATTGAATATAGCTTACAAATGTGAATGTGAAAAAAGTGTGTCCTTTAAAATGTACCTTCTGTTAATTCCAGGAAATCGTGGGTATCAGTTGTTCATGGTGTAAAACAGCCTATCATAATAAGGAACAATGCTTTAATATGCAAAAGCTCGAAGAACACTGCACTCTGGGAATCCATACAGACATCATTGTTCCTCCATCTTGGATAGTAAAACTTCCCCGTAAAGTGAGTAGTAATGACATTACAAACTGTTGTTTATATTTTAATTACTTCCCATCTGCTAAAAAACAGGAAAATAACCAGGTGTCTCTGTATGCTTGCTAGTTTTCTATAATCTGTGTTACCGTGTATAACTGAAACATCTGTTAGGGAATCCAATAGACCATGTGGAAAACTGCATTTCATAAATTAACAAAACATATCTTTATTAGATTTAAAATAACATTTTTTATATAAATGAACAGATTAGTTTTATTACAGTTGGCTGATCGAAACAAATTAAGATTTTACAATTCGTTTGAGGTTAGCTCGCTACATATTATGTCCTTCAACAGTAAGTTTCTCTCCAGTTGTATCAATCTAAACATCTTCGTAATGGATGCCATCGAATAGCCAGTGTTAACGTACGATGGACTTGCATTCTATCCACAGGAAGAATGTTTTACTATTCTAACCTTTTTGTGTCATTGAAACCAATATTTAGCACAAGTTCGTTCATACACGTTGTCTGGACTTTACTTGACGTTACGATAATCAAATTCTTATATGTTATTAGATACTTATTACCTATTAGTTTGTATCCTACCCTATGTGTTGTTTTCTCCTAATCGATGTTACATATGAACAAAGGAGCATAATCTTCTGTTTCACTTTACTTTTTTTTTTATCCTAACTTCGTAGTGAACAACACATCAACCCATGTAGCAAGAAGAGCCGGTATCAAATCTCATTTTTTGCCAATGCGCACAAACTTTCTTATGTTTCCTGAAGGTAGAAGCAAATTAGAATTCAGTACATAAACTAAAAACTAGTTTCTAACAGTACACCATAATAATAATAGAAAAAAATAGTAACTTGTTGTTATTTTGAATTAAGCACAAAGCTACACAATGGCCTATCTGTGCTCTGCCCACCACGGGTATCGAAACCCGGATTTTAGCGTGTAAGTCTACAGACATACCGCTGAGCCAAAGCGGGGCAACTAGTAGCTTATTAGAAATTAGACTAAGTGTCCAGAAAGCCTGCTAACCATAATAATGATTATACCCTATCGCCACAACCTTAATGAAAGTATCGTATATGCTGGAGTACAAGACAACTGGGTGTGTAAGATGATCCAATGATTTTCAAGTTAAAATGTAAATATTAGGATATACTCGCCATATAAGATGACCCCGCGAAGCGTGCACTTGATTAGCGGAACGAAATGAGCCTGTAAGGAATTGGTATCCGATAGTCCTTAGTCATAAGTATTAAAAATAAAATGTAATGTGTCTGCTTACTCAATGAACTGTAATGTTATAAAATTCCCTCTAGAACATTATTGATCTTAAATACAATGTTAGGTTCTATCGAATATAATATTCGCCAAACAAGTCAATGGGTATTTGGCTTGTTTCTTTGATTTTATTCCATCACAAACATATTGGAAATCAGCCCCACTATATCTGATCCACCAATATAAATTTATATAAATATATATTTATATAAGACGACTTCTAGTTTTGAGATATTTTTTTCAAGCTTCTAATATCGTCTTATACGCCAGAACTTATGGTAATTAAACATATAATTTTGTTTTTTTCAGGAAGGCTTAGCATTTTCGAATATTTAAGATATTTATAAGATTGTCGTCATGCCCACTGAAGTAGCTTCCCCCAGATTTATTTTTTTAAAGAAAATCATACACGGTTTACATATGTATATACAAATATTATGGAGAAACGATAAAGGGAATTTCTACTAAACGTTGACATTATTTTCCACTTCGGCTGGATAACATGTTATTCATAAATAATTTCAGTATTTGCTTTCATTTTACCAACACTGATTAATCAGCTTACAATGAGCATCCTAGTAAAACATTGCGATACTTTATATCTCTCGCACAGTTCATTTATTGATTCGAAATCCATATAAATAATCTTATTGTTAGAACCAGCTGTTTCACTGAATATTAATATTCTGTCATATCTGGTTTTGTATTGTATTTTCAGTCTTGTATATATTGTTATTTTTTTATTATTTTAGGGATCTTTTAAGTCTTCTCTGCGCAGGTCACCAAAGAAAAGAGGATCCACAAAGAGGAAATCCAAGAAAGAGGCAAGTCGATATATTTCTGTTGCTTCTATAATAATTAAAGCGTTTCTTTTTGGCTGGTATTCAACAGAACGT
This sequence comes from Carcinoscorpius rotundicauda, assembly GCA_011833715.1. Classification (NCBI taxonomy): domain Eukaryota; kingdom Metazoa; phylum Arthropoda; class Merostomata; order Xiphosura; family Limulidae; genus Carcinoscorpius; species Carcinoscorpius rotundicauda. The sequence continues at coordinate 53,596,935 of CM022395.1, forward strand.
ACAGTGTACTAAAAACAAATGTATGTGTCTTTCTTTCTCATTTTAAAACTTTTGAAGTTACAAATTCAAATTTAGTATTAAAAACAAAAGGGTTTGAGTTATTTCTTTTCATGGTGAACACCAGCAGGGCTTTTTGTTGTGTTTTTTTTTTAAATCCTTTTATCTGAACGAAGTCAGTACAATAAGATTTTCGCGTAACGTTTAGGAGACGTGACTGGGTTTGAGAATAAAAATATATGGGAAACTAAAAGTCTCTTAAAACTAAACTAATGAGTTTAGAATTGAGTGTTGCACATTACCATCTCAGTTGTGTGCGATGCTAGAATTGGGAAAGACGATACTGATAAAGTTCCGCTACTGTTGAAAACATTATCAAATTATAAATGATGACATCAGTTCTGAAGGTTTGGTTCAGAATTTATTTGAGAAAAAGAAAACGATATTTCTTAAAATTGCATTTTCTGTCCTTTAAACTTTCCGACAATTCCATATTCCAAAGAATGTCATCTAACACTAGTTGAAGAATGATTTTCTCATCTTTTATTTCATTTCGTTTCATTCAAACTCGATAGAATATTAAAGTACTTTTATTTGTTTTTGTAATAAAGTCTTAACATTAAACCGTTGCAAAAGAACTTCCAGCGCGATAAAGGTAGTTTGAGAAGAACAGTTGCAGTAAACTTCGTGTACTGTCAGACTATTTTGCTCTTTGGTTTCTATTATTGCAATTATACCCTTGAAATTACTGTTCAAAGGGTAATTAGTTGATGTGTTGTTAAACTGAAACGTCACATATGATTTAAACAAACATTTATGAAAGTAGGAGATGTTAGGTTTATCCTGAAAGCTCGCGCCACAATGTAAGTAAATTATAAATAGTGCGGTAGAAGTAGGGAAAGGTAGTTCGGCTTGTCAACTGAAATTCTAAAGTGATTGAATAGGCCTAAGTGAATGGACATTTGACAAGAAGGAAACTACTACATAGTGGTTGTGATATTCATATGTTCTCTATAGTGTAAATAATTTGTTGGATATACGTATAGCTGGTTCGAATATATTATATACAAAGTATATATATTATTTTGAAAACAAGTGAAGGGCGTATTATTCGGTTTTAGACTAGTAATGTATCCAATATTTTAGTGTGTGTGTGTGTGTCAAGGTGTTTAATTGGTGGAAACTATATTAATGTCAAAAATGTAGACTCTCACTTTGACAATAATTGAACTGTGCTTATAAAGTCATTAAAATTTGTAAAATTAGTGATGCTGGGCCAGCGTTGCTGTAGCAGCTGTCAGGCTAAGTCGTTCTTATGTTTTATTTATCAGGTTCTCAGTTTTAACTTTTCACTTGTTTAAGAAATCGACGGACACTTGGATCAGATTCGACTGTTTTGTGTTGTTTTTTTTTAATTAGACGTTGTTAACCCAATAACACATGTATAGAGACCAAGTTACCCGTCTGTAGTTTAAAGCCTTTAATACATTGTTTTTATTATGATAAAACTGATTAATAAACAATATGATAAAAGAAATATTGCTGATTTCTTTTTAAAAAAACGTGTTTTTATCGCAACATTTGTCAGTTAAGATTTAGTTATAAGTTTGTTATCGTATGTGCCTGAATTCAGCCTTTCCTCCAGTAGCACAGTGGTAAAACTGCGAATTTATAACGCTGTAAATCTGTTTGCAATACCTATGTGGGCACACCGCAGATAGTTTATTGTATAACTTTGTGCTTAACTACAAACAAACCTATATTAGGAATCGTTGAGATGTCTTATTCATTTATAACATCCATCAGTCTACTTTCTTCCACATTCACTTGTTCACCATCAACTCGTGCGCTTTCCATTCTCAAAATTTCCTTTCTGCAATGTATTCAACTTGTGGACTGATATGTCGTGGATTACTCCTTTGCTTTATCTTAACTTGTGGACTGATATGTCATGGATTACTCCTTTGCTTTATCTTAACTTGTGGACTGATATGTCGTGGATTACTCCTTTGCTTTATCTTAACTTGTGGACTGATATGTCATGGATTACTCCTTTGCTTTATCTTAACTTGTGGACTGATATGTCGTGGATTACTCCCTTACTTTATCTCAACTTGTGGACTGATATGTCGTGGATTACTCCTTTGCTTTATCTTAACTTGTGGAGTGATATGTTATAGATTACTCCTTTGCTTTATCTTAACTTGTGGACTGATATGTCGTGGATTACTCCTTTGCTTTATCTTAACTTGTGGACTGATATGTCATGGATTACTCCTTTGCTTTATCTTAACTTGTGGACTGATATGTCGTGGATTACTCCTTTGCTTTATCTTAACTTGTGGACTGATATGTCATGGATTACTCCTTTGCTTTATCTTAACTTGTGGACTGATATGTCGTGGATTACTCCTTTGCTTTATCTTAACTTGTGGACTGAATATGTTATGGATTACTCATTTGCTTTATTTTAACTTGTGGAGTGATATGTCATGGATTACTCCTTTGCTTTATTTTAACTTCGAGACGACAATTCTTGCTCCACGCTGAGCCCTTTTTCGCAACCATTCATTCAAATCCTCGACATTTTTAACTTTTCTTTCTATTAAGCAATGAAATGCGAACCTGATAGACAACAATCCAAGCATTTGATCAAAACCCTATCAATCGAAATTTATAACAATACATCTCGTTGGTCTCGAGCTTCTGTTTATACAAACATCCAAACAAAAGCTTTTGTTCGTATGAACATCCAAACACAGACTGTTGAACTTAATTAAGACAAACAAGAAAAACGAGCAAAACTTAGTCGAATCTTCTGTTAAACAGGTGTTGAAGTAACATTATAAATTTTGGAAACTTTATGATATTTTCTCTGACTTTATTTTACGCACGTGCCATGACTATATCTTGAGTCTTGTCTTCTCGAACTTTAAACATTTATAAACTAATTTCATTTCTAGACGTTAAATGCTTAATCATACGTACATGAGCTGTTTCCCTGATAATGTTTACAAAATCATAAATACAGAAGTCTCAAGTAAACATGAGTGTTCAATAATATTTTTGTATTTATTTACATGCGAACAACAGCGTTAAGGTAGATTTATGTCATATGCTTAGCATTTATATTTGTTAAATATATTTAATTTCTCGGTATAAGCAGTTTCAACTTTTAGAATCGTTATACGTTACTAAGGAATATGAAATCTAACTATCCATTCTTTCTGTAAGTTTAACATTTGAAATTCTTCACACGAATAAGAAATTTTGCAATGAAAATCATTTTCACGAAGAAATGTTGTTACTTAGTTATAAACATTTTAAGGTTTGAATTTTTTGATCCTATGAAACTGTTTTATTCCAAAGATTAGCAAGGTTTGCGTAAAGGTGTATTTTAAAAACAGATTTTAAAAGTTCATAACGACGACAGTTAACGAATAAGTAATGTTATTTGATCTCAACTTTTAGAGTCGTTAGTTATAATGACTATTAGTGATGGTTAGGCCTATCAATTCTGCTTTTCATTATTAACCACTAGTTCGCTTGAGAATGAGATAATGAAAGAGTTATGTCGATTTGAATATTTCTATCTATAAGATTCAATTATTAATATAAAATATAAATGATTTTTTTCCTGTAGGGTTTGTAATTACAACCACAAGTTGTTATATCTAGCTGCAGCACATATTATGAAATCAATCCCAAATGATTTTTCTTCTAACCTTTCCTTGTTTTATGTTACTTCGTTCTTGCATGTCCTACTAATCGTTTTATGTTCTTCACTAATGCTCTTTCTGCTCCAAATCAAAAGCATAGTAAAGCCGTAAAGTAGAAACAATTGCAAGTGATAGTGTTACAAGGTTTCCATATTAACAAGGTAAGCTAACATCTGGCTTTCTCTATACAAGACATTTTATTTAGCTGTGAAACAATAAAAATTGACAGTAACTCCCCCTCAAAACAAATTCGAGAGAAATTAACCATATTTTTAGTTTAAATTGCATAATTGAATTTATTATTTGTTAGCTGAAGAATAAAAGCAAAATAACACCTGGAAGTTTATCGATTAGTTTACGTAGAGACAGTTTAGTAAAATTTTAACAATTGTGAATTAGTGAAATCATCTCCGTATCAGTTTTCATATTGTCTGAGCTCGACAAAAACACTTCGCATCTTTAAAAATTGCTTTGTTGGTTAACTTGTAGGGTGTTTTTTTTTAGTTACTCGCATAAAGCTAAACAAAGAGCTACCTACATTCACCGTTCATAATTTTGAAGTGATAAAATAGAGGGAAGATACTAGTCAACGCTATCCGCGCCAAATCATGCGCTACTGTAATCGAATATTTTCGTTTGACTTTCAATCATATAATGTCTCCCAGTGGTACAGCGGTATGTCCCTATCGCTAGAAACCGGGTTTTGATGCTCGTGATGGGCAGAGCACAGATATCCTATTCTGTAGCTTTTTGCTTAATTCGAAACAAACCCTCATATAAAATACCCACTGCTCAAATTATGAAGTCATATTCCCAGTTTCTCGGTTTAACATACTAACCTCTAAAACACATAGTGTTAGCTTTCAATGATTTTTTAGACCATGGTCTCGATGGGCATTAAAAGTAAAGGAAAATTATCATTAAAATATATATCTTGTGGATGGAAAAAGCAATATATTTCTTATACCTATGAATTTCAAACATAAATTATTTTTCCAAAAGAAGTTGAAGGCAACATAAGAGACGCTTAACGCTGCAATTTTTAAAACGTGCATATGCTCTGAATCACGAGAAGAATTATGCACTCTGTAGACTACAACAAAATATAAATATGAACTTCAATAATAAGAATATTTGTTACTTTTAATTCTGGTTTTATTTACTCTTGAAACGGAACATTTTTGGGAATCCTGCAGAAGTGCATTAGTACACCTTAAACCAAATTGCACAATCTTGTTTGTACGCAGTTTAATTTTGTACTGGTATTAATAAAAACCAATACATTATTAGCGCCATCTGTCGAGCATCGATGCAAATGTGAATTCCACATTTTCACAAAACAATTTAATTTTTTTTATCTAAAAAAACTGAGCAATTTTTCATGCTAACCATGTGCCATTTTTCTAATTTTTTTATATTGCATCTTCAAACGAAACGTTTGTACCTTGTAACTTCGATATTTGTCCCTAACTTCATGGATTCCTGGAAGTACCATCAACCACATGATATAGAAATAAGTTTGTTCTATTTTAGAATGATTTTTAGCAACTGTATTATTCGTAGGCATCAACAACATAACTTTGTGAATTGAATTATTACTGAGCTGTTATTTATTTGATAAATAACATATTAAAGCCAGCATCTTTGCAATGTATAGAGGCATTGAAATGTTTCCGGGCAAATGCTGCAATAATATAGTCTTGCGAAAATACTGATAAAACCGCATGATATGTGGACTCATATATTAAGAAATAAAAAAAAAATTTCTTTATGAGAAAATCAATGTGAAATCAAATATTTTCTTCTTTGTTTTGTGCTTTAATGTGATTGGCATTTTGTTTCTCAATCAACTTAGTTCATCTTCCGAGTTTTTGTTGTTTGTTTATATGAAGTTTTCCTGTGTAATATTTGCTCTGAACAAAAACAAAATGATCTGGATTCTCTTAAATTTCACTGTTGAAATCAATCGTTTGGTAAATTGGAATAGAGCCCTTTTACTTATTCGAAGGAACAAATGACCCTCCAGCAAGCTCAGTAGTTCCTAATAAATTTTATATGCTAGTAGACACCAGACTATGAGACTTACTCATTGGAGAACACCGGATGAAGAAGGTATAAAAAACAAGATATGTTCTAAAAAAGGAACATATATTAAACTGTTTGAGATTTTTATTTGTATTAAAAGGAAAATGTAGCCTGAAACTTTTGCATAATTTGGAAACTAACCATAGTTAATTATTTATATTGATTGATCCATTCTAGTTTACCACTTTTATTGATAAGGAGAGAATAACGTTTCGACCTTTCTATGTCATCTTCAGGTAAAGAAAGAGAGAGTTTGAATCTGACCGTTGCCGGACACATCTTAGGGACGAGAGTATAAACGGGTACGGGATTGTAGGGGGCGTCGCAGGTGTATGTTAGGCTATTAATTAGTATAGGTATAAAGGTGTTCCTTTATATTGATTTAATTTTGGTTTTAATTGTTATATAAGTAGGACTTCTTTTATTTTGCGTTTGTTTATATTTATTTCCCGACTTAATATTTGGGTGTTTTTTATGGTTATGTTGTGTTTGTTTGTTTTGCAGAGTTCAAAAACGTGTGAAGATTTTGTGTATGTTTTTTTAATCTTCTTTCAATTTTCAGTTAGTTTCTCCAAGTCGTGGCAGTTCTTGCATTGTGTTTTATATATTATGTTGATTTTATGTTTGTCAATGTAGTTTTTACATGGTATGGATTTTAGTGTTGTACCTGTTTTGTTTTGTTTTTAAGAAATTTGGTATTTACTGGAATGTTGTGTTTTGTTATAAGTTTTATTTTCCAAATGTTTGTTATTTTTTCGCTCATGTCGGGAACATATGGTATACAGTAGTATCAGGTTTTGTAGTTTGTTGTATCTTGAGATTTATTGTTGTTTGTTTCCTGTTGGTCTAGATGTGTGCATATAATTTTTTTCTACGGTTTTTTCAAAGAAATTTATTAATTTTATCAGGTGAGCATAGTTTTATGGCTGTATGTATTTGGTTTTTTAATATGTTGAGTTTTTGTTTTGTTTCATGTTCTAAGTCCTGGAAATGTATAATCCACCGTGGGTGATTTTTCTGTGGATTTCTGTTTTGAATTGTGCATTATTTCTAGTAATCTTGAGGTTAAGAAATGCTATTTGGTCAGTTTTTTTTTCCTGTTCACAGCTGAATTTTACGTTGGATATAACTTTCTTAAGCTATCTTGCAGACCTCAATTGTTGGGACTTCTGTGAACAGGGAGATTACATCAAAACTGACCATAAAGACTTTATTATTCAGTTAATTAGCAATATATTTATAGTTAAAAGAGTCTTTGAAAAAGGAGCTGGTTGATGTTACATATTTAGAAAATACCCACGTTATACATTTACCAAGGTTGTAGTTAAATGTTTCATAGATCGGCATTAAGGGTCGTAGTGGACAATCAGGTTTGTGAGGTTTGATGGTGCCGTATAGTTGTGATTTGCGTCAGTCTGTCTTTCGTAGTTAAGAATAAATATTTTCTGACGTTATATTGTTTTTTTCATTTGTAGTAGTATGTTGTTTCATTGGTTTTTATGCGTTTTGGTTGGATTTCTGTTTAGTAGTTTAAATTTGTTGGTTTCTGATAAAGTGTTGCTCATTTTATTAATATATTCATTTGTGTTCATTATAACTATAGCATTTCCTTTATCTGTTTTTAGAGTTTTCATGTTCTTGTCTTGTTTTAACTTGTTTACATAATTAATATCCGTTTTGTGTGAGGTTGTTTTCTAGGTTTCTTTTCTGTGAAATTATGGTGACAGTTAGCCGTTTTGAGATACATTTTTTATTTCAAGTGGGTTTCTCATCATCAAGAATTCTGGCTGACCGTTTATTACATTCAAACTTGTATCTAGGTAAATGTATTATTTTTTTAATCGACACTCAAATATTCTTGTCCAGATTGGAGTTTTAGCAAGCGCAGAAAGATTGCCACTAGAGGCGATATCGTTCGTTTGTTTTAAAAGTTTGTTCAAGACTACACAGGTGGCATTTGAATTGTTAGCTAAAGATTTGATATACGGCAGACAGTCAATAGTATCCACCTAAAATATTGACTGTTTGTATCTGATCAAATAGTAAAATCTGATGCTACTCTTAAAGAGCGCACACAGCATTAGAATAAGAATTTTTAGGACAGTGAGTTGCGAACCTAGAATCCTTGGATTTACAGTTTACGGAAGCTTATTACTAGACCAAACCAAGCAGAGGATTGTGTATAATAAAATCACGGTAATAGATTCAATCAAGCTAAACTCGAAACTACATTAACTTTTCGGAAAACGTACATTAACATTTGTAATAAGTATAATTAAGAGGATGCTTGCCGTTGAGAATAAAACCACAGTTTTATCGGAAGAGGTTAGATATCATTATTATTTAGTGAGACTGCATTTATTTTGTTCTACTAACTTAACTCACCACCCGATAGAATGTAAGGGTTGTTTGTTGTACCAATAAATCCGATAAGCAACATAACAAGATGTTTAATTTTGTTTTGATACAACAAAAACAAAGCACAACTTAATTTTTGAGGTTATGTTTAGTGTAAGAAGGTTTACTAAGTACCATAAGTATCTGTATCTAATACATTTACAATTTAAGGTAATCAGAGCAATCCAATAAATCTTAGTATATGGCTTCTTTCGAGCGTCAGCAATCACGTAAATGTTTTGACTCGAGTAGTTTTGACTTAGTGCGATAGATGTGTACGTGTATTCGTCCAGCGCGAATTTCTTTCTCGATGCGCGATGCAAGTATAATCAACGACCTGCATTTAAGTTTGTGACACAGAATTTACAACGAAGGTTTAAGAAGCGAGTAGAAATTTCTACTAGTGTTATAGCCAATTTGTTGTTGTGTTTTTCCAACGAAATTCACCGACATTATTTTGTTTATGTCTCCAGTATTATTCTTCCACACGACATTTTGGTAACTGATAAATTTAGTTGTGAAGTCAGATCAACTGTATGAAGTAACTAAGAAAGAATTGTATGAAATTATGTTGATACATTCGTTTCCTTCTTTTAGAATGAAAAGGAGCAACCAAAAACGTTCGCCATAAAGCCCATTCCTTCTGCAACATCCAAACCATTAATTGTTTTTATTAATCCAAAAAGTGGTGGAAACCAAGGGGCCAAATTAATGCAAAAATTTCAGTGGTTGCTCAATCCTCGACAGGTGTTTGATCTTACTCTGGGAGGTCCCAGTGCTGGGTAAGGTTAATATTTCGAATCTTGATGACTTGTAAGATTTAACTTTGTAACGGACTTTTGTTTTATTGTAGAAAAGTAATAGATAATGGATAGGTGTCAAACTTTTTGTCCAACAGTTACACAGCTAATATCAGTGCATATATTAATTTTTCTTTAATTATTTTGAGGTTTTGGTGCAATTTCTTGCTATTATTGTTTGACTAAAACAAACCTTGTATCTGTCAAATGTAAATAACAGGCTAAGAGGCGTAGGCTTACGAGAAATCATTCATTAAGTAATGGTAGGACATAATGGATCTAAATAAAGCATTAGCCTTGTGACAGCATTGATGCTTATAGGAAAACACTGGGACTCTATTATAAAACAGAAGTTGTTATATTTAATTGGTGCCAAAATTTGAAATCCGTTTTTAATTCTTGTGAAAAACTGTATCAGAAAATGAGTTCTAATGATTAAGACATTTTCACCATTACTCAACATCTCCTTCCCAATATGCTATAAAATATTCTTTACTAAAGAACAGTAGAATTTACCATTAATTTATAACGCCTTCACAACTGAAAGGGCAGTCATGCTCAGTAACAAGTTTATATCTCACGATAGCCAAATCACAAGTCGAGCGCTCTAACCATCGGGCCATGCCAAGACCATTTGTATCTCGTTAATGAATGCGTTTGAAATGAATTACCATATTAAGTCACATTAAATGGTTGTATCAAATTAATAATTTACTACTCACTGCTGGTATTGTGTTTGTTTGTTTTTGAATTTCGCACAAAGCTTCATGAGGGCTATCTACGCTAACCGTCCATAAGTTTGCAGTGTAAGACTACAGGGAAGACAGCTGGTCATCACACCCACCGCCAACTCTTAGGGTACTCTTTTACCAACAAATAGTGGGATTGACCGTCACATTGTAACTCCCTCACAGTTGAAAGGGCGAGCATGTTTGGTGTGATGGGGATTCTAGCCCGCGACCCTCGGATTACGAGTCAAGTGTCTTAACCATCTGGCCATGCCGAGCCTCCTGCTAGTTAAACATATGCTTGATAAAATATTTGAAAAAACCAACACATTTTTAGTAACTAGAAGGAAATCATCTAGTCAACATAACCCACCTCTATACCTGAGATACTCTTTTCTAACGAAAATGAGGATTGATCTTAACATCATAATGCCTTCAATATCGAAATTGTGATCATGTTTGGTAAGGCGATTCGAACTTGTGGTTCTCAGCTTAGAAGTTGAGCGCATTAATTATCAGGTATTATAAAGATTTATATTAACAACACAAGCGTTAATTTCCACTTAATACCCCGCTGGTATAGTGTTAAGTCTACGGATTTACAACGCTAAAATCAGGGGCTCAATTCCTTCGATGGGCTCAGCAGGTAGCCTGATGTGGCCTTGCTGTAAGTTGACACACCCACACATTTGCACCTAAAATAAAAATACAGAAAAAAAATTTTTCAAACTTGATTGTGTCCGCTACCCTTTCAAAAATAAATTTTATAACTAAAAGAAACGTCTGATTTGTTGTGTGGTTTTTCTTAAGTATCATATGATCTTAATTGTCACTGTAAAGTACTTGATGGTGTGATATAGGATTTTAATCTATTTCAACATTTATAAACTTCATTCATGGTAATGCTTGGCATTAGTGTATTGTTTCTTAAAAGCGTAAACCACTGCAATGCAGTTTCTCACTCAAATCCACAGTCAGGTAGTATTAGATATAAGTATAAAGGTATCATATTGTGACACAGCTCACTGTTTGAGTTTGTTTTTGAAACGGTCTGTTATTAGTCTGGTAATGATTCTATTACTAATTATAGTAGGCTGTATAGTTCGTTGATCCGATCTAATTGCTAGTAAAAGACTATTACATTTTCATTTTTACAGATTAGAGCTCTATCGAAAGGTTCCAAACCTACGAATATTAGCCTGTGGAGGGGACGGTACGGCAGGGTGGGTCCTATCCGTTCTTGATGAGATAGGCATAACCCCCTCTCCTCCTGTAGCAGTACTACCTCTAGGCACTGGAAACGACTTGGCTCGAGCTTTGGGCTGGGGTGGGGTGAGAGGATTACTATCATTTCTAATTATTTTCTATTTACTACGATGTTTATTTATGTATTACTCTCTAGGCAATTTAGTGAATAGGTTATTTATCAATAACCATTGGGACGTGATTAAATTATAACACCATGTGATTGAATTTTGTTGAAACCATTGGGACGTAATTAGGTTAAAACACCATGTGATTGAATTTTTTGAAACCATTGGGACGTAATTAGGTTAAAACACCATGTGATTGAATTTTTTGAAACCATTGGGACATTATTAAGTTACAACACCACGTGATTTAATTTTGTTGAAATCATTGGGACGTAATTAGGTTACAACACCACGTGATTTAATTTTGTTGAAACCATTGGGACGTAATTAGGTTACAACACCACGTGATTTAATTTTTTGAAACCATTGGGACATTATTAAGTTACAACACCACGTGATTTAATTTTGTTGAAATCATTGGGACGTAATTAGGTTACAACACCACGTGATTTAATTTTGTTGAAACCATTGGGACGTAAATAGGTTATAACACCATGTGGTTGAGTTTTGTTGAAACAATAACATTATAGGTTTATAAAATTAGCTCTTCAACAACAACTAAAAAAAACTGACTTAGAATAATAGTTTTATTAATTTTACTTGTATTTTTATATTAATATTGTTTATGTGCTTAAATTTGGAATAGTTTCCAAAACATTATGTCTCTATCAGAGTTTATAAAAAAAATTTTCACCATTCATACCCACGTGTGTTCTAGGGTTACACAGATGAACCGATTTCTAAGATCCTTTCCAATATTCAAGCTGGGGATGTGGTTCAGCTAGACAGGTACGGTGCGCTTCATTGCATTGCAAACTCATTTGTTTCTCTTTTATATTCAAAACTCATGTGTTCTAACGTAATCAACTTTTGTGGTTAAACCCATTTTAATGCTGAATGAATTGTATATTCCCAAACCTACGACGTAAAAACTTAACTGATGCATGTTATCTTAAAATAATTTTACTGTTGTTTATGAAAAGCATATTACAGGTTTACGTTTGATGTTTAGGCAATCAAATGGACAAATTAAAACAAGGTATCCCTGGTTTCATCTATTATTTTTCCCCCGAATTTCATAAATCTTGCATCAACGGAAGAATATGTTTAACTGCAGATTGGAATGTATTATTTAACATTATTTAACTTTACTGACTTCATTTTCTTTTCATATACGTACGTACAGAGAAACGGATGAAGACTTAATCGTAATACGAATGTAATGTACAGGGTGGTCGCTAGAAAAGCGGAAAATTTGAGGGTCAGATGAGATCATGAATAAAATGCGTGCTTACTCATTTCTATTTTGATTTCTTTACATCATGAATAAAATGCTTGATTTTAATATCATAAAATGCATTTTGAGCATCTATGAGTGTTATATGACATATGCCTTTAAAAAAGTTATTCTTTGTAAAAATAAATAGCTGTTTGACAAATTTTCCGCTTTTCTAGCGACCACCCTGTATTATAATACACTTTGCAGCAACATTGAATACATGGAAATAAACAACATAGATTTGAGGAAAAAACATCATGAGTTTGTCGAGCAAGAATTGCTGCAGATGGAACCAATCATTAGCTCAAACAATACTCGTCAAATAAAATCTGACACTCGCTATAGCTCATGTCAACTCTTTGCAGCAAGCTTTGCCAATGACAAATAAATGAAAGACTAGGGTATAATGATGTATCTCGTTCATGGATTTAAAAATATATGATTGTGCAAGTTTCGAAGAAAAAAAAATCAGCGGTAAAAACGACCATTTAAAATAAATCATCAGCTCAGATGCTTGAACTGACACATAAAGATTATTATATTTTAAAGCCTCTCTCTGTGAATTCCTGTACGTGGCGAGGGGGCCTCCCAGAAAAGGTTTTGTTTTTCAATTTAATTTTTCTGGGATCTATACATTCACCCGTGTGTTTGCCGTGCGTGGTGACCCGTGAGAAGGAGAAGAGAATCTTGGTGGTTCAGAGGTCGAACTCTAACACATCATTTGGGTCTTGAATTTCTGTAGACGAGCGGACTTGGGATGACCTCCCTGGAGTAATTCGACTGATCCACTTGGCCTAGGGTCAACCAAGTACCAGTGTTGGATATTCTCAGCAGCTGTTGATGACAGTGTATCTAATGCTGGTGTTTGGATATAGTGCTCACGAAACCCTGACGTTCCTGCAGTGTCCTTGTTTGGCACTATAGTGCGTGCCCTCGTATGGCTCCGTGGTGGATGAGGTCAGTGGCACCAAAATATTATTTCTTTGTTATGGATCCCCCAAATAAAAATTTCAATTAAATAGTAAAAACATAGTCCATAGGTAAACGACCACGACTTGAAAATTCTGAGCAGCAATCTTCAACCTCTGTTACACCTTTACCTTATTTCTTATACTACATTCTCTTTGAGACAACTCTTTAGGACAAATGTCTCCCTTTTTTATTCAGAAGGGACTAGAGAGGCTTGCTGGATCTCCTAAATCAGTCAAAAAGCTTCGCTCTGGTGACACACTTGTGGAAAGATCCACTCCAAAACACAGTAAACTTCTCTTGCATTCAAAGGCGATTGGGGATATACTCATTGAGGCAACTGTGTGCTACTTTGAATTCCTCACGAGGAGTTATTGTTGAGAAAAATTTGAAGAAATCGCTGAATTAGAGATCCTCGCTGGCTCCTCCACCCAAAGAGTTTCTGCAGTGAAGTGTTATGATGGTGTTATGATGCTTAACAATGCCTTCATTTTGATATTTACAACATCACGTCCGCCTGTCACTATCAAGGCAGGTTTTCTTAATTACAAGATATGGCTATACATTCCAAACACTCTCAAATGTTTCCAATATCAGTAGTTCGGTCACTTGAAGACGTCTTGTTATGGTTCCTTGACATGTGCTCGTGGCAGAGGCAAGAACCACGATGCCTATTCGTGTGAAACAGACCTTCATTGCGTTACTTTCAACGGCTCTCACCCATTCCACTTTTATTCTTGCCCTTAGTGGTTGGAAGAAACAGACATTCAGCATTTGAAAACTATTCAACACATTACTTACCTTGAGGCTCGAAAATAACTGTCCACCATTTAACCTTAAACGTATGCTGTTGCACTTCGTTCCACTACTACAATGGATCTCTCCATGCCTCTGAAAGAATCATTCTCAAACTGTATAAAAAAAAATTTTCACCTCCATGGTTAAAAACATTTATGAATCAACTTCAATTCCCATCTTTGCCTCTACTATTCATTTCAGCAAATCCCGCAGATCCACTTCCTTTGGTTCTGAGGATAGACATTTCCTTGGGTACATCTTATAGTCTGGCCCCAAGATACAAAACGATCATTCATACACGATCTCCTTTGATGAAATCTTCTTTCAACGACAGAGACTTATCCAATCGACCCAGAGCAGAATCCATAAAAGTGATAGACCTCACTCGAATAAAGAAAATAAGTAAAAAAGGGTGTGGTCGAAAACGGATGGACTCTCCATCCAATTCGCCTGAACATAAATAAAAATGGCAACTTTGATATAATGGAACTGTCGAGGTTTACGTTCTAATTTGGATGGCACCAAAGCTTCTTACCATCCTGCATGTCTTTCCTTACAAAAAACATTTCTGAAACCTTCCGATACAATTACTTTTCAGCAGTTTTCTTTGCGACTCGATTTGGCAGGAGCATGTTTTTTCTGATGCTTGGCACCATGCTATTGGCATCCCTTTTTCTAAGCCTGGGAAGAATCCCAAGATTCCTTTAAACTTGCGTCCGATTACTTTGACGAGCTGTCTCTGTAAGATCTTAGAGATAATGATTAATGCTCGTCTTGTTTCTTTCCTTGAATCATACAACATCCTTTTGCCCACCCAGTGTGGTTCTAACAACAGCGCTTTACCATGGATTACCTGATTCGACTTGAAATGTCAATCAGAGAAGCATTTCTCAAAGGAGAACATTTTGTATCAATATTCTTTGACATTGAGAAAGCTTATGATATAAAATGGAAGTATGGCATTTTGCGAGACCTCTATATATATGGGTTACGTGGCCATTTGCCCATTTTTATTAAACATTTTTTAATAGACAGGAGATTCTAAGTTCGTGTGAGTTCAACACTTTCCTGTTTTTTGGACTTGGAGTCCCTCAGGGCTGTGTTTTGAGTGTTACACTTATAAAGATTAATGCCATCACTGAACAACTCCCTCTCACTGTTGTAAACGGGCTCCATGCCAACGAATTTTACATCTCATGTCAGTCACTAAACAGAAAATATACTGAGCGGCAGCTACAGACTACTCTCAATCGTTTACTGAAGTGAATTGCAGCAAACGGTTTTAACTTTTTTATCTCTAAAACCGTTTGCATGCACTTTTCCCGCCAAAGGGGTATTCACCCCAATCCTGACCTTTGTACCACACATCAAACAGCTAAGAGGTAAATTACAAGAGCACTGAACATCATCCATGTCCTCTCTTCCACCACTTAGGGAGCGGATCAATGTTCTCTGCTAAATATATATCGTGCTGGACTATATTCATTGTCACGGACTTCGGCTCTACACCTTGTCTTTCTGCACTTCCAATGTCCAGGGTTTGTACACAGAGTCTCGTAAATCTCCTCTACACCTTCGCCGTTTGCAAATGTCTTTACTGTATGCTTCGAAACTTCGATCTTTACTTAAGCATCCCACCTAGATATGTGTTTTCTTTCCTCAGTTGGCCATGCTTTTTCAGAACAGTTAATCTGGCATTGTTCCTTTTGGCCCTTGTATCAAGGCATAGTTAAATTAATTGGGTTTATCCTTGGATAACATTGATGTATCCATTGTTCAGCCAACCCAACCATGGCTTATTACAGTCATCAGATGTGACCCATCTTTAAGTCATCTGAGAAAAGCGGGACACTCTTGATTGGAAATACTGTCTGTTATTTGCTGATCATATTTCGAACCATCTGTCTATTCTACAAATGGTTCAAAATCAGGTAACTCTATGGGCTTTGCTGTGGTTTGTTGTGGTTCGGCGGTTGCGCACATAATCCTCTCTACAGGTTCTGTGCTCACTGCTGAACTGTATGCATCACAGAAAAACTAAACCGTACACGGACTGCAATATTTATCCTGACTCGCTTGGTTCTCTACTGGTCCTGTAACCGCTTCACGTTAGTTCTCACCAGTATTCAAAACCGACTGGCCCATTTTTCTTTAACATCTACCTCTATCCAGTTTTTCTGGATACCAGGCTACATTGGTATTCGCGGAATCGCGCTCGCCAACACCGCAGCTAAGTCTTTGTGCTCTGACGCTCTGCCTGTTCCATACATAGACTATGGTCCTGTATTCAAAGCTCGGCTCCATACCAGATGGTAGTCAACTTGGTGTGAGCAACAAGAAAACAAGCTTTTCCAGATAAAACCCTATGTTGGACTTTGACCGTCTTGTTTCCGCAAGGATCGGAAACAGGAAGTTGTTTTAACTAGACTATGCATTGGTCACTGTTTTTAACTCATCGTTTTCTTTTACTTGGGACTGATGCATCAGTGTGTGGTCTGTGTGACACTTAGGTTATAATAACCCACGTTTTACTATCATGCCATCGTTACAACTCTCAACGACGGCACCATTTTAGACATGTTTTGTTTCAAGGTTTATCCCTAACGTTGTACAGTGTCATTAACGATGGTGACACTGTCCACCTTACAAATATTTTTAGTTGTTTTTTTTTGTAACCATTAGCCTTTTAATGCTATCTAAGTTTTTGACTCATAAATTAGGATTTTTTAAACATGCTTCCTCTTTACGGATTAAAGTAAAATGAGTTTGATACAAAATTGGAAAATGGCCATGACATCAAATAACTCAAATCCAGGAATGGAAAGACCAACTTTAGATAACTAACACTGATATTTGAATTTATCCGTTACTTATTCTGGTGAGTTATAATAATTAAAATTATGCTACAGAAAGTCTTTTAGAACTTTTATTACTTTATTTTATCTCTTATTACTGTAAACTGATTTAAAAATTGGATTTAACACTATTTAAGTTTTTAATTAAAAAAATTGAACGGTTTTGTTTCACTTTGGTTCATTTTTATGAATTTTAATAATTTTAATTTACTCATAATTTACTTTTACCAGACGTTTGGCGCAAATAGCCTAGTTGCTTTGTGCCATAAAACGCCAACCAACCAACCAGACCCCGCATGGCCAGGTGGTTAAGGCACTTGAATCATAATCTTCGGGTTACGGGTTGGAATTCCCATCACACTAAACATGCTTGCCCTTTCAGCCGTGTGGGTGTTGTAATGTTGCTATCAATCCCACAATTCGTTGGTAAAAGAGTAGTCCAAGAGTTGACGGTGGATGGTGATGACTAGCTGCCTTCCCTGTAGTTTTACATTGTAAAATCAGGGACGGCTAGCGGAGATAGCCCTAGTGTAGCTTTGCACGAAACTCAAAAACAAATAAACGAACCAACCAACTATACTTTAATGTCATCACGTTCAGTAAACAATATCTCGAAAAATCAGACACAGTGCTCGAATTATTCAAATTTAAAACATATTCATAATGGTCGTTTCTGTTGAAATCCAAAGTAATTATAAGGATAACACAGTATAATCTACATCTATCCATTATTAAATTTAACCGGATTAATTAGTTTATGATCTTCCGACTGTAACAGATTCTAACATCTTCCACTTTAGTATTTTTTTTAATGCTCCTGCATTCAAAAGAGCAGTCAGTTGTTTTTATCTTTTCTAGCTGTTAGATTCATATTTTAACGATGAGATACATGAATGTTAACATGTTTCTAGACATGAATTCAATAAAATAATCATTCTCACTGAAACGTAACTATTTCTGTTTAGTTTATATCCATTGATAATATAAAGTAATTAATTACTTATTAAAGAGTAACAAACAGAAATTTTGGGTAGCTATGTTAATCATACCTCTTAATGAAAGTTAAACAGTTATACGACAAATTTGAAGATTTGAGAACATTAGT
Source organism: Carcinoscorpius rotundicauda (assembly GCA_011833715.1). Taxonomy (NCBI): domain Eukaryota; kingdom Metazoa; phylum Arthropoda; class Merostomata; order Xiphosura; family Limulidae; genus Carcinoscorpius; species Carcinoscorpius rotundicauda. The sequence goes on from CM022395.1 coordinate 53,615,040, forward strand.
GGTTTTATCTTTCCCATTATAGTTTGTTTAAGTGGGCTACTATTACTATTTTAAATGTTAAGTAAGATATATGTGTTTAGTAGTAGGTAACATGCTATACAACCTAGTCTTATGGCACGTTTCATAATGCTAGCAGGTATTTATACAAGATTCTGTGCTTTCAATATGTTCCTAGAAATAACAGTTCGTATACCAAATCAGCTGCTTTTTCCACATAAGGAAACCTCAGAGCTTATCAGATTCCAGTGATTTTAACATTTATTGTAGTTATTCCAAGGTTTGTAACAAGAGTTATAGATAAACATGTCAAACGCGTATTATACAGATGGGACCTGCAGGTTGAGAAAAATTTAGATGTGGATACAGCAGGTTGTGAAGAGGGAAAAGAAAACCTGCCGCTTAATGTTGTCAATAACTACTTTTCTTTGGGTGTCGATGCCCACATTGCCCTAGAGTTTCACGAGGCCAGAGGTGAGAGACTTTTTTGAATCTTTAATACAAACTGTTCCACAAGTTTTGCTCCAAGTTTAAGTAAAAAACATTATATTTTACCTAATAAGCTCGTAAACTTTTAACGTAAAGAGAAGGGCATCGTTATATACATGATTCAAAACATAATAAATATCAACAAATAAAAACAACAACATTACTTTATTGTTGATATCAATATAACATTGTGTTCACAGAACAAACAAAAACAACATTACTTTATTGTTGATATCAATATAACATTGTGTTCACAGAACAAACAAAAACAACATTACTTTATTGTTGATATCAATATAACATTGTGTTCACAGAACAAATAAAGACAACATCATTACATTATTGTTGGTATCAATATAACATTGTGTTCACAGAATAAATAAAAACAACAACATTACTTTATTGTTGGTATCAATATAACATTGTGTTCACAGAACAAATAAACACAACAACATCACTTTATTGTTGGTATCAATATAACATTGTGTTCAGAGAACAATTAAAAACAACAAAAGTATCATTCTCTTGTTGATATTAATATAATCGTGTGCTCTCACGAAAAAATAAAAACAGTAACAACGTCATTGTCTTGTTCATGTTAATATAATCTTCTGCTCACACAAACAAATAAAACATCACATCTTCTTGATAAACGCTTGTTCGTATTTTTTCAATTGTGTTTAATTTCAAAATCTAATTTTCACAGTACACAGTCATTTTGTATCATGGATGGTACGGTTATTTACTCATATTTGTTTTACATATCTAAAAACAATTTCGTTACAGAGGCTCGTCCAGATAAGTTCAACAGCAGACTTAAAAACAAAATGTTTTACGGACAGGCAGGAGGAAAAGATTTATTACAAAGAAAGTGGAAAGACCTCTGCAACTTTGTGACTCTTGAGGTACGTTTTCCAAGCTGTTTCATGTTAGTGCTCACAGTACTTTGTACTTCCAGTTAACGATATGCCACACGCATTAAATCTATTAGTTACATCTTTAGATCGTTTGTTGTTGAGTTTTTTTTAAATACAAGGTTGATGCAAAATACATTTGGCTATAAACGTAAGATGGAAGAGATGTGTAACCATCTGGTTTTCCAGTTGGCACAAGTGTTTTAAACACTTGCGGAACACATTTGTGGAAACAAACGGCCTTAGGCAGAATATTAAGGCGACGTTGACTTTAAAAACATCATTTAATTACAACGTGATACTATTGGAAACAACAACAAAAAGTGAGTTTTATGTCAGATATAATTCTTTCTTCGACGACTTTGGTTTTTACAACACTCACTACAAACCATTGAGCAAAAAATGCTGTCAAGAATTACGTTACGCAAGCTGTCACATCCTACCTTATCTGGGGTCTTGTTGTAAGGACAACATTTGATGTTGCGCTGCTACAATCTACTGTGTTTTATGGTCGCCTTGCAACGTCAACTGTGTGGGTTTTTTTTTCATAAATATGTTCTGCATATGTTTTGATATAGTTCTGCCAAATTTGCAGCTTGTAAGTTCTGTGTTGTCTTTTTATGACTGTCACACAGTTAATACTTTATTTCAAAATTTGTTTTGGCCAGCTTTCTATGACTTATTTAATTATATTTCATTTATGAAATGTTTCACACAGTAAAAAATTAATGACGTTTGTTGTCAGTACTGCTAATGATAGAAGCTTGGCCAATTTGAAGTTAACTGTCCCTCTATATTAATATGAACGTTTTTTCATAATAATATTTAACCCATCACTAAAAGTAGAAAGTTCGGTTCATTTCTCTTTTCTTTAAGGATTGTTCTAAATACGTATTGAAAATACAATTTTTGAAACTATTTTTAATTCGATAAGACTAAACTTCATAGTTCGCAGTAATGCTATTGAAGTAGCAAATTCTTTGTGTTTTTACCAGGTGGCGTGTCAAAAATGCATTACAAATTGTGGTAGAAAAAACATACCTAGAAAATGAAAACATTTTTCATACAATTGCAATACAATTCTTTCAAAAAATATGAAAATTAGATTCTCGCACAGAAAAACCTTTTGGTAGAGAGTAATAAGCAATAACTAAATGCTTCATAATGTAACTCCGTCAAGGTATCTAGAGCACATTTGTAAAGCACTTTAATAAAGATAAAAACATGCTAATAAGGTCTAAATATATAGAAGAATAACATTTCAATATTTTCGTAGATTGATGTACAATCAAAGTACTGAATTGTCCAGAAACTTTGTGTGTTTATTTTGGATTTCATGCAAAGTTACACGAGGGCTATCTGCGCTCGCCACCCCTAATTCAGCAGTATAAGACAGCTAGTCATAACTACTCACAGCCAACTCTTACGCTACTTTTTTACCATCGGATCTTGGAATTGACCATAACATTGTAACACCTGCCGTGCTGAAAGGTTTGTTTTTTAATCTCGTGCAAAGCTACACAAGAGCTATCTGCGCTAGCCATTCCTAATTAAGCAGTGTGAGACAGGTAGTCATCACCACCCACAGCCAACTCTTCGGCTACTCTTTTACCAACGAATAGTGGGATTTATCGTCACAGTATAACGTCCACATGGCTGAAAGGGCTGAGAATGATTAGTGCGACGTAGATTCGAACCTTCACCCCTCTGATTACGAGTTGAGTGCCCTAACCACCAGGCCATGCTGGTGCTGTTTATGTGTACAATTCCTTTTCACATAATGTCATATGAAACAAAATAATAAGGAAAATTGATAATTAATTTAAAAAATAAAAAGTGTCAGATATGGAGTCGTTTCGTTGTAAATAAACAACAAGAAAAAGTATTTATCATCGATGCTAAATAGGTTAGAAGTAACTGTAAAACTTTTTTAGGTCTTAAAGTCTTTCGTTAAAATATTTTAACCCAATATAATACATGTATATTAAACATTTTGTCAGCTATGATTTATAAAACGTCGACGCCTTTCATAACACCAGTCTGCAATATAAATAAATAAACCTATTTTTTTCTGTATTTCTTTCCCAGTGTGATGGTCAGGATTTGACACCAAGATTGAAAGAACTTCGGATTCATGCCATCTTATTTTTAAATATCCCCAGGTCAGTATGTGATAGATGTATTTTTTGCAAATTCATGTTATTATCGCAATTCTTAATTTTCTGTCCAAATGTTCCTTTACTCCCCACAGTGCAACTTGCACACGTTAAATTTATATATATTTTCAGTGCTTTACATTTCACTCAGTTTTTAACTTTGTTTGTTTAGATGTTTAAGCACAAAGTTACTCTATTCCTACCATAATCTTATATAAGTCCCTAAATTTTACCCCTGAGACATCGAGTGAATGTGCTTTTATTTTCGGCACTATGAATATCTTCAGAGATGTTTTTCGTACAAACGACGGAACTCATGAGCGTGAAAGAATGCCCTACTGATTTCAGAACGTTCACGTATTCTCTAACAGGTTTTACCTTGTTCTTTTTTTTTTAGTTCAATGGTCTAAAGTATCTTAACATTGAAGAAATAGCTTACATGTGTTACGTGTATAAAATAAACACTTAATACAAATAACTACAGTCACACAAGCGGGTAAGTCTGTTAAATGACGAAAGTTTTGGTTTTTCAACTCATATTATCATAAATTCAACTGATTTGCCCTCTTTTCCAGTAGCTCAGCGGCAAGTCCGCAGTCTTATAGCGCTAAAATTTGAGTTCGATACCCGTAGATAGCATACTGCGTAGCTTTGCGCGTAACACCAACCAAATCAGTAGTTACTTTTCTTACACAAGTTTCCCTTAGTGTTAACTATTCATATACAAATATTTTCTACGCCTGTTAGTTTGGCTTGCTTCGTAATATATGATACTTAGAATAATTATTAGATAAAAGTAAATTTTTATGGAACGCAAAATGGATGAATATTTTTATTCAGAGACAGCATTAACTATAATTTCAAAGCAAAGAAACTTTCAAAAGAGAGATTACGATTCATATTGGAAGATGTGACCAGCTTCATCTGTCAGCAGTCGACGACAGTGTGTCTTGATTACGTAGAATATTGATTATAAGGAGTGTCTAAATGTCGTTTACACAGACAAACATATGTGATTGAGGCTAATTACACTTTAATTTTGAATTGGAAATTAAGACCTCATTAATCTCATGTTCTAATGCGTATTCATCACTGTCATCTGGTATTGGACAGAATTTTGAGAATTCCTACTAGCTGTCAAAATATCAACTCTTAGAAATAAAGGGATTTCACTTGGCCAGGTACATCTCACAAATATCTACTAATTTGTTATTTTACATCTATGTTCATTTCTAGTTATGGTGGGGGAACACGGCCTTGGATAAGCCCCGGGGCAGGTTTTGAACTTCAGAGAACAGATGACGGATTAATAGAGATCATAGGTCTTACAACGTATCAACTGGTAAGTGACTTTAAACAAGAATTATCATAAATTTATTAACGAGTCATCCACTCACACGTTGAGATCAAAACGCTCTTACCTTTTGCGTGAAAATAAATTAGCATTGTAACGACAGATGGCAGTACTATCGAGTTTGAAAGAAGAATCAATTACGTAATGCTGTATGCATTTTGACAGTTAAAAGTTCTGTCAGCTTCTTGATCTTACCATATGGTACGATATGGTAGTAAGTGTAATTAAAACTAACAAAAATTAAGTATGGCTGTGGAATATTGGAGATAATATATAATCGCATAACTCAAACTGGAAGAGAATACACTATTTTAATTTTAAGCCTTGGGGCCGTGACTTTCAACAGCACTTTTGATGGTTTACCAATACTGGTTGTCAGTAGCTTAAGTTGCTTGATAACGTTGCGATAACACTATCTAAAATTAGCTATGTGGCATGATAAAAACATTTTAGTGTCTTAACAGTACTAAAAACAGTTATGTTGCTTTACAAGTTAATTTGAGTGCTTTAACTGCACTAAAAGTAGCCATACTGCATGAATATGTTTTAGTAGTTTATCAATACTAAAATAAGACGAGATTATTTTAGTTTTGCGCTAACCACAACAGTAGCTACGTTATATGATAAGAATACTTTGGTGCTCTACCAACACTGTCTATGAAACGTTAACTTGCACGATTAGTTTAATTTAATGTTTTAAGAGTAGCTACGTTGCATGATTTGATTATTGCAGGGCTTTACCACTACTAAAAGTAACTGATGTTACATAATGAAATTAATTTAGTGAACTAAACAGTTTCTTTAACTCGCAGCCCTTGCTCCAAGCAGGAGGCCATGGAACCTGTCTTGCTCAGTGTCAACATGCACGTGTTGTTACCACTCGTACAATTCCTATGCAGGTAGATGGAGAACCATGTAAAATACTGCCCTCTATAATAGAACTTCGTCTCCGGAACAAATCAAGTATGGTTGCCAAAGTAAAGGTGTGTTATTTTATCAGTTTGTAAAGGTGTGTTATTTTATCAGTTTGTATAAACTTGAACCATGCGTTTTACTTAGTCTACTGTGGAATAGCTCATCTTTTTACTATCTTCATAAAATTACCCATTTCTTTACCTGCTTCTCTCATTTGACTAGACCCGGCATGGCCAAGTGTGTCAAGGCGTTCGACGCGTAATCCGAGGGTCGCGAGTTCGAATCTCGGTCGCGCCAAACATGCTCGCTCTTTTAGATGTGGGGGTTATAATGTGACGGTCAATTCCCCTTTTCGTTGGTAAAAGAGTAGCCCAAGAGTTGGCGGTGAGTGGTGGGGACTAGCTGCCTTCCTTCTAGTCTTACACTACTAAATTAATGACAGCTAGCACAGATAGCCCTCGAGTAGCTTTGCGCGAAATTCAAAACAAACCAACTCATTTGACTAACATAACCAAATACATGAAATTAGTCATCTCTTTACTACCATATGCACGCTGTATTTCAATAAGACATTTTAATGAAGTAGCAAAATTCTTCATTGCCAATCGTGACGAGATTTCGAAGGTTATTCTGTTTGTAAAGTCTGTCGTTTAGTAATATTGTTTGAGATTTCATATTTACATAAATAAATAATGTTACTTTAGTTTTTGCTGCATTTCAGTTCATTTGAGTATTTTCTAACTAATTGCTTCCCTGAGAAAACACAGAATATGTGCCTTATTTTCGCTATTGGTGCCTCCTTGTTTACAGCTAATCAACGTAATTTATAATCTATGATAAAATTCCCGGAAATGTATCTTCGTTTTGCAATTTGATAGTTAAATATAAAATTTAAAAAAGTCGTTCTTAAAGCGTTGTAGACAAAATACGTGCGAGAAAAATGTTTTCTGTCTTTCTCCGCGTATGAAATTTTAGTGTTTTTTTTCTTTTTATGTGGTTCTGTAGACTAAATTAAGTCCTATGAATCCATACATTCAATATCTTTTACCATCCTTCTAAATGTGTACTTTAAAAAGTTATTAATTGTTTGCTTCAGAGAAACTTCTAACGTATAAAATATTGATCTTTCTATCTATTTTTGGTATAAGTGAGTTTTGTTTGTTTTTCAGAGACACGGTGATGTGCAATCAATGTAAGTAATGTTTGCTTACACTGTTCTTTGCTACTTTCTCTTTTCAAACATATTGTTTTAGAAATTCACTTAAGTTTTGTATATAAGAGTTTGAGTTTGACTTACTTCAGTTATTACGTTACAAAAATAAGAAGGTTGCGTTTCAGATGCCAATAAAGTCTCAGATCAATAAGTATACAGGCCTTAACATGGCCTGGTGGTTGAGGCGCTCGACTCGTAATCTGAGGGTCGAAGGTTTTAGTCCCCGTTGTACCAAACATGCTCGCCATTTTAGCCGTGGGGGCGTTATAATGTGTCGGTCACTTCCACTATTCGTTGGTAAAAGAGTTGCCCAAAAGTTGGCGATGGGTGGAGATGACTAGTTGCTTTCTCTTTAGTCTTACATTGCTAAATTAGAGACAGCTAGCGCAGACAGCCCTCGAGTAGCTTTGCGCGAAATTCTAAACAAACCAAATTCTTTGTGACATTTTTCCAAATGTTTTATGATAAAAATTTGACTGGTGTTAGTTATAAATGGGTACAAAGGTTTACTATTTTCCCTCAACATTGGTAAGAAACACGAAGTACCTTGGATTTCTTAAGTGATATAAAAAAGGAATGAAGTTTAAAGCGTACTCAGAAATAGGTATAATCTGTGATCCTAAAAAAGCATTGAAGTCACAACGCTAGATAAATTAAGGGAGAAAAAATAATTTGTAACCGAAAAGTTTACGTAAGATAGACTCCCTTTCTTTAAAGGTAAATTTTACGATGTTCACACTACAACGAAAAATCCTTATGAAAATTTCAACTTTTTAAAAAGTATTTTCGATGAGGTTCCAAGGAAATGTTTAAAATTAAACAAGTGTGATACTTACTGGTGACAAAAATTAATCTAACACCAAAATGTAATTTGAAACACAATTCTTTAATATAATTATCCTGTGTGTAATATTTACTATTCTGAAAATATGAGATTTATTGACAGCTGTATCTGATTCTAGTCCTTCGGTGGATTTACTTCGCTAAAATCGGGAGTTAAATTCTAGTTAATGGACAAAACAGGAGCCCAAAGTGGCTTTGCTGTAAGAAAAAAAAAACTGCCCCCTCAGTGGCAAAGCGATATGTCTGCGAACTCACTGCTAGAAATCGGGTTTCAATACTCGTGATTTGCAGAGCACAGATAGATCATTGTGCAGCTTTGCGGTTAATTAAAAACAATCAACTCTGGTACTAACAGGTACTTTATAAAAATGGATAAACCAACATTCTTTAACACCCGATACTGCAGCTGAAAAGCGCGACAACAGCTTAATGAAGACGGTTAAAAAAATATCGTCTCGTGTTTGTTTCGAATGTTTACATTAAACTGTGTACCGTATGTCAGGATGACCTTACTCGCAACGTTTTTTCAAGAGATTCATGCTTCTTTATTGGCAAAGACCAATCAGAAAATTACTTATTAGTTTTATGAGTTCTCAGATCCAATAGGCCCTACGTTAGTGCAGCGGTATGTCTCCGGACTTACAACGCTAAAGTCAGGGGTTCGATTCCCCGCGGTGGGCTAAGTAGATAGCCCTTTGTGGCTTTGCTATACGAAAAAACACAAATACAGATACGATAGTGCTTTAGAATGTGATTAGTGAAGAGTCACATCTCAGATTTTTCTTTTGCAGTAGTTCAAACTTTCAGTTTCTTGTAGTGTGTCACGTCTAGTGTTTAAACTAAATTAAAACAACTTGGAGAAGAACTAAGTTAGTAAGACTTTTCGCTTGTTTAAAACTTCCAATTTTTGAACGATTTTAACATTTTTATAATGATTATGTGATTCAAGCTGGAGAAATGCTGTAAAACTTTCATGTACGTATCCAATAATACATGTTATAAGACGTAAACGATGGTATGAGTTCAAATAAAAACTATCACAATACTATTTAAACTCCCATTACTCATTAAAAACTTTAAAATATTATATATTTAGCTCCTAAACCAATATTTAAACTTAAAGCTGACCAGCTAATTGGTCAGGCTCTCTAATTAGCATCAGTTCTATGTGTTCATTTCTACCTTTGTCGTTAAGAAATGGAACTTTATACATAATTCAACTTTTTTGTAGTTTGCTTTAAATAAATGAGATCTATATAGTTTGTTTCTCTAGGCCTACTTTAGAAAAACTGACAGTTGAGGTCCGAAGACTAAGCATGACAGAATACGAAACATACCATTACGATAAGGAAAAACTAAATGAAATTTGTAAGTCTCGTCGTTGTATTCCATTGTTTGTTAATAAAAATATTTTAAATGTTTGTTTAAAATAAAAGAAATGAGAATTGATCGATTAAAATAATTTCTGGGCAATGCCAGCTACAGATGTACATAAAAACATTAATAAATTTAGGTTTATTTAATAAAGTGTTCTTACCTTTTTACTTATTATGAATAGAATGAGTAGATTCAATGGTTTCCAAACTTTATGCAGTGGTGTCCTCTATTATTCTTCTATGGGGTTCCTTCTTCAAACTGAATAATTTTCACAAGCGCTAATAAGAGCAAATATTGTAATTTCTTTGCCTCTCTCTAATTAGTTTTTCTTAAGTATTAGCAGGAAAATTTCACATGCTAAAAATTTCTTTCTTTCATTGTTATGTTTGAATTTTCCTGGCAAAAGGCTGCCCTCTCCCAGTCACTGCTTCGCGACCCCTCAAGGGGAGTGCCCCGCAGTTGGTAAAATGCATTGATTCATCGGCTGGCTACTCTCACTGTTGGTGATATTTTGGCCATAATCGCAAGAATTTCCTAGAGGATGTGTCAAATTTTGGATATTTAGATAAGTCCTAAATCTACATAATAAAATATAAATGGAAAATAATTGTTATGCAATAAAATTTATATTAATGAAGATAAATATGTACTAAGCAAACTGAATACTGTTTTAATGAAACTGTCATTAAAAAAAGAATAAATTACAACTTAACTAAACAAATGCATGCACTCTCACTGATTTACTGTCCTTTGCGGAATATTTTTGACTCTTAGTTGTACGAAGAAGGGTTATTAATCCGTTTCTACTCACATCAGCCTTTGCGATTCGTTGCTTAGTTATAAAACAACTTAAAACTCTATTACTGTTTGTATGTCTCTCAAACACCGAAACGAAATAGTCTAATCATTATTGAATTGGTCTATTTTGAGCTTCTGTAGGACTTTATTAGGCAATATTACATATGAGTTTTGGAGTTGACAATAAGATGTAACATTTATCATGAACATTAAACTTATTGAGTCCTTTACGTCGCCAGATTTCGGCATTTAAAAACATATCGCTAAGCCTAACTTTTGTTTGCACTACATTACAAAATAGAATTTTGAATGGACGTTTGGCTGTCACGTTTATCAGCCTAACTAACGAGTTTTAAAAGCGAAGGGTTTCCTGAGCGAAGTCTAAAATACCAATTCTTCCACCCCGTTCACGTGAAATCTAAGATACGTATTAAGATAAATGTAAAAATATTACATTCTAACATGATTATTGTTACCAATATTAAATTTACTGACTTCAATTTTTTTTATTAGCTTTCGACCTTTAATATCGTAATATTAAACTTTTATAATACTTTAGTAAACATGGATCTTAATTTTCACTGATATTTATAGCTTTAAATAAATAAAAATACTTTGTTTCTGACAATTACGAAGAATCATATAAGATATTTTCGGTTTAATAAATTATCTCCTATGTGTCTGTACTTTCTCTTTGTGAAATATTCAATCAAAATTTTATTAAATTATGATTTTCCTTCGAATAAAATTCATCCTTCTTATGAGATATTATTCGAAAATATTGAAAATAGTCCGATGCAAACAAGACTCAAATTTATTTTGTTTTTTTTATAACATTTGGTAAAATCATCATCCGCCAAGTCGGTGTTGTCACCGTTGCATCAATTATTATTTCTGCTTTGCTTATGTAATTTTATAATATCATTATATTAGCCTAATGACTTGTTATATACACTAACTGTTCAGATCTGAACTGTGTAAGTCGTAGTTCTCTGTAACCTTTAATGTCTTCCTATTTTACTTATTTTCAAGCTGTGTCTGTGGGAAAGCTGTCTGTGGATCCTGATACGTATTTGGAACAGATACGAGCTCGAATCAATGAACTGCTAGAGGTAATATCTTACTTTCTTTTTCGAATTATTAATAAAAACAACCAAGGTCAGACAACAAGAGATTCGGCTATTTTCATTTAACTTTAAAGTTGTAAAAGGGTTAATGTTTCATTTCATATTTCTGCAATTTTGTAAGATCAGATTGGCTGCACAAACAATGATTTTGGCAACTGCTAGAAAAGTTTCAAAACTTACTCGTGAGAAACGATAAGTTTAAAATTACCTAAACTGCTACGTGTACTCAAGTTCTGCCCATTAATAACATCATTTAATACAAAATTCATAACACACGAGAAACGGTTTAAAATTTTAATACTATCAAACTTTTGTTTAATAAAGTAAAAATGCCATTTCTAGGTGTTACACGAATATGTATGAATTTAAAACGTAAACATCATGTCTTAGTGTACAATTTAAACTAGCTTTATATATGATAGCATAGCATTCCAACAAAAACTGAGTCTAAGTTCTGTAAAAAAAATATGCTGATTTAGATGAGACGTCAACAATTTGAGTACAATCAGATTAAGACACTCAATGGGTTTTTATTCTTTGTTTTAATTCGGATTTTTCTTCTTCGTTTTAATTCCTTTACTTGTCATTATGTATTATGTACCACAGCTCCTGCAATTGTCAGTACGATTAAACACCGAGCATGAAGACCCTATAAGTTCAGAAACATCTGGTTACTTGAAGTCTAAAGAAATATAACGTTTGATTAACGCGACAGAGGAGCGACTAAATATCACAAAGAAAATTTATTGGCACCCGAAGCATGTCTTTAGTTAGACTTAAAGTATGTTAACTGAAATCTCGTATTTTAAATGAGATTGAAAATATATTAAACTTTAATTACTAGATCGACCTCGTGCATAAAATGTAAACAGCAGTAATAAACTACCTAAAATAGTTTAAAATAACAGATTGTAATAAAGAACTCGACTTAAACATGTCTTTCAAAAAGTAGTTGTTGTTCTATTGTAACAATAGTTTAAGTGGATCGGAGTGGAGCTTCCATTCTTGTTTACATCAACAATAAAATGGTTAAACGAAACGTTTGATGATATACACTCACACGTAACTACTTATGGGTAAGTAACTCTCTAGTATTAGTATTGTTATATGTAGGTGTGTATATATATATATCATCAAACTTTTCGAGTTAACCGTTTCATTGTTGATGTGATCCAGAGTGGAAGTTCAACTCTACTCAAAGAGGTCAGCGTGTTGTTTCTTTTCATTAAAATCGATAGAATAAACGAATATCTGGTCTATACAGAAATACGAACATTAATTTTAATACTTGAAGCCTAAACGGGGATGTTGTAAAACATAATAGAAGGTTGGTTTAGTTTTACAGCTTACCAATTTAAGTTGTCGAAGTTGGTCCTATACTAATTCATATATTCTCTATCCCAGCATGGTGGTCTGCACTGTGTGGCAATACTGTTATGTCAAAAAAACATTTTTCAAGGCGTAATAAACTACAATTTTATACTTTGTATAAAAATACGCTTACTTTTCTGTGAACATAATCTACGTGTTGTTGTTTCAAATGCGGTTAAATACGTATTAACGCATCATAGTTCCATATCTTAACATCCATTGGATAAGATACCAATGTAAATTGATACTGTTTTCTGACAAATGTAGTAATAAGTCACTTTACCCAACTGTTTTTCCGATACAAATTTCACGCGTCTTAATAACTAAACTAAAATTTTCAAACTAAATTAAATGCCTTTAAAAACTCAAAGTAAAATGTCTTGATGTCATTTTTAATTAAACTCTCTAATGTTGTTATTTACACCTATAAAAATTCAATAATAATTGTTAGGAACATTACAATATCAGCCAAGGTATAAGCATTTTGTTTTATATATTGACATGTAGCAACACACATAAATGCGTGTATGTTTTTGTTGGTTTTTCTCATCAAGCAAACATCAGGAACTACACCAGATGATGAGTCATTAGCTGTGAATAACCTGTGTCCGGAATGGTGTTTTCTTGACTGTGAGTGTCTAACTTACTAATGTACATTCCTACCAATGTTTTTCCAACTGACACAAGTTAACTCTTTTGAAAGAGTGTTACTTATTAATTACAAAGTTTTACATTAGTTTAAATAGTAATATTAATTAAGTATCAAATAGTGATAAGAGTTAACTGTTCTAGTTTCTTGAACAGTAGATAAGTTTAGTGACAGTAATAATTCCCAACTTTCTGTTATGATGAAGTGTATTTGGAAACAAAATCCACTCTTGTAGTAAATGTCATATTTTCAGTATGAGTAACACATTATCGTCACTATGCCTTAGCTACTTTATTTAGGATCGTCTTGAAAGGCCCGGCCTGGCCAGGGGCGTTAAGGCGTTCGACTCGTAATCCGATGGTCGGAGGTTCGAATCCCCGTCACACCAAACATGCTTGCCTTTTTAGTTGTGGGGGCGTTATGACATGAAGGTCAATCTCACTATTCGTTGGTAAAAGAGTAGCCCAAGAATTGGCGGTGGGTGGTGATGACTAGCTGCCTTTCCTCTAGTCTTACACTGCTAAATTATGGACGGCTAGCGCAGATAGTCCATTCGGTAGCTTTGTTCAAAATTCAAAAACAAAGCAAACAAACAATCGTTTCGAAATTGTGCATATAACAGTTTCCAGGAAAACTAATTTGGCATTTCATAATGATTTGTTTTTACATATTTTAAATAATATCTTTGAAACATCTACCTGTTGAAATGTCCCATAGATGTGATTTATAGGAAATTCTTCTCTGTTCTCATTACGACACATTTCACAAGGACGATAAGTAGTTTCTTTATAACACTGGAAACAGTCATTGATTATACGTTACATCAGGTAATGGAAAAGTTGGACAGAAACTGTTTTAATCCTACTCGCTCCTATGCTAATTAAATGGAACAAATTTTTGCTTGTAATTCATTTTATTTCTTGTCAAGCTAAATTACAAACATTAACAGTAACTTGTTGTTCATAGCCTGTACAGCTGAGCGATTTTTTCGAATTGATCGAGCCCAGGAAAATCTTTATTACGTGATGGACATCTGTGCTGATGAATTGTTTATTCTGTACCCTGAAGATACATCCCTTGTTGAATCTAACGGGCAAGATAGCACAGAGTGCCTTGAAAACGATGCCTCAACTGTTGCCCTCAATGGAAGCGAACAGTCGAGCATGCCCAGTCCCAGTGGCCATGATGCAATTCTGTTTCAGGTGTTACCTGACGAGCAGGGAGGGTAAAAACTTACGTTAAACTAATTCTTAGATTGGTTGAAAGGATTTTTTAGTAAATGTTAAATGAGTTATTAAACTGTTATTGATGTTGTGTATCTTTATATTGTCATAAATGTCAGATGGAATGGTGTATTTAAGCTATAATTATACTTGTATAGTGAGAATATTTAACGGATACAACACAACTGAAATAAAACTATTCTTAGAGTAAACGTAAACAGTTTGTTTAGTGTTCTCCAGAATATGTTCACAATCGCTGTAAGTTAGCAGTGACTTTTTGAGTAACATTTATTCAAGGACAAACATTACAAAAATACTTTTCGTCTCTGTTTATAATTAAAATAAAATACACGTGCAATGTGAAAAACAATTGAACATTTACTATTTTATTTTTCAGTGTTACTACTGAATGTTTGAAAGACATTGAGTGAGTGTTTACTTCTCTTGAGATTTCTAATTAAAGTAAAATATTTTCTGCTCAGTCGTAGCTTAAAAGGATAAGTTTAGTCCATTTATCTTCGTGTTTAACTGTTATGACTTCATATAATATCAACAGGACTGTTTCGTTATTTCACCTGTGTAAAAAAAATAATTGTAACAGACGTATTTTAAAATATTTCTTTTGGGGTTTTATCTTAATTTAAGACATTTTTATTCATTTAATTCATAAACTGACTTAAGGAAAGAAAAATGCAGTTTGATACATATGGAATTGAATTTTTTTATGCATTGAGTAAAGAGATAGCTTTTCTTGTCACCTGAAGATCGGAGTTTCCATAGCCAACGACGAATAAGTAATATAGATGTTTATATGATCATTTTAAAGTATTTTCTTCAGTTTACTTTAAAAAGAGTTATTTCAGTTAACCAATCAACGTATGACTTACGTTTTAATACACAAAATTATTCTGATTTAAAGAAAGTGCGTGCCCATGATAACTGAGTTTCCAATTTAAAGCTATTATAACCTTTGAAAAAGTAATTATGATTTTTTATTTCTCTTTTGAAGTCCTAAATACAAACATTAATTTTTCTTTTTATATGCTTATTTCAGACGTGCGTTGGAGAAGTCATCAGAAGGTAAATATAGAAGATTTAACGAAGAAATTAAAGTTCTCAAGTCAGAGATTCTGTTTTTTCCCACATTACTGTAATATTTATTAGCATTATGTTCTGATGATATTTTTATATACAGAGAAATGTTCTGATGTTTATTAACAATATGAAGATAAGTATCTGTCTTTTAAGTTCCTTCTTTCACCATCTAGTGTGGTTCTATATGATAACTCTGTCGCACAATTGTTATTACCAGAGGTCTTTGGGTAACACATTAAGGTCACTGTAGTCCCTCTTCTCTTTACCTGCTTTTTAAAGTCCATCACACTAAGGTTCATCTGAGCAATATAAAGGAACAAAGATCCATGTGAAATGTCTACAAATAATACAGGAATGACGTGTTTTTTTGTAGAAACATGACTAACTGACATTCAGTCCGTAAAAAAAAATGATATTTTGTCATGGTACTTGGTCAATGGTATTAGGGTATTTTGCCCTGGAGGGTCAGGTTCACTTTGACCTCTTCCTCCTTCCTGAACGTATTTTCCCTAACTGTTTGTATGTTAGGTCCTTTTCAGGGCAATGTCCATTTATAGTCTCTTATTCACAGTAGTCAAGCTTGCTGGTGGCAATTTATTATTATTATTTTTTTATCTTATTATTATTTTAAAATACATAAATATGTAAACTATAAATACAAGATTTAAAGTTTATATACAAACATATTTTACTTTAATTTATTTTTTTCTTTATGTTTAATATATATGTTAATTGGGGAGAGGTATTTAGGATTTTCTTCATCATGTATGAGGTGCCTATCTAGTTCGCATAATAAATCATTTTTCTTCCAATTTTTGTTAAAATATCTAATTGTAATATTTAGGAGTCTATCTGATATGGTTGGTATGTTCGAGTAATTGTGAATGAATTTAGATGATGTTGCTCTCGAAACTCTGTATGCTGTTGTCAGAAGTGTGTTTTGTATTGTTTGTAGTTTGGTTTTGATTGTTTCATTACATACAGTTACCCATGCTGGAGCTGCATAGTCTATTACTGGTCTAATATAAGTTTTGTATATTTTCAAAATGTTATCTGTAGATGCTCCACTGTGTTTACCAGTTAGACTCCTAACATAGTTTGTTCTTCGCCAAATTTTATTTTTAATTTCATTGACATGATTGATCCAAGTTAATTTTGAATCATAAGTCAGACCTAAAAATTTTGCTGATTGGGCAATCTGGAGCAGAGTGCCATTCATATATATTTCTAGCTGTTGTTTTCTGTGTTTAGTCGATTTCGTAAAGATTACGAGCTGAGTTTTTGCAGTTTATTTTAATTCCATATTTTTCACAGTATTCACTAATTCTATTTAATTGTGGTTGTATGTTTGTAGCTGCTATCGTGGGTGTTGCAGCACTTTTCCAGATTGCCACATCATCTGCGAACTGTGATGAGAATCCATGATTTGGATCCTTCAATGGCATATTGTTAACGTACATGATAAAGAGTATAGGGCTAACCACCCCTCCCTGTGGGACACCAGCTAGTGGAGTAAAGTATTAGGAAAAAGTTCCTTCTACGTTTACTCTACATTTTCTGTTTTCCAGAAAGTTAGATAACCAGCGAATAATTCCTCGCGGTAGTTCCATTTCATTCATTCGGAACCTTAGACCATCATGCCAAACGGTGTCGAATGCTTTCTCGATATCGAGGAAACAAGCGACTGTACATTCTTTTTTGTTGAAACTATCTATAATGGTTTCGGTTAATCTTATTAAATGGTCTGTCGTTTGTCTAAATTTTCTGAATTCATTCTGTTCTGGTAATTTTGATGTTATCTCCAAGAATGTGGAGAGTCTATTACTTATTATTCTTTCGAGAATTTTGCCAACACAGCTGGTCAGACTGATTGGTCGATAGCTATTTGGTTTATTCGCTGGTTTTCCTTCCTTATGGAACATTAAAATATTTGCTAGCTTCCAAGAAACTGGGATATATCCTGAGGATAGCGATAAGTTAAATAGAGAATTTAGGTGGTCAAACAATTTCGGAGTGCCGTTTTTAGGAGAATAGCTTGTATTTCATCTTCTCCTGGCGCTTTGTTTTTGGTGTTTTTTATTGCTTCTAGTATTTCATGTAAGGATATTTCCTTTGTTAGTAATGTGCTTTCAAAATCAGTGTTAGAACTTGTATTTGTATCAGTTATGTTTACTGGAAATATTGGTTCATATTGATGTTTATTGTTTGCTATGTGATTAGTGACTTTATTGTAGAAGTTTGTATTCATATCTGGATCTGTGTGAGTTTTAAATGTATTTTGGAGTTGATCCTTGAAAGCTTCGGCTATTTCTTTATTTGTACGTGCAATGGTGTTATTATGTTCAAGTGGAGGATATTTCTTTGTGTTTGTGTTTTCACTTGTGAATCTTTTAAGATGTGACCAGAATTTTTTCGGGTCAGTTATGTCGTTTAGTTTATTACAGTAATTGTCCCATTTATTTTGTCATGGTACAGTGGAGTTCATATTGGCATTCTAACTACGCGCCAGACTTTTACTTATAATCATAACTGTAACCTGCAACCACCACTTTTAAAATGTTGTATCACCAGCAGAACGATAATAAATTATTGGATTTTATTGAACATTTATGTAAATATAACACTCGCGACATGTCATTAGGTTCTTGAATGTCACGTGCCAAATACCTCTTAACAATAATTCTTCCATTCAACTTATCCTCAGGCGGTCAGTGATAAATTTACCATGCGGTATGTAACTTTGTGCTGAAACAAATAAACCATTTTGCCATTATTTTGGGTTGAAGCTTATGAACACCGTTTTTATTTTACTCTCGTAATTCTAATTCTGTGTGTATATTTTATATAGTTTCAAAGGAGATTCCTAGTCAGTTGAAATAGAATTCTGTATTGTTGGGTTACTTCTAGCTTCAAACTGTTAACTTTTATCACTGCCTCCTGAAAGCAGTTGGTAGCCGGTTGTGGAGTAGCTTGTTAGTTTTGCTTGCTGGAACTACACCATCCCGTGCTTTACCCATAATATTGAATATGTAAATATATTTTATTTTAGAGTAAAATATCGTGCCTTGCATAATATCATAATTGCATAAAGAGATAACTTTCTGCACTGAAATCTCATAATATAACATTCTCAGAAGAGGAGACTTTCAACCACAATCTGCACTTGCAAATTACGTAACTTAACTTGTTTGTCAGGATGTCAGGGCTTTTGTCCTGTGTGTCAAAGTGTAATGGGATGACTAGTGGTAAGATTATTGGGTATTCAAGTTGACACCGTATAACAATCATGATCAATACATTGTAGTATGAACAGAAATATTTTTAACCGTTAAATATTGTTACAAACATTTAGAAAATCTTAGGATTCTGGGAACTGTATTGTGTGCATTTGTTTTAAAACTGAAAGCACGGGTTTCATGAAATGCTTTAATCATTTATATATTGGTTACTATTGTTGGTGTTTAAAGACATGAATTCATCTTCCATATAATCGCGTCAGTGAACTTACAAACCGTTGTTTTTGATACTGACTTATACCATTAAAACTTTTTACTATAACAAAAATTGTGCAAATTAATTTCATTCAGTTTAAAGAATTATCATGTTACGGTGGTACCAGATTAGTTTCTTTGTTTATTTTTTTGAATTTCACGCAAAGCTACACGAGGGCTTTTTGAGCTAGCCGTCCCTAATTTAGTAGTGTGAGACTAGAAGGAAGGCAGCTAATCATCATCTCCCATCGCCAACTCTTGAGCTACTCTTTTACGAACGAATAGTGGGATTGACAGTACATTATAACGCCCCCACAGCTAAAAGGGTGAAAATGTTTGGTGCGACGGGGATTCGAAACCGCGACCCTCAGAGATGAAAGATACTTGGAATGAAATCTCTCTCTATTTATGGTTTACAAATTTTTCATAATAGGAAGAAATGTTAAGGTTATAAAACAATGAAGCTCCTACCATAATGGGTAAATGAATAATTGATATTCATGGTAACCTTATTATAAGTTCTCGTTGGACTTTCATTTTCCATTCAAACAGTAACATTCAGTAAGATGTCTTTAAATATATTTATAAATAGATTACTAACCTATATTCTTCTCCATTTCCTTGAATAATCCTAACTGATTTGTACAATCTTTAAAACATTGTGAAATGTGTAAACTTCAGTGTCTCATTTTCTATAATAAAACATTTTTGTTGTAAGCCAATATAAAATACTTTTTTAAACAATTTACAAATTAATACCTTAAATACGGTTTCAACTATAGCTCTTAGGCCTAACCGTTTAGATGAGTTATGGCTCTGACCAGAGGGTTTTATAGAAAACAACTTGCAAAATCATTATAGATTTAAATGTTTTAGTGAGCATTTATGTTTCCATAAACAGGTATTGATCTGATTATTGAAAATTTATTGTGATTTTCTAAAAGTATAAACAGCGAACAACGGGACTTAAAAAGAATACAAAACATGACTGACCGTTTTTCACATCAGCTGCATATATTTGTTAAGACTAAGTAAACGAGATGCCTTTTTTTTAATAGAAATTTCTGTGATATTCTATAACACTTTTCACGCAAATTATTAGTATTATGTAGATTAATTAAAACTTAATAACATTTCCATTATGCTGTATTTACTTACGTATCGTGAACATTAATGAGCATTGAATCAGCATCGACGTGTAAGATAGTAAAGAATCAGATCTTGTTTTAAAATTATGTTGAATTAAACCATTTCATTACTGTCCAGATCATTACCATGATTCAGTACTTCTTTCTTTAGTAAATATGTGTGTTGGTATATTGTTACTAAAAAGTGTGTTATTAGACACTATTGTTCGAAACATGCAATAATGTTTTGTTTTTTCTATAAGTGTTTGTAAATAGAAAATAATATATGATTAGCACAATCTCTTTCCTCATCTTTCAGATGTGATAATTGCATCTAAAACAGGCGACTTACAACTGGTAAGGATTTGGTTTATAATTTTCTTTAAATGATAAAATAGTCTATTTTAAGACACTCAACATAATTTAATACATTGTTTAATCTTACACCCATGATTACCCAAATAGATTAAAACAACTTTCTAACAACATATACCCTTATGAAACCGTATTAAGAAGTGATTAGGCTAAGATAATTGTTGAACAAAAACAGTATTTAGGACAAAGTCACTATAGGAAGTGTGATTTAGAAACTTGATTAGCTAAACTTTGTACAATTAAATTGTTTTGTGTGTATGACACTTAATGATGTAAAAGCAAGAAGCTTTATTTATGCACTCTGTTACTAATATGTGGATTTCAACTAAAAATGAGCAACAGTTTGTATTGTTTTATACGCATACTCAAGAACTATGTTTAGTTTAATTAATGTGATAGAGTAGTATTTTTAGATTATTTAAAAGTCTACTTTATTCAGACTTGTTATATATGAAAACAGCCTACACTCAGCCAAGCATGGCCTCTACAAGATATTTAAAGGTTTCTTTTCTAATAGAAAACCATATATATTCTTGAGTGTAATCAGTAATTAGTTCAGAGTTATCTGTAAATAAATATGGTGGTAAAAGAGACATTAGGTTAAGATGAAATGATTGGTTCTGATGGTAAGATATTACTAAAACCACTGTGCATGCTCTTCTGAGCGAGTTAGATAATATGTATTATCGCTTATCACTGTTGAAATTCAGCGTTATTAGATAGACTTCACTTCAGTCACAGCGTTCTGAATAATATTTACTATTCTAAATATTTACTAATGAATAACAGAATCACTTCAATGTCAAGAGAATATTCCCCACACCATTACACCACCTCACACTGTTTCCACATAACGTTACTAGACACGTTATAATAAGTTTGATTTGAACTCATGATTGAATTATTCGAATCTGGACAGAACCTGTCATCAACAATAATTGTCATTTTCCCGTCACTCATAGTAGTTATCATCAGTTTTCCCTGTCAACTATCGATATTAATAAATTACTGATATATTACTTTAAAGAGCCAGCCATAGCAAAAGTCTAATAAGAACGTTCTCTTTGGAACAGCACCAATTTCCATGTCCCTCTTGAGTCTCACATACCTTCACTCTTGCTGTTTATTTTGCAGATTAACTGCAATATAAAATGTATCTGCATTATAAGACTTAATCAGTCAGCTAGCATGTAACGTGATACTTTGTTTTTGTATAAGTGCAAATACTTGAGGTTTGTCTCTCATCACGTATTCCGAATAGAAAAACTACTCAACGTAGTTAGTAAGTGTTACTGTGTATAGGAGGTGGGCTACTATAGAAAGTCACTTCATTACTTTTACACCTCCTACACTTTACAACTTCTCTTCTGCAAAAAGAAAGTTTACTCTTAAAAGATACTTGAGTTGTTATGAGTTTTTATTATAGTTAATGGAAACACGATCATTGCAGAAATATTGTTTGTGAATATTTAGTAAATAAGCTACCGAATGAACTAACTCGAATAATTTGTTGCACTGCACATAGAAACAGATTGGTAATGGTAATTACTCATGTTATGAAAACTTTTCTTTTGTAATGTTTTTACGCTTTAAAATATGTTTCTAGCTAAAGCAATTACAGCAATGTGGATACAGCCTTCTTTCAATAGACCAGTATGGGATGACGGCCTTGCATCATGCTGCACGGTATGGACACAAAGATATTGTTCGCCATCTTATTGCTAATGGTCAGTAATGAATTTTCTGACAAAATGAGTTTTATTATAAAAATTATAAGAGCGAGACTTTAGTTTAAGGAGCGCCACCTGATATAGCACAACGTGTTTTGTGACGTGTTTGGTGAAATATTAAAAAAAAAATACATTGATTTCAATATTCAACTACATCTATGTTTAAACTTGCATATGTTTCAATAGTACACTTTAGCATAGAGTTTAAAATAATGTAATTTTATAGTATTTCTGAAAGTGTAATCTAACTTTTATAATTTTGTTATTATTATATTTGTATCTGTTATTTTTGCTATGTACTAAATAATACTACAGTTTCTACTTACCTTCTTGTTGTGTTTGGGTTTAATTGAATTTTTACAGATATGCATTATGAATCACTGTTTTCAAACCGTGTGGATAAACTGACTAAATGTGGAATTAAATAACGAACAGTAGAACTGAAAAATAAAGTAAATTAATAATTGTATCTTTGTTGTACAGCTTCATTACTTGTAGTACACTCCCATTACTTGTAGTACAGCTTTATTACTTGTAGTACAGCTCCATTACTTGCAGTACACTTCCATTACTTGTAGTACAGCTCCATTACTTGCAGTTCACTTCCATTACTTGTAGTACAGCTCCATTACTTGTAGTACACTTCCCTTACCTGTAGTACAGCTTTATTACTTGTGGTACAGCTCCATTATTTGTAATACGGCTTCATAACTTGTAGTACAGCTCCATTACTTCCAGTACACTTCCATTACTTGTAGTACAGCTCCATTACTTGTAGTACAGCTCCATTACATGTAGTACAGCTTTATTACTTGTGGTACAGCTCCATTATTTGTAATACGGCTTCATAACTTGTAGTACAGCTCCATTACTTCCAGTACACTTCCATTACTTGTAGTACAGCTCCATTACTTGTAGTACAGCTCCTTTACTTGTAGTACAGCTCCATTACTTGTAGTACAGCTCCATCACATGTAGTACAGCTTTATTACTTGTAGTACAGCTCCATTATTTGTAATACGGCTTCATAACTTGTAGTACAGCTTCATTACTTGAAGTACATATTCATTACTTGTAGTACAGCTCCATTATTTGTAGTACAGCTTCATTATTTATAGTACAACTATATTACTTGTAATACAGCTCCATCACTTATAGTACAACTCCAGTATTTGTTCCAATATTTTAGTAAATCTCCAATACTTTCGAAGAGTGTATGGAATTATAATTGCTTCTTCATACGTGTAAAATGTCTCTTTTTCAACTTTTGATTTTATTAGCGAAGACTGCATTACATTTATGGAGAAAACACTCACTGTTTTTTTTCCTAGTTTTAAACTATCGTTAGTTACTGTTTGTGATCAAAATGTTCAAGTTAACGTGAGAATTGCAGTTAAGACTATAGTTTGTTTAACGACTGAACTTAAGCTTCGATTGGTCTTGAAGAACACCTTGTTGGTTTCAGTAGGCAAAAATTAAATAGAAATAATGGCTTCAGTTTTTATCTTTATTCTCTGAGTAACCTGTTTTTATATCAATATCCACGTTACTGTGAGGTCATACAGACTGCGTTGCAAGACAATTTTTCGAAAATGTTTGACAAATTTTTCAGACACTTTTTATCAACGAAAAAAAATACTTGTCTCTAAGGTTTTTCAGCATCTTTTTTGTTCGTTTTTTACTATACTAAAATAAAAACAGAGTAATATCTTATAATTTTAGTTCGTGAGTTTTCGGGATATTTTCTCGTATATTTACATAAAACGGATCATATTTTTTGTGAGAAGATCTATCATAGGTTGGTTTTTTGTTTTAACAATGCTATTTCAACGAGTTTTAAACATATCAGTAAAGCATTTTCTTATACCTACACGTTTTAGCCCTAAACGTTTGTTGGAGAATTTGATTACAAAAACATTCTTGAGATAACTTAATCCTCAAAGATCGAGTAAGAAATTTACTTATTAGTATTTTTCTGTAAACAACTTATTGTTTTCTACACGTTAATAATTGCGTTTTGTGTTTAAATTTATTTATTTGGAAGCAACTTCCGAAGTTGTGTGATTTTTAATAGCTTTTATTAATAGATAGTTCTGTATTTATAGCTTCTCCAGTCATGTTGGACATGGTAGATAATGAAAAGTAAGTATTCTTTTCACCTCCGTTAAAATGTTGTTAGTTATTGATTTACTTTTACTCGATTTTATGTAGTTAGATAAAAATCATTTATACTGTGTGACACTTGTAAAAAACAGTAAAAAAATAAACAAATACACCGTCATACCATAAAGTGTCTTATTTAATATGACAAAACAAACTTGTAAACATTGTTTAAACTTCTCGGAATTCCAATACTAATAATTTACGAACTTTTAAGATTTATAGAGTTTCACCTTTCTTCAGCTTTCAGCGTTATAAGTTCTAATAATAGCGAATGAAATTGAAGAAGCCAACATATGCTGACGGGACCGGCATGACCAGGTGGTTAAGGCGTTCAACTCATATTCTGAGGGTCGCGTTTTTTTTGTCGTCTTCATTTCCATATAATTATTAAAAATGGAAAAAGTTACCATATTAGTTTGTAAATGTGTGATATTTAGAAAAAAATATCTTTGTACCGAATTTCATGTAAATTGGTCAACACTTGACCACAAACCCTCAAATGTTTACTTGTGAACTCTGACTCTCTGAAAGCACTCAAATTGATAAATCCAACTTTTGTTTTGTATGTCATTACGTTGGGCGCATAAAAATTTACATTTTATAGATTTTCATTTCGAATCCTGTAAATATGATTTCCAAGGAGCCCAGAATATACAGATTTAGGGATTTGACCTTTGACCTGATAAAATGTTTTTAAACATCTAAATTAAAAAAAGTGAAAAGCTTGTCTGGGCTAAGATACAACCTTACCAAGTTTCAAGACCATCCTCCGAGAAAGGAACGAATGGCTTTGTTTGTTTTGGAATTTCGCACAAAGCTACTCGAGGGCTATCTGTGCTGGCCGTCCCTAATTTAGCAGTGTAAGACTAGAGGGAAGGCAGCTAGTCATCACCACCCACCGCCAACTCTTGGGCTACTCTTTTACCAACGAACAGTGAGATTGACCGTCACATTATACACCCCCACGGCTGGGAGGGCGAGCATGTTTAGCACGACGCGGGCGCGAACCCGCGACCCTCGGATTACGAGCGCACGCCTTAACGCGCTCGGCCATGCCAGGCCAGAACGAATGGCAGGCGATTGAAAAGTGTTTGAAAGAAGATGAAATTCTGCGGAGACATTAATGTATTTCAACTGTGAAAATGAAGAAGATGAAACTCATAGTTTGTGCTGATTTCCCTCCAACTTCGTGAGCACTACCGAACTTTTCGAAAAACTTTAATCCAGAACACGATGTGTTTGTTGTTGTTAAATTGTATTAGTAACACGAAGTTGGTACTTAAACCATAGAACTGTAAGAAGTTTTACTGTAATGACTTATTACGTTTTCTTAGATTTAGAATCTCTCTTATTTTACACTAAAGATCTGCAGATAAAGTCACGTTGTATTAGAGTGAGAAAGAATACACTTCAAAAAGTTATAATAACTAATAACAACTTTAAGTTATAAACATAAGTTATTTATTTCATATTTTCTTTCCCTGATCTTTTCAAGAGGTCAAACGGCTCTTCACAAAGCAGCAGCTTACAAACGTCGCACAGTGTGCTATCTATTAGTATCAGCTGGAGCCTCTCTAACTAAAGTTGACAAACAGGTATGAAACTTGACTTAGCAAGGGAAAAAAAAACATTTTTCTGTGTATTTTTAATTAATAATTCGATTGACAACAATGCCAAAATAAGCTCTTAGAAATACAAAAGAAACCCTTGTTTATCAAATTCCTTTTAAAATAGTTAACACACAAACATCTTCAATTACTAGCTTAAAGAAGGTTTAAATAGATCTTAAAAGTTCAAGATATTTTGTTGCATTTTTTAAATTATTTTACGTCACTCTGTCATACGGGTATACACAACGTATAGAAATATCAAAATATCTATTTTATTTTCAGTCTCCCAGTTCTGTTTATATACTAATTCATTTTCCCAACTCATGAGAATTCTGGTAGAATCCTAAGCGTTATGAGAACATTCAAAATGCCTTATTAATCTAATCTGTATAACTCCCAGAAAGTTTTGATACAAGCCTTACTAATATACATACAGCCTCTATGAAAGTATTTCTGGTAAACCTTCCTAATCTCTACAACTTGTAGAAAAGTTTTGGTGTAAACCTTACTAACACATGCAACGACTTGAGGCCTTTTGATGTCAACTTTGCTAATCCATATAACAACCAGAAATGTTTTGGTGTTAGCATTGCTAATATATACAACTCTTAAAATGGTTTTCCATTAAAATCTGTGTGATGGAACTTTGGTTTTCTTTGTAAGGGGATGACGCCGAAACAGTTAGCCATGAAGGCTGGAGACGATGCACTGGCGTTATACCTAGAAAGTAAGTGACTGTAGAATAGTGTTAACAATTAATGAAATGTAAGTGATGGGAAATTATGTAAACGTAAAACAAATACAAATGTAACAAGACAATTTTTATTAATTTTGTTGTGGTTTTAATTCCTCTCAGTATGTTTAAAACTAAATTTATCAGTTTAATTATGTTCACAAGGTAAAGTTTAAAATAAAATAAAAATTAAAACCAAATTGAAGAAAAATAGTCGAAGGAAAAAATGCTCTATCATTGTCATTATGTTATGGTCCTCTATGGTGTACCTGCAAGTTTAAGGACTTACGACGCTAAAATCCAGGATTATATTCTATTCAGTGGATAAACAAGTCGGTCATTATGACCTTGCTGTAAAAACAAGTTAACAAATATTTTAAGCGATGTTTTCAGATATAGTACCGTGCTGGCGATTGTTTTATTTTTGTTGTTGTTGTTTTTAAGCAGTATGTTTGTGTGGGTTTTTCTTATAGCAAAGCCACATAGACTATCTGCTAAGTCCACCAAGGGGAATCGAACCCCTGATTTTAGAGTTGTAAATCTGTAGACATACCGCTGTATTAGTGGGGGGCATGTTTTTTAAGCAATAGCTATACGAAGAGTTATCTGTGTTGTGTCCTTTATGGCTATCGAAACCTGATTTTTAGCGTTATCAGCCGTGAGAAATACCACTGTGCCACTTGGAGATGGGTGGTTCGTATTAACGAGATTTCTTTTTCAATTTTATCTATGACTTTTATAAAGAGATAAATTTTCTCGTATATAAATTAATATTAAGAACAAAACAAACGATACACTGTTAGTATTAACAGACTCTTCTCCCCGGTAACTCAGCAGCAGGTCTTCAGAGTTACAACACTAAAAGTCGTCGTTACGACACCCGCAGTGGGCATAGCATAGGTAGCCCATCGTGCAGCTTTAATAATAACCCGATGTACACATTTTAATTTTAACATAATTGTTTATCAACAGGGTTTTTTATTTTCGTGTGTTTTAACAGTGTTAATAATTTTATGAAACTTAAGAACAAGCTTAAGTCATTAACTGTTAATATTTAACAAGAAAAAATACGAATTCATTGCATAATTTATTTTGCATACATCCTTTATCTTACTATATGCTATTACTTTAAATTTATTTATTTTATAGACTCCATGATATGAAGTAATTAGTTTTTTAGGTTTATCTATTCTTTGTTGATATAAATTGTGACGGTCAATCCCACTATTCGTTGGTAAAAGAGTAGCCCAAGAGTTGGTGGTGGGTTGTGATGACTAGCTGCCTTCCCTCTAGTCTTACACTGCTAAATTAGGGACGGCTAGCACAGATAGCCCTCGAGTAGCTTTGTGCGAAGTTAAAAAAAAAAAAAGATATAAATTGTTTTTCATTAGTAAAACATTCCAAAGTTAATCAGTGATGTCGAGAAAACCCACTTGTAGAGAAATATATATGTAAAAACGGCTCGTTTGGGCTGAGAAAATATTTTACATAGAAGGTCGAAACGTTTTTCGCTCTTCTATGTAAAATATTTTCTCAACCCAAACGAGCCGTTTTTACATATATATTCCAAAGTTAACAACCTGATACAATATTCCTTAAATTTCTAAACTACGAATATTTTCTTTATATATAAAACCAACTTAAATTAACGCATTTTTCTTTTTTTTCTTTCAACAGATCAGCAACATTTCCAGATGCTAATAAGAGACAAAGAAACCGCAGTATGACACATACCTACAATAGTGCGGAGTCTCCAAACACCAAATATTTCTGTCGTTTAAGTCAGACAATTAGAACAAATGGGCAAATAATTAAATCAAAAATGAGTACGTCGTGTTTTAAAAGCGTTTTTAGCCTCTAGACATAAGTGATATTTTGTTATAACTATCCCAACAGATCAGCATCATTTTCTATAAATTCGAGTCTTGTTAAGAGTGGAGTATCCTATAAGTCAGCAATACAGCAGCATATAGTTTATCCTAGGATTGCACTAAAAATTTGTGTCCATTATGCATACTTTTGATTCACAACAGTGCTTAATACACTCAAGAGAAAACAAATTTTAGGTATACATCCCTTTTATAACCTTCCTCCATAAAATATGAATGCTTTATTATATATTGCCTCACGGAATTATTAAGAACTACAAATTTAATAAGAAGCTTTGATTGCAGATATCAGTTTTATTTAAGGCTAGTCAAACATATAATAAAAACTTTATAGGTTAATGATTTTTAATGTGTCACTGTTAAACAGGTATTTCTTTAAGAGACATTTTATCTGTTTCCTTGAGGTGTTGCAATACTACAAAAGTCATTCTTTGTGTTATTTCATATTAGTTTTATGGGTTGTTTTTCATTTCATTACCAATCTGTGAAAACAGATATGTCCTTGAAAAATTAATGACAGAGATGATGGTATTTAAACCATTTCAAAAAAAAAGATTTTTGACGAAGAGGTAGAGCTAGAATATTTATTTCTAATTGTACAGATATAAACAAATTGTAATTAATATAATACATTTATAAGTTTGTGAGCTAACTAATTAAAGATAGAATATCAAAATAATGAAGAAATCTTCATTCAAAAGTAGTTTCTTTGAAACGTTTATAGAAGTGACCAACCTCACAACTCACTAGAGACGTTTGCAGTTAATTTCCGGAACATTCCTGAGCTATCTAGTCGTAAGTTGGCCTCAGTTACAAGGTTTTTGTGAAGGACTTCTGGATCACTATTTCTAAGAATATTGTTTCTCATAAGAGTTTCATGATCATTATTAATACGACATGTGTATTGCAGTGAATATATATGTTTCGAAGTAAATCGTCTATTTTCAGCCACATTTTGTATTTAGTATCCGCTGGAAGGACAGAATGTGTGCCAATTATTTTGTCAACAAATAATCCTAACAAAAAAATGGATAAGATCTATAGGAAAAATAGACTTTTCAACAACGTTTCGCCCAGATCATTGATTTTCAACAGAGAGATTTCAGCCGATCCTTGAGACTGTTGAGAAAAAAATGTATATATTAAAATATAGCTAATGAAATATATTGTTTTGCAACACACTATAAAAATCCTTTAAGACGTTAATATTGTAAGAAGCGTTTCATGAAATTTTGGGTTGGAATCAGCTGGTCGTCACACAAAAAAAGGTTTGAACCACTGACATAAATCTTCTTTATGGAGTCTTGGAAGTTGTTTGACCAAGAATTCGACTTGTTCTCTCAATTACAGTGCGTTGTTGCCATTTTTATAACTTTATCACGTTACGGTTACACTTTAGTATATTTACAAATAGGAAATCAAGAGTATCACTTCTTGAGATTTCCTCGTTTTGAAGACGTGGGTGAACTGGGTACGCCTAAGAAATAGCAAGTGTTTAATCACAATGAAGCTATATAGTGAGGCTTACTTAAATACTTTTGGGAATACTAAAAACACAAATTCCATTACATTAGCCTTAGTGTGATTCTGTTGTGTGAAAAGGTTGAACTTCTCTAGTCCACTGTTATCCTTCATCATTCTCTAGTTCTCTGTCAGTAGAGTAAACTTAATGGATCCTTACAGTTTTTGTTCTTATTTACGCTGTAAACCATGCTATTCCTGTTACTGATTGCTAATTACCATCACGTAAAACAGGCTGAAAGAGTGTGAAACACACTGATGATTCATTATTTCACTTCTTCGAAACGCCAAAATATTTTTGAAATGTGTTCGACATCATAAACTATTCTCAATTATAAGATCGAATACAGCACAGTGTTTCCAGATTCCACTGTTCTAGCGTTCTAGTAAAAATCTGATCGTAGCACATACCAGACAAACCAATATCTATTCTTACTGCATATTTTTTTATTAAACATTAACTCTTTCCTCCGTTCTCTAATAAGTATAGTGGTTGATTTTAAAATTGAAATAAAACATATAAATGTATCAACTTTAAAAGAAAGAAAATTGTCTGGAGGGAATATAAGAAATGCACCACCAAAATATTTATAAAACTCTCCTAGGTTACAGTGAATAGAACACATTTAACAGTTTTAATGAGGTTAGGAATTTCAGATAGTTGTTTAAATATTCTGAAGCTGGAATATTAGTCATATTTTGGTTAGTAAACGTTTTACAGCAATGGCGTGGGGCAGAAAGTTTACAGATGCGTAAAAACACTTGCCCCAAACCATGCAATAGCTTATTGTACATCTAACGTTTTCCTCATCGTTAACATTACGAAATATTGCAATGAATAAAAATTCGAGTCTATTAACACATTTGTCACATGTTGCACATAGATTACTTTTAAGTAAAATGTGACTCATTGGCATATAGTAAATCCACTTATTCTTTAGATACTTGTACGAGTTTAGGTTAGAAACTGTAGGTGAATTGGCACCTTAACCCAAACACATTGCTGAAGATTGTTAATTAAATGTTGTTTACAAACTATAAACAGGAAAAGTTTATTAATAAAACCGTAATCCGAGTGTTAATGGCACATTCTCATGTTTTATTATCATTCCCAGGCTGTATAGAATTTCATATTGTTGTTAAATTGCAGACAATAAAATAATTGAGAGTTTCTAAATAAATAGTTTGCCGAGGTTGTGTTACAAAGTCTATAGGTAATCTAAGTATAATGTATTATTTGGTGAGAAAGTATATAATATTTATGATAGATTAGTAGATTAATAGAACTGCAATGGTGCATAGTCATTTTTAACTTAGTTTCGAGATTTGTTTCGATTTAAACATGGGTAATCATTATATTTTACAGAAGGAGAAGAAATAATATAGTATATTACCCATAGGCGTTGCAAAGATTACCCGTAGGCGTTGTAAAGCGGCAATAAAAACTCAACACTTTGATTGTTGACCTTTAAAGTTGAAATAGTTTAATTTATTAATATGTGTATATCACAGCTCTTAAGATACCAAATAGTATCCTGTATCTTCTTTGTTTAATTGTTTATTAAACTTTTACAGTTTACTGCTATTTATTGTGAAGAAACGTAGAGAACATTCTAAACGCTATGTACTCGCGTTACCAAATTTCTCTATAATATGTAACTGTCTGAAACGGTTGAAATTATGTAAACTTTTTATCCATTGGCAATTACTCACGTAAATCTAAGTGTCAGCAAATTATTAAAGTTAAATGCCCAACATAGCTCATATATTCCCGCAAAAAAAGATAGTTGAATTCGAATCTTACAATATGATTGCCAGTTCCTTCAAAGGACAGTGAGTATTTGTGTTTTTATCACGAGTATGTGAACTCTTCGGAAATGCAAGTGCCTTTTTTTTCCTGTTCTTTATTCTCAGACTAGTGATAAAAAAACCTGATGAAACAGGGAGAAGCTAATAATTTCTAATGACACTTGTGAAGCTACTTCTAATCGATTTGGTTTTGACTATTTTGCCTTTTTGTTTGGCACTAGAAGAAATAGTGAAATTAATGAACACAAGATTTGAAGTTATTTTTAATGTACTTTAGCTCAAACTATGTAATATCTGTCTCACTATCATTTTGTATCAATATGAATGAAGTTATACAGCTTGATATATCACTTCAAAGTAACTGAAAAAAGCCATAAAGAGACCACTGCAAGACTTGAGTTTTTCTTTCTGAACCGTAATATGTTTCTCTCAGAGCTTTGGATCTTTTTTAAATACCTTTATTTTATCTGACAATGT
The DNA here is from genome assembly GCA_011833715.1 of Carcinoscorpius rotundicauda. Taxonomy (NCBI): domain Eukaryota; kingdom Metazoa; phylum Arthropoda; class Merostomata; order Xiphosura; family Limulidae; genus Carcinoscorpius; species Carcinoscorpius rotundicauda. Next base: position 53,647,486 of record CM022395.1, read on the forward strand.
ATTTACAGTAGTTTATTTAAGGGCCTAATATGTATGACGCCATCTGGACTTTAAATATATTCATTTCTTATTTAGTGTATTAGGCTGGATAACTCTAGTGAACAAAACGTACATGACTAGCAATACAGTAAAAAATTAAATATTAACTGTACATAGTTTGTGATTTTATGATGCTGTGAAGTCGTTCGGTCATAGAATAATACGGTAAGAATGAAACGTATATTAAGAAAAAAGCTTTTTCCTAATTTTCCTTGCGCATCAATACATCTACCAGTTATGCGTCATTACAAAGAATCGTTCATCACAAAAATAAGAAACCAGTTTTTGTACATTTGAACTTATTTTTAAAAGGAAGTAACGTTGGAAAATCTAAATTTGTGTGCTTGGCCTTATTTATGCTATAAATGACGTAAACAGTGACGTAATAACACAACAAAATAGAAGATTCTCGAAAAAACGTGTTAAAAATGAACTAGGTTGAACTAACGCTTGTGTGTATATATAATTATAAAAGAGGTTATATTTAGACATTCGCTCATCAATAGCGATGGTTTGATTTTCTGAACAGTTCTCTTGTTAATTAGGTTATCTGAGAAGTAGGGGTTAATAGATATATATGTAAATAAAGAAACACATTTTAAAATTAGATTCCATTACCCGTGGAGCGTAGGAAGCACTTCTTTATGTTTCTTCCTAGACAATAGCAAGTTAGTAGGACGAAAGTAGCTATCTATACTTGTATAATGCTTAAATTGTAAAAACTTACTTTAATAAAAACAAATATATTCAAACGGTGTTTTCTTTCAGTTTCTTTATGGACTGTTGAAACTGATTTGCAGATAGGTTTCTCCTTAGACTTTAACCATTATATAGTTGTTTATCTTGTCTATTACTAATAAATAAAACATGGAGTTTAAAGTAAACTACTCCATGTGACTAAAATGGTTCTATAATACATGGTTGAAAGAAATTTAATTACACAGTTGAAAGTAAAGTGGCTAAAGTGTTGCGAGTAATCTACTGATATGGTGGAAAGCAGTTAAAAGTAAACTGAATACGTTTTAATACATACAAAAGACGTATAAGCAATACAGATTATATGAAGCAAATAGTTATTTCTTTTTCATTGTTTTTTTTAATTACTTTCATATTTTACAATAAATCTAAATCAAATTTCAGCCCAGTTTTAAGACAATCAAGAGTTTTCTCGTTATCATTTAAACCTAGTTAAGTTTTTTTACAGTATTTAAGAACAGTGATCGTTTCTTGTTAAGTAACTTGTAGATATATTGATATCATTACGATTGTAGAGGGCGTTTATGTGTTCTTCATGCCCTAGCTAGGGATATGCATTGTAAAGTATTGTAGAATAATAATGCAAGTACATGTGAATAAATTGTTATTTTTATTCGATAAAAAATATTGTGTTTCGATTTTTATGTATACACGGGTAATTATTTTATAACATGGTTTGTTTCATTGAAATATTGATTTAAGCGTTAGAGGATAGTTTGAATTCATTGTGTTATCTCAATTTTAAACTGTGTGTAATAAAACAATAATTAAGTTTTCGAACGAGGTTACAATGTTATTTTTATTAGCAACAAAACCATAAACTAATAAATGTTAGTTATAAATAAATAAATTACATGTTATTATACAGATTGGGGGAAGGGCTTAAGTACGAATGAACTACGAAGATTTATAAAACTGCATTAGCGAGTGCAAGAACGTAAGTTAAGCCTATTTAGAATTGATAGTGTAGAGCTATTTTCTACTAATTCATCCACATAGATATCTAACTGAAGCACTGAAAAAAGAAAGAAAAACGATAAATGTAGCAATAGTCTCTAGACTCCTAGCAGTAGAAAATGGATTTCATTACCATGGTAAGTACAACAGTAATTGTCAGTTGTAAAGATTTGTCCTTAACTATAAACAAACAAACGTTTTTATTTGTCATAAATGTGTTCAGTGACTACGTAATTTAGTACTAATATTCTTCAATGTGAATAAGAAAGCGCCGAAGAATTAATGAATTTAATATTTCATTTCTTGTTTTACATTCTTTTAATACACTATGGAACTGAATTTTATCGATTATTAATACCAGCATTGGAGTACAAGCTCAGCTTAAGATATCATTATAGTACATTTTAATAAAGAGAACAGATCAATTTTAAGGTGATTAAATGCCCTGTTCTTTGTCGAACGTTCTTTCTTTTCTAATACTTTTTTATAAAATAATTTATCTCCTGCATATCGTTTGTTTGTTAAGAACAAAGCTGCACAATGGACTAGCTGTGTTATGCCTACGACATCTATAGAAATTCGATATTTAGCTGCTGAACCACAGGGTAAATCTTCAGATTTACAACGCTAAAATCAGGGGTTTGATTCCCTTAATTGGACTTAGCAGATAGTCCATGTGGCTTTGATATAAGAAAACACGCATATATATATATATATTATAATAATATTCAGTTATTATTATACTTAAGGAGTATTTTAAAGCGAAGGAACAAGCTGGTTGTTGAGATTTCAGTTTCAGCCAGAATCTTTGGCACGTTGAGTAATCAAACAGACATATTAGTAATAACCCACAATATCCAAAATCTTGTTGTAACAAAACTGGAAACTAACACTGATAGAACAGAAACATAGGGTTACTAAATATTGTTTATATTTCTTTTTCTATAATTCTATCTACAAATATATTTAAATTCTAGCGTTCAGTGTGTAGGTTATTATCAGAGCATTTTCTCTAGATTCTTGCTAACCCTGGTTTGATCCTTCTGAAATGCGTATAGTAGGTTTTTTCTCTTGCTTTTAATGCTACCAATAAATTATTATACAGTAATACCCTTGAAATTCATTTTAATATCTTCAGATTCATTCTACTGACACGAACAAATGAATATAAAATATTCTTTAAAAAAAAGGATAAGTGTCGTTAGGGATATTAAAAATCTAAGTGTTGAATAATTTCTTCGTTTTCAACAATAATTGTTATATGGAATTTTATACATAATGCTGTAACAGTTAAAAATATATAGTTCAGATGGATTACTAATGCTAGTGTTTTTAATCATATGAATACTATCTATTAATGAACCTGTAAATACATTTTAATTTTTGCATTCGTCTAGAAACAGTTTTCAATTTGTTTTAGCATTATTTTCTCGAAAAGGGGCTTCAAACAGCTCATACCACACTAATACGTCAGTCAGTCGACACTAAAATGACGTCACACAAATGACATTTAACGTTGCAATTTGTACTGTTGTGACTGACATCAGTGAAACTTGCGCATGCCAGGAATCACAAGAAAAACTACGCATGCTTACGCTATAACACAGCACGACATATGAACTTTAAAGCAAGAAATAATAATAGTTGTTACTCTTAATTTTGAATTCATTTTCTCTTGAAACAGAACATTTTCAGGGTCCTTTTGGAAGTTTGTTGATTCTTTGAAGTTAATCACAAAGCTACACAATGAGATATCTGTGCTCTGCTCACTATGAACTGGTTTCTAACGTTGTATGTCCACAGGTAGAGCACTGCGCCGCCTTGTGGAGGTACGTTTAGTTTTAAACAGTTTTATGTTACTCATATCTACATTTATATTCTTCTAGAGTTAAAATAATTCCTGATGAAACTAAATAGAATATTCACTTCCATTTTCAATGACGTTTGTATAAAGTTAAGCACAAAGTTACACAATGAGCTGTCTGTGACCATCACGGGTATCGAAACTCAGTTTCCAGTGTGTAATTGAATATATACTGCAGTGCTACTGGGGGACTTGCAGTTAAGATGCAAACTTGAAGAATGAACACCGGCTTCATTCGAACGACGGCTTAATGTTTTAATTTTGATTTATAAATAACACTTAAACGACTTTAGCTCTGCAATAGCTAAGTTTAGTGCAATACTCTTAAACAAATGTGGTTTACCAGTATGTCCTAATAATTTTACTTTTTGTTATTGGTAAGTTTTAGCTTTCTTTTTTTAAGCCCTTTGAATATTTTCGATGCTAACCGGTCTTTTTTACAATCTGCAACAAGTGTAAGTTCTTCGACCATGTCACTGAGAAACTATTTTAGCCTCTTCCGTGTTTGAAACACGTTTAGATAATTGTATTGTTTTCATAGGATCCCTAGTTTGTTTGTTTGTCTGTTTTTGAATTTCGCTCAAAGCTACACTAGAAATGTCTGTGCTAGCCGTCCCTAATTTAGCAGTGTAAGACTAGAGGGAAGGCAGCTAGTCATCACCACCCACCGCCAACTCTTGAGCTACTCTTTTACCAACGAATAGTGGGATTGACCGTAACATTATAACGCCATCACGACTGGGAGGGCGAGCATGTTTGGCGCGACTTGGGCACGAACCCGCGACCCTCAGATTACGAAGCGCACGCCTTAACGCAGTAGGCCATGCCAGGCCAAGGATCCCCAGAGGCACAGTGCTGTGTCTGCGATCTTACAACACTAGAAACCGATAGCCCATTGTGTATCTTTGTGCGTAATACAAACAAACAATTTTTTTCATAGCTAAAAAAAAGGGAATGTTTTCATGAAATGTTTAAAGTTTTTGCAAGGGGAGGCTTGATTATTATGTTTTAGTGGCCAAATATCTGTTGATAAAAACAGTTATAGTCATTAGAATAATGTTAGATATTGGATAATTTTAATTTGAACAGCACGGGACTCTATGCGACACATGAGCTAAGCAGTCATATCATAGAACCGTGTTTCTCACATGTAGTCGGCCCTAATTTATAACTCTTCTCCAAAGGAAATGGGAAATTTGATTGTCAGAGTTATACTGTTCTCATAGCTGAAAATACGGAACTTCTTCAACAACATATTTTAGCTCGAACCTTGGCCCTTCTCTTCCACGTACCTCCAGAGCTGGATCATTTGATGATGGTGTAAAAATCTTAACATAGTAGTAAGATTGTTAGAATTCTTAACAAGTAAAAGGTTGAATTGGGACAATTTTTACAAATATAACATTTATGGTAACATTTCCTAAAATGTTTTAGCATTCACTTATTTTGTATATTTTTACAAAATATATAATTTTATGGCGCACGAAGTAAAATGTTAGATTTAAGCAGAAGACTAACAACAGTTTATCTGAACGATCTTTTTTCATGCTAATGCAATGACGTGATGTTGTAAACACGAGTCGTAGTGCCACCAACGTGTGATGGGTTTGTCATGTACCTGTTTGGCTCATGCTGAATTACTGACCGTTTAAGAGTGCAATAATGCTATAGAAATGTGCATGTCTGAAGGACTAAATAAAAACTTTTCTGAAGTGAAAAATTAATATTGCAAGGAATTCGATTTTTGTTGAACACGAAAGTCCCCCTCTCAGGTACAATAGTAATCCTTTGGATTTACAACGCTAAAATCAGGGGTTTGATTCCCCTCGGTGGACTCAGCAGATAGCCCGATGTGGCTCTGCTATAAGGAAAATACACACACACACACACACTTGAACACAAAAAAATCACAAACTTTCGAAGAAAATGTATCCTCAGTGATCTCCATGGAAACGGAAATACTCTCGTAAAACAGAACGCAATCAACATTTTAAATCATGCCCTTGACCATTGGTTTCCAACCAGGGGTTCGAGATACCGTTCCAGGGGGTGCGATATAACATTTGTTTTGGCCACCTACACCTTTGTTCTTAAATAAATCATAATTGTAAGGGGTGCGAGAGCATATTACAAATTTTTAGGGTTGCAAGGTATAAAAAAGTTTGGGAACCACTGCCTTAGACAAAGGTGTAGCAGATTTTATTTTTTGTAAGACTTTAATAACTATTTCTCCTTCTCCTAATGTTTAATCTTAAACCAATTAATTCTTTATTCGATATTTAATCTAATTATGTAATATAAATCAACGAACTAAAGAAAATTAAACCTGACAACAGCGACGTACTTTCATAGCGTTCACTATTGGTATATTACTTTATTTCACGTCACTGAAGAGCCTTTATGCGCTGATGTACCGTGAAGCATCGAGTCATTCCCTTACTATTGGTGTAGTGTTCATAAATAGTTTTAGTTTTAGTTTTTGTAACTAAGTTAATTGTAAATAGCTAACCAGACAACATTCGGTAAACTCGCTCGTTTTCTATATTGTGATCCCAGTATAGCCAGCCGACCCACACATTCGGGTTTTATTTGTCGCGATCTTCATTAGCTCTACAAGGATAATATATTTCATGATGTTTCTTCGCGCAATTCATCATAATTCATAACAGAGATGAAATGGAACGTGCACCTCATTGACTCCTCGAGGACTCCGAGTTGAATCAGCGCAGACAGCTCGTGACTCGTTTGAGAAACACTGGTATAGCAGTAACAAATAGGATTATTCCAAAATTGGCTCAAAACATCGGAATAGATAAGATGAATTGAGACATTGAAGTGTATAGTTAAATATTTAGTTTTGGAAGCTTTCGCAGTGGATGATAAATATTTCGGAATTTTGTGGTGTGAGGTGTAGAATAATCCGCAAAAAATTATGTATATGTTTATCACAAAATTAATAATTAATCAAGTGTAAATGTTACAGCAGCACCGATACAATGCACAGTAAAAACATGATGTACTTGTAATCGTAATTGCAAATCAATTGTAAATTGTACGGTATAATGAAATAAGGTACTGTAATATACACCGTAAAATATTACCTAATATTCTTGCAACATTTTTACATTAAATATTTTACAAAGGTTTCACACAGTTATTCACAGCACAATTTTATTATATATTCATATAATACCTCACCTTTTGGTAAAAGGTTATTAAACGTACGTTGATCAATAAAATTTTTATCATTTTTTTACATAATTTACTGTTAAAATACCAGAAAAATTGATTGTTTAGTTACATTGCGTGATAAATACATACATGGAAAGAAGAGATTACATATCGTCAATGTTTCCCCGTCACACCAAACATGCTCGCCCTGTCAGCCGTGAGGGCGTTATTATATGATGGTCAATCCCACTATTCATTGGTAAAAGAGTAGCCCAAGAGTTGGTGGTGGGTGGTGATGACTAGCTGCCTTCTCTCTTGTTTTACACTACTAAATTAGAAACGGCTAGCGCAGATAGCCCTCGTGTAGCTTTGCGCAAAATTCAAAAATGAACATACACCATGGAGGTTACTGCTATCAATGGCTGTATTGTCACGGTTTATTTTTGGTATGTGCTACGTAGGAAATATATTACTAGGTAGATCTTACTTCATCCCGGTCGCGCCAAACATGCTCGCCCTTTCAGCCGTGGGAGCGTTATAATGTCACGGTCAACCCCACTATTCGTTGGTAAAAGAGTAGCCTAAGAGTTGGCGGTGGGTAGTGATGACTAGCTGCCTTCCCTCTAGTCTTACACTGCTCAATTAGGGATGGCTAGCACAGATAGCTCTCGAGTAGCTTTGTGCGAAATTCAAAAATATACAAAATAGATCTTACTTATTTCTTTAATAAGCTGAAATCTCTATTTCTCATCGTTGGAAACTTCAATAAACAATGTCATCTGGAAATATGCTGTTATGATTGGAAGTTATAGGTTTGTAGAGCTCATACTTTTTGATCATAATGTTTCTCTTCTGACTTCTGGTTCCACATCGTAACTTTGCATGCCTTGAAATAGAATTTTATTTCAAATGATCTGTCCGTTTATTTACAGGTGGTTAAAGCACTCGACACGTAATTCTAGGGTCGCGGGTTCGAATCCCTTTCACACCAAACATGCTCGCCATTTCAGCAGTGGAGGCGTTATAATGTGACGGTCAATCCTACTATTCGTTGGTAAAAGAGTAGCCCAAAAGTTGGCAGTGGGTGATGATGACTATCTGCCTTCCCTCTAGTCTTGCACTGCCTAAATTAGGAACGGCTAGCGCAGATAGCTTTGCGCGAAATTCAAAACAAACAAACCATTTATTTACATCGTATTTTTAATTAATTTTCCTGAAAAATGGGTCTTTCATCTTTTCCTAAGGTCGAATAAACTTCACTCTAATATCTAGTGATGGCTTTCACAACCAGGAATCCAAAATAGATTAGAAGATGAGACCTGAAGTGTCTTAAAGAACATATTCGGCCGCTCAATTACATATCTGCGTACTCGCACCGCTAAAAATCTGGTTTCGATATCTTTTGTGTTTAATTATAAACAAACAAAGAAGGGTATATTCGCACGACATTAGCTTCTAGTCTCTATGTTTTTAGACTCTATGCAAGGAGACTCTTCGTTTGCCCCCCACTGACATAGCAGTACTTCTGCAGACTTATATTTATAAAAACCAGGTTTCGATACCCTTAGTTGGCAGAACACAGATAGCCGTTTGTGTAACTTTGTACTTAACTCTTTGCTTTTCCAATCCAGAACTAATACACAGAGCATTTTTAACTTTTTCATACACTATGTAACATATTTCATCGTAAAATGCTATAAAGATAAAATCAGCTATCCCATCCAACAGTTTAGACAGCTTATGCTATTTTTGCAAATACACTTTCCGTATTCCAATATTCACTCTATTTATCCAGGAAGTATTGAGTAAATTAGGTTTATATTTCTTTTGAGATATGTTTGTTTGCTGTTTTGCTTTGATTGTTATCCTGTCTTTAAAATATTCCTGTGCATAAATTTTAAATCCTGCTGCTTTCGACCTCGTGAAACAGGTAAGCCACTGTCGTTTTCTCTGGTAACAAATGTTCTGCTGCTCCAAATACTAAACCAATCAATAATTGATTTATTCCATTTTCTTATCTGTTTTCAGTCTTGTTAACATTTGTCTTACATCTCCGAGGCCTGCATGTAAATCTTATATTTTAACATTTCATTGAAAATCTTGATTTCTTTTTAAAAATCAATACTAAATCAATGAAAATTATCAGTGTTCTTATTACAATTAAAACTGTTCCGTTATCTCGACATATGCAATTTTAACTCGTAAGTCTATTTCTCAATACATTTCATTACTGTTAACTTATTTATGAAGGACGTTGGACCATTTGACAGGTTATTAAAATATTTATACTAAAAATAATTAAATTAATCGAGAATTGTGCCATGCTGATTCAATATATTAAATATATCGCTGAATCTCAGATTCTAAAATAGACTTACCTATTTGTGTTTCAAGGTTACCTTAAGCGTATAAAGTACATATCTATTCAAATTCAACTTAAATTTTTCTTCGAATGAGCTAACGTTCCAACGTTGCTGTTCACAACTATCCTCAGTGCAGTGCAGTAGTTCTTGAATAGTTTTAAAATTTCTTTTAGTTTGTGCTTTGTATTCTTGTGGTCCTTTTCTGCAAGAAATCTCAAAGGCTTTTAATCCGTGAGAAGCTGAAATCTTACAGCATCAGACATGTCTATATTCATTTTACGGTGTTTATAATCAGGCATAAATGAATCAGCATGTTTTCATTGAGCTGCGAAAAAATATTTTTACGAACTTTTGCTACAACGTTTTGAAACCACAGCAATGGCCTTGAAAATCAGGTGATATTTATGCAATTTGTTGACTGGCTTTCCAAGGCAAATAGAATAATATATGTTACTTCTCATCCAATCACAGTATTGTGTATAAGATGTATGTGGTACCACTGATCCCAGCATAACAATGTGGATAAACAGTGTTTGTTGTCTTTAGACATTATTGCTATGCTATGAAAACTTGACGTATAATATCTCAGATCTCATCAGAACATTACGGAGAAGCAGTATACATATTTTACTTTCATTCCAATATTGTAAAACCTTAAAGTGTTACTTCTGATCGTGTTACAAAAACAGTGAGAGCGCAACGCGTGTTATTTTCTACTTTATTACAATAATCTGAATAATCTGTGTGAAGAAATAATAAGATTCAATAGAATGTTGACAGAACAATACATATTATTTCTTAACGTATTAAAACAATAGAAATAAGCACTATATTTTTGTGTGTCTTTAGTATTTATCCCTAGTTGATTAGTGGTAACCTTATGTTCTTACAACCCTAAATTCTGTTGTTCGATTAAATGTGGTGGACAGCCTGTAGATAGCCTATTGTGTATTATTGCACAAACAAACAGGCAGTTAGTTATTCTCTAGTTGGTGTTGTTTGTTACAAAAGCGTAAATGAAAACCAGGCTTGTTTAGAAAGCCTATATATACAATATATAGAATATTGTATATAGAAAGAATATATACAAATTTGTATATATGACGTTAATGGTTGATTAATATTTCTTCGGAATATTATATCTAAATAAGTGTTTTGTGAGCATGTTTTCTAAAAATTAATTTATATCACAAAAAAAAACGTGTATAAATAGTCTTTAAAGTTTTCTAGTATTTCAGGCTAACAAATGTTTTGTGTAGTCAATGGCCCTGGTTAGTACATTACTTTCATGTTATGTTCGAATCTGCTTTTGATTAAGCCTTATCCTTATCACTACTGGTTTTCTTATGCTCAGAGGTCAAAGGTCATGTCATCTCACTTATGGACTTACATTCAAATTGTTATTGAACTATTATTTTATGAATTTATGTCAATATGTTTAGTATCGAATTGTAGGTTATAATTCATATTCCAATATTATGTACTGAGCAATTTATTAATTCAAAAGTCAATATTTAAACACATTCTAAATATCATTTTTTGTTACATGTCATCTTGAATGAAGCTTTGACTTAAAATAGATGTTTTCGATAAAATAAAATAATAAATATATATAGATGTATAATGTTATTAGATTTAAGCTATTTAGACTAAAACATTTGTGGTTTGGTGTGGTAATTTGTAATATTTCTGGAAAGAAAACGTAATTTATATTTATTTCTTAATTTCAATTATTATTACAACTAATTAAACCCGTACAGAAATGAAATAGTGAAAAAAAGATAAAATATAGTTTTCTCTAATTAATAATTATCTGGAGGTTATAAACATTTCTCATCTCAAGTTTGACAACGTTTTGATACAGAAAAGTGTTTTTTATCTTAAAACATCACTTTGCATGTTGAATAATGTGTGTGTGTTTTAATAACAAAGCCACATGTCTACCGAGAGAAATCGAACCGTTGATTTTAGCGTTGTAAATCCGTAGACTTCCCTCTATCCTAGCGGGTAACCGTGTTGGATAGCGAACATTCTAAAAATAAAAATGCACGTTAGTTAAAAATCTTGAGTTTAATAAAAAGTATGATACTTTGTTCAAGAAAGCATCGTAATGTTAGCTAATAATAATAATAGTTAAATAGGTTTTGTGAAGATACGCATACTGTATTAAAAGTAATAACTGATGTATCAAGCACAAGAAAATTCATCCTTTTTCCACTATTTCACGAGTGCAACAAATTTTGTGAAGTAAGTGTCCTTAACTGGAATATTGACATAATGTACATATTTTGTTATATTCAAATCTTCTTGACAAACCTTATTGATTAAACCACGCGAGAAAACTGCTTTTTCAAGAATTACTCCCACGTAATTAAATGTCTGATCCTGCAGTTTGTTATAGTTAAGGCAAATAATTTTATGTCAAATGTATAACTTTCGTACTTAATGACTAATAGTTTTTTTACTGAAATTTTTAAAACCTATTATCGAAAATGAAAACATCATTTATAATAGTGTATTTGGCGGGGCCTGGCATGGCCGAGCGCGTTAAGGCGTGCACTCGTAATCCGAGGGTCGCGGGTTCGCGCCCGCGTCGCGCTAAAACATGCTCGACCTCTCAGCCGTGGGGGTGTATAATGTGACGGTCAATCCCACTTTTCGTTGTTAAAAGAGTAGCCCAAGAGTTGGCGGTGGGTGGTGATGACTAGCTGCCTTCCCTCTAGTCTTACACTGCAAAATTAGGGACGGCTAGCACAGATAGCCCTCGAGTAGCTTTGTGCGAAATTCCAAAACAAACAAACAAACAAGTATTTTGGCGTCATCGGTTGGCTTTAAAAAATACAAAATTTCTTTGTTTGTTTTTTATTCAAATTTTCCCTACTGTTCAGAGAGCTTGTTTGGAATTAGACACAAAGTTACACTTTTGGCTGTTTGTGCTCTCTGCCCATCACAAGTATCGCATCACGCTATTAGTACACAGACTGTGCTTCTTGTACATATGATGTAATATATTAAATATAATAAGTACGTGTGTTTCTTATACGGCTATCTGCTGAGCCCACCGAGGGGAATCGAACCCCTGATTTTAGCGTTGTAAATCCGTAGACTGAACGCTATACTACAAGGGGGGCAAATATAATAACAAAAACAAATAACGTAAAATCTAGACTCCAATAGGATTTGAATGTGAAACTCTAGCATGACACTGTCTCTTTAACATGTGAAACGTGACATTATCTCTTTAACCGTATGTTAAACAAAATTAATTAAAATCGTAAATTATCCAGTTATTTTGGCTTTTCGTTATATTGTAATATTTCGTTCACCATCTGAGAGTTAATAATTAGTGTGTGTTTTCTTAGAGCCAAGCCACATCGGGCTATCTGCTGAGCCGACCAAGGGAAATCGAACCCCTGATTTTAGCGTTGTAAATCCGTAGGCTTACCGCTGTACTAGGGGGGGGACGTTAATAATTAGAAAATATCAGAGAACTCGCTATTCGACTGGGATTTCAACTCGAGACCTCTATTTGAGAAAAAAACACTAAGCGAAGTAGAATGTTACCACCAGAGTCTAGCGTTACTCACAAGAAGAACATTCCACTGAAAGAGAGAAAAGAAAGTGGCTTTTATAAACATAGATTTAAAATTTTAATATGAGTACTCATCACCCAACATTCAACTTTAATAATTCCTTAAAAAATAAAACTAGAAACAAATTTATTATTCAAATTATTTTAATAAAGAACAAGAGTCGACAGAATAACACCAGTTCAAAAGAAATAACAGCAATAAATCATTAATTACGAAAATAAAAGTAGTTTCTAAGAAAGCACGTAAATACTGTATTATTTATGGTTTAATCTCAATTATTTACCATCTTATTCTAATTTTTACTTTACAATACTGCTCTGAAAATACGCTTTCATTCATTTTACACAGATTTTCATATTTTAAATTATTTCAGAACATGTGTTGTTCTGTAGAAAAAGTTTCATGAGTATGTATTCCGACCATGAAAATATAATGTACTATGTTATTTTTCAATGTTTACGTTAAAACAGATTACCATGTTTAAATATTTATAGTTTTCTCAATGAACTTGAAAAAACCCTGTACATATTTATTGTTAGATCTTTGAAGTAAGGGTAAACATACTAAGAATTTTATCATACATTTAGATGCATAGATAAAATCATTAAGTTCTTATAATGAAAAACATACTTCGTGACATATCTTTCATCTCTACAATCAAACATGAATGCCACAATGCTGAATATAAATCAGAGTCAAGACCAGAAGGTAAGCTAAGTATTGTTAGCTTCCATTATATTTCAAACACTATCTTCTTGTAATAATAAAGTCGTAATTTTCAAGCTTCAATGTTTACTTGAATCAATTTTAGATCGAACTTTTTCTCCCTGGAAAGTGTTCTTTTCACCCTTGTGATAGATGCCACATGTTATCTTTAAGAGCAGTGAAATGAAAACTTCTGTAACGAATGGGCATGTATTCATTGAATAATTTCTTTTAAGAGTTGCTTTTAATTTTTAATTTGTTTATAGCACAAAAAATTGTTATCCTTGTTAAGGTCATCACGGGTAGTTTGCCTAATTTTTAGTGTTATAAGCTATCAAACGTGCTATGTTCAACTGGAAGCGTGGGTTGCGATAAGTTTTAAGACGCATCTAGTTTGTATTTGTGTTTATATTTGCCTTTTTGAAAAGTGAACATTTCTTTTCAGGGGAAAACAGTACTAAAAAAAAGATTATGTGTGATGTGTGGGGTTTTCATACTTCCTCAATGTTGAAAGGCAGAAACAACATGAAATTATTTTAAATGTTTGTTCTTCTGCATGTCATACTCTGTATATTCTGAACAGTTGATCGTACACAGCGAATTATATATCAAAATACCAGTTTTTAAGAGTACATTACATAAATGTTGTTAGTGTTTTCTTTTGCATTTCCTAAAAGTTCATATCGATATCAACGTCAGTCTTTCATTCAGTCTTTGTATGTGTTAAATTAACAATATCAGAAAAACTTATTAAGAACAAAAAATTTTCTTTTTGGTTTGTGAGGGAATTTCATAAAAAACAGGACTTCCTCCGTCAAGTGACTGAAAAAAAATATTTTGATTATAGAAGCATAAACAAAAAAACTTAAATAGAGCAATTTGTGGAATATGTTTCTTGTTTTTCGCTTTATATTTATTGTTTATTATACTTTCCATGTTTTTTATTATATATATTCATGATTTTATTGTACTATGCAAAATAAATTGAGCTGAACTAAATCAAATATCTCCCCTTTAACATTTCCTTTAGAAACGGCTACTACCAGAAACACTCACACTGCAGCGGTTTTTCCCTGCGCTCAATAAAATGACAAGGAACAATGGCAGCCAGGGTAAAACATTTCAGCAGCTGCTTAGGGAAGCTGAGCCTTCAGTTGTGCTGGATGCACCCATTGCGTCGAAAAACAAAGTTTGTTGTCAACAATGCATTACATTTAGTCTCCTTTTCTTGAAAACAAACGTGATACATTTTTTATTATTGAATAATCCATGAACTGACAGAAAGCGGTTATAAACGGTCCATTCAGTTGCGAGTCCATGCCAAGCTTCTCATTCATGAAAGATAAACTAATTAATTGAAGAAAATATTTTAAAAATTTACGTGTTTACTTCTGTTAGTGAAACAAAAATTATACACATTTTTATACCAAATACATGAAGATGGCATGCTTAATATTATTAGTTTTATTAGGAAATACTTATATGGATATATATTTAGTATTTTCAAAACAAAATCAAATAAAAGTTTATATTGACTCACCAAGGAAACAATAATATTAGTTGTGTTTCTATCATTTATGTATTTACACCTTATATTACTCGTAATATAATTTGTTTATCTATCAGTGATGTCGAGAAACCCACTTGTTGAGAATTTTATATGCAAAAACGGCTCGTTTTGGGTTCAGAAAATATTTTAAATAGAAGATCGAAACGTTGTTCGCTCTTCTATTTAAAATATTTTTTGAAGCCAAAACGAGCCGTTTTTGCATATAAAATTTGGTTATCTGCTTTATGAAGCTTGCTCATCAGTTTACTCACGGTTGTGTTAACAGAATCAGTCCTTACCTAACCATTCAGCGTACTGCGAATGTTTACATTTTAAAGAACTTCTTTTACGGAAACAACTAATGTAGTATTGTGCAAAAAATGATCAGAGAAAAAAATTTGTCATGCGTTAATGATCAAAGTTGAAACTATTCAAGCAACACAATAAACCTAAACAGTGAATTACAATGCTGAAATTAAAAGGTTATATTTACATGAATTCCAGACACTAACATTCTATGTTTATATGAATTCCAAACACTAACATCTCATATTTGCATGAATTCCAGACACTAACATTTTATGTTTACATGAATTCCAGACACTAAAATCCTATGTTTACATGAATTCCAGACACTAACATTCTATGTTTACATAACTTCCAGACACTAACATCCTATGTTTACATAAATTCCAGAAACTAACATCCTAGAATACGTAGATAATAACTACAAATAACAACAAGGAAGCATTCAGATGCACCATTTGTGTAAGTAACTCCATCTTTATAAACTGTATACATGATCAGTTATAAACTAAGCATAAAATGGTAGCAACTAAAACTATTTTCTCTTGTAACACACAAATTGTTTTATTGAGATGTTATACCAATTAGAAGCTCAGACGCTGATTCTATAATTTCAGATAAAATTGTAATAAATATATATGTGTGTGTGTGTGTGTGTGTGTGTGTTAGGAATATCTAAAATTCACCAACATTCAAAACGCTGACACCTTTTTGTAGGAAAATGTAGAGATTGGTTCATTTGGAATTTCGCACAAAAACTATATGAGGACTACTAGTCCTTAATTTAGCAGTGATAGATTAAAGGAAAGACAGGTAGTCAACATCACCCACCGCCAACTCATAAACCACTCTTTTATCAACGAATAGTGGGATTGATAGTCACGCTATAAAGGCACCATAAATGAAAGAGCTGTAACCAGAGGGCTCTGACAGGCCTGAGTTTAAAGAAAACAAAAACGTTAAAATATATCAGAAAAATACTTTACTGTACGCATTGTGATGTGAGAACATTTGATCCTAAACTGCTCATATTTCAATTCAATATCTGTAATAATAATTGTAATAAATCTAAAATAATTACTGATTTGCAACCATAATAACTCACTAGTTTGAAGACTAGTTGAATTGTTCTTGCTATGGCAGATGTATAAACTCGTAATAATTCAGTGAGAATACTGTACATTAAACATTTGAATTTATTCTTATATGACAATCAAGTGTATCTCCTGGGTAAAGAATGTTCACTGTTTTATATTTAAGTTGCTAAATTATGTTTTAGGTGCCTTAAAGAAAAGGCATAAAATTTCATTTAGGGCAAGCGAGAACTGCGATTTAAAAAAATTAAAAGTTTTGTTATTTGTTTCTGTTGTGTGTGTGTTTTAATAGGAAAATGTGATACGAATTAAATAAAAACAAAAGCTTCTAACTAACAATTTATTATAATTGTTCTATAATAAATTTATGATTAATTGTTTCAAAATGTTTTCTTTTGTTTGTGTCTGGCTTTATTGTTAATTATTTTTTGGTATTATAATAACTACCAACAGATGGCGCACTATCAGCTCTTTTGGGCATAGAATAAACTGCACTATATATTTGTTATATTTCAAAGTTTTTTAGAAAAAATGTATCTTAAACACACTTACAAAATACAAATATCCTGTAGATCTATATTCTACTGCTGCATAAAATAAGCTTTTAATCCAAATTAAATAGGATAGAATACTTTTAACCTAATAAAATCTATTCCTAACATTATAATTGAATTAGTATTTTCGAAATGTAGTTTATTCAGTCTGGTTTCTAAGTAACAAAGTGATCCTTAATTTGCTTTTGATATGCTTTACCGAAACATGTAGTTTATTTGCACCAAACGCAATATTTCCAATAATTAATTTTGTTTGTTTAGAAATTAAGCACAAAGTTACACACTGGGCTAGCGGTGCTCTGTCCACCGCAAGTACTAAAACCGGGTTTTCAGCTGTCGGAGTCCACAGACATACCGTTGTGCCAGTGGGGTGCAAAAAATTTTGAAGAAATAAACCCATGTTAAGTTTGTGTAATATAGTGTTTATAAGTAAATGGTCTAAGACTTGAAAACTTGTGTATTATACCAAAAAGTACTTAAAGTATAACGCTTATATTTTCAAAACAGCATCCGAAATGGAAAAAAATAATTAATTTTTGCAAAATAGCAAAAAAGAACACAAGTAAACAGGCAAATTAAATTATGGAAGCAACTTTTATTGTGAACTAAAACCTGAACGGACAGGGTTGCGAAATTCGATGCAACCCAACACACTCCTCACTTTAAACTCTTGAAAAATTTTAAAACGAAAATCAATCTCGTTTCTTACACAAACAGATCCGACTGTTTTAAAGTCCAAATTCTAAGTTAAAAAATTGTTACCACTACTCTATGTAACGTATGAGAACCTGACCAGAACTAGTGGTCAGATCGCTCGACTCGCAAGATTCAGTCGCTGAGCATGTTCGCCCTTACAGCCGTAGAGACGTTATAGTCAAAAGTATGTTGGTAAAAAGAGTAGCTCAAGAGCTTGCTGTATGCCTTACCTATAGGTTTTTACTTCTACATTAGAGACAGTTACCAAAAGAGGAAACTGACACCAACAGCTAAAGCTGTCCGAAGATCCTCAATGATGAATTAGTTCTCAAAGACTCCCAACGGTTGCAGGGGACTCGGAACTTAAAAATTAGTATTAATTAAATGTATATCTTAAGAAATGAAAAGCGATTTTTTTTCTCAAAAGAGCGGTAAACTAACATACTGTTGTATGACTAACAGTAAGACTAGAGAGAAGGCAAATTGTCATCAACACTCACCGTCAACTTTTGGGCTAATATTTCATTAGGCATTAATGGGATTGACTGTATCATTATAACGCCCCCACGGCTGAAAAGGCAGATATGTTTGGTGGGATGGGGATTCTAACCCACGATCCTCAGATTACGAGTCGCACATCTTAACACGCTTGGCCATGCCGGGCCCCTTAAAACTAGAATTTAGTAGCTCAAAAATATATCAAATCTGTGTTACTTTCCCTTTTTATCGAAACATTTTCTTAAAAAACTGTACCGTAAGTAAAGACTTACTTCTAATAATACGGAAGTGTAGAATGGTTTCCAAAAGCAATAAATTATTACGAGTCGAACGCCTTAACCCACCTGGCCATGCGGGATCCGAAAAGAATTCCACTGACAGCCTGTTCTCTGACAGAACATTCTGATTTTATTGTACTTGCTTGTTATATATCAAGCACCTTAATCATAATCCCACTTTTTATGTTTTTTATATATAAACGCCATTAATAAAATAAACTATTTTGAAGGAACTGAATATTATGAATACACATTACAGGTTCATATTGTATTCACGACATTATGACTTCGGCTTGCTTGAAATAGTTGTGTATGAATAGCTTCTTGTCAAAACACAGTATCTATACAAAACTTAGTTTATAAATCTTATGAAATACAGAGCGCTTTTATTACGCAATATCGTAGAAAATAAACATGCGTGTTCCAAAGAACGAGTTCCTTATAAGCTTATAAACAGTGCGATCTATTACTACCAGAAATACACTCATTTCCCTTGTGGCGAATCATAACGTCCGTTGTTTGGACCCTTACATTTTAGGATTTTCAAGGTCACAGTGTGATAATATTATAGATTCTGGAGCAACAAAGATATTTTAATTTTGCACCTCAAGGGAAAACGATTAATTCTACATTCTTCGTCATCCATTAGGGTGCAGTCTATTAAAACAGAGTAGCTATTTAAAGATCACCACCAGCTCAGACAAATGGTTTACATAACATTTTCAAAGCGTCCGCTGGTCAAGCACATAATACCAATTCTAAACATGAACCGATGGCATATCTATTTCACTTTATATCTTTTAGTTGAGCTTTTAAAAACTCTCTTGATCTCGAGCAGAATTCAAAGGTTATTACTGTATTCTAAAGCAAGCACATATCTTAGCGTAGAGAAGTTCAACGTCCTGTCATTTGCTGTGTTTACGGTTGCTGTACACAAGATAGGTGGCGTCTTGGCAGGTACGTCACTGACCTCCGGTGAAACTCCGCCATGCAGATATCTTTTACACACCCAACCTGTATGTGCACGTGACCGTAACCTTGATAACCATGTTCTTTCAGAGGTAACACGAGCGCATCGTAAATTGAATGGTGGAACTAGATTGCGTATTTACGAACATCACAAGCTTTTCAACCAAAGTTTTCACCAAAGGCTCTTGTAGACATTGGTAAATATTGCTTGAAGGAACATAAAAACTCGCAAACCACCAAAAATCCTGCCTTGAAAGCCTCATACGCGGCAAATTGAGAAGTGTGTAAATATTTAGAATTTCGTAAGTAAATTTTGTTGTAATGGTGTTGTGATCTAAAAAATCCGCTTCTATAAGTTGGGTCCGGCATGGCCAGGTGGATTAATGCGTTCGACTCGTAACCTGAGGGTCGTGGGTTTGAATCCCCGTCACACCAAAGATGCTTGCCCTTTCAGCCGTGGGGACGTTATAAGGTTGCGGTCAATCCCACTATTCGTCAATAAACGAGTAGCCCAAGAGTTGACAGTGGGTGGTAATGACTAGCTGCCTTCCCCCTAATCTTGCACTACTAAATTAGGGACGACTCGCGCAGATAGCCCTCGCGTAGCTGTGAGCGAAATTCCCAAAAAAATCTCTAAGCTATGTGTGAATAAATATTTAATTTTGTGCGTTTTCATTTGACACACGTCTTTTAATTACAAAAAATAAACTGACATATACTTTTTAATTCATAATAACCGAAACAAATGGTGTTTTAAACATAAAGTATTTAATGAAAAAAGAGAAACGCGAGTCGACAAGTAATATTGCACTTTAATTAATAAATATTTTGTTTCTTTAGCCTCCTGCTAGTACACTGGTATGTCTACGGATTTTGAAACGCTAAAATCAGAGATTCGATTCCTCTAGGTGGGCCCAGCAGGTAGCCCGATCTGGCTTTGTTATAAGAAAAAAACACTCGTTGCGTTATGCCTATGAACATTGTTTGTCTCGGTTTTTAACGATAAATAGCATAATTTACCTTAGCATACACTATGTATATTTTTAGTTACAAGTTATTAGCGCGTTCTTTATCAATTCAGTTGAACCATGTATAATTCTTATTATTATTTTTGAACATAAACACTCGGGTAGAAAATTACACTAGAAAAGATTGTAGGTGCCATTCAATATTCTTAAAATTCAAATTTACTAATATTTTGTCAAGCTACCTAACCTTACAGGAAAACTAAGCACACAAAAGATGTGTATAAATACTGTTTTCTATTAATGTTCACATTAGTTCAAAGTTTATTATTTTCTTTAAACATTTTATCTCTTAATTTGAACAGTTTGTTAAAATTAGCACCAGCAAAAATGTGTTTTTGAAAATTATATATCATCATTAAGCATTCCATTCATTAAGTTTTTAATGTGGTGTATTTATGTTTAAAAAAATATTTTTGCGTAGAGAAGTCGTTTTTCACATTATGAACTTACGTGATCTGAACTGCCGTCAACATTTTATTACTCTTTATTTGATAGCTGTTGTTGTTTAGAATTAGGTACAAAGCTACACAATGGGCTATCTGTGCTCTGCCCACCACGGGTATCAAAACCCGGATTTTAGCGTGTAAGTCCGCAGACATACCGCTGAGCCACCGGGGGGCCTTTATTTGATAGAATTACATCTAACGATATTTAATTCTCATGTATATAACAGTCTGTATTAAGTAAAGACTGATTTGGCCAAACATTGCATTTTCTAATAGTTTGTTGAAAGGTTTGAAACTTTTTGCCGAGTCGTTCTTTATTATATTAAACAAGTAAGCGCCCACAGTGGC
Source organism: Carcinoscorpius rotundicauda (assembly GCA_011833715.1). Lineage (NCBI taxonomy): Eukaryota > Metazoa > Arthropoda > Merostomata > Xiphosura > Limulidae > Carcinoscorpius > Carcinoscorpius rotundicauda. Next base: position 53,668,700 of record CM022395.1, read on the forward strand.
TCAGCGGTTTGTCTGCGGACTTACACGCTAAAATCCGGGTTTCGATACCCGTGGTGGGCAGAGCACAGATCGCCCATTGTGTAGCTTTGTGCTTAATTCTAAAACAACAACAACAACTACACAAGTAAGCTTGATGCAAGAACATGAAATTAGCTGTTGGATACATTAAATAGAAAGTGAACTTTTGCCAATCACAACACGAGTAGCTTGTTGTGTAGCTTTAAGTTTAACAACGAACAAACTATACTTTATGCTAAGCCTGACTTGTAAAACCTCAAATTAGTTTCCATTTAGTTCTTCTGAATTATCATGAGTCATTTTACTTGATCATAACATTGTAGTGATGAGAATAGAAGAACTAAACTAAGATGTAATCTCTCACTACTCACTTTTAATTCTGGCCAAGACATCAATGTGTTTTTATGCTGCCTCTGTAACTGTTTCAATTAACATTATAGTGTTAATTTACAAATGGCTTCTTCAATTTTTTACGCTTTCGCCATTTATATTCTTTGGAATAGAAATATGTTGCTTGAAAGGACGCAATTATTTATACTTTGCTGATAATGTTTTCTATACCAGTATATTATAATATTTTCATTTTGTATTTATGGCAAAAATTATGCCCATAGTAAACACTATCTATCACCGTTTCTAATTTAGAACTATTGACCAGAGCAGGTAGACAGTTGATAACACCCTATCATGCACTATCCACACTATGAGATTGATGGTCAATCATATAACGAACCTAGAGCTTGTAATGTATAGAGAATAAATTGTGGCATTGCAAAGATTCGAACTTAGCTCACTATCTCCGAAATACAGAGTTTTCAAATAGGAACAACCCTTTTTTTCATCCTGTTCACAGTGAGAGATGTGTTACTGATGTCATTGGTCAGGAAAATCCTACATATTTACGTAACAATTTCCTGTTTCATTTTCTTAATTCTGCACCTCAGAATCAGGGCATACCTACCACGCTGCTTTCCTAACATTTAAACAGTCTGGCACTTAACGCGAATCAGGCACATGAGTGAGTTATAACTTTGCAACTGGAATGCTGTCATGACCGAGTTGTGCCAACGTTTCAAAAGAGGTCCAAGAGAATACTTTGCTACTTTCACTGATGATCTGCACCATCCCAATAGCATTAGGGTATTATGAAAATATCTTCATAGATAAGGACTGCCAAGTGATCAAAGAGAAAAAATATATTGCACTGACAGCTTCGGCGACTGTACCTCAACCAGATCACTACCGTATCTCTTACCCCAACCCCATGATGGACCTTTATGGATTGCTATACCATAAGATGAGACTGCTTAGACAAAGGACAGTTGAAATACTGTCTTATATCATATTACTCAGCTGATAAAGAATAAGATGCTAGAAATATTGATTTTGCTTTCAGAAAAAAGTCAGATGAGGAAGTACAATCAGAGTCATCAGAGATCAACAATGATGTTGTTGTGACTGGGATTAACAGCAAGACAACCAAGTATGACAGTTATTTGACTGCATACTCAATGGTTTAAAATAAATACATTTTTCATACTTTTAAACGAACCGAACGATGATTTATAATAAGCTTCATTTCATATATCATGTCACTTGATTATTACAAAATTACAACATTATGTTAACATGTACGCAGAGAAAGACTGTACTCTTTCTTGGTACAGAATGTGTGTGAGGACGTTTTTCATCACAGCATGTTGCCTGTATTTGATTAATGTGTTACTAACTATTGTAAGTTGATCAACTCACAAATGATGATACAATATTATAATACTTTCGCTTCCGATTTTTGTAGCCATCAAAGCAAATACAAAATAGTGTATTTACTTATATTTAGATTGTAACGCATGTTTCGGTTCTTAACTGCACACACGTACCTCAGATTTTGAAATTTAAATACAATTATTAGTGATACATCTATTTCAAATTTTTTCAACTGAAAAATATCTTATAAATGTTATTTCATTATGCTGTGAAACTTAGTTTGATTAACACACAAAATAAAACAAAACTGAAACCATGTACTAATTTCCAAGTTTCACCTGTAAACAACATACTTCTCGACTTTCTTTTGTTAAAATGTTTCCGTCCGACACGTTACAGATATTTGTGTTCATTAAAAGTTATCATATCTAGTTATCCATGTTTTGTTACTTACATAACTTTCCATATCTGTTAGTGATTTTTATTAATACAGCAATTTTTTTAACCTTTTATTATATAACAACACGTGGTCTGAAGAACCATTTTTATAGAATTACATAACTGGATATGACCGGTCAGAACATAATGTAAAGTAGTTACTTCAGTATAGAATACAAAAATCGTTTAAGCAATAATTTAAGTCTTTATGAAAAATCGAACACCTGGAGCTTCTGTAGAGATGAACAAAGCAGCTTATAGGAATATTAGAAAATTTAGGAGCAAAATGGTGGCAAAATATTCCAATGACTGAAATCCAAATCCTTATTTACCGAACATTATTATTATGTTTATCGTATTCATACATTAATATTTGTAAACGTTATCCAGATGCCACACTTCTGTGGAAGAAGAAAGTTGTTTGAAATGTGTCTTATTCGATTATTGATTATCTAGCAGTGTTTAAAACCTTGAAGGTTAACCTAATAGTTAGCCGAGCTGGAATAGAACTAACAGAAGTAGATGAGTTACTAACTGACTCATTTCGCATATAAGTCTTGACATAAGTCACAGATAGGTTAGCTCTATAGGTTTGACATAAGTCACAGAGAAGTTAGCTCTATAGGTTTTGACATAAGTCACAGATAGGTTAGTTCTAAGCTCTTAAGGGATATCATGCCTATCAGTGAGCCCTAACCAACTGACAACCTCCGCAGCACCTAGCCTTATCTTTTGTTACTTGTGACTACTACCAAAAGTTCCCTCAGTGCACCTGAGAATGCCGCATAAATAATCAGTTTGAATCAAGATACTTAAGTGCATTGTATTTATTAATGTTTAACAAAAAGTGGCATATTTAATTTGAAAACTATATTTTTAACACAGAAAATTGCTTTCGTAATTTAATTCAAAAGATGTTATAGAATCGGTGTAATTTAAGCGTTTATCGTTAGAAGCCTTAAGATAAAAAAATATGTCCCTCTAAGAAATATAATGATAATTTCTATTTCAAGACAAAGTAATATTTAGAAACTTAAATATATGACAGTCAAAACTGTGTTAATTTCTGAAAGGATGTCAGGATGTTAGTCAGGATTTAGCACCCAACCCATCAACATTCAACAGTAAAATTTTGCACAATATTTATTATAACCTTAAGATGTGTCTTTTATGAAATAAAGCTTTGTTTAATACATTACTGGTTCATTTAAGAAATAAGCTGTATGCCCATGCACAATATTACGTCATTTAAAATGGACTAAAATTGTCATATTAAAATATGACGGCTATTTTCATTTTACCCATCATATGGCTATGCTTTAAAATTACGAAGGTATTTATATCGGAAAAAATATTCTTGGAAGTACAGTCGTAAAAATTACTATTATATTAAAATGTTTGAATGACAAAGAGCATTTATTTGATCTGCTTGCTCGCTTTATTCGAAAGGTTTGAAATGACTTTTACCCTGACTTACATAGAATTTTATCTGCATGTAGTTTTCGTAACACAATTGGTATACTTGGTCTCAGCATAAATGATGACCCTTTTTTTGAGTAGCACTGAATAGTACATTCATCCTCTTCAATTCATACGATATTCATTAGATTGTACATGTCTCCTTGAGCCCAACAATATTGATTCTAATATGCCGAGCGCGTTAAGGCGTGCGCTCGTAATCCGAGGGTCGCGGGTTCGCGCCCGAGTCGCGCTAAACATGCTCGCCCTCCCAGCCGTGGGGGCGTATAATGTGACGGTCAATCCCACTATTCGTTGGTAAAAGAGTAGCCCAAGAGTTGGCGGTGGGTGGTGATGACTAGCTGCCTTCCCTCTAGTCTTACACTGCTAAATTAGGGACGGCTAGCACAGATAGCCCTCGAGTAGCTTTGTGCGAAATTCCAAAACAAACAATGCTTTATAAGCTGGACTCAAACAGTATTGCTTTAAAGTTCACTTTATTTCTTTAAATAAAAAAATATCATTTTAGTGTTCTTGGCCTTCTTGAATCAAACAGTATTGAAGAAGATATGCCGTGGCTCACACAGCATCGTAAGATCAGTATAATTTGTGTGTGTAAATCACTGAATAAAAAAAAACTAGGCAATTGTTATGATATCTTGATCGATATATTTTAGTGATCGAAATTCTACAGAATGAAATGAAAATTTGTTTATAGATAGGTGATTTTCCACTTAAAAATTGAAGAATAAACATATTAAAACGTTTTAAAAGTAAGTTCACAATTAGATCATTAAATAATTCAGTAGTATCTATACATTATTCTTAGAGAGCAAAATGAAACTTTAATATTGGTAGGTTTGTCTGTAGTTATTTTAACGATAATATAACATCATTATAACAGTTTTATTGTGATTAAAGCAGCATTAATTTCGCTGGGTCTGTCATTATAATTCTTTACAATACTGTAGTATCTGTAAATGATTCTTCAAGAATAGAGCAAGCTACTGTATCAGTAGTTTTGTTACTGTGTGTACATTATTAAGGTATTAAGAAAACTACCTCGTTAATAAAAACAACCTGGTTTCTTGAATTTTTTTATTTATCAAAAGATCTTATTATCAATTAAGTTTGTTTGTTTTTGAAATTCGCACAAAGCTACTCTAGGGCTATCTGTGCTAGCCGTCCCTAATTTAGTAGTGTAAGACTAGTCATCACCACCCACCGCCAACTCTTGGGCTACACTTTTACCAAGGAAAAGTGAGATTGATCGAAACATTATAACGCCCCCACGGCTGGGAGGGCGGGCATGTTTAGTGCGACTCGGATGCGAACCCGCGACAATCAGTTTACGAAACGCACGCCTTAACGCGGTAGGCCATGTCAGGCCCCATCATCAATTAAGAGACTACCAGATTGTCTGGTGATTGTCCATTTAGAAACTACCACATCATCTGGTAATTGTCCATTAAGAAACTACCAGATCATCTGGTGATTGCCCATTAAGAGACTGCCAGATTATCAGGTGATTGTCAATTAAAAGATTACCAGATCATGTCGTGATTGTCCATTAAGAGACTACCAGATCATCTGATGATTATTCATTCAAAAACTACCTGATAATCTAGTGATTGTCCATTAAGAGGCTGCCAGACGATTTAATGATTGTCCATTAAGAGACTACCAGATTATCTGGTGATTGTTCATTAAGAAACTACCAGATTATCTGGTGATTGTCAATTAAGAAACTACCAGATCATCTGGTGATTGTCCATTAAGAAACCACCAGATCATGTCGTGATTGTCCATTAAGAGACTACCAGATTATCTCGTGATTGTCCATTGAAAGACTGGCAGATCATCTGGTGATTGTCCATTAAGAGACTACCAGATTATCTGGTAATTGTCCATTAAGAGACTACCAGATCATCTGGTAATTCTTCATTAAGAAACTACCTGATCATTTCGTGATTGTCCATTAAGAGACTACCAGATGATTTGGTGATTGTCCATTAAGAAACTACCAAATCATCTGGTGATTGTCCATTAAGAAACTACCAAATGATCTGATGATTGTCCATTAAGAGACTACCTGTTCATCTCGTGATTATCTATTAAGAAACTACCAGATCATCTAGTGATTGTTTATTAAGAACATCTTGATGGAGTTTCGTTTACCAAAATCATCATTATCAAATACCATATTTTGGCTGATTTTCCAAAACTGAACATGGCGTCTCAATATATCGAATAGAATATAGGACTGCTACAAGGAAATAATTAGGCCAGCTAACTACTAGTAACTTCTGGACATAAAAAAGAAAAAAACGATTTTACATACTTGTTGAGTGCAGCAGGTATTAAACTGTCTCCTTTTAGATCGTTTCTTGCAATAATGACTAAAGATATTTTTATACCTATCACACGTAACCAATAATCAGTTTCAAAATATCTTAACTCAGATATAAACAGGAAAGCACAGTTTCGATGGTTAAACAACGATTTGAAGCATTTTATATGGTCTGATAACTCGCACTTCATCATTTTCTAAGTTTAAAATATGGACAAAATAATATGAGGTACTTAACCCTGTCTATACTGTTTCCACAGCGCAAACTATTGAAAATCGGATAACAGTATGGGGAATAGTTTAACAACAGTAGTTTTGTCTTTTTATTCCTTTGCAATAGCAGATAGAATGGATTATACTTGAATAATATTGTAGATTATGTCCACTTCACAACAGTGCAATCCCAGTAAATGGATAATAGTATAATATAACTCGGACTTACTGTCGGAAATGGGTTTGAGTAGAGTAAAATTGATTTCGTTCGTGTTTTTAGACAATTATAGGCATTTAATCTCCACCTAAAGAAGCATTTTTGGAACGTTTCTGAATCTTAATTAGAATATTTATTGTCCTGTTTGGCTGAAATACGGTCAAGGACAGTGTATCTTTCTACCTGTACCATCAATGAATTATTTATTCTGCTTGAACAGTTGCACTTACCTGTGAGGGGCGTAAGGTAGCTAATATTATGGATGGTCTTTATTTTTCTTTGTCTTTTTTTCGTTATTTATTTATAAAGATAAGCAATAAAATATGAGAGATGAATATTATTCCATCAGTTAAATTAAAAAGAAAACAACTATATTGTTAAAAATCATTTCTGAAACAATTACTATAACTATTTTCTTATTTTAATTTACACGCGTTCTCTAGAGACTTGTGAGTTGCTTCATAATTAGGCTTTTGTTATCATTAGCAAATGTGTTTTTTATTTTGCTTAAAACGGTTTTACACAGATCTATAATTTACTATCAAGCTTCTAAGCTTTTTGGAGCAAATATTGTGATTTTCGTAACATGTAAAACGTTTTATGAAATAAAAACTTCACTTAAACTTCCTTGTATATTCAGTTTATTTTTAATATTCTGGAACGTCACAAAAGTTTTTACATCATAATGCATCGCACTTATTTTGTTATGATTTTACTGACGAATATTTTATTTCAGTATTGAAATTATGTCAACCAATTACTACTGGCCAAGAATAAAAAAATAGTCCTGGAAAGATATTAACCAAAAGAAAACAACAAAATTAACATCATATATATTTCTTTAGTTTTAATTAGTTAATAAATCGAACTTTGCATTTGGAAAGTTGGATGTCTGGAAATGATTTCTGATTTCATGACGTGAAAGCTTTTTAATCCTTTGTTAATGTGATTCATAATTATTTCTAGTTAGGCGATCCCTTAGACATCCATCAAGTAATCCAGTCGAGAAGTTTCGTTAAGCCTTCTTCAGACTGTTATTCTCAGTTTAAAACATTAATTCCGATTACTAATCTCGTAACAGTATAAACATCAGTATACATACAAGAACCACATTCCTGTCCGTATCAAACGATAGTATAAGTTACTGTAAAAACACAATGTTTAAAATAAATAAGTAAAATCGTAGAAAACTGTTTCTGTTAAAACGAATATGCTAATCGGTCGAAATAACACATCATAGTAAATGGAACAAGCACGATAAAACAATAAGCTAACTGCTGCGATACATTTCTTTGGAGGGTTAAGAGGTTAACTTTCAGTGGGTGTAAACTATTCACTGGAGGTATTTTAACAGTTCATAAACTTTCCATAGATCATAAGTAAACTACGAAATCCTAACCTTACATTATGTAAAATCTATATACAGGTATAATTTAACAAATAATCGTCTACATCTCCTGATGGCCCTTATCCATATGTTCACTTTGGGTTTTCAGGAAGAACTGGGCGGGATGAGGACAACGGTTGTACACAACTTCACAGTCAGCCTGTCTATTTGATCCATACTGGGCAGCATCCGTGTATGTCCAAAAAATTATTTTAGCCAGAGGAATTACCTCAGTGTCTTCCAGCTCGTGCTCCATCCTAAAATATTTTAAACACATTTATGGAAACAAAATCCTTCTATATAATGAATGCGACAATGTTAATTAGTCTTCTTAAAAAAATAAACTAAAATGCGTTAAAGAAATAAAATAATGAACAAAAGCTAACACTTATGAGCATTGTGAGCCATTCAACCATACTATCCAACTGAGATTATACATAAACTGTGAATAGTACAATTTATCTTCTATTACGCTTATTCCCACCACTACTGGGGCCCGGCATGGCCAATCGTGTTAAAGCATTCGATTGGTAATCCGAAAGTCACCGGTTCGAATCCGTCTCACACAAAACAGCCGTGGGGACGATATAATGTGAGGGTCAATCTCACTATTCGTTGGTAGAAGAATAGCCCAAGAGTTGGCAGGAGGTAACTACCTTTTTGTCTTACAGTACTAAGTTAGGGACGGCTAGAGCAGATAGCCATCTAGTAGGTTTGCTCGAAATTTTAAAAAAAAAAATCCTCTTACCGACATTAAGATTTTTTTTCTAATCAGCATAATAATATAATTATTATTAATAATAAGAATAATAAAATAATTAACTTTTGCAATTAGTTACGTGCAATTGGGTTACTTATCTTGATTTCTGAGTATAGACTTATCTCAATTTTTTTTTTTTGAAGAGAAATAAATACATTACAAATTTATAAGCTGCAAAGGTGACATTTTATCCCAAACTTCTTGAAAGTTTTAAAATAAAAAATAAAAATAAATACATGTTCTAATCAAAAATGTGTGATTTAATTCAACCGGAATTCTTTAAATAATATATTTAGCTTTAAAATTTATTTTTATTATTCAAGTGTACTTATATGATAATTTTGGGTTCTTACAATTAATTAATAAAAAACAAAAGGTAAGCATATTTATTATTAAATTCAACGTTTATTAAATATTCTAATATTATCAACTGCATGAATACATACTACTGAAAATATTAATTTTAATTAATTACGTATTAGCATAAGTAAAGAGGCAGCAGTTAATATAATATATCTAACAAAGTTGGCCAAAGTTTAAGGTTTTTAAATGCAATCAAAAATTGGCCTTAACATCCTTATCTCGAATTTTAAAATGCATACGTAAACAAATCACCTTCTCAGGTCTAAACTTCCTGTTGTTATATTTTTGGAACAGCGCCATTCATAAATGTATCATTATATTTAATAAACACATTAAGTAATATATCGTTTCAGTATTTTGCTTTCTAATCGCAAAATTTTCTCTTTCTCTTTTTACAAATAACATCACAATCTTCTACACAGACATCGTTGTATAAAAGTAGCATGTTTAGGTATCCTAATTTATTGCTTGCATCGATTCTGTGTATGCTTCATACAGGATAAGTAACATCACCCTGGATAACACTAATAATATCTAACTGAAAAAAAACTTTATTGACGTTTTATGTGTTTTTATCTTGGTTTTTCAAACTGTATGTTTGAAGTTAAGCACAAAGCTACAAAATGGGCTATTTGTGCTCTGTCCCCACAGGTATCAAAGCCTGGTTTCTAGTGTTGTAAGTCTGCTGTGCCAATGGGGAACTTAAATGTATAAAATATAGGGTTATGAATACACTGTGACTTTTCTAACTAATTATTTGTTGTGCAAAAATCTGATTTCTTTTTTTTTCTCCTTTTACTTAATATTCATCTGTTATTTAACCTGTTCATACAGGAATTAAATACTTAATTTGTTGTGTTATGTCACCTAAATGTTCGAGAATGTAATTTAAATGGTTAAACTTATTACTATTTTAACATACATTTAGTTACTAATATGAACATTGCAGTGAGCTTGCTGGAATCTACACAAACTGGAATGTAAAGAATCATTTCTAACCTCAGTAGGTCAATGATTTTATCGCCAAAGTTGCCCAGAACTGATTTATGACCTTCACGATGTGCCTCGCAGATTGCTCGAAGCTTACATTCATTTCCCTCTATGTTGTAGTGGTGAAAAGTGTCTTCCAATTCGGCCATGATGTCGTACAAGTTTCGAGCATACAAAAGCGCTTTCCCAGCTCTGTCCAACAAATCTCGTTTATTTCGATATGTAACAGTTGGAGAATAGATTCGTCTGAAAGCAAGGTTGGTTCCAAAGAAAGGTAGCAACGATTGAGCACCCATAGCGAGAAGTACCACTAAAGGTACCATCACAAGACCAGCTAAAGCCAAATCGCTGGAACCACCTAGCAGATCCAAGAGACCTCCGAGTTGCCGGCCAACCTCAGTCAATGTAGCATCTATCTCATTGTCTTCGGTTTTCTTAGAGGAGTCTTCACTGGATAATACCATGGAAAATAGTCCCAGGCACAAGAGAATGAATACCTGAAGGTGTTTTACCCCGTTGTTCATTTTCTGTGAAAAAGTTAGTGTACAAGTTATTTTTAGGGAACAGAAAAAACTTGTTAAACAGCGACTTTCTTTTCAAATAAAAGTGACAAAGATAAAAATTAATAGAGAAGGGTTAGCTGCATATTAAAAATTTGGAGAAGACGAAAAAAGGTGATTTGATAAAACTATTAAGTCTATTTTCCGCCTTTCCTAATATTGAACAATAGATCAGAGGAAATTCGGCTAGTCAGCTTCTCTGTAACATCCAAGCTAAGGAATCCACCGTAACTTTTATAATGCACCTAAAGCTATAGATAGTATTTAGGTGTGTCGCATGAAACCGAACCTAGCCTGCCAGCTCTATTATATCTAAGACATCTTGTTAATGTACCTAAATTTTATAAAAGGTGTTTTAAGATGTTGTTTTAAAAAAGATTTCTTATTTTGTTAGTAATGATGCAATTAACTTATTCTAGAATTATTGTTCAGGCAAGTTAGAGGTAAACGGAACAACATTAAAGAATGTAATACTTAATGGTATTTCTCAATATATTAAAGAACAGTTAACATAAAAATAATTTAATAAGCTAAAATAAACGTAAGCACTACGAGAAAAAGAACTGTAACTACTAAATTAGTTTAATAATATTTTATTGGTACACAATTTTTGCTGTATTAAAATTTATAGTTTTCTCCTTTTTCCTTGTTATTTTTGTGTTCAGAAATATCAGCTACAAAAAATACATCACTCAGAAATTAATGTAGTCTGGCAGAAGACACAGTTCTCAGAGTTTGTAATTATAACGATATTAATTACTAAAAAAAAGGCTTATTGTTAATGTACATGAAAACGTAATAAAGTGAACAGAATATAGATTTTATTCAATACATAATTATTTATTTATTTATTATTGTTCATACACATGAAAACGTAATAAAGTGAACAAAATATAGATTCTATTCAACACACATTTATTTATAATAAAATCCTTCCTGTTTTTAACCTACATATTGTTATATAACTTGAAGTGAAATAAAATATGTATTTTAGACTTACTGAACTTGTGTAACTTTCTCACTCTCACGTTTGATGATGATGGACGAAGCGTAGTGAAGCAATAAAAACACCAAACAGTCTGAACTCAGATTGGTCAGATACAAGTATTTATACTCACGGAAGTTAGAGTAGATTCCCTGCGGTAGAATTCCTTCCATGTTGCTAGGACTACTTTCATTAAGTTCGTCATAACGTAACAATCCTTATTTACTTCCCTAATCTGCCTGCTCCCTTCTCACCTTACCTTCGTTCTCTCAGCTGTCGGGTGAGAGAGCGAAGACCGCACTTTTACCTTTTCTATTTAATACTGTAATGTAAAAATCAGAACTCCAGTAAATGGAACGAAGTTAACGATCTGGATAGTTTACGAAGTATTGTAAATTCTGTTGTATGGCACTTTAGTTAAGTGTTAAGCGAAAAATATATCTCCATGTATTTTTTGAACCATCATCAAAAAATTGTAAAAAAGACAACGGATTTTTATTTTTCCTTTAGTGACAAATTTGTGACATAAATTTTTACCTAGTCACCACGTGGGAAGCACATGGCTGACTACTACGAAACAACGAAGTATTTCACCAAATATTATATGAAACTTTGTAATAACAAGAATATAAATATATATATATGTATATATTGTTATTACAAATGTGTTTTGTATGTATGATTGTAATACAAATAATAATATAAAACTATATATTTGTATTTGTGTGGATTCACATCTCTAGAAACCCGGTTTCCATACTCGTAGTGGGCAGAACACAGATTATTTATGTAAACTTGTGCTTAATTCCAAACAATCAATCAGTGTAAATAACGTTTTGTGTTTATTTTTAAACATGAACTGCAAAGTAGGATATCTACTCTATATCCAAAGTAGGCTATCTGCTCTATATCCAAAGTAGGATATCTGCTCTATACCCAAAGTAGGATATCTGGCCCCGAATACCAACTTAGAATCCTCTAACTTATTGCTGATTTGCTCTAACTTATCACTGAGTTGTAATTATTAAGGGTTTCAACATGAAAAAAAATTAACATATCATACACACGAGAGAGAAAAACAAACAGACGCCTATGTTTTATAGTGTGCTCGGCGGTTACGTTATCTTATGAAAATGTCTTTTTTTAAACACCGGAAACAGGTTGGAAACTTCGCAAGCTTAAAATTATTCAAAGGCCGCTCGTTCACCGGTTAATAACACTATTAGATGACTAACATACAGCCAGACTTAATATTATGCCTGTCTAGGGCTGAGACTGAACTGGTAAATGACAACTATAACTATTCATAACAGCAAAATTAATTATCAATAATAGCGAACTTAATCTAAGGCTGTTGACTGACGTTCCGTTTCTCTGATGGTTTAACAACAGGTTTCAAGTACTTTGAAAAGTAAGATTCTTTGCTGCCTTCTTACTAGGTAAACAAAGGAGAAATAGGAAAAACCAAATGCTTGTTTTATAATTCAAAATAAGAGCGAAAGAAATTAATTTTACTCACTTACGTTCCTATTTATTTAAACAGTTTACACTTAAATGACGTTGGTTAGTTTTGCAAACAATCAGTTCAACCAGTTGACAGTTTTAAACAATATAGAAATAATTATATAATAATATAAATGTCGTTTTATGTAAACCAAGAATGTACTAGATGGCTGAGGTTAACGTTTACTAAGATAAAGATATGGATATAATTATAAAATTTTTTGTTTTGTTTTTTAATTTGGTAAATGTCAGATATATTATTGGTAGTTGACTGGTACCTCGTAATATGCTTAATACATCACTGTTTCTTGACTGATACTTTGTAGCAGTGTTTACTGGTTTATCTGCAGTTGACTGGTATTTCGAATCCAGATTTTTGAGTCCTTTTGATAATTTACTGGTACTTTATAACAAGTTAATTATTCTATCGAGAATTCACTGGTCCTTTTTGTAGCCTGCTTAATATATCACTGTTTCTTGTCTGGAACAATTAATATTTCACTGCTATTTTAGCCAATATAAACATTTTGTTGGTGGCTGCCTGGTATTATTAATCTACGTAAAAAATTAAAATGATATGTAGTTTTACACTTTATTTGTTTAGTGAACACTTTTGTTTCTAGTTAAACACTCAACTACACAATAAGCACACAAGGTGTGCTAAGGTCTCTACAAGTATCAGAACCCGGTTTCTGGCATTGTAAGTCTGTAGTGGAGCGGAATGAAAACGTTAGAAGATGGAACTATGGTTTATACACCTTTGTTTATTAGTTTAATTAAAATATATTTAAAGTCAACTGTGAGTTAACATTGTAAGTGCAAAAATGGTTTGTTTGTTTTGAATTTCGCACAAAGCCATACGAGGGCTATCTACGCTAGCCGTCCCTAATTTTGCAGTGAGGACTAGAGGGAAGGCAGCTAGTCATCACCACCCACTCCCAACTCTTAGACAACTCTTTTACTAACGAATAGTGGAATAGACCGTCACATTATAACGCCACACGGCTGAAGGTGGAAGTATTCTTGATATGACGAGGATTCGCACCTGCAACCTTCGATTACCAGTCGAATACCTTAACTCCCAGACCCGTGCTGAGCCCTTCAGAAAGGGTGTGACATATAATAATAATTTTAGCTTCCCAAAATAATTTGTCTGGTTAACATTCTTCAACGAACTTTCTTGTTATATTTAAAACAAAAGACATGAAACGATGCATGCTACTGTAAACATAAAACGATAAGCCAAGTGAGAGTTAATACAATACAACCTTTTTGTTTGTTCATCCGCTAAGAGGAGCTCAAAATAATAAAATACATTACACGTCATACAGAAAAGGCTCATAGAGTGAATAAAAACTTGACACCATTATTTTCTTTGATAAATGTATTATTACAACCTGAATTTTCATCACTACATATTTTTCTGTTAAGTTCCGCTGGCCACGTGAGTTTGATCTAATCAGTTTCCTTTGGAGTTGGGCCTGGCATAGCCTAGCGCGTTAAGGCGTGCGCTTCGTAATCTGAGGGTCGCGGGTTCGCGCCTGAGTCGCGCCAAACATACTCGCCCTCCCAGCCATGGGGGCATTATAATGTGACGGTCAATCCCAGTATTCGTTGGTAAAAGAGTAGCCCAAGAGTTGGAGGTGGGTGGTGATGACTAGCTGCCTTCCCTCTAGTCTTACACTGCTAAATTAGGGACGGCTATCACACATAGCTCTCGAGTTGCTTTGTGCGAAATTCCAAAACAAACAAACAAATCTTTGGAGTTATATTAGAATGAATGCAATAAACCAAAAATGATAAGATAAATAATCAACAGTACAATCTGTTTTTTAAGGTTTTATTTATTTCTGTCAACTCTCTTTATTGTTTGATTCTTTTCTTTCTTCCTCGAAGATACGTTTACGAACTTAAAACGTTTAAGTCCTGGGTTCGATTCACTACGTTGAACAGACCGCTGAAAATGAATAAACAAATTAGTTGAATCTTAATAGATCCACTTACCAGTGTGCTGTAGATAAACAAGTGTACATATAGAGATTTCATTAATTTTATAACATTTGCTGCTTTTCGTATTACTATTTGTTTTTCAATACATACAAGACAAACCATAGCTTTTTGTCCTGATCATTAAAGGTTTGCATACAATTAACAGAAATATTAAGTGAATAGATATTTTACTCAGAGTAAGTTTCAAAGTATCTTCTGTGAATTCTTCATTAATTTAGTTAAGGTATAAATCGCTGTAATTGCAATATGTTTTACACTTGTTTTCGTTAAATTGATTTAAAATAATATCGAGCGTCTTCTGTATGATCACTGTGGTTATATTTTAGTTATAAAAGTAAAATTATGATATTCTTAATCGTACAAAAAATACAATTTAATGGAATGATATTCAATCTAAATTTTTAAAGTAATTACACCAGAGATGATAAACCTCCATTTAATTCAGCCAGAATATTTATTCAGGTTTTAGTGAAAAAAATAATTAAAATGAAGTTAGATTAAAGTAATAGTTATTTATATTGATTATCGGAATGGACATACCAGCAAATTCTTTCCTTCAAAGATTGTTTGTTTGTTTTAAATTTCGCGCAAAGCTACTCGAGTGAGGATAATGGGATTAACCGTCACATTATAGCGCCTCCACGGCTGAAAGGGCATGCATGTTTGGTGCGACTGGGATTCAAACCCGCAACCCTAGGATTATAAGTCGAACGCCTTAGCCCACCTGGCCATGCCGGACCCACCCTCGAAGAATACTTAAGTCCTGCCACTTAGTTTGATAACAAAAAATAAAACTTGAGATATGTCCCAGCGTAGACACAACACATAGATAGTTCAATGTGTTCTAAAACAAACAAGTAAAGAAAACCCTGAATTATTACGTTTATTTTTGTACTTATTACACCTGCCATGCTAACTATATTGACAAAAAAAACTCGGTTAAAAATAAGAATCTATGATAATATGAATATATTTATGAAGTTGGAAAAAAAAATCCCTAATTCCTGTTCTTTTGTTATTCAAGGAAATTTTAATACAACTTTAATAGCACTATGTAACACAAATTTTGCTCTTGGATAGAATGTGTTATTTCTTAATTGCTTATGTTGTAAAAGTACAGAAAATGGTCATTATTCCCCTTAAACTTTGCTTTTGTGACCTGGATAATGAAATTTAGAAATTAACCTATTTTCTATGTAAAAACGGGCAAATTTGCACATTTTTGTTTGCATAATATCTGAATAAAACAATATATGTATCAATATTCACATGTATTTATACTACAGTTATACAGAGATGTTTAGAAGTGAGTAGTTTTTCGAGATTTGCGACTGTAATGTAAATCACTGTCACGTTTTAGCTCCCAAATATTGTCTAGTGTTTTCGTTACACGCTCCCAGGTCACGTAAGCAAAGTTTGAAGAGAAAAATAAGTCTTTTCCATTTACTTTAGGCATAAGCAACTGGGAAATAACACTTTCTGCCCAGGAACAAGAAAAAGTAAACAATTTGTTACATAGTGTAATACAGCAGATGATGTCTTTAATTTAAAGCTAATAACGAAAGAAACTTTTATTATTGAACGACAAAATACTGAACTAAATAATTCAATTATGTTTCAATTGTTATTTTTAATGTTTTATAATCGTTGTTTTCATCAGAGTTAACGGTGCTCAATCACTGTTTTATTTTAGTGTATGATGAGATGGTATATTAAGAAACATTCATTGCTTGGAAAAATGTTTGCTATATCATGATGTTTCTTTTTTATAATCAAACTAGCAAAAACTCGCAATAGATAGGCGGTCATATTAGTATTTTTATTGAAATAATACTTATTTAAATAAGTAACGCCCCCACAACTGAAAGGGTGATCATATTTGGTGTGACAAAGATTCGCACCCGCGACCCTCAGTTTATGGGTCGAACGCTTTAACCACCTGGCCATGCAAGACCAAAATATTATTATCTCAGAAAAATGGCTAATAGTATAACGAAACTACAGGATTCACAACTCGCAGTGATAAAAATGTCAGGTTTGTAGTCCCCCGCTGGGACAGCGGTGAATGTTCGAATTTACAACGCTTAAGTCAGGAAATCGATTTCGGTCGGTGGACACAACAGGTAGCCCCATGTGGCTTTGCTATAAGATAAAAACACACACACATGTCAGGTTTGAAATTCTAGATTCAGAAAAAAATGTGATTGACATGAAGATTTCTTATTTCGCGAGCAAAACCATTAAATAAATTTATAATGTTTCATCTTTTGTGTACATCACGAGGAAACGAACACAGAATTTTAACGTTGTAAATCTTTTGACTTACTGATCTCCCACTAGGAGACAAAAATACCCATTTAAGTATTATATTTTTATCTTAAATTACTTAATTTTCTTTTCGCCGGGGAAACAGTGGAAAGTATATTGATTTGCAACGCTAAAAATCAAAGGCTTGATTTCTTTCGGTGGACATAGCAGATGGCCCGGTGTGTCCTTATTGTAAGAAAAAAATCACACACACAAGCTGAATTTTGGATTATCAATATGTTGGTCATACCTACATAAATGTCATGAATTAAAATAAAATGTCGAATTTCTTTAACGAATTTTTATCATTTTTATGATAGCTTTAAAGAGCAGCATTTCTTTTCTGCGCTTTTTAAATATTTAGAAACAAATCAGAAATTAAACTTAAAGCCTTACTAGATAGTTCAGTGTTACGTATTATAATACCGTATCGATTATGCAGTCATCTTATGAAGTATCAAAGATCTTATTTTTATTTTAAAAAAAGGAGACATGAGACACCTACCTCAATAGTTCAGTGCTGATACAGATTGGTTACAGATGACTGCTGAGGGAGAGTTTTGATAAGACAAGAAAGCTTGGAGTTTACACACTGTGATTGGCGAATACACATTTCTCAAAACAGACATGGAGTCGTTGTTCTATCCACGATAAAATACAACTATTTGTACCATATAATGTATGCAAATAGATTCAAGGTATTAGTGATGTTATTTAAAAGCACTAACTATATATATGTATTATTATAGCTAGGATATAAAAATCTCTGAATATCCCTTAACTGTGCTGAAGTGTCTTCAAGCGTTTCTTATGCTTTTGATATATGCTGATAAACAAGTTATTCCTGTACTGCAATATGTATATTTAAAGAAGAGATTTTTTAGTTGTTTCTTTCTTTACATTTGGAATAATGTTATTTTATTATGTACTTCTGGAATGCATATAATGATGATGACTCCCATGTGAAACTTATGGTTTTACTGATTTTATGTTTATATTTTATCTTAATTATCTGAAACACGCACGACTAAATTCGTTTCAGCATAATTTATTAGAATGTAAATGTTTGTAAAAGGAATGTTTGTACATAGGTTTATATATATAAATGATATATACAACCTTTAAGTATTTGAGAAAATGATTCATTCGGTAAAAGAATGCCGCTAAGGGTGTTACAAACGTTTTATCCAAAGAGCAGATGTACTATGTACATATACACTAAGAGATATATTAAAGAATATATTCATAAAATAATAATAACTGGGGCATCATACAACACTTTATTCAATATCTTATATATAATAATAATTTAGGCCTTATACGTGTATTTCATATCAGGATTTTAATAGAAAATATTTACAAATTAATTGTATAATATTATCAGATGTTTATAACAGATAAATAAATACAAAATGAAATACAGTGAAACTTTTATGAAGATTAAAGATTGTTTGTTTTGGAAATTCGCACAAAGCTACTCGAGGGCTATCTGTGCTGGCCGTCCCTAATTTAGCAGTGTAAGACTAGAGGGAAGGCAGCTAGTCATCACCACCCACCACCAACTCTTGGGCTACTCTTTTACCAACGAATAGTGGGATTGACCGTCACATTATACACCCCCACGGCTGGGATGGCGAGCATGTTTAGCGCGACGCGGGCGCGAACCCGCAACCCTCGGATTACGAGTGCACGCCCTAACGCGCTCGGCCATGCCAGGCCTAAAGATATGCACAACGTGTATGAAATAAACTTCCCTTAATAAACTACCAAAAGCAATTGACATAAACAACACCACGCAGAAAGACTGTTTCATACATGTATGTATTGATAATAAAATCTTGAATATAATATTGAAAGTTTTCCAACTACAATAATGTCAGCATAATGTTAAAAGCCTTAAGGACTCTTAAAACATTGTCGATATAAATTCTGACGTAAATATCACACTTTTGTTAAATTATTAAGCAAGTTTTTGTAATTAAGTACAAAACTACATAACAACGATTATTTAAACATAACAAAATTTGAGAAGCAGATCTAGAGAAAAATAGCATCGAGTGTATCATAAGATTATCGGTAGGTAAAAGAAGCTTTAGCTTAGTGATAAGTGTTTATACATTACCTAGGAGTCATGAAGACAGTATTACGTCTTTAAAATTTAATCTATTACTTATTCGTGTGCGGTTAATTCACAACACTATATAACAGTTGCTTATATCTCACTAAATTAAAACTACTCTAAGTGATTCACCAATCTATTAAACAAATATTATAAAGAACTGAAAACTTTACTCTTTTTCAGCTCATTTACATATTAATGTAATGTGAAGTTGTCTTAATCATATCACATATATGATATGTATGTTTTGTTTGTTTTTTACCTTAAATGGGTCCTAAAACATCATTGTTATGATTTTCCTGCTATAGCTCTCATAACTATACTGTTTTTGATTCTTATATCCAACAATTACCAATTGTTTTTACTTGATTTGGAGTTTGATATTAAACAACAGTGAAACAGTGCTAATGTTATAGAATATTTGCAAAATATTTTAAAGATTCTACCTTTCTTAAAAATTGGGAAATCGAAGATGCACGAACTGCTATAAATGAAGGATTATTTATGACATATCCAACATACAGATGAATAGCTTGTAAGATATTGGACGTCGAATTTTAAAATATCCAATGAATAGTTTAGAAATATTATTAGATAGTAGTTTTCATTAATTATGGTATATTTGTGATAAATTTTACTTAAAACAAGTTATGAATTCTTGATTTTTTATAAGTTTCAATAAAAACAGTTTTTTATCAGTTACTCTCAAAGCTGATATCAAACACTATTTGAAAAAAGTTGAGTTTAGGCTTGGCATTCAGTATATGCAAATTTTTCATAATAAAATATTGTCATGTAATTTGTTAATCAATTTAGAGTAGTCTCTTCCATGAGCAATCCCCTCTAACTAAGTTAAATCCTCCGTAAGGCATATGCTGTTGCAGATTATATATACACACACATTATCTTGAAACGATTTGGGAGCCTCAATACGTCGTTTCAGCCTGTGTCGCTACGTTTAGTCATGTTCTATCAGACGGCTGTAAATCTTTTAAAGAACTTTGCAATGTACTTTACATTGCAAAAAGCTCCGTATCGAAGCTATCATGTTAGAATAAAATTCATATTAATTAGATCAACGAAAACAACGGTTTCCCAGCTCCCGTTTCAACTGTCTTATCGCACAGAACTCCATAGACTGCGTTCGACAACTTGATTGGTATAACTTCGTTTAGAACTGCATAGTTATTTGTTTCATTCTACATTTGATTGCGGTATGCCATGAATAAACTGATATATTATGACGTGGAAGCAACCTTTACGTAGTCGTGACTTATGTTGCTTTTCTATTAGAGACGTTCCTCATTGTGTTCTGCTCTTTACCTGAATCACTCAGTCACTTTGTTTACTATGTGGGGGTACGACTTGTTGCAGGTCTTTTTTGGATGATGCTGGTGTCCCAGATTAATTTTTATTTCTTTGATTTCCAATGCCATTATGTATAACAGATTTCTCCCTATTCAGATTTCTAATTTCCTGTTATGAGCACATGTTTATTATCAACTGTGGTTATTTCATTACTTTCTAATTAGCATATTAAAGGTCGTTCTAGAATGTTTTTTGAATAAGATGAAGTAATGAAGTCTTATCTTAAATTTTAATTCAAAAATAAATTGGAGAATTATACTGACTTAACAAGTGAAAAATTTTGATAGGGTTACAATATTTGATGAAAAATACGAAATTAGTTAAAGATGAATAAACAATATTTCAAAAATGACATCTTTTTCTTTGTACTACACACTAATGTTGTATTTTGGTTTATTTATATATTGCGCTCTTTCATGATATATACAAATTCTGAAACAGTCTTCGTGTGTAGTTCGTCAGCTGTACAAGTGTCAAGATGCGTTTACACGTTAAATGTCTTTAGTGAAAAGGGCTTTCCAAAAAGTTTCAATGCAAGTTTAAATTCTGTACACGTAACCTTACTCTAAGGTTATACGTAAAATAAGAATAAAACGTGAGCCGTTTCTGTGTAAAATAATGCATTTATTTGGCAAAATTAAGAGAAGCAAAACCATAATTATAATATTTACTGCACGTAATGTAACTCTTATAAGAGTGTTAAAGCGTAATATTTTAAACAAGTAAAAAATATTGCTTGTATTTCTCATTTAAACGAATAGCAAAAATACACAAACTTTGATAAGGATTAAACTATTGAAGTCCTTGCAAAAACATTTTTGGAGTTGTCTAGTTGACCCCCAGTGGCACAGTGGTATGTCTGCGAACTTGCACACTAAAAACCGGGTTTCGATACCCGTGGTGGGTAGAGTACAGTAGTTTAATCCCATTGAGTAGCTTTGTGCTTAATTCTAAACAAACAAACATTGGCTAGTTAGGAAATAAATGCATAAAATCAATTTCCTATTAACTTTCTTTCATAAAAAGTATTTATTCACTGCTTTTTTTTTGTAATGTTGAAACTTCATATTTGTTATTACCTAAATATATGATCACTTTGTAGTAATCGGCATTTTTTATTTTTGTGTTATTTCTCAGAAACAAAGTTCTGAAAATTATTTCTTGCACAGAACTGTGTATTCAACAAAACTGAATTATATTTACTTGCGATGACAGAATCAAAAGAACATGATTCCTTTTTAAATAACGAAAAAATGAAATATTGTAGTGATTTTGTAAATAATTTTAAACATCTAACTCTTAACTCGCACAATTCGGGCTTCCAGTAAAATAATTGAGCAAGTAATATCGCACACTTTCTCAGGATTAACGTTGTCAAACTGACAAAAACGACTCAGTATAAAAATATCAAAATTACAATCCTTATTTTTACATTTATTTTAGGGATACACATTTAGCTGTACTAGCGATAAAAAGTACATCGTTTCAAAAAGCTTATTAATCAAAAATAGGACATATTTGTTTTAAAGAACAACACATAGGTGGAGCCATCATTCACAAGTTAATTTTATCACAGAAATTGTATTAAAATGTTAGTTGAGGAAAGTCCTGCTACTACGTTTTACATGCAATTAAAGTGCCTATTGTAAATTATTATTACATTAAGTTATGTTTCTAATTAAGCATAAAACTACAAAATGAGCTCTTTACCCAACACAGATACACAAAAACTGTTGTAAGTCCGCAGACATACCATAATGCCACTGTTAAGGTACACAAATATGTTTATCGATAAGACATCGGAAATAAATTCCAGTTTTGTATGTTATCAAGTCAAAATTATTCAGCCTGCGTATAATGTTTAATCAGTGGAATATGATCTCACACTTTTCTGTCGTCTACTTGTTTAAAAAGCTATTCGTGACTAGATATCACATATGATTTTTATCTCCTGTTTTTACAGAAGTCAGCTCCTTATTATAAAAACATACTTTTTATAGATTTTTTCCGAGTGTAAGTATAATTAAAATATCTCCCAAAGATTTTTCAAAATCTTACATTTTCGCAGCAGTCAAGATGGAGCTCTTAACTTGGACATTTTTCCTGTAACTTCACACCATCTTCTGTAACCCCACCTGAACCATAGATCTGTATGACTGACCTCATTATATTTCTAAATGCTATTTTTATTTTGAAAATGAAGCTTACTCTCGTGTTTTATTACTTGTGTAAAACATGTTCATAATCAGTTATAGTCCTCCACATTCTTCTAAACTCAAAATTTTATTGGTAAGCTTATGAATAAGAGCAAACGAACATTGCAAGTTAAGTTTTGCTATTACGCGATTCTTGAATACTTGTAAGTAGGCTTAGTACCAAGACACTTGAGGGTTTAGGTTTACTAAGCTTCAAACTTATACTAGCCATCCCATTTTAAAACACCCTCAAGAAACCCCTTAAAATGTTAAGATATAATAGTTTATTTAAAATAAAAAAACAATATTTTCATAAATAGTAGCAATTTTAATGTGTAATTTCCATCGTCTGCCTCCTCAAAAAAGTAACAATAATATTATATGGTAAGAAATATTCGAGTTATTTCATTTCGTGCAGAACAATGAAACCGTAAAAGTGATCTTCGTTTACTTTAATTTTTAATCCATACCAATTATGTAGAAACATAACAATCAAAATAGATTAAAAATTACCTAATATTTAAATCCGTTACAAGGGTCTTGTTATATTTCTCCAATGCTTTTGCAAGTTGGTTAACAGTGTATTGTATTTTTTCTTCTAAAGTAATATTATCGCCAGATGTCTCTCTTTTACGACGGCGACGACCAAGAGCCACTACTGTTCCTGTTATAATAGTAGTTAATGCTGTTAGCCCTACAATTCCCAATATTCCAGGAAGTAGAAAACCTAGAAGGAAAAGCGGTAAGCCAAGGATGCCGAAAAGTAGGAACGTGGACAAAAACGGTATGAAAAGCACTTCAGTTCGACCGAAAGAAATTCCATAATCTTCGTAATCGTAATCGTAGTCATAGTAATGAGTTCTTGCTACTTCCTCGAACTCATCAGCTTCTGATACATGAAACTCAGTGGAATTGGTTTCCGAGAAACCTAGAAGGAGTAGGAAGTTGACACTAAGGAACAATAGCATTGTCTCCATCCGGATAAGTAGGCTACCTGGATTTAAAAACAGGAAATCATAGTAATTGTTAATCTGCATATGCTTCTGTTTAGTATCAAATTATCAATTTAAATTAATTACGTTAGTCCAAGTCTATCACAAAAGATAACTAGTTGATTTTACTTCCTAGCAAACTGACAATTTTCACAATAGTCTGAACTAATTAGATGTTTTGATTTCCTGGCTAAGTGACAATTTTTACAATATTATGGGGTAACTGGTTGATTTTACTGCCTAGCAAACTAACAATTTTCAAAATAGTCTGAGCTAATTAGATGTTTTGATTTCCTGGTTAACTGACAATTTTTACAATATTATGGGATAACTGGTTGATTTTACTTCCTAGCAAACTGACAATTTTCACAATAGTTTGAGCTAATTAATTGGTTTTATTTTCTAGCTTACTGACAGTTACCATAACGGGCCGGATAACCAATTACTTCCCAGTTAGCCGACAGTTTCCACAACGAGTTGGATAAGTAGTTGGTTTTACAATCAAGTTAACTTACAATTTAATTCAGTCAAAATAAATAATTCCGTAAGAAACTGATATTAATACCTCATTCAAAGAGAGAGATTTTATTCAGCTAATACGACAGTAATGGATATGGTTACGTGTCAGTAGATGTACCGGAAGAAAGAAGTGCTAACTTAGTAAAACCTTAAAAACACTGATAACTTACTTCATCAAGCAAACATTACTGTAAATAAAACTTTTCTGTTAGGTGAATGTCGTTTTTTCTTTGTACATACATCTTAAACAGTAGAAAATCAGTTATTTCATCACACATAACATATTTTATAGCTGTAGGATGTTGTTGTTTTTTTAACTGTTTGTAGTATTTAAATTTTAGAAGGAATGTTTAGACCATATAAACTTATTGTGAAAGAAAACCATTTGTATTGTGCAAAGTAATAGAAATACGATATGCTAATATATCTTACAACCATTAACACCGTACAAACTAATAGAAATACGATGCAATGATGATATATCTTACAACTATTAGTACCGTACAAAGTAATAAATATAAAGTGGTGTCGTAATATATCTCCACTTAAAGTTGATATCCTTCATATGCAGGAATCCTCTGATGGATCAGCGGTCGGTGTAGGGATATGCAGAGCTCAGTTCTCCATAGTGAACAGAGTGCAGACAGCCAACTATGTAGTGTTGCGCTAAGGAAAACTAGACCATTTTTTGTTGTTGTTGTTTTAAATTAAGCACAAAGCTACACAATGGGCTATATGTGCTCTGCCCACCACGAGTATCGAAACCCGGTTTTTAGCGTTGTAAGTCCGCAAACATACCGCTGAGCCACTGGGGGGCAAACTAGACCATATTCTTGTATTGTTAAAACAGCATTTGTGAAACTTATGATTTTGCTCTTGGAAATAAAATTTAAAAAGCACAATTATTTTTTATTTGTATAGATATTACTAGTTTTTAACCAAAACCAAGTATTTTGGAAATTTAAAAATAACACGTTTAAGATTTGTTTGTTGCTAAGCGCATGGCTAAATAATAGATTTTTTGTGATGTACACAGCATGAATATTAAAACCCGATATTTTAGGTTCGTAAGGCCTCAGACTTACCGCTGTTCCACAAGGGGCAATACAAGAACAATAAAAAATAAGTTTTACGTTAATGAACTTTGAGGCTGCTTTAAAAATAACTAATTCGTTATGGTTTGTTTTGAATTTCGCTGAAAGCTACACTAGGGCTATCTTCGCTAGCCGTTCCTAATTTAGCAGTCTAAAACTAGAAAGTAAACAGCTAGTCATCACCACCCACTGCCAGCTCTTCGGCTACTCTTTTATCAGCGAATAGTGAGATTGATCGTAAAGTTATAACGCCTCCACGGTTGAAAGGGCAAGCATGTTTGGTGTAACGGGAATTCGAACCCGCGCCCCTCGGATTACGAGTCAAGTGCTTCAACCACCTGGCCATGTTGGGCCTAATTCGTTAATAACATAAAACAGTGTCATCAGCAGATAACTTATAATTGTCATTGGTCGAAATTTTCATAAAAGAACCAATAAATACAGATTGCGCAAAACATAATTAATTCCTTAACAAGAAACGAAAATATTTGCGAGATTTTGTTTCAGCTTTCTTCATCAGGAAAATGAATATTTGTAAGATTTTTTTATTATTACTGTTAAATCTGTAATATTATTTTGTGTTTTTTTTTATTGCAGAACCACATCGGGATATTTGCTGAGCCCACCGAGAGAAATCGAACCTCTAAATTTTGCCTAGTAAATCCGGAGACATACCGTTGCACGAGCGGGGGTCAACTTTCTCTTTCCTTAACAGTCTTGTGATGAAAAAAAACAAACAAATATTACTTAAAGTTTCAATAGACAAGCACACAAAATGATTTTATCAAACTTATTTCCCGACTAATTTGTTTACATGTTTCAATAACCAAATTTGAATTTTTTTTAGTATTACACATTGTTGAATG
Source organism: Carcinoscorpius rotundicauda (assembly GCA_011833715.1). Classification (NCBI taxonomy): domain Eukaryota; kingdom Metazoa; phylum Arthropoda; class Merostomata; order Xiphosura; family Limulidae; genus Carcinoscorpius; species Carcinoscorpius rotundicauda. Next base: position 53,695,119 of record CM022395.1, read on the forward strand.
ATTTTTATTTGGAATTCGGATACCTACTAACATGTTAGAATAAAAATAATTATTGTATGTTTACTATGAGTGAAAGTAATTTTTCAACCATGATTAATTGAGTCACTGATCCTGTGAAACATATGCTTGTGTAAAATAAACTAGTTGTAACAAAACATGTTTTCAAAACTTAAATTTCTATTGTAAGCGCTGTCATTGGTAGAGTGGTCTTGTACCATCATTACTTTTAAATCATTATGAAGTTATAGATAAAATTAAGTAAATTATTTTGTAATAACAGATTTTAATACTTTGTAGAATTTTCGTGACCTAGTTGGTGGCATGTTCGGTCTGTCAATATCTAGGTTCTTAGTTCGTGGCTCGTTGTCACAAAATTACGCTTTGCACAGTGAGCCTGTGGGTGTATTATAAAGCTAACTGTTAAATTCCAGCATTGTATAGGGCAGAATTAGTCCAGGGATTTGCAATTGGTAATGCTGGTTTTTCAGTTCAAAATTACGGACAATTATGGACGATAATTACGAAACAAGCAATCAAATATGTAAGCCTACACAACATTTCAGCCGATGCTGGAGAATCTGAGATGTCGAATTTTAAGTGAATTTTCTAAAATTAAATTTAGACGTCAATCGGAACTTACCCTTAAGGAAACTGTTACCCTGTCAACCTGCTTAGAAGATGCTTCTTTAACTTAGAACTTATGGAGTGCATATTCGTTGTTAAGTAATTATACGATGTCAATATTACATGCTGTCTTCACAAAAATGATAGAAACCTAATACACTTATGGCTTTTATATTCCTTGATAGGCTTCAGTGAGACTTTTAACTCAAAACCAAGACAATGGTTTAAAATTTGTGGTTGTTGTAGATATTCAGAAAAATTGGACACTCAGGATCTCAGTGAAGCTCCACCCTGAGGTTAGGTAAAAAAAAATATACGTGCATATAAACATACACGATATCTTCTTTCAAAGCAAGTGATGCTTAACAGAATCAGCTCATGTAGGTTCTGTGATACGGTGGACTAGTCCAACTTAGAATTCCTGCCAATGTCTTTTGTCTGTTTTTTACTGCTTTTATGTTACGTCAATTGTGGTTTAGATGCGTTAGTTAGCATTATGAAGAAGAAACTACGATTTTATCTATTCTCGTTATTTCTTAAGATTAATAAAATAATTCTGTTTTAAGAATATACTCCTGAAAGTTTTATTAAAAGCTGATTTCTTGCTTAACAGGCCTGACTGTTTAGACCACCTCACAGCTTCCAATTTCTTTGAGTTAAATATTGCTTAAATCAATGGTTTCGTTTACCTTTGGTGAAAGAAATAATTTCAAATGTTTTTCTATCGACTTAATTTTATTCTTAAATATAAAAAAAACGCACAGGTAGTTCATTTAAATATTATTGTTTCCTTTTTCTTACCACTGGTGGGCGAACCACAGATTAAATTACAAACAATAATAATTTTATTTAAAAAAAAAAGAATATATTGCTAAAAGAAGCTACTTAGGAAAATATGTAGTCCCTGAATAGCATTCGATTAAAAATTACTTTTAGAGACCTAGTAGCATTACAGAGTCATATGTTTTTCTCATTCTATGAAAGAAAGATAATTTGAAAGTGTTAATTTAATAAAATTGGATATAAAACACAACAGAAAAGAGTCATGATGTATCTTTTTCATAATTGTCATAACAACGAGAACTCTGCTAGTCCTAAAATATATTAAATTCAAACTTTCTTTAAGAAACTCAAATATTTATATATATAAAGGTGGGATGATATAGCATTGACAGAACTAACCTATTAATATGAAATTTAAGTGTTTTGCATAACAAAAACAGTAATATTGCTGATTGTGATTTAACGTTTCTTTATTTGAAGAACCTTTTGTTCAATAAATTCCAATTTTTTGTTTGTTTGTTTAAAATTAAGAGAATTATGCACAAAGCCACACAATGGGGTATCTGTGATTTGCCCACAACAGGTATCGAAACTCAGCTTTAAGCAGTGTGAGTCCGCAGACATACCGCTGTGCCACTGGGGACCAAATTCCAAGAACCCAGCTAGATATCAGCTACTATATGCCCCTCACTGACACAGCGGTATGTCTGCGGACTTACACTTCTAAAAACTGAGTTTCAATGCCTGTTGAGGGCAGATCACAGATAGCCCATTGTGTAATTTTTGTGCTTAATTTCAAACAAACAAAACAACTAAAACTACTATATTTTAACTTTAATTTCTTATTTTACCGAGTGAGCACTCATAGTTTGTCCTGGTTATTGTTACTGAAACCTGATTTTAAGCGTCTTAAGCCTTCATACTTACCGACCCATTGGAAGATGTGGGTAAAAACCCATATAAATTTTATTACTGATGTCTCTTATAAATGTGATATTATTTTCATGAACTGAGATTTAAACCTAACTATTCAAATATTATAAACTATAATTATTTATATTTGTTTTTTATTTGTTCACAGAAAGTCCTCGTTTTACGTACTTTTCCGTAACCAGTCACAAGTCTCGATAAGCACAACACAAAATACTTGAATGTAAACAGCGGTTCATGACAAAATATTGATTTCTTAGTGTTTTACTGACAATAAACTGAACGAAAGCATTACAGTCGTACATAGTTTATTATAGAACAAATGTCACGGAGGTTTAAAGAACACAAAGTTTAAATAGGTTCAGGTCTCTTGTTTAACAAACATTACAAAGTTTAAACACACTAAAACCTAGCCCTAACCAGATGCCTGAACGTCACATCCTCAACTTTAATAAACTACTTCCTTTGCGATAGTTAAAAAAATAAATAATTGGAAACCTTAAATTTTTAATTATATTTTCGCTTAGAGATAAAACCTCTGTTGGTTTATTGTCTCTTACCTATATGATTCTCATTAGTAATAAGCCTTAAAGATGTACACTGAGCGGATCGTAAATCTAAACCATGAATACAAAGATGTCGAAAACTTCACATTTTAAAAGGTCCTCCTGCTATATCAGATCATTAAGAAACGTGACTGTTTTAATCACTATGCGTTAGGTGAATTTTTTGGTTCTTGCGGACGGAACGTTTAACAACGGTAGTTGTCAGAAAGTTCGGAATGTGAACAGCTTCCCTCATCATAAATCTTCAAGTAATCTCTTGTTTTATTACACCCCAGGTACCAAACACACATTTCGTTTCCCTCTTAGTACCATGCCGAACACGTCAAAGCTGGTACGAGAAGTGTAAAACATTAATCACATTCTATCATAAATTTTCGGTTACTGTTTTTTTTTCTGTTTGTCCAATAGACTCATGTGTCACATGGATAGTTCAAATAAAGTTTGTGACGCACGTACCCAGTAAACTCATCACAGTAAGTGGTCCCCTTAGGTACGTTGACTTTCAAATCCAAGTCCTTAGATTGGTGAAACCTATGATTACTGTCGTAGCTGCTGAGACAAGTTCGTAGTTTAAATTGCATATTTTTGTTTCTATTGTCTTTAATTTCAAATAAAAATGTTTTTATTTCTATCGAGTCAATAACCTGTGGACTTGGTGTTATCGGACAAGAGGCATTCTTATGACTTGTTTTTTTCCAGATTTAGTTTCAGGAGACAATCTAATGTAATGGATAACAACTACTTATTCAAAGTGAGATGTAATCGACAACATTTATTTGCACAAGAGAGTTTCTTTAAACCTTTACATGTCTGGTCACTGTAATCAATTATTCTATCTACTTTGTCATAGCCATTTGTGTTTTTATGTTTGAAAAATCAAATTACTTTTTATTATTGGATCACCATGTTTGTTTGTTTGTATTTCGAGCAAACCTACATGAGAGTTATCTGCGCGAGCCGTACCCAATTTAACAGTGTAAGACTAGAAGGAAAGCAGCTAGTCATCACCACCCACTGCCAACTTTTGAGCTACTCTTTTATCAACGAATAGTGGGATTGATCGTCACATTATAACGCCGTCACAACTGAAAGGGCGAGCATGTTTAGTGGGACGGGGATTCGAACCCTCGACCCTCGGATTACGAGTCGAGTGCCTTAACCACCTGGCCATGCCGGGCCCCTCACCATGTTCTTGAGTATTTAATGTCATACACTTTTTAAGGTTTATTCATGTATAAGAATACATAAGAACTCTTAAGTTGCTTTTATGTATTCCAAACACGTAGAATTCACGAATTAAAATAGTAAAAAAATACAAAACATTTACAAAAAGCAGAACGTGTCACAAATATCTTCAAATAAACTATGTTTTATAAATTACTTAAAGATGTTAAGTTTTGTAACTACCGAATTTTAGGGTTATAATTCCTCAATTTATCGATGAATCATCGCACAGAAAATACATAAATTCCTCTGAGCTAGACATGAATGAAATAAAACAGATCTTGTCTTTTCACGTAAGGTTGGATATGGTCAGTTATAGTTTGTTTTTTACATTGTTAATGTTCAATCGAGAATTTTCTTTACATAAAAGGTGCTTTTAACGATGAATATTTGTGTGTTTACAAGCAATGCGTTACTTTTCTTTAAACACCGTGAAATATTTACTGCGGTGGTTAACCCTACAAAATTTGGTTGCGTGTTCTGTGCCCAAAAGGCTACTCTTTTACCAATGAATAGTAGGATTGATCGTCACATTATAAAGTCCCCACGGCTGAAAGGGCGAGCATGATTGGTGCGATGGGGAGTCAAACCTTAGCCCACCTGGCCATGTCTGAAAGCATAAAAGGAAATTCCTGGGGGGAATTTTGTTCTACATAGCCTTTAACCTGTTATCCTGAACTTAACCTTCTGGAAATTAACCTTCTAACTATACGCTTTTATTCACTTCTTTCAGAATCCGTTTGAAATTTATATATTTATTCATTTTTTTCAAATCTTATGATATTACGTCTTCTAATAATTTTAAAACAAATTATTTTAGCATAATTAAGAAGCAACTCTTACAGCTTTATTAAAAATTAATGTAACACTGTATACTTCAGTACTGTTTTAAAATTGAAAGCATCTTTCGTCTTTAAATACATAACTTCATATGGCTGTTAACATTTTCTCTCCATTTATATTTGCATAAACTTGGTTGTACTATTTACTCGACCTGGCATAGCCAGGTGGATTAAGACGTTCGACTCGTAACCAGAGGGTCGCGGGTTCGAATTCCGGTCGCACAAAATATGCTCGCCATTTCAGCCGTGGAAGCGTTATAATGTGACGGTCAATCCCACTATTCGTTGCTAAAAAGTAGCCCAAGAGTTGGCGGTGGGTGGTGGTGACTAGCTGCCTTTCCTCTAGTCTTACACTACTAAATTAGGGGCGGCTAACGCAGATAGCTCTCGAATAGCTTTGCGCGAAATTAAAAACAAACAGATATTTGCCCTTTAAATTTTGTTGAATTTATACAATGAATGGTGGTCGCTAAAACTACATTTATGAAACGACTGAAGAGAGAAAAGTGATATGTACATATGCATTTTAAAAAAATTGCAATATATAATAAAGATAATTAAATTATACAGTTTTCAGACAATAATAAAACACCAAATACGTGTGTTTTTTCATATACCAAAGCCACAAAGGGTTATGTGCTCACCCCACCGCGGAGAATCGAATCCCTTATTTTAGCGTTGTAAATCTAGAGACATACCGCTGTACTAGCGAGGGGCGAAACACTAACTAACTAAATTGGATATAATATTTTTTCTCATACAATCATTAGTTTTATTAAATTTCTTTTTATTTGTTTTTTTATTTATACATTTCTTTGCACAATACTTTAATTAACTAATTTTTTTTTACTAATAAAGAAAGAGTGTAAATAACTAACACTTAATTCAGCTTATGACGTGATATTTTTCACTCAAAATATTTATTTATAGCCAAAACGTCAATTCTTAAATTGTAGTTTTATGTTGCCATGATACAAAAAAATTATCTCTGTCCCCTATTATCTTCAAGATCTAGCAGTTGGAAAGCTGGGTAAAAATTTAAAACTTTGAAAAGCAGTACAAATATTTTAACCTAAAGAAGAAAACTGCTGGCGTGAAAACGTACATAAAAGGTTTCGGGTTATTTTTCACAAACTATGGTTATAATAGTTTACAATATGTCTCACAATCAACCATCCATGGAAGTACAACTAACCATTGTTAGAGTATAAACGATTATTCTGACAGGTGAAGCTCCCATTTTGTTTTGTAAATATCTATTGAAGTCCAAAGAATTGGAACTGAAAAACTCCAGGTTTCCAGGTCAAAAAATAACACTGTGATTATCTAGTGTAACTAGGTCATATTATTCATTGGATTCTTAAAACACACACGTGTATTTAATATAAGATTCTGTAGCCTGTTCGTAGGTCAATAAAATGAATACTTTTCAAAAGGCAATAATTATTGTTGAATATATCAATGATATAATGGTAAGCACGAATGTTTTCGCTCATAAATTGGACACTATCTCATAATCTACATGATGTTTCGCTATGAAAATGAATTTCTAGCTGTTTTTAGTGAAACACCTGCCATGTCTGAGGATTTAACAGGTGCCATCTGACAGAACCTAATTTTGAACATCTTTGTTCTGCTCTGCATCACATCAACCTAAGGTAACAAGCCATTATTGACATGAATGATTGTTACATTGACCATTTCCCGTGTTCACAGCTTCATTCAGCTGTCTGTCACGTCACCCTAAGGATGAAAGCCGTTGTTTACGAAATTGGTAACTTTTTCTTGTTGTTTTGTTGTTGTTTTGAATTAAGCATAAAGCTACACAATGGGCTATCTGTGCTCTGCCCACCACGGGCATCGAAACCCGGATTTTAGCGTCGAAGTCCGCAGACATACCGCTGAGCCACTGGGGAGCAATTGGTTACTACTTTGACCATTTCCATGTTCATTGATTCGTGTTCTCCTTGGTGTATTTAGTAAATCCCCAAACCAATATTGCTCTAATACTAATGTAATTATTTTTTTCACAAATAATAGTACGCTAGGGAACTTTATGATGCGTTATGTTCAAATAAATTGTTAATGTTATTGATTATTAAATAAATATTATTATTACTTCATTCTGAGTTCTGTGACTTTAGTATGAGTTTGTGATATTCTTAGAAGTGTTCCTACTTTTTAATAGGGCCCGGCATGGCCAGGAGGTTGAGACACTCGACTCGTAATTCGAGGGGAGCGGTTTCGAATCCCCTTCACGCCAAACATGCTCGCCTTCCCAGCCGTGGGGGCGTTATAATGTGACGGTCAATCACATTTTAACATAATTGTTTATCAACAGGGTTTTTTATTTTCGTGTGTTTTAACAGTGTTAATAATTTTATGAAACTTAAGAACAAGCTTAAGTTATTAACTGTTAATATTTAACATGAAAAAATACGAATTCATTGCATAATTTATTTTGCATACATCCTTTATCTTTACTATATGCTATTACTTTAAATTTATTTATTTTATAGACTCCATGATATGAAGTAATTAGTTTTTTAGGTTTATCTATTCTTTGTTGATATAAATTGTGACGGTCAATCCCACTATTCGTTGGTAAAAGAGTAGCCCAAGAGTGGGTGGTGGGTGGTGATGGCTAGTTGACTTCCATTTAGTCTTTCACTGCTAAATTAGGGACGGCTAGCACAGGTGGCTTTCATGTGGCTTTGCGCGAAATTAAAAAAAGAACAATTACTTTTTGATTTATACCTCAAATTGATGTGATAGAAAAGTTTATAGTCTGAAGAATAAAACCTACATGCGATAAACTCCAACACTTGCCAATAAAAACTAACTTAGGATAAACCTGAACGCTTCATAACTCGTGCATTTTATGAAACTTATTACTTCTTACGAAGGTTGGTCACATTATTCTGTCTTTCACTATTTTCTTCTCTTATAATATTTTTTATACTCAGCGATATAATGTTTACAAATCAGGAGTTCGATTCCCCTTGGTGGACTCAGCAGATAGCCCGATGTGGCTTTGCTATAAGATGACACACACACAATATTTGCAAACAAGCGAATATGAAGTAAATATTATATTAAATGTAACATCAGAAAAATAAGGAAAAGGTTAAAATATGACAGTGGAAACAAGAATCCGCATAGTTTTATTCACATTTAAAATAACTGTAGACGAAAATAATTTAAGTATGTGATTAATCTTAAATCTTAATTATAAATTAATAAAAGTGCCTTAGGTTCACTTTACTTACCGTAATGTCATGGTTTTGAACTAGTTCTCTTTCGCTGTTTTTATATATAGATGTGGTATAAATATTTAAATACGCCATCTTATAACTCTATGAAATATTTTTCATAGATAAATTGGTTAGCTAGCTCAACTTAGAAAAGGACCCGGCATGGCCAAGTGGCTAAGGCACTCGACTCGTATTCCGAAGGTCGCAGGTTTGAGTCCCCATCACACCAAATATGCTCGCCCTTTTTAGCCGTGGGGGCGTTATATGGTGACGGTCAATCTCACTATTCGTTGGTAAAAGAGCAATCCAAGAGTTGGCAGTGGGTGGTAATGACTAGCTGCCTCCTTTCTACTCTTACACAACTAAATTAGGAACGACTACCGCAGATAGCCCTCGTGTAGCTTTGCGTGAATTTCAAAACAAAACAAACCTAACAAAGAAGTTAGTAAAATGCTATTTCTTTTAAGTAGAAATATCTGCTTCTGCATTAGTCTTAACATAAATGGAAGAAATACTCAGATTAGTAACGCTAATACAATAGCTATATTACAAACAAAATATTTGCTACGATTAAAAGAGGCTTACGAGTTAGGAAGAGAAGAATACTTGATCAAATTGCTAATTACATTTTAACCTTATGCACTTAACGATCGAATTAAAAAATTAAAGCAATGTTTCTCAAGGCTACCAATTTTCATACAATTCATGTTTTGCTTTGTATTCATTGTTGAGTACGTTATATTAAAATAGTTTTAAATATGCAAATCACTTTTCTGAAATTTCATGGATTAATGAGGGCCAAAAACACAGTTCTAATGAGCCCTGTTGTAAAATCGAGGCTCAGACTAAAGGGAGCGGAGGGGGGTGACGTAGGGCGCCTCTAGATCCGAGTGGCCCGAATCTGTCGTTTACTGTACACTGTGGTCAACGGATTGGGCAGCGAAGGAGATTAAGGCGTTCAACAATAAAACCGGCTAGATAAGCATAAGAACAAATGACTTAGGAAAACCGCATAATATACACATAAGATTGATGCAGTTACAAGCTACAAATGGCCTGCCTGATCCAGATCACAGGAGTTTACGCCTTAGAGTAATATTTTTGAATTTCATGCTCTGTTCAATCTGTTGTGGTGAAAATTTTACTTAATCTTACACTACGTACAAGACGTAGGTAGATTCTGTGATAGTGTTTATAGGCGAAAACTATAATCAATATAAAATTCCGGTGAAACGGTGTATAAAAAAATGTTTGGCGTTATGTTGCATGATTACACGAAAACAGGTCACTTTCGGTAAGGGTACGTGACAATCTTTTAATATTTAAAATGTTTATACAACCATATCATGTTCACGATAAAGAATTATATATTTTCAAAATGGATATATCCTTTGCTCTTAAGGACATTGTAAAATCAAAACAATATGGATCAGTTTAGGATACCAGATCAATCCAGAAAAAAGTCTACAACAAGCTGGGTAGCCATGATAAACAAAGTGCTGCATCTTGTAGTAGTAGAGGATCAAAGAACGCTAAGGTCAGAGACTATTAAGAGCCTTCTGTGTGCCATAGGTAATAGTATGCAACACAATCAAACAGAATCTTTGTCTGGAAAACTGACACAAGTTACATGTGCACATTTTGGTTCAACGATATATTAATCGTCGTGTACCTCAAAGCAGCTATAAAATAAAACGTATATTGCTATTCCATATGAAGACGTAAAGATCAAATCGTTTGATCCAATGCATGTAGATTTCTATACGATCAGACTATTTAAACAGACCCTAGGACACCGTTATTCTTCCACACCGGTTGACTTATGGAAAGTTCTCACGAAGGAGTGGCAGCCTCATATATTACTTGAACAACATTATACGTCTTTACACCTACCAAAAATATAATTTTAGTGTCCAGTCTGCTTTCCTCTCGGCATACAAGTTGCTAGAATAAATAAAGTAAACAAACATAAATCATATAGACTTGAATACTAAAACCTTCCACGAACGCTTTGATATAAATAATAATTTACAATATTCGAAAGTTTATAATAAAAGGCTTAATTTGAAGCTTTATTTGTTTTTGCGTGAAAGGAATTTCGAATTATAGTCTATCCTCTAATTTCTCAAACAGTAAAGACTACATTGGTCACCGTAATAGTTCTTCTACTATGGTGCTTGATATGACCGTAATACCTACCAACGTCGTTAGCAACAATGAACAAGTTTGAGTGTAGAGTAGAAAATGGTATTACAATCAATGTACACTACCTATAATAGCAAAACAATACTAATTTCTGATTATGTTTCCAACAACAGTGTATGTGGATAACACTTGATTGATGGCACCCTGACTACTGAGAGGCACAACCATAGTTTATTCATCACGTTTTTCCATGAGTAACACGACCTGATGGACAAGAATTCATTTTCCAGAAGAAGTAATCTTAAGCATATATCAAATGTGTTAGAATGATATATCAACAGTGAAAAAACCAAAGGAACACTCACAACGATGGTTTACATAAAGTCTCAGTTAGAGCATTCTTGACTGTTATGTGCTTATTTAAAAACGGGGATTTTTTAAGTCTGACATGCCAATAGTTTGTTTGTTTAGTTTTTTGGAATTTCGCACAAAGCTACTCGAGAACTATCTGTGCTAGCCGTCCCTAATATAGCTGTGTAAGACTAGAGGGAAGGCAGCTAGTCATCACCACCTACCGCCAACTCTTGGGCTACTCTTTTACTAACAAATAGTGGGATTGACCGTAACATTATAACGCCTCCATGGCTGAAAAGGCGAGCATGTTTGGTGTGACAGGGATGCGAACCCGCGACCGTCAGATTACGAGTCGCACTCCTTAACACGCTTGGCCATGCCGGACCTCTTAAAAAGAGGGAACAACGTAGCAGAGCGTGGTGTAGTGTAGCGAGAAAGAGAAACACTATAGTATTTTACAACAGTTTAATTTTCTTTTTTATTTGTTGTAACAGTGTTCTGTACCTTTAATTAATTCATTAGCTGGTTCCTATTACTACTTACTAATGGTTCCTGTATGATTCTTGCTTACATGTTTAATTTAGTATTTCTATTACAACGTATACATACATATATATAAATCTCGTAAAAGATTCTGGAGAGAGAGTTTTACTGATATGACGTAGTGATAATGACTCTACCGTACATAAAAGTGATTTTGTGTTAAAACGATTGTTTAACACAAAGAGATTCGTGAAGAAGTGATAATACATAGAAACTACTAGGAATCAGTGATAACCTAAAGTAGCTAAGAGACCACAACTGTTTGCCTAATCACCATAATTAAAATCGTTGTAAACTGTAAAAACTAGTTGGTATCTAGACAACAGATTTTAACATACAATAATGTTTGATTGTTTGTACCACGAATAGCTACTCGAGGGCTATCTGCGATAGCCGTCCCTAATTTAGCAACGTAAGACTAGAGGGAAGGTAGCAAGCCTTCAACATCTCCCGCCAACTCTTAGGCTACTCTTTTATTAACAAATATTGGGATTGAACGTCACATTATAACGCTCCCACGGCTGAAAGGGCTGAGCATGTTTGGTGTCGAACGCCTTTACCCAACTGGCCATGCCGGGCCTTATACAATAATGAGTTAAAGAAATGACTTTCGAAAACTCTTCCAGTTTAAATCACCTGGAAAATGTTTACAATATCATCTGCATATACTGATTACAAATTTCCACAAATAACTAACAGAAGTTAATCTATAATATTTTCTCTAATATTTTAAGTTGGTTGTGTTGTTAACTCAAAATTCCGACACGTGTTGTTTTGCTGCACTTGCATAACTGTTGATAAAAATCCATTTGAGATTTTGATTTTAACCCCAAGTTTAACACTCTGTATAGCCAATTAAATGTTACTTATTCATATAAATAATTTTTAAAGAAATTTCAAATGAGTAAACGACGTACGATGAATAGCTCCTGGTCAAAAGTAAGTTAGTTACATAGCTCATAACTAAATAGTAATTTATACATTAGTGATGCCAATATTAGAAAACAGGTAGACAAATCAATCCACAAGAAACACTAAAAAACTTTCCAGTGATGTGTGTTTTTACAGCAAAGCCACATGGGGGTATTTGCTGTGTCCAGGAATCAATCCCTTGATTTTGTGATAGCATTGTAAGTCCGAAGATTTACCACTGACACATTGGTGGATCTCTATAGAGATTGGAATGCATTGAATCACCAAATGGTTACACTTGTTTGTAACAAAATTTCAACCTTAAACTCCTTTATAATTCATGTTTCAGTCACTTAGGATATTTAGCTTAGGTCGAAATTCATGTACTGACCAAGGAATACAAAACTATTTAAATAATAGCAGTGAAGTCTATTTTAAACAAAAACCAATAACACTGATAAAACTAACTTTAAAGTAAAAGAGAGTATATAATTATTTACAAAACACAAAAAGTCATTATTACCACTATTAGACATCACTTACAAGTATTTATATGTTCACAGTAGTGAACATCAAACCAAATAACGATTGAAAATACTAAAAGAAACTATAGATTAAACAGCTATTAATCAGAAATAGAATTCGATGATCGACACAAATTCAATTTGCGCGTGCGAAGTTTGAGCGAATTCGATGTCTCTGTACTGTGAAAAAACATGGTAATTTATAGAATTTAGATCTAACTGTATATTTTTAGTTCACATTCACAAAAAGTCATATTGATGTTAAAAATAACTACAGAAGCTTTCTTGAATGTCGTGTAGATAACGTAGTTGTTTGTTCTGAAGTAATTAAAAATAAGAAAAATGTATTTCAAACAATACGAATAACCATCTAATTACTCGTAGATAGTTTAGATGTGTTTTTTCTTATAACAAAGCCACATCGGGCTATCTGCTGAGTCCACCAAGGGGAATCAAACCCCTGATTTTAGCGTTGTAAATCCGTAAACATACCGCTGTATTAGCGGGAGACGATACTTTAGATCTTAAGGTCTTTTTCTTTAAATAAAACAGCTTTATGAATAAATCATTGTTTGTTGTAAATAAAGCATTTTTTTCAGTGATGTCGAGAAACCCACTTGTTGAGAATTTTATATGCAAAAACGGCTCGTTTTGGGTTCAGAAAATATTTTAAATAAAAGAGCGAACAACGTTTCGACCTTCTTCGGTCATCGTCAGGTTTACAAAGAAAGAGGTAACTGACCGGAAGCTGACCACATGTTTGGAAGGGGTTGTATAACTGAGTGTCGCAATGTAGAGGGCGCGGTTAGATGTTTGAATATATAATAATCTATAATATTAATATAGGTATAATGGCCAAAGGACTCAACTTCGCAATAGCACCAAGGTACATTCCAACCATAGAAATCAAAACATGTTTAGAAGACCTAGCCAGGAGACTTGTGATACTTTCTACAGAAAACAAAAGCAACAAACAGAAAGAAGACAACTTAGATAATTTTATTGACATCCAACAGCCAAACTTCCCAGGTAAAATTACAAATTTATATTTTCCAGAAACACCTAAAAACAACATCTTAAACGATTTTTTCAAAGAATTTTCTTACAAAACTATCAACATAATTTCACAAAACAGAAAACTAAAAAACAACCTTACAAAAAGAGACATTAATTCCATTAAAAACCTAAAACAAGAGAGAAACATAAAAATTCTAAAAGCAGATAAAGGTAACGCTATAGTAATAATGAACACGAATGAATACATACAAAAAATGAATAACATCCTATCAGACACGAACAAATTTAAACCAATACACACAAATCCAACAAAGACATGAGACGCAACTAAACAAATTACTACTACAAATGAAAAAAGCCAACACAATTTCACAAACACTTTATTCCTACCTACGTAAAACCGACTCACGCACACCGCAAATATACGGCATCCCCAAATCTCATAAACCAGATTGTCCATTACGACCAATAATGTCAACATATGAATCGTTTAATTACAATCTTGGTAAATACATAGCATGGGCTTTCTCCAAATATGCAACATCAGCCAGCTCATTCATCAAAGACTCTTTTAATTTCAAGTCTAATCTAAATCAACTTAATCATAAAGCCTTAATGGCCAGTTTTGATGTTATATCCCTCTTCACAGAAGTTCCAACAACAGAAGCCTGCAAGATAGCCTTAGAACTCTATATTCGAGACCCTAACCCAATTATAGACATTCCCAGTAACCAGTTAGCAACCCTCATAGAATTCACCACAATAAAGACAAACTTCACGTTCAACAACCAAAACTATATACAAACAAATGGCCTAAGCATGGGCAACCCAGTATCACCAGTTCTAGCCAATATTTTTATGACACAAATTGAAACACAAGCAATTAATACTGCATTACATCCACCACTATACTGGTACAGATATGTAGATGACACGGTTGCGGGATTCAAATCTACAGAACACATACTTAATTTTTTCACTCACATTAACTCTATACATCCCAACATTAACTTCACATGTGAACAGGAAGAAAGCAATCAAATATCATTTCTTAACCTCAAAATTATAAGAACCGACACACAATTCAAAACAGAAATCCACCGAAAAATCACCCATACTGGACTATACATTCCTTGGGACTCAGCACATGAAACAAAACAAAAACTCAACATACTAAGAAACCAGATCAACACAGCCATAAAACTGTGCTCACCAGATAAAATTAACGATGAATTAGATAAAATAAAACAATACTTCATCAACATCAATAAGTTTCCTCCACAAACCGTAGAAAACATTATACGCACACACCCAGACAGAAAACAAAATCAACCAACAAAAGTAAATATATCTCACGAATCAAAAAATCACGAAACCATATACTGCTGTATACCATATATTCCTGACATCAGCAAACAAATAACCAACATTTGGCAAAAACTAGTAACAAAATATAACATTCCAGTTAACACTAAATTTATTCAAAAACCAGGCACAAAACTAAGGTCTATACTATGTAAGAACTACACTGACAAACACCACACCAACATTATTTATAAAATACAATGTGATAACTGCCACGACTTCTATATAGGAGAAACAAGTAGAAAAATGGAAACCAAATTCAAAGAACATAAAAAGTCACCTTCACACGTTTTCGAACACTGCAAGTCAAATGGACACAACATAACCATAGAAAACACTAAAATACTAAATAAAGAAACAAACATAAACAAACGAAAAATTAAAGAAGCCTTACTTATACAACAACTTAAACCCAAAATAAACCAATATAAAGGAACGCCATTATACCTATATTAATATTATAGATAAAATTATATATTCAAACATCAAACCGCGCCCTCTACATTGCGACACTCAGTTATACAACCCCTTCCAAACATGTGGTCAGCTTCCGGTCAGTTACCTCTTTCTTTGTGAACCTGATAATGACCGAAGAAGGTCGAAACGTTGTTCGCTCTTCTATTTAAAATATTTTCTGAACCCAAAACGAGCCGTTTTTGCATATAAAAAAGCATTTTTTTTATCTCTGAGCGATAATTGTTACGTTTTTTTTTATGTTTTATGTAGACAGAACGCAACAGAAAATTACAGATAACAGCTTGTATAATTTATTACAATAAGCTATTATATATATGACAGATATAACATAAATTATATAATAACAATGACAGATATTAAGTTTAAACCTTCAAAATTAATTACAACGCAAAATGGTACTGGCCTGTATCTAATATAATGATCTAGAATGAAAGTCCAAAAGTCCAGATCAGAAATCCACAATTCTAGTCTAGGGTGATTATTTGGTCCCACGAAGAAATACCGAAGTTTGAATGGAGAAGTTCAGGAACAATCCACAGTTCAATAAATTCGACGAAGTTCTTTGCACGATGTTTTCGACGAATGTCTCAACTTGTTGTTTTCCAAATTTTCCCGTTCTCCCTAGAACAGTTCTACACGTGTTGGCCTTCAGTATAACTAGTAATTCGAATGAATCGTAAATATTGATGAAGTAAAATCACATCTTCTGTAGATCTAGCTCTGGTCACAAATTCAAGTTGAATAAAATCACAGCAAACACTTAAACTTTCTCAAACGAATGACTGACTCTTCTTTTCTTCAAATAAAAACTAATGACTCTTCCTATTTCTCGCGTCTCCGTCTGTTTATATATTAGTAGACCTAGGCTTCTCGAACAATCGCGTAACTTCTACAGAACTCCAGAGCAATACGCGCATGTCCGTTCTTGCACGAGACTTGTCGTCTAGACACTAGGCCGCCACATTCCATTTATAGTCAATTGATTGATCTACCTAATTCTAGAAATTTCTAAATGTTATTTTAAATGAATAACAACATATTTTTATTGGTTTAAACTTTGAAACAATAATATAAACATGGAAATATAAATAATAGATATGAAAATCCAAACACAACACAACATGTTGTCGTTTACAAAATATTTACACGACATTTACATAACAATAATGAAAAAAAATTGTTTATTATATAGAGATTTTTACTAAGAGGTATTTAATTCACAGAAACTTTTCTTATCAGCTTTATCTGCAGTACAGATTAATATACGGGTAAAACGTGTCGTCATGATAAAGTTCATATATCTTTAATTTATGTTTCATACTTTCATTATGCGTGATCTTCCAGAACTGAAATGTCATTATCTTTAGTTAGTTAAAAAATTAAAACACTTATTGAAAGCAAAGTTTGTTTGTTGTCAAGCGCAAAGCTACATAATTAGCTATCTGTGCTATGCTTACAGCGAATGTCAAAACCCGGATTTTAGCGTCATAAACCCTAAGCCTTCTGCTGAGTTACCAAAGGAGTTTTCCTGAAAATAATTATGTATTTTTCACTATCTCTTATTTTAGCTTACACCCGTATTTTCAGTGTTCAGGACGTAATGATCTGTTATTAGTTTAATAGACCATGTATTGAAAGGTCGGGATTTTGGAAGTCTTACAAATGAAACAATTTCACTGTGTGGTTCAAAGTAGCTATGTGAGCGCCGATTGTTTTTGATTAGTTGTTCATTGTCTATTATAGCTTTACTGTTTAGCCGATATTTCGCATTAAATACCAAAACATTTTTATTACACCATTAGCACATTATAACGACAGTTTTTGCTAGAGAATTTGCTTGTTAACTTTGTTAATGCTAAAACATGATTTTGTTTTAACATTTCCACTTTGGATGTAATATAATCTTGTCTAGTCGTACTTATGTCTCAGAAAATGTTCACAATTTTTTGGTTTACAAGTTTAAAAGAGAGCACTAGGGATAATTTGAGATACAAAAACCGTCATGTAATTAATTAGGTCACATAATATGTGACTGTAATATTTACTTTATCTAAAAGAACTCATAATGTGAATGATTTCAGGGGTAAAATATGTATGATAAAATATTGTTTTTTAATCAGCATAGGTTCAGCATGACCAGGTGGTTAAGGCGATCGAATGAGGGTCACGAGTTCGAATTCCCCTCACACCAAACATGTTCGCCCTTTCAGCCGTGGAAGCGTTATTATGTGACGGTCAACCCCACTATTCGTTTGTAAAAGAGTAGCCCAAAAGTTGGCGGTAGGTGGTGATGACTAGCTGCCTTCCTTCTAGTCTTACACTGCTAAATTAGGGACGGCTAGGACAGATAGCCCTCGTGTAGCTTTGCAGAAATTCAAAAACAAACAAACAAACAATAATCAGCATGATATTACTTGCCTTTAACTTCGTCCCACCAAAGTCAAACTGTTAAATGTTATCACATGAAGCAAGATGTTTATCTTCTAACAGCTCATTGAAGTAACGATTCAATCATTCCATACAAATCAGAGAAAAAGAGTAAATGGTGTTAAAAGCAGGTCAAGCTTTTCTCTACCTGTCAAATCCGAGCAATCCAGTAGGTTCTATCGATAACTTAGAAATCTGCTTAGAAAATCCCTACCGGTCATAAGAAAACTTAACACTGAGTGAATAATTTAATTCAAACCCTGTCTCTTTTAAACACACATTAATCAGACCACCTAGGCTTTTTCTTTATGTTGAGAATGCTAAGTGGTTCTTCAAGTATATTAATCCATTACAACGTGAAAGGTGCTTTAAGGAAATGATAGATCTACGTAATTTAAGTGCTCAGTTTTATTTCCACAAGAACAGCACGAGCCAAACGGCGTGGCGTGCAGGATACAATTATGGTGAGAACAAGTGCATTACAAAAACAAAGAACTCATGTTCCGTAAGAACTAAACGTGACTACTGGTACCAGTGTTTGGTAGCAAAATACTTAGTTAAAACCCATAGAACCAAACACGCCCAGTCGTTGATCAGTAGACCTGATTACAAATTTCATGTAAACACACAAACTTTAAAACAAACAAACCAACGGCTGATGAGTGGTGGTTGAAACAGCGCTTGAGTAACTCTTGTAGAATACAATTATCAACTAGTGGAAACTTTGAGCTTATTTCCTCAAGCAAATAGCTTTAATTACCTCTAATACTTCGTTATTTCCATATGTTTCACAATTAACGTTTCGTTGAACCCTTTTCTTCGTTTAATTAATTAAAAATACTACCGTCTGTAATTTGATTTTTTTCTTTGTTTTCTTTCTATAGACAGGATTTATGTAATCTGTGTTTATCATAGAATAGTCAGATCTTGTATATTTTACAATTAAGCTTGATATTACAGTAGGCTGTTGTAGTACAAGTAGGAACTGCTCTTTTATAACAGGTAAAACTGGTCTGATGTCATCGTAACACGTGAAACAGGCATGGCTCGTATGTAACAAGACTTACTTGTTGCTGGTAAAATATACTATAGATAATTAGTGTTATTAGATCACTTCTTATATTTTTGTCTCTTCTAAAGCAGGTGCTAAAGTGTTATTAATGTTGCGTACCTTCCATTAGTATTTACTGTTGATAAGACAAGTCCTACATAATTGTAGTGCATCATTCCCTAGATATTTGTTGCTAATGAGACTGGCACTATATGGTTAGTTAATATATGTAGTTCACCATTTATGTGTTTATTGTTGGTGAGAAACGTGCAATATGATTGTTGTAGATCATTACCTAGATATTTGTTGCTAATGAGACTGGCACTATATGGTTAGTTGATATATGTAGTTCACCATTTATGTGTTTATTGTTGGTGAGAAACGTGCAATATGATTGTTGTAGATCATTACCTAGATATTTGTTGCTAATGAGACTGGCACTATATGGTTAGTTAATATATGTAGTTCACCATTTATGTGTTTATTGTTGGTGAGAAACGTGCAATATGGTTGTTGTAGATCATTACCTGGATATTTATTGCTGATAAGACAGGCGCTATGTGGTTGATATATTTGCAGGTTTATTTTTGGTAAGTCAAATGTTACATAATTACTTATGGTACGCTATTCCCTGGAATAACAAGCACTATATTAATGTTACCGGTAAGGTAGGCCCTTCATGGTTAGTGTTAGTGGGTTAGTTTCCACCAGATGCTGAAAAAACGGAAACTATATCAGTACTGTTTGTAAGACAGGGGTTTCATGAGTATTGTTTGTAGAGCATGTTTGTTGCTAGTGCAAGACACCTCACATAAATAATTTTATTAAATTACTTTGTAAATGTTTGAGATGTTCTCTATTTTTACTGTCGAAGCATTTTGAACAATGTGTTTTCTGTACCTTATTTGATACAAACATAATAAATTACTTGATGATACGTGTGTTATAAATATTATTACACCGAAAAAAAGAAGTGTGTTTACCATTTTTAAGTAAAGTAGAGATTAAATATCCTAGTTTTTATTGTTATATAATAATTATCTTACAACAAAATCACCACCGTGTATGAAGTGATAACATAATTTCATTCACTGAGAGTTGTGTATGCACTCATTATGTGTGCTTTCATTCTTTTATATCCACCTATGTGGTAAACTAGGACACTTCAATATGTTAAAAATTGTTGTAAATAGTAAATATGAATTGTCCCGGGAGAGAGAGCGCTGTTTTAAATGTATTTAGATTTTTTTGTTTTAGTCCTTCAAAATCTATAAAGTGGTCATTAATAGTAACTGCAGGTCAACACTTTATTTACCATTATTAAGTATTATCATAACCCCTTTACGACTCCTATACTACAAGATGTCTACAATATCGAACAAGAGCTATAATTGCTTATTATTCTTTCACTTATGGTTATTTTATTGTTTTACTACTTTTGAAGATATATGATACTAAAATAAATATTTTATTCGGCGCGAAGATATGTGAATATACATTTGTTTTAATGATTATGTGATTGTAGTCCTAAATGTTATTCATATCAAGCTACTACATATTATCCCATATTTAATCACAAATTCATAATGTTTTTAGTGCTGAAAAAATTCTTCTAGATCTAATAGTTAGACGAGTTTTTTTGGACAACCAATTTCATAGTTCATTGTATCCTATGATGGCGTGGTCAAAATATTTCTTATTTTCAAGTATCAAAACTACATGAAGTGCTTTGGTGAATAAGATTAATAATGTCTTTACTAGTTTAGTTATATTTTATAAATAAAAAATAATTTTAATGTACTAAACTTTAAACTAACAATGTTTTCTCAATGTGTTCTAAGTGTATGGAAAGCTGTTATAATGTTCATAACTGGGCTTCAGGGTTTGATGAAAAGTATTTTATTCACAAGAAATAACCTTAAATACTTTATATATTTGAATAACATACAACAATATTGTCACAACTAATCATTCATAATTATTGACCAGACTAACTGATCAATTCATTGTGAATTGTTTCTTTTTCCCTGAAATTGTACATTTTTTGTGAAGAATAAAAATGCAAAAATGATTTATAAATAATATTTCTTTCTTGAAAAATTAAGTTAAAATGTAGATATGTTCACACAAAACCTTATTAGCGTTTCGGTAAGCCTTACGTGAAAGAAACCAGCCTGTTTCTCAGCATAATAACTCGACTTTATTATTCACAATTAAAACGAATGCAAATTGAAAGTGTGATTTTAATTAATTTATAATTATATCAGTAGAAGCGTATTAAATAACGAACAAACAGAACCAGAGAGAAATGGCAACATAGAGCGATTAGAAATTTTATTTTTGTAATTAATGTTCCTGTGTACAGCTGTAAAAGCTATGAATATTTAATATTTGCTATATTCTATAGTTATATTGCATGGATTATCAGGCAGGCCTAAGCACTGCCTAAGTAAGGAAGGCTCGGATTGTTCAGGTAAATGGTATCTTAAATATTGCATTAACAGGTCATAAGAACTTTACAATACTAAACAGTGTTTCCTTTTACAGTAATATTTTCCTAATGACTTAGTCACAAGTTGTAGTAATGTCTGTAAATATTATACTGAAAAGATTGTTCTCATTTTTCTGCTTATTTTTCATTACCTAATAACTAAAAAATAAAACCATGTTGTCAACCAGTTTCACTGAAGCGACAAGTGCCAAACGAAGTATCTGCTTTTACAAGTATTATTAATAACTAGTAATCATATTTTAAAAAATAATAATCTAGTGTAAATTATTTAATAATTACCCCTTGAAGGTAGCTTTTTTATAGAAATTTCATGTTCCTTTAGGAAGCTTTAGTACAGGATGAAATAGGAATTACCAGACAATAATAGATATACAGTAAATATTACAGTTGAAACTCACTGTATTTATAACTAAATACAACCTTTCTATGTCTTTTGCAACAGTACATTAAAGGAAGAAAATAGGTAAAAAAAGAGTTTTCAAAAAGGATATAAATGTAAGGGTGGCTAATATCAGTCCTTCATAAACAACGTAATCCAAATAGTAAGGATGCAATTTAAATCATCCCTACATAACAGTACAGGCAAGAATTAACATATACAAATACATCACAGTTAAGTTTAATGTGTTCTATTCGAACTTTCTACTACAGTATGTGCCTTTGCTATTATGTATGGATGATTCAAATTCTATTCTTACAACTGTAAACATTGTTTATGAATGGCTAATATTAATCATACTTATGTATACTTCCTTTAGTGAAAATATTTTTCTTTACCTGTGTGATAGTAATTAAAAAAAAGTTAAATCTGCTATAAGTATAGTTTTGAACGTATGTTCTATTAATTTGCAAGCAATTATAATATTATTTGCTACAATACTATTAGTAATTATAAAATAATAAATAAAATAATATAAAATAAAACATGAATAATTTTTATGTACAAATAACGTTAGCATTGAAATATCAGTTTTCCATTTCTTGCCACACGAAATTCAACCCTATGTGCTTCATGTAAAGGCCAGAAAACTTAATCTATTATTTTATCTTTCACTCCATATTTACATTCATTTATAATTAATTTTACGTAACTAAGAGTTCATATTTATAATGAAGACAATTCGGATTATTATCTAGGTAAAATATCTCTCTACTGAATGAGTGATAGAATTCAATAATTAATACAACACTGTACTCCTAGCGATGCAAAAATTCATTAACATTTTTCACTTCACTTGGAACAAACTGTCATTTTATAAATAACCACGTAGATGTTTTTAAGATACTTGATTTTGTTTTTCGTACGAACTATGATCATGCAATGCTTGTTCAAATAGCAGTAGTAGATTTAACAGTTTTTCTTCCATTTCGTTATTATTTAGAGGAAAAAGCGCTCTTTTTCGTCTGCCCGTAGTTATCGTCTGTGTTAACCCTGTGAGACCACCATTCAGTGCAAAGAATATCATAAACAAAAAAGGGAGACCTATGAGGCCGATAATCAGGGGTATCAAAATAATGATAATTATTGGAAGCAATGTGTCCGACAGACTTGTTCCTATGTCGAGTCCACTGAAAAGCTGCCGAAGTTCTGTGGATTGCGTTTTATTCAATGGAATCTCCGTCGCCATAACAAAAGTGTTGTAGCACACGGGAAACAGTAGCGCCACCTGAACGATCATATCTGTAAAGATCAATTCCCTTATTAATAAAGTTTTCCATGTAAATTCCATTCCAGTAATCGAACCTAACTTTCATTCTGTATATTACCATTTTTAGTTGTTTAAAATTGTCGACTGCACAATTAAAAACCGTAAATTTGTTAAAAATTAAAAGGCCTTCAAAGTAATAGTAAGTAACCCTAAATGTACAGATCAGTTTGATGTTTAAGTATAATTGTGAGCCACAAAATTTTAAAATACTCTTACAATGTAGTTGGTTATTTGATAAAATTTTGACTGGTGAAATTATTCATCTTCTGATGATGTTATAATAATATTAAGTGTTCTCATGAAATGTAAGTTAACTGCCCAAATAAAAACTAACACCATTTTAAACACCATATACGCTAATAAAATCCTGTGTATCAAATGAAATAGAAAAACTCTATATTATAAATCAATACAGCAGAAAACTAAATCAATTTGAATCATCAGCTGGAGTGCCCTCACCATTACCAACATTTACGGCCATAATCCCAGTTACTTCTCACTAATTTCAGTCAACTTGAAATACACTAACGAAAAATAATTTTAAGACCGAAGATATACTTTAGAAAAATAATCAAAGCTATAGAGAGAGTTTTTTCCTTACGGTTACTGCAGGAATCTTACCTAAAATTTAGACTCATAAGCCCTAAGGCTTACCCACTGAGCCACTTGGGTAAATATTGCTCAATGAAATTAAATATATCTACGAATGTAATAGAAACCCTTACTCTGCTCAAGTAGCAATAGTTAAGACATAAATAAAGTTTTTGATTTTAACTTCTTGAACCATAATAGATTTTTTATAATAAATACGTTATTATTAAAAACCACTTATCTCCTCCAACCATTTGCTAATACCATATATACAGCTTACCAATATACGAAACACAAATGTACCTACAAGTGTTTACAATAGTAAGCATCCAACACCGTGATCGATATTTAGCTTTATTATACAAATACGGATTTTGTACTTGAAATATGCCTATTCATTTATAAATACAAAACATTTAATACGTTTAAAACTAACTCCTGCAAATATACTAAAACTTCTTTGTATCACTCTTAATATTTAGCACCATGTACTTTTTTTTCCTAAATTTATGTGTGTTTTTTCGTTTCTCGAAAAAATGTCTTAAAGAGTTTCTTATAGAATATAATTGTAAATACTAACTTATATACAATATTGCTATAGCTTATTCCTATCTTTTTTATTCTACAAAACAATCGTCATTTTGTAATTTGTATCAACCATAAACAGCATGAACTCTAATAATTCAGCTTAACTTAAAACATTCCACAACACATCATAAGCTTAAATTAGTGTCGGCTCACCTGTGATTTTATTCATTTTACGTTTCAGGCCCTTGTGTATTCTTAGTGTATCCCATAAACATGAGCGTCGTTTTTGGTGGAGGGAAAAGTAGTTGATCTTATATAAATATCAGTCTTAGGCTCAAAATTTCATACTGACTAGGGTGACATGTTAGTATGTACACTTTAACCTCAAGGCTACCGAGGTTACGACATGACAGAGGGTAAACCGTGATTAGTATAAAAGTCGCCCTACAATACGAAACAGCAAAATGGAAACGTGGTAAAAGGTCGTTCCGTTACTGTAGCGTGTTATCAGTCTATGAAATGCGAGGTCATTATTCCTTGCACCCTGGCCACATACATTATTTATTGTGATTATTGAAGCGAATATCACAGTACAACGTCCCTTATTATCTCAGCTCACTTCTCCTTTATTTAGCAAGTGAAGTGAACAAGCTGTGAAATAAGAAATATAAATAAATATTATATAAATTTGTCGATAGTCGTAAACCTCGTAGTGAATATTTAAGGTACCTTCACTAGGTCAACAGTAAGAAGCATATGAGAAGTGATAGTAGTTTCCACCTTTCGTAGATCTAAACGTCATTAAATGACTTTATATTATTCTAGTGTAACAGTAAATATCTGTATGACTTGGAATCCCAGGATTCATGGTCTGCGACTTGTTGCCACACTTCGAGGCCTAAAATGCGTTATAGGAACTACTATTAGGTCCCACTGTTCGATTAGACAAAAGTAGCCCAAAAATTGGCTGTGGGTGTAACATGTTGAATAGCTGCTTTCCCTCCAGTTTATTAGTTTAAAGTTAGAGAAAACTAAGGTGAATGCTTCTTACTGTTGACCTGGTGAAGGTACCTTAAATATTCACTACGAGATTTACATCAATCGTTGCACCACACATGCTCACCCCTTTTAGCCGTGTGGGCGTTATAAAGTGACAGTCAATACCACTATTCAATGGTAAAAGAGTAGCCCAAGAGTTGGAGTGAGTGATGATGGCTAGAGAAGATAGCCCTCTCGTAGCTTTCAGAAACAAAATGTTGTTTGTAAACATTATTATGTGGTGATGACTAGCTGCCTTCCCTCTATTCTTACACTGGTAAATTAGGGACGGCTAGAACAGATAGCCCTCGAGTAGCTTTGTGCGAAATTACTAAAATGAATGAAAAACACTGGAAAATAACGTTCGGAGAAATGTTTTCTCTCTTTAAAAGATTTCCTTGTGATGTAATTTTCTTGATAACAGTATTTTATTGTTAATTGTAACATTGGTTGTTGCTGCGGTTTGCAATTACCTTCTGGATATTAGCCGTTTTATGTTTATCTATTCACGGTGGACAGATAACTTTCTTCCAAATGACACGATATATCTACTCTTTCTTTGCTGCATGGCGACAGTGCTTGTCTTAATGTATCTCAAATTAAGTGGATTAGGGTATTCCAAACACAATGTCCTCAGATTTCTCCAGTGTTGTCATTCATAACGGCAACACTCACTTCCAACATTGTATTTATAACTTACATGCATAAAATATCTTATGAAACAAATAATGCCAGCTGGAGATTTAAAGCAGCGGTCATCTCTGTTATGAATAAAGAATACCCTGATTTTGGGTAAATTATGAGATTTAATGAAACTTTTTTATACTTTTTAAACTAAAAAATGACGTAATTATCTTATGTCAGAAGTATTTCACTGTTAAAAATATGTGGATTAAAGCAACAAAGATAATACTGCATGTCTTTAATAGATTGAATCTTTCATTGATTAACTGCATATTTAAACATAATATGTAATTTGTAATTAACAAAACTGATCTATTGTGTTAATTTCACAGTTGTTGTGTGCTTACATATGCGTAATCGCAGTTCTTGGTTCTACGGATTTCTACAATAAGGTATATCTGTATTGTCAATATGTGTAAGAAACTAATGATTTATTCACCATGTTACGAAAATTACAGATCTGGTTACTTAACAACTTTCAATTTCCTTTCTACTGTCAGATATCCTGACTACAAAAGATGTAGTAACGGTTGCCCGGAAGGAAAGATATATTTACTTGGTCTAAGCAACCTTTTATTTTACTATGAAATATTTACAGTTACGATAGCTCTTTGTTCATGCCATCTACTCCTTCGTGAATTATTGGTGACATTTTAACTTAAATCTTCTAATGTAGTTTTTTGTTTTTTTTTAGAATCCCTTAGTCAGTTAAACAAGACTATATAAAAACAAAAAACACTTTTATTTGAACCTAATTACATTAATTATGTGTGAAATTATATATCGATTATTGTGGACAATCTTTTTTTAGAGTGATAAAGTAAACTTACATTTCACCAACGGCCCTGCATAACCAAGCGTGTCAAGGCGTGGGACGGGTATTCTGGGGATCGCGGGTTCGCATCCCCGTAGCACCAAACACACTCGACGTTTCAGCCGTGGGTGCGTTATAAAGTTACGGTCAATCCCATTTTTCCTTGATATAAGAGTAGCCCAAGAGTTGACGGTGTGTGGTGATGACAATCAGCCTTACCTCTGGTCTTATAGTGCTAAATTAGGGACGGCCATCACGGATAGCCCTCGAGTCGCTCTGTGCGAAATTAATAAAACAAACAAACATTTCACAAACACTAAAAACAGTGCAAGAGGTGTTATTTATAATAAAATAATGTGGGGTTGATTCTTGGTCTAAGTAAGAGATTTAACTTCCTTCATAACTTAAACAGTGTAAAGTCGAATGTTCTACACAACAATAATGACATTATAAATAATATTTGTTGGCAAACGCGTATTTGTGTGGTGTGGTAATTCTTGTTTCATATTTTCTCAAAGAACAATAGAATGACAGAAGAGGAAGTTATGGAGGAAATAAAAAGTGTGACTTTTGTGGGCAATCCCACCGAAAGATACACTATTATAAAAAAAAAATTGGACAAGGGTAAGTTTAAAATAATATGTACACCAAGAGCTTTTTGTGCATTTAAAATTATAGAAAAGTGTGGTGGCTTGAATATGGTAGGAACTTTTATGAGTACTTGAGTTTTTTGTTTCAAATTCTTCATGTCAGTTGTTCGGAAAATTGAGTCCAAAGAATAAATACTTAACATTTTGTGAAGAGGTGCAAAAGAACGATTTAGAGATTTAAAGTTAAATTTGTAGTTAATAGTAAAATAATAGAGATAAAAAGTTATGTTTTGATAATAGCACTAATTATTTACCAATACCACTCAGCGCATGTTGGTTTTTGTTTAATTTTTGTTGTATTCATTGGCTTTTCTAATAACTTTCCTATTGATTGAGGATGTGATATTAAGCTAATAATTTTGTAAATTTCACATGAATATTTTTACTCCCCCCCCCGTTCAAATTTTTCTATACAATGGGAAATTAAGTTTGAATTTTCAAAAAAGGTCTAAGTTTCTGTTATATACTTGGTACTGAAATGTGAAGCAAGAAGTTTTGAGATTCGTTGCTACAAGTTCCTTTAATCAGGCTCGTATGTGAGCACTTCACAATTAGTAGATCTCTCAATCATCTTATCTTCCTGTGGATTTGTCTTCAGTGGGTTAGTCCTTACGTCTATTGCTCTACTACATCCTTCGACAACAAATTACTTCTGTTTGGTCTTTGGTTATTCATCCTCTTGCTCTGACAATCACCACTTTAAGTCAGAACTTGGTCAATAAATATCTTTATGTTGATTCTCCTATTCAACTTTTTCATTGGACGATTTCATTCCGTCCATTCAATGTCAAGTTCTTCTGATTGCTCCTCACTGGCCTATTCATGTTAATTTTCTAACTACCTCTGTTTCCTTTCCTTTGTTGGTAATATTGATCATATCACTATTCGTTTCCTTAATCTTCATGCTTGGTTTTATTTGGTGTTTGGGAGCAAATCAGGCTTGTTGTGATTTTCAGTTCATTTCATCCATGTAAGTTTATCACCATAAATGGAATGTTTTCTGCCATTCATCTCTGGATCAGTGGACGGTCATCTTTGCGGTTCAATGCTCGTCGCGTTGTTGAGTCTCTTACTAGACTATTGATTGAACATTTTCTGTTTCTTCGCTTAACAATTATCAGATGTCTTGTTCATCACGTTCCATTTTATCAATATTTCTGTATTGAAAACTTTCTTCCAGATTCATTGTCTTCTGTGACATGTTGATCTTCTGGACTGAAAATGTTAATGGGGTCCTTCATTGCCTTACTGCTTTACACTTTTCACGTGAACTTTCTTTGCCCATTTCTTATAGATTTATTTCCTTTTCAACTCAGCCTGTGGATTTTAGCCAGGACTATTTCACATATTTTTTATCATCCTACATATCTTCTTATTTATCTGAACTATTCTTTCCGTCTAGAAACTACGGTGGCTTGGGAGTGTAACTCTGATTAACCTTCTTTTCATTTCTCACCTTCTTTGTCCCGTATGTGCTAATTTTCAATGTTTAATTGCTTACATGACGTTCGTATGTAGTGTTCATTCCCTTCTCTTTTGCCTTTGGAAACAGTTCTCTGTTTGTAATATTTCTCCCTCACTAACTGAAATAGAGCTTTTGGTTCAATTTGTGTATTTCTCTTTGCATAGTTGAAAAAGTATTAAACATTTGAAACTAAATAACTGTGTATTTTGATTTAAATGGAGTGTTTGGCAAATTATGAAGAATAAAATAACAGTGTAGAAATTTATCATTGCTCTGCGAACTTTTAAAGTACAGTCACAAATAAGCTTAGCATAGTCAGGTAGTTAAGGCGCACGACTCGTCATCTGAGGGTCGCGAGTTCGATGTTCCGTCCTTTCAAATGTAGGGATGGAATGACGTGTCAATCAATTGAAGTATTCATTCGTAAAAGAGTAGCCCAAGACTTGGCGATGACCTATAATGACTTCCCTCTAGTTTTACACTTATAAATTATGAGCAGCAGGCGCAGATAACCCTCGTATAGCTTTGCGCGAAATTCAAAAAGAAATATACAAACAGAAATTTTAGAAAATTTATAAAGCAAAATAATCAGTAGTGTCGTTAATATTATTTTGCTTAAAATAATAAGTTTACTTCAATATATTAATTCATGCATGTTTGTTTCTGAATTTCGCACAAAGCTACTCGAGGGCTATCTGTGCTAGCCGTCCCTAATTTAGCAGTGTAAGACTAGAGAGAAGGCAGCTAGTCATCACCACCCACCACCAACTTTTGTTCTATTCTTTTACCAACGAATAGTGGGATTGATCGTCACATTATAACGCCCCCACGACTGAAAGGTCGAGTATATTTGGCGCAACCGGGATGCGAACCCGCGACCCTCAAATTACGAGTCGCATGCTTTAACACGCTTGGCCATGCCGGGTCATTCTTGCGTGTAGGCTTAGTTGAAAAGTTTCAAAACTCGTCACAGTACGAGTACGTCTCGATTGTAACAGCAGAACACATTTTGAGAAGTTATCAATGATATTTGACAGAGTGGTACTTGTGTCAGTATAAACTACTATTTATGTTTTATTCATATTTTATAGTATTCTTCATGTAGTAACAAACATTTAACTATGCATGATATTCTAATTTCTGTATAATGAAATAAGCATTCATTTTTACAATTTTACAAAGATTAAAAACATATGTTAATCCATTGTGTTTGTTTTTCTCAAAGCACATTAATTTCATACCTAGAATTTAGGTATGGTTTTACATACCAGTATGTTACATATTCTATTGATACTTCTTTTATTATTTCAGTGCTTCAGCAGCTGTATATAAAGCAACAGTTAGAGAAACAGGGTTAACAGTTGCTGTTAAGAAGATTTATTTATCGCAGCAACCACGTAAAGAAGATATAATTACAGAACTGTTAGTCCTACGCGAAATGAAACACCCAAACGTAATCAGTTACTTGGACAGCGACCTCATAGGAGATGAACGCTGGGCAAGTATTCTTAGTGTTACATATTAGTGTATTCTCTTGTATTTTCAAGTTTACATTCCATCGAGTACACGTTAAGGTACTAATCTTTATTAAACATAGTAAGTCAATTTCGAGCAACAGTATTGGTATGAGAAGAGTTTCACACGTTATTCTTACAGGTTTGCTTTTTAACAATTTTGTTTCTAAATAATACATGATTGGGAGACAATTCTAGATAAAAAATCTAACTCTTCAAGAGTTACTTTAATTTTATCTCGCGAAAAATTATTTTGGTATTGGTATTTGCTTCACATATATGATTACTGACAGAATCTTAAGTCAGGAAAAATATTATGTCTCCTGGCTTATGAGAGATTTTACTAAAGAATAAAATGTAAGTAAAATTTTAAATTTTGTTTATTTAGATAATCATGAAATATTTGGCAATCGGCTCTTTGGATAATGTTCTGGCCAAAACACGTCTGTCTGAATATGATATATCAGCAATTTGTAAAGAAGTATGTTATATTGACTGTTATGAAGAGAGATTTTTGTAATTTTGTTTTCTAACAGATGTCCAATGATTACAATTTACTTAAAAGTCTATTCAATAATTATTGCAGTTAGTTTCCCATGTTTGTTATGCAAGCATTATTGTCTTAATAACATTGCTTATGTATAATAATAATAAAAGCATGTGTCTATGCGTGTATGTTAAAGTCATAGCTTGAAGAAGAAATAACCCAAAAACCAAATATTTTGCACATGTATCAAGATGCTTCTGAGGGTATGCACCTGAGTATTACTTTTCCACGTATATGTGCATCTATTTAAGGAGGCAAAGTAACAAAACCCACAAAGAACACGAGTGATTTGTTGCATTACAAATAAAAATCACAGAGAGACAAATACATGTCAGCAGGTATATATGTGAATCTTTTTAAAGAAGGAAACTATTATGACATCCGCATCGAAAAAAAGTTGTTCCCTATATAACAAATTTTAATATATAGAGAAGTCAAGGCAAGAATTATACTTTTATGTTAAATGGTTTCTCAGTTTTCACTATAACACTACAGTACAGTAGAGATGGATGGACTGAGCTCTTTTTGAGGACCATGCCATATCATTTTGAGTTTGTTTCCATTCCATGCCACCAGCATTGACAGTCATGTATGACCAATGCGTTTCTAACGAGGAGTGACCATGTGCCGCCATGATACTTGGTCAGTTAACGTCTGTCACTTGGAATATAACAATGTAATAACCTGAGTACAGCTGGATACTTTCATTTATAAAACGACACTGAATGTATAGTAAAGCCAATGGGATTTACAAACAGTCCTTTGTAACAATGGCTTCCATGTCATGTCACTTAGCTACAGAAGTATGTTTTAATATCGCTTAATAAGGAAATTGCCTTATTGAAATTCAATCTAATTTTTCTCCATGGCTGTACGGTCTGGTTAGCAACACTTACTATGAGGGGATCTTCATTACAATAAGGAGGCTCTCCCTGTATCATCTCAATAACTGTGATACCAAAAGACCATATATCGACTTCACGTCCATATTTTTTTTATTTTTAACGATTTCGGGTGCCATCCAGTACGGAGTGCCGGCCGTTGATTTTCGTTTACTTTCTTGTGATGTTATAACGGCACATAATCCAAAGTCAGCTACATGATGAAAAGAACCAAGAATAAAAATTTTATTTGAGTGAAAATGAAAACAAAAATGATTTAGAAAGAATTTCAAGTTAGCCTGACAAAATAAATTTAAAGTGTATTTATAATTTTTACAGTTTTGTGGTCAGTATGTTAGGATCAACTTAGACAGTAAAATTTTAAAATTGTTAAAACTACTTTTTTCAGCCAGTTGTATAATATCCTATTTCGAGGGCACGACAACATAAAGATAACATTCTTTGTCTCTATACTCCTGCAGTCAAATTACCTATGTAACAAAACTATCTTTTCAATAATCAGACACATAATTTATAATGAAATAAAATTCTATTATTATTTGTTAAAGATAAATTGACAACAGAAATATTCAAACAGTTAACTCTAATTTTGATTTGTGTTGCTTATATTGCAAATTTTGATAGAAAAAAAATTAATCCAAATAAAATTGCTACAAATCTGTTCTTTTTATTCGTGTTTCGCGTTTATTTTCAGAACAAAAATTCTTAATCAAATGTGTTTCGAAGACGCTGGTATTAAGAAAAATGTAATGTCCAATAAATTATTTTATAATTTCCAAATATCTTAGGTCAATAGTCATAAAGACAATATAAAAATAAAATTATTTTCTTTTTTTGAATTCTTTACTTACATACCTCCAAGTAATGTATGGCAATTTCTTTCAGTAAAGGAGGCTAGAAAATTACTTGGCACATGACTGTGTCATTGCAAGTAAACATACGTAAAACCTGGCTTATATGTCAAATTATATACACATTTATTAAAAGAATAATACATAGCTATGCTATGTAGTTGATATTGCACTGAAAGCATTGTACATTACTATTGTACTGAACATGAGAACTGGAAACACTAATTCTTATACGTAAATATTTTTTATTTCTGAGTAAACATGATTTCCATGTAACGTATCAACATCTTCATATTATATGTGTTTCTGTTCACATAGGAATAAAAGTAATGACTTTAATAACAAAAATCATTGCACAAGCACTGAATGCTGTCACAATATTGAAAACAAACTGATTTCAAAATTCTAACAAAAACAAGCTAAGTGCAGATGGTGTGTTTTTATTTTATATTATTATCAGTTTGTCCATTGTGATTCAATACCAGTGGCGTGTCGAAAACATCAATTCAATTCTATCTTTTGTCTCCTACATGTCAGAGCCAAAAAGAGATTTTATTCAATAAAATAGCTTATCAGTTTGGCTGGATGATGAGAGACAAAAGTTTCTATGAAAATATCTATACAAATGGTATAAAATTTATTAAATATTGCAATTTAAATGCTGTGAATTACTGAAATATTGTACAAGCTCAAAATTATTGTAAAGCAATATAGCTGCAGATGTATTTCATTTTACATATTCATCTAATTTCTACATTTTGGCTGCAAATTAGAGATGTATAAAAGATAATCCTGAAGGGTTTTACACACCTCTGATTTTCAGTAACATTGGACAAATTATTAGGAATCTGTAAAAAGAAAACATCTGCAGTCAACTTGTTTTTCTAATAACCAAACCTGATATTATATGTCTTAAAATTTACCTAGTTTTATGCTCCAGTCTATCCCAATTAATATATTCTGACTTTTTAGGTTGAAACCAACCACTTTCAATAATTGCCCCTATGCAATTTTAAACTCAAATCATTTTCGGATTAAGGTATTTTCTGTTATATCACCGACAATAAAAAACTTCATTGACCAGTGGAGATTCTAAATTGAAAAATATCAACAAATAGTTTCCAGTTTTCTAATGTAGATGTTTCGTTTCATGTAGTTTCAGTACACAGAATGACAACAATATTAAAACATATTTCTGTAGCTAAGTGACATGACATGGAAGCCATTGTTACAAAAGACTGTTTGTAAATCCCATTGGCTTTACTATACATTCAGTGTCGTTTTATAAATGAAAGTATCCAGCTGTAATCAGGTTATTACTGTACTGTTTAAGCATAAAACTATAATTCTTGCCTTGACTTGGGTGTTTCATTTCACGTAGGATTAACAGTTCTGTAATTATATCTTCTTTACGTGGTTGCTGCGATAAATAAATCTTCTTAACAGCAACTGTTAACCCTGTTTCTCTAACTGTTGCTTTATATACAGCTGCTGAAGCACTGAAATAATAAAAGAAGTATCAATAGAATATGTAACATACTGGTATGTAAAACCATACCTAAATTCTAGGTATGAAATTAATGTGCTTTGAGAAAAACAAACACAATGGATTAACATATGTTTTTAATCTTTGTAAAATTGTAAAAATGAATGCTTATTTCATTATACAGAAATTAGAATATCATGCATAGTTAAATGTTTGTTACTACATGAAGAATACTATAAAATATGAATAAAACATAAATAGTAGTTTATACTGACACAAGTACCACTCTGTCAAATATCATTGATAACTTCTCAAAATGTGTTCTGCTGTTACAATCGAGATGTACTCGTACTGTGACGAGTTTTGGAACTTTTCAACTAAGCCTACACGCAAGAATGACCCGGCATGGCCAAGCGTGTTAAAGCGTGCGACTCGTAATCTGAGGGTCGCGGGTTCGCATCCCGGTTGCGCCAAATATGCCCGCCCTTTCAGTCGTGGGGGCGTTATAATGTGACGATCAATCCCACTATTCGTTGATAAAAGAACAGAACAAAAATTGGCAGTGAATGGTGATGACTAGCTGCCTTCTCTCTAGTCTTACACTGCTAAATTAGGGACGGCTAGCACAGATAGCCCTCGAGTAGCTTTGTGCGAAATTCAGAAACAAACATGCATGAATTAATATATTGAAGTAAACTTATTATTTTAAGCAAAATAATATTAACGACACTACTGATTATTTTGCTTTATAAATCTTCTAAATTTCTGTTTGTATATTTCTTTTTGAATTTCGCGCAAAGCTATACGAGGGTTATCTGCGCCTGCTGCTCATAATTTAGAAGTGTAAAACTAGAGGGAAGTCATTATAGGTCATCGCCAAGTCTTGGGCTACTCTTTTACGAATGAATACTTCAATTGATTGACACGTCATTCCATCCCTACATTTGAAAGGGCGAGCATGTTTGGTGCGACGGAACTTCGAACCCAAGACCCTCAGATGGCGAGTTGAGCGCCTTAACTACCTATGCTAAGCCTATCTGTGACTGTACTTTAAAAGTTCGCAGAGCAATTATGTATTTCTACACTGTTATTTTATTCTTCATAATTTGCCAAATACTCCATTTAAATCAAAATACACAGTTATTTAGTTTCAAATGTTTAATACTTTTTCAACTATGCAAAGAGAAATACACAAATTGAACCAAAAGCTCTATTTCAGTTAGCGAGGGAGAAATATTACAAACAGAGAACTGTTTCCAAAGGCAAAAGAGGAGGGAATGAACACTACATACGAACGTCATGTAAGCAATTAAACATTGAAAATTAGCACATACGGGACAAAGAAGGTTAGAAATGAAAAGAAGGTTAATCAGAGTTACACTCCCAAGCCACCGTAGTTTCTAGACGGAAAGAATTTTTCAGATAAATAAGAAGATATGTAGGATGATAAAAAGTATGTGAAATAGTCATGGCTAAAATCCACAGGCTGAGTTGAAAAGGAAATAAATCTATAAGAAATGGTCAAAGAAATTTCACGTGAAAAGTGTAAAGCAGTAAGGCAATGAAGGACCCCATTAACATTTTCAGTCCTGAAGATCAACATGTCACAGAAGACAATGAATCTGAAAGAAAGTTTTCAATACAGAAATATTGATAAAATGGAACGTGATGAACAAGGCATCTGATAATTGTTAAGCGAAGAAACAGAAAATGTTCAATCAATAGTCTAGTAAGAGACTCAACAACGCGACGAGCATTGAACCGCAAACATGACCGTCCACTGATCCAGAGATGAATGGCAGAAAAAATTCCATTTATGGTGATAAACTTACATGGATGAAATGAACTGAAAATCACAACAAGCCTGATTTGCTCCAAAACACCACATAAAACCAAGCATGAAGAATGAGGAAAAGAATAGTGATATGATCAATATTACCAACAATATACATTCTAACAGTTAGAAGTGTCAAAATAAATAATTGTAGCTTGCAGGAATAATGTTAATTCTTGACCTTAAAGATTCAGTTTATTTTCTTACTCATTTTTTGCTATTGTGTTTTCACGTCACACTACATATCTTGTTCCTGTAATTTTTCTGTCTGTTCTGTTTTGGATTTCGCGCAGAGTTAGATTAATATTTTTATTTGTCTGAACATCTTTATAGAGGTCTTACTATATATTTTAGTCATTAAAGCCTTTCACAAAGACATAAATGATGATGCACTTTTGTATTAAATTTTTTGACATTACTTATTGGATGACCTGATGTGTAAGACTAGTTAAAAATAGTTTTTATAAAGATATCAGTCT
Organism: Carcinoscorpius rotundicauda; assembly: GCA_011833715.1. Lineage (NCBI taxonomy): Eukaryota > Metazoa > Arthropoda > Merostomata > Xiphosura > Limulidae > Carcinoscorpius > Carcinoscorpius rotundicauda. The sequence continues at coordinate 53,731,761 of CM022395.1, forward strand.
TAAAATTCAATTTTCACATTGCTTTGAGAAATGAGTAGTTACCTAATTCTATGTTATAAATGTGTAATAAGATATATTTTTTCATCAGACTTTGTTTTAAAAAAAGGGGGTTGATCACATTAATTAAAAAAAAACCATCGGATATAATATTTATCTTTTAAGTAAGACCCAAAAGTTGACTCAATTTATGTTACCTACAAAGACAATAAAAATTCAGTAATACAAAAATCTCAATCGTGACATTTTAAATAATAGTTTCATAATTATTTATGTTTCTAATTTATTCCTAATATTTTAAGCCCTCTAGTGGCAAAGCTTTATGTCTGCGAACCCGCACCGCTTGAAACAATGTTTTGATACCCCTGGTAAGAAGAGCACAGATAGTCCACTCTGTATCTTTGTAGCTAATTCTAAACAAACAAACAAATTTATATATTTTAAACGGAGATAAACTTCCATGAAGATAAAAAAGGGATTTACGTGAATATTTTCCAGATTTTTTCTACTGACTGCTTGTACAACATTAATACACGTGTTTGAACAATAAGAAGTAATTTTGCTAGTATTCAAAGCTATAGTTTGCAGTTGAAAGAAACAAACTAAACTGACATGTCTGTTTTTCCACTAAATGAATTTTGTTTTTCCGTCTGAAAATATTTCTACATTTCGATTGATATTTAAACAAACAATACTTCAACAAGAGTGCTTAAAGTAAACAGACCATGGATTTCATTTGTAAATTTTCTCCCCCCTAGTACAGCGTTATGTCTACGGATTTACAACGCAAAAATTAGGGGGTCAATTCCCCTGGGTAGTTTCAGCATATAGCACGATGTCGCTATATGCTGAAGTCACCAGAACACCGGACATGTTTGGCGTGAACCAAATACAGCATTCAAGGAAAAGAACCTCATACCAACTGTAAAACATGGAGGAGGAAGTGTCATGGTTTGGGGCTACTTTGCTGCAGCAGGACCTGGACAGCACACAATCATAGAATCTACCATAAATTCTACTGTGTATCACAGGGTGCTTGAGGATCATGTGAGACCATCTGTAAGAAAATTAAAGCTGAACAGGGAACTAGACCCTGTAACATCACAATGGCCCAAAACATACCAGTAAATCCACCAAGGACTGGCTGAAAATTAAGAAATGGAGAGTCCTGGAATGGTCGAGTCAAAGCACATATCTTAATCCCATTGAGATGCTGTGGGGGTGACTTGAAACGGGCTGTACATGCAAGAAAACCCTCATATATCTGATAGCTGAAAAAATTCTGCATTGAAAAGTGGGGCAAACCCGATATCGGAGACTGGTAAATGGCTACAAGAAGCGACTCATTGCAGTTATTTCAGCCAAAGGGGGAAACACTAACTATTAGAGGGTAGAGTGTCTTAACTTTACCATCAGTTAGAATATGTATTTTGGTAAAATTACATTTACAGAATATCTTGAAAAGTCTTTTATTCAATTTTAATTGTTTAGTTATATTCCTATAATCTCTCAGTATTGTTAAAATTAAGATTAAATATCTTTATATCCAAAAATGTTACAAAAATACACAGGGTTTTATAAGGGGTCCTAACCTTTTCACATGACAGTATACTGAACTTTACACGCCGCTACCGAGGAGGGTATAACGAAAACATGATGGAAGACTATATTTCGGGACTTTGTTTGTTTTGGAATTTCGCACAAAGCTACTCGATGGATATCTGTGCTAGCCGTTCCTAATTTAGCAGTGTAAGACTAGAGGGAAGACATCACCACCCACCCCCAACTCTTGGACTACTCTTTTACCAACGAATAGTGGGATTGACCGTCACTTTATAACACCCCCACGGCTGGGAAGGCGAGCATGTTTGGCGTGAACCCGCGACCCTCAGATTACGAAGCGCACGCCTTTACGCGCTAGGCTATGCCAGGCCAATTTCGGGACTCATACGTGAAATTGATTTACATTACAGTCGCAATTCTCGAAAAAATACTCACTTCTAAACATTTTTGTATAACTTTAGTATAAATACATGTAAATCTTGATTCATATGTTGTTTTATTCAGATCTTATGTAAATTAAAATGTGAAAATTTGCCCGTTTCTACATAGAAAATAGTTGAATTCCTAAGTTTCATTATCCAGTTCACAAAAGCAAAGTTTGAAGGGAATAATAGCCATTTTCTGTACTTTTACAACATAAGCAATTGAGAATAACACATACTATCCAGGAACAAAATTTGTGTTACGTAGTGTTATTAATTTTCTCATCTACCCAAATATATTTCTCGTTTTGTTTAATAATTTATCTTCCAATAGCGTACGTACCCAAACATATTACACCTTTTTCTAAAAAATATATATATAAATTAACATTCAATAGGAGTACTTATTCAAACATATTATACCTTCCGTATAAATTACCTGTTAATAGAGTTTCGCAAAATTGTAAGTAAAATGATTGCAAAATGAGCATAATTTGTTTTACAATAGCAGCATAAATCTTTACAGCCAAGATCAATAACGAATATTAGATAAGTCTGAGACATTACCTAGTAATATAAACTCATTACAAAATAAAATGATTTACTCAGAAATGGTCTGTTGGAGAAACAAACATCTGGTCATTTAACCTACTCACTATAATTATATTTTGAGAATAATTAATTTCATTCATTTTTATAATAATTATATCCCTATATTACTTAATAAAGAATTAAAATTACTCACAACTATAAAGAAGGATAAACCGTAGACGTCTTTTCACAAATACTTATATATTCTACACTTTCTGAGATTAATGGAAAAATTGGTCAAATAAAATTCAGCTAATTGGTAAATTAAATTAATGCGTGTTTTCTTATAGCAAAACAACATTGGACTATTTGCTGTGTCTTTGGTTTTAGCGTTGTAAATCCATAGACTAACCGCTGTTCCAGCGGGAGAGAAATCAGCTTAGACCTGTCTAAGGTTGATCTCAGATCGAGCTTGCGATGTAAAGTCCAAAACTGAGATCTCGGAAACTACCGCAAGAACATTAACAATAACAACAGGGTGATACTTTTATAACTATGCAGTTTATTTATAGCTGAACAACACATTAAACAACTGAATTTTTTGCAAAATGTTTAAGATAACACAAATTACAAACAGGAAGTAGCAAGTTTCAAATATAAACCAACAGCAAACTTATTTTTTAAGTTTGTGTGTTTTCTGAGAGCAAAGCCATATCGGTATGAATGAGAATGCATATCCTTTTCACATAAATGTTCTTCCCTTTTTTTTCAATTTCTTTGTTCTTTCGTGCTAACAAACATAACAAAAATGTTCATTGTAGTAAACAAAATAATAATTTGATATAAGTAAGAGGTTTACTTCTTCCAGATTTCTAAAATATCCTCATATGAAACATGAATATTTTTGAACTTTGCTTAGTTGAATTATGGAAAATTAATTATTAAAACCAAAACATAATTCATGAAGTTTAACTTCGTAGGCCTGAGCTACCGCTAGCGATTAATAGAATATCATCAGAGTGTCGTTCTCAGAATTTTTTTTTCCCTTTGGCAACCTTTTCTAAAATATCAGCTTTATTCATTTTGAGAACTAAAATTAACCATTAAATAGTTTGCATTTAAGTATTATGCAAAATGTTTTTGCAAGCAATTGAACATAGCTTTTCATATGAAGTCGCCTGTTTTTGAAATATTGACATCAGATATCCTGGACTAATACGATCCTTGAGACCTTGCGTAACTTCGTGAATAGTGTGCTCGGACTCTGAATCCAAGAATCGATGGTTTGCCTTCCATTAGTTCAAAAATGCGTTCCAATTTCTCCCCCAGTAGCTCAGCGGTATGTCTGCGGACTTACGCGCCAAAATCCTGGTTTCGATACCCGTGGTGGGCAGAGCACAGATAGCCCATTGTGTAGCTTTGTGCTTAATTCAAAACAACAACAGCGTTCCAATTTATAGGGCTATGGGTTCACTACAAAAGCGACGATCAAGTCCAAGTATTTTGTCAGTCAAAAGTAAGGCAAGAACTGATGGAGGATCCTGTCGATTAGCTACCAGCTCAAAATTGGGACAGCTTTGCATTGATAATCTTTTGTGTAGCTTTGTGACAAACGTCTGTAACAAACAACAACTAAAGAGAAAGGGAAGACAAACGCTTCAGTTTTTTACACTAGAAACACCTCAGATAATTCTACCAATCATCTTATTCTAAGTGAAGTTATTAGTGGAACAGAAATTACTAGATTATATTAACAAACCTTACATATTTGCATTCCATATATTTTATGGATCACAGTGCATAAAGACTGACTATAATCCTAAGCAACACAATTAAACAGTCTTCATCTGATATTAAGATACTGCATATAACATATCGATAGTCTTAAAATTGGATGGAATATCTAAATGTTGTCACTTTAATAGATTGATTGACTTTAATATAACAATGCTGTTTTTTGTCTAGTCGAGATTTAATTTATGATTTCTGTAAAATACTCCTGTTAATTAAGCAAATGAGATAACGATAACCTACCATAACTAAATATAATGCTAAACAATGATCGCAAAAACTAAAGAAATGTTTAGAGATGTCAGATGTGCAAATGCTCAATGTGGGAAGGTAGCTAATTATCACCACCCACTGCTAAATTAGGGATCGCTAGCGCGAATTGCCCTGATATAGTTTTGCGCAAAAATAAAAAAAACAACAAAAAAAACTGAGGTTCGTTGTTACCAAAGTATAAAGTTGCACACATTGTGAACAACCTTTTCTTAAAGGTTAAAAGATATTGAAAAATCTAATATTGGAATTACAAATAGTGCCATTAAAATGCTTACAAAATATAAAGCTGAATATATTTGGTGTGAAGTATAGCTTCATTAATTGTTATAGGCTTAAAAATATTAATTGTACTTACATGTTACGTTCCACTCGGTAAATTATCAAAAACGTGAGATAAAATCAAACTTCCTTCACGGATCATATGGACTTATCAGATAGCCCGATCTGGCATTACTGTAAGAAAACACACTCACCCAGATCATAACTTAACTACTAAATAATAAGTTTGTGCTTGTTTACACATCAGAACAAATGTATAAATAAGAAGTTTCTTGACACCAAAGCATGATCGTGAGGCCATAGATACAGTTTTCAGAAACTTCTGATAAAAGAAGCAGATGTTAAGAGCAGGCGTGCAAAGCCATATAGTGAATGACACATAAGATAAAATAAAAATTTCTAACAATACCAGAAGGAAAATTTCATTTATTACGAAATATTGCGGCTATTAAATATAAGTAGTTTTCTTTTTTTGTTTTTACTTTCACTGAATATTATCTCACTCAAAATCATATGATTACGATAAGGTTTTATATGTTCGTGATACAGTAAACTGTGCTAACTTCGACCACACCGTTTTATTCCTTGCAGGAATTCCTGACAGTAAACTGTGCTACATAATGCTGGTTTGGAAGATGGGGTCATTCAAAAGCATGCAATACCGATCAGGATTTATTTATTTAATGATAATCTAATTTTGTATACCTTTTTTATAGAACCCATTTATACCAATGTAAAAAGTAACTTTGAAAACTTATTTAATATTTTATCTTTATTTTTGAGTTTTATGTATTTTATTTATTGGTTTGGTTTGTTTTGAACTTCGCGTGAGGTTACACGAGGGCTATCTGCGCCAGCCGTCCCTACTTTAGCAGCGTGAAACTAGAGGAAAGGAAGATAGTCATTATCACCCACCGCCAACCCTTGGGCTACTCTTTTACCAACAAACAGTGGGATTGACAATTACCTATAACGATCCCACGACTTAAAGGGCGAAGATGTTTGGTGTGATGGGGATTCGAACCCACAACTATCGGATGACGAGTCGAGTGCCTTAACCACTTGACCATGCCAAGCCACTTTTTCATAACAAGACTTTAATACGTACAAATTAGTGCTATATTTAAAACTCGTGTTTTGTTTTTAAATTTAGGGATACAGTGAGTAAAAAGCACATTCCATTTATTAATAATTTGTTTTAAACTTTTTTTAATTTCTCTGAATTTTGATAACATTTTCTTCAAATATAAAAACAAGAAAGAGTATACTTTAATTTCTATCACACAAGAATCACAAGTAAATAATATGAGTATATTTCTAATAAATCAGTACATCATAACACTAGGTTTCTCATAATGTCTTGGTGCTTAAAGAGTTTCCCACTGACGATTTAACGGTAAGCTTGAGGCCTTATAAAGCTAGATTGTGTGGTTTAATCCCCACGACAGGCGCATAAAAGACAAGTTTCTTTCAAAATTTGCAAAAAAAAACTTAGAGAATTACTCCACTAAATGTGAACTACATTAAAGAAGAGATTGGATATTGGTATTCTGTTTGTAGCTGTAATTTATTTTGTTCAAAATTCTAATAAATCGGACTGAACATTGTTGTGTATGAAGAAGGTTGAATGTCAGCAAATCCTGCAAAGAAAATATGTAAATTGAAATCTGTTGATGTCATAAGTACTCAGCCCCTCTAAGTTGGCAGTTGACGGAAGCATTTTTGGCAGCTATAACTGTCTTTTTGGATCGGTCTCTACCAATCTTACACAATGGGGTGGTGTAATTTCTCTCCAATCTTTCTTGTAAAATTGGTTCATTCCCAACAAGTTCCTTGGAGATCGTTGATAGACTGCAGTATTCAAAATTCGCCATAAATTTTCTATCGTATTAAAATCAAAATTTTGACTAAGCCACTTTATTATTTTGAAATCATTCTAATGTGACTTTTACCTTGTGTTTCGGGTCATAGTCCTGCTGAAATGTGAATTTTTGACCAAGTTTTAGATTGTTGACTGACTCGAGCAGGTTTTCATCTAGGATTCGCCCGTACTTTGCACCATCCATCTTCCCCTCAATCCTGACAACTTCCCAATGCTATCACCACCACATTTGACAGATGGGATGGTGTTTACTTAGTGATGTATTGTGTTGGACTAGTGCCAGACGTAACGCCTTTAATTTACACCAAATATTCAATTTTTAATGCCTAAGCTTCTACAACATATTATTTACTTGTTTCGCTAAAAACTCCATTATGAAGCACATTCCAATTCTAAATGATGAACATTACCGTATTTAAAGAGATAATCAGCGACATTGAAAGTTTTTAGTAACCTTCTTCTGATCTATGTTTTTCTACCTCCGTATAGCCTTTAATGATGTGTTATAGTTATCTAACCATAAAAATCTCGGGTGTGGAATTTCTGAAAAATACGACAAAAATAAAAAAAACTGAGTATGCGATTAAAGGAATGAAATCAAAATTGGCGTCCATACTTGTAGCTATACTTATAGTATTGATAACAGAATTATGGTGAATGTTCATTCATTAGTCAATCAGGATTACGTGTTTGTTCAGCTTCTAGCATGATGGTGGATAAAACAAAATACGTGGTCAAGATAGCTAGTGAATGTAAACTTGCTGTAAACAAATAAATAAGTGCTGATATCACTTTTGATTTCTTTCTTTTAAATAGTACGCTCAATCATTTTTTTAATCACACCAATGGTGTCTTTTTAGTGCCTAACCCAGAATTTAGTAGTTCAATGTCCAGTACAGTTTACAATTGATTATATGTTTTGTGTGTGTACCAGTATAGAATGATCACTGAGTAAAAAGGCTACTGTAGAATGTGTTGTTGAGTACGAATTGTTTTGGTTCACAATGAATACACATATTACCATTAACATTGCTTCTTGCAAACAGCCACCACACAACAACCTTAATGAAACTTTTGCAATGACTGAAAACTATTTTTTTCTAAAATGGATTGAAGCCAGTCACGAATGGTTTTCAACGTATCAGAATCCAGCAAATCGATAAAGGTAGTTATGAATTCATGTTTATGTGCTGATGGACCTTGGCTCTAATATAACTTTCTGACAATCTTTGTCTAAATGTATACCTAGAGTTTAGTATGTTAGACTCTCTTATAAACCTTTTTCATTATGAATTTCAGTATTTTTCTTAGCATGATAACTATATATGATCCATATTCTTTTGTTTGTTATTTCTGTATTTTTAAGACTGCAAGATGAAACATGTTCAATTAAGTAGTGCACAAAAGAAAAAAAACAAAAAACAACAAAACAACAAAAGGCTTTGGATTTAGTGGCCAAGACTGGATAGCAGACTAATTTTTTTCACCCAACTTGCACAACAAGATCTTCCAAATCAAAACCCATCTCTGCCATCAGAAGTCACTTGCACTGCATTTGACTCTGACAAGATTGAAGTGGATCCAAGCTCCACACTTACAAGTACCACTTTGTCTACTTTCAGAACATCATGATGACGTTGAGGTGTCACAGGCTTGCTCAACTGGCACAAGTTCCACAACTGATCTCACTTTGCCTGTAAATTCTCCAGATATCTCTGGTGTTAATGTTGATGCAAATTGCTCTACAAGAGCTTCTCAGTTGACAATCTAAAATATATCACATATAAATCAGTTAAGTGTTCGATACTTAAAAGATGGGCAACCTACTGAATGCTTTTTAACCTTTCTGGAACTGAAAAGCCATATGACTGATGAACAGGCAAACCAGGTATTGTAGTACTTAAGTGAAGTTTGCAAACTTAATTTTTCAAAATTAACAATGCTGCCAACATGTCTGGCTAATATAAGAGTATGCAGCAAAAACTTTTAGAAGAAAATAAGTTTGCCACACATGTGCCCTGTACAGCCCATTCACTAAATCTGATAGGCCGAGGTGCTGTTGACTGCTGTCAAGTCGCAGTTAATTTTTTTCTTTATGATGCATTTGCTTTATAAATTTTTGTCAGCCTCAACCAGCCAGTGAAAAATTCTTGAAACTTGTCTTGGAAATAAAAGTGTGTTAAAATTCCTCTGATACCAGATGGGAGACACATGCTATGGCAACTACAGCAATTTTGAAGTCTTTCTTTAAGATTTTGGAAGCTTTAGAATGTCTAGTTAAAGACCAGTCATCAAAGGAAGACGCTAGAAGAGAAGCAGACAATATTTCAAATTTTATGCAAGAGCTAGAATTTGTTTTTATGTGATATGATATTAAATTATATTTTCAGTAAGGGACACTTACACTGATGAAAATTTGTAACCAAGTTGATTCTGTTAACATTATTCTTATATGCGCCTGTAAATTAATTAATGAATATTTTGAAAATTTTCTTTTTCATGAATTTGTATTTTATGAAAGTTGGAATAAGTTATGTTTGAATGTAAATCCGTATCATACTTAGAATATGGAAATGAAGCCACGTTTTACTTCTACCCACAAAATTCTCACAGAATTAAAACTATTGCCTCTTCTGTGCTTAAATAATTTATCTTTAGAACAATATTCAGTCACAACGAATTATCTAATTGATACGCATGAATTTAATTTTTTTACGTTTCACATTCTTGTAGTCTTTGAGACAATATTGAATTTGCTCAATGAATTACGTAAACATAATGTAAATTCGTGAGGATGTTACAGTCGTACTTCAGGTCTCTCACATTTAAAATTGTCCAGTTTACTGTTGTATTCTTTGTTTGAGTTTAAATACCTCATAGTTTTACCAGCAATATTTCTATACTATTATACTACACGTACTCTAAGTTGTATTATCAACAGGACAACAAAGATTGTGTTTATTATTGTAATAATCAATTTTTCTCTGTCTTGAAAATGCGTGTTTTAAATCGTACTCCTTAAATATGCGCGCACGCACTTAGCTGATGCGAGCAAAAGGCGAGTGTAAATATAAGTTCGTATACATTTTGTACGATGTATTAACATTTTTTGAAAAGGTCTAACGTAAAATAGTAAAATATCATAAGTTTACCTGTTAATAGTATTACCAACGGTAAACTTTGTCCTCAGTAAACGAAAGCGAAAAACGAACAAAAGTTAGTTTATCTAACGAATATAGGTCGTATTTATTAAATAAAGGCTTAAGTCCTATTACTTGTTTGTTTGTTTTGGAATTTCGCATAAAGTTACTCGAGGGCTATCTGTGCTAGCCGTCCCGAATTTTGCAGTGTAAGACTAGAGGGAAGGTAGCTAGTCATCACCACCCACCGCCAACTCTTGGGCTACTCTTTTACCAACGAATAGTGGGATTGACCGTCACATTATAACGCCCCCACGGCTGAAAGGACGAGCATATTTGGCGCGACTGGAATGCGAACCCGCGACCCTCGGATTACGAGTCGCACGCCTTAACACTCTTGGAAGTCCTGTTACTCCAAACACAAGCAGACATGCATTTTTAAATATGTGCAATTAGAAATATTTTGTATTATTCTAAAAATCCAGTATTTTTAAATTATTCATATTAATATTTAATGTGATGTTAACATTACTATTATTATTACTATTAGGGTGAAACAATGTTAAGAAAGTGTTAAAATATATTTAAATAAAACCTCCTAAATTTAAATTATACTAACGTGTGAAAGAAACTAGACCTAAAGAATAGGCCACACTCTACTTAGGTCGATTTTTTTTTGTAATTGTCCTTATCTGCAAAACTATGTATTTGAAGCAAGTAGTCATTGATTTACAAAAGATTACTGTAAAGAGCAGCATATAATCTTGATAAAACGTCAAGTGAAAGATGATCGTATGTTATGATGTCTGACATTCTGCTGTGGCTATTTATAAGAAATTATAGGTAGTAGAACTGTTTTCTCTTATCTTTTACTGCTTTATTCAGTCACATCTGCAGAATAATAAGAGTATAATAGCACAGAAATACAAGTCAAACGAAATGGTGACAGATGTGTACAGAGATGTGGCTTGTTTTACGTTTTTTCGGCTTCTGTTTTCGTACGTTATGTTTGAGTTATTGTCTCGTTTGTTTTAGTTCTATTTACGTTAGCACTGCATTATTCATGTTGTTTTGTAAGTGTTTTTCACACTGAAACTTTTTTGAGTCGTAATATTTTTGGCTTTAATTAATTGCTGTAAAAAAGCTTCATTTCTTCTTTATGTGTGAGTACATATTTTGAAATTTATCATACCAAAAAAAATTTAGAAAGAAATGCCACTGTAACAATACCACCGTTCATAGATTACATGTAACCTATACGAGTATTTGGGCATGTATGTATTCTCTTGTGATTGTGTAATAACATAAACAGATCTGAAGCTGAGATTTACTAGGGGATAAATACAAGGATGCCCGGTTTTTATCCTAGTTTATAAATAGCCATCAAAATTTTGTCAAATATGCCATTTTTGAGTTCAAAAATGGAGATCACAATTATATTCTTCTAACTTTTTCCTTGATCCTATCCTGAAATCATAAAGAGCCCACCCAACCCTCTGGTTATATTTTATGAGACGAACGAACAGTGCGAGATAGAAGCACGGAGACAATGACGACAAACTTTTAGGTGTAATTCAACTATTTTGCGACTATAAATTCAGATCAGTATGTTCTGAAAAGCTGGGAAAACAACGGACTGATCGGAGCAGTCTAAAGATGATAATTCGACCATTTAGGTCAAATTGCGTAAGACTTCGACATGTATGACAGCATTATTCGAAACTTTGTTATGTATAAACTGTAATACTAGTAGTAGTACAGTATTGTGTCACCGGCTTCATATAAAGTTAGTGTAAAGCACCGACAAATCAACAAAATCAATTAAGGATTGTGCGGAAAAGTGCACGAGTTGAACAAGTTCAAGTGTGCAAGGTTAGTACTGAGTACTAGGCTTAACGTTCGTGGCCTCAGTTGCAATGTATTTGCATTGGACCTAACGTTAGGCCTAAATACTGTAACTCTTGTAGTGTAAGAACACTGGAAATGCCACTGTTGCCTGAAATAATGAAGTGGACTATTCCCAACTTAAAGCCGTTGTTTTGAATTTGCTATCGCATCCATACATGCAGATAAAGTTTCAGAAACATGCCTATTTTGTTGATGTATGCTTGGTTGGCTCATTTTAAGTCCCCATGTCAAAACTGAGCTCAAAATTGAGGTTACAACTCATTCTTCAGATATTTGATTTGGATTAAAGTACTCTAACCTAGGCCTAACCCATTATTTAATAGTTCAACATGCAGTGCAGTGTACAATTGACTATATGTTATATACCTGTACCAGTACAGAACGATCACTGTAAATAGGCTACTACAGTCCAAAGCTCAAAATTAAGAACTGCCCGACGTCCCGGGGCAAATAAATATTACCTGGAGGCAACAGCTCTTGCTATGTCTATTTCCTGAGCAGATAAGTGATATTTTACGTTTAAATAATTGTCTTATTGATCATCCTTAACGGATTTTTGCCGATAATGGGCAATAACAGCCTGTAATAAAAATGGAAACCGGGCAAACAAGCCGCAATTTCTTTCATTAGGCATATTCTCCATACCAAATCAGCACACAGAAACTACCGCACAAGGCTGTTCAATAGTTTTCACATGTACCTTCTAATCTATATGTTACAATATGTGTTACCGGCGTGGCATGGAGAATATGTAAAACCACACATTAACCAAAGAATGTGACTTTGTTGAAATATTTCAAAAAGTGAAAGAAACTGATGATGAGAGTTTAGAATTGAATAGAAAAAGTGATATAAGTAAAGACAATAGTTGTACAAAGCGAAATGAACTTTTAATCAAATCTGATATTGTCAGATTTGACAAAGATAAAAAAGTCGAGGAAAAAGGAGGCACCTAGTGAGTATCAGTGTTCATAGTGGAATCATTCCTGCTGCTTTGGCAGCAAGATCAAGCAATCAAGGAGGTAACCCAATGCCTTCTGTGGAATGCAATGAAGCGATCTCGGAGTTACCTACCGAAATGGGAAGAAGCATTCACTTGGTTAAAGAGTTATCGAGAAACTACTGAAATGTTTTGCAAGGCATGCAAAAGCCTTAAAATACGTGTGCCAAGGAGATACTGTCTTGGTAAAAGGTACCAGTAATTTTTGTCTACAATTGATCAAAGCCCACGATATTAGTGGAAGGCATACTCTGTATGTGCAAGCTGCCAATGCTGAATCTAAACAACAGGTTCAGCAGATAGATTTATGCATAGGAAATTTACATGCTTATCAGCTTGAGAAACTGGAAAACTTTTCAATACCGCCTATTAATTAGTAGTAACAGAACAGCTGTTTTCTCTGTTTGGGCCATTATGCGATTTACAGAAAATAAATGAGACATGTACATAAATTACAAATCAGCAAAATACTTTATCACAAGTATTAATGACATCATGATGTAAGATCTGTGAACAGACCTTGATAATGCTGCAGTGTTTTCCTTCATCTCAGATGTGTCTAAAGACACTGGAGTAATTGAAGAAGAAACTGTATTTGTCAAGGCAGAAAATGTTGTTACAAAATTTTTGGACTTTCAGGCCCCACCCAGTGATACTGCCATAGGATTAAAAACAGCAATTGAGAAATCATTTGAGACAGTTGGTGTGGAGAACTGCAAAAAAAAGGCAACCACTATAGGTACTGATGGTGTTTCCATTAATAATGGAGCAGAAAATCGACTAATTGCACTTCTTACTAGAGATGGGATGCCATGGTTAGGTTAGTTGAGGTGTCGTGTGTGGCCCACTTATTTTAAAGAGGACTGTTTTTATTGGGCATAAAATACCTTCTGTTAGGACTTTACAAACAGTATCATTTGAGTGCCAAAGCAAGCAGGGAATTAAAAATGTGTCAGTGATGCTCTAGAAGAAAAAACATTAAAACCTGTGAATATCCTAGGGACAAGATGGGCTCCTCATCTCTATAGAGCACTTGAAGTTCTGATGAATAAAAATTTCACATCCATATATATGCATTTCGATCATACAACTGAGTCAAAAGATGCTAGTGCTACAATGGTTAGAGACCAACAAAAACTTTGGGTCTGTTTTTGGATAACATAGCAGTATTTACTGGTCAGCTCATCTCACCATGGCTTATTACAGTCCCCAAATGTGGTCTTTCTTTAAATCATTTTAGAAAAGCATGTACTCCAGAACAAGAGAAATGGCGTACAGTTCAGTACATAAATAGGAATAGAAGGATGGAAAGATGGTGACTGTTTCAAGTATCTGTATGAGGAATTTCCAGCAATTTCAGAAGCAACACTTAAAAGGATTTTGTTTAGCCTTAGATTAGGAAACTGACTTAAAATGAACATATCTGTTTGTTTATTTGATTTTTTTCATTAAGCCACACAAAAGCTATCTGTGTTAACTATCTCAAAATTAGCTACGAAAGACTACAAAAAATGCAGCTAGTCATCAGCATCCACTATCAACTTTTGGTTCCTTTTTATTAAAGAAAAGTAGGGTTGATTATAATATTATAATGACTACTTGACTAAAAAAACCAATCATGTTTGAACAAGGATTCAACCCACAACTCACAGACTGCGAGTTGAATTTGCAATATGTGAGATCATAATACATAGTTCTAACACTAAATGATGTAGATTTCACAAAAATGTCAAGATTAATCTGAATGCTTATCTGTTCGACATCAATTTTCCTCTTGTTTATTCATTTTTTTAAATTTTTATCAACAAACATAATAAGAAATGTTCATTGCAGCAAATAAAATAATAAATAATTTTATCTAAGCAAGAGTTTTATTTATTCCTAATTCGTAACAACATTCTTACATGAAGGAGAAATGGATATTATTTTCAAAATCTAAGATGCTGAATAAAAGGAAGTCATGACACCCAATATACTACTGTTCTTGGAGAAATCTGAGAAATACAATCTGTTAATTTTCTTGTCCTAAAATGATGCCAGTCTTCATGGTCAATATATTTCAACATGTATATTGGGATATTTAGTTTTTTAGCTTTTTATGTGAATCTAGTTATCACTGTAGTGGGGTGTATTGTTTTCACTGACCAGCTACTTCAATGAACAGATGCTGTGTGAAAAATAAAAAAAACATTTGTTTAACAAAAGTGCTTATTATACATCACATACAGTTTGTTTAATTAGTCTCTTTATACAGTACTGTGTGAAAGAGTAAGGATAAAAGAATATTTTGTCATTCTTTCCATTTTATGGGCTAATTCTTCCATGTTATTACTGATTTTAAATTTTAACGCCATGGTAATGATTCATTGATCACATTTTAACAATTAAATGAGCTGGGGTGAGGACACTGAGTTTTTAGAATTTCCTATGTCATAATGGTTCTGTTTGAATGAATATGGTGATAAAATTTAGGGCCTGAAATAAATGTCATTGTACAACATGAAATGTCTTAACTATGTAAATAGAAGCTTGCATATTGAATCAGCATATGCTAGAAGGAATAATTTTAATAGCAATCCACAAATAAATCTTGATAAAAACAGTAATAACACACATATGACGTTATCATTCCACAAATCAAAAAGAGGAAAGAATTGTCAGTAGATCAGAGACTTTGCATAAAAGCTTTATGTTGGACTCTTCATCTGATTGCTGTAGACTTGAAATTTTCCCCAAATACTGTCAACTACATCGTAGAACATGAG
This sequence comes from Carcinoscorpius rotundicauda, assembly GCA_011833715.1. Classification (NCBI taxonomy): domain Eukaryota; kingdom Metazoa; phylum Arthropoda; class Merostomata; order Xiphosura; family Limulidae; genus Carcinoscorpius; species Carcinoscorpius rotundicauda. Next base: position 53,747,312 of record CM022395.1, read on the forward strand.
AACAATACAAATAAATTTGAAAATAAGAGAAGAAGAAACAGAACACCTAGATTCAATGATACTGGCATTAAGTACCTTTGTTTATACAACCTTCTGAATAGAAGGAACAATGGTTTCAAGCATGAGATAAACGACCATGTACCAAATGAAAGAAAATTGTCCAGATCTACAGTATCAAGATGAGTCAATGATAATAGAATATTTGATCATGTAGCAGCTAAAAAACTTTCACTTTGTTCTTCAAATATTGACAAGAAACTGGACTGCTGATAATTGGAAAGAAGTAATATGGATGGACAAGTCAAAGTTTGAAATAGTTTATTCAAAATGTACATTGTACATCCAGCGAAGAAAGATGAAAGATTCTTATGTCAATGCATAGCACCTATGATAAAGCATGGGAGAGACAGCATGATGGCTTGGGGTGGTGTTCTGCAGAGATGACAGGAAATTTCTGCAAAATAGGTGGAATAATGGACCACCAAATACTGATCTATCATGGCAGACCCAGTGGTTTGCAAATTATTGGTAATGAGTTCTACTACCAAGAAAATAATGACCCCACACACTCATCCAGTGTACGGAGAAATTACTTAGCTGAAAAATAAGATACTGGAATTATTCAAAATAACACATAGGTTCCCTAAGAGCCCCCATCTCAACTTAAATGAGCAGATTTGGGATTTTATAAATCAAAAGCTACTTCCAATGAAACTACATGGGAGTGTATCAGAGACATTTTGACTAAACTCCCAAAGGACACTGTGATTAAACATCTTGTAACAAAGCCTGAAAGACTTTCCATAGTTATTAAAGTTTTTGGGGAGACAGCAAATATTCACTGTTTGTTGAACTCTCACAAAATTTCTGTTGCACTAAATGTGAAGAGTAATAAAATATCGATATTTTACCAGTGATTCACCCTCAACTGTTCTTTGAATGTTGCCTGAAATCTGATTTTTCACTTTGTCCTAACATTTTTGCACAGTACTGTAGGATGGGTCTATATGTAACTAAACATGCTGGTACTGCTTTTGGTGTATGTTATCAGGATAATAGGTTCAAAGTAAACCAAAATATCTGAGTAAAATAACAGTAATTTATACCATATCTTTAATAAGAGTTCAGAGCCAATGTTGTGTTTATTTACACCCACTTATAGACACCTGTCTAGGAAGTCTTGAAAACCTGTAGACAGGTTATCTTTATTTTCATTGTTTGGTTTCCCATTTGTTAACATTAAATCAAGTACCTGAAAAAGGAGTGTGACTTGATGACTAAATCAATAGCACAGCAACACAAATAACTCTAATAATAAAAATATACATGTGTATATAATGAAAACAATTATATATATTAAAATTATAACCAATACTGTTAATGACACTAGCATTACAGAGATAAAATATACCTTACTTACAAAACACAGAAATACTATCTGCTTCATGCACTATTACTGACTCATGTCACTTGACACCATGACATCGGAATGTACAAATCTTTGGATAATACTGTCTAAATATCTCCAAGAAATATAACTTTACAGTAGCAGAACACCATGATTGAATTATCTAACATGTTACCATTTATTTATAGGGGTTTAACAAGATGGTAGTGATACTGTGGCAGAAAACACTATACTTTATGAATTTTAAAAGATTATTATATCATACATTCACAAATGAGCAATAATTAAAACTACAATATAATTTTATATTTTATTTATTAATTATGTTTCAGAGTCCATACACGGCAATTTTTCTTCACTGAGCGAAATATAAGCTTCGACTTTATCGAATGCAGGCAGATTAGACAAGGGTCCACAACACTATATTTTGAGTTAAAATGTGTTTCTGTTAATCTTACATCTAGTTATGTTGGTTTCTAGAGTGATTCTGAAGAAGAGACTTGGATATATATCAGCAACATTAATATTCTTTTCTTCCTTCTAACTGCCTATCCAGCAAGCATTATTAAAACTGATAGTTGCAGTACAATTTGCAGTTAATCACAAAACTGAGTTTAACACATTTTGAAGAAAATTTGTAACGACTTTCATTAGATAAACCATTCAACATGCAATAAAAAAAGTGTTTTTGAACTGTCAGATGGTTGTCGTTTTATATGACCAAAGATTTAACATTTGATTTTGAGTTTCACAAGTACTACAAAGAAAGGCAAATGATGACCAGAAGTCATTTTGTTTAAAGATATAAATGATGTTCTATGTGACTGAAAACCTAGAAAAGTCTTTAAGGTAAGTAAACACAGACTCAAGTAGTACCAGGAACCAGAAGATGTGAGAAGCTACATCAGATGCAAAACACTTTTTATGAGAATGTGTGACTAAAACTGTGAAAATTTCAGATACCTACGAAAGATAGTGTTCAAATTAAGGTTTGATATCATATTTGAAAATATCTCGTCGAGTGCGTTTGCTTGTGTTTTTATTTCGCGCAAAGCTATACGAAGGCTATCTGCGCTAGCCGTTCCTAATTTAGCAGTGAAAGATCACCCACCGCCAACTTTTGGTCTTTTACCAACGAATAACGGGATTCAGCGTCACTTTATAACGTCCCTACGGCTAAAATGGCGAGCATGTTTGATGTGGCGAGGATTCGAGCCTACAACTCTTAGATTATTAGTCGAGCGCCCTAACCACCTAGCCATACCATGCCCGTCGATGCTTCCTAAAAACATATAGTTTTATATATTTTTCTGTAACATAATAAAAGATATAACAAATTAACAACGTTTTGCCGGGGGTGAGCACACTTTTTGTTATCTCCCTATATTTTATACTTCTAGAATGGATATTACTGCTTAGTCTAAAATTTTAAAAATATAACTAAATTTCTGACATGATTTTCTATGATATCAGGAGAAGACTATAATGTTGACAACGTCACAGCAGTAAGTGACAACGAGTCTGATTTGGCTGAGCCGATCACCATGAAATTTGAAATTGTTACTTATCACACCAATAAATACTTCTTCGCATTTTTGGAACAGGTGGTGCTGCAGCCATTAGTATACACAAATATGAATATTTTCACCAGCTTAAAATCGTAAGTGTCTTTAAAATGCTCTCCTGCAGCTTTGAAACTTTCTTATCAATTATCATCTTAACTTTCATGGGAAACTGTCAAGTCATTCCGGAGAGATATAACTTATTCATGTAATACCCTTAAGTTCTCATGAACCTCCGTGAGAAGTTAAAGTGCATTTACTATAGCCTTTAGGTTTATAGGTGACGTCCAGTAAGAAAGAACGATCTCAGTGTAAAATATGACTCTTTACTTTGTTACCTTTGCATGGCAAGTGCACGTGTTGTTTTAAACTGATGTCATTAGACTGATAATAATTTTCAGTTAACAACATCTTAGGTAAAGCTTTTTAGATTTTTCGATAGCTGTATTTATACCTGCTCATTATGTCTGAGTTAAAGTCGGTGAGATTGGTACCTATCACGACATGCTCGACAGTATTTTGTTACATTGTTGACAGTGTTTTCCAGTGTCTCACAAACGACACTCTTTCTCAGTGCTTATAACGTTAAAATTCGGGACTCGATTTCGCGGTGGACAAAATATAAATAATTCATTTAGAAGCTATGCACTAAAACAAATATAGAAAATTTCTGCCGTAATCTCTAAATTATAAAATATTTGTCGATTATGGTGGTTACAAGATATGAAAATTAAGTTTAGGTGTGTGTTTTTCTGATAACAAAGCCACATCGGTCTATCTGCTGAGCCCACCGAGGAAAATCGAACCCCTGATTTTGCGTTGTACATCCGTAGACTTAATGCTGTACTAGCGGGGGTTAATAAAAAAATGTGTATTTTACCTCGTTTGTTTTTGTTAATTTCGCGCAAAGCTATTCGAGGGCTATCTGTGCTAGCCATCCCTAATTTAGTAGTGTAAGACTAGAGGGAAGGCAGCAAGTCATCACCACCCACCGCCAACTTTTGGGCTACTCTTTTACTAACGAATAGTGGGATTGACTGTAACATTATAACGTCCCCACGGCTGAAAGGGCGAGCATGTTTGACGCGACAGGAATGAGAACCCACGACCCTCAGATTACGAGTCGCACATTTTAACACGCTTGGCCATGCCGAGCCCCTTAAAACAGGAGTTTAATAGCTCAAACAAAAATATATCAAATTTGTGTTACTTTCCCTTTTTATCGAAACATTTTCTTAAAAACTGTACCGTAAGTAAAGACTCTTACTTCCAATAAAACGGAAGTTTAGAATGGTTTCCAAAAGCAATAAATTATAGAAAATGATTTATTAAGATAACGTATGTGTATATACGTGTGTGTGTGTGTGTTTCTTATCGTAAAGCCATATCGGTTTATCTGCTGTGTCCCCTGAAAGGAATGGAACTCCCAAATTTAGTGTTGTAAACTGAAAGACTTCCCGTTGTCCCACCTGAGAACTTAACATTAAAAATGAGCAACAAACACCGACATCAACCACTCAATACCATCTCATGGCATTCATTTCAAGCTACTGCAATACCTTATATATATAATAATCAAGTTATGCATTAATGGTTAACAAGTGGTAACTTTGTACCTATTATTTTCGAATATACAAAGAAACGCTAAAGTTCCAGACTTGTGCTCCAGTAATAACTCAAAACCTGAAATCTCGGCTGATATCTTTTAGTACAGCACGTGCTGTAGAGAGTTATGTTTTATTTTTATATTATATTTATTTTTATTTTTAAAAATTCTCAACAAGTGGGTTTCTCGACATCACTGATAGTTATGTTTTATTGTTTGAGTGAGTCCAAGTTTAGCAAAGTTGTGCCCTTTCCAGGATGCCTAACCAGTATGAATAGTAAGATTTAGTACAACAAAGAGGGAGCGTGAAATATATTATTTCGCTTCTATTATATCTCGATTTAATATACTATGACCATTCTTCTGTTTCATATAGTAACAACACTCTTCGCTCGTTGTAAACCCAACAATAACGTTTTGATTGTATGTTATGTAACTATAGCTACAAAATAAAGTCGTATCAAATTATCTACATAAAACTATATGACAGTGTTCAATTAATTTAGTGTTACTTAATGTAACCTTTTTATAATCCCGTAAATTTGTGCCAAAATATGTTTCGGTTGTTTGCAAATGCAACACTATGCTTTATTACGTAGTTACGTCAGTGTTTTATAGGAAAGAACAATATTAATGACATTTTACGAGTATTTTCATAACTTAAGTAAAACACTAACGGTTAGCATCAAAATAAGATGCAGTTCTAGAAAAACTGATGTCAAAAATAGTTTTGATCCTTCATTTTAAAATCAAATTACAATGAGATGATATGTCGGATTAAGTTTCCATAGGAATCCGGCGTAAAACTTCGATCAGTCATAGCGTAAGAACAACATAGAATCTATCAAAATAATACTCCATGACATTTAGGAATATTTATTTAACCAAGCTTTCCATAACGATGACATATAATCCTTTTAGTTTAGTTTAGGTTATAACTAGCATGTAGAGTTTACGCTAAAAGAACATTTCTTAACGACAAGAAAAGAGTAAGAAACAGAAGATGATGAAATAATATGTGATGGATGTTGGACTTGTGCAACAATTAAAGGAGACGTGAATGTGACAGGTGGAGGACAAGGGGCGATGGAAAGACATTCTTTGTACAACTGTGAACGATCAGATGTAATCTTTAAACTTAATTTTCCATAACTTATTTTTTTGTTTATTTAGTTATAGCCTTTCAATCTACGTTTCGCTACCATGTTTGTTTGTTAAATACTAATATTCTAACCTAACCTTCCATTACGTGTTTATTTAATTATAATCTTTCAACATTACATTCCATAATTTGTTTGTTTTATTTAATATTAATCTTTCAACATAACTTTTCATAATTTGTTTGTTTTGTTTAATAATGATCTTTCAACATAACTTTTCATAATTTGTTTGTTTTGTTTAATAATGATCTTTCAACATAACTTTTCATAATTTGTTTGTTTTGTTTAATAATGATCTTTCAACATAACTTTTCATAATTTGTTTGTTTTGTTTAATAATTATAATGATCTTTCAACATAACTTTTCATAATTTGTTTGTTTTGTTTAATAATGATCTTTCAACATAACTTTTCATAATTTGTTTGTTTTGTTTAATAATGATCTTTTAACCTACCTTTCCATACTTGTTTGTTTAGCAGTAATCATTTAACGTAACCTCCTTTGGTAATCACAGTTTATCAAGTCAACTTTACATAATAATAAGTAATAATCCTTCGAACTAGTTTAACATAAAGATTGGATACAATCCAATACTAAAATTAGTCAGCCTAGATTTTCAACACAGTGGAATCCGTAATGTAAATATGCATATAAGTTTAATGGTAATATATTCCTCTATGAAGAATATTTAATCTTAAAGGTTAATAGCATGTCACATTGTTACAAAACTAATAAATTCAGTAAATATTTTAATTATAATTTGCAACTGAAATTTTATCGTAATTTAATGCTATTATCAGACAGTTGTAACAGTATCATCCACTCTGATGTATTAAGAAACACAGATCTTCACTCAGATGACAATGCTAAAGACCATCCTTCACATTAATTTCTTTGTACAAAATATTATATCATGTAATGTGCTTCATTCTGTTAAACAAGTGGCTTTACTAGTTTATATAGGAACCTATCAATTCCATTTACCTAATTTTTACGAAATTTTTGTTTTAAAAACTTCTATTATAGTTCAAAAACCAGTGTTAATAGTTAAGAGCTTCCTTATTGTATTAAAACCATTTTCTATTTCACCCTGAAACCATTTGTAAGTATGTTAAACGTGAATCATTTGATAAAAATCTGAATAGTGCCAGTCACGATTCACAAGTTGTGTTTTTTGTTTGTAATTAAACACAAAATAAATAGTGAACTATTTGTGCTCTGCCACAATAGGTCTCGAAACCTAGTTTCCAACGGAGTAACCTGCAGAGTCCCGTTGTGCCAGGGTGCCACAGAACATTGCATATATCATTGATTATATATGTCTGATGGTTTACCGAAATCAGTATTTCGTTTTTATGTTTAATTTCCTTAGATATTTCTTCACAGTGACATATTTCGAAAGATCGAAGTAGTTTTATTTGAAATTTAGCTATTCAAAAAAACGTAAACTTATTTTGAAGAAAAGCTCATTTTCTGCTTAATACTTATGGAATCACACGTGAGTTAATCTTTGGTACATAAGAGCCACTAAATATTAGCGGACAAATTATTATCGTTATTATAACAGCGCTTCACAAAATACGGGATGTCCTGAATAGAAAAAACAATTCTAATAGCAGCCACTGACAACTATGAGTGTACGTATATTAGGTTTAACATTATATAAGCTTTAATTGAGCATATTAAAAAGATAACTTTACTATATTTAATGCTTTCAGTACATTAGCTTACAGACCTGCCAAGACAATAGAGAAGACAGCTAGTCATCACTACCCACCGCCAACTCTTCAGCTATTCTTTTACCAACGAATAGTGGGATTGGCCGTAACTTTATAACGCCCTCACGGCTGAAAAGGCGAGCATGTTTGGTGCGACAGGGATTCAAACCCGCGACCCTCGGATTACGAGACAAACTCCTTAACCCAACTGGCTATGCCGGGCTTACTCTATTAGGAAAACTAATCTCATTGAAATTCCTATGTTGTTCTCTTATGGGATTATTTCTTAGAACTACGTAATGGTTAAGCGAATGGATCCCAAGAGTCAAATCGAACTGGAAATCTCGTAAGGAACAACCAATGCTCTTTCGTTTTGAAGCAATGTGTGTAAATAATGCTAGCACTGATTCTTTGTACGACGGTTTTAAACATATTATCTAAAGCTATTCATTCTCGTGCAGTGGCCGTAGCACGTACTTTTGTGTCATAAACCCCCACCATTACACATTCATAAAATGTATAAAGTTCCTCTCTTTGTTAGACAGCACTCGCAGTGAGTTGTTTTGGGTCGACGATTCTTTCATAGTTTCTGAAAGTATAAAACACAAAGTCATAAAGACAAATCCTAGACACTGGCATTGTAAAATCTATTTTTCTCTCAACAGTTTTTAGTAACTGGCCAAAGATTCCCAAGGTAGGTCGGTATAATGAAAAACAAAAGAGGGTTTCAAGTCCCTTTATATCCCTTCTATACTAAGATACGGATAGAGCTGCAGCTTCTAGTACTTGTTGTTTTTTTATAACACTAAAATCAGGTGTTCGATTCCCCTCAGTGGACACAACAAATAGCCTGATGTGGCTTTGCTGTAAGAAAAACACGTACACGCACACACTCTCTTTGATAAGCTCCCAGTGGTACAGCGTCATTTCTGCGGATTTATAATAGAAACCGGTTTTCGATACCCGTTCTGGGCAGATGCTGATGAAGTATTATTTTATTTTGTGTAATTCGTCCTTAACTTTATCTGGTGAGTATAGTTTTATGGCTCTTTTTATTTGGTTTCTTAGTATGTTGAGTTTTTGTTTTGTTTCATGTGCTGAATCTAAAGGAATGTATAGTCCAGTATGGGTGATTTTTCGGTGGATTTCTGTTTTAAATTGTGTATCGGTTCTTATAATTTTGAGGTTAAGAAGTGATATTTGAAATCAATACAAAGGAACACCTTTATACCTATATTAATAAATATAATTAAACATCTAAGCACGCCCTCTACATTCCTACACTCAATTACACAAACCCCTTCAAACATGTGGTCAGCTATCGGTCAGTTACCTCTTTCTTTCTTTGTGAGCCTGACGATGACCGAAGGAGGTCGAAACGTTGTTCGCTCCTCTACATAAAAATTTCCTCAACCCATACCAGCCGTTTTTACATATAGTATCCCACTGTGTTGCCTTGTGCTTAACGTCTAACAAGCAGTCAATACTAATGTAAAGGTGTTACAAAAAGTAAGGATTAAAACTCTTAGCTAACTCCAGGAATTAAATATAAAAACAGGACTTCACAAGACGAAATGATGAAAATCACATACTACAAAGTTCTGCTACAGTGCATGTAATAATTCTTCTTTCTATTGGAGTTTGAAGAAGAAATTCTGATCTACCAAAATATATATGGTTCGCAACCGCGTCGCGCTAAACATGCTCGCCCTCCCAGCCGTGGGGGTGTATAATGTGACGGTCAATCCCACTTTTCGTTGGTAAAAGAGTAGCCCAAGAGTTGGCGGTGGGTGGTGATAACTAGCTGCCTTCCCTCTCGTCTTACACTGCTAAATTAGGGACGGCTAGCACAGATAGCCCTCGAGTAGCTTTATGTGAAATTCCAAAAACAAAAACAAATACTTACTCTTTGGAATGTTGTTGTTTTTTGCACGATTAATGCTGATCGTTTTATCCATATAATTAGTTTTAATCTTTAGAGTAAAACAATGCTAACCCTAAACTTGTGAATAAGTATTAAAAGTTTACCTCAATATGATTCATTATGGTCTATGAAGCCACAACAATGTTAATTAAATCAGTGAAATAGTAAAGTTTTAAAAGAGCAATGCAAGTTTTCTAATGAAATAATGCATTTGAATTACAAGTTAAGTTAAACTCAAAATATTTCTTCATACCTTTATAAACATTTCATTAAAGTACATAAGATTCAATCATATCTTAAACGATGTTTTAGCAATCAGATGTCGAGAAAACCCACTTGTCGAGAAAAAATATATATGTAAAAACGGCTCGTCTGGTTTGAGAATTTTTTGTACGTGGAGGACCGAACAACGTTTCGACCGTCTTCGGTCATCGTCAGGTTCGCCGAGTCGTTTTTACATATGTAATGTTTTGGCAAACTTATAGACGTGTGTCTCCTCACACTAGAAACTACGAATGGAATCTAATGTTTAAAATAAAACTAGTGTATTCATTTCACTGGTAATATATATAATTTAATATAGATTTGAAAGTACATATATCGTTAATAATGTTTATATATTTCCTACAATACTTGTTTCAAATTCAATTTAAATACATTATTCTTACATATATGTTACTAAATCCAAATTAATCTCCCAATGAATTTACTTACATTAGGCCTATTTTGAGATCCCTGTACTCGCTAGGCCTACTTTGAGCTCTCTCAACTGTGTTTTGATTCCATACGAATAACGTGTAAAATAATTTGATTTATTTCTTAATTATTTTTTATCATTTTCTAACTGTTACGTCCATTAAAACATAAAGTGAATGTGTACACGCATTCGAAATAAATTATTTTCCATTTTAATTAAATTTATACTTTCCTAATAATCGTACGAATATTTCTTGTCTTCACCTAATTATATATTATTTATGAACGGTACGAATAAGTTGTCCACTTAAAAGTGATATTTGCGTAAAATGTTAATTTAATTAACTAATTTCTAAAATTAAAATATTGCGTAAACATAAAACAGTTTTTAAAATGCTGTATGATGATAACATCGCTTTATGTAGTACTGATAATCTATATTTTTCATATTCAAGTTTGCTCATTGTCACGTATTTTGCAAAATCATACTATTTATTGTTAGGTATATAACAGAAAAACGTGTTTGTAAATAAACGTACGAAAAGAGAAGAAACAACAAAACTGAGAACGCATATAATAACGTTTCACGTTGTAAACTAATTTAAAATTATTTCCAAAGGCGATTCATTGTTCCCAGCCAGGATACTAATTTTATGTTCAGTTTATACGACTACCGAAATGTGATTAAGATTTATACAAATGAGTAATAAAATATCTATCTCATAATAAATTATTTTTCTTGTTCAGAGTCAGCTGAATCCTTTACATTATAAATCTTGTTAGAATACCAGAATCCTCATAGCTACTGTTCATGTGTTGATCCTTATATATATTGTCCATACGTTGGTCCTCGTAGGTACTGTTCATATGTTGGTCCTCATAACTTCCTTCCATATGTTGGCCCTTATTTCTAATGTTCATATGTTGCTGAGATATTTCACGTAAGAAGCTTGCAACCTTAAAAAAAACACTGATAACGTCCTCCACGGATACAGTTTCTTCGTCTGAAGAACGAGATAATCTATGATGATGGCCGTAGGTCACTTTATAAGGTGGAGAAGTATAAGGTGTTTTAAAATTATCAACATGAGGTAAGGGATTTGCGCTAATATTCACTGCTGCATTCAAATAATTACGAACATTTCCCACATGGTCTGGATTTTTTATCGCTTTCGCTCCTTTCCCTTTGGTGTAGCCTAAAAGTGGCATGGTTGAATAATATTCTGAAGAAAATCGGTGCTTTGGGTGTAGTGGCCAATCAATAGATAACGGTGAAGTGTGTTTCTCACTCAGAATATTCTGAACATCATCGCTTTTCAGTGGACTTATTTTCTTACCGGACGAACGGTGCATCATATTGTTAATGTTTGATGACGGTGGAGCATCAGTTAGAACATTATTTTCTAGCACTGGGTTGAGCAAAGGAACTATTCTACACGATCCCAACATAGCATGAACCAATAAGAAAGCAATTCTTAGAAAGATATTTCTTGAGTTCACCATTTTCCCACTGAAAACAAAAACATATGCTGTATTACTTAAGGTTTTGTCGACTGATGAACAATTAAATTAATCACATGCTCAGAAAAACTAGAAAAGGGATGGTAAGTCGATGTACTTACGTGAATGTTCGGATGAGTTGTTTATTACTCTTTATCAAGCGTGATATACATTATAAATTAGTAAAGTTTCTAAAATCCAAAGTTCCTTTATAAAATAACTAATTTAAATTGTCCTTTGTAAAGAAAAGTAAAATTCACTCCAAACTTGTCTTACGAGCAGTGTAGATAGACGTTTTCTTCGTTATTATTTAAAAAGTATTTAAGCCTAATGTGACATTAGCAGGAATAATTTAAGCGTCATAAAAAATAAATGTTAAGTTTACCAGGATATTTCAATTAAATATCTTTGTCACTTGCTATTTTAATACAGTAAAGAGAATGAACATAACCCAAGAGTATATGTAAAAAACGAAATTGCGTTTTTACCAAATTTTATCACATAAAGCTATGTATTTAACTTCCTATAATTAACTGTGCAAAAGTTTCACATTTAATATTTACCGTTTGGACTACTAAGTCTACCACAAACATGCCGATAAACGAAGATGAAAACATTTCTCACTTGTCATATGATATAATATAATATTGGAATAGCTATATTTCAATAAATAAAATACCTACCAATGTTTTCCCTCGAAAAACTTCAAACTATCGTAAGGGGAATTCAGCTATATAATGATTTTCAAACAAATTTCGCTTTAGCAAGAAACAGCATCAGAAACAAATATAGAAGTAAAGAAACAGAATTGAACTAAACATTGAATAAGTAGCTTCGTAACATTTCGCCTCCAATTAGTTTTCTGACGATTCATTGCTATTAGACAACGTTTGTTTGACCCTGGAAATAGTCAACATGGTTGATGTGGCAATAAGCTGTTCTCTAATGACTCAGTATACTTAGGGTTAACCAATACTAACAAATCAAGAGTTTTTAACTTTTTTTTCCACAAGTCACGATACCACAGATGTTTCTTTCAAATGAATACGACTACTTAGGTCATTGTCCTCGTAAATAACGCAAACTATTAAACAAAAATTAATACATTATTAGGCATATTGCTAAATTCTTGAATGCATTTTTCAAATGCTTTGAAATATTGGCCAGTAAAATACTTTGCTTCTGTAGCTCAACAGACAACAATATTAGGGAATAAAGCCTGTGATTTTGACCCTAAGCTTTTCAATAAAAAAAAATTATTATCCATTGTCAGTAGTCCCCCGTTGGTACAGCGGTAAGACTACGAATTTACAACGCTAAAATCATTTCCCTCGGTGGACACAACCGATAGCCAATTCTAGTGATTTTACTGTTACTGGGGCTAACGTGGTTTAGCGATCTTTAGTTTATTTTATCAGAAAAATCTATAAAGCTACTAATTGAATATATTTGGAACCTTATGTGCACAACTTGAAAACTTTATATTAAACTAAAATTCATTTTGAGTTTTCTAACTCATGCAGAATAATGTGTGCAAGTTTCGTGATTTTGAGTATTATTTACGCGCACAACTGTAGGTAGTAAAAAGGAATTTGTCATAAGGAATAAATAGATTATATCCAATTTGACGCTAAAAAATCCTACAGAAGACAAAGTAACTCTCAGAGTGAATCGTCGAACTATCGACATTTAGACAGGTCTGGAGCACGTATAAAATATACTACAAATTAGACATTCTTGAAATTTATCACACATTTAACTGTCTAAGTAAAGTTCCGTGATAAATAGGTTTCAGTGATCACAAGAATGCCTAAAAATGTTTATCTAATTTGTAGTATATTTTATACGTGCTCCAGACTTGTCAAAATGTCGATAGTTTGACGATTCTCTCAGTTACTTTGTCTTCTGTAGGATTTTTTAGCGTCAAATTGGACATAATCTATTTACTCCTTATGGCAAATTCCTTTAGGGTATGTTATATTTACTATAATCCACTGGTTTTAATATGTTGAAACTTGAAACTGACATTTAAGGGCCATTTTATATCAAAGTAAGAGATGTTTAGAATACAACATATCTAAGAATGTGTTAAATGAAAAATAAGAATAGCTTTGGTGGCTAGAAAGATTAAAAGAAGAACCATTTTATATAAAAGTGTTTTTTTTCCACACACATGTTATTATTTCTCCTTAATATTAGGAATCTGACAAGAGAGAAATGTGGATCCATCTAAAGGAGAAAACATGTTTATTCGAAAGCTCAAGTGTAAAATGTATGTTTTACAAACATAAATATTATGAAATAATAAATACAGTGATAAGAAAAGATTTACAAACATATATCACTACAAGTTTGTGGAAAAACATCTACACAATTTGAGCCTTGCGAACGTGCATTACAAAATAACCAGAATATAATCAAACATTAAAAGTTAAACAAAACGTCAAACGACAGCACATATTTCGTTATATGACGTCACAGTTTATGGCACATTAAATAAAGTAGGCTTAAATATTTTAACCATCTTCTTCTTCCTCAAATTTTTCATCAATAAACATCAGGTTTGGAAAGCCAGCTTGGATGATTTTCTTCTATATTTCTGTTAGGAGGTAAATCTAAAATGAAAACATTTTACATCTAACAGTTTCATAATGCAACCAGTTAAAAAACGAAATTATCTAAATATAAGTATTTTCTCAACTATCAGTTTCATTATTTAATAAAACAAATAAATCTTAATAAAAAAGCAGATATATTTGTTGTACTTGGAAGTATATAAAAACTTTATCAGATTTGGTTGTTACATTTCATTGTCGTAAATATCAATGATACACTTGATTACAGTTGTAGTTGTTAAGAACAGATTAGAGAAAGCTTATCTTTCTTTAAAACGTTTTTCTTTGGTTTTAAGGCATATAAAAGTAATAAACACAATAAAATACAAAAAATATCGTTTTCAGAGGCTAGCTTTTGTTTGCAAAGTGTCTTCTTGGTAAAATATGTTTCCTGTAAATTCATAATTTTTGCTTGATTTTTTGGACTGTTGTTTTATAATTTGAAAACAAATAGTCTATATATATGTGTGTGTGACATATGTGTATGAATGTGAGTGTATCTTTACGAGCGTGTGGGGGTGTTTATGAATGTGAGTGTATTTTTAAGAGCGTGTGGGGGTGTTTATGAATGTGAGTGATATAGATAAAACGATTTACAAGAGGAACCCCAAACTAGACACTTACCTGCAAAAATGTGCGTTTAGGCACACTACAATGGACGAGACTTAGTTATATTTCTTATCTACATTATCCAAAGCTTTGGCGACTTTTTCAAAGATCTCAGTAAGATTTTGCATAAATGCAGGGTTCACATCGTCCAAGGCCCTGCCAACACCTTCTCGGAATCCACCAATACCTAACACTGGAAGTAAAAGAGCACCCAATCCTAAGAGGATGAGGACAGGTGCCAGTGCAGTGATCAAAGTTGTTAGAAGACCAGCTAGACCTGTTCCTACACCACCCAATGTACCAAGAGATCCGGTATTTAATAGAGAAGAAAGTCCACCTAACCTAGTTGTAGTGGCGACACCTGGAACAGCAGCTTGTCGATTCTCAGGCTGAGCGAAATGGACTTTATTGGACGAAGAGTTTGGTACAGCTTCCAAAGACGATACCAGTAAAGTAGCTATAGCTAACAAAGCCAGATACATTTTGCCACTCATAGTCTATCTAAAACTGAAATTCAAATTAAAACAAGTTAAACATGTAACACAATATACATACATATGTACTCAAGCACATTTTTATAAGTAATTCACATGCAAATATGTAAATATACATATACTTGACTTGTTTTGAATTTTCACGCAAAGCTACAACAAAGTTATATCGTAATAACTGTCCCTAACTTAAAAGACTAGATAAAAGGCGACTAATCATCCCCACTAACTCCTGGGCTACTCTTTTACCAACGAATAATTGGATTGACCTCTAATTATAATGCCCCCCATGGTTGAAAGGGCGAGCATCCTTGGTGGGGGAGATTCAAACCCTTGACCCTCAGATTTTAATTCAAAACTCCAACAACTTGGCCAGACCGAACCGGTAATATACATCGATATACATATATGTAGCACATATAATAATATTATGAAATATGCCACATTTGTAACATTTTATCCCTTGTTAAATACGTCAGGACAAGTATCATCCAACAAATTAATAAAAATACGATAATTTTGATTGCTGACCAAAATCTCGCCATAATACTGAACATCCAATATTTTTCACCATTTTATATTTCATTTAAAGAGGTCAATTTTGAGGCATATCTTTCCTTAAACAAATTGACGTAAGGATATTAAGTCACATATCCAGTTTTGGGAAAAATGAGAACTTCTGATGCCATTAGAAATCTTCACAGGTTGTATTATATAGAGTCTCCCAATTTGTTGATTTTTCATAGGATCTTATTAAAAGTGTTTTCAATTGTTTACTACTGGTGCTTCGAAATACTATCTTAGATCAAATTCTCAAGGATTGTTTGTGCTAGCCCTCCCCAGTTTTGGGTTAACAGACAAGAGGAAAGTCAACTAGTTTAAAGCATCCACCACTAACCTTTGATAAAACAAGAATATTAACGTTGCTCAGTTAGCGTAAACAAAATCAGACCGTATTTCTGCTGCATAAATTTTAAAACAACGGATTCGCAATCCAAGCAACCTAATCTCTCCACACCTAACTCCACTGTCTGAAATATTGTACTTTACAACAAATCTAAGCTCCATCTTACCTCATTTATAAACATTTATAATTCATTGATATTTTTAAATAGTATATTTGCTTTTTTCTCACACTTCATTAGCTTAATTTAATCTAGTTACACATTTTTACTTTTTCCAATATAAACAGATGGAGAAGTAGAATCATGCCTCAGAATAAAACAAAATGAAATGAAAACTAGCATGACGAAGAAACAAAAACATATTTTTATACTAAGCGAAATCATTGTAAGATTTGAAGTTTGGGATAATACTTCGTAAATTCAGATAGTTGAATAGAAAATTAGAAACCTTTAGTGAATTCTACCACTATGAAATTTACAATACTGATGAACAGTTTCTTACATTAACTTTAAACTGAACTACATAGATATTTCCATAACTAAGCAGACTTGACTTACCGTGTGTTTCTGCTGAATTAAAAAAAAACTCAAGAGTTTCTTTTTCCTTGGAGAGATTTACCCGGTACTGACCATATTAAAATTTAGCCAGCCTTTTATATCATGAATACATACCATAGGTCAATCAACCCGGTACTAACACAAAGGAAATACTACAGGGATCATCAAAATATTCTCTCTAGCTAGTCTCCTAACTAACTTGTGTCCCTAATTTCTCTCCTCTCACATCATGGTATTATTGGCCAGACTTTACAAGCTGTCTGTGACGTAATTTTCCTAAATATAACTTAAATAAATAAAGCTGGGAAAGTCCCGGATATATACCATTCTTACTTATTTTATTAGCCTCACTTCAGACTCTTCTGAAGCTGGATTGTGAGGTTCCCCCCTCTTCCGATTATTTCCTTTACGTTTTGTGAGTAATGTTTCCGACCTAGAACCTAATTTCTAAACAGGCTATGTAGAAAACCAGCCCGTATAGATCCGCGATCTGGTTCTTAGCACACTGACCTACATATGCAAGTATCCAAACAGACTCTTTTGAGAACAACCAAGTAAACTTGTAACTAGAAATCAGAGTGACTACAATTCCAAACAAATGCTTTTCATTATTAGGTTTCTTGTGTACACTCTAATTTTTATCAGCTAAAATAAATTTTTTTTAAGAAAGACCTTATCATTATTATTTTTATATTTACAATGACAAAAGCTTCCTTTTATTCTTAGCCTTAGTTTTTGTTATCTACTGTACTTTTAAAAAGAAATATTTCAGTTTGTTCAAAACATCTGAACATAAGTATAAGAGCGTGAAACATGTTATTTGATATACATTGTGTTGTTAACAATTGAGAAATATAGTCCTTCTTTAGTAAATCAAATCATACAACAGAAGGTTAATATAGAGATAATAAACAACTGTACACAGTCCTTAAAACGTTTGTTGTTGTTGTTTTTTCAAAACATAGAGAAATTATTGTTTCGGCGTGTTTAAAGGTAATTACTATCCAATACATTTCATAAATATAGTATTATTTTTAATCAAATAATAAAATTGATGGTATTATTATCTCAATTAAAGACAAAATAACGGATTTAGATAAATTTGGCATTTAAAGTACCTGTCACGAATGCAATATAAAATACAATGGACGAGTTAGAGAAATACGAAACTCAAGGTATTACAAAAAAAAATCATTTAACCTTAGCTGATCGTGTAAATGAAATAAACCATAGCATTAACTGGTTAAACACTAAAACCATAAGTGAATCGAAGTATTCATGAATTCATTGGAATGATATTAAATAGACAATATAGGAAGAGCTTTAAACAAAGTCTGTAGCTCAGGATATCAATATGTACAAACTATATACGTACAAAATAAATATGTACAAAATATATACATACAAAATAAATATGTACAATATATATGTGTACATTATATATATGTACAAAATATATACGTAAAAATAGACATGTATAAAGTATATACGTGTAATATAAACATGTACAAATAGATATGTAGAAAATATATATGTGTACAAAATAGATAAGTAGATGTGTAAAAATTTGTATGTACAAGATATATACGTACAATATATACATGTACAAATAGATATGAGCAAAATATATATGTACAAAATATAGATGTGTACAAAATATCAGGTCATCCATTAAGTAAGGACCGATATTAGGTTCAGGAAAAGAGAAAGGATTTCAAACGCTTTTAATGTCATTTAACGAATGTTCCATTATTATTAATTACTTTCTACTAACGATTCACAAGCTTCTGAATGCCACTTTTATAAAATTCTTGGGGTTTGGAGGGTAAAAAAATGTATAGAGAGTGGCCTGGCATGGCCGAGCGCGTTAAGGCGTGCACTCGTAATCCGAGGGTCGCGCTAAACATGCTCGCCCTCCCAGCCGTGGGGGCGTTATAATGTGACGGTCAATCCCACTATTCGTTGGTAGAAGAGTAGCCCAAGAGTTGGCGGTGGGTGGTGATGACTAGCTGCCTTCCCTCTAGTCTTACACTGCTAAATTAGGGACGGCTAGCACGGATAGCCCTCGAGTAGCTTTATGCGAAATTCCAAAACAAACAAACAAACAAATGTATAGAGAGTAGTTTTGACATCTTCATGTGTTCCAAGTTCTTTTCCATCGAGATTGTTCTGAAAAATTCGGAATAGGTGATAATCAGATGGGGCAAGGTCTGGAGAATAAGGAGGATGTGAGAGTTTTTTCA
Organism: Carcinoscorpius rotundicauda; assembly: GCA_011833715.1. Lineage (NCBI taxonomy): Eukaryota > Metazoa > Arthropoda > Merostomata > Xiphosura > Limulidae > Carcinoscorpius > Carcinoscorpius rotundicauda. The sequence continues at coordinate 53,766,308 of CM022395.1, forward strand.
AGTCTAGCTCTTCAATCTTTACGGATGTGATCCTTGCTGTATGGGGCTGTGTATTATCCTGGTGTAACACAACACCTTTACGATTGATCAAAGCAGGCCTCTTTTCTTTCAGTACAACATTCAAGCTCTCTAACCGTTGACAATAGACGTCTGATGTAATCATTAAATTGAATGGCAGCAATTCAAAACAGATCACAGAAACAGTATCCCTCCAAACACTTAACAAGACTTTCCTAAGGTGAAAGTCCATTTTGGGCTGTGCTTTATAAAATATCCATTTTTCATCTCTTGTCACTAACCTCCCCCAAAAAAAGGTGAGTTACGTTCACGAGAGTACAGAGAAGTACAAATGTCCACTCTTACCGTAAGGTTGGCTTCTGTCAAATCATGGAGAACCAATCTTCCAAATTTTGACATCTTTTCAAGCTGTTGCAGATGATGGTGAACTGTTGAATGTGTTGAATTAAACTTCTGTGCTAGTTCTTGAACTGTTACAGCACAACCTTTATCGAGTGCAGCCAGCAGCTAGTCATCATTGACATCAGCAGGACGACCTGAACGTGGCGCATCACTTAAGCTGTAGTCACCTGATCTGAACTTCTGAAACCATCTTCAACACTTTCTATTGTTAAGAGACTCCACACCATAAACGCCTTGAATGTTTCATGTAGTTTCTACTGCACTATTGCTTTTCTCAAACTCATAAAGCATTATATGTCTATTGTGCTCCTCAGACACATCCATCTTCATACGAGTTTATTTGATTAATGATCTGAAAAAGTGGAGTTGAGTTAGTTTCTTTTATTTGTCTGAACATTTGTATATTCGTCCTATTACATATTTTATTCATTAAAGCTTTCTCCAAAGACATAAATGATGATACACTTTCTGTATTAAATTTTCGAACATTACTTATGGGATGACTTAGATATGTGCAAAATATGTTTGTACAAAAATGGTCAAATCTGTAACCTTTCTACACTCTTCTTCTTACACGAATTTCTAACATTATATTTTCACGCCATTTGCACTTAGTATAACTTTCTTACTGATGTGGCTCTGGAACAATACTAAACCATGTAAAGTACATTTTAACATTCTAATAAGAAACGTTTTATTGAACATTAAGTTATGTGATTTTTTTTAATACTAAGGTCTCAAATAGTTACCCATTAATTATATTTTATTTTGTTATTGTCCTTCGGGTAATCCGTCATTTATTTTTTGTATTACCTACAATGTCAAAAACAGCAAAATAAATAAATGTATACGTGGTTAATATGTGCCTTATTCATTACGTACAACAGGATGAATTAGAAACAAAGTATTCATGGCAAATATTTACTGTTAATCTAAAACAAATTGTTTAAAAAATAAAGAGATCAGCTTTATAAAAAAAAAAGTGAACCGTTCTTTCATTATCAACAAACAAAGTGAGTATTTCATAACCCTTTACTGGTAGAAAGTTCATTCATTTGCGTCGTTTAATGTGTCTAGTCATGCTTCAACTGATTTACAACAGCGATGATTTGGTCTTTGACTCAAAAGTTTCATTTGCTGTAAAATTAAATCTTGTCTTTCATACCATTAGGTCTTTGCATCGATTGTCATTCTGTCGTGTTTAATGAACCAATGAGAAGAAATCAAAATATCCAAAACAGATGTAACACCTTTATGTTATGTACGTGTAGTTACAGCATATCCATGACCATAACTAGCTATGAAGTTAATGAGGTCGTTTTCGTTTTGTTTATTTTACTCTTTTTCACAAAGATGAATCTACATAATTGGTAATTATGAATTGAAACCCATATTTGGTCTCGGTATAATAATGGCTCTGGTTACGGTGCTGAACACATTTTATCTTCAGGTCTGCCACAACGGTAGAAGTAAAAGTCCATGACACTTCTATTTGTTTGCTCGTATGTAGTATTTCTGTAGTAAAATAAACTGCTTTCAAGCATAACCTTAGGTTTGAACAAGTGTTTTTGAAAGTAAATGGAAATAAGTTCAAAAACCTTTTGACCAAGTTCTGGTATCAAAAGAAAACAGGAGGAACCAGACTAATGATGTCACAGCTAGTTTACAAAGTTTTACTATTCAACTAATTATTTTCGACTTTTTTATTTTTACCATAAAATTTGTCATTTAGACCTAAAGAGATTGTATAACAAGAAATTGTTTAAAAAAGAAAAGAAAGTATGACTGTCCCACTAAATGGAATAATTAGCCAGAGGGAAGTAGCAATCTTGCGCACCTTCGATAAATAAGAAACGTTTAAACTACGAAATGAATAATATGATTTTTCATATTTTTAATGTTCTTTCTAAAGTTTAAATAGTTAATTCAATATATTTTACGTTTCTTATAAAGTTGATTTATCATTAAAAACTTCAAGAGTTTTAGAGTTGTAACTGTTTGTTTGCTTGTTACTATAAAAAACCGTCCAATCGACCTGAGATTTAAGTGTTACTCTTACAACGACCACACCACTACAAAGTATTAACCATCAGGCTACTCTTTGCACTTAATGTTGTAATCACTCTTAACGACAAATTCTGTGTTATTTTCAACATGGATAATTTAGAACCTAGATTAGCATTTTTGTTTTTATATAGCAGGACACCCTCTTACGTTTATCAATACCAAACTTGACTTGATTTGAAATGTTGTGAAACAGAGTGGTTTCTTGTGTCTTATAATTGTTTTATTGATAAAGCTACTTCTCAGACTAAAGAAAAAGTCACACAACATTACTATATGTAGAGAGTTGGTTGAACAGCTCGCAAGAAGTTTAGGTTTTGCTGTTATCATTGTTCCTGTGCATCCGTTAATCACCACAACGGTTTAGTCCAAAATTCTATTAGAAATCCCAACTAATACAATGGTGTGATCTTAAAATTTCCAACTGTCATAACAATATAGTTCTAAATCCTCTTGGTAACTCTAACTACCACAAAAATATAGTCCGAAATACAGTTAGAAATCGTAACTACCACAACGATGTAGTCCTAAATCCTCTTAGAAATCCTACCTACTACAATAGTGTAGTCCTAAAATTTCTATCACAAAAGTGTAATCCCAAACTCTCTTAGAAATCCTACCTACTACAATAGTGTAGTAATAAAATCCCTATTACAACAGTGTAGTCCCAAACTCTCTTAGAAATCCTATCTACTACAATAGTGTATTAATAAAATACCTATCACAACAGTGTAGTCCTAAACTCTTTCAGCAGTCCTACCTACTACAATAGTGTAGTAATAATATTCCTATCACAACAGTGTTGTTCTAAAACCTCTTTAAAATTCCTAACTTCTTTGAAAAACAAAAAAGGGCTCAGACGCTGCTCAAGCCCACCTTGATTGGGATGGATTACATTACTACCCTAACAAAAATTCCTTACTTTATTTACCCCAAGAACAAATACCTCTTGCAAAATAAGTCTAAGTTATGTGTACAATTTCTGTAATAAGTTGCAGTCGAGCATAACCCTAAGATTTGAGTATATTTCTTTGAAAGTAAATGGAAATAAATGTGTGTGTTTTCATATAGCAAAGCTACATCGGGCTATCTGCTGAGACCGCTGAGAGGAATCGAACCTTATTTTAATTCTGTAAATCTGTAGACTTATCGCTGTACATGCGGCGTATTGGAAATAAGTTTAAAACCTCATGACCAAGCTCTGATATCAATTTAAACACACCAATCATGTCACAGCCAGCTTCTAGACAAATTGTTTTCAAAAAGAACGTGCGAGTGTTTCACTGAAGGGAATAATCAACCAGAGGGAAATAACAATATTGTGAACCTTCGATAAAGGGTTACAAATTTTGGAACACTGACATGTCAAATTTATTAATCTATCTTAAGAGGAAAGAACGGTCGTCTGGGTTGGAGAGAAAGAACAAATGTACATGAAAAAAAAGAAGACGTTACGACCTACTGACCCTGTGAGTGAATACAATAATTATTTAATTTATGTTATAGGTTTTTTCAGGATATAAAGATGGTATTTATCTAAACCTACTTTGAAGGAACTATTTTCTTATTGTTTTGGTTGACATGTAATCCACATGCACATTATGTTTTACGTTTTTGCACATATTATTGTCCAGAAATATTTCAGAAGAGCGACCAGCAGCTGCTGACACCTACAGGGTATTTTTAAAATGTTTTTAGCTCATGTGTCGTATTTTAAGGGCTGTAATTAACCGTCACATTTATATACATTTCAATCACACATGTACAAATAATTGTTGACTATTCTGCACTTACTTTATTGTATCTATAATCTGTTAAATGAAGTTAAAAGCTAATTTGTTGTAAAGCACAGAGCTATACAATTAGCTATATGTGCTTTGCTCACTGCGGATATTTAACCCTGATCTTTAGTGTCATAACTCTTCAGAGTTACTGCTGAGCTATCTGTTGGGACGAAATAAAAATTAAAAGAAATAATCAAACTTTTTCTTAAATTCACTTATGTGTACTGCCTTCACAATATCCAAAGGCAACCTATTCTAAAGGCCAATTACGCTGTTAGAAAACCAAAACTGTCTTAAATAAAGATGATTTTTGCTTTCGCTTGTATTTCTTAGTTCTAGTATTGTCCCTGTTAAGGCCTCCCAGTGGCATAGTAGTGTGTCTGTGGACTCACACCACAAGATACCGGCTTTCGATACCGGCGGTGGGTAGTGTACAGATAGCCCATTGTGTAGCTTTTGGCTTATTTCTAAACAAGCAAACAAACTCACTGTTAAGTACGAAAAATGTGATGTTTAAACAGTATCAATTCCCTTTAAAATCTTAAACACCTCATTCAGAGTCCCTCTAACTCTATCTTTTTTCAAGATAAAACAGTTTGAGAAATCTCAATCTCTCCTCGTAGGACAGTACCTCCATCCCAGACATCATTCTTGTAACCTTCCTTTTAACTTTTGTCAACAATTCATTGTCCTTCCTAATGTCATTGTTATTTATTATTAAGCGCAAAGTTTCACAAAGGTCTACCTGTTCTCCGTCCACCACAGGTATATACAATGGCATCTCTGTGCCACTGGGTGTGGGAACCTTCCTAAGGTAAGGAGTCCAAGACTGAACACAATACTGCAAATGTGGCTTATACGATGAAATTATAGCTTCTTTATGCTTGTATTTAATAATTTTGTTGATATAAACTAAAATTCTATTTGTCCTACCACTGGCAATTGCTTGTTCATGATGTAGTTTCACATCTTGTATGAGGTAACCCTAATTTCCTGTTAAATGTGTTAAGTTTTTGATTATTACTATAAAAACAAAAATCTTATTTTACGGCGGGTTAGTTGTTACACATTCAGTAATGATTCTCCAGTTCCCGTGTGCTGCTCCTGAAATTTTACGTCAGATAGTGTGCAGATTGTTTGTTTTGAGTTTCGCGCAAAGCTACTCGAGAGCTATCTGCGCTAGCCGTCCCTAATTTAGCAATGTAAGACTAAAGGGAAGGCAGTTAGTCATCACCATCAACCGCCAACTCTTGGGCTACTCTTTTACCAACCTTATAACACCCCCACGGCTGAAAGGGCGAGCATATTTGGTGCGACCGGGATTCGAACCCGCGAGTCGAACTCCATAACCCACCCGGCCATGCTGGGCCAGATGTAAGCTACGCTAGTAGTTTAAGTTGGTGTTAGTAAAGTAATATCTTGACATCTTGGTATTTACATCCAGACATCATTATAGTGCCTGGAATCTTAATTTCAAGGACAGATTTACTGTCTGCTACCCTGAATGTGTTTATTTCTTATAAAACTATTTTCTTATTTATTTATTTAACTTTTTTGTGAGTATCTTCCCAAAGGTGATAAACATGTGAGCACCACCTTTTTTTCTATTCCTCTTTTCTTCTGTGTAGCCTAAACTCTCTGCTGTGCTACATACCTGCTTCCACTGAAAACTTCCTTTTTCTTAAGCATTTTTGACTTCTTGTACAGGGTGTTCGGAAAGTCACTGTGCACTTATATATATATTAATAGACGTGTTTTAGTATAGAATACAGGGGGTAAATATGAATGACAATTATAAATAATCTTGAAAGTGACCCCCGTTAGCATCAATACAGGCCTGGATCCTTCTTATTTTGTTTCTAAACACCGCTATCAGTCGTTAGCTTGAAATAGACTGAATGAATGCTGTTATCGCTGCTTTCAAAACTGCACAGTGACATTCCAAACACCCTGTAGTTTAAGAATTTTGCCGCAGGAATATATTTTCTTCGGAAAGATTTTCAGAACTTTCCTGCCCAAAGCTACTGGTAACTGCATTGCATCTTCCATCAGCGAGAATTAGAATTCTTTTCGGATTAGTTTACAGGTGTCAACGCATGTTGCGCTTATAGTGTCACGTCTCGTTTCTGCAACGACGTGCAGTGATATTACCTTAAGCAAACCGTAAAAAAAACGTAAATATTTGTCTGTGTCGCAACTAAACAATTTAAAAACTAAAACAGGAAAAAAGGTGAACAAATAGTAAATACTTGTATCAAAGTATTTTTAGCGATAAATATTTTAGTTTTACAAGCTGTGGTTCTCATATAATTTACCTTTACTTAAAATCAAGCCTAGATAGAAAGCACATAAAAGTTAAGTCAAGGTCCTCTTCGGTGTTCGTTTGTGTTCCGAGCTCGATTGGAAATGAACTCGAGTTCGCGTTAAAGGTTCGCTTCCGTGTTTTGACAGCACTCGTGGATTCCTTCCAATATTCAGTTTAATGTTTTCCAAGCGAAAACAAATTCATTTCTTTCAACAAGTGTACCAGAAAAACCTTTCTGACTGACTCAGTTCAGTTCGGTTAATTTGTAAATCGAACTGTTATTCACACTACTCTCCAAACGAAACTAACCATACTGAGTACCATAAAGAAACACATTGTGAACAAATCTTCACAAGGGATGTTTCTCATTTCGTCTTTTTTTTTTAAATGTTTTTAAGTATAATACAAACCAAATACACATATCTGAAGTTGTGTGAAAGTGTAAACTTCAACATACGAAACCCCGTTAAAGAAGTCGTGAGTGAAAAACTGCTTTAAACAAATTAATAACTTTCTCAGTATCTTATTCTCTAGCACTTAGCAATGTTTTGGCCTTAATATCAGAAGTGTGCATGAAACTGCTAATGACTATTCCTAAACATTTATTTTAAAAATGACCACTATTTTCCTCAACCTTGTGTCCATCCGCCCCTTTAATAAGTATTGTGATGGAAAATATCAAATAAAAATTGTTAACATTTGAAAAATTCACCTGTTTTCAAATTGAACCCAACATGAGCCAATAAGTTCATAGATGAACCTATATAAACCAACAAGTTCATAGGTTAACCTACACGAACAAACAAGTTCATAAATTAACCTACACTAATAAACAAGCTCATAGATTAGCTTACACAAACAAATAGGTTCATAGATTAGCTTACACAAATCAACAAGTTCATAGATTAATCTACACAATATAACAAATTCATATATTAGCCTACACAAACGACAAGTTCATATCTTAAACTAATGTTTTAGAGTGTAAACGTTAAAACATGATTTTCCACTAGAAAGGGTGTCTAGTTGTTGTTGCTATTTAATTATGCTTGACTCTATTCTCTTTCAAAGACTGGACTACAAACAGTAGCGATTATGGAAAGCTTTCGTTCTGGCGACATTGCTCTTCTTAGAAAGGCTTCCATCTTCGGTTTTTGAATGTGTGGAGGGGAGATAATTCTTCGTCTCTGAAAAAATATCCACATGTGTGTTTGTATACGTTCTTCTTTAGGAAAAAAATATGTTTGCTTATACTGTTTGGAGAAAATTATTTGTTTGTTTTTGAGGGCTTTCTACGCAAGCCGTCCCCAATTTAGCAGTGCAAGACTATTGCACTATTTTTATGACTGTTTACATTGTGTGTTGTAAAAACACTTCCATATTTGTAGATATTTTAATATATGCATATATAATTCATTCGTAGCTGTAGATAACATATCATTTTTATTTCTTTTTATTTATTGTTGATTGCTTTTCAGGCCCTGCATAGCCAAGTGTGTTAAGGCGTTCAACTTGTAATCCGAGGGTCGCGGGTTTGAATCCTGGTCTCACCAAACATGTTCGCCTTTTCAGCCGTGGGGGTGTTGTAATGTAAAGGTTAATCCCACTATTCGTTGGTAAAATAGTAGCCCAAGAGTTGGCAGTGGGTTGTGATGACTAGCTGCCTTCCCTCTAGTCTTACACTGCTAAATTAGGAACAGCTAACGCAGATAGCCCTCAAGTAGCTTTGTGCGAAATTCAAATTAACAAGTTGTTTGCTTTTTTAATGTATGCACAGATAATTAATAGTATTTTGTTTGAACTATTCGTACTGCTACAGCAGCAATTACCTGTGAACCAAAAGTCAACTTGTTTTGTCGCCATAAATTTGGTTCAAAGGTTATTTCCAACCGCTCAACAAAGCAATACTGTCAGTTTGACGTATGTAAAGTAAGTGGCCGCTATTTCTAAAGCGAAATATTTGTATGGGGAACAGGGAGTGTATTAAGCAATAAATAAGACCATTCACGTTTCGTGTTTCCCAAGTAGGGGCAGACAAGAGCACACCCTCAATTCAGTTCTGAACAACGTCCTGGTACCTTCAACAAGATAACAAAGTAGGATTTGAAGTTCAAGAAAGTAAAAAGCTTTCAACCACGCCTTAAAGTTAAAAGATGTGTTCGTGAGAAAGATGTTCAAAGAAAATGGTAACACGACAACCCCATTCAACAAAAACGCTATCACGACCCAAATGAAGCTCCAGCGGTCATTGTTCTGCTTTTACGTGTTCTAGAAAACCAACGTCCACGCATAGAGGGCCTGTAGAAAGTCAAAATAAATTCTGCAGTAGCTTTAAAATGCAGTGGCTGGCACTAACGCATGTAATGATAGTTCACTGACTTAATGCGCTCGAATGTGGCGAACCAGCTCTAAAAGTAGCATGACACACTGAATACCATACTTATAGGTCCAGCATGGCCTGGTGGGTTAAGGCGTTCAACTCGTAATCCGAGGGTCGTGGGTTCGATTTCCTGTCGCACCAAACATGCTCGCCCTTTCAGCCGTGGGTCCGTTATAAAGTTACGATCAATCCCACTCTTCGTTGGAAAAAGAGTAGCCCAAGAGTCAACGGTGAGTGGTGATGACTGGCTTCCCTGTACTCTTACACTGCTAAATTAAGGATGACTAGCGCAGATACCCCTCGTTTAGCTTTGCGCGAACTTTAAAAACAAACAAACAAACCCACCGCATTAAAAGCTTCAAAAAAGGTGAGCATGCTCAGATTTTGAGCGAGTAGTTTTTTCTCTTACGAGTCACAACAGATAACCACTTTAAACGTATCTACTTCTGTCATACACACACGAAGACTAATCATTAATAAGTAGCCATAAGGTCATTGCTTATGAACATATCCCAAATATATGTGTGAAATATTATGAAAATTAAACCATCACGTTTAATCATACTTATAAAATGCAGTTAACCTCAGTTTTTCTGTTGTTGTTTTTTTCAGAAAGGAAACTACAGGTTCCCAGGATCGTGTAAATAATATTGTTGTTTGCAAAAACAAACCTTCTAAGCTTGACTTATTGGTATTGTTCGTTGAGAGAAAGGAAAGAAAATATTTTAAATATCTATGACTAAGTTTATTTGTTTTTGAAGCACGAAGCTACACAACTGACTGTCTATTCGCCCCATAGATTGAGCCCAGAGTTAAACCTGTAAAGTCAAAAGCTTACCGCTAAGCTCCCTGTTAGAGTTAAACCTGTAAAGTCAAAAGCTCACCGCTAAGCTCCCTGTTAGAGTTAAACCTGTAGAGTCTAAAGCTTACCGCTAAGCTTCCTGCTAGAGGGAACTATAGTTATGTACACTGTTTACAGTTTTCGTTACATGTTAGTGTTTTCAACATCTGCAGTTTGGTTACAAGTCTTAACTTTCAATCCATAAACTATTGCAATACAAACGTTGCTTTCAACAAAAAAGTATTAAAAACTTGAAGAAGTCACAAGCACAATCTGACAAAACAAAATGGGGTAAATACTATGACCTTAGAGCTGTGAGGTTTTCTTTTTAAAATTAAAATTAGGTAATCTTTGTGCTCTTTATATTGTCTCGTAGAACAAATTATTATTTGTATACACAAAACTTTTAGTTGCTTTTCATCTTCTGTTGCACGAGTTTTGATGTTTTAAGAAAAAGTTTGAATGAACTGAGGGCAGCAAATTTTGATCAATCAATAAAGTTATTCTAGATACGTTGCCAACTAGAAGGCCCAGCATGGCCAGGTGGTTAAGGAATTTGACTCGTAATCTAAGGGTCGAGCGGGTTCGAATCTCGTTATACCAAACATGCTCTTCCTTTTAGCCATGAGGGCGTTATAAAGTGACGCTCATTCCCACTATTCATTGGTAAAAGAGTAGCTCAAGAGTTGGCGGAGGGTGGTGATAACTACCTGTCTTCTCTCTAACCTTACACTGCTAAAGTACGAACGGCTAGCGCAGATAGCTTTCGAGTAGCTTTGCGCGAAATTCAAAACAAAGCAACTAGAGAGAACCATGCACTTAGTGAGAACAAATGTTTTCCAAAAATAGAATATGGGATTTTTTGTAAACTCGACTGTAGAGACACAGTAAGTAACATAGAGCATAGCATCTCTCTCTATCTCTGCACACCACATGAGCCTTTAGTACATCTATACTTGTAGTATCACCAGGAATCCGAAAAAAACAACTCAAAGCTTATTCACCACTAAAGACATAAAAAAGATTATTTATTTTTCATTCATCATAGCTGTGAAATATCTTTCTAAAACCACTCTATATCTTTAAAAAATACCTCGAAAACGAAACATCAAGTGTTTATCAATACTGTAAAACTTAGGAATTTCGAACGTAAATAAAACCTGGGAGCCACGCTACATAAACATGTGTATGCTTTGTGGAAGTCTTTGAAACATTTCATGATGACATAGGAGTACAGATTGAGTGTATACGACTGTAACTAACTTACAGTCCGTGGATAACATGTATTGGCTAAAACTAATTAATTAGGTTGCGACAGGCAGAGTATAAATTGCCCACTTTGTCGCTTTGTGCATGACAATAAACAAAGAATACATTGTATTATTGATAGTTACATGCAGTTAAACAATTTTAATACGTTAGGTTAAACATAAGTTTTCAATGAAGCAACCCATGATTGTTGCGTTTTTAATGCCTCTCGTGTATTATTGTTATTACCATTGTATAAACAAGTTTTGTTTTAATATTTAACTTTATAAATATACATGGCATAACATGCAAAGTTTGAAACTTGACATGCTAACCTCCTACACTCTTCTTTAGATTAATACCTTTGGGATTTAAAGCCTGACATGACTCGGAATCTGAGAATCGTGAGTTCAGTCGCTTTCGCTGAACACCATAGTCTTATGTGGGTGTCGTCTGGACCGGTCACTTACGTGTAAAATCCTAGCGGAGTCCAAAGTAATTGAGACTGAGGTCATCATGGAGAAGAAGAAACTTCGAGGTTTAATATAATCAATGATATCTACAGTATACAACTAACTGTTCTAACTTCTGGTTAATTAGTAGTTGTAATAATTTAATTTTGATATCTACAACGTACAACCAACTATTCTAATTTCTGATTAATTATTAGTTGTAATAATCTATCTTTGGTAATATTTAAGGTATTAGTAAAGACTGGTTGCTACAGATGTTTACTCCTGCTGGTGTTATCAACTGGTAAGTACATGAAAACAAATACACTGCAAGGATTGTTATTCTAACTCTAGGAAAGAGAAGTACAGAATGTTTCTTTTTAATAGGACTCAGCAGTTCGTGTCTCTTTCAAAATATCAAACTTTGATCTAATGTGAAGCTTTATTAACAATTATAGTGAAACTCGAAACTTACTGGTAAGATATCCACATTTCTTTACACCAATGGAATGTGTAACAACAACCAGCAGCTCACCTATAATAATTACTCATCCCAGCTTTTAAAAAAGCTGATTTATTTAAACAGATTTTCTATATTTCAGTGAAAAAAATATATTTAAAAGTCCTATGTCGTTTTTAAAGTATGACCTACATAGTAGGAACGCATCTGATAAAAAGTTATTGCTTTAAATTCCTGCACTACATAAACAATTTGAACAAAATTGAACATTTTAATTCAAACTGATTGTGAATATGTTATTTTTGTGACAGTTACACAATAATTTGAATATTTTCAATTATTAGAGAAATCTTGGTCAGAAACAAACAACATAAATATCTCAAAACTTTCTTAACTGAAACATACGTGAACTTTTAAAAAACAAGAAGATTCCCAATCGTCTGAAGAAAGCGTTGACTTTGATAAAACAGGTCAACAGCACGTTTCGTGCACGTCCTTCACTGTTGACGATTGTGCCCTTGAACGGATCTGTTATCGGGCAATTTCCGGGTTGTGGGCAATTCACGTCAGCAGTTTGGCGCTCAGGTCAAAAGTTTAGTTGTAGTAGTGACGTCAAATAAAACACGAACTCAGTGTTTAAAACCGTCGGCGGAACATGAAGGATAACTTGTTGGAAGGTATAATTCTTTGTGTGTTAACGCACCATTAAAACAGTGCAGTAACAGTGGTTAATTAACGCAAAATATTTACTTTCTAAACGATTATAATTCATAATAGTGATCGTAAAATCATTAAAATGACTAATTATAAAGCTAATGAAGACAATTCAAGCACATGAAAGAATATAGAACATATTACTGATATTTTAAATCTTTTCATAAAACATTCATCTTAAAAATACCTTTAAACAGAATTCTTTTCTAACTTTTGAATAAATTCAGTAATCACTTTACGTCCTTATCTGGTTGGCTTGTTGACTCAGCGTACGTTTAAGGGTTTATGACTCTATAAATTGAATTTCATTACCCTCATAGATGTACGGATAACTCACTGAGGAGTTATGTTTTTAACAACAAATAAATCCATCAGTTTCTTTCTGCACAAGAAACAGAAACTCTACCCTCGCCCTAAGAAAATTTCTGAATTTATCAGGTTTGTTTTTACTAATTTTGATGACTGTCTGGTATTTTTACATTACTTTAAGTGTACAAACCATTTGCTTTGTGTTTCTATAGGCAGATGATTTTACTAGGGATAGTGTTTCTATAGGCAGATGATTTTACTAGGGATAGTATTTCTACAGACAGATGATTTTACTAGGGATAGTGTTTTTATAGACCGATAGTCTCACTTCGCATTTTACAGAAGACTGTTTTTATACACAGATAATGTTACTATACCTTCATAGGGCTGCATACAGATTTCAACGTTTTTATATTTATATTTAAAATTGTCATTTATATACTTAATGATATTATATGTGTTTTACCAAGATGGATCATGATACTAGGTGGATTGTGTAACTAAGAAGCCACAGTCACTTGGCAAATTATATTACTACGGTTAGACTGGACGATGTTTTTCCAAATGGAGAGTTCGAAACATAACGAGCTCGTTGTATGTATCTCAACGCGTCTTAGCGTGTAATTGTGTATTTAACATTGTAGCCGAGATTTAATTATATGTCTTGAAAAGGGTACGAGTAAATCACTGTTTTATAGAGAGATCTACTACAACATAATAGATTCCATATGTCAGTTTTATCACATATATTATCTTAATTTATGATTTGAACGAGACCCGTATTGTAGAACAACCAATAATTCACCTCACATACTTTTACAATTATCCTTTGCTATAAAATATTTTGTGAGTTCAGTAATTATCTTAATTTATATTTAACTTGGATAACGTAGTTCTTGTTATCTGTTTTTGCATTTGCTGATGTTTTATCTATAAAGCATCAACTGCGAATTTATTTATATAATTAATATATTGTATAACTTATATTTATCCTGAAAAGTTTGTTTGTTTATTTGTTTTGGAATTTTGCACAAAGCTACTCGAGAGCTATTTGTGCTACCCATCCCTAATTTAGCAGTGTAAAACTAGAGGAAAAGCAGCTAGTCATCACCACCCACCGCCAACTCTTGGGCTACTCTTTTACTAACAAATAGTGGGATTGACCGTCACGTTATAACGTTCTCATGGCTATAAGGGCTAACATGTTTGGTGTGACCAGGATTCGAACCCGCGACTCTCAGATTACGAGTCGAACGCCTTAACCTACATGGCCATGCCGGGCATTTAATGTACGAAGGACACAAAGCTTGGTACTTTTGGCCATCTTGTCTGGATTGTTTGAATAATATAAGTTAGGGATATACTGTTGAGTTATACTCTACTTTATTCATATATAAATATATTATAAAGATTATGAGGAGTTATTCCAATTATTATTTTGGTAACCACATTTTACTTTTTATTGAGGTAACATTTATTAGTTAAATTATATAGTATGAACAATATAAATGAAAATATTCTAGCGCCGAATTTTCATACTTGTATAAACATCGCTAAAAAGTTATTTTGGTTCACGTGTATTCAGATATTTTCAGAATTAGCTTTGATCACGTCTACCCGAGTCACATGTACGCTATCAAGAACTGAGAATAAAGTTGTAAAATAATAGTTTAAAATAAGATAGTCTTCTTAAAATCATCAAGATAAAACAACAACAAAGAATCTCAGACAAGTATATAAATTCAAGAAATTGTAATACTCAATCTGAAACAATACGTTATGCGTTCGTGGAGTAAACCACCAGATCAGAGTTTCCTCCGTTTCAAGTATAGTCTCTCTCCCTAATATTAAACTTTTCAAAAGAAAGTTAGCCATTTAGCAGCTCCTGTCCATATGGTTTTCTACTAAATAACTAATCTGGCTTTTACGTTTATAACGCACCCACAGCTGAAGATGTAAAGTGGGTTTACTCCCATCTCGCCTCGAACCTTGAACACTGATATTCAGCCAAACACACTAAAACACTAGCAATCGTCCTGCTTGTAAAGTGTATATATATATATAATAGTAAACTATGTTTACAGACAGACAGGTCCATTATAATGTAATAAATATAGATATCTTTGAAATAAAATACCGTCGGTATCTTCAACATGGCAATGTTTATATTTTCCATGTGGTAAGAAAAGGAATTTTAGTTTTGAACCAAGTTTTCAATAAATTGTTCAATTACCTCCCATAACCCAATTATCTCAACAATTTAGACGGATAGTATGTACAAACGTTACATGGGTTTCCTAGCAACAAATAATATGGTCCAGTTAGAACACAGATGACGATACTGAAATATATTCTTATTTCAAGTGCGTTTCTCGTCATCAAGAAGATGAATTATGTTGGTCGTTAAAATACTAGTGGCTAAAACGCCTAGATAATACTGTTCAGATGTTCCATCAGATAGTGGGGAGGGGTATCAGCGAATTAGTGAGCGTTATAATATATAAAACTAAAACTTGCACCACGCGATAGAAAAGTGGGTTTAGCAATGCCTGTTATGCTGGACTTCGGTTAAGTCTTCCATAAAAACGATAGCACTTGATATAATCAATCAAATATTCTTAAGACTTGGAAGCAATGAATACTTGTACTAGTAG
The DNA here is from genome assembly GCA_011833715.1 of Carcinoscorpius rotundicauda. NCBI lineage: Eukaryota > Metazoa > Arthropoda > Merostomata > Xiphosura > Limulidae > Carcinoscorpius > Carcinoscorpius rotundicauda. The sequence continues at coordinate 53,781,939 of CM022395.1, forward strand.
AGTACTTCAAAGTGAATCGGGAAATATATAAAGCCAAAATATAAAAAAATAAAGAGAAAATAGAACTAGTAAAAGAACAGTGGATAATTCAATCAGAGATTTAAAAAAACGTTCGGCAGTGAAGTAGAAGAAAGAACGGAAAGAGACTCCACCAAAATTCTGTGGAAAACGGAAACTGAGACGTCATAAGGTCTACTCTATCTGATAGCGTCATCTTCGAACAGTGAAAATAAAAGCTCAAGACTCCAAAATGGTAATTCAGAAAGAACTATGAACTATTGTTAATTGTTATACGTTGCGATTATTAACTTTGTAACTTCACTGGCCCCCCAGTGGCTCAGCGGTATGTCTGAAGACTTACACGCTAAAATCCGGGTTTCGATACCCGTGGTGGGCAGAGCACAGATAGCCCATTGTGCAGCTTTGTGCTTAATTCTAAAAACAACAACAACATAACTTCACTGAGAGAAGAATGCCCTCTATGGAGAGAAAAGTATAACAAAGTCATCGACATTAGAAATGGTCATTTACTGAATTAAACATACTGAAGCAGGAAGGTAGAAAAGAATAGTAACCCTTGTCTTATGAGCAATAATGATGAAGATATGAAAAAAAAACCTAGAACAAGATGGTTTAATATGGCAGGACTCTCAGAACTTCAGTTATTTACGTATAAAGTTGATCACGAACGAAGTAATGATGACTATCAGAAAAGAAGAATCGAAGAGAAATATAAAAGAAGACTTTATTTTTATCTCATACATCTTCTAATATATTGTTTATTTGTTTTTTGATTTCGCGCGTGGTTACACGAGGGCTTTGTTGGTTGTCTTCAATTCTAAAGCTATGAGCTTCAGGGAAGACAGCTAGTCAAAAACAGTAGCTTTTGGGTCATTATTGTCAGACAAAATATTGGGATTTGACAGATTTTGGTTGCTGTTGTCTTTTCAGTAACGAGACACGAACCATGTAACTTCAACTCTTCCATCGGGACATTTATCGTCACGGTTACATATGTGGTTCTGAGCAATGAAAACGGCAAATGACTTTTTCAGAAATAGAACTAGTCGTACTCAAATTTTAAAGTAGCTTAGAAAAATAACTGATATGCATGCATTTCGGGAGGGTGAAAAGATTGGTGTTTGACTTGAGGTGTAACATGCTCGAGCTGTACCTGTAAAGACACTAAAGTTTTTATTATCTCGAGAACCAAAGTGGTGTGGATAGGGTGTTTTGAAGCAGATGTTAAGAGAACGGCTAAGGTTTGAGGTTACGCAACATATATTTAAAAGGTCCTCACTCCACAATAAAACATTTACTCAGTTATTTACCGTGTGATTGTTTTTAGGTTCTATACTTTCAACATGTATCGGTGTCTTAGTCCTAGTGATTATGAATTCCTCAACCATATTGGGCCTGATAGTTTTGATCCACAAAAAAGAAAGGAATAGAAAGTCGAAGTTCTTAAAATGATACTTTATTATTGATGAATCAACATCGATTTAAAACTTTTCCATATAGCATAATCAGTGTCTCATCACATACAAATAAATATATCAGAGCTTTCATACAAATACAAATTAAAAGGTAAAACGTGTCGAAACAACTCGGCGCTGAATTGCGAGTTAAACAGACAAAACGTGTCAAAGATATCATACAACTCAATGTGTAACAATCAGCAAATCGTTAAAAGATACCCTATGTTTCAGTGTCTAACAACCAGTTAGGTCGTGTCGAAGAAACTCTGCATAGAACTGATTGGTAAAACAGACAAAACATGTCAAAGACATTGTATATTTCATTGTTTAATTAACATTTAGAATGTGTCAAACAGAACTGTACGTCTAATTGATTAATAAACAGGCAAAATATTTCAGGAATACCTCATATCTTACTGTATAATGAGCGTACAAAGCTTCTAATGACTACTCTCTGTGTGTAACAAATATTTATTAGAAAGAACACACAATGAAAACGTTTCGTCCTCAATAAGTTGTCAAGATATTTTGATCGATTTAAAAACTTGACTTCAGATAGTTTATACTCTTTTGATGCTAATTAAGACTGCTGTGGAAATTTTTATATAATTCAAAAGAAAACAACGTGAATTCTATTATTTTTTATACACCTTAGTAATCCCGATACAAATAAAACTGCAAACCAGGAAACAAAAATACGATACATCATTGCTAACTTTATTCTTTCACTGGTTCAACAATATATTAAAGTTCTCAGGTTATCTGTACAAGTAAGAATAGCAATATCTAGCTTTTTCCAACTTCTCTGCTCAACTGCTACTCAGCGAAAATCCAATTCAAATTTAGACGAAAAAACGTTACAGCCGAAAAACAGATTAGAGACTCCAGACTACGTAACCCTAATTCAATGATACAGTCTAAAACACCTCCTTCTTCTGATTGAAAGAATATACTCACAAGTGAAATCTTTAACATGCCTTGACAAGAATGTATACACAGAAAGATAGGAGACTAATTCGCCTGTGGCCAGTGTAGATGCCGCTTGCCTATTTTTTGATTCAAGCTGAAATGAAGTAAATCATGTTAACTAAAAGTGAAGAAATGATGCTCAAAGTGGACAAAGGATGAGAAGGACAAGTATATTAAGAGGTCAAAATCGAATTAGATTAGAAGAAAGCAAGATGTATGATATTGATTTTGGAGAAGATGATATGTGGTTGTCTCAGATCGTGTAATCAAAGGTTGTCTTTGTTTTTCCTTTTTAAATTCACACAAAGCTACTCGAGGGCTATCTGTGATAGCCGTCCCTAATTTAGTAGTGTAAGACTAGAGGGAAGGCAGCTAGTCATCACCACCCACCGCCAACTCTTGGGCTACTCTTTTACCAACGTAAAATGGGATTGACCGTAACATTATAACGCCCCCACGACTGGGAAGGCGAGCATGTTTAGCGCGACTCTGATGCGAACCCGCGACGCTCAGATTACGAGCGCATGCCTTATCGCGCTCGGCCATGCCAGGCCCAAAGGTTGTCATTACTTTGCGTGTCTTCAAAGTTGGCTGTCTTTAGTCCATCAAAAATAAGAACTAAAAGGTTCCTGAAGAACTATGATCACTTAATTTTGGTGGTTTTCTGAGGGAAAGAGACTGGTGGACAAAAGTTAAAATAATTATACATATATTGGACTTCATCTCAGCAGACAGATTGTTTTGACAGTATTTTGTTTGTTTTTGTATTTCTCGCAAGCTACATGAAGGCTATCTGCGGTATCCATCCTTAATTTAGCAGAAAAAGGCAGCTATTCATCACCACCCATTACCAACTCTTTGTCTGAATTACTCTTTTACTAACGAATAGTGGGATTGGTCGTAACATTATAACACCCTCAACGATTAAACGGGTGAACATGTTTGGTATGACGAAGATTTGAATATGCGACCTTCAGACTAGGAATCGAGCGCTCTAATCACTTGGTTATGCCAAGTGCAAAATATCAAAACTTATAATTTCACCCCAAATAAAAACTCGATGGTTAATTTACCCAATTGTGGATCAGATGTTTCGTGGTTCGTACCCCATTTTTGCCTAATATATATATATATACATGTACGTATCACGCTCTGCACTTTAGAGCCATGGGTGCATTATAAAAGTGATGGTAAAAATCCTACTACTTGATTAAAGTAGCTCAAACGCTGTCGATTAATTGACTATCTGCCTTCCCGTTATTCTACCACTGAAAAATTAGGGACATCTAGCGCAGATATTCACCGAGTGCATTTGTAAAAAAATTCAACAACAAAAATAACACATCAAAAAACGATTATCATTTCATTTAAAGCAATCAAATTTTAATAGGCATAGTAAAAATTAAACTTATCGACAGTTGGAGAAAGTCTCACAAGAATTCCAAAAATATTTGTTTTTTATTTTGTTTTTGTATTTGTGACAAATCTGCTAAGACTATCTGCCACCGTCTTTAATTTTGAACTATTGACCAAAGGAAAGGCAGCCAGTCAGTAGTACCGTACAATTCACTGTGTATCATTAATTGAATGAACACACAAGTCAAAGTGCTGAGAGTATTTGGTAACATCGCATGAATTGGAATTAGGTTCGTCCACTCCGAAATCCAGAGTTTTAAGTTCTACCACAGAGACAACTCGGACCCAAAATCAAAAGAAAAAATCGCCCTTGGAGAGGAAAGACGATCAAAGAATATTCAGTGTAGTGTAAGGGTTTGTGTAAAGTATTGACTAAATGACCTCAAGATAGCGTGACAGCTCTACAAAAATACATTAATTTGGAGAAAACCGTGAGAAAGAAAGAGCAAGAAACAAATTTATTTTCTATATTCTAACAAACAAGGTAATGATTTTTATAGTTTCATAAACTCACATTCATCATGTTTGTTAAAATGTAGAAAATGTAGGGAAAAAATACATATTTGTCAAAATTCACGCAAAATCAATTCTGAGAAAAAACAAAATATAATATGAAAGTCTTCATAATTACGGTTCGGAAATTAAGAAATAATACCCAATCAACCAGTCGATCATGGATTTAGCAGAGAAATCGTTTCCAGATGTAGTGGCACCAAGTTTTCTCTAACTTAAAACTTTTACAAATAATAACAAAGCTGGGTGTTTACAGTCAGGAACATACTTTACAGGTGGTATTTCCAAACTGTAGTAATACTAAAATATTAGAATCTCATACCTATTCACATGTGCCCAGCAACGGTCAGTTGCAAACTCGTTTTGTTACCCTGAAGATGACCTGAGAAGATCAAACATTGTTCTGTATTTTAATTTAATTAAAGTTTCAATATCCATACCAACTGTCTTAAGAATGCAAATCTTTTAACGATTGAAGCGGTTTTGAATGAATGTTGTTCCTCAAAACGTGAGAAGAAAACTTTGATAAATGGTGCTGTTTGGTTTGTACCTAGCTGAAACATCCTAATAAAAATTATTTTTTCTTGTACGTGTATATATAATTTTATTTTTATGTTTTTATTCAGTCTAGAAATTTTCCTAACGGTATGAGAAGCTAAAAGAATAATTTTAAATTATCTTTATCACCACACACATATTTTATTTTACTAATCTTTCAAGGTCTCTATGAGAAGCTAAAATAATAATTTTAAATTATCTTTATCACCACACACATATTTTATTCTACTAATCTTTCAAGGTCTCTATAAACTGTGTTTCTTACAAACTTATATTTTTCTGCCATCAACAAAACTGGGTTTGTTAAGTAATAATTCTCATATTGGTGTAGTATATGCTTATTTTTATTACTCCATATAATCGAAAATGTATGCTTTGTCCACCACCAGAAAAGACTTCCGATTTTTTAATTTCTGCAATGAATGAACTATATTTTCTTTGTTGTAAATAATCGTACGCCACAAGTTAAGAATTCCATCTGTTTTTTCACTACCCAACATGAGTTTCTTGCTGAATAAATGTGCTATACTGGACACATTAATGTTGTTGAAATTTTGGTATGATACAAGTAATAAACGACTCATGACAACATTTTCCAGTCACATTGCAATTGTAAATCCTCAAGTTTTTGTTCCTCAAGAAAGAAAATTCCTACGATAAATGAGTTAGTAAAATCATACCACATATCGAATTAATAGCTGTTATTTTTGGATTTTTTTTTGTTGACTTAAGTGACACAATTAGGGTACGAACATTATAATAAAGAGTGAAATGATCCATAGGATGTACAATATATTGTTTTCGTCAATTATAAGTTGTACCCTGAACCTGAAAGTCTTCGTTCGTTAAAACACAGTCATGATTTATGTTGTTGTTGTTGTTGTTGTTTTGAATTAAGCACAAAGCTACTCAATGGGCTATCTGTGCTCTGCCCACCACGGGTATCGAAACCCGGATTTTAGCGTGTAAGTCCGCAGACATACCGCTGAGCCACTGAGGGGCCGTGATTTATGCAAGATCACAATTGGTAAACTATTCCAAAGTGCCAAGTTATATCCAATGCTATCATCACAGACGTATCCTCAATAAATAGTTGCAGTGATGCGTAGCATCACCATTGAAGAGTCCATTGGTGTCAGTGGACTTCCTTATCTGGGACGATTGGGTATACTACCTCTCTTCCAGAGCTGTTAACGAATTTGCTGACAATAAAGGCTGTCTGTGAACATCTGTTTATGTTGGCCCTGCAGCAACATATCCGTTGTACATGCACCTAAAATAGTTATCTTGTTTGTATATGTAAAACAAACGTTTTAGCATTTAAGTAACAAATTAAACATTCTAACATGCGCAAACAGATTAAAACCACTATTTCATTCTTGGAATCAAATAATTTTGTTCAGATGTTTTTAGGAGAAACGTCTGTTTATTCAGCATCCTTAAACACATAAGTTGTTTGAAGTGCAATATAACACATATAATACCACACTTAAGTGATTTTTGTCCAAAAGCTTACAGTTTTATTTGAATTAAGGCCAGTCTAGTTTTGTATCATGAACAAACTCATTGTTTGGTTCTGTTACTTTAAGTCACTTCTAAAATTAATTTTCATGAGATACCAGACTACGGCTTGAAATAATTTCCTTTTGTTTAAAAGTTTGATGTAACAATTATGTTTGGCCATGAATGATGCAATTTGAAGATGTAAAGGAGAAAACGTAATAATTAAGTTTTTAACTCAACATCAATTTATACATCATAAAAGCATTGTGTGAGGAAAAATATTTTAAATTAATTAGTTTATTTATTTATAGGTAGAACAAATATGCTATATAAATTAATTTTAGATTTGTCCCGTTTGAAAATAGTTAAAATAGCCGTTGTTGTTGTTTTGAACTAAGCACAAAGCTACACTATGGGCTATCTGTGCTCTGCCCACCACGGGTATCGAAAACCGGATTTTAGCGTGTAAGTACGCAGACATACCGCTGAGCCGCTGGGCGCGTTAAAATACCCCTTTGCTAACTCTTTGTACAATTAGATCAAAGTAAATAAATCTCTAATTCCGGTCACTTATTCAATAAAGAATTTACTCCTGTATTGTAACACAATATATATATATACATATATATATAACTTCTGTAAAAGCATAAATTGATCAGATTTCTCAGACATGTATGGTCCTTTGTACTCATTAGCTGGTCTTTATTGGGCATAAAACTGACAAATCACAATGACGTTTTTAAGCCTGTTGAAGCCTGTATCGAATTAGAAGAAATAACACCCTTGTTACCTTCTTACAGTGAGCTATATTTAGAGAAAAGTAAATAAAAAGTAGGCTTGGAAAGTGTATACTATATTAACACAAAACAAATATTTGTTTTTAATTATACACCCCTTTTAATCTACGTCTCATTTATGAGAGCACGGAGGGAAAAGCAGATATTGATTTTATAAGATGGAGATAAAAGAAACTCATCTCATTGGTCGTTACAAAGGTTCAGCAAAGGATGTATGTGCACAGACTTAAGAATGCTTTTTTATAAAAGATAAGCTAGCTTCACTGTTTAAATTCTTCATGGAACAAAACGAGGTGTTACAAAACTTTACAAATTATTTGTCCTGATTGAATTTTTTTCTTTCATGTTGCTTAGATTGAAAGCTTCACAGTAAAAAACAACAATAAAGGACTTAGCTCAGTGAAAAAACTCCAACAAAAAACATGCATTGATCGTAGATCATAACTAAGCCTATATATCACGTTTGTCAAACAAATCATACATCAAATCATAATTGGTATCGATACATGACTGAACCCTGTTAGTGAAAACGTGACTGAAGCCAGTCCCAGTTATCTAAGTCAAAGCTTATATATGACCAAAAGTGCTATAAAGGTAGATACAAACTTAAACTGTTACTTTTCTCTGCCTGATGTAAAAAACAACAAATTTGTGTGCAGCAAACATAACATAAGCATGGGTAAAAATTTAGGACTGAATACACGTGATAATAGTGAAAAAAAATCACAAATAAAAAAGGAATAAACCATATTATAATATTATAATACTACAAATAATGTTTATTTCAAAATAAAATTCTGACCGTTATTGAAGGATTCTGTTAAATGGGACGCAATCTTACATTTTCTACATTTTCACAAACTGTAAAGTGATGTTTTTTTCCTGATTTCTCAAAAACAGTTGGAGCAGCAACTCTTCTAATGGCCACTTTTTATAGACTAGTGATTATCTAGTCATGAAACAGTTATGTATAAAAGAAGCTTCTTTTAAACGGGTATCAACTATGAAGAATATTTTTCCTCTCTCCTACAAACCAACTACAGGCATTACAGATTAACCATGACTAATAACGTTTCTGCAATTACAAAGTTTAAAATTACAGATTAGATAACCGATCTACTTTGCGTAAGGATACAAATTCAGTTTTCTGTTATTGTGTATATGAAGATTTAATAAAGTGGCTGTAGTCAGAATAGCTCAATGTATGCTTATTCTGATAATGCGTACACGGTTACTATTATGTCTAGTAACATTAAAAAGTGGTCAGTCTTTACTAGTAAAAAAGACAGCGCATTGTTTTATTTATGATCTGTTCTGATTTTTAACAGTGGTATTTATATAAATGTAATATAAAGTAGATTATTACAATGTTAGTGATTGTGTTAAATGTAAAAAAATTAAAACTAAAGGATTGAAAATTAAAAAGTAGCATATTTCATAAAGATGGAGTTAAAATGGCGTCAGGCAACTTGTAGATGATTATTTAACTGTTAACTTAACAACGACTTTTTTTTTAAAACAGAAGCGTTAATAATTGTTTAAACATAGTAAAATTGTGATACAAAATCGTTGTCTTTGCCTGTTAATTTCTCAAAACTTCTGCTGCATGAAACTTTATTTAAAAAATTAAAAATAACAAAACTAATTGTTGAAGTTACTTAAAAACTTAGGAACTGCTTCTTTTTAAAGCTATTTTCCCTAGTTATTTATATTTGGGCAGAGAATGCTATTCAACATCTTCGTAAGAGGCCGTTACTATAAATTGTTTGTTAAAACAATCTCTAGGACTTAAAAGTTATTTTGTTATTTCTTGTATTTGAATGCACTTCACAAATGCTACATTTTTTCTACGACTAATGAAATAATGTTTCCACAAACGTTTTATACGATACCCTTACTTTGTTTGTATTGTTAAGCCCGCCCCCCAGTGGCTCAGCGGTATGTCTGCGGACTTACACGCTAAAATCCGGGTTTCGATACCCGTGGTGGGCAGAGCACAGATAGCCCATTGAGTAGCTTTGTGCTTAATTCCAAACAACAACAATTGTTAAGCCCGCAGCTAAACAACGGACAACCCGTGTCGTACCCACTGCGGTCAAAGAAATCCCGTTTTTAGCATCATAAGTCCACAAGTTAGCCTCCGAATTACCGTCAATTAATTTCTCAGTACCTGACAAAAAAATATTCTTGCTGACGTAATATTGGTATAAGTACTTCTAATAAACGATGCTGGAAATGAGGTTATGTTTTGGTCCTAGAATTACAGACGAGGTTCATCGACTTTGGAAACTATTAATGCATTAAACTTTTTGTGACTATGTGACTTTGTTGGTTACAGAAATCTCAATATCATGTTTCAAACATAAAACGTAAGCAAAATATGCCATCGATATTGCAGTTAATACCAGTAAATACTGCCAGGTCCATTTAGGTATTCCATATAGAAAGTGAATATTTTTACCCAATTTGCTTTGGCTTGTTCTGTACAGTTATTATTGCAACATTGAAAAACATAAAATTATTCAATATGTATCTCATATTATAACACCCCTACGGTCGAACCCGCAAACCTCAGATTATGAGTCGAGTGCCTTAACCACCTGACCATGCCGGGGCCTAAATATTCTACCTATACGCCTAATCGAAGGAAGTAGAATATTTCTCTGTTAGATCACAAAAAGTTATGTTGTATTTGAGATGTGTTATCAACTTACTATTAACCTTTTTTATTGGAATTTTAATTTAATGTTTTCCTTTTTGCTGATAAGAATACTTTGTGGAATATCCCAAGAAAATCCTTCAACTAAAGTTTCTTATAAGTTTACCGATAAGTGATGCATAGAATAGAGTTACTACAATGAAAACCACAAGTGATTCGCTACACAGAGCACTGAATAACTTGTCCAAATAAAGTGATACAAGAAGATGACATTTTAACTTCAATAAACAGTGTAAAAGTACACGATGTAAATGCATTGACATGATTATCGACAGTATCATTACACTTAAGAAAAAAAGTGCAACTTTATACACAAATCTAACAGAAATGGTGTGATAATGTAGCGCCCTTCAAGGCCATCTGGTTAAGGCACTCGACTCGTAATTCGAGGGTTGCGAGTTTGAATCCTCGTCACACCAAACTTGCTCGCCCTTTCAGTCGTGGGGGCATGATAATGTTCGGTCAATTCCACTATTCGTTGGTAAAAGAGTGGTTTAAGGGTTGGCTGTAGGTGGTGATGACTAGCTTTCATTTACTCTTATACTGGTAAAATAGGGACGGCTAGCGCAGATAATTCTCATGCATTTTTGCGCGAAATTCAAATCAAGTAAAGAAATGCAAGTATAATAACATGTTAAATAAAAGTAATATTTTAACAATGAATATATCCGAAACTAATCACTTTATGTAAATTAACATAAACATATCACAGGAGAAATAAAAACTGTGAAGGTTATTAAACATTTTTACTCGATTTACCACATTTTGAATTACCTCTTGCTCATTTGGTTTCGGTACACATTTATAGAAATCATACTTGTTTATAAGCGACAAGGAAAATAAATCGTTATCATCGACCCGCGAAGTAAGACTGTCAACTGAAGTTATATTGATTAATTTTATCTATGGCCTGCCTATTTTGAAACATCTAGACTTTGCGAGATGCTTTAATTTATCATTGTTCCAAAAACTTCCACTAAACATATAATATCTAATGGCATAGCTATTAATTTAACCACTTTCCAAGCTGGGAGCTCAGCAAATACACGGCTAAATGCTAAAACAGTAAACCCTTGTAGTCCTTCGCCAGTGTGCTGTACATAGTAGGATGGAAATCCAATATACAAACTCGACTACTTCACTGATTGGTTGGAGAAACACAATAGTGCAGAAGACGTCTGTTTTATATCAGATTGTTTTTGATTTCTTGGGAATTTCCTTCACAAAAGAAGAGAACTTGAAACATTAACATTTCAAACAGAACAGTCGAAAATGAATTCAAACAATTTGAACAACAAATAGTAATAAAAAAACAATTATTGATTAACCACGATAATAGATAAACGTTATCAAAAATTGTGAACAGAAAGGTAAAATTGGAACTTTAATTAAGTAATAAGTAGATTAAATTTTCACTACCATTCACTTACTTCTCGGATAATATTAGATGCATTTTGCTAAAAATCTCAAAGGGAAATTATTAAAATAAATAATTTGGATATGTATTTGCACATACTTATTTATCACTTCATCATGAGTGTCTTTTACCGTGAAAACAATTTTGAATCAGCATCTTTTGAACTCCACAAAGAGCTGGAACATGTTCTACAGAAGCACATTCTTCAAGTGTGCTGAAGTGGGTTCACAACTGTTAATAGAGCAATGAGGTGCAAATGGGGTGTTTAAGCTTCTCTTATAAATGCCAAATATAGAAATGAGGTCTTCTAATTGTCTCGACCAATGAAAATGACTGTCGTGTTTTTTAAGCCAATGTCTAGAAATACGTACATGGTGTATTCTTGCATTATCCTTTTAAAACCATTGTATATCAGAATGAAACACGACAGTGTGAAGTTGGTACCACTAGAACTATGCAAAATTCCGGTACATCCTTCCTTTCTAAATCAATCAAAGCACCTTTGTGATGGTAATCTAATGTAGATCATTATCCATCTACGAGAGTTTCCACCATCATAACAACACGAGCTCACTTGATTCTCTACATATTTATATTTTAGCGTCAATAAAAAAACGGCTGGAACTCTTCCAGTTTCTCACAGTTTTCAGTTTGTGTTCTAACTACAACTGAACTACATTTCATACCCGCATCGCAAATAATAGTTTGTGATTTGGTTTTGATTAGCACGTGAATGTTTTTTTAAAGTTATTGGCATTTAAATAAACAAATCATAACTACTGTTAAAAAGAATTAACGAATTAGTACACGATCTGACGTCTGTTACACTTTACAAGCCTGTTTAATAAACATTTTCTTTTATTAGACACCATTGGTTGACAGCCATAGTTTACCATGACGTAAGACAAACGTTTTTTTCTTTTTAATTGTCGTTGTTGTTAGACAATTATGAAACATATCTTTGAAAAATCTACAGGGTGGTCGCTAGAAAAGCGGAAAATTTGTCAAACAGCTATTTATTTTTACAAAGTTTTTTAAAGGCATATGTTATATTACACTCATAGATGCTCAAAATTATTAAAATCATGCATTTTATTCATGATGAAAAGAAATCAGAATAGAAATTTTGCGCTTTTCTAGCGACCACCCTGTATAAAAAAATTACCTTTAACAGTAACACGTTTGCTAGACAGGCTTCACCATCATAATGTTTTGTAAGAGGTTTTTCTTAAATATTATTTTGTGGATTAAACTTGCAATTATATCTCTACCCAAAGGTCAAAGAATCACATCACGTAATCTATCTACTTTACATATGCAAATTGAGTTTTCCACAAATGTGTGTGTAGGATTTTAATAAAGTAACCACAGAGTGTATAATGAATACGATAAACAGATAAGTGTACATGCACAATAAACAGAATATAACAGATAACGATGCATAACATGCATTAATGTTGACGCTACAAAAACTCTCAAATAACATTAGGATGCATCTACTTATTACCTGTTTTAATGCACTTGATAATACTCCATTTACATATAGCGAATACCTAACAACGGATAATTATTTTTCAATATTCAGTTTGCAATAAAGTACAGTTTCGTATATATTCAACATACAGCTTATGCAAATTGTTACGACAGGAGCCTAAGCTTCAGCATACCAGAGTCATTTACATATCAAAAGGGGATACCTGTCCACAAGTTTTTGTTTCATGCTCATGGTCTTCGTGTAAACAAAACATTAATGTGTTAAACTCAAACGTGAAAAAGGAACGTTTCTATGATTCTCCCTGTTTTAGGGGTTGATGAGTAAAGAGGATTACCTTAGTGTGTCATGAAAGAGAAAAGGTTTATGAGAAAATACAATACTAAAGTAACAAAGCATTGTTGTCGAAAAGTTTATTGATACTACCCTTGACGACAGTAGTAAAAAAATACGTGTGTTCGACTGAGTTTTGTATTCATTTTGGTTCTAACGATTTGAGTCTATCAAAATCAGTCACAGCAAATGAAAAATTGAAGTGATAAAGTAAAGAATAAATCGAATTATTTAATACATTTTTATCTTCAGAGTATTTGAAAAGAAACAAAGTTATAAATGAAATTTGATTTTAGTTCATGGTTGTAGAGAAGTTAATTATTTTGGAACATGTAACAAACACGTCTTAAATATTAAATGGTTATTTAAACTATTCAAAAGCTTTATAGATGAAAATAGCAATATAGATATGTTAAATTTCTTTATGACTAACAATGTTCGTACTACATATATGAGTTTGTTTTGGATATAAAAATACTTTTTCATCTATAAGTGAAAACTCAGTTCGAAACTGATGTACAGTACGTTGTTATCCCATCAGAGAAATCTATCAAACCATAATAATTACAAATAAAACTGAAATTATTATTATCTCTGACAATAATATAATTTATGAAAAAAAGCGATAATCCCAAGAATTTTAATTTCGTTTATTTTCAAAAAGATTATTTAAGACACCTATTTATGTCTATTGTAAAGAGTCATTAAACGCAAGGCGGTGAAATCATTTTACACACCATTAACATCAAATGTGTCAAACAAAAGCTTTCACATTGCAAGTCATCAATGAAGCGTGGCATTCAAATGCAAATTTAATAAGAACTAGCTCCAGAAACTCAAACAGTTTCTAAAATTAGAGTAGGCGAGCTTCTATACAGCAACGATTTCTGATAGCTCTTGTATTTTGTAGTTTTGACAAAATCATTTGCAAGATTATTTGACGTATTTTTCTGTACTAAAATAAGAAAATAACATGATGTACAAAATAAATAATTATTTCTGTTTCTAATCCCTAAGAATAGTTTTATTAGTAAAACGTTTCATCCGGATGAACAAATAAATTCGTATTCTTAGAATTAATGAAAAATAACAATTTAAGATTTACTGCCATGTATAGATTGTGATTACTACAAATATTTCTGGAGAGTACTTATTGTTGCTAATGTAAATATTTACTACTACGTATTTACTATAGTTAATGTAAAGATTTACTACTACGTATTTACTGTAGTTAGTGTAAAGATTTACTACTAAGTATTTATTGTAGTTAATGTAAAGATTTACTACTACGTATTTACTGTAGTTAGTGTGAAGATTTACTACTGAGTATTTACTGCAGTAAATGTAAAGATTTACTGTTACGTATTTACTCTAGTTAATGTAAAGATTTACTTCTAGGTATTTACTGTGGTTAATGTAAAGATTTACTACTAAATATTTACAGTAGTTAATGTAAAGATTTACTACTGAGTATTTACTGCAGTAAATGTAAAGATTTACTGTTACGTATTTACTCTAGTTAATGTAAAGATTTACTACTAGATCTTTACTGTAGTTAATGTAATGATTCACTACAATGTATTTACTGTAGTTAGTGTAAAGATTTACTGTTACATATTTACTCTAGTTAATGTAAAGATTTACTACTAGATATTTACTGTAGTTAATGTAATGATTTACTACAATGTATTTACTGTAGTTTGTGTAAAGATTTACTATTAATTATTTACTGCGGTTAATTTAAAGATTTACTAGTTAGTATTTACTGTAGTTAATGTAAAGATTTACTACTAGGCCTTCTGCTGACTGAAACATTATATCTTTTATTCTGGGACAAAATAATATAATGCACAGTTCATAACTTGTTTAATTCAAGAAATATTTAACTACTCCAGAAAATAAAATGTTAAAGATAAAATTAGAGTATAGATGCATATTATTTGGAAAGCAAAAACGTAATAGATAAGTTTGTTTTATTCGTCATGAAGTAGTGGACAAATTCCTATTCTTTTTATCTATTTCTCTCCGGTGTTAAACATTAGAAGCCCCGTAATAATTGTAGCTATCAAAAGATTATGCGGTCATTTGGTTAAGTTAAATTTATTACTTTAGGGAAGTAAGAACGCGTTGCGAACAACACCGTTCCTCGCAATCTTTTATATAGGGTTTGAAGGGTTTCTACACTTAGATGGTTCCTGGCCATGCGATGTTGCTATGGAGACACCTGCGCTATTGTATGAAAGCGGTTGAGAAGAACGTGATTGGTTAACACACTCTGGGACTGCGAGGTTGAGAGTTTTTGAACGTTGCACTCGAGAATCTTAAGCTGTGGGTAAACAGAAACTCCTAGAGTGAGTTTGGAGTTCATCTCACGAATATCAGTATTTGTTGATCCACTACCGGCTGTAATTAAATGAACGTTAGTGAAATAGGTATAGAATAATTCATCGTGGTAAAATGTATGAGAGACAATGAGGGTTTTCCAAAGTAGCTTCTAGGAACAAAAATAAAGTCGACAAAAATTATTCTTATCTAAGTGGCACAGATGAAACTGGACAAAACTAAAAGTAGGAGTCATCGTGAGATTTGATTCAACTCCAGTTTTCAGGTATGTTATCCTTACGTTTCTGAGACTGTCTTACCCTAAACACCTACAAAATAAAGTTAGACTATTTTGTAGTAATATTGTTTCTCATATTTAACGATCTGTGGCTACTGCTACACAATGGAAAAGAATAGAAGCCTTCATAGTAACGCATATACTCACTAAAGACAAGAGTAAATAGTATAGAATTATTGATGACATCAAAGAAACAAATCGCTTCCAATTTCCTTAATTTTTCAAATAATTTGATGCTGGGTAGGGTTGCGAGTTTAGTTTGAAAGGTCACAATAAAATATACAACGACTTTATGTTATTTTGGATAATGTTTTACTACTGTCCAATACTCGACCACTGTTTATGACCGAAGAATGCCAAAATAGCTGTGATGGTCAATAATTAACTGATGTTTTTATTGTTATTATAAATAACGCTAGAGAAGAAAATTTTACGTTGGAAATCTAGCCTGTCTAGGTGTCTTTAAGGTAACACTTAAAGTATACATTCGAAGAACAGTTCTAATAGTTATGTGAATCCGAGTATTTATGGTTCGCAACCCGTTGCGCAAAAGGATATTCCAAACTTTGATCTACATGAATAACATTCATATCCAAATGTTCGATAGGGTAAAAGTGCCCAAAGATTTTCCTGTAGACTTTGTGGGTTAGCTTCCTTCATTTCAGCTAAGAAATGAGGAATGGTCATGAGTAGATTTATATGACATTCTGAAACAAACAAACTATCTTCGTTCAATGTTACATTTGTTTAAGTGTTATAGCATTCTGAATTTATCTATATTTGTTGTTACTTTTCAAATGACGTAAAGTTTTACGTTAAAACATTATATAGAATCGTAAACCACCTGTCCTTGTAAGTTGATATCCTTTCATTGTTGCCAATACTTAGAAAATAAAATAATTTTGAAATTTAATGGATTTTTAGTTATTTGGGACATTTTTTGTTTAATTTTCGATGGTAAGCTTAAAATAATTCACTCTTTACATTGTTGATTTCAGGATTTCACAATTTTCATACACTGTAGATCCAAACTATCCACTTGTTTATTTGTTCTGGATATTTGCGAAAAGTTACACCAGGGCTACCTACACTAGTCATCTCTAATTCGGAATTGATAGGCACGAGCTACTTTCACATATGTTCTCACATTATTTCAAAATTATCACTCATCAAGTAGTTTTTATATTGTTGAACATTACTTCGTGTTACGCACGTAACCATTGGCGGATAAATCATGTTTTTAATCCAAGTGATGAAATTAAGGAAAATAATGTACAAAATGCCAAATACAAAAATGTCATGTACGATACAAGGGTTTGGAGCATTAAGAATTAGGTCGATAAAATACAATTAGTTCTGTATTAGTTCCAAGGTAAACAGGTGGGTTAAGACGTTCGACTCGCTGTTGCACCAAATATAATTGCCCCTTTCAGCCTTCGGGCGTTATAATGTGACGGTCAATCCCACTATTCATTGGTAAAAGAGTAGCCGAAAGAATTGGCGGTGAGTGGCGATGACTAGCTGTTTTGCCCACCTGTGGCTAATCGGTATGTCTGCGGATTTACAACGCTGAAAAGGGGGTTTCGATACCCGTGGTGGGCACCGCACAGATAGTCCATTGTGTAGCTTTTTGCTTAATTTAAAACAACCCTCTAGTCTTACACTGCTAAATGAGGGACGGCTAGTGCAGATAGCCCTCGTGTAGCTTTGCGCAAAATTTATAAAAATATTTGTATTATCCTTTTAAAATTAGATAATTCTAGTGTATCAATACATACCTCACAAGCAGATCGTAAAATGCAGACTATTTATTTAACTTAAAAATATCGCATATTTTTTATAATGTATGAAACATTAAAATACCTTTAGAGCTATTGCATCACATGATATTTCACACGGCTTATCAGACATGCGTAAATCTAATTCACAATCATACCCACTATTTCTAGCTTTCATGTGTATAATCCTAGATTGGCCAAATTTTATGTTGAGTTTAGATTCTAGTTAAGAGGTATTTATTAAGTTATTTTAGTTTGCTATTAGACAGACACCCTTTTTCTCATTGTTTTAATTGGAAAACCTGGTTGGAACATTATCCTAACTATAATATTGTAATTCATTACTGTATCGTAGATTTTTCTATGGTATTTTTGGTCTATACAATAATATTAAATAATGTCTTATATTTTTATAATAGTTGAATTAATTGTTGAAGAACAGAAGGATTGTTCTTGATTTTAACGTTGTTAATTTAGTGTATTGTTGTCTCTTTCAAAAATCTGTTTTACTTAACAGTAGGTAGTAAATAAGATAGCTTTATTCATGTACGACATGGAATTTTACAACACGTTCACGTAGATTTGATTTATTTTGTTTTTAATTTCGTGTAAAGCTAGCTGTTCCGAATTTAACAGTGATAGTCAAGAGGGATGGCAGCTACCCAACGTCACCCATGCTAACCTTTGTGCTTCTAAGTTACTAATGATTAGAGAGATTGACCTGTTATAACGCTTCCATAATTGAAAGAACGAGCATGTTTGCTGATGGGGATTCAAATCTACGACCCGATGATTGCCGTTACATCACCGTAACCACCAGTCTCATACCGATTTACTTAGTTAACATCCCATTAAACACGCCGTGAACACCAGTTTATTTTCTGTTTCAAACAAAATTAGCATACCACATTGTTAATCTACCACGTTGTTAACACACCACATTGTTAACATAACACATTATTAGCATACCACATTGTTATCATCATACGTTGTTAACACATCACATTGTTAACATAACACATTATTAGCATACCACATTGTTAACATAACACGTTGTTAACATACTACGTTGTTCACTTTTGCTCCTCTAACTGTATCAGTTGAAAGTTCATACAGAAATTTGTACAAGTTGGTTTGAACTGGAATTAATTTTTCTTGAATATGCCTAATAAGAGTGATCACTGATGCAGGTAATTTTCGATTATTGGACACACAGGGACACTTATAGCTTACCAGTGTAATAATATCACTATTAAAATTACTTTATCTGTCTCGTGCAAAACCGAGGTCTTCTCTTAATAGTAAATTGTTTGTACAGTCTTTCCCATCTAAATAGAATCATTGAGGTAACCAGTGAAATAAAAATGGTCATCTGACGTGAATAGATTCATGACACACACAAAGAAGAATCAGTTTTCATCATAACATAACATTTAGAGAATTAATTAGTCCTGGAATCAAAATTGGATAAACAAATCAGCTCTGAATCATTTTTTATATAATCTGGACTCAACTTATTAGGATCAAAATGCTGGTAGTTCATACCTACCAGTTCATGAGAAATTAGATGATCGAAAAGAATTTTGTCTCGTATTATGAGACCTGTGAACACTAGCATCAGCCTGCTAACCATTATGAAGAGGATTAAGTTATTGACAATAAGTTAAGATAGGTAACTGTTTGAAAATTTAAGGCTGAAGTAAGTAGTTTTCCTTGCTTTACTAGTTAAGTGAGATGGTTTGTGGTAAGATGCCTCCAAAACGTTCCTTGTAGGATAAACGATCTACCAAAGTGCAGCTGGGACGGTAAGTTTGTTAGTTTATAAATCAACTCCTCAAAGGTCACTGCAATTCTTACTTCCTTGAGCCATCAAACAATATCTGATAAAGAAACATTATTCTAACGTCTTGCAACAATCCTTTGTTTTACGTTATGAGTTGTAGTGAATCTCTGTAGGGCAGGCTACATGATACCCACCAAATAAGACACATAAGACTGTTATATTAGATCTTTAGAAGCTGCAAGGTTTTTGCAAACCTTCTTTTCTGACTACTGGTGTTACATTTTGTGCTAAATGTTGCCAGATGTGTGTTTATTGGTATAACAAGAAAGAACTATCTCATCATTCTCAGGTGCAGTAAAGTAGTCGTGATCTAATCCATATTCTACAACAAGCAGATATCGTATAAATGGTGTAAATATAATTTTTTTTCGATTTTTGTTGGAGAAAGTTTGAAAATTATCTGATATACTATGTTGATGGGCATTGAATGGTTGTAACAGAAAGAAAAACAAGGTAATTTATGCTGACTGTTGTGTAGTAATAAAAATTAAAATATTTTTTACTGTCATTCCCAGCACTTCTGTTATATGACTGAGTAAATATATATATGTGTGCATTTTGTAGATGACAGCACAAAATATGATCTGGAAGTGTTATGGTACTAAGTATAAACATTTTTCTTAATTTTTAATCATGATTACTTCTGATTTTATTATTTAATCCGGGTAATTGTTGGTTTACTTTCTTGGGTATTGCCTGAAAGCTCTATGAAATCATACATTGAAAACATGATCAACGCCTGCCCTAACTGTTATGATTATCAGCTTTGTTACTGAAAGGTAACTTAATGAACTACAAATATACATTGGTTAATAAGTGATATTAAGATAGAGGTAGTACATACGTCATGTATGAAACAAGAACCAATTTTTTGATGTTTAATCACGTACGGAGGTGTAAGCCTTACAAGGGCACAACTTTAAGGCTACAGCACTGCTTTATGAATGGTATACTTGCTTAAACCCATTCTATACCATTTCAATGTACAATTAATGAACCATGTACTTGCTATGAGATTGCGCATAGATGTTAATAAATTAATATGAATTAATATTTTATCTTCTTTCTAGCATGCATATTAAGAATAGTTATTATTGTAGGTAATCTTGGATTGTAGGATACCGTACTTGGGTCATGATATCATTTTGTCTCATAAATTAGTGCACTAAAATACAGCAATGTTTTCAGAAGTTTACATTATTCTAGTTGTATTTCAATTGTGATAGTTTGACTTGATTTAAGTTCAAAATAATTTTTATTGTTATTCAGGTAATAGACTTTTTAAAATTTTCAGTATTTCTAATTTTTCTCTTTGGAAGTTAAAAATCACTAAGACTTTTTACATAAATTATGTTCTCTTTTCTCTTACAAACAGGGTGATAAAAATTTACCTTACAAAAGTCTGTATCTCTGCTTTTAAAATGTTTACTGTACTCCTAAACTATCAATAATCTACATTATTTATTCTCAAGTTTGTTACAGGTGATATTTACAATTTACCTTTGTCTAAAGTGGTATTACCAGTTTCAAATAAAGCTATTACGCACAGGTTAACTCGTCCCTTTTTAACAGAAGGACAACTTCATGTCAGTTTTCGTCGAACATAGATGGCTCGGTGTATCGATTTAATATTGTGCTTAATGTTATATTTATGTATGTTTACGTATTCCTTTTACAAGAGATTTGTCGGTTCTAAACAGCGCTAGAAACAAATAGGTTTTGTAAGTTTTGTGTATTAAAGAATCCTCATCATGTTATACTCTTTGAAACGATATCAAATAATTTGAATACAGTTGTAAGGATTTTTGCCAGTCATTGTGGTGGAACAACATTTCTGGATGGATGAGGTCAGTTCAGGTACACTTAAAATGCTATTCAATCTTTCAAAATAATCAAAAGGCGCAACTCCTGCAATGACAAAGTTTTACACACAATCACACATCTCCAGTATATCAAACAGTCTGATCCACACAACCAGGATTACATTACGATATATTTTATTATACCGTCAGTACAGAAGTGAATGAAATACTCAACAGTCCTCGCTATACTCTTTCAGTCATTCATTGTAAACAGCTTTCTCTCTGAGCACCATCAAAGATCTGTTTCTATGTTTTCATCTGAGATAAGCAAATTTTGTAATGGTTTCACCTTAGTTTTGTAAGGTTCTTAATAAGGCACTCTTCAAGATAAACACATTATAAATACAGTCAAAATAATCTGCCTATTGAGATGACGTCCAATGTATGTATACTTATTTTAACGTTTGTCCAACAGTCTCTTTTCTTTAGCACGTCACCAAAAGTAAGTGATCATAATTCTTCACGAACTTTTCAGCTGTTACTGCTGATAGACTAATGAAAGACAGCTTTGAACAGGCACTCAAAGTAATGACCTTTGATAATACGATCTGAGATTATTACACTCTATCCAGTATACTTATTAAGCAGACAAGTAGAGTGAGAGACCTGCTTACAAGAATCTTAACTATTATTTAAACCATTTGTATAGGATTAAAAATAACGACATTTAGATACTTCTAGGTCATAGCATGTAAACCGTTAATACACAGTAGAATTTACATATGTAGAGAGCATATATACCGGGATAGTTTTGTATAACTAAATTAAAGAATGTTATTTAGAAACAGGTGATTTTTAATATCATACACCTTTTACGATCTGGCATTCACAACGTTTTAAGGCTATTAGTTATAGAAATAACTAAGCGTAAATTACAGAATTGTAGTTGATAATATATATAATTATAAACTTTTAAATTTAGCTTATAAGCGCTATCTATCATTTTATAGAATACAGTTAGAGTTTCCAGGTTATTATTCTGAAAGTTACCTCTGATAAAATTAGGTGTTTCACTGGTACATTGAACTACTATCATTTTACTAGAATATAAAACGTAGTGTTTTTATCTTCTTGGTGATGTTTCTTTGTATCACTGAAAGGTATGGATACTCTTGTAAAGGTTAAAGGTTTGCCCCACAGTGGCACCGCGATGTGTTAGTGAACTTACGACACTAGAAACCGAGTTTTAATACCCTTGGTAGGCACATTACAGATAACCTATTGTGTGATTTTGTGCTTAAATACAAATAAATAACTAAGGTAAATGTCTTGGAATTGTTATATATTTCTACTCAAAGAGATAACATGTCAGTCTCGTTAATTCTTACCTGGCGCATTTACTTTTCTTTGTTATGTTCTTGTTGTTTTCACTCAATCAATGATCCAAATTCAGTTGTTTTTTTCGCGCATCTCTGTTGCTTTTAATTAAATAGTAGCATCTCTCATTTCTTTCAAACTAATTCGCCAGTGGTGTATGAGTTTTTTTTAGACTGACTGAAACATTTTCTTCTTAAAACGCATTGCTTGCAATTCGAATATGATTTTTTCAATCAAATGTGTTCAGGACATTTTGTTCAGAATGTTTATTTGTAAAATATAAAATGCCTCAGACTTTGCAAAATACATAAGAAAGATATACAGTTTAAGCCTTTCTACCTTTCAATAAAAGTATTTTATGAAGCCATATGATTAGTCTAACAACAAAACCAATGTGATTCCTTATCATTTTATTCATCGGAGTTTTTGACTGAACATAGCAGTGGAGTTCGGCATGGCCTGGTGGGTTAAGGCGTTCGACTCGTAATCTGAGGGTCGCACCAAACATGCTTGCTCTCCTAGCCGTTGGGGCGTTATAATGTTACGGACAATCCTACTATTCTTTGGTAAAAGAGTAGCCCAAGAGTTGGCGGTGGGTGGTGATGACTAGTTGCCTTTCCTCTAGTCTTACTATGCTAAATTAGGGACGGCTAGCGCAGATAGTCCTCAAGTGGCTTTGCTCGAAATTCAAACAAAAACAAACAAAACGTAACAGTGAGGCTTAAAACTCATCCAACCAAGAAAAGCTGATAATACAAATTAAATTAAGCAGTTCAAAAAAAACATGGCCGCACTTTATGAACACATGTGTTTGGAGATGATCGCATTCCCAAGTATTATAATTAATGTATTCATTCACATAAGCTATAACTTAAAACTCTGAGGGGTTTTTTCTCTTCTTCTCTCTCTTTGATTTTTTGAATACTTTGCTTTTTTACTCCATTTTCATTTTAAAACTCATTTCGTTAATTCTTAACTGGCACGTTTACTTTTGCATTTGATTTTATCAGCTAGTCAATAATCCTAATTCGACTATTTGTATTTTGCGCATCTTTGTTGCTTTTAATTAAACAGCTCGTTTATCCCATTTCTTTAAAACTATCTCAGCGATCATATATAGGTTTTTAGACATCTTCAATTTCATCTGAAAATTCCTTCTTTGCAATTCGAAAATGAAATTTTTAAAAACAAAAGAACTCAAAACATTTTGTTCATTGTGTTTATTAAGTAATTGGTATTGTATTTATTTTACACGTACATGTGAATACTGTTTCACCAATTCATTCTTTGAATAATTAGCAAAGTTAAGATATAATGGCAAATTCTGTCTTGGTATCAAAAGGTATCGACTAAAACAAAGTAACAAACTTGTTTCGTTATCATCTTAATATTAACTATACACAGAACCAGATAAAACTTGATGTTTAATGTCGTACTTAAAAGTAATAAAAGTTAGAAGGCAAAGATGAGTAGGCCTAATAGCATTACTTATTCATGTTAAGAATGGATTTTTGTTGTGAAATTCTATCAGGAAATTGTTGTATTGTGTACTTGTTTAAATGTATAAAATGAATATAAAATATACAGTTAAGATTGTACAGTTATAATGCTACGTTAAAAACTTACTGAATAAACCGTCCAGTCTTAAGTTGGTTAATATTGTGAATGTCTGATTTAGTAATCACATTTAAAATAGAAAAGTGTTAATAATACACAAAAATAGCAGTCATAAATGAGTTCGCTAATATTAATGTGTTTGCAAGAATATAAAAAATAGGATTAGCGACAGTAACTTGATAAAGTACTTAAATCAATAAAGATAATAAACTTAAAATATTAACAGTCAACAAGAGTAAGAGCCCAGAGTTATTTCTCGAAATATTATGGTATTAGCAGTGAGCAAAAATAACAGCCGGTGATTATTCGCTTAAACAATATAATTTTAACACTCAACAAACGCAACAATCAAAAATTACTTTACGGAACAATAAGACATTGAAACATTAAATAATACAAGTAGTCCCTAATTACTTTGTAAAATACCAACCTTGTTAACACTTAACAAAAGTAATAATCCGGTTCGTTTGTTTGTCTTTTGAAACGGAAACAGAAAATGTTTTATAAACACATAGATATTCTTCTATAAGAGCTAGCTCAATAATATATACGAGTATATATTTATATATATCGTAAAATCTGGAATCATTGGTTAACTAAAGTTACGCTGACCCACTTTAGTTGTAAAATTAACCAATGAAAGCACAACTGAAGCAATTTGATATTTTCTTATCATTTTATTGCCCTTGATATAGAAGACTTCTACACATTCCTATATATATTCGTCATTAAATTTCTACAGTCACTAAATAGGTAAACAGTTTTGTTGAACGCAGATTTCAAATTTCATGCACTATCAGTTTCAAAATTAGCTTCACTTCAGGATATTTTGGCAGGAATAACACTGAGTAATGGACATTTGAAACAGCCACTACAATATTTGTTTTACTTAATTAAAACATAGTTTTCTAATTGATTAACTAAGATTCCCATCATAAGCCATATTTTTACAAGATTTTGCTTATCCAAGATAGAAATATTCACTTAGAAAGAATTAAATTATATTCCTCAAGTATCTTAGCCACGACAGTAACCCTAATTACCAAAGCTGTAGCATTACACTGTACATTATTTAGTCATGTAAATAAGTACTTTTTTCAAGTTAGATGTTCGTGTAATCATCTTTAATTTACAGACAAATGAACTGATGTTCATGAGAATAAATAAGCACTGAATTACGATACATTGTTCTAACAAGGAACGTTGACAATAGAATTTTTAACAGTCAACAAAAATAACATTCGAATATTATTTGCCAGTGAGTAACGTAATTAGTGTCTTGCTTTTAACTAAAGAATTGTTTTTTGCAGGCTATATTAAACCTTTCAAAAAATTATATTTGTCTATTATTCAAATTTTCTATAATCGCAATGTTTGAGCTGTAAAATCAATATCTGCTGTAATATAAATGATGTTACTAACTACAGCTTTATGAGAAACATGAATAAGGTTTAGACTCAATTAGATACGAATTTTTTTTAAAAAAAAAGCAACTTAAAACGATATTCAAAAATTTCTAAAAATATTCCTTCGATTTGATCAGTTTAGCATAATTTTTTGCTATAATATTTTTACTTTATCCCCACAGTTTATAATCTGTAAAACTATCTGTCTATACTTAAAAGTTAATTATTAATTCACTAACTACTTGATGTTAAAAAAGAACAACTTTATATCTGCTGTAGTTTTCAGTTCAGATCCTGGAAATAGGACGTTATGTTACTTTTTCCATTGTCATATATGTCGATGAGTGTTGTCTGTTCACATTATAAATACTGGAATCTTTTCTTTAGTATCGGGCTTTGAAATATGAGCTATCTGAACAGACAATATCCAACGATAGAATGCACAGTGGAAAACAAGATAATTAACTCTTATTCCTCCATTCATAGACGTAATGGTTGCAAAGACATGTACTTTATATGTACTTCAGGAGTTTACATAAAACCTGCATATACTGGGCTGTAAATCTAACCGTCTCCACGACATAAATACCAAGGTCATAGACTGTATAGTGCTAAGAATTATCAAGATTTGTCATGTAGGAAAAGGAAAAAAATAAAAATAACAAATTTGAACATTTAGTAAATAATATTCAAAAAGAGGTTAGATACACAATTATGTTTCACTTGTTAAATGTCTCTCTTGAAACATACACAGGGTCTGTAAGCAATACAAAGTCACAGCACTATTTGATACCCATAAACAATATGATTCCAGTTATATACACACTAAACCACCTAAAGACTAAATGGAAACCAGCAGCATCACTTACCACACCCCCAGTGAAACTGAACCCTTGAAATTCATTGCAAAAACAAATTGAACAACAGAAATTATAACTCACGAGCATAATACACGCGTAATACTCTGTAATATAGATTTATACACAATAGCCAATCGCATCAAAGAAGCCCGTATATAAAACAAGAATAATTATTGCGAAAGTAATGGGATATGAGTCACACAGCTGAAAGATAAATGAAAGAACCCTTTTGCAACCACCTATCTGATATCACAATAAGCAAACCTGGAATAGAATACAATTAAGGGAGAAAACAATCTTTTTCAGGACTCCTGTGAAAACATGGTGGATAAACTACTTAAACGTATGATATGAATTAATTGGTAATTAGATTCCAGTAATGCTATTATAAAGATGATTCATTGTGTGTGTATGTGTTTTAGTATGTGTCACCCAGAATTTGCTGACTAGATCATCGTAATTTTTGGAATAGTTATTGGAAACTATCTCACAATGTACATGGACTATCTTATTCTAAAATATTATCTTAAAAAGTGGGAAGAAAAATTCTAAAGTTGGACAAATTTCCACATTTTTTATAGATTTTGCTTCAATCAAGCAGAGTTGGCTGGTTCGATTATTGTAGTTTTTGGTAAAGTAACTTGAAACTGTGCGACGATTTACATAGGCTATTTTGTTTTAAGAAGCTTATCCGAAAAGGAGAATAAAAAATACTAAAGGATGGTATCTTTCCACATTTTTTATAAACAGCTTCGGTCGCTAACAGCTGGCTCGAGGACCATGCGTTTGTATATAGTGACTGGAACTTTTTTACTGGCAGACTGTTTTATTTTACAATAATAAGTTTGTTTGTTTGTTTTGTAATTTCGCACAAAGCTACTCGAGGGCTATCTGCGTTAGCCGTTCCTAATTGAGCAATGTAAGACTAGAGGGACTAGTCATTACCACCCACCGCCTACTCTTTTACCAACGAATAGTGGAATTGACCGTCACATTATAACGCCCCCACGACTGAAAGGGCGACAGGGATTTGAACTCGCAACCTTCAGATTACGAGTCGAACGCCTTAATCCACCTGCCAATACCGAGCCAGTAATAAACTAAAAGTTTGAAAATCCTTTGCTTAAAAATCGTCCTAGAACGTAGAAATTAATTATTTCCAAAGCTGAAAGCATCAATATACAATATATTGAATAGGTAGAAGCTGACATAAAAGCAGTAAACGACATTTATTAAAATATCTGTCGTATTTCCAGTCGCAAACGAGTAAACTTATCTTTAGAAAATATTCATTATTCACTCTTTTTGCTTGTAAGAGAGAATGTTTGTTTTTATAGAAAAATATCTTTAAATATAGCAGAGAATATCAGCTAATTATTTATAGAACGTTGCACCTTGACAAAATTAAACCACGGATATTATAAAGAGATAAATAAGCTTCGGTAACATTCGAGCATGCGCAAATAACTCGAGAATGTTTTCTCTGAGACATACAGCAACATCATCGTTCCTTCAAGAGAAGGTGAAAAGGTCAAACTGTGTTTTCATTCAATAAAATAACATTTTTATTATGCATGTTAAAGAATGGATTATCTTCCACTTGCAGTCAACACACTTTAACCACTTGGTCGTTAAAAAAATCAAATACTATTCATCAAGGACTTGTACTTTTTTATATCAGTAAAGAGAGAAAGGCCAAGCAGTTCTTTATGAAACATTTACAGTGAGCAGTATTTCAAAGGATGAAGAGCTCCAGGAATTATTCAGAAAGCAATGAAGAAATGTATTTGAGTCATTTTTTATGACAGGAGACAACATCGAAAACTGATTGGACTCTTCAATTGATGTACAGAGAAGGTTGGCTAAATAAGTTTAACAAACAAACTATATTCATAAATAGATATATTGTTTTATGCTCTCGAATACTTTGCTGCAAACATAGCCAGTGTTTTCCGATGTCAAGGTTTTTAAGCTACTTCCAATTATGTGTGTGTACGTGTGGATATAATCTCATTCTTAGTTACAATCTTGGTTGAGTTGCAAGCATATTTTAGTAAGTTTGGTGAATTTTCTGTCGTAAAAGAGCAAAACAAATACAATTATAATTTGTTCACTTTTTGCACGAAATCATAGTTCAATTTCACCACTGTTGATTATTTAACTAAAAATATATCAAGTTATTTGTTGTGGTCTAAAATTGTGTGTTTTTCAATGTCAAGCTAGAAAACAGCAATACATTTTTATCCAGCCTTAGATATATATTAAGTCCGAATGATTTATGACTTTTTTCTTTATGTGTGAGTTTCAAAAATCTATGATGAAAGTTTAAAGACTTCACGTTATAATCAATGAATCTAAAGTGTTATATCGAAGTACTGATCCTTGGATAATTGGGATATATTATTAGTAACTATCTCTTATATTCTATTAGTACCTAACCATTCTTTTACACACTATTAGCAAGAGACCATTTCTGATACATTATTAGTGTCGAACTATTACTTGCTTTCTATTATTATCTAAGCATCTCTTAGTATTGGTATCTAATCATTTCAAATACTCCATTAATATCTAACCATGTCTTACATTCTACATCTAAATCTCTTAGTAACTAACTTTCTTTTACAATTTTTAATTTCACACTCTCACACACAAATAGTAACCCTACCCTTTAACGTCCAAAGAATGTAACCCCCTAAGGTAGAACAAGAGAATGGGTGATGTCACTGAAGATAACGAGGTAATATTTCCAGTTTTTGTCACCATAGAACGCCACATGCATGTATGTTGTCACTGAAGAAAACAAGTTCATATTTTAAAAAAGTTACCACCAAAAACATGTTAAAAACTAGTTAATAAGCTACCATTACAGGTGGCCATGATGACCTAATGTCAACTTTTGTTACCAGCGACGTGTTACTAGACCGCTACAGTGAATGAATAACTAATATTTGTTTGTAGCTAAGCACAAAACTACATAAGGGCTATCAGTTAACTATGCCATCATATAAAGTGACTCTTAACATTAAGTACCTTTATTAATTAATTACTTTCTACCATTATTCAAGCATCTCTTACTATGTATTGGTATCTAACCATCTTGTATACTATATTAATACCTAATCATGTCTTACATTCTGTATCTAACATCAACAAGTATTTAAACATCTTTTACTATTAGTATCTAAACATCTTTTACTATCTTTTTGTATCTAGCCATCTCATAGACGTTATTAATATTTAACCATGTATTACATTCTATATCTAAACATTTCTTACTATCCATTATTATTTTATACTATCTATTATTATCTAAACGTCTTTTATTATCAATTAGTATCTAAATGTCTTTTATTATCTATTAATATCTAAACATCTCTTACTATTTATTAGTGTCTAACAATTTCAAACACACCCTATTAATATCTAACCATATCTTACATTATATATCTAAACATCTATTTGTAACTGACCTTATTTTACACTTTCAAACTTCTTACTTGGTTTACCAGATCTCGGACCTAATATTGAGCTCTTAAGTTGTACTCTACACAGTTTGTTTACATTACATAGAAACGTAAACTATTTCCATTTTTGTTTACTGTAATGATAAGTATTTTGCGATATCCTTCTTATTTTGAGTGAATCCAGTAACACTCGTTGTACTGTAGCATATAGCTCATGGTATGCATGTAACGTTAAAGTCCAAACTCTGCTGTGTCATACAAATTTTTCCTAGTGCACCATATAAATAGCTTATTGTACGTCTTTGAAGACTAGGCCCAACCTCACAGTATTATTATATATTAAATTGTATATCAAATCGCAATGAAAACTGAAAATGCCAGTAAACACAATTTTTGAAATTTAATTATCTACATTTCCATCTATATCTTCCCATACTTAACTTCTGGTCTTTCGCAGTTGGGTCTTTCTATCTGCGTATTGAATCTCAAGTCGTTCCTGAAGTCTTTCCAGAAGATTTTGTTTTGTCGCGAAATCTTTTTACGTCAGAACTTTAATATATTTTATTAGGTAACCAAATAAACATACCGTATTCAATTTATTAAGCGACATGGAATTTTTAAATACAAAACGTAATTGTTACAATACAAGTTATTATATTCGTTATTTGAATTGCACGTAATTAAACTGAAACACTAGTCTCAACTAAAATCCTCCAACTGAGAGCGTACAGGAACATTTAAAGTTTTTAAGACTATTATAAAGTAAAGAGTTTAAGCATCAGCCCTGTGCACGTATGCGATACATATGGATATCGATAACACTGAAAATCGCTATTTCAAGTTGTTATGAGTAATGATGGAAACATAAATAAAAAGTACCAATAACGTGTATGGCTTAGAATTTCTATTTAAGGAAAATGTTTCCTTATTTTGATTTAATTTTGGTTTGAGTTGCTGTATAAGTAGGATTCTTTGATTTTTCGTTTGTTTATTCAAATATAAAGAAACACCTTTATACCTATACTAATTAATAACCTAACATTCACCCACATCGCCTCCTACAATCCGGTACCCGTTTATACTTTCGTCCCTAAAACAGGTGTTCGTCAACGGTCACATTCAAACACTCTCTCTTTCTTAACCTGAAGATGACCTAGGCAGTTCGAAACGTCGTCTCTCCTTATCCCTAAAATTGTTAATACCCATACAAGTCGTTCTGAGATACATTTTTATTTCAAGTGGGTTTATAGTCATCAAGTATTAGCAGCAGTGTTAACTAACTACCTTCTCACTAATATTTTACCAGCGGAGGTGTTGACAAGCTACCTTTCCACTACTATATCATTTCAAAATTAAGTGCATAGAGCCTTCGTGTAGCTTTGCTCCTTTCCCACAAATAAATAATTTTCCAAACTTGCTAGTGAATATCCCATGAAGACGTTGACGTAATCAGATTACAGTGAAATATTCTTTAATAAGTATTTCAAAGTTTTCTCGTTTAGAATATTAAAAAACTACATAAAATGATGAAAATTTTTGAGATTTTAAAAAAATTTCATTTGCATTTTTAATACAGATAAAACAATAATAATTATCGATAGTGTATATGTTTAGTCTTAAAAAGAAAATTTTATTATCAAACGTAGAAATACTACTCTAATGAATAATACTGTATGTTTTAAAACCTAATAAATTTTTAGAATATCTAGTGAGTAAAGTAATAAATGAAACTGACTCTATTATTTTAAAGCTTGGTTATTGGAAGAACGTTTCGAGGTTATTGGAAGAACGTTCAACGTCTATTCAGCTGTTGGGAAGAAGCAGGTGGTTGGTTTCTGGAAATATCACGATAACAGTTCTGTTTCTTGGTTGTCTGTTTCTTATTTAAAGTGCTTGTTTTCTACTTCCCTGCTGATTAATGCTCCAATATATTAGCAGTGCTTCAGTTGAACATTGTACAAACTTAACTACAGCGGGTTTCTCATCGGTTTTCACCAATGTTGATAAGGACCATCATAGCATGAATACTCGAGATAAATCTCATGGGACCATTAAAACGTATTGAAAAACAGTCACTATTTCCAAAATAAACGAACAGATGTTCTAAAGAATCGTTATCACTACGTAATCATAATATTAATAGGCCTAATGGTGTTAAAAACCATTATACATACGTTTTTAGTACTTTCCAACAGAACAATTTACTTAGGCATCGTGAAATGAGCATTTTGATTAAGATTCAAGTGAAGACAAATATTTCAGTAGTTTTAGACAATAATAAACATTTTAGTGCCTCTTAACGCACACTAAAAGAATAATAACCATATGTTCTTTGAAAAAAATTTAATACATTTAAAAATAGGTAAATATAGAAAAACAAGTTTCAACGTATTCTAGCAATATACAAATACCCCCAGTGGCACTGCGAACTTACAATCCTATAAACTGGGTTTTGATACCCGTGATGTGCAGAGCACAGAAGGTACATTATGTAGCTTTGTGTTTAATTTCAAATAGCCTACAGTATACAAACACAGGCATACATTTTAACAGCTTCAGAAAACAAATAATTAGTCCAACTGAGATTGAAACATTGTCTGATAACAACCAAAGAACAGAAGAAAACTTTAAACATTCTGCAACAGGCGGCTGTGTATACTTAGAATGTCAGCGCTTACTGACAGGCAAAAAACAAACTTTCAACATATAATACCATGAGATAGCTGAGCTGGTTACAAATTTTAAATATTTTTAAATAGTCAAACAAAATGACGAAAGTTTCAATGCGTTTTTCTACAAAAGGCAATTGAAGCTGTCTTTCCATTCTTATATTACGTCACATTCTATCAACAAGAAAGAATGAATATTGAAAATGTCAGCATTTTCTGACAAACAGAAAACTATAATTTTGGATCATTTTTATATCAAATATTTTTTGAAAACTGACACTGTCGTCTTATTCTGTTAACATTCATACAAGAAATCAAGTGTTGAAAACATTCCGTCAACAGACTATTCTATACATTGAAAATGTTAACATATCTCGAGAAACCAAGACCGAAAAAGTATCAAAGCATCCATCCAACAATGAAATATGAAGAGGGAAAATTTTTACCAAGTAATAGCAGCAAACAACAAGTCACCAAATAATTTAACAAATTTTGCCAGTAGCTGAATATGTACACAAACAACGTGAACACATTGTGGCAAACAAAAGAAAAATAATTTAAAATTCTGCCAAAAATGCCAACTAATTAAAGAAAAGAAAAACGTATTAACGCATTCAATAAACAGATTAACTTTTTTCACAACCAAGATAACACATTTTCAACTAAATTCCGTCAACTGAAAGTGTTAACACATTCAAGTAAATAAAATAATGCATTCTACTAGCAATCAGATAAAAACCTTGACAACATTAGCACATTTCATGTTTATTTGTAGTTTAAATACAAAGCTACACAATAAAACAATTAGTTCTCTATATTCTTTCCACCACGAGTATTGAAACCCGCTTTTTAACGTTGTAAATCCGCAGGCATATTGCTATGTCTGTGTGTGTGTGTTTTCTAATAGCAAATCAGTAGACTTACTGCTTTACATTGCTATGTCACTGGGGATCTTGCACATATTCCATTTTGCTTCCTTCATGAACATTTAAACTTTCTGCATGTCTTAACAATACGTTAACATGTTTACTAGTTGTTAGTAGGTTTTTAAATCTAAAGGTGAAGAGAAAAGTATCTGGTGGGTCAGGTTCTGTGTTTATTTTGAACTTTATTTTTAAACTTAAGTTCAAAAAGAAATTATTTTGAAATTTCAAAAATGTATAAAAATGAGAAAATAAAACAAATGCTTAGGTACCTCAGAACGGCTGGTAGGGGTTATAAAACTTTTATTGATGAGCAGGGAACAACGTTTCGACCTTCTTATGTCATCTTTAGGTTAACAAAGCCGTTATACCAGCCGTTCTGAGATACATTTTTTTATTCCAAGTGGATTTCTCGTCATCGAGAAGAACAAATGCTTGTCATTAAAAGTAATAATTGGATTAAGTAGTATATTTTTTATGCTTTTAAATAAGTTTTCAGTTATTATATTTAAGCTAATTTCTCAGATCAATAAATATAAATTAATCATTCCAGTTATTTTACCTTTTTGCAGGGACAGGAAGTCCACTTTTTTTAAAAAAAAAGTCAATGAACTTAATAACAACAAAAGCCAACAGTATGACTCAATGGAAAAGCAGTTTTTATTTCTACCACAGAATGGCACTAGTTCTGGCTACATGGCTAACCCTTAGCCTTGGACGAAGTATTCCCTTGCAAGGATCTGAAAAGAATCCATTGATTCGTACCAATAAAGGTTTGGTGAAAGGGAAAACAACAAAAGCTGTTACTGGTAATTTAGTCGATGTCTTCTTGGGTATACCATATGCGAAGCCTCCTGTTGGTGAATACAGATTTCGACATCCTAAACCTATAGACCCATGGGATGATATTTTTAATGCAACCGAAAAACCCAATACATGTTTTCAGATTAGTGATACATTCTTTGGAAATTTTTCTGGTTCAAAAATGTGGAATCCAAACACTCCTCTAAGCGAAGATTGTTTAAAGGTGAATGTATGGGTGCCACACCAAAAACCGAAGAAGGCTTCTGTTTTGGTTTGGATCTTTGGTGGTGGTTTCTACAGTGGAACGTCTACCCTCAATGTATACAATGCAAAAAATTTAGCTACTGAAGAACAAATAATAGTTGTTTCAATGAATTACAGAGTGGCATCTCTAGGGTTTTTGTTTTTCAATCGTCCAGATGTACCTGGTAACGCTGGGTTGTTTGACCAGTTGATGGCACTAGAATGGGTGCATGATAATATTGCTGCTTTTGGGGGTGATCCAAACAGTATCACTTTGTTTGGTGAGAGTGCTGGAGCAGTCAGTGTGGGGCTCCACCTGTTATCTCCACTAAGTAGAAACCTCTTCAACCGAGGCATCTTACAAAGTGGCTCAGCGACGTCTCCATGGGCTATTATTGATTATAAGGAATCCCAAAAACGTGGGCTTCGTTTAGCTGAAGCTGTCAATTGTCCACATGATCCTCAAGATATGAATGCTGTTGTCGGGTGTCTTCGTAATGCAGATCCTATGGACCTTGTCATTAATGAATCAGGCACTTTAGGGGTCATTGATTTTCCTTTTGTTCCAGTTGTAGATGGAGCTTTTATTGATGAACCACCATATGTGTCGCTAGACACCAGAAATTTTAAGAATACCAGTGTTATGATGGGTAGCAATTTAGATGAAGGCACTTACTGGATCATCTACTATCTTACAGAACTTTTCAAAAAGGAAGAAGACATTTATCTGACTAGAGAAGATTTTGTTAACTCAGTGAAAGAGTTAAATCCGTACATAGGAGAGGCCGCCCAACAGGCCATTATATTTCAGTATACTGATTGGCTGAATCCAAACAGTTCTATTCATATCCGAGATGCCATTGATAAAATCGTTGGAGATTACCACTTTACTTGCAGTGTGAACGACTTTGCCAACCATTATGTTAAAGTTGGAAATGAAGTCTATATGTATTACTTTACCCATCGGTCTTCTGTTAACCCCTGGCCGAGATGGATGGGAGTGATGCATGGTGATGAGATACCATTTATCTTTGGTGAGCCGCTGAACCCATCTTTAGGATATACGAAAGAAGAAATACTTTTATCCAAGAAAATGATGAGATACTGGGCAAATTTTGCTAAAACAGGGTAAGTATGAATAACCTTTGGTGGTTAATAGCAATTAATTCTCTTCCAAGAGCAAATTTTACTTCTTTTCGACTCTATACTCCAGAAGCTACATTATAATTTAAAAGTACACTGACAGCATTGTGCTTTACATTTGTAAATGATTCTTCATTGGTTAGAGTAATCAATACATACTCTAAAAAAAATAATAAACCAGCTGCATAAGCTTTCTAATTTCGTTTAAATTATTACCTAGAAATATACAAACATGTATTCTAAAAAAAGAATCTACTTATTATGAAATTCTACTTAATGGTGAAGTTATGGGAAACATTTTCAGCTTTCTGATAAGTACTGTCAAAGTCGATTTTATGTACGTTTTCGTAGTTCTTTCAGCATATACGCTTTTATTACGCTTTCGTAGTTCATTTACTGTTTAAGCTTAAAACTTAATACTTAATGTTTATAAATATAAAGTTTTACACTTCCGTAACTCATTTACTGTCTAGATCTAAGAACTTACAATGCTAAGAAAATCAAGTTTAATATTCCGTCCAGAATTCACTAATTGTGTAAAAAAAGATGAATTTATGATAAATTTATATTAGTGAGAAATGTGCAGGTGGTATTGTTGCTTTCGTCTGTATCAGATATGAAGTGATTTTAAGTCAACTATACAAAAACATTAACATTTGTTTTAGTTTTGAGGTCAGTTTTTAGATATGTTATTTGACTTTAATATAAAACAGCTCGTTTTAACACATTAACGTTTGAACACGAAGGCACTTCAACATCTGTTTCCTCGTTTTTGGTATTTGATGAAATATTTAAGTGTATTTGATGTTTTATTCATTAAAATATATTGTTACTGCAACATATTTGAGTATATTGAAGATATCGTTCAGTGACTTTAAGGATATATTTTCTTTCAGTTCTTTAAATAATTCTTTCCTTTTTATCTCTCATTGTTCTTATTATACGTTATTAGGTATTTCTAATTTTGTTTAAATCAACTCAAAACATTAAAAAATAATAATAATTTAAATTTGAATTTCATTTTACATAAAACCATTCGAAGTGGCTATATTTATTTATATAGATGTTAACACAGAATTGAACATTTTAAAATGCTGAAAAGTAAATTTGTATTCCCTTATTCCTTTCTTCCTTTGAAGGAGAGTGGTGTGAAGGTTTCGATACCTAGGGTGAACAGAGTACAGAAAATGTATTGTGTTTCTTTGTGCTCAACACCAAACTAAACACTACTCTCTTTGTATTTGTCGATAAAATAGGATATAAGTTAATTCAATCTAAATAAATTCTGAAAATGTTTAAAGATAAAATAATCACTACTTTGTTTATAACCGTTTTGTGTTTTAATACTTACTCATGAATCCCAATAAATCGAAAATTTTCATCCTGAAACAAAATAAAGTGGCATCGTTATAAACATATCAAATTTAATCAGTTGCCTTAGTGTTCATTTGCCTAAACTTGTTACACTGACTTACATGAATGTAGGTTTAGAGTGTAATGAGTTTTACCAAACAGATTATTTCTTGCTTTTAAATCAGTTTTATTTAATGTGTAATATTTTTGTTTAGAATGTGGACACTGAAACTTCTTGAGAGAGTTTTTCTGACTTCAAGAGCAAATCATTGGTTAAAACCGTTGACAATTTATTCAATTGAAAATGTTTCTTTTCGTCAAGTAAATGGAGAAATATATGGAATAGTTGTAACCAACTTTCATAGATGAATTCAAAACAAGAAGAAGGTTATTAAATACACATTAGAATGACAATCACTTGTTATCATAAAGTTGCCTAAGGAATATGATGCAATGAGTTTTAAGCATTATGACTTTATTGCTAAGACTAATAAAATTTTAATTGGTATTAATGAATCTGAGGTCTGATTTAGCTGTAAGTAGAAATGGAAACTTATAAACGTATTAATTACTGTTAACATATAAGGCATTAATGACGGTAATCTTTAACACAGAAATAAACCATATAATTCACACAGGGTTTGTTTTAAGTATTTACCCGTTTTCTGCAATACGGAAACTTCGTTACTGAACTAGTAGATTATTCGTACCTCTTTCTGATATCTTAGTTCATAAGAAACAAGCAATAAAAACATTTATATTTCTTAAGTTTCGAAATACGTGTATTATAAAATGCTGATATTTAACGAAACTCTTCAACAGACGAAATTTATCAATACTTCATTGGGTACAGATATTATTATACACGATGTTTCAACATTTACAGTAGAATAATTATATAAAGGTTCTAATTTCATTGTGTATATGACTGATTTTATTCGTCAAAAAGTACTTAATGTCACTACAATGTGGTCGCGTTTTATGTTCAATATAAATGTATATAATGAAACAGATAAACTACTAGATTTACGTTAGTTCCTTATCTGGTGAATTGGCTTGCGCGTTGATAAAAAGAAATGTCGTTGCAATGGTTATTGTAACTTTTATTGCACTAACAATAATTAAAGATATTTCGCAGTTCATAAAAAACACAAATTAAATCACTAACTTTAGAACTTGATTAATTCAAAGAGGAACAGCACCTATATGCAAATGTGAAATTTAGTTTATCCAGAAAGACGTTTATAATTTAACCCTTACATAATTTTACGAAGGTAACTAGTGATATAAACTGAAATTAACGACACCTTTTGTTGAGAATTTTAATTTAACTTTTATACGACTGATATCGAGAATTATAATTATGAAATGTAGGCTAATTTACGATTCCTTATGAAATAATACAGTATATCATACTGGCATTAAAAAATCACTTTACTAGAAAATATTAAAAAAATAATTCTGTGCAAATGAATAAAAAAAGAAGTAAACGCTTAAAGAATAACAAAATCTATTTCTCAGAAACCCTAACGCAGAATATACCAAAGTGGAAGACGGAACCTACTGGATCACTCGTACTGACGGCGGAAAAGAGTATATGACTCTAAACGTGGAGCCTCCTAAGATCAGCCGTGGCCCACGGGCAGAATACTGTGCTTTTTGGCAACATTACCTACCTCAATTGGTCAAAAGTACAGGTTAGTAAATTGGATTTTGCTTTTACGGTTTGTTTTCTGTTTAGAAATTTCACAGTGTTTCAGAAATATTTAGCTCACACTATTACGTTGTTATACTTAACTTTTATATTTAAAATTGATATATTATAATAGGCAGTTCTTAATATAATTATAGTTAAATAATTTTAAATGTGTGCAATATTCTGGTTATTTTCATCAAATGTTGAAAAATATTTAATTTTAACTCAATGATAAAAATGAAAAGCAGGTAGTTACAAGTAACCAAAGATCGGTACGAGTTTTTATGCTAGAAATAAATAGTTGAAAAACTGATATTTTTACCACATTTTAGTCGATACAAACGGAATTAACAGACACAAAATGGCAGACGTTTAGGTTTTTCAGGAAAAGGTTATTTTGTATACAAAAAAAAAATTCAGCATATTTATACACTCTCAAATAATTTAATTAATATCAGGATTTTATTTCGAAATTTGGACTTTTTGCATTTCTGAGAACAAGTGGAACATACTATTGAAAAACAAACACATAATACCCAACCCACAAATTAACGCGTTCGAACTATTTTTAACAGAAAGTTATCTTCATACAATTCATAGCATGTCAAAATACAAAATAAATGCATTAATTGAGCGCAATAACTTGTTTTTTTTTATTTTCATATGCTAAAATCTTTTTGGCATGCGACAATACCCTCAACAGACAACGTGTAAACGTCCATCGCTTTACTTCTGTTGATCCTATTAACTTAAAATAGTTGTCAAAAAATCAATTTTTCAGTGTGTTCCAGCAACACACTACTCTACTCTTTAAAAGTCAGTTTGTTTAAATTATTTTATAAGATCGTCAACATTAAACTATTGTTATCAAAGATAACTAAAATTATTTAATAAATAAGATTGTGTACCTTTTACAGTGATTATATTTAATAAAACAATATATCAGTATTATTTCTACAACGCAGTCCCATTAATATATCTACAGGAAAAAAGAGATCTTAAAATATCTAATTAATATCTTGATGGGAAAATGTGTCTTAAAATATCTATTTGACGTATTGCCTGAAAAAATGGATTATAAAATATTTTAATAGTTAGTGACAGACATATTGGCTTTCTATCCTCCTTAAGTGATTTGCTTCTCTTCAAAATTTTTTCTAGCAAATTTCTTATTGAATGACAGTGTTATACAGGGTGGCCCGTAAGCCCCTACCCATCCATATATCTCATGTATCCAATGTATCTGTGTTCTGTCCCTCATTCTCGCTGCATAATATTACAAAATATTGTCACAATACACTATTCAAGTATAAATGGGCTTACATCGTCCACATTTTTCTGAAAAAAAGAAACAAATTTATAATTCATGAGTAACTGAATATAACATAATAACATATGGATGGGTAGGGACTTACGGGCCACCCTGTACAATCCTAAATGAGAGAGGAAGTACATTTCATATGCATCTACGTCCTCACTTAGGATTATTTTCTCCTATTCGTTTCGGTAGGATTCCATATTGTAGCATCGAAATTTCTTTGGTAAAAATCTTTAAGTCGGCGTTATCAAACCTAACAATGACCCTTTATCGATTTATAATATTCACAAACGATCCTCTAAGCTTAGTGTTCGAAAGAAGACGAATCTTTTTAGGACATATATTTAAAAAATATATGTTTATATTCGGGTTAGGTTACTTTTTTTTGTTCATATTAGTAAGAAATATTAACACAAATCAACCTATCAAAATTATGTTAGTTTTCTTTGCTCCAGTTCAATGTCATTTAGAGACTTAAGATCAACGTGAAAATTTAATTAATAAAATATTATAATTCAACTAACTCAGATAATTAGGATAGCTGTTCGTAAGTTAACTAATTATCAAGCAAAGGATTGTTTGTATTCAAGTCTTTCAAAAAAGCAGAACAATGTTACCAGGAGAAAGTCAATAGAGTGCACTTAAATCTAATGTAATTGCGAAAACAACGAAAGCGTATTGTGTCTTTAGTTATTCTTCACAGACATAATATGTCTTATAGAATGATTATATTTAACACTTATTATCTGTGTGGTATTAAAGTACAGAGAAACAAACTATACATTTTAAAACATGTCTCAGCTTGCTCGTAAAATTTCGAAACATTTAGAAGTTTGGTATTTCAAACTTATTTCATCCAAAATCGAATTTTTAACATGTTTTCTATGATCTGTTTAGGCCTAATACGCCGATTTCTTCAACTTCAAAAACTTTAAGACAATATGTTAGCTTACTTAGAATTGTGCATTACATTTCTGGTTTGCTACAAATATAAAGATGGAATTGATCCCAAGTACTTTCACTAAATTAAAGACATACATTTCACCTACTTACAAACTCTTTCACTTTCGATCCAAAATGGCGTCACGAAAAAGGTTACAAAATGAAGAATCATTAGAGTTGTATTTTGAAATTGGTTCGGAGTTGCCGTAGCAGCTGAAATACTTGGCAGTCAACAGGTTAAACAAAAGATATAACTTAGGGATGGCCAACCTATGGCACATTGCACGATTACAAGTGGCGCAATATACCCCAGAGATAAGAATGTACGTTTGCGGGTATATGAGTGTGAGTCCATTTATTAGGAGTTTGAAGTTGATGTGTGTGTGTTTGTCATTTGTGTTTGTGTATGAAGACGTTTGGTGCAATGATTATCATGTAATTCAGTATATATCTTTATATCAAGATAAAATAGAAAGAAGAGAAAAAGAAATTTAGATATAGAAACAGCAACCTTAAACACATACGTGAATACACAAAAAGATACCTTGAAACAAACATAAATTTAAGGGTCAGATTAACTGTACGTTACAAACCGGGTGTTAAATATTGTAACAAAAAGTGCACCTCAGTAGAAGTATTTCATTTTTCGTATTGACGTGAGTAAAAGTTTTCCTCCTTACACATACGCATGCATACATAAATGAAAACATATTCATAATAAGCAAGTATTTATTCTTTTTTTAAATTGAATTGATTTAATTCTTTTAAAATTAAATAGTAATTTTTGTATTAATATTGAATTTTTTATAAAATATTTTGTAAAAGTTCAAATATCTGAAAATATCAATGTTTTATACATCATTTGATGCAGTTTTTTGCAGAATTTCACTCTGATTATGAATATATAAATTAAATCAATTTTTTTCAGTTTTTTTAATTTTTAAATATCTCCAAATTACCATACTTAAAGGATTGAAAGGCTGTTAAAGTTTGTGTGGCGCATCTGAATTAGAAGTGAAAAAATTTGGTGCATAGGAAACAAAAGATTGGCCACCCCTGATATAACTCTATTTTTTGCTGGTTCAAGTCACTTACTAGTTCCATTTTGTTGACCAGTAAGTTCACATGAACTTAACGTCCTACTGTGTAACGTACAAGGTTACACACATGTCCTTATACACTGTGTAACTCAGTTACGGTACTCTTCTTATTTGTTAATCTGTGTATTTAAACTCTTAAATAATGTCTGTTTTCTTCTCTTTGTAGCCTCACTTATCAGATCAAATTCCAACTGTGTCAGCAGCGCTGATGATACGATGAATAAATTTTCCCATTCTCGTCTGTTCAGTGTCTTCTTCGTTTGGACTGTCATCCGTCGACATTTTTACAGCAATTAACATTTTGAGACATCGTGGTTCTTTCATAAGCTAACACTATTTAGTCTTGTTTCTATTAACAACACCATGATGTACCATAAGTATTATCTTATCGGATACTGGTTCTATCTTAACATTGATATGCATTATAATTCATCCTTTGCAACTGAGACTTCGTGATGGACAGCTTTTCTTGCGACAACAGTCAGTTATTCTATCTGTGGCAAAGTTTTAATGTTATTGAAATAAAGAAAAGAAAAATTAATTTATTTTTGAATATTTTCAATGTGATTAACTAAGTTGCATATAATTTAGGTTTTAGACGTTCACTTGTCATAACTTACTCTATAGCAATATACTTAAACAAAGGAGGAGCTAAAATACATAAAATTAGAGGTTTTCGAAAAATTAGAAGTTCATAAGATAAAATAATGAAGAAACCACAAACCTGATGAACATCGATAATAGCTCGCATACACCCTATTCTGACTTAATACAAAATCACAGTTAGCATATTTTTTCGTTATATGCCAAAGATATTGAGTGATATCAGTATTTGAGAATCACTCTAGGTGTTGAGTATTGCCAGTGTTTCAGAAAAATTTCAGAAACTGAATGCTATCAGTACAATAGAGTTATTTCAGATATTGGATGCTGTCAGTATCTGAGAATCATTCCATATGTTGAGTATTACCAGTACTTCAGAACTATTCCAGAGATTGAGTGTTGTCAG
The DNA here is from genome assembly GCA_011833715.1 of Carcinoscorpius rotundicauda. Lineage (NCBI taxonomy): Eukaryota > Metazoa > Arthropoda > Merostomata > Xiphosura > Limulidae > Carcinoscorpius > Carcinoscorpius rotundicauda. The sequence continues at coordinate 53,825,104 of CM022395.1, forward strand.
TACTTCAGAGTCATCCCTAAATTAACCCTTCCCTGTTTGTGAATTTAAATATATATATATATAGCACTGAGCAAAGGTAAACATTTGTATAATGCTAAGGTCACAAATGTATTACATGGCTGTGATAGTGCACATGTAATAATGTTTTTATAGCTTCTAAAGATATGTATTCTACTCGAGAACACAGAAACTTTTAATAGTACGGATATTAGGGTTCTAGTCTTAAACATTTTCATAATTTTAGAGTCTTATGAACTTGTCAAACCCTGGTTTTATTTGACACTGTGTATAACAGATGTAGCGTGATAAAAATATTATTATATTATACTTTATTTTGCTCATAACTTTTTACAATTAAAGCCAGTAATATCACTATAGCAGTATTGGTATAAATAGGTAAAAAATAAAAATCAATGTTGTATGTACAGTTAGTCAGAATTGTATCGTATTAAAGTAATAGAAATATATCCTGTTTTACGACAAAACGTTATCACTGTAGAACTGGAGTTTAATATCAATATTTTTTCCAACTTTCAGTGTTTAAATAGTAACTTTAAAAGTAATATATTGCATCTATAAATAACACTTCAAAGAATCCCTTTGCCTCTTATCTACCAGTCCAGCTGACTAGTTCTGGTATCAAACAAAAAATCTCTTAGGTAATGACTGCTGAGAAAAAGTAAACAAATAAAGAGACACTAGGATGATACACAAACTGGAGGGGTTATCATACAAGAATAAGTTAAGATTTCGGAAACTGTTTTCTCTTGAAAATATAAGAGTTGGAGTGGATCTGATTGAAGTGTCTAAGATGGTGTTGATACAACATCGGTTTTACATATTTAACAGTTAAACTAGGGGACAAATATAAAGTTTGGCGGAGACGGATCATCTTTGTCTAAGTTTTATTTTTTAAACTCAGAGGTTGATCTTTGGAATGGGATGCCCTCATATAAGGTAGATGTAGTTAATTTAATGACGTTTAAGGGAAGGCTCGGAAAAAGTTTGAACAAAATGGTTGGCTCTGAGTACTATAATTTTAGAATTTAATATAGTGGACTGGTGTCTAGATGGATCACTGGCACTTTGTTGTCCATAAATTATATATATGTTTGTATACTTTTACAAACCCCTAATTTTAAATACATAATGAACAAGTTAAGAAGAATTTGGAAATGAGAAAAATATATATATACTTAATGTGATATCTATTCCAAATGTTAGGCTTAATTATTTCTATGCTTTGCCACCTTTAGGCGTTTAAACTGTGACTGATGGCACGTGATTTGAATTTTAATTCCAATGTCTTATTATGTGCTCAATTCAGCTCTGTTTTTTCAAATCACATATCGTTACCACAATAATACCATTGCTACCTGTTCTTTTATGTTGTGTGTTCTTTATTATAGTCCAATAGATTCCTTAAAATATAAATAAAAGTTAGAACAGACAACAGTTCCCACTTTTATTTGTTGTTGAAAGTCTCAAATAAGTGTGTCGTATTTTTAGTCTTATTCGTTAAGTATCGTTATGTTGTGTCACATTGTTTCTTGCATCTACATATATTGCTCTGACTATGATGAAAATATCTTTTTATTTTGTCATACTATCACACTAATAAAAATACATTTTTATAGTTCTAAAGTTAAATTTAATTTGATCATCTAGATTGGTAGTTTTATTGTCACTAACAAAGGTATGGTTACTAGCAGCTTTTATTTCGTTAGCTTTGAAAGCTGTAGGAGATTAGTTTTACTTTTAAGTTGATAGAAATTCCCAAGAAATGTATTATACTTTTCAATATTTCCTTTTATTCTCGAAAACTCTGAAAGAAAACGTGTTAGATCCAAGTTATATTATAGCTATATTCCAACGTCATTTTTCAATGGAAGAGTAAGTAAGTAGTTGTGTAAATCAAAACACAACTAATACATTGAAACTGCTTTAACAGTTTTCACCACGATGAGAAACATTTTTTTTACAATCGCCTTTTCCGAAACAAGCTCGTTGGATATAGATTCGCAAAATTTGGTTTTACTTAAAGTGTGTCTACTAACAGTATTACACACGGGAAATACAAACTATTTTGCTCAGTTTCACCTGTTTAAAAATTAGTCAAATAATCCTCAAAATGTTTAACAAAAATTATAAAAATCGTTTTGTAAATACTACACCGTAACAATTTCTTTTAAATGTCTCACTCTGTCTCAAGCTGAATGTCTTTTAGATATGAATATTTATCAGGTTTCTAAAGCTCATAACTTAAATTTTTGTAAACAGTAGTTCTCAGATGGGTAAAATACGTGTATATTACGACTTAATATCGATTACATTACATTAGAATACTTGTTTTCTACTATAGTATGTCTTCTATTCAACAATTTCAAAAAAGAAGCAAGTGAACGTTTATTACCATATTACCTTCTAAAATGTTTGTAAACCCTAAGTTACAAACTTTATCTTACTATCAGTTTTAAGTTTTGGCCATTCATTAGTGGAAATACAGTAAATAAAATGTTTTTCACGAGCACAGTTAAATTAAATCAAATACCAAAAATGCTCAAAATACACCACTCAAAGTAATCATAGTTTTCTACCTTATATCTGGTAGAAAATATATAAAAATCATACAATTTTCACTCCTGATTCCATTTTACACAATATTTAAGTGTCAGGTGGCTTGTTTTGCGATACGACGAACACATGTCAGTTGAATGCTAAAGGGGCGTTATTACATTTCAAATGTTTATTTCTTTGTTTTTGAATTTCGCGCAAAGCTTTTTGGACGGCTATCTGAAATAACCGTTCATAACTTATCAGTGTAAACCAATAGAAGGAAGGCAATTTGTCATCTCCTACCAAGAACTCTTGAGTTGCTCTTTTGCTTACGAATAGTGGGATTGACGGCCACATTATGACTTCCACACTACTGAAATTATGAGCAGGTTTCAGTGTAACTCGGTTTTGAGCCCGCGACCATCACGTTGCGAGTCGAGCACCCTTATCACTTAGCTATGCTTGGGAGTTTCAACTGAATATTAAAGCGAATTATTGAAATCAGATATACACATTGTATTTAAATATTAAAGTGAAGTAATGTACGTTGACATATACATTTCAGTTGCACATAAAAGTGAAAAAAACTCTGTAAGCCCTCAGACTGAAAGAGCATATGAATAATATAAAGCGCAGCCAAAAGCTTTTCTCGTGGCTTAATAATACCAATTAACTTTTCATTCTCACTTTTGACATTCGTACATTAATTTGTTATTAATGTGGTTTATCCAATAAAATTAATTTAAAAAACTAGTCATTGAAGTTTTTGTTTGTTTGTTTGTTTGTTTTGAAATTTCGCACAAAGCTGCTCGAGGGCTATCTGTGCTAGCCGTCCCTAATTTAGCAGTGTAAGACGAGAGGGAAGGCAGCTAGTCATCACCACCGAAAAGTGGAATAGTGGGATTGACCGTCACATTATAATGCCCAAGGCTGGGAGGGCGAGCATGTTTGGCACAACGCGAGCGCGAATACGCGACCCTCGGATTACGATTCGCGCGCCTTACGCGCTTGGCCATGCCGGGGCCCATTGAAGTTTTGAATTCTACATGTTTTTCTTAAAAACGGCCCGGCATGGCCAGGTGGTTAAGGCCCTCGACTCGTAATCCGAGGGTCGCGGGTTCGAATTCCTCTCACACCAAACATGCTTACCCTTTCAACCGTGGAGGCGTTATAATATGACGGTTAATCTCACTATTCGTTGCTAAAAGCGTAGCTCAAGAATTGGCGGTGGATGGTAACGACTAGCTGCTTTCCCTCTAGTCTTACACTTCAAAATTAGGGACGACTAACGTAGATATTTCTCGTATAGCTTTGCGAGAAATTTAAAAAACAAACAAACACTAGTCGATAAACGGTATATTACGGACATACAACACTAAAATTCGGAGTTTGATTTCTCGAATAGAATACAGTGCAGAAAGCCCATTATGATTTTGCACTAGGACGACAACAATATAAACAAAGTTCGTGAATAGTAAACATGAACTCAGCAGTTTGTGACACTTAATTTCATGTTTATTTTTGAATTTCTTTTACTCACAAAAATGTGAATTTTTAGGCATTTTTTTAGGCAATTAGAGAGTAAAGGACCAAACATTAAAATCAAACAAACATTCATTAACCAAGACAAATAATTTTTATAGTAACAAACTTTAAATATCTGTTGGGCTTCCAAACTATTTAACTTCCCTTTATTTTTATGTATAAGACAATCTATTTCACGGTCATGTTCTTTATTTTTGTCTTTGTATGCCCTGTAAATTTAAAATCTGAAATATTTTGAAGTTTTTTATGATAAACTTCAAACATTTCCTTCTGCTTTAAAATGACTTGCATTATTTATGAACATGTATTGGTTTATTCAGAATTTTTCAATGGTTAGGCATTTCTCATCGATTTTATTTCGTTTTATATAAAACAGGATCCTATTTTTACGAAAGACTTCTAGAATTATTAAAACATCTCGATTATTTCTTTTTATATAACGTATACCAAGAACTGTGTTCGTATACCAACGGATATCGAGGTGCGATCATCTTTGTTAGGTTTCAAAGAATTGGGAACGCTATCTAGAATTATATTTTAAATCCTTTTTTGAGATTGATCATTTGATTCGATGAGAGTTTTAAGTTATCAGATATGACTCAATATGTAAGAGAATAATAACTGATTACAACAATCAAAAAATTGTTCTTATGACTTTTTGAACTCTTTGAAAGGAAAAAAAAAACTAGTGTAAACTACACAGAAGGAACTTTCAGCCATCTTGAGGTAATTTATTCCTTACCTGTTCCTCAATCGTTGAAACCAAGAAAACTAATTACACAAACACAACTCTTCCATGTGACATAAGAGCATTCATAAATGTCAAGTATTTGTCTTAAGCACAATTTTTCAAAATTGTTTGTTTGTTTTGGAATTTCGCGCAAAGCTACAAGAGGAGGGCAGTCAGCCACTATCACCCACTACCAAATCTTGGGCTACTCTTTTACCAACGAATAGTGGGACTGACCGTAACATTATAGCGCCCCCACGGCTGAAATAGTGAGCAAGTTTGGTGCAACGAGGATTCAAAATCGAGACACTCAGATTACGAGTCCAACGTCTTAACCCACTTAGCCATGTCAGGCTTTTTTCTTAAATTATAGTTTTTTTATTTCTAAATATTACATAATAGTGAAGTGATCGAAATGAAACTCAATATTTCTCATCTTCAAAAAATATTAACTCTCATTAGAAGCCCTAGAACAGAATGAAAAGTGACTAAAATGGTATGATATTTTTTAGTTTGTTGCTGTTGGTAAAAGTCGATATTTAAAATACAGATCTCAAAGTTACTCTAAGAATCTATAAAATTTAACTTGAAAGATAGATTGTTTACCATCGGTGGACACAGCAAATAGTTCAATGTGGCTATGTTATATAGAAAACACACTCCAGATGGAGCACATGGACGTTTTAATGCCGCATATATTTGCATTCGTGACTTATCTCCTGCTACAAGACACTTCGCTTTGATGACTATAGCTGGGGTATGACTAGATTCAAGTATTTTTCTAAATGGTTCAGGAGCTCCAAGTTGATTCGTATTTCGTTGCTTTCCAATGTCATTAAGTACAAAAAATATCTTCATCTTGAAGTTATAAATATCCTGTTTGAACCCATCTTTGCGATCTGAAAGTATGAATATATTATATCAGAAAGGACTGTTTTATATCTATCGTCAAAGTAAACAATGTTTGGTGGCATCATACTTCCTAAGAACGTAAAATAACGATAAAATATACTTCTGATGCATTCTGTTCCACCCCAACTTTATGTCGCCCGTGGTTCTCATGTGACTAGACGATTTGCATACTCAGTATCGTTTTAATGTAACATACCCAACTCTCTGTGTATATTAATATACCATAATAGCTGCTCATTTCTTAAAGGCAAGCTACTGTTTAAAAAACACGACTGTAGTTTTTCATCTAACGTGATGGTTTAAGTTTCATAATATTGCACACACGTATATATATGTCATATGCTCATAAGCAACAACCTTATGACTACTTACCAATGACTAGTGTGCGTGTATGTATGACAAAAGTAGATACGTTTAAAGTGGTTATCTATTGTGGCTCGTAACAGAAAAACTACTCGCTCAAAATCTGAGCATGCTCACCTTTTTTGAGGGGTTTAATGCGGTGGGTTTGTTTGTTTGTTTTTGAATTTCGCACAACGCTACTCGGGGGCTATCTGCACTAGTCATCCCTAATTCAGCAGTGTAAGACAAGAGGGAAGCCAGCTAGTCATCACCACCCACCGCCAACTCTTGGACTTCTCTTTTGCAAACGAGTAGTGGGATTGACCGCACATTATGATGACTCCTCGGCTGAAAGGGCGAGCATGTTTGGTGTGTCGGGAATTCGAACCTACGACCCTCGGATTACCAGTCAAGTGCCTTAACCACCCGGTCATTAATTTTCAAAAAAAGTGCTGAAGTCTTTTATCACCCATCTTGATTTATTAAAACTTAGATCATTTCAAACGCATATTTTTATTGAGAAAATGGTTTAAGAAGTGTAAGTTTGTTTTCATGTGAAGATGGTTTAAACAAGTTCATAATATGCTTCATACATGAGCATTTCGAATAGCGTACAGTGGTAAAATTCGCTCTATAATTTATCTCCATGGTGTGATGTAGTTTTCGCAACATAATCTGTAAATTGTGCGCTGTTTTAATTGTTTATGTTTTGTTTCTATATTTAGGACACGAAAATAAATTTATATTCTATTTACTTGCATTAAAAATGAATATTAATGTTCCAAAAGTGTGGTGACAGAATATTCTGTGACTATTTGGTATCAATACCTTTCTTTCATTTTATGGTTAAATTCGTTCTGATAAGTTTTAAGGCAGAAGCTGTTCCGGAATATGTCGTATCACTTAGTTAGCAGACGTATTTGTTTTATCCATTTTCAACCACAGATTAAAAGAGAAAGTTCGAACGAGGTAATAAAACTTTAAACGAGATCTATCTGAATCTTTCAAGACTTTAATCAAAAAGAGCCGTAGGAGAAATTTTAAAATTGTGGTAACTCAGGTCCTCCAGTCCAACAACTGACATCTCTATGTAAATTATACATTTCTCAGTGAATCCCTGAGGTGATTTAAACCAGATGACGATGACAGCAAAGTTATACGTTTATTAAAAACATGTTGTGGAAAATCTCGGCGGATCTTTGGTTATGCGGCAAAGTCAAATGCAAAGGACATGGACAAAAGGTTGACTTTGAATTCTTAGGTATATACGACGAAAAAATCGTTTACAATTACTAAAGTTCTGCCCGAAGGAACAGATTTTATTTTCTGCAAAATTTTATTAAATAAGAAAAATAAAAGCATCCTTTATTACAATGTTTGTTGTGATTTTCACATTTTCTTCGTGTAAACACAAATATTAAAAATATATATATATATACACTCTCATAACTTTTTATTTTGCTTTTGGAAACGCGCGTGGCATTTTACACACATCCTTAGTTCTTGTCAATGGATATAAATCTAACTTATTGATTACGATGTACAGTTACGATAGAAAGTGTTCGTACCTTTGCGACCCGAGTGGTTTTTAGCTCATAACGTAAAAAGTATTACGAGTAGGCTGATAGAAGTATAGTATAGTATAAATGTTATTCTAACATACATCTACATTATTTTTTATGTAAATTAAACGACAAATAAACTGTTTATAAGCAAATAACCAAAATTACGAGGAGCAGAAAGTGTTCGTACAGTTCAGAACGTGTGAAAAAACTGATATTGCCATAAAACTTTTGTTTAGTTTGGCGAATAAACTACATTATACCATTCCAGAACTAGACACTGGGTTTTTAATTATTGGAATTTAGCCAGCAAAAAATGTACTTCCGGCAATTTAGCGCCGTCTTCGTCATTATCTGCTTGGTCATCATGGTGAATAGGAAACAACTGTCCAGTGATTTAACAAACCGAATTATTGTAAAATACAAGTCTCCTGTGTCTCTTTCCGGTATTGCTATACAACTTAGTGTGCCGAAATCTACTGTTCAAAACATAATTGCCAGGTTTAAGCTTACAGGATCAACTGCTAACCTCCCTCGTTTTGGATGCCCTACCAAAATTCCAGAGAGAACCAAGAGGAAGGTTCTCAGAGAAGTTAGTAGAAACCCTCGTTTAACACGTAATGACATACAGAAACTGGTAAGCGAAACTGGGATTGAAGTAAGCACCTCTACAGTTACGAACATGTTACGCTCTTCTGGGTTCTAAGCATGTTGCCCTCGTAGAGCTCCATATTTAAAGCCTGTTCATTTAGAAGCACGATTGAGGAATGCAATAAAGCATGTAGATAAACCCTTCACGTATTGGAAGAGTGTTCTTTGGTCAGACGAGACTAAAATCGATTTTTTCGGCCACAATGATGTTTGCTATATTTTCTGTACAAGGGGGAACGAAATCTTCAAAAAAACACCGTCCCTACAGTTAAACACGGTGGTGGTTCGATCATGCTATGGGGTTCCTTCAGCTATTTTTGGGGTATACAGCCTTCTCCGCGTTAACGGAATCATGAAAAAAAGAATAGTACGTTGATATATTAGGCACTCATATCAAGAATGATGCTCGGAACTTGCAGCTTGGGCGTCGTTGGATCTTCCAGCACGACAATGACTTTAAGCATACATCGAAATATGTGTAATCCTGGTTGCAGAGGAACCATATAAGCGTTCTGGAGCGGCCATTACAGTCACCCAATCTCAACCCAATTGAAAACGTTTGGCATGAGTTGAAGACCAGGGTTCATCAGCGTCATCCGAAAAACTTGCAAGAGTTGGAGGCCTTCTGTAAAGTAGAATGGAAGAAAATACCAATCGAGTGCTGTCAAATGATCATGTAGGGCTATGAGGAGAGATTGCGCCAAGTAATGCACCTAAAAGGCTACACAATTGACCACTAAACTAGACGCACAAACACTTTCTGCCACTTCTATGTTTGGTTATTTGTTTATAAACAGTTTACTTGTCGCCCAATTTACGTTAAAAATATGTAGATGTTTATTAGTATGATATGTATAATATGCTTTATTTTCATTATCCTAATCGTTATACTTTTTCAGTTGTGAGGAAAAAACTACTCACGACTTACGACGAACTCTTTCTGTCGTAATTGCATTATTTTTTGCAGAACAAAATGTGATACAAGTTTTTAAAAGCATAAAGGCTGACCGTAAAACACAATCCAGATAAAACTTAAATCAGTTAGTGAGTTAAATCGTACTGAAGTACAAAACCACGCAATGAGCTCTCTGTGCTGTGCCTACCTCTGGTATCAAACCCGGTTTTTAACGCCATAAGTCCGTAAATATGTTACCACTGTGCCACTAGCTATAATACCATGTACACTAGTTTGTGAGTATGTGCCTAATGAATGTCGTCATTCCAAATGTAGATGGTTTAAATCACACGTTTTTATTTCCTCTCTTCTCTTGCTTTTAGTTTAATCTTCGATGGGGGGATGCAGTTTCAATCTTTTTTTTCTCCATACACTTATTTCTTCTTCCTGTTTGTTTTCTGGATGATGTGTCTCTATGTGTGTTTTCTTATAGCAAAGCCACATCGGGCTATCTGATGAATCCACCGAGGGGAATTGAACCTCTGATTTTAACGTTGTAAATTCGCAGACTGGATGACGTGAAATTAAAATAATTTTTGAAATCTACTAGTTGACGAAAAATAATCTTGAAACCAAACTCTCTCTATCATAATATTCGACTTAATTGAAATAATCTAAGTATTTCCTACTATGATTGTTTTTTGTTATTAAGCAAATTACTAAGGGATCTTGTTTGATTTAAACATATAAATGAAGAGTATTGTAACAGTGTATTCTATCTAGCAGCTATTTAATTTTGTTGCATAAGTTTCTGTGTTTTACTACAGTAAAACCACATCCGGCTATCTGCTCTGTCCACCAAAAAAATCGAGCTCCTGATTTTAGCGTTGTAAATCCGTAGACTTATTACTGTACCACAGGAAGCATAAAGGTGAGGCGCCCGAATGAGATTAAGTGCACATAAATAACATATTTATTACGTAAATGTATATTTTAAGATACACATTGGTAATATTGCTTGTTTCATTTCATCTTCTACACATCGTAGATAAAGTGAAGTGAGGAAATTGTGGTATTTCATTTGGTAAGTGTCCAGGTGGTTAGGGCGCTCGACTCGTAATCTGAGTATCGCAGGTTCGTATCCCCGCCATATCAAACATGCTCGCCCTTTCAGCCATAGGGCAGTATAATGTGATGGCCACTTAGTAAAAGAGTAGGCCAAGAGTTAGAGGTGGGCCTTTATGACTAGCTGTTTTTCCTCTAGTGTTACACTGCTAAATTAGGGACGGCTAGCACAGATAGCCATCATGTAACTTTGCGAGAAATTAAGAAAAAACGAACCTCTCAAGAACAACCAATCACAAGTTTCATTATGTTGTAAATCTCGAGCAGACGTGTGTTACAGTAGTCATTGATAAACAATTACTCTATACCTGAATATTAAGATCTACTAGCCAAGTTTAATCAAAATAATCAGAAACCTGTAACTTCCATATTACACTTAATGGTGCGATTATGTAAACCAAGCGTTATTAAATGCATTAGTAACCAATAACAACCTTTAATTTATGTCAGTTCATTTTTTAGATCTTCGTTCATCTGTTGTCTCAAAACGTATTAGGCACTGATTAAAGACTGCGCAATAACAGTATACATTATAATAACAGATAATAATTTCATATTGAAATGGAGGTTCGTTTCATGAGTCATTTCGGTACTCACCCCCCCTCCGCCAGTATAACGATATGTCTTCGGATTTTCAACGCTACAATCAGGGATTCGATTCCCCTCGGTGGGCTGAGCAGATAGCCCGATGTGGCTTTGTTATAAGAAAACACATTCGGCACTCATATATGTCATATTAATATGAAACTACTTTCAATTAGAATCATTTGTTTAGATGTATTGTCTGACCAGATGTATTGACCAAATAAATACGTTAAAATAACAAGTTTTGAACAAAAGTATTATATCACCGTTATTCGATAACTACCATTAAATTGTTAAGAGGCCAATCCGAAAAAGTATCTTGAAAAGACGGTGCCCGCATCACACAAAACTTAGTTAATTCATGGTTGGACACTCCAGTTACGAAACAGAGCACTCAGTTTATTCTTCGGTGATTGTGTTATTGATGAAAATGTTATTAAGGAACTCAATACATCAAAGGTGTATACAGAGTTTACGTTTCCATTGCAACTTGAAGGATCTGTGTAGAAACAGAACATTGTTTGGTTTAAACTTTGCGCAAAGCTACACGAGGGCTATTTGTGCTAGCCGTCCCTAATTTAGTAGGGTAAGACTAGAGGGAAGCCAGCTAATCACCACCCACCGCCAACTCTTGAGCTACTCTTTTACCAACAAATAGTTGGACTGGCCGTTACATTTTAACGCCCCCACGGTTTAAAGGCGAGCATGTTTGGTGTGACGAGAATTCGAAGCCACGACCCTTTGATTACGAGTCGAGTGCCTTAACCACCTGGCCATCCAGGGCCATAAACAGAGGAACAGCACTAAAGTTGCAGTTTATGTCAAAAGTGGTTTATCGTTCATAATTGTAGAAACAGAAGAACACCACTGAAGATGTATTTTATAAGATTTATTGTTCATAATTGTAGAAATAGCACTGAAGTTGCATTTTATGTCATAGAGTTTATTGCTCACAATTACAGAAACAGAAGAATAGCACTGAAGTTGCAGTTTATACCTTTTACCAAAGAATAGTACGATTGATGTCTAGTGCATTCAGACTGTCCCCTAGTGTTAGTCTATGGATTTACAATGTTAAAATCAGAGGTTCGTTTCCTCTTACTAGACACAACAGTTTAGCCATTATGTATCACTGCATCAAAATAAAGCAACCAATCAAATACAAAAAAATAGAATATATATAATGCTGTAAACCACAATTATAAATCGATGTTGAAAATTTAATATGAAGTTCCAGACCCAATCAAAAATTCGATAATTGTTATTTATTTAGATGACACGTACAAATTTTCCAATAAACTCAAATACATCACAGTATACAAAATACAATTAAGAGGTGTTTCTATGGATTCTATTTTGCTTATTAAAAGTTGATTTTGGCATATTTCATCTTAAAATCACTACTAATCTTGACTCATGGTGTGTTATAATAATTAGTTTGTTTTGGATTTGTGTGAAGCTACTCGAAGGCTATCTGCACTCACTGTCTCTAATTTAGTAGTGAAAGACTAAAGGGAAGGCAGTTAATCATCACCATCCACCGCTGCCAAGTCTTGGGCTACTCTTTTACCAAAGAATAGTACGATTGATGTTAAAATTGTAACATCTCCATGGTTTAGCCAGACAGGAATTCAAACTCACAACCTCAGATTGTGAGTCGAGCACCCAACCATCTTTCTGTGTGATACTACAATTCCCACATAGATTAATGAATTCACACATAAATCAATCTGTCTTTCTGTGTCAAACTACAACCCCTAAGTATGATTAATGGATCTACAATTTTGGTGTGTCATAACCACCTGACAATGTCAGGCCTCAACAATTATAAATATTTTTTTATTATTATTCGAAATTGTTTACATTTTCTTGCTTTGTTTAGTTTACCACACATTCTTACAAGGCTATACACAGGACTCTACATGATAAACGTCGTAACTAATTTTGAACTGATAATTACAGAAATAGCAGATCATTACCTCTTTGGCTACTACTGTCTAACAAGATAGTGAAATTTGACCACCACCTTTTTGACACACCCACAGCCCAAAATGATGAGCAAAATTTATATATTTATTTTACAATGACAAGAAGCAAATAAAAATGAGCTTGCAAATTGGTATTCCAGCACTTTTTCTAAATGAAGTTTTACTTACCATTATATTGAAGTTATCCATATAATTTATCCAATGAAACTTACGAATATTTAACGCTAACAATTTGATGACAGATTAAAAAGTTGCTTGGATTATATGCTATCACCTGGGTTAACAGTTACGCTGTCAAAAATATAATAGTTTTCAGTCCACAAACACTGGATTATTCACAGCTGGTTTTTTTCTTCTTAAATTTCATGCCAAACTGCTTGAGCAATACATGCACTAGCCATCTGTATTTTTCATGTAATAGGCTACAAGGATTAATCTTTACCAATGAATAATATAATTGATCACTGAAATATAATGCCCTGAATAATTATAACTGAAAGAGTGATGGGTTTTCAATCTCGCAACCTGCATATTGCAAGTCAAATATCCTAATGCACAAATTTCAACATAATATTGAAACACTGAATTATGCATTTAGTGTGAAGAGAAAGGAAAATACTTCTGTCATGACATTTACAATTTATAAAAATCCAATCATAATCATTTTTAATGATAAAATGATATAATGCATAGAATTAAAATACTAATTTGAATTTTAGAAATGGCAGAGCAATAAACTGTACTTTCACTTTGGGTGAGTTCAGCAATTAGCAAGTTTAAGCAACATCCAATTAACTGAAATATTATTTTATTAAACTACTGTGGTATTATTACACACACACACAATAATTTATTTTCAAATCCTAAATAAATAAATGTTTAGATGACAAAAAATATCAAGAAATATACTAGTGCCTTTAAATGTGTAATTGGTAACAAAAATATTCACAGACAAAGAAAGTCAAGTTGTATACGTTTTCGTGATTCTCTCATAATAAGCACCACTTGTCTGCTACCTAGTCAATTTATTTGTTGCCCTAATGTCGGGCCCGGCATAGCCAGGTGGGTTAAGGTGTTCGACTCGTAATCTGAGAGTCGCGGATTCAAATCCTCGTCGCACCAAATATGCACACCCTTTCAGCCATGAGCGCATTATAACGTGATGGTCAATCCCACTATTCATTGGTAATAGAGTAGCCCAAGAGTTGGCGGTGGGTGGTGATGACTAGCTAGCTTCCCTCTAGTCTTACACTAATAAATTAGGGACAGCTAGCACAAATAGCCCTTGAGTAGTTTTGTGCGAATTTCAAAGAACAAAACCCTAATATCGTATTTATAGTAACTGACATACATTCAACAGCTTTTATTTTACAATTTTAATAGGTGTATAAAATGCTCAATTTTCCAACATATCAATGCTTCTCTATGCAAACACTAAGTCACACCCTGAAAATAGAATAGAGTCCAAGCGAATTTAAAGACAGCCTTACGTAAACAAGTGCCGGTGAAGTCAACAAAACAGTGTTTACATTAGAAATAAGTTAGGGTTTTAACTATACGTACTAGATGTACTTGCAAGGGATCCCGAAAAGTGATCTGTTTAAAGAATAAATAAAAGCAAAATTAGCAGTAACAAATATTTTTATTTCTTGCTTTTAAAACTCATGTGATGCTGATGTTGTAGCTTACAGAATGCAAAATTAATCATGTGTAAATTTTAATGGAGTCACTACAGCATAAAGTACAATGTTAGGCATCTTTTATATGACGTCATTTCAGTGTCTACTGACAGACAACACACTACTCTTCAGTAGTGTGAGTGGTTAAAACAGGTGACCCATGCAGTTAGACCTGATAATCACAAAACCCTAAAATCAACAATACTTTAGAAAAAAAAAAACTTCTAAGAAAGCAAACATTATAATCTACTCAGAAAGAAAAATTTAAACAAATATTTTGTCCATTATTAGACAAAGATTGGAAAAAGATCTTGGGTCCTTCTAGTATTTAAATTTTTGTGTGTTATAAAATATTGCAAACTTAAAATGATTAACACAAAGCATGCTTCATAAAAACAAAATAATTTCAAAATCAAAGAATATCACAATCTTTCACAGCATATTTTACTTTCAAAACTAATTTGAAAATGGAGGAAAAGAAATAATATAAAAACATAGCTTGTAAAAACATAACAATTGTTATAAAAAAGTAAACATGTTTCTGAATATTTCCATGAAATACAATTGTTAATAATTATAAACCAATTACAAGATATATAATCTTGGAGAGATAAAAGCAATAGACAAATTCAGTTTTATAAATTTACATACTGTTGCTGAGAGCAAGTGTATGGTCTTCCATGAAGTTTTCTAGCTCACAGAGACCACAATGCTTTCAGTTTACAGTCCTCAATTTCCTCTTTGTTTATCAATTTTTTCTTATCAATAAGTATGATGAGTCTGTTGGAAATATTTAATAGTGTAATGACCATAAGTCATGGATAACACCTAATGTTCTTTCAATTTGCTAGGATAAAGAGTTGATGTTTATTGATTCTTTTTTTTTCCTTCATTATCACTTAATGGAAAAACACAAACATCTGTTCAATATCACATCTTTCCTAATAAAATACAAGTTGAATTGTTAATTACTTCATCCTTTAATGTAAGAATGGTCTAGCACTGGAGAAAAACTCCAAACTATCCTTTTCAAATGGTAAAAGTACCAAGAATTAATACACACTTGAAGAGTTTACAACCACCACAAGCTTAAATTTTATTATCATTATAGAAATCTTTTAACTATTTGCTAAACAAAGCATGAATTTCATACCTTTGAACACCCAAAGCTGGTAAATGTTAACAAGAAGAAAAGAACTAGTCTGGTCATGTCATTGTAGTTATTTACAAAGATAATTAAAACAACTTGGAACAACACAAATAATCAACACAGCACTTGTATCACAATATACAGAAATCAACAGCAATTCTGATTTTAACAATCAACAGAAAAGAACTGTAGCAGGACTATTATAATACTATACTTCATATTACATCCAAGATATATTTAGAGATGACAGTTTTAAATTTAATATTGCAGACATTTATTTGGAATTCATAACCTTAATTTTATAGAAAGTTTTTTCCCTTTAAGAATGTCACTGAATATAATAATCTAATTAGGCTTAACACAAAATCAATAAAAACATTGTTTGGACCATTTGTCAAACTGAAGCATTAAGTTAAAAATCAAAGGAGTTGTATATAAATAAAACAAAAAAGTTAATACTTTAAACTACTATCTACTACAGCTGGAAAACATGGTATGGCAATGAATGGTGTGAAATTGAGTACCAGGTGCCAAGTATAAAATTCATCAAGCTCAAATTTTGAAAGTTATATGTCTAAAATACAATTGTATATGTAGAATTCCACGTGAAAGAAAAAAACATTGAGACGATATTCCTCTTCAACCTGTATGACTATAAGAGTGTGTGTAAGAATCAATCAAAATCTAGCTCTCTGCCAAGAAAACCTCATAATAAACAATATAACAATGTATTTAGTAAAGATTTCGTTAGTTTGTATCCTCATTTTGCAAACTAAGAAAAACAGCACTTGTTACTGGAAATACATCCACATCTCTAACACCATCACCTAGAACTAGAAAATATTTTGTTTCTTTACATATGCTTTAAATACTGCTTTATAGGTTTCTAGTGGTATTTTGAAAATTAGGGTGCTAGTAACCATATAGTATTACAGTGGAACCCCTCTAAAGCAGCAACCTTCGGGACTGAGACAAACTGGCCTGATTAGAGGGGTTCCACTGTACATAATTAGGGATTATGTAAACAAGAAAAGGGACTGTGATTAAATGACCACTTTCAGATGGTGACCAAATCTGAGGGGTGGCTGCTTAAAGGGGTTCCACCATTGTATTTTTATCCATTTTATACACAGAAGAATTCACAAGAAAAAATAATAAATTTTGGGGGTAAAGATAGCACTGAAAATTTGTGAAAATACATCAACTAACTCATACAGCTCAGCTTTTATTGTATTCTTAAAATTTCTTTATTTAAAATATTCCATGTTTTTAATTTCACTTCTGGTACACATCATTTATTGTTGAAGTTTTTAGATACTACAGTGTATGCAGCTTTTGGCCCAATTTACAATACACACAATATATTCCTTTTATACATATATCATTATTTTTTATTTTCCTTTACTTACAATACAAAATTAATTTGTACAACTCTGAATATATATTAAAAAAATCACATGAAAAGGGACACGTTTCATTATCTCAAAGTCACAACTCAACCATCTGTTAATAATTCAAACTTAAAGTGAATAAAAATAAAGTGAAAATTACGTATATAATATTAAATAAAACAGTGTATTCTTTTAATTTTCAATTATATACTTAGCTTAAACTTTTCACCCCTCTTTTTCTTTATAAATATAAATTTTAAATAATTTAGAAGCAAATGATAAGTTATTAAACTGAAAAGTAGCTGGCCTTTCAGCAGTTGTGCCAGTTTTTAGGTCCCTAAATGTGAGTTAGATGTGAATAAATCAATACAACACTTTAAACCAGTCAAGAGTGATAAGGTGGTAGTGTAGTTAAACAACTCAAAATAACAATACAAATTAAATGAAGTAGTTATTAACATCTCTTTAACAAACTTCCATGTATAATGGACATTAGAAACAATACTGCACCACAACATGCAGTATTTTCTAGGTGATGAGCAAATTGAAAATTTTTTCTTTAACGTGCCATTTGCAGCATGAAGTGGTCAACCTCTGGTCTAAGGTCAAGAATCCACCTTTGTAACTTGTTTTACAAAAATTAAATATTCTCTTGTAAGAAGTTTAATTCTGGAATTACTTTGATTAATTGTTATACAATACACTTATAAGACATTCCAAAAACAAAACAAGAAGCAACAGATTTAATTAAACAACTTACACTGTTTTCATAAACTAATAAGTTCTATAATATTAACTGTTCTCCAAGAATGATTTAGAACTAGATTATCTACATAAATACTTACAGCAGAGGAATCAGTGCAGTTTAATGGCTAAGTTCATATATCATATCTTTCAAACCCAACCATTCCCCAAACACCCAACTCTCTAACTTATTGAAGAGCCCAATAACCAAACCAAGTTTATAATAAAAAATAGCCAACTAGTTTCTCCTTTCTCTACACTTACCAAACACAGTAGTCACTTATTTTACTTCCATTTCAGTTCAATGATCATCCTGAAGATGACAAATTCAATAATAACTCTCTATTTACAAGTCCTTATTATGAAGAAACCAGAACCAGTCACAATAGTAATGTTGAGATGAGATAGACCAAATGAATGTTCTTCTTTCTTCTCTTTATGTCAACCCAGCAGGGAAAAAAGACAATGCTGACACCCAACATGTAGCAAACTAAGACCCTGATTCACCTTCAAAGAAATGCATCAGTATTTAAAGGCCCCTTGTTGAGCAGCCTTGAAGATGAAGTTTTTTATAGTCAACTCATCAAGCTTATTGAAAGCTTCTGTCTGAGCCACAGCTGTCAGGTGGTTCAAAGCAAAACGAAAGCAGAAATCTTCCAATTCCTTAATAATGAAAAAAAACATATCAATGATGCACATTCAGTGCTGAATATAGATGTACAATTGCTAACAGCAACACACCTGAATATGCCTCTTACAAAGCTGTCAGCCTAATTCAAAAATATTACCTTCAAATACAATAAGGCATAAGTTGCAACTAGCAATAAATGATCCATTACACTAATAAAACCAAATCTTTTTATCAAATTAAACCACCTTTCTCTTATGATTAAAGGGAAAAATAACTTATAAATAAGCAATGTTATAAAATCATAATTAAAAATATTAAAACTACAAGAATGGTAATGTATTTCAATGAGTAATCTTTATAACATCAGAGTCTTGTTGGGAACTATTGCACCATCAGTTTTGGTAAAGAAATTAACTATAAAAGAATAAAATACACACGTTTTGTTCAAACATAACTTATGTTATAAAATTAAATTTGGGTGAATTCGAACCATATGTAAAGACTTTATAAATATCAAAATGTTTTTAGTTATTTGAGCTTTAAAGAATAATGTAAATATTATTTTTAATTTCTCACCTTTGCTTCATATTTAATTGCTGCAGCATATAACATCGCTACATTATCTATAGTGATGCCATGTTTGATGATTCGCTCACAGTATCGCTTTAGTTGCAACTCACAGTAAGAGTTAGCTAAGTCAAGCAAACCTAAACAAAAAAAGGTAACAATGAATAAAAACTTAAAATAACAAGCATTATGCAATATTTTTTTATACTGTGCAGACATAAATCAGTGACAAATAACTATTAAACTTGTGTTTAATCTACTTATAAATCAAAACTAAAAACTGAAAATACAATACATCCATTGTACCATTAATAAAAATAACTGGCTATAACAAATTGACTAGATATGTTTATCATAAATCAGTACACATGAGGGCTATAACCTGTAATTATAAGACCATAATAATTCTTCAGTTCAGTATGCTCACAGTTAAGATATGAAAGTGTTTTCAACAAATTTATTCTAAATATTTGTACTTTTGTTCAGCTGAAATTAAGTCTAACAAAATGTGATGGAACTTTCTAAGTTTATAAACAATTTAAGCTGCATATTAACAAATTAATGAGTAACCACGATAATTCATTCAGTTTCTCTGATGACGTCAACCAGTTAATCAGTTAATTCAGTTCTGTAAACACTGAGTTTATGTTTTGATGAATAAATAGACATTCAAAACTAGCAATTGCATGGAATTTTTGTTACACATTTGTGAATTTCAGAGTACCTGTGAATCTGGTTATTCCAGTGGCTGAACTTGAAGAAATGATATTTTTTGTATCAAATAAGCCACGTACATACTAACAAAAAAATAGTAGCTATAAAGTTTGTAAAAATTTGTTTTGTCATTCCTGAATTTTGCACAAAGTTGCACAAGGGCTATCTGTGCTAGCCATCCGTAATTTAGCAGCTTAAGACTAGAGGGAAGGCAGCTAGTTATCATTGCTTATTGCTAACTCCTTGGGCTACTTTTATACCAGTGAATAGTGGAATTGACTGTTACATTATAAAGCCACTGTAGCTGAAAAGGCAAGCATGTTTGGTGTGATGGGGAAATTTGTTAAGAATACAAGAAACCAGAGAATGTTCCATCTATGAAAGGGCTATTAATGTATAAGATACCAATCTAACATGCAAAGAGTTAAGTTTGGATGGTTATACCCTTGTCCTAAACTTTAATAATTATTTGCTATCCAGGATCATACATAATCTAATGAAAAAACAACCATATGTAACACAGAGCACATAATTAGAAAGAGGTCAAGTATTTAAAAGCAGAAAGTTACAAGAAAATTTATCTCTTTATATGTTGCACATGTAAGTACCTTTTATTTTTAATGTATATGTAATAGCTTGAATACACCTCAGGCTTCAACTACTTACAACCATCTTTCTTTTAAAATCATGTTTCATATATGTTATAGCGATAAGAACAGATAATACAATTTATTTTTCAACTCAAAGATAAGCCTTCTGATCCAAAAAAACAAATTAAGTAAATTATGTCCCTTAAAACGTGGTCTTAACAAAATACTCATTCTCCAACAAATTCTTACGAGTTTTGGAGAAAACTTGCTTTAACCATATGAGAGAAATTCAGTTCACTACTTTTAACTCTATAAAAATATATATAAGCCAGTATCCACTGCTTTTTTGGGGGGAGGAAGCACACAACTTACAATGTTGTTGAGAAATTAAATTATAGTTTATTAACAGAATTAAAATTTCTTCATTTGTTAAGTCTATTACACAGAATTTCCAACACACCAAGTTGGTGAAGGTCTTTCCTTCCTAAATATATAAAAATACATAATGCTCTTAAGTTTCACACTTATGTTATGTCTGATGAAGTCTGAAATCATCAACACATGGGGATTAGATTATCCAAACCTAGCTGGAGAGTATCTGAATGCTAAAACAGCAACAACTACTTAATTTCTGATACAATTCAATAACCTTATCACACTGCTAATAGTAACTTAGTAGGCAAACATAACTGTAAAAAATAGTTAAAAGTTCTGACACCTGCTTTGGTGAAACTCTGATAATATTCCTATACATCATAAAAACAACAATTTATGCATTAGGGCATTGATGATGTTAGAAAAACACAGTTTCAAGAAGTCTTGATAGAAGTAAAATAAAAACCCTATAATCCAGGCATTTTTAAAAAGGTGGACTTTTCTTCTTCAGTTTACCTATGATGATAAAAGTCCACCTTTCAAAAGTGCTCGGGTTATAGAGTTTTTATTGTATTCCACATCGGAGCATAATGCAAATGGTCAAAATCTTTCAATTTGTTACATTTTTTTTCACTTTAACTTAGTATTAAATAAAGGAATTTAAATCTACTAAACAACTTTGAGTATTAGACTAATATGATGTTACTATACACAGGTCTGTACATTAAAAACTCCTCAATAACAATGTGCACAGCTTACCAATAGCATCTTCTGGGGGTAACTCCACTTCATCAGTGTAAAGATACCTCAAAAATGCTTGATAAACAGGATACGAAAACTGCGTAATTTCTATTGTTCTATATAAAATGAAAACTCATCAGAGAAGGTAAAACTATACAACAACAGATTATATATTTATAAAATAAAGTTAAGTGGATTACACTTAAAACAACAAAGTCAATAAACTTTTCTCAAGTATGACTACCACATTTATACATTATATCTAATTCATAAAAATAGTACAGAAAAATCCAAAATAAATGTTAGGACTTCTCACCTTAGCTTGCTATAAATTTTCAATTATCATATCATAATCTTTTGAATATCTTTACAAGTCTAGGCAAATATATAAACACTGATTACCATTATGAGTTATTAAATGTAATCTTAAATTAAATAAGCCTACATTTAAAAATCTCCAAGGTACTCAAACTCTAAAACGTTTTATCTTAATCCTTAGCACTATATAAATCGTTCAATACATGTATAACAATCTTTACTCATATGATTTTTCTTAACTTTTCCTAGTGTACTTTACAAAAAACTTTTAATAAAGAAGATCCATTCAAAATCAATTAAGCAACCTAGAATGAATTGTGATAGTAAAATGATCCACACACCACAGAAAAATCATTCAGGTTAAGAGAGATTTCAATTGTAAAAGAAACGTTTTTATATTGTTCATGTAAACTCATTACTAGCACTGCCAATTATTTTAAAATGGTAATTATTATGCAGTGAACTCTGACATCGTAAAATATAGTGCAGACTGCCAGGTACAGCTGATCCAACATATGTCCTGGTTTTTACCTCTTGCTGATTTAACTGAATTTCCACCAAATATAGTACTTTACTTTAAACAAACATTCACAGCATTTTCAGTTAAATGCAGTCAGAATTAAATACATCTGTTCTTCAGTTACAATCTTATGTTCATTTACAAATTATGAAATGTAAGAAATCTCACTCCTTCTCATCCTCTCCCCAGTGTGCTTGAAACATGGAACGAAAATGTTCACACCTATTACAAAAAAAGAGAAAGGTGACACATGAAACACCAGAAACCAAAACATTCAACTATAAAATGAAAACTTTAATTAATACCTAAATAATATATGGGAATTGACACCCCTATTTACTCAATGACATATCCAACAAATGATACTAGCAGAGACATCTTCTAAGATATTTGAGCAAATTTACTCAAGGACTCTGCACTAGTAACCCCTCATTTTGAAGTAACAAATCAGAGCACTGACTTTCAAACTTTCTTCTGTGGAATCCATGGTTCCCTACAAAAATAACAAGTAAAAGTTTGTTTCTCTATTACTGAATGTCAGTCACCCCATCAGGGACCAAATTATTTTTAAGAGTAAGCCAGTTGCTATTTGGTCTTCTCCACACAGTTACATACATAAACAAATAAAATAATAAATATTCAAATGATTATATACTTTTAGAGGAGCTCAGGGTTTCCTGATGGAAGAAATGAAAAAAGAGATTCAAAAACTACTGAATTAGAAGGAACACAACACGTCAATACCATCTATCAATAACTTAAACTAAAGAATGAAATTTGACCATCACTCTCAGACCCCAAATTATACAGCATAATTTCCTATTTTGATTGTTGTGGCGAAAAACAATGGAATCACAGATCCATAATTAAGATTCTAACTACTGGGCTACACTTTGCCACTGGTAAAGGGAAATAAATATTGATCACACCAAATTTGTAATGCTGTACTCATTTAAAAAAAAAAAAAATCAATATTCTCAAATCTCTAAGTATCTTTATATATAAACAAAATTTATTGCCCTCAAAAACAAAAAGGCACTAAACACTCAAGCATTTAACATACAACGCTCTCAAACAACTACCTTCAAGAATTTACAACAATTTTTAAGATCATTTTTTAAAAACCTTTTCACTTAACAGAGTAACTTACCAAAACTTCCTCAGCAACATATTTTCCTCTTGTACTAGATAGATAAATTGGTAGTGGTATTTTAGGGTTTATTCCCATTTCTGTACAATATAGTCACAACTAAGTATAAAGTACTTTAGTTTGTAGAAGAGCCAACTGATTAATAAGAGGACACACCAAGGAAAAGTTAATATATTACCAAAAATATTCTGGTATGTACAAAACTTAGAATATTATGCACTGTTTTGTTTTCTTACATCCATTTCTCACCCAGATAATATAAAGTACTTTAATTTTTCTACTAGTTTTTGATGTGTATACTGACAATCAGATGAGTATTATCAAAAAAAGCCTAATACTAGCCTAAACTTGGAAGAGGAAATTTGAATTGAAGTACACAGGGAAGCCTACATACACAGTTTGTTCACTGACACTAAATTAAAGAACAGAAAAACTATATTTGTTTATAGTTGTGTTCACTGTATGCATTTATTATGTCTAATGTTGCCTCTAATTAATAAAATATGATGTAAGCAATAATATTTTGAAATGTGATATTTAATAAGGGGAAAAAAATTTTCAACCCTTTTTAACATGACTGATATAAAATATTCCATTCATTTAATAATTTATTAGTTTTGTGTAAATTGAAACTTACCTAATTTTTAGAATAGCCTTATGAACATGCACAACTCTCCCTTCTATAGAAATTTTCAAATCACTCGTACTCTGTGGGAAATGGGTTTGATTAAAGAAAAAAAATTTTCTAGGTATTGTTTCAATAAAATATGATTCTTTGCCACTATCAGCATAATTAATAACATGTACTGTTTTACTTACAAGATTAAATGGCCATCACTCTGCACTAGAAAAAAATCCTTAAATATCTCGTTTTTTGAAGAAACCCAACTAAAACATGAGCTCCAAAAGAAAACCTATATTTCATATCAAAGTGGTATTGCCTCGTCAAACATGCATTAAGATAAAGGAAGTGATATTTATTATGTGGTCTTGGGAACATTAAACAAGTCTGGTCAAAGTTGCTTATAAGTTATAAATAAGATGAGTGACTTACAAGGTCATCAAATGCTTGTCGAAGACTATCTCCTACTCTATTTACCATGCAAACATCTGAAAGAGAGTGAGTAAATCAAACACATGGAAAAACAAAACAAGTATTTGCTCTTACATTAATGTGCTAATTTATGTCATGAATTTGAACAGAATAATGTACAGTAAATCTGTAAAAGTACTGCCTGACCACAATTTCACAAAGTACAATAATGATATTTGCTCGATTGTATCATAATGATTTGATTTAAAAAAGTAATGCTTTCTAAATTATAAAACTAACCACATAAACACACACACATGTACAAATTAATTATAAATATTTGAGTAAACATTAATTTTAAAATCCAATCATGGGTAAGGAAGAGTGATACAACAGTCTTTTTTCTTCAGAGGAAAAAAAACTTATCACAACCATTTTCTCTTTTAAAAAATATAACATTAGAAGAAAAATGAGCAATAAAAAATTAACAACTGATTACAACAAGGATAACTAGGAGCTATGGACATTTCTCACAGAAGTACTTGATATAAAAACTGTTGTTAGTTCTTAAATGGATTTTTGTGGTAAAGAATTATTAATCATTGTATTTTGTGACAGATTTACTTTCCTGTGTGCAACAATACACTCACCCAGAAACTTCCATAAGTGTTATGATGTTAAAAACTGACAGAATGTTTAAAGCAATACTTAAACCACACACTATGACAAGGTAAACAATTACATGTGGAAATAACATCACATTATAATACCACCATTGCTCTTCTTATGTATAATAACAGACTATATGGAACATTACTAAACATTTCTCCTACATTTCCTCTCTGTGTTACTCTATACAAACAACCTTCTGGAAACAGAAATAACTCCTGCCTCGCTGTCAATGTGACAAAATAGATCAGCAAACTATATACCTACAATTAACAACTGAACCTGAAATAAACCTATCTTCCTGCATGAAACTATACCTCCCACCTAGCTTGGATTTTTTTTATTTGTTTTGAAATTTGCTATCTACACTAACTATTCCTAATTTATAAGTGTATGACTAGAAAAAGGGCAGCTAGTTTTAACTACCACCACCAACTCTTTGGTTACACTGTTATCAAAAAAATAGCAGAATAAAGCATCACATTATAAATTATAATACCTCCATGGCTGAAAGGGCAAAGATGTTGGATGGTAAACAGATTCAAACCTGCAACCCCCAGATTGATAACTGAGCTCTATAGCCACTACCCAGCCACTACAATTCCTACACAGCTACAATTTTCACACTTAAAACATTTATCTGTGCACGTAAAACAACATATCTCTTAATTTTATCCATTTATCAGTAAAACCCTGTCTAGTTGTCTGTAGAAAATAATTTCTATTCAGTCACCTAGTTCCATGGGTCTACTGGTGACAGCAGGAGAGGCAAAACAAGCAAAAACATCATGTAAATTATGGAAAGGAGACTCTTCAGGAAGTGTCACAGATTGTCCCCGACACTGTCCCCACATATATACCTTAGATGTCTGAGTCATGGCAGCTGAAATATGGTTATAGTGTGATCCACTGATATCCACAACCCTGGAACATTATGATATACACAAAATATTTAACATTCTATTAACTTTCTTTCATGAAAAACTGTATAAAAGTGTGGGGTATGTTCTAAAACTTTATAAGAAAATATTGTTAATAACACAAACAAAATTATATTACCAACTTATCATAACTTTATAAACAAATATTGTTAATAACACAAACAAAACTATAGTACCAACTTATCATAAGAAAAGTGTAACTATCCAATACTTTAATACTACAATAAAAATATTACTGGTAATCTTATTTCAAAACATAAATTCATCAAATGAAAAACTAGTTTATAAAGTTTTACTTCACATGTATCTAATTAATATCTGATCTCAAAAATAAGTGAATATTAATTTAATATCATTATTTCTTTTCTCATGTCAATTGATTACTTATACATGAAGCTTCTTAATTAACTCAAAAGTGTAAGTAAATATGAAAATGTAACAAATGGTATTACAAAAACAAAGCTACAACTTACTAAAAATGCCTCACGCTGTCCTTCCATAAAACAAAGTCGACTTAAAAACTTGAAAAAGTTGACCCCCCACAACACTTACTAAGAAACAGAATTACTGTTGCCAAAAATTAAAGACAGGTATAGCTAATTTCACCTTGTATGCTTTTTGTTATAAACATAAAAGTACCTGAATTACCTAAAAGTATAGCAGAATCTTAATCCAGTTCTTAAATCAACCAATCATATTTAGTTTTAGTTTACATACTTGAACAGTAAATATGTAAAAAGAAAAAGAAAACATACTGTGAGGCAATTTTTTTCTGTTTAAAATCTTGCAAATGAAACCTAGTATTTAAAATCAATAATTTACAAAAATGTACTTTCCATCATAGACTTAATTCTGCTGTATATTCAAGAATTTAAGCTGTTTTTTTAATATGTGAATATAATGATTTTGTTATCCAACATCTTCATGTCTCTATGAAATATTTAATCAACATGATAGTTTGTTATGATAGAAAGCGATGAGGTACACTTCATTAAGATCTGCGAATATACTTACATATTTTACACACAAATTGGTATTAATCTTCTTAGTATAATTAAAATGATTAATGTATAATTAAACAAAAATAGCATAAAGGTAAACATGGTAAGTTTTGAGCCTGTGTTCTCATTACTTAAATTGCATACTGTTTTATGAAATGTAAGAATTTAGTTTTGATAATTTTTTGAAAAACATTTGTTTGTTCTTAAGTACAATGGTTCAATGTCATCTGTCTGTGCTCCAGTCACTAGAGAAACAGAAACCCTAAACTTTAGCATCATAAGCCCTCAAAGCTTACAACTGTATAATCAACAGAAACAATAACATTGTTATATTGAAAATACTCGTTTTCATAAACTATGAGAACAACTTTAGCTTGTTAGTGCTTATTAACTGACCCCCCTAAACATAATCTCTGTTAAAAACAAGAGTTTTATAAAAGACCATTATATGGATTAAAAAATAGGTTCCCTCATACAAAATTTTAACATATAACTGTCAGAATCAACATAATAAACATATTTTTAAATCGAGTTTTAATATCAAACTATTTTGAGTTTATTATTTGTTTTCCATGCAATTCAAAAATTATTTTAAAAATTAGTATAAATCTCTCTGTACACAAACAACATTGAATATTCAGAAATATTATATGGAGAAACAAACTTTGTTAACCCTAAATGAAATACTTTTAATGAAATAAGTGTTTTTCCTTCCATCCTCATGGAATTTTACAAAATTAAAATTACACAAGTAAAAACTTGTAAGACTTATTTGAAACCAGAAATGTTTACCTGCCAATTTCAGCAGCAATTCTAACTGGTGTTACTTGATTAGCCTTGTTTCCAGTGCCTAACTGACCATACGAATTGGCTCCCCAGGCATACAACACACCTTCATCTGACAATGCCAAAGTGTGTGCATATCCACAAGCTATCTAGAAATGATGTATAAACACTGGAAACTTATATCACATCTTAATGAAATAACCAACATTAAGTTTTAAAGTCTGAATCTGGCCCCTAAATTAATAAAAAAAGTTATACCTAAGAGTGTTTTATCATTACCACTGCTGTTTACCAATTAAAAAAAAAAACTATATTAGAGAATTTTCCCTAATCTGCTTTTAAGCCCTTCAAATTTTTTTTATTTAAACTATTTTATCGTCAATAAATTCTAAGAATATAAAAGTGGTAAAAATGAATAATAAATTGAGGTATAAATCATGATTCAATACTACCTGTAACTTTCCATTTGACAAGTTACTCTTACATCCACCTGATATTTAAGACATGTAATTAATTATTTTGTTGCTGAAGTAGTCCCTACAAACATTTTTCTTACAATATACATTCAGGAATTTTGTTATAATCATTACATTTTAACAAATGTTTCATAAATGTACATAACATAAAAAGTATAATTTTGTCAATTGCTTTTGCACTAAAATGTTACAAAATGTTCCTGGTAATATATGATCTATGTTATGAAAATGTATACTTCTCACAATTAAAAATGTTTCATTAAACTAATGTAAACTAAATGTATCAGTGGTCTTCAATACATTTATTAAACACTATTTACAAAAAGATACCTTCAACGATTTTAAACCCAATAGGTTGAAACATGCAAAATAATGAAGCACAGTGAACCCATTAACAGTTGTTTATAGCCATGTGTTTAGCCAATTAACAATAATATGCTCTTTGACATATGTAATCATAAAATAGTTTTTAATTTTAAAAAAAACTTACATATTCACTTTAATACATCTATCTGTCCATCTACATTCACTGAACAGTTAAATGTAGCATAATATACACGAGCTAAGCATTTATACTATAACTTTAGTTGGAGTATACCTTCACAAAATTTGGTGATCTTTCAGTAAAGAATGAAAGTCATTTGTACACAAAAAATCATACTTTTTTAATGAAGTACTTTTACAAAAAATTTATTTGTGAAAGTATCAAGTCTTATTCCACAGTCTTGGCTGTGCTTTAGTGGACTAGTATTTGGTAAAATTCATCACATTTCAATTACTATCCATTATATATGTGTATAGATTATGACTTACAAACAAGTCTTTAAACACAAAACAGTAAATAAACAAGTATAGCAAACAATTATACCTTCTAGTCATGATGAACTTGATGTACTCATTTGCTGCTTAACATAGAATACTAAGCCTTTTCAGATTTCACACACAGAAGATGTGAAACAAAATTACTTTTTTAGGTTATATATATACACACACACACACACACACACATATAGTTGGTTATTTAAATTGTGTGTGTTATTTAATTTAAATAAACAAAAAATATAATGAACAATTATATCAATAATATAGAAGTTCCACTACAATTTATGAAGCTCAGTAACTATTCTTTATTTTGTCTAAATAAAATGTAATTTCAAGGAGACTAAAGACACAACTTACTTGTTTGAAATCTTGGTTTGAGAGAATGAATCGACTTTCTAGCACTTTAAAATGGCTTAGAAAGCCACCAGAGGAATACTCTGAGCTTTTGATTGGTTATTCACATCATATATTAAAATAAGTGTACATAAGGCACTATTTCCAAAAATGGAAAGAGGTGAGCGGGGCCCATTGTGTTTGATTCAGTACATAAGCCATATTAAAATGAATTGAAAAGATAAGGTTTTTATTTGGTAATTTAGCTTGGCAATATCACTAATTTTAGTTCCTAATTCATATAAAACTATAGACTTTGTACTTATACATCTCAAACATGTAACTTGAACCAAAGTTTGTTTCAATATACCATATGACACACAAAAATCAATACTTAGGTATGTTATTTTAACATTTACTTTTAAATAAAAATTAACTCATATACAACACTAAAGTTTGAATTATAATTTACAATTAGATACCAAACTTCATGATATAAATCCATAAAATAACAGTACAATAAAATTGAATGCAAGTAAACAAACAAGATGTTTGACCTATGACCCATCATGGTAGGGTTAACAGTGAATTCAACAGAGGTAAGTGATCAAGTAACTATTTTATTTGGGGTTATTCAATAAAAAAAACACAAATGTATCACCTATGACTCATATATTAAATTGCTTTGAATTATTCTAAACAATTTTCTATCCAGTTTTTCTTTTGAAAATAGAAATAAAAAAATATTAGCCAAATATGGAGCCAACCTTTATCCAAATAAGATTCCATTTCTTTAATCATACAATTCATTATTCAAAACAGGGTTGCTTTAATACCATTAAGATTGAAATTTTTTTCTATCAATTTATGCAAATTGGTTCATCAAGTTCATACAACCAAGGCTTAACTTGTATTAATCAACTCTTTTCTTAAGAAACAGAAATCTCTGAAATTAAAGTATTTCAAGATACACTCTTTAATAAGATAATGTTAATCAAGTACAGATCTAGTCAACAGCTTAGTAGAAATACACGTGAAAATTCTATTTTGAGAATAGATTAAACACACATCAGCAGTGAAGTAGTCTCAATAGATAGATAGCTTTACAGATGACTCCAAATTCAAATTGTTTGGGTACAATAAATGAAGGTTTGTTAGACAGAAGAGAGGAAAACAATACTGTAGTTAATGTTCAATAGCTGAAGAAAGTCTAGTAAGGGATGAATATAAGTTTAGTAATACTTTCCAGTCAACAGTTTCAGTGATTTACAAAAAAAATGTTGTCATCCTGACTAATAAAAGGTGCAGGATAATTCCATAAAGACAGCTCAGAAAGCAGAGATCCATCTCTGGGCCAGACAATAATCCTAAGCACAGAATAAAAGTTGTAAAACCAAACACTGACATTAAAAGAGATGACAAAACTCTCACAACCAAGATTTGACCTGCATAGAGTGGTGGCATGCACATTTTCTTAAGCTGTATAAGCTTACACAAAAAATAAGTTCAAAGGTACCTAAATAACACAGCTGAATCACAGAAATAATTAATACAAGATATTCACAAACACATTCCTAAATTATAAATTAATATACTTTATGGCAGCATGAAAACAGGGTGAAATTCTTATCATGAAGCAGAAAGCTGATGGGAAAACTAACTCTGCTTTTTTTGTATATTCTGTGATATTTTGTATTGCAAGTAAATGCACCATCTAATTATGATTAATTTTAATGCCTGTATGAACAACACATGGTTTTCACAACTTTTCCACTGCTGTATTTTTGAAAATTATTCTATGTACCTTACCTTCTGTATGATTACTCCTTGTAGGTGTGTTACTCGACATGGATTTGATTGGTTTACATTGTTACCCAGTCCCAACTGTCCATTTCCATTGTAACCCCAACCATACACCTTCATAAAGAGATGTCCAGATAACACAAAGAAGTAAAAGACACAGTTAAAATATGTTTTGTAGTTCTGGTATTTCTTTTGTTCAACTAAATAGCACTTAAGTCCAAGAAAGATACAAGTAATAGTGATAACAGATCAAAAGTAATCACTTTTAAAGCATGATATATTTAAACATTTCTTTGTTTCTTAATAAATACTAACACAGTGCTTAATGTACAACTTCTACAAATCATACTGAACTTCCTAATATTAAAAAGTCACTAATATACCCATTTTGTTGATATAATACAAACATGTCCATCTTACACCACTCTTACATTCATTAAGAAATTAAAATGTTATGCATAAATATAAGCTAAAAAATAATGAGAAAAAAAGGAAAAAGAAATTTTGACACACTAGAAAAAAAAAACAGTTTGTGATATATTTCTTGATCTTAAACATTGTTCTTTATGTAACTGATAAATCTTTAATCAATCATTAAAGTTACTATTATGTGCACAGCTTACAACTTTTGAATCTCGTATCTGTAACAAAAAACTGATGGTATATTAATGTTTTGTGACAAAAAAATTTCCAAGTTATGTCCATTGCAATTCCAAAAGAGCCAACAGAGGTAAACATATATAAATCATTACCTCTCCATTATCCAAAACAGCTACTGAAGATGTTTGTCCACATGCTACAGCAATACATCTTCTACAACCTATTACAAATAGAATTAAAAAGGAAAAAAAAAAAGCAGTTGTTATGCATCATTTCATAATTTCAAACCCGATTGATCAAAAGCATTTACTATTTACTATCAATTTTTACTCAGTTGATAGAATAAAGTCAAACCAAAATTTAAATTAACATGTAAAAAACACATTTAGGAAAAAAAAAGAAATCAATATAAGGTTGGTTAACATCAATCCTTCAAACACAATGCAACCAAAACAGTATGGATTGCATTTCCATCATCTTGATCATATCACAGACACAGGTAAGATGAACAGTATGGACTGTATTTCCATCATCCTGATCATATCACAGACACAGAGAAGATGAACAGTATGGATTTCATTTCCATCATCCTGATCATATCACAGACACACAGAGAAGATGAACAGTATGGATTGCATTTCCATCATCCTCATCATATCACAGACACAGAGAAGATGAACAGTATGAATTGTATTTCCATCATCCTCATCATATCATAGACACACAGAGAAGATGAATGTTACAATAATGAAACTCAATTGTGATTGAGGAGTTACACATATTGCTGTATGTTAATTCTTGCTTGGTTTTTTGTAAGTATGATGCAAATGCAATCTCTATTAACCTCCTTATATTGTTATTGAACGATTGATATCAGCCATACCATTTTTTCAAGTTTTTCTTCATTCATTTGCTTTTTTTGATGCAGTGTTCCAACAGACATTGAAAGGCTATATTTATAAACAAGTTCCACATACATTGAGTTCCAACTGTGATATTTGTTGTTTATATACTACTAGCTGGTAAGTGCTGTTTCACTCTTTACTGAAAATATTTAAAGGTACATCAAATTTCTGTAAGAACACTGACTTCAAGAGTTAATGATAACCTTGTTTACATTGGAATTTTGGTTTTCTTTTTTTAATTACTACCAGTTATTAATAATATTTATAAAAGCAAATATTCCCTTTGAAACTATGTCACCCTAGTGAAAGTGACAGACACTGCTGCTTGATTCTTGAGTTATTATGCAGTAAAGAATAATCAGAAAAACAAAAAGGAATTCTAAATTTTTGCTGTGATATTGTGACTAAGTCATTAGATAGGCATTATTATAAAAGGAAACACAGTGTAGTATAGTAATAAATATTCAATTGAGGAGACATTTAAAATACAATTTTAATGAACAACTCAAGTCATCCTTACATAAGCAATGATACAGCCTCCATGATGAAAGAGATATTTACACCACAAAGCTCATGAGCAGTAAGTACATAATTTACGCACACATATATTCATATTGTTTTGTCAACATTAATATAAAGCACTACTAAAACAAGCAAGAACACATCTTGTAAAGTCTTAATTAGGTTTCCTTTTGGTAAACCAGTTAATTTTCTAATTAATGCAGTATTTTGAGTGGAGCTGTGGTCTTAACACATGCACTAAAAGACCCAGAGTGCCTGTTCAAAGCTCAAAAATCATGTTACACATCATTACACGTCTTCCTAAGATAATATCTGTATGTATATGACCTAGTGTTGTAAGTTATTAAAGGCTATTAAAAGACTACACATCAAAAACAAACAGAGCAATGATCCAAAGAAATGGTAAATGATTAAATTATGATCAAAAGTATTCTGTAAAATACAGTTAAAAGTTACTTATAGCAACAATACAAACTTTGTTCTGAACTGTTAACAATGAAATATGCCACCATCTTTTTACCTGCAAGTGAAGCTTTAATATGTCAAGAATTGGTCAGTAAAAGAAAAATTTGTTTGCCAATTCGTCCTAGTGCCAACATGCTTAAACACATTATATTTCAGCTACAAACCAGGTTATTGCCTCACACATATCAATAAAACAGCTTCAACAACAAAATACTTATTAACCTAAAGTTTTACACTTAAGCTTTAACCTAATACAAACAATTCATCTTGCAAACATAGCTGTATGTGAAGTATGCTTTAAGCCTATTTAGTAAACATATAGTATGAGAATTGTAATATATGTTAATAGCATAAATCAGTCATACACAAAATACTTCATCAGTTTATCATAACTACAATTTAGAGGATATACGGAAGAAAAACAAACAAGTTGTGCAATACACTAATATTCTGGAATGTTTTAAACAGAATAGTACAACTTGTTTCTATACACCATCATAATTTACTGAAAATGTATTCCCAATATATACTTCCCTCTATTCACAAAATTAGCTATTATTATCCAGTGAATCTAAATTATTTTTTTTATGCATGCCACAAGACTTCTGCTTCCCCCATTACTGGAATCAAGTTATTTCAGCATGTCTCTCATCTGAATCATCATGCATAACTTCACCACCTATATGAGTGTGACATACATAACTCATGTGACTCCCTCTATATGTCTCTACCAAACTATCATTTCAAAATTCTACTCCCCTCCTCTCATAAGGTTAGCTAAAATCCCATGTTGATTAGATTGTGGGACCAGTGTGATAAAATGAAAGCAGTCAGAGCCAAAGACAACAAATGAGCCAATGTGGAGGAAAGAAGAAAGAGGGTATTCAAAGAAAAACCCTCTGGACTTTGGTGGAGACCCTCAGAGACGATGGATTATTGACGATAGATGATTAAGAAATACCATAAAAGAGTTGTAAGGGAAAGAAGAATGCAGGAAAATTGGGCATGAGATTTGGAAGTCACATCCCAAACAGGAAAAATGGAACATA
The DNA here is from genome assembly GCA_011833715.1 of Carcinoscorpius rotundicauda. Taxonomy (NCBI): domain Eukaryota; kingdom Metazoa; phylum Arthropoda; class Merostomata; order Xiphosura; family Limulidae; genus Carcinoscorpius; species Carcinoscorpius rotundicauda. The sequence goes on from CM022395.1 coordinate 53,859,970, forward strand.
ATTATAGGTCCAGAAGAGAACGGTCTGCACAATGACATGTATGTGCAAACTTATCCAAACTCCAACAGGGAGATGCTAATTCTACCACTTCATAGTAAAGCAACTTGAACAGCATGCACCAAAATATCCAAGAAAGGAGAAGGAAACAAATTGGGGTGGGAAGATTTGTCATAGTAAGGAAGGAGATGGTTCATAGGAAATAGGGAAAGGGAGAAAAACATGACATGCCTGAGAAATGAAATTTAAATGATTGTATTTGGCTTAACTGACTCCTCAGTTGTTGTAGGTATTTTCTTATAACAAAGCTACATCAGGCCATCTGCTGAGTCCAGGAAGGCATGAGAAAATCAAGAGGTGGAAATAGACATTTCAAGTTCTCATTCACCTGAAAAAGTTCAGCTTGTTATGGAGGACATGGGGTGAGGTCTTAAAACAGGATCTGACCCATGTAACATTCAACCTCCCAGCAAATAAAAACAGATAAATCCCCCCCACAAGTTCACCCCCATTTGAGATCTGAGACATAGTGCTTGTCAGAGATGCGACTTCCAAAGCCATAACACAAACTTTAGAATTCATAATAAGGTGTAATTAACCAATAATGAAAGTACGAATAACAATGTTACTGTAATAAACTGGGATTAAAGTTAAGTTATGAAATAGTCTAAATTGAAGTTAGAAGTAAAAATAAATGAAGACCACTCACATTAAACAAACAAAAAGGAATACTTCCAAGTACAGGTAGTGACAAATAAGTGATTATTTGGTAAAATCATACAGAGGGAGTCACCTGCATCGTGTATGTCATGCTCCTATTGGTGAAGAAATGACACATGACAATTTACATGAGAAACACATTGAAATCATTTTATTCCAATAGAAGAAACAAAAGGCTTGTGGCATATATAAATAAAATTACTGCACAGGGTAGCACTTGACAAGAAGAGCTAATGTTGTCAGTGAAAGAAAACACCATATTGAAAATAATGTTCCAAATTTCAAGCATTTACACAAGTTAGTCAAGTTATTTATTTGTGATTTCATCTTTTTAGTCTCCAAATAAACTCATAAGATTTTAATAATATTCACAACAGGACTTTCTCCAAGCCAAGTTGTGGATGTTCAACTGGTGTCTTTTTCATCCAATTTTGCTGAATGCTTGGGGTCACTGTCTAGTAGGCTTTTTCTTGAGGAAACAACCTGACTGTACCAATCAGATATCAGGATGCCATCTAATTTCTGTGGAGCTCCAATACCATTAGCTTAGATGCATCCTACACTAGTATTAAGCCTTCAACATGCTACACTGTACATCTTGCACATTGACTTCCATACTAATCTCTTCTTTGCCCTATAACAAGCTAGCATTGACCATTACCAAACAATTTAATTTGGATTCATCTTTGAAGAACACTCTCCAATTGTTTGAAGTCTGATGCCAATTTTAGTATTTTGGTTATCTCTCTTAAAGAGCAATTACTGCTACACATCCACTGAAAAACCAGTTTATGCTAATACATCTTATTATTCTTGAAAAAAACTTTCACATCTGTGATTACAGCTAGTTCTTAATAAGGCCTCTAATAGACTGTTACATATTGCATAAAAAACATTCTCTGAGATACTTAAAATCACTTTTAAAGTTGGTACTTTGTTACTTAATGACTTCTATTATCAGTAAATCTAGTTTATCTACATCAGTTTCCATAAAATTCCTACTGAAAAATGAATTTTTGCATTAATGTTTTGCATGGAATAACCTCCACTACCAATCAAAACTCAGATTTCTACATGTTCATATAAACAATGAATATATGCCTCACATTACTGCTGAATATACCACAGCTTTTGCTTTGATAGACATTATACACTGTGATTGGCTGTACAATTCCATTCACAGAGTACACTATCAAAATGTGACAGTACATTGTGCAAGTCATTTACATTTAAAAAATCATAAGAAATTGAGTACTATGCACAATTAATATCCATTTCATTCAAAGTTCCAATAATATAATTATTTCCAACATATCATATATTCTACACTTTGGTAAGTAACAAATAATAAAAAAATTAAACCTAAGAGCAAGATAAAATATCAGTATATTGTTTCTATTTATAAAGAATTCTTCTGTAAATAAAGTATAGTAAAATATAGAATATATTTATATGCAATAATTCCTGAGCATTAACAAAAGGAAACAATTTTGTTATTTTACTTACTATCACTGGTAATCAACTTATTTATTCATTGGAAAAACTTAAATACTAATGCAAGTAGAAAGAATTTTAAACAGGCCTGTAAAATTATCTGATTAATATATAAAAAGATAATTATATAATTATCTTAGTAAACAGTCAAGTTCTTAATAATAAAATTCAGCTATAATGTTGCTTACTTCTTTGCACTTCACACAAATTTTAGAGAACTGAAAACAGTTTCAGCAAATTTCATTAAAAATATGGTAACATTTCTATTACTTTTTTCAAACTCTTTATTCACTGAACTGGGCTACTTTTCTCTGTCTGACAAAACTGAATATAAGAAACCATGTTATAACTTATAATTTCACATTCCATATTCATTATATTACTAGTCATCAATATCTTTAAATTGATACAACAAAAAAGAAAACTACTAAACAATGCCCACCACCATTGCCTGGGGTACTGTAACTGAATACTAAGATTCAAGCATCACTCTTATAATGTAGTCATGACCACAGTATTTAAAGTGATAGTTTCTCTCAAATGGTACCATACACCCTCAGATTGAGTTCGGCACATTTACCACTAAGTCATGCCACACCTTTACCAATTAAATACATATATGTAAGCACACGTGTAGGTATACACGAAATCACTATTCACCAAATAGTTGAAATCACTTAAATAATTTTACTTGAACAGTAAAATAAAATGTAATTTCCAACATACATTTGACAGCACAACCTACCAATTCCTGCTGTTACTTTTCTAGGTGTAAGTTGGTTTGTTGTTGAGCCTGATCCAACTTGTCCGCAATTGTTTTGTCCCCAGGCATAAACCTATATAAATCAAAATTACATAAAGCTAAAGGCAATTGCTAAAAATAATTAATTTAAAAGTAAATCAAAGGAAAAGCTGTTAAACTTCTGTTTTAAGCACAACAAAAATGAAAAAGGAAACAGCATAAGAATTTATTCTGAAGAAATACGCATTACATGTTTTTACTATTTGTTTAAAATTCAAACAATTTTCTAAATTTTTCAAACATTACAGGCCATTACTGTTAACTGTTTATTGAATTCAAATTATATATGTATATTTATTCTTGAAGAATAGTGCATAATGTTTGGTATGTTATACAGGTAAAGTTGATGAAAACCAAAATTGTTTTGCTATATCCTATAAGTTTTATGAAATTGCTCAAGTTTTGATTATAAAAGCAAACATTCAAATTTCTTTGTCACATTCTATTTTCAGAATGCATTGTTCTGAATGTAATAGTATGCTGCACAATTAAATTTGATACCATATTTATAGAATGACTTAAGTATGCTTACACAGTAAAATACAAAACAATTATAATGCAGCAATAAGAAAATTCCATAAGTACTTTGGCCAAGTAAACAAAGCAGAATTTAATTTTAAGAACACTTAGTTTATGTCAAAAACATTACTTATGTACTCCTGCAACTATAGCTGAAAGAATACAGAAAAAAACAATTGTTAAGAAATTTCAACTCCTGGCTGGCATGGACAGAACATCATTAGTAATTTGAATTACCAAGGGTTATCAGAGTCCAGAAAAATTCCAGAGGTTCAACTTATTTTAGTCATCTAGAATTTTTATCTTAAACAGAAACACAGACCTCAGAAAAAACAGCACAAAAAGTATGAAAGAAAAATTATTTAGAAAGCAATAAGAATATAAAATCCAAATTGTCAGCAAGCAACTCACTATTAACTACATGTGCACAGAATTAGCCCAATGGAGAAAGTCTGTTGACTATAATTTCAAATTTACTAAGTGTATCTAATCAAAGTATGATAAGCTTTTACTGAACTGTATAAAAATCAGATACATTATAACAGTATTTATACTTTAGATACATCTAAATTAAAGATAAATCAAAGTGCAAAATGATGTCCATGTACAGAAATAAATTTATTTCTTGTTCATCATACAGTTTCTATATTGTATTTGCAAAACCATTAAAACTTCTGTTACTAAATGAGCAATGTATGAAAGAATGAATAGTTAACTCTGACAACAAATATAAAACACCATGTTGAATGGTACTCTATAAAAGGTCATGCTAGACAAACTTTGACCCGCCCTTCTTTATCCATACACACAGAGCTAAATAGCCACAAGCAAAGCAGCTCAATGACCAGAGAATAAAGAAAAGAGAATACAGAATATAAAAAATAGAGGGAATATGACAAAACTGTTTTTAAAAAAAATGTTTCAAAGGAAATAACTTACTGTAGTTGCCAAAAGTTATAATTCTCCTAAATGAAAATGTATTTCCAATAGGGACTTCCCTCTTCTCACAATATTAGCTTTTCTCAATCTGTGCTGCCCTCCACTTCCAAACTTATTTTTAACATTTGCCAAAAAAACCTTCACCCACTCCCTGTTAGAGTCAAAAGATGCTATACATCTCTCATGTAAATCATAATGAGTCACCTCTCCACCAATAGGAGAGCACTACTACATGACACATGTGACTCTTTCCTTGTGCCACAACCAAACTCAACAATTCAGTTTGAAGTTGGCAGAGAAAAAGACATGAGCACTGAAAGATAGTGGGGAGCATGACTGGAGAAAAATACCTTTCAGAAACAGATTTTTATTTTGGAAAATTACAACTTCTGAAACAGTACTCTCTCTTTACACTCCCAAGATTGGCCTGAATCTCACATTGAATTGGAGGAGAGACCAGTGCAAAGAAGTCACTGATGTATCCCCCAAAAGTGTCTGAAAAACACCCTTTAATTGAAAGGAACAGATCAAGAGATCTGAGTAGTAGCACTACACCACATCTGAGCAAAAACCTACCATAAGATTCCAGAAACACACAGGATAGCCTAATGCCAGGAATCCATGAATATGGCATCCACAATTAGAAGGAAGTAGATTACATGCACCTATGAGACCATGAACAAGCTCAAAACAACTCAAAACATCAACAACCTCATCATGACAGAACACCAAAGACAGCAATTAAGAGGGAAAGACTGACAACCCACAACCTGGGGGGGATCCATTCACAGGTGAACTACATTTGGGCATCTCAACTCTAAGAAAAATCACCCATCAAGAAGATCTAACATTCTCTACACTGGCAGAAAACCACTGCCCTATTCTGAACTAAAAACTTATAGCCATCTTTGATGAACTCCTCCAGCAGGTCTTATTTCCATGGTCAACCACCACAGCAACATGGAACTATTAAGTGGTAAAGACTTCCATATTCTACTGGAAAAAAGCAGAGAAAAAGAGCACTGTGGAAACTGGAGAGATTGCAACACCTGGAACAATACAAAAGGTGATCATGAAACCCTATTTTTAAAAGCAGACCACACCAATTTATTTAAATTTATTCAAAAGAAATCATGCCAAGGAGAAATAAACCACCTGGATCTAACATAAAACCTAAATGGTAAGATTAATCAAGGAAAGGTCACAGAAGGAAGAAGGTTGCAAAAGGACAAACAGGTAGGAACAAGGGCCCAAAAAAGAAGCCAAGTGAGCAACACAATAATGGAGGGCATAGACATAACAGAGGAATGCACATGAAACAAGAGGTTTTAGTTGGTTGGTCAATTTAGTGTTTTATGGCACAAAGCAGCTAGCTGCACCAAACATACAGTAAAAAGTTAAATGTAAATTTAATAAAATTCATAAAAGGAAATTAAAGTAAAACAAAATAAAGTTTGTAAAAATCAAATATCATAAAACCAATGCTTACATCTAGTCCACAACAGTAAGAGAAAAACTACAGTAACTGAAGTTATAAAGGACTTTCTGTAGCATAACTGTAATTATTATAACTCACCAGGAAGATTAACAGATAAGTACAGAAACCACCGTCAGTCACCTGGAGTTGTCGAAACAAGAGGAGGTAAGAAATGAGAAACTGAGGATAGGTAGAAAAGAGGAAGGAGACCTGATCATAACAAGCTGCAGAAGCTGTGGAAAGTAAAGAAGGTTCCAGATAAAGGATAAGGACAGAGGAGTGGTACAAGGACTCTTTGATCTTTGAGATCAAAATTATCTGACCTATAACAACCACATGCCAGGAGAAAAAAGAAATACACCATCAAAGAGAGAAGGAACACATACAAAGAGGTGCAAATAGAGATAATTTGAGGGTAGAATGAGTGGGTTCTGGAATTTTATAGCAACAAGGCTATCTTTGTCAAACATCCAGTAAAAAGTTAAAAGTATCAAAATTTGTGAAAAGGAATCAAGGTAAAACAAAAAATTAAAACTTAAACAGCATGAAATCCAATTTCTATATCTAGTGTACAGCAGTAAAAGAGAAATTACAGTGATACTAGTTTTAAAGGACATTCTGTAGCACGAGTTTAATGGTCATAATTTACCAGGATGACTAACAGGTAAGTACAAACACCAGTGTTAGTCACTTGAAGTTGGCCTTTCCAGTCTTAATTTCGAATTATGTGACATTGCAGCCATGTTCATAAAGTAAAGTAACAGAAGTTATAAAAGACTTTCTGTAGCATAATTGTAATTATTATAACTCACCAGGGTGATTAATGGATAAGTTCAAACATCAGCATTAGACACCTGAAGTTGGGCTTTCCATTCCTGGTTTCAAGTTATTTGGCATTATGGTCATTTTCTTATTTCATATCAAACTAGTTGTACTTCAAAAAGAAACCATAAAAAAATAACCAATTTATGAATTAAAAATTTAAATAATGTTAAAAAGATCAATGGCCTTTGAAACCTAAAAACATTTGTCAGGTTGAAAGTGTCACAATCACTAATGACTTTTGGATAAAACATGTCTAAAATGGTGATGTTTTTAGGAGTGGAAATGACAGCAAGACAGTTAAATGTGACTTATTATGACCTGAGTGTCACACAGACAACACATTGGTGAAAAAGAATGAGTTAAAAAACTGTGACCAATGTGTAGTCTAGTTAGAATAACTTCCTCTTTGCGATAATTACAGAAACAAGATGGCCAAAGTCCAATAGAGGATTTTATTTGGAAAAGTTTGTTTACACATGCTCACTCCAAGTCAACTTCCAACTGGCATAGACCCATGCCTTGAATACAGGACCATAGTTCATATATGGAACAGGCACAGCAGTGATAGTGTCAGAGCAGACAGACTTAGCTGCGGTGTTGGCAAGCTCATTCCCACAAATACCGACATAGCCTGGTATCCAGAAAACTGGATAGAAGTAGATGTTAAAGAAAAATGGGCCAGTTGGGTTTGAATATGAGTGAGAACAGGGTAAGAACTGACACAAAGCAATTCCAGGGCTAACAGAGCTAAGTGAATCAGTATAGATAGTACAGTTCGTGTACTGCATAGCTTCTATGTGATCTAGGGCAAGTGAAATGACATACAATTCGGCAATGAACACAGAAACTGTAGACGGGGTTCTGTATGCAACAACCAAACCACAGAAAACAATGGCAGAACCCACAGGGTTATTTGATTTTGAACCATTAGTAAAATGGGAATGAAAGGATGGTTTGAAACACGTTTGGCAAACAGAAGGCAATACTTTCACTCAGATGTATCTGTCTTCTTCAGATAACTCAAAGAAAGGCCACATTTGGGGATAGTAATGGGCAGATCCGTGGATGCCACTAAGTCATCCAAAGATAGACCCACTTTATCTAACTGCACCTGGATTTGAAGGCTAAAAGAAACAATGGCAGATCGTCTATTATGAAAAAGTGTGGCCCACTGAGGAAGGAAAACACAACCCCATGTGGAATGTTGTGGTAAAAATCAAAGTTTTGAAGCAAATATTAAAGACAGTTGCAAACAACAAAGGTGTGGAGGGGGTTCATGGAACTCCACCTACAAACTCTGGCCTGGAGAAGTATGGAAGGCCCCTGTGCAGAGCCAAAGCCCCTGATAGTGAACAGAATCCAAAATTTTCAAGGCTAAAATCCTGACAGAGTCATAGACCAGTGACCCATAGTCTAGTTTTGATTGAATAAGGGCACAATAGATTTTTTTGTATGGAACATTAATCCACCCCCCAAAAGGTGGAAGAGAGGACACGAATGATGTTCAGTGCTCTTGTACAGTTGACCCATAGCTACTTGATGGATGAAATAAATGTCAGCTTACTGTTAAATATAAGCCCCAAAAACTTTGCCTCAGGTACCACGGGAAGCACAGTTTCACCAAAACAGATTTCAAAATCAGGATGAATACTCCGTTGACAGCACAAATGCATGCAAACAGTTTAGGAGGAACAAATGTTGAAACCATTTGCTGTGGTCCACATCAGTAAATGATTGAGGGTAGTCTGTTGCTGCTGCTCAATATACATATCTGACAACTGACACGAGGTGTGGAAGTCATCAACAAAGAGACCATTTGCAACTATAGGAGGTAGTTGTCCAGTAATGCCATTAAACTTTCTAATGAAAAGTGTGACACTCAAGATACAACCCTGAGGGACTCCAAGTTCCTGTGGAAAAGAATTGGAAAGTGTCAAACACACACAAACCTGAAATTGCCAATTCATAAAAATTTTTTTTTATCAAAATCAGTAACTTGCCACGCAACCCACACAAGTGGAGATCTTGCACGTTACCATACCTCCAAATTGTATCATAAGCTTTCTCAAGGTTAAAAAATACAAAAACAAGATGTTATCACTTGATGTTAAAACATTCTCCTATTAGATCTGGTTAAAAACAATCAGGAAAATAGCAAAAAAGGCAGAAGAGAAATGGCACACCACCCTGTATTGAATATCATCAGGTCTTACTAATGTACTGCCAGACCAATGAAAAGCAAGTTTAAATTTCACCAGTGTAAGGAGGTAATTATAGTTGTAGAAATGATCAGCCTGAAAGGAAAGAGACGATCATTCTGCTCATGTTTTGTTGGCTAAAAAAATGGGGGATGAAGCAGAAATGCTAGATGTACAAGAAATCTTTTACTAAAAGTAGTGGTGGTGCTCTGAGTATCAGCAACTTCCTGGCCATCAGTAAACAAGACTGAAAGATGGGAAGAAGGATACCGGCCAATAACCTTTTGAATTTTGTTCCATACAATTTTGAAACTGGTGGTAGAAGTAATGCTAGGGGTGTTTTTAATCCAAGATTCATTCTGTCTTTGACATCTGACCTGCTGAAATACAATGCAGTTTTAAAGTGTGGGATATCTATGAAAGGTAACCCAAGCCTGTTTTTGAGCTTTTCTTGTCATGCAGCAAACAGAATTACACCAAAGATGAAAATACTGTGGAAAACATGTTGAGGTTTCAGGAATACACTGAAAAACTGCCTGGACAATATAGTCAGTCACTGCTACCACACAGTCATCTATTGATGACTTACACGTGATAGCAGAATCAAGTTCTGAGAGAATGGTGAAAGAAGGCCAGTTACCCTGGTCCAACTTCCAGTGAAGCACATGGGTCAGATGTCATCAACTACGGCCAGTCTCTCTTGAAATTATCACTAGCATACTAGCATAGACTCTCCAAAAAATAAAAGTGAAACTTGAAAGGGAGCAGATAGAAATATCTATAGCAATAAAAGGACTAACTAGGTACATGAACCGGTTTTGAAGAGAGACAAGTTGTGGTCCAAGAGCATATGCTCTATAGTATGACTCCTCCCATCAATACTAGCACCACCTCAAAGGAGATTATGTCTATAAAAATCTATTATAGATCTCTTCAGGAGGCAGGTAGAGAGAACAAAAAGTGGTGATATGACCCAAGGAAATAAAAATTGACCACAGCCTCCAAAGGAGTATCAAGTGATAACAAAAGGGTGGACACATGCTGATCAACAAACAATGCCACACCACCATGCATTTGTCCATCACATGAACTGTCATTTCTACACAAGGAAAATTGTTGAATGATAACTATATCAGCAGGTTTCAGAAGTATTTTCTGTAAGGAGTAGCACACAGAATGGTAAGAATTAATCAAATACTAAATATCATCTAAATTTGATCAAAAAACCTTGACAGTTCCACTGGATCAGAGGGGCAATTGTTATTTATGTAGAAGAGAATGTGGTGGAGGGATCTTCTGTTTGCAACCACATTTTTTTTTCTCTATTGGACAAAGATCTATCATCCTCCATGAATCTTGCCATTGGTTGTGTAGGGAGATCTCTATCTGTGGACAGAGATTCCAATGACTGAGGGCATGAGCGAAGAGTCAATTTACTTTTCAGGGCTGCAGAAGAGTATGAACCTGAGGAAACATATAAACCTGAAGGAAGTGAAACTGTGTAGCCACTGAAAGAAGTGGTAAGGAAAGAGATGGAAATAGACACAGATAGGTCAACTTTTCTCATTATGGAGTGAACAAGATCCTTAAGATGTTTTGCAAACAATTCTGTTGGAGGCACAGAAAAATCTCTCTGCACTCCCACTGTGGTCATGGAATGGAGTGCAGCAGCATATGTCCGAGAAAGAGTTGGGGACAATAATTTTGAGCCTCTGAGCAGGTGATATTTTTTAAGTGTTTAGGAGTTGCATCTCTTTCTCTTCTACCCATTTAGGACAAGAAATAAAGTAAGAGGAGTGTGGGCTACTATAGTTAATATAGTATGGTTCCAGATTTTACTTATAAGCATCATGGCCTTTACCACCACTACAGGTGCATAAATAAAAAGAAGCATGACATGATGTTTTTGAGTGACCAAACCACCGACAATGGAAACATATGAGAGGGCCAGGAATGTAAGGTGGTACCTTGCAGTTCAGATAACCTGCTTTCACTGTAGCAGGAGAATGAGGTGATGTAAATGTTAGTATCAGAACATTAGTAGAAATCATAATTCCATCTTTAGGGGTGAAAATTTAACATACTGTAATAACACCATGGCTGGAGATTACAGCAAGAATTTTCAACTCTGGAACATTCTTTAAATCCCTCTCAACTCTTAACTCCTCTGGAAAAATTCAAAGTTGCATAGGGAGTAACCTCAATGGGTATATTTCCAATGGCTTTTGATTTCAAGAGGAGTTTGATATGCTGTGGTAAAGATGTTTCCACAAATATTTCTCCAAAATGCAACCGCTTTATTAACTTTGAAGAGCCAGCAAGTCTCTATAATCTCTTCTGAATAAGAAATGGAGACATCTGCTCCAGGAATTTCTCAGATAAGGAATGGGGAATCAGAAATCGAGGTGTAGAATCTGGCTTTAATGGTAACTGTACAACAGAGTCATCCATGTGTCATCATTTTTCAATGATGCGTTTTTTCAATTCTTTCATTTTTATTTATTTTGTTAGAAAGAAAGGTATCCATAACAAAGAAGCTTCATTTTAGTGTCCACTGACCCCACTCACCATGGAGCCCTCTGAGGGCTGTAATGTCTACAGTGCTAAACAAGGACACTGCAGCAATGCCAGGGTTTCATGACCACTATGCCCAAACACCAACATCAGATACAATGTCCACAACACCTGATGAGAACATCCAACATTGGTACTTGGTTGACCTTAGCCCAAATTGACCTGCAGACTGGCCCTATGGAAGCCACCCCAAGGCTGGCCATCTATAGAAATTCAAGACCAAAGTAGAGTGTTAGGGTTTGACCCCTCAACCATCAGGATCCTCAAAAGAGGTAATCTGAAATAACAGAACATTCCCTGGGAGGTTCCCTCACCATGTACAGAAATCTACACCAAAGGAGTGAGGGAAAAAATAACTACATTAATGTCTCAGACTATAAGCAATAGATACCTCTGTGGTCAACAGAGCTGGAAAAAATGGATCAACAGGGAAACAAAAAAATTGGAAGGTATGGAATAATACCACCAAACACCCAAAATTGAGAAGACCAAAGAACCATGTTAGACACTTACAAATACAGGCAACAATTGAGTGAGAAGCCCAGAAACAAAGATTCAATACTCAGGAGAAACAAATCACCCCAGCTGAATAAACAGATGGCCAAATAAAGATAAATGAAACAGATTAAATGTGAAGCTACTCTGTAAAAGAAACTGGAATATATACCCAAAGGCCTGACAAAAGCGAGAAGGGAAGATGAAGAATGAATTGTGTGGGATAAATAATCCATAAACAGATGCAACTCAAGCCATAGAGGAGGAAGTGGGGCTCCCACTAGCATATTGACCTTGTCACATACCAAAAACATTGATAAGCATGAAAAGGAGAATCCAAGGGATCTGATGCAATGTTTCACTGCTCATGAAGAGCCCAAGGAAACAAATGCATGTGAGCCCTGCTAAAGGGTGTGACATTAGAAGGGACCACCACCTCCAAATATACAGAACCTCACCAGTAAGAAATAAGGTAGCAGAAAAGGACAGTACAAACAGGCAGCTTCATAGAATGAAGTCTGAGAAAAGTAGGTAGAGTTCAAACAAGAAGGGAGTCGAAAGAAAAACCACCCATGTGTAGAAAGTATTAGATATAATGACAGAAAAACCTCTCCAAAATGATCAGCCATCCTACCCACAGTTTCAAGAAGGAGCAGACAAGTTGGTCTGGCAACTCCCACCTAGAAATAGCAAGAAGTCAGTTGTCCATGTATATGTGAGAGCAGCAGAGAAGCACCAACACGGAACAAGGGCCTAAAAGGCATAACATTCTATGGCAGGTAAACTGACAATGTTAAAAGCTACATAAAACAGATATGTCACTTGATGGGGTTGTGGTTAAAAATTGCCTTTGATAGGCACTTGTGTAACAAGGAATCCCAAGAACGAGGAAGGATAATCAATATCTCACCACAAAAAACAGAAAACAGCAGTACCACAGGAAACTGTGACAGACAGGGCTGGAAAGAAAATGGGACTCAAAGCCACATTCAGAGAACCTCGAGTCTCTCATAAGGAAAGGATGACCCCTGTTGGACAGAAGCCACCATGACAAGGACACAGTAACCATGTCAAACTCAAAATGTCAAAGAAACAGAGCCACAAGAATCACATATATACAGAACTGGGTGATAGGTCCCTGAAAATATTGCATCATGGCTCAAAAAAAGATCTAAGAGAAATGAACTATGTAATTAAGGCTACAATTAAGACAACATGCAGCCAACACTGAAATAGAAGAGGGGAAATGTCTCCAGAAACCCTTACAGGTTTCCCATAAAAAAAACGTCAGAGAGAAAGAGAAAAGCTAATGTTGGAAAAATATGGCAAAGGTAGGATGAACAGGAAATTTTTGGGACATGTCCCCTAAAATAACTGAATTTAACACACAACTGGTGGTCCAGAATGTGAGAACCTGCTCAAAAAGTCACAAGGGTTGACTGACACAAAGCCCATTGGAAACAGACTCATCAATGTCAACACCAAAAAGAATGGCAAAAGCACAGTGCAAAGCCAAATGAAAGGGAATAGAGAAATAAAAAAAACAATAGCAAGAAATAAAACAAAATATTACGGAGATAAAAGTTCTGAGAAAAAACAATGAAAAGAGCTGAATAGGATCTTTGAGATGGTATGAGAAGGCAAGGCTAACTCTGGAGGGGTGAAGATCAAAAGCATAGTCAGCATGTGCCTATAAAAGAATAAAAAAGTACAGTAAGAATAATAGAACAAACAGGAGACAAAGTGCATTCGTGCTTCATTTCCCCATGAACAAAGAACACAAAATCTTCTGACAGGTTAGTGACATGAAACCAGAAAAAAATATACAGTAAACACGGGTAAATTAAACATTCTTAAAGAAAACTGAAATGAAACAAAGCTGAATGAAGTGAATTTGTACTACATTCATGTGGGCAAAGTTAAATAAAGTTAAACCACTTCTAGGGTGACAATTGTTTTAAAAACAAAGACATCTGCACTTAAGCAATGCCAGATGAGAAAAGATGGTTCAGTGGTGAAGCATAGATATAACAGTAGTGTTCTTCTATTAGTGGAAAGATGAGGTATACTGATTTACATGAAAGATATGTTGGAACTTTGGATTCCAACAGAAGGAAGGATGAAAACTTGTTGCATACATTCAAAAGTTATAAATAGAAAGCAACACAAAATGAGAAAAACTAATGTTGTGAGTAGAGGGAAAGGACCATAGCAGAAACATCACTGTAAGTTACCAGAGGTTTAAAAGGTGTTACTAATAAATCTGATGCTATTTTTCAGACAGTGATATGGTTAAGGTCTATGCTGTATTAAGCATCAACCATCATTCAGTCAAGTGAAGAAAAGTAACAGACACTGTTTTTCAATGAAATATGATTATCTTAGCTCTTACAATATAGTGTAACAAAGAGCAGAACAACAGAAGTTAATATCCTACATTAAAACCATACATCTTTTATAAATATGCATGCTGAACTATACAATATACGCATGTTTCAGTGCATGTTCTGGAACCACATACTTCACCATCTGAAGTAAGAGCTATGGAATGATGACTTCCACAAGCAACTTCTATCACTTTACGTCCAATAAGGTTTGCTGAGATGAGACCAGGGTTTAAGCCTTGGTTAGTACTTCCATTTCCCAGTTGGCAGTAACCATTATGTCCCCAACTATATAGTTCACCATTTTCAGTAATGGCCAGTACATGTGGCCCACTTCCATATGCAAAGTCTTTTATCCCCTTCTTGCATAGTGAAAGCACTAGAACAAAAATTGTTAAAAACAGTGCACAATTACTGTACTTGTACAAGTCAAACATAATGTAGCAAATGTCTAAAATATTTAAGATACTATATAAATCAAACCAGTTTTGTTTTAATGACTAAAATACGAGATGATCACCCGCAAAAAGTATATGTTTTGTTAATTATTAATAGTGCCTACATATTCCATTGTGCTTGTCTTTTGTCTTTGAAACACTGTTATTTATAAGGAAGAAACAAAGTACTACAGGTACGATTCATCTTTCAATTAAGATTGGTTTGTGACAATGCGATATAAATATATAAATGTATATAGTCAGTAAAATACTGTAGTTGTGCAGCAAAATACACAGTTTATCTTCTCACCTAATAAATAATAGATAAGAAACACAAAACTAAACTTATCTTAACTGCATTTGCAATTTTAACCCATGCACATGACATGTCATGTTTTGTAACAAAATAAAAATCTACTAAAATGGACGAGTTAGACTAGATCAGACCCCTCCTTGTCCTAAATTACGTTTGTGTGCTTGTGTATAACACACTGCTACACTTGCTTTTCTTCCAAATTGTTAACATATCAAAGAATTCAATTTGTTGTTCCATACTAAAACTTCCAACTAATGACATTTAAGATAGATAATTGTGATTCTACCCAGCACAGAATGTTACAACTCAGTTTAACCTTCACCTTACACTATTAGGTTATATACATTACTTCAGTAATTTTTTTTTCTCAATATCAAATATTATTGTTAGCAAAGCATATGATTTTCTTTTTAAAGTTGTATTAATAAGCATTGTTTCATTTGTTTTTTGGAACATACCTTTTTTTGGCTCAAGACTTCCATGTGAATCTCCTAAACCAAGACATCCACTACAATTTGAACCAAGAGCAAAGACTTCATCATCTTTAGTCACAATTATAGCTTCATTTCCAGAGCTTCCAAAAACACAAGCTAATTTCACATTTGATACAACCTCAGGTGTAAGGGTACTGAATATCAGCCATTTGTCTATATCAGTCATAGCTGCTTGAGTTCACACAGTCAAATTTCAAAAGATTAAGAACTGATATGTGAAGACGACATTCTTTGATAACATGTTTGGAGATGTTACAGTTTAATAAAGATTATAAGATAATTATAACCTGAAAATAATTAGTAATATCATTAGATACCACAAATTTAGAATATTTATTTATTTAATTCAAAAACGTTTTCAGAAATATTTGCCAAAAAAACATCCATAACTTAACAAGTTTATAATCCTATAAGAACTGATTTGTGGTCCTTTAAGGACTACATATTCAGTCATAATCACATCTTATATTTTTTAAATGAAAAATGTTTCTAAAAATAACATATATCATGTATACTTATGCACATGTCAATGAATATGCAGTACATGTATCTTTATATAACATAAAAAACACACTGTAATGCCCTTCACTTCAGTATGTTTTGCAAAACCAAAGAGAATGGCATTTTAATAACTAAAATATAAAAACTAAACAATATCTCACTAGCCAGCAATATCTAGTTACAGGAATAGAGCATAAGGAACCACATTTTTACTTCATCTATGTGTATATATTTTTAAATTAGTAACGTGAAAAAAAAGACATTCTACAAATATTGTTTCTAAATTAAGTTTTGCCATCAGTAATTACAAAACATTACTACACTACTTATACCACTGAAATTCAAAACAGCATTTGTAACTGTAAAATAAATAAAAGTAAGCTCCATCAAACCTAAAATGTTCATTAAAATTAGAAATTGTTTCCTAAAATAATTTCCTGCTTTTAAGTACAAGTACTATACTGTAGCACGTTATGTGAGAGTTACAGGTTTTAAAACTAAAAATCAAATTAAAACTTTTAACTTCTACAGAGGCAACTGAAAGTGACTCGTACCTTACTAAATTTTTGTACCATACTTTTACTATTCCCATAATAAAATAAGAAAATTAAAAAGATGTATCAATATTATCACGTTCTTTCAGTCTTAACTTAAAGCTAAACACATTAGTTTAAATCATGATGTATATAAATAATACCACTTTAAAACGCTAAACTTACAAATTACAATGTGCTGAATTAAAACTTTAAGTTTTAAAAAAATTAAATCTGCAAACACGAAAGAGCAAAAATTACATACTGCATTAAAATAAGCTGTCGGACCTTTATTTATAATTGTTTATTACTTCTTAATTTAGTAACTGTAATTCCTAAAATTGTACTGTACAGCTGGGTGATTAAAACTTATACAGCTTAAACGTCACTCTGTCTTATTAAATTATTTTAATAATTGCTTTTTTTACCTCTGAACAAAAAAAAATTAAAAGTTACATACAAACAAAATTCGCTCAACACTATTACTAATGTTTAGCATTCAACCTGCATTTAGTATTTTGTTCTACTTTATTTTCTATTGTTAAGAAAGCGTCATCTGTGAATATTAAGGTTCAACTTGGGATAAATGATAAAATAATTTTAAAAATTGGAAAACAAGTTGTTATACGCAAGAAAAACTAGTTTTCGTATGTTTTGAAAGTAAACTGTATTATATTATTTCTATAGTGTTAATTTAATTTATTTCTTAATATATTTAACGTTTATTTTGTTATGCTTATGACAAAACTATTGTGCTTTGTTAGATTAATATTTTAAAAAATGCAACAGAGCCAAATATACCGTGCTGGCTGAACTTCTTGAAATAGTAACATTGGGACTAGAGTGAAAATATCGCTGACAATGATATCATCAAATCATTACATATTTGTGGTTTATGGATGCACTGTAACAGTTAAAATGGTACAAAAAAACTAAACTTCAAACATCACTGGGGTAATTTTTATTTCTCATTCATACAGGTTCATTGCTTTGGGCATAAGTGTATGATAGCTAAAATGTGATTTGGTATTGCGACATAATAAATATATATTATATGACTAAATAGATACACTGCTGGCCAAAATCTTAAGGCCAATGAACATAATAAAAAAAATATGCATTTTGCGTTGTTAAACTCAACCACTTATTTGAGTAGAGCTTCCAAGGTGAAAATGAGAAAAGGGAAAATAAAAATAAAAAACTTTTTAATATTTAAAAGGGAAAATGTCAGCACTATGAAATTAGCCTAAAGGTTTCAGACCAAATCAAAATGAAGTTTTAATTGGTTAACACGTAACGAAATTTAGTCATTTGTATTCAAGCACTAACGTTTTCAACATTTCCCACTGACATATTTTGTGTTACATTGGGTAAAAACAAGGCAAAGTATAAAACGTTAACAGAGTTTGAACGTGGCAGAATTGTCGAGCTGCAAAAGCAATGTCTCTTTCAACGTGCCATCGCTGGTGACATTGGGCTAGTAAAACTGCTGTTGGAAATTTCTTAAAAGACCCTGATGAATACAGAACGAGAATTTCAAGAACATTTCACCAGCATTGAGCAGGAGGATTTGACAGGTTGTCCGGCAAGACACCAGCTGATTGTCAAACTAGATTAATGCCCTTATAAACACATAATGCAGCTCAAGAACAATAATACGGCATCTAAGAGATAAAGGCTTTAAAAGCCATAAACATCTTCAAAGGCCATGCCTCCTTTAACACCACGAAACAGTTGGGTTAAACTTTGCTGAGAAGCACCAAACGAAGGATGTAGAAAAGTGGAAAAAGATTTTATTCTATAATGAGAAAAAATTTAACCTGGATGCTCCAGATGGCTTCCAACATTACTGGCACGATAAGGATATTTCACTGGATACATGATGGAGAAGGTTCCATTATCATCTGGGGTGCTTTCTTCTTCCGTGGAACAATGGAGCTTCAGGTTATACAGGGGTGTCAAACAGCAGCTGGCAAAATTAGAATGTTGGAGAGAGCATCCTTATTGACTGAAGGCCCTCGCTTGTGTGGAAATGACTGAATATTTCAGCAGGACAATGCAGCAATTCACAATGCTCGCAGGAAAAAGGACTTTTTTCATGACGAATAAAGCGATTTTTTGGACCATCCAGCGTGATCGCCCGAACTGAACCCCATTGTTTGAGGGTGGATGGCAAAGGAAGTCTATCGAAATGGACGTCAATTCCAAACAGTGCATGATCTTCGTGACGCCATCTTCACCACCTGGAATAAGATTCCAGCCAGCCTTCTCCAAACGCTTATATCGACTCTGCTAAAGGGAATGTTTGCAGTAATTCGCAATGACGGCCGTGCAACTCACTACTGAGACCTCTTCTTGGGCATTTCTCACCCTGTTTAGGACTTCTTTTTGGTATGGTCTCAAACTTTTGACCAGCTAGTATTTAGGCTAATTTAATAGTCTTTACATTTTCTATATTAAATGCTAAAAAGTTTTGTTTATTTTCCCTTTTCTTATTTTCATCTTTCAAAGCTCAACTCAAATAAGTGGTTGAGTCTAACAACGCAAAATGCATATTTTTTTCTTTATGTTTATTGGCCTTAAGATTGTGGCCAGCAGTGTGCGTATGGCTTATAGATATTTAATATCAAAAAACAACTGTATACATCACAACTCTAAAATCAGGGGCTTTATTCTCCATGGTGGACTCAGCAGATAGTCCGATGTGGCTTTGCTATAAGAAAAAAAACACACATACACATATCATATATAACTCAGCTGTAAAACTAAGAGAAAATGGTACTCATCTGCATTAAATTAGTAATGTAACTTTTTGCCTGGCGGGCGTCAAACTATAGAAAAATTACAAAACCCAATTGAATTTAAAAACAGTTTAAAGTTGAAAATATATTCTTTGCTTCGAACATAATTACAAATATTATAAGAATTCCTTGATGTTTATTGTTTTATATTGTTCTTTTTCTTCCTCATCTTTGTATGTGAGTGTGTGGTAAGGGGTTAACTAACTATTAAGGAGACAAGCAACAGCTGGTGAAAGATAGAGAGTTCAAATTGAGCTATATGTTAAACTTGCACCCGTTTCTTGAAAATTTTAGTAATCCAAGAATGAACCAAATCACAGTTACGAGATATTCGCAATAATTTAAATTTTATAAGGCTATAGTAACGCAGAGCGAAACCTTTCATAATTTAAAGTTAAAAATAGTTTAAAATTGACAAATGGTTTGGGAAATTCCATGAAATCACAACGCTCGGCGCATTAGAGGTAGACCTCGTGTCCTAACTGAAATAGCTACACAGTTCATCTATTCATCATGGCCAAGCGCGTGAGGCGCGCGACTCATAATCCAAGGGTCGCGGGTTCGCGCCCGCGTCGCGCTAAACATGCTCGCCTTCCCAGCCGTGGGGGCGTTATAATGTTACGATCAATCCCACTTTTCGTTGGTAAAAAAAGTAGCCCAAGAGTTGGCGGTTGGTGGTGATGACTAGCTGCCTTCCCTCTAGTCTTACACTGCTAAATTAGGGACGGCTAGCACAGATAGCCCTCGAGTAGCTTTGTGCGAAATTCCAAAACAAACCAAAACAATCATCTATTCATTGGTGGAATAAAAAACACGAGATTCAACGTGAAAATTAATAACCATGTGCTTCAGTGATTGGATACAGAAAAAGAATAGGGGATAACTGTTAAGTAGAAAAATATGTATATAAGAGGTTAGTTAGATTTAAATACAATAAATATTAAAACAGGATAAAATATTAATTGTGAAAAACTGTGATTTATTGAATAAAAATAAAAATACATTTTAGTTATGGTCAAACCGATACACACTCATTCACATAACCAACAAGTGCTAGAAGACACAGATATAAAGACCTTTTTGACAAGTTATAGTTTCTAAACTAGAATCTTAAAGTGAGACATTATTGTACAGAAACTTGTTTGATCAATCTGCAGGCTAATTGGAATTAGGAGGTTTAAGAAACTGTAGCAAATGCACAACACTTTTTATGAGGATGTGCAATTAAAATCATGAAAAGCTAGTGTTAATATAAGGATTTGAGAACAAATTTGAATAGATCTTGTCGAGTTTTACATATTTTTCTGACACCTGAATATATAATGAATTAACAACATATTACAAGTGGTACCACTTTTTCTCCACCTCTTGGAAGTTGTTTTGAACATTTGCTTGTGAAAGAACACAAACACACTTATTTTGTATAAAAATGGTGATTTTGATATAATCATTTTCGAAATAGAGCAACAATTTGTCCAAACCATTTCCTTATATTTGGTGTAGAGTTGTGCCTCGTCACGTGCCAGGAGTCATAGAACATCAAATTGTTCATCTGTCCAAAATAAGTATAAAGAAAATGGACATCACCAGAACAGTTTGAGTAGGGTACATACAGTGTACTGTATCCAGAATCCTGAAATGTCAGTTGACTTCAGAAAATGTTGTTTCAGGAATGTCTACTTGTAGACACCAAAACATTACTACCCAAGGTGAACGTGGTGTGATTATTTTAACGTGTTCAAGGTTAAAAGAAGTTTTGCAACGTTTTAGAACACGAATGGTATAAATACATTTATTCCAAAGTGCCCAGAAGAACAATGAATGGGGCTGATCAAAAAAAGGTTATTTTGTAAGAACTATCTTCAAACCAATAGTAACTAACATTTCCCGCCGTCGCCTTGTTATTTGAATAATAAAAACAAACAAACAAACAGCATACCAATTTACATGTACGACAATGGTTACATGTCATGTTTTCAGATAAGTCCTGTTTCGGGCTTGTTAAAGCTGATTGTAGGATTTATGTTCGCCGTCGTCCTGAAAAACAGATGAGGAAAGACTATCTTTCACACAGGGAACTCACAAGATACGGTGCAGTACATGTGTGGGCAGCTTTCCATCATATTGGAAATACTTTTTCAATGCTATAATATGTTTATTTGCTTAAGGGAGTTTCTTATCATACGACAACGCTAGATCTAGACATTTTATAGAAATATTCCTAGTATACCTAGAAAATTAAAAATGATGTAATAATCTTGAAATTTCGTTTAATTTGAAGACACTAAAGTACATTGACTTATACATAAGTGTTTGATTATTCAATGAAATATTCAGTAAGTGTTTCAGGCCCGTGTTAGTAGTGAACGATATCATGCATGTTCAGTTATTCAACCAATTAGCCGAGGAATTTTATAAGAAAGTTTATTTATGGGCTAATTACGGTATTAAAGTGGTTGCAATGTAGTAAGTTTTTATTTCTGCAATCAAATTTTGCCTAAATATCACTAGGTATTATTATGATTGCCAACAGAAAATAAATAATTCAATTCACTTAACATTTTGAAAAAGAAAAAGCAGTAAACAAATATAGCCATTTGATACAATTATCAATAATTTTTAAAATAGAAAATCCAGTTTAGTCTCATTTATGCATCCTTTTCAGCCTCACACTGTCTTCAGAGGACAACAGGAAACTGCACTAGATACATGTATGTCTAGCCTAATTACACTGTCTTCTGATAGTATATTCCGTTTAACTGGGGTCTTAATTAGCTGTTACAGACTCTACTGTGTTATTTTATCACTGCTGCCACTCTCGTCAAAGATATGAGAAAGCAGTAGAGAAAGATACCTGCCAGTGAGACAGTGAGTACCTACCTAACAGTGAGGATGAAGAATCATGAGGCAGTGTTTACATTTTCCCTATCAAATGCTAAAAAGATTTTTTATTTTTATTTCCCTTTTCTTATTTTCATTTTTCGAAGCTCTTCTTAAATAAGTGGTTGAGTCCAACAACGCAAAATGCATATTTTTTCATGTTCATTGGCCTTAAGGTTTTGGCCAGCAGTTTATATAGCAAGCAACATATGTGAATAAATGAACACAAACATTAAATAAACTCATTCATGAGTGTAGTACAATATGAATAGATCAACTGCATAGAACACAAATTTTTAAAAAAACATGTGAACTGAAGTAAAGGATTTGATATGAATGTTAAGACTTTGCAGAAAAGATTAACTGTAATTACTGACCTGAATGATATCATTGGAAAATATAGTGTACCTTTTATTTTCATTAATATTAGTGAGGGATTGTTACAATTTTTACATTTAAGTAGTCAGCAGGTAGTGAATTTTCATTTAATAATTGGAGAAGCACAAAACTAACACTTTTTTGTTTGAGAGAAAAAACTCAGTTCTATCTGGTGTTTCTCCGTATGATTAGTGCACCATTCAGAAATTAGTGAACTTAATAATCGTGCATGCAGTTTATGTGAAGTGGCTTAGATATCATATTGAATACAAATCTGGTATGCCCAATGTTTTATTTCGTTATAATGGAAGATTTTCAGTTATGAATACTGTAATATGTTATAAGCACACAGTTAAATGAATATTTTCACAACATTGTTTCAATATTAGGTACAGACAAAGATGCACAAAACTATGGGCTTTGAGTACACTACGTGTGGTAAAATAGCATATTTGTGGTGAAATTTTGTAACTGTTTTTTTAAGTGGTAGTAACCTTCCATCTGCAAAACATTCCATGAGTAAATGATGTGGGAATTACATGATTTCACTTACTTATTGTTCTTTTGAATTAAGCACAAAGCTACACAATTGGCTATCTGTGCTCTGCCCACCACAGGAATCAAAATTCAGATTTAACGTTGTACGTCCGCAAACATACCACTGAGCCACTGGGGGGGATTTGGTCAAAACTTAAGGGTTAGCTCGTATCTAAGAAAAGTGTACGTTCTCAGTCACAAATATTTCATACTGGAACTATGTATGGCCTTTGTTCAAGTAAAGGCAGGCAATAATGGTTAGAATGGGACTGGGTGTGGAAGGTAATTTGTGTGTATTAGTCAGGTGAAGATATAGGTTATACGATTGATAAAGAGAGTGAGAACATGCAAAGCCTCAAGAAAAGTTTTATTACCCTAAGTGAAATTTACTTTCAGACAAGAGTTGTTTGTAACTGGATAATTATAACATTTTACAACTTATGCACCTACCTGAACTCCTGACTAATCAGAAATCATTTTATTTCATTTTCAAACTTAATTTTTGCTTCTTAAGGAAAAATTCTTAATACTTATAGTTATCTTTTTCTGAACAACACAGTTTACTGTGTACCTCAATCTTCAAATAAACAGAAATGTTGCATTATAAAAGTACTAGGGTAAAGATCCATTGGACTTTATGTAGAATGATGCAGAGAATCTGGAACTTATGAACATTCTCAGAACACCTGAGGCTAGCCCTGCTCTTGATCTGGTGGAAACAAGGAATCAGGATGTGTTACAGAGGAAATTTACAAAATTGTAGACTCATTTAATGGACTTAGTCCTTAAGTTTTCAGTAATTAAGCAATCACCAATGGCTAATACTCTGGCCAACAATGAGCCCTGTCATAAAAGAATCAACCTCAACACAACTCAAACTTACCTTACAAGTAGTTAAGGCTCAAAGTGCCATTCCACAAAAATATCAGTGACTGTGAACAAAGGAGCAGCAGAAATTCCAACAAGATGAGAATTCAAACCTTTTTCATGCCATGACAAAAGTTACTGATGCCAAACGTGTGCACACTACTGGTGGGGTAACTATACACCACAACCTTTATACTTTCACAGAGCTAAAGCCTTCCCGAGAGTGAACAAAATGTCAAAGAGGTCACTTCCAGCTAGAAATAGTGATGCTAAGACAGGCAGAAGTCAAATGCATCACTGTCTTTATCTTAAAATCTGCAACTGTTCACCTGATGGATTCAAAATGAAATAAGGTGAGAGTTTTCACCCTTGAATCCAAAATAACAATAATGTATACAGTCATTTTTTATATCAAATGTAAATATTAAAGGCTTTCTGATTTATATGATGTATTTTACTGTTAAATTATTTGTATTACAAATAAAAGTTTTCCTATACTTCTTCCTTTTGCCTACTTGGATTTTGTTTTTCAGTTTGTGTAGAGTTCATCTTCTTGTAGTTTTAATAAGTACATTAAAATCTTTTTTTTTTTTAATAAAGTTTCGTGTATAGGAGTTTATTGTAAATACCTTAGATATAATTTGTATTACACTATCAGTTTCTCATTTTTTGGGGGGAAATCCAAGATGAAAAATATTGTTAGTCCTTTTAAAGTTCATTTTGTTACATTTCATTTCACTAAGAATGGAACATAGTATTACTCAAGCAAGCTTCTAACTTTTTGTCTGATTCTCTTACAAGAATATCATTCTTTTTAATTATCACAGCCAGTTTTTCTTGTTGAGGAACTGGATAACAGTTGCAGGTGTATTCACCCATTATATTTGCCTGTTGGCCAACCGATATATCAAGTACCAATCACTATGTTATGTCTGAAATTTGAAGGGTTATTTTCATGTTTAAAAAGGTGTTGAGGCCTGAGAAGGCAAGATTTCAGAAGAGTTACCCAGACTTAACAAGCTTTTCCAGGGATCTTACCACAGATATTACATATATTTTTCTAGATTTTACACAGATATGACTACATTTTCTCTGTGTTTAACTTTCACTTCTGCACAAAATCTCTTTTTAAAGTTATAATTTGGGTGTGCTAGTAACAGACTTATGTATTATGTATTTTTTATAATTTTATTTGCAAAGAACTGGGCTATCGTGTTCAGCCAATCACAAATAGGGAAACTCTGTTTTTTGTTTGGAATTTTGCACACAGCTATCTGTCCTAACTGTCCATAATTTAGGGGTGAAAGAATAAAAGTAAGACAGCTGGTCATCATCACCCACCATAAAGCTCTTAGGCTGCTTTTTTACCAAGAAATAGTGAGATTGACTATCACATTATAATGGCTGAAATGGTTAGCATGTGCATTAATGGTTTCAATTTTATCTAAGGATATCTCACACTTTGGAGTGCGTGTTTTTCTTATAGCAAAGCTACATCTGGCTATCTGCTCAGCCCACCGAGGGAAATCAAACCCCTGGTTTTATGGTGTAAATCCAGAGACATACCGCTGTACTAGCGGAGGGCCTCATGCTTTAGAAACAAAAGCACATGTATTAAGAGTTGTTTCAGTAGTTTATCTCTGCATTTTCTACAGCAGGTTGGCATCACTCATGTAGTAAATTCCAATGTGTCAGCTTTCGTGGATTTGATATTCATCTTATGGTCTCAATTATATGTGATCTCAAATCATGGAAAAGGATTTTAGTTTGGCAAACAGTAAGGTCATATGCTTTCGTGTAGACTATTATTTATGGGAAATGAAGATAGTTCTCAATTATATAGATTAATAACATGTATGGTGGAATAAGTTAATGAATCATATTACTCCTGAATTTAAAGTATGCTGGAGTAAGGTTAATTAATTTTATAATTATTTCTAGATTTACATTTCTATAGTTCAATGTAATGTGCTTTTATGCTCCCAGATCTATAAAAATAATCTGCATATATTCCATATTAAAGAGATTCAGGGAATTATGATTGATTACTCAGATCATACTGCATAGAAAGTCAATCTTCTGCTTCATAGTCAAAGTAACACATTTACAAATGGTTGTTTTAATCAGTATATCTTCTATGTCTCAGAAATTCTGAAGATGCAAAGTTGAAACTATGTTTACAACCTGTTTTCATTACAAAAATTAAAAAAAGAATCAACAGATGTTATTTAACAAATCTTTCTTGTGTTATAATAAATAAAACATTTCAAAATTTTATCCATTAATGTCTAATTTAATAACTCAATGTAAGTTTTTTGTAAGAATCATCATCAGAAATTGTCAAACAATAAATATTTTGCCTCCACCTTTATTATCTGATACAATAACTGCTAAAATACATGTACGCACAAATATGAAAAAAGCAAAGACAGCTGAAATACAGCTTTTGGAATGGAAAAAAAACTGTGGTTTGTTAAGTAATACTAAATTAGTACCGTACAATTGAAAACAAAATGATATAAAATTATAGCAGAAACTGAAACAGAATATATATAAGAATGGCGCACATTAGATCTATGTAACAAAAAAAAACATTTTCCTGATCCTTTAGCATAAGAAAATATAACCAGTTTAACCAAAAATAACAGAAAGAATTATCGTTTATTGAATGCTGATTTAAAAACTACAAAAACCTTTTGCAGTATCACTAAACAATAAACAGCTATGAACATTATTTTAATTCTCCAATAACACAACACACAGGATTTCAGAACACAAAACCATGTGAAACTGCCTAAACCTATATGTAAACTACAAGACCATGAAATACCATAGTGATATTTATTAATAAAAAAACTACATAAATGAAACAGTGCCACAATCACCATACGCTGAGTGGTATGTTGTTCTATTTATCATTCCAACACTTTCCAATTCAACATTTATAAATACTAAATATCACAAATACAATAGGTTAAACACTAAGTACATAATTAAAGCATACAAAAATGCCAAAACTTGCCTTAATTATAAGCATGTCACGGCCAGATAATTTTACTATACAGAATGTGCATTTTTATGTTATCTTTTAATATATAAAGTGCTTGATTCTGCAAATAGCCTGAATTGTTCACTATAAAAGACAAACATGTATTATACAAAAAGTATCTCCTTAAAAATACATTTCATAATGACCAGTGAAACATTTATTTCAAAAATTACCCTGTGTGTGTGTAACCCTGACACTTTAAGCTTCAAGAAGTAATGATTAAAAATGTTACTTCACAGCCAATCTTTTCTAGAGTAGAAACAGATTTTAGGCAACTTTTGAATGGAATGATATTAAAAAAAATGTTAAATCATGAAAACATTTCTGGAGATCAGAATGTAATAAACATATTTTGATAGAACATGAAACTTCACAAATACATATACCAATCAGCATAACTTACACAATATACGTATGGAATGTTGTGTGGAAAACATTGTGTGTTAGACTAGATGGTCCAACAAACCTCTTTTTTTTTTTTTTAAGTTAGTTTGTAACACCTTACTTTGCCATTCATTAAGAACATTTCTAAAATTCACAATGGGCAAATCATATATTAAGTTTACTTGAGCAATGCATTTGCGTATCTAATGAAAAGTAAGAGCCATCAGATAAACATGAAGAAACTTAACCACTTTAATAATTCCTAGAATATTTACTAACCCTTTAGTTTTTGTTTTACCAGTCTTATTAATCTAGTGATAAATGCAAGAGTTCTTTCTGAACACAAAATCTCATTGGGTATTAACAACACAACATAAAAGGTTTTCCATTTACAAAATTTTAGGTTGTTGACTACAGTATTTAATTCTTCCATTCTACAAACATTAATAAAATACACAACTCCATTTTGACAAAAGACAGAATAATATCTCAACATTTATGAGTTGTTCAAATGTATATTACATACATATTGCTGTGCATTAATTAAATAACAAAAAGTTTCCAATATTGGATGATAAGTATACTATTTATTGTTTCCAATTTCTTTTTAACAAGGAAGCCAAACCTTTCTACAGTATATCATTAAATTTATCAACACTATAACATGTACATCATCACTTTTTATAATACTTTGAAAGTGTTATAGTTATTAACTTCTGTCATAAGAACAAATATGAGTACAAACTTTTAATTACTGTAAATTTTCCACAACACGATAAAAACTTACAATACCAAAGTTAGCTCAGCACTTTCTAAGATCTAAAAATATAGTTTGATTTTTTATAAAATTTACCATAATTTATACACGTTTCAGTCATACAGAAGACATAAAAGTCATGTTAATAAACTTTAGAACTTTTTTACTTTGTATTCACTAATATGTATATGACTATTATATCAAAAGTGATTGTGACATTCTCAGATGTTTAGATCAATTTATTATAACTTTAATTCATAAAACTGTTTGTGTTTTTTTTATTAATGTTGATTTTCTTTCAACTTAGTGTTTCTGGATTGTTTAAACAAATCTCATTTGAGCATTTTTATAAAATTTCATTGCAAGTCATAAGCAAAATATTTCAAAAAAGGAGTTATTAAAACCTAAATAATATACCTTTATGACAGATAAAATCCACTAATATAAGAATTTTATAGTATTGTAAATAAACAAAATTCCAAGTCTGTAATTAAAAAAAACATGGAGTACTTAACCTAAAATAACAAATATGATGCATAAACTGAAATTTCATTTAACATGTTAATATAAAAAATTGTAAATGTAAATGAAAAGTAAACACAAAAAGAATTTCATGAAACATAAAAAGTAATAAATGTTTTGTACTAAAGAGAAGAAACATCACAACCAATAACCAAGTAATAAACCAATGAATTTCTGCAGTTTAAAATATATGGCACAATGTTCTTTGGTGTTGCACCTTAAAAATAAAAAAAAACAGACTGATGAGATCACAATTAAATATGAGATATTACGTACTTAACAAAACATTTGATTTGAAATCAAAACTAAAGATCAGGAAAATATACAAAACATAACTTCATGGTCACTTAATTAAACATGAAAAACGTGGCATTAGCTATGTTCATGTAAGTGTCACAATCTTCATAACTCTGACACTTTTCTATAGTATTACATTTCATTGGTGAACTTTTGTTAGATGTTCTCCATCTGTTTACTATGGTTTTATCTATTTTTTGGTACAAGTAGCCTTGTTACTAAATTACTTCAATATTCAATACAGATATTTTATATGGCTGTAGAAAAAGTTAATTCTAAGTTCACGCATCTACCAAATGCATGAGATCACGTGGGACTTTGAAGACAAACCTCTGTCTTGAGCCATTTAAATGTTATCCATACAAGGAAAATGAACAAAAAATATTACTTTTTAGAATTTCCAATGGATGAATTACTATATGCCCTGCCAAATAAAGTATAATAATCCAACCCAATTTAGAATTTCATAAAATATATTTTATAAACATAATTAAGATTATAAATTATGTCTAATAATTGGTGTTTCAACACCCCCAACTAACGTGTTTACTGTTTAAATCTACTAAACTTTATCAAATGTTTATTATAATTGACAAAATTTTGGATTAAATTTCTATCAGGATTTTTGAGAAACATAAATATTAGATATGATAGTTTTTATTTTATTAATCCAAATATTCATTACAACCACATCATGACATAATAGCAAACCTGCTGCCAAAAGCATCCCTCAAAAATGAGTTAAATTTCTTAAGCTTAATTTCTGAAGTTCACGAGTGTTGCAGATGGTACACTGTTCACATAAAATAAAAATATAATTTTCAACACTTTTACTTTTTATATAAAATAGATTATAATAGTATGGCATATTCTTAAACCAACTCTTAGATATTTATAAAACACAAGTCAGCTCTTATTTACCCATAAAAGATGTAATGAATTTACTTCAGAAACAAGACATTATGGAAGTTTTTTGTTATAAGAACACCTTGTTGTGATAGCTTTCCATTATTTGAGCCATTAATTTTATTTTCCTAAACAAATCGGTAAACTACAAAATAAGTACAGTAACAAAAAGTTTGCCCTCATCTAACAGCGAGCTAGCTTAACCAGAATACAAATTGAATTTCATTAATATATTATTAGAATTAAAAAAATGCATATTGCACATGACTAAAATATTACTAAACATTTCAACACTAAATACATGAGAAAATGTACAATCCTGTAATTCTAAGTGAAAACAGACATGTTTTAAGCAATAATAATTCCAGCAAAAGAGTTATTTCCTAGAGTGGATATCCAAGTCTTTTATGACAAGGCACATTAAACAGTTAAAATATATTTGTACCAAAGTGTACAACCACAAAAGCTGTTATTCTTCAAAATATCTGTGTAAATATTTTCACTATAGTGATAAAATATATTTTTCATATTTAGTTCCAACAAATACTGACATATAAATGTAATCACAAGTATTATGAGAAATGGGGGACTACACTTATCACTAAGCATACAAGTTAGAGCACAAACTGTAGTCTAATGAAATAAAACTAGAATGTTTCGTAACCTGAGAAAACCAAAGTTCCTTATCTAATGGACACTACTTTCAAATTACTTTGGAAACTGTATGTTATGTTAATACTTTGAAACCTGAACATTACTTTAAAACAGTTGTAGCATAACTGTAGTTTTAACATGATTCTTAAGTGTTGCGGGAGCACAGGTTATTAAACAACATTCACTGACAACAGGCTACATCGAGTACAATAAAGGTACCTCATGTTCCTGTAACGTACGCGATGATGGACTGAGCTCGTCTTTATTTTAAATGTTCCTAAACTTGCTTTAGTAACTAGTAATAACTAATTCCCTTATAACTCAGAATTAAGTACAAGTGTATACTTAATGTATTGTAACACAGCATTAAATACGAAAAGTTCACTCTGAACGTACTTCAATACAGTAGTAAATACAAAAGTGTAATGCTGAACTTACCTTTATGATATATGATAGTTGTAGTATTATGTAATGTCTTGACATATATTTTAACAACTACATAGATTTTGTGATAACAGTTACTCATCAACATGGTTGAACTGATTAGTAATTTATTAACTAGTTTGAGTTAAGCATCTATGTATTCAAGTACTGTAAAAGCCATGTTATGTAGCTTGTGACAGATCATAGGATTAGTTAAACCCACATTTTCCTTTGTTAAATTTTGATTATTCACTCATACATTAACCCTCTGTAACCATGAAACAAGATATACTATAACTCTGAACGCATTTGGTGTTTCCTCACAAAACATGACAAGCTCTTAGTAAACATTAGCAGTGCATTTCAAACAAAAAAATTAGATGTTTTTGAAAAAGTGTTTTGACTAAAGACTTGTCTGTGAATTTATGAAGCCTTTGCTAAGCCAGTAAGTGAATGGTGATTTTCATCTCTGTTTTCTTATTTCATTTGCTTGACCACTTAACCTCCTAATTGAATATCAAAAGTAGTTTTTAATTTTGATAAAAATTTTATTTATTTCATACTTTTCATACCCTTATACTAACTATAATGAAATCATTTTGGAAAACATGAATTTTTTTTATTTTCTAACCTTTCTCTGCTTTCTTTCACTTTTATGATTTTATTAACATATATTTTGATCCTATTACACAGGAAAAGAAATAAATCATAGTGGGAGTCCATTGAGATGTTTTTTTTGTTAAAGCTTAGGATAAACAAATGATCAGGTTAAGAGTCACACAGATACAAGAGGCTTTCCTTAACAATCAACTGAGCATGTGAAATCTTAAATTTAAGTTTTGTTACAAAACCTAAGACATTTCTAATTTTTCGCTTCAGTTACTTTTGCTGAAAAAATATATATATGTAAAAGTACATTGAATAACCACAAGAAAATCGATTTTGCACTTGAATTTCCACGTAAACAATGCTGAATCTATTAAATTTAAGTATTAAAAAATCATTTAGCTTTCTAATACACATTTTAAAACAAAGAATATATCAGTCACCAAAACAGAATGCTCCCAGACTACTGTATCTCATTCTCAAAGTAAGCTATAAATATTTTTAAAATATTCTTTCAGCTGATCAGAATCCAAGAATAACAATCACACACAAAGAATGTGAGGTCTGCTGTATGCCAGGCAAACAGAAAAAAATTAAGTTTAATGCAGAGGTGAACCTGCTCATTCTATAGGTTATAAAAATGTTCATCAGCAATGAAGAGATGATATCTATCTTAAAAACAGGACATGTGGCAGGGGCTTCACTGAC
Source organism: Carcinoscorpius rotundicauda (assembly GCA_011833715.1). Lineage (NCBI taxonomy): Eukaryota > Metazoa > Arthropoda > Merostomata > Xiphosura > Limulidae > Carcinoscorpius > Carcinoscorpius rotundicauda. Next base: position 53,892,444 of record CM022395.1, read on the forward strand.
AAATATACTGATATCTCAGCAACTATAGAAGGAAGGAAGTTCACATAGTTTGTGTTTCTATTGGGTGGTACACTCTGAAAGCCACATTATGGAATACAAAATCTAAAGGGAAGAATTCAAAGCGATGAAAAGAGTGAACAAAGATTTTTTTTTAAATATTTCCTTTTGAAATTTAAACTCAGGTAACATAAATGTCTATGCTATAAACCTTATTTTTATGTCAAGTTTACTGACATAAATTAATAATAAATTTGTTTAATTAACTTTTTAATCTAACTCTTAAACAGATTATGGCATGCACCCTTTTACCAAGCCATATTTAAAGGGTTAAACCTTTCACAATGGTTACCCATTTAAATACTTTTTCGGCAAGTCACTGTATTGCATTCAAAATCTAATTACACACTTTTATTATCAATGCATGTGAATGAAACTGGTGTTATAATACATGTTGTAATTCAAAGTTTTATCTAAATCTTGTTTCTTAGTTTTAGTTATTTCTTTGCAGTGTATTTTGACAATAATAGCTAGTGAGCAATATGTTAAAGAAAAATAAAATGTAAATTCTTACTGTAAAAACTACTGATATTCATTTAGAAGGTTCCAGAGACTATGAGAATTAAATATGAAAACTATAACATAAAAGTATTTTTACACTTAAAATGAAAATCACCTTGCACTTGAACTATTCACAGTTTGAATGCAAATAAATATTTGACAGAAAGATGTAATTCAAAAGATGTCATTCTGCATACAAGATACCTATAAACTTTAACAAATTCTTACCAAATTTTGTGAGGAATGCACGGAGTTACCATATTTTGTTGCATAAATGTCCCTCCCTTGTTGAGTGAATGGTAATCACATTCAATCATGCTTACAAGATTCAGAGGTGAATAGGATATTTAATCAGTCCTCTATTTCAGAAAGAAATGCACAAGGTACTTCAGGTAAGCTGACCTCAGTTCTTAGGTTTAAAAAACAAACAAAGTAAATTCAACCTCATGATATGTTTACATAATTTCTTCTCATTTGTAAAGCAACTTATGACCAAGTAAGTGAATTTGTAGTGATATAAATAAAACTGGATATATGGATATACAAAAAAACAATGTTTTGAGTCATGATAAAAGTTTGAACTGATTTGGCCCTTTAACTGAGCTTTAACTATTTATCTAAGTTAGCATGACAATCCCAGTAAGGGATTAACTTTGTTAAAATATTACACAAGTTCATGTTCAGTTATTCCACAGAAAAGATAATGGAATTCTTAAAACTAGTATAAACGATTTTTTCATTCCAGATTTTTCTTTATTCTCCTATGACACAGGCAACATCACATAAAGCATTATATACTGAAATACACACAAACTAGCTAGCTGCCTTAACGTGTATATATACTTTAAACCGTAAGGTTTCTAAACTGTTGCCTGCTTTTCTTGTGGGTAAGCTCTTGCTGAAGAATTTTCAATCACAACATCTTCTGGAAAGTGAAACTTTGGAGATCTGAATTCAACTCGCAAAGAACCCTGTTGGTTCCCGGGAGAGGACTGGTTACTTCCTGTAGTTCCTCCAATGTTAGAAGATGTTCCAGTAACTCTAGTTTCCATATCATCCACAAGAGGTACTTGGTCAACTTGATGTTTCTTCTTGAAACATCGGAAACACCAAACATAGACAACTATGCCCAAGACTAATGGTATAATAAATAGAAACACTACTATAGTAGCAATGAGATTCTCAGATGAATCTGCAAAATACAAAGTCAGAAAAATCACGTTACAAAAATAACATTAGAACTGGTAATAAATATATCAGGATTTCATCTACTTTTGTGGGATGATTTTCTAACAAAAAACAAATCTGGTTGGTTATTTTTGTACAAAGTAACATCACATTTGAAAAGCATTAAAAAATATTGTTATGTAAAAAGTTCAAGGCCTATAAATCAATACAGCATAAATACAAATTTTTTTTCATCTTATAATCTTAATTATAAATACATATCCAATGCCTGGTGTCAATACCACCTGATTAGTGTGCCTGATTCATCTACCCAGTATCACCAATTACATGAAGGCAGTAACTGTTTGTATTGCTCAAACAGCTATCTCTATGATCCACAGTATTTTCATTCACAATGAGGCCCTGACTTCCAACAGGAATAGAAAGCACAAAGGAAGACTAGAATATCTTCTACAGATATTCAACTTTTCACAATCACATAGCCTTTCAGCACTTGTGTCCATGTCCAGCAAGTCAGATGAAAAAGTCAAAAAGAGTCTTGAGTTAAATTCACTTCAAATATCTTTGACCACTAATTTCAATGTCATTTTGGACAAAAATTTGAAAAGTTACCAAAGTTTACCTCCCATCCTTTTTTGATAATGCAAACACCCTTAAGTAGTGCTATTCTCACCATTCCAGCACTTTCATCTCTTCCTCTGCCTTCTTGGCCAACAAGTTACAAGCTGAAACATCACCCCTTTTATTTTTTAGAGCCAATAGTCTCAATGACTATTGAATTTATGATTTCTCCTTGTGAAACTAAAGATCACTCTTCGTCAGTCTGTCAACACTTTATGAGATACTGTACCATCTTTCTCCAGCCTCAGATGTTCTTCTTTTGTATATTTTTAATTGGATTCGTTATGGGAAGAATTTTCCAGATGCTTCACAAAGGGCTATTTTTATCTCTTTTTTTCTAAACCTGGAAAGGATCCTAAGATTCTTTCTAATTATAAACCAACTGTTTTGACTAGCCATCTTTGTAAGGTTTTGGAGGGAATGGTTAATGCTTTTCTTCTTTAGTTCCTGGAATCATACAACCTCCTCTCACCCACTCAGTGTGGTTTCTATAAACAGTGCTCAACCTTGTACCACCTGGTTTGACTTAAAATTTTGATAAGGAAAACATTCCTCTAGAGTAAATGCATCTTATATATATATATATATCTTGCAAATGTTTATTACACTACATGGAGATATGGCACCTTACAAGACTTTTATTTCTATGGATTACATGGTCATTAATTCAGTTTTATTTGTAATTTTTTAAATGACAAGTCATTCCAAGTCTGCAACGGTTCAACTCTGTCTTTGACACTAAACAGAGTCATCAACAATGGTAACACGGTCCAGATTGATCATGTTTTTAGCTTTTTCTCTTTTTATACGTTATCAGTTCTTTAAATGCTATTTAATTTTCTACCTCTGTTTCATAAAAAATATTAAAACATTTTCTTCCATTCTTTTAGATTTTTGAATATTTTTTACATTTTTAGTTTTTTGAAAAGTGCAACCTGTTAGCTTTATATTCAAATGTAAATTCAAATAGTTATCACAAGAAATCACACATACATTTGTATCTTCCAAATTTTTCACTTTATGCCACTTATAAATATCAACTGTTTTCACGATTAAATGTAAGTTTATGTAAAAATACATTTTTACACACAATGGGATTTTCAAGTGCTTACTAATTTATCATTCTAAGCTTTCTATATTTTTTTCCTTTTACATAAAACAATGCAGTATGAAAACTAAAGAAACAGTCACAATATTACAAAACTATTTTGTTGAATTACTATAAAATATAGATTGTTTTTCTATCTTAAGGTTGAATATGAGAGATTTTAATCAATTTTTTTCCTAATAACAGTATCACATCCATAAAAAGAAATTATTTATGAGAATCTCCTCTAACTGTTACACAGTGACAGCAATCATAAATGATAAATTTTGTTAGTTACAACACAAATTTGATTTGTGATAAAAATGAAAACTTTTCATAAATACATAATGTGCCTTTAATAGTATAAAAGAAAAGTCTACTTAATTATATTGTTTTTAAATCAGTATCTATTTTGTTCAAGATTCCTTTCATCTGAAAGTTATAATTTTCTGGCACTGAAAATTTATTTCTGACAAGTACTTACCTCCTCTTATAAAATTTGCTGTTCTCTTTTAGTATTGCCCTCTATATATGCAAATTCCTTCTTTAAGTATGACAAGCTTTTAGCTCTCCCTATTAGAATTGCAAGATTCTAAAATGTTTCTCATGTAAATTATCATGTGTCATTTTCTCACTGATAGGAATAAAAATGCTCATATGATGCATGGGCCTCATATCAAACTATCACTCCACATTTTGACAAAAGATGGCAGAACCTGAAAAACATGGGGAAGAAGAGTGGAAAATGTGAAAGTAGGGAACTACCTATTAGAAATTCATTTTCCATACAGAAAAATAACTTCATATAGTACTTCCCTACACTTACAAAATTAGCTAGAATTCCACACTGATAAGGAGGAGGAACAAGCGTGAGAGAACAACAGAAGTACCCCCTGAAAGAATCTGAAGGATATCCCTGGAAATGTGATACTCAAATCCAAGAATCAGAAGAGAAGAACCACAACACTTCTGAACCATGTGTACTCTTCACACAACTGTGGAAGATATCAGTGTAAAATGAGATAGGCATATCCCTGTGGAAGGGGTATGGTAGGAAAGTGATCCTAACCACAGAAATATACTGTAACTCAATCTCAAAATGAGAAAGGGTAAATGAAGAGTAGCTAGAGCAAAACACAGCATACTCAATAAGTTAACTACATCCAAAATCTTCCATATAAGGGCAAGATGAGGATCATATTGTCTTCACCTCAAATCAAAGAACCAGGAAACTGAGCAACACACAGATTCTCAAGTATGATGCAAGGATCAGCTCTGAGCTATCGATCCAAGAACTTGGTACAGAAAGTATGTCTATCGCATAAAATCAATTTCTCAAACTGTGAAACAGGCAGGGACTACCAATATGGCATCAACATGACAAAGGACATCCAAAGAGAGCCAGAATAATACCACATACCACTGCTGTGATCCATAACACAGACAGACAGTATAGAGGGTTTGGTTTGCTTTGAATTTTGTGCAAAACTATACAAGGGCTATGTGTGCTAACCGTACCTAATTTAGCAGTGTAAGACTAGAGGGAAGACAACTAGTCATCACCATCCACTGCCAACTCTTGGACTACTCTTTTACCAACAAATAGTGGGATTGACCATTACATTATAACACTCCCATGGATGAAAGAGTGAGCATGTTTGGTGTGACAGGAATTTGAACCCCAACCCTCAGATTATTAGTCAAGTGCCTTAACCATCTGCCCATGCCAGACCTGATATAGAAGGAGGAGGACAGACACCTAAATCCTATACAAAGACTTACGTTGATCGGTTCACTTTAAATCCAAAACCTGCCTTCAGGGTACCAACATCCACATGAAAGTAGGGTCAAGGCTCTCAGCTGAAAGAGTGAACTGCATTCTTATGCTTTACTCTGTCATCAATGGTTCTTGCAAGTAGAAGAATGGCATGTCTTTTATATCCACAGAACATCATTGCCTTACTCTGTAACTAAACAGTTATTTTGTGGCACTTAATCAACTACTCCAGTGACTCAAAAATACAAAATGTTTAGTTTTCCATACTCTGCTCATAATGCAGACTCACACTGCTAATAAACCAGGTTTTGACACCTGTGGTGGGCAGAGCACAGATAGCCAATTGTGTAGCTTTATGCTTAAATATAAACAATCGAGTTATTCTGAAATGCAGACAATACCAAATTATTCACTCCAAACACTGCAAGGATGGGCAGCAATCCCATTCTACGTTACTCATGCAGTCTGTGAGTGGTCCAGTTTGGAACACACATGTTTATGAAGCAAAATATCACAAGATTATGAACCAACAAGCAATCTTGTGTTACATCCCATCTCAACAGTGATTGTGCAAAGTCGTGGAAGATAAAATGCAAGATGCCATGGCTGGACAGTGTGGATTTCAAATTAAAGGGTACCTGGTCAGGCACCACTTGGTACAGAGCGAAATCCATGGGATAAAGAACTATAAAAAGGGGTCCTGAAAAGAAATTAAAGTATGAATAAACATTTATCAGTTAGGGTCACACAGAAGTTTGGAGAATGGTCACAGGTGGTAGACAAAACATTTATAAAGAGAAAACTAACATGATGGAGACAGTGGGACATGAACATACTGAGTGTGGTTTACATATCAGATTGCAAAATCTCCTCCACTGGACAAATAAAACAAGAAGTAAGGGAAAGTGAGGTGCCAGATCTGATGGCAGAATACCTGGAATAAATTCGAAAAGAAGAACGTAGGTAGGAATAGGCTAATCAAATTGAAAGACAAACCCAACAAGTAAGGGTAGAAGTAGAAAGGTGCTAAAAAAAAGAGAGAATCACCAGAGGATAAAAGTTAGGAACATGGAACTCAGAAGGAAGTAATATAGACAATAAAATGATGAAGAGCCTTCACTGGACATAGAAACCTAACGAGATCCAGTTAAGAGTAAAGATGGAAAATGGAAGAGTAAAAAGTAGGACATATGACCAAGTTTCATGAAGAAGATAGGGAGAAAGTGGAAGAGAGATAGCAGGGATGAGAGAGGAGCAGACACTGTAGCCACAAAAACCAAAGCTGAGTTGGCCAATAAGAAGCAATCAGGAGAACCTAACAAGGAATGAAGTAGAGGAGATAAAATATCAACTAAAGTAATCAGATATATAGTTACACATAAATATACTTGTGTAACCAATCCTGGTTGAAGGCATTGATTGCTAGAGACTAGGAATGAGGTACAGATGACAAAAAGAAAAGTAACTTCTTGACACCCATAGTAAAAGCATCCACATGAGAAGAACCTCACCAATGGCTGAGATCCCTGAAAACAAGGGAATCTATTGCTCACTTTGTGGGATATATCCAGTCTTGGCATGATAGATGATCAGTGATCAGACTGAAAGCATCCAGAATATGACAAGTACTGAGATGATTGTGATGTGCATGGGCCCAATATAAAAGATCCAACATCTTAAAATATAGATATCTGGACCAACTACATAACTAATAGTTGGTATGTACCACCACAGCAGAATTGTCTGAATGCATTGTCATCAGACAATGTTGGACAAAAAGGAAGTGATGCAATATCTAACAAATGGACAAAAATTCAATAATATTGATATACTTCTGTCCACAGACCAACAACCCAAAGCCTTCTGGAAATTGTCCAATATCTCCATCCCTAAAGGGTTGGATTTGTGAAAAGATGTAGATCCAGAAGCAGAGGGAGGAAATGGCACAGTCATTGATGCAAGGGCTTTGTCAAACCAGATTCTCTTGCAGGGAAAAAGGAAGAGAAATGGAGTAAAAAGAGAATCCCAGGCAAGCATCTGTCAATCATAAAGCATCAACTGAAGAGATCTCACATGAGCATGACTGAGAGGAAGCAGTAATGTTATTGATGACCACATCTCCAAAAGCAACATATCCTTGAATGCAATAAGTAACTTAACCAAGAAAGCATAGCAAACCAACAGTTCCACTGAGTAAAGCAGTGAAGAAAACAGCTGAACCCAATTGATATGAGTGTGGAAAGATTCCTACATGGACAAGATACTGAATGAGTCTGAGGAAGGACTTCTCCAATTCCATCCACTAGCTCACCCAAATCACCACCAAAAGATGCTTCCAAGAAGGATTGGCCAATTCCTGTTCAGAATGAGCCAAAAGAAGCCAGTCATCCACGTAACAATCAAATCACAGTTCCAGATGTTGAAAATACCAAGCAAAAGCATAGACTACTTGGCAAAATACATAATGTGTCAAGTGAAGGGCCCAAAATTAATAAATCACCATTTCAAAATGGACAAAATGAAGGCAAGAGACTGAACTGATATGACTATTTTTAGGTAAACATTGGAGACATTATTTTGGTCATCTACAACTCTGGAGAAAATGGCCATCTTGAGGTAATAAATAACTTCAGTGAACCAGGGTAGTGGATCAAAGTGGTTCAGGAGTTCAGAAAATATAAATCAATTACCTGCCATCAATCCCTGGTTTTCTTGGGGACAATAAAAAGTCTGGAAAAATAACCGAGGAAGAATGGGGTATGAGTTTGATGGTCTGCTGGAAAAGCAATTCCTGAACTGCTTTAGACAGATGCTGGTTGGTCATAAGATCTTCAGAAGGAGGGAAGACAATACAATAAGGATAGACAGGAAGTAGTGAAAAACACTGGACAACAAATACTTTCAACAGAACCTGAATCATCCACTTATAGCTGATGATGGGATGCAAGTGGTGAAGAAAATGAAGCAGCAAAGTTCCCAATGGATGCAAACCTACTAGGTAGTCAAAGGAACTGGTAGTGATGGGGCGAGTCTCTGAGGAAGGTGACAAGAAGTACCCCAAGTAGAATGGATGGGTAAGGGTTGAGAAAGGGGGAAAACAATAATTGGGGGTATATAAGGTTCTGACTGAGACAAATAGGCCACAGTATTCATAAGGGTAAATTGTTATTGAACTGATGACACTTGAAACACTATAGTTCTCAGGATTGTATCAAAAATGCAATGCTTCAAAAATTGTGCTAAATGTAAATCCCTAAGAAATGTTGACAATAAATAGATCTGTGCCAATAAGGCATCATGACCTATAAGATCCCAACAACCAAGAAATAACATATGTTGTGCCATAGCCAAAAATGATATGTGGGATCAAAGGAAGGAGAGAAGGGCAAGAAGTCTTGAATGGATTTTTGGATAGAGCTTCAGATAGGAAAGGTATGGAAGAAAGATATTGTTATAGATTTTTAAGAGTAAGACACAAATAAGAATGTTGGGCATGGGTAAAGCTGACGGATGATTCAGGAGTCACCCCCCAAAATACGCCATAAGGAACCTAACAACTGGTGGTCAGAAAATGCATAGTAGACATAAAGATCAGGTCAGTTTGCACTTTCCTGAAGTCCTTGGGAGACAAAGCATGCTAATCCTCTCATTTAATTATGAGACAAAGTGAGCTCACTGTAAGCTCAAATAACAGGTGAGGTACAATAAACCAATAAGGGTTAGGAAGAATGTTCATGCAATAAGGACAAGATACATAAGAAATTGGGAAAAGGGATAAAACATCACAAACCTGAGACGCAAAATCCATAAAGACTGTAATATGCCTAGTAGATTCATTAGGTTGGGAATGGAAAGAAAGCAAATTCTGGAGGTGGAAAATATGATCAAAGTCCTCATCAGCCTGCAGAGGATCACCCTGTTCTAGAGCAATCTATACAATGTCTGGGGACAAAGGTTGTCATATGTAGCATTCTATCTCCCAGTGTATAAAAGCAGATAAATTCACTCTCAGGTCACCCACACCTTGGACCTAAGAAAAAACACTGGTCCTTGATGTAATCTCCAAAGTGATAATGTTAACAGAATAGTTCACTAAATTCAAGTGCAGAAATAAGGCAACTATAATTAACTAATAATAACATAAAAAAAACCCAAGTGCTGCCAAACAAGAAGTGATACTTCAATAGAGGAGTGTAAAGTGAGCCACATCCATCATGTAAGCATGCCTTGCTCCTATTGGTGAAGAATTGATGCATGATGTCTTGAATGAGAAATATATTGGAATTTTGTAATTCTAATGGGGAAGCAGAAGGCTTGTAGCATATGGAAAGAAAAAGTTTGCAATATATAGGACAGAAATGAATGAGAAAAGCTAACAATCTTAGCAGAGTATGTACTGAATAAAAATTCCAACATTCATACTAGTGTTCTAACCTACCTGTGGAATTGCAAGTGTCATAAGATCCAATATTTACTGTAGAGTTCAAAAAGATTTCTCTTTTCCCATTTCCAAGATTAAGTTCTGCCAAAACTACCACTTTTTTCTTATCATGGCTTTGCAACTCCACATGAAGTTCTATTTTATGTTTCTCTGGAAAGTTGGAAATTACCTGGCTTTCAGCTTTGTTTGTAGTAACAAAAGTATATCGCCAATCAATATCTGCATTCTGTAAAATAAAGTTTGAAACTATTAATCTCTTTGTGCACACTATTTAAAAAAGTCTGACATTTTTGTAATTTTTTAAAACTCTTTCATTCTCTTTTTCTTTTTTCAAAACTCATAATTAAATTAAAAATATTTTATACAATATGGATATATGTTATATGTATAATTGACATAATAAGCAAATTAATTTACATAACATCAGAAGTGAGGAGGTAGGGTGATATGTATCTTTTGCTTCATCTAGATGAAGTTTTGGGTTTACAAGAATTGTTCAAGGGAAGTATGATCTAGAGAAATAAATAATCCCTTACTGGTGAAGAGATAAAACCGAATGCTGATTGCATCTTAGACTAATAAAGTTCATAGTATTAACTGTTGGGCTGAGAACTCATTCGGTCTCATCACATGCACAAATAAATTTCTTCAATGGCATGAAAAACATGGTATTTGTCAGGATAAAGAAAATGTGATGTCTAAGATTAGTAGTTTCATTATAATAGCTATAAAGATTTTAATTTGGTCTTTTATCATTATTTGTAAGGAATTACACCATCTTAACAGAACCTGTAGATAGAATCCCACACTAAGGTGGTGGAGGGGAAAATGTAGAGAAGAAAATCATAAAGATGAACTCTTTGGAGTATGTAATGACAGAAAGGGAATATTATGAAAATTCTCCCTCATTGGGTGAGGTTAACCAGTGGGAGAATCAGTTCATATGGGTTTCACAAAAGTGGACAAAAAGTGAAAGCTGCTCAACTACCCTATATATCCCAGGAGATCAGCAGACCATGTAAGTTTATTATGGCTTGGCCAATAGGTTAAGCCTTATAGCATGAGTGAAATACTTATAAAAATATGCAAGTTCAGGGATGAATCATTTCAGTACTTTTTTTTCAAGAGAACCCCAAACCAATTTGGCTTTCCACAACTACCAGGATGTTGGGATGGCACAGACTACTCTTCCAAGTTAACACTCCTGCTCTACATCCTACTGAAGGGTATTTCAGCTTGGTCTCATTTACACCAACCCAAAGAGAATTCTCTATATCAGCCTTATCATTGGATTGGATTTAGAAAGGAATCCTTTTGAAATGGTGTCCATGGGTGTGCAAGTTGAAAGTGTCAAACTTTCACAGAAACAAGAGGAAAGGAAGCTCCATAAATAAGTCACATCTAAGTGAGTACTCAATGGCTAGCCTGTTAGGAGAGGAGATACTTGGAATAATCTATACAACAAAGTCTGAATTTTTAATCTCATCACAGAAAGAAAACCAAAAAGCAAAGACAGACAGAAAAAGGAGCTAACTAAAATCATCTAAAGACATGACAAGTTCAGTAGAAACTACAGAAGCAGAAGTCTGTAAGTCTTGGACAATGCAGTCGCCATTGAAGCAATAGAAAATCACTGAAAATCAATGAATGTTTGAACTGTCTTAAGCTTTGGAAATGTGAATTCATAGTTCACATAATCCACCCAAATTTTTCTTTATTTTTGTTAATGTTAAGAAGATAAAGTTCAGAAAGATTACAAACTGAATGTTAATATAAATCAAAACCAATTAGTGCAAAGCAAATATTTGATAATACTCACTGAAAACAAAAAACACAAATAAACATTGCAGTTGTGCAAAAAACACAAGCCTTTAATTTATATAAAGTACTCAAGGAGAGTAATACTGAAGAAAGACGTGTTGCCTTCTTACTAGATTAGCATAAATCTTGTTATTAAGTGTAGAACTAAGAATTCATTCAGATATTTGGAACATACTACTAAACCTTTTTGGCAGTGACAAAAAATTTCAGTTATCTGAAAATATTTCCTTTCAAAATTAAGATCTGATTCCAAGTTTATTGACAAATATGATAATAAACTTTTTGAAAAAATTTTTAAATTCAGCTCTGTAAAATGTTGCCACAAGCAACCAACAAGTCTCATATACATAAGGTTAATGTAACTAACAAGCAAAAGTGTAGCGTTAAGTGCAGTAACATCTGAAAAAAATGGTTGAAAGCACTGTAAGAAAAATAATGTTCACTGTTTTAACAAATGATCTTTATTAGGAACTGAATAAGAATGTTGGAATAAAAAAATATCCAAGTTGTTTTATTCATTTACATCATTTTAAAATTTACTTTGTTGAAGAAAAAATTCTGATTTTATTTTTTTATTATTATAAAAATATACAAAGCTAAGCAGTTGGTGGCCATTTTTAAATTGATTTTCAATGACACCATTAATTGATCATATTTGATTAACTGACAACAATGTCCAACAATGACACAAATAACTAAAAAAAATAATAGCAGTTATTCCTACCAAACAGCTTTTTTCCTCTAGTCAGCAATTCACTGACAAAGACAAACAATCAAAGTAACTTTGTTGTAACAAAGACTAAGGCAAGCAAATTTTGTGTCAGTGAGAACTGAACCCAAGACTCGTGCCCCCTCCCATAATGAATCACCAAACCAGAACAAATTTGAAGAAAAAATAAAAAGTTACATGTAAAACTTTGCTTAACAAAAACATGTATAATAGCAATCTTCTGATTACTTGGAATAATTGGCAATCCTAATTTTAATTAGTAAATTATTCTCATGACAAATGATATAAACAGAATTTTGATAAACCAACTGTTGAAATAATCAAATGCAGTAATAAATAGAAATACTAATGTTATTTTACTATTTTTGTGGCAATAAATTTTATCATAATTTCAATTAATTGATTGCTGGAACAATCAAAAACAAACAATCAGAAATGTTAACTTTGATTATGTGACTTTATAATAAATTTTGATTACTTGTTTAATTTATGAACTACTCAATGTAACTGCTACTCACACTTAACTGATAATATCAAATATTCCATTAAATCACCTAACTCTAAGAATATACACTATAGAACAAACATTTGTTCAAGTTTCTCACAATTTATACAAAAAATAATTCATTCAAGAAAAATAAATATTGTAACCAAAATATTTATATTGAAATGTTTCTTTATTACACATAATTCTGAAAATTAGATTTCTAGATTCCACAGATATTTTTACTGTAAAAATATATACATTTATTGTTTTTAAACATTAGGTATATATGGATACTTAAATTTAAAAAATTAATGTTTAATCATAATTGTTATAAATATCTTATGCTACATAAAATAAACAATAACATTTATCTCTGGAAAAAAAAAAATCACACATTTTTGTACGCTACAGTGAAAAAAGTTGCAAAATATCAGTAAATTGTTACTTTACCACTACCTTTTTCTTAACAATAGTTATATAGTCTGCTGGTTGTATTTACTTTACCTACTACGTTAGTTTACATGATTGTTTTTTGTTTTTTTTTTCACTTTTACACCAGCAGGAATCCTACTATTATGACAATATTTCATTAATCTTTTCATAAATTGTAGACAAAGATTATTAGCAATAGAAATTGAGTATGATTTCACTTTCGGATGAATAAATTCAACAAAAGATATTTCTTTAAATAATATGGTTTATGAAAATATCAGTTGCATAATAATTTTAAATACGTAGCTTTCCCCTTCATACATTTTAATTTGTTCTTGTTCATTAATAAGCTGTATTTTACAGTATGGAAGAATGAGATTTTTTCATTTGTTCATAGATAATTAAATTCATGCACAATTACTTGTATATTTATGTATTAAAGGCCACTGGCCATTAAAGTTAAGGTCTGTAAAGTACCAACTCTGCATATGTGAGATGTTTTAAAAACCATTGTTTATGCTGATTTCCATTTTTCAAGTTTCTGAAGATGTTTTATAAGTTTTCACCAACAAAATATTTCATGGATACAACTTGTAATAACTTAAAAAAAATTAAAGTCTTTGAAAATTAATAGTTTTATATTTTACAAGAATAGATTTCAAAAAGTTTTCCAGTGTTTAACAAATACTAAATGATAACAGTTGTGAACACAAAATAAATTCAGGTATTTATTTACATATTTCTCTTAATTTATCCATTAGAGCTCAGAATTAGAGATGAGAAAAATAGCATTTCAGATATATCTTTTATCTTTCACAATGAGCTTTTATTCAATATCAGAACATATTATAAGTTGATTGAATTATTTGAAACAAGAAATTCTACAAAATATTATTTAAATATGTTATATAATGCTTTAAAATATACAGTGTAACTAAAACCTGATGAAGCATTTGAAACCAAAAGGTCCAAAATTTGTGGCTAAAATCTTGTAGTACTGCATATTCTTCTTGACTTGTTCATTTTGGATTCAAAATAACAGGTGCACAAAACATATTTCAGTTTCATCATGTAGTTGCTGAAATCAAATAACATTTTCTACAAAAAAAAAGTGTTATCTTAGATTGTCTAAGCTTTTACAGTTCATTTTAATGGTAAAAAACACTACATTCAAAAAGCATATATACTCTTCAAAAAAAAAAATGCAAAAGGCAAAATTTTAGACAAATTGTTTACAAGTTTATTCCGGGTAGTTCTGTATGATATGTGTGAAACTTTGCACATTCACTGCTGAACATCCAAAGTCTGCAAAGGCGAAGTCCACGCTCACTAGTTGACGTTTAACGTCACTCAACATCAATAACAAGTATGCCCCCCGTGAGCATCAATAACTACTTGGCATATCCTGCCCATGGAAGAGATGAGATGATGAATCACATCCTGTGGAATGACTGTCCACTCGGTCTGCAAAGCTGCTGCAAGCTGAGGTATAGTCTGTAGTTGAGGTTGTCGCCGTCGCAGATGTCGGTCCAACTCGTCCCAAAGATGTTCATTGGGGTTTAAATCTGGTAATCTGGAGAGCCAGAGAAGAACGTTAATGTTGTGGTGTCTCAAAAAGACAGTGGTGAGTCGGGCTGTGTGAGAACGGGCGATGTCATGTTGAAAAACATCACTGACGTTCACCATGATGGGTTGCACATGGAGCCTAAGAATCTCGTCGACATATCATTGAGCTGTAAGATTCCCTAGAATTTGTGCAAAAGGTCTGTTCTGACATTGTAGGCGATGGCAGCCCACATCATGATGCTGCCACCACCAAATCTGTCAACTTCCTGCACACAGTTTGCTGCAAAACGTTCACCTCGGCATCGGTAAACACGGGTCCTTCCATCTTGCCTATAAAGCATAAAACATGATTTATCGCTGAATCAAACATGCCTCCATCGTCGATGAGGCTATACCCGATGTGCCCGAGTCCACTGCAGCCATGCTTAACAATGTTGCTGAGTGAGGATGACGCCTCTGACTGGACGTCAAGGTCGGATTCCTGCATCTCATAGACGGTTGCATACGGTCTTATCAGAAATCCTATGCAGCCCTGGTATGGTTGAGGCATTAGACGTCGCAGTGGTGGTCCTATCCCAAAGGTGACGTAACCGGATGTTGCGATCTTGTGCAGGTGTGGTCACACGAGGTCTGCCAGATCATGGACGGTCACGAGTTGATCCATGTTTTGGTGACGATTCCATAGCGTTGTGATGGCACGTGGGTGGACATTCACAGTTCTGGCAACATCTGATCAAGATTTGCCTGCTTCCAAGCGACAAATGGCATTGTTGCATTGTGCTTCAGTCGGACTTGGTGTAATTGTATTGCGTGTCAGTGGCTTAACACTGAGCTATGGAAACCGAGAACCCATCACTTTTATAGGGATTTTGCACATCTCACTTGTAGAAAATGCAGATCTCTCAAACAAATTTATTGGACACGAATGCGTTTTGGCAAAAAATCCGATGTTTTTCTCCGTTTTCAAAGTGCACAACTTTTATTGTAATTTTGGTCTAACAATCAGTGCCTTAACATGTGTAACATCACATACTCTGAGCTTGTAACGTTATTACATATATTTCTCTTTAAAATAAAAAAAATACCCCTTTTGCATTTCTTGTTTTGAAGAGTATATTTGGAAACTTACAACATTAATATTTCACATCATACTGATACAAAACATATCAAACAATATGTCAAATTCACAAACATTTAAGATTCTGGAGTCTAAACCTACCTTAAGATAGAAGGTTACATCAATAGGTTGGTGACAATGATTAACAACAACTCTAACATTCATTGCTGAACTTCTGACTGGAATGTTACATGTGGCTACATAACCAACAAAAGAACACTTCTCAGCCCCTACTAAAGAGGTAAAATACAAAAAGTGAGAGCCTGTAATCCAGAGTGAACTTAAACACAGCAATGAAAACTTTAATAGAATAAATTAAACTGTCATAGAAAAAAAATAAATTCAAGTAAGCAACACTGTATCAGAATTACAACTTACATCGCATGCTTGAGGAAAGCATATGAAGGAAATCAATTATTGAAACTACATATCCAAATACCATTCTAAATATACATTATTATTTCACGATAGATACATATATACCTGTGCTAAATATAAACCTTTTGTTAAAAAACATTTAAAAAAATGTTTCATAAAAGCAACTTTATATCCAGGAATATTATGAAATACAATTAACTGGGGTTTCTATTCAATAATATGGTTTTAGAATTTACATTGAGGCCTCTTTCTGGGCTGAAGACAATTGATGCAACCAAAATCCAATTCATAACACAACTCTGAACAAATATATGATCTGCTGGTAGGATTTCAGCTTTTCATAACTGCTGACACTTTATTCCAAAAATGTGTCTAATCTTAAACTTAGCCATTTTAAAAACAACAAAGTGAAAAACAAATCCATATTGTACTGTTAGGTAATAACATTCTCATTATGTTTAATCTATTTATAGAAGTCTTGTAACTATATCATTTACAGATAATATTGGGGTTGGTAAACTAGTCAACTTATTGGCCAAATAATCAATTGTAGACAGCTTATTATGTAATCAATTTACAATATTTCTATAAATTTCTTTGGAAAATTGAACTGAATAGATAAGAGAATGCAAACAACCACAAAAAAATCATCTTGTATTATAATTTATTAATTTATCAAGGTAAAAGCTTTAGTTTTCTGCCATAGGCTAACCCTAGCAAACAGGTTGGTTAAAATTACTTTATAGTGTCAATATGTTATATTACTACTTTTTAAAGAACAAAATCATGGCTAACAATAGTCTCATAACTATAGAAAGTTATCATACTGGAAAAAATGTGTAACAAGTATTTTTTTTTCCAATTTCAATTTTTATCAAAAGTGATAAACCAACTAAATATGATAACAGTCATTACAAACAGAGAGGTTACCAAAGTACCAACATTTTGTGCAAAGCTGCTCGAGTGCTATATAAACTAGCTGTCCCTAATTTAACAGTGTAACACTGGGGGAAAAGCAGCTGTCATCACCACCCACTGCCAACTTTTGGACTACTCTTTCACCAAAAAAAAGAGGGGGATAGAGTGTCACATTATAATATGGCTAAAATGGTGAGCATGTTTGGTGTGATGGAGAAATGAACCCGAGACCTTCAGATTACGAGTGCCTTAACCATTTGGCTATGTTGGGCCATCTAGAATCAGCTTGTAAACAGTAAAATAAATTTTGTATAAAATTTTCTTCATGTTCTAACAAAATATGTTAAGTTTTAAAAAACCAAAGGCATCTCTTTAAAAGTTTTACTTATCTCAAGATGGTAAACAGATTAAAGTTCAAATACTGTTCAACTGAGTGTAGAAACCTGCAACATATATTAACCATTGTCAGGAACAGAGTATAATTTCTTCTTCCAGATACACACATCTGCTGGCACAATAACTACATAACATATAATATCATTACACATGAATAATTTACTTCCACGTTTACTACTTACATCTTGGGTCAACCATTTTGTCAAAACATAAACTACAACCTCCATGTGGGATTAGGTGTACGTTGTAATTTCTTGACTAATCAGTGATGAAGAGTGAAGTATATCATTGTAAACATGACACCTATATATACTGAGTTGCAGTGTATAAATCATTAGGTGTCAAGTTAGGTTATGAGTTTTGATTAGTAATTTTGGCTGGATGGTTGTCCATGTGCAGACATTATCATGTAGGCTTCAATCCACCAATGCCTGAGTTTAATGTTTAAAATAAGTTACTGTAATGTGACTGTTTTGGTTGATCATCATGTAAATTTTACTTGTGAAGTGTTTAAGAACTGTCCTTTTTATCTTGTTTTACATGTTAATAAGCAACTCATGAGGATTCATAATCCGTCTTTACTGGACTAACTGAATATATTGTAGACAATTTAGTCACCATATTACAGGGTGAGATCATCACATCATGTTATATAGCATTTAGAAAATTTTTATCCTATATGTCCTTGATTGTGAAGGACAGAATTTAAGAGCACCAAATCAAAAGCAATATGAATAACACTGTCTTTCCACTCACGATTGCTACTACAACATTAAAATCAGAAGACAACCACGTTTATTGAACTTAATACTGAAGCTGACAAAGTGAAAATAAAAATATTTCACCACATTCAAAGAGAAGTGTCAAAAGTCAAAGGTTTGCATCAGATAGAATTGTTGACTGACCAGAGGAATGAGCTTCATCACTTCACAAAAACCTGACAATGACCAAAAAAGGTCAAAACATTGGTCACTCCTCTAAATAAAAATTTTCTCAACCCTAACTAGCCATTTTTACATGTATATTTTTCACTGATGAAAGCTACTTAAATATTAAAAAGATTTTAACAGTATTCAAAAGTGGAAATTTCACAGCTTTTACTCAAAATTTATAACTAGTCTATTCAATAGCTATGTACCATTTCACAAATTAATATGATTTATGTTTGTATCTAAGTGGATTCACAGAAACAAGTTACTTAACAAAATAGACTACCTCTTTTTTCTTACCACAGGGTGGGATAGAGATTTCATGATTGATACCCTTTGTGCAGTAAGTATAGAAGTTTCAGCACTGAAATTTGTTTTTGGAAAGACAAATTCAGGCTTATACAAGGTTGCAGAACTATGGGAGTTAAATACCCTTGGGTGTCAAATTCTGAGGAAAACTCGTAAGTTAACTAATATTTACACTGTTGCTCCTTGTAACAGTTATGCCATAACATTGTATCACAGTGATAGTTTTTAATCCTATTAATGTCAATACATGTATATGTATAAATATTTGTAACCTCTGTAATGGTGGGTGAAAAACGAAAAGAAACTGGTGTGTGTGTGTGTAGCATTTTAATGTATTTAGAATATTGACTTTAAGGAGTTAATAGCAAAAACTCAAGGAACCTACAACAGATAAAGCATTATATTTTACTAATTACTAATGTTTCTAGTAGTTAATTTAAACAGATGTTTAAAGAACTTGCATTATTTCAAGATTTGATAAGTTTATAATTTAAAAATGTTTTATCCATTTATTTTGAACAGATCACAATTAATTTATTTGGTTTTTACTGACCTCAATGAATATAATTGTTTTGATTGAGTTAATCCTTTTGCAACAAATCAGGGTTCAAATGATGTCATCACATTTGTTGACTTGCATTCAAAATATTATTGAAGTACTATTTTATGAATTTATGTCAATAAGTTTTGAATCAAATTATAGATTACAATTCATACATTAATATTATATGTGAACAAATTTCATTCCCCAAATACACACATGAACATTAAATTTACCCACACCTTTTTCAGTTGCATCTCACCTATAAGATTTATACACCACTTTTGAGAAAAGCAGATTTAATATCTTTTGAGAAATATTTAGAAACTAACAACACTTACTTGTTCCATCAAAACAAATTGTCAAAATAAGAACAATTTGCAAGGTGATAATACAAAGTCTTGAGGCCAATTGAGTGTTGAGTACAGAGTGATAATTGCACACTTTTGTCTTCAAGTAAAACATGGCGTTATAGATTATACTTGATGGCTTCAATAACAATGAAATTATTTGTTCATTCTTGTTCCATACAGTTTCATTCTCTTAATAAAATCCAAGTTTTCTGATGATGACACCTCAACAAAACTAATTTGAAGAAAACAAACAGACAAATATTTATATACACACAAAAAAGAAAAAATGAATGACCTTATAAAGTAAAACACACATCTGATACTTTTTACAACATTTAACACTTATATTGTTAAAAAACTATTTCTTCAAAGTTAGAATTTTTGAATGATTTCTTTCACTTGTATAATTGACATGGTTTAACTTACAATTTAGTTATTACAGTACAGCACATTGATCAATGTTAACTAAAATTATTATTGTTATAAATCTCTATTTTCAATCTACTATGATGAATGCTATATATGCAAGTTATAAAAGTATAAACTGATAGATAGATTGCAAGATTTACAGGACCTTAAGACAACTACAATTTTTTTTAAGGCTTGTGAGAATACACTGACTGACAATGGTAAAGCTAACAATAAGAAATGACTTAAGTATATTAAATTTAAACAAAATATTAAATGGGAATCAATCCCTTACAGAGTATTATTAACAAGATTTTTGTTGATGACTATTGGATGGAAGAACTTTTAAATATATTTTCCTCTTATTTTCACAAACTCAAATTAATTATTTTCCTGAGATTGACCCTTTTATAAGAAATAGTGGAACTGACCTGAATCATGTACACACAAATTTTTTTATTGTAAGTAAAAAGATTGACTGATTAAAAATAAACAGAATATGAGGGTTAGAAAGGATTTTCCAGATTTTCGAAGGATATCAAAATATCACATTTGGAAGTCTCTCCACTTCAATTTTGACAGGTTAATCCAATAAGGCATGTATTTTTTTGCAAACAGTGCTCCCATTATTTTAAAGGGGATGATAAAAACTGTCCTATAAATCACAGAATAGTCAGTCTCACTACCATTGTGTTAAGTTCTATTCTAATAAAAGAAGCTTCGCACAATCAATTAGTGAAATATTATAGAAGAAAAAACCAATATGAATGGACCAACGTCACATCTGTTTTACTAATGTCATACATTTTCAAGGATAATACACACTGATGATAAAATTTAGCTGAATGGATTGCAACTGCTTATTATAAAAACACAAGTGGAGATGATGATGTTTCAAAAGTTGTCTTCTTTTCAATTTCAGGTAAGCGTGTGTATAATGTTTTATCAGTCTATAGTGTTCTGATGAACTGGGAGGGGGATGCTATGATTGGTTGGTTTATTCCTATTCCTTTTACATTATTAACATAGTAAAATCTTCCCTGAACAGAGATTCCAGATTAGAGGTGAGTAACCTGTGGCTATCATTGGTTGAATATACAGAAAGTCTCTCCATTAATTAGAAACAAATATAAACCAACCAATCATAACCTGCCCTCCACAATCCACCAGAATACTGTTAAGACTAACACTACTAAAAACACACTAACCTGAAAACAAAAGGTAGAAGACTTTCAAAACATTGTTCTCTACACTTGTGTTTCTACAACAAGAAGCTGCCACCCATTCAACTAAATTTCATCATGAATACTCTGCCAAAATAATCTATCAAAATATATTATTTATTAACTAGATCAGTGTTTCCAGAGGTCTGCAGATTAGCAGTAATCCATTACAGCCACCTAGTCTGTCTGAGGGATTTCACACATAAAAAAAGTATTTTCATAGACAACTCATGATGGTTTTTCATTGCACTTATCTTTTAGTAGCCCTCAACAGTATAAGAAAGCAGTGAAACAGTTCCTGATACTAAAAATGTCCAGAAATACTGAAATATACAATAGAAAAGGCGTGCAATGCATGCACTCAGATTTTTGAAAAGTTTCTGATAATGTAACAAAAACAAGAAAGCAAAAGGTTGTTATTAATAAAGCCTCTTAAGTTGGACCTTGTTCAAATGGAGTACCTGAGGAGTAAGTGATTGGGTCTTTGCTTTTACTCACTGACATTAATAAATTGGATGATGTATAAACTAGTAAAATGTACTGATGAAATTATGTAATAACTTCTACAACAAGAAGTGCTAAAATCTAAAATAATAGTACACGGGGCCTTTCCTTCAACTTTCCCTTTTTTGTGTGGCAGGACAAAAAAAGAAAATCCAGTTTCCAGTAATTGTTTCTTGAAAGTGTTGCATATACTGCTGGAAATTCTGGAATCCATTGTATCTAATTATACAATCCATATGCCAATAAAATATTTCAGCAGAGAGTGATAAAAGCAGTAAATGAAAAGCTGAGTTATGGAATGAAAGCACCAACTAACCAACAATGGCCACAGATAGTAATTATTTTATAATTCTTAAATTGTGTAACTTTTTCATTGTTTTTTTGAAACTATAAACTTTGTTCTTAATCTTCTGATCTGATAAAAAGCTACTACTAGTATCACTACTGTATCAAACATTTTCCAGTGCCACCATAGCACCTTTGAGCTTCAAAGACAGAGATGCTTCAACAAAGACCATTAAGAAATCCACTGTGAAAATTAAACATTCTGAAACCCTTTCATTTGCAGGTAATTGAGGGAATAATAGTGTTGATGATGGGATGCTAAAGAGTAACAAAGCTATAGTCCAAGTCAATAGGGCTTACAGCTATGTGGTGATGATTATTTGGCTCTGGTTTGAAAAAAAAATATCCTGCAATGACTGGCAAAGAATGATCACACAGCAAACCTATAAGTTTGCACAACAAGAAATACTGTGATTAACTACAGACCTTCTGCTAATAGTTTGACCAGTCATAAATCAATACAATTTTGTTCAAATTTAAAATTGTAAATTGAAACCATATGCTACATACTGCATAGATTTCACTAAAAAAAGGATAAACACCAGACCTTTTATGTCAAGTAATGCCACTGAGGTGTCCCTAGTTTAGAGAAAGATGCTATATTAATAAAGTTTTCACTATAAGTGACAAGGAAATTACAATAAATTTCTATGGCCACTATGCTCTTGATCAGTGGTTCTCAACTGTAGGTACAGGAGAGCAATTCAGAACAATAGCTATAAGTTAGTGTAGCTATGTACCAGTATGAGATGCGAGTAGTTAGTGCATGTATAATGGGGTACTGGAAGTACATGATAATGTTCAATCAGTGATGTCGAGAAACCTACTTGTTGAGAATGTTATATGCAAAAACGGAAACGTTGTTCGCTCTTCTATGTAAAGTATTTTCTCAACCCAAACGAGCCGTTTTTACATATAAAAAACATGATAATGTTGCAAATTAATAGGTGTACATTAAAGATAAAGACTGAGGTCTACTGCTCTAGGTCACTAATTTGCTACCTTTACATGAGGTTAGGCCAGATTAGTAATATTAACAGATATTGAAGCAGAACTATCACATGTAAATCATCGTGTGTTGTGTGTTACATCTGGACAAAGTATTTTACTCATTAATAAAATTGATATGACACATTCATTAGTTATTATAACAATTAAAATATGTACTGAATTACTCATATTCTTGGATATTTCTAGTTATACTAACTTCAATCAATTTGTAATTTGGATAAACAGTTGACAAGAGACCTGCAATTATTGAACTAGTAAGTGAATTATAATGCATTTGGATTTCACAGTTTGTACCATATATTTAATACCATCAATCAGAGCTACTCTGAACATATTTTGGCATCAACATATAATCCTCAATGTATTTTCTGGTATACAATCTTTACTAAAACATTCAGATATGAGGATCAGTTAGGCCTTCCTGAATTGATTGATTGATTGATTTAGTGTTTTATGGCACAAAGCAACGAGGCTATCTGCACCAAACAACCGGTAAAAATGTAGTAAAAGACATAAATGGAAATGAAGGTAAAACAAAAAAAGGTATAAAACCAGTGTTGACACCTAGTCTACAAGGTTAAGATAGAAGGCAAAGTGTAAAAAGTTGTAAGGTAGGTATTCTATCATAAAGGTATAATCATGACCCACCAGGAAGACTAACAGGCAGGTACCAGACCCACCGTCAGTCACCTGAAGTTGGTCTTTCCAGTCCTGGTTCTGGGTTATGTGTCATAGCAACTAGTATCAAAATGTAAAAGAATAGAAGTATTAAAAAACACACAGCAAAAACGCAACAATGAGTAACCAAATGTTCAGTAAAAAGAGAAAAGTCACGTAAATGGAGCAAAATTTGTAAAGGAAAATGAAGGTAAAAACAAAACAGCAATTAAAACAGAAAATGGTGTAAAAACCAATGGTGACACCCAGTCTTCAAAGTTATAAACTATTTACTCTAGCATAATAATAATGATCATAACCCGCCAGGAAGACTAACGAACAAGTTCAAGAACCACCGTCAGTCACCTGAAGTTGGCCTTTCCAGTCCTGGTTCTGGGTTATGTGTCATAGTAGCTATTATCAAAATGTAATAGAATAAAAGTTTAAAAAGACACTCAGCAAAATCATAATAAAGAGTAGCCAAATGTCCAGTAAAAAAAAATAAAAGTCAAGTAAATGGAGTAAAATGTGTGAAGGTAATTGAAGATAAAAACAAAATAGCAATTAAAACTGGAAATGGTGCAAAAACCAATGACGACATCCAGTCAACAAAGTTGTACAGGCCAACCTGTAGCAGAATGGGAATGATCATAACCCGCCAGGAAGACTAACAGGTAGTATATAAACCACTGTTAGCCACCTGAAGTTGGTCTTTCCGTCCTGGTTCCGGGTTATGAATCAATATGGCCAGTACAAAAAGGTTGTAAAAGCACGAAATTATATGCAGTGAAAGTATAACAGTAACTCGCCAGGAAGACT
Source organism: Carcinoscorpius rotundicauda (assembly GCA_011833715.1). Lineage (NCBI taxonomy): Eukaryota > Metazoa > Arthropoda > Merostomata > Xiphosura > Limulidae > Carcinoscorpius > Carcinoscorpius rotundicauda. Next base: position 53,917,060 of record CM022395.1, read on the forward strand.
AACGAGTAGTTCAAACAGAAGCGTTAGTCACCTGAAGTTGGCCTTTCCAGTCCTGGTGTCGAGTTATTTAATGTTCTGGCTATTGTTTAATGTCGCATTGAATGAGAGAGAATAAAACTTTAAAAAGGAGCCACAATTAAAAAGGTGTAATGAATAAATATACCACACTTAAATAAGATTAAAAAGATTAATGGCCATTAAAAAATTAAAAACGTTATTAAGGTGGACATAGTCACCATCACCAATAACTCTGTCCAATGTTACAGATTGACGCTGGGAAAAAATATGTTTAAAGTATTGCTGTCGTTGAGGATTGTAACGATGGCAAGAAAGTAAAACATGGCTGATAGTGATTTGAGTGTTACACAAACTACACATTGGTGCATCAGTTCCAGATAAAAGAAAATGATGAGTTAAAAAACTGTGACCAATGCGTAGCCTAGTGAGAACAACTTCTTCCCTCCGAACTTTACGGAAGCTAGATGGCCAAACTCCAATTTTGGGTTTAATTTGAAAAAGTTTATTGTCGTGTTGTTCACTCCAAGTGGACTGCCAACTGGCACGGAGCCGAGCTTTGAAGACAACACCATAGTCCATGTACGGAATAGGCATAGGGGTGATGGAGCTGAGGCATACATATTTAGCTGCCATGTCTGCAAGCTCGTTCCCATGAATACCAACATGGCCTGGTATCCAGAAAAACTGAATTGAAGTAGCTGCTAATGAGAAATGGGCCAGTCGGTTTCGAATATCTGCTAGAATAGGATGTGAGCTAATGTGAAGTGATTCCAAGGCAAGAATAGAACAGGCCTTCCTGAAACTCTGATGAAATTTCAATTCTGATGTATTTATGTTTTTTTGTCTAAATTATGTTCAAAGCTGACCCCATATAAGATTACTTTGAATAACTTATTACTTTCGTCTTCTGTTCAATAATACTCCTTCCTTTTGTATTATAATAACGGCTACTTTTTCTTTAAAACATAATTCAATGTGAAAACAAAACTCAAGTATGACACTATTTCAGCACACAAGAATTATACCAGTACACTGAGGTGTCTCAGCAAATAAAGCAGCTTTTGTTTACTTGTACTGTTTCATGAAAAAAACAGCGTATTATGGCAAGCAAATATTAAAGATCATGTGTAGCACACACCTTCTAGTCAAACTGTAGTGGCCTAAACAAAATACTGCCACAACCATAATCAACCAAAAACAATTTATTAAAATATAGCCACAGAAGTCCACAGTACAATTTTCAAACAAGCATAATACAAATGTTATCAATTCTGGAAAACAATAAGTGAACCTATGCCTGGCCAGGACTAGATACAAGTGTTAAAAGCAATATAACACAAATCTCAGTGTTATTACATTCAATTAATTTTAAAGGAATTGAGAAAAAGAAACAAGAATAAAAATCCCTAACACATCAGAAAATAACACAATGTTCCAAAATTAAACCACTTCTCAAGATCAATAACAATACAGAGCAATAACTTTAACTATTTCTCACAAACCAATTCATTTTTGAAAATCAAGAAAGGCTTTTATTTAAAGATTAGTGGCTATACAACTAGCTGTTACTGTAAATAATGCCACACATTGCCACTAAGGAAAGCTTATGTTGTACTAAAAATCAAGAAGTTCTGTATAGAAGTTGAATTAGTGCATTAATATAATTAAAAATGCATAACTAAATGATAGAAGAAATAATAAATGAACAGTAAATAAAACCACAACAAAAGTAGAATTTGCTATCACACATTCCTTGTCCCTTAAAACAAATGATCTTAATTTTTGTATTGTAATTTTTATCTCACTATTAGTAAGTTAACTGTCCAATGCTTTGTTAATTCTGCTTCATAGTGCCAGAAAAAGCTAATTGTGAAGGATCAAAAAGCAATGTTGCTACAAACAGTTGGTGACCCCAACAGCACAAGCCAGGTATCCTCCCACAGTAAAATTTCTGACACCATTGGTCTAAAACTTCAAAAGTTAAAAAAAAAAAAACTGACCATACATACTTTTCATCAAACTAATAATGGACAAGAATACAAGTCCACAGTCAGCTACTTAATATCCAAGCCACAATTAAAAGGCTTATAATTCTATACTATTAATAGCTGTGTACAGATAGAATTTTGCAACAGTAACAAAAGCAATGGTTCATTAGTCAAAGGGGTCATTACTCCAAAGGCACAGCAGTCTGAAGATGTTTTTTTTAACAATTAAAAGGGTAAGTTCCCTGTTTGATTAAATTAAAAAATGTTATGCCCCTCCTCAAGTATATGATGTAAAAAATTGCCATTTATCATCAATTGATAAATAATGTTTATCCTCGTATCCCCAATGTTGTTTTCTGGTACACATAAATAGGGTAGCTACAGATCCCCCATACATATGCATCAGGCTTGTACTTGGGAATCTAGCTTTTCTGAGAGAATGGACATAAGATTTTTATTCCATAGCACTATGACAGCAAACATTACATCCCCAACTCATTAAACATAGACATATTTCAGTTGGTAAAATTATTTTAATACTAATCCAATACAATGAGCTGAACATTACAATAGCATTTCAAATATTTTTGTTTGTACTTGAAATGAGAAAACCATCAGGGGCAGCTTGTCCACCAAACCCCTGCTAAGATGCATACTTTAAATTTTTCATTTGAGATTGCATTCACTTTTCACTTATATTACAAAAAACAAAAATAAATGACTACTGTGTCTTTGTAATACTAGGAAGTCAAGATAACAAACCTATAAATGAAGACAAGCCACTTCAAACCTCTTCTACAAGATTACATTATGATCCCTTACATAAATATACAATATTCATTTGTTTCATAAATTCTAAAATATTCAAAGACTAATTATAGTAATATTTCAGTGCCATAAACAAAAATATAAAATTTCACTTAAACTGGTAAAAGCAACTGTTGTCAATGCTATAACATGGAACCCACTCAATACCATACCTAAAAATAAAGATCTAGCATACTGGTGGAAAAGTTACTGGTTTCACAGGTAAAATATTCAATTAAGATATTTACATGTAATTACCTTTAGGTCATGTTACACTTGAAGGAAATAAAAAGTGATTACTCTTTCACATTCTATAATTTTTGTACTTCATCGCTTTCAGCCTACATGTCAAATATCAACAAAGATGAATATACATGTAATACAGTACATTTTTCCCCTGACCCCTTACAACAAGAGAGTGGCATCAAAAGTTTGTTTATAATTAGTAAATATTTAAACACCTGTTATCAGTGATAAGTTATACCTTTAAACTAAGTTAAAAGGAATCTTTATTTTATCATTAAGGTTAGTGAGATTCACACTTAATTATAAAATCATTTCTTCTGCTGCTCTGTAATTTATACACAATCTAAATGTTAAATTGTAAAAAGTGTATCCTCCAAGTGAATGGTAAGTTTACGATTTGCAACATTAAAATCCAGGGTTTAATTTCGTGCAACATTGTGCAGATAAACGATTATGTAACTTTGCACTAATTTTAATAAAAACGTATGGTAAAACTATAAGAGTATATAACTAGATTTCTAATTTTAGCTTAAATTACCTCAACGGTGTTCAAATTAGTGTAAATACTTCACCCTTAATTTAATAACATAATATATATTTCTTCTGACATCGCACCTCCCTTGTCGCGTTTTCGATTTTAGTTAAAGACCCGGGAGGGACAAGTGCGCTTGTCCCCTTCCTTCATCCTTCTTCATTAGATGAAGTGCATACGTCTTCGAAAAAGTTAACGATATTCTCGAATTTAATATTTCAAACATTTCGTAAATTTGCAGTGCAACATTACGCCATTAACATCCTATTTTGATGGCAATATTGACAATATACCTTACATCATCACTTTAACTAAAAACGCCTCTATCTTAAAAGTAATATAATTAAAAACGCTTTAAATGAATTGCTTTACTAATTTAAAACATTCAAACATTTTTGTTACCTTCAAACAGACACTTCATCTAATCAACCCTTAAAAACGAAAGTAATTCCACTTCTTAAGACATTCTACTTGTAAATAAACACCCTCTACGGCAAGATTACTTATGTTGAAAAATTACAAGTAAATTAATAAGTGATCCTATAAACAGAATATTGTATGGAAGTTATGTGGCTGAAATGTAGCGTTTAAAATATTATTACAGTGTATGATTATTATTTTCCATTGTTACGTGAATCTTTCTGTATAAGATTAGTTATATATAAACCGACTTTTCTTATCTTACGTTGCATTCATCGGGTAGCTGTTTTTTCTTCTTCTTTAGATATGATAGTGAAATATCACCGGAATGCATGACTTCCTTTAATGTCCGCGTATCCAGAAAGCAAAACAACGTCAAAATGTTTCAAGATTATTTAAATTCAAAGCACAACAGTATCCAGTTCAAAACTGAAAGGCAAAAAAAAAAAAATCTTAACTGCCTTTTTTAAATCTAGAAGTCACCAACCAAAGTTACGAAAACAATTTCAGCACATTTATATCTATTACAAAACTCAATAGTTCAACATGGTCAGGTGGTTAAAACATTTGACTTGTAATACGTGGGCTCAAGTCCTTATCACACCAAACATACTCACCCTTTTCGCCATAGGGGCGTTATAATGGCACAATCACTCCTACTATTCGTTTGGTAAAAGTAGCTCAAGAGGTGGCAGTGGATGGTGATGACTAGCTGCCTTCCCTCTAGTCTTATACTATTAAGTTAGGGACGGCTAGCGCAGATAGCCCTTGTATAGCTTTGTGCGAAATTAAATTAAAAAACAAACAAACAAACTTAAGTTAACAAGTATTTTAGTTTATATATATATATAAACTTATCGGCCCTTGTAGTTGTTTATTAATGATGATATTATCAGTATTAAAAATGCCTTCCCTCTCGCATTTGTCAACATAATCATTTTTAAATGTATCAGTAAGGTTTACATGTCCAAAATTTCTGTTCTCAACATTCCTAAATGTCCTATCACCTTTTTGCTACCTTTCACTGGTTCCCAGTAAAATCAATAGCATTCGGCAATTAACTTATTCCTAAGTCAACCTAAGAGTAATCTTTAAACCGCACAAAATGATCTTTTTTACTCTTTAATGGCAAAATACACCCTTCAAAAATGGCTGGTAATATACAAATATTTATCTTCGTTGCATGCAAGTCTTTATTCAATTAACGACTCGAACTTTAGCTACTATAATTAAGGAGCACGCACATAAAAGCCCTTCAATAACTGAAATTTATAACCACACAAGCGAAAACTGCGACGAAAAACTGAACAGTAAACACTTCAGATTAATAGATCCAGAGAAAAAATAATGGATGCTAATAAGAAATGAAGCACTCTCAATTCATAACCTACAGTCTAAGCTGAAAAATCAACCAGCTATGTCATTGCAAAAAAACAAACTGCGATCAACTTATCGTGCCTGAGATGAGCAAAAAGTGAAAACTTCATCCAACAAACAGATGTCAATATTTATTGAAATGAAAAATAAACAAAAAACTCTTACGTATTCTCAAGTATTCTGGAGGATACAGTGAATTTATCTTAAATGAATGACGACCTAAAAACATTTACAAACACATTTTAAAACTTAAAAATTTGAAAATACAACTATTAAAAACTGTGTTTATTGGACTCAGTGTTATGTCCACAAAGGGTATCGAACTATTTGATCTATGTAAAAATGATAAAGAGATTCATTAAAAATGATTGATATTCTACTTAATGTATGTTCGTTTCTTGAATTTCGCACAAAGCTACTCGAGGGCTATCTGTGCTAGCCGTCCCTAATTTAGCAGTGTAAATAAATTACACATAAACTTTTTTATTAGGTCGCGAATTTTATGCGCGCAAGGTGTGGAGAAACGAAATATAGACAACAGTTTATGCCACTATAAAACAAAAATAATTCTTTTCTTTTTCCCTCCAACCTTGAAATATCAACAATAGTACTTCTACACACTATTTCTTTCAGATTTTATGTATATGTGTTTTTTCTATTTATTGTGTTAGGATTTTAATTTTAATCCATTCTTCTTTCTGTGTGTTTTCATTCTCTTTAACATCAACTGTTTTTAATTTTCATTGCCTGATACATCAAAACAGCTAGAACAACTTTTACTATTATATTGTCCGTCTGTTTTGCTGATAAATTATTCTAATTTTACCTATTTCTTTGAACTACGGTGCGAAGCAGTCATTCTACTATTTTCTGTTATTTAATCACTATTTTCTGTACGAAATTGAAGTAATTGATATGGTCAATGACTGAGTTAGCACTATTTTATTTGAATAACACTTCTCGCATAAAATATAAATACAGTGTAGTATAGCTTTCGGTAATATAAGAAAGTTTGCTCTCGGACCACAGAAATGTTTACTCATGTTGGGTTTGCATATGAGCCTAGAATCGACAGGTAAATGTTTGTTTTGTTTGTTTGTTTTTGGAATTTCGCACAAAGCTACTCGAGGGCTATCTGTGCTAGCCGTCCCTAATTTAGCAGTGTAAGACTAGAGGGAAGGCAGCTAGTCATCACCACCCACCGCCAACTCTTGGGCTACTCTTTTACCAACGAAACGTGGGATTGACCGTCACATTATAACGCCCCCACGACTGAGAGGGTGAGCATATTTGGCGCGACGCGGGCGCGAACCCGCGCCCCTCGGATTACGAGCGCACGCCTTAACGCGCTCGGTCATGCCAGGCCCGACAGGTAAATACTAACTATTGTGTTGATGAGTTGACCCAAAAGATTTGTTTGCGAGAATATAAAGTGAGCATGAAAATTACATGGAAGATTTAAACATGAAATATAAAGAAGCAACAATTTTTATTTTTACATAATTTTGAACTATGAAGACATGAGGATACCTCGTAAGTCGATGTAAAGTTTTAAAAGGACATCGATGGCTATTGGAGTTCGAGGAAAGGTAAAAAACTTCTACGACCAATTTAGAAAGCGTGTTTAAGATGAACAAACAAAAGATGAAATAAGAAGCAATTGTTCTGTAAGATTTCCCGGGAAAATTAATATTGAGCTTTTCAGATACACGTTTAATTATTTCACTTAGCTTTTGCACATATGGGTGGTGAATAGTGTTGGTTTTGTTTCTTGCATTGTATCAATTTAGAAGGGTACCAGTTCTATTTAAAACACCGTATGATGTGTCAAACTTTATTATGGATGAAGTTTTCCTAAAAGTAAAAGAGTACATGCTATGTTTAAAATGCCGAATGATGTGTCAGCCTTCAGTTTTGATGAAGTTTTCTTTGCAAATGTTCTCAACTCTGTTGCTTAAATACTTAATACTTTTGCCATAACATAAGGTTGATTTTAAAAAAAACCTAGAAATATACGTATCTTTTATTATAAGTAAGTTTTCTTTTCTGGTTTAATGAGTTTGTCATACTGAAAATACTAATGAATGACAGGATGATATTGTTTTTTTATATCTATAGTTAAGTGCATTCTGTCGTATATGGAGTTAAGAGACAAGTTATAAATGTGTCATCATCTTTAATCTGGCTTTAACTATAAAACGTACGGTGCATAAAGAAAGCCAGGTTGCGCGTGGTACGCATCTTATACACGTGATCTGAACCATACACTTGGGCAATTACACGATTTACTGAGAAAATGAAACAACAGAATTATGTATCAGGAGATCACGAGTGAAGTCACAACTATCCTTTCTATAAGAGAATTTGCTTATTGATCAACCACTGGATGCTTACCCTGTGTGTAAGTAGAGACCTTTAAGAAAACGTTAAGCTGTTTACTTGAGAAGTTTGTTGAATGCAAACTGAAATTAAATAACACAGAAAATTCAAAAGCATTAAATACTAATTGTTTGTTTGTTTTGAATTTCGCGCAAAGCTACTGCGCTAGCCATCCCTAATTTAACTGTGTAAGACTAGAGAAAAGGCGGTCCGTCATCACCACCCACCCCCACCTCTTGGGCGACTCTTTTACCGTCACATTATAACGTACCTACGGCGAGCAAGTTTGGTGCGAGCGGGATTTGAACAAGCTAACCTCAGATTACGAGTCGAACGCCTTAAACCACCTCGCCATACCAGGCTAAATATTAATTAAGGAGAAAGTAAACATAAGATACAATCCTATAGGACGTTGATACAGAAAAGTAATTCACCTTATAGTGTATTATACATACCTTCGATTTAAATATTCAAACGTACGCCAAGATAATTGAGATACCACATTTGTAAAAAGGTGTAATTATGCAGACCATAATAAAACCATTGTAACATAACGTATGGTTACAGTATTGTATTATCTATTTTACTCATCTGCTAGCATTTCAGAGTGGAATAAATACAGCAATGAGTCAAATAAAACATGATCAGAGACCCCTACACAACTGCTTTTCCTTCTTCGAACGCCCACAAGTCAATATCATTAAAAATCGTCACTTCTTTAATACCTCCCCCACCCCCAGATACCTCACTGCTATTTTGTTCTATGATATCTCTTAAACTGTTCTATAAAACAAAATCCAGCATTACTTGTGCTACATGTATTTACTAAAGTTTAAGGGCCTGTTTCGAGTCTTATAATAAACAAAGATACAACATTTTCATACAAATTTCACAAACTTCATTTGAAAGTTTTAGAATTTAATAAAAAGTGAAAATCATAACATACCTTTATTCTTACGTAATTTTGATGTAAATATGCATTATAATGGAGGTTAATTGCTGTTTTTTTTACATGTTTCTCAGATACCATGGGTTATCTTTACATTACAATTTCTTTAATATCAAAAGTAAGTTCAAGCCGGAAACTTACAAAGTGGGTAATTTTGCACACAAGAACACTTTGTAAGCAGCTATAGGCATAATATTGTACTCAGTTTGCTGTACAATATCTATCACGGTGATTTTAAACTCTTTCGAAATATTTTTTTAGGATCGCAGGTTTGAATCCCCGTCACACCAAACATGCTCGCCTTTTAGCCGAGGGTGGTTATAACGTGACGGTCAATACCACTATTCGTTGGTTAAAGATAGCCCAAGAGTTTGCGATGGGGGATGATGACTAGCTGCCTTCTCTCTAGTCTTACACTAGAGATAGCGCAGATAGCCCTCATATAACTTTCCGCGAAATTAAAAACAAACAAACAAACTGGAATTACTCACCCTTTACAAACTCTTGAACTATTAGTTTTTCAACGAATAGAGGGATTGACAGTGCCTTATAAACCTCCTCCACGACGTCTGAAAAGGAGAGTATGTTTGTTCACAGGGTTTCGAATTCGTGACACTCAGATTGCAAGTCGAGTGCTTAAACTCATAAACCATACGCTTATATTAAAAATTCATGATTAAATCTGTGATACGCACATTGCACAACTTCTATTTTTGGAGTTTTGTGCTTAAAGGATAAGCAAACCTTATCGAATGGAAATTTAGTGTTACAGTACTTGTTGTGCATAGTCCACAAAGCTTTTTAATTTTTGACATCAAACTGGCATTCCAATATCTTATTTTCCATTGTATATAACATCAGCTATTTGATTTAATTTCTTCTTTTTACTAAACTGTTTCTTTGTATTGTTTGTTTTCATCATGAAGTAAATAAAAAATAATGATAAAATATTTTATTCACTATGTGTTCTTAAAAATATTCGACCGATCTGTATATATAAAATCGAGCTGTTACTTTATAATAAAACATCATACGATAGGTAAACCTGGGTGTATGTATAAGCCTGACTCAAGTCACATGTAAAACTTTGACCATAAGCTTGCAAATGAAATGTAAAATAACGTGAAAGGAGAAAATAAATATCGTTTTGAAGTTTTATCATATCCAAAATGAGCACAGTTAAAAAAAAATAATGAAATGATTAATTTATTAGTTAATATTGAAGTCGACGCATGAGTACTGGTAGTTACCGTAGCTACACGCATCTAACTGCACTGTATATGGGTCTTACGTTTTATGATATAGAATGATGGAGAGAATGTAGGATACGTGCATCGATGGAAATCGTGTGAGACATTCAGAGGAAGCCTACCGTTTTTGTAAGTGTTATTAAATCTGTGTTATATAAGAAACTTATGGAAATACGATTTGCATTTGTTTTACTGATTATTATTACTTTGTATTAATTCGTGGATATTTTACAAAATTATATTCATGTTACTAAAAATATTTACTTCTAATATCATTAGAGCATGTGCTACAAAATTGACATTCGGTGCTTTGTTCCTAATCTTTACGCAGTTACAGCTTCTAAGTTATATTACGTTTACAGGGAGGGCATATTTGTCTGAAATTTATGTTATTGTAGATGTAAGAGACACTGAGTGTTATTTTTACACTGATGGTAGTAACTGCTGTTACACTTGAAAGACAAATGCACTAATTACTCAATTTATTGTACTACACATTTGTCATCCGTTATCCAGCTAGTAATTGTTTATAATTTGGATGGCAGTTTTAAACTTATGAGCATAAATTTCAATTCCAGTGGTCTTTTCTTTTTGTATAAATTGTACATATGGATTTTATTTATAGATACACATGCAAATACCTTTCATTTCCTCTCTGAAACAAGTTGAAGGTAAAGTATTCAGCTTTCAAACCAAATTTAGAACTTTGCTTTTCTTCATTTTTTTCAGCTGGACAAATCGTAATGTGAAAAATATGGCAATAATTTGATAACTAAACTCATACATATTGCCACATTTATAGAGAGGTGGTGTTTCAGAGTTCTGGAAATTTTCTGTGCTGTAATTTGTTTGTTTTTTATTTGAGAAATTATTTACTGACAGTTTTGCTTACATTGGGGTTATATAAGGTAGTACTCAGATGTAAAGAAAGCAACATGTTTTTTCTTATATTTATTAGGTTTGGCAGTCTACCCTGTTTCCATTCTATTATCTGATCCTTCACATGTGAGCAGGAATGAAGAATGACAGAGCAGGCTGTACATTGGCTCATATGAGCTTCCTGCCTGTCTTAAATATCTTTGAAGGTGGCATTTAAATGCATTTATATTACTTAAAGAAACTGCTTCATTTGGAAAGTTATTCCAAACATCCACTACTCTTTCAGAGAAAAAGAACTTCCTTAAATCTTTTCTGGAGCTTTGCTTTTATATTTTATACTGGTGGCCTCTAGTTATAGAATTATTAAATATAAAAAAACCTGTACCATGTAATATTTCAAAGCCTTTAAAAATTTTAAAATCTCAATTAAACCAATCCTTAAATTATATGTTTCAAGTGTAGTGAAATGTAATTTCTCTAGCATCTGATAAGCAAAATTATGATAACCTGATGAATTTGTTAAAGTAACTCTACATTTCTTTGAAGATATGGATGTTACACTTAAGATACAATATTATATGTGAGCCCTGATAAGTGCCTTGTACAACCTAAGTACAACATTACATTTCTTATTTTGAATAGTTCTTGTAATTGTACCTAAAACTTGATTTGAAGCTTTTGTAGCTTTAGCTCTTTTGTAAGAGATTAGCAATCACTCCTGTGTCTGTTTCTGCATCGACAGATTCAGTTAAATTGGCATCTAGAAAACAGTCATATTGTTCATTGTTGAACCCCAAATGTAAATAAATATACTTTTCAGGATTATAAAGCATCTGTTTTGCATTTTACCATTTTAACACATTCTGAAGATCATCTTGTAATTTTGTAACCTAGTGTTAACTAATATACTTTCATATTATGGTATCAGAAATTGGTTTTATGATGAGTTTAAAGTTTTAAGACAATGGTGTTTAGTTTTACAATGTGAATTAAAAATTAAAGGTAGCATCAAAGTTTGACCAATTTGAGAACATTGGAGTAAAACTGTAATTAATGTATTTCAAAATTCCATATTAATTTTTTTAATTATTACATTGACACCTTAGCTAATAACTTCTTAAAAGTCTGTAAAGTGTAATTAATTTTGTAGAATAAAACAAAGTTATACAATCTCATAGACATATTAGTTTATTTTTAGAGCTATATCAGGAAAGAAATTTAGGAGTTGGTGAACCAGGTTTGAATCTGTGTAATATCACAAACTTTTCTCTTCAATTTTAAGTATTGGTGTGCTATAAGAAAGACAGTTGATCCCACAGCATGGATGGTGAATGTTATAGTACTGACTGATTGTCTTTCTTTCCTCTGGTTAGTAATTTGATATCAGGGGTGGTGGAAAATAACCTCAGTATCTAAGCCTTAAGTACAAAACAAACACATAGAAGTGTAGAACAACAAAATATGTTCCTTAGTTTTTAGCCTTTATAAATAGCTTAAAGCTGTTTTTCTTGCATTTTGATTATTTATTATTCTGAATTAATTGTCATATCAACTAGCAAGAATTAGAGAGAAAATAAACTTTTATTTTTATTTTATTTTAAGTGCTAAAATCAAATAAGGGCAAAAAAGCTAACAAGTGAAGTATGTGGAAGATTGCAGAATAGCAACAAAGTGTTTGACTTAAGAAAAAAGGCTTACTTGTTTTTATCTGATGATGAATTTAAAGCTCTTATTAGAATAGAAAATTTTGACATTTTGAGAATTATTAAGACTTTATTGTGTTTAGAAAACTGTGATAATAGAAATTTATATGAAATAGGATATTATAGGCTCTTCAATAGAGTACAACCTGTTAAGTTCAGGATATTAAAGAGGATAAAAAGAAGGTTGAATCAGCGTGGATATCTATCAGTGGATATAAGGATAAAGGGCTTAAAATTGGAATCTGTTGTAAACTACATGTTCAGATTAATTTTGTTTCTTAATTTATTAATTTCATCAAGAATGCAATAGCTGGCAAAATGTTATCATGAGAAATTTTAATTTCAGGAATATTAATCAGGAGATTTTGGTATCAGACAGCAAAAGAGAAAGGTAAATTATTGAAAATGGTTTAAAGATGGTTTTCTTCATCAAATGATTAATAAACTTCTATGTGAAGGTGGTATCTTAAATTTATTAATAGCTTCTACTGTAGATATGGTTAATGGGGAGCATGCAGTCATAAGTGATGTGAGATGTTTTTAAAAATAAGTCGTTAAATATGTTGCACAGTGAAAAAAATGGGAAGTAACAGAGGATGCTGGATCACTAGAAGCATTAGGATGAAAATTGAGATAAACATCTCAAATTTAAAAAGTATATATTTTTTAATATGGGAAATTTGGAGAATTATAGACAATCCAGAGATTTGATTAAAAAGGACATTTAAAAAAAGCATATAACATAACATAATATTTTGTAAGACATAGAACCTATTGGTCCATTCTAGTTGTTACATCCTCTAAGGTAAATTAATTTTAAAATATATCCTAAAACAAGCCCATATCACTCATATACTTATCAAGATTTGTCTAAAACTCACTTAAATTAACTGACTCTACATAATCAGAAGGCAGCCTATTCTAAAGGCCAACTACCCTTTTAGAAAAATGAAACTTTCTTAGCTGAAGATGACTTCTCCACTGCCAAAATTTATATTTGTGTCACCTAGTCCTACTGTTCTCACTGTGAAATATGAAAAAAGATGATGCATCAAAATATCAATTTCCTTTATAATCTTAAAATTATTTTTTTTTCATGAGAAAATAATCTGAGAGATCTCAGTCTCTCCTCACATGACAACCTGTCCTTCTCAAGCAATATTCTAGTAACTCTTCTTTGAACCTTTTCAAACTGTTCAATGTCTTTCCTAAGGTAAGGAACCCAAGAATGAATGTAGTATTCCAAATATGGTCTAATCAGTAATCTGTACAATGAAGTTATGAAATCTTTACACTTGTGTTTGATATTTCTGTAGATAAAACCTGAAGTCCTGTTTGTTCATCTAATAGCAGCAGCACACTACTTGGATGGTTTAAGAAACTGATCAATTACACTGGTTTACAAAAAAATATTTTTTGTCTGAGGCAAGAATGTGAATAGGTGTTTTTTACTAATTTGGGTGTGCTTAATTCAAATTTATAAACAGTTTTGATCTATCACCTTTAGTTTTCTGGCTTTTAAATAGTCTCATTTTAGTACATACAGAGTATATACGTGCTTATTTCAACAGTTGCAGCAGCTTATTACAGATAAAACAGGATAGATAAAGAACATTGACAGAATAAATATACTTGGATGACACAATGTACACAATTCATAGTACTGCAGACAGTTAGAAGTGTGTTTTCTTAGATGATCTGGTGTATTTTGCCTCTGGGATGTCACGCAAGAGCATCCAGCAGAAGTCTCCCATCATGCTGGGGTTCCATTTGCCTTGGTAGTTGCTCTCCATTTTCGTAATGTCTTGGTGGAATCTTTCTCTGTGCTCATCACTCACTGCTCCAAGGTTTGGAGGGAAGAAGTTGAGGTGGGAATGGAGAAAATGAATTTTGAGTGATATTCGGCATCCCATATCCTCATAAGTCTTTAGCAACTATATATAGCTTGATATGTATATAATGTAATGCTATCACTTACATTTATTTCATAATAACTAAAAAAGAAGACACAAGTCACACAATATTAGAAATTAACCCTGAATGCATATATGCATTTATGTACAGTATGCATATCTAAAAAACTAGAGGTGATGAGCAAAAACTGATTTCAAATCTGAATTCAGCACCCCCAAATTAGGTTAAAACAGCTATTTTTGTGCTTGCCTCAATTTCTTTGTAAACCAATGTTATTACACCATAATTCCTTTCCTTCATAGCACTGTTAAGGTTATTCCCATCCAAATTATTATTAAAACTATGATAATCTATATGTATTATCTTGCATTTATTATAATTAAAACCCATCTGACATTTACTTTCCTAACTCACTAAATGATCTAAATCCTTTTTTAGATCAGCAGCATTTTATTCACAACTAGCAACACTCAAAACTTTAATATCATCTGCATTTTTAAGTAATTTATTGATCATTTTTTCATTTATGTCACTTACGTAAATCAAAAGAGCAAAGGTTCTAAGACTAAGCTGTGAGGTATCCCACTTGTGACATTAATTCAGTTTGACATTTGTAATTATTATCTGCTTTCTTCCATACAGCCACTTTTCTATCTGATTTGATAATTGATTCTCTACAGGGTGGCTCGTAAGTCTCCACCCATTCATATGTTATGTTATATTCAATTATGCATGTATTATAAATTTCTTTTTTTTTTTCAGAGAAATATGGCTGATGTAAGCCCATTTACACTTGAAGAGAGTATTGTGACAAGTACATGAGTGCAAGAATACTGGTGACAGCACACAGATACACTGGATACATAAGATATATGGATGGGTAGGGACTTACAGGCCACCCTGTACAACTACAGAGATACTTTTTTACAAACCTTTTACATGGCACCTTGTCAAATGCTTTTTAAAAATCCAGCTGTACCAAATCTATACCCTTACTCTCATCTATATAAGCAGTAACCTTTTCAAAGAATAACAAAATGTTTTGAAGGCAAATTAATTC
Organism: Carcinoscorpius rotundicauda; assembly: GCA_011833715.1. Taxonomy (NCBI): domain Eukaryota; kingdom Metazoa; phylum Arthropoda; class Merostomata; order Xiphosura; family Limulidae; genus Carcinoscorpius; species Carcinoscorpius rotundicauda. Next base: position 53,932,582 of record CM022395.1, read on the forward strand.
CACATTAATGAAACCATTTTGACTATCCAATAACATTTTAAAGTTTGTTAGCATCTTTTAACATATTTTTCAAAGCTTTTTCTGCAATTAATGCAAGAGTAATGAGTCTATAATTAATAGGAGAGTTTTTATCACCTCTCTTGAAAAAGTTACATTAGCTCACTTCCAATCTTCTGGTACCTGCCCATTATTCAATGACTGACAAAAAAAAAGTAGTAAGTACTCACATTCAATCTTAAACCTCCTTTAAAACCCTTGTGGAAGTATTATCTGGCCAAATCTTTTCTTAACCATCTCTGAATTAATGTAGTCATCTTGTTTGATCTTATTTCCTTTTATCAACTGCTCACGATGTGGAACACTGCTAAAATCTTTATTAGTAAAAGCCAAAGAAAAAGCAAAATGTAATAGCTAACCATATCATAATTATTAGGTACTAACCTTCCTTTAACAAGGATCCTATCTCCATTTGAACATCTTGTTTACTCTTAATCTGTTTAAAGAAATTCTTACTGTTAATTTTACATTTTCAGCCACACTTTTCTCATACATCCTTTTCAATGTTATAATTTCCTGTTTCACCAACTTTATTGATTTTGTATAATTTTTAAAATTTCCTACAATATCAAGAAATATATGATGCTTTTCTTTAATTTTATTTCTCAAACTCTTTGTGAGCCAATCTGTTTTTTTACTTACAGCTACCTTTTTCTCCTTATAAGGAATATATTTACTTTGAATATTTAAAAATTCATCATTAAAAATGTTCCATATGTGATCAGTTTCTCCAAATAAAATAGCTGCTCAATTAACAACAGAATTCTTGTCACATGTCTTCAAAACTTGCTTTTTTGAAGTTTGTAACTATAATATCATTTTCCTTATCTCCATATGCTGGAAAATATCTTGTAATTTATGACATATGATATTACAGAAGTGTTTATATATTTCCTAATTTAACAGTCTGTTTTTGTTTTTTTTTACTTTCAGGTAATATTATGTTTACCAGTTTAAGGTTTCTTGAGCATAAACTATTTCTCACTTTCTGTAAATATTTGAAATAATCAAGTTATTTGCCATTAAGATATAAAAGATATTTCATGAGCTCTATGTTAATATTTTGTTTTTTAAATCTTTTTATTCTTTTTAAACTAGGTTTGACAAAACTTCAGGTTCTTTCTAATTAATATGGAACTAAACAGTTTTTGCTACTAACTAACTTGAAAAAGATATTAACTGAAAGGCTTCTATGTATGCTCTTTATTTCTAAGGTAATCTATGGTTGAGAACAACCAGTTCTTGTGGTGACCACTAAGTCATTAAACCAGTTCCATCATCTGTAACAATCAGTTTTTGTCATACATATGTTTAAGTGGTAGGATGGATAGTAGTTCAGATGATCAAGGAAAACGTACAGGCACACGGTGAGTGTTTTAAATGTTTATATACACTTTACATGAAAACAAATTTAATATAACTGTCATATTGAAATCCTATTTTTCTATCTTGAATGAAACAATCTAACAAAATTTTTATTTTTTCTTGTTCCTGGGCATTCCTCTTAGTTAGCTTTCTAACCATCTGGTATATAAACTATTCTGAACCTTTAATCATCCCAGTAGCTCGACACTAAACTTGATGACTTGCTATGCTAATATCTAAGGTTTGGTTTCTCATGGTGGATATATTGCTGATAGTCCACTGTGTAGCTTTACTTTAGAATTAAAACAACTTTCATCTCTTTCTGTTCTAATAAATATAATCCATCACAGTGGATCCAAAATTAAAGTTTATCTAAATAAGCCAAAATATCTTGCTTTCCTTAACTTTGCTTATTTATGTGTTATTTTTTTCAGTTTGCCATGTTGTGCATGTGTTCTCAGTTGATGGACAATGAAATTTTGAATGTATTTCTTTGTGTTTTTTCAACGGTGATAAATGTATACTTTTTAATGGACAATTTGTTCTCTCTTTATTTCAGGGTTTTTAAGAAAAGTTCACCTAATGGGAAGGTAACTAACCAACAATTAAACTACTTCTTTTACAAAAAGTATATATGCCCAGTGTATATACTGTATTATTTGTATAACAGAAACTAGCTCAAGATCAGTGATAATTTTATGATATTGTTAAAGTATCTTGATTCATTATTACTTTATATTCTGTTTTAGCAGTTGTAAAACCCATTCAGTCACTTATTTCATGATTAATAAATTATAAACCACCATTAACTTCATTTAAACAGGAAGAGTAAGTTCATATTTTGAAACCCTAAAACGAGATGGAAAGGAAAATAAGAAATGTCTTAAATATATCAAGTGAAACATGAACTGAATCAAGGCTTATTCATCCTATTTTGTGTGATATTGAAAAATATCCTAAGTTTGGGTTTATCTAGCACACTAAGTAAACTTAGATTAGACAGAAATATAGAAAAAATGGGTATAAACATACACTGGTGGCCAAAATCTTAAGGCCAATGAACATAAAGAAAAAATATGCATTTTGCCTTGTCAGACTCAACCACTTATTTGAGTAGAGCTTCAAAAGATGAAAATAAAAAAAGGAAAAATAAAAACTTTGTTGCAATTTAATAGGGAAAATGTGAACACTATGAAATTAGCCTAAATACTAGCTGGTCAGAAGTTTAAGACCACACTGAAACGAAGCGTTAATCAGTATACACGTAAGGAAATTTAGTAGTTTGTGTTCAAGCATTATCATTGTCAATGTCTTCCACTGACATCTCCTGTGTTAAATTGGGTAAAAACATGGCAAACGCTAAAGAGTTGACAGAGTTTGAACGTGGCAGAATTGTCAAGGTGTAAAAGCAATGTCTCTCTCAACATGCCATCGCTGGTGAGATTGGGCTAGTAAAACTGCTGTTGCAAATTTCTTAAAAGACCCTGAGGGATACGGAACGAGAATTTCAAGTGATCGGGCTAAGAAAATTTCATCAGCATTGAGCAGAAGGATTTGACAGGTTGTCCCACAAGACACCAGTTGATCATCGAACTAAATTAAGGCCCTTATAGACACAGAATGCAGCTCAAGAACAATAAGACGGCATCTAAGAGAGAAAAGCTTTAAAAACCTTAAACATCTTCAAATGCCATGCCTCCTTCTACACCACCAATCAGCTCAGTTAAACTTTGCTGAGAAGCACCAAACATGGGACATAGAAAAATGGAAGAAGGGTTTGTTCTCTGATGAGAAAAAATTTAACCTGGATGGTCCAGATGGCTTCCAATGTAACTGGCATGATAAGGATATCCCACCAGAGACATTTTCTGCAGGACACAGTGGAGGAGATTCCATCATGATCTGGGGTGCTTTCTCCCTCCATGGAACAACTGAGCTTTAGGTTATATAGGGGCATGAAACAGCAGCTGGCTACATTAGCATATTGGAGAGAGCATCCTTATTGACTGAAAGCCCTCAATTGTGTGGAAATGACTGAATCCTTCAGTAGGACAGTGCTGCAATCCACAATGCCTGCAGGACAAAGGCCTTTTTTATGGCTAATAACGGGGTTCTTTTTAACTATCCAGCATGTTTGCCCAAACTGAACCCCATTGAAAATGTTTGGGATGGATGGCAAGGGAAGGCTATAGAAATGGATGTCAGTTCCAAACAGTGCATGACCTTCGTGATGCCATCTTCACCACTTGGAATAACATTTATGCCAGCCTTCTGCATACGCTTATATCGACCATGCCAAAGTGAATGTTTGTAGTTATTTGCAATGATAGCCATGCAACTCATTACTGAAACCTCTTGTTGGGCATTTCCTACCCTGTTTAGGACTTCTTTTCAGTATGGTCTTAACTTTTGACCAGCTAGTATTTAGGCTAATTTCATTGTGTTCACATTTTCCCTATTAAATGCTAAAAAAGTTTTTTATTTTTGTTTTATAATTTCTTATTTTCATCTTTCGAAGCTCTTCTCAAATAAGTGGTCGAGTCTTGCATTGCAAAATGCATATTTTTTCTTTATGTTCATTGGCCTTAAGATTTTGGCCAGCAGTGTATTAAAATATTTACAAAGGAATAGTTAGAATGCATGTGATTTAGTTCAGTGATTTTTGTTACAAAGTAACAAAGCTTTTCAACTGTCATAATACTAACTTAGTTTTCTTTGATATTGATTAATTAATTTTTTTTCTAGATTACAGTGTATTTGGGAAAAAGAGATTTTATAGACCATATTACTCATGTTGAACCAATAGGTAAGCACAAATACATGTAAATAAATTGTGCTCTTATTGAAATTTCAGTGAGGTGTGTTGTGTATAAAGGAAGAAGTATGCCTAATTGAGTGCAATATTAATAGTATTTCATTGGTATCTTGTATTATTAATTTAGAGCTGTGTTATACATTCTTCAAAATCTAATACAATATGGGGTTTTATGGTCTTTGTAAATGGTCATTCCTTAAAATTTTCATAAGATTTTTCAAGTTTAAAACTATATGAATATTATTATAGAAGATTTATGTTGGGTTTGTCCAAAAACTACTTGTGAAAATGCCACTACAGACTATCGTAAAAGCTATTGATGCATTAAATTAGATAAATTATAAAAAGCTTTAGATTAACCTTCCGAGGAAAACAGTAAATTGGAGCTTTTAACAATAAACTAAATATTAATAAAATTAAAATAATTAATTTGTAGATTATAAATACTTTATGTATTCTTATGATGTAAAACTTTAGGTAGCAAAGCATGACATTTATATGATATTATCACAGTGTATAAGAATGATAATAAGTTATTCTTTAACAACCCACAAGAACTTCCATTAAGAAAAGTGCATATCAACATTTTGACCTTACTTTGTTTGTTTTATGCTAGTTCTGTGATGAGGCCTTCTGCTCAGTATCCTAACTCATCAGACTGGCTAGATTACAACATACAGTCTGTTTGATATCCCATACAAGAATATATATAATTTTTATGTACATATTTGTGTGTAATAAAAAAAAAATGTGTTATAAAAGTGTATGACTGTTATAAATAGTGTTTAAAATAAAATTTTGCACATCAAAGTTCAAAACTTCTGATGAGTTCCAATGTTGAGTATTAGCTAGGCCTCTTTTGTAGTGGAAATCTGACAGTATTATAACAGTAACATAAGAAAGAGCTAATTAGTTAGAATTATAGTTAATTATAAGTTTTTATTTGTTTTAAAATTTTAGAGCATCTTTGTAGAACACTTTGTAAATATGATAACATTTTTCACACACACCAATGGCAGATGGCGTGGTTCTTGTAGATCCAGAGTATGTGAAAAACAGTCTAGTTTTTGGCCACATTCTTGCAGCCTTTCGCTATGGTCATGAAGACTTAGATGTTTTTGGGCTGATTTTTAGAAAAGACCTCTATCTTGCTTCAGATCAGCTCTATCCTCCTTTGATTGATTCTGATAGAAAGCAGCCTCTAACTCGTCTTCAAGAACGACTTATCAAAAAGTTGGGGCCAAATGCATATCCATTTTATTTTGAGGTATTTTAAAACAAATCACTTTAGAGTTTGATTTAGAGCTTAATGTTTAACTTTTGATTGCATTATGGATAAAAAAAATGTGTTAAAAATTGTACAGGGTGGCCCATAAGTCTCTACCGATCCATATATCTTATTGTATCCAGGGTGTTACCAGTATTTTTATGCTCATGTACTCATGTAATTGTCACAATATGCTCTTCAAGCATAAATTGGCTTACATTGGCCATATTTCTCTGAAAAGAAAGAAACAAATTTATAATACATGCATAATTGAATATAACATAATAACATATGGATTGGTAGTGACTTATGGGATACCCTGTAGACTAAAATTCATCTATTCTTCATTTTTCTTTCAAATGGAGAAAACATATTTCCAGGTATTACAGTCCTGTTTTGAATTAATTTGTTATTTGTCTTTGTTTTTAATGAATTTTAAATGCTAGTTTTATATACTAAAGCTTGATGGTCTGAAATCTCATTGCATGTACATGACATTGTGGAAATGCTATAAGAAAGTTTGCTCAAAGAGTTTAGAAGAGATAATTCCTCAATAAATTTTATTATACACCCAATAAATGAGGCTAAATTTTATGTATTTCTTCATAGTTATTGACAGTGTGATGTGTTGCTAGGACAGTATTAAGCAATAGAGTATTTTATGTATCAGTAATAAAACCCTGCAACTGTTAGATGTCATTGTAATCCAGTGTTTTTTTATTTGGTAGACTCCTTGTAACAGAGTAAATACCAGCAATATATTCAGAAATTGAAAGTTAGTTGACTTGGTATCTTTCTTGCTTTATGTTCTTCATTTCAGACTTAGTGTGACTTCTGTTCTGTGGTTAATTCTATGTATAAATAAAGACATACATTGTTGTATCATGTGGTTTTGCAAAGTGCATTGACTGATTATTAGTGGGTTTTTTTTCGTTTTTTTTCTCAGTTAAAACATACATTTATTTTGTAGATTTGTGGAGTTCAACATTTTGGATGCATTTACAGCATGTCATATCTAAGATTTTGTGCATGGAGTTTTACCAACAGCATTATCTTTAATATTATCTTTCTTTTAAGGCTTATATTAGTTCTTAAAACTACTGGCTGTTAATATAAGTGTCTTTAGACAGTACGTTATGTGTGCTTAGAGTAATTAACAAATATAATTATACAGTTTCTGTATTGGTAAAGTCACTGATTTTTCTGTAAAAATTTGAAATTTATGATTTCAGTTTCCATACAGTAATAGTGAGCATTTTGTGTAATGGGAATGCAGCAATTGGTAATTCATAATAATTACATTTCAATGATATGGAGAAATTCAGTATTTGATTTTTTGGTCCGTGTTCAAAGGATGTAGTGCTGAATTACTTATATGTTGCAAAACACAGTATACACTGAACAAACACAAAGGCTAACATTATTTAGCTTTCCAGTCAAAGTTATCATTTTTTTTGCAATGTAGAGTATTTATATCTTGACAGTTTTTTTTAAACTAAATTAGTAAAGGATTTAAGCAAAAAAGTTCTACTCATTAATGTTGTTATTTTACATTACGTATATCTATTGAATTGATTTTGTATGTTTCACCTGTAGTTGTAAACACAGCTGAAAATTACAGTTGATCAGATTACGAACATTGATTTGTTAATTGGAGGAGGAAGCTTAATTATATAACCTTAAAGGCTGCAGGCCAAATGTAAATAATCTTTTCCTATTTGATTGAAAAGCCTAACAGAAATATTGAAATATCAGTTTCGAAAGTGAAAATCAAAATCTCATTCACATTTCCAGATTTGCTTTGTAACTTGTTCATGATAGAAGAATATGGACTTTGTTTTATTTATGAGTGTTTGTGTATGTGGATAATAATAATAAAATTATTGTAATAATCTGGCATTTCCTTTTTTTTATTCAGAGTTTCTAAATCTGTATTATCACGTTTTATACACCAGCTTCCACCTCATTGTCCAGCCTCGGTAACATTACAGCCTGCAGTAGGTGACACTGGAAAACCTTGTGGTGTTGACTATGAAATGAAAGCTTATATTGCAGATTCTCTAGATCAAAAACCACATAAAAGGTATATCACAATTTATCAGTTTATATATTTTTTTTCTAATCAGGTAAGTCATTTTATCAAGTTATTATTTATTTGGTCAGGTGAAAAATTGTATAGCAGTGGAAAATATATTTACTGTGTATGCAGAAAACTTGCTACAGAATTCAGTGTGCAGAAAAAAGTGATGCGCAGTTTGTTTTCAAAAAAACAAATAAATATGTATTGATAACATTTGATGTAATTTTATAACTGATATATATTATTAAAATTTGAAGATGATATTTCTATATTGTATTTACTATTCTGATATCAAGTGTAAATAATTTATTCTGCGCAACTGACAAGAACATACTTAACATTTACAAAACTTTTATCTTCATTTTTTTCACTGTATTGATGAAATAAATATAGTAGCCTTGTTTGTGAGGTAAGAACAACATTTTAGACTAAACACAAGATCAAATATTTATAAGGTAGGTTTTCTTCATGTTCTTGTGTATGATTCTCTAAAAAAACATTTAAAATGATCCTACAAGAGTTATAAGTTATTTCTTGAGATACGTAGTGGTAACTTTAAGGGGATAGTTTTGAAGATGCTTTAGTCAAATTAAGGGACTCGCATTGGTATATATGTATATTATATTAAGGTAGTTCTGAATTCATTATATAAAATAACAAAACTCAATAGAAAAAAAATTATTTAAAAATAATTTAAAAAAATTATTATATAAACAAAGTATAGGGTTGTATTACAAAAGGAACTTTATAATGTTTTTTAGGAACTGTGTTAGGTTAGCCATACGAAAGATAATGTATGCACCAAATAAACAAGGAGAACAGCCAAATGTTGAAGTCAGTAAGGAATTCATGATGTCTCCTAACAAGTTACATCTGGAAGCATCATTAGACAAAGAGGTTTGAACTGCTGTTTAACTTTTGGCAAGAATTCATTGTTTTGAATTTCATTGTGATGAATGTCTTGTGCCTAAGGTTTAATTGATGTATTAAAAACTAATAAAATTCAAATAATAAAACTTCTCATTCAAAAATTTATAAAATATTTCTAAAACTTTACATTTATATCGGGTGTTTGGAAAGTCACTGTGCAGTTTTGTAATCATATTTTATTCCGTCTATTTTTAGCCAACAACTGATAGCAGTGTTTAGAAACAAAATAAGAAGGATTCAGGCCTGTATTGATGCCAACGGGGGTCACTTTCAACATTGTTTATAATTGTCATTCATATTTACCTCCTGTGTTCTATACTGAAACATGTCTGTTAATAAATATATAAGTGCATAGTGACTTTCTGAACACCCTGTATAACCACACACTACTTGTACGTTATATATTTTAGAGGTAAAAATTTTATTAAAAAAAAAAAGATAATGGAATACCCTCAAGTCATTGGATAAGGGAGCACATAATGTATATACACAGCCTTACAATGCGTAAATAGAAAATCACACAAGAAAATTCTTTTTTATTAACTAAATAAGCATACAGAAAGGGATGCAAGATTTTCATTAGTATTTATTGGTTATCCCTTTGCAGTATTTAAGGCTGTATATACTGTTATACATTGTATTTACATGATCTGAAATTTGGGCCTTCAGGATAGCATGTCACTCTTTAAGAAGAATTTGGATGAGGATGTCCCTGGAACTTAATTGTTTGTGACGTTCTTACAAAAAATGATAAAAAAAAAAAGACTAAATGTCTTCAGTAGGGTTCTTATCAGGTTGTTGACCTGGTCATGGGAGAGTGGTAATGCCCTGATATGAATGAGTAGGGAACTCATCTTACATGAAAACACTACCATTTCTCATAAGCTGGCCATGGTCATAAAGGAAGAAAGCCTTGATACTAATTAGTATCAAGCAGAAGTGACAGCTATCATCTTTGAATATTCAACTGCTCAAACATGTTTGTTACTAAAGTTGAAATGGTCCAGTCATTTTGGAGCAAAAACTCTAATTGTATTAGAAAAATGCACATATGGCCATTAATAATCTCTATTATTAGAAAAAGTGGTAACGATGATGTTGTCCAATGGCATCCCAAACCGTAACAGAAATAATGTCTTGTTGTGTTTGCTTGCAAATGATTTAAACACAGATGCATGTGTAGTTTAAGAAATATGCAGATCTTGGATAGACGGAAAACATTTCAAAAAGTAGGATGGTAGAAATGCATCTTTAATGTTGGACATGGGATGACATCTGTAGTAAGGAGTGGCTCCTGTGTAATTATTCTGCCATTATAGCTCTTACTATCAAGATAACTTCTGATTATATTAGAGTATACTTGCTCTTGTCTTACAGTTTAGTAGTAGCTGTTGCACTGGGGTTGTTCTTCTCCAGCATGAAGAGCCTATTCTGTTGATTTTAATTAGAACTTTCTCATTGTCCAATTATGAAACCATTTAACCCTTTCATCCTAGGTATCCTTTGTGACACATAACACATTCAACGTTTTGTTAAATTACTTTTTGTTTATGTATAGCATAAAATATTAACTGATAATCCATATTTTAGCTTTGTGCATAACTACAATTAACCAACCAACCTACCCATAGGAATCAAAACAGCTAACTTGGATTAATTTGTAACTGATATTGTTATATAATTAGAAAGCCAGAAAAATTGTGATTGATGGAGGAAATTTTGTACTTTTTGCATGTTATTATTTTTTGTTCTTTAATGCATTATTTATTTACATAAAAATTATTTAGTGCGTTAATATCATTAGTATCAAAAAATAGGCTTATGTTTCACAGACAATTGTCAGCAAGGAAAAAGAAGTATAGGTAAATACTTTATTTCTTATATTTCATGGTTATTCTTCATTTATTATTATAAATGTAACTGAGATGTAAAAATAAGAATCTTTTTAGGTTAACTAAGATAGATTATGTAAAACCAGAAGTTAGTTATTGAAACAGTGTAATAAAAGTGTTTGGTGAGGCACACAGACAAGGAGCTTATAGTAACTTGTTGGTAATATTATTTAATAGCATAACATAAACTTTATGTGTTCAAAGTGACTTACATGGTTCAAAGGGCAATAAAACAATAAAGCTTAATCATAAATGGTTGTAAGATGTTAAATGCTTAAAGCTATTTAGGATAAATGAATGTAGTTTCAAATGAAAGACTTGTAATGTTAACTGAAAGATGGCCAACTTTTGTGAACATTTACAGAGTACATTGAAAGTTAGAAGCATTAAACTTATAAAGACTAAATGAGTACATAGAGGTCATATGATTAGTCCACTTGACTAATCCATGTTGAGAAAGTCAAGATGCAAGTAGTTTCAATGGTTCTTTCATTTTTGCTATGATTTTATTCCCTGGTCTCTACCAAGAAATACTTGTAAGTGCATCTGTGTTTGCATATGATATTATGGAGAAAATTGATTTGTATGTATTGTAAGTGCATATATTTGTATATATATTTTGCTAGATTTCCATCTTCTTAGATACAATTTTTAATCATTTAATATTTGTTTTTTTTTATTCTGTTTTATTTCCTCTATTTTGGTGCATCATCCTTTATGGAAAGAAAAAAATTGAGTGAGTAGGTAATTAGTTAACTGTCACAAGCAAAGCACTTGCCTCATACATGATTCCTTTAAAATGAGTGTAAAACTGAGCCTCTTGTTTTTCATAAGTTAATTATTGAAATAATTTGTGAGCTTTTCAAATGTACATTTAAAACAGAAAAAGTAGATCAGGCAGTAAAATAGATGTCTCAAAATAACTGTAAAATAATGGGCTTTTGAACTAAGCTATAACAATGTATAAAAATGGTTAGTTCTTTTACCAAGTAAGTAATGATCAACGATAAAGAAAATGAGGCCAACTGTCTAGTATATCTACTGGAAAGAAATAACTGTAACAAAATTTACATAAAGGAAAAAAGTATTTCTGTTGGTGATAAATATGTCCAAATAGTTGCTTGTATTATAAATAATTTATTTGAAAGAGCTACAATAAGGTGGGAGGGACTTGAGGACTTGATTGGTAGTTTTACAAACTTATTGATACCTTATTAACTCAAGAAGGTAGGAAGTTTACATTCTGATCCAGGACTTCCCTTTTCTTACAAAATCAGCTATTCTCATTTGTTACTTTTCTTAACACATCCCACAAACCTTCTACTCTATCCTTTTTGAAATTGAGTGATTCCAACGTGTCTTTTATGCAAATCAGTATGTGCCATCTCCCACAAAAAGAAGCATATTATATTCATGTGATGCATGTGCCTTTACCAAACTAGTACTTTTTGTTTGGATGTGATCTTTTGTTTCTTTATTGCAGTATGTTCAACTTGGTTTTCCTCATAAAGTGGTTATTTCTCAACTTAATTTGATTTATTCAACCAGATCTTTGTATTCATATTTATCAGTTAATTTCACTCACTTTATTTTTGCACTTGAGTATGGTTGAAACTTTCTGTGCATGGCATTTGAAAGTTAGCTTTATCACTTTGGACGTTACAGTAGTAACTTTGAGCCTCAGGTGTGGGTGACCCAGTTGCTGATTTATGTGATTTATACATCAGAAGATCAAATGTTATCTGTTCCTCATTCATTTCATCTTTCTTATTAAATTAATGATCTTCGTGATCTTTTGATTTTTCCTCATTTTCCTGACATTTGGATTTGTGCTGTTCCATTGACTTAACAGAGGGAATTGGCATGTCATAACTTCAAGGACTTCTGATTTTTTTCACTTTTTCCTAATATTGTACTGTCTCTTCAGTTTTAGATCAACAGTGATAGGTTACTTTCTACCTGTTTGGAGGGCATTTCCCAAATCATATGTCTATTTTCCGTGTCTCCCATCTCCTTGCTTGCTTCTTACGGTGTCCTTTTTACACATACCTCCCTTTCTCTTCTCTCCTCTGCTAAATGCTAGAGCATCTCATCCTTGGCTCTGGTATTTACTAAGTGGTTTCTTGTTGTTAGGATTTTATAGGCCATAATACTATATTGGCTTGAGTCTGTTTATCTTTGACTTTTCTTAGGAATTTATGTATGGCTCCAATTCTAGGACATTGTCCCAGGTGTTATTGAGCCTCAGTTAAGATAAGTTCACCAACATTCTGTTTCTCCAAATATTGTAGCCCCTTTGTTTCTATTGGAGCCTTATATGCTTCCAATTCTGATTTTTTCCCCACCTTTGATTTCTCCTATTCCCATTTTTTCCCTCCTCCTCAAGATTTTTTGGCCCACCAGCATTCATCAGAAATGGTGCTTTTGCAGTGGACAATCATATCTGTTTTCATACTTCAAGGGTTTTTCATTTCCACCTATTTTATTGTCCTCAAGAAAAACATGGATTGATAGTCAGTAATCAGTTTATTTTACTTCAACCTCTTCATTCCTCTATTCCACTATAGTCTTTTCTTACCCAGGGATGAACAATTTTTTGTGGATTGTGAATGACATCTAGACACAGCTCCACAGTTTATCTACATATACAATTATCTGTTCAGTCTTGTCCATATCTTCAGTTTGTCCATTTTGAGGTGACTTAACAATTTTAGGTCCTTCCCTTTGGACTTGCCTTGACACCTTACATGTTTGTCATATTAAAAAGGCTTTTGTCCATCATCTCCATGCTAAGGAACTGCAATTTGATTATTATGGACAGTTGACTTATTCTGATTTGTTCCGAACAAGTTTTGGCCAATCCTACTCTGGACATACTTTCTGTGGTGGCTCGGGTTCGCTGGTGGTTCAGATTGGAGAAGTTCTTCCTAGGACCCACTCAACATCTTGTCCATTTTGACATGCATATCAGTCAAGTACTATCTTCTCTTTTACAACCTAGTTTAGAGGAACTTTTGATTTCCCACGTCTTCTTAGCTTTGTCACTTATTGGTTGGATGGTTTTATTATTTAGGAGATGTGGCCTTCCATGACATTGCGGGTTCCTCTCAGTCATGTCCATGTGAGATCTCTTTTTTTGTATGCTCATGAATGATAGAACCTTTTGTAGTATTTGCTTTCTACCCCTAATTCCATTCCTCTTTCCATGCACATTGATCTGCATTAGTGGCTGGACTAAGCCCTTATGTCATTTGATATGTCTCGTTTTCCATGCTTCTAGGTCTATGTCTTTTCATGGATGCATCAGATTGAAGATGGAGATTATGGGTCAAACCCTGAGAACTTTGGAAGAAGGTTGGGATGTAGTCGACTTACTAGGTATAGTCTGCCATGCCCTAGCCAATGTGCACCCAAGGATGTATACTTGCTTACCTGACTTTCATAGTGTGAGATTGAATTACAATGTTTTTTCTGGTTAGGTTCACTTTCCTACCACATTCTTTTCCATTCAGATGTGTTGCTTTTTTTTTTCCATCCTAATGTTTTACAAATTTCACATACAGATGAAGAGTATTCCTCATCAGAAATGGTGAGGCTTCCCTGTTCAGATCTACTGATCTGATTCTTTATTGAACAGAGGTACCATTCAGATGCTTTTTTGGGTGGTACACCTATTCTTCCCTCACACTGGTCCTTCCTTCTAATCAGTCTAGGATTATAGCCTATCTTGTGGGCAGAGAGAAATACTTTATCAGACATTATAATTTTCCTATAATGAAAATGTATTTACAATAGGTACTTCTTTCCACACTCTTCTGGTGCTTCTGTCTTCTACCGAACATTAAAGTGATAGTTTGGTAGAGGTGCATGGAGACACATGTCATGAATGTACTTGGCTTCTATGGGTGGAGAGGTGACATGTGATGAATTATATGAGAGGAATGTTGAAATCACTAGATTCAAATACAGAGGAGCATGCATAAAGAAAACATTCACACACAGAAGGCACCAGTGAACTTGAACAGTTGATCTTGTCAGAAGAGGGAAGTACCTACAGGAAGTACATTTTCAGTATTGGAAAATTATAACTTTTATATTCAAACTTACCAAAATCTGTATGTCTTTCTAATTAGCTGAGTGATTGAAATCCGAAAGAATGAGAGAGAGAGAGAGTGAATCTGTAAAGGAGAGTTCAATGTGTGAACACATCACATGATCCAAAGAAGTGAAGTTTGAAAAATTATTTAAATATCTCCTTTCAAAATTAAAAAAATTAGAATTTAGATAATATAAACATTTGAATTATAAACTAAGTTTTTTGATACCACAGTTGTTGATATATGTTGATAATAGTTATTTAACTAAATTTTGAATGTAACTCAGTGAAAGGTCAGACAGCGTATCCTCTTGTGTGTGCACAAGTATGTCAATGTATAATTTCATTTATACTGTCAACTTGAAAATTGTTTCTCAGGATATTTTTACTTATACAAATTTTTATTTTTCAGGTTTACCACCATGGAGAAGAAATTGCAGTAAATGTTCATATAGCCAACAATTCAAATAGGACAGTTAAAAAGGTTAAAGTATCAGGTTTGTGTACAAGAATCTCATGTTTAATACAATATATTAGTTGCAATATTTGAGAATGTTTATCCAAACAATTTGTACTTAAAATTTAATACAAATATGAAATGGGTTCTATTTATAAAAGTGTATGAAGTAATATTTATTTCCTCTGATTTTCACAGTTAAGTTCAACTGATATTTTGTAATCTGTAAATTATTTTCCTAAAACTATGAAATAGAAACAAGATAGATTATTAGAGTTAATATCAACTTTCCTGTACTGAAAGAAGGTTGCTTGTTTTTAATGTATTTTCTTTTTTAAGTTGCATAAATGATAAGATGTTAAATTAATAACTTCTGTACTGTCAAAGAAATTAAAAATTTTGGGTTTTTCAAAAACACTTGACGTGAAAATTACTCTTTTTGTGATATCTCTACCTGTGCTTCCAGTGACCTAATGGCAAGTTTGAGGGTTTAGGATCTAGAAATTGGGGTTTTATAACCAGGAGGCAGAATACAGATATATTATTGTGTAGTTTTGTACTTAAAGCAGTACAAATACATTTTTTGTGTTGTTTTGTTAGAAGCAAATTTGATTAACTTTTGTTTTTGTCATAATGCAATACCTGGTTTTAAACAGGTACTGCTATGGGCTTCCAGAATCTTGCTTTGCACTTTTTACTTGTATTGCCAACAAAATCTAAAAATGTGATGTGAATTTTTTTATATTCTCTTCTTTTTTCTTTACTGTCATTAAAATTTAAACATTAATATTTTATTCACATCGTAGTAACTACTAGCTATCTGTTTACTGTATGTTAAAATCATAGGCTGTTGATTTTATCTGCTTACCATTCCATGCTGTCTAAGTATCAGTTCAAGAGGTAATGAATAATTAACTTTGTTTCTAGTTTTGAAAATTGGTGACAGGATTCTAACAGTGGCAGTGTTTGGCTCTAAGTTTTTACCAGTCAGGGTAGTGTCTGACAGATCAAGGCTCTTTACCTATAATGTTTCGTATTTATTTGTATATACATGAAGTAAAGTTTAAAAAAGATCATTTAACATATTAAAAGCAGTAAGTAGGAAAAAATGTCAATTTCATAATAATAAGATATGGTATATATATTTTATCCTATTAAAGTCTTGACAGTTGGTGAAGTAAATATAAAAATTAATGAGGTTCCTTATTCATTCCCTTTAATTTACAATGTTCTCTATTGTACTGATACTTTGGACTACAATTTATAGAATTTGTGTTTAAAAATAACTTCCTTTTGACTGCTTTTTTCAGTGTGTTCAGGTTATCTACTTGTGGAATTGGATAATTTTTAACTGTTAAAGACTATGTGTTTGGACTTGTGAGAATTAGGTACATAAAGTTAACACAAGTAGAAATTTTGTGTGAAAAAACATATTCTTGGTATGTTTTGGCACATCTTATTTTTATTGATTTGTATTTTACTATTTTTATTTTACATATTTAATTTTTTTGAAATGAATTTGTTTCTGTTTTCATTTTTATTATGTTTCAGTTCGACAGTTTGCTGATATCTGTCTGTTTTCTACGGCACAGTACAAGTGTACTGTAGCATCAGCTGAAAGCGAGTAAGTGCACGAGTACATTTAATTTGGATCCACATATGGTACTGTAATATCTTTGTTATCATTAACCACAACCAGAATTTTCATTTTGCAATTAAAAATCTGTGGCATGCTGCTGTGAAAAAGTGTGTGTGTGTGAATGAAGAACTGGTCTCTTGGTGACTGATAAAGAAGCAACAAAACAAAATTGGAGTTTGATAAAAAATAAATAAACTTCATTTGAATATTAACTCTCTATACAGATTATTGTAAATCATAACCTTATTCTATAACTCTGAAATAAAATTATTACAAAATTATAACTATATTGAACCCACATAGAAGAATCTTTTAAAGCTTCCATCCACTTATGGGAAGTCTGGCCATACCTATTCAGTGAGGTAGTATTTATGTTTAATAGTATATTATGTTTTTATGAAAGATATTTTTTGAACCTTGCAGAGATGGCTGTCCAGTGGGTCCTGGGTTTACATTATCTAAGGTTTACTATTTAAAACCACTACTAGCTAATAACAGGGATAAACGTGGTCTAGCTTTAGATGGGCAGTTGAAGGATGAAGACACAAACCTTGCATCATCCACCATGTAAGTTATTTATATTTCTACTGTTTCCCAGTTTTATTTGTTTTTATACATTTTTCAATGAATATATATTAAAGTACTGTCTAGTTTTTGTTAGAGTTGATGGCAAGGATTTTTTTCAAAATTCATATTTTTTTAGAAGATACTGCATTTTGCACACCATAGCTTTACCAGTCAAATAAATTAATATATTCTGTAAATGTTGAGCTCAGTTGGGTTATTTGCCAGTAACTTCAAAACTTGTATCTTTGTTTCTAGTAATGTAATTGATATAAAAGTTCAAACAGATAAAAACATACTTTTCAAATATTTGAATCAAAATGAAATATCTATTATTCTTCATAGCCATATCTAGAAAAAAACAACTGAAGAGTTCATTCATAAGCAGGATGTCTGTTTTGAAACAAATTTTAAAGTCTTTATTTATACATTTACAATTTTGAGGTAATTCATACATTTCCCACAGAAAGTTACCTTCCTCATGCTTCTACTTTAGAAATTTGCATACCATTAGCCTTTAGACAACTCTCTATAGGTTAATGAGATTTTCTCATAATTCGTGTTGCTACTTAATAATATTATTATGCAGCAAAAGCCTTACACCAATAAGAGGGTGACACAACTTCCAGGTGCATTAACTCATAGTCATTCTTTTACCTTGACTCTGAACATATCAGACATATTGTGATTTTTTCAATTTCAGAGATTTGAAGTATATCAAAGAAGTTTGTTTTTTTCCCAACTATGAACTCTCAAGTTCTTTTAACTCCAACTTCTAGTGTGTTGAGAATTTCTTCACACAAGAAGTTGGCTACTGGAGACCCATTAAATGCTATGTAACCACAAGTTTCAGAGCCCTTCCATTTGTCTGGCATTCTTTCCCCTTATATTTTAGATATGTTCTATTCTCTCTCTTGTTCCTGTATCATATGACAATTCCTATACATGTTACTTCCTGTATATATATATATATATATATTAGTTGAACTCTCTTCCCCTGATAACAGGCTTCTTCCTTCTCACCTTTATGGTTTCTATACCATGGCATATAGCTATTCTAACTTCCTCTTTATAAAATTACAGATCTTGGAGTTTCTTCTGTTTTTGTGTGGGGCAGACCCTTTGGTATTGGTTTCACTTTCCAATTCTCATGACTTTGCCTAATATTTCTCTCTGAGTTTCATTATATTTCCTCTCTGTACTTTATGTCAGAAACACTTCACAGAGTACTGGATGATTTTACTAATGATTCTTGTCCCTTTTTCCTTTCTGCCATGGCCCATTTATTATTTTATCGCTTTCCAAGCTCCTTTGGACCATTTGATGTTTGGTAGGGATGCCTTTCTTTCCTTGTGTGTTTTACATCTTCTTTTTTAAGTATGTTTTCTTTAAAAAAAAATGTGTGTACTTTTGAATGTAAAGAAAAACCTCAATCAAAATTGGAGAATTTTTATCTCATTTATTTATTTTTATCCCTACTTTGGCTCAGACTAACAATTACAGTGATCTCCAAAAGTGGAGGTAATTTTTTTGAAATTTTAAGTAGCTTTGCTTTTATAGTTTTGATGTTTTTGTTCAATACTTTTTTGTATCACTAAAACTTTTTATATAACTATAGCTAGCAAGGTGATGTGTATATTGATCTCTACTTGTCTTTATAAAATGAAAATGTTTATATTTATTCTGACCTGACCTATTGTTATCTAGAGTTCATGTTTCATAATGATCAGAAACAATAATTTTGATTAGTTGATTATTTTCACATAACACTAACTGAAGTAACTGCTACTCATGGATAACTGATTAAATTGCCTCATTTTTTCTGAGTGTATTTAATGACATCATATTATATATGAAAGGTCAAATTGTAGTTCTGATACAGCCTGTTCCACAATTTCATATCTGTTTGTAAAAGTAGCTGTCATGCTCATTCATAATAATTCTAATGTAATGTACTCAAAACTGAACCCTGTCTATTAACTCTGTAAGAGCTGTAATGTTCCATTGGACCAAGAATGTGTCTGTTTAGCTATATTATAGATCCAATTTTACTTAGCTTGTGAAATCTTGTCAAGATATACTATTTATTTTGATGTTAGAAAATTCTGATGGGGAGAAAACAGAGCTTTGATCTTAAAATTTACATAAGAATTTGTATTTTAAACTATGTCTTTTTACCACATTTATTGACACATATTGATAATAAATTTGTTTAATGTGAATGTAATACTATTCATGACACATACACCTGTGACAGCCATAGTCAAAAAGTTAACTTTTAAGTAGTGTGGAGAGAGAAATACATTTTGTTTATCAGCTTTGGTTTTTATTGCTAATTATGTATTTAATATTGCTTTGATTATTTTCATTAGCATTACAGACCATTCTCAAAAAGAAAAATTGGGAATTATTGTGCAGTACAAAGTGAAAGTAAAATTGTGTTTAGGACCACTTGGTGGGTGAGTTCAACTTTCTGTATAGTTTTAGGTTGAATAAAGTTGTGTTATGTAAAACACTTGCAGTATGTGACTCTGGTTTGGTGTAAATAAGTTTAATCACTTGTTTCATGCATGTTGAAAAAAATCTCTTGATTAGTTGTCTTCTGTCTTGTATAGTGCTGTTTTTAATTTGGTATTTCCCTTCCACTTAAACATTCTTTGGAGGTCAGTGTTTTCTTTGCACCTCATTAGTTTATTTATGTTGCTTCATAGCTTTTGCTATTGTTTCATAATTTCTTTATTTTTAAAGGTTTTTGTGATTCAGAATTATACATAACTGGAGGAGAACCAATGTGTTGTTCTCCTAAAGGTTGTAACACCACATGTTGTTAATGCTAGTATAATAAGTCTTTCTTGATATATTATTTTCAAAATTCAGTGCCTGATTGCCATTACAGTTTTGTTTTTTTTGTTATTCTACAGGGAATGAATATGTTTTTCTTTGAAATCACTATCATTTTGTCTTTTTTACTTACGTGGGAACATTTTTCTCCAAGAAAATATCTGTGGTTTTGAATTAAATCATTACTACACTGGTATATCACAATTGCAGGCTTTTTCGTTGTTATATATGGTTATACATTTGTTCACAGTAAGTGGACCTGACCCTGTTATATATGGTTAGGGAACAAAATAGATTTGTTGGCAGTCAATGGACCTGACCCTGCTATGTATGGTTAGGGAACTGCTTGCATTTGTGGACAATGAGTGGACCTGACTTTGTTATACATGGTTAGGGAGCTGCATACAGTTGTTGACAGTAATTGGACCTGACCCTGTAACATATGGTTAGGGTACAGTGTAAATTTGTTGACAATGAGTGGACTTTACTTTATAACTTTGTCTTGGCCTCCTTTGCACTTAAATGGTACTTTCTTCACTTTATTTTTACCTTTAGGCAAACTTTCTTCTTTGTTAACTTGATGATTTCATGTTTTATCTTTTATTTCCAAAGTATCAACTTTCCTAATTCTTGTTTTACTTGAGATTCTTAAACCAGACAATCTTTGTTACTTGTAGTTTGTTTTTTTATCTAAAGCTTTTTTTTGTTATAGCTATCTGTTTTTTTTCTTGTAAACTATAGAGAATACTCGGTTAATGATTCAATGCCTTTTAATCATTTTAGATTGTAGTGTTGTGATGTGCAGACAATAATTTGTTTTAATCAGTTTATGATAAGGAATTAGTTCCATTAACTAATATATGTATTTGTTTATTTTGATACACACACACACACACACACACACACTTTCTATTGATAAGATTTTTATTGGTTTTGCAGTTGGATGAGACACTTTTCAGTTATGTGCATAAAAGCTGTACAACTACTTTTGAAAGCACTCATTATATCGCTGTATAAACTTTTCATATCTAAGAAGTATTTAGACATTTCTAACATTATCCAGAAGGGTTCTGATCATGGGTTTCAAAATAACAGTTTGTAGTGTTGATTCAACTTATGATTTGTTAATATACAAAACAAAAGTGTGCTCTTTTAAATTTACATCAGTGTTTTAAGGCATATAATGTTTCGAGTATGTGATCTCCAAGTAATGTTCCCAACAAACTTTTTCTTTTCATAATGTGTAATTATGTATTTAACTTTCCTATATAGTTTTATGTACAATTCACTTGAACTCACAATATTAACTTTAAAGAACAGCTTATTTTTTTCTTCACCAGGATTCTTTAATTACTAATTATAGTCATTTAAAGCCATTTTAGAATGGAATATCTTTAGAGAACATAAAATTCTAACTATCTACATGAATAATTTTTTTAAGATGGAGATTTGTCTTTTTGTTGTTCTTAGTGTGAAAGTTCTTTGGCTTTGAAATAATGTTTCTTTTTTCTGTTATTTAACTAGTGATGTAGTGGCAGAACTTCCTTTTATTTTGATGCATGTTATGCCTGAAAAAGTTAAAGACATACAGCTGAGTCAACAGACTACACCAGAAGGGGATGAAGAGAAAACTGATATTCCTGTTGATACTAACTTAATTCAGCTTGATATGTAAGCAAGACAGTTTATGAGATAAACATTATTATTTAGAAATAGAAAATATTAGTTATGCAACACCTACAATATTGCTTGTATTATTTACTAGTTTATGAACAATATTGTCTACAATTACATATTTTGGCACTCTACTAGTTAAGTAATATTACTCAGGTGTAAAAAATAAAACAATTTATAAGATACCAATAATATTAGGTAATAAGAATCATTACAGCCTGTCAGTATCATCTTAATTTTAGAAATGCAAAGTATGAAAGTTTTGAATGATGCAGTGTATCAGGTCATAGAAAGTAATTTTAGTTTCATAGTACCTTGTGAAACTAAATATCATAGTTTCTCTAACACTATTACTTTTTTAAGTAGACTTGTTAAACGTTTTTTTCCTTCATATGTTTGAGGGCTACTGATAAGATATTTTCAGAATCGGTCTTAACTTAAAATATTGGATTTAATAAACTTCTGCATGAATTTTTTACTTATTTCTCTTCACTCACAAAATTGTGGTTCAATGATTTTGAACATTTCATAAATTAATTTGATATTTTCCAAATATAAACAAATGTTATGATCCAATTCATATGGATATGCAAGTAGTTTATTAAGTCAATACTTTTTACTCTGAAATTAATGAACTAATTAAAACTGATGAATTAAAAACTTGTTAATAGACTAGGAGCCATGTGCACAAGTAATATTCAGTTGGCCTGTTAAAGAGATATTTTTAATGCCTAGTGGCAGTTGTTAAATTAGATAATTAGCTTTCATTTAGACATTCTGCTTACTAAAAGCTCTCTCACAATCAGCTGTTGAAACTGGAGCTACCAGTAGTCTCTCTGCCAGTTCTGCACTGCAGGAAAGGACTCTGTATTTTACTGCAAAATTGCACAAACTTTTAATGTCTGTTACAGACACTTTCCACTTTCAAAAGTAGATCTCACAAATTTTGAAAATGATTTCAATTCTTGTTTTGTTCCCTCATGGCCAAAGGTTGACAAATAATCATTGATTGTGTCAACGTCTGCTGAAATGTCTGTGTCTTTGAGCAGTGGGTTGAAGAAATTTATGAGGGAAGTCAAAATAGCTGCATCATCATTATCTGGAAACCTGTCATTCAGACTTCTTATCATATTTTTTCTGAACTTATCACTTATGTTTTCTGCCTCAGATCTTTGAACTGCACTGTCTTTTATGGTATGCCCACCAAACTGAAAAGTGTACAGTTCATCTGAATCTAACTGAGGCTCAGCTGACACCTTGTTCAGAAATTTTGACAGCATTTCACCAGATTTGTTTTGTTTCATTTCCTCCATACACTCAATAGTTGAAGTAAGCAGTGGGTCAACTTCAGAGAAATTAAGATTTTTCCTCTGAAATGTTTTTGACAAAATGGCTAATGGCTTTAAACAATCAGCCAAGTAATGTGACACATACAGAAATTTGAATGAAGTGATGGATTTATATAAACTAAGAGCTTTACCAGAGGCCTCTTCCATAAATACAGATGCAAGGCTGGAGTAGTTGGAAAGCAGTGCATCTACTGCACCTTCAAAACTTAACCACCTGGTGTGAAAGATCTTTTTAAACCTCTTTTCTTCTGCATTGATAATGCTCTGCACTGCAGTCAAAGTTGCCATATTTTTTGGCGAGTACTTAAAAACTTAAAGATGGAATTCATAATATCTTGGTACTTGACAAGATATGGTATGCTGTCAGCTCCTGTGACAAAACTCAAAGCTAGTCTGTGTGAGATACAGTGTGTGGCTAGGACACCTGATATAAATTGGTTTAGTGTAGTAACTACCCCAGACTTTGACCCAACCTTCACAGCAGCACCATCAGAGCTGACACTACATAAATTTTTCACTTCAATACCCTTCTCTGATAACATACTGATGACTTTTGTAAAAATGTTCTCAGCATTAGTTTTGTAAAGTTCATAGATTCCAAGGAAATAGGTCTGTAGTGTCACTGTACTGAAGTGATCTATCTCTGGTACACGGATGTAGCTGACAAGGTTCTGCTTCACTGAGATGTCTGTACTTTCATCAATCGTGATGCTGAATTTCCCATTTTTGGCTAGTTTGTTTTTTAAATTTTCTCTCAACACTTTTGCCATACAATCCTGGAAGTCACTAATACTAGTGTTGTGTTCATAGGTAGTATGTTGGTCTACTACCAGATGCTGGAGCTGTGTTGCACCTTGGAATTAAAACAAAAAGAATAAATACATAAATAAATAATTTGTGGGAGTAGTAACTTTAGAACATGAATACATAAATCAGTAACAAATTTCATCAAGAACAACGGAGAAATTCCACTTGTAAAACATTAGCTGATAATCCTTCGACAATTTAAGAACATAAAAACTGTGTCATATACATAATAAATAATTTGTGAGATTAATAATTGTGGAACATGAATACGTAAATCAGTATGGACGTCTCCATTGCATCTCTGTGATCTGAAATAAATAATAAAAAAATGAATTACCTCATGCATCACAACATCTTTTTAATGTAATAACACTGCTAAAGTATTAGGAAATAAATTGACATGGGCATATTTTTTTATTATATTTAATGATTTTATAAGTTTAACTGTCCAAATAAGTCTCAACATTTACTCAGTCAATAAATACGTTTTGTTTTCTGATGCTTGGTTAGGTTGTCTTTTTTTCATCACTGCACAACCAGTTGTGAAAGTGTTTGAGTTCTGTACTTTAATGCACAATGTGCAAAACATTTGCTCTGTAGTGGCTTCATATTTGAGCCAGTTAAATTCATTCAACCATTTTTCTTGAAATGATCGTGAACTGTCAGTTTCAGATTTGGATGTTTTTGATGGAGGCATTAGACAACTTTCACTGTCTAAGGGGTGTTTGGTCTGCAAAAAGCCATTCTGAGATCTGATCAATTCGCTGCATATTGGCTCAATTTATAGAGAATCTTTCCACTAATTAACATTTAGTTTTTTACAACTATGTGTTTATTATAATACTAATCCAGTAACCACTTTTAATTAAACTTACTGGCCAAGCCATGCACTATTAAATAATGTAATTACAAGTGTGAAAGCCATCACAATCTTTGTGGTTGTCCTTTAATTATAGCGCTGCTAATCAACCACGTATAAATGAGTTATTCGTGTCAAGTCATTAGGTCGCTGTTGATTGAACAATTTTTCACATGTTTGTCGATTCTGACCATGACCTTGCATGAATGCAGACGGGTTATTGATTTTTATCTGTGTACTGCATACTTGCATTAAGAAAACGTTGATGTAGTGAACCAGTGAACCAAATGTTTTGCCCGTATATTCACCAATTACAATTTTTTCTTTGCCAAAAAATAAAAATAATAGCCATTAGCAAATGTGGCAAGCAACAGCATGAGTCCTGATTATTTCATAGCATTGATGTGCACTTGTAGGCGTATGGCATTCATTATTTCATAGTATTGATGTGCACTTGCAGGCGTATGGCATTCATTATTTCATAGTATTGATGTACACTTGCAGGCATTTGGCATTCATTATTTCGTAGTATCGATGTGCACTTGCAGGTGTAAGGCATTCGTTATTTTGTAGTATTGATGTGCACTTGCAGGCATAAGGCATTTTTTATTTCATTATATTGATATGTATTTATAGGGAAGGCACTAACTGCTCAAATGCTCAAGATGATGATCTCATTTTTGAAGATTTTGCAAGATCAAGACTGAGAAGGGAAACTGAAAACTAAAGAAATGTCAGTCTAGTTTTATTTAACCTTTATCGGAAACATTTGTCTCAGGTTCTTTGTACAAACAATACACAAATTTAATAATGTGTGTAAGACTGTTTTACTTTGTGAATTGTTGTTTTAAACTGTTTTATATATATATATATACACACACACATACTGACACACACACACAAATATATATATATATATATATAAATGTTGTTTCTGATCTTAAAATTATAGGAACTATTTTGTATACGTTGCTAAGAGCTTAAAATAAGTGTTGATAGTTGTATTTACTGTACACTTAAAAACACTGATGAATTTTGCTTGCCTAAATAGCTAATTGTATCACTGTATATTGATAGAGGTTGAATTTATCAGTGGATGATCTTTTTGTCTACCTACCCACAATAATTATGGTGTTGTTGACTTGTGTGTAACTGTTGTATCTGTTGAATTGGTATGACTTAAATTGACTGTATTGATGGTTGCCTTGTCTGTATTCCTGAGGATATTGTGATATTTGTTGTTTTACTTTGTGTAGTACTAATTATATATATATATATATATATCAGTCAATATCAGCGGAAATGTCACTTATTGCTGCTTTGTGCACAGTTGGTTGTATCACTTTAATTTCTAGAGCTTAAATTGAACTGTTTTGATAGTTGCTTTATACACATAAATGTAAAAGAATTGATATCTTTAACTACTTTGTTTATGGGTAGTTTTATGAGTTTATACTGGTGGAGCTTGAAGTAATAGTGTGTTTGTCTAGTCTATATAATATTAAAAATGTTTGTTTTTGCTCTGGTTCTGTAGTTTATATTGGTAACGTTTGATTTAACATTGTTGATGGTTGTGCCTATAAACAAATAAATGAAAGTGAAATCCACAAAACTTAAATACTTTTATACTGGTTTGACCAATAGTCATTCCTTTTTAGTCAGATAGTTTCTTGGAAACAGAGATTTGTTATAGTACATGGCTTGCGTGGTGAATTTTAATCGCTTATTTGTTGTAGGATACAGTTTAGTGTTAAAGAACATTCTGAAATGTTGATGTTTGATATCCTATCAGTTACATAGTTCAGGTGACTTCCTGTTAATGTTGTTAGTCAGAATCTCTCAAATGTAGAGAAATAACATTTATGTCCATATCTCATGTAACATCTTTTTTGTTTCTTGTTTTTGTATTTTGCCAGTGTAAACTTCTTCACACGAGTTGCATAAAAGTATTTAGGTATCTTCATTTGGAGTGTCTTCCTGGTGGTACAATGCAAGTTTAAAGACTTGTAATGCTAAAATGTGGAATTTGATTCCCTGCCACCCCTACACAGAATAAAATTGCAAATTTGTAATGCTTAAAATTAGGTTTCAATACCCATTTGGGCACAGCACAGCTTACCCTTTGTGTACCACTGTATTTAATCACAAACAGATTGATTTCCTGCAATAGACATAGTTTATAGCTCGGTGTGATTTTACTATAAAACAAATAGTAAATATTTTCGGCAAATGTGTTTTAATTGATTGATTTAAGTGTTGGGGTGATTATGGTGATAAATGCATTTTTCTTGAGAACCTTACTCATGGATCTCAACTTTGTGCTGTGCTGTAATTTGAAAAAGTGGTTTATTATTTTATTTACTTTTCTTTCATTATATTTAAAAAGATAGATAGATTTACATGTTCAATGAAGTTTACAGGGAACCATAATGCTTTCAAAATAAACCACATGTGAATTTCTTGTTCTTATCTTAGAGGATAATTATCACGAATGTTCTTACAAATCTAGTTAGCACTAGATATTTTAACAATTTTGTGATGGCATGAGAAAAAATGGATGTAGATGAGAGATTCTAAAAGATTTTTTACTAGTTAGAAAGATACAAGTCTTGAGTCAGTTGTGGTTATAACTATGTCCAAGAAGTGAATGAATTATTTGTTTCCTATTCAAATATTATAATTTCATGAAGATGGTTTTGTTTCTGAAAGATTGAAAATCACTACAGTCGTGTGGCCAAACTCCAAAAATAGCCTCTACATAGTACAACCTCAGAATTTTCATGTTGTTATTGTAAGTCAAGATTCCAAATAAGTGTGGACTGTAGTTTAACTAATGTAAAGCCAAAAATGTTGAAGCATTTCTTGCAGTGTAATTCTCAGCTAATTATAACAGTTTATACAAGTGGTGTATATACTAGAATTATGTGTATTCATTGTGTGTTTATATGAAGTTTGTGAAAAACTAAAATGTCACAACCAAATCAGTGAATAACACTTCATAATTTTAAAGGCTCAGTCATACAAGTTAAAAACTTTCTTTGTCCTTCCTTTTCCAAAAGCCATTTTTTCAAGTACAACCACCAACTTCATTACTTTAGCAGTATTACAGAAAATTTACATATCACATCACCATACCTCCCCTTCTTGTCATTATGTACTTATCTGTCTATAGAACCATTAATACATTAACATACTTTACTTCACTACCTACATTTTACCATTTTGAATCAGCATTTTTAAACACTCTTTTCTTTTTTTCAATACGTAATTTTTATTTCTTTAGGTCACCGTTACTATGTACCACTTTCTATCCTCATGGCAACATGTTCCTGTGGTTCCTTCACTACTTACACCACTATCATAATATATCTTCTCTCCTTGTTTCCTTAGCTTGTATCTATGTACTTCTGTTTATAACATGACTGTTACTTCATACCTCATTTAGCTCTTCTGAAGAACTGTGTTTTTACATTCATGCTTCACTGTGTTTTGTTGTTATTACCACATCCCACTAACTCTTAGCATACTTACTATGAACTTTACTGTCTTTTGTTGTATCATAGATCCAAGTACCACTACTTTATGTTTTCAACTTGAGTGTAATTATTTTGAATTGAGGAATGAAAACTGCAATTGTGACAACTGTTTGTAAACATAATATAGAGTATAAAAGACAAGATTATTGGAAAATGACTGTTTGTGTGTGGAGTGGGGTAAACAGTGATTTTAAAGAAACTTTAATAGCCTTATTTTCTAACTGTGGGTGTTTCAGATAGCTACTGTTGAGAATGAAGTATTTGAAGAAATTATCTGAATTGGAGATGACTGTGATTCAATGTGTTCTGCATGTTGTTCTTGTTATTTGAAACAAGTTTGGGTTAACTCAACTTTCTCCTACTTTGACAGAACCAAAATCAATAATGTATCAATAATTAAGAAAAGATGCAAATCACCCATGGTTTCAGACACTTTGGTCACCCTGAAAAAGTGTTTGAATTTTTTTCAAATGACTCTTTAACTTTAAGGCCTTTAATCACAAATTTTTAGTACATATTTAGGAAAGAAAAAGCACAAATCATGAACAAACGTAACTCCCTATACTGGTAAAAAAAACTACCTTTGCCTGAAACTGTTCTCACTGTTTGATTACAATTTGACATTATTATCTAGCTCATAGAACTGAGAATAACTATTGTTTATGTTGGAAACAAATCTCAGTTATTACATGTTCATCTAGAAAAACGTGTTTCTGTTGCTTCTCCAAATTTTATATTTTACAAAAAGTAATATCTTGTAAGTTTTGTAATGTTTAGCATTTGCTCAACTTATGAGGTGATGTTTAATTATTTATGAATTTGCTCAAATCTGTAAGTAAGCTTTTTTTAAATTTTGTTTATCTTTGTTAGAAATTTTTTGTTTTGTTGTTCTTAACCAGTAAAGTTTCCAGTATATTCTTTAAGCTGTAGCTTGTTTTAAAAAACTTGCTGTTCATTGGATCATTTAAGCCTTATACATAATAAAGAATGAATGCTGAATGTGAAATGTTATTCATCTTTTGCAGCCTGTTAATCTTCCAAATGTGTAAAATTATTTTTTGTGCAGAATCTTTCCATTAAACAATTTTAAAATGATAAATTAAACATAGTGGATTTAATGTTAGTAAAGAAAGAAAGATATTATTCTTATATATTGGTTCAAGTGTTTACCAAGCATTAGTATTTCCTAAGAAAACCATGCTACAGAAAGTCTCACAGGAGTACTAAATAACAACATAGTAAAAAAACTAAATTAGAAAAAGAGAAATTAGAATGTTGATTAAAAAATTAAATATTCCTAACTGTTTCATAACTATTCTGGGGACCAACTTTCTCATCCAAAGTTAAATGTCAGAAACCATGTATCTTCAGAGTGTTAAAACCATTGATGGTCTTACCCACAGTAAATGTTAAACCTAATTTTGTGTATATCTTCACTTATTGTTAAGTTTTCCTTGCTATTAGCCACTTTGGATTTCAATGGATCCTACTCTTTTAATGTACAAGATGGACACAGTTTGCTTCAAACAAGGTTCTCACAGACATTTTCCCCTCAATGTGGATTCCTGTACGTAGTGAGGGGACCTCCCAGGGAAGGTTCTGTTCTGTCTGATTACCTTCTCTGGGATCTAAACATCCATCCACGTGTTTGCCGTGTGTGGTGACCTGTGAAGGGGAGGAGAGGATCCTGGTGGTTGAGGGGTCCAACCCAAATACACCACTTTGGCCTCGAACTCCTGAAGATGGGCAGCCTTTGGGTGGGCCCCCCTTGGGTCAATCCTCTGGTCCACTTGGGCTAGAGTCAACCAAGTACCAGTGTTAGAAGTTCTCAACGGGTGTTATGGACATTGTGCCTGATGCTGGTGTTTGGGTATAGTGTTCACGAAACCCTGGCGTTGCTGCATTGTCCTTGCATGACTTTGTAGTGGGTCCCCTTGTAGGGCTCCATGGTGGGTGGGGTCAGTGGGTACTGAAACTTTTCCTCTTTCCGATGGATCCTCCAAAATATTTAAATAAAATTGTAAAAAAACAGTCAATGGGTAAGCGACCACGTCTTGAATACTCAGATCAGCAATCTTCAACATCAGTAACACACGTACCTCATTTTCTTATATTACATTCTCTTTCGGAAAAACCTTTAGGGCAAATGTCGCCTTTTTTATTCAAAAGGGACTAGAGGGACTTGCTGGCTTTCCAAAGTCAGTAAAGAAGCTTCGATCTGGTGACATATTGGTTGAAACATCCACATCCCAACACAGTGAACTCCTCTTGAATTCAAAGGCAATTGGAAATATACCTATTGAGGTTACACCCCATGCTACCTTGAATTCTTCACGAGGTAATAGTTGAAAGGGATTTGAAGAACATTCCCAAGTCAGAGATTCTCGCTGGTCTTTCCACTCAAGGAGTTTCTGCAGTGAGATGCATCTCCACTCACAAAGATGGAGTTACACTGCCAACAAATACCCTCGTTTTAACATTTACTTCACCACATGCACCTGCCACCATCAAGGCAGGTTATCTCATTTGCAGGGTTCAGCCATACATTCCAAACCCTCTTTGATGTTTCCAGTGTCAGAGATTCGGCCACTCAAAGACATCTTGTCGCGGTTCCCTGACATGTGCTTGTTGTGGAGGCAAGGACCATGATGCCTATGACTGTGACATGAACCCACATTGTGTAAACTGCAATGGTTCTCACCCCTCTTACTTTCATTCTTGCCCAAAATGGTTGGAGGAAAAAGAGGTGCAGCATTTGAAAACGACACATAACATTAGTTATCCTGAGGCTCAGAAATTGCTGTCCACAACTCCATCTCGGACATATGCTGCTGCACTTCATTCCACAACTACAGTGGGAGTGCAGGCAGATCTCTTTGTGCCTCCAAGAGAATCGTTTTCAAAACAAATGAAAAGCCTTTTGACCTCCATGATTAAAAAAGTTGATGAATCGACTTCCACAGCCATCTCTGTTCCTCCCATGCCTTTCAACAAACCTAAAGATCCACATTTTGAGGTTTCAAATACAGGCATTTCTTCTGATACATCGTTTTCTCCCACCACAAGAGACAAAACAATTATTCGTTTGTGTCCTCAGTCACTGGATTCCTCTTCCAATAAGAAAAGCCTGCCCACTCGACCCAGAGCAGAATCCATGGAGGTTGATAGACCTCCTCCGATTAAAGACAGTAATGAATAAAGATGTGGTCGTAAACCGAAGGGTTCTCCAGCCACTTCACCTACCCTGTTCCTATCTCTATTACTCCCATGCCTTCCAACAAACCTCAAGATCCACATTTTGAGGTTTCAAATACAGGCATTTCTTCTGATACGTCGTTTTCTCCCACCACAAGAGACAAAACAATTATTCGTTTGTGTCCTCAGTAACTGGATTCCTCTTCCAATAAGAAAAACCTGCCCACTCGACCCAGAGCAGAATCCATGTAGGTTGATAGACCTCTTCCGATTAAAGACAGTAAGGAAAAAAGATGTGGTCGTAAACCGAAGGGTTCTCCAGCCACTTCACCTACCCGTTCTTAAAAATGGCCACCTTGATACAATGGAA
The DNA here is from genome assembly GCA_011833715.1 of Carcinoscorpius rotundicauda. Classification (NCBI taxonomy): domain Eukaryota; kingdom Metazoa; phylum Arthropoda; class Merostomata; order Xiphosura; family Limulidae; genus Carcinoscorpius; species Carcinoscorpius rotundicauda. The sequence continues at coordinate 53,964,375 of CM022395.1, forward strand.
TTGTCGAGGTTTACGTTCTAATCTGGATAATATCAAAACACTGATTGCTTCCTACCATCCTGTTTGTCTTTCTTTACAAGAAACATTTCTCAAATCTGCTGATACAGTCTTCATTCGGCAGTTTTCTCTGTACAGAAATGACAGGTTGTGTGATGGTCGAGTACATGGAGGGGTGGCACTGTTGGTTGATCAACATGTGCCCACCCTGTCTTTGTCACTCAATACACCCTTGGAGGCTGTAGCCATCCATGTTTTCTTGGGTCATACCATCACAGTTTGTTCTCTGTACCTGTCCCCTGGAAAAACATATGATCAATCAGACCTTAATGCTCTCATTGAACAGTTGCCATCTCCATTTCTAATCCTGGGGGATTTTAATGGACATCATCCCCTCTGGGGAAGTGCTATTATTGATGGGAGGGGTCGATCTGTAGAGCAGATGCTCTCTGATCACAATCTTTCTCTTTTCAATACTGGTTCTTCCACTTACTTTCATGCACCTAGTCAGTCCTTTACTGCTATTGATCTCTCAGTTTACTCCCCTTCATTATTCTCTCATTTCTCATGGAGGGTTGATAGTAATCTACTAGCAGTGATCATTTTCCGATCCTTTTGAGAGAGATTGGCCGTGGTTGATGCCACCTTACCCGCGTGCCCCGGTGGAAGCTGGATCAGGCAGACTGGTCCACTTTCACTGCTCTCGCAGAACTTGATCCTGCCATCGTAAATCAGCCATTAATAGACGACTGTGTAGCAGCGGTAAGTGACTGTATTATACATGCAGCTGCTCGGTGTATTCCTAAAACCTTGACACATTTTCCATGATATCCGCATCCATGGTGGAATCTTGCATGCCACGTAGCACGGAAGGCTCACAAATGGGCCTGGGATACTTTTCGTAGATATCCCACACTTTCAAACCGGGTTGCTTTCCAACTGGCCCGTGCACATGCTAGGTGAGTAAGATGTCAAAGCCAAAAGGAATCTTGGATTAAGTTCACAACCAGCATATCTTCTACCACCAGTTCCAAGATCATATGGAACAGGATTCGAAAGGTTAATGGGCACTACAATTCTGTCCCCCTCTCAATCTTACTCTCTGATGGTCAGGAGGTGACTGATGTCCAGAGCATTGCTGACATTCTAGGTGAAAGCTTTTACCAGGTATCAAGCACTTCTGCTTGTTCCTCCACCTTCCTGGCCATCACGACTCAGGCAGAGCGATCACCTCTTTTCTTTTCAACTGACTGTTTCTTTGACTATAACTGTCCTTTTACCATAGTGGAACTAAAAATGGCCCTTCATCAGTCTGCCAGAACGTCTGCACCATCTATCTCCTGCTTCTCTTGATGTACTTCTCATTGTCTTCAACCAGATCTGGCAGGAGAATGTTTTTCCTGATGCCTGGCACAAGGCTATTATTTTACCTTTCTCTAAGCCAGGGAAAGATACAAAGATTCCTTCACACTGTCGTTCAATTGCTTTGACGAGCTGTCTCTGTAAGACCTTAGAAAGGATGGTTAATGCTGGTCTTGTTTGGTTTCTTGAATCAAACAACCTCTTCTTGCCAACCCAGTGTGGGTTTCATCGACAGCACTCTACCACAGACCACCTAATTCATCTTGAAACATCTATCAGAGAAGCCTTTCTCAACCGCCAACATCTTGTATCAATATTCTTTGACATAGAGAAGGCTTACGACATAACATGGAGGTATGGCGTTTTCCGAGACCTCCATACATGTGGGTTACGTGGCCATCTACCCATGTTTATTAAAAAATGTTTAATGGACAGGAGATTCCAAGTTCGTGTGGGTTCGACACTTTCCCGTTCTTTTGTACAGGAACTTGGAGTCCCTCAAGGCTGTGTATTGAGTGTCACACTCTTCAGTATAAAGATAAATGCCATCACTGAACAACTCCCTCTCACTTATGCAAATGGGCTGTATGTCGACGACTTTCACATCTCATGTCAGTTGTCAAACATGAGATATATTGAGTGGCAACTACAAACTGCCCTCAATCATGTATGTAAGTGGACTCTGGCGAACGGCTTTAATTTCTCTCTCTCCAAAACTGTATGCATGCACTTTTGCCATCAACGAGGTATTCACCCTGATTTTGAACTTCATATCGGTGAAGTTTTGCTGCCAGTGGTCCCAGAGACAAAGTTCTTGGGGCTTATCTTTGATCGTAAACTGACCTTTATACCACACTTAAAGCAGCTTCGGGTCAAATGCACAAGAGCACTGAACATCCTCCTTGTCCTCTCTTCTACCATTTGGGGCGCAGATCGCTGTTCAATGTTAAAGATATATCGTGCTCTTATTAGATCGAAACTCAACTATGGATCAATGGTCTATGGCTCTGCCAGACCCTCGGCCTTAAAGATGCTGGATCCCATTCATCACCAAGGACTTCGACTCTGCACTGGGGCTTTCCGTACCTCTCCAGTTCAAAGCATATACATTGAATCTCATGAACCTTCTCTACACCTTTGCCGTTTGCAACTATCTTTACAATATACTTCGAAGCTTCATTCCTTACCAAAACATCTCACCTGGGAATGTGTTTAACTTCCTCGGTTGACAGTACTTTTTCAGAACAGACGATCCGTCATTGCTCCGTTTGGCCTTCGCATCTGGGCGCAATTGGATGAATTGGGTCTGTCCTTGGATAACATTTCAGATTCCACAGGTTGGCCCATCCCACCATGGCTTATTACAGCCCCCAAATGTGACCTTTCTTTCAGTCACCTAAAAAAGGCAGATACTCCAGATTGGAAGTATCGTCTTTTATTCAATGAATATCTTTCAAACAATCATTCAGTCCCCATTTATACATACGGTTCCAAATCAGGTAATTCAGTGGGCTCTGCTATGGTTTGCTATGGGTCAGTAGTTGCACGCAGAATCCCCTCTACAGCTTCTGTGTTCACTGCTGAACTGTATGCCATATCTCTTGCCCTGGATCATATTGCAGCTGAGCAGTACTCCAACTGCACTATATATACTGATTTGCTTAGTTCTATACTTGCCTTGGAATCACTACACGTTAGCTCACATCCTATTCTCGCTGATATTCGAAACCGACTGGCCCATTTCTCATTAGCAGCTGCTTCAATCCAGTTTTTCTGGATACTAGGCCATGTTGGTATCCGTGGGAACGAACTTACAGACATGGCAGCTAAATATGTCTGCTTCAGCACCATCACCCCTATGCCTATTCCATACATGGACTATGGTGTTCTTTTCAAGGCTCGGCTCTGCGCCAGCTGGCAGTCCACTTGGAGTTAGCAACGCAACAACAAACTTTTTTAAATCAAACCCAAAATTGGAGTTTGGCCATCTATCTTCCGTTAAGTTCGGAAGGAGGAAGTTGTTCTCACTTGGCTACGCATTGGTCACAGTTTTTTAACTCATCATTTTCTTTTATCTGGAACTGATGCACCAATGTGTAGTTTGTGTAACACTCAAATCACTATCAGCCACGTTTTACTTTCTTGCCATTGTTACAATTCTCAACGACAGCAATATTTTTAACATATTTTTCCCCAGAGTCAGTCTTTAACATTGGACAGAGTTATTAGTGATGGTGACTCTGTCCACCTTGATAACATTTTTAATTTTTTAATGGCCATTAATCTTTTTAATCTCATTTAAGTGTTGCATATTTATTCATAACACCTTTTTAATTGTGGTTCCTTTTTTACAGTTTTAATCTCTCTCATTCAGTTTGACATTGGACAATGGCCAGAACATTAAATAACTCGACACCAGGACTGGAAAGGCCAACTTTAGGTGACTAACGCTACTGTTTGAACTACTCGTTAGTCGTCCTGGTGAGTTGTTATTATACTTTTGCTTCATATCATTTCACACTTTTACTACTTTACTTTTTAGTACTGGCTATATTGACTCATAACCTGGAACCAGGACTGGAAAGACCAACTTCAGGTGACTGATGGTGGTTTTTATACTTACCTGTTAGTCTTCCTGGAGGGTTATGATTATTACCATTCTGCTACAGGTAGTCCTTTACACCTTTGTTGACTGGATGTCAACATTGGTTTTTGTGCCATTTTCTGTTTTAATTGCCGTTTTGCTTTTATCTTCAATTACTTTTACAAATTTTACTCCATTTACTTGACTTTATCTTTTTACTGGACATTTGGCTACTCATTATTACGATTTTGCTAAGTGTCTTTTAAAACTTGTATTCTTTTACATTTTGATAATAGCTGCTATGACACATAACCCGGAACCAGAACTGGAAAGACCAACTTCAGGTGACTGATGGTGGGTCTTGAACTTACCTGTTAGTCTTCGTGGCCGGTTATGATCATTACCTTTTTGCTAGAGTAAATACCTTACAGCTTCTTATACTCTGCCTTCTATCTTAACGTTGTAGACTAGATGTCAACATTGGTTTTATACTTTTTTGTTTTACCTTCATTTCCATTTATATCTTTTACTACATTTATTTTTATTTACATTTTTACCAGATGTCTGGTGCAGATAGCCTCGCTGCTTTGTGCCATAAAACACTAAATCAATCAATCACAGACATTTTAATAATGAATAAAAACATTTTTAATAATTAATTTTAGCAAAACAGAGGCATAATTTTTTTCTCTGAGTTACAAATCATTCATTTCACCTGCTTAATCCATCCTGGCAAATTTACAATGATTGTTACATACTGTCAATGTAATAATGAACAATGTTGAAGTTTTGATGTGAGAATCAAGTACAATGTTAACCCTACTGGTAATCATAATGTTTCTAGTGTCTGTTATTGGAAAACACTTGTATCGACCCCCCCAAAAAAAAAGTTTTGTAATTAAAGAACTAACATCTTTAAGATTATATGATCTTGAAAAGTTGAGAGATGGTAAGGTTGTGGTACAATTTCCATAATTCATGAGTTTTTACTTTTTGTTCACCAATTTGTATTTTGAAGTAAATTTTCAGTTTTCCAAAAGTTAAACCTTGTCAAGTTTGAATTGAAAACTTCAAATTGAATCATTTCTATAATTTTCAAACAAGAGTGGAAATACTTTCAAAGAAAAGAAATTGTGGATAATTTTAACCACAAAAGAGATCAACTCCATGATTTAGAAACACTTATTATAATCAAAAAGTGACTCTACCATAAATAATTGGTTAAAAATTAATAGAAGTAGCATTGTTTTTTCTTTTGCTTTAATTTCATGCAAAGCTACTCAAGGGCTATCTGCGTTAGCCCTCCCTAATTTAGCAGTGTAAGAGTAGAGGGAAGGCAGCTAGCCATCACCACCCACTGCCAACTCGTGGGCTACTCTTTTACCAAGAAAGAGTGAGATTAACTGTCACATTATAATGCCTCCATAGCTGAAAGGATGAGCATTTTTGGTGTGAGTGGAATTTGAACTTGAGACCGTCAGATTACGAGTTGAGTGCCTTAACCACCTGCCAATGCTGGGCCTAGAAGTAGCAAATAAAAATTGAGTAAATATTTTCTGAAGAAAATATATCAATTTTCTATATTTCTAGGGATATTCAACTTAAAATAAATTTGAAACTCAACAAATTAAAATACAAAACAGAGCAAACTAGGCACACTATGTTAGTTTTGTTTCAGTTGAAATAAAGCAAACAGTTGTTTTTCTGTAGCTTGTTTGGTTCTAGTCAAAAAGTGTCCATTGCACAGTATAAAACAACCAACAAAGAAGTGGTTGAATTTTTTTCCTTATGGTTTTAATATAGTCTGTAGACATTTGAAAGGAACAGATATATCTGTTTTAAAAGAGCTTCCATGCCTTGTCATCTGAGTAAATCACATATTTCTACCTATTTGTAGAATTATAATGTTCATTATTTTTCTGAGTAAGTGCAGATGTCACAAATAATATGGTTGAGAATACTGCTAAATTGATCTTTTCCCACTTACCTTTGGTATTCATGGATGAAACTGGTTTCCATACAAGTTTTGAGAAACCAGAAAAACAGAGATGTACCCAGGACTGTGGAGAGCATTTTAGAGAGTTAGATAAAAAGATTCAATGTTCTTCTTAAGGTAAGAAGCCCAAGACTGAATACAGTACTATAAATATGGCCTAACCAGTGACCTGCACAATGAAATTATGACATCTTTATATTTGTATTCAACATTTCTGTAAACACAACCTATAATCCTATTTGTCCTACCACTAGCAACAGTACACTGGTTTGATGATTTAACAGACCGATCAGCCATTGCAACAAGATCCTTTTCTTTCATGACATTCTTAAGGTTAGGCTGTATTTATAGTACTGTATTCAGTCTTAGGCTCCTTACCTTAGGAAAAACATTGAGTTTTTGAAAAGGGTTCAGAGGAAGGTTACTACAGTGGTGCCTGGGATGGAGGAGTTGTCATATGAGGAAAGATTAAGATCCTTAAAACTGTTGCCCAAAAAACATTATATTTTGTTACGTTGTACATTTTGTGGATTGAACTTTGAATTAAACATTTTTAAGTACAAAACATTCTGTTTCAAAGTAATCGAAAACAATTTAGAGTTTTGGTGTGCGTCTTTTTTTCGTAAACTTTTTTACCAATATGTTATATGTATGAACGTTAAACTGTACAGTAGACACAGATCTCATTTGGTAGGAGATCACGTCATAACTAAATACAAATAGTTAGTTATAACATACAGTCACACACAGCTATTTGTCATCAGTATTACATTTTACCGATATAATTTAGAAACAAATACATACACACAAAGGTTTCAAGTTTATATATATATACACGCATTGAGTTGTTTTTTTTATGATTTTAACTAATTTGTATCATGTGGAACATTTTCAATGCAGTTTAACATGTTTCGAGTAAATTTCAAAAAATTGTTTGAAGGTTCCTGAATCTGTTAATTTTTTATAGATTAGTTCACTGGTGCGAAAGCGTTAAGTCTACGAACTTACAACGCTGCGATGAGCATAACGAATACTTCGATATGGCTTTGCTCGCAAACAAACAAGCGATGGTTTATAGATTGACTTATCCAAATATTAATGTTTTAATATGTTTTGTAAAAACATGTTTGTTTGTTTGTTTGTTTTTTGGAATTTCGCACAAAGCTACTCGAGGGCTATCTGTGCTAGCCGTCCCTAATTTTGCAGTGTAAGACTAGAGGGAAGGCAGCTAGTCATCACCACCCACCGCCAACTCTTGGGCTACTCTTTTACGAATAGTGGGATTGACCGTCACATTATACACCCCCACGGCTGGGAGGGCGAGCATGTTTAGCGCGACGCGGGCGCGAACCCACGACCCTCGGATTACGAGTGCACGCCTTACCGCGCTCGGCCATGCCAGGCCCTTGTAAAAACATAGTTCATTGGTTTGCCATGTCACCAAGATAGAACCCGTATTTTAGCACTGTAAACATTCAACCATGGTGGAAGTAAAACTAGCGAGATTATGCGTCTGTAATTATATTTTTCAGAACGATTCAACATATGCAAAACTATTTGGAAACAATTTGGTTTCGAACATTGCACATAGTTACACGAAGAATGTCTGCGCTAATTATCCCTAATTTAGCTGTAAAAGATTAGAGAGAAGGTAGCTAGTCATCACAAATTTTTGGGCAGTTATTTTTTTTAGAAAAAATAGTGCAATTGACTGTTACATTATAATGTTGCCATAGCTGAAGGGTCGAAAATGTCGGGTAGAAGGAGGATTCGAACCCAAATTTGGGGTTAAGCTACCTAAACACCTGGCTCGGCTGGGCATTTTTGAAATAAACTCTCCTTGTTTCCTTTTAAAGTTACCAGATGAAAAAAAAAATCTTTCTTGTTCAATGTTAAAAACTGAACTCAGGTTTTCATTAATATTTATTTCTCTGATGCTTTGTTATTTGAAAAATAGAATTGTCTGGTTATAATCTTCTAAGCTCGTTGTCAGAAAATATTCCAATATTATTAGCATTGTAATGTCATAAGAGATGGCGCTAGTATCTTACTATAGTTGTAACACGTTTCATCGCTTATATGACAAAAAGTTTTCAATAACTTCATGTCCTAATACACAACGCAACTACTGGGTGATATTAATTAGATCTGTAAAGTTCTCTGAGTGAATTAATTCGCTATTGAGAAACTTTAGAAAAACGATTACAGGAGTTAATACGTATGGTGCCGATCTTAATTCTGAGTCCCATAAGAAAATCGAATCATTTTTCTATATAGAATGTGAACCCCTATTGATAACTATCAATGGTGTCGCTCTGTTATATACAGAAGAATTGCGTTTTTAGTAACAATAAAAAGAATAAAATTTGATATCAACTAATAGCCAATTTTAAACCTTGGCTCAAGTGAGCTCCATTTATGGATACATATTTCTATAAAGGTACTTTTATTTTCATGTACGTTTTAAACCATCAACTGCAGTGTACAACTAATAATTCGACATCATCATCCACAGGCTTATCAAGTTTCAACATGACTAAAAATGAAAAAAATATATCAAAACAATAATTTGTAATTATAAGGTGATATATAGTGCTGCGTATTTTACTTTTACGTAATAACCACACAAAAACATGACTGCACATACAGCTTAAGAATTTAGCACTTGAAAGAACGTAAGTTAAGCTGAAATTGAAGTCCAAGAAGAATTCTTCAAATAGATTTAAAACACCGCCAGAAATAAATACATAAATATGAAAATTGAAGGGAGCTAGGATGAAACATAAAAATGTTCTATTCAAGTAAGTTATAGAGCATGAAACTAAAAGAATAAACTAACACTTCATGTGTTAAAATAGTCAAGCATTTAAACTTAGCAAGGGATGAAAAAAAAACGAAGTAGTGGGTGAAAAGTTTCATCAAGCTGCAATTATATTTCAAATTTTGTCAGAGTCATTTTATGAGCCACTATGCCGCGGCTAAAAAAGTAAAAATTGAAGTATCGTCAATAAGAGAATAGGAATGTTTATACTACTATAGGAATGTGATATATTGTTAGAATAGGTGATATTATGAAGAATGCTTTTATTAAATTGTTTATTTCCAAGATAACTTTTTTAAAACATAGTCTCGTAAACTGAGTGAAACGAGACAAAGTAAACCAAGACAACTCTGGTTTCATTTCAAAACGTTCATACTTTATTATATTGATGCTCCAGCTTGCCGTTTTTCTTGCAAGTAGAATATTACGTAACTTAAGCGTCCACTGATTTCCTTTTAAATTTAGTAACAATACCATCTTTGAGTAACTTACAGTATATTTTATTGAATACTAACATCAACTATCTTTGCAAATACGGTGTACAACATGAAACACTGGATTTTAAAATCAATATAGTTAGCTCTAAGGTTCTGAATAAAGAGGGTATTATACATGCACTATAACAAGAACTTCACAAATTTATTCATCCTCGTAAGAACATCGTTTTTCTAGGAGGAAAATGTGCACCGATAAATTAACACTTCATGTAAATGTATTAAGAATTTGTTTTGGTTTACTGCCCCTCAAAAGGGGCGTTTCCTTTCCTTGTTGTTTAGTCGCTTTTATAGCATTACGGAAAAGTAAATGGGTGAGTTTTTTAGACAAGCCTAGAATAAAGGTATAACTTACCATACGTTGTTTCTACAGCAAAGTCGCATTCCATGGTCAACTTTTGCTAAAACAAATGAATTATAACTTTTGTTTTAAAACAACAAAGTAGTAAATTAAATCATGGAAGGAATTTAAAAATATACAGTTATCACAACATAACTGTTAATATTGTTTACTGTCACACGTTGACAGATTTGAATTCATTGAATTTGAAAGTTTACCTTGAATTCACTCCCTGTGAATTTAAACAATAATATCCCATAAGAACTTTTTTTCCCAGCCTATTTGTTAACAATTTAGTTTGATTATATTTGAATAGAGATTCGGAAGAAAAACACAAGCAGCAAGGACGGGATATTACGTTGGCGAGTTTGAAAACGTTGGGCGTAACGTAAGATACAATTTGGAGAATAGTTTTGAGAAAGTGCTTGTTCGAGTCTGTAAAACGACCCGGTATGGCCAGATGGTAAGGTCGCTCAACGCGTAATGTGAAGGTCGCGGGCCTTGACTGCCCTTCACACCGAACATGCTCGTCCTCCTCGTCGTGGAAGCGTTATAATGTTACGGTCAATCAACTATTCATTGGTAAAAGAGCAGCTCAAGAGTTGGCGGTGGGTGGTGATGACTAACTACTTTCCCTCTAATCTTACACTGTTAAATTAAGGAAGACTAACGCAAATAGTTCTTGTGTAGCTTTGCACGAAATTCAAAACAAACAAATCAACGTAAACGCTTTTTTCTGCTTTACAACTGTATTGCGATGATATGTATATATTATAATAAATGTAAGGTACCTAGTCAGATGTTTACTATTAAACTTAAAATTTAAGTTTATTATTGTAAAATGTAAAGACGAAACGTGTTTGTTTCAAAAGTGTTCTCGTTAAGCTTTGTTTGTTTGTTTTGGAATTTCGCACAAAGCTACTCGAGGGCTATCTGTGCTAGCCGTCCCTAATTTTGCAGTGTAAGACTAGAGGGAAGGCAGCTAGTCATCACCACCCACCGCCAACTCTTGGGCTACTCTTTTAACAACGAATAGTGGGATTGACCGTTACATTATACCCCCCCACGGCTGGGAGGGCGAGCATGTTTTAGCGCGAACCCGCGACCCTCGGATTACGAGTGCACGCCTTAACGCGCTCGGCCATGCCAGGCCTTTCTCGTTAAGCAATGGGCTATCTGTGCTCTCTATATCATGAGTATCGAAACCTGGTTTTTATCATCGTAAGTTCGAAGATACAGTGCTGTAAAAATAACGTAGGTTTCACTGAAAATATATTTCCATTAATAACCACCACAGTTAAGTATCAGCTGTTAAGTAGTTTCAACAAATGCTTAAAGGGTGGCACTGAGAACTGTAACAGAATTATTGTTAATAGAAGTATATAACAAAAGTGTTGTAGTGTAATATGTACAATTGTGCTTGATTAAAAACAAAGTTAAATATTATTACCTACCTGATCTGTGGAAGTAATGAGTACTAGCTTACAATTTACTCAGGAAAATGCACAACAACATCATCTTGTTGCGAACTATGAAAATATTTTTACTCTCTTTAAAAACTAACATTGTTTGTTTTCGAATTTCGCGCAAAGCTACATGAGGGTTACATGCGCTAGGCATTCCTAATTTAGTAGTGTAAGACTAGAGGGAAGGCACCTAGTCATCACCATCCACCGCCAACAGGTGGGCTACTCTTTCACTAACGAATAGTGGGATTGATCGTGCTATTATAACGCCTACACAACTAAAAGGGCAAGCAGGTTTGGTGCAACATGGATTCAAACCCGCGACTCTCATATTATGAGTCGAGTGTCTTTAACTATCTGGCCATGCCCAGTGGGTACTTTAGGGACGTTTATATTCGTAGCTGACATTCAACGGGCTCTTCTTTGTGGGTTTAATGTTTGAGTATTTTGTGTTATCGGGTTAGGACAGCAGCAAGTTGAGGAACTTACACTGTTTGAACCTGAGGTTCGATTCCTCGCAATGGATACAACATATAGTCCAAAGTGGCTTTGCTCTAACACAAAGTTTTTTGGTGTTTTTTAAACATTTAGAAATCCTTTTATCAAATATTACCTCTTTTTATTTCTCTACTTAATTTCAGTAATGTGTTGGTTAAGAGCATAAAATATCATGTCTGATATATTTCATAAACAATGGTTATAAGATAAAAATATCAATGTGATATTTTCATTGAATATTTGAATATAGAGATTGGTCGAGCTTTATTTCACATAGTTTTGTTACTTTCAAAATTTGAAAACATATGCTTTTGATTTCCAAAAACCTGATTAATATCAAACTATACTTTGATTAACAACTACGCAAAAGGATAACCTATTGCAAAGACAAAAGCAAGCAATTATCTTTCCTTTCTGGCCGCTTTTCCTCCTTGTGCCTAAACACTTAGGCACAATGGCCTTGGGAAAACGTCAAAGTTACTTGGAAACTTGGCCTGGACTAATTTACTTAAGTTACAACAACAACAAAACAAAGCGTAACTTGAATATTTGTTCTAGTGTGTAGGTTGGACCAGTGGAGACTCCTTTAGAATAATATGTATATAAATCACATGTTTGTGAAGAATTAGACAAACTTTATTCGTAAACATCAATGTTTATGTGTGCGTTAGGTAGACTAGTATTAATATTTTCGTGTAATCATATATATGAATATGTATAAGCTTACTTCTTAGCGTGACATATTGCTCTTGCAACAACGCCTCACTGCATTATAAATCGACTAATCCTCGTGTTATGACTTACAATTACAGTCATAAATTAAAAGTCATCATTTTGAATTTTTCAAGATAGCTAATAACTCAGTTTATGTATTCTTGTGTATTGTGCGTGGAATTCAACCTGCAATCCTACAGCTTGGAAGATATCACATACGTATTTAATTAAAAGTTACTTGCAGAGTCTACTACTTAACTTTGAGTGTAATTACCTAATCACTGAGTAGGAGAGCCTTAGTCCTGTTCAATATAAGTTCTGAGTTCAACTCTATCAATGAGCTTTTTTCACTTAGCATCTTTCTCACTTAATCTTTAATGCTAGGCATTGTCCCTTTATTCACAGACAGAAAAGTATCGTTTTGCAAAGATTCAGTTTCAATGGTTCTCTAATAAAAAACAAAACTGGAAATCCTGAAAGTAGTCGTTTCTTTCTATTTAGGGCAGCATTAATGTTGCCATTTATTTCTGAATATATCAGTTGGATTTTCTTTAAAACTCAAAAGAATTAACAAGAGCAGCTGAAAACACAAAAACTCTTACGAACCACCATTCCTGATCAAGCCACAAGGGCGATACGTTGGCTGAAGTAACAAGTTCGTTTGTTTTTTCATCTGAGATTAAAAGTGTTTTTTTTTCTCGTTTTATTTACAAAAATCGCTGCTAAACAACGCGTGAAAATATTGAGTAATTTTTTTATCCTAAAAGTGGTTTGTTTTGAATTTCGCGCAAAGCTACACGAGAGCTATCTGTGCTAGCCGTCCCTAATTTAGCAGTGTAAGACTAGAGGGAAGGCAGCTAGTCATCACCATCCACTACCACCTCTTGGACTACTCTTTTACCAACGAATTGTGAGATTGATCGTCACATTTTAACGCCCCCACGGCTGAAAGGGCGACCATGTTTGGTGTGACTGGGATTCAAACCCGCGGATTACGAGTCGAATGCCTTAAACACCCGGCCATGCCGGGCCTTTCCTAAAAATACGATATATTGTCATATTGTCAAACTGTACTTTTTGTTATAGCCAACCTTCTTAGAAAGTTAATATAATGTACACTGCATGGTCCATACATTTATAAAACTTAGACAATGCAGAGAATTTACGTAAAAGGAGCTCAGATAAATTATAAGCAATCTATAAATACTGTTATTCGTCTTCGGAAATATCGAAATGGATGTTTGTGTACTTTAAAAGGTCCATACATTTATAAAACTTAGATAATGCAGAGAATTTACGTAAAAGGAGTTCAGATAAATTATAAGCAATCTATAAATACTGTTATTCGTCTTCGGAAATAACGAAATGGATGTTTGTGTACTTTAAAACTCTTAAGTTAAACTTGAGGTACTTATGTTTTATGTAACTGAAATATAAAAAAGTGTGATTTCTACTTATGCAATAATATTTAAGTTGCGCAATAAAACTAGCGAGTAAACAAAACACTGTCGTGGGTGTGAGTTGACAAAGATACCAATACGAGAAATCTCTGTTTACTTAAGCGGAATATTTTATCTACCATACATTTCTCTAAGCAAATAAGTTGAGAAGACACAAGCATCACGAAGTTCATTTATTTTCAAAATTTAGCCCATAAATTATCGGCTCGCTTGTATGCTGTTTACTGCAGTAAGGTCCACGTTTTGCATTACTCGTATGTTGAGTAATTTTATCTATTCTTGGTAGAATACACATCAAACAAAAAACTCGGTTAAATCATTTTTTTTTTTTATTAAATACATGGGTGTGTGTGTTTTTCTTATAGCAAAGCAACAAAGAGCAATCTGCTCAGCCCATCGAGGGGAATCAAAACCCTGATTTTAGCGTTGCAAATCCGGAGACATATCACTGTACTAGCGGGAGGATTTTAAATACATCAAACATGCTTGAATTTAAATAATTAGATGAATTGCTATAATAAGAGTTGTTTGTTATTACGGGCCCTACAACAAAGATATTTAGAGCGTAAACTATTTAGAAAATTAATTTGGAAGCTAATCTAAGGTTAACTTCTGAAAGTTAGATATTTTCTTTATTCGTACAACATATATATATATTAAAAATATTAGAGAAAGACTAAAAAATCAAAATTAATTTTCGCATTATCATTTCTTGTTGTCATCTTTAAAACTCATAGCGATAAAGCCGGTGGCCATAGAAACCAAACGCGTTAGGGATTTGTCATGTCTCAGAGAAGATCCAGACACCGATGTTAAACTAGTCAATATCTAAAAAGAATCAATTAATAATTAGGACAAGAGCGTTTGAACCCATAAAGTCTCAACTCCAAAAGCTTTCGACTGTGCGCAGCCAGTTACTCTTAATATTTAAATAGAACCTTAAACTAGAAATAAAATCTTCTAACTTTCCACAATGGAAATATCACAACCTCCACCTGTTTTTGACGTGGATGGAAGTTCAAGAACTATTAACCTGTTGACTGCCAAGTATTTCAGCTGCTACAATGCCACTCTAATGCTTCTTCATTTTGTAACTTTTTCATGACGCCATTTTGGATCGAGAGTGAAACAATTTGTAAGTAGGTCAAATGCATGTGTGGTGCTGATATCTAGCGTTAAAGTTAGGGTGTGTTTTTCTTATAGCAAAGCAACAAAGGGCTATCTGCTCAGCCCACCGAGGGGAATTGAACCCTTGATTTTAGCGTTGTAAATCCGGAGACATACCGCTGTACTAGCGGGGAGCTTGAAGTTAGGTATTATTGAGAACGAATTAACTCGTCCGTGGCACTGTGTTACCGATCACCTTGGACGAGTTATCTCGTCTACAGCACTAAACAGGTTGAGGTAAAGGTTTACAGTTCTCTTTAATATCATTTGTAACCCCTAAATAAGATTATAGAGGTTGGGAGTCTTGTAGAAAAATAAGATGGTTTATCTGTACCTTTATAATAATTTAGTTTTTTAGTACATCTTATAAAAGGGTGAAGTTTGGGAGTTTTACAGTGTAAAACTTTAGGGTGTTTTATATCTACTTTAAAGTTGTATTTAAATATTAAGGGTAACTGCCTTCTTACAACTGGCTACAGAAAATGAAAGGCAGTTGGAGTTGAGACATTACGGGTTTAAAATACTTAACTCCTAACCATTAACTGATTATTTGTTGGTGGTTAGTTTGATATAAGTGTTCGGATTTTCTCTGAAAGATGGAAATCCTTAATGCGTGTGCGTTCTACGCCCACAAACATTATCGTTATGGGTTTCAATGATAACAACAAGAACTGATAATGACAAAATGTGTTTTGGTTTTTGAGTCTCTATGTAATGTTTTTTACTTTATTAATTCCATCATTATTGTTTTATAATGCTGATAAAAAATACGCCTATTTACAATTAATTTATACGATATTTTAATAACTATTGATATACATACCTATGATATGGAAGTTGAATGCGTATTTAGATGGAAGAAGTAGAGCTATGTGGAAAGATATAAAGAAAATTATATGAGTACCTAAACAGATGTATATATGTATATATGTAGAAACAAATATGTATGGCCGGAAATAAGAGAAGACGGTGAGATCAAATGATATACAAACAATAACAGATGCCGAGCTGATCGAAAGGGGGCCCAATAACAGGGCGTGAATGAACCAACGAGCGAGCTAGTGCTTATGTGGGGAATTTGGGTTTATAATGGCTTCACTAGCCTTTCCTTTTCTCTGTTCAGCATATGGCTATCTCTCTCTGGTATTTGGGTATATTTATTCGTATACCCAGGAGGGTCAGGTACACTCGACCTCTTCTTCCTTCCATAACTTTGTTGAAGTGGCCAGATTAATATATTTTGATTATATACTGAATGGCTGGAGTGATATAAATTTAGTCTGGTCCTTTTCAGGGCAATGTCCATTTATATTGTTTTTTGATTATTATTATTATTTTTTAAATAAGTCTAGAACGTAGGTGGCTTGTTTTATTTTAGCTCTATTCTATTATTAAAATTATTATTATTATTTTAAATGATTCTGTCTTAGTGATCTAATGTATAAATTTAACGGGGAGAGATGTTTAGGTCTCTCTTCATCATATATACAATATCTGTCTAATTCACATAACAACTCATTTTTTCGCCAATTTTTATAAAAATATTTTATTGTACTATGTAGAAGTCTATCTGTTACTGTTTGTGTGTTTGAGTAATTATGCATGAACTTTGAGGAAGTGGTTTTAGGTACTCTGTATGCTGATGTAATTAGTGTATTCTGTAATGTTTGGAGTTTGGTTTGAATTTGACACTTACATTAATCCATGCAGGAACTGCATAGTCTATTGCAGGTCTAATGTATGTCTTGTATATTTTAATGATGTTTTCTGGTGTTGTTCCGTAGTTTTTATCAGTTACACTCCTAGCATAGTTTATTCTTCGCCAAATTTTAGTTTTTATACTATTTACATGTTTTATCCATGTAAGTTTCGAATCATATGTTAATCCAAAAATTTTTGCACATGTAGCAGACTGGAAGAGCTCTCCATTCATATACATTTGAGGTTGAACTTTTTGATATTTCGTAGATTTTGAAAATATTACTAATTGCGTCTTCGCTGTATTCATTTTAATTCCATATTTTTCGCAATATTCACATAATCCATTTAGTTGTGGTTGCAGGTTAGTGGCTGCTATTTATGGTGTAGGGGCACTTTTCCAAATTGCTACATCATCAGCAAACTGAGACTCGTATCCATGATTTGGGTCTTTAAGTAGCATATTGTTCACATACATGATGAAGAGAACAGAGCTAACCACTCCTCCTTGAGGGACCTCAACTTCTGGAGTGAAGAACTCCGAGAAAATTTTCTCTAAATTTTCCATTTTCAAAAAAGTTTGATAATCAGCAAATAATTCCTCGCGGTAGTCCCATTTCATTCATACAGAAACGAAGACCATTGTGCCATACAGTGTCGAATGCTTTCTGGATATCGAGGAAATAGGCGACAGTGTATTCTTTATTATTAAAGCTGTTTATTATTGTTTCAGTTAACCTAATTAAGTGATCTGTTGTTTGTCTATATGTTCTGAATCCGTTTTGTTCTTCTGGCAATTTTGAATTAATCTTCAAAAATGTGGAGAGTCTATTGCTTATTATTCTTTCAAGAATGATAATAATAATCAGCTGGTCAAGCTGATCGGTCGATAACTGTTTGTTTGGTTTATTGGCTGGTTTTCCGTCTTTGTGGAATATTAAAATATTAGCTTGCTTCCAAGAAACTGGAGCATATGGCTGAAGGACTGTTTGTTTTTGAATTTCACGCAAAGCTACACGAGGGTTATCAGCACTAGCCGTCCCTAATTTAGCAGTGTAAGACCAGAGGGAAGGCAGCTAGTTATCACCACCCACCGCCAACTCTTTGGCTACACTTTTGCTAACGAATAGTGGGATAGATCGTCACATTATAATGCACATACGGCTGAAAGGACAAGCATATTTGGTATGAAGGAGATTCGAACCCGCGTTCCAAAGGTTATGAGTCCAACGCTTTAACCCACCTGGTCATGTCGGACCTCGGCTGAAGGAATTAAGTTAATAAATGAAGGCAAATCAAAGATGGTCATGATGTGTCTGGAAATACGTAAAATGGATATTTGGCCCAGCCCACATGGATCACCCTCTAGATCTGCTACTGATAAACATGAGGAACAATAGATATGCTAGTAAATACATAACGCTGATATATACATATACGTTCTTACACACTTCTGAAACAAAGCTACAGGAAAATGCAGAGGGAAAATACTGTGTCAGACCTAGGGTTATAGAAAAAATGACTGGCGGAAAAAGAAATATTTCTGTTTCAGTATATATGAGGTTCGCGGGTTCGATTCTCAGTCACACCAAATATGCTCGTCTTTTCAGCCGTGGGTGTGTTATAATGTGACGATCTATCCCACTATTCGTTGTCAAAAGAGTAGCCAAAGAGTTGGTCAATCCCATTATTTATTGGTAAAAGAGTAGCCCAAACGTTGGCGATGGGTGGTGATGAATATCTGCCTTCCCTCTAGTTTAACACTGCCATATTAGGGACGGCTAGCGCAAATAGTCCTCGTGCAGTTTTGCGTGAAACTTAAAAGAAACAAACAACGTATATAAGCAATGGAAACGTTGAAAACAAGAGGGGCAGTTTCACTCTTATTTCTCTTGCCAGTGAATGCTTTCGGAAGACCACAGCAAAAAATCGCTGAGCTCTGTTTTGTCCTTGGCTTGTTTTCTAACAGGTTACAGAGTCATTAAAATACTCGACACCTGCCAAACCTGAAACATGTTCCATTTGTTGCAGGAAGTTTTTTGAGACGACTGGCATCGCGTGAATTCGTGTTTTCTTGGTGATCAGTGTTTACAGTAGAACAAGTAATACGCACACTTTTAAAAATATACGTACTAGTTACTTTAATTGTAAAAGCACTTTCTTGAAAAGTTAATTAACTATTAGCCAAATTATTCATTGAATTAATTTGCTTTCGTATATGACGATTGAGTGCTGTTTACTTTGTTTACTTATTGTCACTAGATGGTTGTAGTTTCACACATATAATTGAATATTCCTTTCAAAATACCGTCATCGAATACTTTGACTTTATAGTCCGATAATTAGGTATGTTGGTTCTAAAACATAACTCAATGAGTTCTTTTCCAAACATGGTCATTGTGTTAGTTAGCTCTAGTAGGTGATTACCTTATCCGTTCACATAGAATATTATTTCTTGACATCTATGTTTATCGTATAATATTATCATTAGACAGGTTTATACTGGAACATTATCTTTAGCTATGTTTACCTACTGATAAAAAAACTGAAAAATGCAGCGCAGAAAAGACAATTATACAAGTAGGCCTAAAGCTATATAAACTGACTGGGTGAATTTCAAAGCTATTTGAGGTTGGTTTTGAAAAGTCTTAAAATTAAATTACAGTATTTTTCAAAACGTGTTGCAAAATAGGAAGATAATAACGCAAACTACATAATATGTTATGAAATGAAAACTATAAATTAAAGTAATGCACACGAACCTAGAATAACAACTATGAAATATTTGGATCTTTAGCACTGTCATACTTCTACAGGTTGGCCTTAAGTCCCTACCCATTCACATTGTGTCTAAACAATGTTATAACATTAATGATGAGTTGAAAGCAACTGTTACTGCGGCATTTAGAACAATAACCCCTGCTATGTTGAGGAACATAATATGGCATAATATTATGCACCGAGAATGAGGGACAGCACACAAGATACACTGGATATATGGATGGGTAGGGACTTACGGGCCACCCTGTATAACGTTGTGCGGTGAGCTACCGTACTAAAAAGTTGAGAAACGCTGTCATAAAACATCCTCAATTAAAATTTATCATACAATATAGGTTTAACGTAGAATATTGTCATTACAGATCTACCATAAAATATTGCTTACAGTAGAACATTATTGTTAAATGTGTTTACCTTAGAACATTATCATCAAATATATTTACCTTAGAGCATTATATTTAGATAGGTTTACCGTAGAATATTATCATTAGCTGCGTTTACAGTGGAACATTATCATTATATGTGTCCCCCACTGGTACAGCAGTGAGTCTACTGACTTACAACGCTAAAATAAGAGGTTCCATTCCCCTTGGTGGACTCGGCAGATAGCTCGATGTGGCTCTGCTGTAAGGAAGCACATATACACACATCATTATATGCGTTTACTGTAAAATGTTACCATTTGACAGGTTTACAGTCGAATATTATAATTAGATAAATTTGCCACAAACTGTTACCATTACATAGGTTCACAGTGATATATTATCATTAGATAAATTTTCCATATAACATTATCATTAGATAGGTTTACAACAGAGTATTACCACTAAATAGGTTTGTAGAAGAATACTATAGTAAGATTCGTTTTTAAAATATAACATTATTATTAGATACGTTTATCGTATAATATTATCATTAGACTCGTTTACAGCGCAACGTTATCATTAGATGTTTATTTTAGCTCGTGATCACTCGTTATTTTTAGTATCCAGAATGATTATCAGACACATTCACTTCTCTATCGGTCGATTGCACATTCTTCTCTAACGTTTACTGAAAACTCTTTGTGTCAGCGCAACTACTGCAACAGAAAATATGCAGAATATTTCTTAGAATTGTCAAAGAAAAAGTTTTATCATCCGTAGAATAAACTTTCATAATGACACGATACATACGAAAAAATATAGTAAATTACTGTAGTTACAAGTTACTATAACAAATCACAGATTACAGTGGTTTAGTAAATCTGGAAACGCTAACAAACTAGAGTTAGCAAAAATTGGTAATTTAAAAGTTGAACAGCCGAGAAAAATGATTAAAAGTATGTTAATAATACATGAACTCTAGTTACTGAGCTAGTGAGTTTGTTTTGATTGTTTTGAAATTTCGCACAAAGCTACTCGAGGTTTATCTGTGCTAGCCGTCCCTAATTTAGCAGTGTAAGACTAGAGGGAAGGCAGCTAGTCATCACCACCCACAACTCTTGGGCTACTCTTTTATCAACGAATAGTGGGATTGACCGTCACATTATAACGCCCCCACGGCTGGGAGGGCGAGCATGTTTAGCGCGACTCGGATGCGAACCGGCGACCCTCAGATTACGAGCGCATGCCTTTACGTGTTCGGTCATGCCAGGCAGCGAGCTAGTGAGAGCCTTAGAGCCATCAATATGGCTCAGACTGTGATTAAATAATACATATTTGAATAAATATTATATTGATCTGATTTTCTTAGTATATTCAACGATTAAGAAAAACGCCATCTGCAATTACTTTTCAAACCTTTTCTTGCTGTTTTATTAAACGAATGGTTAAGCACTAAACAGACGTTTCAGTGTGATCTGATTAAAGAAGTGTACATGTTTTTATTGTTCTTATCGTATTAGCATATGCACTTATATCGATTCAAAGAAATAAGCGTATACATATATACTTCTCTGAGTTATCATATTCATGTCATAAAATGTAGATCTTTCACAGCTGTAAATAGTTTTCACTAACTTTACTGACATAATAACTTAGTGAATCATCGTTTTTGATAATCCAAGGATGAAAACGACTGCTATTATATTTTATAATTAGACAGGTTTACCTTAGAAAATTATCCTTAGATAGGCTTACCTTAAAACGTGATCATTACATACGTCCATAGTAAATAACTATTATGTGTAAAACATAAACGTAATATTTTATCATTTTCCAATGTTCGTAATATTACTAATAGGTGCCCCCCAGTGGCTCAGCGGCATGTCTGCGGACTTACACGCTAAAATCCGGGTTTCGATACCTGTGGTGGGCAGAGCACAGATAGCCCATTGTGCAGCTTTGTTCTTAATTCTAAAAACAACAAACATTACTAATAGGATAATTGCAAATATTTTGTTTATGAACAAAAATACACAAAATATTTTCAAAAGATACTTTTATTTATTTCCAACATTTCAGTGTACCATCTTTACCAAGATATAACATCAAACATCACATCACAAGAGTCCTAAGTGAAAAGTCAAATAGAGACGAAAGAACTGATTCAAATAATGCAAAAATAACTATTAAAGGTAATAGAGGATAAATTAACATGCCTAGTTAAATAATTTACTTAATTTTATTTTGTGAAACATTTCGAGCAGACGATTTTCGTCAAGCAATGACATATGTAACCACCGCGTTACGCTCAAACTAGGCCTAGAAAGAATCGTTCGAGCTTTAGAATATCAAGATTCTCATTACGTGCGTTCTATGCGGAACATTTTAACATAAATATTTGTTGAGAAAATGAATTTACTTAAACATGTTGATTTGTCTTTTATTACCTTTATTCGAATTGTTTCTGCTTTTATCTTGCAACACAACAGTATTTTCTGTTACACGATGGTTAACAAGAAAATAAATGTGTGTCACGACGATAATACAGTTAATAACCAAGAAACAATGGAAGAAATTAAAAGTTAATACAAAATAATTAAATAAAATATAAAATTTCACTTACCATAAGATAATATGCGGTCTATTATACTCTTCAGTACTACATTCTCTATGTAATCCCGTAGTAATTTTCAAAGATGAGAAGAATGTATAATACCAGTATTCCAATCGCATGGTATTCACCACATCCATCGTTGACGAGCCATTACAGAATCCAGAGTTATTGGAAGCAGTTGGCACACAAGAAACACATTAGTGGACAGAACACTATTTATTCAGACAATTTGTTACAATAACAGGTGTTATGGTGTAAACGCCTTTTATAAGATGGTGAAGCCTGATTATAATTATATTTATCATAAGTTGTCAGTTATAGATATGGTAACAATAGTGTAGTTGGAATACTATTATTTTACACTCTTCCAATTCTTGAAAATACTTAAAGGATTAGCTAAAGAATGTAGTATTTAAAAATATAATAGGCCTAATATCAATGTCTCATGACAAGTATAATTAAAATGCAAGGTTTGTTTATGAAAAAATAAGACATTAGAGTCATTAAAAATTACTTTTTATATAGGCAACTTTGATCATGATTTAATGTGAAAGTCCGTTTCCCAATAAACAGAGATTCTACTTATTTTCTATCAAGAAAACTTTATTTACTTTTTGAAAAACTGAGTGATTTTATGTCAATGTTCTATAAGGACATTATTATTCATATTTAATTGTTGGATATAGTTAATATATTCCAAAATTCTGTTAGGAAATTCATGTCCAGTTTCTCTAGTACATGAAAACTGATTACACTTCTTATATTTAAATTTGTAAAGAGCATTCTTTAAACAAGATATTTAGAGAAATCCCTGGTTGCAGTCAAATAATTTATTCATTTCTTCTTGCATGAACAATTTTCAGTCTCTTTGTAAACATAACTAACAAGTTATATTTTCAATTATTTTCTCTATTTTGGACTATTTTGGTATTGCGTTTGTATGTTGTGATCTGTTTAAGTTACGTTTCGACTAATTAAAGGTTTACTTGTTTGTAGATAAGTTCAAAGCTCCATAAGAGATTATCTTTGCTGTGTCCACTACTAGCATAGAAACCGGTTTATAATATTATAAGTCCCCAGACTATTTGTTTGTTTGTTTTTGGAATTTCGCACAAAGCTACTCGAGGGCTATCTGTGCTAGCCGTCCCTAATTTAGCAGTGTAAGACTAGAGGGAAGGCAGCTAGTCATCACCACCTACCGCCAACTCTTGGGCTACTCTTTTACCAACGAATAGTGGGATTGACCGTCACATTATACACCCCCACGGCTGGGAGGGCGAGCATGTTAACGCGACGCGGGCGCGAACCCGCGACCCTCGGATTACGAGTGCACGCCTTAACGCGCTCCAGACTACCGTGCCACTGGAAGCACAATGCGGAATGTTGTTTTTGTAGCAAAGCCATATTTGACAGGCCGGCATGGCCAGGTGGTTAAGAGGCACTTGATTTGTAATCCAAAGATCGCGGGCTCGAATTCCCGTCATACCAAACATACTCGCCCTTTCAGCCGTGAGGGTGCTGTAATGTACGCCAATCCCACTATTCGTTGGTAAAAGAGTAGCCCAAGAGTTGGCGGTAAATGGTGGTGACTAGCTGCCTTCCCTCTAGTCTTACACTGCTAACTGAGGGACTGTTAACGCAGATAGTGTATTTGAAAATTAAGTTGAAGCAAGAAATGTGCCACGTAGAACAAAATACAGTATACTTTTAATTGTAGTCTTAATAATTTTTCTTATACATCATCTTATTTTTATCAGTAAAGTGTAAAACAACGTTGGTTTGTATGTATGAGTATAATTACATTAAGGGTTAAACCAAACCGTTGAGTCATAGGGAATGGGGGTTTCTACTTTTACCTGGTGAAGAAAATCATTTATATGTGTGATGCTGGATGAAACAGATTTTAATGGAGTTTGTAATAGTTCGTTTAGAAACCAATAAATGATTTTTATTTGCTGAGTTATATGCTTAAATAATAGGTTTTAGTGGCTATTTTGCGATATTTTGGTAAACTTCAGATATTCGATTATTATTCCGCTAAAGATAGATTTGGAAATTTGGGGACAAATTGCTGTCTTTTTTAACTTTTGTGGTAATATCTTTTTCTTCAGAGTGGGTTATGGATATTTAAAAATAAATTTGTAAGTATCATGATCAAGATATGCATAGATTTAGCAGTGTGAACTTTTTTTCTCAACTACGTTCACTATAAGATTTTTGCCTCTTTAGAGATCATTCACTGCATATTCTTCACCTTTGCATTTCTTTAAAGAATTCGTAAAATTTTAGAACGTTTTTTTTATCTTATTTCTTAAATCTGTGACACTCGTTTCTATTTGGTCAGAAGGCTAATTAGGTTAGATTTTAGTGTGTTGAAACGAATACGAAAATGAGATTTTGCTATAGTTTCTATTGTGTCATCTCTAAAATTCTTTGTCTTAGAATTATTGTTTAAGATGTATTTCAGATACATTATGCTCATTATGGAACGAAACGAGTTGAAAAAGTCACTTGCACTTCTGATTAACGAATTATTTATAATAACACGTTGAAAAGTAGATGAAGCGATCTGGTAATAGCGAATGTATTTTTCTGGTTCAAACTCAGTGCAATTTATATCAACCACTATATTAACTGGCTTACCTTTGAATCTTTCGGAAAAGAAATTCAGTAATTCATTGCCTACCTGAATACACTCTATGACTTTCTTCAATTTTAAAATATGTTAATGCTCTGAATTCATTGTACTTGAAAAACTAATAGTGATACTGCTAGACCTATGACTTGGGGGTCTGAGTCTCACCTGGCCTAAAGGTTAACATCTCAATTGAAAGTTACATTGTTGTAAGAAAAGTAAAAAACGCGCTCAGCGCTCTCTATAGATATGGGTGCGTTATAAGAGGAAAGTTAAATTCAAATATTCAATAAAGACAGACAAAGTGTTGGCGGTGGTTGCTGTTAATTAGTTGCCTTCCCTGTAGTCTCTCAGTTCAAAATTATGGAGAGCTAGCGCAGTTAGTCCTTGCGTGGCTTTGCGCGATTGTCCGAAATAAACCGACTTGGTTCAACTAGAACAATAGTGTTTATCGACCAGAACCTATAAAGTATAATTAAAAACAACTCCAACAAAGTTGTACGTACGAAAGCATCCATAAATAACAAATATTTTATAATTCAATGTCATCTCACAAGAGTGTATTTTGCTGAGTCATTCCAAGCTAAAGAAATCTGCTAATTACACGCCACCACACGAAGCGAAGGTTATGGTTTTGACCCCTGCTGGTGTTTGTCATCAATAATACTCGAAAGGGTTGAATGTATTATGAAAATAGTTAGAATACACTTGTATTATGACTCAACTAAGAAGTTATTAATTTTCATATGATTAAGATCAAAGGTGAAGGCCACAGCGGATTTACAAAAATCAAACAAAATCCTTATTTCTTAACAGAGGGACCGATTTTTCACACTATTTTTGTTCTATAACTCAGTCAAAATTATTGGATTTTGATGAAACCTGGGGAGATAGTAAAAAAAATTTTTCTCGCTGTTTTGCGGACTCATTTCTTATTTTTTTACGAACCGAATATGGTTAACGCTGCGCAGCGGGATATACAATCTACTAATAAGCCCTCTAGTTTTCGTACAGTGCATTACACCAACATCACATATTATCACTTAATTTATACAGCAAATATAAAGCTTCCAGAGTGATAGTGTTTTATTTTCGACTGTTGCTCAGTGACAGTGATTTTTGAAATTCACATTGAGCATTCGCAACTTAATTGCATAGTCATTTCGAGTAACACACAGCAACACTGCCATCTGGTGTCGAGATTTATTTTGTTTGGTACGACCATAACAACGTTATAATTGGTCGAAGAATACGAAGTGAAATAAATATTAAATGGTGGTGAATAATTTGTAAAATCTTTGTATAGTTTAACATTTAATCGATAAAAAACTAGACTTTCTATCAGAAATAAACTTATCTTGTGTGTTAGAACAAGTGTTGGTTGATTAAGTGTTTTATAGAACAAAGCAGGTGTTAGAACAATAACACATTAAACATTTAAAACATTAAAAAGTGGTGTTAATGCTGTGAAAAGGTCATTTCACCTCTCGCAGCAACACACATCTTTGTTTAGAATTTTACGCAAAGCTATTTGTGGTAACTGGCCTAATGCGTTAGGCGTGCGCTTCGTAATCGATTCGCGCCAAACATGCTCACCCTCTCAGTCGAGGGGGCGTTATAATGTGACGGTAAATCCCACTATTCGTTGTTAAAAGAGTAGCCCAAGAGTTAGCGGTGGGTGGTGATGACTAGCTGCCTTCCCTCTAGTCTTACACTGCTACATTAGGGATGGCTAGCACAGATAACCCTCGAGTAGCTTTGTGCGAAATTCCAAACAATTTGCGCTAACCGTTACTAATTTTTATGTGAATAGACTAGAGGGAGCATCAGTGAACATCACTAACCACAAACTTTTAGGCTATCACATTTTAGCGCCTCATAGCTGAAAGAGCAGAACATTCAGTGATGGGATTCGAACCCGCAAATGGTAAGTTGAGTACCATAACCACCAGGGCGAATTTAAATCTAGTTTTACATTTAATTTAAATATTCGCATAAACGGAATTCATGAATAAGTGATAACAATATTTGCATCGTTAAATAATTATTATGTTATCAAACATATTGCTTTTTATCCGGTTTTAAACCTTTATGTATAACAAATTATTCTTAGTGGACATAAAACAATCTTTTCAAAGATTAGAACACAAACACAAATTTATTTGTGTCATTGATGAATATTTCTAAAGTACCGGACTTGTTCACTTTCGTCGAGACCCCGTGGCTCAGCGGTATATCTGTGGGCATGAAACAATAGCCCATTATGTAGCTTCATGCGTATTTAGAATGAAACAAATCAGTCGAACTCACCTTGGCTTTTACATTACAAATAAATGATATTTATGCGATAGGCCTACAGATTAAATAATATGCGAAAAAGTGGCCATTGTTACGACACTGACGCCACCACGTATACGCTGACGTAAATATTACACCAATTTTCCGTTTAGAATGCAACCCCCCTTTTTTTTAACACGTAGTTATTTGGTTTTTTGTTTGTTTTTGTAATTTCGCACAAAGATACTCGAGAGCTATCTGTGCTAGCCATCCCTAATTTAGCAGTGTAAGACTAGAGGAAAGGCACCTAGTCATCACCACCCACCGCCAACTCTTGGGCTACTCTTTTACCAACGAATAGTGGGATTGACCGTCACATTATACACCCCCACAGCTGGGAGGGTGAGCATGTTTAGCGCGACGCGGGCGCGAACCCGCGACCCTCGGATTACGAGTCGCACGCCTTACGCTCGGACATGCCAGGCCTGCAACATGTAGTGATACACCTAGCTATGTGAAACTATCGGCTTTTCACAACATTCCATATACTTCAGTCTTTGTTTTCCTGTTAGCATAGTTAAAGATGTTAATATCATGTACACGTGTCTCGGAATTTTTAACTGAATATGTTGGTCACTATTTATATGTTATAGCATCTGAACCAATATTATTCATGGAGAAAAATCATTCTAATATAAGATTTTTAAGTTAGAACCCTTATATATTAGGTTTTTGTTTTGTTTTGTTTTGTTTTTGAGCATAATCACCATATTACATTGTGATGATGTCGTTGTCAAGAAGTTAGCGCGTTGATTTACCACCAAATTAAACAAGTCTGTAACAGATTTCTATATACTAGCAGATATGTCGCTCTACGAGGGTTTGTTTGTGGTAGTAGTTATTATTCATAGTGTTCATACCTCATTAAAATGAAATCTGTAAAGGTTTTTTTTTTTGTCTGGGAACAGTTGTAAGGGAAAAATGTTCGAATCGTGTCGATATAAATGACAATGTTTTTATGTATTAAAAGTGGTATTGAAATAAATAATCTTTCTTAATAATTCCATTTTTTCAGTTGTATATTAACAGATTACATCAACAAACCTTTATGAACAATCCTAGTGAAAGTCATTCTTGTTATGAGGAGATTACTTTTATTTAAATTAGTTCTATTACAGTGAAACGATAGTTGCACATACCGTAGTTACTCTTCTGTTTGAATCTTGAAAACCTAAAGTGTGAAATTCAAAAATGGATTTATGCTTGTAGTGTCATTCAGTATATTTGAAACCAACTCCAAAATTCTTAACTCTAACTATATTCCCAACATCGTGACAGTCAATTCATGAAGTTATGGTTCTAAAGTCAGGGGCTTGACTCATCATAGTGGACAGAGAGTGCATAACACATTTTGTATCTTTGCAGGAAACTAACAACTTTGCATGTAATTATATCCAGCTAACTTCTCCTACAGTTTTGGAGTTAGCAGAGCCAAGAGGATTGCCTTTATCCATACAGCATAGCCTACTTACCAAGGAGCTACGGTAGGGGAGAGAGAAACATGCTTGTAAGCCCACTCAAACGTTATAGGGTCTAAACTTAGATTTTTGAGATTTTATATAACTAAATCTAGCATCAAATGTTATGCTCCTACCCCTTCCTCCATAGGGTCCTGGGAGCCTCATATTTGCTCACACACTTAGTTCACAAGTTCACAGGAAACTTGGCTCTCATGCTTTAATAATAATTCTGCAAACCACAAGTATTTTATATTAATACGTTGAAATATTGTCTAGTTCTGCTTGTACGTTTAAATATTGTTTCTAGGTCGTTAGTTTTGCCAACTCAAATGGTCTCACGTCAGTCTCGGAAATCTCGGAGGAAAATATACCCGTTCAAGGCTTTCGGGACACGAATAATGAATGGGTTTATGCAAATACATGCAAATTTGTGGTTTCACATTTTATGTTTTGCAGTTTTTACGGACGTTGTACGTTTTTATACAATTACATAAAAGAGAAAAGTTTTCATGTTCCGAGATAATTTATCATTAATCTATGTAATACTTCAACTAGTAACTAATGAAACAGGACAGTTAAGTAAGAAACCATTGAAGGATTAATTTATGACTAATAAAACAAAACATGTAAGTGAGAAACTATTGAAGAATTAATCTATGACTAATAAAACAAATCATGTAAGTAAGAAACCGTTGAGAGATTAATCTATAATTAATAACACAAGACAGTTCAGTAAAAAAAAAAATTGAAGGATTAACCTATAACTAATGAAACAAAACATGTAAGTAAGAAACCATTGAGGAATTAATCTATAACTAATAAAATATAATATGTAAGTAAGAAACCATTGATGGATTAATCTATAAGTAATAAAGCAAAACATGTAAGTAAGAAACCATTGAGGCATTAATCTATGACTAATAAAACAAAACATGTAAGTGAGAAACCATCGAGGGATGAATCTATAACTAATAAAGCAAAACATGTAAGTAAGAAACCATTGAGGGATTAATCTATAACTAATAAAACAAAACATGTAAGTAAGAAACCATTGAGGCATTAATCTATGACTAATAAAACAAAACATGTAAGTGAGAAACCATTGAGCGATTAATCTATAACTAATAAAACAAAACAATTTCATAGATGATATAAGTTTATTAATTGAAAGTTTCAGTTTTTTTAATTAAGAACATTTCTTTCAAAAGAATACCATTTTTGTTGTCGCTTCTGGACACAAGTTGAAATGGACATTTTTTTATATGCTAAAACCACGCATGACATGTTGTTTTATACCATACTTATTTTCTCTCAATAGATTTAAGTGTTCCTGTATTCTAATTTCTAGTCATCCATCTATATACCTAGCATCACATCTTGGACAAATAAACTCAAACTCAAAACAACATTAAATTTTCTTTTGTGAGTGTGTGTGAAGAAACCTTGTATTTAAACCAAAAAATCAATCTATTTTTCGGTTTTAAAATAAGTCAAAAGTCTGTTTGAGAATATACTCTACTAAAGAGCGTATGTAAGTTTTTTGTCGGCAAACAAACCACGGATTTTCCAGTGAGTAGGTCTGTTTGTTTGAAGTTAAGCACAAAACCACACAACGGGTTATCTGTGCTCTGTCCACCACGGATATCGAAATTTAATTTTAGCGTTTTAAGTCCACAGACATACAGTTATGTCACTGGTATGCCCATTGAACAGGAGTATTGTTACTGACACTGTTAATTCAGATATATTTATGGTATATGATTTCAATATCCCAACTCCTGAATATACTCTGATGATCTCCTCTATCCTATAAATTAGAAAACTGTTTTACATTCTTTAGTTCTTCATGAAAATATTCATAAGTATTTATTATTTTGTAAGCTCGATGCACTAATTTTTTCCCAATAATATTTTGTGCTTATGTCTAATAAAGCTATCAAACTTGAGACATTATCTTGTGAAAGTCTGTTTAAAGAGACTGCACTGTCTAATATTCCCTTGTTGTTGTTATTTGTTTGTTTTTGAATTTCACGAAAAATTACACGAGGGCTGTCTGCACTAGCCGTCCCTAATTTAGCAATGTAAGACTAGAGGGAAGGCATCTAGTCATCACCACCCACGACTAGCTCTAAGGCTACTCTTGTACCAAGGAATAGTGAAATTGACCGTCACATTTTAAAGCCCTCACGGCTGAATGGGCGACCATGTTTGGTGTGACTGGAATTCAAACCCGTGGATTACAAATGGAGTGCCTTAACCACCTGGCAATGCCAAACCCCTTTTTTGTAAAAGGCTAAAAATATTCAAGAAAGCAAACTGTCCTGAATCTTTTATTTCGCCGAAGTGATTTTAATGTTCTACTTTCATTAAATACGACAAGAGTTTTATTCACATACATTAGGCAGTACACAAGATTGAAAATTTTCAGACACTTTTAATCACTGTTTTTCATGACAGTGCAAAAACAGACTAGCTCATGATGGAGCTAGTTCGGAATTCATCGTAGCTCCAATAGTTGGAGCATAAATATTAACAACAAAAATAAAATGTTATTTCTTTTTGGCAATTTCGAGTAATTGTTGAAAAAAAAGGTTAAAAACACTCTCATAGTATTATTTTCATGAATCAGATATATTATCATTTGTAATGTCTTCTTCAATGTATACATTTTTACAAATTCTTTGTCCCGCTCTTTATAGGAAATTACAATGATGTCTTTTGCGATACAGTTGTTATGAGTGGTTTCGATATCCCTGGTTAGCAGATCACCTTTATGTAGCTTTCGTGCTTAATAACAAACAACAACAACATCGTCATGCATGAATAAACTGATCCAAAAATTGCTGTTGTTGTTTTGAATTAAGCACAAAGCTACACAATGGGCTATCTGTGCTCTGCCCACCATGGTATCGAAACCCGGATTTTAGCGTGTAAGTGCGCAGACATACGGCTAAGCCATTGGGGGACATCCAAAAATTGCATTAGAAAACCTATATCTTATTCGATTGATCTACACCCTTGTGCAAATTAATTGAAACAAGACGGAAAATTACGATTCTTTTTTTCAATTTTTTGCGTTTTATTTCTGAGAATCCAAAAATTAATCACAAATTAATACATGACAGACCGCCTATATTTTTCAGAAGATCATTAATCCGCTTTGACATCGAGTCCACGAGTTGACTGCAATCTTTACTAATTTTTGGATCGCGGTACCACACCTCAATTATGGCATCAATGAGCTTATTTTTCGTAGTACAGTCTTTTCCTCGAAGTCTTTCTTTACAAATCACCCAAAGATTTTCAATAGGATTTAAATCCGGAGAGTTTCCAGTCCAGTCCAGCACCTTTATTTGCGTCGATGTCATAAAATTCTTTACAAGTTTTGATGTGTGGCACGGAGCCAAATCTTGATTAAAAAAAAAATTCATCTGGAATTCTCTTTCTCAATTCTGGACCGACCCTTCTCTGCAAAAGTACGATGTATTGCGGTTCTCGCATCATACCTTCTACGATATGTAAGCCTCCGACGCCAAGTCCCTTTACATCTTCCTCAAGGGATGTTTCACGAACTGATTGATGTGAGATTCTCGAAGTTTCTCACCTGGAGATCTACAAACATGCAGACTTCTTTGACACTGTACGAAGAAATTAGTCTCGTCACTGAATAACACCTTCCTCCATTGTTCTTGCGTACAGTTCTTGTATTTCATACCCCATTGATATCGTTTTTTCTTCATTGAGTTGGTAAGAAGTTGTTTTTTGAATGATCTCCTTACCCTTCTAACGCAATTTCGAATGACATAATATTCCTCAAACTCTCGTCATATATCCCACAAATAGAACAACCGTACTGCAAAAGACAGTTAATAACGTCGTATGTGTGAAAAAAATGACTATTAAAGGAAATCAGCGGGTCCAGCGAGCCCACACCAGCCGCCATGCTGAAAATATTGTAAAATGACCATTTGTTTCAATTAATTTGCACAAGGGTGTAAGTGGAAACTTTACGAAACTCTGAACTACCTGATAATATACTGGAACGAAATTCA
The DNA here is from genome assembly GCA_011833715.1 of Carcinoscorpius rotundicauda. Lineage (NCBI taxonomy): Eukaryota > Metazoa > Arthropoda > Merostomata > Xiphosura > Limulidae > Carcinoscorpius > Carcinoscorpius rotundicauda. The sequence goes on from CM022395.1 coordinate 53,997,216, forward strand.
AAAGGTTTTATCTTAGCATATTCATTTTTTATCAAAGCATTATCTTTTTTTTTTTAATTTCAGGAAAAAAACTTTTAAATTTGTTTCTTTCTGCTTTTGGTACTTTACTCCTGTTATTAAAATACCTAGTATTTTTGTAAGTTTATCAGAATTATTTAGGACTTCAAAACCATTTCCTTTTTACATTTCATTAAATCGGTGTTGTAATTTTTACTTAATTTTCTAACGTTTCATCAGCGAAGAGGAATGCAAAGCAAGCTTGTTCCGTGTTAAATAAATTGTCTTCATCAACTCAAAATTGATTCGCTAATCGCAAACCATCGAAAAATATCAAGAAATTTTATATCAGATAGAAGACTCAATATTATTTGTAAGTTTGTGAAACTTTTGTACATAAATCATTATTTGTAATATCAGTTATTGTAAATTGTATTGTTGTTTGTATATTAAAATATATCTGTATTAAGAAAGGAAGCTGTGTTTATCAATCTTGTTGGTAAGTTTCGTAAATTGGATACACATCGTCATTTATTTAAATTATAAATATAAATTACAATTTGATTCAGTTTCAGGCTATTTGAAATTGTAAAACGTAACATGCCTTATAAATAAATAGAAACGTTATATACATCTGTCGCTATGTAGTAGGGATGGCATAATCATTTTCTTTGTCTAAAAGAGGTGCTAAATAGAAATGAAGAAAAATAACAGGTATGTTATACTAAGGTTGCGTTTCTCAAATAAATTTACTTATGTAACAGTATTTCAAGCCAATAGTTAATTCTTGTTTGTTTTGTTTGTTTTTTGGAATTTCGCACAAAACTACTCGAGGGCTATCTGTGCTAGCCGTCCCTAATTTAGCAGTGTAAGACTAGAGGGAAGGCAGCTAGTCATCACCACCCACCGCCAACTCTTGGGCTACTCTTTTACCAACGAAAAGTGGGATTGACCGTAAGTTTATAACGCCCCCATGGCTGGGAGGGCGAGCATGTTTAGCGCGACTCTAATGCGAACCCGCGACCCTCAGATTACGAGCGCATGCCTTAACGCGCTCGGCCATGCCAGGCCATATCAAATTCTACAGAAACATTGAAAGCATTGCTCCAGTTCGAGTAGCTCTACATTCAAACGTTCTGTGAGAGGTGACAAGCTACCGAGACTCAGTTGGCCCGGCATGGCCAGGTGGTTAAGACGCTCGACTTGTAATCTGAGGGTTACGGGTTCGAATCCCCGTCGCACCAAACATGTTTGCTCTTTCAGCAGTGGGAGTATTATAACGTGACGGTCAATCCCACTATTCCTTGGTAAAAATGTGGGCCAAGCGTTGGCGGCGGGTGGTGATGACTAGCTGTCTTTCCTTTAGCCTTACGCTCCTAAATTAGAGACGACTAGCGCAGATAGCCCTCGAGTAGCTTTGCGCAAAATTCAAGAGAACCAAAACTTAGACTTGACACCAGTTGTTGCTTGCTTCTACAATGCTTTAGTAATTGTTTCAAGTCTGTTCCTGTCATTCTATTAAACACTGGAAGACTTGCTGGTTCGTATCATTGACATAATTATGGTTTGAAAAGCACCTACTACAAACGTCTCTCTTGCTCTTGACAATTACTCAAAGCTTCAGATACAACTGTGATAATCAGCAGTATAACGAACATTTATACAAATGTTCGACTTGTTTTATGATATTAATTTAAAACAAGTGAACTGCATTGCCATTTGTTTATTGTTGGAATTATCGCTAACGAATTATAGACACCTTCTGTAAAGAGTCCGGCTCAACAAAAATCTTTACATTATACAGAATGTACAAAATCCCCCAATAGCGATAGTTGTAATGTCTATCAGTTATTAATTTTTGGTTACTTCAAGAGCACTCATTATCTCGAAAATATGTTTATGTGTGCAATGTAGACAGAATTATTTGAACTTTTGTGTAAAAACCTATTTAATGAATCTGAAAGTTTAAGTGTTTCAAAGTACACGAAACTCTGTGGAATTACACAACGTGTTTTATTATCGTATGCGTTAAATGTTCCCTGCTATCGAATAGTGGGATTGATCGTCCCATTATAACGCCCTTACGGCTGAAAGGGTAAGCATGTTTAGTGCAACGGGTGTGTAAAGCGCTCAACTCGTAATCTGATGTGTCACGGGTTCGAATCCTTGTCCTACGAAAAATATGCTAGCCATTTAAGCCGTGGGGCGTTTTAACATTATGATCAATCCATTATTTGTTGATTAAAAAATAGCCGAAGAGTTGGTGGGGGTTGGTGATGACTGTACGTCTTTCCTCTTGCTTATAACCCCCAAATTATGGCCTGCTGGCACAGATAAACCTTCCGTTTTTTTCTAAAAATCCCAAGACAATAAGTCTAAACTTTTACAAGTATATACTGAACATTTATCTGTCTTTAATGTCATTACCAGAAAGCGTTCGTAATTTTTTTCCTTCAAGAACAAAATCACAGATTAAAGTACACATTGTTTCTGAAGAATGCTCTAAACGCTAGTTGTAATTTGTCTATTTCAGCTTATTTTTGTTTTTACAGGAAAACAGAAAAAAAAATTAATGTAACTGACATAGTTTTCCGTGTTTTTGACCTGTGACGTAGTCAACCTGTTTGAAATAACTATCCATTCTAACGCGTGAACATACAGCACTTATATCTTTGCAAGGTTAAAATAAAAAGAATAATAAAAAAACAGAGCGGACCATATGCTCATACAAGCTCTTGTTTCTAAACCACATCTAACCTGATTATATCTTTCACGAGACTTTCCCACAGCCAAAACTGGTTTACATCCCCACCTCTTGCTGTTCCACAACCTCATAAGGATGTATACATTAGAACCAAAGTAAATCACCATGTTATTACTTTCACACGCACGCACGTATGTAGCAAATGTGTCGACTGAATTTTTTGTTTAACTTCTCACAAAACAGAACAGGGGACTAGACCAAAATATTTATTAAGAAATAATTCTGAATATACAAGAAAGAAATAAAGATACTGGACACAGCAGACTGGAATAATCTTCATTCAAACTCAAACACTGTGTACTTACTTACTTGATATTACAGGCAGTCACTTTTGCTGGATCTATGCTACTTTCCGTCCATAATGTTTTAATTGGAGTTTAATTCGGACCGATTAAACTTGATGTTAATTAGTTGAATTGGTAATTTCAGGCTTACCCAGAATAACTAGCGACTCTTATGTGACTGGTCTTTTCTATTAAAAATTAAAGAGGTTATAACTTCAAAATATCATCTGATCTACTATTGGAAGAAACATCTGTGTATCTCCATTCACACATCTGCGCTAGCCATTCCTAACTTAGCAGTGTAAGACTAGAGAGAAGACAGCTAGTCATCACCACCTACCGCCAACTTTTGGGCTACTCTTTTACAAACCAATAGGGTGACTGCCCGTAACATTAATACGCCCCTAACATATTGAAATGGTGAGCATTTTGGCAGGTATTCGGCCAACTCTGGCCCGGCATAGCCAGGTGGTTAGGGTACCAGACTCGTAGTACAAGAGTCTTGGGTTCGAATCCCCGTCTTGTAATGTAAAAAATACGTTTATATAGTTATAGCACAACTGCTTATGGTATCTAACATCTTCTGCATAGTCGACGTTTTACTGGTGAAGCATTAGCTGCTTTTTTATTTTTGTTTTTAAATAGCCGTTTGCAATGGCTTCTTCAGACATTTTGTAAGATGAATACTAAACCATATTACTACTCTCAGATTTTGTAGGCTGGATTCTTTTCAGTATGTGTCTGTTGGCGATAAATCTCAACAATAAACAAACAGCAACACACTTTTTTTTAAATATTACATTATCTAATGCTATAGGGGCTTGAGGCGTGCAATTAATTCAAGCCAGAAGATGCTAATGTTTCATCAGAAGAATGTACACCATATATAAAACCTAAATACTATCAGCATCTTCACTATTATTATGAAGCATAATTTATTTACATGACAAATATATGGGGTTCTGTTGACCCCCTCCTACGTACGTGCGTCCTATATGTTCTTTATCACTAAACTCACAATGACGCAATCTAGACATAAATAATAATGTTTCGACATTTATTTAAACCACAAAATAAGTCTAGATCATTACACGCAATACTAAATATTCTGATACAATAGTACTCAGTTAAAACAACGAGAAAGATTCAGAAAGTTCTAATAACTGAACAAAACAATATAAGAATCGCTAACTTACAATAATTGAACGTAACCGCAATGGCTTGTCTAAAAATACTGGATTCATTTTGTGTTTAACAGATTTACAATGTTTTATATATAATTTTAAAAAAACTTTTATAAATTTGTAAGGTCTAAGCCAAAACATTGTTTTTCTAACAGAAAAAAAAGTTTAAAGAGAACTAACTTCATTAAGAGGGAATGTAGATGATTACTCACATCATATCTACAAGCGCAGCAGTAATACATGTGTAATATTAATGTTAATATTCAACGAGTTAGTCAATGATCAGCCCAACGTGTTAATGTGGGATATAGTTCCATGGAAACTTACTTTAAGAAGCCTTACTTTGTCAGTAATCTTTCTTCCACATTTGATGCACATGTAATGCAAGCAGCGTCTGTTCAGAAACTTATGCCATCAAAAGTCACATAAGAGTTTTCTGTCTCTGAGATCAGACAGGTTATATATTTTTATAAGAAAGATATGCCAAATACTGAAATTTCTGATGAAAAACTTCATCATTTAGAGACAAGATGACTTTCTATACTTCCCTAGAACAAAACCGAGATACTGGTGCCTCAGTGTATCATTGTACCAGAATATCTATTTTACTGAAACTTTTTGACACAAAACAACTGAGTTCATGTTCATGTAAACGTTCACCACTTTCTTTCCCCTGAGGTCATACAAACTGAAAAAAGACCGGGTGTTCTAGCTTTAATAAATAATTCTTATGTCGCTTCTAATCAACACAGAAACTGTATGAAAGTCATTTATGGAAAAGCACCCCAAACGAATGGTGTATATTAACATATTATTTCAGTCGTGCGTACGTACATGACAACTAATGATTGAAATACATGATATATTATAGTTGTACAGAGATATTTAAGTTAGCAATATAATTTAATAATTAATAACTACACAGCATGTATATAGTGCACTACTATAATAAAACATTCATATTTATGCTAATTTAAACCTGGCTTCCCATGCAGTGTTATAACAGGATTATAATTTATTGACCTTTAATTGGAAGTTTGTGAATTATAGGCAAACAGCCAAACAATTAATTTATATTTCATGCAAAATCTCCCAGATTTAATATCACAGTACCTATGCTTAAAAACTTTCTGGTGAAGGAACAGAGTTCTCGTGGTATTAGTATGCTCTGCACAATGATTGTGCTTCGCACAGCATATGTTGGCTTTTGATACAACAGTTTACACATATTTAAATCTCTCGCCCCACAAATGTTTCAAACTTCATATTGTTCGAAAGTGAAGTGGACACCTTCGATACCTCTTAAAAAGTCCCTCCCCTCTGATACAGCTGTAAGTCTACGGACTTGCAATGCTAAAATTAGGGGTTCGATTCCCTTAGGTGGTCTCAATAGGTATCCCGATGTGGCTTTGCCAAAAAAACCCAACATACATACACATATCTCTTGAGAAGCAGTTAGTTAAATTACATACTTGATGTATTTCGTCTGTTCTCAATGCATCATCTTTTAATTTCTATCCCATCATTTGATATCTTAATCTACATGTTTCTTACAGAATATCTTTTCATCTACATAAACTCTGCCCTAATAATTCGTCATCCTTGTTTAATGTTATTATTTTTCTAAAATTTAATTATTTCTAATCATTTACGAATATATATAGTATTGTTACATTTGATTTAAGATAATAACATCACCTCCATCACTGGATTATGCTTTGTGTTATACCAGTATCTCGTTTATGTTCATTCACTCTGTGTTTTAGGTTTCTTTTAGTCTGACCTATGTATATTACTAAATATCCAGACATTAATTTCTAAATACCTTGTTTTTCCTTTTCCTGTAATATTCACTTCATCTTCAGTTTTATTTAACAATAATCTCAATTATGGGTTTATATGAAGAGTCAAACTTTATTTATTAAAATATTATGTGCGGCATAGCCAGGTGGCTCAAGGCGTTCGACTCGTAATCTGAGGATCGCGGGTTCTAATCCCCGTTGCACCAAACATGCTCGCTCTTTCAGCCGTGGGGGAGTTACAATGTGAAGGTCAATCCCACTATTCGTTGGTAAAAGAGTTACCCAAGAATTGGCAGTGGAAAGCAGCTAGTCAATGTTATCCTCCGCCAACTATTGGGCTAGTCTTTTACCAACGAATATTGGGATTGATCGTCACTCAAACAGCTATTAATAAGGAAAAACTGGAGGCCTAGGTTGAACCAGAACCCCACCAAACTATGAGATAACTTGTCAAAAATTTTAGTGTTTTCTATTGAATAGTTTATTGACATCTTGAAACAATTAGTAAGGTGAAAGAGCTCAATAAATGGGTACCTCACGAATTGACTTAAAACATCAAACGAGTTAAAAATTGTTCCTCGCTACTTACTCGCAACAAAAACGACTCGTTTCTTAATAGAATGATCATCTATGATGGAACACGGATTCTTTACGACAGTCGATGACGATTCTAACAGGGGCTTGATTATGAAAAAGCACCAAAACATATGCTAAAACCAGTTCTTTACTCTAAGAAGCTTATGGTCGGTGTTTGGTGGTCGTCAATCCACTATTCATTCTCAAACCAAGGAGAAACAATCACAGCAAAGAAATGTTGTTGTGAACCTGAAGTAACACATCAAAAGTTGTCACAAAAACATTCATCAGTAGCCCATCACAGTGGACCCACACTGGTTTATGACAATGCTCGACCCCATGTCTCACGCGTTACTGTCCAAAAAATAAACGAATTTTATTGTGAAACTTTACCTCATCTATCATATTCACGAGATCTTTTCCCAACAGATTATCACTTTTTTATACATTTGGCCATTTTTAAGTGAAAAACGTGAGCAAATCAAAGATCAATTGAAAGTGTCTTCTAAGGCTTCGTTGCATTAAAAGATGTCCAGTCCTTTAAAGATGGCTTTTATAAACTTACAGCTGTTTACAAAAGAGTATTAAGTCTAAAGGAGCTTATTTGGATAAAATAAGTTAAACAATAAAAATATTTACTTGTCTTACACTTTATTTTAAAAATCCGACATTTCTTATGCAACAACCTGAAAAAAAATTTTAGAATTATTTTAAATCGGAAGTCTCAATTTTCCTTTCCCAGCAGATAAGCAGCTTCTGCTATCTCTCCGAAATGCCCCCCAGTGGCTCAGCGGTATGTCTGCAGACTTACACGCTAAAATCCGGGTTTCGATACCCGTGGTGGGCAGAGCACAGATAGCCCATTGTGTAGCTTTGTGCTTAATTCTAAACAACAACAACAACAACCCTCCGAAACTCTAGGTATATTGATCACATACTGTTTTTCAGCTTTTATTTTTGATAAACTCGTTTTGTATCACTTAATAAAAAATAAAACTTCTGTAAACAGGATTACATTTGACTTGATTTGTTTTGTTGACTATTTTATTCAAAATGTAGATCAATTTCATCCCACCTGAGTGGAAACCAGGCTACGCTACTGTCCCACAGTAGCTCAGTGGTAACTTTGAGAGCTCCTACCTTTAGCGGTAGGTTTTCAACATTCATAAGGAGCACAGCAGAGATAGCTCATTGCACAGTTTTGTGCTTAAAAACAAACCAAGAAACCGTTTTATTTTCTTATTTCATTTCTTAAATTTTCCTTTTCACTTGTTCAAATCATCAAAGAACTAAATATTTTTTTCGGCAGCCCTGACATCATTCTTTTCACTTGTTTTCCTGTATTAACCCATAATCAAGGCAGGTCTTTTTTAGTTATTGAAAACTACGAAGCCTAATTATTATTTTAAAAAGTGCAATTCAACATGTCAGAAGACTTTAACTTCTTAGCCCTTTTGTCTGTGCAATTCTGTCATCAGTCTCTAAATCTGTTGCTTTTGCTATTGTTTTTTCTGTCATCTGGATTGTCACAGAAAAATAATTTGTAATTTTAAAAAATATTTCATACAAAACAAAATACATTTTTTAAAAACCTAGAATATCTGGCACTCCGTGAGTGAAAGCCAATGACAGATATCTGTTACAGATAGTTTGATTTCCATCACAAAAAATCATGGATATCGATTAAAAATTATTTTAAAAAAATACTCGAACTAATTTGACAATACCTATTTGGCCAGGTGGGTTAAGGTATTCTACCCGTAACTTGAGGGTCGCGGGCTCGGATCCCCATCGCACCAAATATACTCGCTCTTTCAATCGTGGGGGCGTTATAATGTTACGGTAAATCCCACTATTCGCTGGTAAAAGAGTAATCCAAGAGTTGGCCGTGGATGGTGGTGACTAGCTGCCTTCACTCTAGACTTACACTGCTAAATTATGGACAGCTAGTGCATATAGCCCTAGTGTAGCTTCACGCGAAATTCAAACAAATAGAAATACCTATTGAAAAATCGAATTGGAAGAAAATTACTTTTAGTTGAAACCTAGTAAATCAACCTGATTTTAAAATTCACCTGAAAGTATGAGGATGTTTTATTAACATAAATATAACTTAACTTAACAACACAAACTTATCCTCAAATTTAATGTGATGTTTTACCTAATATTTTGGTTATTTCAATCATCTGTCATCTCCTTTTTGCGTCGCGAAAAGAATGTGTGTGTGTTTTTCTTGCAATACGAAAAAAAGGGATATCTGCTCACCACACCGAGGGGAATCGCACCGCTGATTTTAGCGTTGTAAATCCGAAGACATACCGCTGTACTAGCGGAGGGCCGCGTAGAGAAGCCGTAAACACTTTTTATTTTGTATCCCTGAGCAGATACGAAAGCTACAGCAGCACCATCTTGTGTAAAAAACTATGACATCACACTAGTGCTTGAAACTGAAATAACAATAAAAGCAAAAATTCAATTGTTTCGTATTTATCAATTATGTACAACTAAGAAACACTGTTTTGACTGATATATGCTCCTCAGTGGTATGTTTGAGGGCTTACATCGTAAGAAACTGGGTTTTGATACCAGTCGTAGGCAGAGCACAGATAGCTCACTGTGTAAATTTATACACTCTAGTGCAAATTAATTGAAACAAGACGGAAAATTACGATTTTTCAGTTTTTTGCGTTTTATTTCTGAGAATCCGAAAATTACTCACAAATTAATACATAATAGATCGCTTATATTTTTTAGAAGATCATTAATCCGCTTTGACATCGAGTCCACGAGTTGACTGCAATCTTTACTCATTTTTGGATTGCGGTACCACGCCTCAATTATGGCATCAATTAGCTTATCTTTCGTAGTGCAGTCTTTTCTCTGAAGTCTTTCTATACAAATCGCCCAAAGATTTTCAATAGGATTTAAGTCCAGAGAGTTTCCAGGCCAGACCAGCACCTATATTTGCGTCGTTGTCATAAAATTCTTCACAAGTTTTGATGTGTGGCACGGAGCCAGATCTCTCTCTATATATAAAAAGCCAGATCCATTTGGAATTCTTTTCCTCAATTCTGGAACGACTCTTCTCTGCAAAACTTTGATGTACTATGGTTCTCGCATCATACCTTCTACGATATGTAAGCCTCCGACGCCATTGTAGCTGAAAAAGCTAAAAAACATCTTCTTCGAGGGATGTTTTACGAACTAATTGATGTGAGATTTTCGAAGTTTCTCACCTGAAGATCTACCTACATGCAGACTTCTTTGACCCTGTAAGAAGAAACGTGTCTCGTCACTGAATAACTTCTTCCTCCATTGTTCTTGCGTCTAGTTCTTGTATTTCAGACCCCATTGATACCGTTTTTTCTTCATTGAGTTGGTAAGAGGTTGTTTCTTGACTCATCTCCTTGTCATTTGACCGACATCAAGAAGCCTACGACGAACCATTGAAGAGCTGACTTTTATTCCTTTGATCTACAAATCTCTTTTTATGGCGTCACTTGTCTTCCGTGGACCTTTCACACTCTCCCTAACAACGTTCGCGTCTTTTCTTGGCGTTGTTTTCCTTTTATGGCCACATCTTCCTTTATGTTTCGGACTGATAGATCCGATACTCACCTTGGCCTCGATCCCACAACTGACGGTCGATAGACTAACACCAGCAACGTCCGCGATTTCCCTGTAAGTCATGCCGGTGTGTTCGTGTAATGTCACAATCTTTATACGCTTCTAGGAGTCACGTTCATTGTGTATGACGGCTAAAAGACGACAGATCAGAGTAAAACAAATAGCCTCATTTTTGAGAAAAGTCTAACACAATTTCTAATGAGTAATATTCCTCAATATTTTGTCACATATCCCAAAAGTTGATCGACCGTACTGCAAAACATAGCTAATGACGCCATCTGTATGAAAAAATGACTATCAAAGGAATTAGCAGATCCAGCAAGCCAACATCGGCCGCCATGCTGAAAATATTGTAAAATGATATTTGTTTCAATTAATTTGCACGAGGGTGTACTTACCTACAAACAAACTGACTCAGATACACAATATTAGTAAAGGTTCTCTGCTGTATTTGTATAATTCCAATGCATCCATTGGTTATCAAATAGCCAGGTATGGCCTGGTACTTAGGATGTTCGACTCGTAATCGAAGGGTCTCGAATTCGAATCTCCGTTAAACGAAAGGCGTTTGCTCTTTCAGTCGTGAGGACGTTATAATGTGACAGTCAATCCCACTATTCGTTAGTAAAAGAGTAGCCCAAGAGATGGCGGTGAGTGGTGATGACTAGTCGCCTTCCCTCTGGTCTCACTCTGATAAATTAGAAAGAGCTAGTGCAGGTAGCCCTCGTGTAGCTTTGCGCGAAATTAAAAAAAACACACAGTTATCACCAGCTATAAATTTTGTTTCTTATTTATTTATTTGCAACTTTTGAACTTTTGTCTTTACGGTCTCCATGCGGCTCAGCAGTAAGTCAAAGTGATGGTAACATTAAACATCGAATGTTGATAACCGTGTTTGGAAAAATAGACAACCATTGAATAATTTTGTGTCAGTAGCGTTTACCCTGTTTCTGGCAGCAATACTAACATTTGTTGCAGGTTAACTGCCACTGTCTTAAGCCTTAAAATGATTAGTTTTCTCCATTTTTTGTACTTTAGTATGTATTCTTCTTTGTTTGTTCAGTAACAGGTACTCATTTCTGCAAGTTAATGAAAACGTAATGAAAAAAAGGTTTAACCCGTTAACTACCAAGTATTTCAGCTGCTACAATACAACTCTAATGCTTCTTCATTTTGTAACTTTTTTCGTGACGCCATTTTGGATCGAACGTGAAACAATGTGTAAGTAGGTCATATGCATGTATTGTGCTGATATCTAGCTTTGAAGTTATGTATTATTAAGAACGAATTAACTCGTCCGTGGCACTGTGTTACCGATCGGCTTGGACGAGTTTTCTTATCTCCCGCACTGAACAAGTTAAACAATGAAGTTAAAACAATTTTCAATACAACAACTAAGCCTTACCACCCATGATTGTACGAACTAAAAATTCCATATAACGGGGGAGGGGAATCTAATTCTTAGCTTTTCTATAAATTAACAATGATTCACGGAATGAAATATGGCTTAAATACTCATGTTTAATGTATAACGAACGTTCTGTACAATCTATTAAGTGCTTTTAATATGGCAGTTTTGTAAAAATCAAATATTTCATTTTGTTGAACTTACGACTTTATTGATTTGATATTTTTTCATTATCAAAAAAGTAACTTGTTGAAATGTGATTGTAGTTTACTGAATTGTTTTTCGTGTATTTTGTAATGACAATTTTACAGAAATGTTAAGATTATCTGAATTCGACTCTTCAATTTTTTTAAAAAATTATTAATTTAGGGATGATGAATCCTGAAAAAAACACACCTTAAACATATGGTGAATATTTCTTCCAAGTGAGTTTAGATAACTTAAACATATCCATGAGAGGCTAAAAACTTCAAAACCTTCTCTCCATTGTGATATCTTGTGATAAACTCTGTTTGTAATGTAAAAATAAAATTAGTTCAGAGCTCTATTTTCTTTAGTTTCATCATGACCTATTAGGAACATCACATAATAATTCATTCATACTTTCAAATGATTTATATAAGCAATATTAACAACTGTCGTTGAAGAATTTATCCACCGTTTTCTAGATCATTATTGGCCCGCCATGGCCAGGTGGTTAAGGCCCTCAACTAGTAACATGCTTGCCCTTTGAGCCTTGGGGGCGTTATAAACTAGAATCAATCCCGCTATTCGTTGGTAAAATAGTAATCCAATGGTTGACGGTGGGTGGTGATGACTAGTTGTTTTTCCTCTGGTTTTACACTGCTAAATTAGGGACGGTTAGCGCAGATAGCCCTCGTATAGCTTTACGCGAAAATTCAAAACAAATCAAGAACAAGATAATTATTTTAATCGACTTCGACATATTACGTGGCATCATTAATGTAATATGCCAGTTCAGTGGTGTTCTGTGTATTTATTTGTTCTAAAGAAAAGGAATAGATTTTACAGTGATATCTAAACACTTAGTAGAGTCACCTTAATGAGTTCACATAAATACGTGTGATTTTATATAAGATATCAACGTTTCACATGCATACAGTCTTATATTGTAAAACAAACAAGTTTATTAACGTGTTTGAATTTGTTTAATTGATTTATTGTCTTACCAAAATCGGTTGAAAACATTACCAAAGCCACCATTAGACTTCACCCAATCAATACGATAGGTGCTTCCGCCGGAAGTATTAGCGAATATTATAAATTTGGTTTTATGTAATAACTGTAATAGAAGGATAGAAATGAATATTAAATACTATTATACAGAAACTGGACTTTTTGCTACTTCAAAAACGAGATATATAGTATATTTTCTTTTCTATCGTATGTATATATATATATAGTTTTTTAAATTTAGTTTTATAAGCTTGAAAGCCATTACAAAACACATTAGAATTGACTGAAGTTTAAAACTTCACATACGTATATTTTAATTATAATGTAAATATCAACAACATGAGTACGTTTGTTTTCTGTTGAAAATCAGACTTTCAACAAATCTGTTGCTTGTATAACTTGTGTTTCCAAGTTTTCACTTGTTTGTTTGTTTTTCAATTCCGCGCAAAGCTACACGAGGTCTATCTGAGCTAGCCATCCTTAACTTAGCAGACTAGAGAGAAGGCAGCTAGTCATCACCATCCACCGCCAACTCTTGAGCTGCTCTTTTACCAATGAATAGTTGGATTGACCGTCACATTAAAACGCCCCCACAGCTGAAAGAGCGAGCATGTGCGATTGGGATTCGAACCCACGACCCTCATCTTACTAGTTGAACGCCTCAACCCATCTGGCCATACTGTGCCAGAGTTTTTGCTGGCGTCAAAATGTAATAAAGTGTTTTTAGAAGAATGACTAAGCACTTGACAGACTTAATAAAACATTGATGTTATCCCGAGGGTGTGATAACTGGTGATAAGACAAGTTTTGAGCGCTGATCGCCTGCTGGCTACATTAACATTCCTTAACAGAATAATAACGACCGAATACATTCCTTACTATTTTATAGCAAGACTTTTCGCATTATAAAACGAGTTTAGCACTCCCGTATAATCCATACTAATTCACATGAAGCCAAGAACACTGTAACCTTGACCACCAAGGTCAGAGACATGAACAAGTTCATGTGCTCGGTTTTAGCCGTCATTTTGCTCTGGGCCAGCAGAGAAAAATAGCTGAAGAACCAAGAATAACGAAAGGGTATAAATTACAGCTTTAATATTCATGTAGAATACGTTTTTGAAAGGGAAGGATTGATCATAATGAATGTATTATTCCGGCTTCTAGGTGTGAGGTACAATAAGTAAATACTTTTATTAACAGCTTATTTGTTGGCATGCGAAATGGGACAAGTATAATTTTGAGGTGATATCTATATTAAGGGTAACTGCCTTCCCACAAATGACTGGCGACAACGAAAGGCAGTAAGAGTTGAGATGTTGTCGGTTCAAGCACTAAATTCCCCATCCTTAACTGAGTTTTAATAGCAACTGGAGAGCTGAACATCTTGTCTGATAAATGGAACATCACAGATTATCCGTTATGATCTAAGGATGGCAATAAAGAATGTTAATGAAAGAATTATTTTGAATTTTAGCTTCATTGTAATATTATTTTTGTGTTTTATATGTGTATACACATGTATTACGGTTTGTTTTTTTAATTTCGCGCATAGCCACACGAGGACTATCTGTACCAGCCGTCCTAAGTTAGCGACGTAAGACTAAAGGGTAGGCAACTAGCCATCACTATAACCTGCCAACTCTTGGCTTACTCTTTTTTTATGAACGAATAGTAGGATTAACCGTCAAGTTATGAGTTAAACATCTTAACTACCTGGCCATGCAGGGTCACATGTATAGAGTTCCGAATAGAAGTGGAAGACATTCAGTTAATGACACATTTAGAGGGATGTTTATGAGTATGAGCAAAATTATTAATTAATATGATTATGTTGGATATTTATAAGGTATTGCAACCAGTTAGGAGGGATATAAGTTCAGGTATGACAGGTTAAAAATTACCAAATACATGAAGTTTAAGAACCAACTGTTATTTAAAAACGGTTTATATACAAGCGCGTGTTAACTTAGATAAAAGTGTTATTTTTTTACACACAGTTAAATATCTGATTAACTGGAGGTTCAAACTCAGCACGTTTAACATTAGTTTTAATTGTTGCTGATCTGTTTATTTCTTAAAGCCGTAGAATTAATAAAATTTAATAAGATTTTATAATGTTTGTCAGTAATATTGCGCATTTTGACAAAAATAAATAACTAATTTTAACCCTTGTTTTCTTAAAAAACATCGTTACCATCGAATATATCGGTTTTGGTTAATTCTGTTATTTCTCAACAACTCGAAATAAAGTAGCCTAATGAAGCATTGTTATTTATTCACCTGATGTATACATTAGACTAAACACTCAGGTTAAAACAACGATAGTTCAGGTCATCATTACTTAATTACTATCTTCAGAGAAAGCAATTAGTTGGGATTCTTATGACGCATCCATATCTGAGAGTCAAAATGTATTTAGTATCATTGTGTTTCAAACCAGAGACCATCAAATCGTCAGTCCGAAACGCTAACCACGTGCCTCTGCTCGGGCCTTTCTCTACTTACCACAAGCAGTGTGTTACGTATTTCAGACACAAGACAAACTTCTAGTTATTCTCAAATTCTTAAACGTATTTTAGCAGTTTACTGCTGCATTTTTTTATATTTTTTTTTTGTATTTTCACTTGTCACCTTCCCTTATAGACACCGTCCTTTGAAATTAGTTACATATGGGTAGATTTTGGATCGTGGGTGAAGGGAGGGGAGGGTGATAAACAATCTACAACTTAATTGTAAAACAAAAATAAGAATGTATTTTTTTATGTTTACGGTGAACTTACAATAATAGTAGTTTTTAACTGTTTATCCAATGCAAAGAAACACGTGAATAATGACAACAATAAGAACCGGCGCACTTATGATAATTTTCTTCTTTAAAGAGAGAGAAACAATCTGAGTTATCACATTAGTGTTAGACGAAAGTGGTTTGTTATTCTTGTCGTATAAACAAAATAACTTGGGCTGAATATATTTAAAGCTCAGGCGTCGTTTCTATTTATGAGGCATTTCACACGTCCTTAAGCTCCTCGAGAATAATTTAAAAGATCAGAATTTTTTAAAAATTTGATTCGTTTTAATTCCAAACATGTGAAAGATGCAATAAATGCTATCGTCAAATAGGTTTAAAAGCTAATTTCCTTCTTAGTAAAGTCTGTCCGGTTATACACCAAGAAGCCGAAACGACTGCAACGTTCGCATTTAATTTTTCTGTAAAAAATCGTTTTATCAATATCACCACTTGCATCTTATTTAGTCTCTTAGAACTTCCCAATATAAACTGAAATACAATATTATTTCTACAGTAAATTTAATTTCCACTATATAGTGTTGATCGAACATAATAACAATTGTTGTTGTTGTTTTGAATTAAGCACAAAGCCACACAATGGGCTATCTGTGCTCTGCCCACCACGAGTATCGAAACCCGGATTTTAGCGTTGTAACTCCGCAGACATACCGCTGAGCCACTGAAGGGGGGCTATATCATATTTATCTGACGAATTGAATTAAATTGTGATAGAAAAGTTCTGGCAACAAATAAATATTTCTATAAAAACCTATAAGTAAACTGGATTTATGAAACTTTTCAATGTATAAAAAGATGCATTTATTTTTCCCATTTTGGTTTATCACATTGAGAAAGAGGAAAGACTGAAAATATATATGTAGTTTATCTTGTAGATAAATAGCTTACGTATTTATGTTTAATTTGTTTTTCATGAATAGGTCTCATTGTCGTGTACGTGCTAAGTTTATATATTTATTAAATCTCTTATTTTATTTATTTATATGTTATTTTTTCATGATATAATGCGTTTAAAGCTTTAATTTTTTAAAGATTTTCCTCTTTCCTTATGATTAACTACAAATCCAGCGGAACGTAAAACAAATGTTGAATGTTTGTTTCCAAGCGAATGTGTTGATATGACTGTTTAATGTGAAAAGTTAAATTTTCCTTTGTAATTTGAAAGAGATGGCTGGAAAATGTTAGAGATAAAAACAAGAATAATATAACATTATTAAGTGGTTAAAACTTAACGATACTTGACATTATAAAAATATTCGAAGTCAAAGAAACCGCAAAGTTAAATCTGTCAGCTATTGGTACTTTAACATTTTGATTGTTTGCATACATAATGATATATTTTTTAAAACTGAAATTATAACAGTATGTTTGATTTAAAGATTGTGTATTTTTTAAATCCTAAAACATTTTAAAAAATAATACCCTATAAGTGTATTAAGTCTAGTGAAGCAATATTGCTTGGCATCTATGGAACGTCTTGATTTTTCATCCATACCTTAATGTTTCCATGAAACTTAGGACAAATTCTGACAGTTCTTAAACGTTTAAGAAGAATATTTCTATTGTCTTATGTTTTATTTGAATGTAATCAAATTTCTTATGGCTATGCTAAACATGTAAATAAAACTAGAGGGAAAGCAACTACTCATCACCACCCACCGCCAACTCTTGGGCTACTCTTTTACCAACGAATAGTAGGATTGACCGCCACGTTATAATGCCTTTACAGCTGAAAAGGCGAGCATGTTTGGTGTGACAGGGATGCGAACCCATGACCCTCAGACTGCGAGTCAAATGCTTTAACCACCTGGTCATGGTGGGCGAAAAGTTCGAAAAACGTTGCACTAAGCAAACAGAAAAATTTAACGTCATTTAAGTAAACTGTGGAAAGCGTTATAGTTTCCTCTTCGTTACCTTGGAAACGACAGTCTACCTTTCCTAGTATTATAGCCGACCTATACAAGTAAATTGTTTTGTATGAACCATAGAACAGATAATGTAGTGTTCTGTGACTCAAGTTGTTCTACAGAACACAGAAACAGAAAATACATAAACCAGTAATCTTGTTATAATGAATGTATGTGTGTGTGTATATGTTGTTTTTATCACAGTAAAGTAGCATCTGGCTATTTTCTATATTTACTGAGGGAGAATCGAGCCTCCGATTTTAGCGTTGTAACTCTACAAGAGGAACTGTTATAATGAACTAAGAATAACTCGTCTCTTATCTTGTGAGTGAAAACTTTGTTATTTGGTGATATTTGTTGGCTCTAAGTAGGCTGTACTGAGATTTTTAGATTAAAGAAAGCTTAATATTTTCAATGTTAGGCGAGCACTACGTATTAAGATACTAACAAACCACAAAGTTTGTTTGCTTTTTTTAATTTCGCACAAAGCTACTCGAGGGCTATCTGTGCTAGCCGTCCCTAATTTTGCAGTGTAAGACTAGAGGGAAGGCAGCTAGTCATAATCATTCACCGCCAACTCTTGGGCTACTCTTTTACCAACGAAAAGTGGGATTGACCGTAACATTATAACACACCTACGGCTGAAAGGGCGAGCATGTTTGGCGCGACGAGGATGCGGTATTTGGTAGAGACCTTGCGACTGACATGTAGAACAATGATTTTTCACATTATGGCATTCTTTCATTTGTTTGATTAGTTGTAAAGAGATTGTGTACTGTATATATAGTTTTTGCGAGCAGATAACGATTCACACGTTTTCGAGCACTACAAATCAAATAAACACAACATAACCATAGAAAACACCCAAATACTAAATAAAGAAACAATCATAAACAAACGTAAAATTAATGAAGGCTAACTTACACAACAACTTAATCCCAAAATAAACCAATATAAAGAAACACCTTTATACCTATATTAATAAATATAATCAAACATCTAAGCACACCCTCAACATTCCCACACTCAATTACACAACCCCCTTCAAACATGTGGTCTGATATCGGTCAGTTATATGTAAAAACGGCTCGTTTGGAATGAGAAAATTTTTTTACGTTGAGGAGAGAACAACGTTTCGACCTTCTTCGGTCATCGTCAGGCTCACAAAGAAAGAGAGAGGTAACTGACCGGAAGCTGACCACATGTTTGAAAAGGGTTGTCCAATGAGAGACGAAATTCGCTGTGAAACTTCTATCTTTATATTTCTACCTACCGACTGTGTAATTTACATTAGTTTCATTCTCACTTTCCTACCACGAGGGCAATTTCTTGCACATAGTCTTCCGTGCAAGTATTTATTACTTTAATACGTAATACATTGTTTTTATTCTAGTTCAAACACTTTATCTCTTTTATTCTACCTGTCACAAATTACTGCACGTCAGGATCACGAACTTTTCGTTCTCTGAGGATAAGGAAGTTGCACCCCCATGTAACCCTGCATCCCAATCCTACGTCATTATGCTGATCAAAATATTCGTAAGCAAACTGTTAAAAATATATAATAACGAAAACATCCAATATTTCTACCTCATGTTTTATAAAGGGTGAAGTTCTTTTTGTTTTTGTTTTTGTATTCGCGCAAATTATAACAGTGCCTTACAAGTTTAGAAGAGAATTAGTTTGACATCAACATAATTTAGACTTGCAAGAGAATACACTTACGTGACTTACCTCAACATAGAATAAATAGCATACGAAGGAATGGTAGGAAGCCCTACTTCAGGATCTCAGATTCTAAGATTTAAAGTTCCTAAGTTTCGTTGCAGCATTTTCCAAGCAAACTTTAGAAGTTTACTAGGGTCTAGATTGCTTTGTTTTGAATATCGCACAAAGCTACACGAGGGTTACCTGCGCTAGCCATCCCTAATTTAGCAAAGACTAGAGGGAATGCAGCTAGTCATCACCACCCACAGCCAACTCTTGGGCTACTCTTTTCCTAACGAATAGTGGGATCGACAGTTACATAATAACTGCCCGCTGCTGAAAGGGCGAGCATATTTGGTGTGACGGGGATTTGGACCCGTGACCCTTGGATTACAAGTCGAGTGCCTTAACCCACCTGGCCATGCCGAGCCTATTTTACTAGGAAACTAATCATTGGTGCAATGTTTTGGGTTATTTATTCTAAGAATTTTTTTAGCTTATTAGTGTTGATTTAACTATTTTCTGCTTAAGTAAAAAACACGCCCAATTTCGTTTCTTTAAGAAGAAACTTGTTTCGCCATCAGGTTTCATTAATTCTGTTCTCATACTTTACCAATCTTAAGTTAGCTTAAAATTCTTAAATCAGATGTTTGAAATAGGAAATAAAATTAATTGAACTACTGGGTGAAAAAGAATCAAACAAACAGATTCAGCTGAAAAATTGAATAAGCCTGAAGTGTATTTTGAACTAGGTATAAGGTTGAATAATGCTAACAATTTGCCCGGCATGACCAAGCGTGTTAAGGCGACTTGTAATTTGAGGGTCGCGGGTTCGCACCAAACATGCCGTGTGGGCGTTATAATGTGACGGTAAATCCCACTATTCGTTGGTAAAAGAGTAGCCCAAGAGTTGGCGGTGGGTGGTGATGACTAGCTGCCTCCCCTCTAGTCTTACACTGCTAAATTAGGGACGGCTAACACAGATAGCCCTCGAGTAGCTTTGTGCGAAATTCAAAAATAAACAAGCAAAGCTAACAATTCGACAAACTATCCACAATGAGTGTAACATGGATAGCCTATTGTGCAGTTTTGTGCTTAACTAAGATAAAAGAAAAAAATTACAATGCCAGAATATGAATAAACTGTATCTAAGGAAAGACACTTGTATAATTTTGTTTTCTTCTTGGAAAAACAATGATAAGTACTAAATTAATGAATGCACTCTTTAAATAAAACTTTTCTTGGACGAGTCCTGCGTGGCTTAGAACTAGAATGCCAGGCTGTGGATCCAAAGGGCTACGGTTCGTGTCAAACTGAAACAATTAAAATTGCGTTTCACAGTTTAGGTGTGTTATAAAAGTAACGATCAGAGTATCCTGACATGGGTACTGCTGCCTAGCTTCCTTCTTTCTAGTGTGCCAGTTCAAAATTAGGGATGGTTCATGCAGGTAGCCATTTTCTTTTTACGTACATAAGCAAACAAGTCTAATTTTACAAAATTTATGGGGATAGTAAAAGTTCAGAGAGGGGCCACCTTTGATTGTAACTTCTCCAGTTTCATTTGTAATCCAAGCATTTTTTACTCCATGTGAATTATGAGTCTAGGTTTATGAACAATTTTAATAATTAATCACTTTTCATCTAAAGTCCCGATTCTTGAGAAAACTGCTATGTGATGGGTTGAAATAATGGAGATTTTTCTCAACGTATTTTTAATGTTGCTGATGAAGAGTCTAGCTAACTTCAGTTGTTATTATTATATATTAATTATTCGCCTATGTTTGTGAATTCGTAAATATTACTTGGCGAATTCTTAGCGTAATTTTTTAACTTAGCAGAACTGAACTTGCTAGGTCCCAGAAATAGGTGTTTAAGCTCACAGTATCTGAGCCTGACATCGAATTTTTGTAATCTTGGGCCATCCTCTGGGTCCCGAGAAAGACATTTTTTAAACTGTGTTTTGAACTTTACTCACAAGTTAGCAGGACCAAACGATGTACTCGTGCTTTGGGTGCTGTATGGCCAGGTTGTGGTGGCGTTATAATGTTATGGTCAATCCTTCTCTTCTTTGGTAAAAGTGTAGCCCAATAGTTGGCGGTGGGTGATGGTTACTAGCTGCCTTCCATCTAGTCTTTCCCTGTTAAATTAAGGACGGTTAGCGCAGATATCCTTTGTGTAGTTTTACGCAGAATTCGAAACAAACAAACAGATACCACACGTGGATGTCCAAAATGGTTTGTTTCTGGTTACATGTCCCTTCCCTTGATGTATCTAGAGAAGTAACTGGAGATAATTGAAAAACATGGCCAGTGCATTTGGTCCCTTGCGAATCATAAAAGGAGTCTTTTAACCTCGCAGTAAAGAAAGTTTCCAACAATAATAAAAGGAGCCAAAAGTTTTTGTTTGTTTTGTTGGGTTTACCGTAAACCTCAGGAAATTTATACACTAGATGTCCCTGTATTTTAAGTAACAGACTCGATGGAAGGTAACTAGTGAAACAAAACCAAAAAACATCGCCAGCTCCTTTGCTCTTCTTGTAAGAGCGAAATTTGTTGTCACTCTTATATTGTATCTACAACTTCAGAGAAAGAAGCAAAATTTTCGATATGATTTCATTTTTTTGACTAAAATCAAAACCATCAAAACCCCGCGCCACAGTCCGACACGTTAACCTCTCAGCTGTGCTCAGCCCATTAGAAGTGAAGAAACGAAATCTTTTATTATCTTGGATCATTAAAATAGTGTTTACGATGCTTATGAGAGTTATTCAGAGATTCCTGTGCTAAAACGTGTTATAAAGGACTTCGGGGCCGGCATGGCCAAGCGTGTTAAGGCGTTCGACTCGTAATTCGAGGGTCGCGGGTTCGAATCCTGGTCACACCGAACATGCTCGCCCCTTCAGCTGTGGCGGCGTTATAAGGTGACGGTCAATCCCACTATTAGTTGGTAAAAGAATAGTTCAATTATTAGCGGTGGATGGTGAAGATTAGCTGCCTTCCCTCTGGTCTTACACTGCTAAATTAGGGACGGCTAGCGCAGATAGCTCTCGAGTAGCTTTGTGCAAAATCCAAAACAAACAAACGATAGAGGATTTTTGTGTACTCTATTTATTACCAATGTTATCCAAATATTTTTGAATATCATTTATTTTAATATATATATATATAATTTTTTGGACAAGCTTAGGCTAAAGTAAATGCCTCCCTTATTCGAAAATCTATGAACTTTGACACTTTGTTTGGACGTTGCATCAAAATCATGTGTTTGTGTGTGTGTTTCTCGTATAGCAAAGCCACAAAGGGCTATCTGCTCAGCCCACCGAGGGGAATCGAACCCCTGATTTTAGCGTTGTAAGTCCGTTGTGCGAAATTTTAAAACAAACAAACAAAAAATCCGGATGATTGTTTGTTTTGAATTCCGTGCAAAGCTACACCGGGTCTATTTGCGCTTGCCATCCCTAATCCAACAGCGTAAGACTAGAAGGAAGGCAGCTAGTCATCACCACCTACCACCAATTCTTGGGCTACTCTTTTACTAATGAATAGTGGGATTGACCGCAAAGTAATAATATTCTCACGGCTGAAAGGATGAACATGTTTGGTGTGACTATGATTCGAGCCCGCGACCTTCAGAATACGATTCGAGCCCCTTAACCACCTGGCCATGCCGGGCCCCGTCATACAGGTGAAACAGACAAGGAATTAATTGTTTCGTAAGAAGAAACCTTTTTAACGTTTCTCTTCAAAACACGTGTATTCAAATAAATATCAAATGTCTCATATCGTATCTTTGTTTTCTATTGTATGGTGTATGAACATTGCAGGCTTGTTTATGTTGAAAACGAAATGATCTCCTAACAAACCTTGTGAAACACTGCATTTCAAATTGTTTTCCCTCCTACCCGTTCCCAGTTATTTAAATAAATGCTACACATACTGTTTCACTCACACTTTCTTTGTTTCAGTTGTTAATGTTTGCAACACCTTTAGTGAAGCTCAGTAGTTCGAGTGCTTAGTACTTATAAGAGAGTGGTAGAACCGAGAACAAATACTAAGACGTAATATCTGCGATGACGTAATCTAATTTTTTGAACACTTATGGATATTAATGGTATTGTGATAGCACGTGCTCTGAATTTAAACTGTGTTTTCTTTATATCTGAAGAACAAACACGTGCAATTTAAATATAATTAGAGTGACTTATATGCTACCCTAAACAAAGTGTATATTCACTTAAACTTCATTATATGAAACAGAACGAGATGGGCTGTCCTATAGAGCCCAATGACACGACCCATGTAACCCTGTCCTTCATGATCAAGATCACATGATGAACGGTCTCTGTTATAAAATCCTCATTTACATTTTTAAAATATTTAGTCAAATGTTAGAACCGCAGATGAACAGTAAAAAGATCGGTTCTGATTTTTTCTTCTTCAAGTACAAACGTTTAACTCTTGACCTATTCGAAATATAATTACAGTTTTTGACTCACGAGGTCAAACTCTTACCATTTACGTATTTAACCACCTCCAAGGTCTCATAGATTAACACTGCTGAGTATTTGTACAAGTTCCATCTGAAGATATATATATTAGATTGTTGATTCCAATCAAATGCTAATACATTTAAATTGTTTTTCTTTCAATAGAATATCTTTGCTACTGAAACTTTTAAT
The DNA here is from genome assembly GCA_011833715.1 of Carcinoscorpius rotundicauda. Classification (NCBI taxonomy): domain Eukaryota; kingdom Metazoa; phylum Arthropoda; class Merostomata; order Xiphosura; family Limulidae; genus Carcinoscorpius; species Carcinoscorpius rotundicauda. Next base: position 54,021,156 of record CM022395.1, read on the forward strand.
TAACATAAAACCTGAAATTTAATAGAAACATTTGGTTGTTTATTTAGATTTTTCGATCTTTATTTAAAAACTGAACTGAGATTTCAGGTTGTGCAAATGTTCAGCTTGACCAAACTTCATGTTTGTTTGATTTTTATCAAAATCATATTTTTTAATGTGCTAAATCAATAAAAATTATAACAGCGTGTTACTTTTTTACTTACAAATGTCTAAAATGAAAAATACGACGTTTCTTATGATTGCAGGCAACTGGAGAAGTTGAAAGTAAACATGACAGTACCCTGTCATACTACATCACTTTGATATTAATTACCATTACAATATCACAAGGTGACGTTTTAAAATGGGAGAAATATTTGTTGTTTTGCTTATCATAAACATTTAAGAAAATATTAAAATAATTTTCGTTGAGATTGGAATTTAAAAGTTTCAAATACCTATTTTAAATTTATAGATTTTTATAATGTTCAGAGTGAAAAACATAAAATGGCTTTTAGTAAGTTGTATATGTTTTTAGGTCTTGTTTTATCAAACTGTCACACTTTAGTTAGTGGGGTAATAAAATATTGCTGGTTTTTTAACACAAAGCTACGGAAAGGATTAACTGTATCCCGTATTTCAACACCACACGATCTCAAACTTACTTCTAACCCATAGAGGTATAATGGCTCGGCATGACCAAGTGCTTTGTGGCGCTGGACCAGTAATGTGAGGGTCGTGGATTCGAATCCCCGTCACAGCAAACATGCTCGCCCTTTCAGCTGTGGGAGCGTCATAATGTTACAGTCAATTCCGCTATTTGTTGGTTACAGAGTAGCCCAAGAGTTGTCCGTGGGTGGTAATGACTAGCTGCGTTTCCTCTAGTTTTACACTACTAAATTTTACGGCTAGCACAGATAGCCTCGTGTAGCTTCGCGCGAAATTCAAAAACAAATAAGTAGAGGTGTAAAATAAGTATTAAAAACAGACCCTAAAAGTTTTGGTCACATTTAAAAAGACTCACCAACGAAGCCAAACAACAAAATACCCAACACAAGAACATAACAACACTTTAGCGCACACCAACAAAGAAAAAGCAGAAGCCTTCAGATAACAACTACAGAACACTCAAGACACATAACGACATGAACAACTATATACAATATATAGTTATTTACAATGTAGTAAATAATCATGTAACAAATAGCCCAAAAGTTGGCGGTAGGTGGTGATGACTAGCTGCCTTCCCTCTAGTCTTACACTGCAAAATTAGGGACGGCTAGCACAGATAGCCCTCGAGTAGCTTTGTGCGAAATTCCAAAACAAACAGCTATGTGCGAAATTAAAAAAAACAAAACATAAACTCTTTGCCACCCGCTAGTACAGCGGTAAGTCTACGGATTTACAACGCTAAAATCAGGAGTTCGATTCCCCTCGGTGGGCTCAGCAGATAGCCCGTTGTGGCTTTGCTAAAAAAACACACACTGTAACAAATAACACAGAATTATACAAACTATATTTCTCAACCAGTATCAACAACAAAAACACAAACGATTATAATAACATACTACCAACCAAAAAGATAACACTAACAGAACTCAAACAAGCAATAAAGAACTCAAAAAACAAATCAAAAGAAAATGACGGCATACAAGCAATTCTCATAAAAAGAGGTACTCCGAAATTATATGACCATCTGTTAGCAATCTCATAAAAAAAGGCACTCCGAAATTATTTGACCATCAATAAGCAATCTCATCAAAAAAGGCACTCCGAAATTATTTGACCATTTATTAGCAATCTCATCAAAAAAGGCACTCCGAAATTATTTGACCATCTATTAGCAATCTTTAATTTATCGTTTTGCTCTGGCTACATCCTAGTTTCTTGGAAGAAAGCTAATATACTAATGTTTCATAAAGAAGGTAAGCCAGCCAATAAACCAAACAGTTATCGACCAGCCAAAATTCTTGAACGAATAATAAGAAATATACTCTCCACATTTTTGGAGATAGCATCAAAATTACCAGAGGAATAAAAGATATTCAGAAAATTTAGACAAACGACGGATAATTTAGCTAGGATAACGAAAACAATAATAGACAACTTTTAAAAAAAGAATGCACTGTCGTTTGTTTTCTCGACATCAAGAAAGTATGACATAATAGTCTCCGGTTCTGTATGAATGAAATGGGACTATCGCGTGGAATTGTTTGCTGGTTATATAACTTTTTGGAAAATAGAAAATATAGAGTAAACGTAAAGGGAACTTTCTCGGAGTTCTTCACTCCAGAAGCCAGAGTCCCTTAAGAAGGGGTGGTTAGCCCTATTCTCTTCATCATGTGTGTAAACAAATGTCACTTAAAGATCCGAATCATGAATACCCGTCACAGTTCGATGATGATGTAGCAGTTTGGAAAAGTGCCACAACACAAACAATAGCAACTGTAAATATATAACCCTAACTAAACAAAATATATGAATAGTGCCAAAAATATAGAATCAAGATAAACACAGCAAAAACCAACTATTGATATTTACAAAGTTAACGAAGCACCAAAAAGCACAACCACATATTTACATGACTGGCGCATTTCTACAAACTACTACATCTATAAAATTTCTCGGACCAGCGTATGATTTTAAATTTACATGAACAAATCATGTAAATAATATAAAAACTAAAATTTGAGGCAAAAAACTATGCTGGTAGTCTAACTGATAAAAACAGTGGAGCAACACCTAAAAACATCTTTAGAATATGCAAAACATATATAAGACTTGTAATGGACTATGCAGCTCCAGCATGGACTAACGTAAGCAAAGAACAATTAAAAACCAAACTGCAGACAATACAAAATACACTATTCAAAACAGCATATAGAGTACCTAGAACCACCTCTTCAAAGTTTATGCATAAATATTCAAACCCGAAAACAATAGCAGATAGACTCCTACATAGTAGAATAAAATATTTTGATAAAAATTGGGAAAAAAATGAATTATTTTACGAACTCGACAGGTACTGCTTATATGATGAAGATGGTCATAAACACCTCTCCCCAATTAATTTAGATATTAGATCATTAATAAAAAATATCAAATAATTTTAAAAAAGTTAAAAATAAATAATTATAGTCAAGTACTAAAATAAAAACAGTCCACTTATGAGCTAGACATTAGTAAAGGAACTGTTGGTGCAAGATACATGGACATCCAATAAAAATATCACTGTAATAATGTCTGTAAACATCCTCAGAATTAATGATGGATTACTTTATAGTCATCTGTTCAGGGACACTCGAAAAAATTAATGAAAAATGGAACAAACGAATTTGTTCGTACATTGCCGAAAACACTCTTTGATACCGAATGTTATTGACGGGTATGGACTTTCTAATTCAATAATGCTGTCTAAAAGAGTTGTAAAACAAATGAAACAATTTTTATATCGTCTTCTGAATAACATTATTCGACATTCACTTTCTAGGCTTAAGACATAGCCAGGACTAGGAGTGGGAATTCAGAAATAGAGGTACTCCAGAGCATAAAATGGCTTCAACAAGTTTTTCATTGTTTGGAATTCTTAATGAAGAAGCAGAAGAAGTGAGGGTACACGTACCCACCACACGCTATTCTCCACTTTGAGCGCTGGGTGTAGCCCTGGAATATTGAAACTAAACTATAATCTTGATTGTTACAATGGTGTATAAAATTTGTCACGTGTGGGTGAGTTCGTCATTTTAAAGTTTGAAACTTAAATATGGTAATTTTTATTTACGTATTGAATACATAGTTAGGTATTAAATAAATTATACGCCTAAAAACGTTGTTAACTCTACTCTTAAGCCTATTTGACGTAATCATACTACTTTACTTTACAGAAAGGATTGTCGTTCTCATGACTTCTCTATAATGTAACCTACATTATGCACTACGTCTGTTGCAGAAAATTTAAAAAAAAAACTTATTCAAGAAATTGAAACTTGCGAAGTACAGTTAAACACTCGCATGTAGTACTAACCACCAATGAACTACCGTCTGTTATGTTGGATCTGCTATCCAGAGAACCAAACTTTTCTGTAAGTCGTAAAGTAATGTCAAATGTTCTTATTTTTCTAGCTATGAAATAGGCTTAGAGAAACTTGCTAACTGTGTAGAATTTACATCAAAGAAATACGATGAAAATATTCACAAATGTTTTTTGCTTTTGAATTTCGCGCAAAGTTTTGCTAGCCGTCCCAAATTTAGTAGTGTAAGACTAAAGAGAAGGCAGGTAGTCATCACCACCCATCGCCAACTCTTGGGCTACTCTTTTACCAAAGAATAATGGGATTGACCGCACATTATAATGCTCCCACTGCTGAACAGGCGAGCATGTTTAGCGCGACGGGGATGCAAACTCGCGACCCTCAGATACGAGTCGCACGCCTTAACACACTTGGTCATGCCGGGCCTAAAGGTTTTATGTAACATGATTGAATTATATATGCAAAAACGGCTCGTTTGGGTTGAGAAAATATTTTACATAGAAGAGCGAACAACATTTCAACCTTCTTCGGTCATCGTTAAGTTCACAAAGAAAGAAAGAGGTAATTGACCGGAAGGTGACCACATGTTTGGAAGGGGTTGTGTAACTGAGTGTCGGAATGTAGAGGGCGGTGTTAGATGTTTGAATATATAATTTTATAATTTTCTTTTTTGTGAACCTCACGATGACCGAAGAAAGTCGAAATGTTGTTCGCTCTTCTACGTAAAATATTTTCTCAACCCAAACGAGCCGTTTTTCCATACATATTTCTCAACAAGTTGGTTTCTCTACATCACTGATTTAGCTGAAAATGTCACTCAGAGTAGACAACCAGATGCTCAGTCCATCTGCCACCTGGCCAGTGGGACTGATACTTGAATACCAAACATTAATCCTACTGATATAAGAAAGGTCTTGGTAAGTGTTCGCTTCAGTTTTATTTCAGGTAGTTGTGGTATCACTTTTCAGTACAAACTTTGCAAATATAGGGTTGAAGTAAGTTTGTTTGTTTGTTTTGGAATTTCGCACAAAGCTACTCGAGGGCTATCTGTGCTAGCCGTCCCTAATTTAGCAGTGTAAGACTGGAGGAAAGGCAGCTAGTCATCACCACCCACCACCAACTCTTGGGCTACTCTTTTACCAACGAAAAGTGGGATTGACCGTCACATTATACACCCCCACGGCTGGGAGGGTGAGCATGTTTAGCGCAACGTGGGAGCGAACCCGCGACCCTCGGATTACGAGTCGCACGCCTTACACGCTTGGCCATGCCAGGCCGGTTGAAGTAAGCAGAAAGGCCAGTCATACCATGACCTAACCCTTTTTCATAACATTTATAGCTACAATTTATGTATTAAAAACTGCTTATTTTAATTCAATACATTAAATTATGTAGGTGCAATATTTGGAATAACAATTACTCAAAATTCAATCTCATAGAATTAAATTTAAAAAACTTCTAGAGGGTATACCCCCCCCTCAGAAAATCACCTACATTTTACACAACATACATCACATTGTTTCGTGGCAATTGCCTGATCACTCCAAAATTGCTTCCTACGGAAATAATAAAAATGTGGTATAAATCATTCTTATGTATTTATATGATTTTTATTAGTTCTTCATTATATGTGTATATATATATATATATATATATATATATATTGGTATTTTATTGAAATGCTTTGTTTAAAAAATGTGTATAGCTATTTTATTATGTTTTTAATCGAAGCACGTATGTTTTATTCTCATAGAAAGTCATTTTAAATGTGCTCTGACCCATTGTTAAAAATTGTGAGAACGTTTTGTTTTCTTCACTGATCAGAAAAAAATAGCTTTTAGTTTACTTATTTATTGAAGAATATTCCAATTCTACGTTGTAGCTAGTTGTTTGATGTTTATCTTTTGTTTTTGCATTTTATGTTTAATGGTAATTTTATGCACTTTTCTGAGTTAAAGTGATTTTATTATGTTACTTAACTGATTGAGGGTATTTCTGTATTGTGGAGAGTTTAATAACGAGTGTTTCCACGGTGTAAACGTTCGTAGGAACGTGGAAAAAATAACGTACGTCTTTTCTATGCTGCAAGGTTAAAAAATAATAATATTTAAAGATAACTTTAATTCTCGGGAAGATTTAGCTAGTTGTGTAGTGGTTTTTGTATGGATTTGTGTAGTCATTCTTACATTATTTCTGTATCTTTTAATAGTACCATACCTATCTCATTCTTAAGTTTTTCATCATATGTTTCCTCACTCTTTCTTTTAAACATTTTCATTAAAATTAGTTTATAGGAGAATATTTGCTTTATTTTTATAAATCAATGGTAATATACATTACTAATATCATATAATTTTTTTCCATTTTCTCCAATTCTGGATTACATTGGTAGCCAGTGGAGCTGAAATGATTCCTCCAGGATGGTAAAAGTACCCCTGAAGCACTGGGGCAGTGTTTATACAACCCATGCCTTCTAACTTACTGCATGTACATACAGTCAAATCTAGAACATGTTAGTGTCATGGCAGTTATGAGGAAAGACATCATACACATCCCAGACAATGAAGTATAATAGCATCATAGACACATAACTGTTAAACTCTGCCACACTAAAAATTTAAAGAAAAATAGATTACTATATAATGTATGATTTTGCTAATTAAGAAACGTGTTTCTAAACTCAGACATCAATAACATGTATATTGATCTGTCAATTGCATATATATTTGATATCCCTACACCTTAAATATTAATTTAAATCATTTGGTATTTAGTTAGTTATTATTACTGAAATTGTTTTGGAAGATATCATGTTTGTGGATGAAAAGTCACAAACGGTTGTTATATAAGAAAATTTCTGCTGATATCTAGCGACCAGAAATAAAACTGTTATTTATGAAACATGTTAATAATATATGCTTATAAGCTGCTTAGTAATACAGGGTGGTCGCTAGAAAAGCGGAAAATTTGAGGGTCAGATGAGATCATGAATAAAACGCGTGCTTACTCATTTCTATTTTGATTTCTTTACATCATGAATAAAATGCATGATTTTAATATCACGGACGACATTTTGAGCATCTATGAGTGTAATATAACATATGCCTTTAAAAAACTTTGTAAAAGTTATTCTTTGTAAAAATAAATAGCTATTTGACAAATTTTCCGCTTTTCTAGCGACCACCCTGTAGTTTTCCTTTTCATTATTGGCCCGGTATGGCCAAGCGTATTGAGGCATACGACTTGTAATCTGAAAGTCGCGGGTTCGCATCCCCGTCGCCCCAAACACGCTCGCACTTTCAGGCGTGGGGGCGTTATAATGTGACGTTCAATCCCACTATTCGTTGGTTAAAGAGTAGCCCAAGAGTTTGCGGTGGGTGGTGGTGACTAGCTGTCTTCCCACTAGTCTTATACTGTTAAATTAGGGACGGCTAGCACAGATAGCCCTGGAGTAGCTTTGTGCGAAATTCAAAAACCAAAACAAACAAACCTTTTCATTATATACCCACAAAACTACGTTGGTGGAAGAGAGGAAGAATATTACTGCTATACAAGTTGTGAAATACTCCATAATGGCAAATAAGAAGCTAAATAAGACTATAACACAACTTCAGCACTTATTTCAAACATCACAAAGTAACAGATTGAATGCGGCGGCCATTATTTTATTGACCCATCCCTACGTATTAAGCACTATTGTGCTTAGTAATAGCCTGTTGTCAAGTGCTGCAAAAATATTTTTTCTTTGTCATACTATAGCCTTTGCGAAAATTTCACTCATTATTTGGCTATCATAGGAGAAAAAAAAAGAAAACTGACTCTTTAGCTAATTACCAATTCTAGCAACACTATTCAATGTCATTGTATTCTCGCAAGCTGTGAAACACTCGATAATGCCAATTACATGCTAAATAACATTATAATTAAACATTAGCATTAATTGTGAGCATCATAGAATAATATATTGAATATCGCAGCCTTTTTTTTGTCTCCCTCGATACATAATAAGTACTAGAGCGCTAAGTGATAAAAATGTTTCACTTTACGTCATTGTGCAGTCTGTTTGTTTTCTTTTCATAAAACTCGGTTTTTTTTAACTAACTTAAATTTACGTCTTACAAAGTATACCTATCTAATAGTCGTGAAATAAAACCTGTTTCATCTGAAAATTCAAGATCTGTAACGGATTTAGCAATGTATATTTATTTTAATATTGATGTGTATTTTAGATAACTGTACATTTAGAAATGCATGTAACTTATACTGTCAAATGTGTATTGCGAAATTTTCGCCCATTCACTAAGTTTGTAGAAGATTCTTGAGCGTAAAAATTAGCAATAAATATATATATGTAAATACCAGTATTTTTGCCTTAGCTGAAATTTCTAGAAAATTTCCGCTCAACCTTATAAAATGTAAACAACGTAGCACGGACAGACAGTATATTGTTGTTTCGCTACAGTTGGAATGCTGTAAACCTCGGAAGTTATAACTGTAATAACGCTTACTAATTGAGAAACTACAGATATTTGACTGTAGCATTTATAGAGTTCGAACATTATAAACCATTACAACTTTGAACGTTATTATTTCTACGAGAATATTAGATATCTTCGATTGTGAAAAGTCAGCTTGTAAACGGCGTGAGGCCAGCCAAGAAAAAGCTATCTATTAACTGAATTATATTGATATCAACTAGAAACTAATTCGCTCATTGTGAACTGTAGATAAAGTATTCACTTCGAGACTAGATAATAGACTCAATATCGTTTGTAACACTTTTGTACATAAATAATTATTTGTAATAACCGTTATTATAAATTGTATTGTTTGTACATTAAAATATAGTGGTGTTAATAAAGAAAACTGTGTGCATCAATCTTATTGACAAACATTATAAATTATAACTTAGCTCAGTTTCAGGATATTTAAAATTGCAATACGTAACACATCTGAAAACAACAAAAATATACTAACACTTTCAAATATCACTGTCACTGTAGAGCTGTTTTAAAGTGACAAATAAGGTATTAACACTGTGAGAACTATTATATTCAGCATTAGAGTGTCGACTTTTGCCATAATTTAACAAAATTTATATTAATGTTCTACCGTACATGTATTATTTAAGGTCATAGTAAGAATATCAATACTTCGATGGTTAAAATACTTCAGTTGAAAATGTTCACAGCGGTTCCTGTATCCATACACAAAGTGGAGACATCACAAATAGCCCAATGTGTAGCTTTGCGCGCAACTGCAAACAAACACTTAAATTTCTTACTAGATCTTAATGCCTTTCCGATTCAAGATAATCATATTAAAATACACATTAATTATAAAAACAGCTGAAAAATTAATAGAGGAAATAAAAACCTTTCATGAACATATTTTAACAGTTTTTCCACTCATTGATTACGTTTTACTCAAGACAGTGTAACAGTGGTTAAAGCTTACTTCAATCGTATGTAAGTTAACTCAGAATTTCAGTGTTAGATAGGAATGTACACTACTGTCCATACATTTTAAATTTATGTGACACGTTATTTTTGTTACTACAACACTAAACAGGAAAAAGTGACAAATATTTGTACATTTTTAGCTATGTGAATTGAGTGTACAGTCTTGGAATAAAGAATTTTCATTTTAGTGATATCAGGACACGTTATTTTTGTGTTTGTTTTGTCATACACATTTTATGGAGAACACGTGTATTATGTTTGTGTGTTTTGGAATTTCGCACAAAGCTACTCGAGGGCTATCTGTGCTAGCCGTCCCTAATTTGGCAGTGTAAGACTAGAGGGAAGACAGCTAGTCATCACCACCCACCGCCAGCTCTTTTACCAACGAATAGTGGGATTGACCGTCACGCTATAACGCCCCCACGGCTGAAAGGGCGAGCATGTTTGGCGCGAGCGGGATGCGAACCCGCGACCTTCAGATTACGAGTCGCACGCCTTAACACGCTTGGCCTCGTGTATTATGAGAATACTTCATTGGACAATAACACTTGTGTTTATAGAAGAAAAAACATCTCAAACTTTCCAATATACTGCAATACAAATTGAAAACCAACACAGGCAAGTATAACTAAGCAAATTAGTGTTGATAAAAGAAATTTATGTTGATATTATTTAACTGTAGGAGCCACGTAAAAGAAACAAACGAGTTTTATCCATTATTGGACTTATTAATACGTTTTTGAATGTATAGTTTTAGTCAGCAATACACTATTAAACTGAAAACAAGCATAGCCATCTAGCAGAATCCTGTAAAACAACTTAACGCATGTGCAAGTTGGGACATTGACTCATTCTAATTAATTTGTTTTAACCGTCAATAACTCCCTGCTTATAACGAGTTCGTTAAGCCAAGCACTTATAAATAGGTCGACTTCTACGTGCGTTAACGCGGAAAGTGGCGTCCTTCATTTCGAGGAGTTGCACAGCATAAAGGCAATATGTGTAGTTATATGTTGTTGTTGTTGTTGTTGTTGTTTTGAATTAAGCACAAAGCTACACAATGGGCTATCTGTGATCTGCTCACCACGGGTATCGAAACCCGGATTTTAGCGTGTAAGTCCGCAGACATACCGCTGAGCCACTGGGGGGCGTAGTTATATGTATTTGTTTGCTTTTTCCTGTCTGATATATACTAAATTTTTCCAAAATAAATTGTGACCTAATTTTCCTTTCAGTGTAACAGAATTCCTTGTACACACATAAATTTTGTTAATAAATGGAACTGCACCTTCACCTCCAAAAAACAACAAAAAATTAATGTTGCACAACGTCACTAGGTGGTGCTGAACCAAAAATGGCTGTTTTGCTGTGACAACGTAGTTTTTAAATAATTGTAAAAAAGTTGGCGTCCTTTGATACTTGTTAGTTCGAAAACATGTTTTTACAATATATGGAGTACTCTTTATTAAATATTTGTAAAGCGTATGTTCCATACCAAATGTTATTACGTATTAGTTTAATAGAAAACGAAGGATCAAGTAAACAAAACACTCCTTTGAAAACTTGAATATGAAATAGATTTATTTAAATAAAAACAACACATACATCACAATAAAACCAAATAACTGGGCAAAGTCGTTAGATGAAACTGACACTACCAAGTGAATCAATATTACGCCATACGTAAAAACAGAAGTCACAGAGTATCTAGTGTTTTCTAAAACAAACATTACAATTTTGAAAACATGCAAAATTTTGTACAAACAAAACAAAATAAAATACAGTAAAAGTATCATAAAATTAATCTGCAAGTTACAGTAAGTTTCTTCTAACGAATCTACCATACTTGCATATAGACCGTGGTTCGTTTTCCAATCAGTTTGTTAAACCGTAAACACTAGATTTTCATTTTACAAGCAGTGAACAAAGTCCATATTTACTTTGTTTTTTGTTGTTGTTTTTGGTATAATACTTCAATAATTCTCCACATTAATACAGGAGGAAAATAGACACGTATTAACATACTATTAGAGAATACAGTATTATCAATACTATTAGTATTCGCTTGGAACTGTATTAACTCAGGAAAAATAATTACAAAAGTTAACACACGAAACGCAATTAGAAACAAAAATAAATAAAGCTCAGTATAATACTTAGTTGGTAAACATAGGTTACTATGTATTAATGTAAACTTATTATAGTGTATCTTATCTCACCTTCGTTTATTTAACAGTATAATAATAATAATAATAATAATAATAATAACATATTGTAAGCTTCAAAATGGTAATTAATTAATTTTTGATTGGATTGCTTTAATAAGCCAAGGAAGTTCATAAGATTAATCTATCTTGAAGTTTCAGAATCAAGTAATTTCCACAAGAAACACAATATCATGCATTTATGTTTAAACCATGTCATATTCTAAATAATTTAGTATTACAAAATATTGTATTCTCGAATTATATTCGATCTCAAGATTGCCAGATTTATATATTTCGAGTACTACTGTAAATTATAATTACAGTATGCATTTTTACTTTAACTTTACAACTTATTACTCTCCAAAACAGTAACTGAAAAAAGTACTTTAGCTTAAAGTTCAAGCTACATATCAGGTCTCATCACAACTCAACGAAAGTATAAATCGCCAGGGTAACACATCGTTAGTATAAATACCTTAACTAAACAAAAAGTTAGTTTTTCCACCACCCCTAAAAAAAAACTTAAAATTTACTCTGCGAACATGACGAGTCTACTTCTTCCTGATATCTTGATGAGAGGAAATCTGCTGAATCGGCTAGCTGATGTAGAATAGTTTGAAGGCCCTGCAGATGATAACGATATGCAGTTGCAAAGTGTGCATTTGGGTCAGAGATTACACAGTCCATTTCATTGTCCACCTGGCTCTCGCAGTCTGACGTAGAGCTTCCATTGCAAACCTCAGTGCTAACTTCCGAGATGTCACGCGTAATCTTCATGGATTGGTTTACCTGCTCTCCAACTGTCTCACAAACAACCGACGACAGACTTGTACCGCTAGTAGCAGGCCCCCAAAGTAGTTCGTTTTTTATGTCATTTAAAACTCTGTAAAAACTAAAAAGATCTGTTTGGGGCAAATATGGTGGTGGTCGTTTTTTTACTTCTCTCCCATCAATTTCCATGTCTCGTAATCTTGATGGAACTAGAACAGTAGAATCCATATTGGTAACTGAATTTACGAATCTATCCATTGCGCTAAGAATAGACTGTTGGGAACAGGTAAATGCATCATCAACAGTTTGACGAATTTTCTGTCGTACCTGTTTTCCAGGCTCATAATTTTGTAGTTTCAAGGGAGGCCTGGGTCTCATATCATTTAAGTGATGTAACATAGTGTAACGCCAAAATGTTTACCTTCGGATGATTTCACTGAGAATAATTTGTATAGACACAAGTCTTAGTTTTCCTCTGGCTTTCTAATATTTATACAGTCTCCGTACCATGCTCGACCTATTTTTATAGACAGTTGTATGCGTTAAAACCGGTTTCTCCTTCGTCAATAAGAGAGTGCGGAATTACGTAAGGGATCAACCATTAGAAAGTTATGGAAAGACATGAGGTTTGCTGTTGTTTTCAGAATTACAAAATGAGAACATTTGATAAATATTTATAAAATAATATAAATGTGTATAATATAATATCTAAATATCATCAAATGTAAATATTTTTTAGTTAGGCTATGCATGAGTTTATGGAGACGCACATTCTTTAACTGTAACTTGCACCACCCCTATATTACAAAATGGTAGCTTATACATCCGTTTCTACATCAGGTGATATCGGTGATTGTATCCTGATTGGTCAGTTTATTACAGCGTGTGGTAGTCCTAGTGTCTTATGTCGTCTGATTGATATGCACATTATGTCGTTGAACCTTGATGTTTCAAAGAAACAAAAGAAAAAAAATTGTAATTATTTATCAGTTAACTCTTTTTTTTAAATAAAATTTTAATACTCACTACTCATATTACTTTAAAAAGTGTCCACCCCCAGGGGATTAACGGGAAGTTTGAACATTTGTGACGCTAAAAACAGCGTTTTCATACCTTTGGTGAGAATAGCACGGATCTTTTGTTTGTTTTTGAATTTCGCACAAAGTTACACGATAACTATTTGCGCTAGCCGTCCCTAATTTAGCAGTGTAAGACTAGAGGGAAGGGAGCTAGTCATCTCCACCCACCGCCAACTCTTGGGCTACTCATTTACCAACGAATAGTGGAAAATGTAGTACCTTAACATTGTTCCGGCCCCTCGGCTGAAAAAGCGAGCATGTTTGGAGCGACGGGGAGCCCCCCAGTGGTTCAGCGGTATGTCTGCGGACTTACACGCTAAAATCCGGGTTTCGATACCCGTGGTGGGCAGAGCACAGTTAGCTCATTGTGCAGCTTTGTGCTTAATTCTAAACAACAACAACAGCGACGGGGATTCGAACCCGCGACCCTCAGATTACGAGTCAAATGCCATGCTGGGCCGTAAAATAATTTGAGTAAGAAGTTAACGGTACTTAAATGTAGAATTTCCTGTTCGTTAAATATATTGAGAAACTTGTAATCATATTCTATTTCATTTTTGTTGGAGTGACTGTTAACAAAACGTTTTTTTTTCCATAGATAAGTTAATGAATTTTGAACACTTGTGAGAGGGATTAAAAAATACAATTACAAAAATTTTTTTCACGCAAATAAATATGATACAGAACTGCCCTATTACAGTACTTCTCTCGGAAATTTTATATAAGGATCAGTTACGTAATTTCTCAAAAATGTCTGTGTGTCAACTTTCAATATTGCATTTTAGTGCTAGAAAAGAAACAGTCGCAATTTATTTTAAAACGTTCGGTAGTCATATATAAAGAACAAGTACAAAACTCGTAATCCGAGGGTCGTGGGTTCGCGCCCGCGTCGCGCTAAACATGCTCGCCCTCCCAGCCGTGGGGGTGTATAATGTGACGGTCAATCCCACTATTCGTTGGTAAAAGAGTAGCCCAAGAGTTGGCGGTGGGTGGTGATGACTAGCTGCCTTCCCTCTAGTCTTACACTGCAAAATTAGGGACGGCTAGCACAGATAGCCCTCGAGTAGCTTTGTGCGAAATTCCAAAACAAACAAATCCAAAACAAAGTTTAGTAGTTATATATAAGACACTAGTAAAAAATCCACGTAGAATGATTAAGTTTGGTTTTGTTTATTTCTTTAAGACAAAGATATTAGAATTGCCTCCTGTTGTCCTTTATTTTGAACTGCTGATCAGAAGGAAGGTATCCAGCCTGCCTTCCTCTAACAGTCAGGCTACTCCTTACCAATACACAGTGAGATGAGCTGTCACATTATATCGTCTTCGCAAGTAAAAAAGCAGGGAATATTCGATGCCTAGTTTCCATCCCGCGACTTGCAGATTCCAGCCTAACGCTGTAACCACCAAGACATGACAGAATAGGTCAACATAGCTATGAATGTGTAGTTTGTGAAATTTGTCTGTTATTGAGCAAATATGTATAGACCTTGCATCGTATTAAATAGTGTATCAAATTTGTGTGTGTGAACTTTAATTATAACATCTCAGTGTTGGAAAATAAGCGGTAGCACTTTTGTAAAAACTAAACAATATTGTATTGATATAAGGACCAGTATGGCCCAATGATTAATATGTTAAGCTGTGAATCGTAGGATTCAGGGTTTGAGACGTCATGCTACTGAACATACTCCACTCTTTCATACCTAGTTTAAAAAATAGCAGTCAATGACTTTATTCGGTTCCAAAAACCGAACAAAGTCCTGCTGGATAAAGGTTCTCTTTGCTATTTGCCCCAGTTTTAGTCACTAATTCCAAATTATAAGGATAACTATACCTGAATTTTAGGTGTTCAGCTCACGTCCGCATGAAATACCTTGTTATTTAAAAAAAAAAGTTTTCCTTGAATCTCAGTTGTATGCTTCCCAAAGACGCAGCGGTTCGTGCTGGACAGAGTACAGACAGCCGATCGTATAGCTTTGTGCTGAAACTATAAAAAAACAAACTCAGTGGTATGCTCGAGCATTGACGCTGCTTAATAACAAATAAATATCAGAAAAATTAAGACATTCAATACAAAAAACACACACTTTGAAATAATCACTTTCATATCTAAATATGTAAAAAAATCTTTTATTTATAAAATTCGATAATCTGCAGGAATAATGAATGTATATTATTATTACTTGGGTGTGTGTTTCACTAATTTCACTTATGCTGCCTTTAGTATGAAGATTTAATTCGGTCTTATTTAATATAAATTAGTGCTAAAGCTTTAATATTATAGACTAGGCTTTTAATTTAGGCGTTCCTAGAAAATGTTATTGCTGTTTAGTTAGAAGGAAGTTTGACGAAACATGATGAACGTGGCATTAAAAGGTTTGGAACTTTTCCCAAATATTATGAAACATTTGGAATCGTATACAAAACAATGAATCTGTAACTGCGAGGTATTAAGTTAGTGAGTTATTACTGTATTATTTAATCAGCTACTGTCAGCCAATTCATTTGTTCAGTTAGTGTTTAGAACTTAGTTTATGTTCAAAGGCATGTTATGGTTATACGCTAAACGTGGAACTTAAAGAAATAAACCTTTTAGACCTCGATAAATAATATACGCAATACAGAAATCCGTCTGGGCCATATGAATATCGCATCTGTTTCGATACCCGTGGTACGAAACACATTCTGTATTTCCAGCCGTAGATACTTTATAAAAGTCACAATCAATACTTTAATTTGATTAACAGCACCAGGTACATATTGCCTAAAGCTCAAAATTAAGAATGGCTATGCCTGAATCACAGTTAACATGGTCATATAACGAATTGTAAGCATGAGGTATCAACAGTGCTGAATCACAGTTAACATGGTCATATAACGAAATGTAAGCATGAGGTATCAACAGTGCTTTAATTTTAACTACTGAGCAAAGGAAACTCTATTAACATAATGAAAAGAGTATACTACTCTGTTATTTTCCCATATGTCCGCTAGCGGGTTTAAAAGTTTACAATGCAGCTGAAAAGGCAAGCATGTTTGGTGCGACAGGGATTCGATTTTCTGCAGTGGACAAAGCAGGTAACTCAATATGGCTTTGCTCTAAAATAAACAAACAAGCTTTTTCATATAAGCATATCATGCGAATTTAATTACCTAACTGAACAAAAGAGGTAAAAATTAACAATAGCTTTAAATGTAATAACGAAAGAAAAACGCCAAGATCAAATTCAAAACCAACTTTAAGAAAGTTCCAATTATAGCTATACACATGTTTCTCCAATGACACAAAATTGGTAAGTAAAATCTCACTTTATAAATTCCCCACTCTCAAAACAAACAAACAATCAATGGTTTATTTGAAAACCATAATTATAGTATATCAAAAACTTAGCTTTCGTGTAAATAATTTACATTCGTGAAATAAAAGAAAAGTTCCAAAGTTTTTGGAAATAGACCTTTCAACCTTGTAGTACTGATTATGCCCACAATATTTATCTCGTATTTTAAGCTTACTCGATCTATTAGCAATAAAATTATGTGAGTAAGTTCATTTTTGAAACAATAGTTTGGTTTGCTTTGCTTTGAATTTTGCGCAAAGCTACAGGAGAGCTATCTGTGCCAGCTGTCCCTAATTTAGCAGTGTAAGACTAGAAGGAAGGCAACTAGTTTTCACCACCCACCGTCAACTCTTGGGCTACTCTTTTACCAACGAATAGTGGGAGTGACCATCACATTATAACGCCCCCACAGCTGAAATGGCAAGCATGTTTGGTACGAGAGAGATTCGAACCCACAACCCTCAGATTACAGTCCGTTAATATTGCAGTTTCTATTAAAATGTTTTTTTTGTGTTGTATGTGTGATCCTGGGGCTGCAACTTGTGTCAAAGTGAGTGTAGCCTGTAATAAACGTTATCGAAGAAAATAAGTTAATGTTTACTTTAATGCCCCATTATTCAATTTAAACTTCACAATTCAGGAAACTGTGAAATGCGCTATCAATTTAACGCAATACTGCAATCCTCGCTGTAATAATGGTACAGCTTTTAACAAGAGCGTAAGGCAACCAAATATACTCTTAGCTTTTCTGGCAGTACCGCAAGCAAAATCATTTGCTACGAGTGCTTTGCATGATAAAACACCCAGTGATATTTAAAACTGAAACAAAAACGTATTTCTTTATAAGTATCCAATAAATAAAGACGTTACGCCTCCTCTCAGACCTCCAAGATCAAATCGTCAAGGTAACTTTCTCCAATTAGTATTCAAGCTAGACAATTAGAAATTGAAGAGAAGAGTAGGTCTGCTCATTTCTTCCGACAGTTTTCTTTTTCCTCGCTAGATAATTCTCCACCACGTTGTTTTAATATATAATTTGCAAGCTTTTAACGACAATATGAACGATAATTTTACAGTTGTAACCGTAAATATTTAGCTCTTCAAATCCCTTATTTCCAGAACAATTTAATGAGAAGATTAGTTGTCTTTTGGTGTGTTAATCCAGCATAAAATGAAAATATTATTTTTAATCAATTGCAGTTTCATAATTGTAAACTAAAGAGAGGATGGCTGGCTGCCCTATATCTTGAGAAACAATATTAGTTGATTTTAGATGAGGCTTGGCGTGGCCAAGTGTGTTAAGGCGTTCGACTCGTAATCCGAGGTTCGCTGGTTCGCATTCCCGTCGCGCCAAACATGCTCGCCCTTTCAGCCGTGGGGACCTAAAAAGTGATGGTCGTTGGTAAATGAGTAGCTCAAGAGTTGGCGGTGGGTGGTGATGACTCTAGTCTCACACTGCTAAATTAGGGACGGGTAGCGCAAATAACCCTGGAGTAGTTTTGCCCGAAATTTGAAAAACAAAACAGATTTTAGATGTGGTAATTAAATAAAAATAAAACTTTATTGTATAATGCACTGGTCACTCACGGACAGAAGTTTAGGCTTTCGTCAGCAGTTTATCATTATGTAATATTTGAGTTTGAGATTAGCCTTTCCTTTAGTATTTGCTTTCTTCTATTATCATCCGAATAGTTTTACAGGAGCCGATGAATCGTTTTGTATACACCGGCATTTAGTGGCTCCCATTTTTACAAAATGTTTCAACATGTAAAACTATTTTTTGTTTTTGTGTTTTTAATTTCGCACAAAGCTACTCGAGGGCTATCTGTGCTAGCCGTCCCTAATTTAGCAGTGTAAAACTAGAGGGAAGGCAGCTAGTCATCACCACCCACCGCCAATTCTTGGGCTACTCTTTTACCAACGAGCAGTGGGATTGACGGTCACATTATAACGCCCCCATGGCTGAAAGGGCGAGCATGTTTGGCGCGACGGGAATGCGAACCCGCGACCCTCAGATTACGAGTCGCACGCCTTAACACGCTTGGCCATGCCGGGCCCAAACGTGTAAAACTAAATACATATAATTTTGTTGTTGTTGTTGTTTTGAATTAAGCACAAAGCTACACAATGGGCTATCTGTGCTCTGCCCACCACGGGTATCGAAACCCGGATTTTAGCGTGTAAGTCCGCAGACATACCGCTGAGCCACTGGAGGGCTTACATATAATTAAAAACAATAATACTGTAACATTTTTACTTTAATAATACTGTACGAAATTGTTAGAAACTTTGTTTACTTTTAACTTCGCGTAAAGCTACTGCAGGGCATTCTGCGTACTTAATTTAGCAGTGACGTACTTGACCGAAAGCAGCTGGTCTACATCACCCACAGGCAACTCTTGGGCTACTCTTTTACTAGCGAATAGTATATTGCAATGCCCCTACGGTCGAAAGGGCGAGAATGCTTGATGACTAGAATTTGAAACCACAACCCGTACATTGGGAGTTAAACACTCTAATAACTAAGTCATGTCAGATCTTCGCTTCTTCTGTGTGGGTATCTTGGTATGTTGATTTTTGAATACCCAGGAGGGTCAGGTGCACGAGACCTCTTCCTTCATCCCTGACTTTGACGTCGTCTACTTTTTGGAGTGTGTTATTGGGTAGAACTTTGGGCTAGAGTGTCACATCGTATTTAGACTCTTTTCAGGGTAATGTTCATGTATATTTTTTATTTGCCCCATTTTTTATTTAAAGTTTTTTTTTCAATATTTCTATTCGTTTTCTTGTGTTTTCTTCTTCAGTTGCATATAATCCTTTTTCTTCCATATATAAGAAATACTAATTTTAAAAAGAATAAAAATAAAGTAAGGTAAAATAAAAATAAATTTAGTTTTAAGTGTCCAATGCATGGTAGCTAGCTTGTTTGATATTTCTTAAATATATATTTATAAGAGAAAGGTACTTTGGACTATGTTCATCATGCACGTGATATCTGTCGAGATCACACATTGAATCATTTTCATGCCAATTCTTATTGAAATACTTCAGTGTATTATGCAAGAGTCTTTCAGATATTGTGTCTATGTTTGCATACTTGTGGATGAAGTGCTACGTGGTACTTTATAAGCTGAAGTTAAAACTGAGTTTTGCATTCTTTGTAGTTTCTGTAATTGTTTTTATGTTTATTTATCCAGGCAGGAAATTCGCATTCTATTATAGATCTGATGTATGTTTTGTAGATTTTTATTATATTGTCAGGTGATGTTCCTTGATTTTTACCTGAAAGACTTCTTGCATAATTTGCTCTTTTCCAGATTCTTATCAGGATATTGTTTGTATGCTGTATGCTGTATGCTGTGGGGGCACTTTTTCAGACTGCTACATCGTCAGCAAACTGTGATGCAAAACCTAAATTTAGGTCCGACAGAGGTATATTACCACGTACATGATAAATAATATAGGGCTAACTACCTCTCCCTGCGGGACTCCTGCCTCGGGTGAAAAGGGTCCCGTATGGGCCCCATTCACATCCACTTTACACCTTCTGTTTTCAGGTAGTTAAATAGCCAACGAATAACTCCCTGGGGCTAAGCCGATCTGTTAACTGATGACGTAATCCGTTATGCCACACCGTGTCAATTGCTTTCTCAATGTCGAGAAAGCATGCTACAGTGCATTCGTTTTTGTTAAAGCTGTCTGCAATTGATTCTGTTAGTCAATTAGGTGGTCTGTAGCTTGTCTGTATTTTCTAAATCAGTTTTAAATTTTGGGTAATTTTGAATTTACTTCTGATTATATAGATAGTCGATTACTAATTATTATTTCTAAAATTTTGCCGATACAACTGTTTAGGCTGATTGGGCAGTAGTTGTTTGGTTTATTCGCTGGCTTCAGTGGCGATGCCCAGGGGGGCTTGGGAGCTCAAGCCCCAGCCCCCCCGATATTGTTACCTACATATATTTATAAAATATGGTAAACACAATCGTCATTGTTGCTTAACAATTAACATATAAGAGACATAGATCTGTAGAACTCAACGTATTCATTAAGACGGAAGTATGTGTCATGTGTCCCATAGCAACGTACTGAATGCACTGAAACTCATGTGCTGTATTCCCGCTCCCTGTGTAATGCCATTCTATCTTGAGCTTTGGCGAAGATTAGACAACCACGTTGATTTCAATTTACAACAGAACAGGCGCATTGTTTTGAAGTAATATTGACTATAAACACAACATGGTGAAAGATAGTTAGCCTGATAGTGACCTTACTTTTCCTCAGGTTGTATTAACTTCACATGGGATAATTCGTTTCTGCTTTATGTTATATTTCTTTTGATTTGTAGCTTTACTCTTAATGATGTATTAAATGTTCAATCTAAACTAATCTTGATTTTCTTAATTATTATGTATTACCTTGGGTAGAATTCAGGTTAGCTTCCTCTTTTACATATACGCATATTTTCATAAACAAATTATTTTTAATTTGTAATAATAAATTATTAATCAGAATATGAGTTTCCAATGAAAACTGCATTGAAAACGCAGTTCAAAATAGCACACCTTTCTGAAATGTACCTTGGTATTTACATTATTATAATTTACCATCTATACTTCACATTGATAGCGTTTTGGGAAGTCCCTCCACAGTTTACCTCAGCCCCCCCCACGAAAATTTCCTGGCTCCCCCACTAACATTAATATTACTGCTTTCTTCCAAGAAACAGGGATATATCCAGCTGATAATGATATGTTAAATAAGGCTGTTAGGTGCTCATATAATCTGAGTGCCATGTTTTAGGAGGATAGCTTGGATACCATTTTCTCCAGGAGCTTTGTTTTTGTGTTTATTATAGCTGTTTCTACTTCCATTACTGTTATATCTTTCATTAGTTGATGAGTGCTCCAGTCTATTGTTTTCTCTGGTTTTATTAATGTGTTTACTGGGAATATTGGTGTGTACACGCTTTTGTTGTGATCAACAAAGTTATTGACTTTATTATAAAAGTATCTGTTCATGTCTGGTTCATGATGTGTTTTGAATGTGTTTTCTTGGTGTTTTTTAAATATCTCAGCTTTATCTATGTTAATGTGCGCTGTTTTTCCATCTAGTTCGAGTGGTGGGTATTTTTTGTTTTTTCCTGTACTCGTATATCTTTTCAAGTGTGTACAGAATTGTTTTGGATCTGTTTTGTGATTTAGTTCTGAACAGAAGGTGTCCCAACTATTTTGTTTTTGTTGTCTCATTAGATGTCTTATTTTATTTCTTATAGTGTTTATTTGTGTTTTTAATGTGGGGTTTCGATTTTGTTTACATTGTCTGTATAGTTTTATTCTGTGTTTTATTAGGTGTACTATTTCTTGATGTGGTTGCCATGAGTGTGTTGTTGTGAAGTGTTTTTGTTTCGGTATCGAGCTGTTGGCTGCATGTTTCAGACACTCAGAGATGTATGACTATACGCATCTATATCTGATGCTTCCGCGGCAAAATTTAGTACTTCAGTTGGTAAAATTTGGTTTATGACAGTTTGAAATAGTGGCTTTTTATAATTTAGTTTATCTTTAACTTTTATTTTGTCCAAGTATGGGGTGGGATTGAAGATACACCAAACTGGGAGGTGGTCACTGTCTAAATTGTGACCAACATTGAAGCTTGAAAATTTACGACTCATATTGTACGAACACAGGCATAAGTCCAGTATTTCACTGATGCCATGTGCGTACGAGATATGTGTCGGTGTTTCATCATTTAACAATATCATATTAGTTTCCGCTATAAATTTATAAAGTATTTTGCCATTTGGGTTTGTACATCTACAGTTGAATATTATATGTTTACTATTTAAATCTCCTGTAATTACTATATTGGGATTTTGATTATATTTGGAATGCAAAAGATTTGCATCTAGTACTTGCCAGGAAAACAGTAAATGATGCCCGCCACAGTTACGTCAGTATTATTTTGCGTTCTCATGTTTATTATTACTGATTCATTATAGGAATGTATTCTTAGTTCCTGAGCTATAAAATCAGTTCTATACAATAGTAATATTCCTTTCTTTGGATCTCTTTTATCCTTCCTGTCTTGTCTGATGATGGAGTATCCTTTTATTTTGAATCTATGGTAGTTACAGAGAGCAGTTTCACTAATTACAAAAACATCTGGTTTTATGTTGTTGGTTATATCTTCAATCTCATGTTTCTTGGAAGCAATAGCACCCTGGATATTGATGTGTAGTACTGTGAATTTATCCATGTTTAACAGAGTTCATGATGTATATTAAAATTTGTGGGAGGTATTTTTTGATGTTTTTCACAATTAGTTTAATGGTTATGTCTGTTAGACTGTTTTAATTATTTGGATTAATGTATTCTCTCATTATTTCACAGAAGATGAAAGTAATGGCATTGGTTAGTGTGTATTCTCAGGTGTGGTTTTGCGTGTGTCTTTAGTTGTTTTAGGTGAATCTTTATTACTTGTTGATGGTTTTCCCTGCCTGTGTGATGTTTTTTCTTGACTACTGCAGCATACGAGTTTGTTTGTGTTTTCTGGTATTTGAGTGATAGTTGATTTTGATTATTCTTGAATTTTATTTCTTTGTGGTTTGTTCGTGTTTGGATTTTTAAGTTCGTACAAGTGTGTCTTAATTGATTTGTATTTTTGGCATCTATATAGTTTGCCGTGTGTTCTTCCCCACAATTACAACATATAGGTTTGGGGTTTAGTTTGGTACATTGTGAAATGTGGTGATTCTCCCTACAGCCTGCACAGCACGCAGTTGATGGCATGTTGCTGCTACATGTCCAAACCTTTGACACTTGTAACACTGTGTTACAACCACTGGTGGTGTTTTGGTTGGTTCTGCCGTGTATTTTTGGTACCACATTGTGATACCATTATTTATTAGCTGGGTTATGTATTGTGTATTGTCTGTAACTACTTCATTTAAGTTTGTTGTTTTTTGTTATATTTAAAATTATACGTTCCACTGAAATGTGTTTTATTTTTTGTTCAGTTAGTGCTTCCTTAATGTCGTCTATGTCGATAGAGTAGTACAACCCCTAGATTACGAAAGATTTGGGTGTTAGCCTAGCTCCAAGAAAGTGTATAGTTATATTTCCTGTTTTAAAAGCGTTTGAAGGTCATTCTTTCAATGATCTATTTAAGTCAGGCCTTTGTTACAAAGTTTTTGTTTTAGAATTTCGCGCGAAGCTACACTAGGGCTATCTGCGCTATCCGTCCCTAATTTTGTAGTGTAAGACTAGAAGGAAAGCAGCTACTCATCACAACCCACTGCCAACTGTTGGGCTACTCTTTTACCAACGAATAGTGGGATTGACCACGACATTATAACGACCCTACGGCTAAGAGGGCGAGCATGTTTGGTGCGACGGGGATGCCAACCCGCGACCCTCATATTACGAGTCGCACGCCTTAACCCACCGCGCCATGCCGGGCCTGTGAGTTGTTGCAGGGCTTTATCTAACTTGGCATTTTGCAAACAGTAAAATCATTCATTCACTGATTTTCCTTTCAAATCAGTGTCGGCGTATAAAACCAAAAGTTCACTTTTCAACTGATGAATATCAAAGTTTTCTCCATTTTCCTGTTATTTTATGTCAAGAAGTTAAAGGAATGCTATGTTTTTCAAGCTCTGAAACCTAATTTCAGTTTGTCCGCAAACTGCAGCCAAAATTTTATAAAATAACTTTCTGTATGTTATTTTAATGTCTTCTCCGGGATAATTTCTTATTCGCTTATTAGGGGTTATAATCCATCGACTTCTGCCCAAAATTCATCGAACTCATTTCTCATTTTTTGCAAAATAGTCATCATTTCATTTACTTTATTCATACAGTAGGATGTGTCAAATATCATACTCTGTAGAACATTGAATTTTACATTTGTATATGAAAAAATCCTGCAAATATATTCAGCAAGAAATTGAACTCAAAATCTCTGATATTCGGTGAAAATGCCTGGGCACAGATGAAGGTTTTAGTATCCCAGTTGTCAAAATCACCAACAATATTTTGAAATAAGTTAATGAATTCTTCCTTGTATTCCAAGACAGTGTCAACAAGTTAGTGATTATAATTCTAACGAGTCATGAGTCACCTTCGGGGATCTTTTCTTCAATTCAGTATATAAAGAGTGCACTACTGATATGTACGTTATAGTAGAGTGCTTCCATATGAATCAGTTGTAGGTTCATAACGTCATATTTAGCCGATCCTTAAAAATTTAAGCTCGGCATGGCCAGGTAGGTTAAGGCGTTCAACTCGTAATCTAAGGATCGCGGGTTCGAATCCCTGTCGCACCAAACATGCTCACCCTTTCACCCGTAGGGGCGTTATAATGTGTAGGTCAATCCCATTATTTGTTGGTAAAAGAGTAGCCTAAGAGTTGGCGGTGGGTGGTGATGACTAGTTGCCTTCCCTCTAGTCTTACTCTGCTAAATTAGGGACGGCTACCGCAGATAGCCCTAAAGTAGCTTTGAATGAAATAAAAAAAAACAAATTTAAAAATTATTTTTAAAACATATATTGGGAAAACATTGCCTCCTTTGCTTCTATGGACCACAAACCTTTGGTTAATATCCCATAAAAAGTAGATAATACGTTTGATACTTTGTCTCGGCCCCTCAGAAAGTGGGAAGTGCATGTACCCCATTTCCTTTAGGGATATGCATCCACGGAGCACCTTAAAACACTACTTTATGATCGTGTAAATAAAACTGTTTGTTTGTTTTTAAGCACAATGCTCTAAACGGAGCTATCTGTGTTGTATCCACCACGAATCTCAAAACCAGGTTCTTAGTGTTATAAATCTGTAAACTCACTGCTGTGTCTTGGGAGCAAAGATTTGTTATTATTGTTTGCTTGCTTGTTTTTTAGCTTATACCAAAGCCACATTAGGCTATCTGATATGTTTACCACAGGAAATCAACTCCTGGATTTTAACGTTGCAAGTTCATATATTTAGTATTCTACCACTAGGCGACATTCAAATAAAATAATATCTCCCAAAGGGTTTTTGATAAAATATACATAGCACACAATAGATGGCGGCACATTCTATAGTTTCTTTGATCATCTTTACTGCCTTTGTTTCTTTGTTTTGCAAACCCACATCGGGCTATCTGCTGAGTCTACCGCGAGGAATCGAATCCTTAATTTGTAGACTTACCGTTGTACCAGCGGGGGACTATTGCGCTTGTATGTTTTTTTCATTTAAATATTTCTGCAATGGTTAGCATAATAAGAAAACCATATTTACTATTTCAAAAAACTACTCATTAAATGCTGGCCAAATATGGGTTTTTATAAATCTAATATTTAAAATATCTTTTCAGGGTATTTCATTGACTGTATGTTACTTTTGTCCCTTAAACAGTTGCATCGTTTTTGTAGTCTTAGATAATAATATATATAAACTTATTAAAGGAGTTTAGGACCATTGAAATATCGATTAGGAATCATACATTATCAAATTATGTAAGGTTTCTTAAAAATGGTTTAAGAGGTGTAAGTGGCATACGTGTTAATTGTTTATCAAATGTAAGTTTAAGAATCTTGCCACTCTGTGGCACAGCAGCATCATTTCTGCGGACTCATACCACTAGCAACAGGACTGCGATACCAATGGTAGGCAGAGCACAGATAGCCTTTGTGCTTTAATTCCAAACAAAATAATATATATTTAGAATATTTGTAATTAAGTTGGATATTTTCAATTTCTCACTTAAGTATAAATATTGCAGTTATTTGACAATGACGAAAATTTATTTTTTTACTTGGATATTCGCACAGAGATACAGAAGAGGTGTCTCTGCTACCCCTCCATAATAAATATAAGGGAGGAAAACTACAGATTATCAACAACAACCATCGCCAATTATTGGGCTACTTTAATCGGATAGTGGGAGTTGATAGTCATTTCTATAACGCACTCACAACTCTAAAGTGTAGAGCGTTATTTTTTTATTCCAATAATAGAAAGATAAAATATATTTTTTAAACTAAAGCTCAGTAAGCTAACAAGTAGGCCATGTCTGCTGTAACCTTCATTATCTGAAAAATATTACTGTAAATGCATAAATTCCCATTTCAGGAAGTCTATCAAGCTTCTTCCACATATTGGGTTGTAGTTGAGTTTGTTGTTTAACACTATTTGTACGAGCTACAAAACACACTATAACCCTTTTAAAATCTTCTGTCCTCTTTATTAGAATAGCAAAATTATTTTAATCGTTAATATATTTGAGGTACATTCTGTTTACGTATTTTATGTTTTTTACATGGTCACTGGAATTCTGAATTTATAGGCTATTTGAAAGTTTTGGATTTTCATAATTCAAGAAAAAAGCATAAACGTCAATTTTACGTACTGGTAGAACATTTCATGATAACCATAATACTCAAGCTATACATTTTACTTGTTAAAATATTTCAGGTGAGTGTTGTTTTCCCATTACGTTGTTCTCTGTAAGGGTTGCTTATCTATCACAAATAACAAAGAAATACAGCTGTAGTGTGATAAAGCCCATAACGACTGCGTTCTTCGTCTCTCTTTATGCCGTGCCATCTAGTGGCTTATTTGTGAAATGTACCATGAAGCGAGTAATATTATCAAAAACTATTTTACTGTAAACTTTTATAGTAACTTAAGTGCCACGGTATAGTTCATGTTTTGTTAATGTGTATTGAATTTGAAATATTTATAAAAAAAATGTTTGTGTATTTGTTTTCGACACACATTTCAACTGTCGTGGAAGTACTTTAAAATTTAAACTCAGATTGGTGCTTGAAGGTGGTTCGGTTGAAAGCCACATCGGTATGATTGTAGGCCAAATAGGAGCTAATTAAATACTCTATCGGCGTATGTTACTACTAATAGTACTGGTGCTATAGCATACGTTTCTCTTGGGAAATCTAATTTGAAAAATGTGATCCGGAAGATATACGTTTGCGTATGTTTGTGTGAGTAACACTGTTATATATATTTTAATTCAGCCTCTGATATATATATTTCTAACTTTTCTGGCACCTCCTACTTTTAACTTCTTTTTTCAATCTTTCTCTCTTTTTAAATATAATTATTGATTTTCAAGTTTCGAATCTGAGCATAATATAAGCTATATTTTGTTTTCTGAAACAAGTAATACTTGACATCTTAAGTTTTTAATTCTAAGAAAATTATAAAAAGTATTTTATTTGTCTTTTTTAATGTTAGTGAACGGTACTGAAAACATGATATTTATTGGGTAGTCAACAAACGTTGTTCATTTGGAGTATTACTAAAAGTTGTTAATGCTTAATAAAGAGCAGTGCAAAAGTGGCAGGATAAAGCCAGAAATTAGACTGGGCTACTTTCAAAGAATAATTGAAGGTAGATCAGATCATAGCAGAAACATCAAAATTTTATCAATTTTCCGTTTTATTATAACATAAACTCTGGAAATGCTTGAGTTCAGCATACAGTTAATATTTTTTGCATCTTAACTTTTGCTTCAATAACTGCAAGCAGAATTTCAGTTATTGTTGCAGCATATTTAGTGGTTTTTTGGGGGTAGGATTTTACTATGAATGCCTTTAATACAATCACAATCCCATAAAGTTTTTTGGATGTAACTTTTGATCATATCCTAGATCTGCTCAATTGTGTTGAAAATGTGGCTTTGTGGGGACCATTGCATTACTGGAACGACTCCAACAGCTATTCTGTTAGCTCAGTGATTTCTGAATAGGATGGGTGAATGAGTGTTTGGGGTCACTATCTTCTTGATAATAAAACTCTTTACCAATAATTATCAAGCCACTGGGTATACCATGATGCATTAGTTAATGATGGTACTTTCACTGCTCTATTATTTTACCTATTTTACAAATGTTTCCTGTCACCTCAGCATAGAAACATCGAAAAACCACCATACCGCCTCCCCTACACCTTATGGTAGGTGCTATGCATTGAAGTAATTATCTTTCACTTTTTTCTGCTGGATATACAACCTACACTTTGAACAAATATTTCAAACTTGGATTCATCCATCCATAACACCCTTTTTCGATCACCATCAGTCCAGTTTTGTAATAGTTAACACATCTTAGTCTCTTAAAAAATGGTTGGATATTGAAGTAAATGTTTTTTAACTGCTGCACAACCAAATATTCCATTATCATCGAATCTTCTTCATACTGTACATCTGGACACTTCTGCCATTTGATACGTGGTCATTTATTTCATGCACAAGATCACTGACAGTCTTCATTCTCTCCTGAAGGCTGCATAAATTAAGATACTTAAAATCAGTATCATTGAGTTTAGCTGTTTTGCCTCTCCTTTTCCTATTTTCCAATTTACCTGTCCCAGTCTCACGATCTAGGATGTACTTGACAGTGTTTGGAGAGCATTTTGAGCCTGCAGCAGTTTGTTGAAGAGTCTAACCAGCATCATATAAAGCTTTTATGTGAACATTCTACTCTATTGATAAACATTGTTTTTATCAAGCTTTATTTGCAGAGTGTTTTTAAGTTGATTTGTTCTAGCATATACTAGCACCTTATTCATGCTTCTTGCTAGCTTCTTTCTATGTAATGAAGACACTACACAGGATGTCATGACAGTTATTACAGATCCTAAGTTTGATCAATATGTTAATTTAAGTAGATTTCTTATGACATGATCTTGGTACAAGTATGTTGGAATTCTAAGGAATGATAAGTATTCTCACTCAGAAATTTACATTCTCTATTAGCATGGAAGGATCAGCCTCATAAAATGGAAATAATGACAAACTTCTCTTGTCTTAACACTTTTACACAGTACTGTAAATGTAGTTCAGTCAGGCTAGATTAATCATTAATGTTGCATGGGGGATACCAGTGCTCTTATTGGTTTACTTCAATGATGTAGAAAAGATTGGCCAATAAACAGCTTGATTTGTTGATGGTATTAATGATTAAAGTTTTTGGTATTATTGTTTGTAAAGTGTAAAAATGCCGCTGGTGATTTACAGAGGGATTTGGATTACTTTGGGAAGTTAGGCATATAAATGGCAGGTGGCTTTTAATTATAATAAATGTAAGGTAGTATATGTGGATAATCATAATTTAAATTATAACTTTGATGTAATTAACCTAAACAGTAATTGTGGAAAAAAATTATCTTGGTTGATCAGATCTTCTGTGTTCTAAGCCATTGAAGCAATGTGCTGTTGCTAAGGGTAGAGCAAACAGGAGTTTAGTTTGTCTCTGCAAAAATATTTAATACAAATCTAAAGAGAATGTGATTGCAATGTGTATATTGTTGATTGGAATATTATACTCCATGCTCTCTCCTTAATTACCTCAGGAAGGACAATAAATTGTTGAAAGAATATCAGAGAAAGGTTACTTGGATGATATTCAATATGGAAAAATTGTCATATAAGAACAGGTTTAAGAACTCTGAAATTTTATCTTTGAATACGAAGAGTTAAAGGGATCTGATTGAAGTCTTTAAGGTTGCTAAGGGAATTAACAGTATTGATCTATCATCATTTTGTTTAGTACAAAATTGTGAGAACAGTAGGACTATCAGACACAAATATAAATTATATTCTTTTAACATGGTGGTTGGCCTGAGGAATGGGTTGAACTAAATGTAAAAGATTTTAAAATAAGGCTTAATAAGTATTTGAATTATAAGAATTAGTTTTGGGTGTTTTACCTTGAGGTTTGGTTTAGTGGATGGTCTAGGTGGACCAACAGATTCCTTGTTGTCCTTAAATTTTCTATTATGTTAAACCAATTTAAAATAATTCTACTCTTCACAAGTGACCCTGAAAATGGGGAAATTGAAGAAAGAATTTGTTTCATTTTTGAATTTCACTGAAAGCTACAAAAGGGCTATCTACATTAGCTGTCCCTAATTTAGCAGTGTAAGACTAGAGGGAAGGCAGCTAGTCATCACCACTCACTGCAATCTGTTGGGCTACTCTTTTACCAATGAATAATGGAATTGACTATCACATTATAACTCCCCTATAGCTGAAAGGGTGAGTATGTTTGGTAAGACAGGTGGTTAGGGCATTTGACTTGTAATCTGAGGGGTTAAGGGTTTGAATCCCTTTCCTACCAAATATGCTTGATGTTTCAGCCATGGGGAATTTTAACATTACAGTCAATCCCACTATTTGCTGATTAAAGAATAGCTGAAGAGTTGGTGGGGGTTGGTGATGACTGTGTCTTTCCTTTCACTTATCACCCCTAAATTATGGACTGCTGGCACAATCCTGCCAATTTTTGAGCTACTCTTTTACCAGTGAATAGTGGGATTGACCATCACATTATAATGCCCTCATGGCTGAGAGGGCAAGTGTGTTTGATGTGATGGGGATTTGAACCTGTGATCCTAAGATTATGAATTGAGTGCCTTTACCACCTGGCCATGCCAGGCCTTTGAAGAATGAAGACTAGGTTTCTTATATTACTCGAGAGTATATTTTAGATATTATATTTTCAGTTGTTTTTTTACTCACCACAGTGAAACCATATTCATATAGAACATAACTTAGTGACAATTGATGAATGCTAGATTAGACTTCATATTTATTTATTATTTTAAACAGCTTATCTCATGCATAAGTTATAGGAATAAATTAGTAGCATCAATGGCACACATGTAGAAAAGTTGTCTGTAAGTGTTAAAGAAACTGTTACTTGTTAAAGGAAAACTTCTGTAAATAAACTGTTATATGTGGAAAAAGTTAAAATCTTTTTGTGACACCCAAATTATAAAAGCTGGTGCATTCTATCAAACATGCAGGAAAAAAAAAATTGTAGTGAAAAATTTATCTGCATGAAGTTTTAATTTTGTTATGTTTCATGATTGGTATGAGAAAAAGAAATGTGTTAATGAAATCAACCTGTGCTGGGGTGGTCAAAGTGCACACCCATAGTTTAATATGGTGTTACAAATTATTCAGTTTACTCTAATTGCTGAAATAACAGAAGTTCATGGTAGGGGAGAGTAAACTAATGATATGCATTTCTAAGGTTCTGAAGCTCATTAAAAGACAATGTGTAAAATCTGAATAGGCATTCAAAGAAAAGGCTTATAGAAGTGAGTGGTGAAATATAGAACAGAGTATGTACAATTTGAAAAAATGTATGCATCTGCTGTGACCATTGAAAGACAAACAATAACCTAAAAACTGTAATATACATACACATTATTTTTTATTTTCAAAGATCTGTGTATGTGGCCCTTTATGTACACACATATACATACATGGCTATCTAAAAAATAGAGCCTTTAATTAGCTACATATTGTGAGTTTAATTGGTCATTAGTGATTTTGTTATTTAAATCATAGAATTAAAATTAAATGTAGAATTTAGGAAATTGTTTATAATCAGAAATTTCTTTCTTTCACAAGTTATAGCTCAGTCAGTGTTAATTATATTATTATCTACTGTATTTTGTTTATATTTTGAGGGTTAACCTGGCAGTTCTAACAGTGTTCATGTTTGGAACCATGAACTGTTCTGATTGTTCTTCTTGGATAAGATGACCAGTTCATTGTGCATCTCTTTGAGTCTTTTTATTCTTTTTATGTTCTGATGAACTACAGAAACTAGTTTTTACATTATATATTAAATGTGTGTATGTTTCACTCTTAAAAATGTAGATATTCTAAGTTCTGACACTACATTAAATGTATAATATTTGAATATGACTTAAAGGTTGGAGGTTTAAACCCTGTTTGTTTTAGTGAAAGACTTATCCAACTGAATGAAACTGGTTCTTGTGAACTGAAATTACTTTGTATGTGTCAGATGTTAGTTTGTGGTTGAAAATTATCACATTGAGTTTGTTGTCTCTCAAATTTATGTTATAAAGCTTTTAGTATTTAAACCATAGTTTATCTCATAGATTTTAAGCTAGATGAGGTTAATCATCACATCAGGATTCATAAAAAAGGAGAGATATTAGCTGTGTAATAATTTGTGTGTATTTTGTTTATACTTGTTTAGGGTATAAATCCAATACCAAAATAACATTTAAAGTAATTTAGGCTGAATAATAAAAACAACCCTGAAATTTGGTTCTGTTCATTTCAATACTTATCAAGTCTTCCTTCAAAATTATTTAAATTTACTATTTTCACAAATATGAAGTTAAATCAATCCAAGTGCCAACCACCTTCTTAGGGAAAACTGACTTAGCTGAAGGTGTCTCTGATCTGCCAAATTTTATATATTTTTTTCATAACACAATTAAAGCTTTTCTCATCAAAATTATCCTTATATAAATCATGATAACCAATATTCATTATTTTTCATTAGAATCCATCTGCTGGTTATCTGTGCAACTCACATACTTATTAAAACCATTTTTGTAAAACATAACCTGCAAAGCCACCAAAATCCAAGACCTTAACACCATCAGCAATATAATGGAATGATTATTCAAAGTAGATGAAGAAAAGAGCATTGATCCAAACAATTATCTCTGAGACACCCTACATGTGATGTTAATTTAGTAACTGAACTCTGTTTATAACAGCTCTGCTTTCTTCCCTCCAACTATTCTTTAATCCATTGAGCCAACTTATTCTTCATAATTGTGGCAATAATTTTTTAAAAATAATTCTCTCATGTCACACTTTGTCGAATGGTATCAGAAAACCCAAATGTACCAAATTAACTCACTTTGCCTTTTTTAACATAAATGATAACTTCTTCGAAGGATGTTAAAAGATTAGTATGAGAAGACCTGTTTTAAATGAAACCATGCAGATTATTCAACAAAATTTTAATTTTTATTAAGTAATTTTTCATAGCTTCTTTTATCAGACTTCAAAAACAGTTGGAGGGTTTGGCTGAATATCCTGTTTTTGTGATGTAAATAAATTATGCTTGTATAGTTATAGTGTAAATGCTTATAATATTTAGGTTTTATACATAGTCAACATTCTTTTGATGAAACATCAGCATTTTTGGTTTGAAATACTTGATTACACCCCAGACCCCTGTAGTATTAGCATGCTTTGCATTTTGGATGTGTTTTGCACAATATGTATTGATTTTTGATCTTGTAAATTAGACCCTCCCATTGAGACATTCTGTGTATGGGCCTAAAACTAATAATAATTTATTTACCTGGACAGTTTTTATCACCTTTCCTGTAAAGAGGAATAACTTTAGCCAGCTTACAGTCCTCTGACACCTTCTCACTACTTAGGTATTGAACATATGAGCAAGTGACTCGCACATCAATTTCCTAACCTCTTTCAAAACTCTTGTTGAAATATTATCTGGTTCAAGAGATTTGTCATCCTTTAAATTTCACAGTTTGTTTCTAACTAGTTAATGGGTTGTGTGATCATCTTGTTCATCAATCATGTTTCTTTCTTTCAGCTGTTTAGAATGATGAATGCTGCTTATAAATACACATGCATGCAAATGTTATTCATTCTCTATCAGGTCAACAAACCACAGCATCATTTGTTGCCTGGTTGGTGTGTTCTGTATCACGCCATTATAGGTTTATGAGGTCACTGGTTTGAGGATGATCGGTCTATTGTATCCATTTCCATAAAGACATTTTAAGAAGGGTACATGATGAAGTTGTGACTATTTTTTGTTTGATATCGCTAAAAAAATTGAAAATAATCTTATACTTATCAAGTCATTTGAGTAACTGCTTTTATTGTGTTACATACAGATATTAACTTGTAATCCGTTTATTATCTGTAGTGTCTGTCATGACACACCCAGAGAAGTTCATTGCTTTCAACACGTAAATTGCCAACATATAAATTTAGTTGTACAGCATGATTCAAAGGTTAATAGTATGAAAGATGTTGCTTATAAAAACAGAAAAAACCTTTTTCTAAATTTAGGTAATGGAAAAATGATGCAGTTTAAATTTCACTTTTCTATAAAAGCTAATACATGTAAAACTGCAAATATGTTTAATGCCACCTTTTAGAATATCATGATATATGCACTTTTACACCCACCTGTTCACTTAGGGTTAGTTAATTAACAGCAGCCATTTGTAGCTACCTAGAACATTTCTGCTGTTAAGTGTTAGTTTCATTCATCTAATTGAATAATCTTGTGAGATGAATAAAAACTCTACATGTTATGCTAGAAATCAAGTTTCACTACCTGTGTTGGGCAGAACACATATAACTGTTGTGTAGTTTTGTGCTTAATAACAAACAAAAATGCAGTTCTTCAATTTCTTGAGTAACTGGAATAATCATAACAATAATTATCAGAAACACTAACTTCAATTAGTTGATTTGTATTGTGAATACACTAACTAATTACACTGGATTAATCTAAGTTTATTCATAATAGCAATAATTAGATAACTTGATAGCTGGAATAATTTAAAACAGTAATAACTGAAAACACTAATTTCATTTAGTTGATTATTTCTGTAAAATTAATCAGTTTGATCGTAATTTCAATTTACCAGTTATTTTATATGATACTAAAAAGTATAATTGATACTCATAGATAATTCATTAATCAAATTAACTGTGAAGCTCTAATAAAAGAACAAAAATGGTTTAGTTTAGGTGCTTCGAGTGATGTTGCTATTCACACTTACAGTTGAATGCAGAAAACTTACTCTGATTGCTAATTTTACTTAACCCTTGGAATCATGTCAACACATAATGCAGAAGCTTCTCCACCCCAGTCTCCAAACAGTCCTGGAAAAAATAATTCTAAGACATCGACCAAACAGAAGTCGGGGAAAATGATGTCTGTAGAAGTTCGATTCTTGGATGAAACAGCAGTAATTTTCAAGATACAGGTAAGGGTACATTTTTGTCTGTGTTAAATAATAGTGCTGGAGATACTTTATTGTCTTGATAACTTAAAATCATATTTCTTATGTATAACTCCTGGAAGACAGATGTTTGTCACTGATGTAAACTACACAAGTGTGATGCACTCTGAACTGTATTTTTTACGTATCACTGTTTATCATGACCTTTTCAAGTAGTTGATGGGTGTTATTTGAGGGACTTAACATATATACATGTGTGTGTGTGTGTGTTTACACAAATTTTGCCATAGCATAGGGCTTTCAGCTGAATTGTGGGTTCTCTAAGAGGGGTCATCTTTCTTTGCTCCCAGCCATCATTGTGTGAAATAATGTCCATGCTGTAGCCACATGTTTTAATAGCTGATTTACTTGTTTATTATGATTCGACTCAGTGCGTTAAGATATTTTTATTTATTCACAGTGACAAGGTTACTTGCATATAGGTGTACAAGTACTACATATTTGTAAATATAAAATTAGGTTAGATTGTTTGTAAGTCCTTAATAGTTCCTTTTAATTTAACCTTAGTTTTAGTTACATAACTTTTCTAATGTTTTTTGTGCTTTCCTCAGAGACCTTGATTTGTGCCCTTCATAAACATTTTTTAGTTTTTACCCCTCCCCCCATTTACATCTGCTCTTCTTTTTATTTTCCTCTCACCATATGTGACATTGGATATATTTCTCAGTATTTTACCTTCAGGAAGTGTTAATAAATCCGTGGAGTCTGTTTGACAATATACTTTTTGGGAGAGTGAAAATTTCAAAATGTGTACATGTAAATAACTCATGAATGATCACAAAGAAAGTTAAGTTTTTTCTGTTTTTAGGTGGATGTTTCACTTGTTTCTGTGTGGTTCCCTCTTGAAAGACGTCATATTTTGTAAAGATATTTATGTATTACTATTCTGTGTAATTTCACATAAGAAAGATCCTGGTTAAGCCATTAATGTATTTCTACAGTCTGCTTCAGAGCAGATCTTTTTCTTTTTCATTATGTGATTTTGTCAGAAAGTTTTCACTTTTACCAAAAATTATCAAACTACCTGAATGATTATGCTTCAGATTGTTGTATAGGCTATTATCAATCATAAAAAACGTTAAGAAACTGTTAAATTATCTGTTTTGTAATGCACATACAAATTCTCTTTTTTTCTTATCTGTTTTTGAATATGTTTTGTCTTTGTCAACATTTTGGTGAAATTTATGTAAAATTTATTTAAAAATACAGTATTTTGAGAAATATCTAATTATTATATTTTCTGAAAATTACAATAATTTAAATGTGACCTAGTATTAAATATTTTTCAGTGTAAATTTATGTTGGTTACTGTTTACATTGATCCTTCTAAATAAGACAGCTTACTTTTGTAGATCACTTATGTACAAATTTGGAGATTTTCAAGAAAAAACAAACCATGTGAATATATGTATTTAGTCTTAATAACTTATGTATGACAGCAGATATACTATATATCTGTACTTTCCAAACCATGTGCTGCAGAAGGGTCTCAGGTGTGCTATGGAAGTTTTGAAATTATCGAGTAATATTTACATGGTAATCTAAATTTATTATTAGTTTACTGAATTTTTAGCATTTCAAAGTTGATTTATTTTCTCCTTGATACATATTCTCTACATGTTCTGCATGTTTTAATCAAGGGGAG
Source organism: Carcinoscorpius rotundicauda (assembly GCA_011833715.1). Classification (NCBI taxonomy): domain Eukaryota; kingdom Metazoa; phylum Arthropoda; class Merostomata; order Xiphosura; family Limulidae; genus Carcinoscorpius; species Carcinoscorpius rotundicauda. Next base: position 54,058,526 of record CM022395.1, read on the forward strand.
GTGCTACTAGGCCTACCATATAAACTTATTTACATGTGCTTCAAAAAGTTTGAGACATTAAAAGTGTGTAACAAGCTGAAAACATTTTGGAAGTAATAAGAGATGTTATATGTTTGTTCATAAAAGTCGTCCGTACTCTTTGATATTTCATTACAGAAAACTCATTATATAAATCTGTTTGAATAAACAGCAATGTATTTCCAGCCTATTGAACATGTAGATTTTATCAGGAAAAAATAGATTCAAAGGGAAGTATGCATTAGATAATCGAAATTAAATGTTTGAAAGAGAAAATAGTGAAGGACTATAGCAAGTTAAACATTATCAAACAAACTAAAATTTATTTATTTATTTATCTTTCAATACCCATTAATGTTTTTGTGGTATTTTACAAGTACTGTTTGTGTGACATTTACACAGTAAATGGTGTAAACTTAATTAACAAAGGTAAAGTATGTGTAACTGGAAATTTTGTTTCATTTAAAAAAAACAAAATTAGATAAGCTAAATATGTTCATATTCAGTTGTGCTTGTGCAACTTATATTATTGTTCTATCAACTCTTTTAGTATAACTGTATCAAAGTACATATCACAAACATTTGCATAGCTAGAGTAAAAATTTGGTTAAATGACTACTATCAATATAAGTTAATAAACCTTTAACCAATATGTAATTTATAATTCAAATTTGTATATTATTTAAGTTTTGATTTTTAATATAAAAAATAGAAATATTTAAGTAAATTCTTAAGCTTTACCTCTTTGTGTCACAACACATCTGTATTGGGAATTTTGATATTTAAGTTTCACATCTACCTTGTATAGTTTTTAAAGTGTCTCAGAAACACATCTAAAGATAATGACAAGTGAAAATATAAAACTTATATCTCTTACCTTCTTGATTTGCTGAGATATTAATACATTTGTTAAACCAACCAGATTCTTTGTCTGTGATCATTATCACTCAGTTCTGAGAAGTGAATGGAATTGGTTTACGCTGTGGATAACTTAGTTAGAAAGCCAATAAGTTATTGTGATTTTGGGATATTGTAGTAATTGATATATTTTTTTGTGTTTTGTTTGGGTCCATTCTCATCAATTACATCTCTTCACTTACATGTGCTGTGGGCTCTGAACCTGGTAATGGATCACTGATCTTGACCAGACAAAATTCTACCCACAGTGTAGTCTCAGCCTTCAGGTTTATTGTTGAGTTAACGCATGGTTTAGCATGCCTATGTTCTCTACATTTGACATTCACTTTTTCATCATTTGGCTTTGATACTGTCTTTCACTTTATTTATTTACTATTCTACCCTGATCAGAACCATTTTCCTCATAATTCTCTTGCTTGGGTGGGTGGTCATTCCTTCTTTTCTTATCTCTCTCCATTTTTTAATTGCCTTTGTGCTCATTCAGCAATATATAATCTTCTGTGTATTGTCCATCTGTTTGGTGTGATTTGACACAAACCTCTCTCTTATCAGTTTTTTTTTTTTTTTTTTTCACTTTTCCACATTTTATCATCTCTGTCTATCTCACTCTCATCCATCTCAATTTAACCAACACATAGACAGGATTCTTCAGGTTGGCATATGGGCATATCCATTATTTCGTTCATCTGATTAAACCTCTTCTGCAAGGTTTAGACTCCCTCCATTTACTACTCTACAGTCCACACTGTCTTGGAGAAGAGTAAGTATAGTTTACTTTTTCAGATCCCCTTCTGCCTTTATTGTATCCCACCAGATGCTTGGTGCTGTATCTCAGGGTATGCTTATTTTCCAAAAGTTGTATCAAGCTAGGATGATGGAAAGCATTCAAACCATCTGCTTTTGCTCGACTAGTCTAAACTGTGAGATGGGGTGTTCTACAAGGCCACTTGAAATATCCTCATAGTGTACATACTGAATTGTACAATCCAAACTCTACCAATTCCATGGAACTATTATGGAGAAAACCAGTATCAGGGAAGTGTTATTTTTTGGTTCACTCATGCCAAATTTTAAAAAGAATTTTTGATCATCCACTACACTGTCTTCAGTAAAAGACTTTTCTAGCCAGTGGTTTAATTGGGTTCTGTAATAAAATTCTGACCTCTCTCTCTCTCTTTTTTTTATTTATTGAGTAGAGCATGGAAGACCCTTGCTATTTTCCTCTTCCAAGTTGTGGGGGTGGTTGGACCATGAAGAATCCATATCAGTTAGGCTTTGCAATAATACAGTGAGAAATAGGGCAATAGTAACACTGCCATGTTAGTCTTACATCAGTTATTGGAAAAGTTTTAAAAAGTGATAAAAGAGGCTTTGTAAAGTCATTTTAAAAGGTTTAAAATTTGTTGGACAGTTAACATTATGTCATGAGAGATAAATTTTGTCTTACTATTTTTTGACATTCTTAAATGATATTACTGATTACATGCATGGAAGTAAGAGTATAGATCTTTTGTATTTGGATTTTCAGATAGTATTTGACAAGATGCCTCATAAAATGCATTTAAAAATTCTATAAATTTAAGAGTAAGTTGACTTGTATAGAAAAGTGGCTGGAAGAAAGAAAGCAGAGGCTTGTTATAAATGGAGCTCACACAAACGGAATTAATGTCATAAGTTGGGTACTTTGGGATTAATGCTGGGATCTTTGTCTATTTACATTAATGATTTAAATTAAGGAATGGTCAATAAATTATTTAGATACATTGATGATATTAAGATATTAAATGTTGCTTACTATGAAGATGATACTGCTGCTGCTTTATGAAGAAAGATTGGGATTATTTGATGAATTAGGTTAATAAATGGCAGATTGTTTCTAGTTATAATAACTGCAATGTAATGTATATAGGGTATCATAATTTGAATTGTGAGTATAATTTGGATAGGAATAACCTTAACAGTAGTATGAAAGAAAATGTTCTTGGTGTTGTTGACCAGTCTTTTAAACTATTGAAGCATTTTGCTGTTTCTAGTGGAAATAGCAAATAAGATTGTAGATTATATCCAGAGAAATATTGAATACAAGTCTGAAGATGTTATAATTGTAGTGTGTAAATTACTAATAGGCCACACATGGAGTATCATGCTCATTCTCTGTCACCTTTCTTTAGGAAGGATATTAAATTGCTGGAAAGTGTTTAGTGGAGAAATCTTATTGGGATAGAAAGTTTGTCATATGAGAACAGGCTAGGATCTTTAAAATTGTTTTCTTTGTCAAAAGAAAGGTGTTTAAGGTTGTTAAAGAAATTAGTTGTGGAGATGCATTATTTTTTGTTTTATTTCTTAATGATGGGATTAGGGGATACAATCATAAATTTTGGCATGGTAGGAGTAATTTTCAGCTACAAAAGTTTTATTTTTTTTAACAGGGTAGCTTCCTTTGAAACTTGACTTTTGACAACAGATACAAAAGAATTATCTACGTGATGTCACTTAACCTCTCTGTTGTAGTTACATTGAGACAATTGTACACAAATAGATAAGAAGATAGGTAGGCACATAGATGCAATTTTTTTGCCCTAAATAGTTAGATTTAAGAGATAAAATAGTTTCGGTGCTATTGTTATAACTTACTCAGGGTTGGTTTTTCACTCTTAGATATATTTGTTTTCTAATAATATATGTAAGTTTTCCTATGCATTCTTAAGTAAGTGGACTGTAATTTGTAAGTCTTACTTCAAATATTTGTTTTTAGCCACAGCCATAATTCTTCATTTGTCAACTTTGCTTCACACACAGTAGCTATATTAACAATTAAACATATAAGAGAAAGGACTTAAAAGGAAAAAGAAAGGAGACACTTCTCTGTATCAGTTTTATACTGTTGTAGTAAATAGATGTGCTGTGTGTTCACTATCAGTTTAGTTAAAAATAAGGTTTCAGAGGTAATATATGTTGTGTATGGAGTTATCTCTTTGACTTACATTAGTATCTAACAGAAATCTGTCATTTTCTTCCATTTTCCCATTCACTTTCTTAACTCACTTTAGACTGGATGCATTTAGAGGTGGGTTAGGGTGCTTGACTTGTAATCTGAGAGTCATGGATTTGAATCCCCATTATACCAAACATGCTCATTCTTTCAGCCATGGGAGGTGTTATAGTGTGACAATCAATCCTACTATTAATTGGTAAAAGAGTAGCCCAAGAGTTGGCAGTGAGTAATATTGTTTAATTGCCTATCCTCTGGTCTTACACTGTTATATTAGGGATGACTAATGCAGCTAACCCTCATGTAGCTTTGTGCAAAATTTAATAAAACACAGAAACACACAAAGCCTTTAAAGCTCCTTAACCTTAGTAGATTTAAAATTTTTGTGTTACTGAACTTTGTTTAATTTTAATTTTAACATACTTCTTGCAGAGTAACTGAAGTAAGTATATATTGTATTGTGTTGACATTCAATTCATGAAGTGAATAGTTTATATTTAGGAAGGCTTTAAAGTTTGTGTTAGTTTTTCCATTAAAGTAATTAAACATAATTTGTAGTTAACACAATTTGAGTAGATTAAATTTCACTTTGAATTTAACTTAAATTGGGATCTCTTATTCCTCATCAACAGTCTATTTAAAGTTTTAAGGAGGAACACACTCAAATGATGTGGTCTTGTTTCATGAAGTTTTCATTTTCTTCTTATCAGTTCTACACATGCACTTACCTGTCAATCACTTGCCCAACTGTATTGTTGTGTACTGCTTATTTTTATCATAAATTTATGGAAGTGGTTGTAAATATTTGTTCTTTGTGTAAATTATTGTCTGGTTTTATTCTTCATGATCTCTTCATTGTAACTTGTAAGTAAATATACACCCAAGCCTCAACTCCAAGAACATCCATTGTTAGCAATCTTAACTTCTTTGCTTTGTTAGTTATCTGAAAGACACCACAGTATGTTTTGTAAATTTTTATACTCTAGTTCTGTTTGAAGAAACTAGATTCTTATTAATTCGTCTTACTACCTCACATTTGTTTTGGTTATGGAAATATTTCCATCTGTTTCAGTTAAGCTCAACAGTAAAGTGGTCTTGAACCAGGTGGGGATCAACTTGCTCCATTGTTTGTTTTTTATCAAATCTTTATTCATTCAATTACAAAAGCATATCATTAAAAAACTTGAAAACTTTCTGGTTAGCAGAATGATTTGTTTAAAGATTGAAAAATCGTCTTCTACTCTTGTGTTTTTTCTAGAGTTTCAATCCAATTTATTGTAATCATCATTCGTTTTTTATTTGTTAATTGAATCATTATACACAATAAATGCTGCATTAACTGTCAAGAAGGATGTCATGTGACTGGTTTGTGCTATAAACTTTTAATGGAGATTCTTATTTTAATAGATTTTTCATTTTCTAATATAGGATTTATTATTATTGTTTTTTCCTTTGCAATGTTATTGTATTTTCAAGTTACTAGAAAATTCAGTGTTGTTCTTGACTGTTAAAATTTGTTGGTGTCATTTTAAAATTATTTTCTTACAATTCAGAGAATTTCAGTTTCAAAGAAGTGAAATTTTTACTGTGTTAAAATTTGCAATAATGGTGCTTACTTGAATGTTAATTAAATTATTACCAAATCATTAAATACATTAAGGGTAAACAAACTATTAGAATGGGGTTAGGATTCTTGAGGAATGTTAAAGAAAAACTAATATCTGATAATTATGAGGTGGTTGGGTTATTGAATTTTTTTTTTTTTTTTTTTAGTTTTTACTAATTAAGGTTTAAGCTGTATTCCTCTGATTGTACTGTTGATAAATGTAAATGAGATCAAACAAGGTGACTGCATTAAGTTTGAGAACTTTAAAAAGGAAAAAACTCCTAACAGATAATATTTATTTAAGAGTTTTTAAAGAGGTTAAGGATTGGATATGCGAGTCATTTACTACTATTTTCTTGTCAATCCTTAAACAATGGGCAGGTACTAGAGGATTGGAAGTAGGCTAATGTAACTTATTTCAAGGGAGGTGATAAAAATTGTCTCATTAATTATAGGCCTTTAAATCTTAAGAAAAGTTTTGGAAAGTATGTTGAAAAATGCTTTGCAAATTACACTGTGTAATTTGAAGGTTAAAATGCCTATATTTTATTTATTAATTTATTTATTTCTATTTATCTGTATATTGACGTTATTGTTATGTCAAAATAATAGATTTTTTATTTTATATGTTTAATAACTTTGATACCAGATATCAGTTATTATTATGACTATTGCTTAGATACATATTTTAAAGCAGTGTTCCACAATTTAAAGAATTTTTACATCCAGTGTATTTGTTGCCTGATTAAGGCTCTGATAAGAGGGCCAAAAGCTTTCAATAAAAATATTTTAACGTAAGAAAAGTCCTTTTATAATTATACAAACTCTCACTGTGTTGGAGAACACTGGCTTTTGTTCACCATCGTGTCCACTAATATAGCTGTCTCAGAAAACTCATCATCACAGTCACTCTCCCACAAGATCTGGCATCAGGCACTATGCAACCTCTCCTACTCAAGAGCAAATGTCTGGGCTTTAAAATGTTTGTCATGCGTTACGTTGTTGTTAAGGCACAGACTGTAGCACTACAACTTCTAGTAACATACACCTTAAAAGTATATTGTGTGTTTAATTACTGTGGATATTGATATTTAATTCAGTTCCATTCAATGAATTGTTTGATAATAAGTTGTGTCCTCATTAAGTTTTATAGCAGATGTGCACGTGTAGATTTTACCCTTACTTGTGTGATTTTGAATGGTTTGAAAATATCAGCCGTCACTGCTAGGCGACTTTGACAAAGAAAAAAATTAAAATATTGTTGTTGTTTTGAATTAAGCACAAAGCTACACAATGGGCTATCTGTTCTCTGCCCACCACGGGTATCGAAACCCGGATTTTAGCTTGTAAGTCCGCAGACATACCGCTGAATCACTGGAGAGCAATTAAAATAGTAAATACACGCAGTAACTACGTTATATGGTATGTGTTAAATGACTCACAGCTAATTTCCCTATTTCTTAAACGTATCGTATTTTTGTATAATTTTGTTAGTTTATAAGTGCGTCCAAATGTTTTAGTTAGATTAGTTTTATTAGACATATTAATGGGATTGTACGTTTAATTTTTATATTTGCATATATGACTAAGATAACAACAGATTACAGACGCTGTGTTTTATTCTGATAACACATTTCGTTATGGTTGTACTGAACCTATAAATTTACTTTTGTAGGTTGTGCGTACAGAAAATATCAGTTGGAAGACGTAAATATATACACACACATAAGTCACGTATGGATTATGACTAACCAGTTAAGATTTTCGTTCCACGTTTCTAAATTTCCTGTTTAACGGGAAGCTCAAAACCGAAGTCGTTGGGTCTTAATTTTATAGTTTTTTTTTTAAAAAAACTAATGACAGAAAGAAAAAACTAAATATTACGGACATAATGATTATTTGTGATTTTTATTTTTTTGAAGAGAAATCACTGTTGAGTATTACTTTGGATCTGCCTAATGTTAATCCTCTACACTAAGTTCCAGTAAAACAATATAAACCTATTTAAAGTTAAATGCTTTATGTTTCTTGTACATTTATCACGAGGATACGTTTTTTTTCTTATCAGTTAGTGACAGGAAGTCCAGAACTTCCGGTGTTACAATTGCACGTTGTTCCGGAGAAGAAGTTATGTAGAGAGAACTCTACTGAGAGTTTTTGTAACTTCTCTTGGCCCACTTTTCTTTTTATTATGCCCTCATAAAATTTAATATTTGTGGAGTGTGTATGTACGTATATGCAACAGACTAGACTGGCTGAACTGGTTGTTATTAAAGTTATACCACGTCTGTTGCATATACGTACACACTAACAAAATCTTTGCTTTGTTTGAAATTACGCAGTTTATAACGATTTTTATGAAAATACAATTTACTAGATACACACCAGTATATACATTTGTAGTGTTAGAAAGCATACTTTTTAAGTTTATAATGACATTAACTTTTGGGAGTTATTGCCGTTACCTGTGTGTTGGTGTACTGTAGAAATGGTAAAATTCATATTGTATATTGTCTGTGGAAGCGAAATTGTTGGTACTAATCCAGTAATAACATGAAAGATCATATTTGACATGCGTGTTGTAGAGGGCGTTTCTACACATTGGAATTAAAAAGATGGAGTGAGAACTTTATTTGAATGTTATTTTCTATGCTGAAGTTTGTTTTTAGTTTTTTTTGTCCGTACACAATTTCAAACCATTCTATTTTCAGTAAAGAGTAGAATATAACGACAAGTCAATCACATACCACAGGTAACCTGGATGGGAATTTATTATACAGTTTTTCAGTAATCAACATGTATCACGAGTTGATATTCATTACCTGTACCTCCTCATAGAGTTTAACAGATTTTTTACAATTTTTAATGATTGTAATTGTTATTTCAGGTAAAAGGGGCTTGAACCTGAACCCTTTCAGTATGTCTTTTTTATTATTCTTAAAATGTAAAACTATACTTAACATATATGTTCCAACAAGTATTATTGTTCAGTTATAGATGTTAATAATTCATAGAGAAATGTTTAGTATACATTCTATTTTGAAAGTAGCCAGAATGTCTGACATGTTCAAAATATTTTTGTGATATTTGGATTGATCCATCAGTCCTGCATAAACATCCACTTCAAAATATGTAACTCAACAGAAGTGAAGAGAGTTAAGAACTGTCCAAGGATGAATATTTTATCATTTAATTATTAGCTGATGAAGTTGTTTTTTTGTTTTTTTTGTATTAATTAGTTAATGCTGTTATAGAACTAGTGTTTTCAGTGATTATAATGAATTAAGTGAAGTTTAGTAGATTTAATTGTTGGATATGTTTGTAGGACAATAGCAACAGTTTTTTAATCACAATTTTCGGTGTAATTTAAACATTTATTGTGAGTCACTGACATAAGATTCCATGGGAGGGAACTTTTTGTCTGTATATACGAGTATGACTGTTGATGATCTTCAAAAGAATCTGGTGAGTGACACCCTAGAAGTATATGCTTTTTGTCAATATGTATATACACTGTTGGCCAAATCTTAAGACCAATGAACATTAAGAAAAAATATGCATTTTGTGTTGTTAAACTCAACCACTTATTTTAGTAGAGCTTCAAAAGATGAAAATAAGAAAAGAGAAAATAAAAATAAAAAACTTTTTTAGCATTTTATAGTGAAAATGTGAACACTATGAAATTAGTCTAAATACAAGCTGGTCAAAAGTTTAAGACCATACTGAAATGAAGTGTTAATCAGTAAACACATAACAAAATTTAGTCATTTGTGTTCGAGCATTAGCATTGTCAGCATCTCCCACTGACATCTCCAGTGTTGTATTGGGTAAAAAACATGGCAAATGCTAAAAAGTTGACAGAGTTTGACATTGGCAGAATTGTCAAGTTGCAAAAGCAAGGTCTCTCTCAATGTGCCATTGCTGGTGAGATTGGGCATAGTAAAACTGCTGTTGCAAATTTCTTAAAAAACCCTGAGGTATACAGAATGAGAATTTCAAATGGTCGGCCCACAAAAATTTTGCTGGCATTGAGCAGAAGGATTCGACAGGTTATCTGGCAAGACACCAGCCGATCGTTGAACCAAATTAAGGCCCTTATAGACACAGAATGCAGCTCAAAAATAATAAGACGGCATCTACGAGAGAAAGGCTTTAAAGACTGTAAACATTTTCAAAGGCCACGTCTCCTTCCATACCATGAAACAGCTCAGTTAAACTTTGTTGAGAAGCACCAAACATGGGACTTAGAAAAGTGGATGAAGGTTTTGTTCTCTGATGAGAAAGAATTTAACCTGAATGGTCCAGATAGCTTCCAACATTATTGGCATGATAAGCATATTCTACCAGAGACATTTTCTGCACGACACAGTGGAAGAGTTTCCATCATGATCTGGAGTGCTTTCTCCTTCTGTGGAAAAATGGAGCTTCAGATTATACAGGGCCATCAAACAGCAGCTGGCTACATTAGTATGTTGAAGATATCATTGTTATTGACTGAAGGCCCTTGCTTCTGTGGAAATGACTGGATCTATCACCAGGACAATGCTGCAATCCACAATACTCACAGGACAAAGGACTTTTTCACGGCAAATAGCATGATTCTTTTGGACCATCCAGCGTGTTCGCCTAAACTGAACCCTGTTGAAAATGTTTGGGGGTGGATGACAAGGGAAGTCAATAGAAATGGACATCAGTTCCAAACAGTGCATGATCTTCATGAAACCAACTTCACCACTTGGAATAACATTCCAGCCGGCCTTCTGCAAATGCTTATATCGACCATGCCAAAGCGATTGTTTGCAATTATTCGCAATGACGGCTGTATAACTCACTACTGAGACCTCTTGTTGGGCATTTTCTACCCTGTTTAGTACTTCTTTTTGGTATAGTCTTAAACTTCTGACCATTTAATACTTAGGCTAATTTCATAATAATGTTCACATTTTCTCTGTTAAATGCAAAAAAGGTTTTATTTTTATTTTCCCTTTTCTTATTTTCATCTTTCAAAGCTCTACTCAAATAAGTGGTTGAGTCTAAGAATGCAAAATGTATATTTTTTCTTTATGTTCATTGGCCTTAAGATTTTGGCTTGCAATGTGCATATATATATATATATATATATATTTGCTTAATTCTAATATGGCCACTGAATATAGATATGGTTCATTTTCCCCTTATATAGATTGCTTCAATCGTTATCAGACCTGGTACTTGTGAGATAATCATTTTTCAGTCCTTGATCTGTGAAGTCTGTGCTCTTCAGTGTACTTGGTCAGAGTAGATTAGAGTTGTATAATGTAAACTGTCATATGTTGCTAAATTATATCCATACTTATACAACAATTCAGTGATTTTTTTCAAAAAAAATAGTTATGTGTCTTTGGATCTGTTTTCTGTGTTGTGAGACTGAATAGAATATATATTTTAGGCAAAGAGAATATTCTTTTTTCAATATTAAATATAGTAATGTTGAAAGTATTCAGTTCATATTCTTAAGACCTTAGCCACAGAGTCAATTTGCTGAGCTATCTTATCTTCTGTAGGTTCTTTATTGTTGCTTTTGTAACACTGAGATTAAATTGTTCTGCACCAAAATACAAATAGTAGTAGCATATCATGAAATCTACATTATTACAAATTAATGATAAAGTGGTTGGGCAGTTTTATAATAATCTGTATGAAATATAAAACTTGTGTGCATTTATTTCAAAATTCAAGTTTTGCAAATAAATCATGGACAATTCATAGTTCATTTTCAACTCTGTTAGTGACTATTATACTTGATATTGTCAGAAGCTTCTTTGTTATTTCTACTGTTTCTCATCCATCTTCTTGTGCTGTTTGAATATTTTTCTATTTTTGAAATTATATGTAATAATTCTTGTGACATTAAGCATGGACATATAATACTACTCCCATAATCCAAATCCTTATATTCTTCTCAAGGATGTCATATCTTATCTTGCATTTCTTGAGTATACTTTCTCTAAAATGTCAATGTCTGTTAATAATTTGACACTAAAGATCTGACCAGCACCTTCCAGGCTGTTGTAGATGTTTTGACAGGCATTTGTTCCCATAGAAAATGTAATATATCATAATTTCAAATGTTTGGACATCATGTTGTAGTTTTTGAGCTGGGGACTTACTATGTAATTGTTCAAAATAACCTCTTTTTCTTATTATACAATGTGATAATATGAGGATTATATTAGCATATTTTTATGTATGACATTTGAAATTTGAAGCCAATATGAATGACTTTTCCAAGACAATTTCTGACAATTTATAAAACATTGTGAATTTTTAAAAATCCTTTTAAATTATTCATACACAAACATTGTTTACCACATGGACTACAGGTAATTCAAAACATATAAAATACTGAACTACATCTCGTCTTGCTTTAAAACCTTAAATGCTGCATTACATCATCTTCTAATGAGTAACATGAGTTCAAAGTCATTGGAGTTAGAAATATTTGATCAAATTTAGTTTTCTTCAGATTGTATAATATTGCTCTTTTATAGTGTATCATAGTATACCTTAAAATGTGGAATTGTCTTATTATATGTCAAGATGGTTATTTTACCTCTGTAGTTCTTCTACATAACACAATTTTAAAGTAAATTTAAGAATAAACATCAAAATTGTTAATTAATCCTAATATTTCTAATTTCTTTTGACACCATAAATTATCCACTTATCCATTGTAATGTGAAATTTTGTGCTTTTGCCTGTTGCCAGATTCCCTGGAAAGAACTGGTCCCTTCATAAGGTTGAAGAATATTATTAATTTCCTTGTAAAATACAGATAAAATCAGTGATTTCACAGATGGGTTAGATACCATTTTGGTTGATGTTTGTATGATTTGTATGCAATTGTGGACCCAATAACTAACAAAGTCATGCTTGCTTAGGTTAATTTTTCTGGATTACATCACCAATTTTAATATTAAAATGACTGAAAATAATGAACTTTGAAGTACTTTTCATTCTTTTTAGTTCTAGAGAGTGCTTTGATAAGAATATATCATTTCCTGATTAAAAATGGTTGTTCAGGAATATCACTGTATTAAGTTAGAAAACTGACTGGGATGGATTGTAGTGAGGTTTTTGACATTCATATTTTTTATCACAGTTAAAATTTTTCATATATTCTTTTAAAGACTAAGAGCTGATGTTTGCTTATTGCATTTTATTATAATTTGACTGTTTTTTTAAAAATAATATTTCACAAGGTAATGTTTTTCCATACAACTTGAAGTCAGAAACATTTTAATTTCATTTGTTGAGGTTTCAGTATATATTTTTATATACATTAGAGATATTTTTATGACACCATAATGTTACTTTTAATTGAGTAAAATATTAATACATGTTTATATTTTTGTTAACTAATTCTGGATGAAATTTAAGTAATTATTACAATGCTGTTTTTTCCATGCTTATCATATTTTTTTGAAATTTATGTAATTTAATATTTAGGGTTAATGGTTCAGATCTATCTTTCAAAACACTGTGTGAAGATTTTCTTTGCATTATGTTAGAATTTTCACATAAAGGATGTAATGAGAGTTACTCATATAACCCATTAGTTGTATTATAATATTTACTCATCTGAACACCCTTCATTTATATTTTTTCTTTTATCTTGTATTTGTTATGACACTTACTAATCTACCTCATAAAGGTTTCTAAATATATTTACAAAACACAGAATAATTTAAGTTCTTCACTCAACAATAAAAATATATTTTAAGACAATTCTTTAATTTATTACCAGTTGTAAGTACCACAGAAAATTCTAAATCACATCAAATTTGTTTCACAGTACAAGGCAATGGGAAATCTTTTGTTTCAAGAAGTTTGTAAGATGCTCAACCTGTTAGAAGTAGATTATTTCGGCTTGGAATATGCAGATTCTAGTGATACAAAGGTATGTGAATGTTAATTTTAAGTCATTGTTTTAAACAATCTAAAGTAAAAATTCTAATATTTATATATACATTTATAAAATATGTGTTGTATCTGATTCCATTTTGTTGGAAGGGTTACATAAAAAATGTAACTAATTTTTTACCTTAATTTATTTAATTGTGTTCACAAATATTTGAGGTCCCATGACAAATGATACCTTGGTGAACATTTTGTGTACTTCTAGATATTAACTTTCTTGAATTTATACTTATGCCTTTTCTTAAGTTTGAAAATTTCATAGATTATATTCTTGTATAAAATTGGTGTAAAATCTGAAAATAAATTCAAAATTAGAATTTTTACAAGTTTGAATAATGATGAATTAAAATGTTTTGTAATGTCAAAAATCTGATACCAAATTTATTTTAATAAATGTTTGTCACATGATTATTTAGTAGTTGAAAAACTCCAAGTGGAGATATTTTCAATTGATTTTGAATGTTATCACAGTACTTTTAGGCCAAGAAAAATTACTCAAAATGTTCAAGAACAAAATTTTAATAATAAGCCATGATTTAACATATTTATCGTATGTTTGTAACTGTATAATGTCTCACCCATTTTTATCATGGAATATACTTTTAATAAGAATATTCAGGAAGATTCTTAAGTATTATGATAATATCCATTTTTTTTTTTTCATATACCTAAATGTAAATTTATCAGAGGCTGTATATTGTAGAATTTAAGATTCTGTAGGCTATCAAGTTTAACCCTGTACCAGGTTTGAGTACACTGAATTTATAGTTTCAGTATTTGGAGTATTCTCAACAGGATATATATTTTTACATGAATCAATTTATGAAATGAAAAGACATTTTCAGACTCAACTCAACATTTTAATGAAGTTAAATATCACTTCTAAGAAATGTTAACACATTAACCTTCAGCTTGTTCTCCTGTGATGTTAAAGTCAAAGCATGTTTACTTACAGTGTACAACTAGTAAATGTAACTTTTGTTTGTACATAAACTTCATCATGTTAGTATATAACAGAGGACTGAGTATGTTATATTTAAACAATTTTAAATATGTAAATCATCAAGAGTGTGACAGTCATAGCCAAATAAAATCATAATGGTATGGAATATATCAGAACAAAATTTTACATTGTTTGGAATTTCATAATTAGTTTGCCACTAAATAAGGTTGCTTTTGGAAAGAGCACATAACAACCATTTATGATTAAAAATATTTGTACACCCAAAATGAATATAATTTGTATTTAATCTTATTGGAATATAATGACATATTTGGGGATCTTCCAGAAAGAGACCTGCAAGTCATGCTGCAACTTTGATATTCAAAGTATGGCATTTTATAACTAGTGATAATTTATACAAAATAATAAAAATCTTTCTTTTTGAAAAAGCAGCACAAGTGTACATAAACTGTGTCTGCTAAATATGTGTTAAACTATCGCATACCTCAAGCAGTTGGAGAAAGAAACAGGCATTCATGCTATTTTATACAAAGATGTACTCTTCAAGTTGCCAAACATGGCAGCAATGTGAATGAGCTGTTGAAATAGGCACTGGAGAGCCATTGATATTTAAAATGTTTTAATTATTGTCATTTTAAACTTATCATTGGAATAAATCAGTCTGACAGAATGAAACTTCCAAACTTGGTATGATTATTTATAGTCACACATCTAATTTTTTTGGTTTTTAGTATTGGCTGGACTATAGTAAACCTATGTGCCAACAGTTAGGATTGTCACTTGTTAATCCTGTAATGTACTTCCGTGTGAAGTTTTACACTCCTGACCCAGCTTGCCTGCAAGAAGAATATACCAGGTATGGTTTTAAATACTATTTTGAAAAATTCAGTAGTATCTTAATCATGCTCTTCATATGCTATTGGAATAATTTATTTATGTTAATTCACAATGTACACAGGAAAATGATAAGCTAACATTTAAAAAGAAAAAAATGTAAATGGAAAATGTTTATTGTAGCTAGTTTGTGTACTTTTAGTGATAGTGTGACCAGAATTGCTCATATTGTTCATTTGGTATAAAATCCTTTGAGACTTGCTTTAAGACTTTAAATAAATTAATATTATTGTACATTATTAGGTTGTTAAAATTCAAGGTTCTTGTGTAAATATAATTAAAATACTCTAATGATTACAACTACAAATCTCTAAGACTAGTCAACAGCCTTAAAACAGATACTCTATACATTTCTGTGTCAAATCAAGTCATGAAATATGAATTCATATACATTACTCTTTCCACAGAGACTTAGTAGGTTATTGGGAATTTCTAAGATTTTCAATGTTTTTTTCTCTTCAGTTTACTTAGGAATGTGGTTTGTTCAAAGTGTGTTTAGCTTTTGAGTGCCCCTTTCTACTTAAATTCAATTAAAAAAATATCAAACTTGTATTTGGTGATTGGTTACAAGTTTTGATATTTTACACTTCTGTACAATCAGTTGCTCTTTAGAACATATAACAGTAATTGTTACCCCATCCTTAAATGAAGAATAAACTTTCTCATCTGAAAAAAATAAAATTGTTATTTAATTGATGATTGTGGTGGCCACCACAAAGTGGATTACAACTTAGAATGGAAACTTTTGCAACTACAAATAGCAAAAATATTTGTGATAGTTTAGTAGAAATGAAGAAGAAAAAGTTAAATAAATGAAGATGTAGCATTGCTCTGATTACTTAAATTCTAACCCCAAATGAAATATTTTTCATCTATTAAGCTGCTTTCTTCAACATAACTCTAACCTTTATTTTTGAAGAAGAGGTTGGAACATCTGGGGAAACCACATGCAAAGCTTAAATATTACTACTAACTTTTAAATTCATCTCTTATTCCAAAATTCAGCATAAAGTCTCTTCTTTCTTAACTAGTATATAAGAAACTGGGATGAATCAGATAAACCTGAAACTAACAGAGAACACATTATTTATTACAGAAGAGTAATTTTTACTGCTTATATGTTTACATAACTATTTCCTGGATTAGAATGATTTAAAACCTTGTGGAAGAGCTAGGGAATTCTACACCTATGTGAAATTCATGACTAGACCACTGATGAGAGAAAGATGATAAATTCTGGTTATCTATTGAAAACATGCTGTGCAGAGTTTATTTCAAAATCAAAATAAATTCAGGATCAAAATCATAAAAAATAAAGACCAAGAAGACTGTGAAGCAAGAAAAAAATAGCACTACTACTGTAATACTATTTTAATTGGATGATCTGATTTGTGTAATATTATACCCACTCTTTTGAAAGTGAAGGGTGTGTTTGAATTTTCTTTCCTAATAAAAATAAAAATATTACCTTTCTGTGACGGAGCAGGTAAAAAAAAATTCTTTCCATAAGAAGATCAGAAACTTTATTAATGGATAATTTGTTTTCCAAATGTTTATTATATACCATTCTTATAACTATGATATTATATCCAATAAGATTCTACTTGGACCAACTCACCTGTTTCTAGTACAAACATTCTTGAACAAAGGTTTGGTTGAAAATTGGAGTGATTACCTTAATTTCAGGCAAATGTTACTTCTCTATAATTTCTAAGCTCTTGAACTAATATGGTTGGAAACTGGTTTCTTTTGTGCATATGTGTGTATGTCCTTAGAACAACTATATTTAGTTTGCTATAAGTCATAGGTGATAAGGTTTCATGTATGTCACAGAATATAAACCAGTTTAATATTATTGAAACACATGTAAAAGTTTGTTTGTTTGTTTTCGAATTTCACATTAAGCTACTCGAGGGCTATCTGTGCTAGCCATCCCTAATTTAACACTGTAAGACTAGAGGGAAGGCAGCTAGTCATCACCACCCACCGCCAACTCTTGGGCTACTCTTTTACCAATGAAGTGGGATTGACCATCACATTATAATGCCCCCACAGCTGGGAGGGCAAGCATGTTTGGCACGACTCAGGCGCGAACCTGCCTCCCTCAGATTACAAAGCACACGCCTGAATGCGCTTGGCCATGCCGGGCCCCATGTAAAAGTACAAGAAACTTTTAAAATATGCATAATTAAAAAAAAAGTTGTACACAGTTAGAACAACCAAGTGATATCACATTAAAATTAATGATTTACTTTTTTTTTTAACAAGTTTTTGCTTTGCATTCTCCATAAATCTAGTATAAGTGAAATAATAAGATTAATCTATTCCTTTTGCTTTTTTTCATAAATGATAGTAAATGTTTACCAAAATTATTTTGTGCTTTTAATTTTCATAGGTGTCATTAATTAAACCTTTGAATTGTGAGTATGGAAAGTAAGATCTGGAATATCTACAAGTCAGCTGAGCAACGATTGTGGTAATTTATTGAAAAAATATGCTCTCTTGTTGTGCATGTGGTACTTTGTAATAAATTTCTTTATGTTGTCTTTATCCTATGTAAAAGGTACCTTTTTAGTCTCCAAATCAAGCAAGACCTTGCTGAAGGAGCTTTGCAGTGTAATGACAACACAGCTGCACTAATTGCTTCTTATATTGTTCAAGGTGAGAAAATGCATTGGTTTTTGTTACACTTGTGCAATGTATTAAATATGAAACATATAATATGTGAGATAATATATCTTTGTCTATCTATATACATGGCCAAAGCTAAAATGAAATTATTTTTAAAGTACTATATAAATCAATTATACATGTATATATGTATGTAAGATGTTTGTAGTGTTTATTATACCAAGGGTAACATTAATTTATCCAAAAATTCAAAGTTTTTAATTTTTCAAGCTAGTAGTTGTTTGTTTGTTACCAAGTTTATTTTACATTAATTGGTTTAATTCTTCTTAATAATTTAGTAATTATTAAAGCATCTCTCCCTGTGAATTAATAATGTGTGGTGAAATCTCTGGTAATTGGTTAAAAATATATACACAAATAAAAATATAATTCACTGAATTTCAATACAGCATATGTGTAAAAGGTAAAATATCAGTTTTAGAGCTGGTAGATGTGTAGTAAGACTAGTTAAAGTTATATATGTGTATCTTGTAAAATTTAAAGTTAGTGAAAAATTATTTATTTTTCAGAATTTGCTAGCTAAAATGTCTTATACTTAATGTCAGTAAACAACATTGAAAAGATTCTTAAAGAAATTTCAACCTAGTTGTGGTGCTAAATATTAAATTTCACAATTAAAAAAAAAGTCCTGGAATTTGATTTATTCTCAATCGTTGGTTAATTCAAACATAAGAAATATGATACAGAAAATCAACATTTTATGTAATTATAACAAAGTTTATTTACTGATTTATTCAAATATGTAAACAATAATCTTCATGGTTGTCTGGGATTTAAGTATAGTATTACTTATTTATTAAGTTAGTTAATGATATGACCATAAGTAAAATGTAGCATATAAATTAATGAAGTCGGTTCTGTATGACAAACTGAAAAGAAGCACAAAACATTATAAATTGCTGTATGATATTACTAAAACTCACTGAGGTTCCATAAAATTAGGAGATTTAACTTAGTTAAGCTAATCTTCATAAGAGTAAAAATTTAACTATAATGGCAAAAATTATGTTGACATTATAGTCTATAATATTAATGAAACTAACTTTAAAGGAAAATAATGTCAGTGTTTACAAAAATACATACAAATCAGTTTTTTCCTCTAAAAATCCATGTAGCTTACCAATGAGTGTGCTGCAGTAGAACACATCAGGAATGCAATGCAAAAAGGGTTAAATAAATCATAAAAAATATTTGGAGGTTAAAAAATCATGACTGAAAAATACAAGTGTTAAACAAATTGTAAATAAACATCAGAGGGTTAAACAAATGAGTGAAAAATACTAGGGGGTTAAACAAATGAATGAAAAATATTAGAGGGTTAAACAAATTATAAATAAAAAACATTAGAGGGTTAAACAAATCATAAATTAAAAGAATTAGAGGGTTAAGTCATAAATGAAAACATTAGAGGGTTAAACAAATCATAAATAACAAATGTTAGATTATTATACATGGAAGCAAGGTGATATACACAAGAATGTAAAGAATTGTCTTAACATACGAGTATGTTTCAGTTTATTGATTAGTGTGAGTGAAATACATCTAGAAAATGTACAGAAAGTAATTAATTATCTGTATTTTTATTACCAACATATTTAAGTACTATTGCTGTTAGGTAAGATATTATTTGGGTATTTGTAGCTTTTGAAGTACAGTAATTGTCCACTTTTACTGATATTTATGCCATTTTAAACATTAATCAAGTCATTAAGCAACAAAACTCTTTAGTATGTAGCTCACCATTGTAGTTACACGGTATTAGTGTGTTTTGAAATTCATGTAAAAATATATGAGCACTATCTGCACCAGCCATCCCTTATTTAATAGTGAAAGACTTGAGGGAGAGCTGCAAGTTGTAACTACTCACTGTAAACTTTTGAGTTAATCTTTTACCAATGAATAGTGAGATTGAATGTCACATTATTGTGCCCACATGACTGAAAGGGTGAGCATGATTAGCTAGCTGTCTTTTTACTAGTCTTACACTACAGCTAGTGCAGGTATCTCTTGTGTAGCTTTGCATGAAATTCAAACAACAACAACAACAAAAAGTGAAATTACCTTAAGAACTAACACTCATGTATGTCTGTATAATGCAACAAGTGACATCTCCAGAGATGCCAACCATTACGATTTGAGCGTAATCATTACGATTTTGGTGTATGCATTACAGCTATACATTCATACAGACAAATATTATGACTTGTTGCAACTCCCACATTATTATATATTATATAGACCTACACAATAAAGTGATAAATTGTTCCCACAAGGCTTGAAAGGGGTGAAAAGAAAATTTCTACTGAGATACAAATAAATTTTGATAATAAATAAAAGACATAGTCCAAATGTTTACTTGCGATAATCATGTTTGTGCTTGAAATAATAAAAAATATTTGTATCTCTGTTGTCTACCAATAGTTTGAGTGTGGTGCTTCTCCATACTGGGTATGTGGAGGAATCCATAGTTATGTCATCATCGCTTGTCAGCCAATCAGCACTCGCGTAGATAGGTATTTCTTGTTTTATAAGCTGCATAGAAACTCTAATGCGATCATTCACAAGATGGAAAAAAGAGGCCTAGTTCACCAGATTGTCTTGTTTCTTTGAATCAAGAATTTAGGAAAGAGTATAGTGCAAAATATTTTGTCATTGCATCAAAAGTTAGTAACAGTCATGCATTTTGTACAGTTTGTCACATCGATTTTTCTGTGACACATGCCAGGATAAACGATTGTTCCAGACACAAAATTGGCATCTCACCAACAAAAGGCTGAGGCAAAGACAAAAACAATGCAGATAACAACATTTATGACTAAGAATTCAGAATATGACACCATACATGCAGAAGTGATGTTCACCCAATTCATCATTGGTCATAATTTATCCCTAGCTGTAGTCGATCATGCAGGACATCTATTCAGAAAAATGTTCCCAGACTCTGATATAGTGAAAAAATATGACTGTGTTGGAACCAAAACTACAGCTATTGTACAGATGTTGTGAAGATGACAAAATGATTTCAAGCATACTTACTAACAGTGTTAACAGTTTAGCCACAGATGGATCCACAGACATGAATAACTCAAAACTGTATCCAGTGGTTGTACAATATCTTGACCCTTTGCTTGGAAAAAGTGTTTGTTTTCTTTTGACAATGGTGGAATGGAAAGAAGCTTCAACGGGAGAGAATATTTTCAAGCTTTTGGACCATGAAATGAAAAAGAGGAAAATTCCATGGGAAAACTTTTTTAGTTTTTCTTCAGACAATGCCTCAATTATGTTGGGTTTTGGTAAAGGTGTGATGGGACACATCTCAAGATGACAGCCTAGCATTTACTTCATGGGCTGTGCCTGTCACCTCATGAATATTGCTGTCTAGAAAGCTTCCAGAGAACTGTCCTGCCAAGTTTCTGATATACTGATAGATATCTACTATTTTCTAGACAAAAGTGCTTGCAGAAAACAACATTTCAAAGAGTTTCAAGGATTGTATGACAAAGAAACAAGAAAAATTCTACAACTTGTTAACAAAAGATGGCTCTTACTTGGGGTGTGCCTCAACAGAATATTGGACATGTGGAAGCCATTTAAGAAGTATTTTTGCTGTGAAGACACCCTCCCATCCACACAGTGACACATTCAAGATATTCTCTCAGCCACACAGGGACATAATCAAGACATCCTCTCAGCCATACAGGGACACAAGACAACGGTCTCCAAAAGCAAACAAAGAAACATTTGATATAACTCAATATATGTTTAGGCAGTTTGACCTTGAACTAAAGAAGAGACAATCAATGAAAAAAAGAGAAGAAAATGAAAGCTAGCAAGAAAGTAACCAAGAAAAGTTATGTACAGAGTGAGTGAAATAAGTTAACAGTTTTCTTGGACAACAAAATGAACTTGTTATTTTGTCTTTTTCTTCAGTCTACAATTCCTCTATTTGAGCAAGCCAATTTGATATTGCAAAAAGAAGAACCTTGCATACACATTATGCATAGAACTCTGATCACATACTTTAAAAATATATTTGTCAGATACATCAAGCCAGAATATCTTGAAGGCAACATCATTGAACTTGACTACAACAATGAATCCTTACACAAATCTGATGAGCCAGTTTCTATTGGAAATGCTGCCAAGGAATACATTGTTAAATATGAAAAGAACCTGGACCTGATCAGCTTCTACACCAGTGTCAAGATATACTATATTGCAGCTGCAAATTACATCATGAAACATTTCCTCCAAATGATGAATTTCTGATTCACACAGAGGTTGCTGATCCAAAACTGAAAGTCAACAAATATTTCTCTTCTCTATGCTTCTTCACAGACAGTTTTCCTTTCCTTGTAAATACACATGACACGACACTATTGACAAGTTGGAAGTGCAATATTTGAATTATCAAATTGATACTTTCTTAGAAACTGTCTTTCAGTTGAATGTTGACAAGTTTTGGGTTCAGCTGTAGTTAAGGATAGAAATGGCAACTAGAAGTATGACATTCTGTGTAGGGTTATGCTTGGAATTCTTACAATCTTCCATTCTAATGCTGGCAGTGAAAGGATATTTAAATGTTATTTCTGTCATGATAGATATGGTGTTATGATATAATTATGTTGGTATAATTATGTATGACTGTTTTATTCAAGCATGGATAATGTGAAAGATTGTGTAAATTGCACGTAATTTCGTTTTAGTGTATTGACTAGTTTATATACCTGTACAAACTGTAATATAAGAGGGTCAGTACTGAATATACTAGGTTTAAAATATATCACAAAACAATATTTTTTTTCATCTAATAGGAAGTTGGATATAGTTTCCAAAACATTTTGTTTATTTTGTAGTGTGAAGTTGAAATATGATATTATTATAGCTTTTTTACTGCATTCTTCAAGCACACACACAAAATGTATGTCTCAAAAATTGTAAATGGAAGTTTGTTTTTTTTCTACAGGCTTTAATTTGTGAATATTACTATTTATATTTTTACATAACTATATTTTGAAAAGTAGATGATGTTACTTTTATAATACAGCTTTCTAAAGTTCCAAACTTGAAGAGGTAAAAAAATTATTTTCCACATTTTGTTTATTTATCCATCATCTCAATTACATTAACTTTTTTGTCAACCATGCAGTTTTTAGCTGAACATTTGTAAATTGTTATTTTATGTTAGAGCTTCTTTGTCTATTACTTTAGCTTAAATAATATTCTCTGCTTTGTAATTTTGGTTTGATTTCATTAACTCGTTTAAATCTAGCTGACTGTGGAGATTACAATGTAGAGGAGTACCCTGACCACACGTATTTATCTTCATTCAAGTTTGTACCATATCAAAATGATGAACTGGAAAGAAAAATTATGGAGAACCACAAGAAACATGTGTATGCTAAATTGTTGAGATTTTTTCTTTTGATTATCCCTGTGTGATTTCACTTACTACATGGAAAATATCTTTTCACACACTATTAATTGTAACTCTTAAAGTGAACCAAAAGTTTTTTTTACGTACTTCTTTTGTAATTTCTTCTAAATCCATCTACTACTTTCACTCTCATAATATGACAACCATTGCAAATTTTCTTTTTATACCTTATCTGAAATTTGATACTCTGTTGTATAATATAATGTATTCACTTATATCCCTATGTTTTTAAACAGCATCCACTTATATCTTGTATCTTGTCTTCCAAAACATACTTACCATCAATTGGCACTGATGGTTATTCCTTGAACTTCACTTTGCCCATTCCAAACATTGGTCTTGCTCCAATCTCTTATACCCCACTTAATTGCTCTTGGTAACTTTTGACCTTGTGGCACTCCACCTATGTCTGTGTATCCTCTATCCTGGTACTAAGTATAAGCACCTCACTCAGATAATGTAACCACTTTTTTTTTATTTTGACATAACATTGATCACAATTTTCTTTGATTTGCTTTATTATGTTTTGAATTGTAATTTTAGCATTGCATTGTGAATTTTCTAAAAACAAAAAAAAAAAGGAAAAAGAAATTGGAACACTTTTCAGGCATGAATTCCCATGTTATTGTTGTTAGCATGGGGACTTATCAAACCTCCTTTTTTTTCTTCCTCTGGCATGGGTGGAGAGTCACTTTCAGTTGAGGCTGTCTATGACTTGATATTTTGTGAGATGGAGATGTTCCTTCTGGGAGTTCTGGAGCTTTTTTTCTTGATGATATGAAATATTCTGGAGGAAGTTGAA
This sequence comes from Carcinoscorpius rotundicauda, assembly GCA_011833715.1. Taxonomy (NCBI): domain Eukaryota; kingdom Metazoa; phylum Arthropoda; class Merostomata; order Xiphosura; family Limulidae; genus Carcinoscorpius; species Carcinoscorpius rotundicauda. Next base: position 54,082,807 of record CM022395.1, read on the forward strand.
GTAAAGTAAGATGCTGAAAACAAAAGATTCTCATGTGGCCAATTTTGATTACTCACCTCCTGCTTTTTTTTTTAGTTAGCTACTGTGTGAGAATTTGGGGCTTTCCTCAGTTGCCATTAAGTCTGTTCCTTCTTTTATGGCAAAAAAGTCAGGGAGAACTACATAGTTTTTCCTTCCATGCGTGATATTTCTGGTTCAGACTGGATGATTTACTGTTTTAATATATGATGGAATAGATATACGTTTTACTGTCATTTGTCTGTTCATATGCTTTAGATTACCATCACCAGATGGATGTATATTTTGATTCCACAGACTAAATTTGCTTTTGGATATACAGGATTCTAGACTGGACCATGTGGTCACTTTGAACAGCTCACAGTTTCATATATTTGTTTGACCTTCACTTCTCACCAGCATTTGTATGTTGTTGGGATTTATTGAGTAGATACCTTGTTGGGGTGAGTTTTTCTGTTTGCTGTAATTCTTCTTTTCTTTATCTCTTGATGTTTATTAGGATCTCAGAGGAGGTGGAATCATGAACTGATGTCACCTTTTCCTTCTTCCCTTGTTTTTGTTGGATTCTAGACTTTCTTTGGCTCCTACTGGTAGCCCAGGTGCAACTATGCCTCATGTGTCTCAAATGCTGGATTGTGTTTTACACTTTATGAATGCTGATATTTCATCCTCAGTTTCAAGGCTCTTCCCTTCAGGCCAACTGTCACCAATGGTGTTGGTGTCTATCCCCAGTGGGTGGGTTGTGTAAGTAAGGTTATAATGATTGATTATATTCCTTCTCAGCAGAGCCATGAGTATTTCAGTTTCTGGTATTGGGGTTGATCCTTCTGTTCACTTCTCTACCTTCATTATTGTCTCAACCTGTGGTATTTTCACCCCAACTGATCATTGGAGTTTGAATATTCATTTCCAGGGTATCAGTGAGTTATTGATCACAGGATTGGTTATGAAAGTCAATCCCACTTTTCCAGGATTATATTTTCATTGATTTATTGCAACCAAGACAACAGGAGACTGGTGGATGATCGTTGATCTTTCTTGTCTCATTTAATTCACTGATCCTCCTAGGTTCACAATGAAATCCTTTTCTCAACCTAACTTGGCATTCTTCATCTGGTCTGTGGATGGCCAAATTCAATTTTGCTAATACATTTCTGGTGAATTCTTTCTAACATTACTTATGTTTTGTGAACAGAGGTTAGTTTCTGCTGTTTATGGATCTACTCTGCACCATATGTTTCCTGCAGGATCATACAAGTTTTTTCATGTTTCAAGCTGGGTTTACCCATCTCCAGTCTGAGTTCATACTATGAAATAGATAGTTAGACTTGTACTTCAGTGAATAGTTCTGCCTTCTTTTGGGCATCTCTAGAATCTCTTATTCTTTCAGGTTGAACATGCACATACAATCTTTCTGTTGATCATTACACAACCAGTGAATTAGGAATTTCAATTTACTGAATCATCCAGTCTCCATCAAGAGCTGTATCTTAGTTCTTGAGTAGTAGTTGGATCAGTCAAACATAATCATCAGTGTTTCTGTACCATCCCTATGACCCAAGTTTTATCCTTTCACAGGTGCCTCACTTCAAGCATGAGGTACATATATTGGCAGCCAAGAATTCCAGGGTGTATGGATGGAAAATGAATCTTCCTTCCACATCAATAATTTCAAACTTCTCAACAGGCAATGGTTTGAGGTCTAGATCTGTTGTAGTGGAATATTATCATGATTCTTTCCATTATTTCTGCTATGGTTTCTTATTTTTCATGTTGTAACAGCACACATTCTTGGGACCTTTGTTTTTGAACTGTGGTTATTTCTTTAAGGAGCTCACTACCATCATATCAGCCTCCTGGCTTGTCATTTTCCTGGAGTGAATGAATTTCTTAGCAGGTCACTTGTTTCAGCCCAATTGGTTTGACAGGCTTATTGGATTTTTCCTTCAAAGGTTTTCTGATGGATTTTTTTTTCAGTTCAAATTGCTAATTATTAAAACATTTTTCAGTCTTTAACACTCAATTACAGACATTTTTGTCCTCATTACCTCATCCTCAGTCTTTGGCAATAGATTTATTTAGTCCAGATTGAACAGGATTGAACCTCTATTCCTTTCCCCCAGTTTTCTGCTACTGAGAGTTCTGGCTGTGATCTGATCTTCTATTTGAGAGCTCTTGGAAGCCTGAGGTTAGCTGACCTAACCATGGTATTCTCTTCTACAGCATATTCAAGAGGGTCCACATTTGCATCTCCCTCTTTGGCTATCTATTAAGTCAATTCCAATCCAACATTCTAAACCCAAACTTTTCCCAGTTCCTTGAGGTTTAACTGATAATGTTACTTGTGTCTGCTTCACAAGGAGTTTGAACCCTCTTCACCCAAACATATACACTATTTTTTGACTTGGGTCTAGCCTTGTCTCCTGTTATTTTGTGTATGGCAGCTTTGTCAAATGTTTTTTGCTCTTCCATACTATTCAACCTTCCACATTTGTTTCATCATTTTTTTCCAAAGTCCTTTCATTTACCTCATTTAGATATTAAAGTGGTATTACATGCTTTGTATGACATTCATTCAAGCTTTTAGCTTCTGTACCATGTATCACACTTCCCTTAACCCTTTCTCAGTAGGCTTGGTATAGTATAAATGAGTTAAACATGTACACTATAACTTTTGATACTTTTTTAGCACATAACAGGGAAAATGTGAACACAATAAATGCTTATATCGACCATGCCAAAGTGAATGTTTGAAGTTATTTGCAATGACAGCTGTACAACTTGCTACTGAGACCTCTTGTTGAGCATTTCCTACCCTGTTTAGGACTTCTTTTCAGTATGGTCTTAAACTTCTGACCAGCTAATATTTTGGCTAATTTCATAGTGTACACACTTTCCCTATTAAATGCTAAAAAAGTTTATTTTTATTTTCCCATTTCTTATTTTCATCTTTCAAAGCCCTACTCAAATAAGTGGTTGAGTATAACAGTTGAAAATACATATTTTTTCTTTATGTTCATTGGCCTTAAGATTTTGGCCAACAGTTTACATATTATTTTTGTTAAATTGTCCTTCCAGTTGTGTTTGACTGACATTATAGAACTTGTGCTGACAAAGGCGCACGTACAGTTATGTTACCACATCCAATAATATAAAAGTGACCAATTTTGACTGTAATTTAGTGGATTAGGTAAAATACAATTATATTACAATTATTATGCATTATGTGCATGTATAGATTAATACTATTTATAGATAAGTTCTTAAACTTATTTTTCTTAAACCACAGAACAGTAAATGGATAAGTGGAGCAAGCAATTATATCTTCTGGTTATAACAGCCTTTCTCTTTGTTTCTTTTTTGCTGAAGGTTGCTTTGCCTTTTCAAATTTTGCATGTTGGGGATATGAAACAAAATAATTTTCTTTATATTTCAAGTACACATTTGAAATAACCAAAAATTCATAAATAACTGTACTAATACTATAGAATTGTGCTATAATGTATTAGGCTTAATACATTACAAAGTTTATTATTTTGTCTAAAAATACGAAATTTTGGTCTGAAAGAATAAGATAGCTTCCAAACACTTTAAAATGACCAACAACTGACTGTAGGTCTTTCTGAGCTTTTAATTGGTTATTTATGTCATACATTGAAATAAGTATATATAAAGGATCATTTCCAAAAACAAAAAGATGTGATAGGTGTTTGTTTCAGTACATAAGCAATATCTCAGTTTATATGAAAGATATGAGGCTTTTATTTTATCTTCCAGCCAGTCAGTATTAGTAATTTGAGTCTCCAGGCATCTAATTTGAACCAGTGTTGCATTCAACATGTCATGAAGAAATTAATTAATATATATAATACTAAAATTTGAGTTATAATCTACAATTTGATAACAAACATTGACATATATTCATAAAATAGTAATTCAATAAAATTTTGATAGTATGTTAACAAACACGATGACATGGCCTTTGATCCATGCAGTATCATGATATGGTTAATGGGTATTTTTGTTGCTGCTAGCATATAAATATCATACATTGAAGCTGTTTGCACTACATATGAATAGGACCTTATCACTCCACTTTGGTCCTGCTATACCCTGCTATTTCCTTTCTTCTTAAGTTTCAAGCAGACAGGGAGGGGATAAATCCTCATCAGTTCTTTTGCCAGTCATTTCTAACCTCCAATAAATAATCAAACTCTGATCATTTGTTATGTCTTGTCAGATCCCTGAGGCACTATGTGGTTCTTACTAATTTCTTTCCAAGTGATGGTCCTCGACTCTCTTTATTCATTGGGTTCTTTGGTTCCCCAAGATTTATTTTGGGTTGGATTTGCAAATATTTTTGTTACTTATTTCAAACTTTATTTACAGATAAGAAAACATCTAAGAGTCTCATCTCATCAGATTCATGCCCACCCACCACCATCAAGACAGGTTATTTTAATTACAAGCTACGGCCATACATTCCAAACCTTCTCAGATGTTTCTAGTGTCAGTGGTTTGGTCACTTGAAGACATTATGTTGTGGTTTCTTGATGTATGCTCATTGTGGTGGCAAGTACCACAATGCATACAAGTGTGAAAAAGATCCTCATTGCATCAATTGCAATGGCTTTCATCCATCCTACTTTTGTTCTTGCCCTAAATGGTTGGAAGAAAAAGAGTTGCAGCATTTGAAAGTGATTTAAAACATTATTTACCCTGAGGCTCGAAAGTTGCTGTCCACCACTTCATCTTGGATGTATGCTGCTGCACTTCATTCCACAACTACAGTAGGAGTGCAGATGGATCTCTCTGTGCTTCCAAAAATATCGTTTTCAAACTGAATGAAAAGTCTTTTGACCTCCATGGTTAAGAAACTTGATGAATCAGCTTCAACACCCATCTCTGTCCTTAACATACATTCCAGTAAACCTCAAGATCCACTTCCTTTGGTTCTGGTTATGGGCATTTCCTCAGGTACATTTTCTCCCACCCTAAGATGCAAAATGATCATTTGTTCATGTCCTCAGTCACTGGAATTCTCTTCCAACAGCAAAGACCTGCCCAATTGACCCAAGGCAGGATCCATGGAGGTCTACAGACTTCTCTTGAATAAAAACAACAAAGAGAAAAGGTGTGGCCATAAACAGAAGGGCTCTCCACCTAATTTTTCTACATACAAATAAAAATGACGACCTTGATACAGTGAAACTGTCGATATTAATGTTTTAATCTCAATGACATCAAAGCACTGATTGCTTCCTACCATCCTGTATATCTTTCCTCACAGGAAACATTTTTGAAACCTGCTGATATTGTGACCTTTCAGCAGTTTTCTTAATACAGAAATAACAGGCTGTGTGATGGATGAGTACATAAAGGGGTGGTGCTGTTGGTTGATCAGCATGTGCCCACCCTGTCTTTGCCAATTGCACACCCTTAGAGGCCATAGCCAACTGTGTTTCCTTAGGTCATACCATCACTGTTTGTTCTCTCTTCCTGTTGCCTGGAGAGACCTATGATCAACCAGCTCTTGATGCTCTCATTGAACAGTTGTCATCTCCCTTTTTCATCCTGGGAGACCTTAATGGACATCATCCCCTCTGGGGATACTAATGCTATGGGAGGGGTTGCTCCATAAAGAATATGCTCTCTGATCACAATCTTTCTCTTTAAAGTAGTGGTTCTTATACTTATTTTCATGTACCGAGTCTGTCCTTTACTGTTATTGATCTCTTAGTATGCTCCCCTTCACTATTCTCCCACTTTTCATGTTGGGTTGACAAAAATCCATGAGCCAGTGATCATTTTTCTATGATTTTGAGAGAGACTAGTCTTGGTTGATGCCACCTGACCATTATGCCCTGGTAAAATCTGGATCAAGCAAACAGGCCCTCTTTCACTGCTTTCGCAGAACTCAGTTCTGCCATCAATAGACAACTGTGTGGCAGCAAAACTGACTGAATTATACAGGCAGCTGCTCAATGTATTTCTAAAACCTCAACATGTTTTCCACAATATTCTCATCCATGGTGGAATCCTGCCTGCCACATGACAAAAAAGGCTCAAAAATTGGTCTGGGATACTTTTCGTAGGTATCCCACACTCTTGCACTGCATCACCTTCCAGCAGGCCTGTGTACATGCTCAGTGGGTAAGACATCAAAGCCAGAAGGACTCTTGGATTAAGTTCTAAAGGAGCATTTTACCACCAGTTCCAAAGTCATATGGGACAAGATTTGAAAGGTCAATGGGACATAATTCTGTCACGCTCTCAATCTTGCTATCTAATAGCCAGGAAAGAGCTGATACTCAGAGCATTGCTGATACTGTAGGTGAAAAGTTTTGTTGGGTATCTAGCATTTCTGCTTCTTCCTCCACCTTTTTTAGCCATCAAGACTTGGGCATAGTGATCACGTATTTCCTTTTGAGCTTATTGTATCTAATGAAATAATCGTCCCATTCCTTTACACTGGTGGAACTCAAAATGGCCCTTCTTCGGTCAGACTTGATGATGTACACTATGAAATGCTGTGCCATCTATCTCCTGCTTTTCTTGCTATTCATTTGACTTTTTTAACCAGATCTGGCAGGAGAATGTTCTTCCTGGTGCCTTGTTTCAAGCTATTGTTCTACCTTTCTCTAATCCTGGAAAGAATCCCAAGATTCCTTCAAACTATCATCAAATTGCTTTGACGAGCTTTCTCTATAAGATCTTAGAGAGGATGGTTAATGCTTGTCTTTTTTGGTTCTGTGAATCAAACAACCTCCTCTCACCCACCCAGTGTGGGCTCCAATGACAGCACTCCACCATGGACCACCTGATTTGACTTGAAACATCAATCAGAAAAGCCTTTCCCAAACAACAACATCTTGTATCAGTTTTCTTTAACATTGAGAAGGCACATGATACACCATGAAGGTATGGCATTTTGCAAGACCTCCATATGTATAGGTTACGTGGTCATTTGTCCATTTTTATTAAAAATTTTGAAATGGATAGGCAATTTAGAGTTTGTGTGGGTTCAACACTTTCCTGTTTTTTTCTACAGGAACTTGGAGCCCCTCAGGGCTGTGTTTTGAGTGTTACACTTTTCGGTATAAAGATCAATGTCATTACTGAACAACTCTCTCTTACTGTTGCAAACAGGCTCTATGTCGATGACTTTCACATCTCGTGTCAGTCGTTGAACATGAGACATATTGAGCAGCAGTGGACCACAGCAAACGATTTTAACTTTTCTCTCTCTAAAACCGTTTGCATGCTCCTTCACTGCCAACGTGGTATTTATCCTGATCCTGAACTCTGTGTTGATGAAGTTGTGCTGCCTGTAGTGCCTGAGACAAAGTTCTTAGGGCTTATCTTTGACCATAAGCTGACCTTCATACTACACATGAAGCAGCTATGGGTCAAATATATAAGAGCACTGAACATCTGTGTCCTCTCTTCCACCACCTGGGGAACAGACTGATGTTCTGTGCTAAAGATGTATTGAAACTAATTTATGGATCACTGTTCTATGGCTCTGTCAGGACCTTGGCCTTAAAGATGCTTTAGCCCATTCATCATCAAGAACTTTGGCTCTGTATAGGGGCTTTCGACACTTCCCCAGTTCAGAGCTTATATACAGAGTCTCATGAATCTTCTTTGCACCTCTGCCATTTGCAACTGTCTTTATTGTATGCTTTGAAACATCGTTCCTTACCAAAGCATTCCACCTGGGGTTGTGTTTTCATTCCTCATGGGCTGTACTTTTTAAAACAGATGATCTGCCATTGCTCCTTTTGGTATTTGTATCCAGGCACAGTTGGATGTATTGGGTCTGTTCTTGGATAACATTGCTGTATCCACTGGTAAGCCCATATCACCATGGATTATTACAATCCCCAAATGTGACCTGTTTTTAAGTAATCTGAGAAAAGCAGACACTCTCAATTGGAAATAGTGTCTGTCTTTCCTGAACATCTTTCGAACCATCCTTCCATTCCTATTTATACAGGTGGTTCGAAATCAGGTGACTGTGTGGGCTATGCAATGGTTTGTTGTGGTTTGGTGTTTGTGCGCAGAATTCCTTCTACAGCTTCTGTGTTCACTGCTGAACTGTACGCCATTTCTCTTGCCCTGAATTATAAAGAAGCTAAGCAGTACTCAAGTTGCACTATTTATACTGACTTGCCCAGTTCTCTACTGGCCCTGGAATAGTTTTATGTTCCTTCACACCCTGTTCTTGCAGATATTTAAAACTGAATATCCCATTTCTCTTTAACATATAATTCTATTCAGTTTTTCTGGATATCAGGCCACGTTGGTATTTGCAGGAATGAGCTTGCTGACACCACAGCTAAATCTGTCTGCTCTGGCACTATCACTGCTGTGCCTGTTCCATCCATGTACTATGGTCCTGTATTGAAAGCTCTGCTCCTTGCCAGTTGGCAATCGACTTGAAGTGAACAATGTGAAAACAAGCTTTTCCAAATAAAACCTTTTATTGGACTTTGACTGTCTTACTTCCATAAGGATTGGAAAGATTGGTGATTGTGACATTGTAAACCGTATAAGTGTTTTTAGTTTTTTAAAGGCCATTAATCTTTTTAATGCTATTTAAGTTTTTTTATTTACACATTACATCTTTTTTAATGTGATTACATTTTAAGAATCAAAGTACATCTAGTTTAATTTGAAATTAGAAAATGGCTGTAATGTCAAATAACTTGAAACCAGGACTGGAAAGGCCAACGTCAGGTGGTTAATGGTGATTTTGAACATATCTGTTAGTCTTTTAACTTTTTAGCAGATGTTTGGCACAAATAACCCAGTTGTTTTGCACCATAAAATACCAAATGAACCAACCATCACCCTTTATACAGAATATACATTTGCATGATATAGTGCAGTTTTTCACTTGTGAACCATTTTATATCTTTGTACACTTGTTCTATACAGATTGTTTTGTATGGCTAATGCCCCCAACTGGCCCCTCTACCTTCTTATGTGGAATTCTAGCTCTTAAGTGTCAGAAGATAAGTATGTTTTTGAAGTTAACATTTTCCTAAACTAAAAATGTGTTTCCATTAATTCTTACCTCTGCTGACACCATCTTACCATTCCTCTCCATCAAGAACATGTATTAGCAAGTCTTGAAAAAGTGCTTATGTACAGTACCAAGATAAGATGGTCATTGATGTTACAAGGTAAGAAATGGTAAAGGGCATTTAAATGTGTTGTAAAAAACTGGAGCAAGTGAGACCAATTCTTAGATGGGCAAAGTAAAGGTTGAGGAATAGATTCAAGTGTCAGCAGAGGAATTATTGGAAATACATTTTCAGTTTAACTCTTTGTTTACTTTTACTGAAAGTTAATATAATGTGTTCATCTAGACATGAACTGGTTAATATCAATTATACATCTTTCACTCATATTTTACCTTTGATCTTTTCTTCTACTTGAGTGTAGCTGTTTAGAAAGGTTCTGGCTTCTTGTTCTTACTGTATTTATCTAGTGATCTTTTCTCATGTTAAAAATCATTAAAATTTAATAACAGAGGACAATCACCAAGTGAAGCTGACGTAAACTTGCTGGAAATTGCTAGACGCTGTGAACTTTATGGAATCAAAGTGACTCCTGCAAAGGTTGTATCAGTTTAGTAAAAATTAAAGAAATGATGCCTGTATTTGTATTAACTTGCAATTTTGATCATTCTTGAATCAAGAGTAAATTTAAGTAAAGGTCGGGTCACTTTAAGAAAGTAGATAAATTTAAAAAATATATTCAATGTTTATAAAATGTTAATGTTAAACTTGTTTTTAGGAAAAGGTATTTCTAAGTTAATATTGATAATTTATTATCTTCCAATATAATATTGAGTGAAAACCCACAACCTCTTAATGTTAAATTGAAATAACTTTTAACAGAAAGGTACCTAATAATGTATAACATTATTATTATTAGCAATACCAATATGAAAAAAAACTTGATTGTGTATTTTGCCTTTTCATAAACAAATAATTAAAATATTATATAATGATAAAGATTGATCAAAGAAAAATATTAAGTAAAAATTGTAATTTAATGTTTTCCTAATTTAACCCTAAAAATTTACTTGGATAAAGGCATATTTTCATCCATTAACTAAAATGAAAACTTATTTTACACAGATTAGTTGTTATAATGGAAGAATGTGATGGTGGAAAAGTTAACGTATCTGTAGTTTCTGAAACTTTAGACTTGTAAAACGTGTTGAAGATAAATAATGAAAATAGTGTTACATGTACTGGGAGATTTCTTCCCTTTTATGTCTTCCTACAGTGTAAGTGATTATAACAACAGCTTCAAATGTATATGTATTATAATTTATAATTATTCTGCAAAGGCCTCTATACATCTCCAAAGTTTGTGAAAATGGACTAGAACAGAAGTGTTTGTGTGTAGAATTAGTAGTAGAAATGAATTTACATGTTAATTATTTTAGGATCTTGATGGTGTACATCTTAACCTTGCTGTTGCTCATTCGGGGATCCTAGTGTTTCAACGCTCAACAAAAATTACCACCTTTTCTTGGGCAAAAATACGGAAATTGAGTTTTAAAAGAAAAAAGCTGATGATCAAATTACATCCAGATGAATCTGTAAGATTTTATTTTATATTTTTAAAAGCAGCTGCCAACACTAATTTTCAGTATGCATGTTTATTATCTAAATTACTCAAATATAAAAAAACAAAAAAACAAAAAATTGTGTATGCTAAACATTTGAGCAAACATCACAATATAACATCCAACAGAGGGTAAGTCACAGATAAACAATACAAAATCAAACAAAAACATAGGTAATGTGTATTTCTTGGTCCTTAATGCTATATTCCATAATATAGTTCAGAAAGAAATATTAATAGAAGTATAACATATGCTTGTTACATTTACAATGAGAAGCAGCAGTTTGTAATTAACTTGAAAAAACTCTTACTTACTTAATATTTTAATTTATTTTATCCAGTATATTGCATGAGACACCACCTTTTATTTATAATTGTGGGTGTATGAATAAGTAGATAGTTTTGATCATTGTATATTGGAACAGAATGCATAACATAATGACTGTGAACATCATTTAATTTGATATGAAGTAATGTGACATCATTTATGTACAATTTATTTCATGAGTCAAATGTGCAAAATTAAAAATTAACAACTTGTGTGGTAAAAGTTGTAGCTGAAGTTATTTGAGCTATAATGTAGTGCAGTAAATCAGTATGTTCCATTAATGGTCTTAAAAATTGGTCAAAATGCTAAAATTTATTGCAAGCTTCTTTGTTTTATTTTAATGAATTTTTTGAGAAATTATTCAGATTTTATGGGAATGGGGACTTTTTTTTATGGTGTTTTTTAAATGTTTCATCATTTTAAAGGGAATTTACAGAGATGTAGTGGAGTTCTTCTTTGAGGAAAGAAACAGCTGCAAGAATTTCTGGAAGAAGGGTGTAGAAAATCATGCGTTTTTTCGCTGCTCAGACTCTCTCAAGTTACCTCGGAAGAGATCCCGTATCTTAAGTAGAGGATCGTCTTTTAGGTATACACTTAAACCTGTCACGATGGGTCATTGCATTTTTTGACTCTCATTCAAAGTATATTGTGAATTTATGTTATTAAGTTTGGTACCAAACTGTATATTATAACTCAAATTTTTATATTATACATTCTTTAATATATTTCATTTCTTAATTTAAAAGTAAATATTTCAATAAACATGCCTGAACATTGATTTTTGTGTGTCTCTCCAAAGGAGTCTTTAGAGAATTTGAAATTTCATATTTGTTTAGAACCAAATACAGCTCAGTTACTAAAGTTGATGAATTATAATGAAATTCTATATTATCGAAATTTCTTAAGGATTAGCAACCTACAACAAGCAGCAACCAAGTATAAAGGTTGTAATAACAAGAAGAAATTATTGTTCTTTATATTTACTTTTCTATATTTTAAGAAAAAATAAGTTTAATAACGTATATACATATAGAATGTATAATAATTGAAATATGACTGTATTTTGTAAAATACCAGTCCACTAAAACACAGCCCAAAACAGGTGACTTTCTGTAGGTCATTTTTATATTTTTAGATATAGTAATGAGAGTGCACATGTGCTGCACAACTGTAAGTTCTATCAACTTGGCTGAAAGGTCACTATAATAAAATTAAAGATGTGTATAATGTTATGATGTTTAAGCTATTTAGAATAACTATTTTTATTTTTGAGGTGTAATTTACAGTCATTTTTGAGACAAAAAAGAATAATTTATATTCTAATTTTCTATAGTGGCTGCAAGACTGGTCAAATCTATAGAACACATACCAAGATTCCAATTCAATAGCAAAAATAATGTAAAGCTCCTTCTTAAAAAACATTTAATAATTATCCAGAAGTTATTTAACATTTCACATATGAAATGTGAAATTTTAAAATGAAAATTACTCTGCATTCTAAAAGAAAAATAATTTATGAGAAAATCTGTAATTGAAGTATCTTAATACTTAATTTTAAAAATCCTGATATTTCTGACATGAAAGCCTTGTATTTATTACCAATAACATGCAAAATTTTGTAAATATATGCATACCAGGGGAGTAGATCCTGGGGGATGGAGAAACATTCCCTTTCATTTTAGGTGGGGAGTATGGTGCATACAATCAGTGATGTCAAGAAACCCACTTGTTGAGAATTTTATATGCAAAAATGGCTCATTTGGGTTGAGAAAATATTTTACATAGAAGAGCGAACAATGTTTCGACCTTCTTTGGTCATCGTCAGGTTCACAAGGTTGATCCTTCTGTTCACTTCTCTACCTTCATTATTGTCTCAACCTGTGATATTTTCACCTCAACTGACCAGTGGAGTTTGAATATTCATTTTCAGGCTATCAGTGAGTTATTTATCACAGGATTGGTTATGAAAGTCAATCCCACTTTTCCAGGATTATATTTTCATTGATTTCTTGCAACCAAGACAACAGGAGACTAGTGGATGATCATTGATCTTTCTTGTCTCATTTAATTCACTGATCCTCCTAGGTTCATAATGAAATCCTTTTCTCAACCTAAGTTTGTGAACCTGACGATAACTGAAGATGGTCAAAACGTTGTTTGCTCTTTTATGTAAAATATTTTCTCAACCTAAACGAGCCGTTTTTGCATATAAAATATGGTGCATACAATCATCCCTCCTACAGTTTGGTCTGTTGAATTGTTTTATTGCATCACAGGCCTACAAATTGTGTGTTTGTTCTTGTGATTCTCGTGTTCTTACCAATTGAATTACATAATTAGGCCTAGATGTAGGCTTTTTCAGCAGATCAAAATGTACCTCTTTATATAGGCGTGCTTCTAAGCTTTTCAATCTAAGCAATAGTTTGTAAGTATCAGTCAGTATACATGCAAGGCTTGCAAGCACTATCACAGAATCTACCTACATCTTGTTTACGTAGTGTAAGATTAAATAAAATTTTATTCATAACAGATTTAACAGAGCATGAAATTCAAAAATGTTACTCCCAAGCATAAACTCCTGTGATCTAGATCTGGCAGGCCGTTTGTACCTTGTAGCTGCATCAATCTAATGTGTGTATTGTGCGGTTTTCCTCAGCCATTTGTTTTTATGCATGTCTAGCTGGTTTTATTGTCAAATGCCTTACTCTCCTCAGCTGCCAAATCCACTGACCGTAGTGTACATTTAGTATACAGTTAATGACAGGTTCGGGCCACTTGGATCCAGATGCGCCCTACATCATCCCCCTCTGCTCCCTTTAGTCTGAGTCTCGATTTTACAACAGGGCTCATTAGACCTGTGTTTGTGGTTCTCATTAATCCATGACATTCCAGATTATCACCACCCTCTAATAAATTGCTGGTGCTTTATGGTAAAAGAACAATACATTATCTTATCACAAATAGTAAAAATATTGTATTTTCTTGTATAATTAGAACTCAAAAGGAGCAATTTCAACTGCCTGAAGCCTCTACTCGAATTGTATTGCTAGCTTTTGTTTAAGTGGATGTATTTAATAGACGTGCTTATAGACATTATATCACAACATGTTTGCCTTTTAATGAGCTTTAACAGGAATATAATATATTTGTGATTGTTTAAGTATTTATCAAGAAACTTGCTATTACTTGGGTTGTAACAAGCACACATTATTGTCCCACTGATGCCCAGGTGGTTAATCAGCTCAGTAGTCACTGTGGGTTTTGTGTGTTTGAGTTAAATACATTGTACAGTTAAGTCCTACTTCCATTCTGTTATATCTTCATTCTTTGTACATTAGAGTTTTTCAATAAAGACTGTATTTTATACTGATGAGTCATCTGGCAAACAGATTCCAATTATGACAAGCAAGTGTCTGAAACTTTCCGATATTAGACAGTTCTGCATGCCAGTTACTAGTACTACAAGTGACAATGCAGATGCAGATAATCCAACAACTTCAAGTCAAGAAATAGAAACTTGCCATGCAGAGGAAATACCATGTTCATCAGAGGATGAGTTTGAAAATGCTTGTGCAACTATTGCACGTCATGAACCACCAAATAGCTGTGAAACAAGTTTGTGCAGTAATGGAAAATCTGACACTCCACAGATACAGTGTGGAAAGCCATATCATCCAGATGCACAACTAATACCATGGCAGAAAGCAAAATCTCAAAATATCAACTTCCAGGGCAAGTGGTTTGATGAGTTCCCATGGCTGCACTTTGACAACGAGACTCAAAAAGTCACATTCTTTCATTCTGCCACGTCAGAAAATAGAAGCCTTTTTACAGGGAAATTGGAAAGACCAGTGGAGTATACCTTCATCTCCACCGGTTTTTTTCAGCTGGAAAAAGGCAAAACAGAAATTCAACACACACCAATCCTCCTCTTAGCACAGATTCGCTATATCTCCAGAAGCTTGTGAATGTGTTCGATATTCTGTCCAGTGGGTACATGAACTTGGTGTTTTGCTTCAGAGGTCAGGAAAATACAAGAAATCTTTGAAAATATTGTATTGTCAGACAGCCACAATGGTCCAGTTAAATACATCCGCCCACTATGTCCAACACACTGGTTGTGCTGCCTGTCTGCAGTTACATGTGCTAGTGATCACTACAGTGACATTGTTGATTCTTTGTCTGAATTAGCAAATGAAAAATCATATGTAGCAGGTCTGCTTGATGGATTTGACAAAGGAAAGACAGTTTTAGGATTGTTAATGGCTCAGCATCCATTAGCTGCATTAGAGGAACTAAACCATGCATTCCAAGTAAAATTAGCGACAGTATCTGGCATGATTGAAGCATCTGCAATGACAGTTGAGCAATTGCAGGTATTGCAAACAGAGGAAAATTCCAACAACATATTTGATGAAGCTGAGAACAAGATAACTTCACTAGATTTGGTGGCTATTCAACTACCATCCATTCGCAAACCCCCCAGAAGGATCACAGGTGACAGCTCAGCACACTATTCTGCAACAGCTAGAGATTACTACAGAAGCAAATATTTTGAATTTGTGGACACAGTCATAGAACATCTGATCACTTGATTCAATGCAGACAACAATGACTTGAGGCAATATCTCGCACTTGAGAACATGATCACGTCTGGCAAGATTGACAATTCGGTTGTAAACTTCTATCCAGAAATCTCTGCACAATGGCTCAAGTTTCAGTTGCCCAGTATCCAGCTGCAAATGTGAATGCAGCTTTCCTGCATTAAGATGGTTGAAGATGTGATTAACACTCTTACGAAAAAAATATTTACATCCACTAAAGTGATACCCTTAGTGGATGTTTTAAAAAAAAATTTTAAATATTATATTGCAAATGTCTGAAAAGTCAATATTATTGCTCCTTAAAATATAAAGGGATAGGGTCAGTTAATGGCAATTTCATTTAAATACAAAATTATTAGCCTAATATTATTAACCTTTCAAGTTGCTCTGTGGCCTATTAAGCCCCAATTTTCGTAGGAGTGTTAAGTTCAACTATGTCTCAGTGCCGCCTCAACCATGTGGCAGTTTGTCACACTTACAAAGATGAAGTCGACAAGATAAATATAGAAGAGCTTATGAAAGAATTCATAAACAGATCTTCACAGAGGAGGTCCACGTTTGGGAACATGCAGACTAGAGAACTAAATAAATCTTATTTCGATGAAAAGTATGAATAATTATGCGCTACATTGTATCGATGTGTAATTTAAAAGAGTTTGCAAAGACACTAATTATTTTTATAACACAACAAACAATTTTTCAGTAGATATAAACTTATCAAGGGTAATTATTAATTTTATTAATATTTGAAAACATAATTCATGCAATGAAAGTTATTAGTAACCTTGTCTGGTATAATGGCCATCTTCTATACTGTGGAGTGTGCAGGAATAAATTCATGTGGCAGTTAATTTGTTACACATTTGTCTTAATTAACATTTTGAAAACTGTTCACAACACCTCACTTATACAAACCTACATGGAAACCTTGAAGTATCGTGGCAACAAGATTACTCTGTGACTGCATGTTTACATCTTTCAGGTTTGTGTAGTCAGAGATTACCAATTTGCAAATTGAACAGTCCACATAAATGGTTGCAAAAATTATCCCCCTCATCAGGTGTAAAACATCTATGCCCCTGATGCATACATTATCAAATTTTGTATTATAATTACTTTCATTGATAGTTGCGAGCTGTGTAGATTCAACCCAATGAAAAGGTTGGCTTAGTTCTGCATGATGTGTTAATTATATATGCTTTCTCTCTTGTCTTACATTGCTAAATTAGTGATAGCTAGTGCAGATATCCCTCATGTAGCTTTGCATAAAATTTAAAAATTTTTATCCATGTTTTTAACGAGTGGCATTTATGCATGTACTTACATATCTCTCTCAGTGATCGTGTACATGATTAGTAACGCAGAATATGTGGAGGAGGCTTAATAACTTGTTCATGATTAATAAGTCCTCCTGACCTGCTATTTCTAATATGAAATAAAATATTCAGCTGTGGCATCATAAAAATAACAAAGTAGGAGTCATTTTCTGATTTGAATTATTACTTAAATTAAGATCCAGTGTTAAACTGTATGTAAATTGAAATAACATACATATATATGTCTGTATAATAAGAACTTTTTGTCTTGTCTCTAAAATAGTTGGGTACTTATCAAGAAAATTCACTTTCATAATATTATGTGAAGTAGGCTTAAAAGATATCCTTATTAATACGTTTACAAATACATTTTAGTTGAAATATCTAATATATTTATTGTCAGTTAGAAAAAGTATTGTAAATAAAGCAATTATTGGAAAGCAAGAAAAAAGTAAATCCTTTAAAACTGCGTTGAAATAGAAATTTTCTTCCAAATGTTTCATCTGTCAATTATTTCAATTTGTTTGGAATAAATTTGTATATTAGTTAAGATTCACTACCTGAGTTGATATATACTTTTTAAAAGCTGGTAGGCACTGGTTATCTGGATTTTAATTCAAATTCTGAAACATTTCAATTGCTTGTAATATGTCTGTAGGTACAGAGGCCGAACCCAGAAAGAGATTACCGAATTTGTGCATGAAAATTGCATTAGACGTCGTCCATTTCAAAGGTAGGACATCCAGATTTTTGTGCTTATGCTCTAAATATTATAATTTTGTAAGAAGAAATTTTGTTTTACTTTAAATTGTCAGGGTCAGACAACAAGTTTTGTTGTGTAATGAGTTAACCATACCACTCATCACAAAAAATAAGTGTGTGCTTACTGAAAAGTTTTCTTGCACTTTTATCCATATCGATAAATATTAGGTAGAAGTTAGATAGCAGTGTATGTATTACGTATTTCCTAATGTTATCTTATTACAGTAAGAATAAGCAAATTTTTTAACATTAAGTAACATAAATAATAAACAAATGGTAGATAAAATTAGGAAGTATAAAGAAAATAGTTAGAAATGAGTCTTCAGCTACTCATCTCTCATTTACATGTATTAATTATTATATAAAAGAAGAAAGACCAGTTTTTCCTCCAAAGAGTAATTTGTACCTTTTTTGCACTTTTATCATCTTTTACTGTTACAAGGTGTATTTTGTATTTATTCCTTTTTTAATCTATAAACATTTTTTGAAAACAAATCTCCTGGAGAAGAATTTAAAAATGACATGGCAAAAGCAGTTAGTTAGTTAGTTTGTTAGTTATCACCATTAGATTGCATCAAGGAACATAGGGCTGCAATTGCTCGTGGATTCTTCAACAGGTATTTAAGTGAGTAGGTTGTTAGCCCACTGCACCAAGCCGTCCTTAATTTAGTAGTGTAAGACTAGAGGGAGGGCAGCTAGTCATCACCACCTACCTCCAACTCTTGGGCTACCCTTTTACCAACGAATAGTGGAATTGGCCGTAACATTATAACACCCCCACAGCTGGGAGGGCAAGCATGTTTGGCGCGAACCTGCGACCCTCGGATTATGAGTCACACGCCTTATTCGCTTGGCCATGCCAGGCCCAAAAGCAAATAAATTCATTATATTAAATATTTTTTTACATTTTTGTGAAATAACTTGGATTTTGCTTGTTTTTTTTACTAAAATTATGAAATTACCAAAAATATAGATTGGAAGAATATTCTGAGAAAAAAAATTAATTAACCTTATTAGAAATAGAAAGGGTCAAAGTGCATATACCATAACCTTTTTTAAAGTTATATTAGAAAAAGTAATTAAACTACTTTATTATCAGTGTATGTTAATAAATCTTGCATCAAAATGTAGTTTATAATTGAAATTTTTACATTATTTAAGTATTGGATTCTTCATTTTAAAAGGAAATAATTAAACAAATCCTTAATCAGCAGGTATGAGTCACATAATATAGTGATGCCTTAACTTTTCATTCATAGATTTTTTTTATCTTTTATTATGAGTGCTTCAAATTGTTCCACTAATCATTAACATATGCAGAACATAAAATTTCAACATTTTTTTTTTATTTTACAGAGGTATCAAATATATTTATTAAACTCGTGTGGCATTCTCCTCCTATATTCTCTGTCTTTTAAATAAACTTGTTGATAGTTTAATTAGAAATCTAGATAAGGTGTAGTAGTTTTGGAGCATTCTCTTCTTGTGCCTGACACATTCTTTATGTTCTAAAATGCACATTTTAAAGTATCATTATTAATTTTGAACAACCAACATAGCAAAAATTAATTAGATTTATGAAATCATGCACCTGAATGCACACAATAAAGGCTTCATAATTCCACAGGTAAATATTTCATTAAAAAATATATAATTTTTTTATCTAACCCATTTGTAATGTCTACCAAAAGTTTGTCAAATTTCATGAAGATACTTATTATAATCAGAGCTACAGTTGAATAATCTCATGATTATGTGGTAGTAGCAAGGTTGATCAAATCAAGAAGCTTGTCTACGTAACTTAATTGTACTACTAGAAAATACATTATAGCTATCCATTTTATGTTCTCAAGAAATAAGTAAAATATTTTAATGAAAAAACTGCTATATTTGTTATTTTGTTTGGAATACTAGTTTTTTTGTAATGCTAATTTCTTTTAGACACAGAACTACATATAATTTGGAGCTAGAATGAAGTTTATTTTGTATTTCAGTTCGAATTATGTTTTTATATATATATTTTGAGTGCAGTGTTTTCTGTTTACAACAATCTGATATATATATATATATATAAAATTAAAATAGTAATGTGTATGGAGCATGGCAAACTTTTTAAACTTTATTAAATTGTGCAAACATAAAATTAGGGGTAGGGATGCATTCACATGCACAAAGGAGAGATAGGTGTATATTGTATTACACATTGCAAAAGGAGAAGTATTTAGGGAATTAGTCTATTCTGAGCCCCATTTCAGACAGCAGTGTTTGTGTTAAGATATTGTGTGTGAATTTCTTCAGATTTTTATAGATACAGTGCCAGTGCTGTTAGCCTCTTGAGTTTTAATACTTGTCCTTGATACATGTGTTTTGAAAGTACCACTAGATATGGTGTCTCCTAGTGTAATGCTTTAAATTTTGATATGAGACTTCTTTTATTTATATGGTCACAAGTTTTTGTAATTAAAGTAGGTTTAGAAACATTTAGAAAATTAATAAGTATTAGGGTCATTCAAGTTACTAATGGGGGAAACATTAAATTTGAAGTATCGTATTTATTCTTCAAAGTGTTTTATTGTGAAACCTAGTTCAATTTTTATGAACAAAGATTAAGAGCTGAGCACCAAAAAGAAAGAAATGTAATAATATTTTTTGAAATATGTAAATATATATTAAAAAAATATAAATGCTATATTCTCTATAGTATTTACTAACATTATCTTTCAATCTTATGTTACTTGCAGATCCTCCAGCTTCCGGATCCATAGCACATCTCATGGAAGTGTAGGGAGTTCTGTTTCTGAACACCCACTCCTTTCTGTCTCTAGTGACCAGTCTTATGGCTCTGTGGTACTGGATGATAGTAGGCCAGTCTTTGCTGCATCAGAATCTAAAAATACATCTGATTCTCAGGCAAGTTCTCCAGTAACAACCCAGGAGCCTAACCAAATGACCATCAATGGGTTATTGTACAGCAAAGCAGAGGAGAAGCCATCTAGAAAGATGGGCTTCTCAACAGGTTTGAAGTCCTCAAACTTGGAATATGACAAGGTAGACTTATACAGTCCTGATGCTTTTGACCACAATGCCGATGATAACATATCACATGATTCCTATCACTTAGATGAACATGTTGTAAATGAAGACACGAGTAGGGAACACACTTATAAAGATAATGTCAGGTACACCTCAGTGAATAACACTGGGTATGGTTCAGAAGATAATTTAGTTAAAGATGATGTGTTTTGTTCAGAAGACGATAACATTAAAAGTAATTTTGAGTATAGTTTAAAAGTTTCATCTGATTCATATAAAAAGGTTGAAGGGAAAGCAGCAGTACCACAAAATGATGGAGCAATTGAAATAGGGAATATCTTTCCAGGTAATGATACAAATGTCTATAAAGCTAGAGCTACTGAGAGGGAAAATAATAATAATGTTAAGATTTCTTACTTACAACACGGACATTACTTGCCTGCAGAGAATGCACAACATAAAGTTGAAAAACCTCAGCAATCAAACTTGAAACTTAAAAATGAACATGATGATATACAGTATACGAGTCCTAAGCTATATACACATGCTCATAAATCAAGCTCTTCCAGCAGCAGTAGTAGTAGCAATAATAGTGATGGCTCTCCTACGTCTGTCGATGTTGTGTGTAGTAACCAGCTTATAGCTGTAGGAAATACTTCATCTCAAGGTGATTCAGTTGATGGGGAGCTATTGGGAGAAATTCTTAAAAACATGAAAAATAAATCTAACTTAAGTGACTTTCCTGAAGTAAACAGTGAGAAAGTAGATGTACATTTAAAGACTAAAAATGAAAATGTCACTACAGTAAATGAGACACCTTATCAGGAAAATGTGGAGACTGTTTTTAATGATAGTGACCTTATGACATATCATCTAGATAGAAACCCCTGGAAAGAACCAGATTTATCTGTAGATAGCTTAAAAAACGATGCTTCAGAAACTGAGGTACATACATCAAACATTAAAAGTTCCACATCACCAGCTAGAATGTTTGATGGAAAGTTTTACAAGAACCAGTTGAATCTTGCTGAAGACCTCTTGAAAGATGAGAGTTACAAATCTTCAAAGACTGAGAAAGATACTTTTTCACTTGAGCTTGAACACAACACAAAAAGTATAGAAATGCCTCTAAAACGTCCTTTTGGTCAGGGAGATGTTTTATCTGGTGCTCCAACTCACAGCATTGAAAGTGCATCAGCAATAGTAGAAGTCACTCGGCCAGAATTTGATAAGGGTATTGGAATATTGGAGACGGCTGATGATAAAGAACTTTGCACGAAAAATGACTTTAACTATGACAAAGCAGATACCTCAAGTGAAGACGATGAAAGTACAAGCGATACCTCTTCTACAGGAGAGGCAGTACAGTCAACACATAGTAGTTGCTCTGAAAAGTCACTTCATTTAAGTGACTCTCGCTTTCAAGAAATTAACCTTTTCTTGTCTGAAGAGGACCTTAATTTTGAAGATGGAGATAGTAAGTCTGAAGACCATTATGTTGAATCTGTATTTTTGGAAATAAATCAGCATCCAAAAGAATTGGTGCAACCACCTGTTTTCTCTACACATGATAACAACACGTCTTCTTGCACAAGTAGTGCAGAAAGTAGTTCAGTTGAAAACATGAGTCTCCATGAGGATATGGAAATTTTAGAGGATATCATAGGAAAAACGGAAACAATTTTTGATGAGGATGAGATAGCACAAAATGCTGAAGGTTTTTACTCCTGTAGCTCTCCCCACTTAGAACAAAATGCACATGATACACCAAGACATCGCACATGTTTAGAGGTAGAAGTAAGCAATGGAAAAATTAGTGAGTTTTCAGCTTGTTCTGAAGGAAGAGTCAGTCAAAGGTCATGTTGAACAAGAAATCAACTTGTGTGATACTTTAGAACAATTTTATTTTGGAAAACAAAAATTTTCCCAAAATAATGCACAATTTAACAGCAATACTAAGAGATTTTTATACGTTTTTTTATGATCATTAGGTATGATGAATAGTAATATATTGTAGGCATTTCTTGTTTCATGTACTGTAGTTGTATTTTTTTGGGAAACGTGCCTTTTTATTAAAGTACAAAGGTATTTACATTGTTAAAGTTTAGATGGTCTGAACCATAGAATTGTTCTTTTGCACTTAAGAAAAGATGTTTTTTTATTTTACAGATTACATTTTGTAGAAATTACTTTGTAATGCAAAGTTATTATAATTAAATCAGATAAACTTGGTCAGACATCACACAAAAATTAAAACATTTATTGAAAATTACATAATTAATCACTTTATTCCAGTAATAATGCAGTTTTGTTTAACAATTCATGGATTATTGATACTTGATTTTACACGTTTATCTTGATTACTGTTTTTAGCACTAACATCATAAAACTTTGAACACCAAAATTGTGATTGTGAATTAGCAAAACAACATTTTATTATTTTTGTAGTCATAAGCTTATTCTTTTTCCCGTCTATAACGTACAAAACTGATACTCTTGTTGGATTATCATAAAATAAGTATGTTAATGTAAGCAATATTAATTGAGGCTCCTTTTCTGTTAGGCCCCAGCACAGCCAGGTGGTTTTAGTGCTCGACTCGTAATCTGAGGGTTACGGGTTCGAATCATTATCACATCAAACACGGTCCCCATTTCATCCATGAGGAAATTACAATGTGCTGGTCAACCCCACTATTCATTGGCAAAATAGTGGGTAGTAGGTAGTGATGACTAGGTACCTTTCCTCTAGTATTACATTGCCAAATTAGGGATGGCTAGCACAATAGTTTTGTGGAAAATTAAAAAACAGACCTTTTCTGTTAAGAATTTTAGTATCAAATTATGTTTATAATATTGAATTTAGTTATCATAAAATATGATTCCATTTATGAAATTATCTGTTTTTATGGATTATTTTGTTCATTATATGTAATTTTGAGAGTGCACACATAAATATTGTTTATGTTTCTTTGTAGCCATAAATAGAATATATACATGCATATATATTCTTTTCTTTGTGGTCATAGATAAAATACCTTTTTAATATAAACAACAATACAACTTATTTAAGTGTTTTAATATAGTGAAGCCTACAATAAGTAATATGCACATATGATAATAGTTAAATGTTATACTGTTCCTCATAGTTGACCTTCAGAAAAGCAAACATAATTCACTGTTGCAATGAAATTCGTGTTTTGAAATGTTTTCAGATACTTTTTATTTTTCTAAACAATTCGTACTTCTATAGATCATTCAATAAAATTATTCAAAAGATTAGTTTTCTGCTAAAATTGTGTAATATGAATAACAATAATGTTTGAATGACATTTTGTTCATGGAATTAAGAAAAACACCTGTATTTCTCTGAATTTGCAACCATTTTGCCCACTCCTACCTGTTTATCATTGACTGAGATTATCTTTTGCCTTTTGGAGTAAAAACATGATATTAATTACTTAGTAATAAGCATCCCTTAGTCTCTTATTTGATGGTATATCGACTTATATGTACGTTAAGGTTGAATGCTTTGATTTATTGATGAATGAGGAGAAATTATTTTATAAGATTCTAGAGTAAAGAATTTAGTGATTTAAGAAAAGTAAAAATGATAACTGTGTGGCTAGTGTCTTGTATAAAATGTCCAGTGAAAGATCCTATAACTTGTCATTTTCATAGTAAAAAGTATTAATTCAAGTTTCCTAACAGTAATTCATTTCCAGGAAAACTATTCCAAAGTTTATAAATTCTGTTAAAGAATTAACTTTTTATACTAAGAAAGTTGACATTATACATTCATAATTTATATTTAAATGTGTAGTGGCATTTCTGTATCGTTTTACTAAGATAAACATATTCAAACATGTAAAAATTAATTCTGGTTACTTATATCAATATCATTTAGTCCATCAGGTAATTTTATCTGGCTCCAAATGTTAATTTAGTTGTAATGTTTAAGACTATAAGATCTTCCAAAGTGATCAAATCTATAATTTGAGTGGGTGAAAATTAGGCCTTGTCTATTTTCATTACTTATTGTCTGTTCCTTCAGTGATTAAAGTTTGAACATTCTCATTAAATGTTCTGTAATTCATGTATACTTTAGATAAAAGTTTAACTTCTTAAGTCTGTCTTAATTTTTAATTTCTCAAACCAGTCACCGTGAGTTTTAATATAGATATATATTCTATCCCTAAATAGATCTTTTATACTAACTTTGCAAGTCAAATATAAGCTTGGAAAGTACTGATAGTTTTATATACCAAACCTTTTAATATATCTATTAAAATTTAACAGTAATTTAAAAATTTGAAAAACATCATGGGCACCATTTTCTAGGCAAATATCTAGGCCTAATATATAAAACTAATTTGTTTGTATGCCTGTGAATTTGTTGTTTTTAAAAGTTTGTCTTCCATTTATAATTACATGCTAAAAGATGTAATTGTTAGTTTATATTAGAAGTGAAGTAGAATTTAGTCTAAGTATTCTGTAGAATTCTAGGACATCACAATCACTATTTTTGATAAAATTTTGTTTTTGCTTTGTTGTTTATCAAGCATATGAGAAGTTTGAAATGGTATGTGGTGGAATATGTACCACTGAATTAAAATTGAGGATGCAATGAACTTATGTTGCAAAAGCAAAAAAAATATCAAACAAGATATTTTGTGAAATTACTTAGTACAAATTTAAACATTTGATGAAGGATATGTAGGTTACCACAGTTGAAGTGCCTATTTTGAACTGTGGTTTAAACACAAATGATACTGAGCATTTCGTGTTTGATTTATTCTTACTGTAAGTCTCATTGTAAACGAATGCCTTGAAAAATTACCACTTAAACTAGCTAGAAAACTATAAAGCCTTAAAACTTTTATTTTGTAATAAAAGTGCAATGTGTAAAATAAATTATTTGTATCAGTTTCAGCTTATGTATGTCCAGACTCTCTTACATTTTTATTTGTTTAGTCTATTGCAGTTTTTGTTTGCTTGGTGCGAGTAAATATGCTTTTAATATTACTGCTTAAAATTTCAAACCAGTGAGACTGACACCTGTTATCTTAAAATTATGTTTAAAATACACATTATTTCGTTATACTTTTGCTGCAAAAAGGTAGTTCCCAGTGATTATTCTTTATTTCAAGGACCACAACATTTTTAGCTTTTGTCTGCTTGATTGCATCAGAGAATGAAGTGTTGGTTAAATAAGTGGAATTTGTTTTAATCAAGTGTTTTGATTAATACTTTGCAATCTATAACAATAGTTTTTACATTCAGCACCCATGTATTTGTGAACTTCGCATATTTCTTTCTTTCCATTGTTTTTGGAATTAACTTAATTTTTTGTTTCTTGTTAAGGATTTTTTGTAAAAAGAAACATAACACAGAACAATATTCACATGTGAAATGCTTGGTCTCTACCTTTTGTACTTAGTTGACTTTTTTAAAAACTGTCAGTTCATGAGATGTTAGGGTGCTGCATTTTTTAAAATTCTGTTTTTGGTAACACTTGAAATAACAAAAAAAAATTTGGTTGTACTTGAATTGATGTGGTTAACATTTCATCTTCTTACTTTTAGCTCAATTTTATGTAATAAATTTCTCTAGTAAAATGTATATAACCCAATTCCACTGAATATACATTTGTGTTGTGGACCAAGTTACAATGCAATAACCAGCATTTAACACTAGCTTGGCCTTAGCATATTTTTTATTGAATCCACTGTTGCTTTGTCGTTATTTAACCAATGTACAGAATCATAGCTTCATCGACAGACTTCTGTTATGCTTGTCATCACTTTGTAATATGCAACAATCACAAGAACTATTTCATCTCTCCCTTGTTTCTAGCTTCAACTTAAAAATGGCACCAGGGGATGCTGTTGCTTTTTACTTCCTCCTATATAAGATAACTGATTGGGATAAATAACATATGCAGTTGTTTTCAAGAAGTAAAGATTTTAACTGTATATTTAGCAGAGTTAAGGTGTTTTTTTATTTTTAAACTTTGGAGAATTATCTTTATAATGAATTGATATCTGAGTATTCAAAGTAAAAGTTATATTTATTTGAGATAAAAAGGATATTTTATTTTTAAAATTCATCATTTTAAAATTGTTACTAAATTTATTTCTATGTTGCACATCATGTATATTTCTCCAGTTATTTTTATTCACTTGTTTTTTTATCGTCATTTCATACACTACAAACTGTAATGCTAATGCTTGCATAAGCAAAAAAACACACATATATACTGCAGTGATAAGGTATGGTACCTTAGTTGAATAAGTGTTGTAAACTTGAGTTTGAGTCTTATTTTAGTTGATCATTGTACTGCTTTGTGTTGCTTTAATTGATTACATGAGTATTATCCATTTAATGGACTTTTTTATGGGCATGAGGTCAATATGAAACTGACATAAGATTGTTCAAAAGTAAGAAAAAGAATAATAATTTTGTTGCTGAATGATTTGATTATAGATTATGATTTGTATCTACATGCTAAAGTGATCAACACAAAATTTTCATAATGTATTGCTGTGTATTTCATCACATTGGTCACATTCCTCTCAATGGAAAATTAAGATTTATTAGTTTTAGTCATTTCATTCCAAATAAGGTTTCAAAAATAATTTTTAGAGAGACTTCACTAGAACTTTGTGTTCCATATGATAATTATTCAGTGTTAATAATCTTTGTGAATGTGTTACGTGTAATGCTAGATTTATTGAGCATGACTATTAAGGTGGTGCTTTTCTTTTTTTAAGGTTGTTGTTACCTCAGATTATTATATTGAACTTTAAAACACTTCCTGATGATGTATATAGTGATTTTATTTTAATTACATAAATGATGTATGTTGCATGTATATTTACAAAGTTGTATTTTGTTATTTTGGTAATACCTGTTCAGATATAATTGTGTATTTAAGCTTGATCCACAGTACAATTTCATGTTTAATACATATATCAGTTTAAACAGTTATATGGGAGATAAGAATGGTTTGGGTGTACTTATATAAGACATGAGGTAAGCTAGTTTGTAGTCTTTTGCCCACAAGCAATATTGTTTAAACTACTCGTGTTTGTATTTTATAATACCTGAAATAAACTTAATCTTGTATGTGTAAGAGAGGTGAGATTTTATGTGGTTGGGATTATTTATCTAGAATAATAATGACAAACGTGTATGTCCTTGAGTGTGTAGAATAGTAATTCTGTTTCATTTCATTTATTTAATATTTTGAATTTGTATGTGGTTATGATATATCAAACAATGGCCATTAGAATTCCTGAGATAACATAAAATAACATTACAATCACAACCTGAATAGAATCATTTAACGTGTTGTTGTAGTCAGTAATATAATAATTGTGTTATTTTAGACTTTAACTGTTGTTACTTTTAACCTAGCCATATGATATTAGAATTTGGTAAGTGTTTGATGTAATTCTGTTTTTACAATATAAAACTTGATATTACTCGTGGATCTAAAGTCTTTTTAAGGTATAGACATTTACAGTATTGATTATCAAGATTTTTGATAAAAGAAAGAATTTGCACACACATACTAATTTTAATTAATTTCACATCATTGTTAATGATTATATGTAAAAGGCTGAAATGTAAGTTTCTGATTTCTTTTATTAACTATAATGAAGCATTCAAATATAAAACATTTATTTTCTTGTGTTTCCATTTGTTGAATTGCAATAAATATTTACTCAGATTTAATTTTAATGATAAATTTTAAAATGAACCAGTAATGTATATTGTAATGATTTTTACTGGTAGTAATTATTTAGTTTTGAAAATGTTCTGCATTCAGTGCAGGTAGACATTGTAAAAAGTACATATCATATAGAAATGTAATTGGATTTTATTTTGTATCAAAATCATTTCTATTACTTCACACTGCAAACACAAATATTTGTTAACAAGGATAGCATTAATATAGTTTGTGAATAAGCAGAAAACCTTATTGCTTGATAATGTATTTGAGAAGTTAATGTGGCATATTTAGTACAAACAAATTTGTTTAGTTAATACTATTGTAGTGTTTGGTATATTCTAATTGTATATTTTATTGGTTATTTCTAATATATTATTAAAAGTATAGGCACTAATTGAAATTAAAGGAACACCATATGAATGAGAAAAATATTTGTGTATGCTTACTGTGAAAATTATGGAAAATCAGAAGTTCTCAGTTTTAAGTATCACTGTGTTTGTGATTTTGTTAAATATTCACTTCTAAGACCATTTTTAACTTGTTGTTTCTCCATTGACATTTGTAGAAAAAAAAATTAAAATAACAGTACTCGATGCTAATAACTAGTGTTTGTGTGTTTTGTAGGTAAGGTTTATACATTTTAATCTTTATACATATATGTAAGCAATGTATATTAAATTAGTTACACTCATCACTGGGTTGATTTGTAATTTTTATGTAAGTAGGTATAGAAGCTTGCTTTTACCAGAAGTTAACATTAATTGATTGTATTAAAACAAAATATCAAATGACATACTCGTTTAATAACCATACCTGTTCAGTAAGATCTTGTAACCCCATGGAAAAACTTGTGTTTTAGCACACTGTATTAAAGTATTTTATTTTGAAGTTACTTTTTTGTTAACTTGAACTATATTAAAAATGTACTGGCTAATATTGCAACAAAACATTTTCCAAATGGAGCTGTGAAACTATAACTTTCAAGTTATACCCTGAGACCACAGTTCCTTATTTTAAGTACTTAACATTAAGATGCTAAATTTATTGGTGTTTTTGTAATTTGTGTAACCTTTAAGCTTTTTTTTTCAACTTCTAAAGAGTTAGTAATGCTGTCTGGAATTTAAAGCATCTTCATTTTTGGTACTTTTGAATGTAGCTGAAAGAATATAAAGAGTGTGGAATAGAATACAATAAATACTGATTAATCCACATGGCAGTGAGTGATAATACAAGTGATGAAAGTTTGGCTGAAAGTAAAGTACCTATTAAGAAAAACATGTACACTGTAAATTATAATGAATGTAATAATGGGCTTGAAGTTAAGTAACAGATTATTTTGTGGATGAACCTGAACATAATATGCATGTTTGAAATACAGAAGGATTGAGAGTATTTATAGGCAAGTATGAAATAGTCTCCAGTGGTTGAGCAAAGGTGGAGTATCGGAAAGTATTTGTAACTGGGTGTGGAGTTAAGGTATATTGGGTGAGGGCTAAATGTTGAATAATATGTTTGTAAGTATAAAGAATAGATGTGCAATGCTAATGATGAAATACATTTGAAGTGTGAGGAAGTCTAGACTTATTAAAATGGTAATTTTCACAAAAAATTAGTTCAATTTCATTTCTAATATATGAGGCAATATTTCTTCCCAAGTTTCATATTTTTTGTGGTAAGTTGGATGTGTAAATTTAAATACATTTATACACTTGCATTGGACAGTCATATGCACTGGTGTAGATATGATTTATTATTCATGTTACTAGTGTGATGTCACAGTCTTTAAGCATGTAAATTATTGGATTACCAGTATCAGAGAGTAACAGTTCTTGATAACCTGTGTTCTGGTTGGTTATTATAAATCTTAAGATTTTGACAGTAGGTTTTGTAACACTTATGATTCTTATGGAAGCTGATGCAAAATCATTAAATGTTCTTTGTGAAAACTGTTCTTACCATTTGAAAACGTTGCACCCATGAAAAATATGTAAAAACCAAATTAGTTGAAGTTTGATATATATTGTCATGGAATGCACTTAAAAACAAAATTAATTTTATGATCTTTTACAAATTCTTCTTTTGACATTTCATAAATGAAAGTGTGATTTATGTGATGCTTGTAATTTAGAATATTTTATGTATAAAAAAAAAAAAAGAGTACAAACATTCCAAGTATTTGTGTAAACCGAGTCTGTTCTTCAGTTGCCTTTAAATCCTTATGTACCATTTTCTGGATTATTTTATAGTGATAATGAGATCTTATGATGTATGATTTTCAACTAACCTGTTACATTTACCATGGTATAATTAAGCTCATGATGAGCTTTTGAAGTTTGTTTGGCTGGGATGCTTATATAAATTTCACATGTTTCTCATTTACTTTTAGAAGCCCTTAACTATGAGTTTAAGAGTACAAAAAATTCATACTTGTAGACAGAAGGATATCAATTGCAACTTATTATAGAATTCAGCAACTTTAAGTAACTAAGAAAAAATCTTATTCAAGCTCTATTTAAGAAAAATGATACTTTTATTCAGTACAGAAAATGAGCAACAGATAATTGCCACAAGAGTAACTTTTTCTTTTAAAAATATAAGATGAAAATATGTTTCATTACGCAATTATAAATACATAAGGTACTATTTTTCATTTCTTTTTTGAACAAAACTGTGCTTATAACCAGACACACACATTCTATATAGACAAAACAGCACATGCTTACAAAAAGTTTGAAAACTTGTCAACAGATGTTTATATACCTTAATTAAGTTCATATTTATCAGGAAAGTTTGCCTGCATATAGTTTGTTTAAAATGTACACCCTTGATAGCAGTGTAAAATAATATGAAACTATAGATGTAGAAATTTTTAGTTCACTTCATATGTTCTTCAGTTTAGTTTGTGCATAATAATTCTTCCATCTCACATAGATATATTGGAAATATTCAAAACTTCAGAATGTGAAGAAATTGATATTTTCATATGAGAAAAATCACTTGTTGAGATCATTTTTGTGTACTTATTACATTTAGTTGTGTCAGCCAGAAGTGTGAAAATATTTTTTATCCATACTACTTTAAAATTTTATAATCAACATTCAGGTAGCAGAATTGATTGTGACCTTAACAACATCACTGTAGTACCATACACACGTCTTTTACAAATATGTAAAATCCTACTTTGGTATTAAAGTTTTACAACAAGAATATTTTGGTGTACTTTTTATTTGAAAAAAAAAAGTTAAACAACTGTGATTCTAGTTTTCTTCAGTGAAAAACAGTAAAAGAAAACTATTGCATTATTAGTTTCTCTAGAAGGAATAAATTGACCCAGCAGTTCTTTATCTTTAGTGACCCTTTTGTTAGAGATGAGTAAACAGCAGGAAAAGAAATTCATTCTTGGAGTTTTCTAAAGCAACTTTAGATTATATATATATTTTTTTTTTTTTCAAGTAAAGAATATCATTCCAAACCACAAGATCTTTGACTGCTTGCCAATTCAGGTGCAGAACCCATCTTAAATCAGTCTTGCACTTATCTTCACATATAGAAATCATGACAGCCAGAAATAAACTTTAAGAAATGTGTTATAAACTTGTAAGGTTGCTGCCCTGAAGCTGTTAATTAATGATGACACTACCCATGATGAGTATAGTAGTATCAGGAATAAAGTACGCATTTACCTAATGCTTGTAACAATTAGAGATTTAAGGATCTGGTAATTAGAAGGATAGAAAAAAATGATTTGTAGCAGTACCATGTATGAAGAGACTTAAATTTAATTAAAACACTGTCAACTAAAGACAACAGGCTCAATACTGTATTGTGATAAAGTTGGAGACTTACAAACAAATAAGCTGTATGAAATAGAAAAGGTAGGTAAAGGAAACTATTTGATCAATGATAAAGTAAATTTTACCAAAAATAAACATTAACCAAACAAACAACAAAAGTGACTTTTCTAATTTCAAGAATGAAGCACCCAAATCATTGGAGGAAAGAAATATAATTTTCTGATGCAGTATCAGACATACCTGGAAATACTGGAGTCAAATTGCTGATTGATTCTACCCTCGAGGCCTCCTTGTCACCTGATATTAAAATTATCTGAAAGACAAAAACTGGATGAAAGAAACCTAAGTCCACAAGCTGGATGCATAGCTTCCCTGTGAAAGAATTCTGAGTAATCTAACCTCGCAGTAAAGTTGATCTTAAGATAATTTACAAACTTGATGTCAAAATTCTTTTAATAGAAGTAAAAAATGGCACAATTTTACAATGTACCTTGATCAATGTTGCTGTTCATAGCAGAGTCATAAATGAAAGTAAGGATATCAACACTGGTCACTCATCCTCTTCATTGTGGTAAAATTTGTTCAGTTCAGGTAAGCTGTTACTTAAAGGGTAAAAGGAGTATATAGCTACCTTTATGTGATTTCTATAACAATTAGAAGTTTGAGGCCTTAATATATGGAGACATATTTAGTGAAAGAGGAGTATTGCTGTGAAGTGGAAGCAAAAATTAATACTATTTAACATAGAAGCAGAATTAGATACAGATGGGACTTTTGCTATGGAATATATTTAGTTGAAAAGTAAAATGTATTTAAAAGTGAAGTAAAAAAAGAATAGTGTTGTTTGAGGGGAAGCAGGGAGGGTCATTTCCAACCACACCCTTCATATTTCATACTTTAGTTTTTGGAAAAATACACATCAAACTAAACCGTCTAGCTCCACTCCCATTTAACAATTTCCCAGTTTGTGCCCACAAGTTCCATAATCTCCACCACTGCCTTGGTGTCAAGTTTGAGTGCAATCTCAACTTGTTCTGTTTTTTATTTAAAAAAAATAGGAAATAACCACAAAATATTCTACCATAATAAGCTGATTTTTAGTTTATCTGCAAAAATACTCAACTCCACTTAAAGTTCCCATCTCCTCCTTGACTGAGATGGTGTCACAGAGTAAAGCTGATTATTATCTTTTGTTAATTATGAGAGATAAAAGGTTAAAACCCAGACAAAGTTCAATAAAAACGTTTTGGTGCCTTAAGGACAGAAAGCAATCTGTCAGAAAATGTCAAAACTGCATTCTAAATTCACCTTCTCTCTGGAGCTGACCAAGCATAAAATTGGAGCACAAGAATCTGGAGGCATCTCTGCTTCATGATAATCCCACACAGCAAACAAATAAACTTTCTTAACCAAATCGTGCTACAGAAACAAACATTTAAGGATGAGTTTATTATGTTATCTTGAATTTATTTTATTCCAAATCAAACTTGCATCTTGGGGATAAGAAATATACGTGTATTATGGCATTTTAAGATTTGTGGTTTCTGCATACTGGATAATTTCATGAATTCTATTAGTATAGTGTATTTAAATCATTGTAATATTACTAATAACTATTAAGCCATCTAAAGACCTGTAAGTAGCTTTACTGAGCACTTTTTTTACCTTATAACTTCACCAGAACTACATAGAACTGTCAGTCATCAGCATGCTACTATTAAGTTTATTCATATATCTAATAGTTGATTTTTCTCTTCTCAGTGTTTATGCAAATGAATGTTGTATAAACACAATCATTTAAAGAATAATAGTATAAATGAAGGCACAGCTAAAACTGAAAGGCTCCTTACATTTTTCAGTTTTAAAAATATATTTTTAATGATTATGTATGTTATCTCTGGCAAACATAAAAAAACATCATTTGAAAAAAAGTCCTAAACTTAGTTTTTCATTCAATTTCCAACCTAAATAAATGAGAATCATACTTTTATTTGAAAACAAGCTACACAATGGGCAAAATGCTGTGGGTATCAAACCCCAATCTTTATCATTACAAGCCCTTAAGCTTACCACTGAGGCATTTTGGTGGGCAATAATCTTAAAATAATTTTTATTTGAATAATTTTCATTGATAATAATATGTGAACAATTCGTTTTAAATTGAAATAGAAATAGTTTATTTTCACTTATTTATTTTGTAGTCATAACAGGATTATCAATGAATTTCTGAGTTAACTGAACCAATTGTGTAGTGTTTGGTAACAGAGGAGGCTTGACACAGGACCTGAAAATGCTTGGATAAAATATCAGTAGGGAAATTCATTTGCAGTGGTCATACTAGTTTAACTTACTTGATTTTAAAACCACTCACTGCTCTTGTAATGGCTGTCTGGCCAGTAACAAAGCCTTTATAACAGCTTAAGCCAAGCTTTCATTCGCAGTGAGTTTGTATCAAAATTATTAGAAAATCCTTCTGCAGCCACCTGTTCTTTCATCATCAGTTCCATTATCCTACACTGACTTTCGAAGCTTGTTTTGTTCTTTACATTCTCCAAGCCTGTTTTTCTTACCACTTTTAATGTTTTGCATTGGAGCTAATATCTTCATC
This sequence comes from Carcinoscorpius rotundicauda, assembly GCA_011833715.1. NCBI lineage: Eukaryota > Metazoa > Arthropoda > Merostomata > Xiphosura > Limulidae > Carcinoscorpius > Carcinoscorpius rotundicauda. The sequence goes on from CM022395.1 coordinate 54,117,655, forward strand.
TTCTATATTTGCATGTTATGTTTATGATAAATGCTCAGGTTTAACTGAGAGCTTTTCATTTTTGAGGAAAAAACAATTCAATAGAATCCAGAAAAGCAGAGTTTTGTGTATTTATTATTTGAAAGGAAATAATGGTTTACTGAATTGGGTGTTTTAGGTATTTATACGAAGTAAGGATAGTGTAGCAACAGCTTTTAAAGTAGGATTATTTTAAGGCCAAGTCTTGCTAGAGGTAAATATACCCGTATTTAAGGAGAATTCCACTGCTAGAGAAAGGTTTGGTAACTAATTCTTTATTCAATGCTAAGAACAGAAGAAATTTTAATACCAGGATTTTTTAAAAAACAAAACTTTATTTGAACAAAATGTACTCACAGTTGAAAGATGGCAAGACTGAACTTTTACAGATGATAGATCTTAACTTCACAGAGCTACTAACTGAACAATATAATTTTGACACAACTTGAACAGTGTAACCTTGATGCAAGAAGCTAGGAATTACAAAAATAAAAATCTAACTTTAAAAATTTATAACAAAAATCTGCTTCATTGAACAAAAATAACAAGCTCTGATTAATTATAATTTTCTCTTCGTTCTAATTTAACTCAAAATAATGTCTAATCCCTTATCTATATATACCATCTGCCATTTGCCATCAACTGATTTTTTTTCTACACTGTTACTTACTTATTACAAGATGCCAAGATTACAACTAAATACTAGCAGACCTTTTGATAAGTTTATTTACACTACCAGTGGGTGAGAGGCTTATAGAAGTTCTTTTTACAAATTATGTCAGTGACCACATAAAGATTAAAAGTTTGTTGCTGAAGAAGAAAGGTCCACCTTTTGAAAGTGCTCAGGTTATAGGGTTTCTATGTCATTTTTATCAAGACCTCTTGGACCTACATCTTTTTAGAACACCAGGGACATTAAAAGTGCTTGAGTATAAAATTATTCCTATTTAAATAACATATCAATTAAAACACTTAATATAAATGCGTATCTTGAAAGTATATGTTAAAAAGAAACTCACCTGTAGGATTAATGACTTATCACGTATGAATATAAAGTTTGTTTTTGCCCTAAATATTCCAGCAATGATTGAAAGTACATAGACTGTACAAATACCTCATAATGAAAAAGGAAACTGGAGAAATCCCATCAGTACTCCTAGTGTCCACCCACATTGACTAATCTATATCTAACCAGCACTGGAACAATGAACTTACGTATTTAAAAAAAAATAACATTCTGAATCATTCCTAGTTTATTAAACTATATTTTACAGGTCCAAATGAAAAACCCTAGAGAAGAGTTTGAGACCAAAAATACAAACTTCTCTAAGATCATAACAGCAGTAATGTACAATAAAAACCTTAGTGCCATATGGTGTCTGTTTGTTTTTGGAATTTTGCACAAAACTACTCAAGGGCTATCTGTCCCTAATTTAGCAGTGCAAGACTAGAGGGAAGGCAGCTAGTCATCACCGCCAACTCTTGGACTACTCTTTTACCAACGAATAGTGGTATTGACCGTCACATTATAATGCCCCCACGGCTGGGAGGGCAAGCATGTTTGGCGCGACTCAGGCGTGAACCCGCGACCCTCAGATTACGAAGTGCACGCCTTAACGTGCTAGGCCATGCCATATGGTGTCAATCACTTTGTTTCACTGTGAAAATATTACTCTCTCTTAACTTTAATAGTATGTAAACTCAGCTGAACAGTAAAGAAAAAGGAATGTAAATGTGAACATAATTAAAAAGCTTAAAATGTGTAATAAGTAACATTATCCATGCATTCTAAGCATTAAAAATATAACAATGAAGGCAATACAGTGAACTTTTCAGTTGCAATTTTATTTTTTATTTGAAAGTACTGTCAGGAGAAGTTGGTACATTGAGTTTTACAAATTCTGGGTACACATTTGATGTGAACTGTTAATTTTTCTAGTAGTATTGGTAGTCAGTGAATTCTGCAGTCATATTTGCAGTAGCCAAAATAAAATGCTGATGCTTAAAGTTAATATTGCATGTTTGTGTCATCAATAATACAGTGAGAGGAATACATCAATAACAAACAAACGTGTCAGTTCATTCAGGCAACTGGAACTTTATCTTTCTATTGGTTAAAAAGAATCCTACAGCAATGCCCGAGAAAATTACTGCCATTTTCGGAAGAATATATGTATTAAGAGGGACATAATGAGAGTTTGACTTTATGGTTTATTAAAAGTAAATTTAAAACAGAGATGTTTGAGAATTTATTGAAATATTTCTTTTTGAAATTAAGAATAATATAATTTATATTTTGATGACAAGTTTGCTGGCATACATTGATAATAAAATTATACAAATTTTGTATGTAGTTCTGTAAAAAGTTTGTGACATGCACTTTTGCATCCATCCACACTCAGTGTTAAATGGTGGATTTTTTTCATTATACATATGTTTTCAGTACATATAATCAGGAACTAAGAGTCCTTTTTATGTTTCACATAAAATGTTGGTTGATTGGTTGATTTAGTGTTTTATGGTACAAAGCAACTAGGCTATCTGTGCCAAATGTCCGATAAAAATAAATTAAAAAAGACGATACTTCCTATCAGGAGTATCTGCTTTTCTCAGATGACTTACAGAAAGGTTACATCTGGTGACTGTAATAAGCATTGGTGGGATGGGCTGACCGGTGGATTCTGCAATGTTATCCAAGGACAGACCCAATTCATCCAATTGCACCTGGATGCAAAGGCAGATCATCTGTTCTGAAAAGTATGACCCACTGAGGAAGGAAAACACATCCCCAGGTGGGATGCTTTGGTAAGGAACAAAGTTTTGAAGAATATAGTAAAGAAAGTTGCAAACGGCAAAGGTTCATGAGATTCTATGTATAAGCTTTGAACTGAGGAAGTGCAGAAAGCCCCAGTGTAGAGTCAAAGTCCTGGATGATGAATGGAGTCCAGCATCTTTAAAGCCGAGAGTCTGCCAAAGCCATAGACCATTGATCCATAATCGAGTTTCTATCAAATAAGAGCACAATATATCTTTAACACAGAGCATCGATCTGATATCCAACTGGTGGTAGAGAGGACACGGAGGATGTTTAGTGCTCTTGTGCATTTGACCCGTAGCTGCTTTAAGTGTGGAATAAAGGTCAGCTTACAGTCAAATATAAGCCAGAAGAACTTGGTCTCAGGGACCACTGGCAGCGAAACTTCTCCGATACGGAGTTCAAAACCAGGGTGAATACCCCGTTGGCAGCAAAAGTGCATGAAAACGGTTTTAGAGAGAGAAAAATTAATGCTGTTTGCCGTGGTCCACTTTGGTACATGATTGAGGGCAGTTTATAGTTGCTGCTCAATATATCTCATGTTCAACAACTGACACATAGAGCCCGTTTGCAACAGTGAGTTTATGATGGCATTTATCTTTATACCGAAAAGTGTGACACTCAAAACACAGCCTTGAGAGACCTTAAGTTCCTGTTGAAAAGAACAGGAAAGTGTTGAACCCACATGAACTTGAAATCTCCTGTCCATTAAAAAATTTTAATACACATGGGTAAATGGCCACGTAACCAATATATATGGTCTTGCAAAATGCCATACCTCCATGTTGTGTCATAAGCCTTCTCAATGTAAAAGAATATTGAAACAAGATGTTGTTTGAGAAAGGCTTCTCTGATTGATGTTCAAGTCGAATTAGGTGGTTTGTGGTGGAGTTCAGAACCCACACTGGGTGGGAGAGAGGAGATTGTTTGATTCGAAGAACCAAACAAGACAAGCATTAAACATCCTTTCTAAGGTCTTACAAAGACAGCTCTTCAAAGCAATTAGCTAGTAGTTTGAAGGAATCTTGGGATTTTTCCCAGGCTTAGAGAAAGGTAAGGCATCAGGAAAAATATTCTCCTGCCAGATCCAGTTAAAAACAGAAAAATATCAAGAGAAGAAGGAGAGAGATAGCACAACATGTCATAGTGTACATCTTCAGGTCCAACAGATGTACTGCCAGACCTATGAAGGGCCATTTTCAGTTCCACCAGTTTAAAGGGATGATTATAGTCAAAGAGACAGTCAGTTCGAAAGGAAATAGGTGAACGCTCTGCCCTAGTCTTGATATCCAAGAAGGTGGAGGAACAAGCAGAAGTGCTAGATACCCGGCAAAAGCTTTCACCTAGAGTATTGGCGATAATCTGGACATCAGCTACCTCTTGCCCATCAGAGAGTAAGATCAAGAGGATAGAATTGTAGTGCCCACAGACCTTTTGAATCCCATCCCATATGATCTTGGAACTGGTGGTAGAAGATATGCTAGTTGTGAACTTAATCCAAGATTCCTTCTGGCATTGACATCTTACCCACCGAGCATGTGCACAGGCCCATTGGAAAGCGATGCAGTTTGAAAGTGTGGGGTATCTACAGAAACTATCCCAGGGCCATTTTTGAACTTTCTGTGCCAAGTGGCAAGCAGGATTCCACCATGGACAAGGATATTATGGAAAACGTGTCAAGGTTTTAGGAATACACTAAGCAGCTGCTTGTATAATACAGTCAGTTACTTCTGCCACACAGTCGTCTATTGATGGCTGATTCATGACGGCAGGATCAAGTTCTGTGAGAGCAGTGAAAGTGAGTCAGTCTGCCTGATCCAGCTTCCACCAGGGTATGTGAGTAGGGTGGCATCGACCAGCCTGTCTCTCACAAAAGTATAGGAAAATGATCACTGCCTAGCAGATTATTGTCAACACTCCATGAAAAATAAGAGAATAATGAAGGGAAGCAAACTGAGAGATCAACAGCAGTAAAGGACGGACTAGGTGCATGAAAATAAGTGGAAGAACCAGTATTAAAAAGAGAAAGATTGTGATCAGAGAACATATGCTCTACAAAGCGACCATTCCTATCAAATAGCAGCACTTACCCAGAGGGGATGATGTTCATTAAAGTCCCGCAGGATTAGAAAGGGAGAAGGCAACTGTTCAACAAAAGCATCAAGATCTGATTGATCATTTGTCTCTCCAGGGGACAGGTACAGAGAACAACCAGTGATGTCATCCAAATTAGAACATAAACCTCAATAGTTCCATTGTATCAAGGTGGCCATTTTTAATGATGGGTAGGCAAAGTGGCTGAAGAACCCTTCTGTTTATGACCACATCTTTTTTCCTTACTGTCCTTATTCAGAGGAGGTCTATCAACTTCCATGGATCTTGCCCCGGGTTGATTGGGCAGGTCTTTGTTGTTGGAAGGAGATACCAGTGACTGAGGATGAGAATGAATGATTTTTTTGCATCTTGGGGTGGGAGAAAAAGACTTACCTGAAGAAATGCCTGTATTTGAAACCAAATGATGTGGATTTTGGAGTTTGTTGGAATTTAGGGGAGGAACAGAAATGGGTGTAGAAGTTGATTCATCAACCTTTTTAACCATGGAGGGCAAAAGGCTTTTCATATGTTTTGAAAACGATTCTCTTGGAGGCACAGAGAGATCTGTCTGCACTCCTACTGTAGTTATGGAATGAAGTGCAGCAGCATATGCTCAAAATGAAGTGGCAGACAGCAACTTCTGAGCCTCAGGATAACTAATGTTATGAGTCGTTTTCAAATGCTGCACCTCTTTTCCCTCCAGCCATTTTGGGCAAGAATGAAAGTAGGAAGGGTAAGAACCATTGCAGTTGACACAATGTGGGGTCATGTCACACCCATAGGCAGTGTGGTCCTTACCACCACGACAAGCACATGTCAGGGAACCACGATATGATGTATTTGAGTGGCCAAACCTCCGACATCGGAGATGGTTTGGTATGTACAGCCATACCCTGCAATTTAGATAACCTGCCTTGATGGTGGCAGGTGTATGTGGTGATGTAATTGTCAAAACAAGGATATTTATCGGCAGTGTAACTCCATCTTTGCAAGTGGAGATGCGCCTCACTGCAGAAACTCGTTGAGTGGAGAAACCAGCAGGAATCTCTGACTTGGGGATGTTCTTCAAATCCCTTTCAACAATAACTCCTCATGATAAATTCAAGGTAGCATGAGAGGTAACCTCAATAGGTACATCCCCAATTGCCTTTTGAATTCAAGAGGAGTTCACTATGTTGGGATGTGGATGTTTCCACCAATAAGTCTCCAGATCGAAGCTTCTTTACTGACTTTGGAGAGCCAGCAAGTCCCTCTAATCCCTTCTGAATAAAAAAGGGGAACATTTTCCCTAAAGGTTTTTTTGAAAGAGAATGTAATATAAGAAAACGGGTGTGTTTCCGATGTTGAAGATTGATGCTCAGTCTTCAAGACGTGGTCATTTACGTACTGACTGTTTTTTCACTATTTTATTTAAATTTTTCCTAGGAGAATCCATTGGAAAAAAGGAAAATTTCAGTACCCACTGACCCCACCCACCATGGAGTCCTACAAGGGGATGCACTACAATGTCATGCAAGGACATTGCAGCAACACCAGGGTTTCATGAGCACTATACCCAAACACCAGCATCAGACATGATGTCCATAACACCCATTGCAAACTTCCAACACTGGTACTTGGTTGACTCTAGTGCCCAAGTGAACCAGCCGTTTGATCCAAGGGGCCACCCAAAAGCTGCCCATCTACAGAAATTTAAGGCCAAAGTGGTGTATTAAAGTCGAACCCCTCAACCACCAGGATCCTCTCCTCCCCTTCACGGATCACCATGCATGGCAAACATATGAGTGGATGTTTAGATTCCTAAGGAGATAACCAGAAAGAACAGAACCTTCCCTTGGAGGTCTCCTCACCATGTACAGGAATCCACACTGAGGGGCATATAAAATGTATTAAGAAAATACCAAATGTTATTACTGCCACATTAAAATAAAGCCTTTGTCTTTATTATTTAAATATTTGACTTGTGAATTGGAAATAACATAAATCTCTTAAATAACACACTGCTTAAAATTTCAATTAATCATTTATTATAATCCTAACTACAATAATGCATTACATCTGTTTTATTTTAATCTGTGTAGCAACTTGCTCATAATATTTTAAATTCTTAAAAAGAAAAAATTTGTTGACCAATACTTTTTGGGTAAAGAGAACACTAACACTAAGAGTTAAGTAAAATAAAAACCACTGCACAAATTAAAAGGATACCAGGGTACAGGCTATACTGTGGGATATGTAATGTACCGTAAGTTTTAGAGGTGACTGGAAATAGGATCCGCATTATGGTGGGGATACACTGTCGATAAATAGAATAAATTAAAGGAATAAAATAAATATACTAAAAATTAAAAATAACAGGGTGAGATGTGGGTGCTCAAGCCCACAATGCCTGCAGACATTTGTAGGAAGGCTTACCTCTTGAAATTAGAACTTTAACCCCCATTACGATAGAAAGGCACTTAACTGGTAGACCATTAAATGAAGTATACTAGTTTGAAGGGTCCTAACCAGTTATCTAAACTAGTATAACTCCCAACCACCACAGATTGGATCCTTTCATTTGGTGCAATGTGTTTTATATTTTTTATATTTGACTCAGCTTTTTTTGGTTACAGCATACTATATGTGTGCATGTGTATAAAAATAAAATATCTGTAAATATGATATGTTTAACCCCTAATGGTTAAGTTATTTTCCATTAATACTACTTATGCAACTCTGAAAAGCAAAATGGATGGTTTTGTAATATTAATGCTCCTTTCATTTACTCGATAAGTTTGTGTTTAACGAATGATAACATTCATAGGCATATTAGACTCCTTTCAAAACAGTTCCTTCCCTTTTTACAGCTTTGAAAGTACTCAGTATGTACACACAAATCCAGTTTGGAGTAACAATACAACTAGTACCATTGTAAAGCCTAATCACTGGCCCTTACAAAAAACATCACTTTTAACATCTGTAGATTTGTACTTGAGTGTTTTTTGTTGTATAGTATAACCATTTTTTGCATTACTTTCTATGTCTACTTGGCAAAACAAATCATCATCAAGAATCACACCACAAACTTAGAGAAAACATTAAATATTATTTATTTTTGAAAGAATAGGAACGAAATACAGCAAAATTTCGCTAAATTTTAATATACAACTTTGGATTCCAGAGGCATGTTCTGTTACACATTCTTTTTGCTTTTGGGTAAAGCAATAGTCATTCTGCAACTGATCACTTTGATGAATTTCTTTTATAACAAACCAAAAATCACTATAAACTAGTTGAGCAGAATTAAGTGCATGTAAGGTCAATGTAGGGCTAATAATTGGTGAAGGGCTTGCTGCTGTCCAGGTGTGAGTTGTTTCAAGCATATTGCAAATACATCACTGTTGATCTGAAAGTATTGCAAAAAGCAACTTCATTAAAACATGCAACCTATAAATGAATCACTTCGTTAATCTGATTATTTAGTTCAAAATCATTAAGCTATAACTATTTCAATTTGACTAGACCATGACCACCGAGTCATTTTGCATGTTCAATTATGTTTCAAACCTTTCTCAGAAACTATCACATTTAGATGTCTCACCTGGAGATGGTGTAATAAGGTAATCATTTTTTTCCCAACCTCAGTCTGTGGATCTATTGCTTCTTGGGCAAAAGTTTCAGCCATAACAGCCACTATACGAGGTAAATTACAGTTGTCCTTGCCCAACAGGATGGTGTTATTCCTTAAAAGATAAATTATTTACTGCTTGTAAATTTAGTTTTTTAATAAGATGTGGTCTGGTTTATGTGAAAAACTAAGGAAAACTAATTTACAAGTAAACACATTTCACCAATAAACATGAGACAGGGAATACAAGACACAATAAGTTGGTTAGGTAAAATAAGATTTAAATCAATTAAACCAAACACAAAACTTATAGAACTGGTGACTTCACTGCATAGCTTGTCTTTATATATATTACAGTTACAGTTTGTACAGTTTACAAATGATTTAAACTTACTGTTCAAGAAGTGTGCAAAGAAAACCATAAACATGTGGGGCTTCATCTTCATCCTTCCATACAGGTAGCCAGCCAAGCCAAAGGGGCAGAATTTCATCTACTGATACGTGGCTGTTATTGTACATTAAGATCTTTGTAACAGCAGCAATAGCATTTTCTGTTGCTGCTACATTTTCCAGTGAACGTGAATCTGACATATTGATCATCTCTATTAAATGGGGTATAGCATCTGTCAAAGAAGATTTATGAATCTGTTATGACAACGTTTTATACTAAACTTATACTGTATTGCTTAACACTATATACATCAAAACACTTTTGCCAAATTACTGAACCTGCAGTGAACTGATTTATACATGGTTTTGGCACTGATTATAAGTTACTTAAAAAAACAAATTATGATATAGTTGTCCAGAGATTTAAAATGAACACTGAATAAACACATTAAGTAGCAACTACATTCAAAAATCACCTCTCCATATAAATGATTTAACATATTTCAATATATATTTTCTAAGTGTTGTTTTGTTTTTGACAGGAGTATTTCCAATGATTTAAAGTTATGGTTTTTAGAAATAATCACCAATGAAATTAAAGTTACAATGGCACAAAAGAAAGGATCAGATTGTTAATATAGGTATACCCATATTTTAGTAATTTAATATATTAATATGTGTTTACTTAAAGCAGACTTAATGAATGTGTGCTACACAATATATTTTGAAGATAATTTTCTACAAACTTTAATAAATAGTAAATACCAGTCTCTAGTGAATGTATTGCATACATAAGAGCTCTTGGGTAATAAAACAATATAGTTATTCACAAATTACTAAAATCTGTTAAAGTTAGATTAATGGTAAATAGTACCAGCACAAGTTTTGGCAAAGCCTTCCCCTGCAAATTGACCCATTACACCAAATCCATAAGCAGCAGCCTGTCGAACCTCAGGGTTAGGACTTGCTAAAGCATCCAACATTGGCTTAAGGAAGTACTGTTGATACTTTACACATGCCTATAAGAAATAACAACACGAAAATATTGGTAACTGTGTATCCAAACTGATGAAAAACACTAAGAGGTCCAAATAACAGTACAGACTAACATTAATTATAATATGTAACTTCAGTGTACATTTAATAAATGAAATTGATTCATTAATGTGAGTAAAACCAATGACAAAGCATTTACAATTATTTATGTTCTTTTCTTACAGAACAATCTAAATCTATGTAAATTGTATTCTTATTTCAACAGAGTTGAAATTAGTTCCATAAAATCAGTTATGTCAGATGTATTAGTCCTCATCCTCAAAACGATAAATAGTAGATTAAGTGAAGCAAACAAGTGGTCGAAAAAAACATTATCATCCTTGAACACAAAAAAAAAAGCTTTTGGACAAATGATTAAACGTTTAATTACAGTAATTCTTAAATATTGTACAGTGTGAGTCGTATGTGCTGGATTACATATTTAATAGTCATTCACTTAACACAAGATAAACTGACCCATTAAAACAAAAACACATCCATGCAGACATACTATTTTTAGAAAAGGGTGCATTATATTCACTGTATTGCATCTATTTCTTATGTTTGGCTAAACCTTTTTCATGTTTTCTAATGTTGGATTCAAAATGGCTGGTAATAATCCAATTATCAAAGAAACCCATTTCAAAAATGTTGCAGTTCTAGTTTAAATCCAAAAGAGTAAGTTCTCCATATTTGTATGAAAGCCCATTAAACAAAGCTTTGCCCAATGAACTTGAAATAAATGAATTTTTGGATTAAAAAAAATGTAAACACTCACAGATCCTCCATGTTCAATGACATCATCAAATACACAGATTGCCCACTGTTGATCAGCCCATGATCTGTCATGACCCTAAGACAAAACTGAAAGTTACTTCCAGAAAACATCTACTGAAGCTTATCACTAATGAAAATACTCTAAGTTTTTTTTTATTGTTCTCAAAATGAGGCCAGATATAGTTACACATGTTTAAGTATACATGTAAATCCTGTGTTAATCATTAACCCAATAGCTATTAAGCTATGAAGAGCTAAAATTCATCTTATAATCACAGCCTGCAGGTTAAAAATACTCTTAAATCTCAGTTTCCTTACATTTAAAAATATATAATACATATTTAAAGGAAAAAAACAAACCTTGGACACAAAAAGAAATTATTTAAATTTCTTTGTACAGATCACTTGACCACATTTTGAGATCACACAGAAATTCTTAAAATGATCACATTGGAAATCACAAGCAATGTACTTTTTCAACAACTAGTTTTATTAGGATTAGTAAAATAGATTATTTTCTTGTTAAATAATGAGAATGATAACATTTTATAGATAATAAATAGCTATCATAAGCAAATTTGATAAAAAAACTGATACTATCAAAGACATCAGAATCATTCCTAGAAGTTTACAAACTTCTCGTTTTTTATTGCTAAAACTTATTCAACAGTGTCATGTTCTTTCAAAATTAATTAGTGGAACTACCCTTTAATATAAAGTAAAATAAAACATTTTTATAAGAATGGCTTATCTTCCAAAAACAAGATACTTACCAAAAGCCTAACAAAGTGTTGAAGTAAATGATCAAAACAAGGTAAAAAGTCTTGCTTGTGGGTGATAAATAATGAATGTAGAATATCTGCAACTTTACTGAGGATATAGACATCTTCATCGTCCTATAAAATTCCCAATACTCTATTATCAAAATTACCCTTTGACATACACAGTGTCTATAATGGTTGTCAGCTTTTTAAAACTTTTTAATGCTATTTAAACATGTTGTCCAAATGAAGATTTGTAGTCAGTGCTAACACTGTCAGCATACAGCAAAAACTTGTACAAGGTTTTCATGTCTACTTTTTTTTGTTTCAGTGCCAATTATGAAAACCCTATCATTCACAGATATCATTGAATACTGAATTAAATTAAGGCAGAAGCAACTCAACAACACAGGATCTGTGTCTCTTAAGTGGACCTCTGTATGACTGAACAAAAAAAGAAGACAAAATATTTCCTCACTATATGAAGTATTTCAAAACCATTCAGGAAATTGTGAGAAGGGTCATTTCATGAACAACTTACATAAAAGCTAAAATTTCATGCCCTTGAATTTAGGATAGTGAAACAAGTGCATACAGATGAAAATAATGTTTTCATACTGTGAGGCTCATGATAATACATTTCTCAAATATATTTTCACAGACAATGAACCAGCATTCTATTTTGTGGTACAATCAATAGACATAACTAATGCTCAGGATTTTAGGCTGTGAGCATACATGAAATACAGCTCTGCACTCACAAGTAATCTTGAAAAATGAGCAAAATGATGCAACTCCAGAAAAGTTGCTAGCCAATGTGACAAAGATGCCTGTAGAAGTTTAAGTCTAAAAAGGTTATACAGAAGTTCTACAAACTTGAGGGTGTACAGACCAATGTGTGTATATGTATAAAAACTAGCACAACAAGTAGTAACAAACTGACAAAAACAACCTACATGACACAGAGGAAAAATCAAATTAATTTTCTATTGCAAGAAGTTTTCTTCAGTATGCATCTTTAACAATATTTTATTTTTACTTTCTATGGGAATTTATGGAAGAAAACACTATATTTAGCTAATTTGTTATTTAGATAAAGTTTACAACTGAACCTGCACTTTCCTCAGAAAAATAAACAAGTTAGACAACTGATATCTGAATTATTAAGTAAGTTTGAAAATTTAAATTTCAACGTAATTTAGGACATTTTATTCCTTACACTAAAAATGACAGTACTTAGTATTAACAAATTCTAATTACACTTCTCCTGTTTTATCAAAATAGTTTTAGATACACTTAAGTCTGACACGGACAAATTACATAAATAAAATGTTGAAACAGTAGAAAGGTATTTTACAATGCTTTAATATCAGTATATATCTGAACTAGCAGTCAGAGTTTCAGAGAGACTCAGACCACTTCTGACTTTTGAAGCCTCTAGCTACAATAAAAATAAAAAATGATGACATATGAAAACAAAATAAGACAATCACTAGCCCATAAGAAAAGTGAAACAATTTTAATACTTCATCTATAAATAAAATTTGCAGCTTTAAGCTCAGTATATGTGTTACATTTTGTATGATTGGAAGACAAAAAATATATCACAAAACTTAACAAATACAAAAGAATAAAAAGTATTTAAATTTCAAGCCCCTTATGGCTCAAGGTTTAGTCTAAATACCCCTCCCTCTCCCCTAGCAGTAAACATACCTCATCCAATAGCTCTTCTTCCACTATTTCATCATAGTCCTCATCTTTTCTCTTCTCCTGTCGCTCTTGTGCTCTTTCAAAATGATCTTTGAGACTCTTGTCAAGAACTTTTAAAAGTTCTGCCATGTGTTCTTCTGACAAACAACCTCTTCCAAGTACTTCTATACACTTCACAATAGACAGAAAAAGGAACTCTGGTATGCACATTTCAAAATTACATGTCCTATAAACCCATATCTTTAATTCTCAGTGTTAGTTGGCTAAAAATCACCAAAATGTTGACATTAGGAAACACATTAGTAACTAGATTTTAAATTAAAATGTTTTCTAGAAAGAATGACAATAGTGATTTTTATCTAATGTTTGAGCTATTTACACATTAAAAACAAAACAAGGAAGTAGTTTAGAATATTAGAAGTAATACTGAAATAAATTAAAACATGAAAATATTTTGATTGTTCCTTAATTTCTTCAGATATCACAAATCTTGGGTGTTTTCCAAACTTAATGATATTCAATGTCATAGGTGTTACTGTTTGTATTATAAAACCTTATGTCGATTTTCTGCTTAAAAGACTATTTTACTTCTTGACTTTTCTTGATCACATGTAGTTATAAAGAGGGATTTCATTTATTAAAATTACCATATTATATTTCTTGGTTTTATTTTACATGAGTAGTATTCTGTCTCAAAGTATTCATTTCTTGACTATTTTTCTGTTTCATACAAATCTGGAACATGGGTGGATAAAATGCAGTTTGCAGGCTGAATCTAGCCCATTTAACATTTCTGTCGTGCCTGCCTTGACTCTTGTCAATTGTGGAAAGAACATAATGGGGTCTTTAAACAATCAGCACTGAAGCAATTTAATTAATGTAATATAAATGTGCAGTTAATAATCACAAAAAACTTTGTGAAGTGGCCTCTCAGTTAAATTTATGGTCAATCTCTGATCTAGGCCATATTTCAATTCTACTTCCAATATTTTTTGTGTATTCTTTGTTTTTAAAGTGTGTAAGTAGCTCAAACGTTAGATAAAAAGCAACAGAGTTAATAATGTAAGAATTCTACACATTCAGGAATGTTCTGTACAAATATTTCTAAACAACCTACAATACCTCCTGTGTTAACTATTATTTATAACTATTCTATGTAAAGAAAATAAACTGTTTTCTCATTCTTACTTTGGCCAATGCATGCATGTGTTCAGAGAGAACTTCCTTCTCCGGTTCACTATCCACCGACTTTAAAAGTTCTGGACATATATAACGCCACATCTCTGCAAGGTAATCTTCTCCACGAATACGAGCACATTCTAACAGGTAAGGAAGGCACTCAGCAGCTGCTGTTCGAACACGTTAGCAAAATTAAGGGAACTAAATTTCTCTGAATGAAAGGAATAATACTAATATTTTATAATATTTAGCTGGTACTATGTTAATCACAATTAAAATAAAATAAAAAGTTCTGAATACTTTTAGAAACTGGACAATGAAATTACATACAACACTAAGTTAAAATAATGCAAATGAAATATCATATACCTTAAACTGAATAAAAAGACAAATTGCTACACATAAGATTGAAACATAACTAAAAGAACACATTTACACAGTTCTAACCCAAAAACATCCTTTGCTGTACTGTTTCTCTATATTTTTAGGATGCAAAACATTCACTGTTTTTATAAAACAAACAAAAGGATATCATCATGAAAGTAAAATCTAAGTAAAGGCACCATCAGTTTCACTACTTCTTCTGTATATGCAGAAAATCCTTCTTTTAATTCACGAGCATAACACACTAACATTTGGCAGGCTGTTGCTTTCTCTTCCAGGCCAACTGTTCTGATTCCGAAGTTTTGCTAAAGCAAAAAATAACAAATTACAGTAATTACTGTAGATAATAATAATACATAATTTATGTTTTAGTTACTTTCAAATAAAAAATATTTATAGCAGATAATACAAGTACCAAATAAGGAATAGAACAGTTGAAAATAGGAGTTAGCACTAACCTTCAGCACAATACATATTACAAAAATGTTAACCATGTTATAAGCATCAAACACTGGTCATTTTCTGCAACTTACAGTAAAAGCACTGCATAATTCATTAACAAAAGTATCTTATTACAGTTTATTACTACAAATAATTATCTTTTTTTTACTGTTTGCTCAGGACAACATTTTGACACAATCACATATCCTTCACAACAGTAAGATACGAAGCATTTTCTGGCTATTCAAACCAATGAAGTATTGTATAAGTTATTTTTATCAAAAACTTAAAACCAAAAACTATAATTTTAAGTAAAATTAAATGCCACTAACAGTGGTGCCACAGGTCAGAACCATAATATGTTTAATTCAAAGACAAATCTTGGCAGTTTGACAGTGTAATGCATCCAAAATAGCCTTATGATAACTTGATTAATGTCATGGTTCTTACAGAGGAAGGATATTTGCAAAATAAAACTAATACAGAACCAAAGAATACAATATTTAAAAATTAGTGAAAGCACACCAATTAAATTCAATCAACCACAAAATTCCATAGTACAGCTAGAAAAAACTTGTGCCTTTTGCTTGGTCAAATTTATTTTTGAAAGTCAGCATCATACACATGATCTCTAAAGTTACCTGTTCTTCATGTTACAGTAAAAATTGTAGCATTATGCAACAATGCATAATATTAGAAATGTGACTGAATGTAACTGATAATGGAAAAAATCTCAAGTACAAAATGAAACCTCAGACTGAGCCTATTGTGCAACATATTTTATGTCAAGCTGAAATTAAGATTGACAGACGTAAATGTAAAGCCTACTATTAGCTATTCTTTTAACAACTCCAGTTAACATATCTTACTCAGCAAGATAAACAATCTGCCAGCCATCATAACCAAACAAGTTAATACATCCTACCTGTTCACCAAGGCTAACAAACTGCCAGTCGTCATCTCCTTCCACAACTTTCATGTCTTCACCTTTGTAAAATAACAACATAAATCAATATTTCTGAATAAAAATCAGTGCTGATAAAAAAAAGAAGAAATTTATATGCCATATAACAGTTTTTAATTGTTTTTCTCTTATGACAGGTATATGTTTTCCCATTTAATGGCAATAAATGACATTGTTAGTAGTGATGACATCCATAAATTAATGCTGTAATAAATAAATACCAATGTTTTATAGAGAAATAAAATGGACTTTTAATTCATTTTTGATGGATTATTCAATAATGAGTGATTCTAGTTTCTTGATAAAAAGATAAATGTGTATCAGTACAAGAATAAAATAAAAAAAACTTACATAAGGAGATAATCAGTGATAATGTTCTGCATTTTCTTTTTATATAAATTTGTATTATGTTTTGTACTTTTCATCAGCACAAGAATCTAAAATAACTCCTTAACTGCAATGACAATAAGTTGAAATTATGTTGTAACTAGAATACCAAGAGC
Organism: Carcinoscorpius rotundicauda; assembly: GCA_011833715.1. NCBI lineage: Eukaryota > Metazoa > Arthropoda > Merostomata > Xiphosura > Limulidae > Carcinoscorpius > Carcinoscorpius rotundicauda. Next base: position 54,134,336 of record CM022395.1, read on the forward strand.
AAAAGTACAAGACTTAATATCCTCCCCTCCCAAAATAAACAAATTAAACTAAATTATTGTAAGACTTTGAAGTAGATCCATATGTAGCAAATGCTATTGTCTTCAAGCAGGTACAGCATACATCCTGCATAATTGGATCAACGTTCATACAAAAGCAATTCTTTTTTCATTTTACATACCTAGAAAAAAATCTATATACTGCAATCTGGTAAATGTAAAAATTGATAAAATCATTCCTTTAAAATAGCATCGAAATAATTTAGATTCATTCAGTTTTGATGAAGTACTAATATTTGTCTATATACATTTATACACACACCCACACATTACTAGCAACACAATTTTACCCCCAAAGGGTGTTATGTTTTTAAATCCATTTGGGAAGTTTCTTGTTTAAGTAATTAAACTTGCATGCACAAGTATTAGTCTGTTGAAGCAGAAAATTTGGCACTATGGAGAGCTGAATGTTAGTGCTTTTATGCTCTGTAGGTGAGAAATAGTATATCTATTCTTTGTGGTTACTTTCATTAACAGTTTTGGTTACGATGTTTAATACAAGTAGTTTTACTACTTTTCACTTTTACTTTTAGTACAGTACTTTCACTACAAAGATTTTTTGCTTATAAAATGTATTTAGGACTAACTTATATTTCCTAAGCTGCATGAAATGTGCAAGATATAATTGGATTTACACCCAGAAATATCATTCAGTGAGGACTTATAAGTGATGAAACAATGCATCCAAATCTATGTACACAAATAAACAAGTACAATTGGTTAGCTATACTGCAGAGCATAAGATAACTTTTTGTATGTCATATTATACGTGTAATTGAGAGAGAGAGAGAGAGAGAAGGTTGCATTCTACAAAAGGCATCAAAGATTTGTAAAAAGTCCAAAATTCTCACAACTTTTGTAAGTATTATCCATATGTATTGTGAATTGAAGGAGTGAATAGTTTATAAATAGTTTTACAGTCAGTATTCTGCTTTTTGGAAACATACTTTTAACAAATTTTAACACATATAAAACAGATTCTAATGTACTTACCAAAAACAACACTAAATAAAACAAACATTCTACAGCTAAAATAAAATTAACTTTCCCAGGAAGAATTTGTTGAATGAACATTATTACTAACTTAAAATGTTTGTGTAAAAAAAACAAATAGAGAGAGAGAGAGAGAGAGAGAGAAAGATTCTACTTATTTATACCACCTGAAAATAATTACAGATAAAAATATCTCAAAAAATGTCTGATTCAGACAAGAAATAAGGACAAGCTCATAATGTATTTAATACAATTTTAACTAACATGGAGCCTCCCTATGAAAATATTTCAGGTAATTGTGGAGATTAACACACAATCTGTATGCACATATAAATAATCAATTTTTATCTTCAAACTCACTATCTAGGAGAGCAATCTCTGGCTTTAAGGATGCTGCCTTTAAAACTGGTCCCATAACACAAGGAAGATAAGGTTCAAACTGTTTACCAAGAATCTTGCATATCCTAGCCCAGGCTGATATCATGTAAGATAACTAGAAAATAAAATGCATCATTTTACATAACCAAATCTAGTTTTTATGGATTACCACAATATTAAGCACAATTTTATAATCTAGTCATAAAATTATAAAATTATTATTATCATACCTTTTGGAATCATATTTATCAAAGATAATTGCAAAATTACACTAAGGGTTTAAAATACTCAAATTCCAAATAAATCTCTTAAATTTCACTAACAAGCTTGCTCTTTTAAGCAATATAAAAAACTTATGTCACTAAAATATTTAAATAGCAACACGTGCTTTAAAAAATTATACTTATATGAATTTTTTCTCACCAAGACTTGAGAAAACCCCAAAATGTTTACTTAATTAAACCCATCAAAAAATATTTCATTTTGTGTGTTTTTGGTTAATCATTTTTCACAGAGTTAAACACAAATCAGACTATAAATAAAAGTACTAAAAAAATGAATTAATTTATAATTTTACTGAAAATACTTGACTGACAGAAAAATATTGCTCACCGCTATATATGAATACTGTAAACAAGTACATTTTATGTTCAAAACCTTATTCTAATTCACAGTATATTTCAGCATAAAAAACAATTGATTAAACAACTAAAAAGTAAATTTCCAGAATATTTTATATAATAAATACAATCTTTTATTTTCTCTTTACCCTATATGAGTACATTATTTCATGGTATTCAAGTAACTGGATTGGTCTATACAAGATGCAAAAAGAATAACTGGAACTTTATTTCATACCTGAATTAAGGTTCATTATTGTACAGTTTTATATACTGTCACAAATCTAAAAATCAACACAGCTGAATCAAAATTAAATAAAAGGTGTCCTGAAAACATAACTTTGATAGATTTATTTACACATTATATATATATATATATATATCTTCACACTAAGTTACTGAAAGAGATTATTTGTAACTTATATCATTAAAAAATAAAGTAAGGAGAGATGTTTCTAATTTTTCTAATACTTGAAAAGCTGTTATGATCTGAGAGATTATACATACAAATTTTGTGAAATGCCACAAACAAATAGCAGAATCTTAACCCTTAAACAGCAGGAATGTTGTAGGTAACAGCATCAATTGATGATGGCTATTGTTTAAGGGTTAATGAATAAAGAAGGCTAAATTGTCAATGACTTGGAAACCTTCATCACCACCTTAGCTTCATTCTGTATTAAAACCCTTTCATTAAAGTTCTACTATCTGTATAAGGCATCTGTTTCACAATGAATATACTGTCTAAACAAAATAACACCAGAAACAAAGATAAAATACTTACTTGTGGATCATCTTCTCTAATTGTATTCTCATCCGTTTGTGTCTTTAGCAACATGTTCATAACATCACTGGCATCAGTCACAAACTGTCAAAGGTTTAAAAAGATAAACAACTTTTTCAGACTATGTATATCATATATATACCACATCATAAAAACATGCCAATTATAACTCTATAAATAATTTTAACAGCAACTGATGAGTTATACCAAACATTTAATATTCTATGCAGCAAATAAGACAGTTGAAATATAATAAGAATGTTACATGAAAGAGTCATTTTTACAATATATTTAAATCCTAAAACATGCACTACTGGTACTCATTATGGATGTTATTAAAACTATTAATTTTTATGTTAACATCAAAACCAACACAACTTTTCACAAAATTTTACTGAGATGTTCTAATTACAAAATTCACATATAGTGTGAAACAAAAGTCAGACACCATCACGATATTTCTAAATCTTTTCTTTACTATAATTTTTTGATACAAAAAATGAAAATTATTATGAACAAAGCTGGAAATTCTTACTTTTTCTTGGCCAACAGCCAACCCTATTAAACTCACACATTCTATAGTTTTGCCTCTCAAAAGACGTAGTTCTTCAGTGTTTGCATTTTCAATTATATATTTCAAGCATGGCATAAACCTAAATAGAGAATTGTGTTATTTAAAGCAGAGCACACAATGACACTAGTGTACTTGATACAATGCAAAAAGGTTACAATTATTTCATAATACTATGATCTAACAATACCATACTCACCTCATAAATTCAACCTTAGTAAAATTGCTAAAAGTCAGCTACAGCTCTTGAAAAAAAAAATTTTGTACTTGAATTCTCTTTATAACAAGAAACATGAAATTTTACAACATATAAACAATTTACCATGTAAATCAACATCTCTGCCTAACAGAAACTGATTTACCTGAAATGAAATAAACAGCCGACCAAATTAACAGTCAAATGATTGTTAGATAATTACTACACTTCGTTGATGTCATTTCACAAACAATGTATAAACACAATTTCAAGTCCAAAGCCTTCAACTTCTTTTCACTACTCGACATAAAAAAAGCTGAGTTTATGCCACAGCAGAAGCATAATGTTAAAAACTTCAAATATGTTCTTAAAGATTTTACAGAAGAACATTAACAAAATTTAATATTATTTTTGTTACAGTACACATTCTTAAGAAAAATATTTCATTAGCATTTCGTGTGTGAATTATTTCTAATGGACAATACTGGTGTTATTTTTTTACTTTATTAATGTATGATTCTAATATTGTAAGATATTTCACCCAGATGTTTGTTTTTGTATTACTTTTGCACACTGAAGGCCTACCTAACTGATTCCAGTATTCATGAAATAAAATACAAATGTTTTAATACATTTAAACAATAAGATAGAATTCAATATGTATACCTTCTATAGAAATCTATTCAAACACTACTGTATACTAAGCGTGCTTCCCTTCATTAAACACACACATAACATTGTCAGTTGTCAAGGAGTAGATTAGCGAAAGTCAATGAGATAAAAATGTTACTAAACCACACCACCATCATGAATTATTAATTAAAATCTGTGTTCAGATACAGGCTGAAGCCAGAAAAGTACACTGATTGAAATCATCTAACCTCACAGAGAACCAATCCAAGTGGACCACCCCATAATGTTTGGCAAACTCTCAAAAAGAAAAATCCTCCCAGGTTAAGACCTGCTGATACACACAATATAACTAATATTTTAAAAAATTACATAGTCTTACCTATCATAATACTGTACAAACTTTTCTTCTGCACTGTCTGCCACTGATGAGAGAGTTACTACAACTTGTTCTAAAACCAATTTTGTGCCTTTTTCAACAAGCTGAAATATTACACAAGATACATTATTTTTATTGCTATAGCATGTTTCTACTATTATAATTATATTAATCCCAAAAATCACATTTTAGTTACTGCAAAGAATAATGAAACTTTTCTTTGTTTATTTACTGAACAACTGGCACCAACAATTTTGTACAAACTCATTAACTGTTACTCTAAAGTTCAAAAGATTCAAAGCAATATATACCAGTTTCTGTAAAGTGAAACTAAGATTATTTAGAATAGCAAGTACCTTTACAAAGAATTTCAAAAATCTGGTCACCTGGTGCATGCAAAATGTCAGGCCAAATAATATAGAGATTTTATTTTACACACATTACAAAATCATCCATTAAATTTCCAACAGTTCTTTTATATTGCTCACTATTAATAAGGTCCATATACACATCACCTTGAGAAACTTCTTTAGCTTGTTACAACACTTAGTGTAGTGAACTAATCAAAACAACTTAATGAAATCACTCATTTTCCATATAAAATATAAAAAAAAATGTCTGGGCTCATTTTTAAACTAAGAAAGTCATGCAGTTACACAATATAGAGAAAAGGGCAACAAGATCCACATCAAACCCTTAACGTATTGTATAATACTAAGATTATAGTATTCAAACAGTGTTTAGTAATAATGGTGAATTTTCTCCATTATTTTCAAGGATGAATTTACATGAACATGTTTTCTTCAGATTTTTTTAATCCATAAAATTATACAATTTAATTCTATCATGCCAAGATGGGTGCGTCTGGTCAAGAGGTAAAAATTGCATCACTGAATTAAATATTTAAAAACAAAATTCTTCACAAATAAAATTTATTGAATAAAAAAAGGTTTTACTTATTTAATTTCCTGTGCAACAAACTTTTAAAAATTGTAAACCTTGATTTAGAGTTGATTTCAGCATGGCAGGAACAAAAACATTAGTAATTTGTGAATTTTCTGAATTTTTTTATGAACATCATAAATTGCTTATTGCACCACAGGAGAAAATTCAAAATATTTATGAACAAAACAGCACACATTTGAGCCTTGAAACTTAATGCAAGTGTGGTACTTTTATTTATTCTAGCCAATTACCATTTCTAAACCTAAACTGTCATGGTGTGATATGACCACCTACTTCCACTATTGAACATACACATTGTTCATACAACTTCACTCTGAAGTTTCAATAAGTAGAATTGTAAACCAGATTCAATGCTTTAATGATATATATATATAATTTCTGTTTCACCTACCTCTTTGAACTTGCAGCTCAGGACACCTTCCAGAGTGCTAATGATTTTATCAAGATATAATGTTACAATAGATTTTGGACAATCCTCAAAAAAGTTTACTAAAGCTGCCCCAGCATGAGCCTGGACTCTGGGAAAAGCTGAATTTTCCAGGATCATTAATAATCCAGGAAGGACCTTAAAATAACAAAAAAAACGTTAAGTTAGTTATTCCAATAAACCATTCTAGAATGTGAAAAATAAATTAAAAATCAGTTACAATATTTTAAAATCAATAACTTTCCACTTCAAAAGTGAATTTAAGAAGTTTTTGAAAAAATTAAGTTCTTAGAAAAAATTCAAAATTCACATAATTTTGGAAATGTTCCTCTTGGTTCCAAAACAAATACTTGAATTTCCATCACTCATATTTGAATGTAGACAATAAATACAATGAATATATCCTTGTTCCTACTATACCTTAAATAAATAAAAAACAAACCACCTTGAAAGTGCTCAGGTTAGGTTTATACATTTGTTTTTCACCTACATGTTTTAATCAAAAACAAATAATACTGTCTTTCCGTATATTATTGTAAATTGCCATAAGGTGAGAACAATTACTAAAAATATCAGGCTGAATACAAATGTTCAAAGATACTAAATAAATATTTAGCATTGGCCTTACTGTCAATGCTAAGCCTATCTGCACTGAGTGAGAATCATGCATATTTTGTTGAAAATAATTCTGTTATTACACCCATATATACCGTAAAGTCTGGCATATAAGAACCCTCGGCATATAAGACCCTGCCTTAAATTATAAAGTAAAAACTAGGATTTAGCATATCCTTGCCATATAAGACCCCTCATTTAAAATATATGTACCTGAAGATGAAAAAAATCTATTGGTAGTTGTTTATTCGAAAGAAAAATATTTTGCGTACAAATATAATAAAATACATTAAAAGTAATAAAAAGACTAGCTTGGTAACAAAATATATTCGTCAAAACAACAAAAAGTTTAAAATTAAAAATTTCATTCATGAAATGCACACGCTTTGCGCAAGGCACACGTCATAATATCCCGTGACTTTAGAATTGACGTATAGCGCTGTTGTAAAGAACTGTTGTATAGCGCTAAATTCCTAATAAAAATATATACTTTTACACAATACCCTTTTTTAAACAAATTAAATAATTTTCTGCTACATTTTAATTTAATTTAGATTGTTTTATTGAGTTATGAATTTCTTCCTCGACGTATAAGACCCCCACAAGTTTGGGGCTAAATTTTGGTTATTGAAAAGGGGTCTTATACGCCGGACTTTACGGTAATAAATATGTCACATTGGCATCAACTTGACTATGCCACAATTAGCTATAATTATTCACTTCTTTTTAAACTACCATTTTAATTCATTTTAGTGCTTTTGGAAGAACCTGCTACTAAATGTATTCTCAAGACAACTGGTACATGTATTAAAACTTAAATTAAAATAAAATACTGAACAATGTTTTGACTTTCTTAGGTCATTTTCAAGTTTCCTGTCATCATGTTATATGTTTGTATTCATATATATTATTTGTCAGTTTTTGATTTTTGGATTTGAAGCACAATGAAGAGTTCTTATATTTATTACACAAGGTGATTTGAACTCTTACTTGAAATGTTTCATCCAATGTTCGTTATCATCCAATCCATTACACTTTACACACTCACTAAACAATGAACATAGGGAAAATATTTTATTTCAATCAGTGAACAAAGCATTGTAACCATGTTAGGTAATGCTAGAAAATTTCCTATAGGATCCTTTTCTATAAAAGAACCTTATTTACCAGGTTTTCCACCCAAGAAATTATTTTAAACATCCATCAACAAAGATTAATTTTCAAAATCCAGTATCTTTGCACATAGGGAAAATATTTTATTTCAATCAGTGAACAAAGCATTGTAACCATGTTAGGTAATGCTAGAAAATTTCCTATAGGATCCTTTTCTATAAAAGAACCTTATTTACCAGGTTTTCCACCCAAGAAATTATTTTAAACATCCATCAACAAAGATTAATTTTCAAAATCCAGTATCTTTGCACCTATATTTTTAATTGAGATTTAAAAGCCACCACTGCAAGTTCTACAATAGAAACATACTACTGAAGAACAACTTTTATTCAACTGAACATTTCAAAACTACTGATATACAAAATGCAATCAATGCCACAGATTCTATGGTAAATTAACTGTTCAGTTTTGTCATGATACATGTGCTGTTCTCTAAGCCTGTTTATCTTTCATAATCCGGTTCCTCTAGGTTTGTTAATTTTTACTAGTTTATGAATCTGATTATCTTCACTGATGTACTATTATCTAGGTCTGTTAATTTTACATAATATATTGTTCTATAGATCGTATATGATTTAAGTTTAAAGAAAAAAACTAAGAAAGGAAGTGGTTGTTGGATGGCTAATATCAATCTTTCAATAACAACGTGAACAAGATTGTATGGATGGCATTTGCTACATACCTAAATTCTTTTTGAATGATAAATATTAGCTATCCCTACTTTTCTGTCCATTTTGAAAGTTCTTTTCTTTACTTGCTTGTCTTTTTTTTAAATATAATGTTTCAATAAACATAGGAAGGTTATATGTATAATTAAATTCTAAATATGAGTTTCCATCTGTAATATTTATTGTTTATGTACTATTGGCTGGTATTTCCTGTTTCCCCCATACTTACATTTTTAAAAAGTATACCAAAGTTTTGTAAGAAAGTTAATTTTAAGAGTAATGACAACATCGTTTGAAACATTTTTTTTATTAGTACTGCTTATTAATAAACAGTTATGAAAGCAGATACTCCATTTTAAACTGTCACCTCAATAAAATTGGTTGATATCATGGTTTAGATATTTGAGTTATTATTAAATAAAAAATAGGCACGAGAAATTCAAAATTTTGCTACGATATTTACAAATATTCCCATAACTTGACTCAGTCATTACATAGATATAGTTATAAAAGGAAACACAGTATAGTATTATAAAGTTCTGATAGCCTTTTGAAAAGATATTAAAATACCATTTCAATGGCCAGTCCAAGCCATTCACATACAGACAGTGCTACTGCCTGCCTGATATTACTATTCTGTGGGAAAGTTGATTTTTATTAATGTATATTTCTCTACATCTTTATTATTATTATTATTAAACAGATTTCATAGGTATAACTTTATTCATGTAGTTTTCTAGTTCTATTCACCCCTATTGAAATGGTGGCCCACTATGTCTGTGGACTGCGAATTTGTACAACCTTACATTTGTTCACATCTTAATTTTCATCGATATACAGTTCTCTGCCTTTAATGATCTTTAATGCACTATTCTCTAAGTCTGATAACGTTCGTTAACATACTGATCTCTATATGTATGGTAAACATTACTCTTGTACAACTCTTTTTGGTAATTTCATTTAAGTGTTAGTATATGTGCAGTTTAAAAATTCATGTCTCATACTTAATACTCAAATATGTATCTAATACTCCCATAACTCATTTACATAATGATTTTAAAACAACTTTGTAGTCCTATACTTACTTTATCATGGAATTTCTTTTCAAATGTTGGAGCAAAATCTGTGGACATTTGACCTAAGGCATTACAAACTGCAAATCGAACCCTTGGGTGCTGTATGTAAAGAAAAAACGTGCGTGTAACAAGCTGGGAAAAATATCTTCATTTTATGAATGTTGAAAATCAAAGGAGAGAGTTTTAATACATAAAAAATAATTAAACTTTGTTTCATTAAACATTTTAAACAAATTCTTGCAAATGATAAAATTACTGCTTTTAGATAATTATACAAGTATGAATATTTAATCATATCACATTAAGAAAACATTATTGTTCAATTATTTACCCTTGAATACTCAACACTTGTGTACAAATAAATGTATAGGAAAAATTCTAAATTAAAGAACAGGTAAAAATATAAAAATGATTAGTTTCAGTCTATTTTAAAATTGTGTGATGAATCTAATAGTTCAAATGTATAAAGCTATTTAAAGAAATCAGAATTAAAACCATATTTAACAGACAAATAACAATACTATAAAATCTGTGTGATATTTTACAAAATTTACCATTTAACACAAAAAGTAGCTGGTATTAGAAACAATATAGTGACCTAGCTATGTTGTTTCCAACAAAATAATTAACCTACCGGATCCTGAAGATATGGAAGAATGCCATCAACTATCTCTGGAAGAGATGCCTCCATGTGGCGATGGCAACCCTCCCCTACAGCTGCTATTGCCATCAATCCTGCATACCGATGTTTCCAATCAGCTGTATTAAAACATAACAGTTTGGTATTCAAATATATTTTTATTGTCAAAACACCCTGACCTTTAAAAGTATTTTTGGTGTATTATATTCATAAATTGATGATTTTGAGTTGTTCTAGTTTCTCACATTTATTTTTGGTGAAGAGTAAAACCAAATTAAAGTTGCCCTCACGAAATTCAATAATAAATTTACGTATGCAGCTTTGTATTTCTTATCGTTCTCTTCTTTTTCTTGGAAAAGGTGTTACATATTATTATTTATTTACTTAAGCCTCCAATTTACATTATGTATTACAATTTCAAATAGCTTTAAACTGAGTTAAACTATAATTTAAATTTATAAATTAATTAAATGTAAAGATGTAAAAATTTATGATCTTTGCCAACAAAATTGATACACAGTTTTCTTTCTTAATACAAATATATTTTAATATACAAACAACAATAGCATTTATAATAATGATTATTACAAATAGTTAAAACTAAATAATGATTTATTTACAGTACTGAGTCTTCTATTCAGTTTGGCACAAACAATTTTATCAATGGTTCACAATGAGTGAATTAATTTCGAGTTGATTTTGGTGCAGTTTACTTAAAGGATAGCTAGCTAGTTTTCTACTGATTACAGACAAGTTTTTTACAATAAAAATATCTAACATTTTTAGTTATAACATCTGATGATAATTTGCTGAAATTAAATAATTTGTAACATTTGAATTTATAAACATTCCTGGTCAATTATCTGTAGTTTCCTGATTAATAAGTGTTAATCACAGTTCTAATATCTGAGGTTTATAGTATACCAACTGCAGCAAACCAACAACAAAATGTCACTTGATGCATCAGTTTATAAATGATAAGAGGTTCTAGAAATTTCAGTCTGCCCAAAAATGTGGTAAGTGCTTTCACAAAACATACACTGTTGATTCTTACACTAGAGAATCTTCCACAAATTTAGAGAATAGGTAGGAATTTCACAATACACAATTAACAGTGTAAAGTTATATGCATTTCCAAATATAAGTGTAACTTACACAAACATTGATATTAAAATAAATATGCAATAGTAAATCCTTTAGAGAGGAACATCACCTGTGGACTCAATGACTTATGAAACATTTTTCTCAACTGCTTATGATCTAAATTGCCTTTTACATTTGTTGATTGTAGAGTCTCAAATAATGAGTCATACAAGGATATTATCTACCATCAACATTGGAATTAATTCCATCAAATATTGTTGAAATCCCCTGTGTATCTTACATAGAAAATGAACAATTTCACATGATACTTTTGGGTCATTTCATTCTCCAAATCCAACCTAAATTTCAGTTGCATTGTAGTCTTCCATTTCAACTACAGCTCTAAACTCATTTATTTTGTTTCTTTATATTCCTAATATAAGAACACTAGGAATTTAGTTTATTTTCAATTCTATTAATATAACTGTATATTCTTAAATCTGATACTTATCTTTAAAACTCATTTCTTTAGCTATTATATAAATTTGTTTAATTACAAGTTCCCAAGATCCCTCATCTCTACGAGTTTAAGCTACCTTTGATTAATACATTGAGGGCTTCTCCCAAACATCCTACTACTTAATCTGCTTAAGTGAAACTCACCTCTACCATCTAATTTACCCTCACCCTGGAAACTAACCATAGGTATAACCCCAACACACTTGTTGCTCTAACTGCATCTGTAACAGTCTTTAATCTAAGCTTTTAATCCTGCAAAGTAATGCCTTCCAGTATCCATGAGAACATTCCACAAAGGGCCACACTTCCATTTCTATACCTACATCTAAAATAGAAGGTTCCTTTGCAACAACAAGTAAACTGCTAACATGCTTTATAATATAATGTACTCCAACATATGGTAAGCAAATTCTAGTCCCAGTCTTTCCTTCTCTGAGTCATAGAGTCCCCCCTACTAAATACAACTCTTGTTTATTTCTCTCCTCATTGCAGTATCAGCAGTGATTCTAATCTATTAAAAAAGTGGTACCTGAATGATAACTAAAACTGTTACTATAGTTTTAACTTTTACAACTGTTCACAAAGATAGATACAACTTATTCTCAAATGAACAAGTTTCATAAGAATTTAATGACAGAAGGATAAACTAACTGTGGTACAGCTTGACAAAAATATTTTTTTAAATCTTAATCACAGAAATAATGCAAGAAAAACAGCTCCTGTTTAGTACTAACACCAGATATCAGATCAAGCAAAAGAATCCCAAGACACTACATTCCCTAGTCTGGTACTGACTTAAATGAAATCCTAAAATTAAAGCTTACTGTTAAGCTTTATCCTATAACATATGCTAAAGCTTCCATTAGTAACATCAATTGTTTTACACCAGTTTATAACAGTGCTTTAGATACTAATACCAAATATACTATATAAACAGTGTTATGCTTTAGAACAGATGAAACTAACATCTTTATTTGGAAACAAAACAGATAACAGGAAAGAAGTAACATGAAAAAATACTATGAAATCAGTAAATTTATTGAAAGGAGGTGATATAAAAATATTTCCATACAGTATTCTATGATACACAAGACTTAAAAACACCTAGAGAAATAAACTAGGCAGAATTGAAAAAAAACTTTTGCTAAAATCACAAAATTTAACAGAATTGTAAAAAACTTGTGGCAGAACTAACTTTATATTCCATAATACTGTGGGTTTTCTTAATCATTTCCCATGTATACCACATCTGATTCATCCATATTGTATTATTACAGTAACTAACTTAATGGCCAAATGCCCAGTACCAATCCATAAAGGACATCACAGACATGTCACATCTGACCAACAAAATCTCCAATGGACAAAAAATCCTTAGCAGGTAACTTAGACATGCATGATTCTAAAACATTTTTTTTTATTTCTTTCTACCAGTCTTTCACTTTCATGCATTATTAGAATTTCTGAAACAATCTTTATAAATGTATTAACCGTGAACAGCATTTGCATTGATTTAATTTGTACATTAAAGTGATGTATTTTCTAAGCAATTTTGATTAATAGCTTATAACTTTGACATCTGGCATCCAATAGCCATAAATCCAGATGTTCTTCTTTCAGAAATGTTTCAGTACCCTAATGGTGTTTCCACGTCTTTACATAAAATGTTTTCTCTTCCTTTGAATAATGAAACTGTTCATTCATCACCTTTACGTTCCAAAAAGGAATGAAAAATTCAAAATATTACAGACAACTGCAAATATTAAAGATTCATTTTCTTAGATTGAGAGCCAAAATTTATAATTAACAAAGCTTAATTACTGCATCTACATACAACATACATCACATGTGCAGCCAAAACCAATTTGGGATACATTTTTTTTGACTCTGTATTGAATTACGTGTAGGACAAGAGAAAAACTTAAAGAAAAAGTTAAAACACCAAACTTATGCATCTGTAAACTAGACTTACAGCTTTGACAAACAGAAACATTAGAGACCCACCATCATGTCTTTGAAGAATAAAAGAAATAATAAGCTCTGAAGCTGTGCTTGAAGTATTTCTTAGTGCTTATGTAAATCAACTCTGTTAAACAGCATTTGTTTCGGTAGCAATCTTTTCTTGTACTCGATAAAATGACAAGGAATAGTGGCATCCAAAGGAAAAATCTCCATCACTGTTTAGCAAAGCTAAATGCTTTAACGTGCAGAATACACTCATTGCATCAAACACCAACTATTTGTACAAACGTTATGTTGCATCCGGTCTCTTTTGATTAAAAACAAATGTAAAACAATTTTTGTTAGTAAAATAACAAGTATAATGAAAAAGACAGTTGCAAACAGTCAACTAGACAATGATAATGCATACAAACTCTGATCCAAGTGACTAGAATGACTACACACTTTATATTTATTCATCACTGTTTTTAGATTTGGTTTGTTTTGAATTTCTCAAAGAGCTACATGAGGGTTATCTGCACTAGCCATCCATAATTTAGCAGTGCAACACTAGAGGAAAGGCAGTTAGTCACCATCAACCACTGCCAAATCTTGGGTTACACTTTTACTAACGAATAGTGAAATTGACTGTCACATTATAATGCCACCACAGCTGAGAGGCGGAGTATGTTTGGTGTGATGGAGATTTGATCCTACAGCCCTCAGATTACGAGTTGAGTGCCTTAACCACATGGCCATGCTGGGCTGCTATTACTGTTGATTTTTTCAACAGATATTAGCTAGGTTTTAATAAATATTGCTAACTCTGAACTTTATTTCTAAACAATTTTGTATGTCTATGATGAAATGTCTCAGGTGTGATAAAATAATTTTTCCATACACAGTATAAAAATTTAATCTGTAAAAATACAAATGCAGAAATAAAAGAACACTACAATCTTACAGCGAACTTACCACTAGTAAGCATAGTTGGTAGAATGTTGACAACAAAAGGCAGCATTACTTTTCCACCTAAAGCACAAGCAAGCCTATCTATCCCTGATTCTCCAACCACTGGATTACTGTTGAAATGTATTATAATAATATTTGTTTGAATTTTAAAAGATACACATATTGCAGGAATAAAAATAACTTACAATGAACATTTCACAATTAATCAGATATCAAAAAACTGTAACCGTACTTGGGACTTTTTTTTGTCAAGTCAATTTGCACCTGTTTAAAAATGACCAAACTGTCAGTTTCTAATGACAAAAAGAAATTGTGAAATACCTAAGTTGACTACCTGTGTTCTGATCACATGCATATCAAAAAGGTTTTGTAATTATAACTCCACAGCCATATAAAACTATGCAAATACTTTCCATAACAATCAACAACATGTACAGATATTCAGGTTTCAATACATTCTTTAAATAAATGGTTATAATTAATTTTTATACAGAGTTACACAAATAAGATCAAACTTAAAAATACTTATATTAGAATTTGTAATATTTCTTAAGTTACTTAATTGGAATATTATTAATGTAATAACAGCACATTAGATATGGAACTATGAGGCTAGTTATTAAAAATATTTTACAAATGATAGTTTCAATTGAGAAAGTATAATTTTCTGAAATTTCCCTACATAACAGTGGGAGTACTCTTCTACAGGTAAATCTTAAATGCTTAAATATGTCAAAAAATATTTTAGTTGAATATTTTTCATTACTGTATAATATATATATAAAAATATTTTTTACCTGTCATTATCATCATCTAAGGTTTCATCTGAAAATGCCCAATTTTCTTCTTCTTCTAGGTCAATCATCATGTTGAAGATCAGGGGAACTACAAGTGATTGGAAAATGACTTAATTGGAGAAGCTTAAAATAATTAAATTCAATAAATAATATACAAAGTATTGAACGTTTTCTTGCATAGTAGTTGGATAATAAACTCACCTAATTGTGCAATGTGTTTACTTGCAAGTTTTCTCATCATTGCAGGAGCAGTTTCAGAGAGTGTTACGATTATTTCTAGAGCTAGTTGGCGCCAGGAATCAGTCATTTTAGTTTCTGATATGATCTGTCAAACCAAAATATTTTGCATTTTAATGTTTTACATTAGATAAACTATCTCTTTCTTTCTTCTTTACTGACATGTAATGGTGTTTCCTGAAGACCCTAGATGTCTTGCAAGTTTAATTTATTTGTATTTACTAGTATCGTTGTCCTTAATTGTTGTCCATGAACCACAATAAATTTAAGGTGTTAAACAAATTCAAACATAACATATTAATTAACCAATCACTTCATGCTAACATCATAACACAAACCTATTAAGAGCAAGAAGTTTAATTATTCATAAATGCCTATATAACTTAATTATATAGAATTTGCATTTCTTACTTTTCTACAAATAATTAGAAAATATGTAAACTGGTAATTCTCATATATAGTACCAGATTCTGTCAGATGCAGTGTTGCACTCTCGTCTCAAAAACAGTCTAAGTTTTTTAGGAGCACTGAACCAATATAAGTTGCAACACACATTTCTTAATAAAATTATATACATGTATACTTCACCACAGGTTTCTAATGACATTTTTTTTTCTATTTTAGATAAAATCTCTGCAATTATAATAAGTAACTACATTTATCATCCCAAACAGCTTTAACTTTGTAAAGTATACACCTGTTTATATTTAAAGTTTATTTTTATTGCCCTTTGACTTATGTTTCACTAATAATCCTACCACATAAAATGAAAATCATTTGGTGAACACAACTCAGGATACCCTATTGAAATATATAACACACAGGTTACTCACAAGTTCCTTACAATCATACCTTATGAAAATCGACTGACTTTTTTTTTATTTTACTTTATCTAACCCAAAAAGTTCTTAATTTTTATATATTAGTTCCTATTATAATAAATAAATAATACACATTACAGACAAAAAATAGTGTAGTAAGATCCTTCTTAGCACTACCCCATTTTAACCCTTTCATGACAAGTCTAAGGCCACGTTATCACACTTGTTGATTTGCATTTGAAATATTACTGAGCTACGATTTTATAAATTTATGTCAATAAGTTTGTAATCAAACTGTAGATTATAATTCAAACTTTTACATAGAAGTTAATTTCTTAATGTTAAAGTAAATATTAAAATAACACATTAAGTATAGATTTTAGTGAGTCTTATGGTATGTTGAATGCAGCAATATTTGAAGTTAGATGTTAATTATGTCAAAATACTAAGTCTATACTTTTGTACCAATTAGAAACTCATATTATTAATACTGACAAGCTATAATATAAAATAAGAACCTCATATCTTTTTATTTTGCTGAGATGTGGCTTATGTACTAAATAAAATATGGTGGCCACACTCAACTCTTTCCATTTTCTGAAATAGTCCCTTATATACTATTATTACAGTATATGACATGTAAATAATCAATCAAAAGCTTAGAATGTCCCCAGAGTGGTTTTCTCAGCCATTTAAATATAAAACCTAAAAAAATTCTTTGATATCCTCTACGTGTAAAATTTTAAAAGGCTTAGCAACCTAGGAGAAATTATTTCAAAATAATAATAATATAATGTATAATAATTGAAATGCGAGTATACATTATAAAATACTAGTCAACTATATAAAACAGCAGAAACAGGGAAGGGTAGAGGTCAGTTTTATATTACTAGATATGTGACCTGATGTATGTACATTGTGCCAATACAAGTTAACTAGGAATGACTAAGAGGTCAGTATAATATAATATAGCATTACAAGACTTAAGGTACTTAAGACTAAGCAAATTTATTTTTGCTTAGTAATTTTGGCATGAAAAAAAGTATAATTTATATCTATTTTTTAATTTTTTCACAATGATTATGAGGTTGGTTAAGTGACAGACCCCACATAGCTAGAGTATAGAAAATAACAAAATATAAAATCTTACTGAAAACAAACATCTGAAATGTATTTAGGAGGTTTTAGAGATTATGCAAATAATATTTCAGATGTTTTGAGCAAAGAATAATTTTTAATCACAACATGAAATCATTTTATACTCAGTCTAGTAACAAAACAGACTATTTTTACAAATAAATCATTAGCAAAAATATTTTATTAAAAATCTGATTTTTTGTATACAAAAGTTGTTTTTTTTTAATTAAGCACAAAGCTACTCAATGGTCTTTCTGTGCTCTGCCCACCACAGGTATCGAAACCCGGTTTTTAGCATTGCAAGTCTGTCAAAATACCGCTGAGCCACTGTGTATACAAAAGACTTGTAATCTTCTCTAAACATCTATCAAAATTTGATACACATACTGTATCAAAAGTTATACTAAAAATATTTAATGTGTGCAAACGTGTAGATGAACTTGTGTATATTACACAAGAAAACAAAATTAAAATCCAAAGCTCTCTGAAAACTACTTTTTCATACTAATGGTAGTAGAGCATTAAATAATTTTTATTTAATAAAATAATATAACAAAGTATATAGAATAAGAAAAAGCAAAAAAACAAATGTCCCTTAACTATTACAATGTTTCTGGCATTTCTCGCAACATGAACCATTAAAACATCATCCATCTACACAATATTGCCTTATGAAGTGATCTACAAATCTCTGTACAGAAAAGTATGTAATACAGTATGTCATTTAATAAATCAAAACCTTGCCTGTCTGTTGGTTATAGTTGTAAATGCAAGAAAGAACTACACGTATTGACAAATCCTGAAAGAAAGGACCTGATTTTCTATTTAATGGCTCTGTAACCAAATTAGATTCAAGGCTAATAAAAAGTTACGTTTTTTCCAGCAATGACAATATCACTGAGTAAGTTATTTAATTTATCGATAGATAAATAAAGCACTTATATATGATTTACAGGTAAGAAACAATGTCTTCAGTGACCTATCTCAATTTATGTGATAAATTGACCCTGTTAAAATGACCCTGTTTAGAGATTTGTTCTAAGAAACTCTTCCCAAGAGTGAAACAGGGTGTTGCTCTACACATTTTGGTCTACTTCTTAACTGCTGTCTACTGTCAATGAAACTAACCACCTCTTTTTTTATATACTAATAGTACTACTGGATCAATTAATTTTTAATTAACTCTCTCTCTCTCTCTTGCCCCCCAGTGGCTCAGCGGTATGTCTGCGGACTTACACGCTAAAATCCGGGTTTCGATACCCGTGGTGGGCAGAGCTCAGATAGCCCATTGTGTAGCTTTGTGCTTAATTCCAAAAACAACAACAAACTCTCTCTCTCTCTCTCTTTTCAGTATCACTCAGTTCAACCTACCTTGTAACCATTTTGCACTCTTTACTGTTTCCATACCATAATTTTTAATACACTTTGCATATCTTCACAAAATTTGTCAATTTAAGTAAACATTCAAAGTCTTTTTGTACACAAAAAATATGAAGTATTCTTATTAACGATTTGTCTATTAATATACAAGTTATTTCCATGGCATGGCTCAGAATAATATTCTTTGTCCCAGAATCTCAAACTTTGTGTATTCTCTAAAAACTCCTAAATAAAGTTCTAAAGTTTTTTCAGTAAAACTTTATAATTTAACTTTTTTGTTACCTAACACTAAACTTTAGTCAATTTAACTGGCTTTGAAACCACAAGGGAAAAAAAAAAAATATATATATTACCCTTTTTTCTTTTTACAATGACTTCAAACTGTAATATGAAACTACATGTGTGTGAAATGAGTATACTCAACACTATAAATCTATTTATATTTAACGTTTTATCATCTAATAATTATTTGCACCATTGTAAATTATAGCTCACATTACACTATCAAATTTCATCAAATACAAGCTACACACTACAGACCTTATAAAAAGAAACTTATTTCTATTATTATTACCATTACTTATTTCACCTAATCTAACCTTAACTAACAGAAATAGTTTCCTGTTTTTACACACATAATAATATATAAACAAAGAATACACAAAAATAACAAGACATAGTAGTTCTCAGATTTCATATTTCTTGGAGGAGTGGTAAATAAATAAGATAAAAGAGGATGCCAAGAGAGCAAATTTCACAATCCTTATAATTGGAGAAATTGAGGATTTTTTAAAATAAAATTATGACCTTGAAACTTGTAAAACATTAAAAGTTGCATTATTAGCTGTGTTTTGATACCATATTGGTTCATATAGTGTGATAAAGTATTTTAAGTAAATTTTGAATGTAACTTAATAAAACCTTGCGGCAATCATAGAAAAGGATGTCTGTATGGAAAAAGTTAAAACCAACTACTAATATTTTTTTTAAATATAAGAATGGATTGGTTATAAAAAAAAACAACTAAAAGTTACATCTTATTAAAACTTTTTATAAGATTTTAAAATAACAGTTAGTTTTAAACATAAGATGCATGTTAAACTAAATTAAGCTCAAACTTCACTTTTTAAAAAAATCTTTCTTCCTTGTTACATTTTCTGAATATGTATTATGTCCCAAACTAACTTACAAATAAAAGAAATTTTTTAGTCAGTCACTTGAACAGTGATTTAACAAGTACCGAGTGCTTTAACAGTAATAAATATTTGTTTACTGAACTTGTTACATAAGTATGTCATAGCTTTAAAGTTCATAATGTTGAAATCATAATGTAATAGAGGTGTACACTTTATAGAATGCTACAAAAACTGTGTAAATAAGATATTGTTTTACTTTGATTTTCTGAAAAAAATAAAACGCTTATGCTGTTTTCAGAGGTTGCTTATACAAAAGAGGTTTTATAACAACAGTTGCAGGTTTCTATATTCACAATCAAAAATTAATTTATTATAAATCTCAAGTTAACTGCAGATGTTTTTACTAAAGTCCTCATAATTTGTCCTTTGTAGCTCAAAATCAAGGATATGTAAAAAAAAAAAAAAAAAAAAAAAATTTCATATCTAGATTTCATTTCCCACAAGTCACTGTCAAAGATGTTTAATATCATGATTCACCAGTTAAGGCTGGACAATAAGAGGCTAAAACAATGAAATACTATTTGCAATTTTTAGTTCTATTGGTTTCCAGTAATTCAACAGCTTTCATTTAAGCCATTATTTTCAAAAACTATTTTGCTTTTTCTAAAACACCACAGTCAAAAAGTTCATCAATAAGCAGAGCATTAAATCCCAGTAAATTGACTTTTAAAAAATATAAATATCTGATGATAAACACACACAAGTTTACCTGAATTCAACAGTGTCAAAACAACAATTCTTATGCCACAATCACACAACACTAAGTACCTTCAAGCATATCTGTAAAAGAGGATCAAGTTGACTACGTAGGAATCGGGGACAAGATTCAGCTAGGTCGATAAAACTTTTCAAAACAAAGTCCTCATTCTGTTGCTCCAAACTCTGCTGCAGAACCTTTTCAAATTATTTAAAAATATATACAAGTTTACATATACTTAAATAAAGTAATATTTTTTCATAACATATACATAACCATCTTGTACTAAAGCATCTGGACAAATCTTGAACACATGGCATGATCTACTAAGCATGCTCTAGAAATAAACCACAAGTATTAATACAAACACACATCACCTAAGAAGCTTAATAATATTAAAGCATGGACAGGGTGCTAAAATATTGTGAAATAATAATTTGAAAGGGAATATTGAAGGTTGATGAAGGCATGGAAAACTGACATGTCAAACAACTGAAAACAACTCACTGTGCATGGGACTGAAAGATTACACCATGTAACAAAATTTTTACTTTTTCTTGTTCCCGGGCAGAAAGTGTTATTTCCCAATTGCTTGTGCCTAAAGTAAATGAAAAAGACCTATTTTTCTCTTCAAACTTTGCTTTTGTGACCTGGGAGCATATAACAAAAACATGATGGGAGACTATATTTGGGGGCTGATATGTGAAAGTGATTTACATTACAGCCACATATCTCAGAAAACTACTCACTTCTGAACATTTTTGTATAACTTTAGTATAAATAATGTAAATCTTGATTCATATGTTGTTTTATTCAGATCTTATGTAAATGAAAATGTACAAATTTGCCCATTTTTACATAGAAAATAGGTTAATTTCTAAATTTCATTATCCAGGTCACAAAAGCAAAGTTAGAAGGGAATAATGTTCATTTTCTGTACTTTTACAACACAAGCAATTAAGAAATAACACATAATATCCAGGAACAAAATCTGTGTTACATAGCATTAAATTTATAACAGTATCTAAAAGTCTTCAGCAGAAAGTGCTTTAGGAGTTTGAAAAATGTTAACTTCTAATCTAAAGATTCTAATGAAATGATGGAAATTAAGTTACAACAAATTTCACGACTTTACCAGATGTGACCATACATAAATGGGCACTAACTCTGAGGTCTATAGGCATGCTTTACTATTGTTGTTCATGTAATTTGATAATATAGTAACTCAAACATAACTGTGTTTGTTGTACCTCAGCCTACCTGATGAAGAAATGGTATAAGGGGAAGTTATCATTAGCACTTGTTATAACAGATATAGTGCAGCTCACATAATGTTTTATTTTTTTATTTTTTATTTCTTTTTACTTTGACTCACAAGTCCTTAGAATTAAAATCAACAGAGGTTTCTCCAACATAATTGATATATCCTTAAAAAATGTTTTAAACTATCCAACAACTGAATTTACAAAAATTTGTCACAAATATCATGAAACATAACTACTCCATTCAGTTTGATGGTTAAACATAGACCATGACCACAATGACCAAATGTGAAGGGAAGTAGGAAGTGTCAAAGAACTGTCTAAGTATTCTATGCCGACATGGTAACTATTTGTGAGACAATAAACCTGAGTACTCAGAAAAATTGGCAAATCTTTATGTTCCAATGGTCAAACAAGTTCTTAATTGTTATGCACAGAACAAAACTTAACTATACAAATGAGATGTAGGTTACGTGACTCATCCATGAAATTAACTCTGAAAACATATTTGGCATCATGTGTAGTAGTTAGTTTAAAAAGTTAGAAAATAGTTTTCCAGGTTTAAACAACTGGTCAAGCTTTAATGCATGAGAACCAAACTGTACCAGACATTTCTCTGGATCTATGTGAAAGCATTCCTCACACATAATTTTAACAAGCACTGTGCTATGTAAAGACAACATTCAGTAAGACCTCTTCTTTTTAGGAGACCCCATGTTCAGATACTTTGAATACATATTGTACCATGCAGACAGTGTTCAGTAAGACCCCTTGTTCTTAAGATTATGTTCAGATACATTTAACAAAGCAAGAACAATCAGCCCAAAGAAAATTACGGAGATAAACTATTTGCACAGAACAATTCAAACTTTCAAAAATCATTTTAGCTATCTTTTTTATTTTTACCATACCATCATAATAATATTCAGTAACACAATATAAAAGAATAAATGACAAGTTGTTTACCCAATTTTCTACCCTCAAAACAGTATCTTCAACCATACCCTTGATTAAAATATATTGAGAATTAAAAACATTATTTGCAACACAAAAATTCACATTCAGCTTACACAACTATAAATATTAAACATAGTTTCCATGAAAATTTTAAAATACTATAATAATAAAAGATCAAATGCATGTTGTCAAAATTAATACCAAATGTGTTACTTTTTACCTGTAGAAGAGGTGGAAGGCAGTCTGCCAAGTGTTTCTGAATGTTATGTTCTTTTTCATGAGCTAGTAAAAAGGCTGTTGTAGCTCTAACAGCAGATAACCGAACCTACAAAAGCAAAGCTGAATTTGAAAATATTCCAAAATTTATTAATTATTACAATAAAAAATATTTTAACACTAAAGATTAAACATCAAGATATCGCAGTTCTATACATGGCTCAAATTGTACACTTGCAAATGTATAGAAATTCCATAATATTTTACATGTTCATCAGAGCCAATAATTAAATGTGATTAAACTTAATGTAGAAGTTACAAAAACTTCAAAATATACTTTTAAAAACAAAAGATTTATAATTAATAGCAAAGTTTACAATACTTTTCCAATTTAATAACTCTGCACTACTTAACAGAACACAGGCACAGAATTTTTCATTACCACAATCAACTGTGGTGTACAAATTGTACATTAAATATCTACCCTCAAGATCAGTAAACATACTTTGTACCAATCAGCTATAACAAGCTATTGGAAATATACAACTATGAAAGTAAACCTACAGAAAACTTCATTAATTCAAGCTATATTTATGGAATATTTCAATAGCATTCAAAATTAAGTCTATTCTAGACCTATAAAAGTCTACCATAAAATATTATAAAATAACTGGAGAAAAAATGAAATTGTGAGGATAGTGATAAGTTCAATACTTTGACTTACTGTAAGGGTTAATTTATCACTAACATACATATACATGACCATCAACACAAACATATTTACAGATCTGGACAAGTTCAAATGTAATTATGATGACGGATTTTTTTATTTATTTTTTTTAAATGTAAAATGGTCATTCCATGCCAACTCACCTCGGGTTTTCCAGTTTATGTTATAGATTTCCTTCAAAAACTTTAAACAAAAACTTCATTTTGATTTTTTCAGCCATGCAAAATCCTAAAACTGTACTGCATAGCTAAATAAATCAAAATGAAGATTTTATTTAAACATTTAAGAAAATCTGGCATGAACTGGAGAAAGTTTTTTCTGTGTGAGTTGATATGGAATGACACAAAAGTGTTATACTTAATGTGTAAAAGTCTCAATATTACATTTAAGTTTGTTGGGTCTTGAAGACTCTGTAAGAGCATTTGTCGAATTACTTCTAAGTATCTGTTCTGCTGGTTTCCAAAAATACCAGGTACAGCTCTGTGTAGAAACAAACAACATTTAACATTATAATATTCAATTCTTTAATAAAATCAGCTTTTTTAAAATTTTAAGTAAACTGTATGTGATTTTCACCAAATTTTTACCTTTAATAGCATCTGAATAACATACTCAAAGAATATTATAATTAAAAAAACTGACAATTTACCTTGCAAACAGGCTAGTTATTTCGATTATTTTCATAAACATACTGTCACAGGCAATTTTACATGTAACAAAAGACAGACTTAAAAATTATTTTAGTAAAAGTTAATAAATTTAAAATTTTAAAAAACAAAAGAAATGTGAAATCTTAAAAGATTTTAATGAAATATTGATAATTCCAATATTAAAACGAGCAAAAAATTTAGTTATCCTAAATATTTTTATGAATAGAAATTTTATTAACTCCATAAAAAAACTTTTAATCTTATCTAAATAAAGATAATATTTTTAATATCTTTAAAAATAAAATCAGAGAAAAGCAAGAACAATTTATTACCCTTATCGACAAATGTTGGTTGTAATACTGATCTTGTACATAAAACACTACATGCATACATTTTAATTAATTAAATCAATACAAAAAAAGAGATCTAGAAAAAACATTTTAAATAAAAATAGAATGACTAATTTAAAGAAAAATCATTAAAAATGGAATATAAAAATAGGTTCTAGATGTTCTAACTTACCATTTTTAAATACAATTTTGAAATTGCATAAAACTCTTGTAAAGTTGAGATTTATTACAAATTACTCAACCCTTTTGCAGACATCAAACTCTAATTTACATATCTATATTGTTCCATACATACATGATTTAATCTCCATTAACAATTTGAATTTTAATCCAAATCTAATATTTCCAAAAGAACTTGTAACTGAAAGAAGCAACAGTACTAATATTTATGTACATAACTTAGTTATTAATTTTTAAAAAACAGCACAACTGACAAAAGGATGGGATTTGATATTATCAGCTTTGCAGTTCCAACTCCTAAGTTTTTTTTTCATCTATACTTCAAAAAATAAATGTTTATCTCTCAATTAAAAAGATCTTTAAACATTTGTAACAAAAGTGATTCTTGTTTGGATAATTTTCAGATAGACTTTTGAAATATAAATGTTATAAGAACTGGTATTCAAAAAAAAGTTTATACCTTTTTATAATAAATATTATAAAACCATATTATAAGTAAAGTCTTGATTACAGAAACCACCTTGTGAAGAACATAATTTGTTAGTTAGTCAAGGTTAATCCCTGACTCATAATTACCTAACTTTAAAATATTTAGGTGTTTTATTCAGTATAACCAGGCAGAAAGACTAGCTTCAAGTAGCTGGGCTAAGCTCACTGGGTTTAAATTTGAACAAATTTTCAAGAGAAAGAGAGAAGGATGTGAAATTATTAAAGTAATAGTTTTAGTTATGTTTAACATAATTTTGTAATTGGAAAATAAAAAGACAGATATTGAGAGTTTTGTAGAAAAATAGGATAGTTTATCTCAACTATGAGAACAGTTCTGTAGAATTTAAGGTGGTTTATTTCTACTTTAAGGTTATATCTGAATATTTAAGATTACTGCCTTCCCACAACTGGTTGGAGACAGTGAAAAGCAATAGGAGTCCAGATGTTTGAGTTCAATCATTCAACTTCTAACACTTAATTGATTTTCCTTAGTTGCTAATTAGTTTGACATCTGCATCAGATTCTTGTAATAGATAGAATATCCCCAGCAAATTTGGTCTAATTGCAACAGGCATTATGCATTATGAACTTTATTGATGACAACAATTATTGGTAGTGGAAATATAAATTTTTATTTTTACTTCTGTTTGTAATGTTTTTGATTTATATTAATGCATATATTCTAATTCTGAGTGACTTTAAAAACTTACATTATCATATCAAAATAACTTTTAATTTTTTTTACACACCAGGCCTCAGATTAAACATTTTCACTTACCTAGAAACAAAAACAAACATTTTGCATAATACATAAAGAATAATGATATTTTAAATTATCCAAACATTTACAGCCTATCCTATTCTTAATTAGTTTTTTTTTATTTTTTCATGGTTTCTGAAACAAGTCAGACCAACATAATACTTTAACTCTGAAAGTTTAAAAAGTATAAACAATTTTTAGTACAAAGTATCAGTTATGATACATTCATGAAAAATATTCACAAACATTAAAATATTTGGAATTTGAATTCTCCTTCCAAACAATTTTCAGCAAAATGTACGTATGCATACAATTTAACAAAGTTATTATGAAGTTTCATGATGTGTCATTTCACAGTTTCTATTAGTGAAAGACACACCACAATACTTCATTGATTGTTTATTATATTTAGGCATAATTTCCAAGAAGCTAAACATTGAAATCACATGTACTGTCAAATTATTTTTCAGTAATTCACAAGCAAAGTAAAATTACTTGTAAATATTTGTTCATTTTTTGTTTTAAGCTAATACAAGTATTTACTTTAATATAGTTGTGCCATTGTTTGGAATTAAGCACAAAGCTACACAATGGGCCATCTGTGCTCTGCCCACCACAGGTATTGAAATGTGGATTCTAGCGTTGTAAGTCCATAGACATACTGATGTGCCACTGGGGAGATTAATTGTGATGTAAATAACTTCACATCATTTGTCTATGGATTCTCCTACATACCTAGTATGGAGAAGCAATGCACTCAAACCATTGATAGATGTAGGAGATACAGATATTTTTTTATTATTTCAAGCCCAAACATGATTATCGCAAGTAGCCATTTGGGCAATATCTTTCATTATCAAAATTTATTTGTATCTCACTAGAAATTTTCTTTTCACCCCTTTCAAGCCCTGGGGGAACAACTTATCACTTTATTGTGTAGGTCTATATAATATATAATAATTTGAGAGTTGCAAGAAGTCGTAATATTTGTCTGTATGAGCATATAGTCATAATGTATACACCAAAATGATAATGATTACGCTTAAATCGTAATGGTTGGCATCTCTGTAAACATTCGCATAATAGTTATAGAAAATTTGTAAATATTATCAAGCAGTAAGCATTTCATACCCGTTTCCTATACAGTTAATTTATTGCTTCTTTTTCTTCACTCCAGTACCAATACCACTTGTATTTCAGATATTTATTTATTAGCAAAGTATCATTTCTGTGATTCAAGAATATTTGCATATTCACACTTAATTATTTCAACGAATTTTCAAGTACAGGCAGATCTAGACCAACCACTTGACAGTAAAAATTTAAATATTATAGAGGTCAGCACATCATCACCATTTTGGCATTTATCCTCTCCATTATTCAAAAATATCAGTATGTCAGTTTAGCAAAAGTTTAAGCAAATACCTGTAGATGCAAACAAATAGTAACAGTCAATGAAACTTGTTATAGATAACATCAATATAAGACTGAGTAGAAATGCTAATTATTTTTGCATCTAATGACTAAAAAAAAAAGTAAACAAAACTGTTTAGAATTCCTGATATTCACTGTCCCATAAGGCCACATGTAAATATATTTAAGTACTTACAAAAAAACAAAAGAATTCAGACCAACAAACATGTTGAAACAAAGGGATGAGCAAAACTTAAAAATAATCAGTGAAATGTACATAGTCACTGTATGAAACAGATAAATAGAATATTAAACTTACATATATTCATCTCACAATTAAAACTATGTTATAATCAATACATTGCAAAATGTTTGTGTTAAGCACCCAATTATCTTGTCTACTGACACTTTTACGGTCCTCTTCTGTACGAAAAAAATAAACCATTAACATTTTCATAAATCTTTTATCCACCGAGAAAACTTTTTATAGTTATAATTACACAAAACTTGATCACGGGAAAAACAAATCTGTATATTTTTAACAATTTTTCTGTTGAATTAACTTTACATTGACACACTTTTATAAAATTATTTATAATTTTTACTAAATAGATTTGATGAAGAATTCGATAAACAAGAATAAACTATATTTTGAGAACTTGCAAAAACAAAACCTAAAGAATTTCTTGCCAGTATTTGTTTCCAGCTTCATTCAGAAAACATAAGAATTAAATATGAGAAGGAAAAACCATGTTCCATGTATAACTTTAATATAGACTCATTTCAAAAGTTTAAGATCTTGGATTCTTTTCATTAATTATTTATCTGCACAAAAAAGGCCAGAGGATATGAGTAGTTGGATACGGAACATATTTCCTAATTCCAATATTAGCCTCAGGACAACATACTATACATTAAGAAGCAGAAAACACAACCAGTTTCACCAATGGAAAATGTGCAAGTAAAATGTTACTTTTTATTTTACTTCGCAAATTTTGAGAATGCCATATATTTAACAAAATGAAAACTTACGTAAACATTTGTAATGATGCTTCCTTATAAACTGTGTTTTGAGAACTTGCACAGTCAAACAAAAACTTGAGAAATTCTGGCCAATGGTTGTTTCCATCTTCATCTAGAAAATATGGAAAATATATTCCACATACAATAAAATACACTCTTGTTTTCATAAATTATACATCTCATATTCTTTCCATTAATTGCACATTCACATAGAAAACTTTTTTTTAACCATAATTATGTGATTTATTGGGAGAGAAAAAGTTAAAATTTTCTTAAATTTAAAATGTATTTCCAATAATAATTACCTCCTGTCAGACTTGCAGCTATTCCTCAACCACCCACCTAAGCACTGGTCCAATTTTTTCTTGCTTTCTCTAGTCTTTTGTACCCCCACTTATTTGCTCTTAGCAATATTTCTCCCATGATACTTTTCACTCTTCATTGGCAAAGGGTAGTTAATAATGCTGACGATCTGCCCAAACTCTAGGACAAACTCTTCTGGGTACCAACAGATTGAAAAGATATAGCTAAAGATCAGGACACACCTTAGCACATAAATATACATCCTCCTAGCAGAGGTAAACCAAAGAATGTTATTCCAGCAAACATGGGAAACAAGGGATAGCCATCCCTACATGTAACTGAGTGATAAACCTCCCTGCATAAACAGCAATATCAAGTGAAGGAGGAAAGTTGTTTTACCTCCAACCTTTCTGCCACTAAGAAAGGAGCAGACTGAAAAACAAATAGTTAAAGCTCCAGAAACTCACATACCCATCAGAAGAACTGAAAAAAACAAATAGGAGAAGGCTGATCCAACTTACTTCCTAAAAAGCCAACCTCATAAACAAAGATGATGGGAAAAATAAGTCTTAACGTCCTGGATCATAGGCACCCTTAAAATCTCCTGGAGAAATATCCTTGGACCAGATATGTATCTCCTTTTCACAAAAAATCATGTACAGTCTCAACTGTTGAGAGATGCTAATTAACAGAGGTGGAATAGAAGAGGTCTGATCAGTCTCTGTGCCAAAAAGAGTAAATCAAAATTCATTCCTGAAATCAGTACATCACAACAAAGGAAACTTTTATTTAGTGATTATTGATATTACTGAACTTAAATCAACTAGGCAATGCAAGGACTTTAAAAATCAAAATAATTCTTTAGAGAAACCCATTTCTAAATGCTTTGTCAAAAAAAACAAAACAATCTGAATGGGGTGTTTTAATACGGTACCAGGATAGAGGATGCAATGACATAGGTGGAGTATCTTTAGATAAATATTGCAAAGGGCAAATGAATGGGATATAAAACACTAGAAAAAACAAGAAAAATTCAGCCCAAAGCTTTGATGGGCCAGAGAAAAAGAAAAAACTGGTAGTTAAGTAATAGCTATAAGTGGGAGAGAAAGTATGCATGTTTTGGAACTGCCTCTTCTTAATGTAACTGTTTTGTTGGATTAGAGTTTTATTACAAGTTTTATCTGATTATTTATAATTAGTACTAAATAAATGTGATGAAAACATAAACATGAACATGTCACACAAGTTAACATTTTATTCTCAATAAGTAGCTGAACAGTTTATAGGAACCTCTAAATGAAATGTTAATTTTAAAGTATTAAAATATAGATTTTTCATGTTATAGACTGTACTTTTTATAATGTTACAACTGTAAAGTGAATAACAGAATTTAAAGCAATCCTCAATAAGTGATTTTAAATGAAAAGTTAACATTCATTTAAATCCAGTATACAAATTGAATATCATATACAAGCCTATAGTTTGCCATTAATATATTACAAAAGTCATTATCTGTAAAGAATTCAATGCTACCAGATAAAAGACGCGTGTTTTTTAATAATGCTTTTTAAACAGTTTGATTACATGATAAATTTTTCTTTTAAGACATTCAATATGTTCTGTTCAGTAAGTAAAACATTATATTGCTTTGAAATAAAAATTCTCAAAACAAACTACATCCTTTATCAATTATATGGCTTACTATTCCATGTAGTGTCAAACGAAGCAGTCTTCAGCTGAAGTAACTTCCACTGCTAATTTTGATAGAGGTGTACCTAAGCATCACAGTATAGTAACTACTTAAATATTTGCCTATGCCTACTGATATTTAAGGTTTTTGACAAAAAGTATTTTCAATAATAATTTTAAAACATGAGGTACCAATTAAGTTTCTTGCCAATTCTGATGCAGCATCACAAACTTTTTTCCTTAACTGTGGAGACAAATCTTGCTGAACTGTCAAAAGTAGTTGATTTTTTAATTGAGCTTGAGACTCAGAATTCAGCTTTGGGAAAAAATGTTCAAAATCTCCAGAAATTACTCTTCTTAGCAACACTGCTCCTAGTTGACGAACCTAAATGCAAATAAATTACACTGATATGAGGCAGATTAATATATTAAGTGCAAGTAAAAAAAAAACCAAACAAAGTCTTACATACCAATGTATGCATAATCATTTTTGCCAGAAGTAATCACTGTTAATAAATGTTTTGTCAAGAAATCACAGTAGTTTTGAAACTTTCTTGCTACCAGGTGCTTATCAATTACTACTAATAATAAGATAAAAAAAAAAATGTTCAAAGAAATGTAGATAGATTCTTGATTATAGATTTCTTGTATCATTTCACATTAACACCATCACATAACATTCTTAGAGTGGAGGGAGGGGGTAAAAATTTTGAAGTCAAAATGTTTAAAAGCATTAAAATTATGTTTGTAAATATTAATTTATATTTTCATAAAATACTGCACTGGCATTTTAGTACCAGAATTTCACTTGTGTGGAACTTTAAAATATCAGTCAAAAATCAAAATGACCATGGATTAAAATTATTATAATTTTATTTAAAATATGAGTTCTAATATTTAAAGTAAATACTATTTCTATACAACTGTTTGTTAAAATACAGGCCTATTATTTAATGAACAATTATTTTTAATGATATGCAAATTATCATTCAGGAAATAAATTGATATTTGTCACTTGTATGATACCTCTGTAAAATATTATAGTTCAAACACCAAAAACCACATTCTGAGATCATGTTTAGTTCTGCCCCTAAGAACCTTAACATTTTCTTCTCACACCCAAACCTCATTTGAGAATAACAGTAAGATTTTTGAGTGAGAGTCAAGTATCTAAATTTAATTTAAAAATAAAACATCAATTCCAAACAAAGTAGTTTAGCTCTATAACAGCTACTTCCTGCAATATCTACATACAAGTGGAAGTAGAAATTAAGTACAAGTAAAATCAGGTATGAAATGATTGACTGTAGTAATTTAGTTATTGCAAAACAAATTGTATGGCATGTGTGTTTTGTTATAGCAATGCCACATCAAGCTATGTGCTGTGTCCTTCAAGGAGAATGGAACCACTAACTTTTGTGTTATAAATATAGAAGCTTAATGTTGTTCCACTGGAGGATCAAAACACAAGGTTCTTCAATGTTAACTCTACATGAAGAAAGGCCAGAGGGGAGTAGGCTGGACACAGAACATATTCAACTTTCAGGAAAACATACCAAATAGTTCAAGAATAGAAAAAGATGGGTCACACATGAAAATCATCAAAAGAATCCAGACATTTGATGACATGTATCAAAAGCCAAGAAATATTTTGTATCAGAAATGTTCCACAAATACTCTTATATTACTTATCTTGCAGAATCATCTAACTCTGTTCTACTAAAAAAAAAAAAAAGAGTATGAAATGCCATTACTTGGGACAAGCTGTCTATTATACAAGTGAACAAACCAAGTACCTTGACTTTTAGTAGATGCAGGGAAAAAAATACCAAAAACAGTGTTACAGTCTCATAACAAGTTATACATTCTCTTCTCTAAAAGGAATTCAATAAGAAGCAGTCAACAACTTGAAACTATGAAAACAAAGGTATTCAGACATACCTAAATGAAATTCTTTGAAATTGGCACTGACAACTACAAAAAGCCAATGAAACTGCTCATGAAAGAAACTTATATGATAAAGATAATAAAAAGTATAGGGAAGGAAATTCACATTTGGCTTTGAAAATATCTAATTAGAATCATAAAAGTTTATGAAAAAAAAAAATATTTCTAGGTTGGAAGTGGCAAAAATGGTTTTAACTGTAGCTAATTTAAAATAACATACCAATGTCACGCTTGTCAAAGATAGAAAAGCAGAAAGGCTGAACAACCATTTTAACTCAATTTTCAAAAACTGGAAGTAAAGAAAATGTGGTTAAAACGACTACTTAACATAAAAAATTCACCAAAACAGTAGAAGTTAAAAATTCTATGTAATGAAAACTATCTGGAGTCCAATTTTATTTCCCACATTGTCGGATTAAGAAAGTTGATATGACAGAAGATTTATCACTCCAAAACATAATACAACCTGACTTGCAACACAAAACCAAACTAATTGAACTACATCCAATATACATCATCCCAATACATGACAAAGAAAGATTATAGGGTAGAGATAACTGGATAAGTAAAATCCTCTGACAGCCACAAAATTCATTATTTCAAGGATACACAGGCCTTCAAAGTAATGGACCAATTTTGCTCCCAGAATCAGAGGATACAAAATACATTTCCTAATTCCACTATTAGCCCTATTACAACATACTGCACATCAATAAGCCTATTTACCCTTGCTCAATGTCAGCCATAACAATAGAGTATTTCAAAAGACTGCTTTTGCAGTATTTATGTACTACTATACATGGAGGATTTATCCCCCTTCAACTAATGAAGGTCTGTAGTCTAAGCTTATTAAATCACAAGCTGACATAATGGACCTTAATACATGGAGAGGTGAAAGATTAATTTTGAAGTTTGTGGCATGTATAGAAAACTTTCATGCTTATGGGCAAGATAATAGCTGTTTCTTATACAAATACTCGAGTGGCATTTCTGAAATAAAATATGAACTAATACTAATAATAATCTTTATGTACAATTAATCAACAATTTTATGTTAAAAAAAGCTGACTATCAACCTGCTAACTACACTGGTTGTTAAAAATATCTATTTTACCTAAATCAGTTACAGTTCTTTTAACTGGCAGTCACAAGATGCTCTTGCATTGCATGCTCATGTTGCTATATGATTATCACACATAGCATCAAATACATCTTCAAAAACAATATGCATTTTTTACTTGAAATAGAGAAACATGATTATTGTTCGCTATAACATCTTTATAAATTACATACAAAAGTTTTATTTGTAAATTCAAAGTATTCAATCAAATATCAACTAGCAATTATGGTAACATCAAAACTAAAATTATGCAACTTAGGACAACTGGAGGTTCAAATCTTTGAAGGTTAAGATCTAGTTTTTCATTATACCCCTACCATTTGTTCACTGAAGTTGCAAATAGTCTATTTTCAAAGATGTTAAACTCACCTCATCTGAATTTCCATTATTACCTACACTGTTCAAAAGATATACAATTCTTCTTTCAACAGGGATGTTATCAAATGTGCTCTGTAAAAAAAAGAAAAAAATTACTGAAATATAAACATTTTGTTTTTAAATCTAGTAAAAATATATCTGGACATTTACTTTTGATGTTTTTATTCATAACAGTGAAGACTCCCAATTTAACTGACATGGTTGTAAAAATCAGAAAAAAAATCTAATGTGCAAGTCTGTGATAATTTTAGAAAACTCATTCTCTAATTGTTAATTATATTTTTCTCAGAAATGCCCAAGAAGACTCGTACTGATTCTTACAAGTTAGGCATTTAAGAAAAGCAGTAAAATGTATATTTTAAAGGAAACGTTTTACACGATCACTTACAAAATATTTTGGTCAAAGATTTTATTTAGAAAGTTTAAGTTTTGTTGTTTGTCTTCATTTCAGTAAAATTTAAGACCATGAAAAACTTGACTTGAATGTTAAAGATATTAATCCTTTCAACAATTAAAGATTAGAAACAGATTAAGTGAAAAATGCAGATAGTAACAGTACCAAAAGTTTTAAATGAAATCAAAAATTAAACAGCTTCATAAATGAATCTCTATCTTTTGAAAGATCAATAGACAGTGAGCAGATGTCTAAGACTGGAGTTGTTAAATGTTACTCCTTATTTTAAAGGGAATAATAAGTGTTGCAAAGAAAATACAGGCAAGTAGTCTTGTTTCTGTAAAGGAAAAAATTCTAAAGAGTCTAATACAAGAAGCTTTGCAAAATCATTTAGTAAAGTTATATCACACAAGAGAGCAATTGTGGTTTTTACTAACGAGAAATCTTGCTTTATTAGTCAATTAACTTTTTTTTAAGTGTTACTTCTGATATGAATGGTGATAAGGGTTTTGACTTGCTATGCTAGATCTACAAAAGGCTTTTGATAAGATACCATTCAGATTATTAGTGAAGAAAATCACACTGATAAGAATTTGGGAAAGACTGGTCAACTGGATCAAAATTTGAAGAATGGCCTAAAGAAATAAAAAGTTAAAAATGTGGAATTGTATTTTTACCAGTGCCGTGCCTTTGTGTTTTTTCTTATTTATACCAACACTGTAGGTGGCAAAATCAAGCTCTTGAATACTTTTCACTTTATCACAAATATTGGATCAACTGGCAAGTTTTATAAATATTTGTCAAATTACCCTTAACTATGATAAGTGCAAGATAACTCATTTGGATTATCATAATTTATATAACATACTGAATACAGAAAAGAACCAACTCAATAGCTATTTCAAAGTAGGTCCATGTCATGCTTTACAAAGTGCTTTATTCATTCAAACTCTCATTACAAATGACACAAGTGGATAAGAATGGTGATCCATTCTCCTTGAATAGATACCAATCCATTACAGGTTAACTCCCAGTTAATAGCTGAAGCTCATCAAACAGCTAGAAAAAGTGAAGTAAATGATATAAAACAAATTGCTTAAGTGCACAAGATCATCATGCAAACTAGCCATGAATTTACAATCATCTATGAGTCCAAAATGCAAATCCAAGACTCATGCTGTTGTAACAGAAATAACTCAATCAAGCCATAAAGGCAACACTCTGATGGTAGTAGTAATGTTAATAAACTTCTAGTATGCATTGATAAATATACTGACTACAAGTTAAAAGACACAACTATCTCATCATACAAATCACTAGTTAGGCATCATTTATAACATTGTTCACAGTTTCGGAGTGCCACATAAGAAAGGATAATGACTTGGAAAAGCTACAGAGGAAATCATCTAAGTTTACATTTTCCTTTACTAAAAATATATTTATAAATATATTTACCTTTATCCTAATGGATGTTTCTCTTCTCTGCCCATCAGAGCACTGATATGAATTATGCCTCATTGACTCCAGTCTCTATATTTCAATATATCACCCATAGAAATTATAATCTTGTGACTCTCTCAAGCTATGTCAGTGCCCCATATCTACCAGATCCAAATATTAAGTTCCTTGTTATAACTTCTTATTCACTTTTTCAAGACTGGCAAGGAGGAAGACTGTGAGGAGGAATGGTGGGATAGTGTAAGTGGGGGTAAGTATTATCAGAAATAAATTTTCAGTAAAGGAAAACCAACTTTTGAAACATGCTCTTTGCCCAGATAATATGAAATCTAAAACATGGGTGATAAAGGCCAAGCACCCATAGCTTCATTACATCATGAGAATAAACATGCAAGGAGGAAACATTTCTACTGTAATACCAGACTCATCTGTTCTGTGAATCCGAAGCTAGACCCAATATGTAGTGGCTCAGACATGAGGACAGCAATGTGATATCATTGTATTATAGTCATATGATATTAAGGGAACCCACCATAAAAGTTGCAGAATATTGCATGCCAAATCATTGGAATTAAGGAGAAAATAAGCAACACTTATGTGGAAAAATTTCCCCTCAATCTGAAAAAATACAGAATGGAACAAAACAAATTCAGAACTACGGGGCCATTCACTCCTCACCCAGTCTGAAGGAAATAGAGATCATCCAGATTGAGATTACAAACTGAAATCCTAATTCCCAACCTAAAAGCAAAGGCAATATATCCTGCCTTTGCAATTAAAAGGTTATGGAACAAATTTCGACCACTGAGTCAAAGACTTGACACTCCTCATTTGGAATTATGAGAGAGGACTCTCCTCCATGTTCCTGGTAAGTAATGTAATACACAAAAAAAACCATATTCAATGTAACCAGAAAATGAAGTGCCATCTCTAAACCAAAATTATGAGAAGGCTTCCATGTACACTGATTCTGCTCCCACCAAACATCTGGGAAAACCAACCAGTGAAAGGAATGGAATCAAGCTTCACCCTCTTCTCTTTAAGCAGAATAATGTTCAAGCAACATTCAGGAGGAATAAACCTCTGTCCACCATTGCAGCAACTGAAAACTGAAAGTGGTAAGGACCCCAATGCTCCACTATAAAGATGGAGAAACATTTGCATTGGAGAGTCCTGACGAATAATGATTCAGAAATAGTGTAACAGATGAACCACATTCTCAATTCTGAAAAGCAAACTAACCCTAATTTATACAATCTGGTGGTCAGGAGGGATGGGCAAAATCACTTTATGCTTCACTCAGTATTGTATATTAAGTATGGTAAATGAATAACTGTGCACTTCCCAGAAAGCATGAAGGAATAGTCTTATGGAATACTGCATCTCAATGTAACTCATTGCTACAAGATATTTTATTTATTGGTCTACTGGTAACTAAGTGCAGATTTAGAAAAAGCTTACCTGACCAGGCAACACCCACCATTGAGGGGATCTAAATGAAAATAATGAAAGGATTGCTGAAAAGGAATAAAATAAGAAAGAAAAATTAAAATCATTCTCCTCTGTCACAATTCAGCCAGGTCACATAAAATAGTTGTGGAGGGTAGTCCAAACCTAACCCAAGAAGAAATTGCTAAATCATGTGGGCAACTGAACTGAGATGCCAGAAACATTGGAATATGTTAAACTTGATCTCATGAAACAAGAAGTTTCCACTCCTCCAACAAAAGCCAGGAGTAAACCACACAAACTAACTGACAAATCCCAGTTGTCAGAGTGACAGGAGATAAGTCACGTGACATAATAGGATCCCAGTGGATTAACAAATGCTTCAGTGCATGCCACATAAAGTTAGAGCCAAAACCAGGCATGAAAAACAATCCAGCTCCAAGCAGTTATACATGGTGTTTAGAAAGTCACTGTGCACTTATATATTTATTAACAAACATGTTTCAATATAGAATACAGGAGGTAAATATGAATGACAATTATAAACAATGTTGAAAATGATCCCTGTTGGCATCAATACAGGTTTGGATTCTTCTTATCTTGTTTCTAAACACTACTATCAGTTGTTAGCTTGAAATCAAAATCTGAAATATAATAACGTGATTACAAAACTGCACAGCAACTATCCAAACACCCTGTATAAGAATGAAGTGAGGATAAATAAGAGATAAAACCTCATCTCCTTTAGATGCTGAAGTTTTTGGTAAATTGATTGATTTAGTGTTTTATGGCACAAAGCAGCTAGGCTATCTGTGCCAAACTTTATATGGAAAAACGGCTCGTTTGGTGAACCTGACGATGACCGAAGAAGGTTGAAACGTTGTTCACTCTTCTATTTAAAATATTTTCTCAACCCAAACGAGCCGTTTTTGCATATAAAATTCTCAACAAGTGGGTTTCTCGACATCACTGATTATCTGTGCCAAACGTCCAGTAAAAAGGTAAAAATAAATTAAATGTAGCAAAATACATAAAAAGGAATGAGCGTAAAACAAAACAGAAAAAGTATAAAACCAATGTTGACACCCAGTTTACAATGTTAAGACAGAAAGTAGAGTAAGAGAAGTTGTAAAGGACTTTCTCCAGCAAAATGGTAATGATCATAACCCACCAAGAAGACTAACAGGTAAGTACAAGAACCACCATCAGTCACCTGAAGTTGGCCTTTCCAGTCCTGGTTCCAGGTCAAGTGTCATTATGGCCAGTACTAAAAGGTAAAGTAATAAAAGTGTTAAATGACATGCAGCAAAAGTGTAATAACAACTCACCAGGACGATTAATGGGCAGTTCAAACTGATAGTTCAAACAGCAGTGTTAGTCACCTGAAGTTGGCCTTTCCAGTCCTGGGGTCGAGTTATTTAATGCTCTGGCCATTTTACAATGTCAAATTCAACTAGATAGATTGAGACTGAAAAAAGAACCACAATTAAAAAGGTGTAATGAATAAATATCCAGCACTTAAATGCAATTAAAAAGATTAATGGCCATTAAAAAACTAAAAACTTTATCAAGGTGAACAGTGTCACCATCACCAATAACATTGTCCAATGTTACAGACAAAACATGTTTAAAATAGTGCTGTCGTTGAAAGTCGTAACGATGGTTGGAAAGTAAATTGTGACTTGCAGTGATTTGAGTGTTACACAAACTACATACTGGTGCATCAGTTCCAAATAAAAGAAAACAATGAGTTAAAAAACTGTGGCCAATGCGTAGTCCAATTAGAACTTCCTCCTTCCGAACCTTATGGAAGCTAGACAGCCAAAGCCCAATATAGGGTTTTATTTGAAAAAGCTTGTTGTTGCGTAGCTCACTCCAAGTGGACTTCCAGCTGGCATTGAGCTGAGTCTTGAATACAAGACCATAGCCCATGTACGAAATAAGCACAGTGGTGAAAGTGTCAGAGCAGACAGATTTCACTGCCATGTCTGCAAGCGCATTCCCGAGAATACCAACGTAGCCTGGTATCCAGAAAAACTAGATAGCAGTAGATGTTAATGAGAAATGGGCCAGTCAGTTTGAATATCAGCAAGAACAGGGTGTGAGCCAACGTGAACTGAGTCCAAGGCCAGCAGAGAACTGAGTCAGTATAAATAGTGCAGTCGGAGTACTGCTCAACTTCAATATGATCCAGGGCAAGAGATATGGTGTACAGTTCAGCAGTGAACACAGAAGCTGTAGAGGGGATTCTGCATGCAACCACCAAACAGCAACAAACCATGGCAGAGCCCAGAGTCACCTGATTTTGAACCATCCATATAAATTGGAATAGAAAGGTTGTTTGAAAGATGTTCATTAAATAAAAGACAGTACTTCCAATCAGGAGTATCTGCCTTTTTCAGATGATTTAAAGAAGGGTCACATTTGGGGGCTGTAATGAGCCATGGGGGGGATGGGCTGACCAGTGGATTCTGCAATGTTTTCCAAGAACAGACCCAATTCATCCAATTGAACCTGGATGCAAAGGAAAAAACATCCCCAACTGGGGAGGTGCAGAAAGCCCCAGTGCAGAGTCGAAGTCTTTGATGATGAATGAGGTCCAGCATCTATAAGGTCGAGAGTCTGGCAGAGCCATAGGCCATTGATCCATAGTTGAGTTTTGAACGAATAAGCACACGACATATCATTAACATAGAACATCAATCCTCTCCCCAACTGGCAGTAGAGAGGACATGGAGGATGTTCAGTTCTCTTGTGCATTTGACCTGTAGCTGCTTTAAGTGTGGTATAAAGGTCAGCTTACAGTCAAAGATAAGCCCCAAGAACTTGATCTCAGGAACCACTAGCAGCAAAACTTCACCAATATGGAGTTCAGGATCAGGGTGGATACCTCATTGCCAGCAAAAGTGCATGAAAACGGTTTTAGAGAGAGTAAAATTAAAGCCGTTCTCTGTAGTCCACTGCAGTACACAATTGAGGGCAGTTTGTTGTTGCCACTCAATATATCTCATGTTCAACAACTGACATGAAATGTGAAAGTCGTCAACATAGAACCTGTTTGCAATAGTAAGAGGGAGTTGTTCAGTGATGGCATTTATCTTTAGAATGAAAAGTGTGGTACTCAAAACACAGCCTTGAGAGACCCCAAGTTCCTGTACAAAAGAACGGGAAAGTGTCGAACCCACACAAACTTGGAATCTCCTGTCAATTAAATTTTTTTTAAAAAACATGGGTAAATGGCCATGTAAACCATATATATGGAGGTCTTGCAAAATGCCATTCCTCCATGCTGTGTCATAAGCCTTCTCAATGTCAAAGAATATTGAAACCAAGATGTTGGCATTTGAGAAAGGCTTCTATGATTGATGTTACAAGTCAAATTAGGTGGTCCGTGGTGGAATGCTGTCGTCGAAACCCACACTGGTTGAGCAAGAGGAGGTTGTTTGATTCGAGGAACCAAGCAAAACGAGCATTAACCATCCTCTCTAAGATCTACAGAGACAGTCTGTCAAAGCAACTGGATGGTAGTGTAAAGGAATCTTGGGATCTTTCCCAGGTTTAGAGAAAGGTAAGATAATAGCCTGGTGCCAGGCATCAGGAAAAACATTCTCCAGCCAGATCTGGTTAAAAACAATTAAAAGAATAAAGAGAAGCAGGAGAGAGATAGCGTAGCATGTCAGTGTACATCATCAGGTCCAACAGATGTATTGCCAGACCAATGAAAGGCCATTTTCAGTTCCACCAGTGAAAAGGGACAATTATAGTCAAAAAGACAGTCAGTTCAAAAGGAAAGAGGCAAATGCTCTGCCTGAGTCTTGCTGCCCAAGAAGGTAGAGGAACAAGCAGAAGTGCTAGATACCCAGCAAAAGCTTTCACTTAGAGTATTGGCAATGCTCTGGACATCAGGTACCTCTTAGCCATCAGAGAGTAAGATCGTGAGGAGGACAGAATTGAAGCACCCACTGACCTTTCAAATCCTGTCCCATATGACCTTGGAACTGGTGGTAGAAGATATGCTAGTTGTGAACTTAATCCAAGCATGTGCACAGGCCCGTTGGAAAGCGATGTGGTTTGAAAGTGTGGGATATCTACGGAAAGTACCCCAGGCCCATTTTTTGAGCCTTCCGTGCCTCGTGGTAAGCAGGATTCCACCATGGAAGAGGATATCGTGGAAAACATGTCATGGGTTTTAAGAATACACTGAGCAGTTGCTTGTATAATACAGTCAGTTACTGCTGCCACACAGTCGTCTATTGATGGCTGATTCACGATGGCAGAATCAAATTCTGCGAGACCAGTGAAAGTGGAACAGTCTGCCTGATCCAGCTTCCACCAGGGCACGTGGGTAGGGTGGCATCGACCATGGCCAGTCTCTCTCAAAAGTATAGGAAAATGATCACTGCCTAGTGGATTATTGTCAACCCTCCATGAAAAATGGGAAAATAATGAAGGGGAGCAAACCGAGAGATCAATAGCAGTAAAGGACTGACTAGGTGCATGAAAATAAGTGTTAAACCAGTATTGAAAAGAGAAACATTATGATCAGAGAGCATACACTCTACAGAGCAACCTCTCCTATCAATAACAGCACTTACCCAGAGGGGATGATGTCCATTAAAGTCCCCCAGGATTAGAAATGGAGATGGCAACTTTTCAATGAGAGTATCAAGGGGATGCACTACAATGTCATGCAAGGACATTGCAGCAGCACCAGGGTTTCGTGAGCACTATACCCAAACACCAGCATCAGACACAATGTCCACAACACCCATTGAGAGCTTCCAACACTGGCACTTGGTTGACACTAGCCCAAGTGGACCAGCCGACTGACCCAAGGGGGCCACCCAAAGGCCACCGTTTACAGGAATTCAAGGCCAAAGTGGTGCGTTAGGGTTGAACCCCCTCAACCACCAGGATCCTCTCCTCCCCTTCATGAGTCACCATGCACGGCAAACATGTGGGTGGATGTTTAGATCCCAGAGGAGGTAAACTGAAAGAACATAACCTTTCCTGGCAGGTCCCATCACCACATACAGGAATCCCCACCGAGGGGGGTTTTGGTAGAAAAAGACCTGTTTGGGTACAACAGAACATAAGTGGAATGGTAAAGAATTATGCAAATATGAAGTGCAAACACATCTGAACATCAACTCCCAATAGCCAGAAACAGAAAAAAATAAATCTGAGTGAAAGATGATATAGTGAACATGACAAGACATGACTACTGTTTTATTCCAATTAGGAACCTGGAAAGGCATACAAGGACAGATAATTCAAAACAATTTTAGAAGCAATGAAAAAGCTGAGGACTGACAAAATATTTGTCTCTGATAAAAATGAAAAGTAAAAGTTAAAGCAGCTTTATACAGGATAACAGACACAGAAACTAAACTTTTGTTAAATAACATCATAAATTGAGAGAAGTTGCATAGTGGGACACTGATGGTTAAACCATTTTTGATGAACTTTCAAAGAAGAATGATAAATGAGCCTTAGTACTAAGGATACCATCTGAGAAATCAAGCCCTTCTTTTATGTGATAGACTGCATATAACCAAGGTGTAAAATTGAAGCACATCAACTGTTCTCTGTAAAATGCCCGACTGAGGCCAACATAAGGGATGTCCAGAGAGGACAATGAAGATGTTGACACTCCTGGAGATGACAACTCAGGCTAACCCAGACAAAGTAATGCCATCAGAACTCAACAGGATGTGGATCAAATCAGTGCAAGAATCTTGTATAACAGATGATTCAAGAGGAGCCACAAAGATGAAGATTCCTTTAATCTTGGCTGAAAGAATCTATACCCAAAGCAAGAGGGTAAGGTACAAGAGACTAAAAAGACAGAAGCTAAGCAATTCCAATATATGGCAAGAACATCAAAGAGGTATTCTGAAATGAGAGCAGATTCAATAAAAAAAAAGTTGAAGTTGAAGCATTCATTCCATGGAAAGAACTCTGTTGAGATAACTAGCCAACCACTAAATCTGTTACCCCTAAAATGTAATAAGCAATAAAAATATGATGTGCATGTGTTCCCAAAACAGAAAATTCAATGTTTGAAAGCAGAGATATTCACAATGCTTTAAAATGTACAAAACAACTATGGAATCATCCAAGTAAAACATTACCATCATCCCTTACAAACAATCTGAAAACCCACTGATAAAAGAATCAATCAATTGACCTTTATCTAATAGAGCCTTTATGTCTGTCAGAATAATCATGATGTTTTTCACTTTCACAGTTTTAAGACTGAATATTCTGTTAAAACTTTACCACGGACTTGTTGTTTCTTTAAAAAAAATATTTTTAATGTACTTGTTAATAATCGATCTCCAAAAGTATACGCTTACTTCTTGCAATGATTGCTTTATTTCAAAAATAGACATTTTAAAAAACTTTGCACCATGAGTATCATGATGCAATTTCTTTGAGCATTTGCTTCTAATGAGGTATCTTTCTCCGTGACTGACTGTTATATGCATGTATTTCTTTAAACTCTGTCCCAGCATCTTCCCAACTGTCAAACTCATATAACAAAAAAGAAGCAAATGTCATTAATGTTGCATGAGTAGTTTTCTTAAAAGAATAGCTTCACTATACAATCCTTGTCTTTTAATCCTTTAACAATAAAGTCAGATGACTAACTGTGCATAGAGGAATATCGGATTGCCCTGTACAATTACTTCTGCAAAATGTTATAAGGGTTTTCACCCATGATCTTGCATTTTAGGTTTGAAGTGTCTGCTTTTGAATTCAGTACCTGTCCTTCAAGACTTCTGAATATGTCATCAAGATTCATTTTAAAATTTTGGAATTTTTTAAATGGCAGATGCCAATTTTATGGCATCCACTCAGCAACCACTTTGGATGTTTATAAAAAGTAAAATGGATGAACAATTGTATCTATAGTGAGTTTCTACCATTTTGAAAGTCATTTTAGCATAGCAATTATACTTCCTGATTGTGATTAACCAGAAACTTTCAAAGTATGTAAACATTTACCAACTTGTCACATAGCAAGCTACTTAAGGAATCACTTCATGTTCATTTTCAAGGTTTTCTCTAGACAGTAATAATTTCTTTACAATATGAAGTTGAGAAAATGAATTTGTCATTATATTTATAATCGTATACAAGTGATATTTAATAAAAAAAATT
This sequence comes from Carcinoscorpius rotundicauda, assembly GCA_011833715.1. Classification (NCBI taxonomy): domain Eukaryota; kingdom Metazoa; phylum Arthropoda; class Merostomata; order Xiphosura; family Limulidae; genus Carcinoscorpius; species Carcinoscorpius rotundicauda. The sequence continues at coordinate 54,179,224 of CM022395.1, forward strand.
GTCAATAACTGGTTTTAAGGAAAGATCATGAAATAAGTAATGTTGCAGAACACACAGATTGTTAGTTATTTTGTAAAACCATGTGACAACATTGCCCGTTTTGTATTTTACATACATTACATTGAACTGACTACATTAAATAATAATAATAGCATTAAGGTAATTTGCCACTATTACCTACAAAATAAAAAGTTTTAGTAAAGCAATCTTAACCTATCTACACTAATAATTTTGAGAATCCAGTGAAGAATATTTGAATACTGAAAACAACCTTTATCTGAGTATATGACTGCATGTTTGAAGTAATTCAGAAACAATATATGCTTTGGATAATGTAATATCAAAAATGATAATGAATGTTGTAAAAACTTACATTTCACATATTCTTAAAATAAAATATTTTAAATATATCACACCAGAAAAATACTATTTTCAATAATTAATAAATCTTTTAGTTCGTTAATTGTGTATCTGATTTTGAAAAGTTTACACACCTATACTAACCTAACCAAATGTCACTAAATAAGCATGAAAAACAAATAGTAAAGATGAAAAACAAACTCTTTGTAAATTATTTATATATGGTAGGGTGGTAATGACAGAATCATACATAACAAGCAAGAGTGTAAATTTTATATGCAAAAAGTAACTGACCGGAAGCTGACCACATGTTTGGAAGGGGTTGTATAACTGAGTGTCGCAATGTAGAGGGCGACACTCAGTTATACAACCCCTTCCAAACATGTGGTCAGCTTCCGGTCAGTTACCTCTTTCTTTGTGAACCTGACGATGACCGAAGAAGGTCGAAACGTTGTTCGCTCTTCTATTTAAAATATTTTTTGAACCCAAATGAGCCGTTTTTACATATAAAATTCTCAACAAGTGGGTTTCTCGACATCACTGAAGAGTGTAAATTGCAAGATTTATGAACATTTCCAAAGATTACACATGTGATGTAGCATTTCAAAGTATCCACTATAAAAAGCTATTTTTAAGTCAGCAATTGTAGAAATTTATTAGCATATGATTCCATGAATTAATTAAGCTACTCTTGACTTACTCACAGAATTCTTTATTATGCCAAAGGTTTTGTACACATCAAGTCAAATACTTGTTTGAAACTTATTTTTCAGAATGGGTACCAATTTTTGTATGCATGCAAGACAAAAAAAACAACATATTTTTTGTATGAAACAATAACAATAAAAAACTTGGATTCTTGTTTTGGAATGATCTCTTTCAATATTAATATTTTTATTTCAGTGAAAGGTAGCCCCATCTGGAGAGGTTTATTTTTATTTTGATATTACAGAAAAATAGCAGATTATTTCAGAATAACTTTTTTCATTAGTAATATAGGAGACATACAGACTGATGTAGTAGTGGAATGGCATGTGTCACTTAATGTGCTCTTTCCATAGTTTCTTCTTATAATACAGAGAACTACAAAAGATTTAAAAATAATTATTTCTGATTGATGTAGGGAAGGACTGTCATACCTAGGGAAACATATATGTTGATCCCCAGTTATTTTATATATATACATATTACAGATAAACTACCAAATATTAAGGTAATTATATGCATTTATTGTAAAAGAGCATTGGTGTAATTAGATGACACAGTACAAGTGGGATCTGGTGGTATTTAAATTTTAAGTTACAATTTCAGGAAAAAAATATGCAAGTCTACAGTCTTTTTGATATGACAAAAACTGAGACTATTGTACAATAGATTTTGAAATAATTTTCTCTGGTTATTATATGTGAGAACTTGAATGATATAATAAAGTGTTTTTATAATTTAGTGTCTTTTAACTGTTCCAGCTGAGCAAATATATGCTGCTCTAGAATTTTTTTTTTTTTGTTACTGCTACTACCAGTACCACGTTTTATCAAAAATATGGAGAATTGTTACTTTTCCTTCCTTAAATTTAAAAACTTACTTTTGTGAATACTAAAATAATTTCCGTTAAGTCTACGTTAGTTTATATGTGGCCAAAAACGTTTCTGTGTTTACTTCACTTTCAATCAATTTATAACAAAAAATGCTATCGCATCCCAACTAAGCCTGAAGTAAGCACGTGTATCTAGTACCAATATATGTCACTAGTTCTAGGTTTATTCACATTCCATCATTCGATATTATGTACTCAACTGTGAATCATCCAGTTCCATTTATGCTGATTAGATTATGCCTCATTTATAATTCGATCACAGTTCAAATGAGCAAAGTACTTCACATAACAGATAAAAAGACCTTACCTCACTCTTCGTTCGAATGTCATTGTTTGTGTTTAACAAATTTAATAGAAGAGAATCAAATTCTATCTGCCCTTCCGCCATCCTGTCTCAATAACACCGGTGCGCGCGCAAATATCCTGCCACCTGCAGTTGAATGTCAAAATGGGTTAGTCTATTGTCATAGATTGCATAATCTCTGTCAAACCAATATATATATATATTTCTATATATATGCACACAGTATTTTGGATGTTGTGAAATAACAACGAAATACAATTTATCTCGGATTAATTAGTTTACAATCAAAGGGAATTTGCTACGGATCACCAGATTATACTGATAAAATTATTGAGAAACTTTACTTTGAGATTAAGATTTCAGTTGTTAATTAAATGATAATTATGGTGCCACCCAGTGGCTCAGCGGTACGTCTGCGGACTTCCAACGCTAGAAACTGGGTTTAGATACTTATGGTGGGCAGAGTACAGATATCTCATTTAGTAGCTTTGTGCTTAATTCAAAACAACAACATCATAATTATGAATCATTTTGATTTGAAACATACAGATTGGGAGACGACAGAATCAAATCATGAAGAAAAAAATTCTTAGAATCTGTTCAATCTAATTTTTTTCATCAGTTAGTTAAGGAACATAAACAATGCTAATTTAAATTTGTGTATAACTTCTAATTTAGCAATTGTTAAGACGATGAAAACTGAGGAATATCTGAGAGCAAGCGATTATCACGCTACCAGATTAAATATTTTTCCAAAACACTTTTCAACTGTACTATGCATCTCATATATATATATATATACAGGCTAAGTAAAAATGATTCAAAAAATGAAGAATATTCTAGAGAATATATTTATTTATAAACTCTGAAATTGAGCTTTATAATCTTAAATATATATTTTAAACATTTATCCACTTTCACTTACTTAAATAGGTGAATTTTTAGCTACACAATTACTTTTAGAGGTGTACAATTTATGCCCAACTGTACGTTGGGAAAACCCGTGGTTCGATTTTTTGCTTCGCGTTAAGACAAGGAATAACGATAATTTGATTAAAAATTTTAATAAAACAATTTTTAAGAGATGTTACAAGAAGAATGAATTTTGAATTGAGCAGTTAGCTATTTGGAGACAGTGAATAAAAGTAGAATTTTTTAAAAGTTATTTTTAAATATTGAAGATAAATATATTCTTTACACAAAGTATTTGCTTGTTTTGAATTTCGCATAAAGCTACACTAGAGCTATCTGCGCTAGCCGTCTCTAATTTAGCAGTAAAAGACTAAAGAAAAGGCAGCTAGTTATCGCCACCCACCAATAACTCTTGGACTACTTTTTTACCAACGAATAGCGGGAGTGATTGCTACTTTATAACGCTCCCACGGCTGAAAGCTCGAGCATATTTGATGTGAAGAAGATTCGAACCTACGACTGTCATATTATAAGTCGAGCGCCCAAACCACTTGGCCATACTGGGGCATTTATAGAAAGTAACGGGTGGCTGGCTACAAGCCAGATTGGATTAAAAATGGTATAAGAGATAAAATTCAAAAAATTATGACAAATTTAAGAAATTTAAATTGACTGATGTGACAGGAGACTTATACGATTATAGAAGATCAAGAAAATTGGTCAAACAGGAAAACAGATATGTGAAAAAAGGTTGGCTGAAAATGTAAAATTTACAGTAATAATTTCTTTAAATACATTAAAGATAAGCAAAGTGTTAAAATGTGTGTAAGACCCTTCCTTCGTCATCCTGATGAATAGGAGATGGTTGGGCTATTAAATTCTGCTTTTTTCAGTTTTTAGTAATGAAGGTCTAAGTCGTATTCCTCATTTTGAACAGTTGATAGATGAAAACAAGATCGAACAAAATAATTGCATTACTTCTTAGCTTGTTAAGAAAAAACCGAGAATTTTAAAGAATGATAATACTCCAAACCCAGATAATAGTTCAGGCCTGGCATGGCCTAGTGTGTTAAGGCGTTCAACTCGTAATCCTAGGGTGAAGGGTTCGAATCCCAGTCACACCAAACATGCCCGCCCTTTCAGCCGTGGGGCGTTATAATGTGACGGTCAATCCACTATTCGTTGGTGAAAGGGTAGTTCAAGAGTTGACGGTAGATGGTGATGACGAACTGCCTTCCCTCTAGTTTTACACTGTTAAATTAGCGCAGATAGCCCTCGAGTAGTTTTGCGCGAAATTCAAAACAAACAAACAGATAATATTCCCTCAAGGATTTTAAAGGAGATGAAGGTTTGGATATGTGAGCCACTTGCAACTATTTTTTGTAAGTCCTTGAATAGTGAACAGACGCCTGAAGATTGGAAGTTAGCTAATGTTACTTCTTTTTTCAAGGGAGACAATAAAAATTGTACCTGTAATTATAAACGTATTAGTTTTACATCAGTTGTAGGAAAAAAGTTTTAGAAAGTCATTTCACAAAGTGTAGAATTCTATTGGATAGTCAACATTATTTTATTGAAGAAAAATCTTGTCTTACAAATCTTATGACATTCTTTGAAAAAGTTACTGCTTATGTAGATGAAGGTGAGGGTGTATATTTGGATTTTCTGAAAGTATTTGACAGGATGCCACTTCGAAGGCTTATAAAATATATATATGTGTGTGTGGGATAAGCTAACTAATTGGAGTGTTTCAAGAACTTTTTAAATATATATATTAATTATGTAAATGTACGTTTGTGCTGGGCTAAAGATTCTTCTGAGGTAGTGTTTGCGACTTGTTGCGAAAAATTCAAAAGAATAAACGAATAGCACACATTCCTCTTGTTTTTAATATAATATATATATGTGTTCGAAATAAGTTAAACGTATGTACAAAATTTCCTTACACTATGAAGCTCATAGTCATATTTTAAATCCAACATAATTCATTGTCAAAAGTACACCTAGGCCTGTTCAATTGCTGTAGAATTCAGTTGACAAGCCAAACTATTTATCTCTATTACTATTGCCAGATTATCCGTGTATAATTCACTTACGTTGTTGTTGAGCTACGGTGACTGTATTCTGTACTTCAAAAATCGTCTGCTCCTTTATCGTATTTCCAAAATTCGCTCGCCTTTTGTCAAAGTCCATTTAGGCTGGTTCAATTACTTTTAAACTCCCTTTGACGAGACAACTTATTCTCCTCATCTCTTACGAAATTATTAATCTTACTTGTATGTCAAACCTGATAGACTCAGCAGATAGCCCAAAGTGACTATGCTGTAAGAAACGCACACACTTACTCTAGGAAAAACATTGAATCGTTAGAAAGGTTTCAGAAAATGGTTACCAGAATGCTGGTGTGGAGAATTGTCATGTGACGAGATATTAAGATTTCTAAAATTGTTTTAACTTGAAAAAAGAAAAGTTAAAGGAGATCTGTCGGCGGATTAGTGTATTCAAGATTGTAAAAGGAATTTATAGAGTTAGTGCAGAGCTTTCTATGATGTGCATAAAAATAACAGCGAGAACAACAGTTAGAGGATGTGATTAAAGAATAATATGTTTAAGGGTATAAATGGAATTAATAGTGTTGTTGTATAACCTTTTTCCATACTTAACTGTGAGAACAGTAGAACAGGAAACACAATACAAGTTCTGGCAATGTAGGAGTCATCTTCGGATGAAACATTTATGTTTTTTTAACAGTGTGGTTGGTTTCTGTAAAGAGTTGCCTTCAGATGTTGTACAGACAGCAAATTTATGTGAAAGAGTAATAACTATATGAATGATAAAGAAACGCTTTAAGATATTTTATTGCAAATAAAATGTAGATAAATGTAATATTTTGAAGAATAAATGAGTAGCAATTGGTATTTTATCAATTTATTTTTCGATCATGTTTAACAAAGAACGACCTAATTACCCTTCAGAAAAAATGATTTTATTCAAACCCAGTGTTTCACTCAATACTATTTTCGCTGAAGTTATAGCATCATATAAAATGTGAAATGACAGATGAAAAAACTTTGACAGTACAACAGTTAGAAATTGACTTAAATCACATATTATCACAAATTTAAGATATTTAAAATTAATTAAAAGAATCAAAAATAATTACAATGACTAAGCACCAGAAAATCGCAAGCTTTGAATAAAAGTAGAAAAAAAAAGAAAAACCATTACTTAGAGAGACCAATGGTAATTTATGTTTATTTTAACTTTATAAATTCGAGTGAGAAGAGACTTTTTTTGAATTTTCTATCAAGGAAACTATTACATTTTGCTAAAGGCTCATTATTAAGTGGTGAGTTATCTAGTGTACCATGTTTTATTAGAAAGTGTTAAACAGTGGGTTTGGTTCGAATTTCCACCATACCGAATATGCGTGCAAGTAATACCTGCTCTAATTTAGCTATTTAAAACTAGAGAGAAGGTAGCTGACCATCATTTTTGGGGAAAAGTTAATGGCTTGCATTACTACTACGATAATAAAATATTTTAGATGTGATTCCCTGTTGGCTGAGTTGGCCAGAAGGATTTCACTTTCAACTGTGAGTTAAAATGATTTACTTTAATAGTTTGACTTTGAAAACTCTCGAAGTCTTAACTTTCTTATTTTCAGTTTCTCAAACAGCTTGTTCAGTGAATAATTCAGTAGCATAAATTCGACATATTATTTAAATCCTACATAAATATAAGATCATTGTTGTGAGTGAAAGAGAACTAAAGTCATTGCATTTCAAGTATATCAGGTTATAGGTTACCAAAGTTGAATAGTTAATACATGTGTGGGATTTTTCTTATAGCAAAGCCACATCTGTAAAGACCAGCGAGACTGTTAGTAAGTATTTGTTTTTTTGTTTGTTTGTTTAGAATTAAGCACAAAGCTACTCAATGGGCTATCTGTGCTCTGCCCACCACGGGTATCGAAACCCGGTTTTTAGTGTGTAAGTCCGCAGACATACCACTGTGCCACTGGGGGGCGTTAGTAAGTAAACGTGGTATTTATTATAAAAAGAAAACAAGAGAAACTGAACGTAGATCACCAATATTAATGATCTAGTAATATTTTGTTGAATTTCATGCTGTGAGTCATAAGCCATGTTAAATAAATAACATAACCGAGTGATGTACATAAACTATAAAAAAACATGAACTGAGAAATATAAATAAAAATATTCTAAATGTATTTTTAACGTTTTTTATATTTTGTGTTTTGATTTCAATTTGAATGGAATTTAATAAGTAAATTCATATGTCTATGAATTATTTATTGTATAACGGAAACCTTAACATGTGATAACATTAATCGTATATCCTCTTTAAATCTGGAAGTATGTTTTGTTTTGTTTTCAATTTTGCGCAAAGATACACCAGGGTTACCTGCGCGAGCTGTCCCCTAATTTAGCAGTGTACGACCAAAGGAAAAGGCAGCTAGTCATCACCACTCACCACCAACTCTTGGGTTACTTTTCTATCAACGAATAGTGGGATTGGCTCTTATAGTATAACACCCTTACGGCTAAAAAGGTGAGCATGTTTGGTGTGACGGCGATTCAAACCCGCGAGTCTCATATTACAAGTCGAGTGCCCTGACCACTTGGCCTAGAAGCTTGATCAGTATTTTTAATATTTCTTTATGTTACCTTCAAAGAGGACCGCGTAAGGAAATACTTGTAATCGTATATCCTCTTTAAATCTGGAAGTATGTTTTGTTTTGTTTTCAATTTTGCGCAAAGATACACCAGGGTTACCTGCGCGAGCTGTCCCCTAATTTAGCAGTGTACGACCAAAGGAAAAGGCAGCTAGTCATCACCACTCACCACCAACTCTTGGGTTACTTTTCTATCAACGAATAGTGGGATTGGCTCTTATAGTATAACACCCTCACGGCTAAAAAGGTGAGCATGTTTGGTGTGACGGCGATTCAAACCCGCGAGTCTCATATTACAAGTCGAGCGCCCTGACCACTTGGCCTAGAAGCTTGATCAGTATTTTTAATATTTCTTTATGTTACCTTCAAAGAGGACCGCGTAAGGAAATACTTGTAATCGTATATCCTCTTTAAATCTGGAAGTATGTTTTGTTTTGTTTTCAATTTTGCGCAAAGATACACCAGGGTTACCTGCGCGAGCTGTCCCCTAATTTAGCAGTGTACGACCAAAGGAAAAGGCAGCTAGTCATCACCACTCACCACCAACTCTTGGGTTACTTTTCTATCAACGAATAGTGGGATTGGCTCTTATAGTATAACACCCTCACGGCTAAAAAGGTGAGCATGTTTGGTGTGACGGCGATTCAAACCCGCGAGTCTCATATTACAAGTCGAGCGCCCTGACCACTTGGCCTAGAAGCTTGATCAGTATTTTTAATATTTCTTTATGTTACCTTCAAAGAGGACCGCGTAAGGAAATACTTGATAAAATAAGTTATAGCATCCAATAGCCTTTGTGACCAACCTTTATCAGTATGTCTGAAAAGATAGTGACCAATTGTAATGCTACCCATTGAAAGAGTTGAACAAATACTAAGCAACTTGGCATTCTGAAATGAATCATCAAATGAACATTTTAATGTTCAAATAACACTAATTCAAGAAGTTCTCTGAGAACGAACAAAAAAATTTATTGGTACTTAGAGGCAAGGATTTCTGTTCAATGACAACTATAATTTATCATACGAAGTTAAATCAGATCGACACATTTTATGATGTAAAATGTAGCGTGTTTCATACTCAGAAACTATATCGGAAAAATCTTGACCATAAAATTGTATTTCATTCTTATCTATGCTTTATTTTTAAATTCCTAATATTAACATAAAACCTCAGCGTTTACTACAGAGAGTTGTGTGGTTTCGTGGTTAGCGGACCAGGAGGTTTCATTATTCTTCATCTGTCGCTGCAAAAACTCGTTTCGCACTTGAGATATGAGGAATCGTTGTAAATGTGACAATTAAACTTCCTTATCAAATAAAAGTTGTCTAAGGGTTGTCAGTGGATGGTTTTGACTTCCCTGTAATTTACCAGTTGAAAAGTAGGGAAGGTTACGTGTGTAAGATTCTGAAACAGTTACTTTATAATTGAGTCAGGCCCGGCATGGCCAGGTGGTTAAGACACTCGACTCCTAATCTGAGGGTCATGGGTTCGAATCCCTGTCACAAACATCTTCGTCCTTTCAGCCGGAGGGCCGTTATATTCGTTGGTAAAAGTTGGGTGGTCATGACTAGCTGCCTTTCCTCTAGTCTTACACTGCTAACCAGTAGCAAATTATCTTTCAGAAGTGTTTCTTTATCAGTCATTAAATAGAAAATTGTACATATTATTTGCAATGGAGTCGTAAGTTTTCAGTTGCTTAAAATGGAACTTTTATTTCAGATCACATATAAAAAATTAAGCATTTTTAACAGACTACCATTTTAACAAACTTCTCAATTAGAACAAATTATTTGGAGCCATGTTCTTACATACTATATTTATAGGTATACCTTCATTTAGAAAATTAATTCAACGATAATCTACAAAAAATATGTTGACTCCTTGGATATCATGATAACACCGGATAAAATACTTTATATATTTTTAACTATTTGAAATAGGATCTAAATGTTTCGGCCTATGAAGTTGCGTTTAACCAGCGATATCGGAGTTCTTCGAAAGGAGAGTAGGCACAGTCAGAGAAAATCTGTTCACAATGAGGATGTTCGGTGCTGTTTCTTAGAGCAGTGCTGTAGCTTTGTAGATTCGGGGTGATGGAACTAAGGAAGAGAATAAATTTGTCTGAGAATAGAAAAGCACGCTTGAGTATTTTATAAACGTACAAAACATTTATGGTAAACCCTAAACCTTTAGTATGATAGAATGGTACTTACGCTGCTAATCCAATGACCCTAGTAACAAAAGGATAATCCTTAGACATGTATTCTCCCAGTTCGCAGATAGCCCGGCTCTGACACTGCGGTTCCGGAATTTGTAAATACTTGAAGGACGATTCAGTGAGGTCCAAAGACTCAAGAGCAGTTATCATTCGCTCGACATTTATCTCAGCAGCAGTTGACTTCAGAGAACGAAAGAGGGAGACTGTAGGAGGCAGACCTAGGGACAGTGGGATGGCATAGAGACTTGGGAACAGCCAGGTTGCTACTGTAAATATCAGATAGATTATACCGTACGCCTTACCAACAAACTGGATCCCTGACCAAATAGTGGCGAGATAACCAGACACTGCAGCCACAACACCAGTAGCAATAGCTGCCCAGTTGACTTTATTTAGTACGGCGATACCTTTTGTGACGAAATCAGCGGTCCTTCCCAGTTGATTGATGTCCAATTCCTTAGATTTTCTTGATCCGGTCTTTGTGGAGACTGACAAGGCTAGTGAAATGTAAAAATATCAAGTATGAAAAATCTCAAAAACCAAGATTACATTTTAGTTGAATATTTATATGTTTTTATTTTGGCAAAATAATATTTTGAAATACATAATTTTTGCAATTAATCATTGTTTTACCTAATGAGTTAACCATGCAGACAACTATTATGCAAGTCAAAAGATACATTCTTCCTGATGTCAGCATCATGCTATATAATACTGTCGTCAAAATTAAATCTTCAGTATCAACTTTCTTTGCGACGTGAAATGGTGAATTTATTTGAACTTAGCAGCTTTTATATAAGCCAGATTGAAAATATTCGTTGTAATTGGTTAACGGCTTTTCCTTTTCTTCCTAGAAATAAGTTAAAAATCGAAAACAATACTGATTGGTCAGTAGAATGTAAAAGTGGGTTAGTTGTTACTTGTGATTGCATAAAGTAAAGTGAAAACAAGGTCAACTGGACGTAAGAGTTTGGCCATACTCCCTGAAAACTTGACTGTTACTTCCTGTTGTAGTCTTGCTTTGTCTCTTCGAATAGATAGATCCTGTTTCACAGCAGGAACGTTGTTTGAATTGACACATTTACGTTACGCAGTTAAGTGGCTGAAAGATCAGACTTTAGAAATCCACCCAAAGTCAATGTTCAGAAATACACCAAAATAACACTACTTCCGAGAGAAGAAAAGTCGAAATTTCTAAACACACTTGGTTTCAGCATAACTACCTACCTAAAGGACGACAATTTAGAAGTAAATATGATATTTTAAAATTGTTTTTGTTTTGTTTTTAGAATTAAACACAAAGCTGCACAATGGGTTATCTGTGCTCTGCCCACCACGGGTATCGAAACCCGGATTTTAGCGTGTAAGTCCGCAGACATACCGCTGAGCCACGGGGGCTTTTAAAATTAAACGAAACAAAAAACAACAAAAATTACATATTTGATAATTCTGTTGTGTGCTCGTATTTTCCATAACTATTAAGGCTTGAAATTACTATCCATTATGTTTGTTTTCCAGTAGTTGTGTTTTTTTCAAAGACAGTAAATCTTTACGTTTTAAATTAAACATTCGACTTAAAACAAATAAAATAATCATTTGAGGTAGAAAAATAAAGTAGCAAAGAAAAAGAGTTATGAAACAACGTAACTTGGTGTTTCCTTTTACAAATTATTAATAACACGTGTGAAATGGTCATACAACGACTGTGTCTTCGTACAAAAGTATTCCTAAGTAGTTGAAAGCATCACTGTTATAGTTTTGGATATAATTCAGTATATCGTTAAAACATAGTATTAATACACATAATATCATATTAAGTAGAGATTTACGTTGACATTTAAATTGTTAGTTGTCTTATGTTTTTACGATCATACCGAAAACATATCTTTTACACATCAATCGATGATTGGTATTGTTAAACATTTCTATAAATGTAATGACGTAACCACGATAATATCCTATTTACAGCGTAAGCTCTTAGTAGAAATAAAGACTAATGACCGAGCATTGAAATTATATGTAATTTAGATATTATTGTAAATTTGTTATCAGAAACCTGAGAACAGAAAAGAGTGTGTGTGTGTTTTTTTATAGCAAAGCCACATTAGGCTACATGCTGAGTCCACTGAGGAAAATCGAACCCTGATTTTTGCGTTGTAACTCCGTAGGCTTACCACTGTACCAGCTGGGAACGAACAGAAAAGAAGTAGTTAAATAATAAACACACTCACACACACATATACATGGATTCAACGACTGGTGTGATCGAAATAACTTATTAAATATAGAACTGTAATGACATCCTGAACCGATTTCTAATTCTTAGGTAAACGGTAAATACTGAAAATATATAAATTATTGTTATGGTTGTGTGACATTTAGAAACAAAAAGTATAGATTGGCATTTTTGCACCAACGAGACACGAACAGTGGATCCTCCGATTTATAATTCAGCACAGTAACGACCCGTTGTAAGTACTGTACCCAATTTTCATTTAACACCTCCATTGCATTCGTTTATCCTCCTACTGTTAGATTTGTTTTTGGACATGGATGACAAACTTTGACTAATAATATCGCACTATTTTCCTATCATCTAAATTACAATAAGTACATTACAGATGTTGACTTTATTTAGAGTTTTATTGTCTCTGAAAGTTTAAAGTCGAGATCTCGAATATCAGAGAAATTAACGGGCAGATCTGCGTTGACTCTAGAATATTCAACTGTGGTTTGTATAGATGTAAGTTATTATTAAGTTAAAACTTTGTCGATTTTTTTATTCTTCAAAATAGAATTATTTCATGTTTAAATTATCTACATTTTTCCCCCTGTTTAAGTTTATCACACTGATTGTCAGTGTGAAGTAAGAAAGAGTATGAAGTAACTATAAATACGAAAATAAATGACTGAAGTAACAATTATTTGGGGTTATGTGTCGATGTTGACACCTAATAAACCAATCCACAATTTGTTATAAACCCCTTTCACAGAATCAAGATCCAGGCCTAATCTAGTAGCTACCATGCTTGAATATGAATTCAGTGTTTCAATGTTTGCATTCCATTTCTGAAATAAAGTTTTTGCGTGAATATTTGAGCTAATTTGCAGAATGAAAAATTTTATTTATTGTAATAGATTTAATATTATTTTATTATCTATGTTTGTTTCAATTAAATACACATTTAGAAATGTATGTAGCTTATATTGTTAATTGCGCAAGCCCCACCTTTTCTCTAAATTTGTAGATTCTCGAGTGTAAGAATCAACAATATATGTTTCAAGAAAGCACTATTGTATTTTCAAATATTGTTGCCAAGTGAACTTTCGAGATTGTCGTCTTAACGTTTATAAATCGACACGCTGAGAGACAGGAAGATATAATATTGGTGGCCAGCTAGTCAGTGTACTATAAATCTCGGAAGCTATAATTGTAATTAATGCTTATTAATAGCAAAACTAGATATGTTTTACCATGAACGTTTATAGACTTTAATTATAAACCGTTCAACTTCGTGCATTAGTATTTCTACGAAGACATTAAATATTTTCTTCGGTAAAAATTGAGCTTATAAACCACCTGAGACCGACCAAGAATAGAGCTAGCCAGCTTTCTCATTATAAGAAGTGTGACAATATCAGTTATCATTTCAGAATTAATTTCGTAATTGTGGACTTTAAGTGGATAAAATATTAACTTCCAGACCAAATAGAATACTTTTGTGAGTTTGTAAAACTCTTACATATAAACCAACATTTGTAACAACTGTTATCATAAATTGTATTGTTCTTTGCATATATGGTGTAATTATAAACATTAAATATACAAATCACTAGTTTTCTCTGTATCAGTTTGGTCTCCTATCTTAATAAGAATATTTAATTTTTTATTCAATATTATTGATGTCAGTTTCATACATGTTATTAATTAATTTACATGTTGAAACTGTTTGTCTCTTTTTGAATTTCGCATAGAGCTATTCGAGGGCTATCTGTGCTAGCCGTCCCTAATTTAGTTGTGTAAGACTAGAGGGAAGGCGGCTAGTCATCACCACCCACCGCCAACTCTTTTACCAACGAATAGTGGGATTGATCGTAGAATTATAACGTCCCCACGGCTGGGAGGGCGAGCATGTTTGGCTTGACACGGACCCGCGGATTACGAGTCGCACGCCTTACGCGCTTGGCCATACCGGAGCTACAAGTTGAAACTGCGAAATAAGTTTTGTATCATTTCACAGGAAAAAGGTTTTTATTTATTTTTATTGACAGAAATTTTCGTCATAGAATATACTACAAAATCATTCGGTTTCCGTTTTCCGCTACATCCAAATTTATATATTTATATGTACACGCATGTTTAACATTTTCCTACTAAGTATAAAATTTATTTCAAAATTCCTTACAACTCATACAGATTGATATATTGTTCCTTAAAACATAACGAGCTACAAATAATTTATTATCGTTTAATAGATTTGCAAGTTCTTCCCTTTAGTTTTACATTGCTAAATTAGGAACGGCTGCGCAGATAGCCCTTGTATAGCTTTGCGCGAAATTAAAAAACAAAACAAATAAAATTTCTGTATGTGGTTTTTATTAATCTGTGAATTTATGTAACTTTTACGGATAAACGAGTTGAATTTGCGAGATGTCTTTAACTATGGGAATTTTGTATTGTACACTAGAGTTAAAACACCCTATACAATAGATTGGTGGTAAGGTAGTTCAAATGGCATTTTTTGGATCGCAAATCTAAACAAGTTCGTTTTTTTTTTGCCATACGGATGTTATTATTTGACAGTCAGTTTCACTTTTCTCTGGTCTAGGAACGTCCAAAGAGTGGTCAGTGGGTAATGATGGCTAGCTGTCTTGCCTATAGATTATCGTTTCTAAATTAGGTGACTAATGCAAATAACTCCCGAGTTACCTTGTGCAATATTCAAAAACAAACAAATAGCCAATGACTTGGTCAGCTTTTCGTTAAGCCGGAAGATAACTTAGCAGGAAATAAGACCTTCTCGTAAACGAATTAAGGTCAACTGGCTGCCGTATACTTGAGGTAAAGACATCTGTTAATTTGATGTGTACATAGGGACTACCTTTAAATTATCGATTAAAACTATCCGTTTTTCTTAATATGTTTCTTACCTTCTCACCTGTTTTGTTAACTGACACACCAAGTACAAAAACACAGTTTTTATTATCTGCAGGTTAAACATTGTTTTCGTAATGTTTATACAGAAACATATCTGTACTAAATTACCTTTGGAAATTGAATTATGAAATCACTAAATGATTATTTAAAGTGTTACAATTCTGTTTAATATTGAACTCGACATTCGTCGGATTGATTTTTAGATATAGATAAACTTGATAATCGTTATAATTATATCGTTACAATATATTTGTGATTTACCAACGAAACTTAAATATCAATTGAAAAAATGTTCTTAATGCAATTGTTTCATGAAAGAAAAAAATATTGCATCTTGTTATTTTCAATTTAAAGTAAAAATGAAATGTTGAGATAAAATATTTTTAGTAGAGAGCCACAGAAAAAGGTATTTTTTATGTACTTTATTTACCTAAATTTGTATTACAAAATATGGAAAATAATGATATAAATAATGATGATGAAATACAGAATGGACTAATATAATACAATAAAACATGTATATGGGATATAATAAATATAATATTTTTAAAATATTAATTAATTAAAGAATTTCTTCCAAGGTGAGTTTGGACACTTGAGGGAAAAGGAACCACAAGGATTTCTTGGTGACCGAAACAAAAGGTCGGAATACGTGGCTAAAGCTGGAATTCTGGATCTGAAAATATGTAGGAGTTGTTAAGAAATAAGTTCACTTTTGAAGTACAAAATACGATGTATTATTTTGCTTATTAACCTTAATGAGAAAGCCGTTTATTAAAAATTTATTATGAAGTCAGGATCTGAATGCAGAACTTCTAGCGAATAAAGTCGAAACTACCTCGGACCTATCCACGAGTAGAAACTAGAATCTGTTTGCTTTCATACATCTACTTTTAGTTTAAATATATAATTATCGATTTGATGTTTAAAAACCTGGAACACAAAATTATGTTACATTCGTAAAGACAACAGTAAACCTGATTGTTGTGTAAGTCAGTAGTTAAAAATTGAATTCAATAATTCAATCTAAAATAACAACTTAAGCCTTGTTGACATCAAGGCTTAAATAGAATAATATAAATCAAGTTTTAGTTATGTTGAAATAAAATGCACCTACTTAATCCAGTTCGCACCGTGACATTTGTCAAATAATTGCTAATATAAATACTGCCTCAACCTTTACTAGTTCTATCGTATCCCAGCCAAACTGGTGAGCTCAGGTATTGGGCGAAAGGTGTCGCTGGCACTGGTTTTAGCAAATAAGTGTAGTTGGCACATTATTAGTAATAATTACAACCATATCAACAACTGACACGATACTAGATGTCAGATGACAAAACTGGACGAATATTAAAGAAAATATAATTTTAGGGTCTTTCGGGGTAGACTTCCTTTCAATATATACGTATGTCTAATTAACAAACGTCAAATATGTGGCGCTAGTGTTATTTAAATTTTATACACGACTACTATGCTAACGTTTTTATTTTGTTAACGTTTGTAAAAGTTGTTCCGAGATTAATTAACAATGCATTCCCTTATGTACAATGTTACAATGTTCTGGGGTTTAGTTCTCCACC
The DNA here is from genome assembly GCA_011833715.1 of Carcinoscorpius rotundicauda. Taxonomy (NCBI): domain Eukaryota; kingdom Metazoa; phylum Arthropoda; class Merostomata; order Xiphosura; family Limulidae; genus Carcinoscorpius; species Carcinoscorpius rotundicauda. The sequence goes on from CM022395.1 coordinate 54,196,055, forward strand.
GTAAACAGAGTACATGTAGCTCATTGTGAAACTTTAGGATAATAAAACTACTGCGAAAGCTGTTAATCTATTCTTACAAACATGCTTCTGGCTAGGAAATAATATTTGATAAACCATCTTTACCAAATTGCTTGTAATACCCAATAGGATGCAATACATAGATCCAGATGTTGGTATCAGGATGTAAGAAAATGCGTAATGTGATGATAAAATGCAATACAGAGATAAATTTAATGTACTTTGACTTATTCGCTTAAAGAAGTTAAATTATTGATGAAACAGTTGTGACACTTACCCAAAGAATTGGCCTATGGTAAAAAGTAAGGGGAATTTTTTTACCAGGTACTCTCCGACTTCACAAATACTCCTTTCTTGACATGCTCTATCTTTAATATTTAGGTACTGCATGGTCTTCTCGATCAACTTGTCGTCATTCATGTTTCTGGTTAATCCGTACACGAAGTTATTCGCTGGAAGACCGGAAGATCGGAAGATCGTGGTTTCAATGAAACCAGGATAGAACCAGGAAACGATAAAATAGAGAACGTATAAAATACCAATTATAATGGAAGCAATCTTTAGATATTTAGAGAGAGAACTAATTCCGTTAGCAAAGGTTTGAGCCAAGATTGGTAAAATTAAAGGTAGAAGGCTTCCCGTGGAAATAGCTTCTTCTGATAAAATCCCAATGTTATAGTCCGCTGGATTCAGTAATTTAGAATTACGATTAATTAGAGCCGTAGAAGTAGTAGATTTTTCAATAGGCACAGCTGTAAGAAAAAATAAAAAATAGAGTAATAAAAACGGTGAAGACAGCCAAACTTCATGAACATCAAAGTACCTATTATCTTATTGATTTGAAAAAAAGTTTGGAATGGCAGATTAAGAAATTAACTGATAACATTAAAATTGCACGAAACTCTTAAATTCCAAATATGTTGCGTAATTTGTTGCTAAATATTCTATTCCACTTATTTAACAAACTATTTCTAACTATTTCGCCCCCCAGTGGCTCAGCGATATGTCTGCGGACTTACACGCTAAAATCCGGGTTTCGATACCCGTGGTGGGCAGAGCACAGATAGCCCATTGTGTAGCTTTGTGCTTAATTCAAAACAACAACAACATCTAACTATTTCTAAGTTAAAAATGAAGAAACTTACCGGCAATAAAAACAGATGCAACCCAAAGAAGATAAAATAAAGTCACAGCTGTCCTCTTTAGTTTCATTTTAATATTGGCCTGTCTGGCAGGAATCTGTTATAGTTGAAAACTCTGTATGACAACAGAAAATAATTTAGTCTTAGCATAGAACATGGAGGATTAAAGTTTTTTCTAAACGTCTTTTGTGGTTTTTATTAGGATGAGAACATTTTTAATTTCATATTTGAGTTTTATTAATCAGTTTTCACACTGATATAACAACGTGTCTTCAACTTAAATAATTTTTTTTAAAATTATGGTGAGAAATGTTAAGTTTATCTATATCTAAAAATCAATCTGTTAAATTAAAAGCATATTTCGAGATAGGTGTTTCACATAAGTCGAGTAATTTAAAGAATCTAGTGAATAAGGAATTAATGAATAATCGTTTCTAAATTGGGGAAATTAATATTTATTCATAATTGTAAGTATAAAACTCATATTGTAAATACAATTTAACTGTTAATATCGTATTTATAACGTTCCAATACACCACGTGTTTCGAAGATCCCGAAAAAAATATGAACGACAGAAACGTTCTGTCTCATGAATGAGAACATAACATTTAAGTGTATATATAAACGCTAAGAAATTACCGCACCTTGAAAAATTTCTTTAGTGCTAGGTTTAATATTTACAAAGCATTTTACACAACAACGTTAAATAAATCATTTCATTTTGATAAAGTGAAATGAAACTGAAATAACTTTCAGTTATATTTCATATATTATAAACAAGACATTTATACTTGCAAAGATATATTGTAAAATGGATGTCATAAACATATAATATAATGTATACCTACTGTGAGAATACTTTAGTTACAGTAAGTATTACTTATGTGTTATTCCTCTGTTTTATAGTTTCTCAACAGTTAACTAGCCAATGGTCAGAAGTTATTGAAAATGATTAACGAAATAAGTAGTATTTGGATGGACTTCCTTTAGTCCTAGATTACAAGTCATGTGACTTTAAGTAGAACAATGTTATGAAAAACAAGGTCATTGGGTTTTCTCAAAACCACGTGGAAAATTTGAAAGTACCTTGTTCATTAAAAATAGTGTCATCAGGTCAAGGATCACTTCCTTATTTTAGGAAATTTCCTGGATTTTTAGATTATGAACTATATATTAGTATGTGGACATTTTTGAAATATTTGCTCATCAGTAATGAAAAATGTATAAGAATGGAGCCAGATAATTCATTTTACCCATTGGATTATGTCTATCGCGAGAAATCAATTCCTGTATGTAAGCGTTATAAGAACCAGATAAAAACCACTTGCTCTTCGCGATATGCTGCAGTGTGGAAACGTTTTTAGGTTTACAGGGCGTTTTGAATTGTTTAATGAGATACAATGATATGCTTGATATATGCCATTTTTTTATTACACGCTATTAAGAAATTTGCTGGGAAACTTGTCTTCGAAATATAAAAAGAAAAATCGATTTATTTGGCTTATTTCTAACCAGAATTCTTAAAAGTCTGAATCTGCAAATTATTTTGTTATAAAAGAAAAATAAAAACGTACTCACTAAATGTTTAAAATGTTACACCTGATCCTGACGATGGTCAAAACGTTGTTTGCTCTCCTACGTAAAATATTTTCTCAACCCAAACGAGACATTTTTGCATATATACTGAGTGCAAAACTGCACGAGGGCTGTCTGTGCTAGTTGTTCTTCATTTAGGAGTAATAGACTAGAGGAAAGGCGGTTATTTTCACCATCCATCGCCAACTCTTTAATTACGTTTAACTAACGAATAATGGAATTAACCGTGACATTATAACACCCACACAGAAGAAAGAGTGAACATGTATGTTAAGGTATTTGAATCTGCGACCAGCAGGTTGGAAGTTAAGCTCGCTAATCAGTAGGTTTATGAGTAAAAATAAAGAAAGTATGTAATAATAAGTCAACTATGCTTAATATAACTAATACATAAGTTGTACATCTGTGTAAGGTTTGGTATTACAAAGATTTGTTAAAGAATTACTGCATATTAATATTGAATAACAGTTATCTGTTAATTTGTGAAATATTAAGTATGAATACATCTATAGCGCTAGCTTGTAATAGAACATGGCAGGAAATATATTATTTCACTAGCTATAATGTACTGATTATATACACAGATATCCTGATGTCATAATTAGGCCATCGGTACAATTACTTTATCTTTAAACTTGAAACAAAAACCGGTGAAGATAGACATTGTTTAAACTTGTGTTTCTAGCTATTGATGAAAGTAAGACCCGTAAGTTTATTTTCTGGTCTAAGAATATGAAAATGTTAGTAGGCAAGCTTTTCTTTGTTTGTAAATTGTCAGTTCAGTCAGGCTTCACGTTAATGGTGTAAATATATAATTGATATTCATGGAGTTTGTTCTACTTAGCAGCAAGAAAGAAATGTAAACACTTGGAAGAAAGACAGCGCTGTGCTTTAATTAGAATATGATTAATTTTCAAAAATGCTGAGGTAATAAAAATCGAGTATTTCTTGAAGAATTTAATTAGTTTTTCCAGGTAGAAAAAAAAAGCTGGAACTATGAGACCTGCAAATGAGAACTAAGAACTGTTATTATGTTCTTATGATATTAATTAAACACTGTATACCTACTAGGTAAGAAAAATCTCTTAAGTGGTATGTTGCTGTTATTACAATCTTGTTTTATATTCATAGTTCACACTTGGTTAAGTACAATAAAAGTTCCACTAGACAAAACGTGGAGGTTTAGATTATTGAAAATACAACAGATAACAATGTATTGTTTTTATTCTTTTTTTACACCACTTGTAAAAGTAAAACATTAAACCCACTCTTTATATTCGGGATATCAATTATTCTCCTGTTAAACTCCAGTAAAGAATCGGTTTTTACTTCCGCCGACAAGAACTATTTCCATAAATGAATCACTTTCTTTAAAAACGGAACTATAGGGCATGTAAATTAAACTTTATTTTTATATAATTTGCCATATCTGTATTTCGTTTGGTTATTCTCCTGTTAGTGGAAGTAGGTCAGTTTCAACCTATTGACTTATTGTCGAGGTCACAGGGTCAAACAAGGTAAAGCATACTGTCACAGAGAAGAAGGAAGGAGTTTCCTCTGTTTCCTTCTTTGTTTTGAATTACATGCAAAGCTATACGAAAGCTATCTGCACAAGTCGTACCTAATTTAGCAGTGTAAGAGTAGAGATAAGGCAGGTAGTCCTCACCACCTATCACCAACTTTGGGCTACACTCTTATAAAGGCCTGGCATGGCCAAGCGCTTTAAGGCGTGCGACTCGTAATCTGAGGGTCGTGGGTTCGCATCCCCGTCGCGCCAAACATGCTTGCCCTCCCAGCCGTGGGGGCGTTATAATGTGACAGTCAATCCCACTATTCGTTGGCAAAAGAGTAGCCCAAGAGTTGACGGTGGGTGGTGATGACTAGCTGCCTTCCTCTAGTCTTACACTGCTAAATTAGGGACGGCTAGCACAGATAACCCTCGAGTAGCTTTGTGCGAACTTCCAAACACAAACAAACAAACACTTTTATAAATGAATATTGAGATTGACCGACACATAAAAGAGCGAGAATTCTTGATGACGAGAAACTCACTTAAAGTAAAAATGTATCTCAGGACGGCTGGTATGGGTATTAATACTTTTACCAAAATAAAGTAGAGAACAACGTTTCGACCTTCTTAGGTCATCTTCAGGTTAACAAAGAGCGAGGATGTCTGGAAAGGCAAGGGTTCGAACTCACTCCCCTCAGATTACGAGGCGCACCTCTTAACCACCTTACCATGCCAAACCATAAACTTTTATTAACTCTCGTTTCTTGGTTTAAAACTTACAACCAGGAGTAAATCGATCATTAGTCAACAATCTAAATAATAGAGTTTTAAGGTAAAATTTAGGTTCAAACTCAACACAATGTTAAAATATCAAAGTAGATTACAGCAGTCATAATAAGATTTTTATATTAATAAGTAAGCACTTATAAATGTATTTCTTTTATCCTGATATGTCAGAGTAAAAACATGAAACATTTGTAATTATACATCAATACAGATTTTAATTCATGTTTTAAAGTAGGACTATCTTAATAATTTCCGAAGACTACAAAATTCTCTACATCGAGTCCCCCGCTAGTACAGCAGTAGGCCTACGGACTTACAATGCGAAAATCAAGGGTTCGATTCCCCTCGGTGGGCTCAGCAGATAGCCCTATGTAGCTTTGCTATAACAAAAACGCCAACATACTCTACATCAAAAACTAAAAAAATTTGAATGCATTTACAATTTTAAAATTATGCTTCACTAAACTGATTGGACAAGTAATGTGAACCACCAATAATGTTAAAACTGCGAATATAATTACTATACAGGCCTTACTGTTACGTATTAAAGAAAACACATGAATTTTATATTTATTTCTCCCCGGTAAAACAAAATAGTCTTATTCCAATAGCAAAATCTTACTGTGGGAAATTCAAATGTTCATAATAAAACTTATAACTTACTATATCATATTTAAACTACGCAATTAGAGTTGTTATATTACCAGAACAGATGAGATAAACAGAATGAATTTGGCACACAGTTAATTAAGTATTACTTAAAAGCGTAGCTTACTCGTGTGTAGATGTAATTAATGAGATTGAAAACTTTTATCAACAGTAAAATGCGAACTTAAAATGATTTAACCTCCTCAGTTTTTCATATACGTTTTCCAGCTGATTTCGTCCATTTTTCTTCATATGGGTTGTAAAGTCGCCTGCCAATATGGTTACTCAAGGCCTCCCTATCATCTTAATACTACAGTTTTGTAATTATTCTGTAGTAGAGGTGAGTTGAACAAGTTTTAGCCAGGAACAGTTCGGACCTTAATGCGCTTGTTTGTTTGATTTTAAATTTTGCGCAAAACTACACGAATTCTATGTACGCTCGCCAGCCTTAATTTAGTAGTGTAAGACTAAAGGGAAGGCAGCTAGTCATCGCCACCCACATCTAACTCTTGGGCCACTCTTTTACCAACGAACGGCGAAATTGACCGTTGCATTATAACACTCCCATGTGCGATGGGGATTCGAACCCGCGACTCTCAGATTACGACCTTAATTTGTGCGAACATTATCGTATCCAGCCAGGTCGGACTTTAAGTTCTCACAAGCGTGGTGGAACTTGAAAATATTTCTCTATTCTAGAACTCGGACTTTAATGAAATATGTAAGATTCAGTTCTTTTCCTTGGACTCGAGAAACATGTAAGCCTATACATTCAAATCCGAACTCTTTAACTGTGGGTGTTTTGCGATGAAGCTGGCCTGTTACTCATTTATTTCTGCTTTAATATTTCCTAGTCTTTTTGAAACCATTTCTTATAAATCATTCGATATCATTTTTAATTGAAGATTTAAAATACAAATTAACACTTAATCAAAATTAATAATAGTGAAAAAAAACTAATGTACACCATGTGCAGATTGGAATAGATTTTTATTACATAAACGATGCTATTCCGGTTATTTATTCCTCAGTTGTTTATTGTTTTCAGCAGTCGGGGTGTTGTAGTGTGATGGTCAATCCTACTATTCATTGGTAAAAGAGTAGCCCAAGAGTTAACGGTGGGTGGTGATGACTACCTGCCTTCTCTTTAGTCTTACACTACTAAATTAGGGACGGCTAGCGCAGATAGTCCTCGTGTAGCTAAAAACAAACAAACAAATTCTTAGGCTACTCTTTTACCAACGAATAGTGGGATTGACCGTTATATTATAACGCCCCCACGGCTGAAAGGGCGAGCCTGTTTGGCTCCACAGAGATGCGAACCCGCGACCCTAAGATTACGAGTCGCACGACTTAACACGCTTGGCTATGCCAGGCCCCAAAAAACAAACAAACACCAGACTTTTCATAATTTACCTTACAAACTTTCAATTATTTTTACAATTTAATTGAAGATAAATGATCCAATTTTAAATAATTAAGCCCTATTTTAACTAGTTAAAAAAAGAATAAAACAAATAAGTAAAAACACAAATTCCGTCTTGAAACCTCAACACTGTATTACATGATTTATATTATATTATAAACGTGTTTTTGGAATTGACCCTCACTATGTAATTCAAGTTTATATTGACTAAATCTGACCTTCAGAACTTTGTAAAGGGGATATTGCGTTGCTCTTTTCATTTTGGCGGGTTAATAACATTTTGATATTATTGTTACATTGAATGGTTTTGAGTCTTACTGTGTCAGTGATTTAAACTCTTGACCTTTTTATTATTCAATGTGTACTAGGATATGGACAATGTGTTCCTTTGGTAAGGCAAATGACCCCTAGGATCCGGAAGATGTCTAGTTTTTGACCTACTAACTGACCGGTTCTCAAGCTATAAAGGTATGGCCAAGAGATAAATCATTTAGTTGTTTTCTAGAAATCTAGAAGCCTACTCAGTTTGCAAAAAAGGTGAGACTGTTAAACATAGACTTTATCTAATTTACAAAATCAGAACGAATAAAATTCTCTGACTACTCTGAAGCATACTCGTTTAGGCTTAATTTAGAATTATTTCAGAAAATGAGATGACGTATTATTTCACATCTTCATAGCGGTTATTGTTCAAAAATGAGAGAATGATTAGAGTATTTGAGTGTTTTTCATTTTATGACTGGGTTTAGAAATGCAACAACGCTTTATGTATGTTTCTACGATTCTTTAACTTTAATGGGTTAAGTGAGGGCATCTTAATCGCAAAATGTTTTAAGACACATTATAAGGTCATTTGGAAATAGGTTTTTCCCAACTTTTTCGTAATTTTTATTGAATGCAATTACAAATTCAATATTTGTTGCAGGTTCTTTGCTGCTTACGGAAGATTTTCACATATAACGTCATTCCATATTGACGCAATATATTTTCATACTAAGGAAAATATAAGTTGATGAAAACAATTTTTTGAAAGTTCGTGGGAATTGCCTACTCTCTGGTAATTGTGCATTAACTCTTAGGACAAAATTTCGATATCCACTGTAGGCAGGGTACAGACATCCCTTTGTGTAGCTTTATTTTAAACAAGAAATAAAATAAACTCTCCAGAAACAGACTCTTTGCATATATGTGTATATATGTGAGTGCGTTTATATACACACGTATTTCGTTTAATACTTATTGTTACCATCCGCAACCATCACAGGAAAAAGTTAGATCTTTATAAACATAGTATAAACAAACAAATTCTTTCATTTCTGTTCCGTCATGTTTACAAAAATATGATTTACACGATACGTTTTGTAGTTATTTGTTTGTCAAAGGATTGCTACTTATTTTTGAGAGTGCCCTTTGCCTATTTATTAAATGTTGAATTATATTATTAAATTAATATATTAATATTAATAAAACATTTGTTTATATATATATATATATATATATATACAGTCAAATTGGAATGTTTGATGAATATTATAAAACCTTAATTTCAGAAATCAAAATGAAACTCTTCAGTGTTTTTCCAATTCCACTTTTCTGCTTGACCATGCTGGACCTATTCGGTAAATCTCTTGCCGATCCTGTTAAAATGGAGAAACACCCACGAGCTGGAGTTGAGGGATTCCTCACTGAATTGCTTTCTACTGAGCTCGTCCCTCTAGGGACACAAGTATTCCCTGCCGTTGTTTCTGCTATATACAACGTAGCTAGCACGAGTCAGATAGCTGTTTTGGCATTTGGTATCGCATATTTGTTCTATTTTATCTTGGCATTCTTTTTTCCTTCGATTTCTTCTCTACTCGGAGTTCCTGTCGCTACGTCTGCCGCATTCCGTAAGCTCACTGATGCCGTCGAGGAAGTAGATTTTAACCGCATGATGACAAACTTCAACGACGTAAACCTTCCAGAATCCTCTTTCTATTATTTGGGCATACAAGAAGAAGTGTGTCAGGCTAAAGCAGTATGTGAACTGAGTGCTTATGTGGTGAAGAGGTTCCCAGTAGCGGAAACCTTTATAAGGCTAACAAGGTAGAACTTATTGCATATCATTCTCATATGGATACCTGTAAAAATAACACAAATATATATAGTTTTAAAATGAAATGATTGTGTATTTCAAACATTCATCTTTAAATTTATCTCATATGCAAATCGTGTACATGATACTTTAATCTATTGAACACGTTACTTGGACGTTTCTCATCATGTGCGCTTAAGGTAATTATTATCACATGTTTGGTGGTATCTCGTGAAAACATGGTCATTTAAACCATAATCTTAGAGAATGTATTTTGAGTCTTAAATATTTCATTCAAATAAATTGCTACAAATTTGTGTTTAACGTTTGTCTTAGTTTTGATCATAAAATGATTTTTGAATCTATATATACTTTTGTTTTGTCCATTCAGCAAATTTTTACCAGGAATAAAGAAGTATAATGAAGCTATTATGAAAGGAATCCAAAATTCTGATTGTTCCTCAACATTCTCAGAATGTGTTTATTCCCCAAAAGAGAAGTTGTTCTAATGAGGCGTGTGAACAAGTGAATCTCCAGAAGATAAGACATCTTTAGAACATAATGCTATTGATTTTTGTGTCGAGTGAGTCTACGTTTACGTAGTCTGGTTTGAAGAAATGTATTATCTCTTAGAGCAGATTTCGGAGTTAGTTAATTAATTATGCTTTACCAAAGGTAATGTTATTTTATGTGTTTTAAACGATTATTTATTAATAAAATTGCGTATTTGTTCTGTGCAGTGATTGGTTCAATTCTTTGTCATTTTGTAATCCTTATAAATATTTTTAAGTAATACATTTCACGAAGTCGCATTATTAAGATTTCCTTGTATTACACTATGTAACACAAATTTTGTTCCTGGATAGTATGCGTTATTTTTTAATTGCTTATGTTGTAAAAGTACAAAAAATGCCCATTATTCCCTTTAAACTTTGTTTTTGTGGCCTAGATAATGAAATAATAATGAAATTTAGAAGTTAAACTATTTTCTATGTAAAAAACGGACAAATATGAACATTTTCATTTATATAAGGTTTAAATAAAACAACATATAAATCAAGTTTTACATATATTTATAACAATTTATTTAATAACAATTATTTCCAACAAATACATCAGCTATGACCTTTGCCTCAAACAGCCTAGGGTAGAAGTTTCGAAGGTACTTGAAGGCTGCGACAAATTGTTTCATAAGACGCAATTTTATGTGCAGTGGTGGGAGCAACACCTTCTAGAGGTCTATTAGTGGCTCACCCTTGACATTGTGCCTCCCCACAGAGAATTTGGTCCGTTATAGCCACTGTTTCCTGTTGTAGTGCACTGCAGTGTTCCTGCTGTTCCAAAGACAAAGATAACAGGGAAACTTGGTAAAGCCTCCTTGGAGACCCATCAGGAATGACACGATTTTGAAGTTTTCGATAACCTCCCAGCCATACTCATCATACTTCAAGGCTTCTAGCAAGGTCTTGATGCTGTTGTATTCCTCTTTCACAAAACACTTTTTCGCTTTTGTCTTGATAAATTGGCCACATGCATAGCATAATGCGTCTGGAGAATGCTTGCAGCTTCTTGATGCCATCTCTGATAAAATCAGGTTGGTCTATGTGTTCAGTTGGATAGTTAGAACTGAAATGAAGTGGTGAATGGTGAGCCCCTGGAAAGTACTAGAAAAGTCTCGTAAGTTTTACAACATTCTAGAAAGTTCGGGAAAATTCTCCATCACCTACTCAGCACTGAGTATCGAAATGAACTAGCAGATGTTAATAGTATTATATTTTATATCCTAACATTTGGAGAGGAAAGGGAATATAATGTGTATCAAGCACGACCACCATATATCAAGTATAATAATTTTGAGCAACACTATTAGTTTTATATTCTATTTAAATTTATCCTCCCTATGGTATATCTGCGGACTTAACCCTAGAAATCGGGTTTCGATACCTGTGATGTCATTCGGCAAAAGATTTGGACGCTTACATTTTGAACAACGTAAGCATTAATGTACTAAATAGTTAAGCCTACTTTAAAAGATAAATGTATTGTTGGGTGAGTGAACTTATTTTGAGATACCAAACACTTTTTGTGAGCAGAACTGTTAAATTTGATTTTTATGTACAAAAACACAATTTAGTACCATTTGAATTGTTAATTTCTATATGATTTCATGAAGCTGCACCAGTAAAAAATTACTTTTAATTGTATTACAATTTATTGTGCACATGAGAAAAAACAAGTATTTTTGTTCCGCTAAAATATTATTGTTTAGGTCTAATCTACATTTTCTGGTCTATAAAATATACATCTCAAAGAACTCGTACAAAAATCGTTTTGAGCTAATATACGATAACTAATGGGACGATTTGAAATGTATTCGACCCTCTAGTCTCAAATATTTTAAAATAAAACAATGAAACTTTTAAGATCCTATTTTTAAAAACTCAGTTGAAGGTTATTTAAATTCAATAGTGCATTTAATGTAAAGTGAGCGATGTGTTACCAGAATATTTATAGTACAAATAAGAAGAGATTTGATAATATGTTTTTCTAAACATATGCTAAATTTTCCTCCGATATGATACCCGCGACCCCATTTTCGGCTATTGGGTCCATAAATTAAGCGTACGAACCATGTCTGTTTTGTGCCATTGACTTATTATTGCAAACTAAATGGGTTTAAGATAGAGTAAAATATACACACATATATATATATATATATTCAGTTTTAAATTCCGCGTGTTTTGAAAAATCGTAAAAACAAAACAAACATGAGTAGTATTAATTTTGCACTGAGACAAAAGAAAAAACGAAAACATTTATAATGTTTATCAAAGTTTTGCTTGATGTCCAATGAATACATGATATTTGTTGGCACACTGTTTGTTTGTTTGTTTTTGTTTTGGAATTTCGCACAAAGCTACTCGAGGGCTATCTGCGCTATCCGTCCTTAATTTAGCAGTGTAAGACTAGAGGGAAGGCAAGCTAATCATCACCGCCAACTCTGGGCATACTCTTTTACCAACGAATAGTGGAATTGATCGTAACGTTATAATGCCCCCACAGTTAAAAGAGCAAGCATATTTGGTGTGATGGAGATTCGAACCTCTGATTACGAATCGAGTGCCTTAACCATCTGGCCATGCCGGGTCATTAATTATTGAAACTTTTGATATTTGATGAGAACTTAGTATCATTTTTATGGGTACTAAAGATTAGTGTAGGTAATTAATATTGGATGTACTTCCGTAGCGTTCTAGAAAGTGTTCTGTTTCAATAGTTGATAAATCAAAATTAAAGAGTGTCAAATATTTTTGTTTCTTGGTTTTGTAGTTCTTATGTCATGCCATGTTCCAACCTACAGAATGCATAATTCTTATCATGATTCATGGAATGTACACGTTTTACTGACGTGAACATAAATTGTGTAGTTAAATATCCCTTACATGATGTTGTTTTAGAGTCCACTGACTGACTGACAAACAGCACATTACTGTATGTTGGTGGTGGTGATTAAAATAGGTGGCCATTCCAGGCAACCTTTGACCCCCTTTTGAGCAAATGATATAGGTACAGCTTTAGATTAGGCCAGGTTCAGTTATACAACATTGTGTCTTGAAGTTAGAGATGTACAGGTTCACAATGAAAAAATATGAATAATATTTGATAGTGGTGACAAAAACGTTCAAGCTCATAGTAGCGACTATGGAAGCTAGAAAAGTAGGAGCTACAGAAACAATATCTTAGTTGTTACAAAGACATGAATCATAATTTATTTTACGTTCATGTGTGATACCAATCCTGCTAAGAATAATTTAAATCGTTCAATTTCAAAGCATTTTACATTTTCGTATGCTTATCTATCAGCTGGTGGAATTAACGAGATACACATGAATGTTACAGTATCTGGAATTGATATTCGCATCATGATCAGACAAGTCACCAGCATGAAAGATTTTGCTTCTTAAACACTGTTGGGTGTTCCTTATAGATTTTTGGCTGCTGACCACAAAAATCACATCCAAATTTGCCCATCACGTACCGTTTTATCAAAATCTTCAGCTTTGTCATGTTTTTTCTTATATTTGTGTCCAAAAATTTTAGTTTCTGTAAGAGACCTATGAACAATGTTTTGTGCGGTCAATGTTTTGTTACTCAAGATTCAGTTCCTCCACTCACACTTGGACTTCCCCGCAAATCTCGGTGCTGTCAGTGACGAACACGGCGAAAGGTTTCATCAAAACATTGCTACAATGAAAAAACGATATCAGGGCAATTGGAATCTGTCAATGCTTGCTGACTACTGTTTGACATTGCAACGTGATGCATCGGGGATTGAATACAAACGAAAATGAGGAGCAAAGCACTTTTAATTATGTTGAACTTAATAGCGTATAAGAAACATAAACGCAATTAAATAACGTTATTGTCGGAAAACAGTTAACTGTCTATTTCTCAGAGTTCCTACGTGATGAAGCAAAACCAAAACTATATTTGTGCATACTCACCTGGCACCTGTCACAATCAGCAAAAACTTTTCAAAAAAGTTGTTGTGCAGTGTAATCGTTCAGGCCACTTCTGGAGTAGCATAAGGATCGAAATCATTTTGCTTGATTTAAAATCACGAGCCATTTTGGCATATGTTTTAGGTTGCGGAATATACACACTTGACTTCATTTTTACCATAGTCACAAAACAATGGACAATCTCACATCCAAAATGGTTATTACCAAAGTAATTCTGCCAGTAAATTATATGTTCTGGAAAGGTCTATTCAGATAGTTGTATATTTCTAACAGGGCGGTTGACTTATGAAATGAGTTGTCACAGGCATTTAAAGAGGGAATTCAGTATTTTATTGATACGTAAAGGGTGTATTTACATTTTGTATGCGAGAGGATGTGCACGAGCTTTCTTGAAAGGCCAAATTAAAGTATGAATGAAATATAAATAATTTTTCAGCCATAGAAATACATCTCTTTGTACACGAATATTGCACAAAAGTACGTGAATTCTATTAAAAATTAATCAATCATATGAAGTTCATTATACTATTTAACCTAAATTTGAACTTTACCTACACGTTAATCTAGATGTATAAACTAAATATTCAGAGGTTTTAAAGATGGAGTAAAGCACTATGTACGATTACAACCTGTCCTTGTTCAAAAGTGTGAATAATCACACACTATGACAAACTACTTCAGAAACAGAAAATATTCACCTAAGTTTACACCTTTGAAGCTTTAACGGTCTGCTGTATTACCGTCGGTTAATATACTAATTCATTGTAACTTGTACAGTGAAGGTGTTTACTAGAAGTTTTAATATAACCCAACAGTCAATATTCACTATAGAAACAATTAATTAACTAGAACAGACACATCTACCTGTCAACTAAACTCTTGGTACAAGTTAAACACATTTTTAGTCAGTCCTACTGGTACTATATTTTCACCATCTAGAAAGATAGGAGTGAAGCATACTTTTCCTGGTGACAAGAAACCCACTTGAAGTATTCTTTTGTTTAATTTAGAATTTCAAGCAAAGCTACTCGAGGGCTATCTGCGCTAGCCGTCCCTAATTTAGCAGTGTAAGACTAGAGGGAAGGCAGGTAGTCATCACCACCCACCGCCAACTCTTGGGCTACTCTTTTACCAACGAATAGTGTGATTGACCGTCACATTACAACGCCCCCACGGCTGAGAGGGCGAGCATGTTTGGCACGACTCGGGGGCGAACCCGCGACCCTCGGATTACGAAGCACACGCCTTAACGCGCTTGGCCATGCCGGGCCGAATAAAAAGCTATACAAAGGACTATTTGTGTTCTGCCCATTAGGGGTATCGAAATCAGGTTCCTAGCGGTATAAGTCCGCCATTGAAGAGATGGATGCCAGGCGGATGATCCGAAATCTTGAGTCTGTTGATCTAACGGAATTCGAGATCCAGTTTTAGAGACCTTGAATGCAGAGTATCAAAGTTATGCCTGTCTCAGAAATGGGGCAATTCATGACTAAAAACTGCAAAAAGCACCCTAGAGTCACTCATTTCCTTGACTTGACAGCATAAGTACAAATCTCGATTGTTTCTTATTGTTGTCATTAAGTTTTTATAAATGTGTAAACGTAAGCGAGAATGGATTGTGATTCTGCAAAAATTTCGCTCGTCATAAATTGGTTTGGTTTGTTTTGAATTTAATGAAAAGTTACTCGAGAGCTATCTGGGCTAGCCGTCCCTAACTTAGCAGCGTAAGACCAGAGGGAATGTAGGTAGTCTTTATCACCCACCACCAATTCTTGGGCCACTCTTTTACCAACAAACAGAATAGAAAGACATCATTGTCATGACAACTTTTAAAGTACATTTGTTGTTTTTAATTTCGCGCAAAGCTACTCGATGGCTATCTGCGCTAGCCGTCCATAAATAATTACGAGCCCGGCATGGCCAAGCGTGTTAAGGTGTGCGACTTGTAATCTGAGGGTCGCAGGTTCGCATCCCCGTCGCGCCAAACATACTCGCCCTTTCAGCCGTGGGAGCGTTTATAATGTACGGTCAATCCCATTATTCGTTGGTAAAAGAGTAGCCCAAGAGTTGGCGGTGGATGGTGATAACTAGCTGCCTTCCCTCTAGTCTTACACTACTAAATTAGGGACGGCTAGTGCAGATAGCCCTTGAGGAGCTTTGTGCGAAAATCAAAAACCCCAACAAAAATAACAAATCATTATTTGTAATAACCGTCATTACAAATACTATTATTGTTTATATATTGAAATATA
Source organism: Carcinoscorpius rotundicauda (assembly GCA_011833715.1). Lineage (NCBI taxonomy): Eukaryota > Metazoa > Arthropoda > Merostomata > Xiphosura > Limulidae > Carcinoscorpius > Carcinoscorpius rotundicauda. The sequence continues at coordinate 54,212,030 of CM022395.1, forward strand.
CTTGTGTCAAGAAAAACTGTATGCATCTATTGTTGGCAAATATCATAAATATCGCACATGTTGACATTTAATTAATTCTAATGTCAAAACTACAATTTATCTCGATTCAGGCGGTTTGAAATCTTAATAAGTAACACAACTGGAGGCTCGTCCGAGATCAATTACATGTAACATACCACTGTGTCACTGGAAGACAAACACTAAAAAAACACACATAATGACAAATTATTATCGATAGTCATCATTATCCACCATTAGTAAAGTTAATTTACATAACATAGCTGCCTCATTATCCACTATTAACAACGCTAATTTAAATAATATAGCTCTGACCTTACTCACTGACAGTAACTCTAGTTTATATTACACAGCCGCTTCCTCATCCATTGTCACCAACGTTAACTTGCATACTATAGTTTAAATCTTAAGTTTTACAAGTTAGTGTAACATTAAGATTTATGAACGTAACCTGTAATTAGTCGGCCACTAACTGCATTTAAAAGTAACATTTTATGTAATTCATTTAGTATTTAAAATGAGTATCAGCAAGTACTCTACCTTAACCATACCGTCAGTTACGAAAACATTCAGAAGCTGTCCACTCTACATTTTTTTAATTTGGTTGATCTATATAGCTTGTTTTGGTACAATGAAAAATTTGTACAATCTAAATTAAATTATCATGATTAAAAAATTATAATCAGATGATGTTATCAGTGGCGTCAGTTGCTAAGATTATGACGTAATGATACGTAATATCTTGGCACTATTTTATAAAATAGTAATAATATCGTTCAGACAACCGTAAATCATCTTCAGCTCATCTAGACGTGACTTTTTCCACTAGAAAACTTCTTGAGAGAGAAGACAAATGTTATTTTTAGTCTACGACAGCCTTAGAATCACTTAAGATCTAGCATGAAAATGACTCTGACAGTCATCGAGTTGGATTAAACTCGAAGAAACTTGAACGTGTAGAAAACCTTCTTCATATCAGGCTCCGTTAGAAAAACTTAATACCAGAGTACTTTCGTTTTAATGATACACACGAGCCCTTGAGGCTTTTAGTCCCTTGTACACTAAGACATATACCTTAACTACCAAATATAAAAACTCGCGAGGAATTCTTAAAACTGAATATTTCAGTTCTAAAGTTCGCTTTTAATTATGACAGATAATATTAAGTCAGCACATTGCTCCATTATTATTTTTAATGTGCTTTTACTAATCACATGATCAAACTAAACCATCCACAACCGAAACTGCATTGAGAATATAAGTTAATTTCACACAAGACTACTCGAGGGCTTTCTACGCTAGTTCTCCTTAATTCAGAAGTGTTAGATTGGACAGGAGACTGTTAGTTAATCAACACCACCCACCGCTACTATTAGGCTACTCTTTTAGCAACGAAAAGTGGAATTGATCATAATATTATAATCCCCCATGGCTGAAAGGGCAAGCATGCTAGAAGAAAGTATTCGGTCGTAAAAGTCGATCAGATGAACTGCGAAAAACGAAATTTGTTATCCAGGCGTTTGTTTTTCTGTTTTTGAATTTCGCGCAAAGCTACTCGAGGAGATATCTGCGCTAGCCGTCTCTTATGTAGCAGTGTAAGACTAGAGGGAAGGCAAGTAGTCATCACCACCCACCGCCAACTCTTGGGCTACTCTTTTACCAACGAAGAGTGGAATTGACCGTCCATTATAACGTGCCCACGGATTTCGAAAAGAAAATTTTGTGTATAATAAAGTGTAATGGAATTATTTTTCTTCAGAGTCCGTACTAACAGTGATAGGAGGAAAAAAGGAATAAAAGTTTTAAAGAACCAACATTACAGGAATGTCCAACAAGTTTGTTGTGCTTCACTTTCTTTATTAAGTCAAGTCGCTGTGTTATTTAAAAATGTGCAATGAGTAAGACGTATATTGTTAGGCTGATGTCTACACCTTCATTAACTTATTTTATTCATTATGTTTCCTACGACATTCATCCCATGATAGCTTTTATGTTGTTTATTTGCACCAGCGCTCTACTATGGGGTTCAAAGGCTCCTTCATGATTCACAGAGAGCTCAATGTGTCACCCCAGTTACTTCTATAGCTACCCCATGGAAGGGGGGGTAGTAGATCTGTACTCGAAATAAAACCCCGTTGCGGCATCCATCCTTGGCACCTGAGTAGAGTTGTCAAGTTTGATATCGCTAGCTAGTGAATAGAGTTATGAACATAGATTCAAATTTTCGTCCCCAGGACTTTCCAAGAGGCGGGAAGAAGAAACATAAAAATCCGATGGTAAATTTGGGTTAAGTGAGCCCGAAAACTATTCTCAGAACCTCTTCATGCCTGGCTGTCTTTCCAGATTGGGAACCTACTTTACATATATATAAATAGTGTACCCTTCAGGTTTATCCCGAGTCCAAATGTCACATTTGATTCTGCCAGCGCTAAAATTGTGAGAGTAGTTCGAGGCAAGCACACAAAACATAAATTAATATATGAATGGTATGAAATACCCACTTCTGGGTTCAAATGCTCCCTCGTGACTTAAGGAGAACCAGTGCACCGACGGAGCTCCTAAAAAGTTACAGCTCGAAAAAACTGTGAACCTTAAATCATCGAATTAAAGCTCCAGCACACTAGCTACTAAGCCACACCAACCTAGGATGAAAGCAAAAGGCGATTATAGCATAGTATTTGTTAAAACTGCTTGTAGTCAAAAATCCTTTAATATAAATTTGTTCCAATGAATTAAGGATAAAGTGTCGTTCACAAAACAAATTCGTTATATTTTTTCGAACTCTGTAATATTTTTATTAAAGTACACTAAGATAGCCTATAAAATTATTAATTTAATATTATTAACTTGTCATGGTTTGAAAGGGAAACAATAAATATTGAAATGCCCTGGCATGGCCATGTGGTTAAGGCGCTTCGACTCGTAATTTGATGGTCGCGTGTTCGAATTCTCGTCACACCAAACATGCTCGCCTTTTCAGCCGTGGGGGCGTTATAAGGTGAGGTCAATCTTGCTATTCGTTGATAAAAGAATAGCCCAAAAATTGACGGTGGGTGGTGGTGACGAGCTGCTTTCACTCTATTCTTACACTACTAAATTAGGGATGGTTGGCGAAGATAGCTCTTGTGTAGCTTTACGCGAAATTCAAAAACAAACAAACATTAAAATATTTAAGATTTAATATTACAAGTTTTAGTAGACAAATTCTCTTTTAAAGGCCTATCATGCGTAGTAACGCTGCAATCTGAGTCAGAGTTATTATAATATGCTGTTACTTGTCGCATCTGAAGGTTTAATGAAACTGAAACCAAAACCTTATATTACAACTTCATTGGCGAACAAACAGGGCATTTTTACTTTTAAATAGCACAAGAAATAATACGATTTTCAATTTGTTTAAGAATATCTTTCCTACCTTGCAGGATAAGAAGTTAATATTTACGTTATCCTAACATTTTAAGTAGTATATATTCCTGTGAAGTTCTGAAATACGTAGTTAGAGATACACACACACTTACACACATATATATTTCTTTTTCTATTTTGTTGAAAATTGAATAAAATAAATAACTCTCACATTGAAACCTCTGGGGATTTGCTAGTAATATCGTGCAGCATATTTTTAATTTGTAAATTACATTTGTTTACGTATTTCAGCAATTTTTCGAAGTTTTATACTGGAATACACTTGTTTATATTCACAATTTTATTTACTTTTCTTTAGAATGATAGGATTCCGCAAGTGACGCTACTAACACTGTGACGTCAAGTCACTGACGTAAAATCATGTGGTGTGTTTTACGTTCGCATTAATAAAGCTGTTTATGAAATTTAATTTTGAATAATCAGAGTACTTATTTGAAAGAGAATTTAGTTTTCGTGCATTACAGCCACTTTAAAGTAGTTAGTTCCGGCAATGAACACAGAAACGACAAATCAGAATAGAAAGCGAAACACAGATGCCTATTACTTAGGAGTCGATGAGCGATACAACGTATCTCCATTGTAGCTTGAAAAGTAACAAATAGAACATTAGTTTAATACTAACCGAGGGAATAGGTTCTTCTGACTCAAAATACATTGATGATAAAACTGAAACAAAAGCATTTAAAACATTAATTTCGACGACTTAACTTACAACATAATGATCACAATAATTCATTTTAATGTTTTCCTCGATTATTTTTGAATAAAACTACAGTATTTTAAATTTAAGATAAATAGTAATGCGTTAATGAGTAACATTACATATGTATGCAAAAACAAAGAATGACTAAACGTACTTTGCAAATAAGACTTCAGATATAACATAAAAATAACATATACTCGAACGAGTTAAATGAATGAATTAAAATATCATATTTGAGAATATATATATAAGCTTGTAAATAACTAATTAATAATGTTACTATTCACAATAACAGTATTTTCTCGAAAAGTAGATAAGAAAATTTTCGAAATCACAAGAGCTCAGTTAATGAGTTGGAATAAACTTGTATAACAACCGATAGATGGCAGGAAAAGTCACGTTGGTATTTGAATGTTGTTTATCACAACACTAGACAAAGGGCTATCTGTACCCTGCACACCACTGGTATTAAAACCCGGTTTCTAGTAAAATAAGTCCGCAGAGATACACCTGTACTACTGGGGGACAAGATGGAATTAAAATATATCTATTTAAAAAACTCACACCCGGCATGGCTATGTGGGTTAAGGCGTTCGACTCGTAATCTGAGGGTCGCTGGTTTGAATCCCCGTTGCACCAAACATGCTCGGTCTTTCAGCCGTGAGGAGCGTTATAATGTGACGGTCAATCCCAAGGATTGACGGTTGATGGTGGTTACTAGCTGCTTTCCCTCTGGTTTTACACTGCTAAATTAAGGACGGCTAGCGCAGACAGCTCAGGTGTAGCTTTGCGCGAAATTCAAAAACAAAAACAGCCAAATGAACGCAAACCTACTTACACAACTGTTATTTTTCACGTATTATTGAAGGTAGCGAGATACTGAGGAGTTACGGTATGTTTCCCTTAAGGGCCCGGCATGGCCAAGCGCGTCAGGCGTGCGACTCGTAATCTGAGGGTCGCGGGTTCGCGCCCGAGTCGCGCCAAACATGCTCGCCCTCCCAGCCGTGAGGGAGTCATAATGTCACGGTCAATCCCACTATTCATTGGTTAAAGAGTAGCCCAAGAGTTGGCGGTGGGTGGTGATGACTAGTTGCCTTCCCTCTAGTCTTACACTGATAAATTAGGGACAGCTAGAACAGCTAGCCCTCGAGTGCCTTTGTGCGAAATTTAGAAACAACAACGAAAAAGTTTCCCTCAAGTTGTTCAAACGACCATAAATCTAACGTTATCTATACAAATAAATTCTGGTTGTGTGTACATATATAGTTTTACTATTTAAGAAACTATAAAATAAAGGAGTTGAACAGATACAAAACGAAAACAGAACAGCACTGCCATTCGTTTTCAATTAAACTCAAAACGTTCCTTAATAGAAAATACAGAAGTCAGTGTTCATTAACAATTAAATCTCACACTAAATATTTCTCGGAGATGGTTGTTATTAGTAAATTGTTAAGCACAATGCTACACAAATAAGCTATTTTGCTCTGGTCACCACAGGAATCGAAAACAGATTTTTCGTGTTGCCAGTAAAAATGACAGTTGTAAAGAGAGTATTGGTTGCCGACATCAAATTACAAAAGGTTTGCTTGTTTTGAATTTTTCACAAAGCTACTCGAGGGCTATCTGCACTAGCCGTCCTTACTTTAGCAGTGTAAGACTAGAGGGAAGGCAGCTAGTAATCACCACCCACCGCCAACTCTTGGGCTACTCTTTTACCAACGAATAGTGGGATTAACCGTCACATTAATAACGCCCCCACGGCTGACAGGGCGAGAATATTTTGTGCGACGGGGATTTGAAACCGCGACCCTCGGATTTCGAGTCAAACGGAAAAAGAGGAAGAACAATAACTTATCTTAAACATCCGTGTTTAAACCAATAATTTTTTTAAAGAAAGATCAAAGGACGTTTTAATCATGATTACAAATGAACTAAAGCAGTATTTGCATGACCGAAACGTTCGTCGCTCTTTCACTTGTTCAAGGTCTTGCAGCTTTAAACAACTCATTTCTAGTCTTATTTTGACGAACTTAGTTGAGACCTGATGTAAAAAAATAGGCAAATAACAGGTAAATTGTAAGTCTTTAGCAAAAAATACAGACAGACACAACATAACGCTTTACAGCTGTTAAGTAAACCGAAACGTCTCAAAAACGTGATATAGGTTTGTTGCCTTTTCCTATTTAGTTCTAACGTTTCTGTTTCTAACGGTTAGGGAAATAGATCAAGCCTAACGATTGTGGTAATACATTCAATATATGAATGTACTTCTTATACGAAGCGAGCTTTATACACAATGGGATAGGATAAAAAGTTACATCTAATGACTTCGCTTTCAGTTATTCGATAATATTTAATTGTCTAGAGTCGCAAACATGCAAGTCTTTTCATACTATTTTCTTTGATCATGCCGCCAATGATGGGCTAGTAAAACATCATTATGACGTGTTTTCTGTGTTAAAAGCTTTTTTAGACATGCTTCTGAAAAAAAGTTGCGACTCCGTGGTTTATAAAATGAAAGACAGTGTTTAATTTCTACTTTCAAGATTTTTGTGAAAAGTTTAGTTGCATACGAAATCCTGGAAGTTTTTTATATAAAAAAAAACACAACACAAAACATTTTTTAAAGAAATATTTCTTATTATACTGGCTCCCCAGTGGCTCAGCGGTATGTCTGCGAACTTACACGCTAAAATCCGGGTTTCGATACCCGTGGTGGGCAGAGCACAGATAGCCCATTGTGTAGCTTTGAGCTTAATTCAAAACAACAACTTATTATACTTCGGTTTGCAGAAACAAACACTAAAAAAGCACACATAATGACAAATTATTATCGATAGTCATCATTATCCACCATTAGTAAAGTTAATTTACATAACATAGCTGCCTCATTATCCACTATTAACAACGCTAATTTAAATAATATAGCTCTGACCTTACTCACTGACAGTAACTCTAGTTTATATTACACAGCCGCTTCCTCATCCATTGTCACCAACGTTAACTTGCATACTATAGTTTAAATCTTAAGTTTTACAAGTTAGTGTAACATTAAGATTTATGAACGTAACCTGTAATTAGTCGGCCACTAACTGCATTTAAAAGTAACATTTTATGTAATTCATTTAGTATTTAAAATGAGTATCAGCAAGTACTCTACCTTAACCATACCGTCAGTTACGAAAACATTCAGAAGCTGTCCACTCCACATTTTTTTAATTTGGTTGATCTATATAGCTTGTTTTGGTACAATGAAAAATTTGTACAATCTAAATTAAATTATCATGATTAAAAAATAATAATCAGATGATGTTATCAGTGGCGTCAGTTGCTAAGATTATGACGTAATGATACGTAATATCTTGGCACTATTTTATAAAATAGTAATAATATCGTTCAGACAACCGTAAATCATCTTCAGCTCATCTAGACGTGACTTTTTCCACTAGAAAACTTCTTGAGAGAGAAGACAAATGTTATTTTTAGTCTACGACAGCCTTAGAATCACTTCAGATCTAGCATGAAAATGACTCTGACAGTCATCGAGTTGGATTAAACTCGAGGAAACTTGAACGTGTAGAAAACCTCCTTCATATGAGGCTCAGTTAGAAAAACTTAATACCAGAGTACTTTCGTTTTAATGATACACACGAGCCCTTGAGGCTTTTAGTCCCTTGTACACTAAGACATATACCTTAACTACCAAATATAAAAACTCGCGAGGAATTCTTAAAACTGAATATTTCAGTTCTAAAGTTCGCTTTTAATTATGACAGATAATATTAAGTCAGCACATTGCTCCATTATTATTTTTAATGTGCTTTTCCTAGATCACATGATCAAATTAAACCATCCACAACCGAAACTGCATTGAGAATATAAGTTAATTTCACACAAGACTACTCGAGGGCTTTTTACGCTAGTTCTCCTTAATTCAGAAGTGTTAGATTGGACAGGAGACTGTTAGTTAATCAACACCACCCACCGCTACTATTAGGCTACTCTTTTAGCAACGAAAAGTGGAATTGATCATAATATTATAATCCCCCATGGCTGAAAGGGCAAGCATGCTAGAAGAAAGTATTCGGTCGTAAAAGTCGATCAGATGAACTGCGAAAAACGAAATTTGTTACAGGCGTTTGTTTTTCTGTTTTTGAATTTCGCGCAAAGATACTCGAGGGATATCTGCGCTAGCCGTCTGTTATGTAGCAGTGTAAGACTAGAGGGAAAGCAAGTAGTCATCACCACCCACCGCCAACTCTTGGGCCACTCTTTTACCCACGAATAGTGGGATTGACCATCACATTATAACGCCTCCACGATTGAAAGAACGGGCATGTTTGGTGCGACAGAAATTCGAACCCGCGACCTTCAAATTACGATTTGAACGGCTTAACACATGTGGCAATGCCAGGCCCTAGTTTTGTAATAAAAAGGTAACAATATTGTTTATTAGTGTAGATTCACATTAAAAACCTGGACACTTCTACTTGTATTAGGGATATTGAAGTACGACAGGACCACTTGAATCGATGGCTCGGCATGGCCAAGCGCGTAAGGCGTGCGATTCGTAATCCGAAGGTCGCGGGTTCGCGCCCGCATCGCGCTAATCATGCTTACCCTTCGTGGAGGCGTATATTGTTACGATCAATCCCACTTTTCGTTGGTAAAAGAGTTGGCGGTGGGTGGTGATGACTAGCTGCTTTCCCTCTATGGGCTATCTGTGCTCTGCCCAGCACGGGTATCGAAATCCGGATTTTAGCGTTGTAAGTCCGCAGACATACCGCTTAGCCACTTGGGGGGAGGGGCGGGTTATGTAGACGGTATGGGTTAAGATATCTTATGTTCTCTTGAGAAAATAATGGTAAAAAATGATATGATTACAATTCTCAGGGTTAAAGATCATGGAATTCTTGTGATATAGTTTGAAGACAACATTGCCATAAAACGAAAATATAAGACTTGTAAAAGCCTCAGAGTAGACTCTATACAATGATAGTTTTATTTTTCTAACAGGCTTATGGAATGAATTGTCGTTGCCATTAATGTAGGGTAACACGTTATGAGAGCTTACGAGGGAAATCGATGGATTCTTGAAAAATAAAAAAATGGGTTTAAGGCACTGTGAACTTGTTGATGTATTTATTCCATTGAGTATTTTGAGGAAAATGCCATTTTTCAGAATCCTGTGTGGAGTTTTATATACCTTAAATAGAAGATTTGAAAGGTTTAAATTTTGCTGTTTTATTATCGGATTGGGTTACTGTCTACTAACTGTAGGAGTGAGTGAAAGCTGTTGATTCTCAGTGGTTGATGTGCAAGAACAGCCTCGAATAACCAGATTGTCTCTTGTTGCTTTTATTAACAAGAAATTCTGAAAGTAAAAAAAAAAAACAATAACAAAGTGCATTACAATTGGTCAAACACATTATATGTCGTGCCGACAAGGCCTTTCATGTAATGTCAGAACTCTTTAGGCTGACTAGAATATAATAAACATTATATTGGTAAATATATATATGTACAGGGTGTCCCAAATTAACGTTTACTCTCTTTAGATCATTATAACTTGCCTTGTTTATTGATTTTAACAATGAAACAAGATACATATGATAGCTAAAGGATTTATTTAAAGATTGAATACTGAAACCAAGAGAAAAAATAACAAATAAAATTCTTCCCAAGGAAAACTCTCCTTGGCTGAGATTGTAAAATAGCACAATTTGCTTGCTTCACTTCAGGTGTTCAAACTGAAATCCGTTCTGCTCCAGACACATCTCATAACGGAAAGAAATATAAGTGCACACATCAAACATCATGTCATCTGGTATTAAAGCACATTTTGCTTCAATTGCAACTCTCAATTCGTCAACTGTTGCCCTTTTTGTGCTTAAACTTTGTCTTTCAAAAACCCCCCACAAAAAGAAATCCATGGGTGTCAAATCTGGCGACCTAGCAGGAAATTCTACACTTCCTCTTCGTCCAATCAATCTGTCTGGCATAGATGCATCCAGATAAGCTCTCACGTCGCGATGGAAGTGAGGAGGAGCGCCATACTGCTGGAAGAAACATTCTTCTTCTTCAAATTGTTCTTGGATGAGTGGCATGGCAAACTCTTGTAGCATGTTGAGATAATTCAATCCTGTTATGGTGTTTTGGAAAAAAATGATCCGATGAGTCTTCTAGCGGACAGACCACGCCAAACAGTCACTCCAGGCAAATTCAAGTGATGTTCCTCTGTAACATGTGGATTTTCTGTTGCCCAGTAGGTGCAATTGTGTCGATGTATTGAGCCATTCGGCTTAAACGTTGCTTCGTCACTCCAAACAATTTTAAGTGGAAATTCATCATCGCCTGCACATCTTGCAAGATATCATTCACAGAACTCAACCCTTTGATCAGGGTCATCTTCATTTAGAGCGTGAACAAGCGATGGGATGAAACTTTTGAATTGGGAACGCTTCAAAATGCGATGAACGCTGGATTTAGGGATACCTGTTTCACGAGACAGTTGACGCACTGATTTTCTTGGAGAATTCAGAACATTATCTTGCTCTCTTGTTGGGCTTGTTGATGATCTTTTTCGACCGGAGCGACCCTTTCTCATATGGTGGAGAGTTCCGTGTTCATCAAACTTGGCGATGATGCGTGAAATGCTGGGGCGAGATGGCGCATCCATATGGAACTTTCTAGTGAAACGTCTTTGCACTTCAGCTTTGTTTTCGACTTTCCAAAAAGTTTTGAGAATGAATATTTTGTGCTCGATTGTAAGCTGATTATCCACCATCCTTGGACACAAGTCAAATCTGAAACAAAAGAAACGGTTTATTAGCTATACACAGTCAAAGAGTGTAAACGTTATTTTGGGACACCCTGTATATATAAACAAATGGATGTTAATATTTAAAACACTGCTTTGAAGGGAAAAGCAGCAAACCTTAAATAAAGGTGATTAGTTGAAAAGCTTACATAACCTCATTAAGTTTATCAAGGGTGTGACTAGACAAGCATGTTCTCAGCAATATGAGCATTTCTGGTTTATTTTAGAAGTACATGGTACATACTGTAAAAATCAATAACTGTGTAAAACATAAACCATAAACTGTCATATACTTAACTCTAAGATTAACTATAGTCTTATCCAACATCTAAGCACGCCCTCTACATTCCTACACTCAATCACACAACCGCCTTTAAACACGTGGTCAGCTATTGGTCAGTTACCTCTTTCTTTCTTATAGTCTTATTAGTTTTGTAAGTATATTTTGAACTATTTACATATTAAATCGCTTGTGAGTTCAGGAGGTTTTTGGTTGCAGTATCTTTAATAAAATACGAATTATTAAAAAAACGTAAAATACTGACAACATTGTAATTAATTTCACTAGCTGATGCCGTGAGTTTCGTAGTAAATGAGTAATTTCAACCAGTTTTTGTTTTGCTAATACCATACACTGAGTATTGTAAGTGTAAAAACAAACTTGCTGATTTCAAGCCGGCCTGAAGAACCCTGGAATTTGGCGAAAGATCTCTTAGATATAACAGACGCAGCATGGTTGATGTACTCTGTTCTTCATTTTCAACCCAAAGTTCGTATTAACGACAATTTTTAATATTATGCATTATGTGGAACCCACTGTTAGTGAGCGATGTCAGGTTAATTCGAGGGTTAGAAAGGTGGCGAGTACTCTCTCTTATAAAGTTGACGTTCTTAGATTAGTAGAAATAATATAAACTAATTTACAAAAGTTATTTTAGTGACAAAAAAAATGAAAAACGAAAGTGTTCTCGTGTTTGTATGTCAGTTTTATGCATGTTCTGAACAATGTTCGATCCTCTCAGTAATTACGACAGTGAACATGACTGGGATCTTTGATTGAATACAGATAGCAGGTAATAATAACTTACCTCAAGGTTATAATAGCATGAAGTACAACTTAATACAACTTGCTCTTTATATAACTTTGTTCTATAGTGTGTGTAAAAACACATATTGGCCAAGCGTATCATTGTGGTTAGCTCATTAGCTCATGTATTTGTTTGAGAATTTCGCTCAAACCTACGCGAGGAATATCTGTACTAAGCCTTCCCTAACTTAGTGGTGTAAAAGGAAGGCAGCTAGTTATTACCACTTACCGCCAACTTTTGGGCTACTGTTTTACTAACGAATAGTGGGATCACGGCTGAAAGGGCGATTATGTTTCGTGTAATGGGAATTCAAACCCGCAACCCTCAGATTGCGAGTCGAGCTACCAAACCATCCGGAGATGCCTGGCTAATGGTTAATGTGTCAGGTTGTGTAACGACAAGTCTAGTCTTTGAGAGACGATTCTGCTGAGTGTGTTTGTGTGTGTTTTTCTTACAGCAAAGCCACATCGGTCTATCTGCTGAGCCCACCGAGGGAAATCGAACCCCTGACTTTAGCGTTGTGAATCCGGAGACATACCGCTGTACTTGCAGGGGGCGCGATTCTACTAAAAATGTTCCGTGCTGTGGCGGCTTATAAAAGTGACAGCCATTCTCGTTAGTTAACTCAAAGCTTGTGGTTGTGGGTGATGCTGGTTGTTTGCTGTTTCTCTCTTAAGAAAAGCTGTACCTGGAAACTGGAGGTCCACGTTGAAACTTACAAATCCAATCACACATTATCAGCCTAGTTGTTAACGCGTTTCTTTATTGCTTTACCAAGATTCATTTGGCATTAATACTAACGTATTGGGGGCCTGGCATGGCCAAGCGCGTAAGGCGTGCGACTCCTAATCCGAGGGTCGCGGGTTCGCGCCCGTGTCGCGCTAAACATGCTCGCCCTCCCAGCCGTGGGGGCGTATAATGTGACGGTCAATCCCATTATTCGTTGGTAAAAGAGTAGCCCAAGATTTGGCGGTGGGTGTTGATGACTAGCTGCCTTCCCTCTAGTCTTATACTACTAAATTAGGGACGGCTAGCGTAGGGACGACCTACGGCTGAAAGGGCGAGCATGTTTGGTGTAACCGGGATGCGAACTCGCGACCCTCAATCTGAGATATAAAATTTTCGATTGAGTTTTCCCTATTTTTTTCTTCGCATAAAAAGTACGAAAACTTTATTTAATGGAAAAACATACATAGCTTTTATGGATTTTTTTCTTCAAATTTAGAATACTTTTTAACAGATAATTAGATATCACATTTGGTCTAAATATAAGCCACAAATTCCAAACAATTCAACAAAAACCACTTGCGCAAAAAGTCACGTGAGATACCGCTCTATATTTTTACTAAAGCCTCACATCAGAGTAAAACTGAGAAAGTTTTAACTTTTTGTCATTTGGTTAAAAGACGACTGATTTAGAGTAATAAAACTATAAGATTAAAGGATGGTTAGGCCTAGCAAACCAGATTGGCCATTTCTAGCTCAATTTTTCAAAATTAAATTATCTTAATTAAGGAGCGTTTAGCTTTATACGATAGTAGTTTAAGCAATTAGTATAAGTAATGATGCTTGATATGGCTGTAGTGATTGCACGGGGATGATGACAAGAAGCCGTTAATTTAAATTTCGTGGCATCACTACAAATAAAGCTATTAATACCTTTATTTAGAAAGAAAAAGTACTATTATATGTTATAAATAATCTTGTTAGTTCTGCAAAGAAAAGATCTGTTCAGAATAATAGAGTTGTGATCCTAAAGCTAATGTGGATTACTATGGAGCGTCACTTTTTTACTTGCGATTTGTTGATGTGTTTTAATAAAAAAGTCATGATATATAATCAAAAACACTTTAGGTGTGTATTAAAGGAGTGGCCAACAAAAGGATTAAGTGTGATTTGTTCGTTTGGAATTTCGTGCAAAGCTACACGAGGGCTATCTGCGTTAACTATCCCTAATTTAGTAGTATAAAACAAGAGGGAAGGCTTAAAGTTGTTGTTTCTGTTTGTTATTAAGCATAATGGGTTATCTGTGCTCTGCCCATCACGGGTATTGAAACCCGGTTTCTTGCATTACAATTTCACAAACATATCGCTGTGCAAAGGCTTAAAGTAACAAGTTAACACCCACAGTATCACCTCCAAATGTAGGCTTTTATTCTGGTTATTCAAATTTCAAAAAAAGAAAACGTAACATTCTGCAATTAGTAATGTTCATATGTTATATGTAATTGTTTCAAATCTCGAAAGAGATCTACACTAGAAACGAACTAATGTTTCTCGAGTTTTAACAAATATTTCGGTCAGCGCCCTCTTTCTTCACAGCAACTAATCATAGACGGAGCTGTTATCTGCTTTTCTGCAGTAATCAGTATATACGTAAATATCTTAATGCAAACATAGTGTAAAATGTTCGGAAAGTTGTTGTTAGGTAATAAATGTGATATGGGCTATTTATACCAACCATGGGTATCAAAACCCGATTTTTAACGTCATAACGACTTACCGTTGAGCCACAAGAGGCTTGTATTGTTTGTTCGTTTGTTTTAAAATTTCGTGCAAAGTTACAAGAGGGATATCTGCGCTAGTCATTCCTAATTTAGCAACCAGATGGAAAGCAGCTAGTCATCCATCTACAGCCAGCTCTAGTTGACTGGAGTGATGTGCTAATTAGTGTTTATGTAATAAGTTCAAATAATCATTTATTTAAGATTTTTTGCAAAGCTAAGACATTATTATTACTTTCTTCTAATAATTCTCTAGTAACTAAATGAACAGTTTTTCCCCTATTCTGCAGGATTGTGTGGTAATATAGTTTACTTACTGGAATTATTCAAAAATATATATTTATCTCTCACAGTTTCATGTTTTGTAGGAATTTAAAACAGTGTAAGTATTTCTTAAGTATTGCTTTGTTTATGTACTTAGATCATTTTAAACTAATATTCTTTGAAACAGTAGGCTGAGAAACTGTGATGAAAGGCATTACGTTTTAGATAACCACCAGGGGATTAAACTTAAATGTTTTAAAGCCATCTCACTACTGTCGGCGACTGTTAGTACGTCTAATCTGAGGTAGATACCTAAATAATTTGTCTAATAGAAAGTTCACAGTTCATATTTGTGGTGTTTGACGTGATTTGCTTAATGGCAGCTACAGCTCTTGAAGTGACAGTTGACTTTTGGAATAACTTCTGTTTCATAGATGAAAATACGAAACTTTAGGATCTGTCAACCACCAGGCTGTTGCTACTAAGTAAATATATTTCGTCCCATTTTTTAAAAAAAGGTGTTGTTAAGATAAACCTAGTTAAGAACTTTTCACTCCTGTTGGAGTCTGTTTAACATCTGGATTAAATTAGGTAACATAAGGAGGTGTTTACGAAAAATATCAAGTTAGATATTCTCCCTTGCCTCACCTGGAGACAACTACTTATTCGTTTGGACTGAGGTGAGTAACTCAAGAGTTTGAAAACATAGTTAAGGAATTCCTCACTTCCTGTTGGCGACTATATGCACACGGTATAACGCAGCTAACTCGAAAAGCTGTTAATAAAAGAAAATAATTTAAGGACAAAGGACTTCTTGCCCCTGCAAGCAACCGTTTATGCGTCTCGACTGAGACAGATGACTCAAGGTGTTAATCCAAGCTAGTCTATCAGGCAATTATACTAAAATTTGTTTTTGTATTGTTTTAATATATAAAATATTTTACCAGTTGGCATCAGATAACAATACCTATTAATCACAAACAAGAACTATAAACCGTCTGTCAAAATGGGTATTTTAAAAGGGCTGGCTTGACCAGGTAAACTGTGCCCTTACTGAATTAGGGACGACTAGCACAGATACCCTCCGTGTATTTTTACGCGAAATTCAAATCAGTCAAATTACTTGCTATAATTTGCTCACAGGCGATAAAAATAGTCTTTTGAAGAAATTATTTAAAATTAATAATGTAAATAAAATGTTTGAATTTCGTGAAATTCACATATAAAACAATATATTGAGTAACTTTTTTGTTTCCTTCCAGGCATCCTTTGGGAAGAGTTATTATTCACAATAGATTTTTTCCTACTGCTATGAGCAATGTCATACTTGATACATCTAATGTCTTGGCCTGGCATGGCCGAGCGCGTAAGGCGTGTGACTCGTAATCTGAGGGTCGCGGGTTCGCGCTAAACATGCTCACCCTGCCAGCCGTGGGGGTGTATAATGTGACGGTCAATCCCACTATCGTTGGTAAAAGAGTAGCCCAAGAGTTGGCGGTTGGTGGTGATAACTAGCTGCCTTCCCTCTAGTCTTACACTGCCAAATTAGGGACGGCTAGCACAGATAGCCCTCGAGTGCCTTTGTGCGAAATTTAGAAACAACAACGAAAAAGTTTCCCTCAAGTTATTCAAACGACCATAAATCTAACGTTATCTATACAAATAAATTCTGGTTGTGTGTACATATATAGTTTTACTATTTAAGAAACTATAAAATAAAGGAGTTGAACAGATACAAAACGAAAACAGAACAGCACTGCCATTCGTTTTCAATTAAACTCAAAACGTTCCTTAATAGAAAATACAGAAGTCAGTGTTCATTAACAATTAAATCTCACACTAAATATTTCTCGGAGATGGTTGTTATTAGTAAATTGTTAAGCACAATGCTACACAAATAAGCTATTTTGCTCTGGTCACCACAGGAATCGAAAACAGATTTTTCGTGTTGCCAGTAAAAATGACAGTTGTAAAGAGAGTATTGGTTGCCGACATCAAATTACAAAAGGTTTGCTTGTTTTGAATTTTTCACAAAGCTACTCGAGGGCTATCTGCACTAGCCGTCCTTACTTTAGCAGTGTAAGACTAGAGGGAAGGCAGCTAGTAATCACCACCCACCGCCAACTCTTGGGCTACTCTTTTACCAACGAATAGTGGGATTAACCGTCACATTAATAACGCCCCCACGGCTGACAGGGCGAGAATATTTTGTGCGACGGGGATTCGAAACCGCGACCCTCGGATTTCGAGTCAAACGGAAAAAGAGGAAGAACAATAACTTATCTTAAACATCCGTGTTTAAACCAATAATTTTTTTAAAGAAAGATCAAAGGACGTTTTAATCATGATTACAAATGAACTAAAGCAGTATTTGCATGACCGAAACGTTCGTCGCTCTTTCACTTGTTCAAGGTCTTGCAGCTTTAAACAACTCATTTCTAGTCTTATTTTGACGAACTTAGTTGAGACCTGATGTAAAAAAATAGGCAAATAACAGGTAAATTGTAAGTCGTTAGCAAAACATACAGACAGACACAACATAACGCTTTACAGCTGTTAAGTAAACCGAAACGTCTCAAAAACGTGATATAGGTTTGTTGCCTTTTCCTATTTAGTTCTAACGTTTCTGTTTCTAACGGTTAGGGAAATAGATCAAGCCTAACGATTGTGGTAATACATTCAATATATGAATGTACTTCTTATACGAAGCGAGCTTTATACACAATGAGATAGGATAAAAAGTTGCATCTAATGACTTCGCTTTCAGTTATTCGATAATATTTAATTGTCTAGAGTCGTAAACATGCAAGTCTTTTCATACTATTTTCTTTGATCATGCCGCCAATGATGGGCTAGTAAAACATCATTATGACGTGTTTTCTGTGTTAAAAGCTTTTTTAGACATGCTTCTGAAAAAAAGTTGCGACTCCGTGGTTTATAAAATGAAAGACAGTGTTTAATTTCTACTTTCAAGATTTTTGTGAAAAGTTTAGTTGCATACGAAATCCTGGAAGTTTTTTATATAAAAAAAAACACAACACAAAACATTTTTTAAAGAAATATTTCTTATTATACTGGCTCCCCAGTGGCTCAGCGGTATGCCTGCGAACTTACACGCTAAAATCCGGGTTTCGATACCCGTGGTGGGCAGAGCACAGATAGCCCATTGTGTAGCTTTGTGCTTAATTCAAAACAACAACTTATTATACTTCGGTTTGCAGAAACAAACACTAAAAAAGCACACATAATGACAAATTATTATCGATAGTCATCATTATCCACCATTAGTAAAGTTAATTTACATAACATAGCTGCCTCATTATCCACTATTAACAACGCTAATTTAAATAATATAGCTCTTACCTTATTCACTGACAGTAACTCTAGTTTATATTACACAGCCGCTTCCTCATCCATTGTCACCAACGTTAACTTGCATACTATAGTTTAAATCTTAAGTTTTACAAGTTAGTGTAACATTAAGATTTATGAACGTAACCTGTAATTAGTCGGCCACTAACTGCATTTAAAAGTAACATTTTATGTAATTCATTTAGTATTTAAAATGAGTATCAGCAAGTACTCTACCTTAACCATACCGTCAGTTACGAAAACATTCAGAAGCTGTCCACTCCACATTTTTTTAATTTGGTTGATCTATATAGCTTGTTTTGGTACAATGAAAAATTTGTACAATCTAAATTAAATTATCATGATTAAAAAATAATAATCAGATGATGTTATCAGTGGCGTCAGTTGCTAAGATTATGACGTAATGATACGTAATATCTTGGCACTATTTTATAAAATAGTAATAATATCGCTAAGACAAGAGTAAATCATCTTCAGCTCATCTAGGCGTGACTTTTTTCCACTAGAAAACTTCTTGAGAGAGAAGACAAATGTTATTTTTAGTCTACGACAGCCTTAGAATCACTTCAGATCTAGCATGAAAATGACTCTGACAGTCATCGAGTTGGATTAAACTCGAGGAAACTTGAACGTGTAGAAAACCTTCTTCATATGAGGCTCAGTTAGAAAAACTTAATACCAGAGTACTTTCGTTTTAATGATACACACGAGCCCTTGAGGCTTTTAGTCCCTTGTACACTAAGACATATACCTTAACTACCAAATATAAAAACTCGCGAGGAATTCTTAAAACTGAATATTTCAGTTCTAAAGTTCGCTTTTAATTATGACAGATAATATTAAGTCAGCACATTGCTCCATTATTATTTTTAATGTGCTTTTCCTAGATCACATGATCAAATTAAACCATCCACAACCGAAACTGCATTGAGAATATAAGTTAATTTCACACAAGACTACTCGAGGGCTTTTTACGCTAGTTCTCCTTAATTCAGAAGTGTTAGATTGGACAGGAGACTGTTAGTTAATCAACACCACCCACCGCTACTATTAGGCTACTCTTTTAGCAACGAAAAGTGGAATTGATCATAATATTATAATCCCCCATGGCTGAAAGGGCAAGCATGCTAGAAGAAAGTATTCGGTCGTAAAAGTCGATCAGATGAACTGCGAAAAACGAAATTTGTTACAGGCGTTTGTTTTTCTGTTTTTGAATTTCGCGCAAAGATACTCGAGGGATATCTGCGCTAGCCGTCTGTTATGTAGCAGTGTAAGACTAGAGGGAAAGCAAGTAGTCATCACCACCCACCGCCAACTCTTGGGCCACTCTTTTACCCACGAATAGTGGGATTGACCATCACATTATAACGCCTCCACGATTGAAAGAACGGGCATGTTTGGTGCGACAGAAATTCGAACCCGCGACCTTCAAATTACGATTTGAACGGCTTAACACATGTGGCAATGCCAGGCCCTAGTTTTGTAATAAAAAGGTAACAATATTGTTTATTAGTGTAGATTCACATTAAAAACCTGGACACTTCTACTTGTATTAGGGATATTGAAGTACGACAGGACCACTTGAATCGATGGCTCGGCATGGCCAAGCGCGTAAGGCGTGCGATTCGTAATCCGAAGGTCGCGGGTTCGCGCCCGCATCGCGCTAATCATGCTTACCCTCCGTGGAGGCGTATATTGTTACGATCAATCCCACTTTTCGTTGGTAAAAGAGTTGGCGGTGGGTGGTGATGACTAGCTGCTTTCCCTCTATGGGCTATCTGTGCTCTGCCCAGCACGGGTATCGAAATCCGGATTTTAGCGTTGTAAGTCCGCAGACATACCGCTTAGCCACTTGGGGGGAGGGGCGGGTTATGTAGACGGTATGGGTTAAGATATCTTATGTTCTCTTGAGAAAATAATGGTAAAAAATGATATGATTACAATTCTCAGGGTTAAAGATCATGGAATTCTTGTGATATAGTCTGAAGACAACATTGCCATAAAACGAAAATATAAGACTTGTAAAAGCCTCAGAGTAGACTCTATACAATGATAGTTTTATTTTTCTAACAGGCTTATGGAATGAATTGTCGTTGCCATTAATGTAGGGTAACACGTTATGAGAGCTTACGAGGGAAATCGATGGATTCTTGAAAAATAAAAAAATGGGTTTAAGGCACTGTGAACTTGTTGATGTATTTATTCCATTGAGTATTTTGAGGAAAATGCCATTTTTCAGAATCCTGTGTGGAGTTTTATATACCTTAAATAGAAGATTTGAAAGGTTTAAATTTTGCTGTTTTATTATCGGATTGGGTTACTGTCTACTAACTGTAGGAGTGAGTGAAAGCTGTTGATTCTCAGTGGTTGATGTGCAAGAACAGCCTCGAATAACCAGATTGTCTCTTGTTGCTTTTATTAACAAGAAATTCTGAAAGTAAAAAAAAAAAACAATAACAAAGTGCATTACAATTGGTCAAACACATTATATGTCGTGCCGACAAGGCCTTTCATGTAATGTCAGAACTCTTTAGGCTGACTAGAATATAATAAACATTATATTGGTAAATATATATATGTACAGGGTGTCCCAAATTAACGTTTACTCTCTTTAGATCATTATAACTTGCCTTGTTTATTGATTTTAACAATGAAACAAGATACATATGATAGCTAAAGGATTTATTTAAAGATTGAATACTGAAACCAAGAGAAAAAATAACAAATAAAATTCTTCCCAAGGAAAACTCTCCTTGGCTGAGATTGTAAAATAGCACAATTTGCTTGCTTCACTTCAGGTGTTCAAACTGAAATCCGTTCTGCTCCAGACACATCTCATAACGGAAAGAAATATAAGTGCACACATCAAACATCATGTCATCTGGTATTAAAGCACATCTTGCTTCAATTGCAACTCTCAATTCGTCAACTGTTGCCCTTTTTGTGCTTAAACTTTGTCTTTCAAAAACCCCCACAAAAAGAAATCCATGGGTGTCAAATCTGGCGACCTAGCAGGAAATTCTACACTTCCTCTTCGTCCAATCAATCTGTCTGGCATAGATGCATCCAGATAAGCTCTCACGTCGCGATGGAAGTGGGGAGGAGCGCCATCCTGCTGGAAGAAACACTCTTCTTCTTCAAATTGTTCTTGGATGAGTGGCATGGCAAACCCTTGTAGCATGTTGAGATAATTCAATCCTGTTATGGTGTTTTGGAAAAAAATCGTCCGATGAGTCTCCTAGCGGACAGACCACGCCAAACAGTCACTCCAGGCAAATTCAAGTGATGTTCCTCTGTAACATGTGGATTTTGTGTTGCCCAGTAGGTGCAATTGTGTCGATGTATTGAGCCATTCGGCTTAAACGTTGCTTCGTCACTCCAAACAATTTTAAGTGGAAATTCATCATCGCCTGCACATCTTGCAAGATATCATTCACAGAACTCAACCTTTGATCAGGGTCATCTTCATTCAGAGCGTGAACAAGCGATGGGATGAAACTTTTGAATTGGGAACGCTTCAAAATGCGATGAACGCTGGATTTAGGGATACCTGTTTCACGAGACAGTTGACGCACTGATTTTCTTGGAGAATTCAGAACATTATCTTGCTCTCTTGTTGGGCTTGTTGATGATCTTTTTCGACCGGAGCGACCCTTTCTCATATGGTGGAGAGTTCCGTGTTCATCAAACTTGGCGATGATGCGTGAAATGCTGGGGCGAGATGGCGCATCCATATGGAACTTTCTAGTGAAACGTCTTTGCACTTCAGCTTTGTTTTCGACTTTCCAAAAAGTTTTGAGAATGAATATTTTGTGCTCGATTGTAAGCTGATTATCCACCATCCTTGGACACAAGTCAAATCTGAAACAAAAGAAACGGTTTATTAGCTATACACAGTCAAAGAGTGTAAACGTTATTTTGGGACACCCTGTATATATAAACAAATGGATGTTAATATTTAAAACACTGCTTTGAAGGGAAAAGCAGCAAACCTTAAATAAAGGTGATTAGTTGAAAAGCTTACATAACCTCATTAAGTTTATCAAGGGTGTGACTAGACAAGCATGTTCTCAGCAATATGAGCATTTCCTGGTTTATTTTAGAAGTACATGGTACATACTGTAAAAATCAATAACTGTGTAAAACATAAACCATAAACTGTCATATACTTAACTCTAAGATTAACTATAGTCTTATCCAACATCTAAGCACGCCCTCTACATTCCTACACTCAATCACACAACCGCCTTTAAACACGTGGTCAGCTATTGGTCAGTTACCTCTTTCTTTCTTATAGTCTTATTAGTTTTGTAAGTATATTTTGAACTATTTACATATTAAATCGCTTGTGAGTTCAGGAGGTTTTTGGTTGCAGTATCTTTAATAAAATACGAATTATTAAAAAAACGTAAAATACTGACAACATTGTAATTAATTTCACTAGCTGATGCCGTGAGTTTCGTAGTAAATGAGTAATTTCAACCAGTTTTTGTTTTGCTAATACCATACACTGAGTATTGTAAGTGTAAAAACAAACTTGCTGATTTCAAGCCGGCCTGAAGAACCCTGGAATTTGGCGAAAGATCTCTTAGATATAACAGACGCAGCATGGTTGATGTACTCTGTTCTTCATTTTCAACCCAAAGTTCGTATTAACGACAATTTTTAATATTATGCATTATGTGGAACCCACTGTTAGTGAGCGATGTCAGGTTAATTCGAGGGTTAGAAAGGTGGCGAGTACTCTCTCTTATAAAGTTGACGTTCTTAGATTAGTAGAAATAATATAAACTAATTTACAAAAGTTATTTTAGTGACAAAAAAAATGAAAAACGAAAGTGTTCTCGTGTTTGTATGTCAGTTTTATGCATGTTCTGAACAATGTTCGATCCTCTCAGTAATTACGACAGTGAACATGACTGGGATCTTTGATTGAATACAGATAGCAGGTAATAATAACTTACCTCAAGGTTATAATAGCATGAAGTACAACTTAATACAACTTGCTCTTTATATAACTTTGTTCTATAGTGTGTGTAAAAACACATATTGGCCAAGCGTATCATTGTGGTTAGCTCATTAGCTCATGTATTTGTTTGAGAATTTCGCTCAAACCTACGCGAGGAATATCTGTACTAACCTTCCCTAACTTAGTGGTGTAAAAGGAAGGCAGCTAGTTATTACCACTTACCGCCAACTTTTGGGCTACTGTTTTACTAACGAATAGTGGGATCACGGCTGAAAGGGCGATTATGTTTCGTGTAATGGGAATTCAAACCCGCAACCCTCAGATTGCGAGTCGAGCTACCAAACCATCCGGAGATGCCTGGCTAATGGTTAATGTGTCAGGTTGTGTAACGACAAGTCTAGTCTTTGAGAGACGATTCTGCTGAGTGTGTTTGTGTGTGTTTTTCTTACAGCAAAGCCACATCGGTCTATCTGCTGAGCCCACCGAGGGAAATCGAACCCCTGACTTTAGCGTTGTGAATCCGGAGACATACCGCTGTACTTGCAGGGGGCGCGATTCTACTAAAAATGTTCCGTGCTGTGGCGGCTTATAAAAGTGACAGCCATTCTCGTTAGTTAACTCAAAGCTTGTGGTTGTGGGTGATGCTGGTTGTTTGCTGTTTCTCTCTTAAGAAAAGCTGTACCTGGAAACTGGAGGTCCACGTTGAAACTTACAAATCCAATCACACATTATCAGCCTAGTTGTTAACGCGTTTCTTTATTGCTTTACCAAGATTCATTTGGCATTAATACTAACGTATTGGGGGCCTGGCATGGCCAAGCGCGTAAGGCGTGCGACTCCTAATCCGAGGGTCGCGGGTTCGCGCCCGTGTCGCGCTAAACATGCTCGCCCTCCCAGCCGTGGGGGCGTATAATGTGACGGTCAATCCCATTATTCGTTGGTAAAAGAGTAGCCCAAGATTTGGCGGTGGGTGTTGATGACTAGCTGCCTTCCCTCTAGTCTTATACTACTAAATTAGGGACGGCTAGCGTAGGGACGACCTACGGCTGAAAGGGCGAGCATGTTTGGTGTAACCGGGATGCGAACCCGCGACCCTCAATCTGAGATATAAAATTTTCGATTGAGTTTTCCCTATTTTTTTCTTCGCATAAAAAGTACGAAAACTTTATTTAATGGAAAAACATACATAGCTTTTATGGATTTTTTTCTTCAAATTTAGAATACTTTTTAACAGATAATTAGATATCACATTTGGTCTAAATATAAGCCACAAATTCCAAACAATTCAACAAAAACCACTTGCGCAAAAAGTCACGTGAGATACCGCTCTATATTTTTACTAAAGCCTCACATCAGAGTAAAACTGAGAAAGTTTTAACTTTTTGTCATTTGGTTAAAAGACGACTGATTTAGAGTAATAAAACTATAAGATTAAAGGATGGTTAGGCCTAGCAAACCAGATTGGCCATTTCTAGCTCAATTTCTCAAAATGAAATTATCCTAATTAAGGAGTGTTTAGCTTTATACGATAGTAGTTTAAGCAATTAGTATAAGTAATGATGCTTGATATGGCTGTAGTGATTGCACGGGGATGATGACAAGAAGCCGTTAATTTAAATTTCATGGCATCACTACAAATAAAGCTATTAATACCTTGATTTAGAAAGAAAAAGTACTATTATATATTATAAATAATTTTGTTAGTTCTGCAAAGAAAAGATCTGTTCAGAATAATAGAGTTGTGATCCTAAAGCTAATGTGGATTACTATGGAGCGTCACTTTTTTACTTGCGATTTGTTGATGTGTTTTAATAAAAAAGTCATGATATATAATCAAAAACACTTTAGGTGTGTATTAAAGGAGTGGCCAACAAAAGGATTAAGTGTGATTTGTTCGTTTGGAATTTCGTGCAAAGCTACACGAGGGCTATCTGCGTTAACTATCCCTAATTTAGTAGTATAAAACAAGAGGGAAGGCTTAAAGTTGTTGTTTCTGTTTGTTATTAAGCATAATGGGTTATCTGTGCTCTGCCCATCACGGGTATTGAAACCCGGTTTCTTGCATTACAATTTCACAAACATATCGCTGTGCAAAGGCTTAAAGTAACAAGTTAACACCCACAGTATCACCTCCAAATGTAGGCTTTTATTCTGGTTATTCAAATTTCAAAAAAAGAAAACGTAACATTCTGCAATTAGTAATGTTCATATGTTATATGTAATTGTTTCAAATCTCGAAAGAGATCTACACTAGAAACGAACTAATGTTTCTCGAGTTTTAACAAATAGGCCTGGCATGGCCGAGCGCGTTAAGGCGTGCGCTCGTAATCCGAGGGTCGCGGGTTCGCGCCCGCGTCGCGCTAAAACATGCTCGCCCTCCCAGCCGTGGGGGTGTATAATGTGACGGTCAATCCCACTATTCGTTGGTAAAAGAGTAGCCCAAGAGTTGGCGGTGGGTGGTGATGACTAGCTGCCTTCCCTCTAGTCTTACACTGCTAAATTAGGGACGGCTAGCACAGATAGCCCTCGAGTAGCTTTGTGCGAAATTCCAAAACAAACAAACAAACAATTTAACAAATATTTCGGTCAGCGCCCTCTTTCTTCACAGCAACTAATCATAGACGGAGCTGTTATCTGCTTTTCTGCAGTAATCAGTATATACGTAAATATCTTAATGCAAACATAGTGTAAAATGTTCGGAAAGTTGTTGTTAGGTAATAAATGTGATATGGGCTATTTATACCAACCATGGGTATCAAAACCCGATTTTTAACGTCATAACGACTTACCGTTGAGCCACAAGAGGCTTGTATTGTTTGTTCGTTTGTTTTAAAATTTCGTGCAAAGTTACAAGAGGGATATCTGCGCTAGTCATTCCTAATTTAGCAACCAGATGGAAAGCAGCTAGTCATCCATCTACAGCCAGCTCTAGTTGACTGGAGTGATGTGCTAATTAGTGTTTATGTAATAAGTTCAAATAATCATTTATTTAAGATTTTTTGCAAAGCTAAGACATTATTATTACTTTCTTCTAATAATTCTCTAGTAACTAAATGAACAGTTTTTCCCCTATTCTGCAGGATTGTGTGGTAATATAGTTTACTTACTGGAATTATTCAAAAATATATATTTATCTCTCACAGTTTCATGTTTTGTAGGAATTTAAAACAGTGTAAGTATTTCTTAAGTATTGCTTTGTTTATGTACTTAGATCATTTTAAACTAATATTCTTTGAAACAGTAGGCTGAGAAACTGTGATGAAAGGCATTACGTTTTAGATAACCACCAGGGGATTAAACTTAAATGTTTTAAAGCCATCTCACTACTGTCGGCGACTGTTAGTACGTCTAATCTGAGGTAGATACCTAAATAATTTGTCTAATAGAAAGTTCACAGTTCATATTTGTGGTGTTTGACGTGATTTGCTTAATGGCAGCTACAGCTCTTGAAGTGACAGTTGACTTTTGGAATAACTTCTGTTTCATAGATGAAAATACGAAACTTTAGGATCTGTCAACCACCAGGCTGTTGCTACTAAGTAAATATATTTCGTCCCATTTTTTAAAAAAAGGTGTTGTTAAGATAAACCTAGTTAAGAACTTTTCACTCCTGTTGGAGTCTGTTTAACATCTGGATTAAATTAGGTAACATAAGGAGGTGTTTACGAAAAATATCAAGTTAGATATTCTCCCTTGCCTCACCTGGAGACAACTACTTATTCGTTTGGACTGAGGTGAGTAACTCAAGAGTTTGAAAACATAGTTAAGAATTCCTCACTTCCTGTTGGCGACTATATGCACACGGTATAACGCAGCTAACTCGAAAAGCTGTTAATAAAAGAAAATAATTTAAGGACAAAGGACTTCTTGCCCCTGCAAGCAACCGTTTATGCGTCTCGACTGAGACAGATGACTCAAGGTGTTAATCCAAGCTAGTCTATCAGGCAATTATACTAAAATTTGTTTTTGTATTGTTTTAATATATAAAATATTTTACCAGTTGGCATCAGATAACAATACCTATTAATCACAAACAAGAACTATAAACCGTCTGTCAAAATGGGTATTTTAAAAGGGCTGGCTTGACCAGGTAAACTGTGCCCTTACTGAATTAGGGACGACTAGCACAGATACCCTCCGTGTATTTTTACGCGAAATTCAAATCAGTCAAATTACTTGCTATAATTTGCTCACAGGCGATAAAAATAGTCTTTTGAAGAAATTATTTAAAATTAATAATGTAAATAAAATGTTTGAATTTCGTGAAATTCACATATAAAACAATATATTGAGTAACTTTTTTGTTTCCTTCCAGGCATCCTTTGGGAAGAGTTATTATTCACAATAGATTTTTTCCTACTGCTATGAGCAATGTCATACTTGATACATCTAATGTCTTGGCCTGGCATGGCCGAGCGCGTAAGGCGTGTGACTCGTAATCTGAGGGTCGCGGGTTCGCGCTAAACATGCTCACCCTGCCAGCCGTGGGGGTGTATAATGTGACGGTCAATCCCACTATTCGTTGGTAAAAGAGTAGCCCAAGAGTTGGCGGTTGGTGGTGATAACTAGCTGCCTTCCCTCTAGTCTTACACTGCCAAATTAGGGACGGCTAGCACAGATAGCCCTCGAGTGCCTTTGTGCGAAATTCCAAAAAAATAAACAAACAAACAAAACAAACCTAATGTCTTATGATATTGTTACGAATTATAATTTATATCGGACAATCTCCGATTTTATCATGTTATGTATTACCATTTCAAATTAGCGGAAATTTTAAATTTAATTTAGAAGTTAATTGAATGTCAATACGTGTCAGATTTGTAATATTTTGAAATAGATTGATATTCACAGTTTTCTTTCTCAACAAAATATATTTTAATGTACAAACAAAATAGAAGTTATAATAATAGTTGTTTCAATTGGTGTTTTAAATACAAAAGTTTTACAAACTTACCAACAATACTAAATCTTCTATCTGGTCTGGAACAGAACCTATCATCGATGGTTCACGAGGAACGAAACAACTCTATGTCGATACACAGGGGTACACTTCTCTAGACTGAAATACTAGCTCGTTCTATTCTGTGCTAGCCTCACGCGGTTTTCGAGCTGACTTTTCAACGAGGAAGATATCTAATGTCGTCGTAGAAGTACTAATTTCCGAAATTAATTCTTTAAAGTTAAACGGTTTGTAATGTTCGAAATCTATAAGTGTTCCTGATCAAATATCTGTAGTTTTCTGATTAATAAGTCTTCAGCGTAATTATAGCTTCTGAGGTTTATAGTATACTGACTGAAGCAAACCAAAAAAATACATAAAACTGTTTCTCCTCGTTGCGTAGATTACCTATTAAAAGCTCTAAGGCGAGGCTCTCAAAAGTTCAGTTCACAACAGTGCAAAACATAAATTGTTGATTCTCACCTTCGAAAATCTTTTTCAAATTTAGAGAACAGGCTGAACTTCGCAGTGCACATTTAGCAATGTAACTTACGCGCATTTCTAAGCATATACATTAAACCGAAACAAACATAAATATTAAAATGCATATATAATACTCAGTTCTTTTCAATATGTTTTCATTTCTCTGACTAATAATTTAAGATCTTATGGATTACTAGCTGGAGAACTCGTCCGTTGTTTGGGTGAAATAAAAACGCCCTTGTAACAAAAAATAATAAATTGTGCTTTAATTTTTTCTTAACATTACAAACATTAATAGTACAATAAAAATACATAAACGTACCAATACTGAAGAGAAAAATGTACAGTTTTTAAGAATTTTATTAATAAGAAATTAGATGGGAGTCAGCCCCATATGACTTTTTTCATGTCAACCTGCGTCACTGTGACAAGTTTGATGCTGAATGATAAAAAAATGTGGAAACGAATAAGAAACAGATACACACACATACTGACGGTTGTTTACGTAGGTTACTCCAAACTAGTGGATGGATTCGTATTGTTTATTTCACAGAACTTTACTAAACAAGTTTGTAAACAAAGATATACGTTTTTTGTCTCTTATTATTCAATATAATTCTATTTTATTTCATTTGTACCATCAAAACGAATAGTTTTAAACTTGAAGTGAGATAACAAAATAAACATTCTATAGATAACAATCACAACAATAAAACATTTGATTTTCTCTCCCTTTCTTGATATATATATATATATATATATGTCATCCTGTCAGATGAAAAATCGTAAAATCTAATTATGTTTCTAAAAACGTCTGTACAATATTTTTCTTGCTATAGACGATGGGGAATATGAAATCTTGTTGTACGCTTTCAGTGTTAGTTTTAACATTTCTTCTTTCCACATGAAACTGTTCAAGGCTATAAAACATTCTGTAGAAACTTTTACAAATTCCAGCTAACTTCTTCCTAATAACTGGTCTTTCTTTTCGCTTGCAAAAAAAACAACGTTTTGACACCAAATATATGACTGTGTAACAGTTACTATCACATGACCCGGCAAGGCGAAGGGTGTTAAGGCGTGCGACTCGTAATTTGAGGGTCGCGGGTTCGCATCCCGGTCGCGCCAAACATGCTCGCCCTTTCAGCCGTGGGGCGTTATAATGTGACAGTCAATCCCACTATTCGTTGGTAAAAGAGTAGCCCAAGAGTTGGCGGTGGGTGGTGATGACTACCTGCCTTCCCTCTAGTCTTACACTGCTAAATTAGGGACGGCTAACATAGATAGCCCTCATGTACCTTTGTGCAAAATTCCAAAACAAACAAACAATACTATCACATTCAAACTGATATATAGAAATTTTTCTTTCATTCCTTTCTTCATTATTCATACAGTAGAAACGATTTAACTATCTCTCTCTCACTCGTGATTTGGGTAATCGTATGTACTCTGGAGGGTTAGGTGCACTTTGACCTCTTCCTTCCTTCCTTTACTTATATGGTCATGCAGTGTTCGTTTGTGTGATTATTGCTTCAGGGTTAGATTGGGCTGAATTTCTCCCACCCTTTTTAGGGCAATATTCATGTACTGATTTCGTACATTTATATATATTATTTTGCCTTATCAGTAAGAAGTCTAGTTTGATTGTGGCCTTCCTCCTTCTCTCTCTCTCTCTCTCTATATATATATATATATTATTTCATTAATTTATTTTTGTGTTTAAAATATATGTTGATCGAGGAGAGGTGTTTAGAACTATCTTCATCAAGTTTGAGGTACCTGTCTAGTTCGCATAATAATTCATTTTTCATCCAATTTTTATCAAAATGCGTTATTGTACAATGTAGGAATCTATCTGGTGTGGTTGGTATGTTTGAATATTTGTGCATGAATTTAGATGTTGTTCTGGGAACTCTGTATGCTGTTGTGAGCAGTGTGTTTTGTGTTGCTTGTAGCTTGGTTTTAATTGTTTTGTCATTTACAGTTATCCATACTGGAGCTACATAGTCTATTACTGGTCTAATGTATGTTTTGTAAATTGTTAGTATATTGTCCGTTGATGCTTCACTGTTCTTACCAGTTTGACTAGCATAATTGGTTCTTTGCCAGACTTTACTTTTAATTTCATTTAAGTGGTTAATCTATGTTAATTTTGAGTCATAGTTTAGACCTAAAAATTTTGCCGACGTGTCAGTCTGAAGTAATGTTTCATTCATATATATTTCAGGCTGTAGTTTTTTTGTGTTTTGTCAGCTTCGTAAAGACGGCAAGTTGTGTTTTTGCTGTATTTATTTTTATTTTTTACAATATTCGCTTATTCTATTTAATTGTGATTGTATGTTTGTGGCCGCTATTGTTGTTGTTGTAGCACTTTTCCAGACTGCCACATCATCAGTGCACTGTGAGGAGAATCCATGATTAGGATCCTTCAATAGCATATTGTTTACCTTCATGATGAAGAATATAGGGACGTCAGCTTTTGAAGTAAAGTACTCAGAAAAGTTTCCCTCTACATTTACTCTAAATTTTCTGTTTTCCGAACATTTAGGTAATCAACACATAATTCCATGCGGTAGTCCCGTTTCATTCATAGGGAACCATAGACCATTGTGCCATACAGTGTCGAATGCTTTCTCAATATCAAGAAAGCAAACGACAGTACATTGGTTTTTGTTAAAGCTATCTATTATCTTTTCAGTTAGTCTGACTAAGTGGTCAGTTGTTTGTCGAAATTTTCTGAAGCCAATTTGTTCTTCAGGCAATTTAGAAGTTATTTTCAAGTATGTGGAGAGTCTATTACTAATTATGCGTTCTACAATTTTGCTTGCACAGCTGGTCAGGCTGATTGGTCGGTAGCTATTAGGTTTACTGGCTGTCTTTCCTTTCTTATAAAACATTAATATGTTAACATGATTCCAAGAAATTCGTATGTATCCTGAAGATAGTGATAAGTTGAAAAGTGCTTTCAGATGGTCAAACAATTTCGGAGTGCCCTTTTTCAGGAGAATGGCTTGTATCTCATCTTCACCGGGAGATTTGTTTTTTGTGTCTTTAATTGCTTCATGAAGTTCATATGTGGATATTTCTTTCGTTAGAATCGTGCCTTCGTAGTTTGTTATGTGTCTTGTATTTGTCTCAGATATACCTGTGGGAAATTGGTTCAAATTGTTCTTTATTGTTTAATATATAATTTGTGACTTTGTTGTGAAAATAGGTATTCATATTTGGATCAGTATGAGTTTTAAATGTATTTTGTAGTTGGTATTTGAAAGCTTCGGTTTTTTCTTTATTTGTGTATGCTATTGTATTCAAGTGCAGGATATTTCTTTGCTGCTGAAATGTCGTTGGTCAGTCGTCTAAGGTGTGTCCAGAATTTTCTCGGGTCAGTTTTATTGTTTAATTTTGAACAGAAATAACGATTTAACCAAACTTTGGATTTAGTTTTTTGAACTTCGCACGATGCTACATGAAGACTGTCCACGATAACTATCCCTAATTTAGCAGTGGAAACGCACCTAGTCTACACCACCCACCGCCAATTCTTGGACTACTCTTTTTACCAATAAACAATGGAGTGGAATTGACCGTAACTTTATAACGTCTCCACGGCTAAAAGGGCGAGCACGTTTGATGTGACGGGGATTTGAACTCAAGACCCGCAGAATGTGAGTGGAGCGTACTAATCTCCTTACCCATCACCAAATGAATGAGAAAAGCGCATCATCATTCGTGTTACATTCACAAAAAATAGAATAAAATATAAATTAATATCGCAATGAAAATCACAATACAAACTACGTTTATGGAACGTAATGCGCCATTAATATAATAAAAGACTATTCATCTGTTGCTTTTGAAAACACTTAAGACAGTTGTTGTTTTGAATTAAGCACAAAGCTACACAATGGGCTATCTGTGCTCTGCCCACCACGGGTATCGAAACCCGGATTTTAGCGTGTAAGTCCGCAGACATACCGCTGAGCCACTGGGGGGCAACTTATGTCAGACGCAACATACGGACAGTGGTGAAATCTATAACGTTAATTTAAAAACAACAACAACAACATGCAAATAAAACACAGTCATAATGCAGGTGTTTTTAATATTGTTGTAACATATTAAAAATTAGGCCATCCATTCCATCAAATAGTGAAAAAAAATATTAGGAAGTATATTTATATGTACACCAAATATAGAAACACAAACAACACCATTTTTCTTCACATGAGATATGTTGGTCATCATATCGATCAGATATCAACAAATATTATGTATCACATGTATCACCATATAAAAAGGTTTGTTTGAATTTCGCGCAAAGCTACACGAGGACTATCTGCGCTAGCTCTCCCTCATTTAGCGGTGTAAGGCTAGAGGGAAGGCAGCTAGTTATCACCACCCACCACCAACTTTTGGGCTACTCTTTTACAAACGAATAGTAGGATTAACCGTAACATTATAATGTCCCACGCCTAAAAAGGCAAGCATGTTTGGTGTAACGGGGATTCAAACCCGCAAATTACAAATCAAAAGCCTTAATCACCTGACCATGCCGGGCTATAAAATAAAAGGAATACGACTTTTATCTAAAGCCTATTTAATTTCAACACCTTCAAAGGTCATCTTTAGCTAAAAAAATTTCCAGACGTGTTCTGTCCTTAAGGTATTTCCAACTTCTAAGATTATGTATGTATTGTTGAGTAGTTTCTTATGTTACAATAATAACAGAAGGTCAAAGACTACAGAAATATATCGAAACTTCTTACTGTTAACACCTTTCACAAATTGTATTATTTACTGTATTTTTTCTTACCATTCTACTCTTCGAACCACATGACCATACTTAGTAGAGTATTACGCTAATTCACATAACTTGTTGGGATCTCGATGATATAACAGCTGTTACTGCGTGTCTATACTGTAGGATTTATTTTTGCTTTAATGAATTAATATTCTCAGGTCAAATGTACCCTTGACTCTACTAGTTAGGTGTTTACGTTTCTTTCACTGATTTTTTCAATAGCTGCTAAGTGTAAAAAATAGAAATCTTAAGTTATTTTAATACAAAACGTAACTTACTTAGGCTATACATTGTCGTAACAAGACGTACTTCGAAACGTTATTTTCCCTGTAATTACCCACTGCTTATTGTAACATACAGGTGGGAGATCTATTTTCGTTGCTGAATGCACCTGTCACGCAGTCGCTCAGCAGTCAATCTGAATGAAAGCTTAAAGCGTTAAAAAGAGGATTTCGACACTTCTGGTGTGGTGCAGCATATATAGTTCACTGTGCAACTTTATTTTGAAAACCAAACAAATTAATATCCATACAAATGTTTGAATGCTATGATTCAATGCTCTTACTTCCAGGTAACGGTATGATTAAACAATGTAATATTTTTACTTCCTTAATTGAACAATGTTAGTTTCATTAAGTTACTAATTTATAACTTACCAAACAAATTTCACAAAAACATATTTTGCCAAATACAGAACCATTTAGGTAAGAAACTCAAATTAAAAATCTTTTTCAACCGCATTTTCATAATGTATGCAACAGAGTTAAGCGATGTTCGTAACTTCTTCCATATTATAAAAAATCACATATTTTTTTTTATAATCAGTTAAACAGTGTTTTCAAAATTCTATGCAAGGTTTCGTGAAGTAGAAACAATTTACATAATTTTAGCTTGTGTGTCATTTTGTAATAAATGTCACCCGCTGGGACAGCGGTAATGTTTTTAGTTTTGTTTGAATTTCGCGCAAAGCTCCACGAAACCCCTAATACTGCCAACTCTTGGGCTACTCTTTTACCAACGAATATTGGGTAAAACGTTGGTAAAAGAGTAGCCCAAGAGTTAGCGGTGGGCCGCGCCAAACATGCTTTCCCTCCCAGCCGTGGGGGCGTTATAATGTCACAGTCAATCCAAATTTTCGTTGGTAAAAGAGTAGCCCAAGAGTTGGCGGTGGGTGTTGATGTCCAGCCGCTTTCCCTCTTGTCTTACACTGCTAAATTAGGGACGGCTAGCACAGATAGCCCTCTAGTATCTTTGTGCGAAATTCCAAAACAAACGATAATACTTAATTCTAACTTAATGATCTAATGTATAAATTAATCGGAGAGAGGTGTTTAGGGCTCTCTTCATCATATATTCAATACTTGTCTAGTATTTATTTTTTCTTCAGTTTTTATCGAAATATTTTATTGTACTATGTAGAAGTCTATCTGTTATTGCTTGTGTATTAGAGCATTTGTGCATAAACTTTGAGGAAGTAGTTTTGTGAACTCTATGTTGTTGTAATTAATGTATTTTGTGATGATTGTAGTTTGGTTTGCAGTTGTTTTTTACCTACGTTAATCCATGCAGGAGCTGCATAGTCTACTGCTGGTCTTATATATGTTTTGTATATTTTAAGGATGTTTTCAGGTGTTTTTCCATAATTTTTACCAGCTAGATTCCTAGCAGAGTTTATTCTTCGCCAAATTTTAGTTTTTTATATTATTTACTTGTGTTAACCAGGTAACTTTAGAATCATATGTTACTCCTAAAAATATTGCAGATGTCGCAGTCTGAAGATGTGCTCCGTTCATGTAAATCTGGGGTTGTACTTTTTGATGTTTCGTTGATTTTGAAAACATCTTTAATTTTGTCTTTGCTATGTTTATTTTAATTCTATATTTTTGGCAGTGTTCACTTATTCTGTTTAGTTGTGGTTGTAAGTTACTAACTGCAATTTCTGGTGTAGGGGCACTTTTCTAAATTGCTATCATCAGCGAACTGTAACGACTATCCATGATTTGGATCTTTAAGTGGCATGTTATTTACATGATGAAGAGAAGAGGACTAACCATCCCTCCTTGAGGGACGCCAGTTTCTGGAGTGAGGAACTCCGAGAAAGTTTCCTCTACGTTTATTCTGCATTTTCTATTTTCCAAAAAGTTAGATAACCAGCAAATAATTCCACGCGGTAGTCCCATTTTATTCATACGGAACCAAAGACTGTTGTGCTATAAATTGTCGAATGCTTTCTCGATATTGAGGAAACAAGTGACAGTGCATTCTTTTTTTATTAAAGCTATTTATTATCGTTTCAGTTAACCTAATTAAATGATCTGTTGTTTGTCTACATTTTCTAAATCCGTTTTGTTCCTCTGGTAATTTTGAAGTAATCTCCAAAAAAAGTGGAGAGTCTATTACTTATTATTTGTTCAAGAATTTTGCCTACACAGCCGGTCAGGCTGATTGGTCGATAACTATTTAGCTTATGACCTGGTTTTCCTTCTTTGTGGAACATTAATATATTAGCTTGCTTCCAAGAAACTGGGATGTATCCAGAGTAGAAAGATAAATTAAAGATAGCTAACAGAGAGTCAAATAATTTTGGAGTGCCTTTTTTGAGGAGAATTGTTTGTATACCATCATTTCCTGGTGATTTGGTTTTGGGATTTTTTATTGCTTGTTTGAGTTCAGTTAGTGTGGTATTTTTGTGAGCAATAGAGTATTATAGTCATAAGTATTATCAGTGTTATTGTTAATAATATTGATTGGAAAATGTGGTTTGTATAATTCTGTGTTATTTATCACATTATTGTTTACCTTGTAAAAATAGTTGTTCATATCTGAGTCATTATGTGTTTTGAAAGTGTTTTGTAGTTCATGTTTAAAAGCTTCTGCTTTTCCTTTATTGTTGCTCGTTAAGGTGTTGTTATGTTCCAGTGTTGGGTATTTTCTTGAAGTTGCTTCATTGGTGAATCTTTTTAGGTGCGACCAAAACTTTCTAGGGTCAGTTTGTTCATAAGTTATCAAATTTTTCTTGTTTTAAAAGTTTAATTTCTGTTATGATTTTATTTCTGATATTGTTAATCTGTGTTTTTATTTCTTGTTCTCCTGTTGCCATGGAATGTCATCTTAATTGTCTTCGTTATTTTATCAGTGTTAATAGTTGTTTGATTGGTTTCCATGCATTGTTTATGGTTGTCTGTTGTTGTTTTAGTACAGTGTCCGTAGCTGCTTTCAGTAGGCACTCCACGATTATTTGACTATAATTATCAATTTCTCATTCGTTGTTAGCTGTATGCTTAATTTTGTCAGGTAGTATGTTGTTTAATTCGTTTTGAAATTCCTGCCAATTTGCTTTTTTGTAGTCAAATTTGTTTTGTCTTTAGATTTTATTTTTATGGGGAGTGAGATCGAAGACGCACCATATTGGAAGATGATCGCTATCAATCAACATCTTTTCCTACATTAAAATTTATTAACTTTTGATAAAGATTAAACGAGATGAGACAGATGTTTAAGACATAATTTGAATTTGTCGCATAGGTAGTATGCTTGAGTGTTGTGTCGTTGATAAGGGTTATGTTGTTATCATTTATGAATTGTAATAGGTGTCTGTCGTTTGTGTTAGTGGGTTCACATCTAAAGTTCTTATGTTTACTATTCAGATAACCTATTGCAATTGTATTTTGGCTGTGGGAAGAGATGTTATGAATTAGGTTTATGTCAATGCTTTTAGTTGGTGAACAATAAATGCCTGCTTCTATTATTATTGAGTAGTTTTCTAGGAGGATATTAACCATTATATTTTCTTTATTACTGTTCATTTAGATTTCGATTACGGAAAGGTTGTTTTTGTATGGTAGCATAATACTTCTGTTGGAGACATAACATATTAAGGACATGTTCAAATGAAGCAAAAACTGTTATTGGTGAAAACAGGGAGACGGAAATTAGTAAATGGTCTTAGACTGACGAGTTATAGTGACATTATTCCAAATGACTTACGCAATCACTAGAACTTTACTAATACAATTACGGCACTGTTAGGTAATTGTTATATAATTCTGATAGTCCTTTTAGGTGTAGATGCCTCTTTTTGAGCTGAGTAAACATGGCCATGATTATCTCTTCAAGTGGGTTTCCCGTCATCAAGAAGGCCTATGATTAATTTTACTTACAACAGGACAACAATAAGGCCAACTGTATCTTCTGTTTAAAAACACTAAAGAACTGAATAAAGAATGTAATGTTAGAAATAAGAATAAACGAGTGATGCCTTAAGAGTGCTCAAACTCTAACAAAATGTATACCAGTCATTACTTAGGTGTGCCCCAACCGGTCATAAGAATTAAATTATACTATTAATGATATATCTTTTGACAAACAGCAAGATGGAAGTTAGAAAAACATCCTTAACTTAATCACTTTGAAGAAACTTTTACTTGCTTATTATTTGACTTAATTGTAGCAAGAACAGAATGAATGATTTAGTTTTGACTTGCTTTCACAGTTTTATTGGATTATGGTAAACAAACTCATATTCACAAAACCCCTTGATTTCGCATTGCATTCCCATAAAATTATTGAAATTTCTTGGACTCTTCTGTTAATAGCTAATGTTGTCATCAGTTTTTATATAATAAAACTATCAGATCATAGCATTTGATAATTGTAATTCACAAAACATAAAATGTTCAACTTATTTCAATCTTCACAGAATATTGCAAGAATCTTTTAGTATCTTCTTATTACAGAGGGTTGAGTACTTTGTATTAATTCGATCTTTAATATGCAAATCAACAAGCTATTTGAGAATTACGGCCAACATAAAGTTACAGTACAACGGAATGTATCAGAACTATATCTGTACATTATTTAGCTTTACGTAGGTAGTGTGATAGAAAAATGTTCCTAGACTACGATCATATCGGAGATTTAGAATTTATAAGACAATATAAGAATTTATATTGCTTGTAATTAATGGCATTAGGAATCATGGAGATATCAAGAAGTTGAACATGCCTAGTTGTGTAATGTGTTTCTGATACGTGTTAATTCCCCATTTTTTTCTTGAAAGAAACGTTTACAGCAGATCATGAAAGGTCAAAAGGTATAAGGAAAATGGAAGAAACCGAAAAAAGATAAGCTGAAAAGCATATTTTTAGGTGAGTATTTTCGTTGAAAATATTGTGGCCGCAGGGTAAGGAGGAGAAATTCATATTTCCTTCACACAGTAAGTGTTTAATTAATTAATATAACACTATGTAATAAAATTTTTACTTTTCCTTGTTCTTGGGCAAAACGTGTTATTTCTCAATTGCTGATGCCCAAAGTAAATCGAAAAGACTTATTTTATTCTTCAAACGTTGCTTTTGTGGCGTAGGTAATGAAATTTTCAAATTTACCTTTTCCCAGAACATTCCAGGTAGATTCAATGTTGAGTAGTTGACAGAGAATTTTCTCGAGCTTGTAAGAATTTTCAAGAACTTTCTAGAATTTAGAACTTACGAGAATTTTCAAGAACCCTTTAGAATTTTCTAGATCTTTCCATAGTAATATATATACAGGGACTCACCACTTCAGTTTAGTTCCAGTTGCTTAAGTGAACACATAGATCTATCTGATTTTATCAGAGATGGCATCAAGAAACTGCAAGCATTCTCCAGACACATTCTGCTACGTATGTGGCCAATTTATCAAGACAAGAGCGAAAAAGTACTCTGTAACAGCATCTGCTAATATGTGTGAAGCCCACAAGGCATATTTCGGCATGCCTGTCGGGGACCAAGACAAACCCTGGACACCTCATTTTATCTGCGAGCACTGCAAAAAAACTCTAGAAGGTTTGTTGTTGTTTTTTTTAATAAAAAAAACCTTTTGCTCAGTTATAACATAGCATAATGTTTAGGGGCAGCAAAGGACCAGTTGGCCATAAAAATATAAATATATTTATCAAGCATTATATTAAAGTCGCTCAAATTTACTGCCTCCACAAAATCTGCAGACACCTCAATCCACAGGCTAACCACCCTATTTTAACAATAATATTGTCTTAGCTGAAGACTGCTTTTTCCTTGCCTACCTGTATACTTGTGTCCTCTAGTTTTGTTTGTTTTGAATTTCGCACAAAGCTACTCGAGGGCTATTTGTGCTAGCCGTCCCTAATTTAGCAGTGTAAGACTAGAGGGAAACAGCTAGTCATCACCACCCACCGCCAACTCTTGGGCTACTCTTTTACCAATGCGTAGTGGGGTTGACCGTTACATTATAACGCCCCCACGGCTGAAAGGGCGAGCATGTTTGGCGCGATGGGGATGCGAACCCGCGACCCTCAGATTAAGAGTTGCACGCCTTAACACGCTTGGCCATGCCAGGTCAAGTCTAGAAGAAAATACGGAAAATTGTTGCTTGCTTGAGTAGTAAGATTTTATGTTATATAAATTTTAGACCTTTTAAAATTTAAATATCTTTTGGTACATCTCAAAGAGGAATACAACAGCGTCAAGACCTTGCTAGAAGCCTTGAAGTATGATGATATGGCTGGGAGGTTATTGGAACATTCAAAATGGTGGCATTCCTGATGGGTCTCCAAGGAAGCTTTACCAAGCTTCCCTGTTATCTTTGTCTTTGGAACAGCATGGACACCACAGCACACTAAAACAGGTCACAACAGACCAAGTTCTCTATGGGGAGGCACAATGTCAAGTGTGAGCCACTAGTAAACCTCCAGAAGATGTTGTTTCTACCATTGCACATAAAATTGGGTCTTACGAAATAATTTGTCACAACTCTTGATAAGGAGACTGCAGCCTTCAAATACCTTCGAAACTTCTTCCCTAAACTGTCTGAGTTAAAAGTCAAAGCTGGCGTATTCGTTGGACCACAAATAAAGAAGATCTTGAAGTGCAAAGAATTCCCCAAGAAGGTCAGTAGGAAGGAAGAAGAAGCTTGGGGCAGCTTTGTCGCAATGGTTCTGGGCTTCTTGAGTAATCAAAAGGCCGAAAATCATATGGAACTGTTTGAGGCTCCGGTGAAGAATTATGGCAAAACGGACTGCAGAATACCTCTGAAAGTCCATATTCTTGACGCTCATTTTGATAAATTCAAGGAGAACATGAGAGCATACTCAAAGGAGTAAGGCGAGCGCTTCCACCAAGATATACTGGAATGTATAACGAAAACATGATGGGAGACTATATTTGGGGGCTGATACGTGAAAGTGATTTACGTAACAGTCGCAAATCTGGAAAACTACTCACTTATAAACATTTTTGAATAACTTTAGTACAAATACATATAAATCTTGATTCATATGTTGTTTTATTCAGACTCTATGTAAATGAAAATGTACAAATTTACCCGTTTTTACATAGAAAGTAGGTTAATTTCGAAATTTCATTATCCAGGTCACAAAAGCAAAGTTTGAAAAGAATATTGGCTATTTTCTGTACTTTTACAACATAAACAATTAAGAAATAACACATACTATCCAAGAACAAAATTTGTGTTGCATAGTGTTTTTAGTGTGTGAATTAAGTTGAAAGACTGGTAATTGATGGAATGCGGAGTCCTGGAATTCAAGGAGAAAGTTAGTATGCAGGAGATTATATCTCGAAAGAAGTTTCGGGGTTAAAATTTCTGATATGGTTAATTATTCGGTTGAGACTTTTCTATGTCTTTGAGAGACGAGGGGCAGAGTGGCGCGCTCTTGCTGATTGGCTGGGCGGGTTAGAGGGTGGGAGCTTCTAGAGACAAGAAGGTCTTAAATACTTCCATGTCTCTGAGTACGTATTATAGCTGAGGCTTTAACCAGACTCGAAGTATTTATTCTCTGTGTGTTTTTATGTTAAATTGGAACATAGCTGTGCCTTTTTGTCTGTTTATTTTGAATTTCGTGCAAAGCTACACGAGGGCTATCGGCACAAGCTATTCCTAATTTAGCAGTGTAAAGCTAGAGGAAAGGCACCCAGTCATCACCACCCATATCCAATTTTTGGACTACTATTTTACCAACAAATAGTGAGATTGACCGTCACGTATAACGCCTCATGGCTAAAAGAACGAGCATGTTTGGTATAACAGGGATTTGAACCCGCAACCCTCACATTACAAGTCGAATGCTCTTACCACATGGCCGTGACGGGCTGTGTCTTCTGAAGCTGTGAGTGAGTGCAACGATGAGTCCACGATGTTTAACTATTGCGAAGAAGTCAGCTCCAAGTTCAAGGGAAAACCTTCAGTGCTCGCATGTCATTGTTACTCTCCCTTTTTTCATTTATAGGGACACTCGAAAAAACACATGTTGCGAGTGAGGCCTGACTTTGAGTACTACAATCTGATACAGCTATCAGCCGGGATCAATGATCCAAGGTTGTTCAGTACTGGTAATGTTTTAAACTTTGGATATAAACTGAGAGTAGTTAGTTCCTGAGTACAAAATGTAAACTTACACTTGAAGCGAAAATGCTGTGCTATTTGCATATGCCTTAGTATATTAAGTAAAATAACTGGTAATCACAGCATAAGGTACTGGAAGGTAACAGAGTCATGCTACACGACCAGTAACTAAAGCGCTTAGAGTAAAATGTGGTGCTCACAGAAATACGAAAAGAAATCTCAAATATCGTTCACGAGTCTCAAGCAATATAACCTAGAAGGATCTTTGTCTGGAAAAGAAGGCGTGAATTGTTTTCACATCATAATTCGTTCAGTCATCATATATCTCAGGAGAATGAAATTGGTATTTATGATTTTCTATACAAAGATGTACCGTAAACTGTTTCTCTGCGATTGAGTGTTAAAACGGACGCTGTAAACTATTGTTCTCGTACGTACAGTAGATGGATTATGGAAAGTAAAAAGGAAGTAGAGATATGCTGTGAACATGACAGCTTTATGACAGCGCCTTTTGTGCTGCACAACCATAATCAAAATTCAAGTTGTCAGACAGAGCGTGAACGGACGTGGCCACATGGACTGCAACCACGAAGTGAGGCCCCAAAATGGTTTTAATGAAATCTACTCGACCTCTGTATTACAAATGAAAATAAAAGCATTTAAATCTAATAGTATCTATTATGTAACACAACCACAATTTCTTAAAACTCTTTTTCTCCTCTTAGTATGAAGATTTCATTTCAAAGTTAACAAAATAATAACACTGGTCACGAAAAATAATGTCATATTTTCTTTTTAATTCTATATCATATGAAAAGAACAGTTTTATATCACTGTCTTTACAGCGTGCTTAGAATGTAGCTTTAGTGATTACTGTTATTTAATATTGAGGAAATCGATAGACATTGTGGACATTAAACGATATAGTGCTCAAAAAATCACGTGAAATCACAGTTCTGAGTTCAAACAACAAAGCATTTGGGCTGGTCCAGTATCTGCCAGGCTGTATGTAATAGCGTTTACTATAATTTTGAAATCTGGCAAGATTTTATTTAAGAAGCATTAAAAGTCTTTTGTGTACAAAAATATCATAACTATTCATAAAGTATTTATACCAAAGATTTGTTTGTGGATCTTCGAGGCCTTTACTGATTATCGTTTGCTTGTTTCTTGAGTTTCGTGAAAAGTTACATTAGGGCTATCTGTATTAGTCGTGCCTAATTTAGTAGTGATAATAGAGAAAAGGTAGATAGTCACCATTACCTACCGCCATTTTTGAACTCTTTAATGACTAAAACTGGAATAACATTTCAATGCCTCTACATTTTAAAGAGCGAACATTTTTGGTGAAGCGGTATTCGAATCCAGGACTCGCAGATTGATAAAGATAGCTGTTCCATCTGATACGTTTCATATTTCATATGAGGAAAATC
Source organism: Carcinoscorpius rotundicauda (assembly GCA_011833715.1). Classification (NCBI taxonomy): domain Eukaryota; kingdom Metazoa; phylum Arthropoda; class Merostomata; order Xiphosura; family Limulidae; genus Carcinoscorpius; species Carcinoscorpius rotundicauda. Next base: position 54,255,232 of record CM022395.1, read on the forward strand.
TAAATCATCTCAACTGAATGTCGTCAGTTTGTTTTTGGCCAGACTTTATATTTTATCTCTTATTTTCTCTACCATAACATTAATCGTAGCAAAATCATCATTGATTGTTTGTTTGTTGAAGATTAAGCACAAAACCATACAATGGGCTATCCATGATTTCTCCACCACGGGTATCGAACCCAGGTTTCTTGCGGTGTAAGTCCGCAGACGTGCCACTGGTGGTATAATTATCGAATAGTGATGATGAGAAATTGGAAAATATGAAATAAAACAACCAATACTCTTTTTCCTCTTTGAATGGTACTGTCATCAGAGGTAATTCTGAAAACTCATAAAGCTAAAATCTGGTTTTCGATACCAGTGATGAGCTTAGCACAGAACAGATAGCCTTTTGTATAGCATTGTATTTGATAACAAAACAAACAAACATGTTGAATGGTAATTTTTTATAGCAGTTAACATTAAGTTTCTTAACAGTTTTATCAGCTTACCTTTTTACAAATATATATATTTTTTAATTTTAGGGTTTATTCCTTGTGCTTCTCACAAGAACGGTTTGCTTCTCTATAAAAGTAACAAACTAATAGCTGGAGTCCATAAACTGTTTTATATACACGCAATCTTTGCATAAGTGTAAGGGTACTTAGTTTTTTCCCATAAAAATGTTCTCGTAACTTTGAAATATGCATTTTTGGAACAAAAAGTGTATCAGTTACTGGAATAAAATATCTTGATAGTACTGCAATTTATGTGTCATTCTATCTATAAATACGTTAAAACTACTTTTAGATATTCAAATTAGATTATGAAGTCCACACACAAAAAATACTTTGGTCTGAATTTCGCGCAAAACAACACGAGGGCTATTTGCACTAGCCGTTCTTAGTTTAGCAGTGTAAGACTAGAGAAAAGGCAGCTAGTCATCGGTACCCACCTCCAACTCTTAAACTACTCTTTTACCAACGACTAGTGGGATTGACCGACATATATATCGCCCCCACGGCTGAAAGGGAGAGTGTGTTTGGTGTTAAGGATATTCGAACCCGGGAACATTTTACTTATTTTTTACATGTTTGGAATCACTCTTGTAAGCCACAATTCTAATTCGTAAATAATTATTAAATTTAGTTATTGTACGTACCACTTACGCCTTCTCTTCGAATGTTGTAGTAGACTGAATAGCTGTCAGTACTTTGACGTCATAGCCTCGTTCTGAAACTATAAATATGCATACGAGTGCAAAGAAAACCATTTGTGTTTACCTAGATATTAATAAGATTCATTGATATTTTTCACGAATTATTGAATTATAAAAGGAATTTCATTTGTGATATACGTAATAAATTAACAAATATTAAATCATGTTTTAGTGGCCGGTGACTTTTAAAATGACTTTATTTGAAGTATAATCGAATATTATATTTTAATATTTACACAACACGTCTCGGATTTTTTAATGTTTAACAAGACTATCGATAAACAAAACAAAAATCTTCAGTGTATTTAACTCTTTCTCAGTTGGTGAGGTCATGAAAACAAATTTTATCTGAGAGGCATTTTTTTCATAAAATAGTTCAAGTGTAGATCTTTCTGTTTTCTTTGTACTTTCCTTCTCCACAAGTTTACAAGTTCAACAGTATGTGATCCAGTAAATTAGGAACATCAGAAACAAAATAATGAATACTCCACTCATTATGATATGAGAAATCTTTACTTTAGTAGTGGCTCTGAATCGGGTCAGCAAAGCTTCCTGTAAAGAACAAAGAAAAAAGAATTTCAACAACATTGGAGAACAGAAACTGATATTAGGACAAGGAAATCTAATTTACACATAATTATACTATTCGGATATAAAGAAGTTACTCAAAGTAAAATGCTGGTATTAGCTGCATTGTAATTTTTCTTGGAATTTCTAGGGAATACGTAAAAACCTTTGAAATTTGATCATGAAAAGAAGTGAGTTTGAAAGTACTGGAATAAGTTATTTACCAATCTATTCTTTGTATTTTTGTTTTTAAATTCGCACAAAGCTACTCGAGGGCTATCTGTGCTAGCCGTCCCTAATTCAGTAGTGTAAGACCAGAGGAAAGACAACTAGTCATCACCACCCTCCGCAAACTCTTGGGCTACTCTTTTACCAACGAATAATGGGATTGATCGTAACATTACAACGCCCCCACGGCTGGGAGGGCGAGCATGTCTGTCGCGACGCGGGCGCGAACCCGCGACCCTCAAATTACGAGTCGCACGCCTTACGCGCAAAATGACTATAGAAAACACACTAATACTTTTATTTTGGTATTATATAAGCTTTTTTGGAAAAAAATTTCTTAAATACAACAGTTCTTAATATACAAACTAGTTAGCCTAGAATTTATATTTAGCTGATCAGCTGTGTAGCTTTAAGGTAGTAAGTGTAAAATCCGATGTTCTGAAACATAAACACAAACATGACTATAAACACAAAAACAAGCTTTGGTGTCCAGGGGTAAACAAAAAGTGCCCCTCCCCCAAATATCGTTAATTTGTTATATCTTTTATTCGATAACATAAGAATACGTAAAACTATAAGTTTTTAGAATGCACTCGACGAGATCTGTTCAAATATGATCTCAAAATCGTAATTTTAACATTGGATTTGTAAATACTTGAACTTTTCATGATTTTCTTATAAGATGTGTTGTGTTCCTCCTGTAGGTTCTTATATCTTCTTATTACAGATTTTTTGTGTCCACTCCTTGTATATCTGGTAAATGACCTGCTTCTTTTCAAAACACTTTTGTAACCAGGGAGAGATTTGTTTACCTCGTTTCAAAATCCGTTATTAGCTTGTTTAGGAATGTGTGTGTGTGTGTGTGTGTATGTTTTTTTTATATCAAAGCCACATTTGGTATCTGCTGAGTCCACCGAGGGGAATCGAACCCCTGATTTGGGCATTGTAAATCCATATACTTCCCGCTCTACTAGCGGGATACGTCTAAGAATGACAACTTAAGATTACAACGAGATCTTGAACTGCGATCATTTATTATTGAATGAAGTTGTAGGAAGTTATCAACAAGATAAAACTACTCTTAACAAGTTATGGTTTCTCATTTCCTGAAAGATACTCGTTTAAGTCACAAGTATAAGAGCTAGATAAAATAAGTTTAAATTAGAGCGCCTGTGGTGCTACCTGAAGGTATAACTGTAAAATATTAACAAATATCTAAAAGCTTTAATATAAATACCACCATCATGAGCTCAGTAAACGTTCTGTATTAAGTTAATCTGTCTCGTATAGCGATGTCACGTTCTGAACATGATTCACTGTGTTAATGAAGGACATTCACTTCTTTCTTGACATTGTACAAAGTGTTTAAAACTTTGGATATTCCAAGCACTTAAGTATAGTTACTTGCTATAACTGCTTTAAAATCAGTAAATGTTATACAAATTGAAGTATAATACAGTATAGAAATTGCATTATGTTAATATTGTATGTAGTATTATGTACCTTACTTCTTGGTAAAAGCTGCAAAGCGTGTACTTATGATATAAACTAGAATGATTTAAAACATCGTTAAATTCAGATGAGTTATTTACATGCTTGGTTTATAATCAGTTTCGGTAGATAACCATGCACCGCTGTTTTAATACTCTGACTTTATCAAGGCCACTTCGTATGGTCGATAATGAGTAATAGCTACACATTTGTATCAGAAGGATATATTAGTGTGTACTCTAAACTTGAAGTATGAGTTTTAAAAGAACCCGCCTCTTATTTTATTTTAAATCAACGTCAATTCAAGAGTCGTAAAGGTGACCAAAAATTCTTAAAAGAATATTAGATACGTTTATCAAAATTGTGTTTATCGTTTTGCCACATTCACAAATTTAATCCATAGTATTTTAAAGTGATGATATATACATATATATATCTTCAATTCCAATGTTTAGTTTTACATTAGAAATCACGAAATTATAAATATACTGCCATTCATATGAATAGTTAGCCCAACCATACTTTTCAACTGATGAAAGGTGTTTGAAACATATTTTAACTCATCACATACCAATAGTTTAATACAAATATTGTAAACCCAGAGGTGCCTATTAATAGAAATGTCGTTCATACCAGTCCTACTTATTACTTACCATTGTTAAGTGAAACCATTCAGAATATGGATTTGATTTAATATCATAGTTTTTGCAAATATACCCTGCAGACTCGGCATGGCCAGGTAGTTAAGACACTCGACTCCTAATCTGCTGGTCGCGGGTTCGAATCCCTGTCATACCAAATATGCTCGCTCTCCCAGCCATGGGGATGCTATAATGTGCCGGTCAAGCCAACTGTTCCTTGGTAAAAAAGTAGCCTAAGAGCTGATAGTGATGACTGGTCATTTTCTCTCTAGTCTTACACTGCTAAATTAGGGACGGCTAACACGGAAAGTCCTATAGTAGCTTTGCGCAAAATTCAAAACAAACAAATACTCCATATATATATATGGATTTAATATCATCGTTCTTGCAGTATTCAATATTATGATGATGATATCTTCTTTTGACTTATTTTGTAAATTGAAAGTTTGTGTAGTATTTATATCTTTAGTTACAGTTTGTTTGTTTGTTTTCCAATTTCGCGTAAAGCTACACGAGGACTATCTGCGCTAGCTGTCCCTAATGCATATGTATCTGAATATCCTTGATTTACTAGTGTAAGACAAGAGGAAAGGCGGCTAGCCATCATCATCCACTGTCAAGGAATAGTGGGATTAACCGTAACATTATAACGCTCCCAAGGCTGAAATGGCGAGCATCTTTCGTGCGATGGTAATTCGAACTCATGATCCTCAGATTACTAATCGAGTCGAGAGTTAACTACTTGGCCATACCGGGCTTTGTTTGGTGATAAAGCCAAAATTAAATGAGTATAATAATATATTTATCCAGTATTTTTCGGGTTTGAGTTTTAAATTTCAAAAACGTTAAATATACTGGATATTTATTTAAGTTAATAAAAGCGAATTTATCTTTTATTCAATTTATCATACAATATATTCATTATGAAAAAAACTAATTTGGAGGATAGTGTATAGAGTAAATTTTAGATTATAATTATATTTTTCTATATTGAATTTAGAATACCAATTTTTAATGTTCTGTGCTTACATTTAACACCTTTTTCGGTCATTTTTTATTGTGTTAAAATTTTCAGTAATACTAAATCTGTGAAAACAACCTGTCAAAGAATTAGAGCAGCAATCATATTCTATATTTATATATATTTTATGTTTGAATTATTTAAAAAAAATCTTTATAATTATATACAAGCGGTCCTATTAAAATTTCATATTAAAACTGGTTAAAAGTCTTAAATATTTGAAAGGAAAAATGTTTTGCATTACGAGATCATGCAAATATTCAGAATTTGAGTATCATTACTGATTTTATGTTTCAGATCAGTTACATTGTGTGATAATTTTCATATTGGGACTTTTTTAAGTATTTTATTTAAATTACTTATCTTAAGCCTAAATCTTATAATGTCAAAAAGTACCGGTAAATGTTTAGAATAAATATTTTGATAATTAAATGCCTTTCCGGTTTTTAAAATATTTTTAACCTTGAATTCTTTAGTTTATATAAATATATATATTTAGAAATAATTACGAGTGTTCGCAAGTATATAATAAGTTACTGTATAAATCAGAATGAAAATCTATAAACTTGACAAACGTTATTCTGTTCTTTCCTACACCCCCAGTGGCTCAGCGGTATGTCTGCGGACTTACACGCTAAAATCCGGGTTTCGATACCCGTCGTGGGCAGAGCGCAGATAACCCATTGTGTATCTTTGTGCTTAATTCAAAACAACGACAACTGTTCTTACCTTTCGCTCTTATTTTTGTGTCGTATATTTTTTTGTTAATACTCTCTAAACAAACGAGATTGTCAACACAAGTGTCATTACGTAAACATATGGCGCGGGAACCATTACAATATTTATTTAAACTATGAGGATATCAGGTTTTATATTTCGCAAAGTAAATATTCTCTCTTTTTATAATTTATTTGTTGCTGCATTAAGGAGTTGTAAAATTTTATCACTATTGAAGCAAAGGGATGAATTTTGAAGTGTTCTAATTCAACAAAATTTATCATATTTTGTTTTGAGACCTATGCACATTTATGCGAATGCGTAGAAAATTAAAAAGTTTGTTTCCCATATTGGATATTACACATACTACATACGTTTGTTATTTTAAAAGAGGAGCAATTATTCATATGTATAATCATATAAAAAGAATTCAGAAAAGGTCCGTATGAAGTACCACTATCACCTACATTTTATTACATTTGCGTCGAGAAGAAAAACTAATAAAAACAGCTAGTTTGACTTGATATAATTGACACATGATGGATAATTTGTGTCCATAAATTAAATAAAAATAAATACTGGAATTAAATGGGCACGTGCGTGAATGAATACAGTTGTTGTTAAGCATAAAGCTACACAATGGGCTTCCTGTGCCTTGTCCACTACGGGTATCGAAACTCAATTTCTAGCATTACAAGTTCTCAGATATACCCCAGTACCACTAGGAGGGGTAATTAATACACACCGTTCATTAATACCATTAATAGTCGTATTTTTTTAAAAAAATTTATTAAAAGGATAGCATGAATTTTACATATGTAAGCCTTAGCAGGAATATAATTAAATCTGATTTTGTAAAGAAAAGTAAAATAAAAACGCAAATAAACGAAGAGATATACTTCAAGAAAGAAAAATGCAGTCACAAAACAAATATATTTAAAAAAGTAAGGTTATAAGTTAATAAATCTTAGTCGAATAGTATTAAATTGTCTTTGACTTATTTAAGAAGTCCAATTTTGAGTTACCCCCACACACAAAATTTTTCCCTGTTCTCCAATTCTTTCTGCCCGGCATGGCCACGTGGTTAAGGCCTTCGATTCGTAATCCAAGGGTCGCTGGTTCGAATCTCCATCGCACCAAACGTGTTCGCCCTTTCAGCAGTGGGGGCGTTATAATGTGACGGTGAATCCCACTATTTTCTATTGGGCTACTCTTTTACCAACGAATAATGGGCTTGACCCTCACTATATGACTCTTCCACGGCTGAAAGGTCGAACATATTTGGTGGAATGGGGATTCGAACCCGTGCTCCTCAGATTACGAGTCGAGTGCTTTAACAACCTGGCCTTGTTGGGCATTCGATTTTGGAGAAAAAGATTGTGGTCCTGAGGTTGTATCTAAATTTGTAACTCATAAACTTAATCTTCATTCCACTGATACAACTAATCGTAACAAAAGATGTATGTCAAGGATTCCAAGTCTTTTAGCTTGATGTTTCCCCACTGTCTTTGACTTCTTGACTAAGGATCTCTACCTTACGATTCAGTATAAATTTAAAATAATAACCAGTCTGAGGTATTTTGTTCTTCAAAAAAAAAAAAAAGCACACACACGCACACAAAAAAGCCTCTCAAACCCAAGTAGCCTTCTTTAGTGATATTTATTGCAACACATAAAAGTATCGACGAAAATATAACTATGACTGGTGCCAGTGAAGCGACCTCAGTTTAAGAACATCTCGCGCATTACATGATATACGTTCAAGCATGAAAGTGAAACTTCGCCGAGTTAATTCATAGTTGATGGCATCACTGTGTTAACAACTATTATTTAGGTACAGTATTAGCAAGGCTACGTCAGAGTTGCGTTTGGCCTCCTTAACCGAGTATGACATCGTGGTTAAAGTTAGTGGAACTTTTTGTTTGATAAATAAGATTTTATGATTTAAATTCAGTTGTACAGAAAATGTACACCTAATAAATGTTAAGGAATGTTTCGATTATTCAACATCATGTCTGGTTCGAATTACGTTAATAAAACAATTTCAAAGTATTACAAAAATGTAACTTTTTGTTTTTCAAACAGTCGTAGTGATCTGATTTTAGTATAACCTAACTCACGCTTTGAAATAAACATAATGCATTCATATAAGTTTTGGATTACTATGTAAGAGAAATATAATTTCTTAGTTCTAAAATTATCGAAATGACTTGACCTTGACTTTAAAAATCTCCAATTTCACTTTGGAATGTAAACTCATCTAATTTTACGATTGATAAGAATTATCTTTTGAAAACACTCCTGGAAAGACAAATTTAAGATATAATAAGAAATTTTCATTTCAAAATTTTGGAACGTTTAAACTTTAGTTTTAGAATATTGCGACTTTTATTTTTGCTTTCTTTTTTAAACATATTGTTTAAGGATAGATTTATATAATAATGCCAAGTAAACTCGTTGCTTTAACTTATAAGTTATTTTACGGTCATTTCAACCCAGCAGTAGAGTAAACCCTTCTTTCTGTAATCTAAGTTGCTTTTCTATAGTTTAAGAACTGGTAAATATGTCTAGACTTGAACTTTTGATAAGAACAACATCATGTTTGTCTTTCATGTCTCTACTCTCACCGCACAAATAATAATAAATAATAGAATTAAAAAACACATCTAACAACAAATGTACTGTATTATTACCATGTCATTAAAGTAACTCCTAACAACAAATACACTTTATTATTAGCATGATACTAAAGTAGCTCCCAACAACAAATACACTTTATTTTTACCATGTCATTAAAGTAACTCCTAGCAACAAATACACTTTATTATTAACATGCCACTAAAGTAGCTCCCAACAACAAATACACTTTATTATTAGTGTGACACTAAAGAAGCTCCGAACAACAAATACACTTCATTATTAGTGTGACACTCAAGCAACTTCTAACAACAGATATACTTTATTATTTGTGTTCTATCAAAGTAGCCACTATATTCTATAAAACTAACTCCTATCAACAAATGTGCTTTATTACTTTTATTATAGAATAGCTTCTGGTACTTTGTTTTAGCGTACCAATATTTTGTAAAAGACAATCATATTTCGATTATAATACATTAAAAATTTATATATATATATTGTTAATATTTGCAAATACATTTTGAAACTGTAGTTATTTTCGTAAAACAGTAAATAAAGAAATATATGAAACAACAATCTCTACTATTTACTTATTACGAAGTTTGTTTTTACTCACTTGCCATATCTTTACAAAACTTTGCAAACATTGAGAAAACCACGTGGAGAAAAAATCTTAGTTTTCTGTTGATTTTAAGTACGAGCAAAGTAGGTAATGTGATCACGTGTTTCAAAAAATTTACGAGTAGGCGGGACTACTGTGTTTGATTCGCTAAATATAGAATATTCTTATTTTATGTTCTAGATTGTCAATACCAGTCAACTGAGTTTTTATTTCGTAAAAACCCACAGACGTTGTATTTAAATCTGAACACATCTATTTGATCAAGACTTCTTTGAACATGCCACATGACACACTAAAACAATATTTACGCATTTTGTTTTAATGTTTGCCATTACTTTAATAAGTAAACTAACGTATAATGGTAAGATTTAAGTTAGAATTCTACTACGTAATGTGAAACTTACGGTCATATATACTTAAGGTAACACTTGAATAAAATATACAGCCCGGTATGGCTAGGTGGTTAGGACGTTCGAGTCGTAATCTGTGGGTTGCAGGTTCAAACCTGTCACAATCAACATGCTCGCCCTTTCACGGGTTGTAAAGGTAAAATAGTCGCCTAAAAGTTGGCGATAGTTGGTGATGACTAGCTATCTTTCTTCTAGTCTTACACTCCTACAATAGAGACTGCTAGCGAAGACAGTTCTCGTGTAGCTTTGCGCGAAATTCAAAACAAGCAAAATCAATAAAACTTTGAATGTAAACATGATGCCATCTGACCCATAGCAATAGGGCCCATTAAAGTAATTTATAGAAACAAATATATTATATTACTAGTGAGCAATTAAAATATATCCCAGTAACAAATATACTTTATTACTAGCGTTCCATTAAAGTAACTCCTAACAACAAATATGCTTTATTACTTTATCAATAGTAGACTATTAAGATAGCGTCTAGTAACGTAGACATTTTATCAACCACACTTTATCAAAGTAAACCACAGCAGCAAGTTTTATTACTTATGGTAGATAACGTCCTACAGACTGGTGAAGTTAGATCTGGTAATTGGCAGTATGTGTGATGTTAGAGCCAAATAGCATTGATAACGTTTTAGTTACATAAACTATAAAAGTTGATGTCTCACAAAAGACTGATTTAAATAGCGTTTCATTGACGATTTGCATGTTGAAGTATACGTTCTACTACTACGTCAAACGTTTCGTTCTCATCGGCGTAAATTGGGTGGTTGAGTTTTTATTTATTCTTCTTTCTGAAAACATGTGAAGGTCCAATAAAAACAACAACTATTATTAGTCTCGTCGTTATACAATATCACACAAACCATACACCGATGAAGTTTTATTTTTATATAGTGTTTTATTTCAACGTCTCTAAGCAACAATTTTTAAAATCAATAATGAAATAAAATCATATTTTCTTCCCCAATGGTTCAGTAGTATGTCTGTGGGCTTACAAAGCTCGAAACTGAATTTCGATTTAGACGATGGATGAAACATGGTTAGCCCTTTGTGTAGCTTTTTTTCTTTATTACAAACAAAGAAACATCAAATTTTATCAAGAACATTTCAACATACTAACTTATAGCAGTATTATCAGTAATACAGAGCAGCGCATAGAAGCAAGATATTGTTTATTAGTAGTATCTAACTTATGAAAGTAGCGCCTAGCAGTAAATTATATTTATAATCAGTAATACGGCTCATAGTAACAAATAATTGTTATTACTAAGTTTGTAGATTTAATTTTTAAACTCTTTTATTTGTGCTGATCTTGTTGTTCCTACTCAATCTTTAGGTGGGATTTTTTTTCATACTCTAACGGAAAATCCCAATGTAATGAGAAAAAAATCTGGAAAGTTGTGAATCCAAATCACGTTAGTTTAAAATACAACGGCAAAAATATTTTATGAAACGATTTAAATTTTACGGTTTGCTTGTTTCAAAATTTAACTCACGGCTATACAAAGGCTATTTGAGTATAGTCGTTAACAATTTCGAGCTACTGAATTAGAGGGAAAGCATCACCCACCGCCCACTCTTGGGCTACTTTTGTCTAAGTGTATTTGAAAGTCAGTAACTTTTTATAGGAGGAAAACAAAATAACTAGGAAAATTTAAAACATCATTACGAACTGGACTTTGAGATAATAACATTTAACTTATCATATGCAACTCAATTTTAAAACTTTATATTTACTTACTGTTCTGTTATTAATATTTCATTCTCGTTACGAAGCATCTTCTGAGTGTATGAGGAATATTTTCAACTCATTGCAAAGCATCTGACTCGATATGTCGTTTTATGTTTAAAATCTACTGAGATTATTAAGCCTATAAAACCTGCAAAGTCTGTATTAATTTCCATATGCTTTGATCATCAGAAGTAGTTTAGAGTAATTGGAATCACGCTACGTTAGAGAAATCGTGTTAGAAGGTAATGTTCGATAGAACAGAGGCGAGGCTCTCTATCATGCATTTGACGTGTGTGTCTAATGTAGAACTTTCAAGCGAAATATTGATCATATTAAAATAAAATAATTACTTAGTGCTCAATCCTAGATACGTTAAACTTAGCCAATTTTAAAATTTGGCCAGGAATGACGAGGTGTTTGATTTACTACGTGCATATACAGTGTTGAAATATGTAGTTACTGTTCCCGCTTTTCAATAAGATGGCGTATTTTACACCTTGTAAGACGCACTTTTTTCTTTAAAAATACGTTGAAAAATCCCAATGCGTCTTCCAAGACAAAAATTATGGGTTAAGGCAAGAGGTTAGCTTAGGGTCTACTGAATCCGGCCTCTCATTCAGATTGTGATCTCATTAGTTACCAGTTACAAGTATTTTCAATGGCATTAAACATTCAGTTTAACTAATACTCTCTATATGCTGTGAAAAATATGATGTATTTGACTGCATTTACTCAGTAGGTTGAGAAAAAGTCAAGGTTACATCAAGATGTTGGTTTCTGAGTCAATATATACTTTTCTTACAATTGTCTTTCCAAAATTAGAGCATGTCTTCCATGATGTAGCGTCCTACAAGACGTAAAACACAGTACTTGTTTTTCGCTTTAGAGATACTTCATTCGCAAGAAACGGTTGTCAAGACACTATACTAAGTAAACTTGCTTGTTGTTTTATCATGTCTAAACACTGGTTACTTCTTGCGCAGGCCAATATGACTAATAAAAAGTTTACGTGATTTGTTAACTTAAAAAACAGTAAAATAAAACGTCGTATGTTGTAATATAGTAAAGTTTGACAGTTATTTTACACTATATAATTATCAAAACTACACAAAAATGGTTTAAAATTGTTCACAGTGTTTGTATCATTGGAAATTAATATTGGACGTTACAAAACAGTGTTTTATTCTATTACTGATATTCTAGGTACAGTATCATAATGATCAATGTCCAACCTGGAAAAGCTATCGATTTTTTTATTAATAACGTGCTATTGCTCACCCATTCTAACAGAGAGCCAAGAATAACAAAAAAAAAACAGATGATATTTGTTTTGTTACCCAAAAGTAAACCAAAATGTATGATAATCTGTGGCGCAGTTTGAATTCTTTTAGAAGATATTGCCTTATTAGGATCCGTATTATATGTTTTATTTGGACTATCTGTAGTAAAGAGTCCAAACTGGTATTATCGCTTCAACTTAAAAGTAAGACCATCCAGAGTAAAGTTTAAATGTATACGTTACATCTCTGTACAAAATAAATCAGATCAACGTATGCAGGGACCGAAAATATCGTATTTTGAAACCAATCTGTGTTTACAATTAAGCACAAAGCTACATAACGGGCTATCTGTACTTTGCCCACCACGGATCTATAAACTCCATTTCTAGCGTTTTAAATCCGCAGACGTACTGCTGACTCAGAAAGAAATGGTTGTCTACCTGCAGTTTCAGGGGAAAAGCTGATTTATATACATATAGTGAACAACTCTATTAGTAAGCCTAAACTGAAGGGAAATTTATGTAGAATTAATTAATTTATTTTGAGTATCGGAAGTCACTTCAACCTGAAGATGTAAACCAGTTCATCTTCTTTCGCTTTTATTTAAGAGTAAAATTTAATAAACCTGGTAACAAGCAAAATCGAGACATGATGTAAAGTTGCAGGATTCTTCTTACCCTGAAAAACTTCCATGAAAACAATAAAAATAAGGATACCAACTACGTATGACGTGTATGTATGAAGGTCATCATATTACATAGTTATAAAATAACCATGTTCACGTTGGTTTAAATAGGGTTTTCTTAAATAATAACAATATACGTATTGAAGAACAAGCAATAAGCTGACTGCAAATAGCTGTTTACGTAATTAAATGAAGTAACTTTTCATCTAATAAAGGTAAAAGTAGGACCAATTAGAGGGAGACCAGAAGGACCACTAGGCCTGTGCCTCGAGTTCAAAGGGCCCTCAAATATCGGCACTTGTTATTCTTTTGCATTTCTTAAGTTTCATGATTTCCTTTTATGCACAGAAAAAAATCTAGAAAAGCATTTGTTAAATGTTATATAGAGTTAATAAAAACATGCTAAATAAAAAAAATTCGAATCATATTTCACCTCTCTTTTAGGATAACAATTGTGTTATTTCATTTTCATGTATCATCTTTTTATGTTTCTAAAGCCAGAGACCTCAAAAGATAGAAGTGGCCCGGGCCTTTCTGGACCTCTGAGAAGTCCTGAGTAGAAGCACGCTGGGCTCATAATTCCAGTTTTGTAAATTACTTTCGTGTTACTTCTATCGATCTCCGTTCACATTTGCAGGTGTCTTCACCACTTGGGAAAAAAACACTAGCACGCATGCGTTCTGGAAGTTCGGATATTGCTATCATTGTATATGCTTCTTGAATATTAGCATCTGAAGCTGGAAGTGGGCTTGAATCTTAGACCGACATGTTACAACCAAAGGTACAGCGGTTTCAGGTTTAGAGATTGCTAGGCTTAGAGAAACGTCCTGCAAGGGGCCAATCCAGCAGTTAAATAAAATACTAACCAGTGACTCGTGACTACAAACAAAAAAGGTCTCTTGTCTTACTATAAAAAAACGCGTGTCAATTATGCCATTATCTCTCAATAGTAGGAATGAAACATTTTTTACATATTCAGTGAGTCCACTCAGTCAGCTACATTAGTATACACTGGGGTTGTTTGACTCAGGTTTTAATTTTAGGTAGAAGTAGCTGTAAACTTCGAGATAAGCAATTTCGATACCGACATGAACTAGACTCCCTTCTGTATAACATGGCAAAAACAAATCGCTTACGTATTTGTTAATGTTCTCAGAAATGAACATAATAGAAGAGTACGTGCGGAGTGTCAAAGTACCCCGAATTCGGGGCAAGTCAACACACTCTCTGGAGGAAGTTAACACGGACGAACTTAAATCAAAAACACAGTTTACATAAATATATTTATTGCAATTTAAGTTTTACAATGGCATTAAAACATTAACTGTTTCTTATCACAATGCCTACATTTCAACAATTCTAGAGCATAATGTTAAGGAATTTCAATAGTTTTAATTAATGTTCGTTAATTTTTCAACGATTACATATAAATTAAAATTAGTCAAAACTATTTAGATATTTTTGTTTTAAGAGTATAAAAAGCACATGTAAGTTCCTCATTGTGGGGCTAGCTGACACATATGTCTTTTTCATGGTGGGGCTGGCTGACACACGTGTCAATGCGCCCCAAACAAAATTTACTAGAAATGATTTGTGCGTGTTGTCTTAGTCACAGTTATCAAATATACTATATAACCGAAAGAATGCACTTTCAACTACTTTAACTTGTTTTATCAAGCTACATAACGTTTAATATAACAAAATCCTTGCAGTAGAGACTATTTACTTAATTATGTTAAAATATCAATTGCTACTCCTATACGAGAGAGGCAACTGATCACGGAAAGTTTACAACAGGAAGTGACGTTGTGTTTGGACAAACTGGTGGTTATTGTATTAAAACTACTAACTTCAGCTTATGAAGGTTATCATTATGTGATAACCTGCCCCTGTAACCAACCAATCTTCCCTACTTATGTTATTAATGAATTGCATTATCCTGTAGTAATGTTCGAACCTGATAAACTTATCGGATATGGACTTGCCAGACGACAACAGACATGAATTCCCAGCCCCAGAAGAGAAACATTATTTTTTACTGCACAAACATTATATGTTTAAAAGAATTAAATCTTTCTTTAGACCATAATTGACGAGATGACATATAACTTAAGTGTTTTAGATCAAAATTTAGTAGACAGTCTGACTTTATGTTTTTTCATGTTAGATTATTATGCCTTAAAAATTGTTTTTAGGAGTTGTATCAATGGACGGTTAGTTGTGTTGTCTACGATAATACGGTAGCATGATTAACCATTTCAAAAGTACATAGATTAAATTTCCAGTTACACACAACCCAATAAACTGTACAGAAGATAGATCACAAATATATTGTAAAAACTACGACTGTATTATATTGCAAACATTGGTAAAAGAATGATATGCTACAAAAAATCCTTCAGGTTAACCTGAAGATGCCCTAAGAAGGTCGAAATGCTGTGTTGTTCCTTATTTTAATTAAAGTTTTAATACCCATACCAGCCGTCCTGAAAATACATTTTTACGTCAAGTGAGTTTCTCGCCACCACGAAAAGACGACACTTGTATACTGAACCGCGATAAGGATATTTATTTTATAAAGTTATAATATTGTATTAATAATACAATTTATAAATTTACAAACTATTCTTTTATAAAATTGACTATTTCCCCGATTTTATTCTTTAATTTTTTTATATGATCCCTCATTGGAATAATATGGTATATTACTATTACAAGTGACATATAAATTAGGAGAGACGTCCTTTGCGTAGACAATACATTACAGGACTCATTACATATTCCAGAGTAACTCTCATTTAAAAGCGTAATATTCTGAAATTTGTTTACAATTACCACTTCTGCCATTAAGATATAAATAAATACATTTCAAAATGCAAAGTTGACATTTAAAATAATGCAATTTAGATAGGGTGTGTGGGTGTTTTCTTATAGCAAAGCCCACAAAGAGTTTAGATAGAAATCCTTCATGCTACAATTACTAGAAAGTGTTTCTGTCAACCTCACCTGTTTGTTCGTCCGCTTTCTTGAAATTCGTGCAAAGCTACACAAGAACTATCTACGCTAGCCGTCCCTAATTTAGCAGTGTAAGATTAGAGGGAAGGCAGGTAGTCATTACCACCCACCGCTAACTCTTGGGTTACTCTTTTATCAACGAATAGTGGGATTGACAGTCTAATTATAATGCCCTCACTGCTGAAAGGGCGAGCACGTTTGGTGCGACGGGGATTCAAGCCCGAGACCCTCAGATTACGAGTGAAACGCCTCAACCCACCTGGCCTTGCCGGGCTGTCAATCTCACGGGTTGATCTATAGTAGATATGCTATTTCGAGAAAAAACACGGAAGAGTTTTAATATTATTTTGAAATTTATTTATCGATCGTCTTTTAATTATCCTTTTGTCTGTTGTACTAAGCTACTTGAGGGTCATCTGCCCTAATCGTCTCTAATTTAAACTTCAGAAAAGGCACATTGATATCAACAAACTTAACAACTTTTTTACCAATGAAAAGTGGGTTTGTTTGTTTGTTTTTGAATTTCAAGAAAAGCTACACGAAGGCTATCTGTGCTAGCTACCCCTAACTTAGAAGTATAAGACTAGAGGAAAAGCACCTAGTCATCACCACCAACTGCCAACTCTTGGGCTACTCTTTTACCAACGAACAATATGATTGAACGATAAATTATAACGCCCTTACGGCTGAAAGGGCAAGCATGTTTGGTACGATGAAGATTCAAACCCGCGATCCTCAGATTATGAGTCCAGTGCCTTAAAAATTTGGTCACGCTAGGCTGAATGAAAAGGAACAGTAAGTTTGTTGTTGTTTTGTTTTTTTTAATTTCGCGCAAAGCTACACGAGGGCCATCTGCACTAGCCTTCCCTAATTTAGCAGTATAAAACAAGTGAGAAAGCAGCCAGACATCACCACCTACCGCCAACTCTTACCAACGAATAGTGGGATTGACTGTCATATTATAATGCCCCCACGGCTAGAAGGGCGAGTATGTTTGGTATGAAGGGGATAGAAACTTGCGACCCTCGGATTACGAGTCGAGTGCCTTAACCAAATGGACATGCCGGGCCTATGAAAAGTGGGATTAATCGTAACATTATAATGTTCATAAAGAAGAAATTTCCAGTATGTTCAGTGATGGGATTCAAGCCCGATTGTGAGCCGAACGCTATAACCATCAGGTCATGCCAAGCCTATTTACTATTATATCCAGCATTTTCTCCATACAACTTAGCAGGCTCAGAGATTTACACTTTCTTAATTTTGTATTATTTTCATCTGGTTATTAAATAATTACATTCAAAGAAATTTGATACATTCTGAAAACAATGATAAATTAAACAATTAACTTTGAATAACAGAGAAACTGAAAGATACATAATTTAAAAGAATATATCCAATTTAACCCGCCTTAAGTAAGAGGACTTATAACGCTAAAAATCGTGTTTTGACAGCCATAGTAAGCACAACACAGGTAGCCCACTGTTTAGCTTAACGAACAGCAATAAACAAACAAAATTAGCATAATCTTGAACAAAGTCTACATTTTTGTTCTAATTTGCAATTTCAGTGACTTTATGATTATTTAGAGAATGTGTGTGACTTTTCCTTTACGTATTATTGAAACCTATGAACTATTATTCGTCAGCAAAGCATTTAATGATGAATGTAGAGAAATAATCTCTATTTAAGTTAATTTTAAATTCATTATTAAAAGTATCATTTTTTTCTTTCTCCTTCAAAATAAATTACTTTGTAATTTTTCTATTCCAATACTTATTTCATTATTTTCAGTGTCCTACTTCCTTTAAATTTTTCTCATGTATTTATCAGAATAATTTATCCAAATTACTGTACAAATAAATAAAATATTTTACTTTTAATTAAATTTAAGTTCCAAGTTACTGTCGTTTTGTTTTTGTTTTTGAATTTCACGCAAAGCTACTCGAGGGCTATCTGCGCTAGCCGTCCCTAATTTAGAAGTGTAAGACTAGAGGGAAGGCAGCTAGTCATCACCATCCACTGTCAACTCTTGGGCTACCCTTTTACCAACGAATAGTGGGATTGACAGTCATATTGTAACTCCCCCACGGCTGAGAGGTCGAGAATGTTTGGTGCGACCGGGATTCGATCCCGTGACCCTCAGATTACGAGTCGAACACCTTAACACGCTTGGCCATGCCGGGCCGTTCTGTCGTTTTTATCTTCCTTTCTTCTTGAATTACTACTTTAATTTCATTGGTAAGATTCTAGTTACTTCATCTTTTTTTGTTTTATCGTAAGAACACTAACCTTTGCAGCAGGTCTGATAAGATTTAATAGATAGATGGGCCACCTGAAAATAATCAACTTTGTTATAGAATCCAGGATGTGTAATAGTTAAATAAACTACATCGTATTTCCGTTAACATCATTTATACAAGTAGAATTATTATAATTTACTAAACCCCTCAGTAGCTCAGCGGTATGTCTGCGGACTTACAAGGCTAAAAATTGGGTTTCGATACCCATGGTGGGTAGAGCACAGATAGCCCTTTGAGTAGCTTTGTGCTTCATTCAAAACAACAACAACAATAATTTACTAATACAAATTTAACTGATTTATAATAATGACTCTGGCCGGTTTAGGCCTAGTGGTTAGTGTACTCAGACTGTGAATTCATGTCTCATTTCTGCAAAAACGCACTCCGCACAATAGGATTATGGAATCACTGTAACAGTGACTGTTAAATTCCGCTATCCGGTTAGATATTAGTTGTAGTAGTTTTTGTTTATGTAAAACTACACCATGGCTATCTGTGTTAGTCGTCTCTAATTTAGCAGTGTATAACTAGAATGAAGGCAGCTAGTCATCACCACCCACCGCCAACTTTTGTACAAACGAATAGTGGGACTGAACGTACATTGTAATGCCCCCATGGCTGTAAGAGCAAATATGTTTGGTGTGATGGGGATTCAAACCCGTGACCCCCAAATGTGCGTCGACCACCCTAACCACCTGGTCATGCCGGGTCATATCATATTAACGTATAATGTGGTGGTGGATAAGGTTGACTAACTGTATTTACTCTGGTATAACCATTCAAAAGTAAAAACAATTGCGTACAAATAATCCTTAAGAAACTTTGTGTGAAACTGTAAAACAAAATTTAAAAATTAAAGGCAGACACGTTGTTTCTGAAAAAAAAGAGAAAAAAATCCCACTGTCTTACGTCCAAACGAATAATTTTCACTGTTATATAAAATAATATCTAGTCTATATCTTTTAGATTTGGTCTATCATGTCTTTTGCAGAAGTTTATTCTCATGGATATTGAGTAATTACTACTCTCAGACTACGTACAATTGTTGATAGAGACAGGAGCTCTGACATTCCTTAGCATAGATTTAGTGTTAATAAAACACGTCTCTCGCTAGTACAGCGGTAAGTCTCCGGATTTACAATGCTAAAATCAGCGGTTCGATTCCCCTCGGTGGGCTCAGCGGATAGCCCGATGTGACTTTGCTGTAAGAAAAACAACCAAACAAAATAACAAAACGTAATGAGCCAGATTGTTGATCTGATGTTCTGTTTTTCATGTCCCACGAAAGAAATTGTGTTTTGCACTTTGGTGCTGCGAGTGCGTTATAAAAGTTAAGGTCAAATCCCACTATTTGATCTGACAAGAGTAATCTAATAACTCGGATGAATGATATTGGCTAGCTGTCTTCTTTGTGAACTAGCATTTCGAAATAAGGCATATGAAGAAACCTCGTATAGCTTTGCGTGAATTTCAACCAATTATCAAGTTAATAAAACACGTTTTAGTGTGAACATCACGTGGATTAATTATAATCCTTATGTAATGTTGAATCAATGTCTTTCGTCTCATATAAGCCTAAAATTATTTATAATGACATTTTTTGTATCTCGCTTAACTGGATCGAAAAATATATAAAGCACATAAAAAGAAAAAAAACCTGTAATTTAATCTTAATATCAAGCCATTCGTTTAAACTTGAGGTCGATCAGAAACCTTATTTTTAGAAAAATTATTGAATTAGGTATTGTGTTTGGTGTATCAAATGTTTGAGATACGTGTTTGTGTGAGAAATGGTAATACATTGTGAGAATTTATTGACAAACTTTACTGTATGTTATCGCGAATGTTTTCCTAACGTTCCCTTGACGATTTGAAATTGTATTACAGCATTTGACACTATAATCTTCCGGTATATCGAAGGTTTTTTCGAATTTTCGGTTTATCGAGTGTGAATACTTTTGACAGAAATTTGTAAAACATTAGATTTTTTTATCACCAAAATTTTGAAAATTTATTACCTCATAGAACCGAAATCGATAAAAAAACTGGTAAGCAAACTAAATCTATGTTTGTTCGTGAAACAGTTTGGAAAAAGGGGTTTGTTTTATGTATTGTTTTTGTTATTCCAATGTTCAGACTAGTGAAACGGACAACATATTGTTTTAGCACTGCCTTCTTACTCGTTCAAAATAAAAATTATTTATAGTTTACAATTCTTACATTTTATGTTTGTATGTATATGTTCCTTTTTTAAACCCTAAATTAAAATGTGAGAAACTACAAAAGAGTTTTAAAATCATGTTAGTGCAAGGCCTTAGTTATTCAACGTCACTTTCTACCCAGTATTTCATATTTTATTCATTAATTTTAAACTGTGCGAGAACTTGAAATGCCAAATTGACGTAGTAATTAATGTGTCCGCAAAATCAACCTCCGTATTTTAGGGCCATAAATGCGTTATAAGAGAGATCAGAAAATATAAGAGCACCAGAAGAGATGATGGTGGGTGCTGTGAACTATCTACTTTTGTCATGGTATGTCAGCTCAAAATTAGGAAAAGCTATGTATCTTTAAGCAACCCTTTAAATAACTCATCGATCACTCTGAGGGCTTACACTGCTAAAAACCGGTTTTATGGTGGGCTCACCACAGTTTGTCCAGTGTGTAGATTTGCGCTTAAAAAATCAACAAAAAGGTCTTCGCGCAAAATTCTAAATTAAAATAAATGAATGACATTAAATATACGACTTGGAAGGTGTGAATTAAAAATTAAAGAAATGAAATGTATTTAAAGATAAAAGACTGATTCATATCTACTCTAATAATTTCTAACAAGTGCTTTTGATAAGAATAATATACTCAGAAAAATAATCCAAAAAAACACGCTTTTTTTTTCTTTCTCTCTCTCTACTAACCCGGCATGGCCAGGTGGTTAAGATACTGTACTCGTAATTTTAGAGTCGCGAGTTCGAATCCCCGCCATACCAAATACGTTCGCCCGTTGGGTTGTTATAATTGACGGTTAATCCCATTATTCGTTGGTAAAGGAGTAGCTTAAAACTTGGCGATAGGTGGTGATGACTTGTTGCCTTCCCTCTAGTCTTTTAATGCTAAAGCGCAGATATCCCTCATGTATCTTTGCGCGAAAACATCTCAAACTCTTTGTAATAACTTCACAGTGGCACAGAGATATGTCTGCGGATTTATTCCGATATAAACCAGGCTTCGCTACCCGTAGCAGGCAGAGCACAGAAACTCCTTTGTTAGGCTTTGAGCTTAACAATAAATACTGACACTTTTCTTAGAATTTAATACAACACTTTAGAGAAAAACATTCCAGCCAAAATATTTACTTCTGGTAACAGTTTAAGAAGAGATTGCGTAACACGGTTTACAAGTTAACTGTAAAATATATCAGGTACTGAAAGGCGAAGAAGGAAGATTTAGGGATAACGCAAAAATCGAAATATGTTTGTTTGTTTATTACAGAAAGAATTTAGATTACGCTTGTTTGTTTTCTCGTACACACCCCTTTCCCTCTCTTGTCTCCTGGTGGACAAGCAATACGTTTCTTAAGTTACAATCGGCGGTTCGATTCCATGTGGCGGATAGAGTACAGGTGGTCCATTGTGTAGCTTTTTGTATTAAAACAACAAAATAAACGAATGTGTTGTTTCCAGAGATTTCAAAAGGTCGCTGATAATCTGTTGTTTTTTTCGATTACATTTTTTTTATTTTGTTGAAACTTGTTTTATGTTTATTAAGGATAAAACAAGCTGAGAGACAACTTACTTGTAGACTAACGAGTAACCTAATAGAGCCAAAAAATACATGTGTATAAGTAGCAGAACTAAAAACTAGCTAAGTTTTATCAATGTGTTAAAACTACTGTTATTCCGAACGTCAAATTAGCACGGTATAACTATCGTGAAAGAACAAGCGGTAACTGTTGAAAAACGAAAACTAATTGAGAGTTATGTTCTGAAATAGAACTTTGGCACATTTTTAATGTGAATACCTTATTTTGCTTGGATTATTACGGAAAATTAGTTATTTTTATTTTACAAATGCTGTCTTCGATACCTCATGTCCAGTCCAATGGTTAAAGTTGCTGTTAATTACAGCATTCCATTTTTCATTGTGGCGACGGCGTGGTCAGTCTTAGGTTGCACTTCTTGAACTTTAAGTTTTCAAAGACACTTCACTAATGCGGGCTTGAAAGGTATGTCATTGAATAGGACAGATGTGATTTCAGTTTACTTCGACCATTTTATACAAATATATATATAAACAGTCTTTGTTTTTGAGATGTTCCCGGAAGTTTGTGAGTTCTTGGCGTTTAAGCCTTTCTCAGTTTTAAATCATTATTTATCATCTTGTTGTCAATGCCAGTAGATTTGCCTGGTTTCATTGTAATCATTTTTTTGAGTGTCGAAGTTCTTCTTCGTAGCCGCAGCTTCCGGTTCACGAACTGGTTTTAGAACTGTTATTTCCCCAATAACTGTGTTATATGAGATTTTCATTCTCTGAAGAGAACAATAAAGACTCTCTTCTTGAAATTCTCGTGTTCTGTAGCTCTAAATGTTTTACCAGTTTTACGAACATCTTTTATCGAAATGGTTGTGACATAGACAGAAATTAGCTTTGTACCAAATAGTTAGATACTAAAAATATCCCCATGACGACATGGTTTGCGTACGCGATGTTAACATGCAGTTTACATCAACATATGCGAACCCCTCTTATAAAATACAGCTAACACTGATCATTCTTACGTAACAGTAACTGGTTTCTTTTTCAAGGTTTGATGCAGCGTTGTCTAATTACCAGTAATAACCTAGAATACTTAAGGTGTTTGAATAACATAAATATTATACTGTTACAATTAATTATTTGTAATTATTCAACAGATTTCTCAGTATAAAGAATAACAAAAGAGTGGATTAGGCCTCTTCACTGAAATGAGATATTTTAGCGAGGAAAGAAAATTCATAGTTAATTAAATGTTTCTCTTCTGAACAAGGTGGGTCTGTTTCGCAATCTTAAAATCAAATAATTTTTGTAACAATCTTTTCACAAATATCGCAGATAAACTTGTGCCTAGCTTAGGTATCGAAACCCAATATTTAGCGTTGAAAATCTTCACACTTACTGTTAAGCCATCGAAGTTTATTTGTTTTGTATTTCGCTCAAAGCTACACGAGGGCTATCTGCGCTAGCTGTCCCTAATTTAAAAGTGTAAAACTAAAAGGACTGTGTGTGTGTTTTTCTTATAGCAAAGCCACATCGGGCTATATGCTGAACTTACCTAGAGGAATCGAACCCCTGATTTTAGCGTTGTAAATCCGTAGACTTACCGCTGTACTAGCGGGGGTAAAACTAGAAGGAAGGCAGCTAATCATCACCACCCACCGCCAATTCTTAGGTTACAATTTTACCAATGAATATTAGGATTGACCGTCACATTATAACACCACCACGGTATGTTTAGTGTGATGGGGATTCGAACCTACGACCCGAAGATTGCCAGTCGAGTGTCCTGGCCATGCCGGACCGACTTACTAATATATTGACAGCCTACTGAAAATTAATTGAATCCCAACAAAACAAAATAATAATAACAATGTGTTCTTATGTATAGACTGACATACGACCATGTTCTCAACAATAAGAAGGTAACAATATCAAGTGTTTTACAATAACATACATACGGCGAAGAAAATATTAAATTCAAAGCGAAAACAATCATTTGAGACAATCACACATTAAATTCTAATAAACAAATATAGGCAAATCAGAAATATAGTTACAAACACAAATTATTAGAAAATAAATTAAGCAGAAGGTATTATAAACGTTTATATGGACACTTACATATCCACCATTCAATATGACAACACTATAACGCTTGTTGTTGAAGACTTTTCAGGTCTGATAAGACAGGATTTGTTTTGCTTTCTGCCCAGGAAACCGTGGCTTTTTTCTATTCTAACACTAAAAGGGTGATTGAATTTAGGCAAACTTTGCTCACTAAACAAAAAGTGTTGAAACTGCACTCTTATGAACCTCACACAATATAATGCTCCATAAGACACTCTTTTGTCGGTTTCTCAGGTTCCCCAGAATATCTTTTGTTAAAAATACAAAAAGGAGATAAGGTAAACTACATCCTTTTCAACGTATTTCTTGAAAAACCCTGCAGTACATGCAATACAGATGTATTTCTGTATCTTTAGTTACAAATACGAAAATGGATAATGTAAATTACATTCTTCTTAACTATTTCTTGAGAAACCTTAGAGTACATGCAATACAGATGTTTTTTTTACTATGACTGGACGTGTAAACGCT
This sequence comes from Carcinoscorpius rotundicauda, assembly GCA_011833715.1. Taxonomy (NCBI): domain Eukaryota; kingdom Metazoa; phylum Arthropoda; class Merostomata; order Xiphosura; family Limulidae; genus Carcinoscorpius; species Carcinoscorpius rotundicauda. Next base: position 54,280,145 of record CM022395.1, read on the forward strand.
AAGTGCATTAATTAAAATAATGTTCTGGTTCTTCTTTCATGAGTATAGGTAAACCAGATTATTTCATTGCGTTGTTATGATATTATTAACTCTAGCACTAATAAAAAGGTATTTAGGACACAACGTGTTCTTGAATCCTGTTATCTTGCCCTAAAATGGTGAAAATCAAATTCATTCACAACATTTCTAATGATATGATTAACTTCTTGTGAGAAACCATTTTATTCCACCTGCAAGCTACGAAAATGTTGACAATCTTATAATTTTTAAAGACAAAATACTAGAAGAGGTTTTACTTATTTTTTGGGTTATAGTAAATACCAAAGCTAATCTGACTCAAAAAGAGGTCAGAACATTCCAAAGTAAATTGGGTATGGATCTGGTAGTTAAATTTTCTGATAGAAGTAACGGATTTGTTGTTAGGGATTAGAATGATAAAACTGTGATTCACCTTAATGTTCTAGTACGTATGATCATCTTAATGTTATTAGTACGTATGAGTATTTGGATTCTAATCCTATAACCAAATTTGTAAGTACTGGTAATATTCTCGTTAGTGATACGTACAAGGTTTTTCCGGTTCCTCAGCTGTTTTCTGGTCTTAAAGCTCATCTTAGAAAAGAACATCTGAGATTCATGAATTATCAAAGAGATATGCGTCTTGGCTCATCCGAATTGTAGTTGTTAGAAAGTATTTTTCAGCCTCCATTGGAATTTGTTTTGCCTCACGACATTTAATGTTCTTAAAACATAGCTCTTCGATCAATAAAACCACCAATAACAGTCGTTTTTTTGTTTTGTTTTTTGCTTTTGATATATATTGGTCAATACCAAAGAGGATATTGTCTTTATTATGCACTTTATGCATAGACATAAGATTGGTATATATATATATATATATCTCAGCGGTAGACATAAGATTTTTATATACATCACCTCGGAGTTTCCCTGCCTGGTGTTCATACTTCTGAAATAAGAATTGCGTAAAAATATTTTAAGGTTCGGTTGTAAAATTTACAGTCAGACTCGACGAATATTCATGTGTAATAGGATTGCTGCAGGTTCTAATAAGCTTCAGTGGCGAAACGGTGGCTGAAATGAGTTTTTGTCATTATCTGGAGAGTTGTTGTTGTTGTTGTTTTGAATTTAGCACAAAGCTACACAATGGGCTATCTGTGCTCTGCCCACCACGGGTATCGAAACCCGGATTTTAGCGTGTAAGTCCGCAGACATACCGCTAAGCCACTGGGTGGCCTATCTGGAGAGTTAAAGTCTTTTTACTCTCGAAAGTTACTGTCAAAATTTAAATTCAGAAAGAACGGGTTTAAACGGTGACAGTATAACGGAATGCACGATAAGTCATTCGGCATACATATGTATAATAATATCATTGAGAAAAACATTATAAAGAAAACATTTGGTTATTACAAGTGACAGCTTTTACACTGAGGAAAAATGTATTAAAAAAATGTTCAACGTTTCGATCTCAAGTACAGAAGTTTAAACGGTTGTTAACTATTCAAATTCGAAATAGCCTAAAACTGAGTTAAATTGTAATTTAGATTTAGAAGATAAATAAGTGTCTATATGTATTCAACTTATGACACTTGCTAGTAAGACTGATACACCTATAGAGTTTCTTATTAATACAAATATATCTTAATATCCAAACAATAATACAATTAACAATAGCTTTTATTCCAAATAAAGATCTACGTACGAAAATTTACAAAATTACAAACAATATCGACTCTTTATCGTTTGAAAGCTCCTTGATGTTTTATCGAGGGCTCACGATGAGTGAGTTAATTTCGAGTTGATGTTGATACAATTCAATTAACAGAGTTTGTTTGTTTTGTTTTTTTGGAATTTCGCACAAAGCTACTCGAGGGCTATCTGTGCTAGCCGTCCCTAATTTTGCAGTGTAAGACTAGAGGGAAGGCAGCTAGTCATCACCACCCACCGCCAACTCCTGGGCTACTCTTTTACCAACGAATAGTGGGATTGACCGTCACTTATACGCCCCCACGGCTGGGAGGGCGAGCATGTTTAGCGCGACTCGGTTTGTAATGTTCGAAATCTACAAAACTTATTGGTTAAATATCTGAAGTAGCTGATTAATAAGCGTTAACCACAGTTATATCAATCGTAGTTTATAGTGTACTAACTGTAACAAACCAACAACATATACTGTTCTTAATTCGTCGCGTTGATTATATTTACAGGTTGGAGGAAAGTTTCTAAAAATTTCAACTTGCATAACAATATAAACAATACACTAGTGTTTGTATATGCACATATAATATTGATTCTTACTCTCGAGAATCTTCTATAATTTTAGTGAATATGCAAGTGTTTCGTAATACAGATTTAACTTAAGCGAACATCGATATTAATATATATATGTACAGCACTAAATTAGGAAAGGTAAGGAAAACTTTTGTATATAAATCAATATTCAACAATATAACAACTTATTTAAGTTGTTATACTATTTAAATAAAAAATTATACTTGAGAATGATCGCACCTGTGACCGTGATTGAAACGCTTAAAAAGATAATTTCTTTGTTTTTTCGTTTGTTTGTTTTGAAGTTCGCGCAAAGCTGCTCGAGGTCTATCTGCGCTACTCGTCTCTAATTTCCCAGTGTAAGACTAGAGGGAAGACAGCTAGTCATCACTACTCACCGCAAACACTTTAGCTACTTTTTTACCAACGAATAGTGGGATTTCCCGGCATTTTATAACGCTCCCACGGCTGAAAGGGCGAGCAAGTTTGGTGTGAAAAGGAAATTATTTCTCACTGAAAAAACTGTAACTTGTAATAGTGCAAAATGCTTATAATCAGAAAGTAAATTTAAAACAAAATTATAAATAAAAAAGGCTTAAATATAAGTATAAACACTGCATCTTTAAAACAGTTAAATCGGTTCAAAAACTTTCATATCAAAAGTTTTTCTTGACATTACAGTGTTTATAATATTCATTAAATAATTTTAGTTTGTTTTGAATTTCGCCCAAACCTCCTCGAGAGCTATCTCTCTCTAATTTAGTAGTGTAAGACTGGAGGGAAGGCAGGTAGGTAGTCATCACCACGCACCGCCAACTTTTGGAATACTCCTTTACCAACGAATATTGAGATTAAACGTCACATTATAACGCCCCCACGGCTGAAAAATCTAGCATGTTTGTGTCTTGGGGATTCGAACCCGCTACCTTCGGATTATGAGTCGAGTGCTTTAACTCCCAGACCATAACGAGCCTTCTGTTTCACTTAATGGGCTCTTGTACGTATTTTTGATTGTCCGCAGTGCTAATTGGATTATTTTGTGAGACATAATTCCTTGGTAATTTCACGATAAGAACTCCAGTAAAAGGAAAAACCTTTTACTGAAAAAAAATGCGTATCCACCACGATAAATCGAACCCCTGATTTTAGGGTTACAAATTCATAAAATTACGTCTATCTCACCAAAAGACTTGTTAAAGAGTGTGTATGTTTTCTTTTAACAAAATCACATTGGGCTATCTGCTGAGCCCACCGAAGGGAATCGAACCCCTGATTGTAGCGTTGTAAATCCGGAAACATACCACTGTACTAACAGGGGGCATAAAAAGTTGTTAAAGTGTGTGCTTTCTTATCGCAAAGCCACATCGGGCTATCTGCTGAGCCCACCGAGGGGAATCGAACACATGATTTTGGCGTTATAAATCCGTAGACTTACCGCTGCAATAGCGAAGGGAGCTTGTTAAAGTAAAATTCAATGTATTAGTTCTTTAATACCCAAAGCCTACCTTAGTTATAAAATAATATAATACAATCCAAATATTTATTGTAATCACACACGTGGTTTATAACTAACAAACTAATATAACACTTTGAACCATCTGTTTCGAAAATAAAATGATGCTGTAATAAGAAAAGAAACTTTAGTTTTAAAAAATGTGCTCGATAAAATAAAAACAAGAATAACATTTCCAAACAAAGTTAAGGAAAACGCACGAGGACGAAAGATACTAAAAGCAGAGTTTGACGTTTTGGTAGACGATTTACTCAGAACACGTCTCACCTAAAGTAATGGATGGCCTAAGCCGGAGTACCGACACATTTCACGAGGTTTTATGTGCTTTCACTTATGTTGCTTGGCAACGAGAAGGTCATACTGTTCTCGCGCGGTAACTGATCTGAGGGGGAAAGATCTTAACATTTTACTGCAATTTTCATTGTGCATTCGTCTCAGATCAGGCCATTAAAATATAAAATGAAACAAAATGCTGTGAAAGTATTGTTTATGACGTAACACATAATAAGCGTGTTCTATTTCGCGTTCAAATCATGGATTATGAGTAATAAAATAACAAATTGAAAGTGACACCAGAAAATAACTCCAGAACTAAAAGTTAATTTTCTCTAAACGTTTGGGATTACTTTTTGCCAAAATAAAATGAAACAATAGGCTAAAATAGTTAGTAGTCTCTTCATTACGTTGTAAAACTTGTAAATCGATAAATATATTGAATATGAACAATTTGAACTCCTAAAGTGGTCGGCCCGGCATGGCTAATGGTTAAGGCACTCGGCTCGTAATGTGAGGGTCGATAGCTCCAATCCCTGTCACACCAAATACGCTCGTCCTATTAGCCGTCAGGTTGGTATAATATGACTGTCAATCCTATTATTCGTTGGTAAAAGAATAGCCCAAGAGTTGGCGGTGGATATTGATGATTATCTGCTTTCCTTATAGTCTTATATTACTAAATAAGGAAGACTAGAACAGGTTGTCTTTGTATAGCTTTTAGCGAAATTCAAAAACAAACAAATATAATCAAATAGCTCAATAAACAAACGTACCTGATGTGGAAAAATAATTCAATTTTTTTCCAAACAACAATAAAAAATTATAATACAAAAACTACTTCTCACTAAAGCAAACAAACCCGCCATGTGGCACTGATCACTCTGTAGTGTAAAACAGGGTCAGAGTTGGAGAACATGGCGCAGCATTAAGCTTTTTGGGTTGCAAACGTCAGGTCCAAGGTTCGCGTTTCGATGCGACTGAACACATTTCACACTTTCAGCTGTGGATGTTTTGAAGGATAGACTACCAAGCTCTTTGTTCGTTTCGAAATCGAACAAATTCCGTGTGGTGGCGGTGTTGCTGGCGAATAGTTATTCTTCCCCTTTAATCAATAGTTCAAAACGGAGAATAGACATTTGTTAATCATCGACATATATGACCTGGTAGCTAATTCCAAAAGTGCATAAAGTGGCATCCATGTTAAAAATGCCAAAAGTAATTATTTTGCGTAGTCACTTGAGTGAATAATATTTCAATATACTAATGTTTTGTTCTTCATTTTCTAATAAGCCGGCATGACCAAGCGTGTTAAGGCGTGCGACTCGTAATCTGAGGGTCGCGGGTTCGCATCCCGGTCGCGCCAAACATGCTCGCCCTTTGAGCCATGAGAGCGTTATAATGTTACGGTCAATCCCACTATTCGTTGGTAAAAGAGTAGCCCAAAAGTTGGCGGTGGGTGTGATGACTTCCCTCTAGTGTTACACAGCTATATTAGGGACGGCTAGCACAGGTAGCCCTCGAGTAGCTTTGGGCGAAATTCCAAAACAAGCAAAATTCATTTTCCGTGTTAAAACTATAACATTTGCTCCGCTGTCGAGTTATAATTCTCATAAGATTTAAGCACCAGACGTATTATATTTTTAGCAATTCCATATTTAAAAGATATAATAGGCCTAATACTAATGTTTTATGACAGTTATAATGATTTATAATCGTATTTTGCTAGCTTGAAAAACGAATTCACACCATAACATTTGTTGTAAAATAACTTTTATAAATACTATTAGACCAGTACCGTGTTTTTTGTGTTCCAGCCGCCCTGGTGAACTCTAGATTGAACGAAACGCTTTGCTATCAGTGGATAGAACGATACTAGTGTGGTTGAAATATTATTGTTATACACTCTTGTAATTCTTGAAAATTTTTAAGAATTTGATAAAGAATACAGTGTTAAGATTTTATAGATCTGATACAAACGTCTTATGATGAATTATAATTGATTATAACCGTATTTTGCCAGCTATTAAAAGTGTTCACATCATAACAATTACAGGATTTTATTTGGTGGGATAGAACTTTCACACTTATGTGTCGTTTGCTGGATTCCTTTCAAATATATCTTGAGTGTAATTTGTGAAGCACATGTTTAAACACGTATTTACAGTAAATATATTTAAAAGGCAGCTTATGTATTCCATAGTTAAGTCTAATTCTATTTTATTTCTTTTGAAACTAATACCAAATAACAAAGCTTGATAAACTCTTTAATAAAACGAATAAAAACCAAATTACTTAAGCTAGTTCCTCTGGTATCAAGAATAATAAAATAAATTAATTTAATATACTTATTGGACTTGAAACTTTATAATTACAGGTGACACATACTATTAGTTTCACTGTATGAGTATATAGGAGTGGAAGTAATGCTAGTTTATTTCTCATATACTAAGTACAGGTAAATAACAGCTGAAGAATAAGCCTGATACTGATGTCACATATTTATATGATAGACGCCATACAATTCATTTATATAATTAGAAATGGAAGAGATGTTGCTTTTAGCAATGAGTGTCGCATTCGCTGTATGATTGTTTAGATTGCAAGAATGGTTGTTTGAACAACACGTGTATGTATGATGTTTGAGAACTACAACAGGTGTTGGTTTGGGGTTTGTACTCGCTGCATGATTGCCACTAACGAGAAAAGTTACATTATGACGTTCATGCAACTTGCATGCGCTCGTACACTTACAGTTGGAAGCTATTCTTCATCATAACAATCAAAGCCTCGCATTCTTCCTGATGTCATAACTGTAACTGAGAAGCTAGGAGGGAAGGCAGTCTTCTCCCATCCTAGTCCTGACCTGATATTTCTTCTCCCATCTTACATATAGTCTTGACCTGATATTTCTTCTCCCATCCTACATATTGTCCTGACCTGATATTTCTTCTCCTATCCTACATAAAGTCTTGACCTAATATTTCTTCTCCCACCTACATATAGTCCTGTCCTGATATTTCTTCTCCTATTCTACATATAGTCATGACCTGATATTTCTTCTCCTATCCTACATAAAGTCTTGTCCTGATATTTCTTCTCCTATCCTACATATAGTCCTGACCTGATATTTCTTCTCCTATCCTACATATAGTCTTGACCTGATATTTCTTCTCCTATCCTACATATAGTCCTGACCTGATATTTCTTCTCCTATCCTACATATAGTCTTGACCTGATATTTCTTCTCCTATCCTACATAAAGTCTTGACCTGATATTTCTTCTCCCACCTACATATAGTCCTGACCTGATATTTCTTCTCCTATTCTACATATAGTCATGACCTGATATTTCTTCTCCTATCCTACATAAAGTCTTGACCTGATATTTCTTCTCCCATCCTACATTTTGTCCTGACCTAATATTTCTTCTCCCACCCTACATGTAGTCCTGACCTGATATTTTGCGATCTTCATGAAGAGAAATACATTTTTCTGAGCAACCCTGTTTGTCTTGAAACCGAAACACCCGTCACGATCTGAGACTCCCTTCCTTTAAAGGACGTTCTGTATGAACAATAAATACTTCCAGATCAGCGTTTCGATACCAGGACCACTAATACACAAGTACAGCGAAAAGCCATCATGATTTACGTGTGAATTTTCTGTCAGTTTTCGTTTGTTTTTTACAAAAAATATCCCTCTTACGAACAGAGTGGTAGTGATAGGCTTGTGGTTGAGAAACGGCGTTCTAGACTGCTGACTTTCTTTAAGCAGCTTCAGTCAAACAGAATTGTAAATAATACGATATGCCACCAAACTTATGTGACGAAACTAACGAAACAATAAGGAAAATGCATCAAGCTGAAAGAGGGTGTATGATGTGAAGTGAGGTTTAGTTTCACATGCTCCCCTCATCACCAGTGAAGATCGTAATTGTTTAATTTTAATACCCCTAAAAAAATATATTCGAAAACTCTCATGTTGGTCTTGCATATTGTTCATGGTAATTCAAAAATAGTTGTTCTCATTTCTAACATAGCTCTGGTATCCATATTAAAAACAGGATATATATATATATATATGTAGAGAGAGAGAACGTTTAATTTAATTTCCTTATTGATTTTTTCCCAAATATTTTTAATATAACCTAATATATCTGAAAGCGAAACGGTTTGCTTCTTCCTGAGTTGTCGCCACAACCATTATCAATGTTTATATTTTGTTTGATATCACTGATTTTAGATCTCGTTGGTACCGCGGTAGTCTAAGGGTTTACAACGCTAAAATCAGGAGTTCGATCCCTCTCGGTGGCCTCAGCAAATAGCCCGATGTGGCTTTGCTATAAGAAAACACGCACACTAATGTTAAGTACTACATTTTGACGATTTACGTAGAGTTAGGGACTTATATACCTCTACGATTAAAGAGAGTTTTATTAACATAATTACTGAAACATAGGTTTCATTTGACTCAAGTTAATGTGAAACTATTCGTACGTTTGTACTAAAGAGTAAAAGCTATTTTAATGTACAAATAAACGATGACGTGATTGTATGTGTAAAAGAAACAACAGGTCACACGGAATATTGCACTAAATTTACAAGAGATAAATACCTAATCTGTCAGGTTTTACTGTTAAACTGTGTCTAAATGCCCACAAAAAAATTCCCAATTAAACGGGTTTTTGAGAATTTTACACTTATAAAATACGACAGATTTTGTCTAAAGGCTACTGGGCGCAGTCTTGATTAAATCGGGTTGTTAAAACGTAAGATGGATACTAAAAAATTTCTGCTTATTAACTTCTTGTGATCTACGTGAAACCTGCTCGTTTTGTGACCAGCATATTTTTTAAACCTGTTTGATACGTACTGTGTATACAGTATTAGTGTGATTATTTTAGAAATAAATGGACGTTATGAAAGGAATTAATAAATAACGATATCCACTGGTGTTAGAATGGCATTACCATGGCACTACCATCTTCATATACGATTAATCTGATAAGAACCAATATTAACGCACCTTATTTATTTGTATTCATGATGTTAAAACTGACTAATCTGGCTTTTGAAGAAAGCTTAGTAGAATTCTATGTTAGAAATTATTTTACTTACACATAAAACACTACCAATGCATTCTGTTTATTTACAAAACAGCTTTTATATATATTACCTCTATGTACAAAATAATGGTAAGCATAGTTTCTCAACCAAAAGAAATCTCGTGCAAAGGAAAGCCCGCGCTATTATATCCACTTGTTTTTGTGTGTTGTGATTGGTTTTTCAGGCTTAACTAAAATACATTCGTTTCGATTTTCGTAGAAAGCGATGAGTTTATTCATTATATATATATATATATATGTAACATTTGATTTGCTTATTTTATGGGTTTTCTCGGGGTACTCCCGTTTCCCCCCACAGCAAAATCTCTGGCATCGGACCTGTAGGTCCCAGCCGCATCTGAAAAGGGCCGTTTACCGCGTTACCTAGAAAAATCACCGTAAATTTTAAAGATTAATTCGCCAGCGTACTCCGTCCTAGAGCCAAGGTCTGGCTCACCTCACTTTCGCTGCTCTCGTCCAGGTTTCCCGTCCTTCCTCTCACTCATAAATACCCCACTCCAGTGTTGAAATATTAAAAATAAAATAATTCCACGGGCATTTCAAAAATTTCTCACGAAAGGGGACGAAGAGGAACTAAAAAGCTCCTGAACACCCCAGTTGGAGAGAGAACTCTTCTGATTTCTCTCTCTCTAAACTGAACCCCTGCCACGTTAGTTTAGTTTTAGTTTAGTGCTTATTTTATGTAAAAGGATTCATTTCTATTTATCAGACTAATTGTACGTTGCTTTTGTTTGTTGTTGACGTTTTATGTACTTTATAAATGTTTGTAGTTTTGTATCAACACTTGATTATGCAGTATTTTTACATCTTTCTTCATAAATAAAAAAACTCACCCATCCACCCTGATACACAATCCAGGCTGCCACATCACCCTCTATCACGGAGCTCACACCTTGCACCAGATTTAACACATACTCAGGATGTCCAAGTCGGACACAGTCTAAGGCTAAACCTCCAGCTACGCAAAACAAAGCAAGAATACGACCCCATGAAATGCCCTGCCGCAATATTTCGTCCGACACCGCTTGGAATAGGTTCAGCACGGATGCTTCAGAAACTAATGACTGCACCCCAACACTATCCGTGACACTACGGAACAGACGCGGGTTTTGTCGCTCGAGAAGACCCGTCAGGTAGAGAAGTTGTTCACCCACGCCTGAGAGGACAAGGTCGTTGGAAATCTTCGTGAGGCGTTGGAGACCAAGATTTCTGTGACCTGGCCCACATGAACGAAGTTTGTATCGTAAGTAACGGCCACACAAATTTCGAGCCTGCGTTACCACGTCGTTATGCGAAACCTTCGCACGCCAGCCGATAGTCGTGGACAATTTATGAGTCACTTGACTCAGTTTTCGACGGCTCACACTTGCCAGTTGAGCCTCAAGAGAATTCTCTGTCGCTGCTGCATATCCAGAGAGCGAAGGTTTGGGAAACACCACTTGTAAACTTAGTTTCCTTGGTCGACTGATAGAGTCATTTCGTACAGAAACCCCATTAGACGACCCAGCATTAAAAACCATTGTAAGGTTTACTGATCTCAGATTCAATCCCTGCTGACTCACAGATTACCAGTGTACCGCCCCTACAACCCAGAAAACCCTCTTGAACTTCTCCAGACGATTCATGACAATTACAACTACAGAAATTTTGTACACATCTCGTGAACTACCTGGATTAGTCATAGGTATATAGCCAAGAACGTGCAAGAAACGTTACCAAGTTGACAGGATCTTATTCGAACTGCGGGTTCGTTTGACGGCAACTCGTGCGAATGAATAAAGTTCTGTAGTTTGCCGCTAGGTGCCAGGCCAAATGTTATGTGGAGCGAAAGAAAGCTATAGAACCTGTTCAAACACAAGCTCCTATCTCGTTAGCTTTGAGCAATACAGTTCGATGGAGCAGAAACTCGTAATGAAGCAGTTTGGAAGACATAGAAATCCAGGTTTATCAAGAAGATTAGTTCGTTTAGTACCATTCCTAATGGTGTGAGATTCCAGAAAAATATAACTGACAGTTTAGTTTCACGAACAAGAAGACGACCTGCCAACAACATACAACCTACCAGTAAGAAATGATAAACAGATGTTGTTATCCTGAAATGCTTACTAATACGCTGTTGTTCTATATATCACCGCGTGCATACAAAATATTTAAACTTTACTATTCTAAACGTTAAATATTGTACAGTTACACAAGTATACTTCCACTTGGGTTATACCTAATAAAAAAGTTCATATACATATTTTTTAAACACTTTAAAATTTACTTATCTATCCTTTGTTACCCTAACTTTTTCACGGATCAAAGTAAACCAGTTGAAATTAGTTCCTTCTCCGAACTTGAAGTTTCCTACTGTTATTTTACAGAAAATAATACAAATCAACATTGTAATTGTGGCTTTTGTTTTTCTCTCCCTTGGCTTCAAGATGTCGAGTGGCTAATATTTACTTGAGTGCGTGTAGTTTTTTCTGTCTACAGTAAACTGAGTTGCAGTAATAGCTAATCTCTACTGGACTGGTGTGGCATGATAAGAAGCTTATATTGTAGTTTCAAGACATTCCAAACGTCTTCTGTTGGGTGTAATTCAGAACTAAACCGAAAAGAGAGAGAGCAAAGCTATATATACTAAATGATTAATGATAGAAACTCTGTATATTATTATCGTTGTTTCAGTGTAATAAAAGATGCCAAAAAGTTGCACAGAAATTTAAAGTAATACAAACTATTCGAATATCTTTGTGTGCGCGTGTGATAGAGAACCAAATGTAGAAAAGTCGGTTTGTATTGAAAAAAAAATATGTTAAAGCTAAAATTCATCCTTTTGTGAACTTCACTAAGATGCAGTAATTATTTAAGTTTCATTCACTTCAATGCTTCAATTTTGGTTTTCTAGAGCCACGGTTGTGGAAGCTACCAGCTACTAAATATATGAGATTGACCACTCGAAAATGTACAAACCATAAGAAGCGTTAGCATGATGCATTGTAACCAAACATGTATAATAAACTATTCATAAAAAATCTACCAATCATACGACAAAAGGTAGAAATCACCTTCATGAATAAGGTATAGGAAGAAAGTTTTGTTCGTTTGTGTGTCTTTTTATGGTACGGTTACTGAGACTGTTTGCAGCCGTCCCTAGTTTTAAACCATGGAAGTTGATGGTTAATAACCATAGGTACAGAAGAAACAACAAAGTACATTTCTTTCAATACAAGATCAAGCGATTTGTTACCATATGTAGATATTATGTGAACTGCTCACTTGTTTAGACAGTTATGTGAATTGCTCACTAACTTACTTGGCGATGTGAAATGTTCACTGGTTAATTTGTTGATATGCATTGTTCACTTGTTTCTTCTACCACTGAAGGATACGTTTCTACCCCTGTTTGTGTCTACGTTTGTTATCAAGATTTCTCGAACATGTCTGAAAGGATTTTGGACTATAACTCAGCTTAGAAGAGATTAGTTCTTGGAGGGTCAAAGTCGCAAAAAAAAAATCTCTATCTCTTAACATTGAAACTGATTTTTCACGCTATTTCTATCCTCGGCTCGGAGATTCGTAGAATGACTCTGGTTTATCTTGTTTGTTTCAATTACAAACCTTCAGCTCGTAGCTCTCCTTCTTGACTGGTATGAGATCTAATTACTACCGCGGTTATTTATGATTCTCTTTTGTTGTTCTCTAGTTTAGGAAAAAAATGATCGAACGTTGATGAAACTTGGTGGACCTATGTAGACTATTCTTTCACACTCTTCTGCCAAAAATGGTCCGATCCGTTACTAATGACGGATGTAAGGACACATTTTCGTATTTTTGAGAACGAATACAATCAACGCTGCGTGGCGGAGGTGCGATTCTGCTGAGAGCTCTTCTACCTTATACTGTGATACACATTGTTCTGTTCGTTAATTGAGACGAGATGTAAGTTGTTCACGTCTTTATACGGCAATGTACCTTGTTCACTAGTTTTACGAACACGTGATTTATTCAGCGTCTTTTCACTAGTTAATTCATTTATTGTGTTGTTTAAATTTTTTTTTCGAAAAACTGTGCAATTGTTCATCGCTTTTATTACAAATACGTCCAACTGTTCCAGACAAATTATTTAATTTTTGCGAGTGTGTTGAAATCATTGTTATCAAATCAACTTAAAATCTAATCAAATAATATTAACTGTGTGTTAGGAGTGACAATTATTTATTTTCTGTCGTAAATTCCTATGACGAGTTCACTTTGTCTAGAATATGTTTGTAAAAAATATAAATGTAGACTTAATAAACGTGTCGAAACAGGTTTGAATTCGGATGTGGCTTTCCTTCACGTCCCACTGTGTTACAGCGGAAAGTGTTTAGACTTACAACGTTAAAATTTGGGGTTCAGTTCCTCGCAGTGGACACAAGTAGCCGAAGTGGGTTTGCTCTAAACCAGATAACCACAATAACAACCATCTTTCATTTCTCTTAGTGCGATTTAAAACAGGTTTATATCATGTATTTTGACATATTTATTTCAATCTCTGGAATACAGCCAATATATACGCGCTGTTCATTTTTGTGCTTAATTTACCAACAACTAGAAATATACAGTACATATGTAATATATCTATCTAAGCTGCAATCACCCCTCATTGGATGTAGCTTTTCATCAGACCATTACAATATTTCTTATTCTTAGCATATCGTATCCATCTAATTTCTGCTTCCATCACTATATCGTCTCTCCCTCATCTTTTTTGCCTTCCCATAAATCTTTTCCTATCCAAGGTTACCATTTCATAGTTCTTGATGCCCACCTATTATCGGAATACCTTGCTACATGCCTAACCTGTTTCCATTTAGTTCTTAGTCTTAAAGTGAACCTCACTGCGTCTGTTATATTTGTTGTGTTCCTTATTCTGTCATTCCTCCATCTGTCTTGTGGTTTTATATTAAGTATTTTTTTCTTTCCACAGCTCTTTGTGTGATTTCTATCTATTTTGTTAGTGGCCATGTTTGGCCGTCTTATGTTAAGGTTGGTAATTCATGAGCTTTTTCTTTAAGGTAATGAGGATATCTGGATCCTTTAGAATTTCTTTATACATTTCAAAACATCGCTATGTTACCTTTATTCTTACTAATTTCTTCCCTTTTTGCGTTTTCCATTTTGAAGATTTATTCTAAATATTTGCACTCTAACACTTTTTTTATTTTTCATTCTCAACTTAGATGGTATTCGTGTCATAATAGTTGGTCATATATTTGGTTTTCCCTTGTGTATTTTTTATTCTGCTTTCTTAATACTGGCATCCAAACTATTAAATAGGACTTCCATTTCTTCTGTTGAATTTGTAAAGAGATCTACATCATCTACAACTATTAGATAAGGTTAGGACCCCGTACCAGGAAAACAGTAAAGTCAGTGGCAGCAGGCTGATGGTTGTTGTCCTGAGACGTTTAGGTAAGTTACGTCACTGACATTTAGAGTTGGTATACTGGCAAGCAGAGGAATACTTCTGATGAATGGCCGGCGGTAACTATTGCAGTTAGTGAAATACTGATAGTGCGTATTAACAACAGATCCAACAAGCGCGTTATTTAAGAACCAAAATCTCGTCAGAGCATGAAAAGTGAAACAGTATATAACAGGCAACGTACGAAAATCAGAAGAAAACATCACGATCGACAAGAGTAGAGAAATCTATTACAGTAATACTCTGATCTGGCATGGCCAGGTGGGTTATGGGGTTCAACTCGTAATCCGAAGGTCGCGGGCTCGAATCCCCATAACACCAAACATGCTCGACGTTTTAGCCGTAGGGGCGTTATAATGTGAGGTTAACCCCACTGTTCGTTGGTAAAATAGTAGCCCAAGAGTAGGTTGCTAGCGTAGGTAGCCCTCGTGTAGCTTTGAGCGAAATTCCAAAAAGAAACAGCAATACTCTACTGTCAGAAAACTCACTGAAATTGTAACAGAAAACCATATATAGACAAAGTACAACAGCGAACTCGAGGAATGATGAGTCCTCAACATGACAGTTTCAAATTAGTGCATTATTAGTTGCACTATTTATTTTCCAGTTAATGTGAATAATGTTTGGTCTGGCATGCTTACGTCTTCTATATTGGCGGACAAGCACTTCTGTCAGTTTTTCTTTTTTCAAACAATAGTAGCAATATGTTATGTTTCGCTGTTTTGAACTTTTCCAAAGTGACTGTGCTCTTAATGCATGTTAACTAGTGAAATGATGGATATATGAATTTGTCCGTGGTTAAAGCTAGAGGGTATGAAGGAATCCAGCTCTTGCTAAGGAAACCATTAAGAAGACCCACCCTCTCACTCTTATAGATATATGGAACAAGGTGTTCAGGTGAGCTGAAATATTATTATAAGATAGCCGAACATTTCTGGAAGAATTACAAGGGGAAGCATACTATCATTCACGAAAATTGGACTTCACCTGGTAAGGTTATAACTGTGGCTAACTGCCTGCAATGAGGGAATGATTGGCGTAGCGAACGTTTTACTTTATTAAGCAAAGTCACACAAGATCGTACGATTTTGATTGTCATCAAGACTATGACAACTTATTCTTCTCTAATTTATAGAATTTATAAATTATAATTTATAAAATATTTTACAGAATAGTTGTTTTTTTTTCTAATAAGAATGATTTAGTGTAATAGGCAGTGAGCTTGCCTTTGTTCTGATATCCACATTAATACTTTACTTTAAATTTTTAGTCCTTCAGTTAAGATTTAAAGGGCCCACAATGTTAAGGTAACAATGCCTATAGAAGTAGACTTAAAGCATTTTAAATTTGACGCCAAGAATAGTGTTGTTGTTTTTTAAAAAAAAGAGATTCGAAACTATAAATATGAAAATCAGTGAAGCATTTTGTCAGTATTTTTCTTTTAGTTCGTAGTGAACAGAGAATGAGTATTAAAATAAATTAGTCATGAGAATATTGCCATGAGCGTTAGTTATTTCGTAGTTTCAGTTACACGATTCGATTGACAGTTAAATTGTACCTGTCAAATTTATTTTCATGTTAGTCGTAAATACAATTAGCGAGATATTTCTATTTGAAGGTCATTTGTAATTTTAAGCCTAAAAATTGTAACAGCGTACAAGCTTCTAGAAATGTTAAGGAACAAACAAACTACATTTATTATCGTTACGCGGACTGAACTGAAATAACTCACCCGCCTGAATAACAACGTTTCAACTGTATCATCATAAAATACTAAAATGCAAACACTAAAACAAATACACACTGACAGTTAACAGCGGTAGTAAACACACGACAGCGGTTCCTGGATGTATAAGAATAACAATAAAACAACCGTTTATAATTCCTACGCTAATACGTGTACGTATGGGCTTATTGAACAGCAACGAGTTATAAAACAAGCATTCCAAAATCTACTTGCTATGTTTCAGCAATTATTAACTAGATACCAACGGTTATTAACAGAAATAAACATATTCTTATATTTACTAATTATAATTATAAAAATGAACACCTACAGTTACCAACCAAAAAAGCCATTTTTCGACAATAATGACTCACATACCACACACATTTAATTTGAACGATGAATTTAGATTAGAATATTATCTGATTCATTCTTTAAAACTTGAGAGCTAAACGACCTTTTTTTATTACATAGAAAAAACATAAACAGTCGTTTCTTCCTATTAGCTTTACGATATCCATTATTTAACTTTGTTTATCATACCGGTTTGTAGATGGCAGCATTATATACAGATGATCGTACGGGAAGACCCGTGACCGCAAATGCTAAAATAATTTATAAACTTCGTATGCGTCAAATGGTGACTGAATGCAATAAGAGGGTTGACAAGGATGTGGTTAATATTCTACTGATAGTCTAATAAGTAAAGGAATCGAAAGTTCCAATAAGATGTTTGTACACAACGGTGTTATTTTTTTGGGACTTGTTGTGAATACTATTTGAAGAAAATGTTTAGAAATTAAGATATTTGTTAAATTAAAAGAAATAGTTCCATGGAAATCCTATAAGTATATACACAGTAACTTAAGGTGTTTTTTTCTATCTCTCTGTTCGACTCGCAATCCGAGAGTCGCGGCTTCAAATCCCCATTACATCAAACATGCTTGACCTTTGAGCCGTGGGGATATTATAATGTGATGGCCAAAAGTATTTCCAGAGTAAAACGGTGGAATTGTGAACAAGTTATTTTTCTTGTTGTCCATTTAAAAAAACCCAGCTTTAAAGACATTAAACAACTATCGAGTTAAGTGTTGTAACAACTCTGTAGTTGATAAATGTCTGATTCAACAAGCTTGAAATGTCCCACCAGCAGAATATATCTAGAACAAAGCCCCAGAAAAGATTACAAACGATAGAAGAGACTTTATCCAAACTTGCAGAAGATTTGGAAAGGCCTGCCAAATGATCTTAAGATTCACGTGAAATATTTCATTTTTTGACACATTATTAATTTATTGTCATAACAGACAAGAATATGAGAATTACGCTTAAGCAAATTAAGTATACATTTTCAAATGAAGCTCTCAAGTTGAAAATGGAACTTAAACCTATTAAAGTCGCATACAAACGACTAAACAACCAAACCTATATTAAAGCTGCAAAGTCATGAGATCAAGTTGTAATGAAACATTATAATGACAGTTTATAATAACTGAAAGAATTAGTAAGACAACCAGTCACACAGAATCATGAAAAAACAGGTGGTTTAAGAACGACATATTGCCCAGAACAGCAGAAAGAACTCTGAGACGAATAACAATTACTCCCAAAGAATGCCAATAAAATATACTATTATAAAGTTAGAAAACATAGACATTGCATTCGAGGTACTGAGAAATCGACAGTTTTTAATATACAAAAGAGACACCACTCTAAGGATGATTTTAAGAGCCTAACAAAGTCAAAAGAGTTAACCAGATATGAGAAAACGGAAATTAGCCAGATACTAAGATGAAGTTCCGCTGAAATTACTCGTATTGATGAGAGGCCTTACAGCATGTTGATCAACATTAGTCATACAAGTACAATAGTTTAACCCAACTGGATAATGAAAGACGGGAAACTGTTTCCAGAGATTAAGAAAGAATTAACCACTTCTCCTGTATTAGTACCTGCTCTGAAAAATTGACTTATTTTATATACAGATGCTAGTGATCTTGTGGCACGAGCAAATAAACACATGGAAAATAATACGTAACCGCCTCTGTAGCATGGCAATAAACTGTAGGAAAGAAGCATTGGGCCAATGGAAATAGGAAGTGAATGTGGCTCAGATCCTAAGTCAGTTCCTTTGTCACTTGTACGAACAAAAGTTTAGAGTCCTGACTGGTCATACAACATTGACGTGGTTGTAAATTTTCGTAATTCAGAAATCTAAGTAGCAAGATGGGTCCAGAAATGTTACGGGCACAAATTTAACGTTGTGTATCACCCTAAAAAAGAACCAAGAAAATTCTATCTGTTTGTTAACAAAAAATGTAAACACTGAGAAATGATGAAAGCATAAGATTGTTTAGAGGATTCACTTAGAATAAAACAGAGTATAAGCCTAGATGTGACTTCGGTAAGTTATGGCTAAGAACTAATGTAATTCAACACTCTACTGAAGAGGCTCAAGAGAAATCCGATTATTAGTTGGATCAAAGGTTTTAGAAATACCATCATGACAGATGGACAATCCATACAGTTCGAAGATAAAGATGTAATGGGATTCATTGTGTCTAGAAGACTGCTTGTTATGAGGGAACTGGGAAGACAGCAGTAAACACAAACATTCGATACTTCCACAGTGGCGAGATCATGTTGCATTTCATCATCTATACAACATTCCAATTGCTGGATACTTAGATACTGGGAAACATTGGAGGAAGTATGAGAAAACGTCTGTTGGTTTTGGTGCTGAAAGTTTATAGAGAATTGATGTAAATCGTGTGAACTATGCTTTAAAACTGTCCATGAAAGAAACGCCATGCAGAACTACAGCTCTCATGGACGACGTGAAAGAAAGTTACTGCCCATGTGTTTTATCCTCTGCTACATAATAACAGTAGAGAATAAAAATCAGTCATGGTTCTGATGGTCAGAATCGCAGTTGTTCCACATTGATATGTGGAGTATGTTAGACTTTTATTGATTTTAACTTTAAACAGTAAGTTAGTGCTCATTTTAAAGCGCTGAAATCGTCAATTTATTATCTTATGAAAAGTTTATATTGCTTTAAAACTTCTAAAGAAAGAAACTTCTTATGAATGAATAAATACAGTTCTTTGTCACACTTCTAACAAAAATTTTAAAACGGTTCGTTGTCCACATACGTTTGTTATAGCCTATAACTGGTTTATTTCTTGGAAACCCGAAGTAAGTTAGAATTTAAAATCTAAAATATCAATGTAAACAGACGATCTATCGATCATTAAGAAACAAATTCTGTGAAAACCATCAGTTTTTCAACTCACACGTTTCTTAACTTTCCCCATCCACAATTTCAAATTAACCATGTTCAGTTCGTCAAAACATTTACAACGACAGTTACAAGCTGTAGTTAAGGCTACCTTATCTGAGAGTTATAAGAAAACCAACAGTTGTTAGAATGCTCATCAGACCTTAAATTACTGAATTCTGAAATCTGTAGATAATGAACTTTTACTGTTGTGTTTTTTTTTTCGCAAAAGTCCGGTGAATTAATTCTTGAAATATTTGAACAAATTCGAACAACATGCATCTAAGTATAAGTATAATATTTATAATAAGTGTACGATTTGTAGACGAATGTTGATAAAAAATCCAATTTTCTATATTTGAATAGTCTGATATTAAGTGAACGTCGTAGTTCATAAACTAGTTTTCTCCAAACTTCAGTGGTGGACTGGGCTGCCGGACACAATCCCGGGGGTGGATTTCATAACACCTGGAAGAGTGGAGTGATTACCTAGTTATACTGTCCCTGTGCTACTGATTCATCTACGGTACATCTTTCTCTGTGTGTGTCTATAATCCTGATTTTTAAGTATTTGCCCGAAATGTTTTTGGATCCAGATTTGCCCTTGCAAGACTTCATGTATGCTCCAAATTCCAAAGGCATTTAAAGTGAATTTATTTAATGTTGGCTTATTGTATTTACAGGACTTTAATAAATTATTCTATGTTATACAATTATATAGTTTGTATTAAACAGTTAATATTTCAGGTATTTGTAAACAGCTCAAACACACAGTGAAAAACAAACCAGCAACAGCGCTACGTGTATGAATTACACTGTGACCTTAACCACAAGATACTAGAGTTTAGGTTGCATACAAAGCACTTCTTTTTACACGTGTATCTCAGCAGCTGCATGGAGTGGTTATGTTTGGAGAAAAACCCACAAAAACAGTCTTTGCCGAAAAAAAGAGAAGTTGCAGTTACATACAAAAATATTTTATTATTGGTTAATTAAAGGTTTGACAAAAAACAACCAAAATTAATATGTTTGTTTTTAAGTTAAGCACAAAGATACACAATAAGACATCTATATATGCTTTGTCCACAGTTATCGAAACCTGGTTTCTAGCGTTTTAAGTCCCTAGACATCCCGCTGTGCTACTGGGTGGCTCAAAAGTAAAGATATTAAACTCACAGCTCAAATATTAATATGTATTGTGTGTGTGTGGTAAAAGAAGTGATGTATCTAACGAAAACGTTGCCAATGTGAAAAATTGCCAAGATATAAAAGAGACTAGTCATAACACGTGGAGATATCAGACACACACGAAATTATAAAAAACACAACTGAGGCAACTATTGACTACACCAAATAGATTACCATAATTATAAAAGTTGTTTGGGACAAGGTTGTCTCAACTATTTTGTCTATCTTGATGCCTTTTTGCATTAAGAATGTGTTATTATAGATACCACATATGAAAGACTCAAACACCGTCAGGTCTTAGAGACTATACTTGTAACATCAAAACTAATATTCCATTCCTTGAAGTTGTGGAACTGAAATATATGAAATTTGATTGGGACTTCCCTTTCTATTATGTACAAAAGAAACTTTTTCTTCGTTATTTTGAAACGTAAAAGGCAGCTTCGTATAGGCTAAAGCTATTTTAACAGATCAAAACAGTAAGTCAACAATTTTGGTTGTTTTAACACACATTAATGGAACTCCTGAGTTGACATTTTTATGACTGTTAATTTCATGAAGTTGTATGCAACAATTCTGTTATTTTAGTTAATATAATTCCAGGTATTTTTCATTAGATGTATCTCCCCAGTTTCTTCATAAACAATAGATAATAACTGTATGGTTAAATAATTAGTCTTTGGTTAGAACGGCAAAGAAATTTTTATGTGTGTGTGGGGTTAAGATGATTGTAAGTTTTTTATGGTTTATTTTAGTTTCTGATTTATAAAAGAAGATAAAGTGGTTTGTATCACATAAACGAGTATCTTAACCCTATTTTAAAGCTACTCAAGGACTATCTGCGCTAGCCGTCCCTAATTTAGCAGTGTAAAACTAGAGGGAAGGCAGCTAGTCATCACCACTCATCGTCAACCTTTGGGTTACTCTTTTACCAATGAATAGTAGGATTGACTGTCACATTATAACGCTCCCATGGCTGAAGGGGCGAGAGTGTTTGGTGCGAAGGGGATTCGAACCAGCAGATTACGAGTCGAGCGCCTTGACCCACCTGGCTATGCCGGCCTAACATACAACTGAGGGGCTGCCAGTCAACAATACATACCCTCAGTTCTTAGGCTACTATTTTACCAACTAAAAGTAGAATTAATCATCACATTATAACGTTCCGACTGGAAAAAAAAAAGGCGAGTGTATTTAATGACTGCATTTGAACATCCAACTCTCAGAATACGTGTCTGGCCCCCTGACCACTAGGACGTGCCAGCCCTACTTCGTATTTATTTGCTAGTAAAACGAAAGAAATAATTTTATCTAACAAAATCTACAAAAAAAGTTAGCATAAGTAGTCTTGAAAGTGGTAAACATGTCCATACACGTATTTCTAGATATCGGTTCGAACATGGATGAGCGTAATAATAAAGGTTACAGTATTATGTGGAGTTTTTCTAGGAAAACCATAAGATCAATAGTATTTTTATTAAGAAAGAGGATTTGAAAATTTTAACATGCGTGGAGAAAATAATTTATAAATATTCATTATTATTATTAATTTTACATGTGTTAAGTCTAAACTTTTTTTTTAATATCAGAAAGTTATTTATATTTTAAATTGATAAATTAAAATTCAAAATCTTCAGAGAATAATTAAAAGTATTACTTTAAGAATTTTGCATCTCACTATTTAAAAGATACTTGCTACTTTATACAACAGATAACAGCACTATGTGAATAATATTGTTCATTGTTTGTTTTGGAATTTCGCACAAAGATACTCGAGGGTTATCTGTGCTAGCCGTCTCTAATTTACCAGTGTAAGACTAGAGGGAAGGCAACTAGTCATCACCACCCACTGCCAACTCTTGGGCTACTCTTTTACCAACGAATAGTGGGATTGACCGTCACATTTATACGCCCCCACGGCTGGGAGGGCGAGTATATTTAGGGCGACGCGGGCGCGAACCCGCGACCCTCGGATTACGTGTCACACGCCTTATGTGCTCGGCCATGCAAGGCTTGCCTTGTTCAATCTGTGTATAAGTAAGCAGTTATATTATTATTATTATTACTGAAGAGTATTGTGTAACAAGTTTTTTTAATATAGAATACTAAAGCGAAAATTGAGAAATTTCAAACCATGTAGAATATTAAACGGCACCTACGATTGGACAGATACTTCTCTACTCACTTGGTAAACATGTCCAGGCGTGTTAAGGCGTAAGACTCGTAATCTCAGGGTCGTGGGTTCGCCAAACATGCTCGCCCTTTAAGCCGTGGGGGCGTTAGAATTGCAATCAATCCCACTATTCGTTGAAGAGAACAGACAGATATACTTTCTGGACTCTTTATGTCGATTCGTCAGCTCCAACATATTTCACTTCTGGTTTCACCATACGTTTCGATATTGACACGAGACCAACATATTATTGTCCTTTTGAAAGGTTAAGTAACGTACTAAATACAACTTATGGTATCATTACACCCGAATGAATAAAACTTCTGTTATTCATATAATTTAAAAAATTGTTAACTCAAGTAAAATGTTAGATAGTTGTCGATTCACCTAAGACTTTTAAGGTGTCTTTTTTCTTGAGTTGAAAAAAACACAATGAAATTTCCCTTTTCCCTTAAAAACATCGAAAACATCTCTTCTTAGTAAATAAGCATTCATAATACTTTTCAAAAGCCGGGTTGATACACCCTAAATGCCTCCTGGCGACTCAGTAGCAAACCTGACGGTTTATAACAGTAAATATTGATATGCTTGTGTTTAATAACAAACAGTACTCTTTTATATGCAAAAACGGCTCTTTTGGGTTCAGAAAATATTTTAAATAGAAGAGCGAACAACGTTTCGACCTTCTTCGGTCATCGTCAGGTTCACAAAGAAAGAGGTAACTGGCCGGAAGCTGACCAAATGTTTGGAAGGGGTTGTATAACTGAGTGTCGCAATGTAGAGGGCGCGGTTTGATGTTTGAATATATAATTTTATCTATAATATTAATATAGGTATAATGGCGTTCCTTTATATTGGTTTATTTTGGGTTTAAGTTGTTGTATAAGTAAGGCTTCTTTAATTTTTCGTTTGTTTATGTTTGTTTCTTTATTTAGTATTTTAGTGTTTTCTATGGTTATGTTGTGTCCATTTGACTTGCAGTGTTCGAAAACGTGTGAAGGTGACTTTTTATGTTCTTTGAATCTGGTTTCCATTTTTCTACTTGTTTCTCCTATATAGAAGTCGTGGCAGTTATCACATTGTATTTTATAAATAATGTTGGTGTGGTGTTTGTCAGTGTAGTTCTTACATAGTATAGACCTTAGTTTTGTGCCTGGTTTTTGAATAAATTTAGTGTTAACTGGAATGTTATATTTTGTTACTAGTTTTTGCTGGTTTGTTGGTTATTTGTTTGCTGATGTCAGGAATATATGGTATACAGCAGTATATGGTTTCGTGATTTTTTGATTCGTGAGATATATTTACTTTTGTTGGTTGATTTTGCTTTCTGTCTAGGTGTGTGCGTATAATGTTTTCTACGGTTTGTGGAGGAAACTTATTAATGTTGATGAAGTATTGTTTTATTTTGTCTAATTCATCGTTAATTTTATCTGGTGAGCATAGTTTTATGGCTGTGTTTATCTGGTTTCTTAGTATGTTGAGTTTTTGTTTTGTTTCATGTGCTGAGTCCCAAGGAATGTATAGTCCAGTATGGGTGATTTTTCGGTGGATTTCTGTTTTGAATTGTGTGTCGGTTCTTATAATTTTGAGGTTAAGAAATGATATTTGATTGCTTTCTTCCTGTTCACATGTGAAGTTAATGTTGGGATGTATAGAGTTAATGTGAGTGAAAAAGTTAAGTATGTGTTCTGTAGATTTGAATCCCGCAACCGTGTCATCTACATATCTGTACCAGTATAGTGGTGGATGTAATGCTGTATTAATTGCTTGTGTTTCAACAACAGAAGCCTGCAAGATAGCCTTAGAACTCTATATCCGAGACCCTAACCCAATTATAGACATTCCCAGTAACCAGTTAGCAACCCTCATAGAATTCACCACAATAAAGACAAACTTCGTGTTCAACAACCAAAACTATATACAAACAAATGGCCTAAGCATGGGCAACCCAGTATCACCAGTTCTAGCCAATATTTTTATGACACAAATTGAAACACAAGCAATTAATACAGCATTACATCCACCACTATACTGGTACAGATATGTAGATGACACGGTTGCGGGATTCAAATCTACAGAACACATACTTAACTTTTTCACTCACATTAACTCTATACATCCCAACATTAACTTCACATGTGAACAGGAAGAAAGCAATCAAATATCATTTCTTAACCTCAAAATTATAAGAACCGACACACAATTCAAAACAGAAATCCACCGAAAAATCACCCATACTGGACTATACATTCCTTGGGACTCAGCACATGAAACAAAACAAAAACTCAACATACTAAGAAACCAGATAAACACAGCCATAAAACTATGCTCACCAGATAAAATTAACGATGAATTAGACAAAATAAAACAATACTTCATCAACATTAATAAGTTTCCTCCACAAACCGTAGAAAACATTATACGCACACACCTAGACAGAAAGCAAAATCAACCAACAAAAGTAAATATATCTCACGAATCAAAAAATCACGAAACCATATACTGCTGTATACCATATATTCCTGACATCAGCAAACAAATAACCAACAAACCAGCAAAAACTAGTAACAAAATATAACATTCCAGTTAATACTAAATTTATTCAAAAACCAGGCACGAAACTAAGGTCTATACTATGTAAGAACTACACTGACAAACACCACACCAACATTATTTATAAAATACAATGTGATAACTGCCACGACTTGGAGAAACAAGTAGAAAAATGGAAACCAGATTCAAAGAACATAAAAAGTCACCTTCACACGTTTTCGAACACTGCAAGTCAAATGGACACAACATAACCATAGAAAATACTAAAATACTAAATAAAGAAACAAACATAAACAAACGAAAAATTAAAGAAGCCTTACTTATACAACAGCTTAAACCCAAAATAAACCAATATAAAGGAACGCCATTATACCTATATTAATATTATAGATAAAATTATATTCAAACATCAAACCGCGCCCTCTACATTGCGACACTCAGTTATACAACCCCTTCCAAACATGTGGTCAGCCTCCGGCCAGTTACCTCTTTCTTTGTGAACCTGACGATGACCGAAGAAGGCCGAAACGTTGTTCGCTCTTCTATTTAAAATATTTTCTGAACCCAAAAGAGCCGTTTTTGCATATAAAATTCTCAACAAGTGGGTTTCTCGACATCACTGATTGTTAAACAGTACTCTAACTTACATTCGATCATATTGAGTTAGAGGCCTCTAAAGCGAGCTGGACTTTATTTTCGTGTTTTTTCAAAATAAATAATCCCCATTTCAGGACGGGTGTTTTTCATCTTATTGTCTCACTGTCTCAATCTGAAACATTTTCTGAGGTAACCAGGTGTTTGGACTGTGATGTATGGTTCGTTTTTAATAGTCGAGAACACAGTATGTACAAAAATTAAAACAAATATATTGATTTTAAAATCCAATAACTTACTGCAATTTATTGTGTGTTGTTAAGCGTTCATAATTCTTATGCATTATGAAGGGTATAAGAAATTCTTTGCTTTTTTTAAGGTCAGGGTAACTTTCATATGTCCGAGAAAACCCCTTTCATTATTTACGTAAATAATAGAATCGAATATTCATCAATAATCAAATGTACCAGTTTGATTGACTTGGTTTGTTATTGAATTTCGCACAAAGCTACACTGGGTCTATTTGCGTTTGCCATCCATAATTCAACAGTGTAAGACTAGAGGAAAGGCAACTAATCATCGCCACCCATCGCCAACTGTTAGGCTACTCTTTTACCAATGAATATTGGGATTGACCGCACTTATAACATCACCACGGCTGGGAGGGCGAGCATATTTGACGGGAATGCGAAAGTTACCAATAGTAATTGTAACACTAATATTTGTGATATTTGAAAAACTTGGAATCTAAAAACTATATCTCTACTGTTTTTAGAACTTTACACTCTCTTCATATATACGAAAAACCGAGCCAAATATTACAGAGTACTTTGTGTATGGTAAACCGTAAAAAAATTGGCCGAGCATCAGCTTCTTAATAATACAAGCATATATTAGTTACAATCCTAAAATGTTTTATTTATCTGTTTATATAGATTGTGCACCTAAAGTTTATGCACCAGGTTACATTTTTTATCAAAATGAAAAAATTGTGGTACACCGCTTTATAATAATAAATGAGGGTTATTTTTTTTATTGGGCTACTATTTCTTGTATATGACAAATATAATAATTAAAACAATCATGACAGACAAACATAACTCACATTGGTCTGCTAGTATTACGGTAATAGAAGATTTTAATGGCATCAAAGTCATTCACACTTTAGAGGAAAAGCGTATAAATATTATTCACAGTGAATTAAGTGATCTTTAAAGGATAAAATACACGAGTGGATAGAATGACTCAGATCTGAAGATGTTTGAAAGGATAAAATACACAAGTGGATAAAATGACTAAGGTCTGAAGATGAATGAAAGAATAAAATACATGAGTGGATAGAATGACAAAGGTCTGAAGATGTGTGAAAGGATAAAATACACGAGTGGATAGAATGACTAAGGTCTGAAGATGTATGAAAGAATAAAATACTCGAAAGAATAAAATGACTAAGGTCTAAAGATGTATGAAACGATAAAATAATAGAGAGGATATAATAAGACAGGTCTGAAGATGTATGAAAGGATAAAATACACAAGTGGATAGAATGACTCAGGTCTGCAGATGTATAAAAAGATAAAATACACGAAGGAAAAGAATTTATAAGGTCTGAAGATGTCTAAAAGGATAAAATACACGAGTGAATAGAATGACTCAGAACTGAAGATGTATGAAAGAATAAAATTCACGAAGTAATAGAATTACTAAAATCTGAAGATGTATGAAAGGCTAAAATAAACGAGTGGATAGAATGACTAAGGTCTAAAGATGTATGAAAGGTAAAATACACGAATGGTGACAATGACTAACGTCTGAAGATGTATGAAAGAATAAAATACACGAGTGGATAGAATGACAAGGGTGTGAAGATGTATGAAAAAATAAAATACACGAAGGAATAAATTGACTCAGATCTGAAGGTGTATGAAAAAGTAAAATACACGAAAGAATAGAATTATTGAGGTCTGAAGATGTATAAAAGGAAAAACAAACGAGTGGATAGAATAACTGAGGTCTGAAGATGTATGAAAGAATAAAATACACAAGTGGATAGAATGACTAAGGTCTGAAAATGTATGTAAGGATAAAAACACGAATGAAAAGAAAAACCTCGGTCTGAAGATGTATGGAAGGATAAAATACACGAGTGAATAGAATGACTAAGTTCTGAAAATCTATGAAAGGATAAAATACACGAGTGGATAGAATGGCTCAGGTCTGAAGATATATGAAAGGATAAAATACACGAGTGGATAAAATGACTAAGGTTTGAAGATGTATGAAAGAACAAAAAACAAGAAGGAATAGAATGACTTAGGTCGAAAGATGCATGAAAGGATAAAATACACAAGTGGATAGAATGACTGAGGTCTAAAGATGTATCAAAGTATAAAATACACGAGTGGATAGAATGACCAATGACTGAAAATGAATGAAAGGATAAAATACACGAGTGGATAGAATGACTCAGGTTTGAAGATGTATGAAAAGATAAAATACACGAAAAAAGAAAATAACTAAGGTCTGAAGGTGTATGAAAGGATGAGAGGCACGTGTAAATAAAATGGCTCAGGTCTGAAAATATATGAAAGGATAAAATACACGAGTGGATAAAATGATTAAGGTCTGAAGATGTATGAAAGAATAAAAAACAAGAAGGAATAGAATGACTCAGGTATGTATGAAAGGAAAAACAAACGAGTGAATAGAATGACTAAAGTCTGAAAATGTATGAAAGGATAAAATACACAAGTGAATAGAATGACTAAGGTCTGAAAATGTATGAAAGAATAAAATACACGAGTGGATAAAATGATTAAGGTCTGAAGATGTATGAAAGAATAAAAAACAAGAAGGAATAGAATGACTCAGGTCGAAAGATGTATGAAAGGAAAAACAAACGAGTGAATAGAATGACTAAAGTCTGAAAATGTATGAAAGGATAAAATACACAAGTGAATAGAATGACTAAGGTCTGAAAATGTATGAAAGAATAAAATACACGAGTGGATAAAATAACAATGGTGTGAAGATGAATGAAAGAATAAAATACACGAAGGAATAAATTGACTCAGATCTGAAGATGTATGACAGGATAAAATACACGAGTGGATAAAATGACTCAAGTCAGAAGATTATGAAAAAATAAAATAAACGAAGGAATAGAATGACTCAAAACTGAAGATGTATAAAAGGATAAAATACACGAGTGGATAGAATGACCTGGGTCTGAAGATGTATAAAAAGAAAAAACAAACGAGTGGATAGAATGACTAAGGTCTGAAGATGTATGAAAGAATAAAATGACTAAGGTCTAAAGATGTATGAAACGATAAAATAAAAGAGAGGATATAATAAGACAGGTCTTAAGATGTATGAAAGGATAAAATACACAAGTGGATAGAATGACTCAGGTCTGCAGATGTATAAAAAGATAAAATACACGAAGGAAAAGAATTTATAAGGTCTGAAGATGTCTAAAAGGATAAAATACACGAGTGAATGGAATGACTCAGGACTGAAGATGTATGAAAGAATAAAATTCACGAAGGAATAGAATTACTAAAATCTGAAGATGAAAGGCTAAAATAAACGAGTGGATAGAATGACTAAGGTCTGAAGATGTATTAAACGATAAAATACACGAGTGGATAGAATGACTCAGGTCTGAAGATGTATGAAAGAATAAAATACACGAGTGGATAAAATGAAAAGGGTGTGAAGATGTATGAAAGAATAAAATACACGAAGGAATAAATTGACTCAGATCTGAAGGTGTATGAAAAAGTAAAATACACGAAGGAATAGAATTATTGAGGTCTGAAGATGTATAAAAGGATAAAATACACGAGTGGATAGAATGACTAAGGTCTGAAGATGTATTAAACGATAAAATACACGAGTGGATAGAATGAATAAGGTCTGAGTATGTATGAAAGAATAAAATACACGAAGGAATAGAATGACTCAGGTCTGAAGATGTATGAAAGGATAAAACAAACGAGTGAATAGAATGACTCAGGTCTGAAGATGTAAACCAGTGAATTAAGTGTCCCCGATTAGCTCACATTCAAAACTAAATACTGTTTACAGACTTATATTGATCGAGAGAGCTCTTATTTTTGATTCATTTATTGATTTTCAGAAACCAAAGATAAGTCGTGTCATCTTGTCCTCTTTTCCAATTTGGTCATCAAAGGCTATCTAATATTTTTTACTTCTATTGCTTTTGATTTTTTTTCAAACGTTTCACATCTGGTCTCACCATATGTTTCAAATCTGAAATGAAGATTTTATTTATTATACTATTTCTAGAAACTTAGTTCTAGATTACAGTTTTCACGTGATCACTTCTGTCATCTATACAGCAGTAATTTCGGTTAAATCCTGGTTGTCTATTTCTGGAAACTTAGTGAGACGTGATCTTTTCTGTGATATCTCGATCAGTAGTTTTGATTTACACCTGGTTTTGTTTTGCTATATCTGATATTCCATATCATTTTTAGTGTAGTAGTAATGATATAAATGTTTTAGGAGCTTCATTCCTGTATACAGCTCTCTTCTTTTTGGCCCAAAAGTAATTCTGACAACTTATAACGCTAAAAATCAGTATAATTTTTGTCTCAGTATTGAAAAATAGAGAATTATGAAACCTTATATTTCACCACATAAATATTCGATGATTTACAAATGTAATGTATAACATCTTGGAATACAATGATTACTTTAAAGTCCATTGTAAAACATCTTCATGTCAAAGTGAAACCAAAGAAGTGTGGATAAAGAGTGAAACTATAAGAGTTTTGACTATAAACGTGAAAAATAGAAGAAAATATTGCAGAAAAGAATAAGAAATATCTTACATTATATGTTTATACATCAAGACAAGGTCTTCATGAACAATAAGTAAAATGTGAAAATAATAAAGTTAAACTAATTATGATTAGAAAACTCTTAACAGCTTATACATAACCGATGTTATATAGAAAGTATTGATATATATTGTAAGATTATTTAGAATTGAAAAATAAAATATATGAAGAGTATTGCACGTACTAGACACACATAAATTTAAATAGAGTTTTCTAAGTTAGTTTAAATAACAATTTATTTGAATTTCAATGGTTCAATTTGCGTATGTAATGCACCCTGGTGAGTAAGAGCTCAACACATAATGACACGTGTTACAAAGTAGTTGTACCTATACGTGACATTCAGAGATTTGACAACTCAGGAGGTTCTTAGTGTATTTTTCAAACAATTTATGTCACTAGCACCGGACTCCAAAACTAATGTATCTGGTTCTGACGTACTTCGTGGCAAGTTAACAAACTTTAAAGGACAAATATAATAATCTAAGCTATTGTCAAGGCCATATCCCACCATACCGAAATTACTCACTTGATCCGATGCTAAACACCACCTTTATTGATATAAACGGATGAAAATAGTGACAAGATAACCATATAGAAGATGCTTCTCCATCGCGGGATAACCCAGCTAACAGATGGTCCCCGTCATGAAACTAGGAAAATTGAAAAATTGGGATTAAATGTCTTGCTTAATGACATATAACAGCATGAGACGAGCTAGCCTCAACTTCGCAACCATCCGACTGAAGATCTAGTTAACTTAAATAGTAGCTGATAAGACAAGAGATACTTAACATTTTTTGTCCATTTGTATTTGATAAACGAGCTTTCAAAAACAGGAATTTGTGACATTTTCACCTACAAATATTAGTGCGTGCACTTCGTATGAGAGACTAAACACTGTATTTCGTTGAAACTAAAGTGAAAACATGTATCTTTGACATGAGGGAGGATGTTCCTGTAGGATCACACATCTTACCTTAAGCTGTTATCGTAAAGCAATTCCACACTAATATATTCGTCTGTCTGTCGGTTTTCATTGTTTGGAATAAGTAAATGTAAAAATCCTTGAAATATGTACTTTGTAACCCAAAATAATTCAAAGTACCTCGCCTAAGTCAAAGGTGTTAAGAAACATTTTAACACATTCTTCACCACTTTTAATCATATGATCACGTAAACAATACTTACATATAATCGACACTAGAGGACAGCACATTATAAACAGTGATATACAAAAGTGGTCCTTTTATCCATTTTCACTTGAGTTCGCGAAAAAACTGAAATATCGAAACATTTTGTCTCAGCGTGCGGGAAACTTTTTGAAACGTTTTTATCAGATTTATCTGTTCTCTTATCTATTTTATTATACAGAGAAAATATTTTGCTTATTTCATTTTATGCAAAAATCTTTTGTTTGCTTAATTAAAATAAAGGTAATTCTAAATTCACTGGTAACCCTAATAAGTTGTAGAGTGAAGAATATTGTGACAATATAGTTGTACATTTTAAAAAAGATCACAATCAGTGGGTACCTACAAACTATACGTTTAAAATAATCCATAGAAATGGGGGCTTTTTTATTATTGTTATACACCAACAATTCAGTTTTATGGAGAGGGCTAATTAAGTTAACTTAAATATAATCCTTTATTTTGATTTACGCATAATATGTAATAAACTGTGCTTGCGTACTAATTGGACACACTTATAATATAGCCTGATCTGTCACGAGTAATTCTGTAGATGGCAGCACTAGTAACATAAAACTCGGAATGGTACAACTTGTGCTTTTACACCAAAATTTAAAACAGTAGTCTGTAAGCGATTTCATTGGAGATAACAAAGTAACTAAATCCTACTTTTATATAGAAAAAGAAATTTGATTGTTCAACCAACAGGCTACACAATACAAGATATTTGGACGTGTTGTGATTTTATAACTTTAGAGTCCCCTATATCTGTTATTATAATTGATATTCTTCAGTTAATAGCGTCACACATAACTGTTTTTCCAAAGTATAATTACTATCAGGTCATCCCTTGAGTAATAATCAATTTTAGATTCAGAAAGAGCCAAAGGATTTCGAACACTTTTAATATTATTCAATCATAAGGATTTGATTAATGATCTGAAAAAGTAGAGTTGGGTTAGTGTCTTTTGTTTGTCTGAACATTTTTATACACGTCCTACTACATATTTTTTTCATTCAAGTCTTCTACAAAGATAGAAATTTCTGTATTAAATTTTCGGATACTACTTTTGGGATGACCTGATAATTCTATACATAAATTCAAGTTTTATAACTATAAACTTTGCAAATTCAATATGATTGTTTGTTTTGGAATTTCGCACAACGCTATTCAAGGGCTATCTGTGCTAACCGTCCCTAATTTAGCAGTGTAAGACTAGAGGGAAGGCAGCTAGTCATCACCACCCACCGCCAACTCTTGGGCTACTCTTTTACCAACGAATAGTGGGATTGGCCGTACATTATTACGCCCCCATGGCTGAGAGGGCGAGCACGTTTGGCGCGACTCGGGCGAATTTAATATGAAACAAAGAAATGTGAAACTAATATATAACAGATGTTTTCAGATATTAAAATAGTAACTGTAGTGTCACGAAGGATGAGTGAGAAAGTTTCTTGTGTATGAGGTTCCAAGTAGAGAGTGTTCTTAATCTATAAGCATCATACTTTGTCATTGTTTGTACAGATATTTTTATTATATGAACTGTTTTGTCGGGGAGTGCTTATTAGTTGTGTGCACTGTACTCGTTCATTGTTTGTAAATATATTCTCTGTTATATTAACTATTTTGTCAGGGAGTGTTTATCGTTTGTATGCATCATAGTTTGTCATTGTTTGTGTGTACAGATATTGTGTTTATTCGTGAATGTTTAATATTTAGTATTAAGTATTTTTATGCTGATTTGTTTAGCAAGTTTAACTTTGTCTAGTAATCCACATTTTTGGATATTTTACATTCAAGTTTTGTATGTTATAACCATCATTTTATTATACGTAAATTAAACAAAACAGTGCTGAACTATATGAGTTCATATTGAAAATCTATCCTAACAAATAAAGAATTATGTTAATTGAGAAGACGTAGAAAAAATGTTATAATATTAATCTTATTAATAAAATATAAAAATCTTCAGTATTGTTTTGATTATTCATCGGTTCAAAAGTAACCATGGATGCTCTATAAGAATGATAGTCAAATCCAATATTCGGTCATACAAGAATATCCCAAAAGGTGTCGATGAGTGATGTTGAATACTTGCCTTGTCTCTGGTCTGTAAACTGAAAATTATGAATGCCTATGGGCAGATAGTGTCTGTGAAGCTTTATACACGAATTCTAAAACAAACAATGAAAAATATCATAGACAAAACATGCATGTTACAAGCATGTTTGGTTATTTTACAAGTATCTGTTTTTACGATTTTTTAAAAATAATTATAATTATTTTTAAATATAATTTATAGAAAATAAGTTAAGTGCAAATGCGTTTTACTAAATGTGTAGATAATTGTATAAGTTTGTTTTTTGTTCTATTTTGAAGAATGTTTTATTCTAAGAAATAACAATAATCTTTAAATTCTGAGACGAATTATGACAAGGCAGAACCATTGTTGTAAAATCATGTCAATCACCCTTCATTAATTTATTTTGTAAATTATACATCTAATGGTAAGGGCTCGGCATGGCCAGGTTGGTTAAAGCGTTCGACTCGTAATCTGAGGGTCGCGAGTTCGAATCCCACTCGCACCAAACATGCCCATCTTTTGGCTCAGTATGGCCAGGTGGTAAAAGCGCTCGACTCGTAATCCGAGGGTCGAGGGTTCGAATCACCGTCGCACCAAACATGCTCGCCTTTTCAGCCAAGGGGGCGTTATAGCGTAACGGTCTATCCCACAATTCGTTGGTAAACTAATAGCCAAGAGTTGACAATGGGTGGTGATGACTAGCTTGCCTTTCCTCTAGTCTTACACTGCTAAATTAGGGACGGCTAGCGCAGGTAGCCCTCATGTAGATTTGCGCGAAATTCATACAAACAGCGCATGAGTTAAAAATATTCAAAGTCGCTATAATTAGTTAATTGACCGTTTTTTGTCATATATCATCTAAATTTCAGTATGCTGCCTTTACTTTCTTTATATAATTGTAATTTGTTTGTTATAGCATAACAGTTAACTACAAAATTTATTACGAAGATAGTCAGAGGCTACATTAGAATTTTATAAATTATTGGGTTAACAGATTTTTAGATTTTTTTGAAAGATTGAAAAACTGTTTTCATTTCGGTTTACAGATTAACATTGTTATTTGTTTTGTTGGGTTTTGGGGCAAACAACCCGAAGGGTATCTGTGCTATCCAGATAGCTCTCGAGCAGCTTAGCGCGGAATACAAAAACAAAAACAATCTAATGATGACCCATGTGATAGGAAATGGAAAATATGGGTCATAAAGTTTAAACATGTAAACGAGCTTTTGCCATATGTAGTTCCTCCACTCTACAGTTCGTGGCTTGAGTGACGTTTCACTTCAGTAAGACGTTTGGTTAACGTGATAATTAATGGCAGATTGGCACAGATGTTGCACACTTAAATTCAGAGGCTTATAAGGTTCTGAGCTGCTCTCAAACTCTGCTCAAAAAATACCTGTTTACAGGGCTTTTTGTACTGGCCGAGTCGCTTGACGAAATTTGTCTTGTCTCCCAAGAGCATCCCAAGCTTGCTGTAATGAAATTAGAGTTTGATGAGCGTTAAGCCACTCTATTCGGCCATTCTCTTTTTATTTGAGAATTGTGTGAGCTAGGTTAGTACGTCAGGGTCATCACTTAAGCTGAAACCACAGTAATTTCATCTGTACACGGTAGTTGATAGAGTTGTAAGTTGTGATATTAATGGCACCATTCTACAGATGTGGCGATCATTATGCTCTCCAGCAGTTATTTCTGCCTACACCTTACCTCGAAATTGATATATGCGTTATGTTTTTGAATAAACATGGGATTGATCTGAAATCACATTCTCTCCAACTGAGTACAAGTCTGTCACTCAACTCCAGGGTAAGCCACATATCATCTTAAAATAATTATTGCTGTCCATGTTGTTGATTCACCAGGCGTGATTTTTGTACAGTTACAAACGACTTGATTTGTATCTTACTTTGAGCGAAATCACTGGGTATCTGGCATATAGACCGGTTCATTAGATCTATTTCTAACAGACTATACACAGACTTGGCGTCCAGTTCTGACTGTGAACATCAGATATTATCTCTGAGATTGTAGACACAAATGCGTCATCGCTATACCAACAGATTGCGATACTCTGTTTCTTTTGTAGGTATTAGTCTGTTCTGTTCAAGTATTTCAACAACTTTGACACTGATTGGAAACGCCCCATTCTCTGTGGCACAGCGATACGTCTGCGGACTTACAACGCTAAAAACCGGGTTTCAATACCCGTGGTGGACAGAGCACAGATAGCCCTTTATGCAGCTTTGTGCTTGATTCAAAACAACAACGACTTAGAAACAACTTTATATTATGCTTACGAAAAAAGCCTTCTTTGATTGGTTATCTTTCGTTTGCTCAAAGACTCTCACATGAGTTTAATATTAAAATGCCTTTTGTGAGGTTTAGCTAGGTTCGTTACCAGTTTGAAACACTTTCAACCCTGTGATTTGTTGCAAAGTGGTAACTGAGATTAATCTGCATGAGAAGATTATAGAGTATATGTTGAACGATCACCACTTCCCTTTCAGACCTTAAAACTGGCCATTAGATCTCTGGTCATCAAAACGACTAGATGACAAGGTGTCTGAAATAATATTACAAATTTCGATTACTCTTATGTTGTCTTTGATCTTTTGATATAAAACGTTGCTAATATTTGGACAAAGTTTCAAATACAAATCCTCGTTCACCTTGTAATTGCCTGAAGGATATTAAATCGGACCATTCGCTGGTACAAGGCCAAACAGTTCTGTAATCGATTTATCTTCTTGTTTCAAAATGAAAATTGAAAAAATAATTTTAATGCTCAATAAGAATTTGATTAAATTTTCATATATTTCCAGTACTTTCTTTTGTTTGCTTCAACTTCTGTATTTAAGTACACGATGAGATAAGACATAGATCATAGTAGTTAATGACTAGTCAAAGAATTTTTTATCAGCTACTAGTTGTCAAAAAAAAAGCACGTTTCACAATTTGGGACCGTGGGTGTATTATAAGAATGACAGTCAAATTCGGCCTGGCATAGCCAGGTGGATAAGACACTCGACTCGTAATCTGAGGGTCGCGGATATGGATCGCCGTCACACCAAACATGCTCTCCATTTCAGCCATGGGAGCGTTACTATGTGACGGTGATAGCCAATCCCACTATTCGTTGGTAAAAGAATAGCCCAAAAGTTGGCGGTGGGTGGTGATGACTAGCTGCCTTTCTTCTAGTTTTACGCCGCTAAATTAGGGACGGCTAGTGCAGATAGCTCTCGTGTCGCTTTGCGCGAAATTCAAAACAAACCAAACCAGTCAAATTTCACTATGTAATCAGACAAAAGTAACATAAGAAATAATGATGGTTGTTGTTCAGTGGCTGATTTTCCTCTACATTTTCAGTTTAAAATTAGTGAGTAGCTTTGCGCGTATTTCCGAAAAAATTCAAAATACATGGTGTAAAATATGATGTTATATATAACAACATTGTATAAGATGTTGAACAGTATGTGTGTGTTTTTATAGCAAAGCCACATCGGGCTATCTGCTGAACCCACTGAGGGGAATAGAACCCCTGACTTTAGCGTTGTAAATCCATAGACTTACCTATGTACTAGGGGGGCAGACTGAACAGTGTTGTTAACAGGGAGGATCCCTAACTGATTAATTAATGTGTTTAATATTTACAGCTTTGTGGTTTTTTGACACTGAACAGTACTAGTTAAACTGTTATACTAAATTGTGTTATTTATTTCAATCATTTTTAGTCCTAATCTTCGTACATAGAGGCAGAATCTCTGAAACTTAACGTTTATATCGTTCATTTAAAACTCTGCTTTAACTGATAAAAGATATAGGTTTATTATTTTTTCTCACCGGTGTTAATTAGCTGGAGTAAAGTAATTATAAAAGTGGTAAACTGTTTTGGATGTAAATCACAAATAAGATAAGTTTGATAAGAATATTTCTATTTTAGAGAAAAAACATTTATTGAACTGGAGTTAAATACAAAATGTACTACAAGAGATTAACGTTAGTAAACTTGTATGATTTAGGATTCTCACACAAGAAACCTGAATACAGCTAGAACAAAAAAAAAATATTTGTTTGATTTAGAAATCTGAAACAAACCTAAGACGTGTCAGAAAATATTGTTAGAAATCACAGAAATATACTGTTAGATAATATCTTTGAACTCATAGCAGCTGTGGTCTTAGGTTTGTTTCAGATTCCTAAATCAAACAAATGTCTAGCATATAAAACAATACAATATTGTTGGATATAATGAAACACGAAACTCACATGATTAAGAATTCTCAAACTATAAGGAGGCGTTAAATAACATTGTTGGGGGTCATTACGTGTGAAGCTTGTATGAATGAGTATTTTCAAACAAGTTGATTGTATCGAATTAATTACATTTGCCACAAGACTGATACACAAAATGTTCTTTCTAACAAAAATATATTTTAATGTACAACAACAATACAATTTACAATAACGGTTATTACAAATAATGATCACTCTGGAACTGATAGTACATATAGGCTATAATTGTTAGAAGTTACCAACTTTTCCAACACTTAAATTTATAACAAATAAATAAACAGGTGAGACCTTGGTTTAACATATATTGAATCGTTTGATTTATCATTACATGTTCGGCATGTTTCAGTAACCGTTAAATTGTGTTTATTAAACACATTTTCTCTCAGATATTTTGTTAGGGATACGACAGCCATTTATGTAGTTCAAGTTTTGTTATATGTACATTTTAATAAAGAATTTCCCTTTTATTATTATACGTTGTTAACAACATACTAATGGGAAACTGTGTAAACCTTGGAAACCTGTGATAAATTTTCATTATAGGGTAATATGTGACGAAAAATCTATCGACCATTGTTACGTATTACAATTCCTATTGGAGGAGTCTCCGATTTGTTATATTACATAAGCATGATCTCCAATTGTTTGTTGTTGTTTTTTTTTAATTTCGCACAAAGCTACTCGAGGGTTATCTGTGGTAGCCGTCCCTAATTTAGCAGTGTAACACGAGAGGGAAGGCAGCTAGTCATCACCACCAGCTCTTGGGCTACTCTTTTACCAACGAATAGTGGGATTGACCGTCACTTATAACGCCCCCACGGCTGAAAGGGCGAACATGTTTGGCGTGACGGGGATGCGAACCCGCGACTCTCAGATTACGAGTCGCACGCCTTAACGCGCTTGGCCATGCAAGGGCCAGTCTCAAATTACCGAAAATTTAAATTTGAGCTTAGAAGTTGATTGAATGTTATCATGTATCAAATTAATTACATTTGCTACAAGACTGATACACAAAATGTTCTTTCTAACAAAAATATATTTTAATGTACAACAACAATACAAGTTACAATAACGGTTATTACAAATAATGATCACTCTGGAACTGATATTTTATCGATGATCTACAATGAGAGGATTAATTCTCAGTTAATATTGTTATACTTCGCCTTACACCCTTTACAAGCTGACTTTTCACGGACAAAGATATCTAATGTCCTCGTAGAAATACTAACCTTCGAAGTTAATTCACTGATGTTGACTGGCTTATAATGTTTGAAATATATAAACGTTTCTGGTCAAATATCTGTAGCTTTTTCGATTAATAAGCGTTTATCGCAATTATTGCTTCTGTGATTTGTTGTATACTTTCTGTAGCAGACCAATATTATTATTAAACTTTCACAAACTGTGTTGCGCTTTACAAGCTTTAAGACGAGGTTCTCGAAAATTCAGTTAGCCCAAGAATACTGGTATTCACATATATGATACATTGTTGATTCTTACGCTCGAGAATTTTCAACAAATTTAGAGAACATACGAAACTCTGGCAATACACCTATGCATTTCTAAATATATATTAAACTAAACCAAACAGAGATAATAAAGTAACTACATAATAGTAAATCCATTACACCTTTTAAAGCCAAGATTAGTTATTAAATACGTTCAAACTATGAAGGAACAAACAAATTTAACATTTGTTAAACTTTCTACAGAATAATCCCAGTTTTTGCACATCAAAAACGTATATCATATTGAATCTAATTTTAATTATTTTTAATTACATTACATAAGTAGAGTAAAACGAATACTGTACTGATTAAAATTTTAAACAAGGAGCAATCCTCAAGAGCCGAGAATGCAATTAAATCCCAAATCAGTCAAGAGATATGAGCGAAAAAGTTGCACTTAAAAAAAGCCAACAAATTCGAAACCATTGTATGAGTCTATAGGCCGCGGATAAAAATGTTTTGTACAAAACTACAGAAAGATATGGTGAATAATATACTACTGAATGTAAATATGTTTTTTTAAGAGTCGTAATAATTTTATTAATTTTGAACCAATCTAGTTTTCTCTTTTACTGTTGACAACCAAATTCTCGTCCTAAACAAAATCTTCATAATAAAGAAAGTGTCCATTCAGATGATCACTTCTAGTTTCAGATCATCACTTCTAGGCTCAAATCATCATTTTCATGTTCAGATTATCACTTCTAAGCTGAGACTATCACTCCTCGGCTCAAATCATCACTTCCAGGTTCAGATCATCACTTCTAGGTTCAAATCATCACTCCTAGGTTCAGATAATCACTTTTAAGTTCAGATCATTACTTCTAGGTTCAGATCATCACTTCTAGGTTCAAACCATCACTCCTAGGTTCAGATAATCACTCCTAGGTTCAGATCATCACTTTTAAGTTCAAATCATTACTTCTAGGTTCAGATCATCACTTCTAGGTTCAAACCATCACTCCCAGGTTCAAATCATCACTCCTAGGTTCGGATAATCACTTTTAAGTTCAGATCATTACTTCTAGGTTCAGATCATCACTCCTAGGTTCAGATTATCACTTTTAGGTTCACTGACTTTTGAAGATGAGCTTATGTAAATTAACAATAGAAACATTCGTGAGTTATCAAAAACAGAAAAATAAAGTCTGTTTTGGTGAACATATTTATGTTTCTCGATTTATTTGTTGAAACTAAAATATTTCTCACAGTATTTACCTTGGATTTATCGTAGCATTTGCTATGGCTATCAACGTAAAGTTGAAATTATATTCGAGGTAGATTGTTCTGTCCCAGTACTTAATGTAAATGTAGATTTGATGACAAGAACACTTTTATAAATCAGTTTATAGTTAACATTTCTATGGAGATCTACACGAGGAGAATAAATATATCTTCAAAGAAAGAATGACAAAGACTCGAATTTTTCAATATAAACGCAACCATGAGGTTGAATTGAGGGAACGTTCGTGAAGAAACTTACAACTAGCCCTCTTCGATAAGTTCAACCTTTCTCAACCCTCTTTTATATATTTATAGATTCAGTGGGGTTTGAGGGAGGGCAGATGCATGGTTTGCTTTAAGTGTTATATAAGTATACTCTTCATTATTACAAGTCTTTCTACTCTCTGAATGTGAGACACAAAGCCCTTTAAACATGATATTACAGTCTGTTTTCACTATATTTCCTCAGGTCATAGTTGCTTATCAACAGAGTAAGAATCTACCAGTGAACATATCTGACAATACATAGAAATAATTAAATTCTTTATAAAGGAAACAAGTTATGTGGGATGATCATATAGTTGTCTTCTCTTACAACGATTTTAATACTTTCTGTACATAAAATTTTCTGGATACTTTAATTGCATTATCATACTTTTCCTTAACACCTGGCTAAGTTTAGCTTTAGCTTCAATAACAGTCTTCACTCAAGTAACAAACACACTCCTCAGTATATCTGGCGGTTTCCTGTTGAGTCGTACTGCAGTAATACGAAGCCCCTGTGTTATTATAACAACTTTCAAAGCTAAATATTAAATTACTTTTATTGTTTGTTTGTGTTTGAATTTCGCGCAGAGCTACACGAAGGTTTTAGCCGTATGTAATTTAGCAGTGTAAGACTAGAGGGAAGGCAGCTAGTCATCACCACCCATCGCCAGCTATATGACTACCCTTTTAGTTACGAATAGTGAGATTGACCATCACTTTCTAACGCCCCCACGGCTGAAAGTGACTGGGATTCGAACCCGAGGTCCTCAGATTAAGAGTCGTGTCCTAACCATCTGACCATGCCGGGTCTGTTTTTTAAATAGACTAT
Organism: Carcinoscorpius rotundicauda; assembly: GCA_011833715.1. Classification (NCBI taxonomy): domain Eukaryota; kingdom Metazoa; phylum Arthropoda; class Merostomata; order Xiphosura; family Limulidae; genus Carcinoscorpius; species Carcinoscorpius rotundicauda. The sequence continues at coordinate 54,322,589 of CM022395.1, forward strand.
AAATTTACTCCCCCTTTTTCTTAGATCATATAATATTAGTATGATCTAAGTTATGCTTTACAGTTTTATTCGTTTTTGTAAATAGTTTATCCATACTGCAATACATTTTGTTAGCTGTTTTTACCTTTAAAATATACTCAACCTCAGTGAAAGAAAACACAGCTTATCCCTTGTTTACTGTAGCATAGGTTATGTTTTAAGAAGTTTGAGAAAATAATTGTTTTCACGTGTTTGAAAATAACTGGATTATCTTTTCCTTAACATTCATTCAGTCGTGTTTCCATAATTCATCAGAGATGTTTTTAAAGCATTATTAAGCATATATTGCTGTTAAATGTTGACTTATAATAGAGTAAGAAAATGTTTTTCTCTAAAAAGATTGTTTACCTGTGTTTATAACTTAATGTGTTCTACGGATCACGATCAAGTGGATACGACACTTTTCTGTAATGCTAACCATTACTTACAAAAGAGTGTGGTTTAATTTTATGTCATGATAAGTGATGTTCAGGATAAACTTCTTGAACTCTGTAACGTAGGCAGGGAAACATGATACACACAGTGATGGATCAGTTGTGAGACGTAACAAACTGCGATGGTTCACTTGTAAGATATGATACACACAGTGATGGATCAGTTGTGAGACGTAACAAACTGCGATGGTTCACTTGTAAGATATGATACACACAGTGATGGATCAGTTGTGAGACGTAACACACGGGAATGGCTCACTTGTAAGATATGATACACACACATACAGTGATGAATCAGTTTTGAAACAATACGCTCTCTCAGTGGTTCAGCAGTATGTCAACAGACTTGCTACTCTAAAAATCGGGTTTCGATACCCGTGGTGGACAGAGCACAGATATCCATTGTGTAGCTTTGTACTTAACTTTAAAAACACACAAATAAGACGTATCACACATAGAGATGGTTCAATTGTGGGACATGTAACGTACAGCAATGGTTTCAGTTGCAAGACATGCTACTCACAGTGATGGTTTTAGTTATCGGACATGTTACACAAAGTTATAGCTCAGTTATGAGACATATTACACATAATGCACAGTGCTGGGTCATTTATGAGACACAATATTTATAACGATGGCTAACTTGTGGAGCATGTTACTTGAAGTGATGGCTCACTTATGAAACGTTATATACAGTGAAGGCTCAGTTATGAGACACGTTACACACAGTGATGACTCAGTTAAAGATTATGTTACAGAGAAGACTCACGTGAAATACACGTTACAACGAAAGCTCACTTGAAGGATTTTTTCCCACCTTAGTGATTACATATATACTTTGATATCATTGATACTTTCTGTTTTATTGACATCTTCTCTGTCTTTTAAAAGGATTCAAATAATTTCAATAAGTATATTTCTGGATATATTTCTGGTTATAGTGGGAGTTCTAAGCAGGAAATATGTTTAATTAATTCCAGTTGTGTCAGAGACAAAAGAGTTGGCAACTAAGAAGTTCTATGAATGTGCTTAAAATGTGGTAGAAGATGAAAACCTATAAAACTTCAGTTCTTATGTTGGTTAACTTACTAAAACTAAAAGTTTGTTCCATAAAAAGATTGGAAGCCTAGAGTATTTCAAAATGTATAAAAGCAACTTTGAAGTAGTTTTAGTAACCTATGGTGACCACGTTGGATATAAGTGAATTTGTAATAGAATTGTATAATGTGTAGCTAAATTTGAGTAACGTTGCAAAATCTTGGAAGGGCTAATTATTTATTTGGTTTACTTGATGTGTTTTTGGCCTGATGATTTACCTTAAGTATGATATATAATTATAATTGTTTGTATTTTAACCTATAGTAAAACTTCTGGCAGTTTGTGGGTTTGTTTTTCTTTGTTGTTGTTTTTACCTGACTTTGAAGACCATACAGAAAAGCAGAGTGTATTATAAAAATCCCCCAGTGGTACAGCGGTATTTCTGCGGACTCATTCCTACCAGAAACTGGGTTTCGGTACACGTGGTGAGCAGAACACAGACAACCCATTGTGTGGTTTTTACTTAATTCCACACAAAATAGTATTCTGAAAATAAAAGTAATTCTCAAACAAAGCCAACTGAAACATCTCGAAAATAAAACGAAACTGGAACACTTAGATAAAGTGAGTCGGTTGATCTGTTTTTGTAATGTATATAAAAATCTTCAGGCTGCTAATTTGTAATTCAAGTTATAATAAATAACTTTTTTATCAAACCACATATTCACACTTTTTGTCCTAAGCTATGATATTATGTCTTTACTATAACATCAACTAGTAGGTAAGATTTGTTATAATATTAGTTATTAGATAAGATTAATTATAAAGTCAATTATTTATAAAACCGCTCAGGTTAGTGTTATTATAACGTCAGTTCTTAGATAAGATTTGTTATAATATCTTAAGTTTCATTTCGTCATCTACTGAATCGCATATTTCGTAAAAACTGATACGACACTGTTGTTGTAATAACATGTATTACACAAATTACATACTATATGATATAACACATTATACAACTTTGATTACGATATCAGATATTGTATATGATTTTTTATTGTAAGCTCACACATTTCATTACTTTAACAAAGTACCACAAACTATCTCACCTTTATTCTTATATTAGATATTACACAACCTTTCCAAAGTTGATGTCACATTACTTTAATTAATGTAACACGTTTTAAAGCACCTTTTATGGTTACATCAGATATCACATTATGTCTTCAGTCTGGTAGTACAGTGCTTTTATTTCTGGAATATAAAACTAATCACTTGCATTGATTAATGCTGAAGCTGTCTGGAATAGAGGTGTCTCGAAAGATATGTGTGAATATGGAGCAATCGTGTGGTTATTTATCTTTACTGACATTATCAACCACTTCACGAATCAAATAATACGTTTTGTATGCTATATTTATATAAGATTAACAAAGAAAATTGTTCGGTTTGTTTTGAATATTGCGCAAAGCTACACCAGGACTATCTGCGCTAGCCGTCCCTAATGTAGCAGTGTAAGACTAGAGGGAAGGCAGTCAGTCATCACCACCCATTGCCAACTCTTGGGCTATTAGTTTACCAACAAATAGTGGAATAGACCGTCACGTTATAACGCCTCCACGGCTGAAAGGGCAAGCACTTTTAGTGCGATTGAGATTCGAACTCTCGACCTTTGGATTACGAGTCGAGTGCCTTAACCACTTCGCCATGACGGGCCAACAAAGAAGATGTATTACTGAAGCAGGGCTGATGTATTTTCTGGAAATAATAAGAAAATATTTATATAAAAATAAGACCAACGTCCTTTCAAGTGAAAATTCAAGTCGTTTGTTTTAGTTTCGTCCTCATACGCTATTCTGTACAAAGTATAATTCCGTGAGCTTCAAGGAACAGCAAAGCAAATGTAAAAGTAAGCGTAGTCATACGTCACTTTCTATTGTGCAACACAAACTTTCCGAAGCGGTCCGGATTAGGAAAATGTATACGCCCTTGTGCACCTGAAAGTGATCATTTCGTTCTAAGACCGTTCAACTCACGCAGTGTAGCAGCTGGTTTCCAGTTACGATTGTTAAACTAAAAGGACGAGCAGGGAAAGTAGGATTTACATAAAATTGTTTCCGAAATGAGACGTAAGGTGGCTACAATGGCAGATGAGTTTAAATGGCACAATCCATATAACGTCAATTGGAATGCTAAATATGGATTTTAGCTTTGCACATCTTCAAAGAATTCAGTAATTCAAATGTCATCGTTTCTATGGTTATCTAAAACGGACATCTGTCGTACTATAGGCTACTGCTTAAACAGGAAGGGCCTCTGAAAATTTCTAAATGTAACCAACCCCAACAATATCTTTACTGCACATTTGATATATCAATGAGTATGGTCGTTATTAATTTATAAGCTTGAGAGCTTATACTGTCCATTGCTTTACTGTGCTGCTACCTACTAATATATATATTTATCCAATGATATAAATGGCATACAAGTAATCTTCATAGACAAATATATGGTACATATATATCGTATATTTATTAGGCTTAAACATTTCATAAGAGAAAATTGTTTTCGGGTTGCTTATGATGTCATTTATGTTCTTTTTCTATTGACTATTCAAAATGTCGTAAACTAAAATAGCTCATAAAAAAGAAACTTTAGAGTTATTTCAAGAATTAAAATGAGAAACTCTAGTTAAAAAATTGTGCTTTTTGCCAAAAACATCCAGTATCAACAGTAAAGAATACCCCATTTCACCTGTTTGATCATCATGGACATAATATTATATCGTGTCTCCTGAAGAGGGCGCTAATATATAGAAAATAAGTTCTGTAATTCTGTCTTAAAAAATTCTGAAACAGATGAGACATCCACGTATTTCAGTCAGTTTCTTCTGGTCCACAATGAAAATTTATTTTATTATAGTTTTCATAAATACGAAAAAAATGGCAAAGTCCTTTTTATGTTAGTAAATTTCTCCTGAACAATAACCTGAAGGCCCGGTATGGCCATGTGATTAATGTGCTCGGCTTGTAATCTAAGGGTCACATATTTGATTCCCCGTTGCACCAAACATGTTCCCCCTTTCAGCCGTGGGGGCATTATAACGTTGCGGTCAATTCCACTATTCGTTTGTAAAAGAGTGGCCCTAGATTTAGCGGAAGGTGGTGATGATTAACAGCTTTCCTTCTAGTCTGACACTGCAAAATTAGGGACGGCTTGCAAAAATAGCCCTCGTGTAACTTTGCGCGAAATTCAAACCCGAACAATAACCTGAAATAAAATTATTTATTTCATTTAGGTTAAACCTTCTGAGTATAACAAAATAACGGATTCCTGTGTATAAAAAAAATTAATGGATTTCTGAGTTTGTCATCCAGTGTTTTCCAAAGAACGAAAATATGGAAATCTGATCTAATTCATTTGGGTTATCCTGGAAATGTATGATAGTGAGTTTTACTCGTTTTCGCCGGTTTCTCTTGGAAAATAATCTTGTGCCGGACATTTTCCTCTTATCCCAGCTTCTTGAAACATAGTTTTTGTTTAGGTTCAGCTGCTTGAGAAATTTTACCTTTCAAGTTACATTAGTACATGTTTATTTAGTTTAACTTTATTCTTAAAACTGAATAGTTGGTTCTAGTTGTTACACATAAAAAACAGACAATATTTCTACACATTGAAGTGCTTATTTAAATATAATATACAATTAAAACACCGTCTTATGATCTATGTTTGCTGACAATAAAGTTGTACACAAATACACAACATGTCTGGACGTGTATCTATGGGTATGTATATCAGGGACTACTAATCGTTAGACACAAGTTTTTCAATGTCTAATTCAATGTTGTTTTGTTGTTGTTGTTGTTTTGAATTAAGCACAAAGCTACACAATGGGCTATCTCTGCTCTGCCCACCACAGGTATCGAAACCCGGATTTTAGCGTGTAAGTCCGCAGACATACCGCTGAGCCACTGGGGGGCATCATTCAAAGTATTGTTTGTTTTGGAATTTCGCACAAAGCTACTCGAGGGCTATCTGTGCTAGCCGTCCCTAATTTAGCAGTGTAAGACTAGAGGGAAGGCAGCTAGTCATCACCACCCACCGCCAACACTTGGGCTACTCTTTTACCAACGAATACTGGGATTGACCGTCACATTATACGCCCCCACGGCTGGGAGGGCGAGCATGTTCAGCGCGACGCGGGCGCGAACCCGCGACCCTCGCATGACGAGTCGCACGCCTTATGCGCTTGGCCATGCCAAGCCCAATTCAAAGTATCTCTGACTAATTTAAATGTGTTTCTTCTGTATGTTTCTTTGATTAAATTCTTAGGACGCTTCAAAAGAAAACAATTTAGTGTCAGTTCTATGAAACCGAAGTTCACAAACACACCTTAAAGTCAAGAAAGTGGAAACAGAGTAGTCTATTACATTCATTTTTGACAGAGGCTAATGTGTCGGTTACATGATTTTTTTCAAGTGTTATCCACAACGAACGTTCATATTGCCTACTTAAACAGATAACAAATGTTTATTGTGTTTGAAAACATTCTTTTTAATTAAAAAAGTTTCTTAGTCACCAGAAACATTTCAATTTTAAGAATAATCTGTAAACAATACGTTTTCATATTCATATATTTTCATCGAAATTATTATTTCTAATTAAGTATCAAGCTACATAAAAGGTTTCTATAATCTACCCACCACGACTATTGAAACCTGGTTTCTAGCAGTTTACGTCTACAAAGATACCATTGTGCTACTGGGGGCTGCCTAGCATTAATACTAGAGTGTTTTTTGTTTGTTTGTTTGTTTTAGAACAAATCTACGTTGAACAATCTGCTGCATCCATGTGGAGAATCGAATCTCAGATTCTAGTGTTGTAAGCCCGTAAACTTACCACTGACCAACTGGGTAACCCCTCAAATCCTGTCGATAAATATCTCCGTCACAGCATAAAAGCTTATAAACAAAATCAAATGAAATGATTTAACGCATAATAATTATGTGTGTGTAACTTCAAAGTCACAGTTTTCATTCGTTTGTACTGAAGAAAATGATGATTTTACCATAGTAATACCACAAGTACTACTCCTCGCTGGTACAGCGGTAAGTCTACGGATTTATAATGTTAAAATAAGGGGTTCGATTCCTCTCTGTGGGCTAAGTTGGTAGCCCGATGTGGCTTTGCTATAAGAAAACACATACACACACATTATAAGTGCTAACCAGTTGTACTACTCTATCTGTACCACCTGTAGGGCTCACCGGAAGAAGATTTATCATTTATCCTACCCATGTAATTCACTGGTGATTATCCGATTTGATACGAAATGTTATTCTAGATGCTTAAAAAATTACTTCTAAGATATTTTTTTTCAAATGCTGTTTGGTGATTTGTAGAAATAATTTGGTTGTCGACTTTCTGATTGTTCAAGAAAAAATTTTAAATCCCACAGTGAATATACTATACTTGAAATAATTATGCGAATATTATGGGATTGCTCTCCTCCGTTATGTAAAAACGAATTGTTCCAGAGTTAACATAAGTAATCTAGTAATGTACACCGCAAGTGGCTATTATCAAAGCAATCAAACACTTCCACACTATATAGTGTTAATGACTCATTATACACATTAGTCTTTAGTTTCACTCATAGATTTTAAGAGCATAAAGCCTATAAAAGTACCATTCCCAGACAGAAAAGTAGATTCGGCTGGTGAAAGATACTCCATTATGCAATCGAGGCAAAATTCCATGTTTCAGAGACAAATGTATGGAAACTGGAGAGACCTTGACAATGACCCAAATGCAGGTTACCTCCTGATCCATCAGTAAGATACACACATTAGCACGAAGTAACCTGAATATACGTGTATACATTTAAAAGAAACTGTCTGGAAAAGAGAACCGAATCAAAGGCTGAATAAAAAATCGACAAATTTGGGGAAACAATACCTTAAAGGAAAAAAAAAAGAGGCCAACATGGGTTGATAACACTTGAAACCAAGATTTTGGTCTGGTCAACATGGGTTGATGACACTTGAAACTAAGGTTTGGTCTGGTCAGCATGGGTTGATGACACTTGAAACCAAGGTTTTGTCTGCATACGTTCCCAAGCGAATATTATTAAGATTTTATAAGCTTATATATAGAAACTGAGAAACTTAACTGGTAACTGACTAATTTGTCTGAATTGTAAGAAACAATACAGAAATTGTGGAACAAATTTTACAGTCATAAACGCTGATAAACTTAAGGTTCTTATAATTAAAGTGTACTATTTTGTTTAAAGCAAACCCAAAACACTAATACGTTGTTCTGCTCGTTTTCTTTCCTTTCGTAGTTTTTTTAACACTGTATTGTACTCATGTCAAATTAACTATATGGTTACAATTACAACCTATTTTTGACTCCTGTGAATGTATACCTACGCGTTTCTGTAATTATTTCCTTTAACGTAAGTGTCTCAACTAATAGTTTCCCTAATAATCTAGCACGCGTGCATCCAGTAAATGTTTGGTTTGGTTTTTTGGAATTTCGCGCAAAGCTACTCAAGGGCTATCTGTGCTACCCGTCCCTAATTTAGCAGTGTAAGACCAGAGGGAAGGCAACTAGTTATCACCACCTACCGCCAACTCTTGGGCTACTCTTTTACCAACGAAAAGTGGGATTGACCGAACATTATAACGCCCCCACGGCTGGGAGGGCGAGCATGTTTGGCGCGACGCGGGCGCGAACCCGCGACCCTCGGATTATGATTCGCGTGCCTTAGGCGCTGGGCCATGCCGGGCCTTCCAGTAAATGTTAACACTTTCCTAAAATGTATCCAACATTTATGACGCACAACACTATTATCAAATCATCTTTGTGGTGTCGTACCAGAACCCTTGTGGCTTGTTTAATGTTTCGGTACACGATATTACACAATTGCGATTACTGCAAGTGAGGAATTTGTTCGGTGTATAACAATGGTGTACGATTAACATCATCCTCCGCTTGAATAGCGGATTTAAACGCTAAAATCAGGAGTTGGGTTCCTCTCGGTGGACATAGCAGATAGGCTGACGTGGTTTTTACTGTAAGAAAAACACACATGAGTAATATCAAACAAAACCCAAAAATATTAGAGACTCTACAGTGTATTATTTAATCCAAACAACTTTGCAATGTTAGCTTGAGCACATGCAATCTAATCAGAAACGTTTTAGAAAGGCCCGGCATGGCCATGTGGGTTAAGGCGTTAGATTCGTAATCTGAGGGTCTCGGGTACAATTATCCTTCGCGCAAAACATACTCGTCCTTTCAGCCGTGGGGGCGTTAGAATGTGACGGTCAAATTAAACTATTCGTTGGTAAAAGAGTAGCCGAAGAGTTGGTGGTGAGTGGTGATGACTAGCTGTCTTCCCTCTAGTGTTACACTGCTAAATTAGGGACGGCTAACGCAGATAGCCCTTGTATATCTTTGCGCAAAATAAAAAAAAACAATTTAGATGTGGCGAAAAGGGGTTGATCTTGTATGAAGAAACGAAAATAAAAGTTGACGCTCAAACTGTTAGCCACATTTATAGCATTAATACGAATTTTACAAGTGCTCATTTATTAGTTAGCTAGACCGCGTTTTTTGTCCCACTTGGGTCATGATGATGTGTAAAACAAAGAACGTGTACAGTTTTGATTTCATTCCTTTAAGTCGAACAACGCTTTATCCTTTCTTTTGTCCACATTCTTTTTTCACTTCTATGGTGTTTTTGATCAGATATCATGATTTATTATTGATACACACCGACAAGCTACAGCAAGTAAGAAAGTGGCACGCGATAATGAACAACATTAATTTTAGGATTGCAACCCTATTATTCGAAATAGACCTATGTTTTCCAAAAACAGCCAGATTAAAAAAAATATACGATGGTAGTTTTTCCTCTCTAAAACAGTGTTAATAACTCTTTTTATAGTAACGTCGTGGAATCTAGATTAACAGTTTCTTGTCATCACCCACATGCAACTGGTATAGCTGTATCAAGCATCATTATTTATGATGATTGTTTCACCTAATATCTTGACCCTAAACGCTCTTTAATTAAAATAACTTCATAAACTTTAGCAAAGCTATGCTGAAAAATTGGCAATGAATAATCAATAATAATCGCCCGACTAATTGCTAATCTAGTTTGCTCGGTCTAACCAATACTTATGTATCTGCACGTGCTTTCTTTTCACCTTATAGTTTTGCTACTCTAAATCAGCCATTTTTAATACTAGTCTACTAATACTATAGTCTAATACGGTCTACTGTTACTTTAACGTAAAGATGTAAAAAATTTAGACTCACAACCTGCATGACTTTTTACGTAGGCATGCGCAAAAGGTTTGCACAAATGGTTATATTTAGACTAAATTCAATACCTATTTATTGATTATAAAGAGCTATCAGTTAACAAATTTGAAAAGAAATTCTTAAATGTTAATTTTGTTTCGCTTTCAAGTATTCCGTACTTTCGATGCAAGGAAAACATGTAATCAAAACAGGAGATTTTAGATGTCATGTATTTCTTAAATGGATTATATTGAAACTGGTTGTACAGTACAGCACATCTGTCGAAAATATGTGATAGTACGAACTACCACTGTTCAGAAAATAGGTGGAATATTGTTAAACTATTACAGCTGTTAATAACACATGATATAGCCTGCAGGCTTTGTTTTTTCCGAACAACGTATTACGTATCGTATGGTTTGATAAAACCTGTACGAATACTTCCTTTGTTGCCGAACCAATCACAACGTCGAAATAGTTAGCATTAATAAACAAGTCTACTAAACCTATGCTACATGAAACTCAACCATTTGTATCTTAAATCGATCTATTTAAGCTTACGCCTTTAGTAAAAAAAATCTATGAATTCTGATAAATTCTATGCAATAAGATGTTTTTTCTACATTTATCAAAAGAAGAGTTGGTAGGCTAATTCATATTAATATGAGAGACAGTGCCATATTTCGAATCTTCAGATGTTTAATCATAAATATTACATTTTGTTTTTCTTCGAAAAACAAACAAACAACAACTTATCTAGATCTGCTTTAATGTAAAAGAAAAGTTTTTCAAAACATCTTCAAATACTTAGCTATTGTTAATCATTCACCAACGTGTAATTATTGTTATGTCATTATAATTAACTTCTGCAACCAGATTAATTAACAATACTGTTGAGAGCGGATTCTTTGCTACATATCTTGTTTGTAGTTTATTTTTCTCGTGTTCCTTTTTTCATCGTGAACCTGATTTCACTTGTTAAACATTTTGAAATACTCCTACTGCCCTGATAAACCTGTAAGGTATGTAAATTTTACTTTTGACATGCAAAATTCTGAATAGAATATTTCAGCTTTCCTACATGTTCTATTAAACGTAGTTCTAGAGTCGTACAATTTGACTTTATATATTTATTACTAGTTGTCTTTAAAGTTTCAAGACTTTTAACATTGTGTTTGTAGTTATTCTAGTTACCTATCTAAATAGGTAATTAATTTGTTGTTGTTTTCTTATTCTGACATATATTTCACGTCGAAATTTAATGCGTTTATTATTTAGTTATTGTGTATTTCAAGTATAGTGGAACTTTAGAATACCAATTGTATGTTATATTATTTCGTATTATATTATATCAATAAATTATAAAAACTTACTCTTGACTTTTATAACGAGAAGACTGCCTGTTATATGACTCAAGCACATTTATTACTTGTCTGTTTAAGAATGAATGATGTTTTTAGAATGTTAACTGTTATTTTAAGGATAAATCATAAGATTCTAAATCGAGTGTCGAAGATAAATTTCGTTTCATAGGAAAGATGTCACGTGGCTTATGAAAATGGGGCCTGGCCTGGCATGGCCGAGCGCGTTAAAGCGTGCGCTCGTAATCCGAGGGTCGCGGGTTCGCGCCCGCGTCGCGCTAAACATGCTCGCCCTCCCAGCCGTGGGGGTGTATAATGTGACACCACTGACCAATTTCGCTTTGTGCGAAATTCCAAAACAAACAAACAAAGGCTTATGAAAAGAGATATTCAGTTCTCTTGGTAGACGGTAGAGTGCTATTTGTGGCCAATATCTTGTTAGCTGTTTGCTGATATGTTGTCAAATATTCAAATAAAGCCGAATAGACGAAAAAATAATTAACAATTTAGTTTTTATATATTTTGCTTTTATTTATAAATTATAACACTACTACTCTGTGGATTTCCAATTAGAGTTCTGAATTATAAGATTGGTCCAGGTTTCTTTCAAAACTTGAAAGCTTTGATGTAGCACTTGTAATCAAAAGAAACTAAAGACTGTATAACTTACAGTTAGTTCTGTTAAAGTTAAATCAACATTAATGAAATCAATTTCCAAGTGTCGCGGGTTCGCATCCCCATCGCGCCAAACCTTTCAGCTGTGGGAGCGTTATAATGTGACGGTCAATCCCACTGTTCGTTGGTAAAAAAGTAGCCCAAGAGTTGGCGGTGGGTGGTGATGACTAGCTGCCTTCCCTCTCGTCTTACACTGCTAAATTAGGGACGGCTAGCACAGACAGCTCTCGAGTAGCTTGGTACGAAATTAAAAACAAAACAAAACAATCTCTGACATCTTCCGGGCGTTATTTCGTAAACTAATATTTTATTTATTTAAATTATCCCCTTTTTATTTATTTCTCTCTTAAGTCTGTAAATTTCAAGTGGCCTCCACTCTTAACCTTGTTATTTAATGCCGGTTATTGTATATTACTTTAATGACAACATAAATATTTTTAGTTAAGCTATTTATATACCCACCAGGGAATGCTCACATTTTGTATTTTATGAGGCTAAAGAAAGGAGTAACTAAAAACACATTTTATGGCTTTATAGCTGTCTATTAAGTACAAAGTAAAACCAATAAATGTCTTCTTAAGTTATTACTGAAAACAATTATTAAATATTCGATTTTTTATAATGTTTGTTCAGTCAAAACTTAAAGAAATCACGGTGTAGGCGTATGGGCGTGATTCGTGAACCTTCGATTGAGTAAAGCGACACACACACACACAAAAGAAAATCAAATCGTCTGGTCTGTAATACAGCACTCTGACAACAGATGGCACTAAGAAACCACTTAAATTTAACTCAAATATTTTAGTGAATTAACTGTTGATTGATGTATCGATAAATTAGCTATAGATACTTTTCTATTTGTCTGACTTTGCGATAAATCATTATTTATAAATATGTTTTCGAATGGAATTACATACATATAAAGAGAATGTCATTTCAATCTTAATTCTAAATATAAAATTGAAAATTAAATTATTTTATAAACCGTGACCTCGCAATATTTTAACTACACTGAATTTAAATCTTAGACCAAAACACTGAATACAAAAATAATTCAAAAATTTTACAATATATATTATATATTAATGTCTATTTGTAAATTGTCTTCCCATAGGTAAACTTTACAATTTACTTACATTTACATAATTTCCTATTATTCTCTTTTCTTCAATGTTCATCTCACTTACTCCAATATGCGCCACCTAGTGGCGTAGGTTTTTTAAGATAGCGTACGTAATGGTTAGTACAATAAAAAGAGCGGCAATTTCCTATTATAGGAATTGTATTTTCTACTACAGGCATATACCGCCCATTCTATTGTACTGTCTAAACAATCTATTCAAAAATAGGTTTCATAATATCCTACACCAGTGTTATGGGATGATATTGATTATATAATTGAGTTTGAAAACTGTTTTTGGAAAGGCTTTTATAGCTTTAATTCAGATTTTCCACTGCCGCCATCACAAAATAAGATATCACTTTTTATGCCAGTTGATTTTAATAACAATAAAAACTGTTTAATGCACGTGTTTTATAAACCAATTAACTGACAAATGTATTTGAATGTGTATAGTAAGTAACCTAACCACAAAGAACTGAATACTATCTGAATTTGGCCCAGCATATTCTGATGGTTAGGGCGCTGGCCTCATAATCTGAGGGTCACGGTTGAAATTCCCGTCACATCAAATATGCTTGTATTTACAGCAGTGGGGGCGTTATAATGTTATAGTCAATTCTATTATTCGTTGGTAAAAGAGTAGTTCAAAAGTTGGCGATTGTTGTTAATGACTAGCTACCTTCCATCTAGTCCATTTGCACTGCAAATTAGAGACGGTTAATGGAAATAGCCCTTGCGTAGCTTTGGGCGAAGATTAAAAACAAACAAACAATCTAAATTTTGCACAGACGTGATGTATACACATAAAGATTGACAGAATTATCAATGATCTGAAATTTTAGAGAAAATAATTTTAAAAAGTTTTCAACAGTGTAATTACCTAGAAAGTGTAGTTTAAAAGAGATGTAATTGCCAAGGAAGTGTAGTTTTGCATAGTTGTAATTACCAAGGAAGTGTAGTTTAAAACACTTGTAACTACCAAGGAAGTGTAGTTTAAGACAGTTGTAATTATATAGGAAGTGTAGTTTAAAACAGTTGTAATCACTAAAGAAGTGCAGTTTAAAACACTTGTAATTACCAAGGAAGTGTAGTTTAAAACAGTTATAACTACAATGAAGTGTAGTTTAATACAGTTGTAAATTACCAAGGAAGTGTAGTTTAAAACAGTTATAACTACCAAGGAAGTGTAGTTTAAGACAGTTGTAATTATATAGGAAGTGTAGTTTAAAACACTTGTAATTACCAAGGAAGTGTAGTTTAAAACAGTTATAACTACAATGAAGTGTAGTTTAAAACACTTGTAATTACCAAGGAAGTGTAGTTTAAAACAGTTATAACTACAATGAAGTGTAGTTTGAAACACTTGTAATTACCTATGAAGTGTAGTTTAAAACACTTGTAATTACCAAGGAAGTGTAATTTGAAACAGTTGTAATTACCTAGGAGGTGTAGCTTAAAACTGTTTGAATAAAACTAATACAAGTTTTCTAAAACGGAAAAACAAAACAGTGGTATAATTTCCTGAGTTATTAAGCTGTCTTAGAATGTGATTTATTTGTTTGTCCTCTAATTTTTGTAACATCGGTACGACCTAAGGCGGAGAAAACTTGTTGCAGACTTGCAGTCAACGGCTATATTCTTTTGAACTTTCAGCGAGTTCACCAAATTGGTATATTCCCAAAGGACTCCTGTACTGTTCATATCGAAGCAAGTTTTTCTTGTCACTGCCAGTTATAAACAGTTTCTTGTCACAAAGGGATATTCGCAGTGAAACATCACTGACAATTTATTTTTGATGGCGGTTCTCGTGTAAAGAACCATAAGTTGAACCTATACATACTTAATCTTTCGAAGGACATATTTACTTCTCGAGATATCTCATCTAAGTGGTGTTGGGCTAGGTCGTGATAGGGTCATTCGATCAGGAAACTATACGGTTTTGAATTGCCAACCCAAATTTCCTGAGCCAATCTCAAAAAGCACCTTGGTCGTTGCGCATTACGTCAAGGCCTTAACTCACCACGTAACTTCAGAGAACTTGGAGTTACATTGACTGAGAAATTTACCGTAATGTTGTCGACTAACTAGGTAGAACTACACCTTGTAGTTTGGAGTACTGTATGGATTTTTCGTGGAGGAGACTGTCTCTTTCTGACAAACGTGACGTTTTTCGTAACAAAGTAATGCGGATGTGTCGTAGCTTTGACCTCATACAATTTAGGGTGTTCATGTTTTATATCGTAACTGGTGAAACGCTGCAAGCCAGACTGATGTTCCTATAGTATTCAATAAAGAATTGTATTTTATTGTAACTATTGCATTTGAATGCTGCACAATGAAGGCGTTGCTTGTTTTCAGTCTTGTTGCTTTGAAGAGAACTTTACCACTAATTTTATTTAGCCTTCTTATAATATATTTTTTTCCCATTTGTATGATATTGTGGTTAAGATATAACCAAATATATAATATTTAGTTGTACTTACATTGCCACAACCATGTTAATAAGATTCAAAATACATTCTTGTATTTCAGTCTTTATTGAGGACTTGTTGTTCTTGTTGTTTAGAATTAAGCACAAAGCTACACAATGGGCTATCTGTGCTCTGCCCACCACAGGTATCGAAACCTGGATTTGAGCATGTAAGTCCGCAGACATACCGCTGAGCCACTGGGGGGCTTATCGAGGAATGTCACTAAAGAGTAACATTCATGTCACGTTAACAGTGAGGAGAAACAACAGTAAAACTTGTGCCGATGTATGCAGTCGGTGTTTAGAAAACATAGATAAGAATACTGGCGTAGTTTTGGTGACGTACATTGATAACAGGTAAGCGATGTTTAGGAAACACACATAACTGAGAAGGCTTTACCAGTATCTTTACTTTCGTCGTATAGCGGCAGTTCGAAAACACAAATGTATACACTTCCCCATTCGAGTACCTATTCTTTACCAGCGTTATCTTTACCCGGTACAGTCGTAACTCTTTAACCATGCTATCTGTGTTTTTCTGTTTACGTTACCTTTACCTTTATCTTGGTTTCAAGTCATTATCTTTCATGACTGTAAATTACTTTATGTTTATGTTTGTTTTAATCAATGCCTACAACCATTTTGATACTAACGTTAGGTAATCTCTTCTATCTTTGTTATCAACAATTGATATTTCCGTGTTCTCTGATGTCTCCTATATACATAACACCTATATCAGGCACATCATATTCATATATACCACCTATGTCACCTGCGATTTTGAAGCTAGTTTACCTGATCACTACCGTCTTCTCATGTCTGTGTTTTCAATGTCATTTTACTTGTATTACCCATACTTGAAAACTCCTATGAATGCTACTCTTTATCTTTCCTTATAGCTACTTTCGCACTATGTTTTCCACTGTTCTTTACATTTCAGCTTTACGTCATTCTTTGTTACACTTGCCCCCCCCAGTGGCTCAGCGGTATGTCTGCGGACTTACACGCTAAAATCCGGATTTCGATACCCGTGGTGGGCAGAGCACAGATAGCCCAGTGTGCAGCTTTGTGCTTAATTCTAAACAACAACAATAAACAACAATTGTTACACTTGCGATTTTACTTGTATTATTAATCCTTTAGACTTGTGTTATTTCTTCTTTCACAAGTAGATTAGCTGATTTCTTCTTGTTATCCTTACGTCTATATCTGTATTATCCGATCTAATTTTACTTTGTCGTTCTTTTCATTAAATTACATGTTTTAATTTCTCCTACCCGTGATACCTGCACCTATTAATATCGTATTTCTACTAGAATTAGTACCAGCTTAGACTGAAAATTTCAAAATTTATTTTACAAAATTGGCGTTTATATTTCATTTCCTTATGTAGGCGTTCGACTCGTAATCCCAGGGTTGCGGGTTCGAATCCTGGTGGCAAAAACATGCACGCCTTTTCAGCCATCGGGACGTTATATAGTAACAGTCAATTCCACTATTCGTTGGTAAAAGAGCGGGCGGTGGGTGGTGATGACTAGCTGCCTTCGCTCTAGTCTTACACTGCTCAATTAGGGACGGCTAGCATAGATAGTCCTGGTGTAGCTTTGCGCGAAATTCAAAACAAACAAACAAACAAACAATTGTTTGACCTCTAATGATGAGAAGACTTGATTAATTTGTGGTCGACCGTGAAAGTATTTTTTTCAGTTGTTTTATACATAGCTGCAATTAATTGTAACACAAGGTTCTGAAAAGCAGAACATCATGAAAAAAATTAAAACAGTTAGAAAGGAACGCAGGGAAGTGAGATATTACATGTATCAAAACACCGAGAATTTAATTTAAAAGCTAAGCAGTGATTCGATACCAATCAGAGCACTCCCCTAGAGCAAAATAAGAGAACTTCTATACATTTGAATAGATCTCCCTCAGAGCCATGTAATAATGAAATACAAAATCCTCCGTTACTAGAGTAATTTTGTCTAACCAAACCTTAGAATTTGTCTGTTCAGCCTATTCATAACACACATTGTGTTTGTTTAAGATTGTAGTATGTTACAATGAAAACTGAAAGCACCTTTGATTTTGCTAGCGAGCGCCAGTTTTTGCATCTATATATTTTTGTCTCAGTGCTTTAATTTCTACACAAATAGCATTACTTAGAAACTTTCTAATATTTATACAGACATCGATTTAAACGAATGGTATTAATTCAAACAAGAGTTCATCACGTATAATTTAGCTATAAGTAGCTAACAATTTTTTTCTCCAAATTTCTGAGTCAACTTACCTGCACTGACGTATGTTCCGCAGCCCCCGTAAGGGTGCTCGATTGTTTGTTTGTTTGTTTGTTTGTTTTTTTGGAATTTCGCACAAAGCTACTCGAGGGCTATCTGTGCTAGCCGTCCCTAATTTAGCAGTGTAAGACTAGAGGGAAGACAGCTAGTCATCACCACCCACCGCCAACTCTTGGGCTACTCTTTTACCAACGAATAGTGGGATTGACCGTCACATTATACACCCCCACGGCTGGGAGGGCGAGCATGTTTAGCGCGACGCGGGCGCGAACCTGCGACCCTCGGATTACAAGTGCACGCCTTAACGCGCTCGGCCATGCCAGGCCAGGGTGCTCGAATATTCCAAAATTGTAACTACGATTATAACGAAATAAATGTGGGCGCACAACTACGAGGGGAGGAAACACCTTATGTAGTTGCACCATTTCTCGCTTGTAAGTTAATCATTTCCTAATATGGAACACCACGAGTTTATTTAGCTACTTATTTCTGACATCGTAAAAAACATTAATACAGAACCTGTCAGTTCCTGTTAACTTCGTCAGTCTTTGAATTACAAATTTCTAACATTTCTCCAATAAAGTTCCATTTATGATTATATATTTGAAACGTTAACTTAACAATTTTTACTGACATATAGTTAATTTGTTTTGTAAAATATTTTAGTTTGAGTAACTAGTGAGTCTTCGGCTTTCAATGTATACATTTATTCTCCTACACTTCGTTAAAAGGAATTTTATGTTCTAATTTAATCATGAAAGCAGATTGGTGGCACTCACACACATTAAATTATGTTAAACGGATATATTGACAAGAATAATATTCCTTAGGTGTAGTAATTTATTTTACTTTATATTATAATATTTTAAAAGTCCGTTGGAACTACCTTGATATTTTATACTCCGTTAAATAGTTGTAAAACAACCTTATATCTAACCCATCAGACGTTTCTTCCGGTTGTAAACAGTATCAAACATTATAATATCACTGACGTCATATCTTCAATTTCGGACGTTTACATGGTTAAACTGTAAATCTACATGCAGTACTAATCGTGATTTATTAGTTTTGTAAATACAGCATTCGTTGTCACCGATTTACTAAGGTATATTTATTTTGATATTTATGTTTTTTTAGCCAAGTGTATATTTAGAAATGCATATAACTTATGCGGTTAAATGCGTATTGAGAAATTTGTTTGTTTTTGAATTTCGTGCAAAGCTACACGAGGGCTATCTGCGTTAGCCGTCCCTAATTTAGTAGTGTAAGACTAGATGGAAGGCAGTTAGTCATTATTAACACCCACCACCAACTCTTGGACTACTCCCACGAATAGTGGGATTGACTGTAAATTATAACGCCCTCACGACTGAAAGAACTAGCATGTTTAGTGTGACGGAGATTCAAACCCATGTCCCTCGGATTACGAGTCGAGCGCCTTAACGACCTGGCCATGCCGAGCTTGTCTGTAAATACCAGTATTGTTGTTTCACCAGAAATTTCCAGAAAAGCTTATAAAAGGTGAGCTACACAATGCTAAGAGAAAATTTGATATTGTTAATTTGCTGCAGTTAAAAGATTATAAATCTCGGAAGCTATAACTGTGATAAACGCTTATTATTCGGGAAATTACGTGTGTATATGATCGTTTATAGATTTCTTACATTATAAACCGTTTAATTTCAGTAAATTAACTTCCAATGTCAGTACTTATATAAGTACATTACATATCTTCACTGGTGAAATGACAGCTTGAGACCATCTAAGAACTGAGATCTAGCTAGTTACGCGTTAAGCAAACTATGCTGATATCAACCCAAAACTAATTCGATCATCATGAACCGTTGATAAAATATTCATTTTGAGACCAGATAGAATTCTCAGTATTGTAAGTCTGTAAAACTTTTGTACGTATATCTCGTACATCATTATTTCTAATAACCATTATCATAAAGTGTATTGTTGTTGGTGTATTAAAATATATTTGTGTCAAGAAAGAAAACTACGTAATTCAACACTGTTGAAATATCATAAATTCAAATCGACGTTCAATTAACTTATAAGTAAAAGTTAAGATTTCAGGCTACTTCAAATTGAAATACTTAACATTATGTATAACCATACACACTATACTGTCTGTGATATAACAGGAACAACACTAAACGTTCTGCAGTATCAAAGCCACTCTATGTGTTTTCCTGCCTATGATTTTTAGTGACAATACTTGTCTGGAGTATCAACTTACTCTCTGTGCTATATTGTCTGTGACGTAGTAGCAACAATATGAAACTGTTTACGGTATCAAAATTATCATATGTGTTATACAGGCTATAATCTAGTAGCAACATTAGCAAATTGTCTCTAGCATCAAGATTCCCATCGCGTTATATCTCTTGTGATTCCTCAGCTAACTTCAGAGTGTGCACCTTGACCACATATGCTACACTATAAGCGGTGTTTAATTAACAATCCTAAATCGTTTACATTATCAAAATGTAGTGATCCATACTAGTCTACATTATTAAAAATAACGTCGCTGTGACTGTTAGCGATCGCAGTTGCCCATGGTTTTGAATTGTTAGAACGCAAGACAAGCAAACGATTTGCAGAATTAAAGTGTAACTACGCATATTGTTCTGACTGTGATCTCTTAGCAACAGTTTAATTGCGTGCATTATTAATCTACAATTATATGTTCTATACTGGCCTTGATTTCTCAGCAACATTTCAAATTGTTGCCAGTGCACAATCGATTGAACTATGAGCATCTTTACGAACTACAAATGGTCTCACCTCTTGAATTTCTAAGTTACTTAAATTTATGTACAGCGACTGATGTAGAGCTCACTAGCAGATACAATTATCTTATATGTTAACTATAACACAGCTGTGTTAATAAATAACTGATATCGTTGGTGAGGTATAAAATGAAGTCGCTAAGGATTGTGTTGTTTGCTTCATGAAGGAAACGATAGTAGGTAAGTTAGGTTTGCATCCTAACTGTTAACTGTGTATACGATATTATTGTGAATGACTAACATAACTAGATATTCTTAGTCTTGATTTTCTGTAAGAAATTACTGAAGGTAGATCAAGTTATTATAGGCTTAATTATTAACTCTTTACATGAGACATCTGATAACCAGGTAAGTTATTGTTACTTACTTATTGTTGTCTTTGTACATTATATAAACGTAAATAACTGATGCGATAATTTGTCTGTTTCTCAACTTTATAAAAGAAATTACACTTAGGGTTAATCACAATGTATGAGAACGTTGTTCTGGGTCACGTGTCACCTTCGGATCTACTTCATGCGTCGTCGCTCGTGTTAATCTAATTTTCATGATCACGCTCTACTGACCATACCTCAGCAGTTTCCATTGCAATAATTTTATACAAAGGACAGCATGTCTTAGAAAATTTTCTAAAGACCTTATGTTGCACGTGAATATCAGCTTCCAAATCAAAGGTATAGAAGTTCATTGGAGCCTCATTGTTATCAGGCATGTAGTTGACTCATCGTTATCAGGCATGGAGTTGACTCATTGTTATCAGGCATGGAGTTGACTCATCGTTATCAGGCATGGAGTTGACTCATCGTTATCAGGCATAGAGTTGACTCATCGTTATCAGGCATGCAGTTGACTCATCGTTATCGGGCATGCAGTTGACTCATCGTTATCAGGCACGTAGTTGACTCACCGCTATCAGGCACGTAGTTGACTCACCGTTATTAGACATGTAGTTGACTCACCGTTATCAGGCATGTAGTTGAATGGAATTGTTATGATTCCAGATTTTTCAGGGATCCTTCTTATTAAAACAGATATTGATTTCAAGGTGTGGCCGGAAGATTCTGATCTTCAACTCGTAAAATTTCAACAAATTAAAATCATTTTTTGTGTTATTTTGTAATGGTAGTAACAGATAAACGTAGCCCGGGGATTCTTTTTTTTGTGACTATAGGTCCATATTACTCATAAGGACTTTGTTACGAAATAACTTGTGCAAGGTTTTAGAACTGATCGCTGTCCTAAACACTGCTGTGCAAATCTTTTTCTTTGACTGGTTATGACTATTTAGGGATTTTACGGTAAACTAAATAAAGGCACTAAACATATGTTTCGTAAAATCACATTTTGATTTTGATCTGAGCAACACGTCGTTTATTGGCGTAAGACCAATAGTTGATTCTTAAATATTTGTTCTAAGCTAAATATTATATGATTTTGAAGTTGTTATGCTCATAATTGTCAACTTTTCATAACATGATAAGAGATAACTAAAACTTCCAGTGGCTTTAATGTTTATTGTATAAAAGAAATGTACAAATAACAGTAAGGCTGATAAATGTTGACTGTGCACATAAAAAAATAGCAGAAAAAAACAGGAAAAATATTAGACAAGTCAAGTAATTAACAGCTTAATTGATTCTGTATGTTACAAATAAATACAGACTTTTCAAAAGAGAATCCAGTCGTAGAGATGGATAGTGTCATTCCTTCAGAAAACAGTGCAAAGAAGATAGTAGAGATGGAAATTACATTATACCTGTATAATAGCACAGACACAGAGAGTTGTAAAATGTGGACAGGTAAAAATAGGATGATTAACTCAGTTGTAATCGAATAGTTTTATATATCTTGTTACATGTTGATTCTTGCCTGTTAATATTATGTATAGATGATGGAAATGCCATCTCTACTATCTTGTTTACATTGTTCTTGATGTATCAAAACCAGCTATCTCTGAAGTTACTTTTTTCCAAAGTCTTTTCTTTATTTGTTTGCTTATTTTTAATGCAGTTTTAATAGACATCGAAAAGTTTTATATATAACCAAGTTCTAAATACAATAAAGTTCTAACTGTAATATTTATTGTTTATCTATTACACTATGTAACACAAATTTTGTTCCTGGGTAGTATGTGTTATTTCTTAATTGCTTATGTTGTAAAAGTACAGAAAATGGCTATTATTCCCTTTAAACTTTGATGTTGTGACCTGGATAATGAAATTTAGAAATTAACCTATATTCTGTGTAAAAACTGACAAATTTGCACATTTTCATTTACATAAGGTTTGAATAAAACAACATATGAATCAGGATTTACATGTATTTATACTAAAGTTATAAAAATGTACAAAAATGTTTAGAAGTGAGTAGTTTTCCAAGACTTGCGACTGTAATGTAAATCACTTTCACCTATCAGCCCCCAAATATAGTCTTCCGTCATGTTTTCATTATACGCTCCCAGGTCACAAAAGCAAAGTTTGAAGAGAAAAATAGGTCTTTTCCATTTACTTTAGGCATAAGCAATTGGAAAATAATATTTTTTTGCCCAGGAACAAGAAAAAGTAAAAAAATTGTTACATGGTGTTATTGGCTGGCAATTTCTGTTTCATCCTGTACTTAAGGTTTTTGAAGAAACACCAAATTTCTGTAAAATGCTAATTTCAAGGGATAATGATATCATCGTTTATACTGGAGTTGTAGTTTTATTGACTACTGCTGATTAATAATCCATACAAACATGGGTACTTCTTATGACACTATGTCATCCCAGTAATGTATTAGTGAAGTGATATTGATGAATTGGTGAAGTACAAATTTGACATATTTACAGAAATAGTGATATTGGTGAATTAATGAAGTACAAATTTGACATATTTACAGGTGTAGTGATATTGATGAATTAATGAAGTACAAATTTGACATATTTACAGGTGTAGTGATATTGGTAAATTTCTGAAGTCCAAGTTTGACGTATGTACAGGTATTGTGATAATGATGTATTAACGAAGTACAAATTTGATATATCTGCAGGTGTAGTGATAGTTATGTATTAATGAAGTACTGGTCTGAGATATGTAAAGGTGTTGTGATAGTGATTGCCTCTTGAAGTATGGCTAGGATGTATAGTATGGAATTTATTGTAATTAGTAATGCATAGCAATAGTTCCAAAGATAGGTTATTTGTATTCAGATGCTTTATAATATAATTTGATGACAATTGTTTTCTCTCTAGGCTCTTCGTAGAGTATATAGATAACAACTGTTCTCCATCCAGTTACTTCATAGGTATTTACATAACAACTGTTCCCTATCTAGACGCTTGATAGAGTAATCTGTTCTCTATCTAGGTGCTTTGTTAAGTAACTGGATAACAAATGTCCTCTTTTAACACATGATTTCACACCTTTGCCGTCATTTGTGTTAACATCTTTGTTTTCCTCTTTGAAACATATTTCACGGACAAACAGCTGGGTAATTCTGTTTCTTAAACATTTGTTTCTGTGCTTACGATTAAAAACAAGGAAACCCAAATCCTTGGCTTATCAAGAATTATTTTCCAACAGATAATATCTGTTAGTCCATCTCACCATTTGAAGGCCTGTTTCACTCTTCTAAGTGATACATCATCTTGTGTTCTGGCATCAAACACTGGTTAGCTGACACTTAGTGGAGCGGAATTCATCTCAGTGGTTGATAGATACACACTGCTTTTCAATAAAAGCAATCTTTCAAGAATACTTCCAAATCCCTTGTATTTGTTATTAGTTTATCTGGCCGTAGAAAAACTAGAGATCCCAAATAAAGCCGACAGCTTTCTTTGTGTCTTTGGCTGGATTCTTGTGAGGATAACAGTGGCTTTGAACACGCTTCATACAAGAGACAGCTTAAATATATAGCTCAATCTTTTATTGATCCAGTTTTGTTTCAGCGAAGAGAAAAAAAAATATATATATATATATATAGTTTTACGGTAAAATTAAAACTAGCTAAAGAGTAATAAGGAAACACGTAGACATAGTAATTTGTTGAAACGAAAACTCAGTTATTGTATTTTGTAGTATGTTCTTCCTTTAGACCTTTGTTTATGATTTAGGTTACTTAAGTATCGTGCCTCGAAAGTTCTGAAGATCTGAATTGTAGGATTTAGTAGGAGAATATGGTTGAAATGCAATGTCCAAGGAGCATATCGTTTGATTGCTCAGGATATTACTCTGAATATACTGAACAGGATTAAACTGAGAGATGTGATATATTTAACCCTAGGCCTATAGTACTGTATTGATTAATGTAGAAAAACGACTCCAACTTTAGTTTAATTGGTTATGTTTTGGCTTAGGTCCTCTAACTAAAACGTTTCATAGTAGTACAATTAACAGTAACAAGATGTATTAGCTGAAATAAAGGATTGATTGAAAAACATTACAATGATAAAACTTTTAATGAAAAGATGAGTATATTATTAGTAGTATAGAAGAAGGAATACCAACGAAAATAATCCATCAGTTATGGTGTTCTTCCCAATGTTGAGAGTCAACAACTATGGTTTTCCATACCTTTATATTTCTCGTTATCTACACCAGTGTTCATAATTCAGATTCTTCATTTTTAACACATTTTATAAGGTCATCGAGCCGAGTGAGTAACTGACTACATTTGTTTTTCTTTTGATTTTTAGCATTAGATTATATGCCATCCTTCTCTTAGATCAAAATTTATGGCAAAAATAGCACATCTTCTATTTCCTACGTATATTCAACAGTTGAACTCTTATATTCTAGTACTCCTTCAGTAGTTTCATTTTCCTATAGAATCGATTCTCCTTATTTGTCTATAATTCCACATTTCAAGTACTTCTAACTGTCATTTTGCTTCTATAGACATAATCCACATTTTTACTGCGTAAGGTAAGACGAATCATACTTAACGTTTTAGTAGTCTCTTATTCAGTTCCACTTTGACACTTTCCAAACTTATTCTTTGAGATTGAATAACATCATTTTTCCCCATTCCTATCTTTATCTTTTGTTTCCCTTCCACAGTTGTCATCGCTTCTGATGTTCATCCCTGAATAGTAAACTCTCCGACTTCTTCTAGTACTCTACATTCTACTTTGATTCATGTTCTGGGAGTTTCCTCAGATCATAAAGTTACCATTACCTTAGTTTTATTGACATTTACCTCCTATTTCTCTGTTCATAGCCTTTCTCTTTATTATCAGATATTCTTTATGTATCTTCCTTAGAGTCGACGATAAGTGCTGTATCGTCAATATTTATTTATTTTTTATGAAACCATTTTGGTCTTCTGATGCCCACTTAGTTCTGTCAAGGATAGCTTTCTGGCTGTACTTTTGATGTACGTCTCACTAATCTGTATCGTTCAAACTTCATAACCCTAAATTGCTTGTAGATTGGTATAAAAATAGGTCTTTTAAAACATATCAGCTTTGTCCCTTCTCTATAAGTTGAGCAGCAAGTTTAAGTCAGATATTTTAGTTCATAAAGTGCTCGTTTCTTTTAAACGTTTTATTAAAATATCGCCTATGACACTGAGAACATTTTGAGTATGTAATCTTAGATAATATTCTAAAATATTAATAGTTTTCATCCCACAAATAAAGAAAATCAGGAAACAAGTCATATTCATAAGTTAAAACATTGCTTGCTTACTTCAGGATAAGTTAGATATAGCTTTCGATGAGAATGCACTATAAGAAGCACAAAATAAACCATTAGGAGGAGAAATAAAAGAAACAAGACAGGAAGTAGATAGTTAGGGTAAAGAACACTTTTGAAAAGGCTGAGAACGAGAGTACTGGACCTATAAGGGTGAACATTAGTGCAACAGCTATAATTTTAAAATTGGACTCAACATTCACGTACCAGTCTTTAACAAATTTGAGCTTATGGATGGTTTCAATGAGATTACGTAATAGTGGATCTTCTTATTAAGCATTTGGCTAATTGTTTTTTGTTGTAAGAAGCACAGAAAAACTAGGACTAACGTAAGAATTCCTTCAGAAGTTTAGGGATAAAAATATATGTGTTGCTATTTTGTTATTTAACCTTCGAGTTAAATAGTTCCAGATTATTAAACGATAATTACGATTAGTGAATTGGAATTATGAGTTAAAATGTGAAGCTTGACACTCAGGCTAGCCGTTCCTAATTAAGTAGTGTAAGACTAGAGGGAAGGCAGCTAGTCATCATCACCCACCGCCAACACTTGGGCTACTATTTTACTAACGAATAAGGGAATTGACCATCACTTATACCGCTCCCACTGGTGTGACGGGGATTTGAACCCGCGACCCTCAGATTATGAGCCGGACAGTCAGGGAAAATTTCTGAAATATAATTGATTTTTATTACATGCTACCGAAGAGATGAAAAAAAAGAAAGCGAATATCAAACCTTATTAATTTACCAAAGATATATATTTATATAGTCAAAAATCAGGGATAAAAGCCAAAATTAAAACGAGTTCGATGTTTAAAGTACTATAATGAAAACAAAAATGTAGTTGACAATTAAAGATATGAAATCCAAAAGGATTTCTGGTAAACAGCTGGCTGGTAATGTTAAAATTAATAGAAATAATACTTTCAAGTACGTTATAAAGTTAGCAAAATGTTGAAATTGGGACAAGATGTATAAAGAATGCTGATGTTGGTTAACGACTATGAGATGGATAAGTCACTAAAAGTTATCACTTCATCTGTTTTTACAAGAATTGGTATGTACTTGAATTGTATCGATATTAAACCTTCAGTGAAACAAAGATAGAGATTTAATATATATATATAAATTATGATCAGACAAGGTTTAACTCAAGGCTTTAAAGGAGATCAAATATCCGATAAGTAAGTCTGTTTTTCTCATTTTAGGCAGGTCATTTGACAGTAAACAAGTGCCTGAAGATTGTTATGTTACTCCTATTTTTAAAGGAAGTGGCAGGAGTTATTTTTTCCTTTGTAATGGAAAAAAATGCGTAGCTCAATAAAAGAAACTTTATGGAGTCGTATACTAACGTATGAAGTCATAAACAGTCAATACATGGATCAACCAAACGAAAATATTACACTTTTTATCTGTTGTCATATTTTTCAAGGACGTTACTTGTTCTCTGAAAAATGGAAAGATGCAAAGTTGGTGTATTTACATTTTCCAAACTGTTTTGATATGCAAAGAAACTTAAATCTGCCGCATCTCAGAAAATATTAGTTGATTAGAATGTAGAGTGGTATGAGAGAAAACAAAAGGTTATTATTAATGTAAGTCGGTTACACTGGACCCTTATTAATGGATCAGTACCTTAGGGGTCATTTCTCATCTTGGGTCTGTGCTTTTTCTGATATACATTAATGATATTGATAGACGTAATTAGTAAATTATTAATGTTTGCTGATGAGATGAGGTGTGTTATTATTACAGAATAACGTGGATTAATTGGAAAACTCTAGAAGGGTTATCATGTATATATAGGATATGGATAGAATAGTTTAGGGTCTCTTTATCATTTTATCTTCAGAAAATAAACCTAAGAGGTGATGTTAGTGAAGTTTACAATGTAATCAGTAAGAAGTCTATTTTTCTTGTGCTAGTTTCTGATAATAATAGGATAGTTTTGATTTTTCGTTACGAATTAAGCACAAAGTTACACAATGGGCTATCTGTGCTCTACCAAACACGGGTGTCGAAACCTGATTTTCAGCGGTATCAGTCCTCAGACATACCGTTGTGACACTTGTGTGCCTAGTTCCAAACAATCAATCCAAAGTGTCATATGTGCTCTGCAGTGAACGGACAAAATCCTTCAAGTAGTTCTATAATGTACAAAATTTTGCATTATAAAATAAGCCGAATGTTTCACTTCGACTATGAGATACAAACTTTCTTTTCAAAAACACATATCATCCGTATGGGAAGTGCAATTTCCATGTAGAACATTTTTCCAAACATTAACTTCCATAGAGTCCATAACTGTCTTAAGAAATAATTCACAAATGTATTAAAATACATTACTAGTAGATGGTAAGCAAATTAGCCATTACGCTCTTTCAGCTCCCATTAGCCACTCCTTTAAAAATCAGGTCTTAGCTTAAGTGTGGTTGGTGTTGTCTTCAAACGTTTAGCTGGATTAATAAACGCACTTAAGTTCTGTGATAGTGCATTTTTATTGATGAATTTGGTCATTGACGTTAATCCATTCAGATGGATTTGAGCTATAGAGAAGTAAACTATCAAAATTACTAGGCCCTATCCGACTACTATCACCACCCCCAGCGGCAGAGCGGTATGTCTGCAGACTTACAACTTTAAAAACCGGTTTCGATACCCGTGGTGTGTAGAGCACAGATAGCCCATTTGTGCTAAATTCTAAACAACAAGAACAATCCTCAGGAAGTAAACAGCATGTTAAATTATCATAACCCATGTTTCCCTTATTTAGTTCTGAATAGAGATGAAACTAAAATAACATTTTCCAGTTTCTGTAAAACGACATCGTTAAGACATATCTTGTGTTCTAGTTGAACAAAAGTATCTCTGGTGATAACTTATTTACTTTCTTACAATATCTCGATGGTAGCCAGATATAATAACACAAATGTTATTGACTGGATACAATAAAACTCACATAAATTACTAAATTAATTTGTTTTTAAAATATCATTATAACAAAGAGATATACTGACCTCTCTTCTTTCAATAGCTTTTCATAATGTCATAATTCCTTATAAGGAATTAAGTCTCTCAATGCAAAAATTATTAAGAACAACGTCAAGCAATGTCATATTGTTTAGCAAGAATCGAAACTTCACTCAGTTCATTGAAAACAATTCAATTTTTGTTAATTTTTGTTTGTTGTTAAGTACAAATCCACACAATGGGTTAATGTGTTAAGCTCATTGCGGATATCTGAACCTGAAGCTTAGCATCATAAGTCCTCAAGCTTACTGCTGAGCTACTAACAGTAGTTCCCGCTGGACAAAACGCTTTAAATTGAGAATTTACAATAATATATTTTTAGGGAGAGGAATTTACCATGAATTTATTTTATGGTATTTAATAAAATATCACATGACTGGAGACGAAAAGTTTTTCTTTTCCCATCAGCTCAAATAGTCACGTGCTTTGCTTTTTGATTGAGACTTTTTTTTGAGAAAATGACACAGCAGATCTTCAGAAAACAAGAATTGAGAACCACACGATCGAACATTTTACATAAAACATCCAAAAACGTGTTAAATTCTGTAGTTCATATTATAAATCACAGTCTCAAACCATTTTTTACACTTGTCAAGTACTAGAGACCGAACAGGAATTTTAATGACAAAGCGCTAGTGCCTTTTTTAAAGCTTGAAAAATACGATCATAATGAATTATTCTCGTCATAAAACATTAGTTTTAGGCCTACTGTATTTTAACACTACATTGTTTACTCAGTCCTTTTGAAAGAAAATAATATATATGTTTTAAACACCTTGTATCCGCCATATCCGTTTCCAGCAACACTGTTTTCTTTTCAAAACCAGAACGGATCAGGTTAATCTTCTCCTTTATTCCACTCAAGATATGTGCTTTAAAAAAACTTTCTTCCAATACGAAACTCCAAATCTGTGGAATATGGTTACCACTAATGACCGATACCTGTTACAGCTATCTTTTTGAAGGTTGTTTATGAGATTTAAAGCTAATCATTTTAATTGTGTAGCTAGATGAATAGCTTGGGATTCAATACATCCTACGTTCACTTGGAACATTATTTCAAACTGTCCCCAGTTTGCCACCCATTGTAAGTTTCTATCAGCATCTGTTGGTTTTTCTATTGGGCGATATGGTCGAATCGATTAACTAAATTCCATTATTTTATAGCGTAATGGTTTGTCTGGAATAGTTCATGAAGATTCTGCAGTTACATAAATGTAATATTTCAGCTGGAGGAGAAATATATTTTCTGTGAATCTGGATTTATTTAAGAAATCTTTCAAATACTACCAACTACGACCTTTTAAACTCAGAAGGTGGTAACTTGTGCTTGCTTGAGGGATGTCGATTTAATTATAATTTCTATAGAAACTCTTTGTGTTCTTCGTTATTGAGCTATTCCTGTTGTTAAAAACTGTTACACTTATAAGTAGTTCTGTTACCAAGAAGGTTACAGTAAAAAGAACTCGCCGAATTTTTTATATTATTTGACTACATTTCTCGTTATCTGACTAGATAAAATTTGATTCCTAGAAGTCAGGAAGTCTGTAACTTAATCTGTTTTTTTTTCAGTTATTTTCATATACATATATCAAGATTTATAACGTAAAACCCAGGCAATTTCCCTTTTAAAAATTAATAGCACTTCATACTTTGTTGTACAGAAAGAGACCCATGCTCAAAAACGATTTTAACTCCTACTTCTTATATTTATTAATATAAAAAACTCAAATATATCACATATTTGCAACGTTTTAAATGTATATCATGATATATGAGTTCAAAGAACGTGACCCATAAACTCAACTACACTAATTTAGATTTATAATGCATCCTACAATAAAATTACAAAACGCACTATCCACAGTAAATTCTTACTTATTATGAATTCAAGTTGGTGTTTCATAGTTATGTTACCAGAGATCACCTGAAGCTGAAACCGATTAAAGAGCTTACACAGATGTATGTTATGTTTTGCTGCATACTATTTTTGTGAACGCAGCTTGGACAGAGTGCTGAATATTAAACATAAATTTTTGTTGACACTCAATGTTAATAATTTTCTTTCCTTAAAATCTGTATGATATCAATAGAGTAGAATTACAAAATAAAATAGTCACATTAAATATTTCAGCTTCTTTTGTTTACTTATACGGAAAATAGGTTTTATTTTCTCATATTCCATTTTTGTATCCATTTCGTTTGTTTGTTTTGAATTTTGAGCAAAGCTACTCAAGGGCTATCTGCGCTAACCGTCCCTAATTTAGCAGTGTAAATCTGGAGAAAAGGCAGTTAGTCATCACCACCCACCGCCAACTCTTGGGGTACTTTTTTACCAACGAATAGTGGGATTGACGGTCACATTATAATGCCCCCACTGCTGAAAGGGCGGGCATGTTTTGTGTAACGGGTGTTCGAACCCATGACTCTCGGATTACGACTCGAACGCCTTAACCCACCTGGCTTTGCAATACCTGTCTGTTTCGTAACCCTTATAATCGCTTTTAAAAATTTTAGTTTAAAATAGATGAAATAAAATTGTATGTTAAACGAACAAGCTCTCCTTTTCGGTTGTGGGGGAGTTATAATGTGTCGATCAATTCCATTATTCGTTGATAAAGAGTAGTAGTAGTTGTTGTTGTTTTGAATTAAGCATAAAGCTACACAATGGGCTATCTATGCTCTGCCCACCACGGGTATCGAAACCCGGAGTTTAGCGTGTAAGTCCGCAGACATACCGCTGAGCCACTGGGGGGTGATAAAGAGTAGTCCAATAGTAGGCACTGGGTGGTGTGGACTAGCTGCCTTCCCTCTAGTCTATCATATCAAAATTAGGGATGGCTAGCGAAGGTAGCCAGCCATAGATTAGCTTTTCACAAAGTTCAAAAACAAAAGCATCTTTAAAGTTTAACAAAACTTAAATTTATTATGCACAATAACAGCCAATTCTGTTATTAATGGATCATTATGAATGTGTCAAACATATAGTTAATGATACTTAGAAAAAATTAAAAGACGATCAAACTAGGCGTACAAACTAGAATAAATATTTCATAAATTCATGAAATTTTGTAACCAGGTGGATGAAATGATGGATTACTGAATCATGACGTAACTTTAACCATAACAGTTAGTTAAATCCCTAAGTTACCTTAACTTGTGCACACTGTCATGTTGTGACCAGTAATCTGTGTCAGATTCTAACCTGCCCTGAAATTGAAGTGAAGCTTAGCCAGATAGCCCCAAATTGGTATATTAAGTATCTACAAAAGTCACTTAAGCAAGCAGATAGGACTGAAAAAAAGTTGAAAGTTGTTTGGACTTGTCTAGTCCGAACAGCTTAAACGTTTCACATTAGTGCTGGTTCACATAATGTTCTCTGGACTGTCTAGACCTCTTCAGTTTAAATGTTTCATATTAAGAATGGTTCAAGTCGAGATCACTGAACTTGTGTTGCTTTCTTCACCGAAGAATTGTTTTTTTAAGATTTTTGTTTGAAACTTTTCAAGAAGTAATCTGATTTTAAGCTGACAACATAAAGGGAATGCAGCTAGTGAATAGCCAATAGCACTCACCGCCAACTCTTGAGATACTACTATACCGCACTCGTGCACTTCGTACCCTACCGAACATATTTTTTGCGGAATCGGACAGCAAACCACCAGTCTTCGGATTCATAGTCCGATCACGTTAAGCCACGTCTTGTCCTCGATGAAGAACGTTCATGTTATATACAGGGTGTCCCAGAAGTCGCGCACCATATAAATTTTTATGTTAATACATATGAATAACAATTTTATTGATAATAATCATAACAGATGCTCAAACTGTTCACCCTATGCTTTGATACATTCATCAATTCTCTTTATAAAACTGTCTTTTACTTTGTTGAGGGTTGCAGTGCTAATCCTTTGACATTATTATATGTACGTATGGTGCGCGACTTCTGGGACACCCTGTATATTTTTTTCATTCGCTTTCATGAAGTTCTTCAGTGTTTCGAATATTTCTGTTACCAGGATATTTCGTTTTTATATACTTTTTACTGCTATTACTTATTTTTAGCCGCGGCATAGTGGGTTACAGAAAGGCTCTGAGTTTTTTTGTTTTGTTTTTTAGTATAAACGTTTAGCTCAGAATTTCGTCATCTCTCGATCGATTTGAGATCTAATTACAGTTTTGGATTCAGAAGGTCAAACCCTTTTGAATAATATATTTGCTCACGCCCTAGGTTTCATAGGTTAAGTTAGTGTAATTCTGTATAAAAAACTTTTCATGTGCCGTGGCTGTTGAAATTTCCCTTTTTTATTTTTTATCTAGCTATCCACTACTGATTTTACAGTCAACATTATAATGATTCTATACTATTTATTATTATTATTGTTCTCTAATGAAAGGTTTAGTTCAAAAACATGTTTGGATAGTTTCCAAGGAAACAAAACTTTGTTTGACGTAGTAACCACGGAAGCATCTTTGCGTGTAAAAATTTTAAAAATTCCACTCCGTTCTTAAGAAAAATATTTTATAATTAACGATGTATGTTAAAGCTTTTTTCAAATATTCTATTGTGTAATAGTGATACATATTTCAGGTTTTCTGTGTGTGTTTTTCTTATGGCAAAGCCACATCGGGCTATCTGCGGAGCTCACCGATGAGAATCGAAAACGTGATTTTAGCTTTGTAAATCGTAGACTTATCATTGTACTAGCGGGGGCTTCAGGTCTTCTATTATATAATAATGATACATATTTTAGATCTTCTGTTGTATAATAGTGATATATATTTTAAATATCCTATTGTATAATAGTGATATATATTTTAGATCTTCTACTGTATAATAGTGATACATATTTTAGATCTTCTATTGTATAATAGTGATATATATTTTAAATATCCTATTGTATAATAGTGATATATATTTTAGATCTTCTACTGTATAATAGTGATACATATTTTAGATCTTCTATTGTATAATAGTGATATATATTTTAAATTTCCTATTGTATAATAGTGATATATATTTTAGATCTTCTACTGTATAATAGTGATACATATTTTAAATCTTCTATTGTATAATAGTGATACATATTTGAGATCTTCAATTGAATAGTAGTGATACATATTTTAGACCTGTTGTGTAACAGATTTTCTATTGAATAACAGTGATACGTATTTCAGATTTTCTATTGAATAACAGTGATACATATTTCAGGTTTTCTACTCCACGATATACTACCGCTATAAGAAAGAAAATCATGTTTCTCATTTCTATTACAAACACTGTAGGTGTTCTGGGAGTCACAGCCATAACGAGATATTTGTAAGCCATAATTTAAAATATGTTTAATCTTTACTTAAAGAAAACCGAGAAATGCTGTCCTATACCTGATATCCTTATAAAATGCTTTTAACAAATAGCTCTTACCCAGAGAAATATTTCAAGACTTGACTCGTATGATAAATTACTGCAGGGAGAAAATAAATATATTTCTCAAACAG
Source organism: Carcinoscorpius rotundicauda (assembly GCA_011833715.1). NCBI lineage: Eukaryota > Metazoa > Arthropoda > Merostomata > Xiphosura > Limulidae > Carcinoscorpius > Carcinoscorpius rotundicauda. The sequence continues at coordinate 54,357,350 of CM022395.1, forward strand.
GGACCCCATGCTAGTGTTCTGTGTATCACAAACATACATAGAAACGTAGTTGAACATAGAAGAGCTATGTTTAAGTACATGTAACACACAAATAAAGCCGTATTTGATGTTTCAAAAGATGAGTTTAAAATTATATTTATTGAAACTCTGACTAAATGACATGAAAAAAACATGTTGCGTACTAGAAGTCGTTCTTTAAAAATCTTTTCAGAACTTGAATACGTTAGAACCGAAATACTTTCTACACTTAAATTTGTTATAAAAAAATAAAAACTTTTTTATCTCCATCTAAACTACAAGAATAAGTTTCGTAGTTGAAACATAGTGTCAAAACTCCTTCTACATCACTCTGATATATGTATATCACACTTGAAGACCTGTGTTGAAGCTTCTAAAATATACAGATATGTGCAGTGGAGATGTGGAAACTAATCAAAATCGCTGTTTTTGAAATACCTCTTGAACAATATCGAGAAAATTTTCGCAAACATGTATACAAACTGCACAGACAAAAAAGTTTCAGAACTGTACACGTGATCGGTCTGAAGTCCTGTTTTCAGTTTAAGTGTTAAAACTAATGTTTCTTTAATTAACCTTAAATTAATATTTATTTTACCGTTTATACATATATTAGTTTAACTTGTAATTTATTCAGACTTGGCAAGCGTCGTGGTGGTAAAGAATAATTATGTGTATATTCTAATTTCGACAAATTAAAGTTAAATGTCTGTAAGTGTCGGATAGAGTATATATAAGTAACTATATTTTTAAATATCAAAATACTTGTTTTAGCTCTTTGATAGAAGAAATTTTTAATAAAAATGTATAAATAAAAATTTAATATTCTGTTTCATCGTTTTCAACCAGTTTTAAACCATATTACAGAATTTTCACATATAATACTTTAATTAATAAACAGTCCAGACTAGAACACATTTTCTGTATTGAAATAAAAGCATTCAACTTCAGTATTCATCTTATGCGTTTTACATATAACCATATACTTAACTACCTTTAAACTACGTGGTTCTAAAACAGTTTATTTCGCGGTGTTTTATAACTAAAATGCTCCAGCTCTACAAAAAAAAAAGTGTATATACATGTATCACATTAACTAACTCCAGTTTCTCTTCTCGTTTTAAATGTATAACTGCATATACAATGGATTATCTTACAAATACAGCCCTGAAAAGGACTATTTTTTGTGTTAACCGAAAGCATTAAAACTCCAGATGTTTTCATGTCTAGGCTCTACTTCTGCAGTCATTTTATTACAACCTTTTCATTAATATCATTAATAAGTATTAATAAGTGTTTATTGTATGTTAATTTTCAGTTATTACTTATTATATGCGTAAACTATGAATTTCGCTATAAAAATAGACAATAAAATATTAATTTCATGATTTTGTTACTGTTATTGGGGTAAAACTACAATGTTTATCCTAAAAATTGTCCAGAATGTAAATGTGGATCAAAACCGTTCTAATATTACATTTAAATAGGTTGACAATCAATTACATGTTTTGATTTTCGCGAGCAAACCACATAACAAAACGTTTGCTCTTGCCCCACAGATGAACTCGACACCTTCCCCCACCCCCTCTACAATCTGCTCCTAGCAATACATTTTAAAGCCATATCTGCCCTTTGACGCCACTTAACCTCCTGGTCCCAAATAACGATCCGGCCCTTATCGCTTGGAACAACCAGTTAATGTCCATGATGTCACAGATCATATGACAACATAAGCTAATCAGCATGAAACGGCTCCTTTAAACGTATCATAAGATAGCGAACATCTATCTTCATTTTGTTTATTTTGTTGTTATTGTTTTTCCCCTGAACTGCAGTTCGTGCATGAACATGACTTCCAAATTCCTGAAGTACAATGGAAGAGGAGATATTAAAATATATATGACATTATGTGTGTTACGCAATATAGCAGTATACCGTTCTTAAACAAAATAAAATTTGACAGTCTGTTAATATCTAGATAGCCCCTACTTCTAAGGAGGCACCAATTCTTGTTTCCCAGGAGCTGGAGAAAAGCGACTGACAATTAATTATCAGCGATGGCTTGGAAGCCCCATAAACTCTCGTCAATGAACTGCTTGTGAACAGTGATTCCCTACTTAGCTCGACTTATTAAAGAGCCATCAGTCGGCCCCAGGCAATAAGACTGCTACTTATATATTTTACTTGTGTTTACAATAAGACTGCTACTTATATATTTTACTTGTGTTTACAATAATATTGCTACTTATATATTTTACTTGTGTTTAGCGCAGGAACAGCAGTTATGATTAATACAGGTTGAGACTTTTGGTTCTGATTATTAAAACTTTCCAGGAACTGTTGCGTTAGGCACATCCGTTCTTCAACTGGAGATATTTTCAAAGTATGATTGAGTACGTACGTGCTTTAAGTTTACAACTTTGTTTTTTACCTTAAAATTGTTCAATTATTGCACTTTCCAATGGGCTGCACATAAAAGAAAAAAAATCTGTCATGAATAGTTCGTTTCCTTAAATAATCGCTTCAAATCCTGCAGACGTAGAAATGAAAAGAAAACGACAGAACTGTAAGTGTGAGAGCATACATACATAAGTAACTAATGAGTTGAGCTTCATGTACTTTGTGCTTTCACAACACTTGATGATTAAACTCATTTATAGTAGCAATTGAAAGAATGAAAGACAACTTTTAAGCTGTTACAAGTAGTTGCTTAATTAGTGAAGGGAGAAAATGCGTCATTATATAAGCTCCAAGCTTGAAACAGACTACGAAAAAGGTTAGTTAGTATGGAGATATCTATAATACTGAAACTTCAAAAGGGGAAACAAGTTATACATACATATACCTTTATTTAATGTAGTGGGTAAGTGATGGGGGCTTGGATCTGACTATAAAGTTTTCATTTGGGAATTGTTTCCTTTTATGGAGATTAGGGTCTTGTTGAAAATAAAACTGCTTTATTTCTTTAAATATTTATTTACTTATGATTATGAATTTTTAAACAAATAACGAAGCTGTTACGGCTTAGATGTTTCTGAATGGGTATAGTGATATAGTCTTTTTTTTTCATTATGCGCAGTATGAAAACCTGAAGTTAACACTTTCATTAAAATATTGACAAGTACCTTATATGTATTTTGTATTTATGGTTAAGATACTAAAGGCATTAACCGCCGGTACTAAATTTGAGCTACTGGTTAGATAGAAAGCAGCCACTCAACAGCATCTTACCATCTTTTGCTTACCTAAAAAAATTGCCTATTACGCTTATAACGCATTTGCAGCTTAAGATGCTGAGAATATTTTATTGTATCGCACAAATTCAAACCTGACTTGCAAGCTCTAAAATTCAAAGCCCTAACGAAAGGCATAGCCCGCCCTCTTAAAAAAAAAAGACAACAGCCACTGACTAACCACAGGTAAGATGTCTTTATTTTGAATATTCGCCCAACGCGACAGAAGGACTTTTTGCGTCAACTATCCCTAATTTCAAACTAAAAAAACTAGAAGACCCAGCAAGGTTAAATGGTTATGGCGATCGGCTCGTAATCTAGGGTCGTAGGTTCGTATCCTCTTCACACCAAACATGTTCGTTCTTTCAGACATGGGGGCATTATAACTGAAGGCCAGTCTCACTATTTGTTGGTAATGGAGTAGCCCAAAAGTTGATAGTCGTTGATAATGACTAGCTGCCTACCCTGTAGTCTTACATTGCTAAGTAACGAAGGAATTACACAGATAGCCTTCATGTAGCTTTGGGCGAAATTGAAAAAAACAAACTAGCAGGAAAGCAGCTAGCCAACTCATTGACATCTTTTGGGCAGTAAGTAATCTAACAGAGAAATGGATCAAACTAAAGCATCACGGCTTGACACTGAGAAGCGCAAACTTTGATGCGGAAACAGGACACAAACCACGAACATTCGTATTCATATTCTGGCACAATAACTTCAGGACTCAAATAGTAAGATCAAATTATTTTAATCTTGAAAATATTCCCCAAAGTGAGATATTTTTTTAATCCTGAAGTGTACGTACGTAAAAATAAATAATAAATGAAATAACTGTATGATTAAAGGTTGTTATTCTCTGTTTTTGTAGGAAATCAATCTTAAATCGAAACTAAATGTTGCCATATTAACCAACATATTTATACTTTTTCACAATAGGATGCTATTAACAAAGATTCGACAATGATTTTTATCGAGTCAGAATTTTCTGTTTCATTCGTCCTGAAATAGTCGATAAAAGTTAAAATATCACAGTTAAAAAAGTTTAAAAAATGTCACAGAAAAGTTTACATATTTCTCGTTTTTATTTTTGTTTCAGCGCAAAGCTACACAGAAGGTTGCTCTGAGTCCCGTTCTTTACGGGGGATCTAACACTAAATTTTACTGTGTGAAGTCTATAAGCTTACCGCTGCTCCACCTGGGAAGAAACTACACAATGGATTACTTGTGCACTTTCCACCTCAGGTATCCAAATTTGATTTTCAACGTTATTAACCCTCATACATCGCGCTGACCCGCAGAGGATCAAGTTTACAACAGAGTTAGGAAAATTTTTAAATTACTACATAAGAAGTCGCCTTATTTATCCCTTCTAAGGCTTATGATCATGTTTGCAAATACGCAGTTAAATTACTTTTTAAAAATCAAACACTGTATATATAAATATATATCAAAAGTAATGTATTCTTTTGTAGGGCATACTATTTATTAATGTTTTACAAGATGCATCGAAAAACACACTTATCATTACAGACTGGAAATTACCTTATAAGTAGCAAACCAGACTATGTATCAAAAGCTCCAAGGTTCTAACAATACTGTATTTGAACATAAACTTTTTAGCGGTATGTACGTTATAATTGTGACAGTCAGTTCCATCTTTTGCTTCAAGTCTAACAAAGCCCTAGTGGTGGCGGGTGTCGTTAACTGACTGCCTATCTTCTATTTGGTTGTTTACAAACTCAGGACAACTGTATCTTTAGTTTAAGGGTGTTGTGGCCCTGTTGTTAATACCGTCTGTGTACTCTAGAGGTCGTGACCTTATTATTCATACCACGTGTACACTCTAGGAACTTGTGATCTCATTGTTTATACCACCTGTGAGCTTTAGGAACTTGTGACTTTATCATGTATACCACCGCGCTCTCTAGAGGCCTGTGGTATTATTGTTTATAACACATGCGCATAAGATGACTTTCAGGTTGGAAATTACAAGGGATATTGTTTCGTTCCAATTTGTTTGGTTTGTTTTGAATTTCGCGCAAAGCTACACGAGGGCTATCTGTGTAAGCCTTCCCTAATTTAGTAGTGTAAGACAAGAGGGAAGGCAGCTAGTCATCACCATCCGCCGCCAAATCATGGGCTACTCTTTTACCAAGGAATAGTGGGATTGTCCGTAACATCATAACACCCCCACGGCTGAAATAGCTAGCATGTTTAGTATGACGACAAGTTGAAGACACGCTTACATTAAGGGAATAGCTGTAGGATCTAGTTTCACGGTCGTTAAAGAAACCAAAACCTCTTTTTGGATGAATTGTTTCGTTTTTTGTAATTACAACCATCTTAAATAAGAACTACATGGAACCGAAAGTAATATCTAAAAACATTTTGGTTTATTTGGAATTAAGTGTAAATCTATACAATGGACAATCTATGCTCTGCCCACCACATATGTCGAAACCCGGTTTGTAGTAGTGTGGTTCTACAGACATACCGTTGTGCTACATGTGGGAGATGGAAAAAAACAACAACAAATAATAATTACAGTTATTTAAATTGTAAGTATTTGTTTTGATAATATCTTTATATATATGTAAAGGTATATACATAGAGAGATGAAAGGATATATGTGTGTTTCGTCTTTTCCAAAACTACTACAAACCATGAATTTTTTAGTTATTTAATGTTAACACGAATAGTGAATAGTTTTCTAATTTGTTCACTAAAAGACGGATTTGGAATTATTCGCTTATTTATATATTTTAGAACCGGAGCAATCACATATCCAGACTTCGTCAATTGTGACGGAACATTTAACTCTTGTTTGTCCAAAATGGAAAGCGACACATTAATCGTGTACGATATACTGAAAGATTCTGACGCTTTCCAGGTTGTATTGTGAAGTTGGTGTTCATTTAAATTTTGCTTTCAAAATTGAACTTCTGGCAGAAATCGATTTTGCTGAAAACACCTTTCGATATTTTCTTCGCAGCGCTCTTGATTTCCGTGCCGATAAAAATTACAAAGATGTGCAAGGAATTTTTAAATTGAAAGTGTTGGTTGGTAATTCTACGTGGAAGCGGCAGGGCCTAAAACTAATGCTTCACTCTGGCATAAAGAATTTCAACAAATGCTGTTTGAGATATAGGTAAAGCAGCAAACTTCTATTGAAATTGACAAAAGATGTGCGAAGCACCGACGGTAGTCTATAACGTTTGTACTGGCATTCGCAAGCAACTTTTGCTCCGGGCAATTTCTCTTTTTTTTTTCGATGCCCGTTGCCATGGTAGCCAATTTATTGCTTAAATTGTTAGGAACATGACGTACTTTATCGTTTTCTCCACGCCAATGAAGATTTCGATCACTTTATATAGAAAGGTTTTGTCCCAAAATTTAAAATAAACTTTACAAATTTTAAACTTTAATTCTATAGTTTCAAATCTAAGCATTTTAAAAATGATTCCTGCAGTTACAATTTTCACATAGCTTCGATTATGTTTATATCTCCTTAAGTTTCCCAGTCTGTTCTGCTACTCATCACCACCCACCGCCAATTCTTGGGCTACTCTTTTACCAGCGAATAGTAGGATTGACCATATCATTATAACACCCCCACGGCTGAAAGGGCAAGCATGTTTGGTGCGAGCGGGATTCGACCCTGCCACCCTCGGATTACAAGTTGAACGCCTTAACATGCTTGGCCATGCCGAGCCTTCTATGGAAGTATAATAATACTGTATGTTGTATGTCCATGTAAAAAATTCGCATGGCGTGGATTGATCTTCACCAAAATTGGTATGAAGGTTCATTAGATCCACGTGGGGTTAAATACAAATTTTATTTTTTATGTTTTGTGGTTTTGATTGACGATTTTACGTTTTTTACCATTAACTCGCTTCCTATGGACGGATCTTCACCAAAGTTGGTAAGCGGGCTCATTGAATCCGTAGGGAAATACATACAAATTTGCGATTTCACATTTTGTGTTCTGCGGGTTTTATTGGCGTTTTTAGAATTACTTATAAGGGAATTCACAAATTTACGTAATTTCTGTTCAAGGAGAGGGGACGTCAGCTAGTAATAAATAAAGCACAAAACAGTTAAAAAATGGAATATAAAAGAATAGTTAAGATACGTTTGTATGACTGGTGTGGTTTTCTTTTTTTATTAGTGTATTTTACTCATTCTTTCATGTCTAATTTTTAGTTTTTTTCTGCCTTACGTCTTTAATAAACGTTATATAATATATCTAGAACCTCAAACACCTGTCTACATGGTTATTCAATACTTCTATGTCGAGTTACAAACTACTTATATATAATGTCTAAGGTAGAAACGAAGACTTTCAAATATTTTAATGATTATTTTACATACAAACAGCGTATAAATCTCTAAGTCGGTTTTCTTCAGAGTAGCCTAAGCCTACTTACTGCAGAAGAATCTAAAGTAGAGAGACGGTCGATAGATAAGACACAGATTATTTTTAATAAGTGCTACGTCACTTGTATTGCTGACGTTTATACACACGGAAAAACTTAAAGCGAGAAAGCCATAGTTTTATTTCTCTACCTGCTTTTACAATCAGAAGTAGTCTTAACCATAATGCATTTATTATTCTGCGGAGGAAATGTAATTTTTTTTAAGTACACAAAAACGCTTTTAAATGCGGTCGGTACGGTACTTCAATGTATGTTTTTGAATTTTAAAACAACATATAATTTTTTCTTCTCAGATCTATAGTTATGAAACTGTTTTTTGTTTGATTCTATTCATAAAGTTGAACTAAAAAACTATATGGAATTGAGCTCACGTGTGTGGTTTAGCATGTGAAACTAGAAGATATTTGGACATGTCTTCTAATTAAGCAAGCTTCCTAAGGTAATTCACAATTTTGTGTTTCTAAATAATTAAAGACGGCTATTCAAAATGTTGGGCCTCACGTTTGAGGTCCAGTATGGCCAGGTTATAAGGTCGCAAGGCAAGGAAGCTGGTCATTACTGCTAAGTTAGGGACAGCTAGCGAAAATAGCTCTCGTGGAGCTTTACGAAAAATTTAAAATAAACCAAGTGTTATGATTTTTGTGTATTATTTAAGTGGAGAAATTTTCTTTCAACTTTGAAAATGACGTGACTTAAACGCTGCACTGTAATGCAAGTTCCATTAGGCATCAAACATATTGTTGGTGTGAACTTGCTTTATAATCATTATGAAAAGCACCTATAAAAAAGTGTTGCTGGCCACCATTCTGTTTTCAACATTGGTTTACGCTATTAATATGTTGAAGAACTGAAAAGTGGTCAATGACACTTTTCTTCACACCAACACCATGTTTGATACTTTTTACTATCATATAGGTAAGTTTATTGTCTCTCTTTGGTTAACTTGTTTTCAGAGTTAGTTATCATGGATAGAATTCTCTGACACTGGTATAACCCAATAACACACGTTGAACAAAGTGTAGACTGTACTGAGCCTCCTTGAAATTAGGCTTAAAGATTAAACAGTTTATTAATTACTAGCTAGAGTGCCTGTATCCTAGGTGGAAGCTATGTATATTCACGATTAATGAAAAGTTATTTTAGGACATGAATCCCTTATGAGTAATTATTTAAAAAAATGCAAAAACGTTCATAAAACCGCTAACCGCAATGAAACTGATAATATATATATACATATATATCTCCGAGGATCTAATAATCCTCCATACCAATTTTGGTGAAGATCCATCTACACTCTGCGAGGTAATTACATGGACATACAACAGACAGTATTACTATTATATATATATATATATACAACTATTATATTTATATAGATATCTTCTACTATGCTTCGCAAGTACGAGTCATGATAATCTTTGTTCTCTGATGACTAGTAATTAAACCTCATTTGAGAATTTAAAATTTTGATGTTTTATTAATGAATTTCTCATGTAAAAAACTGTTTAAGGCTCATCCTACCATTTATTCTGGTTTACGTTGTCTTGAACCAGTTTTATGACACAACACCTTCTGGGATGCCCAAATAAGTCTTATTAGTGTCTGTGTGTTTTTTGATAGCAAAGCCAGATCGAACTACCTGGTGAGTCCATCGAGGGGAATAGAACGCCTGATTTTGGCGTTGGAGTCTTATTAGAAGTAATGGTGGGATGAGAGGCTTTGATATATCCTTCACACTGCAGAGATGTTTCAGTCAATTTTTAAATGGGAAGGAATTCACTTATACTGTTCCAAACCAAAAATGGAGGACCTTGGGGTCTTCTTATAAACAACTAACCCTAAAATTACTGATGTGGTCCAAGTAAACCCTAATGGAATTTTAAATGCATTTAATTTTTCTTAGATATTTGATTACGAAGCTCAAAGTTGCTAACAAAATCTACTTTAAAATGCTACCATTATTGTAATTAAACCCACTAATTACTACTGAGCATCCTTGAAATTTTATCTGCTCTTTACAAAGAGTACTGTAGTAGATTAAAAGATAACATTACTCAGCATGTTCCGTTAAACAGTGACAAACAATTAAATCATTTGAGGATTAAGCGAGAGATAATGAATGTTCACTTGTATGTTGTTTACATATGAAAATACAAATTTGTTGCAGAGGTTCCTTATGCGACCTACCAATATCATCTACACATATGTGCTGGTTGTACTAAAGTTTGTTACAGTTGAGCAGTTACGTCTCCTGCGTATTTATTATCTTGATAATTTGCCGTTTGCAATCAAAGTACTTCATAACTTGAGTGACTTGTTAAATTTTGTATTGTTTTGTTCTTTGAACTGAATCTTTAATGTTACTGGGCACTCGACCCGTAATTTGAGGGTGGTGAGTTCGAATTTCCGTTACACCAAACATGCTCACTTTTTCAGCCGTAGAGACGTTATTATGTTTCGATCGATCCCACTCTTCGACGGTAAAAGAGTAGCACAAGAGTTAGCGGTGTGTTGTGATGACTAGTTGCCTTCCCTCTGGTCTTGACTTTCTAACGCAGGTAGCCCTGGTGTAGCTTTGCCCGAAATTTAGAACAAACAAAGTTTAATGTTATCATTTGTTACCCGTAATTTATCTGTAATTCTGACATCTTGCTACCAGCGTTCTAGTCTGACAACGGATACCAGACATAGTCAGAAACTTGCTTTATGTATAAAAAAGTAAATGTTGATCACATATGATCCTCGTGATATGTATATTAACTGCCAAGATATTTTTCAATGATTAAAGCTGGTACTCGTACAATATATCAAGTAATGTGTGTGTGACCAGTAGGCCAGATGTTTGTTCTAAGCTTGTAATTCTAAACATTTTGAATTATTAACGGCTAAATAACTTTCATCAAACAAATGTATCCAATACCTATCCAAAATTTACTGAAATAGAGTACAAACAACTACCATCCCCTCACCACTGCTAATGCTTAGTTTCATTTTTATGACAGCTAATGCAATTGAGTTTATTCTATGTGATGAGTTTCTATTACTGCCTCATACAAGACTGTGCGTACCTTTTGAAGACAGAATGCTTTGTTTTGGCCACAATACAGCTGATCTGGCTCATTTCCTATAAATTTGGTTTATCGTATCGGTTTAGGACAGGAATCGCAAAAAAAGTCCAAATAATCTAAAGAATCCATCTTACAAACATAACATCCAAATGTTGATTCGGGTTTATTTAGTTTGTGTTTATGAGGTCGAATGTTTACTTCTGACTAAATGCACACCTTTAAATACATCAAATTCTTCACTGTTGAAGAATATTACGTCTTTTCAAAGCCAACTTTGTCATAACGACTCACAACACTTGATGTATCTGTTCAACAAATTCAGTTTTTAGTGTTGACCCATAAGAATTAATTTGTTGCCTCTTTGTAATGTTGAATTCCTCGTTTTAAAGAAATATTTTGTCCTTGTTTGTCTTTTCAACATAACAGCTTTATTACGCTTACATATTACGTATATCTTCTAATTACCCTTACACATTACATATATCTTCTAATTACACTTACACATTACGTATGTGCTCAACAAATAGCGTATCGTTCACCGCAGCAAATTTTGTTTGACACTTCAATAAATGTTAGTATTGAAAGTCGTGTAGTTATGATCTACCTACAGCTGTATCATTCCTATATTTTTCTTTTCATTCTTTTTGGCACTGCCGTTCCTATGTCATTTTGCATTTACAAAATGTTTCTAACACTTAAAAGAATGAATGGACAATTGACTGGTTTTACCATCCTTAGGTATTCAATTCTTACTCTGAAAACTGATCCAAACCAAATAATTTTTACAGCATTTTTCAGTAAGTCTGTGCAACTTTTTCAAAAATAAGATAACGTAGAAAATGCTTGAATGTCAGACCTCGTATTCAGCAGGAAGATAGTAAATACAATTATAGAACTACACAATAACGTTATTATAATGCTTAATAACATAATATGCACAGAAAATCCACACGTACAAAACATAAATGTAGCATTCACACACATAAAATAAACAATGCTATTTATTTGCAAACAAATTTTACACAGAAAGTCTGTGAATATAAATCGTTTGTTTTGTTTTTGGAATTTCGTGCAAATCTACTCTAGGGCTATCTGCGTTAGTCGTTCCTAATTTAGCAGTGTAAGACTGGAGGGGAGACAGCTAGTCATCACCATCCACCGTCAACTCTTGGGCTACCCTTTTATCAACTAATAGTGGGATTGACCGTCACATTATAACTCTCCCACGACTGAAAGGGTAAGCATGTTTGGTGCGACCGGGATTCGAAATCGCGACCCTCAAATTACGAGTCGAACACCTTAACTCACCTGGCCATCCCGGGCCATATGAACGTAAATATAAAAGAGATACTAACAGTGTTAAAGTTTGATAATCAGAGACAAATTCGAAAGTGCCTATAAATAAACATACGCTGTGAATACACGGTGTTTATGGATCTGATTACAAACAAGAAAGACCTGCACTTGAAAATATTCAAAACATTAATTTTATTTATACATGTATATCAGCAGAAGCAAAACTGTTGTAATTAAGCACCAAGCTACACAATGGGATGTCTGTGATCTGCTTACCACGAGTATCGAAACCTGAATTCTAGTGTTGTAAGTCTGCAACCGCTGAGCCACTGGGGGGCAAGCCAGGTATTAGTGAATTGATCAGAAAAAGAGGAGTTCGCGCGATGCTTTCTACAAACTTCGGGACTTAATTCTTACTAAGTAGGTGAGACAACTAGTATCTAATGTCTTCTCTATCCTGTCTTTCATCGCTCAAATTCGAAGCACATTCAAACTATGTAGATTACCTATAAACCATTAAAATTCAGAAAGGTGTTCAATATGAACTCTGAAATATGAATCTTTCTTCACTAAGTATTGATTTCGACTAAAATAATATGGATAAAGAGAAATGTAAATACTAGACATAACATTTACAAACTTGTGCTGTTTCTGTTTGATTGTCGAAGACAAACCAGCTAATATATCTACCTTTACCTTTGAAGGTACTCATCCTTTCACACTTAACGGTCTTGGTTTTGGAGAAGATATCAAATTAACATTCTACGTTCATCTTATGTGAATTTCTGATGTGAAGCAATTGTAAAACGAACTAGTTTCTAATATTATTTGAATCGTTTCTAAGCCCTGTCCATCACAAGTTTCAGTTTTTGTTTCGTCTAACCAAACCGAAAGGAAGCTCCACATGTCACACAAGCACCGTTGATGCGTTTTTAAGTACCTAACCGCAAACCTATCTTTGATGTGCTGATGGTATCCTAACCTACCTCGTAATCTACCAGAAGTATTCTCTATGTCACCCTGCTCTTACGACGAAGAAAAATCGCGTGCAGTATCCGCTTAGAGATGTATGCTGAAGTTATGGTCGATAAGTAATCAATATGTCTACAAAATATCATCTCATTGCGGAGAATATATCTGTTTTTTTCAAATGTCCTGTCAACGAATATATTTAATCGGATGGAAATTTTGCGACGGTCCCTGGTCTGTTTGCTCACTAAGATTAGATGGCGAAAGAATCACATATCTGTGTTCGTGCTTCTTATGCCGGAAACCACTTTATGGACTGAGTATGGAGAGCTGTTCCCGAACAGGATATATCAAACACATTTTGAGTAAATTATGTGTGTTTGTTTGTTTTTCAGTTGATTGTCTTGCACTAAAATTACAAAACTTTACAAATTGTTCCGTTTTCATTGGGGGGGGGGGGTAGAAAGGCAGAGATGAGTCCTAAAAAACATTCAGAGTGTCGTGATTTTGTAACATACAACATTGTGGATCACGTAATTGACTGTTGCCATAATATTTAGTGATTTACCACTTAAAGTCATTTATCCTTCTTTATAGTATTAACGTGAGTTATGTTGATTTGTATAAAAAAGTCGGACTTATAAAACAAAATATACATAAGAAGTATATGAGGCTTTAAATACCCAGTATAGTGAGGGAAGCCTCCGCTGTATAAACTGAGACAGGTGAAAACTCAATTTGTGGTAGCATAAGCTATTTAAAACGATCTGGGACAACGAAGGCTTTTCCTCACGACACTTTGGAGTTTAGAATAGATGCAAATTCCCGAACTTAAGGCTGCAGGGTTATCCGTGAGTATTTATGTGTGAACAACATAACATTGAAAAGTATTAATTTGGTTCTGGCAAAATGTGATACAAAGTTTGAATGCCCCCAAGGACCAACTGATTAGTTTCTGATGAATTTTTCAAAGGTCAAGACCTTTATTGTGGTAGCAAAATGAGGTTTTAAAAAAATCAAACTCGGTAACAAACTGTAACAGCAAGGAAATCTGTAACCTTAGGTTTTTCAGGATAAGATATCGTTTGATGTGTATTTTATATTTTAGGTTGGTTGACGCGAAGTTCAAGATATAGCGAGACAGAGTTTGATATATTTGAGTCGATTTGTGCATGATATATTTATATCTCCGTCTTAAAAGCTTTCTTAAATAAAAAAAAAATTGATGCCTGTTATGTTAAAGTCGTATGAAAATTAGATTTAATTTATTTCTATGCTAACGTTTTCTTAAGAATGAGAAACATTAGTTGGAAAAAAATGATGACTCGAGCAGAACCTGACATCTTTAGTGAGATAGTCCAATAGTTAATGGTAGTTCTACATGTACTTCTTTCCTGTGGTCCAGCGGTCAATGGTAGTTCTACATGTACTTCTTTCCTGTGGTCCAGCGGTCAATGGTAGTTCTACATAAGGTTCTTTCCTGTGGTCCAGCGGTCAATGGTAGTTCTACATAAGGTTCTTTCCTGTGGTCCAGCGGTCAATGGTAGTTCTACATAAGGTTCTTTCTTCTCATCACGTCTGAAGTGATTCAATGTTTTGTGTATTTACACCGATTCATTTGTATTCAACTGTTCTTCTGTTTTAAGTGATTAGGGGTTTATATTGTTTTTTCTTCTATCCGTAAACATCTGAGTAAAGTAATGTGCTGTTTACTTGACGCAAAATAGCTTTGATAATATATTTTTAAGTACTTACACATATCTAAAACTAATGTCAACATAAGCACAGCTTGTATTTTTTCAACTGCACAACCATCATGCAGTGCCACCCAGTAACACAACGGTATGTCCACGTACTGCCAGAAACCGGGTTTAAATACCCGTGGTGGGCGCGGGTGGCTTTGTGCTTAATAATAAACAACGTCTTGGTGCGAAATGAGACACAACGGAGTACGTAGCAGAAAGTGCTACGATATCAATCAGATAATTTCTATTATTGGAATCCTACATCAAGCTAACAACATTAATAAACTACTTATAAAACATTACTAGTTCAACTAGATTTGCGTGAGCTGCATCTGTAGTGTTTTTTCATAGCATGGTTATTACATATGTGACACTAATATTCCAATGAGAAACGTTCAATGTCCAAGAAGAAAAACAACCAAAAAACTCGCGTCTTATTGCATCTGTTTTCAACAACAGCAACATTCAAATTTTTTTTTGTAGGCAGATAATAGAATAACTTATATATGTTGCATAAATAATATCGTATATAAAGCTATATAAGAGCAATCTAATCAATTTTATTTTTAAGAGACAAACAGGGAGTTTTATTTTAAAGTTTCAAAGGACGCAACTTATATTCAAGAGTTCTGTTGCCGGCCATTTTAATCTCTATGGCTTATCAATACGGTAAAAGTAATACCTGTTGACATCTTGTAAAGAAAATAAAAATATTACTTGTGATGTCATCAAATACGACGAGGCCGTAGTTCCAATTTTTCCGTCAGAGGACGAATTATGCGTGTGTATGTCGTTAGGGGCACGTTGCTAGGCCATACAACAGCAGCAATGATGTTGCATTCCAAATTTTGCTATCACATTGCGCATTTAGGCCGCCATGACAGGCGGTTCATCATGGATGATTGCGTAACACAAAGCAGAGAGCATCTTTCTAGGCAGCCATAACTCACACAATTGATGTTTCAACATAAACATAATTGATCATTAATTTGATAGTTAATGAAGTCATTCATAATGAATTTGTCCTAAAAAGAACACATAATATTAATTAATTAAATCGTTTATAATCCAGAAAGTCCAGAAAAAGTGCTCTTAGTACAAACTCATATGTACAATTATAATTAATCATCCTAAAAGGAATATATAGTGTTTAATTCTCCTTGTTAAAATACTTTTTGTATTATAATTATAATTATAAGTATTAGTTAATTAATATAATTATAATTAATTCGTTCTGAAATTGATGAATTAAAACTTAATAAATTAAGTATTTACAATGACATGAAATATTATTTACTGTAACATTCACAAATCATGTGAAAGTATGGAATACGTAACTTTATTGTGTTCTGTAGGACAATGTCTCACAAATCATACATAACCAATTATCTATCTACAACTAAATAAAATAAACGAATCACTAACTGATTACTCTTAGTTAAAAAACCAGAACTTACACACTGTCTAACGCTAAGACATGAACAGAATTTCACACACTTATAGCCCAGATACAAACTTTTAAAGAGTACAAATGTCAGAGGAAAACATTTGTCTTCCTTTTCTAACTTAGTAGTGTAAGACTAGTGGGAAAGCAGCTAGTTATTACCACCCACCGCCAACTCTTGGGATACTCTTTTATCAACGAATAGTGGGATTTACCGTCACATTTAGCAGTGGGAACGCAGCAAGTCAACACCACCCAACGCCAATTCTTGCAATACTCTTTTACCAATAAACAGTGGAGTGGGATTGACCATCACATAATAACGCTCCTACGACTGAAAGGGTAAGCATGTTTGGTATGACGAGACTCGAATATTGTAAGATGGGAGGAAGGGATTACGACAGCACCTTATGACGTCACCAAGCTTTGATAAACTAATGATACTAAACACGTGACTCTTTCAGATGAAGGATGGTACAATAGCAGATCTAGACAGATCACTGCGCTGTGTTGCAATACAGTGATAAGTTACAAAAGTTAAGCATCAGTCAGTACAATATAAATAGTCCATAAACAAAGTGACAAGATTTTGATAAGTCAACCGGTTACCATAATTAGTTTGCTATAAAAATATCTAATGAATACTCACTTTACACAAGAATCAAAGTTGTCTTTATTTTAGAAATTATACAAAACATTTGATAACTAAATCCGCTAACAGTTTAAAACTGTTAGTTCAATATAAAAAATTAAAACATGTAAAGTGTCACACATTGGGGAATATTCAACTGTTTACTCATATGATGGTGCTAATAAAACAAATCGATTAGACACAAATAGGTGTGAAATGCGTCAAAAACAACGTGTATTCTAATCGTTTATACAAAACGAACAATCTACTTAGATATCCTGTTTTGGTATCTTTCAAGTTTCTTATAATGAAAGGTAATCTATATACCTTTTCCTTTACATTTTATTAATTTAATGTGTTTACAATCGAGATCAATTGTTATGTCCATTTCACTAAGTTTTGTTGTTTTTGAATTAAGCACAAAGCTACACAACAGGCTATCTGTGCTCTGCCCACCACGGGTATCGAAACCCGGATTTTAGCGTGTAAGTCCGCAGACATACCGCTGAGCCACTGGGGGGACTACTAAATTTTGATCTAGAACTCGCATATTTGTCGCTTAAATATAACACGCAAAGTTAGATACATAGTCTTAACTTATTTAAAGTGTTATCATTAAAGCTTATAAAGTCGTCTCAGTATCGTACATTTTACAGTTTTTGTCTGACAATATAATACCCTGAAATATATATGTATTAAATTAGTTGTCGTACAAATTAGTGTAGTCTTTGTGTTGTTATTTGGCGAAGTCAATACTCTTAGAATAAAATGAAAGTTTTATTCTACTTAAACGCGCGAAATGAATAATATATTTACGGAAAACTTTTATTAAAATAAAAGTTAATTATAACACATTGTCGCTATCTGTGTATTTACAGTACACTTAATATTTAGGACCCGGCATGGCCAGGTGGTTAAGTATATATTTTAGTAAAACTTCTGTTTGTTATGCAAAATGCAGTTCAACAAATGTACTCGATAAAAGAATTTAGTAGCCCGGCATTGGCCAGGTGGTTGAGGAATTCGACTAGTAATCCGAGAGTCGCGGGGTCGAATCCCTGTCACACCGAACATGTTCGTCTTGTCAGCCGTGGGGGGCGTTATAATTTGACGGTCAATCCCACTTTTTATTGGTGAAAAACTAGTCCAAGAGTTAGTGGTGGGTGGTGATGACTAGCTGCCTTCCTTCTAGTCTTACACTGCTAAATTAGGGACGGCTAACGCAGATAGCCTTCGAGTAGCTTTAAGCAAAATTCGAAAGCAAGCATACACACACGCACTTAATATTTACAGAAAACGTTTATTAAAATAAATCTACGTATTCACAATGTACTTAAAACAGGTAGTTCACTTTATGAAGACAATTTTTGTATTTAATTAAACGTTTTTAAAATGTACGTATCACTAATAAAACACTAAAATTATAGCGACACCTATATACAGCAAATGGTCAGACTGTATCAGTTGGTTTAGAACAAAATAAAAAAGATCGATTTTACAAAACGACAGACAAGTTTTGTTTGTTTTGAAATTTCGCACAAAGCTACACGAGGACTATCTATACTAGCCGTCCCTAATTTAGCAGTGTAAGACTAGAGGGAAGGCAGCTAATCATCACCACCCATCGCCAACTCTTGGGCTACTCTTTTACCAACGAATAGTGGGATTGATCGTCAGATTATAACGCCCCCACGGCTGGGAGGGCGAGCATGTTTAGCGCGACTCGGATACGACCCTCAGATTACGAGCGCATTCCTTAACGCGCTCGGCCATGCCAGACCTGCGACACACAAATCAGTATTTCATGATCATCAACAGCATTAATAACGCTGGTCTGTCCTAGAAGATCTATACATCTATACATCTTAAACGTCAGACACTAATTAATTGTGATGTTTATTGTGAACATAAAAAATGTGGAACATTTCATCATTAAGACGGATATGACCAATAATAACATTTTTTTTTTTCTCATATCTGTGATGGTTTTAAAAAGACATTTAAATTTTCACATATTTAAACAAAATAGCTTTAATCAGAAGAAGAATACCCTTCATCCTCATCAACTTCTCCCAGAATCTTTATCTGAAATACATTATACCTATTTTGGATGATGGTCCAGTAAAGTAGTAACTGGGTGATATTTAAATATTCAGTCATATTACTACGTATATAAAATACATCTCTATAAAGAAAACAAATAGAGCATTCATAAAAATGACTTGTTCGAAGATGCTCATTACATGATTGAACATTTAGAAAATGTTCTTCACAAAAAATACACTCGTAACCAATAGCTCTATCTATTTTTATTTACACACGTCTATTTATATATTCTGACCAAAGGATCTTCCTGAGAAAAGACATCAAAGGGTGACCAGTCAGAGCTTTGATCCTTGTTCATTTGTCACATGTCGATCAATACCCGAGTTCGTAGCGTCCGTTGGAAAATCGCATCTGAAATTAATCACTTTAATAAATGATGTAACATTGACAACTTAAATTGTGATATCAAAAGTGAACATAAATATCTTAATAAATGATGTAATGTTAATAAATTATATTGTGATATCGCAAGTGAGCATAGATACCTTAATAAATGATGTAACAACATTCATAACTGATATTGTGTAATGACCTGTATTTTTATTGATAAAAATAAGTGTTACATTCGTTTTTATAAAACGGACAGACAGTCCAGAAATTATGATTTCGCATATTTCAAGCTCTAAGGACAAAATTCAGAACTTTTATTCTACATTTTATAAATTCGTAATGTTTACAATCCATAGAAACTGTTCAGTTAGTGTGCAGTGATTGTTACTGTTCCCGATATGCAGTAAATGGTCAGACCGGGTCAGTCAGCTTAGAATAATTATCAGAATGAAAGATCAGTTCAGATCGAATTTATAATATTTACCTAAATAATAATGTAATATTTACCTAGGTTACATAAATAATAATATAATATTTACCTAGGTTACATAAATAATAATGTAATATGATATTTAATTATACATTATGTACCTCAGCAATAACAGGAGTTTTTCCAAGTACTATTGATAAACTTGTTCACAAGTTTGAGTTGATAATCGTAAAAGTTGGTTTTTTTGTTGTTATTTTTGAATTAAGCACAAAGTTACACAATGAGCTATCTGTGGTCTGCCCACCATAGGTATCGAAACCCGGATTTAAGTGTTGTTATTCCGCAGACATACCGCTAAGCCACTGGGAGGCAATCATACAAGAACCTTTATTATAATTTCTGAGATAGCCAGTCAGTCAGTGTGCGCGTCCAGAGTGTAGCCCTTACTGCTACTACTATTTACATATTGTATTATAGTATTATAATTTATTGTATTAATAATATAATCACCTGTTCCCTGGACGAAAGTTATGTAAATTAATAATTAATGAGGGGTTATCTTAGGACATGAAAAGTTGTTTCCCATCTACAGGAATGAAGTAGTGGTAAAAAATGTCCAAATAAAACATAAAACGCAAAAATGAAAATTTGTTTGCGCTTCCGCACGCACTTAGTAAACCCTGCTATCAATTTCGGTGAAGATCAATCCACACCTGGCGGGCGAGTTACACGAAGATACAACTAACAGCACTGTTGTATTTATATAGATTTAACGTATTTTTAGTTTTGTTGTTTGACATCGGTATTGTTGCCACGAGGGCTGATTGTGATACGAGTTGTATATGATGCTACTTTTTTATATGTTGCATTATCTAATTATGTATGTTCTTTTGTTTTCAGTATTTTTTATTATTATTTTGGTTGCGTATCATGTTGACATAATTGACATAGAGAAATGTCGAGAACAAAAATAAAGTTTACGTTAATTAGTGACATTTATTGTAATGTATACAATGTTTCTGTTTTCTATTACACATTCAGATTTCTACAAAATAACGAACATTTCTGAAGCAGCTGATATGTCATTCCTTGAAACGACCTAAATAGACACGCTACACGATTCACTGACTGATATTTCTTTTGTCGATACGGATTCATTTGTTCATAAGATGCCCCTGTATCTTGAAGCAACCTCGGCCAACGTATCAACACTTAACACAAATGGAGTATATGTGCTGTTCTCAGTATGGGTTTTTGTTTGTTTTAAGGTTAAGCACATATCTATACAATGAGCTATTGCTGTTACGCTCACCACTGGTTTTGTATGTTTGTTTCAAAGTTAAGCAAAAAGCTACACAATGGGCTATTTGTGCTGTGCTCATCACGGGTACAGAAATCCGGTTTCAGCTGATAAGACTTCAGATGTGCCACTAGTGAGCTAACTTTGAAACGTACATTTCATTCACGTGTTAAGCCATTGAAGGAGATTTCTTGATTAATGTTTCCTCCAGTAACTTGCTCAGCCAAGTCCCCTTCAGTTGAATAATATGTTAACAAGGAAACAAATCTATAGCAACAAAGAAAACCCTCAAGTGCTCAGTTCAGTGCAGCTAATATTTTTACTCTGTATGATACGCCCCCCCATTGGCTCAGCGGTATGTCTGTGGACTTACAACGCTACAAACCGGGTTTCGATACCCGTGGTGGGTAGAGCACAGATAGCCCATTGTGTAGCTTTGTGCTTAATTCAAAACAACAACAACAACAACTGTACGATACGCATAAACTTATATTTCTGATACGATATAGCCTATACTTATTTAAGTTAAATCAGTATCATATCATTTGCAGAGGTCAGTTCCACTGTTTTCATTCCCCACTGATGCGTGCTTCGTCAAATTAAATATTACAACAATATCGCTCACCTTGCTTCTTTTAGATATCTTCTTTGCGTTTTCGAATTCCATTGTAGAGTGAAACAATATCTCTTCTAGGCAAACGTGTCTCCTTTAGCAAAGTTATAAATCTAAGCTTATAACGCTAAATATCGGATTTTGAAACCTACAGTGGTTAAAACACAGAGGGCCTGTTGTGTGGATTTATGGTTAACAACAAACAAATCTGAGCAAATCTTGATAGTGGAGAGTTTTTTTGTTTTGTTTTTAAACGTGATTATTTCAACTAAGATTGTCTACGAACGTGTAAAACACCGAGACTTAAAACCTGATGACAAATTTATTATATCTACAATCACTCACTGAATAGAAACCGTTAAAGTGGAGGGAAAGCAAGTAGCCAGACACCAACCACAAACCCTTGAGCTACACTTACTTGACTATACTTCTGATTACTTTATAAATAAAGAATGTGGTAGTAGATACAGTGTACCTTAATGAGTCCGGATATCCGCAATCCGGATTATTTACAAAGACTGAAAGAGTATAGTTGTTTAAATCGAATTTCGCAACGGGTAATTCGATCAATAATCCCTATATATTCACGTTATATATCCAAACAATAACTTCTTTTTATAGCAAACATGCATTTCTTATATGACTCGATGATTTGTACATAACGCCACTCACTTGAATCGGTTAATAGTCAGTCGTAACAAGAAAGGAAGTGATAATTATTAACCACAAGAGACTAACTTGCATTCGCAATGTGTACCAGATTTCAGAATGATCCTTGCAGTAGGGCAGTGCATATAAATTATGACATATATTTAGAGATCATTTGAGTGATTAGTACTAGACTAGTGTCAAGTCATAGCGCTTCAAAACAAAGACGCATAGAAATTTCAGAATCATTAAAACATGATGTTTCTCTGTACAAGAAAGCAATTATGTACTTTGTATTTTGTATTCTGTATAAAAAAGTAACTGGTTTGAACAAAATGATGATTTATGTGCAGATAATAAATGTAATATGACACTTTGTTATGCAGTTTGTATAAATAATGGCTACTCATAAAATAATAAGTTGGTGTGTTTATTATACATACAGTTGAGATTTGTTTATCAGTTACCTGCTGTTGATAGAGTGCTCATTGTATTCAAAGTGACTGATTCGACAATCCGGGTGTCTCATTATTCCGGAAGAACGACGTTACTTACAAAATAGTCCGGATTAACAAAGTGTTAAACTAATCTTTAAAAACATTAATGTAATTTATAGTTTTGAAATTAAATAATCTAAACAAAATGTTTTTTTTTTACTGTAAGCTTTGAGCTTAATAATGCGTTATCTGTACCCATCAAAAGTACCAAAATCCGATTTTTCGCGTTATAAGCTCTCAAATCTACAGAAAGTGAGTGATTAGTTTACTTTTAACATGTTAATAGTTTACGAACATTAAAATATTAAGTTTTTAAGGTAATAAATGTTTTTAGTATTTCTTTAGTGTAAAGTTTCACAATGGACTATATGCGCTCTGTCTCCCACAGAGAATCGAATTCCGAGTTTTAGCGTTGTAGGTTCGTAAACTTACTGTTGCCCAACGGGAGGCCTTTCTGATGGCATTCCTAACTCTATAAAAAAAACGAAAGAGTTATAAATTTTATGGTATTCGAAATGAAGGGGAAGCTACCTCACTTTTGGCAATCGGTTCAGTACGTTTCGCTAAACACAATAAAAGTGTGCACCGAAAGCAGCCATGTTTGACATGTCAGTAACGTCACTAAATCTATCCCAGTTTGTAGTTCATCGAGTTTTGTATTCGATTTGCTAGAAGGCTTGACATCAGGCTGTGTGATAAATCAACTGCTGTTAGATTAATTTAAAAAATACTCAGAAATAACTGTTTATAATTTTGAAACGAAGTATTCGAAAGAATAATTTAATAGCATGGGTTTAAACAAGAAGAAAATTTTGTGCAAGTGGTTGGGTCGTGAACAACATACACAAAACGACTGTTGAAGTAAAAATGAGCTGCTCAAACTCTGATTTAACAAAATTAAACTTGAGAAAAGAACATCCAATATTGCTGATATTATGTTAAATATCACTATCCTTCGGTAACCTAGGCGCAAACAATTTGCAGTTAACATTAGCTTCTTACACTTTATTGTCTTTCTGATGGCTGCAAATAAATTTCCACGTAAAGCAAGTAATGTTCACAACAACACTTTATTAGAACAAACTCATGGAGCCCTTTCTAAACAATATCCACATAAAACACTGAATATATACTTTTATACCCGTGTATTGGTTTGTTCACTGTTGACATATTTCGCCAAGTTGCTCCTGATGAAGCTTAATGACGCCGTGAAATGCTTTACTGAAGAGAGCGTACAAGATGGCGGCACTCATTCGAGTAGTTATGTGTTGAAGTCGTTAGTTTATAAATTTTACACATGAAAGTATTAGTAATGTGAAGATCGAGATTAATTTTTGAAACATGTTATTTTTATAACATTTACAGAAGAATAAGTTCAGATTTATGGCTGATATGTTTATCTTCACCAGAAATAACATAGTTATATACAAGTATTATACCTTTATTATACAGCACAGAAAGCAGAAGGACGCTTTGTTTACATATTTTTAGTTTACACTATAACACAAAAAATAAAAAGATTCACTCCAGTCGCAAAAACAGAAAAAAATTACAGTTTAAAGTTTGCAGTAATTCAAGATTTTTAAATTAACACTATCGAAAAGTTGAAACAAGGGATTCCACAGATCTCGTATTAGTTTTGTAAACACCAAATATAAGACGGTGGCACAAACTAGCTACAAATATCAACGCTCTATAGAATAAAATATTTAGATTTAAAACTCAAGTCATTCATTCTCGACTCTCTTTAGGCTACGCTTGAAATCTGCATATATAGATAATTTCGTATAACATTCAGTGCAAGGCTTAGAATATTTAGTTATTTTTTCAAGCGAAGTTTAAAGTTTAGAGCGAAGAAACAAAATAAGTTCTTGAGTTCAGCATGTTTTGTTGTAACAACAACTATCGACTTTTGGACTTACGTGTGTGTGTGCCCTGTTTTATACAATAACATACATATTGTACTCCACTTCGAGATAAATTGCAATTTGGTGATGCACACAAGGTAGTTTGTAGTTTGCAAAATAGCAAACACGTGGCTTATTTCGTTTCTTCTAAAAAGCACTACGTTACAGAAAGCCTTTCAGTAGAATGTAAAGGAGAAATTGACCCTACTTCTGAAGCGAGTTTGATTGACTGTATGTGCAGAGAACTTCGAGTTTCATATTGAAACCCAGAATGTTGATAGTTTAAAAAGATGAGTGTATTTGTTGTTGACTATATACTGGGTATCAGGAAACGTGCTTGATTTTTACATTTCAGTGGTTCTATAAGGAATCTTTAAATGTGCGTTGGTGTTACCTAGGAAACGTTTTTCGTCAATAAGTTAGAAACCATTAAAGTGCCGCATACGTTTGTCTCAATTATTTGAAATGGAACACAGAACTCGCTGTCTGCATTATCTTCCATTAGAATGCTTGTCTGTCTATTTTCGTTGTGTTTCAAGGATTTTTAGCTTGGTTTTCAAATTTTTAGATTTTAAATGTCTAATTATTAATCTTCTATTCCTCTAAAACAAAGAAGAAATTGTCTTTTATGAAGTCTCAGTTGATGACAATATTGACTGAGTTAGTGTACATGTATGTGTTTTCCTTATAACAAAGTCACATCGGGCTATTTGCTGAGTCCACAGATGGGAATGAGTTATTCTATTATTTAAATAAATACAATTACTAAACGTGCTTACTTATTCTTATTATGAGTTTTACTTCACATACTTGTGCACATAAGCCATTATAACGTGAACGTAAACGCGAAAAATTCCCTAGAATTTTTAATCATAATTTAAAATAAAAAATGGAAGCCAATAAGATACTTGCCAGTTGCATATATCACATAAGTATGTTCCTTTGATATCTCATTCTTTAGCCTAAAAAAAAGATATCTTGAACATAGATCTGAAACGCTATTTTTACACATCTTTCATTTAGAATCCGAAATGAAGAAATGAAAAGGAATGTGAAAAAAATAAAGTTTATATGATTTTTATCACAAATGTTATACTGTCTATCTGTAATATTTTTCTTACTAATTTCATGTAATATTGACTTATAAGAGGAGTATCTAAGATATGAGTAATAACAAACCTGACTTTAAAATATCTAGTTTTCATTCAGTAGCGCGTTTAAAGGATTTCTATCACAATTTCTCATTAACTTTAATAAGAACAATCAGACGTTTAGAAAGGTAAACACAAACAGATTGTATGATAAAAAAAATGTATTCGCTGAGTTATTAAAGTGAAGTTAAAAAACTAAAAACAGAAACATCAAATAAGTTTTTGGAAAAGTTTAACAAAAACAAATCATACCTTATTCTCATCATACCTAAAAAAAAAAAAGACAGGTAACAGTATATACAGTAACTACAGGCACGGCATGGCCAGGTGAGTTAAGGCGTGCGACTCGTAATCTGAGGGTCGCGGGTTCGCATCCACATCGCGCCAAACATATTCGCCCTTTAAGCCGTAGGGGTGTTACAAAGTTACGGTCAATCCCACTATTCGTTGGTAAAAGAGTAGCTCAAGAGCTGGCGGTGGGTGATGATGACTAGCTGCCTTCCCTCTAATTTTACACTGCTAAATTAGGGACGGCTAGCGCAGATAGCCCTCGAATAGCTTTGCGTGAAATTCAAAAACAGACAAACAAGCACTAACTACATGGTCAAAAGTGTGTGGACACCCCTTCTAATTAGAGGGTTCGGCTATTTCACCCACACCCATTGCTAATAGGTACAATCTCCTTAGACAAACATTCTTAGGAGAATGGGTTGTACTGAAGAGCTCAGTGATTTTCAACGTGGCATTGTCGTAGGATGCCACCTTTCCAACAAGTCAGTTTGTCAAGTTTCTGCCCTGTTATAGCTGTCCCGATCAACTCTATGTGCTGTTATTGTGAAGAAACAAGAGCTCAGCAACGAAGCGGTAGGCCACACAAGCACACAGAACGGGACCGCCGAGTGTTGAAGCGCGTAGCGCGTAAAAATCGTCTGTCCACAGTTGCAACACTAACTACCAAGTTCCAAACTGCCACTGGAAGCAACGTCAGCACAAGAATTGTTCGTCGGAAGCTTCATGAAATTGGTTTTAATGGCCAAACAGCTGTACACAATCCTAAGATCACCATGCGCAATGCCAAGCGTCGGCTGTAGTGGTGTAAAGCACACCGCCATTGGACTCTGGAGCAGTGGAAACACGTTCTATGGAGTAATGAATCAGGTTTCACTATCTTGCAGTCTGGTGGACGAATCTGGGTTTGGCGGATGCCAGGAGAACGGCACCTGTCTGAATGCATAGTGCTAACTGTAATGTTTTGTGGAGGAGGAATAATGGTCTGGGGCTGTTTTTCATGATTTGGACTAGGCTCGTTAGTTCCAGTGAAGGGAAATCTTAATGCTGCAGCATGCACTGACATTCTAGAGAATTGTGTGCTTCCAACTTTGTGACAACAGTTTGGAGAAGGCCCTTTTTTGTTAAGCATAACAATACCCCTCTGCACAAGGCAAGGTCCATAAAGACATGGTTTGCCGAGGTTGGTGTGGAAGAACTTAACTGGCCTGCACAGACCTCTGACCTCAACCCTATTTAACACCATTGGGATGAATTGGAACTCTGACTGCAAGCCAGGCCTTCTCGCCCGACATCAGTGCCCGACCTCACTCATGCTATTGTGTCTGAATAGGAGCTAATTCCCGCAGCCATATTCCAAAATCTAGCAAAGGCCTTCCCAGAAGAGTGAAAACTGTTACAGCAGTAAAGGGGCAACAAAATCCATATTAATTTCCATGGTTTTGGAATGAGATGTTCAGCAAACACATATGGGTGTGATGGTCGGGTGTCCACATACTTTTGGCCATGTGGTGTACTTTCCGGTAGTGCACTTTTTAGACAACTTTCTATTAGTAATTGGAGGTTTGATGTCTCCTTGATAGCTCCAGTGAACAACTTCCTTAGCAACACATCCTTCTGGTATCAATCTCAATAGAGTAGTTAAGGAAGTGTACTTAGTTCCTCTGTTTAAATAATTCACACTATGTCTGTCAATAAGCTATGAAGTTCTGTGGAACTGCACATATCCTTCATTCTTGTACAGGAAAATACTTCTTAAATTTTTAACCTACGAGCACACTGAGATGCTGTGTATTAAAATAAAATAAAAACTTTATCACCAGTCACCACACGTAAAATAAAACCATAACTAAATTTCATATACGATCAAAACTCTTACTTTAATTGTGTTTTTAGATGGATTCGACTTAAATGCCGTTAAATTTTGGATTTGTTACTGAGGTAACCAGTTAGATTTTTAAAGAAGTGTTTACTACTTTTTTTAACTGAGCTCTTGAGATATCTTTTGAGTGAACAACTATTAAACTTTTACGTTTCAGTTAGAATTACAATCCATTCGTGTTGGTAGTTTTAATAGGACAGAAGTAAATTTTGGTGTTGAAGAAGGAGCTACATGGTCAGAGTTAAGAAGCATATGTTGTTGCTGAATTGGGTGTACAAAAAGAACACAGAAAACGATGTTTCGAAAACAAACGAATTTTTGAAATAAAATAGAGTTGATCTAGCGACAATCAGTATCGAACGATGTTTCCCGTGTTCTTGTTATACCATAAAATGGAATAGGTTGTAAATCAATTGTTCAAGAGAATCTCCCAAAATGTTCCATAAAGAGTATCCTGTAATTCCAATAAGTGGCGCTTCTACCAAGTTAAAGTATATATAATTGATTTACACATATACTTAAAGGTAGATTTAGGTCTAAGAAGATTACTGTGTTGACCAGAACTAACAATATTTGAAAGTAACATTAATCAAGACAGTCCTCTCTATATACATATAACTATTACTATAAATAGTTATTGTTACGTTTGTTTCTTAAGCGAAAAGCTAGATAATTGGGTATCTGCGATTAGTAGGTATAGAACTTCGATTTTAAAGTTATTTATCATACCTACTACTGAGCTACTGAATTATTACGAATAAATAAAGTTTGTTTGTTTATTTGTTTTTAAATTTTGCGCAAAACTACACAAGGACTATCTGTGCTAGCCCTCCCTAATTTAGCAATGTAAGACTAGAAGGAAGGCAGCTGGTCATCACCACCCATCGCTAATTCTTGGGCCACTCTTTTACCAACAAATAGTAGGATTGACCGTAAATTATAACACCCCACTGTTAAAAGGGAGAGCATGTTTGGTGTGACGGGAATTCGAACCCGTGGCCCTCGTATTACTAGTCGAGTGCCTTAACCACCTGTCCATGTCAGACTACTAACGTCTTTCATCGAATAGATTTGTTGAATTGCATTTTGCATAACAAATCGGAGTTGTACAGAAATATATGCTTTCGAACTGTATATTTTTCTTTTATTTTCAATTTGTTAATTTATTCTTCTATTCAGGAATAGTTTCTACTCAGGCTCAGAAAAAAAAAAGCAAATTAGAATATTGCCTGAAATATTAAAATTATGTTTTCCGCCGCCTCACTAGTAAAGTTGTGGTTGTTGTTTTGAATTAAGCACAAAGCTACACAATGGGCTATCTGTGCTCTGCCCACCACGGGTATCGAAACCCGGTCAATAGTAAAGAGAAACAAATGAAGACCTGGGCTACTTCAGCACGTTCAACATGGTGAAAATAATAACTTTCAAAATTAACTTCCCAGCCTCAGTAGTTGTTAGATAATGAGCAAAAAGTAACACAAAGAGCTATCTGTTTTCTGCCCACCAGGTGTACCGAAATCGGCTTTTAGCGCAAAAATTCCACAGGCCACTCTGCCACTGGGGGGGCGTTTTATAGAGATGGCAAGACATGTTACAATAGATTCTTAGTGTAAAGAATGGCTTGGTCACATTTTAAACTGATTCCGTGTATCTGCCAGAAGCTCACAAGGGAGATTTATATTTACTTACACACTTTTATTCATTCATTCAAATTGTATTCGTTTTCGTATTTCAAATCCATACTGAAAGAAAACTATTGTACACTTTTTAATACATTTTGTTGTGGCATTTTGTAATAGCTAAATCTATGTATATATACGTATGTATGTGAGAATATCTGTTATAAGTTAATATCTCTACTTAGAAACTTTTGTGTCTTTAATTTTTACGTTCATAGTTTCTTAAATCGATCATACATTCTGATTTTTTTGGGGGGGAGAATATGAAACTTTGGATTATCAGATTTAAAAGAAATCCAAACAGTAGAATTTCAAGTAATGGAGAAGAAAAAAACCTTTATCTTCCTTTTTTATCCCAATTCCTTTTCTATACTCTAGGGAAGATAAAACCTTAAATTTTGAACGCGAAAGTAAAGTTTCAAAGCCTCCAGATACGCAGATGATTATGAAGTAGGCCGCATACCATACAAAATCATGTCCACAAGCAGGGTAAAAAAACATTAAATTTTTATCTGGTTTCCATAAAGATTGAATGTAACGAAATATATCCAAACCTACCGATTCTTCAGAGTTAGAAAAGAATAAGATAAACTTAGGGAACTGGGAATTCGTACAGGCTGGCTTTAGATAAAATCAATCTATATATTTTGGTAGAAAGGAAACTGGTAGCGAAATGAATTTAACAGACAAATGCCAATACATCTAGAAAATTACATTTCTTACAATCCTTTTCTGTGCTTCATACTTACAGTAATGTAAGTTAAATTCTATACTATGGCGTCTGACAGTTAAACTTAAGTATTTATTTGTCAAATACCAAAATCATAGGACTGAGGTATTTCACAGAAGTATGAAAATATTTACAACAGTTTTTGGCCCGACATGGTCAAGTGGTTAAGGTGTTCGACTCTTAATCTGAGGGTCGCGGGTTCGAATCTCCATTACACCAAAAATGCTCGTCCTTTCAGCAGTGGGAGCGTTACAAAGGTCGGTCAATCCAACTATTCGTTGGTAAAAGAGTTGCTCAAGAGTTGGCGATGGGTTGTGACTGACAGAATTTAATGTAAGACATTAAACGTACCAGCATAAACAGCATAATTTGTAGTCCATACGTTTATAACAATATAAGTTTTCTCCAATATCTTATGCTTCTAGTTTTATGTTTATATATATAAACAATAATTAAATTCTGTATTCCTATAGTTGTGTGAATTAACATTGATTATATCCAAGAGTTGAGTCTGTGTAGTTTAAACTACATTCTATACCTCTCGTGTCTGAGTTATGTCCATAAGTCTCTCTTTCTACAACTTCCGCTAAGTTGTACTGATAACCGTGTAATCTACAGTCTGGATTTCTTCAGGCTGTGGTTTTATATCATGCACTCAAGCCTCTTATAATTCGTTTCTCACATTTACTAGAAGCCCATATATTTCTTTGATTAGTTGTGTTTTGGTGACCATAAAACTGACTTTGTGAGTTTAAAAATCACCTCGTTAGGATCAGTAATCTTGGCACATTTTTTACCTGGAACCAACTTACGTAATTTAAGTTCCTGCTTGTGTTCCAGACGAGTTTTAGTTTTGTTTTTATGCTATAAGTCAGGTTAAGGAGGTGGTTGTAGTCTGTGTCCCCCACATGTTATTTATTAGTTTATTTTTCGCTGATTAATGTTGAACGACAGACTTTCTTCTGGTTGAATTTCTATTTTAGTTCTTCTTCCAAAATATGACGTTGATAACGGTTTATAGATGTGAAATCTGGGAATGATCTCATGTTCAACTTGTTAAGAAATTAATATCCAGTGAAATTTTCAAGAATTTCATGTTAACTGTTTCGCGTGGTTGAAAGATCCGAAGGTTATCATTTCTGTAACACTAGCAACAGATTCATCAAACAATAATCGAAGTTTTTTGATAAATGATAATAAAACGACATTAAAAAACAAACATTTGACACGTGTTACGGTAACAAACATTTAATTCTTGAACGTTTCAAACAACAAAACTTGTCACCAGACATTCATTTCTCTACCACCTGCAAACACCATCAGATCGTCCCAGATTCTTGTATTTGAAAACTACAGATCGTTATCTGTAATTTTCTTCTGACTATTTCTTATGACATCTTCGTCTTTTACAAGAGGACCTGAAGTTGAAATTAAAACAGAAGAATTAGTCAATCAATCAGTGTGAAACAGTAAGGAATGCGTTCGAGAAGTTGTGGAGTTATCAGTGAATTCGGAAAACAGAGCTTTCAGGAGGGACAGGTCTTAGACTCTAAGACTTAGAGCAACATGACCTTCTAAGTGTACATCTAATTTCTTGATTTATTGTGGATGCCAGACAGTAATAACCTTTAGTGCTACAACTCACATTTAATTTTAGTGGAATAAGTGTTAGTTTCTAATTTTCCTGTCATTTCTTTTGTTTCCTTTAATTTATGTATCGCTTCTCTTCCCTTTTCAACTCTGAAGATATCTCATTCATGAAAGAGAACCTATTAAAGTGGCAAAGAAAATGGTGCTTATGTAGATTAAACCAAGGCAAGACTAGAGAACTCGGGTTAAGATAAACTTCTTTTCTGATGTAGAGATCTAATAATTTCTTTGGAAATTCTACGAAGGAGTACTTAGACCATTCATTTTTTTTTTGCTTTTATCAAGATGAAAGGCAGGAGCTTTGAAGCTAGAATACTATTGTCCGACCTCCGACATGAAATAATTTAATTAATGAGCTCACTAGTTTTATGGAAATGTGTATTTAGTATATTCGAACTGTCAGCATCCAGTATCCATGTCCCCATCATTGGATGGATAACAACAGAAAAAAAAAACTCAGAAAGGAGACAAACAGAGGACTGCTAATTGCCTGTCTAGCTTTGTCAACAACTAGGGAAAGGCTAATTTGTTACAAGACATAAAGAACAAATAAAATAACTGTGAATCTTCTCAAAAGGAAGGGGGATTACTAATGCAACCAGAATTTGACTAGAGCAGCTAGGCTAACCAGAACTAAGTAACAGTGCATTTTCCAAGGTAACAAAATACATTGTTTTCAATGTAGCTAGTTCCAAATGTTTGTCACTTTTTGATTGAGTAAGATGAATCAGACTTTTATTTTTATTTGAATTATTACATCTTAGGTGTAATAATGACAAAGTTGGACACAGGCATGTGACATCAAGGTAAAGCATATTATCCACTAAACATCGTGATATCTACGAAGTATGATACAATTCACTTTATTAATGTGTTTGAGGCAGTACCTTCTTGAAACACGTGCATACAGATTAGGCTAATTAACGGTTCTTATTGTGCTTAAGTAGCAAAACACTCGGTTTAATGTATGTGAGTATCTGGCAGAAAACCAACTCTTCAAAGAGATTCAGTTGATAAAGTTGGGATTCTGTTTTAAACCTTAGAAAATGCAGTAATATACAGTTCAAGACAGTTGACCAGTAGAAATTCAAATAACTTGTGTATTGCTGTATAGCTTCGGAGAACCACGAGAACATTCTAGTGGAAAGACTGTTGAGAGCCTGATGAGTGTATTAGTGCAGCCTTAGGTGACATTAAAAGATGTGGCCTTACTCACTGAAGACATACTGATGTTCACAAAGTTTATAATGATCAGTATGAACACACCTGCAAACCAACAAAACCTAGTAGTGTTTGCTGTAGTAACACAACCAAATCACAAAAACTAGAAAGACAAAGAACTATGAGAGAGTATCCATACTCATGTAACCTGTGGAAGAACTCTTTTGTTCAAATTAGGTAGGATACGTATCTGGGCAGGAGCCATGCCCATGATTATGGCTGGTGAATGAATAGAGAGAGATGTGTGCTTTAATTTCAAATAAAAAAGTATTGGAAAAGGCATTACTCATATCAAACGTCTGAGTATACTATTATAAATAGTGTCGTAAACAGGTATTGGTGAAAGGAACATTCACATATTTCAATTAGAGGGTTATTTGGTGAAAAAAATTGCTGATAAAAATCTATCTGCCTGGAAAGTTTCGATATATGACTTATCAAAATCATTGTTAAAAACGATAAGTACACACCTATGTGCTTACGTCATTTGCGGACTTCCTGATGAATACAGGCGTAGACAGTAACATGTTATACCTTGCTATTTATATATACTGGGGTATAGCCCCGTCAAAACCGCAGAATAAATACTATCACCCCCACCCCATAGTAAACCTTGACCTCACATTTCATAGCTAGTGTGTATAGAATTTCGCGCAAAGCTACACGAGGGCCATCTGCGCTAGCCGTCCCTAATTTAGCAGTGTAAGACTAGAGGGAAGGCAGTTAGTCATCACCACCCACTGCAAACTCTTGGGTTACTCTTTTACTAACGAATTAGTGGGATTGGCCGTCACGTTATAAAGCACCCACGGCTAAAAGGGCGAGCATGTTTGGTGTGACGTGGATTACGAGTCGAGTATTTTAACCATCTGGCTCTGCTGGGCCTCATTTCATAGCTAAATGAAATAAATATATTTTGCGAAATCAAGCAAGGTCAACAAAGAGAAAAAAAGTGCAGACGAGGTAGTCAAACGTGGTTAAAGTCTGTTGTGAGTAAATCAAAATTAAGATCAATTATAAAATGAATTCGTGTCGTATCCGTGGAATAATTATTGGTAAAAATCAGAGTAACAACTTCTAATATATACAAAAGCCAGTGTATTTTGGTAACGCTAAGTTCCCAATAACTTTTTTGTCAAGTCGCCTAGCTACAAAGAACAAAATAGAATATAAAGTAGTGGAGAAAAAGTCGTCAACTTAAAATAACTTTATTAATAAGACAAGAAAATAACGTTCAGACAGTTGGTCTTCATCAGGTTACCAAGAAACTGTTAATATAAATGGTAGGTTGAAAGAACGTACATTCAGAAACATGTTTAGAGTTTAAATAAGTAAACAAAGCTTCATGGACAATGTGTTCAGTCATTGCTTCCACCCAGTACTTAAATGGTGGTGGATTAACGAATACTTATTAAATCTTATACAATGGTGGAAAGAAGCCAGACGGCCTTCTCCAGTTTCCAGCATAGTATTTAGCGGAATAGTAATGGTTGGGAATAATTTATTTTGAAGAATAGGAGAACGATGACTTCACATGAATCTTAGTTTACTTTCTAAGAAATAGGAAGAAACAGACGAGGTGAATTAATGCACAAATCAGCGGGACTGGAACAATGAATTACGGAAATACGTGTACACTCTATTAAGAAAAATAATCCAAACAGTCCATAGTTCTATTCTTTAAATCGATGTTTTCTGTAGCTTTAAGTGAGTTTTATCCATTTGTGTCTTCTAGAATTAAGGAGGGAAATAATAGCTGTGTAGTGAGATCATCGAAATTTGCTTGGTGCAATGTTTTCCTGTGAAGAAGTGAAGAAGGCGTAGTGTGGTTATATGACCAATAGGATACATGAATGATATTCTCTAGATGCATAGTTAATGGTACAATAATAAAATAGTATGTTGGTAATACAGTAATATATCTTCTTGAATATGTCTATCCAGCAACATGGCTTTTTTTTTTTAATGAATGTTGTGAAATGAGAATGAAATCACTAAATTTCAAAAATTTAACCCAGTAAAAATATAAACACAAAGTATCAAAAATCAATCAATGCTTTGATGTGTTTCATACTAGAACGAATATTTTCATCTGAATGTCGAAGAAATTCGGGTTGGACACTTTTATGTGGTTTCTTCTTATAAGCACCAATTTTGCCCTTTTTATACATTGGTTAGGTTTATTGGCCTCCATGGATTCTACCTTACACGGAAGAGCCAGATTCCTATAAAAATAGTGAAGTTCAGTGTGTAAGATCTAAATCCAATTATGATCTTGCACATTGGAGCTGAATGGACTGATGGTTTTCATTACTCGGTGGTGGTAACAGAAGTAACAAACACTTATTTCGATGTGAATTCGTGTTTGTTGATGAAGAGCAGAGAAACTCTACATTATCAGAGAAATCTACCTAAGATGAAGCTGATGTACTATCAGTCACGTTCTTTAGACTGAGACTGACCAAAACCTTAGGGAGCTGTCATTGTAGTTCCAAAAGAAAATTTCATTTGGTCTTGGTTATCATCAACTGACTGTTGAAGTCACCATTACCATCCCACCACTTACTGAATAGAGATCTGGAAATTGTGTCTTTAAGAGAAATATCACCACTAGAACTTGGATTCCATAGGAGTTCTTTATAATATGAGGAAAACTTTATAGAACAAAGAATACTTTTTATTAACCCATCAAGAAAAATGATGGGTCAGAGGAATCGTACAGTAAGACTTAATTGTAAGATGGTCAAATACTGCTATTCTGGAAAACCTCCTTTTCATAGTAGACCAAGAAAAAAGCATCATATTTTTATATAAAGACGCATATAAGTATCCAAGACATTGATTTTTATAAATGTAAACATTTTGCATAATTGTTTACGTTATTTTGTTTAATTTATGGCCCTTTTTTTATTAATTTCAAGCTCTAATAACCTATTTGATAATGATCTGAGTTGTTTAAATGTATTTAATGTGTGTATTTTTCTTTTTATTTAATGGTACTACATTAAATATAACTTTATATGCATGAGCAATGGAAAAATTGAATGTGATTTTACACCACCTTTATTCATGTAACATATCTTTAGTTTCAGCTCTAAGTGTGTAAAATCTTATATTGAATCTCTTAGTTTGTGCAAGGACTATTTAATTTTTATTTGGAGTTTGATTGTAAGCACATACGTCTTTATATGTGGTTTTATTCACAATTCTATATTACAGATTTATCTTATACATGCAATGTTTATTAGTAGTGTTTACATTTCTGTGACAACATTCTCATTTTCTTTTTTTGTGTTAAGGCGTTCGACTCGTGTAATCCGAGGGTCGCGGTTCGAATCCCGGTCGCATCAAATTTGGTAAAAGAGTAGCCCCAGAGTTTGCTGTGGGTGGTGATGACTAGCTGCCTTCCTTCTAGTCTTACACTGCTAAATTAGGGTCGGCTAGCGCAGATAGTCCTCGTGTAATTTTGTGGGAAATTCAAAAAACAAAACAAAACAAAAAACATTTTCTTTTTTGTTTTACTCAGTAAACATAATATTTGGACGACTCCGTTTTCAGATCCTAAAGTTTGGACACACTCAACATTTCGGAGCTTAAAACTGCCTATTCTCTCTTTTTCTATAGACAACTATAAATAATAAATTATGTTGCTACATCTATTTCTTTCATTGAGAATCCTCTTATTGGCTAAGAGTTTGATGTAAGATTCT
Organism: Carcinoscorpius rotundicauda; assembly: GCA_011833715.1. Taxonomy (NCBI): domain Eukaryota; kingdom Metazoa; phylum Arthropoda; class Merostomata; order Xiphosura; family Limulidae; genus Carcinoscorpius; species Carcinoscorpius rotundicauda. Next base: position 54,394,335 of record CM022395.1, read on the forward strand.
GAGCAACTGTCATTCATAATTATCCTCGAATTACTTTTAAAAATGCTTCAAGGCTTCAAAGTCGAACACCAGCTGAGAAAAGCTCCTGCCATTTGCAGTTTGCTGTCTTGGTTTTGTCAGATGCAAAATAACAGGCTCTATATTGAAGCCTGCTTTATAACCACTTTTATAGAAAATATCAAAAGCTGAACTATTTGAAGCTGCGTCATAATTTCCCTACTGAGTTAATAACAACTTCTTATCTGTTGATTTGTGATTGTCAAAGGCTCGAAGCGCTACATAGGGGAATGAAAAACGTCACAGATTACTGATAGACATGTGAAACGGGACATCGGGATGTCTTTAAAAATTTAAAAGAGTACCAGAAAATCAGTAAAAAAAAAAAAAGCAGGCTTTTAAGTAAAATTTAGTAATTAGTAATATCAAGGTTTTAAGTTTTTCTGCGTTAACTTTGGAATTTGACTTGTTTGTGATAACTGCATACTTCGATTTAAATTTGCTGATCTGTAAGGTTAAAATATGTTAATGTTCAGTCTTAACTACTGGTTTTGTTTTATTTGGGTTAATTCTGCATTAAATGTTTTTTTTTTAATATATTGTTGTATCTTTGGCTGATAAATCTTACGTAGTTAGTTCCCCGCTCGTACAGCGGTAAGTCTGAGGATTTACAACTCTAAAATCAAGGGTTCACTTCCAGTGGATGGACTCAGCAGACAACACAATGTTGTTTTGCTACAAGAAAAACAAACACACGCTTTTTATGTAGATGCGCATTTAAAGTTTGAATAGTATTAAGAAGAAGGATGATAGACTTGGGATATTTCTTTATCTTTAACCAGAACTTCGTATGATTTAACTTATATTCTTTCATGAAATTTTTGCGTTCTTTCATTTCAGTTTAATTCAGAATTTTTTTTATTAACTTTGTACACATTACTTCTCGGGTTTTTCAACTTCACATTGATGAATTTACCTTTGGTGACAAAAAAAATCTGTCTTTATGAAATTTTTGCTGAAATAATAGTTACATGGCAAGACAGGTCTGTCGTCCTCTAGGTTTCAGTCTTGTCTACTGTATAGTCGTACCCCATCAGCCCCTCACTCGTCTCCCGTCTAAGATACGACGACTTAGTTTTTAAGATTTTTAAAGTTTCTTTAAACCATGGCTTTCACTGATATGATTTTTTTATTAGCAGGATAATCGTACTATATAACTTGAACCGGTGTAAATATCTCCAAATAAATGGTTTAATGGTAATTTAAGATAGCACGAGACACTCACAAAGACCCGGAATTATCAGGCGGTTAGGGCGTTCGACTCGTAATCCGAGGGTCGCGGATTCGAATTCCCGTCACACCAAACATGCTCGCCCTTTCAGCCATGAGAGCGTTATAAGTGATGGTCAATCCCACTATTTGTTGGTAAAATAGTAGCCCAAAAATTGGCGATGGTGATGACGACTAACTGTCTTTCCTCTAGTTTTACACTGCTAATTAGGGATGGCTAGCGCAGATAGCCCTTAGGTAGCTTTGCGCGAATTCGCAAAAAGAAACAAACAAACAGACTCTCGACTGTTTTGTAACAATAAAAATATATACACATTTATTGAAGGCAAAAAAGTATTTTCACTTTTTACCTAATAACACTAATAATATAATCAATTACTAAATAAATTAATTTACACAATCATATAGACTATGTCATGAAGTATTAAACAGATTAATTTACACAATCATACAGACTATTTCATCAATTACTAGATAGATTAATTTACCAGTCATAAAACTATGTCATTAATTATTAAATGGATTAATTTGCACAATCATATAGACTATGTCATCAATTATTAAATAGACTACTTCAACAGAATCACATAAAGTATATAATATATCATTAATTATTAAAACTTTAACACAGTCACATATCACATAGAATACACAATTAATTATTAAATAGATTAATTTATGCAATCACATAGAACATGTCATCTGTTAATAAATATATTACTATACACAATAATATAGAATATATAATTAATTATCAAATATACTCCTTTACACAATCATCGCTAGACTGTGATTAATTAATTGATTTGTATTTTTTTAAAGTCTTAAATAACAGAAGGGTCGAGAAGCTTCTACGCGACTGTTTCAGACAGTTTCAAACTTTACGACAACAGATTTTTTTTAAATATATTAACATGATTAAATTTTCTAACATACAAGAATTAAAATTTTTCTAACTGTTTTCACAATTCCTTAACAAGATCCAATATATGTATGAAAACTCTACTGTATATTTCCCTGAACATTGTTGTTGTTTTGAATTAAGCACAAAGCTACACAATGGGCTATCTGTGCTCTGCCCACCACGTGTATCGAAACCCGGATTTTAGCGTGTAAGTCCGCAAACATACCGCTGAGCCACTGGGGGGCTTCCCTGAACAATTTTGCGTGTTATAACTCAGATAAAACAAATGTTTATAACGCATTTTTTTCAGTAAAAGTTTTTAATCTTTCAATCATATTGACAGATAATTTGCTTAAACATTAAAAAATGTCCCCTAGTGGCTCAGCGGTATGTCTTCGGACTTACATCGCTAAAAATCGGGTTTCAATACCTGTGATAGGCAGAGCACAGATAGCCCATTGAGTATCTTTGTGTTTAATGCAAAACAACAGCAACATTACAAAATCCATCAACCAATAGGTTTAAACTCGGCAGGTAAACACGAACTTAACATAGTTTGTTTAAAAAAAACTTGAGCTGTGTTTTTCAAAGACCTCTCTATGATTTAACATAACACTAGTGAGAAACATTTTGACTATTCAAGTTCTTTTTCATTGTTTCAAATGTGCAGTATTGGTAAACGCATCAGTTTTTGTTTTCCCTTATTTAATTCTAAAGAATGTACAACTTATTCGCGAAACTAATTACTATTTGTAGCGTGAAAACCTCATAAGCGTTATTCACAGTAGTCATCTTACATAACAGCTGAATATTTAATATTTTTACTTACTTCACATTATTCATTACGCATAAAGATACTAGATTTGTTTTCTTGTTGCTAAACACAAACCTAAATAGTGGGCTATCTGTTTTCTGTTCACCATGGACGCCTAAACCTTCTCCATCGTCAAAACCCTGAAGAATTACAGCTGAGCCACTGAGGAGCAAATATAAGGGATTATATTTTGAATAACGTAACTGGAAAATAAGTTTATGATTGTTTCTGCTACTAAATTAATTATAAATAAAAGAATACGTTCATTTAATTTATTTTGTAAATTGTTTATATCTGCCAGTAATGAAAAATTGCAAATGTACTCACCAAGTAGCCCCCCAGTGGCTCAGCGGTATGTCTGCGGACTTACATGCTAAAATCCGGGTTTCGATACCCGTGGTGGGCAGAGCACAGATAGCCCATTGTGTAGCTTTGTGCTTAATTCAAAACAACAACAACAACAACTCACCATGTAGGTTCAACTATACAAAACCCGCAGAAAGTACGTACTACACCGATTATATATTCATGTACAACCAAAGATCGCTAATCTGAGATTTAAGTAACTAAATTATTTTCTCACGTAAAAATGTTTTAACAGTGATATTTGCTTTTTAAGATTTATATGCAAAAGTTCTAGCGTACTTAATATATTTTCCGTATAGCCAAAATTTCAATTTTCGGCCCGCCATGGCCAGGTAGCTGGTTAAAGGTGCTCGACTCGTAATCAGAGGATCACGGGTTCGAACTTCTATTACATCAAAGATGCTCGCCTTTTCAACTGTAGAAGCGTTATAATTTGACGGTCAATCCCACTATTCGTTGGTAAAAGAGTATCCCATGAGTTGGTGGTGATGACTAGCTGCTTTACCTCTAGTCTTACGCTTCTAAATTAGGGACGGCTAGCACAGATAGCCCTTCAGTACCTTTGAGCGAAATTTGAAACAAACAAACAAAAACGTATATATAGACCGAAGCGATCACAAGAAAAGAGAAAAAAGTTTTTGTTAATTTTCGATCGCACAGATGGCGTGAGTCACATATTTCGTCAGTGGTTTTGTAGTTCTTTGTAGTTCTGGGTCAAATTTAGCCGTTTGTATTTCAGGTTATGTTATCGTCTTATAAACTAATATTATTTATTTCGTCATTCATGTGGCCAAGGCGAAACCGAATATGCTCGACTTTTAGCATTACGATGAATATCAATTTCCGTTGACAAAAAATAGCCCTTGAGTTGGCGGTCGGTTGTGTAGACTAGTTGTCTCTCCTAATTTCTATCACTTCTAAATTATACATTGCTAGTGCAGGTAAGCCTTCGAGTAGCTTAGCGCGAAACTTATCGAACAGGTAAACAATCCATCATTCATGAGACGAGCTGTAAAACAGTGGATAATGTGTGTAATATTGTTACAAGACAGCCGCCAACAGCGGATAATTTGTGTAATGTTGTTACCATACAGACGTCAACAATTAAGATATAAATATTTAGGAATACGGGTTCAGTGTTCTGAGGGACGATACTGATACCTTCTTTATAACAGTTTTTTGCCCATGAAAGCAAAACGTATCTATTTAAATAGGACAAGTCATTCTTAAATCAAAAAACACACTTTATATTTTTTTTTAACTGAGGTTTCTTGCTAGCATCCATACTCTCTCTAAATTTCTCGAAGAACAATTTAAATATAAAATTTAAAAGGATTCAGATATATTTGAAGTATAGTTGGCCTTGGAAAGTTAACCGAGTTAAAATTGGAACCCAGTATTCTTCGTTTTCAAATGCAAAGAAGTAAAACCGAGGTTATTAATGTTCTGTGTTAAACATTCATTTATGCATGCTTTAAATCTTGAAGGAGTTTCTTTCAGAAAGTGTTAAACTGTTAATATTAATCGAATTAACCGCTAATTTACAAAAAAAAACACACTAAAACTGGTCACTAGATGATAGAAGTTAGAAAAATTCCACTAAATTACTAATGTTTTTATAAGAAAGGTAAAAAGAGTGTCTTCTCAAAGCAATAGAAAACAGAAACACAAGTGATTTTATCAGCTTACTGTAATATTTTCATAACATTTATGAACTTCAACTTTTCCCTCCTGAAGTAGAATCAGAAATCATGTTTTCAGAGCTTAATTGGAGGCCAGGTGGGTTAAGGCATTCGAGTCGTAATTTGAGGATCGGGGGTTCGAATCCCCGTTTTACCTTTCAGCCGTAGGGGCATTATAACGTGACGGTGAATTCCACTATTCGTTGGTAAAAGAGCAGTCCAAGAGTTGGCGGTGGGTGGTGATGACTAGCTTCCTTTCCTCTAGTCTTACACTGCTAAATTAAGGACGTCTAGCGCAGATAGCCCTTGTGTAGTTTTGTGCAAAATTCCAAAATAAACAAATACTTAAGTTCTTTATTCATGCACAAATTTTGCCAGCTGCTAATTGCGTACAATATAGACACATTTATCATTTTCTTTAGTTAGAAATATATTGGCTGCGACTACAAACACGTGTGGCGTATCTTTGTTGTTTTATTTGTCTAAATAAATCGTATAAGTGAGTAAATATTAATAAACACGGTGTTCTATTATATTAGGTTTAGGATTTAAGTCTACAAAAATATTACACGTTTTAGCTGCTTGGATATGCTGTATAGTTATTTTATATGTACAGTGTTCCCTCGCCACTTCGCGGATCCTCTTTCGCGGCTTCACCACTTCGCGGGCTCGGCCGACCCCCACATATATATAAAATAATAAACATTAAATCTAAAATATAGCATTAAATACCATTAAAATATTAAAAATAAGTATAATTAATAGTGTAAAGAAAAAAAAACAGGTATATTTTGAGATATAAACATATATTTGAGTTTATAACAGCGTTAAATAGGAAACAAAACCAACTGGAAAGGCTATAGATGTACACATTATGCGTCTGCGAAGGCTACGCGAAATCAGCTGCATGGCGTAGCGTTATGCAAGATGGGCTATGATTAGTGCAGAAATGAAAGACGGCCAATGACAGCTACCCATTTTGATTGTCTTTCACCATTGCTACATGTCTTCAAAATGTTCATAAGGCATTGCAAGAGATGAAGCCCTGCACCGTTAATGCAAGCTGGAAGAAGTTGTGGCCTGAGGTTGTGCACGACGACAAGGGATTCACGCCTGAAGAAATCCAACACTCGGCTGTTCAAAAAGCTGTGCAATTAGCTTCGTTAATCGAAGGTGAAGGATTTGCCGATATGACGAAGGAAGACATAGATGAACTGATTGACCTAGAATCTAAACCACTCGCCGACCAAGAATTAGAAGCACCGACGAAGTCTGCTGCCGAGGAAGACGACGAAGAGGATACACCGAAAGAAGCCGAGGAAACAATCGAGCAAAGTGGATGGTCGTTAGAGCGGTTAGATAAACTAATGAAACTAATTAACGAAGTGCTCACAGGAATGGGACAACGATATGGTTCGATCAGTACAATTTTGCAATAAAATAGAAGAACTGATGACTCCTTATCAAATGATTTTTGATAGGCTAAAGAGGCAGAGAAAACAACTGCCAATAACAATGTTTTTCCAGCCGAGCAAGAAAGAAAGGGTACCGGTGGCAAGTACTGTTCCTGAAGTTGTAACGACCGACGAAGACATTGCCGATTCACCTTCCACAAAAGAGGAAGTGGTGTCCCCCGAAAAGACACCACCTGCTGAAGATATGTAATTTTTAATTTTAAGGCTTAATATCTTAATAATTGTTCTTATTATTTCAGCAATAATGAACAGTATTGTAATGGGAGGGTTAAATAGTCGTACAGGGAGGGTTTTAAAAGTCTAAATGCACATAAATATATACGTAAAAATCGGCGATCCCACTTCGCGGAAAATCTCCTTTCGCGAGGGGTTTTGGAACGCATACACGAGGGAACACTGTATTTGTTTGTTTTTGAATTTCACGCAAAGCCACTCGAAGGCTATCATGCGTTAGCCGTCCCTAATTTAGCAGTGTAAGACTAGAGGGACGGCAGCTAGTCATCACCACCCACCACCAACTCTTGGGCTACTCTTTTACTAATGAATAATGGGATTGACCGTCACGTTATAACGCCCCATAGCTGAAAGGGCTAGCATGTTTGGTGCGACGCGGATTCGAACTCGCGACCCTCGAATTACGAGTCAAATGTCTTAACCCACCTAGCCATGCCGGGCCCTTATATGTAGATTAACACAGAAAAGAAAAACAACTGGCATATTATGACTTTAATGCTTACAACTCAAACACTGAAGCATTTGAGAAAAATATTTAGTATATTATAGTAGACTGTAAGAATGAACCGCTTTTATAATGAACTCATACACATATGTATTAAAGCCATTCAATAAGTTATGTGTATTTGTTTTATTGATAAACTTGTCTTCATCTATTCAGTTTCAGTGAACTAATAACGTGTTAAGCCTAAAACAATATTTTGTTTGACAGTCTTCTGGCTGAATGATCATGCCTGAGCTTGTTTTAAATATTTGTATAAAATATGATTGTTAAACGATATGGAACTCAAGAACGTGACATTTCGAAAAGTGTAAAATCTATATTCCCAATGAAAGGGAATAAACTCATCCAGCATAACATTTAGTAAAACAGCAGGCTTCAAAACACTCTAAACCAATCCAGAACAAATCTCTTATTCGCAAAGTGTACATTATGGTTGTAAAAGAGAATCCTTTGACCCAAAAAGAAAACAACAAAGAAGTGAGTTTGTTTCACGCTACGGTTAACAATAAAATAAAGAAAGAGTTGTAATTAACAAATGCTTTCGATCACATCTCTATACTATCAATTATTTTTAGCTGAAGTAACTAGAATCACAGCAATCACCTCCCCTCATTCAATTTTAATAGAATATCGTGCCCTTCGTCTGCTTGAACGTGGTCTGAAACGTCCACACACATTGATTTTTTTAAAAGATTGATCTCATCGTCCTTCATACAAACGTGGTTGTTATAAATGGAATTGAGGTGTCAGACAGAAGTACTCATAGGCGTAGCTTGAGGGGGGCGCCGTTAGTCCGTTTCCCACCAGAATTTCAAAAAGACCATTTTTTTAGCCATTGTTCTCTTACTTTAAACATCTTCCTTGACCATCTCATCCACTCCCCAAGTAAACACGGTAACATTTTTTTCTGGAAATGCACTGGTGGTAATTCGACCATCAATCAAACAGAACTTTACTACCAATCAAAGAAATAGGCCTGGAACTTTGACCTTATAAAGTGACCTTGATCTTAACCTTACTTCATTGAAGCTATTCGTTTACAAACATCTTTGAATGTGCAATTATTTCACTTTCAAATTTTGAGTCATTTTTCTCAATTTCCTTGAGTTATAACATCGCGAACAACTAATTCCTGTTCGACACAAAAACAAGTCTGAGTATTCGTTTTGTCTCTAACTTCCTGGAAGTATCATGTTAACACTAATGATCTTTTTTATTTTCAGGTTGTTAGATTTTCCATCAACAAAACCTTTCAACACTGAAAGACAACTTTATGTAATTTTCTTATATGAATATAAAATCCACATGATTGATATGGTTTCTAGAATATGTCTTAAAGATGATACACACATATTAAGATATTTGATACCAATATCGAATAATTCATGCATATGAAGTACGCGAGCCTTGTATTTAATGTGTTAGATGTTCTCATTGGCTTTCTGAGCAGCAGATTCACAGAGTGACCGGAACAAATCGAAATTTGTTCGTGCTACACGTCCATTATAAGGGTCAGTGATAATGGACATGTGAGGCGAATTACTGCTTTTTCCAAGCTTTGTCGTTTCCGTTCCATCTGCAAACTGATCTCCCCGTTTAAATAAGTGAACGCTCGTGCTCTCCCTGTTATTGAGTTCATGGACAGTGTAAACAACAGCAGTAAGAGAACTCCGAGTATGCAAGACCGTTCACCGAGGTAGTTAGTGACGTAAGAATAGCCCTTGCTTTCCTATGTTTCCGGAGAGAAAAAGAAAATAATTGTACAATGGCATATTGTTTAATTTTAAAGTGTATCAAAATAGATCATCCGTACTTATTTGAATTGATTTGTACGTAGATTATAATGTATATTATAAGGTTATAATACAATGTAATATTTCTGACAAGTACACATACTGTTGAACTTGTTTCATTATATCATCATAATATTATGTAAAACTGAGATTATTTCCTACAGATATAGTAAAATAGAACTTGTTACTTATATACCAGAATGCATGCACATTATAACATAAAATTTACACAACATAGAAGGACACATTTGCTTGCGTAACTTTTTCGTTAAAAGAGTTATCTGTATTCTGTCCACCGCGCAGAATTCAACTCTAGATTTTAACGTTGTGAGTCCATAAGTGTAGGCCCGGCACGGCCAAGCATGTTAAGGCGTGCAACTCGTAATCTGAGGGTCGCGGGTTCGCATCCCCGTCGCACCAAACGTGCTCGCTCTTTCAGCTGTGGGGGCGTTATAATGCGACGGACAATTCCGATATTCGTTGGTAAAAGAGTAGCCCAAGAGTTGGCGGTTGGTGGTGATGACTAGCTGTCTTCCCTCTAGTCTTACACTGCTAAATTAGAAATTAGGGACGACTAGCACAGATAGCTCTCGAGTAGCTTTGTGTGAAATTAAAAAAAACAACAACATAGGTGTACCGCTGATCGATCTTGGAAGTACTTGAATGCTGTGAAACATCGTGCTTATGATGTACCAGAATATTTGTTTGTTCCAGAGGTTTAGCGTGAGATATTAAAAGGTCTGTTGGAGCATGTAACGTAAGCAGCTAAAAATATAGTCTACAAGTTTCCATCACACTAAAAAAAACCCTCAAACCAGGCTGACAATATCGTATTATTCATTAAAATAGCTATTGCACACCATAACTGTCACAGATCATTCTGATACTCTTACTTCCATAAACAACACAGCAAACATAATCTAAGGAAGATGAGTGACTGATAACGTACACTGGACATAGCCAACTAGCAAACAGAAACAGTTAATCATCGAAAGCTCAGATAACCCTCGTATAGCTTCGGGCGAAATTCAAACAAACAAGCTGTTAGTCATCAAAACATGGTTATTTAACACGAAGTTTAAAACATCTAACAACCAACAGGGAGAAAGAAGAACCTAACCTTCCCAGGTCATCAGAAGGCATCCTAATGATTGGTTGATTGAGCGTCTAGTCACCAGAACTGACTGCCAACCTTTGACTTATTCTTTTCTAATCGAATAGTGGGTGGGATATGTTGACCTCTCTTATAACACACCTACTACATACCTATTACCAGCATTACCGAACTATATAAAATGTATGTGCCTGTACAATAGAACACTGTATCTATAATACATGTACTAGACTGTGTGTTCTTGTACAATAAAACAATGCATTTGTGATGTATCAGATTATATGTGTATACTGTACAAAGTGTTTGCATGTTCTTAAATATATGGTACCACAAAATTTTCATGATATATTACAATGTATATTTAGAATAATAAATGGATGTTTTGGAAAACTATAAAAGAAATAGTTGATATAAATCAAGAGAGTCACCAGCTAATATATAATTCTCTGTTGTATCTTTTACAGCAAGTATTTAACCATAAGAGCTGTTATATTTCTAGTTTGTGCATTCATGATTTTGCCCACGCCAGGAACTGTGGGAGTGTCTGAGAGCGTGACACGTAAAACTGACAACTCAGCAAGCCTACGTTCTAATTGTCAATTTCACATTCAAGTCAAGTTACCATAACAACTAATAGCACTTAACAATATCTAAACGACATGGGAATTTTCCTTAAAACAGAACTAAACAATACTTTTACTTACTCTTACAACTCCTATAGCCGTTTGCCTAGTTTCTTTTTCAGATCTAGAAGAAATTGTATGAGTGATGAGACCCCTAGTGGATTAGCGGTAAATTTACACAATTACAACGCTAAATTGCTGGTTTCGATTCACTCTGATGGAAAGAGGGCAGACAGCATATTTTGTAGCGTTGCGCTAAAACGAATAATCGAGTCATTATGTTGTATAAAAGAAACTGTATATTTACAATGAAGTGGACGTTTTGAAAACGTTACATTCACAGTTATCAATGATCTTAGGCCCGACATGGTCAAGTGGTTAAGGCACTCAACTGGTAATCTGAGGGTCGTGGATTCGAATCCCCGTCGCACCAAATATGCTCGCCCTATAGGGACGTTATAATGCGACGGTCAATCCAACTATTCGTTAGTAAAAGAGTAGCCCAAGAGTTGGTGGTTGGTGGTGATGACTAGCTGCCTTCCCTCTAGTCTTACACTACTAAATTAGGAACGGGTAGCGCAGATAGCTCTCGTGTAAAATGTTTGCGCAAAATTCACAAAAGGAAACAAACAAAACAAGCAACGATACTCGAAAATGCCAGGCTGAAAACGAAATCCCATAAATAGAGGTACAGGCTTTTCTTTTTTCTATTTAGAATGGTTAGCACACGATCCGGTGGAAAAGTGCTAGGACGAAACTGGTGTCGCGAGAAGTCACAAGTTGCGACCCCAGACAAACAGACGGATTGACTGACAAGCCTGAATGCTTTATATATGTGTGTGCGTGTATAGTATATAAATAGGTGAAGCACTAAGAACTAGAAACTGGTTGCTCTATCGTTGTAACTATCATAACTACAGGGTTTTATTTCAGTTTTCTGTTGTCTTTGATAAGTTAAGAATAGCACGTGTCATTACAACATTTCATTTGCATGAAATTGTAATTTTTTTTCTGCCTTCAACAAACCGAATAGTTTATCAAGATGACTGTTCATAGTTTTTGGCCTAGTTTTCATGGTCTTGGCATATGTTTCAACCTTCAATAAGCCTAAGGGATATAACTACAGCTCTTCTCGCCTTATGATATTTATATCTTTTTTTTTTCTAAGCTGTGATGTCCCCCGGGTGGATCAACGGTAAACTTGCAGACTTAGAACTCTGAAGTCTTGGGTTCGATTCCATATGGTGAACAGAGAGCAGATAGCGTATTGTATAGCGCTAAGAAAATAAACAATGAAAAGATTTAACTTCAATAAACGGGCTAGTTTTCTAGACTACATATTCTAGTGTTAACTGCGTAAGAGGTTATGAATAAGCTTGTACAGTCTAAGTGCCAATATCCACTTTTCATCGATTTTTTTAAGCGCAGTTTTACCATATTCTGCACACGAAAGGTTAGGTACTTCAAACTCATGTGCTTCAATTCAAAAAGAGGAAATTAGAATATTTAGTTATTCCATAGCTGGCGTAGTGGATGAAGAGATAATCTAGCACTTTATATCCATCTAAAATATTTAAATGTGTTAAGAGTTCCGAATAACTCCTTAATGCCAGTTAATAATCATACACTATTACCAGCATTAAACAACATCCATTTGAAGAATACAAGCTATTGTGATGTCTACTATCTTAAACTGATCTGAGCATTTTTACTGACAGCTGTTATTAGATTTTTAGAGTAAAACATCCACAGATATATCATGAAAATCATTTGTAAATACTGTAATGATTTAATAAGTTGGTCGGAAATTGTTTATCACAATACGACTTGCAATTGTTTTAAAATATTATTCAACAAGTGGTGCCTTAAGTCTTTAAAATATATATATATATAGAAGTTACATGATATCAGTAACAGTTCATTAAATGATACATTTCATATTAGCGTTTCCGTTTGGTGAACACGCAACCATCAACAAAAGCTATGTAGATATTGAAATCTTGAACCAAAACAACGTTTATTGGAATTTCCACACTTTCCCTGTATAAGGTCCATAAGTTTCCTGAAACTTTATACGATTAAAGGATTTGGGTATCATCTTGTGAGCTACAAAAACAAAAGAATGTGCAATATATTTAAAGCGGCTTCTTTCCAGTTCTTTGTAATTAGGAGAGTTAGGTTAGGTGACGTTCTTGCCTACATAACAGCGTCTCTGGATCGACAACAATGTGAAACATGCCACAAAATCGCATCCATCTATTTCAGACAGGGTTTTGAGTTTCAAACTCATCAACTCGGTGAAAAGTGTTTGTAACTTAACGCTGCTCTTGTGAAAGAATTGAGTTTGATAATGCATGGCCTATTTGATTTCGTGTTGGGTTTTTAATCAAATATAAGGGGTAATACAGCATGATAATACATGGCCTGTTTGGTTTCGTGTAAGGTTTAAAATCAAATATAAGGGGTAATACAGCTGATAATACATGGCCTGTTTGGTTTCGTGTAAGGTTTAAAATCAAATATAAGGGGTAATACGGTAACTTTTCTCTTTTCCCACTGGTGTACAGACCGAGGCTACTTTATCTGTGACATCTGGGCAATATTTCTGGATCAAATTAGTATCTAACTTGAAAAAATATTTCACTTTCATATGTTTTTCTCTTTTACTTTGAATGTTGGACTTCCTTCCTTGCAAGAAAGAATGAATGAACAGGAAACCACGTGCTCCACTAATTACGTTAAAAAGATAGATTTAATTAGTTAGCAAATATGTGTCTAGTCTGATTAGTAGCAAATTACAGAACCTGTTTATGTTTCTACTATTAAACTTTGAGCCACTAAACTGAGTTTTTTGTTTTTTAAAACTCGAGACATTTGTTTGAACTTTTCAATTCGTTGTTTTGAGAAAGAGAATAGAAAAAAGAATAAAAATTGCATTAAGTTTAATGTATATATACATTTGTATACACTTTAAAACTCTGACTCTTAGGAATTTTTGTATCATTGGGCAATCAGTCACTCTAATTATGGATTTTTTTACTCTGTGTCTGCTTATCTTAGCACCTTACTAATATTATCATTAACTCTTATTATAGTCTTTTTTACTCTGTGTCTGCTTATCTCAGCACCCTGCTAATAATTATGCTCATCTATGGTAACACATGATTTATTGGTTAGCGTACCGTTGCTGCAAAATGACGCCCATCTGCGCGTTGTAAGAGTGACGGTCAAATACACTATTCGAATAGCTTATCTCACAGGTTGGCGATAGGTATTATTAATTAGTTGTATTTCCTCTACTCCATCCGATCAAAATTAGAGACAAGCAGTGCAAATAGTCCTTATTCGCGTTCAAAGTACACTGTTTGTCTATTCGTTGAAATATAAGCCTATCATTATGTTTATTTCACTCGATCTATCGCTAGTAAATATGTTAGTAAAACTCATTCAACATTTTGTACATCTGTCAGTCTGTTCATCACTCAGTTGCCATAGGTAGCACTCGATTTTTGTTCGTTCATTTCATTCATCAGACACTACTTCAGTTTAACCTTTGAGCACGTGACTGTGCAATCTTCTAGATAAATTTTCCACTCCATTCTTCCTGTTCGAGCAATCTCTTCATTATTTCATCCTTCAGTCACTCAGTCTCTTAATGTAGTCGAATTTTTTCTCTGCTTTTTTGCCCTTTAGTTAATCAGACAATCACTTTATACTCTATAGTTCTACAACCTTTTTTTATATAATTTCGAAAGCAATCATGTTATAAGCAATCAATCTTCCACTCTTTCTGATTTTGTTTTCTGTTTACATGTTTACTCCTTCCGTCTGTTAAAGGCTTGATGTGGCCTAATGATTAATGTGCTGGTTTGTGGAGTAAAAGCTTCGAATTGCGATATGCTGATGACCATGTTGTGCACTGCGCTTTCAGCTGTGGAGATATTACATTACTTATGACTGTATCAGTCCATCTTTCCACATCATTTATTATAACCGCATAGATAGAAGATGCTGCTCACTCTTTGCACTTAATTTTAAATTATTGCCTGAACTTAAGAGACTCTGGTTGGTCGCTTAGCTCAAGGATTCTCACGTGTCACAAGTAGCCGTACTTTGCTTATCACGATTAGAGCACAAGTTGTTGCAAGTCTTTTTCTCGATGGTCCTTGAACCTTAGTTGATACATATTTCATAGCTACTGAACAAAATGGTTATTATGATTTTAGAAATTCTAAATCCCCGATATGTACATATTTTTATGATCAAGCTGTATGACTGACTATCTTACATCCGAAAGGGCTGTTACATACTCTTCCCAAAATCAGTGGTAAAACTCTGCCGATGAACGCCAAACAAAGTCAAAATGCAGTTCTTATACATGCCGTTCCACCACGACTGACTGTGATTGTTATGTGACTAATTGATATGCATATTCGAAACCATTTTAATACAGCGTAGTTAATGCTATTTACAATTCTCTCTAAAATCACTAACGTTGTTTTTATTACTTCATTTTGAGGAAAACTAACGTGCACGCAAGGTTGAACGAGATCATTACGATATTAATCGCTCTGATATTAATTACGAACTTAGTATTAGTTTTTGTATCTAGATAAACTAAATGTTCGCTTCTCGCTGGCACAGTGATATAGTTCGGACTCATAGAAACCGCGTTTCAATATCCACGATGAGCAGAGCACAGATAACCGTTTGTATAGCTTTGTGCAGAACAAAACCAAACAAACTAAATGTTGCCATGTTTCCTTACATGTAAATACTGCAATGTCATGAATGTTTTATGTGTTTATTTGTAGTTAAACATAAAGCTACACAACGATATCTGTAGGCCAATTCCATCATGGATAGAGAAACATGGTTTTGAGAGTTATAAGTTCGCAGACTTAAGAGTGACGTCATGAATATCATTAAAGATTTATATCAACCTAAGGCAATCTACTTTGGATTATTCTTCCTAGAAGGAGATAAAGACAAAAATTGTACTTACTAGTTCTTACATTCAGTATAATTAATTAATTAATATTTTGTTAGATAAGTGGTATAATTGGTGTTCATTTAATCTTTTTAGCATGTTACAAACTTACAGTATGGCTCAATTCTTTTTTCTTTTTCTTACAATTCATATCAACTGTATTTAAGCTAAGGAGTTAATGTGTACTGTAAATTGTGTTTATCAAAGTTTTCGTGATTTGTTTGGATACACTTTCATTATTAATAATGATAAATTTATATGCATAAAAATCATACGCTACTAGTGGAAGAAGTTATCTTTATAAAAAAACACTTTATGGCCCTCAGTGAAATTTCTTTACCAGCTATAAAATTCTTACAAGACATTCAAAACAAGGTTTGTTCGTAATTATTCTTTATAATGCTTACAGGACTGGAAACATTTACCTTGTTCTGTGAAACTTCTTTTACATATGCAGTTAATAAAGTTAATGCATGTTGTTGTGAGTTCTGTTTATAAATAAGAATTATTACAGCGTTACTTATTATTGAGCAAACATAGCATACATTTACTTAAGCCTCTTTTAAACCTCTGAGGAGCTGTTTAGTCAGATCAAGGAAATCGCCATCAAAAAAGTGGAATTTTACTTTGTACTGGCTTTCTCCCGAGATCTCAATGTTATCAATAGGTCTATAGTTAAACATAGTTATTCCGAGAGATGGTTCCTCTACAGCTGAAAGATGGATGGCGCAGAAGGTACCCAAAGCTTACATTTTTCGCTCATACGATTATGTTTGCAGTAGCTGAAGATAAAAGGAAAGAGTGGTGATTGGGAATGATTTGATGGAGCGGCAAATCGCTGTCTCTGAAATCTAACCGCTATATCCCTCGTGGGTGTTTGATGTTTCTGAGCAAATATATTGGAATTGCTTTCGGGCTGATCATGTCTCTGCGAAATGAATAGTATAGAAAGTTGGTTGTGGAATCCAAGAAACCAAAACGTACACGTGCCAGTTCAAATAGCAAGGAAAACTGCTAAAATATCGTATCCGGGTTATACGTTTTGTTGTTGGAAATGTCTTGAGTTACAGAACATTATTATTGTTTTAGGGAAAATTATTAGGTTTATAGATAAGAAATCTGAGAATAAAAGAATATACTTTAAAATTTGAAAGCAAAATTGCAATAAGTGGCTTCACTACATTATCTTGGGTTAACTTACAATGTTTAAGAAATCTAAATGGAACAAAATGATAAATTTATGGAAAGAAACTGACATTTGACTCTAGGAGAGCTACCATTACCATTTCCAACTTTACATAATAAGAGGATTTTCATTTCAAAATAGCATATTTTTTTATGACATTTTTCTTCGCAAACAACTTTAGATTGCGTTTCTGAGAGAACTTTTAAAATATTTGAAATTAACTTTATCTGGTTGATGACACTGTGTGACTTTACATGTGTTATTTTGTGTAATCATAATTTAAGTGTATACAAAGCTGTAATTATAACTGCAGCTGATTTTATACCTTACGGTGATGCTGATGTCAAAACATAACACCTGCGCAGATCATAAAGATTCGTGATTAAAATATTTCAGATTAGTTTCTCACGGGTGTGCTATAGCACTGATAAAACCCTAAAAAAAAGTGAGTCCATCATAGTGTAGTTGTTAGCGTGTAGGACTGCGGCTGAAAGCCCCTTGATTCGAAATGTAATGCTCATGGATACGCTTCACACTTTCAGCTGTGGGTAGGTTATGGTGACGACAGTCAGTTCTGGCATTTGGCTCAAAGATCCTGATAAGTCCCAGAGAGTTCTGTTCACTGGGTATCCTCCTTATGGTATGTAGCTCGAAATTAAGTTGTTCATACGCAAACCCTAAAAGGACTTTCAGTTACCAGTTTTGTTGACGTGTGTATAACGTGCCGTTCATTTTAAACATTCTTTAAACAAGAAAATAAGACCCTCTTGACATACAAAATATAAACAAGACCTTTAGTAAAAAACAGGGTTTTTTAGTATATGGTACTGGATTTCTGGTCCGCTGACATCATTTAGAGAGTGTGTTTAAGAATTATGGAAAGGAATTTGCGTTAACATAAACCATAAATTTGAAAAATTAAAATTTGGTTATATAGAAGGAGATATAAAGTGCATGTAACTCCGCATATGCGGAGAAAAATCTCAAACAATCAGTGGTATAGCGCTGGAGCTGGAGGGGTCTATAAAATATAGTACTTTCCCTAATTTATTGAGTGATCCGTCTCAGGAACAGTGTTCTATATAGATGACTAACTTTTCCTGTGTGACATCATTTGTCAGGCATAAGGGGAGAGTTGATCATTGTATGATGTAACGTTTTTGTTTTAAGCTTTATGTAAGTTACGTGTACAGTAAGTTTAAAGTCTTGACTAAATCTGTAGAGCATAAATGATTTGCAAAGTCTAATAATGAATAACCAGTTAGGTATGTTGCACCGAAATCCCTTTAGCTTTAAGACTTCGTTTGTAGTTCGAAGTTGCATAACGAGATAACTATGTTCTGTCAACCGAGACGAGTTGAATACCATATCTTAGCGTTATAAATTCGTAAAATTACCGCTGATCTATCAGGGGACATCTTATAAAAAGTTATTCCAATGCCATATCTTGTACTTGATTTCTAAAAGCACTTTTGCTTTCAGACGTGAATATGTAACGTGCTTCTTACTTAAAGAGGCCTGGTATGGCCAAGTGTGTTAAGGCATTCGACTCGTAATCCGAGGGTCGCGGGTTCGCATCCCCGTTGCACCAAACATGCTCGCCCTTTCAGCCGTGGGAGCGTTTATAATGTGACGGTCAATCCCACTATTCTTGGTAAAAGAGTATCCCATGAGTTGGTGGTGATGACTAGCTGCCTTCCCTCTAGTCTTACACTGCTAAATTAGGGACGGCTAGCACAGATAGCTTTCGAGTAGCTGTGCGCGAAATTCAAAATAAACAAACTTACTTAAAGTAACACAAATTATTATATTCGTTTATTAAGAATTGTTTTGGCTGGACCTGAACATTGTAATTGTCTGTAATATCATTAGTGATATGACATAAATGGATAAATGTGTCCGATGAAAATTTGTCGCTAAACATACAAAGCAAGAAATGGTACTTGAGTCGTCAAACGTCACATTCTTTCTAAATTTCACCGTATTTTAGCTTTCCAGTTTGCACAAGTTACTCATTCTCTGTTTGCATTAAGTACAAATTAATGTATTTGTGACGATGGTTCTGCTAATCATAACGTATTGTAGTCTTAACCCTTTTAACCTTGGGGATTCTACATGATTGTAGTGCGGTTAAGAGTCTTTTTAAGGAATTCGGAAATGGTCGTAAAATAAAGCAATTAAAACCCAATAAACCCGTCACTGAGTAAATCAAGGTTATGGTGCAATGAACTTCAGCAGAATGTTCTAGATTAGTGCACCTCAAACAGTGTTAACATTTGTTTGTAGATAATGAAATTGAAGTTCTTGGATAAAAAGTTTTGACAAAAATGTGTCACGTTTGCCGTCACTGGGAAAGTCAAGAGATACTTTATGGTAATACATTTCAGAAAAAAGATCTTCCATTCAATATAATATCACCACTTACAAACAAAGCTGTCAAATTTTTATCTCTTTTCTTTGTTTGTTTTCCTCCATAGTTCAAAATATTGGTGACATCAAAACTTGTTAACTTGTTTTTCTTAAGCCTGAAAACTCTGGAAGTTTTGCACAATGACGAAGTTATTGCTCTGTGTTCACTGGCGGTGTGATTAACAAAAACACCATATAATAGCAAGTTGAACATTTTATTTCAATGACAGCTAGATAAGTCCTTCAATTTAGGCCCGGCACAGCCAGGTGGGTTAAGGCGTTCGATTCGTAATCTGCGGGTCGCGGATTCGAATCTCGGTCGCACTAAACATGCTCGCCCTTTCAGCCGTGGGGGCTTTATAATGTAACGGTCAATCCAACTAAAGAGTAACCCAAGAGTTGGCGGTGGATGGTGACAACTAGCTGCCCTCCCTCTATTCTTACACTGCTAAATTAGGGACGGCTAGCATAGATAGCCCTTGAGTAGCTTTGTGCAAAATCCAAAACAAACAAACCCTCAAATGATAATTCAATTCATTTATTCAAAAATTATGATTTCTGGTGAAATGGAGTTTGCTCCTGAAAAAGAAAGGTCTGCCTCTCGAAAGCGCTCGGGGTTATAGGATTTTCTGCCATTTTGCATCAAAACTTCTCGAACCTACTTGCTTCTTTGAAAGTCATGAATATTAAAAATTATATTACGTATACAATATTAGAAGTTATAGTAATATATTTTACTTGTTTTGTACCTATTTTATTATAGCTCTTGTTGTTCGAAAATTGTGATTAATTCTGTGAAACATTTAGTGGTAATAAAATGATACGTTTACTTGTAATGCAGTGTGCGGGAGTGAACAATAGTTTGTTTACCTCTATTGCAAGAATGAACTTACGAGAAAGAAAATAGGAATAAGGATATTTCTACGAACGTTTTTTTTTTTTTCAGGGTATGTAACACATATTGTGAATAGAACTAACTTATCTCCAGAGAAATTAAATATGAATTTTATTTATTTACCGACGCTCGTATTCTGCACGTTTATCAAATATTCATACTTCTGACGAAGCTCATAAGGCTTGAGTTACTGGCATGGCCAGGTGGTTAAGGCACTTCACTCGTAATTCGAAGGTTGCGCGTCCGAATCCCGGTCATATCAAACACGCTCGCTCTTTCAGCCGTGAGACCGTTATAATGACACAATCAATCCCGCTATTCATTGGTAAAAGAGTAGCCAAAGAGTTGGGAGGTGATGACTTGGTGCATTCCCTCCAGTCTTACACTGTTAAATAAGGGACGGCTTGGTAGCTTTGGGTGAAATTCAAAAAACAAACAAACAATTTCTGTAATAACAGATTAGTTTCCACAACAGTAAGGGGAAAATATTGTCAACATAAAACTTATATAACGATATTACATTTTCAAAAAGAATTACATAATCACCTTGGGGGAAAAGTGGTAATTTTATGGACTTAGCAACAATGAAATATGTGATTCAATTTCTGCTATAGACAGAGTAGATAGCCCAATGTGAAGTTGCTCTTAAATAAACAAAATTTAAAGTATCATACATGCATTCGTATATATATAAATATATATATATAAATACTTCCAGACAAACAGAAGGTAACTTGTCTTAATGAGCAACACGTTTTGTATGTTGTTACTTATATATATACAGTTACACTGATGTAAAACACTGGATTTAGGGTTTAAATACAGACTTTGATTAGCTCTTACATGTACATATCCTAAGAAGTGATACTGAAAAGAGAATTAATGCTTCCTTAAAGACTAAATAGATATCAACCACTTTCTATGCTAATTTGGAGTCTCGTTTCGCATGCGTTTAGAGGTTCTTTTCGATTAAACTTTGTCAAGAAGTATAACCCTTTACAAAAGATACAAAGCCAAAATGTCGGTATGTATATTAAATTTATAATTGTCAGGGAATTGTATAGATAGTTTTATTCACAAAGCTATAGAAAAAGTTTCGTAAGTTCGTTTCGTTTTAATTATCTTTGGTTCGAATCCCGGTCGCACCAAACATCCTCGCCCTCTCAGCCGTGGGGGTGTTTATAATGTACGGTCAATCCCACTACTTGTTGGTAAAAAGTAGCCCGAGAGTTAGCGGTGGGTAGTGATGACTAGCTGCCTTCCCTCTAGTCTTACACTGCTAAATTAGAGACGGCTAGCGCAGATAGCTCTTGGGTAGCTTTGCGCGAAATTCAAAACAAACAATTATCTTTGTTTACTACCTATCGTGATAAAAGTTAACTTTCTGAAATACAAAGGCTGAGAATAAACAAACGTTTAAACAATATATAGAATGTTACGAAATGTCTCAAAAGTCTTTCAACATATACTCAGATGAATCTCACTTTAAAAAGGATGATTTTCAAGAGCTGCTTCCTCCATAGTAAACTCTGTTTAAGGGTTACGACAATATATTACTGAGACCACAATTTCTATTTCGACAAATTTTCACAAGGATTACAAAGTCAATTTTAGATTCCACTAATTGGAAAAACACATTCCTCAAATTATGTTGTGTCGAATTTTTGTGGCCAAATTGAAGCAGACAAGAGGTACAGAGGCTCTTTTGAAATATCATCAAGGGACTTGACAAGTATATATGTATATATATATATATGTATGATCGAATGGATCTATTGTGATTACAGTTTCTTCAACAGTCTTTTTGTGGTAAAGTAATTGGTTTCGAGATGTAACCCGCGAACCTTTGGCTTATGAGCTTCTTATTTTATTATTATTTTTTTTAATTTCGCGCAAAGCTACTCAAGGGCTATCTGCGCTAGCCGTCCCTAATTTAGCAGTGTAAGAGTAGAGGGAAAACAGTCATCGCCACACACCGCCAACTCTTGGGCTACTCTTTTACCAACTAATAGTGGGATTGACTGAAACATTATAATGCACCCACAGCTGAAAGGGCGAGCATGTTTGGTGCAACCGGGATTTGAACCCGCGACCCGCCTTAACACACTTGACTATGCTGGGCCTTTTGAGCTTCTTAAGTTCATTAGAAAGAGCACGAAAACATAGAAATTAAACTGATGTTCACGTATAGTGAAAAATGAGTTGTTGTTTTCCTAGCAGCACAAACATTCTTTTTAGAAATATTTATAAACACTGCATTTAATTTTACAGGTATTTATACATTAACTATTAAGTGAGATATAGAACATTAAATGGCTTTGGCGTAAGAGACACGTTGTTACAAAGATACCTGAGTGTTAAAAAATTCTATCACCTCGCTGCTTCGTTTTAAGAGAAAGTGATAATGTTGTATTTCAAGCATTGGAAAACCGCCATTTTCCTCTTGCAAACATGGACGTACTTGTATCAAATCTGTGTGTATGTGTTTTTCTTATAGCAAAGCCACATAGGGCTATCTGCTGAGCCAACCAAGGGGATTCGAGCCCCCGATTTTAGCGTTGTAAATCAGGAGACTTACCTTTGTACTAGCGGGTAGGACGTATCAAATTTTTCATAGTCGTAACCAGTCTTAGCTGTTTTTACTATCTCATAGACCATTTTAATCCTGTTGACCAATAGCTTGACCATTCATCAATACTGATTTAATAGTTATTTCAAAAAATAATATTACTTGCTGTGTTTGTTGAGGTTATGATTGTTTCTTGTTTTCAATTATTATTGGAGTTTTCGTTTAAATCGATTCTCGTGTAACTTATTTCCAACTTTAATTTGACTTTGTTAATTTAAAACCTAGAATGTGTTTGGATAAGTTACTCTGCATGCTATCAAATTCTTGTTGTGAGTTTCTCTTGGAACTATTAAGTAGCTACAATAGTCTGTTTCATACTGTTGTTCGTTTTATACAAACGGCAGACTCAAACGTTCAAAGCAAAATAGTTTAAATGTTCTTTTTGTATAAGCTGTTGTTTTTACGAATAAATCATATTAATGAATATTGAATTTATTTTGTAAGTTATTCATTTTTAACTAAAAATTACCACGAATAATTACTCTTTAGAAGACATGAAGTTATGCCTGTTTTTACTGCTCAAAGTGTGTAATCCTGTTCTGGTAGGTTCTTTAATAGGTTTTCTTGTCATGATACTGGAGAAAATTTAAATCGTTTTTTGCGAACTTTAAAATCAAGCATATGCGTGAAAATATGAATCTAAACTTAATGCTTAATTTTTAAACCATCAACAAGATGCAGTGTCATAATATTAGATTATTTTAATACTTAAGGTAACTGTAGAAAAGAGTCGCTTCTCAAGACATATAATCACTGTTAATCATTTTAAGACTTTCAGAATCGCACACATTACACTAATTCATTACTTTCCTAACAGTGTTTATTTTCTGTCTAATGTAATGTATCATAAAGAAATTAGAAAGGCATAAGTAACGAAATATGCAAAGTCTTCATCACATAATTTTCTTTATTTTTCTATGAAATTAATTCAGTAAACTCACACGTAAATAGTGTAGCTTAATGTTTGCTTAACGAAAATCTTTAGTAACTCAATTAATAAACCGAGGTCTTTCAAACTTATGATGGCTCTAAAGGTTCTGCAAATCCTCGTGAGAACATTATATTCATTTAGTAGCCTGGAAATTAATAACGACGAGTTCGAGGCTCCAAACGCCGTATCACTACCACTATCGTTGAGCTGCGTTTAGAACTCGTGCTTCTATCTGTTTAATATGGCTTATTGTGCGTCACATTTAGGCATTGTTCTCGAACGCGGACCTCATGATTCCAGACAGAGTTGGTGTGATTGTGATATTACAGCACGTGCCTCGCGCGTTGCCACAAGTACCTACTATTTACATGGCATGAGCTTCATTCATTCGACATTGGCATCGTAAAACGAGAACTAGGTGAAAGTTTGTTGAAAGACCGGTCATATTATTCACAGTTCACAAGCACAAACCGACTATCCATCATTCTGCGGAACACGTCAGAAAAAGCACCATGAACCTTAGAGCCCTCATGTATTGCAAAGACCCCTGCTGGTTCTTCCCACGTCGACTAAGTTCCATGTTATGCTGCCACACTGACATGAGCTTGACAAAGATCTTAAAAATTTTGAATCAATATCCTGGTATTTTGCACAAATCAGCCTAATATTTACATTATGAATTAGATTGACCCTGTATCTAGAATTTTATATTACATATATTTCGCTGAAGACAAAGTCAGTTCCCTCTAATCTTACACTGCTAAATTAAGGGCGGATAGCGGTGACAACCGTCGTGTAGCTTTGCGCGAAATTCAAAACAAAATACAACCAAAGTTTTTATAACAAATTATAACAAATTAATTTTTACTTTCTGTTGCTTTACGTATTCTTCTTGATTCTTTTCCTTTTTTTATACGTGTCTCGTGTCTGTAGAACAAAACATTGTTCTTTCTGTTTTTCCTGTAGTTTTTATTCGTGGAATTTATTACCTGTAAAATAAAACAACTTTTGTTCATTTATCAGTTGGCTGCTTACAACTGATGGATACAAAAGAACGGCCACTATTGTTCAACACATCACACTTATTGTTATACCAAACGAGACAACTGTTTCCATACAAGATGGCTCTTTTGCTCATTCATTCGGTTACAAAATGTTAGTTTGAAGAGCAGGATACCACAACTTTCCTGTGTTCATGTCAGTCGCCGGATATGAATCCTAGCTAGTATCTGTGGTCCATCCCTGATCGTTCCACGCGAAAGCGTCCCAAACAAACTTCTAAAGTACCCTCGTTCAAGTTGTTCCGGGAGTGTTGCATGCAATTTTAGATATCGTACACATGATGTGTAATAATATTCAGGCCTTAAACATTGCAAAGATGAAATAAATATGAAAATTAATCTTGTACCCTTCCTCTCGTATTTCTTCTTTTAATAAAACGTTTTCTCTGAACTGAGTGTCTACTTACTCATTAGTAGGCTGCTAGGACGAATAATTTTTATTTTGACTTTGTTATTTTCCCAGCAAGTGAAAATGGAATATAAGGTTTGATTTTCTTTCTCTTGTCATGTATGTTTTCATATTTCTTTATTTTATCGTGATACTTCTTTAAAATATTAAACAATCTTTGTTTTATTAATTATACCTTTCCCTCTATGACAATTTTTTCTTAAACAAGATATTAGTTATATGCCGCATAACGTTCTCGAATGAGACTTCATGTTTTGCTGCTAGGGGAACTGATGAAAAATTCTCATTAGCTGCTGCATGAAACACGCAAAATGTACAATTGAAATACAGTTATATACTTTTGTTACTGAAACTCATTTCAGGGATAGTAAATCGCCGTTATCGTCGGTATTGTTGTGATGTGAGGATTACAAACAAGAAAACATCAATTATCATTCTCGTGTTATCGTTTCATTTTCGCGACGAATTTCTGAATAATTTAATTTTTATAATTAGTTTTTCCTTTGCCCGGCAGGGGCAGGTGGTTAAGGAGTTGGACTCGTAATATGAGGGTCGCGGATTCTAAACCCTGTTACACGAAACATGCTCACCTTTTCAGCCGTGTGGGCGTTATAATGTGACGGTCAATCCCACTATTCGTTGGTAAAACAGTAGCCCAAGGGTTGGCGGTGAGAGATGATGACTAGCTACTTTCTCTCTAGTCTTACACTGCTAAATTAGGGACGGCTAGCACAGACAGCCCTTGTGTAGCTTTGCGAGAAATTCGAAACAAAACAAATCAAGTTTTTGCATCACGCTTTTTTTTGTAGAATATATTTTTAATCTTACAACAAAGCTTTACAGGATAATGCAATTCTACCCCCCCCCCTCTCTTATTATAATTTTCTTAACATAATTTCATGGGGCAAAACAATTTCTTCCTCTATTTTATTACCTAGAATGACCTTATATATTTTCCTTTCTCTATTATTATTTATCCTGTGACTCATACTTATAGACTAAAGCAATATATTTCATTCTATTATTATTGTTAGTCTGTATGCACCTCTGTAAAATAAAGAAACGGTAAAGACTGTACGATAAAGCAAATGCCTCTAAATAAATCACAAGTTTATCTTTTTCTAATATTTTTCCATATGTGACACATCTAAACAGAACAAAACATCAGTAATTGTCTTCCTTTTTTACTGTTTCTTCGTTACATATATCTGTATAGTAAATAACTAGTTTCCTTTCCCTTGTTATTATTTTATCTATGATAAATCCTCGTTACGTAAAACAGTTTTTCATCTTTATTTGTTATTTTTTTTCAGGTTATACCTTTGAACAGTAATGAGATTTCCTTTTTCGTCTTAGTTTTGGCAAACAACTCTTTGTGTAACGAAAACAAAAGTTTTATTATTTTATGTACCTTATATTCGAATAGAAAAGATTATCTTTTCTTGTTATTATTCTCATCTTTAATATATTGTTTTTAAATAAAGTATAATCTTTTCTTTACAATGGTTTTTCCATACACATTTTTAAAATAAAAAATAGTGCTTTCTTTCCTTGAAATTGTTTTTTTACACTTGGTATTTCCGTTTAGAATATGTTTCTCACTTTTAAGGTTATTACAAATATTTTCATTGTTTTTAAGTTCACTTATGGATACATTAACATCACATCTAACACTTTTCATTGCAACTATGTATCTCATTAAACAGCAAGAGACTTTAGCATGGATACAAAGATTTTCATTTATACATATATATGAAATACGTTGACGTGTTGGCTGGAGTAGGCCTAGCTGTTAGACATAAAATATTCCCCCAAACTTTCAGCGCACGTGCTAAAGACTTACATTCGTTTGTGACTAAAACGCACCTAAATTATTTTAGTCTTTTGTAAGAAAGAAGAAATACTAAACCCGTGTTACTTGATAATTAAATAATTGTAACAATACTTTTCTTCTTCGTTTTCACTAATTATCTTGAGTAAGAAATACTAACTTCCTTAAACAGTCAATCAAATCACGTTTTCAGAAACATCGAAATCAGATTTTTAATAAGCTTTTACGCTGTTATTTAACACCATCATATGCTGCCCATCAATACTGTTACATACTGTCCATTAATACTGTTACGTACTGTAATATCAGGTCAATATGCTGTTGCATATTGTCTATTAATGTTGTCACATGATATCCTTTAATACTGTTACATAATGTCCATTAATGCTGTCACACAATGTCCTTTAATACTGTTACATAATGTCCATTAATGCTGTCACACAATGTCCTTTAATACTGTTACATACTGTCAATTAATGCTGTCATCACATGATGTCCTTTAATACTGTTACATTATGTCCATTAATATTGTCACAGGATCTCCTTTAATACCGTTACATACTGTCCATTAATGCTATCACTTGATATCCTTTGTCACTTTTACATGCTGTTTTTTAATGTTATCACTACATATTCTTAAGATAGTGCACAAATCCGTGGGTCTCATTTATGAAGGTAAAACAGTAAGGTACCACTTCCTGAGAGTGTGATGGGTAACAAGTTTTTCTTGTCACTGCATGTGCACTCGTATTGATATATATTCGACATACTTCTGAGGATGAGGAATGATGTATATTTTAGAGTTTCTATTTTATAACATAATCAAGTTTTTTGTTGTTGATGTTTTAAATTAAGCACAAAGCTACACAATGGGCTATCTGTGCTCTGCCCACCACGGGTATCGAAACCCGGATTTTAGCGTGTAAGTCCGCAGACATACCGCTGAGCCACTAGAGGGCAAGTTTTTTTTTTGTCTTCCTATAAAGACACAACAAACATTTATTCGTTTCATCACTACTAGTTCATTAAACGCTCAGAAAAAAGTTTTTAGAAGACGCAATTTTGCTCATCAGCTAACAAAAATGTTTCTTATATAACTCAAGAGGAGGTGTTGCGAAATACAGACCCTTCAGATTTTCCTTTATTTATTCGGCTTACAGGATTGAAAATGTTCTCTCTTTCCATATTTTGCAAAATTCTTAGCGAAAGATTGAAATGTCTTCCATGGTAGACACAATAAAATTGTAAACTACATTAACTAGAAGTAACAATCGAATACTTAGTAAGTCAATTAGCATAAAGGACTAACTTATCAGTCCGGTTTGATCCAAGAAGTAATATATTTTATGTAGGCTACGCGTGACCTATAGTTAGCATACCGGACTGTGAATCCGGAGATCCATGGTTCGAGTGACATTCTTGCAAAAACTGCGCACCGCACTTTGTGGCCGTGCGGTAGTTATAAAAGTGATCTTCGTATCTCATTGTTCGATTAAAGCAAGCTTTCCTCTTATCCACCAGTTAATAATAAGTGCTATTGAAACTGCGATATATTCCAGTTACTGTTATTGTTGTAAGTACCTAAAATAACCTTTTTTTCATTTAAGTTTAAAATAGCCAATCAGCTTCTTGTTGTTCTGAACAAATTAAACATCTAGGAAGCATCACATTTTATAAACCAACCGTTTTGATATTCTGTAAAAGAGAACAGAATAAAACCGGTAAACTACTTGGCTCTATTTAAAAATTATATAATTAGAACGACTTAAATAACAATACTCTTCACGTGAATCACATATTTCCTTTGTAGGAGGTACAGTAGGCATCAGGAATGTGCACATTACTTACTGTATGAGATTTTTTGTGCAACTTCCAAGTTTCTGAGCTTGTGAACATGTGCACGAGAAAGAAAAACAAATCAACCTTGACAGACAAATTCTATGAACTACTTTGTAGAACGATGTCTTTGTGTTAAATTCTTAGATTTTTTGTTTGTTTGTCTAAATCTTCTTAAAGCTACTTCAGACTGAACTCAGAGGAGTTTTCAACATTAACACGGTTGGGTCTCATCAGATAAGGATGAATGTGTAAAACAGATGCTACCAACACAAATTTAACTGTGCTTCCTTTAATGACCACTATATTCACATAAGAACATCTCCAAAGAACTCGTGAGAACAGAGATGATTTGCACAAGTTTGGTTCTTGAGATAATGCTAAAAAACACACAAAAATTAGACAATTCGGGTAAACGAATCAAATTCGATGCAGTAAAAGTTTGTTCGATCTATACTTATAACGAATCAAATTCGATGCAGTAAAAGTTTGTTCGATCTATACTTATAACGAATCAAATTCGATGCAGTAAAAGTTTGTTCGATCTATACTTATAACGAATCAAATTCGATGCAGTAAAAGTTTGTTCGATCTATACTTATAACGAATCAAATTCGATGCAGTAAAAGTTTGTTCGATCTATACTTATAACGAATCAAATTCGATGCAGTAAAAGTTTGTTCGATCTATACTTATAACGAATCATATTCGATGCAGTAAAAGTTTGTTCGATCTATACTTATAACGAATCAAATTCGATGCAGTAAAAGTTTGTTCGATCTATACTTATAACGAATCAAATTCGATGCAGTAAAAGTTTGTTCGATCTATACTTATTTCAGTCTTAAACTAATCAATAAGTGAACGTCTAAAGTTCAAGTGATGTGTTTACTCCAGGTTTGGAATACATCAGACAATTAACAACTACATTTAAACAATAATAAGTTATGTAGAAACTTTCAGATTTTTCGGTAACTACTTTAGGTTAGAAAATGGTTGATCCTTAGTTATCAAAACTAAACTAACATCACTGTGTTTATCAATACATATTGAAAAATCACTGAAATACTTCAAAAGAGGATTGTTTTTGGCAAACTTCACGTGACTTTATGTTAACTGCAACGTCTGAGTGGATTTACGTGACTAGTTACTACTATTTTGAAATATTAATATCTTAAAGTACTGTTGGGTAATCAACTTGAAACTTATCAAATCTGATGTCCCTTGCCGAGCCCAACAGAGCGAAAAATATGACCTCAAGGGATTAGAGAAACTTTCCAGTAGTTGATCTTTCGGACAGCATGTTTTCTCTTGAGATATCAACCAGTGAAGCATCGTGTTCTGGCGCCATCTCACGAGCTATCACATGGTTCAAAACCACCAATCAGCGATGATAACATTTTTCCCTGGAGGCCGAATAATACTTTTAACATATAAGATAGAGAAGAACAAATAAGGAAGGGTAATTACACAATATAGTATCCACTAAGTTATTCAGTAAACTAGATAGAAACATGAAGAGTAGAGATGGTTTGATTCACAAATATTAATTAATCGCATTAAAGGGAAAACTAATTTGGAAAGTGGTAGAGAATTGTTAACAATATTATGAAATCAATAGTATTAGGCTAAGTTAACCTTCAAAAGAACCAAAATAGAATTAGAGCAATGCTTTTCGCGAACAGACCACAATAGAAAAACGCATCACAATTTAATCAATGTTATTTCTGTACATTGAACAAGTGTTATTATTACAAGAGACACAAACGTTTTGTAAGCGAAAAAGATCTATGGATAGTAATGCTAAAACGAATGCAAGTAAGAATATACGGTTGACATAGTTATACATGACATTCAGATTAATATTTAATGTTACACAGTAAAATGCACGAATACAAAATGGTTAAGAGGTTGGTCGAATTGATCGAACTCGTAGTGAGATATTGTAATAACCAATATATGTGTTGAGTGAATTTGGTTTTCCTTGAACGTAAGCTCTAGGCTCTTAGTAACATTATGTTTAAGGCCTACCCTAAAATAAATGTGACATTGTTATAAACTGCATACCAACAGTCGGGAATATATAACTTCGAACAGCAGAAATATTAAGGTTAAGCATGCATTTTGTAGTGCAACGTCAAACTTTAATATTGAAAATCGTACATGGATGATCTAGGTATAGATGTATCACCTCTAGATGCTTGTTTCCACTCTCTTTTACACTGCCATCACTACATTATTTTACCCTGATGTGTTTTGCCACATGTTTCCTCCTTACTTAGAATTAGTATATTTTATGGATGTATGCAATAAAATTTAATATTATTGTGCTAATTTCTTTTAATCCATTACTTCAGACTTTATATAGTTGTTAGCTTAGCAGATTGTATAATAAACAAAGCACTGAATATTCTACATGTTACAGTCGTCTAATTTTCATCTATGATTGGCTGGTAATTTTTGTTTCACCCTGTAGTTAAAGTTTTTAAAGGAGCACTAGATCTATACAAAATCTAACTTCAAGGAGTAATAAAACATCGTTTACACCAGAATTGTGATTTTGTTTTAATTACTACTGGTTATTAAATCAAAGTGATTACATCGTGAGCTGTTCAGAAACATTTACAGTGGATTTAGATTTCAACTTATGTTAATAATAAAGTAGTTGTAGAGTCATCTCGACTTAAACAAGAATAAGAAATAGAACAGTTTCTTTGGTTGCTCACTTTCTGGCTTAGTATCATAGCGATTGTTTCTTGCCTTGTTTTTGAGCTTATTGGGTACAAAAACAGATAAAAATGAGTGGCAGTCATCTTTTAAGGACAACTCTTTTTCGTTGTTGATAATTTAGCATGCATATTTGTATTATGCCTATTGAGTACTTTGTTTAGCATGCATATTTGTATTATGCCTATTGAGTACTTTTGCCATCCGTATATATAGAGTCCACCGACTTTATGAGAAAGAAAAAGTTCTGTCTGTTGGTCTCAAGTACTTATTGTTCGTTGTTTCAGTTTGTCATTCTACTGTTCTCAAGGATGCACACGAACAGATGATATAAACAAATATTCTGATCTACATTCAACAAAAATGCTTCCTTTTAGAATTTGGTCGTGTTGGTTGCAGTGATGAACAAAATCTGCTATGGTGAACAAATCCTACGATATGCTGTTTGTTGAAGATAACCATAATGGATTAGTGTAACTAAGCTGTTATGTTGAAAAGACAAACAACGTTAAAATAATTCTTTAAAATGAGGAATTCGACATTAGAAAGACGCAACAAATTGATTCTCATGCGTCAACACTAAAAATTCTCTCTCGGGAGTCATTGCAAAACATTCTGCATTGAAAAGACTAAGTAAGAAGTTTAAAGTTAATGTATCAACACTGAAGTATTTGATATATTTAAAGATACATTAGAAGTACAGTACTGTGTAAAAGTGTTAAGACAAGAGAAGTTTGTCATTCTTTTCATTTTATGAGGCTAATTCTTTAATGTCATTACAGAATGTAAATTTCAACACTATGGTAATACTTTCACTGATTGAACGAGGGTGAGAACTCATCATCTGTAATAACTATCATGGAATCCCATGTAGTGTCTTAACTATATAGAAAGAAGCTAGCATATGATACTGATATATGCTAAAAGAAATCAAGTTAATAGCAGTTCACAAACAAACCTTAATAAAAACAATGTTTAAATTTCCTTGTCACGCCACGGCCTAAAAACGTAGAATTGTTAGTAGAGTAGATAGTTCACATGGAAGCTTTATGTGATGCTGGTTCTTCTCTCTGACAAACTGCTGCAGGTTGAAATGCTCTCCAAACACTGTTATGTAACCCTAGATCGTGAGACTGATACAAGTAAAATTTACAATAAGGAAGAAAGAGGCAGAACATCTAAAGTCAATGATACTGATGTTAAGCATCTTAATTTATGCAGCCTTCAGGAGAGAATGAAGACTGTCACTGATCGCGTGCATGAAATGAATGACCACGTATCAAATGACAGAAGAATGTCCAGTTTTATCACTTTTACTATATTTCAGTCCCTTGATAATGGTTGGAGATTGAAGTAAACGGTTCTCAACTTCTGCACAACCAAATATTCTATTCTATGTGAATATTCTTGATACTGTAGCTCTGGGTGTTATGGATGGATGAATCTACGTTTGAAATATTTTCTCAAAGTGTAGGTTGTATGTCCAGCAGAAGAAAGGTGAAAGATACTTACCTCAATGCATAGAACTTGAAGAATGAAGCATGGGGGAGGCAGTGTGATGATTTTGGGGTGTTTTTATGCTGAGCCGACTGGAGATATTTGAAAAATAGAAGGAATAATTGACCAGCGCAAGTACCATCAGTCATAGTATACCAAATGGTTTGCGAATCATTCGTAAAGGATTTCACTACCGAGAAGATAGCGACCCCAAACACTCATTTAACCTATTAAAAATTACGTAGCTAAGAAAGCTACTGGAGTCACTTAGATGATGCAGTGGCCCCCACAGAGTCCCGATCTCAACCAAGTTGAGCAGATTTGGGATCTGACAGATCAAAAACATTACAAATAATTAGTCACTGCTAAAGAAAATTTATGGGAGTATAATAGACACATTTAGAGTAAAATCTCAAAGAACACTTTGATTAACTATCTTACAACAATGTCTGGAAAACTATCTTCTGTTATTAAAGCGAAAGAAGAACAAACAAAACACTAACTATTTGCTGAATCCAACCACTTGCATTGAATTTCTTTTGTACTAAATATGTAGATTAATAAACTTGAGATGGTTAATCTGTGATTACCTTCCATTGTTCTGTGAAAGTAGCCTGAAATATATGTACATTTACTTTATTCTAACACTTTTGCACAGTATTGTATGGATTTAGTCAGAAATAAAAATTCAACCTAGTAAAAGGCAAACTAAATAAGCCGGAAGGAGTCAACATTTGGATATTATGTTTTTCAGGTGGATTCTTTAGGTTTGTTGGTCTTCTTTTTTTTTTTGCCGTTGCTTGCTTGAATCAACGCGATAAATCAAATTTGTAGGAAACATATCAGGTCAGCCGTACTGTGGTCAAAACAAAGTATCCATCTTCAAAGGGGACGCACACTCTCTTGTATGAGGCAGTAACATAAACTTATCATACAGAATAAACTCAATAGACTCAATAAGAAGGAAACTAAATATTAGCGGTAATGTGGGGATGATTGCTGTTTGTATTATATTTCTGTAAATTCTAGATAAGTTTTGAATTCATTTGTTTGATTAAAGTTGATTATTTAGGTGTTAGTAATTCAAAATGTTTAGAATTGTAAGCTTATAATTTGTTTTGAATTTCGCTCAAAGCTACACGAGGGCTATCTGCGTTACGCATCCCTAATTTAGCAGTGTAAGACTATTGGGAAGGCAGCTAATCATCACTACCCAACGCCAACTCTTCGGCTACCCTTTTACCAACGAATCGTGGGATTGATCATCACATTATATCGTGCACCCCCCGGCTGAAAGGGCAAGCATGTTTGGTGTGACGGGAATTCGAACCTGCGACCTTCAGATTACGAGTCGTGTACCTTAACCACCTGACCATGCCGGGCCTGTAAACTTACAACAAACATCAGGGCCACGGGCCAAACACTCAAAATATAGCTGGTATATGTACCAGCTTTGATCATTGAAAAATATTTTATCAGTCAGTCTAAATCTAAGCTAAATAAACAATACAGTATACCTTTATATGCAAAAACGGCTTGTTTGGGTTGAGAAAATATTTTACATAGAAGAGCGAACAACGTTTTTCGGTCATCGTCAGGTTCACAAATAAAGAGGTAACTGACCGGAAGCTGACCACATGTTTGAAAGGGTTTGCGTAACTGAGTATCGGAATGTAGAGGGCGGTGTTAGATGTTTGACTATAATTTTATTTATTTTATTATATTAATACAGGTATAAAGGCATTCCTTTATATTGGTTTATTTGGGTTTAAGTTGTTGTATAAGTGAGGCTTCTTTAATTTTGCGTTTGTTTATGTTTGTTTCTTTATTTAGTATTTGAGTGTTTTCTATGGTTATGTTGTGTTTACTTGACTTGCAGTGTTCGAAAACGTGTGAAGGTGACTTTTTATGTTCTTTGAATCTGGTTTCCAATTTTTCTACTTGTTTCTCCAATATAGAAGTCGTAACAGTTATCACATTGTATTTTATAAATAATGTTGGTGTGGTGTTTGTCAGTGTAGTTTTTACACAGTATAGACCTCAGTTTTGTGCCTGGTTTCTGAATAAATTTAGTATTAACTGGAATGTCATATTTTGTTACCAGTATTTGTCGAATGTTGGTTATTTGTTTGCTGATGTCAGGAATATATGGTATACAGCGTAAATGGTTTCGTGATTTTTTGATTCATGAGATATATTTACTTTAGTTGGTTGATTTTGCTTTCTTTCTAGGTGTGTGCGTATAATGTTTTCTACGGTTTGTGGAGGAAACTTATTGATGTTGATAAAGTATTGTTTTATTTTGTCTAATTCATCGTTAATTTTATCTGGTGAGCATAGTTTTATGGCTGTGTTTATTTGGTTTCTTAATATGTTGAGTTTTTGTTTTGTTTCATGTGCTGAGTCCCAAGGAATGTATAGTCCAGTATGGGTGATTTTTCGGTGGATTTCTGTTTTTAATTGTGTGTCGGTTCTTGTAACTTTGAGATTAAGAAATTATATTTGATTGCTTTCTTCCTGTTCACATGTGAAGTTAATGTTGGGATGTATAGAGTTAATGTGATTGAAAAAAATTAAGTTTGTGTTCTGTAGATTTAAATCCCGCAACCATGTCATCTACATATCTGTACCAGTATAGTGGTGGATGTAATGCTGTGTTAATTGCTTGTGTTTCAACTTGTGTCATAAAAATATTGGCTAGAACTGGTGATACTGGGTTGCCCATGCTTAGGCCATTTGTTTATATATAGTTTTGGTTGTTGAACATGAATTTTGTCTTTATCGTGGTGAATTCTATGAGGGTTGCTAACTGGTTACTGGGAATGTCTGTATTTGGGTTAGGGTCTCGGATATAGAGTTCTAAGGCTATCTTGCAGGCTTCAGTGGTTGGAACTTTTGTAAAGAGAAATATAACATCGAAACTGGCCATTAAGGCTTTATGATTAAGTTAATTTAGATTAGATTTGAAATTAAAAGAGTCTTTGATGAATGAGCTGGCTGATGTTACATATTTGGAGAATGCCCATGCTATGTATTTACCAAGATTGTAATTAAACGATTCATATGTGGACATTATTAGTCGTAATAGGCAATCTGGTTTATAAGATTTGGGGATGCCGTATATTTGTGGTGTGCGTGAGTCGGTTTTACGTAGGTAGGAATAAACTGTTTGTGAAATTTGTAGTAGTAATTTGTTCAGTTGCGTTTCGTGTGTCTTTGTTGGATTTGTGTGTATTGGTTTAAATTTGTTCATGTCTGACAGGATGTTATTCATTTTTTGGATGTATTCATTCGTGTTCATTATGACTATATCGTTACCTTTATTTGCTTTTAGAATTTTTCTGTTTTTGTTTTGTTTTAGGCTTTTAATGGAATTAATGTCTCTTTTTGTAAGGTTGTTTTTTAGTTTTCCGAAGGCTACCCTCCCCTCGGCTTCAAAATCTACAGTTACAAGATACGCTTGGTGGATAACACTTTGTGGTAAGTTGCATGTTGTCTTCAATTTCCTTACAATTGAAGTATGTGGAACACAGTAATTAATCATTTGATGATATTGGGGTGGGAGAACATCTGACCTCAAAATCCAATTGTTTTTTAACTCAACACTAAAATTCGGTGTTCATTTTTTGCGCTCCAAATTTGAGCAGTAACTAGGTAGATGAATGATATATTTCGAATTTAAATACACAAATACACCTGTTGCAGTATGTCATTCATAATGATAAAAAGATAGAAAAGAAAGTCTTGCACGTTCCCTCGTTGCTCGGCAGCAAGTGTGAGGAATTATAACGTTAAAAATCGGATTTCGATACTCTCGGTGCTTAGAACAACAGCAGTTAATAAATAAAGCTTGGTGCTTAGTGACATAGTAAAAAAAACGAACAACAAGAACACACGAGACGAAGAAAACGTTTGGCATATCACGTTAAAATAATCAACAAGCTTGTAACGTGATTTGTTTATCAAGTGTTTTTTGTTTTTGTAATGTTGTATATACAAAACTTCGCGTTTCAGACAATCTGGACTGAAACTAATTCGGAGGAGAGTAAAACATGTTATTATTTTAGAGAACATGAACTCACCTTTTTGGACGTGTTACGGACTTGAAACATACCAGCTTACCTTTTATAATACATTCTGGACTTACATATATATACACCTATTTGTTGGTTGTTGTGTGGTGATCTTAGAATATACTAAACTACTTCTCTGATCTAACATTTTATGACTTCAGAACCCACTAGCTGTGAAACGTTATGGGTTTACACTACACCAACTCACCTAGTAATCTATATGTACGAAAGAAAATGAGGTATGGTAATAAAAAAAAAGGTTACGGCAGTTATGATAACAATACTTTTTTAAAAAGGGATGCATACAAACGTTTCGGAATTTAACGGATTCTAGCTTCAGAATCTAAAGTAAAACATAAATAATTTACATCAGACATTTGAAATCAATAAAACTGCATTGCTACATTTAAAAATAACTGAAACAAAACACTCAGAATGTTATCAAGAGGAAAGATAAGAAAACATAAAAATTAAGAGTAATCTGACTAACATTATAGCTGGTAAAAATGTGTAAGTTAACTGCACGTGGTATGGTTTTGTTAACAGGTAACACCAACACATCTATATAGTGAAATACCAAACTCACGAATGTGTATTTACACTTCTAAATATGTAATAGACGCTCGGTGCTGTATGTACGAAACTTTGGGTTACAGACAATCTGGAGGAGAGTTCTACCAAATTATGTTTGCAATTGGTGTAGCAAACAAGCTAATTCTGATATAGCAAGAGCTAAAACATAAAAGAAATTGTGGAAAAACACTGGCAAGTTTGACGTGGAAATAATAAGTTTTATGTTTAATTCCACTGTTCTTAAGTTTTTAAACCTAGTTTCTTTATCCTTTTCTTTCGAATCTGTATCTACAGCTATCAATATCGTTTAAGACTCTATTTGCATTAGTTAAGTTATATTTCTGAACAAATATTAAATTCAAGTTGGGAAAAATCGTAAACTTAGTGACATTTATAAGTCGATGGATATAAACTCTGGTTCTCGCTGTTCCGATATCTATGTGCATTTCAAAGTATTACAAAAAAAAATCACCTCACATCCGGCAGGGTTCTTCTTTCTTGTTGTGCACTTTAGTTCCTATGTACAGGACGTAATATACGATAAAAAAGTCTAATATTAAGGTTTATTTAGTCAATTTACATAATTAAATTTCTACTTACCGACAAACATTTATTGCTTTCTGCATTTCCAAATAGTTGGGCACGTAGACATGCTATTTGAAATTTGTCTATTGACATTCAGTTCAGTTGTGACCACAATACTAAATCACCCTCCTACTTTTCGAAAGCAAAATTATTTAAGTTTGGTTTTATTGGGAGTACGTCATATCCCAAGAAGTACATTAACATTGGCCTCCCATGTTTTATTTGTAGGTAGGCCTGACTCTGATACTTTACTCAAACTTTTAGATTTAGATATTTTTTGCCTTCACAGCAGAGTTAATTTCCCTATGAATCTCGTCTCTTTCTGTTATTCTTTGATTTCACTTTCTTAGAATTACTGGCATAGTTGCCCTCTCCCAGTGGCTCAGCGGTATGTCTGCGGACTTACAACGCTAAAAACCGGGTTTCGACACCCGTGGTGGGAAGAGCACAGATAGCCCATTGTGTTGCTTTGTGCTTAATTCAAAACAACAACAACAACTAGCATAGTTTTCTCTTATCGTCTTTGTTTGACCCGTTCTGGGAACAACAAGGCCTGCTTGTAAGCTCACTATTTCTTCCGAATGAAAATAATGTTAATTCAAATACAGTAAGTAATCCATGCTGAAGATAAACAAATATAATATCGTGTTATTAATGATAACCATAAAAACTTCGATTTATAAATAACTCAAATAAAAAAAATCCCCTTACTTGATCAAATTCACATCATAACTGTTGTTGTTCATGGAAACCGATGATGCAACTGGTGTCCATGTTCATTGTATCCCAGCCGACTTGACGAGCACTGGTGTTAAGTGGAAGGCATTGTCAGCACTTAGCTACAACAGTCATATTATGGTCGACATATTCTGACATACGTTTCTTTACTTTCACTCATAAGCTCTTAGACTGACTTAATAATTTCAAAGCTCTGGATGAATATATCAGATGTCAGGTATAATGAAGATGCTAGTAAATTAAAACAACAATAACAACTTTCAAAACCAAGCCTGATTTTTTCAATAGAACTGAAATAGAGCTTACGACACAACTGATCAATTTGAACTTACCATTTGTATTTTCTTTTTACAGCCGTGACCAAAAAACAGCGAACAACTTTCATATTGTTAGATATTGAAAAATTACAAGAATACTTACTAATGGTTTCTTTAATAATACCAAAGTTCTGTAAAAAAATAATCAAATTAATTTTCGTCTTGTTTATGGTATAAAACACTTGTAACTACATTTTTATTTATGAAACAATGAAATTATGAAGTTTAAATCAACGATCGTGGTTAAAGACAAGAACTAGTGTTTGTGTGTTCCTTAAGTAAGGTATACTGTATTCAGTGTTGTCGAGAAACCCACTTGTTGAGAAATTTATATGCAAAAACGGCTCGTTTGGGTTGATAAACTAGTTCTCGTTGTGAGATACAAATATGATATTTGTTGCATTTATAATGCAGTTCCATATTAAACAGCGTCCGAAATGGCCAGGTGGGTTAATGTGAGGGTAACGGGTTCGTATCCCCGTCGCACTAAACATGCTCGCCCTTTCAGCTAAGGTGGCGTTATTATTTGAGGGTCAAACCCAGTATTCGTTCGTAAAATAGTAGCTCAAGAGTTGGCGGTGGGTGGTAATAACTAGCTGCCTTCCTTCTAATCTTACACTGCTAAATTAGGGACGTTTAGCGCAGATAGCAATCGAGTAGCTTTGAGCGAAATTTTAAAAAAATCAATAGAAAACAAAGTGCATTACAAAACCCACGCTACTGTTTGTTTGTTTTTTCAGAAATCTGTAGGTGTCTGCCAGATCGTATCTGTTTTACAAAGACGTATAAATACCTTATTCGTAGGTGTTTTATAAGCTGTGGATATAAAGTTTACCACAATTATAACAGCCATACAAATATATACATGACTAGCATACGAATCTGAACACTTTTGGAAACAGTAATATTATTTGAGATACCCACAGCTTTGTAGGATATAAGTTTTTTTCAAAAATAGTAAAGGTAAACCCATAAGGATATCTGCCCTGTTCACCTGTGTGAATGTGTTATGTTGCAAACAGACACCATCAATGTTAACTCTTTGACAAAATTGTTTATTTTATTAGTCCATTGCTCTGTATTTTTCCTGCTAGGTGACTTAGGCTACCGTAGTTATAACAAGGCAGGAAAACACTTGTTGTTGTTTTTCTATTAAGATGGATACAACTTTTTTAGTATGGAAGATCTAAAATTATTTGTTGCTAACAGGTGTTTTTAAACTCGTAAATGTTGTTAATTTTAGAAGTCACATCAACAGTCCGCCTACAGGAAGCGATTATCATTATGGAAAACTGTACCAATCTTATTTTTCGTATCTTAATCACAAATATGAAGTTAAGAAACTGCTGTACAAAAGTATAAAACACGTTGAACACACAGATATCTGTGTACAACATGTCATTCAGCTAGCAGGTTATTGCTCTCTATGAGCATTCAACATGTCATTCATCTAGCAGGTTATTGCTCTCTATGAGTGTACAATATGTCATTCAGCTAGCAAGTTATTGCTCTCTACGAACGTACAACATGTCATTCATCTACCAGGTTATTGTTCTCTACGAGCGCACAGCATGTCATTCAGTTAGCAAGTTATTGCTCTCTACGAGCGTACAACATGTTATTTATCTAGCAGGTTATTGCTCTCTACGAGCGTATAACATGTCATTCAGCTAGCAGGTTATTGCTCTCTACGACCGTACAGCATGTCATTCAGTTAGCAAGTTATTATTCTAAGTTTATAAGATGTCAGTAAGCTGCCAGATTATTAATTTTAGATCATAAAACTTGAATAAGCAATGAGGTTGCTTTTGTAATATAAACGTTATAAGTTTCCTGTGTTCACTTTACAACATCTTTTTTGAATCAAATGTATTTAATTACTTTAAAGCGATTACTGTTTTCCTTCAATCAGTAGGTTTATTCGTAAAGTTTGTTTTTTCTCAGTGGCTAGGCTGCTT
The DNA here is from genome assembly GCA_011833715.1 of Carcinoscorpius rotundicauda. NCBI lineage: Eukaryota > Metazoa > Arthropoda > Merostomata > Xiphosura > Limulidae > Carcinoscorpius > Carcinoscorpius rotundicauda. The sequence goes on from CM022395.1 coordinate 54,435,777, forward strand.
GTTCTTAGGATGCTACAGAGCGATTGTGCTCAACATAACCACTGGACACTGTCTTCACGTGCGATCAACTTTTGCACCGTGTTCCATTTTAATCCGCACCGTGTCGCTAGTGCGAAGATGATTTCGCTTTTAAATGACGTTGAAAGCGGTAAGCGAAGAGTTTTCATTCGAGTGTTAGGTGCAGGTAAGTCTGAAAATGTTAGAACTTTTCAAACATTTATACGATTTCTTACACAAAACTGTTTATTGAAGATGAAAGTTAGAAACGTTACTTATAATGGGCAAGAACTATTTGACATTCTTCGGAAATTTTTAGCTAAAATGCGTTAAAAATATCCATCAGTGTCAGTACCACGGGCGAAATATTACACATTGAAAACTACCAGCGTGCTCAATTTCATTGTTAGCTTTATTAGCTTTCCGAAAAGAGAAGGCTCAGATACACTGTAATTAAGAGAAGGCTCAGATACGTTGTAATTAATGTTGAAAATTTAGAAATATAATGGCCGAACAAAAAATAACAAAACAATCCATGCCAAAAGAAATTTATCATAGGAGTAACAAACAATTTCGCTAGTTCACTTCTCTGGTGGTTTTGCTGAAATTATAATGTTTTAGAATCTGCATTTCCGAATCTACCTCGACAAAGTCGAACATCAGCTTAAAGTTTACTATCAAAATGAGACAACAGTTAATGATACTACTGATCCACTGGGTGTCACTGTCTTCAGGATTTTTCAATCTCTATCTACAATCTCACGAACTGGGAAGACTAGTAGGTAAGTTTCGTATTTACCGTGGGTTGAATAAATATTATGTTAGTTCTCTTCGAGTTGAATATGTCGTTTATTTTAACAGTAAAAAATTATCTTCACAAGTAAAATTTGCAAGTAAGGTGTAATGTAGGGATAGGTTGTATAGGAAATACAATAATTATAATTGTAATCATCCACCAGTTTCTTAAGGTTGTTTACAATAACAAATGTAAAGGAAAGTTGTACAATAAGCTCTCAACAACAGTTTTTTTAAGATAAAGTACTTATATAATTTAGTTTTTATGGAGATTTTTTTTGTGTTAGTAGAATGTAATGTTTTTTATGCTTATGAAACAGAGGCTCTTGGTTTAATTTGTTTTATATTTCGCGCAAAATAACACGAGAGATATTTGTACTAACCGTCTGTAATTTAGCAGTGATCGACTAAAAAGAAGGTAGCTAGTCTGTTACAGTAACTGTCTCTAACTCTTGAGCTATTCTTTTACCAAAACATATTGAAATTGACTGTCACATTCTTCACCTTCGTGGCTGGAAAAGCTAGCAAGTTCGGTGACGGGGATTCGAACCCGCGACATATAAACTGCAGGTTGAGCGCTCTAATCGCTTGGCCATGTAGCAGACAAGAAACAGCTTAAGGGTTTTTATTTTTTTCAAAAATCAAGCATTTGTAAGTAACAGTCGTATCATTCTTATATATATATATATATATGCATGTTGTAGCATGGTAGAAATATTAGAAAATTCTACCCATTTTAAGCAAGAATAAAAGTTCTACAAGATGTTTTATATTTATATCATTAGGCTGTGTTTTCATTTAAATTCAGTATGTGAACGTTAAGTGAAAAATAAGCATAAATATTGAAACAAGCACTACTGAAGTTTAGCAACGAGAAGTAAATTTGCTAAGTATCGGTGTCGAGTTTACATTGGTTACCATAGATACGTTACCTAAGGAGTTGTTTTTCATTCTACAAAGAAAGTGAAATATTGTAGTTTATCTAGGTGATGAGGACTCACGGGAGAGATAATTTTTAAAATCCAATACTGATGGCGTTACTCTGCAGGGAAGCGGCCTTAACAGATGCACGTGTCAGAACCGTCTTATCGTCTTGAGAGAGACCTATTGTCTGTTTCAACTAATGCTATCGAGTGAATTACTGCGATTCCCTTTCCAAAAGTTGTAGAACTCATCCCTCTAGGTAACGTTCAGTACCCAACACACGTTATTTTTAAATTTCTAAAAAATTAACAGTTCTTAGTTAGAAAGAATCTTACTAGATTTCAGACTTCTGTGGTTAATGACCACATGTAGATTGTAGGATACACTTAAGATGAGATTTAAAGCAGTTTACATTTGAAATTTTTAGGGTTTTTTTTTCTATTTGTACATACATAAGAACGTGAGTTTTTGAAACCTGATGTTATGTTTGCTCATATAACAAAGTGTACTAGGTTATCAAGACACTGTTTTGTCAAACTTTATTTAGCTCAGGTAAATTTTTAAAATCAGCTATTTTTGTTCGAATATACATGGGTGTCTAAAACTAATCATGTTTTCTGTAGATAAGTGAATTCGTGAAGCCAATCCTATGTTTTAAATAACCCATGGTCAATGGAGTAAAATAATGTTTCGTCAACCTACAACTTCAATTAATCGTTCCATATTATCTTAATTATAAATGTAAAATATAAGACAGACTACGAAGTTAATAACTACGCTGATGTTTGCCTTAAATTTTTACTTATTCTTGATGGATGTGGAGTTCAATCTTAGTTTTATTATATTATTACCAAAGATGTTATTATTACTTGATTAAATAATGCTTATTCTAGTAGTAACAAAGCGTGTCTTTAATATTTATCTAGAAAAATATACTAATGTTGATTTGTTTGTTTTTGAATTTCGCGCAAAGCTATACGAGGGCTATCTGAGCTAGCTGTCCCTAATTAAGCCGTGTAAGACCAGAGGAAAGGTAACCGGTCATCAACACCTTCCACCAACTCTTGGACTACTGTTTTACCAAGAATAGTGGGATTAACCGTCACATTATAACGCCCCCACGGTTGAAAGGGTGAGCATGTTTGGTGTGACTGGAAATTGAACCCGTAAATTACGAGTTAAGCGCCTCAACCACCTGGACATATCGGGCATCGCTAATGTTGATACTGCATGGGTTATAAATATATCATATATTAATTGTAACTTATATCATTGTAACAACGTTTATATTGTAATATTCCATTGACTCTGTTGTTTAACAGTTATTTTATAATTCTTATATCATGAGATGATTGTTGATTTCAACAATTCGACGAGTTGAGAATATACACTAGAATATTATTTTATGTTAACTGTGACAACATTTCGTACTCTCTGACTTGTGATTATTGTCGTGTTAAATGTTTTTATATTCACCATTAGTCCCCCATTGGTACAGTGGTAAGTCTCCGGATTTACAACGCTAAAATAAGAGATTCGATAATGTTGTGTAATCACTGCACGATGTGAAACTATTTTATTTTCAATTAATTTTGAAAGTTTTGAATCTTAAAAAAACATGAAAAATTATTAGCATTCTGACATGACGACTAAATCCCATTATTCGAGGTTAGCACAGGAGCTGGCTGTGGGTGGTATTGAGTGGCTGTGGGTGATGTTAACTGGCTGTCTTCCTCCCAGTCTTTTGGTTCAAAACTAAGGAGGGGTTACAGTGGTGAGTTTACGGAGTATTGTTTGTTTTGGAATTTCGCACAAAGCTACTCGAGGGTTATCTGTGCTAGCCGTCCTTAATTTAGCAGTGTAAGACTAGAGGGAAGGCAGCTAGTCATCACCACCCACCGCCAACTGTTGGGCTACTCTTTTACCAACGAATAGTGGGATTAACCGTCACATTATACGCTCCCACGGCTGGGAGGTCGAGCGTGTTTAGCGCGACACGGGCGCGAACCCGCGATCCTCGAATCACGAGTCGCACGCCTTACGCGCTTGGCCATGCCGGACCTTTTACGGAGTAACAACGTTAAAATCTGAGGTTCACTTCTCCGTGAGGGGCAGAACATTCGTGTTTTGTTGTGTTGTTTTGCGCTAAAATGGACCACAAACCTTATTACAGTAATGCAAGGTCACAAATTAGCAAAAAAAACGAACTTTTGTTTCAGAAAGGTAAATAATAAATTCATCTTGTTTTATGCAACACCTGCAGAGAAGACTGATACGTCTTTCTATATATAAGTGGATTTTCAATACGTAAGTGAATGTATTATAATAATGTTGTGCATGTATTTAATGAAGAATCTTTATTAAAACTCCATTAATGTAGAAATATTTTTCTTTTTTTTCGATAATTACATTACAAGGTTTGTATTTTATACTCTATAATGCATCAGTAAAGCACTGTTTTATCAAATTCGTTTAACTTTACAGGGTCACTTTGGTTTGGTTTGTTTTGAATTACGCGCAAGGCTACACGAGGGCTATCTGCACTAACCGTTCCTAATTTAGCATTGCAAGACTAAAGGGAAGGCAGTCAGTCATCGCCATCCACCTCGAGCTCTTGGGCTACTTTTTTTAAAGGGTGAGCAGGTTTTTGGTTTCACCAATAAATACACGTAAAATGAAAATAAAATCGCTTTACTCTAATTACAGCTGAGCTCAAACATGCAAACACACACACACACACACATTCATATTCGAAACTGCTCACGTTATCCGTCTTTAATGTATAATTCCACAATAGAATATGAGTGATAATAAAACTCGGGCTGTGGATTTTTTAATTGCAGAGAGTTTACATATTTAAATCTGCAAATGAAAATATAACTGATATTACAAACAAGTTGATAACATAAAAACTTGGCTTACCTTCTGTACTTAGATAGCTTCTCTGAGCGTTTAATCCCTATTTGTAATGTTGCACCAAAGTTTCGCTTCAAAACACATTCAACAATAATTAACTACCGAGCATAAGTCCACAAATAAATAATTAGAGTTTGAACAACTGAACATGCAATTACTCACAATGAAATAATTAAGAAAAAAAAACCGTTTATTCAGTAATATCCTCTTTCATACGTTATCAACTGTGTTTAACTTAGTTGGTTTAATAATTTTATATAACCACACTTTGAAGACTATCAGTATCCAATGGCTGGGTGTTAAAGCTGAGTGCTTATAATGCTAAAATTCGTAGTTCGATACAGCAGTGGACACACAACACCATTAGTTTGTCGATAACGTTTATTTATTATAAATCCTTTCAATCCAAAGAAGGGTATTTTTAAAAGTTAAGCTTAATTATAATTAACCAATTCAGTTTTCGTTTCAAACTATAGAACACTGTATCTTCAAAAACATATCTTTACATAATTCTAGGAAAACAAATATTGTTAGAATATTGATATAAATTTGTCATTCTGTATTTAAAAAATGTCAACATATTGAAAACGAAATTCCAATAGAACCCAAACTTTGTGATTTAATTAAAATTTAAACAATCATAAAAGTCACCTTAAGAGATTGTTAAATAATCATACACTTTAATTTTATGAGATCTACATCTTCTAAATTTATCTTTGCTGGCTTGACGTAACGGTTAACTCAATAGACAGAAAGTTAGATAACCCACTTTTTGAGCTGTGATATTTCGCTAAACACGATCCACGCTTTTAGCCATGAGTATGTTATCATTCTGATAATCAAACCTACTGTTCAGCTAAGAATAGCCACATAGACAGTATACGCTACTATCTGTTGTCCTCCTCTGTTCATTAACTACAGATGACTATGTCTGAGCGATGAAGTTTCTGAGTCGATGATTTAACTTATGTATCTCAAGCGCTTATGAAGTTAACATTCAAGGCATCCTTACGTTAGAAATAACTAACTGCATTTATGTTGTCATTTTATGTGAAATTTTTAAGAAAGATGTAATTTACCAAACATGAAACGCATCTAGATTAGCTAATGCAACACCCAAAGTTGCATTATTACTTGTATAGCAACTTCAGTCACTAATAACATACCATTGAGAAATGGACTTTTCAAGAAGGCTGTAATTTACTAAACATGAAACGCATCTAAATTAGCTACTGTTTCTTTGCAAATATTATGTAATAAACAGCATTTATCTTAACTATTTTGTTTTTTTTTATAAAGAACTCCAAGATAATTGATGGCAGGAGAGATGTGTAACTTATACAAGGAGAAATATTCATACAAAAAGAATGTTAGATGTTTTAAAGCCATATGGGAAGAATAAAGTATTTGATTTACCCAAGATATGTTTGCTAGTCTGTTTGTTTTTGAATTTCGCGCAAAGATACTCGAGGGTTATCTGCGCTAGTCGTCCCTAATTTAGCAGTGTAAGACTAAAGGGAAGGCAGCTAGTCATCATCACCCACTACCAACTCTTGAGCTACTCTTTTACCAACAAATAGTGGGATTGACCGTCACATTATAACGCCCCCACGGCTGAAAAGGCGAGCATGTTTGGTGCGACGGGGATTCAAACCCGAAACCCTCGAATTGCGAGTAGAACGCCTTAACCCATCTGGCCATGCCGGGCCATGACCCAAGGAAGTGGATAAATTCGCATAACGGAATATTTAGGTAGTCAGTAGGTTTTAAAAGTTCAATTCAATCAGAAGCAGCTCTCATATGTGCAGAATGAAGGCTATGGTTAAAATAATAGTAATCTTTTGACACAAAAAAAACTTTGCAATGAAGCTGGGCATGTCTTCTGGTATTGTAAGCATGAGTGTGAAGTTGGTAAAGGTTCAAAAGCCATAACTTCATTGGTTTTTAGCTACATCTTAGTATAAACGACTATATTATTTTAAAAAAATGTTAAATAAAGTGGCACCACAGAAATTCCGTTGGACCACACACCGTATGGTGATACCCTTGATACACTTACTTTCAATATATTTCTATATCTTTGTGTTAAAGATTGCAATTGAAAGTCGTAAACTGAAGCATTAGCTTATTTATAGAAAGCTGACAAGTGAATGTTCACAAAGCTGCTCTCGAAAGAAACATGATTTCATTAAATACGAATGTTGTTAATAAGCAAAAAATACCGACTGAATACAATTATAAGATGACATTTCAACTCCACTGGGTAATACCTAACCATTATTTCAAAAAAGAGGACATTACCTGTTGCACATAGACACGTTATAGGTAATCCTACAGTTCAGTCCGGAAAAACATGTTATTAAATAATACGTGCTATCACGGGAAGTTAATGTCTCTTTCCTTTAAAATCAAATGAATGATTTGCTGTTACATAATACATAGCTTTAAACAAAATCTTCTTTTTAATTTTGGAAGAATATTTTATTTTTGTATTAGTCACTAAATACCTTAACAAAAATTTGGCTGTTTTCTCCTTAGTTTTAAAAGGCTTTTTATTATTAAATAATATATGTCTCTGAGCAGAAGAACCAAGATCTTGGCAGAATTCTTCAAACTTATTTGCCATCAGAGTTTATCATTAGTTTGAGAAATCCTGCCTCCAGGTAAAACTGTCCGCTGACTGCAGTTGATCCAACAAGAAAATGACAGTTGAAAATACTTGTGAAATAAAGAAGGTGTTAAATTGCCTTCTCTATCGACTGGTTCTTTCAACAGTTATCAGGATTCTACTACCTTTAACTGTACCAAGCATGGGACATCAATAAACGGATACATACATCGTGTTGACCACCAGTCTGAAAACTAGGTAGGAGCGGTTTGATGTTTCTTATAGCACAAAGGTAAACCCTGAATGACTGGAAGTCTGCGAAGATTTGTTTATAACCTCATTGCGTAAAGTGTAAAGACAAGAGGATAAAAGGCACCTGATAGTGCTTGTAATATACCGAAGGTGACGAGAGTGGGGAGAATATTCTTGTGGAAGAAATTTAACTTTTTGTTATTTTAGAAATCTAAATAACATCCAGAGTTCAGAGTGTATCTGAGCAGTGAAGGTCACGTCCATTTCACAATGCTTCAGTGATGCTCTGATCGACAAGTCTCCTCTGGGTAAGAAATACAACACATCACCACATACTTATAAAGTTTTCAAATATGTGTTAACAAAAAAATGATGTTTTTATTTGATAAAAGAAGCACCATACAGGCTTTCCTGCTTAATACTTTAACCAAATACTCTCACTTGTTAAAATTTCAAAGTTCCAGAATTAATTTAAAAATTATTATATATATGAACTAGCTCAAGCTTTTTAAAACTTTGTAGAAATAACAAAAAAGAAAGAAAAAACGTTTTATATTTATTCTTACCTTCAAGGGTAAGGGTAAGCCGCCAGTGACACAGAGATAAGTCTGCAAACGTATAACCCTAGAATCCAGATTTCAATACCCGTGGCGAACACAGCACTCTCTGTTTATCTCTGTATTTAGCTACAAACAAAGGATACAGTTCATGCAGCTTGGGCACTGCCTGGCCAGGTGGTTAGGGGACTCAAAACCCTTTCACACCGAACATGTTCGCCGTCTCAACTGTAGAGGTGTTATAATGTGAAAATAAATCCCACTACTCGTTGGTAAAGGATTAATCGAAGAGTTGGTGGTGGATGATAAAGCTAGCTGCCTTCCCTCTAGTCTTACACTGCTAAATTAGGGACGGCTAGCGCAGATAGCCCTTGTGTGGCTTTGCGCGAAATTCAAAGACAAACAAACCATGAAGCTTACGGTAAAAAAAAATATATATTTGTTTTTCTTTTATAACGAATATTTTATTACATAAGCAGTGTATTCGATAAATAACTTTGAGGATTATTTAATTAAAAAAAGAATAACATTTGGCTCTATTTCTCTGATCATTTGATGTATTTTACGTCAGCATTTATGCTTGAGATGTTTCAGTTTTCACAAGCCTAATGTTACCAATCCACCACCAGTGGTACGTTTATAGGTTTTTACAGGATTTGTTAATTTCGTCCATGCACTGTAACTTCCTGAAGGCTAAAATCGCCGGAAATAAGAGGCTGAGTGCTTTGTAAACTACACTCTTTCCTATTGGGTGAATTGAGAGGAAAAGCGAATCAGAAACCAGTGCAGAGACGATCGTACTACAGAAGAGAAAGAACAAATTACACTTGGTGAGACCAAGTAAATGACACGTAACTTCTTGTCGTCTCCAACCTTCCGTTAGCCGTTATGTATTCCTGTTTCCGTGAAAATTTTCCATGAGACCATTTTATGTTCGAAGAATGTGTCGAGTTTGCAGTAGAGAGCAGAAACAGGTTAAATAAACATTTATACGTCTCAGAAGTACGAGCGATATGGCTAATACAAAGAATAAAGTATTTTTTTATAAGATCATTTATCTTAATGTCAGTCAACAACTACAGACGTGACCATTGTAAATCTTGGCAAGATTCGGTTTTCACGTATAGATAAACATTGCGGGAAGATAAAATACTGGTTGTTTTTTTTTCCTTCAAAAGCGGATCACAGGTTGTAAGATATATTTCCTGTGTAGTAAACTGGCGGATAAAGAAATCAACCGTTGGTTTATCGTATCATTTTGTATACATAAATTCAAATTTTAAATTTTCCAAAAATATTATATACAGATAAAATATTGGATTAATATGGTGAGACGTGAACCACAACTGTAATAGATTTGCAAGTTTAAAGATTTCTTGTGTGTCTTATTAATTGATAAAGACAACCTCGGCCAAGAAAGTTACTTATGCACAAAATGGTTTGTTGCTTAGTCTCTTGGAAAGGTGACTGCAATAACTTGAAGTTTAAGAACCTGGCTGAATAGGTTCGCTTTTGAAATGAAATGTCAAACACCCATTGCAGCTAAACTAATTCACTGTTTTTCATATTAAACACAGAGAGAGAAAACTGAAACACATGACACGAAAACTGGAAATAGGACGATGACACTATATGACTGGCGGAGTGTGTTTGTGTTTTTCCTATTGCAAAGCCACAAAGAGCTATCTGCTCAGCCCACCGAGGGGAATCGACCCCCTGATTTTAGCGTTGCAAATCCGGAGACATACCGCTGTACTAGCGGGGGGCAGCTGGAAGAAATCGAAATCGTTCATCTCGGATTTAAGCTTTCTATGAAATTAGGAGTGGTAGACAGTCATGATAATCCAATTTGTTATGTAACCCCCAAACAGAGTTGTTTTCACCTGACATTCCAGTGCCATCAAAATACCTTATTAGTTATCTTTAATAATTATCCTCCATCAAAAAACAAAAAGTCAAACCAGGCGAACGAAAGCTGGCACGTGCACGACAAAGGACAAAGAATGCAGCTTCTTCCTTACTACGAAACAGAGTAAGCAGCTAATACCTTCATCGTAAAGTTCACCCAATCGGAAAAGAGAATGTTTTCTCTACTGATCACTAACACGAAGGGGAAAGGCTACAGATGTGAATATCCACAAGGTATCACTATCTTAGTATTTGTAGAAGGTAGAATACACTAAAATGAACTAATAATAGAGTAAAAATCTCATAAAGATAGAACGTGATAAAGATTATAAATATGGTTTAATCAATTTGACAAACGAGAGATAAAATCGCCCTTCCATCTTCTTTATTGTAAAATTGTACTTGAATGGAAAAATATATATATATGTACGAAGTAATCTATCCGCATTTAGGGAAAACAACATTTTAGTATTATTAAGAGACCATAATATCACTATTTGATTATGAATACGGCCATTTACATCTTACCGGAAAGGTGATTTATTTCAACCGACCAATACTGAAAACTGTAGTCTCCCTGTGATCATGGTAAATCTTTTATCTTTGTTTCTTTTTCATGATCCCGTAATGTTACTTACAATAGATCAAGTTCCTTCTAGAGAATAGCCATGCTAATGTTCCCTCCCATTTCTCTTGTGCAGTTTCCTATAAGCCGGCTAATATCTTGGCTCTACAACCATCAAAATCTCGTTTAAATGCAAAGGAAAAGAAAACCCTTTGAACCTGTATCAGTGGTCACACTCAACTGATATGATTCCTGTTTCTTTGACAAAAAAATCAAACAGAAAACAAATTTGTCTAGAATCTTGTGAGCGGTTGTCTTGTGATTCTTGTTCATTGTATTCCTAACTGTAACAAGAAATATTCTGATTGGTGTTTCGGGTTGGAGGAGTTTCTTTCGTAACTTTAATCTCAACTCTGCGGACGAAGATATTGGTCCTGCTGGCTTAAGGTCCATAGCACTTTAATTACGGACCACAGCTTACAGGTATTTTATAAGCACTGTTACAGAAAGGATCATTTCCAGAACCTACGTATGTTTATCTATAACATGATCATAGGTCTAAAACCATTCCAACATTCGCAGAGTAACAGTTTAAGCAAATTCTCAGGTTGTTTGTATTTTTATTACCTTTAACATACATTTTGTAAGGTTAATAAATAAAACTGATATATATATATATATTCAATCATCTATTAAATACAGTAAGAAATGCCAGTGGTATCAAAAACAAACAGAGCAATGTTTCTTCAAGAAATAAAATCAGAAAACTTTTTAGGAATAAGAATATGGAGATGAAAATAAAAAATACACAATTTTTTACTTCACATTGGGTTATATAATAAAGTGTTACGAAAAGTATGTACGTGAACTTTTAGTTTTATTTCTGGATAATAAATATAGTTATATGAAAGATAACTGTGTTTTTAAAAGTAATGTTCGTGGTACCGTGTTACCCTTGGAGCTACTCGTTTCTTGATCAATTTAATAGTGATACCGTTTATTCTTCACTGAGTTGGTCAGAAGTTGTTTTTTGACTGGTCTCCTTGCCCTTCTAACGCAATTTCTAATGACGTAATATTCCTCAAAATGTCGCTATATCCAAAAATAGATCGACCGTACTGCAAAACACAGCTAATGATGCCGTCTGTGTGAAAAAATAACTATTAAAGGAAATCAGCGGGTCCAGTGAGCCTATACCGGCAGCCATGATGGAAATACTGTAAAATGACCATTTGTTTCAATTAATTTTCACAACGGTGTAGTGCCATTCTTCAGAGGATAACATAAACACTAGTATCATTCTTCAGGGGATAACATAAACACTAGTATCATTCTTCAGGGGATAACGTAAACACTAGTATCATTTTTCAGCGGATAACATAAACACTAGTACCATTCTTCAGGAGATAACATAAACACTATTATCATTTTTCAAATGTAGTGTAGGAATTTAAACTTGCAAAACTGGTGTCGATACACTTTCCTGATTATTTTTGTCCGAACTTTTTGAAACCTAATTCCCCATTATACTTGAAATCTACGGTAACCGTAAACCCTGACGAAATCTTTCTCTATGTTCTCTGGACTTTGTTGGGAAGTCATTATCATCCTCCGATCTTCACCAAATCGACTTTTTCTTGTCGCAGTCGTCCAAACAAACATACCGAAACTTCTTTTAGTTTTAAAACAAACTTCCATATTTCACGTGCTTCGTCTTTTTTTCGTACAGCCTTCTATAAAGATTGTATATCTCTCTGGAAACCAGCTTTTTCACTCGTTGTTTGTTGTTGTTTTTCACAAGACAAAGATATTTGTGGATTATGCTGAGCACAAACGAATGATGAAAATGTTATTCGTAGCGCCATCGTTAGTATTTGTAGTGACAGCTCACTGTATCAGGGAAGCTTCTCAGACAGCACTTCTAACCGTTCTCAGAAATCATTCGTCTGAAAGGAAGAAAGAAGAGGGCAGTTTGAATTACTTAAAAATAAAATGACTTAACATTTCACAAATAGTTTTATCACCATAAAATATCTAACACCAGCTTGAAACATCATAACCTGAAAAAAAAACAAACATTCCTCAATATATTGATTTTAATCCTTGAAGTTTCTTTAAGTTTCTGAGTGCAAGAAAACAAATTAAAATTTAGTTTGTGGAAACATGTTTATATCTCTAATTATTAAAACTTTCAAAAATAAAGGCTTAGTATTCTTATAGAATAATGTGAACAACTGGATCAAGGAATGTAGTGTCTTACGTACTTGCATATGTAGAAACAATATTGTGAGTATGTTAATTAAACTGACGTATATAAACAGTGTCTAAAACAAAAACAACGTTACTGATTATAATTACATGAGTCTTATACTGATATAAAATTTGTTTTTAACTCTCTTTTTCTCCTTAATAAGAATTTCAAAAGCGAGTAACAACTTTCGAGTGTTGGATGATAAAATCGTGTAATGACATTTCACGTTGTTAGAGTTAATAAGAACTTACTGCTAGCATTTTCCTTATTAGGAATTCCTTTTCAAGCAATTAAAATCCTCTGGGGATTTAGTCAGTTTTGAAAGAATTAATAAAAGAATATCGCTAAGCACAGATAAAGAAATAACTTGTGTTTGATAATGTAAAAGTAAGACGTGAAATAAATGCCATATAAGTTTTACTTTACTTTTTTAGTTTCATTATTCAGAAGAAAAGTAATTTGTTCAGAAAACTGAGTTTTCAACGAAATAGCTATATTTGTATAGCGCAAAAAAGAAGCGCCACATGGTCGTAAATAATTATGGCGTAGTACATCTTAACGTGATATAGAAAATAACTACAAATATTTGCAACAGTGAGATAGACATGCACATAAACATGTACATCTAATGAGTGATTTCACATGTTTGTTATTAAGCACAAAGCTACACTGTGGGCTATCTATGCCATTCTCAATACATTTATCGAAACCTGTTTCAGGCGTTATACCTAATGAGTGAATACAGATTCACCAAGTAACAGAACGAACAAAAAATTAGCTTCTGTGAAAATAATTATAAACCAGTAAAAGAGTCAAAATTATAAAAACAATCCCTGAAGCCTTCGGGAGGTTAGTACCTTTCAAGGAACTCGTTATAATGTATGAATCAATCTACTAGTTTTTATATACTTAAAAGTTTGTGGTAAGTCCATTCTATCTGCGCTAGCCATCCCTAATTTAGCAGTGTAAGACTAGAGGGAAGGCAGCGAGACATTACCCCCTTCTCCAGTTCTTGGGCTACTATTTTATCAACGATAGAATAGTAGAATTGACCGTCACATTATAACGTCCCCACGGCTGAAAAGGACGAACATGTTTGACATGAGAGGGATTCAAACCCGTGAACCTCAGATAACGACTCGCGTACTTTAACCACTTGGTCATGCCAGCCCCTTAGTGAAGTGATGGTATTAGATAAAAAGAGAATTATTACTAAGAGTAATGTGATATTATTTTGGTGTGGGTCAGCTGTAATGATGTATCTCTTTTATTTCTTGATTTTGGTGTTAAACTATTTTATTCTTCAAACTTTTCAAATTGGTAACTTAAAATATTTTTCTCTCAGTTAAGATACGAAAATAAAAGAAACATTGATGACGTGTTTCTATCTCCAGGAATTCGTATCTTTCTCCTAGGACATAGCTTTTGTTTTTAACATTTTCATGTTTTATGAGTTTTGCGAAATCGCAAAAGATCAGTATTGGGTCTACAGGATAATTCAATATCAAGATATGATAGCAGTGACAGCTTTTTGTTTCTTTTGTATCTATACATCCCTATTTTCGAAAACTGATTAAATTTATGATATCACGCTTCTATTTCTTTTCTTGCAGTGCGTATATAATTAATCTAATTTTCTATTGTTTCATCATTTTAACGAGTAGCTATGTCTCGTTCGCCTCTACAAAGTCGATTTTTGTAGATGGTCCCATTAATTTCGAAGTTGCACTGAAACGAACAAATTTAAACAATATCACGTGTCATAATAAGTGGTGACACATTCTCAAACCCAACTTCACGCGCCCACCATCAGTACAATTCTGTTCCCATAGCAACCTTACAACCTGCAAATTGCATCTTCAGGATTTCATTTTATCTCATAAAGTGAAGCACACAAATAAGCGCAATGGTCGAGCTGATCTCCAATTTTCTACCGACAGGCAGCTACAGATTTTCCGTTTTATCCTAAATTATCAGATAATAGCTACATAAATGAATTTTATACACGCTGCATCAAAGCCTATCGATCAGCCAATTTTATAGAGTGAAAACTGGTGATATGGGAAACTCCATTCATTTATATATAATATGTTTAATGAACGTACCCGCACATATACCAAGCGTCCATTACTTTACACAATTGTCATTCACTGCGGCTCAACAAGTGTAAAGTCACTTATTTCTATAATCAGCCACATGGTATTTCGTATTTTTGTATTCGCGTTTAAAAATAACACAGTTTTCGAAAGTTTACGAGCAAATGTGATTTCGAATGCTTTTAAATCATTTATACAGAAAATAAATATGTATTATAAACTTTGTTGAAATATTAAAGTAAATCTTTAATTTCGCGCAAAGCTACTCGAGGGCTATCTGCGCTAGCCGTCCCTAATTTAGCGGTGTAAGACTAGAGGGAAGACAGCTAATCATCACCACCCATCGTCAACTCTTGGGCTACACTTTTACCAACGAATAGTGGAATTGAGTATAACAGTATAACGCCCTCATGGCTGAAGGGGCGAGCATGTCTGGTGTGACGAGGATTCGAACCCGCGACCCTCATATTACAGGTCGAGTGCCTTATTCACCTGGCCTAGAGAGAAGTCAACTAGTCATCAACATCCACCGCAAACTATTGGGCTACTCTTTTACCAACGAATAGAAAGGCTGAAAGAGCGAGCATGTTTGGCGTGACGGGGATTCGAACCCGCAATAAGTAAATCAAGAAAACTGTGATGATGTTTACTAAGTTGTCGACGTCATTTCACTTCAAACAAAAATTCTGGTACTCAACTTCAAGCTTTATACTGCATATCTAAATTTGAAATAACCAAATGTCTGCAGTTTCTGGACGTTAAACTGATCACAAATATTATTTAACGATTTGCAGAAAGAATACACTCGCTAACAAATACTTAAATTACAAGTTAAAACCACCCAGTTCATGTTTAAAAAGAAATTATAAAATCATAGACCAGTAGAGCCATCTACATTTCTTTTAAAAGAATCAAGTTTCTTCAAAAAAAATACTCCCGTGGATTAATTATCCTAACAAATTAGTCAAGAACACTGAAGTCTGTCTCATTAATAATTCTTCATCTTTCAGGCAAGGATAAAATTATTATCTTGTATTATGTACTAAACACTTGGGAAAAACTAAAACACCAACATCAATTTCATTTTCAAATTATCTGCCTTCTCTTGAAAACATTCTTAGAAATAGGTTTAAAGCCCAAGAAGAAAACAGCATATTAAATGTTAATCTTGAAGTACTTTGTTTTTACCTAAAATTATTATTTTCCGTTGTAGTTTATATAATATTAATAATTTGAAAAGTTCTATGGTATAACGTCGTTTGCTTATTTTTTCAGTCAACTAGATTCTGCCACTTTACGTATCTGGGCTGATAACAACAACCTGGTTTTGTCTTAAACTAACAAAATTGCCTCTGATGAAAATTTCGACATTTGTCAAAAAAACATATATAGAAACAACTTTGTATTTTTGTCATATAACATAATTGCGGTTCCTATACCGACAACATAATTTTAGTTAATATCCCGCAAACCTAATTCAAGTTTATAGGTATAGAACGTAACTCAGTTCATAGACCGAAAACATAATGAAGCTCACAGACGTCTTAGTTCAGGTTTATAAACCGACGAGATAATCAAACTCTTCAGTTCGAAATCACAGATCATGTTCGTTTCATTAAATTCACGATGAATAGAGTTACGTTGCTCTAAAGATTTGTAACATCCTGACATTGAGTTATGGATTTGGATGTTTAAATTAAACAGATTTTGACAATTAATTCCTTTACCCTTTTATAAATAATGAACCTACAGCACGTGGAATGTTGTTATAGAAACGTTATATATTATTTTCACAGAATTGGACTGTTTTCCTTCTAAAACTATATGTTATGCTATCTTACTTGATAGATAGATAGATAGATTTTGACAACTGAAGATTGCCTGGCTTCTGTTGATAATGTTATATTTATTCAGCTGTTTTCTTGTGACACGTGTGACGAATATCTCCAGCGCGCAGCAGGAAATCCGACTGAAGTGTGGATCACATGATTAAGCCATGTCAGTTCCACACAACTAATTCAACAACAAAGACAGGTAGGTTGCGAATTCCCTGCTGACTTGATCGCTATCTGTTAGAATAAGTAGATTGAAATCTCTAACGAAACGGTTGTACTGGTTCTTTAGGTAATTAGCACATAGTCCGCTGTGATATGAAATAAGTCAAAACAATGGGTGAATAGGAGACAGAAATGAGTCAATTGGTACCGCAGAAATCTGTTTACATTCCATCAACTCGTCTCGGGAATTTAATGTCTGTATTTTCTCTGACGTTTATTTTCTGGTTAATTATTTCTACTGTATTGTAGTAGAAGTTATTCCTTGTTTCAAAATTCATTTCATACATTGTTTAGAGTTCTTAGAAGAACACATTTTCAGACCAAAATGTCTTATCTCGAATACAAATCATAATGCTTAGAGTTCTTAGAAGAACACATTTTCAGACCAAAATGTCTTATCTCGAATACAAATCATAATGCTTAGAGTTTACTTCAAAAGCACTCAAGGCTTGTTTTTTGTTGTTGTTTTTTTGCGCAAAGCTACTCGAGGGCTATCTGCGCTAGCCGTTCCTAATTTAGCAGTGTAACACTAAAGGGAAGGCAGCTAGTCGTCACCACCCATCGCCAACTCTTAGGCTACTCTTTTACCAACGAATAGTGAGATTGACCGTCACTTTATAACGCCCCACGGCTGAAAGGGTGGGCATGTTTGGTGCGACCGCGATTCGAACCCGTGACCCTCGGATTATGAGTAGAACCTTAACACGCTTGGCCATGCCGGGCCGCAGCACTCAAGCCTGATAAATTAAAAACAAAACAAAATATAACATCGTGGTGTTGGGTCCAATGTTGCTATACTACAAATACAACGTTAGTGTTAGCCAGATCCTGTATCTTTTTTGTTATTTAACATAGCACTAAAACGTGTGAAGAGTTATTAGCAAACATTAGAACAGAAGTAAGTTTCGCCAAACGAGATATTACAATAATAACTCTGTGGGACACAAATTTTGTTCCTGGATAGTATGTGTTATTTCTTAATTGCTTGTGTTGTAAAAGTACAGAAAATGCACATTATTCTCTTCAAACTTTGCGTTTGTGACCTGAATAATAAAATTTACAAATTTACATAAGGTCTGAATAAAACAACATATGAATCAAGATTTACATGTATTTATACCAAAGTTATACAAACATGTTTAAAAGTGAGTAGTTTTTCAAGTTTTGCGACTGTAACGTAAATCACCTTCACGTATCAGCCCCCAAATATAGTAGTCTCCCATCATGTTTTCGTTATACGTTACCAGATAACGAAATGAAAGTTTGAAGAGAAAAATAGGTCTTTTGCATTTAATTTAGTCATAAGCAATCGGGAAATAACACTTTTTATACAGGAACAAGAACAACTAAACATTATGCTACATAGTGTAATGAACACGAATAAAATAAGTGGTACTGAAATGTTCCTCACCAGTGTGCACGCTTTCATGTATTCTGATTTGCTTTTGTGTTTAATTTTTTTTTTACTGAGTATGTTAAAGCAATGACTGTGTTATGTTTTCTCTGCTTATTCTTATATAGATGGAGTTTTGCAAAACAACCAGTTACTGTTTGCTTAGCAACATGAAATAACACGCTGTGCTATATTATACTATCTAGAAAGGATGGAGTGAATGTGTTCCCCACTTATAACTAACCATTCTTATTTTTATTTGCATTAAATAAGACAAATAACGTAAGTGTTGAAAAGAGTTATTTAGTTAAACACTCGTCTCTGCCACTGCTTTTGTCCACACGCTGCCTTAGTTGCGTGTTACACGTGAAGCTACTAATGTATGCAGCAAAATGTTTTAGACGATACTGTGACAAGTCATTTGATCATAATTTTCCCGCTTGACGAAACTAGATCAAGGTAATTTCTAGAGGACCAAGATAATTACACCCTTCTAGGACACGTTCTAGGTTCGTGATTGATAATGTTTGCTTCGCACCGTGATGCGGAAGGTGACTTTGTTAGGTTGCTACTCTACACGTTGTCAACGAGTGTAGCCTCACACAGTTGTTTGCGGGTCTTTTATTGTTCTAACACTGGTTTATTTTACACGGAGGACATTCAAGACGTCTTACAAGTTAATGACTTTTGAAGAACTTCCGAGGAACTTCCCTAATTAATTGGTTGTCAACATGCTGATACTTAAAATTTTATATTACCGAGATGATAAAGTAAACGATACTTTAAGTTGACATGATAGGTGAACATATTACTTCTACTTCGTATTCATATATGGTTTTATAATATTCCTGTCAGTCCACCCCATCTCCTTGTGTTACTATTATATAAATAAGCACTCGACTCGTAATCTGAGGGTCGCTTATTCGAATCCCTCTCACACCAAACATGTTCGCCCTTTCAGTCGTGGGGGCGTTCTTTAGTTCGATCAATCCCACTGTTCGTTGGTAAAAGAGTAGCCTAAGAGTTGGCGGTGGGTGATGATGACTAGATTCCTTCCCTCTAGTCTTACCTTGCTAAATTATTGATTGCCAGCCAGTCAGTAGGCACTAAAAATGACGTCACATAAAAATTGCTTTGCATTGTAGTTTGTATTATCGTGACGTTAGTAAAACGTGCGTATTTCATAAATCACGAAAAGGATTACGAACTCTGTAGGTCATAACATTTCATGAAATATGAACTTCACAAACAACATATAGAAATATTTGTTACACTTAATTTTGTTTTTCTTTCTTCTATAAAATAGAACACTTTCGGGAATCATCCCGAAGAACATCCAGTATTACTTATGAGATTATTTATTATGACTACTCAACTGTTTGCACATATGTTAAAGTATAGCTATTTAATAAACAAAAACAAGCAGAAAAATGTGTGTAAAGTATCTTTCTAGAAGTCTTAGCTTCTTATAAATACAAATCTCCTACATTTCTGGTTTATTTGTTTGGAATTTCGCGCAAAGCTACACAAGGGCTATCTGCGCTAGCCGTCCCTAATTTAGCAGTGTAAGACTAGAAGAAAGGCAACTAGTCATCACCACCCACCGCTTACTCTTGAGCTACTCTTTTACCAACGAACAGTGGGATTGACCACACATTATAACGCCTTCATTGGAATAATGAAATATGTTCAATATATAACTCGATTTAGATCCGTTTCTGAGATTGGCATAAGGCTTTCGAAAAAGAAGAACAACCTAAGGATGTATAATTATTATGGATTTGTCATAAACTTCGTATATTAATGATGTTAGAAAAACACGTAGGTTCAAGAAGTCTTTTAAAAAAACAATAATTACCCTCTATAACCGCCATATATGATAAATGTGCACCTTAAAAACGTAAAGTTATTTTTGAGTTGCCCCCCAGTGGCTCAGTGGTATGTCTGCAGACTTACACGCTAAAATCCGGGTTTCGATACCCGTGGTGGGCAGAGCACAGATAGCCTATTGTGTAGCTTTGTACTTAATTCAAAACAACAAAACAACAATTTTTGAGTTAACATGGGGATATAACGTTCTGAAAACGTGTAATTATTAGAAATTTGAAATAGGGACACAACACGGAAATAAACTAACGCACAGAGTATAGCTTTTGAAATTTAACAGGAGGAAACCTAAGCTTCTTGAAGTTATACAAAATATAAAACAGCCTCGCGCAAATGAGCAGAAATATCTCTTATTTGTTATCTTTTTCCTCAACAATTTGCTTCTTTTCTGTTTTATAATTACACACGTCCTATGAACATTTGGTTTTGGTTTCAAAGACGCTGCTCACTTTGTTTTGTTTTGTTGCGCAAAGCTACTCGAGGGCTATCTGCGCTAGCCGTTCCTAATTCAGCAATGCAAGACTAAGAGTGGAGGCAGCCAGTCATCATCATTCACCGCCAGCATCTGAGCTATTATTTTACCAACAAATAGCGGGATTATAACGTCCCAACGACTGGAAATGACGAGCATGTTTGGTGTGACGAGGATGCGAACCCGCGACCCTCAGATTTCAAGTCAAATCACCTGACCATGTCGATAAGTCGCTGTTCGAAGTTTCTGTTCCAATATTTTATGGTTTCTAGCTCATTATTTTTATTATCTCTTTTGTTATTTTCAGGCCTGTCTAACCATTTTTATTCATTCTTTACAAAACAGTTAAATTTCTTCACATCAACGTTAGGTTCAGTTTTGATTTGTTTCTCTCTTCTTTTTTCCTCTCTTTATTACAGTTTTTATTTCAAGGTCTTACTTTGTTTTCTCTTCTTCTGTTGTCTTTTTCAAATATCTTCTGTCTTTCCTCGTCTAATTATTGGTAGTTATATATCTATCCATGTTTCAGTTTAAAGCTTCTATTGACTTCCGAAGACTAAAATACGTTTTAATCCGACACTAGAAAAGATAAAAAGTCAAATAATAAGTATACTGAATTAGCAATACTAGAAAAGATACCTTCACCATGCAGGGCACTTGTGATATTAGTTTCATACGGTTGGCTCTAAGGCAGTAAGTTGCAGACGGTAGGATTGGAAAGTCTGTGAAACTTAAACGACTGAGAAATGGTATAACGTAAATGGTTTAGAATCCCCCTTGGGAGTACACAAGAACCCCTGAAAGTTTTATGGAGGTCAAAGTCGGGAAACTGGAAAATAATAATCACAAACAGATATATATAAATATATATCTTAGTCATTTATTAGTACAGATATCGGATGTTATAGTCTCATAGACCGAAGAAACGCGCCTGCGTAGCTTGTATATTTTTCTGATGTTTAGTTAGTTGGAAGGTAAAGTTTCTTCCAAAACTGCATAGTTTATATATGTTATAAGTCTGCCACACCTGGAAACACTCACTAAAACTCCACTCCATATGTAAAGTAGCGGTTTAATAAATACAGAGAGAATGATAAATATTCGACTTGCATTCTTGTGCTTCTAAAGCAAGCATTTGTTTAAAATAAGAAAACAATCCTGGTCAACACTAGATAAACTTAAAGCCTCCTATGTTTTTACAAAGTTCAAAGAAAAGTGAAACTTGGTTTCAACTTGCTAGCAAAATATTTCAGTTTGTACTTTCCTAATTTAAAAATTATTTTAAAATGAAGAGAGATCATATCAAATTTAATACTCACTTTTATTTACACTAATATATAAAACAATGCTAGTTTTAGAATCCTTTTACAAGTTAAACTGTGTACACTTAAGCCTTTGTGTATTTTACAATAAATACCACTTCCAAAATTGTTATACACTCTAATTTAGAAAGTCAGTCAAGTTATAAAAAATTATTTAGTATTCTATTTAGCCACTATTCATAAAATGCTCAGTTTTAAATAAGTTTTTCTGAGATAGATTCGAAACACACAACATATTGTATGACTATTTGTCAGTAAAAGAGTAGCCCAACAGTTAGCGGAAGATAGTGTTCACTACTTGCTGCCTTCTGTTCTATCATATAAATTAGAGACGATTAGCGCAGATAACATTTCACGTGTTTATTAGTAGAAAGAGTTATGCCATGCCTGGCATTGCCAGGTGGTTAAGGTACCCGACTCGTAACCTGAGGGAGTTGTTATGTCACGATCTATTCCACTATTCGTTGGTAAACCAGTAGCCCAAGAGTTGGCGGTGAGTGATGATGACGAGCGGCCTTCCCTCTAGTCTTACATTTGTAAATTAGGGACGGCTAGTGCAGATAGCCCTCGCGTAGCTTTGCGTGAAATTTAAAGAAACAACAAAAAACAAGCACACGATGTTTCAGAAACTCTTTCTTTATCCCCTAAGGTATATTTTTCTTCAGAAATTATAACATCAGGCCTTTCATGACCACTTTCGGGAAAATAATGAATTTTTTTCAGCTGGAAAAAATATCGAAAACGTATGTGTATAAAAAAATAGAAATTCCGAAAGTTTTAAATCAGCTGAGCAAATACATTTTCTGTATTTCTGTTTTATAAATGTCTGGGTTGAAGAGACATAAAAGAAAAAGTGACGCTTTAAACTGAACTACTGACCAGAGAGAATGCAGACAGCCTAAATCATCCGTTTCCTTAAGATATTTGTTTTGTTCTTTAAATCGAGTGGCGAGATTGACTGTCACTTTTATGAGGCATTGTTTAGCAGTTTCACGCCTCGAATCCCAGATTCCTTGATTTACAACTGTTTACACTAACCAGAAAGCCCGACCGTAAGAAAAAAAATCGTTTGTTTTAAGAATTTCGCGCACAACTACTCGAGGGCTATCTACGATAGCTATCGAAGACAGCCGTCCATAAGTTAGCAGTGTAACTACTCTTTTACCAAAGAATAGGGGAGTAACCATCACATTATAAAGCCCTCACGGCTTAAAGAGCAAGCATGTTTGATGCGACAGGGATTCGAACCCGCAACCCTTAGTTGGCGAGTCGAGCATCCTAACCACCTGGCCATGCCACTGTCCCTCCATGAGAAACAAAAGACGATGATAAATAAAACCGCCAAAGCTTTGTTAAAATTAAAACTATCTCAGGTGTCTTTCTTCTATCCGAGTGTGATATGATTAATATTTCATATTTTATGGACAAAGTAACAGACAATACTGACTTAAGACGTCAAAAGAGTCAAGATGGTAAAAGAAATTCGACAGGCTGTTTTTAATAAATAGTACAACGCCAACTCTACCATCAACGAAAATTTTTAGAGCCTTATCTTTGTTGATACAAAAGTCACATCGGCATAATTCTATGTGAATAAATTTGAGCCTTCTAATCTTTATTATTCTGATGGGCAATATATTTGAGGAAATTACTATTCCGTACAACATGATTACCAAAATTCTTTATTCAGTTGTCATGGTAATACGTGGAAGTCTGCGTTGATGAAAAGTTCTTGGTAAGAAATGCTTGCAGACTATTCCCTATCTCAATGCACAGACTATTTCTCTGTCATACAAGAGCTTTATGGCTTCAAATGTTACATGCGGGAGACGCAAATTGAAATTAAAATTACCACAAATGTAGAAACAGGAAACTAGATGTCGTGTTTCTACTATCGCTAAGAGCGAGCTACATCTAAAATAAACATTTTAGGATAATTTATATTACTTATTATATTAATTCAAAAACAGGATACAGGCTAATCAGATTAAATACATACCGGACAACCATCGTATATTTGTATGCTTTACTTATTCTTCATGAAGTTATTATGACTTTGTTTGTTTTATGTTTTTTATCACTTTTGCCTGTTTAAATTTGTTTTCATATATTTTGTTATTTAATTCTTCGTTTGGTTGAGTGACCCGACATCGCTAAGTGGGTTAAGGCGTTCGACTTCTAATCCGAGGGTTGCGGGTTCAAATCCCCGTCGCACTAAACATGCTCGCTCTTTAAGCTGTGGGGACGTTATAATTTGACGGTCAATCCCGCTATTCGTTGGTAAAACAGTAGCCCAAGAGTTGATGGTGGGTGTTAATGACTAGCTGCCTTCCCTCGAGTCTTGGGAGTCGCTGGTTCGAATCTCCCTCACATCAAACATGCTCGCTCTTTCAGCCGTGGGGTCATTATAAATGACGGTCAATCCCGCTATTCGTTGTTAAAAGAGTAGCCCAAGAGTTGGCGGTGGGTGGCGATAAGTAGCTGCCTTCCCTCTTGTCTTTCACTGCTAAATTGGGGACAGTGAGTACGGATAACCCCGTGTAGCTTTGCGCGAATTTAAAAAAAAAAAATCCTTTGATCGTTTAGATACTTTCTTTCCTCGTACGTACGTTTACTCTCTTGAGATAGTTTTCTTTCTTGCTTGTTTTTCTTATTTTTATGTAGTTTTTTTTTTAATTCATGTCTTTATTTTCAGCACCATAGTTTGATTTTTTTTTCATTTCGTATTGTATTACTTTTTCGCCGTTATGATTTTTATGGTTTTTTTTCATTATATCTTTATCTTATTTTTCTTTCCTGAATTGTTAGAATTCTGCTTTTCTTACGTTTAAGCACGCACACTTATTTTACTTGTCATATTTTATTCCGTTTTTTTTTTCAATGTTTGCTTTCAAAAGTTTTCCTTATGTTCCTTTATATTCTTTATTTTTCAATGTTACCTAGTTTGTTGAGTGCCTCGCTTTTTCGCCATCTAGCGTTTTCTTTTTGCTTGTTTTTTATGTTTTATGCTGTGATTTTAATAAATAAATGATCCGCAGATCTGTTAACTTATAACTCTGTTAAACGCCTCAAAATAAATTACAACTAAAATTACCTAAAAGCATACAACTTGTAAAGATCCCAGCAACCATAAACTCTAGCTTAGTTTTTCAAAAGATAATGTAAAGTTCACATCTGGATTTATACGTTTGCAAGTCGGTAGCCAACAAAATATTTAATTATTTAAAAGATTGAAACAAGTGGGTGGCGAAAATGGCATCTGAATTGATGTAAACTCCATTTCTGAGATGTAACAAGAACTTCCAGAAGGTAACTTGCCATATGATCAAAGGCATTAAGAGTTCTTTCAAAAATGTAGTCTGTCAAACCAACAGCGAGAGGAGAAAATACTATGAGATTATATAACTGTTTTGATGTTCTTTTTTTCTGTCCTGGGAGCAAATAAAAGTCTATAAGTTCCAAAGCAAAGAGAAGATGTGTGTTTTTCCGTAGTAGCCATGGAAATAACATCAAGTCAACCTGGTATTGTATATATAACACTAATTTTATCATGTTTAACTATATCACTCTGAAAAATGGTATTTAATGAAGAGTGTGTACTTTCCGGTTTTACAATGCAGGTTAATGCTAGTATCGTTTACTTAGAGTTAGATTGAAAGCATATAAAGATATTTGCACTATGGTTTGACTTGCATTGAGAATAATTTGTTTATTTTTTATATTTTTGAATTCCGCCTAAAGCTACACGAGAGCTGTCTGTGCTAGGCATTCGTAATTTAGTAGTGTAAGATTAGAAGGAAGACAGTTAGTTCGTCATCACTGCCGACTGCAAACTCTTGGGCTACTCTTCTACTAACAAATAGTAGGATTGACCGTTGTGTAATAACTCCTCCATGGCTGAAAGGACAAGAATATTTGATGTAATGGGGACTCGAAAAAGAGACCCTTATATTACGGCTCGAGCGCTCTAACCACCTTGTCAGCGTGGGGATTATATAGAAGTTTAAAATAGTAGAATTAATTAAATAAACAACTGTAACAGATTTACTGTTATACATTTATTTTAATATCTACGTTTGGTTCAAATTCATGTACGTGACATTTATTGTTTAATGTGTATTGCGCAAGTCCCATCTGATTTCTAAATTTTGTAAAAGATTTTCGAGAGCAAGAATCAATAATATATGGTTTGCGAAAATACTATTGAGTTTTCGATATCTCGAGAATCTCGCCTAAGATTATAAACTGATGTCCCGAAAGACAGAAAATAATATTATTGGTCAGCTACAGACAGTATACTCTGAGCCTCGGAAGCTATAATTGTGATTAACGCTTATTCATAGAAAAACTATGAATGTTTTTATAGGTTTCGAGCATTATGAACCGTCCAACCAATCATTCAATTAATCGAGAAACTATAGAATATGACCAGTAACGTTTATAGGTTTTGAATATTATGATTTGTTTGTTTGTTTAGAATTAAGCACAAAGCTGCACAATGGGCTATCTGTGCTCTGCCCACCACGGGTATCGAAATCCGGTTTTTAGTGTGTAAGTCCGCAGACATACCACTGTGCCACTGGGGGGCTGAATATTATGAACCGTTCAGTTTTATAGAATTAACTTCGGACGTAAGTATTTCTACGAGAACATTAGATATCTACCTTCCTCTGTGAGAAGTCAGCTTGTAAACTACTTTAGGCTAAACAAGAACAGAACTAGCCAGCATTCCCGCCAAGCGAAGTATATCTGTGTATCAACATTAAAGTAATTCAATCCTACGAGTTACGAAGTAATTCGATCCTGGAGCGTTCAGACGGAATATAAAACTGAATATTGTTTGTATTTTTTTAATATAAATCATTATTTGTAATAACCGTTATTATAAATTTATTTTTTATATTAAAATATATTTTCATCAGGAGAGAAAATTGTAGGTATCGATCTTTTTTTGGAAAATATAAATTTGATACGTTTCGACATTCAATTAACTTCAAAATTCAAAGATCCGATAATTTGAAATCTTAATTCGTAACGTACGTAACATAATAACTCGGAGACTCGTCTGAGATAAATTGTAATACGTAACACAATACAGTGAAAAATAACTAAGCTTCGTATTTTGTACAGAGATCTGTTTTTAAAAATAAAATACGAATATTCTTTATATATAAAATCCTTTCAAGCGTGTCGTGCAAAAACTAAATTTTAAAGAGCTCGTTGCTGAAGTTTGCACAGTACAATTTTTAAAGCCTACAGAATACACTTTTCAATCACTGTTAAAGTTATTTTTAATATATTTAATATTCCTTATATTGCTTAGATGTATTGAGAAACTGTACATCTTGCGCATGAGTGGTTACGTATCGATTATGAGCTGCAATTGAAACTTTGATTAGGCTACTCACAAATATTGCACTTAAATTAAATATTTTTCATAAAAGAAAAAGCGCTTGGGAAGATTATATTTACTAACAAGGTGAAGCTTTTCATGTTATTTACTGAAGGATAGTTCTGTTGAAATCGATTGCAAACACAATCTTGCGAACATTGTTCTATAAATTATTAAAATTGAATTATTGGTAAAATTTGTTTTTGAATTTCGCGCAAGCTACACGAGGGCTATCTGTGTGCCTGCCACCCCTAATTTAGTAATGTAAGACTAGAGAAAAAGCAGCTAGTCGTCACCACCGACCGTCAACTCTTGGGTTACTCTTAACAACGAATAGTGGAAGTGACCATTCTATTATAACACCCCAAGGCTGAAAGGGCGAGCGTATTTGGTGTGACGAGGATTCGAACCCGTGCCACTTAGATTACGAGTCGAACGCCTTTATCGCCTGGCCATGCTGGGGCAGGTAAAGTGTGAATAGTCAAAATGAAGGAAATGATATGATATGCATATTCTATGGTTTATTAACGCGAAGAAATGGAACAATTGCTGTTTTGTAAGCTAACAAGCATGGATATGTTTCACTTTATTTTAAAAATAAATAAATATAAGATAACGAACATTCAACGATTCGTTAAAATTATTGTGACAAGTATTAATAATGCACTCTTTGGTATAGTTACTAAGCATGAATATTCTACATGTTTTCAGTTACAACTATATAAAACTATGGATACAACATTCTTTGTACAATTAGAATACATATTCGAGAGTAAATGTTCCTGAGTTTGGTAAAATGAGCGAAGTATCGATAAGTTTATCACAACTAAAAATAGTCCACTACTAATATTCTACGGATTATTACAGTTAAGATACAAATGTTCTTTAGCTAATGAAATAACAGTGTAAATTTTCTATAGATTGATTGAGTTCTATTTAAGGTGAAAGACCTAACGAACGTTTAACGTTCCACATTTCATAAAAGTTAAAAAATTCAAAGTTTGTTTGTTTGGTTTTCGAAATTTGCGCAAAGCTATACGAGAACTGTCTGTACTAGCCGTCCCTAATTTAGCAGTGTAAGACTAAAGGGAAGGGAGCTAGTTATCACTACCCACCGTCAACTCTCGGGCTACTCTTTCATCAACGAATAGTGGGATTAACCGTCACATTATAACGTCTTTACGGCTAAAAGGGGGCGAGCACGTTTGGTGCGACGGGGATAAGTACAAAGTACGTGATTTTTCTAGTGTTTATGGCCTTTGAATTTGTGGTAATATTGTGGTGTTTATTAAAATGGAAGTAAAATAATTTAACTACGCAACAGACAAACTTTAAGAGATTTAATTATTGGTTTGATAAGTAAATAACGATACGGAAACAGCTTTAATAAATAAAGAAAATCAAGTTCTAATTCAGAGTTATTTATAAGCAAGAACTTTTTCCTCAGTTCCAGACCATCATATTTACCTGTCTTCAAAAGAAAAACTAATTTACAGAACAAATCGTTCCAAATTAGGTTAGTTAACTGAAAAGTTTTATTAAATAGATATCGATTCCTATTAAATATAATCGTAAGTTCCTTACTTTCTCTTCATCGCGTGCATTCCCGTTGACGTTTGTCAGAATGAAATAGATTCACGAAACTCTAAGAACCAACTTAAATTTAGTGTTTTGAAACTGACAATGATATAATTAGTATGCTAATTTTAAAAGAAAGATAATTCCTTTTATTTTGAGAAAAATTCAGTTAACAGTTTACAAAAGTATTCATTTTTCAGCCCTGTAAGTGTCTCTGAGTAGATTAGTTTGATGAAATTCTGTAAGAAAATTATAATTAAATTGATTGCAAACAAACTATTGCAAGTAACGTTTATTATAGTTTAACAAGAAACGTGTTTCAACAGTACAATGCTTTATAAATTAAAAACACTACGAGTGTAAGAAAACTAATCTTTATCTCAATATGATACACAGACAGTACTAACATAAAACACAGAAAGTCCAAAGGTATTCCACAGACAGTACCAAGATCATCCAAAGACAGTACTAAGGTATTGCACAGACAGTACAAAGATAATACTTGTGATATTCAAAATGTTTTGTTTCTCTCGTACAAATTAAGCAAAATATCGACCTTCAGAGTTCGAGAATAACGAATACGTAATGATTCTTTTCATGCTGTCCACATACATACATATATAACAAATCAACAAGTGGGAAGTCTGGAGAATGATCCTAAAATATTTTAACATAAGTCAAGTCCTGAAGTCTTTGGTTACTACATTGTTTCATGCCAAGCTATCAGTATAAAAACATTCTAATCTGTAGAATGTTTGATAAGTTGAACGACTAAAAAGTTACGTCTGTTTATATCCCGTGCATGAACTCATTAGTATCAATGCAGTCACTCTTTGTAATTTTAGTGTTTGATAAGTTGTACTACAAATTTACGTCTGTTTGTATGCTGTGCTTCAATTCTTTAGTATTAGTGCAGTAACTTCTTGTAATTCTACAATGTTTGATTAGTTGTACTACAAATTTACGTCTGTTTGTATGCTGTGCTTCAATTCTTTAGTATTAGTGCAGTAACTTCTTGTAATTCTACAATGTTTGATTAGTTGTACTACAAATTTACGTCTGTTTGTATGCTGTGCTTCAATTCTTTAGCATTAGTGCAGTAACTTCTTGTAATTCTACAATGTTTGATTAGTTGTACTACAAATTTACGTCTGACTGTATACTGTGCTTGAATTATTTCGTATTAGTGCAGTCACTATATTATATATTAGTGCAGTATATTAGTTTTAATGCTAATGGTAGATCAGAGTCCACACATGTAATAATGTACGTATCGACTACAAACACGTATTGCTCTTTATGATAATTATATCCGCCTGTACTGAAATACACTAATGTTTAAACCGTATACAAATACATATTCTACTATTTATAGCAATCATAGGCTCGTGTATGTAGACAACAATTATAGTTAAACCATTCGGTTTTATATAAATTCATAAACATCATTGTCCATTTATAGCTATTAAGGATTAATAGAAATGGGTATCAGAGTCTGTATCCAAGAGCCATAGATTCTGATGCACAATCATTTGATGATGTTTCTATCCAGTGTATATTGTACACATGTCCAAAGTTTCATACCGTTCAAACCGACGTAGCATGTGTTATATAGTTCGTTCTTGAATTCTCCTAGGACAGAATGATTTCTTGTATTCATCAGTTCTGTTTTGATTTTTTTCGAAAGAGAAGAACTACTTTGCTATTATGAGTGCTTTTAAGCATCGAAAGGCTGTTGCAGTGAGTTAGCGGTACAAAAAGTCATATTACAACAGCATACTGCCTGTAGTATCGATTATGCAAGTCGTAAGGAAATTGGATGTACTTGAAACACAAGCTCACCTGGTGGTGAGCACGAGTGACTAGCTGTTGGAGTTGAAAGCGTACAAAAACCAAAATCAGAACAATTTACATTTTAATTGAAGAACTGGAATTCCTTTCTTCGATTTTCGTAGACATTGAGACGGTTCTTTTGTGTATTTTTGTAAATGTTTGTGTATTTTGTTAATGTTTGTGTATTGTTGTAAATGTTTGTGTAGTTTTGTTAATGTGTGTGTATTGTTGTAAATGTTTGCATATGTTTGTAAACGTTTATGTATGTTTGTAAATAAGAAAAGGAATAGAAATAAAGAACATACTAAATGTATGTTTTTCAATTGAAACTTTTTCGTGAAAGGAGCTTAAACTACTAGAATACCATAGTATACATTATACATCTAATTTGACGAGCTGTAACACATTAAAAAGATAGGATATTAATCATTTGAATACTTTAATGTTATGACGTTTTCTGACATTGCAACAAAAATTTATAACCATCAGAATTTAAAAAGATAAAATTGAATCGTTACGAGTTTAAAATCATAATTCATTTCCAGATACTCTAAAATATAATTATCTTGCGTCAATTAAAACCTGGATTTACAACCTATTTGTTTCCGTATTAAAATACAAGACATTACGTGACAAATATTGTCATGGTTAAATCTTCTTGTCGTGAACTATTTCATCCGTGTGGAAAATATAAGCTCTTCTATCTGTGTTATGATAAATTTATTTTTCTTGAGGAGTACTGTCTTCGGGTTTTACGAGGGAGTCCAGCAGCATCATACGTCGAGTGTTTATAATGGTATGTAGAGTGGTTTATTGTTGTGTGTACTTCACATTAATTAAGTCTGCGAGGTTCTATGATACTTAAACACGAAAACTTCATTTCTCTTAACGTTTGACTGTATTCCAGAACTCGAGAAGACATAGGAAAAAAAAAAAGACACCAATCCACCGGAGACTGTCAAATCATTATCCAACCCTTACAGTTCCATTCATCTTCACCGTATCCGAAACTGAGTTTCGTGTCAAACTGAAAAAAAAATCTTACATTTTTATAAACAAATTCATATCATGGGAAATAACCTCTTCTGTGCAGTAGCGATGTAAATAAATATGAAATTTTAACAAGTTGAATGTTACACTGTCTCATAAACAGTATTAACAGGTTGTGTGTGCATATATCCTTAGTGATATCACATCTTGAGTCTTTAATATTAGAGATTTGAACACATATTTCTGCGTAGCCCTGCTTTCCTTATATATACAACGTTTGTTTAAGCCGCGGCATAAAGGATTTTAGAAAGGCTCTGAGTTTTCATTGTTTCGTTTTTTTTCAAATAGAAACTTTTAGCTCATAGTCCGTCATCTCCTGACCTGTTTCAGATCTAATTACAGCTTTGAACTCGGGAGGTCATATTCCTTTGATTAATGCACTTGACCGCGCCAAAGGTCTCCTAAGTTAGTTTACTCTAATCCTATCTAAAAGAATTTCAAGCGAAGCAGGTATTGAGGATTCTCTCTTGTTTAGATATTTAATATTTGATGAATGAACTCTAAGATTAATTTTGATATCAGTTTGCAATATAGAATATAATGAGAAATATAAGGAGAGTTTCATAATAAAGTAGATATAAGTATAAAGAATGATCTAATGTCGCCCTGCCTTACTGCCGTTAATACGTCATAGGAGAGTTTAAAAAAATAACAGGCTAATTCAAACTATCTTCTTTTGTGATCGGGATAGTTCGTGCAAGACGACTAAATGTAGGCAACTGATTATATGTAGTAAAATGTCCCAAGTTTAGAGGTTCAAGGAACAATTTACAATAAATTTGTTTGTTTTTGAATTTTACCCAAAGCTACTCGAGAGATATTAGAGATACCATTCCCTAGTTTAGTATTAATAGACTAGAAAAAAAAAGCGCCTAGTCAACATTACCCATCGCCCACTTTTGAGCTACTTTTTTATCAACGTATAATGGGATTGACTATCACATTATAATGTTTTTACGAATGTAAAGCTGAGCACGTTCAATGATAGAAGTTAGAAACCGCGACTCGCAAGTTGGATTTGAGCGCCCTAACCTATTGAGGCGTGTAAGGTCTCAGTAGAATGGTGAGTTAAGATTTAAACATTAAGGCTCCAAATAAAGATAATGTTTTTCTTCAATAGTGTTTTAAGTATTGAAACTCGCGTCAAAATGTTAAATAAAACAGTGTTAAAGACAAGTCAACCTTTCGAGTAAACGGATATTTCAGATAACAATGTAATTGTGAGAAGGGATAGTTTTAATAAAATAATGATTTGGGGTTCAAGTAAATAGATGAATTGTAAAATTTATTATGAGAAGATGGTGGTTTCCTCAAAAAGTAGAAACAGCACAATTTGGAATATATTTTCTTCTAAGTGTATTGGATTAACTATTAGAATATAGTCTAAACATTGAAATTTGAAAAGTTTTGAATAAGTAATTAATTTTTCAACAAAAAACAAACATAGTTTATTCATGCTAAACTGTTTAAACAGTGTATTTATTCAAATACTCCTTGTCAATTCCAGAAGCTTTGCGCGAAATTTAAAAAACAAACAACTCCAAAATAAATATAGTATAGATTTATACATATATATACCACAGTACAAACACCGTCTGAACTCCAAGTCACCATGTTTTGTTTATGTTGTTGTTAAGCGCAAACGTACGTAATGGGCTATCTATGCTCTGCCTACCGCAGATATCCATACCCTATTTTGCATTATAAGTCCTCATACTTTCTGCTGAATTTCTGAATGGCCCACGTTAGATCGAAAAACGTATCTTAGGATCCATTAATTCAAAATCTGTCTAGTTGGACTTAACTTTATATTAAATCATTTACTGTAATATATTTGACGAGTGAAATCTAAACAGTTTTGTTTCTGTATACAGCCCCCCAGTGGCTCAGCGGTATGTCTGCGGACTTACAGGGTAAAATCCGGGTTTCGATACCCGTGGTGGGCAAAGCACAGATAGCCCATTGTGTAGCTTTGTGCTTAATTCAAAACAACAACAACTTCTGTATACAAGATATTTCTAAGAGTGTTCAAATTACTCCTTTTCCTTTTTTTTTTGCCTTTATAGAGTAAGTAACATAATTTCTGAAATAACCGCGAAAATAATATTAGCACATGAATGTTTTAAAACTAAGCCTTGTCCTGATAATATTCTCTATTATTTTGGTTTGACTGAAAAACATGTAAGTTACATTGCTGTTACTTTAGTGACGTTAAACAGCTACATCTTTAAGACATCCAGATGATCCCCGAAGATGGTGTAGATTTGAAACTCATCTTCAACTGTCATCAAACCATCCTTGGTGTGGTGTTGAACGAGAATTGTCTTCTCTATCTTTGATTCTAAAATTATTCTTTTTGGCCAGTGACCAGGAATTGTTGACAGACATCAAGAACCCGCACCTCATTAGACAGTGACTGATGACGTTAGTTACAAACATCCTCCAGAAGAGTTAGAAAACTATACGAGTGTGGTCTTAACTCCAGAAATAACATACAGTAGACCAAAAAAGAAGCAATGTAAGATTTGATTTAGACTTTCTTCTTGAAAGTACAAGTGTGCATGTGTATACATATAACACACTCATTAGTACACACGTATAGATACAGTATGTGTGACCCTTGAACTTCTCAAACCTTTTTTAAAAAGTTGCAAGAAACATGTTAACAGATTATAACCCTGTCTGCCAATACTACCATTAAAAATACGTCAAAAATAAACATCTTATCTTGTAATCGCAAATAACTCGTGGGAAAATGACAATTTTAATAAAGATTTGCCTACTGTAAGTTCTCCTCCGTTATTTTAATAAAGATTTGCCTACTGTACGTTCTCTTTAGTTGTTTTCTCATAAAAACACCACCACTACTCAATTAACCATTTCCATTTTTAGCTCGTCAAATATCTGCTACTTTAGCACCAAATGAGATCTTTCTACAAGATTTATTAACTTTACTAGCTGTTTTCATCACTCTTTTTGAAAACCTAAGTTAAGGAATTCATTTAAAAAATAGCGTTTTTATGGTTGAATATTTAAGTAGATTTATATAATAATAGAAATAAAGACACTTGTAAATCATGAAACGAATTTTTCTTTTCGTCATAACACCTGTAGCTAAGAAACAAATGACGAACTCAAAACTCAAATTGCGAATTATTTGAAATAGAATTTCATATGCTGTACAGATGTCATCAGAACTTGAAAACTTGTTATATAACTATCCATGTAATCAGAGCTTTCACCGGAAGTAACGTCACAATTTTTATGTTGCAATTCAACAATTTTTATCGCTGTAATCGTTCTCAAAATAAAAAAGGTAACATTGATAACCCTCATGGTGTTTGTAATAAAGGTATTAAGGATTGTGTCCCTTGATCACTACTTAAGTAATGATTGAATTTTGTAAGTTATAAAGACACATTATTTCATTTTACAAAATTTTGTCATTGAAATTACGAGTGAGACATGGCCAGGTGAATAAGGCACTCGACTCGCAATCTGAGGGTCGCGGGTTCCAATCCCCATCGCACTAAACATGCTTGCCCTTTCAGCCGTGCGGGCGTTATAATGTTACGGTAAGTACTACTATTCGTTTTTAAAAGAGTTGCCCAAGAGTTGGCACTGCTAAATTAAGGACGGCTAGCGCAGATAGTTCTCATGTAGCTTTGCGCGAAATTCAAAACAAGCTAAACCACTGAAATTATTCTTGCCGAACACAGCGTGTTTGTGAATGTTTGGTTAATATAACAGTTGTGTGGACTTGGCTTACTGGAAATTACCAAAGAATACAATATAATGGAATCAGGATATCTAAATTTATCCCAATTTCTTTGAAACAAGTAAGCGGATATTTTAAATGTCAAATAATAAATCGAAACCAATTTAGCGAAAAAAAAACATTTTTAACTACTGGTTGCTATGAAATATCATTGGCTATTTGTAGTTTAGTCAAATAAGTATAAAGATTTGCAAATATGTAACATATTATTAAAATATATGGGTTTAAAAACCCAATTATTTTTAAGCTTAAAATTCATTATTCTTGTTCGTATTTATGGTAAATGTGCAACAAAATTAACATTGAACAGGTTTGAAATAGTATTAATAATTACACTGCATTTATTTTTCATTGAACAAAAACTAGCGTTTATGTCTGTTCCTCAATTTTTCAACCTGAAAAAACGAGAAACAGAGTCAATAGTTTTACTCGTCCATCTTACTTTCAGCTGTTTAAAGTGATGAATGAAGGAACTCACACATTAATGATTTAAATGGTCCAAGTCCATCACAATATCATTCCAATCCAGAAGCTGTTTCCTCATCCCCGAACTTCAAGTTGATGAAAATTAGCTATCAACTAGATTTCAGTTGAGAATGCTAATATCTACAAACTCATCAAGTAAAATGTTTTTTTCGCTTCTGATCAGTTGCGAACTACTTTATTCGATGCTAGCTAGGATCTTTCGATGTTATCCTCTCAGACTGTAATTTATTGTATGGTAGCATGATGAACTGTTGCCTAGTAAGAAACGTCAAACTGTGCAATCAGATTAATTTGTTTAGCTAAGCTGAGCAAATACATCACTAGTGAACCTTCCTACAAACGAGCACCCAACGGGGAACATAATTATAATGTTAGTTTTGTATCTCAGAAGACCTTGATGAGAACCGATCTTCTTGACACTATCCAAGTAAATGAATATTTACTGAAACATTTCGAGTTATTCGAAATTAATTGTAGTAGTTTAAGATCCTCAACACCAATCAAGTAAGCCGATATGAAATGAAATGAATTTAGTTACCTGAAACCAGTCAAGCAAGTGTACGTTAACTAAAATGGGCTACGTTCTTCGAAATTAGTCAAATAAACAATCATAAACTCAAATGGGCTGAGTTTCTCGAGATTAGTTAATCAAATGAACATTAACTGCAATGGTTGGAGTTCCTCGAGACTAGTCAATCAAATGGACATTAACTACAATGGTTGAAGTTCCTCGACACTAGCCAGTTAAATGGACATAAACTTCAATGATTGGAGTTTCTTGAGACTAGTCAATTAAATGGACATTAACTAAAATGTTTGGAGTTCCTCGAGACTAGTCAATTAAATGGAAATTAACTACAATGATTGGAATTCTTCAAAACTAATCACTTAAATTGCTATAGTTGGATTTTCTCAAGACTAGTCAATAAAATGAACATAAACTGAAATGGTTGGAGTTCCTCGAAATTAGTCAGTTAAATGGACATTAACTGAACATTGTGAATGATTGTGTTTACAATTTCCTAAGCTGCAAACGTGAAAAGGCACCAAGTTATTTTGAATTTATGAACAAATAAGGTAAATCAACAACATTTAGGATGAGATAACATTTTCACAAAAATATTAAACAAACTTCATTAAGCGACAAGAAAATGTTGTTAAATTAATAAAAACTAAGGGAAAACTCGTGATTCGTTTACGAAAGGTTTTCTTATCCTGGTATTTATTATTTAAATGCACACAGTTTGTAAAATATAAATACAGTGTTGTGTATTGAAGCATATTAAAATAATTAAGTGACTTGTCCTGACTATTCTCGTACAAAGTCAGGTATGTATAGTTCTGAACGTTGTTGTTGTTGTTGTTTTGAATTAAGCACAAAGCTACACAATGGGCTATCTGTGCTCTGCCCACCACGGGTATCTAAACTCGGATTTTAGCGTGTAAGTCCGCAGACATACCGCTGAGCCACTGGGGGGCAGTTCTGAACGAATTTGATGGCTGTGAGGTGCGACTCAATGAATAAGAGGTTAAATCTAAATGGATTAACCCTATTCCACAACACGTGATACTCCTTAAACATCTACAGAACAAAAGATACTTTGAGCCAAATGGTCTGATTAAAAATGGCAAAACAATTGGCTAATCTAGTTTTAAAATTTTGGTAACTATAGTAACACTACTGTCTGAGATGGAGCTCTAAGGGATGATATATCCATTCCCCAAATAACTTGCAAAACGTAGTAATATGCAAGTCTAATTTTCCCTTACACATTTGGTAAAACTTACCATACTTACCTACTGTTATTTCATTTTTCCTTTTAATGAAATTTGAAAATCTTCCCACGCAAGCACGCACATTACTCTTTTAATTATATAGCTATTTATAAAAATTGAGAGGGAAAATCATATTTTCTTCTTCCACCGCTGGGACAACGGTAAGTCTTCGGATTTACAACGCTAAATTCAGAACTTCTATTCCCCTTCGCGGATACAGCAGATATTCTGATTTGGCTTTGCTAAAAGAAAAATACAAACATATATTTTCTTCTCGCGGTTTGTCTAAAACAATTTTACTTGCGCGAACTGTCTATCGGTGGCT
This sequence comes from Carcinoscorpius rotundicauda, assembly GCA_011833715.1. Lineage (NCBI taxonomy): Eukaryota > Metazoa > Arthropoda > Merostomata > Xiphosura > Limulidae > Carcinoscorpius > Carcinoscorpius rotundicauda. The sequence goes on from CM022395.1 coordinate 54,473,995, forward strand.
TAAAGGTAATATTAAGTGCTTATAAGACTGAAATTTGGGGCTCGATCCCATTATAGAACAACGCCCTTTTTTCAACTTTGAGCTCAAATAAATAAACAGTTTAAGTGTAGATATTTAATGCTGACTGTGGATATTTAACTAATTAATTTATGGAAATATAGCGGTGGGAGTCCGCAGACATGGCGCTGTGCCACTGGGGAACGAATATATAAATGAAAACTCTATTGTTTATGTTACTAGTTATGCTTTATTACATTTAAAGTGAGCCATAGGATGTTCCGGAATAAAAATATTTTTCCTGAAGATAATGGTAACCTGCACTCACATCAGATAAGTCGATATTTTACCGTATTTGTTGCTATGTTTGAATAACTACAAATTTCTTCAAGGTGTTACTATGAGAAACTCTAACGAAAGGAACTAATTTAACCCTCAGCTTCAGGTGGTCAAGTTTTTATTTGTACTTATTGTAATAGTTCAAAATATATGCCGTTTTTAAGCTCAATATTTTCAATCTTTCTTCTTTTTTTTTTTGCTTTCGTGTTCCAATAAAAGAAACTGGCGGAATTCTCTTTAAATGTCTTTCTTGTTAGAAATTGATGTAAAAATGTTTTAAAACGTTTTTTTTTTTTTCGTTTCCTTAAATACAACTCTCACACAAGTGAGTAAATGCTTTACCATTACAACTACACAGCGAGATGTTTTATGTGTATCTTATCGATCTATTTCTATTTCCCACGTGGGTTTGGGTACTAGTGTGAGATAAATAGTAGAACGTGGGTGAAAGTGACAAGAACTTGCTTCACCTGTATCAGAATGAGAGGTTGTTGGTAACTGGGGACGTTCCGAAATCCCAGATAACGAGATGTAATGGAAGTTTATTTGACAGGATTTGGCACAGAACCAGTTAAAATCTTTTCGTGATATATACAGATGTGTGTGTGTATATGGTGAAGAGAGAAGATAGCCTTCGTATTTCACGTTACATTATTTGAGGGACTGGTCAGCTTTTGCCTTCGTGAAAGCGTGGAACATTTGAAAATTCTAAACATACAAAGATCTGATACTGAACTTCAAGCTCAGTTAGTTTCAAAAACTTCAGTTCCAGATGACAGATACACTAAAAAGGCGTAATACAGTTGATTAAAGATTGGACTGTTAATTAAGTTTAGTTTTAGAATTATTGTTTGGTTTATAAGAATTCAACACATAGCATTAGTGTTACTTGATTTTATGAATTTTTATGGACTCTTTCCATTCTCAAACCAGTGCTACGTAATTAATTTTCTAACTTCTTTTGGTCCAGATTTTAATGGAAACACTTTTACAGAAGTGTATATTACACCATAAACAAAAAACATTTAAATAACTAGAACACACATTTGAATTTTATTTTCTCGAAGCTAAAATTATTTTTAAACTTAAAACTGACGATTATTTCACATTTATTGGCTCCTATATTTTGTATGCACTAGTAAACATATTTATAGTTAGGAAAAAAATAATACATAGTTAGTATTGACTGTTGTTTTAAAATTTTGTGCAAACTACATAAGTACTGCTTCAGCGTGATTTTGAACTGCTACATCGGAAGGAAAGCAGATACTCTGAGAACCTACCATTACCTGTAGGACTATTCTTGTCTAATCGATTATTGGAATTTGTCAGTCACTTTTGTAGAGCATACACGTCTTTAAATTGACGAAAGGGGGTCGTGAACCGGGAATTATCGGATACGCTTTATAGAGAGCACCAACATTAATGACTGAAAACCTTCCCTGACAACAACAATAATTTTTTTCAAGCATTTAATGACCGAAAGCCTTGCCTGACAACAATGATAAAACTTCTCAGGCATTTAATGCCTAAAACCCTTGCCTGACACAAAAATAAAACTTTACAAGCATTTAATGACTGAAACCCTTGCCTGACAACAACAATAAATCTTTACAAACATTAATGACTGAAACCTTTGCCTGACAACAGTAATAAAACTTTACAAGTATTTAAAGACTGAAACCCTTTCCTGACAACAACAATGAAACTTTACAAGCATTTAATAACTGAAACCCTTGCCTGACAACAACAATAAATCTTTACAAACATTAATAACTGAAACCCTTGCCTCTAAAACAACAAAATTATGTAATGATTGAACACTCTTATTCCACAACAAAAGCTAAGCTTTTCTATAAGTGAATTTCTTTCCTCAGAACAACACTAATACTTTGATGTCAATGTATCTTCTGAGCTGTTTGCTTCAAAATAATAAGAAATTTATCAGAGCCAGAATGAATGACATCTTTTATTGTTGTTATTTATTAACTGAATCCCTTCATGTTGCCCCTTGCATCATGAAAGTCGTTATTATTATTTTAAGAGTGAGTTTTATAGTCTTGTGTTATATAACACAGAGGACTCATCACCTATGAAATGTTGGTGTAGCTCTTTAATTTTCTTATAAGAGTACTTACGATCTGACAGTTGATACGTAACGACTGATTAAATATCATTTGTTTCTTACAACAGCAAAAATCTGACAACTATACAATCTTTGGTGTAATTCACAAGAGACCTCGTGTATCATTGTCGTCATTCTTACGAAGTGTGGATCCAATGATCCATTGTTCATATCTCATTGCCTCAAATTCGTGTTCCGCAATTCGAGGCTGTAGGTGCGTAATAAAAGTGGCGGAGAAATCCCTTTATTCTATTAATTCAGAAGTAAAAAGCTTGTGTATCCTCTGTGACTGTCTTATACACATATTTTGTTTCACAAGAGCCGTTTATTCATTCTGAAGGTTGTTATATAACAACTGAATGAATGCGTCTTCTCTACGAAAACGGTAAAGGTTTGGCAGCTATACGATGTTTAGCTTAGCTCTTCCTTCAGAAGGATCATCGTATATATAAGAACATTGTCAGTAAGACCTAACAACCCTTTATTTTAGCTATTTGTACCACAAGACTTATTGTCTGTTTAAAATGATTAACTAATAAAGAAGTAACTGTTGTAAGGAAAGATCTAAAAGCTTGTTTGTTTTTGAATTTCGCACAAAGCTACTCAAAAGCTATCTGCGCTAGACATCCAGAATTTAGCGATATAAGACTAGAGGGAAAGTAGCTTGTCATCACCATCCATCGCCAACTCTTGGGCTACTCTTTTTATCAATAATGGGATTTATCTTCACAATATAACGTCCCTATGGCTGAAAAGGTGTGACGGGACTCGAACCATCGACCCTCCGGTTACTAGTCGAGCACATATATGAAATAAATGCGGTGTTTTGTATGGTCCTTTAACTATAAATTTCTGTGACTTCACGATATTTCCAGTAAAAGGGTTATTTTACATCGTTTCAAGTTGTAGTTTCATTTTCCTGTTTCAGTCTTATTCTGTGCATATGTGCGTTTTTCTTATAGCAAAGCCACATCGAGCTATCTTCTGTGTCCATAGACGAGAAACGAACCCCTGATTTTAGCGTTGTAAATCGCAGTAGGAGACTTTATGCAGTGTACTCTTATGTACAATCATATTGAATCAATAAATCAAGACATTTTTTTCTATGGTTTCTACAGATACGTCTTCCAAAAGAAATACATTTTGAGACAAAATTTCCATTTTCGGACTCTGCGTCATAAAATGGAATTCTTTCATCACTGCTGATATATATAGGAACATAATATGTAATATATACTGTTACTTCGATTTTTTTCTTAAATTGCATCAGCAAAAAGAAATTACGAGTCGTAAAATATCAGGTCCAAGGACTGAACATTGCCAGGAAGCGTAAATCCAGATCTAAGAACAAACTTTATCGCAAAATTTACAATTCCCTCACCGTCAGTAAGATAAATATTTATTCAAAATCCATGTCTATGGTAATCAGACCCGCTTACCCATGTTATCATTTCTTGTAATGTAAAAGTAGAAAATAAATTGTGTGGGATATTCACTTTGATAACTTTTGAAGATAAAATGATGTTCTTTAACACGTGAAAGAAATAGTACTCCAAAAGAAACACCTCAGTCGCCCATTACTTATTAGTCATACAAAAATGCGGATTTTGGTATACAATTATTATTAGCTGTTGTCCGATGTTTACAAGATGCGAGAGCAACGTCTCATGAAGTACGCCAAGATAAAACTCCACCTGCTGGCATTACAGTGAATTAAATATATATGCCAAACCAAAAAGATGCCAGAATGACTCAATGAGAAATATGTTTAACGGAAATGAATATTACCAGCGTAGAACATCTGATTAGAAACATCAACCATGATCTAAGATGGCAAACTTATAGAATCTCATTTTACTTGTTTTCTTTATTTGCTTTTTATCCTTATTATACTGATGTTTTCGTTTCATACATTGATTATTTTGATTCTGGTTCATTATGTCAGTTCATTCTTTTCACTGATTGGTTATTTCTACTCTGTTTCTGTTTTTCTTTTTTCCCCTCATTCTATGTATTCAAAACGACTTATGTTTCCTACCTTAGCCTCTCTATCGGTTCTTTACAATAATTTCTATCTTCATTCAGTTTGTATCCTTTTTTCAGTTCATTTTCACTATTTTATGTTTTTGATTTTTGTTTCGTCATTTTTGTAGACGTGTCTTTCATTTAGTTGGTACGTCAGTATTATTTCTTTTTCATTGATTTGCTTAAATACATATCATAATTTTTGGTATATTTGGGTTTTCTAGTGTTTCTCTTACTCTTAATGGAATTAATCTTATCCTCATTCATTTTATTCTGAATTTTCGTAGTTCTAAACACATTTTTTTTTTTCATTTTGCAATGGTCCGGCATCGCCAAGTGGATTAAGGCGTGCGACTCGTAATCTGAGGGTCGCGGATTTGCATCCCCATCTCGCCAAACACGCTCACCTTTTCAGTCATGAGGGCGTTGTAATGTAACGGTCAATTTCACTATTCGTTGGTTAAAGAGTGACCCAAGAGTTGATGGTGGGTGGTGATGACTAGCTGCTTTCCATCTAGTCTCATACTGCTAAATTAGGGGCGGCTAGCAGATAGCCCTCGTGTAGCCTTGTGTGAAATTTAGAAACAAGAAAAAAAATTTTTTTGCAATTTTTCAATATTTTTTTTTCAGTTTTTATTGTTTTATATTTTTCTTTACTTTTGTTTAATTACTCATTAGTCTGATATTATATGTTCGTTCTTTACTATCTTTCTATCTTAGTGACCCGCTACTAGTTGCCATTTTTGTGTATTTAGCCCCCAGTGGCACAGCGAAATGTCTGCGGACTCACACTACTAAGTTCCCCGCTGTTACAGCATTAAGTCTACGGATTTACAACCCTGAAATCAGGGATTCAATTCCCCTCGGTGAACTCAGCAGATAGGTCGATATGGTTTTGCGTCAAGAAAACACACACACTGTTAAAAGCCGGGTTTCGATACCAGTGGTGGGCAAAGCACAGATAGCCCTTTGAGTAGCTTTATGCTTAATTCCAAAAAAAACAATATGTATATATTTACCTTTTCGATTACCTTAGTTTATTTCGTCTTATAATCTCATTTTCTTCGTTTATTTTGTTCTATTTCCTTCTATTGCTTATTGTTTTGTATTTCTTTTCCATTCGTACTGTTTTCATTTCTAATTGTTTCCGTTCTTTCCTATTGTGTTGTTTCTTTCACTGTGCATGTGTTTCGAATGTAAGGTAATTTTTTCCCCAAACTGGTGCCAATACGTTGGCAGGAGATATAAATAATGTATGACGAAGAAGTTCATTTATCAATGAAATGTTTTAAGTGTTTTGATAAGGAAATTAAAGTGTTTGGCTGTTTTAGCCTGTAGGAAAGGGCTTCTTTCCTCCATATCTATTTTTTGACCATGCTTTAATGTGTTATATTTCAACAGATGTATAAATTTTTAATGTTGATAAGACTGAAACAGGAAAATGAAACTACAACTTTATAAACAATATATTTGACATTCATATTAGATCGAGTTTCTATATCACTTTGATTTCGAACTCACTTAACCTCAATATGAAACTCATCATGACCTGTATGATTCTCGAGAACTTGATTTTCTTCGATGAGCCTTTCAGCTAATAAGAAAGTCTATTAGATAAGTAGCACTCTAGGTAAAGTTTTTATGTAATGTTTTAGGTGAAGCTTTTCCCTTATAAATAAATAGATTTTATGTGGACTTTTAGGTGAAGATTTCATCTTGTTAGAAAGCTGTATATGGAGTTTTAAGATAAAGTTTTCATTTTGTAAAAAGATCTTATGCGGTCTTAGGTGAAACTTTCATTTTATATAAAAGTATTTTATGTGGAGTCTTAGAAGCTTTCGTCTCATAAAAATACTCCTTTTTTTTCATAGTTGCCAAAATCACATCTTTTTGTGCTCTAACTATCCGAACTACGTTAACAAGAGCTAATTACGAAAGAGTTTAACAAAAGAGGAAAAGTTGATGAATCAGTAAGGGGACGAAGAGGAACCACAATGTTCCTGAACACCCCAGTTGGAGAGAGAACTCTTCTGATTTCTCTCTCTCTAAACTGACCCCCCTGCCACGTTAGTTTAGTTTAGTAATCAGTAAGGCAAGTGCAAAATAGCAGACCACCAATCTGCGTGTCATGGGTTCGAACCCCGGTCGCACCAAACATGTTCACTCTTTTAGCCGTGGGAATGTTATTATGTTAAAGTCAATCCCATTATTTGTTGATAAAGGAGTAGCCCAAAAACAGCGAGTGGTTAGGACTAGCTGTTTTCCCTCTAGTCTCACACTGCTAAATTAGGGACGGCTGGGACACAGGCTTAACCTGGCTACCATAAAACACGCTTATTGAGAGATAGAGAGAAATGTATATAATTTGTTTTTAAAATAACAAAAATGTTGATGTAGATAACAATCGTATGGCAGATCTAATGACCGGATTATCAAGAATTTCGTCCACTTTTTTACATGGTAACATTAACTTATTGAATAGTACAACCAAACGTCGGTATAGAATGATTTTCTGAAGTAACTGTCACTTTTTATTTAAATAATACCCGTTTTGTTCTACAGTCAGCTTTTCGACAACTAAAATAAAGTCAAATATATTTTATCTTCTTTTGTATTATCATACGTGCATTTTTGTTTTTCCTTCCATTTCTCTTGTTGTTTAGCGCAAAGCTACACAATGTCCACAACAAGGATTCGAACCTTGAATTTTAGCCACATCCGACTATCTGCTGAGTCCACCGAGGGCAATGGAACTCCTGATTTTAGCATTGTAAATCCGTAAACTTACCGCTGGATACTCTATATTCATGCTTTTAACAATCTCATGTTTTTTGTTGTTGTTTACTTTTCGTATATTTCAGCTGTGTCTGTCTACTAACACTTTTATTGGTTGTCGTTAAATTTTCTTCACGGAGTTCAGATCGTAATATTACATAAGTCACAATATTTTCGTGTTTTTTATTGTGTTTTTTGAGCTTTAAGTTCAATCAAACAAAAGTAAAAAACAGCAATAGATTTGCACTCTCTCAAGTTAACAATATGACTAGTAATAATACGTCTGTATTCTATCCTTTATGTAATCAGTTTTTTTATTGACAATTTATAAACTGCAGCGTTAATGTGGTACTGCAACTGATCAGACAAATTTTGCAGACCTGAAGACAGTTCATGTAATTTAACAAAGACAGACGCATTTGGTGTATACCTGTATGTAATTTATTTTTCTCCACCATTAATTTGTTAGTTTAATTATTGTTTATGTTGAAACATATTTTTAGCTTTTATCCAAGAATTAAAGATGTATTTTTGCTTATTGTCAAGCACAAAGCTATGCAATAGGATATTTGTGTTCTAGCTACTTCAGGTATGGAAACTTAATTTTTAGTGTCACAATTTCTTACTTTTACCGTTGAACTATCCAGAATGGCAAACATTATGGCGCGTATGGCCCGGCATGGCCAGGTGGGTTAAGGCGTTTGACTCGTAATCTGAGGGTCGTGGGTTTGAATCCCTGTTGCACCAAACATGCTCGCCCTTTCAGCCGTGGGGGCGTTATAATGTTACGATCAATCCCACTATATCTTGGTAAAAGAGAAGCCCAAGAGTTAGCGGTGGGTGGTGATGACTAGCTGCCTTCCCTTTAGTCTTACACTGCTAAATAAGGGACGACTAGCACAGATAGCCCTTGAGTAGCTTTGTGCGAAATTCTAAATCAGATTAACAATTATGGCGCGTATTTGTCATGTGATGCTGATGTGATAAGCTTCCCGTTTACGGATTAAGTGTAGTGGTCAACTCAAAGTCCGAAGTGCAACTCCTAAAGTACTAATAGAGGTTAACCACTGCAGCTTCCACTGTATTTATTATTTTATTATTTTTAAAATCGTAAACAGTGTACCGAAAATTGGCAGAAGTAGATTTCGCCCACAGAGCTACATAAGCCTCATGACACAACGAAATTCAAAATACTAACATACTTTACTTAGCTCTTACGTTTTTTTAATTATCTATACTTAGATCTATTCGTAAATACAGATAAAAAAGTTGCAAAAATAAAAAATATGGTAGCTTCAAGTTACACCGTGTGTATGGATACGTTAATTTGTAGTTTAATATACTACCTCTCTGGGGATTACAAAATGTTGAAAACGTGTTTGTTAATGAAGGGTTGGGTCGGTGTATAGTTTTCAGTTTTCGACATGCGAAGGGTTAAGTTTCTAAGCGAGTAACAGAAAATAAGTTTAGTTAGTTCTCTCATCTCATGCACTGATATACTTAGATTGCTACAATGGACTTCGCATTAAGTATCGATTTTAAAAAGAAACAACGAGTATTTCATGGAGTGAAATTCTAGTTTTGGATTTTGCTTTTGTTTTTTCAACTCGGTTGTTGGTATTGTATCAGTTTCCACTTGTTTATGCTCTAAAATTGGCTAATGGTATTTACTTATAAGTATTTATCTGTTTCGTAAAATTATTTTTCTTACATTGATTCTAGGCCCGGCATACACAAGTGTGTTAAGGCGCTCGACTCGTAATGCGAGGGTCGCGGGTTCGTATACCCCTTCGCGCAAAACATGCTCGCCCTTTCAGCCGTGGGGGCGTTATAATGTTACAGTCAATCCCACTATTCATTAGTAAAAGAGTAACCCAAAAGTAGGCGGTGGGTGGTGATGACTAGCTGCCTTCCCTCTAGTCTTACACTGCTAAATTAGGGACGGCTAGCACAGATAGCCCTCGAGTAGCTTTGTGCAAAATTCGAAAAACAAACAATCCATTGATTCTCTGATGTTCTTTTTATTGTTGTTGTTGCTGTGTTTAAAACAATCCACCTTAATAAGCGATGAAATAGTAGTATAAAAGTAAAAATCCCAGACTGCTACAAACTAGTCGTTGAAGCAACTTAAATTGTATTTCAATAAAATCGAATTACTTTTGAATTTTCAACCTGATTGTGCACTTGGGCTAAACAGTTATGTCACAAACCCCTAGGATTTGGGTATAGTCGTCCCTAATTCTTAACAACTGATTACAACTATACAGCAGTCCTCCCTGCAACAACTGCGTTGTTGGTATCTTTGAACCGAACAACTAGATTGACTGTCAATTTTATAGCACGCCCACAGCTGAACTTATGTGTGCTGTTTACAGCCTTCACATCCTAAATCGCAGGTCCTTTACCTTGCAGTCCAACACGCTACCTCCGGGTCTCTTTTTTTTTGTTAGACGTTTTTATAAGTTAATTTACAGTCCAGTTGACCCAGATAGCTAGACTCCTAATCATTATTTACGCAATAACAAACCAATGCTGTTGTTTCCTAGCGAAATAGTGATCACGTAAGCCTAATTAATTAAAATGCGTACGTTATTTATCTAAAGTCGTCGTGTCGAGGCTGAGCTTTCAACATCTGCCACATTCTAGAACTCGTTACATTATTTTGATTGCGTGCATTTTGAATGTGCCGTCAGCATTAAATCAGAAAATTGCTAGTAATTTTTAAAAAAGAAATATTGTCTTGTGCATAAGAATGTACAGAAGATAAGAGGCTGTAAGCCTATTATTTTATGCTAAACTAGGCTGTAATTTAGTCTTTACAGAGTCACAAAGCGTACTCGCAGTTTGAACTACAGTTTGTTTGGCAAGTCATTACTTGTTAAATAACACGAATTATACTTTATGATTAAGCTATTCATTGTTTGCTGGTATTTAGAAAGTAGGACAGACCTATCATTATTCAATTTACTACAGCGAGTAACAACTTTGCTATCGTGGAATTGGCCTGGCATGGCCAAGCACGTTGAGGTGTGCGACTCGTAATCTGAGGGTCGAGTGTTCGTATCCCCGTCGCGCCAAACATGCTCGCCCTTTCAGACGTGGGGGCATTATAAAGTCACGGTCAATCCCACTATTCGTTGGTAAAAGAGTAGCCCAAGAATTGGCGGTGGGTGGTGATGGGTAGCTGCCTTCCCTCTAGTCTTACACTGCAAAATTAGGGACAGCTAGCGCAGATAGTCCTCGAGTAGCTTTGTGCGAAATTAAAAACAAACAAACAAGCTATCGTGAAATTCGTTCACCTTACTACAGTGTATCCAAGTGTAGCAACTATTGTAAGGAAACATGCAAGCTATATAACTCCGACTACAGGAGTATAGTTAGGAATGTAGGAGAATGTCGTACACTTAATATTCTTATATTCTTTGTAATCAATAATAAGAAAATAAATTATTTCAATTGCTGTTTTAACTTAAGAATTCTTTTCCTCGCACTATTACATAACTTTTTCCACATATATATTTGTACAAGCGCCTATTTTGTACGACCGCAAATTACTAAAAACTTATATTTTTTTACATCAAGAAAAACGTATAATCATCATTGCTTTTGCCCACTTGTTTTTTGAACGATTTCTAATATATTATGGTTTAAAATACACTTGATAACAACACTAAAGTTTGCTTATGTTGTCCTTACTGTGTGGTGTTAAGAACTGTATTACAAACCTTACTTAACTAATGTTGTGTTAACCTAGATGCTACTTCTGTGTACTCTTGAAAAATAAAGAAACTTTCTTGAACATCAATACCAAGTCGCTCGTGTTGTGTTAAAAAGGTTTACGTTTTTAGTTCAAGTTCGGCTCAGAGTTTCTATTTTTATTCAAAACTGTTTCTTAAGTTTACACTTATTCTGAATTTTCTTGTTTATACTTCAGGTGAAAAGTGAAATATTTTCGACATTGTTGTGTTTTTTATTTATTAACACAACATTCAAATTTCAGGAATCTCGTATACAGGTTTCTGTAAGAAACGTGACATTGATGATATTTGGTCAATAGAAATACGTACTATCTTACACACCCACAAATCTTTCTCTATCTCAGACATAGACCTGCATACACACGAAAAAAAACGTAAAAAACAATTAAGTGTGTGAGGAACAGGATTTAATTGTATCATAAAGATAACTGTCGATTTTGTTATTTCTTATAGAAGCTGACCGCTCAGGGTTCTAAAGTGATTTGATATATATCCTGAATTAAGTTGTTCTTTCCACTCCTTAGTAAAAACGAACTTCAAAACTCATTAAAACTCCGATTTTTTTAAAAAAGTCTGATCATACTTCTCGAAGTTGAGGAAGTCATTCACTCCTTTTACACAGAAAGATTAAAAAAATACAAATGAAGAATCCTGTAAAGTTGGTTGATGAGTTAATTTCATGCATAGTCGAATTTGGATTACTGCAATGGACCTTTCAATCTCTTATAATTTTAATTAGTTTTTACTCTCCCGTTCATCTTCGTATTACTTTATTTTATATTTTTATTGAAAGGAAAGAAACTTTAAAAATGTTATTTTAAAAGTGGATACAGCCATGTTTGAAAGAAACATTCATCACTTTCTGTTCTTAAAATCAGTTACAATATTTACAGTCTTTAACCAACCGTATATTAGTCGAGACATAAAATTAATGTATTCCACCATTCTTATATGTTCGTTTGCCGTTTCAAGATATTTGGAGAAAGCTAAGTAGCTGTAAATATGGCTATGATTATTTTAAGGACATAAAAACTAATGAAAACTATTTATAAAACCATAATGACGGATAAAGTGTAAACCACAAGTAATTGTAAAACCGCAGTAATGGATAAAATGTAAACCAGAAGTATTGGTAAAATCGCAGTGACGGATAAAGTGTAAACCAGAAGTATTAATAAAACTGCAGTGACGGATAAAGTGTAAACCAGAAGTAGTAATAAAACTGCAGTGACGGATAAAGTGTAAACCAGAAGTAGTAATAAAACTGCAGTGACGGATAAAGTGTAAACCAGAAGTAGTAATAAAACTGCAGTGACGTGTAAACCAGAAGTAGTAATAAAACTGCAGTGACGGATAAAGTGTAAACCAGAAGTAGTAATAAAACTGTAGTGACGGATAAAGTATGAACCAGAAGTATTAATAAAACTGTAGTGACGGATAAAGTGTAAACCAGAAGTATTAATAAAATTGTATTGACGGATAAAGTGTAAACCAGAAATATTAATAAAACTGTAGTGACGGATAGAGTGTAAACCAGAAGTATTAATAAAATTGTATCGACGGATAAAGTGTAAATCATCTTTAGAAACAACGCTTAATCAACATCGCAGCAAATAGTGAAATTACAAAACGTTTATTGCTTCGAAAGCAAAATACAAAATGATGAGATAAGAGGACCTTAATAAGTGTTTGTTTTTGCTGTCTGATCATCTTGAATTTGCAACTACTTTGAATGTTTCGGCATGATAAAATGAATTGAATCTAAATTATAATAAAATAGATTTATTTCATTCCTTGAGGGCATTTGAAATTATAAAATAAATAAACCTTGTGTTACTATTCAAACTTACGTTATTGCATTTATTGTAAAATAAAGACAAAAATTGTCGTTTATTATCAAGCGCGAAGATACACAAAGGGCTATCTGTACTCTGCCCACGACAAGTATCGAAACCCGGTTTTTAACAATGTAAATTCGCAGACATACCGCTGGGTAAAAAGATAAGGTATGTTATATGGCAAAGCTTAACGTTCCCGTTTTTTATCCTTGAATATTTATGTATGTGTGTGTGTCTATACATATATGTACGTAAAAATGTATGCGTTGCTACTTCTTTTGCCTTCGTAAGGTAGTGTCTATATTTATTTGTAGCAGAGGGCGCTGCATAGATGATAAAGGGTGATATGAATCCTTATAAAAATACGAATAATAACTTGATTTTTCTGAGAACGATAATTAAACTGGGTTCGTTGAACACAAACCTTAGCACCTCCCTCTTCCCTTGACCTCGCCAACCCTAGTCCTGAAGTTCGTCTGCTGTCTGACAGTCTAATTGTGAGGTGGGTAGGGTGTTGATGATACTGCTCTATCATTTTCTTCCCGCTTGCCTTATTCAGTCTCTGGCTTATCCCGTTCTGAATTAGTTCTGACCACAGTTCGTGCTGCCTATCTTTTGTTTGATTCCTTGTTAGAATATCTAATGGTTTGAAGTTTTATAAACACTCTATCGTATGATTGACATCTTATAAGAATACCTTCTATGTTTTCTTTTCAATATCGAATTGACATGACCTCTCAGAAATACCGGAGATGTATTGTTCAACTTTAGTCTATTACTTGACAGATATTAGCACAGGGTTAAGGTTTGTGCGTTTCTTTTGGAGGTATGGACACACCTATACAAAGAGCTATCTATTCTCTGCCCACATTGGGTATTGAAACCCGGTTCTAACATTATAAGTCCTCCGACATGCTACTGTAGAGCGATTAAGGTTCACAAACTTTAAGATAAGATAATCACTGATGTTTGGATCAATTTATTGGGATCTCTAAAAACGGAAGTAAATTTATTGCTCTCGAATACGAGTTTCGAACAGCACATGCGTTGACTTATGTTGAATTACTGGTTTGAAACAGTTCGTTGTGCTAAAACTGCGGGCTAGACGTGGTTGTTAACATAATTTAAGTTCATACTTCTATGCTATTTGTCCTGTAAAGAGCGACAAAAAGACAACCCCTACCAGTCAGTTCCCTATTCATTATATCACCTCTTCCAGATTCCACTGTCAAAACAGTATAACCAGTATCAATGCCTTGGTTTTATTCATATGTTTAGTTGATCATCGGACAATAAAATGGCGGAATCTGACACATTAGTCCACATTACATTTTTCTAGTCGTTTTCTTATCCATAACGTATGCCCTAAGCACCATTCAAATGAATTTTCCTGTTTGTATAACGTTCTTCACATGGTAAAGATATAAATAATCTAATAATTTCCAATGTTGAAAGGATTAGGTAAATTTTGTTAATTTGTAATTAAACACGTACCTACACAATGGGATATCTGGGCTCTGCCCACCACGCGTATCGAATCCCGATTTCTAGCATTGTAAGTACACAGACATCCTGCTGTGCCACTGGGGGCAATTAATAGGTTTGTATTTGTCTTCTTCTCCTGCCCTTCTCCCGTATAAAAAATCTTCAAAGCAAAGACACCTAAACTTGAAAGAAAAAATACAATTAAACAACAGGTATGGATTACCGACACCGATCATTTAGAGAAAGACAAACAACAGGTGTGGATTACCAACACCGATCATTTAGAGAAAGACAAACAACAGGTGTGTATTACCGACACCGATCAGTTAGAGTAAAACAAACAACAGGTGTGTATTACCGACACCGATTATTTAGAGAAATACAAACAACAGGTGTGTATTACCGACACAGATCATTTAGAGAAAGACAAACAACAGGTGTGGATTACCGACACCGATCATTTAGAGAAATACAAACAACAGGTGTGTATTACCGACACAGATCATTTAGAGAAAGACAAACAACAGGTGTGGATTACCAACACCGATCATTTAGAGAAAGACAAACAACAGGTGTGTATTACCGACACCGATCAGTTAGAGAAAGACAAACAACAGGTGTGTATTACCGAGTTCGATCATTTTAAGAAAAACAAACAACGGGTATGGATTACCGAGTTCGATCATTTAGAGAAAGACAAACAACAGGTGTGTATTACCGAGTTCGATCATTTTAAGAAAAACAAACAAAAGGTATGGATTACCGAGTTCGATCGTTTAGAGAAAGACAAACAACAGGTATGGATTACACAGTTCGATTGTTTAGAGAAAGACAAACAACAGGTATGGATTACACAGTTCGATTGTTTAGAGAAAGACAAACAACAGATATAGATTACCGAGTTCGATCGTTTTAAGAAAGACAAACAACAGGTATAGATTACACAGTTCGATTGTTTAGAGAAATACAAACAACAGGTGTGTATTACCGACACCGATCATTTAGAGAAATACAAACAACAGGTGTGTATTACCGACACCGATTATTTAGAGAAATACAAACAACAGGTGTGTATTACCGACACAGATCGTTTAGAGAAAGACAAACAACAGGTGTGTATTACTGACACCGATCATTTAGAGTAAAACAAACAACAGGTGTGTATTACCGACACCGATCATTTAGAGAAAGACAAACGACAGGTGTGTATTACCGACACCGATCATTTAGAGTAAAACAAACAACAGGTGTGTATTACCGAGTTCGATCATTTTAAGAAAAACAAACAACGGGTATGGATTACCGAGTTCGATCATTTAGAGAAAGACAAACAACAGGTATGGATTACCGAGTTCGATCGTTTTAAGAAAGACAAACAACAGGTGTCGATTACCGAGTTCGATCTTTTAGAGAAAGACAAACAACAGGTATGGATTGCCGAGTTCGATCATTTAAAGAACCATGCAAGAGTTATTCAATCCAAAACAAACACATTACCTTATAAAGTCAACATTCCTAAACGAAACCTGCAGTGACATGCTATACCCAAAAACGGTTATTTGAAACACACTTTGCAGATAATATCTACAGTGTTAGTTAAAATTACACATAAGAAACTCTTAGCCAAAGTCACCAAACCACTTGAAGTCTGTATCCAGATCGATAGATACAAAAACACGTAAACAAATCTTACTACAAGTTACTAATGCAGTATAAATACGATAATTTTATACAGCAAAATATATCATCCATCTCAGTAATATTGCCAACGTCACTGGAGGTTAAAAGAAACAACAAACATGTGATCATTCATAAAAATAATGCAAGCACGTGACATTTTGAATATATATGTTTTAAAAAAGTTGCTTGGGAAAAACAAGTTTAACACTTAGTTCATATCCTCTGATGAAAGTGGCCAGTTTCCAACTGTAGACGCTGAAAAATGAAGTGATACATTCTGTGTGTGTTCTAAAATATACTCTTAAAAAAAAAGAAACGCAAAAGGCAAAATTTGAGACATATTGTTTACAAGTTTATTCCGGATAGTTCTGTATGACATGTGTGAAACTTTGCACATTCACTGCTGAACATCCAAAGTCTGCAAAGGCGAAGTCCACGCTCACTAGTTAACGTTTAACGTCACTCAACGTCAATAACGAGTATGCTCCACGTGAGCATCAATAACTGCTTGACATCTCCTGCCCATGGAAGGGATGAGATGACGAATCACATCCTGTGGAATGGCTGTCCTCTCAGCCTGCAAAGCTGCTGCAAGCTGAGGTAGAGTCTGCGGTTGAGGTTGTCGCCGTCGCAGACGTCGGTCCAACTCGTCCCGAAGATATTCGATGGAGTTTAGATCTGGTGATCTGGAGGGCCAGAGAAAAACATTGATGTTGTGGTGTCTCAAGAAGACAGTGATGAGTCGGGCTGTGTGAGGACGTGCGTTGTCATGTTAAAAAACGTCGCTCTCGTTCTCCATGATGGGTTGCACATGGGGCCTAAGAATCTCGTTGACGGTTACGTACGATCTGATCGGAAATCCTACGCTGCCCTGGTATGGTTGAGGCAGTATACGTCGCAGTGGTGGTCCTATCCCAAAGGTGACGTAACCGGATGTAGCGATCTTGCGCGGGCGTGATCACACGAGGTCTGCCAGATCGTGGACGGTCATGAGTTGATCCATGTTGTTGATGACGATTTCATAGCCTTGGGATGGTGCTTGGGTGAACATTCACAGCTCTGGTAACATCTGATCGAGATGCGCCATGCTTCCAAATTACCAATGGCGTTGTTGCGTTGTGCTTCAGTCAGTCTTGGCGTAACTGTATTGCGTGTCGGTGGTTTAACACTGAGCTATGGAAGCCGAGAACCCATCACTTTTATAGGGATTTTGCAAATGTTGTACTTGCAGAACATGCAGATCTCTCAAACGAATTTATTGGACACGAATGCGTTTTGGCGAAAAATCCGATGTTTTCCTCCGTTTTCAAAATGCACAACTTTTATTGTCATTTTAGTCTGACAATCAGTGCCTTCACACAAGTAACATCACATACTCTGAGCTTGTAATGTTATTACCTATATTTCTCTTTAAAATAACAAAAATATCCCTTTTGCGTTTCTTTTTTTGAAGAGTATGTTAGCACAAAGTCGTATGATAAAATATTTGTCATAAAATTTAAATTATAATTAAAATTAGAGTTTGTTATTTACAAAAAAATAATCAAACATAATATCATGTACATGTTTGTTAATGTTTTATAACTCTTTTAATACATTTATTCTGCAAATTTACATTGAGGAACAGGAAATAATAGAAGAATGGTAATACACGTTGTTCCAATATGGACGACTTTCTCTAAGCTGGTTTTTACACTGTAATAATTGTTGTTGTAATAAATGACTTTTATAAATACTCATCCTGTCACTGCTTTGTTTGTTTTGTTCCAGTCCGTCTGTATTGAGCAAGTCATATCATTGCCTATGGATACAGAGGGAGAGAAACATAGCATGGTTGAAACATTGTTATGAACTTTTATTTTGTTTCTTAAAAATAAAAAACCCTAAGAGACTGAATAAAGAATATAATGTTAAAAGATAAAATGGACTCAATACCAATGGCTTATAACTATTGTAATAGAAGATGAGTGCTTTCATTTTGCCTTTCATCATTTCATTCAATTTCCTAACAGGCAAAAACATAACATTACTAAATATGTTTTGGTTTGTTGTGAATTTCACACAAAGCTACTCGAGTGTTATCTGCACTAGCCGTCCCTAATTTAGCAGTGTAAAACTAGAGGAAAGGCAGCTAGTCATCACCACCCACCGCCAACTGTTGGGCTACTTTTTTACCAACGAATAGCGGAATTGACCGAACTTTATAACACCCCCCATGACTGAAAGGGTGAACGTGTTTAGTATGACAGGGATTCAAACCCGCAACCCTCGGATTACGAGTCGAATGCCTTAACTACTTGGCCATGCCGGATCTACTAAATATGATGCAATATATGAAACCCATCGCTAGTGAACGTTGTTACCAAGAGAAAAGAATGGGGTTTGTAAGTTAAGGGTTAAATGAAAATACTTAATTTCTCTGATGGAAAAAACAAAAACAATCGGTTTTGCCGATGTAGCGATTTGTAACAAGACTTCTGAATTACATATCTGTTTCGCATGTAACAGTTCATGTCACTTTGTTAATTTCTTACGCCTAAAAATGTATATATGTCAAATATAAAGAGGTAGGTATACCTTTTCTTGCTGTATATATAGTACATACTTAAACCTACTAAGCCAACAAAGATTTGAGTATATAATTAAACAGGCGGATAAAAAGTCAGACAATTTTTCTTCACAATTACAAATCTGCAGGCAAACCTTTCGAGCAAGCATCCTGTTCGTGGACCCTCTGATTCCTCGTGATTGATGGATAACTAACGCTTAACAAAGTATCGTGCTTAGATGATGTCATGCGATCGTGGCCTTGAATTGGAGCGTCTAATATCCTCGTGCCTTCCACCTGCCGGCAAATTTCGACGACGAGAGATAAAGGCGTGCCAATTGTAATTCGCGCGTTTCTGAATATTATGCGTGACACATAACATATACTTAATAAATTCTTGAAGAAGTGAATATACCAAAAAGTCGTTCGTTTAGCTTTACCTTCGAGACCTGGCTATAAACAAAATACATACAAAGTGCACAACGCGTATTGAAACACCCCTCAGATACCTATTTGCCCAAAAACTGAGAGTGAGAATATACTACCATTGAACGACATAATTACAAGTGAAACGACAGAGAAGATACCAGTGTCATAAGATTTAGTTAGACGAGAAACGTCAGAAAAGATGCTGCTCTTATCATAACATGAAATGTAAAGACATCTTGGTTCTCCCATCCAGTCAACTGAACGCAGGAGCAGTCCTTAATATTGAGATATTTATCAAGTCTTTGTTTAAATTTGCCGCATCTGAAGGCAACCCATACCAAACACCAACTATTCGCCCCCCGCTAGTACAACGGTATGTCTCTAGATTTACAACCCTAAAATCAAGGGTTCGATTTCCCTCGGTGGGCTGAGCAAATAGCTTTTTGTGGCTTTGCCATACGAAAAACACACACACACATACTTTTATGGCCTGGCATGGCCTAGCGCGTTAAGGCGTGCGCTTCGTAATCTGAGGGTCGCGGATTTGCGCCCGAGTCATGCCAAACATGCTCGCCCTCCCAGCCGTGGGGGCGTTATAATGTTACGGTCAATCCCACTATTCGTTGGTAAAAGAGTAGCCCAAAAGTTGGCGGTGGGTGGTGATGACTAGCTGCCTTCCCTCTAGTCTTACACTGCAAAATTAGGGACGGGTAGCACAGACAGCCCTCGAGTAGCTTTGTGCGAAATTCCAAAACAAACCAACTACTCTGTTAGAAAACGCCCCCCAATGGCCCAGCGGTATATCTGTGGACTTACAACGCTAAAATCCGTGTTTCGATACCCGTGGTGGGCATAGCACAGATAGTCCATTGTGTAGCTTTGTGCTCAATTCAAAATAACAAATAGTGTTAGATAAAAAACTGTTTTAGCCGAACTCCTTCCAACAATTCAGTGTCCTTCCTAAAGTACGAAACTGAAGGCAGTACTCCAAACGTGGCCTCACCAATGACCTATATGACTAGCATTCAAAATTTTTATAGATACAGCCTAAAATTGTATTTGTACTTTCATTAGCAACAGCCTAGTGTTCAGATTTAGATAGTTTAATACATTGATCAACTGAAACACTAAGATTTTTTTCTTCTCTGACATTGTTGAGGTTTCTCTTGTAAAAATTATTCTAATATTTCATATTATGATATCTTACAATCGATATCTTGCATTTTATGTAATTAAAATTCACTTGACATTTAGTTGCCGAACTCTTATAATCTAAATCCTTTCCTAAAGCAGTGGCATTCAATTCAGAGCCAGAAACACCTAAGACATTAATATAATCAGCAAATTTAAGTTATGTAGTAACCATTCTTTTATCTATGTCATTGATATAGATAAAAATAGCAAAGGTTTTAACAATTAACCCTGAAATACTTCACTTGTAACATTAATCCAGTTTGACTGAGCCCCATTCATAACAACCCCTCTTCTCTCTTTCTACCCCGGCCAGTTTTCTCTCAAAAACCAATTAATCATTACACCTGTACAGACCATTTTTAACGATGCTTTTATGTGGCGCTTTGTCAACCAGTCTCTGAAAATCCAAATACATCCATTTCACAAATATACCCATATCTGCGTAAGCAGTAACCTCTTCAAGGAAAGTAAGATATTAGTGTGGCAATATTTATAAGCGGAAATTGGAAAACAGATGCACGAAACGATACAGTTTTATACGGTGTACTTAGAAGATGTTACTATCATAAGAAGATACTGCTGTTATAAGACGTATTTGGAAATGAAACACTCGAGAAGGAACGGCTATGGTAAGTGGGAGGCGAAAGAGAAACGCTCGAAAAGATGTTGCTGTCATAAGATGTAATTAGAAGAGAAATATAAAAGAAGATTTTGCTTTTACAAGATGTACTTAGAAGGTAAACACCTGAGAAGATGTTCCTCTCATAAGATTTCGTTTGTTTTTATAATCTCACAAATTACTGCACAAGAGTTATTGACGCATAACTATTTTTGCTTTAAAACTGACAGAATAGGGGAGTGAGGAACTAGTCAACAGTATCCACCATCAACTCTTGAATTACTCTTACCTGACCAAATACTGGGATTTGACTGTCACTCTTATACCTCATCCACAGCCCCAAGATTTGGGAGCATATTTTGGTAACAACGGGTCAAAAACCACGAACCGTTAGAGCTAAACGAGTTAACCACTTTTCTCATTTGTTATCTCGTAACACTAAAATACACAATACAAACAATGTTCAGTTGAAAGATGTTCATTCACTACAAAACATCTTCGATGAAACTACACTGAAAATAATACATTAATGCAAGAGAAATACCAGAAATGTAGCTGCAAAACAATCTGATTAGAAATAAAAATTCAGAATATATTGCAAAATGTAAGTTTTTATAGCAACAGAAATCACCAATGAGACATTTGTACCATTGATTACTGGCGAAGGCCCGACATGGCCAGGAGGTTAAGGAACTCGACTCGTAATCCAAAGGTCGCGGGTTAGAATCCCCGTTGCACCAAACATACTTACTCGCCCTTTCAGCCGTGGGGGTGTTATGATGTTACGGTCAATTCGTTGGTAAAAGATTAGCCCAAAAGTTAGTGGTAGGTTGTGATTGATAACTAGCTGCCTTTTGTCTAAACTTCACTGCTAAATTAGGGACGGTTAGCGTAGATAGCCCTCGTGTAGCTTTTCGCGAAATTCAAAACAAGCCAAACCATCAAAGAAACGTAACAATGAATTATTTATAATAGGAAAAGAGTCAATGAATGTATTTGCAACCAGTTCCTTGTAAAACGAAAAATAGTTGACAAATATAATTATAAGGATATCTTTAATTAGAGAGAAACCAACATTTCTACCAGTTATATATACCGTAAATAAACATCATTACAGTAGACTCCTTAAACGTGTATAAAGTTGTTGTTACGAACGAAATTACAAGATACTTCTGAAAATAATAGAATACATCAATGAATAATGATTACAGTAAGAAAGTCAAATAAAACAAATGTGACTTTAATAAATTTTTTACACTAGAAAACAAAAAAAAGTCAATGACGAGAAATTATTTGCGTTAAGTATAAATTGGCAACGCAATTGATTATAAGACGGGTTTACTTTCGAAAAACATTTTATAAGTGTTTAAATATGTTTTATAAGACAAGTAATAATATATTTTGAAATGCGTTACGAGCTCCAATCCACCTACCGTAATTTGAAGATGACCGCTAGCATAAATTCTCATCAAGTCCTGATGAAAGTATGCGCCATCTTAGTTAGGAACTTTTGTTTCCAAATTATACATGAAGGTCAAACTCCTTAGACCATCCAAAAGTGATTGTAAAAACAGTAGTTTTAGTAATAGAAGTTTGCAAAGAGCCTGATTGCTAGTAATTTGGACCGGCATGGCCAAGCGTGTTAAGGCGTGCGACTCGTAATCCGAGGGTCGCAGGTTCGAATCTCAGTCGCGCTAAAGATGCTCACCCTTTCAGCCGTGGAAGCTTTATAATGTGACGGTCAATCCCACTATTCGTTGATAAAAGAGTAGCCTAAGAGTTGGCGGTGGGTGGTGATGACTAGCTGCCTTCCCTCTAGTCTTACACTGCAAAATTAGGGACGACTAAATTTTCTCCTCCTGGTTGGGGGTTGTGCAGTGGGCTAACAATCTACTCACTTAAAAAAACCGGCCTGTTAATGAATCCGCAAACGATTGCGGCCCGATGTTCCTTCATTGAATCGAGTGGCTTAATAATAATAATAAAGTGATTGAAAGCAGCTTTAATTCTCCAACAATATTTATTCTTTTACTAGCGATATGTTATTACAATTGATAATGTAAGAAGTTTGATTGTTCGATGTAGTACAGTCGATTGCAGCATTTAAGTCAAATTATCATTCTCCTATTGAACCTGGGATGGCCAAGCGTGTTAAGGCGTGCGACTCGTAATCGGAGGGTTGCGAGTTCGCATCCCTGTCCGCCAAACATGCTCGCCCTTTCAGCCGTGGAGACGTTGTAATGTCACGGTCAATCCCACTATTCGTTGGTAAAAGAGTAACCCAAGAATTAGCAGTAGGTGGTGATGACTAGCTGCCTTCCCTCTAGTTATACATTACTAAATTAGGACGGCTAGCATAGATAGCTCTCGAGTAGCCTTGTGCGAAATTCAAAAAACAAACAAACATTCTCGTATCTTCTATCAATTTAAGATTACACACGTTAAGAACATATTTTTCTCGTGTCTTATACTAACTTCACATTACAACCATTAAGATTTTCACATGTCCAACACATTATTCTCGTATCTTATAGTAACTTCAGATTTACAACCATTGAGATTATAACATCTAAAATGTTCAGAACGAGAATTTGAAAATAGGCAGAATTTTTTTTATAATTAAACTGGATATTAAGATAATAAAAAAAACTTATTTTGTCTAGTATTGCCTTTGTGATACAAGTCGCGGTTACTTCGTACGTACAGACAGATTCCTCCAAGAGTTCTAAAAATAACATTTCTAGTTAGCAGTCATGGGCACTTAACTGACTGTTTACGAGATGAAAATTATATTTTTATTTAATATCTAGTTTGCGTTTATATTAAAAGTTATTGTTTAATATAATTTTAACTTATATCGACAGAGGGCAATGAATTATAGCAAATGGGAAAATATCCTTTTTTTTAACCGTAATTTCCTGAATTTTTTCATCTGTGGTGTTAAAAAAATCTAATTATTAGATTTCAGTATAAACCACAGGTTTGAAATATTTTTTTTAATTGTCTTATCTTATTTCTCAAAGTACAGCGTTAGATAATAAAAGTATAACATCTTCAAACTAATTAACTCACAACATTTGAATTGGTGACTGCATATGGGATACTTGCTGTTAAAATCTGGGTGTGTGTTGGAACTGTGGGATTTCACTTAAGCATCAATACTTAACTTATTACCATCAGATACACCCGAAAACAGAAGTTGTTTAGTATTCATTTCATGTATACACTGAATATCGGAGTCAATACCATTAATTAGCAAGACCAAAATATGTAGGTCTTGGAAAGTGTCCCAAATTACGATACAATCAGTTAGGAAACGTTTTCTAGCCAGTTTTATACAGTAAACACAGTCTATTGAAACGGTGTGGCATTTGTTCAGTCTTACTGATAAGTAAGCAGCTCTGTATATAGAGAGAGAGGCTGGAAAGAGAAAAGCATTTTTTTTTCATTACCAATAACAGAAAGATTCGGTGTTAACCTTTTTCTACTATTATAATATAGTTCTACACACGGCATCTAAATAATTAATTAATATAAAAATTTATGGCATCTCAAGATAACAATATCTGATGTTTTGAATAAATTCTAGATAAAATCTGTAACATTACAAGAAACTTTGGAAACAGAAAATTTAAGAATCGTATAAATAATATAATAGATTCAATGATCTTGTAACAAATCCATAACACTGAACGTGGCCCGGCATGGCCAGGTGGGTTAAGGTGTTCAACTTATTATCTGAGGGTCGCAGGTTCGAATCTTAGTCGCACCAAACATGCTCGTTCTTTCAGCCATGGGAGCAGTATAATGTGGCGGTGAGTGGTGATGACTAACTTCCTTCCCTCTAGTCTTACACTGTTAAAGTAGGGACGGCTAGCGCAGATAGTCCTCGTGTAGCTTTGCACAAAATTCAAAACAAACCACTACTATATCTGGCGTTTCCCAATCAGCTTGGTGAACCCTTGTGTTAAGATAAAAGCCCCGTCGGCTCTGAATATGATAGGTGTTGTGTGTTGACATATTACAATAAAATTAGTGAAATGCATGCTTTTCAAAAAACAAACGTGAAATAAATGTTAGGGGAAAAGGCTTCTAGTTCTCCTTTGTTTTCACTTATATGTTCTTATAATCCAAAAGTGTAGAGTTTAGTTATGTTTTTAGTATATGCTAGATAAATATGTAAGCTTGTCACATTAATTATTTGTATATTTTTTACACAAAATGAATATTTAAACATAATTTGAATACTAAAGTTTGTTGTGTTTTTTTACTTCTTTATTAACCTTTTTAAAACACACTAACGTTCAGGATGTTTAAGATCTTGATACTATTTAGAATTGCATTTAGCAGTTTAATCGTGAAACTTACGACTTAGTATCTATACGTCCTTAGATACGATTCGTAGTTTTCCATTAAGGACTAAAAATTTTTTTGTTTGAAAACCAACAGCAAAAACTTGATCGGATAGTGAAAGTAAATAGAACATTCTAGGCTTTTCTCTTTTTTTTTAAACTTGGCGGAGTCTTAATATTTGTATCATAACATGAACTTTTGAAACAACATGGTTTGTCTTCCATCTAATGGAACGACCGTTTCACCAAAGGAACGGGACTTCCCATCAAATGCTAGCCCTTCATACATGTTGAAAGGTTTACGATTTTCTCAAGTACGAGTGAGATTTGATGTTCAAAAAAATATTCCTTATGAACAGATAAATTTGATAGTTGAAGGTAAAGGGGTTAAGATAAAAGATAAGCAGAGATGGTCATTTAAATGTTTGTTTTCATATTAGTTTCGCTTGTGTGTCTCCTCTGATTTCCATGATATCTTGGCCCCTACTGCATCAAAATAGATCCAAGTTGTAAACATATTCTGGGGGACTGTCCTCGAGCTTCTTAATTCCCGCCTGTCTAAAGTTGGCTCACTCTTGATAAGTTTAATTTACTTCCAACTTTCACCCCACCTCCTATACTCAGACACATTTTTCTTCGACGCTTGTGATTGGAGAAGGCATAAATTAGAACAAAACACTACAGAGAAAGCAGATTTCAGGCGCATCTCATTAGTACAGAACTGTTTTCTTAACTTTAAATCTGTGATGAAATTCTGATATATATAATCTAATCTTGCCTCTGCATAATCAATACAGATAATAATGAAATTGAATCACAAAGGACGCGGTGACACTTTTTGTGCTTCACTAACCGATAAATAAACTGAAGACACGATTATTTGCCATTTGTTGTTACTCTAAGTTTTCCTTTACTGAAATCCGTGAACTCAGTTCTGTGACTAAGCTTTAGCTCTTGTGACTATTTTGTTATAAATGGTTTTAAACTAAATACTTCACTCGACTTTAATTTTAGGTGTTTCATGATAAATATGTAACACGTCTTTAGTTATTTTCTCTAGCAGTTACAGGGAGCAAGTCAAATTCACTGTGTCTGTGGTTGACTGATACGTGGATAAAATATGTTGCATTATTAGCCTCTTTCACGTTGTTTTGTGATATCACGTCACGCTCTGCTCATACGAGGTTATACTTATATAGGTGTACATAATGTTGGCATAAAACAGAGTGACACACGGTAGTTAATAATTTGTTTGAAATTCGGGTCACTCTACTGCTTAACAGCTGTCGTGAAGTTATCAAAGAACGAAATGATTTTTCTACTGATTTGTAAAATAAATTTGAACATATGAATTGTTTTATCAAAAATGGGCCTTGAAAAGTAAAAGCAAATATGTAGTAACCAGACACACTTTGTAAAAGTTATTGATATAAAACTGTTAAAAAAATACAGACTTCGAAATTATAAAAACAAATGAATCATTATTTTTTTTCTCTGTTCTCACTTCCTTCAATATATAATTAAAGCAGAAACAAGTTCATTTGAAAACGGTACTAATTGGTTTCTTTACCATTATGCTCTCTTGTAAACAATCTGGATTATCCTAAATTATTAAAACAATATTTTATTACTTTACAATAAATTGTTTTGTTTGTTCTCGTTGTTTTTAGATTCAGAACATAGGTTTTCTAATTTTGTAATGTATCATAATTTCGCTTGTACTCAAAAAGTATGTTACAAAAACAAACATAATTTATTGTAGCATTTGAAAGATTAAATATACAAGGTTGTGCAAACAGTATCGATTCTGATGGTTGATCTTTTTTTTATCTGTAAAAGAGCCACTGAAAACCCCTGGAACAGTCAAAAGCTTTAGTATTCCATTAGACAGTGAACCGTAGTTCCTACTTAACTCAGGTCTAACACTACTGCACACTGTATTATTCTTCGGATTCTGTCTCTACTGTCTGTAGTTTTTGTTAATTCGTACCGTAATGGTGTGAAAAACTGATGTTTATTGCTATGCAGTATAAGGCTGAAAGTTGTATTGTAAATCTGAAAGTTCCACAAAACCCAACTGGACGTTGTATTGTTTGTTTTGAATTTCACGCAAAGCTACACGAGGGCTATTTGTGCTAGCCGTCCCTAATTTTGCAGTATAAGACTAGAGGGAAGGCAGCTAGTCATCATCACGTACCGCCAACTCTTAGGCTACTCTTTTACCAACGAATAGTGGGATTGACCGTAATATTATAACGTCTCCACGGCTGAAATGGCGAGCATGTTTTGTGTTACGGGGATTCGAACCCGCGACCCTCGGATTACGAGTCTAGTAATTTAACCTTCTGGCCATGCCGGGCCAAACCCATATTAATTTCTTTCAGTCAATGACAGACACGAGATTGGATGTAACGTATATAACCAGAATCTATGCGTTAAAATAAATCCATTTTTATCATACGACACTTTTGCTATCTTAAAACAGTAGGCAAAAACTTGTATTAGTCAAAACGCGATACAAAAACATAAATTAGACGTACTCTTGAATTTTGAATTTAAAGGACCCAAATGTGTTATACTATATCGAGTCGAGATAACTTAAGCGAAAGTGTGAAACCAGTATAGTAACCGAGATTCATCATGGTAAACATTTTAAGGATGGCTTTGTATATTTATTTCTCAAGCAGTGATTACCGAGTCTTCACAATGTTGGAACAGGTTTTTCACTAGTTAAGTTATCAGATCTAGAGTGTTTAGTATTGTGAGAAGTAAATAATACTACTACAATTCATTCCTGCTACAAAAAATCCACTTTTAAAAATTGTCTAATATAGACGATCTGTATCTCTATTACCAATAGGTGAACGTTAAGTTTATGTACTTACAATTCTAAGATCCAAAGTTCGATACATCCTGATTAACAGAAGACAGGTAACACGTTATATAGCTTTACGCTAAAACAACATTCAGTTTTATTTCATTTGTTTTAGCATACTAATTTGTGTCAATAATGGTCAGCATCATTTTTATAATAAATATTCTTTCGTATCAAATTATAACTTGCAAAATATATTCACTGGTTTACTAAATGCTTTGTAAATAATTTACTTTATATGTTAATTAAAGATCTTGAATTGCCAAATCAAACGAACCAATCACTGAATAAGAAATTTTGAAACTATACTAACTGAAGGAAACGAATAATTATGAAAGTTCCAAATAATGGAGAGAGAGCTTTGGCAGTTACAATATTTGTATGATTTTATAATGAAACAATACAACAAAATATAGTGTATGTTTTATGCTCTAAACCACGAACACGGTCATATTGTTTGTTTGTTTGTTTTTTAATTTCGCGCAAAGCTACTCAAGGGCTATCTGCGCTAGCCATCCCTAATTCAGCAGTGTAACACTAAAGGGAGGGCAGCTAGTCATCACCACCCACCGCCAACTCTTGTGCTACTCTTTTACCAACGAATAGTGGAATTGACTGTAACGTTATAACACCCTTACGGCTGAAAGGACGAGTATGTTTGGCATGACGGGGATTCGAATCCGCGACCCTCAACTTATGAGTCGAACGCCTTTACCCACCTAGCCATGCCTGGCCAACACGGTTATAAAGACGAAGAATCATTCAGTAAGACTGTATATTTCAGCAGGAAGATAAGCTGGAATAAGAAGAAAATCCTGATGTGTCGAAAATTTGAAAAAAAAGAAAGACAGAACAAAAAAAATTTCTAAAAGCTTTCACCTCGCAATTCACAAATTGGACAGAACTTGACGAACAAGTCTTGTATGGCCCACTTTTGTACGTTGTGTGTAACACGTCAGTAAAGGTAGTTAAGGAGCTACTAAAGAAATGAAACTGATTTTATATTAGTGTCACGTAAAACTGAACAGCTCCGTGCTTGTATATTCTTGACACTAGTGTTTTAAACCAAAACAGCAAATATACGATACATGAACTAAACGGTCCAAGATGCAGGAATAGCCATTCGTTAGTTGGAACTACTGACCAAAGGGAGATCAACTAATCTATAGCACTTACTTGCTCTTCGCAAAAAAACGTGTTTAACTTCCTGATGGCTGAATGTGATGACTGTTGTCAGTAGCATATCACGGCTAGATCCTCGAACTTTTAAATTAGGAGTTCGGTACCTAACCACACCCTATCTACTGAAGTATTCAGTGGCAACACGTGCTCTAAATTTAAATTATAATAAATTATCAGAACTCTGAAGCTGCTCTACAGACAAAATACATTTCTTCATGGCATGTCATATATACTTGGCAAACTTTCAACACACAACTATTATTTTCAATACATCTACAAGTTTATAGTATAATTGTAAAGAATTTCGATGCAGATAACTTGTGTGTTCAAGAAATCAGCGGGCTCACACCGCTAAAACCAGATTTTGATACTCGTGGTGGGCAGAGCACAGATAGCCCATTGTGTAGTTTTGTGCTTAATTCTAAAACAAACAAACAATCAGTCAAGATATCAACCTAGTTGTCTCAACTAGGTTAGTAGCGACATTACATCTGCTACTAACACCATATATGTCTATGTTTACGCCAGAACTCGCTGGAATATCTGTTATGAACGCAAACCAATGCCTGACGCCTTTTTCCTGACCATAACGACTCTTCAGTCACGTGATCATTCTACACAATGAATGTTA
Organism: Carcinoscorpius rotundicauda; assembly: GCA_011833715.1. Taxonomy (NCBI): domain Eukaryota; kingdom Metazoa; phylum Arthropoda; class Merostomata; order Xiphosura; family Limulidae; genus Carcinoscorpius; species Carcinoscorpius rotundicauda. The sequence goes on from CM022395.1 coordinate 54,503,847, forward strand.
TGTACACACCCTTGAACACTAACGTGCTATCGTTATGGTTGTAACGCACGATATTACACCATTATGTTTTAAATCTGTGATATTAACGTACCAGTCTTCTTAACACTAACCTCACATAGCATCTCCATGATTGTGAAATACCAATGTTATGACAGTTTGTCTGTGCTGGCTTTATTACAATAGCGTTCAAAATATTACAGTTTCGTACCAAGATGTTGTTGGCTAAAGTTCAGTCGTTCAAGTACGTCATAATACTGTCATCGTGTATCAACTTATACACTGATTATCTGCAAGTTTGTTGCTCATTATGAAGATTTACGACCGGAAACTTGCATTTAAAATCTCGCACGTGCATCCCTCTGGCCTTTGCTATCTCTCAGTATTCCAACTACTCTATTTTTTAAGCTTACAACAACATATGTGTTGCTACTTAATTATATACACAAATAGTATCTCCTATAAATACACATTTATATAAAGAATATACACAGAGAATAAAAGGAGCTAGAGTGAAGTGCCAAAGATTTTAACAAGTTTGTTCGTCCCAACTGATTACCATTATAGGCTTTGTAAATAGGCATAAATTAAACATATATTTAGATGGAAATATTTGACTTCTTAATAGAAACTGCTCAGTAAGCACATTGTAAAATTACTAAACGTGGAAAAAAAATGATAAAATATTGCATTTTTAATTATTGGAGTCATCAGCTTTCAGTTTTCGTAAAGTATTTCGACAGAAGGTTTTTATACGCATATTGGTTTACTGCGGTATGTTTTATAAATCCGATTAATTATCATATTAAATCAAGCAAGTCCGATCAACCAGCCATTGTATTTTTCGTCCAACCTTAATTAGGTGACTTGTTCATCATATATTTACTTATTTAAGCTATATTGGCAACTGATTATTGTAAGAATGTAAATTCGAACGATTTCAGACTTGCATTTTTTCAATAGTGAGCCTTCTTCTCAACAAGAGAACGATAAAAACAATAGAAGAGTTAAAGCAGGGTTTTACAAACTGGAGATCACAAAACAGCATTAAGGGGACGTTAACAAATACATTAAATAAACAATACTAATAGGATACTGAACATCAAACGTGTTCGCCATCTCAGCCGTGGGGACGTTATAATGTGATGGTCAATCCCTTTATTCGTTTAAGTCCAAGCATTGACAGTAAGTGGTGATGACTAGCTGCCTTCCCTCTGGTCTTACACTGAGTGGAGGCCCCCTGACAGGATTCGCAATATTCAAAAGGACTTCATGCTGAGAAATATTTGTTAAATGTATGTCTTTAGGCTTTAACTGAGCGAACGATAAACATGCTTTCTTCAACTTTATACAACTGCACATGCAAACGTACCGAATTATTTAGAAAAGCATTCTAGAAGTGATTCCAGCTACTGAACCCCGTTTTACTCAGTCCTCACCGTCAGCTGGAGTTATTCGATTGATTGAGATGAGTGATCAGAGGAGTGTTTCAGCGTGTTTACCGCATGTTACTTACTCTTGCTTCAAGTTCTCAATGACGAAAGAAAAGAACAACAAAAATAGTGCTACGTCTACGTTGTCCTGGTTCTATTATAAAGCTCTTTTGTGGGTATAAATGATTCATAACTATATATAACATTGATCAGTGAAAATATAAGACCGTCATGGCCAGGTGGCTAAGGCACTCGACTCGTAATATGAGGGTCACGGGTTCGAATCCCCGTTACACCAAATATGCTTGCCCTTTCAGCCATGGGGACGTTATAATGTTTGGTCAATCCCTTTATTCGTTTAAGTCCAAGCGTTGGCAGTAAGTGGTGATGACTAGCTGCCTTCCCTCTAGTCTTACACTGCCAGATAATGGACAGCTAGCGCAGATAGCCCTCGTTTAGCTTTGAACGAAATTCAAAATAGAAAAAAACTAAAAATATAATCACAACGAAACAAATCATATTGTAAAAGATTGCTCGTTAGTCTATATGAATAATTGAAATCAGTCCTACATCTGTCTTTTGTGGTCCTAGAAATTTATTTCAGAAGCACAAAAATAAAAACTATTGTTTTTAGATTGTTTCAAGCATTCATGAAACTAGGTCACCACCAATTAATTTGTATGCTTAAAGGCCAGTTGGGTGAAACATAATAATGGATCGAATCTGCCCACCTGGAACCTGTTCAATGGCTGTAGTATTAGCTACTTAAATAAAACAATAAAAAGGAAGAATGCTTTCAGAATTCCTAAGTAACCAGCATTTGTCGAACTTGGGGAAGTACATATAAGTACTCGTGCATAATCATGCTTCGGCGATAGGTAGACATCACTGATCCAGTATATCTGGAACTGAACACGTGTGTGAAGGCCTGACAACTTTTACTTGGCAGGGGAGTGGTGGTTTAAGCTGTTTAATGGTTCTCCTGACTAAATCCTCTCTCTCCTTTATTAATAAGGGAAAACTTCCGTTCTTCCAAGTGCTGTTCATCCTTTTGTTAGCACATTTTGTAAGAAGCTTAAAGTGTAAGCCAAATCTTCTACATTACCTTCGATGGATGGTAACCTTAGGCCTTCGCATGTAAGAAGGATTAGAATCTATGTTGCTTAGCAACCAATAATGGGATGTTTCTTTAGATTTTAATTCGTAGTTTAGGACGTTTCATGCAACGCAAGTTTCCATAATTGTATATCATCAAACTCAAAATCGATAAATATCTCCATTTCTGCACAAAATAATTCCACTCAGCCTGTAATTCGTGATGTATAGACTATGTTGAAGGTTTTACGTAAAAGCCTAACTTGCATAACTTACTTGTATTATGTTTCATTTTCGTGAAATTGTGATATATTTACAGAATACGCGCATCTTCCTTCACAAAAACAAAAGCCCGTGGAGTCACAGTAAGTTATTGTAGTTTCCAGATACTTCACCAGGGGAACATACATATGTGAACTGAATCTATATTCCATTAAATAATGTTCTAATTAGTGCTAAAGTAATAAAAAGAGATGATGTGTTTGAGATTTTATTGGAGAGAAAAAGTAAGCTTCCTGTAAAGTAAGAGTGGAAGATAAAAACAAAAACCTAACGTCTCAAACTCATAAATTGCAAACACAAAAAGATAATAATTTGTTAGAAATTAACCGTTACGTCTTGCTACGATTTTTTGACCACAATTTGTTAGGAATTACCTTGAACATCTGCAACATGCGCATGCGTATAGAAGGAGCAATAAATTGAATAAATGCAATTTCGTATCATTTTTATTGACTAAAGGGTGCTAAAATTAAGGTAGAGAAATAAATTGCATCAGTGACGAGAGTAAGTCACTCACTCACGTTCAATTTTTATAACGCAGAAGGAAATACAGCTAGAGAAATATTAACTTATCGTTCAGTGTTTCACTGAGAGATCTTAAGTCATCCACAACAATAAGGATAATAGTATTAGTGCTAGTTGAACCATAGACTTGGCTGTTAACGTTTTCTATAACATTAATTGAATTATCCATTCTTAGTCTTCGTTCACACAAATATTCAACCAGCGACATCTGGAAATATTTTTTTTATTCTATTTAAATTTATCAAATTTCGTATCTGTTATTATTTAATGTGTCGATTGAAAAAAAATGTAAAGTGGAAATCTATATCGAAAACTTTTATAACTATATCTATAAAATTCAGCTTTTAAAAGTTTAAAATAATTATCTGGACTAAATCTGAATGTATGTTATATCATAGTATAATTTAGGTGAACAGTCAAAGAATTACAGCTGTCTTTAAAGTGACTGTTAATAAACAAATAGACTATAAATAAATATTATAAGTTACAATACTGTAAAGGTGAAGGGATGTAAAAATGGCTTTATTTTCAAAAAATAAGTCACTGAAATGTGGAAGTATGTGTTTATGAGACAACGTAATATGAAAAAAAAACTGTCAAAATAAATCCACAATTTCAAGAAAGAAGGGAAAGTAAGAACAACTATTTCGTTACTTTATGCTAGACATGGCCAGGTAACTATTTCGTTACTTTATGCTCGACATGGTCAGGTAACTATTTCGTTACTTTATGCTAGGCATGGCCAGGTGGTTAAAGCATCGAGTCGTAATGTGAGGGTCGTGGGTTCAAATCCTGGTCGCACCAAACATGCTCGCCCTCCCAGGCGTGAGGACGTAATAATGTGACGGCCAATCCCACAATTCGTTGGTAAAAGAGTAGCCCAAGAGTTGGCGATGGGTGATGATGACTAACGGCCTCCAGTCTAGACTTAGACTGCTAAATTAGGAACATCTAGCGCAGATAGCCCTCGTGTAGCTTTGCACGCAATTCAACCCACACTAAATTGTTAATCTATAACCAACAGTGAAAGTACAATCTGTAGTTTTTTGAAAATTAGAAAGAAATAACTGGTCTAAAGAGAAATATGCTGGTATAACACTAGCTTGGGTAAATAATGGAAAAACTAAATCACCATTTCAGATCTTAACAAATAACTTGGTTGAAGAAGAATATTTTATGCGAACTGTAATGTAAATGAATTAACAGAATAAAACTATATTTAAAACATAACGAGAAACATTTGAAATTATGAAATATTCCTTTGCGACACCATAATCTTGTTCAACAACTGACAATATAGAATTCAAAATAACTCAACTGTAGACAAATGTCTTGACGTGGCACTCTAATCTTATAGAAAAAAAAAATATATTTGTTTTTGAATTTCGAGCAAAGCTACACAAAGGCTATATGTGCTAACCGTCGTCCCTAATATAACAGTATTAGACTAGAGGGAAGGCAGCTAGTCATCACTACCCACTGCCAACTCTTGGAATACTCTTTTACCATCGAATAGTGGGATTGACTGTCATATTATAACGCCTCCACAACTGAAAGGGCGAGCATGTTTGGTGCGACAGGGATTCTAACTCGCAACCATCAGATTTCGAGTCAAACGCTTTTACCCACCTACCGGGCTAAAGAAGAAAACTATCACTTAAGAATAAATAATAAGTAACTGGATTATAGACAAATAATGTTTATTTAAGTTTATGATGTAGGAGATCAACAGCTTAATGAATGATGAAGATGAATTGAATTGAATGACACAGAATTCTTTGGGGGGAGGGATATTCACGTAAAGTTACTAAGGGCTATTAGCGCTAGCCGTCTCTGATATCGAGCCACTACACTGGAAGGAATACAGCTAGCTAGTGAATAGCATTCACTGTCAACTCTTGGGCTACTCTTGTCTGATTGATTAGTTAGATTTGAACTTCACTCTCACAACGCACAGAAAGTTCCAAAGTTCGAAATGCAATTTTTTTTTTTTTTTTGTGGTGACTGGTTTTGTAAATAATGAGCTTTCGGACTCCTTGGGCTACACCCTGCTCGCTTGATACAACAATAAAATGATTCTATGTGCAACAACCAACATAAACGGTTGGAAGTGGGCCAGAAACCATGAATGTAAGTGGCTCATAAAAGCAGTAGAAAAAAAAGAATCACAGTTATTAATGAAGTCAATAGATAAAACAAAACAGTTAAAAACTGAAAGCATTATGAAGATGAGCAATGTTTTCATTCATCACAGTATTGTCCAGTGTGGATGAAGATTCTTAAAAATTGCCGCCATTGAACATCATAAATAAGACGAGGGAGAAGACTGTGGATAGAAAGGATTTCCTGAATAAGATGTTTTGGATTCAATATAAACTCGACTGGAGCAAAAGAGATTGATTTGTCTGCTACGTCAGCAATATCATTTGTCTGTAAGGAAGAGAATTGGATTAGTTGTTTAAGAAGATAAGACAAGTCTGTATAAATGATACTGTGGTGCACTTTTTAACTTCTACGTCTTACGCTACTGTGAAAATGAAAGTCGCAGAGTTATATCAAGTAACAGCTTACTGAGTCATATGGTTGACGTCATCCATAAATATTGGCAGAAAGACTGAGTAGTGTAGCTGGTAATATTAAAAAAAAAAGTCAGAATGTCCATTCGAAGATATTCAAATTCTGAAAATGGCTCGATGAACAAATCACCAACAAGAACAGTACAAAAAACAGGCTGACTGTTAGACTCACCAAATAAATTATTGGTCACTACAGTCTAGATAAACTAACCAAAGAAGGAAGAGGAGACCATATATTTCCAAAACATATTTCGGTAAGGCATAAAGATCCAGAGTTAAAAGAACTGATAATTTCACTCATTTATAAATAAAACTCCCAGCTTGCATCTGAAGAAAGGTCCACCTTTCGGAAGCGCTCGGGTTATCGGATTTCTATTTCTTAAATAAGAGAAATATACCTTTGTTTGGTATGTTTCAAAATGGATATGCAGATATTTTTGTGTAGTTAGACTAACTTATTAAACTATATTTTGGTAGGAAAACTAAATAATTTCTTCTTGCAGAGTTTATTTTGAATTCGAATTCTGTTCCGTTTGTTTTTGTAAAGTTTGCTGTTGCTGTTGCTGTTTTGAATTAAGCACAAAGCTACACAATGGGCTATCTGTGCTCTGCCCACCACGGGTATCGAAACCCGGATTTTAGCGTGTAAGTCCGCAGACATACCGCTGAGCCACTGGGGGGCATTGTAAAGTTTGTAAATTAAGGTCATGATGGAAGCGCACTTCATGAGATCGTGTAGAGAGTAAAGAAACAGAATGAAAACTGGACAGGCCATCCTAACAATCACTATGGTAGAATAACACAAGTTATATGTTTAATTTGACGCTCGATGGAGAAACTACAAAGATCACACATATGAAAGACACAGGCTTAAGATGATAAAATGGTGCGTGTTATATTTTCAAAGCAAACATTTTTAATTACCAAAGTACTTGTGGTAAAAGTGCGTGGGTTTTGTTTTCAACATCAACTTTTTATTCTTTGTATAAACTAAAATAATCTAACTGAAGTTGTCAAAAATTCTGAAGATTAACAGCTACCCTCTTTGGCTTTTACAGACATTTCATGAGAAATTAACTAATATTCTAAAGTACTTCCTATACACAAACCAAATCTCTCATCTAAATTGTCAAAATATAGAAGTTTGTAGTTCTTACGACTAATTTTTCTTCTACATTAAAAAAATTGCTTTTGTTTATTTGTTTTTGAATTTCGCACAAAGCCACGCGAGGACTATCCGCGATAGCCGTCCCTAATTTAGCAGTGTAAGACTAGAGGGAAGGCAGATAGTCGTCAGCACCCACTGCCAACTCTTGGGCTACTCTTTTACCAACGAGTAGTGAAATTGACCGTCATATCAGAACGCCTTCACGGCTGAAAGGGCGACCATGTTTGGTATGTTTGAGATTCGAACCCGCGAACCTTAGATTACAAGTCGAGCGCCTTAGCCACCTGGCCATGTTAAAATGAAATGGTAACTTCTACTTATGATATGAAGTCAATATATTTTTATGACAACAAGGACCTAAACTTGCAAGAACTGATATGTTTATAGCTGTAAACGAAGAATACAAAAACAAATATCCTTCATCAGTTTGCTAATACTATGAAAACAAATTACAAAACAAAGAGTCGTATCTTATGGGTGAGGGTATACGGATAACTAATGTGTGACTGCACACAAATCAATTGGCAATGAATGGATCAAGTTAACTGCAGTGTGATTTCCTCCTTTTTCTTGTTCTTTATCTAGCGCAAACACATGGACAGTCGTGCACGCGAGCATTCTAGCACGTGCAGTTAAGCTCCCACAGAAAAGGAAAATACAATAATTGAATCAGTAGCTCGTAGAGCGCGAGTTCCTCTTCGTATTTTATTATTCACGAATGTAGCGAGTGCAAGTAGCAAACGACTACTGACGTATGATCCAATTACACATATAAGTATGTACATAACTATAAAAGTGGTCCTTCTTCTTAGAAAGATATGAAATTCTATTTTGCCTGGATTTTATTTAATTTTCAGATAAGAATAAAACCTCTTACACGATCTAAAAATTTTTATTTCGAGAAAACTGTATTTGAAACCACGATCACTCCTGGGATTTGAACAACTCGCGTGCTCTTCTCTAATAATCAAGCTAGAAAGCAAAGTAGACAACGAAGTCCAGTCCGCTTTCAAGAGTAGGGATTATTTAGTGACGCGGAATCACACATGCATTATAGAGAAAAAAATGTGTTATAAAACACACGGGCATGATATAAGTGTTACTGAGAGTAACATAATGTTATTTTTTTATCTATCATTAGCTCTTGGTAACAGTTATCACCTTACGTGTGATCTATATATTACTACAATTAATTATATCTTTTTTTTTATGGAAGTATCTCCATCAAAGGCTATTGCAACCAAAGGTTATGTGGGCCCAACACAATTTTTGTAGTTCCTACATCCCATGTAATTTTACATAGAATAAAATTATCAGTGAGTCCCCACTTAAACTATGGGCCCTAGGGCTGAGCCCCCTCTAACTCTTACCTAAATACGCCGCTGACTGCAACTACCAAGCTGTTCTTACTTATTATGATCGCTCTTTTCTAACGTGAAACTCTTGTAAACTAAATTACGGTGTGATTTGAATATTTCGTATATACTACTTAAAAAAAGTATCTTCTATTATAAAACTCACGTAACGTCTCAAGTATTTTACACATAACGTCTATCTGTAATGAATACCTTTAAGAGCCCAGTTAGAGCAGGTAAATAAAGGTACACACCAATACTAGGGGTACTCATGTATGGTCCTTTAGATTTCAGCCCGGCATGACCATGTGGTTAAGGCACTCGACACCAAACATGCTCGCCCTTTCAGTCGTGGGGGCGTTATAATATTACGGTCAATCCCACTATTCGTTGGTAAAAGAGTAGGCTAAGAGTTGGCGGTGCGTGATGATGACTAGTTGCCTTCCCTCTGGTCTTACACTGCAAAATTAGGGACGGCTATCACAGATAGTCCTCGTGTAACTTTGCGTGAAATTCAAAACCAAACGAAACATTTAGTTTTCAGCTGAAAAGTGTGCATTTATTAAAGCAATCAGATAAAATAAGTAATCATTCTGGCCATTATTAAATACGTATGCAATAAACATCATTATGTACCAGAAGGGGCAATGTTAAGGGGAAGAGACTTGCTGAGGCTGCAGTTACCCCAGAATGTAGTTATGTTTCCCCTGTGACTCTGGCACCCAACAAACAAAGCTTACTGTTGAAGCTGGTTCATTACTAACTGTTACATTACGAGTGTCTCCAACATGTCGAGTACAACTCCTCAATATTTGTCGACCTTACTGCAACCCTACCCTCACTAAAACAGATGCTTGGACTGTTCCTGTAATAGTGTAATATTCACTATTGTAAGAATAAAGCATTTACGCTACCATTATAAAGTAAAAGAAAAAGTTAGTTGTTCTCATTATTCACTAAACAAGTAAAAACATCTTATAGATACAGATATTTAGTAAACACGTAGTGCACGTCTTACAGATATTGTGGATATTTATTAATCAAGTAGTGAACATGTTACAGAAAATGATATTTAGTAAACATTGAGAAAACACCTTACACAAGTTGATATTTAGTAATCAAGTAGTGAACACCTTACACAAGTTGATATTTAGTCATCTAGTACTGAACACCTTACACAAGTTGATATTTAGTTATCTAGTACTGAACACCTTACACAAGTTGATATTTAATAATCAAGTACTGAACACCTTACACAAGTTGATATTTTACTAATCAAGTAGTGAACATCTCACACAAGTTGATATTTTACTAATCAAGTAGTGAACACCTTACACAAGTTGATATTTAGTAATCAAGTAGTGAACACCTTACACAAGTTGATATTTAGTAATCAAGTAGTGAACACCTTACACAAGTTGATATTTAGTAATCAAGTAGTGAACACCTTACACAAGTTGATATCTAATAATCAAGTACTGAACACCTTACACAAGTTGATATTTAGTAATCAAGTAGTGAACACCTTACACAAGTTGATATTTAATAATCAAGTACTGAACATCTCACACAAGTTGATATTTAGTAATCAAGTAGTGAACACCTTACACAAGTTGATATTTAGTAATCAAGTAGTGAACACCTTACACAAGTTGATATTTTACTAATCAAGTAGTGAACACCTTACACAAGTTGATATTTTACTAATCAAGTAGTGAACACCTTACACAAGTTGATATTTTAGTAATCAAGTAGTGAACACCTTACACAAGTTGATATTAAGTAAACAAATAGACATATTGTAATACAATGATTTAACGAACACCTTGGAGTATATCAAGTAAACAAGCGATGATCATGTTGTAAACGTACAGAGTTAAAGTGCTGTTAAAGATGAGAATAGTCGTTATTTAACAGGCAATGAAGATGTTACTAATTGGTTGGTGTTGTTTCACATTTCGTACAATGTTGTTGTTGTTTTGAATTAAGCACAAAGCTACACAATGGGCTATCTGTGCTCTGCCCACCACGAGTATCGAAACCCGGATTTTAGCGTGTAAGTCCGCAGACATACCGCTGAGCCACTGGGGGGCACATTTCGTACAAAGCTGGACAATGTACTATATACCCTTCCCACTGCAAGGGATTCGAAGGTCATATTTATTTATTATTGTAAGGTTGGAAATTATACGCCTCCCTGCAACGAAAGAAGCTCATCAGTAAACAAGAAATAGAATACCAAAATTGTTATTATTTATTAATTTAGAAATCATACAATGCTTCTGTTATGACGTTAAGAAAGGTGGTTAATTAATAATATACCTCAGCAGTAGATATGAGAAACATTGTGGGTTAGATTATATTATATTAACACAAAAAAAGTTTGTATGCTGATCAGATTGCGTTAATATAGTATTCTTGAAGTGAAACATGGCGATTAGGTACGCTGAAGAAGTCTGTAGTGTTGTTTGTAAGGATTATCTTTGTTAATACGAAGTTCTAACACGTGCCCCTTCCCCAGTGGCACCGCAGATTGTCTGCGGACCTACAGCACTAGAAATCGAATTTTGATACCCGTGAGGGGCAAAGCACAGATAGCCCAATGTATAGCTTCAAGTTTAAATAAAAATAAACAAGCCAACAATAAAACACGTGACAGACATCTTTAAACATTTCTATGGAATAATTCAACTGATCATTTTTCTTTCTAGTTTTTTTCATGTGAGTTCGAGTTATTAAACAAATTGTGTTCTCAACCAATTCCTATTGACTTTAGAAGAAAAACTGCAGCATGTGTTGTGCATCTGGCTTTCATTTTCCTGATGTCCAACTGTTCCAGTTCCGAACAAATCCGTTTGATTGACAGCATAACACACAAATCACCGCCAGGGGACTATAACAACAAATATCAGGACACAGTCAGCAGTCCAGATTAACATTTCCTGCTACGAAGAATGTTGAACTACTGAAATTCAGTTTTATTTGATATGAAATTACATTAATTACTAAACAGATACATTTACCCTTAAGTTCTTTTGATTAAAGAAAGTGTTTTTCATTGTTAAAGAAACAGAAAAAAAAGCTATCGTTAGGGTTAAATTAACCTTGAGACTAAAACAAAAACTTACTTGAAAATTCAAACTGAAGTAAAGCAGTGTGACATGGATACTTAAATAAGCCAGGATGTGTACGACTATTGGCCATTTTATCATTTCGTTTTTGATAATTAGAAAAATTCGTGTACGCATAGTCTTTATTTTATGCGTCTGCCACGACATAGGTTCTACACCATGAACCAAAAAGTATGAAATTGTTTGACCTTGAGAACACGGCGAAATGACGAAAAAGAATTATTTTTCGCAGGGTTGCATGGGACGTGTTTTTTTTTTTGTTTTTTTCGTGTCAACAAAACATTTTTCATGGCAATAAGCTCAGCTAAAATCTTTTACGTAGCACCTTAAGTACGCGAACAGAAAACTTTCTTAACCACTGACACAACGATGAAATAGACACTGTGGATGCAAGTTTCAACTTCTGTAGTTCAGAGCTTTCATTGATTATGTACTAGAATACGGAACTTTTCATATTTTTTCGGTGCAAATAAGAACGTGTGGATTACATTAAAACAAGATTCCAAAATTACCTTACTTGGTCCAAATTAGATTATAACACTTATATTTATACAATTGTATTTTTAGCTATAAATGAGAATTAATTCAGTTTCAAGGTTGATCGACACGATTTATTACTGATATGTGTATATAATACTGTGTCTACCGTATTCATACCGTCATCGGGTTGACAGGAATGACTGTCGAACTTTCAGAATGATTTAAGATATTTGTAGCTTATAGGTTTTTATTTTCTATTTTTGTTAGAAATTACGGGAAATAACTTTATTTTCTCTACGTCTTTTTCTTTTATATAAAGAGATACGTACCTACTTACATGTACGAAAATACATACATGTGCGCACTGACCTATCCATACGTACTTTCGTATTATAAACACGACAGTTGTTAAGTAAGAAACTGAGTAACATATATTTATTATATACAATATATATGTGTGTGTGTGTCAAGGCTCTGTTTAAAAGGTGTATTCTTTATTGGATCATCATGTGTCGTCCTTGGTCCAGGGGACAAAAATCTTTGGTCTCAAACTCTCCTCATTCGTTGTCTCTTTAGACAAACAGCATTCTGTTTATTTTTCTGAGCTAAATAACCTCAAAATGTTGCCCAGATATATACTTATTTGTCTTTCTTTCAATCTTTTGCCTTCAATCTCACAAATTCGCCAAGTGTTAACACAGGTAGGAACCAGTTGATTTCCTTATCGATTATTCTATGCTATTTGTAACACTTTCTCCTTTCTTTACGTCTTGGTTACTGTCTGAAATAGCCTGTACTGCGTACAATTACCAAACGCCAACTGTTGGGCTACTCTTTTACTAAAGAATAGTGGAATTGACCAAAACATTAGAACGCTCCCACGGCTGAAAGGGCGAGTCTGAATGGTATGACATGAATTCAAACCGGCTGTCCTCAAATTACGAGTCAAGCGATCTAACCACCTGGCCATGCCGGGTCCTACGGTTTGTTTGTTTTTTTGTTTTATTTTCGCGCAAAGCTACTCGAGGGCTACCGTTCCTAATTTAGCAGTGTAAGACCAGAGGGAAGGCGGCTAATCACTACCATCCACCGCCAATTTTTGGGCTACTCTTTTACCAACGAATACTGGGATTGACCGTAATGTTATAACGCCCCCACAGTTAAAAGAGCGAGCATGTTTGGTGCGACAGAGATTCGAATCCGCGACCCTCAGATTACGAGACGAATGCCTTAACCACCTGGCCATGTCAGGCCGGGGCCCTACAGAGTTGGAATTAGCACCCAAGTCCATAAGTAAGTGTATTCTGGATGTAGATCACCGTTAACGATTCAAATCTTTTTACCGCAAAAAAACAACAAGAAGTGAAAAAAACGCTCCGAAATATAGGGGGCGCTAAAGGAATGATATCAACTATCATTTTCAGTCGTTGTTGTTGTTCTTTTGAATTAAGTACAAAACTACACAATGGGCTATCTGTGCTCTGCCCACCACGGGTATCGAAACCCGGATTTTAGCGTGTAAGTCCTCAGACATACCGCTGAGCCACTGGGGGGCCATTTTCAGTCAATCAGGTGATGAAACTAGAAATTAAATTAAAATAAAGATAGTTCTTGTTCACTTTACACTAAAACTCTGTACAGCAACGACAACGTAACGTTCATTATGAATAAAGTTTTTTCCCACATTAATCCTGATTTCACACTCAGCTTCCAAACATGACCGTTACTCTAAAATGAAGGAGGTATTTGCATTTAAAAAAAAAATACCTTTTAATATTTAGAACATGGGTGTCGCAGGATTTGTATTTTTTTTTTTTTTAATGAGAGAGTCGCTTCTGAAATCAGTAATACTTATAGTCCTAAGTGCCGCGAGCCATTAGCAGTTCTGTTCATGGTCCACAGCAATGCTCACATCGGGTCGAAGGAACGCGTTAACAAACGAAAGAGGTTATAAATATCAAATTATTACGCCACCTTCGGCAGTTTTAACTTTACTGGATTCAATTTTTCGTGACCATTAAAATGCAGTTTGTGTTAGTCCCCCTAACTTCACCCCTAGCAACGTTCATTATTTGTAGATCGAAATGTCATACATTCGCAGAGAAACGACTTAAATAAATAAATGAAAAGAAACAAAGCTAAGCTCTAAGTTTTTCAGAGTTACTTACGGGCTATATTAAATTTTGTTAGCATATAAAGCAGGCCTTTCATAACTGGTGTTACAGCTAGTTTTAGAACAACCATTTAGGAATGCGCAGAAAATGCACTCATGACCAATGAACACGAGCTGTTAAACACGGCCATCAGAGGCTCGTGCATTAATTAGCAGGCATTTGAAATTATAGTGCGATTGACTGTTGATTGTCAAAAACGTATTTGTTTTATATTTGTTAAGAGAGTTGACAAATACATTAGCCAATGAATCTACATTTGACCTCTTATTAAAGTAATATAATCCTGGCGTCGACAAAACCGAAACTTTGACGCGAAACGGAACGTATTCACTAAACAGCGGGCCTAAAGCTTCTCTACTCCAATAGCGGCGTGTCACGACAACATGAAAAGCTGGGTAGTTCTGCCGTCTTAGTTCATTCGGTTGTAGACCAGTGAACCAGACGCACGAGTTGTTGGCGGTACTCCAAGAGAAAGATCTCCGGCTCAAATCGATCTCTTAACCAGGCAATACCTTGCCTCCATCATCTAAACTTTCCTCAAGACAAACAGTCCGTATATCGGATTGTTTCCAGTGTCTGCGTAATGGCGTAATATTCATGGCACGTGCTCACGAAACCTTTCGTGAACTTTTCAAGTATGCAAGATCCGGAGTGCTCGTCTCATAAAGTCTCAAGGTTCACATGAGCCACGGAAATACGCTTGTTTTTATCTGCATGCGTAAACACTGCGTGACTAACAAAAGAAACAGTAGAACTTCGAAACTCTTGCCGGTTTTAGCCAAGAGAAATAAGCCAGTGCAATGTTTCATGTACTACTGGTGATATTGTGTTTTGGAGTTTCAGTTTGTTTTGGTAGCTTCAGTTTGTTTTTAAGAAGGGATGAAGTTCACCGACTGTTAGGTAAGTACCGTTACTTAGAAACTCCAAAAAGGGAAATAACGTTTCCTAAGGTGAACTGTAAAACATTTCTTTAATATCTGAAATGGAAAAGAATAAAAATACACGATTTGAAACTGACCATAACAATAAATTGTAAACGACGAGAATACATTTTGAACTTCGTACAGCTTAAGTTTTTACTTTTAGAACAGAATATATCCTCTAAGTTGCCCCCCGCTAGTACAGCTGTAAGTCTACAGATTTATAAAGCTAAAATCAGGCAGATAGCCTGATGTAGCTTAACTATAAGAAAAACACACACACACACACACTTCTCTAAGTTAAGAACAATCAACATTTCATTTTGATACTTTTAATTATTATCTTACAACTACTACAGAAATTTGCTGGTCGTGAAATGTGTGTATTCCAAAACGTTCATTCACCGTTTGCGTTCATCTCCCATGTGGTTGTGTTCACTTCATACGCGCTTGTACAGGGTGTTCGGAAAGTCATTGTTCAGTTTTGTAATCATATTTTATTCAATCTATTTCAAGTCAGCAACTGATAGCAATGTTTAGAAACAAAATAAGAAGGATCCAGGCCTGTATTGATACCAACAGAGGTCACTTTCAACATTGTTTATAATTGTTATTCATATTTACCTCCAGTATTCTATATTGAAACATGTCTGTTAATAAATATATAAGTGCACAGTGACTTTCCGAACACCCTGTACTATACGCTTCGCATCAAAACATAAAAATAGCATTGAATAAGAGCATATATATACATATGTGCATACTATTTCTATAGATCAATGGAATACTTCTCATCCGTACTTTACAAAGTGCCGATTGGTTCCAGTGTTCCAAAACGTGTGGCATGTCTAGAGTCTGGGAACATTAATCATGATAAATAAATGTAGATACATGCGTAGCGTGTCAACAGTGGAAATCGCATTCATTTGACTAAGTATAATGTTATTAGCATCACGTGCCTCTGTGCAAGCCCACTGTAAAAGTTAGAGTGGAGTTACAACGCTACCTGTATTCAGTATTTCAGCCTAAGTTCATTTGTTTGTATCATTGTATTTATCCTTCTGAAACCACAATATGAGCACGAGAGTAAACAGGTTTAAGTGTTTGGTATACTACACGAGTCTGTTTATTACTATATCTGGCATTTGCAAACGTTACTGTGAAATATCTCCAAATTTAAAAACAAAACAAACATAAATTTATTTATTATTATGTTTAAAACATTTTACATAATTAAATCCAGAATATCACCTTGCCTGCTTTAATGTTGTCATTTTGCGCATCGTGTAAATACAGAAAAGGTGGTACTTTCGAACCACGACTCACGTCATCAACAAATGTTTCTACACCAAACTTCATAGGGCAAGAAACTCCTGAACCTTTTGGTGACGAGAGTGAGGGAGACACACCACTACTGTTAAAACTGCGCCTAAATGGAAAAGATAGTGTGGAAGCAGAAATTCCTACTTCATCATAAGTGTTAAATTATATTAACGCTATCAAACTGTATGCAAAAATGAAGGGGGAAATGAACTTCACGAAAAGGCTGTAGAATTGGCGTTCTTTTTTAACCGCATGAGAAAGCCCATTAAAAAAAATGAAACAGTTGAAATTGGACACTTTATTCAAATAAAAATAAAATATACTTATGTATATTTTTAATGTCTATTTTTGTTCTTAGTCTAATAAATATAGCATAAACAGTATAATCACTTTATTCACAAACGTCTTACTTCCCTTCAGTCAAGCAAGTATAATGTTCCGCTCAAAAAATATATATAATTAAGGAAATGCATGTTCACTGTCTAAGCCGAAAAACATGCTTAAGCCAGAAAGTTTACTCGGTTCCGTGCGATTCTGCCTTAGACAGGTTTTACTGCACATTAAATACATTTTTCCTTGAATGATAAGTTAAATCTCGCTTGTTCATCACACAAATTTCATTATAACGTTATTTACTCTATTGTATAAAATTTGTGATTGGCACACAATTTATTTCTCTGCTAAATAAAAGTAACATTGTTATTCGTTATGCGCAGCTCATTTCTGTAGACTAAATCATTTTCAGTGCTGACTCTAACCCACACATTCCAAGTACCAGAATTTGAAGAAATTCGGAGACACTTGGTTGTAAATTACAGGGTGGTTGCTAGAAAAGCGGAAAATTTGTCAAACAGCTATTTATTTTTACAAAGAATAACTTTTACAAAGTTTTTAAAGGCATATCTTATATTACACTCATAGATGCTCAAAATACATTTTATGATATAAAAATCATGCATTTTATTCATGATGTAAAGAAATCAAAATAGAAGTAAGCACGCATTTTATTCATGATCTCATCTGACCCTCAAATTTTCCGCTTTTCTAGCGACCACCCTGTAGTTTGCGCCGTATGGGAAATGTTAGAGAAATGGTTTAGTTAGCAGAGTTTAAATAAAAATATTTGTGTGAGTTTGTATTATTATTAAACATCAAATAAGTTGGGTACATGGACTGTTCCTTCTTGTTCCTAGAGCAGGATTCCTAATTGTGGTTCGTGGAATCAAACAGAACCTCATGTAAAATACATAAACACAATTTTCCAAACTCGTCTTTATACTTCTAACATTATTCATTACTCTCTTAGAGTGTTTGACTTACAGTGGAAACCAAGGTGCTCAATGGAAAATAAAATGCTTTGATAAGTTCAGTTTTACGACGATTTATATGAATTTTATAAAAGACCACGTATCTCTCGTTCGTGGAATTAGCTAAGAAGACGCTCCCCTAACGCCATTTTGCTTTGCTGTTAGCAAGAATGTATACTTTGAGTCTGTTTATCTTGACAACGGGGCGTCTCCCTCTTTCGGCCGGTCTTTATCTTTACAATCGGCTCACGGACAGGTTTGGGGCCATGGGGTGGCGTTAAGCCCTTAGAAAGAATTAGTAGATTCAGAGCTAAACCTAACATCTGTCCGCTGGCGAGTGGCTCAGTCACCATCTACCTTGTACCTTTGCGTTTCTGATCGTTACTTTGTTAAGGTTGCCTCGTAGATCTTCCTTTATCATTCGGATAGTTCAAGGTTAGGGGCTGTCTAGGTAGTGTTTATCATGAATATTATTATATTTTCAAAAATAAGCTGGAAGAGATATTTTTTATTTTCATACAAACCAATATCACCGTTATAACCTACACAATTCTGATTTATTTAATTTAATCTGCATTAGGAAAAGCATAGGAGCTTCGCAACATGAAAAAAAAACCTGCCAAAAATCCAATGAAAACCAACAATAAAGCAAGTACTTGTATGCATTGTAACGACCTTACTTCTCTGTAAATCCACCAGTCTCTCTTCGTGTAAAAAGAGCTGTCTAAAATTAAAACTACGCGTCGTTCGTGCTTGATGAATGTCTGAAGTTATTAGGGCTAATCAGTGTCACAGCAGTGTGACTTGTGGTAATGTATTCCGTGAAAACTGCTCTTGAAAGAGGGTCAGACTTTAATTGACTACATATGGAAGTTTTCATAAGAAAGTATTAATATTCTAAACGCCAACTCTCCTTTTTATCGCACACTTGTAAACTTTCTACAACTTTGTGCATTCGTATTTTCATGACCACTGTTTACACAGTAAACATTTTTGTTCTTACATTATAAATTAAATTCTTTGTCTGTTTTGGGGGAGATGCTTTTAAACAAATTTACTAAGTGCTTGAAATCGACTCAAGTTCTGTATGTAATAACCAATATATACCTTCCTTTTTGTCTTTTCTTTTTTTAAGAAGTGGTGTTAAGACGACCCCTACTTTTTGATTCGAAAGTGATTGCCTCCTGGAGATAAAAGTTGAGACCGAGGTAGCCTTAAATGGGAGTAGAAAATACCTTCTTTAACATTATATAAATCGTATGTTTTGATAATTGTATAAAACAGTTATATGTAAAATTTTGTTTGAAATCGGCATTACTCTTTTCTTGTCAAATCATTATTTCTATTGGGTAAAAAATAACATATTTAGTGCTTTGTGCTCTGGTATAATAACCATGCCCGAATCTACATAAAGTGATTTAATTAACTTGGATTAAAGTTTACTTGTTGTACAATCGGTTTTTGTTTTTTTTACCGTTATACCCTAAACATTTTTGGTATGACGAAAGAAAACTTTTCAAAGAGCGATATGGCAAGCTTTTAAACAATAAACAATCAGTTATTGCATTTTATTATCACCTTTCAGCTCACAGAACGTATCCTACATTGTTACAGCTTTGAAATAAACTTTCACATGAAAATAGTTTCCGTAAATCATTATTACTGCAGAAATTGACCCCCCAAACATAGGTTTAGAGTAAAATAAATAAATAATAAAATATTAAATGCGTAAGAACACCTACGCAGTTCTAGCTTTCAAGTGTGTGTTTTCTTATAACAAAGCCACGTCGACCTATCTGCTGAGCCCACCGCGGAGAATTGAACCGCTGATTTGGTGTTGTAAATCCGAGGACATACCGCTGTACTAGCGAGGAGCACCTCGAGCTTCGGAAAAGTGTTTATAGTTACAAACTGTAAAATGTTAACAACTTTGAAAACACATCTAGAGCATCAGGTATTTTGAGTTACTTTTTAAGTACTAAAATTCTAAATTATTAATTTACTGATAAAGACAAAAATATATCTAAGTAGTAATAAGTGTGAGTCGAACTTGTAACTTCTGAATTTCTCTCACTTTGTTTATTATCCTTAAAACTGCGAAGATGAATCAAAAATAATCTTAGCTTTAGGACATAACAAGTTACGTATAATGTTTGGGCAACGACAGCTTTCGAATTTGCAGGAGCATAATTCTAACACTTTCTGACGTAACAGGTAACCTTTTTTTATTTTAATTTCGTGCAAAGCTACACGAGGGCTATCTGCGCTGGCCGTTCCTAGTTTACTAGTGCAAGTCTAGAGAGAAGGCAGCTAGTCATCACCACCCACCGCCAACTCTTGGGCTAATATTTTACAAACGAATAGTGGGATTGACCGTAACATTATCACGCCTCCATGGCTGAAAAAGCGAGCATGTTTGGTGCGGCGAGGATTCAAACCCGCGACCCTCAGATTACGAGTCGAATGACTTAACACACCTGTCCATGCCTGGCTTAAATAAATATATATACATTTTAACATCAGAAACCAGCGGCCTTATAATACACAAATGTTTTTGGTTTGGATTTTCAGTTAACGCTTTAATCTTATAAGATCGTTTATTTTTTAACATTAATATGTCTTCTATATACCATTATGCACTACAGAAATTAAATAAACGTTTATTTATTTTTGCTATTTTCGCTACAATTTAAAGTGGCACATGTTTTTTTAAGTACTTTAAAACTTGAGCAATATTCAAACTAAATACAAGCGTATAGTGAGTGGTATATTCAGTGTAAGTACATTTTATTTTCTCCCTAAAATATGAAATGTATCTCTCAGCTCTACACTTTCTTTATTGGTCGAAATACTGATTAAGTAAAAATCTTCCTTAACTTTCAAACTAAACAACAAATTGCACTTTCTGAAAATACATCACTGGTTTACAGCCAGTATTGGTACTGTATTAAATCATGACACAAATAATTATCTTCAATTCAGACGTAAAATCATGTGACGAACAATCAGCCTTCCTGATATGTGTTACTGATTGCTTAACGTGCCGTCACACCAAACATGGTCGTCCTTTCAACTATGGGTACACTATAATGCGACTTTCAATCCCACTATTCGTTGGTAAAAGAGAAGCTCAAAAGTTGGCGGTGGGTGGTGATGACTAGCAGCCTTTCCTCTGCTCTTACACTGCTAAATTAGGGACGGCTAGTGCAGATGGCTCTCGTGTAACTTTGCGCGATATTCAAACCAAACCAAATAATGCTTTAGGTGTTCGACTGAGAACCAATCGTTGGTTTAAAGAACAACACTTACCGACTGTTGTATAGATACAAGTTTGTTAAATTTTATAATTTTCCGTTTTTCAAACGTCCTTTGAGTATTCTAGCGATAATGACTGGTAGTCAAAATACTTAAGGCCTGGCATGGCCGAGCGCGTTAAGGCGTGCACTCGTAATCCGAGGGTCGCGGGTTCGCGCCCGCGTCGCGCTAAACATGCTCGCCCTCCCAGCCGTGGGGGTGTATAATGTGACAGTCAATCCCACTATTCGTTGGTAAAAGAGTAGCCCAAGAGTTGGCGGTGGGTGGTGATGACTAGCTGCCTTCTCTCTGGTCTTACACTGCAAAATTAGGGACGGCTAGTACAGATAGCCCTCGAGTAGCTTTGTGCGAAATTCCAAAACAAACAAACAAACGAAATACTTAATATGTATCATAAAGTAAGTGAATCTCACATGGAATTGTTTTTATTGAACAATATGCCTTTCTCAGCTGATATGTCAATATTTACGTAAGGTGTTTGGTCTGTTCATCGCCGAAGCTTCAAGAGTAAATAATAAAGTAGTTTCTCTTGGATTATTATAGAAACTGTTTGCTTTATGAAAGGGGCTCTGGTCATTCGCTGAAAATGATAGATCGATGTATATAAAGTCCATTAGAAATTCCGTGAATAGGCAGTCATTCCCTCTCAAGTTACAAACTATTGAAATATTTGCTTTTAATTGTATAGGAATTATAGTAAACATAAAGCATGATCCGCGCGCGCGCATACATATTTCCATCAGTTGTTACTTGTGTGTAAATAGATTGATTATAATACGGGTTTCGTATTGTTTATTTAGTCGTTGTTTCTCCCTGCATGTGAGGAGAATTTTATGTTTAATGATTATAACACAAAAGCGCTTGTGAACTGTGTTGTTTTTAATTATATCACATTAATTGCCGCTTTAGCTTTATAATACTTTGCTAATTCGCATGCTGTTAAAGAAATGAAAAGTTGCAGAGAAAGGTAATACTGGACATGAATAAATACACGAATGAAGAAGGGTTTATCAGGTGTTGACTATTTCTTAAAATTTAAGCATTGAATAGGTAAGGGATAAATGAGGTATTGGCCATCTCTCAGAATTCAGGCGTTAAATAAGTAAGGATTAATCAGGTGTTGACTGTCTCTCAGAATTCAGGCGTTTAATAAGTAAGAATTAATCAGGTATTGGCTGTCTCTCAGAAGTCAGGCGTTTAATAAGTAAGGATTAATCAGGTATTGGCTATCTCTCAGAATTCAGGCGTTTAACAAGTAAGGATTAATCAGGTATTGGCTATCTTTCAGAATTCAGGCGTTTAATAAGTAAGGATTAATCAGGTGTTGGCTATCTCTCAGAATTCAAGATTTCAATAAGTAAGGACTGATCAAATGTTCGTCATACCTAATAATTCAAGCGTTCAATAAGTAAGTTAAATCAGATGTTGGCTATCTCTCACATTTCAACCGTTCAGCATGTACGACTTTAACGAGATATTTGCGATCTCTCAAAATTTAAGAGTTCAAAAACATAAAAAGAGTCGACACCAAAATTCTCTCTGCAGAAGCTAATATGTATGGAATCAGGGTAAGACAGAAATTAAATACGTTAGAGCTTATGGATAGGCAAATGGGAACGGGAGAGTTCGTAATGTACGCCTTTACGTACAAGCTTCTCAATGTATCTCGCTGCTACCGCTTCTGTTTTATATATCGTAATTACACATTTGTAATACATTTGAGAGCAATCTGGTGCGTTTCGTACTATCGTGTTACTTTATTGTTGAGTGTAAAATGCTGTTATACGTTTTAAGTGCTTCGGTAACTCAGTTATTTTTTTTAGGATGTGTATAATTCTACATCCTTGAGAAGTAATTGTAAATACTTCTTTCCGTTTTCAATACCATGTTACTTTGCGTAGTGTTTGTTAATAACAGTCATCTCTATTTGGTCTCTTGTATCTGATACAAACATAGCTTGTAACACACTCTTTATTCTATGTACACGATAAGTGTTTGTAGCAAAAGGGTAACTTTTAAGCGCTTTAAGAAAATGATAGCATTGCCATCTATTGATACATCTTGAAAGTTGTTTGTCTAAATTAAAAATAATATAATACAGCTTTAATTAATGAAGGCTCTTATGTGATATATTATTGGACTAAAACGTTTCGTACTAGTACTGTTTCGTGATGGTGTATAAGTTTATTAAAATAGTGTATGTGATACAGTGTTATTCACTTGTTTAAAATATACAGGATTTCAGAACGTTCAATAAATGAAGCATAATATACAAATACAACACTTTAATTACTTTATGAGAATAATTGTTTTAAATATTACACTGAGCTTAAGCTAACTTAAAATATAAAATAATCTTCACTTGAAGGATATGGGGTTGTAAACTTACTGCTTTTTTACAAAATATAGTGCATTATATATATGTAACAAACTGGTTGTTGGTTTGTTAAACTTTGATTAAGTTCAGGGAAGATTACTATAATTCTGTACATTCCCATTAGTTGTTTTGTTTTTAGGTTTATGATAAATCGATATTATAATTCTCTTCTCCATAATAGTACTTGACATATTATCGTAGCTGTAGGTCCACGTATACAACAAAGCCGGGATTGAAAGAGCTTTCAATTTATCATTATATATGAGATACAAATTACATTGGACTAGCTGTCAAGGCTACGGCCGCTAGGCGTTTGCGTTGAACGCTAGCTTATGGAGTGTAGGAACCCGCGAGCTATTTTCGACGTTGCTTTCAATAGCCCATTATTTAGAAAAATGTTATACGTATAAAACTCGACAAAAACAAACAGAACATGCCCTTCAGGTCTTTTACAAATATAATTTAGTTTGTTTCATGTAATGATACTTAATTACACTAAATAATATAAAGCTCGTCAATGTACCCAAGCCTGCCGATTGAAACATCTCCGTGTTCTTAGTAAATACATAATTTGTTTTGAATTTTGCGTAAAGCTACAGGAGGGCTATCTGTGCTAGCCGTCCCTCATTTAGCAGTGTAAGACTAGAGGAAAGGCAGCTAGTCATCACCACCCACCGCTAACTCTAGGGCTGCTCTTTTACCAACGAATAGTGGGATTGACCGTTACATTATAACGCCCCTATGACTGAAAAGGCGAACATGTATGGAGCGACTGGGATTCAATCCCGATTCCCTCAAATTACGAGGCAATTGCCCTAACCGCCTGGTCTATTGCGGTCGAAGCAAGTCTTGAAATTGTTGTTATACCTTCACCTGTTGGCCCTGCATGGCCAAACGTGTTAAGGCGTTTGACTCCTAATCCGAGGGTCGCGGGTTCAAATCCCCGTGGCACCAAATATGCTCGCCATTTCAGCTGTGGGGGCGCTGTAATGTTACGGTCAATCCCACTATGCGGTGATAAAAGAGTAGCCCAAGAGTTGTTGGTGGGTAGTGATGACTAGCTGCCTTCCCTCTAGTCTTACATTGCTAAATTAAGGACAGCTAGCGCAGATAACTCTCGTGTAGCTTTGCGTGAAATTAAAAAAAACAAAAAACCTTCACCTGTACTTATCTTAACCATGTGGTGCCTTCTCGGCTCACATTGATATCTTGTCGTTTTCTCCAACCACGTGTATGTGAGTCCTAATTTTATCTATGAAATTTACGGATTACAACCAGAAATCTGGTGTTCGTGGATACAACATATAGTACATTGAATAGACTTGAGCTAAAATAATCATTTCATTTATGTTTTTTCACGTTTTTGAATTTCCTTCTTATAGTAACGGACCAAATATTCGTGTTATGCTTTAACATGACAAGGAGTTTTTTTTAATGTAACTTATCAAAGTATAATTCCATTAGTACTGTAATCTTCCAATTATTTATATTTATGTTGGTTTTTATTTGGAGATTTTTATCAAAATTTAATGTTCAAGCCATTGGTTCAAAAATTGCGCAAGAGGTTCTAATGACATTTATGTTGCTTATTCACGCTCGACGTTTTCAAATTCTGTCAGTACCGCTAAGTAACTCCTTCCTTCCACTGATATGCATATTATTTAAAAACGGAAATGAATTACAAAACAAATATTAAATAATTTATTTTAACGCTGAGTCAAGTTCAGGTACAATCGTGGAAATAGCACACTGCCTATTTTCATGTGCACGTTACTACATCTATAATAATATAGGGTTAGCATGGACCGTATCACTTCCAGGTGGCTTAAAACGTTCGACTCGTAATCTAAAGAATGCGGGTTCGAATCCCCGTCCCACCAAACATACTCGCCCTTTCAGCCGTGAAGGCATTATAATGTGCATTCAATCCCACTATTCGTTAGTAACAGAGCAACTCAACAGTTGGTGGTGGGTGGTGATGACTAACTGCCTTCTCTCTAGTCTTACACTGCTAAATTAGGAACGGCTAGCGCAGGTAGCACTCGTATGGCTTTTCGCGAAATTTAAAAAAAATCACGACCTTTTGCAGTAAATTAAATGCAAAATTAAAGTTATGTAACGAAAATAAATTTTATTCTAAAAGCTGAAATATTTAGCAAATACAATTCATATGTAACCAGTAGGCGGAATTATACACATAATATAGTTTACGCTTCTGTAAGAAGAGAATCAGAACACCTGGGAAAGGAGGTCACATAGTTCACGTTCTTGCCAAACCAGTAGAAATTATATGAGAGGACTCATTTTAATCCGTCTTCATGGCGAGACGTTCTGGACGGCGGGTTGGCGGGTTCTATGGATAAATTAAATTACGAGCGAAGTGCAAAGTATATAACTTATTTTAGTCTATTAAAATTGGGAATATAGAGGCACGCAAAATATTATTGTGTTCTATGTGGCTCTTCATATGCAATCCCATAATGCGAGATTGTTTAATTTTATGCAAGAGAGACACTGGCAATTATAGTAAAAGAGTTAAACTAACTACAGAGCGTTATCAGACAGTATTTATTTTTATACCATATCTTATTAGCGTAAGAGATCCTGAACAGACTATTATTCAATGAACACTTAGAACTGAAGATTTCTCGCATGTCAGCTGACATTCATTAGGCTGCTGTTTCACACGTGTTACTTAAAACTTTACTAATTAACGAAAACTTCCTGCTCTGCGCAGATGTGAAAGACAATTTCAAATTTCGGGTTGTTGTTTTAATTTGAAAGCACCCATAATATTTTATTTATATTCAGAAATGCAGAAACTCAGATATTTTTGCTACTTCTTTGCTTTGGATATTCACACAAATCTAATTTTGCAGTGATAAATTTCACCAAAGGCGGATAGCCAACAGTGTCAGTTGCCAACTCTTGGTGGGATATTCCAAAAGTAAAATGGGATTCGAACGTCACTCATACAACACATCATGGATTCAAAGTGCAGAGTATGTTTCTGCGACAACAGGACGTGATCCTAGAATCGTAGGTTTCACAATTAGATTTGAATCATTCGGTTCAGAGAGGCTAGTTTCTGCTGATGCCCTGCTTGGCAAGCATTGTTCTAATTCATGTTTAATAAAGTTGGACAAACAGAAATAACTACTCCCGGATTTCTTCGTTTCTCTAGTGATCTTTGATTTAGAATTATTTAACAATTATTTGTATCAATTAATGTTCGTCTTATTGTTTCATTTTTCATAAGGTAGCTTCTATATAAACGTTATACAACTATTTTTCACAGACGAAAACAATTCTAGCATCATTCTATCAAACCTTTTAGGAATAGAGTTTAGTGACAATCCTAGTTCACTGTAGTAGAGTTTAGTCATGATTATAGTTCACTATAGAAGTAGAGTTTAGTGACAATCCTAGTTCATTGTAGAAGTAGAGTTTAGTCATGATTCTAGTTCACTGTGGAAGTAGAGTTTAGTGATAATCCTAGTTCACTGTAGAAGTAGAGTTTAGTCATGATTCTAGTTTACTGTGGAAGTAGACTTTAGTGACAATTCTAGTTCACTGTAGAAGTAGAGTTTAGTGATAATCCTAGTTCATTGGAGAAGTAGAGTTCAGTGATAATCCTAGTTCACTGTAGAAGTAGACTTTAGTGATAATCCTAGTTCACTGTAGAAGTAAAGTTTAGTGGCAATCCAAGTTCACTGTAAAAGTGGAGTTTAGTGATAATCCTAGTTCATTGTACAGGTAGAATTTATTGGTAACCCTAGTTCACTGTAGAAGTGGAGTTTAGTCATGATTCTAGTTCACTGTGGAAGTAGAGTTTAGTGATACCCTAGTTCACTGTACAAGTACAGTTTAGTCATGATTCTAGTTCACTGTGGAAGTAGAGTTTAGTGATAATCCTAGTTCACTGTACAGGTATAATTTATTGGTAACCCTAGTTCACTGTAGAAGTAGAGTTTAGTCATGATTCTAGTTCACTGTGGAAGTAGAGTATAGTGATAATCCTAGTTCACTGTAGAAGTAGAGTTTTGTCATGATTCTAGTTCATTGTAGAAGTAGAGTTTAGTGATAATTCTAGTTCACTGCACAGGTAGAATTTATTGGTAACCCTAGTTCACTGTAGAAGTAGAGTTCAGTGACAATCCTAGTTCACTGTAGAAATAGAGTTTAGTGACAATCCTAGTTCACTGTAGAAATAGAGTTTAGTGACAATCCTAGTTCACTGTAGGAGTAGAGTTCAGTGACAATCCTAATTCACTGTAGAAATAGAGTTTAGTTATAATCCTAGTTCACTGTACAGGTAGAATTTATTGGTAACCCTAGTTCACTGTGGAAGTAGAGTTTAGTGACAGTCCTAGTTCACTATTGAAGTAGAGTTTAGTGACAATCCTAGTTTACTATAGAAGTAGAGTTTAGTGATAATCCTAGTTCACTGTACAGATATAATTTATTGGCAACCCAAGTTCACTGTAGAAGTAGAGTTTAGTCATGATTCTAGTTCACTGTGGAAGTAGAGTTTAGTGATATCCTAGTTCACTGTAGAAGTAGAGTTTAGTCATGATTCTAGTTCACTGTAGAAGTAGAGTTTAGTGACAACACTGGTTCCCTGTAGAAGTAGAGTTTAGTGACAATCCTAGTTCACTGTACAGGTAGAATTTATTGGTAACCCTAGTTCACTGTGGAAGTAGAGTTTAGTGACAATCCTAGTTCACTGTAGAAGTAGAGTTTAGTCATGATTCTAGTTCACTGTGGAAGTAGAGTTTAGTGACAATCCTAGTTCACTGTAGGAGTAGAGTTTAGTCATGATTCTAGTTCACTGTGGAAGTAGAGTTTAGTGATATCCTAGTTCACTGTAGAAGTAGAGTTTAGTCATGATTCTAGTTCACTGTAGAAGTAGAGTTTAGTCATGATTCTAGTTCACTATAGAAGTAGTGTTTAGTGATAATCCTAGTTCATTGTAGAAGTAGAGTTTAGTGATAATCCTAGTTCACTGTAGAAGTAGAGTTTAGTGACAACACTGGTTCCCTGTAGAAGTAGAGTTTAGTGACAATCCTAGTTCACTGTACAGGTAGAATTTATTGGTAACCCTAGTTCATTGTTGAAGTAGAGTTTAGTGACAATCCTAGTTCACTGTAGAAGTAGAGTTTAGTCATGATTCTAGTTCACTGTGGAAGTAGAGTTTAGTGACAATCCTAGTTCACTGTACAGGTAGAATTTATTGGTAACCCTAGTTCATTGTTGAAGTAGAGTTTAGTGACAATCCTAGTTCACTGTACAGGTAGAATTTATTGGTAACCCTAGTTCATTGTTGAAGTAGAGTTTAGTGACAATCCTAGTTCACTGTCGAAGTAGAGTTTAGTCATGATTCTAGTTCACTATAGAAGTAGTGTTTAGTGATAATCCTAGTTCATTGTAGAAGTAGAGTTTAGTCATAATCCTAGTTCACTCTACAGGGAGAATTTATTGGTAATACTAGTTCACTGTAGAAGTAGAGTTTAGTGACAATCCTAGTTCACTGTACAGGTAGAATTTATTGGTAACCCTAGTTCACTGTAGAAGTAAAGTTTAGTGACAATCCTAGTTCACTGTAGAAGTAGAGTTTAATGACAATCCTAGTTCACTGTACAGGTAGAATTTATTGGTAACCCTAGTTCATTTTTGAAGTAGAGTTTAGTGATAATCCTAGTTCACTGTAGAAGTAGAGTTTAGTCACGATTCTAGTTCACTATAGAAGTAGTGTTTAGTGATAATCCTAGTTCATTGTAGAAGTAGAGTTTAGTGATAATCCTAGTTCACTGTAGGAGTAGAGTTTAGTCATAATCCTAGTTCACTGTAGAAGTAGAGTTTAGTGACAATCTTGGTTCCCTGTAGAAGTAGAGTTTAGTGATAATCCTGGTTCATTGGAGAAGTAGAGTTTAGTGATAATCCTAGTTCACTATAGAAGTAGAGTTTAATGATAATCCTAGTTCACTGAACAGGTAGAATTTATTGGTAACCTTTGTTCACTGTAGTAGAGTTTAGTGATTAAATCTTTGTCCACTGGATAATACTTGTGTGTTTCAACAGTTAAAATCGCCTCTAATGTTAGTTGAGTTTAAATTAATTTACATTAAAAAGTGGAAGAAAAAACAAAGGAAGCTAAATTCCAGTGAACATTAAGTATAACTGTTTCAATCTGTTTTATTAACACGAAGCAAGAGGAACAATAAAATCATGTGAAGTAAAAAATTATATATTGTTTCTGTCTATTGTTTTCAATAAGTGAAT
This sequence comes from Carcinoscorpius rotundicauda, assembly GCA_011833715.1. Classification (NCBI taxonomy): domain Eukaryota; kingdom Metazoa; phylum Arthropoda; class Merostomata; order Xiphosura; family Limulidae; genus Carcinoscorpius; species Carcinoscorpius rotundicauda. The sequence continues at coordinate 54,533,587 of CM022395.1, forward strand.
TAGATATTTTTTATTTTATCTCATTAATATGTTCAACAGATGTTAAAACGTTTCACATTTTGATTGGTGTGCAATGTCGAATGGCTCGAGTGAAAATACATTGTTTATCTATATTCTCCCGTTAAATGTTTGAACTATTTTTTAAATTCAATTTGGAGCAGGAAGGCTGATGCATATTACGGAATTCTCATAGAGTTTATTAAAAAAAAAAGAATTAAGTAACAAGAAATGTGAGGGGTAGGGGGGCGGGTCCTCGTTGCCACATGTTTTGAATGTTTTCCGTGTTTCACGCTGATCCTCCCCCTTCGTAAAACCGGTCTCTTTGACTATTCATAGATCATTAAGTTCATAGACTTTGAAAATGAAACGTGAGTTCTGTTTGTTATCTGCAGCAATCATAAAAAGCGCGGTGTGGCCTCAAGGGTAACGGCCCCAGGAGACACACATGCTGGGTTTTGTTACGCAAACCGTGCGAACATCTCGTGGGACTTAACGACTTAAGGAACTATAACGAAAAAAAAGTTCACCGCTAACTTACACCTAACATAAAACGTGTATATCTATCTATCTATTTATATATATATACTTTTAATTGTCTCGGTCCAGTGAATCGTACACAATCTAGAACAAGGATTTTTTCGTGCATGAGTGCTCAGTTTAAGAACTTTAATTTTTTTAAGTAATAAATACTGTTTTTCTCGACTTAAAAATGTTTAAAATTGTAATGTAAAGAATAGCGGCTGAAACTATAAATTACTAAAACAAAATTAGTTTGAAATGGAATAAGGCCAAAAGAAAATGTCGTTAAAATAAAGAACAAAAACAATCACAGTGAATTCCTACCTTTTTAAATACTTTGTTTTCTTGTTTCTACTCATCCACTCACCCCGTAGTAAGCTCTCGAATTTACAATAGTAAAATAAGGGGTTCGATTCCCCGTCGGTAGACACAGTAAAGAGCCTGTGTGACTTTGTTATAACAAACCACACACTACTTTTCAGTCAATGATCTAATATCTGGAAGAACAATTATACAAATTTATTGAGGTAAATAATTCGTGAATAATTATACTCGCTATAGATCTTAATATAAAGCTGATTATATTTTAGTACTCTGTTGTTTATATAGTTCCTTACGATTATCCACAAACTTGGAAAGCGCATGAATACCAATCCAACAACATTGAATTTGTCATGTCTATTGCTGTTGATTTTTACTGTAATGGATGCGGTGTGTGTATATGTATCTATGTATGTGACTGGAATAATAAATACAATGTGGCGTCCTCTACTGAATAGCATTACAAATACAATCCATAAAAATTTCACATTTTAGGTATTCAAGATTCAAAAATTACTGTGAATGTGTAACAATAATTTTTAATCATAAAACAATTTTAAATATAAGTATATTTTCACAACAAGAAATTGACTTTTAACTATGACTGAACGTAAGGGTTTGATCATGCCTTTATTGATGTAATTCGAAAATATAGTACTAAAACGGAGTTGTTAAAAAAAACTTGCTATTTTTAATAAACAGTGCCACTTAAAGTTTAGGGCCCGGCATCGCCAGGTGGTTGAGGCACTCGACTCGTAATCAGAGGGTCGCGGGTTCGAATCCCCGTCGCACCAAACATGCTCGCCCCTTCAGCCGTGTGGGTGTTATGAAGTGACGATTAATTCCACTTTTTTTGTTGGTAAAAGAGTAGCCCTTGGGTTGGCGATGGGTGATGATGACTAGCTGCCTTTCCTCTGGTAAATTAGGGACGGATAGCGCAGATAGTGTTCGTGTAGTTTTGTGTGAGATTCAAAGCAAACCAAACTTAAAGTTCATATCCATGCAATCCATACAATTTTGCTATGAGGTAAGTACTTCCCAGAAAATTTATTTTTTAAGAAAATGTTCATCTTTTCTAAATATTTGCAGTGAGGTACGAATATCAGAATTAGTATTTACTAACACGCCGTTGGGCGGCGTTTTTTCCAATTAATTATAATTGAACAACTTAGGAAAGGCGTCCACACCTAAAGAACATTATAAAACTAATATCGTGCTTTTATTCTTTTTACAAACGATCCACACATATTTCTCTCAGTTAGCAAAAGTTATAATCGATAGAATGCTTGCAATTTCTTTGTGTAATTACTTCATTACTGTGAAATTTTAAGTGACTTGATCTTCATAACTTCGCAAGTTATTGAGGGCCGATAGTTAACCCAATGATGTTTATGATATAAATATATTACTAGGTAATTATGTTTATGATATAAATAATCTTGGCAAGGAAAGGGAATGTGCTATTTGTCCTTGTGTAGTTTTTTAATTAATTCCAAATTTTTATTCTTATTCGAAGATATTATGTGGCCGTTTGTGTTTATATATTTTGAGATCATGTGATGTAAAAAATTAGCAATGTTTGTTTCGAAAGAAATTCCAATTTAATTGCTTCGGATTGTGATATATTTATATTATATTAATGCATAGTTTTTAATTGCTATCGTTTTGTTTGTCAGAGTTTCTCGCATTATTTTCGTTGTTAGCGTTCTTAGGTGTATCAACGATAAGTTTTAGACTCACGTGCCAACATTCGGGACTTTATTCTGATTTCCCGCGGTGGACAGAACGTAATGAGCGCATTGTTTAGCTTTGCGATAAATACAAACGAACCACTTTACTTATTTTTTTATTTTTTTTTTGTAAATTTGGACATTTGTATTTGTACAAGATTATTATCATATCCGAATTATAACAAATAAACACAGTATTAAAGCATAATATATTTATACAAATGTGGGCTACTCTTATAATCGAGTAGAAACGAGAGTTAGTATTTAAAAGGATTGGGCGTGGCTTTGTGGTTAGTATGCTCGAGTTATGGATCTGAATATTTAAAATTCGCGGCTCAGTCTCGCAAAAATGATCTCTGCACTTTAGGGCAACGGGTACGCTGTACTTGCGACTGAAGTCAAAACTTCTTTTTCGTTTTAGCCAGGTATAGTCCATAAGTTGGAAGTGTAGTTGGCTAGTTGTTTTCCTTATGGAATGCTGCCACCTTTTATTTGGGCACTGGACTCCCTTTGAAAGTCCTTTTACCATTCCCTCTCCTACACTGGTCTGACTTAGGGATCTCGACTTGCAGCCCACGGAATAAAATAGAAACTTGTTACCGAACATGCAATTTTAGTCATGTGGGCGTTATAATCTGATGGTCAATCCTATTACGTTTTTACTAAAGAGTTGACAAGAGTTGGCAGTGGATGGTGCTAACTAACTGCCTTCTCGCTAGTCTATCATTTCAAAGTTATGGACGGTTACCAAAGATAGCTCAAGTAGCTTGGCGAAAAATTAAACAAAAACTCCAAATGCGAGTGTCGCGTGTTCGAATCCCCATAACACCAAAAACATTTGCCCTTTCAGGCACGAGCGCGAAATAATGTTACGGTCAATCCCGTTATTCGTTGGTAAAAGAGTAGCCCAAAAGTTAGCGGTGGATGGTGATAACTAGTTGCTTTCCCCCTATTCTTATGCTGCTAAATTGTGAACGGCTATCGCAGACAGCCTTCTTGTAACTTTGAGCGAAACTTATAAACAAAAGAACAAAATTTTCCATCTGAATTCCTTGTTTTCATCTTTTAATAATCATTTATATTGCCTCAGTTTTTCACAAACGTAATACCAATCTAGTCGCTTTTCTGTTTCAGGGTTTTGGGTCATTATTTTCAGTTGTTTTGAGTAACGGGAAGTGTTTTGTGAAGATGACCGTTTCTGTTGCTTTGTGAATCAGTTGATATTTACATCAAACAAACGTTACTTTATTTTTTATTTTATTGTAACAGATAAAATGGGCCCGGCATGGCCAGGTGGGTTAAGGCGTTTGACTCGTAATCTGAGGGTCGCCGGTTCGAATTCCGATCGCACCAAGCATGCCCGCCCTTTCAGCCGTGGGGGCGTTATAATGTGACGGCCAATCCTACTATTCGTTGGTGAAATAGTAGCGCAAGAGTAGGCGGTGGGTGGTTATGACTAGCTGCCTTCTCTATAATCCTACACTGCTAAATCAGGGAGGGTTAGCGCAGATAGCCCTCGAGTAGCTTTGTGCGAAATTCAAAAACAAACAAGTAACAGATAAAACTATTTTAACAACATTATAGTTGTATAAATATGTATGACACTTGTCCGTAATCAAAGGAGTATTTGGCCCGGAAATTTTTATCTTTGAGGTATGGCCACCCAAAATTAAATTTATGATATATGCATGAAGCGTTATTGTATCAATATAATAGCTGTTGTATTATCGTGGTCCAAACAACTTCGTCGAATTGGCGTGTACTAACTGTACGTAACGTGATCATGTGAATCGAGTAGTAGTAAAGTTAGAGAAAAAATATATATATGTGTATGGTACACACTTTCAGAATTCTTGATATTGAAGAAACTAGTTTCAACACATTTGTGCGCTCGCTTCAGTTTCACGTTCACCTGACAGAAAAACTGGTCAACAGTGCGTACGTGATTTTGGAATTTCGAATTCTTTTAAGGCCACAGAATGTCAGAATTATAAACCTGGTGACCATGGAAGGTGTTGAAAATAGATACATTACTGGTTAAGCAGCGTTTAACAATTCTACTTTTAATGGAGCTACATATTTTGTATAAAATTAATGTTGATTTCTAATCGAATTGTTGGCCAGAACATTTCATGTAAAGAAAAGTGTCTGTTTCCATATTTGATGCCTCGCTTTTTGTTTCGAAACTCGTGACAACACTTCTTCTAGTCTCACTTTCATAACCTTTCTCACAGCTATTATATAAGATTTATTTTGTTTTATCCTCAGGTATTGTTCGTTTTTATCTTCAGGTGTTGCTCTATAAGTTCAGTTTTCAATCTTCAGGTGTTGTTCTGTAAGCTCTGTTTTTTATATTCAGGTGTTGTTCTATGAGCTCTTCTTATCTTCAGGTGCTGCTCTCTAAGCTTTGTTTTTTATCTTCGAGTATTGTTCTATATGAAGTCAGATTATCGTTTATGGTGCTCAGTTATTTATCAGTGTAACATCAATGGTAGTATCTGTTATTATTGTACTGGTCTTTTCCATTTGCTTATGTTAATTTTGTATTTAAGGTAGGTAGGGTGTGATTGATAAGTATGGTGATTCGTTTTCATTTATGCATTTTAATTTGCTAATTTTATGATAAAGTCAAAGAATCTCCCCTTTTTTCCTTCCCCCTCAACTTATTGACAAATCGGCGCCCATGTTCTTATCATCAATTAGAAAGAGGAGGCATAGAACCAAAGATGAACCTAGTACAGAATCAACCACATGTAATACAACACAAAGAAGTCTATCACTTTTAGCCAACTTATTGGAAAAGTTGTAATATAAGTTGTCTAATACAACACCGGGAAATAAAATTATTTAATTTGTCCCAAAACTTGTTAATTATATTTTGTTAATCGTTAGTTACTCTATATAATTTTGTGAATAGATTGTCTGAAATGTGTATTTTTAATGTATTATTTATTAATGATATTCGATTAACCTCCCTCTCTCTCTTTTCTAAAAAGGATTTTGTTTATAGTCACTATTTTGGCCTTCGATCAGTCTTTTGTCCTGTGCACTTAATGTATCAGAATCTGGGTTAATTTCGATACCCTTCAGTGGCGTTTTTAGGTAGGGGCTAGAAGGGGTTCAAATCCTGGGATCATGGTCTTAATGGGGTCCCTTTGATAATTTTCTTCTCCATAAAATTACATGGGATGGAGGGTCTAAAAAAAGTATTCACCCCTGGGCTCACCCAACCTTCCACCATTGATACCTTCTCCTGTAGAAAGCTAGTTTTATTTGAATTAAAGTAAAATAGAGATGGATCTCAAATAAACATACACCGCTAAGGTAATTATGAACATTTGAATCATACACTGCTCTTATGACTCTGCATAAAACTGTTACAAATCTAAATGTCCTTCAAAGTTTTCTTTATATGTATTTTAGTACTGATAGCACAATTAGCTTCTTATTTACGCAGCTTAAATTAAATTGTATTAATTCTCCTCAAAGTACGACCCAAATAATTGCAACTCTTTTTAAAAACATGTTGTTACAACAGTTTCTATTATTCAACGGATTCTTTCGATTTAGTCTCCTCTTGAAGTTCTGTTTATACTTTTCTTTATTTATTTCCTCAACTTCAGTTGGGATTGCCTCTAACGTTTCCTCCAACCTGCAAACTCAACATATAAATCGAACATCCTTATTACTAGCTTCCTTAAAAGTGCACACTAGTTCAGAGTTCCTAAATAAAACCCATTCATTGCACCTACCGCATTTAACAAACTTGGAATACTAAACTCCCTAAAATAGTTTTAAAAGGACGCAAAGCGCACGCAGTATACTAAATATTAACAAAGGCATTTTCTTTCTCTTTCTTTGACTACTAGTTCTAAAATTTACAAATTCTACTGTTTTATATGACAAACGATAGGCCTAACAAACAAATAATATCTAATCATAATTCTGCTGTTTTATATGACAAACGATAGGCCTAACAAACAAATAATACCTAAACACTTCTAGTTGCAGATTTTTTTCTTTTGTACTTCGTCACAACCACAAATTCAATTCAGAGAACTGAAATAACTTATTACTAAATAGCAACAGAAATATATAATAGTATTATGATTATTCGCTGTCTAAAAGCTCGCTTAATTCGAACATAACTTCCTCTCTGCATCTTCATCCAATCATTCTGAAAGAAAGGGGAAAAATCCAGACTTTAAACCACGTGACGCCAAAAACCCTCTGGCCAAATAGCAATAGAAATGTCTAAATAAATGAATAAAATAAACATAGCTCACAAGAGGGCTAATATTTACATATAAACAACTTTTACTCGAATACAGAATATTGAGAGTTTTGCAAACACGCAGTTTTTTAAATAAGATTTTCCAAATTTAATTTTATATTTTTTTCCTGACACTTTCATTAAACTTGATGTTTGCCTTGTTGCTTAGATTATGACTTGTTTATGACAATTAGTTTTGAATTCTGAGCAAAGTTACAAGAGGGCTATCTGTGCTAACCGCCCCTAAATTAGCAGTAAATGACCAGAGGAAATGCAACTAGTCATAATCACCCACCGCCAACTCTTGAGCTACTCTCTTACCAACGAATTGCAGAATTGGCCATTATAGTATAATGCCTCCATGGCTGAAAAGGTGAGCATGTTTGGTGGGAAGGGTATTCGAACTCGCGACCCTCAGATTGCAAGTCAAACGCCCTAACCACTTGGCTATACCAGGCGGCATTTTGTGAACAAACGAAACGAGCAGTGTGATGCAGTCATGTAGATATTATATCATGAAATAAAGAGTGCAATGTAGTCATTAAATATTACAACATGAAACAAAGAGTGCAATGCAGTCATGTAGATATTGTAACGGATTTACTGTGTACACTTATTTCGGTGTATTTCTCTTGTTTTTTTAACTTCTGACGTAAATTGTTGACTGTGTACTGCGCAAATTTCGTCTGTTCTTGAAAGTTGTAAAAGATTCTTGAGTGTAAGAATCAACAACGATTAAGCTGTGTATGTAATACTGTTGATCAACAGTATTGTTGCCAAGCGAATTTTGGTGAACGTCCTAATCTCGCGTGGTTCCTATACAAGCAAAGCTCAGCGTGATCAGGTGGCTAGATATCTGGACTCGTAATCTGACGATCGCGGGTTCGAATCTTCGTCATACCAAACATGCTCGCCCTTTCAGCCGTGGGGGAGTTATAATTTACTGTTAATCTCACTATTCACTGGTTAAAGTAGCCCAAGATTTAACGAGAGGTAGCGGTGACTAACTGCCTTGCCTCTTGTCTTCATCATCATCTGCCACTCAATTCTTCAAGGAACATAGGGCCGCAATTACTGCGGTTTCTGTAACAGGTTTTTAAGTGAGTAGGTTGTTAGCCCACTGCACCTAGCCGTCCCTAATTTAGTAGTGTAAGACTAGAGGGAAGGCAGCTAGTCATCACCACCCACCGCCAACTCTTGGGCTACTCTTTTACCAACGAATAGTTGGATTGATCGCACATTATAACGCCCCCATGGTTGAAAGGGCAAACATGTTTGGTGCGACCAGGATTTGAACCCGCGACCCTCACATTACGACTCGATGCTTTAACCACCCGGCCATGCCGAGCATAAAGTAACGAAATAGTCACCTGGCCATGCTGATAATAAAGTAACGAAATAGTTACCTGGCCAGGGATGGCTAGCTTAGAGAGCCCTTGTATAGCTTTACGCTAAATTCAGAAACAAACAAACAACTGAATAAAAACAACACGAGAAGAGAGATTAAGATTGCTATCATTGGTCAGCTACAGTCAGTGTGCTGTGCACCTCAGAAACTGTAACAGTGATTAACGTCTATTAATCGGAAAACTACAGAATTTGACGACGAATGTTTAGAGGTTCCGAACATTATAAACCGTTTAAATTCAGACAATTAACTTTGAACGTTAGTATTTCTACGAGGACATTAATTATCTTCGCCAGGAAAAAACAGTTTGTAAAGGTGTGAGGCCAGACAAGAATAGAGCTATCTAGCATAATGTATCAGAAATAACTGTTATTAATATACTAAAATACATTTGTGTTAAAAATAAAATTGTGTGTACCAATATTGTTGGCAGATGTCATAAATTTAATACAGATTAACAGTTTATTAACTTCTAAATTAAAATTTTAAATTTCAGGTTATTTGAAATACTAATACTTAACGTACGTAACATAATAAATCGAAGACTCATCCGAAATAAATTATAATACCTGACAATATCACAATTTGAAACAATGAGTGTTTCGTTGTTGTGCAACTTATATAACCATGGAAGACAGTAAAGATCAAAAGAAATAGCTTCAGATTCGACTATTCATTGTAATAGAAGTGGTTTGGTAACGATCTATTTACATAAAAATATTCGTACACCTTTTACGTACTGAAAGTTTTATTGTTAATGGTGACTTGAATTATAACATTCATTTAACAATACTCGAATTTGCTTTAAAATTTGTAATGTTCAGTTAATATTCGTTGGTAAAATAATAGACTAAAAGTTGGGGGCTGGTGATGTTGACTAGCTACTTTCCCTATAGTCTATTCCTGCCAAATAAGGGATAACTGATGCTGATTGCTCTCGTGTAACTTTACGCTAAATGTAAAACAAACCAAGCCAGTAACCTAGCGGTAAGTTTGAGGGCTTACAAGGTATGCTCGTGGTTTCCATTGTATAGCTTTCACTTAACAAACAATAAGAAACGAATGTTGTCCTTGGCAGAACAGCCACAAGACTGTCTTTTTGCGTATTTTTTACGATTTGCCTGCTACAGGTATCCACAATATAAAAATAAACATGTTGTGGGGAAGCTATATTAACAAAAACTGTTTACTATGTTTCAGTAAAAAAACAATAGCTTTGAACCTCTCCTGCAATTGTAAAATTTCAGTGGATTAACAGCTGCACATTAAAAAGCTTGCAGAACATTACACATTGCACAGGCCCGAAAAGGTTTTTAATATGTTCAGAAATAAGTATTAATAAATTTAATTACATGGTTTCCATGTAATTTGTACAGGCCTTGGCACATATTTTTATAATTCATATGCATAGTAAGTCGCGTCTTTTCAATGAAACTAATGCGATAATCGATGAAAATTACTATTTTCCTAAACCTTGGCCCACTTGTGCTAATATAAGAGGAATGGCAAGGTGGTTAGGGGGCGCTCGACTCGTAATCTGAGGGTCGCGGGCTCGAATCTCCGTCACAACAAACACCCTCACCCCTTTGAGCCGTGAGAGCGTTATAATGTAATGGTCAATTTTACTGATCATTGGCGGTGGGCGGTGATGGCTAGCTGCCTTCCCTCTCGTCTTAAACCGCTAGCTTAAGGACAGCTAGCGTAGGTAGATCTCGTGTAGCTTTGGGTGAAATTCAAAAGAAAGAAAAGAAAGTTTGTGTGTTTTTGAATTTCGCACAAAGCTACTCGAGGGCTATCTGTGTTAGCCGTCCCTAATTTAGTAGTGTAAGACTAGAGAGAAGGTACCTAGTCATCACCACCCACCGCCAACTCTTGGGCTACTCTTTTACCAATGAATAGTGGGATTGACCGTCACATTCTAACACCCCCACGGCTGAAAGTGCGAGCATGTTTAGCGCGACGGGGATGCGAACCCGCGACCCTCAGATTACGAGTCGCATGCCTTAACACGCTTGGCCATGCCGGGTCAGAAAAGAAAGAAGACAACGAACATAATTTGTTGTTTTATTTGAATAAAATGTTTTAAAAACTTCTTGTGGTTAGGAGTTTAGCAATAATTTACCTGGTTATAAAAATTATAAACAAACATAAATGATAATGAGAGATAAAACAGTAATGAAAAGAACAATAATTGCCGATTTTTGGAATAACAATTTCTTGCTCTAAGAGTCGTACTACAGCCAATACAGTTCAACATCTTTCATTGCCAGTAATTCAATACCGTGTTAGTTTTAACATAAGCACAAACGTAAACTTTATTTTTAGTTTTTATAGTTAAACACAAATCTATACAATGGATTCTTTGTGCTACACCCACCACAGATATTGGAATTCAGTTTTTAGCGTATAAGTCTACAGATTTACCGTTGACGCCACTAGAGACCAATTTTTTAGGAAGTTTGTTTGTTTGTTTTTTGAATTTTGCGCAAAGCTACACAAGGGCTATCTGCGCTAGCTGCCCCTAATTTAGCAGTATAAGGCCAGAGAGAAGGAAGCTAGTCATCACCACTCACCGCCAACTCTTGGGCTACTCTTTTATCAACGAATAGTGGGATTGACAGTGACTTTATAACGCCCCCACAGCTTAAAGGGCGAGCATGTTTGTGCAACTGGGATTCGAACCCGCGACCCTCAGAGTACGAGTCGTACGCTTTAACACGCTTGGCCATGCGGAACCCGAATTTTAATGTAACTTCTTGTTGTGGAATCAATTCTATATGATATAACATACGCAAATGCCCGTTTTCAGCTATGGCTTTTATTAGCTAAATTCATATCCACACTTATCGTATTCTTCTCTCTTAAACAACAACAACAACAAGAACAAAAAACTCGTTATAGCAACTGACATGTTTTACACCACTCTTTAAATATGTGTATTCGCTCCATTTGTTTGGGAACCATGTTCTCTTGTCATGAATCTTCGTGTTGTGTGGTGAAATGTAAAACCTCGGCCGGCCATTCCAAGTGCATAATGAACACGAATCGAGACTGTTTGCCATCCGCGTCACTGGCCATCATCACATTCAAGTGAAATGAGCTAGAATAAAGAAACCGCCCTGGGCTATAATGATTCGGTCCCGTTTACTCCGCTACAAATCTCGGGATTTTTGTCAGTGTTACGTTACAAGCGTGACAGAAGCCTAAACATCGGGCGATTATTTTCTTCCTCGAAATTTTCAGTTACACTAGTTAGAGGTTTCTTGAAGCATTTTTGAGGAAACAACTTTTTACATTTTCACTAGTACGACTTATCATTGTATTAATTAGAACAATGCAACGGTCTAATGGTTTTTCATTAATGGAAAGTGGCATTTATGTACAGGGTAAAACAGTCTTCGTAATTTATTACAGCATTTCATTTATATAATAATAATTTTCGACCAAATCAAAATATCAACTTGGCCATCAAAACAGCAAACTAAACATATTTTGCGATGTGAAGATTTATAAAGCTAAAAACCGGGGTCGAATACCAGTAGTGAAGACAGCACAGATAATCCATTGCATAGCTCTGTGCTTAACAACAAACAAACGTACGTTTCTACTTATAAAAGTTATAGTGTAATGTTTCATCAGGTTGGTGCACTCTCTGTTAACGACATTTTCGTCTGTAATCCCAGTAATACTGTATGAGGCCCATTTATTAAAAACATTAAGCAACACATATCACAGATACAACTTATGCCAGAGCTACTTTAAATCTATTAATCGCAGTGTATATCGCAGGGGGGGCTGTGATATATATGAACTGTTTGCATTTTTATTATAATCATTATTGCAATATACTTGGTTATTCGTAGACAGCCTCAGTTTGAAAATAGATAACGTATATTGTTGTCGATGTTTTCTTATTTATTAAAGATGATTAGCACTATCAACTAGGTTCCTCCTGCTGGTGCTTAATATTCAACTATACTTTACTCACTAGAGAAAGGAATTTATCCACCTAGCTTCTACCAACCAGTTTAAATAGCTCCTTTGCCACGTTAGCCAGGAAGGGACAACAGCTTGAAGTGGTATGTTAATAATAACCTGTACGTTGAAGTTGCCTCAAGCTCTTGCTGTTTGATACATAGAGCACTTGGATAAATTAAACATATTATTAAACTCGTTTATTAATTCAAAACCACTGTGCTTCAGTGAGCGGCTGGTCGTTAATTAATCAAAACGTGTTAACTCTATGCTGGAAATATTCCATACTGACAAACGTTGTACGCATTATATTCCTGCGTTATCGATTTCAAACTATACTGTAAAGGAAAAAAAAGAAAAACAAACCCATTTTTAAAATCATAGTTTTTCGCCATTTACAGTCACTCTTCAGGTTTTAACTAGATGTTTTATAAGGTTTTACGTTTCTATTTCTACGTTTGCCGATATATAATTACCTGAAAATTTTATAATGTTTCTATAATGTTACCGTATGTATCATGTATACCCATATATAATACCTTGTGCGATTAGAAAGTTTAATAATTCTGTTATTGCCATGTTCACATGCAAGTTCCATTTGAAGGCCAGTAAATGTTGTTTTTTTTTAATGTTAGGATGTGGCAGCATTATTATTAACATTCTTTTACACACACAAACATGGTTGTCTATGCAAATACAATGAGCGATTTGAAATAGATTTCCACTTTTTTGCATGATATGTTACGTGCTACATTGTGGTGAAAAGTAGGAAAGCAGCTTTCTCCTTCACAGAAGACGCTACGGTTAGGTATTGTTATGTTTGTAGCGTTAGATGGTTATTCGGCCAGTGAAAACTTGAAACAGTGGTACAACATACAACAAGGTTTGCTACTGTAAATATGTCTATCGAGTACTATCCAAGAACACAACTCTGAGTCTCCTATATTTGGAATTACTATTTAAAATATTTTATTGGATGCACGTGATAACTAACAATCAATCAACCACTAGAAAGTCCCCCATCCTCGTACGTAGGAAGGACGAGCAATTCTTTAAAAAAATACGATATCTACAAAACAAATCTCTTCGTGATCAAGAACAAAGGTATCAAAATATCACAAACAAAATGTTTATTTATTTATTTTATTAATAGCATAAAATAACCGCCCGGGCTTCGCTGCAAGGTAAAAAGCTCGCTAATTATTAATGGACTTCGAAGTATTGCTCTAACTACTACATCGTTTGTTTGTTTTTTGAATTTCGCGCAATGTTACACGAGGGCTAACTGCGCTAGACGTCCCTAATTTAGCAGTGTAAGATTAGAGGAAAGGCAGCTAGTCATCACCACCCACCGCCAACTCGTAGGCTACTCTTTTACAATAACGAATAATGTGATTGATCGTACAATTTTAACGTCCCCACGGCTGAAAGGGCGAGTATGTTTAGTGTGACAGCGATTCGAACCCGCGACTCTCATTTTATGACTCAAGCCCCCTAACTACCTGACCATACCTGGCCAGCTGCTGCATTATCCACAGTTACGTCTACCCCCTAAGTGGATGGAGAGCATACCCGAAAGCATTCTCCGTTAGTAACTCTGCCGTGGTGCTACTTTGGTTCCACTAGCTTCTGAGTGGAAGTACGAACACAGTCTGAAAATTGGTTTTCCTGGTAACCCCTGTGGGGAGGGAACAAAGAACAGAAACTCTTATCTCAGACACGGATTTTACGACTCTGGAAACTTATCACCATTTTATAATAAGCCTGGGTGACCTTATAGGTGTGTTTTAACCCCATTCATAGTGGGTCTGTGCCATGTATCTAAAGTCACCTCATGTAGGGAGATCCGTACACGTAAACAAATCTCATTAAGAAACGTGCCAGTGGTACCAAAGTACATGAGAATCGTTTGATTCCGTCAGCTTGTTAGTGTGCGCGTGAGGGAAGAAGGTGTAAACGTACTTCAAACATGGCATCTTCCGGATCTCGAGGAGACCACAACACCAAATGTTATGCCATGTTACAGTTCAAATACTATGGAAATATACTCCTAGACCTCTATCATCTCCAAGTAACCTTCTGATTGTTTCAAACCTCATTAGTAGGAGGGGGGGAGGTTGCTACACTACATAGATAGGGAACCTCGGGCCACTCCCAGTACACCTCGTTATCGAACAAACTTACAACACTACATAAGTTTATGTGGTATTACTAATATTTATTATTTATTAGTAACGTATCGTTTTATTACTAATATTTATCATCAGTTTATGGTTTTATTACTATTACTTATTAGTAATATATCGTTTTATGACTAATATTTATTGGTAATGTATCGTTTTATTAGTTCTAAACTTTTAACTTTTTTTCAATACTTAGTTTTGTTGTTGCTCGCATCTGAACTTTTAACCGTATTATAACTTGTAATTGCTCAGCATAAATACTATATCAACGTCACTGTTATGTTTCATGTCTATAATGATAACTATGTCACCATGCTAACATTTTATTGATATACCTTTTAGGCCTGAATTCGGAACTGTACTATGTGCGAGACGGAATGGTAAACACATACGCCTTAGGCTTCGAAGTTGTTGTGCCAAACGAAATACCCGATCTTCATTTTACTTGGCAAAGCTTGAGTAGGCACAAGGTAAGTAATCTTATGATGGTTTCCATCTTTTACTTTACTATCTAGATATCTAGTTTAGGAATTATCAGTTATGAACTAATTGTTAATAGATTGAATTGTGAATTTCAAAAACGTTATTATGCTGATTTAGCTAACTTATAGAAGAATACTTGAACGCAATATATCAGTTATATAGATCAGGAAATTAGATATAATTTATTATTTTCCCAGACATTATTGATTTTATTCGCGATAACGGTTTACCGCAATCTAAAAAAATTATGCATGCATGAAAAAAAAGTAAACGTTGAAGCTCTTGAAACCTAAATCAAGCTCTACAAGAATACATAATACAGGCGTGGCAAAGATTTAACTCTCCGTTTGTCTGAAACCACATGTTTTGAATGGCAACTTATGACCTCAAAGCTTGTTTTTGGCTTATTGCACTAGATGTCGCAGGACGGGCGTTGGACTTTGCATGACGTCTGTAGACCAGCTCTCTCCGGGAGTCCCCTTTACTTTTTTTTTAACTGGTCACACAGATAAGTTCAGCGACACGCTGGCGCCCTGTTTACTATCGGCCCGAGCAAAAAACACATTATATTAAAGACCGATAGTTGAGATTGTACCTGTCATATCTGGAACTTCTCTCGAGTTTAATGATGGATAGAAGAATAATATCATGCTTATTTAATCAAGCAATCGTATTTGCAGTTGATACATGCGTTAATAACTCATATTTAGGCCTAGAAAAAAATGCCTTGTTTCCTGTTGCTTTACCGCCCCACGTAACAATGCTCGACCCTAAAGTTTTTCAACGTTCCTAATAAAAAAAATAATCTCCCGACCGACGCTAATGAAAAACACCCATTGATTGTTTTTTTCATTAAATTTTTATACTAATCTTCTATCATATTGTGCAAGGTAAAGATCATAAGAAACCACGTCTTTGATTCGTTTGTTCATGTGTCAATGATATCAGCCTATTATTTCTCAGAATACAGGTTTGGTTAAATTGACCGATCATGTGTTGTTGTTGTTGTTGTTTTTGAATTAAGCACAAAGCTACACAATGGGCTATCTGCGCTCTGCCCACCACGGGTATCGAAATGCGGATTTTAGCGTGTAAGTCCGCAGACATTCCGCTGAGCCAGTGGGGGGGCGCGATCATGTGACCACTTTGCACTTGTAATAGTCTCGATCCAACTAAATTTTAGTATAGGATGTTTCTTTACAAAATTTGGCAGACTTTAAGTAAACCTTCTAAGTTTTTATACATACCAAAAATCTGACTTTTTAGTGAAGCATTTTTACTAAACATATATTTGTGAATATATCGTAACTTTTTGACTGCTCCAAATACAAAGTGATTTTGAAATTAACATTAAGAATACCTTTTCATCTCAAAAATGTCAAATGCAATTTGTGTAATCTTTAAAACCTCCAAAATACATTTTGAGCGTGCTTTCTTCAGTTATATTTTATCGCATTGAATAGCCCCTCAGTGGCTCAGCGGTATGTCTGCGGACTTACACGCTAAAATCCGGGTTTCGATACCCGTGGTGAGCAGAGCACAGATAGCCCATTGTGTAGCTTTGTGCTTAATTCAAAACAACAACAACGCAATGAATAAAGGCCCCTTTCACCCAAGCTCTTTCGAAAGATGATCCTTTCTTCCTCAGGGAAAAATTAGGAATCTTTTGTCGTTATTTTATCCACCCTGATTTTATACAAGGTTGTTCAATTTGACCAACTTTGTAGCTACCAGAAAAACTCACAATTAATCTAAATTACCATTTTTTCTTTCTAAAATAACTTCAAATTGTAACATGTAACTACAGTTGTTTATCATAGCAACTTTGAATTTGTAACAGTATGTATCTATTTATATTCAAATTTCATTGCTCTTTAAACAGTATCTAACTACTATTCGCATCATTATGAGTTGTAAATCAGTTGAAGAATGTACAGTTCATACTACTCTATCGAATTACTTTACCCACGCGCTGCTCTGAGCTGCTAGCGTACATGTTTCGAGAAAATATTTTACTATATTACTATTATTCTTTATTTTACTTAATCCAACCGCAGCTAACTTAAGGATCTCCCATTTCACATTTTAGTTCTGTAGTTTAACCATATGTCTAAATAACAGTTCTTATACTAGAGCTTAGCATCTAATGCAATCTGATATATTACAATTGCAGTTGTATTATAAAATATTTATCTGCATTACAAATATCCCGCCTACCTACCCATTTTTGTGGACATAAAAAAATGCCTACCTACTTAACCTATTTTTTGAGCATTAATAGGAACCAAAGCATTTTTTTTATCCATTATTATAGTCTGATGTTTAACTGAAATAGAGTTTTACGCTGATTGAAATGTTACAATCTTGTATCTCCATTTAGGAGACTTGCCAGCAATATATGAAAAAAATCAAAATTCAGTTGTTACTTATGATTAAGAAAAATGTGTAGGAAGATAGCTCAACTAATGCTTTGAAGCTGAGCTCTAAAAATAAATTTGGAGATTTCGTGAGTTGAAAAAAGGGGTGACTCCCAGTAGTTTGGAAAGAAAGATTTTGGAAAGTAATGAGCTATTTTACGATTTAGCTAATATATTCAAACACCCTCATTAGAAAGAACCAACTTTTTAAAAAGAAACCGTCGAAACCTACGTTTTGACTATTTTTTTTATTAATTTAAAAGTTGACTGTTTTTATTGAAATATGGTAGAGTATTTTTGTAACTTATACCAGCGTTTCCCAAACCTTTGTTATCTCGGTTCGTTTTTTTAAATGAAACAGCCTGCCCGCCCGTCATGTTTGGTGCACGTCAAGGGGAGGGGGCGCCCCAGGTTGGGAACCACTATATCAAATACTGTTTTTTTCATGAGAAAGAGAATTGAGGCTGTCTTCTACTTTTCAAACGTATTTGAGAAAACACAAAAACAAACGTAAGTTAGGAAGGATTATTTTTGAATATCGTATACTTCGAATTTCCTGTTTAGCCCATATGTTGCATAAGATTGAAGAGACCAAATAACAGACTTCTATGGGAATATAAAAAACGTCATATAATGATGTATGCTTACTTCAAATCATTACGATAAAACAAAAACGTTTCACTTGACGTATTACAACGTCCACTTGAATATCATGATATTCAGATTACCAAAAATTGAGTTTAAATGTAGTATGCACCCAAATATGCTTTAAAAGGTATTAGTTAGGCATGATTAGTGAAAAATCAGCTAATTTTTTTTTATGATAACTAATTTTAACATATACTGATTTGAATAAAAAATCCAGAAACCTAATTTTTTGGGCGGATTTTTTTATTTTCTGTATTTTATAACAACATTTCCACTACTTGTTTTGTCTAGATTTACCAACAAGTAAAAAGCCAGTAAAGACTCATAACCAACGTGGTTTATAGACTTATCAGGTTTGCATAGTAAACTACAAGTAATGACTGGCTTGTAACTGTTGTTGCCATCAGTATCACCATCTAGTAGACTTTGTAATAGTAAAACACTATTTGTATTAACTTTGGATCAGAGCAAGATACCTAAATAGATCATAACTAAGTTAGCCGTAACGAACAGAGCTAATTAAATATACTGCCCTTACTTTAAAGATTAGAAAGAATTGTTCTATCCGTTGGGTATAGTCCCTTTTAGCGGTATTTTGGCCCATAATCCCAATAATGTCTCGAGATACGACCAGATTACATTAGTCCTGAATTCGTATACTAAGGTAAAAATAAAAAAAATATATTTTCTAATTTTTATAATAAAAATGTGACAGTAAAATATTATGTAATAAACATCCTCACTGATACTCGTTTTTTTTTTTAATTTTGCACAAAGCTACACAAGGGCTATCTCAACTAGCCATCCATAACTTAACAGTATAAGACTAGAGGGAAGGCATTACTACCCACCAACAACTCTTGGGCTGCTCTTTACCAACGAATATTGGAATTGACGGTCACATTATAGCACCCCCACGGCTGAAAGGGCGAACATGTTTGGTGTGATGGAGATTCGAACCCACGACCCTCGGGTCACGAGTCGAACGCCTTAATCTGCCTGGCCATGCCGGGCCGGTAACTGATACTGGAAAATGATGATGAGGAAAAAATAGCATATACCTTATTTACGGTACACAGATAAAAAGTTATTGTAATCTAAGGTATCTCGGCTTAGTAGATTATCTAATAAATAAACAGGCGTTCTTTCAAAGATACCATGTTTTCACTACTACCAACATTAAATTCATCCAAGTAAAACACTAGTGATGACTTGAAACTTAAGATTTTCCAGCATCAGGGGTGTGAACAAAATAGCTTGTAAAACTATTGGCATCTTTCATGAAAATTGATAGAATGTTAGTCTTACCTCTAATTAAAATTATAAACGTTTAAGTGGCTTAATACAGCTTATTTTTTATGTATGTTAAAATAATTTAATTGTTATTCGTTGCAATGATAACAGAACTAAACGTTAACGTTAGGTTACAACTTGTTACTTAATCCACTTATCATAGATGTGTACTCTCTAACACCTCGTCATAACTACGTACAGATGGTTTACATCCACAAAACATTTTCTGAAACAATAAAGCATTTTTTTATGGATATAATGTTACATTTTACATTATTATTCTAAAAAAAACCTCAAATCTAGAGGTATGTTAGTAAATACTTGGTTAGAAGCATGGAATAATCCTATAGTGCCTGTATTTACAGGACTGAAGTTCTGACCAAATTTGGAATACTACAAAAATTTTTCCAAATGCTGGATATCAGTATTGTGATGTTCCTAACAGATCTAAACACTCTCACATCACATTCAAAACAACAGATTCATACCTATTTTATACCAAAAGAAACAAGCAGTCAATAAAATGACATATTGTTTTCTTGTTGAAGAGGCAAAACAAACAGTTAGCACAGAAGTAACTGACAGCAACATACTACTATTAAAAGGAAGAACTGACAGAAACAACGTTACTATTAAATATGAATTTGAACTAGGGATGTATGCAAGTTTACCAGTTTTATTAGATATATCATTTTTTCATAAATATTTTTTATAATTTTAAATGAATTGCTCTTAACAGTCACTGAACTAATAACTGAGGATTCATGGTCTAGAAGCAGATGGAAAAATCTAGTAAGAGATTGGTTGTGGTAGCATATACTGACAGATTTCCATAACATTTGGGGCTCATATCCCACTTCTAATGGAATAATGTTTGTATTTATGATAAAAAGGCTAACACTACCTACTACTGTCCTTAATTCTGAACTATTGACCAGAGGGAGGATATTCAGTCAGTAACGTCCTACCACTCATCATCCATGCTAAGGGATTGAACTATTGATCAGAGAAAATGTATTCAGTCCAACACACCCTGCCATCCATCACCCACACTAAGGAATTTATTTTCACCATTAAATGCATATACAGCTTAAAGTGTGGAAAATTGTACAAATTCGAACTCAGCTTTCTAGATCCAAAACTGGAGCTTTACCACAGGCCTAATCTGCACCTCCAATTACTGTTTAAGTAATAATAAAATGTATGATATCTGTTATACATCAAAAGAACCAAGCAATCGGTTTGTACTAAAAATGTTAGTTTGTTTTCTTGTACTTTTCCAGTATCAAAACAAAAATGTCAAGATAGTATGTTCAGGATGTAACCAGTGTCTTTAGAATTAAGCACAAAGCTGCACAATGGGCTATATGTTCTCTGCCCACCACACGTATTGAAACCCCAATTTGAGCATTGTGAGTCTGCAGACATACTGCTGTGCCACTAGGGGATTAGATGTAATCAAGATGAAAATAAAGCCCATTCATTTCAGAAAATATGTATGTGTTTCTTCTACAAAAAATGTATGGGACTATCTGCCTTCTCAATTGAGGGGAATCAAACCCCTGATTTTAACTTTGTAAATCCATGGACTTACCACTGTCCCAGCAGCAGATTTTTAGAAAAGTTTTACTAAATACAAAACAAATGTAATAGGAGCATTTGATCATTTTGTATAAAAAGCATTGTAACATTTTTAAACATAGAAAAACAGTTACTGAACTTTGCCTAAACAGACATAAAAATGGACAAAAAATTTTAGTTTCCACGCAGAAAACATTTAGAGATATTGCAGCCCAACCGAGATTTTGAAATAAATTGTATAACAGCAGCACCATTACTGTATACACAAGGTCAGACTTTTGGACACATTTGGAGTGTTGCCAGAGCTCTCCATAATGCTGGAATGTTACAATTCTTATGTTTTTGAGCATATCTACACCATTTATCACATTACAAGAAGTAACTTCATATGAACCATTAAAAAAATGGTACAACTGATAATTTTTTAGCTCTCCTTTTTCCTTGTTGTGGAAGCAAAACATAAATGTAAACAAGTTAGGGACATAAATGCAATCTGGATTAAAAGAGAGAATGACCTTAGTGCTTATAAGTGGATGAGAAATAAAAATCAAAGGCTAGTCTGACAGCCAAAGATTAAATATCCATGTTGTAGTCGTATCTGATAGCATAGGTTAAAACCTCATTTTAGTCAGGATTTTATTTTTCATTTTAAAATTGTTTAACATATGGAATATATTAATAGAAACAAGGAAAACAGTGAGAAATGATTGTGTGTAAGTAAAAAAAGATTAATAAATTTTCTTTAAAGATCAAAACAATTTACACAAAAAAAAATTCAAGTGAGAATAAAAGAGTTATTCATACAAAGGTCTGATATAAAAGAAGAGTCAAATTCTATAAAACAACAAAGATGTGGTGTTAAAATGTGTTAGTTAAATAACACAAAGTTAGGGGAAACAATCCGGCCCCTTATTATATAAATGTAGTATCCTTTTCTAATTGCAATATAAAAGGAAGCTAAGTGTTATAAACTTTGTTTATGTTTATCCTATCTTAAATTTCATCTTTACATGTTGCTATTAGATATAACATAACTTTTTTTTGTGAAGTCACTTCTCTATATGACATGATATCTGAAGTTGGATTCAGGTTCATAATCATCCAGCAGATAGTTCATTGTGGTTTACATTAAAGCAAACACAACAAATCTTTATATAACTGACCATGTTTATTGTTGTTTAGCACTAAAACTACACAACAACAAATATTTATATGATTGACCACTTTTATTGTGGTTTAGGACTAAAACAAACACAACAAATATTTATATGATTGACCACTTTTATTGTGGTTTAGGACTAAATCAAACACAACAAATCTTTATATTGCTGACCACTTTTACTGTCATTTAGCACTAAAACAAGCACAACAACAAATATTTATATGACTGAACATTTTTATTGTAATTTAGGACTAAAATAAACATAATAACAAATCTTTATATGAGTGACCACATTTATTTTAACTTTACTATTTTGTTCATGTAAACATTATGATCTAATCGTTTAATATTGAAGTGGAATTTATATTGAAAATGTCAATTTAGTTTTCCAAAATTAGAATATGATTTGATCACGTAAGCATAAAATGCACAATATGCTTTTCGCAAACCTTTGTTGTATTCACTGAATAGTTTAATTATCATGTTCCCTAGTAATTTCCATAATTAAGGTGTTGTCTAGCTTCATAATTGTCCTCCTGCCGAGCAACATCCTCGATTATCTTGAAGTTTAACTTTTAGAGCTCTCGCGTAGCCCAGCAAAATCCGTGATTGAAGGAATGAAAGCCACTGATGTGACTTTTTGTAGAGTAGATGAGTGCATGTGATAACAAACATCATCTCAGAACGAAGAGACTAGAGCCAGTGTTGTTTTCGTTTTCACCCTGAAAAACTTACATTCCTGTAGTGACGGAGATGGATTAAAGTGTTTGTAGAGCAATCTGTTAAAACGAAAATAAGCAGAACTGTTATTGTAAGTTTATATAAAAAAAAAATTACTGTGACATGTAGATAGGGGAGCCATCTTTTGTTACAAGTCCTGTAGAATATATATAGTGAAAGTGAAATAAACTAGCACTAAAATAAAGTTGTAAAATGATAAACAAGAAACTGTAAATGTATAGCCATAGGTAAATAAATATTAATTACGAATTGATGATAGTAAATAGAAAGTGTAAAGATTAATAGCAATAATGATAATAATATATACTCTAAATATAGCAAATGTGACACAATTACTAAATAAAAACATAGTAATAAAATAAAAATGATTTGTATTTTAAATACTTTTTACTTAAGTTAGTAATATCAACAATTTAACTATAAACGAGCCAAATAACTCAATTGTTTCATTTGTTCAAGTGTTGATTTCATGACTTATATTTACGGTGCTTCTGTTCCAATAAGCCCTCTAGTGGCTCAGCAGTACGTCTGCGGACTTACAACACTAAACCTGACGTTTCGATACCCGTGATGGGCAGAGCACACATAGTTCAATGTCTATTTTTATGCTTAATTCAAAAAAACAATAAAAATACATTTAGTTTAAGTTTTAAGTAAACCATACTGTTCTTTACTTTTTTTGTGTTTCGAAATTAATACCTGTTTTTCCTTTACCTTAAAGAAAACTGTAAATATCCTAATAAAGAAATAATTTTTTATTCGCTTTTCGAATAGAAAAAACTTGTTCGAAACAACCTTTAATAATTAACAAACACAATTTTCATTTTATCATGAACGTGATATTAATTAGTATTCCATTCTTCCTGATTCTGAGAGGATTAATAAAACGTATTTTCACAAATTATTTTATAGTTAAATCTGTATATACAGCCAGCAGAAGCTAATGAAATTCAATAATACGATTTCAGGTGTTGGCAATTAATATCATCTACTAGTCAATATAACGCTGGTTTGGTTTTTGTATTTCGCGCAAAGCTACACAAAGGTTATTTGTATTAGCCATCCCTAATTCAGCAGTGTAAGACTAGAGAGAAGGCAGCTAGTCATCACCACCCACCGCCAATTCTTGAGCTACTCTTTTTGCCAACTAATAGTGGGATTGACCATAACATTATAACGTTCCCACGGCTGAAAGGGCGAGCATGTTTGGTGCGACGAGTTTCGAACCCGCGATTCTCAGATTACGAGTCAAACGCCTTAACCCATTTGGCCATGCCGGGCCTTTAATACAACGTTCCAACATACTGTTGTACATAGATTGCTGAAAGAAATTATATTGAGGAATATGAATATTCGCAAACTAAATGCCGTACTAACAGACATAATGAATAAAATATGAAAACCTACCAATATTTCTAGTTTCTTAATTCCACTCCGAAGCTGTTGTTTTTGTTTGACCGTCCTAACAGTTTAACATTAAAGTTAGTTGTTTAGTGAAACCAAAAGAGCATTTTCAACTCATTTGCTTAACAATATTCCCAAAATATTTTGAAATGTTATTTGTTTTTAATTAAACAAATAATGATATTGTTGCCTAACTTATATTGAACATTTTCCTGTGGCTAATATTTTTCTAATACTTTTCCTGACACTTGTAATATTTTTAATAGTACATTCTTTTTGCTACATGTTGAAAGTTTATTGTTTCCTTCTATTTCGATGAATGAACTTTTGTGTAAAGACTCAAGGTAAACTGTTGTCAGTTTTCCATACCGAAAAATACATTTTGCTTTGAATAATTTAAATAAGTAATTTGTTTCTGTATTGAAGTCCTTGTAGATAACTTCATAAGTTTTAATGGCACAGAATTTGTAGTTCGTTCTTAGGAATGATTCCTTATTAGTTTTTGAAAGAGAAAAATACTTTATCAAAACGTTGAGTAGCACTAATAATGACTCGGATACTGTCCACTCAACCAGATGTAATAGCATTTTTATGACCTAGAAACACTCTCCGTAGCTAATGGTGTCACTCACGTTACGGTGTTCATTAGATAAAGTGGTAACTACTTGTCTGATGTCTCTTTTTTACAACACTCTCCGTCATGGATATAAAGTTTCAGTTTTTTTTATCTATTGTATTGTTTAGTTTGTTTTCTATATTTAGTTACTTATATTTTAGAACACTGAAGTTGAGTATGCACGCTAACTTACCTATATTTTAACTTATTTCGAATGCGCAGTTATTCCATAACAATAACGAAAACGTTTTGAGACAACCCTCTGTTTAACTTAGCACTTAAACAAAACAAAGGAAAGAAAAAGAACAAAAATGTAGGTAATATACTCGACCATTACTTTTTACTATACGCACGAGACTACTTGATAGTTATCTAGTTGATATAACTAATTACAATAGCAAATTGTGTTGATAAAGCGAGAAGAATCTCGATTTGGTTTTAACTTGAAACTGTATTACACGCAAAATCAATCTTTCGAATCCTACTCTTGTTTACTATTTAACATGCTGAGACATAAACAAATCGCATCCGTCGCTAGTGATCGAAACATTCAATTATAACATTTAGAATAATGAAAATTGATTTAAGAGTGAAAACGTGTGTGGTTTTTTATCTATCAAGCAAAATGTCTTCAATCGATGTTAATATTCAAAAGACGATTAAGTTTGCAATTTCACTACCCCTGTGAAAAGTGATCGGCGCGTCATCTATCAAGCATTCGTAACATCTTTTCGTTTATTGTAACTTTATTTTTATCAGTTATCTTCCTCCTTTTAAAAACACTAAGTAGGAAGGGTTTGTTCTTTTAGATTTTTTTCAGTGATGTTTGTGATAATAGATAATACCTTTAACTCATAATGTTCTGTAAAATTTAAAACCCATGATATTAATTCTAAAATTGACAAAACATTTCACTGTTTTTAAATTAATGCAATTTATTGCATTACCGATATATTTGATTATGTGTTGTATGTGACTATATGATATTACGAACCACAATAAACAAGGTGCATAAAAATGGTTTAGAAACACGATTATAAATTGCATTAATTATTTCCGGATATCTTTTGTGTTTGACATAGAAAATACGTGATTTTGCCCAATATTTTTCTCTAGTTCTTTACATTGAGTGCTATAACGTAAAATTACACAATACATAGACCATGCTGGTAAGCTGAGGGTTATAAAGTATGCAACGTACACATTCTAAGAGCAGTGATACATTTATCAGCATTCTAAATCCAGTAAATTTAATATTTTACTTATGTTACAAGTGTTCTTTTTATATTCTTCATTTACAAATCGTAGTTGCAATTTACGATTTGCAACTTGTTTATTTTTCATCTTATCGATTTGCAATTTACGATTTTGTTTTAGTTGACTACATTTTTTCTTATTCATTCAGGTAAAATACTCAATGGCGGTACTGGTTAACAAGACAGAAGCCTTGCGAGAACCCCAACTGGATATTCCTAGTCAAGGTTTGTTGCCAGAGGAACAAAAGGGTAAGTTAACGAAAGAATAACTCATCCTTCAAGTTCAAGTTCTTGAACTTGCTAAACAACTACATGCAGGACACTTTTAGGCAAAAAGCATATCAGAAATGCTGTTTGCGAGAAAATTGATCTTATATAGGAATTTCTTTCATAAAGACAAAACTGAAAAAGGATTAATTATGCATTATAAGAATGATATGCTGATGCAGTTTCAGACTGTACCACTGAGGTATGAGTTACACTGTTTTTACCTGGTTCAGTTTCAAGACAAACTGAGTATTCTACAATGTAATATTATTATTATTATTATTATAGATCCGTCATGGCTAGGTAGTTAGGGCGCTGGACTCGTAATCTGAGGTCGCAGTTTTGAATCCTCGTCACACCAAACATGCTTGCTATTTGAGTCGTGAGGGCGTTATAAGTGATGGTCAGTCCCACTGTTTGTTAGCAGAAGAGTAGCCTAAGAGTTTGTGGTAGGTGGTGTTGACTAGCTACCTTACCTCTATTTTTACACTGCAAAATTAGGGATGGCTAGCGCAGATAGTCCTCGTGTAGGAATTCACGGCATTCACAAACAAATAAATTCGTTATCATAGTCTTATGGCTGGAGAACTACACACTCACAGCCTGCTCTAAGGAAGAATATTATTACAATGGATTTGTTAAACAATGCAGAAATGTAGAACTAAAGGATAAATAACACATAATAATTTGAAAAGGGCTCCTTTCCATGTTCTCTTTAGAAACTGTAAAACACTAGCACAGTTAAGCATTTAGTAACAAACTTCAATACCATATCAAAAGATCCCTGCTGGTGCAGCAGTAAGCCTACAAATTTCCAATGATAATTAATCAAGAGTTTGATTTCCTTCTGTGGACTCAGCAGATAGCTTCATGTGGCTTTGCTTTAAGAAAACACACATACATACACCCATATCCAAAAACAAATCCAAGTAACCTTTTTGTTTATAAGGTGAAAGATTTAGCTATGAAAAAAAAATTCTAAAATTATATTTTGATGAAATATATCCCTTAACGTAGCTGGTAAAATAATGAGAGTTTTTAATTGCCAGAAAGCTTACAAGCTAAAGGTTTACATCTTTTGAGTTTTATCTTGAAATCAATGGCTGTTTGAAAAGAGAAATGGCCAAAGAAACTTAAATAATAACAATGTCATTTTATCACATCCATCAGCTTCTAGACACAGCTACAATGGACTTTTTTACAGTCTGATTAAACATAATCATAAGAATCAATGTTCATCAGTGCACGTTGGGGGTTCTGTTGAAAGTTTGTAAAGATATATCACTTAAAATTAACCTCACCTTATGTCGCAGAAGCTTGTTACATTGGAAACTATGATGTTTTATAATTCATAATTATGGCCCATCATATTAGATTGATCAATGATGGAAGTAGTAGTCAAAGAGAGCATTGAACAAGAAACATCATTCAACTACTATAAAGATTAATCATTAGCAATTTAATCTTATATTTTGGTAAATTGATTCAGTTGAAGAATTGTTAAGTTTTGTGTTTTTTCTATATTGGTTGAGAATTATGATGATTTATACCTCTAACATCGAGATTTTTGTTTTGTTTTTCAAATAAATGTAATTTTTCTACATTTATTATAATAATCTCAAGGTTAAGTGGATATCCAAGTAATCAGTCTATTCAAGCTCATTAGAATTTATAACTGGATTGCTCTGTATTTTGTTCCATTTTTTCTTAACTTTGGTGTAAAAGAATTTTAGTTTACCAGTAACAAATACCTTATTGTTTAATATATTAAAATATATTTTTTCATTTATTTAGAATGAATTGTCTGGTAGTAATTTCTAAATAATGAAGAGATGAGTACTGAAAAATTTTATTTATTAATGGTATCTAGTATACATTTCAAAAAACTTAATAGGTGAGTTACTGTCATTAAAATTAACAAACTACCCATGGAGAGCAGAATTCAAAAGGTGACCCATTAAAAACATAATTGGTTTAGTATATCATTCTATTTTTATTTCTAGTAGTTAGAATGTATCAGCTCAATATCCTTACTGTTAATGTTATATTCAAATAATTCCACCAGTTTAGGCCAGCTCAAGGGATATAGGTTAGCACAAAATCCAGATATTAAGTTAATGATATAAAATATTCATGATAATAAAAATAACAAATAAAAGTAAACACTTTTTTCATGACAGTTGGTTATATAAAGATTATGGACTTTTTAAAATCAAAAAGGATAGTCGACTACCCACTTAATTTACAGCAATATTAAAACAAGAAATCTGATAGAAGGCTAGATAAATAGATAATTAAAAACATCACAGGCTAAAAATAGTAAGATTCTTCTTATCAGAAAAATTATAATTTAATGCTGTCTTATGATTTATATTCATAAATCACTGAGCTAGGTTAAACCTTTAACCTGTAAGTAACCCAGCTAAATTGTGAGTTCCTGTATCCAAATACTTATCCTAGAAAAGTTTGAATAATTTTTAACTAGCAGCAATTCATGAGGCAAACCATCCCTAGTTTTTAGCTCTGGCAGAGTAGCAGGTTTACAAAAAATAAATTTAGATTAATATTCAAAAATATGTAAAAAATATGAGCTATAAGGAAATGCTAAAAGTTTTGGGTAGTTTCACACTGGAGTGTAAAACTAAAAATAACTATTCAGATGATCAAATTAAAATATTAGAAATACAGAAAAGAAGAAAGTTACAATAATTGGGATTAAGCTGAGACTTTGTTGTTAAAGCTATAAACTTATGAAATAACCTGGTTAGTGATGTTGCCTGTGTAATCTACTTAAATTTTTCTAAATTTGTTTTGTTATGTTAAACAATATGAAAGAAAACATGAAACTTGGTTTTGATGTTTTGCTTTGTTTTATTAAGGAATAAATGTATTTAATTAGGTGGCTTTATATCAAATTGATATCTTTAATTACAATTACATTTGAATGAGGAAAAGCTCTGATAATTATTTTCAAAGTACTTATCTACATATTAAGACAACTCTGTTCCTTCTGAATAAAAGAAACATTCTCAGTAGTATGTTTTATCTAGTTTCATAGCATCATCAGTAAATATGGATAAATAACTGTCCAAGTTACTATATATATATATATATATATGATTAATATCAATACCAAATAACAAACTTCTCAAAACAGACAAACAGTAGTGACATTCATGTGGTCAGACTGTTTATCACTATTTTTGTTTTGTTATGTGAAAACAATCGTTTTCTGTTTTTAACTTTTACAATAATATAAAACTTTTAAAGTAATTTTTATGGGCAATTTTTTTTTCAACATCAGGTGACAGTATTAAATTTATTGGAAAGATACTACTGTTGACATTGCACATAAAAGCTTTCTGTACTTCACTAACATTTCTTCCAAATTAATAAGGACACCCTATACTTCTCTGTGAAAATGTATCACCCTTTGTCAAAGTTAGGTGTTTTTTTATATACTAGACTTACATCTACTGTACTGATAAACATCAGATCAATGACATTTTGATCACAAATAGCTTAAATTTTAAAGAACAAAAATAAATTTGATATGGAGTTACATGTCTTGTAGTACTGCATAGTTTTGTGTTTTGTATCTATGATCCATATGTTAATGAGCTCTCATCATTACTACTAAAAAGAACACTAGTTAATAACATGTGTCTCTGTTTTATTAATATAATACATCTCATTAAATAACCTTTGCTTTTCAAGATAGCTTTCTATTCTTATTAAAGTCTGTATGTTGAGATACAAAGAACTAATGATTGTTTTAATCATGTTTCCTCCATGATTTAGAGTTGAATGAAATAGTTCATGACTTTTATAATGTGTAGTTAACTTGCTGTTTTACTTTTCAGTTAGATTTTCTTTCAGAGCCATTTAATTCCACTATTAGTGACATATTCAGATGCCTTTGTTTGTTGAAGATTTATTGTTTTATAAATAATTATACACCATAAAATAAAATTATTTTATTTTTCAGTGTTTCAAGTATTGTTGCCATGTACAGGAAAACAGAGTGAAGAGGTAGATATAAGAATTCAAATCAATGTCACAGCTGAAAACCAGCCAAACAATACGTTTTTAACATTGAAACGAAGAAAGATATGTCTAAAGGGTAAGTTTAAATATGGTATGTTATATAATGAAAAAGCATAATTACAAGGAAATTTGCAACATTAACTTTCAAAATTGAGATTATAAGATAACCGATAAATAAATGAAACAAAGTAGTTGCTCTATTAACTTTGGGAAAATAATTTAGATAAATAAAAAGAAGCTACATGTATTTCAATGAGGAAATTGCTGAAAAAAATTAATTATATGTGGAGAAAAGTAGACAACAGCTGTAAAACATAGACTGAATGAAATATATTTGTGTTGTTTATATTCTTACTTGTGTTTGAATCAGAAATAGTGTGTAATTATTATGTATTTTTAGATGATAGCCATAATGGAACCATGTTGATGGGTAAGTGTGGAAACTGTCATATTTCATCTTTTATTTCACAGAGGTAAGTGATTTTAGCTCTTTATTTATTAATGCGTCTGTAAATCAAGAGACTCAACTTTCACCATTTTGTTATTTAACATTTTATAGGATCATTTGAAAGATGTGCCGTAAAGATTTGGCTGCATACGCATAAAAAAAATCAGAGTGCACAAGACAGTTAACTATAAAATTAGTGTTGACATATCAGGTTTTTGTTTTATTCATATAACTGTTTTTTAAAAGTGTTTCTTCTCTTTGTGGTAGCCATTGTTAATTTAGAAAACATTACTCTTTTTCCTTCATTAATGTATAATTAATAATTTAAAAGGTAAGTTGATTAAGGCAAGATCTAAGTTTAATGTAATACAACAAATGATAATTATATATATATAAAGAAGATTACAATTTGTAAGAATTGTTTTAAGTAAGAGTTTTAAATCTGTTTTAAGCAAGAGTTTTTTATAAAACTGATTTTTTTGTTGCATAGATTATTATTTAAAGATTTTATATATGCATAGTTCTGTAATATAAAATTAGGTGCTGAGTTCTGTTGAGTTGAAGATGAATTTTGACTTACAAAAATCATCTGATTGCCAATTGACTCAGCACTGTTTTAACATTTTCATTTATCTTCAGTTTGTAAGTTTTTCTGTTTTATTGATTTATTCATTTTGTGCCTTTAGCTCTAATATATGATAATAATTATTGCTCTAAACAATATAAAAAAATGTGAAACTGTGGAATTTAAGTTTTTCTGATGTCAGTAAAAAGAGAGTTTAAAAGATTTTTTTTATTTCAGACCCATCAGCTATTGTGGCATCAACTAATTCCTTCTACATATCTGTTGGATGTGCCAGTGGCCTTATTGTTATCATGACAATAGCAGCCACCACTTGTTACATACGAAGTCAAAAAGCACGTAGGAATAACTCCAAGTAAGTTATTTTAAAAATCAGTAACTATTAATTATATATGTTTTTATTTGAATTAGCAGTTTTTATTTTATTATATTTTTCCTGTCAACAATAACAGTTAAAATCTTCATCTGTTTTAAGTAAGAGTTTTTTATGAAACTGATTTTTTTGTTGCATAGATTATTATTTAAAGATTTTATATATGCATAGTTCTGTAATATAAAATTAGGTGCTGAGTATGAAATATTTTTTTAAATCAGTTATATCTGTTTGGAAACTTGATGCATTGAATATTCAGTATTTCTAAATTGGTAGCATTCAGTATAAAATTATGAGAAAAAATACAATTATTTTGAGTATTAAATTTGAAATTATTAAAAGTGTATAGGAAGTTGTGATCATTTGTTAAAACAATACACATTTGAACAGGTATATCAATAACAAGCCTGGAGTCAGTAATATCACTGGGGTCTCCCTTTCATTTTATTTATTAACTTTTCCTGAATTTAGGTCACAAATTCATGAATCCTGAAAATGCATTAGCCATTTTAACTTGTTAAGTAATGTGTATTTCTACTGAGCTTTGGAATATC
This sequence comes from Carcinoscorpius rotundicauda, assembly GCA_011833715.1. Lineage (NCBI taxonomy): Eukaryota > Metazoa > Arthropoda > Merostomata > Xiphosura > Limulidae > Carcinoscorpius > Carcinoscorpius rotundicauda. Next base: position 54,565,869 of record CM022395.1, read on the forward strand.
CTGCTGCTGGACATCAAAGCCACCCCTCTTCTCAGCTCTGCATATTTTTATGTTTGTATCCTAATCGCATCAGAATAACAGTATTTGGTTTGTCTACATCATAATTTGTTGTCAGTTACAGAGGAGACTCGATGAGAGGAGCTTCTTCCCAAGGTCAAACATTCTTGAGAGTGGACACACCAAATAATGCCAGTACAGTAGGAAGTAAGTTAAATCACAGATCACACTTGTCTATTCAGTTGGTTTGTGTAACTTAACAAGATTATCTTAATAGAATTTGTAATTAATTTTGGTAACTTAAAGATATTCACATGTGAAAAAAAAAATCTAAGCTAGTATTTTGGAAAATGTTTTAGGTTATTCTAGTTTTCGACATTTGACTCCGTTGTCTGTTAATGTACCGGTACAAATGAACAACCTGAGAGCATCTGAACTAACTGAACAGATTAGTGAGATTGACATTGAAAGGAAGAAAATTGTTTTACATGAAAAAATACAAGAAGGTAATGTTATTTATTCTCTGAACAAATTCATCTTTCTGATTATATTTTGTACTTTAAGAACATTTGTAAATATGTTTCAAGTATGGGTGAAAAAGTACTATCTTGAGCTTTTAAAGGCCATAAGGAAAAACCTTGGTGTGTGTGTTTTTAATGTATAATGTTTAGTTTTGCTGGACATATTCTAGAAGAAATACATCTTAAACTGTTTTATACAATGGAATAATTCAGATGTTCCAATCTAACTTTTATGATAAATTTAGAAAAATAACTTTTTGTCTATTTTGAAGGCTAAAACTTTATCTTTAAGTAGTCTAATAGTTTGTAGGGAATCATCTTTTGATGATATATTGTTCTCTTTGAACAGTAAGACTAAGGTGTAAGTTAAATATTTATTTAATATGTAAGAAGTAGATAGCAATCTGTTTAATTCACATGTGTTTGTGTGTGTGGTTTATTAGAATCATTTAATATAACAAGTAACCAGATGTAAATCATCTTCACATGATTCAATTGGGCAACCTTGTCATCCTCAGGAAAACAATAACCTTCAAACTTGTGAACTTATTCCCTATGCAGCATGAAGATTTCTTAATTAACAAATGTCTCACAAAGTTAAGACTTTTAATAGATTTATGTTATTCTCAAATCCATTCACTAAGTCAACAGTACTTAACATTTGACAAAACTGAGCTTAAAGAAAATAGAATAAATTGTTAACTACTAATAATGCAAATACATCCATTATTTTATATTTATATCTACATAAATTAGTGTTACAAAACACACAATGTATGTTTAAACATGCTTGAATCTCAAACAGTGTACAACCAACATCACAGATGAATATATGTCTCAAAGTTGACTAAACTTCATGGGTAAATGTGCAGTAGCCACCTATACAAGAATTATACTGATGTCCTGTCATAGATATCTTAGATAAGTTACAGATAATTACACAGAATTAACTTACAAATTATAATGTAAGCTTCTGTTCTATTAAAACATAAGATTTCAATGGCTATTGAAATTTAAAACAAAATTTGCACAAGTATGAGACAGTATAATGCCACATTGCACCACAAACTTTTGTACTGCTCAACCTTTACTGTTAAGCCTATAATGACTGCTAGAATTAATGAGTAACTTATTAAACATTTCTTTACTAAAACTCTAATTACATAAGTTTCACTTTCTCTTAAAGATATCAAATGGTTTAAAAGTACCGCTAACAAGTCCAACCATTGTAGAAAATACTTTTCTTTGTTTATACATTAAATAAAATACTTTAGGTATACTATATCCATAAGTTACAAGCTTGGTTATTGACTTTTAGGTTAAATGTAAGTAGTACAATAATAATGTTTATTTATTCTTTAATTATCAAAAACTGTATTTTTCATTTTACACATATTGATCACAAGCTTGGTCATTGACTTTTAGGCTAAATGTAAGTAATACAATAACAATTTTTATTTATTCTTTAAGTATCAAAAACTGTAGTTTTCCTTTTACGCATGCTAATCACTAAACTTACTTGAATTTATATTGAGAAACTTACTATTTCCATGCAGTTAATCTTTAAAAATTATGTATTTATCCTTTTCTCCCATTTCCAAGGAACTTTTGGTCAGATTTATCGTGGAGTGCTTGTTGAGTTTGATAGTGAAACAGGCATGAAGCAAAACACATTTGTGAAAACTGTGTCTGGTGAGTATTTATACACTAGTATCATAGTTTACTATTATAATAAAATGAAAACTATTATTTACAAGTTTCTAGAAATGACTGTGGTAAATTCTGATACATAAATTAAAGTAGAATGTAGAGCTAATACCACTTATTCCTCAGTTTCTCTGACAACTTCTGTAGTTTAGACAGGAAATGTTAGCTTTATTTCTGGAGGTAAAAAACATTCTCTCTTTTATATTTTGCCACATGCATTAGTCCTATCAGAACTGCATAGGTGGTGTTGTGTTATCCATGTTTGTTCTCACATTTAAAATATTTAACCTAACTGTATAAACTTTCACATACATTTTTTACATAATAAGTTGTTTGTGCTTGAAAAAAAGTTGGGATTTGATTTAGTTCTTGAATCACATCATAGGCTCTGAATCTTCAAAAAAGATATTTTTAAATGTTATTTTTTAAAAACCTTAAACGTGCTTGCTGTCATCTTAGTTTTATTGTTTTTGTTGTGCATTTAAAATCACATGTTCCCAATAAAATTATTTTTCAATGAAAGAAGCTGTTTTATGTGTGTTGTTCTAATACCAGAATGTTTATATTTTGTCTATTCATACAAGCTTATACATAAGAAAAAACTATTACAAATATAAAAGAAAAGATATTTTTAAATATTATTGATTGGAGAACTCCATACATGTATATCAAATAACAAATTTACTAATATACTCAAATGAACTTTTCTGCTATCAAAATAGTTTACCTCCAAAGAATACTTAGCACATTCTCCACAACCCTAAATATCCTTACCTTATGTCTTGTATAAAAATATTCTTGTAGTTTAGAAATAGACATAAAAAAGATTATCACAAAACAAAATATTATTCTTGAACTAGTTTCTTAAAGTAAAGGAGTGTCATGTGACAAACTAAACTTTAAATAAGTATATTTGTAAGAGAGTTCACAATCTGGTGAAATATAAACCTGTGTATTTTGATTGGCAGAAAAATTCTCAAAGGTGTATAATGGCTTTGTCTACAGGTAATACTCATTGGAATTGTACAAAAGTAAAAGTTAAAATTTAAAAAAAAAAATTTTGCACATTGCACTGAATTACAAAGTTACAAAATATGAACTATCATATATTTTTGAGTAAAAACATTGTAGAAATAGAGTTAAAAGTACTATTTCTATTTATAAATTTTTTAGTAATTCCAGTAGCTGCCCACTAGTAATAAGAGTATTAAATGGTAATGATGGAGTATTAACTAGAATTTGTAAGTTCCTTAAAATGTGCCACTTAATATTATATTATGAAATAGTTCTGGGTGGAATTCACATAATAAGCCAGCCTTGGCCAGATGGATAAGGCATTCAACTCATAATCTGAGGGTCATGGGTTCAAATCCCTGTGAGACCAAACATGCTTGCCTTTTCAGCCATGGGGGCATTATAATGTGATGATCAATCCCACTATTTGTTGGTAAAATAGTAGCCCAAGAGTTGGCAGTGGATGGTGATGGCTAGCTGCCTTCCTTCTAGTCTTACACTACTAAATTAGGAATGGTTAGCACAGATGGCCCTCGTGTATCTTTTTGAGAAATTCAAAACAAACCAAATTCACATAAATTAGCCATATTCATATTTCATTGCAGAGCAAACACAAATCAAGTATTAGATATTTTTCAGCAGAAACAGGATCTTAAATAATGTACAACAATGTTTTGTACTATTAATTTGCATTAATAAAAATGCTTGTACTAGCAAGTTGCATTGGCAAAGATGCTTGTGTTACTGAGTTACGTTGATAAACTTGTTTGTACTACTAAGATGCATTGGCAAAGATGCTTGTGTCACTGAGTTGCATTGATAAACATGTTTGTGCAACTAAGTTACATTGACAAAGATACTTTACTAATAAGTCAAAAGTAGAATATTTAAGCTATATATATTGGTATCTTGTGTAATGTTTTATGTTTCTTGCATCTACAGACTAATCATTTAGATGTGCTGTCTTATGTTGAGATGGGAGATAAACCTTATTAAAATGTGCCATCTCATGCTAAAGTTTTACCATTTTAATTTCCAAACCAATAATTGAACTTACCAGAAATGGCCATTCTTTGTTAGTTATTTTATGTTGAATTTGACTATTCTTTACTGACAGATCATCATTGTAATTGTTAGTTTTACACTGAGGTGGTCTTTTTTTTCATAATTAGACCAAGCATCAAAAGATCAGATCTCATTGCTTCTAGCTGAAGGAATGAAAATGTATGGAACAAATCATAAAAATGTGTTACCAATCATTGCTGTCTGCATGGATGATGTTCAGCACCCTCTTTTGGTCTATCCATTCATGAACCAGGGGAACCTTAAGATATTTCTTCAGAAGTGCAAGTTTTCAGTTGAAGGTCACTGTCATGTAAGTCAACCTAGTTGATAAGCCAAATTATCCATCTTTGACAGTGCACTTTTGATAAAGATATATTGCATTCTAACAGAAAAATAATTGTTTTTTTCATTCAGATATATTTGATGTAAAAAGTATTTAGTTTTAGAGAGTCATAACTTGTGGTTCCTTTAGAATTATCAGTATTTTCAACCATAGAGGTATCTCTTCAGGCTTATAACCTACCATAATTTACTTTACTAAATAATAATAATAATAAAGATGTGTTGCAAACCTTGTTTTCTCTCCAACATGAGTTTTTAATTGTATTCAATACCTTATTCAAGCTATCATTCAGAGCATTTCTCTTTCTAGAACTTGGGTGATTGTTTTTTTTTTCACAAATATGTTGTATTAAAAACAGGTTCTGTAAAACTGAACTTGATTGCAACATGTGTTAGGAGGCTTACTTGGTGATGAACTTTCATATAAACTAGTAGTTGTTTGTTTTAAAAAAATCTATACATAATGAAATAGTTTAAAACTGAAGTATGACAAACTGTGTAAACAGCTTTATTTATTGATTGTTGAAGTAAAAATTGTATTTAACAAAATGCTGGTAATAGATAGTGAAGAAATCAGGATATAAGTTAGCAATCATAAGAACCAACAACTTTTGTTGTTTAGTTCAGCAAAGGTACTAAGTCAGTGCTTCTCAATCCGATTTGCCAGACAACCCACATGTTTAGGCTTTGGTCATGACAACCTTCCATTACCTCTACAAGATTGAAAAGAGTTCATGTTTTATTTTTGGCACAGTCCATTATAATTCATAACAAAGATGATATATGCTCATTGAGGACTAAAATAAATGTTGACTCAATATAGACTGCTTGTGAGCATATCAGAAACCTGCTAATGACCCATCATATTATAAATGCTGTACTAAGCTCATACTCATTTTTATATTATATAATGTTATTCTAAAGGCTCAACATTTGCATCACCAATTGCACCACTGAAGATTTATTGATATAAAGCTTGCTTTATTTACTGGAGTACTAATGCATCTTTGTATGTAGAAAGCTATTCTGAGCAGATACATTTTAAGATTGGTTTATAAAATTTTACTCACTCTTCCAGACTCTGTTGACCCAAGACCTTGTTGGCATGGCAATCCAGATTGTGCAAGGAATGATATATCTTCACAAGAGGAAAATAATCCATGGAGACTTGGCCACCAGAAACTGTGTGTAAGTAATGACCATAATTTACCTGCTTCAATGTTTTGTTATTATTAAGAAAAGCATAATTTTATGCCAACAAATTTAATTTGTATCACAACTAAATTATTATAGAAAGTTATCATGAAAGCTCAAATAATGTTTTTTAAAGTGATGATAGCTAGTTGCTTCTTGTTTAACTTTCTGCAATGACTTTTCTGTAGATTCATAACATCTTTGGATAAGATAATTGACAACTTAAGAATTACTGTTAACAAAAAATCCAGAAACCAAGTTATTGCTAAATTGAACTTGCATATTGCTTTCAAAGATCATTACATAAAAAATTGGAATTTTTGATCTGTGTTCAATTGTATCACAGTATATTTATGTATTTTTTGGGTGACTAGTATATTTGGCTTGTGATTAGTAGTTAGACTTTTTATTGTGTGAAATTTGTATGACTACTTTACTACCCTTGTTTTTATTAAATTATTAAGAGTTATTTATTTTATAAATTATTTAATTATATCTACAGTAATTATACTCATAATCAAGTAGATATTTAAAAATTAACTTTATTTTATCTACTGATACTCAGTAATTACTTTTCTTTTATAGTAACATGTTTTATAATTATATCCTCAACTGTCAGTTTTAATTGTGTATAAGTAACAGATTGTAAATATTAACTTACTTTTTAGTTGATCCATTTAGCTGTCTCCAATTCAAAAATGTTTATTAAATTTTAAAACTTTTGTCTCAGGGTGGATGACAGGTTACTTGTGAAGATTACAGACAATGCTTTATCTCGTGATCTCTTTCCGAATGATTACCACTGTCTTGGTGACAATGAAAACAGACCTGTCAAATGGCTTGCACTAGAGAGCTTACTTAAGAAGGAATTCTCTACAGCTAGTGATGTTGTAAGTAGAAAAAAACATCATACTTTTAGTGGTACAACTAGGAAAGAGAATGGAAAGATATTGTTATTTGTTGTTTAAATGAATTTTTTAAACAATCTGAAACATTAAACCTAATAATGTACATGTTACATTAATAAGGTTAGTCTTATGCTTGGGGTTCTTAAATTTTACAGACTCCTTGTACCTCATATAGAATTTGTTAGTATAAATTGGTGATGAAACATAAATTGATTGTAATATCAACTAAAAAAAGATATATATACGGCTGTACTTTAAAGTACAAGAATGCTTTATTTGACACAATTATTTATAGGAATTTTACCATTTATGTTTAGTCTTCTTCAAACAGAAATAATCATTTCTGTTTTTTAATCATGCATCTTTAAATTTTTTCATTGGTCAATTTGTAAATATCAGAATATTTGCAATAACAAAAATGGTAGCTTTGTGTAGAAATAAGTTTTTTAAAATAGTTTTGTTTTTCATAAATTATAACTTCACTTTTGCAGATCATTGTATTTCAAACTATCATAATGGATACTGAAATATTTCCATAAAAAGCTTCTATTTCTTTCGTAGTGGTCATTTGGAGTGACTTTATGGGAACTAATGACCCTTGGTCACCAACCATATGTAGAAATAGATCCCTTTGAAATGGGAGCATCTCTTCGTGATGGTTATAGACTTTCTCAGCCAATTAATTGTCCTGATGAGCTGTAAGTATGCATGTTTTTTTACCAAATAGACTTTTAATGGTGTACCTAAATGTAGATGTTTTTGCTGAATAATCACTTTTATATTAAATCAAATATCTGAATTAATAAACGGCAGTAGAAAAGCAGCCTGTTATCTTTCAGTTACAAACTATTAAGGCTTTATGTCTGACAAATATAGTTAAATTTTACCAGTTTCATCCACACTGAAGAATTATCATCAAGTCCAGTTTTGTTGTGCTTTTTTCATTTTTTTTCAGTGCTAATTGTTGATCCCAGTCTTTGAAAACAAAATAAAGAAACATAATAATAAGGTAACAGTTTCCTATTACTTTATAAATAAACAAAAAAGTGTAAGAAAAACTATACAGCTGCTCTACTTTTAAGAAATTAGTGTAACCAATTACATTACATAGACCTTAAGATGTTGTAATGATCATTTCAAAAATCAAATGTTTCCTCTAAATTATGTGGTATAGAACATCTAATAATTTGTGGCTGTGCTACAGTATGTAAAAGTCTCAGTTGTGAGCAGAAGTTTCTTCAGGTACAACTTTTTCATAATACATTTCAGTATATTAGTTATACTGAACCGTTTGAGTACCTAATCTTATGGTCTTGCCAAGTACCTTTGCATCACTGGTCACATAATCACCTTGCTTCTAGTGTGAGGCCACTGATGATATGGAACCAGTAACAGCCTTCATGGTGTTTCATCTTTTTAGTGACTATCCTGGTTAAAAAATACTTGATATAAAAAAAAACAAATTAGTTAAATTAACTGATAAAAATATATTTATTATTTTTACTTAAACTTTGGGGCTAACCAGAATGAACAGTAGATGATTGGAGGTTTGAACTTTGTAATAAATTGTAGATAAAATAGCCAAAGGCTTAAACTATAACAATATATGTGCAGTACAACAGTATTTGGTTATTTAAAAGTGTTGTATGATTTAATGAATGAAAAAATACTTAAATGTTATTTTCAACTTTTTAAACAACAGTCAATATAGTTCAGTGCATGTATGTTAAAATTATAGGAAGGGTAAGCATTAATTTAAGCTGTTTTGATGAAGAGTATATTAACCATTACAAGAAACAATAGAATGTAGAAGTGAAAAACTGTCTTATGAAAATGATGTATTTAGACACTCGTATTGTTAGTATCATGTACGTACTCACAAGTGATGCATTTGAATTAATCGCAATGTAAAATATTTTGTGGGTTCTGAGTACTTGATGTTAGTGTACCTTGTAAAGCAGTATTTAACCAGTTTGTTTTATTTATGAATTATCTTTGCTGAAACAGTTTCTGTTAATTATTTAAGAAAGTACTCGATACTTTTTCTTGAAGAATATGAGTACTTAGCATGTAGGTTTAACTAGGAAGTTTTATTACAAACACAGATCAGGCCTTGATAAAGAAGAAAAGTTAAAAAATGCAGGATGTTTACCTGTACAATCTACAGCCCTACTATCCCTAAATGGGAACTGTGTTAAGCTAACCTCACTGGCACTACAAACTTTATGTAATATATGAAACATATATGCAATACGCCAATGAACTTCTTGTTCATAAAGTTGGTTTCTGACCTGAGTAAGATGCAAAAGGAATGATCACTGCCTGTAGCCTCCACTATACATGTAAATGTCTCATGTATAAAATGAATCTGTTTGAAAATCCAACCAAAACAATAGAAAAGATGTTATTTGGAAATACTTAATATAAATAAAGTGAATATGAATAGTAACATGTAAGAGAACTCTTGGAAGTCTGGTTACAATTTCAGATGACAATTAAACTAAACATTAATTTTGAGATCCATTGCAAAATAGTAATAAGTTGTGAAATATTTAAAGTATTTAGTAAATTAGGCTTAAACGTTGTGTGTGTGTGTGTGATAAAAATTGTTCCCAGAATAGTGTGTTCCATATCTTTGAGAATTTATTATCATTCAGACTTGGTCACCTATCAAAATAACGTAAAAGAAAATTTATACTTTAACCTTTTTCATTCACATTTTTAAAAGTGAGGTTTTGTGACATTTCGTTGTTATAGAAATGTCCTCAGCTGGCACCAGTTGGTTACATACAGCATATGTCTCACCTGTTTCTTTTAAACTATTGCTGCTTCTCCATATAATCAGCTTGGTATATGTAGAAAGACACGTTTGGAAGTGGAAACTTGTAAATATTTTGGAAATTTTGACAAAACATTCTAATAGTTTCATTAACTTGTAGCAAAGTTTCCTTTTTTTCATAAATGTATCATGCATGAACCATCATCTTTTTTGCCATTGCAAAGAAGAGCCAAGTTTGGCAAATTTCAGTTGTGTTTGAACTAATTAATGTTATTAGATGGCAGTCTGTGCTAAACAGCTTACTAGACAATGTGATAAGCATAATAAAAATCTGAAGTAATAAAATGTAGTGTATGTTCTGGTAAGTTTTATTGGATGTGAAGTCTGCTACACATATATTATAGGTACTACTCACAGTGCTAATATAGAAAAAAATCTATGATATGAATTCCTACACAATAAATCTTTAATTATGAATATGGAACATAAGACTTCAAAACTCAGCAGATATATTGCACATATGAAAACCATATATATGAACTCAGACAGTTTAGAACAATTCTTATTAATTCTCTTTTTAATTGTAGGTACACATTGATGGCCTTTAGCTGGGCTGCTGCTCCAGAGAAAAGACCAAGTTTTTCCCAGTTGCTTGTCTGTTTCCAAGACTTTTATAATGCTCTAGGGCTTTATGTTTGATCTGTTTTTAACAGTTGAATTAGATAAGAAGATCTCATAGGCCAAAGCATTAGCCTAACAAGATTATTTTATAGAAATGACCCTGTCACTTCTTTTATACATTGATATTGTTTGATGTTTAGTTTTCCTGATAGTGAGTGCCATGAATCTTGAACAGAGGTATTTTGAACCAACATGTTTAGTGCCAAGTTGACTTGTAATGTGAATCATACAAGATGGTAGACAAGGTCACTTCGCACTGTATTGGACTATTAAGTACCACTGGCCAAACTGTGTTTACTTGATTGTTATAAATGAATTATCCTGAAAGAGTTTGTCATATCTTGTATCTAAACAAGCTTTTGCAACTGAAATAACTAGACAAGTACTTGTCTGGGGTCATATCTAAATTGTCAATAACTATATTTAAATTGGTCAGTACACTGAAGTAATTAAACAAAGATGTCAAAAATCATATCTAATATCAACACTAGAGTAACCAGAAAGTGACTTTTTTAGTCATTGTAAAATATTGTGATTAGATGGGAAATAATTGAAGTTTGTTCATCAAAACAACTTAGTGTTACAGTGATCAAACAAGGATACACCAGCTGTTATGCCACTGAATTATCCAGGAGAGGCCTGGTAACCTTTACCACTTGTTGTGCCTAGAATAGGACATGTCTAGTTTTATACCAAAGACTTGTGATTAACATTAGAAGACCAGACAGGGGCATTTAAATTTTTGTATCTATAATGACTATTTCTATAGAATAAATTGGATGATAATATGTCAATGTTTATACTCAAAGTATGTTTTAATGATAAAGCAACTAAGCAAGACAGCTGCTATTGATTTTGTATGTGAAGTTGAAAGACAATAACACAACAGAGCTTTATGTAAAATTACCTTTTCTGCTATATAACCAGACATGAATATGTATCACAGTTCTTACCTATACAGCTAACACTGAAGTGTTCTTTCACCGGGTGTTCAAAATGGTTAATTTGTGGTTTTATGAATAAGAATTCTTCAAACTCTCATTAATTTCTTTGTAATTTATGTGTAAAACCTAATATTAAATATTCTAATGGTGTAAAATATTATATTATTTTTATTTAAAACCAGTAACTATTCTTCTGTGGCCATGGATATATCACAAACCAATAATTATTGTTCTGCAGCAATGAATGTATCACAAACCAATAATTATTGTTCTACAGCCATGGATGTACCGCAAACCATTAATTATTGTTCTGCAGCCATGGATGTACCGCAAACCATTAATTATTGTTCTGTGGCCATGGATATATAACAAGCCATTAATTATTGTTCTGTAGCCATGGATGTATCACACAAAAGTTTACCCTTTAATCTTCTTTATCTTCAAAGTTTGTTATTGTTTGTGTGTGTGTGTGCTAAACAAACACTATTATTTTCTAAAGTGATGCTAAAAGATGTTTGTAAATGCAAATTGGACATTTAAAAAGTGAAATTTATTAATGAAGAATTTAAAAAATTATTTCTATTGATTATTCAAAGGAGAAATAAATATTGTATATTTCCTAACTTGTCATATTACTAAAAGGTACTACTATGTTATGATGTGATTTTGTTTTGTTATGAAAGTAGGGTTATTCTTAACATTATTCTTAGAAAAAGGACGTTAAACTATGAAACTTTGTAGAATGGATGGCAACTGCCTGTTGTAGAGACACAATCATAGAGGTTGACGTTTCAGAAGTCTTCCACCTTTCGTCTTCAGGTCAGTGTATGTGTAAGGTGTTGTCGGTCTTTTATAGTGTCCTGGTGGATTGTGGAGAGGACACTGTAAAAGACTGACAACAATTTACACACACACTGACCTGAAAACGAAAGGCAGAAGACATTTAAAATATCGTCCTCTACAATTGTGTCTCCACAACATGCAGTTGCTGTCCGTTTTACAAAGTTTCATCATGAATACTCTACCTAAACAATTTATCAAAGAAAGTTGTCAAACTATTTTTATCAAATTAAAATTACTCCTACTTTACATACAAGTAAAGATTTTATCACCCTATTGGAATTATAAAGTATTAACAAACATAAAAGAATATTGAATACCAAACCTTAATTTTGTAGTATTTTTTGCTGGAAAATTATTTATGTAAGTCCATCCACACTTGTTATTTTAATATACGTAAGACTAACTCCTGAAGTATTATTAGAAATTAAAAATTAAATTGGAAAGTAAATTAATGTTAAAAACCTACTGTGTTCATGTTGAGTCTGTTGTTAGTTACAGATTTGAGCTGTTAACCTTGAGAAATGTGAGTGAATAATGTTTTAAAAGTTTAAATATTTGTTAGATGTAAGTAAATATATTGAAATACACTCGAGAGCTTGAATATGTAGTATATTTGTCAATACTGCATCAAGTGAAACATTTATACAAACCGAATTTAACGTTTTTATATATAGTTTACTTCAAGATAAACAAATGTACTGATTTATTTTCAACACAACTTGTGGTTTAGATATGCTTATCTAAGATACTGTGTTTGCTTATTGTTTTGGTGTGTTCATGAGACTGTTTTCCATTACATAAAACATATACAAGTACATTCTTTTATTTCAAGGCATAATGTTATGTAACAGTAAATACCTATATTTTTGGTCACATGACATGCAAGTTGCATAACAATATACATTCTTGTATTACTTAATGCTCATTCAGTGCTAATATCCAACTTTACCCTTATATCATATAGAACACATTTCATAGTATATGTCAAAATCCTAAATGGCATGTGTTACATGGTAATGTTGAACTTCATCTAACATGATGCATGTTTAGTAATATGTAATTTGTTGACTTGAAACACGTTACTCACAAATCAGTATCACTATCATATCAGACACATTCTTGGTTTATACCACATTTTTCCTTACTATTCTTGCTAAGTTCTCGTCTTTCTCCATCCCCCCACTAACCAGTAATTAAAAAAAATTGTTTGTAAAGAAAAAATATAAAATAGTATTAAAATTTCCTTTGCTTATTATAGAGTTTGTAACTTATTTACAGTGTTTATTTTAATACCTATGTTTGTGTCATTTTGATGCATATCATATATACAATTGTATGAGTATTGTGCAAATTCCAGTTGTTCTCTAAATTTGTAGAAGATTCTTGAGAGTAAGAATCAACAAAATATTTGTTTTATGAAAACACTAGTGTGTTTTTGAAGAGTGTTGAACGTTTGAGAATCTTGCATGATTGGTATATAAAGCCAATGCTCTGAGGGAATATTGTGGATTCTTGCTTTCAAGAATCTTGTACAAATTTAGAGAACAGGCAGGACTTGCACAATATATGCCATGTGCATCAAACTAGAACACATGTAGGTATTAAAATAAACTTCTAATGGTAAATCCATTACAAGTTTCACAGGAAGGGTGACATTTTTCTCTTGTATTTCAAGTGTATCTGTTAAAGAAGGAAAACTTGTAAAAATGTTGTGAGACTGTTTTTGATAAATACGACATTTAAGCTGCATTTTGGTGAAGCCATCCTTTATCAGCAATTATTTTGAGCTAGTAGATAATCCACTTTTTGAAATAGAAAAAAAAATTAATATTCTTCTCTGAAAAGATTATACTTAAAGTTTTCATGCTAGTCAATGTTTGTTGATGGATTTTGTGTTTGTTCTTTATGGTGAGTAAGTAGCTGGTATGTTTATACCTATTTGTATAGTTTGTAAAGCTATTTTGGTATTTTATGGTGTTTCTTCTACAGCTACAAAAATGCTCAATTGTCCAGTGTATGGCATTAGTATGTCAGATGTATAAATATATATATATATACATATACATATATATATATAATTATATAAAATATCATTTTGTATTTGTGTTTTTTATTATTATTCTTTTACTTTTCAACTGGAAAATACTCCAATAATTAATTCAAGATTCTCCAGTCTTCTCTAGTTTCAAGAATTTTCAGCTGTATTATTTTTTGCTCAGACTTGAAAGAAAATTAAAAAAATTATTTATTAAAACCAGCCTCATTTGTGCTCAAACAAGATTATATAAACCTTGCCATTCTTCTACATTTTGTTATAATAATATTACTGTCTTATAAAATCCATCTCTTGACTCAAGCCATTGTGCAATGCTGTTCCATCACTAATTCTGGGTAACTAGAATGTTTTTTTCTGTACTCATCAAACTGTTTTAACAATGAATAATTATATTGTAATAACAAACTGTGTTATAAAATTGTCCACACACACTAAACTATTTCGATAAGCAATTAAGATTCTCACATTTTTACTAGTTTGAAAGATTTGTAGCTCTGTTTTATGCACAGATACAATTTTTAATAATTATTTATTAAAATCAATCTCATCTGTTGTTGAAACCCTCTGGAAAAAAAACTGCACATAAAAATCTACATCTTCTCTAGTAATATAAAATAACAGACCAGAACACCATTCTAGCACTTATTTTGATAGTTGGAAAAGCATTAAGTGACTTTTTGGAACTTTTCAGACAATAAATAAATATATTTTTAGAGCAAGCCATATCTGAATTTAACCACTCATATGTGAAAATGTATCAAATAATATTTGCATCACCTCATACTAGAATGTTGCAAGAGGAAACTCACCTGCTTGATCATAAGATAAAATGAAGCATTGGATACTTTTGTTGTTTTACTGTGTGTAACATTTTTCATAGATGTGATTCATTTTTACATTTGATGTAACAACTAATAAACACAGGATGCAAAAGGAACAAATAGATAATCCTATTATTTTAAATTAACTATTACACACAGTTGATAAAGCAAATAATTTATATAATATAGATTTCGTTTTTTTCTTGCTATGTTATACCCAAAAAACAATAGGTTATTATCTTGCACTGTTGTAACATACATTTACAGCACTGCATGATCAGCTCAATGGTTTTTCTATTCTGTTACTATAACAGTGGATAAAATATAGAAAAAAAATGTAAAAAAAAAAGCTTTTCAGTGTTTCTAACTTTGAGGCATTTACTTTGGTTTATAAATTAACTTGTATTATTTGCTGGTTTTGCCATTTTATCTTTTATTTTCATTGACTAAAAATACTAGCAAAAGTACTTTAATTTAAAACAAAGTTTAAATTTTGTTGAAATTGTGTATTCAGGCAACTATTTGGGGGAGGAATTCTAGCACAATATTATATAAAATTAAATCATGACTCTACTTAAATGTTTGGGTCCAGCATGAACAAGTGTATTAAGGTGTTCAACTAGTAATCCAAGGGTTGCAGGTTTGAATTCCAGTTGCACTAAACATGCTCACCCTTTCAGCTGTGGGGGTATTATAATGTGATAGTCTATCCCACTGTTTGTTGGTAAAAGAGTAGCCCAAACGTTGGTTGCAGGTGGTGATTACCAGCTGCCTTCCCTCTAGCCTTACACTGCTAAATTAGAGACGGCTAGTGCAGATAGCCATCGAGTAGCTTTGCGCAAAATTCAGAAAACAAACTTAAATGTTTAACTTAACCTACAAACAACAAGTGAAAATTAGATTCTCCAAAGCTATCTTTACACACCCACTGTCAGTTAAAATGAAAATGTTAACCCAAAGTTTACTTTTCAGGAGCCCAGAAATTATTGAAAGAATGAAAATAATTGTTTATTAAAATCAACTTCACATACTATTTAAACATCATGTAAAACGAGTTACACATAAAAGTCAACATTTTGTATGATAATATAATGATGTTATAAACTCAGCACTTGGGTCATGGTAGAATTAGATTTTGACACTTATACTGTTAGACCAAATGGTATTTCAGCACCATTTGAAACCCTTTTCACAATCAAGAAAAAAAATCTTGTTTACAACAAACTATATTCTAATTTGACCACACACACATGTAAATCTTTATTAATAAGCAATTACGATTCTTAAATTATCTCTGCTTTCTAGAATTGACAGTTATCTTATGTACAAACATGATTGAAAAAGTAAAATATTTACTATTATCAGCCACTCTCATGTTTCATATAAAAATTGTAATAAAGTGATAAGTGTCAATCACTTTTCATACAATAACAGTTTAAGATGAGGCAAGACATATGTAACTACTTTTTGGGGGACATCATATATTTAACACTTATAATTATCTACTGAAACTGCTTTACAGTTTTACTTGTTCATCATATTACCATAGTCTTTTTGTGTTCATTGTGTTATTTGTTGAATGTGTTTACTGTTAGATTTTTAAAATTCATTCCTCTTTGTGAATGGTGGAGAAAAGGATATATTTTTAAAATGCCTTAAGTAAAACCTATGTGAAATTAGAGTGTGTGTCTCTAATCCCTTATACTCTGCATAAAACTTTTGTCAAAGTATACGGACTTAACACCTAAATAGATATATACGTTTGTGTAGAATAGTAGGTTAAAATTCCTTGGTTGTTATTTCTTTTATTTACAGAATGTCTAGTGTAATTGCAATCTTATGTTTGTAATTCTCAATAATGCAATGGTATTTCTTGTTCGTAACAGAAACACATCAGAAAGATATAACTTGGTTGAACATTTTGGCTCAGCATTTTCTTGCACTGTCATTTTAGGGATCATTGTAGTTTTGTAGAACAAAGACACTGGAAGAGACTTCATTATTTACCATATGACCAATCAGCACATGATAAAAAAAGACTAGTTTATGAGCCTATACAGTTAAGTATTTGGTGTAATTTATGTGGGAATACTTAAAAATGTAAAGGTGTAAAAAGAAATGTAAACAACGTAAACAGTCATTGAATATATCTATCAACTTCATAAATTCACATTTTCTTATGTGTTTCCTCCACTGTGACTTTTATAGAATGTAAAATTGTACTATTTGATTTATTTGTAGATATAGAGATATTTCAGTGTCATTTTCCGTCATTTGTAGTATTGACTATTCATACTAAGAGTATGATTTACATGTTCTCTGATTGTTCAAAGTATGAACATCTTACCTTAAGTTTTAAACTTGTAATTTGCTCTCACTCCAAGTACTGTTTTAATGATGAGGATTAGCTATTAGTTTTGAAATTTATTCATGCTATCTATTCTTGTATAATTGTGAGCATGAATCATGAAACACAATAAACAAACTGTATCAACTACCTGTGAATCACAGTATATCTAATATACTTAATATATGTATAAGGCTGTTGCAATGAAAAATAACTTAAAACAGACACTATCATGACAAATACTTGTAACATCAATTATATGAATGAACATAATTAGTTTGTAACAGTATCATTGTATTTTATATTAGCTGTGTGATAACTTGGACTTTCTAGGAGATAAAGCCATAGTAACTTATATGTATGCCAATAAATCTGTATTAGCTTATATTCTATTATTTTATGGACTTTTTACCATTATTTTGTTTGTGAAATAAACATTTATATATAAGATAAGCAGATTTACTTGTCATAATAAACTTGACAAAGTTCATGTGTTGGCAATGCTGAAGATTTTTAAAATTACTCCTGAATATTTGGTTTGTAATTTTATTTAGAAGATTGTTGTTATTCTCTGTAAGTCTAATTTCGTAAGAGACAGTTTGTTTTATTTATTGTTAAACATTAAACTACACAATGGACTATATGTGCTGTGCTCATCACGGATACCAAAACTCGGTTTCTAGTGGTATAAGCCTTCAGACTTACGCTGATTCACTGAAAGGAATTTTCGAAGTTAAACGTTTTTCAGACATCAATCACTCTTCCAACATATTCCGAGTGTGAATTACTGAATAAGTACTTAATAACATTTTTCGTATCAGTTTTTGTATTATTATTATGCGTAATAAGCTGTATATATTTTAAATAATTATCACGTATATAGAAAATGATTAGCTTAATTTCGAAAATTGTAAATTACCGAGCTGTGTGTATATATATATATATATATATAATCTCGCCATTTGCAATATAATTTTTTTAGCACACCAATAGTTAATCTCTTCCACAATCTTCTCGTAAGAGACCAGTTGATGTATTTCAGGAATCAAAGTTGTTGTAATGTGTATGTCAAGTTCACATAAACTATAAGATAGTGTTATTTGTTATTTATATTTATATTTATGTTATATTTTTTTTCTTTAGTTGAATTATAGTAGAAATATATATTATATTTATTGTTTTACAAGCAGCTATAATACAGATAGTTGTGACAACTGGAACCCCGGACAAAAGTATCTTTATTATTCTTGTGATCTAGTTTGTCAGAGTCAGACATTTCACAGATATAGTTCGTGTAAACACACGTTTGTAACACATCTGATTGCTTGTGTGCAACAGACTCGTACATTTGCCTGAAGTTTGCCACGGTTTATAAAGTAAATTCGATATTTCCTGTTCAATACGCGATCGATCTAATGAATAACGCACCTACTACAATTCTTCACTAGTCGTATTGCATTATAACTATACAGCTATTTACCTGCGTGTCTTCAAAACGATATTTGGCATCATTCTAAAACTGAGCAATGCTCTCCTCAACGCTCTGCTCAGCCATTAAGTTGTCAATTCTGATGGACTTTACACTGAGCAAAAGTGGTGTATTTCTTTGTTTGTTTTGAAATTTCGCACAAAGCTACACGAGAGCTATTTGCGCTAGCTGTCCCTAATTTAGCAGTGTAAGACTAGAGGTAAGGCAGCTAGTCATCACCACCCACCGCCAACTCTTGAGCTACTCTTTTATCAACGAATAGTGGGATTGACCGTCACATATAACGCCCCCACGGCTGAAAGGGCGTGTATGATTGGTGCGACGAGGATTCGAAGCGTGACCCTCAGATTACGAGTCGAACGCCTTAACCCACCTGACCATGCCGTGCCACAAGTGGTGTGAGAATTCTTGAAAGTGTATTACTTGTGCGCCCTAGTCTTTATAGAATGTTAGTGTACAGATATCGCTGTTAACATGGAGTCACATAGGAATAATTTTATTTCATGAGAAGTGAAAGTTTGTCACTGAATAATTTCTATGTATCCAACAAAGGCTAACTGTCTTTGGCTCAGCAGGTTAGTCACAATCTAGTGAACGGCTTTAATAACTGATTTATTTATACTTTTAGTAAATTATACCATTTTTTCTCTCTCAACTTCAACCGTTGTACAATCTGTAGATATATTAGAAATACGTAATATATTTTTTCTTACTTCAATGTAAAATAAGTAAACCTTATAACTCGAAAACGTTTTGAGGTAACTAAATTAGGAAATAATAATATACAATGCCTTACAAAAATATTCACCGTCCTAAAAAGTTTCCACATTTTGTTGTTGTCTGAGCTTGTAATCACGAAACTTTCAAATGGAACTTTATAATCTACACAATCTACTCCGAACTGAGAAAGTTAAAAATGCTGATATTATGTTAGATTTTCAAAAAAATTAAAATGTTCTCAGTTGCATAAGTATTGAGCCCCTTTACTACGACAACCTTAGGTTTCTTTAGGTGCAAAATATTTGTTTGAAAGTTAAAAAAAAATAAGTGTTATGGTCTCTGTCTATGTGTAATCAAAGAGATTTAACTTGACTTCAGAATAAGTGCATCTGTTCAAGCCACAATCAACATAGTGGTACAATAAATCAACCATAAAGATCAAGGAGCTTTCCAAACAAGTCAGGGATAAAGTGGAAGAGAAGCACAGATCAATACAAGGTTATGAAAACTTTCAAAGTCATTGATTGTCTCTTTGAATGCTGTGAAGTCCATTATTAAGAAGTGGAATGTGCTTTATACCACCCAGTCATTATTCAGATCAGGCTGCCCTTACAATATAACTGAGCAAACAGGAAGCTGGTTAGGGATGCTCAACGAAGTCAACAGTGCCTTTAAAAGATTTGGAAAGTTACAAAGATGGCCTGCATGGAAGTGGCAAGAATGAATCATCTTAAATTTTGGATGGAATTTGCGACAAGACATGTAAATGATATAACTGGCACGTGACTAAAGATTTTGTGATAAGAAGAGATTTTTGGTCTGTGTTCAAAGCGTCATGTCTGGCGTAAACCCAGCAAAGCACATCCTTCAATTAGCACCATCTCATTTGTCAAGCATGGTGATGGCACCATCATATTAAGCTTCTCACCTTTAGCGACTGAGATGCTTGTCACGATTGAGAGAGCGAATGATGGTGCAAAATACAGGTGAATCTTGGAGAAGAACCTGTCAAGAGTCTAAAACTGGCCGAAAATTCACATTTCAGCAGAACAATGACCTCAAGCACAAGGCCAAAGCCACACTGGATTGATTTCAAAAGAAGGAAGTTGATGTCTTGGAGAAACTAAGTAACAGTTTAAACTTAAATCTAACAGAACATTAACGGCGAAACTTGAAAATTACGGTCCATCAACGATCCTCAGCAAGCATATGAACATTGGAGCAATTTTGTCAGGAATAATGGATAAAACACATTTCATTGTGCAAAGTTGGTAAAGACCTAGGCAAAACGACTCACAGCATCAGTTAAGGGGTTTAATACTTATGCAATCAGTAAATTTTAATACATATATATGTGTGTGTTTGTATATATACACCTTATTTGAGGTGTTGCTGGCATTCATCCTCCTTCACACATAATGTTATTACATTTGATCATTAGTTTTGAATGAAAACAAGTTTATTAAAAAAAACGTTTACATTATTACTTCAAAAATGGTATTAATGTTAGTGAGTAAATCCTTTTTATAGGCACTGTATATCAAATACTCGTAATCCGTTAGTTTTTCAAAAAGGTTATATTAACTCATGATAAGGTTGGAATCCACCTATCGAACACTACTTTAATTAAAGGTTCAACTGTCAATGCATTTTTCTTTTTAAATGAAAACATTTATTAATTAGGTACTTAACATAACTGTTCAATAAACACTGTGGAAGAGAAGTGTCTCTGACTACAGATTCTAATTTAAACCGTCCTTATTTTCATTTTGAACTCGATTGTCACGCCCACATGCTGGTTATTTATGTAGTGATTTTGGTCTATGTCAGTCTTGTGGGTGATCAGAAAGACTTGGATGCTAACAGCCTCTTTCTTCCACTTTTACTGAAGGTGTTTCTTTGTTTTGGAATTTCAAGTAAAACTACATTTAACAGTGTCAAAGGGAAAGCAGTTAGTTAGCACCACCCAGCGCTAACTCTTGGACTACTATTGTACCAAGGAATAGTAGGATTGGCCGGACGTCATAACGCCCTAATGGCGAGTATGTTGGGCGTGACGGAGATTCAAACCCGCAACCCTCAGTTTACGAGATGAGTGCCCTAATCACTTGGCTATATCAAACCACGCAGAAGGTGTAACTATATATGTTAAAAACTCTGGTATGGATAGAGAAAACTCTATGTAGAGATGATGTTTTGTTGAAAGCTCTGACCATTCCATATCAAGCTTTAACAGAGAGCCATGGACTTTCCATTCCAATTGATAATTTTGGATACAATTGGATACCTTGAAAAAGAAAGAGATACTTGGCTTTTACTTGCTACTAACTGTTATTGTAACACAAACTCCAAAATTTTATTTGCTTAGTAGTGAATGACCTGTTTTAGAGATTATTTCAGTTCATATGAACTGAAGAACAACATTCAACAGCTCGGTGTTTACCCCGTTTTCTTATGTGTGTGTGATGGTAACTGTAACGATACTTGCTTCATTGTATCATCTCTTGTGCCGACAAATTAGACTTTCTGGTTTTCTCATTGGTTTATTAGGTCTTGGTAAGTTATAAGTTGATTCTGCGTGGTTGTTGATCGTGCAGTCACGTGAGAATATAAAGCTATTGCATCTGAAACTTTGTGAATTTTTATTGGCTCGATTAGTAGAAGTGAGTCTGAAATGATTTGGGCTGTAATTCGGTTACTCCGAAACGTTTAACGAATTATCACTGATGTTTTATTTCATATGTTTTTTTATGCTATTTTTACATATGGTAAGAATGCCAAAGCTGATGTACCGAAATTAAGTTACTCCAAATTTTAGACGTATTACAAGATTTTTTATTAAGTGCATAATACGCAATTTGTAAACACTTCGGTGTGTGAAAAGAATAAAATTTGTTTATGTTCGTAGCTGAATGGTTTTGTAACCCTTCGTTGATTGCTACACAACGTTCCATTATATTCGGCAATCCTTCTGTTAATAAGGAAAGAAACTTATCTGTCCGACACCATACCACCACATTCACAAACATAGTAATATCTGTGAGTCATTTTATCTAGGAAGGTTATCTTAGGTTCTGAGAAGATTTATTGTGATCCATTTGACAAGAAGTCTTGAAGAAATTGTTTGTCGTTACCTGAACCACAGTTAGACAGATATGCATGAAAGTGCTCCCTCTATAGAAGTTTCTTTTACTAATCACAATATTACCAGTTATACAATTATAACTTTGATAAACGGAATAAATCAGTTTAGTCTTTATTTCTGCACGATGTTTAAAAAGATGGCAACAAAAAGAGGAAAGAGAAATTAAATATGTTATAATGTGACGGTAAATCCCACTATTCATTACTAAAAGAGTTGGTGGTGGGTGGTGATGACTAGCTTCCTTCCCTCTAGTCTTACACTGCTAAATTAGGGACGGCTAGCGCAGATAGCCCTCGAGTAGCTTTGCGCGAAATTCGAAAACAAATAACAAACAAACAATTTTCCTTGTTGAATTGATTACATACTTTAAAAATACAGAAAACGATGTGAATAGCATCACTTGTTACTTTAAAACAAGTGATATTTGTTTGTTTTTTAACTTAAACACAAAGTTACACAATGGGCTATCTGTGCTCTGCCTACCATGGTTATCGAAACCTGATTTCTAATAATGTGAGTCCGCAGACATACCGCTGTGCCATTGGGGACAATAAGAAAAATAATTTTATTTCAAAAACTGGCATGTTGACTAAATTATTTTTGATAGAGAAATTAAACGAGCATCTTGACAAAGTAGAAGATTATTCTTATGATAATAAACATTTAAATGGAAATATGTTTGTATTCTTCCATGATAAGAAGAAATACCACTTGTAGAGGAAAATATATATGAAATTATCAAATCTACAGATATTATATGGCAAATATGGACTGATACGTTGAAGAATATCAAACATGAAAAACAACTGATATTATATGATAAACACATACCGATATGTTGAACAGTATCAAAAATAAAGAAAACAACTGATATTATATCACAAACATACACTGACGTGCTGAAAAGAATCAAAAATAAAGAAAACAAAACAACTAAAATAACAAACAGACTGGTACGGTTATGTAGACGACAGGATTGAGGCATTCAGGTCTACAGAACACACTTAATTTTTTCAGTCACGTTAACTCTCTACATCCCAACAATAACTTCACATATGAACAGAAAGAAAGCAATCAAATATTATTTCTTAACCTTAAAATTACAAGAACTGACACACAATTTAAAATTGGAATCTACCAAAAAATCACCCATACTGGACTATACATTTCTTGGGACTCAGCACATGAAACAAAAAAACTCAACACACTAAGAAACCAAATAAACACAGCCATAAAACTATGCTCAGATAAAGATAAAATTAAAGACGAATTAGACAAAATGAAACAACACTTCATCAGCATCAATAAGTTTCCTCCGCAAATCGTAGAGAACATTATACTCACACATTTAGACAAAAAGCAAACCAACTAACAAAAGTGAATATATCCCACGAATTAAAAAATCACGAAACCATATACTGCTGTATACCATATATTCCTGATGTAAGCAGAAAATAATCAGCATTTGGTAAAAACTAATAACAAAATATGACATTTCAGTTAATACCAAATTTATTTAAAAACCAGCTGCAAAACTAAGGTCAAAACTACACTGGCAAACACTACACCAACATTATTTACAAAATACAGTATGATAACTGTCACGACTTCTATATTGGAGAAACAAGTAGAAAATTGGAAACCAGATTCAAAGAACACAAAAGTTACATTCACATGTTTCCGAACACTGCAAATCAAATAAACACAACATAACCACAGAAAAAGCCAAATACTGAATAAAGAAGCAAACATAAACAAATGCAAAATGAACCAATACATAGGAACACTTTTATACCTATATTAATAAATATAATCAAACATCTAAACACGCCCTCTACATTCCTTCACTCAATTACAGAACCCCCTTCAAACACGTAGTCAGCTAAAGGTCAGTTACCTCTTTCTTTCTTTATTAACCTGAAAATGACCGAAGAAGATTGAAACGTTGTTTGCTCCTCTACATAAAAATGTTATCAATCCATACCAGCCGTTTTTACATACATAAGTTTTTATTCTTTCTTCAATCAGTCAAGGTTATATACATGAAAGTGTATGCCACATCGATATATCATATATCATAGAAAAGCATGCACAATAAGAGTGAAAGCTGAAAGCATTTATTACAGTTATGAACTTAAATCAGTTGTTACAGCTTATATATATATATATTTGTTTGCCATATAATATTTTGCATATTTTTGTGTGTCTGGGGATTCACACCACTAGAAACCCGGTTTGATGCCTATGGTGGGCAGAGCCGATTGTGTAGCTTTGTGCTTAAATAAGTCTCTGTTTGCTAACAACATACGAGTCGTACAAAAGAACTAAACAAAATTGACTGTGATTATTGCAAATAAACACGTTCATTACACATGATGTTTTCCGTGTGTGTTACATAAAAAATGAATAATTTTGCTTATTTCTCTGCCCCGAATGTTGTAAGTATTTAGTGCGATGCAACACTTGGATCCCACTAGTGCTGATCATTATATAAAAAAGTTGGAGATTCGAGAATTAAAACATTAAGGTTTGTCAATATCCAAAACAAATTTTAAAAAATAAAAAATGGAAGGTACTTGAAAACTTCGAAAATTTATGTAGACTGAGATACAATGACGCAACGCGCGTTCTGCACACTCAATGCTCAGTATTTACCAAAAAATAAAGAAATCTTTTGGTTACAAAGGCCAGTCAGAACAAGCGAGACTGTCTGGACAATAAAGATGTGGTTGGATGGTCACAAGTGGCTCGTGCAGTCTGCGTAAATCTTGCTCAGTGAAAGAAATGGACGTATAATTCATTAACTGCACAATTAAACTAATTTCATCCTAATCTTGAGGCTCTAGATATGAGTAACACTGTTTTCAGCGCTCAGGCGCGAGGTACATGGGTTTCAAGTAAATTACATTACGTTCTGCGAGCGCCGGCCACCTGCAGCTTTCTCTAGGCACCCTGTGCCTTCGTGGTTTGCTGGTAAAACTTGATCACACGGACGCCGTTCAAGCAATAACGAGATAGATCAGTTCTCCTAAATTTATGAAGTGAGTGAACAGTGAAAATAATGAGAATTTTGTAAGCAATTTGATTTGTCTTCATGCGAGTTCCTAATAGATATAAAACAATTACTTCTGCATTTTTACCGAGTACAATAAAGCGTCGAGTCGTCATTAAAGAAAGAAATCTGTAAATGCACTCGACAATCGACGGCAAGCACATACGTTATACCCACTCTTGAAAACCCGTGATACTTGTTAATAAACCGCACTTTGTACGACAAGAATCTTTGTTCTCTTTACTCCAGATTCAAGTTTTAAGCGTAACTGTTTCCTCAGAGAATCCAACAAGTTGTTGGTGGATTTACTGTCGTTATTTTAACTAGTTGCTTTGAGAAAAGTCCTGCTTTGGAACTGCTTGGCTACATTTACGATCCGATGACGCGTATTAGTAGAACGTTGGGTGGGTCCAATTTATAGGTGATAGAAGTATACTGAAGTGTAACGAGAGTTGGCCCACATATGAGAAAACATGCCGTCTAATGTGTACCTGACGACATTCTCCACCTCGTTACACTAACAGGTTTCACACCAGTCGTTCGTCACGCGCAGGCCCACGGGTAAGGAACGTGGTGTGATAATCAAGAACTAAGACAAATGGAGTACCTCACTATTCTTCAATCATGGAAAATCTGTTTGTCTAATGGACATTCGATTGTCATTCTCTTTTATACCCTTGTATTTGTTTTTGCTTTCTCTTGCCTTGCTTTTGTTTTTGTTTTTTTTTACTTTGGCCGGATTGAACTAGGCTGCTTGACGACAGACGCTTGGCAGGGACATAAATTATCGTTCGAGCAGGGGAACTTCAGAAGTTAAACTACATATGTAGTTTCAAACTGTCAGGAACTAGCTCGAGGGAGTCATTAGAATATCCAACATTCTTTTTCAACCCGTATCGCAGCTGATTATGATACACTTTTTACACAAGTATACGTCACGAATCATTTCACACTCCGGTTTATGCGTAGGGTTCAAAATTCACGCACGTTTATTGGAATTAATTAATATTCACAAAATTATAATTATTACTTTCGAAAACAAGGTGCACAAGTATGTTCAACATTATAATATTTATTTGTTATTGTTCTGATGTCAAGTTTGACGTCAGAGTTAAGGAGGGACCAACTATATGAGAAAAAAAGGTTACACAATCTGTTCTTATGCAAACAGTAGTATATCAAAATTCAAAATGACACTATCTTCCCTGATATAAACCGAAATATGAACTTAACGATATCACTACTTCTACTAACAAGAACGGGAATATCAGCTTGATGACAGCAATATATGTGTTATTACAAGCGGGGAATATAAACTTGAAGATAACACTATTTGTACTAATACAAACAAGGAATATCAGCCTGAAGATAACACTAGCTGTGCTGATATAAACAAGGAATATTAATCTGAATATAACATTATTTGTGCTAATACAAACAAGAATATCAGCCTGAAGATAACACTGTATGTGCTAATACAAACAAGAAATATCAACTTGAATATAGCACAGTATGTGCTAATATAAACAAGAAATATCAATTTGAATATAACACAATATATGCTAATACAAACAAGGAATATCAGACTGAATATAACATTATCTGTGCTAATAATATAAACAAGATATATCAACTTGAAGATAACACTATCTGTGCTAATATAAACAAGGAACATCACATTGAATATAACACAATAAGTGCTAATACAAACAAGAAATATCAACTTGAATATAGCACAGTATGTGCTAATATAAACAAAGAATATTAAGTTGAATATAACATTATCTGTGGTAATACAAACAAGTAATATCAAGTTGAATATAACATTTTCTTTGCTAATATAAACAAGGAATATCAGCCTAAAGATAACATTATCTGTGGTAATACAAACATGTAATATCAACTTCAATATATCATTATTGTGAATAACTCTGAAGAGGCCGCGATATTTTCAATTCTTGTAATTTCAAGGATAGAAAAACAGATATGCTCTAGCATACCAAGTTCAATGGGGGGAGTATTTCCAGTTGCGATATGATATTTTAGGCTATATTATAACATTCACGAAAGAAAAATTATCCAGTTTCATGGGTAAAAATTCAAGCTACAGTACTTATTACTGGACAAAGGATGATACACATTTGCATATATATATTTTTTTATTTCGAATGAAATTACAGAAACCATGCAATAACTCACATGTGACGTGGGTTCCAACAAAATAAGACAAAATCTTATTTCAATTTATTTCAAGAGAAAGAAACAGGAATTCAATTTCTTCGACGATTTTCTCCTGTATCCTATAAACAGGCGTAATAAAAATTTTCTTGTTCATGCATTTATGAACGTTTTCAGCATTCAAACCTTTTTATGTCTATAGCTCGTATGGTCAAATCTAGAAATATACCAATATTTGTGGATACCTAACACAAGGGGGGTCTTCTCTAATTGAAAATTTCTTGAAACGAATAAGAATATTGCAATGCCCCCTCTCACAATAGTGTTTTCTTGCGTGAAATGTCAATATGTAGATTTCATTCTTATCAGTCAAAAAACCATAAGATTGAAGAAGAGCCGATGGAACGGAAAAATCTGAACACGAATTTGTATATTTTATGTTGGTGAATAGAGGAATCTATTTAATGGGGAGTCCCCAGCCGAGTCTTCTGTACGAGTTAAGGAAAGATGGAAAACCCTGCGTGAGATTTATGTCGTCGGTTCGAGGTTTATTTCATTATTTCATCGTTTTCCCACTTTATTGCTGGCCTCTATGTCCAGCAACCGAGGCGATCCAGAGTTATTGTACTTATACATGGCCATTTAGAAGAGGAATTCAATAGGACATTATTATATCATGGTTTGCTATAAATATCAACTGACGCTACAGTTATCACGACCTGTTTCAGTGCCACTTGTCAGTTTTTTAGTTAAACGTTTATCTATATATCTATTAAGCAGTCTGTAAGTGTCATTGTTCATCTATTTTTGTTTAATTGAAGTTATTTTTAAAAGTAACCGCCAGCCTGAAAGATAAAGTAGCAACGCTAATGTTGTTATTCTATAAGTTTTAGCTGTTTGACAAAACAAACACTTTTACAGGGGCTTGATACATAAGACAGGCCTTCCATCCTACAATTCTAGCTTCAACTGAGTAAATTAAAAACTGTTTTATTAAGATGACGTGTTATATCGTTCTCTATAAAAATGAAACGTCGTGTTGATAAAACAATTTTTAATTTGCCCATTTTAAAGAGTACTAATGAGTCGTGAGTACCTAAAATAAACAACAAAAAGCGTTTGGTTTTTGATTGTTTCTAAATAATCACAAAGTTACAAGGGTGAATTTAAAATTCTTAACTCAGCTTATAAAAATGCTTAGACTTCTTAATTTTGTAAAAACATTTTTCTAAGGTCGGAATATTGCATCATATTGTATATCTATACTGAAAAAATAAGATCTCGTATAGTTTTCTAAATCCTTACATGAGAAGTCATTGCACAGCTTTACACATTAATTCTTAAATATTTATACTCGAGTGTCATATGTTAGTTGTCTTTCTTTCTGAGGATCATCTGCGTATTCGCGAAAATCTGCAAACTGCTTATAATGAAAATAAAGACGGGATAGAAAGCCTTAATGATAGAGACAGGAACATAATAGACCCTATGTGCCAAAAAAATAGAACAGAGCAACATAATCAAAGATGGGTTTGTTCTGGACTTCTGGTGGGAAAAAGGAGAATGGAAAGTTAAAAAACAAACAAACATGGAGGCGAATAGCTGAAGCCTAACTATATCCAAAGCAAAGATAACTAGATGATAGGCCCAAGACAGAATGCCCTGCCCTAGTGATGGTTTATACTTCACTTGAGACCACAAGAATAATTAAATAAGTAAATAACTGTTTATCAACAAATTCTTCAACTTTTATAAAGTAAGTTAAAGATTTAAGATTTGTTTAACAAAACATTTCGGTGTTCAGAAATACCTTCTCTGTTTGTTGCATATGTGTTCTACACAGTTTTATAACTCAATGAGTTTTAGAAGTTTGTCTGTCTTTGTTTGAATTTCGCGCAAAGCTACACAAGGGCTGTTTGGGCTAAGCGTTCCTAATTTAGCAGTGTAAGACTATAGGAAAGGCAGCTAGTCGTCACCACCCAGCGCCAACTCTTGGGCTACTCTTTTACTAATGAATAGTGGGATTGACTGTAACATTACAACGCTCCCATGGCTGAAAGAACGAGCATGTTTGGTGCGACTGGTATTCAAAACCGCGACCCTCAGATTACGAGTCGAATACCCTAACCGCTTGATCATGTCAGGCCGAGTTTTAGAGGTAATAAATGAAAAATTTAGTCTAGAAATTGTTAAGTAACTGTCTTAACGAAGCTGTGAGAAACGTGTTTAAAGTTCAATAAAATTAGAGATTTCGAAACAAATGTTTTGTGTTTTTCATTTTTTCTTAAAGGTTTTCTCAACTGTGTGTAATTCTAATCTTCCGTGTGGCAATTACGAATGTCGATATACCTAGAGAAACTAAATTATTTATATCTGCTAGTTAGGAGATGCAGATAAAAATACTTTAATTTTCCGAAATATATTAATGGGATTATTTCAAGACCTGTTCCTACTTAAACTAAACTAAACTAACGAGGCAGGGGTTCAGTTTAGAGAGAGAGAAATCAGAAGAGTTCTCTCCCCAACCGGGGTGTTCAGGAACGTTGTGGTTCCTCTTCGTCCCCTTTCGTGGATTGTTATTAAGATTAAATGGTGTTTTTTTGTTTATATATATATATATTATAGTTATTATTCTTGACTATTTGGGTCGAAAATGTCTCTTCTAAATGTTGTCTTGGATGGAGGCAAAGGCAGCAGCGGAAAGGAAGCCCGGGACCTGTCCCGAAAGGAAGAGGTTGAGCAGATGTGAACATGAATATTATTCAAATCCAGATCAAAAATAAAACAATTAAAAAACAATTCAAACGGCACGATTCAGGGTCTGGCAAAAGAGATGCCTGGGCTGGGATCTATAAATCCAATGCCTGAAGAATTTGATGTGGGGGAAATGGGAGTGCCCCGAGAAAACCCACTTTCACAGGACAGGCGCCAAAAGTTTTGCCTGTCGTGTGCCCTGTATCTGAAAAGAAAAGAAAGAAAAAAAAAGAATTCATGTTAGTGACGTGGATTATATTTGTTTAGATTTTTTGTTAAGTAGAATGTGATTCTTGAAATATGTTGCATGTTCCTACTTACATTCACATATAGAGCTAATATAGACATGTAATATATGAAGTTCATCTTGCTGTTTAAATCATGTTACATTTCAGTATAACAAGCGTTTGGTATAAGGTCAAATTTGTGGTTGTACCTCAAGACAGATTACTGAAATATGTCGTGACCCATTTCACACAGGGCTTATTGTTAATAGATACATTTCAAACTGATTACTCCGGGTATCACCGATAGGTAATTACTGTTGTATCTGGAATTTTGTATTAATTTGTAAATTTGGCATTGAGTAGATAAAATAATAATAATAATTTGAGAAATGTACCTTAACTTCATCACAAATTTTAAATTGTTGATGTGGGTGGTAATTTATTTTAGTATTGTAAACATAGTAAGACGAACCGTTTTAGTTGAAAAAAAAAGTATTTGCGCTATAATTCTGTGTTCTATTTCTGTGACTTTCTTTTTAATATTATATTTATCATAAATGTATTAGTCTCACAAAGTGCCTGGAGATGATTTGAATGAATTAACAATTTATCATTTATTTTGGACTGAAACTGCTGTATTTTGAAATCTCTGAATTTATACACTACATAATTATTTCTACTTAATAGTTTCTCTGTTATCGTCAATGGTAAAATCTGGTTTGCATAACAAAGACATAGAAGGTACATAGAACTTACTGAAAACAGACTTTCTAAACCCTAGTTTTTTTCTACTTTCCTCTATAAAATTAATTACTGAGTAATTATCAAACGGTTCCGTCGGAGCAGAGTTCATCTCTGTAATGGCTCGCTAAGATTCTCTTTCTTTGCTGGTGTACTTTACTTCATTAGCCTAATAAAAATCTCCTGACTTCAGCCTTTCTCTTCTGCCAGCCTCCTTCAACCACATTCCAGAAGTTTCAGTCGCTGACTTGCAGATAATGTCAAAGGAATTTTCTCCTAATTTCTTTGCTAGAAAAACTTCAGATATTAAATTAGGATAGTTCTCACTGCGTTGTTTCATTGCTCTTTAATCACATTTGTAGGGTTGGATTATAAATATCAATAACATAGTTGAAGACATGGATTATGTATTTAGCTTGTTATAAAAGGAAGAATAATGACATTCCAGTCAGATAACTGTTTAAAAATTTACTTTTGCTTGCGTGGTAGCATTCAAACAAACCTTTTTATTCAATAGAACTTCCATATGAGAAGATCATTGTCTTTGGAACAAAGAATGACTCCAACACTTGTTCGATTCTTTGTTTGCATACAAGCTTCAACACTTAAGTGATGCATTGAAGTGGATTTTACTGTTTGGCTATATCTAATGCTCTTTCATTTACATGACTATTTTTAAAGGAAATTACTCGGGAATGGTAAGTGAACTCTAAAACGTTGTTAACCACATTTGAAAGCATCAAAACTGAAGCGTATTCTTATATAAGTCATTCTTATATAAAATGACGCTCGATAATCGTCAGTTAACCTTTAAATGTAACGAATATTTGAATGCTTTGAGAATCAAAGGAACTCTTATATAATTCATATCCAAAGCATCCCATTTTTGAACAGTCACTTTTCCTTTTTTTTTGTAAGCCAATTCAGGACACTTGAAAATGTTTACTGTGAGGCTAAGATCAAGCACTCTAAATTTTAAATTTCTCGTCAAATATTGCGGAAGAGTTAAACAAATTACAGACACTTGCAAGTGAGAATTAGCAGAAAGAAACGTGTACTATAAGCCAGATATAACGAATACTTTATCGACGTTACTTTGTTGAATTGGCTTTGGATTTTATTAACTTACGTATATAAATGAATACAGATATAAATGTCTTAGATTTAGGGTTAATGACAGAGAAGAAGCTGTTTTGTATTCCTTAGTATTTTAATGTCAGAGATATGGAGAGTTGGTTTGAATTCCATAATATCAACAAAACAGTGCTCAGTCCATATTATATATAAATTACTGTTTGTTTATTTTTGAATTTCGTGCAAAGCTACACGAGAGCTATCTGCACTAGCCGTCCCTAATTGAGCAGTGTAAGACTAGAGAGAAGGCAGCTAGTCATCACCACCCACCACCAACTCTTGGGCTACTCTTTTACCAATTAATAGTGGGATTGACCGTCATTTTATAATGGCTTACAGCTGAAAGGGCGAGCATGTTTGGTGTGACGGTGATTCGAGCCTCCGACCCTCAGATTACGAGTCGAGCGCCTTAATTACCTGGCCATGCTGGGCCCTTGTACGTAAATGACAAAGACTTCAGTTCTCTAGGTATTTTAGTAGTTGAACGACATAGACTGTAGTATTTTGGACATGTCAATATAGTTAGGAAACAAACGTTTTTATATTTTTTAATTTGCCACAACTGAAAAACAAATATATTGTCAGCTTTGACTTTGCATTATTCGAATGACAGAAAAGTGGTTAAGTTTGAACTTGTTATACTTGAGTAAAAACTGGATATTAATCGGTTAAGGGGTTAACATATTATCTGTGATGAAAATTATGGATCTCAAGTCGGAAGTTTGTAGTACCTGCCCGAAGGGTTATTTCATTACAGTTACGTTCTGAAACTTGTCAGCGAAATTACATTCAAAATTCTATTTATATGCACTGCAGCAAAAACTATTTCCTTAATTTCAAATTATTTCAATTTTTTATATTGCTTTAAATAAATCCATTACAAATTCTTAATCAAGTCAAATGTGGTTTTTTGGTACGAAAACTATAAAGGCGTATTGGTTTTCATTGCTTTCATAGCTTTCGACACTTAAGGTCGTAACAACCACGATAATAATTTAACTCGAGCATTACAATGGTAGACAAGGCCGGTGATAGTTTGAATCCTGTAAAAGATGAATATTAGCGAATTTTGATTTAGTAACAGTTGCATGATAGAAGCATGAACAATTTAGATACTTGAGTAAATAGTTTGAAACCTGTTTTGGTTGAATAAAAAAAGCTTCGGTTTAGTTTGGCTCTGCAGTAACTAGTTTGAAACTTATATTAGTTGAATTACAAAAGCTTAGGTTTAGTTTGGCTCTGAAGCAAGTAGTTTGAAATTTGTATCAGTTGAATGAAAGAAACGTTGGTACAGTTTGGCTGTGCAGTAATTAGCTTGAAACTTATATTAGCTGAATTACAAAACTTTGGGTTTAGTTTGGCACTGTATAAAGCATTTTGGAACATATTAGTTGAATGATAGAAGCGTAGATATAGTTTGTGTAACTCTGTAAAGAGAACAGCATGATCATAGATTATGTTTAAATGCAGTACGTTTAAGTTAAGATAAAATACTGTTGTCTAAAATTAATTCCAAAGATTACACTGAGGAACACTTTTTCAGTAACTTTGAGTTGCATTGGATATTTTAACTGATTCTGAAAGAGTTTTAGGCGCTAATTTCAAATCTGAAATTAGTTTTTCTCTACAAGCTCTAGTTTGTATGCAATTTGAGGTTAATGAAATTGTACAAATGTGAACTTGCGTAAACCATGTATAAGCATTTTCACGTCCATATATATAGATAGCTTCTAATATTTTGATCATTCTTCTTTTGTTTCAGATCAAACATGGCTTCCAAAAATAGATAACATTGCAAAAACAAGCCTGATGCCTTCTGCTACATATGTGGATGCTACACACTCAATCGTCAGAGACGTAACATATCCTCGTTCGTCAAACGTGCCTACAAGGCATATTTTGAAGTTCATCTTGGTGATCAAGACAAACAATGGGCTCCTCATGTTGTGTGCCACAATTGTGAGGAAATGCTTCGAGACTGGACCAAAGGAAAACGCAATGGTCTGCTTTTTGGTGTTCCAATGATTTGGCGCGAACCCACCAACCATGTAACTGACTGTTATTTCTGCATGGTAAACACAACGGGTGTTGGGAAGAAAAACTGAAATAAGATTACGTATCCGAATATTCCCTCAGCTATTCGGCCTGCTCCGTACTCTGAAGAAGTTCCTGTTCCAGTTTTCAAAGGCTTGCTTTCATTGGACGATAAAGACATTGGAAAGAAATTGCATAAAATCTGTAGCTTGCAGACAAAAACCGACTTCAGATTTGAAATCAACACACTCAAATTGACTATAGAAAGGTCTTTTTTTTAAAATGCAACAAAATGAGTGTTCCCCAGTGTTATTATAAACTGAATTTGTCCGGATACATTATAACTTTACCATTCATACTTTTAAATCACAAATTTTTAGCTGTAAGACAAAATGTAGTAAACCATCTCTTAAAATTGCAAGTTTTCAGAATTAGGCATGCAAAACAATATACTAAAAATAATCTATCTCTGACATAAAAACGTTTCTACTATAATATGTTCTTAAATATTAAAATATGCTTGTTATAATTCAAAGTTTCTAATTTTAATCATGGAAATCAATTCTCTAATATTTTCAATAAAAAGTCATAAAACGTGTCGATAAGTAACAATTTGACACGTAAAAAGAGTTGTTTGGGTATTTATTGTGTAAAACAATACATGTATTTGTATTTTCCCTCCTTCTTGTATTTTGCGCTTTTTTATTGCACTGAAACATAATTTTTGTCAACTGTAAATTTTTCCTTTGGTTTGTCAAATAATATTTGTTACCATGTGGTATAAGGCGATATTATTCTGCCAGAGAATATCGTACGAGTGGCTTAAATTCCCCAAATCTGTACTCGGTTATGAAAGTATTGTGTTCTTTTTCCATAATTCGCGAATTGGCAGCAATTGTTACAAAGATAAAGATAAATTATACCGAGGCCGGATAAAGTACTTTAGTAAGACGTTTTAGTCTGAATACGTTGAATGTACCAACGTGATGGGCCTGCGTCGCGCATATTTTGATTCAAATCAATTTCTATTCTCAGGTTGTTGTTTTTTTATATTTTGCATAGGCGCCTCGCCCGCGTGTACCGCCACAACAACAATTTATAGAGTTCGTGCTGCTGCTGCTGACCAATAGCTCTAATTCGTTACATAGCCTTAAATCTTCGTCACCTTTATTATAGATATATTTCATTGTTATGGATGAGACCGAACAACCCCATAGATCATGTGTTTCCCACGTTATTTGTAGACGCCTGAGCTCGCAGGGCTAGTTTCATCAGTTCGGTGTAGTAAGGCTCGTGCGAATTCAACATCACGTCAGTGTTTTGTAAGAAGATACTTAAAAAATAATTAGATGTTAAAATTTGAAGAGCTTAAGACAGGTACAACAAGTTAAAATGTGACTTTAAATGTACTAGTATTAAATTATTTATCGGATTTTATTTTTTATTTGTAAAGAAATACTAAAACTTCATGGATCACCTTAAAGCAAATAACTTTTCGGTTATAATATCTGAATATTCTGAATATATACTGTTGTCTAACGTACCCGTTTAACTTACAGAAAAGACAAATGAAGGTCGGATCGTACTCTGATACTTCTACTTATGTCACGACATTGTGTGAATGTGAAGAGAGATGTGTCATAAAGGTACTTACGAGATACGGTTAGAATTCATTCAACGATTCACCAGTAATAAGGAAACAAACAAGTACACTGATGTTATCACATAAAGGTTTTAATTTATTTACTTGTTGGCGGAGACTGACAGTTATGGGATTTATACTGACAAGTGTTAGGTTATTTACTGACAAAGAAATACTAGTTCTTAAAGACTCCTAGTTCTCTATTTGACTATTCTTAACGCAAAACAAACACAGAAAAGTCACTAGTAGCCATTTAGGTAGTTGCTAGATGGCACTAGTGTTCTCAGTATAATACAAATTATAAAACATTTTTTTTTATCAGATGAGAAAAACGGGTCAACCATGACGAAGGTCTGGAGAGACGAGACTTTACAGACTGATGACATAGAAGACCTTTCAACAGCTAATAATAAAATTACATATTTAAAAAAAAAACATTTACCTCATTTCAAGGCGCGTGTGGTAGACTGACAGAGTTATGCTTAAGTGACTAATAGGAGTTTCGTGAGTTTAACATTTTTTTTTCTTGGCGGGAAAAATATTAGAATCTTACCATAACGAATCCTAAGATATGAAATATACAGGGTGGCCGCTAGAAAAGCGGAAAATTTGAGGGTCAGATAAGATCATGAATAAAATGCGTGCTTACTCATTTCTATTTTGATTTCTTTACATCATGAATAAAATGCATGATTTTAATAATTTTGAGCATCTATGAGTGTAATATAACATATGCCTTTAAAAAACTTTGTAAAAGTTGTTTTTTGTAAAAATAAATAGCTGTTTGACAAATTTTCCGCTTTTCTAGCGATCACCCTGTATGTATATATTATTTCATACGAAAGCGTAGCACTGATCAAAAGAGATATTAGGACATATTAAAAGAAATAAATACGACATTTTATGCCTTAGCGTCGTTGAATGGTAATAATTATGGTTTTAATGTCTTTCTTTCAACTTATCACGCAGGTACTATGTGTGACGTCAAAAACGTAGATGAATAATAAATAAATAATGTTAGGTTCAGAAAAAAAACCCAATACAAAAACAATAATAGTAAAATTGTTGAAAGATCAACGAACCAAAAATAAACAAACCGCTAGGTTTAGTTTTGTAAATTCGTGGTTGAGAAGAAGTGTATTAGTGTGATTGGTGTGTTGTATGTTATTTCAGAGTTGTCAGTTACGTTGTTGTCGTTGGTGTATTTTAGCCTAACAATACACAACTGGCTGCACTCTGCACGCAGCAAGGAACAAACCCCGAACATTTTTGCATTGTAAGGCCAGGAACTAGAAATTATGCGAAAAGTATTGTTTTTGTTGTAGTAAAGATCGTACAGATTGTTTGATAATTGGAGGTACCATCCATGGTCTTCATATAGATGTTTTATATACCTTTGTTCGATGAGTAATGATTCTTTGCACTGTTTTGAAATTCTTGCTTTTAAGGAAAGATGCTTACAGTGTAGAAGAGTTAGTACTAGCTTGTGGTAGGCCATGATTTAAAAAATAAATAAATAGCACAACAACTCCTCTTCTGGATTACTTTTATCCAAACTTATATGTGTATTGATGATGTGTTGTGAGGTATGTGTATGTAAAGACTGTTGTTGTTGTTTTGAATTAAACACAAAGTTACAATGTGGGCTTTCTGTGCTTTGTGTATGGAAACCCGCTTTGTAGCATTGTAAATCCGCAGATTACGCATTGTCATTGTGGGGGGGGGGGAGTACAAAGATTTTTTCTTTTACTTTTCAAGCGTATTTATCCTCACAAATATTAAATTTTAATTCACTTATAGATGAGAAAGATGAGTTTTCTGGGTAGTTTGTGCCTGATGATGGTTGTCAAGGGAACAAGTGAGAAAGGTAAATTTCTTTCTAACACGTATCTTCTACGTGTATGTGAGGAAAGCACTGATTTAAAGAATTGATCAAACAAACTGATCGATATCGAGCCCATGGTTTCAAGTTCCATAAATATGTATATACAATACCTTTGGTGTAAGGCTTGTTATGTCTGTCCATGCGTTGCGAGCTTTTCTCTCAAAAATATGCACAAATACAACCGCAAAATTAACACATCCTGTTCCTTATTGCAACTCTTATTTGTATTTGTTTGTTGTTGTTTTTTAATTTCGCGCATTAAGCTACGCGAGGGATATCTGCGCTAGCCGTCCCTAATTTGGCAGTGTAAGACTAGAGTAAAGGTAGCTAGTCATCACCACCCACCGTCAACTCTGGACTTCTCTTTTACCAACGAGTAGTGGGATTGACCGTAACATTATAACGTCCCACGGATGAAAGGGCGAACATTTTGTTGCGACCGGGATTCGAACCCGCAACTCTCAGATTACGAGTCGAATGTCTTTATGTATAAGAACATACGACAACATCTAAATTAAAGGAAAACGCAGTTTTCTGTTAAATTTTTACAATTAAATTTCTTTAAACTTTTTAAGGTGTTTTCTTTTTTTAATGGGATATTAAGTGGTCTAAATAAATTTTAATAACGAGGTGAGCTAACCGACACATCAATTCTGTTTCAGAGAGATGAGTAGATACTATACGTTTTGGGTGTAAATCTGGCTTGTGGTGATGCGGTACACCGACCGATGCCGGTGTTGACCTGGCTTCAAGCTAATCGGTAAGTCTTCTAGTAGAATTCTCTCTTTTCTTAGCTGCTTTAGTGAGGTTTTAGTTTCTCTTTTTCTCTGTTGGAATTTTTGTGATATTTTCATGAGTGGGATATGGCTTTAAAATATCATTATGTTTAATTTTATTAGTTACTGGGAAACGCAACTACAATACAGTTGTCTCTTGTGTCACGGTTATAACTACATCCTTGTCACTCTTTGCAGAATCTTTTACTCAGAAAAAGATGTGACTTTTTTCTTGAAAGTTTTGTACCTTCAATGACTAAGCTTTAGGAATTATTGAGTGAAAATGGTAGTTTCTGTGTTCAGCGAATTGCAGTGGGTGTTCTAGCATTGTTTAATTTTTCAACGAAGTTTTCGTGTGAAACAGGATTTATAGGTAAGTTTTTGAGAGTTGTTTTCATAATTATCGTTTATTACAGCTTTTTCAGCAAGTATTATCCGGTGTTTTTGTAGTGTTGTAAGAGACTCGAGACGGACACTTTCATTGATGTTTCTTTAATGTGGACAGTTAGAGATAACATTGTTGAATATTAACTTATTTTCTTTTGCTTCTTTCGTCTTGGTTTGTAACATTTAAGTCATCAATAGAAACAACTGACTCTAAGTCTAGGA
Organism: Carcinoscorpius rotundicauda; assembly: GCA_011833715.1. Taxonomy (NCBI): domain Eukaryota; kingdom Metazoa; phylum Arthropoda; class Merostomata; order Xiphosura; family Limulidae; genus Carcinoscorpius; species Carcinoscorpius rotundicauda. Next base: position 54,605,474 of record CM022395.1, read on the forward strand.
GCTGGATAGAAATAAAAAGCGAGAAATGTTTAGAAAAAAATCTGCCAGAATCGCGACACAAAAACTAAACAACTGGCATGAAAAAAAATGTTCGCCCCAAGATGAGAATAATTACGTTATAATTTTCAAAACCTCGAAATAACGATGATTGTATATTACTAAACTCCTCTTCGGCGTCATAGGGGGCATAATACGATGATTTATGGCTTGTTTGTTTCTACAATAATTATAATTATCTGTTCTCTGTTCATCGCATAGAATCGAACCATGAGTGTTAGCGTTGTAAATCCATAAACTTACCGATGACTCACGGAGGGACAAATAATCGATGCTTTATCTGCAATAAGTTTTCGTTTGGCTGTGTTTAAGCGCAAAGCAACGCAATGAGTTAGCTACGTTTTGCTCAACATGTGTAGTTAGTTCTCGATCTTATTTCTTAGCCACTGGGAACTCAAGATTCGAGGAGTATTCATCGTATATTCTATATAGTAACTCGCGGACACTGCTACATTCAGAGTATGATGTTGGAATTAAAAATTAACAATTGGAGAATATGTATTCATCACTAAATGAAACAGAAATGCGCATAAAATAAACAATAACCATCAGTACGACAAAACCTGTATTGCTGTGTACGAGTCATCATTCAGTTTATTTATTATAAAATTCTTTCAGAAATAAACTATTTATTAATGTTGCTGTATTAATTAAAAATGAGCTGTACATATAAAGTTACGGAATCTATAATATCAATGAACTGTTGATATAAGGTACAGTATTAATATTATTATTTTAGAGCCACGATACTGATATTTCGTTATAGAAATTACCTGTTGACACATGTTTTATAATGTGTGATTCGTTGTTATGTATGCTGTTTGTTATAATTCTATGCTACACACCGAAAACAAACAAAATATTTTCTGAATATGAATTATTATTACTAGTTATATAGAAATGCTATTAAATTCCTAAATGTTTTTATTTGTTCTATGAGCCTTCAGACTTATCAATGAACCACTGATGAACATTTCCAAACGCACATATCACTGAGTATCAATCACAACATATTACAACACGCAAATTTATTATTACAAAAAAATTACATTGAAAAGCAATTACAACTAAAAGATGTTTTTAATATAATATTGAATTATGTAATATATTACAGAATAGCCTCAAAATGGAACTAAATAGTTTAAAAATATATACATATTTACGTCCATCGATAAATATCTAATGGTTGTTTTGTAAGTTCCAAGGCTGCTTACGAATGTAGGGGCACCTGAGTCACTGGCGCATAATTTGTGATTTCGAGACCCGTTTCTTCTCCATGTGTTATATACCAATACAAACTGTAAAAACACATGTGTCAGTGGGTTAGATTTGATCGATTTCAGGTATATATATATATATATAATTTTAAAAGTAATTATCTCACAACACAGATATAAGTTCGCTTTGTTAACTATCCCTCCTCATCAAATTTACCAACCAGTAATTTGCATCCAGAGATTGAGTGTATGTTTACAGAAACAAGTCAAATGTTGATAGAAAGTTTTACGTTTTTCAATCTTACAGAAACAAAACCATAGAGGTGATATTTTCTACCGCCTCGTTTTAAAAGTTTTTTCCTTTAATAGCAGATCATTACAAGGTCTCCCTTCAGTTACACCTCCCTGTTCGCACCGCCATTTTGTTTCTTCTGTGAATGGTAGTAATTATTATTTGACTGCATTTAAGATCATTTAATGAAGTTGTTTCATATTTTTATGAAACATAATACACTTAACTTTACTGAATGTAATTTTCATTATAAAATAATTGGTAAATTATAAAATTTCCTTTGTTTCAGTGACAGGTGTAATATGGTTAGTTATTGCTCTATCAACAATATAGGACAATTATTGACAAATGTGAGATCATCTTATCTTAAAGACGCTAGCAACTTGTTCTCTTAGGACAATGCATGTAATCTAATGATCGTGGAACCGAGATGAGGAATCTTATTAGTCGTTTTATCCATTAATTAAATGTCAAACAGTCTTGGAGTACTTTCATTAAGACGATAAAAGTTATTGTTATCTGAACATTTAATCGTTATTTAAGGTTATCTTTATACACCACAGACTTTAATATCATTAAAAGGTAAATAAGATTATTTGTTTTCAGAATCATGGTGATTACACACTTTAGGTTTAGTGTTTCATTTTTATGATGTTGCTTCTTTTTTTTTTGGAATTAAGGAAAAGGCTACACAATGGGCTATCTTTGCGCTGCCTACCAAGGGCATCGAAATCCAGCTTTTAGAGATGTAGCTTCGCAGACATGTAACTGTGCCACTGGGGGGATTATAGTATTTGATTTATTTTTTTTATTGAATGTTGTCATATTGAATAAAGCACCTTTCCTTTTTTAGAGCAAAAACGAATGAAAATTTAGAAATGTTAAGTAAAACTTGATGAATAGTTACATAATATGTGTTAACTTGGTATAAAGGGGTAAAATGTTGATAGTTAAACTACCGTGGTTATTTAACGTCTGTGCAGCAATACTTATAAAAACAAGGAACAGTTATAGTATATAGTGTTTATAAACACTTAACATGAAAGATATAACATATAAGTAGTGTTTATAAATAGTTAACACAGAACAGATATATATATATATATATATATAGTGTTTATAAACAGTTAACACAAAACAGTTATAGTATATTTTGTGTTTATAAACAGCTAACACATAAAATATATTATGTACAGTGTTTATAAATAGTTACAAACAGAACAGATATAATATATAATGTTTATAAACAGTTAACACTGAAAAGATATGACATACAGTGTTCATAAATAATTAATACAGAACAGATATAATATATATATGTAGTGTTTATAAACAGTTAACACAAAACAGTTATAGTATATACTGCTTATAAACAGTTAACACAGAACAGATATGGTGCATAAATGAGAAACAAAATAAACATTTTTGAATATGTGTATCTTGGACTCTTTACATAGGTAATGGTTTCCATATGTTCTCAGTTATATGTCTATTTTTAGAGTATATAGGTAACTAACTTTAAGTTAATTTCGGTTTTACTTAAACTTTGACCATTTTATTTTTTAAATGAAAGTTAAACACATTTCAACAAAACTATTATTATGTTTCTTATGTATCGTATTTCACGTTAAATTCTAAATGCTTTTGCCTAAGCTTTAATTATCCAAATGCTCATTATATTTTTCAAATGGAAAGCAATTAATATGTTAGCTTTTGTGTAGTTTCACTAGTCAGTGTTTTACTATTTTAGGTTTAAAACTTAAAGTTAAAAATCATTTTAATTTTATATTTAGTATCAAAGTATCGTTATACTTTATGTTAAAACCTTTCTTGAAATTGTTTTTAAATTTCTGTTGATCAGTCAATAAAAACATGCCAGGAATGTTTGTTAAATAATGATGTCGAGTTATTCTAAGTTTATTAAACTGTTTTAAAATACACCAACTACAAATAATTACGCTCTTAATATCAGAAAGAAAGTAATGTCGTTTTAATAGTATATTTTTGTTTAACTTTTTTTGTGAAAACAGGATATATAAATAGTATGCATGTTAAAGTTAACATAAATTAACCTCTAAAACTATAATGTTACTAATTATGAATATGTGATTTTAGGATGTAAGTCAAGATTAGATCTTGATTTTGTTTCGAAGTTGAAAATGTTGGTTAAATTTGTTAAACAAGAGAGGAAAGAAAATTCAATTTTATTTACAAATTCAATAATCTTTCTTTGTGAAATGTAATTGGTGCAAAGTAATAAATGGTTAAGATAAGCAACGAAAATGAATCATACAAAAGCATTGTAAAGGGTGCTTCAAGCAGACTGCTCATATGTCAACAATAATGTTATAGCTACTGTTCACATATCTGCAATAATATTAAAGCTACTGCTCACATATCTGCAATAATATTATAACTACTGCTCACATATCTGCAATAATATTAAAGCTACTGCTCACATATCTGAAATAATATTATAACTACTGCTCACATATCTGCAATAATATTAGAGTTGTTGATCATGTACCAGCAATAATATTAGAGTTTCACTATATAGTCAATTTTGTGGGTGTATCTTTGAGTAACAAATTTATAAAGCATTATTATTTATAGTAAATGTTCTATTCTAGTTTACAAATACATCTGTTTTTTTTTAATATTCTAAGGTCTGTATCGAGTCTACAACCAGATGTCTCGAACAAAATGTTTCTGGTGTTCTAAATGTTGTTATTGCTGTTATTGTTTTGTTTGTGTTTCTTTTATTATTATGTTTTATTATCAACCATGCTGTTCTAAATGTTGTTGCTGCTGTTCTGGTTTTGTTTGGTTGTTGTTTTTTCTATTAAGCGACAGGTAGCTTATGAATTATTACAATAAAAAGATTAAATTACATTAAAGGTGTAATATGCCTTGTAAATAGTGAGTAAATTTTAATAAGTCACAATTACTTCTGATTACCTTGATTTCAACTATATTTAACTTACAGATATTATAATTCTGAAATTTACTTATATTTAATATTAATAGAAAATCAATGAACATCCCATGTTTGTAGCTCTTTTTACATGTTTATGTTAACTAAGTTAAACCGTTTACATATGAAAGACCTTAAAATCTCTAACCCATAAATTTAAGAAATATTATTATATTAACATTAAAGAAAAGAAAATGAAATGTTAGCTGTTACTTCTTTTAGGTGTTCTTTGTTATCTATACACTTAAACCTTAACAAATAACGTGCTTATATTACGGAACTTTTCGAAATATGACATTCTTAACAAGTAGCTTATTTTTGTTTTACTTATGCATAACGTGTGTGTATTTTGTAGGGTTGGAATCTTGTATTCATAGATGCAAAGACATGAAGTATGAAAGTTCGATATATTCGACTTTGTGCCTAAAGAATGCGAATTTTTTATGTAATTTTCATAGAGGACAACTAGGGAATCTCTCTCGACAAGCAAAATCAAATTACCTCACTCCTAATTCAATAACTTCTGAATGATAAACTGCGGTTGGTTTAACAGCACGTGTACTTCGTTCTGTAGTGCCGTGGCCACTCGGAATGACTCTTCATTCTCTCACAAACTACTGGCCGCTCGCTCTGCAAAACGTCCCAACTAACAGGATTACGTACGGTCAGTGAAACGGCAGTAGGATTACCACAATGAAGAGATATAAAGCTGGTTTTTGCGTGTTATGCATTTCCTTTTGTGTGTTTGGTGTTTGTAGGACAACACACAAAAGATTGTTGTAAAACGAGATCGCGAAAATAAACACTCACTCCTTCTAGATTTATACGGGCCTTACATCACCTGATTTACATGACACATATTCCCTTTGCTGGGAAATATCTCCCAAAGAACTCTTGCAAATATGACATACATATAATTTCCTGAGTAAGGTACAAAATGAATAGTATCATCGCAATGTCCTGTTCTCATATAGAAACACTTAGATTTTTTTACTTATTTTAATGAGTCAAGTATGTCACAAACGCATCCATTAAATAATCAAAACATTTTACGGGTAAATACTTATTCCAATAAATCGTTTTTTAAAAGAATATCACTTGAAACTCGTTGTTTTCATGGATAAAATACACTCTTCAAGAGCCAATTACAAAATAAATTGAAATTTATGAAGGCTAAGTAAAAGATTCCTTTGCCTCGTGGCTGGTGAATATACTTTCTTCATTCTGATCACGAAACTGTAGAAGTACATTGTTCAACTGTATAAGCCATGATTACAATTGAAAAGTAATGAAGTATTAGTAACTAATTTGTTATTGATTTTATAATCCACTAAACCTGAATAACGTCAGCATTAACCTTCCAGAATAACTATATTTTCAAATAAGAGTTCGTTCCAGTGATTTCTCTTCACTGTTGTTATGTTCTGCGCTTATAACTCGTACACTGCATGTTATTTTTATTGAAAATAAGTAACAGCTGAAACCACATATTTAGTATGGTATTTAATTTTAGCTGGTTGGTGGTGAAAACTTTTCAAAAGTGCATTTTCTTCTAAAAACTTTTTCTAGCTCATAACATTAGGAATGGAACTTCAGGCACAAAGCTTTACCCACGTGCATTCGGTTTGTGTAAGAGTTAAAGTAATCCTTATAAACACTTCCAAAATTGCAAATACTAAATATCTGAAAAAGTGTTTGTAACACTAGGTATTTTGCAGTCTTATTTAAATATATTTTAACATGCGCCTTTTAAACAGGAAGAAGAAAATAGTCGTAACAAATAGACGGACTCAAACGCTCGAAGTTTTCGTTATTTGCTCTGTGTTTATGGGTTCGTTTGAAGAGCATTTAACAAAACAGCAGCACCTTATTTTGGCTTCAAAATGTTACTGTAATGGAAGAAAAGTAAAATGATACTAAAAGAAACAGTATGTGCTTTAAAGACACCTAACCTCAAAATGTTAACAACTATGTGACCTAAAGAATTGCATGCTTTCTCTAGTGATAATTGTCTTTGTTGAACAGCATATGGTCTCAACCATTCGATATGACGTCACTGTTAGTGTTGCAATAAAAATAAGGGAAATACTTTAAGAATCCGTATGAAATTGTTAATGAAACTAGATAAGAAAGCTACAGTTATGGTTAACAGTTTTAAATCATGTAAAAATGCTTAGTAATCTCTCAGAAGTGCTGTATTTAAGAGTAAAATGATATTATATTGTTGTTTGAATAAAATTAACAAAGATCACTATAAATAAATATGACTTCTTTAAACATTCACTTAGATACTCTGGTATTATTATAAGATTTTTATTTTTTTCTGAGTTCCAGAATACTTTCAATGGGTAATATGTTTAACACCCACACAGTTCACAGGAAATTCTCGACCGTTCGATAGTGTAATGCTACCTTGGAAAGACTGACATTTCAATCTTTTCTATGGAAGTATTTTCAAACAAAAGGAAAGGACTATTCATTGTCATAAAAATTCGAAAAGCCCCACAAAAAGAAAGCAGTTATTAGAGCCCCAAATCAAGAAAAAGCCATTGCAATTTAAACAGGTGTTCCTTCTGGTTAACACAATAATAAACAAAGATTTTCAGTTGATGAAGGCCATTAAGCTTCCAATCACAATAATTTCTGAGTGAAAGATAACTAAAGAATCACAGAAACTTAATTTGACCACCTACCTATCAATCCCGATGGAGATCTAACTGATTTGTATGCTATTGGTTTTCTTCAATGCAGTCGTAGGAATCACATGCACGTATGCAATAGACGACTTATAGGAAGTTTGTTGAAATTAGTCGAAGACTTATTACAATGACAATTGTAATTTGAGGCAACACATCATAAGCATGGCCACAAGAATTAACACGATCCAAGGGCACCATAAGACCTGGAGCACCATTTTTTAAATAATTCAACTGTAGTTTCTTAATACAAGATACTTCGTTCACAAAACATCGTGAATGACATAAAGAAATCAATTTCCCAGCAATTCCTATGTTTAAAGAACTTTCTTAATAGTATGTTATTCATTCTTTATTCAACAAAATGTCACTTTCTTCGTTAATTATGGTTGTCTTTATTTGTTGGATAGTCGCACACATTTCAAATGATTAATCTACAATTTAAAATAAAGAACATGTAAGATGAATGATTAAAAAACTGTCTTACTGGCAGAAACTAGTGAGTTAACGTTAAAGAAACCCAAAATAGTAAAGCACTTAGTCGCTTCTTTGCTTGAGGTCACGAGTTTAATTTTGAGCCAGAGAGACAATTAGAAAATAATGTTGAGAAACTGGAGCTCAGCTCTCAGGTCAGATCCAATGGCTAACATTATCGGTGAGAGGAAAGATGTTTGATAATTTATAGTGTTGAAAGATGTTCTCACTGACCCTATACCAGTTACTACTGTACGTGTTTGATGTGCAAGAAGTTTCTGATGAAGATATCCAAAAAGGTTTGTTTACTATATCTATATCAGCACTTGTTAGTTCTTTGAAAATTAATATTTCAGCAAGAGTGAAATGTAAACCTCTCTAAATATGTTTTTTTATGTATTTTAAAATAATATTCAATGCAACCTCTAACTTTCCATGTCAAAAAGTTGTTACTTGTTTAATCGCATTATTAAGGCTTTTGATGTGTCATTCATTGCAAACATTTAAAGACATTTTGTTTAAGATATTTATAATTTACATGGCATTAGTATTTGATTCTAAATGATTTTAGTGAAAGGTTTGTTAATAGTCTGGTTCCTTATGAAGTTCTTCATTTTTTAACTTTTGGGGTATCTTTTCTTTTAGTAATAGGATTTTAAGCTTAAATTTGTAGTTGAGAAATAAAAGCAGTCAATATTTGTAATGTTGTTTAGAAACATTAGTTTTAATAAAACATATTTTTACAATATTGTTTCACTTTAACTGTTTATTCATATACAAGTAATTAATTCATGATCGACAATGATTGAAAAACTTTTAATTTCTTTAGCAAAGCAAAGTCGACTGAACAACAAATAAATGGAAAGTATTATTTGTTAAATATTTTTAGAATGACATTCTTTGTTCTAGAACTTTAATCCAAACAATCCGTTGAAGACAGGTTGAAAGGTGTTTGAGTGATTTTATCCATTGTTCATCAGCATCAAAAGAATCAGATCTTTCTTGCCCGCGTCTACCACATTAGTGAGATTAAATCGTGGAAAAAGAAGGGTTTTCTATAGGCAAACCGTTAGTGGCTAATCTCTTCACGAATTTGTTTACGGATGAGAAATATCAACCATCAAAGTTCCATTACTGTGATGAAACAAAGAGATGGTCCCTGGCTCTTTGAATATTTGGATCACCGATAAAATGAAATGAGACAAAATAAAATACTTCAGATTTTTTCTATGTTACCAAAACTGTCCACGATAGAATGCAAAACATGTCAAGTAACTAAAAATTCTGGCATATGGAATTTTTTTTAACCGAATGGAGGACTTATGGACTGATAAAGAAAAAAACAATCTTACATATGTCTGGGGTATCCTAAACTTATGAATAATATAAATATGTTTATAGCTAGAATAACTTTCAATTTAACCTTATTTTTTTTACGTTTCCATATTTTCCTTATGAACATGTCCTTCTTTTGAGATAAAATTGTTGCTTGTTTTGTAATTAAGTACAAAGCTACACAATGGGTTATCTGTGCTCTGCCCACCATGAATATCGTAACCTGTTGTAAGTTCGCAGATATATCACTTTGTCACTGGGGAGCAATTAACAGTCATCATACTATATTATGCTCTTGATAATACCTCTTTATAATTATATTTTCAAAAAACAATGTATTCATTGAAACATAATTATTGTTTAATAGGCCCCGCATGGCCAAATAGCTAGGGCACTCAACTTAAAACCTGAAGGTCACGGGTTTGAAACCCCGTCGCACCAAATATACTCATCCTCTCAGCCGTGAGGGCATTATAATCATTCGACTAATCCCACTGTTCGTTGGTAAAAAGTAGCCCAAGAGTTGGCGGTGGGTGGTTGTGACTAGCTGCCTTCCCTCTAGTCTTACACTGCTAAATTAGAGATGGCTAGCGAAGATAGCCCTCGCGGAGATTTTCGCGAAATTCAAAACAAACATATTTTAAAAATTCAATGATTAAATAAGGCAGTATAAATTGATGGTTTCTGATTGCAAACTAGACGGGTAATTTCGCGCTCTTATGTCGAGCTTTTGTGTATGTCACTTATTTAGATATTAGATTGAACTGTTTAAAGCTCACAGGCCTGGCATGGCCAAGCGCGTAAGGCGTGCGACTCGTAATCCGAGGGTCGCGTTAAACATGCTCGCCCTCCCAGCCATGGGGGCGTTATAATGTTACGGTCAATCCCACTTTTCGCTGGTAAAAGAGTAGCCCAAGAGTTGGCGGTGGGTGGTGATGACTAGTTGCCTTCCCTCTAGTCTTACACTGCTAAATTAGGGACGGCTAGCACAGATAGCCCTCGAGTAGCTTTGTGCGAAATTCCAAAACAAACATTAAAGCTCACCTTTGTGATCAAGCATTTGTATTTTAGTTCAACTCATTTATTTTGCATCTAGTAAACACTGTTAATTGCTTTTAGTTTAAGCATCAAATGAAACAGTTGGAGATGTTTTCTGGGTTTGAATACAGAACAGAACTTTGTAATAGCTTGAAAATATTCATTCATTTCAATTGGTCTGTTGTATCTTGGTCGTTTATCTCCACAATTTACATCTACAGACAGATTCAATTAACCTAACGTTGTTTCTGGGTTCATCAGGAATATCAAAGATTTTAAATTTTGTAATCGCATTACAAGTCTATCTTACTCAACATTTGTAGGAGTTGAAAAATCGTATTAATGTTAACATTTATTTACCACTAACGTCTTTAATGTCGATAACATTGGCTTAACACTGATTGTTAGCATTCAGTAAGTAGAGCTTCAGAATAAACATTTTCACCGTTGTGTTGAGATAACTTCAAAAAAGAAGTAAATATAACTAATCGCAGTACTTGCCTTTTACCATTAACTATAATATAGCAATTTGAAAATGAAATAAAAACACAAAAAATATCTAAAAGAACTCATTGAAGCTGTGGAACATTTTACTTATTTGTTACACCCAAATGTGCACTTACAAATGATAGGTTCAGTTGCCCATGTTCGGTTTGTTGATGGTATAAAAAAAACGTACACATCTATTCAAAGCAAACCCCAAACATGAAACTAACGGAGTACATGAAAATTAAAAACAAAATAACATAAAAACAGTGATAATAAAACTACGACAGCCAGTGTTTTATTAATTTTTTTTTATTGAATATAATTTTTAAGTGTTTGACACAAAAAGCCAGTGCATTCTGAGATTATACTTTATTAGGAAATACAACGTGTGTTATGGTTATCCTGAAATAGAATCATGATATGTGATAAGTAATTATAAGTGCACCTTGTGTCAAAGCTAGTTCCTTATGAACTAGATTCAGTGCTGAGAAGGTGATAGAGAATTTTCTCTAACTTACAAACATTTTCAAGAACTTGCTATAGTAATATATTTACAGGGGCTCACCACTCACCACTTCAGTTTAGCTCTAGCTGCTTAAGTGAACACATAGACCTATCTGATTTTATCAGAGATGGCATCAAGAAGCTGCAAGCATTCTCCAGATGCATTCTGATATATACGTAACCAATTTATCAAGACAAGAGCGAAAAGGTATTCTGCTAAAATGTGTGAAGTCTGTAAGGCATATTTTGGGTCTGCACCTCATTTTACCTGCGAGCACTGCAAAAAAACTCTTGAAGGTAAGACGGACAGTTTTTGTTTGTTTGAATAGTAAGGTTTTATGTAATACAAATTTTAGACTTTTTAAAATTTGATGCACCTCAAAGAGGAATACAACAGCGTCAAGACCTTGCTAGAAGCTTTGAAGTATGATAAATTTGGCTTCGAAGTTATCGGAGACTTCAAAATGGTGGCATTCCTGATCGGTTTCTAAGGAGGCTTTACCAAGCTTGCCTGTTATCTTTGCCTTTGGAACAGCATGAACACTGCAGCACACTACAACAGGAAGCACTGGCCACAACGAACCGAGTTATCTGTGGGGAGGCACAGTGTCAAGTGTGAGCCACTAGTGGACCTCCAGAAGGTGTTGTTTCCACATTGAACGTAAAATTCGATCTTATGAAACAGTTTGTCACAGCTCTTGATAAGGAGTCTGCAGCTTTCAAGTACCTTCGAAACTTCTTCCCTAAGCTGTCTAAGGCAAAGTTCAAAGTTGATAGTCTTCGTTGGACCACAAATAAAGAAGTTCCTGGAGTGCACAAAATTCCCCAAGAAGCTCAGTAGGAAGGGGAAAAAAAGCTTGGGGCAGCTTTGTCGCAATGGTTCAGAGCTTTGAACCAAGGCCAAAAATTATGTGGAACTGGTTGAGACGCTGGTAAAGAACTAGAGCAAAATGGGCTGCTGAATGTCCCTAAAAGTCAATATCGTTGACGCTCACCTTGATAAATTCAAGAAGAACATGAAAGCATACTCAGAGGAGCAAGGCGATCGCATGTATAACGAAAACTTGATGGGAGACTGTATTTGGGGGCTGATACGTGAAAGTGATTTACGTTACAGTCGCAAATCTGAAAAAACTACTCAGTTCTAAACATTTCTGTTCATTTTTGTATAACTTTAGTATAAATAAATGTAAATCCTGATTCATATGTTGTTTTTTTCAGACCTTATGAAATTTGCCCGTTTTTACATAGAAAATAGGTTAATTTCTAAATTTCATTATCCAGGACACTGAAACAAAGTTTAAAGGAAATAATGGCCATTTTCGGTACTTTTACAACATAAGCAATTAAGAAATAACACTTACTATCCAGGAACAAAATGTTACACATTGTTATAAATCATTCATAAGAAACGCATATGCACTCTCAGAAGTGCGAGACAGTTAAAAGTTAATTGTACCAAGCGACAAAACGAAGTACACAACACAACACACAGCGATTCACTATGGATGAACTGAAGCTAAAACTCTGAATCCTCAGAAGTACGGTTTTACTGTACCAAACTGTATGAAATAGACTTTTAGAAATGTGGGCTGTGTACAGAAGTTCTGTGAAAATCAACGGACTCAAAATGTTAGAACTGTTTTTGGAGGAAGGTAATGAATTTATTCGTTCAAAAATAAACATAAAAGTTGCTAAAATCTAGTATCCAAGAATGAAGCTCTCATCAAATGGGTTGACATTAAAGGTGGAAGTGCATTCGGTTAAACAAAAGTTAGAGACAACGTTCTAAACAAATTGAACTCAATGAGGCCTAATTAAACTATGTGTTATTACATATTTTGATGGAATTTATGAGATTGTACTCGACATTAAACTTTCTTTCATCAGAAATTCTTTATTTCTTCACAACATTCTTGAACTAGGACAACTATAAGTTTAAAGCCATTTCTGAGAACTTTTTCTATCTTACATACTAAGAACTTGTAAAAAACGTGGAGTGCCATTTTTGGGACTTGTGCTGCTAAAGAAATGGATAATTAGAAGAATAGTGTTGGAGCACCATGTGGAAAAGTAGACGTCGATATTCAAAGTAAAATAAAGGAATCAAATATATCGTGGTGGTGATAAATTGTTTAACAAATGCAAGCAATTGAAAAACAAAACAAAACATGCACATCTTCTGTTATATCAAATAGACGAAGTATAACCTAAAATATTTGTCAATGAACTTATACCGAAATGTGTAGTCGTCCAGAAAAATTCGTTTAATCAAATGCGAAGTTTTATGTTATTGAAATTTGAAAACTGAAAAAAGAACAACATTTCACCATTCTCTAGATGTAATGATTGTAATTTCTTTTTTAATATTATTGTGTGAAACTTTTCTTTTTAGATTTGTGTGCCCGCTTATAATTATTGTTTAGAGTCATATGATATAACAAAAGAATCATAACCAAATTATTCTTTGTATACTTTTTCAACGTTATCTGTATCTTGTCTTTCTTGTTGTGTTTCCCAAAACTTATATCCAAAAACGGCTTGTTTGGGTTGAGAAAATATTTTACATAGGTCGAAACGTTGTTCGCTCTTCTACATAAAATATTTTCTCAACCCAAATTAGCCATTTTTGCACATACATTTCTCTACGAGTGGGTTTTCTCGACATCACTGATTTCTCAAAACTTATTTTAATTAGCTATTTTTTTTACGTTTAGGAATGTGTTATACGGCTTTCCTTTATTTTCACAAAAATATTTGAAAGAACAGTTTATAATTAACTACATTACAGGCCTTCCTGTGGTTCAGCAGTATTAGAGGTTATAATGCTAAAAATCTAGTTTTGATACCTGTGGTAAGAAGAGCAAAGCTGACCCTTTGTTTAACTTTGTGCTTTACAACAAACAAACATTATAATATTATATAACGTTTCTCTAAGAATTAATTTCCAAGCATTAGTTATTTTTAAATTCAATGTGTATGTGTACATTGCGAGAGAGAATAATAAATATAAATATATTTATATTTAATACCTTTTAAAAGAAACAATTCTTTGATTTTCCAGACTCTGTTGTTTTTTGTAATGACAGCGGCATGTCTACGGATTTACAACGCTAAAATCAGGAGTTTGATTCTCCTGGGTGGGTTCAGCAAATAGCCCGATGTGGCTTTGCTATAAGAAAACATACACACACACTTGTAATTCATATTATTTCACATTGTTTGAACACTTTCATATTTAGGTTAAAAGTCTACTGCAGGAGCTCCCAAGATTTTGTTATTTTTGTCAGTATTGCACTTTGTTCAACCATCAAATCTTCAATTATCTAAAGATAAGCGCTATACTCATTATCATGAATATTTTATTAGCCATTATAAACTTTCAGGCCTAGCAAGTACATATTAAAATAACCAAAAGTGTAAACATATCCACAACAAAAACTTTTTTAAAAAACAACAAATATTTTAACTGAAGTTATCGAAAAATAAGCTGTAATACTAGAGTTCGGCTTAATTCGCAGTGACGGTTGGCCTAGAATAAACGAGTTTATCAATAGTTGGCGTGATATTATATAAATCTAATAATATTTCTATTGTCCAACAAATAATTTCATTTTGTTGCTATTTGGTATTTATTTTCTCTTTAGACAAACCGTTGAAGTTACAAGAATATAAAAAAAAATGTATTGATTTGATAACGATGGCAAAGGACACAATCTGATACGTTTTTACGAAGTTTAAGAACTTGCTACTTGTTTTCAATCTTAATAGGAACATAATCTGACACCAGTTACAAAAGGAATTAAAATATTCTTTATTAATTTTATAATACTGACAGAATTTAATAATTTTACAAGAAATTTTGTTAAGAACTTTCTATTAATTTAATAGCGTCGACAGGAACACAATCTGACACCGTATACAAGAAGTATAAGAAATGTTTCTTAACACAGTTTATTATTTGCACACCGGCTGGCTATTTGCTAAAAAGAGAAAAATGCTATATGTATAATACGATAATGATGTGTTTGTATTACTAAAGGCAGTTAAAACACAACAAATGAAACAACATTCTTACAGTTCGTAAGCAAACTATTCACAATAGTATTAAGTACAGTATTTCACACTTATCGTTATGATAGTATAAAATAACATATGAAAGGTATCTCATTCCTATAAACTGCTAGATTGGAAGCAAACCATGACACGAGATTATCGTCTTTGTTTTCGCGTCACCTATTTACTTATAAATCCTCAAGTCACATTAGCATAGCCAACTTGTTCAGTTGCAACTGATCAGTTGGTAATTAGTAATTCTTTAACATAAGAATGTCAGTGCTACGTAACAATTAATCACCTATGATTTAATTGGTAAAATAAGTTCGTGCTTTCACTCAGCCATTAATGATGTGCTTGACATTGTCACGACTTCGAGACAAAAAGTTATAATGGAAATAATTCGTGACTCCTGAGCTTACAGGCCCAGAGCAGCCGCGTGTTTCTGCGCCTTTAACCTCAGATCAGCAATACTAGTGTTCTTATTATTCAGCCTATCAGCAGCCAAGAGAGCAGACAGACTAAAAGGATGGGTGAGAGAGGGATACAAATAAAAACTCGGATGGTGATGTGTGCCACGTGCCACTTGTGCTGCCGCCGCAGCTGCCACCGAATACTGGTGGGCAGCTGCTAAAAAGGTAGGATCTGCAAAAGGTAGGTAATGCGTAGTTGGCACCAGGTAGCGCTCCTGTGGTAACCTAGGTGGTGTACTGCTCACGTTGATATAAGGTGCGATCCGTGACGACTCGATTGGTGTGCTGGCTGCCATCAGTAAATCTGAAAATAAAAACATGATATTAGGTTTGATTTTGTCTTAGTAATAATTGATGGATTTCTAAAATCGGAGTGTATAGATAGTTGTTTTTTTAGCACAAACTTATATCCACAGAATATCAGGTTGTGTATTGTTACTCAAGTAAGAAGATTGTGTTGAAACACGATATGAACATTAAGTTTAAAATACATTACTATTGTGTTTTTAGTTTACCTATATTCAGGACAGACTGCAGAAAATATACATAAAATTGTAACTAAAATAAACGCAAAAGGAAGTATTTTATATTGGAGCTGCTTATGGGAAGGCCCGGCATGGCCAGGTGGGTTAAAGCACTCGACTCGTAATCTGAGGGTTGTGGGTTCGAATCCCCGTCGCACCAAACATGCTCGCCCGTTCAGCCGTGGGGCGTTTTAATGTGACGGTCAATCCTACTATTCGTTGGTAAAAGAGTAGCCCAAGGGTTGGCAGGGGTCGGTGATGACTAGCTGCATTTCCTTTAGTTTTACACTGCTAAATTAAGGATGGCTAGTGTAGATAGCCCTCGAATAGCTTTGTGCGAAATTCTAAACAAACAAGCAAAGCTTATAGGAAGAATTTTTCGTTTGAAATTAAGCACAAGGCTTCATAAAGGGCTTTCTGTGCTCTACCCATCACGGGTATCAAAATCCTGTTTCAAGCATTGTATATTCCTAGACATACTGCTGTTTCACTAGAGGGGACAGAAATAACTAACAATAAATTCCAATAATATAAAAGAACAGTCATCAAACTATCTAAGTTAATCAAACAAGTAATAATAGTAATAATTTGCAGTTTACTGTTTGTAATCATTTTCGTTACTATTTTGTTTTGAAATTGCTTTTGAAAGTTTGTATTAAAAATAATATATAAATAATTTTAGTTAGTTGAATCTATTAATGAAGAAAGTTCGAGGGCATTTAAAAAAAATTAGGGCTACTGATTAGTGCATCACAGTTTTGATACCTTAAATCCTTTCCTCAGAATATTTACTCAGCTTGTGTTACTTCAGTTGGTTCTTTGGAACTCTTATTGATTTGTGTGATACAGATTAGGTTTGTATTTTCCGTTTAATTCAAAATAACATTTACAATTCATGATAATTCAAATCTTTTCTCGAAACGTTTACTAATTGAAACCATTATTAATGGAGTTTTTTCTGTATATCATATCACGGTACAGCTTATGATTTCTTCTGAAATTTACTAATGAAAGTACTTGAATTTATGACAAAGCTACAGAGGTTGACTACCATGGTCACTGATATTGAATTATTAACCAAAACATTGGCAATCAGTCAGAGCACCCTATCGTTTGACATTAGCATTGGCAGATTGTATCTCACTCTATAACGCATCCAGAGTTTAAAGTGCGGGTAATTGTTATCGCATACCACGGATTCGAAACCAGTTCACTAGCCCTAAAATTGGAGTTCTACCATAGGGTTATCCCCATGCCCTTTCTTTACACAGATACAATTGATGATATATTCACAAATTAATCGTAATAATTAATATGGCGTACGTCATACTAGGCCAGTTACTTCCTAAATGTATTTGTTTGACACACAGAAGGTTATTGTTCGACAATACAAAATTGATTTCAAAGATTAATGATATATATTTATTTATGATGTATTGTTTAGTTCCATAAGACATTTTTTTGAATAGATCACAAGAGCTTTTAGTCGATCATTACACTTAACATTCAATGGTTGTTACATTTCCAGTTAGGTTGACGACTGAACGACAATTGAAAATAAAACTATTTTAACGTTGTTGTTATTGTTGCTGTGATTATAACATTAAGTCATTAGTTACAACTTCGTTATGACAATTGTTGGGATTCAGTTTCGTGGAAAACTCACTGATTAGTAAAGTGAAAATCATTGTGATTCTATCTGTTAGTTTCACTCAACCTTCAACGGTAGTTGTTCTTTTGTCAGCTGTTGTTCCTGTGGTTGTCCAACGTAAGTTTGGAGCTTAAAGTACTAAAATTCAGGATTCAATCCCTACAATAGGTGTAACACATTGGCCTATTGTACAGCTTTGTGATTTGCAACCAACGAACATGTTATCAGTTACTCTCGTGAAACATTAGATAATTAGTTACAAGTAAGAGTTGTCATAACGTTTTTCACGTGATGTTAAATCAATAAAAGTGATTTGAAAATATTCAACAAACTAGTTTCGCCTTACGTACCCTGACAATAAATAACTGTCATTCATACTGTTTCATTTACATAAAACGCTTCTGTTCCTTATGTTGAAATAACAGTTTGTGTTTAATGGAATTTGATTGTACTTTATTAACTAGTTACACATTTTATTCGCTGTTTAGGAAATTACAGTTTTGATAACATTTGTCACATTTGCTTTTATTGGATAATAGGTGTTCATATCATAACAAAGTGAGAATTGTAGTTTCAAGATGTATATCTCGCAGTGTCGTGAAATTAAATTAAATATGTTTTACATAACAGTTCGTATGGTGACAAAATAAAGAAACCCTCTTCAAACAGCTATTCAGTTTTAAAAAGTCAGAAGCGTTCTTGTGTACAAATAATATACTTTTTAAATGATAGTTTTCCTTCTTCAAATTAATTCCGGATAACATTAATTAATTTATTAGTTTTAGCTCCAGGTAACATTAGCTAATTAGTCAAGAACGTTCGATGCCCTGTTAGCTGCTTCCGCATAACATGCACTGATTAGCAAAGAAAAGGTGACATTATATCAATTAATTTCAAGCAACTTGCACCAACTAGTAAAGGTTCCCGACACTGTTTTAGATATATTCTGTGAATTCGACACTTTACACGTAATTAACATTGTTTAATAACGTATTTGAGAACATATTAAATTAAAGAACCATAATGACTGTGAATATGAATTATTGTAAGATTTTGTGGTTTCTAGTTCAAATGGTTAGGACACACACAAGAGAACAAATTTACTATAATATATAATTTATTTACATTTGAACAGGGTCGCCAGGTGGAAATACGTAAAGTTTATTTCACACAACATTTCGGCATTAAAGAAATCGTAAATTAGAAGAGTTTGTAAAAGATTTTGGAAAACAAAAGTTGAGATTATCCCACGAAGATATAGCAACATATACAATGTTATTTTTTTTCAAGTCCAAGTCAATGTGGCATTACTTTAGAAAGTACGTTATTCTCAATAATACGAATTGTGGTTGAATGCCTAAAGTATATTACTCTCAATAATACGAATTGTGGTTGAATGCCTAAAGTATATTACTCTCAATAATACGAATTGTGGTTGAATGCCTAAAGTATATTACTCTCAATAATACGAATTGTGGTTGAATGCCTAAAGTATATTACTCTCACAAATGAGAGTTTGTTTTGTTAAACTAATCATGTGTTAGTAGTTAGCTTTATGTTACACCAGTTAAAATCTGTTATTTTTAACCAGCTTTGTTACATATAATTGCTCCATAATAACACTGCTGTCATTTTAACATAATGAACAGTTGTCTTTCTCGTCGTATTAAATGAGCCTATCCCAGCTGTTAATCCTGGTTGATATTAAATGATTGTTATTGTACACTGAATTTGAACTAGGAAATTACTAATAACTTGTAATGAAACGTAAGCTAATTATACAGCTAATATCTAATTAAATTTAAAATATCATATATATGATAATTAATGTGTGTGTGTGTGTTTTCTTATAGCAAAGCCACAAAGGGCTATCTGCTCAGCCCACCAAGAGGAATCGAAACCCTGATTTTAGCGTTGTAAATCCAGAGACGTACCGCTGTACTAGCGGGGGACCAATGATAATTAAAATGATCAACTTCAAAGGTAGTTTGGTATAATTATTTGCCTTCATATACTTTTGATTGTTTTTTTTTATTGCATGCAAAGCTACATGAGGGCTATCTGCACATACTCTTGATATGATATTTCGGCAGATAGGAATATTAATGATTAAAGTTATACAATGCTTAGGCTTAAATGGATGAACATTTGAGTGGTCTCATTTCTAACTATACATTTAGCCATAATCCTAAGAATATCTCATGAATTTAGCCCATAGTAGGAAAGATAGGTTAGTCCTAACCAAACAATAAGTTAAGAAACAAAATATTATTTTCTCGAGTAAAATTATGGTTATAAACACTTAAACAAAGTTATAAAAATTTTTACCGAATCGACACTGCTTGTTAAAAATCTAACAGAAACGTTACAAAATATATCATATGAAATCAGATAACACTGCTTTAAAAAAAACAGCACACCCTCAGATGGCTCATAAGTTGAAAATCGAGTTTATTTAATAAGAAAACAACTCTAAATAAAAATGAAAGTTTATTCCATGCGATAAATTGATTGGTACTTTATTGAAGTCACATTAATTTGTAACAATGACTGTTAATTTCGCATGATTTGAGCTTGATAACAGTTAGAATAGTGCTGTTAGATTTAAGGAAGCATTTTTATTTCTACGTGGGATTAAGAGCTTATTACAGTACTTATTTCATTTTTATTAACAATGCTATTTATATACGAAATTAAAATATCATTTCTATACTGCTGCTAATTTTTTTCCATTAACGGAAACTTATAATTATAGTATAGATTTTTATTCCTCGTATAGTAATAAATGTTAAGCATAAAGCTGCACAATGGTCTATCCGTACTTTATTTACTGCAGGATTCGAAACACGATTTTCAACTCATGAGCTATTAGACTTGACACAGGGCCATCTGGGGGTGTGCTGTTTATTTTAAAGCAGTGTTATTTGATTTCATATGATGTATTTTGTAACGTTTTTGTTAGATTTTTAACTATCAGTGTTGATTTTGCAAGACATAAGTCAGTTATTGTGGGATGGTCGACATGGTCAGGTGGTTAAGGCACTCGACTTGTAATCTGAGGGTCGCGGGTTCGAATACCCGTAACACCAAACATGCTCGCACTTTCAGTCGAGGGGAGCGTTATAATGTGGCGGTCCATTCCACTATTCCTTGGTAAAAGAGTAGCCCAAGAGTTGGCGGTGGGTGGTCATGACTAGCTGCCTTCCCTCTCATCTTACAGTGCTAAATTAGGGACGGCTAGCGCAGATGGCCCTTCTGTAGCTTTGCGCGAAATTCAAAACGAATAAAAGTTATCGCAGGAAGTTTTAGCTAGTATCTGATATTGATAACAACCAGAAAGAAATGTAAATTTATGTACAGGTCCAGTGTACGCAAAGAAGTTCTGAAAATCAGTGTTAAGAAGAGAATATCGTCAAGCTGAAAATAATTTTACTTCTTTAATGGTGGTAATTAAAAATCAATTATTCAAAAAATCTAGACAAAATTCATTAAAGTATGAAAACATAAGTTGATACAAAGATAAAATATAATTTTAATGTTAAAATAATGGTGTAGCAACGAGGTTCGTGTGCTTTTTTTTAGCGTTATCTTAGTGTTTACTAATGATAATACTTCAGTGAGTATTGACTTCAACATTTTAAAGTGGGCATTCAGCATTGTTGTATGGCACGCAAATATATTTAATATGTGAATTGTACTTTAGAGTTGTGTGACTTATCAACTGAGTTGGCCCGGCATGGCCAGGTGATTAAAGCGCTCGACTCGTAATCTGATGATTGTGGGTTCAAATCCCTGTCACACCAAAGATGCTCGCCCTTTTAGCCGTAGGGGCTGACGGTCAATTCCACCATTCGTTGGTAAGAGAGCAAGCCAAGAGTTGGCTGTGGGTAGCGATGACTAACTGCCTTCCTTCTAGTCTTATACTGCTAAATTAGGGATAGCTTTGTGAGAGATTAAAGAAAAACAGATGAACAACTGATTGGGGCACTGTATCTGACAACATGAAACAGTTTTACCGTACCACAAACTCTACTTTTGTATCACTTTAAACAGCTTACAAGAAAATAAGTTTTGTATATTTAACCTAATAAAACCTGGATAAAAGTATTCAATATGCTACTTAAAGAAGCTTTTTTTACTTATTGGTAATTGTAATGCAAATACTGTAACTATCACATACAGTTATTTTGTTCATTATATAAATATTTCGTATCAATAAGCAACAAAAAACAAACTATGAAATTTCCATTCAACTTTAACGTTTCTTTTCAGGTATTGAACATTTGCCTTTTAAACACAAGCGCATAATGGTATTGTTTTCTTTTGTTTAAAATGGTTATTCTATACTTTCCGCTATTCTGTATACATTTTTCACATAATGACAAAAGTTTCTGCGAGCAGAAATCCACAACTTTTTACCAAGTCTAATACATTTATATGTCCACTGACATCGCTAGTGAGAATTACCAACGAAACTTTAGAAGAGGTTACAATATTTAAACTGTATACTTACTTTTCTGCACCTGGGTCTCGTGCTTACGACACTTCGCTCTTCTGTTTTGAAACCAAACCTGAAGAAAGGAAAAGAAATAATTATCATTAGAAGTGTCAACTCCAATTTCTATATCAATGTAGGCGTCGTAAACAAAATTGTTGACAAGCACGCGCCAGTGATCACTAACTTTGCACAGCACGCGGCCTCGCGAGGACCATTCTAACACTACACGCATCGAACAAGGACTTGAGGAGAAGTTTATTATGGACGCACAGTAGCGGTTATTAATCATGTCCTGATCCAGCCCAGACTTAATGACTATGCGGAAATATCCGCATTTTCTTTCATCAACACGATTGCATTAGTGAGGCCACTTATTACTGATAAATTCAATCTTGTTAAACGGCAATTTTGTAATGAATAGTTTGCACTAGACCGTTTAGTCTGGAATTATGTAAATCCCCCAGCTTTGTGCCGACTTGGACAGAATACTGCTTCTCTAATTTAATTTCTTCGCCCCCAGGACCCCCACATCAGGTTTCTAGGCTCGTTGTCTTAATAACATTAACGAGAGCAACTTCCATTCCATTCTTTTATTTTGTTCGCCAACAGGGGTGACGCATAACGGAGGAGGAGTTTTCCCTGTCAGCGTATTTGCATCATTGGCTAAGTAGGAGAAATCTATTTTATTAGATTAAATCAAGGTTTAATACAGCTGCATAAGCTGAAATAATGGATGATGATAATTATCCAGATGGATGAGAGACAATTATTCCCGAGACAGTGACACTCAAATATATATCTGTAAACATTGTCTGTATAGATACGGTTAAATGAAAAATATTATAGTTATGTGTCATTCACGCACTCCACTTTTTAAATGAGCGTATTGTGCTTAATCTCATACCATACAATTATTAAAAAATTGCGTATATGCATAAACGAGTAGAGCCTAAATGTTTATGCGTCTATTTATTTAGCTATAATAATTTCAAAGGCTTATCTGCCTTCTCCGTTTCAGTACATGTTCTTAGATAACTTAGAGATGTCTACTTGTTAGTGTAAGTTATTTTACTGATCAGTCCGGGTCAGCATCCAAAACTCATGTTCTTAGAAGGCTTATCAGTGTGTATATATGTGTAAATATACGGAGGTTAAAAGAGTGGTATCTTATCTTTCACATGAAATACAGAAGAATGGACTATTCAGATTCTCATCAAAAAATAGTATTAATGTCCGTAAGCCTGGTTTGTTGGACTCTACGCACAAGATATTATTTGCAAGGTTAAAGTACTCTTACACATGTTTAAGTATATTGTTATTAATAGACTGCTCCAAATGTGAGTGTTTTCAAGGGTGGACCGATAATACACACAGATTAGTATATTGTTATGAGAAACGGTTCAGTTAAGACCCACATATACAGCATCATTAGAAGCCTGATATGTTACTATTCACATGTAAGTATATTGTTATTACAAGACTAGTCTCTTGAGGAATTCGTACAAATATATTTTCGCTGCAAATCTAACCTGTTCTGTTCTAGATGTGAGTTCTGTTACTTCTTTAGTAGTCTAGGCTGTTTATATTTACATGATATTTTAATGAGTTTAACCATTCATGTCCAAATGTGTATGTATTTCTATTTGAAGTCTGGCCTGGTAAGGTCAAATTCATCCACACGTTTACTTTTATTGTTATTACCAGGACAAACTCTCCATATCCACATCTAAGTATGGATTGCTCATGTGTATACGTAAGCGAAAACCTTTGGACTATTACTGCTCGTTTGTGTGTAATACTAAATGGTCTACACGTAAGTATTGAAGAGTGGATTGCTCATGTCTGTGTATCTAGAGAAGACTAGTCTTAGCCGATTCAAATGGGTATAGAAGACTTGACTGTTTTGGTCTATATTTACGTATAGAATAATTAACTATTCAGGTCTATATTAAATATAGAAGAGTTAACTATTAATATAAGCATAGAATACTGTAGTATTCGGAACTACATGTAAGTATAGGAGATTAGATTGTTCTGGTCTAAAGGCAAGTATAGAAGACTTGACTGTTCAGCTCTATATGTTCGTATATAAGGCTCGTCTCTTTATGTATCTTGTGATGTTTGCAATATTCCTGTGCATTCCAATTGGAAGGCTGGCCAGTTAACGTCTAGTCGTAAATATAGTAACCTGAAAACCTGCTGTTAGAACGTAAGTTTTTATTATAAGGATCACTTGTTCGTTTTCACAGTTACGTAAGATTGGACAGTATAGATCCATATTTTAGTGCATAACGATGGACTTCGGACTGTTAGTGTTCACAGGCAAGTACATTTTTACGTGAAGACATATCCGTTCAGGTTCCTAAAATGGAAGCACGTTTTGATGGTAACATATTTGCGAGACATGCTGTTAGCTACTGTACCACGCCCGGTTTCATAATTACCGTAGACTTATCTCTTCAGGTCCACTTGTGAGTTTTGTCTTATCACGAGACCGGTCAGTTCTAGTTTACTTGTAACCTTGTAAGACTGGACTGTTCAAATCCACAGATATGTCGCTATGGTAAGTTGTCGTGAAAAGTGTGACCTATTATGTGTGATCATTGTAATATTTTCTTCATCGATTTTCAATAACATAGTTACCTAACTGTTGCCTTATACCTTTTCACGTGAGTAATTTGTCTAAACCTTATGTGTAAGAGAAAATAAAGTTATTTTAGTCTTACGTGACAAGACATCTGAAACTGGAACCGACATTATTTTTTTCACTCAATAAAAGAGATAGGGAAAATTAAAACTCACCGTTGTGGGAAAAGTATTTAATGTCAGGAATGTCTAAGGTGATTAATTATAAAGATTATTCTTTTCTTACACAAAATCTAAGCACCTTCAGTAATGTAACTTTGCTACTTTACTTTGTTTGTTTTTCCACAAATCAGATGGATTAGTGATATTGAATAGGCTTGTTAAGACTAACTAGTAAGGCCGTTTAAAAGTGATATAAACTTTGTTTTGGTGGCTTCTCCATCTGCATAGACGAATAAACAGATCTTATATGCAAAATCGGCTCGTTTGGGTTGAGAAAATATTTTAAATAGAAGAGCGAACAACGTTTCGACCTTCTATTTAAAATATTTTCTCAACCCAAACGAGCCGTTTTTGCATATGAAATTCTCAACATGTGGGT
The DNA here is from genome assembly GCA_011833715.1 of Carcinoscorpius rotundicauda. Taxonomy (NCBI): domain Eukaryota; kingdom Metazoa; phylum Arthropoda; class Merostomata; order Xiphosura; family Limulidae; genus Carcinoscorpius; species Carcinoscorpius rotundicauda. The sequence continues at coordinate 54,630,939 of CM022395.1, forward strand.
TTCTCGACATCACTGAATAAACAGATCGTTGAAACAGTGGTCGCACAAATGTGAAACGGACGTAATGTTTTCCTTACCCGGCCGATGTACGTTGTATTGTCGGGATGCACGTGCTGCCTATCACCCCAGGGCCCTGAGTGACCTCTCTGACCAATTAAGTTGGCTAAATGAAAAGGGTCAGCCTCTTTAAAAGGCGCATTACGGAAACAACGATTTAATCTTCGTAAAAGCCAGAGTTAATTGACAAGCCTGCTGCCCTTAGCAACTTCACCAGAATGAGCTGAGACACGTGAGGCGCGTTAGTGTGTAGTCTCGCGAGTTGCACAGTTTTGGATATCCAATCACTTGACAGAGGCCACTTTCGAAACAACAGAAGGTTTTTATAGACATAATAATGGATAATAGTTACTAGCAGGAAAATGAAGTGTTCGAACTTTTATATTTTTTGTCTTATTCCTTACGAAAATGGAAACTTTGATATTTGGAATACTTTAAATTTTAAAAATATCATTCTCATAGGAAGTGTTTAAATCTAATAAAAAACTGAGATTGATGTTTCAGATGAGCCAAATGCCATAGAAAATGTGAAAATCTTTCCAAATTCTGTGAGTGAAAAATACATAAATCAAACCTAGACAGTAAAATAGAGAACCAAATTGTATAATTATTTTAAGCTCTCAACAACAATAAAAGAGCTCATGTCGTTGGATATTAAAACCTGACGTCACTTCAATGACACATTTTTTCCTCCTTAAAGCACAACGTGACACATTAATATGCGATATTCCGATTACTGAAGTTTTTTGGTGTTTTTTTAAATCCAAAACTCCATAGCTAGATTTTCCCGTGGTCAATATGATAAGTAATTGCTTAAACCAACTCAACCCTCTCCCAAATAATTCTACAAAATACATTTTATCTCTTTGTTTTACAACTTTAATGTTGAAGTGTGAAGATAACACACGTTAAAATGCTGATGAAAGCGAATAAACTTATTGAACATGTTAAAAAGTGTCTGACAATGATTTCCGTGCCTAACATATACTGGTTTTCTAACAAATCTATTTATTGTTGATATATTATTGACATTTTTCTGTGTTTCTTTTGAATTTCGCGTAAAGCTACACGAGGGCTATTTGCGGTGTAAGACTAGAGGGAAGGCAACTCGTCATCACCACCCACTCCCACTGCCAACTCTTGGGCTACTCTTTTACCAACGAATAGTGGGATTGATTGTGACTTTATGACGCCCCCACGGCTGGAAAGGCAAGCATGTTTGGTGTGACGGGGGTTCGAACTCACGACCCTCGGATTACCAGTCGAGTGCTTTAACCACCTGATCATGCCGGGCTTCATTATTGTAATTATTAATGTACGTATGTGGACGTATGTGCTATAATGTTAATCATGAGCACAGGCCTTTGTCCACAATGTACATTCTGAGCACGCTAAGCACTCCAAAGATTATAAGATGTCATCATACACTTCCAAAACTACATTTACTTTGCACAGTTAAGAACTGATAAAACATGTATTCTTGTTTTGTTTCTTTTCTCTTTTTATTCCTGATATTATCATGACTCAGTTATAGTCGATACAAGCTGTTATTTAAGCTGTATCGAACTCTACTTACTGGTCAAACAGACAGCAAATACCATTCTGGACACAAGCCGTACAGATTCTCAAAGTGATAACATCGATACACTTAAATATCAACAAATAATTCTTGTATACCGTCCGCAACACACATAAAGTTTCTTTAAAAGCTCATGCTTAGTTTTAAACTACTGAAATCGATGCAAATACATTTATTTGAGTTTAATTGAAAGTACTCAGATCTGAGTTGTTATTGGCTAGCATAATAATATAGTGGAAATGTACCTGCACACGAGCCTCTGAAAGTCCTAACCTCTGTGACAGTTCTTCCCTCATGAAAGCATCAGGGTAGTGAGTTTCATCAAACAGTCTTTCCAGTTCATTCAGTTGCTCCAGAGTGAAGTTGGTTCTGGAACGGCGCTGTTTGGCGGACTTGGAAGAATGAGAGTTAATAGTGTCTACAGAGGGTACCGGTGAGTGGGTGCTGGGTTTGCTGTTAGCGGTTTCCTTGATCCCTTCTAGTTTAAGATTTCCTTCTGAAGAATTAGGACAGCTGTCAGCTTCAGATGGACCACCTTGTTCATGAGAAATTTCTTTAGTGCTAGTTACTAATGTCACATTTGGTTTTCTATCTCCCTTTTTTTCTGAAGGCATAGATGGAGTTGATCTGGCTGAAGACGGAGATCCTGTGGAAGCAAAATAACATAGTAAATCAGTCTTGAATGAAAAGAAAACCGAAATATTATTACAACTTTTCTACCACACATTCTGTTTAATTTGTACGTGTATTTCACGTGTTTATGACTAGTTAAGTAGCATGTTAATAAGGTTATGAGACTGATTATTATTAGCTGGTGTGGGTGTCTCTGAGAACCCCTTAGCATAAACTGTAAATGTACCTTTACGCTTCCCACACATCTGCATAATAAGCAAAATTTGATGCGAAGATAAAAGCCGAAATACATGTTACATGAGAAGTTGTGTGAAGGTTTATACATGGAGGGAAAAAATTAATGTCTGAAGTACATTTGATGGTAAAAAAGAAACTAGTTACATGTTTCTGTGCTTTATGTACACCATACAATACCTTCCAAGGTTTTCACGTTTTACGTAATAATTTCATTGTGTTCATTGGATACAATGAGAAACAATACGTGCGTGATAATGATAACAAGTTGAAGTAATTAAAACAGATTCAAACGTATGAAAGATATATTTTTAAGAAAATTCGTTTGATCCTATTTTAATTTTTAACCTGAGAGTCGCACCAAACATGCTCGCCCTTTCAGACGTGGGGGCGTTATAATGTGACGGTCAATCCCACTATTCGTTGGTAAAAGAGTAGCCCAAGAGTTGGCGGTGGGTGTTGATGACTAACTGCCTTCTCTCTAGTCTTACACTGCTAAATTAGGGAGGGCTACCGCAGATAGCCCTGGATTAGCTTTGCGCGAAATGCAAAAAACAAACATTTTAATTTTTTATGTGTTTTTCCTTTAAATAAACTTTATGTTTGACTATCTTACTTAATATCCTATCAGTATCAAAATTTACATAATAAATATATCAAACAACACGATATTTTTCTCCGTGATTACAGAAATCGTCATACATTGGCAACTTGAGATGAAGACTGAAAATATCATTAATAGATTCAATACACTTTTGTCTCTCAATGGCTCAACGGAAAGTGTGGCGACTTATAACAATAAATAATCTGGTTTCAATATCTGCCACAAAAATTAAGTTTTATTGTAAATTGATACATAATAATAAATAATACTAATTAATTTGAAATAATTTCATTAACTCAATTCATCGGTGCCTTTGTTATTGCTTTTTTAATAACACAATCAAATTTACATTTCATCTGCTCGTTAATTTAAGAGCATTTCTAGTGAATTTTCTGAATGTTTAGAATGTTGATAACTTGTAGAAATACAAAACGTGTAGAAACAACCGTAAAATGAGCTTGCATCCAAATCATAATCTTCCTTTACAAGATAGTTTTACTTGCCATTTCTCGCCTATTTTTTACTTTATCAAGAACCTGTTACATATATTCGGTGTCAGATGTGAGTTGCTATAAACCGAAAACTATTGTGTTATACACATATTTACATAAAATGGGCCGGGACTGGCTGAGTATAAATATAGACACTCGGCTGTTCACGTAACTCAGCTTACTTGGTTATTAGTACCTCATGTGGGACAGCGGTAAGTCTTTGGATTTTCAACGTTAAAATTCGGAGTTCAATTCCTCGCGGTGGACACAGAAGATAGTCCAAAATGGCTTTGTTCTAAAACAAGCACTAACTTAATTATTAAATCACAGTTTATATATATATAAATATATTGGAAAACGTTGTGAGTGTAAAGTAAAAATTACACTTTCATTTTATAGTTTTCTTTTAAATATTATTACTATCTGCTCTATAGAATAACTATCTTATAGGGTGTGACAGTACCACTGTTTTACTGCAACTAACTTGTGTTAAACAGCTGGTGAAGAACATGTTTTTACCCTTTATTTTTAAACAAAATTATATTTACCATATAAGTAAGCGCAGTAATGTGAAGAACATGTTTTTACCCTTTATTTTTAAACAAAATTATATTTACCATATAAGTAAGCGCAGTAATTCATTTCATGGCATTTTCTGTATAGAGAGCACTTTTACTAGAATACAACAATTTTCCATCCTTTTCGTTACCCTAACTATTAATCTCCAGTTTCATCTCATTCTAGTGACTTCCATATTCAATCACGGCTTTACTCACAAAGAGATAAAAAAACATCAATATGACTCACAAAATAAATGCACAAAACACAAAGATCTTTTATTTCTTTTCCTCATCGTTACGTTAGAACTTCTCCGTGGAAAAATAAAAGTGCTAAAAGGCGTGCACTGCTTGCAGAAATAGACAATATTTGATGAATCACGTTGTACGTTTGAAGGCATACTGTTTGCATTTGTTTCTGAAATAATTTAAGTAATGTCTATTTTTCACATAAACCCAGACACTCTGGGTCCTGGGGAAGATTTGGCCAGATTTGTAGCGTAACAACAAGATTTGGGAATCACGCTTATCTTCAGATGCCATTTTTGATTTAGTTTTCACTTTGGTTCCCAATACGTTTGCATACTAACGGATATTACTTCCCCGCGCTCTTCTCGCGAGAAGAAAAATGTCCGATAAAACGGCCCACAACGAATTGAAGAGATCTGTTTATTACTTTGCTTCTCGTCATCAGATCTCAGTAACTTATAATTAGCTTTATTCATTAATCTCTAAAATATATCATGTTTGTTCACATTAGCTTCATAGACGCAAGGATCAGAAAATAAAGGATTTATTTCTGCAGGCCAGTGAGGATTTATAGGTTAGTTAGGATTTACAGGTCAGTTAGGACTTCCAGAAATGAAACGACAACGGGAACTTAGCAGTAAAAGTAAATAGCATAGCCTTTTGGGCATAATATGGACTTGTCCAATGTTTTGTTATTAAGTCTAGTTGTGAGTTTCTGGACTTTTTAATTATACAAATTGGTTGCCAAATAGCAGTATTCTACCATTCTCTTAATGTAGATGACTGCTATGTTCCTGATAAAATTAGTCAGGAGAATGTTGTAACAGTAATGTTACATCTTCAGAACTGATACCAATCTAATATTTTTTACTCTACATTATATCATTATAAATACTTTCACGAAGCACGTGTTTGTTTGTTTGCTTTTTTACTAGTATCTTATAAAATGAACTAGCCAAACTGTGTAGGAGATATACAACAGCGCGTGTATAGAATAGGCATAAAAACGTTTGTTAGTGTTTTAAAGATCTTTATAGATTTAAGTCCAACAAATAATTAAAGTAGTGTTTAGCTACTTTTTGTCAATTTTTTGGTATACACAAACTTAATGTATACATGTACAATGATAGGTTTTCAGGATATAAATGTGAATTATGAAATCTCTTATAATACGTTTTCACACCAACTGCCCTCTGCTATCTCTGATTTTGATCATACATATCATTGATGGAGCAGATATTTCCAGAGTAAGGCAACAAGCCTGTCTATAAACTTTGGTTTTAGTACATATTGTCAGTAAACTAGTAGTGGTTAGTAATTCTGAGGCTCATAATGATAACAGCTGTAGGTTAAAATCAGTATTAATCTATTGGAAGTTATACGTTTACTTTGATGTGTCACTTTTCTATGCAGTATATATCCGATCGGGGTGGTTGTGATGTTTTTATTTTTCGTTGCTACTTTCAGATAAGATAATTTCTCTGAAAATATTTTCACCTGTTAGTTATAGTCTGTGAATATCTTTACATGTTAACTTCAATAGAGTTAGGTACGACTGTTAAACGTGTTAAAATATTCTAAAGAAATGTTGGAAGCATCCATAGTCAAACATTCTAAAAAACACTTGGAACATTTCACTACAAGTCACTGACTAATTAACAGAAGTAATGCTTCCTAAAGAGACGCCTATTTATAGGTCCTCTCTCTAGAACTAACTGACATCTTTGTCTCAGAAGGATGATTCTTATAACAGATTATTTATTAATTAATTAACTACGGTAAACCTTACTAACGACACGTCTACTTAATGGAAGGCACTCCTACGAAAGAAACTCACATTTTATCTGTACAGGGTAGCTGTACAAGACCTAGGGTCAATTATGTACTATTGTGAAAATCGGTAACAGTTTATAAGGTAACAGATTCGCACGTGTAGTATAACTGAGAACCTATTTAAAGAAATATATTGTGTAAAGCTCTAGACTGTACTGTAAACTAATGATGATGAAAGTTTCTAAGACGACGTTTGTGCAGTGATTCACATAGGTAGGACTAACCGACACGTTATCTACATATGATTACTTCAGTACGCTTCGGATAGTGGTTTATTATTTAATTAACAGAATGCGTGTATGTAGAAATTCAGATCTACAGAACTTGCCGGTAGGATACATTTCCTAGAATTGTATATAATAAAACTTCGTAAAAATACATTTATTTACAAGACCACATCCATAAAACTAATTGACATTTTTACCTGTACAGTCTAGCTTCATCAGGGCTTTAGGTACAATTTGTTATAGTGTAATTAATAACGGTAATTTTATTTTTAATGACACGTGATGAAATTCTCATCCTTACAACAAATAATCATCTTTTTTAGCTTAATGTAACCTTAGTTAAGTAAGGTACAATGTGTTATTATACGTCTAGTTAGTAAGGGCAAACGTTTTTAATGACAATTATACAACAAAATTATCATTTTCAAATCAAAACTAATAACCAGTCTATTAACATTGCGCAATTTCACCTTATACATATGGATACCTCTGTGGTTTGGTGATAAGTCCGTGGGCTTATAACGCGAGACATCGTGTTTCAATATCTGCTGTGGCGCAACACAGCCCATATGTGTAACTTTGTGCTTAACAACAAACAAATAAAGCTGCAGGAATAATGTTTTACTGACTAGTTAGAGATGGGAGAGGTTTTTACGGACACGGTAATTTAGTAATTATTAACTACTTGAAAACACGATTGCCTCTTTTAGGCTATTATTTTAAATTCTCAACTCGTATTAGTCAATATTTCTAACAATGATTCTACCCAATATCTCTAACTGACAGTGTTTTTTTCTACGGTTTAGCCAAGATTTCTTCTTTATAAAAGGTATCTTTGTTTTACTTTTGTCGCATCAGTGTGTATTCAAAACGCGACGTTTCTTAAACAAAGATGTAAAGTTATTTCTAAATGTTCACTTTCACCATTCTCTCTTTTACATATAGTGTATCGTGACGTGTTATCCATTACTAAGGTTTCATGCACTACATTTTTTATAGAGTGATATAAATACTTTTGTTTGTTTGTTTTTACCGCAGTGCTCAGGTAAAATATTCATTTTACCCAATTTTATAGTTAGAGAATCATACATTAAAGTTATACAATCAAGAACAATTAAAATGCACAGCGAAATTTCTTAATATCAGACTTAATGTTGTGCATTCACAAGGTTTCTTTTATACTCGCTTTATCATTGGCTCTTGATCAGATCTTAAAATAATTAGAGTGGATGAATTTCACGATAAAAAAATCGTATTTTCTGCATAATAGCAACCACTTTATCATCAGACTGGTGATATTACTAGTATGGTACGTGCTGTTAAACTTCAATAATATTACTAGTATTGTATATACTGTTAAACTTCGACAATATTACTAGTATTGTATATACTTTTAAACTTCGACAGTATTACTAGTATTGTATATACTGTTAAACTTCAATAATATTACTAGTATTGTATATATTGTTAAACTTCGACGGTATTACTAGTATTTTATATACTGTTAAACTTCGACAATATTACTAGTATTGTATATACTTTTAAACTTCGACGGTATTACTAGTATTGTATATACTGTTAAACTTCAATAATATTACTAGTATTGTATATATTGTTAAACTTCGAAAATATTACTAGTATTGTATATACTGTTAAACTTCGACAATATTACTAGCATTGTATATATTGTTAAACTTCGACGGTATTACAGATTTTTCATTTTTGACACATTGATTATCTTTTCGAATGTGAATTATACAACGACGAAAACTTTTAATGTAGTTTTAGTGAACCATTGATGCACACGAAGTACCTAAATATCCTACTGTTATATAACTTTGCCATATGTATGGGTAAATATTATTTAACTATTACAAATCAGTTAAGAAATGTTATTCGTAGGGTATGTCTTCATATACAGTTGAAATGCATTTTGAAATCTAATTGTCTACATCCTTCTTTTTTTAAAATTTTTGAATTGTGTTCCTGGGCGAAGGGCGTCAAATGTGGTTTATTAATTTACTTACCCTTGCCTTCAGCGTAATTATACAGAGATTATTGTAAGAACACTTAATTCGTATGAAAGAGCATGCAAGTTTAGGTTTCATGACTACATGTTTGTGATAGTTTTCTATTGAAATTACATTAAGATATTATCACGATCCAGTGATGAAGAGAGCGCTCACATAAAACACTTTGTTCATACTCGAATCGATGTCTGAAGTTACCCAAGTCAGCTTCATGTTTAAGTCACTCTTGGTTCTGTAATTTTACCCTTCATGAAATAAAATCTACTGGAGAAGTAACGACAAATTTAAATGCTTACAACTCTAAAATCCTGGGCTCTGTTCCTTGCGGTGAACAGAGTTTGAGTAATAAATAGTCCATTGTGTAGTTTGCGCTAAAACAACGTGGAACAAGAATGTTCATATTTCCAAAGATGTCGTTACTTCAGTTGTTTTAGTTTTTAATGTAGAACAACCTGTTGTTCGTTTCAGTTTAGTTTAAACTTCATTCTTAAACGAACTCTTTTTGCGCATCAGTGATAAGTAGATTTTCTTACCTTTACGATCTCCGGAATCTTCATCATCACCATAACTATGGCTACTGACCGTCGGACTGACCAAGGATGATGTGGTCAGCGGAGGTAATGGTGAGGGATTTGGAAACCCTGGATGGAACACGTGGGGGAACATTAGTGTGTCCATAACGGTGCCAAGTCCTCGCGGCCCGGGAGGATGAAGAGATAGGTGACTTGTAAAGGTATGAGCAGTGGTTAAACAAGGATGAGAAAGGGAGGCAGTCAAGGTCGACCGGTCATTAGTGGTAAATGACTTGGATACAAATTCTGCCAACTGTTCCATAGTTTCAGTTTTTGGAATTTTTGTAAGTTTAGTTATTAAGTATAGGGTGACAGTTCAGATTAAGACTAATAATTACTTTATGAAAACTAAAAAAAACATCCTAATAAAACTGATCTGTAGATCTACGCTCGAAGTAAATTACTCATAACATACAACTTTAGTTTTTACTCTTGTCAGAAGACCTCTTCACTTTAGCTGCTAAAATCGTCAGAGTTAATTTAAAATGTGCTTGAAAATCACCCCAAAAATTTTAGAAAGAACGATAGCAACTGGTAGAATTTTAATATCTCGATAGCGTGTAGATCTGGTAGGAAAAAAAGATCACAAATTATTTCCAAGATCTTTGACTAGTTCGTAAAATATGATTTAAAATTTTTGTATGGATTTATTTAGAACTACTGTTTCAAGTTATTCTATAATGTTGATGGGTTTGGTGAAAATAGCAGCAGCTCACCAAATATGATTAAAACGTTGGCTGTAAAATGTGAATTACCACGCTAATCTCTTCCTTCATGTCACCATAAATCACAGTGATTACAGCTTGTTTTGATTGGAACGATACTGCGGTTTGTGTCCCGTGACAGTTTACTGTTTGTCGTTGTGTACCTTCGTGAGATCCTAGTCAAACTCTCTTACTTATATATCTCGTCGTCTGTTAACTGTGCGCGCCCCTAATCACATTATTTCCCGCGTGTTTTCCATGCTTCTTGTCATATGAAAAGCTCACTACTAGCGCCGCCAATGCTGATTGGATTCTGCCAACCACTTTTGTGCCGAGAAAGCTTTCCTCGCAGGCTTGAGCTTCGTGTCCAATGAGCATAGAAAGCATGGTTGTTGTTTTTTTGTTTGTTTTTTCATAAATTAAGGGTTTTACCGCTGTTGGTTTGATAGACTTCTAAGACTAAATACAAGAATTGAGCAGGTAAGGCACATTTTAAAAGCTCTTTACTTTTGAATATGTATTTGTTGTTACACTCCAAACAACCGTACAATTTTTAGGAAGAGTCCCACAGCTTCATAATGAAAAAAATTATATCAATGTGTGTGTTTTTATAAACAGTGGCTAACTGTTTTATTTATGTCTAAGTAAAGCCAGGAAAATATTTATATACCTTCATAATCGGAAATCTTCAGCATATTTACAAAAACTATAAAATTGATATTAAAAATAATGCCGAACATTGTTTCCAATTACGGCAGAGAATATCTTTTAGAACTCATGTACTTACTATTGATAATATAACAAACAGTTTAGTCGAAAAAAATCCAGTATGACCAGAAAGAGTATAACAGAGTTTTGTAATAGGCAAACTTTAACTTTTATGTAGAGAATGAAACGCAAATGAGATTTTGTAGTCAAGAAATACTTAGGCCTGAAAATTGAATACATATATAGAATAGTGAAGAGCCTATTGAACTGATTATTTAATTCACAAATACAATAACTACACATTTTACAGCGGGCAAGGTCTGATTTTAGTAATTACAATATTTCGACCAATAGTATTGAGCCATCATCAGGTAAGAGCTATATTATTGGTCGTCGTTGAAAATATTAAATTAGGAACTTGTCTACTTAAATAGCTGCTGTTATAGTATTGCGAATTTACATTTTTTTTCCAATTAATATATTTTGTGACTGTCTTTGACAGATGAAATACATAATTTTTGTCAATACGAACTTCAAAGGTAGGAGAAACCTACGATATATAATAACTATATCTGAATGTTGAAGCTGCATGTTGTTAATAAGCATGGTGGTGGAAAGTTTACATTTTCGTACATTTCAACTCTGGGCAATGAAAAAAAAAACCACTCGATATTTTCCACTCTATACCAAGGTGGAATTTTCACATAAGTTATAAAACAGCTTTTCTCATCTCGTATCTGTAAAAGGAATTATTTTAAGTATTTCTTCAAGAAACTTTATATTGAAAAGTTTAATGTATAATAATAAGCATTTACAAGAGAAAGAAGGGTATTTATAAGAAATTCGTTTTGTATTTTGTGAAAACAAAATAAGCGTTTATAACATGCTTGTCTAGTGATGAATTGTCTGGTATTTTTGTAAATAGCTTAATTTTAATGTAGACACCGTTGTACGTAAGATATTTAAGTTTCTTTGTTTATTTTTTAATTTCGCACAAAACTGTACGAAGGCTATCTGCGCTAGGCCTTCCTAATTTAGCAGTATAAAACTGGAGAAAAGGTATCTACTCACAACTCCCTCAACTCTTGTAATACGTTTTGACAATGCCCTCCGCTAGTGCAGCGGTATGTCTCCGGATATACAACGCTAAGAGCAGGGGTTCGATTTCCCTCAGTGGGTTCAGCAGATAGCCCTATGTGGCTTTGCTATAAGAAAAGCACACAAACACACACGTTTTGACAAACGAATAGTGGGATTTACCATAACAGTGTAACGATCCCATGGCTGAAAGGGTGAGCATGTTTGGTGGATAGGGATTCAAACCTGCGACTCTTATATTACGACTCGAGCACCCTAACCACCTAGCCAAGCCGGGGTCGTAGTGTTTGATGTCTTACACATATATACACATGTTTATATATACATGAGTTAAATATCTACACCAAACATGTTCGCCTTTTCAGCCGCTAGGCGTTATAATGTGACGGTATATTCCAGTATTCGTTGGTAAAAAATAAACGCAAGTGGTGGGTGATGATGCCTAGCTACCTTCTCTCTAGTCTTACACTGCTAAATTAAGGATGGCTAGCCCAGATAGCCCTCGTTTAGCTTTCAAAAAATTAACTTATGATTGTGAGACTAGAACTAAAAAAGGAAATAAAATTTCAGTCTCTAAATAATTTTAAAGGTGAAACTGAAATTCGACATTGGAATCTGACTTACTGAATTTAAGTTAGTAATTATTGTAATATAGTAAAAATATTTGCATCCTTTACTATGATGTTAATTTACGAAACAACTACATGACCAACTACAAAAACAAATATAGAAATCGAATACCACGTAATTCACGTGAATATTTAGGATTATAATGAATATTTAAGAAAGAAACTGTAATCTAAGCAGAATTATTTTAATTTACTTTGGCTACAAACTTGTTAGTAGCAAACAAAAATATAATGCTTCCGGTGGGGCAGTGAAAAGTTCACGGACTTATAACGCTAACTGGCCCGGCATGGCCAGGTGGGTTAAGGCGTTCGACTCGTAATCTGAGGTTCGCAGGTCCGAATTCCTGTTGTACCAAACATGTTCGCTCTTTCAGCTGTTGGAGGGTTATAATGTGACAGTAAATCCCACTATTCGTTGGTAAAAAAATAGCCCAAGAGTTTGCGGTGGGTGGTGATGACTAGCTTCCTTCATCCTAGTCTTACACAACTAAAATAGAGACGGCTATCGCAGATAGCTCTCGTGTAGCTTAAAGCGAAATTCAGAAAGCAAACAAACAATAACGCTAAAATTCGGAATTGGATTCCCCAAAATGGACACAGCAGATTGTCTAATGTGTCTTTGCTGAGAAAATTATTTATATGCCAAGTAACGTATATTATGTGTTAATTTAACGTGTATTGCATTCAGTGAAAGAAGGAATGTGTGAGTATAAAACGAAATAACCTACTTACTTTTGTGAAGGAAATTTGAAACTCTTATTTTAATGTTGATATGTGTATACGAGGCATTAATGAATAAAACTACGAAACCCTTTACACCGAATAAAATTATTTGTCTGTTAATATTATTATAGTAATGTAATGTTTATCTGTTTTGTCGAATCCATAATGTCTGTGGATAAAGGATAATTTAACTACCAGTAAATATAAAATATGGTTTGGTTTGAATTTTGCTTGAAGCTACACGAGGGCTAATTGTGCTACCCGTCATTAAGTTAGCAGTTTAAGACCAGAGGGAGGCAGGTAGTCTTCACCACCCATCGCCAACTCTTGGGCTACTCTTTTACTAACAAATAGTGAAAATGACTGTAACATTATAATTCCCCCATAGCTTAAATGGCGTATTTGTTTGGTGTGACGGGGATTCGAACCCTATAAAATATGAGAGGAAGGTTTGTGGCAAGAAAACATGCATAGTTATTTGTAAGTAATGCCGCCATTTTGTATTAGCTGTATTCATCACTGGGTTTGTTCCTAGTTCTGATCTACGGAAGTAGCTTGTTTTGATCAGAATTTAATAATATTTATTATGGTTTTATTACATTTTGTTTTGAAGATTACTGTGGCGACAATAGAGGAAATCTCTTACGTATCTACGGTAACTAGTTGCCATTTTCTTAACGTTTCTTACTGTACTACTACTAAATAGCGTTGTGAATTATTATTATAGATACTACAAAGGATGACAGTATATTTGGTTTGTACTCTGTGGATTGGGACGATGAAAGCTCGTTTACCTCAAACTAAAATAAATTATCTTCATTACAATTAACAATTTAAAAACACACACGCTAAATTTACCTAAACTGAATAACAGGTTGCTGTTTAGTGCCTTTCAACACGAATTTATTCCTGATGTGTCTTATCTTAGGATACACATTTTAGAAAATGTGAAATATGCAAATGTGTCACCTACACTACAAGTCGTTACTACTATAATATTCCCTTTTAATTTTGTTCAAACTAACACTGTTATTTAAACATAATATCATAATGAAGAGAACAGTTAAAGATATATATATATATATATTTTACACTTACTAAACAGGACTGTCTGCAGCGTTTTAAGAACAAAAACACCTTACTGTTTATCCTTTATATGTTTTTACTCGTCTCTATGAAGTCAAATTGACATGTTTTGAAATGATACGTATTTTCAAAGCTAGTAATAACACCCTTGATTTTGGGAAAGAAGCGGTTAATTGTCTCCAATCTCTAGGATACAATAAATTAATAATTATCTGTCCAACTTGTCAGACTAATAGACTGAAAAATAAATTTTGATTTAAAACGTCTGAGAAAAACTAAAAGTTCGTGAATTTTACTGAAATCGTGTTTGTTTCAGTGTTAGCATAATTGTGCATAAAACGCTATTTGTTCGTAAACGACCCTAATTTTGAAATGTTAGATAATGGGGAAAGAAGTTATAGTTAACAAAACCCACCAGCAGCTTTTGGGCTACTCTGTCTGACCGAATAGGAGTTGAACATCAGTTGTTTATTACGCCTATAATACTAAGTACCGAACGGGACGCGAAACGTGAACTCTCGGATTCGTAGTATTGGTACGCCCAGACTTCTTACTTAAATCTAAACAATCTAAACAAACGTGTATGTATAGATCTTCTTCACGAGTTTTTATTGTACAGAGAGTGGGCGTGGCATAATGTTTCGTCCTTGTCCCGGGAATTCGAGGGTTCGTAGCTCATTCCCACACACACACGCATAAAAAAGAGCGTTGCGCATTTAAGGTCGTAGGTACACTATACAAGTGACAGTCAGATATCCCTATTTAGCCAAACAGAGATAGAGGTAGTACAAAGGTTGGCGATGCGTTCTGTTGATTTGTTGACTTCCCTCTATTAGAGACAGCTATGTGCAAATATCTCTTGCGTAGTTTTTTTTTCTTCGAAAATAAACACACATAGAAACTGATTAGAAATAAACGCTAAGATAGGCTTCAGCTAAAAGAAACGTTTCAGTTTCAATCGGCAAATTCTAGTGACCAGGTAAATGAAAAAAAAAGTATGATTTATGTTCACTTAATTTAGCGCCTTTATTTATCTGTGAGAAAAATATGTAAAGAAAATATAATAAAAACAGTGTTTTAAATGGTCTTTTCATCATTATCCCAAGACTAAACGTTAAGCGTACAAACTGAAATACACTTCTAGATATTATGTTCGTAAGCTTTGACATTGTAAAGAAAGTGATCATTATTTTATAAAATATGATATGTTAAAATAAAATACAATATACAACACATGACAGTAATTCTCCTTATCAAACATCGTTACAACAACACAGTTAATTTAAACCAAACTGTGTTCTTATCTCCAGGTACTTTGTTGTTACAATAACATGTGTAATTCACATCAAGTTAATTTCTTATCTTTAGGTTACTTACTGTTACAACAACATAGATAATTAACACCAAGTTGTGTTCTTATCTTTAGGTTCCTTATTATCCTAACAACATAACTAATTTACACTAAGTCGTATTCTCATCTTCGGGTTCTTTGTTGTTACAACAATATAACTGATCAGACCAAATTGCCTTCTAAACTCTCCAGGTCCAATAATTGCTATAACATCATTGATAATTTACACCAAGTCGAATTCTTATGTCCAGTGTCTTTATTGTTACAACAACACAGATAATCCACGCCAAGCTGCTTTCTAATATATTGGTTCCTTGTCACAAATCCATAGATAATTCACAGTGTGTTGTGTTTTTATCTCCAGATTCCTTATTATTTCAATAACGCAGAAAATTAACATAAACTTATTTTCTGTTCTCCTGGTTCCTTATTATTCTAACAACACAGGTAATCAACACCAACTTGTGTTCCAGTCTCCGTGTTCGTTATTGTTACTAACATAAATAACAGCCCTCTAGGTAGGTATAACTGCTAGTTCCTTTAGAAGGCTGTTGAGCATGTAGTCTTTTCTGGAATTATCTTATAGTTTTACAACAATGGACTCATACTTGACATCCAGTAACGTTCATCATCTATGAGTTATAATCATTGTATTACATTACAGAGTAGATTTTACTGACGTATTTCTTTGTAGACGCAGTTTTCAATAAAAGCTCCTTGCACTTTTATTGCAATACTCATGAGATTTTCAGTAAAGAAAAACAATTTTTAAGTTTGTGTTTTGACTGTTTTATATTTGAAATTACACTATGTAACACAAATTTTGTTCCTGGATAGTATGCGTTCTTTCTTAATTGGTTATGTAAAAGTACCGAAAATGGCCATTATTCCTTTCAAACTTTGTTTTTGTGACCTGGATAATGAAATTGAGCAATTCACCTATTTTCTATATAAAACAGGCAAATTTGCACATTTTCATTTACATGAGGTGTGAATAAAACAACATATGAATCAAGATTTGTATGTATTTATACTAAAGTTATACAAAAGTGAACAAATATTTAGAAGTGAGTAGTTTTTCGAGATTTGCGACTGTAATGTAAATCACTTTCATGTATCAACCTCCAAATATAGCCTCTCTTCATGTTTTCGTTATACGCTTCCTGGTAGCGGGGTTCAAAGTCCAGTATATCTTGGTGCAAGCACTCGCCTTGCTTCTCTGAGCTTGCTCCCATGTTCTTCTTGAATTTATCAAGATGAGCGTCAACGATATGGACTTTTAAGGACATTCAGCAGCCCATTTTGCTGTAGTTCTTCACCAGCGTCTCAACCGGTTCCACATAACTTTCGGCCTTGTGGTTGTTTTCAAAGCCCTGAACCATTGCGACAAAGTTGTCCCAAACTTTTTTTCCCTTCCAACTGAGCTTCTTGGGGAATTCTGTGCACTCCAGGAACTTCTTTATTTGTGATCTAACGAAGACACCAACTTTGACCTTTGCTTCAGACAGCTTAGGAAAGAAGTCTTGAAGGTACTTGAAAGCTGCAGACTCCTTATCAAGAGCTGTGACAAACTGTTTCATGAGATCCAATTTTATGTGCAATGGTGGGAACAACACCTTCTGGAGGTCCACTTGAGGCTCACACTTAACATTGTGCTTCCCCACAGAGAACTTGGTCCATTGTGGACATTGCTTCCTGTTGTAGTGCGTTGCTGTATCCCTGCTGTCTCAAAGGCAGAGATAACAAGGAAACTTGGTAAATAAAGCCTCCTTGGAAACCCATCAGGAATGCCACCATTTTGAAGTCTCCGATAACCTCCCAGCCAAACTTATCATACTTCAAGGCTTCTAGCAAGGTCTTGACGCTGTTGTATTCCTCTTTGAGGTGCATTGAATGAGCCAGGGGAAAGCTCTGCAACATTCTAGAAAGTTCTTGAAAATTATTGTGAGTTCGAGAAATTTTTCTATCAGCTACTCAGCACTGAATCTACCTGGAATGTTCTGGAAGATGGGTAATTTGAAAATTTCATTACCCAGGTCACAAAAGCAAAGTTTGAAAAGAAAAACAGGTCTTTTCCAGTTACTTTAGGCATAAGCAATTGGGAAATAACACTTTCTGCCCAGGAACAAGAAAAAGTAAACATTTTGTTTAGTGTTATCCTTGTTTGTAATTTTTATTGGTTAAATCTGAAACATATCATTTTTGTGAAAGTTTCAATCGTTTTATTTATTGTTTGGCTATAAAAATACTTCTTAGTTATAAAAATTTTACTCAGTTATGATTGGTGATGATCGGTGCGGTAGTTTCTGAAATCCGAGTTTTAGACGTATACATCGCAAGCTCCATTATAATAAAATAACAAGGTAGATAAGTCACACCAAGTTGTATTCATAACCTCCAGGTTCCTTATTGTTACAATAACATAGTAGATATAAGTTCATTTTAACATTATCGTGAAAGTAGCTTTATGTTAATACGTTACTTCCTAATTACGCGCTCTTGTTTTGTATTAGCTTAATTTAACAGTATTGTGTATTTACGTGGTTTTGTGACAGTATTAGTTAAGCCTAGCATTATGACATATACAATTTTATGCCATATCAAACGAGACACTTTAAAGTTTGCTATTGTGGTTGTAGATATTTGTCAAATTTACCACTCTCATTTATCTACATTTGTTACAGTACATATTAAAATCTGCTATTATATAGCTCTATGACAGGAAATAATTCTGTTTAATGTTATCATATGTGTAGTTTTATGATATACAAGTTTCTGCGAACAGATACAAGTTTAAGACAATTTATTCTATGTAGTTTTTTTGTGAGTAGGTATTACTGTTGATTAACAATAATGTGTATATTGTTTTATTTCATCACCTTTTAGCCCAACATTATATACAGCCCAATAACTTCATGATAGTAAATTTTGGTTTAAGTTTTCGCTATCGAATAACTGTTTTATAAAACAATAAATATTTGTTCAATGAATTATCCAATTTTATAGCAGTCATTTTAAAATATTGTTTTTAAATACAGTTGATCACTTGCATATTACAAATATATAAGAGTCCTGAACCTCAAGATGTAGTAGAAAACGTAATGGGATTATGTCGAACGTACAGCATAACCCAACATTACTTTTCTTGTCACCTTGCTATTCAGGACTGCTGTATAATAGTTACTGTTATGAAAACTTCTTTTGTGTGTTTAAAAACATATATCAAGTGAAAGGTTCTGTTGTCGTAGAGATATATAACATAACTAATAGTTAAGTGGCCGTGTGGCAGGTGTCTCAATAAAATACTGCCTTGTCAATTTCACTTCTCACTGTGATGAAAAGTCTCTCCTATATATTTATGAACAAGTGCATGTAGGATATTTGGTGAGTTACTTACTTCTTTAAAGTTTTATTTGTTTGTTTTTGAAGATCGCGCAAAGCTACACGAGGGTTATCTGCGCTAGCCGTCCCTAATTTAGCAGTGTAAGACTAGAAGAAATGCAGCTAGTCATCGCCAACTTTAAGGCTACCTTAATTTTTACCTACGAATAGTGGACTTGATCGTAACTTTATAACGCCCCTACGGCTGAAAGGGCGAACATGTTTCGTGTGACGAGGATTTTAACTCGCAACTTTCGAATTGCAAATGAAGCGCCCTAACCACCTGCCCATGCCGCGCCCGCCTTTATATATAGGAAGATTCTTCGTTGGTTATATGAACACGGGTGACTCTCGTTTCTGACTGTAGAACATAAAAAGAAAAGAGAGAGAGGTTCTTCTTATGACTGTAGGTACATACAGGCCTTCTCAGAGGTTCAAAGATGCCCGGGCTGCTTTTATCATTTAAAGCTTCTGGTCATAATAAAAAATAAAAATGATGGCGCATGAAAACAAAATAAAACAATCATTTGTCCAAAAAGAAAAGCGTGTCATAATTTGAATATTTAATTTGTATATATAATTTCAGCTCTAAGTTTAGAATGTGCCACTTTTTTTTTTTTTTTTACTGGAAGACGCGTAACAACAAGTCGCGAAACTTGGCAAATGAAAAAAAAATAATTTAAGATCCCCTTTTAGCTTGAGGCCCGGGCCAAATGGCCTTCTTGTCTCACTCATCTAATTGGTCCTAGTTACATACGTATATTGAAATTTCATGGCAACTGAGGATAAACTTACTAAGTTGTGTACGTTTTCTTTCAGTTTTACAGACAACTATACCTAATCATCATTACAGGTAAGAACTATTCCAGTGGCTGCTACTAAACGATTTAAGCGAAGTGCCCTCTGGTAGCTGTTGCTACTCGTCTAAAAATATATCATTATTAATTAAAAACAAAGCTCCTTAAGCATAAACTTAATGAAAAAGCCCGAGTTATGTTGACCTGGTTCTATCTAAACATGTGAAGTGATCCAGGAGCTCATAAACAGGTAAATTATTCAGAAATGGAGAGGTTCAGGAAAATAGTCCCTAGTCACAAGACATGAAGCATCATAAGCTTGTTCAATGATACTGTCATTTATCTCATTTTTAATGTTACGACCTTTGGATATTTTACAAATTTGTATTATACATGCAAGAAGTCAAGAGCACCAGCCAAAAATTAACACAATCACCCCTCAAGAACAACAAATATAAGCATCAATTTCTTCTTGTTATGCGTAAGTTCTACCTCAGAATACTGAAGTCCATTCAGAGCAACGGTTTGAGGTTCAATGTCAAAATTTTGCACTTTTGAAGTGTCCAATAGTTTAAAAAATTAAAATAAAAGCTTTTTATATACGGAAACACACAAACTTTATATTGCAGCTACTCCCAAATAATATAAATAATGACACAATATTCATTTGACGAACAGTTTAACATGGTCTGTGATATTGAGAAAACCCACTTGTAGAGAAATATATATGCAAAAACGGCTCGTTTCGGTTGAGAAAATATTTTACATAGAAGAGCGAACAACGTTTCGACCTTTTTCGGTCATTTTCAGGTTCACAAAGAAAGAGGTAACTGACCGGAAGCTGACCACATGTTTGAAAGGGGTTGTGTAACTGAGTGCCTGGAAAACCAGATTCAGAGAACATAAAAAGTCACCTTCACACGTTTTTAAACGCTGCAAGTCAAATAAACACAACATAACCATAGAAAATACTCAAATACTAAATAAAGAAACAAACATAAACAAACGCAAAATTAAAGAAGTCTTAGTTATACAACAACTTAAACCCAAAATAAACCAATATAAAGGAATGCCTTTATACCTATATTAATATAAAATAAACAAAATTATATATTCAAACATGTGGTCAGCTTCCGATCAGTTACCTCTTTCTTTGTGAACCTGAAAATGACCGAAGAAGGTCGAAACGTTGTTCGCTCTGCTATGTAAAATATTTTCTCAACCCAAATGAGCCGTTTTTGCATATATAGTTTAACATGGTCCTACTTATAATTGTAACTTTATTCACGTGGTTAACAATAAACCTTGTTATTGTAGCTACATGAATAAAATATCTTCTTGTTTAGTTGATCAAAATGTATGACAGAAATATTACTGTGAACATAGCCACGCCTATGTTTGTGACTTTAGTCGCATGGATAACAATATATCTTGTTACTATAACTAAACAACTCTTACTTTAGTACAGTTGTTCTGAAACGTTTCAGACTCGCGTACCACTTTTTGTTTAATTTTTAAAATTGCAAACACAAACCTCATTTTAAATAAAACATAAAGACCTAATAACAAAAAGTCGTATTTTAACATGTATCCATTAATGCGAAGGATGCAATTGTCTTTTCTGGCACGATTGAAGAATATGTGGTACAAGGTTTGCCAATTTTAAAGGAAGGAAATACTGGCGTAGAGGGTGAGTTTATATGTAAGTAGAATATAGTGTTTATGTACGTGGAAAGCTTGGATAAAAATAATTACAAATTTTATTTAATTTTGCATGCTTACTGTGTCATGTACCACTGAGATTAGCATCACGTACCACAGTTTAATAATTCCTATTTTAGTATATGGACTTCTTTTTATATCAGTTGAGCTATGGATGTAAGTATTTGTGTATAAACAAATCTATGCCTGTATCGAAATGCATTGAGAAATATATTGCTGCTACTATGGCTAAATGTTTGATACAAATTTTATAGTCAAATTTACACTATGAAAGAACGTGTTTCTGTAATTGCACTGTACAAACATTTCCCTAATAATAATTTGCATAACAGCTAGAATCATGAAAAAACTTGACGTAACTGTAGCTGTGAGAACATTATTGTAATGACTTTCATGTGATTCTGGTTTCGTTTTATAGATCATTCTTCTATGGTTGTAATTAAATAGTTTTATGTCGCTTGTTATAAAGTACCTTCTTACCGTTTATTAGAGGACTCTTGGTGTTACTTGTTAGAAAACTCTCTTTACACCATTCGTTAGAAAAAAAAATAATGACATTTATTAAGAAACTCTCCTTTTGTCACTTGTTTAAAACTCTCTTTCCCTTACTTGTTACTAAAAATCTCACAGTGTCACTTCTGAGGCAGAAACTCTTTGTGTTGCTTGTTAGAAAACTATCTTCATGCCGTTAAAAACTCTTTGCGTCGTTTGTCAGGAAACCATTTTCTTACTACTTTTTATAAAACTTCTTATCACTTGTTAGAAACTATCTGCACGCAATTGGTTAGAAATCCCTTTTCGTATAGTTTGGTAGAAAACTACCTTTGATTTACGTATATGTGAAATGGTGTTAATTGTGAATTTTAAGTCACAATAAACTTCTTGTATCTCTAAGTGTCGATACAAGTAGTTTCTCGTTTGTGCTCACGAAAGATAGAAATTTAACTTTAGAAAGGTAAATGTTTCCAGGACTGAGGAATTTAAGACTTTGCCACCGAAAATTTACAAGCGTTAATAATTTCAAATATTATCTGTTAATGTTCACACACATTATATTTAAAAGTTGCTCAGTCAGTGTTCACAGGTAATGTAGATTTAATAAGTTATGTATACATTTATTTAAAAAATAGTTTATATGTGGAATTTGGTCCAATGTTATGAAATGTACATATTTTTGATACTATTGTTTTAAATACTTTTGAGATAAATATATATGACATGTTATTCTCTCAATAACTTTGAACCGGATTCATAGAGTGTAGTTTTCCTTTCAAACTCGTTTAGTTATTAAAGTTTTGTTAGGAATTGGTCACTCTACATTAACGTTTAGTACGCTTTAGACAAATTGTGCATGAAACAACGTGACGATACCATAGTATCAGGAAAATTATTTTATTTTGTTGTTGTTTTATTAAATGACATTTTAAAGATTTCTCTATGATAAAGTATAATTTTTCCCAGTACTTGTGTGTGGGTAATCTGAGGATATTCGTGTAGTCTTGCGTGACAACTTTGTAAAACTGTCATGGATTTCACTGAAGAGTTTCTTTAAGCTATTCCCATTATTGAAATCAATAAAAAATATCCAGATACAGAAGTACTCTGGGGGTTCTCAGAGTACAGCAGTTTAATGATGTGTATCCAAAGTTCGAATCGAAACATTTTCTCCCCACTTTGCTGTAGTAATACCGCATGTTACGAGTACTTTGCCACTTGGAAAGCTTAAAATAAACTTTAGAATATACGTAGCTAGGTGAAATGAATGAGTTCAAGGTTTCGGGCAATTTTAGAACTGTGAAGCCTCTATTGGAATTAGTTCATTTTTTTAATAAAACACACGATGGAAACTAAAGGATTTGTTCATATAAGTGAATAGAAATTATGATCGAAAGCAAAATCAAGCATTGTTTTATTTGAGTTAGGAAGGTATATTTTTTTGGAATTTAAGCCAAATATTTCTCCAGTTTTGAGAATAGAAACCGATATCATAATTAGAACTACGTATCCAGATAACGAGAAATACAATTTATATCAGAACGGCTGGTATGGGTATTAACACTTTTATTGATAAGCAGAGAACAACGTTTCAACCTTCCTAGGTCATCTTCAGATTAACAAAGAGAGAGTTTGCACTTAACCGTTGCCGGGCACGTCTTAGGAATGAGAGTATAAATGGTACGGGATTGTAGGGGGCGCTGTAGTTGGATGTTAGGTTATTAATTAGTATAAGTATTTAGGTGTTTCTTTGTGTTGTTTTAATTTTGGTTTTAGTTGTTGAATAAGTAGTTTTTTTTTTATTTTGCGTTTGTTTATATTTTACCCTGATTAGTATCTAGCTGTGTTCTACGGTTGTGTTTATTGGATTTGCAGTGTTCAAAAATATGTGATGTTTTTTGTGTTCTTTCAATCTAGTTTCCGTTTTCTGCTTATTTCCTCCAATACAGAAGTCGTGGCAGTTGTTACATTGTATTTTATAAATTATGTTGGTGTTGTGTTTGTCAGTGTAGTTTTTACATGGTATGAACTTTAGTTTCGAACCTGATTTTTAAATACATTTGGTATTTACTTGAATGTTGTGTTTTTTAAGTTTTTTCCAAATGTTGGTTATTTTTTCCTGATATCAGGAAGATATGGTATACAGCAGTACAATATGTTGTAGTTTGCTGTACCTTGGAATTTATTGTTGCTCTAGGTACGCGTATAATTTTTTTCACGGATGTTGGAAGAAATTTGTTGATGTCGACGAAGTGTTTTTATTTTGTTGATTTCATCGTTAATTTTATCAGGTGAACATAGTTTCATGGCTGTGTTTATTTGGTTTCTTAATATATTGAGTTTTGTTTTGTTCCATATGCTAACTTCCAGGAAATGTATAATCCAGTATGGATGATTTTTCTGTGGATTTTGTTTTGAATTGTGTATCGGTTCTAGATATCTTGAGATTTAGAATTGCTATTTGGTTAGTTTTTTTCTTGTTCACAGGTGAACTTAATATTGAGGTGTATCGAGTTAACGTGGTTGAAGAAACTATAGGAAAATAAATATAAACAAAGGCAAAATTAAAAAAAACTACTTTTACAACAACTAAGACCAAAATTAAACCAGTATAAAGGAACAACTTCATATCTATACTAATTAATAACCAAACATCCAACTGAAACGCCCCCTACAATCCCGTACCTGTTTATACTCTCATCCCTAAGACATGTGCCCGGCAACGGTCAATTGCAAACTCTATTTGTTAACCTGAAGATGACCTAGGAAAGTCGAAATGTTGTTCTCTGTTTATGAATAAAAGTGTTAATACCCATACCAGTCGTTCTGGAACTACGTTTTATCTGAATTTTAGCAGGTACAAACAGTTGCTAAAGCTAACAATCATTTCTTCCCCATTACCTGCAACTCTTATTATAAAGGCTTTGTTCAAACCAGAATCCTTATGAGAGCTAATTACTTCTAACAGAAATAGGTTTTATTAATTGGTCTTGTCATAATCCGGAAAGATTAAGTCTAGTTAAGCAAAGAATATCTTACAGAATAATAGATTAAATTGCTGGGAAAATTTGAAAGGATACAAGTCAAATCATTGTCAGTAGTTCCAGAGATTTCAAAGCTTAACAAAACAAGTAACATTATAAACACTTCAGGTTTCTTGCAGCACTGGCCTTGCATGAATAAATCTTTAGCTAAGTCTATTGCTGTTTTGCATAAAGCTTTTAAATTTTAGCAACATGTGCTCTAAAACGTTGTGTGTAGTTTTGAGGTAGATCTGAAGAAAAGTGTAGTTTGTGACTGGTTATGAAATGAGTAATAACTTTTGGTCAGTTTGTTTGTTTTTAGAATAAAGTCACATTGGACTATTTTCAATGTCCACAGCGAGGAACCAAATCCTGAAATTTAGGGTCTTAAATATGTTGACTTACTGCTGTCCCACTGGAAGACTTGTGGTCAGTCCTACTGAAAAGAATAGCTTCTGGTTAATCCTGAAGATAATTATATCTTCAGTGTTAAATAAAAAATACGTTTATTTTTTAATCGTGAAATAAAAAGTAATTTATAGTCTTGTTTGTTTGTTTTGGAATTTCGCACAAAGCTACTCGAGGGCTATCTGTGCTAGCCGTCCCTAATTTAGCAGTGTAAGATAGAAGGAAGGCAGCTAGTCATCACCACCCACCGCCAACTCTTGGGATACTCTTTTACCAACGAAAAGTGGGATTGACCGTCACATTATAACTCCCCCACGGCTGGGAGGGCGAGCATGTTTGGCGCGACGCGAGCGCGAACCCGGGACCCTCGGATTACGAGTCGCGCGCCTTACGCGCTTGGCCATGCCGGGCCCCATTTTATAGTCAGTCCTGAAAAGAAACAGTAATTTGTGTATAGTACTGAACAGAAGTAACTTAAGGTAGCCATAAAAAGAAACAGTAATTTGTTGCTAATTTTTGGAAGATTGATATTTGATATTCTTAAGAACATACAAATTAGTTTTTTCAAATATCGGCAAAAGGGTAAAAACCAAAGTGTACGGTTTCAGTAAATCAACAAATACACACATAATGTTAGGAATTAGAAAATTCAGCGAAACAGCAAATAACTTACTGGTGCCACAAAGACGCAGTGTTGACACCTCTGTGTTAACAGTTCTGGTTTATTTTTTTTCTCAGACTATATATTTTGACATACCTCATAAAAAGCTTGTCATTTCACAATATTAACCATTTATTTCCAATATTGTGTGTGACATACCGAGTGTAGTTACCTAAAATATCATTTCTTGAAACATATGACCAAACAAAAGTATCAGAGATTATTTGAGACGAACGATTTTCATGAGGTGTTATTTGAGTTGGAAAAACGCATGGACTTGAGTGAAACTGTTATGCTATTTTTAATACTGCTGTATAACGTATTGCTAAGTTTTATATAATTCTACGTAAACATACACAATTTACTCACCCCCCAGACACTGACTATGATGCAAAAACGGCTCGTTTGGGTTGAGAAAATATTTTAAATAGAATATTCTATTTTTGCATATAAAAATGACTATGATACGGATATTTCCCTGTTAAGAAACTTTGTAAAGTCAAGACAATGGATTCCATTCTTTTTAAACAAAAACAAACAAATGATATTGAAAGCTAAGAAGAGGAGATAGGCTTACACCATACTGCATGTACCAGAACCATTGCCACGAATTTTGGAAACGTCTCGGTTAAAAGCCTTTTGTCGGAGTCGTGAAATGATAAATGACTTATAGTGATTATCTTGGCATTAGCTTAGTAAACCATGTTTTAACTGACTGACCTTCCGTTCTCGCTGTCAGTCTGCAAGGACGGGGAGGCGATGCTTTTCCCGAATTTATTGTTTTTCCAACCGTAAATCTTGTAAGGGGATCGCGTCTTTACTATGTCCGGTTGGTCGACTTTTGACGAGAAGGGGAGTTATAATGTTGTTAGGCTGCAACAAATGCACGCGCCATGAAACTGACTGAGAGCATATTTCATAATTCAATCCGAAACTTAAAATATTTTTTGTTTCTCTTTCTAAACGTGATATTCTCAAAATTTGCTTTCATAAAGTGTGTCGATAGCTAATTGACAGAGTGAAGTAACCTATATCAGTAATATGGAGCTTGTTTCTCGAGAGAGATTCCGATTTTTGGTCGTTTTCAGAAGAAACTAGATACATATTCTTGCTGCCTGAATAGCATAAAATAAATCATAGTAACTTACATATTATATTTTCTCCAAAACTATAGGCTTTTAACTAAACTGAAGGTGTTCCGTAGTCTTCTTTCTTTTGTCTATAAACATCCAAGCTACGTGCAAAAACTTTGAATAATCGTACCCCAATATATAAAATATTGAAAGGTAAAAAAGGGACTTCATTAACTGACTATGTTTGACTTATGAATGTGTGAGATGGACTGATGTGTGAGATGGACTGATGTGTTTGAGAACAAAGACATATAAAACCTACAATTATTTTTCAAAGCGCTGTTCAGATATATCTGTTGTTAACTCTGCAGATGAATCATATGAATAATTGAGAGTTACAATATGGGTGTTTTTATATGAACCAGTAATTAACAACTGGATATGTTAACTCATATACATTTTATTTCATTCTATATTTCTACAAATTTATATTCCCTAAGCATAAAATAGCTTTTAAAGTTTTTTTTTTACATTTAATATATAAAAATAAAATATATTGTATTTAATATTGAATAACACGTTTCGCTCTGCCAACTTTATCTATTGTCTGAGAAATTTGAGATTTCTTTCATGGTAAATATAGATTAGACTGATTAAAAATGTTTTTAAAGTTGGGCATGTTCTAGTGGTTTTCGTGACCACTGCTAATTCGACGATTTAAAAACGATTTGGCACTTTGATGTCGTAAATTCTTTATAGGTACATCCAGCTTTCTAGGTCAAACCAATGTTGTCCAAAATTCGGCAGTGGGTACTCTGTTGACGTGGTGGTTTCATTCTAGAGACAACTAGCACAAGTAGTCATTGTGAAAATGTTCACTAAATAATGAAACAGACATGCTATTTTTAACTTCACTATAACATTTTTGAACTTTCAGAAAGGGTAATATTATATTACATGTATGACAAGTTCACGAGATGTTTTCATACAATTTTCAGACTTCTTTTTCTGTCCTTGTTCTTTTCTCTCCATTCTCAGAACTTTATCGAAACGTTTTGTTTTACCACATAGTAATAACTTTGATTTTATTTAATGTTCTGTAAATATTATTATAAACTGCTCAATCGAATTATTTCATTTCTATTTCTTTTTGTAGAATGTTATCAAACTCAGTTTGATGTACAGAATGAGTGATTTAAGATACAAAAAAGTTAAGACGTTTTTAAATCACCAGGGCTATTTCTCGACATGCTGGAATTTGTATTCAAAGTATTATAATAAGAAATAACATAATTATGAAAAATAACAAAATAAAATAACTATAATTAAATAACTTGATAAATCCATTTGATCTTGTCTGTTGTCAAAAGTAAAGATATACAATAAGTTATTTGAACTATGACCATCGCGAGGTATTGGAACCTCGTATTTTAGCTTTCTAAGTCCGTAAAGTTATCGCTACCTAAAGATTAATCGTAGCAGTAGCGAACAACGATTAAACTCAGCAATAGTGGGTGCGCCGAAAACTAAAAAATATAGGTAGCAAAGGAAGCTAATGTGATTCATAAATGTATATGATTTAGTGTTGTAGTGAAATATAAAGTGTGTAAATGCTGCTATCAAACGAATTTTTTTTATAAAAGGATGCTATGCTTACACCCATTTTTACATAACAGGTACTGAACGTTCGTAGAATGTATACAAGTGGGTTGTTTGTATCATTTAACGATCACAGTAAGACTGCCAGAGTGTGTGTTTAGAATGTTGTTGTATTATTCATACTAAATCAAAGCATAAGACTAGCAATAAAATATTTGGTATAAATTATTAACAATCATATAACTGGTGAAATTCCACGCAAAACACCCAACTACAGATCCCTCGCTGGTACAGCGTTAAGTCTACGGACTTACAAAGCTAAAATCTGGGGTTCGATTCCCCTCCGTGGACTCAGTAGATAGCCCGATGTGGCTTTACTATAAGGAAAACACAAAACATCAACCTACAAGATTACGTTTTGTAAGATTAGATGGTATATACTGTTTAAAGTAACTGAAATGCCACAAACTATTTTATCAGTTACAGCCCTGAATGCATGGAAAATTCGTATATTGATGAAACTGGTAAAATATTGTTGAAAATTCAAAGTACGTCAATGTTTGGTTATCAGTTAGTTTGAATCATTCAATTAATAGGCAAAACATTTCAAAGTAAATGTATACAGTATCGGTTTACACACTAAAAAAATCTTATCCAACTTCGGACAGTAGTGTTTGATCTGTTTCAAAATAATAATTACATTAAGTATTTAATAATGATCTACAAGTTTAGTTAATTAGTCAAAACAACAACAACAATTATCAGGAACAAAGTTAATTTTCATATATACAACCATACCTCCTTTAAGTATATTTAAACACTATTCCCAACAAACACGAGTATCAGTAATATAATCACAAATAATTGGTTATTAAACGGTTAAAATACTTTTAAAATGTATTGGATGATTTTTTCGATCAGCCCAGTATTCGAAACAATACTAACAATTTATAAAACTGGTTCATTGCAATTTTAAAGTTGTCATTCAGTATAAGGAAATATATTTCCTATTTCAAATTAAACAATTACAAGGTAAACCAAACCCAAGTGTTAAACCTATTGTCACAAATTTACACAGCGTCAAAACCAAGAATCGTATTAAAACGGTAGAAAGTTGTGAACATAAACAACTTTCATTTTGTTACCAAGGGCTGGTTCCTTCACCGTTAAAAACATTCAACGTTGAGTTGTTTGTTCATTGCTCAAAACAAGAACACTTGTCAGTAACAACTTTCATTCTACTGCCAAGGCTTGGTTTCTTCAGTTTCACATAATAACGCCCCCACGGCTAAAAGGGCTTATACGTTTGGTGTTGCAGGGATTCGAATCCTCATCAACCTATAAAAAATCTCTCTATATGCAATTTATATAAATATATACAAATAAATTTATATAAATAAAATCTAGTATTCCTTTTTTTTTTGTCTCTCTCTCTCTCTGTTATAAATACACCTTGAATGTTTCATATGAAAGTAGCTGTATTAAGCTCTACAGAATTGTTGCTACAACGACACATTCATTTCTGTGACTACACAAAAGTTATGTTTTGAGTCCACTTAATCAACAGATTCGTATTTTGGTTCAATATTAATTTCATGTCACAACCGTGACTTCTAATACAATTATGATGCGTGTTAATGGCTAGCAAAGAAAATGTGCAAAAACCTTACCAGTTGTGTTCCTGGGTTTTCTAGATCTTTTTGTATCCAGATGCTAAAAGGCAGTTATGCTTAAGACCAGTAATTTGCTACGTAACAAAGCTGTTAGAATCCCTAATTACGCCATCATAATACACCTAAAATATTCAGTTGTGTCATGCTGCGAAACGACAGATTATGCGAGTGAGTGCACGCGCTCCAGATGATAAGCAGTCAGGACGCAGCACGCGTAATTTGCCGCCTAGTCAAGCGGTCGACACGAGAAAGATGTCCGAGAACGAGCTAAAAGTTTGCGACTGTTTGATATTAGCTGCTAAATGTTCCTTGCCCAAGCTTGTCTTGGCGAATTAACTTGGTCATGTGACACACAAACATTTCAGAAACGTTTCCATTGCTTTTACATTAAAATGTTTTTACTTAAGTCGATAACCTTCGTAATAAAAAACGTGTAGCTATATAAGTTCACGATACAGCTTAACTATGTAATCCATATTCAATAAAAATTTGTTATATATTCTACAACGATCTAGTCTAGTATATTGCAAAGGTTGATAGATAGTTGTTATATATTCCACTATGATCTAATTCTATAGTCGACAAAGGTTGATAAATAGTTGTTAGATATTCTACAACTATGTACTTCAGTATTTTACAACTGTTTACATGTAGTTTTGAAATATTCTACGGTGATCGTGTCCAGCAGATGACAAAGGTTATTTATTAGGTAGTTGTTATATATTCTACAAATGTGTAGTCCACTAGGTGACAAAAATTGATAGGTAGTTGTTAGATCTGCTACAAGGATCTAGTCCAGTAAGTGACAAAGGTCTATAAATATAATTGTTATATATTCTACAACTATCCAGTCCAGTAGATGAGAAAAGTTGATATGTAGTTACTAGATATTCTATAAGGATCTAATCCAGTATGTGACAAAGGGTGATAGGTAGTCATACATTCTTCAGTGGCCTAGTCCAATAGATGACAAAGGTCTATATTTATACTTGTTACTCTATAACAATCTAATCTTTCAGATGAATGACTAAGCCTCATATTTACTTATTGTAACATACAATTTATTTGTTTTAACATCCTTATATTTTGTTTAACACTTTACACTATTCATTATTAATTTTTATTTAGAACTGACGAACCACCTAAGTCTCGTTGATATCAGAGTGGGTTCAGCGACCACAGCGCCAATAGGAAAACTGCGTTAGTAGTTATTATTAAGGGTTGCACGTTGAAATAACACGCTAAATTCAAGTATATGTTTTATTCAGTGCCGGAAGACACAAGACATTTTTCACCATCGAATGCAGTAGTTTTGCCTTTTTCTCAGCTACTTCAACTGCCACTAAATACTGTGGGTCCAACAATGTCTGTCCTAGTGGAGAGAGTGGTTTAATTTTTTCTCCTGATAACTCGTATAGTTTACAAACCGTGACGTGTGTTCGGGCGTTCGACTGTCTCTCACTTGAAATCCTGCGCACGTGGTCACAGCTCAACCTATTTTGTTTTTGAAATGACGGAAGAGCAGGCATGTATATATCTTGGTCCCGAATCCTATTTTCACAACAGGATATTCTACATTAAACTGTTAGGCATAAATCACACTATCGCTCACACTTCAAAATGTAACGTAACTTAAATAAAAACGTAGATTTATCCTATGTTATTGTCAAGTGGCTCTAAGCACGACTGAATATTTTTGTTATTTTTTTAAGTTTGTGCAAGTCTACACGAGGGCTATCTGCGCTAGCCGTCCCTAATTTAGCAGTGTAAGACTACAGGGAAGGCAGCTAGTCTTCACCAGTCCCTGCTAACTCTTGAGCTACTCTTTTACCAGCAACTGGTGGGATTGACAGTAACATTATAACGTCCCCACGACTGAGAGGGCGACCCTCGAATTACGAATCGAGTGCCTTAACCATCTGGCCATGCCGGACCTCAGAATTATCTATAAGTGTAGTTACTGGATAATTTTGTAATTAGCGTTAAGCATGTTAAACCTAAATACGATTTTAAGAATATTTCATGGCTAGTTCGTCCAAAAGGTGAACAGTTGCGTTTAGAATAGATTTCAGTAAGAGTGGTTCCAGCCTATGCAGGAACTTACTGGTAATACTGGTTCAGGCTTGATGCTCCACTATCCAGTCGAGGTGTGCATAGCCATTCTGTTTGATAAATATAGACTTATTAACTCGTTCATGGAAGAGAATCCACTATCTTCTCATAATTTCAAGAGTTTTATATATCTAAATGAAGAACACTTTAAATTTCGATCGTTGAACACGCTCGTTCTTTCAGTCGTGGGGGCGTTATGTTGTGATGGCTAGTGCAGATACTCCTCGTGTATCTTTGGATAAAATTCAAAACAAATCAAATGAAGAGGGTAGGAAATATTGTAGCTTGCCTATCCAGGAGCTTAACAGTTGTTGTTTCGCACCAGGCCCTGCCAGAAGATAAGTAGTTTTAGCTTAACAATTTTTATTAGAGATTTCACGTCTACCCTGCCAGAAGATAAGCGGTGCTAGCTTAACAATTGTCATTAGGCGTTTCACGTCTCACCCTGCCAGATGGTAAACGGTTGGATACTGTATGTAGAACGTCCAATATGCGATATTGTATTATTCAGTCTGTCCACTTAATGATAGTTGTTGTTGTTCTGTATATTATAGCTAATCTGTACAAGTTTGAAATGTTGTTGTTCGACAAAGTTTGATATTTGACCAGCATATGCAAGTGTTAAATACGTTTCTTAGCTTTCCTAGTCAGCGAATGACTGATGGTTATTAAATATTTACAACCATCTGTCAAGCAGATAAACAGTTTGTTAATCTTGACTATTTTATAACAAGTTTGTCAAGTATATTTGTGTTTGGACAGTTTTAGTACCTTAATTAATTAGACGAACCGCAAGTGATGAGGTCGACAATACCGACTCAGCATTGTTTAAATAACCAACAAACTGACAATCCCTCTGGACTGGACGGTGACCACAATCTTTATAGATAAAAAATTTGTTATGAATTAGGATCAAAATTAGAATAACTGTACATCACTTCTATTCCAAGTACAACAAAATTACTTCAGTAAACCTTATTTCTAGTATCTTAGTTTCTGTGCTGCTCTGGTCATTTCTCTTTTTCATTTCGTGGAATAAGAGCAGTGAAGTTTCCTTCATTTTACAGTCAGTTTAACACTATTGTAATTGTATTTGTAGTGAAATGTCGAGTCGGACAGCTATTTAGTAGTTAGTTTAAAGCCATATGTAAACGCCAGTATATGCAGTTTATCGAAGTAATTCTGGCATTGTAAATTCATGTATTGTACTTTTCAGTGTGACTTATTTACTGCTCTCTTTTCTTTATGATACTCAACTATATTTTGCATTTACTGGCAGACAGTAAGAATAAGTGAAATAGTCCTGTGGGAAGAGAAACAACATTGAGTTAATGCAAACATTTGTTTAATGTCAAGTTGTCTCGTGTACCAAAGTGGTAATCTTATAAATCCTAAAAGTCTGAGAATTCAATGGCTACACTTGTCTTCAACTCACAAATTGGAAGAGGTTCAGACAGTCTATGTGTATGAAATCTGGTTATAGGTAATTAGACTTGCAAAAATAGAACGTTCTGGCCGAACTGGTTATAGTACGTGGGTAAAGCAACACATTGTAAGCGATAACTGCTATAAACTTCCCAGTGTACTCAATTTATAATTGACCCTTAGCTTTGAATATAATAAGAAATAGTGTGTGAAATATATAACATCTACTACTACTATTAATTAAACGAAAGAGCCGTACAATGTCTCACACTACTAGTGTTTTGCTAAATGTTTTAAGAGCTTGTACAGTTGAGGTAAAAGATGGGAACAAACCTATAACTGACAAAGGCAAAAATTAAGGCTGCGAACATCTGATTCAATCACGCAGTCTGCACGTATTAAAAACGTAGAGTTCATCTGCTTGTGCCATGATGATTTGACTTCGCCAGATGCCTGAACAGCAAGACATTTGGTTTCGGAGCAATTTCGCATTCTACCAACAAAACCTTGTAATACTTGAAGCTAACCTCCAGTAGCGGTTATGAACTGGCTTTCCTTTGTCGGATGGCTTTCTACATGAATAACACATTGAAATGGGTTCTTTGAGATTCATCCATGGTCACGAAAAACTTAGAAATCTCTTAATTGCGTGATTCATCTGAAAGTAGAAACGTAGACAAGAAAATACGAAACCAGTACATATATGCTGGATGATTAACCATCTGCATCTCAGAAAATCAGCCCGACTTTGATCAGGCAATTATACAGTAATATAAATTTTCAATTTCTGCTCGTTGTTACAGCTGAAAAATTAAAAATTCGTATTATCCATTAACTGTTTTAAGCATGTATTTATCGAGAGTTGTGTTTTTTATAATAATGAATAAAGCAAAGAATAAGATAATTTGGTGAGTCATACATTTCATTTTTGTGACTTAAAACATTGATATACCAATAGTGTTGATCATTCTTATAGATTTTTAACCAAATAAAGGAGGATCATGGAAGATTTTTATAACTATAATGTTACAACTATAAACAGTAATTAATATACTTAGAAACGAAGCAGTTTATTTGTAAAGGAATAAACACGTGTCAGCTATTATGGCAGATACCTATGCTCCAAAGACAATTATCTAATGTCTATAATAGCAAACCACAACCGTGTGCCGCTTAATTATGCCAGATTTTTAATTCTTAGGAAGTCTATGTTTAATATTTACAGCAAAGGGGAAGGTTTATGAAGCAGATATTGATATCTTTACCAGTACGTAAACTTATTTATGTAAATGTTTAAAAATAGCGTCTGTGATGTGTCATAAATTGTCGTTATTCACCGCTTTTGATACGTAAACGCAAACTAATGTGGCAGGGGTTTAGATTTAAGACAGAGAAATCGTAAGAATTCTCTCTCCAACCGGGATGTTCAGGAACGTTGTGGTTACTCTTCGTCCCCTTTCGTGAATTGTTATTAGGATTAATTTTATTTATTTATTTATTAAATAATTTTTGACTTTTTGGGTGGAGGATGTCACTCTAAATGTAATCTTGGACGGAGGCAAAGGCAGCACCGGAGAGAATGGCCAAGTCCCGTCCCGAAAGGCAGAAGTCAAGGAAATATGATGAACTCAATTCAAACGGCCCGACTCAGGGTCTGGCAATAGGTGAAATTTATTTTGTTGGTGCACTAACTAATTTGTATAGTGATGCCGTTAGTTTGTTTCTGTTTTCTGCTTTTAGATAATATTTATGTGATATTTCCGTTAGTCTATCTCTCAGTGTTGGTAAATTGCTAATTTGTACATAATTTACTGGCGTGAATGACGGTAGACTGAATGCAGATCTTAGTATTGGACACAAGCTTAGTATTCTGTTCTGTTGAACTTCGATTTTCTGGAGTGTTGTTTGACATGTTGTATGTTACTTGACATCCATACTCCATTAGTGGACGGATGTAAGCCTTGTATATTTGTATAATGGTGTTTGGTGAATATTTCGATTGTTTACTGGTTAGAGTCATTAGGTGTGAAATCCTTTTTCTAATTGATGAGTGTATATTGTTTACATGTTTTTTCCATGTTAGTTTTGTGTCGAAAGTGATACCAAGGAATGTGAAGTTTTTGCTCATGTTAATGGTTTTATTTCCGAGTGATAATTTTATTTTTTCTAGATTTTTTCTTTGCTTCTTTAGTTTCCTATAGAAGGTGATTGCTTGTGTTTTTGTTGGATTTAACACGACTCTCCACTTGTTGCTCCATGTTGAGACGTTGTTCAGTGATTCTTGTACGCGAGACATGGCCATCACTGGGTATCTGGAGGTGCTCCAGATAGCGATGTCGTCTGCGTATTGTGAATTATGCGTGTATGTTAGATTTGGGAAAGGTATGTCACTGACGAAAATTATGTATAGAAGTGGAGAGAGGGCTGATTCCTGGGGCACTCCTGCGTTTATATTAAATGATTTAGATATAGTTTTATTGACTTTTACTTGTGCTGTTCTGTTAAGAATTTTGAAATCCATTTAACTATCGTGGGATTTATTTGCAGGTGATTTAGTTTGTATTTGACGGCATTGTGCCATACGCTGTCGAATGCTTTTTTGACATCTAGAAATACCCCGATGGTTACTTGATTGCTGTTGAAAGCTTAATAGATTGATTCGGCGAGTCGTGTGAGGTGATCTGTTGTTTGCCTATTTTTCCTGGAGGCATTTTGAGATTCTGGAAGGATGTTATTTGATTCGCAAAAATGGAGGAGACGGTTGGAGATAATTCTCTCCATCAGTTTGCCAAGGCAGCTTAACAGACTGATGGGGCGGAAATTATCTGGATTGGTTCTGTTGGTTTGTTTCTTTGGGATCGTGGTTATGATGGCTTTTTTTCCAAGTGTCAGGGCAATATCCAGTCGCTAGTGAAATGTTCAATTTGATTTCTGATCAATATACATTTATTGACCAGTAGTTTCTGTTATTCATGAAACATTTTAGAAATCACGGTCTCTGAACAAATAACACAAAAACATGTGCGACTAGACTTATTCAAATGTCTTTTTATCAGAGAGCACAATCAGGGGCTACACCAGCCTTTATCCAATGAAGGTACTGAGGTGGACTGGAGAAAACTAAGGGAAATGCACTTTTTCTTGTGGGCAGATATGTATTGTCTTGTAAATGAACCAATTTTACCAGTAAGCATTGTTCACTGGGTTCGAGGGCTACTGGGAGGCTATAGTACATTTTGGGGTTACTTCAACCCCAGAAAGCTGCCCCTGAGCAGAGTATTTTGCTTGTTTATTCGTTTGTTTCTTAAAGCTACGCGAGGACTATATGCAGTATCCGTTCCTAATTTTAGTTCATAGACTGGACGATATGTGGCTAGTCAAAAGCACCCACCGCCTTCTTTTGGACTACGTTTATCAAATTTGACCGTCAAGTTTACAATGAATCCACAACCCCAACATGCGGAGCGCGATTTTGTATTGGTAAGAGTAGGGCAAGAGTTGGCGGTGGACGGTGATTAGTTTTCCCTCTTGTCTTGCACTGCTAAATGAGGGACGGCTAGCGTAGGATAGCTATGAGGTAGCTTTGCGCGAAATTCAAAAAACAAACACAAACTAGAAGTATTTAAGAAATAAACAAATGTGACAAGTGTTTCACTAGTGTTTGTTTTTGAATTTCGGCCAAAGCTACAAATCAAAAGGTACAGACTTGGAGAGCCACTTAATAAAGTAGATATTAATAAGCATATTCCATGTAAATAACGCCACGGTATTTCTTTATAATATTTTGATAGATAAATTGGTGAAATGAATGCATCAGCTCATTCAACTGTATAAGCGCAATTCACAAATATCGGTAAATCTTGTCCGTTGTGATGGTATTCTGAGAAAAAGAATATCAAACTACTGGAACTTCATTTAGGGAAGACAGTGGATTTACCATAACGAGTGGAACGTTTCATACTCCACCCTATTACTGTGAAGAACTGTTTGTGGCAAGACTACTGAGGTTATTTGCCACCGTCCCTAAACTTTCAAGTAGTGGTCAGAGGGAAGGCAGCCAATCAGCCAGCACCTTGTACCATTGACACTATATATCATCGTCTGTCATTCTTATGATGCACTGTAAGGAAGTAATTTACATAAGAATTTATACACTGATTACAAGAAAATATCACTAGAGCTTATGAGTTGACCTAAAACTGATTGAAAATCTGTTTTACATAACAGAACCACTATGACAAAAGCATTGTGAATAAGAGATCATTTTTGTATCTTGGGATAGTTTGGTTTGAACTTAATCTTTTTTAATAGAGAAATTATAACATTTTAGTATTTGAAATTGTAAGCTTTCTATAGAAATGAAAAGTAAGAATGGACAGGATGTGAACGGTTTGACTCTTGTTACTTTAAGCAACTGAAGTTCTGGGTTTGTAAATGGTTAAGCTTCAGTACTCAGCGCTTTGATTTGTAATGATAGATTAAAACGGCAGTGTGTCTTCAATCAGGTTTTAAGGCCCAGAATACATTTATCATTTCCTTGTATGCAAGCGTAAATTTTTAATTTAGAAGCTTTCAGACTGGCACAAACATTTTTTTAAATAAATGTATAAAACTGAGTCTGAGTAACATAGAACCACACAAAAGATGACTAAAGAGGATATTAGAGAATACAGAAATAGGAGCATATTAGCAGAAGGAAATAACAATGAGGTCTAGAAGTATTACATAACAAAGATAATGTAGAGAAAACTTTTTACCTCTGAAAAACAAACTAATTAACTAAAAATATTTTATACTTTGTCTTCTGTTTTTGAATTAAAATAAGTTTCTTCTGTTGTCAGAAAAGAAGCCAGGAAGAAATTCGATCAAAAATTTATACTTTGCCTTCATGATTGAAATTAAGAAGTGGGTATAAGTACAAGAATAAAACTATTTATGTAGAAGTTGTTAGTGTCTCTGCTTTTGGAACTTGCATGAAACAACAACAACAGAAGTTCAATAAAGCCAGACCCTTTCTCAACCAGTATTGTAACCTTTTTATTCTTATATTACAAGTACTGGGCATGCATGGTTTCTAATAATTAATAAAGGTTTTGGCTGTGAAACTTCAATACCAAATATTGTTTGTTTTTAAATTTCGTGCTTGCCGTCCCTAATTTTGCTGTGTAAAACTAGAGGAAAGGCAGCTAGTCATCACCATTCACTGCCAACTCTTGAGCTATTTTTGTACCAACGAATTGTGGGACTGATCGTTACATTATATCGTCCCCACGGCTGAAACGGCGAGCATGTTTGGTGTGAAGAGGATTCAAACTCGCGACCCTCGAATTACGAGTCGAGTTCCTTAACTACCTGGCCACGCCGGGCCCAATACAAAATAATAGAAGTGACTTCGTGTGATGTTTTGAAGACAAAATGAAAGTTGGCCCTGCTTACCTTCGTAAAGAGTGAAAGAAATTAGATAGCGTTCAGTAACAGACCCATGGCCGAATGCCTGTATGATGTTTTGTGTAGTTTCGGCAGCTTTTCGTTCAAGTTTGAATCGTAGAGGAAAATCATACGAATGTCCTTCTCGTTATGCTGCCCTGCGGGTTGCAAAACTTATTCTAAATAGAGTTGAAACAGCAGAGAAGTAAGACACCTTGTAAGCGACAAACGTTAGGTTAAACCAACCAACGATAAGCTACTCAACATTCCTCTTTTAAATGCCATCTTAAGAATTTCAGACATTTATTTGTGGACAATATTCTGCCCTGTGAGATGTCATAAATATACCTATTTTTAGTTTAGTTTAAATAATATTAAAAATTTATTTGACTAAACAAACAAATATAACTTATTACTATGGATACTAACAGCAACGCCGCCCTACAATTCGTAGTTTTCATACCTTATTAAAAAATATATTGAAAAAGTGAACATTTGTTTAAGAAAGTATTTTTTTTCTGGGGTGTACTGCACCGTAAAAGTGTTGGGTTGTGTTTTTTAGTCATACCCAACTCATTCAAAATGATTCAATGTACAAAACTCAGCTTTCATAAATTTTATTTGAAAAAGTTTTTTAAAAACTCCATTTTCTCAGTAGCATTTTTGAAAAATTATATCGATAAAAACAAACCCTCGTGTACAGTCCTAGTGAAAGTTGTGAAGAGAGCATTTTATTTACAATTGTTCTGCGATAAGGAAATGATTGTTTCACATACCAGTTATCTTTCGAATTGTCTGAATCTTAAACACTCAGTCTGAAATCTTTTTTGTATGTGATGCCTTTCGGTAGATGGTGCAGAAGTTTTGGTTACGTATATAGATATGGACATAGTGTGTATGTCATTTATAGTAAGATTAATGTCGAAAATGGTGATATGTCTTAGGTATCTCAGTATAGATTGTTTTGTAATAATAGTAGTTGGGGTTGATAAATTACACATCTTGCATTCAGTAGCAATACTGTTGCAAGTAACACAACGTGACCAGTTCCATGAAATTAAAAAAAGATATCCAACTATTGACTGGGCGAGGCCAAATGGTTTGTGTGCTGGACTGTGAACACAAG
The DNA here is from genome assembly GCA_011833715.1 of Carcinoscorpius rotundicauda. Classification (NCBI taxonomy): domain Eukaryota; kingdom Metazoa; phylum Arthropoda; class Merostomata; order Xiphosura; family Limulidae; genus Carcinoscorpius; species Carcinoscorpius rotundicauda. The sequence continues at coordinate 54,671,226 of CM022395.1, forward strand.
GGAATTCAATTCATGTCCCGACCATACAAAATCGCGCTCCGCATGTTTGGCCTAGCGTCTAGACGTAGAGTCTCGTGCAAAAACATACATGCGCAGATTACTCTGTCGAATTTCCGGTGAATGTTCGAGAAAAAGATTTCTAATAATATATATAAACAGACGGAGATAAGAGGCGCGGAGTCAGTCATTAGTTTTATTCGAAGAACAAGTGAGGGATTCAGTCATCAGTTTTTATTTAAAAAAAAAGAGAGAGTTAGTTATTTGAGAAAGATTAAGTGTTTGCTGTGAATATTCAACTTGGTTTTGTGATTGAAGTTAGATCTACGGAAGCTGTGATTTTATTCCGTCAATCTCTACGATACATCTGAATTACTGCTTGTGCTGAGAGACAGCGAATTTATTGAACTGTGAACTATTTCGGAATTACTTCGTGGGACCAAATTCACACCCTAGTCAGGAATTTGAGACTTTAATTTTAGATCATTACATTAGATACAGGCCAGTACCGTTTTGTGTTGTGATTAATTTTGAAGTTTAAAACTAATATTTTGTTTTGTAATTAACTTCGAATATTGTAACTTAATATCTGTCACTGTTATCATATAATTTATATTATATCTGTTAGTAGTTTAGTGTAATAAATTATACAAGCTGTTATCTGTGTTTTTCTGTTGCGTTTAATCCACGAAGAATATAAAACATTTAAAAAATCCGTAACAGAAAATTGGGGGCTCGTCCGGGATATGAACCCGGGACCTCTCGCACCCAAGCGAGAATCATACCCCTAGATTTTTTTAAATGTTTTTATTCTTCGTGGATTAAACGCAACAGAAAAACACAGATAACAGCTTGTATAATTTATTACACTAAACTACTAACAAATATAACATAAATTATATGATAACAGTGACAGATATTAAGTTACAATATTCGAAGTTAATTACAAAACAAAATATTAGTTTTAAACTTCAAAATTAATCACAACACAAAACGGTACTGGCCTGTATCTAATGTAATGATCTAAAATTAAAGTCTCAAATTCCTGACTAGGGTGTGAATTTGGTCCCACGAAGTAATTCCGAAATAGTTCACAGTTCAATAAATTCGCTGTCTCTCAGCACAAGCAGTAATTCAGATGTATCGTAGAGATTGACGGAATAAAATCACAGCTTCCGTAGATCTAACTTCAATCACAAAACCAAGTTGAATATTCACAGCAAACACTTAATCTTTCTCAAATAACTAACTCTCTCTTTTTTTTTTAAAATAAAAACTGATGACTGAATCCCTCACTTGTTCTTCGAATAAAACTAATGACTGACTCCGCGCCTCTTATCTCCGTCTGTTTATATATATTATTAGAAATCTTTTTCTCGAACATTCACCGGAAATTCGACAGAGTAATCTGCGCATGTATGTTTTTGCACGAGACTCTACGTCTAGACGCTAGGCCAAACATTTCCATTTATAGTCATATATTTGATCTACCTAATTCGAGAAAGTTCTAAAACGTTACCCTAAATAAATAACATATTTTAGTTTAAACTTCGAAACAATAATATCAATATGGAAAAATGAATAATACAAATGAAAATTCAAACACAATACGACATGTTGTCGTTTACAAAATATTTATACATATACATAACAGTTGTGGATTCATTGTAAACTTGACGGTCAAATTTGATAAACGTAGTCCAAAAGAAGGCGGTGGGTGCTTTTGACTAGCCACATATCGTCCAGTCTATGAACTAAAATTAGGAACGGATACTGCATATAGTCCTCGCGTAGCTTTAAGAAACAAACGAATGTGGGGATTGACTGTAACATTACTTTCTCACAGCTGAAAAGACGAGCATGTTTGGTACGATAGGGATTCGAACCCGCGACGCTCAGATTACGAGTCAAGTGCCCTGACTTCCTGGCCATGCTGGGTCAAATAATAGCTTTTAACATTGATACTTAGGAAATATATGCACGTAAATAAAACTTGTCTAATATAAGTACTGTTAAATTAATTTCTAACATTAATTACACGGGTTTTAACGTGCCCATGTTTAAAGTTAATACAATACTATTACCCACGTCACGTTATGAACCTAATATAGCGATATTATTAAAAACGCGGTCAACATGCGCGAGCCGATTAATCGCATAAAGCAAAACACACTTGCATAAAAATGTACCTCCTGAAATTGATGTAAAATTTACATCAGTTGTTGGTAAACATGTTGGATTAACAAGTTTTAATATTTTCACTCCAGCAGTATAGCGTTGTGCGGACGACTACTCTCGTTTTATATCACAATCGTTTAGCTTCCTTCTTACAAATGATTAGAAAAGAAACTTTAAAATATTTGGTCTGCAAGCCAAAAAAAAAAAAGGTGTTTGTTTCTTTAAGAATATGTTAATACTTTCTTTAGTCACAATTAGTGTGATTAATTGCATTTAATTTTAATAGATATCTGATAGATCAGGAAGTTTCTCCAACACAAAACCTACGTATCAGTTACTGAATTTTTAAAGTAACAAAAGTCAAAGTTTACAATATATCTAACATTTTGATTTTTTTCAGGTATACTTAGTATTTCCTTATCGACTAGCCACTTCGTTAATTCGTTTTTGTCCTAACACTAATCACGTAGTTTTTCACGAACTATTTCCAGCGGCTCGAATAACTATCCTCATTTCAACTAAGCTTAAAATTGGATTTTCTTCTGTTTCGTAAAAAAAAGAAAAAGAAAAAAAAAGTCGGCAGACTTCTGCTTATCCTTAAGAAGCGTCAAAAGAAACAAATTCATTAGGTTATTAATAAGATACACATGATTTAAATTACAAATAAACGTTACTAATTCAATCGAATTTGATGAAGGGGCACGTATCGAGGGCAAATACTTTCGAATTCAATGAACCTCAACATTCAACGCTGGTTTCAGATGCCTCGGGGCACAGAACTGCCTCCAAATTGGCCGACAAATATCACTCCAGTGTTATTTGTTGACAAACAGAGCCTAATTACCAGTAAAATAATTATCTCATTGCTAGGGCGTTGGCGACAGCGTAAAGACTGAGCTTGGTTAGGCTTAATGCAATCACGACTTCCTTCGCGCCACGCTGCTAAGGGACGGGCACGTGCTAATCTCGTCTCTACCTGGACTCGAAAACACCCAATACTGCTGCTTGCCGTTCAAATCTAATGGTTGGATCTTTATTAATCCAATTTTTATCAAGCTCCCGAAATTATGTTGCCATTCAAAATAAACAATGGAAGCGACCACCGGTTGTTTCTAACCCAGTTAAGGGGTCTACAGTAAATCTGAAACCAGCGAAGCGTGAAATTTAGCTATAGGCAGCGCGAATCTGGAATCTTTGAATCAGCAGACAGAGAATACAAGTAAGCACTGTTCTCTCTTTCCGTAACAAAGTATTGATTCTTGAAACACACCATTAGAAACTTTGGAAATATATTTAAGCGATTTTCCGCGTATTTCTTTTGTAAAAAAATTACTTTGGAAAACTTGATTTTTATATTCGTCTTTAAATTAGTTTACTTTTTTAAACAACCACATCGAAATGTATTAATAACATCGAATGTTAGTTTTACTAATTAAACTTTGAAAGGATAATTTCCGTTATATACACATATATAAAATATAAATACTCATTTTACTCAGAAGTGTTCATAATAAAATTTCTTAAAATATGAATAAAGATTGTATTCACATGGTTAAAATATACCGCTTGAACGGGTAATAACGGAAAATACCCTTTTAAATTCAAAGAAATAAAATACGCAATAAGCACTTGACATGTTTATATTTTTCATCAGTAAAAGTACACCTTTACAAATGACTTGAAAGATCCTATTTGAAAAGAAACGAAAGAGCTATACTTCTTCATGCAAGTTTTTTTCTTTATTAAAACTTTAAATACACTATTTAATAGCTTTAATAATATTAATACCTACAGCAACAAAATTTGCTATGTAATAAACGCAGACCTAAGTGGAAGAGGTCGTCACAAGCAACTGATTATAAACTCGTTTTACAAGTGACAGCTTTTGCAGTAAACAAATTTTAAAACAAAAAATAGGTACAACATATCATCCCCTAGCGCGAGCGACCTTTCAAGTTCATTGATTTTAACGGCTTTTCTTTACCAATCAGTGATGTCGAGAAACCCACTTGTTGAGAACTTTTATATGCAAAAACGGCTCTTCTGGGCCCAGAAAACACTTCAAATAGAAGAGCGAACAACGTTTCGACCTTCTTCGGTCATCGTCAGGTTCACAAAGAAAGGGTTACTGGTCGGAAGCTGACCACATGTTTGGGAGGGGTTGTATAATTGAGTGTTGCAATGTAGAGGGCGCGGTTTGAATATATAATTTTGTCTATAATATTAATATAGGTATAATGGTGTTCCTTTATATTGGTTTATTTTGGGTTTAAGTTGTTGTATAAGTAAGGCTTCTTTAATTTTTCGTTTGTTTATGTTTGTTTCTTTATTTAGTATTTTAGTGTTTTCTATGGTTATGTTGTGTCCATTTGACTTGCAGTGTTCGAAAACGTGTGAAGGTGACTTTTTATGTTCTTTGAATCTGGTTTCCATTTTTCTACTTGTTTCTCCTATATAGAAGTCGTGGCAGTTATCACATTGTATTTTATAAATAATGTTGGTGTGGTGTTTGTCAGTGTAGTTCTTACATAGTATAGACCTTAGTTTTGTGCCTGGTTTTTGAATAAATTTAGTGTTAACTGGAATGTTATATTTTGTTACTAGTTTTTGCCAAATGTTGGTTATTTGTTTGCTGATGTCAGGAATATATGGTATACAGCAGTATATGGTTTCGTGATTTTTTGATTCGTGAGATATATTTACTTTTGTTGGTTGATTTTGCTTTCTGTCTAGGTGTGTGCGTATAATGTTTTCTACGGTTTGTGGAGGAAACTTATTAATGTTGATGAAGTGTTGTTTTATTTTATCTAATTCATCGTTAATTTTATCTGGTGAGCATAGTTTTATGGCTGTGTTTATCTGGTTTCTTAGTATGTTGAGTTTTTGTTTTGTTTCATGTGCTGAGTCCCAAGGAATGTATAGTCCAGTATGGGTGATTTTTCGGTGGATTTCTGTTTTGAATTGTGTGTCGGTTCTTATAATTTTGAGGTTAAGAAATGATATTTGATTGCTTTCTTCCTGTTCACATGTGAAGTTAATGTTGGGATGTATAGAGTTAATGTGAGTGAAAAAGTTAAGTATGTGTTCTGTAGATTCGAATCCCGCAACCGTGTCATCTACATATCTGTACCAGTATAGTGGTGGATGTAATGCTGTATTAATTGCTTGTGTTTCAATTTGTGTCATAAAAATATTGGCTAGAATTGGCGATACTGGGTTGCCCATGCTTAGGCCATTTGTTTGTATATAGTTTTGGTTGTTGAACATGAAGTTTGTCTTTATTGTGGTGAATTCTATGAGGGTTGCTAACTGGTTACTGGGAATGTCTATGATCGGGTTAGGGTCTCGAATATAGAGTTCTAAGGCTATCTTGCAGGCTTCTGTTGTTGGAACTTCTGTGAAGAGGGATATAACATCGAAACTGGCCATTAAGGCTTTATGATTAAGTTGATTTAGATTGGACTTGAAATTAAAACATGTGGTCAGCTTCCGACCAGTAACCCTTTCTTTGTGAACCTGACGATGACCGAAGAAGGTCGAAACGTTGTTCGCTCTTCTATTTGAAGTGTTTTCTGGGCCCAGAAGAGCCGTTTTTGCATATAAAAGGCTTTTCTTTACCGTTAAAACCCGTGGGATTGAGAATGATCACGTCAGTGATCGAAACATTATACTTGTTTCTAAACAAATGGGAGCGTGGTAAGATTCATTTAATATCAAAACAGTACTGTTATTTTTGTTATTAAACGTAACACTAAGCGACAGAAGTTTTGCTATACTCGCCGTAAGGACCGATTTTTAACGTTATAAGCCTGCGAGATTTCCCTTAATTCACTGGGTGAGTTTCAGTAATAGTGCTGAACAAAATAGCAGTGTGAAGTATAATTTTCTATGCTACAATTTGTTTTGAATCCATTAAGTAAATCAGATCTTAAAGTAGAAAATCTAGAGCTTTTGTACATTACTAAATTTTGAATCGACATTAACCTTGTATATATTTCACATTCCATTTTTACCACAGGTTTTGTAATAACATAATTCATGGAAATGTATGTAGTGTTCTACTAGTAAACAATGAAACCAGTAAATCAAAATGTCTAAGATGCTGCTGATGCTTTAATTGGACATACAGAAATACAAAATTCAAATATTTGAGATCTTTATTTCATAGTATTTGCTATTTGAAGCTCTGTCCTTATCCAACAGAAAAACCTTGACTGAGTAACAAATTACTACAGAGTAGCAAGTCTAGGAAAAGATTGAAACATGAAAAAGTAACACTAGAAAATTTTGGTAATATACAATCAATTATAGTGCATGGTCAACGTATTATAGATTTAGTTAAAATCAGCTTCCATCACTGTTCTCATAAAAAAAATTTAAAAATATATATATAGTACACAGTACTTCAAATATCAAAACAATCAGCACTGCACTACACCAATTATATATAATAGGACACATTAATAAAATCAAACTAGAATTACATTTCAACTCTTCCATACAAAACTAACTACATTAAAAGTTACAAAGCTTTTGATTTGCAATAAATTTCCATGGTAACAAAATTAAACACTTAAATATTACTGTGATGCACTTTAACTTGTTTTCTAGTTTTTTAACATTTCTATATTTGTATAATGACTAGGTATAAGCTTTCATGCTATTTTCTATTGTGCAGAGCGTACTATTTTTAACTGGAATGTTTATAAAAGTATAATCTCAAGAGTAGTTTGGGTTTGTAAAAAGAAACTACATAAATACTTGTGTACAAGCAAGAGTTAAATAATAAACATTACACAAATTTTGATGATACACAGTGAAAAAGAAAAATGTGCAGAATACAAACAAAGAAAACTGAATATAACTTGGTCAAAGCACAATTTGCCTACACATTTTCATAATTTCAATACTACAAACATTTTAATTTTATCTTGGATGGAAATCTATATAAAACATTTTTTAAAACACTGTAGTCTATTTACAAGGTGTTAGTGTGAATATCTTAAAACCTACAAAAAATCACTGTATAGCCACAACGTAACAAAAATTATACACTAAAAATCTGTATATGATAAAAACTAATGTGAAGCTGTACGTTCTACATGAGGCTAATGTAATTCTGCTTCTTACCAGAAACCAATACTGTCTAAGCCACAAAGTCAATGGGCAAGAGCTTGGCAACAAACACTTAACAGTTTTACAATCTGGATGTACTTCTGTCAGACAACATTTGGGTAAAAGTGGACTGGGGATTACCTGATAGAACAGAAGGATCTTCAAACTCAACAATCTGAAAAGAAAGATCAAATCTGGTAAAGATGATGGCCACTCCTAATCCTAAACACATTAGAATATGAAAGATATTTAGATAACTTTAAATCTTTGAAAGTAATTACTTAAATATATACATTTTAATTTATATTAATAGAAAATTAAAACTATCAATGTGCTCAGAAAGAGCAGATTCTAGAAAACCACGACAGAATGAATAATGGTTAAAAAATGTTCTCATCCACAACCTAGGTCCCGATGAGCATTTCACATTTCCCTTTCACAAGTAGCAGTTTTCATCACTTCAGTATTCTAATATTTTGTAAGACTAAATTACATAAATTTATTAATCATGTTACTTATAAATTCTTACTTGTGTCTAATTAAAAATGAAGTACTTTAGTCAGTTTTGTCTTAATTTTTTACCTGGTTTACCTGTTTCAGATACTTGAACAAAGTTACACAGAAACTATATGTAATATCAATCCTTAAATAAAAGTAGCAAATCAACAGTAACTACTGCCATCCCTTGAGATATTTTAAATGAACAATAGGATATGGCCACTTACTCTTAACACATTTATAGCATGGAGCAGAACTTTGTGGCAACAGACCACAAACCATAGACCTTTCAAAATGTTAACAGGACTATAAAATTAGTAGTTTATCTCTCATAGCAATTGACACCCAATATTCATTACTCAGCAGCAACTTCAGAAATAGACATTTTTAGGTTAACACTTTACAAAGTGCTGTTCAAACAACTGTTTTCCTGCATATTGAAATTTTTTGGGGGTATCACTTATATACAACATGCTAAACAATAAAAAACAAATATTAGAATATTCCTAACTTAAGGATGAAAATTAGTTAGATTTTTTTTTAATGACAAAACTTTAAATATTACCCAGAAAGTCACACCATAAAAAGTTTATCTAACAGTTAATATATACTTGTGTTATTTAACCTCATAAGATTGAGAATCAATAGATTTAACTTGTATACATATCATTTCTGCTTACCTTTCCCTCTTGAAGTACCATAACTCTGTCACAGTTGAGGACAGTCGAAAGTCTGTGAGCAATGATTAAAACCGTACTTTCTGCAAACACCTCTTTGATGGTTTTTTGAATTAAGTGGTCTGTTTCCAAATCAATAGCAGCCGTTGCTTCGTCAAGAAGTAACACCTAATAATAAAATATCATTATACTTTAGAACAGTATAAAACAATGTTGTAGTGGTATATTTCTAGACGTCATCCACATGATGTAAAGTCACTACTATCAGTGCTTTGACAATCATACATTTTTCTATTTACTGACTTAGAAACATCAGCTAAGTTAAGATTTCAAAGGGCTGAACTCCATTAAAAACTAAAGAGTATGCAACTATTTCTTGATTTAGTAAGAATCTAAAATGAAGGGCTGAATAGAAGATGGAAAATTAACAAAAATTCCAAAACATCCTTTTACACATTGTAATATGCTTGACATTTTAATGAATTTTTTTTCCTTCAAACTGTCTTCTGTGAAACCCAAGGAATGAAAGAAATAGTGGAATTTGACATTTAAAATGTCTCGTGTTAAACATCCCCAATTTTTTTAAAGTTTTTAAACATTTATAGTACCACATGAAATACCTTTAGAATGCGTCATGTTCTTTGATTTACTATGTATTTATGACAACACATGATATACCTTTTAGGTGTGTTATGATCATTTAAGTATTTATAACACCATATGAAACCTTTCTGCATCACATTCGTTTATTTCTTAAGTACTTGTAGTAGTGTGTTTTTTCAATTTTGTGCAAAGCTACATCAAGCCTGTCTCTACTAACTCTGCAATTTAGCAATGTAAGATTAGAGGGAAGGCAGCTAGTCATCACCACCCACCGCCAACTCTTAGCAACAAATAGTGGGATTGACTGTCGCATTATAACACCCCACAGCTGAAAGGGCAAGTATGTTTGGCTTGACAGGGATGCAAACTTGCAACCCTCAGATTACGAGTCGCACGCCTTAACACAGTTTATGAAATTAAGCAAACATCTACTGTTGTTAAAAATAACTCAGGCAAAATAGACGATAATTTTGGTTTCAGAAAATAAAAAAAATGTTTTCATAACTTAACTTTCAAATTACAGATAATTTTATTGAGTAAAAATTATTAGAATTGAGCATTTATCTGTTCATGTCTTTACAACCTATTTATTATGAAAATTAACTCTGAATATATTGAATTTATACCAATGGTGAACAGTCAAAACTAAACACATCAACAGTTCATATTGTATGGTCAAACAAGTCAATGCTAAGATGAAAATGTTTTTTTCTTACAAAGATACAACTTGTGCCCCAGTAGTTTAAACAGCACTTACCTTTGTACATCTTAGAAATGCTCGAGCCATACACAAAAGCTGTCGTTCACCAACAGAGAAGTTTGCTCCATGCTCTACTACAGAAGCATCAAGCCCACCATCTAGTAACATCACCTATGATATGAAAATACATTTTGTTTTGTTTTTAAACTTGCATCCTTATTATAGTGTTGAAAGAACACTTTCTATAATTTCTTTGTAATTTCAATAGCGTAAAAACTTGGGTATGCTTATCACCACTTAGAAATAGTTGTAACAAACAGCAAAAACATTTAATTACGCTTTTTCTTAAAAATCTTTTGCTAACAAATGTGAAGAGACAGTCTTAAATGTCTTTAGATAGCTGTTAATATTATGTTTATAAATTAGCTGTTATTAATAGCTGTGACATTTGAGAATTGTGTGTCAGCAATAAATTCAGATATACAAACAAATCTTTCTAAGCAAGAAAGCCTTTTTATTCCTCACTTTGCAGATATAACTTTTCTGTATAATGCAATCTAATTTACTATGTAAAGCAATAAATCAATAACTAATTTTCTTACTACCATAAAAAGCATTCTTTAACAAGCAAATAATTTAACAGTGAAATTTAAAATAGCTAACCTTTTCTTTCATATGAGTTTTCTCTAAAGCTTCCCACATTTCTTTATCAGTGTTCCTTTGAAATGGGTCCAGATTATAGCTTGAAAACAAAACAAGTCTTATCAATCTTTAATATCTATGTATTAAGTCATGATACAAGTTGTTTTTGTCTGATTTTTACAACTAATTTTTTAAAACTGTTAGTTTTATTTCTATCATTCATAGCATAAAACATGTTTTTGAGATTTAAAGAGACAATTTAAGCATGCTATTTTGATATTACACATTGTTGTCCTTTAATCCCAGTAGATATTCTTGGGAAATAACAGTGTAGCATCTAGCATTGAATGTGAACTACAAAAACAGAAGCTTTACCAACTTTACAGAATAATAAACATAATTCTCAAGCATTCAAGGTCGTACAAAACCCTAAACCTACCGAACAGTTCCATGGAATAGTACCGGGTCTTGAGGTATTACAGACATCCTGGACCTCAAGTCTTCTAGTCCCAACTTACTAATATCAACACCATCAATGTGAATGGTACCTGATGTTAGTTCAGTCAACCGGAATAGCACTGCACCAATAGAAGACTTACCTAGGATTTAAAAATTAAATGTTTTGGAAATAGAAAATTACTTTTTACAAAACATTTTCAACCAGGAAATTTTATTAATCCTTCTCTTGCTTTCTGTCATTTGGTATAAAAACACTGATCACATGCTAAAGAATGCAAATCATCATGACAAAAACATTCAATGAAAAAAAAAAGATCTTATAGATAACTCAGGGCAACAACAAAACATTCTTTGCTACTACAAAAAATGCAACTATATCAAAGTAATTTCATGATGCTGATTCTGAAAATAATGAAGTAACATACTTGCTATTTACTTATTCAGCCACTAGACCATGTCAGATGTGTAAACTGCAGAACACACATGGAACGTAACGTTTTTCTCTGTCAATTTTAAACCCAAAGTAGCAGTAGTAAGACACCTTTACTTGGTATATGGTGTTTTTTTTGTGAAACTAACATTTTCCACAAATGTAACAAGCTGTTCAGGTGAATTTTGCACTTTACTTGAACAGCAAGCAGCCAGCATTTCAAATGATTTTCTAAATCAATTAAAAGAATTTATTTCAACAGAACTACAGTTTAAAAGATTTTTAAAAAATTCTAGAACTTAAAAGATATGATAAGAAAGACTTTTAACTGTACTCAGAAAGAAGCAAAGTGACCAACTGAGTGAGATACAAATGAGGGGGTCGTCTGACTGCCTCTTATGCTTGCTCAAAAGATTTCTCAAATGTTTTAGCAAACTAAGCATGCAAGTTTCATGATTCTCAGGTGGATCAGATGAATGTCTGAATGAAACAAAAGTTGACCAATTTGCTACAATAATATTAAGACAAATAACATAGACGAACAGTAAATACTTAGAATTTAATACCAATACAGTCAGTGTTTGAAGTTGTCCAAAATGTACACCTTGTACCCATTAAACAATCCAAATGAGCTTAATCTTGTAGCATAAATCCATTGTAGAGTTTATTGTATGGTATATTACATAATGCTGATAAAAAGATACTACAATAACTCAAAACCTAGAAGTGATGAACAGACTGACTACATTTCTGAAACTACTCCAAATCACTTGCTTTCTTCAGTAAAAAACAGTCTAAAATGAATGAATTGCTACAATCAGGATTCAACATCAAAAAATAATTTATTCACAATAACAACTTAAATTAACAACACTTCCCAAAACAGTTAACAAATAAGCGCTTGGCTAGAACTTCACACCAATATTAATCAGTGTTATTTCAAATAGTGAAATTGGGGGAAAAAAAAATATAAAAAGAATTCCCCAATTCCAAATTTTGTTTAGCTCAACAATGAACTTTTAGAAGCCCATTCTTATGAAATTTATAACACTAATAAACTAAGAACGAAATAAAACTGAGAATATAAAGGCACTAAGGAATATACTTTTTACTTTACCTTTACACAATGGGAATGCTGTGGGTAGCATCCTCAATTAATAATAGCTAATGTTTAAGGGTCAACCAAGAATTGAAGCAAAACAGACCTTACTTTACTAAGAAGAATTCCTAGCAATACAAACACACCCAGATGAGACAAAAGTGTTTGCAATAACTAAAAAGTAAAGCATAATGAAAACTGGAATGCTGAGATTACAATGACCAACTTTGGTCTACTACAGAGATTAAATGATAGTAATGACAATATACAAGTATTGATACTAACATAAGAAAAATACAAGCTGAACAAATAATCAGAACAGTAACTCATCAATATTTTATTCTTAAAACCTCACTGATAAAATTGTTTTTGGTTCTCCTGAAACTCTGAGGTTAGGTACATTGTATCAAAATGATTTTGAAGCCTCACAATGTCCACATCTTTCTTTTATGACCATGAATCTTGACTATGGCACTGCAGTATTTTTTCCATTGTATAAAACTGTTGTGTTCAACATACAAAACTTTACATTATGTGCACTTTCTATAAATAGATTGAAGATAACAGTTTATGCCACCTGTTTCAACAGTTTGATCAAACAGAAATATAAACATTTCATCTAGAAACCGGAGCAGTATACATAATTGTAATAAACAACATGAATATTTGATCTTCCAGTTATTTTTAGATACACAAATAACTAATTGAGAGGTATGACTGAAACCCTTTGTCTCAGTAAACCCACCCTGTTGGTCTTGCCTATATTAAAAGTCATTACTTATTTGTGGTACCAAAGATCCAGAACATTGGGCCAATGCTAAAAAGAATCCACTTTGACCTCTGTACTCAGCCTCTTCATCCCTAACTCCTGAAAGTACCCAGTGATCATGAATCCCTTCGAAAATGTTTTGTGAAATGCCTTGAAATGTATTAGAATTTTTCTTTTTCATTTATTGATTGATTGAAAATGACAAAACTTTCACAGTATTAAAAGTGCACATAAACGTCAGTGTCAGAATGTACTGCTATTTTTCCTTATCTTGATACTGTTTATACGGTACTACAGCTGGTCTTCCAGCTGTTTACAAAAGGTGTCACTTTTCCAAATGATCTTTCTTGATTATGTTGTGGACTGTTACTTGGAATATGTGGACACCTTTTGTCATTGACTTGAGTCTTAAAGAATTTTAACTGTTACAAGATGCAGCACTTTGTTTATTGTATCTCTTGTATAAGTTTTGTTTTCCTGATAGTCATGGTACATCAAATTGATGCATACTCCTTTGTTTTCAAATGTCTTTCAGTGTATAGTAGAAATTCTAAATCAACATTCTGACCACCTATTTATAATCTGAGTGTATGAATATTTTTTGAAAATAACTTACTCTTCCCAAAAGCAATCAATTTTTGGGGATATTGCACTATTTGTGAAACACCAAGCTATGTAAAGATATGGTTCTGATAAATTGTTCCACAATTATTTTGTATTTGGTGGTAAAATGACTTGCTGACATGTATATTTGAGATTTGAATTCGATATCAAACTCAACCATATTTATACACTTCTGAAAAAGATGCAAAAGTAATCTAATGTACTGAATAAACTGAGAACAATGTGAAAGATGCAAGTTTTTTAGAAGATGAACAGCCAGAAAGAAGTTAAAATGCATGAACCAACACCATAAATCTCAAAAAGTACAACTTTTGTTAAACAATAAAGTCAAGAAGTATGTTTTCTAGAGCAGTGGTTCCCAACCTTCTTTATGCCCCACACCCCTAAAAAATGTTAATATGTTCTCGCACCCCTCACAATAATTAGTTTATTTAAGAATAAAGGTGAAGGTGGCCAAAACAAATGTTACTCGCACCCCTTGTTGGGAAACAAGAAGCCAAACTACAAGACATGGGTCTCTGCTACATTCAAAAGTCCTACATATAAAGAATTAAGACAAATGAGAAAGCCATCTTTATACATCATTTCTGATCCATTCTTTCAAATAGTATATAGGTTTGAGTCTCAAATACTTCATTAAAACTGGCAACATAAAATACTTTAATTCATTTTATTATCACCATATACCCAATACTCTTACTACATTTCAGCAACCTTGAAACAAGTAAACTATAAAATAGAATAAATAAGGCTTAGTAAACATGTTAAGGAACCTCAACTTTAAAGAAGTAGTATCTTGCATACAATTATTAATCATATAAGGAATACCATGAGAATATTTTGGAAAAGAAACTATTTCTAGTGAAATACACTGAACCATATTACCTACAATGATTAAAGAAAGCCCAACAGGTTAAGAAACTATTAAAGCTACATAGAATTAAGTCTACAAAATAAGTATCTCAGGATTACAGGCTCAAAGGTAAAATTATGTAATATTGGAAATAACAAAATATGGATATTATGCATTTAGAATACTACCGATTTTAACAGAATTCTCCAAGTAATCATTATAATTTTTTTAGTAAAAAAAGGTCACATCAGTTCTTGCATTTAAGTAGTATTTCATAGAATGCTTATAAACTATATTAACTTCAACATTTACATCTCCTATACAGCATACAAATTTCCAAAATTTAAGTAGCCAGTACCTGCCCCTGTTCTTCCTACAATTCCTATTTTTTCTTGAGGACTAATATCAAATGTTAGTTCTTTCAAGACCAAGGGGAGTCCTGGCCTATACCTCATACAGACTCTTCGAAAACTAATGCGTCCTCTCGTAGGCCAATCTGGAGAGGGTCTATTGTTTTCTAATATTGGAGGAGCTTCGGATTCAAGTTCTTGAATATATGAATTGATCCTCTCTACCGATGTGAAACGAGTCTCTAAGTCACAGCCCAATCTCACAGCATACTGGAGTATCCCACTCAGCTAAGAAATAAACATTTATATCATTAAAAAGTGTTTAAGTTAAACATCTTGTAACTCTTACCCACTCAGATTCCTTACAAAGCAAAGATATTGAGAATTGCGCAATACCTTAATAAATTCACTACAGGAACATAACTGCCTCAACCCTCAAATCACCAACAAGTTTTTCTACCACTTATAACTGATGGTGTCCACATTTTGTTCCACAATAGGTAACCTTATGCATTTGTCTTTTACAATGCTAAATGCAAGAAACAGGGTGAAATTATTTTCTATGTAAAATAAATTTTAATATTTGTGCATCATTTCTATGTTAGTAGGAACCCAGTAATTAAGAAAGTCATCGCTTTATAACATATAAATTGTCCAAAAAATTGTTTAAAAATATATGGGATCCACACACACTTAAATACTTCTACACTTAACAAAACTTTAACACCTCATTGTTGTGTCTTTGTCAGTAGTTAAAAATTATGTTAAGAAATAAATACTTAAACTGACCCCAATAATTCTATATCCAAATTATTCATTAATAATAGATTTACATACACAATTATTTGAAATAAATGTGATAAATTTATTATTCTCCATTCTTGGTTTAAAGAAATTACACATGGATAAGACTACCTCTCAACTGTTTAAAGGATGAAGTTGAAAGAAATGATAATGAGCAAGCATGTAGAGTAGAGAAGAAACAAACATAACATGAAGACAAGAAACACTTTCTATAGCATGTTACATATACAATTGTACATCTTCCAGATAAGATAAAAGTTAATTAACTAAATTAAAAAAAATCAAAATGTTAATGTTCAGCAGTAAGAATATTGTAGTACAAAAGACTAGATGACTTATATTGCAGGTTTTGGCTATTTCAAGTCAGAGACAAATTACCTTCCCCGAGAGATGGAATAAATCTCTCATCCAAGACAGTGAAAACATCCACAATACACATTTTGTACTTGACCAAACAATAAAATGAATATTAAAATGTGGAATCTACACAAGATGAGGGACATCTTAGAACTGTCAAACAACTATTCTACAATACAGGTCAGTCTGACTTACAAAAATTAGCACTAAGTCAATATTGTAAACATAATCTCAACCAAGTTTGGTATGCTTGAACATTAGAGCTTTCAAAGTTACAAATTTTATAAATTACAAAAAGCAGTATCTTGATGTAAATTGTCCACTAACTTAAATCATATTTATTCATGTTATAATGTACCTGAAAGAAGTATCTCTAAGCCTATAAAATTCCATAAGTGCACTTTTTCTTAATTACTAGTTATTGATGAAACAATGGCATAATCAGAATGTTGTAATATAACAGCAGAACTACAAAAGCAGAAGACATCTAACTGATACAATAGTCATAACTGAGGTTGTACAAAATGTTAATTGGACAAAAATACCTGCTAACATAGACTACTGAGAGTGAAAATGGTAAAAAAACATTCCAGTTTTATCTCTACTGAGCAACTAAAAATGCATTGTTTCCTCCTTTGTTTTCAATTTGTTATTAGGAGATATTTCATAAATTCTAAAAAAAAAAAATTGTTTGAAATAAAACAATCTTTTGATACACACATACAGTTTGCATAAAAAGCCACATTAGCCCAGCCATTCTGGATTTAAATTATACTTTTGCACACTATATCTTTTTATACCATAATAAACTTTTAAAAGAATAACCAAAGCAAGATATTTTCTTCACACTAAACTACAAAACACTCATAGGATATTCTGTTGTATCTCTTCCCTGACAAGCCATAATTTTCAATTCTGACAAAATACAATTTCACAAACTAGTACAATTCCTTCTTATTCTAAAATCTTGTGAGGATATTCAAATTTCAAATATTTGATTAAAATATTCAAATGTAACAAAAGATACCTTATTAATTCTTATTAAATTTTTGTATAACAATTTCTAGTTTGTTAAGATTTTAAAACATTGACCTTTCTTTCTCCAACATTGTTCACAAATAATAAAGTGCACTCCTCTCTCACCTGCATAGCAACAGCAATGGCTAAACCAGCATATGCAGCTCCAACTTCTTTCTCAAGAACCACAACCAGTACAGTTATAACAAGAATTATCACAACACTGAGAGCATCCATACGACAGCCCAACCAACGTATAGATGAGTGATATAGATAATGAGGAGAAGAATGTGTATCAACTAACTGGCAAAACCTGAAACAAGAACATGGCTGCTTATCTCTGTGAACATGTTCAAAAGAACTCAAAATTTAGAACTTGCACTAACCAAAAATAATTTAACGTGATGCTTACAAAGTATTAAAAAATGTACTAGCAAACTAAAAACTTATCAACGACTATAATTAAATGTTATTTAAAAAGTCAATACGCATATCATACCAGAAAGAACATTCCATTAAGTAATTTAGTTATTTTTAAAACAAAGCTGAAATTCATAGTCTTCACAAAACTATCAAAACCTGAATATTAAAGTTTAAAAAATACTGTATAGAAATATTCAAATGGTTCTCAGAGCTCTTAATACTGACTTATAATTGTATACTACTTCAAATCTATACAATAACATTTTAGGTCTATATGAGTGTACTTTCAGAAACAGTTTATCAGCACTAACTTTTCAACAAAGTCCTCTTGTTTTTGATAAGCACATATAGTAGCAAGACCATCAGCACTTGCACTGATGTGACTGTATATGGGAGATCTTGTAACGTTTTCTTGGCGTTTTAAGTCCCTCAGAGCCACACGAAAAATTCGGTGAAGTAAACCAAATCCTATTAGTAAGACTGCAAGTACTACCAGAAACCATGGAGAGACAAAAGCAATCAGCAGAAGGTTGAAAATAATGATCATTACTCGTTGGAGAAAGGCATCCATTACAACAGGAAGTTGAGAGTCAACTGAAAATTTAATTTTTTTCATTAGGATTTTAAGACAAAACTAAATATTTAAGGCAAACAAGTTCATTATTGATAAAAGCATGGAAATAAAGTGAATACAAATGATAGACCTATTTAAAATATATGTGCATTAGATATACATAGTTGTTTCACTTTAATGATAATGTGAACACTTAACTAGTTTATAAAGCATAAGTGTTAAATTTAGTTATTTTTTAAAATAAAGGTTTGTGTAATGATTTACAAATCAAGTGTTGAGTAGTTCAGTAGTTATTAATTTGCATTATATTATTGCATCATACTAGAGTTTTCCTTTTTCAGTGTTGGAGAAAGTTCTAGACCTTTGGTGGGTGTATAATTACATATCCAGTTGAAGAGATAGATGCAGCGATTGTGAAAGCAGCCACAATATGCTGTTTATGGCTGAATTCAAAGTGACATTATCACAAATTGTATTGTACACAGATAAGAGAATAATTTGTTTTAAAGTAATTGAACCAATCTGTGTGGACCATGATAAAAACAATATTTAAAACCTTGGATACAACTGTGGTAACAAACACAAAAGTAGCAATTTTAAAGTGAAATTAATGAACACTGTTGTAATAACATAACATGAAAAATAATCCATTTTGTTAAATTGTGTTCAAAAGTAATTTTGACAAAATTATTTAACACTAAATAAAACTAATAACCAACAGGTTTGTATAAAGGTTTGGCTTATTTTAATACAGGTTTATTGTATGCTGTTTGTTTATTGTGGAAATTTATCACCAACAAGTCAAAGAAACCTACTGTAAAGAATTTGGCCCATTCAAAACCTGGTAATGTAAAAACTTACCTTCATCCACATCTCTGGTAAAAATATTCAATATTCGGCCACAAGGAACAGTGTCAAAAAAATGCATTGGACTTCTGAATATTCGTAGAAAAAGATTATCATGAAGGGTGCTTGCTGCTTTCATAGTTGTCTAGATAAAGTCAATTTAAATTTAGTTATTTCTTACACTTAATTATAAACACTTGAATTACAAGCTTTTTGTACTTTTACCCTGGATTGTTTTTATGTTTACAGGTTTCATGACTCATCTATAAGCTAGTTATAAATCTATTCTTTATATTTGACTCTTGTATTGTCAAATTCAAAGTGGCCAAAAATAAGAACAGTTTCAGTAACTGTCAAACACAACCAATATCTGACCTGTACATAATTTAATATTTTTACCACTGATACTTTTAGTTGAATGAATAAATATATTTTGAGATTTCAATTTGTGATCACTTCGTAGTAAAAAGAAAAATATTTGATTTAGTTTATTTTCTCCATCAGTGGGTAAAATGTTTCAATACTGGGTAGCAAAAATTTTGCAGGCACACAGTAGCTAATATTTTAGTTTCAGCTTAGCACATTCTTTATCCTCATTTTCTGGATATGTTTGTTTGCTTTCTTTTGAATTTCATACAAAGCTCCTTGAAGTTTATCAGTGTTAGCTGTCCCTGATTTAGCAGTGACAGACTAGCAGAAAGAATCAAACAAGTTCAGCGAGTTGGACAAGTAAATTTATATTCAATCTCAACAAAAAATCCTTTCAGGACCATTCAGTAATAAAAATGTTAGTTTGGATTTGTTTACTACTTTATTTACTAGTTTGTTTTTTTTAATTTGGGCAATTTAAATGGTTTTAAAGATTGGCAAACAAAATTCTCTGAAAACCATCCGAGCAGCAAAAAGATTTGTTTCAGTTTAAGTTCATTCTTTCTTTACCAATATTCAATAATAAATTAACTTGTGTTTAAAGTTAAACAAAATATTATTCACATAACTTAATTGTAAGAAACAATAAAAAGGTTTTATTTCAACATTTGCTTTTGCAGGGGGGGGAGTAACAATGTTTTAAAGACCACCAAGTACAAACATATGATCACACAATAGCAAAGAGGTTAATTAGATTTAACAAGTTTCCTACCAATGTACTTAACAAGTTTTATTTCTTAACTTCCCATGTTAAATTTTCCACAAATCCAGTCTGTGTAATGGAAACTTAAGTAAATATTCAAACAATGTTAAAAAGTACATTTAAACAACAAATTAATTAATACCAAGGAAAATTGAAACATTTCATTACCTTTGTGAAGAGGTAACCCAAGATGAGTCCAATTGTAATCATGACACAAACAGACAGACCATAGACCAACTGATAGAATTCAATATCTGCATTTTCAGTAATGACGCCATTACTACTGGAATTCTTTACATAAAACAAACAAGAACAAGTACACCTTTTTATTCATTATAGTAAAATGATAGAATGATTTAGCATATTACATACACATGTTACCTAGTAGTATTTAGTCATTCAACATTAGTTTTTGTATTTTTATGCAAGTGTTTGGTTTACTTCTGAAAATATTCAATAATTAAGAGTCCAACATCCTTATGGTTAAGTTTCACATATCTAGTCACTGAAAATATAAACCACATACTTTGGAAAACAGTGCCAAGACATTCACTACCAATATAAAATAAATGAAGTGGAAGATATCTCCATAAATATTAATTATTCATATTGTTTATAGCAGTGGTTTCCAACCAGGGGTTCTTGCACCCCTTGAGAGTGCGAGAACATTTCAGTTTTTGTGTTGTTTATATTAAGGGTACTATCTTACATATTCAAAAATTGTGCCACACTTTGAAAAACTCATAAGAAATACACAGGAACAAAAGGGGTCATTAAATTTAAATTGGCTTATGAACATTTAAACATTTCAAATTCAAAGAAACTCCATTTCATGCATGGATAAAAATTTATTTTTCTCATAGGCCATGTAAGGTTTATGCAACTTTGTTGTAATATTTTTCTTTTCCAAATGTTTTGTTTTTATATCATTATAAACTAATTATAAAAAAATTATTTTGGCCACCTTCACCTTTAATCTTAAACAATTACTGTGAGGGGTGCAGGGCATAAAAAAGGTTGGGAACCACTAGTTTACAGCATTCAATAGGTTATTTAAACCATAACAAAAATCATATGCTTCAAAATATAAATAAATAAAAAAAATTGAAATTGGCCAAAAGCAAATACAGGAAATGAAAAATAATGCTAATACATTCAGTGTTTGGAGAACAAGAAAGTTTAAGCCTTTTTAAAGCCTTTGACTTTTTCCTATACCCATTATAATTGCATATTTAGTTAATATTTGGAAATTTTTATATATATATATATATATATATATATATATATACATGTAAACTTTTTAATTTCCAGAATGTTTCTTGACAGTGTGGTTCTTTTTGCTTGTATGTTCTTCAGAATCAGTTCTATTCAAATTTTCTAGTTCTGTCTTCACTCATGAGAAAGTCCTTTTGTAATTATGCTAGCAACAAATAAATTTACTGACTAAAAAAAAAAAAGTTTTATTGTTTACATTTTTTTTTTACTTTAACTCTTGTTTGGTTTAATCTTTACTCTGTTACATTAGGTGATTCATAGCTAGTGTTCACCAATGATCTATGAAATCCAATCACTAACTTGTATATGTTTAGTTATAAATAAATGTAAATATATAATTTTAGTCAAAAGAACATACTGCTAATGGTCACTTAAAATAATAAACAAAGATGAAACAAGAATCTTAAGTTGACTAAACTTAACATGGAGTTTGTGTTGTCAATTTAAACACTACTGTTGTGGGAACAGAGCCACCATTTACTAACAACATGACAATTTTTAAAACACAAAACTAAACTTAAATTTATTGTATTCTGAAACAATAATACGAAAAATAAAACTGGCGATAGTTTTAAAATAGGAAGAAAATGTTAAATTCTGAGAAAATTACACAAATGACAAATTTACAAATAGATTTCCAACTTAGGTCGTGATTAAAGTACATAGAAATAAAGTAACATATTAAAGCATTAAAACTATAACCAATAAGTATATTGTTTAAATTATAACAGAAAATTTTTAATTACTACTTTAAGAGAGTATGTGGGGGGGGGAGGCTTCTGACTTTATACTTCAATCACTTTGTTTTATTTTAAACCAGGAATATTTTTGAAATTTGTACATGTTTACTGATTAGTCTTTATATAGTGTTCTAACTATTTATACTCTTAAATTTCTGAAGTGATATACAATCAACATTTCTTTTACCTGTAAATATATTTCTGATACATGCTCATCTCCTCACACAAAACAGCTTATTTAACTCTTGTTTTCTTCTAAGAGATTTGTTAACCATCAGCCTTGGAGAAACTCAAACATGAAATTGCAGCACTGCAAGATGTAGTCATTTTGCAGAATCCTTCACCAGTAGGGTGTGCAACACACCTCTATGCTTACTCACACCCTCTAAATTTGCACCCCTGAATCTTTATTCTTTGACGGGGGCAATAGAGAAATGTGCACCAGGAAAGCGTGGATGACAACATTGTATGGAACCATGTTAGTATGTATCCCTTAGTGGCCATTATTCACTACAAGCCTTCTTGAATGTTATAGGGGTAGTGTGCAAGTGATACAGCAATGGTGTATATTGCATCATCATTTCAACTCTACTGTCAAGTCTTTATGGGCCCCAAGCCAGCTACAGGAGGAAGCCACTGTCCACTTGAAAATTTATATCAGTTTTGCATGTGGGGTGACTCATACTACATTCCATTGTCACACTAGCCCCACCTCTCACAAATGAACCCCTTGCTCTAAACAGAGAGATCATGTCCCAATTGTTGAGAATTGTCCAATGGGCCAGCAACTAAGTGCTGATAAATATATATGTGAAAACGACTCATTTGGGTTCAGAAAGTTTTTTTATGGAGAGGAGTAAACAACGTTTTGACCTTCGGTCATTGTGAGGTTCACAAAGAAAGAGAGGTAACTGAGCAGAAGCTGACCACGTTTGAAAGGGGTTGGGTAATGAGTGTAGGAATGTAGAGGGCAGGCTTAAATGCTGAATATACAACTTTATATTTTTTATTATTAATTATATTATATATTTTAATATAGATATAGAGGTGTCCCTTTGTATTGGTATATTTTGGGCTTAAGATGTTGTATAAGTGAGGCTTCTTTAATTTTGCATTTGTTTATGTTTGTTTCTTTATTTAGTATTTTAGCGTTTGCTTTGGTTATGTTGTGTTTATTTGACTTGGTGTTCAAAAACATGTGAAGGTGACTTTAGTCATAATGAATACAAATGAATACATTCAAAAAATAAAGAACATCCTATCAGACGCTAACAGATTTAAACCAATACACACAAATCTAACCAAGACACACAAAACGCAACTAAACAAAATACTACTAAAAATGAAAAATGCCAACACAATTTCACAAACACTTTATTCCTACCTATGCAAAACCGACTCGCGTACACCACAAATATACAGCATCCCTAAACCTCAAACCAAATTATCCATTACAACCAATAATGTCCACATATGAATTGTTTAATTACAATCTTGGTAAATACATAGCATGGCATTCTCCAAATACGTAACATCAGCCAGCTCATTCAAAGACTTAATTTCAAGTCTAATCTTAATCAACTTAATCATAAAACCTTAATGACCAGTTTCGATGTTATATCAGTCTTTACAGAAGTCCCAACTGCTGAAGCCTGCAAGATAGCCTTAGAACTCTACATCCAAGACCTTAACCCATCAATAGACATTCCCAGCAACCAATTAGCAACCCTCATAGAATTCACCACGATGAAGAAAAACTTCATGTTCAACAACCACAACTATATACAAACAAATGACCTGAGCATAAATGTAGATGACACGATTGCAGGATTCACATCTACAGAACACACTTAATTTTTTCAATCACATTAACTATACATCCCAACATCAACTTCACATGTGAACAGGAAGAAAACAATCAAATATCATTTCTTAACCTTAAAATTACAAGAACCAATACACAATTTAAAACAGGAATCCACCAAAAAATTACCCATACTAAACTATGAATTCTTTGGGATGCAACACATGAAACTAAACAAAAACTCAACATACAAAGAAATCAAATAAACATACCATAAAACAATGATCACCAGATAAAATTAAAGACAAATTATACAAAATAAAACAATATTTCATCAACATCAAGTTTCCTCTGTTAAACACATTATTAGCACACATCTAGACAAAAAGCAAAAAGCAGCTAACAAAACTAAATATAACCCACGAATTAAAAAAACCATGAGAACATATACTGCTGCATATCATATATTCCTGACATAAGGAGAAAAAATAACCAACATTTGGCAAAAACTAGTAACAAGATGTGACATTCCAGTTAATACCAAATTTATTCAAACCAGGCACAAAACTAAGGTCTATACTATCTAAAAACTGCACTGATAAACACCACACCAACATTATAAAATACAACGTGATAACTGCCACGACTTCTATATTGGAGAAAGAAGTAGAAAAATGGAAACCAGATTCAAAGAACATAAAAAGCCACCTTCACGTTTTCGAACACTGCAGATCAAATAAACACAACATAACCATAGAAAACACTCAAATACTAAATAAACAAACAAACAAATGCAAAATTAAAGACGCCTTACTTATACAACAACTTAAGAGAGAGGAGAGATCAAATGTCAGTTATTTCCACTGCCACCCATTTAGCTTTTACCTTAAAGAAATTTCAGAAGATATCATAAGTTTTATTAATCAAGGCAGGTAAACAAGACTTGGACCAAAAACATTAAAAACAAGAGACCATATGATATTAATACACACACTTCTTTGAAACATGGTGATCAACAACTGCTTTTGGCATTATGCAAATATACATTTAATGAACCACTGCTCCAAGTTACAAAAAGGATCTTAACAAAAATTACAAGTGTCACTAATTATGACATTTTTTGTTGTTTGTAAATTTTGTGCAAAACTAGTCATATTTCTACTAGTCATTGTTAATTTTCAAGTGACAGATAAAAGAGAAAGCAGTCACTCTTAAAATGCATCCATGTCCTCAAAATGTAGTGCATAAACTGAGGGGGGGGGGAGTAAAAGGGGTAAGAACCACAGAACCGCAGGTTCACAGTCTGGCATATTAAATAATGATAGGCCTATTATGACACAAACAGCATGCAATCTTGCTAATAAATCTGCCTACCTGTGATCTATACTGAATCAAGACATTCATAAGTGATAGATCATTTGTAAACAATCAGTCTAGCATCAATCAATGCTAAGTGAATATATTTATAAATCTACTGCTTGTAACAAATCAGATTAACCTTTATAAATCATATATTACTTATAACAAATCATTCTTGACCTATGGTAAATCTAAATGTTCATAAGAAATATGTTGCTTGTAACATCAATCTGGCCTTGATATATTCTAAATCTAAATACTGGATATACACTAGTTACAAAACAGCCTAGTTTATAAGTGCTTACAACAGCCACATCTAACTCATTTGATGTGTATTTTAAAAAAATGCAGATAAGGATAGCATTGTGATTTATGGTTTTTGCTGCTATAAAATCACCGTATGAGATCAGTTTTTCTTTTACACTTGGTGATACTTTTAATTAGTGATAGAGAAAAGTAAAACATTTCTACCACCAGTACCAGTAAGTGATTTTTGTGCTATGTTCATAGTAGTCATTCTTGATCATTAGACTAAAACAAACCTAACACAACATACATTTATTTCCAAGTCAGCCATTATAAAATAGTGTGTCCCAGAAGTCTGGACCCACAAAGAAAATAAACAATCTTAAAGTTACACAAACATTTCTAATTTCAGTCATACATATTTCAAGGAAGAAAGTACCCTGATGGTATAATATACCACTAATTGATATTTATATGGCTGTTAATGACAAGCAATTTGAATTAATTTCAGAATAAATTATGCATTTTTCCCTATAGGACCAGACTTGTGAAACACCCTGTACAATGTTTATAATACACATTAAGATAATTCAATATGTTGTGAATTAAAGTAAAGAGTTTACAGATGACTTAACTTCAAACACAGATTTCCACAACAGATATGTTATGACCAGAGAAAATAAAAAACTGCCACACTTTGTTTTGTAGCATACACATTATCTCCTGCTTTAGTATAATTTAATGTAATATGAAGTGAAACTACATGGCAAATTTTAAAAATGATACGAGATCCTACAAAAAAATAATGTCAATCTCCCAGATAATGACAGGCAGTCTAAAATTTGACTAACACTTGATTAGCTGCTGATCAATTTAAACTCTTTCTAAACGAGTTCAGTGTAATATACACATTTGGACATGTTAACTGTTTGCAATAACTCTAGATACAGCATGTACATATTCATATTTGGTAGAATTTTAGTAGAGATAACTTTTGTACGTAAAAACCAGGTTTTCTAATGAAATATTTTTACTAAAGATTTGTTTATGAAAAAATATTGTTTCATTACTGATCTAAGTGCAAAGCGGTTTCATATTGTGACAAACTATTCTTCATCCCAAAAATGTTGAATATTATTTGTGTAATGTCTAAACTATCTTAAATAGATTTCAAATGTTTGTTGTCAGTAAAACTTTATATTTTATGTTACTCACTATACTTTGACTATGTGAAGGTATGTCATTTGTCCAGCCTCAAAACCATCATAGTAAAAACAATGGTAATAAATATAAATGTTTTTCATGCTAAGAATGACTATATACTGCAACACAAGAGTATAAATGTTCAGTCAAAGGAGATTAAGCCTCATAACGTTATACATCAATATTTACTATTCTATTATATTGACCTTCAAGTCGGTCCTGCCGAACAACATTGTTATGTATCCAGCAATATAAAACTGACATTTAATGTTTCCCGTCTTGGCTGTGTTTTAGTGGAATAGTATTTTGAAACAGTCATTTTAATTAATACACATGTATATAGATTATTACTAATTAGAAGTAAATGAAGTAAAGCAAGCAATTATCTCTTCTAGTTACAACCTTTGAGCTCAGTTGCAGCTGCTGGGCATAGGTTGCTAAGCATTTTAATCTTTTGCACGTGGAGGATACTGAACAAAATGTTTTAAAGTTTTCATATGCAAAGTTGAATAACCAACAAATCAAGTAACTACACTGATACAACAGAACTTCAATATAATTGAAAATGTATACAGGTTTAAGAAACAAAATTTTGAGCAGACTAAAGACAACTTTACCTCATTGAAGTAATGGTTTAAAAACCATTGTAACCTCTTCACAGATTAAAATGGCTGATAAAATCACTGGGGGACATTCTAAGCTGTTGATTGATTATTCACATCATATTAGTGTTTAAAAGGGACAATTTCCAGAAAATAGAAAAATGGATAGAGCCACTGTTTGATTCAGTGCACAAGTCATATTTCATCAAAATAAAAAGTACGAGGTTCTCATTTTATATTCTAACTTGTTAATATTGATCATTTGAGTTCCTAATTTGTATAAAACTATTGATTTAATATTCTGACATTACAAACTAATTTTAAACAATGGTGCATTCAACATATCACAATTCACTAAAGTCTGTATTTGTGTTCTTTTAATATTTGCTTTAAAGTTAAGAAATTTACTCGTATATAGTATTAAAATTTGAATCATAATCTACAATTTGCTTCCAAATTTACTGACAAATTCATATATTTCAATAAAATTTTAAATTCAAGTTAAATGTGATGACATGGCCTTTGATGCATGACCTGTCAAAAAGGGTTAAACAATTTTGTTTTCAGTGAAATGAACACATTTTCTCAAGCCTCAGAAAAGTAATTATTTGCAGCAAACCAACAAAACAAACTGAACTCTCCACATTAAGTAAATTCTGCTAAAACTAAAAATTTAAGGGTATTATCATAAAAAATTGGATATTCATAACAATAAAAAAAGCTGTAGGATACCTGCAAGCAATATCAAATTCTAAATAATAAAACCTTAAAGAATCCAAAGAATATCCACCAGGAATCAAAACAAACACTAAATTGGGATGGTACATTTGTACACAATTATGCAACAAATGCAATTTGACTTGCGTTACAACCACTTCACAAAACTACTAGTAAAATCTAAATGACATTTGATGGAATAAAACTTTCCAATAAGATGTACCGAGTCTGGGCGAGTGTTATGAAACCAACAAATGTTTTAAAACTTTACCAGAGGTCAAGATAAATCAGCTTGAAGTTATAAAAAGACTACATAATTTGATAATCAGCACAAACTTGTGAGAAAATTAGACTATTTTCCTTTCTAAAACAGTAACAATTCTTTAACTGATACTAGTTATAGTTTTTCAGGAAAATTATTCGTGGTATATACAAATGAATAGTCTAGTTTGTACCGTTAATTTTCATACTGATTAAAAATATGAAATGCAAATATACTTCTGCAATAGCAGAGATATCCCTAAAATCTTTACTACATTGTAATGCGTACAATAATTAAATTACAAAATCCCAAAGCATGAGAACCATTATTTTTAAGAAACAATACAGTTGCAGCAAAAATGTTTTTAACTAAATTATATATATCCTTTGGCTTACCCCACCACTTCCTTGAGAAAGCCAGTAACTAAGCCACCAATTGCTAAATGCTATGCTTGCAGCTTGAAGAATAAACCATATAAGAACCAAGAAGGAGACCATGTATCCCCCTGCAGCTAAGATGTAGCTTCGATAAGTATCAAAAGATATGTCTCCTTGTTTGATCTCTTCCTCAGTCATTAGTCTGACTAATGCAAAAAATAAAAAAATTTACAATGGTATCTCTAGAATGTAAGTTGAAACACTAATATAATTATGATCATTCACAAATATCTATATTACAGTTTATGTTTTTAACCTACACGAAAAAATTAGTTTTTCAGAATTTTCAGTGCTATACAAATGAGCATTTCAAAAAGTTAATTCATTATTTCTCCTGCAGTACTATTAGCCTCTAACAACAATGAATCAATAGATAAATTTTTTTCTAAGTTCAGAAATCATCATACAGAGCTCAGAATGGCTTAATCAACTGGTTTTCTTCAACTTGTAGTTTTATACTCATCAAAACAAAGAAAAAATTCAATGCAAATAGAAGATACTGTTCATTATAAACATTCAGTTTAAGTCATAAAGCATTTGTTCACAATAACTCATGAGTAAACATGAATTACAGTAGTTAAAACATTTACAAACTATTGACCAATAGTAAGTTTGAAAAAAACAAAAACACCTGCAGATATATCTGAAAGGTCAATTATGTAAGGGAATACCCTTTTCATTTAAACTACATTTGTCAAGTTGATTGTTTGTAATTCACATACATTTTATTTTATGATTTGAAAATAGACACCCTACACAACATATAAAAACAAAAGTTATTTCTTACCATCAGCTATATTAGTTTCAGCTATGTCAGACAGAGATGTTGACACACTAAAGCTTGTACTGGTACTTCTACTGTGGCACTGTACTTTAGCTCGGGTTTCAAACTCTTCCACAGATCGACTAAATCCTGAAAAGTTGATTAAGACCTTAATAATAAATAGTTGAATCTTAACAGAATGCATTTTCTTTTAACGACTTTACAAGAATGATTAGCATTTAGGAAAACACACTGAAGATATAATTCCAAGTAGAAAGCAGCATTTAAAAACCAAAAACCTGAAAACTTCTATTAGGAGTTTATCATATTTCATGTACTTAAAGTTGTGAGGACCAGATATCAATCACTTATGGTGAGAAGCTTGGTAACTGGTGACCATTCTTTGTCTAATTACTATATATTAATTCCTAACTAGTTTTATATGTTTGGACTGCTAATCTGCTGCCACCTTCAAGGAAGTCAAGAAAGACGACTGTTTCTGTGATATTTATACAATTTCAATTCTGAATTAGTGCTCTAGACAAGGTGGAAACCAGCATAATTCCCAACTTAAAAATCAGCTACTTTTGACCTGAAAAAATATTGAGTAGTTGATTTAGTGCCATGAAAAAACACAGTTACTGTTGCTTCAACAGAAGTACAGTAATTAATGGAGTAGTTGCTGTAGCTTATGTAGTTATGCACAAAATCTGTGCAGTTCATAGAGTAGTAAATGTTCTCTAATCACCAAAAGTTCCTATTGGTGTGCCTATGAATGATCCAATTTCATATAATGAAAGCTGGTAATATTGTTTATTATAACTACATTAGTGATTTAGTTTCCTAATCTTGACAAATTTCACCTTTGATAAATAACAACTTATAATTTGTTAAAGTTTTATCTCAAATGTTACTACCATACTTTGTAAAAACAATTATTCCCACTGACAGAATTCAGGGAGTGATTACTCCTTGAAGCAAAAAATCTGGAACACTGCTGAGTCATCGTGATGTTCCCTTATACAGGATTTCTTCCATAGAAAACTTGAAAAATTTATTTGAATACTTAAGGGAAATATCTAGAATTTGCTAGATTGAATGTATTTTCAATTAAGTGTATGTAGAAGGCTTATCTTGTTTATCTCATGTGATTTATATACCTTTATTTTGATATTGTTATCATATGATCTCCGACATAATGGGCTACTGCAGATGTTTGTATTACTGAATTTTGTCTTTACACACAGAATTTTAACTTTTAATATTTTTCACCAATACTCAGTAATTTTAAACTCTACATGGAACATTTTGATAATGATCTCAAAGCCTCTGTTTTGAAATTCAAAATTCAGTTGTGCTATAATGACAATTTGTTTCATAATAATTTGGCAAACATTTTACAACCATAATGAAGCAATTTAGCTTAGTGGGGGAGATATAACATTTTGTCAAAACACTGGACTGTCCTTTTCAACTACGGATTAGATTTGGAAAAAAACATGTAATTTGTCCCTCCCAAAAATAAATTGCTTCATTATGGTTATAAATTGTTTGTCAAATTATATTAGCATAATGCACTTCCTTACTCAACAATATTTCATAATAGACAAACACTACAGACAAGATTCCAGAGTTAATGAGCCATGCTCATGGACAATATCCAGCAATTCAATTTACTCTGGATATAGAAGAACAAATTCTTATTTCTAGATGTGATGATTACTACAACACAAACTACACACCAACAACTGTAGTTAAATACCTCAACTATAAACTAAACCACTAATAGTGTAAAGATAAGCATCATATACTTCCTAGTTAATGAATAAGGATGTGCAAATTTTACCTTTTACAACTGTTGCCAGTTTTCTGTCTTCCATTTCCTCCTCCTTTTTTACATACGACTTAATAAGAGCTGCATATTCACCACCTTTACTTTTCAGTTCTTCATCTGTTCCCTGTTCAATGATCTTCCCTCCATGCATTAAGACTACTTCATCACATTCTTGGATATACTACACAATGATATGGACCACAGATTTATTTTCTGAATATTAATCTGCTACTTAAAGAGAGTCAACTGTTATCCAATAAAAGTTTCATTCAGAACTATTTAAATATGCTTGTATTAGCCACTGCAATTAAAAGGAAAGCACAAATAACTTTTCTAAACAGACACGATCTCTACTCGATGTTGGTTGTAACCTAGATCTCCTGATCTGCTTATGACAATATCACAACTATAAATATCAACAGTACTTGTTATTGCCTACAGTTGTAAATACTCATCTTAATAAAAATCCATAATTAAATTAAGAACAATTTTCAGTCTCAAAGTGATGTTTCATGTGTGCCATACAACTTAAAACCTGATAATTTGACATTGTAATATTAATTTGTTGTAATCATTATACTTTCTTCATTCACTCTTTTAATGTTTAGTTAAATTTGCTCTAATACAATTTTTAAAGTTTTTACAACCTCACACAAGCCTTTTGATTTTGTTTCACTGTAACAAATGTCGAACTAGGTGTGTGATATGTATGAAATACAAAAATAACACTGGTTTACAAAAAAATATTTTTTGTCTGAGGCAAGAATATGAATAGGTGTTTTTTACTAATTTGGGTGTGCTGAATTCAAATTTATAAACAGTTTTGCTCTATCACCTCTAGTTTTCTGGGTTTTAAATAGTCTCATTTTAGTATATACAGAGTATATACGTGCTTATTTCAACAGTTGCAGCAGCTTATCACAGATAAAACAGGATAGATAAAAACATTGACGGAATAAATATACTTGGATGACACAATGTACACAATTCATAGTACCGCAGACAGTTAGAAGTGTGTTTTCTTAGATGATCTGGTGTATCTTGCCTCCGGGATGTCACGCAAGAGCATCCAGCAGAAGTCTCCATCATGCTGGGGTTCCACTTGCCTTGGTAGTTGCTCTCCATCTTCGTAATGTCTTGGTGGAATCTTTCTCCGTGTTCATCACTCACTGCTTCAAGGTTTGGAGGGAAGAAGTTGAGATGGGAATGGAGAAAATGAATTTTGAGTGACATTCGGCATCCCATATCCTCATAAGTCTTTAGCAACTTCTCAATACAGGCTTGGTAATTTGGTATGCGCGTGTTACCAAGGAAGCCACTACAGACTGACTTAAATGCTTCCCATGCTCTCAGTTCCTTTAAGGTAAGAAGTTCCTCAATATCAGTATCCTTCAGCATTTCTCGGATTTGAGGTCCGACAAAGATGCCCTCTTTGAGCTTAGTAGCACTGAGACCTGGGAACACAGTAGACAAGTGTTGGAAGGCAGCACCATTTTTGTCCATGGCCTTCACGAAATTCTTCATCAAACCAAGCTTGATGTGAAGAGGAGGAAGAAGCACCTTCTTCATGTCAACCAGAGGATTCTCCTTGACGCTGTGTTCGCCAGGAACGAAAGTGCTTCTAGACCCCCAGTCTTTCTGCTTGTAATGCTGGGATACAGCTCGACTATCCCAGAGACAGAGAAAGCAACAGTACTTTGTGAAGCCCACTTGCATACCCATAAGAAGATCAATGACCTTGAGGTCCCCACACAGACTTAACAGCTTCTAAAAGAAGCTCCATATTGTCATAGGACTCCTTTAGATGGACAGAGTGTGCAGTGGGAATGCTGGGATATTTATTCCCGTTGTGCAGAAGCACAGCCTTGAGACTTCGCTTTGAAGAGTCTATGAAAAGATGCCAGTCTAAAGGATTATGTGGCAAACCAAGGAAAGTGAACAAGCCAGGTACATTCGTGCAGTAGCACAACTTGTTTTCCATGTTGAAAAATGAAGCAAGGTCTTTGTTCCGATTCCTGAAACTGGTGATCCATCTTGATATATAGCTATATATAATGTAATGCTATCACTTACATTTATTGTATAATAACTAAAAAAGACACAAGTCATACAATATTAGAAATTAACCCTGAATGCATATATGCCTTTATATACAGTATGTGTACAAAATGTACAGTATGCATATCTAAAAAACTAGAGGTGATGAGTAAAAACAGATTTCAAATCTGAATTCAGCACCCCCAAATTAGGTTAAAACAGCTATTTTTGTGCTTGCCTCAATTTCTTTGTAAACCAGTGTAATCTGTGAATATATACATATCACTTATTTGTAAACAATATATCCCAATAACATTCAAATGCAATAATGCTCTTAATGAGTTCTTAGGTATGTCACATTTTGAAACTTCAGAGGTAGCCAATGTAGTTAATATTTTGCTGATGTTGCTATTAAAGTCATTATGTTTCAAAAACTGTTTAAAGCAAGCCGTTTCTTCATTTAGAACAAAATACATCCTTACAATCTTATAAAAGTGATAAGCTAGCAAAATTGGAATACATTTACTTAATTGTTTTTCACAATAAAATCATAAAAATAAGCATAATGTTATAAAATCTAGCTAAATTCTTTACCAAGTTCATATGGTTTAGTATTTATTGTACAAGTATTTTAAACTTTCATATACAGTTCCATAAATAAAACATTGTAAATTTATCATCTATACATCTACTATAATAAAATGACTAAAGATAGCAAGATATTCGTTTAATTATTTTCATGAAAATTCACAAAAAAAAGTGTTCATAGTACACAAAAACTCCTACCATAAACTAATTCCATCCAAGATCTTACAATAAAACACAGAATGTAGTTTTTCAGTCAAGTTACACCAGCTGAGAAAAACACTTAAGTCTATTTACAATATTTGAAGATAGAGTTAACGTGAATCAAGTGTTTTAAATTGAAAAGGAGTATAAATAAACAAAAAAATTATTACTAACTAAACATTTATAATAAAGTGTAATTTCCAAATCTAATGGTATAAAAAGAACAAATTTTTGGCCAATCATGTTATTCCAGCACAAAAACCAAATGGCTTGATTCCTTTGTATACATTCTCAGTTACTATTTTGCCTTTCTTTAGCTGTGACAAATATCTTAATGATTATAACTTTGAAAACAAATTGTTCAAACCAATACAAAAGCTATATTTCTACACACATATGCATGACACTTTCACTACTATACCCAAAGATAACTGTTGGGTAAGGAAATTTCATGACTTACTGAATTCCACTGACTCTTCTATACAGTTCACTTACAGCAAAAAGTGACAATAGAATTGCCTTTCACAAGAAGTTCTGATGACAACTGAAACAAGTTTCTCAAAATCCAACCAGGGATAAGTTACTCCCTTACAAAAGATCAAACGGTGCAAGAAAAAAATGGGCATTTGCAAAATATTAATTTGGTACATCTTTAATATCTACTCAGACCAGAAAGAAGCCAAACAAGATATTAACTGTTTAAAAATGTTCTTGTGTCAAGGATTTGATAAATATAATCAACAGATTGTTCTCTAAAATCAAAAAGTTTCATCAGCAAAACCAAGGAAATTATATGGAAAACAAAATCAAACCCACCTATGTTTCCCATACCATCAAGTAATATCAAATAAAGTAGGTGCATTATTGAACAATCAAATCAAACCTATTGGAAAACTGAAGTAAATAAAGAAGAAAACACCAACAGTTTCTTGAAACAAGGAATATATTCAATTTGTTATTTGTGCAATAAAGTATACCCAAGTGAAACATCACAGTTGTTAAATGTAAGAAAAGAAAATCATTGTTGCCATTTAGAAACAGAAAAATAAGCCATCATTGCCCATGTATACAAAGATGATCATAATCAAAATTCACAGAAACAAAATTCATTGCAAACATTAAATGCTTTTAAAAACAATATTAGAGGAGCTATTGAAGTACATGAAAAACAGGTTCATTAAAATAAGAGCTTTCAATTGAATTTGATATGGAAACCATTTTTCAAAGGAAAATGTATGAAGAAATCAAATTAAGAAAATACAAGATGTTGCTTTTCACATACTGAACACCTTGAAAGTAACATAATTTCAATTAATTTTGATGTATTATCAAATTTTTGTAAATTTATGTTTATGTTGTAAATATGTAGATTACTGGTACATTTGTTGTTTGTAATCTCAAAATCAGGTTAATGGACTTAAAATATTTGAAAAACAATCATTCAAACAGAAATTACAGTTGAATGTTAAACCATTTTTGACCATCTTAGTATATATTTAGCATTTTATATATATTCACATTTTAAAAAATGGCTTACACTGTAAGCAACAATTTTTAGGACTTTATATCACTGACACATTTGTTATTTATGCATTTAAAGTGAATTCAGTTAAAAGTGACCATTATTTTCTTTTTTATAAGATTGTAAGCAATTAATTTATGCAAAAATAAAGGAAATGCTTGTA
Source organism: Carcinoscorpius rotundicauda (assembly GCA_011833715.1). Lineage (NCBI taxonomy): Eukaryota > Metazoa > Arthropoda > Merostomata > Xiphosura > Limulidae > Carcinoscorpius > Carcinoscorpius rotundicauda. The sequence goes on from CM022395.1 coordinate 54,707,126, forward strand.
GAAAATTGCAAGCAATGCAAATACAGGAATCACAAATGAATATTTACTACTAGGTGGTAAATGTATTACAGGTTCTAAACATTATCACAGAAAATACAGAAGTTAAAAAGTTGTACAATGTGTTACTATATTATATGATTACTTTGCATTACACAAGATATTTAATGTCTACATGTTACTATTCAGTTTATCCAGTATTATTACCTCTCATGTCACTAAGTTTTTGGATCTCCCTCTGACTTGCAGTTCTTACACACACCCATAACCTCACAAATATTTACATCAGGTCTACGAGTATGTCAAATTAGTTAACATCCTATGATATTATTTAGACAAGTTGCTATCCATTCAACTAAGTTTTATTATGACTGAAATTTAATCATTCTCTTTACTGTTAACTAAGTTTATTCTCTACTAAGCCAGCTGTTGAATGACACGTCAATACACAATATTTTTAAGCTATGAAAACAGATCATTTTGCAACAATGTATCCTATTGAATAAAGAAGCATGGTTATGAAAGTTTTATATTAAAAAATAAAAAACATTACAATCTTAGAAACAAATAAAAATATGGTATTAAGTATCATACTTGCAACTGGTGAGTCACAAATATCACACTCTTTCCTCGCAAAGCTCCTTTTATGTAGTGCTGAAAGATGTGTCGAGCAACTGAGGCATCTACACAAGACAAGGGATCATCCAGTAAATACAATTCTGCATCTGAATAAAGAGCTCGAGCAAGACTGATCCTTTGTTTCTGTCCTCCACTGAGGGTAACACCCCTTTCTCCAACCTACCCAGGTAGAAAACACAAGTTTGTACAATTCAAATGAAATAATAACCAAAGAGTAACTGTACATTCTTTAAACTTAACAACAAAAACACTATTAAGATCATCTTAAGATTTGTGAATGCCAAAGGCAAAAAAGCCACCTAGCTAATACGAGATAAAGTTTTTACTGTTAATAATTTCAAATTGGGACATACGCATAATTTCAGATTTGCTTTTTTCTTCCCACAAGTTACTGTCCAGGAGACTCACTACCAAAGTTTAATATCAGCTGAATTAATCATAGGGGATGATCTCTAACAGTCCCACAAGACCAAAGGTCAGAATCACTTGCACTAGAGGTTGCATGTTATTACCAACTACCAATGCTTCTAGGAGATATTTTAGGTAAGTGCTTTTCATATCAGTTTCATAGGTGTAAAACTAATGTATTAGAACTACTTAAAGAATTCAGGCAGTTTTGTGATGTTATGAAAACAGTCAGGTAAGTGAGCATATACAATAGATAAGGGTGAGCTGGTCAAGTTTAAAAAAATTGTAATAGTCATTTGAACTACTACCTTAGAAGTAACTGGTGGTCTGTCATTATCTTTGTTAGTAAATTTTGCATGCTGGCTAAATACCTTAAGCTTATAATATTTACCTATAAATCAGCCTGTAACTTCAACTAACACCTAAATCATGTCCATTCTCTTACAACCTTCTCACTAATATATTCTATATAATTTCTTACTACTACAGTAGCACTAACACAAACCTCTGTTTCGTCCCCACCAGGAAGAGCTGCAATATCTTCAGTCAGACTACAACAATATACAGCCTCATAGTACCTGTAAACAAGAACTTCAATAAGACAAGTTCTAGCAAAGCATGATAGATTCTGTAAACCTACAGGAGTAGATGGTTTTACAATAGATTAACAGCATATTTAACACAATCTTTGGTTACATCATTATGAGCAAAATCAGTCAGCAACGTATGATATTGAATTGTATTTAATAGGCTAAACACCATTTATCAACAAATACTATACACAGCATATTAAATTCAATGTGCACTGTTTTATATTACTTATTTACAGTACATCCTCAAACAAAAACTAATACTGCTGAAGCCTCTTGTGAACCCATCAACATAGAATTTAAAAACAGTATTACATAGCTTAAGCAAATTCTAGTCATACTATTAACCAATAAACAATTCATTCAGTCACATTGATCAAATTTATAACAAATAATTACTTTTAAAAAAAAGTTAAAGTTTCAAGAGATACATGTTAATAAACACTTAAAATGAACTATTTTATTTATGAATCCATATTCTTTTACTTAAAAATTATACAATCATTTTTAAATCACCACACACAACAAATTACAACTTTTTTTTGCAAAATTACCGTTTTGATAGAAAGGGCAAGCCAAATAATATGTTTTCTCGGATAGAACTGTTTAAAATCCAAGGGTGTTGAGGTACATAAGCAAGTGACCCTCTTACTGACACTTGACCATGGCGCAAGTGCATCTAGAAAATAGGTATTAATATTTATTTTACACGTTTATTTCACATTAAATACACGTTTCTAATTGTTATTAAATGCACAATCTCTTAAAAATGATTCAAAATAACTGACACCCAGAGATAACTTCAACTCATAAATAATAAATGTATTTTATAATATCAAGCACCAACATCACAGACAATATACACATTGAAGTAACTGTTCGGAAGTTCTCACCTTTATATCTTGATATAAAGTGAGAAAGATTTGATCAATACCATATTTGTAGATGCTGCTTAGCAAAAATTGTGATAAAATGCAATGTATCCAAAATAATTAGAACACTGCTGCAATTTATGAAAGAAAATATGAAAAACTGAGAAGGAAATATTTGTTAGTAAACATCTTATGTTCATGTATGCAAATTTAGAGGCATACATTTCATATGTTAAGTATTTGCACTATAACTTGATACAGCACAAGCATCTTCATAAAATTTGATGCACTTTAGTAAAAGTTACAAGTATCTTGTATATAAAGATTTTTGAATGAAGTCTTTATTAAAGATTTGTTTGTGAAAATAAGTATTCTGTTACTAGTTTAATTGCAAAGTGATTTTATATTATGATTAAACAACTTCATTCAAAAATATCATTTGTATAATCTCTGAAACCGAAATACATTTCAAACATTTGTTTTCAGTAAAACTTATTTTCTATACTCCAGCTATGTGGAATTGTATTCACTTAACTCTCAACAATTATAAAACACTACGAAATAAATATAAATGCTTTTTTCTTGCTAGAATGACTATATAAAAACAAATGTTCAGTCTAAGCAGTTTAAGTCTGACAACCCTATATATTTACACATATTGACCTTAAAGTCATACCTTCCTAACAATACACTCATTGCATTGATGACGTGCAAATGCACTCATGCAACATATCCAGTAATACAAAACTGACCTTTAGTCTTTCCTGTCTTGGCTGTGTTTTAGTGGACAGTATTTTCTAATTTACAGTCTCATTCCAATTGTTACACATCATATGGATAGATAATTACTACTTAGAAATAAACTGTTAAACTAAATTTTCTTAAAATATAGAATAAATCAAGAATTAAAAATAAACAATTCTCTTCTCCTTAAAACCTTTGTACTTTATTGTTAATACAGGTTAGCAAGGCTTTTAAAATTTCACAAATTTTTTAGTTTTTATAATTGTACAGTTGAATAACAATTCAACCATAGAATTCCACTATAGTTTATTAAGCTAAAGTAACTAGGATGTATTTAGATTAAAAAAATATGAAACTGATTAGGAGTACAGACACAACCTACCCCCAAGTTTTCAAGGAGGTAGCCTTTTCAAAGATTAAAGTGGCTAAGAAAACCACTCTGGGGTCATTTCTAAGCTGTTTATTGGTTATTCATATGTCATACTGTAGTTAACGTACAGAAGGGACTGTTTCAAAAAACTAAAATGAACTGATCGGGGCCAGCATGTTTGATCCATTACACAAAGTATATCTCATCAATTTAAAAAAAAAAGTTTATTTTATAATATCTTATCAATGTAAGTAATTTCAGTTCCTCATCTATACAAAATATCAAACTTGGTATTCTGACAAACATTTAATTTTAAAAAGTGCTTTGAACATACCATGCGAGTTATTAAAATCTATGTTCTTTTAATATAAAACTTAAAACTAAGAAATTCACTCATACACAATATTATAATTTACAGATTGATTCCAAACTTGATAAATTCATAAAATGCTTCAATGAAATTCTGAATGCAAGTCAAGAAGTGTGATGACAAGACCCACAACCTGTTGAAAAAGACTTAATGTTTGACAATTGGTTTAAGTTCATTAGGAATTACTTTTATTAAATATAGGAAGAATAAAAATTACAACATAATTTCTGAAAAATAATTCTAAAGCTTTCTTTCTGGTTGTAAATTACAATTATAATCAAGAACACTAAAATGATTAAATCAGACATTGATAAATATTTTTAGATCTAGGGCCAAAGCCCAAAAAACTCTGTAGTCAGATGTGCCTAACCTAACTTTACTAATGTTTGTACCAGGAAGTGGAGGCTACTGTGTATCCATTTACTTTTATAACAACAAATGTATTCTAATGATCACGTGATAAACAACTATTAGTACTAATGTGTGAACTACCCATTCTTTTTGTCCCATCTGACTTGACATGCATTTATTGTTGAATGGAGAGAAAGAACAAAAACAGCACAAAATTAGTGGTGTTGCATAGCTCAAGTTCTTATTTCTGAAAAGTGCTGAATCTGCCATTAAACTGCCACAGAAACAAAGTTTGACTTAGGACTTAAAAAATTCTGCACTTTCAAGAGTTCAGAAATGCTCTAGATGAGTTATATTTAACACAGCCCTAACGAAATGGAAGAAAATACGAGGTGGAACAATAGAATTTAGTTGTGTTGGAAAACTAGCACCCAGGATTTGTTGAGGCCTGATTTACTTTAACATAACTTTAAAATAACTATTTTAGCAAACTGAATTATAATCTTTGATTATTAGACAAGCTATATATATATATATAAAAAGAAGAAGAAGAAGAAGAAAGAAGCCAGAAGTGTTAAAATAAAATTATATTGTTGGTACTTTTACTATGAAAGTAATTTACAGGTATAATTTTAATTACTGCAATTTACATTCAAACTTAACAAAACCAAATGTTTAGTAGTAAAACTAAAGTTTGCCAATTAACTTGGTTAATTAAGTTAACCAACAAGTGTCATGTAAGTGATTAACTGAAATTATGATAAAATCAAGCGATGTCACAAGAATGATCAACTAAGCATAATTAGTGTGATTATTACTGTTTTCAATTATTCCAAATACCTAGTAACTAAAACATTGCAGTTATGAATTTATTCATTTTGATTAATTAAAAATTGTTCTGCTTAATTAGTGACATCTCAAAAATGATCAACTAATTAAGATTAAGGTTTCCAAGTATCACTAATTTTGGTTAATTGAACTATCCATGTTTCATGTAAGAATAATCAATTATCAAATTCCACTAATCACATTACTCCAATAGTGACACATTTAGAATTATGAGGAAGCAATCTTTTTTTTTTTTTAATAGATTTGGTAATAATGGTTCAAAATATTATGAAATGCTAAATTAAATACCGTCTAAAATGAGGAAGCAAAGATTTATTTAATTTAAAAGTTGTCTTAATTGTTATATTGTGTACTCTTTCTTAACATGATTCTCACATTTGTTCTGACTTCCACTCTTAATATCAACACAAAAACTAAAATAATTCCCAATTAACATTCAAGACCTTAAATTTTAGAAACTGATATTTCTTTCTCCAAATAAAACACTTTGCATATTAAACAATCTATTGCATAAAATGCTTATCATACTTTCTTTTCTAAAAATTTGACCAAAAGACAACTTCTGTGAGACTATTCAAGATCAGTCAAACTCCTTCATTCACACAGAAATTTAAAACAACAATTACAAATTACCATTACACCTGTAGTTACAATAGTAAACCTATCAAAAGCGACTTCACTGAAAAGACATGAATAATTTCAGAAACATTCTCTGTATTAGTTAGCAAATAACTTATAGCTTTATACAAAACTAACAAATAGAAAGGATGTAAAACATTTTTAATACTCAATAAATTTTAAGCTTCTATAGTGAAATATTCTGTTTGATAAAAAAGTTGAAAATAAAAATATATTCCATTTAACTTTCCCCTTAAAATAATTACTTTGACCAAATGTTTTAAACATTAACTGCAATATTTGTTTTCTAGTCAAAAACCAGCATTTAAAGTCAACATGAAACATTACAAAGTTTCACATGTTACCATAGTAAGGCTCACAAAGAGTTTGAAAAGCAATTTTATGGGGTCTTGAGAAGCCATTGAATTTTAACAAATTCAATTTAAAACAGCATAAACATTTCTATTTGAGCATGTTATTTCCCCTGAAAATGGACAGAAAGACTGTTTTAATCACTTACACCACTAAATAATAGCATGTTATCTGTTACACAGTCACTAGATATTAAAGTGATAATAGCTCATAAGGGATGCTTAACATTGTCAATTGTACTGTTGCGACACGAGTAAAATATGAGCATACCATGAGTCACTAGAACAATTATGCTCTTTGTAAGTTAGAAGAAATAAAAATTATTTTAATGTTGGTTTTATTTACTTTTGGAGTAGAACATTTTTGGAAACCCTGCAGAAGTAAATATAATTTAATTTTATGTCCTGTCAGACAGAAGTTTCACAGGATCAATCATTTTAAATTGAGGGTATTCTTCTGCAAAATTCTTTTAAAAAACATTAAAATATGTTTTATCCTGCAAATTGTACAAAATCACTTTGGTCAAATTTCTGTTGATATAGTCTTAAAAAGGTCCTTAATTTTATAATTAGAACCATTTGCAAACCACACATAAGGAGGTTTATAAACAGTAGCCCAGTACAAGTGTTATACAGTTTAATAATGAACAAAAATATAACTTCTGATAGCTATATTTAGATGTACACAACTAGCAAGCAATATTATTTGGCTTGAAGAAAACTGAGTTAATACAAAATTTAAAAATGTAAATGCTTGAAATTGAACGGGCTACAATCCAATACTACTAGCAGACATTTTCATTTAAAATTTAGAAACTCACAACTCATGTTGTTGGAGAAAATTACACTTCAACAGATTAAAAAACAGGTATAAGAAATTAATTATCAAACCAACCTGTCCAAGTAGTGCACCAATCAGAGAAGACTTCCCACTACCCACTTGTCCACATACACCAACCAAAGAACCCTAGAAAATTAAGAGTACATGCAGAAACTTTATGGGATAATCATGTTTTTCACATATTACTATAACTATACTTAAAATTTTTAGGCCACATTTACAAAAGTGCAGTAAATTATTGAAAAGCATTTCATATTAATTTTGTTAGCATTATATTAATTTAGCCATGTGTTAGGAAAAACATTTACCATTCATAATAAAATTTAATTGTCTGTTAACATTAGGACTTATTCATGAAGCTACATCTTCCCAACAAATAAATTATAAACAAGTGTTAATATTATAATGATTCATTTATTCACATAATGAATCAGGTATTTACATCTTGATCATGAATGAAATTCAAATATCTAAAAATAAGTTCTAAAAAACAAACAAACAAGTTAATGATGGAATTTGTAACATTAAAAACATGTACATAACAGATCTCAAAAGCTCCTTCTAAAGAACTTTAAAAAAGCAAAACTTTAAAATTTATAAGATACTGAAAATAATGATAACACTAAATGGTATAGGTCCACTGGGCAAATATTTCAAAAGAGCTAAACATAGTAATGTTTATCACAATTCTGAATGTACCATATATATTATCACAAAATTTGGCAAACTTTTACTCCATATCACGAGTTTGTTGCAAATAAAAGGAAATCAATGTTTCTACTAAAGAACCATCTGTAAACTTGCAAAACTTTTATTGCAGTCTGGGCTAAAAGTAATTTTAACAATAAAAGTATATTTTTCTTACAACTTATATTTAATTTGCATAAATCTCTAGAACATCCTGTACAAATTTTTTTTTATGACACTAACTGTAGTTAAAGCATCAATACACACACACACACACACACACACACACACACACAAATACAGGATAAAAATCAATATTTTTCTCTGGAATGACCACAGATTGTAGCAAAAATTAAAACTGTTCCTCCATATAACAGCTGTATTTAACACTTTCTTTTAATTTTATTGCCCTACGATGCCCCTTAAACCTTATTTTAGTATAAAAGATATCACAGATGTTTTTTGTTTTTTTTTTATACAAGGGTTATCAGTGCTAACCATCCCTAATTTAGAAGCGTTTTTTTTTCTGAATTTTACACAAAGCTACCTGCACTACCTGTTCCTAATTTATCACTGTAACACTAGAAGGAAGGCAGCTTATCATCACCCACTGCCAACTCTTGGGCTACTCTCAAATAGTGAGATTGACCGTCACATTATAATCCACCATGACTGAAAAGGCAAGCATGTTTGGTGCAATGGGGATTTAAACCTGCAACCCTCATATTATGAGTCAAGTGCCTTAACCCACTTGGCCATGCTGGGCCAACCCCAGAAGAACTAAGCATAAACAATCAGTCAAGTTACAATCATGCAAGGCGTTCAGCTTTTCTTGTTAAATTTTTCCATTAATTTATTTTTATCTAATCTGTTTCTAACTTTTACATCTTATTTTAATAAAAAATACACAATATTAATTACAAAATATACATTAAAATTTTTTTACATTAGTGATGAAGTTATTTTTGTAACTTGTTTTCAAAGTTCTTCCTTAGCACAAGTTTTCTTCATATTGGGTCTGTCCTCCACAAAATCATTAATGTTCCTTCCAAATATGCATTTCCAAACAATATAACAAGTACTTAAATATTTCAAAACTACTAAAGTTAAGTGGCTTTCTAACCAATCTATAAATGGACTAGAACCTTTATAAGCTACTTGACGTTGAACATGACAATTAAAAGCAATAAAACTGAAGCAAAAGTATCTACCGTATTTTCCGATTAATAAGCCAAGGCCATTTTTAAAAAGTGACAAATTTCTTCAAAATGATTTCTTTGTCTCGTTTCAGCGTCAGCATGCATGTTGTGTGTGATCATTGGCGTTCTGTAGTAAAGCAGAATGTGTCATATTGAGACAGAGATGGAATCAATATGTCATTCGTTATTGGCTCCACTCGCTGTAATTAGGTAACCAATGAAATTCCAGAATTTTTACTCAGTAATTAAAATCACTAACCCAGGGTATAAATACCAGGGGTATGTAGTGGGAGTTTATCAATCTTCTTTTAGCGATTTAAACTCAGTAGATTTCGACACACAACACCAACACCATGTCAACAACTTCATAAATACAAACCAAGCTTCATTCTCACCACGATTCCCTGGCGAGACACTAGAAGCATACTCAAGTTCAATCAATAGAAAAATAACCATAACCGAACTAAAAATTAATATCAAAAACTTGAAGAACACTTCCCCCTGACATGACCAAATACCAAATATTATTCTGAAAAAAAGCTCCACTCTCCTACTACAACACCTCACAAACATTTCACTAGCGACCCTGACATGTGGAAAAAAGCCATCATAACAACGATCCCCAAGAAACAAACCAACAGAACCAATCCAGATAATTTCCACCCCATCAGTCTGTTAAGCTGCCTTGGAAAACTGATGGAGAGAATTATCTCCAACCGTCTCTTCCATTTTTGCAAATCAAATAACATCCTTCCAGAATCTCAAACAACAGATCACCTCATATGACTCACCGAATCAATCTACAAAGCTTACAACAACAATCAAGTAACCATCGGGGTATTCCTAGATGTCAAAAAAGCATTCGACAGCATATGGCACAATGCCATCATATACAAACTAAATCACCTTCAAATAAATCCCACGATACTCAAATGGATTTCAAATTTCTTAACCAATAGAACAGCACAAGTAAAAGTCAACAAAACTATATCCAAATTATTTAATATAACGGCAGGAGTGCCCCAAGGATCAGTCCCTTCTCCACTTCTATACATAATTTTCGTCAGTGACATACCTTTCCCAAATCTAACATACACACACAATTCACAATACGCAGACGACATCGCTATCTGGAGCACCTCCAGATACCCAGTAATGGCCATGTCTCGCGTATAAGAATCACTAAACAACGTCTCAACATGGAGCAACAAGTGGAGAGTTGTGTTAAATCCAACAAAAACACAAGCAATCACCTTCTATAGGAAACTAAAGAAGCAAAGAAAAAATCTAGAAAAAATAAAATTATCACTCGGAAATAAAACCATTAACATGAGCAAAAACTTCACATTCCTTGGTATCACTTTCGACACAAAACTAACATGGAAAAAACAAACAATATACACTCAATCAGAAAAAGGATTTCATATCTAAAGACTATAACTGGTAAACAATCGAAATGTTCACCAAACACCATTATACAAATATACAAGGCTTACATCCGTCCACTAATAGAGTACGGATGTCAAGTAACATACAATATATCAAACAACACACTCCAGAAAATCCAAGTGCAACAAAACAGAATATTAAAATCTGCATTCAGCCTACCATTATTTACACCAACAAATTATCTACACCAAATCAGCAATTTACCAACTATAAGAGATAGAATAACAGAACTTTCTCTCAAATATTATCTAAAAGCAGAAAATAGAAACAAACTAATGGCATCACTACACAAATTATCCAGTGCACCAACAAAATACATTTCACCTTACAACATATTTCAAGAATCACAATCTACTCAACAAAGAATCTAAATAAATAAAATCCATGTCATTAACATGAATTCCTTTTTTTTTTCATAAACAGGGCACACGACAGGCAAATCTTTCGGCGCCTGTCCTGTGAAAGTGGGTTTTCTTGGGGCACTCCCGTTTTCCCCCCACATCAAAATCTTTAGGCATTGGATTTATAGATCCCAGCCCAGGCATCTCTTTTGCCAGACCCTGAATCGTGCCGTTTGAATTGTTTTATTTTTGATCTGGATTTGAATAATATTCATGTTCACATCTACTCAACTTCTTCCTTTCGGGACAGGTTCCGGCCTTTCTTTCCACTGCTGCCTTTGCTTCCACACAAGACAACATTTAGAGAGACATCCTCCACCCAAAAAGTCAATAATAATAATAATAATAATTAATTTATTAAAAAAAAAAACACCACTTAATATTAATAACAATCCACGAAAGGGGACGAAGAGGAACCACAATGTTCCTGAAAACCCCTGTTGGGGAGAGAACTCTTTTGATTTCTCTCTCTCTAAAATGAACCCCTGCCACGTTAGTTTAGTTTAGTTGGGAGTTTATCATTCTACCATCAAAAGCCAAAGATGTCTACACCTGCAAAAAAAAAGAATGCATTATGATGCTGCTTTTAAACTGAAAGTAGTAAAGCTAGCCTTAAAAACCTCAAATATAAATGCCGTTCGCCATTACTGTGTGAATGAAAAACAGGTCCGTGAATGGAAGAAAGCAGAATGTGTGCTAAAAGAAATGTCGAAAACATGGGGCCGATTTTGGTCTTTGGTATTTTTTGGTCCAAAGCTGGTGATCGGCCAATAAGCCGACCCCCAAAAATCAGGTCCAAAATTTAGGGACAAATTTGACTTATTAGGTGGAAAATACGGTATTTACATTTGCCAAAACAAAAAACTTTTCATCCTGTTGGTTATAAACATGCAACAGAAATAGAGAGTTACTATCATTTTTGTTGGACAAAATGATAGCAATTGTTATAATTAAAGTTTAACATTTCTTCATATCTTAGTAAAGCAAGTAAACTGGAAGTTCTAGCTTTATTACAGCTTGTCACTAGATATAGTTGTGATTCTAATTAGCTTTACCTCAAAAAAATGACAAAGAAAATCTAAAATTAAGAACAAATTTACATCACAACAGAAAAGTGAGGATTGAAACAATTTCTACAGGAACTATCAGTGATGTCGAGAAACCCACTTGTTGAGAACTTTTATATGCAAAAACGGCTGTTCTGGGCCCAGAACAGCCGTTTTTGCATATAAAAGTTCTACAGGAACTATTTAAGAGTGAAATTAAATATTAAATATAAAAACTTGAATTATAAAATAGATTTTAGTATTAATCTCACTAAAATACATTGATAATAGTTGTTTTAATAGTTTACTTAAATTCTGAAAGTAGTCCTGGAAAAAGTTGTGATAAGCTCATTTTGACTCAGTCATGTATCAAGGGTCATATGAAGAAGTGAAACAAAGCCTTTTGTATGCAAGTATAATATGTGAACTAAATACATTTGAAAATACATGTATGTACTTTTGGTACTTGTTACATCTGAAGTATCCTACATCCATATGAAATTATGTAAAAAAACTATAACAAAAGATGAAATTTCTAGAGCGTACTCACAGATAAGTGAGAAGAAGCATTATTTTAATATGAAAACTAAAACCTGAGTGTAAAAAAGTATACATTTAAGTTACATGTATTTAAAGTTAAATTATTTTTTGTACAAATGAAATATCTTTCATATTAACCCTCTTACTATGGGTTTCATGGATTAAAACCACCTCAGAGTTTCCATACTGTAAAAAATGTATCTAGTCTCAATCATTATTTAAAAAAAAACAAAAAAAACTTAAAGTACCCTTTTATATAAAGACTAAAAATTGTAAAATCAAACTATTTATTCAAAACAGCATAAAACTTGCGACAGTATAGATCTGTTTATACTTAACTGTTTTATTGCCTTTCAATCCATGTTAAAAATTAATAATCCCAATAGTTGCAAGTCAGTCAGCAAATGCTTCTTATAAATATATTTCACGAAAGTTGTCATTGGCCCTATCCACCTAGGTTTTTGTTTTTACTGCTCATGACAGTTTGTTTCTTACATTCAAAATGTTAAGCTACTTTGTGTTGATGTTATACTAATTAGAATAGCATCAAGTCTTAGCTAACAATCCATATTTTAATAACATGGAAAGTTCTTGATTCTATGAGGCAACATTTAACAATCCAGAATTTCCTCCAGTGTGACACGTGACATTTTCTCAGTATTTCATTCCTATTTTATACTCCACCCCTTTAAAACAAATTACTCTCTAACATTTCCATTGCTCAGATAAACCACATTTATTATTATCTTCAACTTTTAATTAGAGTTATCAAATAGAAAACCAGTCCCCTTCTGCTACACCTTCTGTTTCATAATTTGTTAATAGTTCACTCTTACATTTATTTACACTTTACCTATAACCAATAGAAACAAGATTTTCATCTACATGGTGTTTGGAAAGTCACTGTGCAGTTTTGAAAGCTATTTCAAGCCAGCAACTGATAGTGTTTAGAAGCAAAATAAGAAGGATCTAGGCCTGTATTGATGCCAACAGAGGTCACTTTCAACATTGTTTACAATTGTCATTCATATTTACCTCTTGTATTCTATATTGAAACATATCTGTTAATAAATAAGAGAACAGTGAGTTTCTGAACACCCTATATAACAAACATGTTGTGTAATGTCACATTCTGAACCATTAAATTTTAATTTTACTCAGTATAAAAGCCTGTTCCTGTGAGAAAGTTGGATGAATTTTTAATTACTTTTGTCAGAGTTAGAAAGCCAAAAAAATTTGAGATGTAAGGGAATTTGTCTATTTTTTGCACATTATTGTGTAGAGCATCATTTAATTAAAAATATTAATTGCAATACTATGAGAAGCATAAAAATTTAGGGTTAATTCTCCTTGACAACTAAAAGCAAGAGAAGAGAAGATGTGATAAGTATTTATTTCTTGTTTATGCAGTTATAAAAGCAAATAAAGTAAAAAAATATTTTAAGGTTACTTAAAATTAAGTACAATTAATAATGATGAAATAAAAATGTTTCACAAGGCATGCGAGCTGCTGGCATTAATTGTAATAGCTAAATGGTAATGTAATTCAATAGCATAACAAGAGCTTCAAGTTTCACTTGCAATTTATAACTTAAGAGCATGGACAGTAGCCAATCATGGTTCGAATTTGATTATAAATAGATATGTACAGTTTCAAACTGGAGATAAGGATAAACAAATGTGTTTTATATTACAATATGAAGTTAAAGGGAAAAAAAAAAAAGGAATTTGAGATTTCAATTTTTTTGGTGGTTTTGAGATCAGTCAAAACAAGTTTTACTGAAAAAAGATTAAAAAGTATGAAGGAAATCTTAAAGATTACACAAAGGAAATTTGTTTTTAATATTTTTAATTTTAACATGACAATTACTTTGCGTACAGACTATTCAAAACAGATCCTCAATATATTTTTTTTCTTTTTAACTAAAAATGACTATGTTAAAGACTTGTATTAGATGAAAGACTGCCAAATTGAAGATATACAGACTATATTGAAAGTTATAACTATTAAATCTAAAAATATTTCAAACAAATACAAAAAGATCATGTGGTTGGTCATATACACAGATTCTATGTTGAAAGAGTTTATTTTTCATTATTTTACTTAGTCTAACCTAACAAGTTTAATTTTCACATTTAAATTACCTTTACAATAACAAACAAACATGAAAACACAAATATGGCATTTTTATGCTACCAAGTGTCAATGAAAGGTAATCTTAGTTGGGTGTTTTTTTGTTTTGTTTTTAAACATAACAGTACTACTACATAAAATTATTAATTAAATAATGCACCTAGGAACACAAAATACACAGTGTAAACAATGTTATACAACTATCAATGTTTCTGGCTTTCTAATTTTGCAATATGAGCCATTAAAATTCAACTAAACTTGCAATTCCTGAAATTAAAACTTTCAAATTGAGGGCAAAATAGACATTTTTCTGAACAGAAAAGTCTTTCATAGATTAGAAAAAAAGTTTTGATTATGTTGAAATTTATTTTCTATAAAGTTTAAAATTAAATATGTACAATAAAAATTAACTTTGTATCTGTACTGGAATAATCAATATGTATCATTTGTAAACACAGCATGATTGGGCTTTACTGACCTAAGAACAAATTAAAATAAATTTTTTTACCCTTTTCATAACAAAACTAATGTCCAGGAGTGCTGGTACTGAAGCTGAAATAATGGAAGAAACTAAGGCCGTGTCAGCTGAAGCTTCAGGATCAGGATGAGGGACCTTTTCTGTGTCAGTTACTATAAGAATGAGAAAATGTTTAGGTATTTTCTTGACAAAAACTTTTTAGAATTAACAAGATATCTCATTATGATATTACATAGTTCATGTTATAATGTATTATAAAGGTTTATAAATTAATCTAACTTGTTCTCAATGATATTCACATTTTGTTACAAAAGTTAAAGATTACTACACTATTTTGTTGTTTGAACTATTATGCCTGGAGATATTTAACTGCAGATATTCCGATATTAAAAAACCTTGTGTAATTATAGTCCATGTGGCACAGAATGTTTGTAAAAAAATCCACTGAATTCTGTTAAATGCAAGGAAAATTTTATAACCCTTAACTTATAAACTACACAAATAAAAAAAAGTTTGAGCACACACTACAAAAAAAAAAAAGCTATTAAAACACTAACAAGTCATATTCAGGCTTCTTACCACTCAAATTCAATTCTCCTTTTGTAGGTTTCAATCTTTTATGTGATAATGAAGGTACTGATTGTTCCCATGACAATGTGGCTTTGGATATGTAAACTGCATTTTCTGGATTGGAAGGTAAAGTACTGTAGTTCTCTTTTTCTTCCAACTGTAGAATGCTCTGTAAAAATATAATACACACACATTATATTAAAATACCCAAAATCAAGATTAAGTTCTTTCATATAATTAGTCATTGCACGTGCAACATTGATTATCCTTTTGATACAATGCATGCTCAAAAGAAAAATGTAACAAACAAGTATGCTTTTCATGCCAGTGTTACTTATTGTTATCCACTGCAAATTAAATAGCAAACCTACAATTTTTTTTTTTTTTGATAATTAAAATTTTGGAGTTACCAATAGTAAGAAATATTGTTGTGAGAGTCAACAGGATATGATCACACACACACTTTACAAGATTCCCCACAAAACTGATATGTTAAGAAGTTTGCAGTTTGTCATGCTATGGCCATTTTCATTCAAAACCATTTAGCAACATACAAAGATATGCAATTATAGTCCGAGTTTTGAAATCTGAAATTAATCTACAAACACAAAGCCATAATAAAGCAAGAAAAAAATGAGAAAGAATAACACGTTTCATATAAGAGTACAATTACTTCCGTGAAAACTACTGGTACATTCACTACACTGCAATATTCTATAGTAGGAAGATGAATCTCACCTGCAATCTTTTTATTGCAACTTTACCATTAACAATATCTTTGATACACATAGGTAGTGTTTTGATTCCATGACTGGCAATATGATTTGCCATGACAAGGGTGAAAGCCTGAAAAATACCAAAGGATTATTTTCACTGATGATATCATAGTTTTATTCTTATATAACTAAAAAAAAATTTTTAATGGAAGTTAAAATTACTTCAAAATCTGATAAACAATGACAAGTTCTATAAGCAAGAACTTAAAAATTCCTAAACACCAATTTTCACTAAAAACAGAATAATGCTTGAAATACAGCTTTTCTTGTGCACTTTTGTTTAATCCTTTCTCAATGGGTGAGGGTTCAAAGGCCATTAAAATTAAAAATTAAGTATTTTTGGCAAAGACCTGATAATTTTTGTCATTAAATTTTTGAAGAACAAAACATAAAACGAGTTTGTAATCCATGAGAAAAAATTGTAAATATTTGCTAACCTAATGAAACCCAATAGTAATAGAGTTAAAAATGAATAGTAAAATCATACAATCAAAATAACAGAAGCTGTAATCCAATTAACATGATACAAACTACCCACCTCAGCTGCAGAAAGACTATGTGCTGTCAGAGTGTATGTTAATATTGTAAATATATTTGCTAAAACTGGTGTTAAAACAGATATTGATGTACTGAAAACTTGAAAGTAATGGCCTTTTTCCAGCAAATTTCGCTCCTGATCTCGCAAATCTGAAAGTAAAGAAATTCCATTTAGTATTTCTCAATGAAAATTGAATAAAAACTATTAAAATGTACAGTGATATGTAACTTTCCTTTTGAAATAAAATTTTAAACTCAGTTACTAAATATGAATAGACAAATCACTCATTACCAACATTTGTCGAATAACCTATATCTTGCCTGAAACAGACTCTGAAAATGGCTGCTCCCAAGCATACAGTTTTACAAGCTTCACGTACGTCAAAAGATCAGCAACCAAAGACACCTACATGAAGAATAGCTGTCTACATATTTCAAAGCATTCAAATCATTTATTAAAAAAATATATACACACATGCACACTATATGTTATGATTAGAAAATATTTCATATGTGAACTTTGGTAAAAATTTAGTATTCACTTCTTAAAAAAAAAAAAAAAAAAAAATCATAACAGAGGAAAACAAAGTTATTTTTGAAAAAAATATTAGAAACAGATCACTCAGTATAATTTTCCTTAAAAACTTTGTAAAATAACTAAACACTGTATTATGTAACATTTATTGAAAAACTTATGTCGTAACCAGTAAAAACATGTTACGAGACTTGTTTTTTACCACATTTCAGATATAAGTTGAACTTACCCTTTCATCAGTGGCTTTAATGGCATTCTTTCTAAAAGTCAATGACAAGCGTGAAATTCCAACCTAAATCAAAATATTAATGCCCTTTAATATATTTACACCAAAACATCAAAACTACTTAAGTAGATAACAATATTGAATGTAATGAAAAATAAAGTTCAGAATACATTAACAAATAAAACAAATTACAATAAAGTTCCATGCAATCCTTTTATATAAAACTATATTCTCCTTGAATGTTATCCATTAACACAAGGTACAATAGTACCACATGAAACAGGCTTTAAACACTTAACAGCAGTCTTTGAAACACCAACTCACTAAACAATGTAGAAAATGCAACTTTTAATATTTTATGCTACTGTAAGGTTAAACTTGTACACAGTAATCAAATATATGCAAATATGAGCAGTTTGAGAATAAAACATGCAGAAAAATGGAGAAGAAATGAAGTTAAAAGTTAGAATTAAAATGAAATAACTTCCTTTCCTGAGATAAAATACATTCAAACAAAGGAATCTGAAATGTTGTAGTTTTTGCTTAAAATCCATTACTAATCACAACAGAAAATTTAAAGTAACCTCACAGGAGTTTGTTAAAGCAGCAATTTGACATACCATTACAAGTTTCCAAGAAACAATGGTCTGCAAAATACCATAATACAACCTGCTTCATCCATAAGTCGTGTTAAAAATAACCTCATGTAATTGCCCTCCCTTAAAAAAAGTGAAAGTGTAACAAGTACTTTGTAACATTTTGCACCATCACCACACATCTTCAGTCATTATCACATAGAAACTTTAGGTATGAAGTCAAAACACAATAATCATCCTTAACAAAGGTCTACTTTTTCTTATTACATGAAAAACTTATTTCAAATGAATTTCAAAATTTACTGTACTACATTCAACAAATTTATAGATAATTGTAGAAATACTGGTAATTACTACAGCAAAATTATCTCCATCTTAATTTATTTTAGTTGATTATAATAATTAAGTTGCCTCTACTCAGATTTATTCAGAGAAAAAATATTAAGCCTGGCACTAGCCACGCTCATGACCATATGAATTTAACCAAACATTTATTCTTTAACAAAGGTTTAAAAACAGTTGACCTACCATACTAACTGTTACAGGTCTGAATATAACTTCAACTATTTTCAGTGAAAAGAACATTATAAATAACTGTACAAGTTTATTCATGTGAATATATTTTTCATTTAATTATTCATGATAACATCTTAAGATTTTCCTGGCTCTTAAATCTTTTTTTTGTACTGTACATTTTCATTTGCTTTAATCTGTACAAGTTACTTTTTTCCACAGTTTAAATATCTAATGATGCTGTAACTTCTTTTGAATTGTTTACAGATTCATCTGCCAATAAACTAAATGAGAGAGAAAAATGTTTCAATAACATTAACTCAACTCTCATTTAGATTTAATGCCACAGTAATATTTATGATATTTTTAGTAAAAATAAACACACATGTATAATCTGATGTCAATCTGGATCTCCTGAATAGTTAATGGAAAAAAAAACATTCATCACAAAATGTTTCTTTTCAAGAGTACATTAGAAGAAAATTAATCATGTTTAGCAGTTCCTAAAATTTCACAATACTGACATCAATCTACCAATTTTTGTAAATCTTGCACAGTCAATTGAAGAAAACACTTATTGAAAGCAAAAATGTTTTTTTCAGAGGAATTTTAGAAAAAAAAAAAGTGATTGAAAGATATTTAAGACAGAAAAACAAAAACAGTAAAAATACATACTTCTGGTTATGGTTTATATACACGAGTGTTAAACAGTCAAGTGAAATAAAATAAAAAAGAATAACTGCATTAAAAACAGCAAATTCAAAACTTGTGCTAAGTGACATTTAGAAAATGTAAATTAAAGACACAGCAGACTTTATGCCTATTATATTTCTGTAGCAAAAGGCAGTTGACTGAACTCTATTCATCATCGTGTTTTGGAAACTTACATTAAACTGTTTCAATAGTACTTGTATAAAATAGTAGAGAAGAGCCATGAAAGTCTGTATAGCAAAATCGTGATAGCAATTAAACATAGCAGATCAACAAGTTTAGGCACAAAAAATTAAGTTTGTAATTAACATACTACTATTATGAATGCATTTTATATCTTTTAGGCATTAACAAATTTATAATGCAAGATTAATGACATTTTATTTATCAAGGCAACATTACATCCACCTATAGATCTGAAAGTTCACATTTGTCACAGGCACCATCCAAGTACTGAAAGGCCTGTGCTGCTTGTTTAAAAAAAAGGAGAGAGAGAGAAAGCAAGTAACAAAACAGGAAAGGCATATGGTCACTCTTTATATAAAGATTTTTGCTTAAAGATTCCTTAACCCTTTTGTTCCAGCTCAGGCATCCTTTACTATGCATGAAAGTTTGAGTTTTACATTTAAAATTTTAAAAACTTTGTTGTTTAAGTTACACCATTTAGTACAGCATAAAATATCAGCTAATAATCCACATTAAGTATATGTTTTAATTTAAAGGAAATGTTTTTTTTAAATTCTAAATTTTCCCTAGTATGATATATGCTACATATCTTCTCTAGGCATCTTGTATTTTCTATTTCTTCCAAAACTCCTTGGAAGAATAAGAAACTAAACATGAATTACTCACTATAGACAAACCATTTTCAGAGGCTTCACTTTTATTTTTTAGAAAACTATCAATTGAAAATCAGAACTCTCCTTTTCTCTTACAGGATGCATTAGCAGTTCTCTTACATTTAATGATATATTACATATAACCAATAGAAAATCAACATTTTCATCTATCAAATGGTGTATTGTATAGTATTGTGTTCTGAACGCATAATAGTCAATTTCACTCAGAGTTCATTAAACATTTCAGTGGGAAATTTAGTGCCAAGTCGGATAAATTCCTAACAGCTCTTGTTGCATAATTACAAAGCCAGAAAAATTGAGTTAAGGGAAAATGTCTTCTTTTTGCACGTTATTAGTCTACGTTCTTTGGTGCATTATTTAATTAAACAAAAATTATCTGATGCATTACTATCATTAGAATAAAAAAAGTAGACTTAAATGTCCTCAATGATCAACAGTAAGAAATAAAAGTTGGGGTCAGTACTTTATTTCAACTTTAATCTTCACTATCATCATCATAAAAGTAACCAACATGTAAAAATCAGGAAATTTTAGATTAAAATTAGATCAGGCAAAATAAGTAATAAATTTCACAAAGCATGCATGTGAGCAGCATGCAATTGTAATCTGACAGCGTAACACAAGCTGCACGTACCCCAAGCAAGTTACAACTTGTAATGGGACAAATAAACAAGGTTCAAAGGACAAAATAAAATAAAATTTAATTATAAATAGATGAATACTGTTATGAGCTTAAAGATACTTAGGATAAAAAGTTTCATGTTACAATTTGAAGTCAGTAAAAAAAGAAAAAGCAATTTAAACAGATTTGTTTTCTTTGTGGTTACAACGTCAAACTGATTGATTCTGTTTTGAGTTAGTGAAAAGAAATAACAAAATATAAAAGGTTTACAGAAAACATTTGAAATGTATTTATAAAGTTTTACAAAGAAAATTTAAGATTTGATGTAAGGGAAGATGTTTTTCAACCTTAACATGAAAATTATTTTGCACATAGCTCATTCAAAACAAATACTATATTTATGGATGAATTTTGCTTTAGTTTATTAAAAATACTTCACTGAAAAAATGTGTTTGTTTTTTTAATGTAAAAAGAATGTTAACTGGAAACTACCAATTTTTGTGAAAAATACACACTACACTGAAAGTTAAGTAATAAATCTATAAAAGATTTTAAGTGAGCACAAAGGTCTGGCAAATTGGCCAATCCTGCATTGAAATAGTTAAGCAGTAATATAAATTCAAAAAGAAAATAAGCAACCAAGCACCTGATACAATTGCTAATTAAATTTGTATTAACATTTTCATACTCTACTAGTTAACATCAAGAAATTAATTTGAAAAAAAAACAAAAAAACATGTACAAATAAAATTTTAGTACATCAAGTATTTTTTAAAAGTTTGCTTCAGCACTGTAATACAACACAGATAGTACAAACATTTGTTAATAGGTGCACCTGGGGAAAAAAAATTTAGTCAATGCCTGCATCTGACAATGGTCCTTTTCAAAATGTATAAATGTGAACACTACTTCACAAAAAGTGGCCTTCATCCACAGGTTTGAGCATACAAGTTCAAAATACAATACTCAATGTATTTAGTAACAAGTATTACTTGGACTTTATAATAGATTCAGTGTTAACCCATTCACTTTGGCTGGTACATACATTGCCTTCAAAATTTTTTCTGTTCAGAAAATTAAACAATCTAGAATAATGGTTTTACTGGCCTTAAGCTTTTCATCTTTGAGATGCTACCTCCAGACAGAACCTCTACATGCAATACATTTACGGTCATGGCTTAAGGCCCCGAGCTTCAGCCCAGTAAGCCCATGCCTTAATCTGGGTTGATATCAACTCAGAATAAATACCACACAATAAATCCATAAAATAATCTGGATTTTCCCCAACTTTGGCAGCACTTGCTGTCTTGGCAGCGAGATGTTCTACAGGCCTCTTTGACATCTTGAGAGAAAATGATGTACAGAAGTTGCAAATAACTGACTTACTGTATAGCAGCATTTAAAATATTGATTGATGCAGCATTTGATGCAAAATTTCAAAAGCAAGAATCTATATAGAATGCATGAGAAACTTAACAGCAAATACAATTAGGAAAGACTACAAATATTGCTTAGACAAAAATTCACAACAAATAATATTAAAAATATAAGCACTTAAAGATAAGTGTTACCCACAACACACTAAAGATTATGCCAATTGCTAGAAAATTATCCTTTCAAAAGTTAAAAGTTAGGATATCCAAACATACAGTAGTGATATCTCCAACAAATTATAGTATACAACATCTTCCTCAACATTAAATGTTATAAGGCTTACCTGAAGACTATATGTAAACATAAAGACTGCCACACTAATTAGAGCATACGGTCCAATCAGATACCACGTGTAGGTAACACATCCTATAACTACAAGAGGACCACCAATGACTAGTGGAACTTGATGAACCATCAAAAAGACTTTCTGGGTATCATTTGCAAAGTAGTTTATTAACTGCAAGAAATAGGATTCAGAAAGAAGAAAAAGGTTAATGTTTCCATCAAAACCCAGATAGTTTACAATTGTACAATACAGACCTTTAAATAATTTTCAAAGTTTCACATTCTCATATGATTTTGAAATTTTGGTAAATAGGTAGACTATCTTAACATCAAATCTTGAAATAATGACAGTCTTTCCTTTTCACATGTTCCATATTACACATTTCACAGAAACAACCACAAAAGATTTTCAGGGATAAAACTTAAAAACTTGATCTTGAACACAATCTAAAAAATTATTTAATTCTAAAAACTGTTGATTTATTTTTGAACTCAAACCAATCCTTCGATACAAATGATTTGATAAATTAACAAGTTATTTAACATTTTTAAAATACAAATTACCTCAGTTTCATACTAATATTAAAAAATCTATGCACAGAAGATAGGGATACTTACTAATTCGTAGCTTCAATTTAGTCTTAAGCATGAAATAAAAATATCAAAAGTGGATATCTTATTTACAACCTTTACCCAAATCTTAACAATCTAGGTGCTTCAAGTAATACACTTTGAAAAATATTTTTCAAAACTATTTCAGACAAGAAGTGATTGCATAATGTATTAAACAGCATTCTTTTCTATACATTATCAATGTATGGTGTACATTACATACTCCAAACAATTGAAATTTATCCCTTGTTCTGTACACTAACAGCTCACATTCAAAATACACATTAGTATTAATTTCTTAAAATTAAAAGTTATTTACCTTAGAGTTATATTATAAATGTTATCCTGGATCACTCAAGCTTCATTAAAAAACTTTAGAATGATTTTAAACATTACAAATTATGAAATGATATTGTGCTACATGAAATTTAATATATTTTGAAAAACATGGTAATGTTTGAGCTATCATCACACTATAAAGTTGGAATGCTAAATCTTTGCAAGCACTTTAAAAAATTTGAAAAACTCTTATTTAAATCACATGAATAATTGAAGAGTTGAACCAAAATAATGAGTACACACATTTGCAAACATGTTTTTAGAAAAACAAATAATTTTCCAGTTAACTTTCACCCCATAAAGATAAACATTTTATTCTCTCTTTTGAAATAGTGTCACATCAACTAGTTTTTAATAGCTTCAATCAGTCAAGTTAATGAACATGTAAAACTTGCCAAAATATACTTTTAAGGTTGTGATAAGAATCTCACTGTTTAAATATTCCTTACCTCTCCAGCTGACTTGCATGCTACAACTCTCAGTCTCATTACTTTCCGATATAGTAAAGTCATGACTCCAGCAGAGGCACGAATTGCAGTTCGGGTATTGATACCCCAAAACAATGTTAGAAAATAGATTCTGAAGAACTCTGTTAGAAACACCCCTACAATCCATTTAATTTTTTCTTCATAAAATTGTGACCCAATACTCTCCAAAAGATTCCGTAAAAATATAGTCTAAAAAACAAATCAAAATAAATGCTTTCAGCACACAGTACAAGATTGAAAGTAATATTTCAGAAATTTTTAGTGTGTGTGTGTGTGTGTGTGTGTGTGTGTGTGTGTGTGTGTGTGTGTGTGTGTGTGTGTGTGTGTGTGTGTGTGTGTGTGTGTGTGTGTGTATATATACACATTAACAGTGGAATTACATAACGTCTTGAAACAATGAAAAACACATTGATCAATGTCAGCTGTTCCATCCTCTAAATTAGAGTAAAATACAAATCTAAAATCCAGCCCTTATAATGACAGATTTACTTTTAAAAACATCTGTAACCATTCATTTAATCAATGACACACAAAATAACACAAAACTGAAATAAAATCTTTTTATACATAGTGAATGTAATAATATTTACAATAGTTGCAAAGAATGTGATTAAATTTTTGAAAGCAAAAATGCATTTCTCACATCAAAATAAAGATACATTAAGTTACTTACTGGCCCAATGAAACCAAAACCTAAACAACAAACATATGCAAGGCACGCAAAGATAAATCGAGTTCTGATAAACTTCCTCATAACACTGGAGAGTGAAGCTGCATGGAGACCTCTAACCTTAACTTCTTCATCCCAATGAGAGGAAAATCTAATAAGCAAACAAAAAAATATTAATTTAGATAAGAAAAAGGTTTCCCTTCTACATCATTTTATTTCTTCTTCTAAAAGCAAGTTACTTTATCACAGAATGTTAGAAAATAATAGTGAAAGAATATATTTACAATGTCAAGAAAAATTTATAGGTTTAGTTTAAGACTATTACTTAGATCTAATGTAATATCTTAAAGTTATGACAAAAGCAAAAATACAATATTACATTCACAACATTTCTCATTATAACACTTATTCAGTTTTCCTGAATAACAGTTACCTTTGTTTCTTGTCGAGCACAAAGCTTCAACAACTGGCTAGTTCTGTTGTGCCCACAAAAAAGTTGTCAAAACCTGATTTTATTTGTTATAAATTTGACAGTATATATTTATGACAAAAGTAACATTAAGTTCATTAACCTTGCCCCATTAGCTCGAGAGCCATCAACTGGAGAACACTGGTACATGTCTGAAGAAGTTAGACCCCTACGAAAAGCTCTCCACATAAGGGGGGTAATCCAGGAAAACAGTGAGAAAGCAACACATCCTGTTTGGTCCACAGGCATCATAGTTCCAGGTCTGGAGAAATTGTAAATAAAATATGATAAACCAAAATAACTTTGCAAAACAGGAAATATTTTATGCTGTACATTATCTGTATGAGAAAAGTATCACAGAAGAAACAGTCTACTAAAAATTACCATAAAAAAACTTGAAGTTACACACACACACGACCTCAGTATGCACATCTTACATATTTTACAAAAATTATTGCTCATTACAGTAAAAATTAATATGAAAGTAGTCCCTATGTCATTCACATAAAGCATCTTTATACATTTTGCATATTCAATCCTTATGTAATACATGTACAGTTGTAATATAGACGTAATTTTGTTATTCAGCCAGGAATAAATGGTCTTGATACTTGATATTTACTGTTTTGATATTCAGTTAGATGTAAACAGTGCTGATAAACAGTAACATTACTTCATAAAGTATATATATACTGGATCTTTAACTGTTTATAAATCTAACACTGAAATATTTACTTCTTAACTATTTAGTGACAGGTTTGGCATTATATACATCAGTATTCATACAGCATGTAATACAGTGTGTGTGTGTGTGTGTGTGTGTGTGTGTGTGTGTGTGTGTGTGTGTGTGTGTGTGTGTGTGTGTGTCTTCACAAAATGAGACAGATTTAGTAAAAATTGCAAGTCCTTTTTATACAAAAAAATAAGATTTTTTGATAAAGTATTTTTGCGAGTGAAGTTTTGTGACAAGTCTGAGTACAAATTGAATTTCGTGTGATTAAAAACCATTTTGTCCCACAAATCTGTATAATCACATTATACTTCCTGGATAGATTTCAAATGTTTGTTTTCAGTAAAACTTTATATTTTGTCTGTTATTTTCTCTAACCTAACTGTGTGGAGTCTGTCAGTTTAAACAACCTTCTAATCACCATAGAAAATAAGTTATGCTTTCTTGTTCTAAACTGAAAAGTTATCACACAAGAACACCAATATTTAGTTTAAATAGCTTAAGTCTTTTCACATTAAAATTTTAAACGTTTATTATTGTGAACTTCTGGATGTGTCTGGCTAACATTGCAGAAGTTGCATTGATGTGATGCATGTGCATTCACGTTACTGAATGCAATCATGTGATTAACCTTTCTTTGCTGTAATTAAGTAGACTAGCATTTGGTAAGATACAGTCACATTTCAATTATTATGCATTACATATGTATATAGATTATTTACCAACAAATTCTTACTTTTCTTAAAACACAGAACAGTAAATAGATAAGTGCAGCAAACAATTACATCTAATCATGACATTTGTACTGTTACTGCTTGCCCTAGGTTCATAAGCCTTTTCAAACTTTGTACTTGAAGAACATGGAATGAATTTTAGGTTTTATATATGCATTTGAAATAACCAAAAAATCAAATTTATTGCAACCAATTTCTAATACAGTTTATCATGATTCGTAACTAAACTGAGAAAAATGGCAATTATGAACAAACTAAAGACAACCTATCAGCTTAAAATCTTGATTGAAAGAACAAGACAGTTTCTTAGTAAATTAAGATGGCTGAGAAATCCACTAGGGGGAACATTTTAAGTTTTTGAATGGTTATTCATATTACATATTATAATGTATACAAGTGAACATTTCAAAAAATATAAAGATGCGAGCAGAGCTGCTATTTGATTCACTACATAAGCCATATCTCAACAAATAAAAAGACAACTCTTATTTTATATCCTACCTTGTCAATATTAGTAATTTGAGTTTAATTTGTATGAGTGTTTTTGTACATAACCACAATTTCAAACAATACTCTATTTAACACACAATGCGACACATAAAAGTTGATATTTAAGCATGTTATTTTAATATTTACTTCCAAAATAAGAAATTAACTCGTGTAATATTAAAATTTGAATTTAATCTAAAACTTGATACCAAACTTCTTGATATAAATTCATAATATACAATACTAAAAGTTGAATTATAATCTACATTTTGATACCAAATGTATTGACAAATTCATGAAATAGTAATTCAATAAAATTTTGAATGCAAGTCAAAAGTGATAATACTGCCTTGAATCCATTACAAATTACTATAGAGTTAAAACTCGCCTACAACCATTTATTTAATCAATGGCACCTAAAAACTAAATATTTTTCTAAGTAAATGTAATAGTTGTAACATTCAGTTACAAATACCAGCATCCCCATCTAGCACAGTTGTTTTGAATCAAGGACAAAGCTACAAAATGGGGTATCTGTGCTATGCTAACCACGGGTATCAAAACTCAGTTTTTATCACTGCATATCTGCAAACATACTGCTGTGCCAGTGGAGGAGGGGGATAGCATGATAAAAGCATTTCTAAAAAAAATTGTCCTAAACAAAAAACACACTAAATGAAAATCAATTTCCTATAGGAATGTTTGTAACAAGGAAGAGGACGTTCCCATCCAAAAACTGTCCGGACAAACTTTTAAACCTTTTACGGTATTAAATAGATACACAAATGTTAAAGTAAAACATTAAAGAAACCTGAAAATAAGAGAATACCACTGCATAAGTAAGTGATACTACCATGACATAAACTAAGAACATTGTGTATCTCATGCATATACAACTTTATTACAGTCTCATTTTCTATTTCAAAATACATTAATGAGAAACTTAGAATGACTGTTTACTCTAACAAAATTTTATTAAACCAATTCAAAAACAAAAACAAACTAATAAAAAGCAAGATGAATAGGAGATGTTAGTAGGTAGTTTTGAGGAATTGCTACAAAAATACAGATATGACATGGTTTCAAGTCTATAACATCAATATTATAAAAACTAATAATTCACAATACACCTTTGCTTCACAATTTTACTTACCCTGTTCTAATTCGTACTGGTAGAAGATGTTTTAAGGTCTCCTTGTATTTGCTGAAGCCTTTCTTTCGTTCATATTTTATAGTTACAGTTGTTGGCCTATACACACCCTGCCATCCAGCTGAACTGTCTCCTAAGGATCTTTATTTTAAAAATAAAATGGAAAATACTGGTAGATTTGGACAAAGTAAAAAGGGCTTATTTAAAATTAGTAGATATATCAAATATACTACAAACAAAGCAAATATCTTCTATTTACAAAATATTTTCCTAGAATTATCTCTCACAAAAGTTGTTTAAGTGGCTTGAAAGCTATAGAACAAAACTGCAACCTTGCAAAATCCCCCCCCCAAATGAAGTGTACTACTAAGAGGTTAAAACTTAAGAGGTTTTAATCTGACAATTATTTTACATACACTTAAATCCAATGTCAAAACATAAACTACTCTAATAATTAATTTTTGACTCAAAGCAACCACTTTCTTCTCTAAAATTTACATTTTTTTTTAAATTAAGCATATAAAAATACATTGAAGAATTCTAAAATGCACACAGCAAAATCCTTTTAGAAAAAAGATTAAAGATAAATTTTCAGCTTGTGTTAGCAATAAATACATCTTATTTAATTTCAAGTACAAAAAGGAATTTTCATAATATAAGCTTTATAAGCAAATAATTACATACAAAATGAATATACAATCAGACTCACATTTCTTCAGCTGTTTTACTCATTTCACTTTGACTATCTGTTAAATTATCAATAAAACTATGTCTTTCATCTGAATGGTTTTTCCCTTTTTCTGTGCTACTTAACCCTGTCGGCATGGTTTCTATTTCCCGTTTCACTACATACACCTACAATTACAATCTACAAAAAATTAAATAAAAAGTTTGTATTTTTTAACCAAAACCTATATAACAAATATAAACATGATTAAATGTTATTTACATTTGAATGAGCAAGTACATTTTATTTTTTAAACTCTTTAATTTAACAACAAATATACAAGAACTTTTCCAGATTAATAAAATGTACTGTTGCTATAACTCATGTACAAGTACAATTACAAAAACTATTGGGCTCAGAAACTTATTTATCAAACTGTTTATTTGTGAATCAGCATAAAGACATTTTAATAAATGTAATAGCTAAAGGTTTCAACAGTGAAACTGTTAGAGTTTAATAAATACAAAAATAAAACAAGCGATAGTTAAATTTTATTTCCCTTAATTATTAAGTTCATTAATATAAAAAAGTACTGCTTCTTATAAAAGTTTAATTTTTACTAAATGCAGTAAATGGCAATTTTTAACAAGGATACTGATCTTCAAAACACTCACACAACCTACTATTAAGTTTATTTTAAAGCCAGACTTAGCAGACAAACTTTAATAATAATACAAAATTCAAACTGCTTTCAACAGTTTGACAGGGATATATAAAATGGAAAGGTTTATTAAAAGAGCTGTTACATGAATTATGAATAAGCTTTTTATATGTATGTGTGTGAAAGCAGTTACCTTCTTATAGAGAAAATTCATAGAACTTTTTGAAACATAAATGCAGTAATTTATGAAGCCTTCCAATTAGAAGCTTTCTTCTTCAGTATTTTTAATGTCAATCTTTTCCTTTATTTTGTTATGTTATATATTTTATAAAGCGTATTTATTACTTGAGAAAACAGCAACTTAATTGGATGAAAATAATTCTCTGCTTTTAACTATATTCATGTTGCAACTCTCTTTGGTAACAAGTTAAATATGAAATCTGTCTTTTTCATACTTTTTGATATGTAATAATATATTGTGGTTTTATACATTGAATGAATTCACCAATTAAAAGTTTTGATAGCTATTTGCATGTTAAATGATTTCTCAATACGCATAAATTAAGTTCATAAAAGTATTAAAATTTACTACATGCAAGATAACTGGACAAAATGCAGTTGAGATCAACAAGAATTGAAACCGAAGAAACAGTAACACATAGTAAGAAATATGAAAATATTATCAAATTAAAAATACAATAAATAATTACAAAATGTTGATCCCTATTAAATAATGCTATGATACTATGGAAAGACATACTATACAATAGTGTTTACTTTATACAATTTCAAAGAAACTGTCAAATGGTGAACTTTAAATTACAATAGAATCAATGCAAGATTTAGTTGCATGACTTTACCTTAAAGTCTTGCTGTCTTTCCTAGCATTTTCTTTGCAACAAAACAAACAATACAACTTCAAAACAAATATGATTAAATATTTGTGGTTGAAAATTACACAGAGTAAGAAACTTTATAGTGGTTGTTTAAAATCTTATTGATATTACTTACTACTAGTATCATTAAGCAAGACATCAAAATTAAGTAAGATATATATCTATATTTATTCATTCTGATTTAAACACCTCAACATCGTGACTTAACTAGAATAACTGTGCTACTGGCTGTCCCTATCCACATACTGCTATTAGCAATACGTATTTATCGAATGTTAATCCAACTTTCAAGCCTAATGCCCAGATAAATACTAAATGGGACTATGAGTTTCCAATAACTTACCCTAACAGTAACATTCAATAACTGGATCTGAAACAAAGTGCGAGACTGTAAGTTAAACTACACTATAATCTTATAGCCAACTCTTACACTTTTAGTCTTAGTTTTAATACTATAAGTATTGGTACTAATAAAAGTAGTACGCATTAGAAAAGAACTAAATTAGTTTTTTCAATGTCACAATGTTTTGTTTAATTACATAATATGGCAAGTCATCATAAATTCACATCACAATAATGAATCAAATACCCACCTACCTACGAAGTTATTAACTATTCTTCAAATGCAAACTATCACTCATCTTATCACCTGTTTAGTATACTAAGCATCTCAAAGGTCAGGTGGGATTAGACGCCACCTAGCCGAATTAATATGTGTGTGTGTGTAATTTCTTTGACATTTTGTGTAATTAAATTTTATTTATTTATTTTATTTTGGAATTTCGCACAAAGCTACTCGAGGGGTATCTGTGCCAGCCGTCCCTAATTTAGTAGTGTAAGACTAGAGGGAAGGCAGCTAATCATCACCACCCACCGCCAACTCTTGGGCTACTCTGTTACCAACGAAAAGTGGGATTGACCGTTACATAATAACGCCCCCACGGCTGGGAGGGCGAGCATGTTTGGCGCGACGCGGTCACGAACCAGTGACCCTCGGATTACGAGTCGCGCGCCTTACGCGCTTGGCCTGCCGGGCATGTAATTAAATAAATTTTTGTTTAGAATTAAGCACAAAGCTACTCAATGGGCTATCTGTGCTCTGCCCACCACGGGTATCGAAACCTGGTTTTTAGTGTGTAAGTCCGCAGACATACCACTGTGCTACTGGAGGGCAATTAAATAAATAAAAGAGGTTCACATTGTAGAAATTGAACAGTAAATAGTCAATAATTATTACTTTCATAAAGGAAATAATTCATGTGAAATCGAAGTTGATCAAGTTATTTGCATTCTAATTCAGTACAACATTGGCCAGATCCAATTTAAGTAAACCTAGAATAATATGTAGATATTGCAAATGTACAATTTATTTAGATATATTCAAGTAAAAGATTTCAACATTGCGATACAGATTCTCTGTGCTGAACTAGACATTCTATGTGAATAGTATTTACTCTGACGTGCACTGTTTGTTCTGGCATTCAAGTACACCGATGTCCAACAGTAACGAACCATGTATTCATGATGACGAGGAACTCACTTGAAGTAAATATATATATATAGTAGAAACGGTTGATATTGGTGTAGGAAAGTGGTATTTAAAGAGAAGAAAACAAATAACAATGTTTAGACCTTCTTAAGTCATCATCGTGTTCAAATCTTATTCTCAACCAACGCTAAAATTATCGCGAACAGCAACGGTACAAATTAAAACAACAAACAGGTTTACCTATAATATGTAACATGGAATAAAAGAATAAAAATAAATAAAAGCTGGGCACAAAGCTGAATACCTTACAAGATTAAAGTGACTGCCAGTTGTACTTAAGTTTAAACAAAAAGAAATTCTGAGCCTATTACTATCGAAAAGAGGAAATACGAAGTAAATTTCAATTTTATATAACATATAAGAAAGCTTTAAACAAATATAACCTATCAAAAATACGTTTTAAGTTCTTTTAATTAAAACTTTTCCCCTCGGTGGACTCAGCAGATAGCGCGAAAAGAAAAACACGCACACATTCGGTTAAAACTTAATGCCAACATTTGAATTAAAAGAAAATATTAAACTAAGACCGCATACAACCAGAATAAAACGTTTTAATTAACACAGTTAGAGTGAAAACATTAAATGGATCACAAATGAATCAAGGTTACAACAAAAACAGGCGTAATAGAAAAGTAATAGGAATATTCCATAAGATGTAGAAAAAAGTTTTTAGTTTAAACAAAAGATATATTAAAACAAAATAAAATGGACGAAATCACATTTTATGGCCCTCCAGTGGCTCAGCGGTATGTCTGCAGATTTACAACGCTAAAAACCGGGTTTCAATATCCGTGGTGAGCAGAGCACAGATAGCCCATTGTGTAGCTTTGTGCTTAATTCAAAACAACAAAAAATCACATTTTATGCCGTAAATAAATGGCATTTCTAAAGAAAACTGTTGTAGTTCTTAACATATTACCAGCTCTCGATACTGATTTTGTGAAAGGCATTTCTTGTCTGGCAAATGCTTTCTCGTTATCTCATCCTAAAAGCAACAGTTTTCATTGTTCTTTAGGCGTTGGTTCTTATCGATTAGGCGTCCAAGCTCTGTATATCTATATGGCCTGCTTCAAACTCAGTTTCAAGCTTGTTTTATTAATGCCAAAACTTGATCTTGGTTGTAGAGGTACAAATGTTTCACCATGCCCAGATCAATATTAGCTGGAACTTCCTTGGTATGAAACCTAATGTTACGATTGCGCTGTTTCTTGGTGGCTTTCTAGTGTTATGACAGGTGTCTTGGCTATTTTACATTCACGGTCGTGCAAACTGAACTGGCCTGAGAGACGGCGTCTGAGCTGAAAATTTTGTGGGCAGTTTTTGAGATGATAATAGATGTTATCAATGCAATGCTGTAATATTGAACCGCTTTAGTGGGCAGAAATATTTGTACTTATTCAAACCCTCCCTCGTCCGTGACACTTGTTCAGTGTATTGGTTCTCTACTGATCGACATGTTGGTAGATGGCTCAGAACTGTGTAAGGTTAGATATCAGTCACGCCACAAACTGACCTTTTCTAAGAAAAGGTCGTAAGAATGGTATGTAACACATGTAACAGTTATCGTGGAGAATACATTCAGTACTGAACTGTGCAAATCAATCAGTTTCAAACGGTATTGAATGTATAATCTACATAGTTTCTTGTGAAACAATGCAGATATACTAATTAAATAGATCCATAATGTTTTATTGCTCAGCAAATACAAGTGTCTCATATAAACATGTGAGTTCCCTGGTTTTGAAAATTCATAAAACACAAAACACACTATATTTTTCACTCCATACCATCTAAATTAATGACTTAAATTATTACAAAACAGTATTCTCAGCTAAATTTCTTGTTTGCTTGAAAAATTAAGGTCTTGTAAGCATTACATTTATGCACATAAATGTACACAGACCGGATACTTTATATAATGAAAATACCGCTGTGCTATAACATGCACATACATACATATATATATATATACCTATCATTACATATATCCAATGCATAATTGCAGTACATTATATCACTATTCAGCAGCATCAACTATGCTCCCCACATGGGCGTACAAGGCCTCAGAGAAGATTCAATTAGATCAATCCAACTCAAAGATACCTCAATGCTTCTAGCTCATCAGTTGAATCGATTATGCAGGTGGAGAATTGTCTTGGAACAATGAACAATAGCTCTGCACAATATGTCCCTTCTGGCATAAGTGCTCTTTCCTTATGTCTAAACAAGAGCCCAAATAATCACAGAAAAGACAAGATAGTCAACAACATAGTAAAGTTTTTGTAGATATAGGTTCAGTTTGAATCATTCAACTTAGGAATGTATCTAGTCTCCACTAGTATTTGGTATACAAAAGAAAGAAGGTTTTCAGAAGTTCTGTGTAAATATTTTAACGACTATTGGTATATTTACATTAACACACACAGACGAATGCCTTTATGGTTTGACCCAAGATCGTTATCAATAGAAAGTTGATCTATGTGAAGAAAACATGACTGTAACTACCTTTGATACCCAAAAATTCTTATATTAATTGTTAATTATGTTGATCAACTTTTCTAACGCACAATTTATTTTTGAGTGGCACATTATAACGTGCCCCCACGGTTAAAAGCGCGCGCATGTTTGGCGCGAGCGGGATTGGAACCCACGCCTTAATACGTTTGGCCCTGGCGGGCCGACTTGGCTATACTCCATTTTGCAGTGATATTGTTAGACAAATTAAATACATTGTTTTACTTACTAAATACGACATACAATAATTTATTGTAAAACTTTGGTTACTGGTTCTTAATCAGAGTATCGATTGTTTATTTTAGTTTTTCAAATAATACAATGGTTAAGACTAGTTCGGTGGTTAAGCTTTTGCAGTTTTTAGGCGCGATAGATGCAATGGATAATTTTTATTTGGAAAATCTGAACCTCTAAGCACTTTTAAGAAAGCTAGTATTGAGGATGTTCAATTTATATGTAAAGTTTGCAGGTTGGAGGAAAAGTTGGTGACTATCCTAATTAAAGTTAAGGAAATAAATAAAGAGAAGTATAAGTTCTGGGAAATGACAACAGAATTTCAACACCTAAAATTATTGATAACATTTAAGAAGCTAGAGAAGATAGTATTAGGGTTAAAATTAGCGAAATGAATTATAAAGTCCCTATTCTATGGAGCGACAGATTTCAGTCCATGGCTGTTGTAGACGAGGAATTGTTGGAAGGAGGGAAAGCAAAAGGAATAGAGAAGAAAGATGTGGATTATGAACTCCAAGAATTAATAGTCATAGGTGATCTTTGATACAGCATGTGGTTGGAATAATCTTTGAAGTCAACAGGAAGAAAAAGAGTTAGATTATGCTACCTTGGGACTTAGATGGGCAGAGTAAGAGATATGATTAAGAAGATTGGCAACAACGTAGTTTTTGTTACGTACGTGGAAGCCAACGATATAGGGAAGAGTAAGTCAGAAAAGCTAATTAATAAGAACAAGTGGTTGATAAAAACATTTAAAGGTAAAGGCCACACATTAATTTTGTCAGAAATAATTTCAAGAATGAGCAGATTAGCTAGTTGGACTTGTGTTCAGTGAAAGAAGGGAATTTTTTAGAATGGATAATTTACACTTTAGTAGGAAAAGGTCTGGCATGTTTGCAAAGGGTATTAACTCGGCTGTAAGCGACGTCTTAAGCTAGGACAAGATAGTGGTGAGGGTAAAGATAAAGTAAATGAAACAAAACTGAGATGTAGAGGAAAGTTTATCATAAAAAATCAGTATAAAAGTAATAAGAATAAGTTTAACTGTTGCTGTTTCAATGCTAGAGGTACAAGAATTAATATAGATGGCTTTTAGACACTCATAGGAGTAAAATATTTTGATATAATGGGAAGAACTAAAACATGGTTAAATTTCAATGATTTTGATGGCAGACATTTCTTTAAAATACGCAATTATAGGTTATTTAATTGGGACAGTATTAAAGAGATGGGGAGGAGGAGCTCTATTTGTAAAGTGTAAGTTACATCCTGTTGAATTTGATGATATTAAAGATAACAGCAAGGATATTGAACCCATTTCGGTTTCTGTTAGTGGATATCAAGAAGAAAACCTCTTAGTAGAAATTTGTTACAGATCACTAGATGAAACTGATGAAATTAGAAACTTTGCAGTGAAATTAATATTTCAGTTGTTAATGAAGTCATAATTGTGGGTGATTTTAATTTTAAGTCTACTGAGTGGGAATTGCTGAAATCAAACTTTGAAGAAGAAAGGTTTTTGAAAACTGTTCAAGATGGATTTTTTTACCAATTAGTCAAGAAATCTACTATAAGTAATGCTATTTTATATTTATAATTAACTTCTAATGTAGCAGTGGTTGAGTGGTGGAAACTGGGGAACACCTAGGTACAAGTAATCATTGCTGTATTAGATTTAATGTTTTTCTGCATATTGAAATCAGGAATAATTATATTTTAATTCCAAATTTTGGAGAAAAAAACAAATTTTGAAGAGATGCAACAAGAATTATTTGTTGTGAATTGGGAAACTGAGTTAGTTGAAGACAATGATCAAATATGGATAACTTTTAAAGAAAATTTTCATTTTCAAAACAGATATATTCCTTACAAAAAGAAAAGAGCAGCTGCAAGTAGAAACCAGGTTGGCTTACATAGGGTGTCAGAGATAAAATTAAAGAACTGTATCACAAATTTAAGAAGTTTAAATAGAGCCATGTTATAGAAGATCAAGAAAATTGGTCAAAGACAAAATTAGAACATTCAAAAGGATGTATGAAAAAACATTGGCTGAAAACTTAGAAATTAACAATGAGGATTTTTTAAAAGTACATTAGGGGTAAACAGAATGTTATGATGGGGTAGTACCCTTTAGGGATTATAAAGGAAGGCTTGTATCTGAAGATTATGAAATGGCTAAGTTATTAAAATATTTTCTGCAGTTTTCACAAATGAAGACTTAAGCAGTATTCCTCATCTTGAACAATTGATAAATTAAATTAAATTGGAAGAAGACAACTTCATAAATTCTGAGCTTATTAAAGTAAAAGTAGGAATGATGAAGCTTCTATGGCAGATAATATCCCCCTGAGAGTTTTACAGGAGATCAAAGACAATATATGCAAGACACTTGCCACACTTTTTTGTAAGTTGTTTAATAGTGGACAAGTACCAACAGATTAAAGATTAGCAAATGTCACTTATATATTCAAGAGAGGTAATAAAAGTTGTCTCAGTAATTATAGGCCTATTAGTCTTACATCAGTTGTGGGAAAAGTTTTGGAAAGCCTGATAAAAAATACTTTGCAAAGAAATTTAATAAAGTTTAGAATTTTATCAGATAATCAGCATAGTTTTAGGTAAGGGAAAATCTTGCCTTACAAATATTTTGACATGCTTTGAAAATATTACTGCGTATGTAGATGAGCATAAGGGCATATATTTGGTTTACCTAGATTTTCAGAAAACATTGGACAAAGTACCACATAAAAGGCAACCTGGTATGGCCAGGTGGTTAGGGCACTTGACTCGCAATCTGAGGGCTGCAGGTTCAAATCCCTGTCACACTCAGCACTATTTATTGGTAAAATAGGACCCAGAGATTTGTCAGTGTTTGGTAATGACTAGTTGTACACTTCTAAAGTAAGGATGGCTGGTGAAGATAGCCTTCATGTAGCCTTGTGTGAAATTCAAAACATGCTTTCATAAAAGGCTTGTAAATATTATTTTCTATATGTAGGAGATAAGTTAACTTATTGGATAAAAAGAGTGGCTTGATGGAAGAAAGTAGAGGGCTGTTTTAAACAGAGTTCAGTCACATTGAATTAATCCTGGAAGTGGTGTACCTCAGAGCTCAGTCTTTGGACCATTGTTTTTTGTTGTTTTTTTCATTGATGACATAGATGAAAGAATGGATAATATATTATTCAGATGTTCTGATGAAATCAAAATATTGGGCATTTCTGGCTTGAAGAGGATGCTACTGCTTTACAAAAGGATTTAGATCATAAAGTCAGTTGGGAAATAGATTTTAATCATACTATGTGTGGGTTATCATAAATTGAATGAGAATAACCTTAACAGTGTCATGAAAAAAGTTATGTTGGTGTAATGGTTGATTAAGTATCTTTAACCATCCAAGCAGTGTGCTGTTGCTAGTTATAGGGTAAATAGGATTTTAGGTTGTATCTACAAAAATACAAGTCTAAAGTTGTTATAATTTCATTGTACAAATCACTGGTTTGGCTAAATTTGGTGTATTGTGTTCAGTTTTTGGTTCCTTACCTTTGGAAAGACTCTGAATTGTTAGAAAAGATTAAGAGAAGGGTTTAGTAGAGTGGTACTTGGTCATATGATGAGAAATTAAGATCCTTAAAATTGCCTTCTCTTGATAAAAGAAGAGTTAGAGAAGATGTGATTGAAAGGTTTAAGATTTTAAATGAAATTAATAATACTGATGCCTCAATAGCTTCAGACTTACTTTCTTCTAAAGTACCTCAAATTTTCAGTTTCAGTTTAATATTAAATGGGATAAAATTTTGAATTGCTCTCTAGACCTTAGCAGAACATGCAATATTAGGTGTCACCACCCTCACTCACTTGAAGCCCAATTAGTACTTTGAAATGCTTTTTCTCTTTTTTACCAGTATTTAAAAAGTTAGATAAGGTAACCTAATCCACGAAGTCTCTCAATTAGCTGTTTCACTTATGAGCTATATAACAAAAACAAAGTACATAAGGAAACTAGCCATTGAAAAAATAGTAATGAGATTGAATGCATCATAATTCATATATAATAAATTGTCATTAACTATCTCTTCAGATCACATACAATTATCATTCTAAGTTTCTATTTACCATAAGTAAACGTATGTTGATATACCAATTTGGGTTATTTGGAATATTTATTCAAAGCACCCACAACCAACTCTTGGGATACTCTAATCAAACAGTTGGATTTGATCATTCCTCTTATAATGTGGGCACAGCTCCAGAGCGATGGTTTGGTGGAAATGTGAAGAGAGCCATCAATATTCGAATCCACAGTTTATCACACTAACAGTTAAGCCATACGAATTATGCCCAGCTCAAATAGTCAAAGATCCAATATCACTAAGATGACATACTCTCTATTTATATAAGTTTGGTATGATAACAGACAACAAGCCGACTATTTACTGCATGCATTGTGACACGCTTGGGAGGTTTTACATTTCAATTAAAAATATTGTGTTTCAGTGTATGATATTATATGAAAGAGAGAAATTATATAGTATTTGTATAGTGTTCACAGTTCACATAGTATAAGGTCAAAGAAGTAGCTATATATTCTAAGAAGTTTGTGAGCCATTTCAAGATTATGAGATATTTTAAAAGTTGAATAAAATACAGAAAAATGAGTTATTTTCAGGCTTGACATTGCAATGAACAGAGAATGATGTCAGATATGTTGCTCAAAGCTACACAATGAATGAGGTGTCTTTGTTCTATTTATTGCAGGGAATAAACCTCCAAATTTGAGCTTGTAAGTCTGGAAACTTGCAGCTTTTTCAATGGGAAATTAACACATGAAGAATCAATATGATTTCATATTAGGTTGAATATTTTTATTGAAGGTTTCAAAGAAGTAAATTGACATGTTTACCAGTGATAAAATAAACCTTAAAACATACAAATGCAAATAAGTTATTGAATAGAGAAATTATTAGAACAGATCTGATAACTGCTGTGTATAAATCTTCTGTATAAATAGTATAAATGTATGCTCTTCATAAATGCTTCAACTTCAAAATTCAAGGATATGATTCTATTTTCTAACAGGACAGCTTTCAAAATAAAAACATTTAGAAGCCTTTTAAAGCAAGGGGAAACTTTCTTCGTATAGAGCAATAGTTTACAAAGTTAGGTCGACCGATCACTTGATTTAAAGGGTCCTCCAGCGGGTGCGTGAGAAAGTCCAAAACGCAAGTCACTGACACTCAATGCCACGGCCAAGGCCATTTTTTTCCCCCACTAATTCTGATGACCTTTTTACTGTGGTAAACGAAAGTGGGTGGAGTAGAACCGTAGGTGGTCCACGGGTCTTTTGCCCTGTTGAAGAGGTCTGCGAACAAGAAGTTTGAGAACCGCTGATATAGAATGACAACATATTTGAGACATTTTTCTGTTTTGCATTCAGATAGTTTCTTAAACTCCTTGTGTGCAAAAAAACACAAGTGGTTCTGAGGCACTCTTTAGCATACAGTAACAGGGATAACTACTGTAAAATCATGTTATTCGGTTCTGTGCGTGGGTTTGTATCTTTATCCGAACTCTCCAACAACGAATAAACAATGCGCAAGATATGAAATTCAACAATCTTTTATTCACAAAAATAACAAAATGACAAACACAACAGAATGAAACGAAACGGTCCGTCATGGCCAGGTGGTTGAGGCGTTCGACTTGTAGTCTGAGGGTCGCGGGTTCGAATCCCCGTCACACCAAACAGGCTCGCCCTATCAGCCGTGGGG
Source organism: Carcinoscorpius rotundicauda (assembly GCA_011833715.1). NCBI lineage: Eukaryota > Metazoa > Arthropoda > Merostomata > Xiphosura > Limulidae > Carcinoscorpius > Carcinoscorpius rotundicauda. The sequence goes on from CM022395.1 coordinate 54,747,718, forward strand.
GCGTTATAATGTGACGGTCAGTCTCATTTCATTGGTAAGAGAGTAGCCCAAGAGTTGGCGGTGAGTGGTGGTGACTAGCTGCCTTACCTCTAGTCTTGGACTACTAAACTAGGGACGGCTAGCGCCGTGAAATTCAAAAACAAAGAAACAAAACAAGGGCGAGTATTTGTTGTAGGTATGTTGATCCAGTGAGAAACACATAAAAAAAAGAAACCTTTACTGGTTCGTTCTCACCAGTTCAATGAAAAAAAGGAAATGAAAATGTTAAAATAAAAAAAAACACTTGTGAAGTCACAATAGAGCAACATTAACCTTAAAACGAATAAATGCTCTGTTATGATATTTGTCTTACTAAATAGCCCCCCAGTGGCTCAGCGGTATGTCTGCGGACTTACACGCTAAAATCCGGGTTTCGATACTCGTGGTGGGCAGAGCACAGACAGCCAATTGTGTAGCTTTGTGCTTAATTCAAAACAAACAAACAAGCTTACTAAATATCCAATAGAACTCTTGCATAAGTACATCAGTATATAAAATTTTAAAACATTACTAACAGAGACAGGAGCTAGTTTTAAATAGAAAATACGTTAACAACAACAAAGCCAAACTCTTCACGCCACACTTTTCATACTTTCGGCCGTAGGGGCGTTATAATTTTATGGCCAATCCCACTATTCGTTGGTAAAAGAGTAGCTCAAGAGTTGACGTTGGGTGGTGATGACTAGCTGTCTTCTCTCTAGTCTTACACTGCTAAATTGAGATGGGTAGCATACATAGCTCTCGAGTAGCTTTGCGCGAAATTAAAAAAAGCAAACGCTTCTCACATACATGATATTAAATTTATATGTATTCCAGCTCAAGGAAGAAGAAGTCACGGGCCATTAATGAGTTTGCATGGAAAGAAGAGTTGTCTATTTCAAGAGGTAACGTTGAAATAACAGCTATCTACTACTTCAGAGAATATGCCTAATGGCCAGTTGATTGATCCCAGTTTCGTGTGTTCCAAAATAAAGAAAGTTGAGTAGCTTATTTGATTGGCTCTCTGTATCGAAATTGAAAGAGAAATAGTAACTGAGAATAATTTACGTAGTAATGGTCCTTCACTAAGGTTTGATCACCCTTTACATTGTTCAGGTGGTTAAGGCGCTCAACTCGTAATCTGAGGATCACGGGTTCGAATCCACGTTGCACCAAACATTTCGCCCTTTTAGCCGTGGGGGCGTTATAATGTGACGGTCAATCCCACTATTTGTTGGTAAAAGAGTAGCACAAGAGTGGGCGGTGGGTGATAATGACTAGTTGCCTTATCTCTTTTCTTACACTACTAAATTAAGGTGGGATATCGCAGATGGTCCTTGTGTAGCTTTGCACGAAATTCAAAAACAACCTTGTTAGTGTGTTTTGGAAGCAACTTGCACGTTCGTGGATTGCGCTTCTTTACGTAGGAAAGGTGTTTATTTAAATATCATCTGACTGGCTTATTTTCAATGTTTTAGTGCTTACATTTCGGGGGTGATTAGTAATAATGTTTAGATCCTCCTGTACCAAGGTTATTAACTATGTTATAGACAGTTATCCCTGAAATCAGATTGTCCTAGTCTTTTTATATCTTTGTGGCATGACATATTCCTCCAGACATAAGAATTGTGCTTTGGAATAATTAAGGAGTCAATTTGACCTAAATACATCGTTTAGAATAATTAAGGAATAACTGACTTTTTTATTTATTCTATCCATTAATAACGTCAATAACACTTTTTTGCACTATCTTTGTGAAATAACAAGCTATATTCTCTAACATGCAAGTGTCTACGACTAAAATCTGTACCTATGGATGTTTATCTGGAAATACAGCCCCAACAGATTATCACAAAAGTTCGTTTTATAAAGTATTTGATCACCTTTGACACAAATACAAGCCATACATTAGCGTGGTTTACTTACATTCAGTGGATTAATGAGCTGCTATAGAAACGCAGGCCGTTTTATCATAAGATTTACTTCCAGTTCACCAATTCTGCTTGAAAGAAAATATTTTCTTGTCAAGCCTCTTCTTGAATAATCTCACAAGTGTTCACTTAGATTCTAATTCAGTGAACCAAGTTTACCTCAATCTCTTCATGGTGGTATCTTGCAAGCTTTCGATCATACGTTATCATTTTCTGATATGAATGCATGGATGAAATATTTAGATGTATTTGAGATAGTTATTTGATTGTTCGACGAAAATTTCAAAGTTTTCGTTCTTCACCTATTTGAAGCACGATAAATTTGTCATAGTTTGGGAAAGTAGCGGACCTAGGATTTTGGAAAGGAGTAGTATGATCGTGTGGATGGGCGGCATTTAATTTCAGTATACATCATTTATGTCAATCCAGCCAAATGATGCATCAAGCTTCCATATTATATTACATGTTATTGGCCTGTATTTAGGAGAGATATAAAATATTTGATCGAAATTGTTTATTGTTAAAAGGGGGATACTTTAAAGCGTTACGTATTTGGTGATGTATTTCGAATTAGGAACGCTACCTTTTTTTTAACGTCCATTCTGAAGCACTATCTCTATTATATCGAAGTATTCAGTGTTTGGATTATCTCTATAGGCTTTGTTTAAGTGATTAAAAATTCCATAGTTATTGGAAGGACTGTTTGCGCATGCTTCTTAACCATTGCATCTCAAACTGTTATAAATTTATCAAGCCTAAATGGGGAAAAAATGAAAAAACTCCGAAGCTTTCGCCGAACGCTTAAAGAATCATGGTGGGGACGCGCATTATCTTACAGGAGAAGAAAATTTTGTCAAAACTTTCTTCCCTGTGTCATTGGGACTGATGGTGCCCTCTCGTAGTACGAAAAGGTCACTGTGTCATTATCAGCTTGATATTGAGAAGTGGTCTGTATTTACCTGGAACTGTCTAAAACTGTTCACTATGAGCTTGGTATCTTATGGTACATTACGTTATAAATGTAGTTTATGCTGATGGACTATCAGCCTGGTATCTACTAATGTTGGTTACAAGTCTCTTAGCTAGTAACGCTGTGTATTAATTAGTACTGTAATCAGCCTGTGCATCTATTGATGTACTTACTATCAGCCTTGAAGCTAGTAATGTATTATTTATGTGATATCTACTAATGTATGTCATCAGCTTGTTAGCTTCTAATGCAGTAAATGTTCTGCTTCGATCTACTAGTACAGTAAGTTTTCTTCCTCGTACCTGTAACGTACTAATAGTCTGTTTTTAACTACACTTGAAATGTGTATTGATCCTTCTCTTAAAACCCTTAATTTTGCAATTCCCTTTGTTTTACCATTTTCACTATCACTCAAGAAAAAAAATCACAATACATCGTCTAGCGATTCTATTTACTTCTCACTCGTGTCTCCTGAAGTTGTTATCACGATAAAACAAATGTAATCATCTTAACCTATTTTAGTATGCCAACTTTTCCTTTTTAAGTATCGTCCTAATTGTCCCCTCTGAATATTTTCCAACAATTCAATGTTCTTCCTGAGGTAAGAAATCCAAAAATGAATTTAATACCCCAAAAGAAGCTTAACAAGTGGTTTATACAATTAACTCATAACGTATCTAGACTTAGTTTTAATATTTATTTAAATAAAACAGGCCTGTACGCAAAATGTTTGAAAGGGATCTCTAATTTGTGAGATCAGAAGCCAATGTATATTGTACGAAACACAAACAGCATTGTAATGCCACAGAGATCTCAGGCATACCTGGAAAACTTATAAAAATTTAGATGCTGTGATTAAACCTAGAAGAAATTTTACATGAAATCTCGCTTTAACAACCGTATGTCTATTCACATAAAATCCACAAACATCTAATGAAAAGCCAACAAATCATCATTTTGTTGTAACTACATGGGATCTAGACTTAAATTAGCATAAATATGTACGTTTTAGTTTAGAACTGTACTATCTACATACAGAGTAGTTATTAATTGTTAAATTACATTACTAATTTAAACAACTCTCTACAGTAACAGTATATTAACTATTTTATTTATTGGCTATCATATACATACGTACATATATGCACCACTGAAATAACATATTAGCATGCTCCATTCTTCTGAGGCGCTTTCCCATACATAACTTTCACACAGTTTCTGTGTTGATGGTACCGTCATAATTATTATGTATTAAAGCTAAAGCGCTCAGTCTTTCTTCGGTTTGTGTACACCTCAAGTAAATATTCAACCGGCGGAAAGCAAATTGGTTTGGTTTGTTTTGAATTTCGCGCAAAGCTACTCGAGAGTTATCTGCGCTAGCCGTCCCTAATTTAGCAGTGTAAGACTACAGGGAAGACAGCTATTTATCACCACCCACCATCAAATCTTGGGTTGCTCTTTTACCAACTTGTAGTGGGATTGACTCTTACACTATAACGCTCCAATGGTTGATAAGGCGAGCATATTTGGTGTGAGGTGGATTCGAACCCTCAACCCTCAGATTACGAGTCAAGTGCCTTAACCAGCTGGCATGGAAAGCTGATGCCGTATAGTCACAGAAACATGAACTTAGTGTCGTGTGGTTTATATCTTTATGTAACCAAAGCTTTGATGTAAAACGACAAACAGTTAAAACTCTAGATATTACTGTGAAAACCAATAGTGTAACGAACATTTGTATATATTTTTGACTTGCCTTGATATATTATTTTAAAACAAGTGCCCTGTGTTACTGTTTGTTTATTGTTGAAATTTATCGCCGACAAGTCACGGACACCTACAGAACCTGATAGTAGCAATACAGCTTCGGCTTCCAGTTACAAAGTATCAACAGAAACCATTGCATACGACTATTTTAAGCCAAACATGACAAAATGATCACTAACCGTACCACTTGAAACTATAATTAGATCATAACTCGGAACTACTGACTAAAGTTTGTTTGTGAAAAAGCACACAGAGAAATAAAGACATAAACGTTCTATGAACTACTGTGCCGCGATTAAATTGCTAAATGCTTTAATATAAATATAGATACTAAATAGAAAACGTTAAATAACGTAAGCAGCTCCACAGTAATTATATAAGCATAAAGGATGGCTGAAAAAAATTGATTATTATTGAAATCCAACTTTCACCAATTCACCCAACTTACCTAATAACAGATCCAAACCTTTTTGTAAATCAGCAGCGTCCTTCTCTTGTTGTTGTTTTCTTGTTTTTGAAGTGAGCACAAAGCTACACATTGGGCTATCTGTGCTCTGCCCACCACGAGTATCGAAACCTGGTTTTTAGCGTTGTAAGTCCGCAGACATACTACTGAGCCACTGGGAGGCATCCTTCTCTTAACTAGTAATATCCAAGGTCTCAAATGATAAACATATTTAAATAATTTATTGACTGTTCATTTACCTATACCACTAATGAAAGTAAAAAAAGAGGTAAGTCCTAACACTGAGACTTTAAGTATCCCACTTGTGACATTAATTCAGTTTGATCGAACTCCATCTATAATAACCACTTTCCTTCTTTCACTTGGTTTATTTTTCTATCAAATGAGTCAACTTATCCCAAAACCATAGACATAATTTTTTACAAACTCTTAATGTGATACCTTGTTAAATGCTTTCTGAAAACTAGTACACCAAATCTACACGCTTATTCTCGTCTAAATAAACGATAACTTACTCAAAGGAAGTTGAGAAATGCTCCTTGGTTAGTTTTTTGCGTGTTCACAGGTAAACTTAATGCTCGAGTATACAGAGTTAACGTGGTTGAAAGCACTACGTGTGTGTTTTTTACATGTGAATCCATTGTTTGTTTGTTTTGGAATTTCGCACAAAGCTACTCGAGGGCTATTTGTGCTAGCCGTCCCTAATTTAGCAGTGTAAGACCAGAGGGAAGGCAGCTAGTCATCACCACCCACCGCCAACTCTTGGGCTACTCTTTTACCAACGAAAAGTGGGATTGACCGTCACATTATAACGCCCCCACAGCTGGGAGGGCGAGCATGTTTGGCGCGAACCCGCGACCCTCAGATTACGAAGCGCACGCCTTAACGCGCTAGGCCATGTCAGGCCCATGTGAATCCAACAATTGTATCATCAACATACCTGTACCAGTATAGTGGTGGATGTAAGGCTGAATTGATCGCTTGAGATTCGTCATAAAAACGTTGACGAGAACTAGTAACACGGGATTCCCATACTTAAGCCATTTATTTGCAGGTAGTTTTGCTCATTCAACATAAAGTTAGTTTTGTTGGTAGTGAATTCTATAAGGGTTGATGGGTGTGTGTATCAATTGGTTTGGGTTTTGTATATAAAGTTCTGAAGCTATTTTGCAGGCTTCAGTGGTTGGGACTTCTGTGAAGAGGGAATTACATCAAAACTGGCTGTTAAATTTAGCCTTATGATTTAGTTGATTAACAATAGATTTAAAGTTAAATGAATCTTTTAAAAAGTAGCCGGTTGATGTTACATATATAGAAAATGCCCACGCTATGTATTTACCAAGGTTGTAGTTAAATGATTCACAGGTCGACATCATGGGTCGTAGTGGACAATCGGGTTTGTGAGTGCCCAAAAGTTGTGGTGTATGTGAGTCGGTCCTTCGTAAGTAAAAATAGAGGTTTTCTAAGATTTTGTTGGCTTTTCTTTTGTAGATTAGTATTTTGTTTAATTGTTTTTCGTGTGTTTTTTTTAATTTGTATGTATTAGTTTAAATTTTTTTGTATCTCATAAAAATGCTCATTTTTTGAATATATTCATTTGTGTTCATTATAACTAGAGCATTGCCTTTATCTGCTTTTAGAATTTTTATGTTGTTTTGTTTTAGATTCTTTATAGAATTAATATCTTTTCGTGTAAGGTTGTTTCTCAGGTTTCTTTCTGTGAAGTTGTGTTAATAGTTTTGCGTGAAAATTCTTTGAAAAAGTTGTTTAAGATGTTGTTTCGAAGAAATAAATGTTTTCAGTTCTATTTGAAAATATACGTTACTGGTTACCGATGGAGTAGTTGTCAAAGTTATTCTTTCTGTTGGTTGTTTTCTGTTGTTTTGTTGGTGTTTTTAATTTGTGTATAATGGATCACCAGTCTTCTCGCTTGATCTTCTAGACAGGCTTTCATTTCAACGGATGGAATATTTCTAGGTATTACTGCGAAGTTAAACCTTTTATTGAATAGATGTATCTTAATAAAGGACTCAACTGTAGTATTCATACCTTATTGAAAAATAAAATCTGGAAAACGTGAACATTATCCAAATATGCTTGTTTTTTTGTATATATACAAAAGCCATGTTGTTGTTGTAAGGAGATTACGTTTATTTAAATTTGTGTTCTGTTGTAAAGAAATACTTGTTGTTTACTAAAATTGTTTTTCTAATGGTCTGAATACTGAATAATCAGTGTTAAATTTTTGTATGGATTTGTGTTTGTGGAGCTGTTTGATAGATGGCGCTATACTGAAATATTATTTCTGTAACATATTTAGATACATATTCGTTACGTATGATGAAATGTGATGTCTTATGGTGTTTCAGAAATGATAGCTATTTTTCAATTGTATTCACGTGGTGTCGTTAGTAGGTTCAAAATCTTTTATCGTAAAAACTAATATTCCTCCTTTCCCCCTCAGGCGGCTCAGTAGCAGTTATGATACACTTGTTACGGTTGACTAACTTATATTAGATATGTTTTTTGCACTAATAGTTTCTTATCTAATAGTAATGTACCTTGTCAGCAAAGTGTCTAGTGGCATGCCGATACTATGTAATTAATTTGTTATCTAACAGTATTTTACGATGCCGTTCCTGTATCTCATAATACACTGATACTTTGTTATCAGTGTATGTGTGTTCTCTTATAGTAAAGCCACATTGGGCTATCTGCTGTGTTCACTGTGCGGAACTGAACCCCTGATTGTAGCGTTGTAAATCGGACTTACCACTGCCTCAGCGAGAAACATTGTTATTAATCTGTTGTCTATAATAATAATGCTTAGTTTTTTGTTAGTCCTGAAAATGCGCGCGCTCCCTGCTATTTAACTAAGCACCCCACTTCATTTCAACGAATACAAACAGAGCGAATCATACATAGTTTAGTAGGCATTTTGTACAACATTAAAAGTTTACCGGCGATTAAAAAAAAAAAGGTATAATGTACGTTAGGTTGTAAAATAGCATTACAAGTTCATTTATTGATGGTATTAGTTAAGTACGATATAATTTGGTCACAATTAAACAAAAGCAAAAAAAAACAAAAACGTACCCGAGTTACAATGTTAATTTATTCCATTACCAAGCCCCTAGTGGCAGAGTGGTACTTGTACTACTAGAAATCGGGTTTTGATATTCGTGGTGGGCAAAGCGTAGATACTCACAACAAACAACATTTTATTAAACATAAGTCATACTTAACAAAGGCTTATCTAATGTTAGGCCTAAAATAAGTGGACTTAGATTTTAGCGTCTGCGATTATAAGTCTTTTATATTATGATAGAAATTCTGTATTTAAAGAAAAAATGTCACAATAAAGATACTAATTTGATAGCAAATGTTTTGCGAGTCTGCTTATCTGTTAATATCGTACGTTGTCGGTATTGTATTATGTATCATACCGATAATTACAATTTCTGTTTAGTCTGTTATTTGGCGTACACTGTCAGCGTGGCATGTTATAATATACCAGCACTTCATTCTGTACCCTTACCTGACAGTTCTGTACGTTATCAGCGTGTTATCGGCGAATGAACTTCGTAAGACTGAAATTTCTAGCGTTAAGTTATTAGTATGGTGTTTCTTAATGTTGTACTTTATCACCTCATATCCCTTAACATTAAGTTATCTCTTTAGTTATGCAGGCAACATCAGCCAGATTCCCATTAACAGTACATTTTCTCAGCCTGATGTTTGTAAATGTATTAGTTGTTTTATCAACAGGAAAAAAAGTTCGTCCAAAACCTTCAGTATTTTACACACGTACATCATGAATTTTTTACTGACAATAAATAAAATGCCAATAAAACTGTAAGTAGTTTAAACATAGTTTAATATTAACATATATGAAATAATTAAATCAGTAAAACTGTAAACATTTTACAAATAAGTGTGCGTTATTTATTCTAATGACACAAAGTAAATACCAGTCGCTTGTATCAATACTTTGAGATATCAGTATATGATTAGTTAATAAAATAGAGATCAAATAATTTACATTAACACGATTTTGAAGCTTTATCACCTTGTCAGAGCCCACGTTAACACGCCTGGTCATACTCTGTCTGACGGTAGTGCATCTTATGGACAATAGTCCTACCTTTAACATTCCAAGAGGCTCCCTCGCAAGCCGTTTCATTTCCAAAGTACACCATTTCTCCTTGTAGACATGCCATAAGCCAACCTGTTACGAGGATAGCAAATTCCCAGAGCCCCTCTCAATATTCTGTTTGCATAAAAATAATACATAAACACTGCATCCGGCGACTTGACCAGTATTCATTGGAATAGAATAGTGTGAATACTTATTTCACTATTCTAGCTGCTTGAGCTATGCGATGATTAAAGGGTATTCTTAGAGACAACTTGTATATGTGTGCTCTATTTTTATTTATTTTCTATTTATTTATTTTTGCATTTCCACGTGGTGATTCTTTGTGATTTTTCTGGAGCACTTAAATGGCTTTTGTCACTGAACTTTGTGTTCAGGGATCTTAACCTATTACAAGACGCCAAATTTAGGTTACAACGGCAGAGTTTTGACTTGTTGCTGGACTCTTTCTAGATTATTCTTTGATCCTTGGGTTGAGCAATATGCTTTCTTTCCCCGAATATAACTTTATGAAGTGAGTGAATAAATATTTTGCGTTGGAAAGAAATATTACATACCTCCCGCAAAAGCGTTCAATTTTATGTGCCATAAAGCTATCTATGTAACACCAACAATGTTAAAGGTGGTTCTGATACATTCCGTTCTTTAGACTGGCTACCGTTGTCACGTGACCTGATAACTTTTATCACAGAAAACTGGTCATAGTGATGAGACAATACTATAGGAACTTTGTACTTAAGAAGTAGTGTTCTTATTGTGTGACACCATGAATAAAAAGGTCGTCTAAAGTGGGCGAAAATTTAAAATGTCTGAAATATTCTTCAAAATGTAGTAAAATAAAAACGTAACATATACTAATGAAGTAATGTATTGTAAATTATTTAAATGACATTATAAGTCTTTGTTTGATCGCCAACACAGCTTCAAATTAAAAACTGTCAATTTGTTAATGCATAGTAAAGACAACTGATTTTAACAAAGAAAAGATAAGATAGTGACAGGAGTTCCCTAACCCTTTTACAACTCATAGTGAAGTGCTTGATACAGCCTCTGTAACCTTTTGTTCAAGAAAAAGACGTACGGATAATACTTTACTGACTTAATCCGAAAACCATTAAAACCAAAACAAAGTCTACGCCGCTAAAACTTCGATCGAAAGCAACTGATCAGCCACACGAGAAGAGTGTCATTATAATACTTAAGTGAGGAAAGCGCGCCAAAGGAAACGAGTTTACAATGGGCAGTGATTCAGGCTCAGAGGCAACAGAGCTAAGCTGCTGACGACGCGAGCTCTCGGGGGAATCACGTGCTCTAAACCCGAAAAACTGAAATTACTTCGCCGGGTCTTCAAGCGGAAAATTAGAGCGCTGATATTTGAAAATAATAACAAATTCTTTTCTGATTCATTCCTCGAGCTACGATTGTAGTACAACAATTTAGGTTAATACTTTTGTATATTCATTTTAAGGTAAAGGTAAGCTCGTACGTGTTAGCCCGTCATCACAGATTTATATAAAAAAAATTAACTTTCAAGTTAATTCGGGTTTAAAGTATTTTCATAAACAACTAGATTTAAGCAAACAAAAACCTGGTGTTATACAACTCGAATAACAAAAGTTACACCAGTCTGTTCTCCGTGACGATGAGAAAACCCACTTTTAGAGAAAAATATATAGACTGTTTTCAACTAACTGTTATAAACATCAGTTTACAGACCTACTGCAGTAAAAGTGTTATTGGACTACTATAAATACCAAAACTTGTTAAGATTCGTGACCCTTTTTTAAATGATTAACATGCAGATATTGTTAACTGAGTATTTGAAACAAAATGTGTGTTTGTGTATATAGAACGATTGAAAAGTCAAAGACGCAAACAAAAATTTAAAAATAAGGGAAAAACACAAAAGTTTAAAGTGACAGCAGTTTAATAGCCAATTTAAATTATTTGTTTATATTTTTTTCGATTCCCTTATCTCATCTATGCGACACTATGGTTATCAAATTTATTTTACAATATTCCTCTTTTTATACTAAGTGATTATTTTGAGCCAAAGTTTAAATTTAAGTAGGAAAAAATTTAAATTTATGTAATGATTTGGAAGGCATATTAAGTGCTCGGCCCCTCTATATTGGAGAAAAAAAATGGTCCATTGTTTTCACGAATACATAAGTTTTATTTAGAAATTTAACTTAATGTGTAGTTAATAATTTCAGAGTTGCAAAACGTTAAATTTTCGTATCGTACTACAACCAGTATAATTACCATTCTATTGTATTGTGATACTCTTTGAAACAAGAGGAAATCTCCGACAGCCGCAAAACTTAAAATTATTTTAGGCAAAATCAGAGTAACTTAATTTACGAGCCTTTTTTTAACTATATTTATTGCGCGCTGGCAATACCAAGCGTGGGGCGTGCTTATAACCTGATTCAGTTTTATTATTAATCTGGATCTTTACTAGCGCACCCTCAAAGTGAAATTCTTTAAGGCAGAATTCGATTAAATTAATCCATGAAGCCTCGGGCGTAATCAGATATATTAATTGGAAGAGTTTTATATCCTGATTCTAAAACTGTAATCAGATTTCAAATCGGCAAAGAGATGACGGAAATATGAGCTAAAAGTTTATATTTGGAAATGGCAAACACCTGAGAGCCGTTCTATGAGCCGCTATGTCGCGGCTGAAAAGTAAAGCCAATAACGCAGTGTTGTGTTTTACAATTAACGTAATAAAATTATTGCGCAATCAGTTTAACTACTGGTTTTGTGATGTTTTTAAACCCAACTGTTTCACCAAGGTCATACTTAAGCGTTTCGTATATATCTTATTAATGTTGTGTCGTTTGGCGGTGTTTTTTTTAAAAGAGTTCCAGTGTCTCGTGTGTACTTTATTGATGTCATCTCGCTTATTTGTGTTTTTCACAAATTAGTTTCAGAACCCTGGATGGTGTAACCACATTAACTAGAAAAGTTGTTAAGAATGTGTATAATGTACATTATATGACTTTATAATGTTAACACTTTTGATAAGTTGTTTGAAACGTGTACTCTATATGAACTTCCTAATGTAAACAAGTTAACTTGGAAGTTGATGAACAAATATATATAACAAATTCGTAAATATGGACATTGTAACTCATATGATATATTTGTTTAAATATTTGTTCTCAGAGCATGAATCTGACGAAAGTAACTAGTCTGGACTTCAATTTCACAAGTTTGTAGAAAATCATTATTTCCAGTTGTAGCAACGCGATACCAGTTACAGGTTGACGACTGTTCTGTCTGTTCATGTGAATGTAAATACGATTGAGCCAACAACAACATTTTCCTGGTCACATCACCACCCCACTGACCCGGGAACACGTTTGAAGACTTATAAACCAAAATTAGAGATTTAGTCCCTGAAGTAAACATAAGCCACATGGCTGTGATCATGGAAACGGAAGAAATTAATGAGAACACAGAAACACATTAAACTGAGAGCAAGAAATTAACGAGAACACAGAAACTCATTAAACTGAGAGCAAAAAATTAAAGAGAACACAGAAACACATTAAACTGACAGCAAGAAATTAATGAGAACACAGAAACACATTAAACTGAAAGCAAGAAATTAATGAGAACACAGAAACACATTAAACTGAGAGCAAAAAATTAATGAGAACACAGAAACACATTAAACTGACAGCAAGAAATCAATGAGAACACAGAAACACATTAAACTGAAAGCAAGAAATTAATGAGAACAAAGAAACACATTAAACTGAGAGCAGGAAATTAACGAGAACACAGAAACACTTTAAACTGAGAGTAGGAAATTAATGAGAACACAGAAACACATTAAACTGAGAGCAAGAAATTAACGAGAACACAGAAACTTTAAACTGAGAGTAGGAAATTAATAAGAACACAGAAACACATTAAACTGACAGCAAGAAATTAACGAGAACACAGAAACACATTAAACTGAGAGCAAAAAATTAATGAGAACACAGAAACACATTAAACTGACAGCAAGAAATCAATGAGAACACAGAAACACATTAAACTGAAAGCAAGAAATTAATGAGAACAAAGAAACACATTAAACTGAGAGCAGGAAATTAACGAGAACACAGAAACACTTTAAACTGAGAGTAGGAAATTAATGAGAACACAGAAACACATTAAACTGAGAGCAAGAAATTAACGAGAACACAGAAACTTTAAACTGAGAGTAGGAAATTAATAAGAACACAGAAACACATTAAACTGACAGCAAGAAATTAACGAGAACACAGAAACACATTAAACTGAAAGCAAAAAATTAAAGAGAACACAGAAACATATTAAACAAGTGACAAAGAGAAATGTATGTTTCAAAACAGTCAACAGTGGAAACCCTGAAGCATAAAAAACACTAACATGAATTTTGACATTGAGAATTAATGTTTCAGAACGCTCGGTTTGATGTTAAGAGTATTACGACTGAAAAGGGTATTAAGTACTTAATGTCCAGCATGACTAGGTAATTAGGGCGCTTGACTCGTAATCTCAGGGTCGCGGATTCGAATCCACGTCACACCAAACATGTTCGCTCTTTCAGTCGTGGAAACATTATAAAGTTACAGCCAATTCCACTGTCTGTTGGTTAAAAAGTAGCACAAGAGTTGGCGGTGGGTGGTTATGACTAGTTTCCTTCACTCTAGTTTTACAGTGCTAAGTTATGGACTGCTAGCGCAGATAGCGCCCTCGTGTAGCTTTGCACGAAATTCAGAAAACAAACGAGAACTTGATAAAGTGAACATTTAAGTAAGTTGCATGACGAATACATATTAAAACATAAACATGGTAAAAACAGTTGTGTACAATGGTATATCCCATATAAACTTGCTAACAAAAATATTGTAACAAAAAAGTTGTTTATTTGGAAACTTGAATGAAGCTTTCTCTAGAATATCGTTTGTAGGGATATTTGAGTAATATCTTCTCTAGAAAGTTGTTCAAACGAATGTTTAGCAAAGTTTTATACAGACAATTGTGATGCGAATACTTCAGAAGGTATTTGAACAAAGTTTTCTCTTTCTAGTTAATCATTCATACATACGATGAAATATTTTTCTCTAGAAAGTTGTTTATACGAATACTTGAACAAAGTGTTATGTAAATGATTGTTTGTACGGATACTTACGTAATAATTAGCTGTTAAAATGGATCATTTAACTAGAACGTCGTTAACACTAAAAATTTATTCAAAGTTTCTGCCCCGAGTGATCGTATTCTCTATTCTGAAGGACGTTTTGGACTGTGGCACGTTTGGCTTCTGAAGAATTTATAATGAAAACTTATTGGATAATGCATGATCCGTCATGAGAGGAACACGCTCTGCTAGCGCGTGGTTTTTACTAGGCTTGTAACTCCACTCCCCTTTCATTTTCTACCCGCTCCCGGTGATAAGACCATTTATACAAGCATTTATCGATCCAAATCACAGATAGGCTTGGATTGTTGTTCCCACCCGGGCTTACACTCATGCATACTTGCACAAGGTGTTTACTACAGGAAGGCTATTTGGACAGATTGAAGAACAGAGATCAGTATAAAAGGTTGTCTTGACAACGATTTTTATTTATTTTTTGAACAAAGGCCAAATAACCCGAAAAAGCATGTAATTACGTAATAATAATAAATAAATAAAACGTCAATATTACTGGAGTTATTCGTCTGTCAAGGTTTTTGTTGGTGTGTCCATTTGTCTAGTCCCCCGCTAGTACAGCGGTAAGTCTACGGATTTACAGCCCGTAAATACATCCCGGTTCGATTCTCGTCGGTGGGATCAGCCGATAACCTCAGGTGACTTTACTGTAAGAAAACACAAACCATTTGTCTATTTTTCTGTAAGCATACATACATGTAGGTATATAATTTACGTAAATTATTACTGAAACGTAAAACTCTTTCATGTTTCTCGCTGAAAACTTGTATATTTACTTCCAACATATCTAAATTAACAACGAACATGTTCAAAATTTTGCCTTTTACCCAACGCTAAACTATAAAGCCTTTGGAAAATGTTGTTGAATGTTTATAGCCTTGTCTGCAAAGGAGATGTCGTGATATTGTAAATAGATAATAACGTGAGAACAAATACGATATTTTGGAGAGACATTCAATCAATTATATCGATACATGTAACCGATGTGAACACTGACAAACAAATCACTGTAGAGTTTGAACTGCTTTTATTCCTGTAACTTGTGTAAGTGTGTGAACACTGACAAACAAATCACTGTAGAGTTTGAACTGCTTTTATTCCTGTAACTTGTGTAAGTGTGTGAACACTGACAAACAAATCACTGTAGAGTTTGAACTGCTTTTATTCCTGTAACTTGTGTAAGTGTGTGAACACTGACAAACAAATCACTGTAGAGTTTGAACTGCTTTTATTCCTGTAACTTGTGTAAGTGTGTGAACACTGACAAACAAATCACTGTAGAGTTTGAACTGCTTTTATTCCTGTAACTTGTGTAAGTGTGTGAACACTGACAAACAAATCACTGTTGAAATTAAACTGCTCTACTAATCACTTTATTGGTTTGTAGTTCAGCATGAAACTACACAATGGACTAACTGTTCTCTACTCAACACTGGTATCGAAACTCGGTTTCTAGTGTTGTAAGTCTGAAGACGTTCCGCTGTGTCATTGAGGAGCTACTTGCTAATCATAAAGTATCAAAATAGAAATTCCCAAGTAAAAGATTAAAAGGGAAAAGAAAACGAAAAAGACTTCACTATAAATAAAATACAAACATACATTATTTACTGGAATATAATTTAAAATCATGTGTGCTTAATATAAACGTAGCATTGTTTTCACGTCAAGCACCCATTAATGAATATCCACAAACTGGTGATAAACAAAGATTAGTGGCAAGTAAACGCAGCATTGTGTGTACTTAAACGATGAAAACTAGACAGTGAATTTTTTGCTATAAAAACATTTTATTTATAGGATAGTACAAAATAAATTTCAAGTACTACAAATTATAGTTTTATTGCACTTTAAGAAGATAGATGGCGCAACAACAGAGATCAGCGCAAAGTCCAGAGTATCCTGTTTTTGAATTTCGCACAAAGCTACTCGAGGGCTATCTGTGCTAGCCGTCCCTAATTTTGCAGTGTAAGATTAGAGGGAAGGCAGCTAGTCATCACCACCCACCGCCAACTCTTGGGCTACTCTTTTACCAACGAATAGTGGGATTGATCGTCACTTAATAACGCCCCCACGGTGAAAGAGTGAGCATGTTTGGCGCGACGGAGATGCGAACCCGCGACCCTCAGATTACAAGTCGCACGCCTTAACACGCTTGGCCATGCCGGGCCCCAGAGTATCCATCAGATGCATATACAATCTTAACTGTTAACAGAAATTTTCGTGAATTCAAACATTTACGTTTTTTATTTTCTACTAGCAACCAACTGAATAGTAAGAGAAAAATAACAGTTTACTACAAAACTTGATATTTATTTCGCCATAACATACCGTCTTGTAATAGAAATATAAAAACTGGATAGGGAAATAATTGCAACAAATAAAAGATAATAGCATAATACGAAATCAAGCTCTCATTTAACATAAAATTTGTTTTTCATTAAGCACCTTGTGTTGCGGATAGCTCTTTATTTTCTTAACACAAAACAAAATACGAGACGTGTTTTGATCTGACTTGTTCATCAGCCGGTTTTGTGTTTGAACGTTTTTTTTTTTTTACAAAAAACTTTTTTGTTAGAAATAACAATAAATCATCTTAATGTTAGTATGTTCGCGTACCGTTATTGATAACGTGTCGTATATACGACGTACAACTAAAAACATTTATTTTATAATTGCACGCAGAGATTTAAAAAGGTTATCTCTGCTGGCCGCCCCTAAATTTGTAATTGATAGAAACAGAAGAAAGGAAGTTACTCAACAGCTTCCACCGCCAACTCTTTAGACACTCTTGTTTGACTTGCGTTTAAATTCACACATACCCAGAATGTGGAGTGTATTTTTATGCGGTGACAGGTTGTGAAGCATAAATCTTTCCTAACAGCAAGCCACATTCTATACCTGTATAGAAATAAGACATAAAAGTAGTTAACAAGAAAAGAAATAAAACGTGTATTTCTGCTGATTGGTGAATGTGGAAGAATGCCTGTAAAGACAAGTGTGCCTGACATCTGATGAGAATACGATATATATCATAATGTTTCGTAATTAAAATTATATTTTCTGCAGTTTGAACAGTGTTTTTGTTCAATTTCGCGCAAAACTACTCGAGGGTTGTCTGCACCAGCAGTCCGTAATTTTGCAGTGTAAGACCAGAGGAAAGGCAGCTAGTCATAACCACCCACCGCCAACTCTTAGGCTTCTCTTTTACCAACGAATAGTGGGATTGACCCCTTCATATAACGTCCACATGGCTGAAAGGGAGAGCATATTTGGTGCGACCGGGATTCGAAGCCACAACCCTAAGATTACAAGCCGAACGCCTTAACTCACTTGGCCATTCCTAGCTTATTAAACAGTGTTAAAAGTAGAAGGCTTTGTTTTTGAACTTCGCGTAAAGCTACACGAAGGCTATCTGCACTAGCCATCTTTAATTTAGCAGTGTATGATTTTAGAGGGAAGGCAGCTAGTCATCACCACCCACCGCCAACTTTTGAGCTACTCTTTTATCAATGAATAGTGGGATTGATCGTCACATTATAACGCCCCCACGGCTGAAAGGGTGGGCCTGTTTGATACGACGGGGATTCGAACCCACGATCCTCAGATTACGAGTCAGACGCCTTAACCCACCTCGCCGTGACAGGCCAAGTAGGAGAGCGTATGTGGCTAAGAGTATGTTTATCAGCGTGTTTAAGAGTGTTGATAACACAAAGGATAACACACGTTCTTTCATCTTCGAGGAAAAGAGTAGATTGTAAAAGATGAATGAATGTGTAAATAAAAACTTATATCTTTATTTAAAGGATATATGATAAAACCACATTATTTATCATTGTTTTAAGTTTCGACTGCATCTTGTTGACACTGACGCAATGTGAAAAAAATTAAACAAAATGTTTTTGTTATTTTTAATGAAGATACATACACCCTTCATTTTAAACTTTGAAAAAATCTTTTCTGTCTCAGATGGACTTTCAGCAACGCAAAAGCTAATATGGAGAATAAATATTGTTCAACTTTTTTTTTATAGTATATGCAAACTATCTTAAATGATCAAATATATTTTTAGTATATCTGCCTTTTTTATTTTGTGAGTGAATATTTTATCATTGTTTAGTTGTTGTTTTTTTACAATAAGGGTTAAAAGCAGACGATTCTGGGAAGTTATGTTTATTATTCATTGAGGTTAAGATTATCGAATGTCGCGTGCTCTGACGTCGATAATATAGAGATTTCTAGAAGACGAGCAGACGATTAAGCGATAAAGATATAAATGGTGTGAGAAGAGCGAAAACAACAGACAGAAAAAGTAAAGGTACGGTCAAGGGAAATTTCGACGTGAAGTTAACTGCTGTAGAAGTGATAGGCCTAACGATTGACACAGGCATGGCATTTAATATGTTAGAGTAAGAGTAGAAAAGAAGATAAGAAGAAAAAATTATTTCAGCAAAGCGTGGGTCTAAAGTAATTGAATCAGCCTGAGTGCACTTTGAAAAAGGAAACAGAGGTTATTTTGAAAAGTAGGCCGGACAATTACGGTAATTCGCGTTACAATTGTAAGGGAATCACACACACAGAATACTGTTGTGATAGTGATAGAGAAGATAATTCGGCTTGTCAACTGAAATTCTAAAGTCATTAAATAGGCCTTAGTGGACTTTTGACAACATGTATAGCGTTTTATATGCTTATAATCTCAACAGAGTGAATAATTTCTTGTACATGCGTGTTTGACATGTTTTGAATATATGTATTATTTTGAAAAACAAGCGAAGTGCATTTGTCGTTGAATTTATCAAGTCACAGACACCTATTGTAGAACAATCGTAAGCCTAACAATAATACAATATATATTTATATTATTAAGTGTATTTTTTTTTTATTTTGACAGTTGACGATAGAATCATATTTTTAAATTCTGGCAGTATCCAAACAGTCGTGAAAGATCATTTTTTGAAAATCTACACAGTCTTGTAGGATCAATAAAAATTATTGTTTCTCCCTGTTTTATTGTTTCACACGGTACAGTTCTAATAACAAAATACTCACACATTCTTTTCTTTTCATTCCGCATCAATCTCTATCACCTACACAATGAGCTCACTGATCCTTTAGTCCATTACACGCTTCCAGAGGATAGGCGCCAGTTATATCAAATGGTGGCGAGGTCCACGAACTCTCCTGCCTCCGATCCGATTAGAATATTAAGTGATTTTCCAGGCACTAGAATGAAGACGTTCTGTCACGAGAAACTAGACTTTCACCCATCTGTCTCGTTAGATCTTGCAGTGGGCCCGAAGGCCAAGCATCTTGAGAAGTTGACATATAGACATTATAAATCATTGAAGCCCAATTAGAGGAAATGCGAGACATTTGTTCACTCAGGCTTACAGTTGTAGACTTGCTGCTCTCTAGCTATTCATCGGTAGTGTAACACATAACTTGATGCCCGATGTCCAATACGTTGTGTCAAATACAGGGAACGGTGAGGAGGAACACGTCACGTGACTACACACTAAGGTCACTCTTGACATCAATTTATTATCTCTACATTGTTGTAGTAAATGTCGAATTTTCACTATCGACGAACGATCACGCACCCAAGTATGTGACGCAACCCGTCAAAATGTGACATCATCACAATGTTATTGATTAAAGCTGTGATTGGTTGGTCTGTGATTCAAATGGTTCAAACATATATTTTTTATTATTATACGTTTAGTATAAAACCGGTTGAATTTCTACACTATCACAATTAATGGGTTTACTTCTAGACTCACTCCTTCCTTTTTTCTAGGTCTTTCTCTGGAACCTGATCTTAGCGTATATAAAAACGAACATCAATAAGTACGCAGGTTTATGAATATTTCAGATAAAACATTGCCTTAACTTAATCGAATATAAAATCATTTCCTTTGTGAATCCCTTTGACATACTCACAACTTCAAGGGATTAGCGAACCACACGCTGAGAACCACTGCTCTTAAACAATTTATATTTTATATAAAAATTATATGAACATGAAAGATGAATGAACAGATTCGGGGATTAAAACTAGAGAACCTGTCGTTTTTGAAGAAAACAAAATTAAAAGCAAGTGACGAAATTTTGTGTTAAATAATAAAGACCAAATTGTGGTGTCTAGTTTAAATTTTGAAAGTCATCCTTATACAGATTTTTATTTAAACATTCAAGGCGGTGGGTGGTGACGACTAGTTGCCTTCCCTCTAGTCTTACACTGCTAAATTAGGGACGGCTAGCACAGATAGCTCTCGAGTAACTTTGTGCGAAATTCCAAAAACAAAAAACTAAACATTCATAGACATCAAAAAATGAAAATATTTTGTTGGACTAAAAAGAATCATGTAAATATAATATATAGTACTATTTGTTGTATGTCCATGTAACTACTTTGCAGGGCGTGGAATGATCTTCACCAAAATTAGTATGGGATATCCCCATTGGGTCAATGGGGATATCCACACAAACTTTTTTCTTTCTTTTTTTACAATTGCTTATAAGGGAAGCAGCTTTTCCTGTCCTAAGATAACCTTTCGATAAGCATGAATTTAACAACTTCCGTCCAGCTAATATATTGATATTTTTAAAATGTATTAGAAAACATCTGAAATGGTCTTAAAGATAGTGTTTCCCTTAATTGTTGTTTCGAGGATTCGTGTTTTGCGTCATGTTTTCAACCAAATGTGATTACACTCTGGTGTTGAAGATATTTTAGCCGAGTAACAGGCAAATCCCATTATTTAATTATACATAAATAAGTCACATAAGTTTTAGTGATTGCTTGAAAATTTATCACGCAACAATTAATTCGGTTGTTTAACTTAAAGTAAATTTTCGGTAGTAAAAATAAAGAAGTCAGCTGTTATTTGTAACTAACTTTTAGTTCAAACAGTTGGTTTCTCAACAAGGTAAATAATCCTCACACACGAGCACATGTTAGTTTAATACGCATGCGCATTCGTTAATCAACTTTGAGTTTGATGGCAGAATCCAGGTTTAGCGTCAATAATATATGTAAAGAACGCGAGGCATGGAAGGCCTACTTGAACCGCGGGAAAATATGTGGAACAGTAATACGGGGACACCCTCGAGCTAAAAATCGATAGCTCGTTTAGAAAAGAGTGCTGGTAGCTAAGTGCATACAAGATCTGGAAGCCCAGAGATAAACTAATTTTTCAACCCCGAACCGGCACGTACTATATAACTGGTGACAAAGACGCAACACGAGAGTGCGAGTGAATGTCGCCTTCGTGCAGGTTTTCTGAAGAAATCGTTACCATTAAAAACTTGGAACTTATTAAGTCCAACATGCGAGAAAACAACCTTATGCCCAAACACGGAATCTGGTTTTCTATCGCAGAGCGACAGAAACTTATGCAGATCGATTCGTGGAAATAAACAGCTGGGTTTAATTGTCCGAGATATCGATGTGCCAGTGCGTCTTGGTAACATTTCATTAGCATGTTCCCAAATAAATCATCAAACTCGGATGATGAATAGTGAGAAAATAACCATTCACATACCTCTTTGCCTTGTGGCGACAAGAAAATTGTGTTTTTTTTTGTTCTGTCAGAGATACTGCAATTTCAACTAAGTTAGTGAAGGATCAGAACATTAGATACTTCTAACTGCTGACCTAGCCTTGTACACTTGAAATATTGTTTGAAGTGAAGCAGAAAGCTACACCATCACGTGTATCGAAACACGGTTTGTAAGTCTACAAATATACCACTGTGCCACTGGGGGCTTGTTAGAAAAAAAGAACGTCAGTGGTTATCGTATATACATGTGTATCTCGTTTTCAGAATATTCTTATTAGGCTATTATGAAATATCTGTCGCTAGTTTACATGAATCAGTATAACATGCGTCCTAAAATATTTCATTTTTCTGGAAGAGTGTTTTTCTTATAACATTATGGTTCAAGTGTGTTTACTTTGATAAAATGACAATTTATGGTCCCTGTTTGAGCTGTTTTGATTATTTTTTTTAAACGATGTATGATATTTATACAATATCAATCTATCAGACAGCATCCTATAATAATGGAAGACAAATTAAAAAGATGAAATTGTTTGCATGGCCTGCATGTGCAACCCAGCGCACGGCGCCCTGCCGACCTAGCTCACAGCAAGACAAGCAGCGGTAAATCTCGCGGTAAGGTGAGTTGTGGCGAAGGTCAAACAACAAGGCACGCTCTTTCCAAACAACTCGTATCGGGAACAGAATACCGATTTTATCACATCCAGATGCTATGGCAGAAAAGTCAACATACATTACCAGGATTTCTTTACCGAGATCCAAATTACGCTGCATTTTAAAGTAATTACAGCTTGTACTTACCAGTGAAATAACGTTTGTAAAGATTTACATACTGATCCAGAGAAAACGTGTCGTACTGACCGTATTAGTTAAACCTAAATTATAATTTTGTACGTATTTAACAAAACTATACACAGTAAATAAAAGACGCATTTCAAGAGAACACCCGTATTTTAAGGAACGTAGCTCTTACATGACGTCCTGAAGCGATAATCCAACTCGCAGAAACTATATATTTACAATACATTAATACGTAAAAAATGGATCTGAAGCCACAATTAATGGATAGTGGTTGAACTGTTTTAAAAATAGATCACAAAACGTAACTATGAAACAGATCCTTGACATGACTATAAACAGCAGTATCATTATTAAACGAAATAGAATTTACAGCGTTACCAGACGTAGTGGCCTGGTTGTATGAAAAAAAAAGATCCTAAACATATAAAAACAAGCCGTAAACGCTTAAAGGATCAACGACTTTTATCTTAAAATTTTAAGAAGTCCATATGAAATTACTTTGAAATCTGGCTTCAGAACAATATTAATACGGTTTCAGCTTTAGTTTAATACAACAGATTTTTAGAAGATGAAATATTTGTATTTTGGAATTAAGCACAAAACTACACAATTGGCTATCTGTGCACTGCCCACCACGGGTAACGAAACCCGGATTTTCGCGTGTAAGACCGCAGACATACCTCTGAGCCACTGGGGGGCGGAAGATGAAATACTCTGGTATTTTAAAATAAAACATGAAAAAGCAAAAACGATGTACTAATCGCCTCGGCAGGTTGACAGCCAGCTTTATGTTTTGTTGGAATGTTGGCTTTGTTTGGTCAGATTTCATTGAATATTCATTGTGATTAAAAGAAGAAAAGCGATTTTTTTTATTTGGAACTTTTATGAACTTCAGTGAGTAATTTAAATCAAGAATATGTTTTAAAAACAGATAATGATGTTCGTAAGTTACAATATCTTAACACTGTATTATGTATTTATTACTGCAAGCTTTTAAGCTCTGCTGTAGCCTTTATCGTGATATCAGATATTTTTTCAATAATATTAAATACTGTATTTCGTGTTAGAAGAAAACTAGATTGTACATTCATACAACAGATGGCACTGTAGGTCATATTTTAACCTAGACACAAAACCATGATCCAAACGTTGCGGAAAACATATATATAACGTGAACTTAGCGTGAAGAATTATTATTATCTATATCATTTCATCTCGTATTCAAACATAACTCTCAACGATCAGATTCAAACACCTCTAATAAAACGTTTGTTTAATCTATTGAAAGAAGTACAACATATTTAGGTTTAATGGTACTTCATTCATCTCATAAATCTAATTTAAAGCTTTGATATCATATAAATCACAACGTTTCTTGCAGCTGTGGTGGTAAAAGTTCGGTGTAATACTCACGAATTTACGCAAAGCCAATATACTCTAACTGACATTGAAGTTTATCAGAACAGAAAGCAGCATTTGATTAAATTATAAATTATCGTTCGAGCCGGCTAGACTACAAAGCTCGTCAAACATGCAGTGTATTAATATCCTGAACATAAACTGAATGTCATCACCATTGGCTCCATAATAAGGTATTAATAACTGGTATGAACAATACCGAATGAAGGTCACCATTCTTTTTCACTATAGATTGAAGGCCATCGTGAGGTTACAAAAGAAGAGCTGTTACCACATATGTTCAACAGACTATTTCAAGCTATTGTTTAGAGCTTAAAGAATGTCAACTTGTTCGTAGTCGATGAATTATATTTTGACCGGTAACTGTACACAGATGTGTCTGGTGTACATTAATATCGTACGAACTACAGGCTGAAGGATACCATTGTTAAATCCGATATACGATACTCTTTGCTGAATACATAACTCATATTTCAACCACAGCGAAAAAATAGTTAACGCTTAAGTAAGCAACAATTCACTCCCGGGAATCGGCGGTAAGGTTTGTAGGTTATGACGGTAGATTTAAGTTTCGATACCCGTAGTGGGTGGAGCATATGTAGCCTATTACGTAGCTTTGCCCTTAACAACAACTAAACTACGTCATTCAGATCAAAATCCGAATTGTTTAAGGTTCACAGCATACCAATTATAGTTCATTATGGCGGCAGTCAGACACTGAAATCGTAATAACTAATAATTTCACTACGAACAAGATGCACATGCCACTTGATATAAGATCATTTTCACATGTAGCTAGACCGATTTATTTATGAAATAATCTGTACAGAATCGCAGTTCAAGTTAAAGGCAGGTGAATACAATACGTAGCATCGAATGTTTCTTTGTTTGTTCGTTTTTTGAATTTCGCGCAAAGCTACTCGAGGGCTATCTGCGCTAGCCGTCCCTAATTTAGCAGTGTAAGACTAGAAGGAAGGCAGCTAGTCATCATCACCCACCGCCAACTCTTGAGCTACTCTTTTACCAATGAATAGTGGGATTGGCCGTAATATTATAACGCTCCCACGGCTGAAAGGGCGAGCATGTGTGGTGCAACCGGGATTCGAACCCGGGACCCTCGAATTACGAGGCGAACGCCTTAACCCACCTGGCCAAGCCGGGCCATTGTATCTTTGTAGTTAAGCACGAAGCCACACAATGGCCCATCTGTGCTCTGTCCATCACGGGTATCGAAACCCCGTTTCTAGTATTATGACTCCACAGACATGCAACTGTGCTATTGAAGAGGGAGCGCATAAAATTATCCATTTAGAAACAGTAAGGCACGGTAATCCGAGGGTCTTCCATCTTTAAAGGTAATAAGACAAATACTAGGCATGCATAAATTATTCTGGTTACAATTTAAAATTATGAATAAATATATTGTGTTTAATGTATAATTTCAATACAATAAACCTTAAAGTAAAGCCTGAAAATAAGTTACGAATATAAAAATATTGTGTATAATGTATAACCTTAATACAAAAAATTGAAAGCGAATTACAAATATATATACATACATACATATTGTGTTTAATGTTTTACCTTAATATAACACGACTTTTAAAATCATTGTCAACCTGATATCTGCAACATGAAAAATCAAATTTTAACTATAAAGGTTAATTCACTTCTCGTCTCATATTTCATCAAATTTAACAAAAGTGTTTGATGTTTTATATTACTAGAAGATATACTCTACATCTTCAGGGCAGAGCCAACATTGTTGCATAAGAAACGTAGACAAACGCCCAGGGCAGAAACATAAAAATAATTTTACCAATGAATTAATTTGCCAAGAGCGCATGAATGTTTATATATAACCACTATTATTGTGTTTCATCTGGGTGAGTACGTCCGCTGTGCGTAAACAATGAGGAATCTTGGACAAAACATTCAATTAATTTCTCTTTTTTTCTTAGACTGCACCCAGAAGAAAAACGTTCCAACAAATTCGTGTAACTAACAAAGATAAATTCTAGCACACATATTGCTGTGTGTACGTAAGCAAGACGAGAACTCAAAAACACGTTCCCTTTATTAAGTGCGTGGAACAAAATGTTCTTATAACACATTTTTAACTTGAACAAATTTTTGAAAGTGCACAATACAACAGCTACAAAAAGTAACAGTTAAAATCGTGAGAAATCAAAAGTGAATATAAATAAAGAAGGTAGGCAAAGAAACGCAGAAAGCCAAAAGGACACTTATCTAGTTTTTGTAACGTGACACGTGAAAAGAAAATGAAGACATGTTAAAACAAATAAAAAAAACCTGCTATATGTCATGAACTAGTGAAAAACAACTTTTACAGCTATCTGCTACGTTGCCTCGAAATTTTAAGAAAATATAGCTTCTCATGACAAGGGCAATTCTAAAGAGATAAATCAGACAGTGAGAGAAGATACGCGCGTATGTGGTTTGGTTTCCTCGGCTAATTAGCCAAATATCGACTTAAAGATACGGCAGCTGTTACTCGAAGTGGGTTCAGCGTAATCGCAGACATTTCATTTTTACCAAAAGCGACCAGGGAAGGAAATTCACAACAAATCATTACACACAGTGACTTGTCAACGGTGCAGGCGTTATAAGACAACTGGTTCAAGTTCGGTTACACGCGAACCAGTGTAATGCATTCGATACAAATAACTCCAACTGTTTGTGAGACGGATCAAACAAATGAACTAATTTGTGAAAAGCTGTTTGTCAACATCGGTTTCAGCAGACCATCTGGATCAACAGAGAAACGAATCAGAACGACTCTGAAAATGACACCAATAATCCTAACGGAAAGCTACACCTAATTACACAAACTTTTCACATCTGGAATTTTTTAAATTATCACTTAAATATTTGGCCTGTTTTTTTTACCAACTTCTGATCGAAGCAAGCGAACTTGATGAACTATTTTTCGAAGTAATAGAAGAACAAAAAAACAGGAAACTTATGATGGTTTAGGACGCATTGATTTATCAGTGGTGTATCTTCACAACGACATTTTCGATCGTAATTTAATAATAACCTACAAGATTTGATCAGTTATTAGAAGATTTACGTTTCATCTAAATCTAAATAATAAGAAAATAATGCATACAAATTATTATAATATACAGTAATAAAATAAACATTATATAATATTGTAATAAACACTTTTAGATAAAATTGGCATTAAAGAAAGTATAGAATAAAACTCGCAAAACATGTGAAAACAATTTATTTCACTTCGTGAAAGATCACTGATGCTCTGTCCGTTGAAAGCGTGACGTTAATATATTGTAGAATTATCGTTAACGTTTTGAAACTAACGGCCTCAGCAGTGCGGCATTAGATTAGTTTAACACCTGAGAGACATTAGTATAACACATTTGACTAGAGGTTGGTGCAGACAGCAAAGCTTGTTTGTTTGCTTGTTTTTAGAATTTTGCGCAAAGCTACTCGAGGGCTATCTGTGCTAGTCGTCCCTAATTTAGCAGTGTAAGATTAGAGGGAGGTCATCACCACCCACCTCCAACTCTTGGGTTACTCTTTCACTAAGCAAAATGACAGAAACTAATGTTTATGGGAATAAACAAATAATAAATTCAGTGAATACAAGAATTAGTAAAAATACTGATATTCTGAGGGCATGACCAAACAAATTTCATTAATACAAGAATAATTTACTAAATCTACCATGAACTGTATCTAATACAACTAACAAGTAATCTGACTTCAACTATATGCTCAAGACATTTGATAACTTTCGTACACAGGCAGCTAGAAGTAGAAACTAAGTTTAATCTTAAGAAGTAGCCGAAAACTAAAAGCAGTATTAAAATATAAGAAATTCGCAATAACTACAAGACTAAAACAAATAAATAAAGATGATAATTACACTAGTCTAGAGAAAGTAATCTAAGCAAAATAATGACGCAATGCTATTATATGTGAGGAACTGTAATACATCTTGTATATTAACAATATTCGAGTTCGAGTCTCGCTGAGTAGGTATTGATGTTAAATACACAGGAGGGTCAGGTGCATTAGACCTCTTCCTCCCTCCCAAACGTTGATAGCGTCTGTCTTTCAGGGATTTGTTTTATAATAGCTTTGGGCTAGAGTAAAAGTATAACACCGTACTCAGGCCCATTTCAGGGCACAGTCCATGCATGGACGCAGAATAATTTTTTTTTTCCTTTTTTTATTTTAAAACATTTTCTGCATTTTTTTCTTCTTTTTGATTTTTTTATATTTTGCATATATATAAATATATATATTTTTTTAATTTTCATTTACTATATATATTTGTATTTTTCTCCTTTTTCTTCTTCTGTTGCTTTTTTCCATGGAGAATATGCTACTACTAGTAGTAGTAACAATAAAATTAAAAAAATAAAGAATAAAAAAATAAATAATAATAATGAGAAAATTTAGGATCATTGAAAGAAAAACAAGGATTAAGAGTCTAGTGCAAGGTGGCCAGCTTGTGCAACATTCCTTAAATACATGTTAAAAGGGGAGAGGTATTTAGGACTATTTACATCATGTATGTGGTATCTGTCGAGATCACACATTAAGTCATTCTTATGCCAATTTTATTTAAATACTTTAGTGTATTATGCAAGAGTCTTTCAGATATTGTGTCTATGTTTGCATACTTGTGGATGAAGTGCCACGTGGTACTTTATATGCCGAAGTTAGAACTGAATTTTGTATGCGTTGAAGTTTCTGTAAATGTGTGGGTGCTATGTTAATCCAGGCAGGTGATGCATATTCTATTGTGGATCTAATGTACGTTTTGTAGAGTTTAAGTTTATTGTCTGGGGACAATATTAACAATATTAAGAAGTCAGACTGGTTTGGTTTGAATTTCGCGCAAAACTAATGAGAGTTATATGAGTTGACCGTTCCCAGCTTAGCAGTGAATGACTAGATGGAAGACAGCTAGTCATAACCGCCCACCATAAATTCTTGGGCTACCTTTGTACTAACGAATAGTGCAATTGATCACCACATTAAATGCTCCCACGACTGAAAGGGCGATCATATTTAGTGGAGAGGTTATGCCATTGTCAGAAAGAACTTAAGATGGTCTTCTATTAGTTACGAAATCAATGTGTGCATATGTAATTTTTTTTGAAAAAGTTGAATTATTCTCTAAGTTTATTAAAACCATGATCGGTGATAAGAAGATTGGTGAATTTACTCTAAACGTTAGTAGGATATAAACCTCGTTTTGGAATAAAATGGAGAGAGTTTTATGAGTTCTGAGCGATAAACTTTATAGCGTAGTAATTTATTTGGAATATTTACACAAAATTGGAAATCTTATTGACAACTCGAATGTTTCATTGCCAGTGCTTACACTTAAATCTATTTAATAAACATTATCTTTGTGGAAAATATTTTTTCAAGAGTGAGTCATGCAAAAGTACCCGAGAAGTGTTTATCAACAAGAAATCCACAAACTCTATATGAGAAAGAAAGCCTAGAACAAGCTTATTCAACTGCTTCCCAACAAACACCAGGTTTTCGTGTTAACTGCCGTTAGAAATTTCAAGTATTCATAAATATTATGCGGGTAAAGACATCTCGAGTAAGCTGATTCAATTGCTGCCCAACAAACACGAGGTTCTTTTGTTGGTTACTGCTAGAAAAAAAATCTAAATTATTTATCAATCCTACTCAAGACATAAGTCACAGAAAATGTCACTTACTGAAGCTTCTGTGTCTGAAAATTGTGAGGCCAATACTTCTTATCTCTTTCTTCATTTTTATGAAGGAAATGGGCCCAGCATGGCCAAGCGTATTAAGGCGTTCGACTCGTAATCCAAGTGTCGCGGGTTCGAATCTCTGTCACACCAAACATACTCGCCCTCCCAGCCATGGGGGCGTTATAAAGTTACTGTCAATCCCACTATTCGTTGGTAAAAGAATAGCCCCAGAGTTGGCGGTGGGTTGTGATGACTAGCTGCCTTCCCTCTAGTCTTACACTACATAAATTAGGTACGGCTAGCGCAGATAGCCCTCGAGTAGCTTTGTGCGAAATTAAAAAAAAACAACAAACTGAAGGGAATAAATTCTGCCAGTTTGACAAAAGTTATTTTGAGTAAACTTGAACAAATGGCAATGACCGTGGAAACTGAAAGACTTAAGAGGCCATTGATATGAAAATAGAACCAGTATGTCAGGAAAGCAATAGACTTGAAAAAAACAAAATAAATAAACAAAAGGGGACATAAATCCAAGATTTTAATTTGTACCCCATAAAGCATACTCTCTGGTTCTCGTGTTGAAGGATTTAGCGAACTTTTGCACTGAGGTAGTTACGTTTTATTTCATGATTTAAAGCACCCAATTCTTTTTTTTTTTTTCCAATTGTTGTGAATATGTCCAATTAATAACACATGGTTTAGAAGTAGGAAGTTCATCACTTGTGTGCACTCCAATACTATTAGGGAGAGGACTACGACGTCCTGTTATCCTGTTCAAAATGCGGTATCCTAACAGAATAGGCAGTAAAATGAAATCACATTCAAAATCGAACAGTTACTACCGAGATGCTATGTCTTAAAATCTATGGTTAGTCTTGTGATAAGGCCTAATTTCTTCTGTGAAGTCAGTATGTCATGGTTCGAGTTTTCCATAACTAATAACCGGTGTCTCTCTCTCTTATGCAAAATAATGAAAACTTTGTAACAGACAATGCAAAATTAGGGGAAATGAACATATATTATTTTTGCAATAACAACGTATTCATGTCTGATAAGAAATTTGAAAAGAAGTTATCACAGATCCACAGAATATCCTTAACAAAGTGGACAATAGAGTTGTTGCCAAATGTTTGGAAGAGACCGTTCAGGAATTGTTGAAACATTATTCGTCGTTTATAATTTATTATTTGCCCCCCAGTGGCTCAGCGGTATGTCTGCGGAGCTACACTCTAAAATACGGGTTTCGATACCCGTGGTGGGCAGAGCAGAGATAGCCCATTGTGTAGCTTTGTGCTTAATTCAAAACAACAACAACAACGACTCATTGAAACAATGCTCAGGAGACTTTCTGAAATAAATTATCAAACGACGAAGAGACTTGTGTTAATATTCAAGAACGGTGGGACGATTGTTCTTTTATGGATAATGATTAACATAATTCTAAAAAAATGAATTGAAGTAATGTAAAACAACAGATTCGCATAATCGTTTCGAAACACCTTTTTCACACATAATTTTTCTGACTTTGCCCAGCATCATATCATAATATGTTCATAGTGGTAAAGAAGCTTTTCCAGCTCAAACCAATTCAAACTGCTTGAAATCAGTAGAAATTCTAGTTTCGAATATTAGTCTGAAACATAAAGTTCCAAGTAGCGAGGGTGAAATCCCTCCTCGCTCATTGTCAAAAGCTAGAAGATTAAAGTTTTCTGACAGGGCTTTATCGAAACGTTATCCCGAGTCTTAGCGATTAACTGTAAATTAATAAATGTAATCTGTATAGTCTTGTAGTTTTGCTGAGTGGCAAAATAGCTAGCGTCAGGCCTGGACTTAAAGCATACTTTGAATAGAACGATGAATAAGCTTTTAAGGTTTAAGTTACAACAACAAATATATATGTATATATATATATATATATATAATGCTATTATCTGAAATAGTCATTTATTTCGCCTGCCTCACCGATGGTAACCTAACAGATATAACGAAATTCAGTCCAAAGATGAGATTCGGTTATAAATAAAATGTTTAATGCTGACGTGAGTACCGACATTAAGAACACAATAATTATTATAACCTCCCCACTTCGTCCCTGTTGACTACGGTTCGTCAATATTCACGTGATCACGTTGTTGTACTCCGCCTCCGCTCATGCCATATCTGATGATGGTTCTCAAGTACTCAATCGACTGGAACAATATCCGTTTCACTGTGCTAACGATTTGAACTTGAGATACTCACATTCTTAAAATGCACATAACTAGCTATGTTCTTAACAGCTCTAGCTAAAGCCGCCGGTATAGAAACGCTCGTGACATGCACGTATGTCATCCACTATCCACAATCACGAGGACGTACATCGTTTGAACTGTGCAGATATAGGCGGATTAATATATTTATAAATATTATCTCTTGACGTCACGTCTTCTCAGACTAACGTGTTAAGCACATAGTTCCCGTATAAACAATCTCTCTCTTTACCTGCGATTTGGTTGTTGGCGCAAAGCTACGCATATTATCATCTGTGCTTTACCTGCCACATGTATCGAAACCCCATTTCTAGTGTTCTAAACGTGCAGATTTGTCGCTGAGTCATTCAAGAAACAAACGTACGCTATGTGTATAGTTGAAAATAATTAAAGTATCTGAAACCAATAGAGCAGCTGCAGAACAAAATCAGTTTCTCAGGTTATATATAAAACTACATGTGTGTGTCTAAAACTGTATGAAATATTACATGTGTGTGTCTAAAACTGTATGAAATACTATATGTATATGTCTAAATACTGTATGAAATACTATATGTATATGTCTAAATACTGTATGAAATACTATATGTGTATGTCTAAATACTGTATGAAATACTATATGTGTATGTCTAAAACTGTATGAAATACTATATGTATATGTCTAAATACTGTATGAAATACTATATGTATATGTCTAAATACTGTATGAAATATTACATGTGTGTGTCTAAAACTGTATGAAATACTATATGTATATGTCTAAATACTGAATGAAATACCATATGTGTATGTCTAAATACTGTATGAAATACTACATGTGTATGTCTAAAACTGTATGAAATACTATATGTGTATGTCTAAAACTGTATGAAATACTATATGTATATGTCTAAATACTGTATGAAATACTATATGTATATGTCTAAAACCCCATGAAATACTGTATGTGTATATTTAAAACTCTAGGCAATACTATATGCATGTCCAAAATTCCAGGAAGTACTATGTGTGTTAGTCCAAAATTTCAGGAAGTACTATATGTGTATGTCTAAATTTCTATGAAATACTGTACGTGTATGTAAACTGTGTCTATACCTTTATGAAATAAAATACTGTATTTGTATGAAAACCGTGTCAAAAACTCTTGTTTGTTTGTTTTTAATTTCACGCAAAGCTACATGAGGCTACGTTAGCCGTTTCCTAATTTAGCAATGTAAAACACCCACCACAAACTCTTGGGCTACTCTTGTACCAACGAATAGTGGGATTGACCGTTAAATTATAATGCCCCCACGGTTGGGAGGGCGAGCATGTTTGGTGCGACTCGGGCGCGAACCCGCGACCCTCAGATTACGAAGCGCACGCCTTAACGCGCTAGGCCATGCCGGGGCTTGTCAAAAACTCTAACAAACAAAACACTATATGTGTATTTAAACCAAATATTGAATATTAATAATACGAAACTGTAAAACCGTGGTTTATTTTCCAGCATATAATGTTGCCCATACAATATAAGTGCTATTTAAAATACTTTAAGGTGTTAAAATTTATTCACAAAACAAGTAGTCTTAATTTGTACTATTCTGTCTATAAAGACCTGGATAACATTAACATGTAAATCCATTTATATGTTCATTTTGAAACACAAGGTTACACAATGTAGTATCCTTGCGGGGGATCGAACCTCAGATTGTAGAGTTGCAACCTCGTAAATGCATTTAAGAAATGTTCAACTTCCTAACATCATAAGATTATTTACAGCGTACCTTAAGAAATGAAGTAGAAACAACCTCACAGATATTAATTACTAGAATTTGATTAATTAAACTTGGAACTTGAAGTAAACAACATAATTATTACGTAAACGTCCTCCAGGCAGGGTGTTTACGAGATAGAAATGAAAACAAGTTTCAGATCAGTAAGGGAAATTGAAATGATTGATGAGATACATGTAACTAGTGTTACAAACATTTTTATTGGTGGAAACAATAATTTTATCGGTGACATTGTAATTCTGATAAATGTTCTTTCAGATAAGTAGATACTGAAACAAATGTAAAGTCTTCAAATGTACTCTTCATTAAGTCAGTGAAAACAAGTCGTGGTAAAACGTAGTGCATTCTACTGTTACAAAGTTCAATAAAATAACTTTAAACGCAACAGCGAACAAAACAAACACATCAGCATGAAAAGACAAGAAGCTGTTGGGAATAAACATTATGTTAAGAAACCTAAACCTAAAATCAAAGCCCACGAAACGAAAATGTTTCTGTAACCTTTTTTGGGTGCTCAATTAAAATCATAAGTAGCCTTCTTATAATCGACTGATTTCTTCAAGTTAACACCCTGGTGAGACAGAGATGAGTTTACGCACTTACAAAGCTAAAATTCGGTGTTCGATTCCACGCGGCGCAAACAGCTGATGTGGTTTTGCTATAAAACAACCAACCAATCTTAACGCTAATTGATTTTCTTGTTTGCTGTCAGGCGCCTGCTAGACAGTTTCTCCCCTCGAATGCGCTTAAGTGTCTAACGTAACAAACAAGACGAACTCATATGACTTGAACCATGCATTTTGAAGAAAACTGATTATCTCTAGCATACAACAGCCTCGTTGGCAGCAAGCTTTCACATTCTAATACTTTACAGCGGTAATTCTGTATGAGAGAAATATTTGGGTTAAACATGCCCACGTGACACGTTATATAGCATGAATAAGAGCTGTTTATTGAAATGAATCTATGAATATTTGCCTCTTTAACAAATAGTAGGCCACCTCAGTGGCTCAGCGGTATGTCTGCGGACTTACACGCTAAAATTCGGGTTTCGATACCCGTGGTGGGCAGAGCACAGATAGCCCATTATGTAGCTTTGTGCTTAATTAAAAACAAAAACAAATAGTAAGGTATGTAATCCAACTAAGAACAAGTGATCTGACAGTCGACTAAATGAAGGCTGTTTCTTTCAGATAATCGAACAAAGTTGCACAAGGGCTATCACCGCCAGAAGTCTATAGTTGTGAACTAATAAACCAAAGGAGAGGTTACTAGTTGCTATTTCCTATTGCTATCGTTTGTCTTTTCAAAGACTGGCATTTGACCGTCTTATAGCGCACCTGTAGTCTCAAATAAAGAAGACCACGTTTGTTTATTTTTGCAAAAACGGTTCACGAAGGAAGAACTTCTTGATTTAGAGTCTGGCACGCTTATCACTTAGTCACGCCCGGTTTAGCACTGACGAAGAATTATTTGAGTTTTTAGATTCAAAACTCTTCACCATCAGCCAGTTTATTTCAGCTTCTCTCTTATGAACTATAAGTATGTGGAATTTTGTAGTAGTCTTATTATTGGGAATTTATTTTCTCCTCCACAAACCAGAAGAATAAGCGGTCAAATTTCATAAGAAATATCAACAAGTGCATTGTCAGTCGCTGCCTGAACGAACTAGTAGAAAATATCTGTTTTCCAATGTGGAGTTCAAAGGTTCTCTCATGAACCACAGATGCTCCACTGTACCAGTAAAGCTGTTTCATTGCCTCCAGTTATTAATATAACTGGCCCGGCATTGCGTGTTATTCGTAATCCGAAGATCGCGGGTTCGCATCCCCGTCGCGCCAAACATGTTCGCCCTTTTAGCCGTGGGAGCGTTATAATGTGACGGTTAATCTCACTATTCTATAGTAAAAGAGTAGCCCAAGAGTTGGCGGTGGGTAGTGATGACTAGCTGCCTTCCCTCTATTCTTACACTGCTAAATTAGAAACGGCTAGCGCAGATAATCTTCGTGTAACTTTGCGCGAAATTCAAAACACAACAAACAATTTCTATAACTACGCCAACTTTAATGAACTATGTTAGGAGTCTAACTGGTAAATACAGTGGAGCATCTACAGATAATATTTTGAAAATATACAAAACATATATTAGACCAGTAATAGACTATGCAGCTCCAGCATGGGTAACTGTAAATAATGAAACAATCAAAACCAAACTACAAACAATACAAAACGCACTTCTCACAACAGCATACAGAGTTCCGAGAGCAACATCATCTAAATTCATCCATAATTACTCGAACATACCAATAATATCAGATAGACTCCTTAATATTACAATTAGGTATTTTAACAAAAATTGGATGAAAAATGATTTGTTATGCGAACTAGATAGGTAGGTACCTTATACATGATGAAGAAAATCCTAAATACCTCTCCCCAATTAACATATATATTAAACATAAAGAAAAATAAATTAAAGTAAAATATGTATGTATATGAACTTTAAATCTTGTATTTATAGTTTACATATTTATGTATTTTAAAATAATAATAAGATAAAAAAATAAATAAATTGCTACCAGCAAGCTTGACTACTGTGAATAAGAGACTATAAATGGACATTGCCCTGAAAAGGACCTAACATACGAATGGTTAGGGAAAATATGTTCAGGAAGGAGGAAGAGGTCAAAGTGAACCTGACCCTCCAGGGCAAATACCCAAATACCATCGACCAAGGAACTACGCCAAGGGTGTTGCGTACCATAAGAATGAATTAGAAGGTCCATCCACGATACCTTAACAAGCGTGCCAATTTGGTCCGGCGAGTTTGCAAGTGGGAATATGAACATTGTTTCAAAAATGGTTTCTTTGCATCCCGAAAGGAGAAGAACATGAATGTAAACTCCGATGCGTGATTCGAGTTAAGCAACTCTGCAAACATACTTCTAGACGCCCTTATGCATAGGTGGCTTCCAGGCGAGGTTTAGTTTCACTTTGTACACCAAATAAATAAAGGGAGGAGGCGAAGCTAATTTGATAAAGTCTCTCCTCTGGGCCATCTCCATACCCCCTGTCAAGTTATTTCTTGCTAGTGCCAAAAGGGCGGGATTAATATGTGGACAAAAAATCACAAATACACTTCATGAATTAATATAGGATAAGCTATTAATTAGTATACTAGTCTGTAGCACATATGACTTGGTTCACTGGCAGCTATGTTTGCGTGTTCACGAATCGAAGGCTTGAATTTCAAAGAATGATACAATGTTGGCTTTGGCAAAATATTTACATAACATATAAAAATAGCTTGTTTACAGTAATGATTCAAAACACTAGAAACATTCGTAATAGGAAAATCTTCAGGTCATATTAAATATTAAAACGTATGTTATATGGAGCTTTTATTACTGCCTTTGGTAATCTAAAGTTTCAGCAGAGCCGACCATTTCCATGTGTTTATTAATGGCTAGCGGGGAGGATCTTTATTTGTACATTGTCATTTTTTTGCTTTTGGGCCAATAGTTCAAACATCAGTGAAAAATACAGAAATAACAAAACAAGTTTGTTTAACAACTACGTATAGCATGCAGAAGGCTGAGCCAAAGTTGAGATTGGTAAAAACATTTGTCGATTGTTCTGACACACCAAAATAGACGTACGAAGTCACTCGCTAGAAACTTGAGCGTTTATCGCTTATGATAGCTTAAAATCTTTTTACAGACTACTATCAGAACTAGCAAGGTATGTTATCAGAACTAGCAAGATATGTTATCGCTATGAGGTCAAAACGTCTGGCTTTTTGTCATTGATTGAACAGAATATGGATCTTGATGCACCGCAAGGAAGTAATAAATCAGGGTCAGGACATATCTGTACCTGTTTTACCAGGTAATATTTGTGATTCTGAGACTAAAACTGTGTACAAAGTTTTAAAATGTTGGTAACAAATGAAATGTATAAAACAGAAAATTATTTTTAATATTAAAAACATGAAATAAATTAAAGCTAAATTTTAAGCATTTGAAACTGGGAAGTCCGAACAATAAACTATATGACAAAAGATAAAATAACTAAATTGGTTTGTTTTTGTTTGGAGTTTTGCGCAAAGCTATACGATGGCTATCTGCGCTAGCCGTCCCTAATTTAGCAATGGAGGACTAGAGGGAAGGCAGCTAGTCGTCACCATCTACCGCCAACTCTTGGGCTACTCTTTTACCAACGAATAGTGGGATTGACCGTCACAGTATAACGCCCCCACGTCTGAAAGGGCGAGCATGTTTAGTGCGGACGGAGGATTCGAACCCGTGACCCTCAGATTATGGGTCGAACGCCTTAACTCACCTGGCCATGCCGGGCCCACTAAATTGGAACCGAAAAACGAGAAGAAACAATTGTTTGACAAACGATAGAATTAGTCACCTATAAATGAAAGACTAAAACACTACTAAACAGTTGACAAAAGACAAAATTAGCAGTTTAAATTGATAAACTAAAACAGTAAATTGTTTGAAAAATGCCAAGCTAAACATGCTAAACAACTTGCGCAATGTAAAAAAAAAGTTCTATGAGAAATATCAAGTGTTATCAAATTCAGAATCAAATCTATCCATGAGAAATCCCTAATTTGTGTGTCCAGTGTCCACCTAGCTTAACATCATTGTGCATGTTGTCATGGTCGTGCTTACCTAAATGTCTAAGAGGTCTTCATAAAATGTTACATTAGACAAGAACTGAATACTAAAAATTTTCAGTACTCAAGTTCTTAAAACACACATGGATGAAGGCAATCAAACGATGTGTTTTGCTGGATGGGTGTTGACATGACCAAATAAAAAATTAACACTAAATAAAAATTGTCTTAATTTGTTGCTTTCATGCTTTCGAATGGCACAACATTCACACAAATACTTATTTATAAGTATTAAGTTATTACACCCTTGTGCAAATTAATTTAAACAAATGGTCATTTTACAATATTTTCAGCATGCCGGCCGGTGTAGGCTCGCTGGACCCGCTGATTTCCTTTAATAGTCATTTTTTCACACAGACGGCGTTATTAGCTGTGTTTTGCAGTACGGTTGATCTATTTTTGTGATGTATTACGAAATATTGAGGAATATTACGTCATTCAAAATTGCGTTAGAAGGGCAAGAAGACCAGTCAAAAAACAACTTCTTACCAACTCAATAAAAAAAACGGTATCAGTGTGATCTGAAATATAAGAACTGGACGCAAGAACAATGGAGGAAGGTGTTATTCAGTGACGAGACTCATTTCTTCGTACAGGGTCAAAGAAGTCTGCATGTTCGCAGATCTCCAGGTGAGAAACTTCCAGAATCTTACATCAATCAGTTCGTAAAACATCCCTTGAAGAAGATGTTTGGGGGCTTTTTCAGCTACTATGGCGTCGGAAGCATACATATCGTAGAAGGTATGATGTGAGGACCACAGTACATCAAAGTTTTGCAGAGAAGAGTAATTCCACAATTGAAAAAGAGATTTTCAGATCTGGCTCCGTGTCACACATCAAAACTTGTGAAGAATTTTATGACTACAACGCGAATAAAGGTGCTGGACTGGCCTGGAAAATCTCTGGACTTAAATCCTATTGAAAATATTTGGGTGATTTGTAAAGACAGACTTCGGGGAAAAGACTGTACTACGAAAGATAAGCTAATAGAGGCCATAATTAAGGTGTGGTACAGCAATCCAAAAATTAGTGAAGATTGCAGTCAACTCGTGGACTCGATGCCGAAGCGGATTAATGAACTTCTGAAAAATAAAGGCGGTCATATCATGTATTAATTTGTGAGTAATTTTTGTATTCTCAGAAATAAAACAAAAAATTGAAAAAGTCGTAATTGTCCGTCTTGTTTCAATTAATTTGCACAAGGGTGTAATTAGAGCATCTGAAAGAAAGTAGACAGGAATCTATAATAAATGTGGACAAATATTCATTTTTTTTAATTCTGCATTTGTATCATTCAGAATAAAACGTATTATGAACAGTATCAAAAATATAACAGATATGAATGAAAAAAGCTGGATATTAGCGAATAATCACTTTTTACTGGTAAAAGAGTAACCCAAGAGTTGGCGGTGGGTGGTGATTGCTAGCTGCCTTCCCTCTAGTCTTACACTGCTAAATTAGGGACGGCTAGCACAGATAGTCCTAGAGTAGCTTTGTGCGAAATTCGAAAACAAACAGTTTTTACTGCTTCCTCTTTAAGACAAAAAACCAAAAAGGAAATTATTAAATAACATATTCGTATAAAAGTTCATATAAGATGGTATTAACATATGAAACTACAATCATACAAATAAATTGGGTCGTGCTTAACATATCAGAATGCGGAGAGCTGAGCCAAAGTTGAGATTGGTTAAAACGTTTGTCGATTGATTTGACACACCAAAATAAACGTACGAAGTCACTTGCAAAAAAAGTGTTAATGTTAATTTATGAATAAAATGTAATTATTATTTTTTGTTTCTGATAATACAAAACGAGATTAATTAATTGCTTCTGTCTTCAGATTATCAAGTTCGTTTACCAAGGTTATCCAGAGGTCACGAACAGAACTACTAGTACAGTCGAGAATGGTTCAGCCATGTACTAATACAAACACGGACCTCCTTTTGTTTTTAACAGCACTCAAAACCATATTCGCTATGATATATACTTAAGGAATGTATCATAATCCTAAGCATTTATTCACAGAAAATAAATTGGTTAATAATTTCATTGTTTTAAAAATGATGTCAAATTCATGCAAAGAAGCCTTCTAATTTAATATGTATAAATTGTGCATGTTATAAACAAAACTCCAAACTATACTAAATATTAATTATTTCGTTAAAAATGTGGTCATCCACTACAGTAAAGATTAATTGTTATATTTTCTCTAAGTTCTCTAGACCAATTAACAGATTAACGGTTGTCAGTGATATGTTTCAACAATACTTTGAGATATACTGAATACTACTTGTTTCACTTCATCCTGGCTTTTTCACTACAATAAAGACTAATTGTTATATTTTCCCTCGGTTGTCTAGACTAACTACAAAATTAACGGTTGTCAGTGATGACAGATGAAAAGTAGTGTCTTAGAGATCAAGATATAATTGCATCTGTAAATGTCTATTACAGATGAGTTGTTGAACTGCATCTGTTTCAAGATTTCCACCCATACAGGTGTAAGAAAAGATATAATGTTTAAAGATAGATTTATTTACACACATTAGTTATTTGCAGATAGAGAAATAGATGTATATGCAGTCCAAGAACAAAAACTGATTGAGGAAGTAAAACGTTATCAAGTAAAGGATAAACCAAAAAGTAAGTAGGTGAAGTACCTAGTAAGGAGGCTTATTTTTTGAAGAGCTTAACACATATTTTAACTAACCTGTTCAAAGTTAGGGCGAGTATCTGCATCTTCACATGACTTGAGGATGTCTCTAATTTGTCTTTGTTTACTTTTGACATGGCCCTTTGATGGATAATAAGATCAAATTCATATGATCACTCCATCCTGATAACTATTAAAGTCAAAGTCAAATACTCTCATCGGGAATAGTCAGAAAAATCGATATAGGTAAAAAATCCAGATTTTCTGATTTTTATTATCAAAATTATATAAAAGAAAAAAACTCGTCTTGAAATTCTTCATTGTTTTACCTCCAGATAATACGTATTTTAGCAATATAATGGACTATAAAAATATAGGTTTTTTTGCATCAACAATTAAAGTTTTTAAACCACAAAGTATTCAATTTTTTCCTGTT
Organism: Carcinoscorpius rotundicauda; assembly: GCA_011833715.1. Lineage (NCBI taxonomy): Eukaryota > Metazoa > Arthropoda > Merostomata > Xiphosura > Limulidae > Carcinoscorpius > Carcinoscorpius rotundicauda. The sequence continues at coordinate 54,789,546 of CM022395.1, forward strand.
TGATAATTAACACGATAAACAGAAAGCTTCCGAGTTTTCTGATATTATGTGGTCTTGTGGTTTTATTAAAAAAACAAAAACATTACCTCAGTATAATGTAAAGAGGGTCAAGTTGGCTAGCTTAAGCAGGGCTTGACATGGCCAGGTGGTTAAGGCACTCGATTCGTAATCCAAAGTTCGCGGATTCGAATACCCGTCACATAAAATATGCTCGCCCTTTCAGCCGCAGGGGTGTTATAATATGACGGTAAATTCCTGTATTCGTTGGTAAAAGAGTAGCCCAAGAGTTGGCGGTGGGTGGTGATAACTAGCTGCTTTCCCTCTAATCTTATACTGCAAAATTAGGGATGCCTCGCGCAGATAGTCCTCATGTGCCTTTGCGCGAAATTCAAAAACAAACAAACAAGCTTAAGCGGGCTGTAACAATGTCGACTTTCAATTAATTCATTCGTCGATAAAATATTCAATTCTGACAGAAAAGACTCAGTCTTGTCTATAAGTTTGTAAAACCGTTATTTATAAATCATTACTTGTAGTAATCGTCATTATAAAGTATTTTGTATATTAAAATATGTTTGTGTTAAAAAGAAAATTGTGTATAGCAATCTAGTTGGAAAATATCTTAAATTTAGTAAATGTTAACATTTAATTAACTTCTAAAATAAAATAAAATAAAATAAAAAATCCAGCGATTTGAAATCTTAATATCTAGCATACGTAACACATATAATCTTCAAAATACAGTATGCTATATTCCATGATTGTTATATCACATATAATATTCACTAAACAATACATTATATCCCTTGACTGTTGTGTGCCATATAACCTTCACATTGCAATCCACTACACTTGATGATTGTTGTATGACACATAATCTTCAAAATACAATACACTACATCCCTTGATTGTTGCATGACATGAACTTCACATTACAATAAGTTATACCCCATGACTAATAGACAGAAAAGTGTCACGTGTAATTGTTTTGTGAAAAATCAAATCAAATCCACTTGTTCTTTACCTAACTCCTATAACTTGACTTTTCAGCCATTCTTCCAAATAAATAAATATAATAATAATAAGTAGGGTGTGATATGCCAGTGAACACGCTCTACACATTCAGCTGTGAGCATGTTAAAAAGTTAGAGCAATTATTTAGTTCAAGTTAGGTATATAGGCGGAAGGTGCTGTTGATTGGTTACCAAGCAGTACAGATATTGATGGTAAGCTTCTCTGACATGCTCATCTCACAACGTGTTACTTGCTGCGTTACGCCATTTTCTGGCAATACCGGTTGGTTAACAAATGCTTAGGAAGGGGCCTCATAAAGACGACTTGGAATATTCAGATTGATAATTCCACCTGGATCTGTCTTAACATGTCTATTCTCCTGTATTAAAGTAGATAAGTAGTAGAAGTCAAGTTCCATCAGCAGTTCCCCTAGAATCTACCAAACTCACAATGTTAATGGTAGTTAAAAAAAAGACGAAAGAAATAACTCTCTTAGTCCTTGCCGCTTTGCCAATTATATCAGTGTGAAAATACCAGTTATTTCTATTGTCACATATATATGAAAACGAGCAGTACCGTTAACGTAAAACATAGCAAATATTCACCGAAAGAATTTGATAACACTGTCATTAGAAACAACTAAAAATCATTTTATTGAACGTTAAAGCTTAAACATTCAATTTCTATCAAAACAATTTCAAACATGGTTGTGAGAGCGACAAAGCAAGCCCAAAAGAAAGATGAACTCAACAGAAAATTAAAAACCAAAGTTAAGACTGGAGTAAAAAAAACAACAACTTGCAAAGGTATAGGAGAAAAATAACGAACGTACCAATAGTTAAAGAAGTTGAAAGATCATAACTTATGATCCCAAAGATTTAAAAGAAGAAGGAATAAAATATCTTGGACAGAAAAATCAACTGTAAGTCTGACTGTCGCAGTTCAGTGTCACATACCCTCATGCTGGTTGCTGTATCGACATGCAAGCAGAAGTATCCTAGAGAAGACACGAGCTCCCTTGTACCAGACAGATCAGTATAATAAATTACCATTGTAGTGTGAAACATTTTGTTCTGAGATCTCGATGCTGAAGATGAAAAAATAATTTTCATTTCAACAAACCAGACAAGACGGGAGGACATTGAAAATATTCGTGAAGGGTATTCACCAAATATGGATTAATTGAATTTGAAGAACAAAACTGTGTACTTATTTAACGAAGAAATAAAATTTGTAAGTTGAATTATCTTGAAACGCTTTCTTGAGATGTGATGAAGAAATTCCACTGCAATGTTTGATTCTGTAATTATGAAAATAAGCACTTCATGATTAGCAAAAAAACCCCCAACAAAAACAGTTGTTATCCCATAAACACAGGTGTAACATTAATACTTGGACAGAAACTCAAGCAAATGTGAATTAACGTTATGTACTACGAAATGATATTAGCAAAAAATATAGGTTAAGAATAAAGCATTCAGTAGGCCTAACAAGGTCTAAGAATATTTCAAGAGTTCCATCACTGTAATAAGATCACAAGTGAAATATAAGTCTGAGTTGGTGAATGTTTGTAGTATCTACAGAGAAAGTGGTTGTGAAAGAATGAAATTAACCTGCGGATGAAAAATGTTTGTACTCCCATCTATAGTGGCTTCGTAGAGGGTTTAATAATAATCAATATAAGATTTTCTCCAACAATCTCATCGAATATCACGACTGTTTTAAAGAACTAATGAATAAATATGATATGTCAGAGACGTGATATAAGAGATTCATTACTAAGCCATCAATATTTTTAAAGTATATTACCAAACAGGAAGAAGTCCAGAAGGAGATATAAGTTATGAGACAAATGATAGTAATGTGACCATTCTCTGGTTATTTGATATCAATAATTTTGCTTTGGAAGAAAATAACTCACTTGTTTTAGTGGTTGTTTTTATTTCGACTATCAGAAGATGAATGTCACCGCATAATAGAATATTTTTAATAGCAAGGATTTATTTTGCAGTTGTTACTTAATTATATTTAATTTTTGCTCTATTCAATATTCTGAAGATTTCGGTAAATAAAAGTAGAATAACAACATCGAGTTTGTTTATTTGTAATTAACCACAAAGCTACACATTGGGCTATGACTGCTTTGCTTACCACGGGTATCGAAACCCAGTTTCTAGCATTGTGAGACCGCTGACATATCGCCGTGTCGTTGGAAGAAGGCAATAATATGAAGTAAAAACATGTATAACAAGTAAAACATTAGCAGTTTCTTATTCATTCCTTAAAACTGTTTAATACTCCGATAACTTTAAATTGGTTAATAAGGGATGATGGTTTGCTTATTTTGGAATTTCGCGCAAAGCTACACCAAAGCTATCTAAGCTGGCCGTCCCTAATTTAGCAGTGTAAGACTAGAGATATGACAGCTAGTCATTACTACTCACCGCCAACTCTTGGGATAATCTTTTACCAACGAATAGTGTGATTGAACGTCAAATAATAACGCTCCCACGGCTGAAAGGACGAGCATGTTTGGTGGACGGGGATTCAAATCCGCAACCTTCAGATTACGAGTCGATCGCCTTAACCCACCTGGCCATGCAGGGCCAGGGAAGATGGATCATCAGGGGATTTTATGGTAATCCCCATTAACAGTATTTTCATGGCTGGCTCACACCAACAAATAAACCACGAGTCAAAATGCTTATATAATACTTCTTATGTTCTGAAAACTCATTTTATGACTCGCGTTCTACCAGCTATATTGAAGAAAACTGTTTTGTTGGGTATAAAAATGATGAAACATTTCCTGCTTTTATTTAACGTCACATATCAATTTTAGTGTTAGATAACTAGCTTCAGGACTTCCAATATTCCAATGAGGTCTGCAGCCATATTATCTCACAAAACTCTCAGGCTTTATCAAAACCGAGTCATTATCACTGTCGCTTGTACAATCAAGAGTTTATCTTCCAATCTTCTGGTGCAATGTTGATGAGGTTTTCATGAATTTTCAGAATTCTGGACAACAGAGAGAAAAATATGTATGAATGCTTCAGAATTATGAGATATAGTAAAGTCATAATTATGGGTTGAACAAACCCTGCAGACGTTTAATAATAGTCAATGATGTCAGAATAAAATGAAAAAAAAATGAATTTTAAAAGTATTTTAACGATACGAAGATAAATTTAAATTGTCTTTAAATCAGCTTAAGATATTCGGTCCAGGAAGGCGTGTATCAAAGCTATTGCATCTGTTTTGAAATGACTTAATGACAAATCGTCTTGAATAGCTAACAAGCGGTTAGCTAAATGAATGACACATAATATTATAACTCTTGAAATAAAGCAAATAATTAAACAGCCAATTTAAGCATATATACAACACATGCCACATAAGGAAAACTAACCCTTACTTTGCATAGGAAAATATTTAACTTAGTGGATAACACCTTTAAATACGGGACTATATCTACACTCAAATACAATAAACCCTTTGAACAGATGGGAACCTTTAGAAAGCAATAGAAATGAATAAATAAAACCAAAAACACAAAACAAAATGTAGCGTATAATAAGGAACACATTAAAATTTACGAAAAAAAAACCCTACTTATCATGTTATAGAAAATGAAGTTCTGTGTATTTTTTTGAATTTTGCACAAAAATACACAAAGGTTATTTGTATTAACCGTTTTTAATTTTGATGTGAGAAATTAGAAAGAAGGCACAGTGAGTCAACACCACCACCTCATGGATTACTTTCATCAAACCTGACAGTGAGATCTAGACATCATTGTTAAATTGTACTCAATGCCCCAGTATACGAGATATGATTATTGATGTTTAAGCACTAATGGGGTGTGAACCTCATAACTATACTTCGGCACGTTAACCCTTGGACTACAATCAGCGTAATGAATTAAAGAAAACTGGTTAAAGCAAGACAAACTAAACAAAATTAAATGATGGATCTCAACCGAATCATATTAAAGTAACCAAATCATAAAAAAGTTGTTTTTCTCAAATAAGTATGATCTTTGGGTATGATCTTAATAATATGTTGCACTAAATGATATATATGCATTTACATTTCAATATAATTTCGAAAAGTAATACTATAGAGTCAAGTACCATATTTTACAATAACAACCAATAGGGAGCGTGAGAACTATAATAATTAAGGGATGAACGAACCAGAAAATAATAAAATAATAAAAAAGTTCGACGTAATATTGAAACTAAAATATGTCTACAAGTAGCATAAGATGAAACAGATGTAAATACATCACAATGAAATTATACTAAAGTTATAAACTTCTTAACTAATCTGTTCAGTGTCGTAGACGAGATAACTCGTTCAAGCTAATGGGTAACACAGTGCCACGGACAAGTTAATTCGTTATCGATAATATTTAACTTCAACGCTAGATTTCAGCACCATACATGCATTTGACCTACTTACAAATTGTTTCACTTTCGATCCAAAATAGCGTCACGAAAAAGTTACAAAATGAAGAAGCATTAGAGTTGCATTGTAGCAGCTGAAATACTTGGCAGTCAACAGGTTAATTAAAGATGAAAGTTATTCATTATGTAATTCCACAAAAAACAAAATAAATAAAAAAAAGAAATATAAACCTAAAACCTGCAAATAAAGATCGTAAGAAAAGCTAAGCAAATAAAGCTGTATTTACTATAAACCTTATTTACTCAACCTACAAAGTATTATTTTCACCCACTAAATATAAATCTGGGTAACAGCATGAAGCCAAGATAGGTAGTCCTAGTTTGAGTAAATAATGTCTACAATCTCTATAGTCTTGTTTTGTTACTTTTTTACAATCCCTATTTGTAAGTTTTTATATTCCTGATTTCTTATTTATCATGTTTTCTGTTGTGCTTTTTATGCAAAACTATTAGCACGGGATTACTGATAGGGTAGCTAACCTTATAAATTGTAATAACAACAAACGTAGATAGTAGCTAGATAATGCTGTTGATAATGATTTACTGTAGTTATTGGCTATTTGATTACATTAATTTGCGATGTAAAACGTTTAGCTGCAGATGCAGATTGTTTGTTGGTTTTAGAATTTTGCGCAAAGTTATACGAGGGTTATCTGCACCAGCCATCCCTAATTTAGCAGTGTAAGATTAGAGGGAAGGCAGCTAGTCATCACCACACACCGCCTCCTCTTGGGCTATTTTTTAACAACGAATAATGTGATTGACCGCCACAGCTGAAATGACAAGTGTGTTTACTGTGAAGGGGATTTTAACCCACGACCCTCAAATTACGAGTAGAGGGCCCTAACCACTTGATTATGCCGAACAAGCTAGAGATTGTCATGGAGAATTGTTTGAAAATATAGTGACCATTTACATTTTCTGAATAATTAAATTATGTCTATATATAATATATAGCAATGGGGAAATATATACTTAGACTAAAGTACAACCTTTCATATAAATTTTCACCAATAGAATTTTTTTTGTTTTGGAATTTTGAGCAAAGCTATACGAGGGCTATCTACGCTAGCCGTCCCTAATTTAGCAGTTTAATGATAGAAGGAAGGCAGCTAGTCATCACCACCCATCGCCAACTCTTGGGCTACTGTTTTACCAACGAATAATGGGATTGGCTGTAACATTATAACGCCCCCACGGCTGAAAGGGCGAGCATGTTTGGTGCAATGGGGATTCGAACCCATAACCCTCAGATTACGAGTCGAACGCCTTAACCCACCTGGTCATGTGGGGCCCCAGTAGAAAAGCAGCCTTACATTTAGAACATCACTTTGCGTCTTTTAAAGTAATTATTATACGAATGTATGTAATAAAAGTTAATAATTTGTGTATTGATTTTTTTAACTCATTCACATCATACATAACATAGGGATTAGCTTCCTAAATACGTCGATTGTATAGTCCATAGAGCATTGCGTATCTTTATGCTACACTCATTCGATTATTTATTAATAACTGGTTTGTAATTCCTGTTTCACCCTATACTTAAGGATTAAAAAAAATTAGATATTTTTAAAAATTTAATCTCAAGAGGTAATGACAACATCGTTAACATTAGAATTATATTTAAGGATCATGGTTAGAGAGATAAAAAAACAGCTAAATTTATCAAAATTAGTACGAAAAGAAAATGAAGACTGACACATTTAACACAGAGAGTTTTAGAAGATTATATTAAAATGATTTTAAAACTGCAGAGCAGCAAGTCATATGATAGCACAATTGATACAAAGTCACGATTTAACAGAATGTATCAGAACTACCTTTTGACTTTATCTGGTGTTCGTAGGTAGTGTAGTACACTAAACACTGACCATTGAGAAAGCTGAGAAGTCTATGTGACAGTCACTTCAGATATAAACTATTCTTACACTCGGATCGAAGTGTTAGAATTTCCAGGGCAAGGTTATTATTATACGTAATAATAGCATTGGAAAACAACATAATATGGATCATCTTGTGAAACTAGGACCATTCGTACAGAGACCTGTAACAAGTTATTCCCACCTGTGGTAAGAAAAGAGAACCACCTTGTAGCAGGCGAGAACCCACAGTATCTTTGCAACATTATGTAACATAACAAAAAACGATTTCCATTTAAAAATGAGTTTATAAAGGTAAGGTTTCTAGTCATACCTCCTACTCAAGCACTGTATTCTCCTAGCAGTTGAAGAATAAAAGGAGTACTTACACTATTCCACACAAAGACTTATGTGTTAAGCTACCCCATGTAGCACCTTTAAATTTCTATGTGATTGAACGATTGAAATGTGACAGAATAAATGTCGTCCTCAAATGTTAACTGGATTATAGAATGCATAAAGGAAGAATTGGTGTGCTTTAGATATGACCGCTTTATCCTGGAAATCTTTGTAATGAGCAATATGCTTTAGGGTTATTGTAAAAATGCAAGATTGTCAGAAAGACTCTTAGACTGTTACTACGTAATAAGGTTCTTAATTATTTTAACATAATAACTCAACTAAATGTAATATATGATTGCACCAACACTTTAAGACTCACTGTACATTTTTTGGTAGTCCTGGTATTCTTAATCTCTATGTCAACACTGTTGAAATTAAAGTTAAGCTGCAGGGATCAAAATGACCATCTCAAGAATTGTTGTTTTCTCGTATTTTTTACTTATGTAACCCCTTCCTTTCGGCAACAGGGCATTTATGTTGGGTTCTTCAGTTTACACATAATTTGACAGGAAGACACTATTACACTTATTTTTTTACCTTTTAAACAAATCTTTTGCACCTAAATTGATTTAGGGTTGCCGTAGGAAATTGATTGTATATTTACGCAACTGATAATTTTCTAATTTCTTTGAAAACCTTACTTACTCACATAATATCAGTATTTTTCAACTTTCTCAGTTTAGAATTATTTAAAGTCCGATTTGAGAGTTTCATGATTGTAAGCTCGACGTCAACAAAATCTGAAAACTGAAGGGAGTGAATACTTTTGCAAAACATCGTATTTGCACATTCAGTTTTTAGAAGCATGTTGATTCTCAGCGGCAGTTCGAAAATTGTAACTAAACACGAAAATGTTGTCTACATTGCTATGTATTATAATTTATCTTAAATGAATCTCCGATTTATTATATTAGGTATATTAACCTACTATTGTTTCAAATAACAGAAAATCTGACTTTGAATTTAGAAGTTAATTAAATGTCAATATGTATAAATTTTATGTCATTTGATAACAAGAATAATACACACAATTTTCTTTTTTAACTCAAATATATTTGAAAATACAAACAACAATATAATTTATAATAGTTATTAAAATGACGATTTATGTACAAGAACTTTACAAACTTACAAACAATGCTATGTCTTCTATCTGGTCTGGAACTGAATATTTTATCGACGGTCTACGATGAACAAATTAATTTTATGCTGATACAAAGGTACACTTCTCTTGACAGAAAATAACCTAACTTCTTCAGACTCGAGTTTTTCCTTACGAAAATATCTAATGTTATCCTAGATACTAATGTCGGAAGTTAATTCATTGAAGTTTGTGATGTTCAAAAATCAATAAACGTTTCTATAAACTTATATGTAGTTTTCCTATCAATAAGCTTTTATTACTGTTATAGCTTCCGAGGTTTATAGAATATAACTGTAGCAAACCAACAATAATATTATGGTGCGTTGATTTAGAATCTTTAGGCAAAGTTCTCGAAAGTTCACTTGGCAATAATATTTTATTTACGCACGTAGTATATGTTGGCTCATACACTGAATAATATTCTACAAATTCAGAGAATAGGCGAAATTTCGTAACACATATTTAATTCTACCAGCTAAATGTATTTTTAAATATATATTTGTATGTGTTTTCCTTATAGCAAAACCACATCTAGCCATCTGCTGAGTCCACCGAGGAGAATCGAACCCTTGATTTTAGCCTTGTAAATCCGTAAAATTAACACTGTACATTCCAGGGCATTTAAGGCGATCGACTGGTAATCTGAGGGTTGCGGGTTCAAATCTCCATCGCACTAAATACGTTCGCCCTTCAGCCGTGGGAGAGTTATAATGTAACGATCAATTCCACTATTCGTTGGTAAAAGAGTAGTCCAAGAGTTAACGATTGGTGGTGATGACTAGTTGCCTTCCCTCTAGTCTTACACTGCTAAATTAGGGATGGCTAGTGCAGATAGCCCTCGAGTAGCTTTGCGCGAAATTAAAAAAACAAACAAGCAAATATATTTAACTAAAATAAGCATGTATATTAAAATAAATACATAATAGCAAATCTATTACAACATATATAAAAAATGTCACTTTCAAAGCAAACAAGAGAACACGAGTACTGTCAGCCACCCAAAAGCAGGTGTTGTATCACACAAGTTGAATGACATAGTGCAATATTCGTACATGACTGTCTGAGTACAGAGTGCAGTTTTGACTTTTTTTTTTTTTCACTGAGCTTAACATGCTAAGAGCCAAGGGCAAAATTTAATGAACCAAAACCCTTCCAGTGTATCTAGGTTCTTGTCTTTATTTGGTACTAACACGACACACTCTAGCTTGTTCACCTGCTGAAAGCCCTTTCAAAATATTGTCATGCCTCATGTTTACGTATACTATAACTCACTCTCCGCAGGCTGTAAATGCCAACACTTCAGTTACATCCAGTTGATGTTAGTACAGACTATATTGTTGCGCTTCAAAGAAACTTGTGGTGATAAGGCATTCGTCTGTGGTCTATATGAAGCTGGGAATTATCTACTTTTGCTGGTGGATCACATGATCCAACAAAGAATATTATAAATTCCACCATTAGGCTTCAAAGTTTTCTCTACTGGCTCTGATAACCTGAAAAGTCTTCAACTAGTAACTACAGATATACTGATAACTCAGTACTTTTTGTTTTGGTGTGATACGATCAATGTAAAACTAGTTGTATTACTTTTAAGTTGTTTATTCTTTGCTCATTGTACGAATCACTAGAACCTGAAAAGTAAAAGAAACTTATCGTAATTGGAAACTATAAATAGAATACATCCTTGACCTGGGAAAGATAACAGTCCAAGAGCCTGGTGTTTGACAGAAACTTGCTACTTTTACACACAGCATCACCTACTGGTGCAACTAAGATTTTCGTTCACAAAGTACAATAAAATACCGCTTGTGTATTGGACTCCTCCAATGTATACCTTGTCCAGTATTCTGTAATTTGATCACAGAGATGCAGTTCATCTCGTTTACAAGATATGTTTAGAAAAATATTCTACAATACATCCAAAACCTATTATTTCTAGGCTAGAGACAAGATCTGAGACAGAAACCTTCACATAGTGAGTTATGGCATCAATAATGACACAGATTCAAGCTTCTTCATTAACTGTAATCTTAACATCATTCATTAGGAAAATGACAGAGATGTAGCTTAAATAGCAGTGATTGATACATCTTGAGGTCTAACAGAGCTGTGACAGTTCCTGTATCAACTTAAATCTACCTGTTGTTCCGTATATTATAACCAACCCATATCAAATTATGGTTGGCCCTGTACATACTACAATAACAACCTATAATCAATGTTCCCTCAACTTTGTCTTTTTGTACTGAGCGGGCTTCAAATTTCTATTAGCACTAATAATTAGTCCATAAACGGTTTCAGCTTTCAAACTTTTCAAAAATTTATTCCTGTTTCTAACGCTGAACATGGATTTTATTTGAGTATCTGCTATCGTATGTGCTCTTGTTTTACGTTTAGATATGGTATCTTCATGTTGTAGGTTTATGTTTTCCATATAAAACTCTTACTAATACTCTAATTTGTGAGTGACCTCTTGTTTTGATGTGTAGTACCTGCTAGACTGATGCCTGGTCGTGCATGCATGCAATATGGAGAGAACATTGTATGTAACAATAAAAAGAGAGCTGCTCTCTACCCAAAATCAGTGGACAGGTGCGTACTGGGCAGCATAATTTACACCAACACACCCAACAGTGGTTACACCCTGTCAATTTTTTCCAATTTGTTTGCAGAGAAAGAACAAACATGAAAGAAATGTAATTATTTACAGCTGTAGCATACATCTCTCATGCGTTGTTCTTGGTATAAACCCAATATCTACAGATGCGCCATTGTTATTTCAGTTTGGGCAGTGACTTCAGGTTACCTCTGACACTTAGGTTGACAACTCTCAAGAGGGACGGCATATGCTGGTACATTTTGAGATATCTTCCTGGTGTAATCACAAATAAGAATGCTGCAACTTGATTGAGATGACCGTCTCACAACTAGTAATTAAGAACACTGCTTAAACTGGACATAACATCTTTAACGTCCATTTAATGTCATATCATACAAACTCATGAGGAATTTCTTCAAAGTCCAGACTATTTAAGTATTCCCTTCATTAAGTCCAAACTATTAAAGCATTCTCTTCATTAAGTTCAGACTATTAAAGCATTCCCTTCATTAAGTCCAAACTATTAAAGCATTCCCTTCATTAAGTTCAGACTATTAAAGCATTCCCTTCATTACGTCCAGACTATAAAAGCATTCCCTTCATTAAGTTCAGACTATTAAAGCATTCCCTTCATTAAGTCCAGATTATTAAAGCATTCCCTTCATTAAGTACAGACTATTAAAGCATTCCATTCATTAAGTCCATACTATTAAAGCTTTACGGACAATTACACAGTTACTAAACTATACAAAGTGTTGGCTCATTTACAGTGTTATGTTATCAAACTTTTTAAAAGTTCGTCTAATACTACCATCCTCTACCATAATATCCTAGATTTTTTGCTTATGGAACTGTAGGCTGCTGATTATGTTATGTACCCATTTCTTTAATCAACTCTTAATTGCATGTTAAGATTACCACAACACCAAATATTAGGTAGCATATAACCCACGAGTCAGATAAGTGGAAGAGATAAAACATATAAAATTAAGACCTCTTACAAAAGATACAACACATGAGACCAGGATTTATCATTACAGATACACAGCTGTAGCCTGTATACAAGTATTTATCGTTTTTGGTTGAGAAACGATGGTTATTTTAATCTTTCTCTACAGGAAATTGAACCCAAGCAAACATAAATAGTGAAAAGGTTTTTTTTATCATGAGCTATGCCCACCTTCAATTGTCTTAAAATTTATTACAAAATTAATAAATGCTTCAGGTTTTGGTTTTGTTATTGTTCACCAGAAAGCATAACTTTCATCGTGACGCTTCTTTAATTGATGCTAATTTAGACTATCACTCTTTTCTCATTGTTCAGTTGACCTATGGTGAATAACAAGTATATTATGTGTGTTTACTGACCTGATTATTATCTGATAAGATACAGCTCTCACTGTCCAACTTGTCTCATTGAAATCTTATTTTACAAGTCAATAGTTGAAGTCATTTAGGCTCTAAAGTTGAAGGAGCGTGGTTTCACTGAATGGTAAAGCAGTGACACATCCTCATAGTACGGATTTTAACTTCAAAAATTGACTTAAATATAAATTTGGTTGTATGACCATAACCATTAACTTGTGCGCCCAGTTTCTGCTTGTGTGCAACTAATTTTTATATTTTGTTATTTCCTTCTTATTGGTATAGTATTTTAAAATAACATATAAATCTACCAATGACCAGTTCCTCACTGTTTTGGATGCAACCTTAACTGCATTGAATTAACAAACACTAAAGAGATAGTACTGTGTGAACGTTAAGAAGTCAATTCTTTTGAGCCCCTCGCTAGTACAACGGTAAGTCTACAGATTTACAACGCTACAATCAGAGGTTCCAGTCCCTTCAGTGGACTCAGCAGATAGCCCAATGTGGCTTTGCTGTAAGAAAACACACACACACAATTCCTCTGAAAGTTATATGCTTCAATTATAAAATTTCAAGAAGAAGAGCTCACATTTCTTTCCGTTTTTTTATTTCAATAATTTGTGTGCCTTGTTTACGTCATAGATTTCTAATCTCATTGAACTTTTCTACAAAATATGACTTTCGTTCTTTTTAAGTCAGTCACGCCTTAAGTTTCGGTTTTGTTAACTGGTTTCACTGATGAACACAATTTTTACGTTTTGTTTTTATCTTCGTGCCAAGTTCTTGTTCCTTCATTTAACCCAGGAGAGAAATGTGTGTTTTCTTATATCAAAGCCACATCTAGCTATCTGCTGAGCCCACCGAGGGGAATCGAACCCCTGATTTTAGCGTTGTAAATCCGTATACTTATGGCTATACTGGCGGGAGGCCCCCAGGATAAATTGCTACACTTATTTTAATACAGATAAGATTCTCGTATCTTTGAACTCGGCCTAGAAACATATATTGAGAAAGTTTATAGTGTGAAGTGTGTGAAAGAAAAAGGCACACCCAGTTTCACAACAAATCAAAATCAATTTTGTTAATCCCTTTAAAATATCTAAAAAGAAAGTGAAATCACACTAATAATACAAATGAAGCAGAAGCAATGAAAATGTAATTTTTTATAATTTTTATACAAAACTACAGAAAGACTTCTGCGTGTGGCAGTTCCAAATTTTCAAGTTGTAGATTAAAGAGAAGACAATTAGTCAGCAGTAGTCATTTTTTTGTAAAAAACGAGTCACGAATCAAAATCCTTGAAATCATACTCTGGGCGTACTAAATGTTAAACCACGTTCAACGCAGTCAAAATAAAATGTACGAGCTTAGCAACAATATAGTTTTAGACATACGATGTAGTAAAACCCAAAAACTAAGTTGGAATTACATTTAATGTAACTACACTACTGATGTATAGTAAAATAACAATTGGACCTCTCTAATGTACTCTAGACATTTAAAGGACCGTGATGCCTTTCGCCCACCACCCTCCCTAGTCATTGCATCGAGTTAAATAAAACTAAACTACGTTTTCAACACCAGCGTAGCTTTCTCTTATCACTTATTAGAGACAGCTAGACAGGTATTGATCAGTCTTTACCCAATCTATATCGAATTTAGACGTATAAAATATGTCCATAAGGACTGCGGCAAGAGTTTAATATAACAAATGAAATTAGATTTACACGTGTAGCAACGACAGGATTGGCCACAAAATGCACCACGGCCTCGTTTTGACAAAAGTTTTTATACAGAATATTCGAACTGCCTTTCTGTCACGAACCGCCATTAGTCTTAACTGATAACGATGTTCGGCTGGTACAAAATCCAGTTATGCCTCTCGAAGTTGCCGCTTTTGTCCTCTTTGCTTACTCCCGATCGAGAGCAATTTATACAGGAAAGCCTGCACGCTTCTGGGCACGAACCCGTTATCGAACGGTAGCATGAGACAGCTTTAAGCCATAGCAAAATTGACGGACTCCCGATGAGCGGGAAAGACTGCAAGCCTACTTGTGCCTTGTCGTAATAATATTGATCACGAGTGCGTTCGGCCGGCAATTCGCCGCCTTCACGCATCATTGACATGTGCAGCGTGTGCTTGTGCTTTCAAGCACATCTTGCACAGCTACCCTGCGGGGAAAAAATGCACATGCGCGCTGAATGAAGAACGAATAATGCCTCGTCTGGTAGGTCACACAATTATTTTTCTTTCTTTCTGTTTTATTTTTTTATTCAAAACTACTGCCTGTTAACATCGAACAAGTTTAGGACGCAATTATGTTGAAGAACAGCATTGGAAATAAGGAACACAAGAAAACCGATCTTTAAGAAGTTTCCTTATTCTCCATAGTCTTTAATATTTTTTCTTTGTTTCGGTTTATTTTTGGTCCAAATTCGTTATTATATCATTTGCAGTTTTTCTTGCAACAGTATACCGTTGTCAAAGAATTTATCACATAATTTCAAACACTAAATATGGCTTGAATCTCAATGTTACAGTCCTTTCGGTAAAGTTAAAAACCACCCATTCAGTGTGTGTGAGTGGAAACGTGTTACGTTAATATAACAGTAAATTAAAAATAATAATTTATAAGCACAATAAGATGGTTTATTGGGAAAAGGAGGACAGAGGGACACACTACGTGTGCAAACAGTAAAGCGCCATTTATAATCAAATTAAACCAATCACCTCAAGTTCGCTATACGACCAGTCAATCCGCTAATAATGTCATTAAATGTCCTTGGCACAATCGAGAGGTCAACAGGAAAAAGCTTATCAACGCCGAGGACAATTAGCAGTAAAACAACAACAACCACATCAGTATTATAACAAACTAACATTGTCTCCACGTCAGTCAAAACTAGCCAGAACAATAGTGTTCGAATCAAACCACTATCGTACAATAATACCAGCACTAACCAATGTACATTGTTTGGCAACTTTACCTACTGGAAGAAACGAGAAATACAGAGAGATAGATGAAAATAATTTGAATGTATCAATTCTGTAACGGGCACGTTGTGAACATCTTATCAGAAAACTGACTTGAACTCTATTTAACCTGAGCGAAGTCGTGGGAGGTTAATCACCATGATCTGTTCAAAGCAGTGGCGGTTATAGGTCACGGTCTTCCAACATAGTGACAGTTTTATTTTCGATGTAGATATGAAAAAAGTAAATTAAATGATTGGTTATCTATTATTATAGATCAACTGGTAAAAACATCTATTGAAGATCAACTGGTAGGGATATCTATTATAACTCGTTGCTTTGTGCCATAAAACACTAAATCAATCAATCTATTATAAATCAACTGGTAAGGACATCTATTATAGATCAACTGGTAAGGACATCTATTAAAGATCAACTGGTAAGGACATCTATTAAAGATCAACTGGTAAGAACATCTATTATAAATCAACTGGTAAGGACATCTATTATAGATCAACTGGTAAGGATATCTACTAGAGATCAACTGGTAAAAACCATACTTTATGTACCCGATTGAAGCGAAGTTGATCTCTTCCAACCTCCAACATAAGTTCGTGACACCGCACAGATGGCTGTACATTCTGGTTATGTTGACAGTAGTAGCAACAACGCCATCTGTATTCTTAAGAGGTGAGTCAAGGTCATACGTTTCTGCTAATGTCCGATAGGTTCGTGTCGGGAGAAATCACGAATTATTTAAAAAGTTTTATTTCAAACCCTGCACCGCATAGTATTAGATCACTTAATATTTGCACCTGTTGAAAAAAACAAACAAACGTGATTTTTCATTAGATCGTTGAAAGGAAGATTTAAACCAGTGGATCTTCTTAATATAAAACTTATTATTTTTAACTTAAATTATCAGAAGCTGTGTTTAAACATTATATTTTTAAAACATGTTAAGAACGTTACAACTACCTATTTGACATCAGTTCAGGTTTACCTGTAGTCTCATTGGATCATCGAATTTTAGTAGTCAAAAAGTAATACCCTTAAGCTCGTACAGGTAAATATAGCTGTAGTCAGCCATTAGCTTGTTTCACTGGAAAGGGCGTGATGCGCGTCCTTTATCTGTTTTGCTTTGTGTGTTTTTTTTTTCATATAGCAAAGCCACAAAGGACTATCTGCTCAGCCCACCGAGAGGAATCGAACCCCTGATTTTAGCGTTGTAAATCCGGAGACATACCGCTGTACTAGCGGGGGGCATCTGTTTTGCATTTACCAACTACTCACTTGTCAGCGAAATTCTTCACAAGTCTTGTTTCTGTTATTGCAGTAATGAGTTACTTACCTATGTGCTTATTTATTAATCACAAATGTCACACATAATCGTACTTTAGTGTACTTACATTTTACAAATGTTATGAAGTTTGACCTTACTCTGAACTTTGTGAGTGCTCCTTCTACCACAGGTAATTAATTAATTATGCGTATTATCAGTTTCATCAGTGTTGTTGGGTTATTTGAAAAATGGGTTAGACATACCTTCATTTTTGCCTTCTCAATTTTTAAATAGTAGTTAACTTTATTTAGCTGCAGAGTATAAGAAAATACGCATACATGTTGTGTAATGTTTATTGTATACATAATGTAACTGATGATATATTTTACTGTATAATTAATGGAAGTGAAAATATGTTGTATTTGATCAGAAGTTTGTTTCTTTATAAGCACAAAACTACACAACATTTTATGTGTACCATGGATATGAAAACCCGGTTTTAATGTCATAGTTCTTCAGGCTTACCGCTGCATTACTATGGCGCTTTGATTATTAGAAACTGTATATTTATTCGATTTGGGGTTTTAATGACAGAAACTCAAGATTGATTTTATTTTGGCATATGGTAAAAGAAACTGGAGATATATTTTCTTTTATTCATGATTAGAACAAATTGGATGTATATCTCGTTTAGAGAAAGGACAAAAGAAACCGAATGTATAATTTATGTTCGCTATAAGACAGAAGGAAATAACAAATAAAGTTTGGTGTAATTGATAATTATTACGATTTTTAATGGCAGTCAAAATAAGTTACTCAGTCTTTATCTACACAAGTGATATCATGATATGATTTTGATCATTAAAACTTGTCTTCGGATTTCGAATCGACACGTCCGTTTTGTTCATGTTTATCTAACGATAGCGAAGGAGAGAAAACATAAGTCAGAGTTCCAAAATAAAAAATTATAATTTAAAATAAACATACTTTATCTTAAATGCACGTAAAGAAAACCTTCAAACACTAAGACAAATTAAAATTAACAACAATAAACTGTAAGAAAATTCCCCTACCCGTAAGAATCAAACTTATATGTCGGTAGTTTGAATTTCACACAATGCTACAAGCTCTGCGCTAGCGGTCCCTAATTTTGTGTTGTAAGGTTAGAGGGAAGGTAGCTAGTTATCACCACCAACTCTTTAGCCAACAAATAGTGGGATTGAGCGTTACATTATAACGCCACACAACTGAAAGAGAGAGCATCTTTGGTGTAAGTGGGATTCGAACTCGCGACCGTCGGATTACGAGGCGCGTGCCTTACCCATGCCATGCCAGTTTGTTAGTGTAATACAAACTTGTAAAACGTAGCTTTAGTAGAATATTAAAAAGTGGGTATAGACTGTGTGGAGTACGACATTTTATAATTATTTATTGAGTGCTTTAAGGTGTAGTCAGTATCACGTAACTGTTGAATAACTGATATCTTTACCTCCTCCTATCAGCTATTGCGTAGTTTGAGGACAAGTTAATTGTGAATCTCATCAGTTTCTAAACGTGACTTACAATCTCAACTCGACCCAGTCGGTTTATGCCCGGCGCATTCATAACTTGCTGGATCAGTCTAAACAGTTCGTTGTCTATCCCACTAACTGCTCTTTACTGCGCGACCACCCTCGAGCACTGTGACGACCACACACACACACAAGACTACACGTTATCTGATCAGTTTGTCTCTAGGTGCGCGTATTTAGTTTTCTTTAAAAATGCAAGTTTGTTGTGTGTTTTATATGTTTGAACGCATTCCTGATGTTGTAACTTGAAGTTTAGGTGCATCTTACGTTTTACTTGAATCTAAACCTTTTACAATAATTGAAGGAATAAAGTGTTGTCGTTTTTGTCATTGACAAATTAAATATTTAAACACGTGAATTCTCGAAAGTGGTATTATTGACAGAAATAAATTGTTAGAAAATAATATGTCTACAAAAATAAAATGTTGAAAACTTGTCGGGAAAGATTTTTACTCTTGTGTACGTCAAAAACAGTAAATATAGCATCTCGAGTATAATAAATAGCATTCCAAATATATTAGTATAATTTATTAAATCTTTATTTTTCAGAAATATTTCAGCTCCAAGACAATGACCTTTGACACTGAGAAGATATCACTTACCACTTCAACAGTAGCATCAGAAACTATAATACATTTCAATACATATGTATATGCAGTCCTGTTTTCTATATATGCCATGTTATTTCATAAAGATAACATTCCATTTGAAGGGTTGATTACATATATAGTTCATCTTCATTAACATTATATACAACATTCTTATCTCTAGTTTTAATATCAAATCATAGTAAAAGTCAGGAGAGTAATCAATTTTTTTAACAGTATCACGTGTCATCAAAAACTGAAAAACGATTTGTGTTTTTCGTGGATAATGCTGTATATCTGTGGCTGCTTATACTTTGTAGCTAGCGTACAGAGTTCACAATAATTTAAGACTTTTTCTGACCATATTCCAAATTAAAATATATCTGCACTTATGTTTGTAAGTGTGCGAATTTTGGAACACGAATGAAAATGAGTCTACAGCTTGAAACGGATTTTATCCATCTTAACTACGTGACTTCTCGTACGTGCGCTCGAACTCATGACATCACGACACGCTGGGCTTGTTCCATCACGAGACAGCTGTCAAGACATATTCAAAAAAAAAAAAAAAACCTTGCTTACACCTTGTGTTTCCGGTTACGGCGAGCGTAATGAGGTTTAATGAAAAAGCAGAGACAAATGACAGTTGGTTGACAGTATCTTTTCAACCATGAAATAAATACCCTGGAAGGAGAGGGTGCTGTGATACGTGGAAAGCGTGAATCTCTGACTAATACACCCAATTTGATCAATACAGCATTATCTTATTCTTTCAACTCCAACATTTTTGTATGTACTGCGTTTTAATGTATTTCTTCATACATGTGATGTTACTAGAGTGAATATAAACCGTGTATTTAATACTGGCGGTGTTAGTGCCGAGACATGGTGCTTGAACTGTGTATTTTATACGTTACTAACTGCGAGCTGATAACCACAAAAATATTCATTTCATACTCAGCACACCTGTGGTTATCGCTAGTATACAAATACAGCTTTATTTTTGATGTTTTTGTATCTAAAACTAGAAGAACTTGTCGAAATTCGACAAAATATATAAAACTGTGAAAAGACGATCGAATTCGTATTGGAAAATTGTTCACAAAATTTCCTGCTAAACAGCATTATAAATATTTGGACTTTCAGGGAAGTAAATTAATTTGAACCAGTCGTATAACAATAACAACAATATCAGTGATAAAACCATTGGTTCAGACAAATGAAACCCTGTCAGAACAAACACACGTATTTGAATATTGATAAAGCGAAATCATTGTTATATTATTCTGACCTCTTTGTAACGTTACTAGAAGCAAATGTGTTTATATTGAAAACTTTATACGTTACTGCTGTTAATGAATATTCTAACAGAAAAACAAAACATAAACTCATTAAAAGTGTGTATATATATATATATATATTATATATGTTTTTCATTGTGGTATAGTGGTATGTCTGCGGACTTGTACTACTAGAAACCGGGTTTCGATACCCGGGGTGGACAGAGCACAGAAAGCCCTTTATGTAGCTTTGTGCTTAATAACAAATTTTCTCATTTGTAACGTGGCCTTGCCTTCGTAGTATTTGTTTTCGTTCTATTCTATAAAATACACAAACGAAAAAAGGGCATTTTATTACCTTTCCATTGTTTTCCGTATCTTATTGTTCTCACTCGCCAAACAAGGAAATCGTTAGACCTACACAAACACACATCACCCTGGAGAGATTACTGAGATAATAAGCAGGCGCCTTTAGAACAACCAGCAAAAACACTCAAAATGTAAGAGAAAAAGAGTAAGCAATTAGTGTAAATTTTTACCTCAAAAGCTCGTAATTAACACTGTACTGTATGAACAGAAATAAATGTTGCTAATACTGTAATACAACTATTAAAATACTCAAATGATTCAAATATTTTTTATCGGAATAATAAAAAGACTACAGAATATATGTAAACAACTATTAGTGTACATAGTGAAGAAAATAAGGAATATATGTAATGTTAGAAACAAGGGCTACACTTGGTATTTATAACAAAAGATATATTTAGAGTAGAGAATAATGAACGTGTGTTATGAATTTTGCTTAGGCGATGAGTTTGTTTGTATTTGTGTAAGACTAAAGGGAAGGCAACTAGTCATCACATCCATCACCAACTCTTGGGCTACTCTTTTACCAACGAATAATTGGATTGGCTGTAACATTATAACGCTCCTACGTCTGAAAGTGCGAGCATGTTTAGTACGACGGGGATTCAAACCCGCAACCCTCAGATTACGAATCGAACGTCTAAACCCTCCTGGCCGTTCCGGATCTTAAGCGATAAGAGTACAAAATATAAAACAAAACATTTAAGGTGAAACACTCGCTAAATTAAAAAATATACATATTGACGAATTTAAAAAAACAACTCATTTTAATTCAGCAAGCGTTTTGCCTTGTTTGTCTTTTTTTCTTCTTTTTTGTAGTAAGTACAACAATCAACATGTGCAATGTAGAGAACAATAATTACATAAAGTGAAATCAAAGTTAATGTGTGTTGTAAAGAAAACTGTCTGCAGTTGTTTAATTAATGAAACGAATATAATATAATGTTTAGGGACAAAGGGACTCTTTAGTCGTATCTTTTTAAAACGTTTCTTTATTTTAAAATGGTGTTTTCAATGACGGAAAGGAGAGACGTAACAGAGTAGGGAAGAATTAATTATCAATGTAACGTATTTAACGTTATGTGTTTATTTTAATACCTACGCTTATTTTGGTATAATTTTCTTTTTTTTTGCATGTGACGTATATTCTTGACTGTGTATTGCGCAAGTTCCGCCTGTTCTAGAAATTTCTAGAAGATTCTTGAGAGTAAAAATCAACAATATTTGTTTTACATAAACGCGCTAGAACATTGTTGAAATTTCGAGAAACTCGCGTGAGTCGTACAAAAGCAGTTAGCCCAGAGACAGAAGAAGAAGAGTATTATTGGTCAGCTACAGTCAGTGTGCTGTAGGCCTTGAAAGCTATAATTGTGATTAACGTCTATTAATCGGAAAACTACAGAATTAGACCGGAAATGTTTATAAATTTCGAACATTATAAATCGTTCGACTTCGGTGAATAAATTAACTTCGAACGCTAGTATTTCTACAAGGACATTAAATATCTTCATCGATAAAAGTCAACTTAAAAGAGGTATTTGGCCAATTGAACGAGCTAGCTTTAGTGAGGTGTGACAACGTCAACTCAGAATTGATTTGCTCCTTGTGGACCTGGATGGTCGATAAAATGTTCAGTTCTGGACCGGATATAAGACTCAGTATTATTTGAAAGTTTGTAAAACTGTTGTATATAAACCATCGTTTGTAATAACTATTAGTAATAGCTGTTATTCTAAATTGTGTCGTTGTTTGTGTATTAAAATATATTTGTGTTTAAAAAGAAACTTGCGTGAATCGACATTTTTGAAAAATATAAAATTAATACATATGTACTTTTAATTAACTGCTAAATTCAAATTCAAATTTTCGGTTGTTTGAAATAGTAATACGTTAACATACGTAATATAATAAATCGGAGACTCGTCCGAAAGAAATAAAAATACGTAACACCGTGGAGACATGGCCCTCACGAGAAGTCCTCTGATGGACGTAAAACTTTCGTTACTGCTTCAGAGGACCATGATTGAAATATAATTACGGCCAATGATTTGGAGAGATTTACCCTTATTCAAAACAAACAAGAACCTTTCATAAAGTATTTCCCTTAAGAGTCAACTGGAGGATCCGAGGTCACTAAGGGATCTTTATAAGACTCCCAGACCAACACCACCCAGAGTAACACACCAGATCTGGTTAAAAACATCAGATATTGAGATCACACCGTGATGAGTAGATCGTAAGGTAATAATAAGTATCATTGGACAGAGAGGCATACTGCTAATGTGGATCTGATAGCTTCAGCATTTTCATCAAAGCAGAGAAGTTCATGTTAAAAAAGATAGGAGGTCTGCGGATCTTGTATGTTGATGTATTTTTGACGAGTGTAAGTGTTGAACCACAAAGCATGAAATAGGAAACAGATTTACATAGAGCCAATCAATCTTTAATTGACATGACAAATTACTTCCCAAGAAGCCTTTCATACAATATCAGAACCTCGTCAGTCAGTCTGGACGATGAGAAACAAAGACATCTCTGAAACATTAAATGTAACTTGCCTTATGTCTTGATAAATAATATTTTAAACTGTTATAAATTGAAAAATAATCAGTGTAAGTTCAAACAGTTGTTAAAAGGCATGCTAATCATTCCCGGTTAAACAATATGAGACATTAATAGTTTAATAGGGTTCAAAATATTTAGAATAAGTTACCTATGGCTCTCCCTGTACAGTTTACAGTATCAAACTGTAAGTAAAAACAGCGTTTAAGAGAATCGTTTGTTTCTCACCTTTTAGGCTAACTGACGAGTTATAATATTGTACAAAATGCCTCTAATTCTGTAACTTATGAGAGACAAATGAAAATTTTAAATGCTATTTTTACAACCCAGTGATTCTGAATTTCAAGCAGACAAGTTAGGAAGAATATGGGAGAGAGACCTCTGAGGCTTACGTGAATTTTGTCACAAATTTTAGGCTAAGTTTCTAATGCTTCAGCAGCTTTCGAAATTTGTGTGTTTTTCTTATAGAAAGGCCACATCGAGCTATCTGCTGGGCTCATCGAAGAGAATCGAACTCTCGATTTTTTTCAAAATTTAAACCGTAACATTTAAAATATGTTCAATGCTGGAAATAAGTAAAGCTGTTGTTGTTTTGAATTAAGCACAAAGCTACACTAGGGACTATTTGTGCTCTGCCCACCACGGGTATCGAAACCCGAATTTTAGCGTGTAGTCCGCAGACATACCGCTGAGCCACTGGGGAGCAATAAGTAAAGCATTTCCTGGAAATGACAATGAGTTTCTAATGCAAAATCAGGGATGCGACAGTGTTGGTGAGGTGTTCATATGATGTAAAAAATTGTGTGTAAGTTAGCCGTACACAACATTGAGTACTCAGTGCATAAAACAGTGAATGCACGTGGCGTAGACAACAATGACAACGCATGGAGTTGATAACAATCAGTCTCATATTGTTGAGTTTTTTTCTTAGAACTCAAAACTTTGAATTAAACTATGTCATTAGGTGCAGTAGTGAATATTTTGTTATGCGAATCTAATGACCATGGCTAAACGCCAGGCAGTAAGCACAAAGACGAGTCCAGACTGTCGGTTACAGCCATTACCCTAATCACAGCAGGCTACGGTGACACGAACACTTGGAAGTTTGGGTATAATTTGAAGCCAGGCGCCAGCTGGTGTACTTTCTCCTCTGTGTTATAGTCAGTACACAGGATAAGGCATTATTGCATGAATACGCAGACCAGACAGACTTGAATTACGTAGCTTGTACTCCTTTTTCTAAAGTAAGGGGGGAGGAACTTGTGCTTAAAATCTTATTCTGCAAGCAAATAACCGCCGATGAAAAGGGCTGTAATAATACATACTTTTTTAAATTATTAGAGATTTATATGGTGTATCGTACAATAACCTTGAGAGAAATTTGTTCCACTTCCCTCTGAATCTCTGAATACGGATTTATCTGTTTATATAGTTTAAATTGATTGCGCCACCCCATGCAAGGGAGACTTAATGCAGTTAAAGATATTGTTTGTGTCATTGTACAAAAGGAGAAAAATAAAACAATTGAAATAAATCCAGTAAAAAACAATGAAGAATGAGACTTATGATTCTGTGTAGTAAAACTAATTTAGCTAAGCCTATAAACTACTTCCCTGCTATCTACTTGTTACTTGAGTTCCATCAAAGTTTATGGAAATTGGTACAAGATCCTTGACTGATACTTGTTCGCAACAAGATAAACGTATTATAATAATGACAGGAAATACATTTTAGTACTTATAATCAGAGCGTCGAATGTTTAATAAAATTATGGTATTTTCGTTACAAGCAGACGACAATATATATTTGTATGTCGTGGGTTTTCACACACAAATTTGTGATAGCGTGCCCCCAGGGGGTCGTAAATTATCTTTTGGGGGTTCAAGTGATGAGTGTATAAAGTCAATAGTGCAATAATATAAAATTAAGTTTTGATGTAATTTTTATCATTAAAAATGTAGATAAAAATGTGTACACTTGTTACTTTATGTAACATTAAGAAACACCATTTTTTCTGTTTAATAATGCTTAAAATACACGATAAATATGTTTAATTAATTTATCAATTACCACATAACAATAGTTCCTCGTTTGTTTATTTGTAGTTAAGCGTAAAGCTACAAAATGGGCAACGTGTGCTTTGCCCACTAAAGGTATTGAAATCTGGCTTTTAAAGTTGTAAGTCTATAGACATCCCTTTGTGCCAATGACAGGCTAAGAGTTTCTATTTTGACAGAAAATGAATTCAAATTACCAGGGAGTGACATTTGAAATCGGTACACCGGCATGGCCAGGTGGTTAAGGCACTCGACTAGTAATCTGGGATTCGAACCCGCGACCCTCGGATTACTAATCGAGTGTCTTAACCACTTGGCCATGCCGGTGTACAGATTTCAAATGTTACTAGTGAGAAGGCAGCTAGTCTTACACTACTAAATTGTGGACGACTAGCGTGTAGCTTTGGGCGAAATTCAAAACACACCAAACTTCCCGAATGGCGAATAAATCAATATGTATAAATTTCAAAGTGAAACAATAAAAATATTTTATAAACTTTGTTGCTGTTCATTTGAAGTAAATAAATAAAACCATACATACATAAAAGTATAAATACTTATTTTGTATTTTCCATAGTGCTCTTCAGTTTATACTGTTGTATATTTATTGCATGTAGTGTACGCCGTGACTGATAACAAATACTAATCATGTTTTATGTTTATTTTTAAGTGTGTCTTTGCACAATGTGGTTACCTCATTTACGCTGATAGATGTTCCTAAAATACGTAAACATTTTATGACTTCTGTGTCATGTTGCAAAGCGGAATTGTTGGAGTAGTTTGATATCTATTTTTAGGGTATATGCCCTATTATCCTGTAGATGTATTATTATTGCTACAATACTCCTCACTAATATTTTTTACCAGTACTTTGTAGTTAATTACACCAAAAGTATCATATAAGGTTATTATTTAGCAGCTTTTGTTCTTGTTGTTTATGCAAATTATAAGCCTGAAAAGTAAGAATAGGCTTAACAATAAGCATTTTTGAAAATAGCAGGTTCAATTTACATATTTATCTGCTGACTTACAAATCTAGAAAGCGGGTTTCGATACTCATAGTAGTCGAAGTACTATAACCTATTTGTGCTTAACTTCAAAGAAACAAACGTCAATTTAAATTGTAAATTTATATCACCAACTTTTAACACACAATATGCTCTTGATGTTTCGTTCCTGGAAATCGTAGCTAGTCTAAATGACGCAGTTTATTCACAAACCATTAAACTAAACTTAAAGTTATTAAAACTATGCAGAAACCACGGACAGCATGTAAGAAATACAAACAGACAATATATATGTATTCACAAGAACGTCAGCTCGTGATCTGTTAAGTCAGAGATTAAACTGGTGAATATTAAAACAAAATATAATAAAGTGCAAATGAGGTGAATAATACATAAAATATTTACACATGAAAGAAAGATTGTCGTTGAAGAGTTCATGAGCTGCACATAAATTATCAGTTTGGCCCTTGCAAGCCTAACTTCATTCAATGTTCAGAATATCTAACTATTGTTAAAATTGTTGTTTTTTTTTCTACTAATGGAACTCAATGCTAAAGTAAAGAGTTTGAATTCTTACGCATATTTACGTGGCATTTACACAGCCTATTTGCCAAATAATTGCAACTACATCTTTAATATGTTTTTTTATATACAATTGGTTTGTTTTGAATTTCGCGCAAAGCTACATTAAGGTTATCTGCGCTGGTCGTTTCTAATTTAGAAGTGTAAGACTGGAAAAAAGGCAGCTAACCATCACCATCCACCACCAACTATTGGGCTACTCTTTTACCAACAAATATTGGGATTGTTCGTGACATTATAACGTACTCAGGGCTGAAAGGAAGCATGTTTCATGTGACGGGGACTCAAACCTTTGATCCTCAGATTGCGAATCGAGTACGTTAACTACCTGGTCACGCCGGGTCCAGGAAGAACGAATGGAATAGTCTTTGGTCATTGCAAACCTATATCAGTAACGAGTCCAACTCACGACAACTCAACCAACGTCACCAACATGGTAACTTTTTACTGAATTAACAACAACAGGTAACTACAGAATGTTGTTACCCCTTCCCTATACCACGAGTGAGGAGACTAGCATCTTACAAACAGATATTCATAGATTCGTTTTAAAATATTACCACAGTATTTTACTGCATAGGTCGGAAAGTTTACTGAAAGTTAAAAAATAAAGTGTCAAACTAGCTACCAGTTTTAGGAGCCTTAATTTTTTTTTAAAGTAAGAACTAATTGATTCGCAGACCAGGTGGGTGACTTCACACGTCCTTGCTCAACTACTATCCTTATCACGAAAACTCAAGAGTCCAATTTCTTTTTAATTCCCTTAGCAAAGATGTGAACATCGTCTTCACTCAGTAATCGCAGGAAATGGGCAGTGCAGTCAGCAAACAGCATGAATAATTGTCTTGTGACTTTCTCCATGAAATAACTGCTTTTGAAACATGTTGGCATGTGAAAGAGTTTGGCTCATTAGTGCAGTTGTGGGCGGTAGAAACACCCTCATATAATTAGATGAAATAAAACAAAACTTAACATAAATTGGTTGAAGAAGTTTTTAACTGTTTTAAAGAAACAAACCTTAAAACACAGCTATGTTGTTAAGAAAAGACTATAATATCTCACGGCAGAATCGCCTAGTGTGGTTTCAATGTTTACATTTATAAACTGTATACATAAAGTTAATA
This sequence comes from Carcinoscorpius rotundicauda, assembly GCA_011833715.1. Taxonomy (NCBI): domain Eukaryota; kingdom Metazoa; phylum Arthropoda; class Merostomata; order Xiphosura; family Limulidae; genus Carcinoscorpius; species Carcinoscorpius rotundicauda. The sequence continues at coordinate 54,817,802 of CM022395.1, forward strand.
ATGACTACCAGTTATTTTACACTAGCAATTTCCATACAATAGGCAGGCAAAACGTATAATCATATGAGATCTATCCGTTGCATGCAAATGATGAGAGCCGTGAGACTTGTTTAAAGGTTATTTACGTTGTTCTTTATGTATTTATATTTGTAGTTAAATGTGTCTTCACATTAGACGTAAATATTTGCTATATGAAAAACATCTACCGTGTTCTGTACTGAGCCTGAAGTGGACTTTTCTTATTACTGATATAAAGCCATCCTATAACTCTTGTATTGATTTGGTCAGTTATGTAGGGAAGATTAATGTAATTTATTGCCTTAACAAGAAACCATGATGGTTAATTTATTATTATTTTTTTGAATTTAGACCAATGTTACTTGAGGGCTATCTGCGTTAGCCATCCCTTATCTGGCAGGGAAAGTCAAGATCACTCATCGACAATTCTTGAGCTACCCTTTTACGGACGAATAGTAGAATTGATCGTCATTTTATAATACCCCTAAAGCTGAAAAGGCAAGCATATTCGGTAACGAAGATTCGAACCCGAGACCCTCAGATTGTGAGTCAAGCGCCCCAGACCATCTGGCTATTCCAGGCCTTTCTAATGAAACGGGCTATTTAAGTCAAGGATAATGGGTATTAAAAGGAGAAATGTCGAAGAAAGCAATTGGCGAGTTAATTTAAGAAAGAGATGGAGGTAAGAAGGATAAAGGATATAAGGGTTGGCAGAAGGATTTATGGTATCTTGTTAGGATGACAGATGTAGTGAAGAAATAGATGTCATGAAACCACCTCAGTTTTTAACGTTATATTTTGAATTGTAAAAGCTTTTATTTCATTGGGAAAGAAAGTGATTCTTAGTGGCTTTAAGTATTCTGTGTGTATAATGCCTAGTCTGTGTAGACATACATACATGCGAGGAACAATTTCTGAAACCAGGGCCGTAGTATGCGGTTAGGCCGGTGAGGTTATGGCCTGGCCACTTTTTCGTAGTTACAACTTACATATTAAAACTTGCTTCTGTTAGTTCAATACATTATGCTGTGTGTGTGCAGTATTTGTAATTGATATTGCTCAAGATTTATTCTCATAGCATAACATTTTCAAATTTTTTTCTGGGGGAATTCCCCCAGACTCCCTACAAATCGCAGTGTAGGAACGACCTGACCGCTCTGAAACTGTTCTGTATGACAGCGTCTGAAACAGTTATATCCAGATCGTGACAGTGTATGTAGTATTATATAAATGCTCATTGATGGAAAATTAAAAAGAGTGACAAACTAATCTGTTTGGTTTAGTTTTAGTTTGAATTTCGCGTAAAGCTAGACGAGGGCTATCTTCGCTAGCTGTTCCTAAGTTAGCAGTTGCAGATTAAAGGGAAGGCAGATAGTCGATACCATCTACCGTTAACTCTTGTACTACTCTTTTACTAACGAATAGTGGAATTAACCGTCACATTAGAACGCTTCCACGTTTGAAAGGGCGAGCAGGTTCTAAGTCGAGAGTGTTAACAACCAGGGCATAAGACAGTCTGCAGCAGAAATGAAGTGGTGCTAGATAATATAGAAGAGTACGAAACTGGTTTTAATTTTACTTGGCCCAGTAAAAAAGTGGTAAAATAATGTTTCGATATTTTAAAGTTCCACTTCAAAACAACAAATATGAAACCTTATAATAACAGGAGATCTGATTATTTTTGTTTAACACAAAAATAAATGAGAATTGATACACTAAGAAATTAAAGGTTTGGTTTATTTTGAATTTCGCGCAAGGGTAAACGAGGGCTATCTGCTCTAGTCGTCCATAATTTAGCATTGTAAGACCAGAGGGAAGGCAGCTAGTCATCACCACTCACCGCCAACTCTTGAGCTACTCGTTTATAGTAGGATTGAGCGTCACGTTATAACGCCTCCACGGCTGAAAGGATGAGCATGTTTGTTGCGACGGAAATAACTTTATTTGAATACCTCCATCTTCAAACATGATTTGCCGGTAGACCGCTACTGACTACTGATTCATATAGTTTCTTCCCTCATGATAATAAACCAACTAATAAACCAAGGCTATGTTTGGGTTTACCGAGCTCGGTAACCATGGGTAACGACAAACGTATCTTTGAATTAGAATTACAGTGTGTGCAAAATACCGATAAACCATGCTTAATGCAAGTTAACTTCAGGAAATCTGATCTAAACACCTTTGCCAAACAACCTAAGTAAAAATATATGAAAGTCATGTGTTATAAAAAGTTATAACTTATGATAGCTTCGTGTTACCGTTATTCACCTTTTATCTCATGTTGCTATCTTTATATTTAAATAAAACTAGCTCTTAAACTATATTATAACCAATCATAATGGAGACAAGTCCCTTAGGTTGAACAACAGTGGATACCATAGGACTTCAATGGGGGCTTTGTAATAGTGATTAACTGTAGCTGTGCTAAAAAAGTATTTCATATCTCATAGACCAGCTGAGAACAGAAATCTACTCAGACTTTTTGAAGGTTTTTTTTTAACGAGGAATTTTTACGCCCTGTGTAAATAACAGTAATTTCTCAGAATCCACATGAACATTTGTAACAGTATTATTTAGTTGTAACTTATTCATGTGAGTTCACATGTAACCAACTTAAAAAACATTGTTACAATAAAAGAAGGGCTATCATAAGAAAGTTAGAGAATGACAATTAAGTTTGGAGATTATACATGGTTATGACATCTTCCTAGAACATGGCAACCACTCGGCTCTAAGTTCAAAGGCCATGACTCACATTATTCTCAGACATTTCATGCAGTTAAAATAAAAGCTCCAATGGTCGTTGTAATGTTTCACAAACACATTGTTTTAAGCACATGGAAAATTGTAATCATATGTTGAGAAATATTTTCCTATTTTACGGCTGGACCTGAAAGAACCACAGAAGCAAGAAGAAGAGTCAAGAGTCAAGAAGTCATAACAAATATGGCGTCATTTCTGTTTACTCAAACCTAACGGTTGATAAAGTATCCACTGAAAATCAAACACTAAATTTCTGCGACAAAGTAGATAAAGATTCAAAATTAAATTAGATGCGAACAGCGTAAGAAAACAAAAGGGATTAGCTATTCTGTAATTTGAAGCGTTAAAAGAGTATGAATAGCGTCATCTAGGGGGGTCAGTGTTATAACTTGTAATTTAGAGTACACAGTTGACATTCTAGTTTCCTGCTCGTACAACGGTTAGTCTACAGATTTACAACACTAAAGTCAGGGGTTGGATTTCCTTCAGTGAACTCCGCAGATAACTCGATGTAGCTTTGCTGTAAGAAAAACACAAAATGACATGCTAGAGATACTGAGTTTGATCTCAGGTTATATAAAAAAGCTAGATTACCGAAGCTGTGATAAAATGCTGGTCTGTGATGACTTCCTTTCTTTTATGTTAAAAGTTGCTTTGAAAACTCGAAACGAATAAAATGTATACTTTAATATCATAAGGGTCTTGCTGTGTTTTCTTGTAAATGCGTTATTTTGGGGGTTTTGGCAGTCAACACCCAGAGGTTATTAAGATTAGATTAGCTTTCTTTGTAGACTCTTAACATGTTATATAAGTCATGACTTTGCTGAGAACAAAATTATGAAACAGAATAAATTCTATTAAGTTTATTCTACAATTTTTACAATCATTCTTTTTCTTCTGTAATAAAAATTGTTTTCGGACGAGTCTCAGATTTATTATGTTACGTATTACGATTTCAAAAAGTCGGACATTTTAATTTAGAAGTTATTTGAATTTTGATTTGTGTAAAATTTATGTTTCTTGCCAACAAGATTGATACACAATTTTCTTTTTTAACACAAATATATTTTAATATACAAAAAAAATCCAATTCATAGAAAGTGTTCTTACAAATAGTTGTTTTATTACAAAAAGTTTACAAACTCGCAAACAATAATCAGTTTTCTATCTGGTCCGTAAGATAATATTTTATTGACGGTCCAGGTCAACAATACACAAATTACTTTTATGTTGATACACAAGTATACTTCACTTGACGGGAATGCTAGCTAGCTCTATTCTTGTTTAGCCTAACGCCGTTTACAAACTTACTTTTCATAGAGAAAAAGATTTTTAGTGGCACAGCGGTATGTCTGCGCACTCACAACGCTAAAAATTGGGTTTCGATACTCGTGCTGGGCAGAGTACAAACAATTCATTGTGTAGCTTTGTCCTTACTTTTAACCAAACAAACACAGAAAGAGAAAGATATATAATATCCTTGTAGAAATACTAATGTCCAAAGTTGAACAGTACGTAGTGTTTGAAATCAATAAACACTTCTGGACAAATTCTGTAGTTTTCTGCTTTATAAACTTTAATCACAATTATAGCTCCTGAGGCTTATAATATACTGACTGTACGTGACAAATAAAACTCTGTTACTGGTACTTGGCTAGCATTTATACCAATTAAGAGAGAAGATTTTCGAACGTTCAACAATGTTGAGAGACACGCTAGTGTTTACGTAAACCATATATTGTTGATTCTTGCTCTCGAAAATATTCTACGCTTTAGAGAGCAGTTGGGAATTGCGCAATACACATCAAACAATATATGTCACATGGATGAAACTAAAACAAATATATATTTTAAATTAAATATATAACAGTAAATCCGATACAAGATATATAAGGTTATCCATTTACTTATGCATAAAATATATGATAAAAATGACGCAAAAATCATGAAGCACATTGTGCTTTTCCAAAGGAAGTTGGCATAGTGTTTAACTGTTGTGTTTATGATCACAAACAGAGTTTGTTCCTAATTTAATGCTCAACTGAATGTATCTTTGTTCGGTTCTAAGGTCAAAGGTACTGAGACGACCGTAGACTGTTTATGACAGTGAATCAATGCATAAATAAATGTTTTATATCTCGTATAATTATGTCGCTACAAAGAGACAATGACATCATACATGAAAACACTTCAGTGAGTTTATTTTTCACAGTTACTTATTGCTACACTCGCGTTACTAACCTCTAATCTTAACCATTTCTTGTGACGTTACCTGAAGAAGACAACTATTTTCGTCGAGTTAAATCCATTTATGATACATTTATATCGTAAGCCAAACTCTTCTATAGTTTACGTATCAATATAACTATTGTTTAAAAGTTCCGGAGACTTAGTTTGCAGTACTTCAATTTCAAAGCTTTAGTTGCACAACGACCTTAAGCAGTGCATAAACCACAACATTCCCGTAACAGAACACTCCAAACTTCATGCTTCTATCTTTATAGATGGATGTTGGACTTGGTAAACAGATAAGCTAGGTTGTTGGAATGACAATCACGTGGGAAATCGATAGTTGGATACTCCATTAATCATTTTTTGATTGAGTTGATCGAGTCTAAGAGTATAGATCGAGATGTCTTAATCAGCTCCAATCGGAACAACCTACACCACAATAACTCTCACTTTTGTCTAAGTATTTATATCTAGTTCATCATATATAATAGTTGAGACTGTAAACAAACAGTTGTAGATATAATGTTTTTGTCTATTTCGCCCAAATATTGTAATTTACTTTACACGTATTTTACTTTAAATTGCACTAATATTCAGTTCTTTTTTTTTGACGAAGAAATGCTGATATTAGAAGTACTGTATGTATAAGAAAATAAGTAAGAGACTAACTGGTCTTATTTGTGAAGTTACACTTACCGTTAGTTTGTGAAACTGTTTAAGTGTAGAACCTCTAGTGAAAGAAATAGAACGCTTTCTTCGTTATTAAATGGACTAAACTTGGCATTATTATTGTTTTGTTTTTCGAATAATCTAAAAGATTTGTTTGATTGTTTCTGAATTTCGTGCAAAGCTACCCTAGAGCTATCTGCGCCAGCCATCCTTAATTTAGCAGTGTAAGACTAGAGGGAAGGCAGCTAGTCATCATTATCCACCGACAACTCGTGAGGTACTCTTTCATCAACGAATAATAGGAGTTACCGTCACATTATAGCGCCCCTACGGATGAAAGGAGGAGCATCTTTGGTGCGAGAGGGCTCTCGAACCTGCGATCCACAGATTACGAGCCAAGCATCCAAACAACCTAGCCATGCCGTATCTAATCTAAAAAAACTGCCCAACAACCTTTCCTGTGAAATTAATTTGAATTAAACATGTTTGTTTTAAGTTTATTATTTTTATTCAGTTGCTATAGGTGTGTGTTATTGGGCTGTGCTCACGTTTTTAGGTTCTTTATTAACATAATACAGCAGTTACACCACAACAACGCAGTATTTGTTCTTCACGGATGTACGTATACGTTGGCTGGCTAATTCACATATCATGCTAGCTCACGTGACTGGCTATTATATACGCTTCCAATAGAAATCTGTAATTTAACGATACGACACGGGCTAGAAAACTCGCGTTGCTAATCTCAATACATGCAGTACACATGCTTAAACAAGGACAAAACTCTGCTTTCGTAACTTAACAAGCAGTTTTAGTACTTCTTAAGCCATGAGTCTATTCACACTGAGTAAATGAGTGAATAACTTTATCATTTATATATATATATATATATACATTGCAGCTCTGTTCTAAAGAAACCTTCTTTATCAGAGCTACTGCAACAAAAGATATCAAAATACTTCTGAAATTCAGCCTTTTTATCAACAGCTTCCTTTGCTGCTTAATTTGTTTGTTTCCCTAAAGAAAAAATTCATAAGGATGAAACAACTTGATTATCTATTTATTCATGAGTTTTACTTTGTTTTATAACTTGATCACCTATTCAAATTCTGGCATTTTGTGCTCTGCTCTACTGTGCTGGTAAATAAATCTTCGCGCATGTACACTTACTGACCACTTTATTAGGAACTTCATCTAATATGAGACTACTACGTCGCAATATCTTATTTAGACGTGTAATAGACTTCATAAGATTCTGGAAGGTCTCTTATTTCATGATAGTCATTCGTTGATAAATATGATCTGTAACTCTTTCGTATATGTCGCGAATAGAATACGTTTCATTTCAATGGCACTGAGATCCACTGACGAGAGGAGATGAACGACATCATTGATGGCCACACCTTTCGAATCCATTTCAAACAAAGTAAGTGTCTTGTACTGCTGTATAATCTTCTTGGAAGAATTCTCGTTCATCAGAGTGGGAATGTAGTATTATGAAATACACATGGTTGGAGCAAACATTTGTATTGTATATATATATATATATGTCATTTCTTTGTTTTCGTCCCTTCTTTTGAACAAAGGAATACCTGACACGTGAGTATTCAGTATATATTTGCATTTCCTCCAGGAACTTATAGTTTTGAAACAAAGTTAAGATAGTCAATTTCTATTACATAGTTTCTCAAAATGACCTCCTTCATCAGTATGGAAAAGGGCAAAATTTGTAGCTGTTATTCATTTACTACCCACAGTCTGCTCTCTAATCTAATATTTTTCTGTTTGATTTTGCGATAAATCTTTTTTCGGAATGGTTATCAGTTATAATAGATTTGACGTTATCTGCACTGTAAGGTTTGATGTAATCGAAACCTAACCACTAGTCACTGGAGCTTTATCTAATATCTGTTTCACCTTAAAAACCTGTAAAGCCATCTTTTACTACTTTTTGACAGCCACAGTTTTTTCTTGGTGGCGTTTGGTCGATTACTACTGTTGATTTGATAAGCTCTGGCGACAGCAGTCTTGGACAGTTGGAGCGATGTGTACAGACTGGCCATAATATGGCCACATTTTCGTTATTTAAAAGGTTCCAGTAATCATATCACACTATCAACCTCATTTGGATGTGTATAAATAGAGTATGTATAAGCTTTTGTGAAGAGGGGTTTTAAAAATAGGCGGTCAGACCATAATTGAAGTGATTTTCGCGCGAAGCTACACGATGGCTATCTGCGCTAGCCGTCCCTAAATTAGCAGTGTAAGACTAGAAAGAAGGCAGCTAGTCATCACCACCCACTGCTAACTCTTGGGGTACTCTTTTACAAACGAAAAGTGAGATTGATCGTCGCATTATAACGCCCCCACGGCTGAAAAAGTGAACATGTTTGGTGTCAGTGCATAATTATCGACCATACTACATTCTTTTATATATGGTTTTATATATACATTTTGAATGTTTATTGTGAAATTCCATTTATTCACGGTTAATAAAACGGTTAAAGAACATTACAAACGGTTATACCGTTTCCAGTACTATTATATTATATCTTCCACACGCCTCCGTGTATTATGTTTTAATTCACTTTCTTTGTTTCTGTTTTCATTGTAATTAAGTTAACTTATATTTTTGTGCCTTAATTTGTTTTACTTACAACACACACTTTCAAGTTCATCTTAACTATACCCTCAAGTTATCAAAAACACTCTCTTTAATTACTTGTATAGAGTTTCATATTTTCACTACAAACTCACATAATCTTATTTTACACAATACTATATTTATTAACTGTTTATATGTTTTAAGAGTACTACCGTTAACGATTTTCTGTACTTATGATTTTTTTTAATCAACTAAAGTATTCCTGAATTATACTTTGAAATATTTCGCTGTATTTATTAAATGTATTTTTTTTCTAACTCGTGAAATCGACTGTCCTGGAATGACAAATGTCGCATTTCATTTCATTTTAGTCTTCCATGTATATTTGACTTAAAACCATCCGTAAGCTGAACTTTGTAACGACATTAATTTGAACTTCACATGATCTCCGAATTTCCCGTTATTCTCAACTTTTAATTTCCATACCGTATCCACCACAGCCAATAAAATGGTACAATAAATTAACACGCGAGAGATCTGCACAGAATTAGGTTTGAGTGATGTATAATTGTTCAGTGTTTAAAACCTTCTGTCTTCCGGCTTCACAAAAAAGAAAAAAATAATGATACCGTAATCCAAAGCCATAAAAAAGCAGAAACGTTCCTAAGGTCTTGGAACGAATGAAATGTTGTGAAAATAATTGTGTTTGATTATTTACTTATCAGTTGTTGAATTTTACCATCCGCCATATTTTTACGTATTTAGGTTAAAATTTAATATTTGGAAACTGGTTTATTCTTTTGTTGTTTTTTATTCTTTGTAGGTCAATTTGAAATGAGTGGTAACTAGAAACGATGTTTATGGTATATATATATAAGTATTTAAAGCAGGAATAGCTTATTTGTAAAAGTATCCTTACATACTGGTGTAAAAATATCCTACGTACTGGTTGTAAACATATATTGCAGTTACATTCCTGAGTAAAAATACCTTATATTTTGATTGCAAATAAACAAATACTGTAAAAATATTCGTTTATGTAATGATTGTAAACGGTAACTTTTTATTTCCTCGCAGTGACATAATGTTTTTTGTTGTTTGTTGCTTCAAACGTATAAAACACATTTGTTTGTTTTTTATATAAAAATAATGTTCTGATTGATTTTTGATATTTGATTAGAATATTACAACAAATAAGCCTTTAACCGTTTGTGGGAAGTGTCATGTTAATCAGGTAAGTTGATAATAATACAGTGTGAAAATCATTTTAAAATTCCATTATCATGTGCTTCTCTTCCTCTTGCTGGTGATTACAGTTAAACTGTAACACCTCCATAGATCATCAAAGTTGAGCTGTAACAACTTCGTAGATTACCACAGTTGAACTGTAACACATCCATAGATCATCAAAGTTGAACTGTTACACCTCTATCCGGTGACCATTAATCTGACTTTATCGAAACAAGCAGTTTGTTTGGAAACATAAAACAGAAACAAAGGGTAAAATATTTATATTTTTCCAGAATTTTTCAAAAAACATTACTTTCAGCAAATCTTTATAATTCCCTCATCAGTTTACATAAAGAAGAGTGTACGCTTTTTGTGTACATCTCCACTAAGCAGACATACAGAGTTACTGAAATTTCTGACAGGGTCCATCTCGTGTAAAAGAAAATCACGTTAAAAGAACAAAGAGTAAGCTTTGAATTGTAACTGTGTAAAGGTCATGATTCCAGCAGATTAACAGCTGTTTGTTAATACGGACTTACTGTCTTAACGTGGTATATACCAAAAGTGATCGACCATTTCCATGACTTAGGGGAATCTGAGTGATGATCGGTCGATTAATAATTGGTTGGTATGGAACCAACTTGTTGTCTTAGAGCTGTTTACATATAGAAGACATCAAATTATCTCCATAACTTAGGGAAACAAAGTGATGATCAGTCTACTAATAACTGGTCAGTGTAATACCGACTTGTTGTCTCACAACTGTATACATATAAAAGAGATCAAATGACCTCCATGACTTAGGGGATCTGAGTGATGATCAGTCGACTAGTAATTGGTTGGTATAATACAGACTTGTTGTGTTACAGCTGTTCACATATAGAAGAGATTCGACAACCTCCATGACTTGGGCGAACCTGGGTGGAATCGGTCAGCGTACAAACGATGGAATTGCGTGTGAAACAAGACGTCAGGCTATTCATTCTAATATCCGCGTCGGGTTAGGTCTACTAGCAGTAATTACGAAAGACTGGTCTGACCACGGCTGACACCTGTCTGCCCCACAAGTCGCTTCCTTCCGAAGACTTCTGTGTGAGCATATCCTCTTTCTTTCTTCCGCCCAAACAATCAACAGTTACAGTAAATAATAAAGCTAACACAAATGTTGCCACGTCAAAAGGTAAACAACTAAAAACCCAAAGAAGGGACATTTATTTACAAGGTTACTGACAACAGCTATAATCATGGAAAAAGCACGTTCACGGTTAAAAATAAGCTACAAAACATGGAGATACTTTTACTCCAAAGAAGGTCCCTTTTGAACAAAATAACAAACAGTCTCCCAGACGCGCATCTTTATTTCTCTGCCAATGAAACAATAAGTACATAGTTACAGTTTCATTAACAAGTTGTAACTTCTAAACTAATTGTGCTTTGTTTCTTTGTATGGAACTTTTGCACAAGGCCTGGCATGGCCGAGCGCGTTAAGGCGTGCACTCGTAATCCGAGGATCGCGGGTTCGCGCCCGCGTCGCGCTAAATATGCTCGCCCTCGCAGCCGTGGGGGTGTATAATGTGACGGTCAATCCCACTATTCGTTGGTAAAAGAGTAGCCCAAGAGTTGGCGGTGGGTGGTGATGACTAGCTGCCTTCCCTCTAGTCTTACACTGCTAAATTAGGGACGGCTAGCACAGATAGCCCTCGAGTAGCTTTGTGCAAAATTAAAAAAAAAAACAACTTTTGCACAAACCTACAAACGGGCTACGTCCGCTTTTGTTTTTGTTTTAATTTCACGCAAAGCTACACGAGGGCTACATGCTCTAGCCGTCCCTAATTTTGCACCCTCCGCCAACTCTTGGCGCTAAACACTCCTAATTTTGTAGTGATATATTTAAATCAACACCTGGCGCTAACTCTTAGATAATCGAATAATGAGAGTTACACACAACTTTTTTAACGTGACAACAGCTTCAAAGAGAGATGCACATTTTTTTCTGCGTGTACATGTTTTATAACGCACATGAACCATATAACCTTCCAGATCCACACACTGAACATTGCGCTACGCCAGCGATTATAGTTCATAATATAAATAAATGTAGTTGTAATAATTTGAGTTGTTAAAAATGATTGAAAAAAAGTTGTTCCTTTCGCTCTGGTGGTAGAGACTTGAATATGAGACACGGATATATATATATATATATCGTGATGAAATAAAAATGCCACTTAGTATCTACACAAGTAACCTCGTGTGCAAGTAGTTTCATGAAACTTGTACCTGAAAATGAAACTTACATATTTACAAAGTAAAATAATATTGCATTTGGTTACTTGACTGCATACCACGATAACAATTAAAAATATCAGTTTTTTTTTTTCTCCTTTTCTTACGTTCTACACCAAATGTTTCTCACACTAGTTTCTGGAATTACTTACCGCTCACATTAGTAACTATAACAATGGAGAAGAAACGATATTCAATGATGTTGTATATAAAATTGTTTGGTGTATGATGGATAGTTTAATTCTTCATGTTACGTTGTCCCAGAATATTTTTTTTAACTTTTCTTTTATACGTAAACGTTTTTAAAGCCCAGATATTGTTCGAGTACAACATAAATTTAGGACTTTTAATGGACGTTAGATAAAACACCAAACGAAGATCAGAAACCACTCGGTTACGATATACGAGCAAAGCCTAATGATTAACTCACCGCATTGTAAATTATATCGTTCAAGGCTCGTGTCCCGTTATCACTAAAAAAACACAATGCATACTTTGTGGCCGTGGATGCTCTACATGATTGCCGGTCAAATCCTACTATTTGATTGGATAACAGTAGCCTACAATTGGCAGTTGGAGCTCTTTGCTAGCTGTATATCACTCACTCTCTCATTTTAAAATTAGGGACGACCTTATACAGATAACCTTTTGGGTGGCTTTGCACGAAAGTTCTAAATACATCAACATAATATCGAAACGCAAGTTTATAATTAAGGCATAACACATGGTGAGACAAAAACAAAATATAGAAACAATAATTTTTACTTTTGAATTTACAATTTCACCGTGCTGATCTTAATTAAAACTCATTAATTGGGTTCTGTGAGTAATTCGAAATAAGTTAATTAAAAATCACATAATATATTGAAAGATACAAAAGCTATAAATTAGAAAGTTAGTTAAAGTTATCAAAAACATTTATGTATATTGTTTATAAGGTTCCTACAATTTCAGACAAATTCTCATAAATTAAACCATTTTATATACTTTAGCACAAGACAGCAGGAATAACAAAACAATAACTCACCTGTAAGGTAACCTTATCTATTTTTTTACACACATTATAGTGGGATCTTTTGACGTTTCTAATATGTATAATATACATATTTAAACCGAGAGTTACATTGTCAGCTACCGTAATCTGAAGGTAAAATGGTTCTAAATGTTAAACACACGTTTTGTTGTAAAATAAACACTTATTGTGACCAATAATTTATCCCAGCGATATCTTGTTCGTGAAGTACAACTGACAGTTTTGTTTTGTTTTTTGAATTTCGCGGAAAGCTACACGAGGGATATCTGCGCTAGCCGTCCCTAATTTAGCAGTAAAAGATTAAAGGGAAGGTAGCTAGTCATCACTACCCACCACCAACTCTTGGGCTACTCAAAGATTGATCGTAACATTACAACGCCCCTACAGCTGAAAGAGTGAGCATGTTTGGTGGAACGAAGGTTCCTACCCGCGACCCCCAAATTATGAGTCAAGCACCCTACATGGCCATGCCTGGCCAATTATAAAAGAAGCCATGATAACCTCGCAAGACAAAATGATTGGCTTTATTGCAAAAGCCCCAGAAACACTACGGGTCCTTAATCAACCGTTTGAAAATTATAGAATTATCAAGAAATGCACCCAACTGACAATATCCACAATAACAGTACCCGTAATCTTTTATATCAGGTTTCAACAAACGTTTATCACAGGGGGCCAGATTACTTGGGGAATGAAAAGCACAGGCCACATGATCATTATGTTCAATACTCATTAGTAGAGCGAGAGCTCTCTGTAAAAGACTTAACACTAAGTTTAGGATTTCACATTAGCCATGTGGGAGTAGCATGCAATACACAAATATAATAAAAAACAAACAGAAATACAACCAACATTTGTATTCACCAAAAGGTTATCAAAGAAGGTGACATTAGTAAAAACAATTGTCACATCGCACATAGTGAGTACATATCTGAATTTCACTTAGCCGCAAAATAAGTTTGTGAAATTTATGAAATTGGCGCTTGGCTTTCAAAATATCTTCAATGTTTGGTTTTGAATTGCTGCATCCAATCATTAGAATTGCTTTCAAATGTTCATCAGTGAACCTTGATCGATGTACCGGCTTCACAAGCTTCATTTTTGAAAATGCTTGTTCACAGACATAAGTTGTTCCGAACACTGATGTCATACCAGATGCGAACTGCTTTAGCTTTGGAAAATCATCTTCAGCTATACAACTGTAGAATTCAATAAGTTGTCTCTCTCTGTGTTTTACTACAACAAGTCATTTCCTTGCAAATCGATGACCACCTGGTGAAGTTCCACTGGCACGTCACCAATGACACAATCAAAAGGATTCTGAAAAAGGAGAATGTCACTTTGGATTCTGTCAAAAATGTCTCCTAAAATGCTTATTTAAATCATTAATAATCTTTTTTCTGAAACTCCAGGTTGACATCTTCTGTGATTCCAGCATGAAACTCATTGAAACACTGAAAATGAGAGATTTCCTCCTTCCAAATGTGCTTCAAACAATGACAGCTTTCTCCGAAATTCTTTAATGATTTTATAAAGATCACAGACAAGGTTATTCTTCTCCTGAAGTTTCCAATTCAATTCATTCATGTGGGATGTGATGTCAACCAAAAATGACAACTTTGACAACCAGGTTGGATCCAACAGAAGTGGATCGGCTCTATATTTCTCGATAAGTAATATATCTGTTTCTCTTCTCAGCTTATGAAAACGAGACAAGACTTTACCTCAGATGAGCCACCTCACCGTCATGTGATAAGGCAAGTCACAGAAATCCGAATCAATTTCTTCAAAAAACGCCTTGAACTGGCGATGATTAAGTGCATGATACCAAATGAAGTTCATTGCAGAAATGACTGGTTTTTAAGTCTTTTCCACCGAGTGCTTGCTGATGTATGATGCAGTGTATAAACAGAGCGCTTGGGAGTTGAAGATCTTCCAACTGTTTCCTAATCAGCCCCACCAGACCCTTCTTTACTCCAGCCATGTTTTTTTCTCCATCAACTGTTACACCTCTAAGCTGATTCTACTGAAGGTTATAGTCTTGCAAAGTTTTATGCACTTCCATGAAAATGTCTTCTCCAGTTGTTCTTCCATGCATGCTGCAAACTGATTCCAACTCTTCCGTGATCTGAAAGTCCAAATGAACTCCACGAATGAACACGAGAAGTTGTGACGTATTCGAGAGATCAGTAGACTCATCCAGTGCCAGAGAATACCATAGGAAGTTTCCAGCTTTTTGGCATATCTCTAATGCAATGTTCTCTCCAAGTTTTTCTGCTCTCCGTACAACTGAAGTTGCTGAAAGGCTGATACTTTCAAAGAAATGCGTTTTTTCAGGACACAGCTCATTTACTGTTTCCATCATACACTCTTTGATGAAGTTGCCGTCAGTAAACAGTTTTACTCGCTCTGCCATTCTATGCACTATTTTGTAACTTGTACGAGTGAGAGATTCATTTTCAGCAAACTTTCTCGTGAAGAGATTCTTTTGAGATTCAAAAACACGTTTCATGGATTCAAATTTATCAGAATAGAACTTTTCTGAAAATTTTAAATATGTTGATAGATGTTTTGTTTCATAGTGACGCCGAAGATTGTACTCTTTCAAAACGGCAACACTTTCGGTGCATATCACACAAGAAGCTTTCTGGTGTTTTGTTTTCACAAAGAAGTACTTTTCTCCCCATTCTTCATTGAAAGCACGACACTCAGAGTTAACTTTTCTTCTTTTAAAAGCAGACATGACAATGAGTGAAAAAAAACAGGATCTGAAAATGAAAAACACAGAACGCTGTGAGTAAAATGTTGTACTGGTCCAAGAACGCACAAACAAAATATACTGAAATGTACGTTTGCCACGACACTTACCTAAGAACGAGTTACGAACAGAGCATAACCCGACTAATAAGAGAAATGAGCTTGCTGAAGCGGTAACCCTAGGCCGCTGAATTTACAAGACAAGTCGATAGGACGAGGGTTAAGTCTGTACTTGTTTTCGAAATCCTAATGCTTTCATAGATACGTGCCTCGATATGAATAAACAGGCAGCAAGGTCGAAAAAATAATTTTTCCTATTGGTTAAAAATGCTCTCTGACAACCTTGTTTCTTTTTATCACAACGTCTTGTGTTTGCCAGCTTAAAGCGACCATCGGTGTGGTTTATTTTGTTATGACAGTCGGACATTTGATGAAATGTCACCTTTTATTTCCAAGCGGCTAGCTGCTGGAGGGCAGGACAAAATGACCTGGAGGGACGTAGTTTGGTAACCCCTGTTCTATACCAAAACAATGTACTTCCAATATGAACATAAGTAATACTGTCAACAAGATGGAACATTTCGAGGTTGACACCTTCAAGACAACCACATGCCCAGAATTTGACCCAAATACTTAATGATATACTGGTAACACGATCACACACTTCAGAGAAGATTCCAGTCTTTAATATAGACTATCTGAAACATATAGCATCCAGCTATACCGTTCACAAGAGAAAGAAAAGATAAATTTCTACTCCTCGACATAATGATTACTAAGACACATAATTCATATACTATAAACGTTTACACGAAACCTCAAATATAAATCAAATCATCCCAACAGTTTATAAAGAAGTGATGAACGCCTATAGATTTTCAGATTTAAGAAGATTCGTAATATTGAACAATCAAGAAGGGGCAAAAACACATCACTAACAGCTTTCATCGGAAAATTACTGGGATCTCAATTAGTACACACCAAGCAAACCTATTTATAATGTCTCTTGTTAATGTGGATTCAGATACACTGAATAAACTAAAAGAAAAATACTAAATAAACTTAGAATTTAGGAACATAATAAATACAAAAAACTCTCTTATACTCAAATATTAATCTATTCACAATGGCCCCTTATGATAGAGAAGACTAAACACTGAACTGTGATATTTTTACAATATTGAGATATTGACTACACACGAGGAAAAGAAAGATAAAATAAGCCTTTCACGTCAACCTAATATGATAATACCCTCAACCAACCTAAATACACTTCATGAAAGTTTATTTGTTTGTTTTTGGAATTTCGCACAAAGCTACATGAGAGCTATCTGTGCTAACTGCCCCTAATTCAGCAGTGTAAGATTAGAGGAAAGTCAGCTAGTCATCACCACCATCCGTGAACTCATGGAGTACTATTTTACCAACGAATAGTGAGATTGGCTGTGACATTATAACGAGGCCCGGCATGGCCAAGCGCGTAAGGAGCGCGACTCGTAATCCGAGGGTCGCGGGTTCGCGCCCGCGTCGCGCCAAACATCCTTGCTCTCCCAGTCGTGGGGACGTTATAATGTGACGGTCAATCCCACTATTCGTTGGTAAAAGAGCAGCCCATGAGTTGGCAGTGGGTGGCGATGACTAGCTGCCTTCCCTCTAGTCTTACACTGCTAAATTAGGGACGGCTAGCACAGATAGCCCTCGAGTAGCTTTGTCCAAAATTCCAAACAAACATTATAACAACCTCACTGCTTAAAGGGCGAGCATGTGTGGTACGACGGGGATTTGAACCCGTGACCCTTAAATTTTGAAAACATTCAAATTGCAAGTAAACTCGGCCGAATTGACCAGCTTTCCTCGCAAGAAGACCGATCATTGAATCTTGACCACCATTATTACAGAAATGGTCCCTCAGGAGAATAGCTGCAAATAAGCAGTAAATATATATATAATATATATAATTAGTCTTAGCTGATCGTACGAACTACCAAATCATTCCGACGAACTTTAAAATGCATTTCATTCTCTCTGTGCACAGCCAATGCACAACAACTCTGAATTTCTATATTATACACCTAATGTTTTTTACCTTTAATGATAAATTAAAGAAAGTGTAAAACGTACTAATCATCGCCGAGAGCATTCGGCACGGATGCTGTGGGTCTATAATTCAGATAGCTTTTTCATCAGCAAACGCAACTTCAAATATAGACACCATCTATGATGAGAACAATGTTTTGAACTTACAATATAAACACATTGTTCAAAGATGTGAGAATTTAGTGAAATTACGACTTAGTTTTGTTTCAATACCTTCTTCATTGCCCCCTTCACTAGAACAGCGATAAGTTTACGGATTAACAACTATAAAATCAGGGATTTGATTCTCCTCGGAGGGCTCAGCAGACAGCTCGATGTGGATTTGCTATAAGGAAACACACACCCTTCTTCATCGAGAGAAACAAAATTATTCAGGAAACAGCGTAAAGTAGAAATTTGACAGTGGCTCAAAGAGCTTAATTTGTTAACCATATTTCCAGGCGTTTTATCCTCAGTTGCACATCGTTAAGTCTATAGACTTACAATGATAAAAACTGAGTATTGATATCCGTGGTAGGCAGAGTAGTGTGATTAATTACAAACAAACAAATCTGGGAAATTTCGATCTTTATGGTAATTTTTAATTGATTCTTCATTTCTAATTATAAATGAACTGAAGTTCAATGTTTTTGTGATTTTCCGATTTTAGCCATACTGCACCTAGACAGTTTTTATATAAGTCGAAGGTGCAGCTAATAGGATCTTCCACTGTTTATTATATTTCAAACTTCAATGTCACATGAATAAAAAGAGAAACATAGTGAAAAGGCTTTCCGCGTTTTTTACAGGATAGCCTATGTTTTAATATTACAGCTTAGATGTTTCTAAAATTTATAAAACTGCAATATATTGAATATTTTTTCTGTTTATAGGCTTAATGCTATTAGCCCACACGTGTTTTCCATTTTGTTTAAAATAGAAGCCTTTAACAGAGTTTACTCTTCTTGAAATGACTATATCTTTATAGGTCAGCGGTAAGCTTACGTACAGACTTAGCATCTGTTTTGATTTCCCGAAGTGCCACAGAATGAATACAACCCAACTTGTAGTTTGGTACTAAGACGACATCTTTACAAATATTTCAGGAAATTTTCTTGTAAAATAGCTCGTAGTGAAGTATTTACAGATAGAAAAATAGTTTAAGACAAGTTCCCAGACCCACTCTGTAACAGATTACTGTTGTACATTTATTTTAATACCTACACTTGTTTTAGTATAAGTTTCTTTTTTGCATGTGATGTATGTTCATGAGTCTGTATTGCGCAATTCCAACCTGTTCTCAAACTTTGTTGAATATTTCTAAGAGTTTGTTTTTGAATTTCGCGCAAAGCTACAGGAGGTTTATCTGCGTTAGCCGTCCATAATTTAGCAGTGTAAGACTAGAGGGAAGGCAGCTAGTTATCACCACCCACCGCGAATTCTGGGGCTACGCTTTCATCAACAAATAGTGGGACTGATCGTCACGTTGTAACGTCCCCACAGTTGAAAGGGCAAGCATGTTTGGTGTGACGGGGATTCGAATCCGCGATCCTCATATTACGAATCGAGTGCCTTAACCACCTGGCCATTCGGAGTGAGAATCAACAATATTTGTTTTACGAAAACACGCTAGAACATTGTTGTAATTCCTATAAACTGGCGTGATTCGTTTTAAAGCAGCTAAGCGAAGGACTGGAGAATATTATTGGTCAGTTACAGTCAGTGTGCTACAGATCTCGGAAGCTATAATTGCGATTAGCGTCAATTAATCGGAAAACTGCAGATTTGGACCAGGAAAGTTTAAAAATTTAGAACACTACAAATGATTCGATTTCAGTGAATTGCTTTGAATTTTAGTGTTTTTAAAAGGAAGTTAAAAATCTTCATCGGTAAAAGACAGCTTATAAACAGCATTAGGCCAACTGAACGAGCTAGCTTAAGCGATGTGTGACAACGTCAACTGAAAATTAATTTGGTCTTCATGGATCTGAACGGTCGATAAAATATTCAGTTCTAGACTAGATATAAAACTCAGTATTGTTTGTAAGTTTGTAAAACTGTTGTATATAAATCACCATTTGTAATAACTATTAGTAATAGCTGTTATTAAAATTCTATTGTTGTTTGTATATTAAAATATATATTTTTTAAAATATAAAATTGTGTGTATCAATCTTATTAGCAACTAAGATAAATTTGTTATATACTAACGTTTAGTTAACTTTTAAATTCATGTTCAAATTTCAGGTTATTTGAAACAGTAATACGTAACGTACGTAACATAATAAATCGTATACTCGTCCAAGATAAGTCATAATACGAAACAACGCTAACGATACAAATTACAATACTTCGGAATTTCGTATCAACTAACGCAAATAGAAATTGTGTAACTTGTGTCGTATTGTTACGGAGGTAAGATTTCCGCAAGAGAATAAGCTAAAGTGTGTTTTTTGTAACATAAATTGTCTTGAGAGATCACAGCTTGAACAATAGTGATGAACTGGCCCCGCGGGAATGCGTGTTTCTTCAACCATCCTTCAACGAAGAAAGAACTTGTGCTATCTCACCGTGTGTCAAACATTCACTTTAAGCACATTCTTGCTTGGTCTTACTGAGAGAGGACGATGGTTCTTCAAATGAATTACTTAAACACGTAAAAATCACAACGAATACGATTTTAATATCAGGATTTCAATTATATGTTATTTTATCCAATCATCTTCCAGAATAGCAGCCGCAGACTCCCTCGGGCCTGTTAGGACGGGGCGGGGTAGAAATGGGTCAAAAATAAAGAATTAAGTTTTATTCTAAATAATAAATACAAATTATGTTAAATTAATTAAATAATACATTAATATCTTAAACAAAGGTGCAGGCATTTACAATATAGTAAATGCTGTAAAAAGTTTCGATATAAACAAAGACATAGTCATTTCTAGTAGAGTCAACTATATTAAAGGCTTCTAGTTTAAACATAGATATAATGATCTCTAATAGAACTAACCAACTTTGTTAGAAGCTTTTATCTTAAACAAAATTGAAAGACACGTGTAAGCAAGTACTACAAAGCTTGAAAACAGAAAGTATATTCAGTATATCGTAGATTCGTAAAACTGACAAATATCTAAACACTGGTTCTTACAAATAGGTCATCCTGTAAATAACACGGAAAAACATGTTAATAACGGTTACTTCGCTGTGTGGTTTAATTTTTAATATTAGATAATCAATTAATATTATTAAGCCAGGTGTATGTTCTTAAATTTTACTATCGAAGTTATTTTATATTTGATCATTTGGTTATTAGTTCATTCAAAACTATCTATCACTTTAATTTGTAACTACACTCTTCACTGACCCAATGAAAAATAAATTATTGAAAATTCGGGCCCAGCACTGCCAAATATGTTAAGGCGTTCGACTCGTAATATTAGGGTCGCGGGTCGCACCAAACAAGTTCATCCTTTCAACTGTGGGGCCGTTAAAAACCTACGATCAATTCCGCTATTCGTTGGTAAAAAAGTAGCCCAAGAGTTGGCGGTAGGTGGTAATGACTAGCTGCCTTCTCTCTAGTCTTATACTGCTAAATTAAGGACGGCTAGCACAGATAGCTCTCGTGTAGCTTTGCGCGAAATTCAAAACAAACAAATAAAAATTCGGTATTTTCCTCGAAATGAGCAAAAATATATTTATTCTTTAGCAAGAACAGTATGTCTGTCTGTTCATGATAACTATATGAGAATGGATTATCTGCTTTGATACGCAACAGATCTTGTTGATAAGAAAGAACCGAAAGATCTGAAGAGAACCTCTGTAGGTGACAAGTCTTTTGGTTTTTCATGTGTAAATATACTTGACGAATGTGTTAGATACATCCAACTGTCTGGGATCTCAATTAGCGGCTAGAGCTTTACATTCTCTGTTCACTGTTATTTTTCATTATCAGCTTAATTAACAATAATTAACCCTCTAACTTTCAGTATGAGGTATTTCGGTCAGATCGATTTTTTTGCTTCCGAGCGACTCAGATGGCATGATTACAACAGTCGATTTTTTGCCGTTCAATTTGGCGGATAGCAACAGTAACTACGGGATGTGACGTCAAGAAAAACAAACATTTTTCTTTATTGTTGTTTTAATACGGAGATATTTGAAGTGTTCCAGAGATGTTGTTCTTTATGTTTAGTGCAGACCTACACATTAAACTCTGTTCATTCCAGAGAATCGAACCCCATCATATTTTAAGTCCGTAAAATTATAACTGACCTATCATTAAACTCCAAAAAAACACTTTTAATCTTTTCAAGCAGGGTATTATTTGACAACAGTGTATGTTGAAATATGATGAGAAATTAGATATAAAACATTTTATTCTGCAGAACCAAAGCTTTGAAAGAGTGAGAGAGAGTCTTTGTCGCTTGCTTTACAATTTACAACTTGGTAGAGAAATAAATTACAGCAACTTCTATTGTGCTCCCATTAATCACATGTCCAGCTGTTAATATTTTTGAAATGTGCATCTGAAGGTTCCTGGCTCGCTTCCTCTTTGGAGTCACGGATACTTTTCGAAGCAGTGTTTAAATTCAGACATCCAGTCAGATAAATGTAATCGAAGAGTCGGTAGTGAAAGCTTTAAATATATGTCTTTTCTCTAATCTTATGAGCTCAAAATTAAGAAAACACCTAAGTGCAGTTACTTTGTGTAGTTTTATTTTCTATAAAAATTCTAAAACAAAGCTTTCAAGGAACTATTCTCAGATGGTCGTACAATTTAAGGTTTGTTTCGGATATTCACGTAAAGCTAGATAAGTGTTATCTGCGCAAGTTGTACCTAATTTTAAAGCAATATACTAGGGGGAAGGTAAATAGCTAACAGCGTTTAACGCCAACTCTTCAGTTACTGTAATATACTTCTGATATTCGACCGTTACCCTTACGCCACGAATCCATAATCCAGCATGTTAACAAGTAGGTCGTGGTCGGATAATTTTTTTCAAAATAAAACTGTTTTATATTTGCTCTATTCTCTTATTTAAATGGATTAAAACCCAATTCCGATGAATAAGAACAGTACTTTCACAGATATAATGAAGTACCACTGTTGACAGCTTTACTTTTGCAGGTATAATAAAGTACCACAATTGTTAACTTTACTTTTACAGGTATAAAGAAGTACCACAAATGTTAGTTTTAGTTTTTACAGGTATAATGAAGTACCACAAATGTTAGTTTTAGTTTTTACAGGTATAATGAAGTACCACAAATGTTAGTTTTAGTTTTTACAGGTATAATGAAGTACCACAATTGTTAGCTTTACTTTTACAGGTATAATGAAGTACCTCAATCGTTAGCTTTATTTTTACAGGTATAATGACATACCACAATTGTTAGCTTTACTTTCAGAGGTATAATGATGTACCTCAATTATTAGCTTTACTTTTGCAGATATAATAGCACAATTACAGCTTTACTCGATGCTCGGCCCTAGAATAGTATCCTAAGGACCTTTTGTTAATTGAATGTTTAAAAGATAAAAGCAATAAAACTAATCTATTAGAATATTAACTCTTTAAAGTTTTGGTTTAATACACAATACTAAAAACAATGAGGAAATTGTGCATAGATAAAACATCTGTCGAAGTTACAGCTTTGTTAAAAATGCACACTATGCACATAAATATCTCTCAAATAATATATAGTTTTATTTGTTATTTTAAGTAAGTTTTTCAATTAACATCTAATGAAAAATTCTGAAGAAATGCTACGTAAGGGTTCTGTAATTATTTCAATATAATAACTTAGAAATTATTTTGAGTTTTTCTTTCACATTGTGTATAACTGAATTGTTAACATGGTAATGTCTAACCATAAAATTTCCGTTTATTTAATATTGGAATAAATAATAGTCAGTAAACCCAAAATAGTCCCTTTATGTTGTTTCACATTACACAATAGTCAGTTAACCTAAAGTAGTTCCTTTATGTTGTTTCACATTACACAATAGTCAGTAAACCTAGAATAGTCCCTTTATGTTGTTTCACATTACACAAATAGTCAGTAAACCTAGAGTAGTTCCTTTATGTTGTTTCACATTACACAATAGTCAGTAAACCAAAATAGTCCCTTAATGTTGTTTTGCATTATAGAACAGTCAGTTAACCTAGAGTAGGCCTACTTTGTGGAACATTAAACAATAGTCAGTAAACCCAGAGTAGTCCTACATTGTGGCACTTCAAACAACAGTCGGTTAACCCACAGTAGTTCAACACTGTGGCATTTTAAACAACAGTCAGTTAACCTAGATTAGCCCAACATTGTAGCACTTTAAACAACAGTCAGTAAACCCAGAGCAGTCCTACATTGTGGCACTTCAAACAACAGTCAGTTAACCCACAGTAGTCCTACATTGTGGCACTTCAAACAACAGTCAGTTAACCCACAGTAGTTCAACACTGTGGCATTTTAAACAACAGTCAGTTAACCTAGAGTAGCCCAACATTGTAGCACTTTAAACAACAGTCAGTAAACCCAGAGTAGTCCTACAATGTGGCACATTACACAATAGTTTGCAAACCTAAAATAATCCTATTACATTGGTTCATATTACGCAATGGTCAGCAAATTTAGAATACTCCATCACATAATGTTACTTTATAAACGCAGAGAAGTCTTTAGCATTCCGTCAGACGTATAAAAAACATTTAATAGACTATTAAGGTATTTTGTAAGATAAATATTTCCTAACATTATATTAGTTTCTTATAAAGCACTTAACTGCACTTTCTTGATTAGAGATTTACACACAGGTAGGTCATTAATGCTGTAGGAGGCGATTGACAAGTCTATTATCAGGTAAGTTACTGATGAAACCAGTTAAGACGGTGTTTGTGAAAGAGAGAGAGTACCTGGTCACTTATAAAGATAAGACCTACTTAATGTAGATATACGTAATAAAATAAATAAAAAATACAAAAATAAAATGCAAGTTTACTGATAAAATTAAGCTAGAAACATTGTTTTGTTATCTTCCACAGGAGTCCCGGGGTCTTCGACAGCAACTCGAAGTTGTTGGCGTAGATTTAAAGAAGCTCGAAATAATTGAGCACACTACACATAAAAGTTTATTTCCAACAAACTGAACTATAAAACAAGACCATGATTGAACTACATTCGATGAAGGTCAAGGCTATACTAACCTGAATTTATAATTAATAGCAAACAAAGTATCAACTTTCCTCACTGGAAAAACATGAGTCACGGGTTAATGACTGAGCAATGCTCTGGTGTAAACGTGAGGTCAACGACCAGAGAAGGTCATTACAACTCAGAATACCGCTATGAAAACAGAAACGGTCTAAAATTGGCCGTAACTAGAAAAGTGTGACGTCATTAATATACACAGGGTGGCTCGTAAGTCCATACCCATCCATATGTCTTATGTATCCAGTGTATCTGTGTGCTGTCCCTCATTCTCGCTGCATAATATTATGCAACGCCATATTCAGTGAGACATTTTCAAGTGTGAATGGGCTCACATCGGCCATATTTCTCTGAAAAAAGAAACACATTTATAACACATGCGTAATTGAATATAACATAATAACATATGGATGGGTAGGGACTTACAGGGCCACCCTGTTGATTACCACAGTCTGTAGTCGACTTCTCAAAATGGTGTAAATTAAAAATGTACATTAATTTTGAACATTATAAAACATGATATAAAACGTACTTTGATATACCGAATATCTCAGGATTACAGTTATAATTTAAGAGTAAAAGTAAATAAAAACGTAATAACATGTGAACCACACACAAGATCCAATACTGACGAAAGTTTTTCCCAATATACCGTCAATCGTAAACCATTAACCTACTTCAGTGCCTTTAAAGTAATGTCACATAATAAAGTGGTCAAACAGATAATTTTGTTTTTAATTTAAATTTAACCCCATACGTAATTCTGGGTAACATAAAATTTATTTAGATATATAGAGCAAACTTTCGCCATAAAAAGCATGTAAACCTACAGATAAAATATATATCTATAACATCACTCCGATACAATCCTGATGTTAAATTCATGTAGTTCTGTTTCTGAGCAATGTTCCAAAACACACAACTGCAGCTTAACATGATTTTTTACCACAAATATTAGGATTTGGTGTTTAACACCGAAGCACACAAACGTCATAAAATAATTGAGTTACAATAGCCATACAAATGGTTTGTAAGAGTTAATTGCTTCTAATAAACTATCACATTAGGATAATTTCTCGTGCTGTAAATACTAAAAAATTCAAACCTAAATTCTGATGTTTGTTATTGTTATTAGTGGGTTGGTGTTTTTCATAATTTAAAAAAAAAGGCAAAAGTAGAACTGAAAACCTATCTGCCAGGTAATTGTTATTTCATCTTTAATATGTTTTTCTTTAGTATACAATTCACATTTATTTAAATGTTTGTTTTTTGTTTGTTTGTTTGTTTGTTTGTTTGTTTTGAATTTCGCGTAAAACTACATGAGAGCTATCTACTCCAACCGTCCCTAATTTAGCAGTGAAGGACTAGAAGGAAGGCAGCTAGTCATCACCACTTACCGCTAACTCTCGGCAGAGTCTTTTATCAACTAATAGTGGGATTAATAGTCACATTATAGCGTCGAGCGAGCATATTTGGTAGGACAAGAATTCGAACCCGCAACCCTCCGATTACGAGCCGAGTGTCTTAACCACCTGGCCATGTTATTCAAAGGTATCATGCTTGACCTGGGAGAGGTGTGCAAGTGTGTCTCGCAGATCAGTCAGTGTAGGTTATTCAGAGTCGCAGTATTATGTACTACTACAACATCGAAATAAGGAACTGATGAAAATTCTACACTTAAGAAAAGATGTAAAAGTGAAAAAAATCGTATATTTAAAAATGCGTGTGTTTTCTTATAGCAAAGCCACATTGGGCTATCTGCTGCGTCTACCGAGGGAATAGAACCCCTGATTTCAGCGTTGTAAATCCGAAGACGTACCGCTGTACCAAGCCCGGGCTGTAAATATATGACAGAGCTAAGACTACCTACTGTTATTTGTACAAGTTTCAAGGCTGGCTTCATATATTTAAATAAAAATACTCCACACTATGTTCAGAGATAAAATACTTTTAGAAATATGTTTCGAACAGCTAGAACTTAGCGCCGTTTGTATATGTAGGGTGTGTGTTTTCTTACAGCAGAGCCACATTAGGCTCTCTGCTGAGTCTATAGAAGGGAATCGAACCCCTGATTTTATGTGTTAAATCCTCGAAGTCCGTAAACAATATATTTTATAATTAATAATTTACTGAAATATGAAACAATGGTATTTTTGTATTGTTTGCTACTGGATATTGTTGTTTCACTTATTATTCGAGTTAATAATTGAAAAACCAAATATAGTGTATAGAAATAAAATAAAGTTTATCTAACTGACCTTTTGAAATCAAAAGAACAATAGGAATTGAGTTTACATAAAAATAAATGTTATTGAGGCTACAGTTTCTTAGCAAATAAAAGTGATTTAAAAAGTGAAATACACCTCACGACGAAAAAATGTCGAATAGAAATATTATTTGTTCATCTAATTCGTTAAGAAATAGTCTCCAGTGAAATGTGAAATATATTATCAATCAAAAATCGACATTTTTTATTCTTAATAAATATATTTATAAAACATTATAACCATGTCAGATAATGCATGCGAAGAAAGACACGGGCTTACAAATATTTAGTACCAACTAAAACAGCCCTACAGTGTCTCAACAGTAAGTCTGCGAGCTTACGACCCTAAGATTGGGTTTACCGAGAAGCAGTTGCTGTGAGAAAATGTTGGCTTGGCTGCTGACCGCTCTGGCAAACTCGCTCCTGCGCACGTGATTTGTTTAAATCGCAGTTTGTTTTTTTCGGTTTCATACCTGTGAAACAGAGAAGAAGCACAGCAACGTAAAATTCAACAAGTCAAAATCAGAAAAAAAAATTTGTTTGTGATGGTGTGCTCATTTCACAATTAGTTGTTTTTTTGCACAAAGCTACTCGAGGGCTATCTGCGCTAGCCATTCCTAATTTTTCTGTGTAAAACTAGATGAAAAGCAGCTAGTCATCACCACCCACCGCCAACTCTTCGGGAACTTTTTTACCAACGAATGGTGAAATTAGCCGTAACATTATAACGTCCCTATGTCTGAATGAGCGAGCATATTTGGTGTAACAGGGATTCGAACCCGCAACCCTCGGAATACAAGTCAAGTGCCATGCCGGGCCCGGTTGTATGAAATTTATTTTATGCAAGCTTATTCCAGTATAGGTATATCTAGACTGTTGTCGAATCTAAATTAACTGAATCAGTAATTTATCGAAAACAAAGACATTACCACCGATAACTTCGAGTATTTGAAATTAAGAGTTGATTCAGACTGACAAAAGTAAAATGAAAATTGCAGTTGATGAATAGTGATTAACACGGTTAAGGTCAAGATGGAACCAGAAAAAGGTGACCAGTATCGGCACTATTTATGTGTTTTTCTTCTTTTATTCTGCTAAATATATAACTACATTATAACTTGCACGCTGGCCAAAGTGGGATATCGAACCCTAGATTTTACGATTGTCACATAGCTTAACTTAGTTAAGAGCAGGCTTTTTCTCTGAGAATGAATCTTTGAAGGTTTGTTCATAATGCTCTAAAAACACAAAGGTCCAAGAAGTCTTGATAAAAATGAAATAGAAATCATATAACCCGAGCGCTTTTGAAAGATGAACCTTTCTTCTTCAGGGACAAACTATTTCACATTGAAGGTTTGGTATCTGAAAACAAGCTGAATGGTAACGTGTATACAAGCTTAATCATTTCAGAAATTCGTCAAAAGTGCTTAAAAAGTTGTTTTTAATTATCTTCTATCACAAACCGACCCCCGGTGGGACTGCGGTAAGTCTTCGGATTTACAACGTTAAAATCAGGAGGATTGATTCCCCTCGATGGATACAGTAGATAACCCGATGTGGCTTTACTATAAGAAGACACACATATTCTCGACGACCAGGTGTTTTTAGGAGCTTTTGGTTGTTGCCGTATTTTATATTGGAAGTAAAACTGACTCCTGAGTACGATCACAGTATGAGCATGCGTAAAGATGGAAGTTATGCGATACTCTTCGGTAAATACGTTTATGAAATATTCTACACGAAATAATAACTGCGAATCCCATTTTAGTTCACTGGTTACCGTAAATTATATGAAGCACTAGTGGCAAGCGATGTGTTTGTTGTAGGGTAAAATTTGAAAAGTCATTGTTTGAGATGTGTTGTAGTAAAAAAATGTGGTATTTTCAAAGTTAGAGAGCATTCGGTTGCCCCCCAGTGGCACAGCGGTATGTCTGCGGACTTACACGCTAAAATCCTGGTTTCGATACCCGTGGTGGGCAGAGCACATATAGCCCATTGTGTAGCTTGTGCTTAATTCAAAACAACAAGCATTCAGTTAATGATACAAATTTAAATTTATATATAGATACAGAAATCTTAATTTCAATACTCCATATTTGAATGTATAAGAAATCAAAGTTGGAAAGTTAGAAATTTATTAAATTGGTACCAAATTTATATAACTAAATAAAAATTACTTAATACTCTCACGGTACACCTGAAACCTGGCACATATTTTGGTAAGAACAGATCTAACTACTTGTTTTATTTATCAATCACCTAAATATCTCCTAACATTTTAGTATCACTACAATTCAAGTCACGAGCCCGCGAAAACTATTGCTACCGCTACAAAGGTACATGTGTAGATTGTGGAAATCCAATTGGTGCGTGAGACTGGTGAGAGCATTTGACGTGCCACAAGCGGAAAATGTTTACATTGTACTTACAACAGCATGTCGTTCAGGAGGTTCAGGATTTTTGTTTTATCATCATGCATTACCGCAAGGAAAAATGTTATTTCGATGTGGCTGAAGATATATTGAAGCTATGCCTGATAAAAGTGACATCTAATACGTTATGATAGAATACTTTACCTTCGGTGTCGGCTCGGCATGGCCAGTTTGTTAAAATGCTCGATTTGCAATCTGAAGGTTGCGAGTTCATATCCCTGTCACACAAAACATGTTCGCCCTTTCAGCCGTAAACGCGTTATTATGTTTCAGTTGATCCCACTATTTTTAGTGAATTTTTTTTAGAAAAAGTACAAATCATTACAGCAAGAAATACCACAAACAACATGTGCTGGTAGGCCAGTGACATCTTTTAATGGACTCAGCATATTATGACAAACAAGTACATCTTCTTTGTGGATATTTACAGTCTAGCCCGGCATGGCCAGGTAAATTAAGGCGTTCATAATTCGACGATCGCGGGGGTTAAATTTTTATCGGACCAAACATACTCGCCCTTTCAGCCGTGGGGGCGTTATAATGTAAGAGTCAATCCCACTATTCGTTAATAAAAGAGTAGCCCAAGAGTTGGCGGTGGATGGTGACGACTAACTTGCTTTCCCTCTAGTCTTACACTTCTAAATTAGGGACGGCTAGCGCATAGAGCCCTAGTGTAGCTTTGCGGAACTTCAAAAACAAACAAACAATGAAACATTGTCTAATTCAGGTGTTATTAGGCACTCTATCATTTGGAGAAGGTATCGTTCAGGTTGGAAAAATTTCATCAAACAAGAGTGAGTGCCCCCCTAAGAATATCCTTCTCTTCTAATAATTCTAAACGCAAAATAATTTACTTGTTACAAAATGCGGTTGTTACTTGTCTTTCAGTAATAATTCTTGTGACAAAACATTTGCATACATTAGATAAGTTATACTGTGGTTTCACATGTCTCGTTTAGGCGATGTTTTCATGCATTGCTCATGATGAAAAAAATGGTATCACCATTTCGTCTTCAAACTTTAATTGCCTGTCCATATCCCACACCGATGATTTCTTCAAAGTTGGTGATAGTTTTTCCTTACTGTAGCCGGACAGAGATTATTGATGGAAGCACTACAAACTGACGAAATTGTTGAAATGTGGAGAAAATGACAAATAACGAGTGTTCTATAGTCGGAAGGACGGGCACGTGTTATCAGACAACTGGCCTGTTGACTGTAAAACGCGGTCAACTTCGCTACGTTATAATAATTGCAATTCGTTCAGCATGCCCTTTAAAAATCGCCGGACTTTGCATATGGTTTCAATATTGAGCAGTCGGAGAAATTGTCATTAACCAAACTTTGAGGTCCAGAAGATCAGCTTCAACTTGCTTCTTAGTTAGCCCCACAGGTCATAGAAGAGGAGCCAAAAATGGTCACTAAATATTTTCGTATCTATCAATAAACAAAAGGTTCACGTCTTAAAAAGTCAGAATTGGCCGATTTGTTGAGTATCACCAACTGAATGTGGACATTGTAGTTTTAATTATGGCCTAGGAGAGACATAACTATGAATGTATGTGTGGTTTTTATAACAAATTCATAAGGGGCTATCTGCTATGTTCACCGAAGAGAATCTAATCCCTGATTTTAGCGTTGTAAATCCGAATACTTACGCTGTCTCAGCGGGGAATAATTATGAATAAATACATTTACTCTACTGCTGGAACATAATTACTGTTAGATAGGAATGTAAAGTGATATTTGACCTACTTTTTAAGAAGGGTGAGAATTTCATGATCGTGATACAGTCCCCCAGTGGCACAGCAGTATGTCTGCGGACTCACACCGCTAGAAATTGGGTTTCGATACAATTTATGTTATATTAGACCCACTTGTGTGGGGATTTCATTATACAGGGTGATGTCTCATGTTATATTGTCGGGAATTTCATGATACCGAGTGATGCATGGTGTCATGTTGTACCTAATTGTATGAGGGAGTTACATGATGCATGGTGGTTGGTGCTCGGTACTCTGCTGCTAAAATTGGCTAACAATAAATTGTGGAATCTACATGTCCGCTTATTAGTTCACATCTTACCCTGCCAAGTGACGTTAACTAAATTAGAGTTACAATGGCCAGTTAGCTTAGGAAAGTTTGCCAAATTATTCCTTTGGTAACTATGAAACGAAATCTGAAAGTTTTATCTTAGTATAAAGCACAAGTAAAAAAAAGGAAAAACTTGAGTCTCCGCCAATGTCAATATTCGCTTTCTAAGTAACATTCCAACTTCACAATACAGTAGGCTGTCCTTAACGTTACTCAGTCAATATCAATATTCACTTCCTCAGAAACATTCTAACTTTACAAGACGTTTGTATAAGAAACATTTTCTAGTCTGAACCACTCTACAGAACCACTACAGAGTTTTCAAACTGTTTGTTCTGTTGACACGAGTATGCCTACCCTAAGTGGACAACACAGTATTGCAACATCACTGCATACCTGCACAACATGGCCAGATGAGTCGCGGGTTCGAATCCTCATCGCACCAAACATGCTCGCCTTTTCAGCTGTGGGGGCGTTATAATATGACGGTCAATCCCACTATTCGTTGGTAAAAGAGTAGTCCAAGAATTGGCGGTGGATGGTGATGACTAGCTACCTTCCCTCTAGTCTCACACTTCTAAATTAGGGACAGCTAACGCAGACAGCCCTCGAGTAGCTTTGCGCGAAATTCAAAACAAACTGTATACCTTGGACACCATCACGTAAAATGAAACAGATCATGATAAATGTTATATCGATTGCGTATTAACAATATTACATGGTTATGTAGTTTTTACAAAAGGTTGTTTTGAGTAGATATACTGATTTATGCTGATTAGAAATTATGTAAATATTCTGTGAATCAAGGAATAAAATTTTGCCAGCTGTGTCAAACTTTTTGCTAGTATCATCTGACCCAAATCCATTTTCACAAACACAATATTTGTCTTTATTGATTGCGTATCTTCATTATTTAACTTCGGTGTGAAGCCTACATCCTTACACAAAACACTGTTGGTCAAGACACACTAGTTCAGCTAAAGGTGCCTTGGTAAAGAAATAGGAAAATATTCCTCAGAACTCCATCATTCAGGGTAGGTAGTGGACAATATCAGCTTCTAATCAGATAAAATTTTCGCTTAGATTGAAACTAAAAATCGACCAAGCAGTCAGCACAGGTGATTACATACGCCATTCTTGTGTTTCTACTTATAAAGAATGGAATGGGTTATTTTAAAAGTTAACGATATTTTTGGTCACAAATCCAATTATATCTCGTGAGATTCGGCCATCTTGGGATATTTAGGTTAATCCTAAGTACCAATATTTAGCAAACGATGTAAAATAATTTTTGTAATAAATGTATAACATCAAAAAACAAGCGAAAATAGAAAATAATTACAATCTTTATACTAAATAATAGTGTAATCACTACTTTTATTGAAAATAACAGTAAATAAAAATCATTATATATCTTATTCTGGAAATATAGAAAACTAATTATCGGTTTGAAGTACTGTCCTAGTAACAAATTTGCTTGCAAAACATAATCTTACCCTATAAATTTGTAAAAACGGCTGGTACGGATCGAGAAATGTTTTTTTTTATGTAGAGGAGCGAGCAACGTTTCGACCTTTTTCGGTCATCGTCAGGTTCACAAAGAAAGAAAGAGGTAACTGACCGATAACTGACCACATGTTTGAAAGGAGTTGTGAAACTGAGTGCTTAGACGTTTGATTATATTTATTGATATACGTATAAAGGTGTTCCTTTGTATTGGTTTAATTTGGGCTTGAGTTGTTGTATAAGTAAGGCTTCTTTAATTTTGCGTTTGTTTATGTTGTTTTGAATTTAGCACAAAGCTACACAATGGCCTATCTGTGCTCTGCCCACCACGGGTATCGAAACCCGGATTTTAGCGTGGAAGTTCGCAGACACACCGCTGAGCCACTGGGGGAGCTTTTGTTTATGTTTGTGTCTTTATTTAGTATATGAGCGTTTTCTATGGTTATGTTGTGTTTATTTGACTTGCAGTGTTTGAAAACGTGTGAAGGTGACTTTTTGTGTTCTTTGAATCTGGTTTACAATTTTCTACGTGTTTCTCCAATATAGAAGTCGTGACAGTTATCACATTGTATTTTATAAATAATGTTGGTGTGGTGTTTGTCAGTGCAGTTTTTACATAGTATAGACCTCAGTTTTGTACCTGGTTTTTGAATAAATTTGGTATTAACTGGAATGTCATATTTTGTAACTAGTTTTTGCCAAATGTTGGTTATTTGTTTGTTGATGTCAGGAATATATGGTATACAGCAGTATATGGTTTCGTGATTTTTTAATTCGTGGGATATATTTACTTTTGTTAGTTGATTTTACTTTTTGTCTAGTTGTATACTTATAATGTTTTTTACGGTTTGTGGAGGAAACTTATTGATGTTAATGAAGTATTTTTTTCTTTTGTGTAATTCATCGTTAATTTTAGGCCCGGCATGGCCAAGCACGTAAGGCGCGCGACTCGTAATTAGAGGGTCGCGGGTTCGCGCCCGCGTCGCGCCAAACATGCTCGCCTTCTCATCTGTGATGGCGTTACAATGTGACGGTCAATACCACTTTTCGTTGGTAAAAGAGTAGCCCAAGAGTTGGCGGTGGGTGGTGATGACTAGCTGCCTTCCCTCTAGTCTTACACTGCTAAATTAAGGACGGCTAGCACAGTTAGCCCTCGAGTAGCTTTGTGCGAAATTCCAAAAACAAAACAAACGTTAATTTTATCTGCTGAGCATAGATAATTTTACTGCTGTGTTTAATTGGTTTCTTAGTTACACAACCCCCTCAAACATGTGGTCAGCTATCGGTCAGTTACCTTTTTCTTTCTTTGTGAACCTGATGATGACCATAGAAGGTTGAAAAGTAGTTCGCTCCTCCACATAAAAATTTTCTTGACCCAAACCAGCCGTTTTTACTTATATATTTTTACATATATATTTCTCTGCAAGTTGATTTTCTCGTCATCTTAGTCTAATATACCTGTTTTTCTCAAATTCTCCCTGGTACCTTATTTAACCGAAGAAAATTCACTAAGCCACTCCCACCGTCTAAAATTAAAGGAGAGTTACACATGCTGGAAATTTATCAAACACATGTTAGTGTTTAAATCGTGTCTAATCTGTAGTAGTAATTTACTCATAGTACAACCAAAAACAAAAGTTACAACACTCATTAATATGATTAAACTAGTAACATAATGCCATGCTATATAGGGAATTATTTTTGTTTTGCTTTGAGTTTCGGGCAAAGCTGTATGAGGGATACTTGCACTAGCCGTCCCGAATTTAGCAGTGTTAGACTAGAAGGAAAGCAGCTGGTTAGTCATTATCACCCACCGCTAACTCGTGGCTACTCTTTTACCAACGAATAATGGGCTTAACCGTCACATTGTAATGCCCCCAAGGCTGAAAAGGCGAGCATGTTTGGTGTGTTGGGGATTCGAACGAGCGACAAATCGAGTGCCCTAACCACCTGGCCATGGAACGGTTATACAGGTAGTGTACTTTACCTTTTTATTAGTTAGTTACTAATTTCGTTTTCTTATTTCTGTAATTTAGGTTTTATGTTAACCATCTTGGAATCTTAGGATTTTCTGATCACTCTAGCTTTATTAGTGCAGTTTTTCTGAATCTCTTTTCATTGTTTCGTCGAGCTGTGGAGATCAACAACTTATTTTCAACTGTGTGTGTAAATACCTGTGTGTAATTGGTAGCTATGAACTGTGGTGTATAAGTTTATAAAAAAAAGTTTTTATAAGTTTATTGAGTAAATTAGCGAGTTACGAATCTATGGTTATTTATCCTCCAATAAAATGATAGAATATTTCATGAGTACTGTATTGTGCTCGTTGTTTAGGAGAAACAAGCTCGCTGTTACGGCTCGGAAATCTTACTTTATGATGTTTTATGGTGTTGCTGAAGACGCTTCCAGATTAGAACATGTGACATTTCAAAGACTTTTATCTGACAACTTTTCCTTAAAAAACGACAAATTTTCATCAACATTCTACAAATTATAATGTAGCCATGAGTGAAATATAAGAACACTTTATTAATGCCTAATTTAGTTTGTTCTCTACAGTTAAGTAAAGATAATTAAACTTTGAAGTTAGTAACAATGATTTCATGTAGCTTTTCCAGACATTTGTATATTGAGTGAACATTAAAAACCTGCTACATCATAACGGGTTTCTGTTGAGACGTACATTTCGTATTTTTATTGACTTATGTTGGAAAGAAATGGTTTAATTTATTTCTTGTAAAGAAGTCATTTTTGTTTTCCACTAAAACCCTAAATTCACCATTTGGGTGAGCATGGTGTTGTAAACGTTGACTTTTGATAATTTGTTTGCAACTATTGACTTTATTAATATTCTAGTTGAAGCTTGCTTTAATGACTAAAAGTATTCGATTCAGCGTACGTACGAAAAGTCAGTCACCTTATGTAAAATTTCCCAGAGATCAGTTCACTTGGCTGAAGTTTCGTTGATAAAGGTTCAGAAATGAGTTCGTAAATAAATATCCATAGTGTTGTCACCTGTCATTCAAGTTGCACCATGCAGAACGTGTTCTCTAGCAATAATCTTGTGTATTTTAGGATGCTTTTGGTACATGTAAGAAACTGGATATCTTAAATACATTGTAATAAATTGAATTTGTTAGTACACACGACATTTCTCAACATTAACAACACATCTCGTAGATGTGAAGCATTTTAATAGCCGTAAGATATATAGATTAAACAAATATTTAAATGTATTGGACATCACACAAGTTATCTGATTGTGTTGAATGGCTGGACCGGTTCAAACAACGATTTAGAAATTTTGAGTAAGAAAAGGGAAGATGGATTAGTTAAAAAAACCAACAGAGTGAAATTAATTCACATGTGTAGTTTGTTTGTTAAAAATACTGGATATAAGATTGTATGATTTTCAAGTACTGGTTTACTGAAAACATTTCAGAACGAGGTGTGGTTTAGCAACAAGCGTAAACTGCAAAACCGAAAGATCCATGGCTTAACCCACAATATTGCTGTAAAGACTTTCTGCTGGATGTCTGTTATAAGAGTAACAGTCAGTCATGTTATCTGGTTCAAAGCCATACAATCGCTCTTAACGGAGGACGTGGCAAAACGGCTACCTTTCCTCTAGTGAGAAGTTTGAAAGTAAATGTGGTTTCAATTAAACCATAAGCTTTCTGATTTAGTGTATTGGTGTACGAAACTGGTCTAGTATGTACACAAAGTAACACAATTCAGGGAAAGAAGTTGCTCCATTAGGTTTGATAGTTTGTTTTGGAATTTCGCGCAAAGGTACACGAGGGCTATCTGCACTAGCCGTCCCTAACTTAGCAGTGTAACACTAATCATCACTACCCACCGCCAACTCTTGGACTACTCTTTTACGAACAAATAGTGGGAATGACCGTCAAATTATAACGTTCCCAGAGCAGAAAGAGCATGCATGTTTGGTGTGAGAGGGATTCGAACCCGCGATCCAGGCCATCGTGAATGAAGAAAGAGATCGTAAAATGCTATTTGTCTTGAAAGAGGAGAGATTGTAAAGTGATATATGTCTGAAGGAAAACTAGAATTCTTATACTATAGTAGAAAACTATAGTTCGCTAAAGCCCTACGTTCAACTCATTTGTATCAAACGCTCTAGCACGGCATTTGTGTTAACAAAACATTTACAAGAATTAATATAAATGTAAGCAATATAATACTTTCTACCCCCTCCCCTGTGCGTATGTCTGTAAACCTATTCCGCTAAAAACCGGGTTTCGATACCCATAATGTACAAGGCACAGATATCCTTTTGTAAAACTTTGTGTTTAACTTCAGACAACGAAAAGAGCTTTCTACAACTGTTTAATATTTGCATTCAAAACACTTACGACCAACTGAGTAGTAAAACGCATCTCAACTGTATCTAAAAATTACATCAGAGTTACGAAGCATGCAAGTACATGATTCGCTTTCGACTCTTTCATACAGGAAAACAGTCTAGGCTGGTGTTAGTGTATTCAGTTTATGAATCCAAGAGTTCGTGATTCGTGGCCCATTTGTTCAAAATCACACTCAGTAATTTCGAAGCTTTGTGTGCGTTATAAAATTACGAACATCTCATTATTTATTGAAACAAGAGCAATTTCGTGATGGGTGCTATTGTCTAACTACTTTCTTTCTAGCCTATCACCTCAAAAATAGGGGTCCCTAATATAAAAATAGGCTTACTGTAGTGGACAGAAATGTAGATATTCTTGGTGTCCAAATGCAAACTCGACTTTTCTGGAGTCTGGAAACTGATCAGATGTCCGATGTCTCTTTTGCGTTCTTAGTTGGAAAAACACGATGAAAAGCAGTACTGAATGTCATGTAATGCCCAGAGTTAGCAAGCAAGCACACCACATCCGAAGAAACATCTTGGGACTTGTCTCAGTACCTTCTATCTTTACCAGCTCATTACGTTCCAGCCTCAGCTTCTCCAAATCCACATCAGAAAAAATAGCTCCATGCATAGCTTTGACATCTGCCTTTGGTTCCAGGGTTACGAAGAGCTTAACAAGAAAGTCTCCGTGTGTGAAACTCTAAAATTAAAGAAGTTTTACTCCTTATCATGGAACTGCCTCACCTATTTATGATAAAGTTATGGTATTATTTGCACCGCTGCGTCATGATGCAGAATTTCGCTTCCTTCAGGCATGTTTGTCCATCTTCCTCACTTCGCTCCATGTGCCTTTATAGCACAAGAAGCCAACCTCATTGCAATAATATTCCCTGCAGTTGACTCACTTTTAGTTTCACTTAACATATCAGTCTATCAAGGTATAGAGCAGTTACAGAACCAGATTAGAGCCAGTATCGATATCAGGATAATGCAGCAAGTGCATAAGCCATAAATACTAACAATTAAAAATTGCCAAAGGAGTCAACTAGCCAACTTGCAAGGAAGACAAAGCCAAACTGAGATGATCTGTAGTTAATTTAGTCCATCTCATTTTGAAAACCCTCGGTAAATTCATCAGATGGAACTTGTTGTGATAGGCCATAACCAGGAAGCAGCTCAAGAGAATAGGGTTGTGACTTATGGAAGAACGAGTTGTTGGAACATATGGCTAGTCTCTATATCTGTATCATTCAATGACTGGACATTAAATCCTTTGAGTTGTCTGTCTGCATGGTCCACAATCCGCCCTTGTCCTCACTGTTGGCACTTGTTCTAGCTGTGACAAATGAGAACATTTGGGTGAAGATTTTCATGAAGTAATTGTATTTTACTGTGTTTACGTATGCCAACTTTATGGCAGCACATATGCCCTTTGCGCTCTGCTCTTAAAGTCCATCTGCCTTTAAGATTACGCAAATTTTATTGATTTTAGTCCTTTAAATGCTGCTATCAAAGTCGAAAGAAAGTGCCAGTTTTCTTGAGCATCCTGCCACATTTAACAATACATTCCAGAAATTTTCTGTGGCTCTGTGTAGTGCTGTACTTAAGTGTCTTTGCCACTACTCCTCGACTCAGAAATGAATATTCAGACATAATAACCTTCTTGTTGTCCGTAGAGTCACAAAACTGCCGTTTCATTAGGTTGGACTATGTTGCTTGCACTGAAGGAATTGATTCCAACAGGAATTCTTTATGGTAAGCACTCACTGTATACTCTCTAAAATTTGTATCAATCTCTTGGACAATCTCCGTAAGCTTGAAATTTCTGATGAAAAGTTTCGTGCTTTTTGAGCAAGTTTGCGACAGATTAGAGACAGCTTTTATGGATATGAAACATGAATCAGTCTTTTGGTGACTTCTGTTCTGAAAAAAACAACAAACCTAGGAGTTACATCTTGTGGGCAGGATGTATGGCAAAAGAAACTCTGTTGGTTTAAGGTTTGTGACGCCAAAAGTTGGGACTGCAGTAAAACTTGATGTCTTTGAGACTGCATTATTTTTAGAGAACTGGGGCCAAACATTTGTTCTTTTTCACGCTGGTGTTTGTATCAAGCATGTATCGTCGTTTACACATGTACACTGATTTGTTTTGTTTTTGAATTTCGCGCAAAGTTACAGGAGAATTATCTGCGCTAGCCGTCCCTAATTTAGCAGTATAAGACTAGAAGGAAGGCAGCTAGTCATCACCACCCACCGCCAACTTTTGAGTTACACTTTTACCAACAAACAATGAGATTGTACGTCATATTATAACGCCCTCATGGCTGAAAGAACGAGCATGTTTGATGTGACGAGGATTCAAATACGCGACTCTCAGATTACGAGTCGAGCACCTTAACCACCTTGCCATGCCAAGCCTCAATTTGCTCTAGGCTTTAACATGAAATACAAAATGGTCTAAACTCTTGAGCTTCTACTGTTGTTCATCTATTTGAACTTAATAATATTTAACGATTTTTGCTGTCAAAAAGTACGACACAAGAATTAATAAAAGTAAAAATCGTTAAAGTGAAGAAAAACTCAAATTTTTTCCTAAAAAATAACTGCACATATATAAATTATATTAATATATTTATATTTACAATGAAGTACTAAAACAAATATGTAAATTTTCTTTTGCTTATGTTTCCAATAACTGAGAAAGCACAAAAGCTGAAACAATCAGCTTTCAGAAAATTAACATTTGATGCAGTCAAACATAATGTTATTGAACTGGTTTTTGTATCAGCGTTCCGCTAGACTAAAGCTATAGGATAATTTAAACTAAAAATAGTTACTGCTGGAAATAAATTAATCTTAGAGCGTTCACACTAATAATTAAAATTTAAGAAAATAAATAGACACAAACAATAATGTTTAAACCGCTGATATAATTTAATCGAGAACACCTGTAGAATCAAATGTTAAAATTTATAATAAGTATGGAAAGGGGTATTATTTTCGAATAGCCTAGAAGTTGGGGTAATATAGGCTACAATATTTGTTTTTGATATCTTGTAACTTTATTTGCGCTACAAATACTTTGAGGAAATTAGGATGCCCTCTAATTACATTTAGGTATAAACTACAAATCGCATAACACAAAACGCATGAGTTGCAATTTTAAATATTTGGAACTCTGTCTAGACATGAAGTGTAATTAGTTCAGTTGGAAACCATCATTCTTTGTTTCTGTACAGCAGTCTTGTCTAGACAACTGGGTCATTTCTTTTCTGAACATTTGTTCTTATTTGAATAGTATATCATTGTGGTTTGTTTGTCTAGACAACAAAGTGGATAAATTCCTCTGAATAACATATAAATTTATACAACATTTTATTCGTAGCAAGACCTGAATAACACTGATATGTCTGGTTATTTTGTAAAGTATTCGAGAACACTTAGATAAATGCTTCACGATGTGTAACTTTTTGTTGTCAGTTTACCTCTCCAGTTTCTAAATAAGCCCATACAGCCTTAATAATATTCAAACTGTGGTTTCAAGTGTTCCTTAGGCCTATTTTTCTCTCCAGGTATCGTTTCACCACATTTCATGCATGCTTGGAATAGTTAGTTGTTTTGCTGAAAGAATAATTTCTGTCCCAAAAGATTTGTTCCTTAAAAAATAAAGTGATGGATAAGCTTGCATAGTCTTCAACACAACGGATTAAAATGCAACTTGTCTCTTTTTGTTTGGTTCTTTGGTGTGCTTTACTCCATATTGTTGTAACAGTTTATTTAGCTATGCGGGTTCTTGTGGAATGTTTGGTAGAGAGAAGATTGGACTCTTAATGGTCACAAGGCGTTGTTAGGGGTTTTCATGTAAAGGTTTCCTTATACATGACTATAATAATGCTATATTGTTTTGCTATGCCTTCCATCATGTTGATTTTGATTTTTATTCAAGTAAGTTCCTTGCTCTGATCCGAATTTAATATTAATTCATAATTTCATTTATATGCTAAATTTCTCGCGTAGGTATTTCTCGTATTTATCACTCATATTTTACAGAACTAAATAACAGTTTCTCAGTAACTCACAAAGTTTAAAGACTTACTACCTAACAAACACTACCCTAAATAGTGCAAGAGTTCTCCCCAAACAACTGACGGAACGCGCTATTTTATTTGCATAACGGATCAATTGATAAAACACAAAGCACTTTAACCAATGTATGGTTTTTTTTTTAGTTAATGAAAACTAAATGAAAATGATTAAAAACGCGAAAATAAAACAATAAGTTAACAAAATGGAAATTAACGTTGTTGTTGGTTGTTTTAACTATTGACACAGAAAACTATGGTTTCTGTTTGGACATTTATTAATTTATTACTCAACGTTACTTCAGCAAAACTAATCAGCTGACGATACTGTGTTGTAGTTATGTACTAGACAGCAGTGAAAAATAGCTACTCAGTGCACATTGGGAGTAAGAGAGCTAAGAAAAAAAAAGTTTCCATATAGTAATGGATTTTACGTTTGTTTCACGAACGGTGTGTATTAACGTCTTTAAAAAAAATATTATTTATCTATTTACCAGTTTTACATTCGGCGTTTATCGAAACCGAAAGAGAATGTAAGTTGAATCACATCTGAAGAAAATGTTACAAATAAAATGTACCTAATAAATCGCACCCCAGTGGCACCCAATGGAATGTCTGCGGACTCATACCGCTATAAACCAGATCTCGATACCCGTGATGGATAAAGCACAGATAGCCCACCGTGTAGCTGTGTGCTTTATTCCCAACAATCAATCAATCACAATAAATCGACGAAAATATTTAATGTTTCATTCTGCTCTGTTCTCAGGCAACATGAATGTAAACATGCTGTCACAACATTCCAGAATGAGAGAACAACGAGACAGCAATATAGATTTTCATATGTGTGTGATTAATGCCGATCACAATTTGCTTTAAGATGATTTTTATTTATTGTTTTAAAGGTTCCAAAAATTGACGGTGTGTAACTCACTCTTCTGGAAATAAAATTCACGCGAGTACGTGCAATTATGTCACTTACTAGATTTTTACTGGATCGTCGTGTATCACGTGACGTTAGTACTTCGAGTTATTCAACACAACTTTTCCAAAAGTAGGATTTTTATCTTCGCAACTTGAATGATCAAAAGTAGAAAAGACATACACCATCTTTGGATTTTCAAAGCAATTTCTACTGATCCATGAAAATTTGTCCCCATCTTACGCTTGGAGCCTTCTCTAAACGAAACCTTGAATTATAGGTGTCTTTATATTGTTTTTCTATATATAAGCAACAAATACTAGTGCTAAAAATAGTATGTGTGTCGTACACAGGAACTGTGCAGACGTTTGATTAACTAGGTGAAAACTATTTGCGGTATAAACTCTTAAAACATGACTGTACTCTGGTGTAGTCCACTTTCGTACAAAGATAATTAAGTCCATAATGATGAGTACATCGAAAGAAAGATGAAATAGACTCAAAACGTCGTCTGTTTCTTTGTTTGTTTTGAATTTCGCGCAAAGCTACTCAAGGGCTATCTGCTTTAGCCGTCCCTAATTTAGCAGTGTAAGACTAGAGGAAAGGCAGCTAGTCATCACCACCCACCGCCAACTCTTGGGCTACTCTTTTACCAACGAATAGTGGGATTGATCGTAACATTATACCGCCCCCGCGGCTCAAAGGGCGAGCATGTTTGGTGCAACAGGGATGCGAATCCGCGACTCTCAGATTACGAGTCGAACAACTTAACCCACCTGGCCATGCCGGCCCCGAAACATCGTCCTCAGTACTTATGAGGTTTTAAAATTTCTACAGCAGACAGTTGCTGCCACTTCGAGCGTACTCAACATGAATATTGTCCCTAAACAATCTATTACAGAACAGCACGTAATAATTGTAGTTTATACGAATTTTATTAACTCTTTCTATAATTGTTTCTTAGTATATTGTAATATGACATCTTGTTTGATTGATAAGGGTAACTTTCACATTATTTCGTCAAATTGCATGCTGAAGAATCACAAAAGTACCTGACGAACACAGGATCCGACCTGCAGGGATTTGTATGTGGATTCAGTGAACTGATGAATAAGTTTATAAAACATGTCCAATATAGACATATATTCACCAACACTCTAAACCAAGATATAACAATATCTATATATATTCATTATATATATACATTAACAGTCTAAACCAAACTGTAACAATATATATATATTCACCAACAGTCAAAACATAGATGTAACAATATATATATTCACCAAAAATCTAAACCTAGATGTAACAATATATATATTCACCAAAAATATGAACCAAGATGTAACAATATATATATTCATCAACAATCTAAGCCTAGATGCAACAATATGTATATATATTCACCATCAATCTAAACCAAAATGTGACAAATAGAGGAGCTTACAGTCTTTTGCAGAAAAAACTTAGTAGTATGATATTCCATAAGGTAAACCAATATGGCATTTTCTGTATGACGTATAACTAAATGTTAAATGCTTTCTGGTTTCGTCTAGTAAAATAAATGCTTTTATTAAGATATCAGCTTAGCTAATGCGTGTCTTTTTACTGGGCCTGGCATGGCCTAGTCCGTTAAGGCGTGCGCTTCGTA
Organism: Carcinoscorpius rotundicauda; assembly: GCA_011833715.1. Taxonomy (NCBI): domain Eukaryota; kingdom Metazoa; phylum Arthropoda; class Merostomata; order Xiphosura; family Limulidae; genus Carcinoscorpius; species Carcinoscorpius rotundicauda. The sequence continues at coordinate 54,861,996 of CM022395.1, forward strand.
ATCTGAGGGTCGCGGGTTCGCATCCCCGTCGCGCCAAACATGCTCGCCCTCCCAGCCGTGGGGGCGTTATAATGTGACGGTCGATCCCACTTTTCGTTGGTAAAAGAGTAGCCCAAGAGTTGGTGGTGATGACTAGCTGCCTTCCCTCTGGTCTTACACTGCTAAATTAGGGATGGCTAGCACAGATAGCCCTCGAGTAGCTTTGTGAGAAATTTCAAAAACAAAGTTTTTTTACTGGTTATCAACTCAACGTTAAAGTATGTCTGTAATATTTCCTTTAGCGATTAACATTCTTTACTTCAGTTTTAAACTGTCAATTTTAACTAATTTTGAACAGAGTTAAGGTGTTTTGTATGGAGAGTCTGTCAATAAAGCAGGATGATTTTTCAAATTGAAAGATATTTTTTCTTCTTTCTTAAAAACTCCAACTTTTACATTAATTTGCCCCATCAAATCTCAGAACTTCCTGTTTTTCTGAGTCAATCATCCCGTATCGCAAGTTACTCCGTTATATGTAGAGTCTTGTGTTCTTTAACAGCATAACTCAACAACACAGTAACGACAGTTCAGGACTTCCATGAAACAATAAAAAAATCCGTAAACATAAATTTTCAGTATTCTGACCCCTCTAAAAAAGTAATAACATATTTTTAGTTTTAAGAATCAAAAACCATAAACATAAATTTTTCATTGCATCTAGTGTTTTTACTTTTCAAATGCATATAATATAAGACTAAATAAAATTCAAATAAGCAATAAGTTTTGACGATTCTTTTGATGAGCAAAAACATTAATCATTTCTTCCATTTTGTTCTTTATCATAAAATTTATTTCCAGCTCAATATTTAAAATGGCGACATGCGACAGTCCAAGTTTTGATTCAATATGAAGCAGAGAATGATCTATCAGCAGAACAGAATGTGGCTGAAACAGTGTTGAATGATTGTGCCAACTGAGAATAAGTTTGAAGGACTTCAGAGATGCCATTCTCTTAACTCCATTTTGCCAATTTTTTACCGAAGACAAATGGGTATTTTGTTTTTCTTGATCGAGAAGACCAACCACAGTCTTTCTTTCTGAAGATAACTGATTATCATTCAGTTTATAAAAGTCACAAAGTAATGAGGCATCATTTACAGTACCTTATTTTTCTAGTTGCATTATGAAAAAAAAATATACTGCAAATAATATTTTGATCATTGTCATGGAAACAAGATTGAATTGCTCTTTAAAAGCTTGAGCAGAGGGAGAGAAGATGGTGTCTCTTGCATAGGAGGTTGAACCATTAAAACCTGTAGTAGCAAATGCATATCCAGCTTCTAAGGCACATTCTGTTAGTATTCGGTGGCGAGGAATGGTCAGTTCTTTGAAATTGACAGCTTGTCTTTCCTTAATTATGTCCTTCGTGTTTTTCATCAAACTTGTGGCTTCGTCCTGTATCTTTCATACATTTTCGTTTCTCTCTACTGATTTAAGATTGTTGATCGTCACATCATTAGATTTTCTTGTCAAAAAGACATCCATTCTCTCTGACTGAAGGTAAGTTGACAAAGATGAAGTTTCACTTAAACCGTGCTATCATTGAATTTTGATGGCTTAAACTTTTAGCGTGTCTTTGAAATCTTTCTGGTTTTGACCACATATCAAATGTGAATGTTTTACAAGATTTTGGAGTAAACTTCTCACAATGGTAACAAATTGCAGGATCAGAGTATTGATGATAAGATACCCAAGGGGAGGAATTCTTTATACCACTTAACTTGGAATGACCGGCGAATTTCGTGGATAATCGGAGACGAAAATTTGAGAAGTTGTGGTTGTTGTGGACCAGCAAATTCAAAACCACTAACGTTTTCTGTCGGATGCTCTTCCCGAACAGTTTCATATTGATCATCTTCTGAATCGTCATTGAACGAATCATAATTTATTATGAGGGGGTTCCACCTCTTTTAAAAGTGTTTCTTCCTGGAAAACTATGTGCCTCTTTTGAAACAGTGCTTTCGACATTCGTCAAAAATGGGTCAGTTAAAGTGATTTATTGAGAGTATGAATTAGTCTCTACTTCTACTCACTGTTCATTAGTTTATATTTACACTAAGAGTGATGATGTAGATAGAGTGGAACGAAAAACTTGATACTTTCTTTTGTGATTCTGATACGATTTCAGAGAACTTTGGACTTCTACCAGTATCCAACATATCACTGTGGCAGCTTTTGAAGATGTTTGTTTCTATAATCATTGTCCAAGACTTTTTCACATTCTAAGCATTTGACTCTGTGACGATCGCTTGCACGTCTTTTCCCAGCATCTTTGAATTTATTACGAAAAAGAACCAGAACAGAAAAAGGTAAAAACTGATTAGTTTGTGCGTGTTTACTTATAGCAAAGCCGCATCGCACTATCTGCTAAGACTACCGAAGGAAATCGAACCCCTGATTTTAGCGTTGTAAATCCGTAAACATACCGCTGTACTAGTGGGGCGCGACTGACTAGTCCAAGACTGGAGAAAAATCATTGAAATGAAAATAACTTGTGTAATCTTTGAAAAACAATTATTTTATATATTTATTACTTAAATGAACCCCCTAACCCCTATGTCCTGGTCAGGCTAAAATACGCAAAGAAATGACTAAAAATTAGTGTCTTAAATTTTATTAAATTGTTCACAAAATACAAATACATTTTAGATCAAAATAAATACTCAACAATACAATTAAGAAAAAATATTTTTATTATCTGATTAAAATACAAAATGAAGAAACATAGTTCACTGTGGAAGACTTTACCACAAGATAAAATATTAATTATAAAAACAGAAATATTTATTCTGTTTATATATTTGGCCTGACATGGCCGAGCGCGTAAGGCGTGTGACTCGTAATCCGAGGGTCGCGGGTTCGCGCTAAACATGTTCGCCCTCCCAGCCATGGGGATGAATAATGTGACGGTCAATCTCACTATTCGTTGGTAAAAGAGTAGCCCAAGAGTTGGCGGTGGGTGGTGATGACTAGCTGCCTTCTCTCTGGTCTTACACTGCTAAATTAGGGACGGCTAGCACAGATAGCCCTCGAGTAGCTTTGTGCGAAATTCCAAAACAAACAAAAGTTTATATATTTTTTATATATTTATCTTATAAATATTAATTAGGAAAACAGAAGAAATATTTATTCTATATATTCATTATTTAACCATAACGAAACGTAAAAAAAAAATTGATATAGAATTACACTGGTCTCTGCATCATCTCGCTTGATCTACTCACTGTTCAATTGTTTACTAACATGCATATGCTCGTGAGGCCCGGCATGGCCTAGCGTGTTAAGGCGTGCGACTCGTAATCTGAGGATCGCGGGTTCGCATTACCGTTGCGTCAAACATGCTCACCCTTTAAGCCGTGGGGGCGTTATAATGTGACAGTCAATCCCACTATTCGTTGGTAAAAGAGTGGCCCAAGAGTTGGCACTGCATGGTGATGACTAGCTGCCTTTCTGAATTGCTTATACTGGTTATGAATATATCGTCCCAGCCGTGGACAATGATTGATATAGAATCCCGCTATAGGTCTATTTCAGTATATTTTGTACTTAGTCAACTAGAAATAGTAGAAGTGGTTATCAATACGTTGTTGTGCTGTGAAATGCTGGAAAATGTTGCTCTACCTGCATCAATGGATTTCTACAGAAATGAAAAGTCCCTACGTATTTCACTGTGGTCATGTTCAATAGCTGGTTGAGAAAAATCAAGTCAGAAATCTACCTACGTATTTCACTGTGGTCATGTTCAATAGCCGGTTGAGAAAAATCAAGTCAGAAATCTACCCTACCTAATCAATATCCCTGCTCTGAATCCAATTTTTCCACTCTAGGGATTTTCTTCGAAATATTTTGGGGAAGGAGGAAACTTTTGCAACAAACATTTCAAACTATCTTACCACAGAAGTAGCGGCCTGTTTATCCAACAGTGGCAAGGGCTTGTAACCAAGTCTATGTTGTTATTTCTTCAAACTCACGTCTCATCCTCTATTTCGCGCAAATTTATATGAAGGATCTGTTTATTAGTAGATTCTAATTTTAAAGTAAAAGACGAGATGGAAAGCAGCTAGTAAACACCTCTCAGCCCACCAATTCTTGGAGTGCCCTTGTCAAAGAAAGCAGTGTAATTTTACTGTCACTCTTATAACTCAGTCACAGCTCCAAATGGAATTTGAATATTTAAGAGGTAACGGTACGCAAGACTTGTTAAAAAATCACCACAAAACCTGATTAATATGTCAAAAAAATTGGACTTAATTTTTCATACCAAAAAGTGCTGCTTAAAATTATATTGATTTTCTGACAACAAGTATTTCATTTCAGTACAGCGAAACATGCTCGCCCTTTCAGCCATGGAGGCGTTATAATGTGACGGTGAATTCCACTATTAGTTGGTAAAAGAGTTAGCAGTGGGTGGTTATGACTAATTGCCTTCCCTCTAGTCTTACATTGCTAAATTAGGGACGGCTAGCGCAGATAGTCCTCGTGTAGCTATCTATGCGCGAAATTCAAAAACGAAACAAAACAATCTGTTATTTTATATTTTGTCAATTTGTTGTTTAAAAATCTTAGTAAACCTAATTTTCTATTTGAACAACGTCTATTCCAAGTGCTTAGAGCACTTTCTTTTTTCCAATACCACGAATAATTTGAAGGCATTTGCATATCCACGTATTATTTTTCATATTAAACATTATTTTACTTTTAAAATGTTACTCGTGATTTTCTTGAAAACGTAAAGCGCATGCTCTTTACAAAAGAAATCGTGAACTAAATATTCGCACAATAAAAAAATATTGCCTGACATTTTGGGTGCCTGTCTTTTGCTATTATAAGTGTTTTAGCATGTATAGAGTAATTGAACAGATATGTTTTAGCCGAAAGCTGAGAAACTTGCTAGAAAGTTAAGAAAAGAAAATATTTGTGAGCTCACACATTAAGAGGTAGTTATACAATTCGGTACACGAAAATTATCATATCTAAGTTCCCAAAACGTGTGAGAAGTTGATAAAGACGTTAGAGAGCGAATAGCAAAACTATTTATCCTTACCACCACCAACACCAGTTGTGCTCGTGCACCACGTGCTCTTTCCATACGCAGAGGTTAAGCGATGTGCGAGACAGTACGTTATGGCTTAGAGTGAAGGCTGATGCATACATAATAGCCAACTGTCTCCACGAAACCCTAAAGATCAATGAACGAGGATAGTTTCCACCCAGAAGTAATTTCCTGAATAACGTCGGCAAATGCTTTGTTTTTGCAGCGAAACGATCCATCATTGTCATTATGCCTAATATTTACGAGGAAACCACCTTTTCGTTTTGTCCACCCAAGTGGTGTGCAGTGTTATAAGCAGTTGATAACGAGTGATCGTTGCAAACACAATTCTGCCAAGATATAAAAATTCACTAGAAATATAAATTGTAAACTTCTATATGTCGTTCGTTTATTTGCGCTTAGTAAAAACAAACAAAAAACAACACAGGAAACACGTTTATAAACTGAGTTGTAAAATACAGTTGTTCAAGATTACATTATAACTAAATTTTTTGTATTGTCACGTGTAGGAGGAGAGACAACGTGGTACGCATCACAGCAGGTCTAAAATGTATATGTACACACTACAGATGTAGTGTCTTAGTGTACATTAATCACTTACTTTTCTCTGATTAACAAGCTAAAACGACAAGAATCTCCTGAAAAACAACGACAAATAGTGTGCAGAATTACTGCATTACATCGAAAGGAACTTTGGTGATAATAAAACAAAAATTGTGTAGTAAACTCTGAACACAAGACAAGGACTAGATAACCAGCCTTATTTTTGCGATTTTGTTTTTCGATGATTAAACATCGGACGAAACGTGATGCAACAGCCGTTCTTGACGCTGACGCCTGGAGTATAAAGTTCTTTGATATCGGCGAAGTGTGGTAAATGTGGTAAAGATGAGGTAATATTATTACACCGGAACATAGACTGGCAATAATACCAAACATATAAACAAACGTGTCTAATAATACAGAGCATACAAAAACACACGTAATAATTCAGAACATATAAACACACATATGTAAAAGTACAGAGCATATAAACACACATATGTAATAATACAGAGCATACAAAAACACACGTAATAATTCAGAACATATAAACACACATATGTAAAAGTACAGAGCATATAAACACACATATGTAATAATACAGAGCATATAAAAACACGTATGTAATAATACGTAGCATATAAACAAATGCGTCTAATAATACGTAATATATAAACACACACATCTAATAATACAGAGCATATAAACACACATGCAATAATACAGAACATATAAAAACGCATATATATGTAATAATACGTAGCATATAAACACACATCTAATAATACGGAGCATATAAGCTCGTATATCTAGGAAAGAAACAGAAAATTAAAGTTTTTGTACGAAAGAAAGTTCATTTTATAATTGTTTAAATATTCGCCAACCTTCTTGAGTCATGATGACAACAATAAAAAATCCTTTACATTTCCAAAACTGAATCGTTTCTTTTCACATTAAGTGACTTCTAATGCTGTACTTTTCCTTGGGAAGGGAAGACGTTACTAAACTTGTATTTCCTCCGATGGATATGACTTCTAATATTGCAGTTCATTTCGGGAATAGTCACCATTAATAGACATCTATTAGTCCTATGTACGTGAGTAACCTATACAATAAGTTATTCCAATAAATCTAACCATTGCAATGAAGGTATTTCTGCCGATGTATATATTTCTGAATAGTTTGATTTCTTCCAGACATCCAATAATAAGCTGGTATTTTTACAGATGTATATAATATCTATCAACTACTGTAATTCCTTCCAGGGAATATAACTATTACTAAACTCGCATTGTTGTGATGCACGTGCTTTGGGACACTGATTTACTTCCAGTAGAGGTAACATTATTCTTCCGGTATTCCTTTCGACGTTCGAAGTAACGGTTACTTTTACACCATTGATATATCTGGATTTGTTCCAGCACTAACGGTACAGACACATTTTCTAAGTTTCACGCATAACAATTCCTGCTGACAGCTTTATTGACAAAGACATTAAACAGAACTAACACCATTCACTCGTAATATACCTGCTGCCTTCACTTGCTTTATAACGTTGCAAGTGATATTCATACTAACCACTGTCGACAATGGTACATTTCTTCTGATATATCAAGCAATCAGCGCTGACATTGCTTTTGGCGTGCGTGGGAGCATTTAACGTGGCACACGTGCTAGCTATTGCAATGATACTGCTGAACACGCTCCGCAATTTCAACTTTAGAGTGCGTTATAAACGTCACAGTCAATCACATTATTTGATTAGAGTCTCTACATAGACGAGGGATGCTGCTGACTGACTGCTTGCCTTGCTTTGGTTAATAGTTGTACATTGATTAGAAAATACTATGCGTAAGCTTTGGGGCCTGTATATTGTTTAAAGTACCATTCGGGTTGAAGATAGCAAACGCTAACAACTACAGACACGTATTCCATCTCACGTACGGGACTCTTAGAGCTGATATTGTTTGTGACCCACAGAATGAAATAGCTACAAGTGCATCTATTATGTTGTACGTCCTAATACATCCTCTCGCTTACAACACTGGCAGTCCTTATGGTAGAGCATATTTAACACTTGTGATGTTATCTCTTCCTGAGATTACTCCTGGTGTACAAAATAATTCTATTAGATTTATTAATGACATACAAGGTAACATTTTTATTAACCACTACAATGACATCGATCTTGATTACAAAAAAAAACATACACTGACATTTTGTTTTCATGTGTGTGTATCAGATATTTTGTAAGTACATTAGTCCCACAATAACAGGATATTTGACAATGTTTAATAGACAGGTAAATATTAATGTACCAGGTTCAAACAAAGATTCGACTCTAAAGCAATATTACTACATTAGGCTCGTACACAGAATGTTTGAAAGTGCGTTTTAATTTGTGAGATTAAAAACCAACAATAACAGTGTCGAGTACAATCAGAAAGTCTATTTAGAAGAAAAAAAAGTGCCATTAGATTAAATGTGGAAGCAATTTTCACACAATACAGCTTAAACAATTACATGGCTGATAACATAAAACCCTGGGTCATCATGAAACAATTTCTTTCTTTTGTTAGCAAAAAACAAATCGTATATCACTGCAATTGGTTTCAGTCTGTTCATTAAGAAGGATTGAAGGATTCTAAGTTTCTTCCTGGTAAGAAAATAAAAAAACCACAAGATTACTCAAATCTGAAACACACGATTATTTATAACTTTATCTCCGTGACATTGATGCTAGCGTTATGATTTGAATAGTTTATATACAATACGAGTGTCATAATTAGCTATTTTTAAAAACGAGAGTTTACGCAAGTTTGTTTAAAAAATTGTTTGCGAATCACATGTTGTGTAGTTTGTACGTGGCCCGGCATGGCCAGGTTGGTTAAGGCGCCTCGAAATCCGAGGGTCATGGGTTCACGTCCCCGTCGCGCCAAACATACTCGCCTTTCCAGCCGTGAGGGCATTATAATGTGACGATTAATCCCACTATTCATTGGTAAAAAAGTAGCCCAAGAGTTGGCGGTGGGTGGTGATGACTACTAGCTGCCTTCCTTCTAGTCTTACACTGCTAAATTAGAGACGGCTAACGCAGATAGTTCTCGAGTAGCTTTGCGCGAAACTCAAAAACTAAACATGTACGTTCACCTATCATAAGTTAGCGATTCTTATGTTACTACAGTTTCCGAATTTTTTAAAGTGAAATTATCACAAACTGTTTTATAATAACAGAGTATAGAATAAGAATTCATCCTGTTAGTTGTTTTATAAAGTAATTGAACCAGTCAGTGTGGACTTTTGTCGAAAAGAGAGGATTCTTTAAAAACTCTGAATACAACAGTCAACGAAGATTTGTATATACGCTTGACTTGATTTTTATATATATATTTTTTTAAAATAAGTAAGCTGTGTTGCTGTTTGCTTATCATTGAAACTATATCGCCAGTAAATCACAGAAACCGACGTTAAAAATTCTGTCTAGAAAAACCTGACGTGACTAATTCAAGCCAAAAAATATCAATGCTTCATCAGAAGAATGTACACTACGTAAAAATATCATAAACAGCTGCGTTATAACTATATAAAAAATGTTTATATCAAATAAACAGTAGTTTCAGCGGAACCCCTCTCGAATCCCCTTCCTCCTGCGCACGTGCGTGATCCACAAAATGAATATAAAAGTAAACATTACATCCTACCTTTAACCGGATTTTCTCTTACTCAGTTTACATTAACTTTTCCTCTATCAGCTTTAGTGTTGTTTAATCTAAATTAAATCTTATTAATTTCTTATATTTCCGCTAGTGGATAGCATATTTCAAAGACTATACGTAGAACATGGCGAAAATTTTCCAAAACAGTACAGTGTTTGTAGATTACAGTTATAAGGATATGTTAAGTATACAAAACGTCTTAAGAAAAAGCCAAGATGAACACTGAATACTATAGAGCTAACATATCGGCACAGCTGTACTAAAAACAGATATTGTCTTTGAAAGAACTGATTATAACTTAGGTATAGTGTCCCTCAAAGAAAAGTATCAAACCGAACAACCACTGATGTCAGCTTTCCAAATACTAAATCTACATTAACTGATAGCTGTTAGCTCAACTGGCTCTTAATTTACATTAACTGATTACTCTCAGGTTTTTCTGTTTCATAATCTTCAACGTCTGACTACTAGGGAGGCCTACAAGTTTTATTGTCTTGAAATTTTTAAACTTTCTACACTAATTCTTGCACGCTAAATCCGAAAATAATATCCATTTTTACATCAAATACAATTTTGTTTTGTTTTTTTAAAAACATCAAATATACCTTTACATAAGTGAATCATTTTCGTTGAAATGGGGTCACATTTTCTTATGTTTAAAATGTTCACAGCTACTGGCTATAGACTTCTCGAGAACAACTGAAACGTAAGAGTCTTATGGCTTTTTCTAGAACTCGCAAGGAGCTCACCGCTAGTATATAAACGGTTAACAGGCCTCATGACGTGCCATTTCTAGGTAGTGTTTGTTTGTACGAGCATTTTGCCATTTTTTTCTTTTCAATATTACTTTTTCGTCAATATGGCAACATGAAATTGTGTAAATGACCCAAACACATTCTACCATATTTGCGGCAAATAAGGTCAAAGTAAGAGTTTTTTTCTTTCCGATTTAAAAAAAAGGCTTTACATAATAGAAAAAAACAACAAAAAATATTATTTTCGAAATATGTTTGAAGCTAAAATGTGAAACATCAGTTACTAAAAGTAAAATAACTTTTATGAAGTTTAAATTCGTTAGTAGATCACACGACTTATAATGCAAAAATTGGATTTCAACACTTGTGGTAGTAGCAGTACAAATAATTCATTGTGTAATTTTATGCCAAAATCGAAATAAAACGTTACCCTTCATTTTGTAATTACTAGAATTATTTTATTTTTTGTTGCGGCCTGGCATGGCCTAGCGCGTTAAGGCGTGCGCTTCGTAATCTGAGGGTCGCGGATTTGCACCCGAGTCGCGCAAAACATGCTCGCGTTCCCAGCCGTGGGGGCGTTATAATGTACGGTCTATCCCACTATTCGTTGGTAAAAGAGTAGCCCAAGAGTTGACGGTTGGTGGTGATGACTAGCTGCCTTCCCTCTAGTCTTACACTGCAAAATTAGGGACGGCTATCACAGATAGCCCTCGAGTTGCTTTGTGCGAAATTCCAAAAACAAACAAACTTGTTTTTGTTGGGTTTTTTCGCGCAAAGCTACACGAGGGCTATCTTCGCTAGCCGTCCCTAATTTTGCTGTGTAAGATTAGAGAAAAAGCAGCATCATCATTTATCGCCAACTCTTGGGCGACCCTTTTACCAACGAATAGTGGGATTGACTGTCACATTATAACGCTCCCACGACTGAAAAGACGAGCATGTTTGGTGTGACAGGGATTCGAACCCGTAACCCTTGGATTACGAGTCGAATGCCTTAATCCACCTGGCCATGCCGGGCCTACTAGAATGATTATTATAGAATCAGTGCAACTGTATCCAACATTAAAAGAAGAAAAAATGTCTCCTTTGATTTGGAAATGACTAGAATTAATATCATTCTATCAATGATGTTGTAGCCAAAATTTTAAAAAAAGCTACCCCTGACTTGCAAATGACTAGAATGATTATTATGCAATTAATATTGTTGTAGTCAAAATTAAGAAAAAATATCTGATTTGGAAATTACAAAAATTATTATTATGCAATTAATACTCTTGCCCCCAAGTGGTACGTCTGCAGACTTATATCGTTAAGAAACGGGTTTCGACATCCGTAGTGGGCAGAGCGCAGATAGTCCTTTGTGCTTAATAAGAAACAACAACAAAGTTTATATTCTTGCATCCAAAATTGGAGGAAAAAACGTATTTCGTGAAATATATTCTGCATCGTGGTAACACGTTTTAAATCACATGCTGAACTGGTACACTTCCTCCGCCATTTTGATTACGTCACTGCTCTCCTTACACCACCTTCTCTTTGAAAACAGTCGGAGGAAGACCAGAACAGTGTTCTGAGTCACTGTTTTTTTATCGTGCAGAACATTCCGTGCGTTCATAATGATGAATTGAGCGTACCCTTAAAAATACGCTGTGTGACTGTGTTATTACAAACGTGTTTTATCGATATACTCAATACATTCACTCTTTTAGGGTTAAAAAATACCATAAGATTAACTAATAGAGTTTAGTCTAAGATACTTAATAAGTATCGTCATAAAACAAAACATGCTTTCAATGTTTTCATTCATGGTTTTATTCAACCAAAATATATATATATATATACATATTTTTTTAAAATTTAACGACTTTTACCAGCACCATCATAACTTGTCGTCAATTCCTCCATTGTTATGCTTGCTTTTCGTGAAATTTTATAAGAGTACGGCCAAGACGGTCAGTAACACTTACTAGTGCTAGGAGTTTTATATCTTACCGCGAATGGCATTAATCAAGAACATCCTACTCAGCCAATTCACTAAAATGTTGGAAACCCGTTAATACCTTTAGAACATTCAAAGATGCAAAGACTTTTTAAATTAACGTTATTCAAATTACGTTTTCGCTTAGATACGAAAATAAACACAAATAACCTTTGTCATACAGTCGTACAAATAAACAAAGTGATAATTTTGATATATTGAAAAATACGCAATTCTGCACTGTATTCGAAATTTAGAAGTTTTGATACTATTCGAATAAATCTGATAACTTTATTGACAAAAATTGCATGTAAAATTGAGAACAAAAGGAAACTAAAGATGTTATAATTTCATTCTGTAGGTTATTGGTTAGGTCACATCTGGAGCATTGTGTTCAGTTTTCAGTTCTTTATCTTAGAAAAGACATTGAAGTGTTGGAAAGAGTTCGGAGGTGGGTTCCTGGAATGGTACCAGGAATGAAGGAGAAATTAAGATCCTTAAAACTGTTTGATCTTGATAAAAGAAGAGTTCGAGAAGATATAATTGAAAGGCTTAAGATTGTAAAAAAAAATTAGTAATATTGATTCATCAAGTTTTTTACTCTTAACAGGAAAAATTAAAAACTAGAAAACACACATATAGATTTAGACAAGGTAGAAGCCGTCTTCAGCTAAAACGATTTTATTTTTAAAATGCCCCCTAGTGGCTCAGCGGTATGTCTGCGGACTTACACAGTAAAATCCGGGTTTCGATACCCGTGGTGGGCAGAGCACAGATAGCCCATTGTGTAGCTTTGTGCTTAATTCAAAACAACAACAAAATTTTCAAATAGGGTGATTGGCCTATGGAATGGGTCGGCTTCGAATATCGTGAAGTCTGTTAACTTTAGTGAGTGTATGAGAAAGCTTTATAGATATAAATGAGTAAGAGAAAGCTTTATAGATATAAATGATAATGGCTGACTTTAATTTTTTTATGTAATAATTTTAAATAAAAAGACATCTAAAATTATGCTTTTGGTGGCAGCTTCACTCCCTTAAAATTAATAAAATAGTCGTCCAACATTTACGTAGTCAGTATGTATTACCTCTAAAAGCGTATCTTTGTTCCAAATTTCACATCAGCTGGTCGATATAAAGCTAAATATTTGACCTAAATTCAAAAATTACGGGTTTATGTAATCTCTTGACTTGCTAAAATAACCAGAAATGGACATATCTCATGTTTTGTATCGATATGCATGGTACCTGCAAAAAAAAAATCTTTGAACTAAATCCCATATAAATTGGTCAAAACATGGCGGAATAATTGTCAAAAATCCTAAAATAATACATATTGACCCATATGATTAATAAAACTGGGCAATTCCATCATTACTGTTTACCGATGTGGGGGACCTATAGAAAAGTATATTTATAGAAAATATCATGTAAAATTGGATTAAGTTTGAATTTCTATTTACAAATTAAATAGTTAAACTACAAAAGTAAAATATCCCAATAAAAACCTTGCCAATTCGCGTGTTATGCATTTTAAATAGTATTTATTACAAATCGAGAATTCGTACATTGTTATCATATTTGGCTTAGGAAGGTTAAAACCACTTTAATTGCAGAACATTAGCTGAAGGGATATGGATAGCCAATTGCGTTAAACCATTTCCAAATATAAATACCGTGAATTAAGTAAACTGTCTTAAGTTATAAACCTAGAAACTTCGGAGCTAGAAAGGTCTTGTTAACCAAACACAATGGTTAAATATACACACTGAGGTGAACTATACTTCACAAAGTATGAGGAAAAGACTACACACTATAACACCTCGGTAACTCTGACTGAGATTTCTATTTGTGCTCGGAATCCAGCACAAACATTTCTTATATTTGGCATAAACATTCACTATTTCTTGGATTACTGCTACAGTTTGGCGTAAATCTTTCCATAAAACTTTAGAAAATGGGTTACACAATGTGACTATGTGATATCTAAAATCATGGAAGTTAAAAAGCATTGTTGGTTTATAAATTATGCGATCTATTTTCTTTCTGAGGATGTATACAGTAAATGTATTAAGTCCCTACATGGACGTTCTGTAAAATTTTGTTAACTGTAGAAATAATTTGATTCAGTATAGTGTTTTGTTTTTTTTTGCATATGATGACGCATATTCTTGACTGTGTATTGCTTAAGTCCCATCTGTTTTCGATATGTGTAGAAGATTCTTGAGAGTAAAACTCAACAGTATTTGTTTTTCGAAAACGCGCTAGAATGTTGTTGAAATTTCTACAAACTCGCGTGATTCGTATTAAAAGCGGCTGGCCGAAAAACAGAATGTTTTTAATTAATGGACAGCTACACACAATGTGCTAAAGGTCTCGGAAGATATAATTGTGATTAACGCCTATTAATCGGAAAACTACAGAACTGGACCAGGAACATTTGCACATTCGGATATTACGAACCGTTTAATTTCAGTGAATTAACATTGGACTTTAAAATTTTGTACGAGGACTTTAGATATTGTCGCGCCTGCAAAAGTTACGAATGCTTCAAGCTCAGCCAGCCGTCAAAAGTGTACAGGTGTATCAACAAAGAACTAATTTGCTCTCCGTCAACATCGATAAAAGATTCAGTTCTAGACCAGATGTAAAACTCAGTATAGTTTTTAAGTTTGTAGAACTCTTATATATAAACCATCATTTGTAATAACTGTTAGTGTTAATCTTTATTATAAATTGTATTTTTTGCTTTTATATTAAAATATATTTCTCTTAAAAAAATAAAATTCTGTGTATCAATCTTGTTGGGAAATATTATAAAATTAATACATATTAACACTTAATTAATTGCTAAACTCAAGTTCAAATTTTCGATTATTTGAAATAGTAATGCGCTAACGCACGTAACATGATAAATCGGAGGCTCGTCCAAAATAAATTATAATACGTAACGTTATTTATACGGTTCACACTGTAAATTATTCTCTGAAAAAAATAAAGTTGCTACTTATGTTTTTAATAGATAAAATCATCAAAACCCTTATTTATATCCAGGTCGCAGTCCCCACCCCAGTTGTGGCTGTTATTTCGATACTATTGTTATATTTATGTATTCTATAAACTGATTTACAGTATTGATTTTGAGAAACCTCTAGTTTTCGTCAGTTGCAATAATTAAATATTAGTTTTTCTTTCTTACACACGCACACACACACATACAAATAAATATTGTTTCTTTTGTACAAAAACAGCAGTCTAAGAAGTAAAACCACCAATATAAACCCTTTTTTTTAATAATTATGTTCTAAATGCTGTTTTGTAAAGTGGTTGAGAAGTGTCATAATTTTTATCTTTCATTAAGAATGTTTGTCACTTGTTTGAGAAGTAATACAACAATATTGAAAACTCAACAATACAGGAATATAAAATAGATAATTAATTGTGTTGCTATACGTACACAAGAAGATATTCAGAAAACAGTGAAGTAGACAAAAGTAACAATGTATATAAAAAGAAAAAACAGTTTAAAATATATCAATAAGTAAGCACATAAACAACTATCTTTATAAATAAGTAAACAAACAGCCTTTCACAACGCTCTCTGGTAAGGGAGTCACGCAATACATAATACATAAAAGCACCATCTATTGTATCAGAGACCAGATCAGAGTAAACAATTGCATAACACATACACGATATTCCATATAGGCGTACAGGTAATTCTACTTCTGTATCCTCTACACAGTAAGTGCATTTAAGATACAAATTAGTCTAAATCTCGAGAGGCAGTGCCTCAACTTGCCAAGTGCTCAGCAGTTTCCCATCATACATACATGGTTGAGCGTAGATATTTCTGGTAGCGTGCTCTACTCTTTATTGGCGGTACACTTCACAAGCACGAGGCATTAGCGCAATGATTTTAATTCATCCAAGGGAAGAGAGTTGATGGAAAATTTACTCCAGGGGGGCTACTAAGCACATTCAGTAAAACAACATAAAATAAGTGATACAGACGAGAACTATCATATCGGCGAGATCCATGTAATTAAGTGTATATACAAATTACAAGTGGATGTATTTTAAGTTGATAAAAC
Source organism: Carcinoscorpius rotundicauda (assembly GCA_011833715.1). NCBI lineage: Eukaryota > Metazoa > Arthropoda > Merostomata > Xiphosura > Limulidae > Carcinoscorpius > Carcinoscorpius rotundicauda. The sequence continues at coordinate 54,878,173 of CM022395.1, forward strand.
ACCAGAAAAATTTATCTTTCCGCAATCAAAATAATTTTATATGATACGTTTCTAACAAGATAAGAAATTAAGATTTTTATATTTAAACGTGGTGAAAACCAAATAATACCAATTAAAGTGCAGGCGTCATAGCTGTTTGGGTTTCTAACTTAGCGTACAAGTATCTAAGAGATTGATACTAAGTGCCTCGTCTTTTAATATGGGTAGTTTGGCTAACTTTACTTGGTTATAAAAAGCACGAATATAAAAATAATTTATCATCATGTTGAGATCTGAGTGCTCAGTGTCTTCATCATCATGTTGAGACCTGAGTGCTCAGTGTCTTCTTCTTAGTGTTTTCTCTTTCACAGGTCATAAATTTTCTGCGAACTATACAAATATATTAATCACTAGTCACAGACTCGTGCCATCCGCGAGTCCTAGTGACCTTTTCACTTGCGTGAATTGATACCATAAAATAAGCAGTGCTGGCCGCTGTACGTGGCTTGTTTATAAGTTGATAATAGCTGTCGTTCCAGTATCTAGGCACGGAGTTAACGTAAGAAACGTTTAGTAGAATGTTAACCATTACAAATGATGTTTGTATAATGACAACTAATTCCCTAACAGTGCTTCGAACAAAGTTAAAAATCATTAGCAAATAATTCGCATTGGTTCAAGGTAAGACGTTAAACTTGAAGTTTCTGGAATAAATTATATTTAGAAAATAAAATCCATTTTCCACATCCCCCGCTAGTACAGCGGTAAGTCTATGAATTTACGACGCTAAAATCAGATGTTTGATTTCCCCTCGATGAGTTCAGCAGATACCCCGCTGTGGCTTTTGCTATAAGAAAAACACACATACACACTCTTTTCTATAGCTTACCACTAGAGGGATAAAATGAACATATTCTACGACTAAATCATTACAAACACATTAGAAAAAAACGTACTAGTTTTAAAACTTTGTAAACTGTAAGGATTAAATCATGTTTATAAAACGAAACGGCTAATAACACTCTAGTATGAATTATTTTATACAAACTCAACGTATCGGCTTTCTCAAGGGTCACATGCAAATAGAAAGTGTCAGTCGAAAAAAAAAACACATCCAACAGTTGTGAACTAACTTAACAACAGTCATGTAAGGTGTTATAGAACACGCGTTAAAAATTAGAATGACTAAGTAAAATAAAGTTGCAAGCTGTCGAACAAAAAATAATTTTTAAAAAGTGGAAAAGCCAAATATTTTTTGAGTTTATTTTCGATTAATGAAACTGAATCAGGAACGATTACATTTCACTAAGAGCTTATTATTAAATGACGATTTATCTACTGTACCCTCATGTATCGTTAAAAAGTTTTCCACAGTGGCCTCTTTAGAATCAAGACTCACGATTGCACGATGTGTTCCTTAAAACACCATTGTGTTGATCATTACACTGGATAGATGTCATTTTATATATCTCAATTTAGACAGTTCAAGTCATTGTTTCTAACATTTTACGATTGAAATTCTAGTTCTTTTAAATTGTCTATATAATAATAATAAAGTAGGTAGTCACAGATCGTGAAGACTGTTTTGCTTTATCAACTGATGATAAAACTATAGTTACTGCTAGAACTAGGTAAACACTAGGCCTGTTGAAGAAAGATTATGATAAAGGAAAACAAGAAATTTAGGTTTTGGCTGTTTGCCAGTTTTCGACCTAAGGACGTTCTGAATGGCTGAAAAGCGGCATATACATTAGAATTAGAGCGACTATGCCATATCTAACTTGTAGTGATTTGTTTAGAAGAAAATCCGGATAGCATTTACATTTCTTTAACATAGGTATCCATGTCGTTTCAACATAGAGAGCGCTAACTAGCTCTCCGAAATAAAAAACACAATACTCCAAGTTATAAAAAGTAACTGGTGTTATGAATTATAAAATTAACTCAGTACTGCAAATTATAAAAAAAAATAACTCTAAGCTACAAATTATAAAAGAATCGCTCAGTATTACAAGTTATAAAATCTCCAGTGGGATGTTTACGAGCTTACAAGCTAGAAACCGGATTTCGATACACGTGGTGGGCAGAGTACAGATAGCTTATTGTTCAGCTTTGTGCTTAACGATAAACAAACAAGTTATAAAAAATAACTCGTGCTATAAAACATAAAACTAAGTCAGCACTACAAAATATAAGAACTTATTACCAAAAGCTCTTAAAAATAGTGGCCCGGCATGGCTAGGTGGGTTAAGGCGTTCGACTCGTAATCTGAGGATCACGGGTTCGAATCCCTGTTACACCAAACGTGCTCGCCATTTCAGCCGTGGGGTTTTATGGTACGACCAGTTCCACTATTCATTGGTAAAAGAGTAGCCCAAGAGTTGGCATTGGGTGGTGATGACTAGCTGCTTTCCCTCTAGTTTTACACTGCAAAATTAGGGACGGCTAGCACAGATAGCCCTGAAGTAGCATTGGGCGAAATTCAAAAACAAACAAAAAAGCATTGCAAATAGCTCACTTCTACAAGTAATAAAAATAACACAGTACCACAAAATATAAAACTATCTCTACTACTACAAGTATTAGTACTCTACAATGCTGCAATAACACTCTAAAATATATATAAGCCTAGCAGAGTACAATTTAAAGAAGACTCGAACAAACATACAAACACAGAATAATAGAACCTTTAGAACTAACTATACATACTATCGTGTTATAACATACAACCATCAGAACAAACCAATTTCCCTCTTTCTTCTCGTATAAACGTGTTTCTCTCCTTTTCAAAATAATAACACGTGTGGAATTTTCCAGAAGGATATAATATTTTTTCCTTTAGATGTATCGGAAGGATGTTACAGAGATGTAACTTTAATTAACAGCTTTCATTAAGTGAAACGTAGTTCTTGCTTAGCTTAGTCTTGTTTCCAACTGATTGTACTACACGTGTGCGAGTCTAAAAGCGATATTCCCAAACTGTTACGATATGTATTACAGCCTACAAAATATTTGACAAGAGCTTCAGACGGAGACAAGTGCTCCACTCAGCTGAAGGTAATTTGATTGGTTACGGCGGTTGTTTCAGCTGTCAGAAAGTTCTGTGGTTCCTTTCCGACCGTCCTTACCTTACTTCAAGCTGCGGGCAAAATAAGGCGGCTCTGATGTCAGCAACAGAACCGCTATTTCTCATATAATAAACCCTGAAGGGGAAGCGGTGCTACCATTCGTGATCCGTCCCGGACATATCTATTCTTCACGCTTCCCCGTTTGAAAAAGACGAGGAGTCTTTGATGTTCTTATGCTGGTCATGTGCGAGTCAAAACACCGTAAAACTTTACGGTTATAAGTTCATTGTTTGTATGAGTGTGTTAAGGGAGTGGAATCTGACGACTGTAATGTTCTTCGACGCTTCCTTAGCTTTGTCTGAACATTAACGTTTTTCATACGACTGCTACAGTAGTCTTTCTCAGTCATTTGTTCAGGATCTTAAAGGTGCCTATAATGAGTAAGCGCTCACCATTAACCTATAATATTTTAACGTATAATAAATGGGTATAGAATACCTTAAAGACATGCTATTTTCATACGAAACTCTGACTACCTTCAAAACTGGGGGAACTACTAGCTAGGTTCAAAGACTTTCCTTCAGTATATATCTAGAGGGTTGGGCTCTTTTACCATGAAAATAGATCCTAGAAAAAGAAAAATATTTTCAGAAAAAATAACTTGTGTACGTATCAAAAACAACAAAAAGGCTAATGTAAAAAAATAACCTAGAAACAAAATACCCTCTGAACTTGTAACTTTATGGGGATTAAGTTTAAAAAAAAAAAACGTTAACGACAAAAGAGAAAAATTCATAGAGATTATAATGCAGACAAAATTTTGGAAAGGAAAGCTAGCCTGCGTTGAGGTTAAACCTAAAAAAAAAAATGACATTAAAAATCGATCCCGGTTTGGCTGCGAGGAGCCAGCAGTTTAAGAGTCACATAAACTGCGTGTTTTCCACTAGAACAGCTGGAATAAATTATCCGTCCTGGATTAGGCTTAACAGAGACTAGTACGAAATGATGTCACAAATGAACGCTTATTCTTCTTATTAATATCACAGATTTAAAATGAACAGTTAAAAAAAATAGAAGAATAACCTTTGACACTAGAAATTCAACAAATAACCAATGTAATTCAGGCCAACAAAAATTATGTGAACAATTATTCGTAAGTTTAACAACATGTTCACACGAGGTGTATGTGTGTGTCTTTATTGCAAAGCCATATCAGACTATTTGCTAAACCCAGCGAGGAGAATCGAACGCCTGATTTTATCATTGTAAATTGGTAGACTTACCGCTGTATTAGCGCGGAGGGGATGATCACACCGACTAAAAACTTTAAGGTAACAAATGAGACAGAAAAAATGTAAATATAGAAAAATGTTAATTTGCACTGTAATTCCATGCTAGTGATCTTTACTGAATGATTATATTGAATATATAATAATAAATGTTGAAAATCACAACCGAATTACGTAAGAAAGAACGTATAATTAACATACCTTAATTTCACAAACTTCAATTTATCAATATAACAAGAATGATTACGAACTTAAAAGATGGATTTCTATTGGAAGGAAGTTTGAACTTAAAATTGTGATTAAAACTAAGGAAGTTTGAACTTAAAATTCTGATTAAAACTATGCAGACTTAATTAATGTTTATTTATAAAGGAAGGAAGGAGAATATGTTACAGCCGTATATTTTCGGACTTACAATGTTAGAAACCAGGTTTCGAAACTTGTGATGGGCTGAGCACAGATAGCCCTTGTGCAGTTTTGTGCTTAATTACAAACAAACAAACACCCAATTAGAATTAGCCACTGAAATTACAAACATCAGAATCTTTAAGGTAGAAAAACTTCAATAAAAAAATTGAGTCACTGAAGAAAAGCAGAGTAGAGATTTAAAAAAACACGGTTTAAAAATAGATGAAGCTACTTTCTAAAAAAGTATACGTGAATAAATCAACATTTATCAACAACAGTGAAAATGGCCCAACTATTGTACACTAGACACTATCTCAAAACTGACACTGAGTATTCATCCAGCTAAATGTAATTCATAACACATCACATTAAAACACTCGTCCCTGTAAAAGAACGTGGTGATGTTTGTTAAGCTGTATTAAAACAAACCCTTACATTGTAAGTGATGGTTGATAAAAATCTTAAAACTTGTCACAAGCCCATTCAAGTTTTCGGTGAGATGGATGTAAAACGTTTGAGCTACTCTTTGGTTGTCAAGAACCCTCTGACACAACTCACAAATTTTGTTGGTATCAGTGAGTGGTTTCAGAAAAAAAAAATCGTAATACCAAAGTTGGTAAAACGACAGTGGCCCTTTAGAATTAATTGATTGTTGGTTGGTTGTAGTTAAGTATAGTGCCACACAATGAATTTTCTAAGTTCTGCCTACCACGAGCATCGAAACCCGGTTTCTAGCGTTGAAAGTTTGCAGATATACAGCTCTAGAGAGGGGAGGAAGACAAGGACCCCAGACTGATGGCGATCGTGTTTACGAGATTCATTTATACATTAAAATTGTTTCCATGAAAATTTTCTAAATTTGCATTAAAAGCGATTTATATCGCCCTTTACATAAGTGTGTACTGATATTTATTTCTAAGATTTAAACGTTTCAGACCATAGCATAATCCTCAAGTTACGAGAAGTGTCGCAAAAATGCTTGTTTCTTACACTACGTTCTTCACGCCTCTAAATTTTGATATATAGACCAACTTCAAATATCTGAACATCGTACTTCCTGAAAGAAGTATCTTTGTCTCCGATTCTGCTGCCTCACCTCTTTACAGAAAGTAGTTCAGTTCAACTCTTATCTAAAAACCAGAACATTGATCTCGTATCTCTTTCGAGTGCTCTGAACAGACAGACTCGGTTACTGGGCGTGTCTGCGTGCCAATTTCAGAGATTTCTGTCACGATCCATTTTAAATATTTTTTATAATAGCACTCTTTAGATGAAAAAAAAATCAAACGTTTCTCTATGCACATTTGAATGTAAGTCTTTACTGGACAGGTTTTCTTGGCGAAATGTATTACTAGTAAAATGTAAACATAACTTTTAACAAGCCTTCTCTGACTCAGAGCCAGCAAAAACGGCAAAGTATTTCGCAGTATTCACATCCGGGACTTAATCTCTTTGAGCAAATCCACAGGAATATGCATTATTCTATGATGAATACAGAAGTGCGCAGCGATTTACAAGTAGATAACGTCCAAATAAGTTATGATCGGTTTTTGTCAGAAAAGTTAGGTGATTTTTTACTGCAATTCAGACAATAGGCTTAACACTGTTGTAGTACGTTATCTATGGAACACCTAGAGCTCTTCAACTGTGCTGTAAAGCTCATGCGATAACAAAACAGAATATCTGAGTATTTGTTCTTGTCCATATAGAAACGAGCTCGGATTCGAAGCTAACCTTGAAATGTAAAGTTGCAAAGTGTCTGAGGACTTACAAGTGTAGCACGTGGGGTGGTGTAATTACGAGAGTACGCCAGTTGCTTAAAAGTTAACTGTAAAAGAAGTAAGAAAAATTTCGGTAGAGAAGTTGTCAAGCGTCTAAATAAAAGTATATCTGTGTTCAAAAGAAGGAAACTTGTGGATATATCCATCGGTTTGTCCTCAGATAGACATTAAATTAACACGAGACGAACAATTAAAGTCAAATAAGAATGTACAACAATGTAACAATAACATGAATAAATAGTACTAAATTAATGGTGAAATAACATTATCATAATGCGCAGAAGAGAAAATCTACTATAATAGGATAGAATCACTTTTACGCCTCATTGGATCAAATAAAAATACATGGTACAATGATCTCTGGATCTTGCCTTAGATCGCTGTCTAAAGTACCCCACTTTTATGTTTATATATTCCCGGATCTAATTGGATACCCCACCGCTTACTAAAATAGACATATTTGAAAGATGAAACCCTAATCAACAAGTAATGTCAAAGTGATGATTAACAAATAAATCATAAAACAAATACGTTTTGTTTGTTTGTTGTTTTTTTTAATTCCTCGCAAAGCTGCACAGGGGCTATCTGCGGTAGCCGTCCATAATTTAGCAGTATAAGACTGGAGGGAAGGAAACTAATCATCACCACACACTGCCAACTGTTGAGCTACTCTTTTATCTATGAATAGTGGGATTGATCGTCACATTATATCGCCCCTATAGCTGAAAGGGCGGGTTTGTTTGGTGTGACAGGGATACAAACCCGCGACCCTCAGAAAGTAGTAATAATGAAAACTGCTTAAGCGATGAGTTTGTTTCTTTGCAAGACTAGAGGGAAGGTAGCTAGTCATCACCACCCACCGCCAATTCTTGGGCTACTTTTTTGCCAGCGAATAGTGGGATTCACCGTTACATTATAACGTCCCCACGGCTGAAAGGGCGAGCATGTTTGGCGCGACGGGGATGCGAACCCGCGACCATCAGATTACGATTCGCACGCCTCAACACGCTTGGCCATGCCAGGCCCAGAACACAAAATCAATGACAACAAAGTTGTTCAAAGAAAGCATTAAACATTAAGTGAGAACTGTAACACGAAAACCGGGTTTAAAATAAAATCACACTAATAATTCATTGCCGAAGTAAACTTTAAATAACTATTAAATAACGCATATCTGTATTGGTAACTGAATATAGTAATTTCTCTTGATGTGGAAACAACTGAGTCGCTCACATGACAAATTTAGAAGACAACTCACAGAACGAAAGTTTTCCAAGTTTCAACTCTTGACTGGTTCTGTTAGCTTTTGAGTTTGTCTCACCAACAAGGAAATATGCGTTATTTTGTAAACATACCATATATTTCTGCAGTCGACACTCATGAACTTGGAATACAAATTTAACTGATAATATCAACTGACAGAAATGAAGGAAAATATTCCTCTGTGAACTTTATGATGTGGTCCTAAATATGCAGTTTGTTTCTCTGTAGTTTCAGCATAAAAAATAAATTATCTAGAAGGCCTATGGAGTTGTTCAGTTCAGACGTGACTTTGTGCCCTTTGGCTCTCTCTCCATTTTTCGTATTAAATGTTATTTTCTTTGTCTGTGAAAATGTAGAGACGTCCTTCCGTTGATGAAAACGATGACATTGGTATGTTGAGACTGCAAAAGCAAAAAATAAATAAAAAATGAAGGATTTCTCACAGGATGATGTAATCGCAAGACCAAGAAACCAATGGTTCCCTCGCGAGCTAGAAATATCATTCCTAGTCATTTCTTAGTTGTCTTTCATCGCGACTGGATCTGCAGGGATTCAACTCGAGGGAAGAAGACTGGAAGATTTACTAAACGATCCAATAGACGTAATCGTCCATCATTTACTTGGGTGCACATTTTTGGTGCTGCGTTTGTAACGAAAATTATTTTCACTGTTTATTTTTCATGCAACTTAGAAATGTAATCGCGTTTTCAGATTCGGATAGCTCCACAAGTTTACTGTTCGACCTTGGACTCATTAACGGACCCATCCTATACTCAGTAAGAAAATCAGTTAGTCTCAGAATTCCGCATTAAAACGTAACAATCCATCTCGCCGCGTCTGTCACGCCCAGTCTAAATGGCTCTCAAACTTTTTTTATTTGCAAACCAACTAAATATTTTTGTTTCTCAGCAGACCACAATGGGGCCTATAATCTATTCTTCCGGTTCCTATCTTTAACTATGTAACCTTTCCACGAAGCGCCTGAAGGGATCCCGTAGATCACATATTCAGAACAATTTCTCAACCATTTGCGAAAGACTCCGTCGTCGTACGACTATTGTGTCCGTAGCTCACAGCTTCCTACTTGCTTTTCACAATCAATATAGTATGTGAGGTTGACAGTTTCCCTCCGACGTTTCAACAATTCAATCAAACAGGATTTTAAAGGCGTTGCGTCCAAGAGCTTGACCGACATGTGTTTGTGCGGAATAGCATGAATATCCGTTTCATTCTACAACTACTTCAGGTGCGCAACGGTTGAATGAGAATTATAGCTGAAAGTCCTATCTTGGTAAACCCTTACAACTTCCTTTCTAGGCGGAGACTGTTCTTGATTATGTTACATGCTGTTGCCTGGCACACGTAAACAGCCTCTGCCAATTATCCATATTCGTTTAATCCCCACCCTGGAATTCCTAAATTCACGATCTGAATACGTCTTTATCATACGTGATGTGTATTTTGTGTTGTAGAGAGTTCTTATATACTCTTCCTAAAAGGGACCACCTGACTTTACCGTTTTACGTCGTCAAAGTAGCTTTAGTATAACATATTCAACTATATATAACCTACGTTCTTAATGTTTAACTGTTTTGCCCTGTAATAATGGAGCCCGGCATGGCCAGGTCATTAAGGCACTCGACTCGTAATCCAAGGGTTGCGGGTTTGAATCCTCGTCACACCAAACATGCTCGCTCTTTCAGCTGTGGAGACTTTATAATGTGTCAGTCAATCCCACTATTCATTGGTAAAAGAGTAGCCCAAGAGTTTGCAGTGGGTGGTGATGACTAGCAACGGCCTTATCTTTAGTCTTACGCTGCTAAATTAGGGACGACTAGCGCAAATAGCTCTCGTTTACCTTTGTGCGTAAAGTGTGAAACCAAACCTTGTAATAATTGTCAGCGATTCTCATACTGTGTTTAATTTTGGTATTCAGTTACTGTTGTTGTCTCTTCTTCAAACAAATTATAATAGTGTTGTTTGTGAAATCTACCATCAGAGCTGCAACACCTGATATCCGTATTAGTGTTCCAAAATCCTCAGTGCTGGATAGACGATTTTGACGACGAAGAGGAAAGAGGATAGCATACGATGAGGATACATAGCTGATTTGTGAACATCAGCACCCTCTACCGGATGGAACTATCAACTACGAAATGATGACACGCTTAAGGTTAGCCCAGTCACGAGACTTACCAAGTTCGATTAACATAATCAAAATGAAAAGAACTGTTATCCACTCAAATGAATATCATACGTATGCTGTCTATTTCAACTTGACTTATTTCCCAGGACATCTGTCTCAACTTTACTTGTTTCTCAGGACATCTAACTCAACGCGACTTGTTTTCCAGAACATAATACATTTTTAAGTTTTTATTTATGCAGATTGGCATAAGTAATATTATGATTTAATGGCTGGGTGCAGTGATTTATTATTTCATGCACCCTTTATCTAGAATGTGGGTACTATAATATTTTTATTTATACACCTGTTTCTTTAATAAACTTTGTACTTTCATTCCTAAACGATCTCAGACGGTTAGCGATAAGTTATGGATTAACACTAAAATAGGGAGTTTGATTCACCGCGGGTATAAGTCCAAATCATCTCTTACTGTTACGACTGAAAAATAACTATAAAAACAACACTAAACATGTGTTTTTGCAAAACAAACTTCTCGTTATATGAAGAAAAAAACAGAAAATTAATTCATTAGGTCTACAGATCACCAAGTTCTACTAGTACGTGATCACCGATCTTACTAGTGCTTGATGCCCGATCTACTGGTGCGTGATGATCAATCTACTATTACGTGGTCACGATCTACTAGTACGTGAATACCGATCTACTAGTACATGATCACCGATCTTTTACTACATGGTGATCGATCTACCAGTAGGTGATGACCAATCTATTAGTATTGATCGATCTACTAGTACATGATGACCGATCTACTAGTATGTGATGACCGATCTACTATTACGCGATCACCGATCTACTAGGACGTGATAACCGATCTACTAGTACATGATGACCGATTGATTTACTAGTATGTGATCACTGAGAAATTTCGGTTTTTTTACGGAAAAATAATAACTTTAGCGGAAATCAAAGAAACAAGTCCTTTTTAACTTAGTATCTTAACTATATATATAGTATAATAATATAAAATTATATATCAAATAAATGAAACCGTAAGATTTTGTTGACATCAATTTGGTCATTTTATATATATATGAGACTGCAAACATGTCAATATGTAATATTTTAATATCCGTCTGTTCAGTATCTGTGACTGTGCAATTATTTGGTATTCGTCACTTTGCGATTCTTTAGAATACGCCACTGTGCAATACTTCTAGTATCTGTCACTATGTGATTCTATAGTGTCCGTCATCATTTGATTCTTTAGTATCTGTCATTGTGTGGTTTTATAGCATCCATCACCGTGTGATTCTTTAGTATCTGTCACTGTGTGATTCTTTAGTATATGGCACTGTGTGATTCTTTAGTATCCACCACCGTGTAATTCTTTAGTATCCGTCTCTCTGTCGTTCTGTAGTATCCGTCATCAAGTGATTCTTTAGTATCTGTCACTGTGTGGTTCTGTAGTATCCATCAGTGTGTGATTCTTTAGTATCTGTTACTGTGTGCTTATTTAATATCTGTAACCGTGTGTTTAATATCTGTCATTGTGTGATCTTTTAGTATCTGTTACTGTAAGGTCCTTTAGCACATCTGTCGCTGTGCGATTCTTTAGCATCTTTTAATGTGTAATTATTTAGTATTTATCTAAGCCAAACGATCATGTAATATTGATTAATGTGCGATCCTTTCGTATCCGTCTATACCGTGAAATTCTTCAGTATCTTTTAAACGGAGCGACCCTTTCGTATCTGTCTGAATGGAGCTATCCTTTAATGTCTGTCTGAATAGAACAATCCATCAATATCTGTAGTTTCAATGTTGCACATTCCACCCGGCTTAGAATGCCTTAGCAATTTTAAAATTATTTTATTTAACTACACATCACTTCAAGAAAGTCAACAGAATAAAACAACAGATGAGCAGCTCGATGGAGAAAATTCAATATTGTATCACCTTATATAGTAAACAGTTTACCTAAAGTCAGAATTTTTACAAATAAATTGTAGAAAGAAAGAAAACTGTACTAGAATTTCAACGTAATCTTCCAAAGAATAAAAAACTTTTGCAATGATTTATGTTACAGGATCATATAAAAACTATTTGAATTTTATGGAAGAGATACTACCTCCCCTTGAATAACGTTATAAGTTATCTTGTTTGAAAGAAAAAGAATATATTTTTATGTTTTTTCCCTTAGTATATTTCGGCCTATGTAAAATATGATACTTCGTATTTTTTAAAGATACTAGAGATCCGTTTTGCCGGCAAATATATGAAGAACAGTTGACAATATAAAAAATGTGTTACCAACAAGAACAACTGACGAACCGTGAAAGTTTTTCAGAGCAGATGCACAACATGTCTTGATTTGTTGTTGTTATCCTTTTTCCTATGTATGTAGGTGTTCCAGAGCTTTGCTGTAGGCAATGACACGTGCAATGTGTGCTGATGTCATTCCTACTTACCAGTACTTAGGCGACACCACTAGCAAGGAGACTTGGCACAATGCCAATCCATAAAAGCGCGCAAAAATTTTCACCCCCTTTCCTTCCTATTCACCGCTCTTCCTTTCTCTACAGTTTTCCACCATAAAGTCATTGGCAAGTGTGAGAGCAGCGATTCAGAAGAAGTTGAAATAGGTTGGATATGGCCTGCTTCTCTATGTGTACGTTCAACTTTTATAGACACTTGTTACCCTCCCAATTGCGTAAAGCAATGGAAAGAATTTATTATATGTACTGTGGCTACACAAGTACTAACTTACATGGCGACCTTTCCTTTGTGAATCACTAAAATGTGTGATTTTTCTCTCTCTAGAAAACCAAGCGATAACACTCCCAATACTAAATATTCGATCAAAGAACGTATGTGTTTTTTTACACAATTATTAATGGGGCTTAAGATTTTTACCTTCTTATTCATTGAATATTTATGTAATTAATAAGTTATACGAGCTTATACGTCACAATACTGGAAGGTATTCGTTCTATTCTAAGTGAATAAAACTGAAATGAATAACTTATGCATATATATTAATATATTCACAACCACGCCTGCGGGTCACAAATTTTTAACTTGTAAGTGTGCGTCAAGGTTTTATACAAAATCGAGCACAGTGAAACTTACTTACTCAAGTAAAACGTGTCCCATTAAACTTTAAAAATTATATTTCTTCAACACTTGCACCTCGGTGGTTCACATGTATGTATGTGTGCATATAGAGCTGATGAGCTAATTTTATCATCCAAGTGGCAGAGTACAGAAAGTTTTTTGTGTAGCTCTACGCTCAACAACAAACAATCGTCTAACACCTATGTATTTTTTCCTTACCAAAAGATAATTTCCGAAATTTGACCTATAAACGTTAGTTCCACTTAAATTGCTTAACATTTGTTTATATTTTTTTCCTTTGCAACAGCTCAGGGCATTGATTACCTTGGAGTTGAACTGCGGATTTTCAAGCCGGGTTTAAATTTGTGAAAAACAACAAAAATACTCCCCGCTCTTGAAGTTGTTAAATTAAGGTTGGCACGCACAATTTTCTTTTTTAACAGAAATACATTTTAGTATATAAATAACAATACAATGTATAATAACAGTTATTACAAATAACAATCTATATACGAAAGTTTTACAAACGTACAAACAATTCTAAGCCTTCTATCTAATTTCTAACTGAATATTTTATTGACGGTTCACGGCAAGCGAATTAATTCTATGTTAATACACAGGAGCACTTCTGTTGACGGCTTGCTAGCTAGCTATCTCACTGAGCACATGTGACTTTTTCAATGACGACAATATTTAATTGTCCTCGTAGAAATACTAAAGTTTAAAGTTAATTGACTGAAATTAAAAGGTTTGTAATGTTCGAGTTCTACAAACGTTCTTAATCAAATATATATAGCTTCCGATGCTTATAGTATACTGACTGTAGTTCGCCAAGAACAATATTAAAATTATCTTACTTCGTGTTGCGATTTAAAGCGAGATTCTTGAACATTCAGCTGGCAATAATACTAGCAATCACTAGTTATTTTACGCACACAAATCGTACATTATTGATTCTTACGATCGAGAATCTTCTATAAATTCAGAGAATAGGCGGGATTTTTACTATACGCATTTAACAATACATGTTACATGCATTTCTAAATATATATATTTAATTAAGACAAACATCAGTATTAAAATATTTTACATTCCGTATACTTTTACCTGTGCATGTTTTTGTGCTTAATAAGTTATACTTAAATATCTAGTGTAATTTCGTAACTTGTAGATGTGTTTTATATAATAACAGCGTGTATTATTACAAGCATAAATCTAAAAGCATGACTTGTTATGAATAAAACAAACTGTTGCATTGTTCCGTAAAATATTCGAGATAATAGTTTTGGAGTCTAAAGGACTGAAACTCCAAAAATGTTCGATCGCTAATAAAACTTTATATGGTCAATTTTAAATCTATTATATTACAATAATAACAAAGGAAAATGTTGAAACATTGCCAAATGTATACTTCAAAACATTTTGGGTTCTAGTGGTATCACGCGAAACATGTAATTGACAGTACGTTTCCTGTTCAGCTCTACTGTTTTATGATGCACTTTAAAGAATTCCACGGAAACTTTAAAGTGTATTCAGACTTTCACATTCTGCCTTTAAAAATTAATGTTTTATTTATAAACAAACTATGCATATGAAGTTCGTGTTTAGTAGTAAATTAATTGACTTATGAAATAACTAGTTAGATACAGGCGAATTTAGAACCTTATAGAAACCTAAGTCTAAACAAAATGGCACAGTGAACATCTGGAGTTAACTGTGACGATTAGCTGTGATTTCCTACTAAAATACTTCGGTGACCATTACTTGCTTGTATTCGCGTGACCGGCTCCCCACCTCCTTTGTTCAGAGACGGTCAGAACTTGCACACATCACGTGTCACCGTGGGGATCGTTTTAAATATCGAACCATTACCAGAGAAAAACCCCTATTGATTTGTGTTTAGGATAGAATGTGCTTTGAGGCATCGCTGAATATACACATTTATATAGCTTTAGCATTTCTCTTTCTTCAGAAAAACCTCTAGCCAGAACGATTTTGAGAAAGACATGTAATATTTTATTTAAGTTTCTTAAAATGGTATTTAATTCAATGTTGAAAGCATATGACACATCATAATAAAGTATATAGATATATATAAAGATGACTAAATTGAATGTCAGAGTTTTACAGAAAAAATAAGCAACAAAATTTGATTTACGGACTATTTTCTTAACGTGTAAGAATTTCAATGATGTGATAGCAAACATACACAAAACAATAGTATTAACAATGATATTGTTTAGTTAAAAATGTTTGTCAAAGTAAACGGGTAAACCAACAAGTCAAGAAATAAAATCTTAAGATGTTTTCTTCAATAAAAGCTTCAACCACAAATCCTACTCTACACGTGAAATAACTATGAGAAGAAACACTTTTCTATTCTGTTATACTAACTTGGTTGTTTTTCTTTTTTTAAGTTTTGTATTGTGGGTGTAGCTTGTAGTTTGGACAAAGTTAAATATTTAGTACGTTTTAACTGACGTAATCAATTGGTCTAGGACGAGTTTAACTTGTAATGAAGTCTTATATTGTGTCTGAAATGTGTTTTAAAGTAATTTTACCTAAACAACTACGTAAAGATGTTTACTACTATAATAAGGACTTATACGCATCCTCAGAAATTTTGTTTGTTAAAACGTAATATTCTCAAAACGAAATACTCTTAATAATGCTTAAAAGGCTGGTTAATTCAAATTATCCTTTGACTTTGTCAATTAACAGCCTCTTGCGAAATGTCCTGTGATTTATGTTTGAACTGTGAGAGCTGACTCGTAAGTGAATGAGTTCTTATCTATTGACGACTTGCACCTAGTAAGTCTGCAGAAACCGGGTGTCGATACCTGTGGTGGACAGAGCACAGAAAGCCCATTTTGTAGCTTTGTGCAAAACTTCAAACAAACAAATAAAAACAATCTTCAAAAGCACAGAAGTGTCAAATGTTGTTTTTCAAAGGGAATACAACTACCTAGTTATTACTGAATATTTAGTGACAACTTCAATAATGAATCATAATCGTGTTTTTAATACAATCCATTCCATGTGCTTATTCATCTATCGTGTTTCAAGTTATACGCAATATATTAAAGGTAAATATCGAATATACGATTTCTAGTACTAATGGTCTTAAAAACGTGCGCACTCATTGTGGTTTCAGGGTGGACACAAATGTGACTGTCGAAATATGTTTGAACTGACCGAGTTGTCTTTATAAAATCAAATACAGCTAAATAAACTCCATATGATACTATTGCAACCCATCCACCCATCGCACTTACTTTATAAACAGTCAACAACAGCAGAATACTTGAACGTATAACGAAAATAATCACAGCGGTAAAATAATTTTAATTAAAATCCGTTTCCGTTTTTTGTTTATTAATCAGTAGTATTTCATCATTTGAAGTATCAGCAATGAAAAGTGGTCTGTCTGTCCGAAATGTGACAACAACTTTTACAATGTTCCAATCATGACTAGATTACTTAATAAGTCGAACATTTCCCTCATTCTCTGCAACTCTTCTGAGCTGAGTGAATCTTAGCGTACCTGACTGCAAATCAGCTGGTCTATGGTTGGAGCTTCCAAACGCAAATAATTTGTTTGTCTGTTTGTTTTCTCTAGATTTTTCGCCTAAAGCAACACAGTATGTTATATATTCACATAGCCGACTCTAATTTTGATCTGATAATCTATAGCAGTGGTTCTCAACGAGGGGTACATGCACCCATGGGGATACAAAATACGTCAGCGTAACTCAAACAGACGCTGACGATGCCACTGATGGTTGAGGGGAGTTGGAGTATTTGGTTCAGTGCGTGAGTGAGAGGTACGTGATAACGTCGAAAAATTAACTGGGGTACATTATTGGAAAAGATTGCGAACCGAAAATGTAGAGTCACCAGCATCCACCCCCAAATCTTGTGTTGCGCTGTTCATATCGAACTGAATAGTGACGTTTCGGAGAAAGCTTTTACAGCAACGGATCTTTAACTTGAATCTTCGTCTGGATTCACGTTATACATCAGGCCACGCCCAGTGCTATATGTCACAGAGCACGTGGACGAAATATAAAAATAAAAACAAATTCCATTATTTATTTAACGATAGCTCTATAGCCCACATTACGCTTAAAATAATATTACGTTCTAAATTCCAAATCTTTCATTGTAGTCTTCTGCTAATACTGTTTGAATTTTTGGTAAATTTCTTTTCTACTATTTTAGAAAAAACCCTTTAGAACAACATTAGTATACTTGTACTAAATTTACATTGAACTAGTTGGGAGAATGCAGTGTATTAGTAGACAACATACTCGTGTAAAGTACCGTTTTGAAACAAAAGTGGACACACAACCTTATGCATTTAACGTTGAAAACGTTTACAAGTATAATACGTAGTTTATAATTTCATACATGTTGTGATTTGTTTAAGAAACTTTACAACCCATCACACCATTCTGAATGTTGAATTTCGTGTTCGGTTTTTTGGGTGTGTTGATAATATACTAAGCCGCTCGTCTGCAACATTCCTGGAAAAATCGCTTCTTCTTATGTTTTTACTTTAAGGACGCAGCTGGAGAAACGGTTCTTCTTACGTCGGCAAGACTGTTAAGAGAACCATCCAATTTACCAGTGCCGCTCTTTGTACACATGCCTTCAGCCGCTTATGCAAGTTATCTTGAAGCAGGGTGTGGCACGAGAAGGTGTGTGTGGTGGAGGGAGATGCAGATCCCACAAGCGATAAGAGGATACTTCCGAAAAGCAGCGTTTCATAACACTGTTAAAGAAGATCTCTTATATTTAGCAAAGACAAAAAAATCTTTACAAGATCAAATGATGTTTTGACCAAATTTAACGCTACAATGCACTGTTGTACTTAAGTAACTCGTGAAAAAATACTGTTGGTTCGGCAAATCAGAAGAGATATTTTTCTTTGGAGTATATGAATATATAAACTTTAAAATAAAGTGTTGCTAGCTAGTTTCAATAATCTGACCACTTCTAATGTAACTTGCCCGTTTAAATTTTGTTATAGTGTAATCGGACAAGCAAAGGGTCAGAGATCTTTTTTTTTCCGCAGCTGATAAAGCTACACGAAGTAACAACACTTAGAATGATATGAACTGTTATTAGCAGCAGGTCATCAAGTAAAGCCACTGTAAATATTCATAAAAACTGAAAAAGATCCAAAATCACCTTCCTCTTGCTCAAGTAGATGATTTAACCAGTGAAGCTATAGGGGGTCAGACTTAATAAGCCTTTGTCTTTTAAATCTTGAGGTTGATAAAGATCGTAGTCAGACTAATAGGAGAGTTGTACATAATTTACACAAGAAGTAACCACATGAGTATTGAGCACAAAACCAACCACTTTTCATGTCGAATTAGAGCTTATTGGTTAGTGTGTCCGGATTGTGAATCTGAGTGTTCAAAGTTCACATTCCGTGGCTAAACAAAATTAAAAAAATCAATTTTTAGGCTTTAGTTACAATGTAAGAAGGTATTTTTCATAGTGTTATCTGCAGCCCACTTGGTGGTCTATGATGATCCTCCAGGTAGCCCGAAAGCTGGTCCAAAATGCAAGTCACTAACACGTAACTTCAACCACGATGACATACAGATAGAAAACAGGTAGGGGCAGAAACGGTAGTGGTCATGAATTTGTTTAATACCCAAATACCATGTAAATAGTACAAAATAGTAAATTATTTACTGCAATAGTAGTATGATGCATGAAATGTAAGGTCATATGAAAAGTACATGACATGCATACATTAGAAACGTAACTTACATACAATAATACATATATATATTATCACATATTATAATTTATAACATTTATTTTGTTACGTATGTTTCATATCATAATTTCAAACAGCCATCAGTTTTAATTTTAATCCGTGATGACAAGAAAACCCGCTTGTAGAGAAAATTATATGCGTAAAAAACGGCTGGTATGAATAGAGAAAGCACTATGTAGAGGAGCGAACAACGTTTCCACCTTTTTCGGTCATCGTCAGGTTCTCAAAGAAAGAAAGAGGTAACTGACTGTTATGTAAATGTTATGTAAACGACAACCATGTCGAGTGTTATGTAAATGTCATGTAAATATCATGCATATGTTATGTAAATATAATGTAATGTCGTATTTGAATTCCCATATTTATTATTTATAATTCTATATTTATATTATTGTTTCGAGGTTTAAATCAGTGAAATTTAAAATAACATTTTAGAATTAATTAAAATTCATTTAGAAATTTTTAAAACTAAATATATTGATCACTTGTATTGGCCTGGTGTTTGTACTGTGGAATTCTGGGAAGTCACGCGATATAGTATATAGACAGATGGCGATGCGAGAGAAGAAATCATCCACTTTTACTCGGGTCAAGAAGTAAGTCATCCATTTTATTCGGATCAGGAAGTTTGTCTTGTTTGAGAAAGTTTAAACTGAATTTGTGAATAGAGCTAGATCGACTAAAGCGGTGAAAAATTTTATTCCGTCAATCTTTACAATTCAGTCGGATTACGGATTATACCGAAAGCCAACACGTATTGGACTGTGAATTGTTTTGAAAATACCCATTCAAACTTCGAAAACTTCTCCGTGGGACTGAATTCAACGCCTAGATTGGAATTTTGGATTTCGGATTTGGACACTTATCCTGGATCATATTATTAAGCACAGGCCAGTACTTTTTTGGATTGTAAGTTGTTTTGATGGTTGAAATTGGATATCTGTTATTGCCATTAGATAATATATTTTGTGTCTATCACATAAGTAGATAATTATAATAAATTATACAAGCTGCTATCTGTGTCTTTCTGTTGCGTTCAGTCCGCATAAAAAAAAACACGTAACACTGACCGATAGCTGACCACATGTTTGAAGGCGGTTGTGTAATTGAGTGTAGGAATGGAGAGGGCGTGCTTAGATGTTGGATTATATAGGTATAAAGGTGTTCCTTTGTATTGGTTTATTTTGGGCTTCAGCAACCCTAATAGAATTCATCACGATGAAGACAAACTTCATGTTCAACAGCCACAACTATATACAAACAAATGGCTTGAGCATGGGCAACCCAGTATCACCAGTTCTAGCTAATATTTTTATGACACAAGTTGAAACACAAGCAATTAACACAGCATTACGTTCACCACTCTATTGGTACAGATATGTAGATGACACGGTTGCGGGATTCAAATCTACAGAACACACACTTAATGTTTTCAATCACATTAACTCTATACATCCCAACATTAACTTCACATGTGAACAGGAAGAAAGCAATCAAATATCATTTCTCAACCTCAAAATTACAAGAACCGATACACAATTTAAAACAGGAATCCACCGAAAAATTACCCATACTGGACTCTACATCCCTTGGGACGCAACACATGAAACTAAACAAAAACTCAACATACTAAGAAATCAAATAAACACAGCCATAAAACTATGCTCACTAGATAAAATTAAAGACAAATTAGACAAAATAAAACAATACTTCATCAACATCAATAAGTTTCCTCCGTTAACACATTATACGCACACATCTAGACAAAAAGCAAAAACCAACTAACAAAACTAAATATACCCCACGAATTAAAACATCACGAAACCATACTGCTACTTATCATATATTCCCGACATAAGCAGAAAAATAACCGACATTTGGCAAAAACTAGTAACAAGATATGAGATTCCAGTTAATACCAAATTTATTCAAACCAGGCACAAAACTAAGGTCTATACTATCTAAAACCTACACTGACAAACACCAACATTATTTATAAAATACAATGTCATAACTGCCACGACTTTTTTATTGGAGAAACAAGTAGAAAAATGGAAACCAGATTCAAAGAACACAAAATGTCACCTTCACACGTTTTCAAACATCGCAAGTCAAATAAATGAAACATAACCATAAAAAGCACCCAAATACTAAATAAAGAAACAAACATAAACGAACGCAAAATTAAAGAGGCCTTACTTATACAAAAACTCAAGCCCAAAATAAACCAATACGAAAGAACACTTTTATACCTATATTAATAAATATAATCCAACATCTAAGCACGCCCTCTACATTCTTACACTCAATTACACAACCGCCTTCAAACATGTGGTTAGCTATCGATCTTTTACCTCTTTCTTTCTTTGTTAACCTGAAGATGACCGAAGAAAGTCGAAACGTTGTTCGCTCCTCTACATAGTGCTTTCTCTATCCATACCAGCTGCCTTTTACATATGTAATTTTAATTTTAATTTACAAGTTAATTAAACATCGGTGTATATTAAATTTATGATATTTCCCAACAAGATTAATTTTCACAATTTTTTTACTCAATACAAATATATGCCAATATACAAACAACATTATAATTAACAATAAAAGTTATTACAAACAATGATTTGTATAAGACAGTGCTACTAACTTAAACACATTATTTAGTTTTCAATCTGGTCTTGAACTGAATATTTTAGCGACGGTGCAAAACCACGACAAGTGAATTAATTTTATGTTGACACATAGATACACTTAATTTGAGGAAAGTGCTAGCTAGATATATTTTGATTGGCCTAGCGCCTTTATAAGCGTACTTTTTACAGAAGAAGATAGATATCTAATATCTTCATAGAAATGCTAACATCCGAAGTTAATTCAATGAAGTTAAACCTTTCTTAATGTAAGAAATCTATAAATGTTTCTAGTCAATTTCTGTATTTTTCTTATTAATAAGCGTTTATCACAAGTAAAGCCTTCAAAGCTTATAGCGCACTGACAAATAATAATAACTATCTCTTGGGGTCTTGTGATGGCTTGCTTTTATACACTTACACGAATTTCTCGAACGTTCGAGAATGTTCGAAAACACGCTAATGCTTTTGTAAAACGTAAAACATATATTGTTGATTCTTACATTCGAAAATAACAAATTAAAATAACAGGAGGTACTTGAGCAATGAACATTCAGCTACATAAGTTACAAACATTAAATTGAAACTAACATAGATATTAAACTAAATGTATAGCAGTAAATCCATATGACAGATATATAAAAGTAAATGAGGAACAAAGCTACTCGCCTGGCTTATCACTACCTGAAGAACAAGACCATAGTTCATAGGATCATTTCTATAGTATGAAAGTCGAGTTCTCTAAAAGAAACTCGAACCCACATTAACCACGATGAGGAGTTATGGGTTTTCCTGAACGTGAAATCGATGTGTGCGGATGATATTCGTCATTCCCAGTCATTGTTGATGACCGTTCTTCTCTTTGATTAAAAGGCAGGAGAAAGAAACTCCAGCTGAGTGGTCTTTATTTCAACTGAAAAGAAAAAGTAAAAGTGTTGAGTTAGAACTTGTAGACGAAAAAGGTTATGTGCAATTATTTTCATAAAAAAATATGAAAGACAACTTTCATAAAGAAGAAGCCCGGCATGGCCAGGTGTGTTAAGGCGTTCGACTCGTAACCTGAGGGTCGCGGGTTCGTATCCCCGTCGGACCAAACATGCTTGCCATTTTAGCCGTGGGAGTGTTATAATTTTACGGTTAATCCCACTATTCGTTGGTGAAAAAAGTAGTCTAAAATTTGGCGGCGGGTTGTGATGATTAGTTGCCTTCCCTCTAGTTTTACACTGCTAAATTACGGACGGCTAGCGCAGATAAACCTCGTTAGCTTCGCGCGAAATTCAGAAACAAAACAAACAAACAAAACCTGAAGAACACGGCATTACATCTAATCTGACCTCACATGAGGTCCAGTTATATATTAAATTTACTAACACATCATCCACACTAAGTAATTTTTCATTAAGATTCATAGTGTCAGCACTCTGTAAACAGTTTGTTAACTTGACAAGTATATTTATATATAATGCAGTCAAGTGCACTTTTTCAGGCATGTATGAGGTCAATCATCAGTCATAAAAATGAGTAATCTGAGTAAATTCAAAATATGTTTTTTTTTCCTGCATTCGAACCAGTAGTTGGTTCGTATCGCTTTGATAAGAATAGTATGTCAAATCCAACTGGTAGGTCTGATAGGAGTATTTTAAGAGTTGGTGGCGGATGCTGTTAAGTAGATGCTTTTATTCAAGTGTATAAGTGTAGTTTAACGGACTGCTTTGTGCAAGTAGTCCTTGTGTAGTTTTGCGCAAAAATTCTGTACAGAAATATAATAAACACGTCTGTCCTTGTTTGAGTGATATCGGAGCTATGCATTTTCTGTCTAAGTAAGTGATATATGAGTATTTGTATTACACTGCAATAATTTGTTTTTTAATTTCGCGCAAAGCTACTCGAGGGCTATCTGCGCTGGCCGTCCCAAGTTTAGCAGTGGGAAGGCAGCTAGTTATCACAACCCGCCGCCAATTCTTGGACTACTATTTTACCAGCGAATAGTGGGATTGATCGACACATTATAACGCTCCCTTGACTGAAAAGGCGAGTATGTTTGGTGCGGGGAATGCGAACCCGCGACCCTCAGATTACGAATCGCACGCCTTAACCCACCTGGCCATGCCAGGCCTCACTGCAATAGATTCGTACATACTATTTCAGTGAATAGCTAGCTGATAAATTACAAATCTTACAGGAAGTTACAAAAACAAAAGAATAAATCAGTTGTCGAACTTACTAAAGATATTTCTGAACAAACATTTAACCACATGTTTTGTTCTTACAGTTTTTAATCTTCATGGTACATTTTATCTGTTCTAAGAACTTATGAACAAAAGAGAACATGTTATAATGTGTCTACATACTACAACTATCACAACTAATGGCAACGATTATTTTTGTCCAATACGAGAGATCTTCAGGCCGGCTGGCATGCGACACACGTATCAGTTGTCTTGGCTCTATTTATAACAGCAGCTTACACGAACCATAACTGATAGTATGTGAATCCGAATTAAATAAGTCGATTAAATATGACAATTATAAATTTTATCTAAGCTATTTAGAAATCCTGATCTTATGATCTCAGATTACGAGTCGCACGCCTTAACACGCTTGGCCATGTCGGGCCATGAAAAAGTGAGATAAGTGAAGAGAAGCAGTACATGGACACGTATGTGTTGTAGTAATTACATATTGTTTTCATTAATAAAAGATATATTAAAACGCTAAATTTTACAATACTGCACTATTGGCTTTTCCCCTAATAGCTCGATTCTTCCTATGATGACGTTCAAATTTTTCCAACAGGTACATGATATAATACGAAAAACAATAAATATTTTATTATTGAGATATTCTGATCTCTTTGTAAATAGTAGCAGAGAAAACCGATCTAAGACAGCACTGTTAAAATTAAACAATGAAGAAATAAACAGGAACTGAGCACTTAGATTGTTCCCGAACAAAATTATTGTTCTATTCCGTGATTGTGAGGTTGTTCACTTTCACCGTCGCAAAACAATGGTACGGAAACAACGCCGACCATATAACTCTACCTGAATACCACTTGAGTGTCATTGTTATTTGAACAATACTGCCTGAACAACACTAAACTACAAGTAATCATGTAGCAAGTGTCTGTATCTCCAATCAGTTTCACCTGAGAGCTGCCTTCATACCACACACGAACTTTTCCTTTTTATTAAATAAATGTTAAACATGCATGTTGGTATACTTGTAAAAAAATTGGTCTTTTCTTCGCTTGTCAGTCGTTACACAAGCCACAAAGAAATCAGTACGTTTGATTATTCTTAAACCAATCCACTGTTTCGTAGCTGTTGACAACACTACACTGACTGTTGGCATGATTTCACATTCGACTCATGCAAGCAGACTCTGAAAAGTTCCGCCCTGGTAACCACTCGTTTCCCGCGGGCAGGGACCCCACCTCGGAAACAACTCCGTGCCACCGTTATCTTATCACTCGGGCACTCTGAGACGCCGTATCAATAACGTCCAACCTCTCCTTTGTCGCCTATCGCGCTTTATTAGGCCTCGGGCGCGACGGACTCTTCCAACTTGGATCTCGGAATCCGGCGTCACCACAGTACGGGCGGTCTCATGAACTCTTATTTAACAAACCAGTGTCTGTTTCGAACATAGCTCCCCGCGAGATTTATGCGAAGAGAGCTTAACTTATCTAGTACTTTTGTGAAACCGCATTTGTGAATGTCGTCGGAGAACGCGAATACAGCTTTCGGAAGTTGACGCTTTAGAAAATGAATAGATAATGTTTAGGCCTAACGACCAAAACAATTCATCATATTACGGAGTCAAATTAACTTTATAACGCCTGCATGGCCGAAAGAGTAAGGATGTTTGGTATGATTCGAACCCGCAAGCCTGCGATTACCAGCCGAGTGCCTTAACCTCTTGGCTATGCTAGGCCTAGTGTCGTCTTTCTTGACTATTAAGCTAAGCTGTCTTCTCACCTAACTTATTATATAACTTAATGTTTTCCTACGGGTTTCTGTTTATTATAATAAAGCGACTCTTGGATTTGTTAAGCTCGAAACTACACACATGTTCATCCGTGCTGTACTAACTTGGATACCGAACCCCCAATTTTAGCGTTATAAACCTTCAAACTTAACGGTGAGCTTCAGAGCAAGACTAGAACATGGCAAATAAAATGGGCATTCTTTAAGAATAACTGATTTCTTATAAGAGTTTGATTTACTGTCTAAAGTGTGAGTTAACATATTACTTATATCTAGTTTTATTTAATAAATCTAATTTATCTTTAATATTCATTATTATAGTGACTTTTATTCACGGTACTAATTTTAGTTCTAATATTTTTTATCATAACGACTACTTGATGTCGTTAGCTTAGTTTATGGACTGAGGGCATATCTAAATCTACTAAGACTAGAGAGACAACAGCTAGCCATCGCCACCCACCGCCAACTCTTGGGCTACTCTTTTGCTAACAAATAGTGAGATTAATCATTCCTTTAAGCTCCCCAGTGGCTCAGCGGTATGTCTGCGGACTTACACGCTAAAATCCGGGTTTCGATACCCGTGGTGGGCAGAGCACAGATAGCCCATTGTGCAGCTTTGTGCTTAGTTCTAAACAACAACATAAACAACAATCGTTGCTTTGTAGCGTCCACTTCGGCTGAAAAGGTAAGTTTGTTTGGTGTGACGGGGATTTGAACCCACGACCCTCATTTTACGAGCCGAGTGCCCTAACCATCTGGCCCTACCTTTGATATTGAGACCATAATTATACATTTACATACATTAGGTTGTAAGTTTTATATTTCAAAGTTCAGTATTTCTCCTATGGTCTCGGTTATCAACAGTAATTCCACTACTTATCTTCACATGACTTTATAGTTTGTCACCTCCGTAGTTGATTGAGGCCAGAGATAAATATTTGTTAACAGCTCACCTGATTACTGAAATTGACCATCTTTACATTCGACACTCTGAAGCAAAGTGATGATCAGCAAGAAATGTCTTTCTGCTTCAGATGTTTGGCGTTCGCAAAATACTCATAGTTTCTTGAAGGAAGCAAAGTATTGTCAGATAGGTATTAGATAAGAGGGAGGGAAAGAACCAATACGATAAAAATGAAATTTTAGTTATGTAGACAGCAAAGAGACTCTGAGGTGTGTATAGTTGGATAAAAAATAATGGACGAGGGGAAGTGACGAAAAATGCCTTTTGTGTGTGTGATGGATATATGAAGAGGATAAGTTAATGTGATGAGGACACCAAGTGGCCAGATAAAGAACTGAACATCATTTCGATCCTCTTAGGTAAAAACGCTACTCTGTATTCTAACTAAGTTTCACTACCCTTAACAGCCAGCCGTCCTTAGAATACATCTAAGTGTAATTCTCCTCATCACGAAAAACCACGTGGCCATTTTACTTAGGGCTGGCTATCTGACACAAAGAAGACAATTGCTTTCAATCTAAACAATTCCTGGCTTCTTCTTGATCTAAGCTTGGTAAGCACTTAAGATGACTCCGTGGGTTTACGAGTTGACAAACACGTGGAAATATAAAGGTGTTGCAAGCTGTGTTTCCCTGGGTATTAAAGGCTACGGTATTTTACATGTTGGTCTTTGTTTCTAATTTAATAACACAAGTGTTAAACTGACCTGGTAACTACTCTGCAATTGTCTTATAACACCTAACATCGTGTAGTTTTAAATCTAGTTTATTCAGTTTGTCATTCTTAAGGCTTTCCTGCTGCAGAAATTCACCAAATTGTGAATCCAGAGGCTCGTCAAGGTAAGTACACAGTGAAAATGACAGTTAAATCCAACTATTTGGTCAGACAATAATAGCTCAAGAGTAGGTTGTGAGCGCAGGTTATCTACCTGTTTTCCTTCTAGTCTATCGGTTCAAAGCTAGCACTTGTGTAGCTTTGTGCAAACATTCAGAACAAACTGTCCTTGCTTTTGTTTTCTTTTTATCTTTATAATGACTTTATTTCAAATTTTTATGTATTTTAAAGGAATTAATAAAAGTGAATTTTGATTTATTGTAGAATGTGGGAATCTTTCTTTATTTGAAGTCACTACATCTCACGTACCAATTCTTCTAAATGTCTGGGGTCAAGCCAAGGTCAGATGTCTCTTGTATGCTTAGTATTTCCTTAAGTTTCCAAGAAGCCTTTCCATATTCAAAGTATTAACTTCAAACAAGGTATAATGCTTACAAAAACTATTTGTTGTAGTTGTAGTGCAATATATGGTTTACCTAGATGTGTAGAAGTTTCATAATGTATTTAGAAAAAAATTGTGAAATGACCACGGAGAACCGTAAGAATATGCATTAGAGCACGGGTAAAGCAAGTATGTTATAAAATAATGATTGTGGCATAATGGTAGAGGAACACAGTTTGACCAGTTTTGTCCTTACCTTCTGCTCAAACAGCTCTACCAATAAAATCGCAAATTAAAGACATAAACACGAGTTAGACATGAGTATGAGTCATTGGAACAGAAGTTGGGTTAGAAACTGAAGGTTGAAGGGTTGGATAGAGACAATGGTTCTTGTTCTTCCTTATCCATCTGTGTGTAGTGAGTTCGGGTTAAAAAAACAACAACTAATGTTTTAGCAGCCACAGTTCCTTGAAGATGGGCCACAGTAGGAACATCTATTTCTCACTTATTCTCTGATATAAACAGCTGTATATTTGACACCTCACACAGAAAGATAGAACAACTTTTCTTTTAAGCTTAGAAAACATGAATAACTAAAGAAAGTCAAATAATGGAATAAGTAGTGAACCCATGGCTTACTGAAAAAGTTTTCTTCGGGTATGTTGCTATTCTGTTGAAAACCAAAACATTTCTATTCAATGTTGTATATTGTTACATCAGTTACAGCCTATAAAAAGTTTTCCACAAGTAAATTTTCCAATCTATTTACTTTAGTTTTAGTAAGACAAATACAGGTAGTTGTACTAGATCAAAGGAACAAAAACGAACTCAAACACATTAGTGTGAAATTGAAAAGTAAGTTTGTTTCACAGTCCCTGTATATGTACAAATGCCAAATGTTATTCAAATTCAGTATAAATATAGGTTCACGCATGGTGAATGAAACTCAACTAAAAATGCCATATTTGCTTGACAAGTGATGCCCTGTATGTTTTAAATTCATGTATATGACTAAATTTATTTAAACCAGTGGATAGATATCCAGCCTATGTATTAACACACATGGATATTTATCTCAAAGTTAGGTATCAACAAAATCATATTTTCTGTATATAAACTCACCATTCAGTGGTATTTCTGACTGCCAAGACAAAACAGTCAGCATTAGTCGTTCATCCAGTATATAACCTGCCAGAAATGTTTTTAAGAAGTTGTCCGTGCCATCCTTCACCATCTTTTAAAATGTATCACTACCACTGTGCAGGTCAAGTCTCACCAGTGTCTTCAAGAAAGTAAGTTCTTATTCTATTCGATTGTTCCATATCCATCTGAATCACCAGTTGTTGCCTCAAAACAATTTCAGATCATTTCAACAGCCTGAAAAGTTTCTGAATGCCTTATTAAGGACATACAGGATCATAACGAGATATAGAAAGTCCTAGTTGTGGCTCTTTCTCACTGGTTTTATCCACCATCCTAAACATACCACTTCCTCTTGTGCTTGGCAATGTTTTATCAGTAGGTGTAAATCTAGCTGGCCCATAGAGATTGTTTAGGTTGATCTAACAATAATAATTCTTCCAATCTCTTTATATGCCTAGCGGATGCCTTTATTTCAGGAGAGCTTCCATTATTTGATGCACTTATAAATCATGTCCTCCACAGCTTCCTCCACCATACGTCCTACACTGTCTTACGAAGTAAAATTTTCAGAACTTTACAATTACAAGAGAATCAAATAGAAGAAAGAAAAATTTTGAAAAATAAGCTTTGCAAAAATTAATCCTTGGTTATCACGGAAATATTAATTTTCTAGTTTAATCAGATGAAACTACGACCAATATATAAGTAAACATGCCACAGTATAGTAAACAGAAAAAAAAGAAATCTGGTTATGGTAAAATAAAATTAATTAAAGTAAAAACAGAAAGGGCTCATACACACTTTAGTGTGAATTTGTTTGTTTGGATTTTTGTGCAAAGAGGGCTATCTGCGCTAGCCGTCCCTAATTTAGCGGTGTAAGACAAGAGGGTTTGTTTGTTTTTTGAATTTCGCACAAAGTTCCTCGAGGGCTATCTGTGCCAGCCGTCCCTGATTCAGCGGTGTAAGACTAGAGGGAAGGCAGCTGGTCATCACCACTCACCGCCAACTCTTGGTCTACCATATTATACCAACGAATAGTGGGATTAACTATCACATTCTACCGTACCGACGGATGTTTGGTGTGACACGGATTCGAACCGCCCCCCGCTACTACAGCGGTATGTCTACGGATTTACAACGCTAAAATCATGGGTTCGATTCCTCTCGGTGGGCTGAGCAGATAGCCCGATGTGGCTTTGCTTAAGAAAAAACACACGGATTCGAACTCACTGCCAGCAGATTACGAGTCGAACGCCTTAACCCACTTTACTAACCCAGGCCTGTTAGTATGAAACAAATAAATAAAATATTTGCTTTTACAAGTGAAGTCTCCTTTACCTAAAATCACTTACAACATAAACAATATTAGCTTATATTCTGGTTGCCGAAACATGAAGATACTTTTTCATTTCATAAAGGCTAACAGACAAGTAGAAACTTTTTGGTGAATACTTTAGTAACCTTGATAAAGTAACGAGCATTTACATCCTGTTTACGATGATGTTAACTAAGTGCAGAACACCTGACACCTGCACGAAAAATTTTGGAAAATATTCATATGTATATTATGTTGTGATTCTTGTTTCTTGGCCCGGCATGATCAAGCGTGTTAAGGCGTGCGACTCGTAATCTGAGGATCACGGGTTCGCATCCCCGTCGCGCCAAACATGCTTGCCCTTTCAGCCGTGGGGGCGTTTTAAGGTGACGGTCAATCCCACTATTCGTTGGTAAAAGAGTAGCCCAAGAGTTGGCGGCGGGTAGTGATGACTAGCTGCCTTCCCTCTAGTCTTACACTGCTAAATTAGGGACGGCTAGCACAGATAGCCCTCGAGTAGCTTTGAACGAAATTCAACAAACAAACAATCCTTGTTTCGATAAGGTAAAGCCTGGCAGTTTGAAACAGCCACAGCCATAAGACAAAGGAGGAAGTTGTAATAGTTAATGTAATACCTACATTTTCCTTTATCTTAGATTAATTGCTGTTATTTTTTTCATATTTCCAAAATTCACTATCTTTTACTGGTTCCAATTTTAACGAGCAAGTTTATTATTTGTCTTTCATAAATATAAGTTTGGGAACTGTATCCTTTATATTACAGTGGTTCCCAAACTTTTTCAGCTTGTTACCCAATTTAAGATGCCACATTAAGCATGTTACCCCTTTCACAAAATGTTTTCAACATTGATATATATGGCTAAATTAAACTAGAGATATATTGCACTTTATTTATTTACAATTTATTTATATAATTTATTTACACTGAATTACAATTTTAATTATTGTATTTGATCATTGTGTATTTCTGATGAATATTGCCAAAGATGTCAAGAACATCAGTGGGATGGATGGAGTTGCATGCTTGAAGCTAGTTTTGGAATTCTTGGCTTTGTGGTTGAAAGTGCCAGCCTGGCATCGTTTGCAACATTCAAGCGAGTCCTCTTTTTTTGTTTTCATCCCCAGCACGGTTGAGAACCCCTTCTCGCACAGATACGTTTTGAGAATGATACCAACAACTTCAAGGCTCTCTTGGGCAGAGTTGGCGAGTCAGCTAGTTGTGAAATCCAAAAAGAATCTGCATTTTGGTTTTGGAAGTTGACTTTCAAGGCTTCATTTGCTCGCATTGTGATCCACTCTTCCTTTGCAGGGAAATCATCATCATGAATGGCCTCATCAGGTGCAGAAAAGGGATGAATGATCCACTGAAGACTGGCTGTTTTTAGGTCACTCTCTGGAAAGTAGTGCTGCATGCTTGCTTGAAGCCCCTTCAAATGGTCGCTCATCTCTTTGTTGATGGTCTGTAAAAGTGATCCAGTATCATAACTATTCTCCTCAACAAACTGGTCTAGGGTGGGAAACTGAGCGATCACTCCTTTCTCCAAGCGTCGAATCCAGAGTCTCAGTTTTTCCAGAAATGCAGTCACAGAGTGATGGGCATCAATGACAGTCGTGTTTTGGCCCTGGATTTGCAGATTATCACTGTTCAGCTCCGCAAATATGTCAGCCAAGTAACAAAGTCGAGCAAGCCACTCCTTATCAGTGAACTTGGTAGCAAAAGGAGATTCTTTTTGTTTCAGAAATTCCTGAAGAGCCGTTCGGAGCTCAATAACTCGACGTACAACCTTGCCTCGTGACAACCAGCGAACATCGGTGTGGTAGAGCAGAACTTGATACTGCTCTCCCATTTTCTTGCACAGCTCCCTGAATATGCGCGAATTCACATCCCTGGACTTGATGAAATTGACGCTTTTCAACACATCTTCAATCACTAATTTCAGACTACCAGGCAGGCTTATTGATCCAAGAGAGTACCGATGAATGATGCAATGATCTACAGAAATTTCTGGATTCACAGCTTGTATGAGGCCCCGTAATCCACCATTACGACCCATCATCGACGGTGCTCCATCGACGGAGACCTAGATTAAAAAAGAAAAACTATTATAGATTGCGTCAGTTAGTCATTCTTACTTATCTTTTGCGTTATAATTATATGGTTTTAATTTAATTTAATTTATTTTGGTACTTTAGTATTTCAGTACGACAGGCACGATACTTTTTTGTGTATAAAATATTAGCTACACTACAGCTACTTGTACAATAAATAAAACTATATGACTATATGCCATGTAATTCATTGTATTTATACTAACCTAGACTTTATATAAACATCTCTCCCTACCTGTTGAACGCTGTTCCAATCCAATCCATTCGTGGTAAAGAAACTGTTTATGATATTGAAGATATCTTCTCCCTTCGTGGTTGTCAGCAGATCTTCGCATAATAGGAACTCTTCTTTGATCTTGTCCTGGTGGATGTAACGAACAAACCCAAGGAGAACAGCACAACTGGCTACGTCACACGATTCATCAAATTGCAAGGAGAATTTACTATATGAGCTTTCCTTGATCTCTGTTGTAACTTGGGACAGAATATCTGATGCCATGTCATCGACTCGTCGGTGGATTGTGTTGTTTGATAGAGATATGACACTCAGTTTCTTCGCTTGATCCTCCCCACATACTTCGACCGCAGCTTGAAGCTTTTGGGCTTGAATTCCAGATGAACCGAACTGGATATTTTTCAGTGCTACAGCCCGGCCCTGAAAATAAGCCTGATCCTCATTTTGAAGATTTGGATGGCACTTCTGGAAGTGAGCTGAGAGGTTTGATGGCTTGAGGCTTTCATTTGTCAACACTTTGTGACATACTACACATTGTGGCCGATCCTCTCCACCAGAAGGTAAATTCACAAAGCCATAGCGAAGAAAGGCGTCAGAGTAGGTGCGCTTTTTAGACATTTTATTGTTTAATCTGCAGAAAAAGAAAAACTGCATAAAAAAGTGTGAACAATGTGAACTTATTATTTATTTTTTCATGGCATTCTAGATAGCATTAAAAGAGCTTATTTAGCATAGGAATGATGTAATAGTAGGTAAATACTAACTATACTGCACAGGGCAGTACACATACATACCAGGTTTTGTCTACCTCGGCTGATGCTCACATAGAAACTGACAGTGTGAAATAGAGGCAACCTCAGGCAGTGAGTGACGCGTACTGGACACGTCGATGAGTCATCAGGGCTACTGAGTGACTTGTGTTCTGAAGCATACTTGTCAAAATACTTTTAGGTTACCACACACTTAGATACATATTTTTTCTTTTCTACTACTGTATATTAGTTTTTGATGTTTATTGTTATTTGGTTTAACTTTATTACATACGTAAAATAGGTTTAATTTACAACTTTACATACTAAGACTAAGTTAACATTAATCCTAATACCAGCTACCTCAATGTTTTCTTGATTTTCAGAATTTTAACTTTTTTTCTGTCACCCCTTCATTACCCCCGATAAATTGTTAAATTACCCCCAGCTTGGGAACCACTGCTTTATAACTTTTTCAAATCTTAACAGTCTCTGCCTTCTCTTCTGGTTTTGATTACCACGTAAATTGGTATTGTGAGCACGTCGACCAAACAAACACTTAATTCCAGTCCAGTTCCAAAGTATTAAGCTAACCCTAAGAACATTACGTAGTAATATTTCCATATGTAACCCTGCCATAGCTTTCGAACTCAGATTATTCTAATTTATTATAGTCAACCTTCTGTTACCTTCACGTGCTTATCATTTTATTTCTATTATAGTCTCTTTCATTTACCTCTCATAATTAGAGAATCGGAGAAGTTACAGTTGAAAGTGTATTTATAATTGCTCGTCTGTTTACAGCCTTGTTTTAGGGTTCGTTTGTTGTTGTTTTTTTTCATACAGCTATTTTCCAACAAGTCTGAATTTTTGACTTACTGGACTAAAATCAAGCAACACTTTTTGGGAAATTGCCCTTTCTAATTCCATCTATCACTAACCAGACCAGTCAATGACAACTCTGCATTTTCACCGGAATGTATGGCCAACGATTACAGAAATCTACTTTTTTTTGGTAAATAAAACCTTTGAAACAGAAAATAAACCAGAATAACATAAATACATCATAAATCGGCAACAACTAGAAAAGTATAACATTCTTAAGATACAGGTTTTTAAGGAAGCAGAACTGAACTTCTAAAGACGGTGAAAGTTCAGAAGTGAACAGTTGGTTCTTGACTGTGATTGGCTACTGGAAAAAAAGAAAAGGATCAAAACACCGCTACAATCAAATGACGTCAGAGATCAAAGGTTTTAAGAATTGTTTATTGTGTTTTGGATTAAGCAGAAAACTACACAATGGGCTATCTGTGCTTTGCCCACGACGGGTATCCAAACCCGGTTTATAGTGTTGTAAATCCGCAGACATACCGCTGAGCCACTGGGGGGCATTTACTCTTCCCACCACGGGTATCGAAACCCGGTTTTTTAGCGTTGTAAGTTCTCAGACATACCGCTGAGCCACTAGTGGGCTAGTTGTAAGAAAGACAGAATATTTAATTACGTCACATTTATGTCATACGTACAGTTCATAGGATACCCACTTCGGCAATCATTCTAGATAAGAATATTCAAGAAAGAGAAAGTCCCACCCCATACTGATTTGTAGAAATAAGTATCTGAATCATTTATTGGAATGGCTATGAGAAGAAAGTGGACACAAACTTTAAATCAAGCGAAAACAAACCTATGGAAATTAGATTTTTTGCACTCAGTCTTTGTCTGAGATAGAGAATTAATCCGATTTACATTTCTACCACCCGTACGAAAATTTAGAAAAACTTTACTGGAACGAATTATACTACGGTCGTTATTAAATAATAAAATATTTTGTATTTCTTTTCATCTTTAAAAAGTTTGTTTGTTTTTGAATTTCGCACAAAGCTACTCGAAGGCTATCTGTGCTAGCCGTCCCTAATTTAGCAGTGTAAGACTAGAGGGAAGGCAGCTAGTCATCACCACTCACCGCCAACTCTTGGGCTACTCTTTTACCAACGAATAGTGGAATTGACCCTAACGTTATAACGCCCCTATGGCTGAAAGAGCGAGCATGTTTGGCGCGATGGGGATGCGAACCGTGACCCTCAGATTATGAGTCGCACGCCTTAACACGCTTGGCCATGCCGGGCCAGTTTTTTAAAAAGAGATAGACTTGATATGAAGAATAACACGTGAAATATCTGTTTAATTTTTGGAAGTGTAGCTGAAGACATTTATAATAGTGCATAGGAATAGTTAGCATTCGTGTATGTGTTTTATTCTTGCTTACTATAAATCTTTAGTTTTCTGAATTGTAACAGGTGAATACAAGTCTTTAATGATAAGACAATCAAATAACACTTCTGAATGTGTTTTTATTGTTATAGAGAAAATGTCTTTAGTTTTCTGAATTACAACAGTTGATGAAATCAGGTAACGTTTTCGTGTGAGTTTTCTTTGTTTCATAGAACGTGCGTTCGGTTTTTTGATTAGAAAAATTCAAAATTGCCTGTGGTAATGAGCATACCTTATACGGATCAAGGACCACGCCTCACCTCTATGATATGAGCACTGACTTTCGCTTTAAAACAAACTAATTTTTGATGTTGCATTTCTATTAATAAATACAGATTTTAGCAAAAATTTGGCATCACTTTGATAAAACATAAGATGCGTATTTTGTGAAAAATTATAACTGTAAGACTTGAATATGGTAATCATGTGAAGTCAACCATCAAAACTTCTCTAACTTTTATAAATATTCAAGAAGTTTTTTGAACGATGTTTCAAATGCAGACAAAAGTTTTTCTTTACATGAATTGAATCGTAATATTTTTTGTTTTGTGTTCAGACAAAATTGTTTTTTTTCGTATATCTTTCGTGTTTTCCAATCATTTATCGAAAATTTTTAGTCTCTTATATTCAGCAGAAAAATGTCTGACCATTATTTTATTCTACTAGAACCATTTTTTTTAATAAGACACTAATTTTATGCAACAAAGAACCAAATTTTTTACAACAATGTAAATTTCTCATCTTGGAAAATACCAACTATAATTACAAATTACCTAAGTAATTAGATTCTCACTTGGAAACAAATGCTCTTTTGAAGTAATTGAAGTAATTTTCCTGACATAGTAAGTTTCATTTTGAAACAAACAAACAATCAAGATGTCTTAAAGAAAAGGAGTAACAAAAATATATAAAAAGATATATTGTATAAAAAGTACTTTGGTAAGACTTTGTCCGTTTTTTTTTCCCAAAACCTGGCAAGACATTGTTCGTCTTGAATTTTGTGTTCATTCTTACAAAGGAACACGAGTTATTTTTTATGAATGACTGTGTTAGCCATCTATTCTTAACATATTTTACACTACAGTTTTCAGGTTAAAACCTGAAGCATGGTAGCAAAAAGGTTGTACGAATTATTTGTTCACAAAAATACCATATTGTAATGAGAAAAAGTATTAAATTTCAACAAACACATAAATGAAAATAACATAAAATATTCGTAATCTTATTGTTCTATAAGATACAATAAAGATATTATTTTCTTACCACTGGCCTGTAAACTACTATTTCCAGTTGTAACTATTACGTAGCCTATACCGTGGATAAGAAAAGTTCCGAACACAACACCATACTGGAAACATAATACACTTTAACTGTACCAGATCGATTAACCTTGAGAGCATACGCTGCTGTTACATAAAGAGATCACTTCTAGAAAAGAGGACAGGACAGTAAATTACCAGCCTCACGAACATGTCACGGTTATCATGACTAACTATGAACATAATCTCCTAAAGAGAATGGTTTAAAAAAAATGTACAGGCACAAAGTACAGTAGGTTAGAAAGAGTAGATGTGTGCTAGCAGAAAAGAAGGTAGAATTGTGAGGAAAATTAGGCTAAAGGATAGACTAAAAGTAACGACCTGTGAAAAGTATAAGAATATAAATAATGATGGTGAAACAAATGGGTGAGAATAAAAAGATAGGAACACAAAAGATAACGTAGGTGAGAAAAACAGATAAAGGACAAAGTAGAAATATTAAAGACTAATAGGACAAACTAAATAAAAGAAATAAGAAATAAAAATGAGAAAATAGTGGGTGTGACAGAAAGGATGGACAGAAAAACAAGATAGGCTAATTAAAACAACAAAGGATGATCAAATGGTTTGATGGAATGACTCGGAATTTTAACTTCTTTACTCGAGTCATTTTTAACAGAGCTGCACATCTAAGTAAAACAAAATGTCTTTCTTTATAGCCTAATAAATTAAGAGAAATATGAGGTAGTTGCACAGACTCCGAATATAATATGATGTAATTACACAATCCTCAACACTAACTATAACGCCGTGTAAATACGCAATCCTCAACTTTAACATCGAGTAATTACACAATCCTCAACTATATATAACATCGAGTAATTACACAATCCTCAACTATAACATCGTGTAATTACACAATCCTCAACTATATATAACATCGTGTAATTACACAATCCTCAACTATATATAACATCGAGTAATTACACAATCATCAACTATAACTATAGCATATATCCTCAAGAATTGTGGTCATTCCATGTGTGGGGACCCCGGGCAACTGCCCTGTTTGCGCAGTAGGTAAGACCGACTATATATAATGCAATTCCATAGTCCCCAACTATAATATCATGAAATTATTTTTCAGCCAAAACGTGTCGTCATAAGTCATTAGTCTACACTTTCAGTACTGAACTCGAGTGTATATAGTGAATGTTTTAGTATAGTAGGTTGCTATATTCATGACACACGTTTGTGTAAAGGAAATCCAGCCATGTGGTTCACGCTCGGATGGGTCTTTAGTTTCATATTTGTCAAAATGTCTTCTCATTCCTGTATCACTGCTGGCTTAGTAATGCATCATTCCATTCAAGGGAAACACCAAATTCTATTGTTTAACACAAATAAAAGCTACATTCAAACATCATAGGTTAACTTAAGCATGAAAACTGTCATTTTAGGAACGTGACTTATTTATTCCTCACCCCATCCTATCCTCATTGAATAACTTTAAACACTCGCATAAATCTATACTATACAGCATTTCGTGTCTGTCTATTTGCTATAAACATTTCCCAACTTCCTGGACGAACGTTTAAAGGGTTCTTGGTTCTGCTTCAGGGAGACCTAAACCCTTTACTTTATTCATTATATCATTTAGGCCTGGCATGGCCAAGTGGGTTAAGGCGTTCGACCCGTTGCACCAAAGATACTCGCTCTTTCAGCTGTGGGGGCGCTTTAATGTTTCAGTCAATCCCACTATTCGTTGGTAAAAGAGTAGCCCAAGAGTTGGCGGTGGATGGTGATGACTAGCTGCCTTCCCTCTAGTCTTATACTGCTAAATTACTATGGCTAGAGCAAATAGCCCTCGTGTAGCTTCGGGCGAAAATTTAAAAACATCTCATTTTTAAAGAATTTTGCAGCTATACCAGTTCTAACCTTTGCTTCTGCTTTTGTTCTCTCCTCCCAGTGGGTCAACAGTTACCTAACAAACTTACAACACTAAAATTTGGAACTCGATTTTCAGTGGTGGACACAGTAAATAGCCTGTCGTGGCTTTGCGTTAATAAGACAAAAATAAACTTTTGTCGTAACACCGTCGAATGATTAACACGCACGCCGTTCCATTATCAACGTGAAGCTGAAGAAATGAATGCCGAGCTTGACGAGTAACCTCTGTTGTTACTTTAAAGTTCATCCAGTGGTATAGTTCAGTACATATAATCTGGTAGTTAATCCTTGTTTGGATGAATAGAATGTGTAATAAGATACGTAACGAACAAGAGACTTAGATTTGTGTACAAAATACTAAAAACTGAAGAGGTGTAATTTATACAATTATAATAACACGTTTCTTCAAAGTATTTACAACGAAGCAGGTATAGGTGAGGAGAGGCGTTTTCGGAAATATTCTAACAGTGTTTAGAATGAAATCAGCATTTTATTTTTAATCTAACCAGTCAGGAAACTTGTTCAGTGGGCAAACTGGGCAACTTCCTGCTTCAAAGGTTTGAAACCAAAGCGATGTTTGATAATTTCTCACTTTAAAACACTTAAATGCTGGTGTAAACTGACTTGGTATGATCTGGAAAAGGTTCCAAATGTCTACAACTCTGTTCAGAATATAAAGCAATAAGTCTGTGAAACAAAAGTATTTTTAAAACTGGCTACTTTTTAGAACCTTAAATATTGAAAAGAGCTATGTGCTTAGAAATTATGAAAAGAGAAATGAAAAAATGAAAAACATTCTTGATAAAAGAAAAGTACGCTCTGAAACTATGAATTAGAAATTCTTATTAATAAATAAATAGTAGATTTTCATTCTGCTAACTAAACATAGATCTTAATAAATAGTGTGCTTTAAAGATGTGAAACTGAACTTCTTAGTAAACGAACAGCAGCAAGCTTTGAAGCTGTTAATCAGAAATATTTGTTAATGAATGAACAATGCGTTTTAAAGCTGTGAGCCAGAAGCAGTTCTTAGTAACTGAACAATGTTCTTTGATGCTCTGAACCAAGAAGTAGTTTATAATAAATAAAAATACTCACTTTTATGCTATAAAACAATATTTCTTAAAAAATGAACAGTGCGCTTCATTGGTGAGCAACTAGTTCCCAGTACATTAACAGTACGATCAGTGCAATGAACCAATAGTTTTTCTCTTGCAACACACTTTGAAGCTATGAAGATCTTAATGCCATTCAATTATGAATACATAATAACGCAAAGTAATGAGGTTTATGGGTTTTTTTTCTCACATTTCTTCCAACTTACTCATTTCTTAAACTTGTTTCTTAGTAAATTAAAAAAAAATTATAACATGCACATATTTAACCATAAAATGCTGGTATAATGATTGAAGAGACCACAATATATTACACTCAAATTTACTAAATTAAAAATAATTATGTTAAACCTGCATTCAAGATTTCTGCGAATGTTTCAATATAAAATGACGTATGAATTATCTGGCAAGAGTTTGTAAATAAATCACCACTGACTATCTACTTGTGTCTGAAGCTGTCTTGTTGGGATTAATACATTTCAAAGTAACAAATAATAAATAAACTTGTAATTGCGAAAATTGTTTTATCTTGAAACCTCAGTTCAAGGTATGCCTTGTTTAATCTGTGATTTAAACAACCGAGTTACACTAGTTTGGGAGAATTCCGCTCTTTATCAGTGAACAACTGAGTTACATTAGTTTGGGAGAATTCCACTCTTCATCAGTGAACAATTGAGTTACACTAGTTTGGGAGAATTCCACTTTTCATCAGTGACTCTGAACACAAGTTAACCAAAGAGAGATAAGCCGAACTTATATCGTAGTCAAAACTATAAAATATACTGTTGGTGTGAAAGTGCTTTGTAGTCACTATAAGAATAACTGAACAGTGGTCAATGACTCTTTTACCTAACTACACAGGCCCAGGGTAAACAGAGGGTAGGGTGCTCGAGTCGTAACGTAAAGATCTCGGGCTTGAATCTTATTCACACCAAACATCCAAGTCTTTTTAGTCATGGGGACGTTATAAAGTTCGATCAATTCCACTATTTTTTGGTAAAAGAGAAGCCCAAGATTTAGCGATGGGTGGTGACGACTAGTTGCATTATCACTGCTAAATTAGGTAAAGATAATGTTTCTTTGTTTTGAATTTTCGCGCAAAGCTACACGAGGGCTATTTACGCGAGCTGCCCATAGTAATTACACAGCACGTTCTCACCAACAATATCTTTGACACTTAAAATTACTTATAATAAATTGTACAGACAAATCTCGACAAACGTGAGTGAAACTTGTTCCAAAGCTATTTCCTCATTTACAAATTTGAATAAATCTTGGAAAATAATGATTTAAATCGTGATAAGACATTGTTTTTTCATTGGAAAGGAATTAGAATAAATTAAACATTTTCCCTCTTCTCTCCACCCATTCCGTTTTATCAAGGGAGGGTTACATCCTTCATTAAAGCCTGTGGATACTATAGAGTGATGGATGGCTCCCTGTTGTTTGCTTTCGAGGACTGTCTCGCAAAAGCTTGAAGAACCCCCTGCGGTTGTATGACAAGGGGATCCTGGTCTTGCTGATAAGAGGCTCATTGTTTCGCTGAGAAGAACGTGTGAGTTCACAAGGCTCGTGCGTCACGTGCTGTTCAGAGCTCAACAACTATTTCAACTGGTAGTCACGTTCAAGCTTCCATGCAAATTAGCGTAGCTTCAAGTTGGCATGACACCTTATATAATCATTTCTTCTTCAGTATATCACTGTAATACTTACATATGGAATTAATCAAAACTCCAAGTCAAGGTACATTAATAAGCTAAACTATGCCATGGATTAGTATTTTAAACCTAAAATACCATTTACATAATACTCATTCACAGATAGCATTTGTTTATATAAAATATAATGTAATAATACCACAGAAAGTGAATGTTTCGTTTGACATATTTGTTTCCTAGTATTTCTTTTGTTATTATGAAGAACTAGTTTCAGTGATGTACAGTTTACACACTTACATCCTATTAAAATATACCGTTTTCATCGATTTTACACGACGTGATTTACTGTGTTCTTCACTACCACAGTAAATGTCATATAATTATCTTTTGATATACTGTTTTTACTATCCTGCTCACCGCAATTGGTCATGCCACTACACGTTAAAGATACATTCGAAGATATACCTCCATCTCTGACAGATTAAGTTTACCACTACGAGTAAAAGATACCAATGGACTAACGTTTTCTTTTTTGGTTCAGTTTTGCAACTGTAAATCCGAATTCACAAAACCAAACAAAGTTCTCTTTATTTCACATATTACACCTAAGCGCTCCCAGTTAAGTGTGTTTTTATGTATTTAAAGTTAGAGGCATCAATTGTTCATTTTATCCTGCATGTTTTATTTTAGGGCAGTTCATACATAGAGAAATAAATATCATATATAATACATGGAGATACTGTAAAAACAAAGGTTCCAGATGCTTGCAAACACAGTATGTAAACCGTACAATGGACACAAGTATTTTTTTATTATTCACATGAACATTCCTCTGCACTACAACTGAATTTTTGTGTATAGCAGATTATAGTCAACATTTTTTCTCCATTACAAGTTGGTCCAATGAATCAAACCCATGCGCACATTCGGATAGTAGATCTTATTTGCTGACTATCAAACCTTCCATCCTATGTCCACCATTCACAGAGTCATTATATAGCAGGGGTGGCCAAACCGCGGCTCGCAAAAATATGTTGACTGAGCTCCTTTTTGCATCACAATTAATATGAAAGGTAAATAAAGGAATTTCAAACTTTATAATTATTTACCGGGTATAAACTGAGAGTCCACTGGATTAAAACGTAAGTTTAATGTTCATGGTGAGTAAATATATTTAAGAATTTAAATCCCAATATTAGTGCTAGGTTTGAGCCAGGGATTAAATTAATTTCGTATCAGCAAGGATTACAGAGGAATTGTCCTGGAGAATTAGAATAGTACAAGCAGGTGCTGCTGGCAATGTTAGTTTTAGTGGGCGTGGCTTGCGATAGCGAGTTTGTGGCGTGTGTGGCTGTGTTGCGGGTGATGAATGTAGCGGAGTATTAGTGAGATACTGGACTCTGTTGAGTTTGCTTACGTTGCGCATGTTGGAGCTTATTGTTTCTTTCAATTTAAATTTTTTAGAAGTGTCTGTGGAAATTTTCTGAAGGAAGATGACGTCATCAAATTGTAAGAAGCAAAAGTATGAAGATGAAAGCAGAAATTTTAAGCCAGAGTGGAAGGAAGATTTTGCATTCACCATACGATGGTAAATTTGTTAAGAAGAATATAGTTGAAGTTGTTGCAGTGTTAGATCCAAATAACACAAAACGTCAGTTACTAATAGCACAAACATTATCTTCATGCCACCCTACAGAGAGACGTATCTCCCAGACCAGTACTGATGTTGATGAACATACAAGACAACCTAAAACTAACATTTTTTGTTCGTTATGTTTCCTCTGATGTAACTGTGAAAGAAAAGATGTTGGATTTAGTGGTACTAAATGAAATAACTCGTGGTGCTGACACTAAAAATGCTCTTGAGAGAAGAGCCGTAACAAATACTGATGTTCCACTGGAAAAACTTGTCAGTGTTGCAACAGATGGAGCACCTGCAATGGTAGGGAAAAATGCAGGGTTAATTGCACTTATAAAAGTAATCACAGTTTTCCAGAGTTTCTTCCTGTTTATTGCATTATTCATCATGAACACCTGGCAAACAGATACTTAAAGTATGAAGATGTCATGAAATTTGTTCTTGAAATTGTCAATTTCATACGCTTAAATGGAAAGACCCACCGACAGTTCAAAATATTTTATTGAAGAGCTGGAGCTTGAAGATAAACCCAGCGATCGATGTCTTTTTCTAACTGCATTGTGAGGTGGCTGTCAACCAGCAATGTCTTAAATAGGTTTCTGGATCTGATGGAGCTTATTATTACTTTTATATTCTCAACTGGTAAATGATGAATGGATGCAAGAGCTAATGTTCCTTACTGACACAATGAATCATCTACAAACTCTTAACTTGGCACTCCAGGGGAAGGATAAGATTGTTTCTGATCTTACTCAGACAATTTTCAGCTTTCAGAACATAAATAAGAAATTTCAAAGAGATGTACTGTCAAGAAACTTCAGTTACTTTTCGAATCTTAAAAGCAAAATAAATATACTCCCTGATATTGAAATAAAAGACCACAAACTGGAAGAATACAAAGATAACTTACAAGGACTGATTGATAATTTTCGAGACAGGTTTGAGGACTTGCAGAAGCTAAAGCTTTGCCTTTCTTGTACATCCATTTTGTTGATGTGATCAATGATGATTGTCCAGTTCTCGAACCTCTTATTATAGAATCATCTGCTGTGGAAATGGAAGTTATAGACCTACAGGAAAACCTGAATCTAAAGATGATCTATAAATCTCATTCTACTATTGAGTTCTGGAAGCAAGTTCCAGAAATGAAATATCCTGAACTGAAGAAAACTAGTGAGCAAGTCATCTCAATTTTCAACACAACATACTGCTCTGAATCATTGTACTCTGTAATGAAGTTTGTGAAGTCGAAGCATCGTGCACTCCTTACAAATCAATTCCTAATGGAACTAATTCTTACAGCCTTGACAACATATCAGCAGGAATTTCAACGACTCACTACCAAGGTGGAAACTAATAAACCTCTACCAGCTGTACATAGCCTGATAATTGTATTAATGTCTGTTTGTGTCAGGAGAATATTATGATAAGACTAAAATTTTGTAAGGTGGTGTCTGATTAAAATATCTTTAATTTTATTGTTTTACATAGTTTCCTCCATGTTTTGACCAGACATTTAATAAGACAAATAAATACCATTTAAAATATCTGTTTTTCAACTTTGATAGATTGTTTAGGCAGAGTATTCATGATGAAACTTTGTAGAATGGACAGTAACTGTCTGTTGTGGAGACACAAGTGTAGAGGACGACGTTTCGAATGTCTTCCGCTTTTCGTCTTCAAGTTAGTGTGTGTGTAGGTGCTTACGGTCTTTTATAGTATTCTGGTTTATTGCAAAGAGC
The DNA here is from genome assembly GCA_011833715.1 of Carcinoscorpius rotundicauda. NCBI lineage: Eukaryota > Metazoa > Arthropoda > Merostomata > Xiphosura > Limulidae > Carcinoscorpius > Carcinoscorpius rotundicauda. The sequence goes on from CM022395.1 coordinate 54,923,029, forward strand.
GTGATGTAATTGGTTGGATTATCACTGTTTCTGATTGGAGGTGAGATTTCCTGTAGATTCAACCAATGGCAGCCACAGGTTGCTCATCTCTAATCTGGAATCTCCTTTAAGTGAAAGTTTAATAGTGTTAATATAAAATAATTATTTGATTTTTCTTGTCTTTCTGAATTTGTCTGTGTCAATGATTCTTGTTTTCTCCAATTTATTCTGCGTCCAGTTGACGTGGCAAGCTCTACAATGGCTGAATTTTGTGTTTTCATGAGTCTTGTACTATCTTTATGTTATTCTTGTTGCAGGTTTTCTTCCCGTTTCTCCAATGTGTGTATCGTTGCAGGAACATGGAATTTCATAGATGAAGTTTTGGAGATTCTCGTTGGTAGGTCGTTGTTTGTTTTCTACCAGAGTTGACTTTAAGGTATTGTAAGATTTCCACCGGACTTCTATGTTGAATTTCTTGGCTATGAGTTTGAGTTTTTCACTGAAATGTTGTACGTATGGTAGGTAAATGGTCGTAGTGGTGGTGACTTTCTGATCTTTTTCTTCTGTCATGATCTTCTTCAAGGAGTTTTTGATGAAGGAGAAGGTGTAACCATTCTGTTTAAAACTCTCTACGAACTTTTGGCATTCTGCTTCGATGGATGTCTTATCGCAAATGTTTTCTGCTCTCTTGTTTGGGAATTAGATTATACCACGTTTTATCGAGGTTGGGTGATAGGACTGGAAATGTAGGTATCTGTCCGTATGGGTGAGTTTTCTGTATACAGTTGTGGTTATTTGTCTTGTTTGTTTGCTGGGAGAAAACTAGAATCATCGACACAGGCAAATCCTGAAAACAAGAAAAATCAAATAAACATTTTATATTAACACTATTAAACCTTTATCAGACAGAGATTCCAGATTAGAAGTGAGTAACCTGTGGCTGCCATAGGTGAAACTACAGGAAATCTCTCCTCTAATCAAAAACAGTGATACCCCAACCAATCACATCACGCTCTCTACAATCCACTAGAACACAATAAAAGCACCTACACACACATTGACTTGAAGACGAATACTATGTATTTTCTTTTTTAGGTATCGGGCACAGGACAGGTAAAACTTCCGGCGTCTGTCCTGTGAAAGTGGGTTTTTCTCTGGGCACTCCCGTTTCCCCCCACAGCAAAAACTCAGGCATTGGATCTTTAGATCCAAGCAAGGCAACTTTATTGCCAGGCCCTGATTCGGGTCGTTTGTGTTTGTGTTTATATTTACCTTGACATCTGCCTATCGGGACGGGACCTGGCCTTTTTCTCCGGTGCTGCCTTTGCCTCGGTCAGGGATAACATTAAAAGCGACCTCCTCCACCCAAAAAAGAGTCTAAAAATTATTTATAAATAAAAACTAAATCCAATAACCTTCCATGAAAGGGGACGAAGAGAAACCACAATACAAATTAAAAGTTTGAAAACTATACATATTAATAAATATTATTACTTACGTGTATTTCTTAATATTTATATAATACAATGTGCGTGTAACATGCGTGTTCATGACTTATGGCTCTCAATCATGTGAAGTTTATCGTATGTAGCTCTTACATTTAGCAAGTTTGGCCACCCCTGTTATATAAACATTTAGCAAGTTTGGCCACCCCTGTTATATAACAAACTTAGTCCTTCAACTATAGTTTTGCTCTTTTTCAATTTAATGATCGTTGTCACTATAATGCAGGTTTCATTTCTTTAACCAAGTAACAAACGGTAATTATTAGGCTTAGCTATTTACGTTGTTTTGAATTAAGCACAAAGCTTCACAATGGGCTCTCTGTGCTCTGCCCACCATGGGTATCGAAAAGCTGTTTACGAAATGTAATGTAAAAATCAATGCCAAATTTAGGGTCCATTTTCGAGGAATCCCTGTAAAAGTGTTTTTGTCAAATATATGTGTGTTCTAAAAGAGGTTGGGTGAAATGTTTTACATCTGTGCAAACCTCAAGACTGGCAACACTTAGAAGTTGGTACGGATAGCACTTTAGAAGTTACGTGACACACACAGACACACTGTTAGATATACATGACTGTTTCAATTTATGTTTAATGTGGGTATTATGATTTAGAAGGTCTTATATGGTGAGAGTGTTTGGAAGTGATAGTCTATCACAAAGTTCTCTACTTAAGTGTTTATGAAGCACACCCTGTGTAGTTGAATAGTTATGAATTGGTGATTGTTATACTATCGCGTCGTATTACTAGAACCTTTTGCATTTTTTCTCGTTGTTTCAATTGAGTATTATTACATCATAATATATAGTGCTGCGTGGAACGTTTTAGACCCCTGTCGGGGTATTCTTCCCAGTGGCACAGCGGTATGTTTGCTGACTCACACCGCTAGAAACCGGGTTTCGATACCCATGATGGACAAAGCACAGATAGCCCATTGTGACACATATAATCACACTATATAACCATGTTGAGTGACTTTGCTAAGTGGATAGTGAGAGGCGAACGACTTGGACTTAAAAAGGGTGATCTTTGATAGTTTTATAAATACCAAGAAGGAGAAGAAACACAAAAGAAAAGATAACAGAAAGACAGAGGGAGAAGTTTGGAAATAGAGAGAATAAGATCTCGAATTGAGATTACATACTCACCCAACAGAAAGATAACCAGCCAACCCAAGTTGCCCAAATTTAATGAACAGAAAGACGACATGGACATTTTCCTAGTGAAGTATGAAATATTTGCTTCAAATCAAAACTGAGGCAACATGACAGAATGTTTCGGTCTCCTTCTCACAAAAAAAGAAAGACCAAGAATTGGACTTGGACATCACATTAGAAGATGTCATGGACTATGACAAGTTAAAAGTGACTTTGCTGAAATGCTATGAATCTAATGAGAAAGTTTTATGCCAGAAGTTTAGAGAAGTCAAACCTGACAATGGAGGGATTGTATTTCAGTTCATGGCATATCTACATTAATACTTCACAAGGTGAACTGACATGGCCAAATGTGAAAATAGTTTGAAGGAGTATGAGATATATTAACACGTGAACAGTTCGTGATCATTTTTACTCCACTGATATGTTATTCTTCCCGAATGAGAGAGCACCGAAAGACAAGGATGACATGAGCAAACTGGCATTAAAGTATATGAAAGAATACAAGAATAAGTCGAAACCAGAGGTGGCTTATTAAAAGCAGGATGGCCCCAAAGGTTATAAGGAGTCAACAGACAAAAGAAAAAAGAAAAAGAGAATAGAGATGACATACTTGTTATAAAATGGAGCACATTGCAAGTGGATGTAAATCTGTCTCCAACAAGCAACTACAGAACTCTCAACATAAAACAGCTGGAGCTACATACAAAAATAATAATGGCAAGAAACAAGGAAAGAGTGACTGACTGTAACCATAGATGCTGCTGCCACAATCAACAGAAAGAAGATAATTTGTCAGATTCACCACAAGGAAGCAGTGCTTTAGTCATGATTAAACAGCGCGTGTACAATGGGCAGCTTAAGTTAGCAAATGAGTAAATAGTGCCAGAACACGTGACAAACATCGAGAGGTGCCAACAAACCACAACATGTCAGTAGGTGATGGCTATGTCTGGGACAAGAAATTTAAAGTCATATAACACAGTGCAGCAGTGCAGAAGTGAGAAGCAGATGATAGTCAAAGTACATTTCTGTGTGCTGAAGGATGAGACACCGAGAAAGTTCCCTTAACAACAATAGAGATGGATACTTCATGTTATGTGGGAGACTTCAAGGCCATGTGTATAAAGGCACCAATCTACGATTTGGTAACTGGTAATATATCAAGCAGTTGAAGTATGTAAACTAAACAGAAATAAGACAGATGAGGTGTTGCAATCATTTAAAAAGCTCAAGAAAAGAAAACAAAAATTAAGCCCCTGTAGGTCTCAAAAGGTGATATCAAGACTGTATGTCTACAAAAATGTTGAGACAGTTCTCGAAAGAAAGTCGAGCAGAAAACAAAGAGAAAAGAGACTTACAGAAAAGAAGGTTAGAAGGAAGGGCTATGATGGATTTATCAAGACAGTACTATTGGGAAAGCTAAACAAATCATAGTACTTACAGTATACCAGATTCAAGTGATTAATTGGCTTACGAGTCAAATGTGAAAGGACATACCGGAGTTAAAAAGATAGCAAATAGAAAAACCAGCATCTTCCATTGGTCAAGAGCTATTGGAGATGTCATGTGACATCTCTCAAAGGGCAAGTTAGTCAAAGTCCCATTAGATGAAATGCCTCTCACGGAAAAGCCATTCAAGAGAGTAACTGTGAACTTGATCTGACCACTAGCACCTGTAACTGACAAGGGTAACAAGTATGTACTGACAGTAGTCAACTATGTAACATATTAACCAGAAGTTATAGCTATGCCAAATGTAGAGATGGTGAAAATAGCAGAAGCTCTCTTAGAAGTGTTTGGTAAAGTAGGCTTTCCCAAAGAAGTCTTGAATGACAGATGAAGGCACTTTACCTTAGAACTGACCGAATAAATGTGCAGAGACATCGACACTAGAATCTCTTTACCATCCCATACAACCCCAGATGTAATAGGGTTTTGTGAGATAAATAAACAGCACGGTGAAAAAGATGTGCTAGGAAAGACTACGTGACTGGGACAGATACTTTTAGGCAGTAATATTTGTTTACTAAGAACTCTCACAAGTGAGTATTGGATTTTCACCCTATAAGTTACTGTACAGAACAACAGTACAGGATCTGAGGCAAATATTGAAAGAACTTTAGGCAGAAAAAAAACAGTCAGAAGTCAAACTTCAAAAAAAACGATTGAAGGAAACCTGCCAACTCACTTGAGAAAGTTTCTATGTAACTCAAGGGAGCCAAAAGTAACAGAAGTTCAAGGATTGACGGTTAAAAGTTGGACAGAAGGTTCACAATGTAATAATGTTCTGCAGATAGCAACATATTGTGTGCAGTAATTGGTCCACAGAATGGACTATAAGGTGATAGTTAATAGGAAGACCATAATATATTATGTTATTTTGTTAAAGAGGCACTTTAAGAGGGGAATCACCTATTAGAAGCAGCTATTAAGGCACAGTTAAACATGGCAGATGTTGCTGTCATAGATGCAGAATCAAAAGACAGTAACTTTGTCATAGAAGATGGAGAATCAAGTAGACCTAAGATCTTTGGGTAGAGATGAGATGTACAAAGATGTCAACATCAGTGAAGAACTGACTGATAAACATAAGAAAGAGCTACAAGGTCTACTGTGCCAGTTTACAGATGTATTTACAGGTAGGCCAGAAAAGATGCATCTTGTGAAGCACAAAATCAAAACCACAATCGAAGATCCAATCAAGACGAATCCATAACACATGTCTTATGTGATGAGAGACCTGATCAAGCAAAAAGTCGAGATAATATTACAAGCTGAAATAATCAAGCATTCGAACTCAGCTTACTGATTACTAGGGAGAGTTCAAAACACTTCTGCATAATTTTCAAAAACAGACCTTATGATAAAGTGTGACTATGAACCTACTGGCAACTCAGAGGCTGTCATGGCCAAATTAGAAAAGGCTAAGGTTTTTCAATGCAGAATCTAAGGAAAAAATACCTTTGTGACATCACACAGATGCCACCTGTTCATGAAGATACCATTTGGGTTCGTCAACTCAGCAGCAACATTCATTTGCATCACGTGAAAGATGTTGCACAAACCATCAACATCAAGTATTATGTAGAAGACATTCTGATCTACACAGCCAAATTAGAAAATCACCTGAAGAAATTCAGAGAATCTTTTGGAAACTGTGAGCAACACGTCTAACCATCAGATCAGCTAAATGCTAGATTTATTTGGGTTATTCTGTGTTGGACATTGTTGTACACAAGGTGAGCAACCAATAGACAGCCATGTAAGAGGAGTAGCTAGCCCACAAGCTCCTGTGACAAATCATAACATTCCTGGAGTTAGCAGGATACTATAGTTTGTTTGTTTGATTTCAATTTCGCGCAAAGCTACACGAAGGCTACCTGCAATAGCCATCCCTAATTTAGCAATGAAAGATTAGAGGCAGGGCAACTAGTCATGACCATCCATTGCCAACTCTTGGAATACTCTTTTACTAACGAATAGTGGGACTGATTACTCATTGTAACGCCCTCACGGCTGAAATGATGAGCATGTATAATAGAATATGGATTCAAACGCGCAACTCTCGGATTGCCAGTCGAGTGCCCTAACCATCTGACCATGGCGAGCCAGTTCATCCAAAACTCTGTTGATGTTATTGCATCACTAACTGATCTAAACAAGAAAGATCAATCCAACAACATGAGTTCAGAACAATCACAGCAGATAGCATTCCAGAAGTTGAAGTTCGCCAATGCTTAAAATTCCAGACAACAACAAACTGTTCATCAATCAGGTTTTAGGCATTAAACATTGGAATTGGAGTAGTAGTTATGCAAAAACATGTAGATGGACTGTTTCTCATGATGTACATCAGTGAAAAATGTTGCATGATGAGAAAACTACTTTATGATTAAATGAGTATGTCTGGCCATCATATTTGCAATCCATAAGTTCAAAGACCAACTCTATAGGAGGGAGTTCATGATCCAGATGGACAAACCACACCTTCCATACATCCAGAAATGCAAAACTGAAAGTGCAAAGATCATGAAGTGGGTATCTACCTCCAAAACTGCTGGTTACCTTTGATGGTTTTAAAGTTTGGTGTAGAATAAATTTAGGTATAAAGTAAAAACAATCTTTGTACCTAGTGTAAAAACACGTAAATGTTTTATTGGGGGTTTTGTTGCTAAATATACATAACAGTGTCAATTTAAGTTTAATCCGTGTGATATGATTTAGGTAATTTATATAATATATGAGTGTCGAATTAAATTATTCTTAGAAGTGATAGTTTTATGTAATTTTATTGATGAAACTGTTTATAAATCATAAGTTATGTAGTTCTATTGTTATAAATTAGTGAATTTTATTATTGCATCATATTACTAAAGCCTTCTACGTTTTTCTCGTTGTTTCAATTAAGTATTATTGTGATATATAGCCTAGTAGCATGTGGAACGTTCATGACTTTGTCGAGTTATATATACGCATTGCAAATTTGGTTTGAAACTGTGTAATTGTAAGCTTAGCCATAAAGAGAATATAATGATGATTTTAAATTTAAATTATCAAAAATTGTATTGTAATAACAGAGTAGAGTAAAATAATTTGTCGTGTCAAATTGTTTTCAAAAGCAACTGAACCAGTCTGTGTGGAATTTTTGACGAAAAATAAACAATTATTTGAAGCTGTGCATACAACTGTTATTTGTTTTAATATATATTTTTAAAACAAGTGGATTTTATGCTGTTTGTTTATTGTTGAAACGTATCGCCAACAATTCATGGATATCTAATTTAAAGAATCCGGTCCATCCATACAAACTGTCACTCACACACTGAATCCTATTATTATTTTAAAATTGCACAATTCACAAAAACACTACTATGTTACTAAATATATATACTATCCTATTCAAATTCATGAAACACACAAATTACACAAAAATTGATGCGAGACAATATATGGATATAGTTTAGTCAAAAAGATAATCAGCGGTTTGCTTGAAAGTTTCAGAATTTGTACGTCGAACGACGAAACACAGAAAACTCCGAGTTTCAGAGAGGAAGGATAGTTTGATGTCATTTGTACAAAATGTTTGTACTTGCTATTGCATAACAATTTAACATTTCAAGTCACAATTGGCAAAGTGTGGAAGAAATGGAAATCCTCCATGAAACGACTAGGTAAGCTTGAAATACTGATTTACAGGAGTCAACGCGTCTTGACAAGTTGGTTATCACTTCTCACCATTAGACTCTAGAGGATTTGTGTTTGGAGATGCAAGTAGCCACGGGAAATATATAAGGGATTCCACAACACGTCGAGGACTGCATGCCATGACTTTTTACGGAAAAGCCACAGCCCACAAGCCATAGATAACAAAAGTAAATGTACATCGAACCTGGACCTGGACTCGGTGCAACGAGTCATACTACATGCTCACCCACTATCATGGACGATTTTGGGTACGATGAATGCCAGTGAAGCTCCTATTACCAGAATGTGTTGCCCCACTATTGAAGTATGGAGATAGCGGTGTCATAGGTTGGAGACTTTTCTCGTGATATGAACTCCAAAAGTCACAAGGCATGGATCCATAAATTCCGAGTCCTACACTGATGTTCTGAACAATTCTAAGTGTTCTATGTTGTGGCAGTTTCGGGGTACCAGCCCCTACATCTCTAAGATAATAACGCTCTATGTCACAAAGCAGGGATTGTGAATGCATGGTTTGAAGAGAATAGCATGAGAACATTGTAACTTTCTATAAAAAATTATTAAACATTCTTCCACGACGCATTGAAGCAATCATTAAGGCCTAAGACAGACCAAAACGCTATCAATTTCTTGGAATAAAGACATTTTTTATTCAAAACTACACGTGTCCCATCACTTTTGGTCAGATAGATCACACTTCTGCAGTTACAAGACCCAAACAAACAATGAATGATCAATAACAAATATGCTACTGGAGCTACAATATAAATACACACCACCATCACATCCAAACACTGAAGCAAAGTGCTACTTCAGCCATTCTAACATACATACATACCACCATCACATCCAAACATTGAAGCAAAGTGCTACTCCAGCCACTTCAACATACACACATACCACCAACACATCCAAACACTGAAGCAATAAGCCACTGCAACCACTCCAACATACACACATACCATTATCCCTGTCTGACGTAGTTAGAATAATACACTATTCACATATATCACCATCTTATCCCTAAAACACTAAACGTGGTTCCATTAAGTGAAGCAGTTGAAATAATGTAATAAGGTGTGCGCTACCGAACTATCTAACAGAAGACAGTAGGTGGATGAAGACCAGTGTCATTACCGTATTTTTGATAAAAAAAATAAGATTGTAAATGTAATGCCACATTATCGTTTTCGATACGGAAAGCGAACGTACAGCTTAGCTCCACAACTGCGAAGTTCGAAAAATCTGATTGTTAAACATTTTAGCACTCTCCATCGTTTTATCTTACCCTTCCTTGGTCATTGTTCCTTCCCCACCATAAGCACGTGCACCATAACCAATATTTCTTTCTCTGTTTGCTTCCTTTAATGTAAACAAAGTAGCCTGCTATGTAAGCATGACTCTCAGATGCTGAATATGAATTAACACACGCATGTAATTAGTTTGTTTTGCTTCACAGAAATCCGAAATGGCAACTACTAGAATTCCTATAGATTTTGTATGAATAATAATAAAAAGAGAAAATATGTATTTTTATGGTATTTTCATTTGAATGTTTCTCGTACTTTGATTTTCATTCTGCTATATTCTAGTGATTGATTCTCTATCAGTAATTATTATTGATAAATTCTTGACCACGCTCTGCCGTCTTGGGTCGTAACTGAAAAATTAGAAACTACCACACTTTGATATTTTCTGTTTTAGTGCAAGCAGAAAAGGTCTAAGATCATCCCATATAAAATGTGTACCATAACTTAAAACTAGGTGGAAATGAAACGAGTCTTTTATGAGTTTCAATCGATATTATAAGAACCTCACTGCGGGCCTGGCATGGCCAAGCGTGTTAAGCGTGCGACTCGTAATCTGAGGGTCGCGAGTTCGCCTCCCGGTCGCGCCAAACATGCTCGCCCTCCCAGCCGTGGAAGCGTTATGATTTGACGCTCAATTCCACTATTCGTTGGTAAAAGAGTAGCCCAAGAGTTGGCGGTGGGCAGTGATGACTAGCTGCCTTCCCTCTAGTTTTACAATGCTAAATTAGGGACGGCTAGCACAGATAGTACTCGAGTAGCTTTGTGCAAAATTCCAAAACAAGAAAACAAACCTTACCGTGATTTGTTGTGCCTCATGTTTTGCGATGTGAAACCTTAACTGACTGTATTAACTGTGTTATCCATTACTTGAGGCCCCCCAGTGGCTCAGCGGTATGTCTGCGGACTTACACGCTAAAATCCGGGTTTCGATACCCGTGGTGGGCAGAGCACAGATAGCCCATTGTGTAGCTTTGTGCTTAATTCAAAACAAACAAACCATTACTTGAGCATTATGATATAACACACTCTTTGCATATAAATGAACAGATTGTTTGTTTGTTTGTTTTGAAATTTCGCACAAAGCTACTCGAGGGATATCTGTGCTAGCCGTCCCTAATTTAGCAGTGTAAGACTAGAGGGAAGGCAACTAGTCATCACTACCCACCGCCAACTCTTGGGCTACTCTTTTACCAACGAATAGTGGGATTGACCGTCACATTATACACCCCCACGGCTGGGAGGGCGAGCATGTTTAGCGCGACGCGGGCGCGAACCCGCGACCCTCGGATTACGAGCGCACGCCTTAACGCGCTCGGCCATGCCAGGCCTCAGATTATGTTACACAGGCATTTTTGAATGTACAAATCATTGGGAAAGGGTAATTGTAAATTAGTAAAAATTATTTAACAGCCAATAATGTTGAGTTGTACTGAGTTCTATATTCAAAAAGTATATAAGTTAACTTGTTTTCTCTGTACTACAAAATCATAAGTTATTGAAATAATAAAAACGTGTGAAAGTTGTTGAAGATTCTCAAATGTAAAAATCAGCAATGTACTATGTGTATGTAAATACTAGTAATCATCAGTGTTGTTGCTTTAGCTGAAGCCCCTCGCTAGTACAGCGGTATGTCTCCGGATTTACAACGCTAAAATCAGGGGTTCGATTCCCCTCGGTGGGCTAAGCAGATAGCCTTTTGTGGCTTTTCTATACGTAAAACAGACACACACTTCAGCTGAAATTTTTAGAATCTCGCCTGAAGCTTATAAACCAACGCTACACGCCAAGAGACAGTATATATTGTTGGTTACCTACAATTGCTATATTGTAAACCTCGGAAGCTATAACTGTGATTAACGCTTATTTGACTAGAAACGTTTACAGATTTTGAACATTACAAACCGTCTAACTTCGTTGGATTAACATTGAACGTTAGCATTTTGTCGAAAACATTATATAACTTGAGCGGTGAAAAACTCACGTGTAATCGGCAAAGAGCAAACATGTTTCACGTTAAGTGAATTCTACCTATATCAACTCAAAATTAATTCCATCGTCTTAAACCCTCGATCACACACCAAGGAAGTTCTGCGTCGGATAAAAGACTCAATATTTTTTCTATGTTTGAATAAATCTTGCATATAAATCATTATTTGTAATAACTGCTGTTATAAATGGTATAATTATTTGTATATTTAATATATATTTGCACTGGGAAAGAAAACTGTGTGTATCAATGTTTTTGACAAATATCATAAAGTTGATACATATCGATACTTAATTAACTTCTAAATTAAATTAGAATTTACTCAGTTTCAGACTACCTCAAAGTGTAAAATATAATATAATAAATTTGAGGCTCCTCCGAAATAAATTACAATATATAACAGACAGAACCTTCAATAGTTGCGACACTTTAATTCTTTTAGACAGGATTAGTGTAATTTAAGCTATGACCCGTTTTATTCCTTTCTGTTAACTATATTTTTGTGAACCAGTAGTCCCAAACGATCTTTACCAGTCTATCATCGAATTGAAATTCTTTTAAGCAGGTTTAGTTTGTTTTTGGAATTTCGCACAAAGCTACTCGACGGCTATCTGTGCTAGCCGTCCCTAATTTAGCAGTGTAAAACTAGAGGGAAGGCAGCTAGTCATCACTACTTACCGCCAACTCTTGGGGCTACTCTTTTACCAACGAATAGTGGGATTGACCGTCACATTATACGCCCCCACGGCTGGGAGGGCGAGCATGTTTAGTGCGACGCGGACGCGACCCTCGGATTACGAGTCACACGCCTTACGCGCTTGGCCATTCCAGGCCTAGCAAGTTTAGACTAAATTAATCTATGAGATCTTGGACCTATTCAGATACATCGATCAGATACTTAAACTCCTTAGTCCAAAACTGTTATTAGATCTCAAATTGGTCAAGAAATCACAGTGTATCAGCTAAAGGTTTGTATTTAAAAAAAACTTAGAACCGTTCTATGAGCCATTATGCCTCGGCTGAAAATATTTCCGTTACTTACCAGTATGTAATTATGTTATTAACAGGATAATGTTCGGAATTTTAAAAAAAACCCTGCAAACTTATTTGTAGCGGATTTATTATTATATATTTATCTTAATATTTATGTTTATTTCAGTTTAATAACTGTTAAGAAATTCATGGAACTGTTATTATTAAATGTGCATTTCGAAAGTCTTGCCGATTCTTTAAATTTATAGATGATTTTTGAGTGTAAAAATCAATAACATGTTTACTAAAGCTCAAGCATATTTTCAAATATTGTTGCCAACTAAACTTTCAAAACCTCACCCTAAAAGTTTATAAACTGACATGCAGAGAGACAGATTTATATTATTGGTTTGCTATAGTTAATATACTGTAAATATCGAGAGCTAAAACTGTGATAAATGTTTATTAGTCGTAGACCATCGTACATTTGGGCGAAAACGTTTATAGATTTCAAACATTACAAGCCGTTTAGCTTCAATGAATTAAATTTGGATGCTAGCATTTCTATGAGGACTTTAGATATTTTTGTCGGGAAAATCTCAGGAGTAAAGAGAATGGTTGGTTTCCCGCCTAGTAAAATGTGGAAATGTGCCTATGTATCAACACAGAATTAAATCGCTCATCGTGAACCGCCGATAAAGATATTCAGTTTCAGAAGAGATAAACAATTCGGAAATTGTAAAACATTTGTATATAAATCATTATTTTTAATAACCATTATTATAAACCGTTTTGTTATTTGTATATTGAAATATATTTGTGTTAAGAAAGAAAATTGTATGTAACAATCTTATTGGTAAATATCATAAACTTGATACATATTGACAGTCAATTAACTCACAAAGTAAATTAAAATTTCAAGCTATTTGAAATCGTAATGCGTTACACAATAACTCGGAAACTCGTCTGACATAAATTATAATATATAACATAATAAAATGAGAACTCGTATAGTGTAAATTATAATACTTAATATATTTCATCTCAAGTGAACCCCAAAGTGCAACAGTGGTGCGGGTGTAGAGTTATTACGCAAAAACCGAATTTCGAAACCTCCAATGTGCTTAACTACAAACAAACGTTTCGACTGGCGAAGTTGGCTGATTGCATAAACAAATACTAAATAAAGAGTCGTTTTCAACCAAATTTGGGCCCCCGCAATAATATTCGTGCCCAACAATTTAATTATTAGGAGCATATGCCTCCCCGGTTTCAATGTCTATGCATAATTTCTCTAATGTATAGTTGAAACATGCGCGAACGTCGCATACTCTGTGAAGATGTTTCTGACTGTGATGATTATGTGTTAACGTGAGTCATTATTTGTTCTGCGAAACTGAGGGAAAATATAATTTGTGTTTTTTATTCGTAACAAAGTTCGCATGATCTATGCTTGTTTGTTTCAGGAGTTTCGCGCAAAGCTATCAAAAGAGCTATTTGCACGAAGCCGCCCCTAATTATGGAAGGGAATGTTATGAATTAATAGACTAGAGGGAAAAGCACCCACCGTTAACTCTTTGACAACTCTCGTCTGACGAAATAGAAATTTTTTGGTAATTTTTATAATGTGCCCATGACCTCAAAGGGTTTTTATTTATTTTGCAGAACCTTGAATCCTGCGAACACGCTAACTAAACTACTTCACACTTTATGAGTTGAAATTCGTGGGTAATATTATATCAGGAATTCTACGAAATGTTTCGTGACTCGATATTTAAACATATTTTAGTGATTTTTTATTCCTTTATATATATATATAATACATGGTTGCTCGTTCTGTCAGTTTAAACTAAAAAAGTGTGCAATTGATGTTGAAAATGTAAACAGTTAAACAACAGAACACAAGTCAACTTCATTATTTGTCAATGTTTCTGTTTTTAGTCAACATATTAATTCTTACGCTTCTTTGTTGTTGTCTTATTTCAAGAGCAGAATATTTTTCGTATGTGTTATACACAGTCATACATTTTGTGATACACATTATTATAATAATATCTCGTGTGTTGTGTCTTCTGCCATAAACTTCGATAGATTTTGCTATAATAACACATTATGTGTTATATTTCCTGTCGTGTTTTGTTACTATTGTCATATATTTTGTGAATCACAAAATCTGATCTTTATAACCAAATCTAATTTATTGCTGAGATGTTTCACAGTAATAATAACTATTTTCTGTAACGAAAAAGTTAAACGCTGTTTTATTTGTTATGGGTGTTTTTGACGTTGCTGTTTCATCAACGCTTTTCACCATTGACATTGTCCAGTGCTGAGTTGGTTCTTTGCCAAATTTAGCTGTCTGTCTTACCAGTGCCTTTCGCATCTCCGCATACAAGCTGTTAGTTGTACTTATATTAACAGAATTTAAACATGTTAAACGAAACATGATATTAATGCAACATTTTAGTCACTCTCAACAAATTAATTTTGTTACGTTAGTACTAAAAAGAAAGGGCGAGCATGTCTGGTAGGACGGGGATTCGAAACCCGCGACCCTCAGGGTAAGAGTCTACGTTAGAACTGTCAAAAGGACGCAGGTTTGTGTTTTTAAAAATACTCCCAACTTAAATATGTTATTTTTCAGCATTAGTTACACACTATACCAAAATTAGTACACACTGTACTTATTTATATTAAATATACCAAAATCAGTTTCCAAAAGTATGTTTTAGTAAGCTATTTTCTACATTTCTTAACTCACAGACTGTTCTATTATTAAATAAGATAAGCACGTAAGAACTAATTATGTAACAAGCAGATTGTATTTGGTATGTATATAGTTCTCGAGTTTAAACACCGTTTTTGATAAACATCTTCGGTTAGACACTTTAAGAAAACTTGTAGAAAAAGACATTAAAAGATTAAGAGCACATTAGTGAAGACTATAGCTGTGGTGGTGATTTAACAGGTGTTTTATGAAGCACATTACATCAAAGTGTATGTGTTTCTCTTATAGCAGAACCACATCGAGGTATCTGCTGAGCTCACCAACGAGAATCGAAGCACTGATTTTAGCGCTCTAAATCCGTAGTCTCACCTCTACCCGTAACTTGTAGTCCAAAGCAGTAGCGTTGTACCAGATGCTTATGATGTGCCCCTCCTATTGGTATAGCAGGATGTCTGCGGACTCACACCACTAAAAAGTGAGTCTCGGTATTTCGTGGTGGGCAGAGCACGGATAGCCATTGTGTGGCTTTAGGCTTAATTCCAAACAAACAAACAAGTTCCTCGTGAGCACTATACAAAAGCTTTTCCTACTATATACAGAAACGTGTTAATTTGTAAGCATATTCCATGTAGAAAAATGAAAATATAAGTTGACATTAGCTTGAAGTTTGTGTTTGTTAAATACAGATGAACCAAATACATCTCATTAGAGATCATTTAAGAAAATACGAGTCGTTGAGAAATTATGAAGAAACCAAAATATGTGGCCATAGAAAGACAAAGAGGGAAAATAAGGCTATAACTTTCCAAGGAAAAAATAAAAAAGAGGAGCCTAATCAAGAGACAGAAACAACTTCCACAGACTTTTAAAATGTGGTAAGAAGACGGGCTTCAAATAGAACTGGCTGATTAAAGCGGTAAACTAAAAAGGGTTTTGTGAAGAAACAAAACAGAGTGATTAAGCTATAAAAGACATGGCGCACAATAATTACGTTCTAAAATAAAAAAGAAGAAGTGGAGGTCGAGATAGATGGAGGGTTGACAAAGGAAAATCATGTCCTTGGCAAAAAATGTTTGTGAGAAAGTATGATGGAAAATTGATTTTGAAAGGTGAACCGAAAATATTGCCAAAAAATTATATTACAGAAGATGAAACAGGTATAGTAAAGAGAGTATTTTTTGATATTCTAGATAGGAAAAGGATAAGCCTGATAAAATAGATGAGGTTTTAGATAACACGAAATGTCAAAGATTGAATAAACACTTTCGAAATCATGAGTAATGAGCACATGGAAAACATACATCAGGAAAAGAAGTATTCTGTAGAGTAGAGCTTATATACAATAAAGAGAACTTGAGGGAATACAAGATAACAAATATATATGGATAAGCTAGAAGTAAGAGATGGCTTAAATGACACAGGTGAAGAACAGTAGTGAAAGAGATGTATGCCTGGAGAAGGATACGCATAGGGATGAGTACGTGAAAGTTGTGAAGTAGTCACTGATACAGATGTGTTTAATGTTCTTTTTTTTTCAGAGATATTTTTTATTATTAATTTCGACTCAAAATTCAGGTACATTTCTAAACTTTGGCTTTGTATATAATTCTACTTTTAATTTCTTCAACTTGTATCTTAGAAATCATATAATCGCAAATTTCGACTGATTTTGTATTTTCTTTTCGTCTATTAGGCCTTAGTGACCAGAAATATGACTTTTTTTTTAGGTCAGAAAGAAGGTCTTACTTCTAATACATACAGGAAATTGATAATAATTAAGCAGTGGAAGGGATAATTTACTGCACAGGAAGTGGTCAACACAATGCACGATAAAGTGAAAGTGAAAATAAATGGGGTAATCAAGGTCCACCAGGCCAATCTTTCGAAGAGGTACTTCGATAGGAAAGAAGACCTTATGGATACAGCTACTGAGGCAAAGATGAGTGTTGCAGGTGTGGCTGTCATGAATGCAGTTACCGAGGCAAAGATGAGTGTTGCAGGTGTGGCTGTCATGGATGCAGTTACTGAGGCAAAAATGAGTGTTGCAGGTGTGGCTGTCATGGATGCAGAACCAAGATACAGTGATGTTGTTATGAAAAATAAAGACCTACTAAGCCTAAGACCATTTGATGCAGGTGAGACGTTCAAGAACATTAACGTAGGCGAAGAACTAACTAGTGAAAAGAAGAAAGTTGTTCAAAATCTACTGTATCAGTACATAGATAGATTAGGACAGACCTGAAGCAACACAAGAATAAAACAAAGACAAAGGATCCTGTTAAATGAAGGTCTGTTGAAGGTCATAAAGAGAAAAGGCAAACACAGGAACCATAAAATGTTGGTGCAGACTGTACAAGGAATCTTAGTGTGTGAACTGAGAACAGACTTTGTATATAATGTACAGAAATATGTAAGTATTTTTTCTTGAACAGGGGCTCATTCTTGAACATACAAAACTGTTTATTTTAATACCTATTATTTAGTTTATTTATTGATTTAATATTTAATGAATAATTAGTTTTCATAATACGAGTGGTAAAAAGTTCATTATTTTAAAAGTAATGTTCATGACAGTTTTCGTTATGAATTTCTATAAGAGTCGTGTGTGATTCAAATGTTCTAATACTGTTGACGTCACTTTTCTCGAAACCACTAGTGGGATTGACCTCACATTATAACGCCTCCACGGCTGAAGGGATGAGCATGCTTGGTGCGTCGGGGATTTGAACTTGAGACCCTCGGAATACGAGTCGAGTGCCTTAACCATCTGGCCATGCAGGGCCAAAGTGAAGATCAGTCAAGACAAAGTTAGTTAATTAAAGGAAACGTGAAGTGAGCCGGTGTGTGAGTGATTAGCCTTGAAAAGTGATTTCTCAGTGTGTTTCACAGCTGTATTATAACAACAGAAAAAGGAAAAAATAATATGTCTTGTTAATTAGGTTTTAAAGTAACTGAACCAGACTGTGCAGACTTTTGACGAACAGAAAAGAAAAAGGGAGAGAGACAATTATTTAAAGCCCTGGATACAATTGTAGTAACCAACAAAACTAAAATGAAGAGTAATTAAAACCTTCAAGTTAATAAAAGTGAAGTTAAACTTCGTCATTGTTAGTTTTAGTCACAACGGAAAATGATTTAAAGTAGCTTTCACAGTTTAACAGAGATAGAAATAACATTTTTTTCTTGTGAAAGTGCATTATAAAATTATAGAATCCGCGCTATGTGGACTTTGGCTAAATGGAGACAGTTATTAAAGTTTTTGGTATTCTACAGGGTTACGTAAGCGAATTTATAGTAAGAAACAGAGTAGAGAAAAATAATTCTTGTCATTTGGGTTTTTAAGTAACTGAATCAGTCTCTGTGGACTTTTCACAAAAAAAGGTAATTATTTATAGTTTTATGTACAACTGTTATATACTATAATGTAAATAACTGTTGTACATACGTTTGACTTGTTTTGAATATATTATTTCAAAATGAGTGGATTGTGTACTGTCCGCTTATTGTTCGAATTTATCTCTAGCAAATCATAGACACTTACTGTAAATAATCCAATCCAGTTACAAAATCCTTACAAACAGAGGACAGCTGATAGTGATAGGAGGGATTCATGTGAAACTTGGCATTCGTGGTCTTTCCAGACAAATGAATGTTTTACATTACAGATATCGAATATGACGCTGAGATTATTGGAAGGGACCTCACTCCAGAGTTTAAAAGTCATTAAACCTCTGAGAATAATTGTGCTGTGTTCTATGAGCAAAGCATCCAATATCAGCCGTGTATTGTTTTTAATGTCTAAAGTTAGAGATTTATCACGTCAGGTATTTTATCTCTATATAAGCTGTAATATGTACTGTTTCTAACTTCAGTAATCAGCACGGCAGACGTAATAAAGTACAATATTATGCAGTCAATACACTGTTCTGTATTCATTGTTATAACGAACGATAGCAGGTTTTCCTTCGCTAGGCTCCTATCAATTGAATCTCGGTAATCCTTCCCGAGCAGAGCTTTACTGAAAAATACTAAACGAGGAATTCGTTTCTTTTTACTAAATAAGGTCAACAGAGTTCCATGACATACTTATGAAACACCAAATCAATAAATAAAACTGATAACGGTGTTACTGCTCTAGAAAATTATTTGATAGTAATAAATTAGTCTGTACACGTTGTACGAGTCAGTTGTTGTTAAACAGACGGATAATGACGTTACTGCTGTAGATTATTTGACAATTATACATTAATCTGTGCAAGTCTATTGTTAACTGACTAATAGTGGCGTTACAACTCTAAAAATGTTTTTGACAATGTTACACTAGTCTCCACAAGTCTATTGTTAAAGACAAAGATAATGGCGTTACTGCGGTGATAAACTAGTCTGTACAAGATTATTGTTAAACAAACTGATAATGGCGTTACTGCTGTAGGTTATATCACAATGATACACTAGTATGTACAAATCTGTTGTTAGCTGACTGATACTGGCGCTACTACTTTAAAAATATTTTTGACAGTGATAGAGTAGACTATTGAAGTTTACAGTTAACAGACTGATAATGGTGTTACCACTGGTGATTATTCGATGGTGATAAAGTAGTCTTTACATTGTGTGCAAGTCCACTGTTAAACAAACTGTCCTCTACACCACAGTATAGATGTCAATGATTTCTTTTTTATGTAATTCTAGATGGGTTATATTCGTAAGTGCAGCATTGCTTTCAATTCTAATCGCGTTCTTGGTATATAGCAGGGAATAAATATTATTACAAGTATAAACATACCGAACTTCTGCGATTTTAAAGAAATCCTGACGAATTTTATTTAATACGGTGCGCACGAACATCACACGACAAGAATAACGGTTTGATAGTACAGAGAAAACCGACCACACACGAGTAATGTATTACCACGCACCTTTTATCATCTCTTACGTCCGAAGGCTTTCATCTGCCACAAAGAGTGTTTACTTCAACACGTGTGTTATATATCATGTACATATATGACAGCTGCTAATAGTATAATGTAACCTCTTAATTAAATACGCAGAAGTAAGACAACGGCACTTCACCGTTTGCTAATAGCAGGTTTCAAGGATTAAGTTAGATAAATGCTACAATTCGTAGAAATGAGATTATAAGTGGATACAGCGTTCACTACTCATAACTTTTATCACCTCTGTCATTCTTCTACCACTGACATTGCTCGACAGTGCAATAGAAGAAATATAGTGCTAGGTGTTACGCTCCTTTTTCCAGTTACATTTCTAAATACAAGTTGTTGTTGGTTTTAATAATCCGTAACCTGAGTTGCATTAATCATTTGTTTTTAATCCCAATGAAAAATTATAAATCATTACAGCAAGAACTACCACAAACAACATGTGTTGGTAGGCCAGTGTTTACATCTTTTAATGGACTCAGCATATTATTACAAACAAGTACATCTTCTTTGTGGATATTTACAGCCCAGCCCGGCAATGCTAGGTAGATTAAGCCGTTCGACTCGTAATCCGAGGGTCGTGGGTTCGAATTTTCGTCGCACCAAACGTGCTCGCCCTTTCAGCCGTGGTGGCGTTATAATTTAACAGTCAATCCCACTATTCGTTGGTAAAAGAGTAGCCCAATAGTTGAAGGTGGTTGGTGATGACTAGCTACCTTTCCTCTAGCCCTACACTGCTAAATTAGGAACGGCTAGCGGAGATAGCCCTCGAGTAGCTTTGCACGAAATCCAAAAAAACAAACCAACATATTAACAGCCTATGAAAATGACGGACAGATCACTTCAACGTTTAGAGTAACTTTTGTTTCCTGTCATTCACAAAGACTGATCCTAACGGAAATGGGAATTCGACACCGGTCTTAAGGCTATTGCAACGCTAAAAACCGGGTTTCGACACCCGTGGTGAGCAAAGCACAGATAATTTATTGTGTATATTTGTGCTTAAACTACAAACAACTTTTACGACCAAAATCATGAGATCTTTTCAGGTCTTGGTTCGGCTTTCTTAAAATATTTTGTTTGTTCGTTTTGTTTTTCGAATTTCGCGCAAAGCTACACGAGTGCTATCTGCACTAACTGTACCTAATTTAGCACCAGAGGGAAGGCAGCTAGTCATCATCACCCACCGCCAACTCTTGGGTTACCCTTTTACCAACTAATAGTGGGATTGACCGTAACATAATAACACCACTACGGCTGAAAAGGCGAGCATGTTTGGTGCGACAGGGATGCGAATCCGCGACCATCAGATTACGAGTTAATCACCTTAACCCACCTGGCCATGCCGGGTCCGAAACGTCGTTCTTAGTACTTGCGTCGAATTTTTCTGTTTCATTATTTTTTCTTAATTACAGACAGTAACCTACTGGAAGAGTAAATAAATGAAATTAATACAATGGTATCCAAGCTCCTATCAGTGCTTTAATTTACTTTAAGCACTAAGAAGTGAACAGAAAGTACAAGAACTGCAACAACAGTTTTCAGAAATGAGGGGGAAACTTCCTCTGGCTTTTCAAGGAAATCTTGTTGTTCATATTGAAATTGCGTAAGTAGTTTCTGAG
Organism: Carcinoscorpius rotundicauda; assembly: GCA_011833715.1. Lineage (NCBI taxonomy): Eukaryota > Metazoa > Arthropoda > Merostomata > Xiphosura > Limulidae > Carcinoscorpius > Carcinoscorpius rotundicauda. The sequence goes on from CM022395.1 coordinate 54,944,437, forward strand.
AAAAGTAAAACTTTTTTCGTTATTATTGAACGTCGTATAGTCAGATATATTTATAACGTTAAAAAGCTATGTTGGGACACCAGGATGAATTGCAGAGGCTTTAATTGGGTAATAGCAGCCAATTAGGGTTAGTAAATATTAAAAGTAGACTGTGAAGTGCAGGTTTGATAAAATCATGCTGGTCTTGAGTAAAACTTTTCTCGATAATCTCGATATCAAGACTTTTCTAGGTCTTAGTTCGACAAGACTGGTCTCCGCATGTTAATTCACTGTTTCCGTCTCAGTGTTGGCATGTCTAGTATTCATCCCGACACCATCTCTAGTTGCCGATCATAAAGAAACTTCGTCTGAAATACCTGCTACGTGGCCTAGGTCCTGTGAAACTGTACAAATAAATATAGTTTTGTATAATTTGTATCTACTTTGAGTGATTTATTATAAAGAAAATGGATGTAACATCATTTGAGTAACATAAATGAATTAGTTTAAATTGTTAAAAGTTCCACAATACTATAAAGTTTCATTTATTTGTTTGTAATTAAGCACAAAGTTACACGATTGGCTATCGGTTCTCTACCTACCACGAGTGCCGACACTTGGTTTCGAGCGTTATAAGCCCGCAGAGATACCGATGTGCCACTGGGGGGTCATAAATTTTCATCTCAGTGTATTTAAACAGAGAACAACACTGAAAACATCATAAAAAGCAACGGAACAAAAGTCGAGCTGGACAGAATAGACAGATACAACCAGACACGCTATTTTTCGTTACAAAAAAATAAAAAATAGGTTACGATTGAAATTGTATATTCACGTATAAGGTAAGTTGATGAATATTTCGATAGTTAGACACTTAAACACAGTATTATCTTGTTAATGACAAAGGCCTGCGAACTTAAATTTTATAAATTTTCTTTTATTTTCAGCACCTTACTAGTGCAGAGGTATGTCTTCGGATTTACAACGTTAAAATCAAGGGTTCGATTTCGCAACTAATATTTTTTTTTTTAATTGGATCACGTTTACAGCAAATTAAGCCACAAATATGAGAGAGTATGTATGGGTTATTTACATAGTCAATTGTTATTATAGTGACGAATAAATAATGCTGAAAATAATACAATGATGTTGAAGTGCATACACAAATAAATATTGTCAGAAATGATACGTCAAGAAGCCTGTAACCGTCTATACACGAGCGGGGTGTTTCTCATGGGTTCTAAAACGGTCGTTAAAACTTTCACGTCGCAATTGGTGTAAATAAATTTATAGCAAGTGGTTATCAACATTTGAAACATGACAAAATTTGACCCGATTTGAATGAAAATGGTTCATTTATGTAAAAAGTACATATGGCGTTTTATGCAAACCTGATAAACAAAAATGGATATCACTTTCGGATTTCGCGTTCAGGAATTACTGAAGTGTAAAAATTTCAAGACATCGCAGGCTTCAGTAATCGTTGACAAGGTAACTTATTTTGGCCAAAAGTATCTTAAAAAAAAAATACAGTGTGCAAGGCAAAATATTACGAAATCTAGGAGCCAGAGATAAATATAGAACATAACATAGACGCGAGTCGTGTAATATAATACTTGGCACGTAATAACACCAGAGGTGTAAGAGAGAAATTAAGTGGGGGCAAGGTTTACTTGGCCGAAATGTGCGAAGGAATGTGAGCCTCAGGTTCAGAACTTGTCTTAAGGCCTTGGAAGCTCTTGAGTATTAGATTAAATTTTCTACATTCTCCTGCTAACTTAACTTTCTTAACTCTGATGTATTTTTACTGGAATAGATTGAAAAGTGAGAGGGTCATTGCCTTTCCATTCCGTTAACCTCTGAACACGCTCTTCAAGTTTAAGTTTCTACGTTCATATCAAAAATAACACGACAAACGATTTAATAATATAATTCAAAAACACAGCTTTATATTAGCGTACTTTAAAATTAAAGTATATTTTGTGTGACTGTTTATTAATTGTTCCAAACATAAATAATATAATTTACTGAATTATAAAAATAATTCCTGTCATATAGAAAATAGTTTGTAAAATATGTGAAAATGAAAACAAAAACTGAATGATGACCATGTTGAAGAAAGAAAGTGAAACTGATTCCATCAAATATAAGCTCCGAATAACAAACTTACAGAGAAAACTTATAAAACAAAAACCGTCCAATAGACAATTGAAACAATTTTCCTTTGATAAAATGAGATCTTGGGCTGCGTTACCTACATTTATATAGACGTGCAGCGAATTTAACACACAATAAGCTCAATATACTAGCATCAACTTTAACAACAAACACTGTACAGCAATACACAACAGTTTGTGTTTCATGTTACTCTAAATTCATGTATAATATGTACAATTCAACCCCAAACTACAAAACTAACGTCGTACGACGTCGTTAAATTTCGATTGAATTCAATTTGAAATACTTATGAGGCTACAGGTATAATATACGTATGTAACATATACCACTCATGTTTCAAAGTAGTATAATTTCTTCATGAATATAAAAGTCAGAAGCGATGGCTCTAGTGAAACGGTAAGTTTGTTCATAGTCTACGTGTAATAGTGTAGTAAAACTCTAAGCTTGTTCACAGTGTACATGTACTGATGTTGTAAAACATTAAGCTTTTTTCTTGCCACAGTGTACGTCTAATAATGTAGTAAAACGATAAGCTTGTTTCTTGTTACAGTGTACGTGTAATAACGTAGTGAAACGATAAGCTTGTTTCTTGTTACAGTGTACGTGTAATAATGTTGTGAAACAATAAGCTTGTTTCTTTTTACAGTGTACGTGTAATAACGTAGTGAAACGATAAGCTTGTTTCTTGTTACAGTGTACGTGTAATAATGTTGTGAAACGATAAGCTTGTTTCTTTTTACAGTGTACGTGTAATAACGTAGTGAAACGATAAGCTTGTTTCTTGTTACAGTGTACGTGTAATAATGTTGTGAAACGATAAGCTTGTTTCTTTTTACAGTGTACGTGTAATAACGTAGTGAAACGATAAGCTTGTTTCTTGTTACAGTGTACGTGTAATAATGTTGTGAAACAATAAGCTTGTTTCTTTTTACAGTGTACGTGTAATAACGTAGTGAAACGATAAGCTTGTTTCTTGTTACAGTGTACGTGTAATAATGTTGTGAAACGATAAGCTTGTTTCTTTTTACAGTGTACGTGTAATAACGTAGTGAAACGATAAGCTTGTTTCTTGTTACAGTGTACGTGTAATAATGTTGTGAAACAATAAGCTTGTTTCTTTTTACAGTGTACGTGTAATAACGTAGTGAAACGATAAGCTTGTTTCTTGTTACAGTGTACGTGTAATAATGTTGTGAAACAATAAGCTTGTTTCTTTTTACAGTGTACGTGTAATAACGTAGTGAAACGATAAGCTTGTTTCTTGTTACAGTGTACGTGTAATAATGTTGTGAAACAATAAGCTTGTTTCTTTTTACAGTGTACGTGTAATAACGTAGTGAAACGATAAGCTTGTTTCTTGTTACAGTGTACGTGTAATAATGTTGTGAAACAATAAGCTTGTTTCTTTTTACAGTGTACGTGTAATAACGTAGTGAAACGATAAGCTTGTTTCTTGTTACAGTGTACGTGTAATAATGTTGTGAAACGATAAGCTTGTTTCTTGTTACTGTGTACGTGCACTAATATTGTGAAACGATAAGCTTGTTTCTTGTTACAGTATACGTGTAATAATGTAGTGAAACGATAAGCTTGTTTCTTGTTACAGTGTACGTGTAATAACGTAGTGAAACGATAAGCTTATTTCTTGTTAGTGTTCGTGTAATAATGTTGTGAAACGATAAGCTTGTTTCTTGTTACAGTGTAGTGTAATAACGTAGTGAAACGATAAACTTGTTTCTTGTTACAGTATACGTGTAATAATGTTGTGAAACGATAAGCTTGTTTCTTGTTACAGTGTACGTGTAATAATGTTGTGAAACGATAAGCTTGTTTCTTGTTACAGTGTACGTGTAATAATGTTGTGAAACGATAAGCTTTTTTTCTCGTCACAGTGTACGTGTACTAATGTTGTGAAACGATAAGCTTTTTTCTCGTCGCAGTGTACGTGTACTAATGTAGTTAAACAATAAGCTTGTTTCTTATCACAGTGTATATGTAGTGATCTCCGTTGGTTGGCTTCGGTATCCAAGCAACGTTCTAGTAGGGTGTCCTTTCCTCCAGCGGGGTGTACGTCCGTTTGCTTAAAAACCCGCAACATGGTGTAGGCCTTTGTTGGAAGCACAGTAAGCGACTGTATCGTGTTTTCAACTTTTCGTGTGGATGTTAAACCGACAACTGATTTGACAAATTTACAACTATAATCAATATTCAGCAACATAGACTTAACTTGTGCTTAAACAGTAAGTTGGTGTTGACTAAATTACCCCATCGCTTGTTTTCATTGTTATCATTTTTCTTATTAAAACTATAAAATTCGGATTCTCAGTGGCACAGCGTGTCTGCAGACTCACTCACACCACGATAAACCAGGTTTCGATACCCGTGATGGGCAGAGCACAGATAGCCCATTCTATAGCTTTGCGCTTAATTCCAAACTAACAATCGAAAAATAATTCGAAGAGAAAAACGTGAAAACGTCTTCGCTTATTTCCTAATATAAAGTTTAATTCTGACAACATTTATTTCTAAAATCGTGACTAACACGTGTTAAAGATCTTATTTTATTCCGCATTGTTATCATTGTTTGTCACATTTGTTATACACATTCATGAGCTTTATTATTCAACATTTAACTGCTAAGGGGTTGATGAGCGGGCTGTTAATAACTTTTAACAATAATTTAATTCCACAAAACTTAAAAAAGTTTTTTGTTCTTAAATGTGTGAGTTTCTAAGTGATCTGAACTTTGATGTGATCTGAAGTGACTTCTGAGGAAGTCAGAAATCAAACGTTTGGACATACCAGTGTGGTGTTTTGTTTGTTAGTTTGTTTTGAATTTCGCAAAAAGTTACTCGAGGACTATTTGTGCTAGTCGTCCCTAATTTAGCAGTGTAAGACTAGAGGGAAGGCAGCTAGTCATCACAACCCGCCGCCAACTCTTGGGATACTCTTTCACCAATGAATGGTGGGATTAACTGTAATGTTATAATGCCCCCACGGCTGAAAGGGTGAGCATGTTTGGTGTGACGGAGATTCGAACCCGTGACCCTCGGATTACGGGTCCATTGCCTTAACCACCTGGCCATTCCGGGCTTCAGTGCAGCGGTAAATTAACTTTATTTGTAGCTATGGTGCAGACCCGTTTGCGCATGATAAACATTGGAATCTAATGTTATGAATCACTTTTTAGTTAGCACGATAAACAAGTTGTTGTGAACAAACTTTACTCTACTTGTCTACAAACGTTATGTTAAGGTTTATATTGTTGTTTTGTCTCAATATAACAAAATATTTTATATAAGTTTAATTGTTTCGTTTTTTCACATCATTAACTTATGGAACTAGAAGTCTTCTATACGGAGTTAACTTTTACAGAGGGGTTAATCACACTACGTATGTATGTTAATATGGCGGCGTGTCGTCGCAGGTGCCAGCCGTGTGGTCAAGGGCAACATGTTTAGTACCTATATATTTGGTTCACGGTGTATACCAGACAATTTGATAATGCAGAGACGCGACGGTTATATTTATGGCTGAAGAAATTTATCACAGTTTTTGTTTGTTTTTTAAGCCGAGAGATATTCGTAAACAGCGCTTGGTTTTTAGGAAAACAAAACAAAACGAAAGGGTAGCGGATACGTGTTGAAAGGGAAAACTTAAGAGTTTATGAAAGTGATTTAAAACACTGTTGAAGGTACTGTAGGATATAGGCCTCGAAGGAATGAAGCAGGTAACTACGTCAGTCGAATATCAATGGTAATACATACCAGACAGTATTAAGGTTAATTATGGTCTTTCCATATTTAGATTTAAAACAAAGATCAATAAGAACAAAAAATATTCTCAGATTCTGCAAAAATTAATGATTACTCTTTATTGATGTCAAAAACTCTCAAGCGTGTTTTTTCGTATAGCAAAGCCACAAAGGGCTATCTGCTCAGCCCACCGAGGGGAATCGAACCTCTGATTTTAGCGGTGTAAATCCGGAGACATACCGCTGAACTAGCGGGGGGCCAAAAACTCTCAAAGATAACAGTTTAGAACATAAATCTTTCCTCATACCACACAAAAACCTATCACGAGGAAAGTTTTCAACCCCAAAGTGAAAGCAACGGTTACGAAAAAGGATCTTCAGACCCTCGCCTCCCCCTCCCCCCCAAAATAACACTTTGTTAAGTCAATAATATCTCGTGACACTTTTAATAGTGATTTTAAGTTAATTAAAGCTTATAAGCCTTAGATTGCCTAAGCTTCTCGTTCTCTCTATAGATCAACGGTTATTTTCACGAAGAAGACGGAGGATAAAACGCTACAGTTTCTGCTATCCCATTTGCTCACATTGCCCTTCAAGTCCCCCAGTGCAGTTCCAAAAGATTTATGCGTCACTGACCTGCTTAAACGCGGTCTTTTTAACCAGATATCCGCGTGTGGTAGAAGGTCTCGAGAAAGTCTACCAAGATGTATGGTCAAAGATTGATTCGGCGTCTATAGCAGAGGGTTGTTACAATGGGAATGGCAGTGTGGGAGACTAAAGCCTATTTAGTCATCACCATGATACCAAACATGCTTGAAAGTGAGAAAATAGCTCCAACAGCGGGACAGGATCTGGCACACCGTTATTATGAAGAACGTACTATTAACCCTAAAGTCTCGATAATTTTTGTACACTAAGTTACACGATTAGTGAAGAAAACAACAACAGTAATACTATGTGAAATAAATGGGGCACGAAATAAATTTTTTATATAACTATACTCACCGGCCACAAATACTCTTTTATTTAATGATTTCAAACAAATATATAAATTCGCTTGCAAATGCAAAATTTCATTACCACCTTTCTTCATGTTTAAAACTAACTAATTTTCTTTAATTATTATATCTTTTTCACACAATACCAGAACTTCTTAATAGTATTGGTTTGTTTTGCAATTCGGGCAAAGCTATACGAGGGTTATCTGCGCTAGCCGTCTCTAATTTAGCAGTGTAAGACTAGAGGGAAGGCAGCTAATCATTATCACCGACCGCCAGCTCTTGGGCTACTCTTTTACTAACGAATGGTGGGATTAACCGAAACATTATAACGCCCACGCGGCTGAAAAGGCGAGCATGTTTGGTGTGACGGAGATTCGAACCCGTGACACTCGGATTACGAGTCGAGTGTTTTAACCACCTGCCCATGCCAGGCCTCTTAATAGTAATGTAATATTGAAAGAAAACTGTTACGAAAATATTCTCAGGGAATCTAAGACTAAAGCACGAGAGCTGGTATAAAACGTATGTAGAAAATGTAAGTTTCGGTTTACTTTTTCTTTGTTGTCCACGTTCTTCAACAGATGAAAAGAAAGTTAACGACAGAAGTTTGTCTTTCGACTGATGATATGTTATTAAGAATAATAAAAAAATGATCGCGATATTCAGCAAATAATACACTAACTGTTTTGAAAATAAGCACATGAAAACTGATCCGTGGGTGGAAGTTACGACCAGGTCGCGCGGAACAGTACCGCCTCTCAGAAAGAGTTACGAGGCTGGCGTGACACGACCCAGGCAAGTAGGGAAGCGCGCGCACCATCACGAAGTGAACAAAACAGCTTTTCAGCCTCTGTCATGAATAATAGTATCAGAGGGGCTGGAAGTACTGAGCAACCTTGATAGCACACGTACTCGTGCTATATCATCTCCAGCACCTAGTTTATAACGCTTTCCATAGTTTGTACGAATTTTAGGCTTTTCGTAGCTGTATCGCACTTGTCAGATAATCTGAGGAAACAGGTTAATTATATGAGTCATTTACGTTCAATCATGTAAAAGTAGAAACTTTAAACGTATTACATCTATCATTCAGTGACAAATCTAAGGGCTTATAATAATAAAAATTGAGCATCCAAACCCGTATTAGATAGACTTTACTCTACAGTTTTAGAAATGTGAAAAGTTTCATTCCTAAAGCAATAGCTAACAAAAATATCTGGTAGTGTGAAAGAATGTAAAACTGTTTTTGACAAACACAGATATAGCTATCCTTTATATTTTATAACAGTGCATTTAGAAACATTTAAAAAAATAGATAGCTTATTTACCAAAAAGAACAAGTTATCAAAAAAAATAACAAAAAACAAAAATGGACTCAGCGTTGCCAAACTTCACGACAGCTAACGTGCAAATGACATAATCAATTATCACGCGAAAGCTGAGGGCAGAATTGGTTCACGTCAGCTCCTGACTGCCGCGTGCCCGTTCTACATTTTCTCTGTCCTCGTATTGGCGTTGATAACGTCACTAGACATTAAAGCGGCAATATTCACTGTTGATCTGGTTGGTATTCGCAACCAAATATGATAGCTTTAGATAACACTTTTAAAATCAATAAAATGGAAGGACAAAAGTCATACCTGACAATTTCTTTGATAGAGGTTTATCTCGAGAACAAGGACAAAAACAAACATCGCTTAACACACAATTGAATACACCATTCCCACTACAATAAGTTGGCATGATTTAGCGTACAACGTTATGTTTTTTTTTTTCATAAAACCACTAGAGCACGGGATTTTATAATAATATAAATAAGGTTGTAGCTCATATAACATATTAAAAAAAATTCCAAGCATTTTCTGTCTAGCACTATTGTTAAGAAACAGAATCGTGTTTCTGAAAATACAGGGTGGTCGCTAGAAAAGCGGAAAATTTGTCAAACAGCTATTTATTTTTACAAAGAATAACTTTTACAAAGCTTTTTAAAGGCATATGTTATATTACACTCATAGATGCTCAAAATGCATTTTATTATATTAAAATCATGCATTTTATTCATGATGTAAAGAAATTAAAATAGAAATAAGTAAGCACGCATTTTATTCATGATCTCATCTGACCCTCAAATTTTCCGCTTTTCTAGCGACCACCCTGTAGTATTTCGGAATATAGATTGCTGCGTGTGTTCGAGAAGTTTCGGCTTCATATCTTCATTCCACCCACAGTATCTTACTTTAATTCATTAATCGAATACATCAATAAAAACCCTCCTTTTCTGTTACACTGATATACTTGTTAGGGTTTGTAAATTTCAGGTAATATACAGGTTACTTTAAGTTACATACAGCGCATGTGAAAAAAAAAGACGCCCTATACGTTAAAAAGTCTTCTATGTCCACATTTCCCCAGAAACCGGGATTCGATACCTTTTTTTTTTTTTTGCAGAGCACAGATAACCCATTGTGCAGCTTTGTGCTTAATTTCAAACAATGAATCAATCTACGTATAGCCCAGCCCGATAACTGTTTTCGGTTCTATTTCTCTGTGCAAACAATGTGATATCTTCACTTGTAAACAGTTTTTATAGAGGGAGAATTCTCCTTTACTCGATGGTACACAAAATACAGTAATAGCTTTTGTACAATTATTCACACCTGTTTCATTTAAGGGCTCTTATTTTATAAACGTGGTCGGAAAGGAGTAGAGAGAAACGCTTTCGTTCTTGTTTTTTCTTCAAGCAACAGATAAGTTACTCTTTAATAATTAAACTCTACGCTTCAAAACGACAGAGGTTTATTTATCTGATTCGGCGTGTGTTTTTACACCACTGACTTTGGATTACAGCCAGCTCGTTGTTCACTAGTCAGTCACTGTGACTCTTCAAAGGCGAGACATTGTGAATATGCTCGTCTACAGTTTCACGGGCCGAACCCCTCACGTGGTATGGTTGGGTTGCGCGAAACCTACTGTCGTAACGTGTTAAAGTAAGTTGGCTTGCAGAAAACCGCTCTGTGTGTAGATTGAGGATACGATTACAAGGTTGCCCTAACAAGGCCCGCGCCCATCCCAAGTAGGCTAACATTCCACACCCCTTTGTTAAAATAAACGCGTCTGAGCATCGCGCACCCGTGTAGGGTAGTAATGATAGTAATCGCCTAGTGGCGGCAGCGGGCCGGAACAAAGCCAGCCGACAGCCGGAGTAAGGCGCAGTGTAGCTGTGGATCTCGAAGAAGAGAGTGTAGATATTTGTTGTTTGATTTTTCCGTTCCGAGTTGCGTTATCCGTCGTAGAGTACGTATGCGACTGCTTGAAGTACGCACATATATAATATGAATTTTAGGCTATTCTACGCGACTTGTAATGCTATGAAATCACCAACTTTGAAGTTCTGATGATATAAACTGACAATTTGATTGAGTTAGTTTTTTTCTATGTGTTGACTTGAGCTGTGGAGACTCAATTGAGATTTCTTTTTCTCAACTGTGTAACAGTTTTTGTTAAACTGAAGTTTGAGTGAAGTGAAAGAAAAAGAATCGGGTATACGTAATACTAGACGGATATCCGATACGAAATAACGTATTTTTCACCCATGTCTTCACATCTTTGCACATTGTTCATTATAACTAAATTATGTAAGTACAGTGATGATGTGCTATGGACTTTGGAATAAACTATCAGGACACGAGAACAGCCTAGCCTTCACACTGGTAAGTTATCTTCGCTTTTCTTGTTCCCTTCTATTCGTGCACCCTAACGGTGTACGCGTTTGATACAAGTTTGTGTGGAGCAACTCTTTGTTAGGGGTGTAGCCGTAAAACCAAACAGTTACGGCGAACCTTGGGCTTCTACATTTCTAAACCGCGAAATAGAATAAATTGTAGAATAAATAGAATAAATTTATAAATAAATAAATAAATTGCGCTACGAAATAGGTTATAAAATAATGCGTTTTATACATAAAAGCATTTGATAATTTTCAGAAAATTCTTAACTATTGGCCTAAAAGACGTGTTATGAACAAAAACCTATAATCTTTACTGAACTTTACTGTTTATTGTTTTACGTTAATCTGTAAATAAGTTAATTTTCGAGAACTATTTATTTGTTCATTCATGTAAAACAAAAAGGGTATACTCTAAGTCGCTCCTACCCAAAATTGTACTCGTATATTGTACAAAGGATATTTAAATTTTGTACACTTAGGCTTAGATATTAATGCATCATTTGCAGTGAAAATTATAAAGTGCCATGGAGATATATGCCACTAATTTGATTTTTCCTCCAAAATTAATGAGTATATCCCAGAACACAGGTTTCTATCTACAACTGCAACTCTGCTTGAGTGCCTGCGCTCGGGTGTGCTACTTATTACACTATGGACGAAGATACAGGACGAGAAAGCCTTAATTGTACAATGGAACAGACACGGCACTTCTTTGTAAGAAGCATCCAGCTAACATTGTTTTCGTCGAAAAGGGCGAAAAATAAATAAATAAATATATATATATATATATGTACTCAGCTGGGTAAAGTGTATTTGAAAAAGAAAAGACGAGTGTAAACAAAGAAGTAAAATAAAGCAGTCAAATAAATCTCGGTACTTAATAAATGTCCCCCAATAGCACAGCGGCATTTCTGTGGATTCGCATTGCTAAAAACCGGGTTTCGATTCCCGTGATAGGCAGACCATAGATAGCCCATTGTGTAGCTTTATGCTTGTGTTTTTTTTTTTTAATTTCGTGCAAAGCTACATGAGGGCCATTTGCTCTATCCGTCCCTAATTTTGCAGTATAAAACAAGAAGGAATGCAGCTTGCCACCACCAACCACCGTCAACTCTTGGACTATTCTTTTACAAACGAATAGTGGGATTGATCGCAACATTATAACACACACAGCTGAAAGGGCATGTTTGGTGCGACGGGGATTCGAACCCGCGACCCTCAGATTACGAATCGAACGCCTTAACCCACCTGGCAATGCCGGGCTTAGTTTTGTGCTTATATCCGAGTAATCAATCAATGCTCAACACCGACAAAACTTCACCCCTGTACTGTAAATAGTGTTACATTACATACTGACTAAATATTAAGATACTGTTTTGTATTATCATTAGTGAAGATAGTCTATTTGTTTGCGTTATATACTATCAATTTTTCAAAACACTGTTAAGGTATGTATGTTACAAAGACTGCATAAAAGAGTTAAAGGATAACGAAATTTGTAAGCCCTAAGTATCGCAGCTATGATAATATCAACAATCCCACAGCTCGTTGGTAAGTAAACCAGGCATCTGATGTGAAAACAAATCATTGGTTAAAGGTATGTCGAATGATGAATGGAAGCTAGCTAGTCAGAGTAGAACGTGGTGAAAGTATCTTAAAGTCTTTAACACGAAAAGGAAGGAACCATTCTTATGCTTAGACTTATCATCGTCCACAAAACAAACAACGGATCATTACCTTTTGATCTGAACTTTATGTAGTCGTAGGGTACCTACTGTGAGACTGAATCTCATCATAGCAGCCGCAATTTGATGTCGATTCGGTGTAGAAATGTATTAAAAGCAGGTTAAAGTCAGTCTGTTTGCCAAATCCCAAACAATGAGCATTACACTCACTGTAATCCACCCACACTTTATTTTTTTAAGTAAAATATACTTTGTTAAGTGGGCCAACGGCATTTGGTACAATATTTTTTTTTTACAGATTAACAGTGTTTAACGCTGTAAACAGATAACAGAAACTACTCACTACAACATTATTGCACAGGAATGCGACATACGTGATAGAGGTGAAAACAGTGTATACAAAAAATGCTACACGTGCCAGTATCGACCTTTGTATCTTACAGAATAATGCCGTATTTATTGAAAGAATTGTTGGATGCATAGAATATACAAGTGAACCTATCCTCTGTCTGTCATATTGTGAGGCCCGATCCCATTGTGTCAAACAGAAAGACACATTCCTTCAATCCCATCAAGCATGTGTGCGATTATTCTGAGGAAGGGGCGACTTCCCACATTTATCCACATATGTGACTTCAGACTGTTCATCTCCTGAAAACGGTAATTTTAGAGAAGTGGCCTTATCAACGTTAATTTTAAGTGTCAAAAATTGTTTCCAGACTGCTCTTGACGACCATAACAAGTGAAATAACACGAGTATAAGATTGTAAGGCCACTCGCTCTTAATGCCGAATCACTACAGTGGACTGAATGATCAGTTGCGATTATCAGATCGCTTACTGGACCATCAGATGTCTGATATACGTATAAATAAAGTGAGAAATTCACAAAAGTTGGTAACTATAATTTCTTGCAAATCACATGCAGACATGAAACGAATATGAAATTTGAAACGTTAAACAAAGTCGACAAATATGTTCTTTCAGCTTTCATTAAGATCGTTTTTTGTTTGTTTAAAAGTTTCGCGAAAAGATGCACAATAGCTGTTTACACATACTTGTCTTTAATACTGAACTAACGAACCACAGAAGGAAGCGAGCCAACAGCACCCATCCACATCTCTTGGGCTACTCTTGTCTGACCGAATAATAGAAATTGACCGTCACTCTTATAGCGCACACCCATACCCTTAAAGTAGAGGGCGAGTTTCTGCGGTGGTAAAACGCGAACTTAGGCCCAGTGGGTTCACAGTACGAACGTGTTAATTAGTATACCACGCTCAGCCCATAAGCAATGGACCCTAAATTTCCTTCAGCGTGTGCAGTTACTACCGTAACACGACTGTGCTGGCGGTGCCTGACGCCTTCCAACTGCCATCAGTTCGCAGCAGCAGTGCGTGATGTTAAGTAAACGACTTATCGGTCGTTGTTCGATTCGCCCGTCTTGCTGAGGGGGCTGCCTTATAATGAGATACCTTAGTCACAGTAAAAAAAAACAACTTTCTTCCGGCGCCGCATTTGATATTTACCGATGCATATACCTGTATTTAGTCCCACACACTGCACGCTTGGTATAAATGTAGACACCTGCATTTTAGTTATTAATATGTCTGAAAATAATGTCTCCGTAAACGTTGTGCTACGACCGTTGTGTCCATTTCCATGTTTATTTCAATCATATTGTACACAGCTGGTGGTCCACCTCATAACAACACGGTTATTATAATTATCTTCTAAACGTATTTTTACACATATATCAAATGAGTGACACAACATAGATGTTTGTAGCGACATCTTATTGGAGGTGTCTAAACTTTTAAGTTTTTTGCTCGTAACAAAGTGTTGTGTTCTGATTTATCTCTACAATATCTTGAACAAGAATTGTAAAAATAATTGTAGCAATATAGAATATTTAAATATCTCAAATCATCTGCTATCTCTAACGTGACTGATTTCTTTCCTGTTTTTTTTCTTTCCCGCTGTTTTCCATTCTCTAGTAGGATTGTCGCGGGAAAATCAATCAGTCGTTCTGTTAATACCATATTTGAAAAACGACTGCGTTTTACAAAGACGAACGGGGTTGTGGGATGGAGTGTAGGAAGGTAAGGCCTTTTTCACAGGCAGTCGCTTTTCTTCCAATATTCATTTATGTGCTAGTTTTGATACTACGATAAATCTATGTGGCTTTATTTGCTGCTTGGGGACGCCTTATTTGCGACGTACTGCCTCAGGGTTCTGGGATTGCTGTGGAGAGTGTTTCGCCGAAAATATAGTGATGCAATTAGCGAGAAAACGAGTGTTCGCCAAGCCGTGAAAAGGGCTTCGTCAGAGAAAAACCTCGGGTCTGGTTCCCTGCACACTGACATGTTACTGTATCAGGCGCTACCACAGGATTCTTGGGACGGCCATTGATTCGTTCATGAAACCAAAGACTTTAAGATTAAGGGATTTTTACAGTAACATCGTGGCACTATCTCGTTAGCACAAAATGGACTACCTCGTGCATAGGACCACGCAATAATATTGGTAGTTATTCATGTTGATTGGTTTGGTTTGTTTTGAATTTCGCGCAAAGCTACTCGAGGACTATCTGCGCTAGCCATTCATAATTTAGCACTGTAAGACTAAAGGGAAGGCAGTTATCACCGTCACCGCCAACTTCTGGGCAACTCTTTTACCAACGAATAATGGGATTGACCATCACATTGTAACCCCCCTACGGCTGAAAGGGCGAGCATGTTTGGAGTGACAGGGATTCGAACCTGCGACCCTCATATTACGAGTCGAGTGCCTCAACCACCTGGCCATGCAGGGCCTATTCGTGTTAAACACGTCCTTCAGTGAACCAGTTAGGTGTTATCAAGCCAATCTTTTATTCAATATGCAACTGTGGAAATGCAGATTCAAGTGAAGAAGAGATTGTTGAAGTCTTTCTTTTTAAAATAAATATCCAGTAAAACATTCGATGTTTGCTTTAAGGACATCACAAAACATGTGTCATCAAAATCCAAAGATTGAATTACTAAACTTCCGATCATGGATGTTTATCTTTCTATTGAATGATCACGTTACTTACGAAGGAGTATAGCATTTATATATGGAAAAGTTTGCTAAAACTGAAACAGATTTTGAGCGAGCAGAATCTTGAATTACTTGTTTCATATTTTATTAACCATGTATACGAAAGTTGCACAAAATATTACAGGATACTGTATGAATCCAAGAGACTTTTGAACGTATCAGGTGTTGACTTGGCAAATCAGCTTTTAATAAAGTAAGAATATTTATTTATTTAAGTCTGGGTTTGTTTTTTTCATCTGAAGTCGGCATGAAACTTACCACTACGACAGTAAGTAAAAAGGAACTTAAGCCTAAAGTGAATTGGTGTAACTGTGATTTCATCCCATCAGAGTAATAAGTTGCTTTTGCTTTATAAGGATATCAGGCACAAAGCTATAAAAAGAGCTATCTGTGCTTTCCCCACCTCAGGAATCGAAATTCGGTTTCTAACAGTATAAGTCCATGGACATACCATTGTACTAATGAGGGGGGTCACATCGCTTTTAATTTTTCATTATTGTACTAGTATGATATATTATGATTTATTAACTGCCCATCAGCATTCAGCACTAAGCACCTCACAGTATTAGAGATGGATTATAGAAAAGCGATATTAAATTTCGAAGTACAAGACAACTACAGCCAATGTAACATCACGTTGAAACGGAATGCAGTGAAGTGCATATTGGCAATAATCCGTGATGACGAGCCCCCCGCTTGTACAGCGGTATGTCTCCGGATTTACAACGCTAAAATCAGGGGTTCGATTTCTCTCGATGGGCTGAGCAGATAGCCCTTTGTGGCTTTGCTACACGAAAAGCGCGCGCCGTGATGACGAGAAAATCCACTTGTAGAGAAAATTATACATTTAAAAACGGCTGGTATGGATAGAGAAAGCACCAATAGAGGAGCGAACAACGTTTCGATTTTCTTTGGTCATCGTCAGGTTCACAAAGAAAGAAAGGGTCCTCTATTAGTGCCTTCTCTACCCAGTACAGCCATTTTTAAATATACATATCGGCATTACATTTCGTAGATAGTTTAATGCCATAGAAAATTTATCATACATTTATATCATAATGAACTGTTCATATTAAATATTTACAATTTTCAAGATGTGTCTCTTGTACTTAATGAGAATAGAAAATAATATAGATCAACTTGAGAATCCAGAAAGAGATTTGTAACATGTCGTATCTGAGCCGTACAAAGGAAATTGTGTTGTTTAGTAAGCGATGTGTTCTCAAATGTTAATTGCAAAGTTTTATGCAAAATAATCACGGATTATTTGGAAAAGTGAGAAGTCGTTTGTACACGAGTTTCTTCCATGATATGGCTGTTTGTCTTTCGCGTATCTGAATCAAGTGGAGAATGAAATGGATATTCATAGGAAAACAGAGCTTTTAAAGTCGCTGGACACAGCACCTGTGAATTTTTGTACAACTGGACTTCTGAAACAGCCGTCCTCTTAGACAATATGAAAAGCAAGTAGGAAAGAGCGGTGTGCTTTGGACATGATAACCTTACGACGGCCTAGTTTTCACTGCGCTGTCAAACAGGACATGACCAGACATGGTTACATGATTTATAACGATGTGGTGAACCTCCAAAATCGTTTTAATATAACATACTCAATTTATATGTATAAGCTATATCACCGTTGCTATTCATTTATAATAACCGAATACAACACCACATTCTTGAGCATCTATACAACTTCATATACTTAACACGCCACTTATTTATACAACTACTTATATGCAACAAGTTATTTTAGAAGTAAAAATATTCACTTTACGAGATGTTCAACAGATACTTATGTTTTAAAAGATGAGTACGTCGATATTAAGTATATTTCTTCCATTCCCTAGAGGATTGTAACAGTCAGTTAAAGAAAACTTATTATCTATAAAAAAACCCACAAAAAACGTGTGGCTGTCAGTAATATGTGAACATTGCAATGAAAGCTACATTCAGGGGAAGGGGGTTGACTTGGTGAAAACAATGTATGTATATATATTGCCATACAGTATGATGAACGAAGCGTATCGATGACTATCTGACGGGTCATGCGAGTAAACAAATCCCCAACTCCTCATTAGTTTCGCTGCCTTAGTACCAAACCCCCTGTATTCAGAGAAGTACATCCGAGAGGATCTGTCGTGAGAACTGGCAGACGACCGGATACGTCGTTAGCTTCCTCCTGATAATAAGATCCATCTTTTCCTCTCTCTTTTTTTCACTTACACCCCTGTTTACTTCTGTATAATCTTTTCATAAGTTGTGAGTCGCATGATTGGGATTATTAGGTATGTAAACATAAATTATACGCTCGATTAGAGGAAAGATGGGTTGTCATAACTGCAAAATACCTGGAGTAAAGAAACGAGCTCACTGACGACCTCAATTAAATTGCTGTCATAATTTATAACGTAGCTTCTAACTGGTGATGATTGGTTTAAACGTTTTTCCGACTTTACATAAATCTTTTTTTTTAAAGCATTCACATAGTGACTTTGTGAAACGCAGCGCCAGAAGACCCATGCTTTTATAAACGGCGTATATTAGGGGTGATCAACCTAAAATTCTGAGCGAATGTGCTCATTTCAAATTTTGAGTAAAGTCTAAATGACCAAAAAACTCACCAAACTACAGTCTATAAGGGTGGAGAAGGGCTAATCAAGCAGTTAAAAGGGATTTCAAATCAAGTATAATAATTAATAATATAACATGTCTTTTAATAAGACGTGTTACAACATGCAAGATTTACTAACATAGCAGAGGCCTGGCATGGCCGAGCGCGTAAAGCGTGTGACTCGTAATCCGAGGGTCGCGAGTTCGCGCCCGCGTCGCGCTAAACATGCTCGCCCTCCCAGCCGTGGGGGTGTATAATGTTACAGTCAATCCCACTATTCGTTGGTAAGAGTAGCCCAAGAGTTGGCGGTGGGTGGTGATGAGTAATTGCCTTCCCTCTAGTCTTACACTGCTAAATTAGGGACGGCTAGCACAGATAGCCCTCGAGTAGCTTTGTGCGAAATTCCAAAAAACAACAACAAAAAACTAACATAGCAAAGCTACCTCGTGTGCAACTTGCGACAAACGTGCAATGATCAGGCACTATTGTGTGAACAGTACCATGAACATGGAAATATACTTTAAGAGACAGTATTTCGTTTTCAACATTTTAATTACTTACCTAATCCTAAAGTGGGTTAATTCGTAAAGAATTGTTTCAGATATGCCCAGTTATAATCTGTTAGTTTTCGACTTGAAACATAAAAACAACACAAATTTATTACTACTTGTTAACCAAATTTCACGCAACTGATCACGTTATACGAGTTGAGATACTAATATGCTGATCATAGATACAAAACGAACACGTTTTATATTGTTTCACGTCACTAAACTATTAACAGCCGTTTGACGTGTTGTTATTTTCGGTTTATAAACCAGTGTTTCAAAAGTTTTTGTCGTAATCAATTCATCATTTTGTAGTATTTATATGACGCGTGATCATTCAGTTCATTTTTGTATGAAAGGTTTTTGTTTATTTTTTTCCGGCGTAAATTACGTTGTCCTTAATTGAAGACTATTTCAATGATAACACTTGTATGTAGATCTAGCTACATACTATGATCTAAGTCAGTGTAAAATGTTGATCCTAACTTATTTTAATACACCATGCTTATTTCAAGTGTTCTAAACAGGAAAAGGAAATATTACATAGCACAGTGTTTCGAGCTGTGTTTATCAAAATTATCCATTTCTCTGTGATAACTGTTAAAATAATTTAAATGAAGATGTTCCTTCTTTGTTCCTTATTTACGTTAAATACGTAGCTCAGTTTCGGTTTTTAGGTTTCCAAATTTACGTTAATGTATTTTAACGCGTACATTTATATTTAAGGGAAAATATGCTAGTTAAACTGGTCGACAAAAATTACAATTACGTGTGTGTACATATATTTTTAGGACATTACAGAAACGTTTTGAGATTACGACTGAAAAAAGTTACATATATATTTTTTTATCTAGATTGAAGGACCAGTAAAGTATGCACTATCCTGGTTTGTATTCTCCTGTCCAGCCGTTTGAAGAAAATTCAGTCAACAGTGGAAGACACTTTGAAGTACCACTTTTACGTCTTGGACGAGATTCCACTGGACCTCTCCAACAAATCTATAAGTCAAACCTCGGATTGTTTACTAAAAGCTGAACAAATGTTCTTTCTCGAGCAGCGGAAGTTTGCTGGGTTGACTTCCTCCCAAGGGCTTTCAGAAGGATTACACAGACCTTTGACGGCTGTAGGTGGCTCTTCAGAAAATCTGTTAGATCCAGCTCTTTTCCGTTTAGGTTACAGAGTAGATTCTGATGTACGTGGATTGATGGGTTCCAATATATCGTCGCCATTTTGTGTAGACCGAACCCCAGTTTCGTCCTCAGGGCAATCTTTTGGACCGCATCACATGATGGGTAGTTTCTTTCAGCAAAGAGACCAGTGTTTAGATCCACATGGATCCATTTGTACAATGGCTCGCCCTCCCACACAGCACCTCTCACCGTTCATTGAACCAGCTTCAATACCTTTACCTCTCCGACCCTCCAGTAGTACCATGTCTGACAGAAATCCACCTCTTGTACCGAGAGGCCTGTTTGGACATACCATTCCAGGTTCTATGGGACTTCCAAGTTTCTCGTTATATCCTGAACGAACTGAAGAGAAAGGAGCTTTTGTAGCGCTCCGCCCGGGCGCCGAGAAAAGCGTACTGAACGGAACTCCACTTGAAGCAACAAGTTATGCCGAGCACCTCCAGCGACTAAGGGAGCATCACGTACAGCAAAACAAATGTGTAGGCGCGTGTTGTTCCCCTTCACTCGGTAGCTTAAGTCAGCCTCCCAAATTCTGTTCATGCTGCTCGTCGCCACAGACGGTTGTTTGCGGCCGTGGTCCTATAGGAAAAGAAACTCCGAGTGGAAAACTGTGTAATGGCGCCTGTGGATATTTTGCCCCTTCATTCCCTTACCTTGGTCAGCACACTGCCGCTAGTGATGTGCGCTTGAATATAAACCCCTATTACCCCAATCTTGGGGAACCAACAAGAAGGGAAGAACCTTTAGGTTCAATGTTTTCTTGGAGTTCTGGTTTGGCAGCAGTTCCTATTAATAACGTCTTGGCTCCAGCTGTCTCTCCAGCCCTCAAAAGAAAAGATAGTACAGGATTAGGTTTAAAAGGAAGTCCACGTGCTGCTAAGGATTTTCCAGGCTATTCAACTCCAACCGAGCGTCGAGATAGCGTCGTTAAGCAACGCTCTCTCCAGAATTCTGGTCACAACATGGAAAAGCTGAAAAATGAATCAAATTGTAATGAAGTAATTGTTATTGAAGATGGACCCACAATTAAATGCGCAAAACAACATCTTTCTAAATCAAGTTCGAAACCATCAGAACATAATGCTAAAAGAAAAGACCACAATCAGAAAGACTGCCAAAAACACCTCAGTGCTCATGACAATAAACTCGGCAGTAAAAGTATGGATCACTCTGAAAACAATGTGAAGATGCCACGACTTGAAGCAGCCATTAAAACTAAAACTTGCTCCGAGAACTCTCAGTTACATGAAACAAACGTTTCTGCTCCACCACCTCTTACGGCAGCTGGAGTTACCATCAGTCCCACTAAAACTAATGTAACATCCCCTATAAACCCTCCTCTTTGGAACCCACACATAACAACAAGTATAACTTCTGCTGTCGCAACTACACAAACGTCTGCCATCGCACCTATTTGTCATCAGCCATTTGAAAGTCCCTTCACAAAGGAGGAAAGAACAGATGTGAGTGACTGTAAGCCAGCGATAAATCTTTCGAACAACCATCACTTTGACCAAAGTGTTACAACATCGCTTTCATATGGTATCAACAGTTTGACTCGAGACATTAAGCCCCCAGCCTTGAATTCTGAACATGCCAAAGAACCCGGATGTTTACGGACAACTTCATCTTCAAAAGAGCATACTGATGTATGTCTTCACCAACAGGTCAAGAAGCATGATATGAAACATCCAGAAAAAGGTTCGTGTTTTCCTTCTGCCAAAGAAGATCATGGAAGATTTCATTTTCAACCCACGAAGACAGCACTCCCTTTTGATCCTTATTCTTTTACTCAAGAAAAATCAGAATACACTTTCGACGATTCTGAGGATATTAATTCACCAACAGATAACGGTGGACTAAAGGCAAGTCGCAAAAGGTTCATGGTAGAGTGTCTGGTTAATTCTGATGGATACATCTCCCTGAAAAAGAAGAAAAAATTCAGCTTTACAGACCCACCAAAACTCGGAAACGAAGAAATGACACTTCAAGTAGGTGTTTTTCAGTTAAATAACATTCTTTAGTCAATTGTATCTTTCAAGGGCTTCATTGTTTATACTGAATAACCATTACTCTGAGTTGCCAATGTGAACTTAATGGTTAGGACCCGTAAAGTCGGTCTTAACCTGGTGTGTTTCTTTAATTATACTTTTCGAGATATTTGATAACGCTTCACACAGACAGATTTGTTTTGTGCTCATTTACCAATGTTAAGCCTACTGGAGTACTTATGGTGTGTGTGGTGTCCATCTCATTTGAACTTGTCTTTCCTTATACATCTTTCCATGATGGTGAAGGTGAAATTTAGATTGATCATCGGAAATCGATGGCACGCAGTTTGCACGTGTGTTGTGTTAGGGACGTGAGCTCGCTCTTTCCACGAGCTGGTTCCCTAATCTGTAACTCTTGTACCCTCACAGGAATCGTTTTAGTTCGCGTCGAACAGCTATTAGTATCGACTGGGTAGGACAAAAAACGCGATGTTTGCGAAAGTTAGGGAAGATATGAGATTATTGGAGATGCATTTTTTATTGCGTTTTATTACCATTTGTATTGGACTATAAAACTGCGTTCCAAACCACATCGTCCATTATGAAATTCACGATTAATATTTGACACCAATGATTGCTGCATTTTAAGCCACGATAAACTATCTGTGTTTAAAAGTATCAGCTGCAGTATCTAATAACTGTGCAACGTAATATTTCAAATTAATTAATAATTTTCTTAATTACACGAGGCTAATTATTACCCGGCATGGCCAAGCGCGTAAGGCGTGCGACTCGTAATCCGAGGGTCGCGGGTTCGCGCCCGCGTCGCGCTAAACATGCTCGCCCTCCCAGCCGTGGGGGCGTATAATGTGACGATCAATCCCACTATTCGTTGGTAAAAGAGTAGCCCAAGAGTTGGCGGTGGGTGGTGATGACTAGCTGCCTTCCCTCTACTTACACTGCTAAATTAGGGACGGCTAGCACAGATAGCCCTCGAGTAACTTTGTGCGAAATTCATAAACAAACAGCTAATTATTACCATTTGAAAAACTTGTCAAACGAGCACGTGAACGCTTTGGTTAAGATAGTGTTCCACGTTCTACCGTATACTGCGCAGCGTATTTGATAACAAAAATTACTTAATTATTAAACTTTCGCACATTTATCTAAATTATGCGAAAAAAGACTACACCTGGTTCTTACATGTGGTAACTGATCAAGAGCCGAAAAAGAAATTCTGTCTACATTTTGTGTTGAATTACATAAGGTTGTTTATAAATGTCTGTAAACCAGTAATACAAGAAAATAATGTAGCACTATTACAATTCGTGAGTTTCTTATGGACATCAAGTCAAAATGTGATAAAGTTCAGTGACCAAGCAGGGCTCGGAACACTAATTAGATAGACTGTATATATTTCTCTAGAGGGAGGGGTTACACACACTTCGGTAGTCTAGACACGCACTGGACTCGACATTGTTTTAGACACTTGTACTAATTTGTTATAATGAGCCTGAAGGCTAATCTTGTGGTTTGCACACAACGTACCTTTAGTTTCTCTCGAAAAAGCATTTTGAAAGATAATTCAAATAATACATTACATACGTCGTTTTATGCACAGACTTCGATTTCATTTTCTACAGAGAAAACCTTTTTAGGATCTGTTTGCCTTAGCTGTTTGAGATAAGAGACTTGGAAATAAAAATATACAACGTGTAGTGTTATTGTTGTTTCGAATTAAGCACAAAGCTACTCAATGGGCTATCTGTGCTCTGCCCACCACGGGTATCGAAACCTGGATTTTAGCGTGTAAGTTCGCAGACATACCGCTGAGCCACTGGGGAGCGTGTAGCATTATAATTTACCTCGGACGAGTCTCCGATTTATTGTCATTTATGTTACGTATTATGATTTCCAATAACCAAAAATATGAATTTGAATTTAGAAGTTAATTAAATGTAAATATGTATTAATTTTATGATGTTTGTTATTTGTGTGTATCGACACAAATATATTTTAATATACGAACATAAAACAATAAAATTTATAACAATGGTTATTACTAATAGTTATTACAAATAATGATTTATATACATCGGTTTTACAAACTTACAGACAATACTGAGTCTTATATCCGGTCTAGAACTGAATATTTTACCGACGAACCAGATCCATGACGAGCAAATTAATTCTGAATTGCTATTCTTGCACCTCACTTAAACTCGCTAGCTGTCTTTTCTTGTCTGACTTCAGACCGTTTATAAGCTGACTTTGCACCGACGAATATGTTTAATGTCTTCGTAGAAATACTAACGTCCGAAGTTAGTTCAAAAAAGCTGAACGGTTTATAATATTCGAAATTTACAAACGTTTCTAGTCAAATATCTGTAATTTTCCGATTATTAAGCGTTTATCACAATTATAGCTTCTTAGGCTTACAGTATACTGACTGTGGCTGACCAATATTAATCTGTATCTCGGCACGTTTATTTATATATATATTTAAAACGAGATTCTCGAATGTTCAACAGCGTTCGAAAACACCCTAGCATTTTCGTAAAACAAATATTGTTGGTTCTCACTCTCAAGAATCTTCTACAAATTTAGAGAATAGGCGGGGCTTGCGCAACACACATCCAACAGTATACGTCACATGCATCAAACTGAAACAAACCTATGTATGAAACGTAATATTTGATTGCTAGCTGCGAAAAGAAACATCGTTTAAATATATCAAGCTACCAATTTACCATCTGGAATTGTCGTTATGAAGGTAAGCTATTTTACCAGCTTAATTAAATTAACTGTTGCTGAAATTTTAACATTTGGAAAGCGTATTAGCAGTCGCAAACCTTGACATCAAATTGTCATTACCAGCAAACTGTTAAAAGTAAATAGCCTTGAACTAAAATGGAGTACAGCATGGAATGAAACCCTAAGCATCTTACAAAATACAAATGTTGATGATAATTGAAGCTATACAAAAGAACACTTTAATAATAATGGAAAAGTGTTCTCCTCCCCTCCCTCATGAAATATAGCCAGTGTCAACTAATTGGTTTAGTTATTTATTCAAATATAAAGCATATATTTTTTTGAAAACCTGTCACGAGTTAAGTGTTTTCCTTTTTGGACTATATTTACAGTGGATATCATACGGGTTGACATTATATATTTATGACATATCAAGAAGAAGGACTGTCATTTTACTAATAAATAATCGAAGACGATTTACGAGTATGTAACTGATTCTTGATCACTTGCCTGATAAATCGTACATAACAAGTTGATTTCTTCGTCTTTCTGAAACGAAATTCGAGCCTCGTAAAAACTAATTAAAGCCTGTCTTTCTCTGTATGTATAGTTTCACTCAATTATCCATATTTCATATTGTACATCAGAAAATGTATTAAACTAGTGTCAAATAATACTTTTATTTTGTGATTTTGTTATATATTAATGCATGTCACATGTTTTGTAATTTTTAAAATGTCTGGAGAAAAGCTATAGTAAAAGTTTAGCCTCTATTGTCAGATATCACTAATACACAACCCTTCTCACTAGATCGCCTATCAACTTTTCCACCCACTTCCAAACGCTAAAGTCGTTCTCTGTTTCAATTCAAATCATGCGTAAGCCCCTGGTGGCTGAGGAATACATCGTGTGTGTGACATTTCGACTGTTGTTTACATCATGTTGTGATACAACAACAAGTAAAGGAAGAATAGTTGCGCCACCTGTTTTTAATTTGTTTCTTCTAAAACAGGTGTGGAGCCGCTGTTTTTAATGTCCATATATATCTGTATGCTTATTTCAGCTTTTACTTTAATAACTTGAATGGACATATACAATGTGTCCTAGAAAGTTTGTCTGTTCAAGAGACCTATTAGATAAACTGCAACCATTTTTTCCGTATTTAAAAATGTCAAATGTACTCGTACAAAATAGACAGTTTTTTTATTATGTGTTGTTTATATAGAAAGTACTTTCTAAAACAGATATTTCTTTAAGTACAGTAGTATTCTTTTTTTTTTTTGTTTTGGAATTTCGCACAAAGCTACTCGAGGGGTATCAGTGCTAGCCGTCCCTAATTTAGCAGTGTAAGACTAGAGGGAAGGCAGCTAGTCATCACCACCCACCGCCAACTCTTGGGCTACTCTTTTACCAACGAATAGTGGGATTGACCGTCACATTATACGCCTCCACGGCTGGGAGGGCGAGCATGTTTAGCGCGACTCGGGCGCGAACCCGCGACCCTCGGATTACGAGCGCACGCCTTAACGCGCTCGGCCATGCCAGGCCACAGTAGTATTCAGTAATGGAGATTGACAAGAATTTCAAACTATTCACGCGTGGAAAAACCACTTTATCGAATTCCTAAACGAAAAACTGGCTATCCAAATTACACTGGTTTACAAAAAAATATTTTTTGTCTGAGGCAAGAATATGAATAGGTGTTTTTTACTAATTTGGGTGTGCTGAATTCAAATTTATAAACAGTTTTGCTCTATCACCTCTAGTTTTCTGGGTTTTAAATAGTCTCATTTTAGTATATACAGAGTATATACGTGCTTATTTCAACAGTTGCAGCAGCTTATCACAGATAAAACAGGATAGATAAAAAACATTGACGGAATAAATATACTTGGATGACACAATGTACACAATTCATAGTACCACAGACAGTTAGAAGTGTGTTTTCTTAGATGATCTCGTGTATTTTACCTCCGGGATGTCACCCAAGAGCATCCAGCAGAAGTATCCCATCATGCTGGGGTTCCACTTGCCTTGGTAGTTGTTCTCCATCCTCGTAATGTCTTGGTGGAATCTTTCTCCGTGCTCATCACTCACTGCTCTAAGGTTTGGAAGGAAGAAGTTGAGGTGGGAATGGAGAAAATGAATTTTGAGTGACATTCGGCATCCCATATCCTCATAAGTCTTTAGCAACTTCTCAATACAGGCTTGGTAATTTGGTACGCATGTGTTACCAAGGAAGCCACTACAGACTGACTTAAATGCTTCCCATGCTCTCAGTTCCTTTAAGGTAAGAAGCTCCTCAAAATCAGTATCCTTCAGCACTTCTCGGATTTGAGGTCCGACATAGATGCCCTCTTTGAGCTTAGCAGCACTGAGACCTGGGAACACAGTAGACAAGTGTTGGAAGGCAGCACCATTTTTGTCCATGGCCTTCACGAAATTCTTCATCAAACCAAGCTTGATGTGAAGAGGAGGAAGAAGCACCTTCTTCATGTCAACCAGAGGATTCTCCTTGACGCTATGTTCGCCAGGAACGAAAGTGCTTCTAGACCCCCAGCCTTTCTGCTTGTAATGCTGGGATACAGCTCCACTATCCCAGATACAAAGAAAGCAACAGTACATTGTGAAGCCCGCTTGCATACCCATAAGAAGACCAATGACCTTGAGGTCCCCACACAGACTCCACTGGTATTGATTGTACTTTACAGCTTCTAAAAGAGGCTCCATATTGTCATAGGACTCCTTTAGATGGACAGAGTGTGCAGCGGGAATGCTGGGATATTTATTCCCATTGTGCAGAAGCACAGCCTTGAGACTTCGCTTGGAAGAGTCTATGAAAAGGCGCCAGTCTGAAGGATTATGTGGCAAACCAAGGAAAGTGAATAAGCCAGGTACATTTGTGCAGTAGCACAACTTGTTTTCCATGTCGAAAAATGAAGCAAGGTCTTTGTTCCGATTCCTGAAACTGGTGATCCTTACATCTTCCTGGACTAGGTTCCACTGTTTAAGCCGAGAAGCCGAGAGCTCTGGCTGCTGTTTTGACAGATACAAATCACGAGCAAGGTCATTCAGGTCTTCTTGCGTGATCCAGTGTGGCTCGTTGCCACTTGTTCCTGAATAAGAAGAGTCAATATCTTCGGAAGAGATTGACTTGGCAGAATCTTCCCTTGGAGGCATTTCTTCATATGATTTATTTACATTTATTGCATAATAACTAAAAAAGAAGACATAAGTCACACAATATTAGAAATTAACCCTGAATGAATATACGCCTTTATGTACAGTATGCATATCTAAAAAACTAGAGGTGATGAGTAAAAACGGATTTCAAATCTGAATTCAGCACCCCCAAATTAGGTTAAAACAGCTATTTTTGTGCTTGCCTCAATTTCTTTGTAAACCAGTGTTATTGGTTACGATATATGACCCGCATATTTAGTAATACTTTAAAAGCTCGTCAACATTTCTTATATAACAATTTGCCCGGCATGGCCAAGCGTGTTAAGGCGTTCGACTCCGTAATACGAGGGTCGCGGATTCAAATCCCGGTCGCCGTGGGGGCGTTATAAAGTTTGGTCAATCCCACTGTTTGTTGATAAAAGAGTAGCCCAAGAGTTGGCGGTGGGTGGTGATGACTAGCTGCCTTCCCTCTAGTCTTACACTGCTAAATTAGGGACGGATGGCGCAGATAGCCCTCGAGCAGCTTTACGCAAAATTAAAAACAAAACAAGTGTAACAATTCAAAGATTTATAAAACATCACCTTTTTCATCTACTCCCTACTAAGTAACGGTTGAAAATAATTTTTTTCCAGCACTTATTTTGTATTTGACACTTCCTATAACAATTCTGCAAATAACGAACGAACCATACTTTCTGCTAAAATTTTTATTTTGTCTTCTATTTATTTTATTAAAATCTGAACACTGGCTGAGTCCATTGAGCATTTTGATTGCGATGCTAAAAAAGAACGGAAAGACAAAAGATCGCAATGTATTTTCAACCCTCATAAAATGCTTGTATCTTTTACTATGTAACAGATGGAGTGCATTTTAATATGGCATATTATTTTAAAAGTATGGTTTATCTAAAAGTGATTTTCGAATCTTATTTATCAAGGAAACAACAACACAAACGCAGTGTTCTAGACCATTTACACTATTTCTCATTTTAGCTTTAACGCGTTTCCTCAGGCTATTTAGTCGTCAGTCTTAAGCCTTAAAAACGCTTCACTATAAAAGTAAGTTAGAGTTTTCTTATAGCAAAACCACGTCGGGCTATTTGTTGAGTCCACCGAGGAGAATCGAACCCCTGATTTTAATGCTATAAATCCGTACTACCGCTGTACCAACGGGGGAATTATAAAAGTGAACACAATGTTATTATAATGTGCTACAGTTGTCAACAATCCTCAATTAATATGTAACAATGGGATTTTTTGTGCTAGTTCTGCTTTACTGTGTATTTTCTTTAACTAGAACGACCATAACTTTACCATATTTTGGTTTTGTATTTTTATTTATTAATCTAAAACAAATATGAAGCTACTACTATTAATGTGGTGTAAGAATGTTTAGACCTGTTCGAAAACATGATAATTGTGGCATTTGATATATATATAACTTGAAACAGCTGTAGCAGTACCCCAGATTGGGCCAAAGGTTCGGTCTTTTATGTAGACTCACACCAGTGTTACTCCATTATTCTAATTTGGTCATTGTCACTCAAGTGCCGCTAAATTCCATAACCATTTCCACACATCCGAAGTAATAATTGAGAAATAATTTATTTGTGAACTTGGAAATTAATTGACCAATGTTTTGTCAAAATTGTCTCGTTTTAGTTTCAGTGCTTATCATTATAAGTTTCCTTTTTTTTCCCCCCCATTGCCAGATCACATCTTCTAGCTCCGCTGATGGAACAACTCCTAGTACTTCCCAGGGTAAGATAAGTTTCTTTCAGGATTCCTTTTACTCACGTACGAATGAATATACAAGTTGGGTATTGTACACAAAATACACGTCTCCTTCAGCAAATATTAAGATTTAGTTAAGATTTCTGTTTATTATATGGTATCGTATTTCTGATAGCTTTCTAATGTTAAACTACATACGACCTCATCGTACCAGTATATTCATCAGCTAGTTTTTTTTTAGTATCGTTGGGGGCTCGACATGGCTTGGTGATTAAGGCGCTGGACTTGTAATCTGAGGATCGCAGGTTCAAATTCCCGTCGTACCAAACATGCTCGCCCTTTCAACCGTGAGGACGTTATAATGTTATGGTCAATCCCACTTTTAGTTGGTAAAAGAGTAGCTCAAAAGTTGGCGGTAGGTGGTGATGACTAGTCTTACACTGCTAAATTAGGGATGGCAAGCGCAGATATTTCTTCAAAACAAAACAAAAACAAACCCACTGCGAAGCATCGACAGGGATGCATTTTGACTTGCCCCTCCCTGTCCATGGGTTTGCCCCCCTCTTGTGAAAAAAAATACATTAAGATTTAATGATTTTAACCAAAAGTGTAAGACATGTATTACATACAAAAGTTTACATGTGATTAACTATTGGTCATGGGCCAAAGGTTAAGGTCAAAAGATCACTGGTATACAGAAAATCTCCAGGCTTGTGGACAAACATTACATCATTAAATAAGGAGGGGACTTAAGTATGTAACATTAACGATTAACGATGACATAAATATTTCATAAACATGAATTGCATTTGTTTATTGTATGTTTCAGTGTATTTTTCAGTTACTGTATTTTGCATTATACACAGAATAAATAGTCCATCATTAACTCTGCCCAGTTGAGTGAATATAGTTGGTTTGATTGTATTACCATTTATACGAAACTCGTCAGTCTTCGATATATTTAAACCATGGCTAACGTTTCTATTATAAGGTATAACTGCAATCCGGCACCTAATTTTAAATTATCACTTCATTTCTAGGAAGCATTGAGATAAAATTAAGTTACAAACCAGCTATATTTTTCAAAAATACAATCTTCATTTACCTGATTGGTTTTGATCCAACGTCTTCTCAAAATTAAACAAAAACAGAAATCACTTAAAATAAACAAGAAAAGTGTAATTAATGTTTGTGTAAGTATGTTCTCATATTTTGTTCACAGGAGAGTTTAAAGTTTGCATACTATCAGCTAAATATCGTATCAAATTAGATACATTATTCCCTAGGTTAGTTTCCAACTCTGATCTCTGTTGGTAGTTTACGTTAATCAGAAGTTATAAAAAAAATAAGTTAATGAGTTTGCATGCTAGAGTAAATTAGCTGGTACACAGTTCAGAGAACCTACGTCACTTGTTTGAAAAGTTTGTGACTTATGAAAGTCTTTTGCTTACTGGTTGTCAGCACCCCAAAAAAAAAATCAATTTGTAAACGGCATTGTGATAGAACATTATGTTGTTGTTCGCGGGAAAAAAAAACCTCTTACCCTTTCTTTCTCTGATCAAATTCTTTGACTGTATGTATTTTAGTATAGTACTTTAACTAAATTATTCCACATTGTTTCAAAAGTTTGGATATCTTCTTATTTGTAGAATGTTATTTTTATTATAAGTATTAACTTGAAATAAATAAATATACTTAATGTTTTGTGAGGAATAAATGTCCGTTAAGCCATTCTTTATTTTATTTCTCACATGTAGAGGAAGATACTTCAAAAACCAATCGTGGGAGTGAACCAGAGAACCGTTTTCAGGACTTGAAGAAAACAGGACATGTCAAAACAAAACACCAAAACCATTCAGGTATAAATCTCCCGTAGCATCGTTGTAGCACCTGAGTGTGCGAATTGTTGTTGTCGTTGTTTTGAATTAAGCTCAAACCTATACAGTAGGCTATCTGTGCTCTGCCCATCACGGGTGTCGAAACCCGGATTTTAGCGTTGTAAGTCAGGAGACGAGTGTGTGGAAAATAGTAGCTACACCCCAATCCAATAGAGAATCTTACTTTGTTGTATCTACGAGCAAGCGTTTTAAATTTGGAATTTCAACCTTTAAACAACTGGAAGAGAAATAAAGTTTATTTACAATTTTCATTGTTTTCCTTATTTCCAATTATAAAATACACTTTTACAGTTTTGAAAAACAAAAAAACATGTTACTTTTGCAACGTAAAGTCTAATCCTTCATTTTCCCAAAATGAAGCCGAAGGCCGCCAGGAGGGTCACTTATTGTAAACACTCGCACCTGTGTTATTTTGTCAGTAAATCAGTCAGTAGTCTCTGAAATGGCGTCATGTAACATTGCAGTTTGCATTGTCGTGCATCAGTAAAACGCGCGCATACCGTGAATCACGAAAATAGTTATGGATTCTACAGTTTACAACACAGCATTACATAAAAATATTTGTTACTCGTATTTTTGGTGGTTTTATTTATTCTTGAAACAGAACACTTTCGGAAACCCTGCAGAAGTACATCTGGATCTACCCCTGTGAGAATTTGTTTGTTGTTGTGTTTTTTAATTTCGCGCAAAGCTACTCGAGGGCTATCTGCGCTAGCCGTCCCTAATTTGGCAGTGTAAGACTAGAGGGAAGGTCATCACAACCCACCGCCAACTCTTGGGCTACTCTTTTACCAACGAAAAGTGGGATTGACCGTCACATCATAACGCCCCCACGACTGGGAGGGCGAGCATGCTTGGCGCGACTCGGGCGAGAACCCGCGACCCTCAGATTACTAATCGAACTCCTTAACCCACCTGGCCCTGTGGGCCCCCTATGAGAGAGGTATAAGATTTTGGATTTACAACGCCTAAATTTGGGGTTTCAATGCCAACTGTGAATTGTGTTGATATGAGATAGAGTAAACAAAGAATGATATTAGAGAATTTGATGAAGTTTATCGTGATTACTTTTTCTTTCTATAAATCTTTGTTTTGTTAGTTTATATATAAGTGTAAAAAAAATGTTGTAGAACACAGAATAGTTAATTATTTATTGAATACAGTTTTTCATTGGTTACTTTAGGTTCTACAGACAAGTCTCTGACAAAGAAATTTAAAACTGCAGAATTTGAAGAAGGGTTCCGGAAAGAAGCGAAGCGAGTCTGTGCCAAAGCTAAGAAGAAACTAAGAAAGCGATTACTGGCCAAACTTTATGAACAACAAAGGAAATCTGACCCAGAAAGTGAAAATGAAGAGTTTATAAAACACTCAATGGCCAGCAAAACCCCGTGTTCAGATAATCAAGTTGTTTCTCAGTTAAGCCTAATATGGAGGCAACGACGGCTATTATACAGTTGTCATACAGTAAGACGACGAAAACTAAAGTCGGGTTTAGATATGATTGCTAAGCCACATCGTAAAAAGAAATCAAAATCACAAAGTATACAAAAACTTTTGAAGAAAGATTTTCTGAAGGATAAAGCGCATTTAGCACCGTTAGAGGACACTTTCGAGCAGATCGGAGAAAAAGTGAGTCTTTTAAACAATTGTTTGACAACAACATTCAAATCTGGATTCTGTCTAATCCAATACTGTCTGGTTTATGTAAATTCTTACTAGTCGTGATGCATTGCTTATCTATCCGTAAATTGGTTGCCACGATAGAGTATATACATGCGTGTGTGTGTGTGTGTGTGTGTATTCATATATACACATCTGTCATACCTACCTGTAAAGATTAAAAGGCAATATACAATATTACCTTGTTCTTTGTGTGCCACTTGAATACTTAAGTATCAAAATATCGGTGTATCTTGCAAGGACAAAGAAAAAAAAAAGAGTCTTGAAGACTGTAAACACCTATAGTGACGTGAGCGATCACGTCACATCTTGTTACTTGTAGGTTACGTGGGTGATGTTTGCGGATCATATCAAGTAGATCTGCTGTATTTATAATTTAGATCTAACCGCAAACTGAATAATCTTATTAAACTGAGAGGCCAGCAAAGGGTGGGCCAGTTGTAGTGCTGTGTATATGCTTCAACAAAAATGTTTAGTTCATTTTCTACTACGTTTAATCAGCTAAAATAACGTGTACGGGTGTTTCGGTGTTAAAGCAGTTTGTTTTTTATAACACCGAGGTTCTTGCCTTTGGGTATTCGCGTCTAATACTATTTAAAGAACTCGAAAATTACATAGTTCGAATATAAGTTATGTTAATAAAACAAAAATTTAAAATAAAGATTTAGGAATTTTCCAGAACTGAAACGCTTTTACACTCTGCCGCTGTTTTAAAATGTTAACTAGAAGTAAAGAAATCAGTCAAATTAAACTGTTTTATATACAGAATAAAACTATTATTATACATATCAAGAGAATTTGGGTTTTTCAGTCCAGCTACATTTCAACCGCTGTAATTAAATTGTACTATCGTTTCAGTTTTCGAAACTAATTTCAAAATCTACATGACAGACAAGCGTAGAGTTTGTATGTGCCAACACCCAGAGAACGTTCTCTTCTCATAGTTACTATACAAGTGTTTAACTATGTTTCTTTTTCTTGTTTCACCACCAGGTGTCGTTTGACTTTTCCAATGGAGCTCCTCCGGAGATGAAACGTATTATGGTAAACAAAGCTTTGGGAGAGACCATTCTTCATCGAGCGGCTAGATTAGGCTACGCGGTAAGCGTTCCTGTCTTGACACTCTTGCAAAACGATTTTTCTCCCATCTTAAATTATTACCTTCATATTGGAACTAATGGAGTTAGCCATATGCCTGGGATATGCTGCTGTTTTAGTGCTCTGTCCGCTTAATAATGCAGACTGTTCTAGAAGCTTAAAATAGTGGTGAACTAACTCACGTACAAAACTGCTAATGTTTTATATTTTTAGCATGTTTTGCACTTCTTGGTGTATATGATACAGCGTTTATTCTCGTTAATGTACATGTTAGATATCCCGTTCTTCGGGTATCTCTTATAAGTCCTGTTATTTCTATTTTTTGTATTAACAGGCACTGTTGTTTCTTACAGGTTCAGTTGTTTCTATCCTGTGTATTATAGATTTAGTTGTTTCTATTCTGTGTATTAAAGTCCTGTTGTTCCTATTCTGTATATTACAGGTCCTATTTTTTCTATCCCATGTATTAAGAGTTCTGTTATTTTTAGTCTTATATGTTACAAATTGTATTTATTTCAGGTGTGTAACATTGGCATTCAACATGTTAATTTATATTACATGTAAATAGTTAGGTTTGATTTACATCACATAGTTTGTTTAAATGTGTACCCAAGCTTTAAAAAGATTAATTCAGCGGATGGATATATTGTCACTTTTTTATGTGTGAAATCGTTTAATCATATAAACAGTTCAGTAAGGCCACTCCATTTGGCAGGTTTTACATTTGCAGACTTCAATCTTTTCTTACAGGAAGTGGTTTTATACTGTCTAGGAACTAATTACTGTGATGTCAACGCACGGGATAATGCCGGCTACACTCCTCTACACGAATCCTGCTCGCGCGGAAACCTCGAGATAGCAAGTGCACTTGTGCAGTATGGAGCTGATGTCAGTGCGAGCGCAGCGGGAGGAATCAGGTATGTTGTACATATCACCACAGAACACCATTATAATCGTAAGACTGAAAGGAAACAATAGCTATGGAGTCCCATTTGCAGCCACGAAAACCTTAACCTCAATTTTTGCGAAAGTGACTTTGTAACATTACTTACAGTTAAGAAGCATATAGTTAGGGCTGAATATGCCTTGATTCACAGTTTGGTCGTTTCTGCCCTTATCAAGTCATTCCAAAAATAAACAACGGTCAAGTTACATTGATATTTAAATTGCTAAATATTATGAGCATATTATGTGATGATTATCCACATTTTAACTCGTCAAAGTTATATTGCCGTTAAACTATTTAGATTTGTTGCACTGTTTGTTTTGTTAACAATCATTTATACTGCTTCAATGAACTTGCTTTTTATCATACAATATCGGCTAGACATTGTGATGAAAACATTGATCTGGATATTTATTAAACAACATTTCTAGTTTTCAAACTGTCTGATAACCTCAGTCTTTATTTCCTTGTAATTTGCAACAAAAGCTAAGTAGGCCTTCGAAATGAGCAAATGGCCAGGTGATTAAGGCACTCGACTCGTAATCACTTTTCTAGTAGTATTAACTTGGTGTTTGTCCAGTGGAATCGTCAAACTTATTTATGTATTGAGTTCCTAACCAGATGGCCAAGTGGTTCAGGCACTCGACTCCTAATCTGACGGTCGTGGGTTTGAATCCCCGTCACACCAAACATGCTCGCCACTTCAGCCGTGGGGGCGTTATAATGTGACGGTTAATCGCACTATTCGTTGGTAAAAGAGTTGGCGATGCGTGGTGATGACTAGCTGCCTTCCCTCTAGTCTTACACTGATAAATTAGGGACAGCTAGCACAGACAGCCCTTTTCGTGTAACTTTGCGCGAGATTCAAAAACCAAAACCAAACCATAAAATGAACAGTGTATTTGGTATTACTCTTGTTCTCATATTTTCCAGACCCCTCCATGACGCTGTGGAGAACGACCACGTTGAGATAGTGCGTTTGTTGTTGTCCCACGGCGCTGATCCTACTATAGCCACGTATTCTGGTCTCACGTCTCTAAAACTGGCGAGGTCATCCATCATGGCCAAGTTCTTACGAGGTGAGTGTCAATGTACGGGTTGAATCTGTAAACACAGTCGTGTACTAACTACTACTACTACTCGCGTCACATGTCAAAAATAAGTTAACTCAGTGATGTTTGTTTAACGATTTGATGAAAGACTGTGTGTGTGTGTGTTTATCTTGTGCTTTTTTCAAACTTTTTTACATAATTTTCTTTAGCGGTATGGTTTGAAACGTTCTTTGTTTTAAAGGGATGTTTCCTTTAAAGAATGTCTCCCGCTAGTACAGATTTACAACGCTAAAATTAGAAGTTCGATTTCCCTCGGTGGATTCAGCAGAAACTCTCATGTGACTTTGCAATAAGGAAACACACATACAAACACACTTTTATAGAAAATTATTAGCACATAGAGATGAAGTTATAGACTACTAATGACAAAATTTGTGTCATTTCGAAGTGTGTAATAATTATTTGATCCTCTCACTACCAATGTTATTAATGTTTGATATATAAAATAATATTATTAAAACACGTTACAACTGTCCAGGTTTCTTGGCCGATGCATCTGGAGAAACCGAAAGTGGTTTGGTTTTACCGTGGAAGTTTCAAGGATCGTCGTCTTGCCTAGGTAAGCTGTTCCAACTTGATACATTTTGTATTTATTTTTAGTCGCGGATGAGCGACTCATAAAACAGGTTCGAGTTTATTTTTGTATTTTTTTCTCTCCTTCTCTTTTTTTTTTTTCAACTTCGTTATCTCTTGATCGATTTGATATCTAATAGTTTTGGACTTGAGAGGTACAACCCTTTCCATTGATGCATTTGACCACGCCCAAGGTCTCATAGATAAATTTATTCTGATCCTCTCTTGAAGAATTTTCAATTTGAAGGTAAACTAGTAGTGGTCCTGTTGAGTATTAATATTGAATCGAGTATATGCGCACCCGCTTTGTATTGTTGGCGCACAAAGATATAACTCGTACAAAAGGGAACAAGGATCTCGTAGATCACTATACTCCTACCTAAAGGATTTTCAAGTTCCGTGACTATTGAGAATTCCCTGATGTTCTTTGTTGTTTTTGTAACGAGTTCAAATTTACTACTGGCGTATTTCGTTTCAAATAAATATACTAAAATCGGTGAACGCAGTTTATTTTGGCCAATACTCCTTTAATCTAGAAATGTGGGTTCGCATTATTTGGAAACTGTGTTAATCATAGATTAATGGTTTGCGTTAGGTAACATACCGAGGTCCGATGTTTGTTCAACTCACGCGCGCATAAGTTGCAGTTCAGTCTGTTTGGTTCAACTTAAATTGTATTTGGAAATTATCGAAAAGTTTGTTGTAAATTACAGTTAGCCACGATAACAGTTATATATGTAACAAACATAGGTCAACATAAAATTGTGGTGTCTCAACATACGTAACTGTTACAGTAAGAAAAGACAAAAAAAGAATGTTTATTGTTCAGTTAACTGCTGTACTTATAATTAACGACATGTGTTGATCAATGTTGATACTGCTTCAAAGTTCTCAAAATTTACCTAAACAACCCACCAGGAACGGTCTTTTTTATTCTGGAGCCCCGGGAAGAATGTAATAAATGTGGCCCCATAATTATTAAATACTCAAAAAACAGATTAAAAGGCATAGCATAGGGGGGGCCTTCTACGTGTGTTACCCTGGATAACTGCCCAGTAGGTAAGACTGCCTATGCAAATTACCCGTGTTTAGTACACTCTAATGTAATGTTTAAAAGTTTACACTGAGTGGGTGTGTATACGTTACAGAAGTATGACAGACATATAACATATCCCCTATGTTTTAGTTAGTGTAGTTGCAAGCATTAACTAACTAACTACAGATATATCAATCATTAAAAAAAAATCGTGAATTTTTACATCATTTGTTTAATTTACACTACAAAACTCGATCTTAAATTAATCTCTTAAAAAACAACATCTACTCAAAAATAATTGTTTATATTTCAGATGCCAAGGAGACAGGCTATGACATCTGGGAAGGACTTCCTCTGGAC
The DNA here is from genome assembly GCA_011833715.1 of Carcinoscorpius rotundicauda. Classification (NCBI taxonomy): domain Eukaryota; kingdom Metazoa; phylum Arthropoda; class Merostomata; order Xiphosura; family Limulidae; genus Carcinoscorpius; species Carcinoscorpius rotundicauda. Next base: position 54,982,558 of record CM022395.1, read on the forward strand.
TCTGAGAACGAAACCGAGGAAAAGGACGACTTCTTGTTCGAGGTGAGCGACACCCCTCACCTCCCGACTTTCCGCCTACAGTTGCCTGGCAACACCAGCAAGGCGTAAGTACGCCAGAAGTGCTATCGCTGCAGCTGATCCCAGCAACCAGGTTTATCTTAATGCTGCAAACCAACTGTATTATTTCTAAACCGAATACCACATTTATATGGCATTGCGCTCAAGTGTACATTTCGCTATGATAATTTTGACCATTAGTAGACAGGTGCAGGTCAAATTTTTTAAAAGAAATGACTATAGGAAATATAAGAATAATTTGATTAAGTTTCTTAATTCAACGGATAATTTTAAATGTACGCAACAGTAACAAAAGCTAATCAGATTTAGCTTCAACTTTTTTGTATAGCCGAATAACAGCTCACCAATGTGGGACAGCAGTAAGTTTACGGACATCCAACGCTAAAATCGCGGTTTCATTCACCACAAGGGACACGGCTATCGCCCAACGTGGCTTTGCTCCAAATGAAATCATTCTTCAGTGGGATAATGGTAATGCAACTCCACGAACTTGGATCGCTGAAATCCTTAGTCTGATTAACGGTTTAGTGCTGTTACTTTTATAATGACGAGCTGGAAGCTATTCCACTGTAAATTCAGTCCTTAAACAAATTTGGTAATTGGAAAAAAAAAAAGTAATTACTAACACGTTTGATTCACCCGATCGTATTTGCGTATTTTAATTTTTTTTTTTCAAAAATAGGTTTCAACGTTATTATCATTCTGTTTGTAGAAAGACGTTTCTTTGGAACTCTGATGAAGGTATTAAGAGAGAGATCGTGTGCGAAAATGGCACCAGTACTGACTGATATGGTCCCAACACTGGGCCAGCATGCCTCGCAATTCAGCATTTGGGTCAGTCAGTAAGCCTGTTTTAGCCGTACATGAATTTAAGTTGTTTTACTGATATTTATTTTACCAGCTCCACTAATTTTAGTGAGAAATGTGAAAATTTGAAACTCAGCATGATTCAGATAAAACTTAAATTGAGTAGAGCTAAACCTACTGGCTGAAAAGCTGATTTGATCGACAGGTAAACAAAATAATATAAGCTGTAATACAGTGTCAAACTATTGTTTTGTTTCATGAAAATAGGCATAGTTTCAGTATATTTGTAAGAACCTTGTTCTGAGTTGCTAAATAAAACGATATAATTGTAGCTATTGATTAAAAAGGTTAATAATTAACTTTTTTCAGATTTTAATGTTCGCTATCATGGGCATTTTATAGGCCTAGGATAGTTTCCGCGAATGTGGCACTTACTTCCTTGTTTGGCGTTTTATCATTTCAGCGCTCACTCTGTTCTTATGAACTGTGGTGTGATTGTCTTGGACTGAACACGCTTAGAACATCTGGTTTTAGAGGTTGTGTTGTTGTTGTTTTTTTTATCTACACAACAAAATAATATATATTACTTTTACGATACAAGTTACTAACAATCACTTTAAAGGCCTACAATGGATTTTAACATACAGGTAACTGTTACTGAAATATTAATCTGTATCAATAATCATGCATTATAAAAGCCTAGTCATAGGCCTATAAAAATAATTTTGTAGACGTAGCTTATTTAAGTGGGATATGGTGGAGGAGTGTATTTTGAAAATGAAATTTTTAAGACTTAACATAAAAAGGCTATAAGATAGGAATAATTTTATACATATTTCTAAGTGAAAAGCAAAATTATTAAAAAATTTATTAAAGCTAGGCCTACCATAGTTCCAGATACACAGGTGCCAAGCAGTTGTATCATGACAAATAAATCCTTTCTTCGATTTGGCTCTTCCTGTCTGAACTCATGAAGCCACTTTGAAAGAATTCCAGATTTGAAGGCCACAAATAAACCACCTCTCTTAGAACATCCAGGCACATACCATTTGAGATATTTTTAAGTTATTATATTTATTAATCAAACAGAAAACACGTTAACATGACGAGACAATGAACATGAATAAAATAAGCATCCGGGTATCTGGCTACGGACAAGGACCGCATCCTTACTGGCGCCCTTTACTAGTATAATTAGCTCGGTCCCTCATTCAACGCGAATGAAATATCTACAGTACAATTCACTTCTGGCTGCATTTTGCTTTATCTGAGGGAATAAAAAATGACCTGACGCCCTTTACTAGTATAATTAGCACTGTCCCTCATTCAACGCGAATGAAATCTCTACAGTACAATTCACTTCTGGCTGCATTTTGCTTTATCTGAGGGAATAAAAAATGACCTTCTCTATCAGTAAATCATCTTTCAATATGTTTTTTTTTTTTAACAACGTGCGTGTTAATAGTTTTCGTGTCAGTGAATCTCCTTTTTCGGATGAAAGAAACACGAATTGAAAATTACTTCACTTATGTTATTATTCTGCTTTACCCTGTGAATTTTTGTCACAAATACTTTTAAAAAACAGCAACTCTGTGGGAGGATAATAAATCTTTTGTCAGCAACTGATATATACAAATTGATGAGAAGAAGTAAAGTCAGATTCATAAAAATGTTGTAAATCCATATATATGCAAGGGTTCACAGACGTTTATTGTACTGTTATCTCGAAACGCCGTGCATAAAATGTTATGCTACACGCAGGTTTTATTTTTCTATTTTATGCAGGATATGTAACTGCCTCCGTCTGACAGATGTGTTAAACCAGATTGGACTAAGCAGGGAGAAGTTTACGTTCGTTCACAGCTACATCGAAATATTTTCTGTACCCAAACACGAAATAGAAACGAGTGCCACCTGCAGTCAACTTCTGACAGGCACGCGACTGGACAGTCTCTTAGCAGATGCGCATAATGATGGAAACACAAACATCGATGTGGTACGGCTGGACAACAACATTAGAGATATTTTGGGCATTGAAACAGTAACACTAAGATAGTATTATCAGCTAGTTTATTAGAAACAGATGATATAAATGGGTTGTGGAAGAACTCTTACACTTTCAAACAGTTTACGAAAATTTGTTATAGATGTGACAGCTGGTCAGCGATGACGTACGTCCTAGGTCCTTCAAAATATATGTTATTTCTATGATCCACGAATATAGTACATACAGTGACTAGCTCAAACCGTAAGAATAATATATCATAAAAATTGTTGAGTTTTTGAATAATAGCTACTTGTGTCCAAAATATAAAAAAACGATTATTAGTGAATATGTTTTGTTTTCTAAAGTCTTCTGAGTTGCAAACTTTGAAAGACATACCCACACCCGCAGTGACGTATATAAAGTCTGTTTGTCTGCTTGTATCCTTTGTAAAATGTTCCTGATCAGAGATAAGCTTTATGGGATAGCATGAATAAAATATGTTAGCTTATGTGGATTTTGATATGTATATGTGTTGAAACCATGTGTTGTAAATATGTAGATATTGTGATGAACGTGTGGTGACGTAATAGTGCCTATTTCATCTTTCGATCTGATCTGGTCATCAATATTCTTTAACAAATTCAATAAAAAGCTTTTTTTTTTCAGGGCTGTTTTTCATTCAATTCTTTTATTATTATTTTTTTTTTTTTGTTGTTGTTATAAAAGCACCATGAGAAACATATATTTATTCAATTATACCAAAACGTGCAGTATTTTTATTTGATGTAGTCTACTTTAAATACACTTAGTGGCCACTTTATTAGGTACACCTGCTCTTTAAACCTTGAACAGCGGGAATGTTGTAGGTAGCAGCATCAGTTGATGATGACCACCATGTAAAAGTTAACACAAATAGCCAAACAGCGAAACGTGTGGCTGCAACTCAATGTATAAAGCATGCAGACATGGTCAAGAGATTCAGTTGTTGTTCGACCAACATTAGAATGGGGAAGATCTAAAGAACTTTGACTCTGGAATGATTGTTCGTGCCAGACGTGATGGTTCCAGCATCTCAGAAACTGTTGATTTCCTGGGATTTTCATGCACTATAGTCTCTAGAGTTTACAGAGAATGGTGAAAAAAAAAGCATTCAATGAGCAGCAGTTTTGTAGGCGAAAACATCTTGTTAATGAAAGAGGTCAGAGAAGAAAGGCCAGACTCGTGTGGATGGGCAACAGCAGCAGAAGACCACTCTGGATTCCATTACTATCGGCAAAGAATAGGAAGATGAAGCTACAGTGGACACAGGATCATCAAATCAAAACGATTGTTAAAACGTCGCCTGGTCTGACGAATCTCTATTTCTGCTGCGGCCTGTAGATGGTAGGGTCAGGCAGGATTTAGCGTAAACAGCTTTGTTTCAACGGTACGGGCTGTTAGTGGTGGTATAATGGTGAGGGGAATGTATTTTGACACACTTTAGGCCCCTTACTACCAACTGAGCATAATTTGAATGCCACAGCGTACCTCATGAGCATTAATGTTGACCATGTGTACCTATTTAAGGCCACCTTATACTCGTTTTCCAGTGGTTATTTCCAGCAAGATAATACACCATGTCGCAAAGCACTCATCCTCTCAAGCAGGTTCCATGAAAATGACAGTAACTTCAATGTACTCCAATGACCTGCACCGTTCCCAGATCTCAATCCAATAGAGTATCTTTGTGATGAAGTGAAACAGGAGGCTCACAGCATGAAGGTGTGGCCGGCAAATCTGCAGGAATTGCATGATGCTATCGAGTCATCATGGACCAAAATCTCTAAGGAGTATTTCCAGCACCTTATTGAACCCACGCCGCGAAGAATTTAAATTCAATGTTTGGTTCATGTAGAGAATCATCTGGTGAATAGAATTCGGTAAATAACAGTAACTGTTGCTGTACGTAATACGTTTGCTAGGCCATCCATTATCTGCAACAACGAGAACAAACTTCGAGACTGTATCAGATGTTCGCAGCCATTTGTATCACATATGAGTGTTTCTCGTAAATTACCAATCGGAACTTATCACTGTAGTTTTATGACGTTAATCTTTATCAGTAATCGATAACATCCCGTCAAACCTACAGTATAATGGAATTATGAAAATTGATTTATTGTTATTGTTACTTATTATTTATTGAAATAAATACTTCAAAAATTTTTGTGATTTGAAAAAAAATCCTTTTAGTTAGTTGCTTTTAATTACCTAGGTAAATTTTTTAATGAAAGATATAGTTAACTAAAAATATAAAATCCCATTAGCTAATAATTTTTGGAAGAAGTTCCATAAACTTGAAATAATATACCAGATGTGTAAAAAATGGCAGTGAAAATCTTTATATTCTTATTATAACGTGCACATGAAACTGTTTTGATAGCATAATGCACAGTACGAAATGGCTGACTAACTGAGGAAGATTAACTGATATTTTTACAATGTGGACACAAGTGAAGAGTGTATTCGACAGAATCGTCGACCCGCAGCTCGAGGCATTCAGCTACACCTGGCCCGTATATTGAAATAAACAGACATTTTAGCTTCTGCAGTTGAGGGTAAAGTTATTACGATCGTACTCAAGCTTGTTTGTGTGCGGGGTTGTGTAAGAGATATGAAGAGCGACTCAAACGTAAATATCTATAGCTAATATAAATATAGTCTCAACCACTATATTTGTCATATCTCCATCGTCTTAATGAGTTCATATAACAGGTGAGAGACCTCGCTCGACAGCACTAGATACAGTGTGATTAACTGGTATGTTATATAGAGCACTTCTTTCATTTCACTCAGAAGTCCTTGTTAATAATTCTATAAGACTAAAGCTAAATGTCAGTGTATATGTCACACGTATTTGTGTGAACATTTTTCTAATTGTAAATTTGATGACTTTTCTACATGCAGGGTGGAAATTATATCGATACTTTTTGGTAATTACGGTTGTACTTTGTCGTTTATGTTTACGGGTAAATTTATTTTCGTACGGCATGACCAAGTAGTTAAGGCACTCGACTCATAACCCGAGGGTGGCAGGTTCGAATCTCCCTCACACCAAACGTGCTCGCCCTTTCAAGCGTTATAATGTGATGGTCAATCTCACTATTCGTTGATAAATTAATAGCCCAAGAATTGGTGGTGCGTGGTGATGATTTGTTGCCTTCCCTCTAGTCTTACACTGCTAAATTAGGGACGGCTAGTGCAGGTAGCCCTCGTGTTACTTTGAGCGAAATTCAAAACAAAGATTTATTTTTCTTATCCAAAAATAGATCAACTTTACTGATCTAGGTACTTCTACTTTAAATTTTCTTTTCTGTGTTTTAGAAAAATTCCCCCCTTCCTACATGTGTTGAATATCTCGTGTATATCTCGTCCTGTTCGAGGGTTTGTTGTTTGTTGTTTTTTACTCGACTTTGGAACAATAAGTTATTTACACCGAAGTAAAGCTGAATGTTTGATATTGTATGGACTGTTCTCACTTTAAAACTTATTACAGTTTATATATTGTTGATTATGATACCAGTCAGGCCTTGTTACAATGAACTTAGTAATGTTCTATATTATGTTCATTAAAGCTACTACGAATTATTTAAAGAAATCTAAACACATTTTTTGCCTGGTGGTTTAGATATGTGGGACATTGTCGGATTTTCCAACAGGCGGCGAACCATTTGGTAAATATCGATAAGAAATAAATATAAGATAAGCACAAGAATAATTAAAATAACATTTTCAATGTTCACGTAAGTGAAATGGTCCTATGATAGTGTTAAATGAAAAAAGGTATTTGACAAGAAAAAAAACATTACATTTATCTTAAGTTTCGATAAACATATTTTGTACACTGTACACCCTTGTGCAAATTAATTGAAACAATACGGAAAATTGCGACTTTTTCAGTTTTTTGCGTTTTATATCTGAGAATCCAAAAATTACTCACAAATTAATACATGATAGACCAACTTTATTTTTCAGAAGATCATTAATTCGCTTTGGCATCGAGTCCACAAGTTGACTGCAATCTTTACTAAGTTTTGGATTGCAGTACTACACCTCAATTATGGCCTCAATTTGCTTATCTTTCGTAGTACAGTCTTTTCCCCGAAATCTATCTTTACAAATCGCCCAAAGATTTTCAATAGGATTTAAGTCCGGAGAGTTTCCAGGCCAGTCCAGTACCTTTATTCGCGTTGTAGTCATAAAATTTTTCACAAGTTTCGATGTGTGGCACGGAGCCAGATCTTGCTGAAAAATGGAAGATCCATCTGGAAATCTGTTTTTCAATTCTGGAACGACTCTTATTTGCAAAACTTCGATGTACTGTGGTCCACGCATCATACCTTCTACGATATGTAAGCCTCCGACGCCATAGTAGCTAAAAAAAAGCCCCAAAACATTTTCTTCAAGGAATGTTTTACGAACTGATTGATCTGAGATTCTCGAAGTTTCTCACCTGGAGATCTGCGAACATGCAGACTTCTTTGATCCTGTACGGAGAAATTAGTCTCGTCACTGAATAACATCTTCCTCCATTGTTCTTGCGTCCAGTTCTTGTATTTCAGACCCCATTGATACCGTTTTTCTTCACTAAGTTAGTAAGAAGTTGTTTTTAACTGGTCTCCTTGCCCTTCTAACGCAATTTCGAATGACATAATATTCCTCAAAATTTCGTCATGTATCCCAAATATAGATCGACTGTTCTGCAAAACACAGCTAATGATGCCGTCTGTGTGAAAAACATGACTATTAAAGGAAATCAGCGGGTCCAGCGAGCCCACACCAGCCGCCATGCTGAAAATATTGTAAAATGACCATTTGTTTCAATTAATTTGCACAAAGGTTCGACAGATAGCCTAAACATCACTATGAATATTTTTCTACACTTTTGAAATAGAAATGAATTCCGTTTTCAGATGTTTTAAACCCACTTATGTCGGAAATTTATAAGAAAGATATGGCTTATCGAGACTCATACATCTCACAAAGTATATTATTGTTCGATAAGGATTAAACAGTAGCATATTTTTAGAATAGATTGTTTTGCGGATGACCAACATTTAATTAATCCATAAACTACTAGAATAACTTAGAACTGTTAGACTTTTTTGTTGTTGTTGATTGAGCGCCACCTGTTGATCAGTTAACCTTGTTAATTCAGTACTTTCTTCCTCACGGTTCCTCAACGAAACGATTTTATGTGCTCATTCCTAGCTCCAGACACAATTCGCAGCAATTAACTGACACGGTTACAGGCATTTTAAGTACCTTGGAGTCACGGTTAGAATGTTGCGTCAGTAACATGTCAAATCAGCATTCTGGCTTTGTTTGTTCAGAATGAAGCACAAATCTACATAATGAGCTAGCTGTGCTCTGTCTACCACAGATATCGAAACTGTTTCTAACGGTGTGAATCCGCAGATATGCCGCTGTGCTTCTAGTGGGTTATTCTGGCTTAGAAGCTCAAATTAAAAGCATTATTCGTAAGGTAGAGTATGTCTTTTCATATTTCCAGATCCCTCTTAAAATGTGTAGCGTTTAGTGTTGCAAAAATGTTGGCTTTTTTTTTCTATTTTCTTTTTGAATTGTATGAATAATATGTTCCCTCCTTCTCTAAGGGAGATTTTGAAAACGTAATTAAATGAAGGCCCACTGGTGAAACAACTTTCGGTTACTCTTTGTAATGCTAGTGCGAACACGTTCAGTTACTGTTTGAATCTTACACCAATGTAGTTTCTACACTCAAACCCATTAGTGAAAAATGAGACAAAACGTACAACAGAACCGAAGCCGAAGAACTGAGAAGAAAATTAAAGACGCTTGAAATGGGTTTAATGATATGTATTTGGACTCCAATTTTAAAAGGTTTAATGAAAGAATTCATAAAACTGCAATTAGTTGGTATTGAGCTTTATATACTAATTAGCTTGTATAAGGCGCTAGAACATTATGTTGCATCTCTCTATGACAACAACCATTCCTTTGAGGAAGGAGCTAATAAGTTAACTAGTCATACTAAATAAGTAAGCTAACTGGTTGTATTGAATACGTGACAGATTCAAAAAGAAAACACTAGTTTGATGAGTTATGAAAAGACGAGTAGTTAAGAGGAAAACAGCATTACAAGGTAATAATATTCTTGGTGATTACTCATAACCTAATTTTCCATTTAAAAACAACAAACGAGACGCATATAGTGATATATGGCACATTTGTCTGTATCATAAATCTGAGAAAATGTAGGTTTCACGATATTCATTAAGATTGTTTGAACGCAATAAATATGTTCCCAAATAAATTGGAATGTTCTGTTATTCTAGCTACAGAATGCTCGGATTTTCAGAAGTTCAGTCAAAACCTAAGAAGAATGCAAGTTCCTCAAGGGAGGAATCTTTTTTCTGTCAAAAATTACCTCATATTAAACACTTCACAAAGCAGAGTTCTTACTCCCAAAATGCTAGAAGTTAAATCAGATTTATTGTAAAAGTACGACAAAATGCCTTTTAATGTAAATAGTTAAGTCTTTTAGCTAATGGATAAGCTTTCTTTTAGTTTAAGGATACATTTTAAATTTTAGCCTTCAGTTGAAGTTTCGTTTTTCGTGGATATATATTTCATCGTATCTAGCCTGATAAGATATGAGGCTTGCTTTGATTTTTGAATTTCGCTCAAAGTCACACGAGGGCTATCTGCGCTGTCTGTCCCTAACTTAGTAGTGTAAGACTAGCGAGAAGGCAGCTAGTTATCACCACTCACCGCCAACTCTTGGGCTATTTTTTTAATAACGACTAGTGGGATTGACCGTCACTTATAATGCTCCCACGGCTGAAAGGGCGGATACATTTGGTGTGACAAGAATTTGAACCTGCGACACTTAGATTAAGAGACTAGCGCCATAGCCACCTGGTCCGATATGAGGCACATCTTTAATGTTCTATCTTTAAATTATATTACAACCATATATATCCGTATTACTTCATTTTACTTGAACTTTACAGCAAAACGTTTCATATCATAACAATTAAGTTTAAGCATTGGAAGTAAAGTTTTTATTATTGTTCTCTTGCAAATATTTGTATTGTGAGGTTGTACTTAAAGCATTAACAGTATACAAACATATAAGAGTTATATTCAATATTAAATCTTTGCCGTTCTAATTTCATTGAACTGTGCGAATTGAAATTCAACAGGAGGCCCGTTTGGCTCCTATCTGCATAACTGTAAATTATCACTACAATGCAATAGGCCCAAGGCGTCCAAATGCCTTAATCAGACCCTGTTGCGTGCAGATGGATAGAAGACCATGTGATTGTATTATACCCATAATTCAGAGGTTTGTTACGTGTATTTGTCGTACGTATGTTTAATGAAATGAGGACGACTAAATGGTACTAGTCTCAACAGGTTTACCGCTAGGCATCTCTTCGTGTTGATATTTCGCGATTTTCTGTTATTACATAAACTGTCACAACTTTATAACGTTTGCTCTCTTGTATAAAATGTCGACTGATTGCAATTAAAGGCATTTTTTTATCGCCTAATATGGCTTTGCATGGTTGAAAATAATATGTATTTATGCACGCCAACTTTGCAGTTGGAACGATCGTGACCATGCATGTAGCACGTGGTGGCGTGATAAGCTTCTAGGAAGCTTTCAGTTCGTCTTTCATTCTCTGAACCAGAAACAGGTGTTATCAGCACGTCTGGTGCTGACTTGGTTGTGGATATATAACAAGTATGGCTGACGCTATCTCCCAGTGTACTGTGGTTATTTTATATAGCATAGCTGTTGAAAATACGTGTATGTAGTTTCTCTTGTTGGAGAATAATTTTATATCCAAAGTGGAACTCTATATCTACAGATACAAAATACTTTATGTCATAATTGTTCCCACAAAAATAAATTCTTTTATTTATCGAATGTAACTTCTGTTTGTTTTTAACTGAATATCTTACTGTTGAATGCATAATAAATTTCTTCAACCACGCAGGAAAAACCACATGTTACTGAAACGTTTGAAAATTGTGTATAGTGAGTAAATATGAGACGTTACACGTGGAACGGAGCGATCATGCACGATGCAGTACTATTTTCGTCTAATATAAAAACAACATCATGTGAGACCACCTGGTGTCTAGTGACTAAATATGATGTAATACTCTTTCTTTCTGAAGGCTGAACATTGTTGATGGTATCTTTGTTGCACCGCTGATGTCTTATAAATCAGAGCATCATGTGGTGTTACCTGAACCTAATGTATTGTCAATTGTGACTAGTAACTTTGAACAAATGAATCATTAAGTTATATCTAGTGACTACATCTTAACACCTTGCGTGATCAGCGCTGGTTAGTGAATCCGAATCCAAGCTGTTATTACTCAGAACAAGGACATCTCGAGATTGTTCAATGATTTTTATCTGAGCATTATATATTTCTATGGACATTAGCGCCCCCAAATAGCACATGTGTTTTGTTTTTCATTTTAATGACCGTCAACTATAATTGATATCATACCTTGAATTTTGTGAGCCTCATTACCTTAACGACGAAATACCAAACCTTTACAAACAGATTATTTCTTGAGCTAAAAAGCAAATGTTCAAAGCACGATACTTTGCCCTTAGTGTGACAAGTAAAACTAGTGCATCCACGAAAAGTCGATTTCACTCTATATTGTATGGATATCGAACCAGGAATGAAATGAATTTTGGTAAAATACTTGAATTGCTTGTGTCACGAAACTTATGTTTCAAGATAACAAATATATTTCGTTTTAATAATACGCTTGTTTCACGGCCTGGCATGGCCAAGCGCGTAAGGCGTGTGACTCGTAATCCGAGGGTCGCGGGTTCGCGCCAAACATGCTCGCCCTCCCAGCCGTGGGGGTGTATAATGTGACGGTCAATCCCACTATTCGTTGGTAAAAGAGTAGCCCAAGAGTTGGCGGTGGGTAGTGATGATTAGCTGCTTTCCCTCTAGTCTTACACTGCTAAATTAGGGACGGCTAGCACAGATAGCCCTCGAGTAGCTTTGTGCGAAATTCCAAAAAAACAAACAAACAAACAAGCTTATTTCAGTCATAAAATACTATATTTCATAAGTGGCATCGTATTTTATTTTAGAATATTCCCACAAGAACAATGCTGTTGTCACAATATTAATCAGTTTTTGGTCAGTTCGTAATCTGAGGGTCGCGAGTTCGCATCCCGGTCGCGCCAAACATGCTCGCCCTTTCAGCCGTGAGGGCGTCATAATACGTCATAATCTCACTATTCGTTGGTAAAAGAGTAGCCCAAGAGTTGGCGGTGAGTGGTGATGGCTAGTTGCCTTTCCTCTAGTCTTACACTGCTAAATTAGGGAAGGCGAGCACAGCTAGTCCTCGAGTTGCTTTGTGCGAAATTCAAAAAAACAAACAAACAGTTTTTTGGTCATTTTAGCGAAATACAGAAGCTACAAAAAAGATCTTTGCAAAAAAATAGTGACACTGACACCAACACAGTGAAAAAATAATAATATTTTACTCTACATTTGATTTCAGCTTTTCTCATTAGATTACAATGTAGTTGGTGTTCATGCTGAGTACAAAGAGTGAACTCCTTAACAAGAGAATTTAGGTAGAGAAACAGTGATAAGTGTAAGTAAGCTCTAACATAAAAGTTCAGCCAATCTAGTGAATACAAATACATAATACAGAATTTTACAAAAAACAAACGAGGTTTATTGTTTCAGTACCACGTCACCTCTTTCTTTGTATCTTGAACAAGTTGGTTGTATCATGACTGAAGCAAATTTACTGCTCATTTGTGTATTATCGACATACTGGGCTCAGTACCTGAGCCTAATGGAAAACAATATCTGGTTGGAAGGCTTGAAACTCAATACTCATGTCCTGAAGAGTTGTCCATGCTGAGCACACTTGAAAAAATATAAAGTTTTAGAAAGACAATTTTGATATTAATACTTGTTGGAGTTTTGGAATTGCTTTAAAATATTTGAAATATATGTTCTCATTTTTACTTTGTCACAAAGAAGATTCCTTTCGTAAGCTAAAAACATTCTAGGCTCACGTGTATTAAAAACTGACTGTCAACAAGCTAAACTCGGCAATTAAAAGTTAACTAAGGGCATATTAATAAGTTAAGAACTATTTGAAAAAAACAAACGTGTTTTAAATATTGGAAGGTAAACCGAAATAAAACGAATGCATTGCGACATCCTTTCTCATTCTTAGCTCACGTATCACACTCTGACATCATGGGATATCCTGCCTCATTCTTTACTCTCGTATCATTTGCTGACAATATGAAATATCCTGTCTAATTTCTTACGTATCATTCGCTAAAGCCTCCCAGTGACAAAGAGGTATATCTGCGGACTCACGTCCTTAAAACCAGGTTTCGATATCCATGGTTAGAAGAGCACAGGTAGTTATTTGTGGAGCTTTGTGCTTAATAACAAATGATATACTTAATTTTCTAATATCCTGTCTCAACTCTTACGTTTCACTTATTGACCTCATGTTAATGAACATTCTCAATAGTGAATCGTTTTTCTGTTTATTGTTTAACATTATTTGAAATTAGTATATGCCATTACTTTTTCTACTCACTACCGATGTTAGTTTCTCTCAGTAATTTCATTAGTTTGGTTAGCCACACAATGTAGAAGTCGACCTTCTTGAGCTGTGGGCCTAATTTTCCATGGGATTAAAGTATAGTTGTTTGCACTTCCCTTTATTGTAGGGTTTGGAAAAAAAAGCAATATTTTCTTCATGTATACTTTCTGTTTTGGCCCATTTCAATCTACAGTTTATATACCCAATCTTGTTTCAGTGCAGTACGAGTCCCTGTGGTTAAAAGGTCAAGTGTTTACGTAATGTTTTTTTGTTTTTCGTTGTCAATAAGCGAAAGATTTTTAAAAATTTTTGACATTCCTCGTTGAACACACAGAATACGTGTTCTCAGTAAATTACAGTGGAGGGAATTGTAGTGTCATATGAGTAAAATAATCCATATAAAGAGAATTGGAGTGCCGAATAATATTGTGAGATCAGCTTTAAAATAGAGGAGTACAAAGATGGATATATATATATGCGCGCATTTGGCTGGACTAGCCTTGCTTGAAATTAAACCTGGAGGTCCGGCATGGCCGGGTGGTTAAGGCACTCGACTCGTAATATGATGGTCGCAGGTTCGAATCCTGTCACACCAAACATGCTCACCCTTTCATTCAAGGGGGTGTTATAATGTGACGGTCAATCCCACTATTCGTTGGTAAAATAGTAGCCCAAAAGTTGGCGGTAAGTGAAGCTGACCAGCTGCTTTCCCACTAGCCTTACACTACTAAATTAGGGTTGGCTTTCGCCGATAGCCGTCGTGTAGCTTTGCGCAAAATTTAAAACAAACTAAACTAATCCTTGTCATAGTATCGTTATTTTGAACTAACTTGTTTTCACAATGATTTGCATGTGCTAATAAAAGACTCGTAATTTGTTCAGACGTAAATGAAAAGTTAATCTTACGCGTAACCAAGTGTCAGTCTGTTTGTAAGCAGATAGATTATTTCACGCTTCAAAAACATTCACTAACTGTTTCATATAGATCTATCTTACCTTAACTTTATCTGTGAAAATGTAGATTTCTGCATGAACTTCAAGATCAAGTCCGTACACAACACTGCACATTTTTTGTGCTAAAATACATTTTTGTTAGTTTTGGATATTATATGTTTACAAATATTCTATGAGTTCTGTTTGCAAGTCTTATCTCTTTAATCCTGTCATCAAATAACAATGAGATTTTAGGTTTTATCAGCATCAATCACACTTAACCTGAAAAGAGAAGACGAATGAGCTGGAATCATGCCTACATGTGTGTTCTATAATGCAACCTACAAATTATTGCACAGATTCTTAAGTAATGTGTATTATTTCGGTTTGTAAAACATCGTGAAATTCCAGTTTTTATCTCAAATAATTTTAGCTTATGAGTTTTTAGTCCACGTAAAAAGACAAAAGTTTGCTCAGGATTTCATTTCAAAGAGACGCCATTACTTCAAGAGCCTCAGAATACTTTGGGTTCACGATGTTTTTGTTTTTACAATAAAGCCACATCGTGCTATCTGCTGTGTCTACCAAGAGGAATCGAGCTTCTGATATTAGCGTTCTAAATCCAAAAATAAATCCACCAGAGAACTACGATATTACCACGATATAAATCACCTTGTAATTTTTGTTAGTGCGACATCAAACAAAAGGTTATTTAGTCAGATGTGGTTCAGTGGTAAGCATAAAGGCAAATTACATTAAAATTCGAGGTTTGATCCTAACGCTGGGGTCAGTACAAACAACTTATTTTGCAGCTCTGTGTAACAACAAACAAACAATCAATTAATAACTTCATGTAATTTGTTCAACTGGGCTGTCTCGTGATTTTTTCTTGGTTTATAAAAGCACAAACAAATTCACTGAATTTTTTCATTGCATTTAATCTTTATCACAAAGTATCCTTCCAACTAGTAATGTTTGTTTTTTACTGTGTTAGGGAAGGTGAAAAGTTTCATTGTTTTTTTTCAAACAAAAAAGATTGATGGATTATTCGAAAGTGCTTGAGTTTTGGGTCTCGTTTGAAAAACCATTACAATTTTTATGTATCTTCCCGTGTGTTGACTTGTTAATAAGAAACTTTCATGATAGTTTTAAAATGAAACAGACACCTTTACCAATAAATATTGATAACAATAACCCTTTTTATTGTCTTTCTTTCCTCTTTTTAAAAAAGTTAGAAAAGATTACTTCAAGTAATATCGTACATAAAAGTGCTTTAATATTTTTTCTTGACACAAACTGAAATTACAGAGAGAAATTAATAATATTTCTTCAGTAAATGTTTAGTTTATTAACGGCATGAAAAGCTATTCAGTGAGTATTTAATTGAAGTAAGCACTGTAAAGTTAGGTTTGTTTTAAATTTGCCCCCCAGTGGCTCAGCGGTATGTCTGTGGACTTAGACGCTAAAATCCGAGTTTCGATACCCGTGGTGGGCAGAGCACAGATAGCCCATTGTGTAGCTTTGTGCTTAATTCAAAACAACAACAACAATGTTTTAAATTTCAAGCAAAGCTACTCGAGAGCTCTCTGCGTTAGCCGTCCATAATTTTACAGTGTAAGACTAGAGGGAAGGCAGCTAGTTATCACCACCCATCACTAACTCTTGGGATACTCTTTTACCAACAAATAATGGGGTTGATTGCCACTTTATAACCTCCCCCCCCACCACGGCTGACAGGGCGAGTATGTTTGGTGTGAAAGAGATTCGAACTCACGACCCTCGGATTACGAGTAGAGTGCCTTAATCACCTAGCCACGCCGAGCCATCAAGTGGCTAGGTCAGAAGCTCCAAAGTTTACTCATAGACATTTCTAATTGCGAACTGCTGACTGACATACTTTGCGCCTTCGCGAGTAGCAGAAAGAGTTGCCAGAGCTACAGCGACCCCACAGTTGAGAAGCGTTTCATATCTTGGAGTTTTATCTCAGAACGGCTGGTTTGGGTATTAACAATTTTGTTGATAAGCAGAGAATAAGGTTTCGACGTTCCTAGGTCATCTTCAGGTTAACTGCTTCTCAATAAAGGTGTTAATACCCATACCAGCCGTTCTGAGGTACATTTTCATTTCAAGTGGGTTTCTCGTCATCAAGAATTAAATCTTGGACTTTATGATCCGCAGATCGGTATGTTGTCGGCATAATCATTGCCTGCCTTCCACTTTACAAATTTTATGTTTTGTCGCATTTCAGCGCAAAGCTATACAATGGGTTATTTGCCCTCTTATCACCATAAGAAATCGAATACCGAATTTTAGTGTTGTAAGTCCTTAAACGGAGCGCTGACGCTGTGGAAGACCAAAGTTTATATTTTAAAATTAATTTACCTGGTTTTAGGTATTTGTTTATTTTGAATTTCGCGCAAAGCTACACGAGGGCTATCTGCGCTAGCCGTCCCTAATTTAGCAGTGCAAGAATAGATGGAAGGCAGCTAGTCATCACTACCCACAGCTAACTCTTGGGCTACTCTTTTACCAACGAAAAGTGGGACTGGTCGTACATTATAACGCCCCAACGGTTGAAAGGGCAAGCATGTTTGATGTGACGGGGATTCAAACTCACGGATTACGATTCGAGTGCCTTAACCACCTGGTAATACCGGGCCTGATTGTGAATACACTACTGAGACCATATCGTTTCTTTAACTTAAACGTATGTTTATTAACACAATAGACAAACTAACAACTTGAGAACAATATTAACTCTTTACAAGTAATCCTTATGTTGTCATAATCATTGCTAAACAATTATCACATTTATAGCTAGATTCAATAATTACAATTACTGATTATTCTAATTACACCATAAAACTTAACATGAAAGAAAGGATACAGGAATGAAGATAAAAGAAAAACAACATCACAGAAGCGTTCACAACTAAAATGCACAAAAAACATCTCTTGTATTTCATTACACAGTTAAGCACGGAAAAGAAAGATAAAACTTAGAGATGCAAGACGAGATGATAATAGTATGAGTAATACCGTACGGATCTCTGTCAGAGAGAAACACAAGCCATGATAACAGTATGAGTAATACGTACGGATCTCTGTCAGAGAGAAACACAAACTATGATAACAGTATAAGTAATACCGTACGAATCTCTCTCAGAGAAAAACACAAACCATGAAACAATATGAGTAATACCGTATGGATCTCTGTCAGAGAGAAACACAAACTATGATAACAGTATAAGTAATACCGTACGAATCTCTCTCAGAGAAAAACACAAACCATGAAACAATATGAGTAATACCGTATGGATCTCTGTCAGAGAGAAACACAAGCCATGATAACAGTATGAGTAATACGTATGGATCTCTGTCAAAGAGAAACACAAGCCATGATAACAGTATGAGTAATACGTACGGATCTCTGTCAGAGAGAAACACAAACCATGAAACAATATGAGTAATACCGTATGGATCTCTGTCAGAGAGAAACACAAGCCATGATAACAGTATGAGTAATACGTATGGATCTCTGTCAGAGAGAAACACAAGCCATGATAACAGTATAAGTAATACCGTACGAATCTCTGTCAGAGAAAAACACAAACCATGATAACAGTATGAGTAATACGTATGGATCTCTGTCAGAGAGAAACACAAACTATGATAACAGTATAAGTAATACCGTACGAATCTCTATATGCAAAAAACGGCTCTTTTGGGCTCAGAAAACACTTCAAATAGAAGAGCGAACAACGTTTCGACCTTCTTCGGTCATCGTCAGGTTCACAAAGAAAGAGGTAACTGTGAACCTGACGATGACCGAAGAAGGTCGAAACGTTGTTCGCTCTTCTATTTGAAGTGTTTTCTGAGCCCGAAAGAGCCGTTTTTTGCATATAAAATTCTCAACAAGTGGGTTTCTCGACATCAGTGATTCGTACGAATCTCTGTCAGAGAGAAACACAAACCATGAAACAATATGAGTAATACCGTATGGATCTCTGTCAGAGAGAAACACAAGCCATGATAACAGTATGAGTAATACGTATGGATCTCTGTCAGAGAGAAACACAAACTATAATAACAGTATAAGTAATACCGTACGAATCTCTGTCAGAGAAAAACACAAACCATGAAACAATATGAGTAATACCGTATGGATCTCTGTCAGAGAGAAACACAAACCATGCTCAGTTTCATGTACCAGTTAAATCGAAATGTAGGTATTAAATAAAATAATCATATAAATTCGATGTCGATGTCTATTTTGATGATCGAAATTTTAATTAATCATTCAGCACTTGTCATAACTAGGCAGGTTATGTAAGTGAATTAATACTTTATTGTAATAAATATTAACTTAATAAACAGTTTTGGTCCTAATTCAAAATGTAAAATTATAAACAATTATTTAATAAAACTTAGACCGGTGGATTTATGTGCTAACATAAAATCAAACTTTTCAGAAAACCTGCATGTAAAATCTATATGTTATCTCGAAAATTTTGTTTCTTTCTTGTTAAGTGCAAGGCTGCAGAATGGGCTAGCTGTGCTTTAATCACCGCGGGTATCGAAATCTGATTTTTAGAATTATAAGCCTTTTAGATGATTTCTGACAGAGTGGTTGTAGAACATCTGAAAAAGTAAACTTTATTTAGAAGTTACTGTTTTGAAACTCTTTCAAAATAATGACATAATTCTGTTACAAATGTCCACCATTTAGTATCATTTGTTAAATTAAAAACTTTCTGAACTGTTCATTTTTTCAAACGAACTAGCCACATCACGTAAATCAATTTTAAAAAATACATACACAGACGTTTGGCAGATAAGTTGAGCTTAACTCTTCAACTCGAATCTGTTGGAAATTGACTCGCTAAAATGAGGCTGCAGAAAGGTAATTGTACGTTTTGTAGACTACCTAATACATCTCCGATAACGTCAAATACATCCGTGAGCGCGTGGTTAGAAACGAGAACCACGCGGGATACGAAGCACGTAGTGCTCTACACGTGTGTGCTTCACGTCCGTTTCACTTCCGCCACTGCTGCAGCTATTTATATTCAATTAATTATCAGAACGAGGGAAACGCAGCAGTTTTGGAACAGTGTGGTGTGACGTGCCAGTTCGCTCTACGTAGACAACGCTGCGGGAACGTATGTACACGTTCTTCACGAAAACGCTTTTTATCTTTATTCATTAAAAGACAGATCCGGTAACGAGTGCAAACTTTCTCAGTAAACGTCGCTATAGAGTAAGATAGCATTTGAAGGCACATACATAATTAAAAGAAACCAACAACAATAGATCTATCCCATAAACAGCGTGTCTCAGGTACGACAAACAAATGCGATATACCTCAAACAGTCAATAATAAGTCTGTGGTAAATAGTGCGTTAATGAAAGGTCAAGGTCGTCGTTTCGCTAGTTAGTAATGGACCCGTCTTCGCCGACCTTGCGTATTGTTCAGATGCAGTAATCTTCTGTACAATTTATTACGTTAACAGTTACCAACAGCATACAATAAAAAGGTTTAAGAAGAAAGATTATCGGATACAGCATTGGTATTAAACGTGTCAGAGACTTTTCAGTCCAATTAATTATATTCACAATTACCGTCAGCAATATGCTGAATAATTCACGATGATGAGAAACCTACTTGAAGTAAAAATGTATTCCCAAGATGGCTGGTACGGGTGTTAGCACTTTAATTAAAATAAAGTACAGAACAATGTTTCGACCTTCTTAGGCCATCATCTTGAAAGGTTAAAAAAGAGAGTTACGCCCCCTACAATCCTGTACTTGTTTACACTCTCGTCCTTAAGACATGTGCCCGACAACGGCCACTTGCAAACTCAATTAAAGTGCTAATACACGTACCTGTTGTCTTGAGAATACAATATGCTGAATAAATCAAAAACCACGAAATGTGATGATACGGAATATTGTGGATGGAATTTTAAAAGGCACTCTGTTAAAAAGCGATAAATGACAAAAAAGCCTTTTACGTCAACAATTGCCCATCAGTGGCTCAGCGGTATGTCTGCGGACTCACACGCTAAAATCCAGGTTTCGATACCCGTGGTGGGCAGAGCACAGATAGCCCATTGTGTAGCTTTGTGCTTAATTCAAAACAACAACAACAACGTCAACAATCTTTTCAAAGATACAAACGTAGTATTGACAACATTACTACTAACACAATTATCAACATATTCAATGATTTTAGTATAATTTAAGAGACAACAGCCAACATGTCGTAACTCTGTAATGGTCCCGATGTTTGTGACACGTTTGAGTCACTGCCTTACATAAGTGATGCTGAATGTTATGGCACAACAGTCAAAGGATTAGTAGACCACAAGGGTAAACATAAAATATCAAATTGACATATTTCGACATTGCAGACAAAGAGAAGAAGAAACAATTGATTACTAACACATTCGACTTCGTAGCCAAGCAACCACGTGTGTATTTAGACATGGTGAAATAAAAAAAATAAGATAGTACAAACGACCAAGGATAAGACGCCACGCTTTGAGGGGAAAAAAAATGACGCTGACAGAATTGCTGGATTTTTCAAGGACATTGGTGATGTCCCTAGCTCAACCAGCTGTCATCGAATAAGTGTTTAAACGAAGATAGTTCAAGTCATGAGATCAACTGACAAGAAACGGATAACAAAATCAAGGAAAGTCACTACTGTGTAGGTCCATTTATTCACCAGGGTGGACTCGATTAGTTCATACATTTCGCTTGCTTTTCCATGTCTCATGGTTCTGCCACAAGTAAGAAAAAAAAACAACAACAAGGAAATACCGCAATTCAGGACAGCAGCAAACATGTAAGGAATGTGAACAGTATAGGACCGGCTATTACAGTACCACTCTTCATGAATGGCAGTTTATCCTCTAGTAGGAAGTATTCACTTCTTCAAAGAAGAGAATACAATGGCCATGAGAAACGCCCCTATACCAACAGCAGACCCAAACTTCAACAAAGTAAAAGTCATGGTGGACTCTAGAGCTATTGTTAATATCCTAGACAAATATGAATATAAATCCAAATATTAAACAGAGCCCCCACCAAGAAAGGGGCAGTTTGAGATTTTATGCAAACAAAAGTAAAGAATCCTCTGAAACTAAGAGAATTAACATTTGAGTCAGAAAACAAAACTGTTTGTGTGAATTCTTTGTTGTTGTTGTTTTTGAATTAAACACAAAGCTACATAATGAACTATCTGTGCTCTGCCCACCATGGGTATCGAAACCCGCTTTTTAGCGTTGTAAGTTCACAGACATACCGCTGAGTCACTGGGGGTCAAAAAGTCTTTGTAACTCCTTAGAAGAATGAATTTTTAAGTTTTTAAAAATAGGTGTCATATGCGAGAACTGTTAAAACAATAAATGTATCCTCGTGTCAACAAAAAATACAACATAAAAACTTTTATATAAGGGCATCAGAAATAACTTGCACTCTTGTAAATCTATAAAAGGTATGACAGAACCGTATTGGTGAATGTATTTGCATCGAGGCATAAAATGGTGGAAGAACTTAATATCATAAAAAGTACTACACCTTCACTGAAAGTAGTTCGATTTATACTTTGTATATTTCCAATCAAAGCAGTTGAATCTATGCTACGGATATCTCAAATCATAGTTGGACTTACACCTCGTATACTTCCAATCAAAGTAATCGAACGTGTACCATATATATCTCCAATCAAAGTTGTTAGAGCTATACAAGAGATATTTTCAACCATTTTAGTACCCAAACCTAAAGAAGTCCAATCAAGCTCAACTTTGTGTAGATGTATGTTCGTGTGAATTAATATGTATAATGTGGTAGTAATTCGCAATGCAGTTATCCACTAAAGTTCTTTTAAATGGGTTATAAAGCAATACATAGTTCTTTATGAAGACGAACTGATAAAATGGCTTCCTCAGTGGCATAGGGATGTGTCTGAGGGCTCACAGCGCTAGGAACCGGGTTTCGATACCCGAGGTGGACAGAGCACAGATAGCCCATGCTGTGGGTTTGTGCTTAACTTCACACAAACCAACTTATATTTGTTTAGTACACCAGTATCGTAGTTAAACAGATACATGTTTTTGTTTATGACGTACTAGGCCTAACTAAATATTAGTTCTGCTTATAGTATTCTGCACAATTTATTTTTAATTACGCTTTATGTAATTCATTAAACCAGTTGTAGTTATAGTTTTTTTTATGAGTAATGTTCTGTAAAGGAATTAGAACAGGGCTGGAAATTTGCGAAATTAAACACTGAAAAGCGACAGCATTGAGGAATAATCTAATGTTAGGGTATTTCAGGTTTCTTTAGGTTTTTGCTTTGCTTTATTGCCATAGAAACGGTTGACTTTTATGGTACGAACACTAGTTGTTGTTTTTATCGTTTTTCATGCAGCATTGCACTTAACAATATTTCCACTTCTTCCCTATTACCGTAAGAGTAGACAGACTATAGCCGTGTGCTTTGTTTCCGCTAATCCTTGTTACAGTGCTCACATCTTCATGTCTATTATCTTGTACATTTGCTGTTACAGAAATAAAATATTTTATGAACTTTCACACTTGATGTTAATCGATACACAGGTGTGATTTTCTTTCAGTGTATATAAATTCAACGTAAATGTATATGTCCTTATGAATATGTTAGAGACACAAATATAATCTTCTTTCTTTGGTATTTAAGCCTTACGATTTCATTAGGTCAGTATTGAAATATGCAGAAAATATGAACTCGAGCAAAGCACACATGATAAAAGGTTACAAGGAAATCGAACAGAATTTTAAGAAACAGGTGTAATTTCTACAGTTTTTATACACGTATATCTAGTGATTAGCAAGTCTAAATGATTGTTAACGGACAGCAACTAGAGGACTATTCGTGTTGCTTTTCTACACTTTTGTAAAAAGCCAGTGACACATATTGTTGTAATTACACATTTTCGATGCGTAGTGTTGTTTCTGTAAAGAACTTAGTACAGGTCTCTGAAGTGCTTTTGGTAATGAATTCATTTTACTATAACAGGGGATGTAAAAATATTTTGTCCTCTAAACACCTATCTGTTCTATCCTACACGCTTTCGAGTGCCATCGCAATGAAAAAAAAAGCACATCAGAATTAATGGAAGTAATGGCGCTACTTTTGATGTGGCTTCCATTTTGGACCAGCTTGGGAATGATATGGAAGACCCTTGTGAAACACCAGTGGGATCGAATCACACTTTCAAAAGTGCTGTACTACAAGCACGGCGATTACCAACCGTATGTATAAACTCTACACAAAACCTTATAACTACGTCAACATGATCATTGAAGAAAACTTCGCTTGACAACGAGTTAATTTGTAAAAATAATTATGACGATGAAGGTATTTTTTACTGTTTACTTTTAACTACTCCCCTACTTAAAAAAATATATTTCAGTTAAATTTCACCACTTTCAATCGTTGTTTGACTTCCAGTCTGTCGGTCGCGAGCTAGAATCCAGTCACCTAAGCGTGCTTCCCATTCAGCCGGGCATTATTACGTGACGGGCAATCTCACTTTTCGCTGCTAAAAGAGTAACTTAAAAGTTAGCACCGAGTGGAACTGATTAACGGTCTGCCCTTTGTCTGTCACTTCTAAATTAGAGACGGTTGAAACACATAGCCATCGAAGTGGTTTTGCGCGAAATTCCAAAAAAATAAACCAACGAACAACAAATGCATCTGACACGGTCTTTTGCTTAAGATATTGATTGATTCAATAGCTACCACACGCAGATTTTAATTATTTGTCATGTCGGATGTTTCATCGTATCTCATACAAAGGTATATTTAGTTAGTTATACTGATGAGTAGGTTAATTATTAGTTTCTCTATGAGTACATAGCTTACTCTGATTGGAAGTTAACATTATTTAAAAAAAACATTTTTCAGTATTATAAATCATCAACGTTATATGTGTAAAACTATGCCTAAATTTATCATGGTTTACAATGTTTTTAATGGAATAAAACCACATTGATTTATCTCCGTCGTCCATTGCGGGTAAATGAACCTTGATTTTAGCGTTCTAAGTTCGTAATTTACCGCCTTCCCATAGAAGGACTGTCGTTTACACCCTAATTCATTTATATTACATTTGGTTGAAACACGACATAGTGAGAGTCAGGAGTTTCATTCAAAGCAAAGTTTGGTTTCAAAAACTGTCACAGGTGGTGTTCAATATATTTTTTATCGTTTACAATAACCCAGTTCTGGTTATCTCTAAATGAAGGTTCTCCTACGTGCGCAAACACTTATAGACAGAATGCAGTGAGAGACATAACAGCAATGTTAGTCTGTGAGCCAATCAACTACAGGGTGGTCGCTAGAAAAGCGGAAAATTTGTCAAACAGCTATTTATTTTTATAAAGAATAACTTTTACAAAGTTTTTTAAAGGCATATGTTATATTACACTCATAGATGCTCAAAATGTCGTACATGATATTAAAATCATGCATTTTATTCATGATGTAAAGAAATCAAAATTGAAATGAGTAAGCACGCATTTTATTCATGATCTCATCTGACCCTCAAATTTTCCGCTTTTCTAGCGACCACCCTGTATTTCCGAACAGGTACCCCTTCTTGCGTAAGTCACGAGTTTTGTTGTTGTTGTTTTGTTACTTAGTTATATCCAAAATTTAATTAAGCTTCTTTATTGTTGTTATTTGAATAAGCTTGGCATCAAACTGTAGCCAATAAATCAAATTTTAATGTCATATAGTTTTAACGTTTTAATATTACAGAGAAATATATTTGTTACTGTTTTACGTCTTCATTCCCTCCTAGTAGGGGAATTATGACAGCAGCTCTCTAGGTCTTCCTTCTCCAATTTTTTTACCACTCTTCCGAGAAGGCCCGACATGATCAGGTGGTTAAGCCATTCGACTCGTAATTCGAGGGTCACGGCTTCGAATCCCCGTCATCCCTGCATGGACAAGCGTGTTAAGGCGTGCGACTCGTAAGCTGATGGTCGCGGGATCGCGCCCGCGTCGCGCTAAACATGCTCGACCTCCCAGCCGTGGGAACGTTATAATGATACGGTCAATCCCACTATTCGTTGGTAAAAGAGTAGCCCAAGGGTTGGCGGTGGGTGGTGATGACTAGCTTACACTGCTAAATTACGGACGGCTAGCACAGATAGCTCTCGAGTAGCTTTATGCGAAATTCCAAAAAAACAAACGAATCCCCTTTACACCAAACATGCTCGCCCTTTCAGCTATAGGAGCGTTATAATGTTACGATCAATCCCACTATTCCTTGGTGAAAAGCCCAAGAGTTGGCGGTGGGTAGTGATCACAAGCTTATTTTCCTCTAGTCTTACACTGGTAAATTAGGGTTGGCTATCGCAGATAGCCCTCGTGTAGCTTTACGCGAAATTCAAAAACAAACAAACCCTTCCGAGAAGTACGAATTTTCTCTTCCTGTAGAGATACCTTTATTCGCGTAACGTGCCATATAATATGGTTTTCACACACTATACATCATTGTCAAACACTCAATCAATTTTTTTATTTTTACTCTGCTAAAATGTCTTTCCTCAAGCGCAAGGCTACACAATAGTTTGCAAAAACAACAAACAATTCATATAGATTTTATAGATGCTGATTTTATAGATATATATATACATTTCTTACATGAACAATGAATGTGAGCTAGTGTTAACTATGGATAACCTTTCCTGGTGATTACTGGACATCCTGTTTATTGCCTTTTTGTGGCTGCACGCTTAAAGATAATTACTTTCATCAAACACACCTCCGGTCGTTAAAAGATCTTGGACCAAAGATTCAACGGTACAATTATTTGCAGTGTCACTGGTGTGTGTATAAGTAAAGTAGGGGTTGAGAACCTACCATTACTTGACGCGATAAAAGCTCTCAAGAGTTAGTTTTAATCTAAATCTTCAAAGTTTATATCCTTTAATTTGAAACTGTTTTTTCGAATGAAATCTGTTCATGTTGGTATTCGAGTAATTTGTTGTCAATATAAAAACACTGATTTTTTCTAATGTAAATGAATGGTTATACATTCATACGTGCTTTAGGCTTTTCATTTAGTATAATGTGTTATTATAGTCTTTTTGGACAATTTAAAATTTACGCGCTTTTTTATATGTCAAGTACCTCTTTGTTAATGGTCTCACGTGGTCTGGTGGTTAGGGAAATCGACTCGAGATTTGTGGTTTGCAGGTTTGTATCTCCTTCACACAAAACATAGTCCCCCTTTCAACTGTGGAGTTATTACAATGTTCTATTAATTCCACTGATCGACGGTAAATGAGAAACACAATAGTTGGCGGTTGATGGTATTGACCAAATAACTGCTTTACCTCTTGTCTGTCAGTGCTAAATTACTTATTTCTCGCAAGTATGTATTTTGTCTAAATGTTATTAATGAAAATATATTTTGTTATTCTAAACCGTATTCATTCATATTATCTCCGGAGTTCGATCAGATTTTTCTTTTTTTTGCAAAAAAAAATGTATCCAAGTTTAATGTTAATACCAATATGTCTTATGATTCCAAATTTTAATTGTTTATTAATATTATTATCACAACAAAATGGAAAGAAATTTGCTGTGTCATTCTCTATGTTCCTGGTAAAAATGTGCTCGTTCTTGGTACCAAGCGTTTACAGTTGTTGTTTTGAATTAAGCACAAAGCTCACCACGAGTATGGAAACCCGGGTTTTTGCGTTGTAAGTCCACAGACATATCGCTGGGCCACTAGAGGACCTAGCAGAAGCAGATTGAAAGAATTATTATAACTCATTTGATTATGACATAACTCACTTTATCAAATTTACACTCTAAAAGTCATTTCATGATTTTTCATCACTTCGGAACCGTTTTTTAAAACGTATGTGTGATTAATATGTGACTTGTTCCTAGAGAACCTTTCAGAAAATTTTGTTCAATGAAATTTACTCACAATAGTCCGAATGTTGATGTTTTATCCATCTGTAACACAAGCGTGTTAATATTCCGTGCTTTAAACACAATAAGGACATTTCTATGGCAACAAGATTCGAGAATGTTGTGTTGAACAAGTTGCCAGAGTGATAAAAAAAAACGGTATTGGTGTCTGCAGTAAAGAAACATTTGTTTATAACAACATTTCTCTGAACTCAAAGTACTTGACCAACAGCTTTATTGCCAGATGCTGTGCTGTACCAGACTGGTTATCTGTAGATGACCAGGAGTCTTAGTGCCTGTTACTATGACGACAGTGTCATTTCAGCGCCATACTAATGAAAGATGACACTTTGCACAAGAGAATTGGAGATTCTGCTTTAATTGCATGTTGTTTTTTAATTACAAATATCCATAGCCTCTTATGCTATAAGGGAAACAACAAATTATTTTCTGTTGAACTGCGAGGCAACTTTAAAAAGTTAAACTCGAATAATGAAAACTGTAATAACTTTGAACAGTCCGTACGACATAAATTTATTTTGGTTAATCTAAAAAAAAAAAAACAACCTTCAAGGTAAGTGAAGAAAATCTCAAAATCCAACTTTGTCTTATTTTTGGTTATTTCTGTCTTAGACCTAGGATAAACCATTGATATCCTAGAAATAGATGTACTAAAGATATTATCAGCCATCACGCCCTGTAGAAATAGTGAGGAATAATTCTAAGGTAAAAATCATCCATTGTTTGTCTTTATGATTTACAAAACTAAAGACTAGACAGGTAACTACATGTAGAAAAGAGAGTCACAGTATCTCCAAGTGTTGCTGAAAATAGGCGAGTATCTGAATGAACTGTAGGTTATGCTGAAGATAGGCGAGTATCTGAATAAACTGTAGGTTATCCGTCAGTTCATTCCGTTTGACTTTGGAGGCCAGTCAACTGGCTAATTGAACTGAATGATTGAAAAATGGCAGTACTAAGAGTGCTTTTAGCACTCGAAAGAACTTACATTGATTTTGTTCCATGATATTTAACTTGCGTAGAGTACGAATTACTTTAGAAAAGTTCGTCAAGCTCACATTAAGTGTTTGTCATTGAAAATCTTGGAGACGTGTTTTAGCAAATAAAGAAATCAGGTTTCAAATTGAAACAAACAAAAAAGATTCATACGTCTGTAAGGTTTCTTGGTCATTTTGTAACCAAGGAGGGAGTGTCCACTAATCATGCAAAGTTCCGACTGACTTATCATTGGCAAGAACGCTTTTATATCTTGGAAATTAAAGCCAGTTATAGTGGTACTGGTGTTATCATAGATACAGGAATGTATAAACCATATTATCATGTGTGTCTAATATATATTGCTGGCTTCTGACAATCGATACCGCACAGCAGGAAGATAAACCGCTTCTGTATGCAATGTTTATCAAACACTATATCATCTTTTACTCACACGGACTATGTGTGTTTAGTTGAAATGGTTAATGAGCTCCAAATATCCATAAAATGCCATTCATTACATTTGTAAAATTGTTCAGTATAGCAACATTGTAAAGCAGATGGTGGTGTTTTTTGTTTTTTTTATTTTAAATGTCCATCTATTGGACATAACACAATCTTAAAAGCTACAGTAGCAATTAGTAGTGGTGAAGATTTTAAATTAAAGCTCTGAAGGAAGCAACTCAAGAGCTAGAAAATACCTAAGATATAGTGTCCTTCGAATAGAACATATATCCATGACACATGTATAACCAAGCTGACATACTGTACTGTTGCTAATTGTCACAAAAACATTATATTCGATCTGTGATAAAGTCAAAAATATCTAGAGGTCTAAACCAGAAGCTACACAACAAGTGCAATATATAGAAGGAGTTCTTTTTTTTCAAATTTATGTTAAAATGTCGAGATACGGATAAGCTATCTAAAAAATAAAAAAACAGTTATGCTAGAGAAAACTCTTTCAAAGAGTTGTCGGTTCTGCTTTACAGAAAATAGACATCCTGGATATATTTAATTTTTTCCTGAAAACTAGTAATTATAACTTATATGTGCTAATTATTATCAGTTACTACATTAAATGTGCTGAAGCTAATCCATTGTTTAACACTTCATTGATTCACAGGTTACCTTATAGTGATAACATAATTTGAATCACCTGGAGAAATTTGGTGTGGTACTTGATCATATCGTTTTCAGTCTGGTTATCAGGTCAAAAGTATTACACAAACTGTCAAATATAAACTTGCAAAGGAAGAAAATCCTCAGTAAGGTGATTGGACTGACCACATGCCAGAAATTACGGTGGTGTATGAAGCATTGTTGACCAATTGTTTGCCATTCTTAGTGATTTTCAGACATCAAGTACAGATTTCAGTGGATCTGATGTATAGATCATCTCTCATTGTAGATATGTCTTCAGGGATATATAGTATTTAAAATACACGTTTGCTGGTTCATATTAACATGTGCTAAAGTTTCCATTTATCAAGATAACTATTACGACAAGACTATTAAATCCTTGTTATGGCTTTGATATATTTCTTCAGTGCTGAAGCAGTGGAGACGTTATAACGTGACGGTCCATCCCACTATTCTTTGGTAAAAGAGTGGCCCAAGAGTTGGCGGTGGGTGGTGATGAATAGCTGCCTTCCCTCTAGTCTCACACTGATAAATTAGGGACGGCTAGCACAGACAGCCCTCGAGTAGCTTTGTGCGAAATTTAAAAAAAACCTCCAGCCTTATACTACCAAATTAGGGACGGCTAGCGAAGATAACCATTGAGTAGTTTTGCGCGAACTTCAAAAACAAGCAAGCAAACAATCTTTTTATTATAGAGTTAGGCGAAATGTTATAACATTATCCAGGTACCTTAATTAATGTAGATTGTCGTATGGTGAATTCAAAAAGACTCAAAGACCCCTTAGATATTATTAACTATTTCTGTTCTGAGCTTTGTTGATAACACTAATTATTTCTCTACTTACTCCACTAAAGTATAGTTTGATCAAACTTGTTGTTTGGGATCTATTGATTTAACAAGAGCTTTTATCTAAACAACGTATGGTGCTGCTGTTTTTATTAAATTCATATGTTACACTTGTAACAGAGAACATTTGTCATCGGTTAATCTTAAAACGTTGGATTCTCATTGGCTTTATTTAATTCTTGTAATAGTTTTTCCTTCATAATTTCAGACAGCACTGATGGAGGATTCTGTATGACTAATGGAGTTGTTTTGTAACTTCACAAGTGAAACCTCCATGGATCAGCTTATCCACCTCACTGGCCTGTTAGGTAAGCTTCAGTGTAAGTGTAAGTGTAGGAAACAAACATGTATCACTACCGAAAATTCGATGTACACTGGAGTTCTTATACTTCTTTTACGTTCTTCTGAGTATTTCCTGAAATGATTTAATTACTTATGACCATCAGGTTATGACATTCAATCCTCTGTCACGGGCTGAGCTTCCAGTCTTTTAGAGGTTGAATAGATTGAGCATTTTTAATAATGACGTTTGTTCTGTGCAGCCAGAACTTTGACAGTTTTTTTTTATTTTTTGTTGCCTATCATCATGATGGACCAACTGCTTTACACCCAACTCGAACGTAAACACTAAGGGCTCAGCGTTTGTCAAACTCCAGTTTCTACGTTCGGAAAATGGAATGAAATGACCGTATTAGTGACTTTAAATTTCCTGTTTGACTTTTTAAATGTCAAAAGTGACTTTGTCCTAATTTTGTAACAAGATTTCTCACAGACCTTGATAAAGGTTAAGTATGTGATACTAAATTGGTTTTTGAGCCCCACACGTCAATACGTTTCAAGCCATCTGATACACATATGCTCTGCTTGACAACAATGCATACTGCCAACAACCTTGTGATGTGATTTTTACTGCAAACGGCTCTGCTGTAAGGCCAAAGAACATCATTCTTCCCTATTGGCTTTCCATACTCCATCTAATGTAAGAAGATGGTAGATTCCTAGAATCCGTTTTAACAGTCCAGTCACAAAGAAATCCATAGGTTCTGCATTCAGCGTCTTGTCTGCTATATTTATATGGAATAGTATAAACATTTATTTCAGTCTCCAACAGTATGCAAATGTTTAGCAGATATACCATGTAGACAGCTTGATTACATTGCGTAATGCATCGTTTGTCACGTGAACAGCTTTTGCCATTGACCTTCGTGCCATGAATTATCACCTGTTACAAAGCATTGAACTTTGCCTGTCACAGCTGAGTTATGACTTGTTGAACTTTCTGTCAAGACCGTACTACTGTCACAAGTTCGTTTATATTATTTTCTTCTTGATTTCAAATGTCATTAATTACAATTAATATCCCCATCCTGGATTACCCGATATAAATACATATTTTTAATCTGCGTGTATGAGCATTTGCGTCAGATAAGACTGTAGCATACCCTTCCCGAAAGCAATACATTTTTGGTGATATCGCACTTACGCCAAACAATATCAAAATGTAGTTCTGATACATTCCATTCCACCACAACTTTTATACCGTCTGAAATTATCACGTAGCTTATTAGTTTGCATATTCAAAGTAATTTCAATATAATATATTCAACCCTCTGTACAAATAATTGTTATTGCTACCTGTTCTCTGCCCACTACGAGTATCGAAAGCCGGTTTCTAGCAGTTCAAGTCTGCAGACATACCACCGTGCCGCTGAGGGGGGGTCAATATAAATAATAAAAAATGGAAATATAATCACCTTGTATTATCTGTCAACGTGGTCACTCATCACTTTGGAAACTTTATACCCACAGAGTATAAATGTTTACACAGCTAATAAGCTTATATGATTAAGATCCAGAAGTACACAGCACTGATAGTCTGAAAGCTTATGTGCTTAAAGTTTGAAAGCATATTAAATTGGAAGGAAGATGTTTTTATACAAAATCTAAGTTTATAAAGAGCAAAATAAAAGTTATACGCTAGTAATTTAAAAAAAAAATCTAAATCTAACAGCATAAAACTTTCATGTACATTTTTTTTATTTCATGCTTGAAATTTAAAATTTTCAAAATAAATATTACTGCATGTCGTTATTTTCTCACTCTGTTTGGTAATGATTGACCTCTCTTGTCGTTAACCGATCTGACCTAAATTATATTTTGCTGTGTGCCTTTATTGCTTGTTTTGAATTTCGCGCAAAGATACTCGAGGGTTATCTGCGCTAACCGTCCCTAATTTAACAGTGTAAGACTAGATGGAAGGCAGCTAGTCATCACAACCCACCGCCAACTTTTGGGCTACTCTTTTACCAACGAATAGTAAGACTGACCGTCACATTATAACGCCCTCACGGCTGAAAGGGCAAGCATGATTGGTGCGACCGGGATTCGAATCCGTGACCCTCAGATTAGGAGTCGAACGCCTTAACACACTTGGCCATGCCGTGCTGTGTCTTTATTATTTACACTCATTTGTCATAGGAAGTTCCCCTGTGAATATATTTCATCCTTGTGTCTACAGAGATTTATCATAAGTAAGATAGAAAAATAGAAATAGCGTCATCATAGCTTTGCTACGGTTTGATCGATCAGAGAACATGAACTCCCTTAAGTGCGTGTGGTCTATATTTGATGAGGGAGGATCCTGGTAAACCTACTTTCTAGGACTACCTGAAAGAGATTTAATGTCAAGAATGGGCTGTAATCCCAGAGTGCAGGACAATGTGAAAGCATATTGTTAACTGTATGGTAAAAAGTTGCACCAGAAAATGCTAACCCTAATTAGTGCTATGTATGGTTTCAGAAAAACTAAAATCCGTTTAGGTTTCGTTGTCTACTTGGTTATATCAGGTCTTTCTATATGTGTGTATATTATACGTTACTGTGTTGAAGGGTTCATGTTTGCATTCAATAATAAAGATATTAGTGATGTTCTTATATAAAGCACGGTTCTGCTACTGCAAAGTTACCTTTAAGGGCTCTCCATGGTAAAGACTGGTAGTAGAGGTGTATCTATTTTTATACATAACCAGTATACTTGACTAATATTTAATTATTGCTAACGACGTTTGGATTGGTAAACATGTGAAGAGACAGAGATGCTGGAAACTCTGATTCCCTCTTTGTATAATGAGACCATTCTATGTGATATGTCATTCTCAAAAGTCCACGAAAACCTCGAAATTGAATACACTTTAGTTGTTGGTTAGGATTCTTTTCTAGCAGTATTAACTTGGTGTTTGTCCTGTGGAATCGTCAAACTTATTTGTGTATTGAGTTCCTAACCAGATAGCCCGGCATGACCAAGTGGTTAAGGCACTCGACTCGTAATCTGAGGGTCGTGGGTTTGAATTCCCATCACACTAAACACGCTCTCCCCTTCAGACGTGGAAGCGTTATATATGACGTTCAATCCCATTATTCGTTGGTAAAAGAGTAGCCCAAGAGTTGGCGGTGGGTGTTGATGACTAGCTGCCTTTTCTCTAGTCCTACACTGCTAAATTAGGGACGGCTAGCATAGATTGCCCTCGAGTAGCTTTGCGCGAAATTCAAAACAAACCCAACCATAGAGTCTGGCTTGAAAAATAATATTAGTCTGCTCATTTTCGCTTGTCTGTATTTTTGTTTTGTTTGGCTTTTTTAAGAAACAGTTGTTCCGGGGGTCTCGAGATACTTGTACAATTTATATTTAGTTTGAAAAGTTTGTGGTTTAATATCCACCTTTCCGTTCTTTGAAAAAAAATCTTGTTAAAGTGAAAATTACACTGTTAAACAATGATGCAAAATCATGCTCTTCAAAGAGAGCCCGAGAAACAATAAAGGAAGAAATTGAATTGTTTTCCTTTAAGGAAAATACTGTGAAACATGTGTTTTGTCACCAAGTGTAAAAACACAAATTACGAGTATCAAATTTCTTGCTTCATAAGATACCTCAAGTGAGGTGAAGATTGCTTCTTTTCCACCTTTTTAAGCCCACACTTGCCCTGTCTTATTAAGAGCCAAGCAAAAGTAAATTGGCCTAATGTTATCAAAACATTCTGGTTGCATTGGATACAAGAGAGAATAAGTGAAAATGTGGAAGTGCAGCTACACTGAAGAAAATAAGTTCATGAAATATTTGACACCATATCCGAAACAAGTGGAGCTGACAAGTATCCAATAACAGTAATAAAAATGTAATATATGGTTTGAGTTAAAAAGAGTACCGAATATTCATTGGAAGAGCTCAAGGGGAAAACTTTAATTAAACAATTTCAAAGTTAGGCCAAGACTTTGTTTGTTTGTTTTAGAATTTCGCACAAAGCTACTCGAGAGCTATCTGTGCTAGCCGTCCCTAATTTAGTAGTTTGAGACTAGAGGGAAGGCAGCTAGTCATCACCACCCACCGCCAACTCTTGGGCTACTCTTTTACCAACGAATAGTGAGATTGATCGTTACATTATAACGTCCCCACGGCTGAAAGGACGAGCATGTTTGGCGCGATGGGGATGAGAACGCTCGACCCTCAGATTACGAGTCACACGCCTTAACACGCTTGGCCATACCGGGCCGTTAGGCTAAGTTCAGATTTATTGATGTACATAATGAAGTAAAATTACAAATAATTGAAAAATTTTTCCGACAAGTCTACAAAGTCAAGAAGTTCGAAATTACTATGCAACGTTTACCTGCTACTTGTTCGTAGATGAGAACAACTAAAACATTAAAATTGCAAATGGAGAGACCGGAGATATAAAAGTGTCAAAGTAAACATTTATTAAACATTTTGTGTACTGAAAAGTGTGTGCTAACAACGACGATCAGCGTCAGTCTAGATGGAAAACAGGAACTAGCGTGAAAAATCATTATTTGCATTTCTTTTTGGCCCGGCTTGGCCAAGGGTGTTAAGGCGTGCGACTCGTAATCTTAGGGTCGCGGGTTTGCATCCCCATCGCGCCAAACATGCTTGCCCTTTCAGTTGTGAGGGCGTTATAATGTTACGATCAATCCCACTATTCCTTAGTTGAAGAGTTGGCGGTGGGTGGTGATGACTAACTGCCTTCCTTCTAGTCTTACACTGCTAAATTAAGGATGGCTAGCACAGAAAGCCCTCGAGTAGCTTTGTGCGAAATTCAGAAAACAAACCAGCATTTCTTTTTTTCGAATTTGTTGTTGTTTGTATTTAAGAAAATCAAACAAATAAGTTAATTCCACTAACAGCAGAGTATGTCAAATTAGCAAAAACAATATAAAAATTAAGGATAAAAGGCAAAGGTCGCCAAAGTACAGCTGGACAAGACTGAAAAATTTTAGCTTGCACCAAAGAAGCTGAACGGATACTCTATTTCAAACGAGACAGGCAGACATTTGAGTTTTCTCCTCTACTACCTAGCCGACTTAAAGTTAAAAAAAATAGACAATGTATGACGACATAAGCTTGGATGCTTTTATAATTACCACCCATTCCAACAATAAAAGTTAGCAAAAACATTTACTGGGCTGCTCTGACTAAGCTGAACTGATTAGTATCCCTGATTATTTTGAAATAAGGCTTACACTATTCTGCTGTGACTAGTCTGAACTGGGTCATAGGCTCAGTTTCCCTGACTTATCGGAACTGAATAGAGGAATAAGGATCCCATAACTAATCTGACAGAAACCCGCACTAGGCCGCTCTGACTTATCTGAACTTGGTTTTGGGCTAAGCTTCGTTGACTAATCTGAACTTGAACTGACACTCTTGATAACGACACGAACGGTAGACAACAAGGAAACAGTAAAACAATACTTCCCTAGTTTGTAATAAATACAGAAAAGTAAGTACTAAACAGTCACTCAGTACACTCATGAAAAATACGGACTAACAACGCCGGACTAGAAAGTCCACTTCGGAGTCTTTATGGCCAAACTACCCTTCGAGTGTAAAAAAGCCTAAAATAGGTACTTGCCTTTAAAAATGGTACTTCTAGTGTTCTGGTTTAAAGCAGTTCTACGTAGGCTTCTATAACGGAAGTATTAAAGGAGTTTTGTCTAAGATAAAAATAAAGTTACAATATCTTAGACTCGACGTCTAAAGCTATCACATCCTAACTTAGGTAGATCAACATTATCTATCCTAAGATAGAAAGAACTGCCATGCTTAAAAGTAAATTATTTTGGCATATGCTTATTTCGAGTAGGAACTAAATAGCAGGAAAGAATACGAATGCGTATAGAATTTTCACACCCCTATCGTATCATGGAGAAATAGGATAGATATACTTGAAGTCTGAAGATTCAGCACTCAGAATAAAATTTTTTATTTTTATGTGTTATGCAGTATTCATTACGTCAAGCAATAATTTCACGAATTAATACTAATCGCATCTTCATAACTGACTCTGATGTAAATTAAGAGATATAACTAAATCTCGGGGTAAAACTGTATCTAATAAAAAACAATGATATATCTGAATAAATCTTGTAAATTCGTTTCATCCAAAAGAAACTTTTGGGCCAAAGTTGAATTAGATAATGAAATAAAAATGCATACGACTTTCCATGTTCGAGAAAGCAATGATTCCTTACCGAAGTTGCTGTTATCTGCAAAAAATGATATATATTATTAACTGTCAGAAGTAAAACAATACCTTCAGACACAAACTAGAGAAAAATGAAGGAGACATAAACCATTCAGAAGAAAATTTACTTTTGATAAAATTGTGGTTATTTGGTCGCTATATAAGACTATGATAAAAACAAGCAGGTTGAGAGCGAGCTGACATGCTAGATAATTACCGTGAGACATAACTTCATGTGTAACATCAATCTTTACTCTAGAAGTAACATCAACCTTTATATATAAGTGCCTTCAAAAATAGCATCAGTCGTTACTTAGAAGTAACATCAACCTCTACTTAGAAATAATTTCAGGAGTAGCATTAATCTTTACTTTAGAAATAACTTCACATGTAACGTTAGTCTTTACTTTGAAGAAACTTCGTATATAAACTTTTACTTAGAAGTAACTTCGATGTAGCATTAATCTTTACTTTAGAAATAACTTCAGAAGTAACGTTAATCTTTACTCAAAAGTAACATCAAAAGTAACGTTAGTCTTTACTTAGAAGTAACATTAATCTTTACTTGAAAATAACATCGGTCTTTACTCTCGAAGTAGTGGTTGACCGGAACAAAAAATGATGTCATCTTCCATTACACTTTGTTAAATGATTGAGAGAAAATTCCAGTACAATTTGTCTAATTCGGTTAAACAAAGTTATCAAATATTGAAAACATAGCATTCAGTTGGACAGATAAGTTAAAACTTCGTGAGCCAGTGTTAAAACATTGTACACTGCGCAGCACGAAGTTTAAAAAAAATTAGAAATAAAACTAATTCAGCCTTATACCTGTGAGAGAGAAAACTAAAAAAAAGACACATTCATTTAATTGCAAAAGTAGAAAAATACAAGCGCACAAACGCGTACATATAAAAATAAAATACACTTGTTTAAATGGAAGAGTTTCAACATTATTCAGACACACTTGTCTGTGATAACAAACACTTACACACTGTATATGTAACGCTCTGACAGGAAACAAAGATAAACAGGCTCAGTGGGAAACTCGATCGACATCAGGGTTGCAGCCTATCGGTAGGCGTATGAAAACGTTGTGCAATACGTGTATATGACAATCCCTGAGAAACAGGCTCTCTATATTCTCAGCATATATAACACGACTGTCCTCTGGAGAACGCCTAGCTTTGCTTCAGGCAAGTGGTAACACATCAATCCCGTAGAGACTGCTAGGCTGTAATTCAAAGACCTGTAACATGAAAATCCTCGGAGAGTCGCTAACTCCACGTTAGGCAGATGCATCACTGCAATTTCTGGGAAACTAACTAGCTGCAGGGTAGACAGTTAGTTATACTGTGAGAGCTTCTAATAAAAAGACTAGCTCCTCTATAGAATGTTCTATTGTGTTTGATCCTGTAAAACAAACAAGCTCTAAATTAGACAGTTGAGAATGATATGGAGTAAACTGGCCAAGATTTAAAAAAAGTAAAAATCCCAGTTCCTGAGAGATTACATTAACTTTACAAGACGAACATTTTAATTTCTTTAGGTTTTTCTTCCCTTCATGTAGATCCTGACTTTGCCTTCACTGTTACACTGTTCTTATTCCTAGTAGGTGTTTTTTAGAGACAGACGTCTTCTACTTTAGACAATTGAACGTCACTGAACACTAGGGTCTCTCTATACATCTCCCCAAGAAACAGAACGCTTTAATTTTGAAAACTGACTAGTTATATTGTAAATAAATGTAATATGAAAATGGGCGATAGCGACTAACTTTAATGCAAACAATTGTAACATAAGACTGTAGGCCTGGCATGGCCAAGAGCGTTAAGGCATGCGCTTCGTAATCTGAGGGTCGCGGGTTCGCACTCGAGTCGTGCCAGACATGCTCGCCCTCCCCGCCCTGCGAGCGTTATAATGTTCGGTCAATTCCACTTTTCGTTGGTAAAAGAGTAGCCCAAGAGTTAGCGGTGGGTGGTGATGACTAGCTGCCTTCCCTCTAGTTTTACACTGCTAAATTAGGGACGGCTAGCACAGATAACCCTCGAGTAGCTTTGCGCAATTATCCAAATGACAAACCAATTAAATGATGCTATATATACATTTTTTTTTCTGAAATGCATCTTTTTGTCATTCACGGATTCCTTTTTTTTCTGGACATGTCATGGCCCAGTGGTTTGGGCACTCGACTCGCAACCTGCGGGGTACAGGATTTGAAACCGATCATGCTTGCACTTTCAGCAGTGAGGGCGTTATAACAATACAACGAATCCCACTATTTGTTAGTGAAGAAAAGTCTGTTTCAATATTAGGAATGAATAGTCACATAGCTCCAGACAATTTTTACGAACAATTGAACGAAAAAAAATTACAGTTAATTTAGCATTTTGCTATACGTTCCTTTTGTCGGAAAATTATGAATTGTGACCGTATGGTATTTTAGGTTATTTGTGATACGCAAAGGACTTTATGTTAACTCCTGCAGACAGATAAGCGTGACTTGACGAGCTCCATTCTCAACAATAAAATAACCAGCTTTGCTGTAAATAACACGAGATGTTCCAGTAAATTTATGTTTTCATCACCTGTTCTTTAATTTTTGTCAAGAGACTCTCTGCTCAATTTTCTTTTATACAAAACACACCAGTATTTATAAGAGACTGAATAGTTCTGTTTAACATACACGTGTTGTTAAAGTTTGTTTTTTATATAGATTCTGCAATAATTATTAGCATTAATTTACACTTAATAGACAGAGGAAACATTCCAGTCTAGAGTACTAAAAACTGAAAGGCTTGCATTGCATTAAGTTTGTTTTAATAGTCGTTAAGCGCGAAGCTACAGAGTGGTTAACTGTAATCTGCTCACCATGGGTGTCGAAACCTGATTTCTTGCGTCGTAAGCCTACAGATTACAGAGGGAGTTTATACTAAATTCAAAAGTTTACAGAATAAACCCAAAAATTTAACTAGTAGTACCCACTATGTAACCGTTTTACGTCGAAAAACCAGTTCATGTTTCTCCACAAATGGATTGGCATTCTGCTGATACACACCAATCTCTAAATTACAACTAGTTAACTCACATCAAAATAACAATAATAATTGCAACAAGTAAGTTTCTCGTTGTTTCTCACAGAAGTAACAAGACTTTTAAGACGTTTTGGACTTTTGACAGAATTTCAATGTTTTAAGAATGCTTTTTCGAAATGTGTGACTGTCTCTGTCAGTTATTATGTTTTATGTGGTAAAATGCATAAAACTATCCCACATCCTATGGACAAACCAAGGTAGTCTTTCTTTTGGGCAATTAGCGGTTTGAAGAAGTTAATATTTAGGTTACAATGGAACATCAGTATGGCACTCAATAGCTAAATTTCTGACAGATAAAAACCAAGAATTATTTCTATCAAAGAACAATTTAATATGTTTAAGATTTTTACCAGAATTTAAATTATGATCAGTTTCACAGTTCTTACATTTTACAAGTGTCAAATCTATTAAATGGTCTTTTCACATAATTCGTAAAGAGTGGAGTGATGTAATATTTGGTATTAGATTAGGAATATGTGTGTGTATATTTCACTTATAGCAAAACCATATTAGGCTATCTGGTGAGTCCACCGAGGGGAATCGAACCCCTGATTTTAACGTTGTAAATCCGTATACCTGCGGGAAACAATTAAGGATATACTAAAACCGTGAGTTGAAACAGAACGATATAATAAAGCTTGGAACAGCTTTGAACGTTGTTTTATTACTGCAAACCTACACAATGACCTATCTGTACTCTATCCACATTGGGAAATTGAACAATGGATTTAACTTTGTAAGTCCACAAACACACCGCTAAGCTAGAAGGGGACACCATCGAATGCAGCTGTATCACAACACAATAAAAGTTGAGTTGTAGCTCTTTCTACCACTATAAAAGTTGTTTTTTTCATTTTAAAATGAAATAAGCTGAAAAAAGGTATTGAGATATGTGTGCTCTAAAAGCCTTTCTTTTTGGTCTCTGTGTGTGTAGGTGTTGTCGGTCTTTTACAGTATCCTGGTGGATTGTGGAGAGTGTGTTATGATTAGTTGGATTATCACTGTTTCTGATTTCCTGTAGATTCAACCAATGGTATCCACAGGTTACTCACCTCTAATCCGGAATCTCTGTTTAGTGAAGGTTTAAATAGTTTAATATAAAATGATATAATATTGTTTGATTGAATCTACAAGAAATCTCTTCTACAATCAGAAATAATGATAATTCAACCAACCATAACACGCTCTCCACAATCCACCAAGACAATTTAAAAGACCAACAACACAACGACCTGACGACAAAAGCCGAAAGACATTCGAAACGTTGTTCTCTACACTTGTATCTCCACAACAGACAGTTGCTGTCCATTCTACAAAGTTTCATCACGGAATATTCTGCCTGAACAATCTATCAAAGAATAAATAACTTGTCTTTTGGTTTTAATTATTTATGTTTTCCCAATCCCTTGAAATAACGTATAAAAATCCCACTAAGATGCGATTTTTTTTTCTACGTGAATTGTTTAATTATTTTAATAATGTACACGTTAAATTCAAAGTATATATATTCGTTTTGCGTATATTTTTAATTATGCTAAAAGCATTCATTATTATTTTCAAGACATATCTTACCTAGTATTTAAGAACATGCTATATAAATTGTTTCCAGCCAACAATGTTATTTTACAAGCTCAAGACTAATGCTTTAACATGAAACAATGAACATGAAGTAGTGGTCTGAATACATCACAGTTTCTAGCATCTAGTGTCTAGCATTGGTGGATATTCAAGTATAACCTAAGTTAACAATATTATTTTGATCTTAACGCTTTCCATAAGAGAAGTAAACGTTTATGAATCTCTACTTTTAAATCTGTGGTAAACTTACTTCTACGCCATTTCGTTAACACCAAATACCACAATACTTTATTCTTCAGAGTCATTACTGTAAAATGGTTATATTTTACATATAACCCATTGAGTATTTTGTGCTTAATAAAAATAGCAACAACAAAATACTGAATAAATAACATTGGACTATCAGACATAGTATATTTTCCACGGAACTCTGTTATATTTTTCACGAGCTGGGAAAGCACGCGTATTCTATGAGTTATTGCTTTGAAATTAAAAACAACGATAAGCACGAGAAATAATATAACATAAGTTACGAATATTAAGTCGTGTCTTCGTACAAAGTAATCATGGTCTACAATTATAAACATTTTTAATTTATTTATTTTGTACAACATAATTTTGCTGCTAGTTCGAAAACTCTGCTATGCTATTGGTATAAAGATAAAAATGTTAATTATAGGGAAGGTTTTAAAGGCACTCACTACCCGCAAATGTAATACGGTCCTACTGAAATTTGTCATTCGCTTCAGTGTGATATTCATTTCTTAAGTATAAACAAACTATCCTCGATAGAGACGTAAAACTGTTTAATGTAAATAAACACAAAAGTAATTTGATATCGGTTGACTAATTTGTCCTAATAGTCCAAGGTGTAAAGAACGTATCGAAATAAAATCGTTTTAGCTAAATATGCTTTGGGTTAAGAAACAAATGCGACATTTAAATACACATAGGAGATCACGTTTAAATAACTCTTGAAGCCTCCATTTGTCATTAACTACAAATGTTCTATCACACGAAATTAAGAAAAAAACATTCTGATTAGTTATAAAGTAAGAGTCGGGGAAGTTTAACGCCTAAGATACTGCCAGTTTGGAGTTAATGAAAACATTATTTCGTAGCCTTCGAGTCCCTCTCCTTGTTGGCTAGAGGTAAGTTAACGGATTTACAACTCTATATTGCCGGGTTCGATTCTTTCCGGTGAGCAGGGTGCAGATAACTCATTGTATAGCTTTGTGGTAAAACACCAATCAAATATCACCTTAATTTTTTGTCTATAACAATACATATTTGTCATTAAAATGTATATTGTCAAAATAAATCAAACATACTGCTACA
The DNA here is from genome assembly GCA_011833715.1 of Carcinoscorpius rotundicauda. NCBI lineage: Eukaryota > Metazoa > Arthropoda > Merostomata > Xiphosura > Limulidae > Carcinoscorpius > Carcinoscorpius rotundicauda. The sequence goes on from CM022395.1 coordinate 55,025,531, forward strand.
TTAGCCGGGGCTACAGCCCATTCTTGGTATGGATTCTCTTTTAGTTATTCCAGGGTAGTGAGTTTACAAGGATCTTTTCGCATGGCCAGGTAAGTTAAGGCACTCGACTCGTAATCCGAGGGTCGCAGGTTCGAGTCCCTGTCACGTTAAACATGCTCGCCCTTTCAGCTGTGGGAGAGTTGTAATGTAACAGTCAATCCCACTATTCGTTGGTAAAAGAGTAGCTCAAGAGTTGGAGGTGAGTGGTGATGACTAGTTGCTTTCCCTTTAGTCTTACATTGTAAAATTAGAAACGGCTAGCGCAGATAGCTCTCGGGTAGGTTTACGCGAAATTCAAACAAACAAACAAACAATCCTTTTGAAAGTGTCCGACGTCCAATACAGACTACACGTGCTTAAGGGAGCTCGTGTCCTGTGAGTGGCCAAACCACGGCAGGGTTGTGATGAAGCTCTTTCGTCTACACCATTTTAGTTATGACAACTTTCTGCAGACATAAGGGATAAACACATTCACAGAGTAATTTACTTCAACAAGCAGTTGTAAACAATAAAAGTCGTTTAAAATTCAACTAAATCGTTTTTTGTTTAAACCAGTTAGATTTTATACGTAAATCAGTTAATGATATCTTAGTTTTAGAATACGTCTTTACGTTGTGGTAATCTGAAACTCATAAAACACTTGATAGGCAAACTGTGCATTATTAAGTGAAGGTTTTGTTGGTAACTACAGACGGACCACCATGTTATATAATTCACAGTAAGGTGTCACTGTGATGTCATCTTTGTTAGTATATATATATAGACATTATTTTCGCTGTTGATAACAGAAAATATTGTTATCCTTTTCAAATGTAAACATCCACAAAATTACTGTTATAAAATGAAATTTAATTTTTACAATAAAAATAAACTACTAGTAATTTTATTTATTTGTTTGTGATTGTTGATTGTTACAACAGGTCTTTAACAAAGGTGTATAATTGTTTCTTTAACCAAGTTGTTCCTAAAATAGAGCCCGGCATGGCCAAGTGGGTTAAGGAGTTCGACTCCTAATCTGAGGGTCACGGGTTCGAATCATCGTTACACTAAACGTTCTCACCATTACAGCCGTGGAGACGTTATAATGTGACAGTCAGTACAACTATTCGTTAGTAAAGGAGTAGCCTGAGATTTGGCGGTGAGTGGTGATGACTAGCTTCCTTCCCTCTTACACTACTACATTAGGAACTGCTAGCGGAAATAGCCCTCGTGTAGCTTTGCACGAAATTCAAAAATTAACAAATCCTAAAATAGAGTAAATTATTGAAATTTATCATTCGCTTCTGTGTGATATAAGTTATAAAGTGTACATCTGCGTTTTCATTAATTTTTTTTTACAATATTTTTGTTTATATTTATCAATCCAAGCTTGTAAACGCCTAACATTTATTTTTAACTGCTCTCTATAATGCTACAGTTGTACTATTGCTGGCTTAATTCGCCTATTAAAATCTCGAAAATCTACAAAAATCGTTTTTAAACACTGAAAGAGCCTTCTTTATGAAAGCTTCATATGATTGAAACACGATTTTGTTGCTAAACAGTTACTACTATCATAAATAATCTGAAGACATAGTTTTCGTTTCTCAAGAGTTATGTTTGTGTTTCTTGTTTATTTTAATTGGCTTAAATTACAGGAACCCTTTTTCATTGACCAAAGTTCCTTATATGATTTACCACGCGCGTATTAAAACTGTAAAATTTCGAACAACCAGAACAGAGTAGTAATTTATCGACAGGTGTCCATATTTTCTGTCTTGAGAAGGAAAAGCAAGTATTCACAGAAACCTCATTCATCAAATATTGTGACAAAGAAATCCTTCATTTATACTGCACGCTTATATCCTTCATATTTCAAACTTCTGATCACAGATGCCAACACTATGCACTTTCTTAAGGTAGTTTTATTGTTTTCTAGATGAATGTTCATTACTGTGGAGGCATTTTATATGACACTGAAATCTTCAGTTTTTCTACTTTGATCTACACGTACGTGCACGACTGGTCTTGTTAGTATTTTACACCATCCTTCAAACTATGTTTGTAGTCATCGGCACAGATATCGGAAAATATTACAAGTAGAAATTTCATTGAAATATTGTTTTTGTTTGTTTGTTTTTCGCCGAAGCTACACGAGGGCTATCTGCGCTGGCCGGATATTATTTAATAGTGTAAAACTAGAGGGAAGGCAGTTAATCATCACCACCCATCAGCATCTGTTGAACTACGCTTTTGCCAATGAATAGTGGGATTAGCCGTCACATTGAAACGTCCCCACGATTGAAAGGGTGAACATCTTTGGTATGAGGGGACTTGAACCCGCGACCCTTCGGTTACGAATCATTGCCCTAGCTACATGGCTGTGCCAGGTTAAAGATTGTCCATCTGGACAAAAAATTCGTATTAAAATGCAAACAAAAACAATTATTCTTCGAACTTCTTACTTACTAACTTCAGTTATTCTAAGTTATAATTTTTATCAGTTTTACACATAATATGAAACTATACAGTTATTTGCTTGTGTTTAATAAGCCAACGTATGAATATTTCGTCCAGAAACTTTATTTTTCTCAATAAAACTCTTGACTGTGTAAATAACAGTAAAGCATTGTGAACTTCTTCTTTAGGCATCTGTCTACCTCTGAAGTTTTTATTTGTTTGTTTGTTTTTGTTTTACTTGCTTTTCCTTTGAGGTACGTCTTACCTGGTGTTTCCAAATATGTATAACAGCTCATCTTCTACTTAAAATGATGTTGGTATTCCTGTTCAGAGTTACACTTGAATTTACGTGTCATTTAAACAAAACCAAGAATTCTGAAGATTTAACTAACACAGCAGGAAAAAGTTGAAAAACAAACATAACTTCTTACAAAAAAATCCGAAGTTCGTGGTTAAATAAATACAGAAAAGCAATACTTTATTTATTGAAGTCTGTGATGTTCTTGCAAGAAGCTGCAACTTTGTTGTCTACGGAATGCATACCAAACTGCACTTTTCATGTCAGGTAAACTTTAAAGTACAAAATCGAAGTTGACAGACTAAGCTAATCGAATTCAAATACTCTTATTGGTGAAACTTACAAAACCAGAAGGCTTTCATAATCTCACTTTCAAGTTACACCAATCAAATATCTGATATCCTTTAGATATCTCATTTAGTAAAACTTTGCTTGATAGCTCAGAAAGCAAAATCCTACTTCAGTAATTGGTTGTTTGATCTAATAACTGTCTTAGTTATGTCATGAATGTCTAATGTTCTCCTATATAAAACAGCACTAGCTGATGGAAGTCATGACAAATTCAGTCCTACGTTTAGCCATTACTTGTGATCTATACCAGGACTGGGCTTGTGGAGCTCTGACTGGCACAGTCTGGTAGTCATATAGAGATTTCCCCAAGCAATCTTGGATTCGACAAGCATCAGTCCACGTGGATGACCACCAGTTGCCTCTGCTTCCTTAAACTCCCTCTCTTCATTTCTACTTTTACATCTAGAATAAGGCATTATTTCTATAGAAGCATTACTTTAAACTTTAATTAACTGAAGAGGTCAAACAAGAATTGGGATTACATTAAACAAAAAACAACTTTGCAATATATCTTGGCCACGGAACCAAAATTTCCCTTTTAACAATACACTTGTGGTATTCTCGAGGGATCTGATTTCCCCACAAATTTGGGATATAACTGTTAATAAGAGCAAGATCTAGCAAATAGTTATCTCAATCTGTAAACTATACTGACTTGTTAAGTTACGTGAGAAATAAACAGATTGGACACGTTTTAAGGAAAGTGAAACAATCTTTATTACAAATACAAAAACAAGAACCAACGTAACAAGTGGACGATCATCCTTACTGCATCAGTGACTTGATCTTCAACTTTTCTTTCCTCGAGTTGAATCTTAACAGAATCAGTCATGATGAAATCCAAGTGGGAAGTATGCTGTAATCTAGGTTTTGTGCACGTACGAAACTGTCAATTTCTTCTGGTTGTTGGTTTCACCGATGGATCTATTACTTTTTCTTAACATCTACACTATTACACATTCCAGTATCTCCTTATTCAACGAAGTAGGGGCCTATCTTTTTTGTCAGCACAAGAACTAACACTTCTTTTGATAAACGGAGAGAGAAAGACAAAGTAACAACGGAAGATAAAATCTCAATGGTTTGAACGAACTTTCTAATGCCAAAATTTGTACCTTAAAAAACTTCACGAAAATTGCAAACAGTTATACATCATTGAAATCAATGTAAAAGTACATGATGTACGTAGATCCTCGTAACTAGAGTATCACAATCGAACAAACAAGGATAAATTCTGAAACGTTACAGAAGAGCATAGGTGTTACAGAGCGTAGCTACTACTCAAGCTTATGTCAGATTAGAAATATGTTTGCTCTATTACATCTGTAAATCTCGATGTACTGTATGGCCATCTTACTAACTTAGAACATGTATAAACTTCTCATGAAAACGATAAGCTTGATTTTATTTTCTTCAATGTAAGTTTATCCTCCAAATTATACATTAACCTTGATTATTCGCAGTGACACGAAAGAAACCACTAGGTAGTTTACCAGATACTATTAGGGTCTCATAATAAAGAGGCCCCGAAATCTCATAGATTTTCTGCGGGATCCCTATGTCTTTCTATTCCTGAAAAATAAGCCATTCATTATATATATACATGTGGAACTTGTTGAATTATTTTGTAGTTTATAGTTGACAGTTGTCGTAGCATATATGCACAAAGATAACACAAGATTGTTTTCTCGTAATATTTTTGTTCCAGCCTTTCACAGGGGTACCTCAAAGGGCGTAACTATAAAAAAAGCACCATATGATGCAAGGATAAATATTGAAATCTGAGCAAATATAAGAACTGCACAGCAAATGATGTATGCTGACTACACTAAATGGTTCAAGATTAGATCTAAGCTCTCTTCGTGTTAGCAATTGCCACATAGCTGTTGTGTAATGTTGGTACTTGCTATCTGCAGTAGCATCAGATATATTATACGTAGACTGCAATTATGTTGAACATGATACGTATATCAAGTAAGAATAAATTTAACCAATATAAGAAATGTTCTTTTTTTTAGAGGAAAATAATAAAATAGTAACTTTATGAAGATATCTAGTGCCACTGTTTGTGGATAACAATGAACTCTCTGTACTAAATCTAACGTGGCGACTTTAAGCAGGCTGAACGTTACATTTTTTTGTAATAACAGTGGCATGTGTTATACGAATCTAAACAGAGAAAGTATAACATCTTTAAATTATTTATGTGATCACGGATTATGTGGATCTAAAAATTTAAACTTACAGCTATTGAATGTGCTACGTTTTTAATGAAGACACACTATCTATATTAGGTGAATCTCAGATTTAAACCTATACACATTTGTAAATGCTACACGTTTAATAAAAATAGTAAAAACACCAAGCCCGTGGTCACAAAGGTCCTACCTAACCCTTCTAAGACCCTCAGCAAGAAAAATCGAATTGTTGGTATTTTTCACTTCTCTCCCGTATTTTCTTGTAGTCCAAACCTGGATGTTAATTATTTGTCTTCATTAAAACTGGTAATTTAATGACCGATCAGATTTGGTTACGACTCTACCGGTGTTACCATTATATGCCTTTGGAGTTGCCACTAAGCACTTTTTTGAGGTGCAGACTAGTCAGTGCAAAAAAAACAACACTTAGGAACGTAGAACTTATAAAGTTAGGTATGACCAAGGTGTCGTCTTAATACTATTATTCATGACATCGTCTTTCTGTTATTTTCCAGGTAAGTTAAGCGAGAATAGTATTCTGATAGCTGTATCAATATACATATTTAATATATTGGCACCCTTTTCTTAAGGTCCGGCATGGCCAAGCGCGTTAAGGCGTGCGACTCGTAAATTGAGGGTCGCGGGTTCAAATCCGCGTCGCGCCAAACATGCTCGCCCTCCCAGCCGTGGGGGTGTTATAATGGTACGATCAATCCCACTATTCGTTGGTAAAAGAGTAGCCTGAGAGTTGGCGGTGGGTGGTGATGACTAGCTGCCTTCCCTCTAGTCTTACACTGCTAAATTAGGGACGGCTGACGCAGATAGCCCTCGAGTAGCTTTGTGCGAAATTCAAAAACAACAACAACAACCCTTTTCTTAAAAATAAAAAATGCACTTTCTACGCTAAACTGTACCTCAAGTGCAGTGTTTTATTTTACAGTTTCACAATCATTTACTTTTTAATCTTTCTAACAAAGATATACACATATATGTAGAATCTAGATCAAAATCCAATCTAGATAAGTTAAAGTCACGTGTCGTGATGATCTTTAAAAGAACAATATTTACTGCCCCTGGAATTTCAAGAAAAGAGCCTAGAAACCAGCTAGATTGACAGCGCTATATTATGTAAATCTAATACTTAAAACTTATATTCTATTTAAGGTCTACATGTTTGTGATGAAAGATCTTCATTAGATGGAACTTAGATGAAGAGAACGTTTTTTTTTCCATTAAACTTATTCGATCTAGCTCGAGATTCTGGACAAACACTCATTCCATTCAGGTGATTTTTCTCATTATCATCAAATTGAGTTTTGATCCCAAATATGTCAAAAAATTGAAAGCCATAGAGAGTGACTACAACACGTCTGTTTCCTATGGTTTCTCCTTTTTCTTCCTTTCACTGCTATGCACGTGCACCCACCCTTTCTTAAAATATGCTTTACGGCGTCTACTATTTGGATTAATCATTCTCATATTAAAGAAAAAAATTCTCGCTTCTAAATAGACGGAGCATTATTATAATTTTAATAACGTCTTATGCTTATTTTTATTCTATAAAAATGAAATTTCAATGAAATAATATTTTTTGTCAAAATACACGTAACAAAAAGGGGCGTATCACTAAATCAGTTTCTCTGAAAGATATAATTCAAGTTACATTTAGAAAAGAAATATATAACGGTAGTACGATATTTATGTACACAGAAAGGTATCATAACCTCATAAAATGCTACATTGTATTACTTATTGTTGATTGGTTATTCATTACTAGCTAGAGTATCCGTCTCCTGGAAGGAAGTTATGTAAATTCATGATCAATGCAACGTTATCTTAGGACATGAAAAGCTGCTTTCCTTATATGTAATTGTAAAAAGACAAAAACAAAAAACGGCCATAAAAGCAAAACAAAATGTAAAACCGCAAGTTTGTACGTATCTCATCACAGAGCCAATAAACCCTCGTGTCAAATTTGGTGAAGATCCGTGAACACATGGTGAAATAGTAGTAGAAAACGCGAAGATACTTATAAAAACCGTAAAATGTAAAAATGAAAATTTGTATGTACCCCCGCATGTACCTAATGGTCCTCAATACTAATTGTATCCATCCGCACATTGCTAAATAGTCACATGGAGATACAACAGACAGTCCTATTATATTTATATAGATTTATTCATGTATGAAACAAGGGAAAGAGACAATAGGCGATATTATCAATTTATAGATTGAGTTCGGAAAGAAACCGAATAGAGTGTGGTTTTCTATAATAATGAATTCGTGGTTGCGATAATACTTGGATATCGAACAGCGAGAAGCAACTGACAACCAGCTGATTCTATAAATAAATCTTGTGATTAACAAATAAAAAGAGAAGTATCGTTACATAAACACTTAGATAAAAACATCCATTGCTAACAGTTGACTTGTCTATTTTAATAGATAGACTGTTTTGGTTGTTTTTGGAATTAAGCACAAAGCTACACAATGGGATATCTGTGCTCTGCCCACCACGGGTATCGAAACCCGGATTTTAGCGTATAAGTCCGCAGACATACCGCTGAGCCACTGGGGGGCAATAGATAGAGAATCAATAGGAACAGTGTATAATTACGTCCAATAATAATCAGTTGTAACGTACGATTACGTAAATAAATTAATTAGGACCCCAATGATAACAATAAGGTTATAAATATGTCTGAAATGAAACCATATAACAAAGTTTTGTCAACTAGAGTTGTTTACGCTATACTAAAACAACTTTGAATATACAAAAAAAAAACAAGTAAAATGACATCCACAGCCGATATAAAATGGTGGTGGAACAGTCTGTATCAGAATTACATTTTGATATCATATGGTGTTAGGTGGGTAGTGTGACTTCATCACAAATTGATCGCGTACGAAAAGGATATGTAAAAGCCCTTTCTGACGCAAAATATTCAACAATCCGGATGAACAGAAATGTGTTCAAATGGGAGATTTAAAATTTCCCAAAGAAGGATAACCTTTGTAATTAATGGTATTAGAAGAAAAAAATGGAATATGAATCAGGGCTCGTGTAGCTTTGTGCAAAATTCAAAAAACAAACAAAACAAAAATATAGATGTACTTAAGACCAATCAGAAAGTGATCTGCAGGTAATCGTACCCAAGACTTGGTAATCAAAACGTTAAATCTTATAGAAAAAGAAAGAATCCACCAACAAAAAAGTTAGTGGCAAAAGCTGTCCACGTGCGTCAGGCACTAATATTGAACACAATCAGGAAAAAATCTTTGTCTTAAAAAGTGACACGAATCAAGAACTGACAAGTTACTTCCACGAAATATCAACTTTCAACCATCGTAGCTATAGAATGAAACGGCCGACGCCTATGGATTTTCCGCGATTAAACTTTTGAAACGGGCATTGCAAAACCGTTGTTTTTGTGCACTCGATGCCTAATGCAAAGCATGAAAGGAGTAGTGGTGTGCTTTTCACATGACAGCCTTATGACAGAGACTCTTGACAACAGAAACTGCGCGTCAGGGCTATTATTAAAATGCACAGTCGTCAAACAGAGTACGGATAGTCGTGGCGATGTTAAATAAAACGACGGATGAGGCTGGAAAATCGTTTTAATATAAAGAGCTTAACCGTTATCATATAGGTGGGAATAGGTAGAATAATCATTAACAAGAACATACTTACAAATATGTGGAAAAACACAAGAAGTAATTGACATATTTATTTTTAAAAATGGATCCCAACTAACACGAATAGACCAAACCTAAAAATTTAGGTAGCTGTCATAGCATATACACAAAATAAGTAGTACCATTCAAAAACCCCATACCAACGGCTCAATCAAGATATAAAATGCCATGAAAGAACACACGTGTAATTATAGAAATAAGGAAGTTTAAATAGAACCGAGAATATTCTTCTTGTTTATTTATCCTCGCCCATCCTAGCAATCGAATCCCGAATGTTAACATTGTAAGTCGCAGAAGGCAAGAATGTAAAGCAAAGTATTATTGAAAAAAAGAAAGATGTTTACGGCTAGAGGAACAACCAGCAGGCTCGTTTAAGTATAGAAAAAGATAGTTGAAAACATAGCTTGGCAATAGTAATAAAAAATACATACAGTAATCGGTAGGGAAAGATATTACAGAATACCTACTGGTTCGTATAACTGTAAAAATTAGTCAAAGTTTGAATAGAGAAAATATTGCCGCTTGTAATTAAAGAAATCGGTAAGCTAAAATAAAATAAAGAAACAATTGTTAAAAAGGAGCTAGGTGAAGACAGAATAAAAACCAACTCATTCATATTAAATAGGTGAATGTTGGATAGAGAAACTTGTAACAATTGTAACTGTAGATACAGGTAAGTTGAAAGTGGAAGTAAATTAACTGTTTGTTTGTTTAGAATCAAGAACAAAGCTACGCAAGGAGCTATCTATGCTCTGCCCACCACGGGTATTGAAACCCGGTTTTTAGCGGTATGAATCTGCAGACATTCTGCTGTGCCACTGCGGGGATGTAAAATAACTGAAAGATAAAATTGGTGAGTAGAGAAGGCGAGAATACAGAATAAACCAATCAGATACCTATTGTAATGGTATTGTTTAATACTATCTCACGTGTAACGAGGTTTTCTCGTATGATGAATGTATTTTTTCCCTAAATTTGTCAAACAGCTGCCTTCAGGATAAAAAAAAACGGAAACTTTTTTTATTATTACATATTATTGTAGAGTATTATATCGTCGGGTACGGTTTTGAAATAATTGGGAAAATAATGCCAAGTCTAATCCTTGTAACCATAAGGAATTAATTTATTTTTTCAATAATTGTTTATTGCAGCCACGTTCACTTGTAGACCTAATTTCAAACGTATAATCTTTTTAACGTAAACTCCGTAACGAAAGTAGAACTAATTCACTTATTAACTTATTTGTAGAATATCACGGTCAATCGATCGACTAACAGAACAGCAATACAGATGCGATCACTCTTACTTCTAAGACTGAATAATCTGAATAACTTACCTTACACTGAGCTAACTCTAAAATAAATTATTAGTTTAAATATTCGTTGAGTTCTCGCATAACTAAATAGCTTCTACTGGATCAAATAACTAAATTACTACTCACTGATTTACTGCTTAGCTTACTATTTGTCTCGTATTAAACTAACTGAATCATCATTGGTTACCTATATTTACATCATACCCTGTTACACAAACCTTGTTCATTCTTAACTTTTATGAAGTTTCCAGATTCTATCGCCAAGCGCCCTGTACAAAATATTTAAATTAAAGCATTTAGGATATACCTTAAAATACTATATTGTTTGATATGATCTCTCGTGGTGCTTTTATATAAGTAAGTTATAGATTTATCACAAAATCTATAATTTTACCCGATTTTGGTTGGAGATAAGTCATCTGCTACTGACTTGTGAACGTGAGCCAAGGCACTTCATCCCATTTAATAATTATCAGCATAGGCTGTGTATATCTTTTTGTTTGTTTATTTGTTTTTCGCTTTGTTTATAAGACTTCATTAACTATAAGTTAACTTTGCGAAAGTATCAGTCCAGAAGACATGTGGACGGTCGAGCTGTTAATACCCAGTACTGGATTATCTGATTATTATTAGCTTGGCTAACATAGGTGGCACCACTTCCTAGGTTGGATGATGGTTTTGAAATTTAGATAAATGAAAGGGATGTATGAGGAAGGTCAAAGTTCGTGCTAATATGGTCTGGGAGTAACTCGTGAACTGATGTGTGTTTCAGTTTACAAAGCAGAATGTGTTATTAAGTTCCATTATTAAAACTTCTGTTAAGTTTCACCTGGTGATTGGTTCAATTGTTTTGAGGTCCTAATAGTTGATTTCCATTAATCTTCTCATTTTAATTCGTATACAACTATAGATTACTTACAGGAGTAATTCTCCTCAAGCAACGTATCTTCATTCATTTATAACAGTTGGTAAACTTTTAAAAACTAAAAAGGCTAACAGTCGTAAGTGAATGCAACACGCCTCCCCTCCATCATTCAATTTATTCGATAAGCTTCTCAGAGACAGTATACTTCTTCAAGAGGGAATGACATTGAGAGAAGAATAAATGGGCATACACTACATCATATATACACTAAATAAATGTAAAGTTCTATATTTATTTGTTGTTAAGCACAAAGGTACACAATGGGTTATCTGAGCTGTGCCCACTACGAGAATTGAAACCCAATTTTTAAGGTTTATAAGCCTTCACCTTTACCTCTCAGCTACTGAAAAGCCAGAGGGTGAGACATTTAATTCGATGTCATCTTTAGATTTTTTGTAAGAAAGATGTATTGTATTGGAACAAACTAATTTGCCCCCAAGTGGCTCAGCGGTATGTCTGCGGACTTACTCGCTAAAATCCAGGTTTCGATACCCGTGGTGGGCAGAGCACAGATAGCCCATTGTGTAGCTTTGTGCTTAATTCAAAACAACAACAACAAACTAATTTATCGCCTTATAATGCACAGGGCGGTTAGCTTTTGCATAAATATATTCCTTAGAATGACAAAACTTTTACAGGTAATTTCTAGGCAAATAGAACCTTTTTTTTTTCAACACTTTACATACAGTTTCATGTATCATGTGAATGAACGCTCTTAACAACTACCACTTGTAATGTTTACTTATGTAGACGATGTCTCTACGTTTAGAAGTTTCTATAACATATTTTGCGATCTTTTTTTTTTCGTCCTTGACCACTATATAATCAAAAGAAAAACATAAATTTCATTTCTGGCCACTTCAGTTTATAGAATAATTGTAAGCAAGTCTAATCTAGATAAGTTGAAATATAAAGAAATGGCAGGCCTGAGCCCTAATTATTTTATCTGTCGCCCCCATAAAATTACAAGAAAGGTACAAATCTCAAATCTGTCTTCTTTGGTTTGTGGGATTGCTAAAAGATATCTTTGTGCCAAGCCTCATTTAAACTGCTTGAAATATAAGAGAACTCCAAGCCAAAATTTGTTTTTATTGTTTGATCTTAATGCCCCCCGCTAGTACAGCAGTATGTCTCCGGATTTACAACGCTAAAATCGGGGGTTCGATTCCCCTCGGTGAGCTAAGCAGATAGCCCGATGTGGCTTTGCTATAAGAAAAACAATACATTGACTTTAATGGGCGGAGTACTATATTAACATAACAAAAACGATATCTTGGCATATTTGACATAGGTATATGACATCTACATTTCAAAACAACCTGTCCAGAAATAAAAGAACGATGCATAATTGGCGGAAAAGTTGTTTTTAATTTTGCGCAAAACTATACCAGGATTATTTGCGACAACTCTTCTTAATTTTGGCAGTGTAAGACTAGAAGGAAGACAACAAGTCATAACCACTCACCACCAACTCATGGACTACTCTTTTACCAACGAATAGTTGGACTGATCGTAACATTCTAACGCCACCACGGTTAAACCCGCGACCTTCAGATTACATGTTGAGTGCCTTAACCACCAGGCCGTGCCGAGCCTTGGGGCCTATGGAAAGAAACAGGTAAATATTAAGGAAATACAATATATTTCTCCCTATGGAGAAGACATAATAAAGTTTATTTCCAAATTTGATGACGAGGAAACTTTTTATTTTTGTTTAGAAGATAAAAATTGGAGATGGATTGAATGGTTGGTGAAATAAATTTTGTTACAAATGTACAAGGTTTCGACAAGCTTATGTCATCTTCAGGTTTAAAGTTTTCTTTCTTTGAAAGCACTTTTGGTGTCACTTTCATTGCACGATAATTAATTCCACTTCGGTTTTCCTTCTTATGGAATGAAATTCGGCTATGTAATTTTGCTCTTTCATGTGGAAAAGCAAAGAACAGAATTTATTGTACTTTTTGGTGTTGCGACCAGGAATTGATGTGAGTGGGTAAATTTTAACTTTCTCACACTGTATTTATTTCCAAGCCTTTCTTTACCTTTTAAAGTCTATCTGCATTTCATTTCTTAAGTTTATGTTAACAACGTCACATAGAAGGATTTACAGAAGCGAAGAAGCAGATAACCTAAGATAGGTGATAACTTTACTCTTGGACACTAAATGATCAACAGAATTCTGCTATCTCTGCAAGACAAAACCCTCTAGGTTCTAATCAAAAGTGACAAACCTGTACTCAATTACCAGTCCTCATTGAGTTAATTAAACCTGTATAAAATACCAAATAATTTAGTAGATATGGAAAAAAAAAATCACCTCACGGCAAACTGAAGAACCAAGTATGAGTGCAGGAAACGCAGAATTTGTATTAACACACAAAGCAGCTAGAAATCGAGTGAAACACGTTATGAGAGTTACAAGCTAGACTGTACTTTAAAAACTCGAGCTGTAAACAATTCAAACGCCAACTTCAAAACCAAAGACATGTTAATCAACTGGTAATTGAGAGATGATACATGCAATAGTTAAGCACTATCTTGCCGCTTGGACGTTCAAGCAAGTCTTTTTTTACTTTGAAATTAGAATGATAATTACTGAACATAACATGTATTTCACCACAGCTTTAGTGCAGGACCAATCTGGCTCAACCTAAGCATGGAAATTGTACCAGATGCAAACATCAGATATTGAACGTCACCTCTCATAATTAGCTCACATGATATAAGTATAATTACTGATCGTACCTAAAGTAAAACAAAGGAAATATTTTACATATCCATAAGAGGTACGTAGCACCTACATATGTTAACGCGACACGAATAAGGGATAAGTTATTTCTGTATTAAAGATGATGTATCTCTCTATTGAGACTTTTCCTGCCATGGCCAGTTTTGTCTTTGGAAAGTGTATAAAGAAAAGTGTTTATAGCATTTCTCATCATTTTTATGAAAATTGGACATGTATTATTTATAGTATCGTAGTCACTATAGGTGATGACTAAGAAATACCTAACGGTTGTACGTATGGTTTCATCTCTCAACATTCATCTATTTTGGCACTGGCTATATTTTCAGACATGAATCAATTGAATTAGTTCTATCCTGGTGGCCGTCTGGTCTAAAAACACACCAGCAAACTCAACCAATTGCTTATTTTGTTATTTCTGCTAATACGTATCTATATTAGTGATGTACTCTTCTAACAGTAACTTCCAGCTTGTAACTTCATAGCAGTCTGCAAAGGGTAATACTTAATTACTGGAATATATCTTAATACTGAAGATTAAACAGCTACAATAATTGGTATTTTAACAAAACTTTCAAATGTAGACATTATAGTTACATATCCAAGTGGTGACACAAAGTATCGTATTTGCACTTTAATGTATTTAACACTACTTGTTTCGAAAGAATAGTGATGTTATTTATTAAATGCATCCGTTGAAAATGCTGTTGATACCAGTGGGAAACATATGAAAATTTTACGCACTGTTAACTAAATATACAATTTGTCAGTATGTGGCAATCTCCAAACACTACTCTAAAAAAGGAAAATATGAATCAGCAAGAGTCAACCATCATCCCAACTTTTATACTTGTTAGAGAAAGACATTTTGAATCAGCCAAAATTCTTTTCTCTGGTTAGTGGCTCTATCATTCTGGCAACAATAAATTTGTTAAATGTGCGAATATTTCACCATCGTATCTTTAATCCCCGAATTCACCTGACAGAAAAGCTATGATTGTTTTATATGGAGTATCCATTTATGAATTGTGTAGAAGGAAGGATCATTCATATTGAAATAAAGCACATCTCTTACAAAAATATGCCACAAATAAACTGAATAATCAGGTATGCCTAATTCCAGAGTGGATAGAAAACAGAGATGGCATCCAAACAAAGAAAGGAAATACATTTACTAAAGCAAGCAGAAAAGAATCATTCATTTCGACCCAATCACCAGAACACATCTCATCCGGGACATTTCATTTTCTAGAATGTATAAAATGCTTGTTGCTCTTTGTGAATGTGAACGTTGTTTTTCCATTATTTGTTTGATGTTGTTCGTAATTCTATTTTTCTTTGGTTTTCAATCATGTGTGTGAAATATTATAATATTAATATTTTATTATATTTTTTTGTATTTTAATCTAAGCATGAGGTCGTTTTGTGAAAATGTGGGTTAAATTTTGTTCAATATTTGTATTCGCACATATTAATGTTGTGTCTCTTTTACAAAATTACTTTATCAGTTTTGCTTCCGTTTATATTTTTCTCTTTTGGTTAATATTGAATTAAGTTGTATTAATGAATTGAAATATGGTATTAATAGTTTTATTTGCAGTAAGGGTCCCATGGTTTAAGTTTGATTTAGCTCGAATATATGTTATTTTTCCGTTATATTTATTTCTTTGAAGTTAAGCATAAAATTACACATTAGGCTATCTGTGCTCTGCCCACCACGAGTATCGAAACCTGATTTATAGCGATGTAAGTTCGTAGACGTACCACTGTGGTAAAATGTAATTCACAGGTTGAACAGCGACAAGTCTACGAATTTATAAAGTCAAAATCTGGGGATCGACTCTCCACGGTGAGTACATCAGGTATTCCAGTGTAGCTTTGCACTAAGAATAAGCTCGTATATATACAACTAAAAGTAATATATAGTGTGAATGTTGATGTTTATTAATATATATTTTAACTTTTAAGTGTATTTTTAGTAATTTGTCTTAATTTTCCTTCACATTTCGAGTTTCATTTCTGTTTATATAAAAAACAAAAATTCATTTATTTTGTTAATTTATGTTTTTACTTTATTTATCCTAGTGCATGCTTTTGCCATTTCTATTAACTAATGAGTAAAAATAAAGAAGAATGAATAACGATATATCAACCACACCACATTTGTCATCTTAAGTGTCTTCTAACCAACACCAGATCATGCCAGAAGTAATAGTGGTTTAAGCACTATTTGTACAATAAACTTTCATAACAGCGACAGATAAGGTGTGAGCTAAATTAGTTTAGTGATATGTTAATCACTTCATTTATTAGAAGTTTTTTGTTTTCATCATCTACGATTTCATTAATGTTTTAATCTGGAA
The DNA here is from genome assembly GCA_011833715.1 of Carcinoscorpius rotundicauda. Taxonomy (NCBI): domain Eukaryota; kingdom Metazoa; phylum Arthropoda; class Merostomata; order Xiphosura; family Limulidae; genus Carcinoscorpius; species Carcinoscorpius rotundicauda. The sequence goes on from CM022395.1 coordinate 55,041,904, forward strand.
CCATGACCTGTGTGGTCAAGTACGATAATGCTTTAAAGTTTCATTGTTGTTGTTTTGAATTAAGCACAAAGCTACACAATGGGCTATCTGTGCTCTGCCCACCACGGGTATCGAAACCCGGATTTTAGCGTGTAAGTCCGCAGACATACCGCTGAGCCACTGGGGGGCTATTTAAAGTTTTAACTGGAAAGTAAGATCTCTTTTTGATTCAGCTAAAGAATGGCTAATAAAGCGAAGAAGAGAGTTCTTGTATTTTTATACCATGAACCTTACACTTCTGTGATATTAGGTATAACTTAGGTATTACAAAATTCACACGTTTTCCTGTTTTGTTTGAAACAGGAATGTTATAATCGCCCACCTGAAACCCGAGTCTCGCCTTATCATCATTCTAGCTGTTGCCAGTCTAGGCTACCTCGAATTTTCTTCTGGTCAGTTAGGCTTCAGCGAACTACACTTTATGAGCCACTGACCCGGCGATCTTGTAGGAAAATATAGCTGTCACTTACCAGTGTTCCAGGATAATTTCACTTACACTAAAAGGTTCTACTTGTTTTAAGTTCTTACTTTGTCAAACCAATAATCCAAATATTCATATCTGTAGTTGTTACGATTAAACTTCCTCACATAAAAATACTCCTCCAAGTAAGGAATACTTAAGTCTATAGCTTCGTCACGTAAAGTTGTACTTGACGTAAACAAGCTCTATGTGATTTGACACATTCTCCTAACTTAGCCAGTTGTAACCTAGCTCTAAGTGACTTGCTTATCTAAAGAAGATGCTGTAACAGTAAGCTGTTTTACCTGAAGAACACGTGCCACTTCATCCTGGATACATTGAATTGTTGGAGCTACAAAAAAAAAAAAAAAAGAAAGAAGAAGAAGAAGCCGTTGAACTTGGATTGAGTGTGAAAGACATGCTCCAGGCTTAGCTAAATAACGTATTTATTAAAACATTCTTTTTCAGTTTTAGGTGAGTTATTTCGTCTGAAGACACTAGGCATAAGCTAAGCTGACGTCATGCTAGAATCCGGATTTCAATACCCTATTTGGACAGAGTACAAATAGCCCATTGTGCTGCTTTGTACTAAACTTCAAACAATCAACGTTCTGATATATTTTATTAGGGAAGCTATTAAGCCCTTGGTGACACGTTATATCCGTGGAATATTCTATTGTACTTTATAGATAACTTGACATTTTTTTTTAAATACATGTCTCTAAGTTCTGATAAGATCAATTATTTGTGGAAAAAATTAAAAAATCTGGTGAACAGTTACGCAAGCATTTGGTAAAACACACCGAGTATTATACTTCTGGACGAAGTCTCACATTTTTAGACTAGATGCTACTAAAATTGGATAGAACAGTTATTTGTAAAAGACAATCTCCTAGCATAAAAACACACGAATTTAGTGTGAAATAATAATCTGAAGACCTTATGTCGAGTCCTAAGTGAGTTGTTACAGTTTAAAGCAACACTACTAAATCCTGGATCAGTTATCCCAAAAAAAATATACGTTACTTTGGTGAATCCTTTTATGTGTGTGTGTGTGCTTAATATTAGAACGCAGTCGGTCTATCAGTTGGGTCCCTAATGAACTGTTTTACCAGCATATGTGTTCCGGCAACATAATACCCAGCACATAATAAAGAAAAGCAACCAAAAGAGTAGGTAGGTCTGGCTGATCAAACAACTTGGAACGTACACAAGGCTTACCTAGCTTATCTCTGGCGACAAAGTGTAAAACGACGGTAAACTGTTACTCATGAAGAGATAATTCCACGTATAAAGACTGTACAAGTAATTTTGCAATGTAAACACGCCTAGTACACGGGACACATATTTAGTTTAATATATTTCTAAATATATTATTTTAAACAGGTTAAATAGTGAAAAATCGCCACAATTAGAACATACATCATTGATGTTATGTTTGGAAAAATACAACGAGTCCTGGAAAGATGTTACAGCTGACAAAAACATGTCTGTAATTTGTTGGTGTTTGAGATTGGTTTTGGTGAAAACATGGTTTCAGTTCTGACTGTAGTTTGATGGTGTTTGAAACAGGTTCTGGGTGAGTTAGCGCCGCTGGGGACGACGCTGTGTCGTGTGTTATTAATTTAAAAGAAAATTCTGTTCTATATCCCCAGTAAATTGTTTTAGCTGTCGACTAAACTCTTTTGCTAATAAAGCTCTTTCTCTCACCAAAGTGTAATACCTACATTTCCAATAAACCTTACGTTTTAGTAACAGAAAGGTTACAAAGAAAAAATCATAGTATGAATATATTTCCTGTGATTATGATTAAAGTGTTATATATTTCATAGGACATTTAAATACATAGTTTATAAAACTTTATAGTTTGACCATATTGTCGAGAAAACTTAGTAAAATACTGAAGTAGTTACGTTATTTTTACGATTTAAAATAGAAACAGAGAAAATGTGAATATGAACTACAAGTAAATAATTATTGTGGCAATATGTATATTGTACCGAACATGTACTAATCTATAAAAAGTAATCAGAAATACATAAATAATACATTTTGAGTTAGTGGCATTAAATTTGACAGACAAGCTAACGTTAACGAGCCTCACAAGTCTGAATGAATTATACATGGTGTTCGGAAAGTCACTGTGCAGTTTTGAAAGCAGTGATAACAGCATTCATTCAGTCTATTTCAAGCCAGCAACTGATAGCGGTGTTTAGAAACAAAATAAGAAGGATCCAGGCCTGTATTGATGCCAACGGGGGTCACTTTCAACATTGTTTATAATTGTCATTCATATTTACCTCCTGTATTCTATATTGAAACATGTCTGTTAATAAATATATAAGTGCACAGTGATTTTCCGAACACCCTGTATATTTGTGATATACTGTATTTTCAGAAAATAAACAACTAGAAATATAAGTAATGTATTCTGGAACTGCTTGTCAGGGTGTGAACTCCTTCACAGAATTAAAGCAAGAAGCATGGATAATAGTCCAGGATCTAAAAATCTAACCATATTAGCCTGTACAAGTCGTCTTTAATTAGATATAGTTCATTACTGGGATCTCTTGTTTTTCGTTCCATGGATCAATACAATTATCAAATATGCTATATTACTAACGGTGTTGTAGGAAGAGAGAGCTTTATGTGGCGCTCTTACTACACAAACTTCTAGCTAATATATAATCCCATACGATTTTTCCATACCTACTCAAGCCTTTCGATCGTTTCCGGAAAGATATTAAAGACGGCTGTTTGCGTGCCACATGCCGCTCAGTAACCATATTTATCGGTGACTTGCTAAGCCTGTTCTCTACAGAACCTCGTCAAAAACACAAGCGAGCGTGCAACACCAGAGGACGTAGCGTACTCGCTTCTCTAATATCGTTTTTACGTCTAGATGAGAGCAGTCTTCTCTGCCGCTCTAAAGGCTGTGGGAAAAACACGTGTTGACGGTGCTCTAAAGTTAGATCGATTTTTACGAAATATTTGTTTATTTTATTAGAGTTTTTATGCGCATGTATATATTTGTACAAGGGCAAACACTCGCCCTCGTCTCCAAAAATGAGGAGTGCGGCATATACGAAAGCACTTATAGCAAGGAAATTATAGTATTCCATTCCCAACACAAACTCACACTCAGTAAATATAAGACGAGTAGAAAACACGGAATGCTGTAGTATTCCCAACAGTTAAAGTGAAACTATCATTAAACAGTCTGGAGAGAAATTTTACTAATTTGATCGAGTTGATTACAAATTAAAGACAATTGTTTATAGAACTCTTCATCATAAAAACTCGTGCAGGGTCTCCCCCAAAGTATTTTTTTTTTATCAAGAGTAAATACAACAGAAAGTAAGAGTAACAAAATTCTTTTGAAGTTCGTATATCATGCTCTGTTGTAGCCTACCATGTACATAATTCTCGTAATTCACGGCATGCGCATCTTTTACTGACATCACGACTGTCCAAATCGCAGTGTTAAGCGTTCTTTATGTAACGCCATTTTAGTGTCTACTTACTGACTGACAGACAGCTCGCTACTTTTCAGTGTTGTCTGTGGCTAAAACAGGGGACTCTTCAAGGCGGCCTGAGCCTCCTTTGAGGGAAATCAAATAAATATTGAATATTAAACCAGACAACCTTCCTGTATTTCGTTTCTTTTATATACTACAGGAAGCGATATTCATTGCGCATACACTGCTCAACTCAAAAGCAGTAGGCCTGGCATGGCCGAGCGCGTTAAGGCGTGCATTCGTAATCCGAGGGTCGCGGGTTCGCGCCCGCGTCGCGCTAAACATGCTCGCCCTCCCAGCCGTGGGGGTGTATAATGTGACGGTCAATCCCACTATTCGTTGGTAAAAGAGTAGCCCAAGAGTTGGCGGTGGGTGGTGATGACTAGCTGCCTTCCCTCTACTTACACTGCTAAATTAGGGACGGCTAGCACAGATAGCCCTCGAGTAGCTTTGTGCGAAATTCCAAAACAAACAAAAGCAGTACGTCATAACATTAGTTTTACTACATTCTTGTTATCATACGATACAACCTATTATTGAAAAACGTCAGTCGTTCTGAGTTTATTTTTATACAAAACAGGTAGCAGATGGCCAGTAACGTGATCTGATATGGAAATATCTCACACAGTCCATGTCCACAAACCTTTATTTGGAACTCACAGAATTTGCATCCTGAAACACCGGCCTGATGAACGGATATAGTGTGGTTGAGATGCTTTAACGTGTCATTTGCTTTTTTTCTCACGAATTCTTAAAACTATCAGAAATTTGTAGCGCAAAACATTACAGGAAAAAAAAGGTTTGTAAAAAAATAAACGAAATATTAATGAAAACCGTGTGTCATTGAGACACGCTTAAAATGAGTTTCCATTAAAACTGCTTGAAGGTGAGTCACGTGCTGCTAAAAATCTTCCTTGAACATGAATTACGTGTTCAGTTGAATTCAAATCCGGTGTGCGTGCTGGTCAATGCGTTCACTCGTTACTCTAACACCTGTTGATTATGGGACGTTGTCGTCCATTAGAAGAAAATTCTACTAATATCCAAGGCGTATTAAGTAGATCCCTGTCCAAAGCCTATTCCTGGACCTCCCCCCCCAGCTTGTGTATTGACACATAGCGGAGTTCTCACTGAATTGTTAAAAATAGACTATCCCTTTACAGGTTTGTTACTAGTCTGTAAGTGAGGCCCCATCTTTTTCATACTCTTTGTGATATTTGTAATATTTCCAACAGTTTGTTATGATTAACCGGCCCATCGCTCCCTATATAATGGAAATGTCCATAAGTCTTTGTTAGACTCGTGTCGTGTTTCACCGTCAATTTGGACTTCTTTATACACTCAATGCTTCCTTCACCTTACTCAAGCAGTCAAATGTGAATACAATTATGACACTGCCGGCTACCTGATAACTGTTTTTTCCTAAAAACAGAGTCAGAGATGCCATTGACCCTGTTATGTAATAGCTGTTAAAACGTCGAAAACGATAATTATTTAACTCTACTGACCGATGTATGTCCGTAACACTCGTCTATTTCAGGTGGAACACGAGGGAATTACTTTAATAAGAGTTACAGAAATAATAAACTGGGAAGACAGGTATTATACTACGTGTTTAAAATTGAGCAAATGTTTAAACTTCCATCAGAATTAAAATATTCTATCGCGAACTTGCATTATCCATAGAGTTGTGTAATATGTTGGGAAAAGTAGAAGACACAGCAAAATAAGTATCATTGAAAGTTACCCGAGATAATCTTGTAAATGATAGGCTAGTCTGTAAATTCTAATACTCTGTATTACAATTTACAAGTTAAGGATCTGTGATGCATTTTAGGTCTAGGAACCACGTAATTAACATACCAATACTCAATTCGTTTTTCTTTTTTACCATCACGTATGACAATTTACAAGACATGTCTCTATCGCTTGTGAAAAAGTGCTTACGTATGTACTTTCCAACGACTACGTTTATGACCTTATAGGCGTGACTGGATTCCTAATAACATATAATTGGCTAAGAATAAAAACATAATATACCGACCTTTTAAGCTTGTATGATACTGGATCTGGTACATTGGGCAGTAGAGCGAGAAGCACCACGCCTGAATACACCAGTTACGCCCATCAACTATATATGCATGTATTTGGTAAAAATAAAAACTTGCAATACAGCTGCGTACGAAACGCCATTTACTGTCAAAGATATAGCAGCACGCTTGTACATTTATTATTGAAAAGGTCAAAGACAGAATAACCAAGAAATTATGTCTACAACAGGCACGTATGTCTACACAAAATACAAACACTTGACAAGATATGACCAAACTAACTTGTCTACACAACATAATACAAACACTTGACAAGATATGACCAAACTAACTCGTATACACAACATAATACAAACACTTGACAAGATATGACCAAACTAACTCGTATACACAACATAATACAAACACTTGACAAGATATGACCAAACTAACTCGTATACACAACATAATACAAACTAACTCGATATGAACTAACTTGACAAGATATGACCAAACTAACTCGCCTACACAACATAATACAAACACTCGACAACATATGACCAAATTAACTCGTCTACAGAACGTAATATGAACACTTGACAACATACGGCCAAAGTGACCCGTGTAGACAACATACCTGACAAGATATGGCCAAACTAACTCGTCTACACAACATAATACAAACTAACTCGATGTGAACTAACTTGACAAGATATGTCCAAACTAACTTGTCTACTACTTTATTTATTATAAATCTTATGGTTATTATTAATAAATAATTCTTCGCATGTGACCTGTGGTGAGTAACTCCACAATATTTCCCATATTAAACTGAGATGTTTAATTAACGTTAGTAGAACTATCACAGTTACTCGCATGGGTATGTCATTTTTGTTTTGTTATTTCCAGCTAACCCAATAACGTCTGCTCCTCGATGTGAGTTCAACTGTCTTCTAACTCCACCCATCTTAACTTCTGCAGTTTTAAAAGGTTGTTATGTACTGGATGACCTTTGACCTTTAACATCTGTAGGGAAATGCTATACAACACAGCAGTACCGAATCCAACTGTAATACGTCAGAAGACAGCTTCAACAATCTTCAGAGTTTTATGCTTTCTTAGAAAAGACATCGACTTTATTTCGGCTCCATAGCTTTAGTTCTTATGTATTGATTTTACTTCCATTTTAAACATTTAATTCTTTCTCAACCTTTAACAATATATATAAATATATATACACAAGTCACAGTTCGTACTTTGAGCAATATACCCCAAGAATTTCCATTTATATCTGAGTATAATTATACTACACTTTATAGGAGCTGGGGTGTTTATAAACAAATATGATGTACCGAAATATTGTGAACAGATAAGGCAAAACTCTTGTATTTAATTGTTCATTGTTGTAAATGAAAAAAAATTGACATATGTTATATATACATATGTGTATGCATGATAAAACAAAATCATATTATTGAAGAAATGTTCGAGGCAAGCCTATGATGGTTGATATTTTCTATGTTCATTCCTAACTTCAATTGGTCCGGCATGGCCAGGTGGTTAAGACACACGACTCGTAATCCGAGAGTCGCGGGTTCGAATCCCCGTCGCACCAAACATACTCGCCCTTTCAACTGTGGGGGCTTTATAATGTTACGGTCAATCCCACTATTCGATGGTAAAAGAGTAGCCCAACAGTTGGCAGTGGGTGGTGATGACTAGCAACGGCCTTCTCTCTAGTCTTACACTGCTAAATTAGGGACGGCTAGTGCAGATAGCCCTCGTGTAGCTATAGTTTACTAGGCAACTCTCTATCCCGCCTCTTGTGGTTAAATGGGAAGCTGGAGGTCTTATATTTCCAAATATTCTGAGTTCGTTATAAGCATAGCGCAGATAGCCCATTGTGCACTTTGAGCACATACAGTCAAATTCGCATTACCTTTTGTTCTTTTCTTTACGACGACTACTAACACTTACGAATATTACTATTACTACAAACTTACTGTCAAGAATAAGAAAATATACATTCACTCGGATGAAGTTTTCTTACCTGAAATAAATGTATTTGTGTACAGTCTTAAACTCGTATGTCTGCACTCTTTGCTGTTTTTTACTACCCTAAAAAATGCACGACCCTACCTTACATAGTCTATCAATAGCGAAACTTTGTTGTTATCACAGTACGAGTGTCATTTTTTAATGTTGATTTTGTTTTTAAATATAAGAATCCTTATCACAATTATAAATAATAATACACAGATTTCAAGGTGAAAAGAGCAACATTCAAAACCAAAATATTTCACCAAGTTTTCTTACATGTTTATTATTAAAACATTTCTGTAACTCCACTAAATAGTCGTTATAACAAGCACAAAACAGAGAAACAATGTCAGAGGTGGACTGTGTATTTCACGCACTCTTAGAAACTGATTTTAAACTTTTAATTATTTACCCAGAACGTAGCACGTGGTGTTATTATCCGGGATGGGTATTTATGCCAATCTAACCCTGAAAAATATGTTTTAATTTAGTCATCAACACGTTTTCACAAAGCATATCTGTTAGCGGGTGACCAATGTTGGTACAATGATAAAAAAATCTGACATTTTAGTTGGGTGAAAGTAGCCTTTCGCATGAAACTTTATCTAAAGTTTCAGATCCGTTCTTCAACGTGCATTTACTGACTGTAATCAAACACTTCACCACTTCACCTACGTTGCTGACTTCCAAAGCTAGAATGACTTGGATTCTTGCCAAATTCTGTTCGATTACCACGTGGAAACTTGAGACGTCAATCCAGCCAATGCTAGCAACTCTCAGTGGACGAAATTTTGCTAGGTTTTCCTTTGGTTGATAAAATTTATACCATAGTATGTGCGTGCAGTTTGAGATTACAAGCATGGCTTTTCATGACACTCTACATAACTTACAGGGACTGAGTGTTAATCATCAAAGTAAGAGAGGGGGCTTCAATATATTTCAATAATATATAAAATTGAAACTTAGAAAACTGAATAAATTACTAATCTGTAACTAAATACCCTTTGGTAGTTCAGTTGTACAAACATTGGTCAAAAATAATTTAGTTTTATCAACAGATAGTTTTCGCTAAGTAAAAAACAGTCTAGAGATGGAACTGTTGTTTTATGGTATTAACTATTCTGAAGCAACCTCACAAGAGCACAGTTTAATCAAATCAATTTTCCCTCAAGTATTTCTAAACTAATGTAAACGTTAAATATAACTGGAGCGGGATTGTGGAAATGAATAACGGTAATAAGCTATCACTAATATGCCGAAAATGTCCCAAGGAACCTTAATTTACAACAAAAATAATCCCAGAATTTAGTGGTTAATCAGAGCATTCTACTTATTAAAACATATTGATTTTATGACACAATATATTCTTAGACAGACTGATATATTAAATCAACCACGTTGTTTGCTTAGCAACATTTTATCTCTGATCTGTGTATGTAAGTTCGTTTCTTCAGAAGTCGTTAATATCTGATAGTACTTGTAATTATAGTTACAGTCCGATATTCCAAAGATATATAATTCCTAAAGATCAATGTTCTGAGGGTCTAATATTCCGAAAATTTACCATAAAAAGAATTACGCATTTAGGCCTGATGTTACTTCTGTTTTTACGTTACATAAACAGTGGACTGTGCATAACATTATATTGCAGATATAACTCAATAACATTTTGAGATATGTTTATAATCATTCCACCAGAGACGTTGCTATAGGCACTGGCACACGGGGCCCGTGCCCCGATTCTCTTTTACAGTGCCCCGAATCACCAGTTGGTGTATTGGAAGATCAGAATAGAAAACCGTGATCAATATCTGTCTGAAACGACTAGCTGCCTTCCCTCTAGTCTTACACTGTTAAATTAGGGACGACTAGCGCAGGTAGCTCTTGTGTAGCTTTGCGCGAAATTCTAAAACAAATAAACAAAACGTGTTTTCCAAACGGTGTGACAAGGCTTTTGTGTGGAAGAACCCAAAAATAACTACGGAACAACAAAAGAGTTAGACACGACGATGACGAAACAAAGCTGTAACTTTACTCTCTCTGGCATTTACTCACTTCTAACAAGCATTTTTCATTTTAGCAAAGCATTAAAAAGGTGTAAAAAACATCTTGATTGTAGAGGCGTCACTAGTTAAAGTTTGTCAAATAGTGAATTAGTCTATCACTGGTACAGCATAGCTATGGCAGCCGGATTACAATAAATGAAAACATGGGTCGTACTAATTACCACAAAGTAACCACAAATTACTACAGACTGAACAATAAATGAAAGAAATAAGACACAAATATATATACATATATATATTTCAGCAAATACACTTTGTTGCCTTGCAATGAAACAGTTTACAATGAAAAAACATTCTAAAATACGAATAAGAATGGGTAACTTTTCTAACATTTTTGCATTTATACACAGTAATGGATATAAACATAATGTTTCATTTATTGGATACCAAACGATACTTGACGAATTAATAAAAAGGCTTAATCTTCATTGTGATGACTCCCTTTTGACGATTTCTGCAAATGAAATTACCTAGTACTTGTGGCCTTGGCCTAGAATATTTGAACTTCTTGCCCGCGTATTTGTGGTAATTAATAGGATCGGTACACACAAAACACGTGTGGATACAGTCTTAAAGTTGAAAGCTCACAAATATATCCATCTACGCAACCACACAAAGTGTGAATGGCAGGCTTCACTGCTCACTACACTTGTACATTATTTGACACATTTTGTAGTGTAATCAGTGTTTTCAAAGAATATCCAGGGGTAGATCCAAACTGATCGACCCTTTTAATTTGTGTAAACACAAAGGGTATCTCTGGTTGTACTGGAGAATGTTTAATTCTATTTCATAGCTTATATATAAGTTCTCTTCCTGGTTTGTATTGTGTCACTAACCTCTTTTATAGGCTTATTAAGTCGGTGAGTTCTCATCTGGACATGTTAATTAAATAATGTGTTTATACAAGTGTCACCATATTAATTCTTATCAAGGTACACATTCAGCATTCTGTATTGTCGTTGTTCGTATTTTAATTACGAAGCTACACAATGGACTATTTGTGCTCTGCCCACTACAGACATCAAAACCCTGTTTCTAGTGTTGTAAATCCTCAAACATACTGCTGTGGAGATGGACATTCTGCGTTTAACATTTTCCTATTTCTTGAAATAACCACTACAAGCTCTCCTTTGTAACTTACGTATAAGTACTTGTGTGCATAACATGATTGCACTTGCATAACAATGATATTAACAAAGTCTTGTGTTTAAAAACCGATATTCCAACCCTGGTATTGGGGTTTGTTTGTTATTTTGAATTTCGCGTCGTCCCTAATTTAGCAGTATAAGACTAGAGGGAAGGCACTTAGTCATCACCACCCACCGCCAACTCTTAGTCTACTCTTTTATCAACGAATAGTGGAATTGACCGCTTACATGGCTGAAAGGGCGAGCATGTTCGTTGCGACATGGATTAGAACCTGCAACCTTTGGATTACGAATTGAGCGCCCAAATTCACCTGGCCATGCTGGGTCTAGAAAACGTGTACTAAGTTACTGTAGTATAGCTTGGATGAATGCGTAGGAATGCATTGTTTGTCATTTTATAATCAGGAGAAAGGTAGAACCACAGACATGCAGTATGTAATAGCACGTAACCTCATTAATTTAGAGAAGCAACTAGTAGCTGACTTGTTTATCTGTCAGTATAAATATAAGCTTTATTTTTAAAAAAAGAAAAAAATTGCTCAAATTTGTTTATTTTTAAAAGAATTTTCCAGTGTATTAGTTGCTTAATAACCGTGACGCATTCTTACGAGAATTATTTTAAAACTTACAACAACAAACCACGGAAAAAAATTGTACCTCGTATAGTATATGCATACCCCATATGAAAAGTGATACGTTTATTTATCTACGCCATATGCTTCAGGGAATTATATACAATAACGTGATTCTGTTGTGATATTTTGTATAAAATTATCAAAATTAAAAATAATTTGTTCTGATAAACTGAAATACATTGTCAGTGTAGAAAAAACTGAAATAAATAATCATATATACGATATTGTACATTTCTATGTAACTGGTAATGCTTCAGTAGAAAATGTATTAATAACGTAAATACTATGTAGAAATGATGTCACGATTAAAAAAGAGGTACAAAGGAATCGTTTACACAGATATGATAATCAGGTAATGTATTTGAATATTAACATGTTTGGAGAAATTAATACAACTCCGTGAATACAATCTTGTTTCAACGTATCAGAAAAAAAAAAGAGGTGGAGTCTACTATCCACATGTGGTGTATCAACACTCTTGATCTGGACAAGGGTGGAGTCTACTCTCTAAATATGGTATACCAATAGTTTTGTTCTGGTTAGGGGTAAAGTCTACTGTCCAAATATGGTATACTAACGCTCTTGATCTGGACAGGGGTGGAGTCTATTGTCCAAATATGGTACATCAGCACTTTTTGTCTGGATAGGAGTGGAGTTTATTGTCCAAATACAATGTACGAACAGTTTTGTTCTGGATAGGGGTGGAGTTTAGTGTCCATATATGGTATACTAACACTCATGGTCTGGATGACTACTACTATTTTGTGAATTATACCAGGTTCCAACAGATACTTTCGGAAGTTTGCCTGCATTGTTTGTAAAACAAAACCAATTGTTACCAGATAATATTAACAATACTTTCAGAACAAATTGCGGGGACGGTATCATCTTAGGAAACTGTTGTTGTTATTTTTATGGCAGGAAACATTATTATACTGGAATATTAGTATTAGCCTGCTGATAAAAAAAAAAAAAAGTGTCATAGCCTTTGAAACTTTTCATACACAGTCTCTTGGTATCCATAGAGATGGGTTTAAAAATACAAACCATTTAAAGTTTTGTGTCATGCCTGTAGTCCAGAATGTAGCCTATATATAATACAATCCTTTCAATTATATCTAATCTTGTCTTCATTTCATACCAATGTGGGCGACCTTTATGACTCCACAAAATGTGTAAACAGAGCACTTTTTGTCTCATACATGTTTTTCAAATGCACTTTCAGTCACGTTATACTGTGACGGTCCCTCACACTATTCGTTGGTAAAAGAATAGCTCAAGAGTTGTTGGTTGGTGTTTATGACTAGTACAATGGACTAGTACAGATAGCCTTTGTGTAGCTTTGCGCAAAATTTAAAACAAACCAAACTTGTGAATTTATGCTAAGATTTCGAGTAAATGCTCCCTATCTTTGAAAAATAAATAGATAATTTTGTTAATATAATTTATAAACATTCCATGTTTATAATGATTCCTTCTGAATTTCTTGTATTTTCCTTACAAGGTCTGCGGACTTTATTTAAAGATCTACAATCGAGACATTGTAACTTCTTACAAAATGAGAGCAAAGAAACTTTTTGTTGTCAAAACAACAGAAACCTAAAAAGATATTTTTTGTCTCTGTGTGTATTAATTAATTCCCGTTGTTTGGTCAGTTTAGGAAAGTCCTTCTAAGATACGGCCCGGCATGGTCAAGTGGTTATGACGCTCAGCTCTTAATCTGAGGTTCGCGGTTTCGAATCCCCGTCACGTCAAACATGCTCGCCCTTTCAGCTGAGGGGGCGTTATAACGTTACAGTCAATCCCAATGTTCTTTGGTAAAAGAGTACCCCAAGAGTTGGCGGTGGATGGCGATGACTAGCTGTCTTCCCTCTAGTTTTATATTGTTAAATTAAGGACGGTTAGCCATCGAGGAGCTTTGCGCGAAATTCAAAAACAAACTCTAAAATAGACATGACAAGGTCCCCAGTGGCATAGCAGCATGTCTACAAACTTACAATGAGAAAAACCGGGTTTCGATACCCGTGATGAGCAGAGCACAGATATCACATTGTGTAGCTATGTGCTTAATTCAAAACAATAACAATAAGGTGTGCACATCATAAATAAAATATCAGTTACTCGACCCCCGAATGTACCATATATTCTTTCAACGATGACCGGAATAATCAAGCAAATATTTTACTCACTGGTTTATGTGTTATCTATTATTATTTTTTACCAAAATTCGAATTCGAAACTAAAAATTTTCGTTTTTATGTTAGTGAAACTACCCATATCACGCACGTGAAGTGCTTCTCAATAAAACGGTATTTCAGCCTTCCTACTGTCACATATATACAAGTAACGTTCATTTTAATTTAAGCCTAATAACGGCTGAGTAAGAAGGTCGAAACGTCACTCTTAAATGAAAGAAAAATAGTTCTTATGAGTGATGTGGGTTGTATGAATAATTTAAAAACGTAATTCTTCTTGACTTAAAAAGATAGGATATTCATCGCTTACGACCATACTTTTAGTTTATTATTATATATCAATCTAACTTGCACTATTCACGCGTTTTTAATCAATGGTTAAGACACAAATAAAATATTACAATTACTTTTTAATGTATCTGGTATAGCTCTGTTGCGTTACATTAAATTATTTTTCTCTTCTCTGGTTTTGGTATTTTCTTATAACAAAACCACACTACCCTATCTGTTAAATCTACCGAACCACTGAGTTTGGCGTTCTAGATCCGTAGACTTACCTCTGCCCCAGAGAGGCACTTTCTTTCTCCTCGGTGTCATATGTATATTTTATTTAAGTTAAAGATTTAACCAAAGTTTGCTTGATACATTATTTAATTTTCTCCTTTTTAATTTTTTATTATTCTATATTTTAATTTTTAATTCACTTTAGTTCTTATATGTTTTAGTATTTTTATGTAATAAAATAATGTTTTGTTCTTCTGTGTCAGAAATGAAATCATTTATTTCCTGTGGTTTCTAGTTGTGACGACAAACTTTGTACGGTCGATTCAGTGTTTTCCTGTTAACGGAATCTGTTAGACAGCGCTTAGATGGAATGGAAGTAAATTTAAAGCAGGTTGAAAACGGAAAGTGGAGGCAGACAATGCCTGAAAAAAAAAAAAAGAGAGAGAGAGAACTCTTAGACCGCAGGCAGCACGTTGATGACTCGAGGTCAGCCCTGTACTGTTGTTGCTCGCGCACGCTAGCTAACAAAGACCCGAAGTGAAGGAAATTCTTGAAAAGACGAAATTATAGGGGGTATTTTGCGGGAGGAAAAAAAAATTGAGTGAAATAGGATCTGAACGCTGCCAGAGTCCGTTCCTTCCCGCGTTCCAAACACGCTTGATCGTTCACAGTCTGTCTACCAATCTACCCAAACATGCACCACTACGCAATTACAGCCGCTCTTGTAATGCAAACGGAGAGAGTCTGAGGACTATTGCCCCTCGTAAACCATCGCCGTCTTGAGCTCGTATGAAAGCAAACACAGGCAAAGAAAGGAAACGTCTTGAGCCCACCGTCTCTCCTGGATAAACAGATCGGCGCTCCCAGACCTTATTACGAGCTCCGGTTCGCGCGCGCTGTCTTATCAGTGAACGCTGCCTGTGCTTGTGATGGCCATGATAACTGCGGGCGTTAAATTGACAACAGCGGCCGCAGCTGCAGCTTTCTACTTCCCGAGACAAGAGGGCGGGCACGCTGCCAGAGTGTAATAAATCAGCTTCTGCCGTCACCCTGCTTCAGGCAACCCTATTAATTGCATCCCTTGTGCACCCCCGAGTCAGCCGAACATGTGTCAAGTGTTATGCAGACTAGGAGGTGTCGTGTGTGCTGGATGGCAACGTGATATACATTCAATTGATGAATGTGTTCGGATACCCGTAATAATGGCTCTCGCTGTTGAAAGTGTATTGTAATTATACATACAAATCTCGTTTGCTGTATTCTCAATGAATTATACTCCATTTTGTGTTCTTATGGAATTATTCAAAACAAAACT
Organism: Carcinoscorpius rotundicauda; assembly: GCA_011833715.1. Lineage (NCBI taxonomy): Eukaryota > Metazoa > Arthropoda > Merostomata > Xiphosura > Limulidae > Carcinoscorpius > Carcinoscorpius rotundicauda. The sequence goes on from CM022395.1 coordinate 55,057,857, forward strand.
TCAACCTGTTAGTTTGTGTAAGATGAAGCTGATCCAAATGTGACGTCATTCTCAGCCTTTTAATTCAAGTACTTCAAACATACTGATAAGGAAGTGATTACGAAACGTTTCGTGCCTTCAGTTTATAATCACCTGCTAGTGGGAAGAGGAATGAAAATATACATTTCTTGAAAGTTTGCGACTCTGGATCGTGTTAGAAAAATTCTTTTCTCGACATTTATTGAAGAATTTAGGAGAAACTTACCTGAATGCAATTATTATGAACGACTTTTCCTCAATTATATGTTGTCAAATTTTATTTCTACAGAGAATTTTTGGATAATTTGCATAGGTTATATGTCCTTGAATATAAGCTGAGTTGTGTAGTTTCGTGTTGATACGATGTGATTTCTGGGTTGTGTAGTTTCGTGTTGATAGGGTATGATGTCTGAGTTGTGTAGTTTCGAGTTGATACTGCGTGATCTCTGAGTTGTATAGTTTGGTGTTGATACTATGTGATGTCCGGTTGTTTTATAGTACACATACATGATATGTAAGAAACAAAACAATGTTATATCCTATCACCAACACCAGTTCAAGAAACCAGAACAAAAAACAATGTAACAGCAACACAAAGAGTACATCTAATACCAATAGTATAACGTAGACTTGATATGAAATACATATATATATACACACATTCAGCTTAGAGAACCACGTTCGTTACACATGTGAAATAAAAACTCGTTTGTAGTAAAACGTTTGTAGGATATGAAACTGTGCTTATAGTTTCTTAGCATAATAACCATTAAAAGTACATAAAGTTACTAATACTGAAAAAAAGCCTTACTATTTTCAAGAATTCTCGCCCCCCCCAGTGGCTCAGCGGTATGTCTGCGGACTTACACGCTAAAATCAGGGTTTCGATACCCGTGGTGGGCAGAGCACAGATAGCCCATTGTGTAGCTTTGTGCTTAATTCAAAACAACAACAAGAATGACCTTCTTTACGTTATCCTGAATCACTGTGTCAGGGTACTAATACTGAAAAAAAGCGTTACTATTTCAAGAATTCTATCAATAAGAAAATAGATGGGGATCTAACCCACTTATGACTTTCTTTACGTCATCCTGTATCACTGTGTCAAGTTGTGCTGATATGAAAGTTTTCCGAAATTAGATATATAATCAGACGGGGGTCCATTCCCCTCATGTAATTCTATATCACTGTGTCTAGTTTGGTGCTGATTGATCAAGATATATGGATATGTATATGGCTGAAAAGTGCGAACAAACAAATACAGTTTTATTTATCAGATTTTACACAATTTTTATTGCATAATACGTTCTTGTTTTATTCAGTCATATCACGCCGACTATTATTTCTTAATTTTCCGTGGGTTCATGTTCGTATACCATTTCAAAACAGGTTTGTTTGTTTGTTTTGAAATTCGCGCTAACCGTTCCAAATTTAGTTGTGTAAGACTAGAGAGAAGGCGGATAGTCATCACTACCTACCGCCAACTCTTGGGCTACTCTTTTACCAACGAATAGTAGAATTGATCGTAACATTACAACGTCCTTAACGGCTGAAAGGGCAAGCATGTTTGGTGTGAGAAGGACCCAAAATAGGAAACTGATGTACGTTTCTACACATTAATTTCACGTCAAACCTCACGGACAACAGTTAACCTCCCCACCTCTACTTTCCACCTAGAAAATTAAACCTCTCTTCATCTATCTTTGACACGTACATAAAACCACGCTTGACAACCGAAATTGTCTATTCAAGTAAAAATATATGTTTATGTGCAGTTGAGATAAGTATCTACAAGATGTTTTAACGTGTCAATTAGCAATGAATGGTAAATATAGAAGAATAACGCGTGTTATCGAAGTTAAGTATTACCTAGAAAATAAACAAATCAGTGTTAAAAACATACCTTATTAGGAAGTAATAATTATTCAATGTTTATTTTGTTTTATGTGACGAATTTATTAACAAATAAAGTACAATTTGAAATGAAATTTGAGAACCTTAAATAGTGTTCAGCATTTCAATGAAATAAAAATCACAAGTTAGAAAAGAAAAGTTCTTTATGCCGTTAAACCACTAGTAAAACCGAGCAGAAAAGGTAATGTAAGTATACCTGTGTCTTGTATTGTGATTCAAAAAATAATGCAAACAAAAATTAAAAACTTAAGGCAAAGAATGCAAAGTACAATGTAAAATAACTAGTTGTTTGAAATGTGAAGATTATAATTTTCATTTAATGGAACAATTAAAGAATAGATGGTTTTTATAATAATTTACCTACGACAAGTCATATCACTTGAAATCCAAGTAATCGATCGTTCAGCCTACGTTATAGTTAATGGTTTCGAAATAATTTGCCAAAGTTGTCAATTTCAAGAGAATCGTGGAGTTGGCTACAAACTGTTCATGAACCATATAATTAGACCATAAAGAAAACATTCGGATATTTCAGTAATCGAATCATCGAACAAATGGAAGCCGACCAATCAAAGTAAGCTTTTACAAATAGCTGAAAAATTATGTCTCAAAGTGTTAATAGCAGAATTTAAATCTGTTTGAAAATCAAGGAGCACTTAACAGTCTTCCTAAACAAAGCAGACCACTCTTCAAAATATAACCAGATAGTTGCTGTCTATGGATCCTATCTCGTTGCAATTATGGGTAACCTTTTTTGAGACTGGATCACGTGTCCGCAGCAGCAACACCTAAAAGTTTGGGTTAAGTTACCAAAACACACTCACTCGAAACTTATATTTCCGCGCCCTGTGTTAAAATATCTACCAAACATTCTTCCTTTTACCTGCTTCTACAAATACACAAACAACACGAAGAAACGTGTGATACTTGAAATATCTGCTATCTACAAAAATTCAAATGTTACAGTTATAGAATTCAACAACCGTTTATATTTTTAAAACAATACATTTGTTCATTCTCATTAGCTTTATAAACTGTTGAACTCGAAGAACAGTTCTAACCAAATGTATGTCTTTACATAACTTGTACACCCCCACCAGTGACACAGCGGTATGTTTGCGGGCTCCAACCACAAGAAACTGGATTTCTATACCTGTGGTTGGCAAAGTACAGATAGCTCATTTTTCTAACCATGGTGGGCAGTAACTACAGATATGAAGTCACATTCTTAGTTGTTGTTAGGCTTCCTTCACACACACACAAAATTGGAAGTGATAACTTGAAACCTAAATCTAATCTCGGTGGTATATTGCCTCTGATTACATCCACACACAATTGGAAGTGATAACTTGAAACCTGATCTCCATAGAATATTGGCTCTAATTACCGTAATGTTACCAAAACTATTCTATCGCTGTTGAAAACTTCTGAAAACCAGAGTTCTTCTCGGAATCACGCCTTTCAAGCACATAAGAAAACATTAACTAAAATATCTTGATGGAGTCTTAAAAGACTCGTTAAACAAAGTGAGAGACGCGATTCTGCAACGTTTAATCTACTAAGTTTAAAAAAGCGCCATCTTTAGAATATACTGTAAACGTTTCAGCGCATTTTTCTATGGTTTCGATCTTTTCAGTCAGTCAATGAATGTATTGATTGTTTTTGAATTTCGCGCAAAGCTACTCGAGGGCTATTTACGCTTGCCGTTCCTAATTTAGCAGTGTAAGACTAAAGCGAAGGCAGCTAGTCATCATCACCCATCGCCAACTTTTGGGTTACTCTTTTACCAACGAATAGTGGATTGATCGTCACATTATAACGCCAACACGGCTGAAAAGGCGAGCCTGTTTGGTGCGACGGGGATTCGAACTCGCGACCCTCAGCTTATAAGTCGAATGCCTTAACCCACCTGGCCATGCCGAGCTTCGATGAACGTATTCCGAAATTAAAGTTCAACAAATCCACATAACGGTTAATATTTGTGAATATGTTGTTTAGACAGGGGAAGTTCAAGAAAAAAAAAACCATGATAAAAATTAAGTTAAAGAAATGTTAACGTGATAAGAAATAAACGTTTCTTTTTCCATTAAAATATGTATGCATTGAAATATCTTGAGCTTGTTACAAGTTTTTAAAAAAATTATAGATTTTTGAATTTATGTGAACGCGAAGTACAATACTGTGTATTATGTATTTAAACTGTTCGCGGTATAAAACACGATCTTACAAACCACTAACAAAATATGTAAAATAAACATGAAACACTCGTAAACAAAACTTTAGAATTTAGACTGACGCTAGTTTTATCCGCTATCTAGAAGTATTACAAGAACGACACCTCTGATTCGTGGTCTAATACTATTGAAATCCTCAATATATTCAGATCGATTGCTATATAGCTTAAAACCTACAATTCCCAGTAACTCCTATTTGAAGTAACATTGAAAAGTAAACTCTGCTTAAGAAGTTCACTTTAACAGTGATAGACTAGAGGAAAGGCTGCTAGTGATCACCATCCACCGCCAACTTTTTTATCAATGAATTGTTGGATTGACCATCACATTATAGCTAAAAGGGCGAATATATTTGGTGAAAGGGAAGTTGAAATTAAATAATAAATTTACCATTAGTATCATATTATTACAGAAAGTACAGTAGAAATTAATAAATTACCCAGAACACTAGAGTTTAATATTTATTTCATGTTCCCATAAGTTTATCATTGTATGAGCGTAAAATATTGTTTCATATCCTTTATATTACTCCTGTATCAAATGGAGTTTCAAAACAAACTTTGGATATATTATTATCAATCAGTTTGGTTGACGTCTGGCCTTTTACGTTTTCGCGTAAGCTCATACAACCTTTATAGTACTGATACTGAGAACTTGTATAGACGGAATCATGGTTGTGAGTTCTTCACCGGCCTCTTCTCACAGGTAATATTTCACCACAGTTGCTGCATACTGAAAGATGAAAATGAACCTCTGCTCATCAAGAAGTATTTCTATGAAAATGACATGACGCGTGAGAATTTGCTTGTACCTGCCAGCAGTCAATGTTCCATCAGTTTTGTATAAACTTATAACACCATTGATTAAAATGTATTACACAGATGTATCGATCTTTCAGTATGCTACACTGAAGGTGTTGTATGAACGTCATATCATTCTACTCTCTACCACCAAACAAACTCTCATTGATCGTTATGAAACAATTTAAATTGGTAAAGAACCCCCCTTTTCTCTATAGCTCTTCCCATTGTTTGAGGTCTGCTGTTTCCATTTTAGTTTTATGGTTAAGCATGTCCCCTGAAACCACACTGTGCTAATGTGTATCTTGCTGTTAAAGAAATATCATTCACATTTATATTTGTAGGTAGGCCATTCATAAAATCTCAACTGAATTATCGTATATCGCACATAGAGCGTATCCTGAGTTACCTAATACGGTATCATATTTCAAGAAATGTGTTTTCAATCTCGACTACTTCTATTATTAACAGCTCTGGTGTCAAATACACAGTTCCATAAAGAAACATGAAATTTCACCTCGGTTTTCCGCATGCCCCTGAGGAAAACAAAAACTTTGATTTCCACACATTTGTCACGTGGCACTTCTATCTTGGAAGCATTCATGCTACAACTACGAATATCATGACTGTATGTACTTTAGACACTATCCTGATGTGGCACTGGATGACAGCCACTCACAGTGTAAACTATCAGCACGTGACTGTATTTCATTGCAGTTGATGTTCGTACAGTCGCGACGGAACAAACCCATAATATTTTAATCACATCTTCCATAATTATTTCCAGTTCTGTATGGATAGTCATCTGTGTTGGAGAATATTTTGCATCAATCAGGAGTAATATTTTTTTTCTCCTCTGTCTCTTTCTCTGTTTATGTTTTTTTTTTAATTTCACGCAAAGCTACACGAGGGCTATTTGCCCTAGCCGTCCCTAATTTAGCAGTGTAAGACTTGAAGAAAAGCAGTTACTCATCACCACCCACCGCCGACTCTTGGGCTACTCTTTTACCAACGAATAGTGGAATTGGCTGTCAAATTATAATGCCCCCACAGGCCCCACGCCTGTTTGATGCGACGGCGATTCGAACCCACGACCCTCGGATTACGAGTCGAACGCCTTAACCCACCTGGCCATGCCGAGCCATATCTCTCTCTCTAACGTCACTTTGAGATAACTACAATGATGTGGAAAAGTGTTAGGACAAAGTAAAAAATTGTATTTCAGGTTACTTTTAAGAAATAATGGAAAGTGAAACATCAAAATTTTATCTCTCTTCATATTTTGTACAACAGAAACTCAGTGTTAGTAACTGAGTTAGCAAACAGTTAATAGTTTGCGTGTCTCGTTGTGCTTCTATAATTGTAGACACTCTTTCAGGCATTGTTGCAACATATTTAAACAAAGTGTCCTTTGAGATGTTACTTTAAATGTCTCTGATACACTAACATAAAATTTCTTTGAAAGTAGCTTTTGATTTGTCGGTTTTTTTATCTATCATGTCCCAGATCTGCTTACCTGGGATGAGATCGGGGCTCTGTGGGAAACCCTTGCATCATTTTAAATACTACCGTAGTCTCTTTCTGAGTTAAGTAAATACTGTGTAGGTTGAACTGGGTGTTTGGGGTATTATTTTTAATAATACGCAAACCACCAGGCGTACAATAATGGATCAGTACCTGATGATACTTGAGCTGGTCCTTTATCTCAAATATCTCCCGTCGCCTCAAAAGAAACCTCAAGCAAACCCTAAACAATTACAAGTCCTCCCTTATGTTTCATAGTAGGTGACATATTTTCAGGTAAGTATCTTTCACCTTCCTTCCGCCGGACGTACAAACTACGCTTTGAACCAAATCTTTCAAACTTCGACACATCCGTCCATAACACCTTTTTCCAATCATCAACACTTCAGTTTTAGTAAGTTTTAGTTTCTTGAGAATATTTGAAGATCGAAGTAAAGGTTTTTAAACTGCTACACGACCAAATATTCCATTCTTCTTGATGCTGTACATCTGGACACCTTTCTGTGATTTGGTACATGATCGTTTAACTCGTGCTTGAGATCAGTGGTGATATTTTTTCTGTCTCGAAGGCTACACAAACAAAGATACTTATTATCAGTATGTTACGTATTTTAATTTATTCTGGACGAGTCTCCGATTCATCATGTTGCGTATTATGATTTCAAATAGCCGGCAATTTGAATTTGAATTTAAAAGCTAATTGAATCTAGATACGTATTAAATGTACGTTTTTAACACATTATTCTTTCTTAACACATATATTCTTTAATATAACAACAACGATACCATTTATAATAACTGTTATTACGGATAATAATTTCTATACAAAACTTTAACAAACTTACAAATAATACTGAGTCTTCAATCTGGTCTGAAACTGAATATTTTATCGACGGTTCAAGAAGAGCAAATTAATTCTATATCGATACTCAGGTACACTTCACTTCTTGATAAGCTAGCTCGATTTTTCACATATGATTCTCTCCCCATCACAAAAATATCTAATGTCCTCGTAAAAATATTAACTTCTGAGGTTCATTCAATGAAGTTTAAAGCGATTTGTAATGTTCGAAATCTATAAGCATTCCTGTACAAATATCTGTAGCTTCCCGATTGATAAGCGTTAATCATTGATATAGCTTCCGACGTTTATAGTATTCTAACTGTAACAAACCAACAACGATATTATACTGTCTTTCAAGCGACGAATTTATAAACTTCAAGGCGAGGTTCTCGAAAGTTCAGTTTTCAATAATACCAGTAATCACTTGTATTTTGCATACATACACACGTACATTGTTAGTTTTTACTCTCAAAAAATCTTCTACACATTTATAGAATAGGCGGGGCTTTCGCAATACTCATTGAACAATATAATTTACATGTATTTATAAATATATATTAAACTGAAACAAACATAAATATTAAAATAAATATATAATAATAAATGGCCCCCCAGTGGCTCAGCGGTATGTCTGCGGACTTACACGCTAAAATTCGGGTTTCGATACCCGTGGTGGGCAGAGCACAGATAGCCCATTGTGTAGCTTTGTGCTTAATTCAAAACAACAACAATAAATCCGTTACACATAACATTGAGTTTAGGTATACTGAAGTCCTTTCCTATTTTCATATTTACATGACTTAATCTTACGATTTTGGGTGTACTTGACAGTATTTATGAAGCATTTTAAGTCTCCAGCAATTTATCAGAGAGTAGAACAAGCATCACATAAAGCTTTGTGAATTTCTACTCTACTAACAATTCTCTACGCTTTGTTGGCTGTGACATGAAAATAAAACTTAATATATAATGTTAAACACTGTTTTTATTAAGGTTTGTTTGTGGACTGCTATTAAATTGATTTCTTCTAGCATATATCAGTATCATATGTTAGCTTCTTTCTATATCGTTAAGACACTACATGAGATATCATGAGAGTTATTTCAGTACCTTAAATTTGATCAATATGTTAATTCAAACAGAACTCTTATGACATGACCTTGGTACAAGTATATTGGAATTCAAAAGAACATGCTCGCCCTTTCAACCGTGGGGGCGTTATAAAGTAACGGTCAATCCCACTATTGGTTGATAAAAGAGTAGCCCAAGAGTTGGCGGTGAGTGGTGATGACTAGCTGCCTTCCCTCTAGTCTTACACTGCTAAATTAGGGAGGACGGCTAGCACAGATAGCCCTCGAGTAGCTTTGTGTGAATTTCAAAAACAAACAATTCGAAAGAACGATAAGTATTCTCACCCTGGCTGATTCAGGGTTCAGTGAAATTCTGACACAGTGTTTAAACTTACATTTTATAATGGTATAAAAAATTTAGACTCTTAAAACGGAAAAAGAAACAGAAAGTCTTGTCCTAACACTTTTGCACAGCACTGTATATTTCCATATCAACCAAGAACAGTCGTTAATGTCTAAGAACATCTTTCTTTTTAATAAATATGGTTAAGCATCAACAAGACAAAATCACTTTTGTATAATGACATGTATTTTACCAGAATAATAAGTTATATCGTCCAGGAATGTAGTCGTTGTTGTAACTAGAGCATCCATTCGCGTAGGGCTAAGAAACTCGTTTATCACGATACACTGCCTTAAGGATCACCGCTTGAAGACATTCTTTACCCTACAGATATGTTAGAATTTCTGTATTGATGAAAAGTTTGGTAACATTAATCATGCCTGTATTACGTGAATACCCCAAAAATAAGTAAGGGACGTTTTTAGGCTGAGGGCTCAGCTAATTAGGCTTAACTAGATGAACAGATATATCATAGGATATATTGCCAAAAAGTGAATAATCTTTTCAGTCTTGAAAAAGTTATTTTATCCAGAAATCTCGAGAAATATTAAGAGGCATAATTTTATCTCATCAGAAAAGTTGTGTCGGTATGAACATTTACAACATATTTCAATATAAAGAGAAACTTACGAGCAACATTCTTTGTTGAGATATCTGATCACCTCCTTTCAGGAAATGCAGAAAAATATAAAAATAAACGTACTTGTTAAATTTGCTTTTCCGCTATGCTAACGTTAACCACTGAAACATAATCACACAAGTAGCTTTTTTTTCAGTAGTTCTGGACTTCACATTCCAGTAACAAGAGTAAATAAGGTTCTACGTTTAATGTAGAGTGAAAAGCTGTAGTTTTGCAAGTTTATATATATATTGTAATTTGAAAAACAAAGTTTATGTAATATCAAATGTTATCCATAGCTTGATTTTGTGATTTTAATTATTATAGAACGAAAAAAACTAAGTAAACCATTTTAAAAATTAGTGGTACAAGAGCCTTGATTACTTGTTTTTTCTGGCAAACTTAGCTTTCAAAAGGATATCCGAGCTCTAGCGTTAGGCTACCTGGTTTCTAGCGTTCTAAATCTGGAGACCTACCACTGTGCTACTGAAGGGAGGTATGTTGTTGTTGTTGTTTTGTATTTCGTGCAAAGCCACAGGAGAACTATCTACGCTAGCCTTCCCTAATATAGCAGTGTAAGACTAGAGGGAAGGCAGCTAGTCATCATCAACCACCGCCAACTCTTGGGTTACTCTTTTATCAACGAATAGTGGAATTGACCGTAACATTATAACGTCTCCACGGCGTAAAGAGCAAGCATGTTTAGAGTACTCTAACCACCTGGCCATGCTAGGACTCGTTGATATTTGTTATCAACAAAAGACCACACAAAGGGCTAGCTGTGCTCTGTCCACCACGAGTATCGAAACCTGATTTTTAGCAGCATAAGTCAGTAGACATACTGCTATGCCACTGAGAGCGGAGGGCAACTAGCAAAGGACATGAATACTAAAGTCTGTATAAAGGAAGACCTTCTTCAAAAGTTTTTAGTTTCAGTGGTATTCGAAAAGAATATAATTCCGAAGATCGCTCTCTGTTTTCATCATATTAAAAATATTTTATTTCACCTTTTAATTATATTTATTTTTTTACATAATAGTAAAAAAAAAAATTATTCCTAGACGTTCTAGTTTAAAATTTTTGTGTTATTATAAAATCTCAAGAAAAGCGTAGATTTTTACGTTGAATTATTTCGCTTTTACGACCTCCGAAAGAAGAAATGTTTTGAAAGCTTTCAGCCTTGAGTTCTGACAGGACTTGTTATGCGTGTCATTATATCACGTGACATCCCAGCACGTTTCTAATCAACGTGGATAATCGTAACCGAAGTAAATATATCACTGCCTACTAGTGACTGCTGTCGATCTGAAACAAATATAAAAATTCGTCACTCCTGTGCCTGATGTTTATATACAGGCTCTTTTTAAATCAAGTGTTTACATTTAATATAGTTTGTAGATAACTACAGGTAGAAAATTTATTATTGCATATACGATTATTTTAATATTTTTAAAAGTATATTCTACATGCGAAAATACAAAAAAAATCGTTGGGAATTACATTCATGGTATGTATATATATATATTAGTTATATAGTGGAATGATTAATTACTTTTATCATACATATAAATGTACAAAAAACAACCCAAACTCTATGCAGGTGCAAGGCCTGATTAAGTTTAATATTCACGCCAACAGATGGCAGCATAAAACAGTCAATAAATGAATGCTAATGGTTTCTATGGTAACTCGTCATCTACGTGAGTTTCCAAATTACTTGCATTCAAACAGACTAATCGTGTCACATACTCTAGTGGGCAAGTGTAGTGACGACCCGCCGTGTAATACGGGATTACACAACAGAAGAGCTATGCAGCGACAAAGTAATTGCGCTCCATTTTGTCCACCTAGTAAGTATCTTCAAACCCAATGGGAGAAGCAGCAATATGAGAGACATCGACGTAAGGTAAGACTTGAGTAGATGTATTTGTGGACGTGACGGCGGGGGATGGGGGAAGAAGAAATCGGATCATTTTCATATTGGTATCATTCCTTAAGCACAAGAATACATATAACCGTAAAACGTATTCCGTTTCTTATTTTTAACACTTTGTTTCACCTCTACTTACAAAACATGTCGTCAGAGGTACAAGTAAGCTGTTCATTCTTTCATCATATAAATCACAGAGACAACAATTTTACGAACTGTTTAAAACACAGGAATACACATACAGCTAGCAAAGTCAGTGTTATTGTCTACACTCGTTTCTACGAGTTAAGTAGTCGTCATTAGGTCTGGGTGAGGAGAGAACCGGCAGATTATGAATAACTCTAATGGGAGTTTTTTTCTTTTTTTCGTTTTATAGCCTGCGGATTTCAGGCCTATTTAAAAAAAAAATGAAATTATTGTTATAACCAGCATGCACTAAATACCAAAAATTGTAACGTTTATTAGTATACTTTTACAAACACAAATCACAACACTGAATACACCTTAGCTGCTACAGAATCGTAATTTATCCCAATCTGTTAGGAACTTCTCGTTCAACTAAAAACTGATACAAAAAACGATTGTTCTTTCACCTACCAGTATAAACGAGGTAAATTTAAAGTTTTAGAGTAACAAAAAACAATTTTAATTGAAGACTTAATGTTAATAAGTTAAGAAAAATCTTAAAACTTATAACTGATGGAAGATTGACAATCAAGAATTAGGTCTGAGTAAACTAAAACTAATTGTTTAGCTACATATTAAACCTTTTTCACTGTTTACACTAAGTATTAAGTTAAACCAGTATCGATAAAGCAAACGTAAAAAACACTGTTATCATCAAACAGTACAGCACCGATAATAGAACACTGAACGTGTTTCTTACCCAGTTTAAAAATTGTCACAAAATTTAGAATAACTGGAGACACTTTCTCATCAAGTTATTTTACGTTTGGTGAGCTTAAATCACTTGTTACCGTATTTTACGTCTCACAAGACGCTACATCATGTAAGACGCCCCCTAACTTTGGAAAGACAATTCTAAGAAAAATATATTATGACTCAGCAAACAACACCTTGATGTAACCTTGACGTTTTTTCATCATGCTGAGTAAATACAGTCAAATACATCATATTCTTCACAGTATATCGACAGTATTAGTTAAACTGAATGTTTCATGCTATTGAAAATACTTGTAACTGATAAGTAATGAGATCACAATCTGTATGAGAGGCCGTTATCAGTAGACCCTAAGCTAACCTCTTGCCCTAACCCATCATTTTCGTCTTGGAAGACACATGGAGGTTTTTCAAGATATTTTCAAGAACAAAATTGCGTCTTATAAGGCGTAAAATATGATAACAGTCTTATTAATAAGTGTTACTTATTTGGTTTATATTTTTATAACTATTGTTAGGGTTAAAAGTTTAAATCAAAGTCAAATAGCAAACGGTTTCCACCTAATTTGAAAGCCGGTATCACATAGGCTTATCAGGTCTCTGGTCATAAAGAACTATAACTGAACACCTTTTACAAACTCTCTTACTGTGTGTCTAGATGTTTTTGTTACATTCTCTGGCCATACAAAACTACGTCTGTAATTGATTTTCTTAAACTTTCTGGTCATATGGAAATGTATCCTGATGCTTTTATCATACTCTCTCGGTATCCAGAACTATGACCATATCCTATTCTTATACTCTCTGGGTATCCAGAACTATGACTAGATCCTATTCTTATACTCTCTGGGTATCCAGAACTATGACCAGATCCTATTCTTATACTCTCTGGATATCCAGAACTATGACTAGATTATATTCTTATACTCTCTGGGTATCCAGAACTATGACCAGATCCTATTCTTATACTCTCTGGATATCTATAACTATGACTAGATTATATTCTTATACTCTCTGGGTATCCAGAACTATGACCAGATCCTATTCTTATACTCTCTGGGTATCTATAACTATGACTAGATTATATTCTTATACTCTCTGGGTATCTATAACTATGACTAGATTATATTCTTATACTCTCTGGGTATCCAGAACTATGACCAGATCCTATTCTTATACCCTCTGGGTATCCAGAACCATGATTAGATTCTATTCTTATACTCTCTGGGTACCCAGAACTGTGACTAGATCCTCAGTATGTTAACAACATTGAGACCAGTTCACTGTGATATTTCTATGCGACTGAAGTGTTTCATGGTACCTCTAAAAGTATATAATCTAATGTCTTTCTACATTGTGCCAAGGGTTTCTTGTCATCCGCCCATTTTATTACATCCGACAAAACTGCAGCTTTGAAAATGTCCATCTGGATAACACAATGAAACATCCTGTTAACTCCATTTAAACGTTTTTTGATAATATTATTTATGCCAGGATCAAAGGCATTCAAATCACTATGATTTCTCAGTATGTATAGTATATCTTCTATGCTTGAACTTTCTGACTGAGCTCATTCATTTGTGGGTCACAGATAGCAAGCCCTGAATAAAGTACATACAAAACACAAATGTGTAGTCTACTAGTTTCTAGTGAATCCTCTTTATCTAGATTGATCCTCTGTATTCTTATTGTTGTCAGATGCATTTTGATTGTAGAAATGACATCAATTTGCTAATGAAGTTAGTTAAATAACTGATTGAGTATATCACGCATTAGCTATTTTCAACCGAAATATATAAAAATGTTAGCAGTGAAAAACAAAATGCGTTTAATTTCTTATCAAGTTACATTATGTTTTGGAAGGCAAGCCTACCCTTCTATAGCTTTAATTGTATCATGATAAGGTTTGTTTGTATTGCTAAACTGGAACTGTCTTGGCATTCGCTTATGACCGCCTCAAACCACCTTCTTAGAAATGTCGCATCTATATAGTTTTCACTAATGTTAGATTTTATGATATAATAAAATTGATTGGTCTTGCCGACCAGAAAGTTGAATTTTAACGGGCGTTAAACCAGCATTTTTAGGTAAATAAAGATGTTGTCATTTTATCATCTATGGGTGGGATAACTAAAACGCGATTTTTTATCTTATGCATCATGTCAAGTTTTTGTAGAATTTTGACTATTATCATCTCAATTTGAATGGCCATCTTTCTGTTTTTGATGTAAAATATGTTCAACTTAATATATCGCTTTTTGTGTTCTCGTACTTAAATGTTTAGTTTTCACCTTGAGGTAAATGATGTAAGTTAGTTTAAAAGAGCTGACCCGTGACCCAGTGCAGAAGTCTACACTAATAAGTCTTGTTTTTAAGGTTTGCTGGCATTTTGTGAATTATGACTTTTGACATACTTCTTTGTTTTCATTGCTTTCTTCTGTAGTTTAGCTTAACTCTGACCAGTCTTCCATTCATCTAGTTCTCGTAGCTGTGGCTTTCCTTAATAGCTCACATCACGTGTTAGTGTTAACATCAAGGGTTAGTAATCCTTTTACCACGTGACATATCAACCACGTTTATTCTCCTTCTGAATTATATGAAGATAAAATATAACATCAAGAACTTTGTTATTTTCATATCAAGTATAACATATTATGATTTAAAACATCCGTAAATTTTAATTTTAATTTATAAGTTAATTAAAAGTCGATATGCATTAAATTTATGATGTTTACCAACAAGGTAAATACATACAATTTTCTTTCTTAACACAAATATATTTTCATATACAAACAACAATACAATTTATGATAACGGTTATTACATACAGTTAGAACAAATAATTATTCATATACCAAAGTTTTACGAACTCACAAACAATATTCAGTCTTCTATCTGGTACAGAACTTGGTATTTGATTGACGGTCCAAGTCACGAGACACAAATTACTTTTCTGTTAATACATAGATACACTTGACTTGACGGGAATACTAAATAGTTCTATTATTGTTCGACCTAACGTGATTTGTAAGCTCGCTTTCCACAGAGGAAGACAGATATCTGATGTCTTTACAGAAATACTAAAGTCCGAAGTTAAGTCTTTGAAGTTAAACGGTTCGTAATGTTCGAAATCTATAAATGCACATTGTCAAATTCTGTAGTTTTCCGATTAATAAGCATTAATCACAAGTTCCACAAGTCCAAAATGTAACTTCATTTCTCTTTCACAGAGATGGTTGAAGTAACAAACAATTAAAATGATAAGGCTGAAATACTTCAGTTATGATATTTGAGTCAACACGATCAGAGTAACAACAACTGTGAGTAACTTTAAAGTCAGTAAGTCCATAAAGATAACTTGGTACTTAACAAAACCAAACTAGTCAGTGAAAAATAAAATAAAATAAAATAAAATAAACAATAAGATTGGATTTCGCGCAAAGCTACACGAGGTCTATCTGTGCTAGTCGTCCCTAATTTAGCAGTGTGGGAAGACTAGAGGGAAGGCGGCTGGTCATCACCACATACGACTAACTGTTGAGCTACTCTTTTACCAATGAATAGTGTAATTGACCAAACATTATAACGTCCTCAGACTGAAAAAGCGAGCATGTTTGGTGTGACAGGGATTCAAAGTCGCAACCCTCAGATTACGAGTCAAGTGCGTTATCCACTTGGCCATGCCGGGCCACTTAAAACAAGAAAATTCAACAGAGCAAAAAGCAATCTACGTCAAAACTCTCAGAACACCAATAACAAGAAAGATACGGTTTATACCAACAAAAACTAAAGGCATTATGCCTAGGTATAGTCTCTAGTTACCTTATTTCAAACTAAAATCACGTAACTATAAATAAGTGAACATATATAAATACGATCTAAAATTATGAGAGGGCATAACAAAATAACATGATACAAAACATCTTAGTTTCATGTTAAGGTTATCTGGTTTATTTTAGGGTATTTTTAAGAGGCCCTTTGATCAATGTTATATTTTGAACCAGTAACATTTTTTTTTTTTAAGGAGACTACAGTATTTGGTGAAAGATGTAAATAAATATAAGTTCCAAATATCTGCTTGTAGGTGGCGCTCTTCATCACATTAGGTCTTTAAATTAATTGATTTTTGGTTGTTTCTAGTTACGCATAAAGCCACACAAAGGTCTTCAGTACCACGGGTGTAGAAACCCGGTTTCTAGTGTCGTAAGTCCGTAGACACACCACTCTACCGCATGGGGATTTAAATTAATTGGAAGCCAAGAATGACGTAATCTTCACGAAGTTTTATTTGTACGTTATTAATTGACTTAGACATCTCTTGTGGCCCGGCATGGCTAGGTGGCTAAGGCACTCAACTCGTAATCCGAGGATCGCGGGTTCGGATCCCTGTCACACCAAACATGCTCGCCCTTTCAACCTTTCGGTCATTTTCACTATTAGTTAGTAAAAGAGTAGCCCAAGAGTTGGCGGTGGGTGGTGATGACTAGCTATCTTTCCTCTAGTCTTACACTGCTAAATTAGGGACGCCTAGCGCAAATAGCCCTCGTCTAGCTTTGCACGAAATTCAAACCATCTCTTGTGTTTCTAATTCATATAGCAACACATGAAACATTAGGCTGTATATTGATAGTTATGGTACGTTTTAGACCTTTCAATTTCATGTAATGTTATACAAACAGATATTATTTATTTGAAAATAACCTACTTAAATTATTTTGTATTACAAATTACACAGATGTCGTTATAAATGCGTTGATATATTTTATTTCAAGATTGAGAAAGCCCGACCTGTTGTGGATACAACAGCGCCATCTGGACTTAATCATATGAATGACATGTTCAAGAAACTTTACTTGGAGAAAGGAAGGACCAGTGAAATCCAAAAAGAAAATGACAGACTTTTGGACAAAATGAAATGTATAATGAACAGCAAGGGAACAATCGACTGTAGAAATGATTACGTATCGAAAAGGTATGACGAACTTGTGACTTATAGCCTGATTTTTATCCGCTAAATGTGATCTTTTAAACATCTATAAAACATTTCACGTATTTTTTTTTCTTCACGTAAGAAATTTAGAATATATCTCTTACAACTATATTAAGTTATACTAAATATAAGTGAACGATAAAGAAACAGGACTCGCGAATTAGATGTGCGTAAAACCCAATGGTTTTAAGTACGAGGGTGATAGTGTTAGTAAAGTAATATTGATTTGCACTATTTATAACGTACTTGCACATTTGTCGATTGTTCACACAAAAATATTCTTTTTGAGTAAAGTTTGTTTGTTTGTTTTTGAATTTCGCGCAAAGCTACTCGAGGACTATCTGTACTAGACGCCCCTAACTTAGAGGGAAGGCAGCTAGTCATTGCTACTCACCGCCAACTCTTGGGCTACTCTTTTTAGCAACAAATAGTGGGATTGACCGTCACATTATAACGCACCTTCAGTTAAAATTACAAGCATGTTTGGTGTGATGGGGATTCGATCCGCGACTTTCACTCAGATTGCGAAACTACGCCCTAACCACCTGGCCACGCCGGGCTATTGTAGTTACACTTTCCATACTTTGTGTCTTCCGGTGTGTCAGTAGTAAAGTCACGGACTTGCTACGCTAAAATATGAGATTCCATTCTTCCAAGTAGACAAAGTGTAGGTAGGTCATTGTATAGTTTTACGCTAAGTTTATTTGTTGAATTTCACACAAGGGTTACCTGCGTTAGCCGTCCCTAATTTTGAAGTTATAAACTAAAGGGAAGGTAGCTAGCCAACAACGTTCACCGCCGTCTCTTGACCAACGGATATTTGAATTGTTAGTTACATTACAAAGCCCCCACAAATGAAAGGGTGAATATGTTCAGAGATAGGACTCGAACCTGCGACCTGCAGATTAGGGGTCCAATGTCCTAGTAAACAAACTATCTTTGAACAAACAACAACAATAACCGTACGTTGGTTCTAGTATTGCAATGCCGTTGCATCATGCTTATTAGTAGAAAACAGTGGGAAAACTTTTCACGTCATCTGCTTTTGACGTTTTATGGTAAGCCTACTGTAAATACTATAGCAGGAACTGTGGTTACAGCATTTTTTATCTAAGAAAGGTAAATTCGTGTTAATAAAATGCGAATCGAGCATCCTAACCACTACGCCATTCCAAGCCTTTTATATGTGAGAGAAGGAGTTGTTTTATATTAAAAGTCTATCAAAATATTTATGTGTACCATAATAACACTCATAGCATCAATTATGAATGTGTTGGTAACAAATGCATGAGGTTAAAGGCCTGACACAGCCAGGTGGTTAAGGCATTAACACTCGAGTCGCAATTTGCGGGTCGCTAGTTCAAATCCCCGTCCCACCATGATGCACGCCCTTTCAGCCGTGAGAAAGTTATAAATTTACGGCTAACCCCACTATTCGTTAGTAAAAGAGTAGCCCAAAAGTTAGTGGTGAGAGGTAGTGACTAGATAGATGCCTTCTCTTTAGTCTTTCATTGCTAAATCAGGGACGGCTAGCTCTTGTATAGCTTTATGTGAGATTAAAAACAAACAAACAGTAAACATTCAGAAATCTCCCCTTTTCTCGAAATTTCTCAAAGTTTAATAGTTCACGAGCATTTCGAAGTACGACATATATTACTATACATTACATATATTGCTAGTATTTTGTAACTCAAAATTCCAAAAATCTACGCTGTATACTTTAAACGTTCAGGATTTCGAAATTTAATCAAATATTTTAAGTTTAATAGGAATTTTAGGTACCATAGACAATACAAAGCTAAAAGTGTTTATTGACTGAGGCAGAAACAGCCTGTAAGAGCTTTCAGCTCTACGTTTCTGTTGTATTTTTAATTAGAAAATATTAATTATTCTAGCTTGAATTTACCTAGAAGACGTCAAGACTTAGTAAAAACAATGGAGGAAAATAAACTTTTATGGCAAAAGATAACCCAACAAGCACCGTTGAGCTGTGCTATACAGTGGGAGAGGCTCATGGTAAGTATAAAATAATATTGTTAGACAATCAACTTGGCTTTTTTTTCTTGTCTTCAACCCAGCTATGATACTTTTGTTTTCAGCTGTGTTTTTAGTGGACAGTTTTGATGAATGGCATCTGCTATATTTGTTACACCAATAATTTTAATTAATGATGGCCTATAATCTTCTACATGTATCAACCACAAGGTTTACAAATGACTGAAAAGACTTCTTAGTACATTTCCAAAAGGTTAAATCAATTGCTTTTAATCTTAAGAGATCAGGTAGCCCGTGTCCTCATACAGTGCAGATAAAATCGATTTAAGGAACGTGCGCACGTGCTTGTTACCTTGGTGACGGTATTTTAATAGTTTTCTCAGCTGTGGCCTGTGGGTGCGGCAATACTTACTAAATACTTTGGTGTTTACTAGTGCAGTCACAGACTGTGGGTAACAGCAAATTGCCCAGGGAGGACAATTTGTCATTTAAGTCGTAGTATTAGGTTTGATATAGTTAAGTAGAGAAAACGCTGTTTTGCGAATTACAAAAACATTTTAAAATAACAACAAATAAAATCATAAGTTATTTTCCATCTTAATCTAAACCTATTTCTCGATTAAGTTCCTATCTCCAACAGAAAAACTTTTTTTTTATTTTTTGTTTACAAATAGTATTATATCAGGCCCGGCATTCGAATCGTAATCCGAAGGTCGTGGGTTCAAATCCCTGTCACACAAAACATGTTTACCCGTTCAGCCATGAGGGTGTTATAATTTTACTGTCAATCTCACTATTCGTTGGTGAAAGAGTAGCCCAAGAGTTGGGTGGGTCTTACACTGCTAAATTAGGAATGCCTAGTAGTTCTTTTGTAGCTTTGTGCGAAATTCAAAACAAACTAAAGTATTGCATCAAAAGCAAAAGAAGTAGATTTGTGCAAGATGAAGGTAATTTTGACCAGTCGTTCTATTAAGTTTAACAATACGTTGAAGTATTTCTGGACTTAAACTACGTTTTTTTATTACCTTTTCTATTACTTCATCCAGTGGTAATATATTTACATCATCAGGGACGTACCCCCACCAAACACCATTACATTTATCCGCGCAAATCCAATTTTCTCTGAATTCTGTCGACAAAAAAATTTCATCCGTCTTCCTTGAAGGAAAATTCTCGAGAGAAAAATAAATAATTTCTTGTTGCAACGAATTTTTAGTAGCAACGAAATTTTCGAGAAAAATTCTACAAATGTCCGGCAAGGGCGGTAAACTGTATCGTTTAATTTGAATGTATTATGTAAATAAGGCGAAAAGAAAAACACAACGCACTCGAACCAGTGTCTACACCCGACAAGGCCCATTGTGTTGGCAAAATCAGTCGTGCACACACTGTTCATATATGATTTCCAAGTAAAGGATACTAATAAAATTTACGTCTTGTTATTCGCCAATTCCATAAAGCAAATACTGTAGTGTAATGAACTTGCTAAGTCATGTACTCTCGTTTCATCTAAACCGTCTGATAGTAAAACAAACTAGTTTTCGAGTTATAAATTAATAATTATATTGGGCAGTGTCTATACACTCAGCTTATGGCCCGTCATGGCCAGGTGGTTAAGGGCTCGATTCGTTATCTGAGGGTTGCGAGTTCAAATCCCCGTCGCACCAAACATGCCTCCTCTTTCAGCCGTGGGGATGTTATAATTTAACGGCCAATCTCACTATTCGTTGGTAAAAGAGTAGCCCAAGAGTTCATGGTGGGTGGTGATGACTAGCTGCCTTCCCTCTAGTCTTACACTGGCAAAATTAATAATAGCTAGCGCAGAGAGCCCTCGTGTAGCTTTACGCGAGATTAAGAAACAAACAAACAAAAATTCAACTTATGCAACCACTCGAACCGTTTCGTACCTATGATAGTATATGAACTCGTCCTTTTGCTATTGAGAATTTCACTTCTTCACCTACATGGACGAACTCTGTCTAACTAACAGTTCTTGTGTAGTCTGACTCTTATCCATCTAAACTTTCTACTGTATAAAATCATGGGAATACGTGGCTAACCCCAATTTCCAAAGGATACCACACTTAATATCCTTTCCGATCCTTAAACCCCAAGTTATTAAATTGTTCTCTCTCAATTCATCCGTGCAGATCCACATCTATCAGACTAATCCATGTTAGTAATTTTTCAACCCAAGTTTTCGTAAAAATAAACTTGTCTGAAATGTTCATTACAACAACTATCTAAATTTTATGGTGCGGCGTTGTTCGTACGCTATTTATTCAAGTCTTTAGGCTGACTCAATATTCAAACGCCGAAATCACACAAACTTACGCAGAACTTTAAAACTTTCCAGTACATAAATACCGTTATATGTCTTTCACATGAAACATTTATTTGCTTTTACAGTACGTTATAAGATATATTGTTTTCGTTTCTACCTTTCATATTTATGGAAAGGATGCTTGAGTCCAATTTGAGGGTCGTGGATTTGAATCCCCGTTCTACTAAACATGCTTACTCCTTCACCCGTGGGTGCGTTATGAATTGACCTTTAATCCCACTATTGTTTGTTAAAAGAGTAGCCCAACAGTTGACAGTGTACGGTGATAACTTGCTTCCTTCCCTCTAGTCTTACACTACTAAATTAGAAACGGCTAGCGCAGATAACCCTCGTGTAGCTTTGCGTAAAATTCATAACAAACCAAATCAATAAGAGAGAACCTTCCAACAATTAATTCCTATCACCAGTGCTAGGCGACAAGGAGGGCGAGTGTGGGTGTTGTTTTTTTTTAAAGATGAAGCCACATTGGGCTATCTGGTGTATTCACTGAGGAAAATCGAATCCCTGGTTTTAGCGTTGTAAATCTGAAAACTTACCGCTGTTCCAGCGGGGTACACTGCACAATGGACTATCTCTTCCCGCTATGAGTATCGAAACAGTTTCTGGACTTGTAAGTTCGAAGACATACCGCTGGACCACTCGGGGAACAATTTGGTAAATATATAAATTATTTTACAAACATAGTAGTGATATTTTGCACCTGCTCGTTTTTTTTTAAAGTACTGTAAAAATAGTTGTTACTTGTTTTTAACAAATCTTTATAAATCTGTTTTTCGATTCTACGAAAAGAAATCATATATTGTTTTGGAACGTATGAAGCTTGCACGTGTGTGCGTCCATTCAAATGATCACATTCCTGCTTTTTTGTTTTATTTAAATCTTAACTACAAGTATTGTGTTTCTTTTTATTATTATTTCAGAAACCTGTTCCTCGACCGTTATTAGTCAGTTATTCTATTTCTCAAACAAATTCGTTCAGAAGCCGACCTCGAACTGTATCGAAAGGAATCACAACTAAACGTCTGAAAAACAAGAGCTCCATCTCCCAACAAACAAACGAATTATTGGAGGGATTTCAGTCTTTGACTTCTAGAAGATCCATTTCCAAAAGCCAGTCTTCCAAGTTAAAAAGGTGTAAGGCGAAAAAAAACGTAAACACATCCCGTAAGAACATTACATCTTTATGTTGGAACGAAGATCAACATGCTGTAGGCTTCAGTTCACCTCCAACAGCTGTTCGAGGCGTCAAAATTAGTTCTGAATCACAACCGTCTGGTGACGAGAATAACTACCCACCGGAAACACTACTTGAGAGAAGAAGTAGAAAGAGGTGGAGCATGTCTGTTCAGCACCCAGAGGTTTTCTTACCCTCTAGGCCTGACAAAAATGTCGATAATGGCACTGTTGATACTTCAAACTTTGAGCAGCGCGCGCCATCTATAGATTCAGAAGACAATGCGTTCTGTGACATATCGACTACCTCCTAAAATATTTCTTTGAACGTTCAAAATATCCTCTAATACATCGCATGTTTCAAACGTTAAGTAACTGTTATATAAATATATTGTAAGTTGTAATAACCTGGTGTAATAGCATATTAAAGTAATAGAGTTAAGGAAAACTTTAAAAAAGAAGAAGAAAACGAAAGAGAAAATAAATTTAATGAAATATTCTCCCAAACATCTATTCACATAAACATCGCATATTTTAACTAAGATATGTATAACGTCATCAAGACTTTATATATATACATAATGGTATCTAAATATAGTCTGCCTTCGGATAATCTGTGGTAGAAACGATATGTTCGTAACAAAACCAGGTAATCGCCTTCATTCTTTAATAAATACTGTAAAAATTAAACTAGTAGCTGTCATTTTACTGTTCTTGTTGACAAGTAAGTTTTTCTACTTTTCGATGGAACTTTGTCAGTGTCATCGAAAGTTTCTGGAACCAGTGAAAACTGTATTAGATTTCGTTATTTATCTACCATTTTATGAAGAATGGTACATCCCAATGGTTCAGTGGTAAGTAAGTGGACTTATAATATTAAACATAAATTTCCATACCAGCAATGAGTAGAACGTAGACAGTACATTGTGTTGCTTTGTTCTTTACAACAAAGAAGAAAACTGAATCGCCACCACCACACACTTTCAATTACATAAATAATTATTGAATAGTCTAAACTAGAAACATTATAACTGTAAGATTTCAGCAGTAAAATTATAGTTTACAAATCATTTTAAATGGGGTTACATCATCGTAACTTTTTAAACAGTCGAATATCAGGGTTTGAAGTTCGCAACATTTCTAGCCCGCCCTTCACAAACATTATAATTGATTCTCCAGAAATTCTAATCAGGTCAAAATTCAAAAAAATTATGTATATACTTAAAATAGTAAAATACACAAACTGAAGATGAAGTGAAGCCATGTTGAAGTATGTAGAGTAATTTCTGCAACCGTTAATCAATTTAAATAAAGATTTTAATTGTGATTATAAAACATTGTTTATGGATTGTAATATTTTAATTCTTATCAGGTTTAACTGGTTCACTCCATACGTTAAATTTTCACTTCTATATTTGGTCAAACATAATTAGAGGATAAAATTGGAAATACGTGTGCACATGTATGTGTAATATTAGACAACTGAACCAACATTTTTTGATTATATCCCTCTTGAAATGTGCATAATATTTATATTAATAAATAAAATCCAAAGTTTATGTGACTTGAGATTTTTATTTTAATGCTGACTAAAAGGAAAGGTATTTATCCATTGAGATGATAATATTCTTCACGCTTTGTTTAAATTGATTCCATTATTTTTATTTTTCATGAACTTTTCCTCTCTCTCCCTCGGGTGAGGTCAGGTTGGTTGAGGCGCTCGACTCGTAATCCGAGGGCCCAGGTTCGAATCCTGGTCGCACCAAACATGCTCTCCCTTTCAGCCGTGGGGGCATTATAATGTTACAGTTCATCCCACTATTCGTTAGTAAAAGAGTAGCCCAAGAGTTGGCGGTGGGTGGTGATGACTAGCTGCCTTCCCTTTAGTCTTAGACTGCTAAATTAGCGATGGCTAGAGTAGATAACCCCCGTTTAGCTTCGCGCGAAATTCAACAAAAAACTCCTCTTCCTTCCTTCTCATTTCAGACAATATAAGAATTTCTGATAGCCTTTAAAAATTAGTCAGGGATCCTCGGAAAGATAGAGGCTCCATCTAGTAGATTAAAGTAAATAAGATACATTCGCGAAAAGAAAATATAACCATGGTTTTAGAGAGAGAGAAAAGAAATGCAATTTGATAACAAGATAAAAATGGGATTGATTTGTTTGCAACTTTGTGCAAAATTACCTGATGAGTATCCCAAGAAAAAACAGTTAGGCTACATCACCTATCGCCAACTCTTGGACTACTCTTCACACCTTCCTTATGGAATTCACCGTAATTATAACGTCCCCACGTCTAAAAAAGCAAGCGTTTTCGGTGACGAGGATCTGAATCTGCGATCCTCAAATTACGAATAGAGCGCCTTAACCACCAGCCTATGTCAGACGCAGATACACTGGGGAAAATTCTCATTTTTGTCACTGATAAACTAGACTTACCGCTATTCCACAGGGAAACTTCTGTACCTAAATCACAAAGTCTTTTCAAACTCAGTACGCCCTAATTCAATAAGGCTAATGTCGCAACTGGCGGTTCTGCGGCAAATTTTAACTACTGCTATGAAATGATCCAGGCATATTATGATACGTTTAATATTTGTATGGACTTTTACAAACAAAATACATACACATATGAACATATATTTAATTTTCAAAATTTGATCTGAATAATCGGCGTTCTACTTCATGTACACATAAATAACTATTAATGAAATTTCTTTTCAAAATCCCAAACTTACATACCGATTACCTAAAATTTCCCTAGGCGATGTTTATGCATAAACTTCACTACAAACTATTTCTTTTTATTTATTTTTACCAAAACGCATGCAGTGCCCTTTCTCCAAGATCATTTACAATATAGATAATGGTGATACAATTTTTTTCGTGAATATAATTCATATACATGTAAAACAAAACATTATTTTTATTGTTTACGACAGTATAGTCCATTAATAAATCAAAATGAAGGTTTCTAATGTAACATCAGACAACTCTTAGTTTCACATGTCAACGTTAATAACTATTAAATTTTTCAAGGATGATAAAACGTTACCTCATACAAACATTGGCATATCTCTCCATACTATTCCTCTAATTGAATAAGAATTACGTTTCAAGAGTGCGATATCAATTTTCGTTTTATATAAAATGTTAGCATGAGTTTACGGCGTTTTGTATCTTTGTCATAAGGGCCTCAATTCGCTCAAAAAGTTTGAAAATTTTGACTTAACAAACCCAACTAAAGATATATGCTTTTTTACTTATAAAAGGTCAAAATACAGCAGCATTCAAGTGAAGTATCAAAATACTTGATAATTACTCTGTTTTTCATGTCATGGATTAATAGTAATACTATACTAATACACTGATAGCGTATTTTTTCAAACTATGTTAATCTGTTCAGTGCCGTAGAGAAGGTAACTCGTCCAAGCCGATCGGTGAAACAGTGCCACGAACGAGTTAATTCGTTCTCAATAATACCTAACTTCAACACTAGATGTCAGGACCATGCATTTGACCTAGTTACAAATTGTTTCACTTTCGATTCAAAATGGAGTTACGAAAAAAGTTACAAAATGAAGAACCATTAGAGTTGTATTGTAGCAGCTGAAATACTTGGCAGTCAACAGGTTAATGCAGCATAACGTTGTTTTTTGTATGATTATATAATGCTGCTGAGAACATTTTGGCATATATGAAGTGTACGAGAAACATTAGTGCAACATCAATAAAGGAAAGATGGCGTTTTTCGAATACTCTCCACTCAGTTTAAACCAGTTGAAGCAGCAGTTTCCAACAAATATATTGGTATGATCTGATTTAATATCGATTTAATTAGGGAAGAAACCCGTATTAATTATACGTAATTACGTTATGAAACAACGTTAATATTAAACTAAATACAGCCTTTTTAAACATTTAAGTCCGTTCAAAACAAGCGTGTCTTTGCGTTTGTTTTATAGTAAAGCCACATCGGGCTATCTGCTGCGTCCACCGAGAGGAAACGAATCCGTGATTTTAGTGTTAGAAATCCGAAAACTTATTGTTGTCCCAGCGGGAGACTCGGAACAAGCACAGACAAAATGAATCATGAGTAACAAGCGTGAGTAGCATTGAATTAGTACTAGTAGCAGCTTGGAACTAACTAAAGTAAAATAATATGATAAAAATATCCCAAAACAAATAAAACACTGGATTAATGAGGTTTGTAGTTATTAATTGTATGTAACACACAAGAAACACAATGCCTCACTTACGACAGACACACAAATTTATTATACAGGCAGCAAGCGTATACAGTGGCATCAGAAACACAATGAAAACTCATGTTCATTTGTATTTTAATGTATTGAATACATGCACAACATTTAAAATACATATAAAATTCTTTCTACCTTCGTTCTTCATTCTCAGTATCAGGAAAGTGTTAACATCTGTTATGTTGTTCCACATTTTTTAATCATGCTGTACTATTAAAATCAGTATTATTTCTCTGTCCAAATTGATTTGAAATTTCTGAACTTTATAGAATTGGTATATATTATCAAAAATAAACAATGTAAGATGCTTTTATTTAGCCAAAAGACAATAATGTTTCCAAAAAAAATATTAGTGATGAAAAAGTTAGTTTTCTTTCTTCTTACTTTCTTTATGGAGGCAAATATTATAAAAATGTCTTAACAAAATTGGCTTAATTTTCACTTTCTGGTAAACTTTTTTGATAAAAATCTGTATTTTACTTTATGAGAACTATGAATATTTATTCACTATTGACACAGCTATCACAAGTTTTAACAATGCCTAAACATTAGTTGAGCACACAAAACAATAACCTATTATTTTTCAATCCAAACTTTTCATCCCTTATTGTCTTTGAGATTCAAATGGATTTAAATTTTTTTTATCAATCTCTTGAAATATGTTTTGATGAAAGACAATAACCTTTAATATCAACTTCTAAACAAGCTATACCATATAGACCAAAGTTTTCACATAACCATTTAAAAACTTCGACTTCACAACATGATATACTACAGAGAACAAGTTTATATGTTTTATAATAATCACAAAATGTATACTAATATCTGTATCCAACTTTGTATGGTTTACACCAATTACTCCAATGAACATCAGCATCAAAGAATGTAATCAAGATGTGCATCTTAGCATCAATTTTCCATGAAAGTTTTAACATCAAAAAATGTTATGTTCTCTAAATCATGTTCTGTGCTCATCCTTCCAAGCTTTAGTGTTATAAGTAATGCTACAAAATTTGTTTTATCATCTGTATACATGCAAGTTCCAACATTATACATTAATGCTTTCTGAGTTAATATTCAGTTCACAGTCACAATTCTGTGTAAGAAAATTTTGTGGAAAACAATAAACTTTTTCTTATGGTAAACTAATTTTAGACTAGTACATTTCCATGTGGTTAATACCCAAACTTTTTACCTTAAAACTTCCCAAAAGATCAGCTTGTGATGAAATACATTGGATTGAAAAAAAGTGAATATGTTTTGAAAGACTTGAATATTGGAGTTGTACAAAGAGACTGAAAAATTAAATTTATAAGATTAAGAAAGACCACAGATAGGAGATGACATCTTACATATCACAGATAGTGAGCTTATGAAGGCTGAAAAAGTTTTTAAAATTTCTAAAATACCCCTTTTATAATTATAGAAATGAGAACAAAAATGTCATACATGGTTTGTAAAAACAATAAACATCCAACCTGCCAGAAATACAAAAGAAAAATAAAATCTTGTACAAAATATGATACTGAAAGAAACATTGAGACTTAAAAGTAATGGTAATCAGAGGTTCCAATGAGACAGCAATCATGTTTTAAAGATCTGGTGTCATACTAGCTTATAGCTTCAGCAAACATCGTTTATTCTTTTATCCACAATCTATTTGAAACGTCAATTTATATAGATTGTTGGTATAAGCTCCTTTCTCCCAAATTTATATTTGATATTTATTTATTATCAAACAGCCAGTGTTTTTCCATAGTTTTTGAACTACTTAAACTTAGCAGAACCTGAGAACTATACTTCCTGCACTGTTTTTCAAGTATTTAAACTTTTCTGTACTCTCCTAGAAATATGTTGGTTACAAGCCTTTGTAGTACAATGACAAGATGATGCAGTAAAGCATAAATCTATTTACAAGTGACAATACTGAGCAAGCACCTTGTATATATAGGACAACAAATACAAATTGTTTTATCAAAGTTTCTATGAAAAAAAAAGATAGAATTTGGATAAACACTGTTTAAAATATAACAAATACATTGAAAGATCAAGAAGAGAATCAATACAAAAACTATAAATTATGGTCTATGCTTGGAGAAAACCAAGTGTTTTTCCTTCAGCTGAATTATGCTGTTTATGATAAAACAAAAAGAGTGATGTAATTCAAATAGAATAGATAATCATAATAAGTCCTAAGCAAATTTAAAACACTTGCTTAAACTCAAAAATTAGTTATAACTGAGAATAAGAATGATGTTTTGGAATTATTTATAAATATGAATTACTGATCTTCAAAAGGACTATTAATACACTATAACACTGAAATATTCTGTTCCTTGAAGTGTGTCGTATACCAATATATAAATACCACATATAAAATATTTACACTGAAAATAATAAATATATCTTCACAGGGAACAAAAGAGGACCTTGGGTAACGCTAGGACATTGGGAAGAATTTTTAAAACCTTTTAAAATAAAATAAGTATCACCAGCTGTGTGTTTCCAAAACTTTAAGCTAGCATCCATAATAGAGGAGGTAGTTGAAAACCAAATAATAAAAACATTGCATTAACTTTGATATTTCATTCTGTTAATATTAATCCTACAAAAAGGTATACTGGCCCAACTTTGAAATTTCTTGTGAATTTAAAAGGCATAATAAACATATTTTTACAAATTTTCATAACATTTTTAGTAATAATAACTGTTTAGAAAAACCTTGAAAATTTCTAAGCTACCCATAACACACAGAATTGACATCCATAGGAGACAAGTGTAGACATTACACCTTAGCCTAAGATAATATCTAGTAACTACTTAAGTTATGCTGGTATAATTATTGAACACTTTCAGTAAAAGTGTATAGGACATTTTGTTTTTAATTATAACAAAACCCTATATTACAACATGCAATACTTACCAACTGAAACCATTTGAAACTATCTTTCTGGACACAGATAAGGCTAGTATCTTAATAATGTTATCAACTTTTTAGTTCATGCTACCAAAAGCTTTTCTCAAGTGAAATCTCAGTGACACTATTGCAATCACTTAATTTTACTTGAAATTAATAAATTTTGCATTATTCAAAATAAAGATTAA
The DNA here is from genome assembly GCA_011833715.1 of Carcinoscorpius rotundicauda. Taxonomy (NCBI): domain Eukaryota; kingdom Metazoa; phylum Arthropoda; class Merostomata; order Xiphosura; family Limulidae; genus Carcinoscorpius; species Carcinoscorpius rotundicauda. The sequence continues at coordinate 55,087,985 of CM022395.1, forward strand.
CATATGATCCCAATTAAAAACCTATTAGTAAATAAACAAGGACTACAAAAATTAACATTATTGCTAGCAGTCGACAGTAATTTTTAGCTTTGTTCAGAAATATTTTATACTGTTCATTATGTTTTGTTTACATTTCAAACAACTATGTGTTTGTGTGAAGTTTATAATTTACCAATAATTATTTATATTTCAATTACACAAACATCAGTTAAATAAGTGTAATGAATAATTTATTCATATGTTAAAAACAATGAAGTTTTAGTTTCTCTTTTGTATTCCTGAAATTTCTTTCATTTCTGTCCATTTAATAACACAAAAATATTGGGTCTAATTCTTCACAACAAAAGAAAAGTTTTTTTTTTATTCAAAATGCATAGCATTAGGTATAAATGATAAATAATGTTTTACCTTTTAAAAATTTGCAACAAAGTCTGACTAATATGTTGACATATGAGATTAAGGTAAAGTTATTTTTTATAAACAATAATGATACATGGATTAACCTTACAACTTTGATTGTTTTATTTGTTAAAATGTTACATCTAAAACTTGTTTTTATGATGCTTTTTCTGTTATAATTTATATAACATCAGGACCTTAAAGTATGTTCTCTAATCTACATCAACAAAGATGATTCATACATTTAAGATAGCATTTAGGCAGTAAGTGAGAAGTTTCGGAAAACTTTACCAATAACCTAAATAAGTTGAAAAAAAATGACTAGTACTTATTTTATATAAATTTATACTGATTTGGTAAAGAAAATGTCATATAAAGTGGTATTTTACATGTAATATTACTTAAGTAAATAAATTTTTATTACATAACTAAATATGTTGAAATAGGAAGGATGTCACATTCTGATAGACAAAAACTTCACCACAACTTACAGGTTTTTCTACTTTTCCTCCCATGATTTTACTATTAACTGCAGACAAGATAGAAATTATTGTGCACGGTACACACATTTCGAATATTAAACAGTAATTCCTTACTATGTTTTTTTTACTAGCGAGCCCAACATACTGGCAACAATTTAAATACAAAGAATATAAAACCAAGAGTATGAAGCCCTGACTCACAGCTCAGAAGCTTTACAAATTAAATAAGTTCAAACAGTGAGAAGAAAGACATGAGTGGTAAAGCACCTTGTGAAGTACTCTACTAGCTGACTTAAACAAGAAGCATGAATTCTCAAAGCACATCTTAGAAATTAATGGGTACAGACATATGCTTGTTCCCAAACTTACACCTAAAAAAACAATAGTCAACACAAGGCCCTTCATTTGTCAATAGCTTCTATCTCTGCTTTAGGTGGTTCATCATCGACTTTTTCAGGTTTATCTTCGGGTTCCAACTCCTTGGGTTTGTTTTTATCATCCTCATTCTTGTCTTCGTCCTTCTCTTCTGTTTTTTCTTCCTCCTTTTCTTCTTTTTTCACCTCTTCTTCAGTTTTCTTTTCTTCTAAAAAAAAACAGAGATGCACTATGATAACACATATTTGTTTATATATTTTTTCCATATAATTCATTATTTACTTATAAATAAGTCTTTGGTTTACTTGTGTTGACTAGATCAAGCATTCTGAGGTAATTGCTGTGTGCATTATAATAAAACTGTAAAACAGGTAGATAGTTAACAATCACAAAGCTACTTTATTTGTTTACCTAAATAAATCTTTATTAACTACCACCTGAACACTATGGAAAAATGTTTAGCTCTGAATAATTCAATCAAGTAACAATCACAGCTGATGTAATTTAACAACACCCAGCTAGGTTTATATTTAGTAGAAACAAGTATCCCAAGATACATCTAATTAGATAATCTAGAAATATTTAAAGATGTGGTAATGTTTTCAATAAAGATTTATGATAAAATAGAATTACAGTGTGTTAGCACTATGTACAAGTCTGTAATGCGTATTACATTTTTGCAACAGTTTTATACACTAAAACCTATATTCTAGATGTACAAAATATGCTTTGTAGAATGTCTCCTACAATTCATCATTGTTCCTAGTCTAAAGTGTTAGTTCACTCCTCTTTCATCTCATAACCATTCCTTCAATTATCTAATTATACTAGAAAATGTAGAAAATATACCTTAAGAGTGTTTCTTAAAAACCTTTATTATTGCCAGTTCAGTAACATTATTTTGATTTACTGGTATAATATTATATAAAACTTTGTTACAAGATATACCAAATATGTGATATTTCATATTATATAATGTTTGATTAGGGACTGTTCAATACTTGCACCACTGAAAGACATTCAGTTATAAACTTGGATCACATAAATATATTGATATATAATATATGGTTTACTTACACTGATATTTAAAGCTTCACATTTTGAATTGCTACTTTTAAGATAATTAGAGAAAATAATCAAACGTATAAAAGTGTAAACAGCAACAGATACCTTCTGTTGCTTGCTCTTCTCCTTCCTTCTTTCCATGTTTATATTTCTTGGATTTCTTTACAAGGCCATTTTCAATTAGACTATAGGCAGTGTCAAGAATTGTTTGGCTCAGGTCTCGTGGGGTTATATCAAGAACCTCCTTCATCTGTGGGATGAAAACATAACAGTGATGTATAAATTGAAACTTCGTTAAAAACTGCTGTTAAATGAAATTGTAAAAATTAATTTTTAAACTAAATTTGATTTTGAGTTTACATACATACAGACTTGTGTGAATCTTCAAGAAAAGTTTTATCTTTTACACTAACATTCAGAAGAATGTCAGTATTATTTTGTAAAAAAAACGTAAATAAAAATAAATGTATAGAGTGATCAAACAAAGTCAATACTTGTATTTGGTGCAGAGGTAAATTTATGAACTTAAATGCTAAAACCTGGTGTTTTAGCATTTAAATTTACAAACAAACCACTGAAATTCTGGAAGTATCACTATAAACACCAGATGGAAAGAGCAACCATTGCTCTGTTACTGACAGTGGAAGGCAAAAATAAGATAGTTTTAAAATCCATCCACAAAACCAGTGCATATCAGATAATGATTATTCCAAAACACCACCACAATATTAATTTAACCGAAATTTGAAGGTCTAAAAATCCAAACAGACATTCTTTCTAATAACTGAAAATGTTGTATTCAGGTAAGCTGATTTTGCTTAGATGAATTACAAGTATCAGCACTCTATCTGGAATCTCTTGTCTGTAACCTTTACCAGTTGGCTTCATCAATTTATTCATCTAGCTTAGCATCATTGACCAAAGGTTTTTATTACATCGATGTTTCATGTTTCCTCTCACTAGATCCATCATCTCACCCTTTCTCTGACTGCTCACTTCCATCATCCACGAGAGGAGATTGTGCAGCCTGGCATGTGGAATACGCATCACACATTTTTTGTGCATTACCTCATCAAATAACCATCACATCCTCATCTGGCTAACATTTACTGTCTGTTGTCATTCTTCACAACCTGTATAGACTCTGAATAGGCAATTCCTCATTTTTTTATCTCTTACCTTTACAGTGGCCTCTTTCTACACCTATGGATCTCACTTTGTGGTGAGTGGTGCTTATCCAGGTGTACTATAACTATAAATCTGCACCGTATGACCTCACATGTCTAACAACACTCACTTATAAAATTCAGTTTTCCATAAGACTGCTAAAGAGTTCCTTGTGGCATTTTTTTTTCAGAACTAAGGCCTATACCAGACTGTACTGACTCATGGACTATTATGAGTAAAGCAGTGTTAAGGTTACTGCTCATCCTTCTGGTTAGAGTTGAATAATCAGGGACTGGCCTGCTTTTTAAAATAGGGTTTTCATGGTTATCCACTGTATTACCTTACAGTGTTGCTTTCCTCTGGACTTCCTACACCATTGTCCCCCTTTCTTAAAGTAGAGTAGAGAAGTCCTTACCATTTACCAGTTATTAACTCCTGGAGTTTTAAACCATAGACCAAAAGAAAAATTACCAATGCTGTCTGGTTTTGGACCAGAATTGACTCAAAGAATACAGTCTGATGCAACCTAGCCACTCTACACCCACTGGTGCATCCAATTACAGACTGGATGAACTTCTTTTTCCTTATAATTTAGTGACACGTATCTTTACAACAGACAAAAAATATATATATGGTAAATGTGGTACAATCTGTCAAGAGTCTGACCCTATACATTAGAGTATCACACTCCATGGGTTTTTTTCAAGCATCCTCCAAAGACTGCTCATCTCAGTAACTTACATATTAGTCCCTCCACTGGTTCAATTTGGAATTTCAGTTATTATGAAACTGGAGGTAAGGTATCATGTCAGAAGTCAATATGTTCCTACACTGAAAATGAATTTCTTAACTCACACTTCCTACCCATCCTTTCCACTCAAGATAGTACTGTACAATATAGAGGGAGTTAGCTGCTCTAGCAGGGCATGCCACACTCCTATTGCTGTACAATGTGTAAATATATCAGGGTAGATGAGAGCATCAAAGCTAGTGGCAAGCAAAAATTGCACATATAAAAGGTAGCTCAAATTAAGGAAAGCTCTTGTAAGAGAAGAGGTAAATATCTATCAGAAACACATTTTCAGTTTTGGAAAATGTTAACTTTTAAACTTCAGTAGAATATCAATGTAACTGAATATCACAACATGTGGAAAGGCATAACATTTTTCAAGGGGCTGTGAATAGTAAGTAACATTACAATAGAGTAATGCATAACTAACAAGAAACTGTTATCATTGTGATAAACAAAGGGACTATCCATGAATATAAGAAAGAAAAAAATTATCCTAAGTAAAAGATAATAATAAACAGAAGATCTTAGTTGCAATATTTCAACAAAAAATAGAAAACTAATCATCCTGGTGGTGTTGATGAGGTTTAGTTGTTGTGAAAGAAACTTTCTACAAAATGAAAACTTAAACTCGCATCTCTATTTGCCAAGCAGATACTTTAACTAACTGAAATACCAGACCTGTGAATGCTGCAAGTCTCAGTTCACACTTAACTGCTTTGTAAAAATGAAATGATTAGTACTTTTAAGCTAAGTAAATTTTCTTCTAAAAACTAGAATCAATTTATTACAACATACAGAAAGTGTTACATCAACAGAATAGAAATCACCAATTGTCATCTCGCTTATAGATCCTGAATGGTTAGTTTTAAAGGACTCCACAAAATAAACCTAAAATTATTCATGGTCTGTATTTTTAATATGAGATGGAATCTCTAGTAGAATTAATGAACTTATTGTGAACAGATGAAACATGTAATGCAAGTGCAACCAGAGGTTCAGCACCAATTTCTAAATGCTTTAGATGTTTTCTTGCTATTGAACAGAAATAGACCTTCAAGAAGATATTCATATTACCAGTTCTAACACATGTAAAACAGATGTAAAGAAATCATACAAGTCGTACTGCTGAGAAATGCATTAATAGGGGTTTCTGTTCTAAAGGAATATTTTATTATAAATTTTAATACAATACCAGTGCCAACCAACTTATATGCTGAAGATTCACAGCAGACTTTACAGTAAGATCTATATCATAAAAACAACAAGATACTTACTTCTCTGAATTCATGATTACTTAATGCTACAAGCCAGATACTTTAGCAAGACAACTAAAAATCTTCAGAAAAATGGTTTTAATAAAGTGAATTTTCTTGGAACATTTCAGCAACAAATAGTTAAGTTTTATATCTGGTTTATCTAATTTATAGAGAATTATTACCATTGGTTTTAAGTAATAACATTCAGATTTGAGAATATTAAACTGAAAATATCCAAATTTTGGGAATTACTGATGTTTTTTCTTAATTTCAAAAGATACATGTATATTTAAGTTACTTCAGTAATTCTTGGCTGTTCAAATTAACAGCTTAAAGTATTAAAACTTACTCGACTATTGTCAAACTTGAATTCTCTTCCTATCCGGGGTAATAAAAGTCTGGTAGACTTATCAATGAAACTATTCAACCAGACAGCGAAGTATGGTGCATTCATTGTTGGCACTCTATAGCCTGTAGATGGGATAAAAACATCTACTCATTAATTCCAAAACAAAGTATTGTTTTTGTGTAATAATGAAGTGATATTAGGATGTTCTGTTGCCTAGGAGGTACATACTCAAATAAACAATGTGAAGTGTGTGTATTATCCATACAATAATCCATTACAGTGAAGTATGCAAATAGAAATAGTATAAATGCACGTTAAAGTTACAATTTATTTCTATACTATTATTTGTAAAAAGTTATGATTGTTAGTAAAAGGATTTACAGAAGTGTCTATGCAGAATAAATACCACAAAAAATCAAAGAAAAAAAAAATTACTATATATGTGATATATATAGAACAATGTTATAAACTATCAACAGTAGACATAAAATAATATTAAGGTTTTTTTATGCATCAAATAATTTAGTCAATGTGCTACTCTACTGAATAAGAACTGACAAATGTCGCCCAAGGTAAGCCTCCAAAGATGTCCAAAACTAGTCATGTGGATGTTCTTATGTGATAGTTTTAATATAATAAGTAATATTTTTTACACCTTATATAACTAAATCCACAAATTTTCATGAATAATGCATTTCATATACATGCAATTTTCCAACAATTAAACTTAATTTTTAAAACATGCTATAACCAACTAAAAATTATATTTAGTTATTAAATGCATTAGTGTTAAAAGTTACCAAATAAAACATCTGCAGTGTCACAGTAGGTTCATACCTTGAGGTTTAAATTCCTTGGTTAACATCAGTGCTATGTCTTTTAACCAGACAGTCTGGGTACAGATAATGTGACGATGACCATCAGAAGAAGGTGTAGTCATTGCTTTCAGGTGAGCCAAAGCTACATCTCGCACATCACAAACACTGAAGTTTACTTTTGGAACTAATGGCATTCCTCGTTCTAGAAGTCTTTTCACAATCTAAGAAAAATAATATTTTTTTCAAGGAATGTACAGTGATCAGATTTAATTGAATAGTTCACATTGTTTGAAATACTAATTAAAATACAACCAGTTTGAAGACATGTTGTAAGGCATCAGATATTTCAAAGTTCCAATATTTTCATTTGTCAACATCTACAGAATAGTATGAAACTTTTACAGATAATTACTGCAATAACACAGTTGGTTGATTTTTTCTAAATTAATGAATATAAAATAAATCACAATGAAAGGATGTCTCACCTCATTACTGGTGCCAAGCGTAGAAGTTAACACAGGACCGAGTACTAGACTTGGATTAATCACGGCCAACTCAAACTTTTTGTCTTCTACATCAGAGAGATTAAAAAAAATAATATATTTGAAAATAAATAGAATACCATTAGTTATACCACTGGAATTACCATTAGTTATATCCATCACAAGTTACTTCTACATTATAACTTTAATCTACTGTTTTTTCATTCAGTACTTTACTAGTACAAGAATATTTTCTCTGCATGACAACATTTCAGAAACTGTATTTAAATTTTTTTTTGTTCTGTCTTCAAAAATAATATAATTTTAACTTGATAAAAACATTTATTTTCATAAACAGATTTTTCAAACATAAACCTATTTAAATAAATTTCCCATACACACTAAAATGCAAGTCAATCTCACAATTAAAAAAAAAGTCCAGAATAAGAAATAATTTTCTTAAACTTCTTTCACTTACAATAGCACCCCAGTGGTTCAGCGGTATGTCTGCGGACTTACAATGCTAAAAACCGGGTTTCGATACCCGTGGTGGGCAGAGCATAGATAGCCCATTGTGTAGCTTTGTGCTTAATTAAAAACAACAACAACATCACTCACAATACTTCAATCTAAGATATATTATTCTAAAAATATAAAACTATTGTAAAATAATATTATTTTTAATGTACTACTATAGCTATAAAACTTATGGCAATTACTATGAAAATTAATAAAATTAAAGTGGCAAATGCTTTTCTCTGCAGATTGTTTAATATTTCCAGTGTGTTTAATTGATGTAACTTAAGCTGAAAACAAGCTTATCTGACTTAAAGAATAACAGAGAAGTTACTTGATTTTCCATAGCATTAAAATTATTGCAAGATATGACAAGTGCTTTACCAAAAACCAACTTCACTGTGAGAGAAATACCTTACATCTTAAACTGTCAAGCCACATTGTATATAACTGCAGTTGCATGCACTTTAAATCTCATGTATGATAAAATAAAAGGCAGAAGAAAAAAAAAATTCACATTGTTAGTACTTACTGGAAGGACTGATTTTATTTCCTTTCAAAATGTAAGATTTTAGTTCGTTTTTTAATGTTTTTCACATCTAAAAAAAACACTACCCATCAACTAGTTAAGTAAACAAACAAAAAATTAAGTTTCTACATAAAAACCAGAAATTCATCTTTGCTCTTTGCTCAATATCTAATGAAACTGTGTCCAACCTGGCAGATCTTTAACAAAGTCCCACGCTGCCCTCTCTGCCATTGTTTTACTTTTACTATAATAATCAAGTGTGGCTAACTCAGTATTGGTCCAGTCAGATTCAGTGTAAACCTTGCCTTCTTCAACAGTAGTCTCACCTATTGCAGTAAAATGTCAAGATACATAAAAATGTGAGATAACCAAACCTGTTAGAGAAAAATAACATTATATATTATAATCAAACTTTTACATATAATGAAAAGTTCAGACTTATACAATGATGATGATTAAAACAAAAGGACAATTTACTTTATGACAAGCAGTGTTAATTCTCAAGAATAATAACTGTTCAAAATATTGTTTTCTTTACATAATTTATCCTACACATTTGCTGTCACAATATCATAAAATATTGGATAAAAATGTAAAACAAAGACAGATCACTGAAAAGAGATATGCAGCAAAACTTCATGTAAGAGTGAAAAAAAAGCTTTCTCGAGTGTCCAATTTGATGCTACCAGTGTTCTGGGGCAAATATCTCTGAGTACTTATGCAAACATATAATAATTCCTAAATGATAGACAATGGATAGAGCCTTCCGAACCTATGTAACATATCAAGTTAAGGTTAAGTTTTCCACCAGATCAAGGAAACAAACAATGGTGTTGTGTTGAAAGTAGCTTGTTGCCAACAGAAAAATTTATTTAAAGCAAGAACACAAACAGAGAAATTGCAAGTATGATTCAAACCTTAATTGTGATTAATTAGTAAACAATTATGTCATGCAAATTTGTTATTAGTTGATTGTTCCATTATTTGTTCACACATGAAAATATCCAAAATAACATGTTTTCCTTTGCAGTTGTTTATTTTCAAGATGATAATTATAAATGTTTGTGTAAATACAAAGATTAGAGTTTAAATCTGGGAAGTATATAATGAAATTTAATCATACCCCAAATATCAAGGGATATCTACTTGTAGCTTGTAATAAAATTAGTTCTCTAAATACATAATCTCCATGCAAATATCTAGCATAGTAATTAAATTATGTCATTTTGTTATATCATTATACACAACAGTAAACACATTTGTTGTTATCAATAAATGAAAGGGTAAGAGTAGATCACATTCTTCAATAAATATCACTGAACATGAAATTGCCTGAACTCTTATACATGTTCTCCTTTATTTTAGTTTTGATTCAGAGGCGAATATACAAAGCACAAACTTTGCTTGCCATATTTAGTTTCCACAATGTGCAGATGATTAGGGTGGAGTGGAGTTGAAATGTGTTACTCACAAATCAACTCATATTCCTGCAAGAAATGCTCTTGAAAGTGGGATTACATAACAGATGTGCATCTCTTTGACTGTATAACTAGCATTAAATGGTGTGAGTGGGTGTGTAATTTTAGGTTTAAATGACTAATAAATTACAGTGCTAAATCTGCGAGTGATAATTAGATGTCTGTTTATCAAAAACAGATAACTGAGGACATAGTAAGATGCATATACAAGAGGTTACAGAATGGGTAAATGAGATCACCATTTTAATTCAACTCCTTATAGGTGCTTTGTTCTTAATATAATGCCACATTATAATAAAAGCCTACATTAATGATCTGTGGAAGTAGTCTAACCTAAAATAACTATTCTTATTAGTTTGCTGTAGCTAGAATTACTGTAATGTACAGGAGATCATATTAATTTCTACACCTGTCTTTGCTAAGATACAGCGGTGGTATGTATTTTGTGATGGGTTTCACATTTATATGTTTAGAATGGATTGTAAACAACATTAGCAGCTGAAATAATATCACAGGAAAAAAGACAGCAGAAGGAAGAACCTTCTTGCAATTTGTTTTCTTTTAGCCTTTTTATTCAAGGAACAATATAATTTTCTAAAGGACAGCACATATAAAAAGTAGTAGTCATCTTCGTTGAGAGAGAAAAATATGACAGAATGTAGCCTGACTGCCAGATTTTTATTGCACAGTTTTTTACTAGTTATAGTTTCAAGAACTGTATAAATTATACTTACTGAAGAAGATTTTTCAACATTTTCCAGTTGAAAAATGAACATTTAAGAAAGCATAACCCAGAAGAATCAACTACACTTGAACTACTGCGTGAAAGAAGGTGTACTGAGTGGACAATGCTCATTTTAATAGTTATTAAATTTTGTGAACTAATTAAAGGCAAACTTTTATCATAACACTGATATATTCCAATAAAGGGCAATAATAGAGAAAGTTTTAGCATTTTGAGTAATGAAGGAAAAGTACTTGGTGTAAGAAAAAATAGTTGTGAAAAAATGATATACTGAGAAATGGAAAATAGTCTGTGAAATGTTGCAATCAGAAAAGGAACAGGGTCAATAGACTGTCAGTACAATAAGTATAAAAGTCAGATAAACTGACTGTATTTACTAAATAAAAAATCAGTAGAACTCAGTGAAAATCAAAAGAAATCAGCTACTGAAAGTTTACTACTAAGCAAAGGAAAGCCAGTGAAAGTTAGTAAGCTTAAAAAACATAATTAACGAAAATAAGTAAACTATGTAAACAAATTTATCAATATAAATTAGTGTATTGAAAAAATTCACATGCAAGTTGTTAGACTGAGTAAGAGAAATTAAAGGGATAATGGAAAATGCGACTCCACTCCCAAAAGTAACCATCAATTTTAAGTGAAGTAGTATTTAATAATAGAGAACAACAAGGATTCCAAGTAATTTACGTGCTGAAAAACCACCCTATTGAATTCCTAAGCACAAAACCAACCATTCAAAGTATTGGTTACAATATATTATGTACCTATAATAATACGATAAAAAGATCACTAATATTTTTTGGTATAACAATTCAAAAATTTCTAAAACAGCTACTTTTTCATCTAACTGGTCACTTACCTGACCACTTCAGCTGAGTTAGCAACTAAATGGCTCAAACTATCACTAAAAGATTTCTCCAGCTTACTTGATTGGTCTGCATGTATCCACTTTTGGTAGTTCAATAAAAATCAACATATGTACACAGGTATAATATAAAAGGTAAGCATATCATGTAGTTACTTAAATATCTTTTCAATCCAACAGATGGCACTATATACTGATGGATAGACACACAACAGTTTGTAAAGCTAAAGTATATACTTTATACACCTATAACATAAAAAGAAAACAAACAAATTATTTTAAAAATTATGAATTTTAAAATGAAGTAGAGATCCTGCTTTAAAAGGTAATGAAACAAAGATTAAAACCACAATTATAAATTTATAAAATTCAATCCATAGTTTGGTAGCTTTATACACTTATCTTATAGCAGGATCCCTATTTCATTTTAAAATTTGTAATATTTTAATACCCTTCACATAAAACTGGTCATAAAGTTTGCACAGCAAATATTCATGTCTGCTACTACTTACATTCTCAACAGAAGGTGACAGCATGTGAAAGATACTATTTAATTTTTAACAGATTCAGTACAATATCTTAATAAAGCATCATTGTCATTACCATTGCTGTAATATACATATTGTGAACCATATTCTCTGTCCAAGTGTTCATCCGTATCCAATTTGAAAAGATATACATGCAGGCAAAATTCAACATTCACATTTGAAATGATGGAAAAACAGACGTGAATAATCTTGGTTCCTTTTATTTTTTTTGCAAGCAGGATATTTTACACTAAATTATTAGGAATTAATTACACTATCACTCTCAATTCAAAATGTGGCATTACTTAAAGAATAAAAATGTTCATTTATTATATGTTATTGTTGACCACTTCTTAGCGTGACTGAAATACTCAACAATTACTTTTCATAGTGGGAGGTGTAAATGGCTTAGAGCCTTGGTAATGAGTGGAACAAAACTGATATTTCTTTTAGATTCCATGAAATAATTTAAATAGATGGATTAACTTAAACTTTTCCCATCATTGAGTACAAATACCCGTGCTTGTGATTTAAAAGATTTATTATGTCCAGATATATAATTCTTGAGCATTTTAAATGTAGAATGAAACCTAAAATATCTGATCCTAGTTTTGTGATCCATAAAATGCCTTTTTTGTGATAATCACCAGTGGTAATAGTTATTTTTGACAGTGGAATTACCCTTTCAGTAATTCTTTTAGTTCATCTAAAAAGTATTATACCTATATGATGGTTATTTTAAATTACAATAATATTAAAAAGCCAACTAACTTTATAATAACCCTGGATATAAAGACTGGTGTATGTTTTATGTTACGTGATATCCTATAGATATTGGTATATTCACTTTTTTTTAGTAAGATTTTTTATATTGGTTATATAAAGTGTAATCCACTGTTATACATATTTTGGTATGAAGTATAAATTAGTACATCTGTTGGAATATTCTTGATTTTTAATATATATTGTACTAGTATATTTCAATGAGATATGCAGTATAATTTTATATGTATATAGAGTAGTAAACATCATTTACATTCATATAATGAATACTAACTGGTGTGTCACTGTGATATACAGAGCACTATACCAGAAAAATATTATACGTGTAATGTAGTACACAATGTAGAATAACATGACATAATATTTTAGAACAAACCAGAACCTATTCGTCCATCTTTGCTGTTCTACACACTAAACTATTAATAAATCAATTTTTTTTAAATCTCAAAGCCATCCCTTTTCATTCATGTACTTATCAAACTTTTTTTAAAACTCATTTAAATTTGTTACTTCTACAAGATCTGATTTTTTTTAATCTCATGAAAAGCTATATAAGAGCTATTTGTGCTAGCCCTCCCTAATTTAGTAGTATAAAACTAGAGGGAAGGCAATTAGGTATCACCAACTCTTAGCCTACTCTTTATTCAAAGAATTGTGGATCTGCTCAAGACATTATAATGTCCCCATGTCTAAAAGTGATAAGTATGTTTGATGCAACAGGGATTCAAACTCACAAGCCACAAACTGGGAGTCAAGTGCCCTAACCACCTGGCCATGCCACGTCCTACAACATCTGAAAGCAACCCATTATAAGGATGAACCACACTGTTAGAAAAATAAAATTGTCTTAGCTGAAGATTACTCCTATCCTGTCAAAATTTATATGTTTGTCCCCAAGTCCCTAGTTCTACTATTCTCACTGAAACATCAATATTATCAATTATTTTTACAATCTTAAACACTTCACTCATTCTATTCTTGCAAATGATTATTGTGGTTTATAAAATTTCAGTTTCATGAATACACAGAATGACTCACAATATTCTAACATGGTATACCTACCACCTATTGTAATGACATACACATTACATACTATATGCATATTTTTATCTGATGAATGAGTGTTATACGGTATATTATCTCATCCAGTAAACAGTTGGTGTGATGTGCAGAACTACCCTGAGATTCAAATAATATGGTTATACAGTATTTTAGTATGGTACTATGAATAGGTAGCATTATGTACAGAACTCTTATTGTTAAATGTGTATTATGCAAGTCATGCCTGTTTTTTTAAATTTGTAGAATATTCTCAGGAGTAAGAATCAGCAATATACATTGTATAAAAATATCAGTCTATCTTCGAATGTTCTTCAAAATGTTTGAGAATCTTGCCTAATAAGTGTTAAAAGTTAGCCACTGCAACACAGAAAGACAGTAGTAGAATATTGTTGATCAGCTTCAGTCAACAAACTATAAGCTTTAGAAGCAATAATTGTGATACATGCTTACTAATAAGAAAACTACAGATATTTTACCAGGAACATTTATAGATTTTGAACATCGCAAACCATTCAACTTCAAAGAATTAACTTTGGACGTTAGTATTTCTATAAAAACATTAGATATCTATCTTCCTATATGAAAAAAAATCAAGTTTATAATATTTTTGTACATAAATAATTATTTAAATAACCATTATTAAAAACTGTTTTGTTTTTTCTGTATATTAAAATATATTTGTGTTAAAAAATAAAACTGTGTGTAACAATCTCGTTGGTAAATGTCATAAACTTGATACATATTGACTTTCAATTAACTTCTATGTCCAAATTAAAATTTCTGTTTATTTGAAATTGTAATGTACATAACATAATAAATCAGAGACTCCTCCAAGATTAATTACAATATGTAACAAATTCTAGTCTAAGGAATAAGTAGGATGCCACACAGCACTCTGCTATGGTGAATAAGTGGTACAATGTACAGTATTTCGGTTTGGTAAATATACATCATTATAGTCTGATGCATTTTTAGCACATAATGTTGTAGTTAGGCTTTATATAACATCCTAAGTTGGTAAATATACAGAATGATTAAAAATAAGTATATATTACAGTGTACAACATAATACATTAAGTATACTAACCATGAATGGCTGCTATTGAACTGGTAAGTACGACTCGCTTAACAGTTCCAGCATCAGCACAAGCCTGCAAAACTCTTTTAGTACCCTCAACAACAGGCTTTACAACATCATCTTCATTAGCAATTGGGACATTTGGAAATGGTGATGCTACATGGATGATGTAGCTACAGTCTTTTATAGCCCTGTTAAAACAGAACACAGATGATTAGGTAGACAAAAACTAAAGAATCAAGAGGTTATAATTCATTACGTTTTGATGTTTTTATGCCACTATGTTTCTGACTCTGGTAATGTTGTCTTTTGGATAAATATTTCAAATAAAAAATGAATCTGATATCTGCTGCTCAACATTTGATATTCTCTTCATTGTTGAAATGTCATGAGACAATGTAACAAGAACCAATTTTCACAAGAACCTGATGAATATAAGTTGTACTTTTGCTTCTCAGTCTTACCTCTAAATTTTCACACATTTACTATTTTTCCCAGTAATAATTCAAGTTATTTACTAACTCCTTTCATAATAACATCAGTTATGCATGATTTCTCTTTATTGTAAGCCTAATTCTTAACTAAAATACTCCAAAAAATCAAAGAGGCAAGATTTTACAGGCAGACTTTCTTCAACCAAATAAACAGTCTTATCTGTGAAAAAAACAAATTCAGTAACAAATACATATGGTATTTAATTATTAATTCAGTCTCTAGATCCATAAAGAATAAATGTCACCTAGTCATTAATTAAGTCTTTGTATCTGTAAAGAATACATGGCACTTAGTCATTAATACAGTCTTTACATCTATAGAACTCAGTTTTGGTTGGTTTGTGGATAATGATATGGGAACCCTATCCAATTCCTCTCTCAATAAAATGCCAAGCTCACTGATGTCAGTCAAAAAGATAAATACTGATGTAAACAGCACTTCATGACTTTTAGTTTCAATATAATCTAACAGTAATCTGTCTTATTATTATTAATAAGACCTTCTGAGTGAAAGCAAAAAAGGGTGTATAATAATAAGCAGTCATCCTTTAAGTGTTACATCCAGTGCTGATAAAGCCTTTCATCCAATACAAATGTTATTCAAGCTAGCTGTGACACAACAGATATAGTAGTGATTGAGATGCTGTTTATGTTAGTGATGTGCATGACAACACTTTTATGGAGTGAAATGGATTAATTGGTGATGTGTACTTTTTCATCAGTCTTATTTATGTCCCAACACAGAGATATGGTAATGAATACCATACATCAGGACAAAGGCATCTAGTCCAAATGGATACACAAATAAAGACCATTCATTTGGATTCAATACAACTTAAATATACCAATGAGTAGTGCCTCTGACCTATAGAAGGACAATTGGATCTGTACATCCACTTGAAGTAAATCCCCACCACACTATAACTGAAACAGCCACAATTAACAATACTGTTCTCTTTTGATTCTTAGAAAAAAATGTGACAGGAACCAGTGATGATTCACCCATAAAAATACAATATGGAAGGATACCTAATGGCATTGCTGTTAAGTCATGTGATCTCAACAGAATACCAAACAAGCAATGTGGAACTGAATCAGATCTTGAACTTCAAATCATTCATTAGATATGACTTTTTGAAAGTGCATATTTTTAAATAATTGTTGTCTTAGATGGAAAAAAGTTCCTAGGCTATAGAATTTTAAAAAATAGAACAGCTAGAACAATGTTCTCAAAAGGTAAGATTCTGATATATTGACATCAGAAATGAGAGACTTTGAAGGGCCATTTTGCTACATTTAATTAATTTAGGTGTATAA
Source organism: Carcinoscorpius rotundicauda (assembly GCA_011833715.1). Lineage (NCBI taxonomy): Eukaryota > Metazoa > Arthropoda > Merostomata > Xiphosura > Limulidae > Carcinoscorpius > Carcinoscorpius rotundicauda. The sequence continues at coordinate 55,104,565 of CM022395.1, forward strand.
CTTTAAAATTAATATTTTAAAATAAAAGGTACTAGAACATGCCCAACCTCATCAAAAGTGTCCAGGTGATACCCAGACTCGCCCTCACAAAACCGTAATTAATTCCATTACACTAATTATTTATTGTGGTTATACTGTGCAAATATAATCATTATGTAGATATTTACTGCATATACAATTTATCTAACAGCATGTTTACAACCTTCCAAATATAAACTGAAATAGATAAAAAATAAGCTGTAATTTTTCTTTCAAAAGGAAATACAAAGTGTAAAATGCATCATAAAATTGTAAATTCTCACAATGGCACATGTGGGTTGAAACACACAAATAACTAATGACATAACAATACTTTTAACTATATTAAAAGATGTAATTTTCCATACCATAAGCATGTTTGTCCTTTCACTTATTAATGAAACACATATAACTTGATCAGCCAGTATTCCTCTCACTAATATTAACATTATATTAATATTAAAATCTCCATCATTTTCTATTACCCTCTTTTGTTAACTTAGCTATAAAATTTTCTTATCAGTTCTATCATCAGTCATTTGTTAATCCTGTCTACACCATCCCCAGTCTTTTCACAGTTTTCCTTTGGGTTATAAGCAGTTATGAGCTAAATTCTCACCTATCACTAGTCATGAACAAGCCTCTATGTATTATTTTCAATAACTTATATTTCTATATATATATATCTTTCCTCAGAATTTGTTCCAAATGTACACGTATTATTGCTAGTCAATCTTCCATTTTTCACTAAACTCATCACTTGTTCTTTATGTTATCATCACAAAATACTTTAAGTATACTTTAATTACTTCTTTTCAGACTATTTTCTATTTTTCTTCTCTTATGACTGTTATTTTTTTCTTGCATCTTTGAACCATACTTCTTTATTCTGTCCTCCCATGTCTTTCTTGTAGTGTAACCCCTTTTTTATATTAATGCAATAACTGGCATTTAATACAAGTGAACATTCTAAAATGCTACAAAATATATTTGTATCACAAGCTAGATCATGTAAAAACTTTATACTCGTAGTTTTTATTCAAAACAGTGCTTTACATGAATAATTAGCATTCAATTATTTTTAAAACCTATTGAGCTGTAACTCACTCATTCCAGCCTTCATCTTTTGTCAAGTCTACTTCTACAAGCTCTATTTGTTGTTGAGCATCTGGACAGAGTTCTTTGATGGGTTTCAACTTTTCTTCATTCTGCAAACTTCTGACAGTTCCTCTAACTTTGTAGCCATCCTCTTGAAGCAACTTGATGACATGAGTACCAACAAACCCAGTTGCCCCAGTCACAAGAACCACTATTAAGAAACAGAAATTGAATGTAAACATAACATTAACTTAAATATCAAAAAGTACTTAAATACAATTATAATTTATTCTGTTACATGGTCACATGTTCTGTTTGTACTGGGTATGAATGGTGAGAAATTACCATAATCATTCTCTTTAGAGAATCCAGAAAAACAATTGTCTCTAATTATGGTAAGGTGATTGTATTGGTTACTAACCATACCGATGATTGATATTTGGTTGTTGCAACCTTACCTCAAGTACAAATCAGTTAAAGGAGAGCCATGAATGGTTGTGTTCACACAGTCGTATCCAATGTGTTCTACCTATAGTTCCCTTTACGCCTAGATTCACCACTCAGCTAATGTAAACGCTGAGTAGTAGGATGTATCCCTCCTGTGATGATAATTTCCATCATTTTTCAACCCAGTTTGACACATAAGGAACCATGAGAACCAACTTCTTGTATTCACAGATGTGATGAAGATGTTATGGGATACAATCCATCCATGAAATCTAGCGGCATTAAACTCACTTCATACATTAGGTGTGCTAGACTGTGTTAATTTAATTCAGTAAGGTCCTGGATGATTGATGTAACGCCAAATATGCAGCATAATTTCAAATATGTTTCATAGTTCACATGAATTGAAAAGAGACTATGTATAGGTAAACGTTCCAATAGCTCACAACAACATAACCGATATTTCCTTTCTTCAGTAAATTACCCTTGATGCATTTATAAATCATAAGTAGGTAAGCTGAAATGTGTAGGACGCTCGTTCTCCTGGTAGTGCTAAGATCAAACGATCTCTCTTCGTCCCACACCCGGTAATTAGGAGCAAGGAAACGCACCGCCAGAGAGAAAATATATATATATATATATAAAAAGAACTTGGAAGTATGTGAGGTTAGCTCAGTAATTGTTAGTATTGGCATGAAAGTTTGTTCCATGTCGTAGATTCCGCCTCAAGTTTCGGAAGGGCCGTGAATGTGATGGAACTTAATGTGTTTTCAGATCGTTGAATATCTTCCACTTGAGTGCTCTCTTCATCTTGAGTGTTTCTTCTCCTCTCTTAACTCAAACGGCTCATGAAAGACACATGGTCTTTCAAGGCGGCGTGGATATTAAAGTTTTGAAAGGTTCTGAGTTCTTAAACTTCAATCCAACTGGATTTATGTAGAAGGTATTGGCCTATTTAACCTCTAATAGACACTATACCACTGAAGTTACGTGCAATATCTGTAAGAGTTGGACCATCACTAACTAGGATTCTGTAATCTTACAGTAGTTTTGTGAAATTGATGTGAGACATTTGAAAAAAAAACTAAGTTTAGCAGAAGTAAGCAACTGTAGTTTCTCAAAAATATTCCTCTCTCTCATGCATGGTAAAGCGTGTTACGCGTGCGACTCATATCGCGGGTTCGCATTCCCGTCGCGCCAAACATGCTCGCCCTTTCAGCCGTGGAGACATTATAATGTACGGTCAATCCCACTATTCGTTAGTAAAAGAGTAGCCCAAGAGTTGGCGGTGGGTGGTGATGACTAGCTGCCTTTCCTCTAGTCTTGCACTGCTAAATTAGGGACGGCAAGTACAGATAGCCCTCGAGTAACTTTGAGCGAAATTCAAAAACAAACAAACTCTCATATATATATGTAGTCATTGTACTATACGTATAGTTATTCACTATAAATTTGTTCAGACAGTTAGGGCATTTTTACGGCATAATGTTTGTATATATATATATATAATTCAATATGTATAATCAATAGAGTATGCTTACTATAAAGAGTTGCGCTGATACATTAATCTGTTTAAGACACAATAGCTCATACATTATTTGCGCACGTACACAGGGGAACTTCAACTGAACGCCTTATTTTTGCGATGTAAAGATATATATATATAATGATAGTGCAGTAGCTTATGCTATTTAGTAATGTAATTTCACAATTAATAACTACTCTGTATGTAGATAGTACAGTTCTAAACTAAAACGTACATATTTATGATTATTTAAGTCTAGATCCCATGTAGTTACAACAAAATGATGATTTGTTGGCTTTTCATTAGATGTTTGTGGATTTTATGTGAACAGACATACGGTTGTTAAAGCTATATTTCATACAAAATTTCTTTTAGATTTAATCTCATAACACATATTACTTTACAAAATTTCTGGGAGTTGTTATGCCCCCAGACCATCTTAACATTACCATGTTTTGCATGCTCGTTGTACTTTGCAATATGAGTTGGCTTTGATGCCACAAATTAGACCCCTCCCTTTCAAACATCCGGCATACGAGCTAGTTGTATTATGTAGTTTCTGAACGCAAGTTTTCTTGAACGTTTATATCCACCTCTACTTCCTCTACTAATCGCTTCCGGTTTATATTTATTCCGATTTAGAGTTGTATTTCATTGGCTGCTTTCACCAAAAGTTGCCTAGCCTCTTTACAAACATTACAACGGAGATCGAACTAACTGCCCCCTCTATCTAATAGTTTCACACAAACTAGCAGTTCAAGTTTAGAACATATTTTATATTTAAAATGGTAACTGTCCCCGACTTTTAACACCTACATAAATATGTAAAAACTGTTATTATTCCATCTTCACATACTTCTAGCCGAGAATTGCTACCACGTGTCTCCCACTAGTACAGTAAGTCTATGGATTTACAATGCTAAAATCAGGGGTTCGATTCCCTTCGGTGGACTCAGCAGATAGCCTGGTGTGACTTTGCTATAAGAAAACACACACACGCGCTACCACGTTCTGGTGGTACTTATATATATATATTCAGATAAAACTGGGTTAATCTTTCAGTTATCGGACAGTTCCACTGAATAACTGGCGATTCAATCAAAGTATCAATCACGAAGTATTGCTAGATCTCGAGTAAAAGTTCAGAAGCGTTTTGCTGATTGTTTAATTTCGGTTTTACTTGTTTCTTTTTTTAACCATAAAAAAATGATGATGTCACGTCATATTCGCTTTGTGCATGGCGAACAATGCTTGAACTGTTTTTGAATCAAAATCCGGGGCAGGAATTTAGGTTTAAAAAATCTCTAAACCCCAGTTTTATTTTGTTGCCTGAAAGACAACCCAAGGTGGTCATTAACTTTTTGCTTCTCTTCACCCGCGCGATGAAAGAGATAATGCCAAACACACTTTGGGCCACTGGGTTTATGTTAATTTTATTACGTTGATTGTTGAAGTGGTATTTGAAGACGTGGATGTCAGAAAAATTATGAAACGTTGACTCGGAGAGAAGAGCTTATCTTGGTCTCGATTGAAGCTTGGATAGTGGAATTCGACGATGACGTGACGTCAGGTGTGAAGTGTTGTCGTAGCAGAAAGATCCAGACTGAACCTATACACGCATATTGACTGTATACTCTAAATTTGGTATTTAACTTGTAGTTAGGTTTAAACTTAAAGGAAGGAAAGCGATCCTTCTTAGATCTGGGATCTATAGATCCAAAGTCCAGAAATTTTGACGTGGGAGAGATCGGAGTGCTTGAAGAAAACGACTTACATGGCCAGAGTGCCAAATAAAATTTCTTCAACGGTGTCCGAGACACGAGACTGAAAAGAAAAGTGAATTTGAATCTTAGTTTATTGTTCATTTAAATTATACCCAAATCTTCTGACCCTCAACCCAAGGTTAGAGCCCCCACATTTTGGATAGCAAAATTCATAAATGGCACGCGACTATTGATAAAACTAGATTCAACCTTTAAGCTTAAAAAACACTCTCAGAGTTCTCAGTAGGGGTTTAAACACACACTGAAATTAAGCTGGTGGACAAACTATGTTCGTTATATATATATATATAGTTTTAATTTCTTCTTTAAGATTCTCGAGTACTAACATATATATATGGCAAAGAGTTCATTACTTGTGGCTTTGGGACGCCATGGTTCAATGAACTGGACGAATGTTGTTGCTGTTCAAAAAAAAGAGTTAAGTTACAAAACGTATTTTAGTCTGATGACTCTTCCTGTAAAAGTTTACATTAAATAGTTATTCGTGTGAACATAATGTAAAACATTTCACAGATTTCTTTGAAATGAAATAGAACAAATCTATAAAAATGGGTGTATATATTCCGGAGTAGGTGCGTTTCTGATAACAACTGACATCAAAACGTCCTTGTTGGTTAAACGCACGTGTCAAGAAAAGATAAAGCAGAGTGTTCTATAAATTTCGCCCACTGGTCTTCATTAATCAGTATTACAAATACGTCATCAACATGGCAATTGTAAATAAGCGGTTTAAATTCAATAAAACAGTCCCTCAACCATTTTCATGAAAATACAAATGAGAGTTAGCTATATATCCCATTCTCACACCATAAGTTTCTTCGAAGCACGTACAATTTTTCTTAGAATATTTCGTCAAATATTTGAAAAACTGTCTACTTAGTTCATGAACACGTTGTTTACCTTTGGATTCATCTAAGGGAAGGTAGGTGAACAGAAACTTGTTATCTATACTAGCTAAATAAATATCTTCATCAAACCTCAAGTTTCTAACATTATCAGAAAAAGCTGTCTTTCAGTGGACAACGAACATAAACATTTGGACAGTTTCTAAATAAAACAACCTAGGTTTGGAACAGCAGATGTAATGGAGCAATCACCTTTTTGAATCTTACAAAGTGCACCTTAATGGGAGGTAACCGATCTAAAGTCATTATAAGTGTTATTATTGTTTAGAGAATTAATATTCTTCCAATTTATCAAGATTTAAACCGGTTTGTTTTCTCTTTAAGTAGTAGAGTCGTTCGACAGTTTAAGATAATGGTTTGGTTTAGTTTGAATTTCGCGCAAAGCTACACGAGGGGTATCTGCACTGGCGTCCCGACTAGAGGGAAGGCAGCTAGTCATCACCACCCACCGCCAACTCTTGGGTTATTCTTTAACCAAGGAGTAGTGTGTTTGACCGTCACATTATAACGCCCCTATGTCTGAAAGTGTGAGCATGTTTGGTGCAACGGAGATTCAAACCCACAACCCTAGGATTACGAGTCGAGTGTCTTAACCACCCGGCCATGCCGGGCCTTTAAGATGATAGTGTCTGCTAGATTGGTCAGTATTAGAAAATAGATCATATAAAGTTGAGGCGACACTTATCTATACTGGATACTTTCGTTAGATATAAAACTATCTAAGTTCAGAGTTTTCATAATACCAAACACTTTTTTTAGTAAGTAAACATATAATACCTGGGTGTAAAGGATATTGAACACTTGTTGTTGTTTTTAAATTACAAACTAACTTTCGTTATAAGCTGTATTGGAAACCTTTTGTAAGACCGTGTACTCAGGATGTAAAATATGACAAACAGCTTCTGCGTTTATAAGTTTGTGTTTATCACTGTACATTCATCATCTTCCTTGGAGAGTTACTTCTTCATCTAATTTTAGAAGCCCTCAGCGGTGAAGCATTTTGTGAAATTCCTGTTACTTTCATGTTATATCTCCGTAAATAAATTCACGTTTTCGAGGAGTGTTCGGTGTATTAATCTCGATAGATCACGTGAGAACAATAAGCACGTGAAAATAAATAAATGGCAATTGAAAACTGCCAGTTTTGCTGCTCTTTAACCAAGAGATCGAATACGTGTTATTTAAGTATGTCTAAGTATATTTTCAAAAACAAATGCGTACATTTTCTGTATTTCATTAACTTTCTTACAATCAAAAGGTTGGTTGTCGTAGAATTCTATAATTACTGCCAGTGTTACGTATTACAGTGTTTGATCATTAAAGATGCTTGTACTCCATGTAAAGGTTCACATATTGTTTTTCCTCTGGGATGTATATTATACTCAAGTGAAGATGTTGTTGAAAAGGTTTGTAAAAGTCAGGTGTTAAAATCTGTAGTGAGAATGACCACTGACATATGAAGCCTTGGTTTGAAAAATGCGGCACTGACAAAAAGTAGTGTTAGGATCTTGTTTGTGATATTGTTTCCCTTGTAGTTCCAATAACCACAGCCAGAAAATAACGCTACATCACGGTTAGACTTCGCCAAGGATCTACAAAAACTATATCATAACCAGACTCCGCTAAGTTTATATCTTTGAGTACTTGAGAAAGTTGTATCACGTGGTCTTCAGAAAGAGATAGCAGAGAACACCGTTCTGTATAACGCTTACGGTTTGTACTAACATTTAAAACTTTATCGGTTACTACAGTCGTGGGTCAACTAAAGTCAGGTGACCACAAGAGCTTTTCTTGAGAAAAGGAAGAACAATCCCTGAAGCTCTCTGATAATTGTAAACAAAACATTTTGTTACTGATGTGTTCGTTTTACTTTAGAAACCTGATAAATTAAACATTTATAGACTAAATATTTAAAAAGGAATTCACTTTACTTGCATGATTTGTGTTACGTTGATTGAATGAAACAAGTTCATTTATATGTAAAGTGGAGCTACAAATGTTTGTTTTCTTTCAGTAGTTTGAAATGTTACATGTTGTCCCGCAATACCCATTACCAGTGTATCAGTGCGTGTATTCTGATTAAATACCTTAGAAGTACGGATAATTTTTATCACATGTGAAACAAAAGAGGTAGAAGATGAGAAGGTAAATTAGAATGAGGAAAGTGGAAATGTTGTTAAGGATACGTCTGAGTAAATGAACCTTAACTGTCCTGAAATAACACATTAGCAGCAAAAACAAGTTACTGACGTTCCTAAACGTTCAAATTTTAAAATTAATTGCAGATGTTTATTGGATAAAATACGTTTTTCTAAGAATTTTTTGTATTACCCGCAATGAAATAGCCATTCTTTTTCTTTTGGACTGACTGACGTAATATAAGATTGTGTAACATCTATGTTATAATATTCATACACATTTATTATTAAACGGGTATATCGCTATAATTGTAAACGTGTGAAGTGGCACTGATATATTAATTAAAATCCCTCTAATTGGGTTTTAACTTTCCATCTTTTAACTATTAGCTCTAGGGATCCCGATGATTATCTTTTCAGCCATCATTACATTTTACTGAAATCCTTTATCATCTTACCTGGTCGCTGAATGATCCTGTTCACCAATTGTTCTAGGCGATGGCTATTAAACGCCGTCTGATTATCTCCACTATTACTTCCTGCACTCCTGAAAACGTTATTGGTGATAGCATGCTCCTGAAGGTTTTATTGATAGCCATCATCAACACTACCAGCAAAAGCTGGAGATATTACCCATGATAATTATTAACACAACCAGCAACTGCCGGAGATATTACCCACGATAATTATTAACACTACCAGCAACTGCCGGAGATATTACCCACGATAATTATTAACACTACCAGCAAAAGCTGGAGATATTACCCACGATAATTATTAACACTACCAGCAACTGCTAGCGATATTACCCACGATAATTATTAACACAACCAGCAACTGCCGGAGATATTACCCACGATAATTATTAACACTACCAGCAACTGCTAGCGATATTACCCACGATAATTATTAACACTACCAGCAACTGCTAGCGATATTACCCACGATAATTATTAACACTACCAGCAACTGCTAGCGATATTACCCACGATAATTATTAACACTACCAGTAACTGCTAGCGATATTACCCACAGTAATTATCACTAATAATTATTCATACTGCCTTCAACCACTGGAGATATTATCTACGATCATCTTTAATATTACTTGCAACCACTGACGAAATTACCAATAAAATTATGATTAATACAACCTGCACCCGATTGAGATCTTTCAGGCGATCATCTTTGATATCACTCACAGCCCATTAAAGTGCTATTAGTCTTCACAACAGATATCTATATATCTTGAAACTTTCATCACAGTTCATCATCACTTAGCTATTACCTCTGTTCATCTCGTCATTTGTACCACGTCAGTGAATCCAATATCTGGGATTTTTTTCCATAAAAGGTAAAACAGTAAAGTTTATAGAAACAACATGTTTGATAATATAACTTTTCCTATTAAAATTCCACATTGGTTGTTGTGTTAAGTACGAGTCTTAAAAGTTAGAATACCTTCACTATATACTTAAGTGGTCTCTACCTATTGGAATTGAGCACACATGGAAGTCCCCAATGTTATATCTTTTAATCTACTTTTGAGTTCTTTCTTCATTACAGAGCCCCATTTACTGAATTTTGTTCGGGGCTCCCAAGTGACTGCGACTTCCCCTGACTATATATACTCTTCAGAAAAAGAAACGCAAAAGGGATATTTTTGTTATTTTAAAGAGAACTATATGTAATAACATTACAAGCTCAGAGTATGTGATGTTACACGTGTTAAGGCACTGATTGTCAGACCAAAATGACAATAAAAGTTGTACACTTTGAAAACGGAGGAGAACATCAGATTTTTCGCCAAAACGCATTCGTGTCCAATAAATTTGTTTGAGAGATCTGCATGTTCTGCAAATGCAGCATGTGCAAAATCCCTATAAAAGTGACGGGTTCTCGGTTTCCATAGCTCAGTATTAAGCCACCGACACGCAATACAGTTACGCCAAGACTGACTGAAGCACAACGCAACAACGCCATTAGTAGCTTAGAAGCAGGCAAATCTCGATCAGATGTTGCCAGAGTTGTGAATGTCTACCCAAGCGCCATCACAAGGCAATGGAATCGTTACCAACAACATGGATCAGCTTGTGACCGTCCACGATCTGGCAGACCTCGTGTGACCACCCCCGCACAAGATCGCTACATCCGGTTACGTCACCTTCGCGATAGGACCACCACTGTGACGTCTACTGCCTCAACCATACCAGGGCTGCGTAGGATTTCCAATCAGACCGTACGCAACCGTCGACGAGATTCTTAGGCCCCATGTGCAACTCATCATGGTGAACGTCAACGACGTTTCTCAACATGACAACGCCCATCCTCACACAGCCCGACTCATCACTGTCTTCTTGAAACACCACAACATCAACGTTCTTCTCTAGCCCTCCAGATCACTAGATTTAAACCCCATGGAACATCTTTTGGACGAGTTGGACCAACGTCTGGGACGGCGACAACCTCAACCGCAGACTCTACTCTACCTCAGCTTGCAGGAGCTTTGTAGGCTGAGTGGACAGCCATTGCACAGAATGTGATTCGTCATCTCATCGCTTCCATGGGCAGGAAATGCCAAGCAGTTATTGATGCTCACGGGGGGCATACTCGTTATTGACGTTGAGTGACGTTAAACTTCAACTAGTGAGCGTGGACTTCGTCTTTGCAAACTTTGGATGTTCAGTAGTAAATGTGCAAAGTTTCACACATGTCATACAAAACTACCGAGAATAAACTTAATACATGTCTCAAATGTTGTCTTTTGCGTTTCTTTTTTTTTTTTTTGAAGAGTATATATGACATTATGTAGTAAACCGGACGCTAAAAGTAAATAAGTCAAAATCCTCCAAACATTCTTACCCCCCTTACTAACAGTCTTAGTACAATTGTTATAATTACAATATAAAAGGCAATGTTTTATCGCATTGAAAACGTATATGATTACTGAAAAACCTGGAATAGGCCCAATTTCTACTCCAGTCCTATGACAAAACTTGTACACAGCGTTGCTTGAACTGGGTATATGGATCTATTCTTTTCTTTTTTGTAGCCTATGGTTATTGATTATAAAACGAAGTGAACGTTCTTACTACATCAGGCAGAGAAGCAGGCTGTTCGAACGCATTGGATTATTTTGATACTTAGCCAAATAGCACAAAGCATTGTTCAGGCTTCCATTTATTGTTAACAAACTGTTCATTCGCTAGATTCATGGGCTTTATACTACACTGCCCTACTTAGCTGGAGTAATATATGTAAACATCTTTATGAAGCAGTTGCATGGGATCTAAACACGCTAACTTTCTTTTACATATCTACTTGTTAAAAACACTTCACAGTTTTCTATGCGATTGCTATCCGATATTTCAGTGAATATACAAAATACAGACAACAACGCAACTCACATCTTCTGTTTATTAGGTCTAAGCATGACCAGAAATATAATGAGAAGTGTGAATAAGTTTGTCACATACATCGTTGCTTTGTATGCTTTACGATGTAAGGAAGGTTCTGTACAGCAGATGCCCTTTTTCAAAAAAATGGTTTAACGATGCTGGTCAAATTTCGAACAAATGCCAGGAATGGTTTGCTTCATGAAAGGGGGGGAGTATAACGTTTCGCAGTTGTGAACAGGAAGTATCAATTATTTCTAAACAGCAGCTACTTCAAACAAACTGGCCAAATTTGGCTAAATATTTAGCAACATGCTTGTAGCATATTCTTCACACAAAAAGTCAAGTATCTTATGGCAAACGATTTTGAAGACGCAAATAAGCGAGTCTGTTTGTTTGTTTTGGAATTTCGCACGAAGCTACTCGAGGGCTATCTGTGCTAGCCGTCCCTAATTTAGCAGTGTAAGACTAGAGGGAAGGCAGCTAGTCATCACCACCCACCGCCAACTCTTGGGCTACTCTTTTACCAACGAATAGTGGGATTGACCGTCACATTATACGCCCCCACGGCTGAGAGGGCGAGCATGTTTAGCGCGACTCGGATGCGAACCCGCGACCCTCAGATTACGAGCGCATGTTTTAACGCGCTCGGCCATGCCAGGCCGAATAAGCGAGTCACATAAACACAACAGCCTTTATAAAACATCGGCAAAACAAATGTATCAGAACTGCATTTTGGCATTGTTTAACATTTCATAGGAAGAGTAATGCCACAGTAATTGCATTTTGTAAATGGTATGTACCAGCCCTTTCCAGACGAAATAATCATACTCTCTGATAACAAAAATGAGTTCAATTTAGATCAGGGTTTTAGAATTTCCAAGGCGAGTATATCTCTTGCGTTGGAAAATAAAGAAATATGATCATCTTAAGACACCAAGACCATTCAGAAAGACCTCCTAAAAAAAATCATACCACAGCCCTGGAAAATAAAATGTGACATCTTTTAACGATTGAGAATTCACAACACCAACTGCAGAGGCAAAAGTCATCCACGAATCCCAAGCAACATTGCACGACATAATCAAAAAGGATTTATATCTAGAAACGAGTCCAGCAGAGTATGAGTTCACAGAGATATCTTTTAATCATATTTCCAATTCATCCATTACATACCTTAAACGACTAGAGAATAAAATGACTATTTATTCTATTCCTTGCCAGGACATACCGATTAAGTCATGATTTCTGCATGATTAGACATGGACACTGAGAAACCGTCGACTTTATACATAGATGAATTATGATTAAACCACAGGGAAAAATGACGTGCTCTGTACGAGACAGTGAATTGTTTTACGCAGTATCAACTAGCTATAGGACTATTTTCAAGACGTACGGTTGTCAGATATACTATGATAAGACAAGGTGACTATGAAAACGTAGTAAGGTTTTAAAATTGTTTCAGTACAGCGTAATTATTAATTAATTATTTAAACCCTCAAACAGGTGTGAGATTTAAATAATTTAACTGGATTTCAGTCAGATTGCAGTCCCAGAGATAGAGCTTTAGAACAAAACATCCCGTGTGAAGTTCTTAACAGGAGAATAAACGAGTGGTGCCAAACAATTGTTGTGTCACTGTTTCACGTTACTTGTCACTCGTTTAGCCACAAGGAAAACAGTTATTTTCAAGCTACACAAAAAGTATGGTGACTACATGTCTTATAAGAAAAATAACATCTTCCCTTCCAGATGACAAATTGGATTATCCAATGACCTGCGTGCACGGGAAACATGTTCAAAAGCCACTAATACACATCCCTCATGATTCATGTGAAGCCTTACGTCATATTCTCGAGTAGTGTTCTATTTCACTGGTGGAACGACAGTTAAAAATAGCTAATTATTATTATTATTTTCTTTCTTTCTTCTGGGACTACCTTTCACTTATTGCAATTAAAGATTTTCCCAGAAAATAGAGAGAAATCACACGTTTATAACGTAATATTACAGTTTTAATTACAATCTATTTAACTACTTTACTAATCCGTATATTAACTCACTGCGTATGTTGGCAAAACAATGTTGATATGGTCGAGTTTACACAAAAACTGAAAAAAGGAATTACTCGAGAGCGCTAAGTCATTAATATATATTTACTCTTAAATGTACTGCTTTTAATAATTAAAATGACGTATGGCAAATCTGACAAATATTCTTTTCAAACAATCTTTCCTGATCTCTGGGCTATTTTCTGAATAGATCCGCGATTTATTAAGTAGTTTTAATAAAGAGATTAAGGTAGAATTAAGAGCTTTATGTGCATATTTGTGGTATACAGAACTAAACGTGAACTTCATAAAGAAGTTGTGCGCGACATGACCAGGTGGGTTAAGGCTTGCGACTCGTAGTCTGAGGGTCGCGGGTTCGCATCCCCGTCGCACTTAACATGCTCGCCCTTTCAGCCGTGGGGGCGTTACAATGTGATGGTCAATCCCACTATTCGTTGGTAAAATAGTAGTTCTCTTACACTGCTAAATTAGGGACGGCTAGCGTAGATAGCCCTCGTGTAGCTTTGCGCGAAGTTCAAAAGAAATCATAAAGAAGTGAACACTTTTCATTAACAGTTTGAATAATACAAAGAAACAAGCGCTTGGTGGATAATATACAAAATATTATAATAAGTATGAAGTAATGACAACGATTTTATTTCTAGTTACATGACCGAGGAAATATTTATGAAAGTGACGTAAGAACAGGTTAATAAAAAATTACAAAATGATAGTTTTGTATCAAAAGACTTGTTGTTACAGCAGCACAGTTGTAAAGGTAGTTTTCAAGGGACACCCTGTTTTTAATTAACTGTTGTTGTTGTTGTTTTTATCTTTGTTGTTGATTCTTCCGGAGAGTGGGGGAATAATTGCATCTGATTGCCCCCCCCCCCACAATCCCATCCCAACTCTGAATTACATCGTTAAACCTTTAATGAACAACAGAAAGAAGTTTAACATCATAAACATGCGATAGTATTCCAGATTATTTCAGTAAAGTGATGATTCACCAAGCGTTCTTCCTCTGCAATCCTGAAGCATAATTAGAACAGAAGTAAGTCAACCTCGAACGTTTTGCTTTTGATGTAACTCGAAATATTAATTTTATACTAAATATAATCACAAACAAAAAACAACAACATGTCGGAACAAAGTTTTAACATTTTATAATGTATTGTGAAGATAAACTGTGTTGTAGGAACTTATTCAAAATGTAAACTTGGTTGTTCAAATCAGCGAGAAATACTTACACACTCTACTAACAGATTATAGAGTGATTTTAACTAAAGAATTCGAAACAAGTTCCATTTTTTAATTCCATACTAAATAAATACATTTTTTATACCGTCTGTTTCTTTACCAGTGTAAGACTAGGGGAAGGCAGCTTGTCATCACCACCAAATGCCAACTCTTGGGCTACTCTTTTACCAACTAATAGTGGGATTGACTATCATATTATAACGCTCTCAAGGCTGAAAGGACGAACATGTTTGGTGCGACGGGGATTCGAATCCGCCACCCTCGCATTGCCACCTGGCCATGCCGGGCCCAATAATTAGAGTTCGTTACAGTAGTTGATTATTGGATTGTAGAGTGTATTAGTCAGCTTGTCTGTTAGTTCAGTTTTGCGAATAACAGGTCGATGTAAATATGCATGAAAGTGCTAAATACAGAAGAGAAATTTAGCATGCAAGTGAAATCGTTGTATTAGTGTCTTGTATAGACTTAGGCCTATTATTAATATGAGTTGCAAAACTTTTAGTCACATAAATAAAGTGTTTCTGTTATCATTAAGAGAATATGACACTGGATTCTTCTTTTTATTCCCAGTCGCACCAAACATGCTCGCCCTTTCAAACCTGGGGGCGTTATAAAGTTACGGTCAGTTCCACTATTCGTTGGTAAAAGAGTAGCCCTTGAGTAGCTATGCGCGAAATTCAAAATACAAACAAAAACAATCTTTTTATCGAATAATCTAAAGGAACCCGCCCAAGAATTTAACCCATTACAAAACTGTTGTAAAATGTAGAATTTGATAAAAATAAAATCAAAACCCAACTTAAAGATCATAGCAAGAACTCAAAACAAGATCAACATTTTGCTGGGAATAATAAAACAAAACACCAAGACGAAAGAGACAGGTAGAGAAAAGTTACAAGAACAGGGTGCTATATTTGTATGAGAATTAAAATCAAAGAAATAAGTCAGAAAAGTTGTTCATATTAAAAGTGAAAAAGCCAAAAGAGGTGTGCAAAAGGATTACAGCAGAAATCGATGAAGTAAAAAGGCAAATTAAATGTAGAAATATCAACAAAATTAAAACATTATGACGTATTATAAATGACATCACAGTCAAAACAACTATTCTAGAAAAAGGGTTTTGAGAGACTAGACTCGCTTCAAACAGTTTCGTACGACAATTACTTCACCAGAAGTTGAACTTTCAACGGAAACAAAAAAGACCGTCATTATTCCACCAAAGTATTTAATGCTAATACCAAAAGTGTGATTAGGAACAATTTTAGATCCAGTTACTTGGGCGAAATAAAAATAGAACCAAACACTCCAGCTTGTCTTGAGCGATTATTGTTTAAGAGAATTCTCGGGAATTTGAAGAAAAAGGATCTCACCATGAAGGTCAAGAATGATGTTTCCCAGTGTGTGTGTGTGTTTTCTTATAGCAAAGCCACATCGGGTTATCTATCTACTGAGTCCACCGATGGGAATCCAACCAATTATTTTAGCATTGTAAATCCATAGACTTACCGCAGTACCAGAGAGGGATTGTTCCCTAGGAATTTTCAATGTGCGAAATACACCAATATCAAGGCAATATTCGAATGTGCGCTACAAGGTTTTGGGTTTTTCTTAAAGGCAGGGATATTTTTAGGCCAGCGACCCTATTGGACCATTAGGCCGCTTTACAATGTCACCACTTGGTTATCTGGGCGGCATATTGACTTCTAGTCTCAACATGTTGAGACTCCTGACTAATTAATGGTGAAGACTGTGTGTGCGGCTAGAATAATGAAGTGCACAGCATTTGATTGGTTGTTGTGTGGCCGCGTGGCTTAGAGGGAATGCTGGTCATGAACGCAACAAACTATGCAATAACTCTAGTCAATTCTGGATGAGACATCATAAAGTTTGAAGTTTTATAACGAGCATTTCCACGTGAATAAATATTGGGAATAGTCACCTCATGAATAAAATGTAACAAATCTTATGACAAAACTTTATATAAACATAGTTTACCATCTCATCAGTAGGCTATATGGCTAAAGCCATGAATATTTTACAACTGATCAATGTCAAAATTATATGGCTTGCCCACTGAATACCCAGACACATTCTCCAATGAACGTGATTATGTAGACCAAACAAATATAATATCTCATAAGATGTGCAAATGCAAGTCGAAAAAATATAGCTTTAATTGTAAGAAATGAGTTGCGGTAAACTTTTGTTTTACCATCTGAATATGTAATAAGCCCACTACTTTTGAAAAACTAATGTGATGTATTCTCTCTGGACGATCCTAGAACATTTGTATTCGTATACTTAGATGACAATGCAGCATTTGTGAATACTTTTATTAATGCTTGCAATGGGCTAAGAAAAGTAAAAGGTCAGTTGAGGAAAAATCTCAAACCGAATCACAAGTAATATCAACCGTTTCTTGGAACATGCGAGCAGAGAAGAAATATAACAGTCCTCATGAAGACCAAATCTGTTCAGAATTATCTAACACCTTATAGTTTGTGTGAAATAAAATGATTTCTTGAATTATGCTGTTACTAACTGCCGTGTGTCAGAAAGAAGGTTATGTGCAGCTCAGAAATAACTATTAAGTGTACTCAAAGACATGAGTTATTACCATCGCTGTTTCTATAGTCAATAGTTTACACTCTCGACAGATCATATAGTGCTGAAATAACTGATAAACATTTCTGCAGTCGAGAAGATCAGGTAGCAAAATAACCCCAGAATTTTCAAAAGTACATTTTTAACATCGTGCATTTTCCTGACTGTAACCATGAAAATGTTGCAATATTAAAGAATGTAACCACTGAAAATAGGAAAACATCTCGGAGTTAAGCACATAGCTGCACAATGGAATAGTTGCTCTCTGCCCACCACGGGTATTGAAACCCAGTTTTTAGAAGTGTGAGTGTGTACCAATGGGGGGCGAGGAAAGTCCAAAATAATAAAAACAACCTCTTAATTCAGAACGAGATCACAGATGATGAACTATTGTGGTGTAACATTCAATGTAAGAGTACTTAAATAAAATATATCAGTATAAAGTCGATTATTCAGTGGATCAGTGATGGTACTGAACAGTTATTACGACACACAGCGAATCAATATAAGACAAAGACGTATAGGTTACACTTGTATTCGTTACAATTAAAAGAAACTTTTATTTCAACTATCAAAAGATAAAAGTAAACAGAAATCAAGACTTCTGTTGCACTCCTTCACCTTTAAAACCTTCCATCAACTGAACAGTTAACTATCTTGTAGTTAAACTGCTATTTTAAAATATAAATATCAACATATGCTTCCACAAGTGTTGTTATGACATGCAATTAATTAAGTACAAGCAACTATTCCAAAAAATATGTATTTTTAACGCATGGAAGTATTCACCAATTCATTAATCAAACATTTAGTTACATTAACGCGTACAAACTCAGACTGATCCATACACCAGTATTTATCAAACGTAAGAATGATCAACACAGCAAGATATATTAATCTCGGTGTGTTTGTTGGATTATCTGCACTCTCCACCGCGAAGACTCAAACCATAAGTTTTAAAGTTGCAAATCCTAAAATCATCGATAATCCACCGATGAAAATGTTACTCTGTAAAACGACAGAAATAGGTAATTTTATGTCATTATAATTGCTTCAATTCTACTGAAAATAAATCAATAAAACTTATATTACTTAGAAAAATAGCTAATTAGTTATAAAAATAGCTAATTTAAAAAGTGAAATAGAGATCGTCAAAAATTAAATAAACAAGTCGAATAAATATGCAAATATTACATTTTAAAACCTACAACTACGGACTCTAAAAAAGTGAACAAACTAGGCTAGTAATACTAAATACATTATTTTCTCAATTGAAATTAAAATAGGGATTTTTAGCTTAAAAATAATGTAGATACTATTTCTAGCATAGCTAGTTTACATTATTAGTGTCCCCAGTTGTAGGCTTGAAAATATAATCTTTGCATTTTGATTCAACTTGCTTCAGTACTTTTTTGGCGATACCTACTTCCCTTTTTAAATTCGTTATTTTTAATTGTATTGTTTTTGTTTTTACGTCCATTTATGGAGAGTAAATTTTAAGCTAAATACCTGCATATACATTCAGTTGAATGTTACATGTTTTTCAACAGTTTACTACTGCATTGTCTTTTTTCACCAACCACTATTTACTAAGCAAGATGGTATTTCGCCTGAAGTTTCGTGTAAACACGAGTTTAACAAGTGTCTAGTACAAAGAAAACCGCTCACAACAACATCGCATATATTATGCATTTATAGCCACGTAAGTCAACTTTGAACGTAAAATAATCAACTTTTTAACCAGGTCAGAGACATTCGCAATATTTCAAGCAGTGCATCTGTCTGAAACACCCTACCGAGTTTTCTGTAGGCTTATGAAACAAAAATATGAATAATAATACCAAAATACACAGTCAAAATTACAGCGAAGTGCGAAAATCGGTAGAATTAAATCGCCATCTACAAAAATGGAGAAATCAACTACAGTAATCGTCTACTGTTGAAAACTTACTGAAATAGTCGCAGAAAACGAAAAATACAACAGCAAACTCGATAAATGATAAATCCTTAATGTTTTCCAATTAATGCTCATCAGTAAAACACGGGATATTTTTGTTTCCAATTAATGTTCATCAGTAAAACACAGGATATTTTTGACTCCAATTAATGTTTATCAGTAAAACACAGGATATTTTTACAATGGCAGAAAGTTAAGGAATTGACAGAAATTCTTCAGTGCAAAAAAATGAAGGTGCTTTAATTATTTTTAAAACTACCCTGTGACATACTCAATCCTACATTATTTACTATTGTCTACGTTTCAGTAAAAGATTCGTAGCCGTTTCCTTGTTGTTGTTGGTTTTTTTTTCTGAAGCGACTTGTAGAACTACAATTAATAATAATAAGGCTGGAGACACTTATGAATAGACACATTGTTTACCATAATGAAACGAAGCGTTTTGGACAAGTATAACGGTGCTTAAATGGCTTCTACATTTCTGGGATGCTTTAATGGCTTCAATAAGTTAGAAAATTTAGAGAATAGAAATCTCGACTTTAAACAAGTAACCCTAAAGTAGTCCTACAATTTTTACATGAGGCTTTTTTAGCAAATGTGGGTAGATTTTAGATAGCCCTTTCAAAGAGAAACTTTGTACGCAGCGATGAAAAACTAATAAAATATCTCCTTCTTTTTCAAGAGTCAATATAAAAATAAACCTATGACCTAACCTCCACGTGGTTTGTTTTTTTTGTAGGTTTTCCCGGGTTTGAATAAAATATTCGTAGCTGTTTTTCTGTTTGTATTTTTTGTGTGAGACAATAATAACATGAATAATAGTAAGCTGAATAACAAATGGATGAATTAATTTTGTCTAACAATCGGGATATCAACTATTTTTCCATTATCTATATTTTGTTTGTTTGTATTGGAATTTCGCACAAAGCTATTCGAGGGCTATCTGCGCTAGCCGTCCCTAATTTAGCAGTGTAAGAGGGAAGGCATCTAGTCATCACCACCCACCACCAACTCTTGGGCTAATCTTTTACCAACGAATAGTGGGATTGACTGTCACGTTCTAACGCCTCCACGGCTGAAAGGGCGAGCATGTTTGGCGCGACGGGGATGCGAACCCGCGATCCTCAGATTACGAGTCGCACGCCTTAACACGCTTGGCCATACTGAGCCATTATCTATATGTAAGCAACCTTAGCCAAGTCTCGAGTGTTGTTTCTGAAACAACTCTGTTTTTAAGATTATTTTTGTCCTTTCATCAGAATATATTTGGTTCATGATGTTGTTAAGAATATGCCATTTCAATATCATTTAACCGAGTTAAAACAAAAGGGAAAATAAATAAAGTATCAAAAGGACGTTCACAAATCAGTCTTAATTCATATTAATATATATGAATCCTGCTCCAAAAATAATGATTTTTGTTAGAAATTGGTAATAAGTTATGACCGAATTACAACCGCGACTAAAAATCAAGATCTGGAGTATTATTATTGATGTTCCAAGTTATTTATGATAATCTGTTTATAAAATAACTCTACTGAGATAATGAACACCATTAAAAGTTTCTTTTATTTATGTTTATTCAGTATTAGTATCACTATTTAGTTTTTTTACCCTTCGAAGTTAATCTTTGCTTAAGAAAAAAGGAAATACATTTTGAGCTATATAACTGAGGTGCATTCAAACTTCAGCGTTAAACGTTAATAATATGTCAGAAGAGATGTCACAAGATAAACGTTTCATGAAAGAGAAGCTACAATGTTGGTCAATATGTTTGCATACTTTATAACAAGTAATTTCAGTATTATTCAGATGGAATATAAAAAGATTTTGCGTTGTGCAACTGAGGAACACATGTAATACTAAACATCCACATGAGTCAGAATAATGTTTATATGAACATCACGAACAATTTACTAGAACAGCAAAACATTTTCTCAGACACCTGTAGAAATATATTTGTTATAATATTGAATTTTCTGCACAGATACAAGAGGGCTATCTGTGCTAGCTATCCCTAGTTTAACAGTGAAAGACTAGAGGGAAGGCAGCTAGTCATCACCACCCACCGCAAACTCTTGGGCTACTCTTTTACCAACGAATAGTTGGATTGACCGTCACTTGATAATGCCCTTACTGCTGAAAGGATGAGCATGCTTGGTGGGACGGAGATTCGAACTCGCGACTCTCGGATTGCGCGTCAAGCGTCCTAACCACCTGACTATGCCGAGCCCTACTAGAGTGAATAGCTGACTTTTCAGGATTATGGGTACAATATAAAGGAAGTTTGTTTGTTTTGGAATTTCGCACAAAGCTACTCGAGGGCTATCTGTGCTAGCCGTTCCTAATTTAGCAGTGTAAGACTAGAGGGAAGACAGCTAGTCATCACCACCCAACGCCAACTCTTGGACTACTCTTTTACCAACGAAAAGTGGGATTGACCGTCACATTATACACCCCCACGGCTGGGAGGGCGAGCGTGTTTAGCGCGACACGGGCGCGAACCCGCGACCCTCGGATTACGAGTCACACGCCTTACGCGCTCGGACATGCCAGGCCCTATAAAGGGAGTACCCTACTGTTCTAGTAAAGCTCATCTGCTTTAGACTTCGGCACGTGACGAAGTATTATTCAACACCAAACACAGAGAAACTGTCTGAACAAAGCGTAGAACTGTGTTGAAAAAGATTATCTAAAAAAACATGCTCTTTAATACAAAACAGGTGTATATGTGTTTAGAAAAACAAATTCCTAAGACAACTTATAGAGACCAGAATAACAACTCGTGTAAGTTTGTCCAATCACACGCTACATTTTCTGTTACTACTCGGGCATTTACTCCATAATTATTCCATACATGTAGACAATAGCATCAATATACAACAGTATGCAAACATTTTAGCCAAAACTTTTAGTTACAGAAAAATATATACTAAAAAAATGTACATTTGTGTTTAAATTTATTGCAACAATAATAGAAATTGATTAGAAATAACATTTCTAAAATATATTTCCTTTTTAATATTGAATGCTTGGATCTAACAGATGAGTGTTGGCAATTGTCTTGAATTCAGTATGATGTCTTTCCGCAAGATGTGAGATAAACCAACTGAAGACTGTGTTCAAACAGTGACTTGCTATCCAACCTCATTGTGAATCTTTGTTATTTTTGCTGTTAGACAGGTCCAGCACCCACTGTGATGACGTACACTTTTCACAAGATTGTAAATAATCACATATGTAGTATTGACCATTAGAATCTGCTAGATTCTACTTTTGCACATTATGAAAGTTGATGTTACTATTATTTCCATAAGTTGAATTTGTCTTATTTTTACCGTAGGGTTAATTTATTTATTGCAGTTTGGTAACGTTTGAATTCAATGGTTCTACAGGTTATTCAACCAGCTCTGACAAGCCTGGGGTACAGACGTTCTTGAAGTGTGCAATATACATGTTAAGCCATATCGGTGCGTTTACTACCCAACAAGCCCAGCATGACCAGGTGGTTAAGGTACATGACTTGCAATCTGAGAGTCGCGGATTCTAATCTCCGTCACACCAAACATGCTCGCCCTTTCAGCCGTGGAGGCGTTATAATGTGAGAGTCAATCCCCCAATTCGTTGGTAAAAGAGTAGCCCAAGAGTTGGTGGTGAGTAGTCGTGACTAGCTGCCTTCTCTCTAGTCATACACTGCTAAATTAGGGACGGTTGGCGCAAATAACCCTCATGTCGCTTTGCACGAAATTCAAAACAAATCTACCCAAAATCAAGGAAAATGGTCTGTTTGTTTGTGGGTGTATCTTCAACAAAATGAGCTGTGCCAATCAGATCAAATTTAGTTGTCCAAAAGTAAACCAAATTCATAACATACCTTCCCATACACTGAAAAATAAATACATTTAAGAGAATAACTCCTACATTGTTACTGCAGTAGCTTTTGCAAATAATTGAGTTTGAACAAAATTCGCACCACAATAAAATTCTTTAAGTCAAAGATGGTAAACATACGTTAATAAAATATCCAATTATAATGCAAAAAAATAAATATATTACATCTGTTTAAAGTTTCTCTTCTCTTTTCTGATTCATACCATTTAACTTTCGGTTTATATTAAGGGTAGAATAAGTGCTTAAGCCTGAATTAGACAAGTATTTCATAATTAAATATTTTTAGGATACTTATTGTTTCTTGATGTGGAATATAGTTCCCATAGAAATAAAAATTCGAGGTTATTATTAAACGTAATGCGTTAAATATACTAATTTTAGACAGTGGAAATCTTGACTACATTCCTACTGTGAAATGAATTACTTTAAATAAGTGATGCAACTGCTTTACCATTTCTACCAAGTTTCTTATTAAACTATTAAACGTAAAACATTAAATCTACCAAATATAGACAGTAGGAATCTTGACTACATTCCTACTGTGAAATGGATTACTTTAAAGAAGTGATGCAACTGCTTTACCATTTCTGCCAAATTTCTAGACTCGAATTCTACATCTCCTCATTTCCGATACACCTTCCCTGTCTTACAATTATTTCGCTAGAGAATGAACGCTACTGAAAATCATTAAACATTTTGTTCATATTTGTTCATATGGAGAAAAAAGTCGAAGGAGTGCAGTCTCCTTTAAATGACCTACAAAAGAAACTTCTAAAGAAGATATTTAAAGTGAATTACAAGAGATTATAAAAGAAAGCCCATTATGCACTGAGATTTCACTTGTAAACTTTCATCAGATCTGTCAGGATTTCACCAATGACAGAGCTAGCTGTCCATCCAATTAACTGTCACACTGCACAACTACTTAATTTTGTAAAAAAAAAAAAAGGTGTTCATTGGACAAAACATAGGGAAAATAGGAAATAAAGACGAACCATGTTTTACTAACTGTACATAAACAGATAACGTTCATTGTTTTCAAATACACTAGTTATAATTACTCAGCTTTAAGAAATTTAAAAATAAACAGCAAACGTTGTTTAAAAAAAATGTCTATCAGCATCTCTTGAAACACAATTTAAAAAACTTACTAAAAATTAATTTCAGTTCCTGTAGTGGACAAAGTATAGATAAACTATTGTGTAGTTTGTTTGTTATTAATCACAAAACGACAAAAACCAATGTCCATGCCTTGTCTACCACGAATATCGAAACCCGGTTTTAATGGTACAAGTACCACTGTACCACAAGGACACATACCACTATGCCACTAGGGGATAGTGATTAACTTAGGAACAAACAAAACAAAACCAACTTCAGAGAAATAAAATATTCAGAACCAGCCATGGAGATTTCTATTGATAGTTCAAGGTTCGAGTTACGACGCCACTGATTACGCTCCTTAGTTTTGGTTATGTGCATATTAGAAATGTGATAATGGATTCTATCATTCGGTTCTATGCACTAGAAGAGCTCTTGTGCCGGTGGGTGATAGAGGCTAGCTGCCCTTCTTCTAATAGATGTTTCAAAATTAGGGTGTCTGATCTGATTGTTAACACAAAGTGCATTACAGGGTTAAAGAAACCAGTACCTATCATAACCTTTCAGCTCGATTGAGGTTCCATTCTACAAAATTAACGTGTTCAAACAACTTCTAGGAGTTTTGCTTTATGTTCAATAATGTGCTGAACACGTTTTTCTTGAAGTCAGTAGAACAGATATATATATATCAGATTGTTTGGAATTAAGCGCAAATCTATACAATGAGTTATTTGTCTTGTGCCAACCATGAGTATCGAAACCTGCTTTTTAGCGTTATAAGTTTTTACTTGTACCACTGCATCCAGAAATACCCATTTCTCGAAGAAATGAATGTTTCTATATAAATCTACCTTAAGAACCGAATTCGCTTCGTAGTTTTCTTGGTTTTAGGATGCTGACATCCAACATTTATCTCCACATACATTTTGGTTGCTGACGTCCAATATCGAACTTTATATTCATTTTGATTCCTAGCATCCAACATTGAATTCCATGTATATTTTCGTCGCTTGCGTCCAACATTGACCTCCATGTATATTTTGTTTGCTGGCGTCCAACATTGAACTCCGTGTAGATTTTGTTCGCTGGTATCCAACATTGAACTCCATGTATATTTTTTTCGCTGGCGTCCAACATTGAACTCCATGCATATTTTGGTCATTGGCGTCCAACATTGAACTCCATGTATATTTTGTTTACTGGCGTCCAACATTGAACTCCATGTATATTTTGGTTGTTGTTGTCTTTCGTCTTCGTTTCATAACATAACGATCCAGGTCACATGATGATCTTTGTGCAGCTCTTGTCATTTCCTTGAGTTTGTACTTAGATATTAAATATATTGTAGTATCATATTCTCTGAAATGTTTTTGTTGTTTGTTTCGGGTAAAATAAATAAAATAAATTTCTAGACAAAGATCAGAGAGGGAAACCTGTAATAACAGTAGACTAAAAAAATGGAATGTTTTCAGTTGACAACTTAACTCAGTTTGAAATTGCGTGAGAAGTAAACATATTGGATATGTTTGATGGACAGTGGAAACAATCTTTATTTAGACACACATGCGTAGACAAGTAAACGATGTTCTTTAGCTTTTTGCCCTTACGATGAATCTCTGTCTAACTCAGTGGTACTTCATCTGTGTTCAATCAAACTACAGGAGTTCGGTGGAGATCAAGACACACACGCTGTGTGCGTATCCGTTCCGTTCACCCCACTCGTGTGATTCGTCCTGTCATGCTCCACTTGGCCATCATTGGCTGCGGCTGATCACGTCATACCACTTGGCCTTAATATCTGTGCTGCAGGGAACTTCGTGCGCCTAGCAGTCGACTTGTGACTGTAGTAATCGTGCGTCATTTGTGATTTTTTCCTAATATTTCAATCCCTTCTTACTGACTATGTCGAGAAAAGACAGAAAGTGGTCGGACGAATATGTAAATATGGATTCACGTGTATAACGGAACATGATGGGAGTCAGCGTCTTCAGTGCATGATTTGCAATGCTAAGTTGAGCAATTCTAGTCTAGTACCAGCAAAACTAAGATAACACTCCCTAAAGCTGCATGGAGATGGGAAATACAAGAACACAACGCTTGCTGAATTCAAGATAAATAGAGCCAGGTTCGATGAAAAGGCCACTTTGCCTGTTCTCAGCTTTAAACCAATCAATAAACCGATCCTCACAGCATCGTACGGAGTTGCGTACTTTATCGCAAAACAGAGCAAACCACACACCGTTGGTGAAGCACTTGTAAAACCAGCTGTGTTGAAGATGGTGAATATCATGCTGGGACAAGCTGCTGAAAATAAGTTATCCCAAATTCCTCTTTCAAATGACACCATCAGCAGCAGAATGGGTGACATGAGCGATGACATCTTGGCTCAAGTAGTTGCAAATCTGATTTCAAGCCCAGCAAAATTCAGCCTTCAGCTCGACGAGACCACCGACGTTTCCAATCTAAGCCAGCTTGTTGTATTCGTGCGCTATGTGAAGAACGACGAGATAAAAGAGGATTTTTTTTTATTTTGTCAGCCTCTTACAACAACAACTAAGACAGCCAACGTGAAGGAACTTGTGGATGACTTCTTCAGAGACAACGATCTTTCGTGGGATATGGTTTCTGCAGCTTGTTCGGAGGGAGCTCCAGTCATGCTGGGACGAAATTCTGGTTTTGATGCGCTGGTAAAAGCTGATACACTATACATCATTGTAACGCACTGTGTTCTGCACAGGCATGCGTTGGCAACAAAAAAACCTTGCTTCCGAAATTGGCAGAAGTATTAAAAATTGTAGCGGAATGTGTGAACTTTGGGCGAAATAGTGCCCTGAAGTAACGCATCTTCAAAGAACTGTGCAATGAAATGGGCTCTGAATTCGAGGTACTTCTGTACCAATCTAACGCTCGGTGGTTATCCTGGGGAAAGGTGCTGAATCGTGTTTTGGCCATGCGTGTGGAATTAGCCCTACTTTTGCGAGAGCACCAACATTGTCATGCAGATTGCTTCGATAAATCTGAGTTTATTCTCATTTTGGCGTACATGGCCGATATCTTCAATGCTCTCAATCAAACAGAGAATGATAACTTAACAAACTTTCCCCAGCTGGACGACTGTATAAGTAAGATCGAAGATGTGTCTGAAATCGGAAATATTTCTGTACCCGGGAAACTGAAGCAAGCAATTGTCATGCACTTAGATGAGCTCGCAAAGTCTCTCGACAAGTACTTCCCCACCAGAGTCATATCCAGCATGGGTGAAACAGCCGTTCACGTTTAGTGTTGCGACAACAGATGTCAACGATGTCGACGAAATCATTGAACTTCAGCAGAGCCAGGTTCAACAGCAACTATTCAGAACAACAACGCTCTCAACGTTTTGGTGTTACCAAATCGTCTATTTTTGCTAAGAAAGCCCATGAGTTACTCATACCGTTTGTTACAACATATCTTTGCGAGCAATCTTTTTCGAGGATGGTAGACATAAAAACGAAGAAAAGGAACAGACGTTGTTGCGAAAATGATATGAGAGTGGCATTTGCCAAGATGAAGCCGCGCATTTCTGAACTTGTCTCTGAAAGGCAACAGCAAAAGTCACATTGATTTGCAGTAAATATTCATTGAGTTATGTTTTTGTGTGAAATTCATGTTTTGTTGGTTTTGTTCTTTGAACACAGCGATATTGTGTGCAACTGACGCATGGTTCATTTTGTGCACTAATAAGATATCTACTTGTGTTTTGAATTTGAAAAAAATTATATTTTATTTTTCCAATTTCAAAGGGTTCAATGAATGCAAGTACGAAACGGGGATCAGTACCTCCAACAAAGTTAAGAACCACTGCTCTAAATGTCATGATAAAACCAAGTCGAAATTAATTTTTTTTTAAAAAGCGTATTGGAATTTAACAGGTAAAGTTGCTTTCTTTGTCCAGTCGACAGTGTCACATCGTAACAGTTGTCCCTTTACAACATTGATCAGCCGTTACATTTAGTCAATCTGCCAGCAAACGGCATAACAGCGCCAATCGTTTTAAAGCAAAAAACTACTTATTACTAGAATATCTCAGTAAATTTTACTTTTTAACCATATGTTGCTGTCATTACAAAAAAGAATCTAAATATTCAAAGTTTACTTTTAACTTCTACATCACTAAAGCACGTAGAAAATATAATATGCTTACATATCACACCATATTAATAACTACTTCACATGTTATCCACCCCTATTAACATAGAAATGACTGGAACTATGAGGTGTTACGATTGTTTGCTCAAACTCATTGTAATATGATTATGTAAACGTTAGGAAGTTTTCACAGTCGAATGATACATATGGCCGGTGCTTAACTCCGGTTTCCAGTGACGTAAGTGGATAAGAATAGCAACACATATTTCATGGATGAGGTGACAGTGCATTGCAGGTTAACTTTCTAGTTACCCGTTCGGTGTCTTGCTGAAGAACACAATAAAACGTGTCTCAAACAAGCCTCAAATCTGTAACCTTTGAACTACGAGTCCAGAGCACTAACCATTACATAATTATGTGTACACACACACATATACATACATATCAGTATACTCTTCCTTTAAGATAGATGAGACTTCTTGCTACCATTCTAAAGTAGACTTAAACTATTATAAATTAATCATACAATTACTGTATGTACTACTAGTTACTGTTAAACTCACACACGTCCAATTTAGAAAAACTGTATATTGAAGTTAGACATATGGTTATGTGATAATTTGAAAACAGTTATTAGTGAAGAAAAGGAGAACTTAAATAAATAAAAGGAGAAACGAAGTTGTATGTTTTCAAATGGTGTAGAATATAAATAAAAGGTATATAGCTGTTCACAACATCGCTGTCGTACTCCAAGTAAAAGTTACAGCAACCAGCATACGCTCATAATGGAAAAAAATGAATATTTTGAGATTATTATTGTTACAGATGGAGACTTACTTATAATATATATTTGTTAACCTAATGTATACATCTAGTCCTCGGTGATTCCCTTAGAGAAGCTCCCCAGTGGAACAGCAGTATGACTTTAAACTTGTACTGCTAAAACCCGGGTTTCGATATCCGTGATGTGCCGCGCACAAATAGTCCTTTGTTTAGCATTGCACTTCACAACAATCAACCCTCAGAAAACAAAGTAAAATATATCTCATTTGTAATTTTATTTTTTCATAGACACAAGTGTTTGTTTCAGTGTAGAGCCACACAGTGAGCTATCTACATTCTGTCTATCGCGAGAAATCGAACTCCGAATTTTAATGTAAATTGTAAACTTAGTGTGATTCCACCTGGAGACCGTATATTGATAACTTTCTCGTGTAACGGTCAACAGTTTTGTTTAAGACTTGTAATTAAGAAAGAGAATGTATGAAAGTTAATTTCAAAATATTTGTGTACCTAGCCGCTCACTTTTCGTTTTCGGGAAAGAATGTTGAATCTTTGTATTATACACATATATTTAGGAATATACAATACATATTTGGCCTCCGTGTTCATTTGTTTGTTTTGGAATTTCGCACAAAGCTACTCGAGGGCTATCTGTGCTAGCCGTCCCTAATTTAGCAGTGTAAGACTAGAGGGAAGGCAGCTAGTCATCACCACCCACCGCCAACTCTTGGGCTACTCTTTTACCATCGAAAAGTGGGATTGACCATCACATTATAACGCCCCACACGGCTGGGAGGGCGAGCATGTTTGGCGCGACGCGGGCGCGAACCTCGGATTACGAGTCGCGCGCCTTACGCGCTTGGCCATGTTAATTAGATATTAATTTTTAGTAGAGCTGATTATTTGGAATTAATCACAAAGCTACACAATGGGCTATCTATGCTTTGCCCACCACAGGTATCGAAATCTGGTTTCTAGCGGTGTGAGTCGGCATGCCACAGTCCCACTGGGGAAGGGGGCTAGAGAAGGGAGAACCTAATATAGTTATTTTGCTACATCACTAAACACGTCAGTTGTAGTTGGAAATTTTGAACACTATGAACCTAAAAGGTTTTAAATTTAAAATACTATATGGCTTGAGTAAAAAAAAAAAATTCCGCCGCGTTAATAAACCATCCAATTATATCTGCTGGACGTTAAAAACATGAGCAGTATTTAGTATTCTTGTAGTCAGTAAAAAATAATCCAGCAAAGCTAAGGTACAAACACAACTGTGTTCAATTCCTTACCACTTATTTCTATTACCAGATCAAATGGTAGTGATTTTTTTTTCGCGCGAGACTACATGAGGGCTATCTGCGCTAGCCGTCCCTAATTTAGTAGTGTAAGACTAAAGGAAGGGAACTAGTTAACGCCACCTACCGCCAACTCTTTTACTAACGAATAGTGGGACTGATAACAAAATGCGAAATCGCAGATCCATTACAATAACGTTGGTAACGTTCGTTTCAGTCGTTTGAATGACGTATTCACAAATGAGTAAAATTTCAAAATTCCTACTTTAATTTATCGATTTAGCTGTTCTTTAATTTCTACCGAGATTTATTCAGATGTCGAATGTGTTTTATTTTTTGTTCAGATATACGAATAGATGAAATGTATAAACACTTCAATTTTATCTTATTTGTTCATTCGGTAACATATATATCCAGAGGAAATACAAAAGTTGCATTTTGTCCATAAGACTTGTTTTATATATGTTATTTTGTTTATGTCGAATAAGTTTGCTTTTATGGAATTTTTACACAAGTCAGTAAAAACATGATCGCCTGTAAACACATTGCTGCACAATATCAGTGTTTTAAAAGTAATTAGTGTTTGCTCTATACTCAAAATAATATTATTAATAGCTGCTTCAACATGGTGGCTCTAGAACTGCAAAAAGCTAATCTTGCTTCACGAGACTGTATATGGGATAATACGCCCTCAGCCCGATCGATACGGTACCCAACGTTAGTGACTATAACTTAGACCGTCTGTCTGTCTACCGTCTGAACCTCGAAGACCTGAATGAGATACTCCCCTTCCATGCATGTCACGTGACTGTGCAGTCTGGTACGACAAATTCAAACTAGTATTCGTTGAAATAGAATTGTGTGTATTTCATCGTAAGTTTATGCAACACTCACGATACGTAATGTGGTTAAAATCATCAAAGAAAGTTTGCTGCCGTTTCTATGGTACGTAAATAACCTGACGCATTAATTTTTAATGTAAATAAATGATACTTACTTTAACTTCACATAACCTCCTGTTAACATACGTTCAAACTCGCTTGCTTTCCTTTTAACACCTAACTGTCCTTTCTAAATGTCTGAAGTACTTGATTGTAAGAGATAACAGTTTGAATAAAGAAAATGAGCAATAAACCATGAAAACAGCATCACAAAATACATTCTAAAATTCCGGGTTCGAGTTTCTAATCTCTATATTTCAGCTTGTTGTCATTGTCTTTTTCTTCTTTCTATCACGACTCAAGCGCCTTATGTATATTACAATGATCAAAATCTGTAAAACGTGTTTCCATATGCATTTCATGAGTTCTTATACGGACTTTAAAATCAATAGTAACTTTGTCTTGTATTCACATACGCTACAAAATTTCTTGAATTTGTGTGTCTATATCGAGAGTTTAAACACAGACGTAGTTTGTGTGCTCTGGACGAGATCTCTTGAATCCGATTCTGGTGTCAGTAGATAAACTGCGTCATCTCGATGACTCAGACAAAATGTTCATGATGTGTTTTAGGTGAAAGTTCCAAGCAGGCCTCTGAGTCTCTGTAGTTTGTAATGACGTATTACACATGAAAAAATATCAGGCACATCATATATATGTGGTATCGAACAATAGAACGAACCATACAAGAAATTGTATGGAAAAAAAATTACAAATTAAAATATATATATATATATATACACACACACACACACAATATGAAAGTTATATTTCATAACACATATTAACTGAAAGTTGTATCCCTTTATTTATTTTTGGCGGGTTTTGTAGGCATCAAGCACGTTGTAAAACAGTACGTGTGTTATCTCTTTAAAAAAGTTACATACACTCCAATCACTTTAGTTATATCGTAGTAAATTTTGCAGAAACAAAAGCGTTTAGCACGCATTACTTTAGAGGCTACGAAGTAGTTCGAGTGAAGCACTCAACTGTCAGTACAAGTATTTTCTCTGTCGAATACATCTGTTTTACTTGATAGGGGCTTTAACTCGATGTTATCGAGCTTTGAATAGGCTACGTTTCCTATACGCCCAGCATCTGGGGGTATAGTCCTCCCTTGAAACCCCGAGGCAATTTTACAAACCCTAACAATATCGGGTGCAAGCTAATATGTTACCATAGCAACCGTTTTGACATCATCTGGTTGCAACAACCGAACAAAGAACACAAGTAAAAGCAAAAACGAGAATATATATATATATATATATATACTATTTCAATAGTCTTAAAGTGAATTTTTTTCCACGTATATACACACACACATGCATAGATACACATAAATTATCTAGCTCTACATGACAAGCTAGTGTCAAACTAACTTTAAATAATACTTTTCCCATTTTTAACACAGCGAAGTTTATTTAATTTGGAATATTTCAAGTTCAATCTGATGAACAACATAGTTTTCTATTAGAGTAAGCTATTTACTTTACCACTGTGGAATAGTTTTTATATAACACAAAAGAAATACCAGCCATCATAGTATAAACATCTTTTGTTTTTCCTCTTTGTAAAGGTAAATCACATTTATACAAACTTGTTATTTTAACTTTCAAGTCACCATACTATCATATCAATTTATTGTTTTTATTGGAATTACACAGAACAAATATAGTTTATTAAATCAGATGCTTTAGATTTATATATATATATACATATTTAACCCTTGAATGATATATA
Organism: Carcinoscorpius rotundicauda; assembly: GCA_011833715.1. Classification (NCBI taxonomy): domain Eukaryota; kingdom Metazoa; phylum Arthropoda; class Merostomata; order Xiphosura; family Limulidae; genus Carcinoscorpius; species Carcinoscorpius rotundicauda. The sequence goes on from CM022395.1 coordinate 55,137,629, forward strand.
TTCTAATTATTATTAGGAAAGAAGAAATGTTTCTGTGTATTTACATAGATTGGCTGTTTGCTGCTAGACATATTTCTACTGTAGCACAAATCTAACGATTGCTATTGCTAATTGTATTTTGCTGTCTGCTGAATAATAGGAATGAATATTTATTACAATGTGCATTTCTACTGGTTGCTATGTTTGTGTCGATGTTTCATTAGTTTCACAAAACAAACACTTAAAAGTTTTGTGATTTACGTTTTTAAAACGTGAACAGTAGTCCATCAAGATTACTAAACAAAACACGAAACGTGTAGATCAAATTGTTACACACAACTTCACGAACATGATTATTTTTTTTTACTGTCTAGCGCGAACAGGTTCATAAATTCCTGCAGAGCTGATAGAACGCAATTTTTTCTGACTAAACATGGCACATCTAGTGCATGATTTTTGACAAGCCATGTTACAAGATTCATTCCAATAATTAAATATTGGAAAAATTTAAACCTATTTTACTCTTATTCTTTCGCATGAGTTTACCTTCATCATCGCCAACGATTGTTTGTTTGTTTTTGAATTTCGCGCAAAGCTACACGATGGCTATCTGCGCTAGCCGTTCCTAATTAAGCAGTCTAAGACTAAAGGGAAGGCAGCTAGTCATCACCACCCACCGCCAACTCTTTTACAAACGAATAATGGCATTGGCCATCACATTATAACGCCCCCACGGCTAAAAGGGCGAGAATGTTTGGCGCGACGGGGATGCGAACCCACGACCCTCAGATTACGAGTCGCACGCCTTAACACGCTTGGCCATGTCGGGCCTCATCGCCAACGAAGCAACTTTTAAAAAACAAGAATATAATTATTCAATCGAAGAACTGAGATTCTTTAAAATAAAATAAAAACAGTTACTGTGAAAACAAGTCTTGAATCGAAATTTTTAACAGACACTGGGGTGACGCATGTTCCTTTTAACATTGACTGTTATGAAGCGCAGTATTGAATTCTGAAGCATCAGTTAACCTATTTTTCTAAAACACTGAATATATTGTGACCATAAATGTCTCATAAACCTGAGTTCTTTCGTAGGTAAAATATTTAACCACTCCCAGTTTTTGCTACCCAGATAATGCATATCAATGGAGAAATATATTCCTACAGCGTTGAGTATCTATCGAGATGTTACAGTAAAGCAACGTTCGTCTTTTATATTGGCTGATAATTCCTGTTTCACCCTGTATTTAAGCTTTTTAAAGAAACACAAGATGTTTGTAAAAAAGCAAACTTCAATGCGTAATTCCAACATCGTTTACTATAGAATTGTGATGTTTTTCGTTTATGTAAAATAAAGAGACAAATACATTTTTAATTACCCATACTCCCTCCCTTGAACCTTATTTAGCATTTTACAAAACGTTTGGGTACAGTAAGTCTAATATGTTCACTTTTGGTGCATGTTTATGTGCGCACAGCCTCTAGTAAAAGTTTTAAAGTGTTGATCGAATAGAATATTTTTTGTTTAAAGTGCTTTTTGCCTGAATGTTCTATCAGGATTTTGTGAAATTCCAAGAGAACCCTATTATGAACCATTATCGTGGTTCACGATTATATTCAATATCCAACAATAGGGCGTGAGAAAATACTTCCGAACACCCATCTGAGCAACCCAAACGCACAAATATCATGGAAGATATCTGTAAAAGCCACAGCATGGGTTTTAGTATCTACTTGTATCTTATGAAGGAACTGGTGTATTGACTTAAACGTATACTTGGAAGATTTCTTCTTAATGAAACCATATCTTGTGGCGAATAGTCTATCTTACAAAGTCGACAACGTTAAATTACAATAACTCTTACAGACACACAAGTAGAAACATCCTTCGTCCAATTTATACCCTGTAATGCTAGATAACACCTGTAATATTTAAACAATCGACATATTTTGGTTTTCTACTTCTGGAGAGGCTTGTGAATAAGGTAAGCAGGTTGAGTTTGTAAAATTAAATCTGTTTCAGCTATATTGTTTACAGTTCTAAGAGAAATTCCTAGTTTAACTAGATTAGATCGCTGTGTCCTTGGATTATTTTTGATGGTACAGCACTGATTTGTCTATTTCGAATTTCACTCAAAGCTACTTCTTTATATGCCCTAACCGCTTCTAACTTAACAGTGATAGAGTAGAGGAAAACCATCAAATCAAAATTGTCCACTGCAAACTCTTTTACTAATGAGTAGTGGAAATGCTTGTTACATTATAACACTCCCACGGCTGAAAGGGTAAGCATGTTTAGTGGCGGGGTACCGAGAGCTTTAATCACCCGGCTATGCCATTTGTAATTGGTCGTAGAGAAATTTAATTTTTCTCTTGCTTAAGTGGCGCGGTTCAACAGTAAAGTATCTATTTATTCGAAACGCCAAAATTTGTATCATGAATGCTTTCCATAATCATAGTATTGAAGATTCTAACGACTTCCAGCAAGGCATCATCACTTGCAACCCATCATATACCAAGATAATTGTCACGAGAAAATCAGGATTTTTAACAAGAAGTCTAGGCCGTGAGGATAGCATAAGTGAGGCGATTGGTTACGCATAGTGTAACCATGATTCATGAAAACTTTTTATAAACCAGTTGCATTGCTTGTTCATTCTAAATGTTGCCTTACTGAAAGTTACTTTTAATATTGGCAACTAAATATGACCATTTACATGAATAGTTTTGTGTCGTATGAATATATTCAACACTAGATACTGCTTTATAAATGCTTACCGTCATGGACACATATGTATAGTTCGTCTGTATGAGAATTCTTGTCAATGATCCACAAAATGAGTACTTTTTATAAAGCGTGAGAAACCTAACGCTACATGAAAGATAAAATGACCGCATGAATTAATTATAGGGCACTGCCTGCGAAAGCAAACTATTTCCAACTGGACGGAATGTAAATGCGAAAAACAGAGTTATAGGCTTAAGTGTTTTTTGTTTTGTTTTTGGAATATCTATTCTCTAACACGAAATGACGCCTCCAAGAAAGTTTCTTCAGGCCGTAGCTAAAACACACTATAGTTATTTTTAAAAATAATTCTTGTTCATTCTTTAAAACACGTTATTTGCAATGAAAGTAAACTCTTCTGTAGCTGTCACTTCAGTGGCTGAGAATGGTCAGTCAGGATGCGAAATATTATTAAGAGACTTGTGCTGACAAAGTTCAAAAGTTCTTGCAAAAAAAATACTAAAGTAAATCTCGAAACTGTTATTAAGGTAGATTTCAGAATTCTCTTAATATTGAACAGTTTTACATGGAAATGTTTGACCCCTCCCCCAAATATAATGTTATTGTTTAATTGAATGTACGAGATCATATCAGTTATCCGAATTTTTTCTATTTAAACAGCTGTAAATAATTCCTTAGTCTCTACAGCATACTGATCTCTGCTGTTTTATTTTTGTGTTAAAATTTATATTTGCTGGAGGATGCTGCCAACCCTTTATTACGTAATACCTAAAAGGTTCATTACTCAATATCACGTAAAGCAAAGTTTGACTTAACTATAGGCGTAAAGGAAAACACTGTAATATTACAATGAGTAATTACGTGAATTTAATAGCAAGTAAAATACAATATAAAAGTCACCTTCGTAATTTCAACAAACATGTAATAATATAAAAAAATCACTTTTTCAGAGGTTATAGGTCTATATTAGTTGTATTTCCTATAATATTTCAATATTTTTTAACATGACTCTATGCAAGTATACAGTAATATAATCAGCTTATTATGTTTATTGTCCTAACAGGACAACGAACAAAAGATCGTGTACAAAGTGTAAATTAGTGAATTATCAGCAAATTATGCCTGAACGGAATCTCCAAAAGTCCGATGCAAGATACGTAAAAAATTAACTATTGCTTTGTGTGAATACTCTCTATTTATAGCAGTTTAATACTGTAAAAGAAAACTGTGTTAAGTGTTTTGCTAATATTTCACATGCTTAAGAGTTTGTAATTATAATAAACTTACAAAAACTGAACAAGAAGTAGATATATCCAATACATTTTAATTGCAGGAAAAACGGTAACCTAGCCTTCAGCGACGCTCATAACAATCAAGAAAGCAAATTTGGCATGCTGCACAAGACCATTATACTCACAAATTAATGGGTAGTTCTTTCTTTTTAAACCAAGATCATTACAACCAATATGAGTTAAACTAAAAAAACAAATACATCTTTTAAACTAATTTGTTATGGCATTTGGTTGGAATATAGTGATGATAAAACATACGGACTATATAACCTTATTTTGCTATCAGTTTGCACAATAATATACGGAACACTTACTGTTTCACTAAATACAAACATTTACTTATTATAAAACAGTTTCTGCATCTTCCACACAACAGAGAAGATAATTAACAGGAATACGAAAGGATATAATATAATACGTTAATTACTCAATGTTATTCATGAGCTGAAACATGAAAAAGTGTATTCATTTGTCCTAATAAACTGGTCAGCATGAACATCAGAGAAAAGTATAAAAAACAGTTTTAATGTTAAAAATTGAAAGTTTCCTTTTAAAACAGAAAAATAAAATATGTAAGTTATAAGATGATGATGATCTAGCATGAAAGAGAGGCCACCAGTAAGATTTACTTACAGGGAGATTCTGCTCCTGTTGCCATCCTATCGCACAGATAAGTTTACAAATGCGATTATAAGCGTTTTCAACCCCAACCGCGCTTACACTGAACAGCTTGCTTTATAGACAGTGAGCACTACCACACCCTACTCTTGTTCTCCAGGGATCGATTTTAAGAAAAATATTATTCAAGTTCTAATGTGTAAACAATAGCTCCTGAAAATAATTGAGCGTTTATAAAACAGGTATATCGATTTTTAGTAAATTTACAATATTCTTTTTATAATTAATGTGATAGGGGGCAGCACATACTCCGTAAAACTTAAAAATACTAAACACCATAAAAACATTCCAATTCCTGCACTAATTTAAGTACATAAAAAGGATTTATACAGTTGTTCGAAAACTGAATTAATAACATCAAATTTATTAAGCACAAAAATATAATTATCAATCAACGATAACCCTAATGTTAAAGAGGGCTAGTGATAATGTAAAATTTAAGAACGCAGCTCTAATTAAAAGAACTATTAATAGTTTATTTTCAAAATTAAAGTTAATTTAATCCGAGTTTTATATTTTAAAATAGTAGTGTCAGGAATAATTCTCTTGCCATTATTGATATACAAAATGTTAACGAAAACACACATATATATATATATATGCCAACAGTCTTGTTGAAATTGAAGTACCTCATCTGATGAAAAAATATTAACCTACTAGATACGGCACACAGGTAGAATAACGTTAAGAATAAATCTTGAAAGTCACGAGCTTTAAGATAAGATTATAATTTTTCCTACTTTAAAAAAACAGAACTAGTTAAACTCAGCAAAAGAATTACCGATTCTTTTTAATTTTCCACATAATTAACCAAGCATTATGTCTGTACTTAAATACCCAAAAAGGGTAAAGTGCTCTCAACAATTTTCAAAAAATAAACATAATTCATTTTTTTTAATTATTAACAAATAGACGATATCCACTGGGAAAAATTTAATTTGTGGAATAAGATTGAACTAGATGTAAATATCGATAAAACTAAAAGCTTTTAAAACTTACTATGTTGACTTATTCCACGACTTCTCATTCATAATTGTCAGTAACACTGAACCAAAAGACTATGCTGAATATCACAAAGGATTCATTCACATATTCATATAACAAATTCATTAATGGAAGGGTATGAGTGTTTAGAGCTAAATGCTTTACTTTGGGATTTTTCCCCCCTTTATCTTGTTATTAATTTAATCATTTTTCATCAACTAATTAAATAGTGCTTAAACAGACGAATATGCTTTTCCCTCTGTTAGTTGTTTTGACGACTTAAGAGTAGGCACAGTAAAAAAAAATAAAAAATTACCGTATTGTAACGTATGGGTGCTCAATATTTAACTAGTTTTGTTTGTTTTCGAATTTCGCGCAAAGCTACACGAGGGCTATCTGCGCAAGCCATCATCACTCACCGCCAACTCTTGGGTTACTCTTTTACCAATAAATAGTGGGATTGACCATAACCTTATAACACCCCCATGACTGAAAGGGCGAGAACGTTTGATGTGACGGGGATTCGAACCCATGACCCTAAAGTTACAATTGCCTGAACCACCTGGCCATGTTAGGATATTTAACAAATTATGTGAATTAATCTTTAAAAAACATTTACTTGTTGTAAATACTAGTTCATGAAAAATGTCTCACTTTCACTGTTGTTCAAATGATCTTCCTACTATCTAGAGAAACTTTGTGTTTATTTCTAAAAAGTATATATAGATTATTCACTTTCTGAAATTAAATTTAATAAACTAGGAAAACAAGAATTATACAGAACACTCATGGCTTCATCGATTTGAAATTCTTAAGTGCATGTACATATTTTTTACAATAATACAATCCATCATAAAATGTATATTAAAATTAAAATAAAAACAAATTTATTACATTGTTGCAGGTTTTTACGTTTCAATTGAACAAAAAAATGTGGTTTGTAATAAGTTATATTTACAATTATGTCCTTTTTAATTCTGATCACGAGGTCTTTTGTTCCTTCAAAAACTGCTATAGAAAAATTTTTCATATAATTCTGAAAACCTGATGTTTAAATTATATAATTCATAGCATAGAATACTGATAAAAATTACTATTTGATTACTGAGTAGCATGTTTTGATTTGTATTTTGTTCCTTGACTTCTTGAATTATGATATATCATCCTGAAAATGGAAACATTTTTTCTCAGTATATCTTTTTATATCTTATATCCAATAAATGGTAAGCTATTAACTTTACTACACAACTGACTACACACCTAAAAGAAAACAATGGAAACAAATTTTTGTTTTGTCAGATTTCATGATTCATTAACAATCCTAAGTATAATTTAAGTATGTCTGGTGCATATTTTTGTCCATTTGAACGTGCTTTTCTGAATCTAAAGTTGTAATATCTATAACAAAGAAAAAACTATATGATCTATGCTCAAATCTTTTGATACTACTAAAGAAAATCAAGGATACTGTGAAAATACTGAAACACTGAAGACATTGGAAAAACATTCTGAAGTCAAATATGACAATCATTTCAGCACAAATAAATAATACAACTTGTGAATTTTTAACAACTGCTCAAAACTTAAAACTCTTGACAGTCCAAGTTATCTATGTTTTACTTATGATAAAATGAAACAGCTGTAATTACTACCTGCAAATGTTTCCATATAATAAGATTTAATATACATGTACTCTTCATGATCCTTCAAAAACAAGGGGAGGCAACAGCATCTTTATGAAATCAAACATTAATTAATAATACCATATATAAATAATGTAAGTTACTAACATATTCTAATAATGTAAATTGTGTATAAACGAGTTTTAATGTTCTTTGCTAAAATATCCACTTACAAATTTTTCTGTTCTAGAATTCCAGTTCATCCACATAATGGGTAAATAAAAAAAAATTAACACAAGCCTAACAATATTTTGTTGGTATTTAATGTTTTTCTAGCTTTAAAGATTTATTTTTCATGTATGTTCAATAACATTAACCCATTCTTGTATGGAAAGATGATTGACACTTACTGGATGGGTTTGATAATATATTCTATACACTTTTTTTTCAATAAATTTAAGCAATGCTGTATCTATTCTTGTCTTAAAACTATTATTCTAATTCCACACAATACTAACTGTGTTCATGCTTTATGACTGTCTTTATAAAACAGCCCCAAATAAACAGGTATTTTTTTTTTAACAATATTTCTTTAAAAGTGGTCCTTAGCTCTGAAGATATCAACGAAGCTCATTCTATAATATTAAAAACATTCTGATCATGAACTGTATTTCTTTGATACCCTCCAAATTCTGAATACGTTATGTACCCTTAAAACTACCGTATTCTTTCTTTAGGATTGTTTCCTTTACTTTACTGACAAATAACCTTAATTGACACTTCAATTTTCGTTATTTTTATATGAAATTGATTAGATTCTTTGGAATCATTTTCTGAATTCCATTAATTCCAATATCATTTTAAAATGGTTCTTTGACAGTATATGAAACTAAATTCATTTAGTTTCATTTTTTTTTGTAAATGCCACTGATTGTAATATTAAAACTTTTTCCTTAGGAAATTAATTATATTCTTTCTTTAAAACTGTTTTCTTATGTCCATTAGAACTGGACAATTTAGGAAACTTGCTAATCAATTAACTAACAGACTCATTACTTAATTACATTCAACTAATTTATTATCGTAGCACTAATCGACTGAATAGTAATTTTTATACATAATTATTTTAGAAGACATTAAATGATTAATTACCACTAATATAATCTCACTTTAATAAAACTGTTCCCATATGGAATGCAACATTCACTGTATCCTTTTGTAAAGACAGGTTACTAATTCTTACATTAATAACTGTATCTATTTTAAAAATTGTTCCCTAAGATATTACTAAAATAACTATATCCATTTTTCAGCAGCATTGTTGTACATTCAGGCACATTGATTACACATGCATGCGTATGTTAATAGCATTCTTCAGTGTCACATAACAAGATTATACTCTTCTTGTAGAATCATTTTCTAGTGTATAGAAGGTCAACACAAAAAAATAACATCCACAAGGTAAAGAGCTTGCAATATTTTATTACTAACTATTAACAGATACTGATGAAACTATGTACACTACTATTTAAATGAAGTTAATTTAAATACAGTCCTATCTATCATTTCTTTCCTTTTCCACTGCCCAAAAGATCTTTTGCTTCATTTATCTTTGATGCAAGGTATGGAGAGCCTCCTAGAAAGAAACAGTGGGAACTAATTTAATTATGTATTTAAACACACAACATACTAAACATTTTACCATACAGATTTTAATACTTTTTCAATCTTTACTTATTTCAACTATACAGTAACAACACGATTTTACTTTTTTAAACATTTTTACCATCATAAAATACAGAATTAGCTCAAGAGTTTACATGTTTGAATGAAGAAACTACATAAGGTAAATTAGCTATATTAAGAACATGAAAAGACATTTATATATCAGAGGCATAGCCAACAATTATTCAGTGTTCTTTCCTGGAAAGATCAGTTATTATCCTGTAATAAAGCATCCTGCTGAGTAAGACACTCCAAGGAATAAGATCTAAAGGTCCTTGCCCAGAAACATTTGAAAATATGATTGTTCTGAGATACATTTTTATGCTATTTGTGAAAGAAAGTAAAAAAAAAACTATCTTTCATCAATCACAGAAGCATTAGTAATTTTAATATTTTTTTCTTTACCTTCATGTATTTAGTTTTCATTGTAAAATAATCTATGAATTTGAAAATAGTCTTGAGAATTAGCTGTGAACTTATGATGAAATCATCATCATAATGAAACTATATTTATGAGAATAAATGTTCTGACTTTTAGCTATTTTATTACTATATTACAAAGACAACAGTATGAGGTGATACCACTGCCCTGCTCAGTGGGAAGATAAAAGGACATTCATCTAATACAAATGGTGAAAGTTTTGAACAGACTGAGCTTTCCAATGGATGTTCACAACAGCTGTACATCCTCTGATAAAAGTCACAAATTCCAGAGTATACTTTAAAGACTCTCATTTCTGCAGTTTCTTCAACATACAGGGTGGTCGCTAGAAAAGCGGAAAATTTGAGGGTCAGATGAGATCATGAATAAAATGCGTGCTTACTCATTTCCATTTTGATTTCTTTACATCATGAATAAAATGCATGATTTTAATAATTTTGAGCATCTATGAGTGTAATATAACATATGCTTTTAAAAAACTTTGTAAAAATAAATAACTGTTTGAGAAATTTTCTGCTTTTCTAGCGACCACCCTGTATTTCCCTCTAAAAAAAACCAAGGAAAAAGAGAACTTGTACAAACTCAGAAACTAAGAAACAATCAAACAAGAGTGAAATAGCTCCACCCAAGAAGCAGAATCAACAAGTTCAAACCAGATTGATGAATATTTATGTAGTCTGTCACAGCTGTCCACAATGTCACAACTGTTTTAACTAGCAACTTAACTTCCACCAGTACAAGATGCTGTTTCAGCCAACTTACAGTACATGAAAGTTATAAAGAAAACATCTGTGTCAACAGGAGCCTGGATTCAAAAAGAGGCTGCTGCAGAACTCTTTTTAAGAAGCATGGTACACTTGACAAAACACCATTTGACTTTAAGCTCTTAGCAAAATATAATAGTTCCTTGATTGTAAATTCAAAGCTATTGTTATTGGGACCTGCAAATTTTACATATATAGCTTAGTGCTATAACTAAAACGTGCACACTTGAAGAAAAATATTAAAAGTAGCAACATAACATCTACAATGTAACTTGTTTATTTGGTCATTGTGCCTCGAATGTAGTTCAGCTATATGTTACAGTTAAGAGACATAAGCTGCTGACAGTAGTTTTAAAATACTAGAAAACTTTCATATGTACCATACCTCTGTCAGGATGGTTTAACAACATGATTCGTCTATGTGCTTCACGGATTTTGGCTTGGCTAGCTGATGGGCTGAAAGAAAAAGCTATGATAAATCTTTTTAAACTTGTGTGTGTGTGTGTGGTAGGAATATAAACACAGAAACAGATTAAAGTATGCCTAAAATGTTTTAATAATAATTTTATACAAGTTAATTGATTTCACCTGATCATCGTTGACTAAAACAACTTCAAATATATTTGTTAATGAAATCATAATATTATTATTACAGTTTTAAAAGTTGGCGGTGATGACAAGCTGCCGTTCCTCTAGTCCGGTGGTTCCCAACCTTTTTTATGCTCCGCTCCCCTAGAAAATGTTAATGTTCTTGCACCCCTCACAGTAATTATTTATTTAAGAATAAAGGTGAAGGTGGCCAAAACAAATGTTATCTTGCACTCCTGGTTGGGAACCCCTGAGCTAGAATATAAAACAAGAATCTCATATATTTTTATTTTGCTGAGTTATGGCTTATGTACTGAATCAAACACAGTAGCCCCATTCACCTCTTTCCATGTTAGAAAACAATCCTTTATATACACTTACTTCAATATATGACATGTGAATAACTAATTTGCAGCTTAAAATGTCCTCTAGTGGTTTTCTCAGCCCTTTTAACCTGTAAAAAGGCTGCCAAGTCCTTCTGAACCAAGATTTGGAGAAGGTAGGTTACATCTTTAGTCTGCTCAAGATTCACATTTTTTTTTAAACCTTAATACATCTTAGTTACTTAGCTCAATAAATTAATGTGGAATTCTACGGTATCTTTATAGTTATTTACGAATTTTTGATTATTCAACTGTATAATACATATATAACCAAAGCAAAATTTTTTGTTTGATATCCTCCAATGCAATATTTTAAAAGGCTTAGCAACATATGTCCAGCAGCAATAAATTTCAAAGATTGCAGCAAGAAGAGATGATTGTTTGTTTAATATTTCTTGGTTTATTGTTCTATATTTTAAGAAAAACAAGTTCAATAATTTATTTCTAAAGAGTAATAATCTATATCCATATATAATGTATAATAATTAAAATATGACTACATATTACAAAATACTAGTCCACAAAAAATGCAGCTAAGACAGAGAAAACTAATGGTCAGTTTTTCATTATTAGGTATGCAACATGAATAAACATGCACCACATCAATGAATGCATGTTATGTAATGTTAACTAAAGAGGATGGAAGGTCTATGTAATAAAAAATTATAAATATGTAGCATTATGATACTTACACCACTTAGACTAAATATTTGTATTTTCACCCTATAACATGTAGACATCTTAGCATGAAAAAAAAGCATAATTTATCTTTATTTCCTAATATTTTATGATGGTTGTGAGGTTGGTTAAGTGACTACAGACCCCACATAGTTAGAGTACAGAAAATAACAAAATATAATCTTACAAATGTTTGAAATGTATTTAGGATAATTTAGAGATTACACAAACAATATTTGAGATTTTTGGGACAAAGAACAGTTAATTCAGGTTATGACAAAGAATCATAACCTGAATTCACTTGCACTCAGACCAGTAACAAAACAAACTCAATATTTTCAAACACATCTTCAGTAAAATATTTCATTAAATGTCAGTTTTTATGTGTACAAAATACTTGTAATCTTTACTAAAAACACTACTGAATTTTGTGAAGATACACATGCTGTATCAAAAGTTATAGTGCATATACTTAACATATGCAAATATATAGATGAACTTGTTTATATTATATTGACCTGTTGCAAAAGCGTTAATATATTCAACTTCTGTCTCAACAGTATACACTATTTTGGAAAGACATCAGCATAAACTTATTTTCCAAAGATATTATTAAAAACAGACTAAAAAAGACAAACTGATATACATACTGTTGGTATTTCAAATGTATTGACATATGCATTAATAGTAAAGAAATAAAACTTAATCAGTTATATATATATACCGTTACACATAAACACATGAATGAGCACTGATGCTACTTAAAGTGTACAATGACAAATTACTAATTTTACATTCTAGGAAACATAAGGTACATGTTAAGAAGTTAAAACCTTTTTCTTAGACCAGTCAATGTAATATAAAAGAAAAATTTTCATTTTCCGTAAACATACCTAACACCAAGAACAAGTCCAGCTTCTCGTTTACTCATTTTTGGTTCAAATCCACCTTTGTAATACTTGCTGTTGGCAAATGACTAAAAAAAAAGACATTTTCAATATAATCAGTAAAATAGACAGATTTTGGAAGAGTTTACCTACAATATAAAATGAACTTGTAGCTGTATATTTCAGATGAGCATTGAAATTCCTAATTTACACGATATTTAGCATAAGATTTTGATGCAAAATTCAAGAGACTAGTGAAACAGAAACCACAAAATAGCTGCTTCTAAATATACAAATATTTTTGTGAAATCGAATTACATGTTAGAAAATATTAATGTATAATAACAAGACTTTTAAGAATCAGGTTTTGAATTTTCAGAAATATTGACAAATGTCAGTATTACAACACTATTACAGTTCTGTCGTGATTTTTCTACTAAAAAGAATAAGTTATTTTAATTACTCACCACCAAAAAAATACTTACTGCAGCATTAGGCAAAGATTTCAAATGTTGTTGTAACTTTTCAGACATTCCTTTTGATGCACGTGAAACATATCTTCCTGTAAGAGTTTTAATAATTTAGGTAGTAATGTTATAAGACAAACTTAACAGTTTGAAAGCATAGATTAAACTTGAAAAACTAATTTTATAAAATGAAGTACTTCATTTTATTAGTCTTACACTATATAAGACTAACATTGTGTAACAAAAACAAAACCAAAAGTATTATATTTATAATGCCTTAGTTTTCTTTCTTATTACTACACAACTCAGATAACCAAATGTGCAATATCATCAACAAATATTGCCAACATTCATAAAATCCAAGTTATATATCTACAAAAACTTGTATACTCTAATTTTATGATACCTATTCCATGAAATACCAAACTATCTACATACATAAGTTGGAATTTGATTGTTCATGCAAGATACATGAGGGCTATTGCCATTACCTTTCAATATTCTGAAGAACAACTACAGAGAAGACAGCAAGTCAACACCACCCGCTATCAACTTTAAGTTACTCTTGGCAAACTGAACACAAGGATTTCACTCTCATTCATTTTACCCAAGACATAAAATAATAAAATAATCTAGCTATAACTCTTAAAAATCTAACTGCCCTGCCCCCATCACCCTGCTGAACAAACACAAATAAGTAAATAAATGGAGTTTTGTTTTATCTAACTGTGAACACAATCAGCTAAATATGAATATAGCAATACGTTTTGTTTATAGGAGTGTCACAAGTTGACTGCACCGAGTTAACATTCTTTTGAGTTCTCAAGATGTCTGAGAGGTGCATATATCACCTTTGTTATGAACTTTGACAAATTTTTTTCATCCTTGTAGAGACAATGCTGGATCATGTTGACCAAAATCCAAATACAGAAGCTGTCTGACAAATCTGGCTGAGAAACACTGACCTAAGCTGTTCAAAAGAGAGTTACATAAAAGCTGAAAAGCTTTTTTATAATTTTATATCATATTCCTAGAGCTGGCAATCAACTATACTGAGCTCAGATTGCAGACAAAAAACAATATTGTTACATAATTTCAATACTTTTATTACTGTGCATGTGACTAGAGTTTCTAATAAAAAAAGACAAGTATGTTTGCAAAAACTGTTTTGGTTTGAGGTTTGCACCTTAAATTTGTGTATATCCCAGGTATCCAAACCTGTGTGGCTCCCATGAAATTTACCCCATATTTTTTTACCAATAGATCAAATGATGTGAAAAAACATATACAACAAGCATATGAGATGGAAAGGTTGTTACAGATGCAAGGTTAAGATCTCTGAAACTGTACACTCTTGAAACAAGCAGTTACAGATAGATAATTAAAAAGATCAAAAAGTGATACATCATCATTTTTCAAACTTCATGTTAGTAACTGTGGAATAATGGTGCATAAATACAAATTTTGGCAGGACAAGTCATCTTTAGCTTGTGGTTTTAATTTTTCAACAGGGTAGTTGGCCTTTAAAATTGGTTATCCTCAAGTGTGGTGGAAGAACTAAATTTAATAAAGGACTTGGTAACTACTTAAGGTTGGATTGGAATTTATTTTCTTGAAGTAAATGAAATAGTCTTGATGGGCCAACAATCTCCTTGTTGTCCTCAGATTTTTTTATCTTGTTGTCCCAGACAGAGAGTGCTTTATGAATTCCATAGTATCGTCCAAAACATTTTTATCAATACATTAATAACCTTTAAGACTTGAAATGTGAAACAAATTTTTCCTCAACTTTCTCTATATTTTCCTACTTTTTTGTGTAAATTTTCACATTCTTTCCTTCCAAATACCGAGCCTTTAATAAAAGTTTCCACAAGTAACATTAAAACAGGTTTAGTAACACAAGATTTCAAAACAAAGATTAACTATGCAAAAATAATGAACTTTTCAGATAGTTACTAGAATAGTTTATATTAGATAAACATAACATGAATGATTACACTAAAATTTAAGGAAACCTATGTAATATATGTAATAAATAACACTATGTAACAAATTTTGTTCCTAGATAGTATGTGCTATTTCTTAATTGCTTATGTTATAAAAGTACAGAAAATGGCCATTATTCCCTTATAACTTTGCTTTTGTGACCTGGATAACGATGTTTAGAAATTAACCTATTTCCTATTTAAAAACGGATAAATTTGCTCATTTTCACTTATGTAAGGTTTGAATAAAACAACATATGAATCAAGATTTACATGTATTTATGCTAAAGTTATACAAAAATGTTTAAAAGTGAGTAGCTTTTCGAGATTTGTGACTGTAATATAAATCACTCTCACATAACCCTCCAAATATAGTCTCCCATCATGTTTTTGTTATATGCTCCTTGGTAGCAGAGTTCATAGTCGAGTATATCTTGATGGAAGTGCTTGCGTTGCTCCTCTGTGTATACTCCCATGTTCTCCTTGAATTTATCAAGATGAGCATCAAGAATATGGACTGTCAGGGACATCCTGTAGCCCATTTTGTCATAGTTCTTCATCAGAACCTCAACCAGTCACACATAATTTTCAGCCTTGTGACTGCCCAAAAAGCCCCAACACACTGCAACAAAACTGCCCCACGCTTTTTTTCCTTCTTACTGAACTTCTTGGGTAATTCTATGCACTCCAGAATCTTCTTTATTTGTGATCCCACAAAGACAACAGCTTGGGAAGAAGTCTCAAAGGTACTTGAAGACTGCAGACTCCTTATCAAGAACTGTGACAAATTGTTTCATAAGACCTAATTTTATGTGCAATGGTGGGAACAACACCTTCTGGAGGTCCACCAGTAGGAAACACTTGACATTGTGCCCCCCCCCCCACAGGGAACTCGGTCCATTGTGACCAGTGCTTCCTGTTGTAATGTGTTGTGATGTCACTACTGTTCCAAAGGCAAAGATAACAGGGAAACTTGAAGGCCCATCAGGAATGCCACCATTTTGAACTCTGTGTTAACCTCTCAGCCATACTCATCATACTTCAATCAGATGCTGTCACAAAGTATGTTTTCACTCTTGTCGCTTCCTGATGCCATCTCTGATAAAATCAGATAGGTCTATCTGTTCACTTAGGCAGCTTGAACTAAACTGAAGTGGTGAGCCCTTGTATATATATATTACTATGGAAAGATCTAGAAAATTCTCATAAGTTCTACAACATTCTAGAAAATACTTGCAAGTTCGAGAAAATTCTCTATCAGCTGCTCAACACTGAATCTATCTGGAATGTTCTGGAAAATTGGAAAATTTCATCACCCAGATCACAAAAGTAAAGTTTGAAGAGAAAAGTGGGTCTTTTCCATTTACTTTAGGCATAAGTAATTGGGAAATAACACTTTCTATCCAGAAACAAGCAAAAAGTTTGTTACATAGTGTAATCAATTTTATAGCAAGAAAAGCAAGCTAGATAAATAAACAGTAAAAAAATGTGACAAAAATAACTTTTAAGATAGACTTCAATATTACTCAATAAATTGTTCGATTTCCTTAACAAATGGTAACTAGCAAGGATTCAAGATAGCCATGCCAAGAGAAAAAAAAAACATATTCATGTGCATGTACAACTATGGTAATTGGTTCTTTAACATTTCTCATTTTAGTAGTGCTTTCCTTGTCAGCTACTATTTTAACCTCATTTGTTATTCTTCCACAGCATAATTTCTCTAAAATTTGCTTTCTTTCCAATTCTGACATTTGAAGCCAAACATGTCTATTAAAAAATAAAGTTTGACTGGCACTTTCCCATCTATAACCGGACATCATGACCGGTGGTCATATTCCTAACATATCAGACACAAATACATCATCCCCTCAAAAATAAGTGAGGCAAAAGCTGTGTATACATATCCCAAAGATTTCGCTTACAAGTATATTCTATAATGAGTGAAAAATAACTTGCAAAACTTAAGATTTAATTTAAGACAAAAAAAAAAGCAAATAAAAAAAAAGTCGTGAATGCTCACAAAATGTTCTTTTTAGGTCACCCTATCTGTGCTGTCCTGGATAGTCTTGTGAGTGCCAAACATTCACGATAATCTGACCATGGCAACTGATAGTAAAAAAAAACGGAAAGTCTCGCGATCTATTTCAGTTTGGCTTCACGGGCAAGACTAATGATTTCGAAGACAATATTATGGAGCCCCGAGTGACAAAACCCAAGTTTGTTGACCCAAGCTCAGGTGTTAAACCGAAAACTGTTACTGCTGGTACTGGCGCTAAGTATTCTTGTTATTTCCAGGATGAATGGAATGGAGGCCGACCATGGCTGAAATATAATAATGCTACTGGACTGATGTTTTGCTCAATTTTTCAGGAATATGACCAAAGTAGTGGATGGCAAAAGAACACCTTCATAACAGGTTCTTCCAACCTGAGAGCAAGTGCTGTTAAGAAGCATGAAAATAGTCGCACCCACAGTCTAAGTTGTCAAGCTAAGACAGCAAAAGAAACACCTGATTTAACTGCCATGATGGAAGAATTGAGCCAACTTAACCAGACTGAGAAAGATCATTTGCTTGTGCTGTTCAAGACTGCCCTTTATATGACATTGAATGTCAAACCATTCACCAATTTTCAAGAGCTTCTGCTGCTGCAGAAGCACAACTTTGGTATGAACGTAATAGAACATTATGCCAATGACAAACAAGCAGTTATCTTTATGAAGTATAGTGCAGAAACAATTAGAATTAATGTCAGATCTCGTCTGCACACCTCATTATTCTTTGGCATTATGACTGACAGCTCAACAGACACTGCCAATATTGAGCAGGAGATAGTCTATGTAAGATACTTGGACAGTGACTGTTACCCAGTAACCCACTTCTTGTGTCTGCAGTCAGTTGAAAAGGCTGATTCTGAACACTTGCTACAGGCACTTAGTTCTGGTAAAAGTTTCTTAATTACCTGGGATGAGAATTTTCTGGATTTATCCTGAATTCCAAATTAAGAAAAATTAAAATGGACAATATTTCATGTATATTTGTGTTTTAATTCAGGTTTACATAGTCATTCCATTATTATACATCAGTGAAAACTCAAGCATTTTTCAATTGACTTAAACCATGAAGAACCATGTATTTACCACTGACAGAATTGGAGCTTAACCTAACACAACTAGTGCAATAGATAATGGAGCAATTGAATTTTCCAAAGTACAAATTTACATTTTTTTACATTTTTGAATCAATTGTATGCCTGACAGCTGATGAAGCAGCTGTCAATTTTGGCACAAATAAAGGACTTGTCAACAAATTGAAGGTACAAGAGCCTTATTTGATAGGTAATTTCATAGGTAAAATTGCCACATATCTGAATGAGAGTTTTGAAGAATTTGATAAGGTTTTTATTGGTACCTTTCAAATTTTTGAACCAAGCAACTGGCATAAAAGCAAGGAAGCATTGTCATCTTATGGCCATAATGAACTCCAGACATTGTAGCTGATATTTGGCAAGCTAACTTACACAAAACACTGCTCAAAGCCACAAGACTTGCCAAATCAAACAAGTCCCTAGCTAGCAGTGCAAATGGATTGTGGGCCCACATGTTAAGTCAAATTACTGTTGAGGATGGTAAACCTTTCCCTGAATCAACAGTGTTAGCCTTGGTATGCCTCATGCAAGTGATTTCTGTGTCATCTGCTGAACCAGAACGTGGATTTTCCCAGACAGCAGTTATTAAGAATGACTAGTGGTCCAAACTAATAAATTATTCTCTTAATGACTTGATGACAATAAAATTAGCAAAGAATAAGACCAGTGATCTTGCAAGCACAGAATTACTGTGCAAGTCTGTAAAATCCTGGTGGAAGGACAGTAAAAGAAAACAAAAAAAAAACAGACGATTTGCTAGTCCACATGGAACTCACACAGATAGAGACAATAGAGATACTGAGTCTACATCAGCTAATGTCTTAGTACTGGATGACCAAATCTACGAGTTTGATTGATGTGTCATTTTTTATGGATACAAGGCTTGTTGCCACTTGCTTTGAAATAATGTTTCAGTGCCATAAATAAAATGATTCTGTTTTATATAATAATTGTCTCTACTTGATTTCTTGTTTTCAGTAATGTCCAGTGACAATTTTGAGGTGTCCTGCTGAAAATTTAGAATACAGCTACCCCTGGTTATATACTAAAGGTACGCACACGAGATCCCCAAAAGTGTTCTGTTTCAAAAATAAACAAAACCAAAACTAAGCACAACAAATATTTTTTATCTCTTAATTTTAAAGTTCATGTATCATGCTGAGTTCTAGCCTACAGAGTACACAATTCTTCTCATGATTTGCGGCATGCACACATTTTGCTGACCTAATAATAGTACAAATTGCAATGTAAAGCCTCCCTTGTGTGATTTCATTAGAAAGACAGACAGCACATTAATAAGTAAAGGTGCAAATGGTTAAATTGGGTAACTGTCCTCCATGCAGCCTGAGCCTCTTTTGAGAGAAGTTACTTTTTGCTTTCACTTACAAGTTTTCAGAACTCACAAATCAATAAAAATATAAAGTAAGTAAACTATTATAAAGACAAAAACACCACACAACTGTAATGTGATTCCATTATTGTTATCTACAAATTTGTTTTTTTTTTAACCTTATAATTATAACAGGAAAATTAATTCAAAGATTTGGCTGAAATTTTACACAAGTTAATCATTCCTATTGTTTTTGTAATCTAAATATTAGGTTCAAGTAATTATTTGAATACTTGCAAGCTAGAGAAAACTTCAATATTTATACTGTTCTTTGGAAACATGAGCTTTTTAATGCTCTACTTGCAACAGAATTTGTATTGCACTCATGATAACTCATTGCTAAGGCTAAAAACTTGTGAAATAATAAAGTGGAGGATGTCACCATAATGAATAACACACTGAATCTTATCTTACCATAGTGTTTTTTCCATTTTATACAATTTTTTCTATACACAGATATTTTAACATGTACAAAGGTTTCAGCAAGGTAGAAAAAAAACAAAAACAAATGTGAAAAATAAAAACTTTTGAAATATATCACCTTTTAATGCACTATTTGTACAACAAGAGAGACAGCTTACCAGCAAATCCCAAAGCAGCTAAAGCAATGCCAGCAATAATTACTCCCGATGACTGAAAAAACAAAACAAAACTGGATAAATAGTGTAAGTACTATATTAAAAAAGTTCAGGTAGATAAACTCAAAATATAATAAGAAAATTTTAAAATAATATTTAACAATCTCAATACTGTCCACAATATTTGTAGAATTATATTGAATCACTCAATACTGATTTTCACTGGTTAATATGTACATATTGAACACTGTTCTGTTGTACATACATATTGTAATGATGGTTTATATGTACATTGGATTTTGTTATTTAATAAATTAACTATTCTATTAAACATCATTTACTTCTCCAAATCCTCATGAGGTAGCTAATTTGTGGTTATCTTGGTACTTCTTGCACATATCTTGTTTGTGTTGCTATTCTAACTGTTAGAATTAGCCAGTGATTATTTTGATAAGTGACATGATCAACATATGCATGCACTTTAAGCTACTTTGTTAATTAAAATAATCATTGTGTTTATACTTCCTTGGTCTTCAGACCGATTCAAAAGTGTAACTGAAGAAAAGAATCTTGGCATAGTGACAGATAAATTTCTCATATTATTAAAGCATAACTTATTATTAATAATAAAGTTAATTAAATTTCTGGGTGTGTGTCCCTTTCTTTAAATATTGGAACGTCACTAAGCAGTGTGCAGGTGCCTGAATATTAAAAGTTGCTTATGTTTCTCCTATTTTTAAAAACAATAGTAATATCTGACCTGGAAATAACAGACTAATTTGTCTTACTTCTAACTTATCTTTTTGTTTTCAAGAATGGTACTTAAATAATAATGCCTAGACTAGTATCACATAAACAGTGTGGACTTGGTGTAGTGAGCCATTTCAAAAAGCTTTTGATAAGGTGCCATACAAAGAAATTAGCTAAAAATATCCCATTCACAGTAGCAGGAAAAAGGCTAGTTAAGTGAACTGCAGTAGAGTTGGATGAAAAGTCATTATTAACAGTCAAGGAAAACTGGACTCTTGTTGCTAAAAGAACATCTCAAGAGCCACCAAGTAGGCTTTTTTATATATTTACATTAACAAATTTGATGGGAGCATAATAATTAATTTAATACAGTGCCCTCTTCAGTATTTCTACTTGTACTAAAGATGTTCAGGAATTACAAAATAAAGTGATTTCTGAAAAATAAAGGTTGGATGAGAGACAGAGATAAAATATGAATGACTGTTTTGTTTACAACAAATACATATGTATTATGGTCAAATGGCTGTTTGGTTTGGTGTTTTACAGCACAAAGTAAATAGGCTATCTGCACCAAACACCCAGTAAAAAGTTAAAGTAAAATTATTAAAATTCATAAAAGAAAATTAGGGTAACACAAAACAAAGTTTAATTTTTGAAGTTAAAAAACAAAAATAGCATTAAAACCAATTTTTACATCTCGTCTACAGCAGCTACAGAAAAAATACAGTAATACAAGTTGTAAAGGACTTTCTGAAGCATAATTGTAATTATCACAATTCACCAAGAAGATTAACAGGTAACTTCAAAAACCACTGTTAGTCACCTGAAGTTGGCTTTCCAGTCTTTGTTCCGAGTTATTTTATGTTATAAACATTTTCAGAAAGTAAAGTAATAAAAGTTTTAAAAGACTTGAAACAAAATTTTAATCATAACTTGCCAGGATGATTAACAGGTAATTCAAACAGCAGCATTTATCATTGAAGTTGGCCTCTCCAGTCCTGGTTTCGAGTTATTTGACTTCACGGCCATTTTCTAATTTTAAATCAAACTAGATGAACTGTGATTCTTAAAAGGTAATCACAGTAAAAAAGATCTAATGTGCAAATTTAAAAAACTTAAATAGCATTAGAAAGATTAATGGCCTTTAAAACACTAAAAACATTTCTAAGGTGGACAGTGTCACAATCACCAAAAACACTGTCTAACGTTATGGAAAAACCATGAGACAAAATATGTATAAAATGTTGCCATCATTAAGAGTCATAATGACTGTAAGAAAGTAAAATGTGGCTAATTGTGACCTGAGTGTTACATAGACAACACGTTGGTGCATCAGTCCCAGATAAAAGAAAACAATAAGTTAAAAAAACTGTGAACAATGGGTAGTCTAGTGAGAACAACTTCCTCTTTTTGATCCTTACAGAAGCAAGACAGCCAAAGTCCAATAGAGAGTTTGAATTGGAAAAGCTTGTTTTCACGTTGTCATTCCAAGTCAACTACCAACTAGCACAGAGCCAAGTCTTGAATATAGTACCATAGTACATGGATGGAACAGGCACAGCAGTGATAGTGCTAAAGCAGACAGATTTACCTGTGGTGTTGTTGAGCTCATTCCCATGAATACCAATGTGGCCCAATATCCAGAAAAACTGGATAGAAGTAGTTGTTAAAGAGAAATGGACCAGTCAGTTTTGAATGTCAGTGAGAACAGGATGTGAACTAACATTAAGCAATTTCAGGGCCAGCAGAGAACTAAGTGAGTCAGTATAAATAGTAAAGTTTGAATACTGCTTAGCTTCTGTGTAATCCAGGGCAAGAGAAATGACACATAGATCAGCAGTGAACACAGAAGCTGTAGAGGGGATTCTGTATGCAACAACCGAATCACAACAAACCATGGCAGAGCCCACACAGTCATCGGATTTTAAACCATCTGTATAAATAGAAATGAAAGGATGGTTAAAAAGATGTTCAGCAAATAATAGACAGTATTTCCAATCAGGAGTATATGAGTTTCTCAGATGACTTAAAGACAGGTCACATTTGGGGACTAATAATCCATGGGCTAACCAGTGGATACGAAGTCTGTTCAAAAAATATGCGGACTGTTTGAATTGCGTGGCTCCAGTTGTTTCCAGGGGAATCCACTTGGTGTCACTAAGTTTGCACAGATCAGCTGATTATGACGCCATTTCCCGATTGCATATATCTTAATTTGTATATTAGCTACGTGGTTTTAAGTGAAGTGCAATTTTTCATTTGAAAGATTTCAGAATGAATGACCTGAAGGTGCAACTTACTTGCTGTGGCATTTTGTGTTAAACATGGAAAATCTGTGACTGAAACTTTTGCTATGCTTAACACGGCTTACTGTGATGTAGCTATGAAGCATACGGCATATTTCAAGTGGCATGAATGTTTTAAGGATGGTCGACAGTCCATTGAAGATGATGAGAGTCCTGGACGTCTTTCCACATCAACTGATGACCCACATGGCAACAAAATCGACACCCTGGTGCGGGCATATCAATGTCTGACTGTCACGGAGCTTGCTGAAGAGTGTGGGATATCAGTCAAATCTTGTTACGAGATTTTGACCAAAAAATTGAAGATGCACCTCGTTGCTGCAAAATTTGTGCCACACCTGATGACGGACAAACAAAAAGCCCATCGCAACCAAGTTTGTCAGGAACTGCTTGATCGTTCAGAATAAGATGAAAACTTCTTGTCAAGGATCATAACAGGTGATGAATCATGGGTTTATGGTTATGACATTGAAACGAAGGTCCAATCATCCCAGGGGATGGGTGAAACATCCCCGAGACCCAAAAAAGCTCGCCAAGTTTGATCCAAGGTCAAGGTGATGCTGACAGTTTTCTTCAATGCTAAGGGTGTTGTTCACCACAAGTACCTCCCCGAAGGCTCCACAGTGAACCAGACTTACTACATTGAAGTTCTGAAACATCTGAGGGATGCCATCTGTTGCAAAAGGCCAAAAATGTGGACGAGTGGCAACTGGTTTTTCCATCACGACAATGCTCCAGCCCATTCAGCCCTCAGAACTCGTGAGTTTTTGGCCAAACACTCGATCACTGTTCTTCCCCACCCACCTCCTACTCACCTGACCTTACTCCTTGCAATTTTTTCTTGTTCCCCAAACTCAAAAGACCCTTGAAAGGAAGAAGATTTGAGATGATTCCCGAGATTAAGGCAAATACAATGAAGGAGCTGGAGGACATTACAAAAGAAGTGAACCAGGATTGTTTCAACAAATGTGTGTTGGGGAGGAGAGAACTTTGAAGGGGTCCCAGACCTGTAACTTTTAAATAAAGTACATTTTGTTTTATGACGTCAGTCCGCATATTTTTTTAACAGACCTTGTATAGTAATGTTATCCAAAAACAGATCCTATTCATCCAACTGCACCTGGATACAAAGACCAAAAGGAACAATGGCAGATCATCTGTTCTGAAAAAGTATGCCCCACAGAAAAAGGAAAAGACAACCGCAGGTGAAATGTTTGGAAAGGAATGATGTAATAAAGCATACAGTAAAGACAGTTGCAAACAACAGAGGTGCAAAGAAGATTCACAAGACTCTGTGTATAAACTCTGAACCAGGGAAGTGCGGAACACCCCAGTGCAGAGTCAAAGTCGTAGATGATGAATGGGGTCCAGCATCTTTAAGGCCAAGAGGTCCTGGCAGAGCCATAGGCCAGTGATCCATAATCAAGTTTCAATCAAACAAGAGCTCGATATATCTTCAGCATAGAACATTGAACCACTCCCCAAGTGGTGAAAAAGAGGACATGGAAGATATTCAGTGTTCTTGTACATTTGACTCATAGCTGCTTGATGTATGACATAAAAGTCATCTTACAATCAAAGATAACCCACAAAAACTTTGTCGCAGGGACAAAAGGCAGTACAACTTCACTGATACAGAGTTCAGGATCAGGTTGAATACCCTGTTGGCAGCAAAAGTGCATGCAAATGGTGTTAGAGAGAGAGAAGTTAAATCGTTTTCTGTGGTCCACTTTAGTAAATGATTGAGGGCAGTCTGTAGCTGCTGCTCAATATACCTCATGTTTGATGACTGACATGAGATGTAAAAGTCATTGACATAGAGCTCACTTGCAACAGAAGAGGGAGTCATTTAGTGATAGCATTAATCTTTATGCTGAAAAGTGTGACACTCAAAACAGAGCCCTGACAGACTCTATGATCCTGTAGGAAAAACAGGAAAGTGCTGAGCCCACACAAACTTGGAACTGCCTGACCAATAAATGCTTAAATAAAACTGGGAAAATGACCACGTAATCCATGTATATGGAGGTCTCGCAAAATGCCATGCCTCCATGTTGTATCATAAGCCTTCTCAATGTCAAAGAATATTAAAACAAGATGTTGTCGTTTTAGAAAGGCTTCTCTGAATGATGTTTCAAGTCAAATCAGGTGGTCCATGGTGAAGCTCTGTTGTCGAAATCTACACTGGGTGGGCAAGAGTTGGTTGTTTGATTCGAGGAACCAAACAAGATGAGCATTAATTGTCCTTTCTGAGGTTTTACAAAGACAGCTCCTCAAAGCAATTGGAGAGTAATTTGTAGGAATATTAGGATCCTTCCCAGGCTTAGAGATTGTTAGGACAATAGTCTGGTGCCATGCATCAAGAAAAACATTCTCCTGCCAGACGCAATTAAAAACAATCAGAAAAACAGCAAGAGAAGAAGATAGATGGCGCAGCATGTCACAGTGTACATCATCAGGTCTGACTGATGTACTGCCAGACTGATGAAGGTGCAGTATGAGTTCTACCAGTTTAAAGGGATGATTATAGTCACAGAGGTAATCAGCTTGAAAACAAGGGGGTTATCACTCTGCCCAAATCATGATGGCTAAGAAGGTGGAGGAAGAAGCAGAAGTGCTATATATCCAGGAAAAGCTTTCACCTGGAATAGGTGAGGAATTTACTGAATTGAGATGTGGATGATTCCACCAATGTTACCAGACTGAAGCTTCTTTACTGCCTTTGGAGAGCCAGCAAGTCCCTCTAGTCCCTTCTGAACAAATATACGAGACATCTGCCCAAAAGGTTTGTCTGAAACAGAATGTGGTACAAGAAAATGAGGTACAACAGCTGTTACAGATTGCTGCTCAGAATCTTCAAGACATGGTCATTTACCTATGGACTGTTTCTTTCATTTTTTATTTGTTTTTATTGAGAGGATCCATAATAAATTGATGACTGAAGAAGGTCAAAACATATGTAAAAGATTTTCTCAACCCAAATGAGCCATTTTTACATATATATTTTTCTCTACAAGTGGGTTTTCTCGACATCACTGATCCGACACTGGTGCTTGGTTGACCCTAGCCCACCTGTGTACAGGAATTCAAGGCCAAAGTGGTGTCTTGGTGTTGGACCTCTTAATTACCAGGATCCTCTCCTCCCTTTCACGGGTCACCTCACACAGCAAATGTGGGTGAATGTTTAGATCCCAGAGGAAATAAACAAAAAGAACAGAACCTTCCCTGGGAGGTCCTCTCACCATGTACAGGAATCCACACCAAGGGGTTATGGCCAAAGAAATGTGATTTAACAGCATATCATACATTACTTAAGCTTCAGAGGAATGTGCAATTTGAGTTTTTAGGTTTGTAAATTCCCACCTACTCCTACAAGTGATGCACAGGCCTGCATCTTTGCCCTATTATTAAATATTTGTGCTTTGCCTACATTGCTAACTTAAGTGAAAGACTAGGTTATGTTTTAAAACTGAAAAATAGATATATGTATTGCAGTGTAAGTAAACTTCGCAGATGCATAACCTTTGTTTATTTGTTCTTTTGAACAGCTGCTATATGCCCATCAGGTATATAATTAATTTTAAAAACCACACTGTCGTCAATGAAAACAATTTATCATTCTGATTATATAAGCAACCACACTGGATAATTATATTTTACTAGTCGTAACTACACAAGTTAAACACTAACAAAACCTGTCTGTTGTAATTCCAACTAACATAATCCGACCAACCTTTAACTTAGATAACACAGAAAATTAGTATTAAATACAGTATGTCAACCTCTTCCAATCAACAAAAGTAAACAAATTCTCTACAATTAATTATTCGTATAAAAGAATTCGCACAACAGAAAAACTACAGAAAAGTGTGTTCAAGATAACAACAAAAAATTATCATGACAGAGATTCAAGCTCCCAATGAATCTAATGCCTATTATGCAAAGTAAAAAAAAAAAAAAGGTAACCATCCTTGCCCAACTTCATTTTTGCAGTTGCCACCCCTCACTTTTTAGCAATTTTTTTTCTCCTTTTTTTGAATTGTCATTTTTCAATCAAAGAAACAAAATAAACTTCTGAAAAAGAAATTAATGATGCATTTTCCCTCTTTTTATGTGATAAATTTTGTATAATTTGATGAAAATACAAAATGAAGATTTCTGTTGGATATAGACTCTTGTGTCTCCTCTGCCATTGTTTTGAAATTGTTTGTCACTAAATAGGTTCTGTTCTTTACTTGGCCTTAATAATAGTATTACACTACCAAACCATGATACTGCTATGTGGTACGAAATGTGAATACTTACAAGCACAAGTAAACAATGCAGATGTATGTCTATGTGTGTATATATACAAAATTAATACTCAACAGTTAAGAGAAACAAAATAAAAAAGAAGGACAGTGTTAAAAACAGAAAATCCAAACCATTAACTAATGATATTCTAATAAACAAAACCAAGTGCAAACAATGGTAAAATCAAAGACACTGCACAAATCAAAAGGCTCCCTATGCTACAGACTCTAATGTTGGATATAAAATGTACCATAGGCTTTGGAAGCGAATGAGGAAGCATGACCTAAAATCCAGTGGGGATACACTGTCTTTTAGTCTTAATCTCCATTTGCCAGTTTCACATGAATAAACACATAAAAATAAATAACAACAAAATAATCAAAAGAAACAGAAATTAGGAGAGAAAGAAGCAGGTGTTCAAGCCCACATCCCACACTCTTCACTGCTTGCAAACGGATGAGGAAAGGTGGTAGCTCTTCACAGTAAAGAAGAAATTTTAAAATATGTGAAATAGAGTACATCAAGTGAAGGAAACTAAGATAAACTTGCCTCTTGAAGTTGGCAGTCCATCTCCCCCTTATAACAGTAAACAAAATGGGAGAGCAGTCACCTTCTCTCAAGTGATATAAATGTGGATGTGAACTTGAGCATCTACATCTTGCTCTCCTAATTTCTATTTCTTTTGTTTTATTAATATTTAATTTTGATCATGCTTATTTATTTTCCTGAATACCTTCATGTAGTACTGTCTAACAGATGTTAAGAATATTTCCACCACAATGTGGGTTATACTTTCACAGTCACCTACAAAATCTAGTGTACATTTTATATCATACATTATAACCTGTACACAAGGGATCCTTTTGATTTGTGCAGTGTTTAGTTCAGTTTTTGTTTGGGCTTGTTTTTGTTTATTACACACTATATATATCAAATGTCATTCCTGTATTTTGCTTTTGAACTACAGATACATACACAGTTGTATATAGCCATTACTCACATTACAAAATTATTACTGGTACATCAGTTATACTAATAAATTTTCAAAGTAAAATCAACTAAGCACTTACTTTCTAGCCTATAATAAACACAGTCTAATTCTTCATCCAAGTACAAGATTTAAAATAAATATATTTTATTAATTGAAATGTAATTAAGCAGCTGCCTGTGATTTACATATATTCTGATTTATAGTTGCATTTCTTTGATTCGTTAATTCAAACACTAATTTTAATAAAATTTAATATTTTTTTCAAACTTAGAAATAGCTGGATCTAACTATTCGGAGTACTCCTCTAGTACTGTGTGTGGTATTATGATATGGTGGTAGTGATACTGGTAGTTGGTTCCAAATATCGATAATTCTAGTTTGATAAAAATAATTATGTAATTTTAAAACTTGTGAAGTGGTCAAATCAGTAGATATTATCGATATTTGGAACCAACTACAGGTATCACTACCACCATATCATTATACCACACACAGTACTAGAGGAATACTCCGAATAGTTAGATCCAGCTATTTCTAAGTTTGATAAAAATAATTATGTAATTTTAAAACTTGTGAAGTGGTCAAATCAGTATTACAGGAAATTGATACATAATCCTTCTATTATTAGCATCGTGAACGATATGGAATGACGTAGGGCTACGTAGTACTTCAAATTTAAAGTTGTAACTTGTACAAAAATGTAGGGTTTGCTCTTACCACTGCGCATCGTTAGGCTTAGTAACTATCGTTAAGTATTAATCGTAATAAAATTACCTCGTCTCAGATAAGTTTAATGACATTACCAATAACCTAAATATCTCATTACTATTCACATACCATTTCAGTCTGATTAAATTTTTACAAGTTGTGTTATATTTATAATTAAAAGTTTCCCTCATACAAACATAAATGAAAACTACATAAATGCAATCGTCACATGCTCGAAAACATCTCAAACCATGTGGGCCTCCACACAAACAAAAATTAGTATAGAGAGCGTTAATATCTGTATCAGTAAGCGAATACAGTTGTCATGACTGCTACACTGTGGACAATTTATTTTCTCTAACATTTCTATTAATTACTCTTCATGAATTGACAAAAATATAATTTTAACAAGTAAATTAAAATTATATTCAGATTTCTGATGTAAATCAATCGCGTCTCTTTATATTGGGAATAAACAATAATAACAAAAAATGAGTTAAGTAAATTATAAACGGTCCTTTGATAAAATATCAATTTTATAAAAATAGTTGATGCATAAAAGTAGTATTTAGGATAAACATATAATTCTTTCATCAATGGTACTAGTCTTTTTAAAATTATGTATCCCCTTTCTATGTGGCTCAGCATAAAATCAAGTTTGATACTCATGGGAAGCACAGTACAGATGGGCCATTGTGTAACGGTCTAGCATGGTCAGGAAGTTATGGAACTAGACTCGCAATATGAGTGTTTCGGATTCGAATGTCCATCGCCGAATATGCTAACTCTCTCATCCTTGATGACATTATAAAGTGATTGTCAATTCCACTATTTCTTGGTGAAAAAAAGTAGCTCAAGATTTGACAGATGATGGGCAATGTTGACTAGCTGCCTTCCCTCTATATATCACTGCGAAATTAAAAATAGCTAGTGCAGTTAGCCTTTCGGTAAATTTTCGAGGTATTTCAAACAAACCACTATGATTATATCTGAAGTCGATTTACTAATACGCAAAGTACTAAAACAAAAAATTCAAATAAATGAATTGTTTTATGTATGCAGTGTTACATATTGTAGTATAAATTAAGGATATTACTTTAGATTACAAAATAAAAGCCACACCCTAAATTAAGTATATTCAGCCCCCCAGTGGCTCAGCGGTATGTCTGCGGATTTACATGCTAAAATCCGGGTTTCGATACTCGTGGTGAGCAGAGCACAGATAGCCCATTGCGTAGCTTTGTGCTTAATTCAAAACAACAACAACAAGTATATTCAGAAAATATAACTGAATTATAAATAGTCATTTAAATTTCTTATTCTTTGCAATGTAACTTATGCTTAGAAATATGTTAATATTATAAAATCATTTTTGAATTTATTTTCTACATGTATTCACTGTTATTTTAAAGAAATGCATTTTGTGATGCATTTATGTATATTTATATGAGGAAATTCATCTCAAAATATTAACTAATATATAGAAACAAATTTTAAAATTGTGTATGTATAGATAAATGAATTTAAAAGAAAGAAAAAGAAATTTAAAACAGGCTAACTAATATTTTTGGAAGATGCATCCTTCGCCAGGCAGTGTTATCGTGTTTACTGAAAGTTAAACACTGAGAGCAAAAACATCATACAATCTAAACAGGAAAATAAGTAACCACAGAATTCTGTTTTATGATATGCAAATACTAATGCAGAATTGTCTCGTAATGCACTTGCTATGGCCAACTGAATTTGTTTATTTATAATTTACCAGCTCTTCATTCTAAATATTTTATAATCATCTTAAGTATATCATGAATTTGCATTTCAAATCATAATAGTCTCCATTAAGATGGAACTTGTTTTCCCACATTATAGAAATCAGCATGTAACTCAAATGTGGCTTTGCTATAAGAAAACACACACATATACATAATATATCTTTGAATTGTTAGGAATAACAGCTCAAATAATGTTTACTTGGATATATTTATCAGTTGTGATGAATGTTTACTATTCCATGAAGATATAGCGTAATTTGGGGTTAGCTAAAAGTAGTGGAATGAGACAATGTTGTGACTTCCATCAATCGACAATGTGTTAGTAGCGTTGTAATGATCAAAATAGTCACGAATTTCACACTTTTATTATTAGTTTAGAATTTATGTTTTGTCAAATATAGTCAAGTAAATGTCTATAAATTTTTGTGCAAATGTTCTGCATGTTGTATGTCATTATTCTTAATTAATTGTCGAAAAAACTTAAACATGTACTAATCATTTAACTCAAAGAAAACTTGCTTATGCCAAAGGCTAGAAACTAATACCACTTTGACCCTGGATTTGAACACCTTCCTATCCAAAAGAAACAAATCTATATCTTGATATGATTGATTTGTTTTTTTTCCTCTATAAATGTTATGTGTCAGAGATCGACAATCTTTTAAAGAAGAATAACTTTTTTATTTCTTTTTTTTCCAAAACCAAGATATTTCGAGAGCCGTAATATCTCCTCAACCTCTAATGTCCTAGTGGAAAATGTCGAAAGTAATTTTTTGTTACCCTTTGTGGCTGAAATACTCTCAACTTTCTTCAAAGTAAGAGAAAAGCCCGAGATCTGCACAGATCTCTTTAAAAACCTCCATCCTGCTCTCGAACCTTATGGTTCCCACCCCTTTTACATGAAACAAGCGCTATCGTATGTAATATAATGTGAAGGCATACTGCTTTCTACCTGTTCTCGTGATGTAGAAATTTTAACATTTTTCACTGTAACGACGCCAACACAAGGTCCATAAATTCGTTAAGATTGGATTATTCTATTTGTTTTTTCATTATTCTCTGCAGTAGATTGTGTCCATTGTACCAGATAAATAATTATTATATACAGCATCCTGATTCAAAAGGAATGGCACTGTAATATTATTTGTTGGACCAGTATGACGTTAAGCAAAAGTAACAGCCGACCATTGTTGTGAGGGCGAACAAAGATCACGAGATGTGTTTTTCAACTACGAAAATAAAGTGAGTTTTCCTGTTGAATTCTGGTATTCTTTTTTTCATTTAGCTCTATTAGGAAGGCATAGAGTTGATGATTAACCTTTAATGTCATCCTATTCAGTTAGACAGAAGTATATCCCAAGAGGGAGAGATATGTAGGATTAAACACAATGCTGCAGAAAATGATAAATTAGACGTGGACGTCAGAGCTGGCAGAACAAGGAAAGTCCTTTCAAGTTCCAATTTAATATAAGAAAATAGTGAAAAATAATTAAAAATACGAATAAAGTTCAGCACAAAGTAATAATTAACCAATACATTTTTTTTCTGTAAATTTTCAAAAGTTGAATATGCTTAATAGATTGTACTGGTTATATTTCCGTTAGCAACCCTCTTTATTGAACTC
Organism: Carcinoscorpius rotundicauda; assembly: GCA_011833715.1. Taxonomy (NCBI): domain Eukaryota; kingdom Metazoa; phylum Arthropoda; class Merostomata; order Xiphosura; family Limulidae; genus Carcinoscorpius; species Carcinoscorpius rotundicauda. The sequence continues at coordinate 55,170,413 of CM022395.1, forward strand.
TCTTTGTTGTATTTAGTAGCGTTTAATAATTAGTGCATTCTGAGGCTGGAACCACGTCCTAGAGCTGCATTTTTCGATACTACTGGATTAGGTCCGGCATGGCCAAGCGCGTTAAGGCGTGCGGCTCGTAATCCGAGGGTCGAGGGTTCGCATCCCCGTCGCGCTAAACATGCTTGCCCTTTCAGCGGTGGAGGCGTTTCAATGTGACGGTCAATACCGCTATTCGTTGGTAAAAGAGTAGCCTAAGAGTTGGCTGTGGGTAGTGATGACTAGCTGTCTTCCCTTTAGTCTTACACTGCTAAATTAGGGACGGCTAGCGCAAATAGCCCTCGAGTAGCTTTGTGCGAAATTCCAAAACAAACAAACAAACAAACAAAGCCATATGAGTGCCTTGACGGAAGTTAGATCAGCCTAGCTGGCCCTCTTTCACTGCTCTCGCAGAACTTGATTCTGCCATCCTGTGTAAGCCATCGATAAATGACTGTATGACAGCAGTAACTGACTGTATTATCCAGGCAGCTGTTCAGTATATTTCTAAAACATCGTCACGTTTCCCACCGTATCCTTGTTCTTGGCGGAATTATGTCTGCCACATGAAAAGATAAACTCAAAAACGAGTTTGGGATACCTTTCGTAGGTACCCTACATTTTAAAACTGTATTGAATTTAAGCGGGCCCGTACAAATTTTTGCAGGTCAGACGTCAAAACCAGAAGGAATATTGAATTAAATAAACTTCTATCATTTCTTCTACCAACAGTTCCATAGTATATGGGAAAAATTCGAATGTTTAGTATCCAGTATACTTCTGCTCCCTTTTGATCCTGCTATCTAATTGTCAGAAAGTTTTTGGTGCCCAGAGTGTCGTCATTACTCTCAGCAGAAGCCTCTTCTCATATACCTAGCACTTCTGCTTCATCCCCCATCTTCTTAGCCATCAAACCACGGGCGTAAGAATCGCCTTTTTCCTTTTGGGCTGGTCGTCTCTGTGACTGTAATCGACCCCTTACACTGGAGGAACTTAAACTTGCTCTTCATCGGTCTGGCAGTACATGAGTCGGACCTGATGATATTCATTATGATATATTGCAACATTTTTCTCCTGCCTCTCTTGCTATTCTCTGGTTGTTTTTAACCGGATTTGGCAAGATAATATTTTTCCCGATGCTTGTACTTCCTTTTTGTAAACCTGGAAAGGATCCATATATTCCTTTGAACTATTTTCTATTGTTTTGACAATCTGTCTCTGTAAGATCTTAGAAAGAATGGTTAATGCTCATCTTGTTTGGTTCCTGGAATCAAACAACCTCCTCTCGCCCACACAGTGTGGGTTCTGAAGACACAGTTCCACCAAACATCACTTGATTCGACTTGAAACATCAATCATGGAAGCCTTTCTCAAGCGACAACATCTTATTTCTGTATTTTTTTTAACCTTGAGAAAGCTTATTGTACAACATGGAGATATGGCATCTTGCGAGACTTCCATTCATATGGATTACGTGGCAGTTTATCGAGTTTTATAAAATATATTTAATGAACTAGCGATTCCAAGTCTGAGTGGATTCGACACTTTTCCATTCTTTTCAACAGAAGCTTTGAGTTCCTTAGGACTGTGTCTTGAGTGTCACACTTTTCATTACGGAGATTAATGTCATGAGTGGACAACTACTCTCTATAAATGCAAACGGTATCTTTGTCGACGACTTCCACATCTTGCGTCAGTTGTCAAACATGAGGTATATTAAGCAACAGCTAAAGACTGTTCTCAATCACTTATTGAAGTAGACCACAGCAAACGTTTTCAAAATTTCTCTCTCCAAAATCATTTGCATGCACTTTTGCCGCAAACAAGGTATTCACTCTCATCCTGAACTCCGTATCGGTGAAGTTGTGCTGCCTGTGGTCCCTGAAATAAAGTTTTTGGGCTTATCTTTGACCATAAGCTGATCTTTATACCACACATCAAGCAGCTACGGATCAAATGCACAAGAGCACTGAACATCTTTAGTGTTCTCTCTTCCACCACTTGAGGAACAGATTGATGTTCTATGCTAAATATATACTGTGCTCTTATTTGATTGAAACTAGACTACGGGTCACTGGTCTATGCCTCTGCCAGGACCTCGGCCTTAAAGATGCTGGACCACATTCATCATCAAGGACTTCAGTTCTGTACTAAGGCTTTCGATTTTCCCCAGTTCAGAGCTTATACACAGAGTTTCATGAACCTTATTTGCATCTCCTCCATTTTCAACTGTCTTTACTATATGCTCCGAAACTTCGTTCTTTTCTAAAGACTCCACCTGGGGTTTTGTTTTTCCTTCTCGGTGGACCATACTTTTTTCAGAACAGACAATCTGCCACTCCTCCTTTTGGCCTTCGTATCCAAGCGCAGCTGGATGAATTGGGTATGTCCTAGGATAACATTGCTGTATCCACTGGTTAGCATATTCCATCATGGCTTCTTACAGTCCCCAAATGGGACTTATCTTTAATCATCTGGGAAAAGCTGACATTCCCGATTGGAAATACTGTCTGTTATTTGCTGAACATATTTCGAATCATCCTTCCATTCCTATTTATACAGATGGTTCAAAATCAGGTGACTGTGTGGGCTCTGCCATGGTTTGCTGTGCTTCGATAGCTGCGTGCAGAATCCCCTCTGCAATTTCTATGTTCACTGCTGAAAAGTATGCCATTTCTATTACCATGGATCACATAGAAGTTTAGCAGTACCCAAATTGCACTACTTATACTGACTCGCTTAGTTCTCTACTGGTCCTGGAATCACTTCACATTAGTTCTAAACTCTTCTCGTCAATATTTAAAACTTACTGGCAAATTTCTCTTTAACATCTACTTCTACCCAGTTTTTCTGGATGCTAGGCTATACTGGTACTCGCGGAAACGAGCTTGCCAACACTGCAGCTAAATATATCTGCTCTGGCACTATCACTACTGTGCCTATTCTGTACATGGACTATGGTCCTGTATTCAAGGCTCGGCTCCGTGCCAGTTGGCAGTCGACTTGGAGTGAGCAACGCAAAAACAAGCTTTTCCAAATAAAACCTTCTGTTGGACTTTGGCCGTCTTGCTTCCGTAAGGATCAAAAAAAGGAAGTTGTTCTAACTAGGCTACACATTGGTCACAGTTTTTTAACTCATCGTTTTATTTTACCTGGGACTGATACACCAATCTATTGTCTGTATAATACTTAGGTAATAATAAGCTACATTTTACTGTCCTGCCGTCGTTATGATTTTCAACAACGGCATCACTTTAAACATGTTCTACCTCAAGGTTTATCCATAACGTTAGACAGTGTTATTGGTGATGGTGACACTCTTCACCTTGGAAATGTTTTTAGTTTTTTAAAGGCCATTAATTTTTTAATAGTATTTAAGATTGTAATTTATTCATTAAAACTTTTTAATGTGATATGTTTTTAAGAAGCAAAGTCCAACTAATTCGATTTGAAATTAGAAAATGGTCGTAACTTCAACTAGCTCGGAAACAGAACTGGAAAGGCGAACTTCAGGTGACTGATGGTGGTTTTTGTACTTACCTGATAGTCTTCATGGCGAGTTCAGATAATTACAGTTTCGCGACAGAAAGTCCTCTACCACTTGTATTTCTGTAGTTTTTCTCTTAATGCTGTAAACTAGATGTAAACATAGGCTTTATGCTTTTTTTACTTTGTTTTATTTTACTTTAAATCCCTTTTATAAATTTCTTAATTTTACTTTAATTTTTACTGGATGTTTGGCACAGATAGCGTAGCTGCTTTGTGCCATAAAACACCAAATCAACCAACCAACCAACATTTGGGACAAAATGTCTTAAGTTTAAATTCTTTAATTGGAATGCATCTGAAAAGTACATGAAAGTTGGATCAGAACGTCTTAATTGGAAGGCAAACATATTTCTCTTCTATTAATCATAACAAGAACAGCTTGATACAGTGTTGAACTTGAAGATATTATTGCACTCAAGAAGTTTACTTTAACAAGCAGAACAATTGTATAACTAGATAGATTCATTCATCCAACAAATGACAAGAGGCAGAAAATCTTTACAAAATTACAGAAACAGGATATGTAGCTAAAATTAAAAAGGCAATTATAAAAAGTAAACAACCGAGATTAAGATTTGACATTTACTGCTGGTATTACTTACTCAACGTCAAAGTATTAATCTCTGGTTTGACTTCCATAAATATTACAGCTTTTACACATGGAGTCATAACAGGGTTTGTTGTTGTTAAGTACAAAGCTGCAGGATGGGCTGTCTATGCTCTGCCCACAATGAGTATCGAACCCTCACTTTTTAGCGTTAAAAGTCTTCAGTCTAGAGGAAAGCGTCAAAATAGGTATGTGTAGCTTAAGGAGATAATGTCGACACCATGTTTCATATCTTAAATTATTTGTTTATTTTTTATTATTACTTTTTCACTTTAATGTACTTATCTTGTTTATGTCATTTTTTTAAAAAAAGAGTCCCTATTTCATATTTTTATAATTTCGTCAGATTTATTTTCATCAAACTCTGTAGCTTTAAAATGTTTTATCACATTATTAGATTCTATAAGTCTATTGTACATTACCAGTCTGTTGAACCTACACAACTAGATTGTTGTTCAGTAAAATCTTGATTGCCAACGACAGCACAGTTGTTGCACCACCAAAAGATTGTCATTAAAATTAGGGTTGCCAATAAGCACGATTCATTTAAAGCAGAATCCAAAATTTTGGGTCTTCACCGCAAATATACTGGTATACTAACATAATGCTTTGTTACGGATATCGGTCTATTTAAAAGTTTTCTATGTAACTCTTCCAACTGGTGTGGAGATAATTATAGGTTTTTCACATTCCCTAACCACACAATCTGTTCTCATTTTCATTAGCGGATTTCTATCGACACAAAATACCTTAATTTGGAGCAGTTGACATAAATGTGACGTAATGTCTTCATTTAAAGAGTTAAGCACACAGAAAAATATAAAAATATGCACTAAATTGTATATTTTACTTTCTAATGTATTTCTAACGACAGAGAAAAGAGAAGTACAACACGGACAGTCTTGCAGAGCTTCTGGTAAATGAATGTTGTTGTTTTCTCACATGAATTCCAACTGTAATTTCAGCCACAAAGTTCCAAATGAATTGAGATTCCTTTCTAATTGAGTCACATAGAAAAAAGAAAATGTCTAAAATAAGTTATTAATATAAATATAGAGAGAAAGTATGTTAATTATTTAAATGCTCTTACATCTCATGACACATTAATGCTATATATATCTTCAAAAAGAAATTGTCACTAGCATTTTACAACAAATGTTCTGCGCATTTTTTAAAATATTATTCTCTTCATTTCGAGTGAAAATGATTGATCTTTCTTTCCTATTGACCGTTCCTATGTAATCAGTGGTTGTGCATTTTATTAATTATTTTAGCTAATTAGAAAAGCCAATACAGAGTATCAGTCGTTTAAAAATGTCTTGGTAAATAACAGCAAATACTTTAAAATGTTACAATGCAAAGTAGCTATATAAATTGTTTCGATAAGTATTATTTATTCGTACAAAAATAAACAGTAATTTTTTCGAGCAGTATTGAATTTTCCTTTTTACAAGCGTATGTTTGCTTTTAAAAAGTGTTAAACTAAAGTGCTTGACTCGTTATACCACAGCTATTTGTAAGAATATAACGATTTAGTTTTTAATAAAATGGAAATAAATCCAGTGTTTTAAATCAAGAAAATAAAATCTAGACATTTTTTTATGAGAACTTTCATCTTGTTGATAAATGTTCAGCACACACACATGTGAATAAACGTAGGCTTCTTACACGTATTTAACGATTTTGTTAGGATCTTAATATAGTAGTGAGCTACTTGTTGCAAATATATACCATTAATAAATTTATTAAAAGTAAGTTTGCTATTTGTTTTTCTACTCAATAATAAAAGTGTTTCTTCCTTCTAGACTGTGTTCATCACTTCTTTTACCATTTCTATACCGTGTTCATCACTTCTAGACTCTGTTCATCTCTTCTATACCGAATTCACTTTTAATTACTTTTAGACCACGTTCATTACTTCCATACTATATATGCGTATATTAGACTGTGTGCACCATTTCTAGACTATATATACACATTTTAGACTGTATTCACCCCTTTTAAATTGTGGTCACCACTTCTAAGACTAAATATACGTATTTTAAACTGTATTCGCCACTTTTATATTATGGTCACCACTTCGAGGCTGTTTTTGAGGACAAGAAACCCACTTGAAATAAAAATGTATCTCAGAACGGCTGGTATGGGTATTAACGCTTTTATTGATAAGGAGAGAACAATGTTCGACCTTTCTAAATCATCTTCAAATCAAAAAAGAAAAATTTTGCAATTGACCGTTGCCAAACACTTTTATTCGGGACGAGAGTATAAACGGGTATGAGATTGTAGGGGGCGTTGCAGTTGGAGGTTAGGTTATTAATCAGTATGGTTTTAGTTGTTGTATAAATGGGATTTTTTGCGATCTTTGGACTATTTGCGTAAAAAACGGTTTATCACATAATCTTTGTGGTGTACAAGACTTAGTTAACACCAGATGCTAGAATGTGAAAGATTGACACATTTATCGTTATTAACTATGGGACGTTTAACCAAACTTGTGAAATGTCCAAAAGGGTTTGTTTGTTTGTTTTGGAGTTTCGCACAAAGCTACTCGAGGGCTATCTGTGCTAGCCGTCCCTATTTTAGCAGTGTAAGACTAGAGGGAAGGCAGCTAGTCATCACTACCCACCGCCAACTCTTGGGCTACTCTTTTACCAACGAATAGTGGGATTGACCGTAACATTATACACCCCCACGGCTGGGAGGGCGAGCATGTTTAGCGCGACGCGGGCGCGAACCCGCGACCCTCGGATTACGAGTCGCACACCTTATGCGCTCGGCCATGCCAGGCCATCAAAAAGGGAACGATGATGGTTATTTATTCATAAAGCTGATCTAACGTTTGTAGAAATGAATAACAACATTTGCAGAGGTGCCAACTATTTAAAATGACTGAGTGTAATGATTGTAGACTGAACCCGTATAGATATCGTACAACTACTAGATACAGTTTTAAGTCATCCATGTCTGTGGATCCATCTGTGGCTAAACTGTAAACACTGTTAGTAAGTATGCTTGAAATCATTTTGTTATCTTCACAACATTTGTACAATGGCTGTAGTTTTGGTTCTAGCCCAGGCATATTTTTTTGCTATGTCAGATTCTAAGAACATTTTTCTGAATAGACGTCCTACACAATCAGCTGAAGGTACGGGTAAATTATGGGCAATGATGAATTGCATGAACATAACTTCTGCATTTATGGTTTCCTATTCTGAATTCTTACTCATAAATATCATTATCTGCATCATTTTTCTCTTCACCTCAGCCATTTGTTGGTGAGATGCCAATTTTGTATGTCTGGAACAATTGTTTATCCCGCCATGCATCGAAGTGACAAACTGTCCAAAGTGCATGACTGTCATTGCTTTTTGATGTAATGACCAGATATTTTGCACTATACTCTTTCCTAAATTTTTTATTCACAGTTTTAGTCCTTTTAGATTTGCCAAAAACAAGACAATCTGGTGAACGAGGCCTCTTTTTTCCATCTTGTGAACGATCGCATTGATTTTTCTACGCTGCTTAGAAAACGAGAAATACCCACCTGCGCAAGTGCTGATTAGCTGACAAGCACTGATGACATAACTATGGATTCCTTCACATACCAAGTATGGAGAAACACCATACTCAAACTATTGGTAGACATTGGAGATACAAATACTTTTTCACTATTTCAAGCACAAACATGATTATCGCAAGTAGCCATTTGGACTATGTCTTTTATTTATTATCAAAATTTATTTGTATCTCACTAGAAATTTTCTTTTCACCCCTTTCAAACCCTGGGAGAACAATTTATCACTTTATTGTATAGGTCTATATAATATATAATAATTTGGGAGTTGCCACAAGTCGTAATATTTGTCTGTATGAGAGTATAGTTGCAATGTATACACCAAAATCGTAATGATTACGGTCAAATCGTAATGGTTGGCATCTCTGCATCCGATGTATTTTGTATTTTTTCAGTATGTATTCAGAAAATTGCCAATTATTCTAGAGCGTACAGCCCATAACAACGTTTTGCAAACTTTATCACATTTCATCTGGTTATATATATATATACAGTGTTCCCTCGCCACTTCGCCAATCCTCTTTCACGGCTTCACTACTTCGCGGGCTCGGCCGACCCCCACATATATATATATATATATATATATATATATATAAAATAATAAATATTAAATCTAAAATATAGCATTTAATACCATTAAAATATTAAAAATAAATATAATTAATAGTGTAAAGAAAAAAAAACAGGTATATTTTGAGATATAAACATATATTTGAGTTTATAACAGCGTAAAAATGGAAACAGAACCAACTGGAAAGGCTATAGATGTACGCATTGTGCGTCTGCGAAGGCTACGCGAGATCGCTTCATGGCGTAGCGATGTGCAAGACGGGCTATGATTGGTGCAGAAATGAAAGACGGCCAATAACAGCTACCCATTTTGATTGCCTGTGATTGGTGCTGTCAATATTCATGTCTGGCCTGTGATTGGTGATTTCATCCACGGCAGCATCTTTGAACTTTTGTGTGTGTTTAAAGCCCCTGCAATGGCTCCCAAACGTGCTAATACTTCTAAGGATGCTTCTACGCCTAAATGGTCACGGAAAATGATGACCATCGCCGAAAAGGTGAAGATATTAGATATGGTAAAAGAAGGAAAGTCTTATGCGTCCATAGCCCGCCATTACGGAGTGAACGAATCCACATTCGCTACACCAAGAAGGACGAAGTTAATATTAGGAAGACTGCTGCTATTATTTTTAATATAACAGCTAAGAGGGTTGTAACATCTCGTAATAAGGGTATCGTTCGGATGGAAGCTGCTTTGGCCATATGGATAGCTGATTGCCGTAAGAAAGGTGTTCCCTTGGATACTAACATTATCACAACGAAGGCTAAGATGTTGTATGATAATTTCGCGGAAAAGGATGAAGATGAAGAAGACGTAGACAACCCACAGCCAGGAACGTCCAGTGATTCCCAGCCTAAGAAACCGTTTTTTGCAAGCAAAGGCTGGTTTCAGAAATTTCAGCAACGACACGGCCTGAAAAACGTATCGTTACATGGAGAGGCTGCTTCGGCTAACAAGGATGCTGGTGAAGCGTACGTTCGGGACACTTTTAAAGAAATAATCGCTGAAGGGGAATATAGGCCTGAACAGGTATTCAACATGGACGAGAATGGCCTGTTTTGGAAGAGGATGCCTTCCCGAACGTTCCTGTTTAAAGATGAGAAAAAAGCCCCTGGTTTTAAAGCTCATAAAGACCGGTTCACCCTCTTAATGACTGGTAATGCTGCTGGTTTTATGTTGAAGCCGACATTAATTTACAAGTCTAAAAACCCAAGAGCTTTAAAGAATAAGAACATGAACTTGCTACCTGTCCATTGAATGCACACTCCTACTGCCTGGATAACGAAGCCTCTGAGCTCTGAATGGTTTCATCAGAGTTTCATTCTTCAAGTTAAGCTTTATTTATTAGAGAAGGGCTTGCCATTCAATGTCCTTCTTCTTTTGGATAACGCCGGTGGCCACGCAAGAAATCTTTCGTATGAAGGCGTTAGGGTTGAATTCCTGCCAGCCAGCACTACGTCTCTTATACAACCGATGGACCAGGGCTTTCAAGGCCTTATACATAAGGAATACCATGTCCAACCTCGTACGTAGCCTTGATAATGCCACCGAAACCGAAGCCGAAAACGACACGTTCACCCTGAAGGAGTACTGGAAGTCTTTCACCATTGCTACATGTCTTCAAAATGTTCATAAGGCATTGCAAGAGATGAAGCCCTGCACCGTTATTGCAAGCTGGAAGAAGTTGTGGCCTGAGGTTGTGCACGACGACAAGGGATTCACGCCTGAAAAAATCCAACACTCGGCTGTTCAAAAGGCTGTGCAATTAGCTTCGTTAATCAAAGGTGAAGGATTTTGCCGATATGACGAAGGAAGACGTAGATGAACTGATTGACTTAGAATCCGAACCACTCGCCGACCAAGACTTAGAAGCACTGACGAAGTCTGCTGCCGAGGAAGACGACGAAGAGGAAACACCGAAAGAAGCCGATGAAACAATCGAGCAAAGTGGATGGTCGTTAGAGCGATTAGGTAAACTAATGAAACTAATTAACGAAGTGAAGGAGTGCTCACAAAAATGGGACAACGATACGGTTCGATCAGTACAATTTTGCAATAAAATAGAAGAACTGATGACTCCTTATCAAATGATTTTCGATAGGCTAAAGAGGCAGAGAAAACAACTGCCAATAACAATGTTTTTCCAGCCGAGCCAGAAAAAAAGGGTACCGATGGCAAGAACTGTTCCTGAAGTTGTAACGACTGACGAAGAAATTGCCGATTCACCTTCCACAGAAGAGGAAGTGGTGTCCCCCGAAAAGACACCACTTGCTGAAGATATGTAATTTTTAATTTTAAGGCTTAATATCTTAATAATTGTTCATTATTTCAGCAATAATGAGCAGTATTGTAATGGGAGGGTTAAATAGTTGTACAGGGAGGGTTTTAAAAGTCTAAATGCACATAAATATATACGTAAAAATCGGCGATCCCACTTCGCAGAAAATCTCCTTTCGCGGGGGATTTTGGAACGCATCTACCGCGATACACGAGGGAACACTGTAATATACAATATAGAATATACAAGTCGTAACGTTTCGTAGACTAATATGTTTCTTCTGGTGTAGAATATACAAATCGTAATAACGTTTCAAAGACATGCAATTCATAGCAACGTTGCTAGACTGGTATATTTCATCTGGTTTGGTTTGTTTTGAATTTCGCACAAAGCTACTCGAGGGCTATCTGTGCTAGCCGTCCCTAATTTAGCAGTGTAAATCTAGAAGGAAGGCAGCTAGTCATCACAACCCACCGCCAACTCAATAGTGGTATTGACTGTCAATTTATAACGCCCCCGCTGCTGGGTGGGCGAGCATGTTTGGCGCGACCTTCAGATTACGAGTCGCACGCCTTATCACGCTTGGCCATGCCGGGCCTATTTCATTTGGTATAGAGCATATAAGTCATAGCAACATTTCTAAACTTTACTATATTTCTTCCAGTACAGAACACATACATAAGCTTTAGTTCTTGTGATGCTAATTTGAACCTGATTGTAGATTTCTGACGATTGGGACGAGTTCTGCCGGAACTTCTTGATAAATAATCTAAACCAAAACTAGTAAGATCGCTTTATTATAGCCAAGAGTAATAACAAGATGTTATGTTAGTCCGAAATGAAATTCGCTTGCATTTTGACACTTTAAATCCAAATTTGGCCGAACAGGAAACATCGCTTTAAATCTATTATTAATCAAACGGAAATTTTGTTTTTGGAATTTCGCACAAAGCTACTCGAGGACTATCTGTGCCAGCCGTCCCTAATTTAGCAGTGTAAGACTAGAGGGAAGGCAGCTAGTCATCACCACCCACCGCCAACTCTTGGGTTACTCTTTTACCAACGAATAGTGGGATTGACCGTAACATTATACACCCCCACGGCTGGGAGGGCGAGCATGTTTAGCGCGAACCCGCGTAACCAAACGGAAAACATCGTTTTAAATCGTTTATTAACCAAATAGAAAACATCATTGTAACCGAAAAAAAAATGAAATTAACAGTTAGAATTCAAAACATTTTAAACAACCGCACTTTACATGTACAGCATTACTTAAACAACAAATCTGAGTTACGATAAAGAAACGGGCTACATGTGGATAAAATCAAACAAACTGGATTAGACTAATTTCATGTAAACATGAGTTGAAAGTAAACGTAAATAAAGACAGACTGAACTAGAATACTTTTATACAAACATATTTCAAAACTGAGCTAGGATCAAACTAAATAAATTCGAATAAATACCAGGATAGAGTAATGTTACACAAAAGTTGTAAGACAGTTACTGTCTCAGTATTACGGTGCTGCTTACCTAGATTCACCTTTTTTCAAACTCCGGCATTTTTCTATCTCTTACCTGCATAATTAAAAAGAATCTTTCGTATTTTTCGAGGCTGGGTTTTCTTTTAGTCTTATCAATGATACGGTAAAAAACTTGGATTTCTTGTTGAATCTAAAATATTTATTTCGAAGGGTTAGTAAACACGATAATTTAGCTTTTCAATTCAAGCTAATCACGAACTGTCCTGTGGAGAAAGCTGGAGTAACGTTAATCCACCACTACAGTTTTTAATAATTTCTGCTAAATATCTGAAAAACATTGACTTTTTTAAAAGTTACTCTATCCATTTGCAAACTGTGGACATTCTTAATGCCAACTAAAAGCTATAAATTAAACAGTGATTGGCCAATAATTCTTAAAATAAGCACCCCTTCTCAAACAAATGGAGCTATAAAAATCTATTACAGTCACAAAATTCGGTTAGGTTGGTCTTAAAAACTTTGCATGGTATTGTAATTTTTCTTAGAGACACAGCAGTCATACATTGGACTTGGAGCGTATGGGAACAGAAGGTTTGTTGAAACTGCGAATCAATCCTATCTGTTGATTTGCTGGCTCCTGTTAGTTTAAGAAACTTCGTAGTTTTGTATGGCCCGTGAAAGACGTACCATGTTCGACTTATTGCTACCCTGTTGGTTGTTTGAAACATTATGATACGTGCAAATGTCACTAATACAAAATGACGTCAGAGATAAATTATAACAGCGTAGAATTTTGTAATTAAAGGTATAAAACATTTCGTCAATACCCCATAATCTTGCAAATTTCAGGAGAGAAACAAATGAAGACACCCATGGAGACTCGGTAAGTAAAATTGATTCAAATGTGAGTCATAATACTTTACACAGGGAGCTCCTGTGAGAAACACAGTTTCCATGTTCGATTTAACCAATATAAAACTAGCTCGTGTCGTATTTCACATATACCTACACTTTTCCACTTGTTATGTTTTTGTAATTAACAACATAAGTAGCTCACCTCCGTAGCAGTTGAAACATATTTAAATAAACGTTTCGGAATCTGTAAATTCTGTCGTCAGTGATTTACACAAAGCGAATCTTGAACTGATTATAACTGAACATTAAGACTTTTCATTTTAAATGTTTTTGAGAGATATCTGTGAAATAAGTGTAACGTCTCCAAACTTTATACTTCACTCTCACAATATCAACTACAATGTTAAAGTTCAGCATCAGTGTTTGTAAATGAAAACAGGTTATTATTTTGGTAGTGGTATTATAAATATATTCGTAATATCGAATGATTCTCTTTCGTGACAGTGAGGTACAGACGTGAACGTGAATATGGTTGATGTTTTTAGTTTGACAGCAAGCTTATTTCTTGAGTAAAATACTGATTACAAGCACATACTTCTAATAACTCAATTGACATCCTTTATACTGAGAAATCTCGAAACTTATTGAGTGTTATTAGATTGCTGTTAAGCTGAACAAACTTGTTGAAAAATACATTAATATCCGAAATGGTAATGCAATTGAACATTAAGAATAGTTCCTAAGTAGAGAAGAAAAACATATATTCAAAAAAGGACTGCTGATTATAAAAGACTTCCACGTTTCATAAGTCATTTTAACCTCCAGAAAGTTGTAAAAATAATTTAACTTTAGGAAGAACAATCTAGCCCCAAAGTGAAGAACAACCTAGTCCCAAAGTGAAGTTAAATTTAGAAGGTTAACCTAGCCCCCCAAAAAAAACAAACAAACAAACAACTGATTATAGTAAAAGTGAAGCAGGACAATTCAATTACAAATAAAGCCTGGCGGTTTTGAGAGAAGAAAATGTTTACAATCTTACATGGACAACATTCTCCCGTCTCATTAAATTAAGTGTGTTTTATGAATATATTATAATGAGAAGCGTTTCTCTTACGAAAGTCAGCATACAACTAACACCATGAAAATACATACCATCATAAGTTACCCAACTTCACTGTTTGAAATTTCTCTATTCTTGTTTTCGTCTTTCTATGTTGCTAAGCACAAATCTACACCATAAACTAGTTGTTCAATGCCATTAACAAAGACTGAACCCAGAATTTTAGTCTTATAATCTTTATAGTGTAGCTTTGAATCACAGGAAGACTTGCTGATTTCTCTTAAAATTTTTGTTTTTTTGTTGTTGTTATTGTAGAGACTCGGAAAATCGTTTTGTTTTGAATCATATTTCTGATAACATGTGTTTTAGTACATTTACCAGTAATTTTATAACTTATTTTGAGCCATTAGGTTTAAAAGGTTTAGTTATATATGCCAAGCTGCAGTCTGCATATGAATCCAGTGAGAGTTACTGACTATAAATAAAAAAATATAGGTTTGTTTTATCTGTTTCAATTACCATTTTCGTTTTATTTGCTTGGCTATTTTATTTTAAAGCTTGAACTTATCTGTGCTTTCTTTTTTAAAATCATTTATAAAATTTGCAGCTAAAAAAGGATCTTAAAGAGAGGATATGTAGAAGAAAAATAATATTCACTAATGACAAAAAGGATCTTGAAAATTAGATTTTAAATTGAGAAATATCTGTGTTTTCCCTACAAAACAGTATGCTGTAAGAATAGGGCATTAAACAAAAACACAAAGTAATTTGAAATGACTTTGGAAATTCTGATTGATTAATGTCTAGGCTTATTTTATACTCGCTAAGCAACTATAAATCTAAATAATTAAGGATCTCAGATCCTGAGCTTTAATCGAAATCGCAGATTGATTTATTTCGTTAATCATTTAGAGAAAACAACTGGATTAACCAAACTCTTTTTTTCGTACAAACGTTTGATCCCTCGAGACATTAGAGAAGCGAACAGTCAGAACATTCTCGCATATTGTATACTGACATTTAATACTGACTTAGTTTGTCTCTAATCTGGCTTCCACAACTAAGAATAACTATTTACGTAGATTTACTTTTTCATAAGGTAACAATTTTTTATAGCTAGCCAACGTTTAAACTTCTGTTTGTTTGTTAGATTTCGCGCAAAGCTATTCGAGGACTATCTTTCACTAATTTTGAAGTGATAGTTACTACCTCCATGTACCAGGTTTAAGATATGTTTAACTGACATATATAAAAGACGTCTATCATTTTTAAAATGTATATTCACACGCAATTTATCGATACACACATTTTATGTTAATGTTTACAAAATATAGCTTAATAACAACTAAATATGTAATTTTGAAACACAATGAACTTATGGTAAGAGTCCCGTTTTTGCGTCAGCAGGTTTCGAACCACGAACGTTGGGAATAACAACGTAAACATACTAACCATTACACTACATCCAATTCGAGCATCAGTTTCAGCTGTTGTTTCTGTGTAATAGTGACAAAGACAGAATAAGTTATGGTTATAACTTGTTATTTTGCAGCACGATTTCAACTAAAAGGGACATTGTATTTACTAACGTCATTATTTTTCCCACTTTTTCTTTCCTCTCTGAAGCGAATCAACCGAGTCCGGGTCTAAGGGTCCATTATGAGTAACTCAAAACTCATGGGAGATATCCAAGAAAGGTATAGCATGTATTCGTGCTCTAAAGGAATTGGTATGCATTGTTGTCTTGAACGTATAACTGAATGCTTTGTCTTGAGGAAGTTATCACTAATTGGCATTTCCTTACTGAATATTGCTCTTCATGTTGATCCAATATATTACATACTTAGCCTTATTTTTGACATTTTTATCCGCATCTTTAACTTAGCATTATAAATATACTCTATAATAACATCTGAAATACTGTATGAAGGAAAGAAAACGATTTTTGAAGACATTTAAATAGATATACATTTTGTCCAGTGGAATAGCATACTCCCATTTACCTCATAACAGACAGATATTCTTTCATTGTGTTATGTGTTTAAAAAGAGCTTGAGATGAGAAAATGGATTTCGCAGCACTTTTGTAAAATAAAAATCCATGTGAATTATCTTGTTCACAGTTCCAAAGAAGGTTCCTACTTTATTTACAATGAACCGCTGACAAACTGTTTTACTTTTTTCACTGTCGCCGGTGCGAATTGATAGCTGATGGTTGAGTAGCCTATCAACGTAGCCCTGTTGGAATCATGCTTCCTTTACCAAACCCAAACTTTCCAACACTACAAAAATCATTCTTCTAAACCCTAAGGTTTCGTACCTTGCATGTTTTTATTGCGAAATAGAATAGCTTCATCTCGTAAAGTTATGTAACAAAACTTCCATGAGGAGTCACTTTAGTCACAATCTGCACTTTTTAACCACTACACATTAACAATTACACGATATAAAATAGATAAAATTTAAAAATATTAATTTACCTATGACAATACTTTAAAGTCTAAGTTATGTATCTGTAAAGAAATTTTGAGATGGATTAATATCAACTGTATATCATAATACACTGGATTGTTATAATAAAAACAAAAGATCTGGTAATGATACTTTCAGTGCATAAAGTTCCTATATTGGTAATCGAAAAGCTAATCGGTATTATGAGCAACATCGAGTTGATAAGGAGGATTGACAACAGAAAAGTCTGGCATGCCATGGTCGTCGATGTCTGCCGCAGATTTGACACATGAAGAAGAAGAAGAATCGGTATTAGATATTTTACGCTTATATTAGTACATTAATAAAACATATTTCGAATATTTTCTTTCAAAGATTTTAAACTATTTTTTTCAAATTATTCTAACATATCAAAAAGTTCATAAACTTTTTAAGTTTCAATAACATTTAGAGTCATTTAAACACCAAAGAAAAGCATGTTTTAACGAGCGAAATTTTTTTATTATGCCGTTTGGTGTCAACAAAATATTAAAATAATTTTTACGCCTTGACTCTTAGAGACACTTAAAGACTATCGCGTTATTTAGTTAAAGAGATTAGAAGATCAGTAGATGTCACTGTCGTTAAAAGTTCTAACACGTTGTCACGTTTGCTGAAAAGGTCGGCAAATTTAATGCTTAAAATACAACCTTTGAATGAAAAATATTCAAGCTTTAATAGAATAACTCTGCGTGCTAAATATTTTATAAACAAACTAACTGACACAACGTCTTTTTTGATTAACAGTGCAACAATACCGAATCACAGTATACCAGCAGGGATGTATTAACGCATAGGCACACGAGGCACGTGCCTGGGGCGGCAAATTTTGACCAAAAAAAAAAGAAAAAGAATGGACACCATTTTAAAATGTAGTCCCTAGTTATTAATTACCCCTGCCATTTATGCCGCCCCAATAACCTCTTGAATATGGACCCCCCCCCCCCACACACACACACACTCACTATTCCACCACACCGTCAGGTCGGTCGCTTCAAGTTTAAAAGATTTCTAACCTTCCCTCCCTGAGTCCCACCTAATACGCCTCTCTCCCCCCCCCCCACATCATCAACCCATCCGCTTTCACCTCAGTTATTTATTTGTGTTTTTCAAAAACCCCAACATGTTTTTTACTCATGTTGACACACCAAACAATGAATTACCTGCTACTCAGTGTGCTACGCCTACATAAAAAATATTTTATCATGGCCTAATAACGTATTTTGTTTTGTGAAATTGCGTATACGAAAATTCGGATTTTCGGTTGCTTCAGGCTATTATCTGGAAAAATATATTTTGAAATATTCTTCCTTATCATTCACAGTTTAGCTTAATTGATTATTTTTAATTGATTGATTGAATATGCGCTTGTCTAGATTCCAATGTAGTCCTTACAAAATAGTTCCTTCAAATTCCCTAGCAATTATAGGCATTTGTTAGAATAAAGAAGGGGTAGTGGCAGACTCCAGAATACCAGAACAGAAAGGCGCACAGTCACTGGAGCAGGTGAGCGTCGACGGAATCGGCTGCGGATGTCACGCATAATCGTTTTTGCAGGCAGCCGACCACGCTCTATCAATGAACTTGACTCCCAGGGGACGCGGTTGTACCGCACGGGGTCTGGATAGTTTTGGGCGATACAGGTATTTGTTACTGGTAGTATAGAATTTGAAATAGTAAAGTGTGTTAGAATTTATAATTTGATTGTCAATAGCCCAGCACCCGTTAACATGGATACATCGGCAGTAATATAAATCAGTAGTGCAGAAGCTCCCCTTTTTCGTGTATATTTTGTTATGGACTTATGGTTGCAAGTCGATAATTGTTTTACCAACTACCATAAAACTCATTATCTGCCGGACGAATATATGGTTCATCAACATATTTACAATATAATCGACAATATAGATAATAACGTGGTAAGCGATATTGGTGTCAAAATGTAGAATTCGTCATGCTTTTACTTATTCCTCCGTCACCCAATATCTTACTATAAGTTATATCGTGTTGTCAGTGTCCAAACCTCCACAAGAAGCACAATTCTTGTGAGGGCGAGGGTCACTGGGGGTCAAACGGCTCACGAATCTCTGTGAGGTTCGCGCGGCTGCCATAAATAGCTCGATCCCACGAAAATGACTCAGATCCAGATGATCTGAGATGTGAAAGTAACAAATTCACTGTCAATACTCAATATACGATCAGTGGATAATAGTGATATCGTCATGAGTAACATATGCCGAAAATTGAGTGGAGCAGCTTATAGGAAGATAGCAAAGTTAAAAAATGAAAACACACGTGATGTTTTGGATAAGACACCGACGATGGAGGCCTTTTTTGCTAAACAAAGGCAAGAACAGCCTACTAGTGATGATGTTCAAACCAACAGCAATGGAGGGAATACACATGACGGGCCTAGCAGTAGCAGTTTTGAACAATCTGAACGACCCGAACATATCGAACTGCAGCTTGAACAAGTGACGTCATCATCAGCAGGCCTAGTAAGATCTGCCGGTTGCGTGCCTGAAACGTCAATGGTTCCAGCAAGTTTTCCAGACAAAGTAAGTTCAGATCCAGCAGAGTGGATAAAGATGATTACACAAAAGATTATGTTGCCACACATGCAATCCTTCAAAACGATGACTCGGATTTCAAGAACTCTGTGAAAAAGGACGGGGAGAAAATAAGATCTGTAACCAAAGGCATGTTTGAAAGAAAACTGCAAAATGGCGAAAAAAGTAAGCGGACATAATTGGTTTATTCAGAGAGCAAAGGTAGACTGTTTTGTGCTCCTTGTCGTTTATTTGATTTTGGAAAAAAATCCAAACTGGCTGACGAAGGCTTTGATGACTGGAAAAATGCTACTGTCTGGCTAAATGAGCATGAAAACTCTCCTGAGCATCGGTCTTCAGTTTTATCTCTAGTAGCAAGGGACAACATGTTGGGACGTGTAGATCTCCAGATGGCCATACAGCTGCACGAAGAAATCAAATACTGAAGAAATGTACTCACTCGTGTGGTAGCTGTAGCGAAAAGATTGGCTTCACGTGGGCTTCCGTTCAGTGGTCGGGATGATAAGTTTGGCTCAGTACACAACGGCAACTTTATGATGTCGTTAGAACTAGTTGCGGAGTTTGACCCCTTCCTCGCTGATCACATTCACCGATATGGCAATGCTGGCAAGGGATCCACGTCTTACCTGTCTTTCAGTACTTGCGACGAATTCATCCAGCTTATGGCAGACCTTGTTCTAAAGAACATTTTAAAGGACGTCAAAACTGCAAAATATTTCTCAATCAGCGTGGACTCGACGCCAGATATATCCCTTGTTGACCAGTTGGCATTCATCATCAGGTACGTGAACAGTGATGGTTCACCTATGGAACGTTTCCTGACTTTTATACCCAATCTGGGCCACAAAGCTGAACAGCTGGCAGAAGTTGTACTTAATCTGCTTCAGTCATATGAGCTTGACATTTCTGAATGTCGTGGACAGTCTTACGACAACGCCAGCAACATGTCTGGTCAGTACAGTGGTCTCCAGGCTCGTATCATGGAGAAAAATCCTTTAGCTATGTATATCCCATGTTCAGCACATTCATTAAATCTTGTAGGAACATGTGCTGCTGAATGTTGCAGAGAAGCATGTTCATTCTTCGAACTCTTACAAAGTCTCTATGTTTTCTTCAATGCTTCAACCCATCGTTGGAAAATTCTACCAAAACACCTGTCCGCAAGTGAAGAAAGTCTCTCTTTGAAGAAACTCAGTGACACTCGGTGGTCCGCTCGTGAAGATGCTTGTCAAAGCCTCAACAGAAACTGGCAACAAGTGTTTGATGCCCTCACCACCATGGAGGGAAATGCTATGGAAAAACCAGCCGCTAGGAATGAGGCCGCTGGACTTCTTTCCAAATTAGGAACGCTAGAAACAGCTATTTTGTCCACAGTTTGGGGAACAATACTAGAAAGATTCAATGCTGCCAGTAAAAAGTTGCAAAGTGCTGATATGGACATCGGACTTGTAGTCGAGCTTTATGCTTCCTTGCTGCGGTTTGTGAAAGATTCAAGAGAACTGTTCGATCATTTTGAAGACAAGGCGATGTTGAAGTCCAGGATGAAGACGTACGAAATTAAGCGAAAAAGGAAGCAAACATTTTCATATGGTGACACCCAGGCAGTGGAAGAAGGCAGAGAGGCATTTAGAGTAAATATTTTCAATGTGATCATTGACAGACTTTGCTCAGAACTACAGCGAAGACAAACCGCTTATGTAGAAATCCACGCAAGGTTTGGATATTTGTTCAAGATAACAAATCTTGAACCCACTGATGTCATCAGTCAAGCTGGAACACTGTTGAAACTCTACCCCAATGATTTGGAAGTGAGCTTCGTAGATGAATGTATACATTTCCGCGCACATCTTGTGAGTATGAAAGTGCAAAATGATGACTCTTCTGCGTTAGCAGTATACAGAAATCTGCGCATGTTTCTGTGCATTCCAGCAACTAATTGTACATCGGAGAGATCTTTCTCGGCTCTCAAACGTGTGAAAAATTACTTGAGATCAAGAATGACAGAAGATAAACTAAATGCCCTGTCACTCCTCGCCATTGAAAGTGATATTGTTTGTAGAATAAACTATGACGATGCAATAAACATGTTTTCGGAACAGAAGGCCAGGAGAAAGCCTGTATATTCAGCCGCAGAATAATATTTAATGATAATTGATTTTGATATTTCATTTTGTATTGTGTTGGAAAATAAACGTTGTGTTGATTTTGAATGATAACAACTGTGTTTGTCTGTTGTTGTGATGGTGATGCTTGGTGCAAGTTGTGGCACGAAGGGGAGGCGGCAAAAGTATCAACCTAACCTTGTGCCTAGGGGCGCCGAAATCCTAAATACGTCTCTGTATACCAGTATATTGTTACTGATGCCTTAACGACAAAAAACGAGTTACTAGGCCTATTTGGTGATTGAAAAGTGTTCGTTTAACTTATTAAAAGTTTGATCCATTTTGCTGATTTTATTTGCCTATAATAGGAAATACTATACTTGCGTATTGAGATTGTAATCATATCGGTAAGATTGTTTGTATGAGATAAGTGTTAAGAATTTCGTGTAAAGCTAAAAGTTTACTGATAAAACATACGTATAATAATGTAAATTAAACAGTGTAACACAAATAAATTTTGGTAAGATGGAAGGCTTGTAAGAAAATTCCTTAATGTTCAACAAAGCCTAATTAAATTTTAAGTAATTCTCCTGTCATAACCTTCGATGTCACATGACAATACCGAGTATGATTGTTATCAGTGTAAAATAGTTAAACAGGATAAAGCTAGTGGTATAGCAATAATTTTAAAGGCTTATAACGCCAAAACCCCATACTACACAGATAGCCCATTGTGTAGTTTTGGGTCTAACTACAAACAAAGTAAAATAAAGCCGTGAACTTTCAGGAAGTGGTTTTTAAAACCGATTAAAGCATAATCATATACTAGCTTTTTATGTCTCGTTACACTACACACGCCTATCAGTAACATGCAACAACTGTCATCTCATTAATCACGTTCTTATTTAACCGAGTAATGGATGATCTGTATAAGCTTGTTTGTTTTTGTATTTCGCACAAAGCTACTTTAAGGCTATCTGTGCTAGCTTATAACGCTCTTACGGCTTAAAGGGGGAGCATGTTTGGTGCGACGGGGATTCGAACTTGTGACTTTCAGATTACGAGTCGAACACCTTAACTCACCCGGCCATGCCGGGCTCATACTAAATGAACGATATATGGAGGTTCTTCTGCCAAATATTCGTTTTCGACACAAACATGGAAATAAAAATACATTTTTGAGAATTTTTGAAAAGTTGAATTGAACTAAACTGAAAAAAATCAATAAACAGTGGGATGAAAAATATTAAAGAATTCTGGAGAATTATGAGAATGAAAAGAACACAGGAAGAAATAATTTGAAAAGCAAAATCAAAACTGTTTTTGAAAAGAATTGAATTAAGTTCGAGAAAGAGCAACAGACAAATCAAATAAAGAATTTGCATAATGAAATAACTATAGGAGTAATTCAGATAATGGAGACATTTAAATGGTACATTGAAGTATCTATGAATCACGAGGGGACCTTAGAATCCTGAAGAGAAACGTGGATATTTTAATCTAATGTAAAATGTTTCACAATTGTGCTACTAATACATTATTTTGAATCATTTAGTGGACACCCCCTGTTCCGGTGGCTCAGCAGTAAGTCTAAGCCAAGCTAAAAATTGGGTTTAAGCACCTACGGTGGGCACACCATAGATTTCGCATTGTACAGATTTGTGCCTATCAATAAACAAGTAAGCAAGAGACACACGAATTAAGATTCTCCAAAGAAATATTAAACCCTATTCATTATTCGGTTTTCTACTTATTATCAATTAGACTGGTTGGAGGGAATTCCACCCCTTATAAATAATCCCTAATATTGTCCTTCTTCCTCGTGAATACTCAAACTCCTAATTGGATGTGGCTTGACATGGCCGAGTGCGTTAAGGCATGCGCTCGTAATCTGAGGGTCGCGGGTTCGCATCCTAGTCGCGCTAAACATGCTCGCCCTCCCAGCCGTGGGGGCGTTATAATTTTACGGTCAATCCCACTTTTCGTTGGTAAAAGAGTAGCCCAAGAGTTGGCGGTGGGTGATGATGACTAGCTACCTTCCCTCTAGTCTTACATTGCTAAATTAGGGACGACTAGCACAGATAGCCCTCAAGTAGCTTTGTGCGAATTTCAAAAACAAACAAACAAACCTAATTGGATAGGAAGCTGGCCTTTTAATTATGACAGATATTGAACAAACTGTGCAGCTTATACAGAGAGCCCGGCATGGCCTAGCGCGTTAAGGCGTGCGCTTCGTAATCTGAGGGTTGCGGGTTCGCGCCCGAGTCGCGCCAAACATGCTCGCCCTCCCAGCCGTGGGGGCGTTATAATTTTACGGTCAATCCCACTATTCGTTGGTAAAAGAGTAGCCCCAACGGTTGGTGGTGAGTGGTGATGACTAGCTGCCTTCCCTGTAGTCTTACACTGCTTAAGTAGGGACGGCTAGCGCAGATAGCACTCGTGTAGCTTTGCAAGAAATTCAAAAACAAACAAAAAAAGACAAATAATTTAGTAAGTGAGAATTGGAAAAACAAATTATGGAGCTATAGGAAAACAACTTGGTCAAAACGTCAAATCTAAACAGTAATGCACAGGTATACACCCTTAGAATTCCCCTTGTATGCGTGTGAAGTTTCAGGTCTCTGGGTTATATCCTCTTGAAGCTACGGTAGCCACACACATACAAACAGGATCTTTTGGTGTTATATTACTATTAATTATAGTGAATAAATAGTCGTCCAAAACACCATATGGAATTAGTTTGTGAAAACAAAAGTTACATTCTAAAATAAACTGTTCCTTACAGTAAGTATTCTGAAGTATCTAGTACAGTTTACGAATCACGCCTAAACTTAATTCTAATTTAATTAAATTAAATGACGTATTTCAATACTAGTTGGAGTATTCCTCCCTTGAACGAAAATTATGTAAATTCATGGTTAATGAACATGAAAAGTTGCTTCCCTTATATGCAATTGTAAAAACAACGCCCATAAAAACTGCCAACACATAATTAGAAACCGCAAATTTCTATGTATTTTTCCATCCACCCATCCCATTAAGCATACAAATTTGGTGAAGATCCATCACGAAGGGGAAAAGTAGTGGAAAAAATCATCCAAAAATCATAAAACTTGTACATATCCTCGACATCAGTTTTGGTGAGGATCCATCTACATCTTGCAAAGTAGCGACATGAATATAAACAAACAACACTTTTATATTTATTTAGATTCTATTTTGACTCGTAAATAATTACCGCTCTTCAATAGACATTGATGAAATATCTCTATGAGTAGTAAACAAAGTATTGTAGAAGAAACGATGTATTATCTTAAAAAAAAACACAGAATACTGTTAATATGTGTTTGTGTTGTTTTTTATTGCAAAGCATGGAAATCAAACGAACTATTTTAAAGTTGCAAGTCTATAAAGTTACCGCTGGACCCATCTAGGAACACAAATATCACGTTTCTATGGATATACATTTAGTGGAAGCTCCATAAATCACAGTTTATTTTGCAAGCTCCTCCTTTGTTGATTCATGACTTACAGTTTTTTAAGTAAACTAAATAAGAATTATATTTACTAGGGTAACATGTTAGAAATTGAATTCGAAGTTCTCCATCAAATCTTTCACCTCCTTACCTCGAATATTTTCTTTTTTCCCAATGTTGTGTTTCTATAAAGGCTCTTACATTTCTCATTTTATTTCTTTAGATAGGGTGTTCGATATGCAAATAAGTAAGACATCCTTGTTTCCGAGTAGTTCCGCTCGTCTGTTATTGATGCTTTTGGCGTTGATACCAAAAGTTGTCAAACCTACTCAAACAACAACAACAAGGGAAACTGTTCGGTTTGAGGTAAGTTAATACAATTCCTAGTTTTACTAACATGATTTGAATAGGAGCAAGTGAGGTATTACTTCCAAAACTTCCTCATTGCCGTAATCATATAAAAGATTGCAATAATTAATTTACGTGCAATCATTTTGACGAAACTACAGATTACTAAATGCATGAACAAAGATGTCTTTATCAGGAGAGAGAGCAATATTCTTTGTATTTGTCATTAATAACAACAAAAAATACTGAAAGCATTGAACAGCTCAATTGCAGTACCAATGTTTAATCGTCGTATGAGAGACCTTGTCTTCACATCCATAAGATAGCTATAATTATTCTTTGGGGGAACGCTAAAAAGAGGCCTTGCATAGTTAGGTAGTTAAGGCACTCGACTCGTAATCTGAGAGTTCGAATCCTCGTCACAATGAACATGCTCCCCTTTTAACCGAGGGGGCATTATAATGTCACATTCATTTCCACTATTCGTTGGTAAAAGAGTAGCCCCAGGGGTTAGCGGTACGTGATGATGACTAGCTTTATTCTGTCTAGTCTTACACTGCTAAATTAGGGACGAGTAACGCAGATAGTCCTCGTGTAGCTTTGGGTGAAATTAAAAAAATAAACAAATTGAATTAACCTTTTGGCATAAGTTTGTTTTGAATTTTTCGCAAAGCTACCAGAGGGTTATCTGCATTACTCGTCCCTAATTTTGCAGTGTAAGACTAGAGGGAAGACAGCTAGTAATCATCACCCACCGCCTACTCATGGCTACTCTTTTCGCCAACGAAGAGTGGGATTAGCCCCTCTGCTGAAAAGGCAAGGATGTTTGATGGAACTGGGATTAGAAAACGCTACCCTTAGATTACAAGTCGAGCGCCCTAACCACCTAGCCATACCGGGCCATCATTAACGTAACAGGTACTTTGAAACCAGTAGTTCTAAGTTCAAGATTCTGTCCGGACATCTCCTTCATTATCCGCTCACACAAAAAGTATAGATGCAATTATTGAACAAAAAAACAAAGAAGAGGGCAGTCAACCAATCAGAAACACCTCACCACCAAACATTTCTATTAAAATATTGGCTGTCATTCTTATGACGCATTCACATTCAAGTGCGGGAAATATTTATGGTATTTTACAAACTCAAACCTGACTTTCCGTCTCTGAAATCCAAAGTTCTATCGAGGGCCAATCCGACCCTAAACAAATTATTCCATTAGATTCTGATATTTCTTTGTTCAGGATTCCTTTTCTTTATTACTTTTGTCCTTACAATACACATCATACACTTTAAAACAAGTACTGTTTTACAAGTTTCGATTCTTCTATGCTAGAAAATATAATATACTTTCCAAGGGCTAAGATTTAAATAAACTAAAAACTTGTGTACAGAAAGAAAAAGCAAAATATTGTAAAATATGTATTTTTAAACTTTAGAATTATAAATTGCACCATTTATTTTCACAGGCAGATGCTAATGATGGGGATAAAAGTTTTGTACCTATCACCCAATCGTCTACTCCGAAAAATGTGAAAGAAATTGATGAACGTTTAAGCTCGTTTTCCGGCCTCAGATATAAAAAACATTATGCTTAAAGTAAAAGAATGGTCCCGTTTTTCAGCTTAAGAGGAAAAAAAGAGCAGTTTGATCAAAATGGGACACCTCTATCATTCGGCGCAAGAACGAAAAAAGAGAATTTTGATTGAAAAAAAACAGGAGCTCTATTATTCGGATCAAGAAGAAAAAGAGGATTTTAATAAAAGAAAAACAGGAACTCTATTTTTCGGGTCAAGAAGAAACAAAGAGGATTTTCATCAGAAAACAGCAAATCCATTTTGTGGCTCAAGAGGAAAAAAGTTAGATTTTAATAAAAAAAAATAACAACCCCATTTTTCAGCTCAAGAGGGAAAAAGAGGATTTTAATCATAAAACAGCAATTACGTTTTCCGAATTAGAGGTAAAAAAGAGCAGTTTGATCAAAAAAAGCATCTCTATTAATCAGCTCAAGAAGTAAAAAAGAGGATTTTGATAAAAAAACAAAACAACAGCAACTCCGTTATTCGGCCCAACAGAAAAAAAAAGGTGATTTTGATCAAAAAAGAGTAATTCCGCTTTTCGGCTTAAGAAGAAAAAAAGAGCAGTTTGATCAAAAAAGGGCATCTCTATCATTCAGCTGAAGAAGAAAAAAGAGGATTTTGATAAAAAACAACAGGAACTCTATTATTCGGCTCAAGAAGAAAAAAGAGGAGTTTGATCAAAAAACAGTAATTTCATTATTCGACTCAAGAGGAAAAAAAAGGTGATTTTGATCATAAAACAGTAATTCCGCTTTTCGGCTTAAGAGGAAAAAAAAAGCAGTTTGATCAAAAAAGGACATCTCTATCATTCAGCTCAAGAAGAAAAAAAGAGAATTTTGATAAAAAAAAAAACAGGAACTATATTATTTGGCTCAAGAAAAATAAAAAAAGGAATTTGATCAAAAAACAGCAACTCCATTATTCGGCTCAAGAGAGAAAAAAGGTGATTTTGATCAAAAAACAGTAATTCCGCTTTTCGGCTTAAGAGGAAAAAAAGCAGTTTGATCAAAAAAGGGCATCTCTATCATGCAGCTCAAGAAGAAAAAAAGAAGATTTTGATAAAAACAAACAAACAGGAACTCTATTATTCGGCTCAAAAAGAAAAAAAAGAGGAGTTTGATAAAAAAACAGCAACTCCGTTATTCGGCTCAAGAGAGAAAAAAAGATGATTTTGATCAAAAAACAGTAATTCCGCTTTTCGGCTTAAGAGGAAAAAAAGCAGTTTGATCAAAAAAGGGCATCTCTATCATGCAGCTCAAGAAGAAAAAAAGAAGATTTTGATAAAAACAAACAAACAGGAACTCTATTATTCGGCTCAAAAAGAAAAAAAAGAGGAGTTTGATAAAAAAACAGCAACTCCGTTATTCGGCTCAAGAGAGAAAAAAAGATGATTTTGATCAAAAAACAGTAATTCCGCTTTTCGGCTTAAGAGGAAAAAAAGAGCAGTTTGATCAAAAAGGACATCTCTGTCATTCGACTCAAGAAGAAACAAAGAGGAGTTTGATCAGAAAACAGCAATTCCGTTTTCGGTCAAGAGGAGAAAAACATCGAGAAGTAAATGCTATTTACCACATGATCTGATATTATGTATCAGATTAATAAGAGACAGTCGTTGCTGTTTTTTTCATTTAAATATGTTTACAAATTCACCTTTCCTATAATAATTCTGTGATGATTTTTAAGTGTTTTAGTCAAAATTACATTTTAAAGTTCAGCCCAGTAGCTCAGCAGTATGTCTGCGGACTTACACGCTAAAATCTGTGTTTCGATACCGTGGTGGGCAGAACACAGATAGCCCATTGTGCTTAACAACTTCTAAACAACATGTTTTAAGTAAGTCCTTTAAGACCTTGTATATTTCTTTCTAAAATTATATTAATAGTACCACCTTCAATTGATAAAATTGAAAGCTACAAAATCTGATATTAAATCTGAAATAAAACTAATTCAACAACTACACTAAAAGCTGTTCGTAAAATTATTAAAAATGTAGAAAATGTTTTTAAATCAATATAAAATTCTACTATTAAATTTTAAACAAGCAAGTATCATTATAATATTTTGTTTGTGTAGAGCAAGAATCACCAAACTTTTTTCATAGGGGGCCAGATTACTTGGGAAATGAGAAGCGCGGGCCACATGATCATTATGTTCAATACCCATTAGCTAGAACGAAAGTTCTCTGTAAAAGACTTAACACTAAGTTTAGGATGCCACATTAGCCATGTAAGAGTAGTATGAAATACAAACATATAATAAAAAACAAACAGAAATACAACCAACATTTGTATTCACCAAAAGGTTATCAAAGAAGGTGACATTTGTAAAAACAATTGTCACATCGCACATAGTGAGTACATATCTGAATTTCACTTAGCCGCAAAATAAGTTTGTGAGATTTATGAAATTGGCGTTTGGCTTTCAAAATATCTTCAATGTTCGGTTTTGAATTGCTGCATCCAATCATAAGAATTGCTTTCAAATGTTCATCAGTCAACCTTGATCGATGTACCGATTTCACATACTTCATTTTTGAAAGTTCTTGTTCACAAACATAAGTTGTTCCGAACACTGATGTCATACCAGATGCGAACTGCTCCAGTTTTGGAAAATCATCTTCAGGTATGCAGCTGTAAAATTCAATAAGTTGCTCCTTTCTATGTTTTACTTTCAACAAGTCATTTCCTTGCAAACCGATGACCTCCAGCTGAAGTTCCACTGGCACGTCATCAATGACACAATCAAAAGGATTCTGAAAAAGGAGAATGTCACTTTGGATTATGTCAAAAATGTCTCCAAAAATGCTTATTTAAATCATTAATAATGTTTTTTATGAAACTCCAGTTTGACATCTTCTGAAATTCCAGCCTGAAACTCATTGAAACACTGAAAATGAGAGGTTTCTTCCTTCCAAATGTGCTTCAAATAATGACAGCTTTCTCCGAAATCCTTTATTGATTCTATAAAGATCACAGACAAGGTTATTCTTCTCCTGAAGTTTCAAGTTCAATTCATTCATGTGGGATGTGATGTCAACCAAAAATGAAAACTTTGACAACCAGGTTGAATCCGACAGAAGTGGATTGGCTCTATATTTCTCGATAAGAAATATATCTGTTTCTCTCCTCAGCTTATGAAAACGAGACAAGACTTTATCGCGGCTGAGCCACCTCACCGCCGTGTGATAAGGCAAGTCACAGAAATCCGAATCAATTTCTTCAAAAAACGCCTTGAACTGGCAATGATTAAGTGCATGACCCCGATTGAAGTTCACTGCAGAAATGACTGGTTTCAGTACGCAAGAAATATCTAAGTCTTTTCCACCGAGTGCTTGCTGATGTATGATGCAGTGTGTGAACAGAGCGCTCGGGAGTTGAAGATCTTCCAACTCTTTCCTGATCAGCCCCACCAGACCCTTCTTTACTCCAGCCATGTTTTTTCCTCCATCAACTGTTACACCTCTAAGCTGATTCCACTGAAGGTTATAGTCTTGCAAAGTTTTATGCACTTCCATGAAAATGTCTTCTCCATTTGTTCTTCCGTGCATGTTGCAAATTGATGCCAACTCTTCCGTGATCTGAAAGTTAAAATTAACTCCACGAATGAACACAAAAAGTTTTGAGGTACTCGAGAGATTAGTTGACTCATCCAGTGCCAGAGAATACCATAGGAAGTTTCTAGCTTTTTGGCGTATCTGTAATGCGATGTTCTCTCCAAGTTCTCCTGCTCTCCGTACAACTGAAGTTGCTGAAAGGCCGATACTTTCAAAGAAATTGACTTTTTCAGGACACAGCTCATTTGCTGCTTCCATCTTACACTCTTTGATGAAGTTGCCGTCTGTAAAAGGTTTTCTTTCTCTGCCATCCCATGCACTATTTTGTAACTTGTACGAGTGACGGCTTCATTTTCAGCAAACTTTCTCGTGAAGAGATTCTTTTGAGATTCAAAAACACGTTTCATGGATTCAAATTTCTCAGAATGGAACTTTCCTGAAAATTTCAAATATGTTGATAGATGTTTTGTTTCATAGTGACGCTGAAGATTGTACTCTTTCAAAACGACAACACTTTCGGTACATATCACACAAGTAGCTTTCTGGTGTTTTGTTTCCACAAAGAAGTACTTTTCTCCCCATTCTTCATTGTAACCAAGACACTCAGAATCCACTTTTCTTCTTTTAAAAGTAGCCATAACGATGGGTGAAAAAAAAACAACAACAGGATCTGAAAATGAAAAACACAGAACGCTGTGAGAAAAGTGTTGTACTGGTCCAAGAACGCACAAACAAAATATACTGAAATGTACGATTGCCAAGACACTTACCTAAGAACGAGTTACGAACAGAGCATAACCCGACTAATAGGAGAAATGAGCTTGCTGAAGCGGTAACCCTAGGCCGCTGAATTTACAAGACAAGTCGATAGGACGAGGGTTAAGTCTGTACTTGTTTTCTAAATCCTAATGCTTTCATAAATAGTGCCTCGATATGAATAAACAGGCAGCAAGGTCGAAAGAATAATTTTTCCTATTGGTTAAA
Organism: Carcinoscorpius rotundicauda; assembly: GCA_011833715.1. Classification (NCBI taxonomy): domain Eukaryota; kingdom Metazoa; phylum Arthropoda; class Merostomata; order Xiphosura; family Limulidae; genus Carcinoscorpius; species Carcinoscorpius rotundicauda. The sequence goes on from CM022395.1 coordinate 55,201,523, forward strand.
AATGCGCTCTGACAGCCTTGTTTCTTTTTATCTCAACGTCCTCTGTTTACCAGCTGAAAGCGACCATCGCTGTGGTTTATTTTGTTATGTTTGTTTGTTTGTTTTGGAAATTCGCAGAAAGCTACTCGAGGGCTATCTGTGCTAGCCGTCCCTAATTTTGCAGTGTAAGACTAGAGGGAAGGCAGCTAGTCATCACCACCCACCGCCAACTCTTGGGCTACTCTTTTACCAACGAATAGTGGGATTGACCGTCACATTATACACCCCCACGGCTGGGAGGGCGAGCATGTTTAGAGCGACGCGGGCGCGAAACCGCGACCCTCGGATTACGAGTGCACGCCTTAACGCGCTCGGCCATGCCATTTTGTTATGACAGTCGGACATTTGATGAAATGTCACTTTTTATTTCCAAGCGGCTAGCTGCTGGCAGGCCGGACAAAATGACCTCGAGGGCTGTAGCTTGGTGACCCTTGCAATAGACTGTTGTACTTGGCAGAAGAAGGGACATAACTATCGATACAAAAACGTACAAACTGTCTTCTTTAACATGTATAATCAAAACATGAATATGTTTCAAATTTACAACTAATAACAGTTTTTAAGAAGCTGATTCAAACATTTCATCTTGTTGTTAGTCCAGATGTTTTTAATTCATTCAGTAAAAAGCCTCATTAATAAGAGAATATAATTCTGAATATTCTACATTTACAGAAGTTTTGTGAATAACTGAACTCTCTGGTTTGTAAACTGACGAGGCTCTCCGGAAGTTCGAAACTTTTTTAGGTTGCCAGTAACTTCAGTATTCATGACAGATACTTATGTAGAGGTTTTGTTAAAAAAAATGAGTATCTAAATTTATAAACTTATCATATTAACTGGGTAGCATCTTATAATTTAGCTACTAGACTATATGGTATTTGTTCAACTCAATATTTTACTCACAGTAACTAACCTTTGCAACACCAGTACCTGAAAAAAATATTCTATGTTTGAAGCTAGATGATTAATATCACATGTAATGATTATGATCTAGTACAGTTTTATTTTATATAAGCTAATTTCTCTTGGAAAAATAGACATTTGTGTGACTTTCTTCATTTAACTTCTCTTTCAAAGTTATGAGCTTAAATAAGAAAGCACATAATGATACTATAATAATCATTGGTAAAATAACAATTTATGGTCATATTAAAATGATTATTTCTTATAAACTCGTAACATATGTTTAATATCTGAAGAAGATAAACCAAATGCTGTGTTACAACATAAAGTATGTTACTCTCAAACTAAATCACTTTATTATACATAGAAATTATTGTTTGCCAACATTTTACCAAAGATATTTAGTTCCATTTCTTTAAAAATTATAATAATATGAGAGCAGTGAGTTGGAGAATTGTGTGTTTTTTGTTAAAGCGACAAAATCCAGTCTCTTATCTGGTTATACAATAATTTTTCTTTAATCCATGTTTTTATCAAGTTATTCTGTATTCCTTCTTAGTCCTGCTTCTTGATAAGCTATATTACAATATTCTTTTAATATAACTGTAATTCTCCCTTAACAAATCTTTTCCTTCAGGTCTGTTAACTTGTAAAAAAGTCTGTTTTAATATGCAGTTTGTTTCAACTGATGATTTAAACCCAAGTCCTCAAAGAAAGTTTAGTATTGTACAACACATATTTTATATTGGAATCGTGATCAACCCTTTTTATTGTTCGAACTTGTTGAGATGAAAGATCGAAATAAACATTCCATAAGGATTCTGAATAAATGTTTTATTAATTTAAAATCTTAAATATTTGTAATCTTGTTATAACTAGCAATATATGATGGTTACAATCTAGACTGAGATATGCTGTCAGGAATTTACGAAAGAATCAAAGCAAGTGAATTTAATACTCGATCTGACTACGTGACCCAAGTAATTAAGGATCAGCAGACGATTGTTAGCAATAAACCAGTAAGTAAATGAATTACTTATTTCTTAGTGTTAACATGTGGATTAAGTTTTCTTGACATTTAAGATTTCTTGTTGAATTCTTCGCTGATTAAAGAGCCCAAAAATATCATCTTGAAACTGAAAACAAACTACAGAACAAGTCCATAGAAACTTTGTCTGCTTGACTTTGTTATAATAATTAAATTACAGACACCAGGCAGCAGTCAGAAAAACGAAGTTTCTTTTTTCTAGTACCTCAAGACACTTATAGTGACATACTCCTAAACTTACATAAAAAGTTACCCAATCATTAAATGATTCTCAAACTTAATGTTGTATTCAAAGACAATACTTAGACTATAACACAGTAACAACTATATTCTAATAAAAACTGGTGCTTTTTTAAAGTAAAAGTTTACTGCAATGACGATTTTAGGAATTTGATGAATATTAATAAAATGAATGAGATATATTATCCAAGTTTAATAATTGATTAATTTAACTTTCCAGAACTTAGCCCAGCCTCACAGAAGACTGATTGCTCATTGTCAAATGTATGAAGTTGATGATGCAAACAAGCAGGAATAAATTAAAGAGAAGTGTTCATCCTTAATGATATCCTTATAGTAAGGATAATGTTTTATACCAGATCACTTGAAGCTATATATTTATTTGTGTAAATCTATTACTCTATTATTCTCTGATTTAAATCCAAGTTCAGTTTATTTTACATTTTCTTCAAACATGTTGACAATAGAAGATTTATTTTGTACTAGTGATATTAGTAACTCAGTATGTTGATGGTAGCAGTGGAACCACTATGTCTCGCCTAAACACGTTGTAAGTATTTAAATTCCTTTCTTCTGTCAATTGCAGTACAAATTTTCAATTGCCTTACTAGAAACCTTGTCCTCAGGTCCATAAGACAGCTATAATTATTCTTTGGTATAATGCTAAAAAGAGGCCCGGCATAGTCAAGTGGTTAAGGCACTAATATGAGGCTTACGGGTTCGAGTCCCCGTCACACCAACCATGCTCCCCTTTCAGCCGCGGTGGCGTTCAATCCCACTATGGTTGGTAAAAAAGTAGCTCAAGAGTTGGCGGTAGATGGTGATAACTAGCTGCCTTCCCTCTAGTCTAACAGTGCAAAATTAGGGACGGGCAACGTAAATAGCCCTCGTGTAGCTTTGCACGAAATTCAAAAACAAACAAAGCTTATATATACACTCTTTAATACTATTTAATCATTTTAATAAAGCATACGCTTAATTATGTTACTTTATAGCCAATTGTTTACAATCTTCTATTAACCCTCTTGTGTTGTTTTTAACAATTTGAAAACCTCACATCACAACTACTCCATTAATTATGAAAGTGGTTAATACTTCAAGAGTAGTTGTTGTTGTTTTGAATTAAGCACAAAGCTACGCAATGGGCTATCTGTGCTCTGCCCACCACGGATGTCGAAACCCGGATTTTACCGCTGAGCCACTGGGGGGCACTTCAAGAGTAACACTGAATTTGCAGTTAAGAATTTTCTCGAAAGTATGGAATTTTTCTTGTAATCGTATTAGTAACCGAAAATACTGTTGGAACAATACGTCTTCAACAATTATCTATTTATCCCTGATCATATAAATTCTAATATTATACCTTCTCTGTTTTCACTAGAATTATGCTTATCTTCTCACAGCGCCATAAGTTATCTGCACCATAAGTGTAAGAAATAACATTATTCTTCTTGTATAACTGTAAATACACTTATTTGTATTTTACGTAAAACTATTAGGTTGTCTAGAAATGAAAGTAGTTTTTGAGCTGTGAAGTTTGGAAAAGTAAGAATCCATTGTTGTAAGAACATTCTTTAATCGAAGTAACCGCCATTTGCCTCAACACACTTTTGCCAACGTGTAATGATGCTGTTTATACCCTACTGTAAAATTCAAAGTTTCTATGGTCAAAGAACTTCCTGAAAGCTTCTTCTGCAGCTACCTGAAAGTGTTTATTGTTCAAAAAGTTGTCAAAGAGCTTGAAAAAAAATAAAAAAATCTGTAGAGAAAAGGTCTGGAGAATAATGTGGATGAGCCAGAACCTCGATTTCCAATTCGTTTAATTTTTGGAGTGTCATCCTTAACAGGTCTCATAATGCCGATTTTGTTGATCTTCAGTCAGCTCATGCGGAACCCATTTATTCAACTATTTCATCTTTCCAATCGCACTCAGTTGGTTGGCAATGCTTGATTTGCTTGTGCCTTGCTTTTCTGCAAGATCTCATACTGTTGTGCGAGGATCTGTGTCTCAACTGTTTTCCTTCATGTGTTTCCATCTAAGGATGCCTTCCTTCCACGATTATTGTGGTCTTCCAGACTTTCATCTCCATGTCAAAATCTTTGGAACCAATTCTGAACTATACGTTCGGTAACAGATCCATATCCGAATGCCTTGTTGATGTTCTGAGTAGAGTTGAAACAGTAGATAATTAAAATACTTTTAAGCGACAAACGTTGAATTAAACCAACTAATCAACGCCCACTGTTCGTTGGTAAAAGAGTAGCCCAAGAGTTGACGGTGGGTGGTGATGACTAGCTGCCTTCCCTCTAGTCTTACACTGCTAAATTAGGGACAGATAGCACAGATAGCCCTCGGGTAGCTTTGTACGAAATTCCAAAAGAAACAAAACCAATCAACGATAAGTTATTCAATATTCAGCTTCTAAGTGTCTTCGTGAGAATTCTGAAATTTATTTCTGGACAACCTAATATATTATTTTAAACTACTGCTACTACATCATCTGTAGTCATAATGTGACGGCCTATTCCGCTATTCGTTAGTAAAAGAGTAGCACAAGCGTTGACGGTGGGTGGTGATAACTAGCTGCCTTCCCTCTTAACGTAAATAGTCCTCGTGTAGCTTTGTGCGAAATTCCAAACAAACCTTATCAATCAGAGTGGCTTTCAGCAACATTTATTACTTTTGATTTTATTAATATTTTGCTTTGAATTAGCTTATAAGCCTCATGTTTTAATTCTACTTAATACATTCACATTTGAATATTTCTCATCTAATTCATGTATAATTTAAAGTTATAGTCCTTTCATAAATGAGACCATCTCGCTGAATTAGATTAAAAGTCCTTTAATGTCATTAGTCACCATAAAGGTATATGATTTGTAGCTTTTATTCTCTACTGTAACATCTGGCTCTATATTGTTAATCTTTACCTACTGCTCTGTGATGAGACAATATCACTTTATTCTTCTTTATATTCAAAATATTTATAGTTACGCATTTCACTCTGATGCTCTAATGCAGCCAAAACAATGCCTGATTATCTGTTTCTGAGGGTTCAATAATATTCATTCATTTACCTTATAATCTAATCTAGCTTCAATAACAATCTGACTTATCTCGGGCATCTCTTTAACTGTATAAACTATAAGATAAATGCTAAAGATTTACATCTCCACCTTCGATTGGAAAATAGCATTTTTGTAACAATTTAACTTTTTGAATTTTTTTATTACATACATTACAGGTATTATGTTTCATATATTGCTGTAGAGTTGTCTGAAAGGTCTGTCCATATGTGTGCTTCTTTAGATATTTCCAATTTTACTTTATCTTGATTTACTTTACTGCTATGTGCTGCTTTACTTCTAGTTGCTGGTTATGTGTGCTTCTAACTTCCTCTCTACTGTAACTACTAGTACCACAGGTACTGTTTTTCTCCTTACTGTTATTACCTTTATATCTTTTGACACCTGGGCCTAATGCCATTTTGACTTTGACATGTATCACTTCAATTATAAGTACCAGTACTTGTGATCCTTAGCCTCACTATTTTGTTTAATGTATGTGCGTTCAACAACTGGCTGATTCAGCAAGAACCTATCACAAGTCTGAAGGTATATTTCCTTCAAAACGTAAGATCTCTATTTCCATGTACAAATGTACAATTTATATCTGATAATGAATACGTAACTGTTATAACTACTTAAGAAACCTTAGTCAAATATATGATCTCCTAAATTTACCTGCTTAAATATAAGATAAATGCTAAAGATTTACATCTCCACCTTCGATTGGAAAATAGCATTTTTGTAACAATTTAACTTTTTAAATTTTTTTATTACATACATTATCCATTAGTGCCAGATTCTTATTTAAAACCTCGTACCTCTGCTAATTAGTCGCAAACATTTTATACGCTCTAACTTTAAGCTGACTGCTGGTGAAATTTCCTTTCTGTACACATTCTTCTTTATAACTTTTAGACCTACCTTCAGTTTCATTTTCAGATTCCAACTGAAATTTCATTTTGTGAAATCTCTGCCTCTGACTCTTTTACAAAATCTCTGTTTCTATGGTCACATACAATCAGGATACATGTGATGTTTTAATGGGTATTTAAAACAATCTATTTGCTTGCGTCATTTCTGAGCTTACTACAATTGAAACATTTTACATCTGTTTTATCTTTCAACACTGATTTTATGGTTCTAATCTGTCATTTTGACCTGTTGCTTCTCTCACTCAATGAGTTAGCTTGGAAATATTTGGCTCAGATATTTGTTTTCCTCTGAGCTCTTTCTTGTTACGAAATAGATAAGTGCTGCTCGTGGTGTATTTGCTTTATTTACATTTATTCTCAAATTGTACTACGTCAAAATATTAAAACGTTATTTATGCCGAAACTAAGCCTTATATCTGTTCCGTATCAACAAGGAACTTTCTTGGAGGTCTGTACGACTGGTTAATTTCCTACTGTGATTCTCGAGGAAGATTGATGAAGCTGACTGGCGCTCTCAACAAACCCCAGCTTTTATTCAGAGTTTGTCAGATGTTTCAAAATTTCGGAAATGTTAATACATGAACAATATATACCAAAAACCGAAGATCTTGGCCATATACTTGCATAACAACTTTGATGTGTCTGTTCAAAGGCCAGCCTTCAGCAGTCTTTTTAAGTGACACGTTCTCGATTAATTACCGTCATAATTTATTTCTGTTTTTTATGTTTCTGATAGCCTCATTCTTGATACGAGTTCCTGTGAACTCCCCAAGAAAATTATAGATCTATTAAAATAATTATGGCCGTGTACAATAATTCATCAATTAGTTTTTAAATTAGAATATATTTTAGATTATTTCTTACATTTATATATACAGAAGCTCTAGACTATTGAATAAACATCCTGCCTAACGAGAAACAGAACAATATCTGTTTAATTACATAGAAATTTGTTTAAATCTGCTTAGCTAACTTCTAAACTTGACTTCTACAATAAAACCTATGTCAAAATTTAAGGAAATCGTAACGAGAGTATTGCATGAAAGTCGATTCAGAGCGACTACTCCATACTAAAATAAATATGTGTTAAGTGTCTGAAAGAAACATTTATCTCTTATAAATACATGTTTTATCTCGTTCTTGAAAAATAAAAACACTCGTTAGTATTAATAATTATAAATTTCAGCGGAATCATTATTTGACTTCAAACTTATAAAACAGGGGGAAGGGCTGAATTATCTATCCGTGATAGATCAGAGGTCCAAGTTTCATTACAGGGTAAAAGATATGAAAAGTAAAATTTCCCTGTTTTATCATATATCAGACTTATGTACTGCTTTAAAATTAAGTGAAACTTCTTTCACGTTCACATGTGCACAAATGTACATACAGCTCTCCCTGTGGACAAACAACTTAGAACAGAGTTGGCAAATTTGGAACCAGAGCTTTGACAAAACTGAACAATGTTAGATACGAAATGTGTATATTATGATAGAATGAGATATATAGTATCTGTTTGGTACATCTCTAAGGAAGCTTTTTAAATAACAACATTTTAAAGAAATTTGAGCTTTCAAGTCTTACAAGAATGAAAGTTTAAAAGATATTCAAGCAAATATTCAATTGAATAATGTTAAGTAATCCTAATACAAACACCTGTAGAAATAAACTTAGATTTACAGTGAACTTAGAATCAGCAAAATAACTATTCAAAGACAACTGTAAGAAAGTGATTGACATGGATAAGTTAAGTTATAAATACGAAAAAATTGGCATGAATAAAGTTAAACTAGAAAATAAATCTTAAAATTCGGAAAAGCAGACAAACATTAGGGACTAATGAAGCAAAGCCTTGGATTTTTGGTAGACAAAACAAGCTTGAGAGTCTGTAACTGGATGAAGATGTCTTATGGAGTAAACAGAGAAGCATTTTAAAATTAATATGAAGAATAAAACTATCACACCATATTTGTTACTCTGTATCCAGTGGTGAGGCTTAATTTTACTTACCTTTGTCTTGGAAATTCAGCAGCTAAACTAATCTAAGTGACACTTTGAGGCACCTGAATAGAATTTCAATCTTAATGATACCTTATTCGTACAGTAGATAAACGATCAAATCAGATAATTCTAGGATTCAGGGGTAGCCATCCCTAATTTTGATTTACAGACCAAGATGAAGACTGCCAAACACTGCCACAAGAAATTTAACTAGCTCTTTAAACTAAATAGTAGAAAGGACTATCTGTTTTAAAAAACGCCCACAGCTGAAAGGTGTGTTAGCATCCATAAATATTGAAATCCAGGAGCTTTGATATGCAGCCTGACGCACTAACTCCTAGACCATGCTCGACCCACTAATGATTGCTTTTGAAACTAAGTTTGACTTCCAGTGAAACTTAAACCTTTTCATTGTGAAAAAGAGTATAACATGCAACAATTTTTAATTTTGTAACATTATCTAATACATATTTCTCAAGCAACTGAGTCATTAGTTTTTAAAATCACAAAATTTCGAAATTATATTAAACAAGTCTAAACCATGTTTGGCAAGAAAGTTTTACTTTTTTTTATTTAGTGTTTTTAAACTTTAAATTATGAAACTGAAGCATTAAACGAATATTTTATTTAAAAGGATTTGTTTTGGAATTTTGCACAAAGCTACTCGAGGGCTATCTGTGCTAGCCGTCCCTAATTTAGCAGTGTAAGACTAGAAGGAAGGCAGTTAATCATCACCACCCACTGCCAACTCTTGGGCTACTCTTTTACCAACGAATAGTGGGATTGACCGTAACATCATAATGCTCCCACGGCTGGGAGGGCGAGCATATTTGGCGCGACTTGGGCCCGAACCCGCGACCCTCAGACCACGAAGCGCACGCCTTAACGCGCTAGGCTATGCCGGGCGATTTAAAAGGAAGTGCTACGAAATCAATACAAGATATGATTAGATAAACTGTTTATTAACTAAACCGTGAACATCTTTTGATCGACTTTTATTCTTACTTCTATAATTGTTTAATAGAACACGATACAAAGTTTTATGTTATATGAAAACTTTTTAATTCAGCTCAATTCATGCTTGTGGGGAAAATAGTTTTTCTCCTACCATATTGATGATCATGTGATGTATTAGGTACTTATATCAGGTAGACTGTTATCATAGAATATAAATAGTCAGTACTAGGATATAACAGCAACACATTTGTAGCGAGTAAAGAAATCTCTAAGTTTACCATGTAACAGTTCGTACTGTGACAAAAAAATATTATATGTTTATCACATTTTTTAAAATTTAAATTCATCAAGGCTTTGATATAAAATCTTACGCGTAAGTTGTGTAAATATTGCAAATGTTGTTTTATAGAATTTCCACTGAGGAAAATATTAAGTTTGGTATACAAAACATAAAGTGCTCGAAATATTCTTCAATACTTGATTGAAAATATCATGAATTTGTAATTTTATGATCACACAAAGATTTCCAAATACATTTCATGGAGTTAAAATGAAAATATCCATTGTTTTACAAAACAGTAAGCACTGTCGATGACTGATAAATTAGGACGAAAAGATATTATTTTTGCCTCCCACGTTTTATCAAGATATGGATATGACCGTATATTACACGTTATCTTGAGATTGTTGTTGTGTATAATATATACCAGGCAAGCAAGAATTCTACATTCTCTAAACATATTCATGTGTGATCTCTTATATCAAAGCTACATCGGGTTATTTGGTGTGTACACCGAGAAGACACTCTTGTTGAAACAATATAACACAATGATAAGTCCCACAATAAATTTTGTTTTGTTTAAACGCAAAGCTACATTAGACCATCTGTACTCTGTGCACCGCGCAAAATCGGATCTTAGAACCACCGAAAGACCTCATGAAACAGTCTGTACTCATACGATAAAAACTACTTTAATAATAATTAAAAGAGAACTAGGGACTACTTTTTGACCACGAACTTTTATTTGTCTTTAAAAATTAAACACAAAGCCACACAATGAACCATGTGTGCTCTGCCCACCACGAGTATCAAAACCAGGTTTCTAGCAGTGTGAGTTCGAAGACAGACTGCTGTACCACTGGGAGGCAAATATGTTATTATTGAATAAAGTTGCAAGTATATAAAGCTTACCTAGTGAGAAACATTAAAAAATGTGTGTGCAGTTTGAAATATCTAGTTCCAACAAAGATAATTTGTAGTATTAAATCAATTTATTAAAAAATGCAAAATCCTATTAAAAATTCAGAAAATTATTTTTGGGTTTATGTTAATTTGAAAATTTGGGTGTTAGATTGCATTGTGTATTACCATTCGAGATATTTCTCAATGTCATGGCTGAGACATTAAAATGTTCGCGAAGTATGCAATTTAACTTCATAGTTATTTTAAAAATTAATTGTTTTTAATAGATATTACTTTACGCTTGATTAAAAGATATGTTAACAAATTGAAATCTTGTTCGAACTTAATTTTCAATTACTTCAAAAATATGTTTGACTAAACTACGGAGCTTACATAGTACGAAGTCGTCAATGGGATTCTGGAAAACTCGTATGCGCTATCCCGAAGATTATCTAAGAAGGTTTGTTTTTAATGTCGCACAAAGTTACTAGAGGTCTATCTGCGCTAGCCGTCCCTAATTTAACAATGTAAGACTAGAGGGAAGGTAGCTAGTCATCACCGCCAACTCGTGGGCTACTCTTTTATCAACGAATAGTGGAACTGATCGTCACAATATAATTCCCCAATCGCTGAAAGGGCAAGCATGTTTAGTGTCACAGGAATTCGAACCCGCGACTCTCACCGTACGAATTGAGTGCCTTAACCACCTGGCCATGCCGCCGGGCAACCTAAAAATATCGGAATGTTGTGCTGTACTTTAATTAAAGTACTAATACCCATACCAGCTGTCTTGTAAATACATTTTTACTTCAAATGTTTTTTTTGCACAATTACAAAATTGAAAGTTATCGACAATTTATAGTCTATATATTAAATTATTTAAATCACTAAAATATTTAAGCGAAATAAATAATTTATAAATAAATTATCGTTTCGTAATTACTATATTATAAATTAAAATATACAATAAACAAATCAAATATAATAAGAAAAAAATAATTTATAGTTCATTTTCCTGCAATGTTTGGAAAGTTTTCTTTTATCATTATTTGTACCTCACACTCGGAGTTGTTTGTTACCTCTTTGATGTCACGTGATATGACGGCGCTTCGGACATTTATTAAATAATACTGTTATATTTTATATGCATAAATTTTTTGTGAAGTGTCATTCTTCAGATTTAAATATGGATTAAAATGATAATAAGAAAAATTGTAGCTCTATTACTGAAAGCTTATTTATGAATAAGTTTGGTGCAATGAGTATTAGCGCTGCAGAAAGCAACATTAGAAAATGTAGATCGATGACAACTTTAAGCCTGACTGAAAGAACAAAGCAGTGACTTTTAAAATTCATTGTAAATCATTGTGATAAAACATCGTGGATAACTTTTATATGCAAAAACGGCTCGTTTGGGTTGAGAAAATATTTTAAATAGAAGGTCGAAACGTTGTTCGCTCTTCTATTTAAAATATTTTCTCAACCCAAACGAGCCGTTTTTGCATATAAAATTCTCAACAAATGGGTTTCTCGACATCACTGATCGTGGATAACTGCTTGTCCTAACTTGCAGAAGCTTTTCTGCTGGTTGCGTTTATTATTTAACAGTAAATTTGGGGCATGGAACTCAAGTGGGTTTGACGATTTAAATAATATGCATAAGACAATTCTTGGACTACTATTTTATCAATGAATAGTGGAATTGACCATAACATTATAACACCCCCATGGCTGAAATGGCAAGCATGTTTTGGTGTAACAGGGATTTGAACCCGCGACTATCAGATTACGAGACAAGTTCTCTAACAGCCTGGCCATCAAAAGAAAGTTACAGATAAGTATTCAAAAGCTCTTTTCACTCATTGTGTGACATGTAGTTTGAATTTAATGTTGTTGCAAGCAATGATGAAGATAAAAAAGTATGGCAGATTGCTTGCAAAACTTAAATTATTCTCTTTGTTTTTTGCAAAATCAACAAATGGTGTGCACCTTTTAGACACTGATCTGAGGAAAAGATTTCCGAAAGTGGCCCCGACTCGTTAGAATTATAATCATTGCCATGTTGGAATACAAGGAAGAATACTCGTATAGTAATGTTATCCAAAAACAGACCCAATTCATCCAACTGCACCTGGATACAAAGACCAAAAGGAACAATGGCAGATCATCTGTTCTGAAAAAGTATGGTCCACAGAGGAAGGAAAAGACAACCGCAGGTGAAATGTTTGAAAAGGAACGATGTAATGAGGCATACAGTAAAGACAGTTGCAAACAACAGAGGTGCAAAGAAGATTCACAAGACTCTGTGTATAAACTCTGAACCAGGGAAGTGCGGAACACCCCAGTGCAGATTCAAAGTCGTTGATGATGAATGGGGTCCAGCATCTTTAAGGCCAAGGGGTCCTGGCAGAGCCATAGGCCAGTGATTCATAATCAAGTTTTTATCAAACAAGAGCACGATATATCTTTAGCATAGAACATTGAACCACTCCCCAAGTGGTGGAAAAGAGGATATGGAAGATATTCAGTGCTCTTGTACATTTGACTCATAGCTGCTTGATGTATGATATAAAAGTCAGCTTACAATCAAAGATAACCCACAAAAACTTTGTCACACGGAGGAAAGGCAGAACAACTTCACTGATACAGAGTACAGGTTCAGGATGAATACCCTGTTGGCAGCAAAAGTGCATGCAAATGGTGTTAGAAAAAGAGAAGTTAAAGCGTTTTCTGTGGTCCACTTCAGTAAACGATTGAAGGCAGTCTGTAGCTGCTGCTCAATATACCTCATGTTTGATGACTGACATGAGATGTGAAAGTCATTGACATATAGCTTACTTGCAACAGAAGAGAGAGTCGTTTAGTGATAGCATTAATCTTTATGCTGAAAAGTATGACACTCAAAACACAGCCCTGACAGACTCTATGATCCTGTAGGAAAGAACAGGAAAGTGCTGAACCCACACAAACGTGGAATTGCCTGTCCATTAAAAGCTTAATTAAAACTAGGAAAATGACCACGTAACCCATATATATGGAAGTCTTGCAAAATGCCATCCCTCCATGATGTATCATAAGCCTTCTCAATGTCAAAGAATATTAAAACAAGATGTTGTCGTTTTAGAAAGGCTTCTCTGAATGATGTTTCAAGTCAAATCAGGTTGTCCATGGTGAAGCGCTGTTGTTGGAATCTACACTGGGTGGGGAAAAGTAGGTTGTTTGATTCGAGGAACCAAACAAGATGAGCATTAACTGTCCTCTCTAAAGTTTTATAAAGACAGCTCCTCAAAGAAATTGGAGAGTAATTTGTAGGAATATTAAGATTCTTCCCAGGCTTAGAGATTGTTAGGACAATAGTCTGGTGCCATGCATCAAGAAAAACATTCTCCTGCCAGACGCAATTAAAAACAATCAGAAAAACAGCAAGAGAAGATAGATGGCGCAGCATGTCACAGTGTACATCATCAGGTCTGACTGATGTACTGCCAGACTGATGAAGGTGCAGTATGAGTTCTACCAGTTTAAAGGGATGATTATAGTCACAGAGATAATCGGCTTGAAAACAAGAAGGTGATCACTCTGCCCAAATCATGATGGCTAAGAAGGTGGAGGAAGAAGCAGAAGTGCTATATATCCAGGAAAAGCTTTCACCTGGAATAGGTGAGGAATTTACTGAATTGAGATGTGGATGATTCCACCAATGTTACTAGACTGAAGCTTCTTTACTGCCTTTGGAGAGCCAGCAAGTCCCTCTAGTCCCTTCTGAACAAAAAAGCGAGACATCTGCCCAAAAGGTTTGTCTGAAACAGAATGTAGTACAAGAAAATGAGGTACAACAGCTGTTACAAATGTTGAAGACTGCTGCTCAGAATCTTCAAGACATGGTCATTTACCTATGGACTGTTTCTTTCATTTTTTATTTGTTTTTATTGAGAGGATCCATAATAAATTGATGACTGAAAAAGGTCGAAACATATGTAAAAGATTTTCTCAACCCAAATGAGCCATTTTTACATATATATTTTTCTCTACAAGTGGGTTTTCTTGACATCACTGATCCAACACTGGTGCTTGGTTGACCCTAGCCCACCTGTGTACAGGAATTTAAGGCCAAAGTAGTGTCTTGGTGTTGGACCTCTTAATTACCAAAATCCTCTCCTCCCTTTCACAGGTCACCCCACAAAGCAAACATGTGGGTGAATGTTTAGATCCCAGACGAGATAAAATAAAAGAATAGAACCTTCCCTGGGAGGTCCTCTCACCATGTACAAAAATCCACACCAAGGGGTTATGGCCAAAGAAATGTGATTTAACAGCATATCATACCTTACTTAAGCTTCAGAGGAATGTGCAATTTGAGTTTTTAGGTTTGTAAATTCCCACCTACTCCTACAAGTGATGCACAGGTCTGCATCTTTGCCCTATTATTAAATATTTGTGCTTTGCCTACATTGCTAACTTAAGTGAAAGACTAGGTTATGTTTTAAAACTGAAAAATAGATATATGTATTGCAGTGTATGTAAACTTCGCAGATGCATAACCTTTGTTTATTTGTTCTTTTGAACAGCTGCTATATGCCTATCAGGTATATAATTAATTTTAAAAACAACACTGTCGTCAATGAAAACAATTTATCATTCTGATTATATAAGCAACCTCACTGGATAATTATATTTTACTAGTCTTAACTACACAAGTTACACACTAACAAAACCTGGTCTGTTGTAATCCCAACTAACATAATCCGACCAACCTTTAACTTAGATAACACAGAAAATTAGTATTAAATACAGTATGTCAACCTCTTCCAATCAACAAAAGTAAACAAATTCTCTACAATTAATTACTCGTATAAAAGAATTCGCACAACAGAAAAACTACAGAAAAATGTGTTCAAGATAGCAACAAAAAATTATCATGACAGAGATTCAAGCTCCCAATGAATCTAATGCCTATTACGCAAAGTAAAACAAAAAAGTTACCATCCTTGCCCAACTTCATTTTGGCAGTTGCCACCCCTCACTTTTTAGCAATTTTTTTTCTCCTTTTTTTGAATTGTCATTTTTCAATCAAAGAAACAAAATAAACTTCTGAAAAAGAAATTAATGATGCATTTTCCCTCTTTTTATGTGATAAATTTTGTATAATTTGATGAAAATACAAAATGAAGATTTCTGTTGGATATAGACTCTTGTGTCTCCTCTGCCATTGTTTTGAAATTGTTTGTCACTAAATAGGTTCTATTCTTTACTTGGCCTTAATAATAGTATTACACTACCAAACCATGATACTGCTATGTGGTACGAAATGTGAATACTTACAAGCACAAGTAAACAATGCAGATGTATGTCTATGTGTGTATATATACAAAATTAATACTCAACAGTTAAGAGAAACAAAATAAAAAAGAAGGACAGTGTTAAAAACAGAAAATCCAAACCATTAACTAATGATGTTCTAATAAACAAAAATAAGTGCAAACAATAGTCAATTCAAAGACACTGCACAAATTAAAAGGCTCCCGATGCTACAGACTCTAATGTTGGATATAAAATGTACCAAAGGCTTTGGAAGTGAATGAGGAAGCATGACCTAAAATACAGTGGGGATACACTGTCTTTTTGTCTTAATTTCCATTTGCCATTTCACATGAATAAACACATAAAAATAAATAACAACAAAATAATCAAAGGAAACAAAAATTAGGAGAGCAAGAAACAGGTGTTCAAGCCCACATCCCACACCCTTCACTGCTTGCAAACAGATGAGGAAAGGTGGTAGTTCTTCACAGTAAAGAAGAAATTTTAAAATATATGAAATAGAGTACATCAAGTGAAGGAAACTAAGATAAACTTGCCTCTTGAAGTTGGCAGTCCATCTCCCCCTTATAACAGTAAACAAAATGGGAGAGCAGTCACCTTCTCTCAAGTGATATAAATGTGGATGATGTGAACTTGAGCATCTACATCTTGCTCTCCTAATTTCTATTTCTTTTGTTTTATTAATATTTAATTTTGATTATGCTTATTTTTTATTTTCCTGAATACCTTCATGTAGTACTGTCTAACAGATGTTAAGAATATTTCCACCACAATGTGGGTTATACTTTTACAGTCACCTACAAAATCTAGTGTACATTTTATATCATACATTATAACCTGTACACAAGGGATCCTTTTGATTTGTGCAGTGTTTAGTTCAGTTTTTGTTTGGGCTTGTTTTTGTTTATTACATACTATATATATCAAATGTCATTCCTGTATTTTATAATTTGAACTACAGATACATACACAGTTGTATATAGCCATTACTCACATAACAAAATTATTACTGGAATATCAGTTATACTAATAAATTTTCAAAGTAAAATCAACTAAGCACTTACTTTCTAGCCTATAATAAACACAGTCTAATTCTTCATCCAAGTACAAGATTTAAAATAAATACAGGGTGGTCGCTAGAAAAGCGGAAAATTTGAGGGTCAGATGAGATCATGAATAAAATGTGTGCTTACTCATTTCTATTTTGATTTCTTTACATCATGAATAAAATGCATGATTTTAATGTCATAAAATGCATTTTGAGCATCTATGAGTGTAATATAACATATGTCTTTAAAAAACTTTGTAAAAGTTATTCTTTGTAAAAATAAATAGCTGTTTGACAAATTTTCCGCTTTTCTAGCGACCACCCTGTATATTTTATTAATTGAAATGTAATTAAGCAGCTGCCTGTGGTTTACATATATTCTGATTTATAGTTGCATTTCTTTGATTGGTTGATTCAAACACTAATTTTAATAAAATTTAATATTTTTTTCAAACTTAGAAATAACTGGAACTAACTATTCGGAGTATTCCTCCAGTACTGTGTGTGGTATAATGATATTGTGGTAGTGATACTGGTAGTTGGTTCCAAATATCGATAATTCTAGTTTGATAAAAATAATTATGTAATTTTAAAACTTGTGAAGTGGTCAAATCAGTATTACAGAAAATTGATACATAATCCTTCTATTATTAGCATCGTTAACGATATGGATGACGTAGGGCTACGTAGCACTTCAAATTTAAAGTTGTAGGGTTTGCTCTTACCACTGCGCATCGTTAGGCTCAGTAACTATCATTAAGTATTAATGGTAATAAAATTACCTCGTCTCAGATAAGTTTAATGACATTACCAATAACCTAAATATCTCATTACTATTCACATACCATTTCAGTCTGATTAAATTTTTACAAGTTGTGCAATATTTATAATTAAAAGGTTCGCACATACAAACTTAAATGAAAACTACATAAATACAATCGTCACGTGCTCGAAAACAACTCAAACCATGTGGAGCTCCACACAAACAAAAATTAGTACAGAGAGCGTTAATATCTGTATCAGTAAGCAAATACAGTTGTCATGACTGCTACACTGTGGACGATTTATTTTCTTTAACATTTCTATTAATTACTATTCATGAATTGACAAAAAAATAATTTTAACAAGTAAATTAAAATTATATTCAGATTTCTAATGTAAATCAATCGCGTCTCTTTATATTGAAAATAAACAATAATAACAAAAACTGAGTTAAGTAAATTATAAACGGTCCTTTGATAAAATATCAATTTTATAAAAATAGTTGACGCATAAAAGTAGTATTTAGGATAAACATATAATTCTTTCATCAATGGTACTAGTCTTTTTAAAATTATGAATCCCCTTTCTAAGTGGCTCAGCATAAAACCAAGTTTGATACTCGTGGGAAGCACAGTACAGATGGGCCACTGTGTAACGGTCTAGCATGGTCAGGAAGCTATGGCACTAGACTCGCAATACGAGTGTTTCGGATTCGAATTTCCATCGCCGAATATGCTAGCTCTCTCATCCTTGATGACATTATAAAGTGATTGTCAATTCCACTATTTCTTGGTGAAAAAAAGTAGCTCAAGATTTGACAGATGATGGGCAATGTTGACTAGCTGCCTTCCCTCTAATATATCACTACGAAATTAAAAATAGCTAGTGCAGTTAGCCTTTCGGTAGATTTTCGAGGTATTTCAAACAAACCACTGTGATTATATATAAAGTCGATTTACTAATACGCAAAAAACTAAAACAAAAAATTCAAATAAATGAATTGTTTTATGTATGCAGTTTTACATATTGTAGTATAAATTAAGGATATTACTTTAGATTGCAAAATAAAAGCCACACCCTTATTTAAGTATATTCAGAAAATATAACTGTATTATAAATAGTCATTTAAATTTCTTATTCTTTATAAAGTAACTTATGCTTAGAAATATGTTTATATTATAAAATCATTTTTGAATTTATTTTCTTCATATATTCACTGTTAGTTTAAAGAAATGCATTTTGTGATACATTTGTGTGTATATATATATATAAGGAAATGTATTTCAAAATATTTGTGCCCGACATGGCTTAGCGAGTTTAGGCGTGCGCTTCGTAATTTTAGGGTCGCCCCAAACATGCTCGCCCTCCCAGTCGTGGGGGCGCTATACGATCAATCCCACTATTCGTTGGTAAAAAAGTGGGCCAAGAGTTAGCAGTGGGTGGTGATGACTAGCTGCCTTCCCTCTCGTCTTACACTGCTAAATTAGTGATGGCTAGCATAGATAGCCCTCGAGTAGCCTTGTGCGAAATTCCAACCCAAAACTCAAAATAATAACTAGTATATAGAAACAAATTTTAAAATTGTGTATGTATAGATAAATGAATTTAAAAGAAAGAAAAAGAAATTTAAAACAGGCTAACTAATATTTTTGGAAGATGCATCCTTCGCCAGGCAGTGTTATTGTGTTTACTGAAAGTTAAACACTGAGAGCAAAAACATCATACAATCTAAACAGGAAAATGAGTAACCAGAGAATTCTGTTTTATGATATGCAAATACTAATGCAGAATTGTCTCGTAATGCACTTGCTATGGCCAACTGAATTTGTTTATTTATAATTTACCAGCTCTTCATTTTAAATATTTTTATAATCATCTTAAATATATCATGAATTTGCATCTCAAATCATAATAGTCTCCATTAAGATGGAACTTGTTTTCCCACATTATAGAACTCAGCAGATAGCTCAAATGTGGCTTTGTGTTAGTAAAATATTTATAATATATTATATCTCTACTAGCCTACTCGTGATACTTTTTAAGTTATGAGCAAGAAACCACTCGGGACGCAGGGGTACGAACACTTTCTGTCCTTACTGTGAGTGTCTACTTCCTGTTTTGTTAAGATATAGTTTTGCTACAGTTATCGTGTGTTCCAGTATTGCCAGTTTGGACACATAGAAGCAGTTAAGTAACATTAACTTTTTTTGTTTTGAAAGTATGCAAAAAGTTTGCTTACTAAGTGACAATTAATCGAATTTCTTGCCGGGAAAATAGCATGTGAAACAAAGAAATTGAAAATTATCTTTTCTTTCAGCAACTAGGATAAGGGTTACGGACAACCCTGCTCCAGAGCGCAATTCTCACTGAACACAGATCTTCAATGTCAAGTGTGTTTCATGTGTAAACTTAACGTTTTTATTTTGTTTTGTTATTTACAACCATATTTACCCCTATATAGTACATACTGCACGAAATAGAGGACTTATGTGTAACATATGACTTTTGAAATTTTCTTCCACAAGAGGATATTCTATAAGTACGTTTATATTTTAACTTTAATTTTTACTTTTACTCAGCAAAGTTAATTGTCTGAACTGAAGATAGACTTTTAAACGTTTTAATTTTAACAAATAGTTTGTCTAATGTTTGAACAGTAACTTTGAGGTAAATTAAACAGTTTAACGGTTAGGTTAATGCTTCAAGATTACAAAGTACACGACACAGCTGTTGCTCGTGGAGAAAGGATATCACTATGATGGATGTTTAAAACGTTTAAACAAAGCAGTTTTCCTTGAATAAACGGTTAATATCACGAATAACACTGTCGGTTCCATTAATAAAATCGCATTGGAAGAGAACACTGTTAGGGTAGAAGCAGATTCTGATACACTTATTACTGAAAGATCTAAGTGAAAACTTATAAGTAAATTCAATGCTCTTTCCTTCTTCTTTACGAATACGTTTTATTGGTGACGTTTCGGCGTTTCACTTACCTTCTAAGGTGAAGAGTCATAAAATAAAACATAGAGACGACAGTATCCGTGTGTTCCGTTTAATTTTTATTTACATATGGTACAGATTTACAAGTAAGATTGCATTTTTGTGATTAAATCAAAGATCCCGAGGTTCAAGTCATGAACGGGTTCCCAGTTTTAGCCACAGGGATTTTATAAATACACGAATCAATCAATTTGATTAACAGTAACTGTGCAGGCGGCGAGTGGTACTGCTTAGCTGCTATACTTAAATTTTAGAGTCTCTGACCGGGATCTTTATATCATCTGCCGCTTAAATTAAACCTCAAGATAGAAGATACGAAATACACCGAACTAAAATTTTATCGGTATTATCATTATAAGTTACAAGTATCTTATATATGTTTACATTTAGATCGGGCGTTAATGTCACTAAAAGTTGTATACAATTAATATACTCATAATAATAATTGTTCTCACACTAGTTTAAGCAGGAATAATCAGTTGCTAAGAGTAAGTAGTTTCCATGGGGACCTATTGTCATTCGTTTTGTTCCAAACGAAAACGTTTATCCTTTGGTTTCATCAGCCTGTTGAAATAAATTACTGCCACTTAACTTGTCGTTAAGTGTATTCTTGGTTTGTTCGTTTGTATTTAAGCAAAAAACTACACAATGGAATATTATTTATGAATCTTATAACCTAAACTATTTTTAGAAGTTATGACATGAAGATTTCTTAAATAGTAAATTATAGCTATTTTTGTATACTTTACTTATAATAAGTATTTTATTGCAAGGTTCGAAATCATTTTATAAACTAGACGTTCGAGGAAAATTATTGTCTAAGTGAATTAAAAACTTTGGATTCCCCTCATTATTTTATATTAAAAATATGGAGTTTATGACATATAAATAACAATAATATGTAAATATTGTCAGTAAAAAAATGAGAATGGTGTAAATTTATAATTAAACACCCAAAACATAGAGTAAAAATACACAAACACACACTTCCGATATATGATCTCAGTAACGTATAGTGTTTTGTTTAAAAGGTAGGATATGGCAAAACCATAACGTAAACAGAAATAATAAAGTCCAGAATGTACAAATAAACAGTGCTGTAATTATAAGGTACTTTCGGCTGGCATTCATGGCTTTAGTTTTTATTAGACACAATAAATTTTAGTAAACGTGTATATAAATAAAAGTGTGTGAACAATATAACTCAATATCCTAGGATGTCAAACCTACCCATCTGTAGGTTTTAGTTCTCTGGTATTAAAATGTCTAGAAATGCACACAAAAACGTACGCTTTCAGTTGCTTTAAACCATTACTTGAAGAATGTTGCACGTTTTTGGTTTCCACCAACTTTTGACTATCTCTATGTTCTTACTAGTTTCTGTAGTCACAGAAATCTTGAAATTGCCTTTCTTGAGTTGCAATACAGAGTCATCCTTTTTCAAATATTTTTCATCCGACGTTTGACTTGAAAAAGGTTGCCTTCGTATCTGGCTCTTACGAGTCTTAAGACACTAACATGTATCTTCTGCTGCAGTTCAGAGAGTCAGATGTTCGTATTTTGACCATTGTTGAAGTGTCTTGATGTTTCATCTTCACACCTGACTAGAGGGGAAGTCAGGAGAGTACAGTCTCGGGGCCTAGAGAAATATGGTATAAAAAATAATGTATTCTCATATTCATAATATACTTAAGGGAAAGTTGCAGTACTGCGGGAAATCGGTTTGCCTCAAACTTTTTATGCAAAAAATGTAAATTCTCAACACATTTGGTTTCCACCTACCAGAAACATTCTTCATACGCCCATAAATGTACCATGAATTTATGAAGGCTTCAAAAATGGGATCGGGGACAATTATGTCCCTGGGCCCGACCTGTCTCTCGACGCCCCTGTTCATCTTGTTATATAGTAATGTATTCAAACAGAGCGCTATCTACAGGGCAGAGGGTAAGGAGACATAAACCATGAGTCCTAAAATTCACATTTCTGGCATGCTAACTACTGGGTTACACCCAAACCCTTGTAACATTGTGACTTGTGTACGATATTAATATACTTCTCGGTGCATTACCGTAGAGTATGAGCATAAGGAACTCCTAATTCAAATACTTATATGTGTGAGAGTCTGATACATATGCGAGGTGATTTTCAGAATTCCTTTCACAAAAAGTTCTTTTTTATCAAGGCATTTCAACAACAGTGAAACCAGTACTAAGAATTAACTGATTATTGTACATGTGATTGAAATGCAATCATTATCATTTACAATATATATTTGATGATATGTTTTCATGACATTTTACATTTCAAGTAGTTTCAAGAAAGTTAGTTTGCTTATTTGAAATTAGGCACAAAAGTTATACAATGGGCTGTCTGTGCTCTGCGCACTACGGGTAACGAAACCCGATTTCTATCGAACCTGCCCCTGTGCCACTTGGGAGAAGCAAGAGAATTGGTTTGAAAAATAAAAAAAAACATTTAGTTCTTATCTTATGAGACTTAAGTCTTAATAGATTTAATTTTAAAAAGATTTGTTTATGTCGAGCAAGACAATCGCTATTTTGCAATATTTGAAATTCAAAAACTATTAATGGAAATAGATTTTTAGCTATATTGGGCTGAAAAGTTTATATGTTATCTACAGACAAAGCATTTCATTTTGAGTTATAATCTACAGTATTCAGACCCTTAAATCGTTGTACAAAGTCTTAACCCTAAAGACACAGTTGACAAAATCTTTGTAGGAGGTCTAAAATCAACCAATCGGGAACACGCTGTAATATCAAACTGTAGTGCACGAAGTGAATACATACATACCTTTGTCTTCCTCGCACTTTTCCATGGTATGGCTTTTGTAAACCAAATTAGCCTAAAAGAAAAGCAGGGTGTGGCGGCGATCCAAAACTAGTTCTACTCCTACCCCCTTCTCACTGGCTAGAACTTCCTCAATTGTCAGCTTTATGGCTATGTAGGTAAAACTATTGGCACGATTGACTGGTAGCCCCACGTGCCTTTACAATTACTACACGTGAAATATCCCGCATCGTGCACACCTGCAACCGCTAGCGCGTGTTGTTTTCACTGTACTTCGATGAATTTGTTAACTTGTAAATCAACCAATCAGCCTAACTGTCTCATTTATGGCGCGGGTAAAAGAAGAAAACAACACTGGCAATAAACCAATTTGTGCATCTATTGTTTGTACTCTAAGTGACAACAATCGTTTCAGCTTTTTTGCCCTACCTAAAAAATATCTTGAACTTCTATTTTCGAGAAAACAACCCTATAAGTTAGTCATACCCCCCTTTATAAAGTTTGCAAACATTATTTTTGTTTTTAGTCAAGCACAAAGCTACATAAATGGCTATCTATATTCTACCTACCACAAGTATCGAAACCCTGTTTTTTCCGGTGTGTGTCCGCAGACACAACTCTGTGCCACTGGTGGGGCTTGCTCATAAAGTTAATTACAAGAATATTGCAGCTTAACCATTAAACGGTAAGCAGGGGCGAGCATAAGTGAAAGAAAATTCTCGAAGATTGAAGTGAGTAGCAGACTGGTGAATATAAAAGATTTTCCACAATATTTATCGGTTGATAACAGCATGATTTAAGAACCTTTTTCTAGATGTTAAATTGTCATGAAATATAAAAAAGAACTTTGTGAATATATTCTCTGAACTGGGAAATAGATGTACTCTTTACCTATTACAATGTGAGAGATTCAATAATAGTTTATTATAAGACATTCGGAGCTGAATATACGTTGCCTGGAATACTCTGTTTTTCTTCTTTTTTTGAATCATTAGTTAAATACTAGTAGTCTATAATATCTAAATTTAGAATTAACTGTCACAAAGTAACTTTCTTGATGTGAATAAACACAGTCAACAAAATGTTGAAATTCACATGTGTTGATACTGCTGTAAAAAGAAATGAACTAATAATAATAAGAGGTTTAACTTGGAGAAACGAAAATTGCTTACATTTTGGAAACAGACTGACACTATTGTTTTTACGCGGCAGATTGCATTCTCAGATAGTTCTGGGCGCATTTTACTGGGCAATAGCTTGGAGTGAGAACACTTCCAATTCAGTGCTTCTTTTTTTCTATTTCAGATTCGGAATATATATTTTCTTTGAGCTCAGATGGTGATACAGCCTCCAAGTGTTTGGCAAATAATAAGGATCACTGTAGAGGTTCGTTCCCTTTTCTTACGGAACTATCATGCTTGATATTTCTCTTCGTTTCTCAGCATCCTCAGTTTAAATCAACAACAAGATACATTGTGCGTCCTTCTGTTTGTAGCAGTGAACTAGGCTTAACTGTCAGAAAGCGTCCATTGAAGTGCAAGATCAGTACATGTTAGCTGCTGGTCCTACTTTAGGTAGTTTTCCCACCAAGAAAACACTCTAGCGCACAGGTGTGGGATCTACTTCATTCAATTCTGGTGAGTGCCTATTCAGAAAAACTTCTAAGAGAAAAAAACAGAGGTCTGTCGAAAAATGAAAGGAAGGTACTGGCGGAAGCAGTAAAGCCCGCACCACTCGCTGCCTGGACTTCAACTAAGGTTATGTGAGAAGTTATTTTTGAAATTCACAAAAAGTTCAGTATGATCAGCTTACTGCTGTTACATTGTTTCCTATTATTATTCCGTTTTTTTCACAAAAGCAGTCTAATAAAAACAACAACCATACACCCCTATACTTCGTTTCTTTATTCTTTTCGTATGATCTAGACTTTCTCTAATACCATGTGAATTGAATAAAATAATTCTGGGTTTTAAGAAATACGAAAAGCATATAAAAGTAGAGGGTGTTTGGCAACAAAGTGCATAGGAAAGAAAGCAGAAATTCCTCAACGTGAATAGTTCCTTTACGGCTTGTTGACAAAATAAAGATTACAATCTTATTAGAATCCATGCGATGTTTTCAAGCGGAATATTCACCGTCAAAACAAGCAACTTTTGTTACCCTATACCTAAGGACTTGTTAAATGCACATTTTCTCCCGCTTCGATAAGATGTAAAAATGCGACATAAAATGAATCATGAGTGTAGGTATAGTCCTAAATCTAATAATTGGGAAATGTAGTGATTTCTGAAATGACAATATGCTCGATGTTGGTATTTGAACGGTACCAATGACAGATTACAAATCAAGAGTCCTAATTAATAAACCTATCAGAAGCGCAACAGTGTGTGTGTTTGTGTGTTTTATTTATAGCAAAGCCACATGGAGCTATCTGCTGAGCCCACCGAGGGGAATCGAACCCCTGATTTTAGCGTTGTAAGTTCGTAGACTTACCGCTGTATTAGCGGGGGCAGAAGCACAACAGACAAGAAAGCAAGCACATGACGGGTATTCTCTATTGTATTTTAGACTATGAATCTTGCCCATATCGACTGCTGTTATACGAAAGTGTGCGATATCTTACATTTTTGTCATTCGCTGTCAAGAATGAGCGTACAAGTTAGCTATTACCGCAACAACCACAAGCACGTAGGGCTTGCATAATCAGCCAGTAGATGATGATAAAGTAGAAATTAATTATGATAGGCCGAAACAAACACAACACGCACGTTCACAGGAAATAACCACGATATGTTTCTTCTTAACAGAACACACAGAAACGGTTACACAATAGCAAGTTCAACTGACGATCGTGAAAAGGTTAGATGAAACGATGCTACCTTAAATTGGACACGTATACTACATTTCTTCTGCTAAGAAACACCAGAAATGGAAGATAACTGACACAAACCAACTACTATATAAACGAGGGCTGAAACAATAGTGTGCTGTGCACTGAAAATAAAATCGACTACACTGACCGAAGGCTAGAACAAGGACTAAATGCAGAATAATGCATACAGATAATAATAATAAAGACTTCATAGTTCACACTAATCACACCTAATGTAGTAAAATAGCCAATCTGTTTCACCATGAAAGCTATACGAAAAGCTTAAACTAAAAAGGTAATCTTTCACATTGTTATGTCCAAACAATACATTGACAATGTTAGCTCAGAACATGTGAAACTGACGTTAAATATGAAAGCGCTGATATCTTAAAGTACCACTTTAAAACTGCCAGAAATGAACTGTGCTGATATCTTAAGATACTAGTTTAAAATAGCTAGGCGAAGACTCTGGTTACATCTCAAGGTACTAGTTTAAACTGCCAAGAGTGAACTGTGCTAATATCTTAAGGTACTATTTTAAAACCGCCAAGAGTGAACTGCGCTAATAATTGCGAGAAACCAGCTTTCGATACCAGTAGTGGGAAGAGCATAGCTAGCCATTTTTGTAGCTTTTTACATAGTAACAAAACAAACAAGCAAACAAATTTAAGAGAACTCTTTATATCTCACAAAAAGCATATATATATATATATATATATTCATACTCTAGTTACGTCTTTATTGACGTAATAAAGATACAACACATGATTGCACTTTTTATGAAATCATATTACAACAGTGTAACCCTTAAATGTTTTAAAACAGGCCTCATTTTTGAAGGTGATGACATCTGATGAATCCATCAGCTTACAAATTAGAGGTTACCTTCATCATGCCACCATATTTTAGGAACAGGCATGGTCTCGTAGTTAGCGTACTTGGAATACGGTGTGAGCCATCAGAGTTACGGCCGAACCACCAGAGAGTGTTATCTAAAATGGGAATACTTGATGTGTAACAAATGCTATTTTCAGTCGTTCTTCAGTTATATTTCACTTTTTAGACATAATCAGAATACAAAACAATTTTTGGTGATATTTTATGCTTCGAATAGCACAAAATAAACAGTTTAACACTATGCAAGAAGAAGCAAAAAGTGGAATATGTGATATAATTGTTTTAACACATACTTCGTTATCATTAAAAACATTTTTATTAATGTGTTTATGTGAGTAAATTACTTTTTTAGATGAATTTGGGTAAAAGTCTAATTGAAATAATAATAAAGTTATAATGAAAGAATAATCTAATATATTTTAGCTTAAAAGTATCCAATCTGAATTTCGTAGAAAAAAGGCTTATGTTTGTTTCAAATTAAATGAATACTAGCTTTGTTTTTTGGTTTCAAAATTTCCGAGAGAAGCCATACGAATAATTATCTTCGTAAATCTGTTTTCGATTTTGAACTGATATATAAGAGAAGAAGCGGCGAGTCAACAGCACTTACCATCAATTCACTATTATTATCATTACACTATTATTACCTCACCAGTGGATATTTAGGTAGTAGTTAGAGGGGGCCCAGCCCCAGAGCCAGTTCCGGATCAAGACGACTGTAGGACCAAGTCACCTTCTGTTTGTAAGCCTTACCAGTCGTATAAGTTAAACCAAAAGTCAAATAAATTATAGTTTTTATAAAGTAATAAGATGAAATAAAATGTCAACAGTAAAATGTGCATTTCATGTTTTTTTTTATATTTATTATTTTTTGGCCCTCTCAGAATAACTTTTAAGGAAACTTTTCAAGGACCCATAGTTGGGACCATGCCCAAGACCTATGATCTTAATGGGGGCCCTTTGATGATTGTATTCCATGTAAAATTTCATGCGATGTAGAATCCACAAACATTATTAGTCCCTGAGCATCACACAACCTTAAATCCGCCACTGTGTCTGACTTATGGTTTCATTGTATGGATCGCGTTATGTATGTTACCGGATCGAAGAAATAACATTTAAAAACTGTACAGTCACCCCTACTCCCCAAATATAACATTTTTAAATTGTTCAGATACATCAGTTGATCGAGATATTTATTTTATATGTGTTATATCTTTCAATTAGCAATAAATCAAGATGTTTTCTAGAAAAATATCATAATAATATGTACGCAGTTAAAGGCTACTCTCACAAAGCAAATCCAGGTTTTTTCTTAACAAACAAATATATATGTTTTCTGTAGATAACATGAGAGTAACAAATAACAACATAAAGCACTAAACTGCTCAAAAAAATCAAAGGAACAAGTACGTTTTCTTATATAATTCATTTCAGTGTTCCAAATGTTATAATATTTCATTTTTTGAGGTAATTTTCCCAATTTCAAATCAATTTGTATTCATTTTTTAATGGATGATAAACGGTAAAATGATGGCCCGGTATGGCCCAGCGTGTTAAGGCGTGCGACTCGTAATCTGAGGGTCATGGGTTCGCATCCTCGTCGCGCTAAACATTCTCGCCCTTTTAGCCGTGGGGATGTTATAAAGTGACAGTCAATCCCACTTTTCGTTGGTTAGAGAGTAGCCCAAGAGTTGGCGGTGGGTGGTGATGACTAGCTGTCTTCCCTCTAGTCTTATACTGCTAAATTATGGACGGCTAGCACAGATAGCCCTCGAGTAACTTTGTGCTAAATTAAAAAAATGGTAAAACATGGAGAAATAATTTTTTTTACAAATGACCAATACCACCAAAACTATGTCCCATATGAAACAATACTTTAAAAAGTGTACATGCGTTTATTCAAAAAATGTTTGAAACATTCAATATATAATGTAACCTTCACGGGCTGTGACACACTACTGACACCGATTTGGCGCACTTTGAATCAGTCTATTAATGTCAACTTGGTATATGGTAGCCCACTCGTCTACTAGGGCTTGTCGGAATTCCTGTATATTCTGAGGACGGTGCTGGCGTTCACTAGAAACACGACTCGACAGCATATCCCAATAGTGTTCAATCGGATTTAAATCTGGAGATCTGGCGGGCTACTCAAAAGTCTCTATTCCTTTCTCGTCAAGGAAGTCCATACACAGTCTGGCTATGTGGGCTCGCGCGTTAATCTGCATGAAAATTAACCCATCGCCGACAGCACTAGCAAAAGGCCTAATAATGAATTCCACAATTTCGTCTCTATATCGTCGTGCATTCAGAGCACCCCTGTCGAGTATGAGTAAGTCCATGCGGCCACCCAAGCATATGCCTACCCAGACCATTACAGAGCCTCCGCCATAAGCGTCAACTTGCACAACGTTACAGGTGGAAAATCGCTCTATCCATCGTCTCTACACTCTCGCTCATCCATCATCACGAGACAGTGAATCTACTCTCGTCTGTCCACAACATGGTGGCTCATTGACGAAGTTCCCAGTCCAGGTGCTGACGAGCAAATTTCAGCCTGGCTGCACAGTATTGCGTTGTCAGAATACGTCTATTGCAGGCCATCTGGCCCTAAGGTGTTCTTCGTGCAGATGATTGCGAACTGTTTGGGTCGACACACGGGTTCCAGTGGAATGCTGAAGGTCATTTTGCAGTGACTAAGCCGTAGCTAACCTGTCCCGCAGGACGGTAGTCACGATGTAGCGGTCCTTTCTTGTGCAGCGATGATGGCCTTGATCTGGTCTCCTGCCATAAGAGTTTGTCTCCTGGTAGCGTCGCTAAAGTCGATTGATGACACTTGGTGACACACAGATGCTCTGTGCCACACTCCTTTGGGTCTGGTGGTCCTCCAGCATCTGGACTGCCCTGGCCAACTCGTTTTCTGTCAGATGACACCTGACTGTTTGGGTACACAAGATGAAGGTACGCACTGACAAAACGAGCCGTAAAAGATCCATGTTGGTGTTTGTTTCGAGAATTAATGAGGAATGAGTAGTTTCACGTAACAGCCTTATATAAGGTACCTAGAGTTGTATTCTCCTTGAGTGAGGTGAGTTTCGTTTGAGTTGCTTCAAACTTCACTCGCAAGCTTAAAAATACACTAGTAGACGAATGGATATGTTTTTACACATAAATTTAGTTATGACAAAACTATACTGAAATAAGTACTTGTTCCTTTAATTTTTTAGCAGTATATGATTTATTCCATTATTTTTTAAATTATTCGCATGTTTTTAGGCCTACCGTGTATTGTGTGTACAAAAACTACTTGAATGAAAAGTGCGGAAGCGAGTCTTAACATGTTACTTCATAGCCAGGTTGTTGTTTGTGAAACTCCTCAATGAAACTTTTGCAATACAATAATGCACCTTCACTAACGCATGAGAAATTAACCTTTCAATTTTTGAGTCTACCTTTAAAAATAATAAAATCCATGCTGTGTGCAATTTGATACTGTTATTTGTTTGTTTTGAATTTCGCGTAAAGCTACAAGAGAGCTATTTGCGCTACCCGTCCCTAAAGTAGCAGCATAAAACTAGTCATCACCACCTACCCAACTCTTGGGCTCCTCTTTTACTAACGAATAGTGGGATTGATCGTCACTTATAATGCTCTCACAGATGAAAGGGTGCACATATTTAGTGTGACGAGAATTTTAACCTGAGACACTCGAATTACGAGTTGAGCGCCCCTTTTCCTTTTGAATTTCGTGCAAAGCTATATGAAAGCTATCTGCACTAGCTGTCCCTGACTTAGCAATGTAAGAATATAGAGAAGGTAGGTAGCTAGTTATCACCATACACCGCTAATTCTTGGACTACTCTTTCATCAACGAATAATGGGATTAACCTAACGTTATAACGCCTCCAAGGCTTAAAGAGCGAGCATGTTTGTTGTGACGAGTATGGGCCTTAACTGTTAATCTGGCCATGCCAGATTATATTGTACAATAATGATCAATTCATAGTTTAGTCATATCATGGGTATCCCACTAAAATGTCTGTTTATGTTTTCAAATAACAAACCCACATTGGGCTATCTGCTGAGTCCACCAATGGGAATCGCACCTCTGATTTTAGTGTTGTAAATTCCTAGACTTACCGCTGTACCAGCGGAAGACCCTTAAAAGGATCACTAAAATAAAAACACAGGAAATATAAAATTTCCAGGTTGAAAATGTCTTCAGAATCTATAATTAGTTTCTGTGTGTGAAATTGACAAATGAAAGCTAAGACAACACATATTTTTCTGACCACTGTAACTGACAGTTAGGTTATATCTGTTTTGTAACCCTTGGTTACTGAAATTTTTATATACACTAACTCTAATTGTAGATATGTCATACTGAGTGTATTGAAAACATATAATCCCTAAATCAAATGTTCATCGGAAGTTTCAAGGAAACGACCAAGCTCAACGAAGTATTAAATGTTTAGATACAAAAAGGCCTGGCATGGCCAGATGGTTAAGACACTCGACTCGTAATCCGAAGGTTACGGATTCGAACCCCTGTCACACCAAACATGCTCGCCCTTTCAGCCATGGGATTGTTATAATGGTGCAGTAAATCTTACTATTTGCTGGTAGAAGAGTAGCCCAAGAGTTGGCAGTGGGTGGTGATGACTACCTGCCTTTCCTCTAGTCTTACAATGCTAAATTAGGGATGGTTAACGCAGATAGCCCTCGCGTAGCTTTGCGCGAAATTCAAAACCGAATCAGATAAAAAGTAAATGATAAATGGATAAATTTTGTTTTAAAGACGTGAAGATTATTGCTTTAATAGCAAACCCATATGACGTATAAAAGATAAATAAAAAAATTGGGAATTTAAAACTTGCAAATATGGATCGCATAAAAAAGTAAACGAAAAATGCTGTAGATACCGTAGACATTTTTTACTGAAACTACAGATTCCTATTTTGGCTCCCTGCTGTTACCAAAAATTAAACTTGAAATCAAAATGGAGATCTATAGTTTGAGTAAATAATGTTTACATTATCTCTAGCCTTGTTTGTATTTCTTTTTGTTTTTTACAATTTCTATTTGCAGGTTATCGAATTTGCAATTTTTATGTACCTTGTTTGCCTTTTTTTTGCGCTTAACTATGGGCAAGAAATTACTCGATTTGGTAGCTGAATTTACACATTGTAATGATAATAAGCATAACTAGTAGCTAGTTGATATGGTTCATGATGATTTACTGTATCTATTGTCTACTCGATCGTATTAGTTCGAGATATAAATGTTAAGCTACAGATGTTGATTGTTATGAAAATTTGTTTGGGAATACATTGAACTTTTATAGTTTCTGTGCAACTAAATTCTCTCTTTGTATAATACATAACAATGGGCAATATATGCTTAGACTAAGACACAACCCTTACCAAACGCATATAAAATTTTCAAATGAAACATATATGCTTAAACCATTGTGTTTTTTACGGTAATTATTCCACAGATGTGTGTTATGAAATTGAATATTATGTGTATTGATATTTTTTACTCCTTCACTTCGTATGTAATGTAGTTGTTCGATCCCAAAAGATACCAATAGTATATTGTATATACGAGTGTCGACAAGTCACTTTGTAAAAGAATACCGGAT
Source organism: Carcinoscorpius rotundicauda (assembly GCA_011833715.1). Classification (NCBI taxonomy): domain Eukaryota; kingdom Metazoa; phylum Arthropoda; class Merostomata; order Xiphosura; family Limulidae; genus Carcinoscorpius; species Carcinoscorpius rotundicauda. Next base: position 55,234,260 of record CM022395.1, read on the forward strand.
ATTTATGAGAAATCTAACTTTGAAGTTTACACTAAAATTGTGGTGTTTTTATTAGCTTACGTAAAATACAGAATAAATAAATCGACTTTTGAATACTCATACAACCTTTGCAGTACCTTATTTAGTATTCGACAAAAGGTTTGGATGCAATTTACTGAGTCGTTTTGTTGTAGGCTGGCAATATAATAATTACAAATGTGGCGTTTTGAGAAGATTTTCATGTCCTCGTAGGTCTAACATGCGTGGGTTTGTACTTTTTTATACGTGCGCAGACTTAGCAGTCAATAACAGTAAATGTTTTAAAGTGTTGTTTGAACACAATCTTTATTGTTTAATTAGGATGCTTTTTTGCCGAACTTTCTATTAGGTTTCGTATAGTTCTTTGCGATCCGTATTATGAACCATTATAGTATTAGTATCAGTAAGGACAGTGTGGTTATAGTGTAAAATCTAATCAATTGAATTATCTTTACAAAATTTTTATCCTGGATAGTTGAGCTATATTAACCTTATTGTGATCTCAAGATTTGTTTAATTTGTTGTTGTTGTTGTTTTGAATTAAGCACAAAGCTACACAATGGGCTATCTGTGCTCTGCCCACCACGGGTATCGAAACCCGAATTTTAGCGTGCAAGTCCGCAGACATACCGCTGAGCCACTGGGGGGCATTTGTTTAATACTAGTGCATTGGTGTTTTTACTTATAGCTTTACAACTACTAAACACTCTTTGTTCTTAATGACTGAGGTGTTCAGATTTACTTATCAATCTGAAATCCTGTTTGATCGAGTTTCAGGTGATGTTTCTTTTACTAACTGCCATGTTTGGGCCTGACTGAGATCCATATATTTGTTTCATAATCATGCATTGATTTGCCCTACATTTAGATATTTTGTGCTTAACAGTCTTTGTTCTGAATGACCGAGGACTAGATATATTTACCACTCTGAAATCTTATTCGATCGAGTTACCTGTGTTCTAATCATATGTTAGAGCAAGAATGTGACTTCTAGATTCGCTTAGTACATGTGTATTAGCATCATTTGGGAGAGGGAAAACAGAGATGCCCCCCAAGCTCAGAAGCTGTTCACAAACGGCACTTTCTGTGAGACAATTCAGGACAGGAAGGACTAACTCGTGTAAATCAAGCCACAGAGTAGAGTAAGTTCTAATGGTTGCCATTTTATGTCTAAGCCTTTTTGACGTGTGTTTAACTATTACTTTATTCCCTATCGATAATAACTGTAAGTTTGTTTAACAGTTATGTAGTTAAATGTAATCAAGATTTTTGAAGCTTTCAGAATCAAAATTCTTTAAGTTTGTTAAGCAGTTATTTTATTCCCTATTAATAATAACTTCAACAACAGTTTAGTGGTTTAATTGAGCTGTGGTCTCAATAAATTGATATCAAAACTCCCTTTCTCAGGTATACTTGTGTTTACTGCTGAAGTTACCATCCTAAAGTAATTTGAATAACAGCTACGTCACATTTAGCTAAGATTTGATTTAATTTGAAATTTGTACAAACCTGTACGAGGCCTAACTGCGCTAGCCATCTCTAACAGTGATAGACTGCCAACTCTTAAATTGCTCTTTTACTAATGAATAGTATGACTTATCGTTACATTACAATGGCTGAAAGGGCAAAAATGTTGGATGACGGTGATTCGAACTCGCGACCCACAGAATCCCAGGCCTTCATCTGAGGAATATTTCAAAACATTTGTCGTGTTTCACTGTTGCATGTTCTATGACATCTTGTAAAACAGCATATAAAACATTATAAAGACTAGAACAAGTATACTGATAAACAACACTAGATATATTCAGTGGCAGTTTTGTGTCTTTAAAACTAGAAAGTGAAACAAAACCCAAAGAACTTTCAGACTTTGATATGAATTTGAGGAAAATGCAACGAATAATTTACATACAATTGATTTTCTACACATAAATAGTTTCTACCATTATTTATTTAATAGTTTATATAAAATCTAGGAATTTACTGTTTGTTCAGTGAGCATTTCATATTTACGACAAAACTACTAAAACTATCTGCTGCCGTCTGTAATTTATCTTTACTGACCAGAAAGAGTGAAAACCACAAGTCAGCAGACCATTACAGTTTAGGTTAAGAAATGGACTTTCCCTCATATAATGCTTCTGCAGTTTAAAAGACGAAGAATATTTTATAATATCGTAGGGAATCCAACCCGAAACTCAGAGCTCTACCACTGGATCAACGTGCGCTTTATCTAAATAGTTTTGTTTGTTTCCTTGTAGTTCAGCACAAAGTTACACAATGAGCTATCTGCGCTCTGTCCATCACGGGTATCGAAACACAGCTTCTATCGTTTTAAGTCCCCAGACGTACCGTTGTACACCGTGGAATTATCCAAGTGGTGATATATATAATAAGTTAATGAACCTTTTTTGCGTTTCATGGTAAAATTAATATGGTTGTGTTTACTGTTGAAATAAATGAGGAACCGTAACTCAAAGAAACTTTCAGTATTTGATTACCTAGCAATCAAGAAACATTGTGTTATAAAAGGTTTGTTTTTGTCTGTTGTTAATCACAAAAATACCCAATAGGTTGTTGTCTGTGCCCTGCCAACCGCGAATATCTTAACTCGATTTTCAGCCCTACAAGCCCTCAGAATTACCGCTTAGTCATTGGGGGAGCACCTTAAAGTTTATTGTTTATTTTGGGATTTCGCATAAAGCTACTCGAGGAATTGACCGTCACATTATACACCCCCACGGCTGGGAGGCACGCTCGGCCATGCCAGGCCATGCACCTTAAAGACTAGTTGTGATTCCATGGTCAATTCAACAGCCTCGTCATGCAGCTGAAATCGTAATTCACTCGTTTAGAACATTTATGAATATCAAAAACACATGTTTAGGCAAGTAAATATCGTTCTCTTTTTTGGGGGGGTGAGAGGGGAGGTGCATGATACCTTAGTAAAAAAATATTAGTGCTGAGCAACTCCGAATCAAAATTAAAACTATTCTGTTAAGTTTTTGTTTTTTTGTTTTCGAATTTCACGCAAAGCCACTCGAAGACTATCTGTGCTAGCCGTCCCTAATTTAGCAGTGTAAGACTAGAGAGAAGGCAGCTAGTCAACACCACCCACCGCCAACATTTGGGCTACTCTTTTACCAACAAATAGTGGGATTGATTGAAACTTTATAACGCCCCCACGGCTAAAAGGGCGAGCATGTTTGGCGCGACCCTCAGATTACCAGTCGTACTCCTTAACCCATCTGCCCATGCCGGGACATAGTTTAAAAGCATTACCTCAAATAACTTAGTCTTATATTAAGATTTTAACCAGGTTGTGTTGAGTTTTACGGCCCGGCATGGCCAAATGGTCAAGGCACTCGTCTCGTAATCCGAAGGTCGCGGGTTCGAATCACCGTTACACCAAACATGCTCGCCTTTTCAACCGTGGGGGCGTCATAATGTTAAGATCAATTCCACTATTCGTTGGTAAAAGAGTAGCCCACGAGTTGGCGGTAGGTGATGATGACTAGCTGCCTTTCTTGTAGTCTTACACTGCTAAATTAGGGACGACTAGTGCAAATAGCCCTCGTGTAGTTTTGTGCGAAATTAAAACCAAACAGTTAAGTTTTGTAAGATTATTGGTTTAAAAAAAAACCTCGTTAAGATGATTAGTGCATGACTATGTTATTTATCGTCCCTCCCTGTGAAACAGCGTTAAGACTTCGGATTTACAATGATAAAATCAGTGAACACAGCAGATATCCAGGAGTGTCTTCGCTACAAGAAAACATATATTATTTACGAAATTCCATTACAAGAATTAAACAATGTTTCTAAGATTCGTTAAAATGTGAATTTCTTTGCTTAAATATAATTGTCCATGTTCAAAATAATTCTAAGCAATTCCATTTATTTGGTTTCTAATTTTAAATCATCATATTCATATCAACATAGAGTGTTTGAAAAGTTAGAAAATATTCTTCTAATTCACATTTCATGAAAGATGTGTCTGTTTTTGAGGAAAGCTACTCAAGGCTATCTGCGTTAGTAGTCTTTAATTTTGAACTGAGTTTGTTTGTTTGTTAATTTCGCGCGAAGCCAAACGAGCGCTATATGCGCTAGCTGTCCCTAATTTAGCAGTATTAGACTAGAGGGAAGGCAGCTAGTCATTACCGCCCATCGCTAACTCTTGATCTACTCTTTTACCAACGAACATTGGAATTGACCATCACATTATAACGCCCCCACGGCTGAAAGGGCGAGCATATTTGGTGTAACAGTGATTCGAACCCGCGACTCTCAGATTACGAGTCGAATGCTTTAACCCACCTGGCCATGCCAGGCTTTGAACTAATAGACGAAATACAAAGTAACAACTAAACAGCAACCAGCGCCACCAAACACCAAATACTAGGCTATTTTTGACCGATGGAATAATGTGATTTTACAACCACACTTACAGAGCACTACAAACCCAAAGTTTGGATCACGTATTTTTTGGGATAACGGGAACGTGAACAAGGGAGTCGCAGATCCATAGTTCGTCGCGCTGATAACTCGGCCACGTTTAGTTCTTTTCTGCAAGAACCAACGAATTTTAATCCACATGTCGACAAACAATTTTAAATGATAATTAGAAAATAAAAAAAATCTAATCTAGATGTTAAATAAAAAAATTGTAATGCTCGATGCTGCTTTAGTCGATATGATTTTTAAGGTACTTTTTCCCGTAAACCCAAACTATATAACGTCACTGTACTACACTATAAATGAAGAAGTTCATCCTTTTAATTTTAACCTTATATAGTTATGTGATTATTGACATTTTTAGCTAATATCTAAGAGTCCCCCGCTGGTCTGCGGAGTTACAACACTTAAATCAGGGGTTCGATTCCCCTCGTTGGATTCAGCAGATAGCCCGATGTGGCTTTGGTATGAGAAAACATGTACATTAACATATGTTCCTTTATTTAATAACATTACTTGGACTAAAGGATGTTGAATGTTTCAAAGTTTAGAATCATTTATTTTCAAATGCTATTAACTTTTGTGAAATATAGAAAAAAAAGAAATGTTTTCAGTTTATTTTGGGAATCGCAGTAAAACAATGAATTTTAGAAGTAAAATAACTACATCCCAAATACACTCAAGAAGACAGTTTTATAAAAAATTAAATATTACTAAAACACGTGTTAAAGAACTCTAAAGATCTGTTCTGAACAGATTTAACTGTTAGAATTTATATAACTGAACAGTGATAATCAGTTTGATGTTTCTCGTTACATTTTATTCTGTATGACTGAGAACTCCGCTTACAAAGTGACGCTCAATCACTATTCAATTGGACTAGCCCAAAAGTTTGTGATTGGTGATGTTAACTAGCTGCTTTCTTTCTAGCCTATCGTTTTTAAATAATGGATGGCTTGCGTAGATAACCCTCGAGTAGTCACCACGGCATTCAACAAACAAGCAAATTTGTATGACTGTTTAACAATCATCGTTTCTGAGAACGAGGTTTGTTTGAAGTAGCGTTGTACCGCGTAGCTAAAGTGCCTAAATTTGTTCAACAGTCGTGTTGTCTTATGACTAATACCTCAAGGTTTGTTTGATTACATTTAACAACTGACACGTGGTGTGCAATATTCGCCTGTGTTGGTTCAGTAGCTATGCGTACTTTTATGCAACGGATCAATAACAACACTTTGTAATTGTAAATGGTCTGAAAGAAACTAAGTATCAGTGAAACTGAAGTCAGTTATACAATACTTAATGTTTTGTACTTAAGGAGCAAAATATATTTTTAGTTTTTTGTTTGTTTTGAATTTCGCCCAATGCTACACGAGGACTATTTGCGCTGGACGTCCTTAAGTTAAAAGTGTAAAAATAAAGGGAAGACAGCTAGTCATCACCACCCACCGCCAGCTCTTGGGCTACTCTTTTACCAACGAATAGTAGAATTGACCGTGACATTATAACGCTCCCACGGCTGAAAGGGTAAGCATGTTTGGTGTGATGGCTATACGAACCTGCGACGTTCAGATTGCGAATTAAGCGCCCTAACCACCTGTCCATATTTTAAACTCATATTTCTAGTACACTTTAAAATTTTTAGATATAACTGAAGCGAAGCACCAGTAAAATATTAGGGGTATCAAACTTTTGAATTTTAAGACTTATACTTACGATGTTTTTGAACACTTCTTAGTTTTTTGGGAGTGGTATGTGGCTGTACACTGCTATGTGAAAACACTGTATATTTGTATCCATTTCTCTTTGTGTGTGAACCGTTCCGTGTGAGAACAGCAGTATTTGTGATCTCTCTTTTCGTGTTTATTTGTATCCGGAGATTGTCCCAGTTTTGTTATTTTAGTTGCGGATTCGAATCCCCATCACACCAAATGTGCTTCTCCTTTCAGCCATGGGGCATTATAAAGTTACGGTCAATCCCACTATTTGTTGGTAAAATAGTAGCCCAAAAGTTGGCGGTCGGTGGTGATGACAAGCTGCCTTCCCTCTAATATCACACTGCTAAATTAAGGACGGTTAGCGCAGATGGACCTCGTATAGCTTTGCGCGAAATAACAAACAAACCAAGCCAAGCATACACACGGTGTTTTTTATAAATGCTAAAAATCAAATTATGTAAGCGAGTTCTGAGAGAAAAGCGAAAATCTTCGATAATAAACAACCTGTAAACAACTATTATACGATGGCTAGTAAGAAATGTGCCGAACAACAACGACAAAGCATGGTGGCCATGTTTTAGATTAAACAAATATAAGCAGGGACGACCAGAAACTTTGCATGGTTAAACATTAAAAAGCGCCTCACTAAGTGTTTAGACTGCCGTAGTTCAGCCGTTATACTATTTAAGCTGATGAAGTTGCACGAGACATAACGAAACGAGGAGAAATCGTTGAACCGTTTTATTTTCGAATGAAATAGGTAAAAAATGAATTCATTACTGAAACTTACACAGAGGAAAACTTCTTTCATTTAATCCTAAATATACTCTGTTCCTTCTTACTTTAAAACAGCCAATGAATGAGCCTTGAATGGGCGTGTTAAACTGAGTTATTTGCTCAAATATGATTGGCCTCTGTAGTTTTCCGTTTACCTGCCCAATCAGAGTTAAGTGGTTACCTGTTGGTTGCACTGAGAAACTGGGTTATAGTGAAAGTTTATTGTGACTGTTACCAGGGGAGTATTTTGTCGAATGTCACGAGTCTGATTTGTTTATACGATGACAATGGTTGATGGACTGAGTAGCAGTACAACCTTTGATTGTTACAGTCCGGTTAGCGGGAAACCAGATCACATTAAGCGGCCCATGAATGCTTTCATGGTCTGGTCGCGTGCCCGGCGTATGAAAATCGCTTTGGATAACCCTAAGATGCACAACTCTGAAATCAGCAAAAGACTGGGAGCTGAGTGGAAACAGTTATGCGAGAATGATAAGCGGCCTTTCATCGATGAAGCAAAGCGTTTGCGCGAGCAACATATACGGAAACATCCCGACTACAAGTACCGACCCCGGAGAAAACCAAAGCCACAGGTAAAAAAGCAAGAAGCTTACTCGTTTTCCCTGCCTTACCTTCATGGACACGTAGATCCAAGGGTTTACATGACTCCTACAGTCATGCAACAGGCACCTACTGGATATTCAGAGATTCATCAGATGAAAACCTCACCTTTTTCGTATTCCACAGGGAATCCATACTCCACACATTTGAGTTTGACACCCTCCAAGTCCACCATTAAGCCAACCATACAGTCATCATCAGTGAACATGAAAAACGACATGGTTACTCGTTCCAAAGGTTCAGCTGCTAGTTCCATCTACGGAAAAACAGGATTTTACCAGACACCCTTTGCTTCTGTTAACTCTCCAATAACAGCCATTTCAAACGACCAAGTCCCTATGACCCTTTCAGCTCCTGCCTCCTATCTTGCTTCAAATTACATGTCAACATACGGCTACAGGCCTTCTGGATATTCACAATCCAGTGATTCTCAACGTCGAAATATCTCTATGTTACTCTAAATTGTATTTATATGATTGTTGTTTATCGTGTTAAATGAATTGAATTATTCTCTCCGAAAAATCAAGTATTTTAAATGAATTATTACGATATGTCATCTAGTGAAAGCTGTGTATTTCTTGGCTTCATAATGAATGAACTAAAGCATGACAAACAGTCGTACTTTGCCTTAATGCTCAGGTGTTACAGGACAAAAGTAATGTGTATTTATATCTTTACTTACATGGAACCCTCCAATTACGTGATATCCTAAGTTACAAAGTGCCTTTGAACAATTACTATTTCAGAGTGATACTGGGAAAAGTTACACCAGAATATTTGACTACGCTCATCAACAGTTACTCTACAATTATTATGTTTCATTATATTTTGGAAAGAAACATGTTTCATGACTTCTGAAGTTGACAAAAATGCGCCTGTGAAAAATGATTTTGTTCTGTACGGCTTAGTGTTTCTTTCTAATTAGTATATTATCTGACTAAGTAGATAAATGCAATTTAAAAGTGGCTTAAAAGAAGTGTTTGAGCATTGTTTTCCATCACACGTATTTCAACTATATAAAACGTGGTATATTCAATTGTTGTAAAAATCTTCAACAAAGAAGCCAAAGATCTGAAAAGAACAAAATTTGATAACAAAAAATCATCAAACTACATACGTTTTAAGAGTCAAACCATATATATTTGTATATGTGAAACAAGTATTTAAATATACCTCTAAAACTGTGTTGTTAATATGTATATTTTTTCTTCACTTTGCAAATTCATCTGTTTTACTGGCAAATTTTACATCAATAAAATGGATTGTAGTTTGAAAACTTGGTTACGTGTGTTGGTATATTGTGATTTAGTGGGTTTTAATTTCCACCACGTAACTTAAGGAACTATTTTATCATACAGTATTTATTCTAATGTACCTGTTTTATGTTTCATTACTTTATAAATTCCATTTCAAATTGAGCTGTGGTTAACACACTGTACATGTGTTTTCTTAACGCTTTAACTCAGATGGCTCCAAGTAGGTACAAAACACACCAAAATGTATTTAAAAACGTTTAGCCCAAACTTCTGTTGTCACTAATTGCTTGTTAAGCGGTCCGTATTTAGTCATGCATTAAATATTTGTGTAACAACTACATAAATAGTATTTGTATTTATTAATAAAGCTGCTAATGCTAGCTGTTTATTTGTTTCTTCATTAATTTCATGGCTTATCTGATTAGGATTTGGATCCCTCTTCAATCGGGGGGGAGGGGCTGAGTGGCCCCCTAAGGGCCAGTTCTTTTTAATTATTTTATGAATGAGGTTGGTTTGTCACTAAAAAAAAAGAAAAGAAAAAACTACATATGGGTTTTCTGTCCTCAGCCCACTACAGATACCGAAGCAGAAGTTGTCCAAAGCTACAACATGCATTCCAGTGATCTTAAACTTAAGTGGACATTTCTACCCGTTGATAAACTGTAATTTTGCACGTATTCATCCGAAGATTTTCTTGAAAGACGTAATTCATCAATTAAGTGTTTGATATTACGAAACTTATTTTTTGTCCTTAAAGTTTGCAGACATTTTTATTGTAATCTTTTCTACTTAGGCACAGAAGATCTGCAGATTAGTAAACAGCTCTTTGTTATTATTTCATTTACAGCTACAGTAAACAGCCCGATGTGGCTTTGCTACAACACTCATTTACAGCAACCTTTGAACTCAGGTTTATTTACATTTTTCTTTATTTGGTTTACTTTCTGGTAATTTCGTTGTGTTTCGCACACAAACCTCAATTTATCGTTCAACTGCAATATTACTTAAGTTACGATTATAATAATACACAATACACATCACACTGGCACTTGCATTGGAAAGATGAGATTACAGTACACACACACACACACACACACATTTATATATACTAAAAAATATTTCAACATGGAGCAACATATACGTATAAGAAATCGGTTCTACATGAAACAACACTCAAAGATATATATATAATACGCATTTATAACAAAATTGATAAGGTTCACTTGCAGATGTATATTATAATGACATTCACAACTCGAAGTCAAATAAGATAAAGTTCGCAAAGTTAACAATCAGCAACATAAAATACAAAACTTTCGAAACTTTAAATCAAATAAAACTCACTTAACAACAAACAACAGAAAATAAAATACATTCAGAATTTAAACCTAATAAATTAAAGCTCACACAGACACACACACACACAGCTAAAAATTCAACATAAAATAGAGCACACATTCGTATGTATAAATATATATATTAAATAAGCATCCTTGCACATCGATTTAGCGTGTTGTTTAGTTAACACATCTAAATTGGTTATAATAGTACAGATTAATTGGAAGACAGCTTCTTTAAGAGCTTTTACTATTTGTTTCTAAAGCAGAACAAGTAAAAGAATGATCTTATTGAGCATTTCTTTTGATAAAACATTTCTTTGTCATTATTACAGATATGCTACCTATCGCAAGACTTCCCATGTATAAAAATCACCTTAAATTGTCTGTCAGTAAACATTCTACCTGGGACTACATACGTAAATAACACACTTTTGTTTCTTCAGTGCTTACGACTAGTAATACTTTTACAGACCATGGCCGACAATGGGAGGATTAAAATGTAAAGTGACAACTACACTGAAGCTGGTCTAATCACGTAGATTAAAAGAGAAAGAAAAGAAAAACCCGTGGCAGTTATTTAGTTTTATAGAAAGGTAAACTTTCCCAATTGGGGTGTTCAGGAATATTGATATATCCCCCTTCGCTCCGCTCGTGGTATTAAGAGAAAAGTGCATACTGATATAAATGATGGTGTTGGTAATGACCCTCCTTCACACCTGACATTAGCGGCAGACTTCAAGCTAGCAAATGAGTTAACAAAAACATCTTGTTATCACTTAACTTATTTACTTCGAGGTTAGTCTTGACCAAGCTCAAAACACCTGTTTAAATTCTCTGAAGGGTGATCACAGTGTTGTACATAATGGCCTCTGGCAGTACGATGCCTACAAGAAAAGCGTTGATAACTCCTGCTGACCAGGAGTTACAAGATATCGTCATGTGGTACTACAGTGATGTTATACCCACTACGTCGACTAGGAGATAATCACATTAAACAGAAAGGTTTCGGTTAGATACAAGCAGCATGTAAATTCAGGTTTTGAAAGAAAAAGGACATCCTTTTGTGATGCATCTTGCATCATCAACAGATTTATAATATATACATACCCGAAGTTTTATCAATAGAAGTGTTAGGAACACACTAAAAGCGAGGAAAATATTGCGTCTTTCAAGGCCAAAGGCAAAGTAATTTGCCCTTGGCGACTACTACAGTTTACCATGCTATCTGGTATTAGGTGTACGGAGGCGAGTCCAAAATTTTTAATTCCGTGAAAGGAGTCGACTCTTCGAGAAAGGAAAGACCCCTGTGCTCGCACGTCTCTGTTCCTGTCCCATGTTTTGGCTTATAGGGCTGGAACACCAAAAAGAGTATGTTAATGAAACTAAGTAGTCTCAGAGTATGGCGACCTGACGAGCTCGATAGTTTGGTACAATGACCCAAAGAAACTTAGTAAGGTAAGTTTTGAAATTCTGAATTTAAATCGAGAATATCTCGTAAACATGCACCAGCGGTGAAACTAAGAGTTAAAGTTGAAAATTGTATGCCATTGGTTCAAAGTGTAACAGACAATATATTGTGCGGGATAAATGACAGTGTAAAATACTGGAGGATAAAGCAGAATCTTTATTCCTCCAGTATCTAAGGTGCTTAGAGCAAACATCTGTGGGAAGATAACGGTTTCATGCAAACAAAAGATAGGCAAATTTTAAATAGGGATAAGTAAAGCGTGTTGTCCATAGAAACATCGCGTGCAGCGGAAGAGAAGGACCCAAACGACCCAGTGAAAAAACCGAAATTGGTAGTATTCTAGTTCCCACTAGGGTGTTTACCACATGAGGTATTCACAGCAATGGAAAAACAACTTAGTGAAAACGCTGTCGTTATTTTACAGAGTCTCGGTGGTACAGAGCCTGCTGCAGGAAGTATATAAATAAGGCACTAGGTAAGAGGCTCTAACTCCTTAAAAATGTGAAAATAGAATTAACTCCAGCAGGAAATAATTTTAAGTGGTTATGTATTCGTGGCTTGTACCATGAAATATCCAACGAAACAGTGGAAAAAGAACTGAGTGCATACGGGACAGTATACACTACGATACGGGAAATATACAAAGATTGTCCCAAAGTAGCGACAAGTAATCGAAAAGTGAAAATGAATATGCAAAAACTTGTACCAAATTACATACAAGTCCTTAAGTGCAGAGCGATGGTAAATTACCCGGGCATGCAGAGATTGTGTGCCAGGTGTGGTGGTACCGACCACCTTACAGCAGATTGTAAAGTTTTAATTTGTACACACTGTGGGAAAGAATGGTATAAATTTTCTGACTGCACGCACAACCGGGTACAAAAACTGCGGAAAAACACAGCCATCGATACCGCTCCGTAGGGCCAGCCACCTGTGTGGCAGTCCTACCATGAGCAACAGAAAAAGACAAACCAACGGAAACAGAAAATGGCGAATCAACGGACACAAACGAAGCAGGAAATAACAAGGAACTAGCAAAGACATCGAAAAGGAGTACAACAAGGAAAGAACCAGTTAAACCCAAAGCAGACTAGTACAAAAATAATGTTAAAAGAGGAATTATGCCTAACTGAATCATCAGACTCTGAACGTGACTACAAGGCTAGTTCAGAAGAAAGTGGAAATCTAGAAGTACTAAAATGAAGAGACAAATACAAAAAAGCGACCATCCCCGTCCATAGGTAGTATGGAACCAAAAAATGCAAGAAACTTTTAATGTTATCCTATATAAACCATGAAAACAGTGTTAACAAAAGAACTCTAAAACAGACAATAGAAATCTATTAACCATAAAGTATGTAATAATAACATAGGTATTTTTTGCAAGTTATCTGCACCTAGGAAGACGAGGGCCCGCCTGAAAGGTGAGACAGATTAAATCTTCTGAAGAGCGGCTTAAATGAGTAACTGAGACGGTATAACCTAAGTCAAATTCAAGTAAGTACAAAGCAAACACTTGTAGTAAAACTTATTTAAAAAGTACAGTCAATTGTAACGAAAATAAGTACTTGTTTTTCTGCCCGCAAAAACAACCGCGTATAGCATTAAAACGTTGCTGTAACTGTTGGTTGTTCTCCAATTGTTTTGGTACTTATTTCTTTCAATTAAAGAACCACGACTATTAGTGGCTTGAATTAAAAGGAGGTGAAATACTGTTTCAGCCCAGGTTAATTTCCGTATATATTACCATTAAGCTATAACAGCCACACGTGCATCAATGGAACAACATTGTAAGCCTTTTATATGCAAAAACGGCTGTTCTGGGCCCAGAAAACACTTCAAATAGAAGAGCGAACAACGTTTCGACCTTCTTCGGTCATCGTCAGGTTCACAAAGAAGTGTTTGAAGTGTTTTCTGGGCCCAGAACAGCCGTTTTTGCATATAAAAGTTCTCAACAAGTGGGTTTCTCGACATCACTGAACATTGTAAGCCTGGTATATGCCAGAACGCTAGATGTAAGCAAACATTTCAAGCTGATCTCCTAAAGAAGATGCTAAACATTTAACACAGGTAAGTTGGCAAGTTGAATTCATGACAGGTGTCTTACGTATTGCACTTACATAAACGACTCCAAGCTCTTCAAAATCATGGGTTTAGAAAATATAGAACTCTATTAAAAACGTGAAGAAACTTTTACTTCATTCACACCAAATGCTATTTCTTTCCCATAAATGACTACAATGGGAGGTCAACTCTTTTACAGTGGCCATGCAAAATTAATATATACAATTCCGAAATACCAGATGTAATATCTTTCAAAGGCAAATCACTTATACCTTTGATGCGTATTTGCTCTTGTCAACAAAAATAATTAATATTTGTATATAAAGATAATATCAAGTGACTAGTTTCACAACTTACTCGTATTTACACGTGAAAATGCGAAGAAATTCTCTTTAATAGTTAAGGCTTTATAATCATGTAATTTTAAGATTGCTAACGTTTTATCAGTGGTAAATTTAAAATATCTTTAAGGCATATTTTGCTGGGAAAGGTGTGAAAACACTATTTTAGGTTATTTCACCAGAACTTTATAGAATTTTGAGACATTAGGATTATAAATGGGTATAATATCCTAATCCAGTAATAGTAACCCTCTCAATTTCAGGATTACAGTTTTGATAAATATTGCATATACCAGTTTGTGAGGTATTATAATGCTTCAGTATGGCCGACACACATACATATAGAAGTAACTACCAAAATCTGCACATTTCCTTATGCCCAATTTCTTGTTCTTGTTGTAGAGGGAAACCAATTATATTGCAATAATGTTGATAACAGTTTCAACACTATATAATGACTTTTTTAAGACACAATATCCCTGATTAAGTACCTACTAAAAATATACAATAAATTTATTGTAAAACCTGTTACATGTATCACTCTGTATCTCTTAGTAGTCAATGGGGAGCAAAGAATAGTGGGATTGACTATAACGTTATAATACCCCCACAGATGAAAGAAAGAGCATGTTTGGTATAAGAGAGATTCAAATCCATGAGCCCAGATTATGAGTTGAGCTCCCTAATAACCTGGCCAAGACCATGCATGGGCTGATTTTCAATAATAAAAATCATCTGTCTCATTGAAGTCCATTTTGATGTTTACTGCTCATAGTCTAAAATAAGCTTTGAAGTGGTGGGTTATTTATGAAACAATTTTTACCCTGTGCACTGGTGCACCATGATAGGATGATACCCTTTGGAACTGGGCAAAGGAAGCTTTCTAGTAGCTGATGATGCATTGATGGGTGCCTTTCTCACTTATAGTGGGCATTAAAAGATATCTCCAGGGAAGATAGGGTACATTAAGTTTTAATTTTTTGTTTTATTTTAATATTCCCAATTCACGGTCAACAAGTTGTAGAATCCCACTCTTGAGATAAATTGGGTCCTTCATCATTATACCTGAGTGCCCAGATGTTTGGCCAGTTTCATAGCTCACTGACCTTACAAGGCATGGATAAAAAGAGGTTAAAGCCATACAAGTGTGTCCACTTCTGACTTTTGATTGAGCTGCACCTCTAATTACCTTGCACAACAGGAACATTATATAGTACTCCCACTACCTGCACAATCACTGTTGAATCCATGGATAAACACATTATTGCCCTAACTTTTATAAATAAACAGTTTCAAGAGTAAAGAAATACCCTGCTGAGAACACTGTTTTCCTTCTAGTTGCCCTTAAGTAAAGTATTTATGTGAGACTGGTTCATACCCCTCATTCTTCATTGAAACCAGTTCTATAATTATTTCTGGTCAAAATATTCTACCTTATGTAAAACACTAAAATAACAAATGTAGTATAGTGGCACTCATACACAAAAGACAATTTATCTCACTTGGTATTTGTAGCAACATACAAGAGACTGAATTCATGCCTTTTCATGGTTGCAAGATAGAGATGTATTCCCATAATGCATGCTGTATTAATTGAAACAATAACATCATTCCACATCACAAAGTATATTAACACTACCTACCAAAGCTTTGAATAATGGTTAAAAGAACAGGAAGTAACCTTCCTCAGCACCATGCCTCACAGTGTCTAAAGTATAAAGTTATCTATATAGTACTGGTACTGTCAGATTTATATAGGGCCCAGATTCTTTACAGTAGATATCTATGACCTAACAATAAATCTCAACATAAAACAGACAGCACACAATCCACTTGTTTCAAAGTAATATATTCCAAATAGGTCAAATGCATTCATAAAAAACAAAAAACATGTTACATTATTATTTATAACAATTGAATTTATAGCTTTAAATAATTCTTTTTTCTTTTCTTTTTTTTTTTTTGTCAAAAGTCCACACAGGCCATTTCAATTATTTTAAAACCCAATTGACAAGAAATTACTTCTCTTTTATCACGATATAACCAGTGAAAAATTCTCTTACCTTGTGGGTTACCTCAGTTGTATCAAGAGCTTTATACAAGTATTTTCTCTTAAAAATCTACAAAGTTACTTTAGAACCCAAATGACAAGATGAATTATTTCTCTTCTCCTCTTTTATAACAATAGATACTCACTTTTCTAACTCTCTAACTTCCCAGTTATATGAATAGTTCAAATAGGTAGGTTCAGTTACTTTAAAATATCCTTTGCAAGACAAATTATTCTTCTCTATCTCTGACTGCAATGCAAACTGTGATAATTTTACTTTAGAAGTTACTCATTATGGCTAAACTGACAGTCACACCATTCAACTTTTCTTTTCCTTTCACTCTATATCTGCACATCTTAATAATATGAGACAGAGAAATAGAGCCCTCTATTGATAACATTTATACAACAACAAAAAACAACAAGCTTTGAGTAAGATGCCATTAACAGTATCACAAAAGCCTAGTACAACAAATAAATTGCATATACAGCATGACCCATACAGTTATATAATGAAAGTTGACATAACTATTGATTTTAAAATAATTAACATTTTAAGGCTCATATTATAAAAGTAAATAATCATTAAATATTAAAACAATGAAGAAACTAAATAATAATCTTTAAACTAAATAGTCTTATATCCAACAATAAGCTTCTCTTCAAGAAAAACATTTACAATATTTTTATATTATATACAAAGACTGATTTCAGTTCATACACAAAGTTTCCTCAGAGAGTTAGCACCAGCATTTGCAATTCTCTTGTTGGTCTTTCTTTGCATAAGGCATTTGATAGGACTTCACTTTGATAGAATCTCTGGTCTTCATCTTGATCTTGTGTTGCTCGAGATCTGCATGGTCCATATGTAGTTCTTTCTTCTGCTTGTAGATTAATTCTTCACTAATGTTGACATCTTGGTTTGTCTCATCTCAACACAATGTTCTTAGACCTTTATTTTCTTTATCTTCACATTCTGTTTCTGTAATATGCCATGCCAATCTGTGTCTGAAGAGCTTCACCCATTAGTTCTTCTTTCCTCTCAAAATACCTCTTAAACAGATTGACATGGTAGATCTTGGTCAATCATCTCATCCACTTTCCCCTTATTGTCCATCACTTTCCCCTTATTGTCCATTCTGTTTACTACTTCCTGTTCCTCAAAAGGTACTTTCTACTACCAAGTGATTGTTGTTGATTGTGGATAACAGAAGTAAAACCCTCTACCCAACTTGAAAATGTCATTCATTAGCTTCCTTGATATAGAAATGTTTGTGATTGTCTTTGATGGGTTTATCTTCCCCATTAGAACTTTTTTGATAGGTCTGGTACAGTACTTCTTATTGGTCTCCTATTTAGTAAGTTTTCTTCCCTTTTTTCTTGTGATCAACTTTCTCCCAGGCACAGTTTCTGCAGTGATGGGTCTTTCCTCAGTGCTTCCTTCAGTTCCCATAAACTAATATTTGAGATATCACTTCCAGAGACTAGAAGGGACTTTATGTTTTGTTTGTTCTTTTTTCCTTGGAGCTCTTGTGGTGTCTGAGGATGCTTCATCAGTCTTCTTTCTCTCTAGTGCCTCCAAATCTCTACTACCTGGTATGTTTTCAAGCACTAAGTAACAGATTGTTGCCTTAATACATGACTTCAAGGCCTCCCACATAGTACCGAGTATCCAGCTTTATTTTTGCTATCTTAACTTCTTCACTATCCCATTAATCAGCACACAAAAACTATCTTAAACCTCATATGATAGTGAAATACTAGACTGGTTCTCACTGCTGCACACAGTGACTCATAATGCCTTCATTTTCTTATCTCCAAAATAGCCTTCACTTATTGACATGCTGTGCTTTGTTGGCACCTCTCAATATTTGTAATATTCTTCAATTACTACTAGCACTGATCTATTTGTTAACTTGAGCTGACTATCAGTTGTGCACTGTTTAGTTATGGATACAGCACATCCTTCTTTTGGTGAATCTAATGTGTTATTTCTATTTTGTTTCTTGTTACAGCAGTTGCTATGGTAACATTCTTTTCTTGTTTCTTACCAGTGACATCTTTATAGGTAGTTTCGGCTGCTTTATGTTAATATTTATGCTGCTGTTTGTTGGTGAGGGACTTGCACTCCTTTGCATTGTACCCAAGTTTATAACAAATATAGCATCTCTTCTGCCTTTTGTTAATTGCGTTTTTGACAACCATCTCTGGTATCAGTTTTAACTGGTTATAACTGGACTTACCAGTTATACTTCCTCTATGGGCTTCCAGATACCTTTCTTCCAGCTTGATCATCTTGTGCATGTCTTTTTGTGCTCTATACTTTAGTAAAAATAACATGTCAGTTGAGCACATGATCATAAACTGTTCATGTAATAGTAGCTTTGCCAGACCCACAAAACTATTTTCACACTTGACCATGTCTGGTTCAAAACCACTTCAGTAAGTTGATAAAATTTCAGCAATGCCATTTTAAATTTATCATTGTCTATGGCATCTTCTGAAATCATGTCTATATACTTGTATACATACCTTTTCCTGTGAGAAGTGGGCTATAACATACTGTCCAGTAACCTGCATCCAGTTTTGACTTTGGGCAACTTAGGTCAGTTGGCCCTGACCCCATTGTCTTTCTTAGACCTCTTTCTATTGGGTAGTTTAGCAATCTTAATTTATGCTCTTACTGTCTGTATTTGTAGTTTCTAATTTTCTTCTTTTAGTTTTTCTTACTCTCTCTAAATCTTGTTGTTGTTTAACAAGTTCTCATAGTTTGCTGTCTTTAAGCCCAATTGGCTCTTCTATTTCTATCCATTTATCAAAATCAGCCAATATGGTTGTATGGTGTGATTGTAATCTATACCATATTTTTGCCACTACTTAAGTTGTGTGTACATAGACTTCCACTCATTTAAAACTTCTTCTACTACCACTTAATACTGTATAATCATGGCTGGTTCACTTCATGTCAAGTTTTATAGGGCCTGCATTCTTTACAGTTGGTGTCTGTGAGCTTTTAGCAACAAATCTAAAAAAAACTGGACAGCACACAATCCACTTGTTTTAAAACAATATATTCCAAATGAGTCAAATGTATGCATATGCACAATGTCTTACACTATTACTTACCAATTTATTCTATAACTTTAAGTAGTTCTCTATTTCTTGTCAAAAATCCATACAAACTGGTTCAGTTACTTTAAAACCCATTGGCAAAATGAATTATTTCTTTTTGCCTCTTTTATCACAATACAATAGTGATAAACTTACATTCATTACCCTGTGGGTTACCACAGTTTTATCTAGAGCTTTAAATAGTTGCCTCCCTTTTGTCAAAGTTCAGACAGGTAGACTTAATTACTATATAACACCCTTTAACAAGACAAATCATTCTCTTTTATCTCCGATTACAATAAAAACTTCTCTCTTGCACTCTGTATCTACACATATGAATAACAAGCAACAGAAAAATCTAGAAATATCTAGCTCCTTAGACAAAAATATTCACAAACCAAGAAAAACTTAAATGCTTCTATAAGATGATATCAACAGCGATACAAAAACCTAGTACAATTAAACTGCATGCACAATTTATGACTTACACAGAATTACGTAATGAGAGTTGTCATAACTATTGCTTTTAAAATAATTAACTTTTAACATATTTATCATGAAACCTAAATAATCATTAAATATTAAATACACTAAATAATGACACTTAAAATAAATAACCTTGTACATCCAACAAGTACCTCATCTTTGATTATTCGTATTAAATTGCCCAGAAATATTAAAAATAGCAGAACTCAGTATCAATTTTAAAATAATAGTAGTATTTTGTTTGGAAATACAAAAATAGCCAGTATTGAGTTCCAGAAAAACTTTATAAATGTTAATTTAATCCAGATTACATGCACATATACTCCTGTAAAACAAGTGACTGTACAACAGATTGACAAGTACACAAAGTATGATTCCTAATTACCTTTTGTGATAGAGCATACACAGAACAATAAATCTTGCACACTCAACATTACATACAAAGTTAAAATACATAACAGATTAATATATGTATACATGTAAGCTGAATCACAGTCGTATCAATTATTTTAAGCCAAGTATAACCGATATATGAAAATTTAGTTATATAAATCAAAGTCTGCAGTTACAAAAGGTAAATTATTCAGAATTAGCACTCAAGATTTTTCTTAAGTTCCCTTTGTTTCTTTTTTTCCAATACAATACTATAAATATGCAATACTACAAATTACACAATCTTATTATCTGGTCTTAAGTTTGCACGATATTCCAATTATAGTATACACTACTAAAAGTTTGTTTGTTTACTCTGCCCACCATGGGTATCAAAACCTGGTTTCTAGTACTGTAAATCCACAAAGATACTGCTGTGCCACTGGGGGGTAGTGTCACAATTCTCATCAACAAATATCTGTAAAATTATTATATATTTGTCTAAATTCACATTTTTGTTTAGGCTTCTTTTGTAAAATCATAGTAAATATATTTGGTATGAAAATATTAGCACTTGTATTCTTTCAAGCTCTTTTGTTTTTGATACAAACAGTGATTTAAATAAGGGATTCAATATGCTAAACATGTGACTAGTCTTTGATGATTTATTACAGTTGATTCTTATCAAAACTAGCATTTTTAAAGCATTAGAAACTAATAAGACATGACTATACATAAATTAGCCCATAAAGTCTGTTTTCCTACTGAGTTGATAATAATAGAAATGCCATTTTACAAAGAAGTTTCAGAAAGTCACTAATAACAAAACAAATTCACATTGAAAAATCAACAAATAAGTTATCTCTCACCTGACAACTTCTTGATTCACACCACAGTTGAAAAACAACACCTAAAAATGGGAGATTCTTGCAGTAGAGGATCCTACATGGGAGATCACACCACTTCTGTACTTATAATAATCTATGCTCCATGTGGAAAGAGGTGTTACAAACACTGGTAGAAAATGAGAGTAGTACATCCTAAAAGGAGAGAATAATTTTGGATAGGAATCCAAACCAGCTAATACTAGAAGTTCAATCCTTTTGAAAACACTAATTTGGATGAAAGCAACAAAATGTGTCTCAAAGAGTAGCATGGCTACAGCACAAAGGAGTATACACAGCAAATCAACCGAATTCAAACCCAGCCACTGGGCACCAACATAATGTGGGGGTTGGAAGGAAGATCTTACCAGTAAAGGGTCAACTTTAACAAAAAAAAAAAAACAGCCATTAGTAGAGGTAGGAAGAAAATCATAATGACTTTGCATCAAGTTCAGCAGACCAGAAGGAAATATCATACCCATCAATCTGTGAACAGGGCACATGTTAGCAAGGTGATAAAATGTTTTACCAATCTGAGATTTCAACAATAAAAATGAGAAAGACATCCCTGCAATGTAAAATATCCCACTCAAAACAGCAGCAGAGAACATGAGTCCAACTTGAGTGAGGGAACAAAGACAACTGTAATACATATGTGAGGACTTCTGTTCATTGGTTCATGTCTAAATCTAAAACCCAGCCACTGGGAACTAGCATCAAAGTGTGGGTAGGATGAGGAATTGAATGGATGAACTGCAATTCTGATGGTACATTCACTTCGTAGCTAAAACACCCCTTCAGATAAACAGATTCAGAAATGGAGTGTCAGAGCAGAGAACAACTCAGCATCTACACCAATGGAACAGCACTGACTTACTCTCAATTGAATAAATTTAGTATTGTTTGCATTGTATATTTCGATCACATTCAGAAGGATGCCTTCATACTCCACACACCAACAGCATGAAACTGGAAAATGATAAAGACTTCCATACTCCACTGGAAGAAAAAGTAGGAGAAAATACAATGAAGAATCTAAAAGAACATCAACACAGGAGACAATGTAATGGGTAATCATGAAAACCCTATTCTGAAAAGCAGACTGCTCTTGATTTATTCAACCGAAGAAATGACAGAGATGGGCATCTACCAACTTCTGCTTTACCTACAAAAACCATGGTTAATACAGTCTGCAAGACACAGATAAATGAAGCAAACTTATGAGGAAAACCCCATCTCAACAGTGTGTGTTTAGTGTCCATGAAAATTATATTTGTTAAGCTATCACTGCTCACAGTATTCTTGGACAGGCACTATTTACCACAGAGCTAGATCTATAAAAAAAAAGAATATGCTCATGAAAAATAAGAGGTATATACAAAAAGATAAACTACCCAATCATAATCTCAAAAAAGACTGAACAATGGAAAAAGGTAGAAGACAACCTGACAAGAAAAAAATAGGAATTGAATGCATATAGTGGGAGATGAATGTATGTGGTGTGGTTCAAATGCCTTACTGAAGACATTTCTGCAATGGACAATGGAGAAAAGATATCATAGAAAAGATGCCTTATCTGGTGAGAATATACATAGAACAAACCAAGGGAGAATAAGTCAATCCAATCCTGACTGGTAAGGATGGAATGAGAAATATTACAAACAGAGAATAGTTGCTGTGAAATGTAGAGGCAGGAATGAGTACCACAGAAGGAAACCTTGAGAACAAATATAACAATGAAGAGTGTGTATCAGACATCATAGTCTATTCAGATAAGACTGGGAATATAGGTAGGAAGTAAAAGTAGGAAGCTGCTGGAGTTTTGGAAATTAAAGATCAATCCAGATAAAGGAGAATGTATATGATCAGGGTCTGTGTGGCATTAAGATCAAATAAATGACTGATGACATTCACAGACCAAGTGAAGAAGGAAACAAGTCTTAAAGGATAAGTTAAAAATTTAACATGTGGTGAGATATCCAAACAGAAGAAAAGTAAAGCAGTAAAGAAGTACAGCAACATCTCAATCAGGAATGACTGTGTGGTGAGAAGGATGACTACTCCAGAAAGAATGAAATAATCATGAGAATAGGAGAGGTAAAAACTAAAATTTTGCAATATAGCAGCTCAATCTAGGTGACAGAAATCCTCTGATCAAACAGTCAGGTGAGGAAATCCATAAGTAAAGCAACAGAGAGTGGTTGAGTTTGTGAAAACAAATAACACAAAGACAAATGGAAATGTTCCCCTTAAACTGATAAGCATCCACAGAGGAAGGGCAAATGGAACATGCTAAAAATTAAGGAACTTGATGTGACAATTTAGATTTCCTCATCAAGAACCATATAAAACCCAGACATGGAGTGTAAAAACAGCTGGATGAAATGCCCGTAACCATGGTTGATGTGGAAGGGATGGAGAAAAAGGTAATCATAGGGCAGATTAGAGCTGGAGCAGCTGCAGAAACCAAAGTTATGTCAGCCAGTTTTGAGAAAACAGAAAAACTTCACAAGGAGTGGTGTAAATGATCAAAATCTTCCTAAAAAGAGGATTGCCGAGAAGATATACAGAAATGTATTTATTGGTCTAATCTTGTCTGAATGCATAAACAGCTGTGCAAGTGTATGAGAAACTGGAGACCAAAATAGAGGTAGCATGGTACTGAGGTATACATAAAATGTATCTGGGTGAGGAGTGCTTCACTGAAGGCAGTACCACAAGAAAATGTGAGGACTGAAATACAACACTGCTGGATAAATTTCATGGGTTTAGAAGGATGATTCATGACAACACTGAATGCATCCACAATACAACACACAAGGAAACAAATGCTGAGTATGTTGGCCCATAAAAAGGAGATTTTACACAAATAGGTGCCACCTCAGTGATTGATATAAGGTGATCACTGTAGAATTGTTGGGATGAATTATGATCAGACAATTCCTAAAAAATATTTAAAAAATGACCCAAAATATGATGTACAGTCAGGAGCTCAAGATATTGATATTGTAAGATCTCTCATTTGGACACCAATGATTTGAAGCTTCCTTCTGACCAATCCCTGCCCCCTAGCTGTGGAGGCAAGCATGCATGATGTTATGCAAAACTGACTTGTGGGCTTTGGCCAACCATCAATGCAGACTGTGAACAAGGAAAGAATGAATGAAAATAGGAGCATCCAAGGGATCTTGCACTAGACTAGGTTTCACTGGTCATGCAAAGTCCACTGAAAAGACCTCAAAATGTCAAAAAAAATTATATTAGGCCTAGTTAATTATGCAGTAGAGAAAGAAAACAATATAAAATTCAGGTGGAGGAAAAAGACTATCTGATTCATTTTTGTTTCAAACAGGTTTAGCACATTCAGGAAAAAAAAGGGCAACATAAGGAAAAGAAAAGGTTAACTCATAAAACAGTCAACTTCTTGTCAAACAAAAACCAATTAGAGTCTCAACATCTACAGCCTGTGTGAGTGTGCTGGTATATGCTATTACCTCCAAATTTGGAACCTGGACAACAAAAGTCATCGTTAAAGATGAATAATCAAACAAAAGTGTTAAAAATAAATGAAAAACTAGAAAACATTAAGTTATAATTATGTTTGCTACATGTGAAAAAGGAAAGCAACAATTCCCCATTGAAATAAATTACAAAACACTTGAATCAATGTTGAAAAACAAATTTTCCAAAATTAATTAAGGTTAAAAACAAAAAACCACAACTGAAGAGCACTATGAAAGACATCCTGATATAAGAACTGCCAAATGAGAAGTGATGGCTCTGTAGAATCAAACAGGGAGTCACATGCATCAAGAAGTGATGTCCCAATTCTGTTGGTAAAGGAATATTACATAATGATTTACATGTGAGATGTAGTTGAAGCCCATTTATCACAGGCATGTGGGAGCTTCAAAGCTTCAGGTATATGAAAACTAATTGCACATAAAGAGAATTACTAAATAAGAATAGCTATATCTGTGTAAGGTACTATTTCAGAAGCTGTAATTACCTGACCTATTTACTAGTTTTTCATTATTAGTAGACTTGAAAAACAGATATACAGCTGCAGAAACTTTGCACCAAAATAGTATTCCTAATAACTGCCTTCTTAATTCAACTCCCCTATGGAAAAAAAATGCAAGAGACATAATGTCAGTAGTTACTGATAAAAACAATGCTACACTTAGTTTGATGGTGAGACAAATCTGTAGTGACTACTTGCAATACTCTTAGGATCTTATTTAATAATAAAAGCAAGCAGGTGATCAACCACTGGAAAAAGAAATTCAGATAGATCAAGCCATATATGTTGCCAAATACAAGTTTATAGGAGGGGCAGACCCAACAGATCAAAAAATAAGTATGCATAGAACATGGTTTTGATATAAAATGGTGGCAGAACGTTTTTTATCTCAATAGTTGATGACGTAGATTTTCATTCTTGGCTACTTTATGGAGAAAAATTGTTGATCTACCTTCCTTTTGAAGATACATTGGACAAGAGGATGACCAACTTAGAACTGAGAAACCACAACATTCCAAACCTCTTGCATCAGAATGCCCCCAAAAGGTATGAACCACTATATCATCAAAATTCTCATCTGGAAAAGATGTGTTAACAGCAATTGTAGCATACATTTAATGTTGGTGCATGATAAGTGTAACATAAAATCATGTTTCAAGGAGTATCATACACAAAATGAATAAGTAAAGAAAAAGAAACTCACGTTCAAAATAAGGATACTTTATTCATTCTAATAAATTTTTAAAAGCAAATATTTTATTTATATTGCCAATAAAGTTTTAGTTATAATACAATAAAAGTTATATTTTTTCACACTTTAGTTCTTCATGCGCATTGCCATTATTAATTATTTGTGTAAATGAAAATGACCCAAAATATCAATAAAAACTTTAAAATAAATTTACACTTTAAGCAGTATTAAGGCCTAAAAATAGTCAAATACAAAATTTCAGTATTATAGCTAAAAACAATATGAATAAATTGGGCACTAATGGGCTACTATATTCTCTTATCCTACAAAAACACTAAACTATTGTACAAATTAATGACCAGGTAGAGCTTTTAATTTATCATTCAAACGAGATATTATTGTTAATCTAGACAAAAACATTTTAAACCTGATTTGGCTCTTAGCCATAAGAAAGTGAATATTTCACATATGACAAGCATGGAAACCATTATGATTACAGAAAAAAATATTATAAATCCCTTTCCCCAATCAACCAAAAACTGCAGGTCTGGTCAACATTGACTCTCATTCGCCCAGCTACGTGGATAATCAAAGTTTCCATTCAGTATAATATTACATGGTCTAATAGTAAATAAAAAGGTACTTTTTACACTCACAAACATATGTAGACTCCTTCATTTCAAAACTGAGTTTAAGGCTATTCAAATTGCTAGTTAAGCTTAAGTCTTAGGTTTTCTTCACTCTTCTGTGTCACTATTACATGAAAACAAGGCAAGGATATGGCTTGTATGTTTTTACATTACTGATTACAGAAGAAAACCTGAGTGCTAAAAGAGAGAATACACAAACACTTTTATATCAAAAAATTACATCAATTCTGATTACTTTTAAACAGTGCTTTAAATTTTAATTATTGAATGATCCAGACAAACACAACTGAAATGCTTAAAAATATTCACAGACAAAGAACATAGTAAACTATTTCTATTCTCTTTTACTTTCAGTCAACAGCTGTTGAATGTAATAATTAAATGAAACAATAATTACTGATTGTTTGAATTCATTATTACAAATTATTGTGAACCAAGTTAAGAGAACTTTATGTTTTTTTATCAATTAAACATGACATGTAAATAGTTTTTAGACTGTATTTTACATAAATGGTTTACTTTTAAAGTTGTTCTTTGATAGGTTAACACTAAACAAAAACCTTTCACTGAAGAGTTGTTATGTTATTTGTCTTCTCTGCAAAATTTTAGCTTAGGTCAAAAGTCAATAGAAAGTTTCTCAAAGTATTTAAAAGTGAACATCAGACTTGAGATAATTATTTTGAGTTATGACAATTGCACATTTCCAGCCGACCAAAAATAGTTGACTTCACAACCACTAAACGCCCTTTATATATTTACTTCAGAATTAAATCAAATGTAACAAATTCTTTGAATATATATCTATTTTTATTTTCTCAATTTAAAAAAATAATGCTAATGGTAAATCACATACTTTACAAGCAAATATTATGAGTAACTAAATATCTTAATTGACTCAACCTAATATACTAGAAGTCAGTATTTTAATGCAATTTTAATGAAATACACAATTTACATTCAGTGAACAGCAAAAATATTCTAATGATAACTCACAAAGTTTACACAGAAAAATTAAATATAAAGTATGTACACTAATATAATGAAAAATTGAAGGAATTCCAGAACTTATTACCTGGTTGCAACCCGAAAAAATAAAAAATAAAAATTAATTAGTAATCTAATACTATTACAAATTTAAATTTTCTGGTTTTAATTTAGACACATGGCTTTAACTGGCGCACTTGCAAAAAAGTGTTTTCATCTTGTTGCAGAATTTACATATTTTAATATTCACCTGGTTCCAATCAGCACACAAAAACGTAACGTCAAATTTTGATTTTACCACAAAATGTACTGTCTCTATAACTAATTTTGTTCTAACTAACACATGAAGAATGAATTTTATATTTTATATATTGGTTCTAGCACTTTCCTGGCACTAACCAGTTCACAAAGAATGAATTGCATATTTTGCTTCCACTATAAAATGTATCAATTCTAGCACTTACCTGATTCTAATCAACATAGGAATAATGAATCTCATATTTTGATTCTACTAAAAAGTTTACTGATTCCAACACTTACCTAATTCAAAGCAGCACTGGTAGAGTGAACCACGTCTTTGAATTCTACCAGAAAGTTTACTGATTCCAACCACCACATAAAGAATTAATGATATATTTAATTTATCAAGTTTATTGGTTCTAGTAGTTACATGGTTCTGGACAATGTCTGTAGAAATTACTATTATTTTGATGGCATGAGAAAGTTTATGGACTCAAGTAATTATTTCCGTAATTCTAACTTGTAAACTTAAAACTTAAATCATTTCTTTTATACCAATAGATAATTAAAGATATAAATAAATATATATACATTACACAAACTTTAAATTTTAAATTTCAAATGATTAGAGTTATTCTCCTAAAATACTAGTTATGCAAACTCTTGTTAACAGTGGTGGTAAATACAAACAGAGAATAGCTTTAATCTTGTAACAAAATCTTAAACCTCATTATTACACTCTAGTTACACAGAGACAGATTAACATAGCTTTAGTATTTTTTATGTTTTCATCATGTTTTAAATTTCAACAATTACATATTTAATAATTTAAAAAATAATTTATCTGTATAAGCATATTGTAACCTGTAATTTGCCTAATCAATGATAAAGAAAACAAAAAATTTATCAAATCACAGAGGTACAGTCTTTCCACAATTTCACTACACACAGATGCATAGCAGGTTTTTGCACATTTTAAAATAACATCTACGAAAGCATAATCTATCTTACTCACAAATTAAAAACATTATATCTTTTCTCTGGGGCACATGATGATAGTGTCAACAGCTTAGCAAAACTTCAATAATAAAAGGAAAAATTGTATTTATATGCTAATAAAAAGAAACACATCACATTTCTTAGGGTAATAATGTAGAATTTAATATAAAGAAACAAAAATATGATGCTGTGCTAAAAATACTTTTCCATATTCAACAGTTTATTTTCTGTAAAGACTTTTTGAACATTTGGTTTTATTTAACTATGTATATATTTATATGTAATGTTGTATATGTTTAAAAACTGCACTTGTACAAAATCAGTCAAATGACCCACACCATGAAAGTTAAAAGCTCGTTAGAAAAATATATTACTAACATGAAGAAATTCTGTGTATATTTGTTTTGGTTACCTACTAACCAATGTATGGTTCCAAAAGACTGAACCATGTATTAACTAGGAGAAACACAAATAACACCTAGATCTCCATTCGTATACACACGCATATATAATAAATGTGAACATTTGGTACTACTTAATGCTAATAATTCATAATCCTTACTTTGTACTTTATATTTTAAAATTCAGAAAACTAATTATATAATTTTATGCTAACATAAAATATTACCAATACTATATTTTGTTTATTTACCACATAGAGGAGCTGCATAATCTGAAAATTTGAATAGGTGTTTCACAGAAGAAGGCATCTTAAAGAAACAAATAACATTTTATGAATGACAATTTTAGATGAATAGCTTATTAAACACATTTAATAATGTAACACAAATAAAAGGCTTCAAGATAATGAGAAAAGGGACTGAAGAAGAAACATTAGAATTGTGTTACTATTGGAAAAGAGAAAGTTGTTGCCCAAACTGTAAGAGAAGCCTACTTTCTAATCTGTGCGAATAAAGTTCCCAAGATGAAAAACAAAGATATGAATGATTACATAATCCTTAGATCTAGATGTAGCCTAAAAAAATGTACAACACCAGTCATTGTGAAGTCTCTGTTACTTAAAATTATCTCTATAATTTTTTTTATATGCATATAATAGAGGAATACTTACTCTGATAAATTTTATAACAATCAAACAGAATATTTTAAAATGCTACTGTGATTATAAAACTAAAAAGTACAAAATCATAATGAAAACATTTACTTTGAAATATTTTCACTTGCACAAAAATTTTAGTAAAACCGTGTAGACTTAAGCTACTTTGAAATAATACAGAATTCAATAAGGGCTAAATGAGTTTTTAAAAGCAAAAATCAATTAACATATTTTAAGTAATTAACATTTGGGAATATATAATCACTGCAAAAACAAAAATAAATCATTTTCACAGGAGTATGAAAAGATGAATTACTTTAAACATAATTACTATTCACCTCTATAACATGCCATAAAACATTTTTTTTTTCGTAATAACAAATATACACTCTTAATTGATGTTCATTTCTTTAACAATTTTCTGTGATTATAACTTGATAATCATTATAATTTTTCTGTACAACTAATCACTAGATATTAGGATAAAATATAAGTATGTATATCTATACGTTCAAAAGAGAATTTTGCACGGAAGTATATGGACTTAAAATAGCCATTAAGTTTTTGTACTATCAATAAAAATATAAACAAAAAAAACATTATTTTCTTCTCTGATTAATCTTTGGAATAACTTTTCTCATACAATTCAAACTTACTGTCTATTAATATAAATGTTATTTATGTTAATGGCAATAAAGTCTCCCAAACTTCATTATTTTCAGCAGTTGCATAACAATTTCTTTCTAATGAAAAAGATCAGAAATATGTGTTTACATGTATATATAGCTACTGTACAATAAATATACAAGTAGAACTAGCTACACCCTGACAGTATGGGTTGATTCATACTCCATTCTCATCCATCCCACATCCTGGTGAAATAACATCTTCAACAGATTTAAATCTGCTACAGGGGGAGCCACTACTTCCAGACATGGAGTCTGTAATATCTTGTGGAACTGTCTGATCAGGATTCACAGAATCCATGCTGCCAGAGGGAAAGCTGTGACAAATCATCTAAGTAATTTACTTGACACGTAAATGTACAACTGTCACAAAAATTTTTTCATTAACTTTACCTTTTTGTCTGTTAAGCTAAAACCATTACTATTCAGGTTAAAAGTTAATTGCAGAGTCAACTATTGTTTTTAAAGCAGCTCTAGATAAACATATCTAACCTTTAGTAAGTAAAAGGTGTTTAAAAAATAATAAATCCTAGTATATTAATATAAAACATTTACCTAGCTATTTCAACTTAAAAACGTTCATATATTTTCTTTCTTGATATAAAGATTATCAAGATAAGATTCTTTTCTTCTTGTGACAGTAGAAAGTTTAGGGATGGCACACTGTTCTGTGGAGTTTTAAATTCTATAAAGAAATAAACACCCAGACTGAATATGTTTGAATTTATAACTTATTAATTCTACTTAAAAAAATTTAACTACCAGATATTATGAATATTGCAATTTCTAGATCTATGATGCTTGGTCAGCTAAAGCACCTGACACATAAGTAGCAGATTAAAATACTGCTTGGTTTTAGTTTCACTTTCTCAGAAAATTTATAATCTCATCAAAGAAAATGTGCAAGAATACTAAACATCTTACAGTAGCAAAATTATTTAACATTCTTTATTTCATGAATTAAATTACCTCATTATGATGGCAGCCAAGCAAGTGGTAATGAAGAGAAAAAACACATAAATTTAGTTGCAATAGTAATCTCCATTGTCACTGTCAAAGATTTAATTTGAAACAAAAGCAATCACTGCAATGCATATTACTATACGAAAGTTATTTTAACATAGTAGTATGAGATCAGTAACTTTCAAACTGTGGTCCTTTAGGGTTGGATATGGAAGTGGCAGCATCCAAGTGAAAAATTATAACAATGAAATGTAATTATTATTTATTATTTTCAACTAGTTGCATTGTGTAGTACTGATTACATGGCACAAATCTCTAATTAAATTACAACTGCTGCCTTGGGGAGTCATACCATTTTAATTGTCCAGTTACAGCACTGAATCTCTCATTTATTTTCATATTTTACGCATACATCACATCTCATGCACAAGAACCTAAAGGTGTAGGAGGAAGATAAACCATATCTGCATGGATCCTATTTACAGGAAGAGCCACAACACAAACACAAAATTATTTGGAAAGTATTTCACTTAATTGCAGTAAAACTGGAAAGTAAAACAAAATTTTACTCATTAGGAAAACTTAATTTCGACTTCAACCAGGATCCGCCCAGTCTCCTAGTGGAATCTCAATCATCTGTATGTTCAGCAACAGGATGTATTTAATGAAAATTGTTGGGATACATCCTTGCACCTCAATTTCATCACCATTAATTTGGCAGATTTCTAGATAAGTGTTCAAACTGAATACTCTGAGTTTAAAGACAAACAAGTGAAGCCACATTTCTGTTTGTGACAATCTGTCTTTAAGAAGTTAAGATTTTCAGCAATGAAATCAATCAAGAATGAAAACTGACCAAGAAATCATATTTAAACTTACTTAATATATTTAACCAGATGGATGAATTGTCCAATAAAAACACTGTCAGGAACTGCAAGTTGTATTTTTTTCACATCTGCCATGTTTTTTTCCTTTTTTTAAATATTTTAAAAAAAGTTATACTTTAGTTATTCCATACAGAATTGTGTGTTTTAAAGAGCTATGTTAATGGTTTGTAGGTTTGAAATAAATGACTCAAGTGACTTCTAAACTGGAATGTACAAATGGAAAAATACACAAAATAAAGGTTTTCTTGCTCAATAAACAAAAAACAACAGCAGCAGCTATTCCAGACTGCTCAATATCAAAAATACTCAACTTAAAATTGTGATGAAAGCACTTGTTCATCATTACATTTTTTATGCACCAAAGTTCTTAACTGCCTTATTCATTAGAGTTTCACAGACTCTAGTTTCCTTCTTTTCAAAAAAAAAAAATATTATCACTTTCAATTTTTCACATTACTTTTATTAATCTTGTTACATATTTAAACAGAAAAAATGTTCTATTGTTAAGAAAGAACAAAGATATATCCTTAATAATGAACCATAGGGCCCAGTTTAGCCTATTTTAAGTCTTTACAGTACAAAACGTCCCACTTGTAGTGATATCACTTCATACTGTTAATACATAGAAGCCTATATGATAGTCTTACCTTACCTGTGAGCCACAAGATCTTTCATATTTACTCTGAAGACTAAAAGCTTAGTTGCAGAACAATGAATGTGTAATAGTTCCTCTGAAAAGTAGAAGCTTACCTGTGAGAATGTGTAATTACTACTCTCTCTGGAGTTCCTGTTCCCAAACTTATTTTTTTGGCTGAATTTCCAATACTATCTTGTTCCATTTCTATGTCATCTAAAAAATTAAAGACTCAAAGCTTACTATGATTTATAATCCCAGATTTTTAAAAAAATTATTTGTTGAAAAAAACACAAACCTACAGAAAACTTAAATATGTCTTTAAAATAACACATACTCAACATCTATGCAATACAATTTTCAGTTTCTAAAATTTTAGGTACAATAAAAAGTGTTTTAACAATTATATTACACCAAAAATAGAAAATGATCTGTTGCCTTAGTTTATTTTTTAAAGAAAGTCTTATCCAATCATGACAAAAAAACATTAGTTTGGTTTAATTTACAGCTATGTAATAAATAATGCAATCTTCTGGACAGTTCATAAACCCATACATTCCTAAAGAATTATATATTTATTAAAACATATATCTGATATCATATTATTCATTACAGTTCTAAGAAACTCTCATACTGTTTAGTTCAGATCGCTTACATTTCCTTTTGACTGAGAACTGACTGGGTCGCAGGGCAACAGGACTTTGGCTGCGCCTGAAAGAAATATGAGTTTAAATGAAATTTTTTTGGAAGAATTTTATTCAAAACATACACAATATCTTCTTTTTAGCTACAGCTGCTAGTAAAACCATTGGACACTGCTAAAAATACTTACCGAGTTGCAAAGCTTCTGCGAGTTGGGCTGGGACTAGGACTAAAGAAAGAGGAAGTCCTCAAAAGACTTGAAGGAGAAAACCATTGCTGAAAAATAGGAGAAAAAATTTTATGATATATTTGTGTTATTAGTTTGTAATTATACATTAATCAACATATCTACTAAAGTATCTACTTCATTACTAATGAAAATACTTGAAGTGCAACAAATACAATTAAGTTTCTCAAATAATTACCATATACAATCATAGGATTAGATGATGAAAAAACACATTTTTCCATAATAAAAAAGTAAGGAAGAAAAAAGAGGTAAACATTCCTCTTTCAGAATTTTCCACAAAAATACTAAAATTCTTAAACAATTATCATTTCTAACTTGAACTGACAGGCTACAGGATAGACAGCAACATCCACTGCCAACTCATGTTTGATCAAGTAACAATTTTACCTTCACTACTATATCACACCCATTGTTTCAATATGAAGAACACATTTTTTGAAGAATTACTTCATAAACCATTCGCAGTCTGAGAATTTTCTAATGACTAAGTAACATCAAACAACTGTTTGAACATATATCACTAACTTGCAGGAAAGGTTTGCATTCTATTGTGGGTTTACCAGTGAAAGAAACATCATATAAACATAATACAGAGATGAAAGAACAACAGAATTAATTTTTTTTGGAGGAAAGGATGAAAAATTTAGTTCTGAAGTTTACAATTTCAAAAAAAATTGATTGATTGATTGATTGATTTAGTGTTTTATGGCACAAAGCAGCAAGGCTATCTGCATCAAACATCCGATAAAAAGGTAAAAACAAATTAAATGCAGTAAAATACAAAAAATGAAACAGAGGTGAAACAAAACATCATTGAAAAACAGAAAAAGCATAAAACCAATGTTGACACCTAGTTTATACTTTTAAGAGAGAAAGCAGAGTAAAAGAAGTTGTAAAGTACTTTCTCTAGCAAAATGGTAATGATCATAAGCCGCCAGGAAGACTAACAGGTAAGTTCAAGAACCACCGTCAGTCACCTGAAGTTGGCCTTTCCAGTCCTGGTTCCAGGTTATGTGTCATAGCAGCCATTATTTTGTCAAAATGTAAAATAATAGAAGTTTTAAAAGACATATAGCAAAATCGTAATAATGAGCAGCCAAATGTCTAGTAAAAAGGAAAAAGTAAAGTAAATGCAGTAAAATTGAGGAAGGAAAACACATCATCAGGTGGGTGCTTTGGTAAGGAACAAAGTTTTGAAGAATATAGTAAAGATAGCTGTAAACGGCGAAGGTGAGGAAAGCCCCAGTGCAGAGTCAAAGTCCTTGAAGATGAATGGGGTCAAGCATCTTTAAGGCCGAGGGTCCGGCAGAGCCATAGACCATTGATCCACAGTCAAGTTTTGATCGAATAAAAGCACGACATACCTTTAACATAGATGATCGATCTGCTCACCAACTGGCAGTAGAAAGGACATGGAGGATGTTCAGTGCTCTTGTGTATTTGACCCGTAGCTGTTTTAAGTGTGGTATAAAGGTCAGCTTGTAGTCAAAGATAAGCCCCAAGATCTTGGTCTTAAAAACCATTGGCAGCAAAACTTTATAGATATGAAGTTCAAGATCAGGGTGAATACCCCATTGGCAGCAAAAATGCAGGCAAACGGTTTTAGAGAGAGAAAAATTAAAGCTGTTCGCCATAGTCCACTTAGTACATGATAGAGGGCAGTTTGTAGTTGCTGCTCAATATATCTCATGTTCGACGACTGACACGAGATGTAAAAGTCGTCAACATACAACCCATTCGCAACAGTGAGATAGAGTTGTTCAGCGATGGCATTCATCTTTATACTGAAAAGTGTTACTTTCAAAACACAGCCCTGAGGGACCCCAAGTTCCAGTACAAAAGAATGGTAAAGTGTCAAACCCATACGAACCTGGAATCTCCTGTCCATTAAAAATTTTTCATAAACATGAGTAAATGGCCACGTAACCCATATGTATGGAGGTCTCACAAAATGCCATATCTCCACGTTGTGTCATAAGCCTTCTCAATGTCAAAAATATTGATACAAAATGTTGGCATTTGAGAAAGGTTACTCTGATTGGCATTTCAAGTGGTCTGTAGTGGAGTGCTGTCGTCGAAAGACACACTGGGTGGGCACGAGGAGGTTGTTAGATTTGAGGAATCAAACAAGACGAGCATTAACCATCCCTTCTAAGGTCTTACAGAGACAGCTCATCAAAGCAATTGGATGGTAGTTTGAAGGAATCTTGGGATCTTTCCCAGGCTTAGAGTCTACCATTCTCCTACCAGATCCAGTTAAAGACAATTAGAAGGACATCAAGAAAAGCAGGAGATAGATGGTGCAGCATGTCATAGTGTACATCATCATGTCCGAAAGATGTACTGCCAGACAGATGAAAGGCCATTTTCAGTTCCATCAGTGTAAAGGGACAATTACAGTCAAAGAGACAGTCAGTTCGAAAGGAAAGAGGTGAACGCTCTGCTCGAGTCTTGATGGCCAAGAAGATGGAGTAACAAGCAGAAGTGCTAGATACCCATCAAAAGCTTTCACCTAGAGTATTGGCAATGCTCTGGACATCAGCTACTTCTTGGTCATCAGAGAGTAAGATCGAGAGGGGGACAGAATTGTCGTACCCACTGACTTTTCGAATCCTGTCCCATATGACCTTTGAACTGGAGGTAGAAGATACGCTAGTTGTGAATTTAATCCAAGGTTCCTTCTGGTTTTGACGTCTTACCCACTTAGCATGTGCACGGGTCCATTGGAAAGTGATGTGGTTTGAAAGTGTGGGATATCTACGAAAAGTATCCCAGACCCATTTTTGAGCCTTCCGTGCTAAGTGGCAAGCAGGATTCCATCACAGACAAGGGTATTATGGAAAATGTGTCGAGGTTTTAGGAATACACTGAGCAGCTGCTTGTATAATACAGCCAGTTACCGCTGCCACACAATTGTCTATTGATGGCTGATTAACAGTGGCAGGATCAAGTTCTGTGAGAGCAATGAAAGTGGACTAGTCTGCCTAATCCAGCTTCCACCAGGGCAGGCGGGTAGGGTGACATCAACCATGGCCAGTCTCTCTCAAAAGTATAGGAAAATGATCACTGCCATAATCCTTGACAGTGGATTATTGTCAACCCTCCATGAAAAATGGGAGAATAATGAAGGGGAGCAAAATGAAAGATCAATAGCAGTAAAGGACTGACTTGGTACATGAAGTGGAAGAACCAGTATTGAAAAGAAAAAGGTTGTGATCAGAGAGAATATGCTCTACATATACATGGATGGCTACAGCCTCCAAGGGTTTGTTGAGTGACAAAGACAGGGTGGGCACATGCTGATCAACCAATAGTGCCACCCCTACAAGTACTTGTTCATCACATAGCCTGTCATTTCTGTACAGAGAAAACTGCCAAATGGTGACTGTATCAGCAGGTTTTAGAAATGTTTCTTGTAAAGAAAGACAAACAGGATGGTAGGAAGCAATCAGTGTTTTGATATCATCCAGATTAGAACGTAAACCTCGACAGTTCCATTATATCAAGATGACCATTTTTAATGACAAGTAGGCAAAGTGGATGGAGAACCCCTCTATTTACGATGTCTTCTTTCCTTACTGTCCTAAGTTGGAGGAGATCTATCAACCTCCATGGATCCTGCCCTGGTTCGATTGGGCAGGTCTTTGTTATTGGAAGGGGATTCCAGTGACTGAGGATGCGAATAAATGATTGTTTTGCCTCTTGGGGTGGGAGAAAAAGATGTATCAGAAGAAATGCCTGTATATGAAACTGAAAAATGTGGATCTTGATGTTTGTTGGAATGTATGGGAGAAACAGAGATAGGTGTGGAAGTCAATTCATCTACCTTTTTAACCATGGAGATCAAAAGGTTTTTCATTTGTTTTGAAAACGATTTTCTTGAAGGCACAGAAAGATCTTTCTGCACTCCCATTATAGTTGTGGAACGAAGTACAGCAGCATTTGTCCGAGATGGAGTGGTGGGCAGCTATTTCCGAAACTCAGGAAAACTAATGTTATGAGTTGTTTTCAAATGCTGCACCTCTTTTTCCTCCAACCATTTTGGACAAAAACGAAAGTAGGAAGGGTGAGAACCATTGCAGTTAATGCAATGTGGGTCCATTTCACATTCATAGGAGTCGTGGTCCTTGCCACCACAACGAGCACATATCAGGGAACCATGGTTTCAATACAGTCCATAATTTTTCACAGTATGTAGTTCCTTCTTTTAAATGATAGATGCCATTGACTACTAGAATACAACTTAATGAACTATTACAGTCTGAAATATGTTTCACTGTCATTTTGTAAATGATTTGAATGGAAGCTGCTACAGGAAACTGTACTTGGTATCTCACATATTCACTGTGAAGTGAGGCCATATAAGACAAATGTTTTGTAGAAAAGGTGTTCAATGTTAGATAACTTTTACAAAGAAAAAAAGTGGTACATTATATTGCAGTTAAAGCCATCAAAGACAAGTAAAACCCCAGTAGATCTTGTAATGTAAAAAGCATCAACAGAATATAAGTTAGCAACAGGTGTTTATTCAAAAACCAAACTTTAAATTGGGATTACTAAGAGCAGTGAAACCAAATACTCATGAATCAACTACATTAACAAGGCGTTTTGAATCTTACAATATCCTGTTTCATCCTCATAAAAGCTGTGTTAAAACCACAATCAGCAGAAATAACCAATAATGCACTCCTTCACTGAACCAGCAAGCCTAATAGAATCTTAGAGAATCATTATAGAAATTTTATACTATCTAACCTCTGTAAATTAAAATTACTATCTCATAATACTGTCCAGTGATATAATATACTAAATATCAGTAAAGCCTAAAGATGGTAGTTTGCTTCATCTACTAATTAAACTAATTGAATTCTTCTTGAAAACCTTAGAAGAATTATTAAAGAACAATAAACTGTATCGAGTTATTTCCTGTATTTTGTATGTTTTGTGGTAACTCAAATTTCATCTGAATTCTTGTTCTTTATGTAAATTCCTCAAGTTGGTGATCTGTGTTCATGAATGTCCGTCATGGTTTTAAACGAATAAAATTCATAGCAAGTGTTATCATGCCTCTGACCTGTTTGTTAAAATAGCATCACTGAACTTTATCCTGTTTACTAGAGTGAAAGTTTAGTATAAACTAATAAAATAAATAATTTATTTCTTTTCAACATTTTACAATAAAGAGAAAACATTCAATGTTTTTTTACACATTGCAAACAACTTTATTATTAATCATTTCTTAGCTAACAAAGTTAACCATATCAATCAAAACTAAATCAATGAACTGATTTATGATAAAATGGCAAGTACAAAATGACAAATTCATAACAAGCTAATTAAAAGGTAAAAAAATGTGATGAATTATATTCATTAAAGGTTCAGTCTGTTTAGGTTATTTAGATTAAAGTATAATTAAAGACCACAATAATAACAATTCACACCACTAGATGGCAAGAATGCCCATTTTTGGGCATGTAAAAATTCATGTTATGATAGTAGAGAACCCTGAAAAGGAGGAGTATTGTGTCCAATGCCTAACTACCATTACTCATCACACCAATGATCCACACTTAGTATTTGTATGTTACTATGATAATGTTATTCTTTTCCAGTAAATGGACCAACTATGTTAGTAAATCAAGCAATCACAACAATAAAAGATTGGGAAGAATAAGTACTGATTTGTTCTTGATTATCCAAATGCCTAATAGAAGTAAAGAGCCCTTTAACCCTTTCTAGATGAGTCAAAGGTCATGTCACTGCATTTGTTAATTCATATTCAAGTTCAGATTAGATGTTTGTGATGTCAAAAAACAAAATCTATAGTTTTGTATAAATTAGGAACTCATTAGTAATACTGACAAGCTAAAATATAAAATAAGAACATACTATCTTTTTATTTGCTAAGATATCACTCAGGTACTAAATCAAACATAGTGACCCAACTCACCTCTTTCTATGTTCAAAAATAATCCCTAACACACATTTACTTTTATATATGACATGAAAATAAAGCAATCAAAAGCTCAGAATGTCCCCTAGTGGCTTTCTCAGCCATTTTCAAATGTAATGGCACCATCTCTTTCTGTTTAAAATTTCATATTTTTTAGACATAAATACAACTTAATTACTGATCTTGATAAATTATAACTGAATTCTATGATATCAATATTGAAATTTATGATTTGCTTTGTTTATTCAAACATATACATAAAAACCTAAAAAAAATATTTCTTCACAACCTCCATGTGCAAAATTTCTTAAGGTTTAACAAACTATGACAAGCAGCAACTGAGTGCAAAAGTCGTAACAAGAAGAAATAAATGTTCTTTTATTAAAGAAATTGTTTGTTTGGTTGTTTTGGAATTTCGCACAAAGCTACTCGAAGAATATATGTTACTGTATCCAGTAATATGAAATAAACTTGTCTTATAAAATATAAAAGTGACTTGTCTTGTCTGTGTTTTAGTCGCATCCCAGTCCCGCCAAACATGCTCGCCCTTTCAGCTGTGAGGGTATTATAATGTGATGGTCAATCCCACTATTCATTGGTAAAAAAGAGTAGCCCAAGAATTGGCAGTGGGTGGTGATGACTAGCTGCCTTCCCTCTAGTCTTACACTACTAAATTAGGAACGGCTAGTGCAGATAGCCCTGGAGTAGCTTTGTGAAAAATTCAAAAAACAAAACAGAAATATATTATTCCAATAAATAAAAATACTAGGCAACAAAATACCATTTTATTGATAAAAAATTATCAGAAATTCTCTTGGTTGGATATTTCAATTATTACTATAAACAATAAATATTTCACGTACATAAGGAATAAAATTCAATTTCATAATTACCAGAAAATAATTTCATTTTAATCTATTAAGTAGTTTCCTCATAAAAAAACCCACAAATTTTAGTAGTATTTTGAAATGTAAGTCAGTTATGTAATTTTAGTTTGTCTCCACAACGTTTAATGCACTTTAAACAAATCTTTTATCTGTATACTAAGTTAACATTGCAAAACAGCTTTTAAAAGCACTAGCCAGCCATAATTTGAAGTGATAGACCAGATGGAAAACAATTAATAAACACACCAAACTTCAGCTACTCCTGTAGGTTAAAAAATAAAGTGAAAGTCACTCTTGTAAGGTATCCAAGACCCAAAGTGAAAAGCAAACCATGAAACCTCAAATACACAGTCATTATACTAACCAATGAGCCACGCTTGGCCTTCTACAAATGTAGGAAAACTTCAAATTCTTAATTTCATACCAAAAATAATACACAATTTCACAGTTGATAATTTTTGATATGTACTATAAAAAACATATACCATTAAAAAACAATAGAACCATGAAATGCAATACTTAACAACACTTACCTTTCCTGCTCGTGTAGGAGAAGGAGAGCTACACGAGCCTATGGGAGGTGTAAATATATGCAAAGGATCAGTTAATGAATGAGGTCTCTTTGCTGGCTCGCTAGGTGTATTATTGATATGTGTTGTCTCATCCTATCAAATTATACCACAATATCATATAAATACACTAATATAAATTTAAAAATATCATGAAAATAACAAAAATACTTCACATTTGAAGCAAGGAGACCCAATAAAATAAATGATATTTCTGGAAGTCAAGGGTTCTTCCAGTGCAAATTGTTTTAACAATAATAGCAATATATGTTAGAAGAATTACTTTCAATAATAACAGTAAATGAACTTCGAATATAGGAGTTTAAATAATTATTAAAAATAAATAGTTTATGTTCAAGCTAACATTTCTTCGGACAAAGAACGAAATGCGCAGCAAAATTAATCGCATGCATTCACACACAAAAATTAACTGTGTCAACAATATCCCTAATATTTAAAGTTGAAATCCGATTTTTATTAAATAAAAATTTAATGTACAGAATTTTAAAAATAGAACTGTTTTCAATCTCAAAACTACAGTAACAAACTAAATAATTTACTGTACAGGATAAAACAAAAATGGAAAACACAACAAGACTAGAACCAGTCTTGTACACATGAAGTTTGAAAATGTTTACTGTATCATCTTTACAAATGCCAGTCAAGACACTAAATGTGTGAGACCATTTCCATTGTCAAGGGCATCTCTCTTTTATCCTGTAAAATATGTTATTCAGTATTTCACTATTTTGACACTGGTAACACTCATTTTTAGAACTGTCTACAAAAATCGTTTATTGAAAACTGAATTTCAATTTTGAGTATCCAAACAATACCCTATTGAATATTAAAATGTCTAATATTCGTAACAAAATGCATGCCAAATTGCAATGTTTTTTTTTCATATTCATTAGAAATATTAGAATAAATAAATTACAATGATTTGTCAGTTTGAAATTCAACAATGTAACATTTTTGTCACAGTAATATTTGAAATAATGTGCCAAACTGAGGTTTTTAATATTCATGCAAAGTATCAACATACAAAATTTTATTCCTAAACAAAACAGTTACTTTAAACTAAATTTTTCCACATATACAACACAAAATGTTTCACAGTTGCGACAGAAAGTGTTTGTACCCCTGCATCCCGAGTGGTTTTTTGCTCATAACTTAAAAACCATCACGAGTAGGCTAATAGAAATATAATATAGTATAAATATTTTACTAATACACATCTACATAAATTTTTATGTAAATTAAATGACAAATAAACTGTTTATAAACAAATAACCAAAAATAGGAGGAGCAGAAAGTGTTCGTACAATTCAAAACATGTGAAAAAAACTGATATTCCCATAAAAATTTTGTTTAGTTTGATGAATAAACTACATTATACCATTCCAGAACTAGACACTGGGTTCATAATTATTGAAATTTAACCAGCAGAAAATGTACTTCAGGCAATTTAGCAGTGTCTCCGTCATTATCTGCTTGGTCATTATGGCAAACAGTAAACAACTGTCCAGTGATTTAAAAATTGAATTATTGTAAAGTAAAAGTCTTTTGTGTCTCTTTTCAGTGTTGCTACACAACTTAATGTGCCGAAATCTACTGTTCAAGGCATAATTGCCAAGTTTAAGCTTACAGGATCAACTGCTAACCTCCCTTATTACAGACACCCTACTAAAATTTCAGAGAGAACCAAAAGGAAGGTAATGGTAGAGAGTGTAAGATGAAGATGGAAAATCTGATGTCTAAGAAAAAATGGACAAAAGGCAGTTGGTTATTTAGCATTTATTAGTGCAAAGCAACAGGACTATCTGTACCAAACAATGGGTAAAAAGGTAAAAAATAAAATAATTAAAACATGTAAAAAAGGAATCATGCTAAAATGAAACATAGTCAAATTTCAAATTAAAATATTAAATAGAGTTAAAAAGACCAAAGGCCCTTAAAATTTTAAAAACACAACTGAGGTGGACAGTGTCACCATCATCAATGACACTGCACAACATCAAGGGAGAAAACATGGTAAAAATATGTTTAAAATGGTGCTGTCGCTCTTAACCATAATGATGACATAATAGTAGAATTTAGGTTACCAGTGACACGTGTGACACTCATACCATATATTGGTGCATCAGTACCAAATAAACGAAAGTGATAAGTTAAAAA
Organism: Carcinoscorpius rotundicauda; assembly: GCA_011833715.1. NCBI lineage: Eukaryota > Metazoa > Arthropoda > Merostomata > Xiphosura > Limulidae > Carcinoscorpius > Carcinoscorpius rotundicauda. The sequence goes on from CM022395.1 coordinate 55,277,515, forward strand.
ACTGTAATCAATGCATAGCATAGCCAGAAAAACTTCCTCCTTCCAATCTTTACAGAAGCAAGACAGCCAAAGAACAAAAGAAGGTTTGATATGGAAAAGCTTGGAATGACATTGCTCAGTCTAAGTTGTCTGTCAACTGGCAAAGAACTGAGCCTTGTATACCTGGACCATTGTCCAAGTATGGAACTGGCACAGCAGTGATAGTACCAGAGCAGACAGATTTAGCTGCAATGTCAGCAAGCTTGCTTTGCTAATACTGATGTGGCCTGGTATCCAGAAAAACAGGATAGAAGTAAATGATTAAGAGAAATTGATCAGTCGGTTTTGAATACCACCAAAGTGATTCCAGAGCCAATAGAGAGATAAGCAAGTCAGTAGAATAGTACAGTTCACACACTACATAGCTTCTATTTTATTTAGAGCAAGAAAAATGGCATACAATTTGGCAATGAGCATAGAAACTGTAGAGGGGACTCTGTGTGTAACAACCAAATCACAACAAACCATAGCAAAGTCTACAAAGTTACATTATTTTGAGCCATCTGAAATACGGAAATTGAAGGATGATTCGAAAGATGTTCAGCAAATAGAAAGCGAGAATTCCAATCTAGAAGATGATTCAAAGAAAGGCCACGTTTGGGGATGGTAATTAGCTACAACTATTTTATCGAAGGATAGACTCAATTCATCCAACTGCACCTGGATACAAAGGACAAAAGAACTTGTTTTGAATTTTGTGCAAAGCTACATGAGAGCTATCTGAGCTAGCCTTCCTTAATTTAGCAGTATAAGACTAGAGGAAAGGCAACTAGTCATCACCACCACCTCTTGGGCTACTCTTTTACCAATGAATAGTGGGACTGACCATCACATTATAACATCCACACAGCTAAAAGGGCACGCATGTTTGGTGTGATGGGGAGGTGAAAAGGAACAATGGCAGACCAACTATTCTGAAAAGGCATGACCCACTGAGGAAGGAAAACACAATCCCAGGTGGGATGCTGTGGTAAGGATCAAAGTTTTAAAACATACAGTTATGATAATTGCAAACAGCGAATGTATAAGTTCATGACACTCACTGTACAAACTCTGGACTGGAGAAGTGCGGAAGGCCTCGTGAAAAACCAAAGCTCCTGATGGTAGACAGGATCCAACATCTTCAAGGCCAAGGTCCTGGCAAAGTCATAGCCAAATTTTGATTGAATAAGAGCATAATAGATTTTTAGTATAGAACATCAATCCATTCCCCAAAAAGTGGAATGAGAGGACATGCCGGATATTCAGTGCCCTTGTACATTTGACACGGAAATGTTTGATGTATGGAATAATGGTCATCTTACATTCAAAGATATGCCCCAAAAACTTTGCCTTATGGACTATTGCAAGCACAACTTCTACAAGATGAAGCTCAGGATCTCAGTAATACCCCATTGGTAGCAGAAGTGCATGCAAACGATTTTGAAATGAGAAAATATAAAACTGTGTGCTGTGATCCACTTCACTAAACATTTGAGGGCAGTCTGTAGCTGCCATTCAATAAACCTCATGCTTGTTGACTCACATGAAATTTGGAAGTCATCTACAAAGAGTCCGTTTGCAACAGTAAGAGTGAGTTGTTCAGTGATGGCACTAATCTTTATACTGAAAAGTGTGACACTCAAAATACAGCCCTGAGGGATTCCAAGTTCCTGTATAAAAGAACGGGAAAGTGTAAAACCCACACAAATTTGGAATTACCTATCCATTAAAATTTTTTTAATAAAAATGGGCAAATGGCCACATAACATACACATATGGAAGTCTCGCAAAATGTCATTCCTCCATGTTGTATCATAAACATTCTCAAGGTCAAATAATGTACAAAAACAAGGTGTAGTTGCTTGACAAAGGGTTCCCTAATTGATGTTTCAAGTCGAATCAGGTGGTCCAATGTGTAGCGCTATCGAAACTTACACTATGTGAGTAACAGGAAATTGTTTGATTCAAGAAACTAAACAAAACGAGCATTAACCGTCCTTTCAAAGATCTTACAGAGACAGCTTATCAAAGCAACTGGACAGTAGTTTGAAGGAATCTTGAAATCCTTCCCAGGCTCAGGAAAAAGGAGTACAGTAGCATGACACCAAGCATCAGGAAAAACATTCCCCTGCCAGATCCAGTTAAATATAACCAGAAGAATAGCAAGAGTGGAAGGAGAGAGATAGCTCAGCATATTGTAGAGAATATCATTGGTTCCAAATGATGTACTGCCACACTGATGAAAAGCAAGCTTGAGTTCCACCAACATGAAGGGGTGATTACAGTTATAGAGATAATCAGTGCAACAAGAAAGAGGTGATCACTCTGCCCAAGTCTTGATGGCTAAGATGAGTGATAAAGAAGTGCAAGACACACAAGAAAAACTTTCACTGAGAAAGTATTACCAACTTCCTGGCTATCAGAAAACAAGATCAAAAGGGGTAGGCAGAAGTATACTGCCCACTAACCTTTCAAATCTTGTCTCACATGACTTTGAAACTGGTAGTAGAAGAGATGCTAGAGGTGTATTTAATCCTTCTGACTTTGATGTTTGACTTGCCAAGTATGTGCACTGGCCCACTGAAATGCAACGCAGTTTAAAAGTGTGGGATACCTACAAAAGGTATCCCAAGCCCGTTATTGAGCTTTTATTATCACATGACAGGTAGAATTCCACCAAGGACAAGGATAGTGTGGAAAATGTGTCAAGGTTTTAGGACTACATTGAGCAGCTGCCTAGACAACATAATCAGTCATTGCTGTCATGCTGTCATCTATCAATGGTTTACAGACAATGGCAGAATCAAGTTCTGAGAGAACAGTGAAAGAAGGCCAGCTGGCATGGTCCAACTTCTATCAAGGCACGTGGGTCAGGTGGCATCGACTATGACCAGTCTCTCCCAAAAAGATAGGAAAATTATTACTGCCCTGTCAGTTACTGTCAACCCTCCAAGAAAAGTAAAGTGAAATGGGAGCAAATAGAAATATCAATAGCAGTAAAAGACTGACTAGGTGCATGAAAATAAGTACAAGAACCAGTATTGGAGAGATAGGTTGTGATCCAAGGGCATATGCTCCATGGAATGACCCATCTCATCAGTATCAGCCACCACCCAAGAGAGAATTATGTCCATTAAAATCCTCCAGAATTAAAAAGGGAATGATAACTGCTCAATGAGGGCATCAAAGTATGACTGATCATAGGTCCCTACAACAGCCAGGTAGAGAGAAAAAATAGTGATGGTATGGCCCAAGTAAGCACAGATGGCTACATCTCCAAGAGTGTATCAAATGGCATAGACAGGGTAGGCACATGCTAATCAACCAGTAGTGCCACCCCACTATGCAGTTGTCCATCACACAACCTGTCATTTCTGTACAAAAAAAACTGTCGAACGGTGATTGTATCAGCAGGTTTCAGAAACATTTCATGTAAGAAGACACACATGGGATGGTAAAAATCAATCAAATCCTGAATGTCATCTATATTTGAATGAAAAGTCCAACAGTTCCACTGGATCAGAATGGCCATTTTTATTTATGTGGAGGAGAATGTAATAAGGAGCCTTTCTGTTTTCAACCATGTTTTTTCTTTATTGGACAAAGGTCTATCAACTTCCATGAATATTGCCCTTGGTTGAGCAGGTTGGTCTCTATCTGTAGATAAAAACTCCAGTAACTGAGGGCATGAACAAATGATCAATTTACTTCACTGGGCTGCAGAAGAGGATAGACCCAAAGAAACACTTGAATCCAAAGCCAAAGGAAGTGGAATCAGGCAGTCACTGGAAGGAGTGGCAGGGACAGAGATGGAAGCAGACTTAGATTTATCAACTCTTTTAATCATAGAGGACAAAATATTCTTCAGATGTTTTGCAAACTACTCTACTGGAGGCACAGTATCCACTGTGGCAGTGGAATGGAGTGCAGGAGCATATATGCGAGATGGAGTTGAGGATCATAAATTTTGAGCCTCTGGGTATGAGATATTATTTATTGTCTTCAAGCATTGCATCTCTTTCTCCTCCATCCATTTAGGTCAAGAAATAGAGTAAGAGGGATGTTGACCACTACAATTAACACAGTATCATTCTAGTTTGCACTCACATGCATCATGATCTTTGCCACCACAACAAACACGTTGAAGAATTATGACATGATAATTTTGAGTGACCAAACTGTTGACACTGGAAACATCTGAGAAAGCTGGGAACATATGACCATGCCTTGTAGTTCAAATAACCTGCTTTGACTGTGGCAGGAGAATGTGGCAATGTAAACTTCAATATCAGAACATTAGTAGGCACCATAATTCCGTCTTTGCCAGTGGAGATTTGGCATACTACTGGAGAAACCAGCAAGAACTCTGGAATGTTAAGTCCTTCTCAACAACAATTCCTCTGGAATAATTCAAAGTTGCATGAAAAGTAACCTTGATGGGTATATCCCCAATGGCTTTCGATTTCAAGAGGAGTTTGGTATGTTGTGGTGAATATCTTTCCACCAAAATACCTCCAGAGCTCAACTTCTTTACTGACTTAGGGGAGCCAACAAGCCTTTCTAATCCTTTTTGAATAAAAAAAAAGGAGACATCTGCCCTAAGTATTTCTCACATAAGGAATGAAGAATTAGAAATAAAGGTAGATAATCTGACTGTGGTGTTGACTGTACAGCAGAGTTGTTCATACATGATTGTTTTCTTATAATTTTTTAAAATCTTTTCATTTTAATTTATTTTGTCATAAATGGTGGTATACATCACAAAGATGCTACATTTCAGTGCCCATTGACCCCACCCACCATGGAGACCTACAAGAGAATGTAATATAATGTCAAATGAGGACACTACAGCAACTCCAAGGTTTTGTAAGCACTATACCCAAACACCAGTATCAGACATAATGTCCAAAACACCTACTTAGAACACTCAATACCAGAACTCAGTTGACCCTAGCCCAAGTAGACCAGCTGAATGACCCTGAAGGGAACCCACAAGACCACCCATCTACAGGAATTCAAGGCCAAAGTGTTGTGTTGGAGTTGTATCCCTCAACCACCAGAATCCTCTCCTCCCCTTCACAGGTTGCCATGCATGGCAAACACATGGGTGGATTTATTTAAATCCCAGAGGAGGTAAACTGAAAATACTACACTTTTTCTGGAAGAAACCTAGTCCAAAAATTATGAAAAAAGACTCGGGTATGTCCAAGACAGTGTGGGTTTGAGAGTTTCTGTAAAAAGCCTCAGACAGAAAATGGATTGAGAAGAGGTACAACAAAATAAGTTATCACAGAAACACAAGGATAAGAATACTGGGCATTAGTAAGATGAATGGGAGATTTGATTCTCACCCCACAAACAGGCAAAACTGAACCCAACAATTGTTGGTTTAGATATGGATTGCGAAATACTCAATGTAAACCTGAATATTAGAGGATAAGGGAAAAAACTAAATAAGGTTGGGAAGCATAATCGTGTAATAGAAAAGGATGTGGGTCATAAGAAATAGTAGCAACTGAAAAAATAACATAACTAAGAAATAAAATCCAAGAAAGCCAATGAAGGCTTAAAACAATCCTCAGGTAGGATTTGAGAAGACACAGCACACAATCAAAATTCTCATCAACCTGGTTAGGCTTGAAAGGTTCATGATGAAAACAAAGGTTGTCCCATATAATGCTCAATCACCCTGCAAATAAATGCTGCTAAATCCTCCTGATAGGCTATCTAAATTTGTGACCTGAATTATGGTATCAGACAAATTAGATGAACTTAAATTGATAATAATGTTTACTTCAGAATTTTTGCTTAATACCAAACAGACAAGCAAATTTTTGTGCAGCAAAACACTGGTTTAATGCATTATAAAAGAAGTCTGCATATAGAGGGCAGTACAAAACAAAAACAGCTAATCTTGTGAGAAAGAAGGAAGTACCATATCAGAAACCTCATAAGCAGAAGAAAATATAGTCATTAAACACATATGCCAAATGGAAATGTGATGACTGAACAATCAGTCTAGAAGGAGTTAACTGGAAGGGACTGCTCATACTAACTGAGGATAGCTGCATGCTTATTGCATGCCATAATCATGATGGAGTTACAGTTGTACATGTATTTTAGTGCCTACAGTTGTTCCTCTGTAGTTTCCTTTTTTTGCATGAGACGTGTATTATTGACTGTGTATCGTACAAGTCTTACTTGTTATAGAAATCTGTAGAAAGTTCTCGTGCATAAGAATAAACAATGCACTGGGCAAGTATATAATACTAATGATTGGCAGTATCATTGCCAAGTAAACTTTTGAAAAACTCTCGATTTGTATAAAAGCAACATGCCAAGACAACAGCTGATTATTATTGTTGATCAGTTACAGTCAGTGTATTGTAGGCCTAGGAAGCTATAATTGTGATTAATATCAATTAATCAAAAAATTATAAAATTTGGCCTAGAGTGCTACAAGTCATTCAACTTTGGTGACTTACTTCAGACGTTAGTATTTCTATAAGAACATTAAATTTAGTAATGACAAAAAAATTTAAATCTGTCAGTACTCATCTGCAGAATCTAAACTGCCAAAAAGATCATTTAATTCACTTTGACTTATCTAATAATCATAGATATCTCATTCCTAAGCATGATCATTGTTCTCAACTGTTGGACAAATGCTGTTTCCATATTACTAACTTGTGTCACTTCATGAAATAATTAAATCAACTTCAATGAGAAGTAAAGACAGAAATATTTCTCTTCTTGGACCATTAAAATCAGACCAGATCAGTGGTTCTCATCAACCTGTTTTGTAAGGTCTGTTACCAGGTCAGGCCAGAAAAAAGTTTTTCACTCCTGAGCAGCACACTTTATTTCTGGCAGACTCTTGAATCTTTCACTACCTGTTTTCATCAGTCAAGGATGAGTTTTTCATTTTCACAAAATTTCCTGCTCATTACACAGTTGTTTGTCTTTCATACAAATGTTATGACCTGAATCTTGAATTCTGCTTCATGTACATACGATTTGGTGGTATTTTGAAGTTCAGCTGTTAAATATATCACAAAAATGACAACCAAAATGCGCATTGAAACCTTTATAATGTAATTTCCTAAAATTTCAAAACAAAGAATCAGATTGGTTGTTAATATTGCACAATTTATTCTACAAAAGTCAGAATGTCATGTGTTATGTTTGTATAAAGAGTATTGATGTGTCTAAAGAGGTCAATTCACTCAATCTCAAGGTTCCATTGACGAGTGAGAATTTTCCCAAAGTTTTTACATAAATTGAGTCCCCTTTTCTCTGAGTAACAAACTGACCTATATGCCATAATATATATGTAGTCTGTGATATATATCATGCTAATAATACGAGTTCATCACATGCCTTGAATTATATTTATCAGATAACAGCATTTTTATAAAAAATACATATATATATCAGATCATCCCTTAAGTAATGTCCAATTTCAAGTTTTGAAAAAGAGAAAGGATTTCAAATGCTTTTAATGTTATTTAATCAATAATGTATGTTCCATTATTATTAATTACTTCCTGCCAATGATTCACAAACTTCTGAATATTGCCACTTCTATAAAATTTTTGGGGTTTGGAGGAAAACAATGTAAAGAGGGTTGTTTTGACATCATTGTGTGTTTCAAGCTCTTTTCCATCAAGATAGTTCTGCAAACTTTGGAATAGACAATAATCAGATGGGGCAAGGTCTGGAGAATAAGAAGGATGTGGATGTTTTTTCAAGTCTAGCTCTTCAATCTTTACGGATGTGATCATTGCCGTATGGGGCTGTGCATTATCCTGGTGTAACACAACACGTTTACAACTGACCAAACCAGGTCTCTTTTCTTTCAGTGCAACATTCAAGTGCTATAACTGTTGACAACATAACTCTGATATAATCATTACATTTAGAGGCAGCAACTCAAAATGAATCATACCAACAATATCCCACCAAATGCTTAACAAGACTATCCTAGGGTGGAGGTTCATTTTGGGCTTTGCTTTAGTCAGTTTACCTATACTGAGCTATTGTCTGCAGCACTAAACATTTTTATAAAATACCCATTTTTCATCTCCAGTCACTAGCTTGTTCAAAAAAGGTGAGTTACGTTCACGAGAATGCAAAAATGTGAAGATGTTCACTCTTTGAAACCCATTTTCTAAGTTTTAACACTTTTCCAAACTGTTGCAGATGATGGTGAACTGTTGAATAGGTTAAATTAAGCTTCTGTGCTAGTTCTTCAACTGTTACAGCACAATCTTCAAGACCAGCCTGAAGCAATTCATCATTAAACTCAACAGGACGACCTGAACATGGCACATCACTTAAGCTGTGGTCACCTGATCTGAACTTCTGAAACCACTTTCAACATTTTCTTTTATTGAGATACTTCGCTACATAAACACCTTGAATATTTTGTGTAGTTTATGCTGCACCATTTCCTTTTTCAAACTCATAAAGCATTATATGCCTATGATGCTCCTCAGAAACATTCATCTTCAAAAGGGTTTATTTGATTAATGATCTGAAAAAGTGGACTTGGGTTAGTGTCTTTTATTTGTCTAAACATTTTTATACACGTCCTACAACATATTTTATTCATTAAAGTTTTCTACAAAGACAGAAATGATGATAAACTTTCTGTGTTAAATTTTCAAACATTACTTTTGGGATGACCTGATATATATTTTTTTTCACACATATTTTTACATACAATTTCAAGAGGAAATGTAACTAATACTGAGACAATTCCAATTTGACATAGAGCTGAAACTGAAATGTAAATGTTACAGTTTTAAAAACTAAAAACTAACAAATCACTGAACCTTCATTGTGATAAATGTGAAAAAAAAACCCATTAAAAAACACTGTAGTTGACTGTGTTTTCTCACCAAAGTCAAATCTTCCCAAGACTGGGATATCTGAAGTTTGGACTGAATCTCTCTAGAGATAAAAAAAAACACCAAAGAAAACAGTATAAACAAATTGCTTACTTTTAATAAAAGGCATACACAAAACTTCATTTTGCAAACCAATCTTTTGTCATAAACAAAGAAAAAGTAACAGCTTTTATTGATACTGACCAAATATAGATATTTCTTTAATGAATTTTATTTAAGACTTAAATATAAAAGTTATAGACCAATTTAATACAGGTTTTATTTCATTTGCTCGTGTGGAGGTTTGAATTTTATCAACAGCATTCATGACAGTTGTTAATACAATGTAGAACTTCTATTTGATTTTATATTTTTTTTTATTAAAATATCTTACTTTTCATGAGAAACTTCTCTATACACCACATCCATTCCTTCTTCATGTTTCAGCTGAATAACCCGAGATGGCACAAACGACTGATAATAGAAGGAAACAAAAGAAAAAAAAAAATTTTGAGTCAGAGGTGGGCGACAAATAAGATTCAAATCAACTAAAGTTCACTCATTTTAGGAGTGATTATAATATTTACATACATATTTCAATCTATATGCACACAACTACTTTACAATTCTGAATTTGATTTGACAATAAGATGTTTTGGCAATTCACAATGTTTATTATTCAAATATTCAGGAATGGGCAAAAGTATTGATTACTAAAGGAAGCTTCATGACTTTTCTCAAAAAATTCCACAGTTAAAACAGCCTCTCAACCAGGAAAGTTAGACAACTTCACACCCAAGACTTCAGTAAATGCAACTGCCCTCTGTAGCAAGTAATACAAATATTTTCAGCAGGTTTGTTTCAATAAAATTTGTTTATTGTAATAGCACATTTGTGTTCAGTCTCTATCTTTCATAAACTCATTGAGTCAGAGAATACAATGTTATTTTACAGTAAATATCTTGATGAATCTTAAGTTATTCTGCAGAACTATCTTACCACTCTTCAGAGAAATTAGTGTCAACTGAAAATGTTAGGGTTTATTAACATTAGCCAAACTATTCACAAACTTTCTGAACCTGAAAACAACTTAAGTCATGAAGGATAGAGATAAAGAATTTTTTTCAACCAACAAGCTGCTTATCTTCTGTGTGAACATAATACATAAAAAAACAGAAAAAGAGAACTGACAATGAAAAAATGAGAGTTAACATACACACCCTCCCAACTAAAAGTTTAAGCCTTAAATTTAAGTATATTTATAAGTACTCGCCAACATTTTTTTACATGTTATTTAAGAAATAGTGACAAATTACTTCAAAACATTAAAGAGTAAAGATTTTAACAGTTAAACTGTTCTGCAACCAAATAAAAAAGAGGTTAAAAATTAAATATTTTACAGCCATCACTTATTAACTAAATATTAATGGATTAATTTTATTGAAGTATATTGCTAGTTACAACCCATAAACATAGTATCCTTAAAACTGAAGTGATGAGAGTCAATCAGACTGAATAAACTTACTTGACAGTCAGATTTGCTGGAAAAAACAAAAACCTCAATATACACATTTAATGAATATGTCCCCTTGTGGGGTATGTTTCTGAGTGTTCATCAGAAAACTATGGAGAGCTCATGTTCCACTTTCAAGTAACTGTAGCTTGAATCTTCCTAAAACTGTTATAGACATGGGCATTGTTTTTCAAAAATTAACTACAATTTTCCTCCATAGGTACTATTCTTAAGAGATCCTGTGTCTAGTTAACATTTTATCTCTAATACATGAGGGATGATTCCAAGGTCTCTCCACAACTTTGACAGTAACAAAATCTAACCTTTTTAGGTGAAAAATCATTATTTTAACGTTTTTTAAAACATACTTCTAAATCACATAATACATATTATAAAATACTAAGATAACTTTAGTTTACTTTTTGAATATTAAAGCTATGAAAAAAATCAACCTTATCACCTACAAACAAAGTACATATCACAATTTTGCAGTTATATTCAGAATTTAATGTATATGAATAAACCTCATGGCAGAACATAGTTCATAAATCACATTTTAATACAAGTTTTAATTTTTTAATTACTATAATTTCAATACTATAATTTTTTTTACCACTTCTCTCCCTCACATCCTGAATTTAATGTGTGCAACTCATTATAGTATATATATTACTAAAGTATTGTCTAATTTTTATAGCCTTCATTTTTTGTTTAACCCTTTCTGCACTGAATAACAACTTTAAATGTTTGGTGTGGTGCTGAATATATATGTTTGATACTTCAACTAATTATAGTATCAGTACTAAAGGATGATATCTTGGCAGTAACTCAACAAAAGTCCCTGAAATATTCAGTGATTGTACCTAATACTATATATGTTAAATTCAATACATAACCATAACAGGAATAAAGGAAGGTTGCCCGCTGTCCTGAGCCTTCAAGTTGACTGTGGTCACCAACCACGCCAAAAGGGTTAAAGATGTAAGAAAGTCAGACCCACTTATCCTGTCCTTCATAAATTTCCAATAATTTATCCTGATATCTGTCATTACATTATTTACATCCAAAAAATGACAAGGTTTTAAATTACTGGATGATATATAATAATATTTTGTTCTTAGTATATATTTTTTTCAGTTATTTCACCTAAACATTGAAAGTTCAGAACCATTAGTTAGAGGAATTATCTTTAGGCACTTTTCCCTCAGTTAGAAAGCCCATTATATTATAATAGTTATGACATTTTATGGCTTTGTACATGTTAATACTTTGTGTTGATAAAATATTATTTGATGTGCAAGTAAATTATTACAAAAAAATGAGCATTTTTAACCCACAGGTCAACAGCCAAAATTAATAGGCCAAATGTAAATATCAATTTCATTTCTAATTTTATACATATAATTAAAATATAAAGATTAGAAACTTAATAGGGTAAATAAAATTAGATCAGATTAGATGTTTAAAAAAAATAAAAAACTTCCCTACAGGGATTGCTTGCAAGTAACTGTTGTATTACATCATATGGTAACTTCAGGTACACCTTTGAAAAATGATTTACAGTTTGTATCATGGGATTATTAGTTAAATATCATCTAAATAACAACAAAATAATAAGAGTAAATAAGAACAAATGTATACAATTATGAGCCAACAGTATTTTAGAACAAATAATTTTCCCTTACAATATGCAGTCATTCTAGAAATGAAAAAAGAGCAAGCTAGATTAATTTTAGATTTTTTGTGATATTTATAAGGTCAGTCAAATATAAAGTTTTACAGAAAAAAAGTTTGATTTTCAATGTTGAGGTTTAAAAAGCCTAGCAAATGAAGTCTGTAAGTTGTAAGGTAGAAAAAAAGGTATTTTTAATCTGAACATCTTACATGTGTACTAATCAAAATGTTGACTCCATATAAACATGGATAAATCTTAACTTTAAGATTTAGTCATCTTTAGTTAATTGAAAAATCTGATTTTCTCTGTAAAAAAGATGAGTATCATTTAATGAAAGCTTGCCAAATATATAGAAGGTAAACAAAGTAAATTGTGTGTTACAGTAATTGTTAATTCCACGGTAAAAGCTAGGTCCAACAGACCAAGCCAATGTGCATAGTATTAACTATTATGTTGCAGAATGAAGCAAATACATATCGTAATTATCTGTAATCACAATACATTGCAAACATATATTACAAAGAAATCATTTTACTATAAGACAACATAGCAGCTCACATTAAGTAACAAACCTCATACTATGATAAATTTGAAAACTGAAATATTTAGCAGTATCACTTCTTGTCAGCCCAGCGAGGTCAGTAATACACAGGGTCAACCAATAGTTTAATATGACTTTAAATGATGTGGAATATAGTTCAATTATAAGATATACACATATATATTTTTAAACCATATTTTGAAACTACTGATCTCTTCTGCTTAAATTATCACTTAAGTTTTTACATAAATTGAGTGTTTATCAAAATGCATGAAATAAAAAAGAACAAAGATAGAAAGAAGAAATTACCAAAGATGAGCTGTATTGACCAGGAGAAAAACTAGCACTAAAGCGACGGTTTCGAGGCATACTCAAAACAAGGTGAGATGGAGATAGGGCATCCTTACTAAAATACAAGAAAAGCACACATTAAAATATTCTCCATTCTGCAATTAACAAGTTATATAAAATAGCAGAAGAATGTTGAAATGTATAGTTTATCAAAGTTTCAAAAAGAAAAAAAAATTCAATATTTTAATACCAAAAAGCAATTTAAAGGTGAAAAATTAAAACATTTAATACATAATACTTCAGATTCATTTCTGCAATCAAATACAACTTGTTAACTTCTGTTATAATATAAAGTGAAATAAAACAAGAAAATATAAATTTGGACCCTTTCTGCAGCAACTAAATCATTATATCTAATTCCATTATTAAATTCGCTCAATAAAAAAGGCTTTAAATACAACTTTAAGTCAATTGTTTGTTTTTAAAGAATGGAGATATTCCATCACTAAAAATAGTTTTCATTCAATGTTTGTATTCTTAAGGTTTATGAGCCACATCAATAAACTGTTTATTTTTTAATTTTTCACAAAGAGCTATCTCTGCTAATTATCTCTACTTTAGCAGTGAAAGACCAGAGAGAAGACAGCTAGTTATCACCACCTAGTGTCAACTCTTGGGCTATTCTTTTACCAATGAATAGTGGGAATGACCATCATGTCCACATGGCTAAAAGAATGAGCATGTTTGGTGGAACATGAATTCAAACACATGACCCTAAGATTCTTGGGTCAAGTGCCCAAACCCCCTAGCCTTTCTGGGGCTTATACCAATAAATAAAAACAGAAAGAAACAAATGAGAAAATATTTATTTTTCATTAATTTCTTTTAAATTAACTTATTTAATGAATGTATTGATCCATTTTTTAGTTACATTTTTAACAGTTTGAGTTGCTTATGCATTTTCTTTATATTATATACATTTCTATTGAAACAAAAGGACTAAATTTGTTTCTTCCTCCATCCATGTTTCAAGTTCACCTCCTTGCAATTTTCAATCCCAAAACAAATAAATAAGCAACCTATTCTTCCATGGTTCAAAAATATCAAAACATGTTATAATATCATATGAAAACACATTTTATATTTTAAGGGTAAATTTTAATTAATAACTGTTCTGATCAAAACTAGATATAAAAATTATAAAAAACACTATTACATGATAAAAAAAACGACAATAAATTCCATTGTAACACATTTTCCATGGTTAAAATATCTACATACCTAAATGATGTATTGTTATCAAGAATGTTGATCATGGGTGCACTGTTGGATCGCTTCAAATTTGAAGTAATTCCACCAACTGATGTTGAAGGGGGATCCACATCCATTCTCCTATGAGTTAAAATCAAACAGTGCTACATTTACTTTTTCTTCTCCAAACCTATTAAAAACAATTTCACTTACACTCTTTACCCTACAGTTAAATGTTTTGTGTTTATTTTTTCTGAATTAAAAATTAATCAAAATATTATTTTTGGTAAAAAACAACATTTTAATGGTATGGTATTTCTATCTACAGTCCTTTTTTCATTTTCCTGACTGGAGAGGCAAGAATCAGCAAATAAAGCATGTATTTTAGTTTAAGGAAGGACCCCTAACCTTTTTTACACTACAAGCCTAATTCAAGACTGAAAATAATGTGTTGTTGACCAACTAGACTTTAAACAGTTCTCATGACATTTGAACAAGGCCATCCAAGCATGTGATAAAACCAGTTAAGCATGATTTGATCCTTGTATTCAGCAGTAACTTGGTTTCTTTCAGTTGTTATTTGATACTGGTTCATCCAGGAGAACCCCTAGGTTTGATCATGTTTGCTTAAATAAAAAGATAAGACAAAGACCAAGACATATTATTTGAAAACTGCCATACTTTTATTGTATTCAACTAACAGTTAATAACACCACAGCTTATCCAATGGAATACTTCCCTAATTTATTAATATTTTTATCAAATATTAAATTAATTACACCAGTGATAAAGAGAGATATTTGAAAGAAGACAGAAATACGAGATTTCTGCCCATGGATTCATGTATTTCTATGTTATTTAAGCAATACAATAGTTTTATACTTTTAATACGGTTAAAAACCAGAAGTAATTTTACTGAAACATTACAAGAATTATTATTAGAGAAAAATCTGCAAAAATTACATCACATAATTAAAAAAAAACATATTATTGGCTGAATCAAAATCAGTCTCAGAAAAGTACAGAGCAGCAGATAAATTCAGAAACATGTACAACAACAATTTCAGCAACTGTGGAGTCTTATTTCTTCACCAAAATGGAATTAATAGTATTCTAGATTAATCAAAATAATTGTCATAACTGCAGCACACACACAGACATATGTGCTACAACCATCCTACTCAATTCTGCTATGTTAGAAATCTGTTACAAGTAGCTAAATAAGGGGAGAAACTCCAGTAGCAAAGCAGCAAGAGAGATGTGAAGAATGTGAACATTTCAAGACCCTTATTTTATTCAGCAAGAGGAGTTAGTTGAGAAAATATTTAAAATGATCAAAGGTCATAACTGTATATATATACACATGGGATACGGACGTCTCACCCATATATTATTTATATAATGTAACATTTTACTTATTTTTTAAGATATCTTGAGAGTTTGTTTGTTTCCAAATGAGAATCTTATTAGGTAGGTAATTTGGTAATTACAGATTGTATTTTTCAAAATGAGAAATTACACATTATTGCATAAAATTGCCATCTTGTTAGAAAGAAATATTTCTAATTCAATAAAACAACTGTCGATCACATTTTTCAGTCAAATACAAGAGACTTAAAATTTTCAAAAAATTATTGGAATATACAAGACATCCTTACAGAAAAAAAAAACACAACAACTTTGTCTAAAAGCAAAACACAAAATATGACAATTCACGTGCAGAAAAGCTTAAGAGCAATTGCCCACAATCGAAACATCATTCAAACACTTATTGAATATTTATAAAAATTACGAGAAATGTTTGTGTTTGACTTGATTTCTCATTGAAGTCTTATAGTTGTAATTTTTCACACAATATGCATCTTATGCTTTATCAAAGTAATGCCATGTTTTTGTAGAAACCTGTATTTATTAACAGAAATGCAACATCAAAATTTATTTTGTTTTAAAGCAACAGTCAGTGATCATGGAGGTAAAACACTCCACTGGATCTGTATATATGGTGATTCAAAAACCTATTGATAGGCAAATAATCTAAAAATGGTGAAGCACTGGCAAATAATTGTTAGAGATATAAAATAAGGTGTTGCAAAACTACCTGTAACAATACCACTCAGGTTATTCATAGTTACTTTATATCATAGACACTGACATTCTTTGTGCATCATACACATAAATAAAGGTTTTAGAGAATATAACATCAGTGATGTTACCATTGGACAGATCTGCAACATCACTGCATACCACTGCTAGTTATTTTTCTAACCCTACTATTTCTGAATTATTTGCTAATCAGTGAAGTTCTGAGTCACCTTATACAAAAAATTATAAAACTCATCTTAACCAACTTGAAAGTTTACATCAACTCAAGCTATTAAAACATTTTTAGACAAACACACAGGTTCAGATGTCAAACTGACCTTTACTAAGGGAATGCAAGCCCCACATTTAAACAAAAAAAATGACTGTTGTTATACGTGAGTACTTATAAACAGAAAGGTAAAAGATTTTTGTCAAACAAAAAACATGGATTTTTGCTTGGTTATCAATCCATAGATGATCTAAGTGTCAAAACAAATACCAATGCTACTGAGACATCACCATTATCAACATACGACCCAACAAAAGAACAAAAATTACTTTAATAGTACTAATATGTGATAAGTTAAAATGCACATAAAAAATAAACTGAAATTTAATATACAACTATGTCTCTTTTCACACAAAGAACAAAGTAAAAAAACATGAGATTACTCGAAATCAACATCACAGAAATACTTTGTACCCCAGCACTATAGGTCTATTCAATAATGCCAGTAGCTATGCCAAAAAATTACAATCAACTTAGTTAAAATATATGTGACAATGTTTTTAAATGATAGTTATAAAATGTTGGAAATGTACAAGTGATACATGATAAAAGTATAAACTAAACAGATCTTAAATTTTCACAAGGATCTCATCTGATCAAATGTACAATCAACTTGAAATAAGTAAAAAAATTTTGTTAAACTCATTGGAACGTGAATTGTAATATTTTTTAAGACAGCTTACATTTTCTTCAATGTCCGAAAACACTGCTAATAAAAATATTCTGCTACTACGTTACCTAAAAATTATGAAAGACTATAAAGGAAACATTTTATATAAAGATAAAGAGATCATTCATTCAGAAAGTTACTGTTAGATTCAATGAGAAAATAATGCAAGACTATTTAATACCTCAGTAATAATTAACGAAGTTCTATTATAAGCATAGAACTTGATTATGACAACATGATCATAACAAGCACTATAAAAATTATGTACATGGTGGCTCGTAAGTCCCTACCCATCCATATATCTTATATATCCCATGTATCTGTGTGCTATCCTTCATTCTCAACGCATATTATTATGCGATGACATATTTTGTGATACATTTTCGTCAACATAGCATGGGTTATTGTTCCAGTTTTATAATGTTGTTTAGACACAATATGGAAGGGTAAGGATTTGTAGGCCACCCTGTACAATCATATTAAAATACATTTGTGTGTGTTTGTTTTTGAATTTTGCACACAGTTATACAAGGGCAATCTGCACTAGAGGTCCCTAAATTAGCAGTGTAAGACAAGAGGGAAGGCCACTAGTCATTACCACCCACTGCCAACTCTTAGGCTACTCTTTTACCAATGAATAGTGGGATTCACCATCATATAATAACACCCCCACAGCTGAAAGGGACAAGCATGTTTGTTGTGACTGGTATTCGAATCCACGACACTCAGATAATGCATTGAGTTCCCTAACCACCTGGTCATGCCGGGCCAAATATAAGAATGTGAATCATTACAATAACAAATAGTGCAACCTTTAAAGGCTGAATGGTCTTCAGTCAACTTGATTTTTATGGTCTGAATTTTATAAATCCTACACACTTTTACAAAGTTCATTCACTTTACATTTTACATAGTTTCTCCATTAAAATGAATGGGCCAGGGACAAAATTTCAATTATTTTGAAGAATAAGATTTCTATGACTGAGAAACTAATGCCTCATTAGTTTTGTCCTTGTTTACTTTATTTGAAGTTGGTATTCTAAATTCCAATAATAAAAGGTTCAGGTTGAATGCCTATTTACAAATCCTCTTTATCTGCCTCAGTAGACCGAGTGACTTAAGTAACAGAGCAGCATGATTTTTTTTATTACACTTATGAGATGGTTTCCATTTATATTAAATGTGTTATCCAACTTATTGACCATACACTGTTAGCAGTGAAGGTACCCAACTGATGAACCAGGGTAGAATGGTCATAGAAGTTTTACTGTAATTTTTTGTTACTTTACAAGGAAGACTATTTATTATTAATTGTACTAGTTACCATAGAATTTTAGCAGCTTATCTGATAGAAGATATTATGTAACGATAAACCAAAATCATTACCTTCATATATTTTAACCAATTTCTGCCTTTTCTATAGTTTTATAAATCTTCCCTCCTGTCAAGTTGAGCTTCTTAAACTTATGGAATTTTGTTTGTTTAAATGAAGCACAAAACAGCTTTGTGCTTATCTGTGATATGACAACCATGTGTATTGAAACATGGTTTTAAACAGTGTGAGTTTGCAGACATACCTCTGTGTCAAATGAAGGCATCATAGTATTCATCTCTTATTTACTTATGTCCTTAACAAGCCAATTACACATTATCTACCCTGTTATACATTCTGTATCTTGCACATTTTTAAGAACTCGTGTCTCAAATTAAAAGAAATTTATTTTTTAAAATATCTTCAATATTTTTCCATGTTGCCTTTTAACTCATTATGTCAATTTTACATTCAATACCATGCAGTTTGTACAAGTAAATAGGAAACAAAAATAGTTATGCACGTGCACTTAATATTACACCTATTCTTATTATGGCCAAGAATAACTGCAACTGCTTCAGTCTAAACATCCTGAAAATCTAACAGAGCTTAACAATACAGATAAAGCAGAAGTCTTTAAGGTCACTTTGCTCTATAATAAACTACTGAAATAACTAACTTAATGTACCTTTTTACATCCAAATATGTATTTGAATAGTTGAAAATAGTTCATTAAATGGTAAGTATATGGTTTCTTAAAGAAAAAGAAAAAAATACTTGATTTGTTCCTGAGTCTCTGAACAGAAGCAATCACACATAAATACAAAAGCACAGGTAAATTATAAGGTGCAGTGTGGGGCAAGTATATGATTAACAACATGGCAGTTTCCAGAAATTAGCTACATGTAATCTGAGAGTACACCTGTTGTCACTTGACAGTTTTTCTATGGCAAATGATCAACTGTGTTACATACACCTATAACAAAATTTACAAGTACCAACACAGATTAGATGAAAATCCTTTAGTCATTCTTGTATTTGTTATTTTAAAAAAACATAATTAGTAAGTTAGTATCTTTTAAGATCAGATGTTCCAATTAATTTTTTATTGCTAGTTTTAAAAGTTTAAATCATAGTTTTCTTGAGAATGTGTGGCACTGACTAGTATAGGTGGCAATACAATTTACTCCTGTCAGCATAAAGAGTAAGTTGGAATTTTATGAGCAACTATGCAACTAAAATATTTAAATCCAGGTCAAAGTTACCATATTTTGTTTATGACCAAGAAGTTGTTGAAATTAGAAACTCAGTATGAAGTTAGAGAGTTACTTCAAAGTATTAGCTGCACATTTATAAATTTAAAAGTATGTGTTATATGTACTGTACTTGACTTCAGAAGAAAGAAAAAGGTAACTGGAAGTTGTACTTATGGCTAGTAGCACTTTAAAGGAGTTGTGAGATGGGAATTGACGACTTCCTAAAACATGAATAGTTGACCAAGAATTGTTTCAAAGGACTAAACTGCTCCATGATGTTCAAAGGTTATGTTAATATAAGTGGATTTCCACAAGGTCTTCTTAAAATGAGCTATTACTCTGACCACACAGTAACAGAGAGAGTTACAGTTATTTCAATTATAAAATTAACATGTTCAAAGTGACAATTAACTCCTAAAATAATACTTACTGTTTATAATAAATAAACACATTCATGGTTACTTTTATACTGAAAACCGAAACATTAAATACATTTACATCACATTAATGGATACAAATTTATCAGAATTTTATGGGGCAAATTATCTCCTTCACCAACATTTTTGTGAATTTTGAAAGTTATCTAATATGCATTTCTGTTTAAGAAATTGAATGAAATGATTAGACATACAAATCTGAATATTAAAAGAGTAATGTATTTTTTATTTAAAACACTAAGTGCAGGCTTATTCTTAAAATAATTTTTCCTGCTGTCTTTGCTATTCTCAACTGGACACTGCTTAGATGGCTTGGTTTAGTTAACCATAAATATGCTAAGACCCTTTTCTTCAGTCACACCGAGTTGATTTTCATCTTCAGGAATAATCTGCCTGTTAATGTGGGCTGTAAGATAATTTTTTTTTATTGCTACATGAATGTGAAAAGCTATACTACTGTAGCTTTAAAAACTTAATATGTTTTCATCTATTTTTTTCACTCTCATTCTTGTACAAAGGCGGCGTAAAGCAAACGAATGATTACTGATGATGATGAAGTATTTTGATCGCCAATGGGTGGGATACAACAGGAAGGAAAGAACTATCACTACAACTGAATTAATAACACTAAAATAAATTTGCAAAGGATTACACAAACATGACTATGTTATCATCAAACACACCTAAATCCAAGTATATAAACATATACATAAGCAAGATACTTTTACAAAACATATTGATAATATTTTTATTTCAAAAATAGAATATCTAATGTTTGGATAACTGGAAGCAAAAAGAAATACTTAACTCAAAACTTAAACTATTTTGTCTAATTAATTTGCTACACTGTTATAATTAAAGTTATACAGTTAACAGCAAAGAACTTGCTTGCAACTAAAACTGAATGACACTTTGTAAACCATAAATAAAATATATCATTATACGTTAATGTAAAGAACTTTAAGTTTGCTTTATATTTTGTAATACAAAGTGTAATCCAATAAAAACTTTGAAGGTATCTATTCCATGCTCCAATATCCAAACAATGCTAAATCAGTTACCATACAAACAAGCAAAATCCAATTAACCAGGTAAAATGTCAATGCACGAAGGTCTCAAAACACACCTACTGTTCAATAAAATATAAAATGTACAGTTTCCACACAACAGTCAAGAGTTATGTCATTAATAAATTTATAAATAATGGATACGTCTTAATTATTAACACTGCACTATACGGAGAAATAGTTAAAAGAAATTTTCAGTTCCACGTAGGCTTGTACACACACACAAAAAATGAGTAAAATGAAAATTGAAACAGATACAATAAAGCTCTCACAATTGCCATACCCAATTTCCTTTACACGTTTAATAAATCATAGACCCGAAACTTAGCCCTATTTCAAAGTTAAACTTAACGTTGAAGCTTAACGGTTAATTAATAATTTTTGACTTAATCAACCAGATGAAGTAAACACTTCTTCACTGTTTTCTCGTAAATCAATAAAAGTTCTTTTATTTCTAAAAAAATTACTTTCATTGTAAATTTTATATTTTACATGCTTTATTTGCGTGAGTAACACGACATACAAAATGTATTTTTTGTACATTTCGTTACTTACATAACCATTGCCTGCATTAACTTTCATTCTTATTTACAGTGATGACAGATTTCACCAAAACCAATGATTCCATGGACGTGATTGGTTGTTACTCGAGTTTAATCCAGTCTATGAGATGAATAAGCCAATTATAAATTGGGTTAAAAAATTCGCACATATTTTGTCTTCTGTGCAATATTTCAAACATTCATTTTATCTTTATTGTATTTCATTTCCCAATAGTAATTTCATCATAAATAATATTTTCAATTGGAAGATTTAAAATATTTTAAAGCTGGAATATTTGGCCAATGTTGTTATTTGATAAAAAATTGTCAACTATGAAATTATAAATTGTGTAGGTCTGGCATGGTCAGGTAGTTAAAGCACTCGACTCTTAATCTGAGGATCGCGAATTCGAATCCCCGTCACATCAAACATGTTCGCCATTTCAGATGTGGGAGCATTATAACGTGACAGTAAATAAAAATGAAAGTTTATGCAGACATTGGTTTTGTAAGTAACGAAATGTAGAAAAATTAAATTTTGTATGTCGTGTTAGTGGATTCGTAGGTAAAGGATTAGCTCAAGAGTTGACGGAGGGGGGGATGACTCGTTGCCTTCTATCTAGTCTTAAACTGCTAAATTAGAGATGGCTGGCGCAGACAGCCCTCGTGTAGCTTTGAGCGAAATTCAAAAACAAACAAACAAATTGTGCGTTGTTATTTATTCCTGTCCCCCAGTGGCTCAGCGGTATGTCTGCAGACTTACACGCTAAAATCCGGGTTTCGATACCCGTGGTGGGCCGAGCACAGATAGCCCATTGTGTAGCTTTGTGCTTAATTAAAAAACAACAACAACGTTATATATTCCATATAATAAGTGTTTGATCAACCAACCGAGGAATAATCTATAAAGTGAACAATTTTTTATTTATTTGCTTATTTCACAACTAAATGCATGAAAAAGAAAAAAAAAAACAACTTAAAACATGCAACGATAGCATTCAGGTCCATTAAATGTATGTCACACGTTTTTCTTTCATCTGCGCTAGCCGTCCCTAATTTTGTTGGGTAAAACTAGAGGGAAGGCAATTCATCATTACCACCCATCGCCAATTCTTGGGCAACTCTTTTTCCAACAAATAGTGGAATTGAGTGTAACGTT
Source organism: Carcinoscorpius rotundicauda (assembly GCA_011833715.1). Classification (NCBI taxonomy): domain Eukaryota; kingdom Metazoa; phylum Arthropoda; class Merostomata; order Xiphosura; family Limulidae; genus Carcinoscorpius; species Carcinoscorpius rotundicauda. The sequence continues at coordinate 55,300,512 of CM022395.1, forward strand.
ATAACGCCCCAACGGCTGAAAGGGGAAGTATGTTTGGTGCAATAGGTTTTCGAATCCATGGCCCTCAGATTATGAGTCGAATGCTTTAACCCACCTGGCCATGCCGGGCCAGGGAACGTGGAAAGATATTTTGTACTCATGTGTGCCCCCCGCTAGTGCAGCGGCATGTCTCCGGATTTACAACGCTAAAATCAGGGGTTCGATTCCCCTCGGTGGGCTAAGGAGATAGCCCTTTGTGGCTTTGCTCTACGAAAACACTCAAACACACTGTACTCATGTGTTATTAAACCCACTCAACGTGGGTTAGATTAACTTCATTGTTCTTTGACAAATTAATCCACTGAATTATAAGATCCAATATACATTTAAATGTAAAAACCTACACTAACTGTGTGGATTAATTTTAAAAAGATTTAACAATATAAAGGTTGTTGTTGTTTTGAATTAAGCACAAAGCTACACAATGGGCTATCTGTGTTCTGCCCACCACGGGTATCGAAACCCGGATTTTAGCGTGTAAGTCCGCAGACATACCGCTGAGCCACCGGGGGGGCAACAATATAAAGGATTCTAGAAAATGTATTTGAGCGTAGAGATGAAGTCTTGTTCAAAACTTGAAAAAAGGTTTTTCTCTTACACCGACATTAAAATAGGTATAATAGTAAATATTTCACAATCTTTAAAAACTGCTTTGGGCAGAAATCAACCCTGGCAATATTACTGTTAAAGTAAATAGTAAGATTTTACAGTTATTGCGTTATTTCAACCAATTTTTTCTTTTAGCTTCTGCTTGGCTTCCAAATATCGTGTAGGGTGTCATTTTCTTGACTAATCTATTTATTCACATAGTGACCTTTACTTCTCTCGTTCTTTCTTATTCATTATTCATCCCATAATGAAAGTTGGTTAAGTCAATGGATTGTGTTTATAGAAGCAACCATCACACTACAACCACTTTAAATATATATATGTGCATAACAGTCTTTCATGTAGGATTTCTTGGTCTACCACTTCACAACTGTATCTTACGAAACTGCTCCAGTGAATGAGTAAATATCGCATGTCACAGACTTCATTAGTCAACAGTATATGTGCTTTCTCTGCTATCTACAGCCATTCTAAGCAACACCTTGTAATCAGATACCATAATACACCAGATTAGAATGTAAAGTTTCACTGAATCTCTGTCATCATGCTTTAGAATTTGGCTCAATGAATGACTTTGTTTTCTGTCAAATAAGACAATGGTTTATTATCGGTAGTTGTTCTGATCCACTACCTTATCTGTTTCTTTATCAGATATTTTGCGTTCTCTAGAATGGTATGTTAAGACTCAAAATATGCTCCTGAGATGTTTATTGTTTTATACCAAGTTCCAAGTGATCACTTACTCGTTTGGTCTAAAATGTGACCAATTACAATTTAGCTGAACCATTACAAGCTGGAAAACGAACCCTTTTCAATGTTTAGAAAAATATATATGTGAAAACGGCTTGTTTGGGTTGAAAAAATATTTTACATAGAGGAGCGATGTTTCTGTGGGCAACACGCTTACTTCACCCTACCTAAAATTTACCTATCGTTTCTTATTTTTTCAACGTCATCTTCCCACAAATGTTTGCTCTAAGCACTTTAGAGACTTGGGTGCATAAGAAAGCTCTTTGACACTCAGAACCCTATAATATGGGAACTATTACGTATTTTTATTTTAACTACTACATTTGCCAATGACAAAAACGTTTTAACTTTACGTGTTGGCCTTGCTATAGGAACTTGGCTGTAGTCTACATTCGACTTCTGCTCGGAATTTAAATTCTTACCAATGCTGAGTGACTTCGGATTGTTACTCCAGGTCATCAAGTTTGTGTGGTCCCCGTATTCCAAATCCGTACTTGGCCCTATAGGTCTTTCCCTTGTCAAAGAGCCGGCTCCCTTCACTGACCTGAGAATTCCGGGTTCATTTACTTGTACCCAACACCTACCAGTATGACGAACCATCAACTCTACAGCTAACTACGCAAGGTTCCCCGCGCTTTCTGCCACCGAGGACAGTCTGCCACCCGTCAGGCCCCAGGATGCAATCCGTACCCTAGGGGTAGGCATCCCAACTCCATCTCCTGGACCACATCCCCGTTCCTTCAACTTAGAGAACACACTAGCTATTCTAACTAAACCATTACTGTTGGAAGAGGATAGGGCATATCTCCTGCCTATCCCAGTCAACGCAAAGTAAGGTATGGAAAATACTTACCATACTTACCTTAGTTTCCTTTTCGTCTGTTACAGTAGAATTCCTTCGTCGTAGTCGCCTCTTGATTTCCTGTCGTATGTTTATTACTTGTTGAGCATTCTTGAGGAACACAATATACAACTTCACATGAGTAGTCATTTTTACTATTTTTACGGTCCATGAGCCATTTGTCCAAGCATCGAGACATGTGAAGTACACAAACACACTGGCTAACCAGGTTTGCACCTCCAGCGTTGGCTGGTCCGCCGTAGTTCCCTCCTCCATCATCCACTTGAAGTCAGCGTGTAATGCTTGCCTCGACATAGTGATTTTCTTTAAATACTCAGATCTATTAATTCGCCTTTTGTTTCCATAATTTTCGACTCTTCCGGGGCCCATCTCTTGTTAAATTCTACTTCCGATACTCGATGTTTATCGATTTTAAGCCTAATTCTTGTGTTAGCTCTTATCCTTTTCATTACCACCGGAACACTTTACGTTTTCATACACTTCCTTGCACCTTGCGGATCATATCTGGTATTTAAATTCACTTAACAAAAAGAAAAGAAGAGAATTTCTTGTTGGTTTTCACTGGTAGTGGGGTATTAAAGAGAACTGTAGCGTAACTAATCAGGCCCGTGTGGAAAATATGAGATATTTTCCTTCAATATACTTTAACGTATGCACAGTCATAAAAAGCATGTTTTGTTGTTTCTATGGGCTGACAGTACGGACATTTATTTGTTTTCATGACTTTTTGCTTGTTTAATCTCTGTGTTGTGCTCACTATGTCATGAGCTATTTTGTAGTTAAGGTCTCTTCTTTTGCTTTCAATTTTTCTGTTGCTTGTGAACCATGCTGTCTTCCAGTTTATTTGCGAATATTGGTTTACTATTTTGGCTTCTATTTTATCTGTTAAATTTTCGTATATTTTTTTCTGTTGACACTTTAGTTCTAGTGCTGAGTTTTTTATTGTCATCTTTTTCGTTTCTGCAATCATCTTTTTCAGGTAGGCTGGTGAAGTCTCTGCTCGTAGTGCTTGAGGTCTGGTCTTGTTTACGTAAAATTTGGCGTTGAACTCAACTGTGCAGTTATAGAAAAGAGCACAGTTGTTTTCAGCCCCCATAATTCTACACACGTTCTGGATCGTAACTGCTATCAGGTAGTTGTACAACTTGGGTAGACCTAGGTCTCCTTTGTTGGTCGGAAGATTGACTATTTCACGTGCCACGCGTTCTCTTTTTGAATTCCATATGAAACCATATATTATCCTATAGATTTTCTTGATTTCCGTCTCTGAGAGCAGAAGTGTTTTGCCTAAATATATCATGCTTAGGTATATGACCTGTTTCAAGGCCTGTGCTTTAGCTTGATAAGACAGCTCGTTTTCTCTCCAGTTTTCTATTTTTTCTTCTATTCCTACAACTTTGAGGCTTCAGTTATGGGCTATTGAGTCGTACGGACCAAGTCATATTCCTAAAATTTGTGTGGGTTGTTTTGTCCAGCTGATATTAGATGGGGAGACATTTCTGATTCTCCCTCTACCCAGCCAGAACTCTTTGGATTTTTCTTTATTTATTTTTGCTTCACTCGCACTATAATACGTTTCTAACAACAGCATGCTTTTTTCTATTGATTTTTTCTGCAGTTAACCTCAGGGTTACGTCATGAGCGTGTGGAAAGCACTTTTGCTGAATGATGTAATTATCTGGAATGTGTACTCCTATTTATTTCTGGGTCTGCGTTAACGCTACTAAGAAAAATTTCGATTATTATAGATAGATGTGAATCCCGCAACCGTGTCATCTACATATCTCTACCAGTATAGTGGTGGATGCAATGCTGTGTTAATTGCTTGTGTTTCAACTTGTGCCATAAAAATATTGGGTAGAACTGGTGATACTGGGTTGCCCATGCTTAGGCCATTTGTTTGTATATAGTTGTGGTTGTTGAACATGAAGTTTGTTTTCATCATGGAGAATTCTATGAGGGTTGCTAATTAATTTTTTCGCTCCTCTAGGTTAAATATTTTCTCAACCCAAACGATCCGTTTTTACACATATATTTTTTCTTGTTTGTTTGTTTTGGAATTTCGCACAAAGCTACTCGAGGGCTATCTGTGCTAGCCGTCCCTAATTTAGCAGTGTAAGACTAGAGGGAAGGCAGCTAGTCATCACCACCCACCGCCAACTCTTGGGATACTCTTTTACCAACGAAAAGTGGGATTGACCGTCACATTATAACAATATTTTTTCTCTACAAGTGGGTTTTCTCGATATCTCATTTCAATCTTTGCCGGTTCATTACTGTATTTATTGTCATCTACTACCCATCATAGTTTTTAATGTTCCAGCGACATTTTGGTTAAGACTTTAGTGAATGCAATGGACCAGGTCAGAGAGTAGATATAAAAAGTTCTTGTTTTTTAATAATATATCATTGATGGGCAGTACTGCTTATGAGCTCTTACATTGTGAAGGCATCATACAAAGTTTATTATTCAGTTCTTAGATTTTGATAATATTTCCGCAACCAGAATCTGACTACCACTACATTTAAGAAGATACCTCACCATGTTGCCAAGCCTCATATCCAATATTGTTTGTGCTTGCTTTTATTTTCATTTCAAGTTCTCAAGAAGAGGCATTACGTATTTCTAGTTCGCTTCATGTTTTTAGGTAACAATGCTTAATCAGCAGCTGATTGAAGCTCTTTTTTTGATTGTGCAAATTTGTATTTCCAGGTGATGGCTGGATTATCATGAAATGTGTGCCTTTGGTCACATGGTAGTTTTCGTTTTTCTTTGCACTCTTCTATTCTTTGCATAGCTTTTTAGTTTTTTTTCTAAGTGGTCCAAACATCATCTACGTGTCGTCATTTAAAATTTTTCTTTTTCTCAATAGATTCGGCCCGGCATGGTCAAGCGCGTTAAGGCGTGCGACTCGTAATCTAAGGGTCGCGGGTTCGCATCCCCGTCGCGCCAAAGATGCTCGCCCTTTCAGCCGTGGGGACGTTATAATGTAAAAGAGTAAAAGAGTAGTTCAATAGTTGGCGGTGGGTGGTGATGACTAGCTGCCTTCCCTTTAGTCTTACACTGCTAAATTACGGATGGCTAGCACAGATAGCCCTCGAGTAGTGGGATTGACCATCACATTATACACCCCCACGGCTGGGAGGGCGAGCATGTTTAGCGCGACGCGGGCGCAAACCCGCGAACCTCGGATTACGAGTCGCACGCCTTACGCACTTGGCCATGCCGTGCCAAATGAAAATTTACAATTCAACATAAAAAAAAAAGTAAAGTATGGAAAACCACAGAAATAAGGAATAAAAACAAAACGTTAAGCAAATTATGTAGAAAGTATTTCATTTTCTTCGGTTAGCCTTGCACTTAATCTGGTGTCCAAAACTTATGGAAAAAATTGTTTGTTGAGCACAAAAAATTTATAGGACAGAAAGTACAGAAGAGTAATAAATAATTTAGTAACTTTTAATAACGCGAGAGCGTTTTACTTTGATTGAAATAATTTACTGCGCATTTACCCGGTGTTTTCTCAGGTCGAGTGAGTGAGAGTGGAAAAAGTATTATAATGGCCAAGAAAGCAGTGTCGTTAACGGTTTACGTTATTGTCGTCTAATGTCTTAGTGCGTGTAATTTTATAATACAACTTTGAAATGTTCCGTTCAAAGAAGGAAGTGGATAAACATGTATCAGATATTTTAAATAAGTTAAGTAATGAAAATGAAGTAAGTTTAGCATATAAAGTTAATTTTTCGTTTTTAACTTTTAACTCCAGCATGTTGAAGTGCTCGTTGGGCTTTTAAGAAGTATTAGGCTTAAGGTAGAAAAACAATTCATAAATTGGGCCAAAGTCATGGATAAAACCCGTTATCAATATTTTGTCAGTTGTGTGTTGTATAAGTTATAGTATTATCTTGTAGCAGTTTCATAGTTGTTGGTACTCACAATTAGGATTAAGTAAAAAAAAAAGAGAATAGCTTAATTTTCTATTTTGATTTTCGTTATATTGAATTTGTAATCAATACTAAACTCTCAGTATTTTTCACTGTTGGTGTTTGTTAGATACCAAGGGACTACGAAACAAGAATTGTGATCCCTATTATGAAGCACTATGATGTTTCATAATTATCTGTACCTATCAATTAGTATCACAATAAATAATCATCTAATTGAAGTAAATAATTCCAGTTAGTATGGTTTTTGATTAATTCAGCTATCTGTGCTTATGAAATACTGCCATTATAATTTCTCATTATAATTCTGAAATCAAATTCATTCAGCTTGATTGGTTAGTATCAGGTATCACCAGAAAATTATTCAAAAGTAGAACTTGTGATTGGTACTTTTTCATTATTCCAAACATCCAAGTAATAAAAGTATTGCAGGTTAGAACTAGGAGATTATTGGAATTTGTCAATCAGTCACTAATTATCACATGAGATTCTTATATTTTATGCATAGTTGTTTTTTTTTAATCAGTCTTTGAATAACTTATTTTGATATGATGGGTATCTTTTGATGGTTGCAATTTGTACATTTAAAAAAAAACAGGATAAAAAATTGATTTGTGTTTTTCAAATATAATTTGAACATTTTTTTCACAAATTGTTTCAACGTAAGTAATCACTTGGCTCACATTTTTTGAGGTCGAGCATGGTCAAGCAGTTAAGGCATTTAACTTTCCGTCTGAGAGTCGTAGGTTTGAATCTCTGTCGTGCCAAACTTGCTCACCCTTTCCACTATGAGGCATTATAATGCTATGGTCAAATGGTTGATGGTGATAATTAGCTGTCTTCCCTCTAGTGTTACACTGTTAAATTAGGAATGGCTAGCATAGATAGCTCTTGTGTGTAGTTTTGCAAAAATTCAAAACAAATTGACTTTTTTTGTGTGATTTTAAAATAGTATTTCAGTTAAACTTTGAATGCAAGTCAACAAATGCATGATATGGCCTTTGGCCCGTGATCTGTTCGAGATAACTTTGTCATAACTCAAAAACAAACATTGTGCTTCCACAGCCTTATAGGCAAGTAGGTTAATTGACAAAAATCTAAGCACTGGGCCATGCTGCTGAAAGCTTAAAAAACTTTTATTGATCAAAAAATGTAACAATAAATCATCATTGTAATATTTTGATGACTTGGATAGTTTGAATAATATAAAAATAATTATATTGAAAACAAATTTTGATAGTTTGGTAATTTTCATGAATGGACACCAGTTGATTAAGCTGATCAGACACAAATTAATTGGAAATAATGAAATGTCATAATAGTGGTATTTTGATTTTTGGATAGTTGGATTCATTGAAAACAACAGTTTTACATACAGCACCCTACTATTAATTGGAACTGTATAGCAGTAGTCTTACTTGTAATAACTATGTGTCCACATTTAATTCTGGGCCATGTTCCTCACAAAATTATGTTTGGTCTTTTAGTGTAAATGTCTTTATCAACTCTCTGTATTTATTAATTATGTGCTTTGATCGAATGTTTCTCACATCAGTAGTCTGTACATGCATTATAATACTGCTGTCATTTGCCACAAAATACACTTTATCTGTTATATCTACTTTAATTAGGATAGCTTCCAACATAAACTCTACAAAGTGCACATCTTAATTGTTAGCATCCTTAAAAGTGCATGCTGTTCTGAAGTTTCCAAATAAAACCTCTTCATTATACCTAACAGTGAATTTTTAACTTTTATACTAGTTTTAACCATTGTATTTATACTTATAACATGAAAGTAAATGCTCAATACTCAGTAGCCCATTCTTAGTGCAGTTACTATTAAGCCTAATTTTTAAGAACCAACTGTATTTTTATCACTGTTTTGTATTTACTCTAAAATAATAGTTTATTTTTAATTATATAGAAAATAAACACTAAGTTAATTCTCAAAACACCAAGAGACAGTAACCTAGTTTTTAGTTTGTATTTATTTATTCAAACAACATATGTATCCTGTTTTGGGATTTATCAGTAAGTTGAAATATAATTAATCCTGAAGCACCATTACATGGAAGAGTAGAGAAATTAATAAGTGAAAATTCCAAGAATGGTAGAATATGAAATGCTGTGGTTTATTGGAACAAACAGTGTGTTTAGGTAAAGAACAAGTTGTGAAAACTTGTTAATTCAGAAGATCTAATGTGAGTTGAGGGTTTTATGTTTTAATAAATATTGGTTCATAAGAAAATTTAAAGAAAACATTATGTAGATCACTGAAGTACTAGTTTTTTTTTTTTAGTGTTTTACTGAAGAGATAGAAATTTCTTAAAATGGTTGATTTCTTTAAAAATTTGAAATTTTTTATTAGGTTACAGATTAGGTTAAGAAAAAGTGGAAACTTGCAAATCTGTAGAAGTTTATCTTAAAGAACATTAAGATTCTTAGCAAAAAGAATGTGGTGGCTCTAAACCACATCTTTTAGATGACTTGTGAAAATTTATTATAATTAGAAAAATACCAGTATTATCCTTAGAAGTTTATAGTTGAAGATAAGTAACTTGGATATAATATAAAACAAGTTTGAATGATCACATCTAAAGCATAATTTTGCTGTTCCAAATATTAAAATTTCATTTTTATCATTCTTCCAGTTTTAATCTTGTTTCAATCTCAAATATGTAAACCAAACATTTTCTATAATGTGGTTTTTCTACACTTCATTAAAATCAAGTTTAAATTTTTGTTTTCTTTTCATAACTTAAACTTCTCAACATTTGCTTCACTAAGTTGTCTTAACTCTCTTAGTGGGTTAACAAAGAGGAGGAGATGTGAAGATGGAACTGAAAATGAGACTACCTGAGAGCCCTTACACCTCCTTATATGAATACAACACAAAATGGCAAACTACATTTTACACCAGCTGTGCACTTGATAAGCACCTATTAAACTTGAGATGGTTAACAAGTAGTTTCTGAAAAATTGAAAATACATGGTTATTTAATTTACAAAAGCAAGTGATAAAGATAATAAAATGGAAAAAGCAAAAACTAATTAATTAGCTTATAGCAGAAATATGTTTTAATGATTTTCTTACACAGTTTATTCTCTCATTTTTGCTTAACTGAGTTATAAGTTATTAAACCTAAATAATTAACTTAATATTATGCTTTAAATTTATTTAACATCAGATAATTCAGGTCTTGAAGGTTTTTCATCTCCAAGTAAGTGAAGTATTATATATCATTAAAAATTCTGTTTCAGTATCTGTAGTACATGCAACACAAATAACCCATGATGTAGCCTTGCCTATCAACAAACAGAAGTTTTACTGCTTTAAAGATGTTTAATTTACAGAATTGAAGGAACATTCATTTTGATAGTTGTTTACCGGGATTTATATTGGGTATGAAAGTATGCCAAAATAAAACTCAAGACAAAATGTGTCACATGGCAACTTTAAGAAACATTTATCTGGTAAAGCACTGATATTTTATGATTTTACGAGTAAACACTTTGTCTTAGCATATTCCAGAGGAAGAAGAGAGAGAGAGAAAGAAACTAAATAGAAAATCATAATTATAAAATCAATAACTTTCTCATACAATCAAAACAGGTTACTTGAGTAAGACTTAATTTTTTAAATAACATGGCCAATGTAATGAACCAAAATACTTCCTTATTCTGTTTTCTTATTTAAAAAAATGGCTCCATCAGTTGTATGTAAAGATTTCTTTACATTTCTAACAATGAAACAATTTATCGTGTACTCATATCCGACATGAAGTACACCATCAGTATGAAGAATGGAATGTAAATTTTACAAATCAGTTGTACGATAAATGTTTGTAGTTTTCAATGTCTAAAAAACAGGTTCTAAAGTATTTTCAGGTTACAGATACCAAGCAGTTTTGAACTTTGAATGCAAACTAATTAGTATAATTTCATGCATCATTCTTTTGTAAACAAAATTTTCTTATTTTCATTGTTTTTAGAGAAATCTTAGAGGATACAGCTTTGCCAGATTATACTACCAGATTAAAGATTATGACAAAGCTAAAAGGTAAGTACTATTTTTTCTCCTGTAATCTGTAAAAAAAAATATACACAGGATTGTTATTAATTATTTTTATTATTTTTTTCAAGATAAAATGTTAATATTATGCTGAAATGTATGAGGTTATATTAACGGAAGTGAAAGGTATCAGTAAGAATAACCTTCACACCACTTTCCAATATTACATTTATTTTGCATTTCCAAAGCTTTAAAAAGATGGAAGATTTTAAATAATTTAGTTCAGAAACATGCAAGTTAACTTTATTCACAATAATTAAAATGGATTGGCAATCTTAAATTATAGAATAACAATGACAGATATTCAGTTTCAACCTTCAAAATTAATTACAATACAAAATGGTACTGGTCTGTGTCCAATATAATGATCTAGAATGAAAGTCTAAAATTCCAGTTTAGGGTGTGAATTTGGTCCCACGAAGAAATTCCGAAGTTTGAATGAAGAAGTCCAGAAACAATTCACAGTCCAATAAATTCGACGAAGTTCCCTTCACGATGCCTTCGATGAACGTCTCAAACTTGTTGCCTTCCAACTTTCCTGGTCTCCCCTAAACAGTTCTACACGTGTTGATCTTCAGTATAACTAGTAATTCGAATGAATCGTAGAGATTGATGAAATAAAATCACAGCTTCTGTAGATCTACCTCCAGTCACAAATTCAAGTTGAATAAACACACAGCAAACATTTACTTTTTCTTGAGCAAAGACAATATTTCTTGAATTGAATAAAAACTAATGACTGACTCCTTTCTTTGCATCACCGTCTGTTTATATATTAGTAGGCCTCTTCTCGAACAATCGCATAACTTCCCAACATTCCAGAATAATCTGCGTATGTCTGTTTTTGCACGAGATTTGTCGTCTTGACACTAGGCCGCCAAATATACCATTTATAGTCAAATGATTGATCTACCTAATTCTAGAAATTTCTAAATGTTATTTTAAATGAATAACAACATATTTTATTGGTTTAAACTTTGAAACAATAATATAAAGAACAACATTGGATTCAAACGCTTTATACATAACAGCCTGCTTCTCCTCATCCATTTATTGTTTTACTATTTACGGTATTTAATAGTGCTATGTCTAGCATAAAAAGTCAGTTTGGTCAGATCAGTAGGTCACAACTGCCATATGTACATCTTCATGAAATTAATCCTGGTTGTAGTTCCATCCACACTTCAGATATATCCTATGTATCTGGATATATTGTAAAGTGTGTTTTCTTAGCAAAGCTACATCGGGCTATCTGCTGAGCCCACGGAAGGAATTGAACCCCTGATTTTAGCGTAGTAAATCTGGAGACATACCGCTGTACTAAAGGGAGGCTTATATTGTAAAGCTTAATTCATCTCTGATCAAGACTACATGGTGATGCATTAGAGCAGTGTTTCTCAAAGTGTGGTATTTGGCAGGGCAGAAAGTAAACAAGGATAACCACTTTAAAAGATTTTGTCCTTGAACTCAAAATTGTCTTATTGATGTGGAGTTTCCTCTTAAACTCACCAATATTGAGCTAGATGTTCATGTTCCACCATCTGCTCACAAGCAGTTCCATCCCTTGCATTGAACCATCATTGACTTGTTTATTTCCAGGTATACAAGCAGATTTTAATATAATGATTATTACTTTGCAGTTACTTTTAATGGACAGTGTTAATGAAGTTCACAAGCTTCTGTGTTTTTTCTTTTTGTACATAATAGTCACATAATATTACGTGACTGTCTTCCTCCCTCAGACAGCAGTCAGACATTGCTGACTGCTACCACACGACCCCACCCTAGTGATACACCAGTAAGGCTGAAGTCTTGGAGGTGGTACACAAATGCTTAAAGTTTGGAAAACACTGGTTTTGAGGAATTAACACTATTGGCCATATAGCATAAAGTTCAACTTTATAAAGCCTATTTTTACACAGTCTTCAAGACCAGTTGTTGCTCTGAACTGTTAATCCAATTGGGAGACTAGGAAATATTAAGACATAAAATGGCAATCTTCTTGCAAAATGATTGACAGTGATCTGTCCTGTGTAGTATTTATGTAGTCTGAAAGTAAGTTCAAGTCTTGCTAAACTCACTTCTTTGGATTGTATTCATAGTTATTTTGTACCTACTTTAATTAGCTCCCAACTGAACCTTTGTTTTCTATACGATGGAAACATTAAAATGTTGTTATTAGTTTATTGACATACTTTTCTAACAATCTCCCCTTGGTGTGGATTCCTGTACTTGGTGAGGGGATGTCCCAGGGAAAGTTCTGTTCTTTCAGGTTACTTCCTCTGGGATATAGACATCCACCCACTTGTTTGCTATTCGTGTCAAACTGTGAAAGGGAGGAGAGGATCCTGGTGGTTGAGGGGTCCAACCCTAACACACCACTTTGGCCTTGAATACCTGTATACGGTTCACCTTTTGGTGGTCCTTCTTGGATCAATCGGCTGGTCTACTTAGGCTAGAGTCAATCAAGTACCAATGTTGGAAGTTTTCAACAGGTGTTGTGGACATTGTGTCTGATGCTGATGTTTGGATATAGTGCTCACAAAACCCTGGCGTTGCTGTAGTGTCCTTGCATGACATTGTAGTGTGTCTACTTTTAGGGCTCCATGGTGGTTGGGGTCATTGTGCACCGAAATTGGTGGAAATTGCAGTCCACCAATTCATCTCAGACATATGTTGCTGCACCTTATCTCACAACTACAGTTGGAGTGCAAACAAATCTCTCTGTGCCTCTAAGAGAATTGTTCTCAAAACAAATGAAAAGCCTTTTGACCTCCATGGTTAATAAAGTTGATGAATCAACTATTACACCTATCTCTGTTCCTCTCGTACATTCCAATAAACCCCAAGATTTTTTTGGTGCCAGGTACAGGGATTTCTTCAGATATATCTTTTTCTCCCACCCTAAGATGCAAAACAATCATTTGTTTGTATCCTCAGTCACTGGAATCCCCTTCCAACAACAAAGACCTACCCAATCAACCCAGGAAAGGATCCATGGAGGTCGATAGACCTCCCCTGAATAAGGACAGCAAGGAAAATAGACATGGTCATAAATAGAAGCGTTCTCCAGCCGCTATGCCTACACATTATTAAAAATGGCCACCTTTATACAATGGAGTTGTCAAGGTTTACATTCTAATCTGGATGACATCAAATCATTGATTGCTTCCTTCCATCCTGTATGTCTTTTCCTTGCAATAAACATTTCTGAAACCTGCCAATACAGTTATCTTTCAGCAGTTTTCTCTATACAAAAATGACAGGCTGTGTGATGGACAAGTACATGGAGGGGTAGCACTGTTAGTTGATCAGCATGTGCCCACCTTGTCTTTGTCACTCAACACACTCTTGGAGGTTGTAGCCATCTGTGTTTCCTTGGGTCATACCATCACTCTCTACCTGTCACCTGGAGAGATGTATGATCAATCAGACCTTGATGCTCTCGTTTAACAGTTGTCGTTTCCCTTTCTAATCCTGGGGGACTTTAATGGACATAAAAGCCTCTGGGGAAGCACTTTTATTGATAGGAGGGGTCACTCTCTAGAGCATATGATCTCTGATCACAATCTTTCTCTTTTCAGTACTGGTTCTTCCACTTATTTTCACACACCTTGTCAGTCCTTTACTGTTATTGATCTCTTGGTCTGCTCCCATTCATAAATTCTTCCATTTTTCATGGAGGCAGTGATCATTTTTCTATACTTTTGAGAGAAACTGGCCATGGTCAATGCCACCATACTCGCATGCTGCGGTGAAAGCTGGATCAGGCAGACTGATCCACATTCACTGCTCTTGCAAAACTTGATCCTGTTATCGTCTGACAGTCATCAGTAATCAACTGTATTCTACAAGTAGCTGCTTAATGTATTCCTAAAACCTAGACATGTTTTCCAATATATACTTATCCGTGGTGGAATCCTGCCTGCCACATGGCACGTAAGGCTCAAAAACGGGCCTGGGATACTTTCTGTAGATATCCCACACTTTCAAACTGCATCACTTTCTGGCAGGCTTGTGCACATGCTAGGTGGGTAGGACGTCAAAACCAGGAGGAATTTTGGATTAAGTTCACAGCTGGCATATCTTCTACCACCAGTTCCGAGGTCATATGGGACAGGGTTTGAAAAGTCAGTGGGCATTGTAATTCTGTCCCCCTTTCAATCTTACTCTCTGATGGCCAAGAAGTAGCTGATGTCCAGAGCTTTTGCTGGGTATCTAGCACTTCTGTTTGTTGCTCACCTTCTTGGATATCAAAACTTGGGCAGAGTGTTCACCTCTTTCCTTTCAAACTGACTGTCTCTAACTTTATTCGTCCCTTTACAGTGGAGGAACTGAAAATGGTCCTTCATTGGTCTGGCAATACTAATGGTGTACCATCTGTACAAATTTGGATCAGATAATGTACACTATGACATGCCGTGCCATCTATCTCTTGCTTCTTTTGATAGTCTCCTAATTGTTTTTAACTGGATCTGGCAGGAGAATGTTTTTTTTAAAGCTTGGCCCCAGGCTATTATCTTACTTTTCTCTAAGCCTGGGAAAGATCCCAAGATTCTTTCAAACTACTGGCTAATCACTTTGATGAGCTGTCTCTGTAAGACCTTAGAGAAGATGGTTAATGCTCATCTTGTTTGGTTCCTTGAATCAAACAACCTCCTCTCGCTCACCCAGTGTGGGTTCCGATGACAGCACTCCACCATGAACGACATAATTCAACCAGAAATGTCAATCATAGAAGCCTTTCCCAAACAACATCCTGTATCAATATTCTTTGACATTGAGAAGGCTTATGACACAACATGGAGGTATGGCAATTTGCGAGACCTCCATATATATGGGTTACGGGGCCATTTACCCATGTTTATCAAAAAAACTTTTAACAGACAGGAGATTCCAATTTTGTGTGGGTTTGACACTTTCCCATTCCTTTGTACAGGAACTTTTGGTCACTCAGGGTTGTGTTTTGAGTGTCACACTTTTCAGTATAAAGATAAATGCCATCACTGAACAACTCCCTCTCACTGTTGCGAATGGGCTCTATGTCTATGACTTTCACATCTTGTGTCAGTCGTGGAACATGCTCTCGATTGTTTACTGAACTGGACCATGGCGATCGGCTTTAATTTCTCTCTCTAAAACTATTTTCATGCATTTTTGCTGCCAACAGGGTATTCATCCTGATCTTGAACTCCATTTTGGTGAAATTTTGCTGCCTGTGGTCCTTGAGACCAAGTTCTTGGGGCTTATCTTTGACTGTAAGTTGACCTTTATACCACACTTGAAGCAGCTAGGGGTCAAGTGCACAAGAGCACTGAACATCCTTCATATATTCTCTACCACCAGTTGGGGAGTGGATTGATGTTCTGTGTTAAAAATATATCGTGCACTAATTCAATCGAAACTCGACTATAGATCACTGGTCTATGGTTTTGCTAGACACACGTCCTTAAAGATGCTGGACCCTATTCATCATAAAAGACTTTGACTCTGCACTGGAGCTTTCCGCATCTCCCCAGTTCAGAGCTTATGTGTAGAATTTCATGAACCTTCTTTGTATCTTTGCTGTTGTCTTCACTATATTTTTCGAAACTTTGTTCCTTACCAGAGCATCCTACCTGGGGATGTGTTTTCCTTCCTCGGTGGGCCATATTTTTTTAGAACAGACGATCTGCCTTTGCTTCTTTTGACCTTCCCATCTATGTGCAATTGGATGAATTGGGTCTGTCCTTGGATAACATTGCAAAATCCACTGGTCAGCCCATCCCACCATGGCTTATTACAGTTCCCAGATGCGATCTTTCTTTAATTCATTTGAGAGAAGCATATACTCCTGATTGGAAGTACCATCTTTTATTTATTGAACATCTTTCAAACAATCTTTCCATTCCAATTTATATGGATGGTTCCAAATCAGGTGACTATGTGGGCTCTGCCATGTTTGTTGCTGTTTGGTGGTTGTTTGCAGAATCTCCTCTACAGCTTCTGTGTTTACTGCTGAACCTTATGCCATTTCTATTGCCCTTGATCATATTGAAGTTGAGCAGTACTCCAGCTTCATTATTCATACTGACTCGCTTAGTTCTCTACTGGCCCTGGAATATCTTCACTTTGGCTCACACCCTGTTCTTGCTGATATTCAAAACCGACTGTCCCATTTCTCATTAACTGCCATTTCTATCTTGTTTTTCTGGATACCAGGCTATGTTGGTATTTGCGGGAACGAGCTTGCAGACACAGCAGCTAAATCTATCTGCTCTGGCACTGTCACTACTGTGCCTGTTCCATACATGGACTTTGGTCCTGTATTCAGGGCTTGGCTCCGTGCTAGTTGGAAGTCGACTTGGAGTGAGCAACTTGAAAACAAGCTTTTCCAAATAAAACCCTATATTGGACTTTGGTCGTCTTGTTTCCATAAGGATGGGAAGAGGAAGTTCTGACTAGACTATACATTGTTCAGTTTTTTAACTCATTGTTTTCTTTCATCTGGAACTGATGCACCAGTGTGTAGTTTGTGTAACAATTAGATCACTATTAGCCACATTTTACTTTCTTGTCATTGTTATGATTCTCAATGACAGCACTATTTTAAACATGTTCTGTCCCAAAGTTTGTCAATAACATTAGACAGTGTTATTGGTGATGGTGACACTGTTCACCTTGATAAAGTTTTTAGTTTTTTAATGGCCATTGATCTTTTTCATG
Source organism: Carcinoscorpius rotundicauda (assembly GCA_011833715.1). NCBI lineage: Eukaryota > Metazoa > Arthropoda > Merostomata > Xiphosura > Limulidae > Carcinoscorpius > Carcinoscorpius rotundicauda. Next base: position 55,317,497 of record CM022395.1, read on the forward strand.
TCATTTAAGTGTTTTATATTTCTTCATTAATCCTTTTTTATTGTTGTTCCCTTTTAAGAGTCACAATCTCTCTAGTTCGATTTGGAATTAGAAAATGGTTGTGACATTAAATAACTGTACACCAGAACTGGAAAGGCCAACTTCAGGTAACTAACACTGCTGTTTGAACTATTTGTTTGAACTACCCTTTAGTCATCTTGGCAAGTTATTATTATAATTTTGCTACATGTTAAACACTTATTATTTTACTTTTTGATAGTGGCTGTAATGACACAACCCTTAACCAGGACTGGAAAGGCCAACTTCAGGTGACTGATGGTGGTTCTTGTACTTACATGTTAGTCTTCCTGGCAGGTTATGATAATTACCATTATGCTACAGAAAGTTTTATACAACTTCTCTTTCTGTAGTTTCTCTTGTAACATTGCAGACTGGATGTCAACATTGGTTTTGTGCCATTTATGTTTTTAATTGCTGTTTTGTTTTACCTTCATTTTCTTTTATGAATTTTACTTTTACCTCTTTACCAGATGCTTGGCAAGTTATTATTACAATTTTGCTACATGTCTTTTAAAACTTTTATTACTTTTTGATAATGGCCATAATGACGCATAATCTGGAACCAGGACTGGAAAGGCCAACTTCAGGTGACTGACAGTGGTTCTTGGACTTACCTGTTAGGCTTCCTGGCAGGTTATGATAATTACTATTTTGCTACAGAAAGTCTTTTACAACTTCCATTTCTCTGGTTTCTCTCTTAACATTGTAGACTAGATGTCATCATTGGTTTTATGCTATTTGTTTTACCTTCATTTCCTTTTATGAATTTTATTACATTTACTTTATTTTTTCCTTTTTACAGGACGTTTGGCATATAGCCTAGCTGCTTTGTGCCATAAAACACTAAATCAACTAATCTAATAGTCTAGATTGCTATGTGCACACGTACATTCTCAGTGTGAAGGCATAATTAGTTTATAGTTCTAGAATGATTAACAACTATCCGTATTTTAAAGGTTAATGTTGGAGTTAAGGTGTATTTGTAAGCCTTCTGTGTGTATACTGACCAGGCTTTCAGAAAATATAATTGTATCTTTCAGTACTTTGCCAGTATTTTAAAATTTGAGACATTCTATAGAATTCTGATATGTGATTTTACTTGTTGAATTTCAGAGGTTTTGATGTCTTAGAGCCAAAAAAAGTAAGATGTGACATATTTTTCAGGTACTTGGCAGGGTTCCTCAGTGTTCGTGAGAGTCATGCAGCAGCTCATAAACTGATGGGCCAGATATACGAATCCTGCAATAACCTGGAGAAAGCACTACAGTCTTACAAAAAGTATGTCTCAAACTTTGTCAGTTCTTTTTTGTGATTTCTAGGTGGTAAGTTTGTGTCAAATTTATTCAGGTTGTAGTAAATTTATTGAACTTGTTAATACAAGTATAATAATCCATTTGTACAATCTTCGGCTTACAATACATGTGATTCGAAGTTTAATTGCTAGAGTGTTTCTGTTGAGACTCTTTAAGAGTACATTATGATTTCTTTAAATTTTAGGCATATCAGTTTAACAACATATTAATCTGTGTTTTTTCCACAGTTTTAAAAACAACAGCACTGTATTTTTTTTGGTAGTAAAATCCAGCTATTATGCAGTAGCTATAAAAAAAATAATCACAATGTTGATCCTATATGAAATCAAGTTTTTTTTTGACTTCCCACTATATGTAAAAACTGTCATTTATAGCATATTTAAAGACCTTTATTATAACCCTTGAAAAAAATCTTACACATTTAGTAATATGCTGATATTTAACCCTTAACATAGCACAATGAAAAATGGAGGTTGTGTACCTGTAAGGGTTATTTCCCCATCATAAAAGGGAAGTTATGTTGCTACTTTTCAAGAGTCAATACCTACCTGTTGGGGATGTTATTTCTCATAGTAGTTAAATTACATGCATGTACATACTATTTGGTATGATTTTTTTTGATGGCTACAAATGTGGTTTAACTATAGGGCAAATGATAAATTTTTTGCATGTATTGTACTGTGTGTGTGTATGTGAGAGAGAAACACTTACATCCTTTAAAAAAAGTCTGAAAACATTGCAATTTGTGAAAAGTCCAAACAGAACTAGTTTTCCGGCAGTTACTGTGAACATTTATCTAATTTTTCATGAAAAGAAGTTTAGTATTCATTGAAATCTTACACCTAAAATAAGTCCTTTTGAATTGTAAAAATAAAATTTAAAATTTATTATCTAATGTAGAAAGATGGTTTTTATTTGACGTTATTTTATATTTTCCTTCAATTTCATTCACTTCACATTCTAGCCAAGTCCAGGCTTGTTTTAGACATTTAAATTGTAGGACACCTTGTACATATACTACAAGCAGAGACATGTCAGTGTTGTTTTTGGATTCTGGTAATTACATTTTTTAGCAAGTAAAATTCAAAGAGAATTTCAAAGGTGATTTTTAATTTGTACCAAAATACACAACTTTTTTTAATTTTTAAGCTCTGGTTCATAAACTCAAATGCTTTTAAATTTTTTGACAGATCATTAGAATTGGAAGAAAACCAAAAAGATGTTGTAATAAAAAGTAAGTGTACAGATTTACTAAAATATTATATACATGCTTTATGAACCTCTTTTTGACCACTAAAGATTAGTATGTGTTACAAATCATTGTGTTTGGTTTGAAGATTACTTTCAACACACATAATATAGGTTGTTTTTTCTTTTTTTAAAGAAAGGGCTAAAAGACCTATTTTTTTTCATTCTTCTCTATATACCATGGCTACCAGTTCTAACTGCAGTTGTGTGTGTAACAATGTCATGTTTCCCAAGAGCAAGGAAATAAACTGTGATATTTAAAAAAATACATCATTAGTGTTATTGTATTTATACAATTAAAGTACTTTTTTGCATCTCTTTCTCAAAATCATTTTTGTTGTGTATTTTGCCCCTCTTTTGTAAGTTTTCAAAGGCTTATAACACCAAATATTGAGTTTTGATACCTCATTAGATGCGAAAACTATTCTGTATTTTAGAAATTTAGAAATTTTTGAGGGTTCAATATTTTCTGCTTTAAAGTCAATAAATATATTTGCTGTCTTTTCAGCATTTATTTTTCAATCAAAAGTTAATTTTATTTTTTAGTCTTGCTAATTTTATTCATAATATCAAGAATTGTTCTGTCCAAAAACAAATGTGGGTGAAAATAAGTGTCCGTTTCATAATTTTTTTATTATAAACAAATTATTGTTTTGAATTTGTATTATGAATGAGTTGTTAAATACCACAACACTTTACAGAATTGTATTCAAAATTTAATTAAACTATTTTGTTGTGTGAATATATACAAATAAACCTATCTTAAAACATAAACCAGATTCAAATGTTATTTTTTAATTTCTTAATTTTAAATATTTAAAAAATATTTAAATATTTTATTATTAAATAAAAAATATTTAGAAAATATTTAAAAGAGAAATATTTTCTCTTTTGTATGTGTATATTGTGAAATTTGCTCTGATTTCCTAATCATCTTTTTTACAAATTCTATCAGTCTACTGAGTTAAAATAAATCACTCAATATGGTAGAGCTATTACTAAGACACAGTTGAAATTCTACAGACTTCAGTCTTTGTTTATGGATACATGAAACTAAAAAGTCAAACACACTTGGAACAGACACCCCTATGTCACATTCTCTCACAACTTTCCAATAATTCTTTGCTATTATATCTTTTATTATAAACAGAAAACAAAGCTTTAATTTAAGGAATTGCATGTAATGTTTTTGTTCTCAGTAGAGATTTTTAGTTATTTCATCCAGTTTAAGTTGCTGTTACTGGGTGCAGATGAAGTAGCTATGGAATTATTGTAAGGCACTTATGTGTCACTTAAACATTTAAATTATAATAGGTTTAGGGCACTTTCACTTTGTGTATGCTTTCTATTTTGTGTTTTTAAGTGCATGCTCAAAATAAGTAAAAATTATTTAATGTACTATTACATCATTACAACAAGAAAGTAACTAATTAGCAGCCTTACAGCATAGAGAGATAATGCCAAACATAAGTACTAAATATTCATACTTATTTCTCACTCACTGTTATAAAGGTAACTAAAATGTGAAAACTAGATATTTTTGAAGTTAAATTAGGAAATGAAAAATATTTCTCCCATGTGGTATACTTGTGAGTAGGTCACAAGTTATATTAGTCAGTATGGTAAGTTGATTTATGTGTTTCCGGTGTGAGTTACAGGTTGGGTTATGGGATTATTAGTTGTAGCTCAAAATTCAATAAGATTAAGTGGGAACAGACATAAACTGTTATCAGCCTTAAGTTATTTAGGATAAGTAACTGGAGTTTTATGTTAATTTTCAGTTATTCTAGAAAGGGAAAAAAGGATAATTTAGATTTATTTCATATTTTATGTTGATCACAAATCTTAAGTCCTTAAAGAGTCATGGTAAAGAAAACAACTGTATGAAGTTTTAGGGAAAAAAGATCTGTAGTTTGGAGGTTTCAGAGATTATTCAAATGAAATTTGAAAACTGCTGGATTGAAAATTATCTTGTCTTAACATAAATTATCTTTATCTCAGACAGTTAACACTCTGGATTTATATAATCTTTAACAAATCTTTACTAAAAATACTTAAAAATTCTGATTGAAATGTTTGGTAAAAACTTGATTTATAGTATTTAGAGATTCTCGCCGGTCTTTCCACTCAAGGAGTTTCTGCAGTGAGGCGCATCTCCATTCGCAAAGATGGAGTTACACTGCCAACAAATACCCTTGTTTTAACGTTCACTTCACCACGAGCACCTGCCACCATCAAAGCAGGTTATCTCATTTGCAGGGTTCGGCCATACATTCCAAACCCTCTTCGATGTTTTCAATGTCAGAGATTCGGCCACTCAAAGACATCTTGTCGTGGTTCCCTGACATGTGCTCGTTGTGGAGGCAAGGACCACGATGCCTATGATTGTGACGTAAACCCACATTGCGTCAACTGCAATGGTTCTCACCCCTCTTACTTTCATTCTTGTCCAAAATGGTTGGAGGAAAAAGAGGTGCAGCGTTTGAAAACAACACATAACATTAGTTATCCTGAGGCTCGGAAATTGATGTCCACAATCCCATCTCGGACATATGCTGCTGCACTCCATTCCACAACTACAGTGGAAGTGCAGACAGATCTCTCTGTGCCTCCAAAAGAATCGTTTTCAAAACAAATGAAAAGCCTTTTGACCTCCGTGGTTAAAACAGTAGATGAATCGACTTCCACACCCATCTCTGTTCCTCCCACAACTTCCAACAAACCTCAAGATCCATGTCCTTCAGTTTCAAATACAGGCATTTCTTCTGATACATCATTTTCTCCCACCACAATAAACAAAACAATTATTCGTCCGCGTCCTCAGTCACTTGATTCCTCTTCCAATAACACAAACCTGCCCACTCGACCCAGAGCAGGATCCATGGAGGTTGATAGACCTCCTCCGAAGAAAGACAGTAAAGACAAAAGACGAGGTCGTAAACCGAAGGGTTCTCCACCCACTTCACCTGGTCGTCCTTAAAAATGGCCACCTTGATACAATGGAACTGTCGAGGTTTACGTTCTAATCTGGATGATATCAAAACGCTGATTGCTTCCTACCATCCCGTTTGTCTTTCTCTACAAGAAACATTTCTCAAATCTGCTGATACAGTCTCCATTCGGCAGTTTTCTCTGTACAGAAATGACAAGTTGTGTGATGGTCGAGTACATGGAGGGGTGGCACTTTTGGTTGATCAACATGTGCCCACCCTGTCTTTGTCACTCAATACACCCTTGGAGGCCGTAGCCTCCAAGATCGTATGGGACAAGATTCGAAAGGTTAATGGGCACTACACTTCTGTTCCCCTCTCGATCTTACTCTCTGATGGTCAGGAGGTGACTGATGTCCGAAACATTGCTAACACCCTAGGTGAAAGCTTTTGCCGGGTATCTAGCACTTCTGCTTGTTCCTCCACCTTTCTGGCCATCAAGACTCGGGCAGAGCGATCACTTCTTTCTTTTCAAACTGACTGTTTCTTTGACTATAATAGTCCCTTTACCCTGGTGGAACTAAAAATGTCCCTTCATCGGTCTGCCAGTACATCTGTTGGACCTGATGATATTCATTATGACATGCTACACCATCTCTCTCCTGATTCTCTTGATGTCCTTCTGACTATCTTCAACCGGATTTGGCAGGAGAATGTTTTTCCTGATGCCTGGTGCCAGGCTATTATTTTACCTTTCTCTAAGCCAGGGAAAGATCCGAAGATTCCTTCAAACTATCGTCCAATTGTTTTGACGAGCTGTCTCTGTAAGACCTTAGAAAGGATGGTTAATGCTCGTCTTGTTTGGTTCCTTGAATCAAACAACCTCCTCTCACCCACCCAGTGTGGGTTCCGTCGACAGCACTCCACCATAGACCACCTAATTCGTCTTGAAACATCTATCAGAGAGGCCTTTCTCAACCGCCAACACCTTGTATCGATATTCTTTGACATAGAGAAGGCTTACGACACAACATGGAGGTATGGCGTTTTGCGAGACCTCCATACATATGGGTTACGTGGCCATCTACCCATGTTTATTAAAAAATTTTTAATGGACAGGAGATTCCAAGTTCGTGTAGGTTCGGCACTTTCACGTTCTTTTGTACAGGAACTTGGAGTCCCTCAAGGCTGTATATTGAGTGTCACACTTTTCAGTATAAAGATAAATGCCATCACTGAACAACTCCCTCTCACCGTTACGAATGGGCTATATGTTGACGACTTTCACATCTCATGTCAGTCATCAAACATGAGATATATTGAGCGGCAACTACAAACTGCCCTCAATCGTGTACAGAAGTGGACTCTTGCGAATGGCTTTAATTTCTCTCTTTCCAAAACTGTATGCATGCACTTTTGCCGCCGACGAGGTATTCACCCTGATCCTGAACTTCATATCGGTGAAGTTTTGCTGCCAGTGGTCCCAGAGACAAAGTTCTTGGGGCTTATCTTTGATCGTAAATTGACCTTTATACCACACTTAAAGCAGCTTCGGGTCAAATGCACAAGAACACTGAACATCCTTCGTGTCCTCTCTTCTACCAGTTGGGGGGCAGATCGCCGTTCAATGTTGAAGATATATCGTGCTCTTATTAGATCGAAACTTGACTATGGATCAATGGTCTATGGCTCTGCCAGACCCTCGGCCTTAAAGATACTGGACCCCATTCATCACCAAGGTCTTCGACTCTGCACCGGAGCTTTCCGTACCTCTCCAGTTCAAAGCATATACATTGAATCTCATGAACCTCCTCTACACCTTCGCCGTTTGCAACTGTCTTTACAATATACTTCGAAACTTCGTTCCTTACCAAAGCATCCCACCTGGGAATGTGTTTTCCTTCCTCGGTGGGCAGTACTTTTTCAGAACAGACGATCTGTCATTGCTCCGTTTGGCCTTCGCATCCGGGCGCAATTGGATGAATTGGGTCTGTCCTTGGATAATATTGCAGATTCCACATGTCGACGCATCCCACCATGGCTTATTACAGCCCCCAAGTGTGACCTTTCTTTCAATCACCTAAAAAAAGGCGGATACTCCAGACTGGAAGTACCGTCTTTTATTCAATGAATATCTTTCAAACAATCATTCAGTTCCCATTTATACAGATGGTTCCAAATCAGGAAATTCAGTGGGCTCTGCTATGGTTTGCTGTGGGTCAGTAGTTGCTCACAGAATCCCCTCTACAGCTTCTGTGTTCACCGCTGAACTGTATGCAATATCTCTTGCCCTTGATCATATTGCAGCTGAGCAGTACTCCAACTGCACTGTTTATACTGACTCGCTTAGTTCTATTCTTGCCTTGGAATCACTTCACATTAGCTCACATCCTATTCTAGCAGATATTCGAAACCGACTGGCCCATTTCTCATTAGCAGCTACTTCAATTCAGTTTTTCTGGATACCAGGCCATGTTGGTATTCATGGGAACGAGCTTGCAGACGTGGCAGCTAAATATGTATGCCTCAGCTCCATCACCCCTATGCCTATTCCGTACATGGACTATGGTGTTGTCTTCAAAGCTCGGCTCCGTGCCAGTTGGCAGTCCACTTGGAGTGAACAACGCGACAATAAACTTTTTCAAATTAAACCCAAAATTGGAGTTTGGCCATCTAGCTTCCGTAAAGTTCGGAGGGAAGAAGTTGTTCTCACTAGGCTACGCATTGGTCACAGTTTTTTAACTCATCATTTTCTTTTATCTGGAACTGATGCACCAATGTGTAGTTTGTGTAACACTCAAATCACTATCAGCCATGTTTTACTTTCTTGCCATCATTACAATCCTCAACGACGGCAATACTTTAAACATATTTTTTCCCAGCGTCAATCTGTAACATTGGACAGAGTTATTGGTGATGGTGACTATGTCCACCTTAATAACGTTTTTAATTTTTTAATGGCCATTAATCTTTTTAATCTTATTTAAGTGTGGTATATTTATTCATTACACCTTTTTAATTGTGGCTCCTTTTTAAAGTTTTATTCTCTCTCATTCAATGCGACATTAAACGATAGCCAGAACATTAAATAACTCGACACCAGGACTGGAAAGGCCAACTTCAGGTGACTAACGCTTCTGTTTGAACTGTCTGTTTGAACTACTCGTTAGTCTTCCTGTCGAGTTACTGTTATACTTTCGCTGCATATAATTTCGTGCTTTTACAACCTTTTTGTACTGGCCATATTGATTCATAACCCGGAACCAGGACGGAAAGACCAACTTCAGGTGGCTGACAGTGGTTTATATACTACCTGTTAGTCTTCCTGGCGGGTTATGATCATTCCCATTCTGCTACAGGTTGGCCTGTACAACTTTGTTGACTGGATGTCGTCATTGGTTTTTGCACCATTTCCTGTTTTAATTGCCATTTTGTTTTTATCTTCAATTACCTTTACACATTTTACTCCATTTACTTGACTTTCATTTTTTTACTGGACATTTGGCTACTCTTTATTATGATTTTGCTGAGTGTCTTTTTAAACTTTTATTCCATTACATTTTGATAATAGCTACTATGACACATAACCCAGAACCAGGACTGGAAAGGCCAACTTCAGGTGACTGACGGTGGTTCTTGAACTTGTTCGTTAGTCTTCCTGGCGGGTTATGATCATTATTATTATGCTAGAGTAAATAGTTTATAACTTTGAAGACTGGGTGTCACCATTGGTTTTTACACCATTTTCTGTTTTAATTGCTGTTTTGTTTTTACCTTCATTTTCCTTTACAAATTTTACTCCATTTACGTGACTTTTCTCTTTTTACTGAACATTTGGTTACTCATTGTTGCGTTTTTGCTGTGTGTTTTTTAATACTTCTATTCTTTTACATTTTGATACTAGTTGCTATGACACATAACCCAGAACCAGGACTGGAAAGACCAACTTCAGGTGACTGACAGTGGGTCTGGTACCTGCCTGTTAGTCTTCCTGGTGGGTTATGATTATACCTTTATGATAGAATACCTACCTTACAACTTTTTACACTTTGCCTTCTATCTTAACCTTGTAGACTAGGTGTCAACACTGGTTTTATACTTTTTTTTGTTTTACCTTCATTTCCATTTATGTCTTTTACTACATTTTTACCGGTTGTTTGGCGCAGATAGCCTCGTTGCTTTGTGCCATAAAACACTAAATCAATCAATCCATCAATCTATTCTGAAAGTAGCTGTTTGGAGTGTGAAAGCTAATGATCTTTCATTACTTTTACATTTTTGTAAAAGTCCCAATAAATATAACCAGCTTCAGTAAATGTATTTCATAATCTTAACCTTTACTTATTAGATTAATAAATTGTTAGAGTTATGGTTTTGGATACCATTTCTGTCTAATAATTTTGCTGTGTAATATTTACTCCAAGAACATTGAAAGCTTTTTTTTTGTTTTTTACAAGATTGTGCTCTTTAACTACATCAATTAATAATCTCACTGAAGAAGTACTTCTAACAGGAAATGGGTGTGATATGTGCCAGTCATAAGTCTAACTTGGTGACATTGTTTTATCAGATGGGCAGGTATTTACTATGAATTAAATGTATAGATGATAAACTGGTCACCCATAGTGCCACATCTTGCATCTGTGACAATACTGCCAATTTATCATCATAGGCAACTCATTCTTATAAAATGCAATTAACTTTATAACTTACTGCCACACACAAGTCTTTAAATATTTATTTTAATGAATTTACCCTCTTGTTTTCATATGAAATTTGTTACTTTTATTATTTTGATTGAAATATTACCTTCATAAGTTTGATTGATATAAAGATCTTGTTTGTGAGAATTATTTTGTTATAGGGATTTTTTTTAAACATTATTTATTTGTAAGCAAAAGTACAACTGAAAGTTTAAGTGTTTCTTTTAAATTGCAGTCTGTGAACTTTACACAAAACTACCAGTTGATCCTGAAACAGCTCGGGTAAGCTTTATTTTCATTTACATGTTAAATTTACTAGTGCATGAGAATATCATGCTACTGATTTAACAAAAGATTATTAACCTGAAATTCTATGTAGGAAATCATAATCATTAGAAAATTTTCCTTCTATTATAGAATTAAAGTGTAAATTTTGGATGAGATTCCTTAATTATAGTGTAAAGCACACAAATGAATTGGACAAGTTCTTACATAATACTTGAATTTTTTGTTAACCTAGTATTGGGCTGACCGTGCAGAACGCCTTTTTCTTCATCATGAAATTGTGTTTTCTCTAAGAGTAAGTTTTTTTGTTTTTTTTTATTTTATGGGTTAAATGATTTAGTGATGTAAAGGAGATGTGGGAAGAGGTCAAAATGCTGTATATGTAGATGCATCACAGTGATGTTTGTTTTTCTAATACTACTTCTGTTATTTCTTAGTCACATTGAAACTCCAGATGTCTGATTTAAGTAAAGGTTGTAGGAGAGTATGAGTTTTCATTAAACAAGTCATCGTACTGCAACTGTTTATCAACAAGTAGCAAAATGCCATGAGATTGACAACTTTGAGAACATGTTCAAAAATTGTTTGTGTGAAAAGTTTGAAATATTTTGTAAATGGAATGGACATGAAGAAATATATGGAAATAGAAATTTTCAAGAAACACGTTTTATTTGAGCAGTTTCAAGAGTTAACCAGTTGTGGTTATTTATATTTTAAAATTACTGTAGTTAACAAAATCTGCAGCAATTAATATTAAAGGAAAATTAGAAGAATAGTGGTTTAGGGAATTGTTACAAGTGGTTTTAGAGGAAATGTTAAAATCTTGAGCCACTGAAATGGGTCTAATTTTCTTTCGTATTGATCTTGTTATTCCTAGAAACTTATAATGATGTCTAAAAGTTAGTGGAAAAAAGGTTATAAATTTTGAGATAATGTTAATCTTGATCAAATTATCTTAAGTGCTTGATACTTAGTAGATAAAGGTACTGTTTTAAATTTATATTATAGATTCATAATAAAACGTGCTGCATATAAAATGGTTTTGTTGATGTGATGTATAGTTTTTGAGATAGTAGCAGCTTAATACAGTGAAGTAATATAACAATGTCAGTTTAAATTTTCTAAGTGTAATTATTAAGTAGAATGTTCATTTGAAATTGTTTACTTGAAAAGGAATGTATCGTCACAGCTGAAGGAGAGCCAAACGTTCAAGAATTAGAAGACTTGATAGCTTCAGAACTGGTGAGCAATATGTTATGTATTTAAAGAACCATTTTTGTTTTCCTTTAAATATTTTGGCAAATTGATTATTCAGGATCAATTTAAGATATAGTACTGAAAAGTTATTACTCTGATTTAAAAAAAACAACAATTTTTGGTGTTAAATTTATAATGATATCTTACACTGTGGTCATTGTGAGGAAATTAATGGTATTTTCCCATTTGTAAACAATATCCCATAATTATTTATAAGAGTAAACATTTTTAGTTTATTACCATTCCTGAAATACATACCATTATGTGTGTATACTTGTTTCAGTACTTTTCTTTTAAATTAAAACAAAAAAAACAACTAAGGTATTTGCATATTTTTTTTATTGCCTGCAGGCAGCACGTCCAAGAGATGTACATTTGAGAATCAAATTGTTGAAACTCTATATGGATACAGAAAGAGTTCAAGATGCATATAGTCATGCAACAAAGGTAGAGAGCAAATGCCCCTTTCCAACAAATGTGATGTGGTATTACTTTCTATCTGATGTGTTTGAGGTAAGAAATAGGTTGTAATAGTAAACTTATTGCAGCTGATGCCTTTAAAAATGTAATGGCTATTGACTGTGATTGAAGCTTTTAAACTTTTTCATTGTAGGCTTCCCTAAAGACTTAGTCAACAGAAGCTATCCATAATAATAATTTATTATGCTTTAAATATCTTTTTTTAATAAAAATGCAACATTTTGAATTGTGTCCTATACTTGCATTTTTGTAACAATGTCTTTGAAATGTTATTTTCACTAGACTGTCCCCCCCCCTCTCAAGGTACAGCAACAAATCTACAGATTTACAACTTGGGTTCAATTCCCCTTGGTGGACTCGGCACATAACCTAATGTGGCTTTGATATAAGGAAAACACAAACACAAGAGACTATTTTCATTTCTGAATACAAGTGTTCACTCTTGTTTTAAATTTTGCTACGTACATAACTGACCCACTTTAGTATTTTCTTCTATACAACAAGCGAAAGTAATTTTTTTCTATCATCATGATTTAATCCTGAATTTTTGGACAGTAACTCTTTCAAACATTTAGAAAGATCTTTAGTATGATTAAAAATCAAAACAATTTTCAGATATTCAGATATATCTGTTGATATTCTCCAGATGGTATAGTATATTCTTGAAATCTAATTGGTTATGTGAGTGAACTGAATCTTTATTATCATTATTTGTTAATAATTAATGCATCATAAACATTTTTCCAGGCTATTGGATGATTCTGGCTTAATTTAAAAAGAATTAGATGAGTAACACAGAAACCACATTTTCAAACAGTGGCCAACAAAATCTATGTTTATGAAGCATTATTCTAAGTCAATGCTTATTTTATAGAAAAAACTTGATTTTCCAGCATATAAATCTCTTGTTATGAAGCAAGTGTTTAAGTTTGTGTAAACAATTTTTTATCTATGCTGTGCTAAGTAGCATGTCATATCAGTTGACTAGAAATTCTCTACCAGTCACTTCACTAACAAATAATTTACTGACTTGTTTTGACACAGTTCATTACCAGTAGGATTCAGTTATTGTAACACATAGAGTAACTGTAGGTTTTTATCCATTCACTGTGAAAGGAGCTGTCTAAAATTTGGGATTTTTCAGACACAGTTTTGAACCACAAACACTTTGTTGTACAAATAGTTTGAATAAATGTTGAATGTATGATATTAAAAATTGAGATGTCTATCTTTGCTTTCACCTCCAATTAAGAGATTCAGGAAGTCTGGTTTCCAAGTGAACTTTAAATAAAATTAGAACTGTGATTTCATTGTTGTAATTATTTGTATAAGTTAAACAGAATTTTGATACTAAGATATTACACTTTGTACATTTTAATTCACAAATACTATAATTGGTAGCTTCACACTTTAAAGCCCTTAGCTTAGCTTAGTTTGCACAAACTTTTCATACAATCCCTCAGGGATCCCAGGTATTTAATGAAAACACTTTTACAGTAATATCCCAAGAGTAGGCTTTAAATTTGACATTTATTTATATCAGAACACACAAACAAGTAGCCATACTAATTACCATTCATAACTTGGTTAAAGAAACAAAAATTGCTTTATGGCAGCAATGATTATTAAATTGAAGAAGTGCAAAAATAATACTTCAAACTGTGTGTTGGTTATAGTGGCCTTGTAAATGGTCAGCATTGGTTCATGTGTTCATAGGACTTAAGTGTTACACATTTGGGACCATATGGGTTACTCATTAGTATGGTTGCTACTTCAAGGTAAATCACAACATTGATGTTTCATTGTTATTACTTTATTGTCCAATTAACCATATTGTCACAGGACATCCTTTACTGCATATCACAAAGTTTTTTGTTTATCAATATATTTTTCATTTACATAAAATAATCCTTACTTTAGTAGTACTTAAGTTTTAGGTTCTTAATTTTATACAGCAATATTTTAAGAAATCCTGAATTTCTCCTAGTTTAACATATTTTCTGTAGGCATCTCTTTCCTATTTTTTATCAACTCTCCAGTAAATATGAAATTCAATGTAAATTACTCACTGTAAAATTTTCATTTTTCAGACAAACCATATTTTTATGGTTTTCAATTCCATTTTATTACTGAGCCATCTAATAAATCAAACCCATCTTGCCACACCCACCTTTCTCATTTTATCTTTCAGGATTTAAGTTTTCTCTTACATTTAATTCTATATTATCTATGATAAATAAAAAATGTTATTCATCTGTCAAAGGACATGTTATATAATATTTCCTGAACAGAGAATGGTCAATTTTACTCTTGTACAAGAAAGACTGACTAGCTTGGAAAATTTTGTAATGGTTTTTGTTGTGTAGTCAGAAAGCCAGAAAAAGTTTCAGAGTTAAAAGAATTGGCTACTTTTTGCATGTTATTATTCTGTGTTCTTTGTTTTATATTAACCGTGGTAATGGATTATATAATTATTTAATTAAACAATGCACCAAAGTAGGTTTAAGTGTCATTGAAAATTGACAGAAAAAGAATACATAATTGACAAGTTTTTAAATTTTATTCTTTATTTATTATTATAAATAAGTAACTTAGATGCAAATTTAGAGATATCTTTTTTTGTAAAGGCTAGATAGATTAAGTAAAATAAATAAGAAAAATATTTCACGAAGCACACATACAAACAGCTCATGGGTAATGTAATTTGGTAGCATAATGTGAGCTTCACGATCCCGAAGTGATTTACAACAAATAATAATGCAAGTAGTAGTTGTGCATGGTTCTAAGGGCATTAAAACAAAATTATGTGTAATAGATGTGTGAAAAGTGGAAAGATACTTAGGAAAAATTAATGTATTCCATGTTACAGTTTGAAGCCATTTGAGAAAGAGAAAAAGGATAATTCAGATTTATTTTCATTTTTTCTTTTTGGTAGTTATGAGTTCATTTGGATTGATCAACCATATAAAGAATTATGGTAGAGTAAATAACAAAACATGTTTTGATGAAAGAAAACATTTGAAATTTGTTGAGTTTCAAGAGATTACACAAATCAAATCTGAGATTTTGATATGAAGAAAAGTATTTTTAACCTTGGTATGAAAATAAATTTGCACACGGACTATTCAAAACAAATATGTGATGTATTTACAAATAACTAATTTTTTAGTTTATTTGAAATACTTCACAGAACATTTTTTTTATGTGGAACACTTACAATATATGGTGAAAGAATACCTATTGTATTAAAAGTTAGTTATATTAAGCCTGTAAAAACTTGTACTAGTACAAATGTCACATGGTCAGTCATATAGATTGTGCCTATGATGAGAATTAACACGTCAAATAGTACAGCAAAAACAAAGATATTGACTTAATATACATTGGTTATGCATCTAAAAGAAACTGAAGCAAAAATGCTGAATCATTTATAATATCATTTGATAAAATTTTAATTGATAGAAACTAGTAATTGGTGATGAAAGCTCTAGGTGTTTAAAGTCTAACAAGAAACATATCAAAATATATGCTGATGTAATACTCTTGTGATACATCTGTGTATTCACTACTATAGTCACTATGACTCATGAGAGTGGATAATATCCACGATGTGAATGCAGCAACACAAGGGTGGGGGAAATTTGTAATGACTGTAGAGAGTTTGATTTTGTTTACTTGCAAATTTTTAGTTTTGCAATATAATGTATTCCAAATACACAAAACATGCTTTTCACATGATCTAGGTGTTTTAGGGTTAGGCTTAATTAATATGCTTGCTTAAAAACATGATTGGATCTTATTTCTTGTTTTACTTTGTAAATATTGATGTAAAATATTAACTTCTAAAGATGACTGTGTATTGGTGAAGAGTAATCTGGATATACAACTCTGTACTTCTAACAGATAACTTTGTGTATGACATTTGGTTTTCCAAGAAATGGTTGTAATATTCTTTGGGGGCTTCTGTTATGTAACAGTTGCTTACTTCCAGGATGTTATTAACAGCAGATGTACCAACCATTACAATTTGAGCGTAATCATTACGATTTTTTTGTAAACATTACAACTTGTTGCAACTTCCAAATTATTATATATTATATAGGCCTATACAATAAAGTTAAGTTCCCCCCAGGGCTTGAAAGGAGTGAAAAGAAAATTTCTAGTAAGATACAAATAAATTTTGGTAATAAATAAAAGACATAGTCCAAATGGCTACTTGCAATAATTATGTTTGTACTTGAAATAATAAAAAAAATATTTGTTTCTCCAACGCTTACCAATAGTTTGAGTGCAGTGCTTCTCTATACTGGGTATGTAGGGGAATCCACAGTTGCCTCATCAGTGCTTATCAGCTAATCAGCGCTTGCGTAGATGGGTATTTCACGTTTTCTTAGCTGCATAGAAACACCAATGCAATCGTTCACAAGATGGGAAAAAAAGAGGCCTCGTTCACCAGATTGTCTTGTTTTTGGCAAATCTAAAAGGACTAAAACTGTGAATAAAAAATTTAGGAAAGAGTATAGTGCAAAATATCTGGTCATTGCATCGAAAAGCAATGACAGTCATGGACTTTGTACAGTTTGTCACTTCGATGCATGGCGGGATAAACGATTGTTCCAGATATACAAAATTGGCATCTCACCAACAAATGGCTGAGGTGAAGAGAAAAATGATGCAGATAATGACATTTATGAGTAAGAATTCAGAATAGGAAACCATAAATGCAGAAGTTATGTTCATGCAATTCATCATTGCCCATAATTTACCCGTACCTTCAGCTGATTGTGTAGGATGTCTATTCAGAAAAATGTTCTTAGAATCTTACATAGCAAAAAAATATGCCTGGGCTAGAACCAAAACTACAGCCATTGTACAAATGCTGTGAAGATGACAAAATGATTTCAAGCATAGTTACTAACAGTGTTTACAGTTTAGCCACAGATAGATCCACAGACATGGATGACTCAAAACTGTATCCAGTGGTTGTATGATATCTTGACCCTTTGCTTGGAAAAAGTTTGTTCTATTTTGACAATGGTGGAATGGAAAGAAGTTTCAACAGGAGATAATATTTTCAAGCTTTTGGATCATGAAATGTAAAAGAAGAAAATTCCATGGGAAAACTGTTTTAGTTCTTCTGACAATGCCTCAGTTATGTCTGGTATAGGTAAAGGTGTGATTGGGGACACATCTCAAGACAACACCTTAGCATTTACTTCATGGGCTGTGCCTGTCACCTCATGAATATTGCTGCCCAGAAAGCTTCCAGAGAACTGCTCTGTTCAGTTTCTGATATATTGATAGATATCTACTATATTCTGGACAAAATGCAAGCAGAAAATATTTCAGAGTTTCAAGGATTGTATGATAAAGAAACAAGAAAAATTATACAACTTGTTTACACAAGATGGCTATCAATTGGGGTGTGCCTCAGCATAATATTGGATATGTGGAAGCCATTTAAGAAGTATTTTCACTGTGAAAAGGAAAAACTAGATTGAAAAGGATCTAAATGTGTAGCTCAATCAGGCAGCAAGACTAACAGTCGGGATATCCTCTCAGCCACACAGGGACATAAGACATCAGTCTCCAAAGGCATACAAAGATCTGATCTGATGGTATATTGTTGTGGATTGGCTTTGTGTGTGTGTGTGCGTGCAAATTATTAACATCATTTAACAAGTAGGCTATAAAAATATTTTTAAATGATTGAATTTTATGAATAGGAAAACTTCTCAATTGCACTATTATCTGTAGCATGTTCTTGTGGTAAAAATGTTTTTCAAGCATGTTGCTAGTATTTTTCAATTTACTCACCTTTCACACTCCCACAGATTTATAATATTATGAGCTTAAAACTTTATGATTAGCAAATGTAGTTTTGTGTTAGTTTGAAGTCATTCTAGAAAGTAACAAAATTGTAATTTAGACTTTCTTATTTTTTGTGATAGTTACAATGTAAATCAATTAGACCAAGTTTCTGTAAAGATAGGGAAGAGAAAACTACAGATAAAATCTAAAGTTTTGTGAAAACAAATAATTTATATTCATTTAGGGATTTTAAAGATAATGCAAATGAAATCTGAGATTTTTCATACAAAGGTATTTTCAATCTTAACATAAAAATTACTTTTCATGTGGAGCATTCAACACTTTGACTCCATATATTCATGAAGATATTTGTAGTGAAAGTACTTCATTGGAAATTCTGATGTTTTATCTAAAATTATTTCATGATGATTGAAAGCTTGAAAAACTGCATGTAGCTCATAACACAAACCACATTAGAAATTATTTGGAAATTATAACAGTCAGTTTGGGGCTATAAACTCAGCCGATTTGACCAAGTGTGTAGTAAGAGAGTTACTTCTGTATATCCAAACTGTATTAGCCTTATTGCTGCTCATAACTGAAACCAGAAGGAAAAATTATTTAATTCAAATTATTCTGGCACTTAGGTAAATTAAGCAATTGTGAAGAATATATTTACCTTTATTAATAAAAATTGTTTACTACTGTTTATAAATACATGTGAAAAAAAGATAGGTATTGATTTTGGCTTTTTTTGTTAATTATTTGGTCCATTTACCTTTTGTTTCAGACTTACCTCGGAGAAATGGGTAACAAAGTAGACCTAGACTTTCATATCAACTACCTTACTGTTTTGGAGCATTTGGTATCCCTTACATTGGCTGAGCCGCACGTCTTAGATTGCATCACCACTGAAGAGTGTAACAATAAACAGTTACACAGTGTTGGAGATGTAGCTTCAGCTTTTGATATGTAAGTTTGATTTAAAATTGCATGATATATATCCAGTATATCATGAAGTTTTAATCATTCACTTCATTCTTACAAATTTTATCTTCCATAAGAAACTTAGAACTTGAATAATAAAAAGTCTAAAGCATAAGAGGGGAAATGTGACTTAATTGTTTATTTGAGAAACTCGGAATGCTGAAGAACCGTGTTTCTTTTTATGGTCATATTAAACATTTTTTGTAAATTAGAAATTAAAAACTGAAATTTCTACAGTTGTGTAGATTTTAAAGTGTGTAGCATGTGTAAAATTTGTGAGACTTTTATATTTCGTAACAACGTAACATATTTGTTCTTCATATCAAATGTGATTGTTTTAGATAAAGGTTTAAGCTAAAGAAATTATTACTCCACCAGGTTTGATCAGGAACTAGATCGTGCATGGAAGATATCGGGCCCTAGTGACAGTTCTTGGAATTATGTTTTACATCATATGAGTGGACAGCTTTATTTTCATTTGGGTACTTTACTCTTGAAACGAGCAAAAAAGGTATTTTTGATGTTCTTATTAAATGCTTTTACACTTTTATTAAGTTGGTGGAATATCTTACATTTGAATGAGTACATAAAGTAATCTTGAGTTCATTGCAATGAAATGTTGTTCAGTTTGATTGATATTTCATGTTTATTGTTTAAGATTTCTATCATTCTACATTCAAAAATTAATGAAATACACGTAACACTTTACTATAAGAGTGGAAAGTTATTCTAAACTTAATAAATGCCTTTGATTTTAAAAATGAAACAGGACATATTCATTTCTGTAAAGAATATCTCAAATATTTTTTAACATTTTTTAACTTTATCAGTAATTATGATAAATGGGAAAAATTCCTGTAGCATGAACTTCAGAAAATGGTAATAAAATGTTTTGAGTGTATGAATATTTCAGTAATTTGAGTAGGTTTGCTGTATTTGTAAAATTAGAGGGGTTTATCCTTGATTATCACAATAGTTTTGTTTTTAGGATTTTTAGGTTAATAAATTGTTTTCTTTAATAAAAGCTTTGGTAGGTAATAAAAGTATACATTTCTTATAATTGCTCATAACAAGTAATTGCAATCAAATTTCAGAAATATTACAAATTGTAACATGAAAAGTTACATTCATACAAATCTAAATCTAAAAATGAGCTTCATAAGTCATTTTAACAGATTGTAATAAATGTAAACTGTGAATAACTTAACATTTCAGAATGCTGTAAATTTCTTGTGAGCTGGGTTGCTCATGTGAGGATGGTGTTTTTTGTAGTTAATAAGGTATTCATTGAAATCATCAGTTGTTTTTGCATTGTAATAATTACCATTTCTACTGTAAATAAACTTCTTATATTTAAGTTTGTGCATTCTTGCCCTTCAGATAAGTAGTCAAAGCTTTTTTTTAATTGTTGTTGTCCATTTCATATAGTATTTTTATTGTAAACCACCACAGCATATGTTACCTTTCTGAAGATTAATATAAAAATAAGTTAATGGGTCATAATAACCAGGTGCATGTTGGAACTGTAATATATTTACTTTATATTTAGAGACGTAGAAGAAAGGTACAGAAATAATTGGTTAATCTGAAAAGGGGCACCAGAGAGAGTAGGGAGTGGTTTATTGCATACGTAGAAAACAAATGTCTGTTACAAAAACTGATTTAACTCTCAGATCTTTAGTACTTTTTCATTAAATAATAAGTAATCTCTTCAGACCATCAAACTTTGAAAAGTTCTTATACAATCCATAAAATACCTTAACTGTGTGAGAGTATTGTGAAACATTTGTTACAAATCAAATCATTAAATTTTAAGAACACTGAGAAACTACTTTTTTATTTAGATTGCCTAAATTTGTCTATAAATTTACTAGTATATTAAATTGAAGCTTGTGATTGGTTTAAAAATACTATTGTAGTTAAATGAAACAAACTAGCTAAATATTAAGGTTTAATACAGGATGTTATAAGAGTAAGAAGTAAAAAAGGAACATTCTTAATTTTTATAATAGATGAGATTTTGTAGTGTAAAAATTACTTTGTAGGAAGAGATGTTTATTTAGCTGTTTTATTAATTTTGTGTTTTTTTAATTCATGCAAATCTAATTTGCTTCCAAGAGTGAAGAAAAATTCATGTTAGAAATGTGTGTTCATGTATAGTTGTGGTTTTTTAAAAGAATATAATAAGTTTAAGGCTACATTGTAATAAATTTGAAAATTTATTTCATTTGGAAAAGAAGTGGTTGTGATAAATGTTCATATTTTAAAAGGAACAGGGAAACTGGAAAGAAGCATGTCGTACCAGTGCTGCTCTGTATCTTACAGCATATACTTTTAAACCAGAAAGTTTAGCTCAGCAAATGTGGTTTCTGCAGCTGGGGAATAAACAGAAATTGTTCACAAAGTTTCATCAGCAAGGTTTAATGCGTCTAAGTGTAACAGGTAATTTCATATTAAATTTTTGATTCTGTTTCATAACAAATTTGGATTTTACTGATTAGGTGTATATTCTGTGTAATTTGTAATGAAGCATTGTATTGGTTTTGGTTAACTTTATCATACACTTATCTCTTTCTGGTTATCCTCACATGTGCAAGTTTTTTAATTTCAGTACATTAATATATGAAAAATTCTGAACTTTTATGTTGTAACTTGTGATTTCTGATTTAATAAAGACATGTGCCCCAACAAACACTGGGATTTCCTATCTGCTAAAGGTTAATTATTTCTATCATTAGATAAAATATGTTTCTCTGAAACAATATTTCAATAAAACTGAAATTTCTTGGATGCCAACTATGTGTGTGTATTAAGGCTTAATATCTTGAAGTCACCTATAATTTATAAGCATCATAAAATACAATATCTTGACATTATAATTTCCTATCAAACATAAAAATATTTTATTTTTCATCAGTGTTATTTAACCCTTTTGTGGCAGGCTCATTATAATACACTAGTTTGTAGAAAAATTGCACTTGTTAAGTATTTATACTACAACTTTTATTTCGCTATGTGCAACTTAACAAAAATTTGTTGCCTTTAATAAACATTACAAATATTTTAAAAAATCTTATTTTTGAATGAAATATTTTTACTAAATATTTGTGAATATATCCAGTGTTTCGTTACTAGCCCAAGTGGAAGTGATTTTCATGTAACAATTAAAAATACTATTCTTCATTTCAAAAATCTCAAATTTCTTTTGTGTAACTTATAAGAACCTAAATACATTTCAAATATGTTTTCAGTAAAGCTATAACTTATCAGTTATATAGTGATATACTTGTCTTCAGCATGTTGACATATCCCAAAAATATAATGAAAAGATAACAATGAAAGAGCACCTGTACCTTTATTTTGTAATTATTGGTCACAAAGTTTCCAAGTACCTTTCTTATAGGTTTGAAATTCTGAACATTTCACATTTATTTTGCTGTTCATAGCTTAAGTAGAACTACATTGAAAATAAACCAGTAAATCACTCCTTGTTTCTGTGGATTGTTTGTGTGAAAACACTAATGATACCCATAAGAGCAACAAAGCACATATTTTAATATAGTCAACTTGACCCTTTCTTCAAGAACAGAATGTCTATTGTATCAGATTATATATGCTAAAATTGAGAATAATTACACTGCATTTAGAATCAGTGAAAACACTTGTGCTCTCGGTAGGATGTGTAACTTATTGGCATATATGTATTGTACAGTGTTCACACAAGACTTCCAGAGTAACAACACTGCACTTTGAACTTGTCAAAACTTTTATGCGGTTCAGTGTCAATGCAATAAACAGTGCAATTCTTTGGATATTGGTTATCATATTAGGTTGTTTAGAATTTTGTTGCATAGGTGTACAGAGATGTTATTTGAGCACATGCTGACAAATCCTATTTCTCTGTTTAGCAGTCATTCGTCAACCAATTACAACTCAAGTTTCAGTATTACTTATCACAACTGGTTAGTTTCTTAACATAAGTTTAGTCTTTGTTGGAAAACGTTCTTACTTGGATTGGTACTCATCTATAGTTTCTATTGTATGTGCTTTCTGAAAGTTGTTTCAATTTTTGAATGTACATTGTGAGGAAATATACATGTACATTGATACAAACAAGATTGTACAATTTTTCATTGCTTTCTTTTAACATACGTTTCTAAATGTTACAAAAAAATAGAAGTTGTTAAGTTTCTAACATTACATCACTTGCTTTTATTTCACCCCAATTTAGACAATTAGAAAAATGAAACATCATTAAGCCTAACTATAGCTCTAGAAAATATAAATCATACTGTAATACCAATATTTTGCAAATTACACTGATATTTTGACTACCGAACATCATATATATACTCAGAAATGCTTAATTTAATTATTTTTGAAACGTGGCAGAATAAATGAAAATTACATAGAAAACGTGAAGCTAGAGATAAGAATATATTTTGTCCTCATGTTCTTAGCCTTGTTATTTTTTCAAGTGGTGGGTAAAGAAATAGAATTTTTGAAAGCGTCAAGTATACATTTTAGAAAAAAAAAAAATTATTTAAGTTACTCTACTAGTACAATGAAAACATCTGTAACTTGATTAGGTTTATAAATACAATATGTACGTGTTAAAAAAAATTAATATCCTTTTGGAGCCAAAATTTGAGTATCACCAACAGTCTTAATTAAATTATTTTCTCTTCCCAACTCTACAAACAAGCTGGCAAGATTACATGAATTACTAATTCTCCTTTCTATGGATTGTAAAACACCCTTAAGAAAAATGGATGGAACTCAACAAGAGGTTTGGAGAGAATGTAGTAGGAGGAGGTGTTGCTCTAACTGATTTGCTAGATTCATTGATTTCTCAGCAAATGAAAGTGGTGGGATGCACTAAATTTATATCCTAGTTTGCCAGTTTCTAAGATTCATCTTTTTAATTTGTTAATGAACTGTAGACATATACAGGGTGTCCCAGAAGTCGCGCACCATACGTACATATAATAATGTCAAAGGATTAGTACTGCAACCCTCAACAAAGTAAAAGACAGTTTTATAAAGAGAATTGATGAATGTATCAAAGCAGAGGGTGAACAGTTTGAGCATCTGTTATGATTATTATCAATAAAATTGTTATTCATATGTATTAACATAAAAATTTATATGGTGCGCGACTTCTGGGATACCCTGTATATTGCATATATGAAAAATAGAGGAAAAAGACATGAGGTGCTATTGTATGACAGAAAAATCAATATTTAGCTCATATATATATGTATCCTTATATCAAGAACTTAAAACATGCATAACATTAAGATTGTATTGATACACAATAATATAGTTACTAATTAAATTTTAATAAATAAATTGCAAAAAGACTTGCACAGTTTGACTCCCACCCATTATGAAAAGGTTAATAACATTGCAAGTAGTATAATAATAAATGCTACTTTTCTGTCATTATGTTTATGAAAGGAACAGATGGTATTACTTCTTGATTCCATAATTTAAAAAAAATCATATTGGAATGATAACTTTTGTTGTTTTTTTCTGTAAAACAGGCCATGTTCTGATGGCATTATGTAAAGGTGACAAGACCAAGTGGTTACAGAAGATAAAGCAGGAAGTGTGTGTTAATCATGTGAGTGTAAATTAATTTTATCTTGTATGCTTCCTTTCACACCAAACATGTTCACCCTTTCAGCTGTGGGGGCATTATAATGTGATGGTCAATCCAACTATTCATTGGTAAAAGAGTACCCCAATAGTTAGTGGTGATGACTAGCTGCTTTCCCTCCAGTCTTACAGTGCAAAATTAGGGATGGCTAGTGCACATGGCTGTCATTTAGCTTTGTGCAAAATTTGGAACAAACCAAACCAATCTTATATGTATATATTATTAGTGTGTTGTATATTTGTATTGTATGTGTGTGTAGTATGTTGCTTGTTTCAGCTGATGATGTATGTCATTGCTAGCCAAGTCTGTGATATTTCTAAGTTCACCACATATACATGTACAAATTACTTCGTTCATCTTTGATGAATTTTCCTGACCAAATCATATATGTGTTGGTCATTTAGGGCTTGTCTTTATCTCTTGTGTATTATATATCACTTGATTTAATCTTGTTTATTTATACCAGTCATCTTGTCTTTGTTACTGATGTGTTTACTTGATCATACACATCTCCATTTATTATGTTAATTTTGTTTGTTCATGTGTCTCATCTGTGTTTAGTGAAGTATGTGTTTCTTGAGTTTGTCAGTAAAGCTTTAAGCATGCTTGTGAAATGTATACTTGTATTGTATATGTTGATAGTGTATGTAATGTATGACTTTCCTATTCTTGCCATCTGTGGTTTATCTGACTTTGAGTATTTCTGTGTGAATTGTAGTACACATTATAGATTTGACATTATTTCATAATAAGAAAATTGCTTTCTAACTGGTTTGTGTCTGTTAGAATATAAACATTTCTTTTATATATGCATCTATTTAAATACTGAATAATAACCCAGAATTTGGCAGTAATGTGTTTGTCTTTGCTTATCTTTATCAAAGGATAAAAATTAATTTCATCTTTAGGTCAGAGAACGTATATTTCAGAGACTTTTTCCAAGTGTCATGTCCAGAAAATCTACTACTTCATGTACATCATACTTTTTGAAAGACCAGGCATTTTTGGAAAATAGTCTTGAATTTCCAACTTGGGAGGCATTGGAAGAATATGACAAAGGTATAATTTGCCACTACTTGAATATTCAGTCATCCTGTTTTAACTGGCATGACAAATAAGAAAAATTAAGTGCCAAGTTGCAATTAATTACACATTAACCTTTTTGATACTAGGTTAAGGTCAGGAGATTCCATAGATTTTGTTACCAGAGTTCATACAATACTTTTTAATGTTTCATGTGTGTTCAGGAAATTCGGCAAACTTTCCATAAATGTTGCAAGTCTTTTATTCACAAAAATATCTGATTTTTTTAATGAAGTATTTTTATTGAATATTTTTTCTGGAATATGGATCCAAAGTGTTAACTGCCCTGAGTGCAAAGTGGTTTTTGTGTTAGTGTTAAAAATACCTTTCTTCATCTGAAAATTTAATTATTTGTATAACATCTAAAATTTTCCCTAAAATTATCTGTTTAATGTAGCTTTGTACATTTTGTAATGTTGAAGTATTTACATTTTACAAATTATTTACCATTCTGTTATAGGTTTTACATGTAGTAGATAAATTTAACGAGCTCATTTTTTATATTTTAAAAATATTTGTAAGGTACCTCTTCAATTTTAGCATTTGTTTACATTTTTACTTAAAAGAAGTGAATTATTTTGTATGATTCTCATTAGACTTGTGCTTGCTTTTTATGCATTCCTAGTTGTTTTAACTCAATTGTTTGTGCTGTTGTGTCATATGGTACATGTTCTGTGAGTAATTTCTTTTATTAGATAATTTTGAGGTTTTTAAATAGTAACTTAGGTAGATAGTTCCGTATTGGAAGCAGAGAAGTATCACAGGTAGAAGATACACTGTTAGACATGGTTAATGTGACATTTGTTTTGTTTCACGCTCATGTCATCTCTTTAATACAGTCCCTCTCCTCTGCAAAGTTTAAAAAAAAAAGTGTATTTAGAAATTTTGAAATTCTTTGCTTCCATACATATGTTCATTTGAGGTTCTTATTAGTTTTGTCATGCACACAATTTTTGTTTTTGCTTATTTTCATATTTATATGTTGTAAACATAAACACTAATAATTTTCATTTTTTTGGCCTAATATATTGATATGTTTCTGTGGTTGTAGAATCTTTGTTTTTTGTTATTGTTTACTTTTATGGAATTCTTAACATTTGATATGCTAAAATTTTATTTTTGTGTGATTTATGTACCTTAAGTATTTTGTGTTGTTTTGATTTTATTTCAGTCGCGAGTAAACTACAACCAGAATTGTTACATCATCTTGTTTGGCTTGCTTTACATTATCAAAGCTATGGAGATCAGCAGAAAAAAGATCCCAAATACAAGTTTGAGGTATAAAAAATCTTATTAACATTTTGCTGAATAGAAAGCATTGGGTGTTGATTATATATGTATAATCATAATGCTCAAATTATTTTTCTCATATTTAGGTCCTGTATTCTTTAAAGTATGAGTTTAGTTGTTTGTTGCTGGAAATAACCTGAGGCTAAGGAAAGCATTGATTTTTTTCTCTTTCTCAGCTGGTTCACATCAAAATTATGCATTACTTTATCATCAAGTGAATTATGTTTTAATACTTCTACAAATTAGTAATCAGAAAAGTTGTTAGTTCTTTTCTAATAAAACCTGTTTGTATTTCTAATACAACAAATTTTATCAACATTTTACAATTACAGTCCTAAAGCTGCACATCAGTAAGTCTTATATTTCATTTTTTTTCCATTTCTGATTGTTGAAATGTATAAATTAATCACCATTTTTCTCTGATAAACTATGGCAGAAACAAAAGTATTTTTCTAGTTGTGTGTGTGTGTGTGTGTGTAATCAAGTACATGTAACAAACTCAGAGTACAGATATATATTCCTTCTGTTAGACACAGAAACAACTTGAACCATGTATGAGCTAATAAAGTATGTAAGTCATTTCCTTAATATTAATATCAACCTATTTGATTTTTTGTTTCTTTACTGCTAATATTTTTAAACTTAGATACAACTTAGAGGTAGGACATATAAAGTGAATGACAATGAAATTAAGTTATTCTACTATGAGAAAGTGTTAAGTACACTTTAGGCTGAGATATTTGATAAACTGATATTATGGTTACTTTGTCGTGAAAGTATATGGTGTTGCTCATTTAACCCTTTTGCAATGGATTCACAGGTCAATGAAAATGTTGTGTTTGTTGACTTGCATTCAAAATTTTATTGAACTACTATTTTATGAATTAATGTCAATAAGTTTGAAACTAAACTGCAGATTATAATTCAAACTTTAATATTATACGAGTTAATTTCTTAATTTGAAAGTAAATATTAAAATAACACTAGATGTTAGTAAGTCACATGGTTTGTTGAATGCAGCGCTGTTTAAAATTAGATTTTTGTGATGTCTGTAATTTTGTACAAATTAGGAACTCAAATTACTAATATTAACAAGCTAGAATATAAAATAACCTTATATTGGTTAATTTTGTTAAGATATGGCTTGTGTACTAAATTGTACACAGATTTTCTGTTCAGCTCTTTCTCAAAAATTGTCCTATATATTCTTACTACAGTATATGAAATGTGAATAACTAATAAACAGTTTAGAATGTCTCCAGAGGGGTTTTCCCTGCCACTTTAATCTTTGAAAATGCTTCCATGTTCTTTTAATTGGGTAGGGTGTATCTTGAGTCTGCTCAAAGTTTCATATTTTTTAAATTTAAATACTTTTTAGTTACTAAGCTTAATAAATTATAGTGGAATTCTGTGGTATCAATATATCTATTTATAATATTTTGATTTTTCAACTGTGTGTGTGTGTGTTTGTATAACCTAAAATAAAAAAATATCCTCCACATTCAAAATGTTAGTGCTTAGCAGTCAATGTTCAGGAAGAAGCAAGTACAAAGATTGTATGAAGAAGAGGTAATTGTTTGCTTTACTTTGTTTGTTGTTCTACATTTTAAGATAAATAAGTTCAATAATTTATTTCTGAAGAGTAGTAGTCTATATACATATATATATAAGTATTGTACCTGAAATGTGACTGAATATTACAAAATATTAGTCCTCTAAAACACAGCCAAGACAGGGAACACTAAAGATCACTTTGTTATTACTGGATATGTAACATGAATGAACATAGAGAATAGAAAATAACAGAAATTCTCGCTAAAAACAAATGTTTGAAATGTATTAGTGAGGTCATGAAGAATGTGCAAATTAATATTTGAGGTTTTTGGGGGGAAGATTGGTTTTTAATCATAACCTGAAATCACTTTGCACCCAGACTAGTAATAAAACAGATTATTTTCACAAAGAAATCTGGAGTTAAAAAATATTTCATTAAGAAATCTTGTTTTTTCTGAACAAAAAAGATTGAATTTTTTACTAAAAGTCTACCAAATGTTTTGAAGGTACACATTTTATATAAAAAAATAGTGTAAAAACTTAGCATGCACAAATGTATAGATCTTGTGTGTTATACTGAGTCTAACAAAAGGGGTAAAAAATTTTTTTAGTATTTTCAATGTGTTGTTTAAATACCATCTTGTTTCATACTTTAAATAATTTCCTTGCTGTGCTTGTAAACTTGAACTTTGATTATTTCAAGGTATTTGATGGACTGAAGCATTCAAGCCCGACACTAAATTCTGGAGCTCCTGAATCATTATCACTGCTAGATGTACAGGCTTTCCTTCATGCCACCGTCTACACAGCCAATCTAGCACTTGAGCAACGTAGAGCACTAATCCATCACAAAGCAGCTGATGCTCCTTTGTGTGTACCATCTTATATTGCAGATCCTCTGTGTACCACTGAGCAAGCCAGTTGGTGGAAAGCAACTTATAAATTGTATGCTAATATTGCAAAGTGAGTACTTTGTGATTGTTTTATCTTACCTGTAACAAGACATAACTATGTTATAAAGCTTGTTGAATATCTGTTTTAATAAATGTTGTGGTGAATACTCAGGTATTTGTTAGTGAGAAGAAATCAATGAATGCGTGTAAAACATGAATCGTTTGTGTGATGAAATTATTGTTTTTACATATGTAGAGAAAAGCTGGGAGAGTTAAGACGTACATTGCAGAGAGGCTTAGAAGTGATTCGTGGAGTAGGAAATCATGGCATGGATGTGTCACTTGTTGTACACCTAGCTCGCTTATTTACAGACCAGGTAGTGAGTTTGTAAAGATAAAAACATGGTCATTTGGAAAAAAATGCACAGTTCAAAGCTACTAATTAACATGTTCAAAATGTACTACGCTTGAATTTCTGATTAATTAGGATTTTATGCAGCACTATGATTGCTATCAAATTCTGTACTTTTATATTTCTACAAGATAGTTTCATATTTTTACATCATTCTCTATAATTATTTCCTGACTACAGAAGGAACTGAAATACTTCAAAAGAGAAATAAAATAGAATTTGAAATGCTATATTTTCTAAATTTTTTAAATTATATCGTTAAAAGAATGAGTGAGACATTTTAAAACTCAGTACATTTCATGGCTGTCAGAGATGTCAACTAAAGTTATTTGGTTTTTAGTATTATACTGGATGTTTTACAATATCACATTTATCAGGGGGAAAATGTAATAGTAATTAAGATTAGTTGACTGAAGATGGAGAAAGTAAGTGTAAATTGCATGATCTGAAACAATCTCATTTAATAATTTACATATAAAATGTGTTTAAATCACAGCAGTGTAAAATTAATTGTTTTCTACTTTGGCTTCACTACTATTAAATATTAAAGTTAATAAGGGATTATATTTTATTGTGCATGAAAATAACAAAATTTGTTTTATTTAGGCTTCAGAGCTACGGTCTAATGTCCCAAGTGAAGACACAAATACAGAAAAAATGCTGGACATCGAAGCTCGTGCATCTCATTATTGGACTGTAGCTTTATCTATGCTAGACAAGTTAGCAGTGAATCAGACTTTGAGAACACCTAAAGATCGTTTGTTTCCAAGTTATGGAAATGAACCTTCCAGTGAAGAAGTTTCAGCTCTCCAGGAAGAAGGCAGGTTGTTCCTAGCCTGTAGAGCCATGAATGATGGTCACTATAATGAAGCTGTAAAAGAATTTAGTTCTCTGAAGTCAGCATATGCCTCATTTTACTTAGCGCAGGTAAAAGCAAGAATTTGTTACAAGAGTAAGAATACATTGTGTGAAGTAATTATTATCTGGTTGTTAAGTAAAATATATTTGGCAAAATCTAATTAATCCTTTTGTTACAGGCTTGGTATAATATACACAAGTTTGTTTATATACTTGCATACACTTAGTATTTGCATTATAACTTTTTATATAGCATGTGTATCTTCACAAATCATGGTAGACTTTTAGTAAAAATTTCCATCTTTTTGTTCACAAAAATAAGTTTTTAATGAAATATTTTTACTGAAGATTACTAAAGTGCAAAGTTTTATATGCAAAAAATGGCTCTTTTGGGCTCAGAAAACACTTCAAATAGAAGAGCGAAAAAGAGCCGTTTTTTTGCATATAAAATTCTCAACAAGTGGGTTTCTCGACATCACTAAAGTGCAAAGTGATTTCATGTTATGATTAAAAAACTATCCTTCTTCCCTGGAACCTCAGATGTTATTTGCATAATCTCTAAAACCTTAATACATTTCAAGTGTTTGTTTTCAGTTAGATTTTATTTTCTGTTCTCTAACTATGGGTTTGTAGGGTCTTTCACTCAACCAACTTTATAACTATCAGAAAAAAGTAAATAAATATACATTTCTTTTTGTTGTGTTGGAGTGACAATATTATAACACAAAAATACAAATGTTTAGTCTCAGTAGTTTAAATATCATGATGCCATATATGAATATGTTTATTTATTTTTTTTATTATATTCACCTTCTGTTTATGCGTACCTAACATTACACAGCTTACTTTGACACAGTACACATGCACTTGGGTCACATATCCAGGAATATAAAACTGGCCTGTCTTCCTTGTCTTGGTTGTGTTTTAGTGGACCAGTATTTTGTAATACACAATCACATTTCAATTTAATTTAATAATATGTATATGTATATGAATTATTACTAATTACAAATAAATTATTAAACTTGTTTTTCTTAAAATATAGAACAGTAAATGAAGTAGCTGAAGAAAACAGTTCTCTTTTTGCTACAATCTTTTTGTTTGATTTTTGTTGGACATAGGTTGCTGAACATTTTAACATTTTTTGAAGTAAGTGTAAATAAGGGACAATTTCAAAAAATGGAAAGAGTTGAATGGGACCACTTTCTCACCCTGAACATAAGCAATATATCAGCAAAATAAAAAGATACAAGGTTCTTATATTTTATATTGTAGCTTCTAAGTATTTGTAATTTGAGTACCCAATTTGTAGGAAATTAAAGACTTAGTATTTTGACATCATAAATATATAAATTTAAACAGTGCTACATTCAACATACCACAAGACTAAAATATATGTGTACATGCTCTCTTTAAATATTTACTTTCAATTAAGAAATTAATTCATATATGGTATTTAAGTTTGAATAATAATCTACAATTTAATTCCAAACTTATTGACATGCATTCATAAAATAGTAGTTCTTTGATATTTCCCCTCGGAGTGGATTCCTGTACGTGGTGAGGGGACCTCCCAGGGAAGGTTCTGTTCTGTCTGGTTACCTTCTCTGGGATCTAAACATCCACCCACGTGTTTGCCGTGCGTGGCGACCCGTGAAGGGGAGGAGAGGATCTTGGTGGTTGAGGGGTCCAACCCTAACACACCACTTTGGCCTCGAATTCCTGTATACGGGCGGCCCTTGGGTGGCCCCCCTTGGGTCAATCGGCTGGTCCACCTGGGCTAGAGCCAACCAAGTACCAGTGTTGGAAGTTCTCAATGGGTGTTGTGGACATTGTGCCTGATGCTGGTGTTTGGGTATAGTGCTCACGAAACCCTGGCGTTGCTGCATTGTCCTTGCTGACTTTGCAGTGCGTCCCCTTGTAGGGCTCCATGGTGGGTGGGGTCAGTGAGTACCGAAACTTTTCTCTTTCCTATGGATCCTTCAAAAAATTTAAATAAAATTGTAAAAAAACAGTCAACGGGTAAACGACCACGTCTTGAATACTCAGAACAGCAATCTCCAACGTCAGTAACACACGTACCTCATTTTCTGATATTGCATTCTCTTTCAGAAAAACCTTTAGGGCAAATGTCCCCTTTTTTTATTCAAAAGGGGCTAGAGGGACTTGCTGGCTCTCCAAAGTCAGTAAAGAAGCTTCGATCTGGTGACATACTGGTTGAAACATCCACATCCCAACACAGTGAACTCCTCTTGAAATCAAAGGCAATTGGCGATATACCTATTGAGGTTACACCCCATGCTACTTTGAATACTTCACGAGGAGTTATTGTTGAAAGGGATTTGAAGAATGTTCCTGAATCGGAGATTCTCGCCGGTCTTTTCACTCAAGGAGTTTCTGCAGTGAGGCACATCTCCACTCGCAAAGATGGAGTTACACTGCCAACAAATACCCTGGTTTTAACATTCACTTCACCACAAGCACCCGCCACCATCAAAGCAGGTTATCTCATTTGCAGGGTTCGGCCATACATTCCAAACCCTCTTCGGTGTTTTCAATGTCAGAGATTCGGCCACTCAAAGACATCTTGTCGTGGTTCCCTGACATGTGCTCGTTGTGGAGGCAAGGACCACGATGCCTATGATTGTGACATAAACCCACATTGCATCAACTGCAATGGTTCTCACCCCTCTTACTTTCATTCTTGTCCAAAATGGTTGGAGGAAAAAGAGGTGCAGCGTTTGAAAACGACACATAACATTAGTTACCCTGAGGCTCGGAAATTGATGTCCACAATCCCATCTCGGACATATGCTGCTGCACTCCATTCCACAACTACAGTGGAAGTGCAGACAGATCTCTCTGTGCCTCCAAGAGAATCGTTTTCAAAACAAATGAAAAGCCTTTTGACCTCCGTGGTTGAAACAGTAGATGAATCGACTTCCACACACATCTCTGTTCCTCCCATAACTTCCAACAAACCTCAAGATCCATGTCCTTCAGTTTCAAATACAGGCATTTCTTCTGATACATCATTTTCTCCCACCACAATAAACAAAACAATTATTCGTCCGCGTCCTCAGTCACTTGATTCCTCTTCCAATAACAAAAACCTGCCCACTCGACCCAGAGCAGGATCCATGGAGGTTGATAGACCTCCTCCGAAGAAAGACAAAAGACGAGGTCGTAAACCGAAGGGTTCTCCAACCACTTCACCTGCCCGTCCTTAAAAATGGCCACCTTGATACAATGGAACTGTCGAGGTTTACGTTCTAACCTGGATGATATCAAAACGCTGATTGCTTCCTACCATCCCGTTTGTCTTTCTCTACAAGAACCATTTCTCAAATCTGCTGATACAGTCTCCATCCGGCAGTTTTCTCTGTACAGAAATGACAAGTTGTGTGATGGTCGAGTACATGGAGGGGTGGCACTTTTGGTTGATCAACATGTGCCCACCCTGTCTTTGTCACTCAATACACCCTTGGAGGCCGTAGCCATCCGTATTTCCTTGGGTCGTACCATCACTGTTTGTTCTCTGTATCTGTCCCCTGGAGAGACATATGATCAATCAGACCTGGATGCTCTCGTTGAACAGTTGCCATCTCCATTTCTAATCCTGGGGGATTTTAATGGACACCATCCCCTCTGGGGAAGTGCTGTTATTGATGGGAGGGGTCGATCTGTAGAGCAGATGCTCTCTGATCACGATCTTTCTCTTTTCAATACTGGTTCTTCCACTTACTTTCATGCACCAAGTCAGTCATTCACTGCCATTGATCTCTCAGTTTGCTCCCCTTCATTATTTTCCCATTTTTTCATGGAGGGTTGACAGTAATCCACTAGGCAGTGATCATTTTCCAATCATTTTGAGAGAGACTGGCCGTGGTTGATGCCACCCTACCCGCGTGCCCCGGTGGAAGCTGGATCAGGCAGACTGGTCCACTTTCACTGCTCTCGCAGAACTTGATCCTGTCATCGTAAATCAGCCATCAATAGACAACTGTGTTGCAGCGGTAACTGATTGTATTATACATGCAGCTGCTCAGTGTATTCCGAAAACCTCGACACGTTTCCCACGATATCCTTGTCCATGGTGGAATTCTGCTTGCAACTTAGCACGGAAGGCTCAAAAACGGGCCTGGGACACTTTTCGCAGATATCCCACACTTTCAAATCGGGTTGCTTTCCAGCGGGCCCGAGCACATGCTAGGTGGGTAAGACGTCAAAGCCAGAAGGAATCTTGGATTAAGTTCACAACCAGCATATCTTCTACCACCAGTTCCAAGATCGTATGGGACAAGATTCGAAAGGTTAATGGGCACTACACTTCTGTTCCCCTCTCGATCTTACTCTCTGATGGTCAGGAGGTGACTGATGTCCGAAACATCGCTAACACTCTAGGTAAATGCTTTTGCCGGGTATCTAGCACTTCTGCTTGTTCCTCCACCTTCCTGGCCATCAAGACTCGGGCAGAGCGATCACCTCTTTCCTTTCAAACTGACTGTTTCTTTGACTATAATAGTCCCTTTACCCTGATGGAACTAAAAATGTCCCTTCATCGGTCTGCCAGTACATCTGTTGGACCTGATGATATTCATTATGACATGCTACACCATCTCTCTTCTGATTCTCTTGATGTCCTTCTGACTATCTTCAACCGGATTTGGCAGGAGAATGTTTTTCCTGATGCCTGGCGCCAGGCTATTATTTTACCTTTCTCTAAGCCAGGGAAAGATCCGAAGATTCCTTCAAACTATCGTCCAATTGCTCTGACGAGCTGTCTCTGTAAGACCTTAGAAAGGATGGTTAATGCTCGTCTTGTTTGGTTCCTTGAATCAAACAACCTCCTCTCCCCACCCAGTGTGGGTTCCATCGACAGCACTCCACCATAGACCACCTAATTCGTCTTGAAACATCTATCAGAGAGGCCTTTCTCAACCGCCAACACCTTGTATCGATATTCTTTGACATAGAGAAGGCTTACGACACAACATGGAGGTATGGCGTTTTGCGAGACCTCCATACATATGGGTTACGTGGCCATCTACCCATGTTTATTAAAAAATTTTTAATGGACAGGAGATTCCAAGTTCGTGTAGGTTCGGCACTTTCACGTTCTTTTGTACAGGAACTTGGAGTCCCTCAAGGCTGTATATTGAGTGTCACACTTTTCAGTATAAAGATAAATGCCATCACTGAACAACTCCCTCTCACCGTTACGAATGGGCTATATGTTGACGACTTTCACATCTCATGTCAGTCATCAAACATGAGATATATTGAGCGGCAACTACAAACTGCCCTCAATCGTGTACAGAAGTGGACTCTTGCGAATGGCTTTAATTTCTCTCTTTCCAAAACTGTATGCATGCACTTTTGCCGCCGACGAGGTATTCACCCTGATCCTGAACTTCATATCGGTGAAGTTTTGCTGCCAGTGGTCCCAGAGACAAAGTTCTTGGGGCTTATCTTTGATCGTAAATTGACCTTTATACCACACTTAAAGCAGCTTCGGGTCAAATGCACAAGAACACTGAACATCCTTCGTGTCCTCTCTTCTACCAGTTGGGGGGCAGATCGCCGTTCAATGTTGAAGATATATCGTGCTCTTATTAGATCGAAACTTGACTATGGATCAATGGTCTATGGCTCTGCCAGACCCTCGGCCTTAAAGATACTGGACCCCATTCATCACCAAGGTCTTCGACTCTGCACCGGAGCTTTCCGTACCTCTCCAGTTCAAAGCATATACATTGAATCTCATGAACCTCCTCTACACCTTCGCCGTTTGCAACTGTCTTTACAATATACTTCGAAACTTCGTTCCTTACCAAAGCATCCCACCTGGGAATGTGTTTTCCTTCCTCGGTGGGCAGTACTTTTTCAGAACAGACGATCTGTCATTGCTCCGTTTGGCCTTCGCATCCGGGTGCAATTGGATGAATTGGGTCTGTCCTTGGATAATATTGCAGATTCCACATGTCGACGCATCCCACCATGGCTTATTACAGCCCCCAAGTGTGACCTTTCTTTCAATCACCTAAAAAAAGGCGGATACTCCAGACTGGAAGTACCGTCTTTTATTCAATGAATATCTTTCAAACAATCATTCAGTTCCCATTTATACAGATGGTTCCAAATCAGGAAATTCAGTGGGCTCTGCTATGGTTTGCTGTGGGTCAGTAGTTGCATGCAGAATCCCCTCTACAGCTTCTGTGTTCACTGCTGAACTGTATGCCATATCTCTTGCCCTTGATCATATTGCAGCTGAGCAGTACTCCAACTGCACTATTTATACTGACTCGCTTAGTTCTATTCTTGCCTTGGAATCACTTCACATTAGCTCACATCCTATTCTAGCAGATATTCGAAACCGACTGGCCCATTTCTCATTAGCAGCTACTTCAATTCAGTTTTTCTGGATACCAGGCCATGTTGGTATTCATGGGAACGAGCTTGCAGACGTGGCAGCTAAATATGTATGCCTCAGCCCCATCACCCCTATGCCTATTCCGTACATGGACTATGGTGTTGTCTTCAAAGCTCGGCTCCGTGCCAGTTGGCAGTCCACTTGGAGTGAACAACGCGACAATAAACTTTTTCAAATTAGACCCAAAATTGGAGTTTGGCCATCTAGCTTCCGTAAAGTTCGGAGGGAAGAAGTTGTTCTCACTAGGCTACACATTGGTCACAGTTTTTTAACTCATCATTTTCTTTTATCTGGAACTGATGCACCAATGTGTAGTTTGTGTAACACTCAAATCACTATCAGCCATGTTTTACTTTCTTGCCATCATTACAATCCTCAACGACGGCAATACTTTAAACATATTTTTTCCCAGCGTCATTCTGTAACATTGGACAGAGTTATTGGTGATGGTGACTATGTCCACCTTAATAACGTTTTTAATTTTTTAATGGCCATTAATCTTTTTAATCTTATTTAAGTGTGGTATATTTATTTATTACACCTTTTTAATTGTGGCTCCTTTTTAAAGTTTTATTCTCTCTCATTCAATGCGACATTAAACAATGGCAAGAACATTAAATAACTCGACACCAGGACTGGAAAGGCCAACTTCAGGTGACTAACGCTTCTGTTTGAACTACTCGTTAGTCTTCCTGGCGAGTTACTGTTATACTTTCGCTGCATATCATTTCGTACTTTTACAACCTTTTTGTACTGGCCATATTGACTCATAACCCGGAACCAGGACGGAAAGACCAACTTCAGGTGGCTGACGGTGGTTTATATACTACCTGTTAGTCTTCCTGGCAGGTTATGATCATTCCCATTCTGCTACAGGTTGTCCTTTGTTGACTGGATATTGTCATTGGTTTTTGCACCACTTTCTGTTTTAATTGCCATTTTGTTTTTATCTTCAGTTACCTTTACACATTTTACTACATTTACTTGACTTTTATCTTTTTACTGGACATTTGACTACTCTTTATTATGATTTTGCTGAATGTCTTTTTAAACTTTTATTCCATTACATTTTGATAATAGCTACTATGACACATAACCCAGAACCAGGACTGGAAAGGCCAACTTCAGGTGACTGACGGTGGTTCTTGAACTTCTTCGTTAGTCTTCCTGGCGGGTTATGATCATTATTATTATGCTAGAGTAAATAGTTTATAACTTTGAAGACTGGGTGTCACCATTGGTTTTTACACCATTTTCTGTTTTAATTGCTGTTTTGTTTTTACCTTCATTTTCCTTTACAAATTTTACTCCATTTACGTGACTTTTCTCTTTTTACTGAACATTTGGTTACTCATTGTTGCGCTTTTGCTGTGTGTTTTTTTTTTTTTATACTTCTATTCTTTTACATTTTGATACTAGTTGCTATGACACATAACCCAGAACCAGGACTGGAAAGACTAACTTCAGGTGACTGACGGTGGGTCTTGTACCTGCCTGTTAGTCTTCCTGGCGGGTTATGATTATACCTTTTTGATAGAACACCTACCTTACAACTTTTTACACTTTGCCTTCTATCTTAACCTTATAGACTAGGTGTCAACACTGGTTTTA
This sequence comes from Carcinoscorpius rotundicauda, assembly GCA_011833715.1. Lineage (NCBI taxonomy): Eukaryota > Metazoa > Arthropoda > Merostomata > Xiphosura > Limulidae > Carcinoscorpius > Carcinoscorpius rotundicauda. The sequence goes on from CM022395.1 coordinate 55,356,367, forward strand.
TACTTTTTTTTTTTTTTACCTTCATTTCCATTTATGTCTTTTACTACATTTTTACCGGTTGTTTGGCGCAGATAGCCTCGTTGCTTTGTGCCATAAAACACTAAATCAATCAATCAATCAATCTTTAATATTTTAAATGCTGTGACATGATATTTAACCCCCTAATCTGTTGCAGAAGGGTTAAATTAAAACCTGTAATGTTCATGTATGTCTAATTTCAATGTTAAAAATAAACTTGTGAATTGTGAGCATGAAATTTAAAATTTAACTAGCATTTGTTGGAGGTAAGTGAAATTTTCACTTTTAATTTTGTTTTAGTCATTGAAGAAATTATCTGAACAAGAACTAGGATGTTCACCAAGACAAAATGTCTCAACCACAGTATGGAACAATTACATTTCTTTACTGAACCGTACTCGGGATGCACTCTACTTAACAATGGACCGAATTCGCGGTGATAAATATCATTCATTAAATGCAGAGCTTGACATGATGCTTGAAGATGTAGAGAATAAGCTCAGTGCAGTTGACAGAAGCACATGTAAGTACCCACTTGTGATTCATATTTTATTATGCATATGTACGTGTTAGTCTGTTAAACACTTTAAAATATTTTATTTTTGGTTTTTTCCCTCGGAAATCCAACCAGTCTGGTTTTCTCATGCTAATTTCTATTTGTTTGTTGACTGTTTAAATACTTGTTTTTCAACATTGGTAATATTTAAGAACATTTTGTTGCATATCTATTAGTGGTTTATAAAAACAGCTGATTCAAAATTATTTAGTTGTATAAATTATTAAAAAATAATTCTGTGTGTGTGCACAAATGTAAGTTATGTATTTTTATAGATTTATGTGATTTATAAAAGTTGTACACTTTTTGCTCAAGGCTTAAAATAATAATTCTAAGTTATTTTCTTCAACATTAAGCTATAACCCTAACTAAAAATTATTTTAAAGATACTATTCATTGATTTATTATTATTTATTAATTTAAGTGTTTTTCATTTTTGCTTTTCCTCTCAGCGTGGGTTCCTGTATGTGGTGAGGGGACCCCCAAGAGAAGATTCTGTTTTTTCAGTTCACCTCCTATGGGATCTGAACATTCATCTACGTGTTTGCTGTGCATGGTGACCCGTGAAGGGGAGGAGAGGATCCTGGTGGTTGAGGGGCTCAGCCCTAACACTCCATTTTGGTATTGAAATTCCTAGGGTCAATAAGCTGATCCATTTGTGCTCGGGTCAACCAAGTACCAGTGCTGAATGTTTTCAATGGCTGTTGTGGACATTGTATCTGATGCTGGTGTTTGGGTTTGGTAATCATGAAAACCCAGGCATTGCTGCAGTGTTCTTGTTTGGCATTGTAATGCATCCCCTCATAGGGCTTTGCACCAAAATATTCTTTCTTTATTATGGATCTACCAAATAAAAATTTAAATTTTGAAGAAACAGTCAATAGGTAAACTACCACATCTTTAAGATTCTGAGAAAAATTTTCAAACTCTGTAACACCTGTACCTCATTTTCTAACACTACATTCTCTTTCAGACAAATGTTTAGGCCAAATTTCTCTCCTTTTTTTATTCAGAAGGGACTAGAGGGTCCTGCTGGCTCTCTTAAGTCAGTAAAAAAGCTTTGCTCTGGTGACATATTGGTGGAAACATCCACTCCTAAACACAGTGAACTCCTTTTGCATTCAAAGGAAACTGGGGATATACCTTTTGAGGTTGTTCCCCATACTACTTTGAATTCATCACAAGGAGTTATTGTTGAGAACATCCATAAATCAGATCTTTCCTGGTTTTTCCATCCAAGGAGTTTCTGCAGTGAAGTGTATCTCCATTTGCAAAGATGGAATTATGGTGCAGACCAGTGTCCTAATTTTGAAACCACATCCACCTGCCACCATCAAGGCAGGCTATCTTAATTGCAAGGTACAATCATATATTTCAAACCCTCTCAGATGTTTCCAGTGTCAGCAGTTTGGTTACTTGAAGACATCATATCATGGTTCCATGATGAGCACAATGCTTATGAGTTTGAAACAGACCCTCATTGTGTTAACTGTAATGGCTCTATTCCACCTTAGTGGTTGAAAGAAAAATAGGTACAGTGTTTGAAAATGATTCAAAATATTAATTACCTTGAGGCTCAAAAGTTTTTGTCCACCACTTCAACTTGGACGTGTGCACCTTGTTTCACAGTTACAGAGGGAGTATAGGCGGATCTCTCCTTGCCTATGAAAGAATTGTTTGAAAATCATATGAAAAGTCTTTTGACCTCCATGGTTAAGAAAGTTGATGAAATTACCTCAACACTCATGTGTCCCTAACATTCATTCCAGCAAACCCCCTAGATCGACTTCCTTTGATTTCGGATATGGGCATTTCCTTGGGTGCCTCAATTTCTCTAGCCTCAAGATGCAAAATGATCATTTGTTTTAAACCCTTAACTACTGGAATGTTCTTCCAGTAACAAAGACTTGCCCAGTCAACCCAGAGCATGGAGATTGATAGACCTCCCTAAAATAAATAAGGATTTTACACCCAGTTTGCCTGCTTATAAATAAAAATGGCTACTTTGATAAGTGAAACTGTTGAGGTTTGTGTTCTAATCTGGATGACATCAAAGCACTGATTGCTTCTTACCATCCTGTGTGTTTTTCTTTGCAGAAAACATTTCTGAAACCTGCTGATATAGTCACCTTTCAGCAGTTTCCTTTGTACATAAATGATAGGTTGTGAAATGGATGGCACTGTTGGTTGATCAGCATGTGCTCACCCTGTATTTTCCACTTGACACACCCTTGGAGGCTGTAGCCATCAGTATTTTCTTGGGTTTTATTATCACTGTTTTCTTCTCTACCTGTTTCCTGGAGAGACATGATCAATCAGACCTTGATGCTCTTATTGAACAGTTGCAGACTCCCTTTTTAATCCTGTGGGATTTTAATAAACATGGTACCCTCTGGGAAGGTGCTGATATTGATGGAGTTACTCTTTAGAGCATGTGCTCTCGGATCAAACTTTCTCTCTTCAAAACTGGTTTCTATCATTTTGAGAAAGACTGGTCACGGTTGATGCCATCCAATCCATGTGCTCTGATGGAAGCTGGATCAAGCCAACTGGTCCTCTTTCACTGCTCTCATGGAACTTGATCCTTCTATCATCCATAAGCCATCAATAGACAGCTGCATGGCATACAGTGACTGACTGTATTATACAGGCAGCTGCTCAATGTTTTCCAAAAACCTTGACATATTTTTCACGATATCCTCATCCATGGTGGAATCCAGCCTCCTACATGGCACGAAATACTCAAAAATGGGCTTGGGATTCCTTTTGTAGGTATCACACACTCTTGAACCACATCACTTTCCAGCAGGCTAGTAGATGTGCTCAGCAGGTAAGACTTCAAAGCCAGAAGGAATCTTGGATTAAATTCACAACCAGAATCTTTGCTACCATAGTCATACGGAACAATATTAAAAAGGTTAGTAGGTGGTATAATTATCTCCCCACTTTTGATATTGCTCCCTAATTGCTAGGAAATAGCTGATGCTTCAGAGCATCACAAATATTCCCGGGAAAGCTTGTGTGAGATATCTATTGCTTCTGCTTCATCCTCCACCTTCTTAGCCATGAATATTTGGGCAAAGCAATCAGTTTTTTTCCTTTTGGGCTGACAGTCTCCATGACTATAATCATCACCCCTTTACACTCTTGGAACTCAAACTGGCCCCTCGTTGGTCTCATAGTACATCAGTACACTGAGATCCTGTGCCATCTATCTTCTGCTTCTCTTGCTATTCATTTAATTGTCTTTGTAACCAGATCTGGCAAGAGAATGTTTTTCTTCCTGCATGGCACCAGACTATTGTCCTATCTTTCTCTAAGCCTGGGAAGGATCTTACAATTCCTTCAAACTACCATCCAGTTGCTTTGATGAGCTTTCCCTGTAAGACCTTAGAGAGGATGGTTAATGCTCATTTTATTTGGCTCCTCTTTCCCATCCAGTGCAGGTAACGACAACAGCACTTCACCGTGGACCCCTTGATTTAACTTGAAATGTTGATCAGAGAAGCTTTTTTTAAAAAAACAATATGTTTTATCAGTATTCTATGATATTGAGAAGAATTTGATACTATTTGTAGGTATGGCATTTTGCGAGACCTCCATTTATATGAGTTACGTGGTCATTTGCCCATTTTTATTAAACATTTTTTAATTGTAGGTGATTTCAAGTTTGTGTGGATTTGTTACTTTCCCATTCTTTCCTACAGGAACTTGGAGTTCCTCAGACCTGTGTTTTGAGTGTCACACTTTTCAGTATAAAGATTAAAACTATCATGAACGCTTCCTGTTACTGTTTCAAATGGGCTCTGATGTCGATGACTTTCACATCTCATATCAGTCATCAAATATGAGGTTTATTGAGTGGCAGCTACAGACTACCCTCAGTCATTCACTAAAGTGGACCACAGCAAATGGATTTAATTTCTCTCTAAAATCATTTGCATGCACTTTTGCTGCCAACAGGGTATTCATCTTGATTCTTAAATCCATGTTGGTTCAGTTGTGTGCCATGTGGTCCCTGAGACAAAATTTTTGGGGCTTATCTTTGACTGTAAACTAACCTTTTATACCACACATCAAGCAGCTATGAGTGAAATGTACAAGAGCACTGAACATTTTCTGTGCTTTCTTTTCCAACACTTGGGGAGCAGATAGGTGTTCTATGCTAAAGATATATTGTGTCCTTATTCGATTGAAAGTGGACTGTGGGTCTCTGGTCTGTGGCTCTGACAGACTTTGACCTTGAAGATGCTGGACCCTATTCATCATATGGGACTTCAGCTCTGCTTTGATGGTTTTACACTTCTTCAGTCCAGAGTTTGTACACGGAGTCTGTCTTATGAACTCCATCTTACCCCTTCTTGTTTGCTACTGTCTTTAATGTATGCTTTGAAACTTCAATCTTTACCATAGCATCCCACCTGGGGATGTGTTTTCCTTCCTCAGTAGGCCATGTTTTTTCAGAACAGATGATCTGCCATTGTTCCTTTTGAACTTTGTATTCACACACAGTTGGATGTATTGGGTCTGTCTTCGGATAACATTGGTGTGTCCATTGTCAGCCCATTCCACCATGGCTTATTACCATCCCCAAATGTGACTTTTCTTTGAGTCAACTGAAGAAGACAGATACACCTGATTGGAAGTATTGCCTTCCATTTTTTGAACCATCCCTCCATTTCCATTTATATGGATGGTTTGAAATTAGGTGACTCCATGGACTCTGCCATGGTTTGTTGTGGCTCAGTGGTTGTATACAGAATCCATTCTACAGTTTCTGTTTTCAGTGCTGAACTGTTTGTCATTTCTCTTGCCCTGGATCACATAGAAGATAAGCAGTACTAGAATTGTAGTATTTATACTGGCTTGCTTAGTTCTCTACTGGCCCTGGAATTGCTTCACATTAGTTCTCAACCTGTTATCATGAATATTCAAAACTGCCTGGCCCACTTCTCTTTAACATCTATTTCTATCCAGTTCTTTTGAATGGGAGGCCATGTTGGTATTTGTGAGAACAAGCTCGCCGACACCGCAGCTAAGTCTTTCTGCTTTGGTGCTAAAACTGCAATGCCTATTCCATACATGAACTATGGTTCTGTATTCATGGCTTGACTTCATGTCATTTAGCAGTCAACTTGGAGTGAGCAATGTGAAAATAAGCATTTCCAGGTAAAGCACTCTATTGGACTTTTACTGTCTTGTTTACATAAGTATCAGAAAGAGGAAATTGTCCTAACTAGACTTTGCATGAGTCACCTTTTTTTAATTCGTAGTTTTCTTTTATCTGGGACTGATGCACCAATGTGTGGTCTGTATGAAACTTAGGTCACATTAGCCCACATTTTACTGTCGTACCATCATTATGATGGCACCATTTTATACGTTTTGTCCCAAAGTTTATTCTTAATGATGGATGGTGTTATTGGTGATGGTAACACTGTCTCCTTTACAAATGTTTTTGGTTTTTTAAAGACCAGTTGCTTATTTAATGCTATTTAAGTTTTTAACTCAAAAATTAGGATTTTTTAAACATGATTTCTCTTTACGGATTAAAGTAAAATGAGTTTGATACAAAATTGGAAAATGGCCATGACAACAAATAACTCAAAATCAGGAATGGAAAGACCAACTTTAGATAACTAACACTGATATTTGAATTTATCTGTTAGTCATTATGGTGAGTTGTAATAATTAAAATTATGCTACAAAAAGTCTTAGAAATTGTATTACTTTATTTTCTCTCTTACTGCTGTGAACTGATTTAAAAATTGGATTTAACACTAAGTTTTTAATTCAAATATTAAAAATTGTTTTATTTTATCTTGATTCCTTTTTAAGAATTTTACTTGAAAGTTTACTTCATTATTGACTACTGTTTTGTAGAAAAATGATAAAATTATTTGAGGTTTAAAAACTTGTGTTTCAAAAGCAGAGGCTTTTTGTCATTTCCCCAAGATGAAGAAAGTTGTTTTTTAAAACTTTGGGTATAGTCTGATATTTTTTGTACATCAGAGTACTTAATAAATATATTTTAAAATTGTTTTTACCAGTTGGGAATCAAGTGGTGGTTCTCTGTTGTCGAAAGTTACAATTTTTCTTTCATGAATTATTTTGAATTTAAATCAAAATTTGAAACAAATTACTTAACCGTGAGTGGTTTTATCTACATACATGCACGTGTACCTGAGAATGGATTTTTATCTTTGAGTAAATTAGTTTTACGTTACAAGTATAATACTATATTAGATATTACGTGTTAATCTTTTACATTAAAAAGTGAAAAGAAATGTGAAAACTTCTGAGTAATTTGTTGTGTAATAATTTACTCTATAGATATCCACTAGGTGAACATTTAGAACAAATTCATTTTAAAGTTTAGCCATCCTTAATGTAAAAAATTTTATGGGGAAGTTTGCATCGCAGTTATTTGGGTACTAAAGATACTAAAAATAATTTGGACAGAAAAAAAAGGAAATTATGATAACATTCCAATGAATGTTTAAACTGATTCATGACTAAAAATATTTTATTAAAATCATAAAACATTGCAGTTCCATAACTATTGTTTATAATGTTTATAAGACTAGTTTTAAACAACATACTTCACTAATATTTTATGGATACTAATATTACAAATTTGAGTCCTACATGGTTAAGGACCTTTTTACAGGGTACTCTATTAAACTTTATTTGATAATAAAGCTTTGTTTTTCTACAGCTATGTGCACTTAGAGATTGAAATATTGCATTCCTGAAAACTTTAACTTGAATTTCATTTTTTTAGTTGGCTTTCCCAAGTGGGAATGTGTGATTTATTCATATTCCCTGAGTTATAACCAAAGAAAGTGAGCATAATGAATGAATTAAATAATAATAAAATTAATGAGGAAATGCAAATTTACATAATTCTAAGAACTTTCCCTTCTGAGTATAATTTTATTTCATTATCTTATCCCTAACTTACATTTCACATTGATGTATAGCATCTCAGTGTTCCATAATTTACTTCTCAGATGCTAAGAAGTTTGTAATTATTCTTGCATGATTTACAGTTCATTGAATATTGCATTAAGTGCTGCATGGTGTTAGACCATATTGATTTGGAATGTAATTCAACAACATACATGTTGGTGTTGCTAATTACTCAATCTGACTATTTGATAATTTAGGTGCTTCGACTATTAAATATGAAAATTCATAATTCAGTTTTTTTTATAATATGATTGTTTGTTGTTTAGTAAGCCTCTCGAACTAATAGGTTCCAAATTAATATTTCACTATTTGAAAACTTGACAAATTAAAATTGGTATTTGTAACTTTTATTCCAAATATAGATTGTTTGGCTCTGTTATTACAGATTCTGAAGAGAACCAGAATGGAGAAGAAAATGGAGTGCTGTCAGAAAGCTCTGACAGTCAGGATAAGCAGCTACAAGAGAGCACTAATTTATCTAGACCATGGCAAAGTACTCCACAGAAAGTAAGAGGAATATTAAAGGAACAGTCAGAAAGAAGCAACTTGAATTTGAGTGCTAATTACAGAGAGGTAGTTTAAGTTTACTTTAATTTTTTTATGGAAATAGACAAAGCAAATTGTTTTTGAATACCCTTGTCTTCTGGCCTTGGGAAGTGAAATTCACAAAGTAAATAGGGTTTTTGCATTACCTGGAATTTATGGAAAATTACTGGAAAAAAGTCGGAAAAGTGCTGGTACTTTTATAAACATGTAATAAAGAATATTTGTTTTTTTTTCTTTGCAGCTTTAAAATAAAAACAGTAAAGTAGTTTAAAAGTCATTCATAATCTTGCCAGTAGGTGTTCTTGCAGTAGAGGCATATAGATATTCCCCAGTCCACTGGATGCATCTACCCACTCAAACTTGATTACTTGTGCACGTGCATACTAGAACCTTTACAAATGGCACTGTGATAATCTCGGTCTTTCATGCTGGAGTAACCACATGAAATTGTGATGCTGTGTAGGAAGTGCATTTTTGATGATTTGTGGATAGACGAGCCACAATATGCTGATTTGCAAAGTCCAGTGCAGTGTGTAAAGTGTAAAAAAATCCTTTGTGTCATATGTGGGTGAGCCAGTAGTCCACAACCACATGGAAATATTGGAAAGGAAACTGCATGGTGCCTGGACATGTTCAGTAAAACAGGACACATTGCTGGACCTATAAGTAATCATTGTTTCATGAATTTTAATGAATTTGTGATTTTGATGATTTACACAAAAACTTCTTATAAATAAAATTAATAAGTAAAAGAAGTATTATGAACAAGGAAATTGGTTTACAATTTGTCTGCGTATATTTTATCTAAAATATTTGAATAACTATCACTGTTAAGTACATTGGCCTGTTTTGCTGATCTAGATAAGGACAATTATTTTTTCAACAAATTAAAACAACATAAGGAAATGCATATTTATTATAATCATGAACAGTATTGTGCTATTCATAATTTGTATGTTTCTTTTTTTTTTATGGAGTCTGATCCTCCACAATTCCCGGTTCAGACTTCATAAGAAAAAAACAACATAAATTATGCCACAATTTTCAGATTTCAGGACATCATTCCCTGAAACTGAGGTTCTTTTAGTTGCTGAAATCTGAAAACTGTGGCATCAAATAAGTCATATCATTTATTCAGTGGTCTATCCAAACTGTTTAGATTTTCTGTGTTTTAAGACAGTACCACAACACCAATGCTCAATCAATTGCATTGTCAGAAAGGAAGTGCTCCTACATGGCCTAGTTTGAATTAGCTCGCTATTTCAGAAGTTTATTAATAGAACAAATATCAGTAGAGGAAAGTAAAGACTTTGTGTTACTATTTGAGTCACTAAATAAAGTTGCAAAGAACTTGAGATGAATATGAGGATGCAGGATGCTAACAAAGTATTCATACATTATCTGACTTCTGAGTTTCTTGGTCATGCCACAGCATATGATATGGTATCTTCTTTTATCCATAGAATAGAGCAGCTAAAGGAAAATTTATCCTTTTTCTTTTTTTGCAGATTTCCAATTGCAGTTGAAAAGCGATAGTCACAAATATTTTTGCGGATTATGAATTGTGGTTTACACATCATACAGTTTTAGAAGATGGTGTAGCTGCATCACAATGGAATATATCATACACCATCAGTAGTTGTTACTGGTTAAAGATGCACCAGCTAGAAGAAAGAATTATACCAAACTTTCTTTCAGTGATATATTTCTTACAAAGATTTATCAACACAGATGGCTAGAAAATCTGGTAGTAGCAAAGAGATTTCTCAAGGTTTAGCTTAAATATCAAGTTGTATGGACAAGCAGTTGATCAGAAGGAACTGACAAAATTTGGGGACAAAATTCTTTGCATGTCTTCATCAAAAGTGTTGTAAAGGTAATAAATTCCTTCCTTACAAAATATCAGAGTCCCAAGCTATTTTTTTTAGCCAAGGACATGTCACGTATGCTGACTGAGCTGATGGCAATATTCATTAAATGTAAAAACATTGAGAAAACGAGTGTAAAATTGTTCTTTATTTTGGGGAAAAAAGGATTGCAAGGACCTCACAATAAAACAGATGTGGGCATCAAAGCAGAATAACCTCTGACAATTGCTAAAGTACTTTTACAAAAGATGGAATTTAGGATGGGATGCAAAGAATTCATGCAAGCAATGATACAGAAGCTACAGCTGAAAGCACCAATCAGATATTCACTGGGGAGGAATCTACACTGATTGAATCCAAGTCATATAGCAACAGATCCTGGCCTTTGTGTGTGTCAAATGAATCAAATATTAATGGTTTTGTGCAATCATAACAAGGCTGCAGTAGATGATTGTGATGCAGCATTGTCTGCATTCAGGTTGTGTCTTTTCAGTAAGGTTCCTATTTTGAAAACATGAGCTTGGATGCTTTCTTCTGTGAATTATTCTTTGCACCTTGCAAAATGAAGTGTGCAAAGGTTTGGTATATTGTGAGACTTGCTTTGCTTCTATTCTATGATCAGGTTAGCACTGAGTGGTGATATTCAGTAAACAAAACATTGGAAAGGATAATTTGTGGCTCAAAGAAGTTATAGGGCCTTATTCAAGCAGCTGAGAGAATTCCGTTAATCCCAGATGATAATGCTAACAGCTTTATTTACAAAGGAAAAGTACAATGTTTCTGTAAAATATCAAAGAAAGAAACTTTGTAGAATGGATGACAACTGTCTTTTGTGGAAATGCAAGTGTAGAGGGATGATGTTTCAAAAGTCTTCCGCCTTTTGTCTTCAGGTTGGACTTTCTAAACGTCATTCTCTACACTTGTATCTCCACAACAGGTAATTGCCGTCCTTTTTACAAAGTTTCATCATGAATACTCTACCCAAACAATCGGTCAAAGAATACAAAGAAAGAAGGTAATTGAAAAGGAAAAACCTTCTGGATGAATTGACAAGTTTGAAAAATAGCAAGAAAACCATAGACTGATAAATAAGAACTTGAAAAAGAAAACAGTTGAACTAGAATATCAAGGAGAGAAAAGCAGAAAGTTTACTCTTAATAATGGTCGAATAGTGTGAGGAAGACAGCAAAATCTGAAACCCTGGAATTAGTTGTTCAATGAATATTTGGACTGGAAACTGAAAGAACAAGTTATTGTGAACAAAACTGTGTTAAGTATTTATCATTAATAGGTGAAAACAAAACACTTTTACCGATTGCTATAATAAAAGTGAAATTTCTGTTATTTACACACTTAATTGTATTATATCTGCATATTCATTAAAATGTGTCAATTTATGATAACAAATTTTGCTGAAAATATATATATTAGATCCCTTACATATTAAAACACGCACCTGGAAATTTGTGTTCAAGGAATTGTAAAAAGTCCTGGAATGCTTTTAGGTGTTGACAGTATGAACCCTGAGTACATGTCTGCCTGCATAATTTGTCTTATGAGTAAGGAAAATCTGGAAAAAATAAATGAATTATACAAAATCCAGTGATACTCCTAGGTTACAGAGAGCAAACACTTAATATATCATTAGTGAAAAGAAAAACGACACAATAGTAATTCTTGGGCATACTATGCATAAACATTGTATTAACTACAGTGACATTTATGTTTACCATTGATTGTCATTGTAGCTGTAATAGATTATATTTCAATTAAATAAATTCTGATTCAGAAAATTTTATTGCATTAATAAAACAGTTCCCAGCTCAACAGTTCTAGAAATAACTCCTAATATCCTGAGCATATTAAATCATTGATGTATTTGTATAGGAAAGAAATTAAAATGAGCAGTTTGATTATTTGGAGGAAACCTCATAGTTCAAAGATTGAAAACAAAGTTGAATTTTTTTATTTTACATTTATAGTTATTTACTTATCACAAATAACTAATAATTACCTAAAATATAATAATTTATCAATAAACTTGTTTTAATTCCTTATAAAAGTAACTGTATATAATATTGCCTGTCATACATGAGGTCATGATGTGTAGTGCTACGTTGACTGGGGTCATTTGCAATTGATATCACTATGAGATAGAATAACGTCAGTGACAGTTAAGGAAAATCTGTATAAAAGAGAATATTGTTTGTAATGTATGATATCAGTAGTTTGGAGATGCATTTAAAAAAAATTGAAATATGGAATGCTTCATTGATAGTACTTAATGGCCCATGTGAGGGTTTCTAAGAATATGTTGCTATTTGTAGAATTTATGTCAGTGATTTACCAAGATATGTCCTGTTTATGTAACTATTGTAATGCATCTGAGTAATATATGAAGCTACTGTTTGCAGAGCCACCAGCACTAGCCCATTGTGCATTGGACTTGCACTTCTCATTTTGTTCTCACAATTGCATGCACTAGTAAAACAATTTCACACTTGGGTCAAAGTAACAGCCATTTATAATGTACTTTGTTTGGTTGACTGGCTGGATAAAAGTCAAATTCAGCATCACATTGAAATAGAAAATGAATCATTTTGGTTCACTGAATAAAAGTGAGAGATCATGCCTCTCAAGACCCCAACTAAAAAGCAACTATCTTTAGTGCTTTTATCACAGAAGTGCAAACTGTAATTTTACTTTTTTTAAAGCCTCACTCATGTGGATTCTCAAAGTTTCCAGCTCTTTTTATCAGCCAACAAACAAGATGCAAGAGACACAAAGGGTTTAAAGGCTGAAAGATAAATGAGCAAGTGCAACTAAACAGAATTGGATTAATAGTTCTTGTATGGGTTTGAAACTATAAGTTTTTCAGACATTGTATATTCTTGAAATCAGGATGTTTTTTGTTTCTCTTTTCTTCTATAGTTATCTGTAAATTGAAAATCAACCTTTACAATTATAATTTTAGTTATTAAACCATCAGACTGTAAATACTTTGTTTTTTCTTATCCATACAGTTAATTTCCTGAAAAGGAAGAAAAACTTCTAAATGCTATGAAATATTTTTAAGAAAGTAATATAATAAATTTTAAAGTTATTTAGCAGTGCAGTAGTGTATAATCTTACTAAAATGAATTCTTATAGTATGTAAGACCCAGCCCAGAACGCCTTGATGCTCAGATTCGTGCCATGGCTAGAACTCAGAATGTGCTAATTCAAACGCTTCTAGACCAGCAGCAGGAAGTGGTAAAAACTAACCATGCAATTGTGGAAGAGCTAAAATTAAACAGAACAGTTATTGAAGAGTTGAAGGTAATTGGTGATTATAATATTTTTTGTAGTTGAACTGTAATTGTACAAGTATAATGATACCTTTTAATGTAGTTTCCATGAGGAAACACTATTGTAAGGTTTCCAAATTGTTGTAAGCTGTATTTTTATTTATATTAGTGAGTTGAAAGGTTGTCAAGGAGATAATTATTTTCAAGATACAGAGTAGAATCAATGTATTTTTCTGAAGTGTTTGGATCTGCATTTACTATTGTACTTGAGTTATTTTGAATAAGTTAATTCTGTGTTATTCCTAGTATTTTTATAGAGCTTCGAACATCATTTTTAACGTAGGCCTATAGCTGTTTGTGACAGTGTATAGGTTCATGCTTGGAGAAATGAGAGAGGAAGAAATAACTTAATTTAGTATTGACACCTGAATGCTCAATTACTTTCATCATATAACTGAAAATATTTTACTAATGAAAGAACAATGTTAACATTATGTATACTTAAAAATAATGAATATATGTTATTTTAATTTAATTCCTAATTGTTTGTTTTTATAAGTTTAATATTCATGCATTTTAGTAAACATATAAAGTGGGCTGAAAAATACAAAAATCTGTAAAAGGAAATCTAGCTTTAGGTTCAGCAGGAAAGTTATCAGATTTCTATTACTTCATCTGACTGCATCTCAACATGAATTTTTATAGTGACATTTTGTAAATAAAGAAGGTATAAATATTCAAGGTATAAATTGTATTGGATATGTATGTTTTTGATATAAATATATTCTCTTATCAGATAACTTGTGTAGTGAGATCTATGTTGCTGTTAAGCTTTTCATGTAATGTAGTTTTGGAACTATATCTTATTCTCTACTATATTGATAATAATAGTTTATAGAATTATTAATATGCTTCACCAGTATTTATGAGGTTTACCATAGTTGAGCATTATTTATATTGACAAATGAATACTAAGGTCGTAATGAGACAAAAAATGTTATAACAGGGCATTTATTCTTTCAACGTTTCAACTACAAATCTTCCTCAGGAGAGTGTGGTGCCATAGTGCTTTACCAGAGTATGTATGCAAATTTTCCTGGATTAGGTTCTTGTTCATTGCACTGTGCTTTCTCCTTCTCTGGTTTGTTATCATCTGTCAACCACCACCTGACCAGTAAGTGTCCTGCTGTTATCTCATGTTAATTTCACAGAAAGGACAACGACAACAAACAGAATGAGAGAGACAAGAAGATGATAGTTGTTCCCAGTGCTTGGGATGGGATGTTCCATCAACAGACAAATGAGACACACAATCACAGATGTAGTAACAAAAACAGAAATAAGATTAAGAGAGATGGACAGGAGACAAACACAATAGACAGTAGAATAGTACTCTGCATTTCAGTTGGTGGATGCAGTAAAAGTTGTATAGGTGAAACTGGGAAAGGCCTGACAATCAGAGTATATGGGCATAAAGCAGATGTCAGAAGGCAATACAAACAACATAATAGTAGCAAATGCAGAGGAAGTGATACATCTGGGTAAATGGTAAGAAACTAAAATTTTCTGCAAAGACAAAAGAAAAGCAACAAAGAAAAGATATAGAAACAAGTCATATCATAGTGAAGAGCAGAAATAGCAGCAAGCCTAGTGAGGCATGGTCAGAATGCTGATTGATTGGGGGGTGGCCAACAGACAAGGATAATGAACCAATCTGGGAGTAGCACGGGGTAATAACTGAGAGTTTAATCTGGGAAAATTTGTAGATATACTCTTATAAATTGCTACTGTGCCACAGTCTCCTGTAAAAGATTTGTAGTCAGAATGTTGAGAGAATAAAGACCCTGCTATAGCATCCCTAGTCTCATTGCTACATTAGCATTCTTAAACATAGCTTTTTAACATGCCCTGAATATTTGCATTGAGGTTCACAATTAGTACTTGGTCACATTTAAAATAAGGGTTGATTTGAACTAGAATGTGCACATTTTGCATATTAACATGCCAGTGTTACATTTGCATGTGCCTGGTTTAGATTTAAATCAGTAATTAATTGTGCCCTCTGGAATTCATTTTTTACACACAAACAAGTTCATATATAGTCATTTATTTACTGAAGCCAAATGACCTGTGAGTGTTAATGTATAAAATGCAGATTTGGGAATGTTAATTTCTTATATAATTGAGTGCATTGAACTTGTTTTAAGAGACTTCTGTTATAGAAAGATCATTTGTCTTGAAAAGCCAGTAAATTTTATAACAAATATTTTCTAAGTAAAAAAATTAAAAGAAGGAAATATATTTTTGAATTAATTTAATAAAATAATGTATATTGAAACCTTTGTTAACAAACTATCCTTTTTGCTAAACATTTTAGCTCTTGCAAAGTGCATAGATTCTCATAATAGGTTTATTTACTGGGTTTCAAATATAAGTATTTATGCACATAATTCAATCAAAAGATGTGTTGAAAGGTTGATGCTTAAGATACCCAATTTTAATAAGACAAAAAAAAGTGTGTGGTTGTAGAGCTATCTGAACTATTAAATTATTTGGTACAAAAAACATGGAAAAGTTGTTTTTTTCATACTTATAATAATACTCTATGCCCAGGGAAGTATTGAATATTATATGAGTCCAGTGTGTGACAGAGAGACTGGACATAATTTCTTGATCTGTGTTATGAATTTTATTTATCTCTGTGATACAATGATTACAACTAATGTAATGTTTCACATTTTCCAATAGCTTCTTTTTATTTGCAGCTTTTTGTATTTCTTTGTTTACTGTATTAAATATACATTGTTATACAAACTATGAATTTCTGGTTAACAACTAATAAACATTGTGAAGCAGCAGATGTGTGGTGCCAGTAGACTTTTTCCATTGATTAGGCCTGATGGCTAGTATACGAGAAAGTTAAAGCCCTGTAATTTAGAAAATACTCTGACTGTGAACTTTATTTACTAGTGTTGAATTAAATAGTATACATTATTATACTATAATATAATATAATACTATATTTTAAAGATGTAGTATTGAGTAAGGAAGTTTAGATACTCTTAATATGAGTGTATTTTCCATGTAACAAGTAATTAAATGTTTTTTGTAGTACTAGTCACACCAGGAAAATAAACAATTTTTTAAAGAGTATACAAATTTAAAAATTTGCCTCAATGTAGAATAGGATTGTTAACTTTCTAAAGATCAAAGAACTTTGTCCAGATCATAGATATTTTGTGAAAATAATTACCATTTAAGGGTTAGAAAAAATATGCTGAAGAAAGGCAGTTTTGTGATTTTATATACATGTAAAGAATTGTTTTAGTAAGGGCCAGTTTGGTTACACTCTATCTGACTGAAATCTAATATTGAGAAAGAACTTTGAATAGCATTAACACATCAAAGGGATGTCATTGTATCATTCATGAATAAAGTATCAATTACCATACAACATTTTCTGTAATTCCATTTAAATGTTAGTAAAAACAAACCTATAGGAATTTGAAGAACAAGTAGATAGAGAAAAGTCTATAGGAGCAAAAATATTATTGGTGAGTATTAACATCTAATGCATTATGATGGTCAGAATTATTGGTCTTGCATATTTTGCAGTTCTTTAATAATTTCCTTATTTTGAAGAAAAATTTGTAAAAAATATTTTTTAAAAATTTCTATAAAATATAGATACAGATGAGTTGCTGCACCAAAAGCTATATTTTCTTGTTTTTTTTTTTACTTTGTAGTTTATTTGCAATACTTCCAGTTATATTATCTTTATTTTTTTGTGGATTTGATGCTGTATTTAATAACCTAACTAGGTGGATTTTAGACTTCATTCTAATGTTTTTTATTGTTTTTTATAGTGATATTACATTTATATTAGTTTTTGTAATTTAGTAATCTATTTAGAATTAAAGTTTTGGAATATTTTCCACACCTGTTAAATTTGTTCTTAAAGGAACAACTCAAAGGTCTTCATTTGGTTGCAAAGTGCTGGCCTAAGCAAAGGTTCTCATCTAAGTCCAGTGCTGGCCAAACAAAGGAAGGAGAAAGTGAAGAAGAAGAAGAAGGAAAAGATCTTGATGAATATGAAGAAAATAACTATCTATCTTACTATCCAGAGTCTTTAGCTACTCATGATTTTAGAAACACTTTTGGTTATGGACCACCATCCATGGTGACTGGCCCATCTGGGCCTTCGGGTGTAAACTATTATCAGCATAGTCAAGACTTGTCAATCAATCAGTACCATTATCCACCTCCAGCAGGACCACCTTCCCTTCACACTCCAAAATATTTTCCACCACCACCACCACTTGCTGCTTCAGGTCTTCCTTTTAGTGAAGGACAACAGCTTCCACAGTTCTCCTTTCCTCCTCCTCCTCCGAATGCAGCTTCCCTCAGTGCTGGTCTAAGTAGGGCACCTGTTTTTGGTTGTCTGGGACATGAACCTGCTGCACCACTCCCTCCTGGATCTATTGTGCCACCTCCTGGTCCACCACCTGTGTTTAATGTTGCTCAGCCCTTAAGGGATGCTCCACATGCTTTTCAGATACCATTACCATCCTCTGTGACAGCAGTGACTCAATCCATTACACTTTCAGGAGTCACTTTTTCACCTTCAGTACTTTCTTCCACTTCAGAACTGTTCCCCTCTTCAACTCCTTCACAACTTCAGATGTTGCTAAACAAGCCACCTGTGCTCTCCACTCAGAAACCAGGTTCTCTGAGCAATAATTTCAGATTTGATGAAAGAGAACAGGCTGCATCTCTTTTGTACAAACATTCAAAAGTAATCAGCTCACCAGTTTCTCCCGATAAAGATAAAAGTTTAGAAGGTGGAAGAGAAAGTGTTGGTTCAGATGGAGATCACAGTTTTGGTGGAGACTTCAAACCTTTGATTCCTCTTCCTGATGAAGTTCCTGTTCAGACTGGAGAAGAGGATGAAAAGGTTTGTTTTTTTGTTTTTATAATAACTTTCAGTTTAAATGCATATAATCTAGAACCTTTTTGTGCCTTGAACAATTATTTTAGAAGTAACACCAGTAGTAATTATTCTAAAAAAATAATAAAAATCTCAGCTATGTTTTATTATGGCTTTTTGACACCAAACATTTTTTGTGTATGCTTAATAATTTTAGGTACTGTTTGAGAACAGAGCAAAACTCTTTCGATTTGTTGACAAAGAATGGAAAGAGAGAGGAGTTGGAACAGTCAAACTTTTACTTCATGAAATTTCAGAGAAGGTTCGTTTACTGATGAGAAGAGATCAGGTATGTTGCATTTTCTCAACCATGGTAGTTTTTTTTGTATACACCAATTACACTGAAAGTGAAAAATAAACATTATTTCAATAATACACGAGTTTGTTGTTATTTTTTGAATGGTGTTTAATGTATTCAAGTTTTAAACTCTATAAGGAAACAATTCTGTTTCAGATGGCATGCTTTGTGTTTGCATACATGTATTTTAATTTTCAACATTTTTTAGTTTGTCATTTGTCAGATAAAATAGTGATAAAAATCTGAGGGAAATATTTTTAATTAGTAATATACTACAGTTATAATTTGTTTTTAAATTAATATACAATACTGAGAATGATTATAGAAACATAGAATAAAAATGTAGGTTAATTCTTTCATTTCAAGTCATGATCAACACAATATAGAGTAGGGAAAAGTAAACATGGAAAGTGTAATTACTTCCGATTAATGTAAAAAAGTGTTTATATTTGTATTCTATATATTGTAAATATGTACATCTTTGTGGTAAATTCTGAAGTTCATGAATATAATCTATGGGATTCTCATTTTTTACATAAACTTTCTAATTTAATAAAAAATGTTCTTATCTAAATTAAAACTGGTCTCTGGATTGTTTATAAATAACTGAAATAATTTGATGATACGAGCCCATATTATTTTAGCTTGAGTGAATTACTATTACTTGCATCTATCAAAAATGCAAGTTTTTAATTTAATTTATTTTTATCTCAAAGATTTTGAAAATTTGTGCCAACCATTATATTTGCCCTGAAATGGATCTGAAACTAATGAAAGGGAGTGATCGTGCGTGGATTTGGTGTGCACAAGATTTTGCTGATGAAGAAATAAAAACAGAGCAGTTCTGTATACGGTTCAAGACAATAGATATAGCTGAAGAGTTTAAGAAGGCTTTTGAAAAATCAATTGAAATTGTTACGAATAATACACAAAAAAACCAAGAACCTACAAAAGAAATAGCTAAGGAGCCAAAAAGTGAAAAAGTTGTAGAAGAGAAAAAAATATCAGAAGATGTAAAATTTGTACCTGGAAGTCAATTGTCTTCTGTTGGATTTGGAGATAAGTTCAAACTTAAGCCTGGAAACTGGATTTGTGATGTCTGTTTGGTGAATAATTCAGCAGAAAAAAACAAATGTCAAGCTTGTGATTCTCCCAAACCTGGACTACTACTGGAAAATTCTGAAGACAAATCTACTTCACTATCTAAATTTACTTTTGGTATTACTTCTCAATCAGGATCTGGGTTTGGAGCCTTGTTTGCAGGGAAACAGGAGAGCAAACCTACAGAATCCTCCTTCCACTTTGGAATACCTGGAAGTGGTTTTTCCTCAGATTTGAGAAAAGAAACTTTCCCTGTGAGTTTTTCTTCAAGTTCTAGAACCAATGTAAGTGGAGAAGTAGTAAAAGGAACTTTAGGGTCTTCTTTAGCAGAAAATATAACACAAGACCAGGAAGTTCCAAAGGCTTCTGCAGATATGTCATTGTCTTCTCAGTTTGGCTCTGCTTCTTTCATATTAAATCAGATGGCTTCAAGACAAAAAGAAGACAGCAAGCAGGGGAGTAATGTATTTGGTGGTTTTTCTTTTACCAATACACCTGTCATTCAAGATAGTAGTCAGATTGAAGATCACCAAATCAAGCAGGTTGGAGTTAAAAGTAAGGAAACATCTCAGAAAACAGAGGCGCAAACTAAAAGCAGCCCCTTTGCCCAGTTTTCTTTTAAACTGGGTTCTTCTGTTAATCAACCAAATTTTGATTTTCTTGGTAAAAAGAAAGAAGAAAATGTACCTGTAAAAGAAACAGAAGTAGAAGATAATCACATATTTGGTTCTGACAAGGAAGTCAGCACATTAACATTTTCTGCTTTATCTACAACTAAATCACCAGAAGAAATTTTTGGCAAAAGCAGTAATTTTAAAGGCTTTCCTGGAAATAGAGTTCCTGTCTTTGGTTCCCCATCTACTAAGGAGAAATGTAATACTAGTGGTATTGAAGGTCTGGAAGAATATGAACCAAATGTAGAATTTAAGCCAGTTATTCCCTTGCCTGAATTGGTGGAACTTCAAACTGGTGAAGAACAGGAAGAAAAGTTGTTTTGTGAGCGTGCAAAACTTTTCCGGTATGCACCTGATGCAAAACAGTGGAAGGATAGAGGGATCGGTGAATTGAAAATCCTTCGTCATCAACACACAGGTAAATGTCGAATCTTAATGCGTCGAGAACAGGTACTCAAATTGTGTGCCAACCATTACATTGTTCCAGGAATGACCCTGTCACCATTGTCTTCTAGTGATCGTGCATGGGTTTGGTCAGCCCAAGATTATTCTGAGGGTGAGCTGAAACAAGAACAACTAGCTGTTAAGTTCAAAGCATTTGATATTGCCAATGAATTTCGTAGAGTTTTTGAAAAGTGCCAAACAGAAGCTCAGAAGTCAGAACTGTATCCAGCAGGAATAGTTAAGTCACCCATGCCACCTGTGAAAGCACCTGACTCTAGTAAGGTTTTAGAACATACAACTACCAGTCAATCCCCTCAGCTTTCTTTAACTGAAATGTTTAAACCAAAACCAGGATCTTGGGAGTGTAATGTTTGTTATGTTCGTAACAATGGAGATGATACATCCTGTCAGGCTTGTGCAACATCTCGTCCTGGCTTTGAAGGTGCTTTAAAAATTGTCAGTGATATTCCTAAAAACAGTACACCTGGTTTCAAGTTCAGCTTTTCAGCTGACATTGGAAAACAACATACTGTTGTGTCAGAAAGTCAAAAACAAGACAAGTTTCAGTTCAAAGTTGTTTCTCAAGATGAAGGTAGTTCAGAATTCAAGAAGCCACAAAATTCTGTATTTGGAAGTATTGCTAACTCTTCTTCTTCTGGCTCATTTGGTAGCTTTGTTTTTGGTGGACAAACATCATCACCCAAGTTTTCTGTGACTTCTGACCAAAAATCAGATTCTAGATTTGTCTTTGGTTCAACCCCTTCAAGTTCCAGTTATGTATTTGGATCCTCATCTGCAGGAATGGCTTTTGGAAGTGCTAAACCCCTTTTTGTTTTAGGCAGTGATGATGATGTAACTTCAAGGCTATCTACCCCAGTTTCAGAAACAGATGTAGAAGATTCACATGGACATCAAGCTTCTGAAATGAAAATGTCGCTTATTAAAGATAATGTTAAAGAAATGGCTGTAATGTCTGACCTCACAGTAATTACAGGTGTCAGCTCTTCGTCGTCAACTCCTACATCCATTTTCACATTTGGAACCCCCACCAGTGGGCAAGATGATGCAGTACAATTCAGGTTTGGAAGTCCTCAAAAACATGAGTTTAGTTTTAGTGGAGTCAGACCAAGAAGTCCTTCTAAAACCCCAAATTCTCCTGGAACTCCAACAGATATAGCAAGTAGAGGTGCTGAAGAGGAGGAAGAAGTAGAACCATCAGAAGCAGACAATGTTTATTTCCACCCTGTCATTCCCTTGCCACCCAAAGTAAGTTTATACTTGACTGATAACTATATACTGTATATACAGCTTATGCTGAGGAAATGTATTCAGTTATTTTAATTTATTATTTGAGAATTCAAGTTAACAAGTAGTAAAGAAGACTACTTTTATGCTTAGTTTTCTAAATTTGGATGTTTATGATGTTTACATTATTTGTTAACCTTAAATGAATTATTAAAATAATTTAAATAGATAGTTCTTAAATTTACCAAAGGCATCTTAATTTATTATTGTTTATTTGTGGTACAATCGTTACAGACTTGTCAGTAACAAGGACGTTAAATATACAGATAATCATGATTGCACTTTAGTAACCCATAGTATTTTGTATCTGAAAATATATTGTAAACAGTATTCTAATGTAAAAAATGCAGCTTAGCTGTGTGTATTTGTTTATTAAGTTGTTTATTGATAGATCATTATTGAAAATACAACAGTTCAGTTTAGAAGAGTTTTGCTTGTCTACATTCCTGAAGTACAACTTCCTGGAAAAGTGAATGTGATTTTGGCTAGCAGTACTAAATTTTTATTTATCCATGTGGACAAGTAAAACAGAATTATCATCATTTTGCCTAGTATTGTTTCTCTTTTATTATGACCTTCAGTTTTAATATAAAGATTTATCTACCCAAGTCTGAATTTGTTTTACTATTACTATTGATCTTCTTATGCTATTGTTTGAAACATGTTAACATTAGTTCAACATTGTAAATATGCACTCATGAATTTCTTTATATTGTCACCTTGCAGCAAACAGGTTTTAGTAATTCCATTTTACTGACATTTATTGACCATATTCTTGGTAGTTTTCAATACATGATGCAAGATCTACTTCATGTGAATATAAGTTCCAATCTGACAACCACAAAATTAGAAATAAAGGTATGGATTCAGTATGACATCATTCCTCAATATTAAGTTCTGTCCAAAGTCTGTCTGCACAGAAATGAAAATGAAATATCTCCACCCAAGTCAATCTACTTTCTATCCTCATACTGTATATAAGTACCTCATTCAGTTAATCACTTTTTCAAGATGTCATCCAAGTCACTAACCCTGCCTCTTTGTGGGAAGGAAGGGCAGCAGTATCAGTAAGATTAGTGTAAGTATTATTGGAAATACACTTTTAGTTCATGAAAGTATTAACCTCCAAAACATACTTAACATCTTCTGATACTGCAGCGAAAATCCCACACTGAAAAGATAAAAGAGCTGGTGTGGGCTTTATCTATACAGAAAGAGTTTGCATAGAACAGGGGTATACCAAGATAAGTGATACAAGTGAGGAAATCAAAATATATCTGCATTTGCATACCGAGAGCACAGTTCTTGTATCAAGGGTAGAATAGTACATAAATAATAATCATTTAAAGGCCATCTCCAAACAAATAGCTGAGGTTTCATAACTCGGGGTTGA
The DNA here is from genome assembly GCA_011833715.1 of Carcinoscorpius rotundicauda. Lineage (NCBI taxonomy): Eukaryota > Metazoa > Arthropoda > Merostomata > Xiphosura > Limulidae > Carcinoscorpius > Carcinoscorpius rotundicauda. The sequence goes on from CM022395.1 coordinate 55,379,816, forward strand.
AATTAAAAGGTCTTGTTCCTTATATCCAATGTTGAAAATTATGGTTATTGGGCCACATAGAAATACCTTTGATTGGATCCAAACCTGTATCTCTACAGTGATGCATTCTGAACCACCAGAATTATAACAAGAAAGTAAGCATCATCAAAGTGTAAATCTTTTTCCATCTGAAGAAGTCTGAAAGGCAACACTCAAAGCTTGAAACAGTGAGATCATTTACACTTTACTCAAGCAAAGGAACAGAACTTGTATGGAATTATGACTGTTCACTCTCATATTTGAACAAAGTGGGCAAGGAACAAGATTTTTTTAAAGACTTCTTAGTTACACTAGTATAATTCAGTGAGGTAATGTACATTGGTGAGTCCTGAGGAACAATGCTTTGAAAACTGTGCAGTAGGTGAACTTTGTCCATCTAAATTTTTAAAAGTAAACCAACCCAAATTTTATTCAGTCCTAAGGTTGTCAGGGACAGGCAGAATTCCCTTTAGCTTTACTCGTGATAGTCCATGAATGTCAGTCCAGGATAATATGGTAATATCAACTGGTAAGCACCTAAATATTTTTATGGAACACCTCATTTCTACAGAGCCTGTTGCAACCAGTAGAAAGAATAATCAAATTGGCTACTATTACAGAACTGAAGTGATAAAAGTACACCTGTCTTAGAAACATTCATCACATAGTAAGATTCAATGAGAGCAAAATGTTATGGACTCTTCAAAATAGAGAGAAAGGATGTTAAAATGACCATGGACATAGTGGAAAATTTCCAGATCTTGAAAAGAACATGGAAGAAAAACATCTATGAAAGTCCAAATACCAATCCATAAAATGTTTCTCACAAATATCAGTGTGCTGAATCTGAAATGTAACTCTGATTCCTCACCTGTAAAAACCGTATGCAATATGGATATTTGTGAATCCACCTCTAAGGAATTGAAGAAAATCTCAGGAAGCTGAAGGATCCCAATGAATACATAGTTAAGACTATCACCACAAAAGGAAGTGAAGTGAGTCACATAACACCTCAAAGCCTGACAGGCCAAAACAAATTATCAGATTGCAATTGACTGCAGAGGTGAGAAATAGAGACTTTTGAAGAGGGATTTATCTCCTTCCATGGTTGCCAGAGACTTAAAAAGGAAGGTTATATTGGTGTACAGCAGAACCTAAAGAGAGAAAGAGAGTCCTACAAACAGGGTAACAGCTCTAACTTTTGACAACCACATGCCAGCAGCCAAAAACAGTCATTAAGGGAAAGATGATACATGGTACATGAGGCTAAATGCTTGATTGTCATTGAAACAGGGCATGCAATATCACCCTAATATCCTGGTTAAATAATTGAAAAAGCCATTTGGGAAAAATGCTGGTTAGCACTGGGTAGTCCAGAACCTTAAGATATTTAGAGTAACAGATTGTAGTTGAAAAAGTTGTGTGACTTAAACAACAGACAAAGCTAGATACAATTGATGATTTGGTCAGAACATAATATGGCAAACACATTTGGTTAAGTAGGCACAAACTCCTTGAATCACACCTCATACAATTTTAGACATTAAACCCTAATAAGCTTAAAAAAGTATGTGTAGAATGTGGATCTGAAGATGCCTCAAGAATGATAGCCAATTAAGGGTAAGAAAAGACTGGAAGAATAAAAAAGTGGGTTGAGATAAGAATAGCAATCATCCACCAATTTCCCCTTGTCCCATGCAAAACAAATAAACAGGAATAACATCACAGAAGAACAAGATAACTGTCATTATTACTCCCAGGACCAGTAACCCTGTTCAGATGGGGTTGGAAATACCACAGGTTGGGAGAATAATGGAAGTGGGAAGTTGAATGACAAAAAAAAACCAAAAAAACCCACAAAAAAACATTTGATCCAAATTGCACTAATGAGGAGCTAACTTAGTAAATAAAGGCATCAGAGTCCAAATTCTCCCTAGGCAACTTTAGAAGCCCTGGGAGAAAACATCTTGGGTTCAATGTGCATCTCCATGCTTTGGCATGGTCGATATCAGCGTTTGCAGCACACTGGCTGGAATGTTATTCCAAGTGGCGAAGATGGCTTCACGAAGTTCATGCACTGTTTGGAATTAACGTCCATTTCTATGGACTTACTTCCCTTGCCATCCACCCTTAACATTTTCAGTGGGGTTCAGCTCAAGCGAACACGCTGGACGGTGCAAAAGAATCACGTTATTCGCCATGAGAAAGTCTTTTGTCCTACGGTAATTATGGATTGCAGCATTGTCCTGCTGAAAGATCCAGTCATTTCCACACAAACGAGGACCTTCAGTCGAAATGGATCCTCTCTCCAACATGCCAATATAGCCAGCTGCTGTTTGATGCCCCTGTATAACCTGAAGCTCCATTGTTCCATGGAAGGAGAAAGCATCCCACAACATGACAGAACCTCCTCCACTGTGTTGTATAGAAAATTCTCCAGTGGGGTGTCTTTATCATGCTAGTAATGTTGGTAGCCATACAGGTTAAATATTTTCTCATCAGAGAACAAAACCTTCTTCCACTTTTGTACGTCCCATGTTTGGTGCTTCTCAGCAAAGTTTAACCAAGCTATTTCATGGTGTGGAAGGAGGCGTGGCCTTTTGAAGACGTTTACAGTTTTTAAAGTCTTTCTCTTGTAGATTCCATCTTATTGTTCTCGAAATGCATTTTGTGTCCGAAAGGGCCTTAATCTGGTTTGACGATCGGCTTGTGTCTCACTGGACAACTCATCGAATTCTTCTGCTCAACGCCAGTGAAATTTTCTTGGGCCAACCACTTGAATTCAGTTTTGTAAATGGGAAACACTTATTAATCTGAAGACTTCAGCTGATTTATTTTGTGAACTGAATTGGAAGATTGTTAACCATCTTTAAACTTGTTATTGTTTAGACTGATGCAATTGAGCTCTAGAAAAATTAGAAAACATAATAAAACATTAAAGAGATAAATCATTAAAAAAAATATATAAATTCTATTTTTCTTTGCATCTTCAAACATTAAGTTAAAAATTGTAAAATCAGGGCTTAATTTTCTTTATATTATGTCCTTTTTTGTTTGGTAATTTGTCAAATTTTGTAACTTCCATGTATAATGCATTAATGGAGGAAATTTGTAACTAGTCAGACTTGTATGTTTTGAAACCATTTTCTAACTTTAATATGTGTACCAGTGTACCAGGCTTGCAAAAGCCTTGTGAAATTTTATTTTTCTGTAGAATGAGTTAGTCATTATGGGGCAGATATCATTATCTTAGTTTTCGTGTAGAACTCTGTAATCTACAAGGGCTGTTTAAAAAATATGTAGACTGACGTCATAATACAATATGTACTTTATTTAAAAGTTACAGGTCTGGGACCCCTTTAACCCTCATACACACAGTTGGGGGTCAAAAATGGGCCCACTTGTGTTTAAGTTGTTATAGAAATATCAAAGGTGTGACTTTCGGGCCTAAAAATGTACCAAATAAAATATATACTAATAAAGTATTATACTAATACGTTTAACATGTATTTTATGCAAATGTGGTATTACACCCCTTGTCTAATGTCGAAATTCACGTTTTCCACATTGGGGGTCATTTTTGACCCCCCGTTTAAAAAAACTCAATTACATTTCTGGTAAACAATCAAATAATATATTGATATGACATTTTGTATTCTAGAACATTCTAGAACACTATAAATGTTCTCGAGCATTTTAGAATGTTCTGGGACACAAAATTTCTATAAATGATGCTGCCCCATACAATGCTTACCTTCTCTATCGTCAGCACCATCCAGAATTCATATCAAAGTACCAAAAAAGAGCAAGACGTGAATTTCTGAAGTTGCTTACTGATGAATTACTGCCTGAAGAAGATACAAATGAAGTGTTTCCTCCAAAAAGACAAAAAGTTGCTGAAGAGAACGTTAGGAAAGGGTGTCAAATATACACGTGATTCAAGGAAAAAAACTTCAAAGTGTATCAAATGTAGTAAAATGGCTTGCAATGACCATAAAGTTACCCAGAGTGTATGCATAAATTGTATAGAATAAATATTTTGTCCAAATTTATACTTTGCTTATATGAAAATAATTTTTTTTTTTAATATTTTTGGTGGGGGGTCAAAAATGACCCCTAGTGTGGGCAACGTAATTGTTTTGAGTGTGTGTACTAGGGTTAAAGTACTCTCCTCACCAATGCACACACTTATCCCAACAATGTTTCCACTTGTTGAAACAGTCCTGGTATGCTTCTTTTGTAATGTCCTCCAGCTCCTTCGTTGCATTTGCCTCAATCTCGGGAATCATCTCAAATCATTATTCCTTTCAATGGTCTTTTGAGTTTAGGGAACAAGAAAAAAATTGCAAGGTCAGGTGAGTAGGGGGGTGGGGAAGAACAGTGATCGAGTGTTTGGCCAAAAACTTGTGCATTCTGAGGCACAAATTTTGCAGCAACATGGTGAATCTTCAATTTTTCGGTCAAAATCTCGTAACAAGATCCAACTGATATCCCACACTCTTCAGCAAGCTCCCTTATAGTCAGACGTTGACTTGCCATGCACCAGGGTGTTGATTTTGTGGACGTGTGCCTCGTCAATTAACACAAAATTACACAGCAAATCGTTGCTCCCTCAGGTCATTCATTCTGAAATCTGCCAAACAAATAAACTGCACTTCACTTAAAACCGCGTCGCTAATACACAAATGAAGATATCTGTAATTGGGAAATGGCATTATAATCAGCTGATCTGTCTGAACCTAGCGACACCAAGTGGATTTCCCTGGAACCAACTGCAGCTGCTCAATTCAAACAGTCCGCATATTTTTTAAACAGACCTTGTATACAGCTATACTTTATCTGAATGCAGTAGTTAATGTTTTTAATTTCTTTGTGAAAATTTTTGTTTTAAAGCATTTAGCATGGACTCATTTTGACTCAACACATGACCTCTTTGTACTTCTTTAGTCTGTAGGTTTAATACTACTAACCATAAAATTTGCTAATTTTTCACAAACAGAAAATCATATTTTTCTGAAGTATTTTAAATAAGCTAAAAATGTTTGTGGATGTATCAGTATTTGTTTTGAATAATCTGTGTGAAAAAGTTTTGTGTTAAGATTAAATACTTTTCTTCATCTCAGATTTCCTTTGTTTAATCTCTAAAATCTGCTAAATACATTTCAGACTTTGTTTTTCACTAAAACTTTATATTTTGTTATTTTCTCGACCCAATCTCTATACAGAATAGGTCAATTTGACTGACCTTGTGACTGCCAATATATATATTCTTTTTAGAATTACTTGAAATTGTAACATGAAACTGTTATTCTGTTACTTTAAGCTCCAAACAGTATAGATTTATTTATAATTATATATTGTTTTATTGCCTTTTGAATCATGTTCAACTATATCTGCACCATTCTAAGTTGTAAATCATTCGGAAAAGATACAGCTCATGTTACACTATTAAATTACGTTGCTTACAAGCTGCTCATATGAGTGCCTTGCAAAATATTTGTATCATATTTATTTTACTTAATCTAGCCTTAACTAACCTGAAAAGATCCCTTTTTACATTTTAGTTGAATATATAATTGATAAATTGTAGGCATGAAAAACATGAAATAAAATACTTCTTTTTTTCCTTGCTGTCATTTAACATTTTAACCCTACTTTTATACTAATGGTAGTAATTTTTATTACTATAAAAATATTTTTTATTTATTTAAATAATGCATCAAAGAACATTGACTAATAACTTGCAAAAATTAGACAGCTTGCCTTAACTCTCAAATTTGTAATTTCTAACTGTGAGAAAATAGCTGTTACAAATTCATCCCAACAGTTGTTCACTGAATGAAATTGACAATTATCTGTTCAGGACAATGTTATAAAACATATTTGATAGATGAAAACTTGACATTCTACTAGTTATATGTGATACGTAATTAAATGTAAGAACAAACTATTAACAAATCCTGAAAAGGGGGATGTGATGTGGGTGTGTCATTTTATTTTGATGGCTTCATAATCAAACAAAATTGACGGCTGGAGAAGTTGATTAGTCTGATCAATGGCAATTTTGACTGTGTGGTTGGCTAGTGGACAAAATAGAGAAGATGCCTAGAGAAAAAATGTCATATTTGAGTTGGAAATTCAGGATTTTTAAAATATTGCCTATGAATATAAAATTAAGAACTTAAAACTTGATTCTATTAAAATATAGATTGTTAGCTAAGTCTTCACTCTATATTAACTGATATAACAAACAAAAGGTTGTTTAATAAAATTTGAATATAAGACCCTGAAACTTTATTTCATGGACAGAGACATGTTAACTTTCTCTCACCCCATTATCATTCAAAGGTACAGCAGCAAAAGTTTGATAGTAGAAGGAATCAACAAAAAAGCTGTTGGTTTAGGCAGTTTGTCACTTTGAAACAGAAAATGTCTTTTACCCTTAAGGAGATCATCACTGGAAATAAGTAGAATTTCAAAAAATCAATCACCACAATTAAGACATTTTCATTAGTATTACTTTATTACCTTTAAAATAAAAAAATAAACTATCTATTATGTCACAGTTAATAATTACAGTTTTGTTTTAAGCTTGTAATCAAAAATAAATTAAATTTGCAGTTTGAATAAATTAGCAAAAATGTTCACTGAAAGATCCAAAGATCCAGGAGTTGATGAGGGTTGGAAAGATATGATAGATATATTTGACATGCTTACATTACATCAAAGATGCTTACTTATCAGTTACTTGAATGAGATGAAATTTTTTGAAATGTAAAATATCAGTTATTTAAATAACTTTTTTTTACTTGGTTAAATATATTCAAAAAGGTTTCTCATCCATAACCTTGAAACCTGTAAACTACCTGATGAGATCAAGTATTTGCATAATTGTTTTCTCACAACTTACAAAACAGGATTAACTTAAGCACTGAATAAGTTGTGTTGTACTTCTATGTGTAACAAAATGTTAAGTATAAAATTACATTAATTAGAAAAGTATAATCTTATAACATTCAATCCAATAAGTATACAAGTACAGTAGCTGTGATAAGAGCAATATAAACCATAGCTGAATAAAATGTGCATGATGTTAGTGGATTATGATAGTTTTACAATCTGAAAATAAACAGAAAAAACTCCCTGTCCAGGTAGCACAAAAATCAAGTTGGTGTTTTGGAAATAATAAAATTTTTTTGGTATGAAAGGCGATTATTTGATTTTAAAAGGTTTGTTATTTCAAAAGTGTAGTTCTTCTAGTAAAATATCAAACATTTTATCAAAAGTATTTTTTTGAATACTTAAAGAACACTAGACATGAAGAAAATTAATTTCAGAAGTACATTTCAGGCATGACTGTTTTACTATCCAGTTAAAACCAAAGTATACCATATAATTCAATCAGTTTGATCTTGTTAGGCTTAATACATACAATATAAACGTTGAATGGGTTTGTACTATTTTACATTAGTAAAGTGTAAATATTAATGAGAATCCTAACTGAAATATAAAAATGTATATATGTAGTTTTTGTCATTTGGATCAGTAGTGTGATGGAATAGGTGGAAGTATACCATATAATTCAATCAGTTTGATCTTGTTAGGCTTAATACATACAATATAAACGTTGAATGGGTTTGTACTATTTTACATTAGTAAAGTGTAAATATTAATGAGAATCCTAACTGAAATATAAAAATGTATATATGTAGTTTTTGTCATTTAGATCAGTAGTGTGATGGAATAGGTGGTTTTGCAAAGGCTTCTAAAATAAGTTAATTAACTGAAAGCATGTAGTTAGGTTTTCAAAATTAAGTTATAAAGAGATTGAATTGTATGAACTGTTGTAGAGTCATTGATGTGTCACATTGAGCATGCTTGACAAACACTTATTTTGAGTTAACTTTTCAGATTGAGGTTAAAACTGGAGAAGAAGGAGAAGAGGTCTTGTACTCTCATCGTGCCAAGTTATATATATTTGTTCAAGGAGAATGGAAAGAACGAGGCATTGGAAATGTGAAACTTCTGCTCAACTCTTCGACTGATCAGATTCGTCTTTTGATGCGTAGAGATCAGGTAATTTTTATCAGGAAAACATAATAATTAGAGAGCAATACAGCTAGCAGATTAGCTCAATTTGTTAATCAGTTACATTAAATTAATTAATTATTCTGTTAAAACTGTTTTGGCATAGCCAAGTGGTTAAGACACTCAACTAGTAATCTGAAGATTGTGGGTTCGAATCCCTGTCAACCCAAACATTCTTGCCTTTTCAGTCATAGGGACATTATAATGATGGGCAATCCCACTATTCATTGGTAAAATGAGTAGCCCAAGTGTTGGTGGTAGGTGGTGATGACTAGCTGCCTTCCCTCTAGTAGTACATTGCTAAATTAGGGATGGCTGGTGCAGGTGGCTCTTGGGTAGCTTTATGCAAAATTCAAAAACAAAGAAACAATCTAATGAAACTAATCATTCTACAGGGTGGTCGCTAGAAAAGCGGAAAATTTGAGGGTCAGATAAGATCATGAATAAAATGCACGGACGACATTTTAAGCATCTACGAGTGTAATATAACATATGCCTTTAGAAAACTTTGTAAAAGTTATTCTTTGTAAAAATAAATAGCTGTTTGACAAATTTTCTGCTTTTCTAGCAACCACCCTGTATTTTCAGGTTTTGGGTGGATTTTTGAAGATATTTTCAAACTACCCTTAATTTAATCATAGACTTCTTCAAGTGCAACACTCTGGATTAAGAAATTTTTGTGTTTTGTTGTGAGCTGTTGTACATAAAAATGTATCATGTATTTAACTTATTACAACAATTGTAGTAAGATGGAAGTGTGATAAACACATTTCCAGTTGTTTCTTCTTAACTTTTTTACAAGAATAATTGCACCAAATAAATTCTTTATTAAAAATATTCTTTGTAAAGATCCTTGTTCCCAGTGTGTGACAAATATGTAATTCATTAAAAACAGATTTATGCTATTAGTAAAAAACAAAAATGGTACAACATTTGGCAGAGAAATTTGTGTTACCTGAGTACTTTTTTGCAGAGATTAAAAGTATTTGACGAGGTGGAAAATAAAGTATTAAAATCTTGGTAAGGTAAATATTCTTTAATTATAATTTAAATACAGGCATTTCAGAGTTTTTTGTTTTTCCCTAATTTCATCAATTGGAAAAACCTTAAATAAAAATGATAAAAAATTTCGTATGTATAAAAGTATTTTAATCAAGAAGTGATTGATATGTTTGTTTACAGTATATTCATAAAGAAAATAGAAACAAATACATTCTGACAAATCACGAACTGAAACAACTTTAAGTTTATAATACTTGGCAGTGTTTTTGTGAGATGTGATGGCACTCACACACTCGAGTGTCATTTATCATATTTTAATTTCTTGAAAATATATTAGGTAAATTTTCAGTTGTAGAATTTACAATAAACATTCTTTGATATGGACAAATTCCATTGGACTGAAGCTGCATGATGTAATGTTTGATTGTTATGAATATGTGTAGTCATTTCTGAAAAACCAGTTTAATAAGCAAGTATTTCATTAATAAACTTTTATTTTGAGCCAATAATTAAAGATAATAAATTTTAAATTGTTGTTTTTGTATATATAAAAGAACCTTACAGTGACATTTGTAAGATTGTTATTAGTCTAAGTCTAGTAATTTGTGACATAGTTAAATGAGAAATTTATTCAACCTTTGCTATATTTGAATACTGAATATTAACTTGCTTCAATATTTATTACTAAATCAAACTTACCCCAAGTAACACTGGTTATGTTTGTAGGTTGTATTTAGTTAGCAGTAGGGTATTTTAAAATTATAATTAGCCGATAATTTGTTTAATGAATTTATGAAGTAAACAGAAACAAAATGTGTCTTAAATTAAATTTTAACATACATATATGTATATACTATATTAATAGTATGAAGAACATAGTATTAAAACAACACAAAATCTTACATTGTACACCCATGTATTTGTTGAAAGAGAACTTAACAATAACTGGTAAAAGAATTAATATTGCATTTGTGAAACATAGAAAATAAGTTGAAATAATTTGCAAGACTTAAAAAAATGTTTACATTCTATGTAAAACTACCTCAATGTAAGTACTCTTCTTTCTCTTGTAATTGATCTCAAAGTTGACCCTAGTATTGCTGACATAATTTGTTATACCTGTAAGAAACAAAGTAATTATGTAGAACATCATTTGAAATTGAGTATGTTACACAAATACATGATCTTATTTTCATGTTTTAATTGCAAATTCTGAAAAATACTAATACTGAAAACTTTTGCAAATGTTGACTTTCTTTTTCCTGTTAAATCAAAAGGACATAGTTTTGTTCCATTCACAAAACCAACACATTAAATGTGCATCTTGCATACAGTAAACCTTGTTCTATGCTTTTTTTAAAATTTAAATGTTTGAATTATTTTTGGTTGGAGAACTTTTCAATGTTATGTGATGAACACAGCTCAGTGCTGTAAATTTCTATTAAGTGTAGGAAATGATTTCAGCAGTATTAAAATGTGAGATATTATTGAGCATTCAGTAGATTGTTTATTCAGTTAGCCAATTTCTTAATTCAAGACTAAGCATTGGGTGTGAATAAAAGTGATAGGGTTACATAAGAAACCAGCAAACAAGTAGCTATTTACTGTCATTGCAAAGTTCCTTGTAATAGTTAGCTACCTGATAATTGGTTTTGTGAATGGTAAGTATCTGATAGTTGTTCACTGAGTTTTGATGTTTATGTATTCTTTTTCAAAGGTTCTAAAGGTGTGCCTCAACCACTGTATTACATCTGATATTAAGTTCTGGAAGAAAGATGATCGTTCATGGACATGGGGAGCAACAGACTTTTCTGAAGGGGAACCTAATCCAGCACGCTTTGCCATACGTTTCAAATCAGATGCAGTTTCTCAACAATTTAAGACAGTGATAGATGATGCTCAGAAACAACTGTCCAATGGCCAGATGAAAAGCAAATGGCATCCTACATCTTCTGACAACATACTCTCAGAGAAACCTGACTCTAAACCCTCACCATTGTCTACATTCTCTTTCCGTCTTGATAAACAAGCTACACCATCTGCTAAAGGATTTTCATTGACAGATAGATTTGGTATCCCTCCACCAAGCACTTCAAGAAACCTGTTTGGAAATATTTTGCCAAAAGCACAAGATAAGGATGACCAGGGTGGTATGCATCATCAGTTCACTGCATCACTCATGTTTTGTAATTAAATGTCATTGGTTTGCAGATAGTTCCTTCCAAAGCTAAACAAATACTTTCCTTTTGTAAATAATACACAGTGAATTTCTGCTTGTAGAAAATTGTTGTGACATGAGTGTTTATAAATAAACATAATAAATTTTAAGAGGGCAAACAATGCCAAGATAGTCTTGGTATTTTGTTAACATAGTAGCTTAGGCAAATTTTGTGATATGCCATTCTGCAGCTTATTTTTAGATTTTGTTTTTGGGGTGGGGAGTGTGTTTAATTCTGGTTCTGCAGAAGTCCTGTTTGTTATTATAATGATAATAATATCAGAAAAGAGTTTTAAATTCAGATGAAGTTAATATGTATACAACCCTAACTTTAACAATAAAAAGTACATTACTTTTAGATGATGACATAATTATTACAAAAGAAAAACAAGCAAGTGATAAAAAAAGAGCTAAAGCTGAACAACTGAAATTGCCTCCTAATTTTTACCTCTATGAAGAAAAGCCACCATGTCCAGGCTGTCGTGGATGTGACAAAGAAGTTGACCAAGATGAGGAAGGTATAATAGTAGCTGAAAATGTGTATTATTTTCCTCTTTTTTTAATTTGTTTTTAAAAGAATTATAGGATATTAATTCAGCTTAAATTTCATTTATAATGTTCCAAAGTACCAGTAGAATGGTTATAAAGTAGGTTTACAGTACAAGATCTAAAACTGAAAACTAATTTATTGAAGCCCATTTTGTGCACAAACTAGGTAACACTGATTTTATAATTTCATATTTGTGTTCACAATGAATAAATTTAGAAACTGGTAAAAAAACTAAAAATGAAATACATTGCAGAATAATGATTTTGGCAGTAGTTGAATTCTCTCAATGCTCCCCAAGAAGAAAAATATTAAAAATACTGTGTAAAGGCATCAATAAAGTTGAAAGATTGATTTTTGTTCTAAATGATAGTAATGATAGTTGCTTCCTTACTGTTATAAATATAAAATCTTCATAAAAAGAAATGCAAAAGGCAAAATTTGAGACAGATTGTTAACAAGTTTATTCCGGGTAGTTCTGTATGACGGGTGAAACTTTGCACATTCACAGATTGTTAACAAGTTTATTCCGGGTAGTTCTGTATGACATGTGAAACTTTGCACATTCACTGCTGAACATCCAAAGTCTGCAAAGGCAGTCCACACTCACTAGTTGAAGTGTAACGCCACTTAACGTTAATAACGAGTATGCCCCCCATGAGCATCAATAACTGCTTGGCATCTTCTGCCCATTGAAGCAATGAGATGATGAATCACATCCTGTGGAATGGCTGTCCACTCAGCCTGCAAAGCTCCTGCAAGCTGAGGTAGAGTCTGCAGTTGAGGTTGTCGCCTTCGCAGACGTCGGTCCAACTCGTCCCAAAGATGTTTGATGTGGTTTAAATCTGGTGATATGGAGGGCCAAGGACGAAACGTTGATGTTATGGTGTCTCCAGAAGACAGTGGTGAGTCGGGCTGTGTGAGGATGGGCATTGTCACATTGAAAAATGTTGATGTTCACCGTGATGGGTTGCACATGGGGCCTAAGAATCTTGTCGACGTATCGCTGAACCGTAAGATTCCCTCAAATGTGCAAAAGTTCTGTTTTGGCAATGTAGGCGATGGCAGCCCACATCATGATGCTGCCACCACCAAATCTGTCAACTTCCTGCACACAGTTTGCTGCAAAACGTTCACCTTGGTGACGGTAAACACGGGTCCTTCTATACTGCCTACGAAGCATAAAACGTGATTCATTGCTGACCCAAACATGCCTCCATCATCGATGAGGCCATACCTGATGTGTCGGAGTCCACTGCAGCTGTGCTTGATGATGTTGCTGGGTGAGGATAATGCCTCTGACTGGACGTTGAGGTTGGATTCCTGCATCTCGCAGATGGTTGCATACAGTCTGATTGGAAATTGTACACAGTCCTGGTATGATTGAGGCAGTAGACATCACAGTGGTGCTCCTGTCCCATAGTTGATGTAATCGGATGTAGCGATCTCGTGCGGGCATGGTCACGAGTTGATCCACTTTGTTGGTGACGATTCCATAGCCTTGTGATGGTGCTTGGGTGAACATTCACAGCTCTGGTAACATCTGATTGAGATTCGCCTGCTTCCATGCAATCAATGGCGTTGTTGCGTTGTGCTTCTGTCAGTCTTGGTGTAACTGTATTGTGTGTTGGTGGCTTAACACTGAGCTATGAAAACTGTAAACCAGTCACTTTTATAGGGATTTTGCACATGTTGCAGGTGCAGAACATGCAGATCTCTCAAACAAATTTATTGGACACGATTACGTTTTGGCAAAAATTCCAATATTTTCCTCCATTTTCAAAGTGAACAACTTTTGTAATTTTGGTCTGACAATCAGTGCCTTAACACATGTAACATCACATACTCTGAGCTTGTAATGTTATTACATATATTTCTCTTTAAAATAAAAATATCCCTTTTGTGTTTCTTGTTTTGAAGAGTATATGTTTAATTGCTCTTTTGTGTAATATAGATAGTGTATTTATTGTGTGTTATAGAGTCTGTACAAATAACATATGAAAAGAAACCTACAAAGGATCAGATTCAACTAGCAGAGAAATTAAAACTACCTCCAACTTTTTTTATGTATGAAGACAAGCCACCTTGCCCAGGATGTAGAGGGTGTATTGATAATGGTAAACACTTTGTGTTGTTGTTTTCTCATTTAAACTCGGAGGTGAACACTGGTTTTCATAAAATGTGTATTTAAATGTACAAAAATTTTGTATGGGTTTTATTAATAAGTGCATTATGTACACTAACTATAAATAGTTATTTTAAAAACCAAATATATTTATCAAAATTTTGTCAGTCTTGTGAGTGTTAATTCATATAATTAATATTTCTTGAGTATTTTATGCAGAATATTGTAATGTTTATTGTTGTTACCAAGTGTCAGCAGCATTTTCACGATGTAGCTGTTTTAAATTAGAAAATAGTTCAGAACAAATAAAACAGTGAGGTCAAACAGAAATTAGTCAGATTTTAAATACTTATTACTTTAGATTTTAAGAAGGCTAATTTTTCTTCATAAATATGGATACATTGGTGATACGTAAATATGGGCTACTTGTGATGTAACTCGGTGCATGTGCTATGTGGCACACGTTAGATTTGATAGTGGAGATAACTCAAGAATTGTTTTTGCTTTGTGTATTGTGAAATTTGTCCGAAGATTTTAGTATTTTTTTAGCCACTTTTGTTGAAAAAAACGTAACCCGTTTCTAGATACAAACTTATAAAATGGTATAGTTAGTGTATGTCAAGTTGAGTTCTAGAAATCATGTGCTACTGTTTAAATTACTGGAAAATAGAAATTCTCAATCTGTTTTTTACTGAGTAGAATACACGTGGGACAAACCTGAATCATATTGTTATGGCCTTCTCGGGGTGCCATGTTTGTGATTGGTGGAGCTATCAGTATTATTGGAATTGTTTTAGTACATCTCATGTTAACCCCTTAATTGTTGTTTTGAGTTGAAAAAGCAGATACTCCACCATAGGTTTTATTCTAGACTTGCCAGGAAGGACCACAACCTTTTAAGTGCCCCCATCTCATTCTCGTAACTGGTGTCAGTATTTGTAAGAAGCACTGCCAAAATAATGTTTTGTAAAATAGTATAGAAAGTTGTCTTTATTAATCTAATTTGATAAGAATAATTGTATTAAAAACATCTGTAATTATGTGCAAACAAAAATATATTTGTACCGTATTTTTATATTGAAAATCTTTCTTGTTTTAGAAAATCAAGAGGAAATTGATACAGTTTCTTTTGATGTAAAGTCAAGTGCAGTTAGTACTGAATCTTCCTCTGTTATTAGTGATAATCAACAAACCTTAACTGTCTTTTGTTCTGAAAGAAAAGATGAAAGTATTAAGGACACTTCAGGAGCAGCTACTTCATCTTGCCAAACCATAAGTAGTTCTTCAAGCACTGATTCATCTGTTTTTGGTGCTAACCTGGCTACATCTTACTTCTCTTTTGAATCTTTAGCAGCACAGTCTTCTACATTTGATAGCGCTGCTGGATTTGCTCTGAAAACCAAAGGAGATAGTAACTCTTTTGTGTTTGCTGGAGCTGGTAAACCACTGTTTAGTGGTGTAAAAGATCAGGATTCTGCAGCTGGGAGTGAACAAGGTGAGAGGAAATAAGATTTGTTTTTATATTAAAGTATTATAAGTCAAGTTATTTGTGCTGTTGGTTAATAACACAAACATTGAAGAGTATTGTTCCTTCTTCCTGCTGTGTAACTAAGCTATATTGAGCACATTTTACTTTTTTTATTCTTTCTTTGTATTGAAGTATGGCTATTTTGAGCACCCAAATATGATATGGCTAAATCCTGTTAAGTTTCTAATCACTTTATGTATCAGTACAGCAGGCAGTGTGCCCTCAAAAATTAATTTTAATTAAAAGTAATTAAGTTATTATTTTTGACATAATTGCTGTATTTTGAAAACTGATTGTTTTGGAGAGTTTTTTTTCTGTTTATGTATATAGTTTCATGTATGTTTTGGATTGTCGTTGTCGTAGTCAGTTTAGTGGTAGTGTCTATTACTTAAATGTATATTTTTTAGTAATATTAATAACAGTAGAGGTATGAGGAATGTTTTCAAATTGAGCAGCAGCATTATATGATTTTACAAATACAAGTTAGTTATTTGGTAGAAGTGCCATGTAACAAAAGTAGGAAGTAGAAAACTTCTAACTGGACCCTATTTTCTTATTTTTAATGCTCTTTCAGTATGTATTAATGGTGATGTTACTTCTGTCATGTTAGCACAACCTACTCATTTGTTTCTTTTCAGTGATGCTTCTTTGGAAGTTGTTTGAATTTCACCTTAAATATAATATTGTATGAAACAAAAAGTTTGTATATGTGATACTCACCACTTGTTTTGAAGCATAAAAGTAAATAATAAAAATTACGAATTTTGCATGCTGCAATTCAGTAACTAAAAAAACTTGTAACCTACGATTCTCATTGTTATAATGAATTTGTGTTTCATAACTGGAATTATTAAAATAGGTTATCCTTTTATTTTAGTATTCCCGTTGTACATTTTTTTCTTTGTGTTCTTCCATTCTCAGTGGCTTAGCAGTAAACCTGAAGATTTATAATGCAGAAAGCTGTTTTTCATTATCTTTGTTAACACAGCACAAATAACCTGTTGTGTAGCTCTGGGTTTAACACTCTTGCGACAGGCCATCAAGGATCAAAGGCCATGTCATTATGTGTGTTGACATGCATTTTAAATTTCATTGAATTACTATTTTATTAATTTTTATCTTACTTTGTTATCAGATTGTAGATTGTAATTCAAAATATTAATTTTGTTTATATACATTAGTTGATATCTTTGTTTAAAATTAAAAACTGAAAGAACACACCTAAATATTGATTTTTTGTATTGTGTGTTGTATGTTAAATGCAGCACTGGTTCAGATTAGTTGTATGTGATGTCAAAATACTACATCTATAGTTTTGTACAAACAAGGAACTCAGTTTTCAATATTAATAAGCTAGAATATAAAATATAAACCTTGTCTTATATTTTGCTGAGATGTGGCTTGTGTAGTAAATCAAACACTGGTCCATTCATTTCTTCCCATTTTTTGGAAATACTTCCTTATGTACACTTACTCCAGTATGTGATGTAAATAACTAGTCAACAGCTTCTAATGTCACCTAGTGGTTTTCTTGGTCACTTTAATGTGTTAGAAGCCATTTCGTTCTTTCAGTGTAGATTGTCTTTAGCCTGCTTGAAATTTAGTTGCTAGTTACTGAGCTTGCTAAATTGTAGTGGCATCAATATAGTAATTTGATTCTTTAGTAATTCAACTGTATATATTAAACACTAAAAAAAAAGTCTGTATCCTCAAAGTAAATAATTTTAAAAGGCTTAACAACCAACATCAAGCAACACAGTACAAAGGTTATAGTTAAAAAGAAGTAATTATTTGCCTTATTTAACTTATTATTTTATATTTCAAGAATAATGTTTAATTTATTTCTAAATTTTATATGCACATCTAATTGAAATGTGATTGTTTATTACAAAATACTAGTCCACTAAAACACTGCCAAGAAAGGGGCACTTTGTAAACACTAAAGATCATCTTATGTTATTGGATACAGTAAGATGTTCAAAATTTCACTGAAAATTTTATTCTTTGTTTTATCTTCAGATGATACACAGGTTGTACAGAGTCAAGAAATTCATTTTGAACCTGCAATCCCACTTCCTAAGTTAGTGGAAACCAAAACTGGAGAAGAAGAAGAGTTGCCAATGTTTTGCCAACGAGCTAAGCTTTACAGATTTGACAAAAATGTCCAACAGTGGAAGGAGAGGGGTGTGGGAGATTTCAAAATACTTAAACACAAAAATCAGTGTAAGTTGGCTTAAAGTATGTACTGAGAATGAGTGTTCTTGGGCTGTTGTAAAAATTTTTTTTTTTAATATTTGTAGAAGGTGTAATCAGTAGGTATCTATGTTAAAGTTGTGAGATAATGTATTTATTATTTAAAGGTTTGCAGTGGTACCCTAATTGTTTCAGATGGGTAAATTTGTTTTTATGCATTTATTTTACTAATCTTGAGTTTTTGTTGGTTTTTGAAATACATAATCTTACACACAGCATCAAATGTCTTTAACCCTCTCACTGTAGATTAGTCAAAGTGCATATGACACAACTTTCTACAGAATTATATTCAAAATTAAATTGCATTATAAGTGATGTATACAAATAAACTTCATCAAAACATTAGTAATAAATCACATTTTAATGTTTTAATTTTTTAATTTGAAAAGGAATATTTAAATAAATCCCAGTCTCTCCTAGTATAAGAATTAGATATTTATTCACTTCGTTTTATAAGTATTTTCAGTCTTAAGATGAAAATAACCTTGTGTTCAAAGAACTCAGTACTGTGTCCATATGATCTTGAAATTTTCAGTAAAAATACTTAATACATATTTTCTTTCTGTTACAAGGTTAGTCAAAATGAATGAGTTCATTTTGGAAATAGTTAATGAATTTCATTATTTTTTCTTTCAGGTCGATTCCGACTTATCTTGCGTCGGCAGCAGGTCCATAAAATAGCCTGTAACCACTATATCACTGCTGATATGGAGTTGAAGCCCATGCCCACTAGTGAAAGTGCAGTTTGCTGGACAGCCATAGATTTTGCAGATGAACAGCCAGTGTCAGAGCTCTTAGCTGTTCGATTTAAGGTAAAGCAGGGTAGATAAAATGAGAGTTTGATGTTACAAATCATAAATGTTGGTAAATATTGAAACATTTACAGCTGTAGCCATTGAACAAGGTAATTGTTTGAATACACTTGACAGTTTAGCTGTGTTTACTTCTAGACAAAAGAGTTAGTTGAAGAGTTCAAGGAGAAGTTTGAAGAATGTAGAAAAGCTGTTGAAATAGAAATAGGTGATACAGAAGAGTCTGTGCCAGGTTAGTGTTAAACTCTATACTTTGAGGCTTTGTGAATTTGGTTTAAAGTATCAGCATAAACAAAATATTTCTTATTAGCAACAATGTATATATACCTTGTTGACATGAATCTTTTGCCGTTTATAAATAGTTGTAGTATATTTATTGAATATAAAATAAATGTCATAACTAATAATGTATTTTCAGATCTCTTATCTGAAGTGTGTAATGGATTAATTTATTGAGTATTACATGAAGCATCTGGGAATCAGTGATCAGAAATACTGGCACACTTCTGTCTGTCTTCTGTTTTTGTTCAGTTTTTCTGGATATGTGGCTGTTCAGGTATTTTTGAGATCAAGCTTGCTGATACTGCCCATCTCTTCTGTCATTGTCATGGCTGTGCCTGTTTTATACATGGACTGTGGCCTTGTGATGAAGGTACAGCTTCACACCAGTTGGCAGTTGGTTTGGGGTGAGCAACTTTTTAACAAGTTTGCAGTTGCTGTTTGGCCATCTAGTTTCATAAGGATAGGAATAAGAAAACTGCCTTTTATAAGATACTCATTGTCACTGATTTTCAACTCATCACTTCCTTTCATGTGGGATTAATCCACTTTTGAGCAGCTTTTGAGATATTAAAGTCACTGTTGCCCATGTTTTACTTTCATGCTGTCTTTACTGTTGTGAGCAATAGCATTTTCAGGTAGAATTTTTTTCTCAGGGTTTACTTCTGACATTGGCAACTGTCTAGTTTGACTGCATTCAAAAATTTTTATTTGTTTTTACCTGATTTTTTGGGCTTTTTTACATTTTTAACTTGATTTATTTTTACTGTTCATAATTCTTTTCTATTTTTGTTTTCATACTAGTTGCTTGTTACAGATAACCATTTTTTTGCACCAGAGAACTCCAAACAACCAACCAATAATAATCCAGGTTATTAAAACAAAATTGAATATTAAATATTTAGACAGTATAAAAGACATATCCACTAATTTGATAAAGTGTTTTTAATTGTCGTTGATTTTTATTTGAACAATTAAATTTTAGTAGTGACTGTATCTTGTGGAGAAGGTGACCATGTGCCACACTAGAAGTGGTCAGCTTCTTGTATTTTCATGGTGATGAAACTCAGTTTTAGATTTAAGAAAAAATGTGGTGCAAAACACAAATTAATTAACCATGCAATTGGAACTCTATTATTAAGCATAAGTTCTGTCTTACCCATACTTGACTAGGAATTAAAAACTAAGTTTATCTCTAAAATAGAATATTCAAGCATTTGACCCTAAATGTTTTCAGATCTACAGAAATAGGAATAATTATGGAAATGCATATATTATAAACACAAGTCACTAATAACAAATGATGTCAGCTTGATGATGAATTTATCAATGATACAAAACAGTGTCACAGAAAGTACAATAACTTTAACAGTGCACTGGCATTTTTATGTTAACTATTTGCTTTACAGGTAGAATTAAATCTTATTTTCAACTTGCCAAACACGTTTTTCAGCATGCACTTGTCACTAATTGTGGTAATGGTTAGTACGTATAGATGTGTTGGGTAAAAAGATGGCTGACTCGTGTTATGCGAATTTCATCATAGTCAGATCTTTGTTATAACAACCTAAGAGACTTTTATAAACACCTAACTTAGGTTTTCAAAACTAATTAGACTTTCAATTTTGCCAAAAAGAATTGCTAAAATAGAGAGGTAAGGAGAAACTTAACATCCAAATGTTCTTGTTACTCCAATTCTTGCATTGGAAGGGCCAGTTGATCAATGCTTGGCATTGAAGTTGCTTCAGTAATTTACTTACCAGAATGTTCCATCATAACTTTGAGAATATAGAGTCAATATAGTGTTTCATTTACTTCAACATATGATGTCTATCAAGAACTCATTTTGCCAGACTAAAACTGCCTTTCAATAAACCTCCTGTTCAGTTACTGACATGAAAATACAGAGGTCATTTGCAACAATAGGAGGAAGTTGTCGAGCGATAGCATTGATCTTAACACTAAAAAGTGTGAAATTCAAGACATAACCCTGAGACTCCAAGTTCCTGTTTATAGGATCAAAACATGGTCAAACCACCTGGACTTGAGAAAACTCTATTTGAGTGAAATTTATGAGTAAAAGTGGCTAAATAGTCACACCACATGGACTTTGCAGGAGCTCCATTTATATGGGTTGTGTCTAAAACAATTTCAAGATCAAAGAAGATAGAAAAAACATAATCTGTCTTGAGGAAGGCTACCTTGATCGAGTTCCAAAACAGGAATGATTACATAAAACCATACAAAAATTCTACATAACTAACCAGTAAGTATCGAGTCAGATTTACTAGCTTATGATTAATTAGCCACTGTAAGACTGTATAGTACTTTTCAGTCAATTGCTTTTATTCAAACCTGAATTCTTGGAGCTGACAAATTCAACACTTAGTTGTAGATTAAAGTTATTATCTGGTTACTTCTGTATTGATTTTTGTATGCAGTTTTGTGTATTTTTCTTTATTTCTATGCTTTTTGGTATTGTCATCCTTTCATAATGTTTATTTTTTCAAAAATTTTTATTCCATATAAAATATTGATTCAAATGTACTGTAATACTCTCTGTAACTCAGCCATATTATTTTACCATGCAAGTTTTTATAATATCTTGTACAACCTCATGAATTCTTTTGTTAGGACTGTGTATATCAAGCCATGATTGTGAGTATTTCATAAGGTTCTTTATTGTCAATATATTATTTTATCGTATTTATTGTGTACTTAGGATCATTGACTAGCTGCAATATGAATTCTCATGTGATAGTAATTTTTCTGCTGGAATAACAGGAGTCTCTTTGTTACTGTAAATAGTCAAAGCTCATTTTCTGTAAGTTGTAAACACCATTGGCTGAGATGCCACTCTTAGTTTGTATTGATTCATTACCATGTTTTACAACAATATTATTCAGTTATTATGATATTATTTTCCTTACCATTATTTTTATTGTTGCTGAAAAAAACAAGCATGGATTAATATGTGAAGATGCAGCTTTTCAAGACTAAAAGTGATGCTAGTAATGAACATAACTAATGATGTGTACAGTTGTCTTTTATGATTAAAATAAATTAATTTATCAGTTGAATACCCTCAGTACTATAGATTTCTGTACTGTCATCTTGGTAATATCAGGAGGTTCAGCCAATTTAAAATATTCATATTATTCCTAAATCCATATATTTAGTAAACAATGCAAAATAATCATCATGATATGTATGTTTACTTTAAATGAAAAGTTAATAGTAGTTAATGTATAGTTATCTATACATTAACCTTAATATTTGGATGTATTAATTTCACATACTTCTTGTTTGGTTTGATTTAGTGCATTGCAAAAGACAGACAATTGGATAAAATAGTTAAACTTCAGAAAAACTTTTCAGACAATAATTTAGGTTAATATATGGTAATATAAAAAGAACTGACAATCCACTTAAACATTACATACAAACACCACCATTATGAGGCCTGACTATTGTTTAGTTTGGTGACCTGAGCTATGCTGTTGATCCACAAACAGGAAAACTTTGTTAAGTCCAAGACAGAAGGTCCAGTGAATCAAAAAAATGTTAGCTCTCTGTGTTACAGATTACATTTCAGTTTTACTTTTTGTGAAAGGGAACATTTGTGATAAAGACATTAAAGTGTTGGTCCACTGTGTAATATCAAATAACTTTGGCATAATACCATAATATTGTTCACACACAAAAATTGTTTTAGTTTATTATATTGATATTGAAAGAAAGAATCAAGACCCCATGAAGATTGTGTAGCTTTTTAAATAATGTATACAATTTTGCATACATTATTTTCGTGTATTCACAGCTATGGACATTTGAAAAACATTGTTTATGGTATTTTTTAATGAGCAAAAATGCTTATATTTGTAGCAAATTTTCATCACTGAATTCTTCATTTTTTTATATTCTTTTGAAACTTTCCAGTGAAGTTTTATTGCATAAAACTATAAATTTGTTTTGGTTCAAACATCTGACATGGCATTGTAGTTTCTATATTTTTATAATTAGTAGTTTAAAAAAAATTATTTATACCACACAAAAATTGTGAAAAAAACAATTTTTGACCAGGTTTCATGTAATGTATATAATAAGTTTTAAAAGTGTGAGAAAAACTTTATTTAAGATGTTTTAATAATAAAAATACACAGTATTCTTCTGATCTGCAATCTGTTGTTTTGTTCTATGTTCAGTTCATCAATCAGAACAAATTGCTTCTACAACAACAAACAAAGAATCACTTGAGGATTCCTTAAAATGTGGATCAATCAGTATAAAAGAATTGGTTGAAAATATCAACAGTAATACTGAGGATGAAAAAGGAAATATCTCTGAGAAAATGGTAAACGTTTCTTTCTGTGACTGAAAAGTCGATTATAAAGAACAAATATGTAGTACAATGTTATGATTAAGTAAGTTATAATTTTGTACCCGTAAAAAAACACAAATGTATGTGTTTAAAAAGCCATTCTTTGATGTGATACTTTTTTTTTTTATCAAAGTGATTAGAAATATGGATCTGAAATGCATGCTTCAGACACTAACTTCTGAGAAATGAGTATTTTTACTTTTATATATAATATTAGTGTGTAGTCTGAAACAATAAGATACAAGAATTGTGTTTTTCGACTAGAGAAGTTTGTCATAGGAGCTGTAAAATTTATGTTGGATATGTGTTCTAATGTTTGAAATATATCTGAGAAACAAGAAAACATAGTTGTAATTATGGCTCAGTAGTATGGATAAAGCTAGGGTCTTTGTTTGAAAATCTTTAAAAATGTTAAAGACCTGTCATTTTGATGATAGATCAACAGGAGTATGGGAACTCGTAAAAAAAATGATAAGTGTTCTTTTTTCAATTTAAGAATTAAATAGGTTGAACTTCAAAATTCAGGTTGATTTTAATTTTTTAGAGCAAAATTGTAAGTAATCTGTGGTAATAAGCATAGTTCCTTCCATATATGTAACTTAGCTGTATTCAACCCAGAACATCATTCTCAGGTTCATTACCAGGTTATTGATATAAATATCATGTGAAGTAGTTCTGAAGTGTTGTAGGATTGTTTTAGTTAGTACTTGTCAGTAAGGTAAATTATGCAAGAAGTACTGTTATTTCGTTATTTAATTTTTTCTGTTAATAATTTTCCAGTAATGAACTGTAAACAATCCAAAGAAATTAAAAAATAGTCATGCTTTTGCTTATGATTATGATTGGTACTTCAGTTGTTTAGTATGCAAGTAAAGTTTGCTGATATGATAGACAAAATTTAGCCTTTTTTTGGATCTGTTATCTGGTAGAAACCCATATAAGTTGCCTTTTAATTGGTCACAAATGAAGAGTCAATGTAATCGTGTTTATTACCTAAGAATAATTTGATAAAATATTGGCTTATTTATGGAACTTGCATTTCACATGCTACTCACTGGGTCTGCAGTATATTGTTGTTTAAAGAGTTAATACTTAAATATTCTCATTCTGAGCTTGGCATCTCACTATACACATTACATATGCTTTAATTCTAATTAATTTGTGTGTTAAATTTTGGGTCTATAAAAAAAAACACCATAGCTTAATTCACAACATCAATCAGCAACCACATAATGGATTTTCTTTTTTACTTTAAATAAATATCCCTTTAACAGAATAACTTCAAACCATTTCTAAGAAGGGTGGTCAACAGAATGTAATTCTTAAAAAACTACTTAAATTGATAATGCTGGAAAGAAATCCAACAAGGATAAATTAAGTATAAAATAATACAACTTTAAATAGGTAATGCTATTTTATGAAAATTCAATATTATGACCATATATGGTTATTTATAGTGACATTATGAAATTTTTTTGTTTTAACAGTCACTGTCTTGTAGCATGTTATTTTCAAAATTTAATTTAACTACTCTTTGTTTTTTATACTAATTAGTATAGCATAAAATTTCAGTTAATAATCCATATTTTAATAGTATACAAGTTCATTTTATAAGGCAATATTTTTAAGAATCCTGAATTTCTCTTTGTGTCAGAAAAGATGTATTTTCTCCAGGCGTTATTTCTTTTCTATCATAATCACCACCTCTCCAATAAGTATAAAATTTAATGTAAATTACTCACTCATTGCCCAGACAAACCATAACTTTGTCTTCTTTTTTGTTACAGAGTAATCAAATAAAAAAATTGAGCTCCTTTTGCAACACTCAACTTTCACGTCCACATTTTCAGAATTTCTTAATAGTCCTCTCTGGTATTTAATTCTATATTATCTGTATCCAATAGAAAGCTAAGGTTTTCATCTATCAAATGATTTATTATATTGCATTGTTTTATTTTAAACAAAAAATTGATATTTTCAGTTTATACAAGTTTCATTCCCACAGACAATATAATGGCAAGCTAAAATGAATTAACAGTTTTTGTTACAAAATTAGAAACCTAGAAAAATTGTTAGAATTAGAAGAAAGTCTCTGAATTTTGCTTGTGATTTTTTGTTCTTTGAGGCATTATTTAATTAAAATTTAGTGCATAACTAATATTAGAGTAAAAAAAAAATAGGGTGATGTGTCATTGATAGTGAAAAGGGGAAACAGAGTAATTGGGTGAGTACTTTTTATCTTGTTTTTAATGTTTATTCTTATAGAAACAAATGCAAAAATTAATGTTTCATGATTTTTACACACAAGCAGCTCTGATTCAGAGTAGTTTATGGGTAATGTAATTTGATAGAGTACAATGACCACCACGTTCCCCAAATGATTTACAACTTATAATGTAGTTATAGTTGTAGTTGTTAGTTATTTAAAAGGGCAATCACAAACCAATGTAATAACAAAATATAAGTACAAAAAGATGTATACTGTAAAGAGTTTAAAACTACTTGAGATAACTGAATATTGTTTCATGTTACAATCTGAAGTTATTCTGGAAAGAAAAAAGGGTAATTCAGATTCATTAGTTTTTTGTATTTGGTTATTGAATGAGTAAAGTTGACTAACTCCTGTGGAGTTTGAGTAGGAAAAATAACAAAATATAGTGTGACTGAAAATAAACATTTGAAATATATTTAGGAAGTTTTATACATAACACAAATATTTGAGATTTTGGGGATGAAGAATAGTTTTATAATAACAACAAGAAAATCACACTGACACTAGAAATGAAACAGGCTTGATATATTCACAAACAAATTTGTAGTAAAATTGCTTCATTAAAAATCTGATTTTTTGTTTGAAAACTTGCTCACAACTGTTATACATTTAAATTAATAATTTTAAACTCTTAGATCAAGCAAATGACAGTCCATGCAGAAAACTGTGAAAACATTCCATCCAAGGATCTAAACGGTAATGATTACTCTTGCATATACATGTGCAGTTGTGTGATTACAGTGAATGATAAACAAAAGTGATTTTATTTGCATCCATTGTTTTTTTTAAAGGATAGTCTTGTTTCATTTCATTTAATGTCCATAGTAAGCAAAAGACAGTATCACATATAAATTTACTGTCAATTTAAAAAAGTAACTTACTTTGTTAATATGAACTTGAGTATTTGAGATATACTTTAAAATATGCAGTCAAAGCTTTTTTAATGACTTCCAAAGATTTCATGATTAATATTTACTTTTGCATCTTAAGAGGTATTTGCATGTGCTACCTAGAGTATATTCTTATTTAATGTAAGTGGTTGACATTTGGGGTCATTATTTTCTTGTTAGTAGAATCCTTTAACAGTAATGTGCCAACCACAAGGTATACCATAACGGATTAGTATTTATTGGTAATTGTACAGATCCATTATTCTATCCATTTTGCAAATATCTCCTGTTGCCTCAGCAGAAAAACATTTTAAAGCATCACAGTTTGTCTCCCGTGATTCATGGTAGGTGCCTAAGCATCAAGGTATATTTCACCTTTCTTCTGCCAGAATGAAACCTATGCTTTGAACTAAATATTCCAAACTTCAGCTCATCAGTCCATAACAGCCTTTATCAATCATCAACAGTCAAGTTTTTGTACTTTTTTTAGAAAATTTCAATCTCTTGACATTTTGATATTGAAGTAAAGATATTTTTAACTGCTGCATGATCAAGTATTCCATTTCTATTGAGTCTTCATACTGTAGGTCTGGACACTTTTTTTTGTCATTTGATACATGGTCACTTGTTTCATGCACAAGATCAGTGGCAATTTAGCTTCTTCTCAAAGGCTGTATAAACTCAGCTACATAATGTCAGTGTCAATTATTTTAGTTTTTTCTCTGCTTTTCTTATTTCCAAACTTGTCTGAGTCTCACAATGTAGGTTCTACTTGACAGTATTTGGGGATCCTTTCATGACTGCAGCAATTTGTCCAGCCAGCATCAAGAAAAGCTTTTATGCAAACTGAAGTTTTTGATTATTTTGTTTAATTGTATTTTTTATTTTTTCAGTATACACTGCTTCAGGATTATTAACATCTTTAAATACCTATCTACTTAAACATAAAGTTTAAAAAATAAGAGGTTTTAATTGTTCATTAATTCTTCCATTCCATGTGGACACAAATGTATAAACTATAAGTATATATCAAGCCATCAATAAAATTGAAAGATTCAATTTTCTTCTCAGTGATAATAATAGAACTTGCTATCTTGATGTTAAATATATATTTCTTAGTTGAGCTTTTGTGTAATATAGATAGTGTATTTATTGTGTGTTATAGAGTCTGTACAAATAACATATGAAAAGAAACCTACAAAGGATCAGATTCAACTAGCAGAGAAATTAAAACTACCTCCAACTTTTTTTATGTATGAAGACAAGCCACCTTGCCCAGGATGTAGAGGGTGTATTGATAATGGTAAACACTTTGTGTTGTTGTTGTTTTCTCATTTAAACTCGGAGGTGAACACTGGTTTTCATAAAATGTATATTTAAATGTACAAAAATTTTGTATGGGTTTTATTAATAAGTGCATTTTGTACACTAACTATAAATAGTTATTTTAAAAACCAAATATATTTATCAAAATTTTGTCAGTCTTGTGAGTGTTAATTCATATAATTAATATTTCTTGAGTATTTTATGCAGAATATTGTAATGTTTATTGTTGTTACCAAGTGTCAGCAGCATTTTCACGATGTAGCTGTTTTAAATTAGAAAATAGTTCAGAACAAATAAAACAGTGAGGTCAAACAGAAATTAGTCAGATTTTAAATACTTATTACTTTAGATTTTAAGAAGGCTAATTTTTCTTCATAAATATGGATACATTGGTGATACGTAAATATGGGCTACTTGTGATGTAACTCGGTGCATGTGCTATGTGGCACACGTTAGATTTGATAGTGGAGATAACTCAAGAATTGTTTTTGCTTTGTGTATTGTGAAATTTGTCCGAAGATTTTAGTATTTTTTTAGCCACTTTTGTTGAAAAAACGTAACCCGTTTCTAGATACAAACTTATAAAATGGTATAGTTAGTGTATGTCAAGTTGAGTTCTAGAAATCATGTGCTGCTGTTTAAATTACTGGAAAACAGAAATTCTCAATCTGTTTTTTACTGAGTAGAATACACGTGGGACAAACCTGAATCATATTGTTATGGCCTTCTCGGGGTGCCATGTTTGTGATTGGTGGAGCTATCAGTATTATTGGAATTGTTTTAGTACATCTCATGTTAACCCCTTAATTGTTGTTTTGAGTTGAAAAAGCAGATACTCCACCATAGGTTTTATTCTAGACTTGCCAGGAAGGACCACAACCTTTTAAGTGCCCCCATCTCATTCTCGTAACTGGTGTCAGTATTTGTAAGAAGCACTGCCAAAATAATGTTTTGTAAAATAGTATAGAAAGTTGTCTTTATTAATCTAATTTGATAAGAATAATTGTATTAAAAACATCTGTAATTATGTGCAAACAAAAATATATTTGTACCGTATTTTTATATTGAAAATCTTTCTTGTTTTAGAAAATCAAGAGGAAATTGATACAGTTTCTTTTGATGTAAAGTCAAGTGCAGTTAGTACTGAATCTTCCTCTGTTATTAGTGATAATCAACAAACCTTAACTGTCTTTTGTTCTGAAAGAAAAGATGAAAGTATTAAGGACACTTCAGGAGCAGCTACTTCATCTTGCCAAACCATAAGTAGTTCTTCAAGCACTGATTCATCTGTTTTTGGTGCTAACCTGGCTACATCTTACTTCTCTTTTGAATCTTTAGCAGCACAGTCTTCTACATTTAATACTTCCACTGAGTCATCTCCCACAAAAAGTAAAAACTCTTTTGTGTTTGCTGGAGCTGGTAAACCACTATTTGGTTCTGTAAAAAATCAGGATTCTGTAGCTGGGAGTGAACAAGGTAAGTGGAAACAAGAAATTGTTAGTTAGCATTAGATGTGCTATTAGTTAGTAAGGTGAAATTGCTAAAACAGAGAATTACTGTTTTTTTACTAATATCTTTCTCATCAGTGTTTCTGTTGGTAGTTTTGCATTTCTGCTGTCTTTACAAATGAACATTATTCTTAACAGATTTAATTTCTGTCTGAAGAAACTTCTTATTAATGTAATGATCTGGAGAACCTCAGTTCATTATTATGGCAATATTACATAAAAGTAGTTATTAGTTAACTTGAAAAATAAAAGGTATTTTTGGCATGGAAAAATATACATTAATTTTGGTTTTTTTTATTAACCCTACCTTGGTGCCATATGGGTTTTTGATACCATGAACACTGGTTCAATAATTTTTGATCACTGTATTCATAATCTCATCCTGGAAGTCTGATAAGAAAGGCAAACATTTCCTTACGGTTGTCTGAAAGCATTAGATAATGATTATTCAAATCACAGTAAACCTTAGAAAATTCTCTGAATGTCTGAAATAAGAATAGAAAATGTTTTAAATTTGTCAATGTAGAAATCTCAGCTTTTTAAGAGAGCTCTTAACTATTGAGTTGCTTTAGTTATGACTTGGCTGCTGTTTTGTTTTTGTGTTTTAGAAGTGCTATATAACAACTTTTGAAACCATATTAATAACAAACATTTCATGTAAAATAGTAGTAAAAAATACATTACAGATTAAATAATATAAAGAAAATGCAAGTTGTTTTTTGTCTCTGGAAATCTGTAAGTGAACAAAAATAACCTGCTGAATACCTCTGATAGTTTGTAAGCCTGAAACAAGAATATCATGTTTATATAAATTATTCCTCTTTTTACACATAATTTAAATTTTATTGCATTTGATTGTAATTACTTGTCAGATATCCTTAGTTCTAATTACCAGAATTGGCATTTCAGTGTTAATCTTTCTGTCAAATTAATACAAGTTTGTACATGTTCGACTCTTCAGTGGGTTTAGTAGTTAGGATGTCATGCTGAATTCTTTCATGTAATTACATTAAATATCACTGTTGTACACTAGTATGTTAACCATATCATGACAGGCATCCTTTGCTGCGCATGCCACAAGGTTTTAGTAATTTACATTCAACCTTTCATTAATCTACATTCCAATTGGTATTGCATAAAATCTTAGCTGGTAATCTTTATTTCAATATACAAGTTTAATGTTATTAATTTTCTTTGGTAATAGTTAAACAAAATATTCAGTTTTCTCTGGTGTCACATTTAACACATTTTCTCTATACATCATCTTCCATATTTTATCCACCCCACTCCTCCTGTAAAGTATATTTAACCTAATTTACTATAAAGTCATCTTTGCTCAAGCCTTCAGTTTTGTCTGGTTTAGAGCAGTCAAATGGAAAATCAGATCCCTCTTTCCGTACCCACCTGTCGTATTCTTTTTCATGATTTGTTAATACTTATTGCTTATAACTAATAAAAACTGAGGATTTTCATCTATCAAACTGTGTACTGTATAACATTTTCTGAATTCTGAACAGAGAATTATTAACTTGACTGTTATGTATCAGCTTCTTTTGCAAAGGAAAGATTATGACTAGGTTGAACATGTAGCAACTTTTATTCCATAATTAGAAAGCTAGAAAAATTTTGAGTGTTGAAGAAATTGTCTGCTTTTTGCATGTGATAAGTCACAAATTCTTTGGTACATTATTTAATTAGATAAAAAGTTAGTGCATTACTGTCATTTTTATAAAAACAAATTGAGGTTAAAAGTGTCATTGACAATGAACAGCAAGAAAAATGAAGATTCAGATAAGTACTTTTTCAAGTTTATTCTACCAAAAAAGTAGCTAAAATGTAAAAATGTGGATTTCTTTAGGTTAGTTAAGGTTAGATTTGGTGAAGTAAATAATATAAAAAATGTTTTATGAAGTGTACGGGTGAGTAGCTGGTGGGTAATGTAATTTGATACCATTACACGACCTTCACGTTTCCATAGTAGGTTACAATTTAGTGGCTTTAATAGTAGTAAGACACAGTTCAGAGGGCAATAAAATGTAATTTTTTGTGAAAATAAGCATTTGAAATGTATTTAGGAAGCTATAAGAGAACACATAAATCAAATCTGAGATTTCAGAGATGAAGAAAACTATTTTTAATCTTAACATGAAAACCACTTTAAAAGTGGACTATTTCAACAAATACTGTATGTATATATATTCATAGAAAATGTTGTAGTAAAAACATCAACTTGGTTTTTGTTATGTGTACCAAAAGTTTGCTAAATTTTAATACAGTATACATATACACATAGTGTATTAAAAGTTATAGTATTAAAGTTATGTAGAAATAAAAATAAACTTGTGGGGGTCTCTGAAACTGATACTGAGAGAGTTAAGAATTATAAAAGGTGAAAATATTTATTTTTATATATATATAGTTAAAAGTAAATTTAAAACAATTTATTCTGCTGTTATTTAATAATCTACATTATGTCATTAAAAATTAATTATAGTAGTTGACTCACAATTATCTTTTTAATATTTGCAATATTACTATTGTAAACATTAGTGTCTACTTTGTGGGTTTTGTGTTGGTAAGTAAGGTAAACACACTTACTAAGGAAAGAAGTTGTAGATACAGAAAGAAGTATTTTCCTTTCCATTTGTTTTTTTTCTCTCACAGTAAAAATCCTTAACTAAGTTGTATGAAACTTAGGTTGAACTTACTAAACAGTCAAATTTGATTTATATCCAGTAAATACATGTTGTTTTCAATAAATTATTAGGAATGTGCATTTTATAGATAGGATATTAAAATAGTATTCACTGAATGGAGGTTTGTATAATTCTACCTTCACTATTATACTTGTGATGGAAGAAAATTCTCATAGCTTTCAAACAAATGTAACTGAAACATTTCTAATTGATTGCTAATGTTTCTAAACTTTCCATTAGACACCCTTGTTCTTTGTGTGAGCTGGGTATTTTCCACATAACTATAAGTTACTTCTCCTACAACTTTTCACTCTACACATTGATGTAACTAGTTTATAATTTGCTCTGTATGTTGGTATTTAAAATTTTGCCTTTTGTTTTTCAAAGCAGGGAATGATTATTATTTTTCCAGAACACATAATGGGATATAAAGAAAGGATTGGAATGTAGATTGCATCTAAAAAGTTTGAGAGAAAGGAAACAAAAGCGGAAACAAAACATTTATAATAATATTTTGAAGATATGATGGTTTATAACAAATATAAATTTATCCTCTGGGATGGTTTAAATGTTTTTAACACATTTCTCAGGAACCAGAGTATCTTATAGAGTTTGTTAAATAATAAAAGTGAATTAAATCCAGACACTCCAAAAGAGGATGGCTTTTGGATGTATCTTTTTATCTTTGTTAATTGATAAATTTCTAAGTGAAATGAAGAATTCTCATGTCTCCATACTAGCTGGTACTAATGTCTACCCACTGAGAGTAAATGAAGTTTATATAAATAAAGCCAAATTTTAAACATCATTAATTAAGGAGATGGCTGTTTTTATTTTTCTGCTATAACGTTTTTGTTTAGTTTCAACTGAGATATGAATGATTTCAACAATGATTTGGTAGTGAAAGTTATAACATCACAGTAGCGAGCAGTGGGATGAGCAAATAAAAACACTATGAAAGCAGCTACAGGGATAATATTGTACTTGTCTTGTTGTACAGTATCTGCCAAGTTTGTTCTGAATGGTCTCTGTATACCTTTGCATTTAGAAACTGTCATGCTTCTTGTACTTAGTCAGTAAACTTAACATTCTGGTGAATTCCAGTCATTTTTCCACTTCAAGTCACTTGAAGTAGCCTCAGTGCTAAGTGTGGGAAGTGCCTTCTTGTTATCAAATAGTCATTTTCAAAAACTTCCATGACAAATTTTTAAAAAATTGATTAAGTAGTGTTTTTGTTATTTTCAACAAAAACTTTTCCCACTGGCTCGTGAGGAGCCTGCTAAAAAATCTTAACCACATCAAGCACATTGTTTATAAGATTCTTATTGAAGATATGCAGAAATGTAAGATTAAACTTTTTACCTTTTTATTTGCAAATAAGTGCAACATAGTGAGAGGATATATTAATTTTTGTACATTTTTAGTAAAAAATTGTTAAATTAATACTATATTTACTTCTATTTTGAAATTTGATATAATGTGTGTCCTTATATGAAAGATAGTTACAGATTTAGAAAGGTTGAAGTATAAATGAATTGAATGTTGTCAAGGCTCATTTGTGAACTATTTGTGTGAGAATCTAACCAGGTTTCCTAAATTATTAAACAATTTTTATGACAGTTACAGTTATTTTGTAGTGCAACAGAAAATATATTTATTACCTGTACAGGTGTAGTCACCACTGTGTTGTTATCCTCAAAACTAATATCACTTAAAGTAAATTGGTACCTGTTTGAGTGTTTTGACATATGCAGGCCTGTCACTACAGCAGCAGAAAGTAGACCAATTTTTCCATTTTATTTTTTGCTTGAAATCTAATTTGTGCATTATTTTCATTTAAATTGAAACAATTTATAAATTGGTGGTTTACATATTTGAGTTATGTAGGTCTAATTTCAGTGGATTTTGCTATAGCAAATGTTTGGTAGGTATTAAGCATTTTATATTTTAATATGTTGAAAACTGCTGAAATGTAGTTAAATTTCATTTCGTGAGTAACACACTGGTGAAATAAGTATTAAGTTAATGTTCACTGTAAAAAGTTGTCGTACAGTTTTGATTTTAATAATTATTCTTTTAAAATATACAAATTTTGACTCGTATTGTAACCTATTTGTTTCCCTTCCAGATGATACACAGGTTTTGCCAAGTCAAGAAATTCATTTTGAACCTGCAATCCCACTTCCTGAATTAGTGGAAACCAAAACTGGAGAAGAAGAAGAGTTGCCAGTGTTCTGCCAACGAGCTAAGCTTTACAGATTTGACAAAAATGTCCAACAGTGGAAGGAGAGGGGTGTGGGAGATTTCAAAATACTTAAACACAAAAATCAGTGTAAGTTGGCTTAGGATACATGCTAATAATGTATGTATATGCACTGTTGTGCAAAAAAAGAAAATTTACTTTTTTAATTGTTTTTCTTGAAATTGTTGCTAAAATAGCATTGGACACTGAATATTTATTAAAAAAAAAAGAGATAGTGTTTACTATTTGAAAGCATATAGTGGATTTCCTGATTATCTAAGCTAATTTTGAATCAGATATGTGAATATTTGTGTAAGTTTACTATGTTTGTCCTAAGTCTTAAATGATGTTTCAAATACATTGTATTTGACTCTAATGAGTTTTATGTACTTTGTTTCAGGTCGATTCCGACTTATCTTACGTCGGCAGCAGGTCCACAAAATAGCCTGTAACCACTATATCACTGCTGATATGGAGTTGAAGCCCATGCCCACTAGTGAAAGTGCAGTTTGCTGGACAGCCATAGATTTTGCAGATGAACAGCCAGTGTCAGAGCTCTTAGCTGTTCGATTTAAGGTAAAGCAGGGTAGATAAAATGAGAGTTTGATGTTACAAATCATAAATGTTGGTAAATATTGAAACATTTACAGCTGTAGCCATTGAACAAGGTAATTGTTTGAATACACTTGACAGTTTGGCTGTGTTTACTTCTAGACAAAAGAGTTAGTTGAAGAGTTCAAGGAGAAGTTTGAAGAATGTAGAAAAGCTGTTGAAATGGAAATAGGTGATACAGAAGAGTCTGTGCCAGGTTAGTGTTAAACTGTATACTTTGAGGCTTTGTAAATTTGGTTTATTGTATTGAAGAAGCCACCATTTGAGTAAATGAAACATCTTTTTACCATGCAATATCAACGTGGCAACTTGAAAACTGTTTATATCACTGTTTGAGACATGAAAGATTGTTTTTTTTGCCAAATCCATTATAGATAAGGCAAATATAACTCATTACTTGACCAGAAACCCTAAAGTTATTCTTTTTTGTTAAATGTTACACCCTCAAAAAAAGACTCAAACTTGCAAATCAAACATTTTTTGTATGTTGTGGTGGATGCATGAAGATTTGTATTTATGCCAATTTTCATCTTAATTACACAAGAATCCAAGATATACATTTGTGAGTTGTTTCACTTTCTACTCCATAAATTTTTTTAAAAAGGCCTAAGTAAAAAAAATGAAAGTGTCTGAACTTATTGGGCCATGGCAATAACCCCTTCAAATTTCAAGCCAATCAACTAAAAAAATGAAAGAATGATATTTGAAAGAACAATAATAAAATGTCACTCTGCAGAGGTGTAATTAGTATAAAAAGAGAATAATTTATTAATGTTGCACTATCTAAAAATTTCTGTGGTATGCTTAGTGAATACAGAAACATTGTTATTAGCTTATTAAAATTTAAAAGCCTACTGTTGTGATTAATATTTCACAGTTCTAAACACTTTAATGATTTAAAATAACATTGTACCATTGCAAAGTTTGCTATGAATTAGTCATATGAAAGTGAACTATGGTTCTGTTTAATATAAGGTTTAAAAATATATGGAATTAGGCAAATTACCTATTAAAGTTTAATTTATATTAACAATTAATACCTAGGATAAACCTTGAATTTTAATGAAAACAATTTAATATGTAAAGACAAAAATTGATATAAAAGATGAGATTATTTGTTAATTACTATTCATCTACTAACTATTTTTTGTCTTCATGATTTTAAATTAAACTGGTATGATGTTTTTATTACATTTCTCTCATGATTGTTATTGATTTCAAATAATTTTATTTCTCTTTAAAGTAAGTGCCATAACATACACAATTCTTTCCAGCATGACTACTTGTATGCAGTACAAAGAAACTTGGTATTGAATGAGTAGTATATGAAAATCCTAGTGGTTATGCCAATAGGTGGTAACCCTTTATGTGAAGGCAAGTTCCCATGCAATAGGTAGATGAGCTTCTTTACTGATGTTACCAATACTGTTAGCTGTGTACTTGTTACAGCATATGGTATTTTGTTTGTCATCAGTCTCGTTCCCTTTAAGTCTTCATGAAGACAATCCTTGATTATTATTTTTACCTTATTAGTGCAGAGTAGGTTAATATCTTACCAGTAGAGTTGTGGTGAATTTTATAAAAATGCTTGTTTTCTAAGCTTGTCAGCTTCCTTATTTATAGTTTGTCCCTTAATGGCACATAAATTCAAGTGATGGTCTTACAATGCAGTTGCTTTTTTTCTTCTGCCATCCATCCAGGGATTAACCACTCTGAATTTTATGCAGTACTTTTAGTAATCAGGAGGAGAGCTTGCTTTGTGAATTCAAGTTTCATTCTTATGGGAAGCTTGAATGTTCCATAAATCCTATGCAGAATGTTTTTACTCCATGGGAAGATCAATACCCCACTATCTTTCTTGCAGTTTTATACAGATAGGTGACTGTCCACCTTACTCTTCAAGTAGGTCCATACAGATATGTTACTGTTTCACAATCTCCATTATCACTGCATTCTGTGTTGGCTCATTTCCACAGATTTCACTGTGGGTAGATGCTCATTCCACGAAACCTGGTGGTGGTGAATTATTTCAATGATGGCTGTGTGTTATTTGTCCACCCATTACTGTGTCTTGAACCTTATTTTAAATAATCACTTGTTTGGTTGATTTCTGCAGAGTTACTGAGGAGCCTAGAATGTCCAAATTGAGAAGTGGCTTGATGTTGAAATATGTGGTCTTTACACTGCAAAGCCTCAGTAAATAATTTTGTTTCTTGCTGTGCTGTTCTACAGTGCTGCTTCGGCTTGCAAGGTGTACTAGGGTTTTGATGGGGTGTCTAAAGTAAATTATATTACCAGTCTCAAATTTTATTTAGCTGTGTGGTTGTCTTACTGATCATCAGTAGTTATATAATGCAGGATGGAGTGAATAATACTTTGGTAGAACATAAGCAGCTGATCTTCAGCTCTGTTTCCTTCTATAACTTTCAGTGCATTGATGTCTTTGGAAGCTGTAATTGTCATAGTATTAATATGTTTGGTGAAGTTGCCCTTAGGTGCCAACAGAGTAGCAGTGCTGACAAAGAATGGTGATGGTTTGTCCTCTTCAGCACATATTTTGATCAGTGTGTAGAACATAAGCATAAATGTGGTACTGAAAGGATTGTTAAGTTCTGTGTCACTGCATCATATTCGAACCCTGTTAAGAAATTGCATCTTTCTATTGATTTCAGCTTTTTAGAACTTTTTCTGTATACCAGTTTCATCAGCAAAGTCAACTATAAACTTTTATGTTATAAAACTAAATTTTAACTTTGTTTTGACAGTAAAAACACAGTTTCACTGTATTTATGGTCACTGATGCACAACAACTTTTTTTCCAAAATTATAAACAAACCTACTTTTTGTTTAATTTGTTAATTTTAGTGATTTTCTTTTACCATTAAAGTAGTTACATAGGCTGATGAGCCCTATATGTAGTAATCAAGGCTTAGCACAATAGGTTTTAACTCATTTAATTCTGTTTCCTTCTAGAATCTGTTCATCAGTGTGACCAAAGTACTACAAATACAAACAAAGAAACACTTGAAGATTCATCATCAAAATTAAAAACCATAGATGTGAAGAAGCTCATTGAAGGAAATGATGATGAAGAAGAAGAAGATGTCATGTTTGAGAAGAGAATAAGTTTCTTCATTTTTGACCAAGAAATCAATAATTATAAGGTAAAAATCAACTGAAATTTTATTGATGTACTAATTGAAATCTCTGATCTTCATACAAGTAGAATACACCACCTGTGTTAGTTTTTTGTTTCTCTGAGTGAGCATGTCAGATTTGTAAAATATTTTCTACACCTTTCTTTTATGTAGTGCTAATATGAATTACAGGTGTGTGAGAGATATTCCAAAAACTAATTTCTGGTGGTAGGATGTGCCTTTCATTTTCTCTCCACTTTGTTTTGTTTTTAACATATATGTTATCACTGTATTTATTTGTGAAAAGTTGACTTTTGGTGCTTCATTAATTTCTGCTAAACTTTTTTTATGTTTGTGTATAATATCAAAAATATTAGACCACCAGGTTTGAGATTGTGTATTATTTAGTATCTTTTTAGTTAGTTGGAAGCACTTTAGTGGAATCACTGCTCTTCAGTCAACCTATTTAAATCCATGATAATTTTTATCACAATAAAAATTCTCCACAAAATATTTTAACAAGCATGTAAATGAATTTTGTTTTGAATCCATAAACAGAGTAATCTTATAAATAAAATGTTTTACACACACACATTTAGTGTTTATAAAAACAGTAAATAAAACATAATTAAATATTTAAGAAATTCACAAAATATTTACATAAAATTCAAATCATATTATTTTATGAAATAACTTTCATAAAATAATCTTTTGTTCAATATCACAAGACCAAAATGAAAAACATAAAAAAACAAGTTTCTTGTAATATATCGTGTACTTAACATACAATTGCAGAAGTGTTTATAGCATCTTTGTGAACTGTTTACTTGAATTTTTAATTTGAAATTTATGTAAATTTATATATCTTAATTTTTTAGTTTGGCCATTGTAACATTTGCAATGAACTGTATATTTTTTATCATAGATACAGTGCTTAGAATCACAATAAAATATCTTTTGATTATAAAAAATGTGTTTTTTATTATCATTGTTTCTAACAGTATTGGTATTAATAACATTTTACAGAGTTGGTACATCTTAGGTTATTACAATGAGAGATACCTTGTCTATTTTCAGTTTTGTATTTAAAACTTTGTGAATAGTTCAAATGTTTTGGCTGTCTGTAAGCTACAGTAACATTGGTACTACAGCAGTAAATGTACTGGAATTTATTAAACTTTTACATCTTTTGATTTTAGCTTTTAACCAGTCCTAACATATATGTAGTGGAAAAAATTGTCTTGTTAATAGTTTTCTGGTCCATCTAATTTTGTGCAAAATGTACAGTTGTCAATTATGTCACCTAGATAATTTACATTTAACCAAAAAATTTTATATTCGTTCAGTATGTTTCTTTTTTTATTATTATTAATGGTATATACAGTTTCCTTTCCTAATGTGTATGGGATATTTCTTTTTAAATATCTAGGGTGGTTACTTTTAAAACCTAAATAAGCATGGGATTTGTTTTTTAAGGAACTATTTTAGATATTTTAATCACTTTATAATCACTAATGTATAGATTTGAGACTTCAACAGAAAGTTTAATTTTTGAATCCAGGTTATTCAAACTTGACTGAAATTAAACAAGCTTAAACTTTCATTCCAAATAACAAAACAATCATCAATGTACCTAAGTTAATGTGGTATCATATATGAGCAATGTTGCCTTCATTCTTTGATCATCAACTATATACATTTTCTCTTAACACTCCTACGAAAATTGGGGCCTAATAGGCCCCAGAGCAACTTGAAAGGTTATTAATATTAGGCTAATAATTTTGTATTTAAATGAAATTGCCATTAACTGACCCTCTCCCTTTATATTTTAAGGAGCAATAATATTTTGACTTC
Organism: Carcinoscorpius rotundicauda; assembly: GCA_011833715.1. Taxonomy (NCBI): domain Eukaryota; kingdom Metazoa; phylum Arthropoda; class Merostomata; order Xiphosura; family Limulidae; genus Carcinoscorpius; species Carcinoscorpius rotundicauda. The sequence goes on from CM022395.1 coordinate 55,419,604, forward strand.
TCAGACATTTGCGAAATAATATTTAAAATTTGTTTTAAAACATCCACTCAGGGTATCACTTTAGTGAAGGTAAATATTTTTTTTGTAGGAGTGTTAAGAAACCTATTACAAAACCACCATTGTATCAAACTGTAGTTGTATAATTTTGTACCCTTGGTAAAAATAATTATTATAGATAAAATATTTATCATTACAAATTTTGCAATTTTAATTAAAAACTTAATTTTAGCATGCAAAAGCTCTGGATACCATTTGCAAAATGAACTGCAACTAATGTAAGTTTGTTCAGTATGAGCTTATAAAAATGCCTACATTTAGTGCAATTAGAATGAATTTATCAAACAGTTTTGACATAAAATCTAAATCATCTGTCATTTGAACTTTCACATGTGTTGCCTGGAACACTTATTTATTACTCTTTTTGATTTTCAGTTTATGGGTGTGGGTCCACTGAGAGTTCTCTATGATGATTCTGTGTTTGGAGCAAGAGTACAGATGCATAGTGACCAAGGAGATTTACTGTGTGATCATATCATAGCTATAGAAACAACCCTGCGATCTCAACAAAGAGAAGCTTATTGGGTTGTTACGAATACAAATGTGGATCCTCCTGTTGAACAACAATTTAAAGCTCTTTTTAGTTCTTCAAATTCACTTCAAGATTTTTGTACTGTTTTTCAGGAGGTTAGTAATCATATGTTTTATAATTCACAGATATGTGGAATTTAAGAAGTCTGTTTCAGTTTGATGTGTACTATCACCACTTAAAAGAATATAACAGTTTGTCAAATCAGAAAGCAAATATGAAATGACACGTGGCAGAAGACTGTAGAGAGGTGTATATATTGTACAAAATACAACATGAAGCTGGTAAAAGTAATTGTTTAAAATGAACCTGTGCTTCAGTAAACTAATAACAAATTATGCAATTACTGTTTTTTTTATGCTCCTACTGCTTTGCAAAACAAAGCAGGGCATATTACTTTACCCCTCTATTCATCTGTGTGGCTTGATTCTGTAGATAGGATATTTCAAGCTTGGGAGTATAGATTTCGACTGAACCATAGCAAGTGTTACATACAGAACTTTACAGACATTAAGGTTAAGATCAAGGTCAATACAATTGAGGGGAAGGGAAGTTTGAACATACAGTATGATACTTGTGGGGGTGGGGCACAGATAGCCTTGTTGCTTTGTGTCATAAAACACCAAACCAACCAACCAACTAGTGGGGGCATTGGTAATTCATAGACATAACTTACATTTATTTAACATGTATTAGCCATTCTAATACAAAAAGATATCTGAAATAAACAGATGGAAAATTCATTCATTTCTTCTTGAATACCTTGTGTGATTGAAGAAAACTAACATTTAGGTGTGGTATTTCCTGGCTTGGTGTTTTTGCTTGGACAGGTGCATGTGTTAGAGAAGGAGAATTGTTTTATTTACAGGCATTGTTGTGCATGGTTTTATTTCCTTTTCTTTAGTACTTAAGTAAATTGGTTGATTGTTTTCAGTCTATTTATTTTGTATTCATTCATCATCAACAGTTTCTAAATTATAGTAAAAACCAACTTTGACATGTTTTTGTTCTAGAAGTGAATGTGGAAGTGGTTTGTGTTTGAATAAGTCATTTGTATAACTATTTGTTGTTAACATTGCAAAATGTTTTATTTGTAGTAACATTGATCTAACTGCTTAAAGTAGCATTTGGCTTTATACCTTAAGTTTTTTTTTTATAAATGTAAGTGAAAATCCTATTTAATCTACATTGTTGAAGATAAATATAGTAGCTTTTACCACTAATAATTTGCTAATAAAAATTCATTACTGTGGATACAGATGACTAAACTTAGTGAAATTAGTAATTCTTTTTATGTGCTGTATAACTGTATGTGATCATTTCTGTGTATATTTAGTTTTATTTTATACACAAGTTAAGAATTACAATAGTTTTGAGGCTCAGTTTTAAGTTCCTAACTATATTATAAAACTAACTTAATGATATTTAAATTATTAGGGCAAGCAAATGGCAGCTCAGGCAGAAATTTCAGAAACTTGTGAAGAAATTCCACCTGAGAATCTTAATGGTAACGATTATATTCTTAAATATGTGTGAATCATATATAATTGTATCTTTCTGTACATTCATTATAAGTAATAAAGGAAGTTAATGGTTTTATTCAAGTTTTTAAAGAAAATATAGTACCTGAAGTGAGAAAATATAAAAAAATTCCTTTAAGTTTGTTACAATTAAATAAAATGTTTAATTTGACACTGTAATGCTATTCTAATTTAATAATTGGATTACCCACGTTCGTGTTTTAAATTTCATAAACTCTGTTAACAAAATGTTGAAATTGTGTACATTGTGAAACTGATATCCTGTTGTAGGCATAAAATATCTTTCAGTTATCTTTATTTATATAAAAAACAAAAGCTTTTTGTTATGCAGCTTTAATACTGATACAAACATGATTAAACATTCTTGTTTTAAAATATTAGGGTTTCTGGGGGCTTTCTAATAGTATAATATGTATTTTCTGTTTTAAATGTAAAATAAAGTTTAAGATTCCAGCAGTTTCAGAAAGCTTGCTGTATTTGTTTTACAACTTCAATTTTTGTAAATAAGTTTGCTTATTTTTAGTTTTTGATTTTTGCTGTTTTCTTAAGAATTTTCCAGTAATATTTTAATATGTACAAAAAAAAATTTCAAAAATGATATAGGGGTTGCATATAGAAAACATGACTGAAATACCTTTGTAATTGAGCCAGAAAATACAGAGTCAGTCTTAAAAGTTTATGGTTGTTGCCCATTGTTAGACTCTATAACACTGTTAAGTTTGGATGCTTTTATTCAAACCTGAATTCATGCAACTGAAAGAAATTCAACAATCGTAGATAAAAGTTATTCTTGGAAAGATTTGGCTGTTCTTATCGTGGTTTTTGTATGGTTTTGTGTATTCATCCCTACATCATACTTCTATAAATTTCATTATTACTTGTTACATTCACCTTTTTTTTGAACAATTTCATTGAAGTAGGTTAATAAGTGAACATTTGTTTCAGTTTTGTAATTCAATGGTGATATATATTGTTAATATATCTGTTTTGTCATTCTTCATTACACTTGTTAAATGACCTCAGGTACTGATATTATCTCATTCAGTTGGTTAGAGTAGATTATTAGTCATCACAGGTCATAAACTTTTTGTGAATTAATGTTGAACTTGCAACAAGAAGAACATAAGAAGAATGTATAGTTGTATCATCCCTATATTCATGTTAACATTTGTTTCAGCTCTTCCATCCCATCTCTACATCATTTAACATTAAAAAAAAAATGTTTTTTTTATTCCTTGTTTTGTGACATTTTTTTCCCATGAGTGAAAGTTCATATATTCTTTGAATGTACGTAGTGAAATTTAATGTTTCTTGATTTATCCTTCACTTCATATATAATATCAGGTTGTCTTCCTTAAGGCATCAGTTGCAGTGTGTGTACAAAGCATTGAATATTACACATGTTATAGACATCTAATGGCTGGTAATTTCTGTTTCACACTGTACTTACATTAAGGTTGGTTTTTGTTTGCTTTTCTTTAACTTGTACTAAACACTACCATACTTAGTTGATAGCTTGTTTTCAATTACTCATGAAATGATTTTCTGTTATACTAAAGCCCAATGCAAAGGTTTTACAAAAGAAAAAATTAATACTGTGGCTCTGTAGCTAGTTCCCAATTTTTCACTTTAGCACTTTATTGGTTATTGGGATCATAAACTCTCCAAAATGGCCAGTAGGGCTCAGATAAAGCTGTGACTCGATTTTAACTGTTATTTCTAAAAATCAGAGTAAGAGACTGAATGTGGTAGCCATTTTCATTTTTTTTCTCAGTTCATCTCTGTGTACTAAGCACTGTGCTTAGTAATACACTACTGGATATGTTCTACATAGTGGATTTTATTTCAAAACATTTTGTTCTTTGATTATAATAAAATATTCTTCTACCACATTTTTGTTCATTGAAGTTAAATGTAAAGGTATTTGACAAGTAAAAGAGGGATGCAGTTGCTTTAACCTTTGAAAAAAAGAAAACAATTCTAGATTGTTTTATTTAATAAATACAAAAGTGAAAATTAGTGTAATTTAAACAGTAATCAGTATTTCATTGTATCAGTTGTTTAATATGTTTTTCTGTAAATTGTTTAAACATTCCTGCTATCAGTTGCAATAAATATTATTTTAAGTCACTGATATTGGGGTGTTAAATTATTCTACAATTGGAAAAATCTGATTTTTAAGTCCATATTTCTCTTTGGGTTTAACTTTAATTAGAATTATCTTCTTTCACATTTCTTACAAACCCTTAAATTTTGTTCAGTGTAAAGCCTGTAGTTTCTCAATGAAACTTTTTTAAACTATCAATCCAGTGAAAAACATGTTTTCTTTCACATTAGTTAAAAAACAAACACATCACTGTGATCCCTTGAACATGAGATATTTGAACAATATTTCTTTATTTCAACTAGGTCAAGGTTAAGAAATGTTACTTTGTAGAAGTTAATGCGAGTAGAAAGCTGGAACATTTAGTTATCTTTCTCTTTCAGTTGTTATGGCTTTCTTTCTAGATCAAGCTTATCAGTTAGAATCAGGCATTCCTGTTGATTCATGTCAAGCAGTCACAGAAGAATTATCTTCACAGTATGAGAGTGTTACACGTGAGGATGTCCAGAAACTTGCTGAAGGAAACGATGGTGGTGAAGAAGAGGAGGAAGATATTATGTTTGAAGAAAGCATTAGTTTCTCAGTCTATGATCAGGAGATCAGAGATTTTAAGGTAGAGTTTTAAAGCATTTGGAATTTACAAATTATTAAATCAAGACATCCTTTTAATCTCTAAGAAAAGCAAAGTAATAGACTAGAGTTACCAGTTGTACAGTTATATCTAGTAGGAGTCACTTTTTACTGACAGAGAGTGTGACTTTTTCATCAGGACTCTTTTTATAGCATTTATCTGTGTTATAGGAGTAGTATTTATATATAGAAAGGTTGGATGTTAGATGTTAAATAAACAGTTAATAATGGGAATTTTCCCCATAGTATTTAATTTCTAAAATATTCAAAACTCTGGCATGAAAATATAACAGTATCTAAATTTTGAAAATATCATATTATCAACATAGTTTTATAGTAATGTTTGTGTTTTATTTATTCACTATACCCAGTACAACAGAAATGAATTTTTAAATGTTTTCAGAGTTTGCTAAACATGTGCTGTTTACATTAAGTAAAATTTAGTATTCTGAAATCAAGTACTGAATATGTTCTGTTTTTACTTGTAGGAAAATAAGAAGAGCTTCATCATAAAATTTTATTTTCTTTCTCATTCTTAGTTATTTAATGTTTTGGAATTCTTTACTTATTTCCTAAATATCGAGTTTTATAGAAGAAATTTTTCCTCCTGTTTTTCAAATTTCACAAATTCTTTCCTATTTGTCTCCTTGTGTATCTGTATTACCTGAACATCTAATGTTGCAGGAGATATAAAAGATTAGTGTTGTGCATTCTTAACAAGTAGTAAACAACATATTTGTATACATAACATTCAGAGAAACCTACCCATAATTATGAAAATGAGCACAAGTGAGTTTCATTTAAACTTAATTTTAATAGTCTATAAGAAAAGAACTTATTGAGAATGATTTTTGATATAGATGTTGATGTTATTAATGTTTGTGATGTCTAACCTTGCCTATTCATACTCAAACCCAATGAAACTAATGTGTTGAAATGTAAGGCTCCTTCTCAGTGCATGCAAACTTGTAATTTTTCAAAAATGAAAATCCATGCTTAACCAAAAACTTGTATGAAATTTCAGTTCTACAGCATAGCAATTCCACTGTATATATGGTGCTCAGTGGTGCTAAATTTAATATAGACTATTCATGGTACCCAAGTATGACAAGTTTCAGTTTTCATGCCTATTTTGACAAGTGAATCTTTGCTGAAGAACAGTAGAACATTAGTGTAATGAATGGATCTGGACTTGACAGCAGTTTTTAGAATGTTTTAGATACGAGTGTGTGAGACTGCTTTCAGCAGGTTTGGATTAGTTATGCTGGTATAAGTGTTATAAATGCTTTATGGGATTGCATTCCTTACAAAAGTGATGTGCTGTTGTCATTGATGTAATACTTTGGTGAAAAAACGTAAATCATTTAGCATTATATTGCACCATTTCAAATTATGCACACTGTTATCTGGGAAAGAGAACATCCAAAATCTACCTTGTTCAAGCTAGTTGAATCACCCTGGGATGTTTTGGAATGCCACCGAAATGACTGCTTAAAACCTCATAACACTTGGTGTTGCATTTCAAACTGGTACTTGATGTTATTAACAAGAATTACAGGTATAAGTAATGACAGAGGTTGACACATACACCTTTCAAAAATGAGACCCTAGAAGCAAAACAGAACAACATATTATTCTTCGTGTGCTATTCCAGTGTTTTTCGTAATATAGGTCTAGGCCAATTATCTCTTTCATTGTTATTGTAGAATGACAGCATATACAAATATTTAGAAATATTTATAAAAATTCATTAATATGAAAATTCTATATATGAATATTTACAAATCACGCAAGCAGCTACTTAAAACTTTAAACTGTGTTAATTTAATTTTATTTATCACAAAACACCTATAATGAAATTGTCAAAAATATATAAGATAAGCTGTAAAAAAGCTCTGTTCAAATAATGTGTGTGGGTAGTTTTGATGATAAATATATTATATGATTTTATTTGTCTTTGTTTTTCTTTTATCTTATTTTCTGAGTTTTATAATTTCTGTAACTAGAAAAAAAAGACCATTATTGGTTGTCTTGCAATGAGACATAAAAGTTGGTCATTGTAAAATGTTGAAACATGAAGATGTTTCTTTTTCATGCTTCTTGTAGAGTGATAGAAATTGGTGATATCTTGGAATAGGTTTTTTTAGAAAACATATTTTTTTATTAATTAAACAAAATGTTTTTTGATCTTGCTAGAGGAACAAACTAAGGAACAGTCAACTTTGTATCACTTTTAAGCACTTGTGTTAATGGTGTTTAGACCAAATAATATCAGCATCACAGTTAAATGTATCTTTTTTTTTTCCCCAACTTCTTACAACCTGGTACTTATCACTTTGTTTAAAGACATTGGTAGTAGAGTGCATCACTGCATTAAAAATGTAGTGTACACATTAAATATGTTTTTAATGAGTTCATAAATATTTCAACTTTAATTTAACTTTTGAAAATTTTCCTTGATCGTTGTGTGTGAGAACGAAATGTGTGGTGTGATTAAATAAAACTAACTTTTCCATTTATATAGCTGTTAGGTGTGGGTCCACTTCGAGTCCTTTATGATGATTCTGTCTTTGGAGCAAGGGTACAGATGCATAATGACCAAGGAGATTTATTATGTGACCATATCATAGCTGTACAGACATGTCTGCGGTCTGAACAAACAAAAGCATTTTGGGCTGCCATAGACATGACTATGGATCCTCCAATAAAACGCCAGTACCAAGCAGTTTTTAGTTCTCCTAAATCCCTTGAAGATTTTTGTACTGTTTTTGAAGAGGCAAGATAAATGACTTTTTGTTATTTACTTAGATTTTTTTCATTTGAGTAATTAAGTGGCACCAAAATAACAAACTACAAAGTATGTAATGCCAGTAATTGTAGATCATGAAGCATTCTGGGCTATAAACTGAAACATTAATACCAACATTACTGACTTTTCACACTTCTTGTGAAGGTACCAATCATAAATTTTCAAGCTTTTTTTGAAATATGTTAATGTTACTACCTGTACAGCACTAACCCATTGACAGATAAATACAGTTATGTCATCATAATTAATACATAGCAGCTACCACGTGTATTATATAAGTTGTACTAACAATAATTCCCAATATTTGCCCAGTTTGTGACATGTACATGGAAAAATGCACACATTGTATCCTACAACATTGAACTCTGAGATGGAGCACTGTTCTTCCTATTTGTGTAATAATTTTATTACCAGTTTTACACAGTTTAATAGTAGTTGATACAAATTGTTTGCATATGTTGATACATAGAGGTGTTTCTGCTAATGTGAAGACTACAAGTAACATATTTAGCATCTTTATATTTTTATAACTTGATAGTGTAATGCCATGAGATTATAGATGTGTCATATCTATTTTTGAAAAAGGATGCCATTATTATAATTTGTTTAACAATATAGAACCAAAGGAAACATTTGAAGTGAGAGGGTTTTGAGTTTTTTTCTGTGGAAGCAGAGTGTCTCTCACAACAGTGTTAGGACAGAAGTAAACTCTAAAATCATGCCCAAAGCAAATCTGATACAACAATATTGACTGCAAATAAAAGTTGTTACAGTGAATCTAGACAAGTGTTTAATACGCTTAATAAGATGAAATACAAAGATTTAAAGTTGGTGAATGCTAAGAAATCAGAAGTTCAAAAATGTTTAGGCATGGGTGAATCAGTGTTAAAGCTTGATCTTGAAAAATGTCTGTGTACATTTGAAGGTTTGTAGAAAACGTAAGATATGTTGTCTAATGCTCATTCTATCATCCTTAACAAAATCTTCTGTTGGAATTTGCAGTGTTGAGTAGGCGTGCATAATCGTGTTTATTATAGGGAGCTCGGTTGATATTAATTTTAAAAGGAGATTTTTATTGTGTAATTAACTATTTAACTTTAACAATATTGTAAGTGAATTATGTAAAGTCAATTAAACTTGTCCTTCCATTGCATGCTCTTTCTTCTTTTTTTGGAACTATAATGTGTAACAGTTTAAGAATAGTGGGTTTCACCTGTGTTAATGCCTATTGCACACAACAAAGCATACAGTTTACATAATTCATTAGAAAAATATTATTTGAGGCTACTGTGGAGTGAGGTAAGATAAATTAATATTGTACTTAACTGTTAAGTACTTTATATGAATAACAGATACAACTACAGTTTGATAAAATAAAAATTATGAAAAAAAATTGAATATACTATAAGATAAACCACAATTGTTGTGTGCTACAAGTCGAGTCTAAAAATTTGCTCTTTGAACATGGAAGTTAGTTACACATCTTTAAAAAAAATTGGAAGTTGGAACTCTGTGATATTAGTTATTATAATTCTGTATTAGAATAAGTGAAATGGGATCTTTGCTGCGTTGTTTGTAAAATTGGATCAAGAACTGTAATTTGTTGTTTCATAAAAATTGAAGATCAGACCTTTAGTAAAAAGGATTCAAAGATGATGCTTATATAAATTTTCCTTATAATATTATCAGCTTAACTATTCTTCATTTACAGAATGTGTGTATTTCCACCTGTGTTTGTAATACTGCATAGGTTAAAACATGTAAATTAGTAGAATAAGTGACTGTGGTGCAGTGATAAATGAGTTATTAGAATTTTTGTGATAATTTATGGTTATTTTTAATATTAATTTCACAGGGGAAGCAATTGGCAGTGCAAGCAGAAATTTTAGAAAAAGATGAGGGAACTTTGTCAAGTAACTTACAGGGTAATTTTATTCCTTTTAGTAAAATAAACTATTTGAAATTAAGAAAGTTTTGTGAAAGATTTTACACTACTTTTGCTTTCTTAACCTTTAAAATTGTTTGAATTAGATTTATACATTTTTTTGAGTGTCAAACTATAGAACATCAATATCTGTTATTGTTTTAACTTGTTTGCAATACAAGTAATTAATTATCTTCAGAAAGAAAATAATACATTTAATTATCCCCTTCTTTCTTCACTTATAATGCAATAAATCATTCATAGGAAAATTCAGCATGTGTCCATTTAGTAAACAACTTTTGTGCTAATTATAGTAACAAACACAAAAGTGATTATTATTTTAAGCCTTTCATTCCTAAGTAGTGCCTGACTAATTATTAGTGTTAAGTTATTCTGTTTTCAGTAGAAAGGTTTATTTGTAAATATCATTCATCACAGTGATCATTTCTAGAAAACACCTTTATGTCAAATTTCAGTGTTATTTTAAACCTTCATGTCTTAAAAGGTTTAAGATTTGTTTATCTGAAAATCAATACTTTGTAATGTAATTTTTGTTGGCTGTTGTGCATTGTTTGTGCATGATATTCCAATTTATTGTATAATTTTTTAGGTGAAACCAGTAGCTCAGAACCTCAGCCTAAATAAAAAGAAACATAGAATACACAAGTATGTTATTCATTTATTTTATTGTTTTTGTACTGAAGTTTTACAAAATGTACTTCTTATGGTATATGACCATAAAAACAAGTTTTACTTCTGAGTCAAGTGATCTATATATCTTAAAAAATGTATTAAATAATCTCACATCAAATTTTAAATCTTAATTAAAATAAGAATTCTAATTATTTCAAGGAATATTTTAGAATTAATATCTCGGAGTGCATTTTTGGAAGGGCTTCATATGGTTTCTGGTTATTTACTGTTAAAACAAAGACAGTTTCATGCATAATGAGGAAGTTAAATTTAACAAAAAGTTATCCATGAAACCAAGGAAGCTTTACTTACATTAAATAAATATCCATAACATGTTTGCTTAGAATCTTTAGCAATTTTGCTTGTTTTCTTAACCTAAAGAAAATCTTTTACTGCTGTTTAGAACTGGTAATTTATCAGTGACAAACAACCTGACTTGTCACAATGACATCAAGTCAGACTAAGTAACAATATTTTTGGTAATTGTGTTCTTGATCAGTATATAATAAATAGTTTATTTTTAATAAATAATAACTTATTTTAATTATCTACATTTTTAATACAATAAAATAAACAGATGTATTGAGTAATAGGGGTTTGATTGTCTGTTTTCTATGTACTTTCTGAATTTTTTTTCTTCTGTATGGGAGATATTTTTAGTAATTTTCTCACGAAACACATTTCTTTTTTACATTACTTTAAGTGTACATTGATGTAAATAGCTAATAATCAACTGTTTATAATAGAGCTTAAATTTTTTCTCTAGCTATTTTCAAATGCCAAATTTGAACACGCATGGAAATTAAAAAAAAATACACTGTTATCAATACGTATGAATAAACTTATCTTCAAAATGTAGTTACTATATTACATTTTAATGTTTTATAAATTTATAATTTTATAAAATGTACTTCAATAAATCTCCAATATTTTGTTGTTTATAGATGTACTTTGTATTTACTGCTATTTTTAAACAGGTTAACCTGTCATGTAAACTGACTTGTTATGTGCTTGTTTTCCATTATCCCTTACTTGTCCATTCCATTAGATTAATTGTTGAGCCCTCAAAATCCTCTGCATTAGTGCCAGTGTGAAAATAAAAAGAACTTATCACCAAAACCCATTTGATATTACATATGGGCCATTAATTTGAAAATTTTCAAAATAAATGCTCATTTATATTTTTTTCACTGGTTTCTTACATGCAAAGTTTCAAGTTATTTTTGTTAAAGTTTGTAAGAGGAGTTAAAACAACCAAATATAGATATTTAAGTCCAATTTAAGAAATTTCAAATTGTCTACTCACTTAAAAACCTAGGTTTTTGTTTTCTCTATTATGTTGAATTTCTGATGCTTAAGAAAATGAGTTCTTCCAAATCAGTATTATAAGGTAACTGGTATGTTTTTAGTTAAGATTCACGTTTTACAGTTTCTTTTTCTTTTTTTTCAGCAATTCTTTTTGACCAATTTCCCGATCTTATAAACTGATACTGTGATACAGGACCAATCAGAGGTTATAATAATGAATAAATGAAGCAGTTTAATTATTTCAAAGTTGAACTCTTACCAAATTATGCACTTGAAATTGTAAAGTATACTTCGATCAAGCTGAAACTACTAGTATCCTCTTATTTTTAATTGTTTGCAAATTGTATTGCAGATTTACTTTGTAACAGGATAGGAATTTTGGCATGAATAAAGTTCAGTCATTTATTGATATTAGTGTGTATTAAAATTCTTTTTTCTTTTACCATTATAAAAATGCTAAGAAAGATAACCGAAAGCTTTTAATGTATATTGTATTGATATCTGGAGTTAATATAACACAATTACACAATTAAATTGTTTTCTATAAAGTTTTATGATGCGTGTATATTTATAGCCCCAAAAGTACAAACTGAAAGTGTAAGTAACATTTCTGTGCTGTGTAAAGTTATTTCAAAGTTGTTTTGCAAAATTTGTCTTAATTTTATGCCAAGACAAGAGGTTGTATGCTCCCTGATTCATCTGTATCAAGCTATGTTGGTGAAGCAGGCCTTGATGTTTTTATCGTGCAGCTGCTACTTACATTTCTGTTCTTGAGAGACCAGTATTGCTACAACCCACAGTGGGGTAATGGCAGTATTGAGATGTAGTTCTTTAGAGTTTGTTACCATAAACCTATTTATTCCTGAAAAATATATTTTGATGTTCTTGTTCAGGCACATACTGATATTAGATCTGTCTTGTTCACCTTGGTTTTTCCTCCTTTTCTTGGAAAGTAGAAAATAATTAAGTGGATATTTTCCCAACATTCTTAGAGAGGTTAGCACTTCATAGTTAATTGACTTGTGTGTCACAGTTGCAACTAGAGAAAGTCAATTCATTACCTTCTGTCACTACTCTAGCTATAATTAGCCTATCTAGTTATGACTGTGTGGAAGCAGTGACTTATAAAATTATTTGTACAGTTGTCTTAACAGTTTCTCATACCTTGACATATGTTCACAGCATTCTTGTCTGCAGTGGATCTGTGACTGCCATGTAGCACATTAGTCTTAAAAACAAATTATCAGTATCTTTTACAAGTACTTCACTCTTATCAACTGCGTATTGTTTCAGATTCCATGTGTTAGACATAAAATTCTGGAAGTAGTCTAAAGTTAATTCATTTTCAGTCTCATTCAGTGATATAAAGAAGCGTTGTGAACCTGACGATGACCGAAAAGGTCGAAACATTGTTCGCTCCTCTATGTTAAAAAGAAATCTCAAACCAAAACAAGTCATTTTTATATATATACTTTCAATCTCACTTCTAATGCCGGTTTCAAGGCCATATATGATAAAAGGTAAACAGGAAGTATACATTCCTTCCCCTTTTTATCTTGTGATTCAATGATCAAGAATTCATTTATTTACATATGTTGCCAACACAGTTGGAAAGCACTTTTCCCTCAATTCAAACACCTCCACTTATTCCTGATGTTTTATGCTGTAGGTTTATCACGCCTTCTTTTGATTCAATGTGGACCATGGATTTATAGTGTAAGCATCAACTAGAGTACCTGTTTTAATGATATTGGTCCCTGTACATTATCAGTGGCTTGAGTTATACACTTCTGCAATTATGAGTTAGTATGCAGTCTTTAAATCTCCACTGTGCATAGGGTACATGCAGTACATTAACTGTATCATCTATGGTAATTTGTTTATTCTTATACAGTTTTTTTATGTATATTTATAAACAACAGATCCACTTTTCATTGTAATCTGTGTTTATCCAGTTTCGTGTTTTTCCAACCATCTTGATATTGAAAGGAAGAGTTTGTTAGCATTACATAAATTGTCTTTTAAAATAATTAGTTAATTAAAATTACATTTAAATTCATGTTTACAATTGTTTTTTTGTTTTTTTTCAGTTAGTCAAACTATCCAGTTCTTATGAAAATAATCAGTTAATGAGCCTGATATTTCTCTAATCACCCAGTTCTGTCTACTGATGACATCAGACTCTTGCTTATTTCATGTATAGGTTTTAATCTTCCATTATGGCAAATGTTTGTGCCACTTGCAATTGGTGTGAGAAGTGGCTCAACAAACTCTTCCAGTGGAAGTTTAAATCTGCTAACTTGTTTTTGTCATAATTGTAAGAAGTTGTCCTCACACGAATTCATAGTGGACATAACTCACCATATCTGGGTTACAGATTTTAATTCTGTTACTGAATGTACTTCCCCTTTTGGCTGCAGAGCATTATGATGTAATGGTTAGTCTCACTGTTTACCTGGAAAAGCTCAGTATTTTCTGTTGATAGCATTTACTAGCTACCTTCCCTCTAGTCTATTACTTATAAATTATACAACTACTATTGGTAGCCCCCATATAGCTTTGCACAAAATTCAACCAACATAAGTTTATCTGGAAAAGTGAATCACTAATGCGACACTGGTATTCATTGCCCATATTTTTCTTTTATGTTATAATTAGTATACATGGAACTGTGGCAATGTTTTAAACATTTTGACTTGTGATGTCTCTCTGATATTGAACAGTGTGATTAAAATATAAGATTTTTTTATTGGTCATGAATTTTTTAATCCTATTTATAATTTGTTAGCCTTTCCAAAAATAATATCATATCTTAAATTTTTCTGATATTAGATACAGAATTCACACATTGGTACCTGTGATATTCAGCTGTGTTTAACAAACCTGTACCTTTATGACTTCCTCCCCACATGGTGACTAGTTTGAAGACAATAGGACTTATTCCCACATATTGCCATCAGAGTTTATTTGCATTCTATGCCTGTTACCCTGAGACTGTTGAAATCTCACATTTATACTCTCTTAAGCTGTGAATAACTCCACAATACCATCTGAGGTTGATAAGCCATTTCAGGTAGCATCAACATCTCATACAATAAATTCTTGAACTTGAATATTGTAACAAAATGAAAGTTTTCTCTCTCTATTGTAGTGCAGTAACATTATTCAACTAAAGGTAGCAATTAGCTTATGTATCTGGCCAAAGTACTGTATCTGAGGTACAACTGTTTCTATACCATTGTCAGTTACTTCAAAATTCAACAGTCATTGTTTGTCCTTGAATAAGCCAATAGTGATACTTGACTAGGACACATCTTGGCAAGTGAAAGATGTTTCTATTTGTCTGCAGTCTGTGGACTAGATTTCACTTTAATTACAATAATCAATGGTCAAAATGAACTATGATTTACAAATAAAAACAACATGCAGGTTCAATGGAATTAAACAGTTTGTTTCTTTGCATGATCTTTGCTTTTTGTTATGACCTCCTGCCCCACAGTGTAGACCTACAATGCTGGAAATCAATTTTTTATACCCATGATGGGCAGAGCACACACAACCCATTGTGTAGCTTTGTGCTTAACTTCAAACAGACAAAAACCTATATGCCATAGAAAGCAAGACTTTGTGCACATTAGTGCAAGCTTTTGTGTTGTAAATATTGAGCTGTACTTCATACTTACTAAAATACAAATAAGAGATTTTAAATATCTAGTTTAAATGCCTTTCCAAAGATCATGGCATCATCTATAAATGTCAAACATTGTTTGCAATATGTACTATGCAATACTAACTTTTTGAGTCTTTCAGAAGTCAATGCTGCTGCACAGGTAGGAGGATATATGGGATTCTCACAGATTTTCATATGTAGCAAAATTAGCTTAAGGAGAATATTTTTTTTAATCAGCTAATCTTGCACACTACGATGAACCAAACTAGCATAAATCTTCTAGAGTACCAAGATATTTATTATTTAGGTAGGGAGAACATGTCATTTCCATGTTCAGCCTACAAAAGCTCTAGCAGAACCACAAATATTCAGAAATAGTAATAACAGGAAACTAATTATGATCAGTAAGTCATTTTTGGTGACATTTGATTTAGTCATATTTTTGATTAATCAGTTGTTGATAAAATTGAAAACTGTAAAATTATCATACACTAATTTTGATAAATTGATTAATTTTGTGACGGTCATTTTAATCATGTTTTTAATTAATCAGTTGTCAGAATAATTGGAAAAAACAAACCACAAAGTTCAGTTAAACTTGATTGTATCCATCTGCTCATAGGTTGTCTTCATTCGAGTTTCTGAGGGCAGTTGATATTTTTTTAGGGTAACACGGTAGTGGGGTTTGAATTTAATGGCTTTATAGGCTTCTGACTGTTTAAATTGATTTAATTTTTCTGTTAGGCTGCATGTTGAGTCTTCAGTGGTTGTAGCTGCATCTAGGATGCATATTTTTTATCTGCTAGAATGAACTTTTAGTCATTTATTTATTGCACCTGAAGTACTGTGAAGGATCATTTAGTGTTAGAGTGGTTTCTAGTTTTGATGCTTGATGGGATGATTTAGTTTTTTTAGAGGAATTTTTTCTAATAATGTGTGTGTGTGTGTGCTGGTATGAAGTTTGAATAGTTATGCATATATTGATAGTCTTATGTTTTCTTACATAGAACTTTAATGACATTTTTTGGCTCACATGTTTGTTTGTTTAGCGATATTTAATCCTATCTTGGAATGTGTTTTTTTGTTGTTTTTTTACGTTTGTGAGTTAGTGTTTAACGTTGTAGGATGTTTACTCTCAATTTGGCTTCAAATCCTTGACGAATTACATTATTTTATTTACATTTATAGGGCAAGATGAGATGGGTATCTGCTTTAGATAATTTATCATCACACCCATTAGGTATAGCTCAAAAGTTTTCTAAACTTTAGATTCCTATTCTAAATGCATTCACATGGGTAAGTCATAATAGGTGGAACTCCAGATGAGTGGATTGCAAAGCATTTCAGCTTTTTTGTCACTATCATCTTTGATACAGCTCTTCTCAAGTGATTGGTAGTGATTGTCATTCTGTTGCTGACAATCTTTTCATAATTATGTGGTATGTAAAAAAACCATAAAACATATTACTAAAGTTATTTGCCACAGCAATTGTTCAGTCTGCTTAAACTTAGTTGATCCTGCTTCTGTATCATCTTCCTCTAGAATAGGGATTGTACTCATGTTCAGGAATGGCACTAAATTTTAAGAAATCAATATGAGTGGGAGATACCTCATTAGGACATAATCTGATTTAAAATGTTGTATAAATACTTTTTGGTAATATCTTGTCTGATACATGTATTCAACTTTGTCTAACAGCCATTGCTCAACTGACAGAGGAGATGGTTAACCTGAATAAGAATTTCCAGCTGTTTATGTTGTATGAATAAGTGTTTTATACTGGTATTAGTGCAACTTCTTTGTTGTCCATGTTTGATTTATCCCCTATTAAACATTTTCTGGGCCAACTCACTGTTTCAGTAACATTAATCTCAGGCTTCAAGTTGCAGATGAGCAAGATATACAAACTATTCACTATTGCCCCTTGCTAAGGTCTTTACCTTACATTAGAATGGAGCAAACACACATTCTCCTAAAGCAAGTTCAAATCCTCATCACACCAAACATGCTTGCTCTTTCAGCCATGGGGATATTGTAATGATCAATCCCACTGTTCATTGGTAAAAGAGTAGTCCTAGAGTTGGCAGGGGGTGGTGATGGCTAGTTGCCTTCTCTCTAGTCTTGCACTGCTAAATTAGGGATGGCTAGTGCAGACAGCTCTCATGTAGCTTTGTGCAAAATTCAAAACAACATGCTGCAGGACACTGTTATTAACAGGAGTGAGAGTTTAGCAGTATTACACTTTCTATATTTCAGGCTGTGGGTAGTCCAAACAATCCCATATTTTCAATTGATTTTTTTAATTTAATTTGCTTACAAAAATTGAAGGCAATCTATTAAGAAATATGAGATATTTGTTTTTTCACCAGAAGTATAGAAAATGTATTTGATAGAAAAACATGCATAGCTTATATGAATTTATTTCAAATTTGGTACACTACACTGATAGCTCCTTTCAATCTACAATTGCACCCCAGTGTCATGTTCCTAGATTTACAATGCCAAAAAGACTTAAATACCTTTGGTTGGCAGGTACACAAACATTGTGTAGCTTTGTGCTTAATTCAAAACGACAATCTATGATTAGGAGTCTTATTTCTTGTAAATGTAAGCTACGTGTATAAAAAAATGCAGAAATTTGACGAAAATGTTTGCTCACGCCAATGCAAAAACACGTGCTGTAAGTCTGACATTCTTACTGCAGCTTCACTTAAGACTAAAAGTGAACTATTTTAGACATTCTTTTGTCAGACGGCTGATATAGAGCAGCAAAACTACAAGGTAAAAGGACGCGCAGATAAAGTGTTGTTTACGCAGAGCAAACTAAATAAGCCGTTTCCAGCTCAATAAAATTTTCCTAATTAAATGGCGTCACGTGATACCAAAAGAAAACTTGTGTTTCGGGAAGAAAAACTACCACTATGTATTTTAAGATAAGCTGTTGGTTTTATAAAATAAAGATCTGTTCCGAATGATATGGTTGTGATCAAATGTCGATTTTTTACTTCCTGTGATTTGCTGGTGTATTTTAGCGAAAAGTCCTGATATCTAATTTAAAAAAAATTCAGGTGTGTCCAAAACGGTACTAAGTGTGCAACTTAATGGAATGAAATCAAAATTGGTGGCCAAACCGGTAACTAAACTTGCACCATTAATTAATTCATTCATTCATTTGATAGCTGGGCTGCGTTTGTTGTTGTTTTTTTTTTTTTACGTTCTATCGTATTACAAGTTGAAATGTAGAAGTTCTGTTGTGTTATTGTTTCACCAAAAAGTCGTAAAATTGAGTAGGTTAATGCATGGAGTGTCTTCATGATAAGCTCTTATCTTAATTGTGTCCCTGTTCAAACCTGCGCTCTTTTGAATTTCGCGCAAAGCTACACGAGGGCTACCTTCGCTAGCTGTCCCTAGTTTTGCAGTGTAAGACTAGAGGGAATGCAGCTTGTCATCGCCACCCACCGCCAACTTTTTGGCTACTCTTTTACCAACGAATAGTGGGATTTACCTACCGTGACATTATAACGCCACTATTACTGAAAGGGCGAGCATTTTTGGTGTGACGGGGATTCCAACCCGTAACCCTCAGATTACAAGTCGAGCGCCTTAACCACCTGGACATGCCGGCCCCTCACCACGCACAGACGAAACTTCCGAACATTTTTGACAACAGGAAAGTATGTGCTACGGTAACGATAAAGTCGTAAATCCTATTACACTGTAATTCGATGTGACTGACAGTTTGGTGTCCTCATAAAATTCGAACGTTGTATGCACCAAACAACACGACTGCCCCAACAACTGGAACGTCTTGTCACCCTACCAATATAGCCCATCGTGCAGTTTGTGCTTAAACTGAAAATTATTTTATTTTACCTTCGCGTTGTGTTCAAATAGTATATATTTAATTTCGTGTTTTTACTTAATTTGTTCCAAGCGTAATATCTTAGTGTGTTTAGATTTTTTTTTAATCGTGTATGTTTTATTTAGTTCATTGCTTTTGTTGAATTCTGTGTTCCTTCTTTACTGCATGAATTTGTTGAACCCTATTTATTTCTGTAACTGCTTACTTTGTAAAAGCTTTAATTTGGTATTGTTATGTTTTAGTTCTGTGTTCGTTTTTTTGTTTTGTTTTCTTAATTATGCTATGGAGTTGCGGTGTTGTAGTCGAAGTTGGTAATTATAGGAAATTACTACTTTGCATTTGACAGCTGTTTTAAAAAAGAAAAATTGGGAAGTAGGAGAACAATAATTGAAATAACTACCCTAATTTACTCTTCTGTATTTCTAAATGGTATATATTTAGTCAAATTTATTCCAAACAATTGGCCACAAAACGTCAGTAATAGGACGCGAAACTAAAGAAACTTTAGATCGTCCATTTGGACAGGGGATGAGATCTGTTTTGTACTTTCGCTATTTTCATATGGTAAATACAGATATAATATCTACCCATAATGTTATAAAGTAACCATATCGTATATTTACGTACATTATATACACACTTTCCTGTTTCAATTTCAAGTTAGCCAATTTTATCTGCTGAATTACCATCCCTAGGTTTTCAACATAAAGCTGAAACATATGACCAAATATCAAGACATCTTCAAAACGTGAGGCTGTAAGCTGCATTATCTAGTGTTGAGTATTCATACAAATTGGATGGTATGATACAAAACTCTTACAAACCATTCAATGTTGAAAGCAGTTTTATTTCTGCTACTATCATTCAGCTGAATTTATCAGTATTAAGTGCTGAACCAATGAACATCTGATACACACAGAAGCAGAGAAGCATCATCATAGGTCGCCACTTATCCATATAACATCAACACAGAACCTTTCCCTTTCTTCCTTGACAGTCGTTACTAAGGATGATCATACATCCTGTCAATGATTTGTGATTTCATCCTCCCTCCAATATTCACTGTATTTCTACACTGGTGATCTCCTTAGTACTTCAGGGAAGACTGTAATGACTATTTCATTGAATGTGTGTTATCTGTTTCTAAATGGTAGAATTTTTTACAGATCATCTGGTTCTATCAGCATATTCAGGCGTGGGGGCGTTATAATGTGACGGTCAATCCCATTATTCGTTGGTAAACTAGTAACTCAACAGTTGGCGATAGGTGGTGAAGACTAGCTGCCTTCCCTCTCGTCTTACACTGCTAAATTATGGATGGCTAGCGCAGATAGCCCTTGTGTAGCTTTGTGCGAAATTCAAACTAAACAAAAATAAAATAAGGAATCCAAAACTAGCAGCGTAATTAAAATATAACTACATTCACTAATTCTTAAATAATGTCAGCTCACAATAAGCACATTGGAAAGAATGTTGAAAAAACTACCTTATCAACAAAATTGTATAAGAAGGCTTTTAAAATATACACTAGTTAGTTATCTGCATAAAGTGAGCAAATTACCTTATCTCAAGGACAGATTTAACGCACTAGCCAAACAATACTAAAAACAAATAGGAACGAGAAACAGTCCCATCTGTGCCTTGTACACTATCTCATGTGCACTACACAAAACTATCACCATATAAAATGTTTCGCAATGTAGTGGAAAAACAATGAGGAAACACGACCTGAACTTTTATCGCTTAGTATTTATGACGAATTTACTGTTATGTATCTATGTTTTAATATCGACGTTTGTTTCAGTTAAATATATATTTAGAAATGCACTTAACTTGTACTGTTAAATGTATGTTGCGCAATGTTCACCTATTCACTAAATTTATAGAAAATTCTCGAGTGTAAGAATGAACACTATCGTATCGTTAATATTGTTGTGCAGACTACAAGATAGAAATTATTTTCACGTCTATAAAGGTAGCCAACGCAACGCGTCAAGAGATAATAAATGCTATTGGTTTGCTACATTCAGCATACTATAAACTTCGGAAGCTATAACTGTGATTATTGCTTACTTGTCGTCAACTTTAACAGGAACTTTCATAAATTTTAAACATTACAAACTTCAATTTAAACGGGTTCACATCACGCATTAGTATTTTTATGAAGATATTGTATAACATCAGCTGTGAAAAACTATCATGTAATCAACGAAGAATGCAGAGCTATCGAGCTCCCAGTTGATTGAATTGTATCTGTCAGCTCAATATTAATTCTGTCATCGTAACCCTCAATAAGATAAAAATAAAGTTCGAGATTAGATAGAAGACTCAATAGTGTTTTTGAAACTTTGGTATAAAAATCATTATTTATAATAACCATTATTATACATTATTTTATTCTTTGTATATTAAAATATATTTGTATTAAAAGAGAAAAATTGTGTGCATCAACCTCGCTGACAAGTATTATAAATTTGTATATATTAACATATTAATTAACTGCTAAATTTAAATTACAATTTAACTCGGTTTGAGGCTATTTTAAATTGTAATATCTAACATAATAAATTACAATCTCCTCCGAGATAAATAAATACATAACATATTATATAATTAACTCACGATTCTCTCTCTTTCTCCTTCCCTCTTTTTTTTTTTCTTTTACAGCCAGGTACAGGGCAGGATTTTCTTAGAATACTCTTGTCCCTCCCTCGCAGATAGTCTCGCAACATCGGATTTATGGATCCTACTAATATGATAATCTTGAAAAAAAAAAAAAAAAAGCCGAGACATTATAGTTAATTATTGCAGTCAATCAAACTTTGCTCATTTTGTTTTCGACCAATTTTCTCTGACTCCATTTCCAAAATTCTAAAATTAATTTCTATTCCCAATGCAAATAACTGGATGCAAAACTTAAATTTCTATAACAACATTATTATTCTCACTCGCGAGGAGGGTGAAAGTTGTTTGTTTTTGAATTAAGCACAAAGCTACACAATGGGCTATCTGTGCTCTGCCCACCACGGGTATCGAAAGGGATACCAATATTCCTTGACACCCCAACTGAATAGTCCTACTTTCCTTGCCACGATAAAAAATATATACTGCCTTATCACTAAACCACACTTCAATCTCCACTGATTTCTTCTAAACAAAGACCCATGAAACTCAGATATGCATCTCCAAGAAACCGAAAAGCACCCACGTAGAAGAACAGCCTGCCGACGATTTTCGCAGGTTCCTTCGTTCATCCATCGTCCAGACAGTTTTATTCAGCCCATGTAAATTGGATCAGTGTCGAGACCGACGAAAACCTCCAGTGTCATATCCCGTGTTATCAAAATTTTCTCGGCAACACTGAAGAACCAATCTTCGATTAAGACTACCACCAGACCTTTCCAGCCTTGTCATCAACTTCCCACTAGTAAAGCCTGTTTTTATATGCTTTATTATTTCTATCTGACTTGTGGGCATGGCCGGAGCATTTTTTCAGCGACTCGACCTTGAAAAATAGGTTTTCCGGGGGTATTATCTTTGTCTCACACAACAAAAGTTTATTATAATTAAGAATTGTATTATTCTAACTCTGAAAAAGTGCCCTAATGCATAATAGTAAACAAAATTAAATTTTAACACTGCTGGATGTTTATCCTGTTATCTTATATATTTTAAATTTCGACCACACAAACCATTTATTTTTTCAACTATTTTACAGCAAATTGTCATTTTTGTTACAATCTTGGATGTCTTCGCCGTTCAAGTATTACCAGCCGTTAAAATTGTTTTTCACGACCTCTTCTTTTTACCTTCAGCTTGTATCACTCAATTTTCTGATGTCTTATGGCTCTTCATGAGTTACGAGCACTTCACACAACACGCCATATCTATTAATCAGTTGAGTATGTCCGAACAGCGGTCACACTCTGCCAATTAAATCAAAGTTTGTTAAAGTTTTAGCTAGTAGAAAATTTACCAATTCATTTGAAGAACAATCGTTAATTCTACGAGCGAGACGAAGAAAACCAAGAGTTTCTGAGCGTCCCTGATTGTCTTTTAGGTCTGAAAGGTTTTAGTCAAAATTATTGCCAAGTTATTATATTGTAGTGTACACATTGACCCAAAGATGAAAGGCAGAATACTTTCAAAACGTCATCATTTACACTTGTGTTTATACAAAAGGCAGTTACAGTAAATTTATTTAAGTTTCATCCTAAACGATTTAGATTTCTCTTTACTTCAATGTACTTTCAGCTTTTGCATTATCATCATCATTACAAGCTTTACCTAACAAACATCGAAATTAAAATATTAAAAATGTAGCTTATGATAATATATACAATATTGTCCAGAAGTTTTAGGACAAGAGAAAATTTTGCTGTTCTTCCATTTTGAGAGGTTAATTTTCCTATGTCATTATAGAATAAAATTTCAACCTATGGTAATGCTTCATTGATAGCTGTTAAAAAATCTAGGGTGATAATACTTAGCATTCTTTAGAATCCTCATATATTTGTATCAAGGGCACATCATGAAAAAATCTGCTTGAATGAACATACTAATTAAATTTATGGTCTGAACTGAGTGTCAGGGTACCCCATGCAGTGTATTAACTATATAGAAAGAAGCTAACAAGGAACCAACAGATGGTACTGGTATATGCAAGAAGAAATCAATTTAATAGCATTCAACAATAAACATTAATAAAATACAAGGTTTAACACTAAATATTAAGTTCTGTTATCTTGCTACTGTCCAACAAATCGTAGAGAATTGTCATTATAGCAGAGAGAGAGTTCGCATAAAAGCTTTACGTGATACTGGTTGGACTCTCCAACAAATTGCTGTAGGTTTTTAATGCTCCCCAAACACTATCAAATACAACCGAGGTTATGAGATCGAGACAGACATGTTTGAAAACTGGAAAAAGAAGACATTGAATACATAAACTCAATGATACTGATGTTAAGTATCTTCGTTTATGTATGGCCTTCAGGGCAGAAGCAAGACTGCTGCTTATCTCGTGCATGAGATAAGCGACCATGTACCAAGTATACATAACTTCTGAACAATCTATATAATAAATGTACATCTTAGATTATGTGTGTTTTGTTTGTTTGTTTTTGGAATTTCGCACAAAGCTACTCGAGGGCTATCTGTGCTAGCCGTCCCTAATTTAGCAGTGTAAGACTAGTCATCACCACCCACCGCCAACTCTTGGGCTACTCTTTTACAAACGAATAGTGGGATTGACCGTGACATTATACACCCCCACGGCTGGGAGGGCGAGCATGTTTAGCGCGATTCGGGCGCGAACCCGCGACCCTCGGATTACGAGTGCACGCCTTAACGCGCTCGGCCATGCCAGGCCAGATTATGTGTGAAACATCTTTTCTAATAATAAGTTATTTTACGTTGAATTACATTTTTTTTTTATATCGCAAGTTATGGTTCACGATTCCGTGATGGAAACGCACACAAGAAACTATAACATGATTTTGGTACTCATTCTTATATAAAATAACACTATAATAATAGTGTATTTCTTATTGATATACACGACTTGATCATTGATGGCAAATTTTCATTGACATAAATCGTCACTTAAGTGATATGATTGTAAGATAAAATTAAGAAAAGCACGAAAAAAAATTTATTATGAAATATTCTCTGAACTACATAACACCTGACTGAGCATTTGCGGCAGTTTCATTAACTAAATTAAAAAATGTGTAGTGAGACATCAGATGTCTTCTAGTGGGCTAGTGGTAAGTCTACAGACTAACCGTTAAAATTCGTGGTTTGAGTCTCTGCAATGAACACAGCAAATATTTAGTTTTGCTGAAAATAAACAACGAAAGTACCAAAGGCGGTATCGTTAAACTATGCATAATACGTTTAATATCATTGTGGTTGATAAAATGTAACAGTTCAGAACACTTAAAATGTTTTAATATGTATAACACCTTTAAATATTTCACCAATTCTTATTGTACGAAGTATCACAAACGCTTATAGTTATTTCTTTTGCTATAATTTTTATAACTTAAGAATTTTAATTTTCACGTCGTATTTTAGTTAAACATCTGAAGTATAACTCAATTCTCCAAACTGGTTTTAAAGTGCCAGCAATTAATTGTGGTTATTTTACACCATAGGGAGATAAATTAAAAACTCTTTGCTCTCTCTTTTTTGCATGTAATTTTTATTTTCGAATTTGAATAGCAAAATTTCTCATCATATTTCCGATGTTCATACTGACAGTCGAACTTAATAAAACGTGATTTTAGTGTTTTGTTTCTAGCAGACGACGATACCCGTATTCTGTGTGTGTAATTTCGGCTGGTAAGAAAAGTTCGTGCAAGTGTGAAATAATGGCGACAGGGGGGTGTTTACAAGAAGTTTTGTCCGAAAAGTGCGAGTCTGATGTCCTGTCCGAAGAATCGTCAGAAAGTGAAGGCGAAGGAGAACCATCAAAATCATTTTATAGACGGATATCTACTTCTAAAAGTATAAAAAATGGCGTAAGTTTTCTTTAACGTTGTTTCAATAAATAACATTGTGGGCAATCGTTGGCTGAGTACTCTTCCACTATTACTAGTTCTACGTATTTAATGAAACTAAATGTTCCACAGTGATAATGTTAATAGCATAAGGTACGGAATAGAAGTAATGAAACGTTTTTAGGCTTGTTATATTTCTAAGCACTATATTCTTAAGTTATTCCCATTTGTATCTTCAAGGAATAGAATAGTGAAATATGTAAAATGATAGCATTTCAACCACAATGGATATGAAAAACATAACGTGGTTAGAATACTATTATTATGCACTCTTCTAATTCTTGAAAATACATAAGGGATGAGGTTAAAAATGCAGTGCTAAATAATGTAATATGCCGTACTGTAATACTAATGTCTAATGACAAGAAGTATAATTTTAGTTATTCTATGCTTAATTACAAAACGTCTATGAACTATAACAAGTGTTGTATCAGATGGCTTATACAAATAGTGATCTGATCACTGCTGTGATTGTTGTATTCCAGGTGGCTCAAAGAGCTTTAGTTTAAGTCACCTGATATGTTAAACTGTATTACTTTTATTTTTAGTCTTAGCAAATAAGAGTAGAAACCTTCCTAAAATACAATCTACATTCAAGTGTGCAGTTGCCAAAAGAGGTGATTCACATGTTATATTTGAAAGCAAAACTTTATTAAGATTTGCCAAATCATTATGCTTTTGACATTTATTATCCGCTTTTAATAACAAGGTAGGTCAGTATTAATATTTCATGTCCTGCCTTATTTTATGTTTAAAAATGTATCAATTTTAGTTACCACATTCAATCAGTGATGGCATCATGAGGGACAATTGCTCTCCCAAGCAAAAATTTAAAAAAATACTGAAGAAGTAAATATGTAGAACATGTTGGTTAAAATGGGAAAAGGCTTGTTCTCTGACAAGACTCAGATTTGGATTACTAATCCATTTTGATAAAACTTTTAAGACAAATAGTTCCTCCAAGCACAACATCTGCCTGTCCAGAAGGAGGCCTTTCCCCTCACTTGCATCCCCCATTGAGAGAAATCTGGTGTTGCTACTGCATTTAGTTTTGATTTATTTAGTCTAATATGTATTAAAAGGTATTCAACACACAGTCATACATCTCGTGTTGTATTAGTTACATAATGAAATGGTTATTATCATGTACAAAAGTTAGACATCGGCAGCTAATTACAATAGGTAAATGTACGTATGCTTCACAGAATGAATTTGTGTACACTGTTGTTTTCTCCAGTAAAATTGATAAAACAAATTTAATTTAGATATTATGAAAGCATAATTAACAAATACTAAACATGCATGAAAGAAATGCTACGTATAAGCATCATAAATATTTGTGGGCTTATGTTTGTTGCTGTCATTATCAGTATGTATATGTTTATTATTTTGAGTAAAATAAAATTTTAAATATGAATTTAAGATTTTGAAAAGATTAAAAATGGTCATAAACATCGTCACAATTAGAAAAAACAAACAAAACCCTTTACGTGATCCATAATAAATATAAGTACTGACAGAGTTATAATGGATAATCTTAACCATGTTAACAATGCCAAGATCTTATATAAACTTCTGATAATTACTTAATAATTGTAAAAACTCCTATTCTATTACATAAACTTTATCATTCATTAGAAACATGAACATTATTTGGCACAAGGCATATTCAACAATTGCAAAGCATAAAGCAAACAAAACAAATTTCACTCCCAATTTTTTGTATCTTATGGACCCATGAAAAATATGAGAATTTTATTGGTTTATGTTGGTCCTATTATTTGCTTCATATAAATTCATTTGTTGGATATTTTTCTGTACCTAATAAGCACAATACTTTGGAACTGGCCTCTATTTTTAAAGAAAGTTGGCATGTTCATGCATATGTCATATGATCGAAAAAGATCCTCAATATTGAAATCTTTGTTAGTCATCATCTCATCATTTGGGTTCAGATGAAACATAAAATGCTGTTGTCATCCTCTATATATAGTTGAGTTCAAATACAGCTGCGCCAAGAATTGGAAGAATATAACTAAATTTCTTGTAGTTTTCCAAGCCTTTATAATAATGAATAACATTATATTTTTCAATGATGATGATGACAGTTCAGCAATAGCAGTATTATTATGTTTTTCTCATTGCTAGTTCTAATTACTTCTTCAAATAATGACTTCCAATAATTTAGGTTGTTTACTTTGAAAATGATAATGTTGCTCACATCTCCAAAGTTTTGTTGCAGAAAGTAATTTTGATCATGCAAATATTGAAGAGATGGCTTCTTTCTTTAAAAAATGGTGAGTTGGTTTGGTCTCTGACAGACAAAAGTGTAAGATTTGAATATAAGATCTGCTATGTGACAAATGAAATTGTACATCAATAAATAATTTCAAAATAGGGCAATTGACATCTTTTCCCCAAGTTTTACAAATTTCAAAATTCTGTTATTTTATTAGAAATAGTTTTTAAAGCTGTTTATTTTAAAATTTCCAAGCATATATATATATTATCATATTAAAATTTATCTCGTGAAGCATTTGTTGGATTTTAAAATTGTCACTTATCTGACTTTTTTTTATTACCCTATATTACATTTTTATTGAAAATATTTTTATGCATGCTTTTGCTTGCCTTTGAATATATTACAATTTAAAAACCTTTCATACTACATTGAAATATTTTCAGTGGGAAGTGCAACATGCTAAATCTAGCCTATTTTTAGCAAGGATGTCAGAAAGTGCACCTTTTTGCCTGTAATATTACTACAAAATATGGAACAAACTATCTCTACATTTAATAGTATTATCTTACAGTGATTTATAAAAGCTTTGTACTAAGATTCTGTGAAATGGCTGCAACATACTAGTTACAAATGTGTTCACACTATTGTTTTTCTAACATTTTTGTGTTGTGTAAGAATAACTTAAGTATGTTGTTTTAGAGTGGCTTAGATATTTCTTATTGGTTTAGAGTGGCTTACATATTTTTGTTACTTGTAGTACTATACACGTCACACCATAATTCCAGTAACCACACTGTGGTTCGTGTCATCTACCAGAGGCAGAACTGCTTGTACCCATCTTGTTTAATTATTTTGAACATATTAAGTTATGTAGCTTATGTTTTTTGTTGTTTTTTTTACTAATCCTTGTGTGAAACAATTTATACAGTAAATGTGGTGGATTGACAAAATGCATATGAATTATGTTATTCACATGCCATCATTGTCATTTTCTTAACTATTATAATTATTTATAGATGTCAGAATGATGGGAAGTTGTTCATGGAAATTGAATTTCCTGAACTAATGTGTAAGCAGTATAATAAGCTTCCTCATCTGGAACAACACATGTAACTGAGGTCCAAGGAAGGAAATTCTGAGAAGACGTACCTGTTGTACTTTAGGTTAACTGCTGTTAAGTGATACAAACAAATACATTGTTGTTTTTTTGCTTTTTTTTATGGATAAGGACATGTTTTGATAACAACAACAAGCCAAACAGTTTCAGTTGTTTTGTTTTTAGGTTGTTAACCAGTTAAATGTTTAAGTAGTATGTGACATTCCAACTATGCAACCACTTTTCTTCACAAAAAAAGAAAAAGGAGGGGTTGAATGTATTGTGTACTGTTGTGTTATTTATAAAATACCCCTTTTGCTTACAGTATGTGACAAGCAGCATGTATTAATCATATTGGTGAGTTATCTAATGCTGTTAACTTCACATCAAAATTATTTTTCTGTTGTTGTTGTACATATTTACCATAATTATTGAAGGTAAGTTGACAGGGGTCATGTTTACACCCCTGTCGTGTGAGTGTGTGTATGGGTTTGATTGTTGGTAAAATTTCTCGAAAATGGCTAATGGACTTGAATGAAGGTTGATATACATATGGACTGTAACTCAACTTAGAAGTGATTGGGGTTTTGACCCTCCAAAAACCAGAAATTTCATGAAAATTTAAAAAAAAATTATCCGTTAACATGGACACCAAGTTTTTTGCACTATTTTTGCCCTGTAACTCAGTCAGAAATGATTGTTTTTGATGAAACTTGGTGGACATGAGTGGAATATTATTCCTCATAATTCTGCCAATGACAAACATATTGACACTTTTTGAGAGCAGAATATGATTAACACTATGTGGAAGAGAGATGCATTTCACTGAGTGTCTCTCTGGTCATTTGGTCTATATTTGTTGCCTGTATTTTTTATTCTGTTTATCTTTTATTTTGACTGACTGTGGACTGTGTTTGCTTGTGTACATAAAGCTGTTAGTTGTTGATGAACTAACTATTCAAAGTTATTTCTTAATGTACAGAGGGTGATGAAGAGTTTTAACACATCATTGTAATAGTTTGAAAATATATATATCGGAAAGTTGAATAACAGAAGCGCTTAAAAAAAAAAAGTAATACTGTATCACAGTTTCTACATCACGTGTTTTTGCCGTTATTCTGTGGGCGTGTTTATACCGTAAGTGTGTGAACTTTATAGTGAAAGCTTTGTAAATTAAGCTCTTAAATCATAATTTGTATGCATTGTAGAGGAGACAGTTTCTGACCTGTTGGAGAGTTTTGAAAGTACACGTTTTTCAGACACTTTATACGTAAAGGGCTTATATTACCTCGGACAAAATTGTGTATTTTCTTTAATAAAATCATGTATAGATACAGATAGTCATATTTTAGTCAGGCTATAATCTGACAGGTTTGTTTTTTCTAAGCATAGAAAACAAAAATATAATCCTTATACACATAAGAAAAAATCAGGGGAGTTTATTATACTTGCTTTGAATTGTTGAAAAATAATTTTAATACTTTGTAAAATTTAAATCAAACAACCACCGGCCTGCCACCACACCTTGGTGCTCATGATTGTAAGCTAACTATTATTCCGCCACTCCCCACGCGTATAATGTATGCTACCAGTATATAGACTGTTTCAGTATGTACATGTTCGTATACTTTCATAATTTTTTTTAAATTAATTACCGTATGCATACTGTTTTTTTTGCTTGATCGTTTAATTCAGCTGATATACCTTTATGAAACTGTATATAAATCTGCGTCTGGTCTACAGACGATGCTTGCATTTGTAGTAAGTTTGTCTAAACTGTGTGCATTATATCTGTTTGTATGAAATGCTTTATGTCACAGGCATCAAAATCCTGCTAATCACGTCTTTCAGTCGGATTTGGTGCTTGTCGTACAGAACATTCATCAGTTTGGGATAAAATTTCATGCAACATGAAGAATGAAAACTGTGCGTGAGGTTATGTATTGAAATGAATATAATATATCGATATTAAATATATAGAGAAAAATTAAGCTACTACATATTTTAAGCTCTTGTTTACTGATATCCATAGGTAAATTGTGAAAAGCTCGTAATGTACAAGACATATATGATTAGTAGTTACTAATTATCGTAAAGTACGGATGTATTTAATAGGTGGTATCGTGATCAAACGAAATGCGGTCGTAAAAGTCGCCCATTTAAAACCATATTTAAAATGTCTGGATAATAACAATGACTATTTCAAAGTATTAGCTGAAAAACTAAAGTTTATTGTACTTATAAAGCATTTAAATCACAATATACGTTTTGATGGGGTGAATCGAAATTTCACTATTTCGTCGAATTTCACCTAAAGTATGTAAGTGACTTTTCCAACAACATGCAGAAAAAGTTTTTCGCTTTGATTCTTGCACAGTACTCTTCTGTTTGAGTTCCCAATGATATATAATGGAGGAAGAGCTACATTAGGTAAATAATTAGATTTAAAGTAGGTTGTTAAACATTCAGATAAGTAACTCACGCCTGATATTGTTGGCACTCAAAAATATAACTAATATGTGTATAAAGGAAACAAACATACAATAAACAAATTTAGGTTTTATAAAAACAAGTATGGATTGATGCTTACATAACCTAGCTAGTTATAGTAACATAGAAAGTTTTAATTATGTTGGTCTGAGTGAAAGGAATATTTGTTTTGAAATTCATGATAGAGAAGTGAATAATCAAGATGGTTGATAAAACAAAAGTATATTATATACAAGCTTCGAACATTTTGGAATAACTTATTCCATCTTCAGCGAAATCTGAAAATTGTGCTACAAAAATGTAGGGAGAGGTATTTAGGACCATCTTCTTCAAGTTTGAGGTACCTGTCTAGTTTGCACAATAATTCATTTTTCATCCAATTTTTATCAAAATACGTTATTGTACAATGTAGGAGTCTATTTGTGTATGAATTTAGATGCTGTTGTGAAGAGTGTGTTTGTATTTTTGTAGTCAGATATTCCTAAATGTTGACGGTTTGGTTTGAATTTCGCGCATAGCTACACGAGGGCTATCTGCGCTAGCCGTCCCTAATTTAGGAGTGTAATACTAGAGGGAAGGCAGCTAGTCATCATCACCCACCGCCAACTTTTGGGCTACTCTTTTACCAACGAATAGGGGGATTGACTGTAACATTATAACGCCCCCACAGCTGGGAGGGCGAACATGTTTGGTGTGAAAGGGATTCGAACATGCGACCCTCAGATTACGAGTCGAGTGTCTTAACCACCTGGCCATGCTGGGCCGAAATGTTCACGGACTCTGGATTTTAAGTGGCGTTTTGTTTTCCCAGTGTAACTCGATTTTTATAGTTTGGTTTCCTTGTTTCAGTGTGTTTTGTAGTATTAAAACTGTGTCTGTTAACAGAGTTACTTATATATCACACCGTACTTTTTTTTTTAAAGTAAAAATTTCTTTGTTTATACTTAACCAATTTTATCTTGGCATCTAAATTGTAACGGCGAACCTATATTATAATTCACACAATCTTTAAGCAAAATATATGTGCTTGTGTATTTACGAACGCACTATCGTGTATTTTTTACTTAAGTAAAAGGTTATTACCAATGAAACAGGGCGGGTCCCGTTGTGAAGATTGACAAAATGTTCTTTTCTCTGTAATTAATTGCTTATTTGTGTTTCCTTGTTATATTTTTTCTGTGCTTGAATTTCATTCTGTCTTCACTCCCCACCTTTTTCTCTGCTTCGAAGAAAGACCAAACCGGATGGTTTTATCCTGTATTCAAGGATAACGGTAAATGTATAGTGTTTCGAATGCGTAATGGTTTTTAATACGTATCCACTGATGCTGCAATAAATTTATGGTTACACAGGTTTCGTTAATTAAGGATGCATTTTTTTTTTTCCTGTTCAAGTTGTCATTTATGCTGAATTTTATAGTTCGGTTTTTTCATGGTGGAGTGTGTTTTATTTTGTTTTTAAGCTTCTATTAAAGGTTCCTGAAATGGCTAATAGTGCACTTTTATATTTACTGTGTAAAAAATGACTGTTGCCAAACCTCGGTTGGTCAGATCTTCACGGTTTTACATAGAAGTTGCATCGCAAAGAAAACATTTGTTTCTTTCGTTCATCAACATTACCACTGAGAATAATCGTTAGTGTCACTACCCATTTTCTATGTATATGTAGGCTTTATATATCTTTGTATTAATGAATTATTTCTAAGAGTTCTGAATTTACTATGTGCATTTCTAATTGATTTGCATTAAATGAAAGTAAATCACGCATTTTATCTGTATATATAACGATCGTTTTCTTGCTTTGCGACAGCTGTGTGTTTCAGTGTTACCCTACTAATTAATCAGTAGAGCAGGGGTGGGCAACTAATTTTTCATAGTGGCTAATCAAAACAACTTTGGCCACACTATTAAAAATGCTAGTTTAATTAAAATAACTGCATTTCAACTAACCTTTGATGTGAAAAAATTGATGTTTTTTTTTTATCAACAAGTTTCGTGAAATTTGGCTTGATATCTATACTCAATGAGCATCTTAGCTCTGCCTTTAAATTTACGTCAGTAAGCCGAGATCTGTACCTAGATTTGGCTCCCCAGTGGCTCAGTGGTATGTCTGGGGATTACAACGCTAAAATCAGGGTTTCGATACTCGTCGTGGGCAGAGCACAGATAGCCCATTGTGTAGCTTTATGCTTAATTCAAAACAATAACCTAGATTTGAGAAAATCTAGCGTATAAAATATTGACTCTCACACCCATTTGGATCGAAACATGGAAAATAATTTGAAATTGCAATCTTTAAATTTGGAAGACTATCATTTATCAGAATAGTGAGCCACATCTCTCTCATAGAACATTTTTGTTTACCTTTTATGTGTTATGCACTTTGTAGGGTAAGCAATCTCGTCTTCGAATCCACACTTATCCAATGACAAAAAAGATGCAATTTTCTTACCGAAATTTCATAAGTCTAATTGAAATTGATCAAGCAAAAATTTGAAATGTTTAAAGTCGGAGAAACGTGATTCAAATGTTTGAGATAAATTTTTATTAAGCTTACATAGAGATCATGTTTAGCGTCAGAGAAATCATAGACCTTATTATTTTCTAGAAAACTATTCAACTTTGCAAAATGTGTAAAATCATTTTTTGTAATTTTTCCGCAAGGAGCTTTAGCTTTATATTCCTAAACCTTGTTAGATGTTTTCATTGTTAACGATTTGGTCACACAAAAACATCTTGCCGTGGTTCCGTAACATGTACCCGTTGTGCTGGTAAAGAACATGATGCTTTTAAATGCCAACTAGAACCGCATTGTGTTAACTCTAATGCTCCACATCCTTTATATTTCACTTCTTGTTCTAAATGGGTGGAACAGAAAGAAGTACAACGTCTTAAGACAGTTCATAATATTATTTATCCAGAGGCTCGGACATTACTTTTCCCAGTTCCATTTCAGACTTATGCTGTTGTAATCCATTCTACTACTACAGTAGGAGTCCAGACAGACCTTTCTGTGCCTCCTACAGAATCCTTAACAGCGCATCTTAATCTAGTACCCTACAAAATCAACAATGTTAACGAATCAGCATCTACTTCTATCTTTGTCCCTACAACATCTTCCAGGCATTGGCCAACTTCACCTTGTTCAAACACAGGTGGGGTCTTCCTCTCTTGACACCCCAGAAATGAAACAACCCATTCGTTCACGCTCTCAATCACTAGAAGGTATGTCTACAAACTCCGATCTGCCCACTCGATCCAGAGGAGGATCACTAGAGAGTGACCGACCCACATCCAGTAAAAAAGGCGCAGTTGCAAGCAGGTTTCCATGCCAAATTCTTCTCCAAAATAAAGAAAAATGGCTACGCTAATCCAATGGAACTGTCGAGGTTTTCAATGAAATGTGAATGGCATCAAGGATTTGATTGACTTTTATCACACCAAATGTATTTCTTTACAGGAAACATTTTTAAAACCTACTAATACAGTCAAAATTCGACAATACTCCTTATACTGAAATGACAGATCATGTGTAGGAGAAGAACGTGGGGGAGTACCACTGTTGGTTGATCAACATGTGCTTATCTTGTCCTTGAATACGCCCTTGGAGACTATAGCCATCCATATCTCCTTGGGTCATACCATCACTGTTTGCTCTCTGTACCTTACCTCTGGAAAAAAAATATCATCCCTTAGACCTTGCTGCTCTCATTGAGCAACTGCCAACCTCCTATTTAATTTTGGGGGATCTTAATGGACATAATCCCCTCTGTGGTGGTTCTAGTATTGATGTTTGGGGTCGTGCTGTTAATAAACAAGAAATAACTACCTACCTACCTCCTAAACTCGAGCTGGACACAATTGTGCTATCCACTGGCCACATGTGGCCACTAGCCATGTAGTTGCTTCCCCATGCACTAAAGCTTAAAAGGGTATGAAGAAGATCGAGACAGTCAAAACTGGAAACACTTGTTCAGATAATAAGTTTCAGGGTATTATTTTTGCGAATGATCAGTAACGGACTTAATGATCCACTTCTGAATCATTGGTAAAGTTATAACATTCATAAAAAATTTGTGGGTCAAATAAATATATGTGAATGTTGGAGAAGACATGAACTTGTTGCTATAACTGAAGTTTGAATAGACGTAATGAGTCTGAATTTGAAATTTTCTTTGTTTTTGTGTTTGTTTTCTAATTATGGTATTTGTGGTAAGATTAAGTCCTGTATACTTGGAAACAATTTGAAGTAGCTAAAAACAAATATATATTATTCATTACAGACAGTACAGATATTTTTATGATATAGGTGACGTGAATAGTGGAGACGAAATGAGCTCCCAAATTTGTTTTATTATAATATACTCAATCGCTCAGTTTTTTGTCATTTACTACTTTACGTCAGGACTCCCTAAAACAAGTTTTCTAACTAGCTTTATTATCATAGCTTCATTGCTTATATATATAAGACGTCTTGAAATCCAGAGGACCGTCGTATATACATTGCTCTTACTTGAAAAAGGGTGAGAAAGGACTAGCGGCTACAACTAACTAAATAATTAATTATTAAGAGAAAAATGCACAAATTACACTATGTAACACAAATTTTGTTCCTGCATAGTTTGTGTTATTTTATGTTGTAAAAGTACAGAAAATGGCCATTATTCCGTTATAACTTTGCTTTTGTGACCTGGATAATGAAATTTAGAAATTAACCTATTTTCTATATAAAAACGGGCAAATTTGCGCATTTTCATTTACGTAAGGTTTGTTTGTTTGGTTTTGGAATTTTGAACAAAGCTACTCGAGGGCTATCTGTGCTAGCCGTCCCTAATTCATCAGTGTAAGACTAGAGGAAAGGCAGCTAGTCATCATCCCCACCAACTCTTGGGCTAGTCTTTTACAAACGAATAGTGGGATAGACCGTAACATTATAACGCCCCCACGGCTGAAAGGGTGAGCATGTTTGGCGCGACGGGGATCTTGAGGTTTGAATAAAACAACATATGAATCAAGATTTACATGTATTTATATTAAAGTTATACAAAAAAGAACAAAAATGTTCAGAAGTGAGTAGCTTTTCGAACTTTGTAACTAATGTAAATCACTTTCACACAGCCCCCAAATATAGTCTTCCATAATGTTTTCGTTATATGCTCCTTGGTAGCGGCGTTCAAAGTCCAGTATATCTAGGTGGAAGCCCTCACCTTGTTTTTCTGCGTATGCCCTCATGCTCTCCTTGAATTTCTCAAGATGAGCAATAAGGAAATGGATTTTTAGGGACACCCTGCAGCCCATTTTGTCGTAGTTCTTCACCAGAGCCTCAACCAGTTCCACATAATTTTCAGCTTTGTGATTGCCCAAGAAGCCACGAACCACTGCGTCAAAGCTTTTTTTCTTTTTTATTTAGCTTTTGGGGGAATTTGTGCACTCTAGCATCTTCTTTATTTGAGGTCCAACAAAGACACCAGCTTTGATCTTTGCTTCAGACAGCTTAGGGAAGAAGTCTCGAAGGTACTTGAAGACAGCAGATCCTTATCAAGAGCTGTGACAGATTGTTTCATATGATCCAATTTTATGTTCAATGGTGGTCCACTAGTGGCTTGCACTTGACATTTTGCTTCCCCACAGAGAACTCGGTCCGTTGTGGCCAGTGCTTTCTGTTGTAGTGCACTGTGGTGTCCCTGCTGTTCCAAAGACAAAGATAACAGGGAAACTTGGTAAAGCCTCCTTGGAAATCCATCAGGAATGCCACCATTTTGAGGTCTCCGATAACCTCCCAGCCATACTCATCATACTTCAAGGCTTCTAGCAAAGTCTTGACGCTGTTGTATTCCTCTTCGAGGTGCACTGAATGAGCCACGGGAAGAGACGGATACTTATCCCCGTTATGGAACATCTCAGTTTTGAGATGAGCTATCAGTGAAGAGGTGCCACTCGTTTAGGTTGCAGTCAATTCAGATTGCCTCGCACAGATCAGATACATTGTGGCAGAAGCAGAGCCCATCTTGACGAGTTAAGAAGTTTGAAAACTGTTGGTGACGCTTTCTCTGACTTGAGACTTGCACACTTTCATCTAACAAATCCCACTCGTTGAGCCTAGATGTTAAAAGCTTAGCATTCGACTTTGTTAAACCAAGATCTCTGAAATGTTCTGGAAAATGTGTAAATTTGAAAATTTCATTACCAGAGTTACAAGAGCACGGTTTGAAGAGAAAATTAGGTCTTTTCCATTTACTTTAGGCATAAGCAATTGGGAAAAAAAACACTTTCTGCTCAGGAACAAGAAAAAGTAAAAATTTTGTTGCATAGTGTTATAGATAAACTAATTTGGAATTTGTGTGAGAACCTAAGTGTCGATACTCGGTGTATGTGTAAATAGCAATGTACTGAAGTTGTGAAAGAATGTTCATACTATGTACAATATGTCTTACAACTTAGAATTTTTTAAAGGTGTAACAATATGTATAAGTAAAGGAAAGATCAACTCCCTGTAGAAACACGTATTGAAGAAGTCTTTACTGTAGGCGTCGTAATGTGCGAATCACTGGTGCAATGTGAATGTTCAGGTACTTCTTTGTATTGCTAGTAGTTTATTAAAACTGAACCAGTTGCTGACAGTTTTTATTGAAGCCATGCATAAATGATTCTCCTGGATTAAGAAAACATTTATACGGTACAATGAAGTGGTTTTTTTGTTTTTTTTTGAGATGGCAGTTCATTACATAATGCCGATCTTTAATTTTAAGTGCTTAGATCGTAACTGAGGTCATGTTTATCAGTTTATAAACTGATTGTTATGAGCATATAAAACTTCCAAGTTCATACTGGACAGAATCCTTATTGCCGTGAAACAAACATATTTCTTTGCAAATGTATGAACCTTCAACTCATTTCAATGAAGTCTAGTTCGTCACTAATTTATTAAACTACACATCGAACATCAAACACTTATTTTTATTTTTCTGAAAATTAGACAGCGAATTCCGTGATTATTGAATATAATAAGATTTCATACATTAATTTTATTTACGTAGAAATGTTTGCATTTTCTTTTCATGTTGTTTTATGTTTACACATAAGTAACGCGATACAGAACACCAACGAAGCTTTTGGAAAGGGACTTTTACTGGCATGCTTAATAATATTCAATATTTGGAAAGCCTACATAAAACTGGCATTTGTATAGTTTACTGTGTTTCACTTCATTTTGTGTGTTGTTTTAATAATTGTTTTCTTGAGTTCACGTATAAGCTGTTAAAGTATGTATTCACTGCTGTGAAATAAACATTAAAATTAATTTAATAACTCATTGTTGCTTTGAAACTATTCTGCTACTGATTTTTTACGCCTACAGTTGACTTCCTTTTAGATAAAGTCTGAGATTTCTAATACAGGAAACGATGTACAGGGGTTTCATTAAGTAGAACAATATTTTAAACTTTCAAACTATTTGCAACTGGTCTCAGAAGGTTTTGGAGTCATTTATAACACTGGATTATAGGAATAAAAACTTATTTCACTAAACCTACCAGTTGTTTTAACGTTATGCTTAGCTATCTTGTCCCATCGAGAGTTTACTTTGTTCAACATTGTTATTACAAGTTACATCGTTTATTGTAATGATGAAATTTTTTTATAACAGTTACATTTCAATCACTGGTGCAGTCTTTCTGAAGTACACAAGTTTTAACTGTAAAGAAAGTTTTGGTATTTAAATCAACTTTCAACAATCGAATAACGTATTGTAAGCTAAATTTGTTGGAAGTTGGTTTTTACTCAAAAAATGGCTTTTCTTATCGTTCTTATGGTGACTGTTG
The DNA here is from genome assembly GCA_011833715.1 of Carcinoscorpius rotundicauda. Lineage (NCBI taxonomy): Eukaryota > Metazoa > Arthropoda > Merostomata > Xiphosura > Limulidae > Carcinoscorpius > Carcinoscorpius rotundicauda. The sequence continues at coordinate 55,458,942 of CM022395.1, forward strand.
AAATAGAGACTTCAGTTGAGTCTATACATATTAATGGCACTCATTATTTTTAATTGCATTTTTTCATACAGAGTGCTAGTACACTCTGATATACAAGACATTTGTGTGCCCTACTTCCACACTGTGTGTTTGTTATGTTGCAGAAAAATAATTTTTTTTTTGGTACAAGGATGTTGCATCATCTATGAATGTAGTTAATGATAACTTACATGAAAGATAATAAATGCTCAATAACAATAATAATGAAGATAGGGAGGCTGTAAACCCTTTGTTAACACATTTCTTGTTCCAAACTGTCATCTTGTAGAGTTTGGTTACAATTGGCACAGTGAGTAGTCAAATAACAGACAGACACACACATTTTTGTACAATACATTACAATATTAATTTATACAAATATAGCCAAACAACACACTGAAGAAAATGTGGCATTTGATGTTGATTGTAGCTGATAAGCATGGTTATGTATAAACACCACATTATCAAATTATTTTTTTCCTTCAAATAGTTTGTGCACTACAATTTAAAGTGTTTCCTAGATGCCCCTGTATTGTTTAGCCATTGAAGTAGATGTTATCTAGACAAATAGTGTTTGTGTTTTATGACTGTGGTAAAGTTTTTCAAGTAGTGATCTGTAGCCTTCAGTCTCTGATTGTTGCAAATGTCGAATGATTAAGATAATACACACACATTTAGCTTCTCATTCTTTGTAACTTTAGGTTGCTAGGAACACAATATACTATCATGTATTTTCCAGCAAGAAAATTTTCAGATGTTAAAGGGTGCCATGTACAACAATCAGAATCCCAGTTAATATAGATATGGAAACTATTACTATTAATTTATAAATAGAAATAGCAGTAATTTATACCATTATTAACAGACGTTTATAGCAGTTTAAATTAATATTGTCCTCTTTAATTTATAGGTGTTTATTAAAGAAGGATTTCTGACAAAGCAAACAAGCTCTTTTCAGGTAAATATTAGTTGTTTTTTTCTGACAGATTTCGCTACACATCTCTAAATGCACACAATCATTTATTTTAATTGTATTACAACAGTGAACAGAGATTTCCCTCAATTTTGTGATTGCTGATATACAGTATTGGAAGCAGTTCATCATATTTATGTGCAGCCTGAACATTGAAATTGCTAATAAGCTGTTATATAGTTTCTGAAGTTTCAGGCTTAGCATTTTCTGGATTTCATAATTATGACCTTGAAAAAGTACAAAAAACTTATCTAAGAAAATGTTTTGGCAGTGTTACATCTCAGTTGTTAAATAATGAAGTGAACTGGATAACGGAAAAGTAATAGTAATTTTGAATTAGAAAGATGATATAGCTAAAGCTTTAAATTTTTTAATTGAGAAAACTAAATTAAATTTAAGAATCTGGAATCGATCATACAGCTGTAAAAATGTTTAAAAGTTACATTTTAAAAACTAAGAAAGAAGATTTAATATATGAAACTATTTATAATGAAATTAGACCAGTTTTTTTACACTATAAAACAAGATGAAAAAGCTGTATTGTCCATTTAGGTTGAGTGTGTTATGTATAGGTATTTTTACTCATAAATTAGCAAGTTTTTAGTTGTTTTTTTAACCTTATATATAAAATAATTATGAGTTTTTACAAAGATATTTGTAAACCAATTTTTGATGAACCTGTATATTTGGTAGTTTGAACATAAGTCAGTAAACAAACATATCCTCGAATTAAGTAACAGAGGTAAGTGGTAGTTTAGTATTCCAAAACTCATAAGACATTAGGGGTATAGAGAAGCCAGTTTTTATTGGAGTTTGTTACAAAATAATATAATTTATTTTGTAATGGTTGTCATTATAAATAAATATATGGAGCATTTATGGATTTCAGAGTCCTACCATGATCAGTTAAGCTCTTTTTAAATTATCACAAGAAAAGCTGATTATAAAATTGTCCTGAACAGTTTAAACTATTGTACTACAGAAGATACACATATGACACAACTACTGTGTTTAAAAATAAATCTGATTTATAAAATTTCAAAAGTACTTAGAGTCAACATAATAATATTAGATTTATGGTTGAGAAACAAACTGTATCCACTTTAGCATTAATTAAGGTAAAAGTTTTGACAGAATATGTTACCATAAATCAATATTTGCTGGGTTACAATTTTGTTCTGATATTTTTCTTCCTTTTGAATTAAAATTGTTTTCCTGAATTTCATAAGTGACAAAGCATTTATTACAAAAAAAAGTGTCTTTGACATTTGACTGACAGTATTATTAAGGAATTAGATAATGCTCATTAAAACAACTTGGTGGTAATTTTCCTTAAAACAATGAGTAAATATAAAATTGTCACTAATTCTTATCTCTTGGATTAGATCATATATGCAATATGATTGTCTAATGGACCTTTTACAAATATCTTTTGCCATTCCATGTGTTATTTCAATAACCAAAATTGCATTACATTTCCCCTCGGTGTGGATTCCTGTATATGGTGAGGGGACCTCCCAGAGGAAGGTTCTGTTCTGTCTTGTTACCTTCTCTGGGATCTAAACATCCATCCACGTGTTAGCTGTGCATGGCGACCCGTGAAGGGGAGGAAAGGATTCTGGTGGTTGAGGGGTCCAACCCTAACACATCACTTTGGCCTCGAATTCCTGTAGATGGGCGGCCTTTGTGTGGCTTCCCCTTGGGTCATTCTGCTGGTCCACTTGGACTAGAATCAACCAAGTACCAGTGTTGGAAGTTCTCAACGGGTGTTGTGGACATTGTGTCTGATGCTGGTGTTTAGGTATAGTGCTCATGAAACTCTGGCATTGCTGCATTGTCCTTGCATGACTTTGTAGTGCATCCCCTTGTAGGGCATGGTGGGTGGGGTCAGTGGGTACCGAAACTTTTCCTCTTTCCTATGGATCCTCCAAAAAATTTAAATAAAATTGTGAAAAAAACAGTCAATGGGTAAGCGACCACGTCTTGAAGACTCTGAACAGTAATCTTCAACATCAGTAACACACGTACCTCATTTTCTTATATTACATTCTCTTTCGGAAAAACCTTTAGGGCAAATGTCCCCCTTTTTTATTCAGAAGGGACTAGAGGGACTTGCTGGCTCTCCAAAGTCAGTAAAGAAGCTTCGATCTAGTGACATATTGGTTGAAACATCCACATCCCAACACAGTGAACTCCTCTTGAATTCAAAGGCGGTTGGGGATATACCTATTGAGGTTACACCTCATATTACTTTGAATTCTTCATGACGAGTTATTGTTGAAAGGGATTTGAAGAATATACCTGTGTCAGAGATTCTCGCTGGTCTCTCCACTCAAGGAGTTTCTGCAGTGAGGCGCATCTCCACTTGCAAAGATGGAGCTACACTGCCAACAAATACCCTTGTTATAACATTTACTTCACCACGTGCACCTGCCACCATCAAGGCAGGTTATCTCATTTGCAGGGTTTGGCAATACATTCCAAACCCTCTTCGATGTTTCCAATGTCAGAGATTCGGCCACTCAAAGACATCTTGTCGTGGTTCCCTGACATGTGCTCGTTGTGGAGGCAAGGACCACGATGCCTATGAATGTGACATGAACCCACATTGCGTCAACTGCAATGGTTCTCAACCCTCTTACTTTTATTCTTGCCCAAAATGGTTGGAGGAAAAAGAGGTGCAGCGTTTGAAAACGATACATAACATTAATTATCCTGAGGCTCGGAAATTGCTGGCTACCACTCCATCTCGGACATATGCTGCTGCACTTCATTCCACAACAACATTGGGATTGCAGACAGATCTCTCTGTGCCTCCAAGAGAATCGTTTTCAAAACAAATGAAAAGCCTTTTCACCTCCATGTATTAAAAAGGTTGATGAATCGATTTCCACACCCATCTCTGTTCCTCCCAAACCTTCCAACAAACCTCAAGATCCACATCCTTCAGTTTCAAATACAGGCATTTCTTTTGATACATCTTTTTCTCCCATTCCAAGAGACAAAACAATTATTTGTTCACGTCCTCAGTCACTGGATTCTCCTTCCAATAACAAAAAACCTGCCCACTTGTCCCAGGGCAGGATCCATGGAGGTTGACAGACCTTCTCCGACTAAAGACAGTAAAGAAAAAAGACGTGGTCGTAAACCGAAGGGTTCTCCAGCCACTTCACTTACCCATTTTTAAAAATTGCCATCTGGATGCAATGGAACTGTCGAGGTTTACATTCTAATCTGGATAATATCAAAATGCTGATTGCTTCCTACCATCCTGTTTGTCTTTCTTTACAAGAAACATTTCTTAAATCTGCTGATACAGTCTCTATTCGGCAGTTTTCTCTGAACAGAAATGACAGGTTGTGTGATGGTTGAGTACATGGAGGGGTAGAACTATTGGTTGATCAGCATGTGCCCACCCTGTCTTTGTCACTCAACACACTCTTGGAGGCCATATCCATCTGTGTATTTTTGGATCATACCATCACTGTTTGTTCTCTGTACCTGTACCTTGGAGAGACATATGATCAATCAGACCTTGATGCTCTTATTGAACAGTTGCCATCTCCATTTCTAATCCTGGGGGATTTTAATGGACATCATCCCCTCTGGGGAAGTGCTATTATTGATGGGATGTGTCGATCTGTAGAGCAGATGCTCTCTGATCACAATCTTTCTCTTTTCAATACTAGTTCTTTCACTTACATTCTTGCACCTAGTCAGTCCTTTACTGCTATTGATCTCTCAGTTTACTCCTTTTCATTATTCTCCCATTTTTCATGGAGGGTTGACAATAATTCACTAGGCAATGATCATTTTCCAATCCTTTTGAGAGAGACTGGCCGTGGTCAATGCCACCCTACACGAGTGCCCCGGTGGAAGCTAAATCAGGCAGCCTGGTCCACTTTCACTGCTCTCGCAGAACTTGATCCTGTCATCGTAAATTAGCCATCAACAGATGACTGTGTGGCAGTGGTAACTGACTGTATTATACAAGCAGCTGCTCAGTGTATTCCTAAATCCTTGACACGTTTTCCACGATATCCTTGTCTGTGGTGGAATCCTGCTTGCCACTTAGCACGGAAGGCTCAAAAATGGGCTTGGGATACTTTCGGTAGATATTCCACATTTTCAAACCTTGTTGCTTTCCAATGGGCCCGTGCACATGCTAGGTGGGTAAGACGTCAAAGCCAGAAGGAATCTTGGATTAAGTTCACAACTAGAATATCTTCTACCACCAGTTCCAAGATCATAAGGGACATGATTCAAAAGGTTAATGGGCAAATGGATTTCAAATTTTTTAACCAACAGAACAGCACAAGTAAAAGTCAATAAAACCATATCCAAATTATTTAATATAACGGCAGGAGTGCCCCTAGGATCAGTCCTCTCTCCACTTCTATACATAATCTTCGTCAGTGACATACCTTTCCCAAATCTAACATACACACACAATTCACAATACGCAGATGACATCGCAATCTGGAGCACCTCCAGAAACCCAGTAATGGCCATGTCTCGCTTACAAGAATCACTAAACAAAGTGTCAACATGGAGCAACAAGTGGAGGGTCGTGTTAAATCCGACAAAAACACAAGCAATCACCTTCTATAGAAAACTAAAGAAGCAAAGAAAAAATCTAGAAAAAATAAAACTATCACTTGGAAACACAACCATTAACATGAGCAAAAACATCACATTCCTTGGCGTCACTTTCGATACAAAACTAACATGGAAAAAACACATAAACAATATACACTCATCAATCAGAAAAAGGATTTCATGTCTAAAGACTATAACTGGTAAACAATCAAAATGCGCACCGAACACCATCATACAAATATACAAGGCTTACATCCGTCCACTAATAGAGTACGGATGTCAAGTAACATACAACATGTCAAACAACACACTCCAAAAAATCCAAGTGCAACAAAACAGAATATTAAAATCCGCATTCAGTTTACCATCTTTTACGCCAACAAATTATCTACACCAAATTAGTAATTTACCAACCATAAAAGATAGAATAACAGAACTTTCTCTGAAATATTATCTAAAAGCAGAAAACAGAAACAAACTAACGGCATCACTATACAAATTATCAAGTGCACCAACGAAGTTCATATCACCTTACAACATATTTCAAGAATCTCAATCCACTCAAGAAAGAATCTAAATAAATAAAATCTATGTTATTAACATGAATTCCTTTTTTTTCAGGTACAGGGCACATGACAGGCAAAACTTTCGGCGCTTGTCGTGTGAAAGTGGGTTTTCTCGGGGCACTCCCGTTTCCCCCACACCAAAATCTTCAGGCATTGGATTTATAGATCCCAGCCCAGGCTTTTTTTTTTTTTTTCTGGCAGGCCCTAAATTGTGCTGAATTGAATTGAACTGTTTTATTTTACTTTTGATCTGGATTTGAACAATATTCATGTTCACACTCGCTAAACCTCTTCCTTTCGGGATAGTTCCCGGGCTTCTTTTCCGCTGCTGCCTTTGCCTCCATCCAAGACAACATTTAGAAAAGACATCCTCCACCCAAAATGTCAAGAATAATAATTGCAAACCACCTTTTAATCCTAATAACAATCCACGAAAGGGGACGAAGAGGAACCACAAAGTTCCTGAACACCCCAGTTGGAGAGAGAACTCTTCTGATTTCTCTCTCTCTAAACTGAACCCCTGCCACGTTAGTTTAGTTTTAGTTTAGTTAATGGGCACTACAATTCTGTTCCCTTCTTGATCTTACTCTCTGATGGTCAGTAGGTGACTGATGTCCAGAGCATCGCTAACACTCTAGGTGATAGCTTTTGCCAGGTATCTAGCACTTCTGCTTGTTCCTCCACCTTTCTGGCCATCAAGACTTGGGCAGAGTGATCACCTCTTTCCTTTCGAACTGACTGTTTCTTTGACTATAATTGTCCTTTTATCCTAGTGGAACTGAAAATGGCTCTTCATCGGTCTGCCAGTATGTCTGTTGGACCTGATGATATTCATTATGCACCATCTATCTCCTGCATCTCTTGATGTCCTTCTGATTGTCTTCAACCGGATCTGGCAGGAGAATGTTTTTCCTTATGCCTGGTGCCAGGCTATTATCTTACCTTTCCCTAAGCCTGGGAAAGATCCCAAGATTCCTTCAAACTACTGGCTAATTGCTTTGATGAGCTATCTCTGTAAGACCTTGGAGAGGATGGTTAATGCTTGTCTTGTTTGGTTCCTTGAATCAAACAGCCACCTCTTGCCCACCCAATGTGGGTTCCGATGACAGCACTCCACCACGGACCACCTAATTCAACTTGAAACATCAATCAGAGTAGCCTTTTTCAAATGCCTACATCTTGTATCAATATTCTTTGACATAGAGAAGGCTTACGACACAACATGGAGGTATGGCATTTTGCGAGACCTCCATACATATGGGTTACGTGGCCATCTACCCATGTTTATTAAAAATTTTTTAATGGACAGGAGATTCCAAGTTCGTGTGGGTTCGACACTTTCCCTTTCTTTTGTACAGGAACTTGGAGTCCCTCAAGGCTGTGTATTGAGTGTCACGCTTTTCAGTATAAAGATAAATGCCATCACTGAACAACTCCCTCTCACTTTTGTGAATGGGCTGTATGTCGACGACTTTCACATCTCATGTCAGTTGTAAAACATGAGATGTATTGAGTGGCAACTACAAACTGCTTACATTCATGTATGGAAGTGGACTCTGGCGAACGGCTTTAACTTCTCTCTCTCAAAAACCGTATGTATGCACTTTTGCCGTCGACAGGATATTCACCCTGATCCTGAACTTCATATTGGTGAAGTTTTGCTGCTAATGGTCCTGGAGACCAAGTTCTTGGGGCTTATCTTTGATCTTAAACTGACCTTTATACCACACTTAAAGCAGCTTCGGGTCAAATGCACAAGAGCACTGAACACCCTCTGTGTCCTCTCTTCTACCATTTGGGGGGCAGATTGCTGTTCAATGTTAAAGGTATATCGTGCTCTTATTCAATCGAAACTCTACTATGGATCAATGGTCTATGGCTCTGCCAGACCCTCGGCCTTAAAAATGCTGGACCCCATTTATCACCAAGGACTTCGGCTCTGCACTGGGGGTTTCTGTACCTCTCCAGTTTAAAGCATGTGCTTTGAATCTCATGAACCTTCTCTACATTTTTGCCATTTGCAACTATCTTTACAATATACTTTAAAACCTCGTTCCTTACCAAAACATCCCACCGTGGAATGTGTTTTCCTTCCTTGGTGGGCAGTATTTTTTCAGAACGGATGATCTGTCATTGCTCCGTTTGGCCTTCGCATCTGGGCACAATTGGATGAATTGGGTCTGTCCTTAGATAACATTGCAGATTCCTCAGGTCTGCCCATCCCACCATGGATTATTACAGCCCCCAAATGTGACTTCTCTTTCAGTCACCTAAAAAAGGCAGATACTCCAGATTGGAAGTACCGTCTTTTATTCAATGAATATCTTTCAAACAATCATTCAGTTCCCATTTATACAGATGGTTCCAAATCACGTAATTCAGTGGGCTTTGCTATGGTTTGCTGTGGTTCAGGAGTTGCGCACAGAATTCTCTCTACAGCTTCTGTGTTCATTGCTGAACTGTATGCCACATCTCTTGTCCTGTATCATATTGCAGCTGAGCAGTACTCCAACTGCACTATTTATACTGATTCGCTTAGTTCTATACTTGCCTTGGAATCGCTACACGTTGGCTCTCATCCTATTCTTGCTGATATTCAAAATTGACTGGCCCATTTCTCATTAACAGCTACTTCAATCCAGTTTTTCTATATACCAGGCCATGTTGGTATTCGTGGGAACGAGCTTGCAGACATGGCAGCTAAATCTGTCTGCTTCAGCACCATCACCCCTATGCTTACTCCGTACATGGACTATGGTCTTGTCTTCAAGGCTCGGCTCTGTGTCAGCTGGCAGTCCACTTGGAGTGAGCAACGCGACAACAAACTTTTTAAAATCAAACCCTGTATTGGACTTTGGCCATCTAGCTTTCGTAAAGTTCAGAAGGAGGAAGTTGTTCTCACTAGGCTATGCATTGGTCACAGTTTTTTAACTCATCGTTTTCTTTTATCTGGAACTGATGCACCAATGTGTAGTTTGTGTAACACTCAAATCACTATCAGGCATGTTTTACTTTCTTGCCACCCTTACAATTCTCAGCGACGGCAATATTTTAAACATTTTTTTCCAGGGTCAATCTGTAACATTGGACAGTGTTATTAGGGATGGTGACTTTGTCCACCTTGATAACGTTTTTAATTTTTTAATGGCCATTAATCTTTTTAATCTCATATAAGTGTTTGATATTTATTCTTTACACCTTTTTAATTGTGGTTCCTTTTTTACAGTTTTAATCTCTCTCATTCAATTTGACATTGGACAATGGCCAGAACATTTAATAACTCAACACCAGGACTGGAAAGGCCAACGTCAGGTGACTAACGCTACTTTTTGAACTACCCGTCTGAACTACTCGTTAGTCGTCCTGGCGAGTTGTTATTATACTTTTGCTGCATATCATTTCGCACTTTTACTACTTTACCTTTTTGTACTGGCCATATTGACTCATAACCCGGAACCAGGACTGGAAAGACCAACTTCAGTTGACTGACGGTGGTTTTTATACTTACCCGTTAGTCTTCCTGACGGGTTATGATCATTACCATTCTGCTACAGGTAGTCCTTTACAACTTTGTTGACTGGATATCAACATTGGTTTGGGGGTCATTTTCTGTTTTAATTGCCATTTTGTTTTTATCTTCAATTACTTTTACAAATTTTACTCCATTTGCTTGACTTTTATCTTTTAACTGGACATTTGGCTATTCATTATTATGATTTTGCGATGTGTCTTTTGAAACTTCTATTCTTTTACATTTTGATAATAGCTGCTATGACATATAACCCGGAACCAGGACTGGAAAGGCCAACTTCAGGTGATTGACGGTGGTTCTTGAACTTACCTGTTAGTCTTTCTGGCGGGTTATGATCATCACCATTTTGCTGGAGTAAATACCTTACAATTTCTTATACTCTGCTTTCTTTCTTAACGTTGTAGACTAGGTGTCAACATTGGTTTTATACTTTTTTGCTTTACCTTCATTTCCTTTTATGTCTTTTACTACATTTACTTTATTTTTACATTTTTACCGAATGTTTGGTGCAGATAGCCTTGCTGCTTAGTGCCATAAAACACTAAATCAATCAATGAAAAAAGCATGACATTTCTTTATAAGCAAAGTAGAATGATTGAGTTGGATTGTTGTCAAAAATGTTTGGTTTCAATGCACTGGGTTTGTCCAGCATGATAGCAAACTTGAACACACTAACTGTCCATGGGAAAATGACAGATATATATGCTCAAATATGTTCCTCTTATATATTCTTTTCATGCTTTTGTCTTTGAAATAGTTTTTTCAATCAGTTGATAGAGGAACTTTTGTTGGGTTTTTCATGTGTGTCAAAAAATTTCTCACAAAAATAAACATTTTTGCTCTTCATAATTTTTTTTCTCAGATTGATTGTCCAGCAATACATGGAGTGATGAATTAAGGTCATTATCAATATTCAGTTTCAGGAACTGCAAAAAATTAATAATTTTTCTGTAATGTACTCTTGAAAATAAAAATTTTGGTAGATAATTTTTTTTTTGTGTATAAGTAATTCTTCTGGAATTAAAATAATATGACAGACAAGCAGACATTTGGTAATTATATAAATAGATATCTAAAAAACTTGTACACTTCTAAAATTAGTAAATGTGCTACAACTAAAAAAACAGTTTATTTAAACATGTGTAAACAAATATGGTAGATATATCATTAAATACAACATTATAACTTTTAAATATAAAGATTTATCCACAAATCTTAAGTTAAAAGGCAAGTTTTCTAAACCACATTACTTTTATGTCACCTATAAATATACATGTCCTAGGTGTAACCAAAGTTATGTGGGCTCTACAATTTGTTGTTTGAGTTTAAGAATTAAATAGACCACACAAAATACTCCACATAATCAGTCTGCCATTCATTGCCATTGTTTGCAAGACTGTGACTTCATTCCTGATATTAACAGCATATTGAAAAGTTTATTGAATGAAAAAATGTTAAGAACAAAAGTGTGGATTTACTCATGTTAAACTTTCTACTATTATATAAAGGTTGTACATGTAAACATTTCAAATATGTATAACATTAAATAATTTAAACAAGAACTTTGACTACATTATTTAAGAATTTGGTCTTTTGACTAACAGTAATATTGGTTCAGGCTTTCGAGTTTTTTACCTTTCAAGTCTTTCACTGCAATGTGCAAGTTAACAACTCTTCGAGTGTCAGATTTAATGTTAGATATGCCCCTCCCCCAGCTCAGATGTATGCTTTTGGTCTTATAATACTAAAAGTGCAAAGTTTTTTTACATACTTTGAACAAGAAACAAGAAAATTATAAATCATACTTAATTTATATTTAACTTGCATGTCTACACACATTATTTTATTCAAGATCATTGTTCACTTAAGAAGAAATATCCCATCTTCGCTTTCATTTAGGTAAAAACTTTTAGTATTAAGATTTACTTTTCTAATAGCTTTGCCCTTATTTTCAATTTTACAAACGAAATATTATTGATCTAATATTAAGAATATATATTAGTTTCATGTGAAATGTGTTTACCTTTACTCAAGGTGCATTTAATCATTTGTCATATTTTTTGTTTCACTTTGTAGCGATGGAAAAGAAGGTACTTCAAACTGAAGCCAGGAAGGCTGTATTATGCAAAAGATTCTAAGGTAATTAAAAAAAAATTCTGATTTATATCGCTTTCCTTTTTTTTTAACTACTTTTAGTTATCTAGTTAGATGCACTCTCCTCGGTATGCATTTGAAAGATAAGAAAGTTTTGAATAATGTTTTAGTTTAGTTCTGATATTGTATTTGTACAATTGTGAATAAAAAGTTCCAACAGTTGTTTTTTTTTTACTTATTATTTGCTTCATGCAGTAAATGAGTGCTTTACAGAGAAATGTAACATAATTTTATGGATGTGTAACAGTATATGTTAGATATTACTACACATAAGAAGAAATATTTTCCAGGAAGGAGAACTTGTTTTGCTTAACAATGATGTCTTAATCAAATGCTTTTCATCATATCAAACCTAATAAAGAACAGTTTGAAATTGTTAAATAAAATTAATTTTATTTTCTAGACTAGTGCATTAAAATTACTTTCTTGGGTGTTAAGACAGGCTTCTACATCCTGTAGACTATAAGTTTACATATGTATTGCATGTACTTGTGTTAATAGTTTTAACAGTTTGACTATATTATAGAGAAACATATGGGACATGTATATACATGTGTGTATATCCATGTACATATATACAGTTTTAACATACATAGTTACATTTCTTTATCTCTTTGGCAACATATTTCTCACAGATTGTAATTTGTGCTTTTTTTACAACAAATATTTAACAGAAATTGGAGCTATTCCGGAAACTAATACACTTTGCTAAAAGGGTATGATCACAAAATAGACAAGGTTAATGAGATATCTACACATAAAATGAAATATTGTAATTTACCATAATGTGATGTGAGTATGTATACCCTTACAGTACAACAATTGTTACAACTTGAGTTTGGTTTTGTTGGGACAGTTTTATGTTATCTGTTTTGAGGTTTATAGACTATACTTAGGTTTTCCAAAAAATTGTTTTTTTATGTTGCTTCAGTTGAATATTATCCCATTAAATTTTTTTTTATGTTACATGAAAAAAAAGGGTTTTGGGTGGAAAGGACAACATTTTTACTCATTGTTAGTGTAACCTACTTGTGTATGATTCTACCATAAAGGCTGACAGTCTTTGAAGTTTTCTTAAGTGTAATACATGAACACATTGTTAGATGTTATATTGTGTGTTGTTGGATAAAGGATTCTTCTAAAGTAAGTGTCTCACTTACTCTATTTGTTTTCAAAATAATACATGTGTATTCAGAACTACTCAAATATATGTACAACAAATTCTTTACACTACAGAGATCATAAGTGTATCATGAACACTATATAGTTCTCTTTGTTTTGTCAAAAGTCTATTTGGGTACACGCAATTGCTTTAGGATTTCAGTTCACTAGCAAAACTATTTTTCTATATTACTGTCACCAAACTATTTAAATATACTGCACTTATTTTATTGTTGAGATACTATGGTTGTATCCTGTCCTTCTAAAATCTTTTGCTCATTGTTTTCTTTTAGTATTTCCAAGCATTGTCTGTCTGTTTGTCAAAGTTCACTGAGGCTAGTTCAATTGCTTCAGAATTGTTTTTGACAAAGTAAACTAATCTCCTCGTCTTTTTTAGCACCATTAATCTCACTCTAATATATTTATTGTTAAGCCTTCCACTCCCAGGATGATTAGCTTTATTTAACGTTTCTTTAGCTGAATTATTTTTCATAAGTTTACTTCTCCTGTGCTTTGTCTATCTGTAAACTTTTCCCAAAAATTTATCACTAGTTGTATGCTTATTACTTAACTGACAGTAGACATCTGTAAATTTCATGCAGTCTTCAATAACTTCAACATCAATGATTTACAAACATGATATACAACTTGTATCGAGTTACATAAATAAACTTGCCATAACATTTACTTTAAAGTAATCACTTCTGACTCTTATTATGAACGAAACTAAATAATCATAAAATATTCACTCACAAAATAAATAGATTGATAATACCTACAAACAGTCTTTTGTATCTTGATGCATATGCTCAGAAACATTTTTTTTATTGACATATAGATTTTTCATTAGTAATGATTGCATTGTTTCATTAGGAAATACAGTTTGGATTCTCTTTATATTGATGTTCCTCTTCAAATAACAATAAATGATAAGAGAGAACCTGAAATTCCACAGAATTATGAATGTGATAGTGTTTTCAAAATAGAAAAAAATGTATATATATGAGCTTACAATTTATCAGTTAGATTTGGTTATCAGTATTTAATATGTTTCAAGGGAAATATCTGGAAATCGTATATTTATTGTCTTAATTGAGTGTTCAGTTAAACATGTATATCTGAATGTTTTTTGGAAGTAAAGTAACTGAAAAAAAGTGTACATTTCTTTTATATTTTAAATGTTTAATATTGATCTTCTATGCTGTGTGCTAAAATAATTCACCTATTGAATTATGAATTTGAAGCCCATTTTCAAATTTCTTTTGTCTCATGGTTATAGAATCTGGTGTTTTCTAATTGCTATTGGACTGTGAGTGCTGCTGATTGTTTACCCTTCCTCTGGTTAGAGGCTTTAAAGTAGAGACAGCTGTGTCTGAACCATGGGATATTTTACTTGGGTAGCTTGATCCATGTGAGGCCTGGCATGGCCTAGCATGTTAAGGTGTGTGCTTCGTAATCTGAGGTTCACGGGTTTGCGCCCGAGTTGTGCCAAACATGCTTACCCTCCCAGCTGTGGGGGTGTTATAATGTGACAGTCAATCCCACTATTCGTTGGTAAAAGAGTAGCCCAAGAGTTGGTGGTAAGTGGTGATGACTAGCTGCCTTCCCTCTAGTCTTACACTGCTAAATTAGGAACGGCTAGCACAGATAGCCCTTGAGTTGCTTTGTGCAAAATTCCAAAACAAACAAACATAATCCATGTGTAGCATAAGGTACTGAATGGGTTGAAAACTTCAAGTATCATACTCATGATTACAGGAATATTTTGAAACTGTAAATTTCAATCTTAATTGTGTTAAATTCCTTTATCTTTGTTTTTTTTTTGTTCAGTGTCTTAGGAAAAAAACAAACGACAAAACCCACACTAAACCTTAGTCTAGAATATAGTGTAGGAAATTTCACTTTACAAGAAATTTGTCAGTGCAAACTGTCTGTTAATTTTTGATCAATTGTTTGAATTTTGCCACTGTAAGGAGGTTATGTGATATTGTTTTAAAGAATTACTGATTTAATGTAGAAAGTACAGTTTATGTATTGAAACTAAAATGAACTATGAATTTGTACACTTGGTTAGAGAAAAAAATAGCAAAACTGCAGTTTTATTTACAAACTATGTCACAAACTATGTGTAGTGGTGATTTTGTTAATGGAACAAAACATTATCACAGAAAACATGAGATAAAAGAAAATAAGTTTTACCATGCACAAGTATTTGTATATGAGTTCTTTTCTTTAGACAAAGTGTTGCACCTTGTTTTATGCTGTCACATAGTTTAATAATATTCTGTTTTACTCCCAGTGATTTAGAAAAGTTATTTGGTTATCTTTTCACATTCTTAGTTTTTACATAAGCCAATAATTAAAGAGGGAGTGTTATCTAGGGTTAATATGGTATGTGTTATGAACTTACACTCCACAGTTTCACCAAAATATTTCATTTCTAGTCTGAGATATTTGAAGAGATTGACTTGAGGGACTCAAGTGTAGCTGAGTTTAGTACAAGGAATGATAACCATGGTTTTCAGGTCAGTGAATTGTTTTGCTTTATCTTACACTGACTATCCTGCAAACTTATCTATACCTGTAAGGTAAAGATAATCATTAAAATTAATTACATTTATAATTTTAAATACATTTGTCATTTTGTGATGTTGTATTAAAATAAATCTATGTATACTAAAACATTTTGAGAAATAATGATTTTTAATAAAATTTAAAAGTAAAATACACTTCAGAAGTACTAACTGCTTCCCTTGTCATCACTAAGGGTTGTTCAAGGATATGGTGCAAAAAAAGAAGTATAGGTCACTGGTATACAGATAATACCTGATAGAACAGTGTAGTGATGTACCTTCAGAGGGATCTCTTTGTAACAGTACTGAAACAATGCAGTAAAAGCACTATCTCTTAAACCATGGGTACATTTTTGTTGACCCACTTTTCTAAAACATAAGTGTAAATTTATACTTCTACAACCCTTTTTACATGTCAAATTTACTGTTTTAATTTCTTCTTTTTTTCCATACCTTTTTGTATTTGTGTGTTTTTTGTATAGCAAAGCCACAAAGGACTATCTGCTCAGCCCACCGATGGGAATTGAACCCCAGATTTTAGGGTTGTAAATCCGGAGATATACCGCTGTACTAGCGGGGGGCCCATACCTTTTGTAAAGATACAATTTCTGGAAGAAAAAAAAGGAATATTCAACATGATTTTATTGATTAACTAGCAGAAAAAGCTATTTTTATTATAAACTTGTATATTTTTAAAAGTTAAAACAATGAACAGCATTGGAATTTTCAGAGCTTCCATTTTATTTATAAAACATACTGAGAATAAGTATTCATTGACTGAATTTGAAGAGTTTCACTGTCTTGCTTACAAGTTAGCATTTAGCTTAAAATTAAAGAAGATATAGCATTTTATAAAGTAGATGTGTGAAACCTTGTGTAATAATATTTAGGCCAATAATGCTTGTTTTGTAATGAGAAGTGGTGAAAGAGAAAAGAGATAATGTGCATCCATAAATAGTAATTTGTTTTCTTTAACAGCTCTGATGTTTATGTATACTTAACTACTAAACAATTTCTTCACCAGATTAAAGATAAAAATATGTTATATTGTGAATTTTTTATTTTTCAGCTGATTACTCCATTTCGTCAATTACTATTGTGGGCCAACTCGCGAAAAGATATGGAAGCATGGATTTCAGCTCTAAAGAACATTGGGAATAAACATTTTTATGAGGTGAGGAAAATGCTCAGGTTATGGGGTATTATATCTTTGTGGGCAGAGCACAGATAACCTGTTGTGTTGCATTGTGTTTAACAATAAATCAAACTTTCAGTGGACATAGCATACCTGACACATTTTGTTGCTTTACACTAAAATGGTGAAATAAACAAGAGTCATCAAAAGAAGTTACTGAATTATATAGAACTAGAATACAAAAATGACACCAAATGTTGCTATTTTTGAGTTCTTCAAGAAATTACAATGTATTTCAATTTAGTCATCAGTGCATTTGAACACTTTAAATCTTAATGCCTAAAGAAGTGTTAAAATTATGTGATACAATGTATAATCATGAGACTATATATAATATATTTTCATTTGTTATTCAGGATTTACTGATATAGAGAGCTCAAAGACTTGTATAACAAATAGTTATATAGAATGATTTACAGTGTGGAACATTAATTTTTTTATGAGCTTAAAGGTTGATAATATCCTTTGGGAAAGAAGTAATTTACACCAATGTATAAAATAAGGCATAATTGTGTAAATCTAATCTATTTGTCATTTTGTATATTTTTCTTTATGATCTGCATTTAGGAAACTGAAAATTACGATTTTATGTCTGGTCAGCATCACTGGTTTGTAACATCCCATGCTAGACCAAACTACTGTAATGTCTGTAGAGAAGCTCTTTCAGGAATGACATCACGTGGTTTATCTTGTGAAAGTAAGGGAAATAAAACCACTGTTTGTATTATTTTAAAATAACTCCAAAGGAAAACCATAAGAGGTTCCAATGTTTTATACTAAAAGTTTTCTTTTTTTATTTTAAAATTAATGAAGAAATTAATTTTGACATGGATATGTAATTTGAACAGAATATTTATTGTTGTGCCCATGCTAACTTTATTTTCTTAATCTGTACCATTTTTCATACACAGTCTAATTGCACTAATATTTTCTAAGTAAACATTTTAAATCGGTTTAATGTTCAAAAGTTTTCGAATGAGGCTTTTTTGAACTTTTTTAAAGATCATATACTGAGTTTAAATGGTTTAGTTGTGATATACATATGGTTTCATTTAAAAAACTGATATACTAGAGTATATGTTTTCAATAATAAAAATATATCTTATAAAATATATCATGAAATTGCTTGTAGTTTCTTGACTTTGTGGATTAGGACCACCAATTACATATGAATCACCGAAAAGAAATTAGAAAAGGAATCAATTTTGCATTGAATTATTTTAATTGATGTTGGATAATGTGTGTTTTAAATGCAAAATAACATACTTCACTCAGTTTTTTCCTCAGTGCCTCATGCTGAGTGTTGTAACATAAAACTATTCAATAAATTCCAATATTTAAACCTTACTGGTTATGTATTGTGTAAAAAGAAATCAATAATTTAAGGGTTAAACGTGAGAAGAAAATTGAATATATTAATAAGAGGTTTAAAATTAATTATTCAATTACACATAAAGAATAGAAGGGATTTTTTTTCATCAGTTAAATACAGCTGTTGTTAATAATATTTTTGACTATAACTTTAGATTCAGCTTAACTGTAGTCACCGGTTTTCATAACTGAATACTCAGTTGCAAACCCTTTCACAAATTAAGTAATTTTAGCTGTGAGTTTTAGAGGGTCAAATCTTTTCAGTCATTATTTACTTATGCTCTTAATCACATAGTAATGTCAACAGTTGTGTTTTTATTTCTAAGAGGTTCATGAAGAGATGCAATTAAGTTGATAAATTTTCTGCTTAGTTTCCTGAAACTTGTACAAAATAACTTTTATCACTGCTTGTGTGTGTGTGGAAACATGAAAATATTTTATCTCTTACTAACTACGTGTAACTTAAATATTAAACATATACACCCACTGATATGTAGAACATATTCTCTGGGTTTTTGGATACTATAAACAATATTTTAGATATATTTTTTTCAATAGAAGAGTGTTATTTTAATAATTGCTGATGAATGAAGTTGACAAAGAACTTTTGTTTTTGTATTTTATTGGTAGTTTGTAAGTTTAAAGTACACAAAAGATGTGCTGCTAAGTCCCCTAATAACTGCAAGTGGACATGTTTGGCTACAGTGGGAAGAGATGTAATTGAAACTGAAGATCAGGTTTGTATATTTGTTTATTTTTTGTGTTTCTGACAAAACGAAAAACAATATTACAAATACTATTGTAATGAAAGTTGCAATATTGTTCATAGAATTTCTGTTTAGTTTCCAGTTGCTTGTAACTGCTTTTTTTTCTTATTTTTTAGAATGGTTTTAAGATATAAAAGAAGAAAGAATATTTTTTTAATACAAGTTTCTTATATCAAATTTTTAAGTTACTGAAACAAACTATAACATAAAGTACTATACTGAACTGTGAAGATTTATAATTGTTGTACAACTTTGAATAAGAACTATAGTGATATACAGAAGTAATTAAGAGGATTGATGAATATATTTGTTTGAAGTGGGATAGTTAACTACAGGAATGTATGGTAATAATGATAGTATGTGATGTAGAAATATTTAAATGAAGCAGTTGTTTAAAGTTTATGAAAAATTTAAAGATACAAAAACTATAATTTTTGTATTCTTTTAATATATCACGTGTTTAATGCTGTTTTATAGGTGTAAGGGGTCACCACAAGATTAAATTGTTTAATTCAAACAAAGAAGTTTTTTTTTTATAATTGGTATAGAAACTTGTAGTTAACATTAGATAATTAGGCATTTTTGTGATTAAGAATAGATTTAGATAATTCATTAACTTTTTTTCTTATCTACCCCTTGGTGTGGATTCCTGTACGTGGTGAGGGACCTCCCAGGGAAGGTTCTGTTCTTTCAGTTTACCTCCTCTGGGATCTAAACATCCACCCACGTGTTTGCCGTTTGCCGTGCATGGTGACCCATGAAAGGGAGGAGAGGATCCTGGTGGTTGAGGGGTCCAACCGTAACACATCACTTTGGCCTTGAATTGCTGTAGATGGGCGGCCTTTGTGTGGCTTCCCCTTGGGTCATTTGGCTGGTCCACTTGGACTAGAATCAACCAAGTACCAAGGTTGGAAGTTCTCAACGGGTGTTGTGGACATTGTGTCTGATGCTGGTGTTTAGGTATAGTGCTCACAAAACCCTGGCATTGCTGCATTATCCTTGCATGATATTGTAGTGTGTCCCCTCATAGGGCTCCATGTTAAGTAGGGTCAGCATATAGTGAAATTTTCTTTTTTCCTATGGATCCTCCTTCAGAAAATTTAAATAAAAGAGTGAAAAGCAGTCAATAAAAAAACGACCATGTCTTGAAAACTCTGAGCAGCAGTCTTCAACATCTGTAACACATGTACCTTATTTTCTTATATTACATTCTTTTTCAGAAAAACCTTTAGGTCAAATATCCCCCTTTTTTATTCAGAAGGGACTAGAGGGTCTTGCTGGCTCTCCAAAGTCAGTAAAGAAGCTTTGATCTGGACACATATTGGTTGAAACAAACACAACCCAACACAGTGAACTCCTCTTGAATTCAAAGACAATTGGGGATATACCCATTGAGATTACCTTTCATGGTACCTTGAATTTTTCACAAGGAGTTATTGTTGAGAGTGATTTGAAGAACGTTCCCAAGTCAGAGATTCTCACTGGCCTTTCCACTCAAGGAGTTTTTGCAGTGAGGTGCATCTCCACTTGCAAAGATGGAGTTACACTGCCAACAAATACCCTTGTTATAACATTTACTTCACCACGTGCACCTGCCACCATCAAGGCAGGTTATCTCATTTGCAGGGTTTGGCAATACATTCCAAACCCTCTTCAATGTTTCCAATGTCAGAGATTCGGCCACTCTAAGATGTCATGTTGTGGCTCCCTGACATGTGCTTATTGTGGTGGGAAGGACCACGGTGCCTATAATTGTGACATGGACCCACATTGTGTCAACTGCAATGGTTCTCACCCTTCCTACTTTCATTCTTGCCCAAAATGGTTGGAGGAAAAAGTGGTGCAGCATATGAAAACAACATGTAACATTAGTTATTCTGAGGCTCGGAAATTGCTGTCCACCATTCCATCTCAAACATACACTGCTGCACTTCATTCCACAACTACAGTGTGCCTCCAAGAGAATCGTTTTCAAAACAAATGAAAAGCCTTTTGACCTCCGTGGTTAAAAAGGTTGATGAATCAACTTTCACACCCATCTCTGTTCCTTCTATACATTCCAACAAACCTCAAGATCCACGTCCTTCAGATTTAAATACAGGCATTTCTTCTGATACATCTTTTTCTCCCACCCCAAGATGCAAAACAATCATTCGTTCATGTCCTCAGTCACTGGAATCTCTTTTCAATGACAGAGACCTGCCCAATCGACCCTAGGCAGTATCCATAGAGATTGACAGACCTCCTCCAACTAGGGACAGTAAGGAAAAAACACGTTTTCATTAACAAAAGGGTTCTCCAGCCACTTTGCTTACCCATTATTAAAAATGGTCACCTTGATACTATGGAACTATCAAGGTTTACATTCTAATCTGAATGATATCAAAATACTGATTGCTTCCTACCATTTTATATGTCTTTCCTTACAAGAAACATTTTTAAAACCTGCTGATACAGTCACCATTCGGCAGTTTTCCCTGTACAGAAATGACAGGCTGTGTGATGGACAAGTACATGGAGAGGTGGCACTGTTGGTTCATCAGCATGTGCCCACCCTGTCTTTATCACTTAACACACCCTTGGAGGCTGCAGCCATCCATGTTTCCTTGGGTCATACCACCACTGTTTGTTCTCTCTACCTGTCCTCTGGAGAGACATATGATCAATCAGATCTTGATGCTCTCGTTGAATAGTTGCCGTCTCTCTTTCTAATTCTGGGGGACTTTAATGGACATCATCCTCTCTGGGGGAGTGTTGTTATTGATAGGAGGGGTTTCTCTGTAGATCGTATGCTCTCTGAACACAATCTTTCTCTCTTCAATACTGGTTTTTTCACTTATTTTTATGCACCTTGTCAGTCCTTTACTGCTATTGATCTCTCGGTTTGCTCCCCTTCATTATTTTTTCATTTTTCATGGAGGGTTGACAATAATCCACTTGGCAGTGATCATTTTCTGATACTTTTGAGAGAGACTGGCTGTAATTGATTCCACCATACATGTGTGCCCCGGTGGAAACTGGATTAGGCAGACTGGTCCACTTTCACTGCTCTCGCAGAACTTGATCCTGCCATCATAAATGAGCCATCAATAGGCAACTGTGTAGCAGCAGTAACTGACTGTATTATACAAGCAGCTGCTTAGTGTATTCATAAAACCTTGACAAGTTTTCCACGATATCCTTGTCTGTGGTGGAATCCTGCTTGCCACTTGGCCACAGAAGGCCTGGGATACTTTCCGTAGATATCCCACACTTTCAAACCACGTCGCTTTCCAACGGGCCTGTGCACATGCCAGGTGGGTGAGACTTCAAAGCCAGAAGGAATCTTTGATTGAGATCACAATTAGCATATCTTCTACCACCAGTTTGAAGGTCATACGGGACAGGATTTGAAAGGTTAGTGGGCACTACAATTCTGTCCCCCTCTCAATCTTACTCTCTTATGGCCAAGAGGTAGCTGATGTTCAGAGCATCGCTGATACTCTAGGTGAAAGCTTTTGCTGGGTATCTAGAACTTCAGTTTGTTCCTTCACTTTCTTGGCCATCAAGACTCGAGCAGAGCGTTCACCTCTTTCCTTTCAAACTGACTGTTTCTTTGACCATAATTGTCCTTTTACACTGGTGGAACTGAAAATGGCCATTCATTGGTCTGGCAATATCTCTGTTGGACTTGATGATATACACTTACCTGCTACGCTATCTCTCTCCTGCTTCTTGATTTTCTTCTAATTGTTTTTAACCGGATATGGCAGGAGAATGTTTTTTCTTATGCCTGGTGTCAGGCTATTATCTTACCTTTCTCTAAGCCTGGGAAAGATCCCAAGATTCCTTCAAACTACTGGCTAATTGATTTGATGAGCTATCTCTGTAAGACCTTGGAGAGGATGGTTAATGCTTGTCTTGTTTGGTTCCTTGAATCAAACAACCTCCTCTCGTCCACCCAATGTGGGTTCCAATGACAGCACTCCACCACGGACCACCTAATTCGACTTGAAACATCAATCAGAGTAGCCTTTTTCAAACGCCAACATCTTG
Source organism: Carcinoscorpius rotundicauda (assembly GCA_011833715.1). Taxonomy (NCBI): domain Eukaryota; kingdom Metazoa; phylum Arthropoda; class Merostomata; order Xiphosura; family Limulidae; genus Carcinoscorpius; species Carcinoscorpius rotundicauda. Next base: position 55,481,886 of record CM022395.1, read on the forward strand.
TATTAATATTTTTTGACATTGAGAAGGCTTATGACACAACATGGAGGTATGGCATTTTGAAAGACCAAACCATATGGGTTACGTGGTCTTTTACCCGTGTTTATTAAAAATTTCTTTGTGGACAGGAGATTTCAAGTTTGTGTGGGTTTGACACTTTTTTGTTCTTTTATACAGGAACTTGGGGTCCCTTAGGGCTGTGTTTTGAGTGTCACACTTTTCAGTATAAAGATAAATGCCATCACTGAACAACTCCCTCTCATTGTTGCGAATGGGCTTTATGTTGAAAATTTTCACACCTCGTGTCAGTCGTCGAACATGAGATATATTGAGGGGCAACTACAAACTGCCCTCAATTATGTGCTGAAGTGGACTGAAATGGCTTTAATTTTTCTCTCTTTAAAACCGTTTGCATATACTTTTGCCACTAACGGGGTATTCACCCTATACCTGAACTCCATATCGGTGAAGTTTCACTGCCAGTGATCCCTAAGACCAAGTTCTTGGGGCTTATCTTTGACTGTAAGCTGACCTATAAACCACAAAAGTAGCTATGGGTCAAATGCACAAGAGCACTGAACATCCTCCGTGTCCTCTCTACCATCAGTTGGGGAACGGATCGATATTCTATGTTAAAGATATATCGTGCTCTTATTCGATCAAAACTTGACTATGGATCAATGGTCTATGACTCTGCCAGACCCTCGGCCTTAACGATGCTGGACTCCATTCATCATCAAGGACTTCGACTCTGCACTGGGGCTTTTCGCACCTCCCCAGTTCAAAGCTTATATGCAGAATCTCTTGAACCTTCTCTGCATCTTCGCCATTTGCAACTGTCTTGACTATATTCTTTGAAACTTCATTCCTTACCAAAGCATCCCACCTAGGGATGTGTTTTCCTTTCACAGTGGGACATGGTTTTTCGAAACAGACAATCTGCCATTACTCCTTTTGGCCTTCGCATCCAGGCACAATTGGATGAATTGGGTCTGTCCTTGGATAACATTGCAGAATCTTATGGTCAGCCCATCCCACCATGGCTTATTACAGCCCCCAAATGTGACCTTTCTTTCAGTGACATTGGACAGTGTTATTGGTGATGGTGACACTGTCTACCTTGATAAAGTTTTTAGTTTTTTAATGGCCATTAATCTTTTTAATCTCATTTAAGTGTTGGATATTTATTCATTACACATTTTTTAATTGTTGTTCCCTTTTCAGAATCTTAATCTTTCTAGTTCAGTTTGAAATTGGAAAATGGCCAGAACATTAAATCACTCGACACCAGGATTGGAAAGGCCAACTTCAGGTGTTTAACGCTGCTGTTTGAACTAACCGTTAGTCGTCCTGGCGAGTTGTTATTACAATTTTGTTGCATGTCTTTTAATACCTTTATTGCTTTACCTTTTGGTACTGGCCATAATGACACATAACCCAGAACCAGGACTGGAAAGACCAACTTCAGGTGACTGACAGTGGTTTTGTACTTACCTGTTAGTCTTCCTGGTGGGTTATGATCATTATCATTATGCTACAGAAAGTCCTTTACAACTTTGTAGACTGGATGTCAACATTGGTTTTATGCCATTTTCTGTTTTTGATTGCTGTTTTGTTTTTACCTTCATTTTCTTTTACAAAGTTTACTACATTTAATTTATTTCTACCTTTTTACTGGATGTTTGGTGCAGATAGCCAAGCTGCTTTGTGCCATAAAACACTAAATCAGTCAATCAATTTTTTTCTCTATAAGATTTAATTATATTTCATCTTATGTTTGGAAATATTTTGTAAAATTCACACTATCCATCTTTCTTATGTAATCTGTTCATAAAATTATTTGTAGTTTACTAATATATATGTATAACACAGTGCAGTGCTTATCCCATTTGTTGCGGCTAAGATGTTCTATTTCACAGTCACAGTGAAAGGGTTAGAACATAGTGTAAAGTATGGTTTTGTGTTAGTAGTTTCATTTTTGAAACGTTTTTGTTGGTTTTTACTGAATCTTAGAAATCTGATATTCTTTAGCAATACCATATGTTCTGTAACTTAGCTACTTGGATGTCCTGTTGTTGTTGGTGATATTATTTTTCAGAAATTACTTTTTAATTTCAGTATATAGTTGTCTTCTTCAACTCCTTAACATCCTGTAACACATTTTTATTTATTCTAGAAAATAATTATGCCTCACCAGTGGCTTGAAGGAAACTTGCCTGTTAATGCCAAATGTTGTATGTGTGATAAAACATGTGGAAGTGTGTTGAGATTGCAAGATTGGAGATGCCTTTGGTGCCGAGCCATAGTAAGTATTGTAGATGTCAGAATCAAGTTATATGTTATTTCAAGCTGTAGCAAAGTATTGTACTGTAGCAAGTATTGCTACAATACTGTACCATAATAGCAATACTGTAGCAAGTATTGAATTTTGGTGTTTCACTTATTCTTGTTGTCTAATGTTCTAATCTTTGGTGTTCTTACTAAAGTGGCAAAATACACTACATGGCTAAACGTATATAAACACCCTTTCCAATCAGTTGGTGTCAGCTATTTCAGCCACACCAGTTGCTAATAGGTGCATAAAATCAAGCGTACAACCATGCAATCTCCATAGACAAACATTAGCAGTAGAATGGGTTGTACTGAAGAGCTCAATGACTTTCAGTGGGGCACTGTTGTAGGATGCCACATTTTCAAGAACTCAGTTTGTCAAATTTCTGCCCTGCTAAAGCTGCTTTGGTCAACTGTAAGTGCTATTGTTGTGAAGTGGAAACATCAACAGCTCAGCCACAAAGTGGTAGGCAACACAGTCACAGAACAGGACCACAAAGTGCTGAAGCACAAAAATCGTTTGTCCACAATTGCAACACTGACTACAGAGTTCCAAACTGCCTCTGGAAGCAAGGTCAGCACAAGAATTTTTGTTGTGAGCTTCATGAAGTGGGTTTCCATGGCCAAGCATCCACACACAAGCCTAAGATCACCATGAGCAATGCCAAGCATTGGCTGGAGTGGTGTAAAGCACATCACCATTAGACTCTGGAGCAGTGGAAATGTATTCTCTGGAGTAATTGATCACACTTCACTCTCTGTCAATCTGAAGAACAAATCTAGGTTTGATAGGTGCCAAGAGAACTCTACCTGCCTGAATGCATAGTGCCAACATTAAAATTTTGTGGAGGAGGAATAATGGTTTGGGGCTATATTTCATGGTTTGGAATAGGCTTTATAGGTCCAATGAAGGGAAATCTTAATGATACAGCATACAATGAAATTTTAGAGAATTGTGTGCTTCCAATTTTGTAACAACAGTTTGGAGAAGGCTATTTTTTGTTTCAACGAGGCCCATAAACATGGTTTGATGAGGTCGGTGTAGAAGAACTTGACTGGCTTACACAGAGCTTTGACCTCAACCCCATCAAACACCTTTGGGATGAATTGAAATGCTGACTGCAAGCCAGGCTTTCTCTCTCAACTTCAGTGCTTGAACTCACTAATGCTTTTGTGGCTAAATAGGAGCAAATCTTTGCAGCCATATTCCAAAATATAGTGAAAATTCTTCCCAGAAGAGTGGAGGCTGTTGTGGCAGCAAAGGGTGGGACCAACTCCATATTAATATCCAGGATTTGGGTATGAGATTTTCAACAAGCATATATGGGTGTGATGGTCAGGTGTCCACATATTTTTGGCCAAGTAGCATATGTATCCTAAGGTAATTATTACACCTTTATGCCCTTACTAAACTGATAAGTAAGTGTGCAACAAATGTTTTATCTGATTGTGCAATCTGATACCATTGGATATTAATTTTGTGTTGAATCGCATAACATTGCATTTCCATTAACTGTTTTGTAATAGGCTGATATATTTCCCACCAATTTGACTGGTAAAGACATTTACATAAGCATACATAGAATAACTGAGATATTTTCACAAAACTTGGTAATATTTTGTTAAAGATGATAAATACTTTGTACACTGAAATTAGATTATTTTAATTATGTTTATCTAATAAAAATGTCATTTATCTATTGTTAGTTATTTGCACTCAAATTCTGAATAGGTTTAGTGCAAGGAGATTTTCATTTTAAATGAAAAATATTTTTCTTATTTTTGTGGTTCACTTTTTTCATTTATATAACCTCTAGGACCTTCTGAATTAATATTAAAAGTTTTTATTGGTAAATGTTTTCATTTGCTCTACTATATTAGCAACTTTAGCTATTATCATCAAAATACAATGCAATAATATAATTAAATTTACGAAATGGAAGTATTTACCTTTTAATTTTTGTAAAATTAAATTTAAAAATCTTTAGGTTACATTAATAATTTAAAAGTTTTTTTTCTGTTTTCACATGTAATTAATTTTTAATGTTTTATTTTTCTCTCTTGTCTTTTACGATTTATTACTTTTCTTGACTCGAGTCATAGTGCCATCATGGCGTACTACTGTATTTTTGGCAGAGATGCTCAACCCTTTGGCAATAGCTTTGTGTACCTCAGGATGTCGTAAGCGTTGAGAATTAATGAAAAATATGACATATATTCAATTGTGCATTTTAAAATATCAATAATACATATTTAACTATAATATAAAAGTCAGTCATAAATATAATTTAATTTGATCTCTAACTATGTCATGTTTGGGAAAAAACAACTTTAAATGCTACTTTTTATTAAGCAGTCAACAATACTAGAGGCAGTTACATGTACCCCCATGACAAAAATTACATGCCAATGTTAAAATAATTGTTGGATTATAGTGTAAAATAAGCTTTTTCTAATATACAAGTTTTTTGCTATTTCTAAATGCAGTCATCTAGAGAACATTGAAATGTATGTGTCAGTAAGCTAAGTAAATGTTTTATTGTATAGATGTATATTTACTCAACTGGTATTATATTATTGAAGACATGGAATACCAAAGTAAAGAATTTATATAGCTTGTGGGTATGTAACAATAAACCTGTAGTTTTAAGTATTTCTCAAATGTTTCTTTTGAAATCAGGGACTTAAAATATAACTAACATAAAATTTTGAATCATAACATAGGTTATAATGTTAATTTCTTTTGTATATGTTGATAGTATAGGTGCTTAATTACATTTTAAATGTAAAATATGGACTTGTGAGAAAAAGTGTTTAAATGAGTACTAGTGTTGAAAGGCTCAGTAAATTATCTCAAAGTTACATAGGTCTTATACAACTTTCATGTGTATTCTACATAATAGGTAGTGCATCATGTAGTCTACTTATGTTCTCTACTAAATTCTAAAAATAGTAGCCATTATTGCTAATGCTTTGATATAAATTCTTTGTTATCAATGAAAGAGGTTATCACCTTTACCAGATTGTTATATGTATGTTCAGTATCTAAAGATGGCATCAGTGACTGAACATTTGCTATGTTAAGTATAAAAAAACAAAAATAATAGCTGACTGTTTTTGATAATACAGTTACAATTATCTGAAAATGATAATTATGAAAGTAAAAATAAATATTTTACCTTTCATTGTGCCAAAAAATTTTATTGTGTGCTTTTTACTCTTAATATAGCAGTGCAATGTAATTAAAGAATTATTACTGTATTATTTATATATTTTGCAGTGCTACATTATAGATAACTTTTCCTGCTGCTGGTCTTGACAGGTTCACTCATCTTGCAAATTTTCCTTTCCTAAATGCTGCCCACTTGAAATTGGTCATGCATCTATTATTCCTCCTGTTGCTTTACATGGTATTGGTGCAGATGATGCCTGGGAAGCTGTTAAACCAATTGGATGCAGTCCACTTTTAGTGTTTGTGAATTCTAAGTCAGGTGACAATCGAGGCTTAAAGTTCTTGCGACGCTTCAAGCAGCTACTTAACCCTGCACAAGTATTTGATCTTATGAATATTGGTCCACGACTAGGGTAAGTACAGTGAATATAAACATAAGTACCTATTTTAATATTACATTTTATATATACAGAATTAAAAATACCTATTTTTTATTCAATTTAAGTGAAATAAATATTTACTCAATGCAGAGTTTAGTAAAGTAGTATTTAATTTTTTTTAAAACATACAATTTTTGTAAAATGTTTACAGCTTCTGATACTCACAAGTATTGTCTAATACTAGTCATCTTTGATACTTTTGTAAGTCTTGTGTTACAGAATATATAGTCTAGGTTAGTTTTTCCCTCATCTAATACAGACAGACAAGAAGGTATGCAGTATGAGGCATTATTTTTAATGAATCCATTAAACTAAATTTTGCTCTATTTTTTTAATAATGAAATGATTAAATATTGTCATGTTATAATCTAGGGAAACAGATTTGAGCTTATATTTTATTGTTTGATTTAATATCATTCCATAAAATAAATCTTCAAATTTCCTACTGTTTGATGCTCTGAAAGAAGAGTTGAATGTTATATCATTGTCTTATTTTTGACTCATTCTTTTTTAATTTAATTGTAGCAAATTTTACCAAAGACTAATTTATATTAACAATATAGCTAAAAATAAATGTATGGGCTTCAGAAATAAGAAGATCTGGACATTATATTAGGTTCACAGATGTAAATGAGTTAATTATGTTTATCAGTAATAATGTATGCAGTTGAAAACTTAACATGATGGTTGATTCATGTATGTATATAGGACCAGGGAATGCTTGAATATATATTATTGGAAGATCCCATTACTTTGTTTAACCCACATTAGATTAACACATTATTATTGTTTGAATGCACATATTATTCAGTTAAATGGTTTACTGAATAGAGACATGATTATTCTTATCATTGTTTAGTGTACTGTGTATTGGTCAGGACTTTGGAATATGGTTATAACTTCATTACTCGATTTAAAATGTGTGGGACAGAGAAATCATTAAAAAGTTATTGCTTGATGTGTAAGAATTAGAGATGTGGTTGAAAATCTAATGTTTGGCTTAATCTAATGAGACAGAGACGTTGTTATACATATGTGTTTTTTATTTAATGCATGAGGTATAGACATGGTTATAGATATTTTTTGGTAGAATGTACATATTGTTTGGTGTAATGCATAGGGATCAACATTGTGGCTAAATGCACAATTGCTTGGCTTATCATTTGTAATGCACAAGTGTTTACTTGTCTGTTATTTTTGATTTAGTGTATGTGGAATAGGGATATTATTAAAACTTTGAAATTTGAATTGATTAATGAAGTACATGAATAATGTTATACTTTTTATTGTTTAATTAAATGTATGTATGGAAGGGACATGTTTCAGCCTTATCATTTGCTTTAGTGTATGTGAAACAAGATCATAGTTAAAACTGTAATGTTTATATTAACATGTAAGGAACAGGATAATTGAAAATTTAGTCTTTTATTTTAACATATTTGGAAGAAATGTATGGCTTAACCTTTTTTTCTTCTGTATGAGTATATCAGATAGGGTGATTAAAAATTTACTTATTTGATTAGTTGCATTTTGTTCCTGTGTGTATTAATAAGATTATTTGATATTTTAACAGCTATGGAATAGGACTTTTGAAGGATATCATATGTACTTCAGTAAATGATAACAAATACATTTATTTTATTTTTTGAGGGGTTTGTGAAGTGATGTTTTTTAATATTGGTGTGGTAACTCCTGGCACACAGATTGGGGATTTGAAATATACGAAACTACGAAGTTTGTGCTTGTAAATCTGTCCAAATTCTTGACTGGATGCATTGGGAAGAGATAGCTAAAACATCTAAGGTGCACAACAGTTATTATATATAAACAACTAAATCACAGACACAGGTACTAACACTGAACGCTAAAACAAATCAAATACAAGTGGTTTGTGTGTTACATTGGTGACAGAGAAAAGGGAAGCAAAACTGTTATCATCTCTCTCTCGGTAGTCTAAGATTAAATTAAAAAACTGAAATATTTAAGTAAATCCAAAGTTAAAATACAAAACAAAATCTTGCTATGTGAGCTACAGCAACAAAAACTCTGTTTGAGTAACTTTTTGTGTCCAAAGAACCCTGAGAAAAATAGAGAAATTAAAAAAATTTTGTATTAACAAATGAAGTAGAAAAAAAATGTGGAACCATCTTAAATCACGTTACAAAGAATTTGCATTAGTTTTAGTATATATTTTGTGAATGTGGTGACTGACATGATGTATTATTTATCAATATAAAATTACAGTTTAGGTGCTGACTTTGTGTAGTTGTTAGAGGTTTGGGTCTGTCATTAAATATTTGTTGTGTCAAATGGGACTAAAATTTTGGTAAACGACTACCCATTTCATATATGAATGTAAGCTGATCATTTGGTTATTATGCTTAATTTTTGACCTCTATGCTTGGATTAGTGACTTAGTGTTAAGTTATAAATATGGAATGGCACTGCTAAAGTCATCAGGTGTTCTACATAGTAGTGTCACATGATCTAAATCCTTTCATTTTGGCTGGAATATATATTTCACAGTATGGTGAGAAATATATGTTTTGACTATAGTGAAAGAGTGAATGTATGTGTGTGCAAAAACACAAAGTAATCCAGTTTGAACTTTTCTAATTCTCTGAAAGAGTAACTTTTTGTTTTGTAGGCTTTGCATGTTCCAGTCATTTCATACATTCAGAGTGTTGGTTTGTGGTGGTGATGGCAGTGTAAGTTGGGTAATGACAGAGATTGATAAGCTGAACCTACATAATCAGGTAAAATGATGTTAAAAATATAAGTGCTTCTTTGTGGGACATTTATTGTCCATATTATTAAGAAGAACCTCCATTTAAAATATTTGCATCTGCACTTTATCAGAAACTTTTGATTCTATATTATTTTTACCAATACAAATTGTCCATTTATCAGGAGATATCTCAAATTGTAAGATTTTAACTTCACCACTCTCTTCTCTCTACACACACACACATTTTTAGTCTTAATTGAATAATAACTTCTGTATTTTTGTTTTTTTTATGTTAGAGGTTAAGCTTATGTGACAAAATAACAAATTTTTTGTGTTCCATAACACATACACAACTACAAAAACTTTAAATAAATCATTGAGATATTAAAATAAATGGTGAATATGAGTTTTGTAGAATGATAACTAGCACATAACAAACAAATACGAGTTTTACTGAAATTGTGTAAACATTAAGGTGAAACTTTTTAAGAAAATTAAATTGATATTATTGTGTTTAGTGATACAGGGTCTTTTTTTTTACATGAATTATGACATCTGATGCCTTAATTATTTTATTCTTCTCACTTTTTTTCAGTTTTAAGTGTTCATTGTAGCACTGTTGTTTGATCTGTTTCCAAATTTAAAACAACTATTCACAAATATTTAACTTTTACATATAAAAATAACAAAACTAAACACGAAAAAGTCTTAGCAGCTCATTTCATAATGAACATTTTGTGAATTATGCTTAATCAATGAATAAACATTAAATGAGTGAAAGTATTTGTTTTTAGTATTTCTATCCAATTTCTGAGGTGCTTTATTACCTAGTCACTTCAAGAGAAAACATTTATTATAAAAAAAACAAAACTTGTAGAGCTCAGGAATCGGTGGAACTTGCTAATTAATTAATTACTGGACATCGTTTTACTAACCAGTTAAAGTTGTACAAGATTCATCTTCCTATTTTTCAGATTCTTTTTTTAGTCATGTTCAAACTGTTCTTTCTTTAATATATCAAATATCTTTTGGTGATTGTCACCTGCTCATTTTATGTAAAAAAATATGCATTTGGTTAGAAAACTGGTGAAATGTTTTGCCACAAGTTTGAACTTTTGTGCTTACTGATTCCAAAATAATACCTCATGTCTACTCATAGAATAACTATATCTGGTGTACCTGCCTTTGAGATTTTCATTCCATTAACCTTAAGCTAACTGTCACTTCAATTTTCTGTATTTAAAATAAATTTCACTGGAGAATAACTATATTATCATGTGACATCATCCCTCAATTGTTTAAAGTGCAACATAACCTTCATGTGCCGTAACTTGACATTACAATTGAACAGGTGTGTTAATTTGTTTGTGTTTATGTTCAAGTGTATTTTGGGTTCTCTCATAAATAATGGACCACCTTTTCTCATCCCTTTGGCTAACATACTTTCTTATTAGTTTGTGAATGCCCAAGAGATCAGATTTAACTTCTTGCCCCATCTGGGTTTACTTGAAATAATGTCTTACCAATTGGGAAAAATCCCCAAGTTTTCAGTCTTTCTCTGAATATATATATTCATTTATGTTTAGCCTGTGTCTTAATCCCAAGAAGTAGTTAGATAAGATAAAGAACAGGAAGAATCTTGCCTTTCTTTCTTTGCCTAATATTAGGGATTGTGCTGTTTTCTTTCTTGGACAACTCCTCTTACATACACATGTGCATTGTCCCCTTTGCATTCTAGACTCTTTTTATTCTGAATTTCAGCCATTCTTCTTTTCCTTTTCTGGATTCCTAGTCTTTGAAATCTTTTATGTCTGCTTGGGAAGCAGACCTTTTGCCCTCTATTTCATTCTCTAGTTTCTTGTTTTTGTGCTGTTTTTTCTTCTAACAACAATTTTATGTTTCATCTACATATTTGGTCCAAGGTAATTCTTCATCCTCCAGATGAATTTTCTAGAAAGGTTTGTTCCCATTTCTTTACCATCTTCACCTGTACCAGTTTTTCTGCTCTGACCCTCCTTATTGGATTCATCTATTGTTAGAATTTGATGGATTAGAATATTCTTCTCAGTGATGTATATTTGCCTTCCTTCATATCTTCATGATCTTAGTCAGACTCCCTTCCTTTGCCTGGAAATTTTCATTTATGTTTGTGTTTTACTGGAGACCTGGGCTGAGGTTGCCTGGCATCAGCCCTCATTATCTTCTCTGGCTTCTTGTGTTTCTCATCCTTTACCTGACTTCCACAACTGACTTGGATCTTATGTGGTGTTACATGCTCTCATATGTATCCCATTTGAGCTGTTGCTTCTTGTTTTTTATACCACCTTCTTCTGAGGTCAACATTTTTCATGTCTATATTTTTTATACTTTTTACATTTTGTGCTTACTTACTCCTGTACCCACTCCTTTTATTCTATGATTTTGAACATTTTGAAAGAAACTGTTCTTTTTCTCTGATATCACTTTCTTCTATCTCTCACTTCTTTGTTCACTCAGACCTTGAGTTCTTCAGTGTTACTTGACACAAACTTCTCCCTTTTGGGGTTCCAACTATTATTTGTTTCTACCCTGTGACCCCTTTTCATTCAGGGCCCTCTCTCCTACTACCCTTTCTGGATTAGTCCACCAAATTCTCTTATTGGATATTCTTCAATGAATGTTGATGTTCACAGACTTTTTTGTATTTCATTGCATAAGGTTTATCACTTGTTTCTCATTTTTGACAGCCCTTGGATGAGATTCTCTAGGCTGACATGTGAACAACTTTCCTTATATTCATTGTTCATTATCATCATCATTTAGTTGTTTCATCTTCTGCAAAATTTTATCTCCCTCCAATTGCCATATCTCAGTCAACTCACTGTCTTTAAGATGTTTAAGTATGTTTTCTTTCTCTCACTTTTTGTCTACCAGGATTTCACCAGTTGCCTGGCATTGTCTTCTAAATTATGTTTATTTTCCAAAATCTGCAATGGGCCAGAAAGCTCTCAAACCATCCATCCTGGCACTCTGCTAGCATCCTCTATTAAAATAGGGTGTTCCATAAAACAGCTATTGGTATCATCATAGTTTACACTATTATTCAGTTACCCAAATCAGACCATAACATTCCATGGACTATCATTGGAAAACAACTCACATGCTTGCTGTCTTTTAAAACTAGGGACTTGGGGTCACCCATTGTTTTGTCTCTAGTAAAAGACCTTTCTTGCAGGTATTTGATGGAAATTCAGACGTTTGTCTGGGTCTCCCCAGTATAAATACTCCTTCCTCCCACCTTTTCAAAAGAACAGGAGACCTTTGCCATTTACCAGTTTCTAGCTCTTGGGGTGGTGGACCTTGGAGAGCAGCACTTTACTGATTAGGCTTAACACAATACAGTGAGAAGTAGAGTAGTGGTGCCACTTTCAGTATAATGCACATCACCTCTCAAACAGCTAGTTTGTTCTTCCTGCAGACACTTTAGGCTTATTTGCTCCTTTCCCTCTCTTATATTCTGGGCAAAGAATATACCTTGGTCAAGATGAGATACCTCTACATATATTTCCACTTGACTTCCTCATTTTCAGTGTACTTTTTACTTTATGTAAGAATGAAGTTAATTTTAGTGCAAGTTTGTAAGGGGAGTTACTGGGCCAAGATTTTGTGTTACTCTACTCTTTGTGAGGGGATTTTTTGTGTGTTGACATCATCCTGCTCACTTAATGTTAAACAAGAATTTTCGATAGGATGTACCTCAAGGCTGGTGACATGGTAATTTCATAAGCATATACATGAGAGATATGACTATTCTGTGAGAAGAAGTGAGAATGTTAACACTGCTAATGTTGAGATGATTATGAGTTCACCATTTCTTTCAACTAAATATGCAATAATTTCTCATTGATTAGGCAAAAATCAAATATAGTGACTATCATATAATGAAAGTGCTCTTTTATTACTGCTAATGCTAATAAAAATTTTTATTTAAAACATATCAGAATTGCAATTAGAAATAATTATTCAATTAACCAATTTTTTGTGTAAATTGTTTCACTAAGATAAACTTAAATACAACATTCAATAAATAAGAATCTGAGAAATCTTAATGTGCCATAATAAGCTTTTCTGATGTTTCCTCATTTAAAAAAGTTCCTGTAGCTGACAAACATATACAAATTAATTCACAAATACTTACAAAAATGAAAAGAATATTAAATAAACACAAAAAACAATAATACTGCCAATTATTCCTAATTCTATAGCTTGAAAAGTCTAATTTTTGCTCTATGTAATTATACCTAAACTTTCTTTATAACCGTTTCCAAAAATGTACTTCATTTAAAAACAATTCTTAAAATATTTACAAATATTGATTATTTTTTTCTGTGTCACTTCACACATTTAAACTCTGATTTTTCTCTCTCAGGCTGCTGCAGTTTCTAACCAATTAGAGATACAAAGTATATATAATTACAAGCAATATTCTAAAGTTTGAATCTCTTGTCTTTTTTTGAGTTGCTCAAATATCAATACCTTTGTTATTTCCACTAGAGAAGCCCTTTTTCTTACTTTTGAGATTGTTTATTGTCCAATTTTACATGGTTGAAAGATATGTTTATAACCAATAGAGGAAGTAGCTTTTCCTCTATATTAAGCAAAGAAATCTTTCACAGTTTGTCTGCCATGTTCCATTTCTCAGTGTTATTGTATGATTTATGGTGATCATACTTTGCTGTTCTCAATGGAAAAGGAACATTTAAGCTTATTTATAGCTTACTTAAAGCCAGATGAATTAGAGGTTTTGGGATATTATATTCTTGTGATTGGTGTATTTTTTGTGCTCTGAAATGGTTGGTTAAAAGTTACACGAATTCTCTCATTAATTATTTTCAACATCTAAATTTATGAGACAAAATTATGCTTATGGAAGAATGTTTACTCCTTTGGAGTAAATTGGCTTCTTAAGTATAAAGAAACTACTACAAATACTTGTATTTATCTATATGTTTTAACAGAAGTAACTAAAATATAAAAATTGTAAATTTCTCAGCTTGCATTAACAAAACTTCATTAAAGTAAAATATTTAAAATGACACTAATTTGAATATGTGCAACAGTTACCTCACAGTAATGTAGTATTTACCTTAGCTCTTCAGGAAACGGCTAATGGGCTTCCACTGAGATCTATTAATTTTTTAAGTCACTTTGCAGTGGTTGATTAAAAGCATAGCAATAAAACCATGAAATTAAATTAAAACAGATGTGAAAAGGTTAAAAGTTGAAGCAATTAAGGTAGTTAACTTGAATATTTCTGATGAATTCTGCAGACAGTGCAGAAATGAGAATGGTAGTATTCATTTTATTTTCAGTGCATCAGGTCATCCCTTAAATAATGTCTGATTTTAGGTTTAGGAAAAGGATTTCAAATGCTTTAATGTTATTTAGTCAGTAATGTATATTCCATTATTATTAATTACTTCCTGCCAACAATTCACAAGCTTCTGAATGCCTCTTCTGTAAAATTCTTGGGGTTTGGAGGAAAAGAAGGTAGAGAGGGTAGTTTTGACATCTTCATGTGTTCCAAGCTCTTTTCCATCAAGATAGTTCTGCAAACTTTGGAATAGATGATAATTGGATGGAGCAAGGTCTAGAGAATAAGGTGCATGTGGAAGTTTTTCCAAGTCTAGCTCTTCAGTCTCTGCAGATATGATCCTTGATGTATGGGGCTGTGCATTATCCTGGTGTAACAACACCTTTACAATTGGTTAAAGAAGGCCTCTTTTCTTCTAGCGCAATATTCAAGCGCTCTAACTGTTGGCAGTAGAAATGTGATGTAATCGTTACGTTGATTGGCAGCAACTCAAAGTGGATCACACCAACAATATTCTACTAAACACTTAACAATACTCTCTTAGGATGGAGGTCCATTTTTGGCTGTGCTCTAGCCAATTTACCTATACTGAGCTATTGTCTGCAGAGTGTAACATTTTTATAATATAAACATCTTTCATTTCCAGTTACTAACCTGTCCAATAAAGGCGAGTTACATCCACAAGAGTGCAGAGTAGTGTAAATGTTCACTCTTGCTCTAAGGTTGGCTTTTATCAAATCATGGAGGACCCATTTTCCAAGTTTTGACACCTTTTTAAGCTGTTGCAGATAACAGTGAACTGTTGAATAGGTTGAAATAAACTTCTGTGCTAGTTCTTCAACTGTTACAGTACAATCTTCATCAAGTGCAGCCAGCAGTAAGTCATCATTAAATGCAACAGAATAACCTAAACATGGCAAATCACTTAAGCTGTAGTCACCTGATCTGAACTTCTGAAACAACCTTCAACATTTTCTATCATTAAGAGACTGTGCACCATAAACACCTTGAATGTTTGTGTAGTTTTTACTGCACTATTGCCTTTTTAAACTCATAAAGCATTATGTGCTCCTCAGACACATCCATCTTCATAAGAGTTTATTTGATTAATGATCTGAAAAAGTGTGGTTGGGTTAGCTTCTTTTCTTTGTCTGAATATTTGTATATATGTTTCACTACATATTTTAGTCATTAAAGTCTTCTACAAATACTGAAGTGATGATGCATTATCTGTTCTGAATTTTTAGAAATTACTTATGGGATGACCTGATACATTCATGATTTTGCCACAGTTAGTATCAGCATAAAGAAAATAAGAGGTATAATATAAAGTTTATCAAAAAACAAACAAAAATCAATGATTTTCCTTTAAGAAGTTCTAGAAGTTATGCAAATGAAATATGGAAACTGAAAATGAAAAGAAGTGTTTTAATTCTTTACATAAAAATCACCTTGAACTCAGACTGACCAAATAAAGGCTTTGGTAAATCATAGAAAAATCTTTAGTAAAAATATCTTTTTAAAATATCTGAAATTTCAGTTATAACAAAGCTGTAATGTTTAATTAAAGCTTGTGAAATTTTGTTGAGATATACTCAGTAAATTCAGAATTATAGTAATTATAATTTTCAATAGCTTCATGGATATAGGATTGGTCAATTTAACCTCAGAATCATAGTAAATTTAATTTTTTATAGCTTCTTGGACACAAGATTGGTAAATTTAACTTCAGACTTATAGTAGCTATAATTTTATATAACTTCACTGATATGGGATTGGTTAATTTAAACTTAGAATTATAGTAAATATAATTTTTTATAGCTTTATGGATATGGGATTGGTCAATTTAACCTCAGATTTATACTAACTATAATTTTGTATAGCTTCAGGGATATTGGATTGGTTAATTTAACCTTAGAATAATAATAAATATAATTTTTTGTAGCTTCACAGATACAGGAGTGGTCAATTTAACCAAATCTATAAACAAGTGGTTAATTTAAAACTATAATAATAAGTCATAATAAAAAATATCTCAATTTCTTATGTATTTGAAATAATTGAAAACATTTATTTGCTAGTTGATGATTTTGATAAATTGTTTAAGCTGAACAAACTTGAATTAATGAAAGGTAATGTGAAATCATAGCAACAATATTTTAATTACTTGGACAGACAGGATAATTGGAAACCCTAATAAATTCAATTTAATCATATGATTAATCCTCTGTTTTATTTCAGTATTAATTGATGCTTATAGATAGAAAAATTAATCAACTCCAAACGCTTGTAGATTATCATTTATAAATTCCAAAAAGAATTCAAGATCGTATAATATTTTTCAAAAATGTAAGTTATTTTCCAAATAAGGAAGGTAAATCTCAAGTTTGACTTTTAATAGTTAATATTGCAATAATAATAATAATAATGAAGAAACCAGAAACAATGTACATATATAGTTTAACATATTATTGTTTGTTTTTATAATTAAAACTTTGCATGAATTTTGCACACAAATAATATCCTTTTGCACAGGCTATTGTTTGGAAGCATTATTTCAAAACTGTACAGAATAACTTTTCATGTCACAGTGTTAAAATGTAAAAAAAAAAATAATTACGTATAGTCTGTTAACTCAAAGGATAAATAAATATAATTTTCTAAACACTCACATATAAGGGACCAAACATCCTAGTATTGCTGGAACAGTTCTGTTTTGCAGTAGTTTGTCTCACTGCTCTAAACAAGTTTTCAGGATGTATGAAATGTTTTAGTTTTATGATAAAGATATAAAACTGTCAGTCACACTTAATAGGCCTACTTGACTTGCTCATTGTTGCAACATATACTCTCCTGCTATCAAACACTTGTAAGTTACATTTGTGTGTGGAGAGAAAACTATATTATTTTCAGATCTGAATGTGGAGGCAAGTGAGGCAGTACTTATTACAAAACATATTTTTTATAGTTGTATACTGAATTTTGTGACTATTTAATGAAAAAACAAGAAAACAAAATATGTCTTAAAAAGTTTTAAAACAGTATGTTTGGACATGTTATGGATTCTTAAATAAGTTCAGTTATGTAGTAGCCTATTTTAAGATTCATTGGATAAACTGAATATATAAAGATTTCTTTTTTGTATAATTTGACTATTTTTGGTTATTTATTTTATGTTTATGATCAAAAAATAGTTGAAATTATTAAAAAAACAATGCCAATGCTAATATGTTTAGAAATATCATAAAAAAGATAGAGTAAATTAGACAAAAGTTAAATTAATTCAAATTTATAATAGCCATCTTGAAATTAGGGGCAAGGGTTAGGCTGTCCTGGGTTTTCAGTTTGGAAATCTAGGTATCCTAAATATATAATAACAGACAAGAAATCTGAAAACCGAAGGCTTTATAGAAACCTTTTAAGTATTCTGCTTGCTAATGACACTCCAAGGCCTTTAGTCAGGTTTTTTGAAATTTTACAACAATAGTGTTAAATCAACAGTCTGACTATAAATAATACAGAGGGTGTAATCTTCTGTAAAGAGCACAAAAAATAACAATTCCAATGCACTTAAATGACAATATTAGCTTAAAAAAAGACCTTATAAACATCTACAGAAATGCTTGTACATTACTGTGGTCTGTTTAAACCATCCAGTTAATATTTGATATTATTTAAATCAAGCAGTGAGTGATAAGAAAAAGAGTCTATCTTATTTAAATCTGAATATAACATTTATACAAAAACTTTTTCAAAAATAATAAAGAGTTAATAATTATGATTTTAAAGCAACCACATAAGTTAGTTTATATAGTTCTGGTAAATATCTTTGAAATGTAAATATGCTACATATTGATCTGAAAACTCAGAAACTTATACCGATTTTAATAATATGTTATTAGTTTTTAAATGTGTATGCTGTTTTCCACCAAACAGTGTAAACTTGGTATTCTGCCATTGGGAACAGGAAATGATTTAGCTAGAGTTCTGGGCTGGGGTTCAGCATGTGATGATGACACTCAACTTTCCCAACATTTAGAAAAATATGAACTAGCATCAACTAAACTTTTAGACAGGTTAGAGTTTGATTTGGTTTTTATAATGAGAAGATGTATGTTTATCTTAATTTTCATTGGTCAACTACAATGTTGCATTGTTCCAATAATTTTTACATTTTCAGTAATGATATTTGTTTTCAAATTTATTAGCTGACCAAACCACATTTTTAGATAAAATTCTTTCAAAGAAGTGAACAAATATGGTCAAACTTTTAGAACCTGTTAATAAATGGACCATCATACTTCAGTCAAATACCACAAAAATAATTCATTGTGCATGATCTTGAGTGCACTATACTGCTAAGTTGCATACTTTTCCAGTGGAAAAGCATATTTTTGAATATTAATTTGGGATTCTGTGTAAATGATGTTTTTCTGGAACAAGATAGGAGCTTATTAGTTAAGTTGATATAGAATATTTACTTTATATATTTTCTTCTCATGTGTGGATTATATTTTTTTAGTTTTATATATACATTTTATATGTGTTTTTTCTTTCCCTCTGTACCTCATAAATAATTGCTTTCAGGATGTCTCTATTCTGTTAATTAATAATTATATGTAGGTGATTGTATATGTTATTAATTGTGACAACTGTAACAATGCTTGAACAAACACTCTTCACCAATAGTTTTTTTAAATTCAGTTTAATTTTAAACAGTACACTTACAGATACTCTAAAGTGTAAATTATTAGGATAACTAATATATTAATATTACCATTATGTAATTACTGGTAATTTTACATTAATAATATTTTTGAAATGAATGTATATAGTCTTTTGTTTTGGGTTAGGCAGTGTGATTCTGTTTTTATCTTATTCATATGTATTATATAGAACAATTATCAAATTTGATTGTGTTATCAGGTGGAGTATCATGACTTGTGAAAAAACATTACTTGAACCAGAGACAAGTAAAACCTCATCTCTAGAAGTGAGCACTTATCATTGTATTTTGAGGGTTTTTTATTTTTTTTACTTGATGTACTTATAACTAACTTTTAATTGTTAGAGTTATCAAGTTTTATTATATTGGGTAGCTAGGTGAACATGATATTTTACATAACACAGTCATTACAAAAGTAAATGTTTTGTATGTTCATATGATAAATAATTGTAGATTTTATGCCACATAATCATGAGGTTGATGGGTAAGTACTTCCTGTGTTTATTAGGATTTATACATTTGGCTTTTGAGAAAAATGTGATTGATATAAAATTTTGTCTACTTCACAATAATGTGAAAATTTATAAGGTATTTTTTAGGTTTATAATGTTAGTTTTGCAATCTATGTAAAAGAAATGACAAGATTATATTTTACTATTAAGTGTTAATTTTTGATTTTAAATATGTTTCATCTTCTAATTATTGTGCGATTGTCTTGGAAACATTTAGTTTGATCCCTCGGTGGTGGAAGATTGTGTTGTTGCTCATCTTACCAAGATCTTGCATTCTGACCAACATTCTGTTGTGATTTCTTCAGCAAAGTCAGTTTTTTTTCCTTATTTGTTGATGTTAATGATCATACTCTAATTAAATCAGATTAAAGATGTCACACTATAAAGAATTGTTGGATTTCATATTTCTTTATCATATAAACATCATTAGTAGTTAAAGTGGAATAATTTTAATTCTTAGAGGAAATCTTATAAACATGAAGAAATTTTGTGTGTATATATAATATATATATATATATATATATTTATACACAACATTTTATTCTTGTATAAATACGTATAAACTGAAAGAGTTAACAGTTAGTATGTCACTGTGATGTTGTTTGTTCTTTGGCTGGTGTATTCTTTTGAAATATATATTGTCAAAATAATCCAAACATCCAATAAATTAGTTTATTTCTTCCTTGATGCTTTTACAAGTTTACGTTATGTGTATATGCTGTTATAAAAAGGTAGGTCTAAAGAAATAACATCAATTTGTCTCGAGCTAAAGTAAAAATAAACTTGCTTCTCCAAATTGCTCAGAATCTGCATTTGCCATCCCAGGTTCAAATATATAAACACTCTAACTGATTTATTCTACAGGCTTACTAACTTAGCTTATTGACTTGCTTACCTGCATTTACCATCTAATCCATGTATTAAATATTTAAACAAAGCTTCTTCTTCATTAATATTGCAGAATATTTTAAAACCATCTTAATGCATTGTGTTCTCAATCTAACATCTAGATTGCAACGTTATAAACATGGCTTATACCAATGTGATACTTTCAGGGTATTATGTGAAACTGTGAAAGATTTTATAGCCAAAATTGGAACTGCTTATGCACAAGAAACTTCATATTTTGATGACTCTATAGCACAAAAGGTAAGATGATACTATCAAAAAATTACTACAGATCTTATGATTTATATTTCATAAAACAGGTAGTGTTTTATGATATATACATTGTCTATCAGGATTAAGACTCATAGACAGTGTATCCCCATTGCTATGTGGGTCCTACCTCTGCAGTCACCTCCAAAATCAAGGGTAAATTTTATAATACCTCAAAACTTCATTGAGTAAGTTATTTAGAAGTATATTTTGAATCTATCATTGAAGTTTTATTGACTGTCTAATATTTTTGGTACTTGAAAGTATTAAAAACAAAGTTTGGGAAATGTTTTTAATTGATTTACCTTTTTGATATTTATTATTTTTAGAGAGTTTTTCCAATTAAACAGTTATTTTCAGAACAAATATACACCAAGTAATGTTGTAGAACATGCAAATCAGAAAACTGTCTCGTATGTAGTATAGAAATTATACATGTCATTCACAGTGTTCTGCATTAACATTACATTTTTGTTGGGTTTCTTCTATGACATAATATTGCTAGTTATGTGTAATTACATTTTTGTGTTTTATTGTAATAATAAAAACTTGCATTCATTTATATATCTGTTGTATTAATAAAAGTTGTGTAAATGATTCATAACATGCTGATTGTACTGAAATTGTATATTTTAATAATACTGTTTTTTATATTAAATTCTGTGTATATTTAATAGGTCATATAATAACCTGTGATATAATAGAGATGTGTATTTACTTTGGAAAACAGTGTGTTGTGCTGAATGAAAAACTGGATTCATTATTAAGTACTCTTGATAAAGAGGCAATGGCTTCGTCTTCACCCCATTCTTCTTCAGAGGAGTTAAAAAATGATATGTCTGATTTATATGATGAGGAAAAAACTGAGAAAGAACAAGAGACATTGGAGGAAAATAAAAAGGTTAAATAGTACTACTAACATGCACATACATATATATGAGAAGATGTTCTACTCATTTGTTGGGCTAGAAGTTTCTTATAAACTGTAACAGTGCAAGTATCAGGATTCTGCTATCCCTGTTATTGTTTACCAAGTTTCACAATGAAAAAATATCTAATTAATAATTTTAATTGAAATTTTAGACCTCTTTGTGAGGATTTAGCATCAAATTTTACCAATCCTGATATCTATTTCATAAATGATGTAACATTAATTCTCACCAATTCTGATATCTATTTCATAAACGATTTAACATTAATTCTCACCAATTCTGATTAAGATATCTTTTTCATATTTTTATACTCAAAAGATAACTAATTATTAGTTAATTGTTCTAAATTTGTAAGTTATCTTGATTGGGCAAGCTTACTTTTTCTGACATAGCCCAAAACTTACCTTTTTGTAACCATTTTGTTATGGTTGACTTTCCATTGTAAATTATCTAAAGCATTTTACTCCCCCTTTCATAAGTAAAAACAGTAAAGGAAAACCAAATTACCTATAGTATTTAATTAGTTAGGGAACATTGTCAACGATAAACCTGTTATATTGCTTCATTTTTATGTCACTAATAGCTATTAGACTTCCCAAACTCAGCTTTAGAAGGATGTAAATGTAGAATTTCAGTTCATATGGAAATGTTTCTGAAGTAAATGACAGTTAATTTGTAGTGTAAACTTATTTTAATCTTTAAATAGCATTTCTTAATCTAATTGTTTTGAAGAAAGACATCGTCAAAACAATATTCATGTTTTAGTTAATAGTTTAAACTTGTACTTTTATCATTTTGTAGTTGCATGTTTGCTCATATTAAAATTATATTTTTCTAAATACTATTGTTTTTAATTCAGTTAATAAAATTTACATTACCAAAACTTTACTGGGCTTAGTGATATACAAGTGGAATATTGTTGATAATCATTAGCCAGTATTTAATTAAAACATTTAATAGAGAAAGTTATGTGTAATTGTGTTGGTAAGAGATATAAAAGAACAAAAATAATAAAAAGATAATTGTATTGTAAACTGAATTTATCTTGCTTAATTTTTTCCTTTGATAATATAGTTTTTCTAATTTTAAACTTCAAATTAAACTTATTAAGAATGATTGCAGAAAAAATTGTTTAAGTAATTGATGATAATACAATTACGACAGAAAGAGTTTGTACCCCTGCATCCAGAGTGGTTTTTTGCTCATAACTTAAAAGTGTCATGATAAGGCTAATAGAAGTATAATATATTATAAATATTATACTAACACACATCTCCATAAATTTTTATGTAAATTAAACGACAAATAAACTGTTTATAAACAAATAACCAAAAATAGGAGGAGCAGAAAGTGTTCATACAGTTCAGAACGTGAGAAGAAACTGATATTCCTGTATAAAATTTTGTTTAGTTTGGTGAATAAACTACATTATGCCATCCAGAAACTAGACACTGGGTTCATAATTATTGGCATTTAGCCAACAAAAATTTACTTCCAGCAATTTAGCACCATTTCCGTCATTATCTGTTTGGTCATCATGGCAAATGGGAAACAACTGTCCAGTGATTTAATAAATTGAATTATTGTAAAATACAAGTCTCGTGTGTCTCTTTCCATTATTGCTACACAGCTTAATGTGTCAAAATCTACTGTTCAAAGCATAATTTCCAAGTTTAAGCTTACAGGATCAACTGCTAATCTCCTTTGTTCCAGATGCCCCATTAAAATTCCACAGAGAACCAAGAGGAAGGTGCTCAAAGAAATTAGTAGGCACCTTTGTTTAACACGTAATGACATACAGAAACTGGGGTTTAAATAAACACCTCTACAGTTACGAACATGTTACGCTCTTCTGGGTTTAAAGCATGCCGTCCTCGTAGAACTCCATATTTAAAGCCTGTTCATTTA
The DNA here is from genome assembly GCA_011833715.1 of Carcinoscorpius rotundicauda. Lineage (NCBI taxonomy): Eukaryota > Metazoa > Arthropoda > Merostomata > Xiphosura > Limulidae > Carcinoscorpius > Carcinoscorpius rotundicauda. The sequence continues at coordinate 55,505,143 of CM022395.1, forward strand.
GAAGCACGATTGAGGTATATAAGAAAGCATGTAGATAAATTTTTTACCTCTTGGAATAGTATTCTTTGGTCAGATGAGACTAAAATCGAGCTTTTTGGCCACAATTATGTTTGCTATATTTTCTGTAATTAAGGGGGAATGAAATCTTCCAAAGAACACCATCCCTACAGTTAAACATGGAGGTGGCTTGATCATGCTATACAGTTCCTTCAGCTCTTCTGGTGTAGGCAGCCTCTACTGCATCAACGGAATCATGAAAATAGAAGAGTGCGTTGATATATTAGGCACTTATATCAAGAATAATGCTCAGAACTTGCGGCTTGGACGTTGTTGGATTTTCCAGTATGACAATGACCCTAAGCACACATCAAAATATGTGCAATCCTGGTTGCAGAGGAATCATATAAGCATTCTGTAGTGCCCATTGCATTCACCCAATCTTAACCCAATTGAAAATTTTTGGCATGAGTTGAAGACAAGTGTTCATCAGCATCATTCGAAAAAAAGAGTTGGAGGCCTTCTGTAAAAAAGAATGGAAGGAAATACCAGTTGAGTACTGTCAAATGATCATGGAAGGTTATGAGGAGATATTGTGTTAAGTAATTCACCTGAAACGCTACACAAATGACCATTAATTTAGATGGACAAACACTTTCTACCTCTCCTATATTTGGTTATTTGTTTATAAAAAGTTTATTTGTCATTCAATTTAAATAAAAATTTACGTAGAGATATGATAGTATAGTATTTATAACATACTATACTTTCATTATCGTTATTGTGATACTTTTTAAGTTATAAGGAATAAACTATTCATGACGTAGGGGTACGAATACTTTCTGTCATAACTGTATATGCAATGTTACTGTTCTTATTTGTGCACTGTAAATTACTGTGATTATTTATTTATTTTATAAACCTAAAATATGTTTCTTAATTTTTTTAAAAATACAGGATGTATTTATTCAACGAGAATCCTTAATACATAGAGCCAATAGCTTAAAGAAAGCTGTCAGGCAAATAATACACCACACAGAGAAAGGTTGGTAGCTTTGATAATATTATTTGTTTTCTATGTTCTATGTAAGGTGTGAAAAGAGTACTAAATAAATTTTCAGAATTGTAACTCTCTTACCAGATTCAATTAAACGTTAATTTTTAAATTTACAAAAGATATATTTATTAAAAACATTTCTTTTGGAACAGAAATAATGCTTATTATTAGTCAAATTGTTTTCTGCCTAAAGGAATATCAAAGCTGAAGTTACATTGCTTATTGGTATGGGCATGACCTAGTTATTATTATGATAGACTGTAGATCTATCTGTGATTCATGTCCTTTTGCTCCAAAGTGAATAGAAAATCACACTCTGTACCAAATCATGGATACACTATAAGAGTGACACCAAAAATCTATTATTCAAATAGAGTAGCCTAAAAGTTGGCAGTGGATGCTTTTGACTCGTTCCATTCTCTCTATTTTATTCATTCAAAATTAGGATTGACCTGTGCTGACATACCTTGTGTAGTTTTGTATGAATATCTAAAACAAACTATAGGATTAAATTTTAAGAGCATAAAGAGCTTCCCAGTGAAGTGTGTATAGCAGCGATATTGTCTACTTAAACTGTGACTCTGCCCTTGTTTATTCAACAGCAGTGGTGCTGCCAGGGGGAGGGGCTTGGGGTGGCTTGAGACCTCCAATGAGCCAAGCCCCCCTCATTCCCTACCCCAATATTGTTACCTACATATATTCATAAAATATGGTCAACACAATCATTGTTGTTGCTTAACAATTAACATCAAAGAGACATAGATCTGTAGAACTCAACGTCTTCATTAAGACGGAACTATGTGTTATGCATCCCATAGCAACGTATTAAATGCACTGAAACTCATGTGCTGTATTGCTGTTCCCTGTGTAATGCCATTTTATCTTGAGCTTTGACGAAGATCAGACAATCACGTTGATTTTAAGTTACAACAGATCATCAGGGATTTTACTGGATAAACCAAAGGTTTCATTTATCTTTTATTAAAATGTAAAACGTATAAGTGTATTGTGTATAGGTCAAAACTATGAAGCATTTAGCTGGTGATGTGTCCTCTGTGAGATCATTTTGCATCGTGTATCAGCCATCCAAAATTTGCTGCCAATCACCAGAACAGATGCATTGTTTTGAAGTAATATTGACTATAAACACAACATGATGAAAGATAGTTGGCCTGATAGTGACCTTACTTTTCCTCAGAGTGTATTAACTTCTCATGGGATAATTCATTTCTGCTACATAAACTATGTCTTTATGTTATATTTTCTTTTGATTTGTAGCTTTACTCTTAATGGTATATTAAATGTTCAATCTAAGCTAATCTTCATATTCTTTATTATTATGTATTACCTTGAGTGGAATTTATCTGAGCTTCTTCTTTTACATATATGTACATATTTTCATAAACAGATTATTTCTAATTTGTAATAATGAATTATTAATCAGAGTATGAAAATGCAGTTCAAAATAGCACACCTTTCTGAAATGTACCTTGGTATTTATATTATTATAATTTACCATCTATACTTCATATTGATGGCATTTTGAGAAACCCCTCCACAGTTTACCTCAACCCCCAAACAAAAATATCCTGGTGGTGCCACTGTTCAACAAACAATGATATGGAAAATTTTATCCTCTTCCTCAGTAATATAAAGCTCTGTCATGTTATTTTGTAATATGCATGCATTTAAAGAAATCCCAGAGGAGTTGTATGGGATTTAGATCAAGACAGCTTAGTCAGTCCATGACCTCTTTAATTTTTCAGTCAAGGAAGCAAGTATAACATTAGTATTTCACTAACATTTGAATAATGTTTGGCCTAATTTTATTTCAATTCAGTACCACAAAAATATGTTCTTGAGTTGTAAATCTCTCCTTCTGAAATGATACAAGATCTGTACATTCATCCATTCATAATAACTGTACTGTCACAATAATGGTAATATTCAATAAAATTGCACTGAGAAACTCATTCACATGAACCATTGGAAGAGACATGAAACTATGTGTGATCTGTGAAAAGTACACTTGCATAATACTGTTGTTTTCAACATATGAGACCTTGACAAAAGTTCAAACAAAGAGTATGACTAGCTGTATGGATTTTCTGACCTTAAATCCAATCCACACAGTTTTGATCACTTATAATTTCAGTTGTTGTCTTGAAGTCAAAATATTAAATATATGGGTATTATACTAGCAATTTAATGGTTTTCAAACAGTGATCATTACACTGTTCTTCCATGATCTTCTCACAATTACTTAGCAACCAGATCACTTGCCTAATCACGTGTCAGAAACTTTCCCATTATAGATTTGTATACAAAATGGGTTTTTTGTTGTTCTTTTTAACATTTGCAAAACTCTGTTTTTCTGCCAGCAGCAGGTAATATTTTCACACAGTTACATGAAAACAATTAACAAGTTTGGTGTGACAATCAAAATGCAATTTAACATATGGTCAAGTCTAAAACTGAAATGAAGATGCCATTTTTCAGTTTGGGGGAAATATGTTTTCATGGGACCTCTCTGTGAGACAGTCCATGGTAAATAATACATATTGTTTGTAATTAATTTCCTTATTAAAATTGACTGAAGCAAATGCACTGGCTTAAACACCAGCTCAAACAGTTGATAATGTGTTGGCTGTCCAGCAAATAGTGAGCTTTAGAGGAGATTCGTAGGAGCCATGGAGTAAACTCTGATGGTTTACTATATAGTGTAAGTTACTAACAGTGGTGGAGACTTGTACTTGACCTTATTGTTAGATGGAGCATAAGGGGAGCTGGTTGCCTTTTTACACAGAATCAAGACTCATCCTGAAATTTCCCATCCTTGTTTAATTTTAAATACACTAGCACTTAATAGTAGGGATTAATAAGGATTCCAAATAATGCACATTCCAAAAAAAAACACATTATTGAATTCATAGGTGAAAAGCCAACCATGCAAAGTATTGCTTTTTGTGCATATGTACTAATAATTTGCTAAAAAGGTTACTCACATTTTTGGTATAACAGTTCAAACATTTCTTAAACAGCAACCTTTTTACTACTTTCTACCTCATCACATTAACTGGACTATTACCTAGACAGCCCAGATTTTCACCACAAGATTTCTCCAGTTTATTTGACTAGTTTGTGGTATCTGCTTTTGATATTTTGTTAAAATAGAGAGACAGATGTGATGCAAATGGTGAATCATCTACATAATTAAATACCTTTTCAACCTGATGGATGGTGCTACATATCAATGGATAGACACATGACAACTTCTAAAGATAGAGTATATACATAATACAGATATATTATAAAAGTGAACAAACAACAGTATTTAAAAATTGTGAATTTTAAAATGAAATTGGGATAGTACTATAAAAACTAATGTTTTTATTACTTTTATAGCAGGATCCCTATATCATTTTAAAATTCATACATTTCGATACTGTTATTATATTTACACCTGCAATCTGTTTATTCATATATCTCATCTTTGTCATTTCCTTATTGTTCTTTGCTTGTTTGATTTTGTAAGTTAATGTATTACTCCAACTGTCACATGTTCCTGCTCTTCACTTCTGCATATAGATCAATGAATCTCTTGTTTTTGCAGAGAACAGGCAACAGTGTGCAGCTTTTGCCATGTATTCTCATGTTTATATTATTCATTCATTCAAAGTACCTTGAAAGAGAAAAGCTTAAGTAATCTCTTGGTGTCCATGATAATTTGCATTTTGGTGGTCATCTCAGAATCAACTCTTAACAAAATTTGACTTTCTTCTGATTAAAAATTTGAGTTTTAGTAATGGGCAGAGTTTATTCAGTTGGAAAAATATTAGGTTTAATTCAATCCTATTTAATGGTGATGCACATGTGTTATTTCTAACCAAAATTTAATGCTACTTGCACCGCTTATTGTGTTAAAAGCTTGACTGTACATGTATATTTTTTAACTGAGATTCCTATATTTTGCCATTAAACATAATATGACCATAAGTTTCTTCTTGTCATGTATATGTAATAAGATTTTTAAGCTTGAAATTGGCAGTTTAAATATGGAAGTTATTCTTTAATGCTTATTTGAAGAATTTAGTTAGTAGAACTATCACTAAAGAAGCTGTATTTATGTTGTCATGATTAACTGCCACCAAATGTTTGTTTTTAAAATGCACAAAATTGTTGTTAAATAGATGTTTCTTTTTAACTTGCATTATAATTCTTGATTAACTAAATGTCCATAGATTTATTGTGTATTTTTGTAAAGTGTACAATTTAAAATCATAATGAGCAATACTGATTTTAAATATATGCATTTATTTATGGTGGATATTTCGTATCTAACTAAATCATTTAAGTGTACACATTTATTGATGAATCAAACATTAAACATTTGGTCAGTATTAAGCATTTGCTCAGTCAGTAAATGCAAATATTCTCTGTAATATGTGTAACTTACGTTTTTGATGATTAACCTTATCATAAAGTTCATTTGTTTTCTTTGTATGTAAACTTTACATTTCTTGATTAAGCAGATATTCATTGTTTGAATGTACAACAGAATTAGTCCATTGAATCAACTCTGTATTGGAGAAAGAATGGTGACTACATTATCATATTCACTACGTGTATGTACATGAAATGAAATAAGCTCTTAGCAGAATGTATGAGTTTGCTGTACACAAAAATCAGATGTGTTACGAACATATTTATATTCTGGAGAAGTCTGTGAAATAATGATGTCAAGAGTACAGAGTGATGTTAAAATGAAGAATAAAAATACTTTTGTCCATCATATAGTTTACACATTGTGTTTACATAACCTCTAGAACTTTCAAAATGTGTATCTACAGTTTTTTAAAATATCTCTGTATACTGTATGTGATTTACTCTCCTCTATCATGTAGTTCTGCCACATCAGCAGTTAGAGTAAAATGGATATTTGATAGTTCTGATATTATACCATGTTGAATGGTACTCTTTAGACAGGGTTAAGGACATGTATTTTGTAAAAACAATGTACTTGAAGGTTATAGTAAGAAAAATGGTAATGAAGATTTCTTGTTTATTTTTCTTTATTTTCTTATATAGTTGTTGATGAGCAGAATGAACAAACTAAAGAACGACAGTCTCCTGTTGATGCAGCAGTTATATGTGACGCTAACATTGGTTTCAATTCAAATGGAGTTGTGGAATCTCGGAAAAAGAGGGTTATTCCATTGTTTACCAGCACACTCCACCCGGAAGATGCATCTTCAACACAAGAATATTGTAATCCATATGGCTCAGCCATAGGACAGAGCACTGAGGCAGCTTTGAAGAACAATTTGCAGGTTTTGTTACCTACTATAGAAGATGTTATCAGTGCTGACAGATCATCATGTCCTTCACCTCATTCCTCTGGCCTCCTTACTACTACTTCTTTAAACTCCCATTGTCACCCTCATAACTCACTTCAACCTAGTTCCCCTTCTCTTTCTGTCTCTCTTAGAAAGAAAAGTCCTGCTTCTATTTCTTCCATTTTAACTAACACCAAGTATGAAGAAGTTAATAATGCAACAACTCCAGAGATACGTGTGAAATGTAAGTCTAAAAGTTTCAGGTTATTATTTTCAACATTGTAAATTATATTGCTAGTATTTTTATTTATCTGTCAGTGCTGTTGTCTTGTATAGGGTGTTTGGAAAGTCACTGTGCATTTACCTATTTATTAACAGACAAAACTGCACAGTGACTTTCTGAACACCCTGTATAATGTTTTTCTTATGCGTTAATAGAATGTGGCATTCTTCAATGCAAGACTTTTATGTAAACATATATGTTTTAATATTCATTAATAAGGGTTCATTAATTACATGATGCTTACATAACTATTCATTTAAACCTTTTTGTTGGGCTCTTCACATTTTACTTTATATTTCTGTTTTTGAGTTAGAATTGTGTAGTTATTATGTTAACAGCAGTGTTATTTGTTTACTTATATTTTAAATATAAAAGACATGTTTTGTGATGTTACATTTAACATTGTCTATTTCTGTTCTGAATTATGTATAATTATTTTTTGATTATGGCTTTTGTGTCATAAACATTTTTTTTAAGTAATGCATACTTAACCTGTGTATTGTGTGTGAGACTGTGAAAACCTTGTTTGTAAACAATGTGGCTAAGCTTAAAAAAAAACTAAATTCAAATCTGTCAGTCATTTTTAACATTTTCATTGTCATTCAGTTCACAGTTGGCTTCAAGAACCCAGAGCTGACTCCAGGAATTTTTCTTTTTAGTCATGAAAAAAAACACGAATGTTGAGTGATATTTATTTTCAAAAAGGGAAAAAATGTCATTGACATTGAAATTTTTCAATCAAGAGTCATCTGAGATGAAGTTTAGTTCTTTTTAAGCCATTTGAATCATTTTGCTATTTATGCATTTTTATGTTTGTGTGGTAAATGCCATTAATTTATTCATGACTAAATTATGTAATTGTAATCTGTATGCAGTACTTCACTGTAGAAAAATGGAAATCTGGAACTAATATTCTTAAAGTTTTTAATTGTGAATATCTATTAGTTGTCTATCATACACACACACACACATAATATTAAAAATCTGTTTTTTCTGGTGATTTGATACAAACAACTTTTGAAAGGCTCTAATTTTTCATTAAACTTAATATTCTCTGTAAATCCATTTCTTTGACCTGTATAAGTTTTTGTTGAAAATGTCTGAAAATGCTTCCTTTGTATTTTCTTCAACCATACTTGAATAAAAGCTACATTTAATGTGATAAACAAGAAACACTTCCTTTTCAATATTTAAATCTTGTTAATTTAATGTATTTTAGACATAAAATGAAGTTTGCTTGTACATAAATGATCAGTTAGACCAATTTCTGTACTTGCATATCATAAACTTTAGGACATGTCACGTATATCTGAATTATATTTCTTAATTTAAACATCATATGTACATCTAAATGCTGTATAATTTAGAGTGAATATGATCACTATGATCACTTCTTTGTTAGACACTAAAAATACTAAGCTTTAGAAATTGCAATATACAGTGTATATGAAAGATGGAAAAAGTTAGGTGCGAGTTTTTAGCAGTTTGCTCAGAGAGTTATCATGGTAACCATGTATTAAATATGCAACTGACCCAGATAAACAGAGAAGAGAACCAACCTCTGCCTTTAGAATGTACAATGACACTATGAAAGTAAAATAAATGTTATGTAATTGAACTTCTATATAATTTCTGCAATAAAAAACCGACAGGAACCTTGTTTACATTGCTTTTCAACATTTGATGTTTCAGTGTGATCATGATGTGTATAAATATTTTGTTACTTAAGGAAGTGTACTGGTATTAATATTTCTAGCTGAGGCATCTCCTACAGCATCACGAAGAATCAGTAGTGGATCAGCTTTCAAAACTACTGGTAAAATTGGTGTTGGGCACCCCTTACCTACAGTAGTTGAGCAAGGAAAGAGTCAATCTACAGAAAGAAGTGCAGAAGAAACTAGACAATTCCCTATCATAAATCCTCTTGCCTCACTTCCCTTGTGGCCTTATTTGAATAAGGATAGTCTAGTTGGAAAGGTTCTGCTTGCTAATGCAGATGCCCTTTGTGCTGCAGTGTCACCATTAATGGATACTGAGGAAACACCAATGTAAGTAATATAATGCAGTATTTCTCAGCCTATGGATAGTGATCCAAAATTGGGTCATCAGAGTGCATGAAAAAGTCACAAATACACTTTAAAATAATAGCATATATTTAGTAAGTAAATATATGGTAACCCATATGTTTAATTTTTGCTTTTTTTAACACTAAAGCTGTTTACTGGGTCACAACTGACCATCAGCGTTTACAAATGGGCCCTGAGCCAAAATGTTAAGAGCTATAATTCAATGGCAGCATTATTATATTTAATATTTTACCATGTATGACTAATAAGATTGATCACTTTAAAGAGTATTTGAACATTTAACTCAATTTAGGAACATAAATTTTAAGTAAGACATCAACTCAAAGTAGAATACAGAGTTTTCTTGGAATATTGGTTGCTGTAAGTATTTGTTCAACATACAGTTGTGAACAGATATTACTGTAAATAATGGATTATAACAGTAGAAGACATTAGATGTGAGAAGATTTTTAAAACATATTTTTCAGAAATGAATCTTCTACAATATCACATTTGCAAATAATGTCTGGAAGGAAGTTAAAAAGGAGTAATTTTCCTTCAAAAGTTCTAATTTGAATAAGATATTTTATACTCTCTGTAAAACATAAAAACATATCACAATACATATTGTATAAGTTCATTTTTAATCACATAATCAACTTTTTAACTTATTTCGTTGTAGCTTGTAGCTACTTCAGTTTTCTAACTAGAAAATTGTTAGTAGACTCCAACAGTTTTGAATGTACTAAGTCCTCTGTATGAATGAGAGTCAATGGGCGAGGACATTTCAAGTAACTTCCATAACCTATCTTTAGATCAGCTAGAGAGAGTCAGTGAGATACAAGGTTTTGTACAAGTTTTTAAACTTCAAAAATTGACCTGAAGATAGTTTTATGGAAGTTACTCAATAACATCAATGCCCACTGACTTTCTGATCTGAAGACCTAGTTCTTCCAAAGCTCTTGAAGCCCATAATTGATTTTCTCTCATTATGAAAATACAGCTTAAATCATCTGTCAAAGAATACTTTTGTAACTTGTTTTTCATGTAATTTTCAATTAAATATTTTAGTTTTCTGAACTAGAAGTTGTAAGACACATATATACTTATATATATAAGTATTTCACAGCTATAAAAGTGATTATAATGTGTTAATCATATTTTGATATCAAAATTATTCTCATGGTACAGAGAAGGGTATGAAGAGAAATGCGTTATGAATAATTATTTTGGAATTGGCTTGGATGCAAAGATCACCTTGAAATTTCACAATAAAAGAGAAGAACATCCGGAAAAATGCAGGTAGGAATACATTTATGGATTAAAATAACTAAATCAATTAATCCTTTAATATTTTATTATTTTTAGGTTTGGGAACATGTAGCTTATCTTTAACACTCCTACAAAAAAATATTTACATCCACCAAAGTGGTACCCTTAGTGGATGTTTTAAATTTTTTAAAAATATTATTTCACAAATGTCTGAAAATTCAATATTATTGCTCCTTAAAATATAAAGGGATAGGGTCAGTTAATGAAAATTTCATTTAAATACAAAATTATTAGCCTAATATTAATAACCTTTCAAGTTGCTCTGGAGCCTATTAGGCCCCAATTTTTGTAGGAGTGTTAACAAATATATTTTTATTGTCAAAACATTACTACAGAAGTTTTTCAAATTATTTGATGTGTCTTTTTAGTAAATATTAAATTCCACACAAAAAACAAAACACTATCTTTGTGTATCATCACGTATCAATGTTACATTTCATTTCATTCACAAATTTTACTTTTGTCAAATATTTAGTTTTCAGGTTTTGATAATGTATATTTATGCCCTTCTCATTTATCAAACACTTTGAAAACCTTTGGAGAATAACTGATGTACAAGTAATATTAAAACAAATGTTTGTGATAAACGTTTATTTATGTGTAGTTACATAATACTATTTCATATTGATTTTACATAGACTTTATGAAATCATGCAAGGCATAGAAATTTAGCACCTTGTAAAGAAAGGGATATTGTAAGAGATTAATCATTGCAGTAAGATGAAAGAAAGCAAAATCTCAGCTAGAAAAAAGACATACACATATTTTAGGTAATAAAAGTGTGAAATAGCCATTCACTTGAAGTAATCTGAGAATACATCCATCTATTTTAGCAAAAGTAGGACCTTCTTTACAACTGTTAATGAGATTAATTCACATTGATTTAATCTGTAAAAATAACACATTAGAGGTGTTTGTAAGCATCTCCCAAATCACACAGCCAAATAGAAAATATTGTTGAAATCTCTGTAGGTATTTTCTGACATATAACAAATGGAAGTGTGCCATTTTTGTAAGTATGAAAGTTTAAATAATTTATTATCATCCTAAGAATAATGCAGTATTTCAAATTATATTTTAGAGCATGTTATGATAATTTTATAAGGGGTATATAGTGGTACAGATTACAAGTGTAATAGTAAATTAAATGCCCAAAGAATCAGAAAAAGTCCATTTATGTGTGAACTGGATGTCAGTCACATATAGTCCCATCAAGATGAAACATAGAACATCACATCCAAATCAAGGAACCAATAGAACTTGGAATTCATGCAATGCCATTTGCAGACATCTTCCATACACTGCTGTCTATGCATAGTTTATGGACTTTAGGAAGTATTTGAAATAAAAGGGGGACAACATTAATCTCAGTGTGTTCCATAAAAGTTCTGCAAAGTAATTTTGCATAACAGCATTATCACAGATTGCCATTGGTAGTGGAAGAAGGGACTGTAAGATCTAGAGATTTATGTTTGCATTATTACTGTAGATTTTGCATATCCATCTGCATGATACCAAAGATAGCAAAAAAACAACAAAACAAACTATTATGTTTTTAGTTCTTAGAGTAAAAAGCTTTGTTTTAGAGAAATGCCGCCTATTATTTTGTAATTCTTGCCAACCAAAAGAGTAGCAATCTACAAAAGCTATAAATTTGAATTCAGTTTTCAATGTAGAATAACCTATAAAAATGGAGGAAATCAGAGAACAGGCAGAATTACTGTAACTTATTAATTTATAAGTTTATAGTATTTGGTAATGAATTGATTGCTGTTGAAGTTGCTGTTTACTTATGTAATCCTTGCATCATACTAGTGTGTTTTAATCAGAAAAGGCAATGAAAACTATTTAGATGGAACCAACCTTTGTAAATATTACAGGCTGTTTGGCTTAATGTAGGTAAAAGCATACTGTAGTAAAAAACGAAACGATGTTATATTAGTTTTTTTCTATATTTGTTATGTTCCTGACAATACATATAATGCAGATCTCGTACAAAAAACTTGATGTGGTATGGTGTACTAGGAGGGAAAGAACTGTGGCAACGTAGTTTTAGAAACTTAGAACAGAGAGTACATTTAGAATGTGATGGCTATCGAATACCATTACCTTCACTGCAGGGCATTGTTGTTTTGAACATTTTCAGGTAGGTGAGTTATACAGTAAAGACGATTTATATATAATAATCTCTATTAACTTTAATTGCATAGATACAGTAGGTAATTGTTAATTTTAACTATATTCTCTTGTCTGTTTTCTATTGTTTTATTGAGCAAATACATTGAAATACATACTCTGAGGTATGCAGGCATACAATGTATTTCTACTATCTTATTTTAATAAAGAATTTTTTATAGTGTGTTTGTTATTCTTAGTACATGAAATCTCACATAACATCTCATGAAGAAAGGTTGCTTTTGCTCTAGCTGTTTTTGTTCTTTATCATTCCTTTAATATCATGTATGGTCTGCCTGTGGGTTCTGTGGCTATAAAGATGCACATTGTAACCTTGAGACATCATCTCACCTTTCATTTGAGTACATTGCTGTCTGCTTACCGACACAATCTCCTTTATGTTTGAATAGAAAGGACTAGTCACATGGCTAGTGCTAACTGTTCAGTGTGAACTAAGTCACATGAGACCTTAAGAGAGAGAGAGTTTTGGATTTAGCTCTCCAATAAAAGGTTTGCCACATAAATACACCATTTTTATGGTGTGAATTGTAAAGATTGCTCATTGTACATTTGTAGAAATGTGTTCAGTCTCTCTGGTTTTCTCTCACAAACTCAGTTACTCAGAGAACTCAGAATTATTTTGTGATAAATATCTTGTTCAAATAATTGTCTTTCTAAGGAAAATTATTTTTTTTTTATATTGAAGTATCTTTTTTATTGCTTGCATTTTCAATGTGATAATTAGCACATAATTTAATGTAATGCAACATACTGGCTTTCATAACACATTTATTGATATTACTATTCTACTACAAAGCCTATAATGTATGTTGGTCTTGCTAATTTTTTACCTTGCAAATGGTAATGTGAATTATGTTCATTCTTCTTTCTTCTATTATTAATTTTATAGTTATGGTGGAGGGTCAAACTTCTGGGGAGGAACAAAAAATGATGATGTAAGTAAAAGAATGGTTTTAATAAACTGGTATTTCAAATTTACATCTATTTACATAATTTATATTAATTTTAATATAGCTTTTAAAATTGTGTCATGTAGATTAATATATTTGTACTACTCTAGTTATAGCTGAATTTTACTCAGAGTTTGTTTGAACCAGAGCATAAACTCAATTATAATTATGGTTGGTAAGAAAAACTAGCTCCTTACAAATATTGAATTTACTGTTATTTTTTTTATTGAATGGGTGTGTATTATTTTGTTTGTGAAAAGGAATTCATTTCACTAGGCATAAGTGACTTGGACATAAATTTCCACTCAAGTGCTATTTTCAGATAATGATAAAACCTTACTTTTAATATAAGAAATAATTTCACTATTCACACAAAGTATCTAGTAGAACTAGTAAATATGTTTGTGTGTGTTAAAGTAATTTTAAAAATGCTTCTTTTACATGTTATGAAATTCAACAAAGACTTTGTACAATAGTGTATGTTTACATGTTGTATGTGCAGGTATTCTGTTCTCCTGCCTTTGATGATAAAATATTGGAAGTTGTTGCTGTTTTCGGAACTATACAAATGGCTGCTTCAAGAGTGATGAACTTGCAACATCACAGAATTGCACAAGTTAGAACAAACTTTTATTTTGAGATTTTTTCACATAATATGTTTGTATGAAGTTTTTTATTTAGTGCTGTTAAAATATTTTAATTTAATATTTGTGCTCTAACTATCAGTACAAATTCATCTTGCTCTACATTGCCTTCTTTTACAAGATATTCTTGTTATAAATTAAACCTTTAAAAATTTATATTGTATTCATACATGCTTCAGAAGTATTTGAAAACATTTTATTTTGAATAATTGAGCAGTTTTAGAAACACACGAACATCAAACTTACCAAACAGATGTTTTCAGTGAAAAGTATATGTCTAAGTATTTAGTATATCAGTTATTAATTTTATTCATAGTGCCATTCAGTGAAAATATCCATAATTGGGAATGAAGGTGTACCAGTTCAGGTGGATGGAGAAGCTTGGGTTCAGCCTCCTGGGTACATACATATTATTCATAAAAATAGAACTCAAATATTGTGTCGAAACAGGGTAAGCTATGTTGGTATTATTCATTAACTCTGAACTAAGTATATTGTAGACACACTAGAGGATTTATATTATATTGAATATTAGAATAAGGTGCAAGTGAACATAGAACTAAGTACTGTATATAAAGTGGTAGCTTATTATACAATGTTGGTCATAAAACAGAAAACCTGGTATTATCTCCACAGAGTAAATATTTTATCTGTGGTCATAAAAATGTATACATAATTAGCAAACGAAAACTGGCCATAGTCTGTTTGTTATAACAGTTTAATCTCAACATTACTTTGTTATCTTAGAATTAAATGGAAATATATAAGTAAAGACAGCTGGTTTGGGTTCAGAAAATGTTGTTCACTCTTCTACATAAATATTTTCTCAGCCCAAACCAGCCATTTTTACATATATATTTTTCTCTACAAGTGGGTTTTTTCATTATCACTGATTAAATGAAAATCTTGAAACAGATATAAGGTATATGTAAGTGTATATATATATGCAGTTGTATTTATGTTTAAAGGAAGTTTTACACAATTTCAAATTATGCAAAATTCCCAGGATTGATACTGCAGTTTTATTCTTCATACAGCACTATGAGTTAGAACAAAGAATGTGGCAAGAAAAACAAAAATATACAGGATCTTTAAGAACAATCCATTTTACCCCTTTATCTGAAGATGAAGTTCAAGGCTTAACACGTCTTTTTGAAGCAGTAGCATCTCTAGTGAGAAGGTTAGTTGAAGCAGCCTGTAAGTTTAAAGCTTATTTTAGAACATTGTCTTTCTTGCGAGACTTTGTGTATTACACCCCATCTTTTAGCTTTTCTATATAGTACATAGTATTTGGTGTTTCAAATCTGAACTTCACTTTGTGTGACACATGACCTAAAGGCTTAAGTCACAGATTCTAATTTTCAGGTTTAACTGTCCCCAGTTTAGTCTTAGAACTGTTGATTAAATAGGGGGTGAACAATCAGTACCATTCGTTTTGCCTACAAAGGCTACTATTAATCACATAATGGTGTTGACTGTTATTTTTATGATGTGCCCTCAGCTCTTAGTTTATAGCAACTTAAGTGGTGTATCTATAACCTTGAATTTTCCAATTCACTGCCCAGCATGCAATCAACTCGGATATGCTCAGTATATTTTGTTCACTTTAAATAACTTGTAAAGAAGGAATCTAAATTGTTTAAATATTCTGGACATTATGCATGTACTATATTTGCTTTTTGTTGGTTCATTTATATTTATCCAAGATAAAAGTGTAAGTTTTGTAATTTTTGTTGTTTTGTTGAGATGTGTCTTAGAAAATATACAATGATTGGTAAATATACGCTGGTTATAGAGTGTTTCCCTTGACAACAAATGTACTGATGCTTTATTTCTTTCTATTTGAGACTTGGTTAAAAATGTGTTGTGTCTACAACCTGAGGTACATTTGATTTACTATATAGAAGTTATAAAGAGTGTAAAAGGTGGGAGCAATAAGAAAAGTATTTTGTTGTCGCTAATGCTGTATGCATTGAACTCCTGACAGTAAATAATGTACTGTTAGCAGCACAATAACAATTAAAGATGATTCAAAACAAGTTTAAAATATGGTTGTGATTATTAAAATTTCAACACAGTATATGATATTACAGTTAAGTTTAGCAGAAATTGATCAAAACTTGTGCAAAAAACAGAGCAACCACATGAAAATAGACTTAATAATGAGGTGTCTTTGTTTTGTATTTTATCATCAGTACAAAAGCACAAGGAATGAGATGCAATCAAAGGTCTTGGTTTTAGTTAACATTACAAATTTTGCACCTTTTAAAAATTATTGACTCACTATCACAGAGTTTAGAAGTGACACTAACTGACTGGAGGCTCAGTAGCACTATTTTAGAGAACATGGCTGAAGAAGTAAACTTTACTTAAATTTTGGCCACATTATTTTTGTTCTACACTTTTGTCTACAACTGAAGTTGTTTAACCTTTAAACAGTAGGAATGTTGTAGGTAGCAGCATCAACTGATAATGACTGCCACTTAAGGGTTAATAAAAGTCACTAGTAATGACTACTGTTGGGAAATTTTTTATAATAAATATTTTTCTCTATCTCTCTTCTTTTTTTTAGCATGAAAGTAGCCTCTATTTCACATCCATTAGTAGAAAAGGAGCTTTTTCCTTATGCTTCAGAGGTTGACAGCTGTATGGACAGGCTGTTTCCTGGAGGTAGAATGGTGGAGGAGGTATCTGTATTCAGATTTATGTACTGTATTATACTCTGGTTTTTAATTAAATTTTAATTATATATTTTTCAGCATTACCCTGTTCCATATAAATATTTTCATGCATTTTAATGACATTTTCTTATGAATATTATCTCTTGACATGTTCAATAGATCCTTTACATACAGACTTTAGAGGTGTTGTTTTTCCTGATATTGTCACAACATGGGCCCTCTTACCATTGATACACATTTAATCAAATAAACACCACTTTTGTCACAAAGCAGCTCCACTTTCTACACCTCAATGCTTGAGCAATGTATCAAAACATCCTAGTGATTTACATTTGGACTTTGATTGGAACTATTTTTTAAAAATAGATTCTGAATATTTTTCCAAATTACATTTTCACCTATATTTTACCATAGTCTTTCTTTACTTTTAAGCTACTTTTTGCCATCCTATAAGCATTCATACAATTACCTGGATTTTTCTATACAAAGATTGTAGAGTTAGTATTTTCTTGTACGTTGCATTTTAAATTTTTTACTGTAAATTCTGAATATCCATAATTATATGAAAATCCTTTTTCTTACATATATTCAATGAAATTATTAAAGAAAAAAATAGGCTTAGAGGTCAACATTTGGATGGTCTAATTATTTTTTTCCTTAAAGTAATTTTAACAATAACTTTACACCATCATAGGTTATAAAATTGTATCTGCATTTATTTTTTATTATATTATTGTTTCTATGTATGTTATGATTTTCACATTTACCTAAGATCTCTTTCTGAATTGTGAAAAAATTCATTCCTGTTAAATAGAAATTTAGATTTACTTTAAATTTTGTAAGTTCAAATTGAAAGTGTTAATTATGTCCAAAATTTTTAACTCTGACCATTTATTGCAGTTCTTACTTTTTTAGATTCCCTCAACTTTCCCCTTTGCACATCTAGTTTATATAATACCTCTTATTATTGAGAAAAACAAAGAGAAAGTTACATTGTGCAATTTCAGCTTTAAATATGTATTGACGTAAAACGTTCTAAAGTAGTGATGTTTCTCAAATAACTTAAACTTCTGGTCCATTAAAATTAATAATAAGTGGTAATCTATGTGATTTAGCGCAATCTCAGACAACAAATTAGTGATTTCGTCCAGAGTGCTCGAAAGCTATGTCACAAAATTTCAGTGTTTCTCCAGGAAAAAGTAGAGGAGTCTGTAAGTTTACTTTTTTCATACTTGGAATAGGTATACTGTTTTCTTTCTCATTGATAATTGTAGTCGATTAATTTCTGCCACAGTATCTTCTCTGTAACTAATAATTGTGTTGATCAACTTGTTTCACACTTGAAATAGGTATACTGGTTTTCTGTAACTGATAAATGTAGTTGATAAATTTCTAGCACAGTTGAAACAGGTATGCTGTTTTCTTTGCCATTGACAATTGTAGTTGATCAACTTGTACCACACTTAAAATAGGTATACCATTTTTTTTGTAACTGATAATTGTAGCTGATAAATTTCTACCACACTTGAAACAGGTATACTGTGCAAGAAAAGTTGCTCATGTGAAACCTAAGTGACCTTATAATTTTAGGAAGATTATTTTTTGATGTTAATAATCTCAGATTATTTTGTGTTGATTTAGTTACATTAATATTTCTTTATATGCCTGTTTAGAGATAAGGTTGT
Source organism: Carcinoscorpius rotundicauda (assembly GCA_011833715.1). NCBI lineage: Eukaryota > Metazoa > Arthropoda > Merostomata > Xiphosura > Limulidae > Carcinoscorpius > Carcinoscorpius rotundicauda. Next base: position 55,523,370 of record CM022395.1, read on the forward strand.
TTACATGCATAATTTTAATTTATTATTACAGCACTAATAAAGCATTATATATAAAAGTTCATACAGGTATATTATGAATGCTTTGTATAGAAATTTTATGGTTTCTGACTATAAATATCATGAAAAGAGAAAGTTCATTTCTGACTGGGTATAAAAAGGCTTGCATGCATTGCTGAATTTGATAATTAGTAAATATGTTTAAACATTAATCACACAAACTGTGTGCCAAAAAGAGTCATTCCAAACAAATATAAAAGAGCATGTTAAAAGAATGACTAATTAATTTTTTTATGAATAATATATGTAAAAGCAATTATACTTGAATGTGTCAGTCATATGGGCAATAAGATTAGGATTATATTCAGCTTAAAATTTCACTTTGCAATGTTGCAATGGCTTGAGTAATTTTCATAGCCTTTTCTGAGGAAAAAAAAAGTTAAAATAATATAAAGCCAAAAGGTAGAGTATTTCAAAAAACTTACTCTGCAGAGTCCTTCATGGAAGCAAAAAAATTAAACCAGCAAAGTATTTATGACATGAGTTAACTCTGAAAATATACCATAACCGAATAAGGACTAATCTCTTCATCTGCAAGGTAAAAATTATGACTATTAAAGAGAATTCTCTGACCCATCCATCTGTTGCAATGAAGCTGGAAATATATCCTTGTGAAGTTAATATAATAACAACAATTTGAAGTTGAAAAAATTCGTAAAGCAAACATTTAAAGAAAAATATCGGTATACTTTCCCTAAGAAGAAATACCTAAAGAATCCTAAGAAATATGGCATTCTAAATTAAGAGAATTAATAGAGTGAACCATGGAATATGCTATAGTAACACCACAAAATTTGTTGTTTGATATTCATTATTGTGACTTTGATTTGATAAAAATATCAAATGTAATACTTTTGTGATATTCAGGTATAATGATTTCTGACAGGTGAATTAAAAGGTAATCTACAATAATCAGTAGCTTCTGGAAATGTTGTGTAAAGAATAAATTAAACACTAACAACAAAGGAAATCTTTAAATGCAAGAGTGCATGCAAAACGAAGAAGACATGTACACTTATATACACAAAGAATACATTGTGCCTGAAGCACATTTTAGAGAACTACTCTAACAACTGGAACTGGAGCTGTTAATTGCAAAGAGTGCAACAAGAATCCTGGTATTGCACTGTTCAAGTGAATATAAAAGTTTCTTGTATGGTATCGAACATTAAAGGGAGATGAATCCTTAACTGATACTAACGTGCAGAAGTCTTAACTTGTCTATATGATATATGTCTTAGGAATGCAATATAGAAACAAGATCAAGTAAACTTGATCTTTTCCACAGCCACTGTTTTGGTATGTAATCTTTGTGTAAGATCAAGGATTACTGTAAATTTATAACCTTTCATGTCCTATTTATAAAGATACTAGGTAAACACTTTTATAAAATGTTTTAAGAATATTGTGAATATACTTAGCTAAAGGTATATTATTTTTTATTTATAGAGGGATGAAATATTGTAGAACTTACCTGAGACATTATTAAATGCCAATATGTAATCTTGACATGTTACGTTAAAAAGATTTGCTGAATAAAAAGTTTTGTTGTTTTAAAACTGCAGATATAATGAACATCTTTTTGCAAGAAATTTAAGCTTTTAAAGAAAACATTATTAACGTGTTCAAAGTAGAGATATTAACCATCATGTATGAGATGATTAAAAGACCAGTAAGGTTTAAATAAGAATCAAGTAAGAAAATAAGTAGATGAAATTAAATTTCAACAATTACTTCATGTTAAGATCTGTATTTCTGAACCTTTTTGAAAGACCTTACTGAATCAAAATGTCCTGTCTTTATACAGTCATCACAAAAGAATTTTTGAGTAATTGTCCATTAATATTGTATACTTTTTCTCGTTTGTAGTTGCAGAACATTTGTTTTCAAAATGGTTTCATAAAAGAACACAAAATCAATTCATTTACTGTTTCTCTTTTTTTGTTATAGGTTTCTATTTATTTTTGTATATCTAACTTTAAGCAAAGCTGTGCACTTAATTCTTACACTGCACCTGAGATTTATATTTCCCAATGCACTAGAAAATATTTGTCCCAGCTGCTGTGAATGGGTTAAGGAAAATTTTATTGTGGGCTTAACTATTTTAACTAATCAATTTCATTTTATTGACTGTTTACTGCATGTTTAAGTTTTTTTTTCCTTTTTTTTATGTGCACAATAGCTTTTGACCCTGTTGGTTAATATTAGTTAGTTGTTGTTTTTTCCATACTTTATTAAAAAGGAGATATATGTACTATCATTCTTTGAACAATAAGGAATATGTATTGATGAAAACATATTTTTTTGTTTATATATACCTTTATTTTTTCTTACAGCATGTAAGAGCAGATATTGAAGAAAGATTAAGTTCTACTTTATCAGCTGTAAGCCTAGAACTTAAAAGGTGCACAGAAATTCATGGTGTAGTTCATTTTTTGGAGAATAAAGAGGAGCATATGGTAAGTTTTCTGTATTTTTATAATCATAATTTTGATTAAGTTTTAATTTTGAATGTTGTTGTTTGTTGCTTTTGAATTGTAATGTAACTTGAACAATCTAATGTTCTTAGGCAGCTTTTTTGGATAATATTTTTAACCGTTATCAGCACAGCTCTCAAAAGTTACTTTGTGGAATGTCTGGAGTGCATCTTGACCCTAGCACAAAATTACAGTTTATAATAAACTCTGGATTGAAATTTCAAAAACGAATTGCATTGCAACTTTTATTAGGCTTAGCATGCAATGTAAACAACATAAAAATATGTTTTCTAGAGGAAATATATTTAAAAATTAAGAAATTACAAAATTACATTATTTCTCAGTATACATATATGTTTATTAAATCATTCTTTTTACAAACAGTATATTAAAAAATGCCAGTTTTATTGTACTCCTATATTGAAGTTATGATCAACCAATACTGCAAAGTTCAACTTAAAGAAACCTGAAAGTTTAAGTTGTGGATCACCAACATACATTTATTCTTATAAAATCTATGGAATTGGAAATTCTGTAAGCAAGTAATTTTCAACAATTTTGAAAAAAAGTTTCTATAAAACAAGGTATTATAAGCAGTCATTACAGAGAACACTTATTGAGCAATTGATGCATTAATGTTCTTACCACAATTATGTTATAAGCAGACAAGATAATGCTGTACTATTTTGATAGATTATTCTCCATAACAGCCTAAGTAGTAAAATAAACATTTAGAAATTTGTTTCATATGCTACTGAGCAAGTTGAATATATATACATATATAGTGATGGTCAATGATAGCATGGGGTCTGCCTGCATCCCAGAAAAATATCAAACTATAGCTACATACTCTTGACTGCCTCTTTCAGAAACAATAGTGTTGCATTAGTCCAAGGTTTCTGTCTGATTATCCCATGAATCAATATAAATTTGTAATTATTGTCTAAAAAAAAAAAGATATACAATCAGAAAAGTCATTGGGGTCCATGTGGACCCCAGATGTACTGATGAGGATTAACCTTGTTACTTTTTTGTTAGGGTATTTATTTTTAAATTGATTAAACATTTTCTAAATATGAATATTTTAACCTAGTTGTTGTAGCTCCATTTAAAATAAGGATTTTGAAAATATAAGTAAACCATTTCACTTTGGGAAGTTGTACTTCAAAATATTTGTGACCAGACATTAATTAGAAACTAACCAAGTATTGAATGACACTATATTTTTAATGGTATTTTTAAATCAAAACATTTAGTTAATTTTTGATACAACTTTAGTAAACAGCTTATAAGACTGAAATTGTTTAGTTTAATATTAACCTTTTCCTTATCTGTTAGATATCTGTAACAAGGTTGAAATGTAAATCATGTAAGGTGAAAAGTTATTGAACCACTTGATATATTAAAAAAGTTATTGAACCACTTGATATATTAAAAAAGTTATCATATCCTTGAAAAAATTTTAAGAAAGTAAATGTTTCAGTAAACAATCAGGTCAAGGAATTCCTTTATTTAGTTTATCATCAGGAACAAAGTGAGCATTTACATGATGTTTGAGCATTAAAATTAACATAAACCTGAAAATATTTGACTACTGTCCTTGAAAAATGTATATATATTTGTTTTATAAATTTAAATAAATTATATCAGAGGTAGAGCTTGTTAGACAAAGCACGTAAAGCAATTCAATCTTGGATGTCTCTGAAGAAAATTCTCAAGATTTTTTTTTTTTTTCATTGCCAATCAAAAAATGTTAAAAAAGCAATATATTAAATAATAAAAACTATGAATTTGTAGGGTCTTTCTAAATTAATTTTTGAAGGTAGAATTAAGATATGTGTGCTTAATTATATGAATGTCAAAAACTGCAAGAATTTGTTTTATATTAATTTACTAGCAAGATATGTGTTACTTGGTAAAAGATTACACAGCTAGCAAGCATCCCACAGATTACCCATAGGATAGATTGTGAAAGGAGAAAACTGAACCCCAGGAGGCTGACTCAGTGGTATTAAAATTAATTTTGTACATTTCTCAATAATCTATGCATAATCTACACACAAATGCTTCTGCAATAAAAGTGTTAAATGTTCAGTTTGTTATCCACTAGAGTTAATTTTCAGCCAAACAGTAATTGAATAAGCTTAAATTATGGCTAAAGTCACATTGAATTTACTAAGTCAGGCTGTGTGTTAAATAGTTTTAAACTGTATAAAAATGCAACACCAAGTTTTGTATTAGCCAATCCTTATACTGTTTATTATCATCATGGGTAACACAGATATGATGTACAACTTGCTTACATACAACTAAATGCTAATTAAAAAATCTAGATGAATGGATATGCTCATTTTAATTTACAAAAATAAAACTGCAAATTGATTTTGAGACCTTAAGTGTATGCAAGTCAATTCTAGTTTTACAGAAATAATTTACTCTTGACAGTTGATAGTTTTAATATAATTTTATCCAATTCTGTTTTTTGCCACACTAATTGATTTTTTATGAAATCTCTGACTGTTTGTCTGAACATTTGTATGCATGCACTTGTACTCATCTATTTCACATTTCATGCTTTTTAACTCAGTCTTTTATATGCTGTAAGTTCAACACTTTGTTTAAATATTACAGCTATTTTAATCATTTCCACACTTTTGAAAAGTTGTTAGATATGACTTTCTAGTTTTCCTGTTTGGGTTTTGCATGCTTGTCTGCAGTTTTAATTTGCATACTTACTCTTTAGAGTTCCTAGTAAATCCTGAGGGGAAATTGGTAAAAGTGGAGCAGTCCTCCTTGCTGTATAATATGTATCTGCATGATTGTTAGTGCTTTTCTCAATTTGAAATAGTGATGGTGGTTGGACATTGACTAATACATCCTTTTATTCAAGGAACTTAGTGGTTCCTTGTATGTTCTGAACACTTTCATCCAGCACTCAGTTTCTGCCTTTTGTTACTGTCATGGACCAAAATATCAAGGACATCATTGAGTGCTTCCTTTTAAATTTAAATTCAGAAAGTTAGCAAAGACCACTACGCAGGAACTACAAGAGACAAACAGTTGAGTGTGTTGGGAAAGACTATAGAATATAACCTGACTCCTCAGAAAATAAACATTTTGATACATCAACAGTTTTCAGAAAGTGAGATACCTCCAGTAGCTGGTTATAGAATGCTGAAAAAGTTCCCACAAATGGAATAGTATGACGAAAGTATCATCAAACATGACATTTGGTGTCCAGAAATACCAAGTCTAGAGAGAGAAGAGACCTCAAGGTAGGTTGTATCAAACCTATGTACGTATATAGAAATACACAAACACAATAATCAAAACAAGTGATTGTTCTAGAGAGAAGATACTTCAAATTAGGCAGTACAAACTCAATGTATGCAAATAAACATAGGTGGGATTATGTGGAGCAGTTGCATTCACTTTTTTTTTTCTTCTGTGAGATATGGTTATACACACAGCATTTACATTAATTAATTTCAATTTTTTTGTTTTTACTCTCTCCCCATTTTGAGGCCCAGTTCCTTCGCATGTAAATAAATATTAATTTAAATCATGATAAAATAAACTTCTGAATCTAAAAAGAGTTTTTTTTTTAGTAATATGTATGTATAACAGAGCTTGGGGATTTTGGAGAAAAGAAAATCTGTCAGAGTAGACTGTATTAATATGACATAGTAGACCTATACAAAAACTATATTGAACAAAATTACTAAAGTTAGAAATGACCACAAGGAAGATTTTAATAATAGCATGTATTTATCTGAAACTATTTCACTAGGCTAAAATGTTAAAATTCTATAAGTTTCAAATATCATTTCTATGATCTTATACAGTAAACACAGAGGAGATGTAATTCGTAAATCACTTCTTAAGATGTGTAACATAGAAATACAGAACAACAAGTTTTAAGTTACATGAGAAATAGAGAGATTTATTTGGATATAACATGAAAAATAGTGTGCATATTTGCACAGACAACTGAATTAGTGTCTCTAAGATTAATTTATAGCTCATTAGATTTCCATCCCAGAGAATAATCCTTGGCAAGCTATTCATGACGAAAACAAAGAAGTGTATCAAGAAAACATATCTGAATTCAAAACACAAACAAAAGTTGTTTTTTTTGTACAGTCAACAGCATTTTCTCATGACCTTTGTCCTCCCACTCCATTAATTTGCTGTAGCATTTATTGTCTGTAACAATGAACCAAAACAGTTAAAACAAGAAAATCTCATTGAGTTTCTGGATCAAATATTTATACTAAAACTGTATATAAATTAACTAACCAGAATTTCTCTTAAAACCCCATTATTATTAAAGCAGATAAAATGAAAGTTGTCATTTATACATTTTTGATTTTGTTACATAGATTTATACATTTGAAGGTTTTGTCTAGTTCTCAATAATTGCAATTTTTCCATGAACAGCTAAATTAACTTTATCCATTAAACGGGTTATCTAAAGAAGTTGTACAAGATAGTTTCTTACTGCTTTTAAATGTCTCTTCCTAAGGCTGAACATTATTTACTTACTGAATTATTTATAGAAAATCATCAAAATGTTTTCCAAAACACATTTATCACAAAAATATTTTATTATAGTGGTACACTCTTTCATCACATGCAAAGAAAATTTGAATTAGATAAAAACATCATTTGTTAACAGTTGTTCTCTGGTTATTTTACAACTTAGCTTGAATTAGACCAGTAAGTGATCAAAAAATGTAAATTAGCATTGAAAAAGAAAAAAAAATTATTGCAAGTTAAATTTTACCAAATTAATTAACATAATTAAAGGTGTCATTACAATATGATGAGATAAAACCAAGAAGCATGGCTACTGTTTTATAGCATTTGTATATTTTTAAATATGTTGTCTTACCAAGGGTTATGCTTTGACAAAAAGTAAAGAATATAATAAAATTTATGAACTAGAGTTACTAGTAAGGAAGTAGGTCTGATTCTGAAGCATTCTTGAAAGAATCTTGGATAGATTTTTCTCAAGAAAGGAGAATTAAACAACCTATATCTGTTTATGATTCATACTGGGTTACATCATGAAATCTTGTTTAGTTGTCTTTAGTTTATTTCCAGTAAAGCTTGCCTTACAAGTTATTTGATTTATTCATGAATTACTTTAAGAATTGCTAATGATACATGTGATATGAGAGAATGTGTGCGATCACAGTGTACTTAGAATACCAGAATTTTATTTCAAGCACTTTTCCACACTGAATTTTCTTTTATCAGGACTGAACTTGGAATGAGGAAATCAAAGCAATGAAAGTTACTCACTGAAATTGTGGTTTACCTCATGTCATGAAGTGTGTAAAAGGTGTGACAGTTATTTTAACTGTAGCAGAACTGGCAAACAACATGCACCCAAAGGAAAGAAAAGTGAGATAATTAGAAAAACATATAACAGAAAATTTAGCTTTAAAATATTTAAAAGAATGAATTTACATAAAATAAATTGGAAATTACAGATCACTGCATTTTGCATATACTATAATAATGTTTAGAAGTATCTAAGTAAATAACAGAAAACCTGATATTGCACCTTTGTAGTTAATGTATTTGAAAGAATTGGCATGTGCAAAAAGTTTTGAAGATATTTAACACTGATTCTTCAAAGGCTATTGATCAAGCCATTGTTGTATATTTTCTAACAGAATTTGTTCACAATAACCAATTTCAAATATTACCTATTATCAGCTAGTTTCAGGCAAAGGCCATTATTCTTCTAATATCAGTGCTATTAGACTAGGTATAATGTTTGTAATTAAAGTTGAAGTTATGTAAGGATAAATGAGTCTGTCTACTCAAGTGAAATTTTGGAATTTAAGGAAATTTCATGAAGCAGTTTCTATGGATCCATAGTTTGGAATATTAAAGTTAGGGTAAAAAAAAATTACAAACTAAGCTGTTAGTTATCATTTTCCCAAATGTAACAAGTATCTCTCCCAGTATGGCAAGATGGTTAGGATACTTGACTCACATTTTGGTTGCATATTCAAGTCCCTGTCACACCAAAAATACTTGCCCTTTCAGCCATGGAAGCATTATAATGTGACTGTCAATCCTACTATTTGTTAGTAAAAGAGTAGTACAAGAGCTGGCGATAGGTGGTGAAGACTTGCTGCCATTTCTATAGTCTTTCACTACTGAATTAGGGATGGCTAGCGTAGATAGCTTTTGGGTAGCTTTGCACAAAAAACAAACAAATAAATATCTCTTTGTATCAAGTCAGAACTGGAAATTTTGAAAAGTTAATGCATTTTATTTGGCAAAGGAATTTTTTCAATTAAAATACAAGACCGAACTTAAAAGTTTCTTTCAGCTATTTTAGGCCCTTACATTTTATCAATAAAATAGAGCTAGCAAGCTTCAGATATAACATAACTGCAAAGTTTAAGTCTAGAATGATTTTTAGTGTCTACATTATATGTTACAATTGTTATTGTAACTACTGTAAAGAAATGCTAGTTAGTAATAAGTCTATAATCTTAATTCAGAAATTCTTCTTTATAGAACCTTGGAGTGAAGAAGGTCATCAAGAGGATTCCACGTGTTATAAGGAATACCAATAAATACAAACAAAAACTTTATGTTTTAGCAATTATAAAAAAGTACTCATTTTTATATGAATTGTAGTCTTTGCATTATAAAAATGGTGCCAAAATGTGAGTGTTTAAAAGCTTTGTATTTTATATTAAAAGGGAAGTTTTCATTATTTAAATTTTACTATTATTTAAAACAGAAGAAATATTTGGAGATAAAGGGAAAACTGATGAATGTTTAAATTTTTGCTATTTATTAAAAAGATTTTGTGTACAACAGTTTTCGTTCAAAAAGATGTCACATTTGGATTGTTGAAGAACCAATATTGTTGAGAACTATTTTAGAGAAGGATGTTTAGGATTTAACCATTTGTATGTGCATATATACATATAAGTTAGAGAGAGAACAAATGTAAAACTATAACTTTTTTTTGTAAACTGTTAGTGGTTTTGTAGCTTAAGTAGTTATTCTAATATTGTGTCAAAGCAAATACTAACATCTAAGAACAATAAAGTAACCAGTACTGAACCTATTCAAGCAGTTAAGTTTGAAGAAAAAAATATTTAGTTTAACATGTTCTTTATAATTGTTCTAGAAATTATCATTTTAATTTTGATTTATATTTATATGTATTTAGAAATATGTATAATGTTTTAATTTTCAAAAGCTTGAGTGTTTCCTGAGTCTAGGTACAAACTAAATGTATTTGTTTTAACTTTGCAATTTTCATCAGTGATTTACATTAGGTATGTATACGAGGACTATAAATTGTTGTACATATTGAGTAGTTGTGGTAAGTTATGTTGGCATCTAGTGGCTTTTAAGAAACTTTGCTTTCTAATCTTGGTTACAAGTTTACTTGGTATGGATGTCTTTGTTAACTACCTACCTGAGTGCTTTCTAGAGGTAAGATAAGAATTCTCTGTCTCACTTATTTTTGCAAGTTTGCTGTAATAACACTTTTGTCTGAACATTCAGAAGGCCTTAATAATGTCTTTCCCTAGGAACATACAGTACAAAAATGTGTTAAAAACTTAAGCTCGGAACATTATTTAAAGTTGTGGAGCTTCCCATTTGAAGTAAGTTTAATTTCACTCTTTACAAAAATCATGTGCTGGGATATAATTACTGATATAATTTAATTCTAGTCTTAACTTTTTGAAAAACAACTTGATAAAATTAAACTACATGTAGCATAGTAATCATTAATGTGTAATTTTATGCTAAAATCAGGTTTTGATATTCTAGTGAATGTAGCAGAGATAACCTGTTGTATAGTTTTGTGCTCAACAAGCGATGAACAAACTAAAAACTAACTACCCTACATTTAGCAGTAAATATTTCTGCAACTTTAGTATTTCTAAAAAAAATTTTGGTGATTATTATTTAGGGATGGTGCTAACACCTTTAAGGTTTACTTGTTACATTTGCCTCACATTATAATCACCTAGATTATCGTATTTTTTGTAAAATGCTTGTTGTTTATAGTGGTAGGTTGCACAACTAAAACTAGATAAATAATAAAAACTATGGCATGCATACAACTTTTAGATATTATCTTTTGTTAATTTTACAGGCTATCTGTTAGCTTGTTATGTGTGAAAGGTACAAGGTAATGCATGTGTTTTACCTGTTGCTGTTTTTCAGTTCTGAATTTTAGAGTATATATTAATATGTGGAAAATGTCTGGTCAAATATAGTTTGTCTATAATTTGAGGCAATCATGAACTGATGCACTTTTCTTCTTGTTATTGGAATCGTATATATATCTTGAAATTGTTGTAAAAATATTTGTATATGTTTAATTATGTTATTTTATTATGTGTAAATGCATGTTCAACCAAAACTACTTCACATTCTTCTCATTTTTAAAATATTCAGAAATACCAAGTGAAGTTTCCTGATTTGAATATTGTAATTTTATTGAAAACTTTATGCTACTGAAGTAATTTTAAGCATTTTGAAGAGTACAGTAATATAACTTCTCCATTTGTAACTAATTTATTTAGGCTTAATGTTTTTTTAACTTCATTATAAAGGAGATGATGTATGTTGAAGTTCAATATTCTAAATTTTTTTGCTGTTATTTTATTCAGAACTCTCTTCCAGTAAAGTATTTTCTTTTCTTTTTTTTACCAATATTTTCTAAAAGTACATATGACTAAATAAGACAGTATTATGTAGGAAAGTTATTAAAAATGGATACAAGTCTTTCAAAATGTTTTTTTTTTCTTTATTTGAACTAATGGGGTTATTGTTGGACAGAATAATGAACATAATTTAAATAATAGTCTTTGATAGGTTAGTTGATAGATGAAATATTATGTTGTTAACATGATAAATAGACAAGTCTAATAACAAAAGTACTTCTTTGTTGGTCATACACAGTTGATGTTATAAAGTTTAACAGGATAATTAACAGAATATAGGTAGTCATATTTGATGGAAAGATGGTAATTTTTCAATTGTTATAAACAGAAATAAAAGACAAGACTTAAAATTAAAATATATATTTTATTATAAAATGTGAAAATATGGCTATTTGATGTGATATTTAACAGAATATAAATGGTTTTGTCTGAAAAGCTGATTACCAGGGAAAAGATAATGCCTGACACTGTTATTGGCAAATAACAAATACAAGCCAAGTAATAAAACAGTATATTTTATTGAATTTGTGGATATTGCAAAATATAACAGGATAATTAGTATAGTTGGTTATGTTTGAAAACTTAGTTTATATTAACAATGTTATAGCAGAAATAAAACACATAGCTAACAATGATAAACAAATGAAGATAGGCTAAGTGTGTAACAGGATGATGGAATGCACAACTGTGCTGATGTTTCACTTGTAGTAAAAACAAACAAATTTTGAGAGATATAACATTTATCATAGTGAATTATGATGACAGTTGTTGCTTGTATTTTTGGTGTATGAGATGTAATTGGAAAACAAAGTTTTGGGAAAACAGAGATTTAATTTCAGGATCTTGAAGTTTTGAAAACAGAATGCATGTGTGTTTGTGCATCTTTTATTCTAAAGATACACAACAAATTTTTAATATTTTTATTTGAACTAAACGTTTATGTAAAAGTACATTATAAATAGTTGGTGTTTTCCAGTACCACAGATACTTTTACACCTATTCTTGATATATTTAGGAGAATGTGATTGTACTACTTAGGTGTGCTGTTTGTTAGCTCTTGTCTTCTTTTGATATAGAAAAGTTATGATATTTTAAACATTGATAAAACAATTAAACATTTTAACTTTTGTGTAAACATAATAGGTCACTTGGAACTGGACTGTCTTCTGATTTCTAAAAATATGACCACTGATACTACAGATGAGATTGTATTTCACATATAAATGTCATACTTTCACAGAGTACAAGTCCAAGTCTTTTGGACCAATATAAAAGTTTTTGATAAAGAATTAAAATTGTCACTGTGTGCTTGCAGAAGACTGCATTTGCAGCCTGTTGGGAGTACAGAGTGTCCAGAAACTATGCAAATAAATGTGTTAATATTTATAGCTGAACTTCTTGAAACTCCTGACTGCCCATTTCATCTTGTAATGTACCTGCATTGGGCTAATAACCATTGCATCAGAGTTCAAGATTCTGTCTTTGGAATAACAGAGAATCTTAGCTACACTCTAGTTGTAAGTTGTGAGTGTAAAAATGAATGTTCATTGTGCAAATGTATGCTGTTTTATTTAAAATTATTTCATTTTGTCTCTTACCATGTCTTATGGGGTAAATGATGTGAACACAAATAACATGTAGTTGAACACTACTTAGATCAGTTTTGTGTAACATGCTTGCAGTATGCAACAAGCAGCTATGTGATGACATGCATACATACTAGTTTAATCATGTATATATTTAATTAACTACTATACTTTACATTTACAATCATTTTGTGCTCTGAACAAGTACTGTGCAGAACAAGGTCACATTAAGCTACCATTGTAAACAAGGTAATGTGTAGTTGATTAGCATGGTTTCTATGCCTATTCTATTTTCTATAAATGTCTCATATTATCCAGTACAAAGACTCATTAATATGATTTATGTTACAATATATTTTAAGTTGACCATTACCAGAATTTATCAGATCACCATTCTTAAACAATAACATTTCTTCTGAATAGTATGTATTCTGATAAAACTTTTTTGTATCAGTCTTGCATTATCCACTACTAATATTGAAACATAACTTAATTCCCTTGATAAATATTTTCTTCTTTTCTATTTACATGTTTTCAATTGATTGTTAGTATTATTTTATCATGTTCTTTATTGTGATTATTACTTTTGCTGCCTGCTTCATACCTACACAGTTTATGAATGTTTACAAGTTCTCATATGAAACATCCTAAATCCAGTTTAGAACATGCTCAGTTTAAGCCTGAATTATAATTTTTGTAGTGTGACTGGTCAAGAAACTTATCTACAATTTCGCAAGGTAGTTGTATTGTACCCACTCTGATTGTGTGTATACAGCATTAGTTTATGCCTCTCACATGGAACAGAAAAGTTCCTATATTTCAATCCCCATTTTATAATATCAGTCAGTCTTAAAGAGAACATGTAATGTGAATATAGTTCAGTGCTTTCAAGAGTGATTTACTTTACTGTTTGAGGAAATTGGTTTGTTTTTCTGAAAGAGTCAAGATTTACTGTTAAAATCCTTTTTTATTGTATTTCTACCAACAACTTCTGTGTGCTGTAATTTAACTTTTACTCATTTATTTACATTTCTGTCCTTTATTTTGCTGTAATTCTTTTCATACATTCACTTGCACTTTTCAGTATTATATTGACTTAAACACTGTCTTGTCTCTTTCCTGTCACCTGTAAAAAATCACATCATGTGTCTTGCATGTTAGATTTACTAACATCTTGATTTTGAGGAAAATGAATGGCCATGAGCAAAGTTATTCCTTGAGTTACTAAAAATTACCACACTTAATTGTTGCAGAAGTGAGTGGCAAGTGATGTGAGTCTTTGATTCCTCCACGCTGTTTTCTTTCGTACTTATTCTGAATTATTATCCAAAATAATGCTTCAGTGTTATGGAACTAACTACCAAAAAGGAGAACAATCAAACTTAGGGGAGGGTTAGAACAGCAGAACTAGCATTACTTAGGCTGAACGCTCTGAGTTCCTGCATTGTGACAGGCATCTCTTTGTGCTCACGTGCTGATAAAACTAAACTACAGCCTGGTCTACAATGTACTGCTGGTCAAATCAGTTTATTTTAAGCAGATCAGGTGAGCTTGAAGGCATGAATGAAAAGCCATCATGTAGGCAAGACTGACCATGGATTTGTCAAGATAAATTGGGATGGTCTGTACAACAAATCATAGAAATAGGCATATCCAGCACTGATGATTCCCTTTGCTGGAGCTATGTGTAAGTTAAAGTGAATGGACTAAGTTTGCTAACCCATCTTCTAGAGTTATAATCACAAAAATGGCAAGTTTCTTGTTCACTATAATAGTCTAAATTTGATGTACCCTGGATAAGCCAGTAACTAGCTTGTTACAAGAACAGAAGAGTTGAATGCTTTGCACATAACTTTGTGTTTATATAGGCCCATGCTGACACTGGCTGTCCAGCAGTATCGTTCCATGTTGCTACAGCTTTGACAAGCAGGAAGTGGTAAAGTAAAACTTGTTATGTCTCCATCCTTTAACCAAATGTGCATGTAATTATTCCATGTGACTAATTTCCTGTGGCTAGCATTTAGTAAATAGGACAATAAGATTTGTTAAAGAATCTGAACTAAAAATATGCATGTGAATCAATGAAGTCAATCTGTCTCAAACTGATAAGTTAGAGTAGAAGATAATGTTATTCATGTTAAGAATAAAAATACTTTTCTCCGTCTTATGTTTCGCCTATTGTATTTACATAACCTATAGTATGACTTAAATGCATACCTGTAGCAATTTTTTCAGCTTCCCTATATATTGTAACTGATGTTTTCTCTACTCTTGCAAAATCATTAATGTAAGGTAAAATGAAACATTGATAAATCTGGTATCAAATTTATAATACCATGTTGAATGTAACTTTGTCAAAGTCTTTAAAATGTACTTTAAAATCTTCCTTGTGCTCAAATGAAGATGTATGTCTGAGCCATGTTTTATGATGTAAGGGAGATGTATCAATGGCAGTTCCTTCAAAACATTGCATGCATTTTTTTTTCAGTCAGTGGAGATAAGAGTATATGTATTGGTAGTCTGTAAATCATTTTTAAGTAATAGTTATTCCACTGAAAATGATATTCAAACATAGCTCTAAAAGTGTTATAATAACCTGAACTGACAACATGGTTCCAAATTTTCTCTCTGCTTACGTAAGCTGATGAGCTTACGGTGGAGGAATGTCAGGCTTGTGAAAATTCAGAGGGAGGACCATAGTAACAAGATAAATAAAATGAGGAAATATTAAAAATTATATTTTGTTGAACAGATGATAACAGGTCTTGCTATAGTTCAGAATATGTTTATTTGAATAAAAGGAAAAAGATCTCTTCTTTACTTCGATTTACTCTCCCCACTTTCCAGCTTGTAATATTACAATACACCATCCTTCTTTTAAAAGCACTTTGTTCATATTTTGTGATGCTTATTTGAATATTGCTTTTTCTACTTTCTAATGCATGACATATTTTGTAGCATAAGTCAGTAACTTTATAATCGCAAAGTTTTAACTGCAACTGCAAGGTCAGAGTTTGGAATCCTGTTTAGTTTTGTAATTAAATTTAAATCAAGATAACTTGTTTTTATATGTTGAATCAACATTCCTACAGTCTGTTCAATGCTTTGTTTTCTATAATGTAATCTCATGACATTCAAATTCAGTCAAAAATGTTTGGATTATTTACCTGATGTGTTTGTTGTTCTATAGGAATATTATTTCAGGCTATTATATATAAGATTTTGTTGTAAACAGAAAACTATTTAGTCTGAGGGTTATTATTTAGTTTATTTAATATTTAATGAATAATTAATTTTCATGGCAAGGATGATAAAAGTTAATTATTTTAAATCTATAGTCGTGACAAGATTTGTTATATAACTGTAAAAGTCATATGCTGTGTATGCAGATTTAACAGTATTACTAAAGCCTAGTACCACAGTTAAAGTAATTTTACTCAAAGATTCCTAGTTTTGTGCAAGGTTTTTGCTACTAGAGAGTTCTAGTAATTGTTAGTGTAGCCATAACTAGCAGCATCTAAAGTAAGTTTTACCTGAAGATAACCTAGGAAGGTCGAAATGTTGTTTTCTCCTTATCAGTAAAAGTGTTAATACCTATACCAGCCTTTCTGAGATACATTTTTATTTCAACTGGGTTTCTTATTTTCGAGAATAATTTGTCTTGTCATAGGGAATTATAAAGTTATTAAACCTGCTTGTGTGCACTTTGATGAAAAGGAGACATTTAAAACTTTGAATACAAATTTGGTAATTAACAAGGTACCGTAAACAGATTTATCACCGATTCTATTGTGAAAATGAAAAGTGGAGAAGCATAATTCATTTTGCCTGCTGGGTACTAAAGAAATTGAACTAGCATGTGTGGACTTTTGATAAGAAAAGAAAATTATTTAAAGCTTCAGATCCAGCTGTAATAATCAATAGTACAACTTTTTGTACTTACATTTAAATTGTTTTAAATACATAGTAACTCAAGTGGGTTGTGTGCTGTCCTTTTTATTGTTTAAATTCATTGCCAACAAATTACAGACATCTATAAAAATCTCATCCCCCATAAAACTGACACTGATGTGCCAACCATGACTATACTGTGATAAAAGAAGACATAAATGACATTGAAAGTAAACCTAAATGTGCAAAACTGTAGTTGTAGCAAAAAGAGTGTATAGATCACAATCACTCAAGATAAACTATATCAAAAGATCTTGATAAATGGATAGAAAGAGGTTAGTGTCTTGGTCTCAAATTTGTGGAGCTAGAAGAAAATACTGAATAACAACAAAAGACAAGAGCAGGAGTAGTGCAGGTAGAGAAGAGAGAAGAAAATGAGATAAAGGAAAGACTGGAAATAGAAGAGAATATGAGCACAAATTGCGAAAGAAAAAAGAGGAAGAAACTGGAAATAAGAATTGAAGCAAAATTGAGATTGCTAAGAACTCCAAATAGAAAGAGGAATGTCCAAATAATGATAATGGTGTCAGGGCCAGCTGACTCAAGTTTTCCAAATTTTATGAACAGAAAGATGATGTGGATGTTTTTAGAGAGATGTGAAAGAATCACCCAAAGTCAGAACTGAGACAAAGGTGACTGGCCAATCTGTTTTAGCCTACTTCTCACAGGAAAAGACTGTAATTATATGCAAGCATTAAACCAGGAGTTACCATGAACTCTAAAAAGTTAAAAGTGGTCTTGCTGAAATTCTATGAATCTACTGAAGGAGGTTTCCTTTGGAAGTTTACAAAGTCAAACCTGACATTGGAGAAACTCTATTTCAGTTTGTGATGTGTCTACTGGGATATTTCACAAGATGGAATGATATGGCCATTTGCAAAAATTGTTTTCATGATCATGTGCTCAAGTGACATGTCACTGTTCCTAAAGGATGGATGAGATGATCAAGCTGGCAGAACAGTACATGGAAGCCCGTGCAGAGAGTTTAACTGGCAGGTCCAAGGATGTACAATTAAGGTTGAAACCAGTGGTAGCTGATCAGAAGCAAGAAATTACCAAAGGTGATAGTGTGATAGTAAGTCAATGGACAAAAGGGAGAAGATGTGCTACATTTGTTAGAAAATGAGGCACATTGCAAAGGAGTGCAAGTCCATCACTAACAAGCAACAACATAAATTCCAACATAAAACAGCTGGTGCTACCAACAAGAAACAAGATAAGAGTGATAATCACTGTAGATGCTGCTGCCAGAAGAAACATACTACAGACAACCTGCTAAATTCATCATAAAAAGGAAATGTTATTTCCATGATTAATCAGTGCATGGCTGGTGGTCAGCTCAAGCTAGCAAATGGGTTAATAGTGCCAGCAGTGATTGGAACAAGTAACAAACATACAATGTCTTAAACAAGAAAATGATCCTACAAAATATTGGGTGCAATAGTGCAGCAGTAAGAACCAGTCTTATATCTAATGACATGCAAAGTACATCTTTGTGTGCTGATTGATGGAACAGTGAGAAAGTTTCCCATAACATGAATAAAGGTGGACACTTCATACTACAGGGGAGACCTTGAGGCCATATGTATGAAACCACCCATCTGTGGAAATATAACACAGTAGAATTTTAAAGTAACCAGATGGAAAAAAAAGATGAAAGAATAATCTGCAATCACCACTAGAGTTACAGAAGATAAAAGTAAGTAAGACATCAAACCCTTCAAAGTATCAAAAGGCTACATCTCGAATATAGGTCTGTGGGAGCTGAACAAAACAGTGAAGACCCATCAATGCAAAAACTCTGGGATAGTGCCCAAGAGAAAGTCGAGCACAAGATAAGTTGAAAAAAGACTAGCAAAACAGAGGACCAAAAAGAAATACTGTAATGAACCTCTAAAAGACAGTCAAAAGAAGTTCTATAACATGAAGCCAAAGAATTCAAGGTTTGACAGAAAGTCTTAGTTCTGTTACTAACAGCTAGCAACAAACTCATTCTTTAGTGGAAAGATCTATCAGGCCTAAGGCTATTTTGTAGGTGTACAAAGATGTCTACGTCACTGAAGAACTCACTAACAAGCAAAAGAAAGAGGTACAGAATTTACTGTGTTAGTCCAAAGATATATTACACAACCCAATATCAAGACAAAGGATCTTGTCAAAGTAAATTAAATCTTACCATATGCTCTATGTGAAGAAAGACCAACGAATGAACTACAAATGTTGGTGCATACCACAATAAGGAGACTTGTGTGTGACCTGAGAACAGTCTTTATGTAAAGTATTTAAAATATACAAATACTTTTTTTGACGAAGGCCTTATTATTAGTTGTACAAGTCTGTTTAGTTTAAGAGTTATATATTTGTTGATATAATATTTAACGATTATTTAGTTTTCCAGACAAACATGTTAAAATTATTCTAAAAGTAGTAATTGTGACAAGTTTCGTTACATAACTGCTAAAAGGAACTATACGTGAAAATCGAAACAAACCAATATTAAGAGGAAGAGCTCCAAAATGTAAATGACTCTTCTCGGCCATTAACGAGATATCAGCTAAAGTTACAATGGGGATTAATTCTTTTCTCTGTCGCTACCCTGTCATCTCGTGAATTAAAAACCCGAGAGAATGCAGTACCAGACGTGTAAAATTACCTTGTGGCAAAAAATAAAATCGGAAGACAATAATATAAAACGAGCTGAACACACAATTATGGTCAGACTTTTGCTCCCATAGCTTTGCTATTGCTTCCTGTGATCCGCGATTGAAAGCTTTCAAAACTCTACTCTCCTTTTCAGTAGCTTATTTTAGTTAGAACACATGCGCTAAAAAGTAGACTATCAGGTTGAACTAGTTTCTAAAACAATTATAAACAAACTCTCTTAAGGCAGTTGTAAGAAATGAACTCCACAGATGTTTGTTTTATGGTTACTAACTTACTATGGTTGCTTTGTAGCAAGCTAGAAAACTGGATATTAAATAGAAGGACAGTTCAGGTCTTTTCAACGTATTGGTGCAGTTAAATACACAACAACTGCTCATATTTACAGGTTTAGAACAACAAAAGCCCGTCACAAACACAAATAATCATTCCGCATACTGGTTCAGGCAGAGACAGGCTTATCATGATTTACAAGCCTCAAACCGGGACAGTTTTCAATTTTTATTATCGGTACCGACACTAGTATAATAAAGAAGTGCTTTCATATCCTAAATCCTCTTAAGCTTTAATGCTGCCATAAAAAAAAAGAATGCTAGTACTTTATATCTCTAACATTTATTTAAATTAGACAAGTCAAGGAACATCAAAATTTCATTAATTTTTCACTGAACACTTTTTGTGACCATTCATATTTTTCACTTGAATAAACTTTCTTCAAAAAATCTTTGTTTTTCAAATAACTCACTGCAACTCAAATCAATATTGAGTTTACAACGGAACAGTCCTTTTACAGTTGATTCATTCATTCGACCTCTTTCTTGAGATCAAATGCTATTCGTCACTGAAAATACTTTTCCAACAGGAGCAGAAGTGTCTGGTAAACAAAAAATGTACTCCACAACTTTCCTGAGATTAGTTATAAAATTTGATCTTTGAAGTGGTTAAAAAGTTCTACCCATCTTTCTTCACAACCTATTTTTTTTGCTTTCTACTTGTTACATTTTGATGACCAGAAGGATTTAGTAAGAAAAGCTTCATCATATACATCATCAACATTGATTGCAACATTTCCAAGCGTTTCATTAATTTTTTCAGCAAATTCTGTCAGGTCACATGAAAACACTTTTTTTTTTATCTAAACAAAGTATTCCCCACCAGCAAAACTTTTCACACTGCTCAATATAAAACAGGCAAAAATAATAAAAATTGGTAAATTTCTTCCTAATCAAGTCTACCTGGCATCCTCCCTCTTCCTCTAGCAAACTGAGTTTTTCTTTGCACTAACGGGAATAAAATTATTTCGTCTTTCAGGTTGGTTTACAACTTAAGTTCTGCAACAATATCACTTGCAGTTGCTTTTGTTTTCTCCATGGCTAAAATCTCTTTGTTGAACAAGCCTACTTATCCATGAACAAATCACAGGTACATTTATCCACATTTACTCCAAAAAATCTTTATCAACAATGTGCACTGTTCTTGTGAATAAAAATATGACTTCAGTCCTTCATAAACCTGGAGAATTTTTTCAACAGCTGGCAACAAAGACAAAAATCGTGTATTTCTGTGAGGAATAACCTTCTTGCACTCAATTTCTACAAAATCACGTAATTCTTTCAGGTGTGTATCACACAGTGTAAATAGAAATACTTGTAAATTTTGATCATCAAGCTTTCCACTTCAGGAGAAAGGACATCAGCTGCAGTTTGGAGACAGTTATGTACAATATGAGCACCACAGCCAACACCCACAATACTTCTGCCAAGTCCCTTCTTCAATCGACTGTATACATTGTTTTTCTCTCTCTCTTTACACCTCCAAAATTTAAGTTGCAGTTGTTACCACAGTAAACAACAATTTTTTTTGATAAATCATGTTTTTTAAAGTGGACATGAAGCAATTTGTCACAATTTCTGATGTCTCTCCAGGAACCAACTGAATGTTTAAAAGATTTACTTTCACTTCTTCCTCTAGCAAAAAATATCGCACTATGATTGGTATAATTTTGGCATCTTTTATGTTTGAAGCATCTACTGTACGTGAAACAAATTGTACCTCTATTAAGTCTCTCTTCAATTCTATTGCTGCTAAAGGAACAATTGCATTCAAAATAATAACCTCATTCTTCATTCTGGCAGGTGGCCTGGCATGGCCGAGCGCGTTAAGGCGTGCGCCCGTAATCCGAGGGTCGCGGGTTCGCGCCCGCGTCGCGCTGAACATGCTCGCCCTCCCTTGGCGGTATGTTTACAAACTTCGTTGTGGTCACGTAACACTAATAGGTTCACGCAAAACCTCTATAGGTTTAAAGGTGTTCCTTTATAGTGGTTTTCGTTGCTGTATGAGTAGGGCTTCCTTGATTTTGCGTTTGTTTATATTAGTTTCCCTACTTAGTATCTGGCTGCTTGTTTCTCCAATATAGAAGTTGTGACAGTTGTTGCATTGTATTTTATGAATTATGTTGGTGTTGTGTTTGTCAGTGTAGTTTTTACATGGTATGGACTTCAGTTTTGTACTTGGTTTTTAAATCAATATGGTGTTTACTGGAATGTTGTGTTTTGTTAAAGTTTTTCCAAATGTTTGTTATTTTTTTGCTGATGTCGGGAGCACATGGTAAGTTGCAGGACAAGGTTTTGTAGTTTGCCGGATCTTTAGGATTTTTTGTTGTTGGTCTAAGTGTGTGCGTATCATTTTTTCCATGTGTTTTTGAGGAAATTTGTTGATGTTGATGAAGTGCAGTTTTATTTTGTTGATTTTATCGTGTGAGCATAGTTTTGTAGCTGTTTTATTTGGTTTTTTAATAGAGTGAGTTTTTGTTTTGTTTCATGTGATGAGTTCCAGGGAATATATAATCCACTATGGGTGATTTTTCTGTGGATTTCTGTTTTGAATTGTGTATCAGTGCTTTTGAGGTTAAGAAGTGCTATTTGGTTAGTTTTTTCCTGTTCATAGATGAACTTAATGTTGGGGTGTCTCGAGTTAACTTGATTGAAAAAAACCAAGTATGTGTTCTGTAGATGTGAATCCAGCAATTGTATCATCAACATCCTTTACCAGTACAGGTTCTTTGTGAACCTGACGATGACCGAAGAAGGTCGAAACATAAAGTTAGTTTTGGTGGTAATGAATATTTATTAGGGTTGTTGTGAGTGTGTATCAATGGGTTGGGGTCCTGGATACACCTAGATACATATAAAACTACTCAAGTTTGACATGTTTTGATGCTTAAAGTATCAGTAAAAGTGTTAATATCCATAACACCTATTCTGAAATACAATTGATTTGTTTTGAATATTATTTTATCACTATTGAATTTCTGTCTATCCGTTTGTTATTCAAATTCATTGCTACGACTCGTACATACGTACTGCATAAAATTTCGGCCCCCGTAAAACTGACATATTTTATCAATTCATTTGGAGACAGGTTTAATTTAGGATATTTTTTATATTCTTGCTACAACTATTCTTTCATGTCTTAGTTTGTGTATATTGTTTCAGAATATGGACTTATCTTGGTGTGCTTCTTCAAGATAAAAATGTAGTAGGTTACAATGAAAAAAACAAAAGCTGATCATCAGGAGATTGTAAAGAAATTCTTCGTAAACGCACTTATTAAATGTTTGTCATCAGAGTCAACACTTTTTTTTTAAACAGTAGACTTCTACACTCTGTTTAGAGAGCAGCTATTGGTGTCGTACTACTTCTTGTTTAAAAATAGTGTATTATATTACTGTCGGCGATGGTTTCTAATATCCATCTTTCTGTTATGCAAAACTTGTATGAACCTGTAGCACACTTCTGCTAGTCATTTATTCGATTTTGTCTTGTTAGATACTGTACTAGAAAGAAATATTAGCGGTGGGGGTCTTAGACTACATTGGCTTTTTGAATGATAACAATAATAGTTATTGTATAAAATGGTTTAAATAAGTAGTGTTCTTACCACTGCTTTGTTTTTTATATTCAACCGGCTCTGGATTGAGTGAAATGCGTCATCGGCGATGGATAAGCCAAATATAGTGTGATTGGAATATCGTTATTATATATCCTAATTCTTGAAAATCCCTGATGAATTAGATTAAAAATGTTTAAACGTACAGTTGACCTGACAGTGTCTTATAAATAACATAATTGTTTCATGTCCTGTTTTTTCAGAATTTATTCCTCTCACGAACTAATATAACAAATCATTCCAATTAGCAAAAAAAAACCAAAAAAAAAACCTTTTACTCTCAAAACGTCAAACATTTTATTAAGCTTTCAGTTCATCAAATGTTTATGCCTTTATGATTTGCAGGTGATAAATGGCACATATAAATATAAAAAAATGTAAAATTACTTGAACAACATTTTGCAGTTGTGGCGCCAAGCAAGTAGTTGTAAAATAATGTTGTTTGTAACATTAATGAACGATATACAACCAAGTATTTCTCTTTCCAGATGAATAAAAATTCATGAACCTGTAAAAACTCCATTTGTAAATTTTGACGGACACACTAAAATAGACAGGGTTTGAGTCGATTTAATTCCAGCATTAATTTTCTAAATAATAAAAGCTCTTGTACAACTATCATTAAAAATGTTATAATAACAACAGGATGTTTTTAGGAGATTGATTGGATGGTGACGAAATTGTAAAACTTAATTGATGAAATGGTGAATGTTTTTACTAAAATCAAGAGAACTTACATTAAAATTATGTCAAAACTTTCAGTTAAACACTTGGTAATTTGACAATTTTTGTTAAATGTTAAGAGTACATTTTACTTGTTACAATGGATATTTCATAGCTGAATTACATCACATTACTCACACTATAAATTGAAATATATACCCTAATTCCTTGTTAGTTTGGTGTGTTTTGAATTGCGCGCGAAGCTACTCGAACACTATTTGCACTAGCCGTCCCTAATTTAGCAGTGTAAGACTAGAGGGAAGGCATCTAGTCATCACCACCCACCGCCAACTCTTTTACCAAAGAATAGTGGGATTTATCGTAACTATAACGTCTCCACAGCTGAAAGGGTGAGCTGTTTGGTGTGACAAGAATACAAACTCGAGACCTTCGGATTGCGAGTCAAATGGGACGATTTCTGCAACAAACATAATGAAAAAGAGACCCGAAATAATTTTGGACGCACCTAAAAAGACTAACAATAATACCACAGCATATACAAATATAGTAAAAGATGAAATACTCAAACAACTTGAAAACACGTTTAAAACAAACAGCGACCCAGACATGAACACATACTTCTATAATAAAGTAATTAACTTTATAATGAACAACAGTGAGCTATTCAGCCTTAAATAACTTTCAAACCAACTATACAAACACAATTTCAGCACAAGAACTCAAAGAAGCAATAACAGACACTAAAAATAAATCCCCAGAAGAAGATGGTATGCAAGCCATTCTTCTTAAGAAAGGCACTCCGAAATTATTTGACCATCTCACAGCAGTTTTTAATCTATCATTATATTCTAGTTGTATCCTGGTTTCTTGGAAGCATGCAAATGTATTAATGTTCCATAAAGAAGGAAAACCAGCCAATGACCCAAACAGCTACCAACCAATCAGCCTGACCAGCTGTGTAGGTAAAATTCGAGAGAGAATAATCAGTAACAGACCCTCCACATTCCTGGAGACAACATCAAAATTAACAGAAGAACAAAATGGTTTCAGAAAATTCAGACAAACAACAGGCCATTTAGTCAGATCAACCGAAGCAATTCTAGATGGTTTTAATAAACGAGAATGCACTGTTGCTTGCTTTCTCGATATTGAGAAGACATTCGATACTGTATTGCATAACGGTCTCCGGTTCCGAATGCAAGAAATGGGGCTACCGCGGCAAACTATTCGCTGGCTGTCGAACTTTCTGAAAAACAGATCATGTAGAATAAATGTTGTTGGGAACTTCTCTGAGAGTTTTACTCAAGAAGCTGGTGTCCCTCAAGGACGGGTAGTTTGCCCTATGCTATTCATTAGTATCCAAATATTGGATACTCATCACAGTTTGTAGACGATGTAGCAATCTGGAAAAGTGTACCAACACCAGCAATAGCAGCCACAAACATACAACCACAATTAAATAAAATAAGTGAATATTGCCAAAAATATAGAATTAAAATAAACACAACTGGTAGTATTCACTAAGTTAACTAAACATAAAAAAGCATAACCACAGACTTATATGAATGGAGAGCTACTCCAAACTGCTACATCAGAAAAATTCTTAGGACTTACATTTGACTTAAAATTTACGTGGATAAATCACATAAATAATATAAGAACAAAAATTTTGCGAAGAACAAACTTTGCTAGGAGTCTAACTAGCAAAAACAGTGGAGCTACGGCAGACAACATGATGAAAATATATAAAACATACATTATGCAGTCTCTGCACGGATGAATGTAAGCAAGAAACTACTTCTGTGCATGGACATTGCCCTGAGTAAGTTTGTTTTTGAAATTCGTTCAAAGCTACTCGAGGGCTATCTGTGCTAGCCGTCCCTAATTTAGCAGTGTAAGAGTAGAGGGAAGGCATCTACTCATCGCCACCCACCGCCAACACTTGGGCTACTCTTTTAACAACGATGGTGGGATTGACCGTCACATTATAGCGCCCCCACAGCTAAAAGGACAAGCCTGTCTGGCGCGATCCCCAGATTACGAGTCGCACCTCTTAACACACTGGGCGTCTTGAGTAAGTGCGGGTTACTCTGGCCCTTGTGCACCATACATAAATACACTTGACAGTTGTAAAACCAAAATTTGAAGGGAGGAGGAAGTGGTTAATGAAACCTGACCCTCCCGGGTAGATAAACATCAATACCCATACAGAGAGAGAGTCAAGTGCCTTAACCATCTGGCCATGCTGGGCCTGTCCTTATTAGACAGTATTGTTTATTTCAACATTTTTGTATTTTACAAAAAACAAACAAACGGGAATTGGTTACTGAGTATTATTCACGTTATTTATTCGTAAATAAAATAACATTATGACATTTTTCTTTCTTATTTAACAACAAAAAGAAAAACAATTTGCCTGGTATTCTCCATAAAATAATAATCATTCAGTGTTGTTTTTTTATTCGTTAAAATTGTCACTCATTATTAAAAATAAAATGATTCTAACTACACGAAACCCTGTATTGTTATAAACTGTAACAACAGAAATGAACAATATACGGCTACCAGCATACTGAAAACAACCATTATATGATATTCTGATAAAAAGACAACTTTGGTTTCAGTAAACATTACTCATGCTGTTAACTGAAACTTGTATATAAGGAATATAAAAACTGTTATTATTAATGTACATCTGTTCCTTAATGTTCTTAAAACATGCAAATGATCAACATTTTTAGAACCCAATTAAAGATTTGTTATAATACTGATCAATAGTCTTAAAACAGATGCTTTACATTTTAACATCATCCTCACAAGAGTGAACAAAATTTAGGTAATCAAATAAATACACACACACACACACACACAAAGCCATTTGTTTTAGAATAAAGTTTCCATTATGCCCTTAAAAACTGATCATTTTAAGTATTCTACCTATATTTACGCAAATACTGAATTTTAATCTTTTAAAAAGTGTTCTGTTTAACGTCATAAATATTGTGGTTATAGAACAGTTTCTACATTAACAGTTGCGGTTGTTAACAAACGTGTAATTCTATTAATAAAACAGCTATTCTGACTTGAAATTACTTTTCCCATTAAGAATACTGTTTTAGCAAACTTTTTTACGTTTTTACACTATTAACAAAAGTATATACAAGAAATATTATTTAATTTATAGTAAATTTTCTGTTATTTTTTATTATAAAATAATGTGTTTTTTTGTAAATAGAATGTTCATTAACATATTTATTCATATTAACACTATTTTTAAAAATAACTCAATCAATTGTAGAGGTATCGATTTAATAAGAAATTAAAAGGTAATGTAAAGTACAATAATGCTATGGCTACTACATAACAAATCAGCATGATAAAAATACTATAACTTTCATATTATCCTGTAAACTATAATTTCTGTGAAAAATATATGTTACTACTGCTCAACTAACTTTCAAAATGAAATAACTTATTGTAGTTCTATAAAATTACAATACAGTAGTCTCACTACTCCATTCACTGATAAAATTACTGACATGCAAGTTTATTAGTAATCCAAATTTATCTTATGAAGTACTCGTGAAATACAAATATGTGAAAGTCTTCAGGAAATACATTATTGTTCTATAAGGTATAGTGGATTAACAATGTTATAATAAAGTATAGACAGTAACCAGCGATCCACAATACCATATAGGGAAGATGAAGGCTTGAGACCCATAGCATTTCAGCTGCAACTTCAAGGCAAGAATTTACCATTTGCAGACATGGCATATTAAGTAGGTTCCAATAATTAGGTAAAAATGACAAAAGGAACCAATGTCACATAAAAAGCACTTTACAAAATAGTGATGAAAGGATACAATACTGCTAATGAAAAGCCCAATATTACAAGGTTTGTCTCTATACAACCTAAGTTATTTGTCGTGGATGATTTAGATATTGGAAAAGGAGCACAAGTAAGTACTGTAAGGACTGACAACAAAGTGGATTTCAACTACAGTTTGATGGAATAGTCCATTCATATGAATTAAGTTGAAAGAACTATTTTTGAAAGTAGATGTTAAAATTCTTGAACAATCAGAAAAACACTATAAAAATTGTGTATATAATTCCATGTTTCTGACTTCAAATGGTACTTCTCCAACTTCTTCACTTCATCATGTCCTCTACACTTAAGAAGTTGCTCTGGGTGATTGTTCTGATTCCAGAATACTGAAGATGACAGTTATCCAGAATCTAGAAGCTGGCTGCACAAATTACCTATCTAGTCCAATAACGTTTTACTTAAAGTTCAGTAATATATAAAAAGAGAAAAATAAAAAACATTTAACTGTACTACAGAAATAACCATTTAAAAATGTATAAAGCGAAATTACTTATAGATATCTTAGAATTGATAATATGACAGTTAAACAAAGTATGACCAAGAGAATTTCTCACATTAAAGTAACAGTTACAACATTAATTATCAATGTTACTGAATGTAATAGAAGGGCTTATTAACAAGCTTCTAGATTTTCAAAATGAAGGACTTAATGATTTAGAAGTTATGTTATAGCAAGACAACCTTGAAAGTTTCAATATAATTAAAACTGTTAAACAATGTATATGAAATAAGGCCTGGCATGGCCGAGCGCGTTAAGGCGTGCACTCGTAATCCGAGGGTCGCGGGTTCGCGCCCGCGTCGCGCTAAATATGCTCGCCCTCCCAGCCGTGGGGGTGTATAATGTGACGGTCAATCCCACTATTCGTTGGTAAAAGAGTAGCCCAAGAGTTGGCGGTGGGTGGTGATGACTAGCTGCCTTCCCTCTAGTCTTACACTGCTAAATTAGGGATGGCTAGCACAGATAGCCCTCGAGTAGCTTTGTGCGAAATACCAAAACAAAATGTATATGAAAAAAAAAGTTATTTGATTTGAAATTAGTTGTCTTTTGGGGAGTTCTTAATTATGGATGTAAACATCCTCAAGTTGGTGGTTTGTGTGCTCTGATTACAACAGTAAGACTCAAATTCCAAACACGTTACTTTGTAACAAGTGTATAGTCGAAAACTAATCCTTTAGACTGCCTATGCACCTGTTGTACTAAAATTATTCTTCCTCCCAAATAAAAACTCAACACAAGTGAGAAAAAAAGTGCTATATGACTTAAGATTGTAGTATATCGATAATTATAACATACCTTACTCAAAATAATAATTACAGTTAATTCTACAAATCACAAGTTTCTGCACACATAAAGTACGTGACTAAAAACAATTTGACTGAAGGATATCTACTCAAAATTTACCATTATTTCAGTTATATACGTAAAAACGCCATCACGAATTATCTCAAATATTGGGATAAAGTTGATCAACTGTTAGATTAAAATAATTAATATTGTAATCTTGCTATAAAAGCAAAATTCATTATCGTTAGCATATACAACAGACGACTGAATAACATTTCAAAAAGTGTATTTATTACGTTAAACAATTTTTGATTTTCAGATAATCATCACCAAGAAAGTTAAAGTCTACAGTACCACTTTTAACGTTTCATTATGTCAGTTTATACACAATTGAATTTCCAAATTATTTTTAATATTACTACAAAATAAAAAAGTAGCTGAACTTGAAAAGATACAAATAATTAAAAAAACAAAACTGTTTAACTCTGTATATAACCACGTGGTCTGCAGTCAATTTCCATATTATACAGTTTATCAGTTGTTTATTAGTTAAGGAAAACAAATCTTTATATCAGGCAGTGATATTATTTGCAGTTTTTTTTTAATAAGTTAAATGTCTGCTGATATTCACATTGCAGTTTCTTTGTTAGCATATAATCTAGTGGGTTACCTCAGAAAAGATGTTCTTATCTATTATTTATCTCTAGAATTTTTATTCTTTTCTACTGATTACTTAAAAAAGTTACTTCAAAAATTCAATTTTAAGAGAGTCTCATCACAGTTTGGATTGGAAAACTACAGTAATAATTTTATAGAAAATGTGTTTACAAGTTTCAGAACTCAATTTTTATTTTCTCATCACTGACATAAATTAAATGTTTAAAGATATTAAACTAAATACCGACACGTTATGAAATCTTTACATAAAATTATAAAGTAATAATTAAAAGTACAAACAATTTAAAAGAATAACAAGCACAACTAATAAATCCAAAAACTGTTTAATATAAATTTAATTAAAATACACATCAACATCTTTAATTTGCTATACTAATTCCATCAGAGCTACTGGTTCCCTCAATTATTTCTTCTCTGTTTATACAGATATTGTGTCTCTACATCCCACAAAGTTGTGCATATACCTGTTTTACATACACTTTCCAAAGATCTATCATGTATATCTGTGTTACCAACAAATTCAACAAATGCATTATATATATATATCTGTTTTCCCAAAAATATTTGACAAATACATACCTATTTTACCTACACATTTCACAGATGTATTTAGTAAAGTTAGGCTCAATCTGAGATTGCCTTCCCTGTTTTTTTTGTTTTGGTAGTTACCCTGAACCTAAATTAATATGCGAGATTCCTTTTCACTGATTGAATAGTTGTGCAGCCACTAAATGAATTAATATGCAATAGTATTTCAATAGATCACCATAAAGGTAGACTTCAAGTTTCTAACTACTCATCTTAATAGCATACGTTTTTTCCCCACTTGTTTAGAATTTCATAAAATATACATTTTTTCTTTATTTGAAAGTTATTTGTAGGAAATAACTTAGATGAGCCTGAATTGAAAATAAAAAGACATGGTCTAATAAAGGTGGGAAGGGAGGCAGGTAAGTTAAGTTTTACATGGGAAGACAAAATCATAGAACCAGATAACTCAATGCACATAAGAAAACAGTCAAAAGACATGAAATCTGGCCTAAATTTTACAAGAAACCATATTTGTAAGTGATTGGTTAGTAATATGCTCTAGTAGAATGACTTGTACAAGTATTCAATGTGTTCAATGCAATTAGAAAACCTGACACATATTATTGGTCTCAACATTTCATAAATTGTCAAATTTGTATTATGGTCTGTAATTTTAATAATTATAAAAATAAATAAAGTGGCTAGAGGTTAACGTTTACAAATAATCCTAACTGTAAATGATTGGAAAATTTAGTACCCTTAAAATGCACCAGAGGGTATGTAAAATCATTCCCATCAGTCTTTTTAATCACTAAACAGGCCACACTCTTTGATATTAAGCTTATTAATGGATAGATTAGCTTATCTGATATTATTCTTATCAACAGACAAATTATTTGTTTATCAAAAAACAGATCACCATATTCTCATATTTATCAAGCAATGATTTGACCTGTATGTCATAATACTTTAGCAATATTCATTAACAATGATCTTCGACTATTTGTTTCTCTCACAAGTGCTTCTTACACTTAACAATAAAATTTAGCCAAAATAAGATAATTTTTGAAACATGTATTAATGTTTCATTATTAAACTAGAATTTCTATAATGTTAAATGACGTTGATTATTATTTTTTAATAATTTTGGCTAAGTTATTAAATTTTATGTGGTTAAAATGAGTGGCTGTGTATTTATGACAACTGCTTTGATGCTGGACTAAATATTTAATATAATAAAAATTGTTTGGTGTAACATATGTACCCGTAACTAATTATTAATTCATGAGAAGATGAATGAAGTAAAAAGCAGCTGGTCTATTAATTCTGATGCCACTTAAGTATTAAGTTGTAGAGCTAAACTATCTGATGTACAGGATTTGGCATTAGCACTTCATTTATAATAAACATGTTTCTTTTAAGTAAAAGCTGGAAAAAGCCTTGTAAGGTAAATGTAATCAGTGTATTAGGCAAAACAAAGCAGTTATTTAAATATCATAACAGGAAATCGTAAGGTAAGAATGAGTGGTATACATACATGATGGATTAAAGTATATTTATGGTTGAATTAGTAATGAAAAGCAAAATTTATTACTAAATGTTTACATCAGTAAAAATTGATTAAATTGGTAATAGCTTTATATAATAATACTGAAAAATATATTTTGTAGGACCCTCGAAAAAGCTTTTTGTTGTGCTTTAATCAGCTATTCATCCTTTACAATTTAGTTGGTTTGATCACTTCTAATTTTAAAATAAGCTTTTGGTAACATTTCTCAAAGCCTCTCTCACCTTTAATTTTTGAGTAGCTTATAAATATGGTTATTGCAATGAAATTTATCTTAAAATTTAATGAAACCTTAACAGCATTAATTTCACAAATATCAGAACTAGATATGATATTAACAACTTCAGTGTAACGGACTCTGTCAGCTAAATGGACAAGTGTTAGATCACAGTTTTACAGTAGGAGTTTTTTTTCTAAACATTTTCAACAACAATGTATCAGAATGTTGATGATTTTACAGTTAAATCTCGTATTTGAATGAAATATAACCACATCAATCTGTTTAATATCAAGAATTTACAGGTAACCACCAGTTAAAACAAGTTATCAAAGTCAAATAATTATTTTTTTTTGGAATTAGCTCTATTATGATTAAACATGAGATTCAATAAGCTAGATAATAACTTCAAACATTGAGAACTTTGTTAGATATCCTATGAACTGAAACATCTCTATTTAACTCTAACTGTATAAATTTCACACCTAAATATGTCTTCTTACAAACTGACATGGCACTTCTATCCTTGTTAGATATCAAATGTAACAACCTCCTAAAACAACTCTCAACAATGCAAGGCCAGACTTCATTTTGTGTTACCCCATTACTTTAAGTTGAAGAGCACCATGGGATACACGTACATGCAGAGCCAGTTTGATATTAAAGGTGTCCTTGGAAAGTACTGATCATGGAATGAAACTAAAAACAACTAAATGTGTCTCGTGTGACAGACTCATTATAGTTATGGTCTTTGTAACAAGGCTCCAAATCTTTCTTCATCTTCTTCAGAACAAGATTAGAGGTAAATGTTAAATCCTGAGCAATCAATAGACCCAACTGACAGGTACCCACTGGGGTGTTACATTAATCTTTTCCATTGCCATTTCTAAAGTTCTTATAGTTTCATCGATGTTGTTGTTTACCACTGTCAAGTCAAAAAAATGCCCGTAAGACTGACAAAGAAGTTCGCTCTCTTTAGCAAGACGTTCTAGACTTCCATCAGCCTGTAAGAATAAATTCTCCCATGAATAATCACATGGTTGTGATACATGATTTTTTTTTATAAATAATTTACCAATTATTGCAATGTTGGTTACATAAAGTACCAAATTAATGTATATGAACACATTATAGATTACAGCCAAAGATCTGTAGCCAACATATTACTGACTGACAACATTTTACTAACTAACAAGACTTCTACCCACTGCACATTTTGATTTATTGAATATACGAATATACTAGAACTTATAGTACACATAATGAGAAATAACATATCGCTATCATATCTATATTCCTACTTTATGTCTTAATAATTAATATATAATATTATCTGACTCATGGAGTTAACTAGTTCTTTCTTGTTACTAACATCACTACTAAAGTACTTTATACCTCAGTCTAAGATCTAGGTTTACTTACATCATTCATGGTTGATAAAGATGGTGCAGCAATATAGATTACATAAGGTGTATATTCTGCTGTTCTTAGTATTTTTAAGGCCTGCAAAATAAACAGTAAAATGTACACAGGAATCTTGACAAGTCATTTTCATGCTAATGTGTATTTTATGTTATCAACAGACAAATTACTATGTTTAGTTTTGATACTGTTCACAGTAACAGAATATTAATACTTTCATAATATATTATTAATTCATTTAAATTACTGTAAAAGACAGTGGTGGGTAGAGTAATTTAGGTTTCAATAACTTTACTTTTACATAGAAACTATATTTTAATTTATTTGTGATTTAAACAAAAATTTGATTACCAAACACAAACTCTCTTTCTACAAAACCCATCAAAGATATTTACTCCAATCTTGCTACTAGCTGTTAAGCTGGTTAGGTGGTTAACATTATTGAACTTATGTTTCTACATGTCCAACTTTTAGTGATCAAAATAGGTAAGCAGTAGTCAAACCAAGACTGAATTAGTAAACTGTCTAGATTTTAAATATCACTTGAAATTTTTTAAACTTGCTAGATAGTTCTCACATAACATCCTACTTTTTACTAATTAAAATAGTTATTTTAGAATTATTCTATGCCATAATAAATAAACTGATCAATGCACCAACATCATTAAAACTATTCAATTCCTACTAATCAAACTGATGAGGTAATATTCACACTAGAAGTTAAACTGGTTGAGTAATTGGTTAAATCACCAGCTTTGTTATCCAACCAGTTCTATCAATTATCTAACAGAAGTGATTACACTGACTACTGTAAACTAACTGGCTAATTGAGATTACAATCAATGGATTAATTGGAATAAGTTTCTCATTATTCTTGTTTTCAATTATTCTAACAGTCGATTGAATCAAAATTCCAGTTATATAAATTTTCATGAAAAATAAACTAATCCAAATTAGGATTTTCCATTATTCCAACAACTAGAGGGAAGATAAGTGTCAAGCACCACTATCTGTGACCAACCCTATTTTTTTGGTTTTGTTTTTTTGCTGCTGTTGAACTGTAGAAGAGTAGAAAGGCAACTGCAATCAACATCTGATTTTGTGGATTTGTACTGCTTGTTAAAAGGAAAATAATTTTGAGGCTTTTAACTTTTGTTTGTTTGCATATATGATGGTTTGAGTAACACTGTACTGATTGATTAATCAATACAACTCATTGGCAAATACTACTAACTGAGTGGTTCTCCCATGTGACACCAATATAACCTTAAAATTTATTCTTTAAAGTAACTCGATCACTTAAATCCATCATAATCTTTTAACTAAAGTGGCCAGGTAATATTCACAACATTAATTAAACTGATGTGAGTGACATCACTCTTATACCTTTATCAACCAAATCATAAACAACATTTTGTAAAAATCACTTAAACATCTCATGATCACCTGTGGTTCTACATCTAGAATAGCTATTTTTCCTTCTTGCTGAATTCTCCTGATTGTTTCTAGTTTTGTCCCATACATTGCATCTTCATGGGTTCCATATTCCAAATACTCATTAGCCGCAATATCAGCCATCATCTCATCATGAGACACAAAGAAATAATTTTTTCCATTTTCTTCCATTTTCCTTGGAGGTCTTGTGGTATCTGTTATGAATATACCATTACTTGAAACAATAAACAAGATTAAATTTGTAGAGAATATAGTAAAACAAAATTCTATTCAAATACTAGAAAACTGAACAGGTATACTAGAGAGAATAAATTTCCTAGTATTATAAGTTACAAGGGACTTTCTGAAAAACAAAACAAAAAACAACAACAGTATTTTTGAAAAATACCTCACAACTTGCAAATTTACTGTGAAATGTTGGAAAAATGTATTTGTTGAAACAAGAAAAATGTATACATTTATTATCTGCTTTTTATGTGAATTTATATACAAGCATATCAGTATCACAGAGCAGTCTACATTTCTGATTCAGAAAAAGAATAATTTAGATTTAGATATCAAACAGATATTTGAGATTTTCATCCCTTAATAAAAGATTGGAGTAATTCCCGATTCATCACTACCATTAGTTTGTGATATCTCATACACAAGAGTTGGCATTTGTTGCTCTAAAATTTATATTGGTATTAAAAGTTTTTTTGTTCATAACATCTTTCAATTACAACAGTAAGGTTAAAAAATGATATAAAATGGATAAAACATACGTGGAATAGGATATGCATATCTGTCTGGATGATTAGCTATTAAAGTGTTTTTAATATGTCTCCGTCCTACACCATGAGCACCTGGTGAGAAAACAGAGAACCATAAAAATGATATTTGGGAAAATTTTAAAAAGAGCATGTAAACACATATGTAACAAAAAACAGCTATTATATTACCAGTAAAAATTCATAATAAAAGTGTGAATTATGCAACAGGTTCATTAACAATGATTTACACTGTTCAGCTACAAAGCAGCTCAAAATCAACATTATACTTTTAACAATTATTCAAAATAATTTACCTTTTCTTAGATAAATTTTTAGCAATATACAAGTAAAACCTTTTTTCTTACCTAAAAGTACAAGAGTCTTTCTTTTAAAGGCTGGTAACTTTACAACTTCTTCATAGGTAACTAAGTCTAGTTGGTCAAAAATGGCATTATGTTTGGCTAGATATTTGTCTTTACAGTGTTTCTTTTTTCTTCCAAATATTGAGCAATTTACTATAAGAACAAAAGACAATTAGAACAGTTTACATCTACATCACTGTAACAAATAAATTTATTAGCATCCTGTAACATTTCTTAAAAATTGTAACTTTTGACTAAAATGACACAAGATAACTATATCCGGGATCTACTATCTTCTGTAAGGACAACCATTCTGATTTTGAAGCTAAAGTCACTGAAGTTAGAAGAGATTGCATGGATAGAACACATTAACATTTCCTTTAACAGCTTTTTAAATTATTATTTTCAAATGAAAAACAACAGTTATTTCTGTATACTTTTTCATTTGGTGAAGTGAATTAGTCACAAAATACTATGTGAAACTTACACTCATAACATTCAGAATATCTGTTTAATAAAAATGTAAACAAAAAGTCATAAATCCAATTATTGTATAGGTTTAAAAAGTATTAATCAACCTGTAGAGGCCTCTCTCTCTCTCTCTCTCCAGGGTAGAGAGTTAAGATAGTCATGGCCAGAAGTCTTCTTCAGCATCTGATGTTCATTTATGTAAATTGTTAGTAATCGTAAATGAAAGCTTAAAACTGCGAGAGAGCATCTCAAATCATTTCAAAATAACTTCCAAATTTCCTTGCTTTGTACTTTTCTCCTTAAGTCCAAAAGTAATTTGTGATGAATAAGGAGAATATGGTTAAAGACAGGGTGGAAAAGCTAGAGGGTGGGTATTGCAGTAAGTTACAGCTAACCCAAATGCACATATTATAGTTAAATCAAATGAATTAAAAAAAACAACTAAAGTTTGTGTACTCTAATTAATGGCAGAGTATAGTATGATATGGTATATAATAATTATCATGCAAGATAATGACAAGTGAAGAGTATCCATTATACATGCGTATGTTGTCATTATACCAAAGAAAGAGCTGATACTCTGAAACCAGAGCCAAATGACAAACAATTAACAGTTTGATGTATTTATCATAAAACTGAGATGTTTTTTGCATTCTAATAACTTTTCTTAGGACACTGAAACATACTACCAACAGAACTGATTCTGGATCAGAAGTTCATTTCTTGTAGTCATTGTACCTGATTATACAAAATAAACAAAATCTTAAGAATCATTTATGTTTAAGACTACTTTCTTTAGTGCAAAAGACTGTTTTTGAACAATGAGGTACTTTTATTATTTAGTATCTGTCCTTACTATGGATGAAAGTTTGTTAGACTGACAATTTAGATAAATTAAAAAACATTATAACCCCTCTATTGAGACTTCTACACATTTATGTATATTATTCAAACCAATGAGGCAGTGTGTATAAAACTCTAATATCAGATAAATTTATCAATTCAGAAGTACAAAACTTGTATAGCTATTGACAAAACAAAATATACTGAACTAGCATAGCTATTAATAATATAGCTGCTAATAAAACAACAACATGAAGCTGCTATAGATACAGCAAAAAAGTAATATAAAGCTAGTATGGACAGAGGTAATAGAACAATATGATGCTGGTATAGCTATGTATAAAAGAACAATAAGATGTTGACATAACTATTGATAAAAGATCAACAACAATATATTACATCTAATATAAAAAAAACAAAGCTCATATGACTATTGAAAATCAATGCAAAATCATTGATGCATGAGAAAGACAAAATAAGCATGACTTATAAAATCATTGTGAGTGAAAGTAATGTCAAAAACAGAGGAGCATGAAGACAGTGTTTGCTATTGTCAAAATATATACTGAATATAGCAAGGATGCTGATAGTGAATATTATATAGCTAATAAAAGATAAATGTGGTTACTGATGAAAAACAAACTAAAATTGACTTTATTTGATTAACTAAACCAAAACTTGGTCTCAATCCTTAACATAAAAATATTCTTTATATTATTAAAATATTGGTACAAATGAAGCAAAACACACACACAGGAATGTAAAGGTACACCCATTATTTCATCAATTTGATATTCTGACCCGATAAAGTTCTTTAATTTGTCCTTGTCATCTAATTATTGGCAATCTATCCAATTATAAAGTACTAAGCTGTTACAACGAATGTTTCAGAGTTACAATCTTAATTATTAGTTATTATATTAATTCAACAAAAGATCTTATTGTAAAACAGAAATCTGATCTTGAGAAATTCAGTAACAGCACCTTGGTCATTTTTGGTTCTCTCTATGGCCATGTAAGTCATTCTCCACTCCTGAAGTTCTGGAGAAGGAATTAACCCTGCTGTACTGTCCGAGCCTTCTTTCTTGGCTTGCCACCAGTTATGATCATCTTTACTGATGATTTGAAGAATATCTCCAATTCTGAAGGAAATTCCAGCTTGAGCACAGGGTATGAGGTCATCTTTTAGAGGATTGTAATCAAACTGAGCCTTCATGTAGATCTGTGAATTAAAAGCAAATATCAAATTGGATTTTTAATTCATGTTTGTTTAAACTAGGATCAGATACAAGTCAATGGACAAAAAAAAGAACTGTTTTAATAATTCACTTTTAGACACTTTTTAGTGACTTTTTAATTTACACAAGAGCTCATAATAATGATTTACAACTATCCCTTGAATGGATTTTATTTGTTTTAATATTTTTTTTTCCTACTAATGACATTCATATATAAAGCATAACCTTTTAGTTTATTTCACAGCCATACAAACTCAGTAAGGCTTCACTTGAAACAGACACACAATAATATTAATTATCTTACAACCTTAAAAATACAGCTAAGAATTCGCTTTTTTTATATCCATACATACAGTATAATCTCAGTCCATTTGAAATCTATACAAACTCCATAATGCTTCACTTTAGACATTACAAGTTAGTTCTGGTCTTTTTCACATACATACATGTTCTGCAATACTTCATTTTTATTTTATATATATATTCATACAGCATTACCACAGCCTGTTTTACAAACATACAAATGTTTAATAACTTAGACAAGAAGAACTGTTAAAATCTACAATAACAATAAAAAGCTTGCTTCTCTAAGTCATTATTTGAGTACTCTTGATGTTAGTGGTGATTTCTGCCCTTAAATCAAGAACATACAAACTTGGCCATCACTTCATCTTCTTTTACAGCTATTCATACAACATAATGATAATATGGTTTTGCACTCTCACAAAATTTTTCACTAATTCTCATACACCTTATCTTTGCACAAGGTATAAATTTTCTATCCCCACCAATCTTGCAACACAACAAGACTTATTTACTTTACAACCACATAACTTTCAGTTTCACTTTTATTTACATTACATTTAAGCAACACATGAACATTATTTGTTTCTCAATAATACAATCCATAGTTTGACTTAAGTTAATTTAGAAACAACATACACAGTTTTTTTTGTTTTTTTTCTATTTGACAGCTTTATTACAAACACCGCCATTTCTGTTGCAGTAAAGAGATGTCAAATCAAAGGATATACTTACTAGAACTGGAGGTGGATTTATCTGGAAATACTGGCAGCATTAAGAGAAGATAAATCCAATGATTTTATAACTGAAATCACCATAAGGCAGAGAGTGGGCAAATTATTTAGGTTTAGGTAATATTTACAAATTTTGACCACAGAAACAATATAAATTTGGTTAAAAATATAGTTTTTTTCAGAGTGAAGTTCCAAGTTCACCCTGTATGATGCACAAACCACTACAAATAAATACTGAACAGGTAAAGTTTAAAATCTATTACTTTTATACCTACTGGATTTTTATGAAAGTTGTGAAAGTCTACAGTAATCGTGCCTTAAATGTATTATAAAATTTTTATTCGCATAAATTTTCAACAGATTATTGTTTTCACAGTTTCTACAAAATGATTTCTATTGCTACTTTTGAAATTTAATATAACAGTTTTTAATTTTAATGAATAATTCTAGACTTTTATTCTGTATTAATTACACTTGTATTCCATTCAGATAGTACAATTCAATTTCACAAATCACTCATACTACAAAACCTAAAAATTCAATAAACTAATAATGTAAGAGTAATAAACGTACTTGTATTTTTTTTTTTTATTAAATGTCATTTTTTATGTAAATTCTTTACTGTACAGACTTGTATATTATTCTACCAAGAGGAACCACATATTCCTATGGCAAGTTAAAACATTACCTCACATGGGGGAGGGGCACTGCGGTAGCTTGGTACAATCTTGAATGTCACACTACCTCGAGCTTCTCTCTAATAGTGAGAAGAAGGGAAGGAAAAGGAAAACACCAAAACTGTATGATAGAAAATACTACCCACCTTTATGGATATGTACATACAATATACAGGAACTGAATGACAAGAAATACTACTGACATTTAAGAATACTTAAGTGAATAATCAATGTTTAATGAAAGCATTGTTGAATCTCTACGATTTTTTCTTCTAAGTTCAATACTTCTTATGTACTGATATCAACAATCCAAGTAATTCAGATATTACCATTCAGTTTAATCAATCAGTGTCATAACTCATTAAAATAATACACTCATCAAAAATAGTGCAATTATTACTTCTTGATTATTTGAACCATCTAAGTTATCATGGTTGAAATGTAATTAATTACTAAATCTAACAATTATTCAGTTAGCAAATTCCAGTAAACACTCGGCTCTTCTAATAAAGACAATTAATTATCAACATCAAAATAGATTTACTTGTATTCACATATTTCTCTAAGAACAAATCAGTTGGCATTTTTAAATACATGTCAACATATAGAATTATGTGTAAAGGTTTACAAATCATAAAGTTACAGAAAATAAAAAGCTGGATATAAAATGTCATGATAACAGCTGGAAAAGAAGAAGGTATTTATGCCACAATGTTAATAAACAAACATAACTCATACTAACCATCAGAGTTTGTAATGTTTCAACAGACTGGTTTCCTACAGGCACTCCATTGATTTCTTTAATCTCATCCCCCACATGAAGGGTTGCTTGGTGAAAATAAATAATTTATGGAAAGTCCGTCATCAAGTCATTTGCTAGAACTTACAATGATATCCAAGTAATACAACAGTCATGGTTATTTACATTAATTTTGTTCTAACAACATTAAAACTCTAATGAATGTCATTATCCAGATATTGCTATGATAAAATTAAAAAGGGGGAAAAGAAATTCAACTATCAGCATGTTAGACTTAAGTCAGAGAACACACATAAAAAACTACCTTGTCTATGAATCATTCCTCCATGCATAATTCGAGCCACGATACATTTTCCACCTTCATCCAATTTTAAAGTGATTCCCTGTAACAAGAAAGGCTGATTAATCATATTTTGATGAGACAGAAAAATGAACCAATCATTAAATATTGTAATGACTCACTTTCATTAACTTACTGTAACTAGAAAAACTAACTGCATATTCACTAGGATAATTTTATATTATCATATAAATAACATATTATTCACTAATGCTTTTAGTTAACAACTTTTCTACAAATAAATAACTTTATATTTGGACATATACCAGTGTTACTAATTTATTAACATATATAAAATATTTTCATCTTTGTCGTATATCTGTATCTTTAACTAAAAACCTTTTTCAGGGACAAAATTATTTTATTGACTGACTGGTATGAATGTCTATAGTTAATTAAAGGTTTATATTATAGACAATATACTATTTATTTCGACTAAATTTAGCACATTTATATATATCATAAGGTTTACTTTAACTTCAGTATCTTATTTGACTGATTGATACTGAGTGTAAAGAGTGAAATGAATAATAAGCAGATACAGCTACAGAATGATAAATTTATTTATAAAGAAATGGTTATAACTGCTATAAGATGTAAACAAATACATATGCAACATATCATCTTAAAAAACCTTATTTGGCATCTGATAATAGAAGTAAAACATGTGTAAATTGACTTCTGTGGACATCTTTGTTCAACTAAATGTTAATGTCATTCTCATTGTAGTTTGACTTGTCTATGCACTTTTACTGATTTTTCTATAAATAAAATAATTGCTTAATTTTAATTTCACATAGCTGTTTTCAAAAGGTGTTGTACACAAAAACAAACAAGAGAAAATCCACAACAGCTGCACTACGTGAAATTCTTTAAGGCATGGTTAAAGTAAATTAATCTATAAGATCTTTCTTTCCTTTTTATTAGCTGTATTTTTGTGTGTCAGTAAGAAGTAAGCTTGGGGTGTAAATGTACCCAATTCAATCTTATTACTTGTTAGGACCTCTACAAGTGTACATTCAAACTGAAATTATTTTAGACTTGATTAGAGTAAATTAATTTTGATTTTGGTCAAGTACATCAATTGAAAGAATTTGACTTCCTGAGTCAAAAACTCTAATTAGATCTCAAATTGGTCAAGAGATCATGGAGCTATGTGTTATAAGCCAGTACTTCACACACAGACACAAAACAACAAAAACAGAACAATTCTACAAGCTTCTATGTTGTGGCTATAAAAATATTTTGATATGCAGCTCTCCAATCAGACAGACATGTCTCTCACCATAGGCTCATCTGTATTCTTCTGGAACTGTACAAGCCTGACTCTTGTAACATTCTCTAAATGTGGTT
Organism: Carcinoscorpius rotundicauda; assembly: GCA_011833715.1. Classification (NCBI taxonomy): domain Eukaryota; kingdom Metazoa; phylum Arthropoda; class Merostomata; order Xiphosura; family Limulidae; genus Carcinoscorpius; species Carcinoscorpius rotundicauda. The sequence goes on from CM022395.1 coordinate 55,566,337, forward strand.
CTCTCAGAGGTTCCATTTCTTGGCTGCCATTCAAATAGGGCATGATTGGAGGTGGTGTTGCATGGACAGCATTTTCCCTATATATTTCATGTGCTATAACGTCATGTGCTTGAAGTAGTGCCTAATATAAATATACATTTTTAAAACATCATAAAAAGATTTATCAACATGAAAAATAACACTGCAAGTAGATAAGTTTTTATATGATGTATCACATTAATGTGAATTCAAAAATACTATGTAAGTAAACTTTGCTGAGGTAATAGCTCTAGAATTCATAGAAATTGTGAACAGTTAAATAACTGACATATAAGTTAGTCTGATGCATAGGGATTAACACACTTCCACGAGAGAAAACATATATGGTGTATCTTGGATACAGGATTAATGAAAATCATTGTATTCAAGGTCAATGTGGTAGCACTAGAGGGTTTGAGATTTATTTAAAGTTTTAACCATGTATTGAAGACTAGCTAATGAATGACTTTAACCTGGATTTAGTAGTTAACCTTTACATCCTAATGTTGAACATTTCATCTTGAAAAAACTTGAGCAGTTAAGTAGTCAAAATAACCTAATTTTCTGAAAATAGTTGACATGTTTTTGACTAAACAACACAGAGGGTTAAATAAATTACACACTGAAACAACTTTGAAGCTTCTATGCATCATTACAATCCACATTACCATGTCTGTTAATGTTCTGTCTAATGATCATGCATTTTGACCATAACCCTGCAGTAATGCATTTCCAATATAAAAGGCTCTGTTAAGGCTGTAATGTTTAAAGCAGATTATTCCTTCTTACAGGATTTTCATAAATCACTTACCATACAATTATAATAGTTTCCTCATTCTCATTTCAATAACCTAACCCTAAAGAAATCCACAAGAACTATCCAGCAACTTGATTATATCTTTTCATACAAAATACCATGAATACCCACTTTATTCTCCAGTAATTAGAAGTATGCAGTGGTTGAAAACAAACTATGACTGGAAACCTTATTTTAGTGAACCCATACCATGTTGGGGCTTTTTCCAGATACAGATGATTTTTGATTATGTTTTATATTGTTATTTGGGATAGGTGGATGATTTTCAACACTGGCCTTTATGGGTTCTAACCTGTTACAACATGCAGCACTTTGATTAGCACAGCTGGGGTGTAACTTATCACAGGCCTCTTTCTGGAAGATTCTATGCCCCAAGTTTGTTTCTCAAAACAACCTTGTCTTGGAAATTCTAAATCCCTAATCTTAACACATATCTATAAATCAGTGTATTAATATTTTTTCTGTAGGAAAAGCTGTAATGTAATATTTCCTCAGGCAATCAATATTCATTAGCAAGACATTATCTCTGAAATACCAAACAAATTAAAAATTTAGTCACACATGTCATTTTATTAACCCTTTACAATGACTGCAACTGTTATGTGACTTACATATTCAAAATTGTTTTATTATAACACATTCAAACCTGTATACATCAAATATGAAAAATAGAAAGAAGTTTCAAATCTAAGTGTGGTGACTTAATTTATATTTCAAACATTTCAACTTTACTGTTTCTAGAAGTTTATCTAAGAAAAACAGACCATTGAAAAAAATTCCATTTCAATAATAATCACAGATTAATACAAGACAAGAGAATTTAAGAATATTTCACCCAACTAAGCTATTTAAATAAATAAGTCTAGAAAAATATATTAGTTTAATGCCAATTTGAATAATTATTTCTCTTATTTTGTAATAACTGCATTCTCTGTAGAAATATTAATGAACACAATATTCCAATTAGAGTAAAATTTCCCACTTAATGTCTCAACATATCTTTTTCTTTTCTTTCAGAGTTTCCTATATAGTTCATTAACATATGACTGTGCCAGATGCAACACACAATGTGTTTTTAAGATGGCTGGTATGGGTATTAGCTCTTTAATTAAAATAAAGTACAGAACAATGTTTCAACCTTCTTAGGTCATCTTCAGGTTAAAGAATACATTTTTTACTTCAAATGGGTTTCTTGTCATCATGGACACAGCGTGTATGAATTAAACACAGTTTCCTTACAAAATGGTGAAGGCTACAAACAAAAATATACCACAGAATATGACATCATTATTTGGATAGCTTTCATTCCTTTCAACTCAAGCCAGTTCATGTTTTGCTCAAAAAATGTTAACATTTATAAACACCCAGTAGACAAATATTTGCTAAGCCTCAGCCATCATCAGCAATAAAACAAACAGTTGTAACTCCTTTCATTATTAAGCTTACTTCAACAAGGTATTTATTTAACAGCTACATAAAACAAACAAAGAGAAACTTGTGTATATTTTAAGAGTTGATATGCTCATATAAAAAGATGAATACTTATATAAACATTCCATATACAGCTCATCACAATCCAAAAATGACAGAATTCTAACCAGGCAATTTCCAATAAGATTATATACTAGAAGTTTACTAATCAAAGTGAACAAAGACGTTCTGTGACATTTGTATAAACAGAACATTTGTTTGGATATGTATACCAGATATATAACTGACAAGGATGAATATGTGCATTTAAAGTTCATGGTTATGGGGCTGTACATAAAACTTCTAAGGGACTGCCTTCTTTCTCTGGACTCTCTTATCAAATAGAATGTAGTTCTTTTTAACAAACACCAATGCTTCATAACAGTGACATATTTAGATAAGGGCTAGAGGGAGCTCATGGTCTTAATGAGAGTACACTGATAATTTTATTCTCTATAAAATGACATGGGATGTAAGGCCTACAAAAATTATTAGCCTCTGGGCCCACAAAACCTTAAATCTGCAACTGATTCATAATACTGAAAGTTGAAACATGACTTGATATGAAAATGTGTATAAATATTATCAACATAGCACATTTTATTAAATATCATGACAAGACACTCAACAGTAGATGCACTGACATTACAAGTAAATGCAAAGGGTAAACTAAGTAAACACTTAAAAGGTACTATCTTTAAATAACATTAACAACAGTACTGAAGAATATTTTTAAACACTAGGATTAAGAGTTACTATGGATTGAGAGAATATAAATAAGATTCATTACTTTTTGTCCCACTCTGCATTGTTATAAATTCACAAGCTTTCTGTAATAGCAGAAAAAAATAATAAATTATTTGTTAACTCATGTTAATATCTAAACCCCAGGTAATATACAAGATTAACTCTTGTTTACTGTGGATTGTAGATATTAATATCTACTTGAGAGAATAAAAATATGATTGATTATTTTTGTTCACCCTCAATCTTATGTGTTAGCATACCAATTTATCACCCACATTAACATATAAAGTCAACTAATTTAAAAAATACAAGTGGGAATGAATCTCCATTAAAACTAACACAAAGTTTTATGAAACAAGTATATACAAAACTAGATAATATAATTAATATGCTGTTACATGCTGCAACAGCCATCCTTCCTCACATGCAATGCCTCTGACCGTTTTTTTAATTTTGTGCAAAGCTACTTGAGGGCTATCTGTGCTAGCCATCCCTAATTTAACAGTGTAAGGTTAGGGGGAAGGCAGCTAGTCATCACCACCGACTGCCAACTCTTGGACTACTCTTTCACCAATGAATAATGGGATTGACCGTAACATTATAATGCTCCCACGGCTGAAAGGGCAAGCATGTTTGGTGTGACGGGGATTCAAACCCACGACCCTTTGAAGAAATTCACTGTCTCTCCAGACTGAATATCAACAAAACAATTTGAATATTTAAGAAAATAAAATGTCAGCATTTCACAGTATGATATTCCTAATTCTTTCTCCATGTCCTTTCATAAATTCTACATATATCTCTTTTTTTTTCCACATGGAATGTTGTATTATAATCCAAATGCTCTTTAATGGTGAAATCTCTTTGTCAAAATATATTAAATGTCTTTGCTGAAATCTTATCTATTCCTATTCTTAAAAATAGTTTATCTTGTTTGCAGAAATTCATTGGTGTACTTACGTATAATGCATCTATGAAAATTTAATAGCTATCCAGATAGAATATCCATAAATCTAAGCTCTCTCAAAACAGATAAACTGTCTCTGTGAAAGTCCAATATATTTCATCAAATAAAAAGTGTTTGCTGAAGTCAAACTTTTTTTTTCTTAACTGACAGAATCCATTACTTAAATTAAACCTTCTTCTGAAAAGAGTACTGTCTCCAGAAAAATATCCCCCCCTCTTTGCAGGCTTTAAACATATCTAGTTTCCCATTTCTTCTGGGAACTCTGAAGAGCAAGCTCTGTCTCTGTGGACTGTTTCTACCAACAATTAATCTCTCTTAACATAAAATGCTTTTTGTGAAATTCCACTTTCTCTCACTAGGTAATAATTTCTACAGAAGTTCAATTTACTTTATGTACATGTGGAACACATCTTCAAAAATCCATTATTTCTTCCCTGTTGATTAGCAAAGCTCTAAAAGAAAACTTATTCGTTCTTTCTAAATAGGAAAAAACATTAATTCCCTCAGATTGAATATTTAATAAAACATTGTTACTTTTAGTTTTCAGAAGGTATAACACTTTTGAAATTGACAATTTTATCAAGATAGAATGTGTTTACACACATTTCTACTTCTCAGTGGAATATATTTATAGAAATTCCAACCTTCTCTAGACAGATAGAATGGCTCTTCTCCTCTAATTTCAATGCATTTTTTTTTCTTTCTATCTACAGCACCTTGTCTAAATGTTACCCAGATATTATGTCAACAAAACTATTTGTGTGTGTTTTAGAGAAACAAGCCATTCATACATTTTGGCTGTAGGAATTCTGTTACACCACTGTGTGAGATGACATAGGCACAATAATGTTTCCACATAATTACCAGATGTACTGTATTTATTTTTGTACTGTGATAAAAGTTAAAAACTCATGCAAATGTTATCTGCATTATTTTCCACATTGAAACCTACTTACAAATATTTATAACTTCAATGGATGACTATGTTAAAACACTATCATTCAGAGATGTAAACAATTCCATTTAAACTTCCAAGCAAAGTTCAGCAACATTCCTGAATAATAATGACAACCATTTAAAACCTACATTGAATCTCTAGGCACAGAAGACACAAACATCAATGTGAATTCTGATATTAATGCCCAAGTCAACAACTTAAAAAATTAGTGTTAGGAGATGTTACACCTACTGTAATGCACCGTGTTGTCTATTTGGAAGGACTTAAGTTAGTTGAAATGTGGTAGCCTTGACATTAAAAATATAAAAGTAAGATATTTATAACTATTTAACTTTTTAAACATTGGTTAGTACTGTAACTCATAATGGACACCTAACACAAAAATATCAGTAGGAACTTGAAATGTTATATATCACTCCATACAACAGGAAAAACTGAAAAAACAACAAGTCTATGAGATTCAGAGATACCCATGGAATGTGTCAGGCATAACAAAATGAATTCACATAGCCTAACACTGGAGAACAGACAACAGAAGGTCTTAAAATGTGGTACAAAAGTAGTCCAATATGAAATACATTAATCTCTATCTACACTGCTGCAAAACCCAACACGTAATCATCATACAAATCTACAGCCCACACACAGAGTACAAAAACAATGAAATAGGTAAAACTACAATGAGCACCATAATTTACAGACTTCAAAAAATAAAAGGCTATTGTTAAAACCTGACGGGAAACCTGTGAACTTCAATGAAAAGAACATATGCCAAAGGATAACATTAACATCCAAATCCCCTCTACTATTAGCAAGATCATTTCCACAAAGATAAAGATCCACCTCCTCAGAATAATGATCATCTATCCAGATTTAAAACCAACACTTTCAATGTTGAGACAAGAAGAAACACATGCGCTTTTGAGATGAGAATTAGTGGACTCTTAAAGAATCAATAGACTGCACACAAGATAAATGATTTAGTTGAAGCAGGAAAAAATTATGCTATTTTTAGGAAGTTTGCAAATCCATTAGTTACTATAGAGAAGTGCATGTTTCCACGATATGGTAATGTAACAAGAAAAACAGGCCTAACTAATATCATTCTATAAGTTTAGCAGATGAAAGGTAGAAGAAAGATCATTCTAAGACAACATTAACAGAGAAACATATACATATAAATCCATAAGATGTTCAAGACAGATAATTGGTCATGATAAAAATGATTTAGACATCTCTTTGTTAAACTCGTTTGTGTACCAAAAAATTTGTTTGATCCCAAATAAAATCCCATGTACAACTCCAAAGTAATCCATAAGTAATTCATAATGCTCACATAATGCAAAACATTTTAAATAAAACATGGAAAATACTTTTTTAATAGATAACTTAGGCAGTTTTCATAATTTAAAAAGTTAAAATGGGCAACAACTGATTAACACAGGAGAACATCTTTAAGGACTAATCTACAAAATCAATCAAGGTAAAAGAATGAAAAAAAGTCTTTTGAAAATGTGCCATCCACTTGAAATGATACTGTACAAAATAAAAGTTAGAGAACCATACCAATGAATGTTACCTTGAAGGCACATTTAATTGTCAACTAATATTTCAAATCCAAGAAGGAAGAGATAATCTCTTAAAGAAGAAAGTAATACTTCTCTCAGCTGCAGATTTATCAGGAACTGTTCAACTCAGTACAATTTCAAAAGACTGCCTCAAGGTGCAGTCTTAACAGGATCTCTTAGGTCTGTTATTCAACACACTGGGTTACTTTAGGCTAAAAATATTACAGAATTGCACTTCACTGACATACCATTTTAGAGATTTCTAGTCAGGAGTCCCTAAAATATATAGTAAGATGAATGTGGAGAAAAATAAAACATCTGTAGTTAAGGATGATTTTATTACTTTTGTTACATACCAAAAGTTTCAGCGCTTTCCAAGGTTTAGGGTCTTTAAACCACTAAACTCCATATTTTATACTTAAATGCAAAATAAATTTCAATGTAAGTTCAGTTACTGGAAAAAACCAGTAAGACAAGTGAGTGCTTTCTAAACAGTGATAGATCTGAAAAATTATTCTTATATGCCTTTAATAAGAAATCTATAATGGAACTAATTAAGGGAAATATGAACAAAAACGTTACAAGTTTAGTGTGGATTAACTCTTTTTATTGGATCCTTCAAACTGTCTTAGAATACTGCTGTGAGTGATTTATTGTATCACCTCTAAATTTTTTCGATATGGTTGAGGTCAGATGTTAAAGAAATGTAATTTTGCTATATATATATATATATTATCTTTTATCCAAAAAAAGGCAATATCGATGACTACTAAGTTACACAGACTAAAAGACACATTGTTCATTTGAGGCATTATGGGATAGATATTTAAATTGACCCTTTCAGTTTTAAGAACTTCCGTCAGTTAATGTCCATTACACAGGTAAGCTTCCAGTACTGTAGAATATGGGTCATATAATAAGTCCTTAATTGTTTAACCATTTCCACAGATTTGCACGTGGGCAGTGAGTGAGACAGGCTATTATAACCCAAATAAAACTGGTCTTCTAAAGCTGTAGTAACCACCACGTCCAGATGGAACAGTGATTAAACTGCCAGTACTAAAGAAACATTTTAAAATAATAACATGTCACTGGTGGAAACCATAAAATACAGACTGTATAATGCAGAACAATTTAAAAAACTAAAAAAGAAAAACAAGTCGGTCAGCCACGCTAATCACATACAAATAAAGCTTGTAACAACAACAAAAGGTCACATCAACCACTGATACAGAAGATATAGTGCGATTGACACAATATTATACATTATTTACTTTCACGAGTTGTGTTTGCAAACGACTTACTGATATTAAGTAAATGTTTACACACGTGACAAGCCGAGTATAAAGCTTAAGTTCTCAATTACGCGGCGCTAATTAAATAACAGTATTTATTAAAGTATTCAGAAACTTCTAACAACAAATTTACTCAGACAGTTTTATTTTTAGTAAGTAGAGGAAAGATGCAACTACCGAAACTCGATGATCTTCGCGCGAATCGTTAGTAAACTACATGTGTACACAACTGTAAAATAATTTTCCTACTCTTTCAACGGCAGAAGAATTACACGGAGATATGGAGTGGTTTGAAAACTTCACTTGTTTTTATCACATGGTCTCCATCATGCAACCACTCGGTATGAGCCATCGAAACGCCTCCAGCCCTTAACTGTAAAAGTCTGATACAAACCAGCTGGCTCCAACAAACAACCACTACCAGTGATTTCTTGCACGTGTTCGCCCTAACAGCTTATATCAACTGCATTCTATTCTAAAGAGAAATTCTATTAACTGGAAAGTCAACAGCCTGACAGAAAATACTAATTACGTCTTAGGGTTAATATAGTATTTTAAATATCTAGTTTTTAGAGGAGATCGTCATATCTATTAATCATCGAACTACTTCACTAGTGGTCTGCTCACTCTGTCATAGAAGGCTCAGTATTTGTTTTTGTACAAGTTTACGTGTTTCAGATAACAAATATTATACTATAACTTCTTTCTAATCAGCTGGAGAAAACACTAATATGCGCAGATGCATGTACAGATAGCAGATCAACTCAGAATAGATAAAATTACTTGTACAAGTACTGTAGCTATTAATGATGATAGTGTAGAAATGTGTTATATAATAATACATTTAATTATTATTTACACATTCCTGTCTAGTGATCAAAGAGAACAAACCTTACACACATACAAAAGACAACTCTCATTCACCGTCATCAGTTATTAAAGCAACAGTTCACCACATAGGAGGTTCCACTACTAGACCTGTAGCCATCCCACGTCGGCTGTACATACGACACACCCACGCAATACAACCCCCGCTTGTTCCAGATCACTGGGTTATAACCGTTCTCACTTCTCCAAACAAGAACCGCGTACGAAAAAAAACACACACACACGAAAACGTTATACGTTACACATACTATACAAAGCACCGAACAAGACGAAACTTTGAGTAATTATTAATGTGTCCTGAAAAAACAGTCTACCGCCAGTTTTCAATTTCAAAACGACAACCAGTTTACTATCTCGATTGAAATCAAGATAAAACTTCCAATTAGTTGTTCATATCGGTTGATAAACGTTAGCTAAATTTATAGCTATTATTTAAGTACAGTTAATTCACACAGGTTCACTACAAGCATTTGGTAACTCAGCAGTAAACATGAGGGCTTATAATACTAAAAATTGGGTTTCGATGCTGGAAGTGGGTAAAGCACAAATATCGTGTAACTTTGCGATTAACAACGCACAAATAAAAAAAGAAGACTTCAGTAAATAGCGAAGATAATTTTAGCTACGTACGAGTACAGCCAGGATTGTGTAGTCTTAAAAATACACAGTCATTGAGTCGTCTATGGCAGACGAAAACACCCACGTATACATACATATAAGAATGCTGTTATAAACGGATATATTTACACGCAAAAATATTGATATAACGAATTTATATAGGTGGATTACCAAGGACTGTGCATGCAAGCAGATAAACAAAATTGTAAATACAAATGTAAAAAAAAATGCAAGTTTAGACAAACAAATATGATATATTGCCAAAATAAATAAATAATGGATAAGCAGTTACTACCTGTTCTCTATATTAAGAGAGCAGGTCCAGTCCTTTATTTCTTGTTGTGAGCTATATTTACACTGTTTTTATTTAAATTTTAGTTAGAGAACGAATGAGGGTAAGATCCAGTTAGGTATATCAGTACAAAATATCAGTAAGCAGTGACGATTCAATGTGAAGTATTGATTTCAGTTGAAAAAGTAAAATTGATAAGTTGTTGGAGCGTGAATCTTGGGGATATATCAATTTTTCACGTTTCTTAAGAGTCTTTAGCGTATGTGTTTAATTTATTTCAATGTTTTTCTTCTTGCTCCTAAATTTTTTATGTTAATATGTACATTATTGTAATAAATTCGTCTTATTTGTACCATTTTTATGCATTTGCCCCTTCCTTGAGGGTGATTAAATAAATAAAGTGAATGATATCACAGTGATGTTGGCCAGTGATCACGTATATTATTATTTATGTTAAGTAAATCAGTCGATTTGCAAAGAAATTATGTTAAAAGTGAAAACGCTATTTGTGAACTTAGGCCTACAAGTTACAAGTTAAAGTAGCCTTTATCAAATATGAAGGAATAAATTAGTTGATTTTGATATCGTTACGCGAACTACAGTTAGCCTTATTTTTATGAATTAATTTAAAAGAACCAGACCTACGATAATACATTATAACAAAACTATTTGGTCTGTGTCTTCGAGTTCAAAGATGATTTTTTCTTATAGTACAAAACACCCTTAGAACCTAAGTTAGATTACCTAGCCTCAGAGTAAGCAGGTGGATATGAACGTAACCACGATACATTGTTTTTTAAAACTTAAACAGGCGCGTGCATAAAGTTACAGATACGGAAAGCATTAAGAGAGATTAACTAAAATCTGATACGGAAAGAGTTGAGTAAAACTTTCCGATGGTGTTTGGGTATTTGCCCTGGAGGGTCAGGTTCACTTTGACCTCTTCCTCCTTCCTTAACATATTTTCCCTAACTCGTGATGTTATGTTAGGTCCTTTTCAGGGCAATGTCCATTTATAGTCTCTTATTCACAGTAGTCAAGCTTGCTATAGAGTTGAGTAAGTGGTTTTGTTAATTAATTTGAATTTCGCGCAAAGCTACTCGAGAGCTATCTGCACTTGTTGTCCTTAATTAAAAAGGGATAGAATAGAGGTAAGACAACTAGCTAACCATCACCAACTCTTGGGCTGCTCTTTTTACTAACAAAATGTAGGAGGATTGATCGTAATAATGTAATACCCCCACCTTTGAAAGGGCGAGCATTTTCGATGATAGGATTCGAACCTTAAATCTACAGATTGTGAGTTGAAGGAATAAGTAAGCGTGGACAAGCAAAAAACAAACAAAAATGTAACTTCGTAAATTAGTTTCGTCAGCATTCCTGTGAATAAGTGATTTAAGGATGAAAGCTTAAAAAACGTCCAACTTTTAAATGTAAAATGACGAATCGGATGTTATAATTGTGGATGAATGGGTTTGAGATTTGTAGTGTAGCTATTAAGGAACAAAAAGTTTCACAACTCCAATACTGTATTAACTGAAGAATAAATGTTATAATATTTATTTGTGCCACACATTATTTCACGAGTTATTTATTTGCTTTTGTTAAATTGTTGACTTTTTCATTAATGTAAACGTTTTTGAAACTTGAAAGAAATATTAACATAAAAAATATTCGTTAAGCAAAAAAATCGCATTTCTTACTTTGGCTTCACACATCGGGTGTGATATTTAAATTTCTTTCTATTATAATTCATTCTGAACTCGCATATTATCTCCTTCGTACACGTGATTGCAACTTATGGATAAGAAATCTAAACAGGAATAGCTAATACCATGTATGATAAACAAGTAAGAAACAGTCTAATCCTGACGGCGGAGTGATATAAAGCTTTGACATTAATTCTGGTATACTTTCAAAATGAGAAACAGACCAGGTATTAAAGGTGCCGAAGGTTCTTGTTAACGGGATGAAACAACCTAAATATCAACTACTGGATATTTATATAAGACCAAATATGTAAAGCACAGTATAATCTTGACAGCGGAGTTATACAGTACCTTATTACCAACTCCGAAATACTAATATAAAAAACAATATAACGTGTAACAGAACATAAATACCACTGAAGAAACGTGACTGCGAAGTAAACAAAATCTAAATACGAACTACTTGTAATAATATTAGATGGTTGTATCGAGGCACACATAACCTTAATGCAAACTACAGGTGAAACATATACTAAAGATCTGTTATAATAGTGAATTCGATTAGTATAAGAATAATTTAATGAAAATAAATTTTTAATTATTTCAAATACTATTTTTGTAAAACGACAAAACGTAGCTAGGCTAACTGACGTTGAAGTATACGTAGTGGCGAAAACACTGCTACAACTGATATCCACATATATTTAGAGAGGCGTAACCAACACAAATGTATATAAATCAGTTTTTGACATCTTCTAATTGTAATATTAATTTAAAACAAAACATGTATCGATATTATTTAAAATAAACAAATCTGGGAATCGATTAAATGCAGAAAATAAAAACAAAAGCATTAAATACAAACACGCAACAAAAATCTTTGAAACAAGTAAAGAAGGTTAGAACAATAATGGATTTAGTCATATTTAATAACTATATACAAAAATGAGTGTAGCGTAATAGTACGTTAACAAATCACACTTCGCCAGCGATATATATAAAGACGAAACGTTTATTTGTCTGCACTCTAACTTCTCTGATCCTTCTGGGCCAATATCAGCCAAAATGTATATGTGCACACTATGAATTGACCCTACTTCTAATTCTACTCTGTAATTCCTCTTGGTAAATTTCTTCCAGCCTACTGAGTCACTCCCAAATCATCTTGTCGGTTGACACTTTTGACAATGTTGAATATTCTGAAAGGATTCCAATTATGAAAGCTACTGAACTGTTTCTTAGGAACCCATAATTTTCTCATGATCTATAAGATGTTGGATGTTCAAGGGTAGAGTAATATTAAAATATTTATTTGTTGGTAAGCAAACTGCATACGCCATTTATGAAGAAACTTTGCGATAATTTTAAAATTTTGAGATGAAGTTCATGTTCAAATTATTGCTTGGAAGGATGTGGCTTGATAATCTGCAATCGTTTTAAGTTTATACATTCCCTGTCGCTCGACAGTTTGTACCATAATAACTGAGACTATCAATACATTGCAGCAAGACAATATGTAACAACTTAACTGGAGCCTCTGGAAACACATTATTGTTTGTTCTTATACACATCACTACACAAAGGGCTCTGTGCTCTGCTCACCACGGGTATCGACACTCGGTTTCTATCAATATAAGTCCGTGGGCATACCAATGGGGAGTAGGTTATAAGGTCAAAAATCATTTATATTTAACATATGTACTCATTTTTATCATATCTGTTAACCACCAACTCTTTAAGTCGTATATTTATATTGTAATTTGAATCAAATAACTAAACATTTCCACTTACCGTGTGTTAAATTCTAAGCGACATAATCAAACATAGACCAAAGGTTCGTAAAATTTTCTGAAAGGAGGGTGGTGGCTTGCTAATATAACATAGCGGGAGAATGGGCGAGTTCACTTTGTGAACGGGTATAAGGGTAAGACGAGCAATCTACATGTTACGCAAGTTTTTGTCAGTGTCTCAAGGATGTAGTTACTCGCCAAGTAATCTGACTATCCAAATAAGTTACAAGCGCAAAGGACATGTGTTTCACAGTAAAAGCTCACATTTAACTCTGAAAGAAATGGGCTTTTCTAGCTTTAGAACGTAAACGTTTCTTAACCACGTTAGATTATTTTTAATTTAACTGCATATTAAACACTTTCCTACTTTACAACACCGACGTTCTGGATATAGTAAGAACAGTGCTTTGAAAACAACTAATTTTATTATCTTCATGTTTCAAAGAATGTAGCTTCAAGTGCTTTGTTGTTGTTTGTTATTAAGCGCGCGCGCGCGCGCGTGTGTGTTTTCTTACATCAAAGCCACATTGGGCTATCTGCTGTGTTCACCGATGGAAATCGAAGTTCTGATTGTCCTAGGGGAAGAACTGTTATTAGGCACAAAGCTACACAAGGGCTATCTGTGCTCTGCCCATCACAGGTATCTAACCCCGGTTTCTAGCAGTAACTTCTCAAGGGTTTAGATATAATTTAGTTTCTTAGTTGTTTGTTTGTTATTAAGCGCAAAGGTATAAAATCAGCTATCTGTGCTGTTTCCATTGTGAGTACTGAAACCCAATTTTTAGCGTTATAAGCCCTTAGATGTACTGTTGAGCCATCAAAGGCAGTTTATTAATGGAAAACAACCTTACAACTTTATTACAATTCCGACATATGCACTGTATGTAAAAGAAAATTGTACTTTTTGTAAAACAACAACATATTCTACAGTACTAGGGAAAGTAGTGAGACTCGACCTGATGCTTTAAGAAAATGTAACTTAATTCTTTGATACCCCAAAAGATCTTATTTCCGCATGCTATGAAAGAAAACAGTGTACTCACCAGTTGTTAACGTTCCTTCAGTTGTCTAACAACGAAATAATATAGAAAGATACAATGCAGTACGCCTACACACAATATGGATCTACAGGCAACCTTCCTAACTTGTTTGTTAAGGTGTTAACCTAGTTTCTTCCCGCATTTACTCACAGTACCGTTAGGTGTATCACTATATGTTTGTGTGTTGTTAAGCGGCAGAGCTACGAAATTAACTCTGTGCACTGTCCACTGCAAGTATCATATCCTGATTTTTAGCGTCACAAGCCCTGAAAATTTTCCTGGAGCTACTGACGAGTTCACTTTTCCAATGTGAAGAATCGGCCCAGTATGAGTAGGTGGTTATGGCAACTCAACTCGTAATCTGAGGATCGCGGGTTCGAATCCCCAAACATGCTCGCCCTTTTAGCCGTGGGGGCGTTATAATGTGACAGTCAATTCCAATGTTCGTTGGTAAAAGAGTAGCCCAAGAGTTGGCGGTGGGTGGTGATGACCAGCTGCCTTTCCTCTCGTCTTACACTGATAAATCAGAAACGGCTGGCGCACATAGCCCTAGTGCAGCTTTGCTCGAAATTCAAAACAAACAGTAGAGAATCGAACCTCAGGTTTTAGAAGTGCAAGTCCGAAAATTTACCCCAGTCAAATGGGGAGGGCAGCATAGTGGTGAATAGAGCTTTGGAAAAGAATAGAACTGTGCCACATAATGCGTCATCGAACTCTTGTCAAGTAAGAACACAAGTTAGAGTATTATTATCAGCGACACAAACAACAGGTGTTACAAGATTTGCAAGTTTTGTGGAAATGAAGAAATTATTTCACACACAAGGTATTCGGAAAGTCACTGTATACTTGTATATTTATTAACAGACATGTTTAAATATAGAATACAGGAGGTAAATATGAATGGCAATTATAAACAATGTTGAAAGTGACCCCCGTTGACATCAATACAGGCCTGGATCCTTCTTATTTTATTTCTAAACACCGCTATTAGTTGCTGGCTTGAAATAGACTGAATGAATGCTGTTTTAAAACTGTATAGTGACTTTCTGAACACCCTGTAGTTAAAAAGAGTTGAACCAGACAACAAAATGTTCTTGAAATCATACTAAAAAGTGATTCAGCAATTACAAGATAAATATGCTCATTTTTCATTTATCCTACTTTACTATCTTAACTTTCTTATTCTTGTCCATTTGAAATCTTGGTACAAATAAAACTAGAATACTATATGATAACACTGTGGTATTCTAAGGTTAGTCTAAAACCAAATGAAAAGTCACAAAAAAAATAGCAGGAGATTTTAAGAATTTGTTCATGAAGAGTGCAATACAAATCGAATGCAAGTAAAAAAACACAATCACTAACCAAAGCTTGAAAGAGCTCAATTTTACAAATGTGACACACTGAAATTCAAAAGCACTGTAAATAATGAATATTCCATGTTTCTGACGTGGTTTTGGTTAAATAGAAAACTTCATCACTATGGGTGACAAATAACTAGAAAATATGAATATTTCAGTTTAAAAATAAATGAAACTTATTCTTTACTACCATTAAGTGTCAGATTTTTATAGAATTGGATTTTTTACAATAGGTGTCTGTGACTTACTGGCAATAAATTTCAATAATAAATACACAGCACAAAATCCCTTCGTTTTAAAATAATGTAAAACAAGTCAAATGTATGTACAAAAAATTTCATTACACTATTAGTTGTCACAGTTATACCCATGTCTTCAAATAATTGTCTTCACTTTGTCAAAATTCATAATGATGGGTTCAATTACTTTAGAACACCCTCTGACAAAACATTATTCTCCTCTACCTCTAACTCACTTTAGAAATTGCTTGTTTTGGCTCAACTCTTATGCAGTCTAGCTTTACCTTTACTTTCATTTTCACTAACTTACTTAGTGCTTACTTGCACTAACTTGGTTGCCTATAAATGGATACTGCTCAACTGAGGCTTAGAACTTTCTACAAACTATAAGAAGTTATGATGTAACAATACTAAATTAAAACAAGGAGAAAACTTAGAAGGTTTTTGTAACTTGACATCAATTTCCAATAACTGAACTTCACAACAAATGTTTTGTAAACAGTCGTGTTAGAAAAATCTGCTATAACTATAGCTTCTAAAAACAACTTACTTTAACACTCTTGCTATGTAAACAAGCTAAATAATAACTTTCATATTAAACTTAAAAATGAAAAAGTCATGTATATTGAGCATTACATAAATACAGATAAATATGTTCACTTCAAATGTAGTCTAATCTAATTACTGCAGTATTTTAATATAATATGCATTTCAATATTCTAAAAATGTATTTATTAACTGAAAATTATGCTCCCTGTATGTTGTTCATGTATGTAGTATGCAAATAAACTAATGAATTAATATGAAATGTAAAGCAAATGTAATAAACATGTCCATATGTCATTACCATCATCATTTTTCACACTAATGCATTTTCTAACCCACACAAGAAGTCTCTCCATCTACAATCGTCATGTGCCAAACTACTTCAAAGTGTCATCTAACCACCTTTCTAATGGTCTTCCTTTCCTCCATCTTCCCTCAACCACTACACATCACAATGTATACATATATAAAACCAATATTCACCATCATGGTCAACTACCATCATCTGTAACCATTACTGTATTACCACAACATAAGAAAAAAATCAACTCTTGTCATTATCACACAAAAATTTCATGTATGCAGAATATTTCACAGAATTATTTACAATGAACAGAATTTCATATATAGCACAGAGTTACTATAGAAATCATAAACTTTTTTTAACATTTATTGCACTTTTTGCAAATACAATACACACTACAGATCACCAAAATTATTTTATTAAATTTCAGATTTTCTTACTGAATGATTGAGAGTGATATAGGAATCCTTCTTTGTGGATTGTAGTAACTTAACAAAAGGTATAACAGCAAGTGGAGTTAAAATTCAACATGCTGAATTTTAATCCAGACTGTGTTGCCAAAGAAGTTCTTCAACTTCAAAATGAATTGTGGCTCTGTTAGACAAAACAGTACCACAGTTTCTCCATGTTTCAATCTACGAAGTAGTTGGCATAGTTTGTTTTGAATTTTGTACAAAGCTACTCGAGGGCTATCCATGCTAGCCTTCCCTAATTTAGCAGTGTACGATTAGAGGGAAGGCAGCGAGTCATCATCACCCACTACTAACTCGTGGGCTACTCTTTAACCAACAAACAATGAGATTGACTGTCACATTATAATGCCCCCACGGCTGAAAAGGCAAGCATGTTTGGTGCGACGGAGATGCGTACCCGCGACTCTCAGTTTACGAGTCGCACGCCTTAACCCACCTGACCATGCCGGGCCTAGTATCTTGTTAGAGATTAATAAAGGAAGCGTCAGATGTAAATACTAGTGATAAAGCTAAAAGTACCAAAGTATGGAATTCGGTATGTGAATGCCACGTAGTTGTTTATGGAGTGTTAGGTATCTTCGGTCAGTAGAATGTCGGTCATTCCCAGAAAAATAATGAGTCAAAAACCTTATTTCTTAAATAAATGGTGCAAATATATCAAACCCAGAGTTTCTGTAAAAATTATTTGACAATGTTCTACGTTATTCAGCTATGGTTGCACTTGTGTTTAACATGGTATTATTAAACACTAGAGCTTAAAACATTTACGATGGAAACTCCGCTCAAAACGAATGCTGAGACATCATATAATATTTTAAACGGAATCGACGACCTTTGAGTTTCATTATTAACACCTTAAAGACTATTAAAACACCAAATGATACAACACACAAATCCGACACTATTTAACTCGCATACGTGCAAAACCTGTAGTCACACGTAGCCAAAGCTTTCAGTATTCCTGTTTGATGGAAATATCAGGAAACATTCAGATCTGTTCTTGTTAAAACTAAACAAAGAACAAAACTAGCTACACTTTGCCCAAGCACGCCTTAGCCGAACACCACCATCACAGTGGGAGGTATTTGTAATTTAAAGGCAGCCCCAAGTGATGCAAGGCTGCACCATCCTTCCCAGCAATAAATTTCACTAACGTCTCTAACCTCTACTGCCTACTTCGGGGAGGAATATGTATTAAATGAGGTGTGTTCTTCCTCGAGAATATGCAAAGTTGTGCATATTCTGTAAAAAAATCAACATTCTCTTGCCCAGTGATTCATCAGCCAAGAAAATCAACATAATCTATGGGTCCTTTTCGACATCACTGTTAACAAGATCTAGAATGAACCAAAGATTCTTCATCTGCAAGAAATCCAAACGTCGCTGAAGACAAACAACTTACACAACTGAACAGAATCACTCCCTAGGTCAATAGTTGTACACTGGTCGTCCTGATACAATGCGTAAGAGGCAACCGTCACTTGAAACATGGTTCTACAATGTTTCAAAAGCCAGAGACTGGACTATCAACACCACTTTGGCGAGGTAGGTATTTTGGTTTAAACCAAGAGGTCGTCAGAAATTTGGATTTCTACCCCCCCCCCTGGGCTTACTTTTTGGATTAATATGAAATTGTTGTAATAGCGGTTTCAAAGTGAGAAATAATCGTATGCCTTGTCAATACGGGAGGTAAGGAAAAGCTGCGAATTTTTAAGGGAAAGATTCTCTCATATATGCAAAAACGGCTCGTTTGGGTTGAGAAAATATTTCAAATAGAAGAGCGAACAACGTTTCGACCTTCTTCGGTCATCATCAGGTTCACAAAGAAAGAGGTAACTGACCGGAAGCTGACAACGTTTGGAAGGGGTTGTGTAACTGAGTGTCGTAATGTAGAGGGCGGGATTAAATGTTTGAATATATAATTTTATTTATTTTATTATATTAATATAGATATAAAGGCGTTCCTTTATATTGGTTTATTTTGGGTTTAAGTTGTTGTATAAGTAAAGCTTCTTTCATTTTGCGTTTGTTTATGTTTGTTTCTTTATTTAGTATTTGAGTGTTTTCTATGGTGTTGTGTTTGTCAGTGTAGTTTTTACATGGTATGGACTTCAGTTTTGTACCTGGTTTTTAAATCAATATGGTGTTTACTGGAATGTTGTGTTTTGTTAAAGTTTTCCCAAATGTTTGTTATTTTTTTGCTAATGTCGGGAGCATATGGTAAGTTGCAGGATAAGGTTTTGTAGTTTGCCGGATCTTTAGGATTTTTTGTTGTTGGTCTAAGTGTGTGCGTATAATTTTTTCCATGTGTTTTTGAGGAAATTTGTTGATGTTGATGAAGTGCAGTTTTATTTTGTTGATTTTATCGTGTGAGCATAGTTTTGTAGCTGTTTTATTTGGTTTTTTAATAGAGTGAGTTTTTGTTTTGTTTCATGAGATGAGTTCCAGGGAATATATAATCCACTATGGGTGATTTTTCTGTGGATTTCTGTTTTGAATTGTGTATCAGTGCTTTTGAGATTAAGAAGTGCTATTTGGTTAGTTTTTTCCTGTTCATAGATGAACTTAATGTTGGGGTGTCTCGAGTTAACTTGATTGAAAAAACCAAGTGTGTGTTCTGTAGATGTGAATCCAGCAATTGTATCATCAACATCCTTTACCAGTATAGGTTCTTTGTGAACCTGACGATGACCAAAGAAGGTCGAAACGTTGTTCGCTCTTCTATTTAAAATATTTTCTCAACCCAAACGAGCCGTTTTTGCATATAAAATTCTCAACAAGTGGGTTTCTCGACATCACTGAAAGATTCTCTCTCTTCTCTTGAAGCCACTCACGTAGCTCTCCACAACTTGATCAACGCAAAGCTGCCACACGCGAAAATCGACTGGAAGAGCAAACGACTCACCCTAAAAGGGACTAAGGGGCCAGATTTATTTACAATATTTAACAATTACAAAAACGTACGATCTCCACAAACAATCAACGTAATAATTAACGTGACAATAAGCTGGGCCTCCACTCATGGAACAGCTAAAATAAACTAATGAGAGATATTTCGATTTAAAATAATTAATTTAGAATTAAACATCATCGGGGGAGGTCGAAGACTGAGCAATTTTTATTCGTCCCACTTGAAGATTATGAAATGACTTGATTTTGGCCGTGAAATTAAAAACTAGTGAGTGGTCAGGTTTGTTGTATAAAAATGGTCTCATTGTACATAACGTAACTCCAATAGATGACTGATCTCGGAGATATATTCCTTCAGGACGTCGGGGGCCTATAAATCCCACGCTAAAATTTGATGTGGGGTTAAAGGGGAGCACTCCGAGAAAACTCGTTTTCACTGGTAAAGTGTACGAGGTCTGTTAAAAAAATACGCGGACTGTGTGAATTGCGCGGCTCCAGTTGGTTCCAGGGTAACCCGCTTGGTGTCGCTAGGTTCGCACAGATCAGCCGATTACGACACCATTTCCCGATTGCAGATATCTTCATTTGTGTATTAGCTATGCGGTTTTTAGTGAAGTGCGATTTTTTCGTTTGACGGCTTTCAGAATGAATGACCTGAAGGAGCAACGACTTGCTGTGAAATTTTGTGTTAAACTTGGAAAATATGCAACTGAAACTTTTGCTATGCTTAACACGGCTTACGATGATGTTGCTATGAAGTGTACGGCATGTTTTAAGTGGCATAAACGTTTTAAGGATGGTCGACAGTCCATTGAAGATGATGAGCGTCCTGGACGTCCTTCCACGTCGACAAAATCAACACCCTGGTGAGGGCAAATCGACGTCTGACTGTTAGGGAGCTTGCTGAAAAGTGTGGGATATCAGTTGGATCTTGTTAAGAGATTTTGACCGAAAAATTGAAGATGCACTGCGTTGCTGCAAAATTTGTGCCACACCTGATGACGGACGAACAAAAAGCCCATCGCGTCCAGGTTTGTCAAGAACTGCTTGATCGTTCAGAAGAAGATCAAAACTTCTTGTCAAGGATCATAACAGGTGATGAATCATGGGTTTATGGTTATGACATTGAAACAAAGGTCCAATCATCCCAGTGGATGGGTTAAACATCCCCCAGACCCAAAAAAGCTCACCAAGTTATATCCAAGGTCAAGGTGATGCTGACAGTTTTCTTCGATGCTAAGGGTGTTGTTCACCACAAATACCTCCCCAAAGGCTCCACATTGAACCAGACTTACAACATTGAAGTTCTAAAACGTCTGAGAGACGCCATCCGTCGCAAAAGGCCAGAAATGTGGAGGAGTACCGACTGGTTTTTCCCTCACGACAACGCTTCAGCCCATTCAGCTCTCATGAGTTTTTGGCCAAATACTCGATCACTGTTCTTCACCCTTCTCCTACTCACCTGACCTTGCTCCTTGCGATTTTTTCATGTTCCCCAAGACCCTTGAAAGGAAGAAGATTTGAGACGATTCCCGAGATTAAGGCAAATGCGACGAAGGAGCTGGAGGACATTACAAAAGAAGCGTACCAGGACTGTTTAAACAAGTGGAAACATCGTTGGGATAAGTGTGTGCGTTGGGGTGGAGAGTACTTTGAAGGGGTCCCAGACCTGTAACTTCTGAATAAAGTACATTTTGTTTTATGACGTCAGTCAGCGTATTTTTTGAACAGACCTCGTATAATATATAACTTTTACCGCAGATGTTTTTCTGCCCGCCAGTGACACCTACATTACAAATTTCCTACTAGTAATTTTAAAACAAGTTTGTAAATATCGAGGACTGTTTAAAAATATACAAAACATTTTTGCTAATAAATCGCTATTGGTAAATTAACAAATATTTTATCTATCAACTAATCCTCGTAAACCCCTCCTTCAAGTTCCACATCCATAACTATAACATTCTGATTAAATACTCATTGTTTTCAGTTACATATAAACATTATATGTAATGTATCACAATAACCAAAGAGCCTCTTACCCTACTTTCGGTCTACCGTCTAACGTCACAAATATTAGACACCCAAACTGCTTAAGTATTTATGCAATATCCAGAAGCATAGAAAACACAGTATGTTATCGAACCATTAGTCACAATATTAACAGCTGGAAACTAACATCGGACAAACACAACCTGATCCGCAAGATACGCCGCTTGCGCCATTTGTTCGTAAACACACGTAACATATCTGCTTTGTACATCAAGGGGAAACGAACCTCAGATTTTAGCGTTACATGATCGCAATTTTACCTGTCCTATCGGGGGACAACTTGAAAAATCAAATCCGGAAGTTTATTAGGAGCAAGAGTTACGAAGTTGAGAAAACTTCTGTATTTTTCTCGATAAAGCAAGACCAGATCTGTAAACAAACAATAAATATATACACAGATGATAAATAAAACTGAAAAATATTACACACCAATACTGATACTACAGCGAAAACAAAACTTGTTTAACAACTATTTCCAAGACACCTTCATCAGCCTAGATAGTCTGATAACAGTAATTACAACTTAGCCGTTAATCATATAACCAACAACCACCCTGACTCTCCCCCTCGGCTACAATAACAATCCAAATACGATTTCAGAAATTAAAATGTACACTGAAGGTCTTAATCGTCTTTGAAGAATATCTCATAAACCATATCCTTAAAAATGCTTCTTATCATTTCTCACTCATTTCACTATTTAAATTCTTTTTGGGTATTACCCAACAAATGGATAAGATCTACTGCAATTATTCCCAATATTTCCACTTGTTTTTTCAATCCATGTATGTACTGAATTTCTTCATGTGTACTAGTATCAAAACAATGTGCGCAACCAGTTTTGCTCTTTTTGGGGGGAGGGGAGGGGGAGCGATATCTTTAGACCATCTACCCTATTGTATCATTAGACCGCTTTATAATGCTACCAGTTATTTCTGCTTTAGGCCTAGCGACTGTAAGTGTCATTAAGGCCGTCAGTGTGTTGAGAATCCTCACCATTACTGAAGATGTTTCAGGTTTTTCGCAATACATGTGCTAAACTGCATATAAATACCACCCCTCTCAACAACTAAACTCGGGCATCGCAATGTGCTGATGACTTAATCTCACGTCTCCCCCCACCCAGGGATGTATTAACGCATAGGCACACGAGGCGGCAGATTTTGACCAAAAAAAAAAGAAAGAAAAAGAATGAACACCATTTTAAAATGTAGTCCCTGGTTATTAATTCCCCCTGCCATTTATGCCGCCCCAATAACCTCTTGAATCTGGACCCACCCCACACTCACTATTCCACCACACCGTCGCGTCGGTCGCTTCAAGTTTAAAAGATTTCTAACCTTCCCTCCCTGAGTCCCACCTTATACGCCCAACCCCCATTTCAATGCTGCCAGTAAAAAGTTGCAAAGTGCTGATATGGACATCGGACTTGTAGTCGAGCTTTATGCTTCCTTGCTGCAGTTTGTGAAAGATTCAAGAGAACTGTTCGATCATTTTGAAGACAAGGCGATTTTGAAGTTCAGTATGAAGACGTACGAAATTAAGCGAAAAAGGAAGCAAAAATTTTCAGATGGTGACACCCAGGCAGTGGAAGAAGGCAGAGAGGCATTTAGAGTAAATGTTTTCAATGTGATCATTGACAGACTTTGCTCAGAACTACAGCGAAGACAAACCGCTTATGTAGAAATCCACGCAAGGTTTGGATATTTGTTCAAGATAACAAATCTTGAACCCACTGATGTCATCAGTCAAGCTGGAACACTGTTGAAACTCTACCCCAATGATTTGGTAGTGAGCTTCGTAGATGAATGTCTACATTTCCGCGCACATCTTGTGAATATGAAAGTGCAAAATGATGACTCTACTGCGTTAGCAGTATACAGAAATCTGCGAGCTAAAGGACTTCAAACTGTATATCCAAACCTGGATATTGCTATGCACATGTTTCTGTGCATTCCAGCAACTAATTGTACATCAGAGAGATCTTTCTCGGCTCTCAAACGTGCGAAAAATTACTTGAGATCAAGAATGGCAAAAGATAAACTAAATGTCCTGTCACTCCTCGCCATTGAAAGTGATATTGTTTGTAGAATAAACTATGACGATGTAATAAACATGTTTTCGGAACAGAAGGTCAGGAGAAAGCCTGTATATTCAGCCGCAGAATAATATTTAGTGATAATTGATTTTGATATTTTATTTTTTATTGTGTTGGAAAATAAACGTTGTGTTGATTTTGAATGCTAACAACTGTGTTTGTCTGTTGTTGTGATGGTGATGCTTGGTGCAAGTTGTGGCACGGAGGGGGGGCGGCAAAAGTATCAACCTAACCTTGTGCCTAGGGGCGCCGAAATCCTAAATACGTCTCTGCCCCCACCAACTCACAGCTGACAGGGGTGGGAGAAGAAAATGGTGGATTCTTTCCGATTCTTCAAAACCTCGAGCGCACATCATCTATAAAAGTTTAATAGCAAATCATCCGGACTAATGAAAGTTATATGACACACCCATCGTCTTTCGAATACAATAACTTTTCTTGGTATTATCAACTTCAATAATGAGTTCATCTAGGACTCACACGTCAACGAAATATTTCAAAAAGTGCGAGTTTCAATTCGTCATCTATTTCGTAAGGAAGACAACGTTCACAGCTGTAAAGGTTCAACTTACTTATTAACAAAGTTTTTTTAGAATAACTTCTAGCATGTTGGTTAATACTTTCCATCAATTACAAACACTAAAAAACCGTACACTCTGTTTCAATTTGTCACTTTCCGACCTACATTACTACACGCAAATATGGTTCTGGCAAAAACGAATCTCCCCTGACCTTGATGTACGAACACTTCGAACTGTACCCTTACTGCACGTTGGTTCAATTTTCATTCAAATACAGATCTTCAGTTTTTATTGTTTCTTAAAACTTTTATTTCAGCTTTTCTTTCAGACCCTATTTTCATCTGTTTGTTTGTCATTGTCGAAATCCAGTTACTTCACCTGTACTCAAACATGTCGTAAACTTAGCTCTATTGCGTGTACAGATATGGTTTAGTTCGCTTCTTTTATTTACGGTTCCTTGAAACATTTATATTGTTATATTGATAAATTTTTTTTTATTTTTACTAATTCGTTTCATTACATACGCATACGTGCGTGTGTTCCATCTATTTCTTTTCATAAAAATTATACATCTTTTTTTGCTTTGTAATATTGTTTGTATCACGACCGGGACGAAGGAAAATTGCTTATAGCTTATAACTTAATTTCTGAACACCAAAAATATGAATGATTAATTCTCAAATTATTTCAAAGTCTGCCTACGAAGTGACCTGAAAAAAGACGGGGGGATAATCTTAACATCGTTCTTTCTACTTGATCTACTCGTGTATACTAGCCTCCATGACAAGATATCTGCTACACAATTACATCTTTGTTTGTTTACATAGTTACACTTTTTCAAAAAAACAAACAAAACAGAAGTATATGGACAGCTCGGCCGAAAGAACCAGACTTCTATAAAACTATTCAATTCTGCAATTATTGATACTTGAAATCGTTGGTACTCAGTGAAACTCCATAATTACAGAATTGAGGGAAAGCAAGGCAATTGTAAGTTCCAGAAATGTCTTTTATCCATGAGTTATTTTACCAGTAAAGGCGTCATTACGTAAGACAGAAATGTTTTATAACAGGATTTATATGTGTGTGTGTGTGTGTGTGTTTAAACAAAAACCAGAACTGACCTTAACATTCATTTAGAGACAGGTGGGGTAGGAAGGGGGGAGGAGCTAAGTTGGTTTGTTCGTTTAGAACTTTTTCTGGATTTGTGTTTTGAGAACGGTTTATTTTTAAAATTTCCAGAATGTCTAGCATTTAATCTTTCATCTTCTTGAAACTAAACACCAATTTGAACCAGAAAAATTAGCAAAATCTTACATGCTTGTAAAAATGGTTAAAAAAACAGTTTAAACATTTTAGAAATAAATAGAAGTCTTAAAACAAATCCATAAAATGTTTTAAATGACCAAATTAACTTGAGAACTTCCGCATTTGTCTCTAGATAAATGTCAAAGACACTCCCGGCTCTTTGTTTGAACACACGTCCCCGGTGGTACAGCGGTAAGTCTATGGATTTACACCATTAAAATTAGAGGTTTGATTCCCCTCAATAAACGCAGCAGACAGCTCGATGTGGCTTTGCTATAAAGAAAATCACACACACATAAACATATATATAAAGTATGTTACAAAACACTTGTCTGTCGGTTTCGATTCGCTTTTTTATTTGTCATAATTCCTCTTTCTTTTCTCTCATATATCATCAACAAGTATCATTCCACTATTAAATACAGTTGGGATTAGCTAACAAGTAATCCCTAAATTTTGAGCTGCTGAGGAGAAATATAAGTTTCTAAACACTCCATTATATTTAGCTCTGGGATCTTTTTGAACTCAAGATTAAATAGTTTAAAATGAAAATACCTGCCAAGATAAAATAAATAATTTTCAGTTTAACAACTACACACCCAAACATGCAATAGACGTATAAATATAATGGATCAGTTTGTTTTTATGTGAAATTTAGAGCAATATTAGCGCCATCAGGCGAGTTTTTACTAAATTATATAAACATTTATCGGGAAACCTTTAACGAAAACGTGGAACGAGAAAAGCCATGTGTAAAAATGTAACATACAAATATAGCGTAAACAAAGGTAAAATACACTGCTGGCCAAAATCTTAAGGCCAATGAACATAAAGAAAAAACATGTATTTTGCGCTGTTAGACTCAACCACTTATTTGAGTAGTTTTGAAAGATGAAAATAAGAAAAAGGAAAAAAAAAAAACTTTTTAGCATTTAATGAGGAAAATGTGAACACTACGAAATTAGCCTAAATACTAGTTGGTCAAATGTTTAAGACCGTACTGAAACGAAGCGTTAATCGGTAAATACGTAACGAAAGTTAGTCATTTGTGTTCAAGCATTAGCGTTGTCAACATCTCCCACTAACATCTCCTGTGTTACACTGGGAAAAAACATGGCAAAACCTAAAAAGCTGACAGAGTTTGAACGTGGCAGAATTGTCGAGCTACAAAAGCAATGTCTTTCTCAACGTGCCATCGTTAGTGAGATTGGGCGTAGTAAAACTGCTGTTGCAAATTTCTTAAAAGACCCTGAGGGATACGGAACGAGAATTTCAAGTGGTTGGCCCAAGAAAATTTCGCCGGCGTTGAGCAGGAGGATTCGACGGGTTGTCCAGCAAGACACCAGCCGATCGTTGAACCAGATTAAGGCCCTTACGGACGCAGAATGCAGCCTCGAGAACAATAAGACGGAATCTATGAAAGAAAGGCTTAAAAAACCGCAAATGTCTACAAAGGCCACGCCTCCTTCCACACCACGAAACAGCTCGGTTAAACTTCACTGAGAAGCACAAACATAGAACGTAGAAAAGTGGACGAAGGTTTTGTTCTCTGATCAGAAAATATTTAACCTGGATGGTCCAGAAGACTTCCAACGTTACTGGCACGATAAGGATATCCCACCAGAGACATTTTCTACACGACACAGTGGAGAAGATTCCATCACGATTTGGGGCGCTTTCTCCTTCCATGGAACAATGGAGCTTCAGGTTATATACGGGTGTCAAAGAGCAGCTGGCTACATTAGCATGTCGGAGAGAGCGTCGTTATAAACTAAAGGCCCTCGTTTGTGTGGAAATGACAGGATCTTTCAGCAGGATAATGTTGCAATCCATAATTACCGTAGGACAAAAGACTTTCTCATGGCGAATAACGTGATTCTTTTGCATCATCCAGCGTGTTCGCTTGAGCTGAACCCCACTGAAAATGTTGAGGGTGGATGGCAAGGGAAGTCCATAGAAATGGACGTTAATTCCAAAAAGTGCATGAACTTCGTGAAGCCATCTTCGCCACTTGGAATAACATTCCAGCCAGTGTGCTGCAAACGCTGATATCGACCATGCCAAAGCAAATGTTTGAAGTTATTTGCCATGACGGCTGCGCAACTCACAACTGAGATCTCTTGTTGAGCATTTCCTATCCTGTTTAGGACTTCTTTTTGTTATGGTCTTCAACTCTTGACCAGCTAGTATTTAGGCTGATTTCATAGAGTTCACATTTTCCCTAATAAATGCTCAAAAAGTTTTTTATTTTTATTTTCCCTTTTTTATTTTCATCTTTCGAAGCTCTACTCAAATAAGTGGTTGAGTCTAACAACGCAAAATGTATATATTTTTTCTTTATGTTAATTGGTTTTAAGATTTTGGCCAGTAGTGTATATGTTCACGTTTGTTCGGCACCAGATTTTTTGGTCGTTAAGGTTCTGAGAGGGTCAGCTACATTTTGGACGTCTTTCCTAAATTAATGATTTAAAAACTGACAAATGCTACAGAAAGTATTCTAAGAAAAAAAAATGATTCAACTTCTACGTCTTTTCAGGGCCGTGTCCTTGATTATATTGCTAGTAGCATTTAGTATCATTTTAAAATCTTCGCTTTATTTGTCCACAAACACTCATGAATATTTCATATCGTAGTATTTCGATTCATTTGGTTATATAAGATCACAAATAGTTCCGAAATCAAACCTCACTTGTTCGCAAGAGATATTCACCAGCACATACTTAAACATAAAATACAGGTTTTAAATACCATAATGAAATCTAACTCTTGGCCGGATGATTATGGCATTCGACTTGAAATCTCTGGGTCGTGGGCTCAAATTACCGTCACGTCAAACACGTAAGCCCTTTCAGCCCCACGGTAGTGGAGGCATTACAATATAACAATCAATCTCAAAATTCGTTGATAAAAGAGTAGCTAATGAGTTGGTGATGGGTGGTGATGACTAACTGCATTCCCTTGTGTTGCTAAATTAAGAAATAGCCCTTGTCTAGCTTTATGCGAAATTAAGAAATAAACGAAACAATTTAATGTCTACAACAGGTGGTCTTATTTCTAACTTATAAATTTGATGATGAGAGGTACTTAGTCGTATCAACATCATGTATTATATAGCGATCTCTTTCTCTTAACAAGCCCTCCAGTGGCTCAGCGGTATGTCTGCGGACTTAGACGCTAAAATCCGGGTTTCGATACCCGTGGTGGGCAGAGCATAGATAGCCCATTGTGCAGCTTTGTGCTTAATTCTAAACACTAACAAAAAATTCTCTTAACAAATTACTTTTGTATAATTTTATCAATGTAGCGAAACGACCAAACTGTCAAACAGTCCTTTAGTGGAAATAAGCTTGTATAATTATGTCAAAATGTTACGTTTGTGGATTTTGGTAACTCTGAAAGCTGAGTATTGAATTCTGTATTTTTTGCAATTTCTCAAGGTTTGTTTTTGATACATTTAACTCTGCTGGGTGTACATATTGTACTACTAGTCTGATATATCATTTATAAATTGTAATAATGTTTTGTGTGGATACTCATGTGTTTTTGCCTGTTAGTGTTACTGAAATAGTTTTCTCGTTGCTACATGTTTTTTTTCTTAATGTCATACATATGTTTTCTCAAAGGTAATTTTGAATCATACGTTAGGCTTAGACATTTTGCTGACGAACTGTAATCATGAAGAGGTCGCTCAGGTATAATTTAGGGCGGTCTATACGTGATGTAAGTGATATTGCAATATACATATATATATTAATTTTGTTTTCGATACATTAATTTTAAGTCTATATTTCTAATATTACTGAAGTATTTACTTTAAAACTGGTTGTAAATTGATGATGTTAACTGTGTGATACATCCTGAATATTTAAGTGATTTTTTCATACACAATACATCATTTCAGTAATTACTGCAATGGAAGGATTAGTTTGTATTATTAGGTCTTTGATCTTGTAAAATGTATGTAATTAAAACGTATCGTGCTTTAATAATGAGGTTATAAGACGGATTGCACTACTAATGCAAAGTTGAAGTAATAAACTTCTCATAATTTAATAAGTAAAGACAAGATTAATTCAAAATGTTAGAAAATCATGTATAAAGAGAGGGAGTACAAAAACTAAATGATTCCCAGCCTGGTTTTGGTTTTTAAGGGGTGAGGTTTAGTAACCATAGTATTTTTTATGTATATGATGAATCAGCATATAATCTGTTAACGATTATAGCCAACTTGTGTACTCGTTGAATGTAACGAATGAAAAATTGTCCACTGTAAAACTGTACAGGGGTTAAGTTTTCACTAAATTTAGTTTTATAGAATGTGTAAAACATTACAAGTAAAAATTTTGATGGCATATTTCATAAAATATGAAAATACTAATATATTTTAAGTTTTTAAACTTTATATTTTACTTTATACAGCTTGTAAATACTGAACATAGATACAAATTTATGGATAAGTGTAATATGAAACTGTCATTTGCAGATGAAAACACTACAGCATGTAGTCAGATACAAACATGTAGGTAAAGTTTAATATGATATTGTTGCCAGCATATAAAAACACCACAGTTGCAAGATACAAACTTACAGATACATTCCTTATAAGTATGCTAGGATATGTGGTCACATAGAAGTTGATAGATAAGCATACTCTGTAACTGACAAAAACATTACAGTACACACTCAGATACAAACTAACATGCATGTTTACTACAAAAACATTATAGTACATGATTAAGTATCAACTGATAAATAATGTTACGATGAAAACACAGTAAACACCACAGAATGGTCAGATACAAGTTGATAAATATGGGAATTTTCTAACAAACACTTCTGTAAGTGAAAAAAGTGATAAATGCAGAGAAATTGGGACTGGGTCTTTAACCCAAGTTCTTTGTCTAACAGAGCCACCTCTTAATGTAAAAGTATAAGCCAACCATATCTTCTTTCACTCAAAATGCTTTTTAACTATTAGTATGTACCTCATACTACTGTGTGTTTACTTATCAGTTTTTCACTCACAATAATGTTTGTTAGAAAGTATGCTTTTATTGATTTATAATATGAATTCAATATAGTAATAATAAACTTAAATTTAACTCTAGTTATACTTCTGTGATTTGGTTGTTGATGGTAAATGAACTCACTAATTCTTTAGGCTCTCCTATTAACTCTTTGTATATACACTTGGTTAGTTTGGTGTGTTTTATGCTGTTTTCTCCTATGCATTGGATATATGTGCATTTATTGACATTGTGTGTGTGTGTATGTTTAAAGTGTCCCCTTCCCAGTACATTGTTTATGTATACATGTGTGTGTGTATATACAGGGTGGTCGCTAGAAAAGCGGAAAATTTGTCAAACAGCTATTTATTTTTACAAAGAATAACTTTTACAAAGCTTTTTAAAGGCATATGTTATATTACACTCATAGATGCTCAAAATTATTAAAATCATGCATTTTATTCATGATGTGAAGAAATCAAAATAGAAATCATTTTATTCATGATCTCATCTGACCCTCAAATTTTCCGCTTTTCTAGCGACCACCCTGTACATATAATTTTGTTTGTTTAACATGTCCCCTTCCCAATAACAGTCAAATCTAATTTCTGCACACAACCCTGCTGTAGCTGCATTTAAATACATTGTGCTCATAACATCTGACTAAGACTAATTTAAATTACAATAGTTTCATGCTACTTAGACATTTTAACGCAAAATTCAAAGCTATAGAAACAATATATTACAAAGTCACTGTTGCTGCATTCTCTTTTTTCTTTGTGGTTCAATTATTGCTAAAGGCAACTGTAGTATTTGTTCTGTCAAGTTTATCTAGTGTTTACATTTTTTTCTGATTACTTCATACACTTGGTTGACAGAATGATGAGAGAAAGTATTACAAGAATTACCATTATTTAGAGTATCTCAGATAAAAAAAAAGTGTTTTTTTGGTGTGTTTTTTACCTATTTTCATGTTTTTTGACTGCAGTGGGAACCTGTGACTGGCTGCTCAAACTTTTCACTCTTGTTTCACCAAGTATTGCATATTTCAACCTGACTAATACTAAATTTTTTTAATTATAAAGTAACCTATTTTGTCAAGTTAACATCAAATATCTATTTATAGACTAAAATCAAAGAAGATGCACATTGTGAATAAGTAATAATTTTCTTTGCACTAAAACTACACTAGTAAAATCATATTATTGTATATTTCAATGCAACAATTCTACAATAATATTATTATGGGCTACCATATAGAAAATAAAAGATATTAAGTGGACTTTATAGCAGTTTGGTCAGCTGCAAATTGATATACCAGTGTAGTGTGTAGCTAATAAGTAACACTGTATGTTCAACCATAAACTAAGAAACAGAATTTCATTGCATAACTTGGGCTTTATTTTTGGAGTAAGTAGAAACTACAGAATTTTATCTTCTACAGTTTTAAACGTTATATCTTTCACAAAAATAGTGATGTTCAAATATTAAAATATTGTTTGCAATGTTAAATTTGTACTTTTATTGAAGAAAAACTGAATGTGATATCTTTCTTCAAAACAGAACAATCATTTTTCTAGATGTAACATTGTTACATGAAAGTAAAATATTTACACTGCTGATGCTGAACCTTTTACTTTAGATATCAATATGAGTTCTTTTAAATTAATAAGAGACACTCAAAGTGTAGGTACCAAGACTGTACGTTTTTGTATTGGCAAGTCAATTGAATTTTCTAAAAAGTCTAAAACCAACAGTATCAATGCATATCATGAAACTTTAGGTATAAATGAAATTTTACTGTACTTGGTTCTCATAAATATTAGTTAACTTTTAGAGAAGAGCTTTATAACAGGGGTGAACAGAAATATTGAATGATAAATCATAGAAAAAAAACTCACCCTAAAATGAGGACTACACAATATGGATTTTAGTTCTTGAACTTCAAGTATCATGTTGTTAGAATATTGACCAAGACATTGTAACACCTATGAGAAACCAATAAGAACAATTAAAAGAAGAGATGAATAACCACCTCTATACTTATATGATCAAAAAATATTAACATCCTTGCAATTGAAAATGCTTAAAAAAAGGGAGATTGTTATACCATGTAATATAGGGAATATGTAGAAACAAACAAAAAGTATTTTGTCACAGAAAGTGCAAACAATACTTAAACTTAAACCAAACTAATTGTGTTTGAAGTTGATAGAATAACCTTCATTTTTGTGAAATAACAAACATATCACAATAAAAAAATCCTATTAAACCTTGTGAGTAAACTATATTTGAAAAGTATAAATCTAAGAAACTTTTCTGCAAGGTATAACATTAAAAACTAAAATTGTATTTGGACTTATCAAAATCATACTTGTGCTAATTACTAATACATTTCAAATTCCCATAGATAAGTAGTCTTTCATCTTAATAAATAATAATTGTATTTCTATTTTGTATTTATGACTAAGCTACTATGACTACCTGCTGCCATCTTTAAGTTTAAACTACTGATCAGAGGGAATGTTGTTTGCCATTAGTATCCTACCACCTATGATAAATAATTCACTGTCATCCTTATAATGCACTCACAGCTTAAAGTACAGAGAATATTTTGTTATTGTATATAATCAAAGCCAGTTCATCTGTTATGAAGTCCGATCAACTAAGGCTGTGATAACAGGTAACAATTCTCAGAAGAATGAAAAAAACATTATAATTTACTTATGAATGGATGATTATTTTGGTGTTGCTATCCTTTCTAAAATCTTCAGATCATTTTCCATTTAGTTTCTTAGGAAGGTTTACATCCAACTTCTTATGTAGATCTAATGATGAAAGTCATTTAAATCTAAAACAGCTTCCCTCTAATTTTCATTTTCAGTGATACACTTCTTTGGAGAATTCACTAATGCTTAACTCATACCTTTCCTTGAAACCATCACTCATGATTTTTTAAATGTAAAATCCAACCTATTTAGTATTGCTGAAATGATTAAATTACTATACCTAAATGTTCTGTTTAGTTATGTCTTCCATGCTTAGGTAAACAAAGCCTCATAAAAATTAATTCATCTAACTGTTATATAACCACTACACACGGATTCATCTGCGAATTGTATTTAAACCAATATATTAATTAAAGCTATTTCCAATTTAAAAGGCTGTGCTCTGACCTTGCTTCATACATGGATAGTCTAATCATATACATGTGATAGCTACAAAGCTACCTAAATCGCAAAAGCAGATGACATTTAAATGTGTCCATCAACATATAGGTATTTCCTAAAGATATGGTCAGTCTGCACAGAAGGTCAAACTACTATACACATATCTCATCAACAGATACTAAAGTTTTAACTGTGGGCCACTCAGATTTGGAATATTTATTAAAGATTCTACTTCTTAAACATAATGTCCCTAACTCAAATAATAACTCATCCAAGATGTAATAATGGTTCTTTCAATGGAACAAAAACCTTAACATGGTTGCTGCTATGTATTAATAATTCTGCCACCAGTAGTATTAATAATTCCTGCCCTAGTGCCATTAAAAAGGTTGGTTGTGACCCACCAGTGGGGCACATAGCAGCATATGCATTAAGAGTAATTGTAGTGTTAGAATATGTATTTGCATGGTTATGTAGCTAAGGATGAAACACTATATTTAATGTTAGAACAATATCTTCAAACTACACTTTTTATAAATTAATTAAAAGTCCTGAGGGCTGCATGTCAAAGTCTCTTCAAATTAATAATTTCTTATATTCATATCAACCACAAATATATTAAATGTAAAGTTGTGTTGAAGTAATATCCTTTATAACCTTCCTTTGGACCCTTTTCAGTCATGTCTTTTTTATTTGTGTGACAAATCCACTAGAGAAGATTAACATACAATGGTTTAGTGTACTACAAAATTTGAGTAATTTTGATATAAGATTATACCTCAATTCACATTAAAGGTAAACATTAGTGTTAACATTACAAACAATTATAACTGGACAGCCTGATAAAGATTATGTGTGTATAATCATAAATGCCATAACCACTTTCAACAGTAGACTGTCTCTGCCTATAAAAATTATCAAGGAATTGCAATCTACAACCATGTCTTTTAAACAACTCACATAATTAATAATCAAGACACTAACTGTGTACAGAAATGAACAACAAAACAAATAACCAGTGCTTACCTCCCTTGTTTTGTCCATGGAATCAGATGGTGGACATGTAATTGGGCTGTAGGACCTCATATTAATTTTGTCATACAACTGA
Source organism: Carcinoscorpius rotundicauda (assembly GCA_011833715.1). Lineage (NCBI taxonomy): Eukaryota > Metazoa > Arthropoda > Merostomata > Xiphosura > Limulidae > Carcinoscorpius > Carcinoscorpius rotundicauda. Next base: position 55,601,610 of record CM022395.1, read on the forward strand.
AACACAAAACCACTCGATATCAAAACACATTCAAAGAATTATTTTCATTATTCAAATTATCTTCCTCTGAAAACCATTTATAACTACTATAATTATAAATTTATTTACTCTGAACACCAGAGGCCCTCTTCATCTACGTCTTATTTGATCAATAATTTGTTTCTTTTAAATTCTTTTTGCTCAAATCTGCACAAAAGCTAAATACGTGTAGCTACTCCCAGTTTTAAACTGAGAGACAAGAGGGAAGGCAGCTAGCTAGCTAGTTACCAGGACCCTCCTTCTATTTTTAGGCTACTCTGATCAAACAGTGAGACTTATCAGTCACAATTATAATACACTAATGACTCCACACTTTGGATCGCATTTTATGACAACAGGATGCGAATTACGAATTTATTGTCGAGGGCAATAATCATTAGGCCACCCTGCCTCTTGATAAATATATTATATATATTTATTTTATAACGTATTATAATTTATTACTCTTATGCAACAATATTATGTATTATTATACAACTCCATTGTCAATGAACAACTTTTTTAATACGACATTACAAATTTGTTCAATGGTATTCCATTTACTAATTAAATTGGAATAATGTATTATACATTATTATACAATTATACATCGTTAATATTTATCTATATCACACATTAAAATGAAGAACAAAAGTTATCCAGGCTTAAATATGTATTACTTGGTAATACATTCTAATATTTTATTACATTTATAGTTCGTATTAACAAAGTTTGAGCAAAACTATTTCAAGTATTTGAATTTGCCTATTTTTAGTTTGTACTTAATGAGTGCCAAAGCTCAGGACAGATGGCGCCATATACGGATACAAAACAATTTAAATTTATGAAACAGAATACTTGGCAAAATAAAAACGAAAATATTGGATATGTATCAACAGAATGTACAAGAAATTTCAGAATGTATAACTGAAATAAAAGATCTTAAATCACTATTAGAGCTTTCGTTCAAATAAAAGTTATGAATTTATAAAAATATCAGTAAATAATGGTCAACACAAAGGGAATTAACAAAAAATCAAGAACCAGTATTCAGTATTACAAAAGAACATATAACAGTAATTCAACATCTTGAACAGTATGTATGGAATATTAAAACTGAGATCCAGGGAATATATGTGTATTTTATTTATAGTAAAGCTACATCGGGCTACGAAATGCATGTCTTGCTCATCATACATATAACAGAAAAGATAAAATCGCTTTTACACAGACAGCTGTCATACAAACTAGAATTACGGTCCCTTTTACCACAGTTCTGAAAATTAATATAAATAGTTTGGTTTTGGGTCTTTGAATTTCGCGCAAAGCTACACAAGGACTATCTGCGCTAGCCGTCCCTAATTTAGCATGTAAGACTAGAGGGAAGGTATTTAAGTTACCACTACCCACCGCCAACTCTTGGGCCAGTGATTTACCAACGATAGTGTAATTGACCTTTACATTATAAAGCACCTACGGCTAAAAGAATGGAACGAGGATTCGAATCCACGTCCCTTAGGTTACAAGTCAAACCGGGCTCATAAGGAAGAGGTTTGATAATAATTTATTACGTTTAATTGTAAGACAAAGCAGTAAATATGAAATTTTTAAAGAATAATTTTAAGGAAACTAACGATTTATGAGAATTATGTTTGTCAGTATTTACCTACTAAGAACAATATAAATATTAATTCAGTTCCACAAAAATAGAAAAAGTAAAAACAATCTTGGAATAACATCACACTATAAATTAACTTGAAAAGTAACACACTGAGTTAATAGAAAAACCAAATATGCCAACAGTGGTAAGATTTTACTATTTAGACGATTGCTTATTTGAGAATAAAATGAAAAATACTTATTTGATTCCATTCTATGCAATATAGTAGTATCTGCAGGGGAGATACCTATCTAACAAATTTTAACTTTAAAGCAATATTACCAGATTTATCATAGTATGACTAAATTACATTAAAAATTAATTATATACTAACAAAATATTACATAAACTCAGTAAATCTATTCAAAAATGGCAAAAAATAAACACACATGTATAAAAATCTGAAGAACACACGGATTAGAAAATTCCCAAAGTGAATAAGGAAATATTTAGAGAAAGTTTGTTACATCAAATTTTATAATAACATTCGAAAAGAAATACGACCATTGTTTAGTTATAAAAATATAAACATTGAAGAATCAGTATGAAAAGCATGGATAACTTACAGAGAAAAGACAGAAAGTGTATTCGCAGTGGCCCGGTATAGCCAAGCGTATTAAGGCTTGAGGGTTGCGGGTTCGCATCCAGCTTCGCACAAAACATGCTCGCCTTTTCAGCCGTGGGGGCGTTATAATGTGATGGTCAATCCTACTGTTCGTTGGTAAAAAGAGTTGCTCAAGAGTTGGAGGTGGGTGGTGATGACTAGTTGCCTTCCCACTAGTCTCACACTACTAAATTAGGGACAACTAGCACAGATAGCCCTCGAGTAGCTTTGTGCGAAATTCAAAAACAATACAACAGTATTTGCAGTATATACATAAAAATATAAAAAGTTGAAAATATGTATGAAAGTATATTTAAATAGGTTTAAATCAACATTCAAGAAAGAAACATAACATAATTATTTAATTGTTCAATAATATATTTATTTATGATCCGTATTCAAAGATTTTGTAGATTTTTCTTTTTATGGAAACGTGTAAATTTTAAACTATTACTTACTAATTTTCATATTGAGTGTATGTAGTTCTTATTTTTTAATATGAATTGAATAAAACTGAAATTAAAAAGGAAAGAAGATGGCGTAATAAGAGGCAATAAGACAATTATACCACAGAAAAGCATTTCTATTAACTTCTCTTTTAAGAGAAAGGCACAACGGTAACGTTGTAACCAGAATACAGTGGTGAATATGAGTTGCACGCATAATATCGCTCACCACAAGACGACTTTCTTATTTTACAAATGTTTAGCAGAGAAACACACATGCTATTGAAAATAGAACTCTGATGATAAATATTAAATCTGAAATTTCAACTGATCTCACTTTTCATTTCAGAAAAAGTTAAATCCGAAATACCTGTATGAGGTATTCTTTGTTTTTGAATTTCGCACAAAGCTACTCGAGGGTTATCTGCGCTAGTCATCCCTAATTTAGCAGTGTAAGACTAGAGGGAAGGCAGCTAGTCATCACCACTCACCGTCAACTCTTGGGCTACTCTCTTACCAACAAATATTGGGAATGACCGTCACATTGTAACGCCTCGACGGCTGAAAGGGCGAGCATGTTTGGTGCGACGGGAATTCGAACCCGCGACCCTCGGATTACGAGCCGAACGCTTTAACCCACATGGCCATACCGGGCCTCTGTATGAGGCAATTCAATTATATTCTGATTACGAGATCGTCCTTAAAATGTACACGAATTTTAAAATATATTAGTAATACATGCATTTTAAATTATATAAGTAAGTTCATGTTTTTAAAGAAGATACAGCCTACGACTAACACAATAATGAAAAACTTCACACTAGACTCTGTTATACTAGCACAACACTAATACAACAACAGTTTAAAATGTCTGTTATACAATAGTAACAAACGCTAAAGAACCAACACTACACATTAAAGATTTCTTGATTATAATCGTTGTACGAAAAAACGCAACGTAACTCTAATACACAAGCTTTTTTTTCATAAAAGTAATAATCGACTTTGCGTATTCTGAGAGGTTGTAACCAGTACTTACCAAGGTATACTTATTGATTTGTTAAGCACTACTTGTGACAATGTCAGTTTTTTATCATATTGAAAATTAAATACAATGGTCTGCCAGTCCATAATTGATTAATGCAGATGAAAAGTTGATGCACTGTTAAGAAACTTTATCAGATCTCACATGAGTTGTTCCATTATTTCAAGAAACAATAACTAGCAAGGTTATCTGCGTTGTCTTTCGTTTAAAATGTACTCTTCAAAAAAGAAACGCAAAAGGGATATTTTTTTATTTTAAAGAGAAATATATGTAATAACGTTACAAGCTCAGAGTATGTGATGTTACACGTGTTAAGGCACTTTTATTGTCAGACCAAAATGACAATAAAAGTTGTGCACTTTGAAAACGGAGAAAGACATCGAATTTTTCGCCAAAACGCATTCGTGTCCAATAAATTTGTTTGAGAGATCTGCATGTTCTGCAAGTGCAACACGTGCAAAATCCCTATAAAAGTGACGGATTCTCGGTTTCCATAGCTCAGTGTTAAGCCACCAACACGCAATATTACACCAAGACTGACTGAAGCACAACGCCATTGGTCGTTGGAAGCAGGCGAATCTCGATCATAGTCACAAGGCTATGGAATCGTCGCCAACAAAATGGATCAACTCGTGACCGTCCACGATCTGGCAGACCTCGTGTGACCACGCCCGCACAAGATCGCTACATCCGGTTACATCACCTTCGGGACAGGACCACCACTGCGATGTCTACTGCCTCAATAATACCAGGGCTGCGTAGGATTTTCAATCAGACCGTACGCAACCATCTACGAGATGCAGGAATCCGACCTCGACGTCCAGTCAGAGGCATTATCCTCACCCAACAACATCGTCAAGCACGGCTGCAATGGACTCGGGCACATCGGGTATGGCCTCATCGACGATGGAACCATGTTTGGTTCAGCGATGAATCACGTTTTATGCTTCGTGGGCAGGATAGAAGGACCCGAGTTTACCGTCGCCGAGCTGAACGTTTTGCAGCAAACTGTGTGCAGGAAGTTGACAGATTTGGTGGTGGCAGCGTCATGATGTGGGCTGCCATCGCCTACAATGCCAGAACAGACCTTTTGCACATTCGAGGGAATCTTACAGCTCAACGATACGTCGACGAGATTCTTAGGCCCCATGTGCAACCGATCATGGTGAACGTCCACGACGTTTCTCAACATGACAACGCCCATCCTCACACAGCCCGACTCACCACTGTCTTCTTGAGACACCATAACATCAACGTTCTTTCCTGGCCCTCCAGATCACCAGATTTAAACCCCATCGAACATCTTTGGACCGATTGGACCGACGTATGCGACGGCGACAATTTTAACTGCAGAATCCACCTCAGCTTGCAGTAGTTTTGCAAGCTGAGTGGACAGCCATTCCACAGGATGTGATTCGTCATCTCATCGCTTCCATGGGCAGAAGATGCCAAGCAGTTATTGATGCACAGGGGGGCATATTCGTTATTGACGTCGAGTGATGTTAAACTTCAAACTTCGGATGTTCAGCAGTGAATGTGCAAAGTTTCACACATGTCATACAGAACTACCCGGAATAAACTTGTTAACAATTTGTCTCAAATTTTGCCTTTTGCGTTTCTTTTTTTGAAGAGTATATTTAATACAACATACAAAATTTGTTTGTTTTTGAATTTTGTGCAAAGCTACACGAGATCTATCTGCGCTAGCCGCCCCTAATTTAGCAGTGTAAGACTAAAAGGAAGGAAGTTAATCATCACAACCAACCGTCAACTCTTGAGCTGCACTTTTACTAACAAATAGTGGGATTGACCGTACCGTTATAACGCTCCCACGGCTGAAAGGGCGAGCATGTTTGGTGCGATTGGGATTCGAACCCGCGACCCACAGATTACAAGTCGAATGCTTTAACCACCTCGCCGTGCCGGGCCGTCATACTAAGTTCAGACTTCTACCAATGGTTAGTTATAATGCATTACATTTAAAAAATATACCGGTGACATTCTTTTTTTCTTTAATTAGGTGTGCACCAGTGTCAGAAGAAAATACGCTGTCAAAACAAGAAAAATTATTATGTGAATAAGGCAATATAAATCAGTTCAGTAACTTAAGAACCATGTTTGTTAATACATAAAACTTAAACCGTGTTGATATGAGTACACTAAACTGAACGTGGTAAAGTACACGAAAATTCAAATTACAATATTCAGTTATTACCTCAACCCTGGCCACATGGGCACACTATTATTACGTCCCACCACAATATGTAGTTTTTATTATATTTCTGTCAGATTCATCGTTTTTATATTACTACACTATGTAATAATTTTTAACTTAAATATTTTGACTCTTAATCAGATTGCCATTTTTACTGATATTAGGGCGAAAGTACAGGGCTTTTAATTTACACCGCAGAACCACGTTAAAATGTCCATGACATCAAATCAACAGTAAAGTAATTCACTGGAGAAGACGATTCAAACATCATGGACATACTGAATTTTATTCCGTCTAAAAGATAAAAAAAACAAATTAAAGCTTAATTTTACTTCTAAAAGCAACAATGCTGGTATAGTATTACAAACAATACTAACATCAGACAAATTATACTTAATAATAGTTCGAACAACGACATTGGTCCTGGTGATAAAATTGGTTCTACAATCGTGCAGATTATACTACATACCAGTACAAATAATATAACTTATCCTGATGTTACAAACGGATTTAATATCAGCCAACATTTCTTGAAAGTAATGACATCTTTTTCAATGACATAATCAGGACTAAAACTTTTCAACAATAACTTTTATATGTAATTTTTTTGCTCAGATACATTTAACTTAAATATTAAGGTGCTGGATTGGCACTTTATATAAGAGAAATTTTATCGAGTCAAGCAAATTAAAAAAAAAAAGTCGAGAAATTCTTAACTACTCCCTCTGGCTGCAGAAGTATGCAAGGAATGGAACAGTTCAATCCAACTTGGTCACCACAGTTTAATGGATAACGACATTAAGCATATCATTGGTATAGTTGTTCATATCACGTTTTTACCAGAGGCGTTCTTTTTTCTGTTTTTACAACAAAAGCGGTGAACACTTGAAACATCCAGTAAACATATACTCTAGGTATAGCTCTCAAGAACAAGAAAAAAAACTAGTGCATGTTGCTATCGCGAACATTACATGTTGTTCTATATAAAATATTTTGAAGTGACTTCCATTTTGTCCTTTCTGTTATACACACGATAGGTTTTTACATACATATAGCAGTACCGACACTTATATAAGAAAGGTATAACAAAAGATAAATTGGCACTGAGGATGTAAGAAACAGCGAAGACATGAGAGAAAATAAACAAAACCTTATATTGAGTGATAAAACTTTTTCTGAAGAGACAGTGAATTGAAAAAGATCAAATCTTTTTAAAGTATAGACTGCCACAGAAAACATTTCAGTCACAAATCTACAGGGAAAGTCATTTTTCATGTTAATATAAGTATTTCCAAGAATTTGAGCACACGATATATATAGACTTCCACTGGGGGGGTTCGCTATACTGCGCATCCCACGTTTTCCCATTATACCGTATAATATGTTTGAAGCGTATAATTCATATATATCCAATAACCTTTAAAGCAAAGAATCCACTTCATCTCAAATCCATTCAGAAACATCAAGTAGTAAAGTCGAATACTTCTTTATACCGTATAGTTCTTCTCGAGACTAAAACCTCCTATACCATAGGAAGATTACCAGTACGACTCAGTTTACCCTTGCTTATGGTTGAATCTTTAAATGTGGTCTTATCGTCCATTCGGACCTGTATTTTATTATTATTTATGTTATACAAAGTCGTTCTTTCACCTACTTTTGTATTCAAAGATTAATATACGATATGACGATTCATTATCTCTCTCTGAAACATAAATAACACAGATTAATTCTGTGTCATAAATAGAAGTTACAGTTCACCAAGAACACCAACAACAAATGTAAACAGAATCTTCATCAATAAGAAAATTATGAAAAAACTCTAATCATAAGCTGTATGAAATAATACTTTTTAAGCGCAAAACTACCGGGTGAATTATTTGCGCTCTGTCCACCGTGGGAAATGAAACCTCGAATTTTAGCACAGTATTGTTTGTTTGTTTTCAAATTTGTGCAAAGCTACACAAGGACTATTTGCGCTAGACGTCCTTAATTTAGCAGTGTACGACAAGAGGGAAGGCAGCTTGTCATCACCACGCACTGCGAACTCTTGGGCTACTCTTTTACCGACGAATAGTGGGACTGACCGTCACAATATAACGCTCCCAAGGCTGAAATGGCGACACCGCGACCCCCAAATAACGAGTCGAGTGCCTTAACCACCTACCAATGACTGGCCTTTAGCAGCAAAAGTCCGTGAAGGTACGGCTGAACAACCATGAGATTTGAACAAACGAAACTTGGGTCATAGCTTAATCATACACTCAAGAAAGTAAATATAGACGGTAGACAATTAATTTCGTTCCGTATTCATAAACAAGAAATATAATATATCAATACAAGGTGAGGTACCCGTCCTTTGTCCGGGTTATAAACTTGAAAAGAAAAAAGGAAGTGAGGGTGGATGATATAATAAATAATACAACAATCCTAACTTTCACACAGTTTATTTATAACGTTACACATCATTACGATATTCATTATTAACTCGCCACAAGTTTTGTACAAGCATTAAGAACTCAAAGTGTGTATACTTAAAACAAAATATGGTAAGCACTCTGTGATTATCAAGGTGACTTTGTAGGAAGAGGTAATGGCTAAACAATGGCGATAGGATTGTTTTTGTTACCCGCCTTCAACATCCAGCTATTAATGTCCTTTTACAATGCTTCATGTGATTAATTAATTGACGATCACTGGTTGCAGGGGTGTCTTACGGGCTGAAGTCCCAACAGTTCCAGGCTGATAGAGCAGAAACGTCAGCTGAAATTACGTATTATTGCAATAGTGGCGGCCATTTTTCGTTTTATTGCATTCCTCCATAAAGAGTGATAGCGCACTTTCTGAGATATATAAGACGTTTGCGAGGCCTTCCATCACATGCTGTATTAGAGAAAATTTAATAAATTTTTTTTTGCCCTGTAGTATAAGGACCTGGCACTATGTATGAATGAAGTTATCGTTGAGCCAAAGATAATAAATGCTCAATAACAGGAAAAATAGCGTTTAGAGAGTTGTGAACCTACTAAAAATTTACTTCTTATTACAAAATATCATCTACAAAGTTTGGTTGAGATTGGCCTAGCGACCTAGGAGTAGTTAGATAACGGACAAACAGACAGATACACGTGTTTTTATACTTTATACAGATAGAAAATAGAACATGTACCTATGATCATATTTCAAGCTAAGCAATTTTATAAGGTCCTGTAAACTGAAATTTTACGCAAAAAAGTGGTGCTTGGTGTTCATCCATAAATTATAAAATACAAAACAATAGAGTGATCCAGTTTTTTATTTTTAGATTCAAGTTACAAAACTGCCTAAGCTAATACGATTAAGTGTAGTTTTGTTACATTTCTGGCCTTATTCATACTGTAATAATATAATTGTTACGAAACTAATACGTCTTATATCCTATTTCTTTCAATAGTTTTTTGAACTCTGGCTATCAAAATACAAGGTGTGAATATCACTGTGTGTTATATTGCACTTTTCTTTTTATATAGTTTCATTCCAAGCATTTTTGTTTTGCGTCCTGTTGCAGAAAAACAAACAAAAATCGCGCACCGCACCTTGGAGACATGGATCTGCGATGAGAGTGACTTTTAAATCCTGTTATATGGTTTGGTTTGTTTTGAATTTAGCGCAAAGTTACTCGAAGGCTATCTGCGCTAGCTGTCCCTAATTTAGCAGTGTAAGACAACTTTTGGATTACTCTTTTATCAACGAATAGTGTGATTGGTAGCACCATTATAACGCCCCCACAGTTGAAAGGGCGAGATGTTTGGTGTGACGGGGATTCAAACCCGCGTTCCTCAGATTACGAGTCTAGTGCCTTAACCATCTGGCCATGCCCGACCTTGTTATTTGATAGTACATCTAGCCATATATAAGTGTGTGTATAGCTTTTAAGATAATCATATACAGTGTGAGATTATCTTTCAAAAGTGCTTAAAAACGAGACTATCTTAAAAAGCATACAAAATTATATTGCACATACACGTATTTCCATTAACTACATACAAATATCTATAAACTTTTAATACGAAAATTTCTAAACGAAGAAAACTGCACGTTCACTTTCCATTTTAGTTATTTATCTGCCCCCAGTGGCTCAGCGGTATGTCTGCGGACTTACACGCTAAAATCCGGGTTTCGATACCCGTGGTGGGCAGAGCACAGATAGCCCATTGTGCAGCTTTGTGCTTAATTCTAAACAACAACAACAACAAAAGTTATTTATCTACTGGTTTACATAGGCTAAATAAAAAAAAACGGACATATTACACACGGTACACATTTCAGTTCGCACTTAAATTCAGATATTTGAGATCTAGTACAAAATAAAACTTGTGCAATGAGTACAATTATGCGTTACACATAAACAAAAAAGGTTTAAAACAGTTTTACTTCCATTTTTTAAATACATATTATATTAATAAAACCTATGGAGTTTTGTGTACATAACGAGACATGTAAACCACTTCTTAAGGCTATAATAGAGTAGGGTACTGCTTTATATCAACTTCTCAGAAAGAGAAATTTTCATAATTAACGAACAAGGAATATGACGTAATTTTTAGCTGAAAACATCAATCAGAAAAATCTGATTGCACGTAAAGAAATAAGTCAGCAACCGAATCACAATAGAATGTATTCACAACTAACAAAAACATACTAACACTACACCCTAACTAGTACTCGTTCCTAGAACATCAAGTCAAACATTTATTTAGGATTTTCGAACAAAGATACAGTTAGCCGTCCTTAATTTTGAACTGATAGACAAGAGGTAAGGAAGTTAGGCAGCTGCGCTCATCATTAAGTTTAGGCCTACTCTAATGGAACAGCAATATGTGACCGTCACTTTATAACGCATCCATGGCTTCTAACCTGCGAAGCAAGATTTTTTTCTGCAAAGGGGCGCGAACCGTGGACTCTAGGAATCATTCAAGACAAAAAAAAATTATTCCCCACCAAACGGAAACTTCAGGAAAAGGGTTATGTATGTGTACATGACCGAACACTGATCATCCAGTTTCCTTAAATTGAGAGATATACATTTTTTTATCCTACAAATTTAGAGATTAGTAGATTTTTTTTACAGCCCGGCATAGCCATTGGGTTAAGGCGTTTGACTCGTAATCTGAGAATTGCGGATTCGAATCCCCATCGCACCAAACATGCTTTCCCTTTCAACTGTGGGGGCGTTATAACGTGCAAGCAGAACACGGCGAAAATGGTAGCGGTTCTAGACACAAATGAAGCAGATAATTTGTAGCTATATATTTTATTGAGAAAATATTTAGTTTAAGATAAAGTTTGTTTGTTTTGAAATTTCGCGCAAAGCTACACGAGGGCTATCTGCACTAGCCGTCCCTAACTTAGCAGTGTGAGACTAAAGGAAAGGCAGCTAGTAATCATTACCTACCGCCAACTCTTCGGCTAGTCTTTTACTAACGAATAGTGGGATTGACCGTCACATTATAACGCCCCAATGGCTGAAAGGATGAGCAAGTTTGGTGTGACGGGGATTCGAACCCGCGACCCTCCTATTACGAGTCGAACGCCTTAACCTACTGGCCATGTCATGCCTCTAGCTATAAGTATAAATGTAGTGACTGGATATGTTTCACAGCCATACAAATTACGTGGTATGTTGATCACCATGTGTCATTGTGAACACATATACAGTACCACTACCAATGGCAACATCATGGCAATGGTATTAGGAGCAAAAAGCATCCAATCTTCTTGAAGCCAATCCAAAGGTTGTGATTGTTTTCTGAGATAGCTTGTTTGTTTGTTTTGGAATTTTGCACAAAGCTACTCGAGGGCTATCTGTGCTAGCCGTCCCTAATTTAGCAGTGTAAGACTAGAGGGAAGACAGCTAGTCATCACCACCCACCGCCAACTCTTGGGCTACTCTTTTACCAACGAATAGTGGGATTGACCGTCATATTATACACCCCCACGGCTGGGAGGGCGAGCATGTTTAGCACGACGTGGGCGCGAACCCGCGACCCTCGGATTACGAGTCGCACGCCTTACGCGCTTGGCCATGCCAGGCCTATTCTGAGATAGCACCATACACTAACTATTTCATTTTATTTGCAAAAACGGCTCGTTTGGGTTGGGTTTCTCGACATCACTGATAAGTATTTCAATGAACTTAACTGTTTCGATCAGGACATTATTGTTATTGTAGAAATTTCTGATTTTGATGGACATAAAAAAACCCGAAGACAATAATATTACTAAAATGTTTATTTATAAAGGTGGAATAGAGATTTTTGAAGAATTACAAAAAACTGTGGAGTGAAAATCCAAACGCTATAAAAGTAAACGAACAAGCTTAAGGTTTGAAAGTGTTAACATCATTTTCTCAATCTATAAATCCCTATTTTGACTCCATGTCTGAAAGCAGTTGGTCTTAAGGCTGTAGTTTTCAAGTCTTTAATACCTTGAATATAGAAGGCCTAACGGAGCGACACGGTTGGTAACAAAATACGTGACATCAACTATTTAAGTGACGTTTAACGCAGCTCTTAGCAAGGACGAACGAATCGTGTGCTACGGCTGAAAATAATGGAAAGGACGGCCCAAGCTCCAAGTCATGTTTTACTTTTTAAACCTGAAACAAGCTATCATTTAAATTTGTTTTGATAATTTTCAGAAATATATATGCGACCCAATGTTCAACATGTTAATTCATTGTGTTTTATATATGTTATATGCCAGTCACATGTCTTTTATTGGTGGCACTTGTAATTAATTGTCTTTGTATACATCACATGCTAGCCAAATGTTTGTTACTGGTGTCACTTATAATTAACTGTATTTTGTAGATATCACATGTTAGTCATGCATATGTTACTGGTATTATACATGTATATGATTATTTGTCTTTTGCAGATCTAGCCATGTGTATGTCATTAACATACATATTCAACAATGTCTTTAAATCATTTCTTTTCATTTGAATTATGGTGTCTGGCCGAAAAATATTTGATTTCGCTTTAAACACTTGCATTTTACTTCGATCGATATACTGGTATTTCGTATCTTTCAAGGTGTTTGAAAGTTGTTAATAATAACAGCTATAAAAATGAACTTTTTTTGGCAATCTATAACGACCAGCATATTATAACAATGTTGAGTTTCGTTTCAAACATCTCTTACTAAAGTCTACAATATCCAGCTGTATCATCTGTGTTCTGTAACACCCTTAAGTAAAATTCCTACGCTACTTTTATCATTTATTACTTCATAGATTTAAATTCAAGGCTTAGTTTTTAAGAAAACATATTTCAAGAAATTATTTTGCATTTGCATCCTCAGATATCCGGTTAAAAATAGAGGAATGTTCTGTTTTATTGTTAGTTTTAAACCAGTTATTGATGTGTTGAAAGGTTTCTAACACATATTATTTGTGTTACGCCATTTAAGTTTTCAGTATCTCCAATGTACAAATATTTTAATAAAACAAAAAAGTGTCATTTTTTTTAAAATTCAACGAAACTTATAAATTCCATTCACAGTAGTTTAATTTTGAAGTACCAAAAATATGTCATTCCTTTATATGATCTCTCTTCAGGAAAAATTGTTCTTTTCCAAAAATGAAAAAACCGCATGACATTCTCTGTTCTTAAAAGTGAGTATTCTGTACAAATATGTTGCTGGTATTTTGATAACTACAATTCGAAAGACCGTAAACTCTTCATAGAGGTTAGTTAATATCGCTTAGCATCATTCAACTTTTTACAGCAACAGTGTTACAACAGGTACAATTTTAAAACTATTTGTTGGTTTATTTTAACTCAATTTACATCTCTTTAAATGGGCAATGATGTGGAATGAAAACAGTATTTATTTTTCTCTAAGATAATGGTTTGTAAACAAAATATAACCTTAAAGTTTGCGTAGCATGATTGATAAAATGACAAAAAACAGCGAGTTCATAGATTAGTAAAACTACCAGTTTTCGTCATTTCTTTTTAGATTAGAATGTAAATCATCAGCAAAATTATCTTTACTATAATGATAGTCGTCGTTATTTTAAAAGCATGCATCACTGACAACTCTGTTCCGATAAGATGTGGAAATAACTCATCTATAACACAGCTGAAAAGTGATCTTTTTTTTCTTCTTTATCTCAGAATGTTCCAACAGTAAAATAACATTATCAGCACCCTCTCTTGTCCTACAGTTATTTCAGAAACATAACAGCACATTTCTATGAAGTTAAAATAATTTCAATTTAAAACTGGGAGAAAGGTAAAATTGTAGTTTTTGGTTGGATATCGGATATTTGGTTTACCTGTTAGGAGGAGAATATATTTGGATCAGATGTCAGATATAGCGTCAGCTACTTCTTTATTATTGTACAGTATTATACTAATTATTTCACCATTTTTGTTTAAACATCTAACAAAGATGTGCACTTCCGTATGTGTAAACGGCATTGGAGTCTCTTTAAGCCCGATGTAGCTTCACTATAAGAAAAATACACACACATTCCCTGGATTTCAGTTTTAATATTTCATAAATACTGTTAATGATCAATTACCTTTTTAAGACGTTGAATTACCATGACATGTCCTTCTTTTGAATGATGCGCATGGCTAAATGATACAGCGTATTACCAATTGACATTGTTCTTTGGAATTATACTTGCTTGCTCACGATGCCGCTACCATGACCATCAGTGGCGTAAAGTTACAGCACAATAGGTGGGTGGAATCCTTATTAAAACGGTATAACAACTGTTTGTATTTATATTTACACTTCAAGTATTCCCAGTCGTTAGTGTTGTGGATAATGCTATTATGTTTAGAAATCACTTTCTTTTGAATTTCGCACAAAGCTTCACGAGGGCTATCTGCGCTAGCCATCTCTAATTTAGTGTAAGCCTAGAGGGAAGGCAGCTAGTTATCACCACCCACCGCCAAATATTCAGGGAAACGTTATCTGATTATTCGATTTGTTACAGAATTAATATCCATTTGCTGTTGTTTTGAATTAAGTACAAAGCTACACAATGGGCTGTCTGTGCTCTGCCCACTACGAGTATCAATACCCGGATTTTAGTGTGTAAGTCCGCAGACATACCGCTGAACCACTGGGAGGCAATATCCATTTGCACTATCTGATAAAACCCAGTTCAATTGGATATTAATTCTGTAACAAATCGAATACGATAGCATTTTCCTGAATATTTGGCGGTAAGTGGTGATGACTAGCTGTCTTCCCTCTAGGCTTACACTAAGTTAAAGATGGTTAGCGCAGATAACCCTCGTGTAGCTTTGTGTAAAATTCCAAAGAAAGTGAATCAGTTACAGTGAATATTCATTTTACTATCTATGTTTGTTTCAGTAAAATAGATATTTAAAAGTGAGTGTAACATATTATAAAATATGTACTGCAGAAGTCTCCCCATTCTCTATATCTGTGGGATATTCTTAAGCATAAGAATAAAAAATGTATATTGTTTGTTTGTTTGGGAATTTCGCACAAAGCTACTCGAGGGCTATCTGTGCTAGCCGTCCCTAATTTAGCAGTGAAAGACTAGAGGGAAAGGAGCTAGTCATCACCACCCACCGCCAACTCTTGGGCGACTCTTTTACCAACGAATAGTGGGATTGACCGTCACATTATACACCCCCACGGCTGGGAGGGCGAGCATGTTTAGCGGATTACGAGTCGCACGCCTTACGCGCTTGGCCATGCCAGGCCTGAAATGTATATACGGATGTAAATGTCTGTATTTTCATCAGCTGAACTTTCTAGAATCTCGCCAAATGAGTATAGTCAATATTGTTGGGTCGTTACAGTAAGTATACTATAAACCTTGGAAGCTATAAGTATGATTAACGCTTATTAATCGGGAAAATACAGAAATTTGACCAGGAACGTTTATAGATTTCGAACATTAAAAACCGTTTAACCTTAGTGAAATAACTTTGGACCCTAATAGTTCTACAAGAACATTAGATATTATCGTTGGTGAAAAACTTAGCAGTGTAAAACTAGAGGGAAGACAGCTAGTCATCACCACCCACCGCCAACTCTTGGGCTTCTTTTTTACCAAGAAATAGTGGGATTGACCGTCACATTATAACGCCCCCACGGCTGGGAGGGCGAGCATGTTTGGCACGACTCGGGCGCGAACCCGCGACCCTCAGATTACGAAGCGCACGCCTTAACGCGCTAGGCCATGCCATGCCCCACCTTCTAAATTAAAATTAAAATTTCGGCCTATTTGAAATAATGAGACTTAATGTGCATAATATAATAAATCAGAGACTCGTCCGAGGTAAATTATAATACAGAACACTACCCATCGTTATTTCAAACACACTCCTGAACTATCCAGCACTATTTACCTCGGGAGAGATTGCTTTGTTTGTTTTCTTGAATTTCGCGCAAAACTACACGAGAGACATCAAGTCATCCCATAAGTGATGTCCGAAAATTTAATACAGAAAGTGCATCATCATTTCTGTCTTTGTAAAAGGATTTAATGACTAAAAATGCAGTAGACGTATATAAAAATCTTCAGACAAATAAAATAAACTAACCCAACCACTCTTTTTCAGATCATTAATCAAATTAACTCTTATGAAGATGGATGTGTCTGAGGAGCACATAATGCTTTATGAGTTTATAAAAGCAATAGTGCAGTAGAAACTACACGAAACATTCAAGGTGTTTATGGTGCAGAGTCTCTCAATAATAGAAAGTGTCGAAGATGGTTTCAGAAGTTCAGATCAGGTGACTACAGATTAAGTGATGCGCCACGTTCAGGTCGTTTTGTTGATGTCAATGATGACTAGCTGCTGGCTGCACTCGATGAAGGTTGTGCTGTAACAGTTCAAGAACTAGCACAGAAGTTTAATTTAACACATTCAACAGTTCGGCGTTATCTGCAACAGCTTGGAAAGGTGTCAAAACTTGGAAGATTGGTCCTCCATGATTTGACAGAAGCCAACTTTACGGTAAGAGTGGACATTTGCACTTCTCTGCGCTCTTGTGGACGTAACTCGCCTTCTTCGGACAGGTGACTGGAATTGAAAAATGTTTATAAAATAAAAATGTTACACTCTGCAGACAATGGCTCAGTACAGGTAAATTGACTAAAGCACAGCCAAAAATGGACCTCCACCCGAGGAAAGTCTTGTTAAGTGTTTAGTGGAATATTGTTGGTGTGATCCACTTTGAGTTGCTGCCAATCAATGTAACGATTACATCACATTTCTATTGTCAACAGTTAGAGCGCTTGAATATTGCACTAGAAGAAAAGAGGTCTTCTTTAACCAATTGTAAAGGTGTTGTGTTACACCAAGATAATGCACAGCCCCAAACACCTGTAAAGATTGAAGAGCTAGACTGGGAAACACTTCCACATCCTCCTTATTCTCCAGACCTTGTCCCATTTGATTATCATCTATTCCGAAGTTTTCAGAACTATCTTTATGGAAAAGAGCTTGGAGCACATGAAGATTTCAAAACTACCTTCTCTACATTCTTTTCCTCCAAACCCCAAGAATTTTACAAAAGATGCATTCACAAGCTTGTGAACCATGGAGTAATTAATAATGATGGAACATACGTTATTGATTAAATAACATTAAAGTGTTTGAATTACTTTTTTTTCTTTTTCTGAACCTAAAATCGGACATTATTTAAGGGATGACTTGATATATTATGTAAAATAATTAAAATATAATCAATCAATATTTATAATATAATTTGTTTTTTAGTAATGCATAAAACTATACAGTAGGTCAACTGTGCTCTGCCCACCACAGGTATCGAAAACAGATGTCTAGAATTGTAATTCCACAAGAATACTAATGTTTCACAGTCACGACAAAGCAAAACCAGTGTTATAA
Source organism: Carcinoscorpius rotundicauda (assembly GCA_011833715.1). Lineage (NCBI taxonomy): Eukaryota > Metazoa > Arthropoda > Merostomata > Xiphosura > Limulidae > Carcinoscorpius > Carcinoscorpius rotundicauda. The sequence goes on from CM022395.1 coordinate 55,619,495, forward strand.
AGCTATGCCAATCACTTCCAGATTTTTATAAAAGTAAAGCATTTGGTAATCAGCTTTCTAGTCTGAAATGTAAATGCTGATCATTCAGCCTAAGCTTATATTATGGTATTCCTGGTTATCAGGCCACATACTGAGAATAATGCTTTTAGTTGTGTTTAAAGATCAGAAAGACAAAATCCTGAATTTGATTTATTGGAGAGCCAAGAAAAATATCTCCCGAATAGTATTGGCAACTCCTAAATTAACCATAATTTGGCCATCATAACGAAGATATGATATTTAAATTTCTCATTCACCTTCTTAACTTAGAATGAACAAAAGAAAGGATATTAGTCGAGAATTTACACCACGAGTCCTCTTGAGATTACTGTGTAACTCACTGTTGGATACAGAAGACTTTAATGTATGAGTTATTATTAAGTCCATTTAATGATAATTTAGTTTTCAGAACAAGTTAAAAGTTAATTATTTTAATAGCTACTCTTGTGACAAGTTTCGTTATGTCTACGAGTCGTACGTTATGTGTGTAATTTAATTGTTGTACTAGGCTTCAGTAATTTTGTCGACGTCATTTTACTCAAAGTTTTTATTTTTTTTTCGTTGTGTGTAATATTGCTGTCACTAGAGGGCTAGATATGTCTAGATTTTTCTTTCTTGTTATAAATTTGTGTAGATATGGAGAAGAAATTAAGTCATAAAACTTTAAGTTAGTGAAAGTGAAGTTAGACTGCGCAATTATTAATTCAGCTGTAACGGGCAATATTTAAAGTGAATTTCACAGTGATATTGCAATAACAGAGACAAAGAAATATAATTTGTTTTGTCAAAGGATGTTCTAAAGTGATTGAACTCTCCTGTGTGGATCTTGACAAAAATAAAATAATTATTTGAAGTTCTGGATACAAGTGTAGTAACCAACAGAATCTATTTCAAACGTGTAAAAGCAGAAAAAATTAATTTGTTTTATAAAGTGAGTTCTAGAGTAGCTGAACTAGCCTGTGTGAACTTTTGACAAGAGAGAAAAATATTTAAAGCATTAGATACGACTTTGATAATTAACAGCGAGGCATATTTTTGTATACACGTTTGATTTGTTTTGAATATAGTATTTTAAAATAAGTGAATTGTGTGCTGTTCATTTATTGTTGACAGTTATCGCCAACAATTCACAGACACTTAGTGTAAAAAAATCCCAGCCCGAATTTAAAACCTGATAATCATCAAACACTAAGGTAGGAAATAGAAGGATATTTATAGAATATACCCAGACCCTGTTCTGGTCCTTATCGAAATGACAGCAGTTGAGAGCCAACCAAAGTTCAGTGTAAAATGGAAAACATTTCAAGGTTTTAAATATAGCAGTTAAAAATATATGTATAAGTTGATTAATTATGGCTTCGACAGTTCCATCAGTAGACTTTGTTATTCAATAATTGGTAGGATCTTCAGAGTTCTTACAGGCTTTATTTACGAACGAAAATTTCAAGGTTTTCCAGGATACATAGTTAAATTTGAATCCTGAAATGCATGATTAAACTTGCTTTTGCTGCCATTTATGTTCCTCAAATTAGCACACCACTGTAACCTTTAACAGCTTCAGATCTTGTACAGAATGAGGTTCACAATGATCAACAAACCTTATTCTCATAACTGGACTTTTTATTTGATTCAAAAAATAAACCATTTTTTTCATAGGAGTCGTTATATCTAAACTTAAATTTCAGGACTCTTCCATAACCATAACTCAAAATTATTCGTTTCTTTTTCAGAATTTCCAGCACTAAAAATTTGGAGTACATTATTCTTGTCTTTCTAGGATTTCAAGAATAAGTGCGAGGCTTTGATGAAGTCAGAAAGAAGCAGTATTTGACGTTCAATAAACCTTCTATCAATTGCCGCACATCTTCCAGTAAAACAAAGGAAAGAAGTAAAGTAAATAGATACGAAGAATGAATCCAGTCAAAGCATCTTTTAGGATGAGGAAGCACGTCATAACACCGATGTTTAAGAATCATCCAAAACACGATGCCTCAAAGAACTCTCTATTTTCATTGCATTAACACAAATCCAGAATAGGCTGTATCCATTGTAGCTTCGAAGAAAGACAGAAACTGATCAATGAAACCTTCAAGGTCTACTTGATAAATATATAGCTCAAGTAAGAGACACAGGAAACAAACTGATATATAATACAGCCCTAGAAGAATGATAACACTCGTTCCCACCGTTGTAAACTGATCGACACATTTCTTGAAGATAAAACTAACCAAATGGAATAGTCTCAACGCTTACCACGATACAGCCTCACCAAATATCTGTGGAATAATCTCGAGGTGTGCCTTGCATCCTATCATGTAGAACTCCAGACACGAAAGATATTCGGTATAAAGCGCTTCCAAAGGACATCGCAGGGTCATGTCTATAACTTAAAACTACACCGGTTTTAGGCTGTACTTGTTGATACCTGATAACATGATAAGTTTAAATCTACTGTAAAAATACAGCGTTTACATGTAAATGACTTTCCATGCTCCAAAATTACAAAACCATGTTGTTTTCGAAGATCAGCCATCACATAAACAGAACAATTCAAATACTCTAAATTAATCACAATATTTATAGCCTTGATTATCTGTTAAATAAAATCCACGTAGTTTTATAGAACCACTTGCTTCTTCTCTCTTTGAGCCAGGCATAGCTAGGTGTTTATGGCACTCGACTCGCATTTTGGGAATTGCAGGTTCGAATTTCCGTTACCCCAAAAATGCTCGCCTTTTCACCCGTGGAGGCTTTACAAATGTGATTATCAACCCCATTATTCGTTGATAAAATGTAACCCAAAACTTGGCGGTGAGTTGTGATGACTAGCAGTGTTCCCTCTAGTCTTACACTGCTAAATTAGGGACAGTTAGCACTAATAATCCTCGTGTAGCTTTTCGATAAATTCAAAACAAATAGATAAAATTCTCTCTTTGACGCATGCTCCAAACATTTTGTAAGGAAAAATGTAGACGTTTTCTTTATTCGCCTCCCCACGTAAGGGTAACATTTCTTTCTAGCGTATGTATGCAGTTCTCATCACCCGAGGTTTGGCATGGTCCGGTGGTTAAGACATTCAACGAGTAATCCGAGGGTCGCGGGTTTGAATCCCCGTCACACCAAACATGCTCGCCCTTTCAGCCGTAGATGCGTTATGACGTGATGGTTAATCCTACTATTCACTGGTAAAATAGTAGCCCTAGAGTTGGCGGTGGATGGTGATGACTAGCTGCCTTCCCTCTAGTCTTACACTGCTAACCTAGAGACGACTAACGCAGATAGCTCTCGAGTAACTTTGCGCGAAATTCAAAACAGGCCAAATCAAACCAATCACCCGTCCACCTCCATACCAAATTTTGCCTTCAAACCCATATTACTTAAACTTTTTAAGTCTAGAATGTATGTGGGGAAGAGTGAGAAAGGACAGCAGAACAACCAGACACAGGTTTATCAAGTGTGATATACGTACATTCAACGGAACTTTCTAGCTGTTCATAATATTTTTTATTTGCAATCTCATCGTTATGTCGGTATAATAAAGTGTTTATTATGTTTCTGAATACCAGAATGATTGGCAAGTGCTCTGAACGGTGTACTTACTTCAATTAATATGTTATACATTCTCTAATTGTTGCATTCGACATTCCAACACAGCGAAACATTCCTTGAACACTGTTAATAAACAACTCTTGAAAAACATTAAATTACATCGCGTGGTTCGCTTCGGTACGATAATGTTGACGCAACCGCAAAGTTGTGATAAAAATGAAAGCTTTATGGTACAAAATTGTATTTTTGTGGGAAGCTAATTAATCTTATATACAGCAATCTGACGAAAACTAACACTATAGAACTAAGTAACCATGTTGAGATAAACTCAGGTGAAAAAGCAGGTTTATATCAAGAATTAAATTATGTTACAGCGAGGACATTGTTTTATGTATAAAATAAAGTACATAACAACATTCTCGTGTTTAAATACACTGTAGTCACAACGTAGAAATTATTTAAAAAACACTTAAAGAAGTAAACTGCGTAGGAATTATTACACATAAATAATCTATATGACAACCACCCCGTAATTAATTAAGTAAATTGTGATGACAGTGCTGACATTTCAACATATTATCATTAAAATAGATTACAATATATCGATGTGCAAGTAAACTGCGTTGAAAATGTACACATTGTAACTTAGTTTAGTCGATATATGGCCAGGTGGAAAGGCACTCGACGAGCCATATAACATAGCAGAGTACAAAGAAACCGTGATGGCATTTTAGATATAGTATATCTACTGAATCCTGTTAAACATATCACTGTTTAAGTAAAAGGTCACGACAGTTTTACCTACTAAACTAGATAACAACATACCGTTGTTTACACTAAATGTGTTAACAACGTAGCTGTTTCATATTCACTTGCTGAACTTATCTCCGGTGTTCACCAATGCTCTGATGTATACAGCAGATCGTGCATGACCAATCACTGCGACTATTTCATGTTTCAAACTTTCACCAACCTATAATCATCCTCCCATATTCAAATAATTCGGCACGTTTTGAATAGTGTTATATACTTCGGCACAGCTAACTTAAATATCTGTACACTTTTCAAGTTTACCTGCAGATGATAACGAATAGGCCACGTAAATTCATTCAAGACCAGTGTGGATACATCTTAGAGAGCAGTGTACAGTAAAGAACTAGAGACCGTTCTTAGAACAGAAGGCTCAGTACACGAACTACTGTTCCACGCCCAAACCAATAACAAATGGACCAGAAAACTCGAAAGGAACGTGTGAAAAACCAAAAACGTACAATTGAAACAGTTTCCGATAAATAAAAAAATGGATTCTACAAGACGTCAAAACCATTATCATGCACGAACGAGATATTCTTCCCCAACAGTTAATAACGTTCATTTCAGAAATAATCGATTCATGAAAAAAAAACACCGAAAAAAACGACAGAGAACAAGGGTAACAGCTCATTTAAATTGAAGAAGAAACTTGAATAACACGTTTTTAAGAATTCCACTTCAACACCTATATAATAAACTCAACTCTGATGACAAAACTTGTACTTTCGAGAACAATATCTTACATGAGAAATATTCCGACTAGTAGTTTATCTTTAAACAAAAAATAAAATAAATAATACACGAGGTTATGCATTTCTTGTCAGTAACATCTGTCATAAATGTTGCTAAATCAGTAGCATAACCCGAACACTTTAACTCTTTCTTCTTGTTCAGATAACAACCCAATCGTTGGCTTTTGTCTTATCAGTTGTATAGCTAGCTGGCTTATCTCGTATTCTGGTACTTACTTATCTACAAAACTAGTACTGCGCTTCTGCCTCAGAAAATAACAGTGATTTCTCCCCTTCCCATTTCCAGGGACGCGTGTAATTAGAATTCGTCACTATCACAGCTCTGTCCAATCTATTCGGAAGACTTCATACAAGATATACACCAGTGATGCCCGTCTTTTTTTAGCGTTGTACGTTTGTCTGTAATATCTACAACAAACAAAATAGTAAAATAAATGCTGTTAGATATGAGATCGACCCTTATGAAATATACAAACGATTTCTTTGCTCGAATTTGTATAGTTACCAAAAAAACAGCACTTACTCAAACGGTATTGTTATTGTTAGTTACATGTGCTTTTCATCCAGCTTAAAAGAAAGTAATCACAATATCATATCATTTTCGAAACTTTCCAAATGTCCGGCTATCTAAATAAGGCAAATCCATGGTCCAGTACCTTCTTCTTATCTTGCTTGTAATTTCATTAAATTTAGATACAAGACAGGTGTACGTCGAGTGGTCTAGAATCCATACGATGTGTATCTTAATTAGTGTCTAATAATAGTTAACAAGAAGATCGAGCGTGGCCAATTCTTGAAATACTCATCTTACCGAATAGTGGGATCTGATCTTAGCTTTATAACACACCTATGGCCCCAAAGGGGTGATAGTTTTTTTTTGCAAAAACAGGCTGCAAAACATGAATTCTTGGATTAACAGACCAGGCACATTATTAGGTCATCCCGGGTCCTTTGTTGCAGAGAATATTCATTCTTGCAAACCGAGAATCTAAATAATACTTTAAAATCGTCAGATCAAGAAAGTTTTGAATAGTTACACAGATTATAGAAACATTAGCATCGTGGCTGTCGTCTAAGAGCTCACATTTTAAAAACATTGAATATCACGCAAAATAAAAAGTTCGGGGCGTTTTGCTGTCTACGTAATCTCACAGAACTGAAGCAATCTTCTAGTCGTAATAGGAAGTGTCTTGTTGAATTTAATTATTTTTTCATCATTGTGGCTGGAGAATCGTCTTGGTAAAGTCTGACTGCGTGTTTCCGTAAATGCAAAGTTTCATCTAAAGTACCTCTAATGCTCATGTCTTAAACGATTCTCGTACATGCATGTTGTAGTTAGGCGAATCAATATGTACAAGTCGAGGGATGCTTACCTTTATTTTCTGGGTGCATTTGAAAAGACTAATACAAATCGAAGTAAGGCAGAGAAAAGCTTCGTTCTTAAGTCATTACAATAAATTCGCGTGGTATTTCTGGTATGTCAGAAACGATACCAGTGAGTAGCTAACTGTGTTCGTATGAACGGAAATTCAGGTCTTTTATCTCATTTCTACTTTACATGCTGATCGAATTGTCAGTGTCACAATCTTTTCATTTCCTCATAAAACAGGTTTCGTTGAAAATGCTCGTTTTAAACCTGCAAATGTAGTCACCTTCAGTTGCTACCCAGCGATAAAACTTGAAGTTTTCTACAATTTCGTTAATATGGTTTCGTGTTTCAAAAGAGATGAATTTACTTCATCTACGTTTTATTTCGTTTCTGCTCCACTTCCATCAAAATAAAATCAAAACAACACAGATTTTCTTTTCGCGGTTTCCCAAGTTAACCTCATTCAAACACTACAACGACTGAGAAGAAAACGTGTTATGGTCCTTGTTAGATCGCAACTGAATTTTAGAAGACGTGCTTTTCACGTTTGATACTTGGTCATCAAGCACAGAGGAGAGAATTGACCGGAAGTGATATCGGTACAACCGAAGTAAATTATTTACATAGCGGTAGATGGATAATCAAATATTGAAAAATATTCATTGATCAGTTAGACCAGTATAAAAGGAAGAAATACTCATTATTAGTGAGGGATTTGGGCAGATCAAACTGTTCTTTACAACTGTGAATTCCAGTGTGAGCAAAAAACAAATCACCAGATACAAAGATATAGTGGAAAAAAATTAAAGTGTCAAATAGAGGAACAGTGAGAGAGAACAAAACTTCAAGCACAGACTCTAGTGGGGGAAACAGCCGTTAGTTATAAGTATATGGTAAAAGAGGTAGTGTCAATTATGGCGTGCACTGGAGAAGAATTGGGTAATAAATTATGAGGTACGACATAAAAGACTGAATTGTGAACTCGACAGCTAGAATAGAAAGAAAAAATATGTATACCTGTAGAAATGAAAAGTCCAGATGAACAGTAAGCAAAGCAATAGTTATTCATTACAAGTTTAGGTCGAAAATAACATCATCATCATTTATGTGTAGCAGTGGAGAAGGCTAAATACGACTGATAGATGTGTATACAAATAAATATAATCACTCTTTAAAGTGAGCTTAATTATAAATTATAAGAGGCTAAATAGATAAACTGACAATAAAAGGAGTGATTTGGGGAAGAGAATAAATAACAATAAGTGGTGGAGTATATAAGAATTCATTAATTATAGAGATAAACATCTACTAACATTAGAATGCAAGAAGATGAAATATTAATAAATATTATGCTTTTTTTTTATTTTAAGTGGTGTCTTTAAAAACGTAAGTCGAGAGAGTCGCGAATACAACGAACTAGACCTTCTCAGTTCTCATCTGGAAACTTAACTTACGTTACCAGGAAAGGTCCTAAGACCTCTACTACTATTATTATATCAATAACACAAATATACAATAATTCAACTGGTATGCAAAATTACACCTGAACGTATTTTCAAACATCGATGAGTCATTAGTTATAACTGTGTAACAAGTTACACAACAAAGGCATACAGTTTTTGACAGAATAAAAGACTGTCAGAGTGATTCCAATCTTGGAATCAGAGAGTGATAAGCCATTTTCCTTTATCAAAGTCCATTGTAAGAAATCTGAGGATAAAACACACCAGATGGTTTGGAAAAGATAGATCAATGCACCATTAAGTGAATGTTATCTTCATAATTAGCAACTTACAATTCACTGAACACGAACTTCTGGACAGCAACTGGAAAAAAGTTTCATAACTTTTGTTTCAAGTCTAAATAAACTAATTTAGCACTGTGGTTGACCAATCAATTTACTCTGTAGAGATCAGATCACAAAAACTAACAAAGCCCTATATTTCATGACTGTACTATTCAGGTAACCAAGATTTAACATCGACGTTTAAAGAGTCAGAAGTGAACACAATGTTCAGTACAACACTTTAGCCCTGAGTGGCACAGTGGTACGTGTGTGGATTTAGAACACTAGAAACCGGATTTCGATAGCCCATTATGTAGCTTTGTTATACGAGTATTTCATGTGATTCAGTTATAGTGTTGAAAAGTTGTAAGATCTCACTTGGGATGAAATTGAACCAGACTCTGTCCTGATGTATCAAAGATCAACGTGACATTGCTGAAACTGTAAAAGTTTACATCGAAAAGAAACCATTAATCAGGAATAAACTGTGACTCGAGTAACAGAGAACACCTTTGGAACCTTTTTCAGACGCCATGTATGTAAATGTTTCAACTAATTCACAAATAAGATAGGATCTTTCATAACGTCGTCGGTCGACTTATCCGTGCCAGCATTTCATTTTTGAGACAAACATCGTAAAATTTCACATTACTCATATTACTCGGGTTCCAACTATAGGCTTTTCGATTAATTAACCGTATTCAGTGTATAAACAGTGGTCCTAAATGATAATGTGGGTGAAAAAATAGCTAACTACTAAATATTACCGTTTTGCACCACAGAACACAAATCCATACATTTTATAAAAAAGGTTTCTTCGTCGTGATACTGGCTTCATCTTCAGGTCTCGCATTCTGAGAAATAATGCGCACAAACTTCTATTACACAATCGATATTTATTTTTCATAGCACAAAACTTGTAAAATAATAAAAGCGCTGCCCATATCTTTCAACTATTTGTGGCTAATTATTTAGACAAAAGAAGCTGTTATTACATAAATAGCAGATCAGCCTATAAGCATTTGTGCAATAATTATATCTCCAAGAAAAATAATAATTACACCAATACAGCAGTGTAATACAGTGCAAGTTATTAGACACGCAATTTTAATTGGAGCTGCCCAATACCGCCACGCACTCTTCAAAATCTCACCCCGAAACTAAGGGAAGTGGAACGAGTCGATGTATATTCTGGTGGAAATTCCCACAACATCAGTATTTATTTTGAAAACGTCGAACAAACACGAAGTCGTTGTTGAACCGCAATTTAATTTTGTCTGCTTCCTATATTATATTGAAATAGAGCAGTGACATCTGGTTTGGAATTCTTAAAAATTTTGAAAAGTTCATTAGTTTTATCAAATAATAATGTATGTGACGTTTTAACATTCAAATCTCGCAGGCGAACGTTTGATTTCAAACATAAGTCTGAATTATAAAATACAGTGTCGAGGGTCATCGTGGTTTCCTTTATCGAAATTTTAACAACTAATAATGTCGCATTCACAAAACAGCTAATGTAACTTGTTAAAAACCTTGTAGACGGTTACGTTTAACAGAAGTACTTTTTAATTCAAACCCGAAGTAGAACAAGTGAATTATATACAACTTACTATCTCTTAGCCATCACTTCTTATGTGTAACTAACAGTATAAAGAACACAGATTGCTACATGAACGAAAAGGCTTTCTCTGCTTATTTCGAATTTTCGCGCAAGCCACATAGATACTGTATGTACACAGCAGTTCCCATTTAAGAACTCAAGAACTGTGGTTTATTTGTTTTTGAATATCGTATAAAGTTACACAAGAGCTCTCTGTGCTAGCTATGTAAGAATACAAGGAAGGCAGTTATTCACCACCACCCACCGCCAACTCTTGGGCTACTCTTTTTTTCTAACGAATAGTAAAATTAACCGTCGCTTTATAATGCTTCCACGGCTGAAAGGACGAGCATGTTTGGTGTGATGGGGATTCAAACACTCGACTATCAGATTACGAGTCGAACGCCTTAACCACCTGGTGGAATTTGACCGTCACTTTTACAACAAATTCACGGTCCTAAATGTCTCAAATTCACAGTCCGGGCACGCTTAACACTAGTCCACACTTAACTGCTATAAAAACCAAGTGTTTTTTTTACATAGAAATGTACGCAAAATGTTTTTAAACAACGTGAACGCGACAATTATTACGTATAGGGAGAAGCAAAAGCTAGTAAACATTTGATACTGAAGAAAACATTACAACTGAAACCAATTTAATTATTGTTTACTTCAGAGTAAAGCGTTAGAAAATAAACGATATTCTAAATGAAACCACTACAGCCATTTTTCGCCCATCACGTTCATTATACAGTAAGTTTTATATCAGTTTGCGACTGTTCAAAACGATGTACGGGAGAAACATCTTTGAATGTACTACAGAGGCATTCTTCTGAGTTTATTTTACATCTTTTACCTCATTACAATTGCTACTAATTGCTTTAAATAAATACGAACGTTAGAGCTCTAGAACGATATGTACAAAAACTGTGAACTTCAGTGGTTAAGAATGGTTTGTTTAAAATTTTGCGCAAAGCTACTCGAGTGGCTATCTGCGCTAACCGTCCCTAATTTAGCAGTGTAAGACTAGAGGGAAAGCAGTTAGTTATCACCACTCTTGGACTACTCTTTTACCAATTAATAGTGGGATTGACCGTCATATTATAACGCCCTCACGGCTAAAATGGCAAGCATGTTTGGTGTGACGGGGATTCGAAGCCGCGACCCTCCGATAACGATTCGAGTGCCTTAACCATCTGGTCATACCGGATCACCTGTGGTTGAAAAATGATATAGTTGATCATGTTATATCAATGAATATCTTAAATCTACTTATTTTACTTATTTAGAAACTCGGTATCTAGTTGTTAATGTCATTCAACGATATCGTATCAAATTCTCCAAGTAATTCGTGTCTCCTCTCACGAACCAAGTTAATTTTTTAAATCACACTGTCGTATTGCAGACTATTTATATTTAGAACTGTTGACCCTATCTAATTACAGTATTAACATTACCTTTTCTTTCGACTTGAAGCTCTCATTGACAGACCATTGTCTAAACATTCCATACAGAAAGTACATGGTTTCTAGTTATTGTTCTTTAAACACTATAAACCCAGAAGATTTGTCTCACAAATTTCAACCCATGTGTCGGTGTCTTCACGTGCAATGAGAAGAAAAGTCAGTTTCTGAACTCTTTCTGAATCACGTACTTACAAACTGATTTGCACATAGCCAATGAATGGCTATGAAACGGTTGAATATGCACATTGTTTTTACTACTGGATACAATGAAAATAACATATAAACACCTAGTGTTATCTTTTTCAAACACTTTACTTTCTGATTACACTCAGCTCTGACCGATAACACAGTCTGGTTGTGCCTTGCGCTCAAAATCTTTTGATCAACCACGTGCTTCACCTTTGCCTACACGTTCACTGGGACATCATTGCGCACGCATCGCAACGTAAAAGGCAATTACAATGTTTAAATATACATATCTATTAATATGTCAAACTCATTTAAATGAAGTTGAGACGTGTGGAGGAACAGAGTAAATTAATAGCCACATTTAAAACAAGAATGACTGAAAAAAAAGATTAACTAAAAATACGATATGCAGAAATTGGATTCACGAGCGTACATCTGCACTCATTTTGGGGTTTTTCTGCGTCGTGCAGAAAAGACAGTAAATATCCAAACAAGTTTAGGGTATAGTAAGACACCGTTTTCCTTCTTCAAACTAACAGTATTTCTTATAGTATCTTTTTAGTTTCATCTTATTCTCGAAACACGTTTTCATATCCCATTAATGTGCGCTTTTTAAGTCACATTACATTATCTGTTTGGTGATTTTTTAGTTATGAAATAGTTAACACCGTGCTCCTAAAAATTAAAACAAATCAGTAATGCTCATCAATAATAAACCCTAATCAATAATGCTCTCTTCAATCGTGAAGAACAGATACTAATGTGCTCTTCAATAATAAAGACAAATCAGTAAAGTGTTCTTCAATCGTGAAGAACAGATACTAATGTGCTCTTCAATAATAAAGACAAATCAGTAAAGTGTTCTTCAATCGTGAAGAACAGATACTAATGTGCTCTTCAATAATAAAGACAAATCAGTAAAGTGTTCTTCAATCGTGAAGAACAGATACTAATGTGCTCTTCAATAATAAAGACAAATCAGTAAAGTGTTCTTCAATCGTGAAGAACAGATACTAATGTGCTCTTCAATAATAAAGACAAATCAGTAAAGTGTTCTTCAATTGTGAAGAACAGATACTAATGTGCTCTTCAATAATAAAGACAAATAAGTAAAGTGTTCTTCAATTGTGAAGTAAAGCTGCTAATTTGCTCTTCAATAGGCCCGGCATGGCCAAGCGTGTTAAAGCGTGCGACCCGTAATTTGAGGGTCGCGAGTTCGAATCCCCGTCGCGCCAAACATGCTCGCCCTTTCAGTCGTGGGAGCGTTATAATATGACGGTCAATCCCACTATTCGTTGGTAAAAAGAGTAGCCCAAGAGTTGGCGGTGGGTGGTCATGACTAGCTGCCTTCCGTCTAGTCTTTCACTGCTAAATTAGGGACGGTTAGCACAGATAGCCTTCGTTTAGCTTTGCGCAAAATCCAAAAATAAAATAAAAACAAAAGCTCTTCAATAATAAAACTTAATCAACAATACATTCTTCAATATTGAAGTGTACACAGTGAGGTGCTCTGCTCCTCAATCTTGAGGCATAATAATATCGTTTTACTCATTACAATTCATATGAGCAGCTGTGTTCCTTCTCAGCCAACAAACTACATATTGTACGTTACGATCTTCCAATTGTTGAACAATAAATCAATTGTTTAACATGTTAGAAAAATCATGACTGTTCAAAAATTAACCCTTGAAACTGATGACTTTCTGTTTACGTTCTCCACATTTAGTTTCATGTGCATTTCTACGCATTTTGTACAAAAATTACCAACTGATGCGTTTTAGTTTGGTTGTTATCTAAATCACGTCTTAGTGAAATACTCTAATTGGGATATTTCACTTGTTTCTTGTTAAGGAGGATGTTTAGGAAGCGATTCTAAATGAACTTCAGAATATTTCAAAAGTTGTTTTTATTATATTATTGAGAAATAATAAATTGTTTATATCCCGTTTTCTTTCACAAGGATTAGTTTATAACAGTAATTTGGTTTATTGAGTCACACTAAACAATTACACTTTATTGAAATCAACAGGTGCACTCATGTTCTATTGGTATTTAATTAGCCTGTTTATATTGTATTCCACATCACACCATGCATGCTCGAGTTTTCAGCTGTGGGGGCGTTATAAAGTGATGGTCAATCCCACTATTCGTTGGTAAAAAAGTATTCCAAGACTTGACGGTAGGTGGCGATGACTAGCTGCCTTCCCTCTAGTCTTACATTACAAAATTAGGGATGGCTAGCGCAGATAGCCCTCATGTAGCTTTGAGCGAAATTGTAAAACAAGCAAGCAGTAAAAAAAACATATTTATGAAGGTCATACGCTATTACAAATGGTTTCGTAACACTTTTTTATTCTTTACAATTATAGAGTTAGATGAAGTGAATACGATGGACTTGTTGAATGATGTTTGGATTTAGAATTCACGTACACATTCCCTTAGGTGACGTCACACGAAGTTTCTAGAAAGTCATACACGAATTTTGTTGTGAAAATAACGAAACTGAATGTCACAAAAGTGAATGATTAAACGCACTCTCTCGGAAATAAGAAACACTGCCTGAAAACCCATGGGTCTTCCAAAATAAATTGGTTCCTCTTACTGTTTTAGTATTACTACACGCGGTGTGCAACAACTATAATTACGTCACTACAATGTACAGGTTACTTAATTACGAGTAATAAAACTTACAGTCTTAGTTCCATTCTTTGGTCACGTTACAATTAAGTCGCACATCAAAAGATTTTAAGTGCTGGACCAGATAAACCGGTATAATTAATCATCTTTCCTTGACTCGAACATTAAACGAGCCTGCAGGAAAACTCCTTCAAAGCAACACACGACACAATCTGTTCCTTTTCGTCTTCCTAACACGATATAACTGTTGGTTTGAGAGATTTCGAGAGGCGCGAAATGATGAGCATAGCAAACTTTTCAACGAGGAAGTAGCGGAGTAATAGGTCTATAATTATTCACGCGTACGAAACTTGTGCTCGAAATAGGAAAATAAAAAGGAACTAACATGAAATTATATCAAACACCCATACCTTTATCATATTCAAATCATTATTACGCTCTGTTAAATAAACGTATTTGAAAAGTCTAACCGTACACTTAAGGTTAATAAGATAAAATAAATGAGCTGGAACATTAAAGAAGGTAAATTACTTAAAGTAATTTAAACACCAGAAAGCAATATATATTGCTTATAATCCGTAACTATGAACACATACGTATTTCTTTGTTTGAAATAAAGCATAGAATTACACAATGGGCTGTCTGTACTATTCCCACCAAAGGTATCTAAACCCAATTTCTAGCGCTGTATGTCTGCAGACATGCCGCTGCGCTGCTGGAAGTGTGTATATGTATGTGTGTGTGTAAAGACATATATACTATGCCATGTATTATAATAATATTCAATTTTGTCTGCCCTGATTACTAACCCGCGCAAAGGTTTTACGAGTTTCTGCTAGTAATCCGTCAACAAACATTCTGTGGGTGATGACGCCTGCTTAAACCTCAACAGCCAAGTGAACATCTTCAACTGTATTATTTGAGGGTGTGACCTGTCCATAAAGATGATTGTCACCATACTCAAATGTACCAATATAATACACCTGTGTATATTTTATAATGAACAAAACGTTTATTCCTGATTTCAACGTATCTCAATCTATAATACGCACGTGTTATTTTTTTTTAAATTCCAGTACACTAGATATATTAAAATTGCTCCCCCCTGCATAAAAGTGAAGTGACGTAGATACTTATAAGAGCCTGCCTTATTACATTGAATGCAATATTCGTTCCCCGTGAAGCTTTTGTTCGAAAGATCAACAAACTACTTTACATTGAAATTGGTTATCTTCACGACCTATTGACAGAAAACACTTGAAGCACAAAGGAGGGGTTGGGTAGCGTATGTTAAGTGTAAAATAAAATAAAAAGTAAAGTTTTGATAGCCCGGCTTGCACTCTCAACATCTACGTCACAAGCTAAAATTTGAGATTCAACGCCCATTGGTGCGTTGTTGCTGAAGTAAATAGGATATGCCAATAATGTTAGGTTTCAAATAAAGGAGAATAAATATTATTCAACTATACACGGGTTTACTTACAAACGAAACCATTATGATCCTATTAACAATGTGAAAACAAATTATATCAAACATAATATTCCCACAGAGTTATATACTCTACATTATTTCTGCCACGGTTTTCGAAACTTCTAAGTTTTAAAGAAAAACAAGTTATTTCAACAATTTTGGACCTGGCATGGCCGAGCGCGTTAAGACGTGCACTCGTAATCCGAGGGTCATGGGTTCGCGCCCGCGTCGCGCTAAACATCCTCGCCCTCCCAGCCGTGGGGGTGTATAATGTGACGGTCAATCCCACTATTCGTTGGTAAAAGAGTAGCCCAAGAGTTGGCGGTGGGTGGTGATGACTAGCTGCCTTCCCTCTAGTCTTACACTGCAAAATTAGGGACGGCTAGCACAGATAGCCCTCGAGTAGCTTTGTGCGAAATTCCAAAACAAACAAACAAATTCAACAATTTTGTTAACCCTATTAGTAATACGTGTAAAAAATAAAAATAACGGAGCCAATAGGCAGGTAACTAACTTATAACTTGATAATAATAAAACACACTAAAAGTCCCAATTACTTATCTTCATTAATCAAACAATTTAAGAACAAATATAGACACAACATCGGATAAGTTTCTTTACAAACACTTCATCATTTGGTGGCGGTGAGATTTTCAGAGTTATCCAGTTCTCTCCAAAATGTAATTAAGCTTACGAAATACACTAGTTTTCTGTTCCAAATATTAATTTCTTTACCGGTCTACAAAGTTTAAATAGCTTGTGCTAAGAGTGTTGCTTACTGAAGAGAATGCCTTGAGCACATTTTGATAAAACTCTTGTTTTAACGCAACACTTCACACAAACATGTAGCATGTCAGATATGTTTCAGTTTACAATTCATTTTTGATACGAATGACTAGTGATGAACATGACCTGACTTCAAAGTAAACTTTTCTTTAATAAATAACCGGCATAAAAATTAGTTTATTGTATACGTAATACTTAAGAAGTCAAATGGCATAAAGACTCGAGAAATTCTGACTACCTTGACTTTAATCTAAAGCATGGTAATTCTAACAAACAAAGAACAATTCTGACAAAATCAAACTTAAATACCAAGTTAAGTGTAATAAAACATAATTAACCCAAACAAAAATAATTGATGTAAAATAAAAATTATGGTGTAACTTGAATTTCACGCAAAGCTACACGAGAGCTATCTGCGCTAGCCGTACCTAATTTAGTAGTGAAAGACTAGAGGGGAAAGCAGCTAGTCATCACTACCCACCGCAAAGGGCGAGCATGTTTGGTGCGACCGGGATTCGAACCAGCGAAACTTGGATTACAAGTCGAACACCTTAACAGACTTGGCCATGCCGGGCCCGCAACATTTAAAAGCTCACAAACACATGGCAACACAAATAAGTAAAAAGTGTAACAAAAACACAACTGTTACAAACACAAAATAACAGATAAAAACACGATTATCTCAAGTAACTAACAACAAAATAATTTGTTTTAGCACAAAGCTACTCAAAAGGATATTGCGTTCTGTCTACCGAAGGGAACTGAATCCGAAACCTCACCGCTGACTCATTGCGTAAATAGAAAAATACTAATTATTATAATAGAAAAAAATACTGACCAGAATTTAATGGTGACAGAGGTCACGAAGAGTAATGAAATACGAAACAAGTAATGTTGATTCGGACATGTATCAATACAGACACGTAACACACAATGGGCTATCTTTGCCCCGCCCAAAGGCGAGTATCGAAACCCGATTTTTAGCATCATGAACACTAAGAATGGGAACAATAACGACTATAGTTCTCAACGAGTCTTGATCAAAGGTGTTTCAAACATCATCACTCAAACATGTAATAGTAGGTAAAATACAGATTTCTGACACACAAAGAACGGTTTTAAGTAGAGTTTTGCGAATATTAAAGAGAGCGGTTACACACAAACAAGAAATATTGAAACGGTGTTCCAAAACAAACACTTATTTTCTAGAGAAAAGCTGTGTTTGTTACAAATTTTCAGCAACTAAGATGTCGTTCACGAGCGCAACAACTTTAACTCTTGGAACGTTGCTGAACCAACACGAGTGCCAGACGTATTTCAGGATTACGACAAGCACATAAGTGCTATGGATACACTACAAAGTACGAGATGAAATTTCGTTTGTACAAATCATACACGATTCTTTGCTCTACGAACTAAGAGGTACGTAGTTACACACACAGATACAAACACATCCACTGGCATTTCTAGTTTACTGCAGTTTTGAATCAAATAAGCGTTGCTTTAAGGCAGATAAATAGTAGGAAAGAGAGAATTATTTGTACTTTCTAACACAATGGTCCGCCAACATCGACAAATACTTGTATAACATTCTAATCTGATTTCCTAATCCCCAAAATTACCAGTTTATTTACAAACCAAGCACTACTGTTTAGATCCATATGTAAACAACAACAACAACAAAATTGACCAAACAGATCACGTAAAATCTTGAAATTTCTATGCAATCTCACTCTATATTGACTTTTGAAGACCAAAGCGACGCCAACGACGCACTGTGGAGTAAAAATGAATAAGACTGACTCAGCAAATTATTCGAATTATTATTGTCATTAACATTTTAAAATATTTTCTGCCCCCGCTAGTATAAGTCTACGGTGTTACAACGCTAAAATCAAAGGTTCAATTCCCCTCGGTGGGCTCAACAGATAGCCCGATTTGGTTTTGCTATAAGAAAACACAAACAAAATATTTCCTTTTTTGTTTTACAAATTAATTGCTTTTTAAATAATCGAATCCTCACTACCAATGAAACCAGTCCCTTGGGTTAAACGTTCATCTAATTAAAATATTTGAATTTATGGGAATATTATATAAAGAGAGAATAACTTGTACAGTCACGCTTGACGTGTTTATTTCGACTTACTAACAGATACAACAACAATATTGTAACAAGTTTCTGGAACGTATCTGTTACGGTTTAACAATAAACTTCCCCTATCCAATAAGATCTTCGGGATGTATTCAGTTAACATTTGTTTGCATAAACGTACAAGAGGGGAAAACGTGTGTAACACGCAATCCGTAACTAGAACAATAAAAGTTATAGCTGAAGTTTTGTACTGTATGGTCATAAAAAGGATTCGTTCATTCGCTCCTTATTGGCATTTTGGTCTTTATTGTTTGTTTATGAATTTCGCTCAAAGCT
Source organism: Carcinoscorpius rotundicauda (assembly GCA_011833715.1). Classification (NCBI taxonomy): domain Eukaryota; kingdom Metazoa; phylum Arthropoda; class Merostomata; order Xiphosura; family Limulidae; genus Carcinoscorpius; species Carcinoscorpius rotundicauda. The sequence goes on from CM022395.1 coordinate 55,638,383, forward strand.
CTACGAGGTCTATCTGCGTTAGCCGTCCTTAATTTAGCAGTGCAAGACAAGAGGAAAGGTAGGTAGTTATTACTACCCACTACGAACTCTTGAACTACTCTTTTACCAACGAATAGTGGGATTGACCGTAAATAACAACGCCCCACAGCTGAAACGGCGGTTATGTTTGGTGCTGACGGGGATTCGAACACGCGACTCTCAAATTACGAGTCATACACCTTAACCACCTGGCCATGCCGGGCCCTTTGGTCTTTAAAGACCAGGGAGAGTCAGGTTGAGTAAGACCTCTTTCTCCCGTCAGAGCCGTGGTCTGAGATCAGATGAATGTATGTGTTGATAGTAAACAACACTTGTTTCGATCCCTTTCAGGGCAATGCCCATGTAGGTGTTTGCATTAACATTCTTATGTTGCGCATATCATCTCGTCCAGATTATGTTCCGTAAGTTCTACACTCGATGAACAGCTCAGTATAAATAATCAATACATTTTACTGGTTTTAAAACTAACACAAGAACATTTTGTCCCGGCTGATACAACGGCAAGTCTGAGAATTTACAATGCTAAAATCAAGAATTCGATTCCCCTCGGTGGACTCAGCATATAGTCCAATGTGGCTTTGCTCTAAGAAAACACACACACAAGAACATTTTACAAATAATTCCTTTTTTAAAGTTCAAAGTTTTCATTTTGGTCTAAAACTAGTGAGAGTTTTACAGTTTAGTATTACGTAGCCTCATTAAATTCCTTTTTCTAAAATATACGTTAACAGTTTGTTTTTGAATTTCGCTCAAAGTTACACGATTAGGTCTGCGCTAGCCCTCCCTAATTTAGCATTTGTTGTTTTGAATTAAACACAAAGCTAGACAATGGGCTATCTGTGCTCTGCCCACCACGGGTATCGAAACCCGGATTTTAGCGTGTAAGTCCGCAGACATACCGCTGAGCCACTGGGGGCAAATGTATATAACAGTGATATTGTTATTTTTCGTTATTTTGAATTAAGCACAAAGCTACACAATGGGCTATCTGTGCTCTGCCCACCACGGGTATCGAAACCCGGATTTTAGCGTGTAAGTCCGCAGACATACCGCTGAGTCACTGGGAGGCCCCTAATTTAGCAGTATCAACTCTTGGGTTACTCTTTTACCAACGAATAGTGGGATTAACTATAATATTATAACGCTCCCATGGCTGAAAGGGCGAACATATTTAGTGTGACGAAGATTCAAATCTACGACCAGCAGATTGCGAGTCTAATGCCTTAACCACCTGGCCATATGTTAACAAACGAAAGGTACTTAAGGGTTTCATTTAATTTTTTAAACTTCGCAGAAATTACTCGAGGGCTATCTCTGCTAGCCGTTCTTAATTTTGAAGTGACAGACTAGATGGAAGTCAGGGTTAACACTACCCACCCGTCAATCCTGTGATACTATTTACTAGCGAATAATGAGATTGACCATCATAAAATAACACTCGCACGTCTTAGAAGGCGAGAATGGTCATTGACAAGTTCAAATCTCGCGACTCGCACATTGAGAGCCGAGTGCCCTCACCATCAGACCGTGCCACACCCATAATGGGATATAAAAAGAGAAAAAAAACGATTTAATTTCGATCATTGTTGAATTTAGCATTAAAAAGTGTACAATACATCACCGACTCTAACATTTGAAAACTTGAAACCGGGGAACTTCATAAATAAAAAAGTAGCTTCGAACGAATAGGGTAAATATATAAACTGGTGTATAACCTATACAATGTTGCTTAGCAAGTGATGATAGAAGTTGCTGCTGTTTGGAGGCCACAAATGTGCGTCAAAACGTTTTTGTTAATTGTGAATATTTTCATCTCCTCATTGAAATGTGTAATCAAACCCTAAAATGTTTTGGTTATTTTTCAATAAGGACGAAAAAAACCGAAAACATTAAAATATATGAGATAAAGATGCAATGCAGAAGTTACTTGTTTTTCATTTTACCAAATGAAATAATTGACAAAGGTATGTGGCCTGTAAATAATTAAAAGAAAAGTGACGATCTAGTCTTACTCATTATTTGTAATGACACTAAGCAATGGCGCTCACGAATGTCATATTGACATGAAAATGAAAACGAGGAGATAATGACTTGAGTATCATGTGTTTCACACACTGGCGTATATATGATCAATGTAGAACTTTGTCAAGACACTTTTATCCATGCAATTTCTATGTATGCCCAACGTTGTCTGTTACTAATGGATGCCTCTGTACCTGTGGAGTATGCTGCTTCGTTCCCTTAGGTGACATTGAAAGTCGTAATTGAATAATGAAGAATGCGAGCAGATGTTAAACGATTCCAGAACTTTCAAAGAACTAAGTGTACCAGTATAGATGATACAGTTAGTGTATTGTTTAACTTCTGTTTAATCGTAGGCAAGTGATATTACACACAACTCAGCAGTGGACAAAGAACCTATAGAGGGAATATTGTTAGCAATAATTTAGAAAACCATTAGCACAGCTCATATAGCCAACCGATATCAAGCCAGCTAGATAATTGTACAAAATGATTGGTCAAGACGTGTTCTTTAAACAAAAGTTGGTATGTCTAATCAGATGTTTTTAGATGAAAGACTGCATTGGGGATTATTGTGGTAATAAGTCATGGAGGAATGGGCTGATTACTAGATTCAATAACATGTTAAGCCCATCTTACTCAATACTGAATGAATATAAAAGCCATCTACTGGCAAAAAGCATAATCTACTAAGATATGAAAACACACTGCTAAACTAGATACTGTGACAGTAATCAGAACTTTACAGCACACTGCAAATGCCAAATATGCAGTTTATAACGCTGTTCAAACTCTGAACTAGATAAATGTGGAAAGCCACTGTGTAGCACAATAGACTTTGGATATACAAAGGGTATAAAAACTTAAATCCAGAATCCTTGATCAATAAACACACCAACGACCCAAGATCCAGTTGAAATTAAACAAGGGCACAACACATTTTGAACACAGAACGCTAATGTGTTTATTATATTGTGGAAAATAGGAAACTAATATTCAGTGCCCTTGATCACTTGATTTTACGCCACTTTATGTTTGGGATAAATGTCGTATTACTGTCGAAAGGAAGATATAAAAAATTAGTCTAAAACATTACATTATTATGTGTATCGCCAAAATTAGGCTTGGGATATTGTTGCAATTTCCACTAGTAGCGAAAATGCACACAAATGGTTTTCAGATAAAACAAGTTTAAAACTATTTGGATTAACCCACTGAAACTGTTTAAAGCATATTAAATGAGCTGTTCAAAATACTTCACATTTGATGACTGATATAAAATCTTAAAATCATCAACACTGATTTTGTTTGCGACTGTTAAAAGTTTAGTGATGACATTGATTCTTTATGCTAAAGCATGTGAAACTCAAAACAAAGTCGTGAGATATTCAGAACTCGAGCATGAAGAATCAGGATAGTTCGATCTCATCTGGACTTGAAAAACCTCTGTGCTAAAAATATAATGAATAAAACTAATAAAAAGCCACACAAGTGACATAACTCAAAATATTGTTGGTCTCATGAGATATCAAATCTTCACTGATGTCATAAGCCTCCTCAAGAGGAAAAAATACAAATTCAAAATGCTTTAAAAAACAACAAAACAATTTCCTGGTTGACATCTCAAGTTGTAGTTGCATCAGATGGTCCATGGTGGTATGCTGTTTCAGAAACGTTGGGTGTTGGAGAGTTTTTAAATCGAGGAACGAAACAAGTATTAATAATCCTTTACAAAGTCTTACACCGACGGTTACTCACAGCTAAAGGTATATAATTATAAGGAATCACATAATCCTTCCCGAGCTTTGAAAAAGGAATGGCAGTAGCCTGATATAATAAACCAGGAAATACCTTCTGCCAGATATATCTGAAAATACAACATGATAAAAAAAAAGTAGAAGAGAAATAACATAGCATCTCATAAAGACTATCATCCAGTCTAAGATCGCTTTGACATTTACAATCTACAAGAGTGAAATACCTAACATAATAAGAAGGCAACTACGCCAATAAAATATCCGGTCTGTAGATCGATCAGTAAACAGATCTCGTCAGGTGAACAGATAGTGTATCTGAATGTTGAGAAAATCACTGTCCAAAGATGTTGGCAATACCATACAGAGTCAGACATTTTTGGGCTACTGGGATGCATGTTTTCTATCCAGTTTCTAAATCTTGTCCCAGACTACCGACGAAAAAGCAGTGAAAAAATACTTCAAGTGAATTTAATCGAAGGTAATTCTTACTTTAACATTTGATTTGCCAAGCACAAGATTTCTCGGAGACTACGTGGACGGCAGAATTTTTTCTGCGCCACCATGGTGATCAGAAGTTAGGGATACACTGCAGATGACGATACAATGAAAAACACCTCAAGATTTTAGGGATAATATTTAAATTACTTGTGCCAGGGCGATAAACTACCATCACAGAGTCAACAAACAAGAGATTGGTATGTTAATGAAAGCAGGATTAAGCTTTTTAAGAACAGTAAAGAAAGGATAGTCGTTCTTCTTTGGCCTCCAAGATGAAAACACACTGGACAAATGGGACGCTACTATTTGGATCATCATCCACCTTCGAAGAAAAGTAAAAAAAAAACAGGATGAAGAAAGTAATATATAAAAGGCTTGACTGAGGGCAAGGCAACCAATAAAATATTAATATTAAAAAGAGGAAGAAGCTATTTTCTTATAGCAAACACTATAAGACTGGCTGCCCCATTAATAGTTCTATAACCTCAGAGTTAAATATACCAATATAATTCTTCTGTGATTATAAACGGAACTGAAAGAGTAAATGAGACCACTGAAGTTATCTTAATAAATACCCTTTGAAAGAACAAAATACGATGAATCAGCCGATTGAAACACAGATGGCAATGGCTTTTAGAGGTGTAGAGAATGGGAATCATGTATAACATATACCAGTCAATCAAAATGTTACTTCTCCACGAGCCCATTCATCTTAATGATGAAAACCACCAACTCCTTGCACTATTAGTAGCATTAAAATGTTCTTTGTATGGAGATACACACAAGGTAATAGAAATCCAAAAATATTTAAAGTTCACTGCATCAATGCGACCATTTTCACCTATACTTCTGAGGAGGTTTAGATGAGGACTCTTTTTGTAATTTGACTTTGTAATCAATTTAATTTTTCCTGTGATAGATCCATCAAATCTATGGACTTTAACCCTGGCTACAATGAATGAGAATATTTCTTCCAAAACTTGGATTCAAGTGAGAGAATACGAGATCGCATAATGGTATTAAACATCAGGGCTTAAAGGACTGTTCCCTGCTTGCTCAATACTGGTATTATTATTAATAGAGACAGTAGTATAAATTTATTTATCCAACAACATCTCTCCTTACAGCAAAAGAACTTTTCGATAGTTGAAGAAAAATTGAATGAACAAGAGATGTATTTCACTCACACAGAAGCAGCGGTGAGAACCAGTTGAATAGACACTACTAACGTAGTCTGTACCACTTTAACAAAAACTAAAGAACCATGGCTGATGTTTGTTTAGAAATGTCGAAACCATCAACAGTGAAAAAATGATAGGGTTTAAATCAACCCTTACATTGTTTTGTTTGTTTGTTTTGGAATTTCGCACAAAGCTACTCGAGGGTTATCTGTGCTAGTCGTCCCTAATTTATCAGTGTAAGACTAGAGGGAAGGCAGCTAGTCATCACCACCCACCGCCAACTCTTGGGCTACTCTTTTACCAACGAATAGTGGGATTGACCGTCACATTATACACCCACACGGCTGGGAGGGCGAGCATGTCTAGCGCGACGCGGGCGCGAACCCGCGACCCTCGGATTACGAGTGCACGCCTTAACGCGCTCGGCCATGCCAGGCCTTTCTTACATTGACAGATGGGAATGCTAAAGTTAATGTAAAATTGAGTACACCAGTTGATTAATATTCCAATTTTATGAATAGAGATTTTAGTAACAGTTGACACATCCTGAGAGTTCAGAAAGGAGATTCAACGCAAATGTTATGAAGATTTCTCTAGAAATAATCTTTTCTTGAGGTATCACAGTATTATGAGTGAATACACTAATAATTATTGACTTTTTTAAAAAAAACCACTATCCTCTGTTCGTGATGTTTCAACCAGCAGGTCTTCAGAGCTAAATTTATTTACAAAACTTGAGAAAATGATGATAACCTCTAACCCTTTCACTTGAAGAAAAAGAGAGAAATTTTGGAGTTTCTAATACAAAATGTAAAAACACATATTAAGGTAAAAGAATGGTTAAAGGCAGTTACTGTTCGATTTTTAATTTTGCTGTCAATATTATTGTCCACTCACATTTTTTAAAACATTGGTTTTAGACTTATTTTTCTTTGACGTAGTTTTATTATTTATACGCGCACTAAATTTATAAGGTAATAAAAAACTATTTAATTTGACTCGCTACATTTAATCCTTCCTCATTTATTTACTTATAACGCTAAAATCAGGGGTTCGATTTACCTCGGTGGGCTCGACAGATAGCACTATGTGGCTTTGCAGTAAGAAACACACACATAAACACACTCATTTATTTACAGAAAACATTATTTCGTACAGTTATCTGAATCACGTAGAAAAAAATTAAACCTTTTAAACCATTTTAATTTACTGCTACCGAGCGATCATCATAAAACAGTCCACAAAATAAAAATTAAGATCAGAACACTAACCATATGACATTAATTTAAAATACTTTAAACAATTACTTTCTTATGTTATTAACGCATTAAAATGATGAAAGTATATACATAAGTAATTTTTATTTTGTAACGCAATGTTTCAGAGCAAAGCTACACAAAGGTTATCTGCGCTATTCGTCCCTAATTTTGAAATGATAATCTTGAGTTACTCTTTCCCCAGTGAATAGTGGAATTGTCTATCATGTTAAAACAATCTCACGGGTGAAAGGGCGTGCACGTTCTGTTTAATACTTTTTTGTTTGTAGTTAAACAAAAAGCTGCACAAAGGGCTATCTGTGTTCTGCCCACCACAGGTGTCGAAACTCAATATTTTTAATACTAGTGTTGTGGTACATAAAAAAAAGAGTCATATAAGCACTATCGGTTGCAATTGACAAGACACTTGACAACTTCGAGAGCTAATAATATCATTAATTTTTGGAATGTTTATATGAATACAGTAATTCTGCCTAAACATCAAATAGAAAAAGTAAATGGCTACAAAAGCCTTCAATTATGTAAGGAGCCTTTGAAAGTAGGCATTGGTTGTCCAGAAATAAATGTCACTTTTGAATTGCGAAGTTTGGAAAAGTATAAACCAGTGTTGTTAAACATGCTTTAATGAAAGTAAGTACCATTTGCTTCAACACACTTTTGCTAACGTCTAACGACGCTGTTTATGTCCCTGCTATAGAAATCAGAGTTTATACGGCCAAAGAACTCCCTGAAAGCTTCTTCTGCAACTACCTGGTTCTGAAAGTGTTTATTGTTCAAACAGTTGCCAAAGTGCTTGAAAAAATGAAAATCTGAATGAGAAAGGTCTGGGGAATAAGGTGGATGAGGCAGAACCTCGATTCCCAATTCGTTCAATTTTTGGAGCGTCATCCTTGACAGGTCTCATAACGTTGATCTTCTGTCAGCTCACTTATGCAAGTTCTTTATCTTTCCAATCACACTCAGGTGGATGGCAATGTTTGTGCCAAGCTTTACAACAAGCTCACGCATTTTGTGCGAATGTCTGTCTCAACTACTTCACTTAATGTGTTTTCAGCTAAGGATGGCTTCCTTTCACGACCTTCGTGGTCTTCAAAACTTTCATCTTTATGTCAAAACCTTTGGAACCAACGTTGAACTGTACATTCAATAACAGACCCATGGCTGAATGTCTCGATGATGCTCCGTGTAGTTTCGACAGCATTTCGTCCAGTGTTTGAAGGCGTAGAGGAAAATCAGACGAAAGTCCTTCTTGTACATGTTGCCCTAAGGGTTATGAAACTTATTCTCTATATAAAATTGAAACAGTAGACAATTTAGACATCTTGTAAATGACAAACGTTGGATTAAACCAACCAAACAAACAACGATAAGTTACTCAATATTCAGTTTCTAAATGACATTGCCAAAATTCCAACATTTATTTCTGGACAACTTAATAGAAACGTATCCCAGCTAATAAATCAATTCCACTTTTTATCTATTATTCTTCTGCTTCAACAAACTAATTTCAGAACATCAATAAATAAACACGGGAGAACTATCTTTAACTACATCCTTACAAGCTTTTTTGCAGTTTTATTCTGTTTACAACTCAAGTAAAAATATATTTAAAAAACTTGTAGAACTGAGAACAGTTGATTAATGATGAAATACACAACAAATAGTCACACTTTTGTAATGGCTAAGATTTTAGCGTGTAAATTCGTAGACTTATTCGTTGTCCCAGCGGGGGATACAATGGCTAAGATAGACCATATCCTTCAGGTAAGAAATTGGTTCTTAGTTACTGATATTTTCAAATCCAGTTGGTTTAGATAATATGTAGTGATTGAACAAAAATATAGGGAGTCAAATAAAGAACACATTTTATGTTTATTCTGCAAATATAAACTTATTAAACGGAATCTTATATAGTCAGAAATATAACATACTTAAAATTATTTTGAGATTATACAATAATCTGACATAAAACTACTAGCACTAAAATAATTGTGCTTAACAATTACTTTGGGTTTATGAAGTGATTTTCAATAGATTTGTTAAAGCAAGCGGTTTTTAAACCTACATATTTATGAAAACTAAGATGCATGAATAGTTGTTAGCCCTATCTGGTCAAATAAACTTGTTTAATTTCATAACCTTTTGCTATTTGTTAGATATGGTGACAAATATTTAGATGTAACTATTTTGTTTCCCATAAGCTCGATGGTTGGTTTATTGTAACTAGAATGTGAACTTCTGGACACTTTGCGTGACTAGACATGGGCTAACCCAGAATCACATACAATCAGTGCTGGATTAAGGTCTTGTGGGACTTTAGACCCACATAATATCTGGTCTATATTCTGCTAATATTATGAACCATATTTCTTTTTTTACTTGAATGGCCAGTGGGGCCCCTGTATGGCCGGGACGCTAGGTCCAAGCCTAACTAGCCTATCGTTTATCAGATATTAGCTACAATGTAAACTTATTGACATTTTGTATGGTAAGGCGTGGGTTTATTAGACAACACAAAATAAGCTGTCATGTAAGCATTATGACTTATTATGTGAACAGACACTGTGTTAGTTGGACAACACAGAAAATAGCTAGAATGTGAACTTCTTGGAACTTTGTATGAGCAAATCTGTGGATTGACAAGAGCTCACATAATGAAATAATAAAAGAAAGAACACGAAACTTGTCTTTGCACAACGTAGTTGACATCCACAATTTCGTCCAGATGTTTCTTCGTTAGCCCACAAAACTTTACAATTACATATAGTTTGGTTTCCTTTATTACACACTCTTTAGATGAGGCAACACTGCATCTATAACCTCTTCTGTGCTGGAAATAATCCTGAAACAATAAGACATAGAAACGTATTTGGAATTTTCAATCTGATCGACACCCTATGAATATGTGAGCTACACGACTATGTCAAAGCCTGTTTGTGTTCAGGTGTAACCATCTGTTTGTATTAATTGTCAAAGCACTAGTGATTATGTTTTTGTTATGTTTGTATTATATTAAAGGCCACCCCCCTCAAACAAGAAAAAATGCTTTGAATAGATGTAAGGTCTTGCAAACCCAGCATTTTTTATAATATAGAAATTGTGGTTTTAAGCACTTTTCTCAAAACAAAATGCTGGCAAAACTCCCCGAGAACAGGCAAGCTCAACACATCGATGGTGACTGTGGAAAGAAGACACAAAATGTAAAATGATCCAATTTTTCTTTCTGGTAAATATCTGCACATAATAACAGTCAACTTTGCTCACATGCCACGAGACAAGGATAAAGGAAATCACATACAACTTATTATTTTCCCTGGAGATTCTCTTGCACTTCCTTTACTAATTCCAAGGAATAAATTTAACGCTCGTGGTAAAGAAATGCACGTGCCAAGCTGGAAGAGATATGTTAAAAGAAATAAATGAATACATGTATAATCTCATTAAATTCTCATCTTCCCCCAGCAGCATGCGCAGTACACATTTGGTGTACTTATACTGCCAGTAGGAAAAAAGAAACAAATCACACAAGAGACGCTTAAAATAACCTTAAGTCAACAGTTACTGTCTTGGAATTTAAAACAGGCATGCAAGATTCAGCAAACCTCTAGAGAGCGCAATAACACGTTGTTAGTATTAGTTAATGTAATAGGTGCTCCTATAAGAAACTTCACAGTAATTAGATACACCCAACATGAGAGACGTAGGAGTCCCTCGTGTAGTTCCAGGTATTGATTTTGCCTCTATTCAATTAACTTTAAGATAAACTAATTAACAAAATGTCTTCTGTAAATCTCCAGTAGCAGAGAGCTATAAATGTTCAATAACTGATTGTAATTAAAAAAACAAACAAACGAGAACGTGTTGCGTTCAAAATCTCACTTACGTTATATATATTTCTTGTGCTTCAAAAGCCAGGTTAGGTAATGGTGAGAAACTATTGTGACAGATGTGTGTTGTTTAATTAACTGTCTTAAAAATGAGTTCCAGGAAACAAAAACATGGCATTTTATAACATTTCAATACAATCCGACAACAATTAGATAAATTAACATGTAATGCTACACATCCAATAAAACTTTACAACATTTACACATCTTTATTCATTCAAGTAGAAGTTTCGAAAATTTCTCCAGAGTGGGAATCATCCAGACTTAAAACGGCAAAAAATCACATTTCGATACCCGTTGTGAGCAAACGACATACAGCCCACTGTACACCTTGCGCTTAACAACCACCAAGGTATAAAGTTCCACAAAGAACAAACAGCATATTTTCTGGTAGTGAATCTCACAGTTTCTATGTTATAATAGTGTTCTTATCTTTAACGTCCAAACACATTAAGTGACTTATGTCATGAACTTTTCCAGAACACTCATAACATGTATATTTACAGGTGTTACAAAATTTAGTGTGATTCAAAAGTACGCGCAAAAAAATAATTTAAAATGCTCTTTCTTGTGTATTTTTTAACACAAATTCACGAAAGAAAATCAAAATCAAAAATCGTTCGTCACAACATAAGTGGCAAGAAACACAAACTCGTATTTGTTTGTTTGGAATAAAGCACAAAGCTACACAATAAACCATCTGTGCTCTGACTAGGAAGGGTATTGAAACCTGGTCATAAACGTCAGTGAAAAACAACAAATTATCACCACTACTCACATAATAGTTACTGCTAAAAATGTTCGAGGAGCTGAGACAATACCAGTTAGCTCCACCATTATCCTCACATTGATACTGCTGACAATGTTTGAATACAAGATATTTTACTAGCTCTACCATTATCCATACACTGATTATAGAGAATATTCTAATACTAAAGACAATGTCTACTAGCTCTACCACTACCTACACAATTATTACGTAAAATATTTCAACACCAGAGACTATGTCTGGTAACTCTACCACTATCTGCACAATTATTACTTAAAATATTTCATTTAGAGTGAGAAAAAGTGATTATAGAGTAATAACTTGGTTTCAATTGTCTTCACAGTATTTTATTTATAATACCAATTGTACCAGCTGTATATCGATCGTACAGAACCAACTGCATCGTCTATGTAGCAGCTTTCACCCCATTCTATATACATCAGTCGAACACTTTGCAGCCATGAAAACAGCACAAATAAAGAAAAATCCAAGCGGAGCTAGTTGTGACAGGAATGTCAGCATCGACATGTAATATTACAAAAACTAAAGTATGCTTTAGGCAATACTAGTCAAAATAATGACTAAGAAAATACAACATGAAATTTAAACTTCAAAACACAGACTTGTTTTTACATCATTATATATCAGTTGGATTCCCGTATTGTATTATCATATTTTAGCCTATTACAATATTGAGTTATATTGTAAAAAAAAGGTGTGAAAACACTCATTTTTCTACATGATGTACATACAAGGCCCTAGCGGCAATGAGTGACAATATTTGTGGTGTTTGGTTTTTATAGTTCTTTTGTGTGACTCGTCTATTAATGTTGGCTTCATAACCACCCCTCTGTACTAATACGAAATACTAATAAAATAATGAATTGTCTTGGCTTGAAAGCTCAGTTTGTTGGTATGGAATCAAATATAAAGACAACAAAAGCAGGAGAATAGACATGGCATTAGTGTTCATTGAGAAGCACAATAAACACAAATAAAAAAGAAACAAACTTTGATATTACTAGCAACGTGTCTACAAAAAGTTAAAAACCTGACAGTAGAAATCTTAGAATAAGTCCCACTTTCCCAGTACGTTAATACAAAAATGAAACAGTAAGTGATTTCTTCCGTTCAAGCTCTATTAAAACAATGACAACACAACCACAAACTACTGAAATAAAGGCGAGACATCATCTTTACTTCAGCACATATTTGATGTAAAATAGCCTACTGTACCTCTTCTGGTAAATGAACAATAATTGTTATATCAGAATGGTAATGGATAGATTAGTTAAAATGTTAAAATTTCAACTTGTTGAAACTATTTGATCACTTCTAGTAGGGCATCAGTGTTAAATGTGAATAATATATCACTGAAAGCTTTAGAGTCTACAGAAAACACCGAGTATTCAGCAAAAATCTCTCCAGCTGTGCAACCAAATTGATCTATAAGAAGTCACTAGACTCTAGCTTCTGGTTGGGTTCAGATTTTTGATGCTATGAACAAGTGTTTGTGCACCACTGAACGTTCAACTCTTTACTTCAATGATATGTAAGCAACAAAGTGGAGGGCCAGGACCGAAGCCTACATATTTTATTTACCGTGCTGAAACTGAAAATTATACGAAATATATAAACTTAATATACAGCAAACGGCTTGAAATGTTACGTAAAACAGAAGGGCTGTTTCAGAGGAACAAATAACGTGAATGTAAAACATTACATAGAATTTGTATGATGAAACACGAATGTAATACTAAAAAGAAAAATACGAAGGAACTCAAAGAAGAAAAGTAACTGTTTTGTTGCAGCTGGATAAAATAATACACATCATATTACAAGTACTCTCAAAACCAAACATATTTTACCTTATTTACAAACCTAATGTAGAATAAACAAATAATGTTGGATTATTAAGATAAAACAGATATATGCATCATAACTGTAAAGGTTATATGCGAAAATAAACAAGTCTGACAAACTAACAATGCATTGTAAATACGGGACTATTTTTTATACCTCTAAACATTAAAGACTATTGAATTTAATCTTTCTGCTGAGATTATCACTCTATGAATACATCTTCTCTAAATGATCTACAGATGATTGCACTTTTTAAAAAAATAGGTGAATTATGGAACTATTTTCTGTAATTATATGTTTGTTCGTAAAATTTCATGTAAAACTGCTTGAGAGCTATGAGGATCTAGTGGCCCCTAGTATCAAAGTGATAAACTATGGAGAAGGCAACCAGTCAACTCTAGGGCTGCACTTTACTACCACATAGTGGGATTGGCCGTAACATTATAAAAACCTTCACGAATGAAAGGGCAAACATGTTCATCGATATATTTCGATTCCGCGATCCACAGATTACGAGTAGAGTGCCCACACCACCAAACGGGCCAAGCCCTATTTTGTTAAAGTTGAAGTATAATTTGTCACGGAGATTTTGACAATTCAATCTCTAAAAATAAAAGTAGTTTTTTCTTCTAACAGGAATATTTGGTCATTATGACTTCTTAAAACGATAACTTTATAAAAGCTAGAAATGAAATGATTTTTGTTTATGTTTGGAATTAAAATGTTCATAGGAGTTCATAAATTGAGTGCAATTCTGTTATTCGTAGCAACACCATACTTTATGTCACTGTTTTCGACAAAATTAAAGCATTATTCAGTTCAAAACAACTGTTTACATAGAGTATATAACTTAGTATTTATGGCAAAACTACAAAGGCTACCTGTCGCTGTCTCTAATTTTAAACTGCTGACCACAAGGAAGGCAGCCAGTGAGTAGCACCATACTACCCACGTTAAGGGTTTCGTTTGTTTTGAATTTCGTGCAAGGCCATTCGAGAGCTATCTATGCTACTCGTCCTTAATTTAGAAGTGTAAGACTAGAGGGAAGACAGCGAGTTATCACCACCCACCACTAACTCTTGCGCTACTCTTTTACCAACGAATAGTGGGATTGACCATAAACATTTTAAGGCCCCCACAGATGAAAGAGCGAACATGTTTGGTATGAAGGGGACAGATTGAATGTCACTCTTATACTGCTTAAAGTACGAAAAATAGTTTAAATTATCACAAGAAATTGAACCAGATTCACTAGCTCCAAAATTCAGAACTTTATCATGGGATCAACTCGTCTCTAACATAAAGTATGAATTGACTTCTTGAAAAAAATATTTTTTAAGGGGAAAATAAAAGACTTTTCGAAAGAAACCCCTCTAAAAGTAATAATAAAGCTGCAATTAACTAAAATATTAATTACATTTTTCGTTTTCTAAAACATATAGAATTACAGATTTTTATGAAAGACAATAACAAATTATACAGATGTATGATTTAAATAAAGCCAAACCAAAGGCTTAAGTAATTTCACGATTGTAATGAATTAATTATCAAACTTCGTATGTGAACAAAATATTTGTTACACTTGACAACAGTCACTACTTCCTGAAAACCTGTGCAATTTTAGGAGACGAAAATGCATACGAATAAATGCCTTGTAATCCCACCCAACGAAGTATAAAACCACAACAATTAATTATCATGATATAAAAAATATTACAAGTATTAAACTTAGCAAATCCCAGATTTCTATGTCATTTCGCAATGAGTGATACTCTAAACGAAAACCTTTCAACAGAGTTTAAAAATAATGTTACATCTGCAACGTTCCTCATAACAAAGACGTTAAAACTACATGACGCATCCCCAAACAAAATACCGAATAACACCATTATTTGTACACATCCTTTACCTGTACTTGGACATCCTAGTAAACGAAGAAATATCTGCTGTAGTACAAGTCATTATTTATAATTTAAATCACCGTTTTATAAAATGTGAGATGCAGCCCCCCCAGGATGTGCAAGTGACCTCTTGAAGGGGGGCGAGCGATTAGGATAGAGTCAAAAGTGCTGCAATGCAAAAATTAATAGTTTTAAAATCTTTTTTTTATTAATATAATAAGCAATTGCTACAATGAGTATAGTATTTCATGTGTATCCGTGTACTATATCTCATCATTTAACTTATGTTATTTAACTTTTTTCATTTTAAAATAAGAGGACAGGGTGCAAGAAACTGTATTTATTTAGTTGAAGGGTGTGAATGACAGTGTTTGGCAAACGTGTAACTTAAGTTATATAAATATTTTTGGCCTTGACAGTGAAACATTATACAACTACTAATAATCTTATTGAATCATAGGTGACTTACTTTTAGCAAAACGTTTTACAAAAAGAAAGAAATATGTTGTTACTATTGGTAACAGAATTGCCCCCTTTATTCGTAATTCTTTACCTACATTGTTTCAAAACAACATTTTCGCACACAGCAATAGAAAACAATGGTATTTTAAGATTATGGCAAGTATTTTTAAATAGCTCCTGTGTTTTCTTGAACTCTGCACCGACAAACAAAATCCAGTTTACTTTATAACACAGTTTGACATTAATTGTATTAACTTCAAAGATTCAACAATTTTCAAGGTAATCTAGCATCTGATATGTTTATTAAACCAACAAATAGTGAAATAAGTTTTAACTCCGAGTCTCTCCAGTATAAGTGAAACAAGGAGTTGCTACTGGCCAAAGAAAAACAGACAAAATTGGTGTCAGATAAAAATAAAGCTAAAAAGGGCTTGTTTCACATCATGATAGATACTTAGAATTAATAACTATTTAACTAACCTAATTAAAAACAATTCAGATAATTTTCTGATTTATTGATAGACTGCACCTAAAAATAAAGGAGATTATTAAACACTTTTAAACTTACTCAACTAAAGGCCAGATAAGCATTGAGCATAATGGTTGTGTAAGGTGATTGTAGACCAACTAGATATCTCAAACACGTGGACATAGGGCATGAGGATAGTGTTAAGCTAGAATGGTTATCAACTTACACTCAATATACATCCAACTATACTTATATCGAGATAATTAGGTGGCTAATTAACAAGACCATGTGACCACCACAAGGAATTTAATCTAAGAATTCTGATCACCTAATGGGACTCAACTTTCAGACTTTCCATAGGACTAGTGATACTATTATTAATATTGATATTCGCTATTTACCTACAAGATTCTTTGTAAATGAAAGATGATACTGACAGAAGAATTTCTGAAGTAACTTGATAAAGCAGGAGCAGCCAGCTAACTTATTGATAAGTTATTTTTTCTTTTAGTAATGTTAAATACATATAAATATTTATCCAATTTTGATTATGCTTGTTACTACCATGATTCAAAATTTGTATCAAAGTAATATACACACATATATAAACTGTATTTAATAATTTTGATATATGTACTTTATAACCATATTACTAAATAAAAATGTTTTCAATAATTTTCGCTTATCTGAATTCTGTTGTCAGCACATGCTGTTCTTTCTTAGCAAATTGGTTTGGTTTTTTTAATTCCATGCAAAGCTACATGAAAGCTATCTGCACTATTTGTCCCTAATTTAGCAGTGTAAGACTAGAGGAAAGGAAGAAAGTCATCACTACTCATCACCAACTTGGTGCAGTACACTATTACAAATGAATATTGGGATTGACCATCACATTATAATATCCCCATGGCTGAAAGGGCAAGCAGGTTTGGTGTGATGGGGATGGGAACCCACGATCCTTAGATTATGAGTTGAGTGCCTTAAACACCTGGCCAAGCAGGGCCTTTCTTAGTAAATATCTAATTTGTATTCTAACAGTTCATTGGTAACTTTTGAAGAGGGCTCACAACAGGAAATTGTTATGCTTTTGGAGTGTAGATTATTAAACCTCCATTACAGAGGGACAACATATAAATAAATATGCAATAAGTATGATAAAACTGTTTCTGAAATTTTCTATAATCTGGTTGAATCATAGAGGTATTTTACCTTGGTATACCAAAAATACATTAATATAATCAATGAGTTGGACCCATACTTTTTGGAAGTATGAAGTAAACCATAGTAATTAGTTTTCACTTCTCTGTATAAAAATACAATAGGTGTGATGAAACTACTTCTGAAGTCTTGTATAGCCATATCATCCTGGTAAAATCATACTGAGATAATACATTGATACACCTAATACCTATTAATATACTCCATACTTTCTGGAAGTATGAAGCCGTAGCAAAAGTCTGGAAATACAATGTAAATACACAGTGATAAATTAACTCTTTCCTTTAAATTATAGCAATAAAAAGGTAGAATTTCAATACTAATTAGTTTTGAGATGTATCAGTTCAATAATGATGATATTCAAAACAGACAAACTTACATCAAGCAGAGCATGAAGATGGGAATCTTCCAGGACAGAAAGTAAAAACTCTCTCTCTCGTTCACTACAGTCTGTAAGGCAGTGAATGTTATCTAAACTGTCCAGCACAGCTGAAACAGCTCCTATAAAACAAAAGAACAAAGAGTCAGTAAAACTGAGCTCAAGCCATGAGTCATAATTCATAAGCCTAATATACTTCATCATAGGGTGACACACTTGGATCTAGAGTTATTCCATGTGATACAAGTCACAGAAAGCAATTCCAATGATGTTCTATTAAATGGTGTGTGCAAACACAGAAGTATTCTGACCATGCATAGTTACAGAATTAAACCTAGGACCAGTACCTGAGTATACATGTGTATTATTATTATTATTATACAACAATCATGTGGTATTTAACAGTTGCCTTTGTTCCTCCATGTTTTTCACTTAGAATGCATTTCTTTAATTGTTCACCCTTAGCAGATTTCCTCAAATCATTAGATTTGGAAATCCAAGTAACTTTTCTATTAATTATTCATTTTCCCATAAATTTACCCACAGAGTTGATAAGCCTTTTTATAGCAATCTCCATTCTCCTTTTATTTTTGTAAACATATTCCAAATTACTTTATAGTTTTTCTCTTTTCAGAAGAGTGTTCTATTCACCTGTTCTGTGTCTGAGATTCATAAATACATAAGCTACCTCTACACTGAAGCTGTAACTGAGACCACCAGCAACTTTATATAACCACCATTAGCATACCTCCCCCACCATAAATTATTCTCACTGCTGCTAAAGAATCATCCTTGAGGTTTCCACTTTAAGTTCCTTTTGCATTTTACACTTGTTTATTTGTGAGCACCTTTGAACCACACTATTAACTGGCTATTTGTGTTTACATGAGTTCAATACATTTTCTTTATTACACTTAAAGTAACTAAAAGCAGTTTATGACCCAGTCAAACTCCTGTCAAAAAAGTGTATTGAGGTCATCATTCTTATCCATACTCACTCTTCTGACAGATACAAGGGCTTTGTTAACCTAAGAAGGTTGAAACGTTGTTCTCTACTGTATTTTAATAAAGGTTTTAATACCCATACCAGCTGTCTTGAGAAACCTCTTTGGGCCTTTAACATCTTCTTTGGAAATTATAAATAAAAACACTGTTTATCTGCTACCATTTTACAGGAAGCAAGGCAGTTTTCCTCACCACAGAGTATTCTACTGGATTTTGTACCAGCAAGTTTTTCAGAATTACAACCAAAGCACTATTTTATTCAATTGTGTACTTCACTACCTGTTTCTCAGTCGTGTGCAATATCTATTTTGAGTAACTTATAAACTATTGATATCATAATGTCTTTTTTTCCAGATGTCTCTACCAAAGGAATGAATTTCGGCCAATATACACCCAATGTGTAGTATCAACAAGTTACTACAGAACCAATACTATCTACCAGCAAAAAAATAATTTGTGCTGAATTATAAAAGTTACACTACAAGCTTTACAATACTTATTATGCTATTAAATTATAAAATAGCTTAGAACATCATACAAAAACAAAGCGTGTAAACTGAATAATGGCGTAAAATTTCCAAGAAGTTCACCCAAGCTCTTCACCAAATCCTTGATTATGCACTTCAAGTCACTAGACTGAAAAGGAAACATGAGTTTATATATTTAATAAGCAGTTTAATAAGGAGTCATGTATTTTACCAAATAGATATAAATTAAATTTTGCGACATGTAAAAGATATTTGCTCAGCTAAGAGTAAAAACATAAACACCAACATATACTGACACAACAATAGGAAAAATCTTTATTGTTAATCACAACTAACTGTTTCTGATAACACAGTTACCATTATCAAAATTAGTTAGCTGCAATTAATACTCAAGATTTTACCTTTCATTGTGCCAACAAACATCACTGTCTCTGTTTTTTATTCTTAATATAGTAGCTTAATGTACATAAAATGCAGTTAAATCTTTACTCTGGTCCTTCTCAGTCAAAGGACTTTATTTTGAAATCAGGAACACCTTGTTTTACAGACTTCTAGACACTTGGAAAAAGTATAATATCCTATCTGCTACACAAATACTGCCCAGCAAATTGTACTTAAATATATTGGAAAGAGTAGATTACTTTTGATAAATTTCGTGTATAACCCTTTCATACCATTGTTGGTTCTAACAACCAGTACAATTTTATATGCAAAAAACGGCTCTTTTGGGCTCAGAAAACACTTCAAATAGAAGAGCGAACACGTTTCGACCTTCTTCGGTCATCGTCAGGTTCACAAAGAAAGAGGTAACTGGCCGGAAGTTGACCACATGTTTGAAAGGGGTTATGTAACTGAGTCTCAGAATTTAGAGGGCGGTGTTAGATGTTTGAATATATAATTTTATCTATAATATTAATATAGGTATAAAGGCGTTCCTTTATATTGGTTTATTTTGGGTTTAAGTTGTTGTATAAGTAAGGCTTCTTTCATTTTGCGTTTGTTTATGTTTGTTTCTTTATTTAGTATTTGAGTGTTTTCTATGGTTATGTTGTGTCCATTTGACTTGCAGTGTTCGAAAACGTGTGAAGGTGACTTTTCATGTTCTTTGAATCTGGTTTCCATTTTTCTACTTGTTTCTCCTATATAGAAGTCGTGGCAGTTATCACATTGTATTTTATAAATAATGTTGGTGTGGTGTTTGTCAGTGTAGTTTTTACATAGTATAGACCTCAGTTTTGTACCTGGTTTTTGAATAAATTTGGTATTAACTGGAATGTTATATTTTGTTACTAGTTTTTGCCAAATGTTGGTTATTTGTTTGCTGATGTCAGGAATATATGGTATACAGCAGTATATGGTTTCGTGATTTTTTGATTCGTGAGATATATTTACTTTTGTTGGTTGATTTTGCTTTCTGTCTAGGTGTGTGCGTATAATGTTTTCTACGGTTTGTGGAGGAAACTTATTGATGTTGATGAAGTATTGTTTTATTTTATCTAATTCATCGTTAATTTTATCTGGTGAGCATAGTTTTATGGCTGTGTTTATCTGGTTTCTTAGTATGTTGAGTTTTTGTTTTGTTTCATGTGCTGAGTCCCAAGGAATGTATAGTCCAGTATGGGTGATTTTTCGGTGGATTTCTGTTTTGAATTGTGTGTCGGTTCTTATAATTTTGAGGTTAAGAAATGATATTTGATTGCTTTCTTCCTGTTCACATGTGAAGTTAATGTTGGGATGTATAGAGTTAATGTGAGTGAAAAAGTTAAGTATGTGTTCTGTAGATTCGAATCCCGCAACCGTGTCATCTACATATCTGTACCAGTATAGTGGTGGATGTAATGCTGTATTAATTGCTTGTGTTTCAATTTGTGTCATAAAAATATTGGCTAGAACTGGCGATACTGGGTTGCCCATGCTTAGGCCATTTGTTTGTATATAGTTTTGGTTGTTGAACATGAAGTTTGTCTTTATTGTGGTGAATTCTATGAGGGTTGCTAACTGGTTACTGGGAATGTCTATAATCGGGTTAGGGTCTCGAATATAGAGTTAATAAAGAAACAAACATAAACAAACGAAAAATTAAAGAAGCCTTACTTATACAACAACTTAAACCCAAAATAAACCAATATAAAGGAACACCATTATACCTATATTAATATTATAGATAAAATTATATATTCAAACATCAAACCGCGCCCTCTACATTGCGACACTCAGTTATACAACCCCTTCCAAACATGTGGTCAGCTTCCGGCCAGTTACCTCTTTCTTTGTGAACCTGACGATGACCGAAGAAGGTCGAAACGTTGTTCGCTCTTCTATTTGAAGTGTTTTCTGAGCCCAAAAGAGCCGTTTTTTGCATATAAAATTCTCAACAAGTGGGTTTCTCGACATCACTGATTGAACCAGTACAATTGTCAAGCAGCATTTTGTTGTGCTTCAGTTGTTGCCCCAAAGATCTATTTTTTTTTTTGTCTGTCTTAAAGAGCTGCAAGACATTTCATAAGTTATTTCTATGATTTTTAGTTTATTTGTTTGTTGTTTAATGCAAGTTATGGAACTGTGGAATGTTTGGCCAAAACTAAATCAGACTTGAATTTTTTTTCAAGTGTTCTGTATAGCACGTTTGAGCCTGCATATTGATGGAAACATTTTACTGAAAGGCTTGTTGATATTTGAAAGTTGGTATGATGTAACTGTTTTCATGAGTGCACTTTTTCCAGTCTATTGGTTTGAAAGTTGTTCTGATGTGTCTTATTTATAATAGTAGAAATGTCTTGAAAAAATTTAGATGCTCCATTTAAAAGGTAGAAGATTACATTTCTCTTGATAGTTTGTAGTTTGTTCAACTTAAAACAGATATTTGTATATGTGTGTTGGCTTTCTGTAAATGATACCTGTAAAGTAGTTACCCTGAAAGTGAATTATGACATCCATAAAAACAGGAAAACTCTTGTGTCTTGATGTCATAAAATGAATTTGCTGTTGAGATGTTTGGTACATCTTCTACTGGTTGGGGCTCATAAAACCAAATAACAAATGTATTATCTAACTATCATTTCCACATTTTTAGTGGTGTTCTATCCTTAAATGAGATGGGACATGATAACCTGCCAACTGCTCTTCCTATAAATGAGATGAGACGTGGCAACCTGCCAGCTGCTCTCTCCTTAAATGAGGTGAAACATGGTAACCTGCCAGCTGCTCTCTCCTTAAATGAGGTGAAACATGGTAACCTGCCAGCTGCTCTCTCCTTAAATGAGGTGAAACATGGTAACCTGCCAGCTGCTCTCTCCTTAAATGAGGTGAAACATGGTAACCTGCCAGCTGCTCTCTCCTTAAATGAGGTGAAACATGGCAACCTGCCAACTGCTATCTCTAACTGAGAATTCTCCAGTTACATTGCACTAAGTCGTACACTGTGTATATGGATCGTTAAGAGAAATTAATCAAACAACTGACATAAAGAAACGACTGTAATAAGAATTTCTACAAAGGAACTCATAAAGACGTTAAAATCTTTATAAATAGTCAGTTTGTTGTCCTATTATCATTAGAACCTTCTACAGATTGACTGAACAACATTATACACACACAAATATATATATAAAAGAAGTAAAAAATAATTGTGTTAAAAATTGACTAGATCCAGTAAATAGCCAGTGAGTTATGCAGTGATCCAAACTCACTATTTCTGACATGGTGTCTTATATTGATTTAAATATCACGATTTTCAAAATTTAATTTTTCGTTTTCTTTTTTGTTGTTTGCAAACACACTTCTGTTCTGTATGCTAAAAAGTTAACTTAGCTCAAAGTAAGCCTTAAATGAAAGTTTGAAAGTTCGATAAAAAAATCCCCATGGTGATAATCCATTTTGCGTCTTTTGCAATCCTACTCACGTTTAAAAGATGGTTGTTGTTTGTTTGTTTTTTTGAAACTTTTGTTTATTTTCGACAATAACAAGCGTACTTTTCATTACAGGACTTATAAACAAAATTGGTATATTTAGCTTTAATTATGAGATATGTAAGGAAAAAGCACTTTAAATACAATTGCTGAATATAACAATTGAACTAATGTCGATTGTCTATAAACTGCTTTATCTGTTTTCCTTGAAAACTCGATTGTGTCACGCCACTGTGCCTGTTACCGAGGGATGCTAATGATGCACAGGGTATATTAACAACTAATACGTAAAATTAATAATTTCATTAAGTTTGTGTTGTTACATGCGTGACTTCTGAGATCGTTTATAAATTATAAATTTTTTTAAGTGGGGCTGAAAAGGGTCATGAGTTACGGATTTTCACTCACTTTACGAAATACCAGGGCTTTAATGTTATACAACTGTTAATGTTAAATCATTGAAAGGTCGCCATGTATCATGCATTTAACGTTATGTCTTGATTTAAATAGAAAAATTGTTTTTCGCACGTTTTGAGCAATAAAGTAACAAAATGATTGCTGAATATCCAAGATAACTATGATTGTTCGTAGCTTGTAATACACTGTGCAGGGTCGGAGGTTCGAATCCCCATCCAACCAAACATGCTCGCCTTTTCAGCCATGAGGGCGTTATATTGTTACAGTCAATCCCACTTTTCGTTGGTAAAAGAATCGCCCAAAAGTTGGCAGTGGGTGGTGATTACAAGCTGCCTTTCTTCTAGACTTACACTGCTAAATTTGGGACGGCTAGCGCAGATAGCCATCGTGTGGCTTTGCGCAAAATTAAAAAACAAATACACTGCGCATACAAAACATTAGTTATCGGAAATTTTTTTAATTATACGTTTATGGAGTTTAAAAGTAAATATATAACCCACGTAGACTAATTAAGCGTGCGTGTGTGAAATAACGAAATAACTTACAAGAAGACAAAACAATTACAATACAGCGATTCATCAGGTGGGCATTTTTGTTAATACTGACATTTTCGGCCATAATCTTGACATCTCATAAAATTTGACCAATTGAGAAACGTTAGGTTAGTCCTAAATAAATATACTGAACTAACAACGCAAAATAACCTTCATTACCGTAAAAATATACATATTATAAATGCAATAATTAATAATAGTAATAAAACTAACCTAAAAGACAGAACGAAACGTATATATAAATTTCCCTATAAGACCGGTTAATGGCCAATAAAATCTCATTACTTTGTTACAACAGTGTAACATTAGATTAGTTCACCATTAAAAATTGATAGTTACTGTACGTGGTACCGTGTAAGTTTGGAAGCGAGGGGTAAATATTTAAGCAAAACCTAATGTCTGTATAGATAAGAACGACACGTTTAATGAGTAGCGAAATTTGTTGAATAAACTGTACAATATAAAACCCACATTAAAAAGCAAAGAAGTTACAGAACCCATTCTCAAAACATTTCGTTCAAAAGATCTACTTATAAAGATTGGAATTATAATAATAAACGAATAAATAATGCACTTAATTTATTATACCGCCGTTTTAACTCTAAGAATATGCAATCTCATAAATCATATATGAGTAATACATCCAATACTAAACCCACACCTTTCATTAAGGGCAAAAATAAATAAAGCTAACCCTTAGAACAAGTGAAATGTATAACAACCTAATAACAAACGCTTAATCAAAGAATTATCAACAACGGTAGTTACAACAACAGTTAATATCAGATAATTAACCTTAAATGTTCATTTGTTTTAATTATTTGTATACATTTTAAGCAAATGCTAATTTTAACCATGTTGTTTATTTCAACTAGTGAAAGATGTAGTCATGGGAACCACACAGGTTCTCTCGAATGACTACGTAGAAGATTGCATGTTACGTAACTATTTAGGGGCACTCCCACCGTATATTGATGTTCTTTGCATATATACATCTACTCATGGCAAACACGACTTTTTCCTCCAGGTTTTAAATCCCTACACCCATCACTCCAATACACGTCTATTGTTTCCTGCCAAATCATTTCATTTCTTGACATTAATATTTTCGTGACAAATGGAGGCCATCTGGCGACATCTGTACGTTAGAAACAGTCGGACACACATAGCTACCTATGTTTTCTTTCCACTCGTCCTTCATACGTCAAAAAAAAAAGTTCATGTATCAGAAATTACACAAGCTCTGCGTTACGATCACGAGTACAGTGACGAACCTATAAAAAAAACCCTACAACTTTTCTCCGTAACATAAATACTAAATGTAATCTACATATGCACACACACAATGAATGTTCAAAGTCAGTTTTTCAGTTTAAAACAAACCAGTATTTCTAACACTAACACACGGAATAATTTTACGATTTCAACAACATAAGTTCAACCTCATTTGAACAGCGCAATTATAATTCCACTGACCATAACGTATTCCCAGTTCACTTTATCAATTATATACGTTGCTCGTAAAATCATCATAAAACCTATATTAAAAAACCAGAGAAGTTACAAAACAAAATACCTACTTACACAGATTAGAATTATAGTAATAAACGAGTAAATAAAAAACTTAATTTATTATACCGTTCTAACTCTAGGAGTATGAAATGTCATAAAACATCTATGAGTAATAATTCCGATACTAAATCCACATCTTTCCCTTTCACCAAAGACAAAAATAAATATACATAACCCTAAAAACTAGTGAAATGTATAACGATCTATTAAAAGCACTTAACGATGTGAGTTAAAGTAATATATCTGAACTACCTATTAACGGCACTCACTTGGAAACTATACTAATACGTGATTGATTCTGCGATAACACTGGTTTACAAAGAAATAGAGGCAAGCACAAAAATAGCTGTTTTAACCTAATTTGGGGGTGCTGAATTTAGATTTGAAATCCGTTTTTACTCATCACCTCTAGTTTTGTAGATATGCATACTGTACATTTTGTACACATACTGTACACAAAGGCGTATATGCATTCAGGGTTAATTTCTAATATTGTGTGACTTATGTCTTCTTTTTTAGTTATTATGCAATAAATGTAAGTGATAGCATTACATTATATATATATAGCTAGATATCAAGACGGATCACCAGTTTCAGGAATCGGAACAAAGACCTTGCTTCATTTTTCGACATGGAAAACAAGTTGTGCTTCTGCACGAATGTACCTGGCTTGTTCACTTTCCTTGGTTTGCCACATAATCCTTCAGACTGGCATCTTTTCATAGACTCTTCAAAGCGAAGTCTCAAGGCTGTGCTTCTGCACAACGGGAATAAATATCCCAGCATTCCCACTGCACACTCTGTCCATCTAAAGGAGTCCTGTGACAATATGGAGCTTCTTTTAGAAGCTGTTAAGTCTGTGTGGGGACCTCAAGGTCATTGGTCTTCTTATGGGTATGCAAGTGGGCTTCACAAAGTACTGTTGCTTTCTCTGTCTCTGGGATAGTCGAGCTGTATCCCAGCATTACAAGCAGAAAGACTGGGGGTCTAGAAGCACTTTCGTTTCTGGCGAACACAGCGTCAAGGAGAATCCTCTGGTTGACATGAAAAAGGTGCTTCTTCCTCCTCTTCACATCAAGCTTGGTTTGATGAAGAATTTCGTGAAGGCCATGGACAAAAATGGTGCTGCCTTCCAACACTTGACTACTGTGTTCCCAGGTCTCAGTGCTGCTAAGCTCAAAGAGGGCATCTTTGTCGGACCTCAAATCCAAGAAGTGCTGAAGGATACTGATTTTGAGGAGCTTCTTACCTTAAAGGAACTGAGAGCATGGGAAGCATTTAAGTCAGTCTGTAGTGGCTTCCTTGGTAACACGCGCATACCAAATTACCAAGCCTGTATTGAGAAGTTGCTAAAGACGTATGAGGATATGGGATGCCGAATGTCACTCAAAATTCATTTTCTCCATTCCCACCTCAACTTCTTCCCTCCAAACCTTGGAGCAGTGAGTGATGAGCACGGAGAAAGATTCCACCAAGACATTACGAAGATGGAGAGCAACTACCAAGGCAAGTGGAACCCCAGCATGATGGGAGACTTCTGCTGGATGCTCTTGCGTGACATCCCAAAGGCAAAATACACCAGATCATGTAAGAAAACACACTTCTAATTGTCTGCAGTACTATGAATTGTGTACATTGTGTCATCCAAGTATATTTATTCTGTCAATGTTCTTTATCTATCCTGTTTTATCTGTAATAAGCTGCTGCAACTGTTGAAATAAGCATGTATATACTCTGTATATACTAAAATGAGACTATTTAAAAGCCAGAAAACTAGAGGTGATAGAGCAAAACTGTTTATAAATTTGAATTCAGCACACCCAAATTAGTAAAAAACACCTATTCACATTCTTGCCTCAGACAAAAAATATTTTTTTGTAAACCAGTGTAATCAAGAATATAATGAGCAGCATAGGTCATAAATTCCAGTTATCTTATTACTTTGATCTAAGTGTTAACACAAAAATTTACTGTCATAGAATCCTGTTCTGCAAATATGTTTACATTTTATGTCTCAACTATAACTCATGTGATGAAAAGTCCTTGCAAAAAATAGTTCGTTTCATTCAAATTTCTCGAAAGTTTGAAAATAATTAATTATAATAACGCCACACCATTCATTCAGTGTTGCATGTGTGGCAGGAAATACTTTAAGGTATGCCACATCAAAGCTTCAGGAGAAACCAATCTAAATATTCTTGTTCCATGGATTTAGATCTGACGTCTTGTGCATTTTGTCATTTTCGTGGGTAGTATCTGGTATAATAACCCAAAATGAATTATCTTTTAATTAATTTTTTTGTCATTAATTAGTTTATATTCCATGTTTCAATTGTTAAAGCTGCTTCACTTATATCTTTGAGAGGACTGTATGTAGTGGCAGAGTTGGGATTCGATCTTTGGTCTTGTTACTGAAAGGATGTTTTCCCAATAAAACTATCTAAATGCTTCAGGAGGTACATACAGACTTTAGTGAAATCTATCCTAGGCTTAGACTGACTGAGTTATCAATAAATCTGACGTAAAAATGTTTTCCTTTTTCTAATGTAATTCATATTCCATTATTTTATTATTATTTTGTTTTATTTTTATCACTTCCTTTACACAGATAGATCAGTATTACAGAATCTTGTATACGTATTTTTCACCTCATTTCTAATGTATTGGAGTCCACATTAACAAAGGTAAAAAACCGATGTTTTTTCTTACTCTCCATTGAGAGTGGTTTAGTGTGTACTAATTTCTAAATACTGTTTTGTTGACATTCTTTGCATGTATTATATCTATAAACGAGTGTTTTAATTCTCCTGTTGTGAAGTAAATCACTCTATGTTGTGTATTTAGGTCACTAAACAAAACTAATTTTACTCTAATGATAAAAACGTTTAGAAGATAAAGTGATAGTTATTCGTGGATTAGTCAACAGCTACTATAAATATATATATAGTCAGTTTACTAAACCAGCCTCAAAAACATTTAAGTAAATTTAAAAGGGAATCAGGATTTAAAACATTTGTTCAAAGACAAATCAATATTTTTAGAGCATTGATAAAATTTTGATTTCATAACTTTTGACTTTTCTTAATTATTTACAAAAGCTTTCAACCATCTTTACAGCCCTAGTCATACTACTATTGTGTTTGTCCTAATTATACTACCTGAACCATCCCTTTAGTACACTATCAATTTATTTTAGGCTGTCAAGTAACAAGTTATTATCTAAATTTTGCACAAGATAGTCTTGCCATCTTGTGGAAAAAATTAAATTATAAAAAGTTTAATATTTAGCAGAACTTAATTATGTTAGTGAAAGCACTACTTTTACATATTTTATATTTTTATGTATTATTCAAATAATCATAATAAAGTATTTCACTTGGATCTGCACAAGATGGTTGTGCCATGATTCAGAAAAACGAATTGCTGTTTTAAAAAAGTAAATTTTTTACAAAAAATTTATAAATACAAAGAGTTTTCCTACCAGCAGATGTCACATCACCATCAATATGAAATTCTTCAAATGGTTCAATACAAAAACTGGTCCATTTTGGGCTTGATAAAGCTGCCAACACAGCCCCCTATGAAACAAACAGTATATTCCTTCTGTATTTAATTCAAACATCCACTAAATATAATTTATAAAGTTTTAAATGCAATCCATGTTTATAAATTTATTATTAGTTTACTGTAACAATCATGGCAAAACGTATATTGCTAAAACCACGTTTTTATCCCCATCCTGTAGTTTTGTACTTAATTAAATACAAACCATTACGTGAAATGTAAATAACTTATTTCAATTAATATCATCATAATTATTTAGTTTTCATGTTTAATGTATGATTGAAGTATCTGTATTACTTTATAATTCAACTGCTTCTTTTTTTACAAACATAATTAAATATAAAATGATTAAATAGAAAATTCACTATCTGCAAGGGTGACCACATCTCAAATACCACTAGTCCTTGAAGAAGACCATTCAACCAGGTAATTGAGAATCATATGATTTAGTCAAAAAGTTTGAGAGGTTTACCTAGTTTCATAACTATATTGATATTGCATAACTAATTTCAAGTTAGCGTTGCTTTTATTTATCATCTTCCTCAGTTTCAACAATACAAAGATAATAAATACAAAATGTATCAATTTAGAGTATACTGTGAGGACCAATAAATACTGTTCAAAACAGGTGATGCTTGCAACAGTTTCATTTAGAGATAAGCTAGGTATGTCGACTGAGAATGAAGTAACACATGTACAGTTTCAAGAACACCTGTTTTATTATGCCCAAAATTTCCTAGTTAAAACTTATGTTTCTCAAATTGTCTTTGGTAAGAATTTAGTTCCCCTGGAACATGTAGTTCTTAAGATAATTCATTTTAAATAAAGGGGTGTCATGATGAGAACCCTTTAATTGTATTGTTTACATCACAATTACAATATGATTGAGAGACCTGTATCACTCATATTACACTTGCTTGTGTACAAACAAAAAAACTCTTATTGTTTACCATTATAACTATTTCTTATGTATAAGCATTACTGATCAACTATGTTATAATTACCAGTGACGAATAAAAAATTTGGAAACTCACATTATTTGCATAATTATTCTTATTTGCAAATAAATAAATATAAAATTTGAACGTTTACATTTTATCTACTATTTGTGCCTAAGCAAAGTAAGATATATGCACTGTTTACTTTTTAAGTACGTATTTCTTGCACACAGAAAATGAAATATGTACTTATATTGTTTACATAATTATTTAAGTGAATGAAATATAACCTAATATATTTAAATTGTTTAATTACTTTAATGTTGTTTAAGTTGTAACTTGGTAATTCCCACTGTTTATTACAAATAATATTTTACTCTTACTGTGTGTATCAGAATTTCTTCATTCTTGGTTTGTATATTTTTATACATATATTTTTACACTGATAAAGTGGAACATTACCTTTAATTTTATTCTAGCATTAAACTTCTTCAGTTCCTCTACTGTTTCCTGCAGGTGAAGTTTCAGATCTCTTTCCTAAAATAATATTAAGCCTTGATCAGAGTAAACTACCTAATTTTTCCATAATAAGGTTATTAATGTTCTTAACAAACACATTTCAAAGATAATACTTAAATGTTTCCATAAAAATGAGTTTTTCTTTTTTTCCATATTTTATTAATAATTAATCTAGGCTTCTAGCCTGGGATTTTGAAAAGGATGAATAATTTCCCAGTGGAAGAATATTAAGTTATGTTGATGATAGGTTTTCATTGTCTTCATAGCATGTTTACCCTTGTGGAACATGATGGTACCAGGTGTTTTCTACTCCCTCAGTTATGTAAATTTTTTGAAACTTCTCTATTTTATTTCAGTTTAGTTTGAATACAGCAAGTGATTCAATTAGAAAAATCTAACTCCTCAACCAGGACCTAGATTCACTAACTGGCAATTAATCAAGTTTTCTTGCAAGAGAAATAGCACCTAAACTTCAAGAAGAAAAGACTGCCTTTTTTTTTGCTGGCAAACTGTGTAATGTTTCTGGGCTTCCCCACCCTTAGATAATGCATGAGTAGGTGAATGTCATGTATATGAAACATAACCTTGCACAATGTGGCTCTGTTGTTATTATGTAATATTAAAAGGAAAATGACCTTTTGTTAGGCAGATTTACTGAGATTTGAAGGATTTTTTTCACTTGAATTTTGCAAAAAAATTATGGTAAGACACAGCATAGATTTAACTGTAACTTTAAGTTTGTTTTCATTTTAGATTTTTGCTAAAACCAGAAGTGGAAGAAAAAAGTAATACACATAAATAGAAACTCACCTTGAGCCATACATGATCTAAGGCTTCGTCTACTGTTATTCTTTCTTTGGAATCAACTGTTAGCATTTTTTGAACTAAGTCTTTAGCATAGTCACTGACATGGTCCCATGGTCGACCTGCTAGCTGGAATTATAATCCATTCTGAAGTTATATTAAAACTTGTATTTGTTCTGTAGTTTGTTGGTCTTTTATTTAAAAAAAAACACTCAACTGTTAATTCAATTTAAAGACACAATTTTATACATTTAGAAATGTTAACTCCATCTATGGAGTTGAGTCATGAAAATCACAAGTCTTTTTTTATAATAATCAGAGCCTTTTTATGAACTGCTATTGTTTAAACAGTTTCCAAGGTCTCCCTCAGTGACCAGGTGAGAGGATATTTATTACACTTCACATCTCTAAAAACATCTAAGATCCTACAAAAAACAACATAAATTTGCGTTTACTACTATAGAAGATATTAGGAACTAAATAATGAAAAAAAACACCCACATAAAAATTATGATGACTGTTATGATAATTTTATTCACTGTAATACATTACCCCAGATCTCATTTCACGCCATGGAGGATCTTTATTTACTGTAACTCACTACCTGTTGTCTATTTTCATGCCATGAAGGATTTTTATTCATTGTGTTACAAACACTATATTAGGTTACCTTTTAAGTCAAGTTATGGAGGATGTTTAGGTTGTAACCAAGCTAGCCTAAACAGTCCTAGTATTGAGAAAATGACTATCAATAGCATTTTAGAACAAACAAGCTGAAGCTGAAATGTTATTATACACACATTTACTCTTGGAAACCAATAAAGAGTGATGCTATCCCAATTATAATCAGCCACATGGTGATGTAATATCATATATATTACCTGTTATAAGTTGAATTCATAAAGCTTACCTTGTAATAAAGTAGTTAAAAATCAAAACACTTAAACCAGGGTATAGTCATTTTACACAAGTTGTACTTTGCTACCATTTACATCATAAATAAATGTTTGAGAAATAAATTCAGTTTTTATTAGAGATTTGCATTTAAATTTATCAATAAAAATGTTAAATACAAAAACTTTTCAAAACAAATATTGGTATTTCTATAAATATGAATTAAAAAGTTTAACACTACATTTAGCTATTTTAAATAATAAAAATTAAAAATGATGAGGTTTTGTACATTGAGTCGCCCTTGGCATATGGAATCATACAAGTGTTCCTTGGTCCCTAAAAAAGGGAGTGTTCCAGAGAGCAGCACATAAAGCAGCACACCACAGCTCCATACATCTGCTGGCTTTCCATATGGCTGCCTTTTGATGATTTCTGGTGCCAAGAAATGAGGGGATCTGACTCTTCCTGTTTGAAAAATAAATTATGATGACAGATCTGATAAAAATAAATGAATTTAAATAAAATATAGTTGATTACTTTAGGACTATGGTATTCTCACACGTGTAATAACAAAACAGATATCCTTAAAAGTTAAACTTAGCACTGTACAGAAGTTTCTTACTTTTAAACTTCATCTGTTAGACTTAAAGTTAGTATTTTCTTAAATGAAAAGTGTATTTTCAATAATACTTATCTCTGCTCAAACAATGGTTATTACTCAACAGTTAGGGTTTCTTTTCCTTTGCCAATCTAAGTACTAGTTTATTTTTTCTTGTTTTCTTCAGTCTTTTATTCCCTACTTAACTGACCTTCATGACATCTGACTCATGAACTCTACATCTATGTCAATACTTTCTCTCTCATGATAATGTTGTCATTGTTTTGAGAATGACTCATTATGCAGTCACTAACACTGTCTCTCAGTGAGAAGAAAGTGTTAAAGGAGGAATGCATTATTGAGAAAACATCTTTGGTTTAAGAAAATGCTAAGTTCTGAAACACACTTACTTCCATTTACACTACAGCTAGAGTTCCACATCAATAAGACAGGGGGTTTGGTGACGGTATTATCCAAACAGAATGCGTCTGCATAGATTATGCACGTGTGTACCAAATAAAACAGAAGATTAGCACCCAAGTGAGGTAACTCACACTACATTCAGAACAAGTATGCTCTTTATCCAGAATCTAAATCATGCACTGCAAATGGAAGTTGAGGTGATCCATCATCATTACTGACTAGACGCCAATCAGGTACCAAGGTCCCACTGCTCAGGGTTGGAATTATAGGGCCATGGCTCCTAAATCCTATATAGTTGGCTAGGGTATTTAAATCACAATACTTGTACATATTTGTGAGTTAATCTCAACCAGAATCTATAAAGTGTTGTGTTTCAACCCATCAGAATCATGAGGAGTAGATAAGGAACACTGAAATGGACATGCCCTCTCCTTAACTTGAAGAAGTCCAAAAGGCAATATCACAAACTTGAAATGACCAGACTTGTATCCATATTCAATCTAATGAAATAAAACTCATCTAGTCTGGAATCATGAACACACATCTTCACTCTCCATTCATGTAGGCAAGGCAAATTCCACTTGGAACAAACTATACTCAATCAAGTATCCATAATAGAACCACTCCGTGTTCAGAATTACAAGAAGACAATAGATACTCTTCCATGAACAATAAACTTAACTAATGCTGATCAAAACAAAGGGTCACACTCAACCCAACTAGATAGTTTGGGATCATATCTGATCTGGTATTACAAGTAGGTTCCCACATAGGCTGGTGAAACTCCTATTGACATCTGCAAAACACAAAAAAACATTCAGGGTTTGAAACAAAAGAGCTTCCAACTTCATTCTCTTTCCCAAGAGTGGAGAAAAGTCATTTGAACATTCTGGAGTAATAACCTCTGTCCATCACCCCAGTAACAAGAAAAGGGGAGCAATAAGGACTCTATAGCTCCAATAGTAGAAGATGGGAAAGGGGGGTAATGCACACTAGAGAGTCCTGAAAAACAATGTCCTGGAAACAGTGCAACAGATGAATCAAGTTCCATAAATTTTTAAAAGCAAACTGACCGTGATTTATATGATGCCCTGATAAGCAGGTACAGGCAAGATCCATTTATGCTTTACTCATGACAACCATGTAAAATGAATGACTAATCCTGATGCAATGGCCCATAGTATACATGCATTCATGGTAAAAATTTTCCATTTATCGAGAAATTATCAGGGCCAAGCCCCAACACATCTAGAAACCCTTAGGTAATCAGAATTGTCACTTAAAGCATTCAAACCAAGAACAGGAACCTTGTGTATATGGCCAATATCCATTCTGGGTACCAATGGACTGAGAGAATGATGTCTAGGGTTGAGACACTTTAACAGAGGTGGAACTATGTCTCCTGTAGAAGCCAATGAGACAGAGATGAATGCACATGTGCAACATAAAACTTTTATTTCCAAAAACTCTGCAAAAATTAATGGTTGGAGAGACTGTGCCTTATGTAACTCAAAGAAAATGGCAGCAAGTAGACAAACACCCTTCAACAACACATTTCTCCTTTACAACATACCAGGTACCATTCTGTACCCCCACATTTCCACGAGTGGGTCTGCTCTCTGAGTCTAAATATACTTCCACCCGGTGGTGGTAAGCTAAAGGATGTTGTTCTAACAAATGTAGTGGACAAGGCATAGCTGTCCTTTCATGTAATTGAGCAGAAAACCTCCCTGCATGATTCATAATATCAGAACTAAATTCTCGGTCTCACACCCTTCCACCAAGAAGGAAGATGCAAACTTGAAGGTAATGGGGAAAAGAAACAAAACATCACATACTGGACTTACGAAGTGTAAAAAAGAAAGGTAGAGGTGGCTAATCCAAATTAGCCTTATGAAAAGTCAACAGAGTAAATAAAGGTGCCTAAAAAATGAATCTAAATTTTCTCCAGAATTTCCAGGATTACCCGCAAGTGCAGGCTCAGACCAGTGATAGACACTAGCAGACCTAAAGTATGTTTCCATCTCGCTATAGGTAAGATCACAGACATCCTCAACCAAGAAAAATCCCCCCCCCCCAATTCTTGAACAATGCAAGGTGTCAGGGTCAGGATAGGAGGGACCTGATTTGCCTGCTTGCTGGATACATTAATTTGGAAATTCATGCCAAGCAAAAACATTTTTTTGTATGAAAAATAAAATAGGTAAATTGAAGAACATTCATATTATCTCCAATAATTGTACTGCAGAGAAACCTGTTAGTGATTGTTCTGTTGAGAAAAATGACAACATTACCTGCAGGAGGTGCTTACATTCAGCACCAGGATAAAGGGCACATCGATGTAGTTGAAGAGGGTCACAAAACAGATATCATTACAAGCAATTAAATGGAGAATAATAGTTCGGAGTAAGCGAGATAAAATCAGACAAATGCTTTGATGGACAAAGGAAATAAACATTAAGATCCCAACATAGATGTTATTTCTTTTTTTCTATTTCACACATCAGTCAAGATGTGATAATGCCAAAGAAAATACACAAGACAGGCTAATTATGAACAATATTCAACTGAAAGACAAAAAAGATGCGAGTGCACATGCAAACAGTAAATATGTGGCCAGAGATAAACTAATGTAATGACACATCTCTGTAAAACCTATAAATGATTTAACTATCAAAAACCTCTCACCATGCACTGCTTAGGCACACCTACTTGTTTAAGCCAGTTTACAGCTTTGTAAACAGTGCTGCAAGTGTATTCAAGAAGACTAAAATAACAAAATGTTTAGCTCATCCTAAAAATAGTTTTTGAATACATGAAAAGTGAGGAATAACCAAAAACAATGAGATTATTCCTAAAATACAAAAACAATTAAAACATAACAAAAACCTCAAAAAAACATCAGTCTATTCTAACATATCGAAGAAACTAAGTGATATACTACAGCACTTAAATAATAAATAAAGATTTTCTACAAAGATTAAGTTTTCCCTTTAAAGAAAGGCACTAGTGGATTCTAATGAAAAGTTTTTATACAAGGTTTATGTTACTAAAGACATTACAGAGTACACTAGAAACTTATACCTGGTTCTCTTTTAAAAAATTATACTAATAAATTTTGAAAAAAAATGTTAAATTTTTAATAGGTTTATATTTTGTACTGGGTCGTGAAAAAATATTTTCCCCCTAGAGCATAAGAAGTACAGAACAATCTAATTAATCACTTTAAAGTTATTAAGATGTTACAACCATAGATGAAACATCAGTAATCATGCACAATATTCAAGAATTCTATTGATCAAAATACCTTAAAACGTTCCAAAGATTATCATTCATTGTCACACACAGACATACCCTTGTGATGTAGAACATAATTTACCTGATGACTTTGTTTTTTTCTTATTAAAGTTTATGTTCTTGTGCTTTATGATATGTTTGATAAGTATTTAAATCTCATTCTAATATTAATTCTTTTCTTGTAAGCATTTTTGCTTTTCAAGACATAGTAAGACTATTTTAATATATCTAAACCAATTAGTGACTTTTTCTGTTTATAAATTTATAACTGGAGAAATTATTTTTAACACTCACTGAAATATAAAACAGTTGTATTTTAAGTAGTTTTGTATTTTTACAGTACAAAGTTAATGACTTAAGCTTATGATACAAAAAGTTATACAAAAAAAAGTGTAATTTAAAACACAAACAAATGTAGAAACAAGATGCTCATATAAATTATATGCGATAAGATATAGTCTAGCTACCTTCATTTGTATAATCACCCTTCAGCTGGATAGCAGAACTGAATCCTTCCATTTTCACTGGAGCTGAATTCTCTCTAGTAGCAAGCAGGATACATTGTGGATTGATATCCCTGTGGATGATGTCATTGTGGTGGCAGTAACGAACTGCATCAAGAATCTGTCGCATGTAATGGCTGAACGAAAAATAAACAAATATTACTAAACCTTTCTGTTCTCATAGAAATTAAATATTTGACAAAAACAAAATTAACAGTTTAGTGAATTAAAATGAAAAACTGTTAAGAAAAGAAAACGTTTATCATGATATCCACTATAAGCTACATGAGAGAACTACCAAGAAAAACACCTCATCTTTGTAATATACCCCTAAGAGACAACCCCAGAAAAACAAATTATACATATCTCTTTATAGCTTTATCAGAAAGTAAAACTTATTTACTTACTCCACAAATACTGAAATGCCTACTTTATGAGACAATGACAGACCATTTGAGAAACTCAGCTTATCTGACTATCATATTTCTAAAATGATGTTCCATTAAACACAACTTGCCTGTTTACCATGCTATTGAAAGAATGTTCCATTGCACACAAGTTACCTGTTTACCACACTACAGAAAGGAAGCTCCACTACACACAAGTTACCATGCTACTGAAAGGATACTCCATTAAACAACTTACCTATTTACCATGCTACTGAAAGAATGCTCCAGTAAACCCAACTTACTTGTTTACCATGATACTGAAATCATGCTCCATTAAACAGAAGTTATGTGTTTACCATGCTACTGAAAGGTTGTTCCACTGCACACAAGTTACCTGTTTACCACACTACAGAAAATATGCTCCACTGCACACAAGTTACCATGCTACTGACCGTTAAACACAAATTACCTGTTTACCATATCACTGAAAGGATACTCCAGATATAACAAATTACCTGTTTACTATATCACTGAAAGCTCTTCTCGTAAACACACCTTTTACCTGTTTACACTGGTACTAAAAGAATCACTCTAGAAAATATGCCTCTTACCTGTTTGCCATATTACTGTACAAATGCTATAGAAAATTTTATTTTTTAACATCGTAATAAAATGATACTCTAAAATCACAATTTTTATTTATGTGAGAAGCTACTGAAAAGACTCTTCAAAAACACAACATAAATGTTTACCAATGTACTAAAAGAATGTTCTACAACCACAAATTACTCCTCACCATGGTACTGAAATACAACATCTCATATCGAACTGGTGAGCTCTCCTTTGGAAATCAATTCACGTGTTAAAAAGCTGTTTTAGGAGATATAAGTTACGTGCTTATGATGCTACTAATAACTGCTTTAAAGAATACAACTAACCTGAATGACATGATGTGAAGAGACTGCTCTTGAAAATGAACTTACTTGTAACTTTAAAGTTTATCATGCTGTTAAAAGACTTTTCTAAGAAGCAGCTTATCCTCTTACTATGTTTCTAAAATCACTGATTTGTAAAACACAATACACTTTCTTTGCACTCAGTTACTGCTAAAAAAAAAGAACTGCTCTAGGAAAAATGTCTGTACTCTGCTGTTGTAAAAGTGGTAAAAGAAAGAAATTTATCTGTTTACAGCAATACAAAAAAACAACTGAGGGTAAATAGAAAAGGCTTAAAGCATAATTACAGAACTATGATTATCTAGTTGCACATCACTAAAGGAAAAAATATCATTACAACTGTTTTTGAAACCAGTGAGAAACTTCAATAATTAAACTTTCTTTAGACTACTTGTTATTGTGGCAATAAAAACATCAAAATGTAAGCTGAACATACCTGGCTACGGCCTCACTGTACACAAACCCTGCAGTTGCTCGATTCACAATTTCTGTACATATGTCTGTCCCTTCAATGCTTTAAAAAACAGTAACAAGAAATTAGATATTACATTCTAAAAATTAAATCTAGTATGCACATGACTTTTAAAGTTCAATGGAATAAAGATACATAATTATGAGCAGACATTAACAACACTAATGACAACATAACACTACATTCTACTTTGTGTAAATGGAATACAAAATCATAACTGAGAAAGAGTAAAAGCTACAATCTATGATGGATAACCTTAAATTATTTTATAATTTTAACATTAGCTTATTTTTCCGTAAAAGATGACTTGTTTGTTGCGGTATTTAGCATTTCAGTGAACACTTTTCCAGAAATTACGAAATAAATATATGTTTTAACTGCTCATCACTAGATGGCAGAGCTATAAATGTAGCACCAAATATTTTAAATGTTTATCTTATAGCAAAGCCACATCGGGCTATCTGCTCAGCCCACCGAGGGGAATCAAACGCCTGATTTTAGCGTTGTAAATCCGGAGACATACCGCTGTACTAGCGTGGGGCCAAATGTTTTAACTACAATCTTTGCAACTTTTACCCTTCAAGACGGAATAGTTAGATTTTTTAAAATTAAACTGACTGGTTGTAAATACATTGGAACATCTGCTCTCAAATAATTATATCTAGAGCTACTATGGCTACTACAGTCTCTAACGACTATTCATTTTACACAACCGCACGGCTCTTGGAAAATATTTTATTAAGCGGTCTTGAACTGGAATCTAAATTTGAGCCATCTAATCACAAGATGTCTGTCGAGTGTGCGTTTTACTTGTTTGAAGTTACTTACAGAACTAAACAATGGGCTACCTGTACTTTGCCCATTACAGTTATCAAAACTCGATTTATAGCGTTCCTAGTTCGCAAACATACCGATGTACCACTGGGAAGGATTTCTAAAGAATCAGATCACCCAGAAATATTCGAATCAAATCGAACATCGAATCGAATTGGTTGTGCATATGTAGATTAGAGGTTATATAGGTTTAATTAAGTTTTAAATCAAATGAAATTTTTTTCTTTTTATATGATAAAAACAGATCGTGGGGATTTTTCTGAAAACAAAAGATATAACGTAATTAAATATTTGAAACAAAAATGATATGAACATGTAAAAAATGTTCTTATAAGGAAATAGGTTCTAGTATATAGACTGAATTAAAAGCTAAATTCTCAAGTTTACTGGCTGTGGCATAGATTCAAAAATATAGAATCGAAGCCCCAGCAAATGAACCGAATTCACAATCTAATCGAATTTCGAAGTTTCGCAGGGCCCTAATCTAAACCTCTATCAGGTTCAAAGAATAAGACACTGAGGTATGTCAGCAAACATCTCAATTCTTATGGTCAAATAGAGAAGGCAGTTAAATAAATAAAAACATTCTCAACAACCATATAACATAAAAACATCACAGATAACAGAGTTTTTCTCTGTATTTCCATCAACTAATATTAAATTTAGACAAGCTCAGTATTAAATCGCGAAAGACCTTGCATGGCCTGGTGATTTGGACATTTGAGTCACAAACTGCGGGTTGCGGGATCGGATCTCCTTACCAAACATGATCATCACTGCGAGAGCATTATAATGTAATGGTCAATATTACTATTCATTGACGAAGACTAGCCAAACACTTGCAGTGGGCTGTAGCTTTCTTCTAGTCTATCACTTCAACTAATACAAATAATGAAATTCAACAAAACAACATCAACAAAAAATAAGTCGTGGATTCTTAATTAGCGTTTCAGTTTCCCAGCAGGTATCATGAAAATACAGGGTTATGCCAGTATTTTGTAGTTGTCATTTTTAACCTGAACGGCATATTACATGCACAAAGACTAAAAGACCATGCCAGATATTTGTCACATTAGTTGTTTCTTATTTGGAACTGATGATCAGACAGAAAGCAACCAATCAGTGACAGTCTTGGAATTAGAGTAAAACAACGAGCTAAGAAGTTTACAGTAAGGTATAAAAAATTAACGAAAATCTTGTTCTAAAATCAGTTTTTTTCACAAGCCACTTCTGTCGCAATAAATTAGTTTCTTTTGCATTTTAGCCCTCAATCATTAAAAATGAAACTCAAGCAATTATGTTTCGTCGAAAATTTTTATTAAAACACTACAATACTATGATACATCAAGTACACCATTAATCTGACAATTTCTTTGTTTGTTTGTTTTAGAGCAAGACCAAGTTGGACTATTTGCTGTGTCCAGTTTTGTACTAAGAGTTTTATTAGTTCTAGGCTTTTCATCTTATAAAGGTACCCTCAAGACAGAACTTCTACGTGCAATACATTTGTAGTCATAGCTTGAGGTCGTCTCATTAGTCTGAGGCTCTGGGCTTCAGCTCAGTAATCTCATGTCTTAATCCAGGGTTGGCTGTGTCCACTATATGAAATCGAACCACAGATTTTAGCATTGTAGGTTTGTAAATTACCGCTGCACCACTGTAGAGCACGTGACAACTACTGAAGGAAAACATACTCTACTGTGATACATCATGTTCACGGAGCATCTTACAACTAATGGAAGAAAACCCTACAAAACTGATACATCGCGTTTACCAACCATTTGAAGCCATCGTATTTCCCTGCGTCGAAGATGCTATTTTTCCCCCAGAATAAGTCTCAAAAATTTACCCTGTGTCTTCGAGATTGAAGGTTACGTCGCTCACAGACCTAAATCTTAGCCTAGAGGAAGCGTTTTGGTACTAGACAGTAATCCAAGTTCATCTATACGACCCAGAATGAAATGTGTAAGTTACTTAGTATTAAATAACAAATAAATAAATAAGAGCAGATTACTGTACATATGGTACTGTAATACTGGAACTCTTTTTAATTCCTCAGGTTTAGAATAAAGTTATTACTGGCAATAATGCAGTGGTAATATAAGGTATACACTTTCAAAGGTAGATATGATAAGCATTTAGCTCACAAAAAACGAGAACTGAGCAAAAGGATTTATGTTCCATAAGTCACTAAACAATCCACGTGGTGAGATTGGTGGAAGTGCTGCGAGCTTATTCTTATGTTTTTGTTAGTTGTTTTTTTCTTCTCCAAAATTTAGCTATTCAAAATAGGTGTGCATTTTGAACGCCGGGAAATACGGTATATTATTTTATTGTCATTTTTTTCATGTGATGTTAAGGCATTGCTGAATACACACAAAGTTGAACTTCTTCGACAATTTGAATATTATTATTACCAAGTTTGTGATAAATTTGATAACTGAGCAGAATCTTAAAATTAGAATGTTCCAGTATTATTTCCAAACACAATTATAAACTGTATAAGAAAAAGTCCAGGATGTCTTACTTTGATTGATAGACTGCTTGTTGTTTTGCTAATCAAACAAAAAGTAAAAAGCTGGTAAAATATACTGTCAACTTTTAAACTGTTTTTACC
Organism: Carcinoscorpius rotundicauda; assembly: GCA_011833715.1. NCBI lineage: Eukaryota > Metazoa > Arthropoda > Merostomata > Xiphosura > Limulidae > Carcinoscorpius > Carcinoscorpius rotundicauda. The sequence goes on from CM022395.1 coordinate 55,680,857, forward strand.
AATCATCAGAGGGACTGAGCATCGTATTATAACGCTGAAAGGTTTGTTGGTTTTTTTTAATTTCGCGCAAAGCTACTCGAGGGCTATCTGCGCTAGACGTCCCTAATTTAGCAGTGTAAGACTAGAGGGAAGACAGCTAGTCATCACCACCCACTGCCAACTCTTGGGCTACTCTTTTATCAACGATTTGTGGGACTGACCGTTTCGTTATCACGCCCCCACGGCTGAAAGGGCGAGCATATTTGGCGCAACCGGGATTCGAAACCGTGACCATAGAATTACGAGTCGAACGCCTTAGTACGCCTGACCATACCAGGCTAAACGCTGAAAGGATCAACATGTTTGACTTCGGCGCAGACTGAGAGGTGAACGCTATATGTAATTAACATGTCATACTGTCATGATCAAAATCATTACTACTTGTATCCTTGGATAACGACAAAAAGTAACTTTAATTAATATTGTTTGAAAGATGATAATCAACAATACGATGTTACGAATATCTGCACGATGGGTTACTGCAATCTCTGTAAATGTAACAAAAATACCAGTGTGAAGAACCCAACTATATTTGTTCATGTTGATTTGAAAAAATATTGCGCGTTTTTATATTCAAGTTGCATAACGTTAGTTTGTTGTTTTTCGCTGTAACGTTTATGCGCTACTAATGCGTTATGCTATCAGAATATCACCTAGCATTAATTTTTGAAAATTTTAGGTTATTTAGACGAACTTATTCCCAAAGTAATACAATAATAATCCGAGGGTCGCGGGTTCGCGCCCGCGTCGCGCTAAACATGATCGCCCTCCCAGCCTTGGGGGTGTATAATGTGACGGTCAATCCCACTATTCGAGGGTAAAAGAGTAGTCCAAGACTAGCTGCCTTCCCTCTAGTCTTACACTGCTAAATTAGGGACGGCTAGCACAGATAGCCCTCCAGTAGCTTTGTGCGAAATTCCAAAACAAACAAACAAACAAACGATATTATTTACACAACAATATAAACTACGTTAGTTACGTAACAGTAAACTGCATTACTTGCTCAACAATATAAACCACATTATTTACTCAACAGTATAAAGGACATTATTTATACAGGGTGTTCAGAAACTCGGTGTGCAGTTTTGTCTGTTAATAAATATACAAGTGCACAATGACTTTCCGAACACCCTGTACAACAGTATAAACTACATTATTTACATAAAAGTATACACTACAAAACTTTCATAACAGCGTAAGCTACAATATTTTCACAAAGAGATAAATTATATTTATTTCACAATAGTATAAACTTTAAGAAGTTTTTCTTTAATTTATTTAAACCAACACAGACTTTGATATGTATTGGAGATATTCCAAACTTAATATATTGTAAAACTACAACAGATAGTAAGAGATTTAATGACAAAAATAACCACTAACATTTCCTGACGAGGTTGACGTTTATTATTCTACCACATCCCATTTTAGCTGTTTTGATTTTACAATATAGACTTTAATATTGCATGTCCATTAATGAATAATCTCAACTCACCATGAACGATGCCTAGAAATGTTAAAAGTTACATCTCTTCATGTAAACTGTACATGTTCTACTATGAACTATTTGTAAAGTGATACATCAACAAAAGAAACATTGGGTGAGTTCACCGTTGAGACTTCTGGCGACACAAAGAAACGCTATGAAAGCGAAACAAAACAAAAAAATTAAATCTACAGCGCCAATAGAGAATTAATGTCAAAGAATGAAATAAATGGAGAAGAGCTAAATATCAGATTATTTTAAACCACTTAATACAAACAGCCATAGGGCGTTCTGATTTCCTCCCAGTGAATCTAATAATAAATCTAGTGTAAAGGTTTATGAAAGTAAATGCACTTCAGGATTTTGAATAATTCATAATTATAAACATTTGCGTTAAAATACGAATTTCCTCGAGCTTTGCAAATTTAAGCCTATATATGACAATGCTAGAAAAAGTGTTCAAAGTTATAAAGAAGATATGCCAATATTCCGAAAAATTGAATAACAAACAAGTAAACAAATGAAACAAGAGATAATTACAAATTAAATTTTATTTTTCTTATTAACGAAAGAGTATTTGCACTTGATAAAATCCTAGCTGGTCTTTCATTTCTATTTACCGAAATTCGCTTTATTATCATTATATATATAGGCTGATACTGAAAATGTTATAATATTTTTATATCATAGCCTAAAGAACCATATGTAAAAATGAGTAAATGAGAAGCCATGAGGCAACAACAACAGCCGATATAAAGTCACTTTGGAACAAAATGTATCAGAACTACATTTTGACATTGTTCGGTGTTACGTAGATAGTATGAATACAGTGAATGTTGATCGCTTTTGGGAGGAGTATGTAAAAGCCCTCCCAGAAACAATAAGTTTACATAAACTGATTATAAAGATGTGTCCAGACTAAGAAATCAAAATCTTTGAATGAGGTTATACCTTTTACTTTATAACATTAAAAATATAGGAATACGGATCAACTTGGGACACCAGAATCATCCATAGAGGCCTCCAACAGGTTGAACCTCATTGTAAGGAAAGGGAAACTGGTTGTAACCAGTAACAAAAATCATCCAACACAATTAAGAAAGAAGTCTGCATAAAAAAGCGACGCAAGTCAAATGTAAACAACACGTTTCTATGGCATGTATTTTTTTCAACTGTCGCATATCTCAAGCTTCTGCTATTCCGTATGTAGACATATTGGTCAAACAGAGGACTCAGCTCCCATGAATATTTGTGCGATAGAACTGTTGAAACAGGTGCTAGGAAACAGTTTTCCTCTTATACTAACTAGATCGTGGAAATAAGCTGGGAGAAAGAGTGTACTTAGAACATAAGAGTTTAACAGAAAAGTTTTTTTTTTGCAGTAAACTGTGCTGCATGGCTGTTGTATGTACGAACTTCAGATAGTGCATGTCAGGAGGTGGCGACATGGATCGTAACGATGATGTAAAAACATCCTCAACCTCTACAGACTAAAAAACAACAACAAACTTAAAGAGTTTTACTAGTTTTACAAAACATTACTTACAAGGAAACAAACAATATTATACAGAAAACATTAAACACAACTAGTTCTACAAAATGTATTCGTACAAAATCAAACAATATACTGGAGGTATAAAACAGCTAGTTCCACATAACATCAAACAACAACAGATTATATAAAACACAACTAGTTACACAAAATACATTTTATATAAAATTTAAATAATAACTACTTCTACGCAGACTCAGGCATACAGAATCACAAAACGGTAAAAACAATTTGTTGTATGTGTGTTCTAAACCGAATTAAACGACTGATAACCACAAACCATAATATATACGGAACAAAACTATAAACACTTATTTGTTTTTTAACATTATCAAACAAAACGAAGTTAAGTGAATTACAAGATTAGTGCTGCACATAGGTGGTATCTCAGATAAACTTTTGTTCCTTTATGTTTAAGTCAAATGACGAGTATGACACTAAAAAAAATGGTCTATTAGACAGTGATTGATAGCAAACAAAATGTTTAATATCATGTCTTATAGTTTTCTGATTCTAAAATACATAATGAACTGTTTACATTAAACCTAAAATGTTACAATGGCCGTATGTACTTACTATTCAAAAACCATGTACAATATGCCCTCACTGCTGTAGGTCTCCAACAGTTCCACAATGTGAGGGTGTTTCAATAGGTGACAGATGGTAACTTCTCTCTTCAAATCTGATATTACAAAAAACAAAACCATACAATCTGTTTCTACAGAATTTATAACTCAGCAGTGCTAATACGAATGAAAAATGGGGAAAAAAATGTCTTGTATGTATTTTCTGCTGCGTATCAGCAAGTAGCAATAACTTTTCAGCTACATTATGAGAAACGTCTTTCAATATTGGGAACCTGTTTTTGTCTTATGCCATAAAAAAATGGTTCTCTTACATATCTAAACTAACCAAACTTAATATTCACGTAAAAGTTTTCTCCATTGAGTACGTAAATATATAAGAACATCAGATGAATATACAACAAAAACATCTTATTTTCATATGATACAGACAGAAGAAGGAAAGACCCAAAAAAGAGTTGGCGGTGGATGGTGATGACTAGCTGCCTTCCCTCTAATCTTACACTGCTAAATTAGGGACGGCTAGCACAGATAGCCCTCGAGTAGCTTTGTGCAAAATTCCAAAACAAACAAACAAAGAAAATACACCATATGATAAAACTACACCGATCAAAATTTATTAATTCTTGTAACAACCTCATTAACACTTAATAATGTAATGACCCACATAGCAAATTTACACCAATCAAACATCACTAATTCTTATATCAGCGCCATAAACGCTTAACAATTTATTTATTTCGAGACACAGTTATTCAAATATAATTGTTTTGTAAAACCATCACCACCACATTTTAAATGTGTAATAATTTAAGTAGCAGGGCCATTAAATTCAAACAATAAAACAACCAACAATCAGATATGATTAAAAGATTTTATTACGTCGTCAGAATTAAAAGTATCAGTTATTTTAGCAACGTCTCTAATAACCAAAGATTCTTCTGATCGAAATCGGAAACGTAGGTTGCTGCGCTACTAATATTAAACATTAAAATTTAACCATGTAGTGTAATCAGTCGGCTATAATAGCAACATTCAAACTTGTGTGAAATATTCAGTAATAATATCAAATTTAAAAATACATTAAACTACACTACAAATGTCTCGATACATGCAGCACCAACAACTTTAGAAATATAGGAAGTAGTGTATGAAATATATATATTACTAATTAAATATGTATACAACATACAAGCCTGTCGACGCCATATTGTAAGTAAATGTTTTATCTCACTGACCTCATTTCTCACATATTGATTATTATGTCAAATTGTTTGTTTAGAGTTAAATACAAAACTATACAATGCTCTTCACTTCACGGGTATCGAAACCAGGTTTCTAGCAGTGTGATTTTGCAGAATTTCCGTAGTGTTACTGGGGTCTACATAAAATATAAATTTACAAATGTTACTTGATATTAGTCTTTCTCAGGTCTTTTTTTTTAATCGTCTTCACCTCCTGCTACGCCGGCGAGTCATCTGTAACATTACTGACTTACAACGCTAAAATTCCATGTTCGATTCTCACCTATGGATAGAATATAAATACCCTATTTTGTTGTTTCGCATTGAACACTAAAACTAGAGTAATCTACTGAATTGAACATCTTCACAGATCCTGTCCTTTAAGGCTAGTTTTATTTGTTTTCTGTTCTTTGTCATGCTTGTTTGATGAAAGAGACCATTAGAGTAAACATAAACTTGGTGACAGAGTTTATTATCAACTAGTCTTTATTATATAAAGTCCCCCTTGAGGTTCACTGGATATATATATACATATATAAATTACTCTACCTGGAAGAAAACCGCACTTACGTTTCACTGATTCTTCTTATCTCTGGAACGAAATTTTCCTTTATTTTAGCTGATGAATATACTGTCAGCTTGTTTTGTTTGTTTTTAATTTCACGCAAAGCTACATGAGGGCTATCTGCGTTAGCCGTTTCCTAATTTAGCAATGTAAAACACCCACCACAAACTCTTGGGCTACTCTTGTACCAACGAATAGTGGGATTGATCGTTACATTATAACGCCCCCACGGCTGTGAGGGCAAGCATGTTTGGCACGAACCTGCGACCATAAGATTACGAAGCGCACGCCTTAACGCGTTAGGCCATGCCAGGCCGATATGGTTTATAACTGATTAAATGTTAATAGGATTGTTACAATATTTGCTCATATTTATAAATTGCGGTGTCGCTATTAGGATTATTTCATATCTAAATATCAATAGTATTCTTGACCAAACAAACTTCATACAACATGCTGACTGGAGCAATTTGATACAACGGCTGCATTCAGATCCCAGTGTAACAATCACCAATGCATGCCATACACTGAGCATACACCATCCAGATTGCTCACCTGAAGTTGTCTACTAACAAAATGCGGCATTTCTTACCGACGAAAACACTATTGGCAACTGTTCATATTCTGCCCTTTCTTGTAGCTACCAAACTCGGGTGGACCTAAAAATTGTCGAGTGGCAGAATGAAAGAGATTCCAGTGTAGACTTCACTTTGTTAATCTTACCTTACAGACGAAGACCAAGACATGACCTTCATGTATGGAAGCATCAACCAGTTGGTCACGGCGACATGTAGAAGAAGATACACAGAGTCATAACTAGATCTAAAGATTGTACTACAAGTTTGGATGGTGTATGAATCTCCACTTTTCAGAAACTTCAGAAGCCAATCTGTTTGAACTAGTGTTAGAGTATAAACATGGTTATCCTTTATGTAGTATCTGTGAAAGATGGGCTCATGCTTTTATCAAATCATTAGAAGAACATGAAGGGTTAATTATGTCCTAAAGGTTATCGAACCATCATTATCTAAAATAATGATTGGCAAGATACCAGACAAGACTGTAACTGGAAGATCGGACTATCAGACTGAACCATTACTATCATAATCATTAGGTAGTTATTGGAGTAGAAGAGAAACCCAAATTTACAATTAATACACAGGGAGGTTTTAAAGCCAGTCAGAACACCTTATTAATATCATTAGATTTGAAATATGCTTATAATAAAACCTTGTTATCCATTCTTGTCGACAAAATATACATCAGTGCAATATGTGTAAGACGGATAAACGCTTCACCAACTATCAAAAGATGCATTAAGAAGCAAGATTTAGTTTACATTGACAGTCCAACCACATGTTGTACACTGATATTATGATGTGCAGCTCCAGCACTGCTGAAAATCAAACAAACAATATGCAACTGTCCCAAATGATGCAACAGCAAAGGATAGTCATCAAACTTGTCAATTTTGGGCAAGTGCTATGTAGCTATCAGTGTGATCTCGGGTTGAATAAAGATCCAATGTCATAGGAATTTAATCTTGAAAAATCATCAGAGATAGACAATGTAGAAATTGGCAGTAGAAAAAGTCTGTCATAAACAACACGATAAATTTACCAAAGACACTAAAATAGTTAATTGGGCATTCACTATTTTGCAGAGAAAAAAAAATAAACATCAGGCTTGTGGGGCATTCAATGTTCCTACAAGTAGTACAAGAATGTAACTTTATGTCAAACTCTTATCTGGATTGTTAAGACCAATGAACAGTGAACAAACAGTGTTACCAACACAATATTTACAAGTCACTTTCAGGCAGTACTGCGTAAAATTAAGAGGGTTATTTCGCATATGGAAAACAGAGAACAAAGCAACTGTGTAGTAATACCACTATATGGATGTATGTACCAGACCATGCAAGAAAAATTTCTTTATAAAATCTAGTACAACTGTGCTGACAGAATATCGTGAGTAAAGCGAAAGCAGCAACTGTGGAAAGTCTTAATTGGCATTCATAAGGTTGGGTAGTTTTTGACGTTAAGTACAAAGCTACAGAATGGAATATCTGTGCTTTTCTCACTACAGGTATCGAAAGCAGATTTAAAGTGGTATAAACACAAAAGATTCACCGATAAGTCACTAGGGCGCACTAAGAGGGAATAAAACTGTTAGTAAACAGAGTTCTTCGTACAGTGTAGTTAGGAAAAGCAAAAAATGGCGAATTAGTAGAACAATCAGTAAGCAGCGGTAACACGAGTAGAGAAATTCTACCTTCCGAGAGGCAGCCCACTTTCACATGATAAGTCAAAGCAACTTGAATAAATGTATTTTCGAATGGCATAATAGCTGTAGAAATAATTCATCAGTAGAAGAGTTCCTGATAAAGTTTATGTCTCTAACTGTCATGAGACCTAAAAAAATGCTTCGACTTCAAACTAGCAAGCTAACCCAGAAAATCATTTTGTACTTTAAACATCCACGATAGGTATTCAGTAACGATGTGACAAGTGTCTGTTTTGCTGACCATTACACACATGTTCACTCAAAGTTAAGTTCTTATTTGTCAAACCATGGTATCTAAACATGCTTGACGTGCAAAGTAAAATATTAAAAATGTATATAACTATGTCACTAATTTCTTATAACTGTCTCCTTAGATTGTGTAAAAAAAGGAAACAGGGTCATTGATTCTCTGTATTTTGGTACTAATTTTGATAAAGGCAACTCCTGTAAAAATCCTTATCAATCTTACAAAAATAAATGCATGCCAATCTAACTTTGGGTTAACTAAAAGCACAACACTCACATTATTAATGGTTATTTTTACTGGATCTTTTCGGCTCCGAGATCCGCAAACTGTTTTGGATTTTTTTTTTTTAATCTGAAGACGAAAACGCTACACTTAACTTCAAAATTGCCCTTTTACATAACAAGCCATATTGAGGTGTAAGAGTAAACTAGTGTAACGAAACAATACAAATTTCTGTTCCTACACATAAAGGTATTTAATTTTAGAGTAAAAGAGAAAAACCTACCAAATATATTCGCGAAGTTCTAAAATTTAATTATTTAAAAAATGCACTATGAAGTCCACTAGACTTTGATTAAAGAAGTTATTAAAAATCACAATATTAAAAATAATGTTAAAATATTATTCCCAATTAATTAAATACTTACCTTCAGAAGTAAGCCCAGGACAAGATGTCAGCTTAGCAACATCTATAATCTTCACGGCAAACTGCTGACCGGTCATCTTATGGATACAACGACGTACAACACTGAATGACCCCCTGGTGGAAAATAAAAATATTAGTACTTATTTTTTAAATAATACAAAATAATTTTTATTTTCATTTGGTATTTTTATCAACTTGGACACAGTATTTTCGAAATTAATTTTAAGTTTACACTATTTAGCATTATGACTAATATACATTTGAAAAACTTTAAAATGTATTTTAAAAATGGTGGTATCATTAATATAAATTTCAATTATTAATAATACTCTGTTGGTATGTTATCCTCCATGCTACTTAGTACATAAAATTAATGATATAGTGATACTGTTATGGGAATTCTGCCAAATATCCACATTGTACAGATAAATAGATTGAATAGATTGTTTGTTTTTTTAATTTCGCGCAAAGCTACTAGAGGGCTATCTGACTGAATATAAAAGTAAAAATAGCTAACAAATGCTAGGCTCTATCTTAACTAACATCTGTTCCAGGTTACAAAGCTCCTATCTTAAAAGTTGTTAATAAATTCTAGATTACGTTGTTACGCATTACTAATTCAAATAGCCCGTCATGGCCAGTTGGTGAGGGCACTCGACTCGAAATCCAAGGGTCGCGGGTTCGAATCCCTGTCACACCAAACATGCTCACCCCTTTCAGTCGTGGGGGTGTTATAATGTGACAGTCAATCCCACTATTCGTTGGTAAAAGAGTAGCCCAAGAGTTAGCGGTGGGTGGTGATGACTAGCTGCCTTCCCTCTTACACTGCCAAATTAGGGACAGTGAGCGCAGATAGCCTTCGTGTAGCTTTGCAAAAAATTCTAAAAAAACAACAACAATTTCATTCTTGATGACGAGAAACCCACTTGAAATAAAAATGTATCTCAACCTTTCTTAACCTGAAGATGAACTAGGAAGGTCGAAACGTTGTTCTTTCCTCATCAATAAAAGTGTTAATACCCATACTAGCCGTTCTGAGATACAAACCACACTATTTCAAATAACCGGAAATTTAAATTTATAAGTTAATTAACTGTTAATATGTATCAAATTTACAGTATTTGCTTACAGGATTGATTCACACAATATCCTTTTATAACACAAATATATTTTAAAATACAAACACAAAACAGTACACTTTATACACCGTTATTAATAATACTCATTACAAATAATGTTTTACATAAAAGAGTTTTACAGACATACAAACCATACTGGATCTTATATCCAGTCTAGAACTGAGTATTTTATCGACGATCCGGGTTCACGATGATCAAATTAATTCTGAGTTGACATTGTCACACCTCATTGAAGCTAGCTAGTTTGATTGGCCTCACACAGCTAAGTTTTACCGATGATGACATTTAATGTCCTCGTAGAAATTCTAACGTCCGAAGTGATTCACCGAAGCTGAACGGTCTTCAACGTTCGAAACCTATAAACGTTCGTGATCAAATTCTGCAGTTTTCCGATTAATAGGTGTTAATTACAGTTATAGCTTTCTAGGCCTATAACACACAGACTGTAGCTGTCCAATAATATTTTACTTCCACTGACTATTGGACTGGCTGTTTTTTTATATGAATCGCGCGAATTTGTAGGACTTTTAGCAATGTTCTTGCGCATTTTCACAAACAAATATTGATTATCCTCACTTTCAAGAATTTTCTAAAAATTTCAAAAACAGGCAGGGATTGCGCAATACACAGCTAAAAATATAAATCACATGCAAAAGAGAAAACTATACAGAAACATACGTAAGCAGTAAAATAAATGTACAGCGGTAAACCGTTACAACCTACACTAGGAGCTTGTAAGCAAATAAAATACACGGTTTGACTCTAAAAGCTTGGCTGTCAAAGACAGATTGATTTCTATGTGAAAATGTATTATGAGGATTTTATTTAGTCTTATATGTTTGCAACACCAAAGAAAAATTATGTTGGCGTAAAAAATCGACCCATTCAAAACTTTATTATAAACACTTAAAAAAATTCAAGAGTTTCAAGTTCACAGTTGGAAATTCCTAGACTACTTTCAGAAATCTTCAGGACCCTCAAGTCCACAGTTCAGGAGTTTCAGGAGTATTCAGGACTTTCTAGTTCACAGTTTAAAAGTTCCTCAATTACTTTCAACAATCTTCATAACTCCCAAATCTCCAGTTTGTGAGTTTTTGAGATATTATCAGGAAATTTTAGGATATTGAAAACCACATTTTGGAGTGCTTTAGCTAATTTTAGGAGTCTTTAGGATTCAAACGTCTTCGGGACTCTCGCGTCTGTAGCTTGGAAGTCTCTTAGTTTCAGGAGTGTTCTCGTCCCTTCCTCCCAAACACTAAATAACATCTCAAACAATAAACCAATAATTATAGCTCTGAAATGAACGAGACAAAATGACAACGTGAGTTTGTTACGCCATTTTTATTTACAAAATATTTGCTCCTGAAGTTAACTATAAAGAGATTAATTACATTATAAAATACAAAAATCCATGTGTACATATTAGCTTATTTCAGACCTTGTAATTGTTATTTAGAGGTTAATCAGAGACAATAAAATGTGCTTATATAAAAACAGTGGCGGCGCCAGGATATTTTCGTTGGGGGGGCTGAAGTAAACTGTGGAGGAGCTTCCCAAAATGCCATCAATATGAAGTATAGATGGTAAATTATAATAATGTAAATACCAAGGTACATTTCAGAAAGGTGGGCTATTTTGAACTGCATTTTTAATGCAGTTTTCATTGGAAACTCATACTCTGATTAATAATTCATTATTACAAATTAGAAATAATCTGTTTATGAAAATATGCGTATATATAAAAGGGGAAGCTCATCTAAATTCCACCCAGTTGACCTGCACAGAAAGGCTGGTTTCTTTATAAATTCACATTATTCATACAAGCCAAACTGTGATTATGATATTGTTCTTATTATCATAAGTGTGACAAGCACCTGTTACAATAAGGTAACTATTACACTACATTAAAGTAGGCACTTCTAAATAGCCCAATGATAATTTCAAAATTCATTCTAGAATTGTTTAGAAATATTATTTGGTCAGTTAACATGTAAGGTTATTATCTAATCATAAGTATAACATTAATTGGATTGTAAGTCACAATTTTAAGTGTATGCCACAGTCATCAGTATATTAAATGGCTAACACACAATGCAAAATGATCTCACAAAGGACACAACACCGGCTAAATGCTTCATAGTTTTGACCTATACACAATACACTTATAAGTGTTTTACTTTTCAATAAAAGATAAATGAAATTAATGGGTAAATACCTGTGAAACCTTTGGTTTATCAAGTAAATTCCCTGATGATCTGTTGCAACTTGAAATCAACGTGATTATCTAATCTTCGTCAAAGCTGAAGATAGAATGGCATTACACAGGGAGCGGCAATACAGCGCATGAGTTTCAGTGCATTCAGTACGTTGCTAAAGGACGCATGACACATACTTCCGTCTTAATGAAGACGTTGAGTTCTACAGATCTATGTCTCTAAGATGTCAATTGTTAAGCAACAACGATGTTTGTGTTTTCCATATTTTACGAGTATATGTAGATAACAATATTGGGGTCTTAGGGGGTTGGCTTAAGTCCCCCCAAGCCACCTTGGCGCCGCCATTATATAAAAAGTTATAAAACTGCCGCGTAATAAACTAAGATAGTTTAAATTTAAGACAACATTTGTTGCAAATACAATTAAACTTATACTACAATTAGATTAAAAGGGAGTGTTTTCACCTTAAACACAGATGATAAATCTTATATGCAAAAAACGGCTCTTTTGGGCTCAGAAAACACTTCAAATAGAAGAGCGAACAACGTTTCGACCTTCTTCGGTCATCGTCAGGTTCACAAAGAAAGAGGTAACTGGCCGGAAGCTGACCACATGTTTGGAAGGGGTTGTATAACTGAGTGTCGCAATATTATAGATAAAATTATATATTCAAACATCAAACCGCGCCCTCTACATTGCGACACTCAGTTATACAACCCCTTCCAAACATGTGGTCAGCTTCCGGCCAGTTACCTCTTTCTTTGTGAACCTGACGATGACCGAAGAAGGTCGAAACGTTGTTCGCTCTTCTATTTGAAGTGTTTTCTGAGCCCAAAAGAGCCGTTTTTTGCATATAAAATTCTCAACAAGTGGGTTTCTCGACATCACTGATTGAGATGATAAATCTGCCTTAAACTTTTAATATGAAATGTACAAAGAAGTGATCTTCAAATGAGCAACAACAACAACATATCACGAAGTCTAACTTATTTTTCTATCGCCGATTTTGCTTTTCTTATAGACCAGACAATAAGACAGTCGTCAAAGTGAGAAATGCGAAACAATTTTTTGGCATACGTTCATCGCAAGATACAAGTAAAATTACTACAAAAATAATGTTTTAGATATCAAACAAAAATTACAAACACAGGGAACAAGTTTCAAAATTAGCCAATAAAAATTGCAAAATATGAGTAAACTTCAAATATAAAAAATAAAGCTTAAAAAGTATTTCTTTTTACTGAAAATTTCATGACCGTTGCAACAGAAAACCAAGGTAATTTCACTGATTACTGCATATACAAAGAAATACTTCAATAAACTATTTTCTGTGATGTAATGATAGCTCACTTTTTAAATTAAAAATTCAAGAAAATCCTTTTTCTGATAGATGGTGAACATTACTGAATGTCAAGTACATTGTTGTTGAACTATCAGACAATTCCAGATTGGTTCAATTCCCATCGGTGGACTCAGCAGATTGCCCGATGTGGCTTTGCTATAAGAAAAGAGACACAAACAATTCCAGAAAAGGTTTTCTGCAGGAACTAGCAGTTAAATCTGCCTTCCAGACAAGCATTTCTGCTAGTATTTAAAAACATCAAAACACACGCTGTTATATTACGAACAATCTTAGTAATACTGTTAGAAACAAGACAAATAAAACTTGGGAATTTACAAACCTGCAAATAGAGATCGTAAGAAAAGTAAAGAAACAAGGCCAGATATACTGCAGACATTATTTACTCAAACTACAAATACCTATTTTGATTCTACGCTGTTACCTAGAATTACATATGGTGGAATTAAAATAGGGACTTGTATTTTGAGTAAATAATGTCAACAATATCTGCAGCCTTGTTTGCTTGTTTTTTTTACAATTCATATTTGCAGGTTTTTAAATTCCCAATTTTTCATTTATCTTATTTGCTGGCTTTTTATGCTCATGTATGAATAAAAAATTACTTGATATTGTAGCGAACTTTATACATTGCAATGATAATATTTGTTGTTGTTTTGGAATTTCGCACAAAGCTACTCGAGGGCTATCTGTGCTAGCCGTCCCTAATTTTGCAGTGTGAGACTAGTGGGAAGGCAGCTAGTCATCACCACCCACCTTCAACTCTTGAGCAACTCTTTTTACCAACGAACAGTAGGATTGACCATCACATTATAACGCCCCCACGGCTGAAAAGGCGAGCATGTTTGGTGCGACGCGGATGCGAACCCGCAACCCTCAAGCCTCAATACGCTTGGCTATACCGGGCCACTGCGAATACACTTTCTGTCTTTTCTCTGTAAGTTATCCATGCTTTTCATACTGATTCTTCAATGTTTATATTTTTATAACTAAACAATGGTCGTATTTCTTTTCGAATGTTATTATAAAATTTGATGTAACAAACTTTCTCTAAATATTTCCTTATTCACTTTGGGAATTTTCTAATCCGTGTGTTCTTCAGATTTTTATACTTGTGTGTTTATTTTTTGCCATTTTTGAATAGATTTACTGAGTTTATGTAATATTTTGTTAGTATATAATTAATTTTTAATGTAATTTAGTCATACTATGATAAATCTGGTAATATTGCTTTAAAGTTAAAATTTGTTAGATAGGTATCTCCCCTGCAGATACTACTATATTGCATAGAATGGAACCAAATAAGTATTTTTCATTTTATTCTCAAATAAGCAATCGTCTAAATAGTAAAATCTTACCACTGTTGGCATATTTGGTTTTTCTATTAACTCAGTGTGTTACTTTTCAAGTTAATTTATAGTGTGATGTTATTCCAAGATTGTTTTTACTTTTTCTGTTTTTGTGGAACTGAATTAATATTTATATTGTTCTTAGTAGGTAAATAATGACAAACATAATTCTCATAAATCGTTAGTTTCCTTAAAATTATTCTTTAAAAATTTCATATTTACTGCTTTGTCTTACAATTAAACGTAATAAATTATTATCAAACCTCTTCCTTATGAGCCCGGTTTGACTTGTAACCTAAGGGACGTGGATTCGAATCCTCGTTCCATTCTTTTAGCCGTAGGTGCTTTATAATGTAAAGGTCAATTACACTATCGTTGGTAAATCACTGGCCCAAGAGTTGGCGGTGGGTAGTGGTAACTTAAATACCTTCCCTCTAGTCTTACATGCTAAATTAGGGACGGCTAGAGGGAAGGCAGCTAGTCATCACCACCCACCGCCAACTCTTGGGCTACTCTTTTACCAACGAATAGTGGGATTGACCGTCACATTATACACCCCCACGGCTGGGAGGGCGAGCATATTTAGCACGACGCGGGCGCGAACCCGCAACCCTCGGATTACGAGTGCACGCCTTAACGCGCTCGGCCATGCCAGGCCATGCAATGATAATAAACATAGCTATTATGCAGTTTACACTGTTCATGATGATTTACTGTGACTATTGACTATTTGATCGTATTAATTCGCGAAGTAAAATTGTTAGCTGAAGCTGGAGATTATCAGGAAAATTTTATTGAAAATATAGTGAGCATTTATAGTTTCTTTGCAACTATATTCTCTATGTATAATGTATAGCAATGAATATATACATGTCTAAACTAAAACACAACCAATAATTTCTCCAAGCCCGTTCCTTTCGCTGTGGTTTCATATAAACATTTACCAGTAAAAAGCACCCATTTTCAAATCAATTATACACGTTTAAAACATCGATTTAAATAAATCGTCATGTCTTTCAAATTAATTATTATACGAATGTATGTGATAAAATTTAATGTTATGTTATTGATATTTTTTACTTCTTCATTTCATACATAATATAGAGGTTAGCTCCTTAAAGACACCAACTGTACAGTTCACAAAGTATTGAATATTGCATCTATCTGATGTTCATCTGTTAGCGGCTGACAATTCCTGGTTCACACTGTGCATACCAGATGTTTGTAAAAAGCTAACTTCAAGAGATAGTGATAATATTATTTGCACTAGAATTGCGATGTTTTTAATTAACATGAAATACAGAAAAACAAATCGACTTTTCAATTACCCTACGACTCAGCAGTTCTTATTACGTATTATATAAAATATTTCGATTCATTATACCAAACCATTTCAGTAGAAGGCTGGCAAAAATAATAATAAGAAAAATTACAAACGGATCGTTTTTGAGAGAATTTTCTTTTCCTCATAAGCTTAACATGCGTGTCTTTATGCATTTTGTATGTGTGCATAACTTCAGCAGTCAATACTAAAGTATGATCAGGTGGTTTAGGCACTCAACTTGTAATCGTCAATAAAGACTTTCTGTTAATATTTTGTACAAATCTAGGAGATACTGTTATCTAAACTTAGCAACATATACTAGTAACTTCAAAATACACGCTGCCCCTTAAAAACCTCGGCGATTCTGTTATACAAAAAAAAGATAAAATTTTGCAAAAATAAAGTATGATGTATAGATGAATACAAGACACCATACAAAAATACCTACATATCTAACCAGTAAGTACATAGTCAATATTACAAACCTGTGGTAATTAACCAGTGTTTAGACAGTATATGACTATTCAGTTTAAATACTTTTATTCAAATATTTATTCATGCACCTAACAAGAATTCAACATTTAGTTACAGATAAAAGTTACTAATGAATGTATTTACGTATTCATTCACTGACTGTTGTATGGTTTAATGTATTCATCTCCATATAATACTCACTTTTTGCAATTCTTTTATTACTTGTTACATTCTCTCTCTCTTATTTTAAACAATTTCGTTGAAGTAAGTTGATAAGTGAACATTTGTTTTAGTTTTGTAATTCAATGGTAATATATATTGTTAATATATCAGTTTTGTCAGTTTATTCATTAAACTTGTAGAATGCCCTTGGATATTGATATTATCCCATACAACTGGTTACAGTAGATTAATAATCATCACAGGCCATAAACGTGATTTCGTATGACTTAATGTTGAGAAACTTACAACAAGGAAAGAACATAAGAAACACGTATAGTTGTATCATCCATATATTCATGTTAACATTTGTTTCGGCTCTGCCATTCCTACATCGTTTTACATTTAAAAATATTTTATTATTTTGCGACGTTGTTTTCTCTTGACTATAAAAGCATGCAATAAAATTTAATATTATGTATATTATTTTTGCTCTTTTTACTACTCCACTTCATATATAATATAGGGATTGACTCTCTAAGGACACCGATTGTACAGTGTACAAAGCATTGAGTATTCTAAATGTTATAGTTATCTAACTTTAATCAATTATTTGCTAGTAATTCCTGTTTCACCCTATTCTTAAGCTTTTTAAAACAATAGCTTATTTATGTAAGAAGTCTAACTTTAAGAGGTAATGATAATATTATTTACAGTAGAATTATAATTTTTTATCTTATACTACGTATTGCTACGTTTAGCGATAGCCTGTTCCCATGTACTTTTAAGAGCTTTTCTGTTGTCCAAAAGCCAATTCGAAAACTTCATATATTTTACGGCTCGGGTTGGAAAAGAAAAAAGAATGATGAATACTTTAATTCTTTGGCTAGTTGCCAGTTTTCCACTTTAACAACAGTTTCAAAGATATCGAGAGTCTCCTAAGCTGTTAAACACTCCATAATGATAATTAGGTGCTAAAAAAACACAAGCTCAACTTTTGCAGTTATTTGTATGTATAATACAGTAATATACTGAATTCGTCAGAATTTTTTTTTTCGCCCCATCTTTACAGTAAGCACACTAATCTCGAACACAGTAGTGGGCCCGGAATGGCTAATAGCTAGGGTGCTCGGACTCGTAATCTGAGAGTCGCGGGTTCGAATCCCTGTCACACAAAATATGGTCGCCCTTTCAGCCGTGGGTACGTTATAATGTTACGATCAATCCCACAATTACTTGGTAAAAGAGTAGCTCAAGAATTAATGGTGGGTGGTGATGAGTAGCTGCCTTCCCTCTCGCTACAGGAGGGCTATCTGCGAGAGCCGTCCCTAATTTAGCAGTGTAAGATTACAAGTCAAGCGCCTTAACCCACTTGGCCATGCCGGGCCATACGTGTATGAAATACTATTTACATTACGAGACGTGATTTCCTAATCTATAAGTATCGATTATAAAAGTAAAATTTCAGTGATTATTCTTCTCGCAACGTTTAACGAGATTTTATTGTTAATATTATTATTAAATGAGTAGCCATAATGGATTGATTAATTTTAATACGTATTTATTTTATTAAATAATTCACGAGCTTTGGGAAAGTATTTGTGAACTTATTAAATCTCGAAGTTGTTGTAAATGTAATAACACATTGTTTTTTAACTTGTGCGGTGTCTCTCCCAGAGAGCGTTTAAACATTTAGGAAGTTATATTTATTAAAAGTAACCCAAAATAATCTACTATTCTTGCCTTATAATTTTCATTTTAATTAAATATTTTAATGGTTTAATAAGTTATTAGAAGGGGGCGTGACCGCTCATTGTTTGCCGAAGGGGACACTGCTGCAAGACAGTTTGGGAAACACTGATAACAAGAGACATGGAATAAGATACTGCTCGGGTATACTGTATTGCTGTACATAAACAAACAAACAAACATTTAATGGACATTCAGAATTTCTAGTATCACATCTATGAAAAAATCGCCTTATAATTTAACATTAATCACTGTCTCAGTTCACTGTCATCTAACTCCGCCATTTGAACAATCATGTGATTTGAAGTGTAAATTACTGGTCGTTTATCATGTGTTACATAATTAAAACTAAACCATAGATTAGTTTATCGAGGATTTATCAGCTCACTTATCTCTTATTTTAGTTTTTAATTCTTGTTTGTTTCTTAGAGCCTGCTCATTTGACGCATTTTCTGACTGCTGAAACAGTTATTTACCAAAGAACAATGGACACTTATGGAAAAGAAACAGGAGTACAGTTAAAAAAAAGGTAGATTACACGTAATGGAAGCTCGAAATTAATGCTGTTTAATCCCAACCCTGAAAATATAAAATAGTATAAGAGACACTTACTTTAGGCGTCTGAATTTACTTATACATGGGGTTGAGTCACTGGTCCTTTCATAGCTATAAAAACGTTGGTTACCAAAAACCGTCGTCATGCCAGACAAGGCTTAACTACTTGTTTTCATTGGTTGTTTTTAAATATGTATTCTGTCGACTCCATTAACTGTGCGATCAACCTCAAAATCCTTGTTAAGCCCGGAAAGAGGGTTTGACTTTCCTTGACTGTTTGTACACAGAAACCGTAGAAACAAAAATAGCTGAGAGCCACAAATTCTGTACATCTCACAACGAGGTGCCACATCGATAAATAACATAAAGTAAGAGAAGTTTTCGAGCCGTTTGCTAGAAAAGGCGCAGTTTTTGAAAACGTTCAAAATAAACAAAATATAGAGTCATATGACAACAACAACAAAAAAGAATTGGTTCATTTCTTTAACATATTTCAGGAAGCATGGTCTCTTTTATCACCTCTGATTAGATCTTCACCGAACTCCACTGTAATCGGGCTTGAATGGAACGCTGTTGAGAGAGATGCTGCATTCAGTCAAGTTGCTCCAGACAGCAAAGATTTCATGGAAACAAATATTTCTGAGGAATGGTTTGGAACACTTCAGTATCAGGCTACTCTTGATGACCATACATCACAATAAAGTGAAACACTTAACTTTGAAATGTCAAAGGTTCAGTTTCAAGTGTACTTTGAATGGTCACCATAATTACAATTACTGATCATACAGTAAGTCATTAGATTTTTTATTTGCATAAAAAATAAACTGAAAAATGATGAATGATTGTCTTGTCATAACTAGAATATTTTTTAAAATTAGAATTATATTACAACTTTTCTTGTTTATGTCATAACTTTAGTTTTAGTTTTGTATTTTAGGAATTTTGTACTTTTTGTGTGTAAATATTATGGTTCAAACAGCTAATTCCTTTAATTCCAAACATAACCCACTGGTCTATCACCAATATAGTTGTTGTGTAGTGATCGGTAGTTTGTATAAAATTACATCATAACGTGACTGTTTATAATTTCTAACAAATCTTTCTTTAATGTCACTGTGTTTGTTAAAAGTAATTACTAGTCTTACAGTGATGCAATATCAAACGAACTACCGATGTACACATCATGTTTCACCAGTATAAATATTATGTACCACTGTTATCTGATTAGTCTGCTGTACAATACTGATTACCTCACAGTCTTACAAGAAGATAAGGCTGTAAGTTAAGAAAATTTTTGTGATAGGCATAGCTTTTAGAAGTGAAGTGTTTCCAGGGTTGTTTGAAACACTGAAATCAGAATTTGATCATAGATCAAAAGTCAAACACAGCTAGCAGTAACTGTAAAGTAGTGATTCTAACTTGTATCTAGTCTAAGCTGAAGTTTTATTTGACAGTAGTTCACGTGTTCTTCATTTACAGTTTACTTTTATTTTCGTTACAACTATCGCGAGTTTTTCTTTTCTTTTCTTTGCCTTTCTATCAATTTTCTTTGTGCCTGTAAAAGCTTGAAATAGAAAAGTTTGATTTAATTTATCGGAAATTCACATTTGGTGCTGTCCCTCAGTGGGTAAGCGGCATGGTTACAGAGCTGCAATGTTAAAATCTCAGGGTAAAGTCCCAGTGGAGGGCAGAGCGCAGACAGCTTATCGTGTAGTTTTCACGCTTAAAAGAAACAAGCTCACAAAACAAAAAACTTCGTTCTTTCGCTGTAAATTCTACCAGTAAAATCTTTCTTATTCTCCCATATCAAGGAAAGGCTCACTGTCTCCCTAACTGAAGTACAAGCAAAACGAAAAACCATTACGAATTTACAACTTTTGTTTCTTTGCTTACATGAAATCACACGCAACGGCTACAAACTACGGATTGGTGGTTGCAAAATATTACCCTAGAAGACAACTGTCCTTAACCTGAAATACCATAAAAGTGATACAGAAGTGAAAAATAAAATATTTGTTTTATTAATTTTTGAAATTCGCGCAAAGCTACAGAGAACTGTTTGGGTTAGCTATCTCTAATTTCGCAGTGAAAGGCTAGATGGAAGGCGGATAGCCATCACTATCCATAAACGGCGTTTTCAGTTTGCCATTCATTCGATATTGTAACAGAAACACATTTGTACTTAAAAGCCTCACAACAAGGATTAAAGTTTTGAAATAAACCTGTACGAACAGTAGTAAAATGAAAAGTCGTTTCTAATTATTATTTAGTAGTCAGTAATTCATATAGCAAGAAACTACGCTAGGCCCCCTCTTAAGATAACGAACATTACTCGTGTAATTAGACGTTCCTTTATCAAGCAACAAAACATGACTTACTAATTCCACTGGGAAATCATTGCACATTATTGGAAACTCCAAAACAGACAATTTATTAAAAGTTTGACTATTCAAGTTTTCATCAGTGCCAGTAATAATATTTTTCTATTCACATGTTTAATGCTTTAAAGTCAATGGTCGAGAAATGCCTAAGAGAACAAGAGGTTTAAATTTATGTCATCTTTAACGCAGTCTGACGTTTGTTAGAACTATTCGCCTACGTGACTTACTCAGTCTTATTATCGAGTCCTATATACTCCGATGATGAAAAAAAAACTTTTACAAAAGATTAACCCCGCTCTTCCTTATAATTCTTAGAACCTCGTGAAGTGAGTTGATTAAATTGAAAGGGTTTTATAACTTAACCGTAATTAAAATAACCACGCTTCTCCTGCAGTCCCATACATCTGTGTTTGATTTACACTGTTCACATTCTAAAACACATTTCCTTTTTGTCATATGTCTATTCTCATTGTTAAATACTTGTTACTTTCACATAAACACCTTATTGCTGTACGCACGCAGGTATATACTTCAACGAAATGTACAATGCAGCTCACAAATAACTACATTTCCAATTGCTAGTCAAACAATGTTGTTTTGAATAGCTAGTTTCCATGAAAACCTGCAAGTGATGAAAGTGAAGTTCTTTGAAGCTGGAATTAAAGACTTCATATTCTCTCATAAGAAGGTTACATATTTGCATAGAGTGTGTTTGTGTTTTTTTTTATAGCAAAGCCTCATCGAGCTATCTGCTCAGCTCACCGACGGGAATCGAACCCCTAATTTTAGCGTTGTAAATCCGGAGACATACCGCTGTACTAGCGGGGGGGGACTATTTGCATAGAGAATCTCAACTTTTCTTCAAATGGTAGAAACTTGGTACAGCTATAAATTTTAATTCTCAGTTTTTCATGGTTTAGGCTTTGTTAGTTAAAGTTCTCAAGTGTATTTCGCTTTATAATATACAACATGAGTTCTAGATCTATTCGGGTTGGGGAGCATTAAAATATATTTCTAAATGAAAGATTAAACACGTAGCTACTTAAAACATTATGAATGTGTTCAAAACATCTTACTACTGGCAAACGTATATGATGGAGATAATTATTAACGTTTATTTACATTGAATATCGTTATTCATCAAGGCAGTGTGTAGTATGTAGAGATAAGCCTGAAAAAATGGTCGCCGCACGTTGTGTATTGCCAATCATCGTTTCAAATCTCTCTTAAAACAATCTACTGCAAGAGACTTTTATATACACTTAATTTAGGCTTTCGAGGTTTTTAAAACCTATTAAGATTTTCAATTTAGCCAAAAATTATCTCCAAAGTGAGTTGATAAGAGTCAAATGTTCTGGTTATTCTGATTCTGGCGTCAAAAGGGTTAGCTCACCAATGTTTGAAGTCAAAATGTACAGTGTTTCATTAACTTTAACACATAATGTTCTTCAAGACAACTCATCACACCAGGCTGAAACTGCTGCCTTTATAGTGAATGCCTGTAATTAAAATTAATTTATATTAAAAATTGATAAAAATTAAAAATACAGATGATGTAGGATGGCAATGTTAAAAAATTATAGAAACAAGGTACGAATAAATACACAAAACCATACAAAAATTCTTACATAAGCAACCACTGACTGAATGTTACAAGCTTATGGGAATTCACCACTGCAAGACTTTACAGCATTATTCAGTTTAAATTCTTTTATTCATATCTGAATTCAGTAAATAAAAAGAATTCAACATCCTGTTGTAGATAAAAAGTTTTTCTTCAAAAGATTTGGCTACTTATGTGTACATTTTTGTACGGTTTTGTGTACTAATCCCTTCTTTGTTTTTTGTATTTTTTGATACTGCCATCCTCACATCAAACTCATTTTAAAAAAATTATTACTTCTATATATATGAAAGACTGCACCCCAGGAAGTCTTAGTGACGAGTTAGTATAAAGTAACGACATATACGATTGTATATCGGAAATACGAACATACAAAGCAAGTATGTGTACATTATTAAAAGATCAAATATGTAACAAGTAACAAGGAAGCAACTACGCATAAAACATTAAAATATCGAAAATGGAGGTCAACAGCGGATCTACTGACAACACGGTGTTCAATCTTGTAAATCAATATTCGACCCTTTACTCTGAATCCTACTGTATAATTTACAATGTGGCTCACGAAGTAAACATCTTATCCATTGAAGGAAATAAATCAGTAGAAGATCTAATCACACTATGAAACTACATAAATAAATTTCGTATCAACCAGATACCACGTTGTTATGTATAAAGCGTTTGGAATGCCATGTCGTGTTGTGTTTGGATTTCCATATCTATTATTTATATTTCCATATTTATATTATTGTTTTGAAATTTAAACCAATAAAATACATTATTCATGTAGAAATTTCTAGAATTAGATAGATCGATCATTTGTATTGGCCTGGTGTCTAGACGACGAGTCTCGTGCAAAAACAGACATGCGCAGATTACTCTGGAACTCTGTGAAAGTTACGCGATTGTTCGAGAACACAGTAAGCCTACTGGTATAAAAAACAGACGGTAACGCGAGAAAGAGAGAGAAGAGTCAGTCATTTGTTTGAGAAATTTTCAACGTTTGCTGTGTGTTTATTCAACTTGGATTTGTGACTGAAGCTAGATCTACAGAAGTTGTGATTTTATTTCGCCAATCTTTACGATTCTTTACGAATTAGTGGTTATACTGAAAGTCAACACGTATAGGACTGTTTAGGGGAGACCGTAACAAGTGGGAGAACAACAAATTTGAGACATTCGTCGGAAACATCGTAAAAAGAACATCATCAAATTTATTGGACTGTGAATTGTTTCTGCACTTCTCCATTCAAACTTCGGAATTTCTTCGTGGGACCAAATTCACACCCTAGACCGGAATTTTGGATTTCTAATCTGGACTTTTGGACTTTCATTCTAGATCATTGTATTGGACACAGGCCAGTACCATTTTGTATTGTAATTAACTTTGAAGGTTGAAACTAAATATCTGTCATTGTTATTATATAATTTATGTTATATCTGTTACATATATAATAGTTTATTGTAATAAATTATACAAGCTGTTATCTGTGTCTTTCTGTTGCGTTCAGTCTACATAAAAAAAATACGTAACACATGTGGTTCAATAAATAATTGCTAGATTTTCAGATTGCCAAATTATGTAAATATATCCCTTTATAAATATATGAAGTGAAAGAATAAGTCAATATAGAAGTATACAGACTGCTATCAAACCAATACTATTATTGTGAACACATACATAGCATGAATAAATTCTACACAGACTTGGCTTTTTTCGTTGATAAATTTGAGTTAACATTTAATTTTCAATAATGCATTATAGACATATTTAGTTATAGTTACGAAAAAACAATCTGCTCCTAGCCTATAAAATAGAATACGTGAAAAGAGTAAGGCTTAATTTATAACACCTTTTTAGAACGACATATTCACATATTATACAGCATTTAGATAACTTTGTTGAATAACTTCAGGCATTCTAAACGAACACAACGACCGTCAATTCTGCATTTGATTGTATTATAAAAAACGTGAGAAGAATGAGGACGCAAAAGGCTGATAACCAGAAGAAAACTGAACTCATGCAACTGTTAGCTGCTAAAATTATTCACTTGGTCAAAATTTACCCCATTGTATAAAATTGTACTGCAATTGTATGTAAAGGTACGACAACTAGGCAAATATGAAAGGTCAAAAACAATTTAGTCCACCCGCTACGTTGAGTTCACCCATTAAATCTTGTTCACGACGCTGTAATGCCTCGTCTTGAAACTACCTTTTCTGTTACCATTCCAATCGTATTTTTTTTCTTTCTGTGTTTTTAAAAACAGATGGAATGTTCTAAACTGCACTCATTGTCTAGTCATTCCCCAACACTGAGTGCGAGAGAAGACTAGAAGGTGTGCATGTCGTTCATTTCCAGCTTAAGGGGAATGTGATGTTAATAATGTACATCTAAGCTATGAAGCCTCATTTTCTGATATTGTATCACTATTTGTCATGACGTGATTTTTCAAGAGTAAAACAACAGAACTCGAACTTAAAATTTTCACTCCTGATTAAAAAAAAATTCCTCTAGAAATTATTCGATATGATTATCCCATCTTGTAGTGTCCCAACAGATCCAAAAGCAATTGCGGGTAAGATGGAGACAAATCTGAATTTTCAACTAGAAAATGAAATTCATCAAAAACTAAATAAATATGTGTGTGAATATGAAGGAAAGGTTGAGTCTACTGAAAACCATTTTAACAGTTCAAAATATTTTTGAAACTGCCATCCAGTCACTGCAAGAAAGAATAATGAAATTAAACCAGAACAATGATCTATTTCTGTTCTTGTAAAGTTTTAAAAATGTGAGTGCAAATCTTTACAAAATTACAAACAAATAACTCTGATCAAGAACCTCGTCTGAGAAACGTTAATACATCGGAGCTCTTAATAAACTCAAAACGCTGTTAACAATCATCCGGCCAGAGTCGATCCTAGCCAATATAACAATATAGTATCTGGTAGAGAATGAAATCACATAAGAGGATATCCTCATATTTTACTTAAGGTGACGAAGTACCTTTTTACCTATACACTGACCTATCTATGTTTGTTTGTTCACAAAACATTTTTTCTTCACTCAGTTATTTCCTTAAACTATCTAGTCAGGCATTCACCAAATCTTATGGAGTTTCCTTTTTCATATTATTTATCAATCTTTATTATCTTGTCACTGGAGTAGTTCGAGTACATGATTGAAAGAACCTGCTAATGGCTTCATCCTCTGATGATACATTGGAAGTGATATCAGGCTCGTCAACATGTTGTTCTGACAAAGTCTTCCCCGAAGATATGTGCTGTTCTTCTACTAATGCACTTCCAAAATAAATGATAAAAGTGGATGACCTTTAGCTTGAACTGTCTTTTTTTCTTATTCTTCTCTGTTGCTTTTTATGTGTATTTTGTTGCGTGCATTTTTTTCTTATAGTAAAGCCACACTGGGCTATCTGCTGAGTCCACTGCGGGGAATCAAACCCCTGATTTTATCGTTGTAACTCCGAAGATTTACAGCTGTCCCAAGGGGGACGTTGTTTTTTAAGTTGATTGTCTTTATTATCTTGTGCTCCTCTTGAAAGATTGACCTCTGGTACTGTAACTATCGTGTATTTCAACTGGATTTCTTCATCGCAAACCGGGGAAATACTTGATGCGAGTTAATTTAACATCTGTTTTTCGACATCAAGTCAATGCTAACATGCACTCTTTCTCAACATAAATTACCAGCACACGCATGTAGAGAAGCTTCCCATGGTAAAGTCACTTACAATTTTCATTTATCTGGAACTTCGCAACAGCTTGTTGTTAATATAAATCCACCTTCTTATTTCATATCAGGAAGCAATTCCCTAGATTTTATTTCTATATCAGTTTCAATAACGGTATTCATAGAACTGAGATCAAATGACATGGTTAAGGCTTCATGTAAACGAATACATTCACTAGTGACTGGATTTCTTTAAATAACGAACTTCTTATTTCGATGAATATTGACGAAAATAGAGTATTGAAATTTTAAGGATAGTGTTTCCTAAACTTGTATTCAAAATTTAACTAATCACAGTCTCAAATACAGTGTCCAAGTTGTACATATTAATAACAGTTTGTTTTTTCTACTATCATTTGGGAGCAGTTTCTATTCCTTAAAGATTTGTATCTGGTAATTTGCCCATTTAATTGTATTTAAAACACTTTCTCCCTATGTTTATATATACATACTGAGTAAATAGTGACTAATTATTGAGTTTATCTAAGCTTCCATCAGACATACCTGGTGTTTTTACACTGTTTTATTTTACAATTTCGTAATTCTTGGATGGTAATTTTAGTTGTTTACCTGTGGCATGAATTAATTCCAATTCTACTTACAATTAAGCAGTTTTTTTAACTTGCTTCAGTTTTATTTACAAATAATAATCCACCAAATCACCTATTAATTGGTCATGTGCCAAACAAATCACCTATTAATTGGTCATGTGCCAAACAAATCACCATTTCATGTGCAGCGTACTGAATAAAAAAAATATATATATACATCTCTACATTATCAGCAATTTCCGCTAGGATCTTGTCCTTTTTCTCAACCAGCTCCTTATCTTTGCTTTAGAAACTTCCGTCAAATGTGTGGTTTTTCAGATTGTGGATTTTACTGAACTGGCTCGCTATATTCCATAAATTGATGAAGTAAATGTGTATTTGGAGTTGATCAAAAACATTCTCCAATAACAGATAAAATAGCAATAGTTACTGTATTCAACATCTGCGCATAGGCGTAACTTCAAAACCTGCGTTAGAAACACAAAACTCCACTGACTTGGCAACTCTTTATTATCCACACGTCCCGTTGTAGTCTAGTTGGTTAGTAGACCTGGGCAAACTTGGCACAAACCCAGGAAACCTGGGCTCCCTGCACAGCGCGGGACACATACCTTTTAATTGCCCCCCCCAGTGGCTCAGCGGTATGTCTGCGGACTTACACGCTAAAATCCGGGTTTCGATACCCGTGGTGGGCAGAGCACAGATAGCCCATTGTGTAGCTTTGTGCTTAATTCAAAACAACAACAACAATATTATCCACACTTCATCATCACATAGCTAAGCCTAATACCAATAGCAGTGAACTATCCAACAATAACTTACATAACTTCGACTTATTTATTGGCTTAGTTCCCTGACTTATACAATAATCATCATAATAGTCCATCTACTATAACCTAACTCAAACTGTCATAAATTTCTAGAAGAATTTCCAGGCATTAGGCCACGCGTTTATAACATGACTTTACACTCCTACCAGCCGAACAACAATACAAATTTCAAGAAACATCTATTGAAGCAGGCCACTTGTTTTTCATAATTATACGAGCTAGAAAATTACTTTTACAAATGCAACTCCATATATTCAATATATATATTAAAGTGAGCAACAAAATTCTTTGATAGGTTGTTTTAGACACAGCATTCACGATGAAACTTTGCAGAATGGACGGCAATTGCCTGTTGTGGAGACAAATGTAGAGAACGACATGAAGACGAAAAGTGGAAGACTTTCGAAACCCCGTCCTCCACACCTATGTCTCCACAACAGGCAGTTGTCGTCCATTCTACAAAGTTTCATGGAGAAACAATATACTTTTTGTAATGGTAGGTCAAGTACACTACGTATATATCATTTTAATTAAAAAAATTGTATACGTATAAGATGTTGGTTGTAATTTGTAAGACACGTTTATGTGAAGTTTCATTTCATTCTCAACTGGGACAGTGGTAAGTTTACGGACTTATAACACTGAAATACAACGTATGGTTCCCCACGGTGGACACAGAAAATAGTCCAAATAAATACAGTAAATATTTCTGAACTGTAAGATATAATAATAAATAATGTTTTGTCAGTTAACTTAATATTACAAACTGGGTTCAATCTTTGCTGGTACATCAAGCACTTCACAAAACGGAACTACTTTTGTCAGTAGAAGAAACTCACTCCGTAAAGTGTATTTCTACATCATACATCAAAAACAGCTTTAGTGTTACTTCAGGGTTAAACAAATTAAAAGTTAGTTTCTACTGATTTGTTTGTTTTATTGTGAATCTCATCATCTAAGTATATCAAGAGCACGCATTCTGTAAAAGAAAAAAACAGAAAGAAAGAAAAATCATAACAAAACTCCGATATTTGAGAATGCAACATTCATTTCTAAGTCATACCCTACCCTCACCCACAGAGGTAAAGTTCATCAGGACCACAAATCCATATGTTTTAACACAGTGGCCAGAGTCTAATCCGTTTCAAACAGTATATTCTCTGGAGATCTGGCATAGATCAAAAGGTGTTCTCCAAGCAGATGTAACGAGATTATAAATATATATGCATACAAGCCTTCGTGACTCCTGCGATATGGCGTCTGCCTGCAAACTCCATAGCTAATCTCCTGATATAATTTGTTAAAGTACCCGTCTATTTCTTCCGTCCACATTTACACTTACCGTAAAAAAACGTTGTAAGAAAGTGATGCTTTGTTCGGTAACAAGAACAAAATATACATGTAACAAAACTCTAGAAAAATAATGATTTCAGTTACAGACTCATCCATAAATGATACAGTAGCGAAATAAAATGTATGCTGTTTAATTGTTCTTTTGACGAGCGAAAACACCCTATGTTTATGAACAGTTACATTTTATACACATAAAATGAACAAAACATTTCCTCTAGGCATGGCCAGGCGTGTTAAGGCGTGCAACTCGTAATCTATGGGTCGCAGGTTCGCATCCCCGCCGCGCTATACATGCTCGCCCTTTCAGCCCTGGAGGCGTTATAATTTACGATCAATCCCACTGTTCGTTGGTAAAAGAGTAGCCCAAGAGTTGGCGGTGGGTGGTGATGACTAAATGCCTTTCCTCTAGTCTTACAATACTAAATTAGGGAGAGCTAGCACAGATAGCACTCGAGTAGGTTTGTGTGAAATTCAAAAAACAAAACAATGTAAATAAGATTATTTTAACCATATTAATTCAAGTTTTACAACAGATGGAGGTAAACAATGAACTGATCACATTACAGTCTGAATGACTCAAGTCTTTTTTTTTAACGATTAAAACAATCGTTTGATTAATTTAAAATACTGTTCACTTTCTATGTAGACAGAAGTAAGATTGCTCTAAAGATCTGGTTCTATGGATGGATCTTTTACGTAATTACTAGTAATAACTTATGCTGCAGAAATTCTGCATGTGGACATGCATATTGATTAATACCACTTTAGAACAGCTGGAAGTGACGAATCATTATTGGACGATGAGACAAGGTAAGGCGTCATTTCCGATCATCTCGTAATTAAGAAAACAAAAATCTTTCGGAAATAATTTCACATTCGTGTTGATATGATTCGACATTAAAATCTACCGCATTTATTAACAAAAACACGATGAAACTAAATTATTTCAAAATTAATCATGCTGTTTGTCGTCCAACTTTACCATACCAGCGTAGCTAGTACACACCTACAACATATTTATGAGAGTACGAACACACTTAACTTCTACAGCAGGGATTAAAAACAGCCTATTCGGTACGAAATTAAGAATTGTCACGAAACAAAAATAAAAAAACTACAATCATGTCACAAACTTTTAACTGAATTTCTTGGAGAGTGGAAATAACACGGGCGTTGTGAATTAAAGTTTACCTAAAAATTCATTGTAAATAAGACACAGTTTAAAACAATTTCCACATTCAAAGTTCTTTAGCTGAACACAGCAGCAGGTCTGATGTTCTGTTTCTTCGTTCTTTCTGTTTAAAACCCATTAACACAATCACAGTTCTACACTGATGCTGACGCTAGGCCTTCTGTTGAAATGAAAAATGAATGAAACCTGACGGTCGAAAACTTACAAGACAGTAACTGAACTATAAAATCCATTATTGATTTTTCAGAATTTAATTCAAGGATTTCTTCGAATTAATTTCACAAAGTTCCACACGAAAACGCTGCTTTCTTAAACTTAAAATGCGAATCATACGTTAATAGTGATGTTATAAAAAAAGAACATATATATATATACACACTACAACACCATTATGAATTTAATACTGCTGCATGAATTGTGTGGGTAATCTTCCCACCATTATATCTATATAAAAATTATAGTACTGCCTGTTCTCTGTCCATGTAACTACTTAACAGTGTGTATAAATCTTCATCAAATTCTTGTGGAAGTTTACTGGGGCCATGGGGAGATACATATAATTTCCAGTTTTGCATTTGGCGGTTTTTTATGGGAGTTTTTGCGTTTTTAGCAACTACCACCTGTAGATAGCGCTTCACCAAATCTGACATTAAGGTTTGCTGGGCTTATGCGAAACTACATGCAAACTTGTGGTTTCACACTTTATATTTTTGTTGTCATTTTTTTTTACAGTTATATAGAAGGAAAACAATTATTAATGTTCCAAGATAACCTTTCATTAATTTCCATAACTTTCATTCGGGAGGTTCTCCATCAAGTTATTAAAGAGTTCTGTGTCACATACTGTGACTTACTTAATATGATATGCGTAAACGTAAGCTTACTAATATACATATAAACAACTAGATAATACACAAGAAATGCCCTCACACCACTTGAAAAATATTAATCTTTTCTAGTATATCAAACTAACAAAGATAATTGTAAAGGATTTAATATTATATATTTAATGTCTATGTTACTTTCAGTTTAATAAATTATATTTAGAAATGTATGTAACTCATATTTTTAAATGTGTACTGTGAAAGTCTCGCCTACTTTTCTATATATTTTTAGAAGATTCTTGAGTGTAAAAATCAACAATGTCCTATGTATGTCATACTAGTAACTGCCGGTATTGTTGCTAACTGAATTTTCGAGAACATCACCTTAAAGTATATAAAAGGTAATAAACGCAACACGGAGAGACAGTAGAATATTGTTGGTTTGCTACAATTAGCATACAATAAACCTCGTAAACTATAATTGTGATAAACTACAAATATTTGACAGAGAACGTTTATAGATCTCGAAAATTAGAAGCCTTTCAACTTCAGAGAAGTAACTTTTGACTTTAGTATTTCTAAGAGGTTATATTTCCTCCTCGATGAAAAGTCAGCTTGTGAACCGCGTGAAGCCGTCCAATAATAGAGCTCGCTAGTATTCCGTCAAGTGTACCTGTGTATAAAAATAGAATTAATTCACTCATCGTGAATCGACGATAAAAGATTCAGTTCCAAACCATATAGGAGACTCAGTATTGTTTGTCAGTTTGTAAAACGTTTGTATATAATTCATCATTTTTAATAACTGTTTGTAATAGTCGTTATTATAAATTGCATTATTATTTGTATATTAAAATATATTTGTGTTAAGAGAAAAGTGTGTGTATTAATATTGTTGACAAACATCATATATTTAATACATATCGACATTAATATTTAAATTTCAGGCAATTTGAAATCATAATACGTAACATAATAAATCGCAGTCTCGTCTAAGTTATAATACACAACACAATATATAGAAACGATACATAGAAGACATCTCCGTGCAGAGTAGGTACTATAATTGGGTTGAAAAGCTTAATTATGTGGCTTAAAAATAATTTCCAAATTATTCATTTATGAAACTACGTCACTACTTTCTTTTAAATTATTCCGCAAAGTTGAACTTCATTTATTATTACGTCTTTAACACATTTTAAGCAAAACCACCAACATCGTTAACTTATGTCCGGCATGGCCAGATGGGTTAGAATGCTCGACTCCTAATCTGAGGGTCGCGGGTTCGAATCCTCATCCGCCACACCAAATATCGTAGAGGCGTTATAACGTTCAGTCCATCCCAGTATTCGTTGGTGAAAGTAGCCCAACAGATGACGGTGGGTAGTGGTGACTAGGTGCCTTCCCTCTAGTCTTATACTGCTAAATTAGGAACGGCTAGCGCAAGTAGCTTTCGTGTAGTTTTGCGCGAATAAAAAAAATATTTTGTGGAAGTAATATTAGTCCTAAATTACTGATTTGATTGTTTCGAATAGTCGTGCAAAGCTACACTAGGGAAACCTGCGCCAAGTGTTTCTAATTTTGAAGTGATAGACTAGAAGAAATCCAGCTTGTCAACAGCTTCTACTACCAACTCTTGGGTTACACTAATCGAACAGCAGGCTTTGACTGTCACACTTATAACGCACTCATGGCCTAAAGGTGTGGAATGAGATTTTATTGTAGTAAGACCAAATTCACGGAACTTACAGTTCAGTACGCTATCTGCTAGACCACGCTCGGTCAGGCTTAACTGAAAAAATATACAAGAGCAATCATAGATATTGCATACCTTCATCGCGACGCTCCTTTCCGAGATTACATGCATTTATATTGAATAACGTCATATTTCACCTTCTAAAACAAAGCAAATATTTCTCAGATCCGGATTATTTTTTGTAGTGTAATGAGGAGTCTTATCGTTTATAGCCACGTAATTTGGCTACAAACACACTTTATAAAGGTATTAACTCGAAACCGCATAAATGCCGTATCTCCCCATTATCAAAATGCTTCAAAGTGGTTCAGAATCTGGATACAGATTTGAATCCGTACAATGTTTGAGAAAAACTGTTCCAAGACAGCCTTTCATTTCTGAATCCAGATTTGGATCTAAACAATCTCGTGTAAAATTTTTGTGTACATCGATCTGTTAGTTTTCGAGATACGCGTTCGGAAACGCAGTCAGACGCACACGTGGAACCAATAGCAATATAAACCATATTAAATTACTACAAAGTACGTTATTTGCCAAAACAACTGCCAAGTAACTAGTTGGTGGTCACGAATATTTCGCGCATTTGACTGTTGGTAAATAACAGATCAACTGAATGAAAAATGCTATAATAAGTCATGATAGAGCATTTTTCCAGAAATTGTATTCAATGATAGGTTATTTCTAACTGAAGGGTCTTGAGTCATAAAACAAACAAAATTCCCGGAAAATGCTGAGTACGCCACATATGTTAATATTTAAATATTGTTAAGTCGTGTAGTGATAAACTTAGTCTATTGAACTCTGTTCACCTCTCAGTTTGTTCTAGATATTTCTTCAAAGCTACACGTTAGCTATCTGTGCTGGCTGTTCCAAATTCGAAACTGATAGTAATAAAACTACTGCAACTAGTAAGCAGACCCAAACGTCAAGTCTCAGGTTACTCTAACAGAAGAATGTGACCTTATTGTCAATCTTATAACCCACTCGTGGTCCAAAAATGCTATAACAATTTTTGTTGTTGTTGTGGTAACGATATGCGAACCACGCATATTCGTAGCCACTGGCCGCCACAAACGTGCGAGAAATGCGTTATAAAACATATATAAAATAACATGCCAGCAACTCCCCAGTTTTCCAGTAAATACTAAATAATAATAATAAAAAGATGTTATACGAAGGTGATGACATAGATCAGTTTACCGAAGAGTTGATCGCATTAATTACGAAACTGAAGTCATTACTCATCAAACTTATCTTCAATAAACGTTTAGGATGGTTAAATTTAATACTTAGAACATCATATAAATTTAGTTATTAGTCAGAAAAGAAGCTGAATAAAAACAAAAGAAAAACGGTTATGTCAAATCGTATAAAAATAATTTTTAACTACGATTTGTGCTATACATAAACGAACAAAGGCATACCACTTGCCCTCACTTGACTTGAAACTAAAGGACTAAAACAGAACAAGGAGAACACAAGCAGATTATAAGTTTCTCAAATGTCTAAATTGTAACAAAGTTTTTAAAATATAGAATCAATTGATATGTGGAGCATAGCTCTATGCATCATTTTTGGAACCACTTCAGTAATGTAGAGTTCATAACACCTAACACTCTGGACAATACATTTTACTGTTATGCCATGCCGCATGGACGAGTCTTTTTTTTTTAATCGTTCATTCTATTTCTAAAAAAAACCACCCTGGGTGGATTTCTAGCTGATTACACGAGTTCCAAAAGATTCTGAACTGTAGATGCATGACAAATACAGTTAAAAATACTTATATCTAAGCCTGATAACAAACTACATACACAAATATAATATCCTTTCATTTACAAACAGTAACTTTACTTAAATTAAAACGACAAGATTATTACACTGCTTTTGAATAAACTATAGCCCAGTAAAATCTGTTATCTTTATGAATTATATACACATGTAAGTACATATATTTTAATAAAACATTTATAGATACACATCCTTAAAACCTGAGTAGCTGTCCGTTATGTAACTGCACCTAAGTTGCTGGCCCAATCTCAGCTTAACTTTATGCAATGATAGTTTGGAACAAAGGGCATGTGAATGGATGGTTCACAACCTCTTCCATCCCTCATTATTGGTGGTGGGGGGTACGCAACGTCCTATAAATTCCAAAGAGTGCACTAGTAACTCGTTATAGAGAAATTCAAGAAATGACTGATAACGAAAGAAAAACTACTGGAAACATAAATAACTGATAAAACTAAATTCAGCTTCAACTAATTGTTTTCACCAGATAAAAACTTTAGACAAAATACGCATGCAATTATTCTTAGCAATAAACTGAATCTGTTGATAATGTGAAGACACATTTGTTAACACAGGTTGTCAGTGGCCACTTGAATAGTGAGTAACACTTTACATATAGACACGAAGTCCATTTTAATAGTGAATAAAACTGCATAAGGAGACAAGGACCACAATAATAATGGGTAATACTTCGCATAAACGAACAAAGTCCACAAGAATAGTGAGTTTCACTTTGCATAAAGACAAGAGGTCCACTGTAATATTTTGTTTTTGAATTTCACGCAAAGCTACACAAGGGCTATCTATGTTAGCCGTCCCTAATTTAGCAATGTAAGACAAGAGGGAAGGCAGCTAATCATCACCACCCAACTCTAGTTGACTAGTCAGTCAACTCTAAGGCTATTTTTTTACCAACGTATAGCAGGATTGACGGTCACATTATAACGATCCCATGGTTGAAAGGACGATCATGTTTGGTGTGACTGAGATTCGAATCTGCGATCCTCAGATTACGAGTCGAGCACCTTAATCACCTGGCCATTCCTGGCTACTAGAATACTGAGTAACACAAGAGAGACACAAAGACCACTTGAATAATAATAGTTTAATACACTTATAGACGTAGTTCAATAGTAAATTTTATATACAGATAAAAAGTTTAATAGTTAGTAATTTCTTACACTGAAATATAAGACCCTCATAAATAAAGACTGATATCTTATAAGACCCAGCTGAATAAAGACTTATGTCTTAAAGCCAGTTATAAGGCCTTTAGAGACAAAATATATTCCATATATATGACCTCGTTGAACAGCAAGTATTCTTCCCTCAAAGAAACAAGATCCACTATAATTGCACGAACTTGCATACATCAAGATACAAGGTTCACTGAAACAACGGTATACACTTACAGCATGGTGACAAGGTTGGTATATTGACATATTAAGATACAAGGTTCACTCTAACAATGGGTATATTTACATTATGGTACAATGCTGACTGGAACAGTTGGTATATGTCTGCATGCAGATGTAAGGCCTATTTCTTGCACACAGATACAATAAATAAACGACAAGGTGTCAGCCTGGCATGGCCGAGCGCGTTAAGGCGTGCACTCGTAATCCGAGGGTCGCGGGTTCGCGCCCGCGTTGTGCTAAACATGCTCACCCTCCCAGCCGTGGGGGTGTTTAATGTGACGGTCAGTCCCACTATTCGTTGGTAAAAGAGTAGCCCAAGAGTTGGCGGTGGGTGGTGATGACTAGCTGCCTTCCCTCTAGTCTTACACTTTTTTGGGGGGGGAATTTCGCACAAAGCTACTCCACGGCTAGCACAGATAGCCCTCGAGTAGCTTTGTACGAAATTCCAAAAAACAAACAAGGTGTCATAACGAACAAATATTAAAATTTGTGCTTTCGAAACCATTTATATTGTCATATTTCAAACAGTTGGAATACCTTATACAAAAATTATTTTACATTTATGATTATACCGTGTCGCTGATTTTTTATAAATACAATTAAAGCACATAGTACCACCTTTGTGTGTAAGCTATGGCTCAAGACAACGAATCAATACGTTTAATTACTGAATAGATTAGCATATATTTTTTTATTTAGATAGCAACGAGCGTGAAATAAAACATTTAATAAATTTATGTCTTTACAATCCACACAGCAAAGGATTTGATATACTTTACAATAGTGGCATCTACTTTAATACAAAATAATTGATGTGTGCGTGTTTTCTTACAGCAAAGCCATATCGAGCTATCTGTTGAGCCCACCGAGGAGAATCGAACACATGATTTCAGCGTTGTAAATTCGAAGACTTACCGCTGTACTAGCGGAGGGGGACAAATAACTGATTTGCATGTAACTCTGCTTACGTATATAGTCGAAATGAGTTAGTTTAACATGTTAACAACTGCTTCACACTAATCAGCAGCAGCACGTTAAGATTAGTCACCAACACCAGCTTAATCTCTCCAGAAAACTACAGTAATTATTTTTCCTTTCTCTAGAGCAAATGTTCTAAAACTGTTTTGTTCTTGATTACCCGATTATTAATACTATTATTATTATCTCGGTGGATCAGAGTGGGATCTATACATACAATATCCCTTTCTTTCTGTAATTATATAACCGTTCTAGAATCGATCTGAAGGGGCCACAGATTACGTACTGGAGTGTTACAAAAATGTCTTTTTTTTTTTATTAGAACACATGGGATACCTCTCTTAAGTAACATATTGCCTTGAAGGAAATACATAAACTCTCTTCCTAGAAAACTTTATATATCAGGAAAGTTAATATTTGTAACCTGTGCTCTGAGGTATTGGAAATGTTCATTCATTGGACATCGATTTCAACCATAAGTGTATGTAAGAATTTTCCACTGAAGCGTATTATCCCAAATCTAATTGCCACCAACCTTCTCTTGTTAGCATGAGCAAACTAATGAAATAACTTTAAATAGTTCTAAAAATAAATTTACAAACATCATTATTTTCCAAATTTAAAAGTCATTAAGCTGTTCTGCTTTTAACTGTATTAATAACTATGCAACTTGTATCTCAAACCGATCAACTCCATTTGAACTTTGGTACGTTTTAAAGCAAATACCTATATGTAAGTATTAAGGCTGTGTATCGCATCATAGTAGTCGATATTATACGTACCTAGATATAGAAGTTTTTACCAAGGGTTTGTTACAAAGTTTGACAGTACTGTCTGTAATGTATTATCATTTAAATACTTAACACTTTAGGTGTTTTTCCAAATTCTCAGGTTTGATCAACTAGATGGCAGTTGGCAATAAAACAAAAAAGTTAATATCTGTCTGTCTATTTTTTTATTGTTAATTTGTAATGTTACTTCATATGTTGTTGACAAACTAAATGAAGACATGTAGTACATTCATCTTCCTTTATAGAATCATTAATTTTCAGCAGTAATACTTTATTATAAATTATTATTTCTTTCTGTATAAAAGGCTTATAATGTTTACTAAAAGCATGCTAAATTTCGTGATGAAACATAAATCGTATCGGGCGATGTTTCGATACAACCGTATCAGAACTTCACGGTACCATACTCCTATCGTATCTTTGTATCGCTACACATTTGATATATTCAAGTTCGTGATGATAGAAATGTTCATGAAAGCAATCCAACAGAATATTTTTAATAGATAGTACCGATTTTAAGCTTTAGTTACAAACACCGTAACACCATGGCAACAAAATAGTTAAAAAATGATAATACAAATCACAAACAACAGTGTGTTTCAGGTAATGAAGTTATCCATGTACTCAGCACGTTTTCTATAAGATTGCTTTCAGTGCATGTTTAGATATATATTGAAGTAAATATTTTATTAATTCTAAAAACAAGATAGTATTCACTTTCCAATTTCTACCAACCACATCAAGTTGTTTCGTTTTTCATTCTCAAACGCCTTATGCGTAGATCCAATCACAACACTAATTAGCCTATGTCAGTTTCGTATTATACAAAACTATATTTACTTTATGTAACATTTGGCATTTACATGTTGGTTGCATTTCAATTTAAGCTATTTCTTTGATTTATTTTGACATTACTGGGAAGATAAATGTTGTTCCTTACATTAACATATCCCTCAAAAGCCAAACGATGTCTTTAGACTAGCATTTGTTGAATATTAAAACTGAGTTCACTACAAAAACTCTCAAAGGTGGCGGTTTAGGATGTATATTTATATTTTGGAGACAAGGTTTCGTTAGTTGATCAATTTTCAAGTGAAATACATCTTCCACAAATCTTCATACCAGCTAGTACTAAGGTCTAGTCGCTGATAGTAAATTCAGTATATATAATAATAAAGCCACATTCTTCTCAGCATCATTAATTAAGCAACTGTCAACATTTTTCGCTTCTGATATCACCTTTATATATTTAGCTTCAGCTTTCAATTGAAATACGAACGATTTCACCTGCGATTTAGTATGGAAGGTTGAAGCATCACGATAGTCAGCAGTGGGATGAGCAGACAAACACTTTAAAAGCAACTGCAGGCATAACATTGTATTCGGCTTGCTATACAGTATTGACCAAGGTGGTTCGAAACGGTTCCTGAATGCTTTGGAAACTTCCAAGTTTCTTGTGTTTCATCATTAAACTCGTAATGGTCTGACGCATTTCAGTCACCTAACCATTGAAATTATTTTTCACAGCCCCAACGCCAAAACTGTATAAAAAATACAGTATCTTTATTGGGTAAAGAGGTCTAATCAACTTCAATTCGAATTAAGAAGAAACGGATTGAGTAGTCTTTCCAACAAAAATGTCTCCCACCGGTAGTGAGGGACTATAAACAAAGAAATTTTTTAGAAACTGTATGTTTGCAGTAGTCTTACTCTAGCCCCTGGTGGCATAGTGGCACGCTAGAAACCAGGTCTCTGTGGTGTGCAGAGCAGAGATAGCCCATTGCGTAGCTTTGTACATAATTCTAAACCAGTGGTTCTTAACCTTGTTGAAGGTACTGAACCCTTCGTAATTGGAAAAATAAAATATGATTTTTTTCAAATTCAAAATATAAGTAGATATTTTATTAGTGCACAAAATGAACCATGCATCAATTGCACACAATATCACTGTGTTCAAAAAACAAAACCAACAAAACATGAATTTCACACAAAAACAAAAACATAACTCAATGAATATTTACTGCAAATCAATGTGACTTTTACTGTTGCCTTTCAGAGACAAATTCAGAAATGCGCAGCTTCACTTTGGCAAGTGCTAATCTCCTATCATTTTTGCAACAAAGTTTATTCTTTTTCTTCGTTTGTATGTTTACCATCATCGAAAAGGATTGCTCGCAAAGATACGTTGTAACAAACAAAATTAGTAACTCAAGAGTTTTCTTAGCAATAAGAGAGTACGCTACGTTTCAGTGTCAGCAGAGCAAGGTTCGAAGATATCGTCGAGGTATGTTTGTTTTTGGAATTTCGCACAAAGCTACTCGAAAGCTATCTGTGCTAGCCGTCCCTAATTTAGCAGTGTAAGACTCGAGGGAAGGCAGCTAGTCATCACCACCCCCCGCCAATTCTTGGGCTACTCTTTTACCAACAGATAGTGGGATTGACCGTCACATGATAACGCCCCCACGGGTGGGAGGGCGAGCATGTTTAGCGTGACTCGGATGCGAACCCGTGATCCATAGATTACGAGCGCATGCCTTAACGCGCTCGGCCGTGCCAGGCCTCGTCAAGGTATTCATCATTTACATCTGCTGTCGCTACACTAAACATGAACGACTGTCTCACCCATGCTGGATATGATTCTCTGGTGGGAAAGTATCCGTCGAGGGACTTTGCGAGCTAATCTAAAGTGTTTGGCAATTGCTTGCTTTAGTTCTCCGGGAACAGAAATGTCTCCAATTTCAGACACATCTTCAAACTTACTTACACAGTCGTTCAACAGAGGAAAGTTTGCAAAGTTATCATTTTCTGTTCATCGTTTCCATAACGGTAGCTTTTTTTGAAAAGCCTTCAGGTTTTCTTCCGCTTCGATGATGTTGACTCCACCGCCCTGCATCTGTTGATTGAGAGCATTGAAGATATCGGACATGTACGCCAAAATGAGAATGAATTCAGATTTTTCGAAGCAGCCTGCATGACAATGTTGGTACTCTCGAAAAAAACAGGACTAATTCCACACGCATGGTAAAAACACGATTCAGCAACTTTCCCCGGGATGACCACCGAACGTTAGAATGGTACAAAAGTACCTTGAATTCAGAGCCCTTTTCATTGCACAGCTCTTTAAAGATGCGGTGCCTCAGGGCACTATTTCGCACAAAGTACACACATTCCACTGCATTTTTTAATACTTCTGCCAGTTTTGAAGGCAAGGTTTTTGTTGCCAACGAATGCCTGTGCAGGATACAGTGCGTTACAATGATGTATGGTACATCGACTTTCACCAGTGCACCAAAGTCAGTATTTCGTCCCAGCATAACTGGAGCTCTGTCCGAACAAACTGCAGAAACCATATCCCAAGAAAGATCGTTGTCTCTGAAGAAGTCATCCACAAGTTACTTCATGTTGGCTGCCTTAGTTGTTGTTGTAAGAGGCTTACAAAATAAAAAAAAAATTCTTTTATCTCGTCGTTCTTCACATAGCGCACGAATACAACAAGCTCGCTTAGATTAGAAACGTCGGTGGTCTCATCGAGTTGAAGGCTGAATTTTGCTGGGCTTGAAATGAAATCTGCAACTACTAAAACCAAGATGTCATTGCTCATGTCATCTATCCTGCCTGCTGATGGTGTACTTTGAAAGATTAATTTGGGATAACTTATTTTCAGCAGCTTGTCCCAGCATGATATTCGCTATCTTCAACACAGCTGGTTTTACAAGTGCTTCACCAACGGTGTGTGGTTTGCTCTGTTTTGCGATCAAGTACGCAACTCCGTACGATGCTGTGAGGATCAGTTTGTTGATTGGTTCAAAGCCGAGAACAGGCAAAGTAACCTTTCATCGAACTAGCTCTCTTTACCTTGAACTTAGCAAGCGTTGTGTTCTTGTATTTCCCATCTCCATGCAGCTTTAAGGAGTGTTCTCGTAGTTTTGCCGTTGCTAAACTAGAATTGCTCAACTTGGCATTACAAATCATGCATTAAGGACGTTGACTCCCATCATGTTCCGTTATACACATGAATCCATAATGTATGTATTCGTCCGACCACTTTCTGTTTTTGTTCGATATAGTTAGTATGAAGAAATTGAAAGATTAGGAAAAAAATCACAAATGACGCACGATTACTACGGTTACAAGTCGACTGCTAAACGCATGAAGTTCCCTGCAGCGCAGATATTAAGACCAAGTGATATGACATGATCAGCCGCAGCCAATGATGGCCAAGTGGAGCAGGACGTCACGAATCATACGAGTAGGGGTGAACGGAACGGACACACACAGTGTGTGTGTCTTCACCTTCGCCGAACCCCTGGAGTTCGATTGACCCTAATGTAAGAACCACTGTTCTAAACAAAGAAAAAAAAAGTCTTATACTATGGTTATCGGATTGGCTATCAATGCAATAAAGTGAACACACTTTCTATCTGTATGAATACAGAATTGCTTATGTTTATAATTATGTTATTATATGTTTGTTGTATTTAGTTTTTATTTGTTTGGTTAATACATGTGTATGTTATTTTAGTGCTGATGATTTAGTAGCAAGGTAGTAGCTTGCATTATTACAGTAAAATTTGTTTAAAATAAAAATTAAGAAGTAAACTTGGGAGCACCAAAAAGTGAGGAAACATGGTAGGAGTGGCCGGGAAAATTAAAACACTTAGTGTTTTTTGACATGGTACAACCTCACGGTAGATGTGGCCATCGTTCTGTCCATTCTTACTTCGAATGTCTTCAAACTGAATGACAGGTGCATATAGCTACATTCCTCTGTTCTTTTACCAACAAAACAGATAATATAATAGAAACAAAAACAAT
The DNA here is from genome assembly GCA_011833715.1 of Carcinoscorpius rotundicauda. NCBI lineage: Eukaryota > Metazoa > Arthropoda > Merostomata > Xiphosura > Limulidae > Carcinoscorpius > Carcinoscorpius rotundicauda. Next base: position 55,723,892 of record CM022395.1, read on the forward strand.
ATGCAATCAAATTACGTGACCCTAACGAAATACACGACATTATAAGCAGGTTTAATGCTGGAATTCATACAAGAAGTTCCAACAGGCATTCGTTGCTTTTGAAAGACGCCACAGCTACCTGCCTGGTAAGGTGTGGGTCAACAGAACAGTATCAAAACCATTGATTTTTGAATTTTAAATTAGTTAAATATCTAGAAATGATTAGCTACTAATAAAACACAATTGAAGTCTCTAATGAGATCACAAATTCATGTAAAACATTAAAAAGGAATGGTCAAAATGATGACCACGCCCTCTTGGAGCTTGCACTGTGTCAAATACCACCAAGCGCTCGGGTTACAAGAATTCATATCTTGATGTTAAATTGCATTATTGAGCCTACGTGTTTTCTTAATATCATGAATTATGGATTTGGATTTACGGATCATGCATACGTGTTCCGTTAAAAGGACGACGGCCAAATTCCTTTATCAGGTCAGACAGAGTAGCCCTACAGTTGGCAATGGATACAGCTGGTTGGCTGCTTTCCTTCTAATTTATCAGTTCAAAATTAAGAATAACTATTCCAGGTGGCCCTTAAGTAGTTTTGTGCAAACGTTCGAATGTTTCTTTTAACGAAGACTTTGAAGCTGATGCTGTTCGGTCTCGTATTTTTTCTAATGATGAGAGTTTGTTCCAAAAATAGGAGTGTGATTCAGTGATGATTATTGTGTTTGTTCACAGCTTTTAAACTTTAATGCATTAACAATATTGCATGATAACAAAGTGAAATTTAAGACTTTCATGAGAAAACATTTGGTTATCTGTGTATTTTTCTTACTTGTGATAAAAACATTGAGGATAAAATAAGTATCGATTATGTTTCATAAACGACGTATAACCAGTAAAATCTCGCAATGGTAGATTTTAAATATTTAGGTATACGATTAAAACACAACCACCAGAATTCTCCATTTCAATTGATTAGTTTCACTTGTCACCGTAACAGGTTTCGCTGTCTGACTTAAATGTGTTTTTTTTATTAATTTTATGTATGGTGAGTGATTTGATTGGTTTTGATGAATGAACTGGTTGATGTTACATATTTGAAGAATGCTCATGCTATGTATTTGCCAAGATTGTAATTAAACGATTCATATGTGGACATAATTGGTCGTAGTGAACAATCAGGTTTATGAGGTTTGGGGGTGCCGTATATTTGCGGTGTGCGTGAGTCGGTCTTGCCAAGGTAGGAATAAAGTGTTTTCGAAATTGTTTTGGCAAACCTCGTAAACCAAATTGTCCACTACGACCAATTATGTTCACATATAAATCGTTTAATTACAATCTTGGCAAATACATAGCATGGGAATTCTCCAAATGCATGTAACATCAGCCAGCTCATTCCTTAAAGACTCTATTAATTTCAAGTCTAATCTTAATCCATTTGATTGGTTTGTTTCTTTTGCGTTTTGAATTTCGCGCATAGCTACATCAGGTCTATCTGCGCTAGCCGTCCCTAATTTGGCGATGAATAATTAGAAGGAAAGCAGTTAATCGTCACCACCCAACGACAACTCTTGAACTACTCTTTTACCAACAAATGGTGGGATTGACCGTCACTTTATAACGCCCCCACAACTGAAAAGGCGAGCAAGCCGGTCCAGATTTTAATTGGACCTTTAAGTTGCTGTAGTTATTTTTGCAGTTAACATATTTTGTCCAGGGTAAGTTTATCTGTGTGCAACAGTTTATAACTTTGAATGTCATACGTAATACTTAACAAATTACTTTCCAAAAAACAAAAATACGAATACACATAAATACCAATATTTCACACTTTGCCAAGATATAGTGTAGCAATAACACTTTCTAGCATCTGTAAGAAATACGCTTTCCTAACTGCTGTTACGATAAATCGATACAAGTTTATAATCTATATATCATTATGTACTTGAACATCACGTCTGTAAACAGATTTTACTGAATAAACAAAACTGTAATAAAAAGATTTAATCGTAGCCCTGACGACACCCTGTCTTTAAGGTACACTATTAAAACTCTCCATGAATTTTTACACGGGCACTAAACACAAACACAATCTACCACGTATTGTGTTAACGTATACAAGTTTGACAATATTACGTAGGATTTGGTGTGTAAAATTGTAACCTGCATCATACTGCTATAGTGTCGATGTGCTCTTGGCGTTATGCACTGGGCAGGGTTTATTTATTCCGCCATATTGGACGTAAGAACAAACTGATAGAATAAGGGTGAACCTAGCAGTTACATGCACAGAACTGACTCTTGTAATAATGGCAGTAGGTTGTACAACCAACCAGAAGAAATGTCCGGAATATCGTTCCACTGATTCCCAGTCAATAAAGAGTGAAAGAATAAATAAGCCACGGTGGTTAAAACGGGCGAATCCAAGAAGACGTGACAAGAAATCAAAGAAACGGCTTACAGAAGAAATTTTCAGTTCACACATCAACTCAGATTAATTACACAAATGTCTACAAACACATTAACAAATTGTACTACTTCAGAAACTGTAGATATACGTACGAGACTTACAGCTGATGTTATGTAGCTCTTGTTTCATGTAAAGTATGAACATTTGGATCTACTCATGCACTAAAATTCAAGCGGCGATGGAGGTAATAATGCATAACTCGCCATTACAACAAAGATCAAATAATACCACGTAACGTCCAGAATTTTAAAAACTGATAACGGTTAATAATAACGTTTTACATTGTATCGCATGCTGTACAGTAAAGCCATGTCTGAAGGAGGTAGAGAACTTGTCCAATAAAATATTGAACGCGAAGATAGGAAAAATTCGATTGAGCTATTACCAATTCCTTCATCACCACGTTCTGAAATTATTCTCTGTTAAGATTTACAAATGACTGATGCTGCTACTAAATAATTACTTGTTTGTTTGTTTTGGAATTTCGCACAAAGCTACTCGAGGGAAGTCATCACCACCCACCGCCAACTCTTGGGCTACTCTTTTACCAACGAATAGTGGGATTGACCGTCACATTATACGCGCCCACGGCTGGGAGGGCGAGCATGTTTAGCGCGATGCGGGCGCGAACCCGCGACCCTTGGATTACGAGTCGCACACCTTACGCGCTTGGCCATGCCAGACCTAAAATAATTACTCAACTTAAAAATCTGAGGTTCGCGGGTTCAAATCCGCGTCGCACCAAATATGCTCGCCCTTTCAGCTGTAGGGGCTTTGTTGTTTGCGGTTAATCCCACTATTCGTTGGTAAAAGAGTAGTCCACGAGTTGGCAGTGGGTGGTGATGACTAGCTGCCTTCCATCTAGTTTTATACTACTAAGTTAGGGACGGCTACCGCAGATATCCCTCATGTCGCTTCGTGCGAAATTTAAAAACTAACAAAACTAATTAATTATATCTAAACTTAACTACAAACACCTAAACCCAAGCGTACGGAGCTGGCATTGTTTTCAAACAAGTTGCTGAATAATTTTTTTTCTCCTATTAACGTTATTAGAAAAATTTGTACTGATACGATTGGTGTACATGGTGTAAGAATAAAGATGAGGTATAGAAATTTCTTGTCTTAGAATCTTTAGCTAATCCACTGCAAGTACTATTACCTAGCACGTGTACAAATATACACACATATTAACTAGAAACAAACTTAGGTAATTTAATGTTTATGGGTTTCAGTGTCTTTATCATTACCAGACAAACATATACATGTATTAACTAAATAACTTAGATAATCTGCTGTTCATAGGTTTCAGTTTCTTTATTTCAACGGTTTTAAGAACTAAGCTTGAGCTATAAACAAACTTGCACATCGAGCGATTGAACATAAATTCATGAATAATCAAATGTGTACTCATTGACACTATCAAACATAGTACACAACTGATGCAATTGCTATCGAATCCAATATAACATTGCGCACGCGCACATACTTGATTCATGTTGCACTTTGGAAATGGAAAGGAACGAAATGCCACATGAATGATACAAAATATTCAAAATAACAAAGTTTAATATTTTGAAAGGCACGTGAGAGTCCGCTAAAGGTCCTGCAGCTATTAAGTTGTTAGATCGATCGTGGGAAGACCCAGGAGGTATCTTTCTTCCAGCTTATTCATCTATGTATAGTCAAGTCATGCTGAGTGACGATGAATGGAGAACCACTGCCACAAACATCATCATCACCGGTTTGGATAAAATCGTGCGTTAGGGACAATAATCACTTGTTCTTCAGTAGAAATATAAGCACCGAATGTTTATCCACGAAAAAAAAAAATATACAAAATGGCAAGCGGAGAGATTGTTACATATGAAGCATAATAATAAAACGACTTGTCTTCACTGCATACGTGCCTATTTTTGTGTTTCAAATACTTTTAAATTTTAAAGAATGTCCTTTGTTTCGCTGCAAGTTCACAGGGCTATTGTTAAATCATGCTCCATAAAAATAAACTCCACCAGAATTTATGTCGAGTTGTTAAAATATACTCCATAAAAGGTGAATCCGCCAATAATTTAATTAGTTATCTGACAGTTGTTATGTCTTCTTACAAATTTGTTATTCAAAACTTTATTAGTGTCACTAATGTTATCTTTTATTTCAAATTTCTAAAACACGAAGTGTCTTCTCTGTGCAATAAAATAATGTTAAACGTAAAAAAAAAATTCAAACACAAAAACAAATCCTGCTACGTGTTCTTCAAAAACGTTTTTAAATTTTTTTGTCTTTTATTTTTTTATGCACAATTTTGGTACCAATCGTATTTAATTTCCTAGTGTAGACGACTGTGGCATAATGCAAAAAAAAAAAAAAAAAGAGAGAGAGAAGAGCTTATGTTTACGTATCTGATATATATCAGCTTCATTTTATTTTCTTATAAATAGCGGTCCGGCATGGCAAAGAGTGTTAAGGCATATGATTCGTAATCCGAGGGTCGCGGGTTCGAATCCCATTCGCACCAAACATGCTCGCCCTTTCAGCCGTGGAGGCGCTATAATGTTACGGTCAATCCCTCTATACGTTGGTAAAAGAGTAGCCCAAGAGTTGACGGTGGGTGGTGATGACTAGCTGCCTTCCCTCTAGTCTTACACTACTAAATTAGGGACGGCTTGCGCAGATAGCCCTCGAGTAAAAGATCAGTTAATATTAATACCAACCTGATAATTTTCCCCAAGCTCTTGCAACTGTCAGTGTCTGGTTATCTGTTCCTTTGGGAGACTTGAATAAATGTGATTTATAAGCTATGATTAAATTGTTTATTTGTACATCTATAACGGTAGTTAATTTTTACCACTGTTACCCACATTTAAATTTTTGCCTCAGTGCTAATTGTTTAAGCTGAGGTATTCTTAGAAATTAGTTTTGGAAATTCTGCCATGTCAATAAAGCTTTACATTAGAGTAGACATTGACAGCGAGTTGTGATGTATCGGACAGCAGTGATGATCCAGATTATTAAATATCATCTCACACCCTAACAAAGATACAATCATGTTGTGTGAAAGCTGGTATGGATGGTCACCAAATTAAGTTGCGTTTAGTGTCAAAAAATGGAATAAATATTGACTCTTTGAAGAAAAGATATTGTCCTAAGAGGCAAATGACATAGGATCTACAGTGCCCACTATTGGCTACGTCCGAACTATGCTGTAATTTACCCCATGCCTTGAAGGTACTGAAGTTCGCTTACATCTGTCTCCTTGAACAGCTAGAGCAATTGTTCTGTACTCGTGTCCTCAGAACACGAAAAGTTCATTCTGCTGGTTTCGGTGTCCAGAGTGTAGTAACACTTGGCTGGATTTGTTGTGGACAACTGACTGTGACTACTCTCCAGTCGTCCAGTTGTGCGATCTCCTGAAAATATGGTTAATTCTTGGTATCCGTTCTTTGTATCTTCTACAATATTTACCAGGCTCTATCTTCATACGTTGTGTTCTTGCGAGTGGGAGTTGGCTGTTTGTAAGCTTTGTTTTGTTTTTGAATTTCGCGCAAAGCTACTCGAGGGCTATCTGCACTAGTCGTCCCTAATTTAGCAGTGTAAGACTAGAGGGAGAGCAGCTAGTCATCATTACCCCCCGCCAACTCTTGGGCTACTTTTTTACCAACGAATAGTGAAATTAACCGTAACATTGTAACGGCCCTACAGCTAAAAGAGCGAACATGTTTGGCGCGACAGGGATGCGAACCTGCGACCCTCAGATTACGAGTCACACGCCATCTGAGAATTACATGGGGTTGCATTCTGAAAGCTAATGCTCTTGGAATAACCAAATTAATGCTTAACTTTTTCTGAAAATCACAGTGACGAGTGTTATTATTAACATATAATAAATTCTCTTTTCTTAAGTTCGATTGAAGTGATAAAATATTGGTTACGTATTACTTCAATAATAAGCAAACTGGAACACACTTTCCTTTATATACAGTTTCTCTCCCTTGTTTACCTTTGTGAGTATTTATTTCATTACATTTATTCAGCTTGTTTACCGATCCTTGAAAATGACTGAATGTCTATTTGTATAAACAGTTCATTGAGCATATAACTATGAATTCTTTCAAACAGAGATAAATGTTAAGAAACATTTACTAAAACACGTTCTTCTAATAGGCATTATAAATCATTTTATTTAAAACTATTTAGAATACAAGTCTTTCTGCACAATTTACGTGGAATGTTGCTAAGAAAAAAATTCTTTAGTTCTGCCATGTACAGTTAAACAGGATGTTTTGATTAGAAACCAGTCACACAAGTTATGACATCATGTATACTCTCATGTTAAATTGAGATAGGTTTTAAGTGTGGGTACAGATTACAGTATTTCTTCAGATATAAGGACTGAATACCTATCTTCAAAATGTCCAATGTGATATATGAATATAAATATCCTGAATTTTCTTTATATTATATCGAATTCACCACTAAGTGGCTCTCAGTTTGCATAAAAAAACATAAAAATTGAAGATCCACATAATTTCCGAGAATGGCTGCAATGAATCTGCAAGTAGAGGACAGTTTAATTTAATGAATCCGTAAGTAAAGGAGAATTTTATTTAATGAACAAGTAGGGGAAATAAGTGCTGTGCCAAAGCCAGGAAATACCACAAAAGCCTCAAGGGATATCGTATCATTGTGGTACAGAACTTTATTAGGAAGATCCCTGAGAAAGTTATTGCTCACTACATCACCAAACAGGTTGAGCACCTGTTTCCTGATGGTCTTGGAGGATGCAGGCCTCAACATGAAACATGGATCAATGCAGCTAGCTTCACAGCAGAAACGTGGTACGGAAGGAGAACACTCTAGCAGTTGCCCTTGATCTTGAAAATGCCAACAATAAGGTGCGACCTCTTCTCCTCACTGACAAAATGTTGCACTTTGGACTCCCAACTTTGTGTATCAAATGGGTTATGTCAGTCCTCAGCCAGCGCCGTGTCATCATGAAACGTGGTGAATGGGGGTCAGACTGGTCAAGCATAAACACTAGCCTCCCATAGGGTTCACCTCTGTCACCTGTTCATTTTAACATTTACACCCTTGATCTAGAAAAGCTGAACAGACCTGATATCAGAATCAAAACCTTTGTTGATGAAACCGTGGTTCATACCAGTGGGACGTCTACAGAAATGATCAGAAGTAGGATTCAACTCAGGCTGGACCACATAAACTGGTATAAAGATAATGGCATGCTGATTAATCCAGAAAAAGAAAAAAGCACTGTTTCTTACTCTCAACAATCGTGCTGATTGTTCAACAAACATCAGATATTCCAATTCCAACCTTCAAAGGCACAGAAATTACACAGGAGGGCTCATTGTGCTATCCGAGCATTGTGTTTGACAGGCAACTAAACATCTCAAAACGTGTGGATGAGCTCACCGCCAGGACCACAAAAGTGATGAGAAGGCTGGAAAGGCTGCAGAAAGCATGTTTCAGGATCATCACAGGTTGCATCAAATCAACTCAAGTGCCAGTATTCCATCATCTCACTGGATTACCAAGTATCAAAGACAAGCAAACATCACAAAGAGCCATACTGTTTGCCAAGGCTTGGGAAAATCCAAGGCATGGACTTCACATCCTTGCAAGGAAGTACTCTTTCACTGCTGAGCCGTCCAACCAATAAAGACGTTCTCTACGCCACACAAGACTTAAAGTAGCACTTAGGTCTCATCTAAAGAGGAAGTCATGGCTTGAAGTAGCTGAACTGCCTTGGAAGAAGATCTGCAATTCATATTCCCTTTCCAGCCAATCTCCATAGCTTTGGTCTGCAGAAGAAGAATGGCCATGCCAACCTGAAGTGATTGTCAAGTTCAAGGTACAGCAGAAGCAGTATGCCAGAAGATGTTCCAAGAACTTGGCCAGAAGGGAAATTTCGTTATTGCAACAGACGACTCGTTCACACCAGAGATCATGAGAGCAGGCAGGGGGCTTGCTGCGTTTTTGTATGGTACACCCATAACTGAAAAGTCTGGAGCATGTACCCTGTACACAAGTAGCACCAGGATGGAATTTGAGGTTGTCAAGCAAGCTCTTGGATGGCTTATCCGAGAATCCCTTGATGCCACTACAGTTGTGTTTGCTATTGATTCAATGGCAGTGTTGCGGAGAATCCAGAGTGGCCAGCTACCTGATGGGTGGAGAGAGGCTGCACCTTATCTTCAGGATAAATCTCCAACCTTTGAGTATGTCCCAGACCACGCTGGTGTCAAGTACAATGAGAAGGATGACCAACTTGCAACAGCAGCAGAACCAAGAGACCAAATGCCACTCTTTCTTCAAGATATAACTCTTTTGTGCCAGCAATCAGCACGCGAGAGCACCAGAGTCTATCATACACTCAGAAGATGGAGATAGAATTATTAGCCTCAGGACCCCTTTTGGCATCTCTCGTAACAGTCACAACTAAGGCCCGGACAGATGTCACAGAAATCAGCTGATCACAGGCAATATTAGCAGAAGTACACTCGACCTCTTGTTAACCAGAAAAATCAAGGACAGAGAGGATTTGTGGACACATCCTCCTGGGTGCTCACTGTCCAACTCAAGTAATCAGTTAAGTGGGGGACAATTTAATTTAATGAATCCATAAGTAGAGGGGAATTTAATTTAATAAACCTACAAGTAAAGGACAATTTAAAATTACCAAAATAGCAAACAAGGAACAGAAAATGTGTAGAAAAGAAACTATGTTGGTCTGAAGACTTAAACTATGACTGAATGAGCTAATCAGTGTTATCTGTGGATTAACAAATCCATATAAAAATTAATAGTTATATGGTATAAATTTCCTACATGCAACCACATTACTCAAATGTAAAATAATGATCAGCTAGAAAATTGTTATTTGAGCTGAAAATAACTGGACATTTTTCAATGAAAGTGTTATTTTTTAACCAAGACACTTGTTAGAAATAAAATCTTTCCACCCAGAATTATTACTCTTTGAAAGCATCAGCCACAATAATGCTGGTAATCCATAAAATAATTCACAAAATAATAAATAAAGAATTTAATACATGCTGAGATTGTCACACAACTACATGCATATCTTCGAAAACTATTTAGCGTATATGTGCAAGAAAAAATTCAAAACAACCTAATAAACAACAAAAAAGTACTTTAGCACACAAAAATAAAACTGAGACTGCTGGAAGTTGAAATTGAAACTAGTAAAACCTGTCTATAAAGGCTGCTCAATGGAAGGAAGTTTTGACGGACAGGCATTCTTTGTATTGTGGAAAGCTCCCAAAGAATATTAACTAAAGATGAAAATCAAATGCATCATAAACTCTGTATCATTTTATTTGTGAATAAAAATTGTAGAGGAAGTCGTAATAATCATACATAGAAAAGCAAATTGGGTACACTGAATGCATCTTTACATACAAAATAATTCCAAAAAACATCATATTTTTAATATATTGGTTAATTGATCAGGCTAAGCGTTCCAATCATAATATTCTACATATACTGCAGGCTTTTTGTTTCTTTTATTTATATATATATATATATTGTTTCCTGCTTAATAAACCCTTTTTTGTTCTGTTTAGAAAGGTCTGGCATGGTCAAGCACGTAAGGCGTGTGACGCGTAATCCGAAGGTCGTGGGTTCGCGCCCGCGTCGCGCTAAACATGCTCGCCCTCCCAGCCGTGGGGGTGTTATAATGTTACGGTCAATTTTACCACTTTTCGTTGGTAAAAGAGTAGCCCAAGAGTTGGCGGTGGGTGGTGATGACTAGCTGCCTAGCACAGATAGCCCTCGAGTAGCTTTGTGCGAAATTCAAAACCAAACAAATTTGTTCGGAAACACAACTCAACAAATAAGAAAGAGAAGCAGAAATCCCTAGGGTTTGTGCCATTTTATCAGTTGATTCACTAATGAGATGAGAAGATTGACAAAAATGGTTGTCTTGACATTTAGAGAATCTGACCTGAGAATCTGTACGTTTCATCACCACCAATATTTTGTTGCAATATCTATGCTGGAATTTTCAGTACAGTTACGTTAATTTAATTATGAAAAAAAAGGAACATTGAGAATTAGATCTGTGCAAGATTGCACTGTTACTGTCATATTCACTTGCTTTCCATTTCATACGGTTCAGAATCTAGCAAATGCAATTCTTTACCGTTTATAAAGTTGGCATGGCAACTAGCCACCATACGATAAAGAATATATTGCTAAACTTTGATGGAATAATTCCACTTTCCAATAGACTTAGTAATACAAAGATTCATGTACATATATAAATTTTATACTTTTATATCAAGAAAGTCTTGCAAGAGCAATATATTTCACAGCTTTCAATTATTAGGTTGTTTCTTTTGTCTATTTCTTTTTGAGGTGAGATTATATCTGTCCACAATTTAAAGATAGGGAAGTATACATACATGTAAAAACCAGGGACGTGCAGTGATTTGCCCTGATGGGGAAGCAAAAGTATAAAAGGTGGATTATGAAATAAGGAAAAAAAACCTGTACAGGATGGCCAATAACAATAAAATTACTTGTAGTCATTTATCATATTTAAGATTAAGTACTTCCAATTAAAGATAAATACAAGACACGGTCAGATACTTTATTTATGTGTTGATTATATCCTCCTTTTCTGTTAATAAATTTATTACACCTTCATAGAAACTATCAGTCTTTATTTCCTTATGAAGCTTTTTCTGAATCACGATTAAGGTTAAGCTTGAAAGTCTTTCTTGTCGTTGTCCATTTCTGATGTAGCTGTGTATTCTTCTTAAATGAGAGAAAGAACGCTTAACTGAAGCACCGGTGGCTGGAAGAGCCGAGGTTAACTCGCACAGCTTTGCAAGTTGTTGCAAGACAGCATATAATTTGGCATTTCGCAAACATTAAAGTAATTCATTCACTGGTGGTGGTTACAGCAGACAGCCAGACGTGGCGGCTTTGTCAGAAGAAAGCATACATACATTCATTGATTTTCCTTTCAAATCAGGGTCAGCGTATAAAACCGAAAGTTCACTTTTCAACTGATGAATATCAAAGTTTTCTCCATAATTATCTTGCAGTGATTTTAATGCTAATTCAGGAAATATTTTTGTCCTCTTCCTGTTTTTAATATCAAGAAACAAAATGAATTCTATGTTTCTCAAGCTCTGAAACCCAATTTCAAACTGGCCGCAAACTGCATACAAACTTTCATAAAATAACTTTCTGCCTGTTATTTTAATGTCTTTGCCGGGATCATTCCTTATTCGCTTAGTATGAGGTTATAATTCATCGATTGTTGCTCAAAGTTCATCGAAAACATCTCTCGTGTTGTGAAGAAGAGTCATCATTTCATTTACTTTATTCATACAGTAGGATATGTCAAATATCCTATTCTGTAGAATATCAAATATAGCATTTATATATCAAAAATACTGGCAAATATATTCAACAAGAAATTGAACTCAAAATCTCTTGACATTTGATAAAAGTGACTGAGCACAAATAAAGGTTTCAGTATCCCACTTGTCACAATTACCACCAATATTTTGAAATAAGCCAACGAGTTATTCCTCGTATTCGAAGACAGTTTCAACAAGGTAGTGATAATAATTCCAACGAGTCATAGGCCACTAGCAGGAATCTTTTCTTCAGGTCAGTATCTGAAAGGTGCACACGTTTTGTTGATTTTGCAAAACAACAACAACAAAAGCACACACAAACACACATAGAGAATGATTTAAGTTTAGTGAAGAATGTGTCACACTCCTTGATCTTCGTTATAGGTTGTGACAACACGAAATTCAATCTATGTTTCATACAATGAATGAAAAGAGTTTTGGACAATTAGCTCATTGGACATAATTTTTTGTGCAACAAATTTTGACCCAATATTTGGTTCATCGGCTAAATTAAACACCATCTTGGATATTTGTTTTGAATTTCGCGCAAAGCTACACGAGGGCTATCTGCGCTAGCCGTCCCTAATTTAGTAGTGTAAGACAGCTAGTCCTCACCATCAACTTCCAACTCTTGGCTACTCTTTCTCCAACGAAAGAGCGAGAATGTTTAGTGCGACGGGGATTCCAACCCGCAACCCTCAGAATACGAGTTGAGTGCCTTAACCACTTGGCTAAGCCAGGCCTATCATGGATATACCAACAGCTGTTATATCTGCACTAACATCTGCAAACCTCAGAATTATGTCGCATATTTTACAATCTTTGGTCACATTTCGCACGTCCCCAGTGGCTCAGTGGTATGTCTGCTGACTTACAACGCTAAAATTCGGGTTTCGATACCCGTGGTGGGCAGAGCACAGATAGCTCATTGTATAGCAACAACACATATCGCACAACACTATAAAGCTGAAAAATGGTTCTTGCGTAAGCAGTTTCGTCTAAGATAAGACCTACAAAACAGAGAATCACTTATTACGCTTTTAATTTTATTCAACAACACTTTCCCAACAGAACTGGGTTCGATTCCCATCGATAGACACAGCAGATAACCCGATGTGACTTTGCTAAAAGAAACACAATTAATGAAGTTATTATGGATTCTATTCGATTGACCAGAAAAACAGCACCAGACTATTATTCCTCCTCCACAAAACTGTACACTTGGCACTATGCATTCAGGCAGGTAGCGTTCTCCTGGCGCCTGCCAAACCCAGATTCGTCTGTCACACTGCCGGACAATTAAGCGTGATTCATCACTCCAGATAATGCGTTTCCACTCCTTCAGAGTCCAATGGCGGTGTGCTTTACACCAGCCGACGCTGAGCATTGCGCATGGTGATCTTAGGCTTGTGTGTGGTTGCTTGGCCATGAAAAACCACTTCTTTAAGCTCCCAACGACCAATTTTTGTACTGACCTTGCTTCCAGAGGCAGTTTGGAACTCGGTCGTAAGTGTGGCAACTGTTGACAGATGATTTTTACGCGCTACGCGCTCAGGCCTCTGCGGTCCCGTCCTACGAGCTTGTGTGGCCTACCGCTTCGTGACTGAGGAGTAGTTGTTTCTCCCAGATGTTTCCACCTTACAATAACAACACTTACAGTTGACTGGGGCAGCTCTGGCAGGGCAGAAATTTGATGAACTGACTTGTTGGAAAGGTGGCAACCTAGGACAGTGCCACGTTGAAAGTCACTGAGCTCTTCAGTATGACCCATTCTCCTGACATTGTTTGTCTACGGAGATTGCATGGCTGTATGCTTGATTTTATGCACCAGTTAGCAACATGTGTAGCTGAAATAGGTAAACCCACTAACTAGAAGGGGTGTTCACGTACTTTTGGTTATGTAGTGTATGTTTTGTTTTGTTTTCAAATATAAGTATAAATTTGAATTTTTTTTCGGAAAGTTATTCAATTAAGAAGCATTTTATAGTTTAAAGAACAGATTATACAATGAAAATGTTTCTTTAATTAGAAACAACCTTTTCTAGTGGAAAAACACTAAAATCAACTCAAAAAGGAAGAATTTTGCGAGTTCTAGTCCAGATTCTTCTCAACAGTGCTTTCGCTCGTACAAGGTAATTAACTGATAAGTATGGTATAGTAAAGTACTTCCATATGAAACAACTGCAAGTTTGTAACATCATATTTAGCAAATACTTAATGTGTTTTTTTAATATATTGAAGAAGCACTGTTTTCCTTGCTTTCATGCATCCCACAACTTTGGTAAAAATTAAATACATAAAGCATTTATTAAAAAAGTGGAATTGCAGATTTTAAAAACATTAAATGCTAAGTACCTCAGTTGAGTTCTTTTCTCTTTTTTTAAATTCTTCATCTTGTAATGAGTAAAAACTACATGCCGAAGTAAATGCTTTGGATGTGACTTGCCGCTGATTTCCATTTGAACAACATGATGTAAGATGTAGATGCAAGCACAGTTACGTACTGGATTTTGTAGATACACTTTATCAATTTACATTCTTCGTCTTTCAGTAGGGTTCAAAATTTCTTCATGACTGGTAAACAAAATCAAATCTTCAGCAAAATGCTTGGTTACTTTAATTATTATGAAAGAAAAATAAGATATGCTTTGAGTTAGCATGTTAGCATTTGTTATGCTAAAACGAAAACTGAATTAATATAGATAATTACTACGATTTGTTATAGTCAATTAAAACTGTATGCACAAGTTTCTGTGTACACACTTAAGTTGTTTTTTTTTTATAATGTATTATGGTAAAACTAAATGTTTTGAAGTTCATTAATACTATGTAAATTCATCCTAAAAATTCAAATTTAGTGGAAATTGGATTATTAAAATCATTTAATTCATTTTTTTTCAGAAAGAATGTAGAGGGAATCAATCACATTAGGAAGTATATGGTGGTTGTAAAACATCTTGTGGTTAGCACGTTTCTTCCCATTAGTTGGAATGCAGAATAATCACAATGGAAATAGTGCTTAATTCAAAAATATAATGATGTCTGATTCACAATTTAAAAGCTCGCTATAATCCACCTCTTAATGCCTGATGTCGCAGGCGCGCAGAAATAGAAAGTTGGTTTGGCAATTCGATTGTTTTAACTTCAGAATCGTGACTGTTGATCTCTGCTACAATAACATCATTATGCAATTGAAATTCTGATACAATTATGTCTGAAATATCAGTCACAAATTCGTTTAAAATATGAACTCACAAACAATTTGTAAACACGTCATAAGTCAAAACTTGAATTAGTGGTAAATAAATTTCACTTTTTAAATGTTTTTATAGCTACACCATATATAACAAGAGGGGCACACAAAATGTGTGTTCATGTGTCATCATCTCACTAAACAAGAAGTTTCAGTTGATGAACTGTAAGTAGCCGTAAATGACTAACCGTTATTCTGTTATCACGTTCCTTCCTTATTTATCAGTTAAAATTCCCAAACTAATTTTAAAAGACCATATCCCGGTCTTTTTCTCTTAACAAAAGTTTTCTTGTAGGTTTGCCTACCTTCTTTGGTATTGTCGAAGACTGTTGGTCCAGGGGAACGAAGAGGGATGTAAGTATTACTTGTTATCTCCAGTAACGTCTTGTTCGAACAGCTCGACCTGTAATAATTTTTTTACCAGAACTTCGTTTTCGTCGTTTTCATTCTGTAAATTAAGTCTTTTTGAAAGTTTTTTGAGCTTACAAGAGCCATTAATATTTCGAATTACACTGTACATTCCAGTTCGTGCTACTTTTTTGAATTATCCACAGTTTGCAGGCATTGGCTGAACCCGTTTTTAGCTGCATCAACAAAACCACGAATAATAAATTCTTCTTACTGGCCGTTTTTGACATCTTTTAAAGTTACCATTATTACAAACGCTGAATAGTACTACTAAAATATAATACAATTAACCCTATTGAATGTAACTTCCGATATGATGTACACAGTTCGCTGATCAACAGTTTTGATTGGACCGTTTTTAATTAAGGAGATAAAATTCAAAAATTAACAATGAATGAGCTAAAATATATATTTTCATCATATATTTTAACTATATATAATTTAATTTACTAATTAAAAGAACTCTACAAACTGCAAAAGGCAGATCTTTGTTTGTTTGTTTTTGAATTTTGCGCAAAGTTACTCGAGGGCTATCTGCGCCAGGCGTTCCTAATTTAGCAGTGTGAGATTAGAGGGAAGGCAGCTAGTCATCACCACCCGCCGCCAACTCTTGGGCTACTCTTTTACTAACGAATAGCGGGATTGACCGTCACATTATAACGCCCCCACGGCTGAAAGGGCGAGCCCATTTGGCGCGACCGGGATGCGAACCCGCGACACTCGGATTAAGAGTCATACGCCTTAATGGGCTTGGCCATGCCGGGCCAAAGGCAGATCTATTAAACACTGATGTAATATCGTACCGTTTGTTTTCCCACTGTTATGTATATGTATAAATATTTTGTAAACGACAACATGTCGTATTGTGTTTGAATTTTCATTTTTCCATATTGATATTATTGTTTCGAAGTTTAAACTAAAATGTTATTTATTTAGGGTAACGTTTTAGAACTTTCTCGAATTAAGTAGACCAATCACATGTTTGTAAATGAGTGCTGGTGACTTCCTGTCTAGAAGTGTAGTCTCGTGCAAGAACGGATATGCGTGTATAGCTCTGGAGTTGTATGGAAATTGCGAGATTGTTCGAGAAATAGGCCTATCGGTATAAAAAAAGACGGTGACGTGAGAGATAGTTAGAATCTTCAGTCATCAGTTTTATTCGAGAGAGAGAGAGATTCAGTCATTAGTGTTATTCGAAGACAAAGAGTGAGATTCAAACACCAGTTTCATTTCAAAAGAAGAGAGTTAGTTATTTGAGAAAGATTAAGTGTTTGCTGTGAATATTCAACTTGGATTTGTGATTGAAGTTAGATCTACGGAAGCTGTGATATTACTTCGTCAATCTCTACGATACATCTGAATTACTGCTTGTGCTGAGAGTCGGCGAATTCATTGAACTGTGAACTGTTTCGGAATTACTTCGTGGGACCAAATTCACACCCTAGACTGGAATTTGAGACTTTAATTTTAGATCATTAC
This sequence comes from Carcinoscorpius rotundicauda, assembly GCA_011833715.1. Taxonomy (NCBI): domain Eukaryota; kingdom Metazoa; phylum Arthropoda; class Merostomata; order Xiphosura; family Limulidae; genus Carcinoscorpius; species Carcinoscorpius rotundicauda. The sequence goes on from CM022395.1 coordinate 55,740,906, forward strand.
ATTAGATACAGGCCAGTACCGTTTTGTATTGTGATTTAATTTTGAAATTTGAAACTAGTATTTTGTTTTGTAATTAATTTCGAATGTTGTAACTTAATATCTGTCACTATTATCATATAATTTATGTTATATCTGTTATATTTGTTAATAGTTTAGTGTAATAAATTATACAAGCTGTTATCTGCGTTTTTCTGTTGCGTTTAGTCTACGAAGAACTTAAAACATCAAAAAATACGTAACACCACTGATTTTATTTATTTATCGATTGTGTACACACTAAATCCGTAAGTATTTTTGCTTACAATCACCCATTGTTTATATTAACAGAATAAACCCGATTTTACATAACAAACTCAACTATAAATGGATGTGTCATGATGGTTACGGTTAGACGGGAAAACACCAGACAGTGATTACTACACACGACAATTAAGACATTGAAGAACCGAGTAACTGCTCATTTGAAGATCTTATTCACATTTATCCTTGGTTTACACATTTCCCACTCTTGAAATTTCTTATTCACGAGCTGTCACAGTACATGTTGAAACATCAACTTGCTATTCCACATTCTGAATAAATAAACATTGAACTTAGTAAAAGAATACATGATGCTTTGAAGTATTTTTCTATGTGCCTCTGCGTAAACATACAACAATTTGACAGGGAAAATCATTAATCATTCTTAGATTTCGCAATACCTTAATTCGAGTAATAATTACATTTGTATTATTTATTACATTATTTTCAAACCCGAGAAACGATAAAGACAAAAGGCCAAGTGCTTATAAAACAGTACATTTATATAAAATGGAAATTTGTTGAAAACATATTATGTTAGGTGAGAAATTTAAAGTTCTGATATTATCAGGCGCAGATTTCCCCTAGAAAATATATTACGGAGTAAAATCTGAGTTCTTTTAATCTCAATCGAGTTTGAAGCAAAGAAAGAAACCAGACACAGAAAAGTAATTTGTATTTTCAACACGCAACAAAAAGGCTTAAAACAAGTAAATCTTTTGGATGCATTTACTGGATAGCTAGTAAAACATCGGATCTATCTGTTAGCCTTAGTTAAGTCAATCACAAATACCGAAGCTTATTCTAATTTTGTTCTGAACTGAGAAAATTTGGCACTCGGTGATCAAAATATTACATTTCTGCATTTCCGAGAAATTTAACTTTTCTTAAGGAATTTCATCTTGTTAATTGGCTTTCCAGATCTGGAATACATGATCCAACCGTAATCCTTTAGTTATAACCCAAGAAAGAGAACATATTTCATTGATTAAATAACAATAATAACAATTAATGACGAAATGCAACTTTTACATGATTAAATGTAATCTTCCTGATAGCTTTTCTTCGAGTGAATATAAGTGCATTAACTCTATCTCTTGGAACTGTATATGAAACACAACAATTTTATTCTTCTTAAGGCACAGGTACTACTCACGTGACTGATGGTCATTTTCCCTACAAAATAAGAGATATTGTATCTTTGGAACATCACCTGACTTTTCAGTGAAAACTATCACTATTTTTATATTGTACATCTCACTGTATAGAATATTTCCCCATGAGAAAGTGCCTGGATATTCTAGTTGAATGACTCGGTTCAGTGGGTAACTAGAGGGAGAGAGAGCATTACGACTCTCTTTACTAAATTTCTATACTGAGCATATAAACATAATATACTTTCACACTAAGATAAAATTCACATTGTAAACGGGTAGAAAACACGTAGTGGGCAGAGCACAGACAGCCAATTGTGTAGCTTTGTGCTCAATTTCAATCAACTCGATTCTTCAAGATAATGTTAACAAAACATTAATAACAAAACTAAGTAAAAATGACGTCAGTGTACGAAAAGCTTTACTCGTTCACTCTTGTTCCTTGTTTTTTATTTTCTTTTTCGAACCGTTTGAATATTTCTAGACATTGTAAATAGAACACTTTAATGTGCACGAGATAGTGACTATTAAAGTTCATAGTTTATATAAATCAACTAATTCACACTCTTATTTGGACATTTTTACACAAAGAAATGTAAAATAACTACATCTAAACTCCAAATTTTATATTTAAACGTAAGTTACTCAAAATATTACAAAATTAGCAAATTTTCTTACATAAAATAAAACAATCAAACTAAATATGTTCTAATTTTTAGGCATAAAAGCTATCCTTCTAAATTTAACACTTCTCTAACTTTGTTTCAGATTTTCATGTCTACAGATTTCATTAATAATTTAACATAAGTTAATCTCATATATAATATATATTAAAAGTATTCTAAATTCTTCAAAAATTCAGTGGCTTGGCACAGCCAGATGGTTAGGGAACTCGACTGGTAATCTGAGGAAAACGAGTTTGAATCCCCGTCCGCCCAAACATACTCATGCTTTCAGTTGTGAAAATGTGATGTTTCGGTCAATTTCATTATTATTTGGTAAAAGAGTAGCCCAAACGTTAGCGGTGAATAGTGATGACGAGCTACCTTCCGTCTTGTTTTACACTGTTAAATTAGGGGTGGCTAGAGCAGATAACTCTCGCGTAGCTTTGCGCGAAATTCAAAAAACAAACAAGTTGCAAACCCAAGCACTTTTGAATAATTGACTATTATATACATCAGAGTAGAAAAACGCTCTAATAAAATATAGTAATGTAGATCTACATGTGGTTCAGCATGACAAGGTGGTTAGGGCACTTGACTCGTACTCGGAGAATCGCGGGTTTGAATCCCCCTTCAACCAAACATATCCATCCTTTCAGTTGTGAAGAAAATATGATGACACGGTAAAAGAGTAGCCCAAGATTTAGCGGTGAATAGTGACGACTACCTGCCTTCCCGCTAGCCTTTTCAGTGCTAAATTGGGGACAGCTAGTGTAAATAGTCCTCATAACTTTGCGCGAAATTCAAATAAAAAATGTCCTTGTACAGGATCTCCAAATGTTTCCTGTTTCAAGAGAAATAGAACCACGAGTAATAAATATTATTATTTTATGCTTTTCAATTTAATATGTCATGCTGTGTTGCAGCCTACAGAAAACAATTTTTAACATGATTCATGAATTGCGCAAGTTTTATTGACATTACGACAGTATAAATTGCAACATTACACGGCCCCTATGTGATGTCATTTTAGTTTACTGACTGACAAATTACACTATACTACTTATAGTGATGCGTGTGGTTAAAACAAATAATCCCTTTAGGCGGTTTCAGGCCCTCTTTTGGCAAATTCTATTTTCTTACTTTAATTTCAAAGTATCTTGTATTACAATAAAACGATAAATAACGTCCCTATAAAACGATATTTGGGTCCCTAACAATGCATCGCATACTACTATTAATATTTATGCAACTGACTCGATACAATTCGATAAACTTAAAACTGAAATCCACACTGAGTTTTACCAAATAGTTGGTTCCATCAAACGCAGGCAACTTTAATATTTGCAATACACGAATATGTGAATGAGTAAATTAAATATCATACTATAATGGAACTCTTGCTTGAATGATACTGGAAAATGTTTTTATTAAGTGATGTTCAACCCCAACTTCGCGAAATGTTTATCCTGTGCGCATGTAGATTTGCAACAGTGAAAGTGATTTTCCCATTTCAACTCCATTTCTTGTCACGGAGGACTTCCTTTTTCTACATTCTCAAGGAGCAGATATGATGTCATAAATACACCACATGCGGCTCTAATGCACTGACGCCTTATATATAAATATAACAGTACTGTTTGTTGTACGCTCAGATAAATACTTAAACGGTGTGGATGGATCTTCATCAAAATTGGTATGGAGATTCATTAGGTCCATGAGAAAATACACACAACTTTTCAATTTTGTGGTTTTTGAGATCGTTTTTGCGGAGTTTTTTTTTTACTATTACCACATTTGGCATGAAGGTTTACTGGCTCCATGAGGGGATACATATTTTGTGTTTTACTGTTTTTATGGATGTTTTGGTTTTTTTTTAAGTTATGTATGAAGAAAACAACTTTTCATGTCCTAAGATTACCTATCATTAATCATAAATTTGCATAACTGTTAGATCCAGGACAGATCCAAGGTACGGATACCCCAGCTAGTATATTTAATGAAAAAAAATGGTAGCATTATGATCTTATCACATACCAAGTCATTGGAAAGTTGCTAGAATGAGGTGTTTTACCTTAAGATATTTGAGGAAATGTTGATAAAATTTAGTTCTTACAAAAGACGAATTACATTTGGCCAATATTAAAAACAAGATTATAATGGAAGATGAGAAAATTCTGTTTTCTTTGCCTGGGGATAGTTGAAGGATGCACGTTAACAAACTCTTACTCAGCATACTTGTATTAGAAGAACATACGGTATCTACTCTCATAAGGATATTTATGTTGGATATATGGTTAAACTTTTTTTAGTCAGGATTATTATGATTATCAGATATATTTGGAGTGAATAACACAGGTAACACTTTTTCTTTGAAATATTTACAATGGTTTGATAACAGTACTCAGATAATTCAATGGTAGATCTGTAATAAGTTTATTTCTTGCCAAAGATGTTTTTGGCAGAAGGTCAAAGTATTTCCTCATTTTGATATTAGAGGTAGTTTTTACGTTCACAAACTGTTTGTGTGGTATTGTTTTATTATTTCTGTTTATAAACAACATGTGTAATTCATACACAAAATAATGAAATTAATACTGCTTAGTAACGAACAAAAAAGTATCTGGTGTATAAAGGTTGTGACGTAATACTCTAGCGTATTTTGAAGTTTGTTTTCTTAGCATAAGTAGTTGAGTAACAGCAAAAGTTTACTCTCACACCAAACTGCTCCTAGTGGCATAGCGGGATGTCTGCGGACTTACCTGTGATGAGCAGAGCACATTGTGTAGCTTTCGGTTTAATTCAAAACAACAACTCGAACCAAACAATACTTGTTATAACTGTACAGATAATACGTTGTTATTACCGATGATACCTGTAACTATAGTAATAATAGCCTGTAATTACCAGCAATACATGTTATACACGAACTGACGATAGGTACCGATGGTACTTCTAGTTACTGTAACAAAACACTGTTTATTACCAACGATACATGCTATAACTGTACTGAAAATACGTTCTTATAATAGACAATACTCGCAGTTATAGTAACAATACGCTCTTATTATCAGCAACACTTGTTGATACCCTCACTCACAAGGTGGGGGGAACTGTAATCGGATGTCTCTGTATTCTGCCAGTCTGTGTTTCCGCGCGCGTTTCTCGAAAACTATTGCATACGAAATTTCTATAGAAGATAGGAACTGTATGGACAGTCTTTCCTAAATTTGGTTCGGATTCAAAACTGGATTCTGGATCAATTTGCAGCATTTTTTTAATGATGTAAAAATACGGTATTTTTGTGATTTAGGGTTAATAATTCCGTAAAGTGTGATCGGACTTGTACCACATTCCATGTACACTAAGGATGAGACTCCTCAATACACGACACAACATTGTCCCGAAAAGTCGATCGTACAGAAAGATTTTTTGCATTTCGAAGACGAAACTTCACGTTACTCTATATAAACGCAGGCAACCTCGAAAAGCGTCAGCGGGGCGACGGTATGTAATCTTTCTGATCGCTCATGTTAGAATTGTACCAACAATACGTTCTTACTACTGAAAATAGTTGTACAGTGTAACAATATACTATCATTACCAAGGGTATGTGATGTACAAAATTAGTAGCATCTTTACTTCTTATCAAAGTATTCGTACATATAAAACGATAGCATAAAAAGAATTTCAATTACGCTTATTCACGTTTCGTGTAATGAGATTAGAAAACCCACTTGAGTCAGAGGATATGTGTAAGATATTTCCGATGAAGTGACTTATAAAATTGACTGAATGTTTTAACGTAATCCATAAATACCATCATGTATGTTTTAATTAACAAGTTTTTATAAGTGTCAGGACAAGAGTAGATTTTGTCATTCTTTTAATTTTATAGGGTCAATTCTTCCATGCCATTACAGACTGTAAACTTCAACACTATAATAATGTTCCACTGATACCTGTTGACAACTGAATGAGGCAGGTTGAGAATACTTGTACCAAGAGCACGTAATAAGTTTTCTGCTTGAATAAATACACCGATCAAACTTGAGGTCTGTAATAACTGTCATGGTACCCATACATTGTCTTAACCATACAAAGAGAATCCAGCAAGCAGCTATCATATGGTAACGGTATATGATAGAAGAAATAAATTTAATAGCACTCCATAAATAAACCTTGATAACAACAGTGTTTAACCCTATATATTAATTTTGTTGTCGTGTCACAACCCACAATATCGTAGAGAATTTTCAATAGTCCAAGTAGACAGTTCGCATAAAAGCTTTACATGATGCTGGTTGGACCTCTTACAAATTGCTGCCGATTTGAAATGTTCCCTAAACACTGTCAAGTACATCGAGATTGTGAGAATGGGACAAGTAAATTATAAAACAGGAAAGGAGGAGGCAAAACACCTAAACTTAATGATACCGATATTAAGTATCTTCGTTTATTCAGCCTTTGGGACAGAAGAAGGACTGCAACTGATCTCAAGTGTGAGATAAACGAGCATGTGCCACATGACACAAAAGTGTCCAGATTTACAGTATCATGAAGACTCAACGACAATGGAATATTTAATCATGTAGAAATTTAAAATCCCTTATTTCAATCTTAAAATACTGTCAAGAGAATGAAATTTGTTTTAGAGTACAAAAGCTGGACAGTTATTATTGGAAAAGGGTGCAGTGGACAGATGAGTTCAAGTACGAGATATCTGGTTCAAAGCATATGTTGTACGTTCGGCGGAAGAAAGGTGAAAGATACTTACCTGAGTGTATAACAGGTGAGGATGCATAATGCATGTATAACACTTACCATGATGCACAGGGGAAGCAGTGTGATGACTTGGAAGGTGGTTTTCTGTTGAGGAGACAAGAGATATTTGCAAAGTAGATGGAATAATTGTTGTTGTTTTTTTTCTTTTAATTTCGCGCAAAGCTACATTAGTCCTCCATAATTAAGCAGTGTATGACGAGAGGAAAGGCAGCTAGTCATCACCACCCACCACCAACTCTTGGGCTATTCTTTTATCAACGAATAGTGGGATTGACTGTAACTTTATAATGCACCGCGGCTTAAAGGGGTAAGAACGTTTATTGATACAGGTATTTGAATCCGCGACCCTTAGGTTACGTGTTAAGCGCCCTAACCATTTGGACTTGCCGGTACCAAATGAATAACGGACCAGCGCATGTCACATCAGATATTGATCCGTAATGGTATATTCAGTGATTTCCGTATTATTAGTAAAATATTTCACTATCAAATAGATAATGACCCTAAGCACTTATCCGGCCTATGAAGAAATTACTTGTCTAAGAAAGAAGCTGCTGGAGATATTCAAATAATGTAATGACCTCCACAGAGCCGCGATCTCAAGTCAGTTGAGCAGATCTAAAATTTGATAAATCAAGAATTTGACAAATCAAAAGTTACTTCCAAAGAACTTTTATGGAAATGTATTAGGTACACATGAAGTAAAATCCTAAAGAACACTTTAATTAAATACAGTGGTACCTCGGTTTTAGAACGACTCACTTCTCGAACAATTCAGTTTTCGAACATATTGTTTGAGAAAAAAAGGTCTCGGTTGTCAAACATAAACTCGGTTCCCGAACCAAGCTTTCGTGGCTCGAACCCCCGAAATAACCCGACTGATGACCCAAACGACCCTTCGACCATTTTCGGCCCACACCAAGCTTCCCCAAAACATTTTTCCTGTATCTGTCGTTCAGTCCACAACACAGCTAAAATCTGCTGTGAACGTTCTCGTTTTTCTTTCAGTTTTTTGTTGTTTTTTAAATATTTTGATTAAATAAGCCACCATGAGGTCAAAGAAGGATGATGAAAGCAGCAAACCAAAAAAAAAAGTTGTTAAAGCCACAATAGAGATGAAAAATATCTCATAGCGAAGTATGAGAGTGTTGTTCGCGTGTCTGACCTCGCTACACAGTTTGGTATGGCGAAGTCTACAGTCTGCACCATACTGAAAAATGAAGAGGTCATCAAAGGAGCTGATGTTGCAACAGGAGTGACTGCTTACGAAACAAAGATCACAAACAATGGAAGAGGTAGAAAAACTATTGTTGATCTGAGTAAACGAAAAACAGTTAGCTGGTGATAACATTTCTGAGACCATCATTTGTGAGAAAGCAAAGCAGTTGCATGCTGACCTCATGAAAAACATTCCTGGAACGAGTGCTGATACAACTGATGCCTTTAATGCTAGTAGGGGGTGGTTTGAAAAATTTAGGAAGAGAAGTAGCATACAGAGTGTGGTGAGACATGGGGAATGTGCCAGTTCTAATAAAGACGCTGCTGATAAATTTGTCAGGGAATTTAAGAACTGTGTAGAAGCTGGTGATTTTATTCCCCAGCAAGTGTTCAACTGTGATGAGAGAGGCCTCTTTTGGAATAAAATGCCAAAGAGGACCTACATTAGCAAGGAGGAGAAGTCACTGCTAGGACACAAGCCAATGACGGACAGGCTAACTCTATTGTTATGTAGTAATGCAAGTGGTAACTTAAAACTTAAGACTTTGCTTGTGTATCATTCTGAGAACCCATGGGTTTTTATGAAAAATAATGTCCTGAAAAGTAAACTAAATGTCATGTTGAGGGCTGATAGTAAAGCGTGGGCAACCAGGCAATTTTTTCTGGAGTGGATTCATGAAGGGTTTTCCCCGAGTGTGAAGAATTACCTCACGGAAAAACAGTTGCTACTCAAGGCTCTTCTTGTGATGGACAATGCACCTGCTCACCCTCCAGACTTAGAGGACGGGTTGGTGGAGGAGTACAGTTTGTTTACGGTGAAACTCTTGTTCCCTAACACGACTCTTCCCATTCAGCCCATGGACCAGCAGGTTATATCAAATTTTAAGAAACACCAAAGCACTGTTTCAAAGGTGCTTTGAAGTGACCTCTGACACAAAGTTAACCCTCAAAGAGTTCTGAAAAAATCACTTTAATATCCTCCATTGCTTGAAGATTATAGACAAAGCCTGGAGGGAAATGTCTTTGAGGACCATGAACTCAGCCTGGAAGAAATTGTGACCAGACTCAGTAGCAGATAGAGGCTTTGAGGCTTAGCCTGTTGTCGATGATATTGTCTCACTAGGCAAGTGTATGGGCCTGAATGTGAGTGGTAATGATGTGGAAGAGTTGGCGGAAGACCACAACACTGAGCTCACCACGGAAGAACTCGATGACCTTCAGAAAAAGCAGCAACAGGAGGCAACTGAGGAAGTGTCTTCAGATGAAGAGGAGGGAAGGAAGGATGTTCCTAGTTCACTAATCAAGGAAATGTGTTGAAAATGAGGAGAGTTACAAAGTTTTGTGGAAAACTTTCACCCTGACAAAGCTGTAGCAAACCGCAACATAAACCTTTTCAATAACAATGTCATGTCTTACTTCAGAAACATTTTAAAATGCAGGCAAAAACAAACCTCATTAGACAAGTTTTTAGTGAGAAATAGATCCAATGAGTCTCAAGAAGATTGTAGCAGTGAAAAAGAGACAGAAAAGAGAAAGAACTGCAGAAGGAGAGTTACCTGATGTTTTTATGGAAGGTGACTCCTCTTCCAAACAATAATAACCCTCCTACTCGCCACGTTCCTCACCAACTTTCACTTACGCCATCAACTCTCCTCAACCCAGGTAAAGTGCAGTTAAAGTTTAATTCATTGTTTTTTAATTGTGTTTATAGTTTTTGTGGTTGACTTTATGCATGTAAGGATTATTATATATGTATAAATAAGCAATATTTTTACTTAAAATGCTTCATAATGCGTAATTTTTGGAGGTTTGTAACAGATGAATTTAATTTACAGTATTTCTTCTGAGAAAAATTGATTCGGTTTTCGAACAGCCTTCTGGAACGGATTAAGTTCGAGAACCGAGGTACCACTGTATGTTGCAGCAATGCCTAAAAGACTGTCTAAAGTTATTGAAGCATAGGGGGCACACAAAATATTAACTGTTTGCTGAACTCCAGTGGTTCCACGGAGTTTCTTTTGCACAAAGCACGCAGATAAATAAAAAAACTGCTGATGTTTGACCTGTGACTTACCTACAATTATTCTGTGAAAGTAGCTAGAAAAATAATTTTCGAGTTTGTCCTAACACTTTTACACAGTACTATACACACACACATATAATTTTTCACAAACAATCATTTACCACTTTGTAAATAATTTATCGTACTTTTGTTATGTTCTGTCGCCACCAGTTCCTGGAGTTCTTTTTTTGGTAGACAACGTAATAACAAATGTAAAAAAAAACGAGGGTTTAACAAGGTCACATTTTTATTACAGATTAAATTCACTGATCTCAATATTTTCTTTCATACGAATAAAAGAATCTATCTCAAATTATAGGAAATTCTATTTGATGAATATAAGAGAAGTAGGGGTTTCACGTAAGCTATTAGAAAACAACGATTATGTGCGTCTATACGGAATACACACTACTTCATATGTGGAAATGTCTAATGTTAAACATGGACGTTCATTAGGGTTAAGTCAGCTAGCAATTGATATATATATAAGCATTTGCTGGGAATGAAGTTATCTCCTTTCAGCAGCCGTTAAGTATTCGAAGCGCAAAGCGACAGTTATTACTTTTTGAAGTAACTCTGAGCAGAAAAATCCACTTTCGACATATGTCAGGGTAATGCTGGTACTTAATAATAATAGTAATATGGTACTTAAAAATAACGTAGCAATTCTTATTCCAGATGGAAACCCAAATAATTACTTTATTACATCTCTAAAATCAACTTATTGTTTCACTTCCTCCATCAAGTATGGTAAAATGTCTTTGTAGTTACTTTTGAAGTAAAAACGCATATGAGATTGATATTTGAACAGGGTTTGCGAAATCAGAGACTTCCTTTCTAGCTTAATTTTTCTAGCCATCTTTATAACTTATGACAACAATACACTCGTAACGTTTACCTTTATTTGTCAAATCTAACCCTAAATATTAAAACAAGTGTTTTTTTTTCCTTTAACAGTTCTCCACGGTTATAGAATCGACCTTGGTTATAGCAGAATAATTTTCACACGTGGAGCGAATTACTTAAATAAATATCCGCATAGAAACTTACCAAATTTTTAAATTTGTTGGTTGTAAGAAAAAAGCAATATTATAATCCACTCTAAAATAAGTTTCATTGTGGAAAAACTTTGACGAGTTCTTTCAAGACAGCTGCACATTCAGGAATTATTATGCTTAAAATACATGAAATACTGGGGACTGGTGCCTAATTAAACAAATGGCAGACTTAATTACAAAATATTACAGTTTGTTTCATGTTAATTCAGTCACAAGCATACATAAAATAAATGAGATATACTGTACCTCTGCTACTACAATCTTTGCTGTGGTACTAGACAAGTTTATCTAGCATGAGAGAGACAAACAGTATTCTTCTGGGATTTTAAGAATATAAAGTAAATATACATACTGTGCCCTTTCTACGTCCTACGACTGATAAACTTCTAGAGGAATTTGAAAACAGTTAGCTTAATAAATATTACCATGCTCATATCTCACAGTTTGTCTTTCGGGAATACAACTTCAACAAGCTATTTTAGGACTTTAGAAATGTATTCGAACCTTACGTTGAAACAATCTTTTCTATTACGTTCAACTTTAACCTATTCCTATCTATAAAAAGATGGAAATATACATATTACCAAGACAATGTTTTTAAGCAGACACAAACAGAAATACACACACATATGTATCTTCGAGCGATGTTTTAAACATCAGAAAATACAGCGATCAACGCCACTCACTGTTATATTTTATTCATATCTAATTAAAAAAAATAAAAAGTATGCGTATTGTTGCCCTAGTTTAAATAAGAACTTAAACGTGGAAATTATAATATTTTTATTAAGTCTTAAGGTTTAGTTTTCCATCGATAGTTTGGTCGAATGGAAGTTTAAGACGCAGAAACTCTCACAGTTTGTTACGCTTTGGTTGTTTAACCTGTTAATTAATACTATATAATTAGTAATTAAACATATTAGTGATTGGCGCTTTTATACTTTAAGTTTATGAAATATAAATTAATCAAATGATAGAATACACACTATCCACATGTTACACATTTAGTTTAAACACTACACGAAATGATACATAGATTTTCCTACTCGATAACTATAATTTCTTTTACTCACAGTTATGCAAATTTCGTCCGTACAAGTAATGGAGCCCCACAACTCCTTTAACAACACATTGTGAATGCAGGGTGTTATCTCATGTGTTACATATTTACCTGTATCGATTAATCAAACCTGACGTCCGTCTGGTAAACAATGCATTTTTAAATTAAAGCCGCCCCCTTCTTCATTTACAACATAAATGCGGATTCACTTTCTAGCAAAGTGGTTTTTATTTTAAGGGCATCGTTTAGAAACACAAGAACACGGATACTTCATGGTAAATGCACGACTTCCTGAGCTTTATTCTTTACATAAACTTTAAATATGCCTTTTGGTGTCATTAAGTTTAATGTGGATTAATAATGGTTCTTACGAGTTCGCCTATAATTCTGTGAAGAGGAACGCCCAATAACAGAAAGTGAATCGTGTTTCGTAGCTTGCTCAAGTTTACATTTCTTGTTCTATCCTGATGCAGGCCTTGGCCCTTGGACATACATCTTCATACATACGATAGCATTAGTGCTTTCATCGACTAAAGTGGTGAATTTCCAAAACGAAACTTCTCATTGGCAATTTAACAATCATTTATACTTTCTGTAAAATCTTCTAATTGTAAGATTATAGGTGTTCTATAACTTGGCAACTGTTAAACTTAAAAGTACATACATAGTATTATTAAACACATTACTGCCTAGACGGCAGTTTTATCAATTTGTCTGAAAGACGAGCCCATTACGCAGAAACTTGTGAAATTACACGATATTTAAATTGATATTTTAGACTGATGTTTTTCTTTACAAAATGTAACTAATAATTTTCTGACCAAAATTAAAGAACTGTTTATGTATTGTGCTACAAATATAGATTTTTTTGTATTCTTCGAAAGACATATTATTGTTTTCTTTTATTCTTCTATAAATATTCTAGGAATCCACGGATGAAATCTCTTAAATAATGTTGTAATATCAAGTTTAAGTCATCTATAAATCAAATGTTCAAATGACAATTAATAATTATGAATAGCTTCGTGAACGACATTTTCAAGATAATTGCCGCCGAAGCTTCTCGTCTGGCTCACTACAACACGCGATCAACTATCACGAGCCGGGAGATCCAAACTGCAGTGCGTCTGCTTTTACCTGGAGAATTGGCCAAACACGCCGTCTCCGAAGGGACCAAGGCTGTGACCAAGTACACCAGTTCAAAGTAATTTGTTCTTCCTCTCTTTTAGGACTTTGAGTCCATGTTCACATTTACCTTGACTTCTGCCTTTCGGGACGGGAACTGGCCATTCTCTCTGGTGCTGCCTTTGCCTCGGTCTTGGATAACATTTAGAGTGACCTCCTTCACCCAAAAATAAGAGTCAAAAATTAGTTAATAAATAAATAAAACTAAACCTAATAACCTTTCGCGAAAGGGGGCGAAGAGGAACCACAACGTTCCTGAACACCCCAGTTGGAGAGAAAATTCTTACGATTTCTCTCTCTCTAAACTAAACCCCTGCCACATTAGTTTGCGTTTGCGACAATTAATAACACAGTATTATTTATCTAATTTTATCAATAAAGCGAGTTCTCTTTCTCCCAGCATGAGCCAAGCAACCACAGCGTCAAAAGGAGAAAACTACGTTAAAAGACTCTAAGACCTTATGCGTGAAAGCAAAGAAGAAGAATATTTTATATAACCAATGCATCTGTCTGACCGGAAAACCCTTAGTGGCAAAATGGCATATATTCGGACTTACACCGCTAAAAACTGGGTTTCGATACCCGTAGTGGACAGAACATAGATAGCTCATTGTGTAGCTTGGTGCTTAATTCTAAACAAACAAACAATATCGTTGTTATCACTGGCTTCGACTTCAGCTTTAGTCTTTTTATTTGCAAAGTATTCCACACAAATAACGTTTAACGAGCGTATAATTTCCAAAAATATGATCAGTACACTGAATACAATTTTGGCCCAACATGGCCAGGTGGTTAAGGCACTCGACTCGTAATCAGAGAATTGCGGGTTTGAATCCCCGTCACACCAAAAATGCTCGCCCTTTCAGCCGTTGGAGCATTACAATGTGATGGTCAATCCTACTATTATTTAGGTTGGCGGTGGGTGGTAATTACCAGATGCCTTCCCTCTAATTTTTGCACTGCAAAATTAAGGACGGCTATCGCAGATAGCTCTCGTGTACCTTTGCGCAAAATTCAAAACAAACCAAACACACTTTCTATAGGCTTTCTAGACTTATTAAAGTTTTAAAACACGCAGTCAGATGTATCTGCATATTCAGCTATGTTTGCTTCAAATGTAACTTTACATTTATTTGCCTTACAATAACTTGGCTTTTGTTTGTTTTCATTGCCTGAAATAAATAACTAAGCTCTTTTTTTTCTTTATATACCACCAGTTTTGTTTTTCGTTTTTGCAAGTTTCTTTGTGTCAACTTGTAGAACCACGTTATACACTAAACGTTCAAAACTGTTCCATAGTCTGTACGCTATTATAAATACCCTTACGTTACACATAGTTTTAATAAATAAAATTACATTAAGGTGAATTTGTCTGCGAGTTTATTATTTTATAACATAATGTCTGGAAGAAAGTGTAGCTTAAACAGCACACGTAAAAATAACAGAATAGGTACAATCCAAACAAAGGGCATGAAAACCTCTTCTTTTTTTTTTCTTTCTTTTTTTTGAAAGTCACGGCTTATGTGTTATAATATGTCAACCAAACTGCACGTGCTGTATTCGGTGCCGAAAAGGCCTGAGTATTATTGTTCTTGTTGTTTTGCATTTTTTATATTTTTATACGTGTATGTTTGTATTGTAGTTTTTGTGTTCTGCACTCATATACTATTGTAGTTGTATTATTCTACACGTTCAGTAGGCATTAGTTACTTCTTTTCAGATTCTTCTACAGAAGTATTATCTTTGCTTTTTGGTTCCATTCCAAAACTCTTCTTGTCCTGGTATGTGATTTGTAACCATGTTGACGTCAGTGATTAAATACAGTAATTCATTAGTTTCAAAGTCTTGCTCTATTCGATAACCCCACGAGTCTCTCATTTAGCATTCTTCAAGTTGATAGAAGTGTTCTCATAGTACTGCACTTCAACCACTACAGAACACAACGTTTTATAATCGTGTCTTAATGTTAAATTATAGAATAAATATCGCTCAATATGGCGAACAAGAAGCTTTATAAACTAGGATTTATGGGTAAATACCATGGTAAAACTGTGAAAGACGTTTGGGACTTCACCCGAATAGCTGCGTTTCGTTGTTAACGAATGCTGTACTAAAAAAGATTAACAGTCTTAATATTTATTTGTCAATTTAACAAACACGATAGCCAGACAGCTTTCAACACATCTACCGAAAGCGATCGGTTCTTCGGTTTTTTTTGCTTTATTTACATCTTATCTTTCATTACCTTTTAGTATCGTGGGAGTTGAAACATGCTTAGGATATTTCCATGACGTCAATACCCTTATCAGAATATGGAATTAGTGGGTGAATAAAACCTAAACCTTTCAAAGCAGTAAACATCTATTCGACTTTAATACTTTGAAAGTCCTCCTTTAAAAAGAAGAAACCTAAGAAGAATCAAATTCAAGAAGAAATTATACATATTATACCGAACTGCTCAAGTTAATTTTAAATCGCTTACACGACGTCCCTATAATTCAATTAATAACGTCCCCATGGCTGAAACAGCGAGCACGTTTGGTGAGAGAGATTCAAACGCGCGATCCTCAGATTACGAATCGAGTGCCTTAACCACCTGGCCATGTCAAGCCACTTCAGTATGAAGCAGCACATTTTCATGAAAACTTACTATAACCTCACAGAATAAATTCATAAATTCATAAAATTAACTATTTTTATTACATTGCCCATAACCTCTTTACGTATTCTGGTATTCGTTTCATTACAAGTGAATGATAATGAAGACAGCAGTGGATGCTCTAAATGTCCAGGTTTTTATTTTTATGTGTGCCACTGCGCCTGAAAATTTTCCAATCGTAGCTGCAGCCCCACCAGTGCAAATACTTGAACAAATCTACCATTAGATTTCATGTTCTTCCATAAATAAATTGATCAGTTTAAATACTTCTTCGCTTGTTGTTTTGCTTTGCAAATTAGCAAGTCTTCTTCAAAACTTACTTCGTAAATATTACAAACAAACACAAGCAACATATTTTTTTTAATGCGGCATCTGTTGCTTCATTCATCTGAAGCAAAAAAGTTGGACTCGCTTTTACTCGCCTCATTACCCACGTTAAGCAATTTGCGGACCATCCTCGATTCTTCGAGAAACTGAGTTGTTTGAAAGGGGCACAAAGTTAATGTTTTAAGAAATTTCTCATAAATCGTGCAGCTTACTAAATCTTTTGCACATGGTTTTATCAAATCTTTTGTAATTATATAAAGTTCACATGCTTTTGCAATACCGTTACTAACAGGATATGAAGCAATACAAGCACCTTTCTTGTCTGGATAAACAAACGAACGAAATGTAGTTTTCCTTGCATTTCATTGCAAGACTTTCGATTGAAATACTCGGAAGTTGGATATTTAATTGGTAGTGTTTGGTTTCTAGATGTTTTAACTTTGCTGGATGCAAACTACTGTTACTCAACACTGTACCACATTCAACACACAACCCACTAGATCCATCTTCATTACCTGTCCATGTAAAACCTTCATCACACTTTCTGTTTCTTGTTGTTTCGGTACTTTTCGCATCATCCTGCGTTGAAGCTTGCAAACGATGACAACGCCGATGAATTCGTATTAGGCCTATGTCAAGAAAGATTTTTACGCGTATCAGATTTATTACTGATACTCAGTCACTTATCCATTGTTAGGGTGACAACTAATTATAAACTTGTCTACAAACGTATTCTTACATCTTTGGCACTTAAATAGTATTTTCAAGGGCATAAAATACCTAATTCATGAAAACTCCTTCAAACACTTGAGTTTTATCATTATACAATAACATGCTGACCTAAGATCTGTGTTACCGTAACGAAGTCAAAAATAATGATTTGTGGAAAAACGGCTAGGCCCCAAGGAAAAAAGTAACTTATTACTTTTACAATTTTGTTTTGTTTTTAACAAAAACATTTAAGCCAAACAACAAAATATTAGGCCAGATCTGACGTGCGTCTAAATCCCTAACAAAATAAACATGACGTTAAGCGGGTGTAAGACGTCAGAGAGCTCATTGGTACCAAGTTAGTCTAATTAAACTACAACGAAGCTAACCTAACCTAACCTACCAATTACCAATTAAAATTTTCAAAAATATAATTATACTTCATATAAATATACTTTGAAATTAAAACAACTAATACTAAATGCAACTGCATCTCAATGTTTTAAAGTTGAATAAGTTTCAGCTATGACATCATGTTTCATTTCGTTTAAGATTTAGCCACTAATCCAGACCTGGCTTTTAAAAGACAGTTGGCATTACTACCCAGGGTTGACCGATGTTTCATACGAAAATTACTAGAATATCTTGCATTTCCATTGACGCGTGCGATCATAAGATGGTGCCATATCAACTAACAACCAATGTTGCCACTGTCGAAGTTAATTGAGATTGTACCAACACTTTCACCCTAAGCTAAATAAAATCGTCTAACGTTAGGCAGAATAAAGTATTAAAAGGCCCAATGCGTGATAAACCTGTTATACTAAAGATAGTTTTCATTTTGTTGTACAGCATATTCTGATTCAATTTTACAAATTTAGGAAAAAATATTAACATTTTAAAATTTCCTCGCAGAGCCCACGGGCTCCGCGGAGCGTAGTTTGAAAAAACATGCCTTACGCGATTGTTTGTTTGACAAATTTGATGCAAAACTGCTCAAGAATT
Organism: Carcinoscorpius rotundicauda; assembly: GCA_011833715.1. NCBI lineage: Eukaryota > Metazoa > Arthropoda > Merostomata > Xiphosura > Limulidae > Carcinoscorpius > Carcinoscorpius rotundicauda. Next base: position 55,759,092 of record CM022395.1, read on the forward strand.
ATTCACGTGTAGTCGTTTCTAATTTTAAGCTAATAGACTAGTGGGAAAGCAGTTAATTCGGCTGTCAGCTCTGGTCCTACATAATCTAGCGACATTCTACCATCATTCATAACCAGCCCGAGGAGAACACGGGTATTTCACGAAAACATTTTTATAGGAATTTTCCAAATTTGGCGTTGATTTACATCTGAGCATAGAAACTAGTAGGCCTATTAAATGCCATTCGTAATTTTTTAATAAAATAAATTTATATTTGTCAATTTTTTATTGTGCTGCAATTCTTTACAGTATGTGTCTGTGCCTTGTTGATGATTAATTTCAACAATAAACGGTGATAATACAATACACACTTGTTTTAAAATAACTTCAAAACAAGTAAAACGTATATATCACACAAATGTTCGTTGCATAATTAATTACTACAGTTGTATCCAGAGCTTAAAACTATTCTCTTTCCACCAAGAGTCCACATATTATTGTTGTTACTTTAGAACACCTTTTAACAAGACAAATTATTCTCCTCTATCTCTCTTATTACAGTACAATATGTGAAACCCACCTTCGAAATTGCCCGTTTCAACTAAACTCACACACAGTCTAACTTCACAAACCCCCCATAAAAACAAATTAAAGATGTTACATAATCAAAATATTCCCAGGGTACCAGCTATAATGTGGGATATAAAGTGCAGAGTCTTTATTTTAATTTTTGGGGGGTATATTTTGTTCTTTTAAGTGTCATTTATTACAGGGTTGGATTATGCTGTTTATAACACAATCTTTCCTTTCGATTTTATTATTGCTTCACTGTTTGAGTATTAATTTTTATATGCTGTTTCCTAAAATTACGTTTGGAGGAGTCAAAATAGGGTTTTTTTGTTTGAGTAAATAATTCCCACAGTATCTCCAGCCTTGCTTTCTCAGTTTTCACGATCCCTATTTGAAGGTTTCCTTTTTTATCTTGCTTATTGGCTTTTCTGATGTTCATCTATGAGCAAACCATTTCTATATGTTTTCTAACTTTATACACAATAATAATAATGAACATAGGTAGTGGCTAGCTATTACGGTTCATGATATTTTACTGTAGCTATTGACTATTTGATCGCATTAGTTCGAGATGTAAAATGTTAAGCTGCAGATTATCATGTAGATTTGCTTAATAATATAGTGAACATTTATTATAGTTTCTGTATAACTAAATTCTCTACATGCAGCCCATATAACAGCGTGCAAATGCATGCTTAGACTAAGAAACAACCTCCACTTAGCGCATATAAAATTTTACCAATAAATGATGTTGTTGTTGTTTTGAATTAAGCACAAAGCTACACAATAGGCTATCTGTGCTCTGCCCACCACGGGTATCGAAACCCGGTTTTTAGCGTGCAAGTCCGCAGACATACCGCTGAGCCACTGGGGGCCACCAATAAATGAAGCAGCTTTTTCAAATAAAACACATCCGTCTAAAACACCGCTTTAAATGAACATTTGTCTTTCAAATTAATTATGCTACAAATGTGTCTAATAAAATTTAATATTGTATGTATTGATGTTTTTTTACACGTCACTTCATACACAATAAGATGTTGGAGCCCTTAAGACACTAATTGTACAATGTACAAAGCATCTAGTACTTATGTATTATAATAATTTAATGTTCATCTATTATTGATCGGTAATTCCTGTGCCACTATGTACTTAAGATTTTTATTGGTACAACAGATATTTGTAGAAAGCCAACTTTAAAGGGTAATGATAACATCGTTTACGCCATAATTATATTTTTAGCTCATCTAAGATGCAGAAGAAACAAATCAATTTTTCAGTACCCATACAACATTTACAGTACCTTATTTAGTATTATACAAAAGGTTTGGGTGCAATATAAAAAGCTACTGTAGTAGAATGTTGACAAAATAATTATAATCATTACAAACGGGTCGTTTTGAAGGAATTTTCTTTTCCTTGCCAGTCTAACATGCGTGTTTTTTGTGAATTTGTTTACATGCATATCTTTAGCAGTCAATAGTAAAGGTTTTAAAGCGTTGTTTCAACTGAATCCTAACGGTTTAAGGTACATTTTGCCCGAATATTCTACTAGAATTTTGTGGAATTCTTCACGATCACTATTATGAAACAATATTGTGCTATACGACACATATATTATAACTACATTAAAGTTTATTACTAGAATCTTTCTTTTTTGTAAAAAGTAAATTACAATTGATATCATGTACTTCAATCAACAGCTGTGAAACTCAATATTGCGGGTTGTATCTGCCATCACGTCGCCTTCAACACAGCATATCAAACTTCAGATTGAAAATCTCACGCAAGTGGCGTATTCTGTAGCCAACTGTCAACATGTCATGTCCAATAAATATAAGACTTAACCGTAGGCTGACCAAACATCTAGTACATACTACTATCTTGTTTCATGTCTCCAGTGTCTAATTTCTACAATATATCAATTTAGGAGCATTAAGTCTTGAAATCAGTGGCACGCACGAGAGATAAACAAGGTTCCACCAATTTGAAATCATCTAACAAACCAGTTTTTGTATTCACGAGCACGTGCGAAATGTCTTCAATACAAACAATTAGAAAGTAAATGTAGTAACTTTAGAAAAGAACCTTTATGTTGAATATTAGCGCCTAGAGACGCAAATCACAAACTTTATATGTTATATATTAATTAATTCTGCAAATATGTTCCATTAGTTCTGAAACACTGCTATTAAAGATATTTGACTTTACACAAAGTAACAGAGTGAACATGTAAACTTGCAGATGCACAGTCTTCAACATTGTTATGTAAATGTCATGTAAATGTTTTGTAAACGACAACATGTCGTGTTGTGTTGAAATTTTCATTTCTATTATTTATATTTCCATATTTATATTATTGTTTCAAAGCTTAAACCAATAAAATATGTTGTTATTCACTTAAAATAACATTTAGAAATTTCTAGAATTAGGTAGATCAAATATATGACTATAAACGGAAATGGATGGCGGCCTAGTGTCTAGACGTTGAGTCTCGTGCAAGAACGGACATGCGCGGATTGCTCTGGAGTTCTGTAGAAGTTACGCGACTGTTCGAGAAGAGGCCTACAAATATATAAACAGACGAAAATGTGAGAAAAAGTAGAGTCAGTCATTCGTTTGAGAAAGTTTAAGTGTTTGCTGTGAGTTTATTCAACTTGGATTTGTGACTAGAGCTATATCTACAGAAACTGGGATTTTGTTTCGTCAATCTTTGTGATTCATTTGAATTACTGGTTGTGCTGAAAGTCAACACGTACAGCACTGTTTAGGGGAGACCGAAGCTGAAAACGAGAAGTTGAAACATTCATCAAAAACACCGTAAAAAGAACTTCGTCATTCTCCATTCAAACTTCGAAATTTCTTCGTGGGACCAAATTCACACCCTAAACTGGAATTTTGGATTTCTAATATGGACTTTTGGACTTTCATTCTAGATCATATTATTAGATACAGGCCAGTACCATTTTGTGTTGTAATTAATTTTGAAGGTTTGAACTTAATATCTGTCATTGTTGTTATGTAATTTATGTTATATCTGCTACATATATAATAGTTTGTTGTAATAAATTATACAAGCTGTTATCTGTGTTTTTCTGTTGCGTTTAGTCTACATAAAACATACAAAAAAAAACGTAACAAACATACAACTCGTGTAAACTTGCAGATGTACACTCGTTAAACTAGGTTTTAACAATCGGCAAGACCCCGTTTTTTAAAAACTGGAATAGTGTTCAATGTTTTAATATTGTATACAATCGATGTAAACTTTCTGTTGGAAGTGACATTCTCGTAACTGTACGTAACGAGTCCTTTGTGTTAGTTTTTTTTTTATCATAACACCTACCGTTTAAAACTGTTATTATTTTTCGCTTCTACAATGGCATATTTACCACGAATTAAAAAAAACACGTACGTATGATCAGTTCTTACTTATCAACAATTCAAGAATCATCCGTTCTTGTTTTCAAAATAAAAGATTCAAATTACATTGTATGAACCAATAGAAGAAAAAATGTTTTGTTTTAAATATAAAGTTTTATCATGAAAATATCCAAATATCCCAAGAAATTAATTAAGGACGCCTTTATATTACACTCGTGTATCTCCCGAAGAAGATATACATCGCTTTTATCTAAAATGACGCGATACAACACAACAATTTTTATTTTATGTTGGAAACGTTTCGACTAAAGTCCTTATAAGGTTTAATGAATTATGTCCTAAGCTATGGTTTACACGTAACACTTTATAAAATTATTCACTCATTTACATAGTGGTCTTTACAAGAGAGAAGGGTATCTACTGAGGTTCGATCGCTCTTTATAATAACATGTTGCAGGTTTCGTGTGGGCCCTCCACCACCAGCTGTGCTCTCATGAATGCCATGATGAAGAAAAACTGCCTGATGTAATTTCCACTGTGACTTCTGTGAAAAAAGACAATATCAATCTCAGACCACACATCTTGACAAGCTTTCTACCAACCCTTCAAAGTTACATGATCATCGGCTCGTAAGACCGTTTTTCTGTTTTAAAAAAAACTTCACAGATATGTCAGTGTTCCAATGAGATTGCTGGAATCTCTTGAAAATATTACTGGTTTTTGAGCTTTAGCTAAAAGCTTGCGACATTTTAACTAATGTCGCTTCAATAGAAATACTTGATTATTATCTTGTTAAAAGGCATCAGAAGGATGTTCAGCTTCACTGCAAAGGGGACATTCGTAACCATAGCTTTCGCTATGATCTGAAGTATGGTTTGGGATTCCGTTTTTATCCCAAAAACTTCCACGAATTTTGTTGTTGCTTCCAAACACAACATAAAATGCTCCTTTCTTCGAAATACTGGGTTCTTTCGTTCTACTTCTCGATATGTGCTCACAATTATTTTCAAAGAACCATATTCTAAACCTCTAGCCACTAGTCAACACTGTAAAAATCGAAAAATCGCCATGACCAAATTTTATGTGCTAAATATGTCGGTGATGACGTCACAGCTAGCGCATGCAGTGACACTTCACTACCTAGCACAGGTAAAGCATTTACATAAAGCAAAATAAATTATTGTAAAATCGCATTCAGAGATTTGTAACTTAGCCATAAGCTCCGTATAACTATGAGCAAGGATAGGTTATTAATACTAAACCTCGCGTAACTATGGTGAAGGATTGCTTAGTAATATTAAACTCAGTAAAACCTATTATTTCGTACGGTAAAGATCTTTAAACTATATTTAGTTTTTTAAGACACGGCTAAGTAAAAACTAACCTTCGCGAACTTATTGTGACTATTCTTAAAACCTTTAAGATAAATCATCGTTTCTTTATTGTTATTTATTGAATGTGAAAATGTTTGCACTTAATTCTTAAAAAGCTATATTTTCAATTTTGTACAGTAAAATCATAAGTGTATCTTTAAATGTTGTTATTGCTATACAATATTTCCAAAATTATTATGAAAAATATGAGTTATTTTTATCCATACAAGCCCAGGTTATAAAGCAGTAATTTATTTTAATTATTTAGAGAAACATTTTTACAAAAACATTGTTAATTGATTTTTCGCAAACATGAAAGCAATATTCAATCAAAAACTAATTTTTAAGCAAGGTAAAACCGACTGCTTCAGAGTTGTCTACAGCAAAAATACATAGTCTGTTTGTCTTTTTAACTGTATTGTAAGCGCAATAGTAAACATATTATAACAGCTTAATAAGCCTTATGTCTCACTGACTCTTACTTATAATAAACTAATTTTCGATGTTGCATTCCTATTCATAAATACACTTTGGCAAAAATTTAGTACTTTTTTTAACAAAAATTTGGCATTACTTTCATAGAGCATAAGATGCGTATTTTGTGAAAAGTTATGGTTATAAGACTTGAATGTGGTAATGGAACGAAGTTGACAACCAACATTTCTCTAATTTTTTTTATAAATATTAAAGAAGTTTTTTTTTAACGATGTTTCAAATGTGGTCAATTTCTCCAAGTTTTCTTAACGTGAATTGAATCGTTATATTTTTTTTTGTGTTAAGACAAAATTGTTTCTTAGTTCGTGTTTTATATTATCCAATCATTTTTTAAAAAATTCTAGTCTCTTATATTCAACAGGAAAATGTGTTTCACAACTGTTTTGTTCAAATAGAACTATTTCTTTCTAACGAGACGCCAGTTTCGTGCAACAAATTGCATATATTTTTTTCAACAATGTGTAATTTCTCACCTTGAAAAATACCAAAATTACCAAACTACCAACCTATGGGTGCCCGGCATGGTCAAGTGTGTTAAGGGGTTCGACTCGTAATCCGAGTCGCGGGTTCGAATCCCGGTCGCACCAAAACGTGGGGGCGTTATAATGTTACGGTCAATCTCACTATTCGTTGATAAAAGAGTAGCCCAAGAGTTGGCGGTGATGACTAGGTGCCTTCCCTCTAGTTTTACACTATTAAATTAGGGACGATTAGTGCAGATAGTCCTGCCCTCAAGTAGCTTTGCGCGAAATTCCAAAAAAACAAACAAAACACACTTACCTAAGGAAACAAACACTTTTGAACTAATTATCCTGACATAGTTAAGTTTTCACTTTGAAAGCTGCGGACTTACACGCTAAAAACCGAGTTTCGATACCCGTGGTGGGCAGAGCACAGATAGCCCATTGTGTAGCTTTGTGCTTAATTCAAATAAAAAAAAAACACTTTGAAAGAAGCAAACTTAAAACAGCAAACAAAGATGTCTTCAAAAAAAGTAATAAAAATATATAAAAAGCCTATATTAAAAAATTGGGGTGAGACATTGTCCAGTCATATTCCCTGATTTACTTTCGAAAAATTATATAAAGCGGACTTGAAACGTACGTGAATTATTAAAAGTTTGAACGAGTCTGTAAACCACTTAACTACATAATTAACATCGTACACAGACGTAATTTAGTAGTCTGGAATCCTATTTTCTTAACCTTATATATTTTTTGTGATCTTTTCTTATCATTTCTTTACACATCTTCCCACGACAAACTTTCGCGTGAGAAAGAGAAGGTTGACAACAACCTTTTTCAATATTTAGTGTGTCAGCTTCACAAAAGCGATCTTAAATCATAAACGCATGTGCGTTACGAAAATTGCTACAAAATTTATAACAGTCACGAATAAACCGTAGCGTTTTTTGTTGTTTTTTTACTCGTACACTGGATGACACGATCAGTACAACTTCTACAGAGTAAACAGTGTGCAGATGTATATGTAGAGACATTAGTGTAAGAATACATGATATACTTGTAATTATCTCAGTCGATACGTGATAGGTACGCAATGCGTCTCTTGGACATGAAAATAGCGAGTACCGGTTATGCTGAAAAGTAAGAATAGCTTTTAATTCCGTTTTGATCAAAATCGATCTTTAACGTTTTCGATATCTTACCAACCAGTTATTTTGCTTCACAAATAGTCAATAATGCTCTTAATGTTTGTGTAATACTGGTATCCAGAGCACGACTAGTCTCTTGATAGATTATAACGCAAACAAAGACTTTTTTTAACACCTGTGACAAAAGCTAAATATATTATTCTTCAGTTCACACCGCAAGTTTCTCTTAGTGGAATTTGAGTGTAAATAGCTTCTTAACCTCTAAACGTCTGTCGTATCACCACAACCAGTCTGTCTGATAAAACTTGGTACTGGGTAAAAGCACTCGTAAGCATTGAATATGACAGACACATTACAGCTGACACATTGTTATATATTCATGTTTATTGTCACTTAAGTTCTTAAAATTGGGATTTTAAATTATTGCTATTACTTGGAAACACAGAGCAAATCCAGAAGAGAGCACTTGTATAATACATTGGTAAGGTTATTCAACATTACGATTGTGTTGGTTCAATCGTCTAATACTATAAGACACAATATATCTGTGTGATGTCATAGTAACGTAATACGTAATTTACATAGTTTGACTTCTGTCAATTAGAAGCTAGCAGTCTACAAATTATCGAAAACTGAAGATATATATTTGGACCAAAACGTACTTTTATTTGTCTATATTTAATAAAAACTTAACTCTTATTTAAAAACTATGAATTTAAATCTCTACTGTTTTCGTTATTTCAATCATAATATATTGATGAAACTATGTCACACATGCTTTAATGTCCAAACCTAATATTCAGTTAATTATTCTCTTACTCGCAAATCTACTGACACGCTCGTGCGCGCGCATCTTTTTAACTAGACATCAGCGAAAAAGAAAAAAAAACGGGAAAAGAAGTGTGTGCGTGTGTTTTTTCTCTTATAGCAAAGCCACATCGGGCTATCTGCCGAGCCCACCGAGGAAAAAAGAAATGGTACATTATATAATATCTTCTAATATATAGAAAAGCCAGTGCATTTTGGTAACAAAGCGTTCCAATAACGGCTTTTTATTACGTTGCTTAGCAATAAAAGAAAACTTAATATTGTTGTTAAGAGGCTGTGTGCTGAAAGTATAATATAAAATGTATAAACAATAAACCTGAAAAATTAACAGATGTTTTTAATTTAAAAACTCTGTTAATTAAGATATTTGTTTAATATTATTTAAGTTTAAAATCGGAGGACAAGTAAGAAGAAAGGTTATCTTTATAAACAGGCCACATCCTGTAAAGGAGCAACAAACGTGTTTTGGTTGCACTTTTATGCTAATATAGGTTCAGAATACATACACTGACATAGTCATCTGGAGTAATAACCTGAGTAAAGCCGAGTTCTTTCACTAGTTTAATCAACATTGCTTATAACTTACTTTCAAATTCAAAATTAGCCAATACTATATGCCACAGAAAATAATATCAGTATATTTTAACCTTTACTTAAGAGATGATGAATAATTAAAAAAACGAAATATAATATTGTTTAAAAAAACTTAGCACTTTCTAATAGACTTCACTTACTCCTGGAGATGTTTGGTACTTTACCAAGATGTCACTTCAACACTATGATTTCAGAAGTTTATATAACTTTAAGATGCAATTATCAATATGTGGTTTAATTATGTCTATTTAGGTTAAAATAATGTTAATGTTAACAAAATCAACAAAGTTTATTAATCTTTCACTACAAGATAAGGTTTCATACCTCCATGGAGCTGAGTGTGCTTTTACACTATATCTATGCTCATAAAATGTAAGCTGAAGTGAAAATCTTGACTGTGTTAAAGCCTTATATATATTTCTTTTTATTACAGCCATAACATATTTTTACACAAAATTCCTTCCCTATAAAACACTACACTGTAGACTAACAACATCCTTTAGACATTTATAGAGATTGCTGGTGAAGATAACATTAAAAAACAAAACTCCAAAATAACAAAAACAACAAAAACAGAAACCTCCAGCAACCAAGTTTGCCATTTAAATAAATAAAAACATAACTTATGATTTGTTACTATACACAGTTATTCTGACACTTATGGTTTGTTACTATACACAGTTATTCTGACACTTGGTTTGTTACTATACACAGTTATTCTGATGTCTTGCCACTTTCAAGTATTACTAATATTTCTTTGGGCAAACATTTCAAAAACCATAGGATGTTCATATTCTAAATTTATTGTCTCTGAATAGGATTGGACATTATTTATTTATTTTTTATAAACACAAACGTAAATAACTTATTACATGAAGCACTTTGTGATGTATATTGTTAACTCTATGAAAGGAAATAAATTTTTGAACCATGCAAGTTCCCCTGTATATGAATGTATATAAAATATTAATTTTATAAGGTCTGATAGTAAACTGTTTTGTCAAAAACTAAATTTATAACAGGCTCACCCAACTTGAATAAAATGTTAAAAAAATGATAATTTACCAGTTCTGCATGAAATAAGCATAACATTCATTGTACTCTATCTTCAACTATACATGTCATTATTGCTGATGTACATACTAATACATCTATATTCAACTGAACTACTGAAACAGATGTGGCATGGACTTAATTGTTTCCAGTTCAATAAACACCAGTGCAGCATGCTTACTCTTGTCTATGTTCAAACAATTATGTTATAACCAATAATCAAGAAAAGTAACTCTTATACTCAAAAATTATGTAGTGTAGTTTTTAATTTGCAAAAAAATTAAGCTTTGGGGCTAATCTTTGAAAACAAGTAAATAAATATAAACTTTGACACATAAAAAATCCTTCAGAAATAAAATCATCGAACTACATTTGAATTTATAATTTTTTTTGTTATTTGACATGTGATTATGTAAACTTGTAAAGTTATTGAACACACATACACACAAGGATTACAGCCTTCATAATGAATGCTAAAATAAAATCTACTACTAACTTGTAAGTCCATGTACATGTATAGAGTAATGATAAAATGAAGTGGACTACATGTCATCTGATATCAACATCAAATTTATATGGGACAGTTTTGGGAGATGCATTAACACTGAAATTAAATAGAAACACTGGTGTCAGATTGCTCTTTACGACTATACTTCACAATAATGTGAAACATTAATTTAAATTGACTTCCACTAAATGCTTGATTTCAAATGGTGGATGAATAACCAATTCATATCTCCTTAAAATAAGCTAAAGTAATTTTACTTTATCATGACTAAAATGTCATAAATTCCAATTATATTTTGTGCAGTGTATTATAACACATTAACCTCAAACTTAGTAAAATTTTAGAGTTTTTCTTAAGAAAGCTAAATAACCGAATTGTTTTAAAAATATGTAAGAATAAACAACACTGTAAAATTCTTTTACTCTTATATTTATCTCTATAGAGATGTTATATATTTCTTTCATTTCCCTTAACATTTGCAAGAAGGAAGCACTTTCTATTATATGCATGAATATTTAGCATACACTTGTGATTTATAACTGTGACACTAATTTAAACCAGATTTTAGAGAAATACATTATAACAATATAGTATATTGTCATCCTTCAGCCATCATACTTAACCCATTTACCGGAAGGAAAGCAGTACACATAAGTAGATCATTTCCTATTGAGTAAATCTACATGAACCAACAGTGTGATTAAATAGACAACTGCTAACATTCTCTTACATATTCAGTTCAATAACTGCCAAGAAAATTGCAAGAAATATATAACATTTTACAAAAATCAAATAATGAGCTGCTAATTGAACGGCATTTCATTTCTAAACAATGTTTCATCCATGAAATTCCAAAATGTTTTACTAATCTGACAAGAACAAGGTATGTGTACGTCATCAACTTGTGTATTTTTACAAAATATTATAAATAATGTGCAAGTAGCTACATAAGTCACCTATCACTGCTATAAAGAAAGCATATACACATCATTTAGAACAATTCTAAAGAAAACAAATTAAGTATGTCATTCTTCTTTCTTCTAAGGAAAATAAATTAACTAAATACCATCCATCTTTATTCTTAACAACTTAATTGCATGTTACCCATTTTTGTTCTAAAGAAAACAAAGTATTTACAAATAACTTATCTTCTTTGTTAAGAAAATAAAATAACTTAACAAATTACCTATCTTTTACTACAAAAAACTAAGAACCCACTACCTATTTTGGTTCTAAATAAATAAATAAGTAAATAAATCAAATAAGTACACAAACCATCTATCTGTACAAAAAAAAGAAACCAAACTAACTACACATGTCAACTGTGTTCTAAAGAAAGCAGGATAATTACATACACCACATATTTCAAATATTCATGAGCCAAATAGTCAAGAAAATTTTATACAGGAGAAATCTAATCTTTTGAAACTAGTAATAACCACCTATAATACTCAGTTATTATTCTCAGTCTTGTCCTTCAAGGAATTAAAAGTGTTTTCCAAGCAGATTATCCATTAAAGTGAATTATATCCCTCAAATTATTTTATTTATTAAGATAATATTTTCAAATGCTTATGTTTAACTTCATTTTTCAAGTAAACACTGGATGCCATTAGTTATTTTTTTATAATGTTCAGAAAAACAAAAACTGATGTGGGAGATTTCATTTGTAAATTTTTTTTTTCTGAACTACTAAGTGTACATAACATAAAAATATGATAAAAAGTATCTTAACCTACCTTTTATTGCAATCACATTCTAGCACATTAGTTACAATAGATAAAAATTACATGTTATTATCTAATCTTTACTAACATTTTCCAAATTATTTTTACATATATCAGCAGATTATATGACAAGTTTTAAAAAACATAGAATTTTTGATATACACAGAATTTAGGTGAAAAATGTTTTAGATATAAAAAATCTTTAAAACAAGTAAAACACCATATCCGTAACAAAGAACACAAGTTAATCCCTCTAAATAAATAAAAATGTTACAGTAATACCAAATACAGTCTTCTACTGTTTGTTCACTGAATTATTATCACATACATGCAGTATACAACACTAAAAAAGGAGAGGTGACAGATGGCCATTCAAGCCCATAAAGGTCACCCCTCAACTGCAAAGAAATACAAAGAAAAATGTTTTAAATCAGAATTAAAACATAACTTTACACCCACATACCTATTCAAATATTTTTATATAATTCGAGATAGCTGCACATGATATGGAATAACATTTCCAAGTTTATAACTGGAATAAAATAAATTATGTTGAAGTAAGGTTTTGCACACACATTTCCAAACTTTATGCCTATTATTCCTACCCCCTAACATTCAAATTTATAATCAAATTTCATGACAAGGAACCAAATTTAAGACAATATGGTTTGAAGAAAGCTTGAATGTGTAACTAAGAAAATTGTGTCTTAAATTGAACTTAGTAACCATGCTAAACTTGTAATAATGTTCCTCATTACCCATTCAAGCTCTGTTAAAACCTTATTCAAATGTGTAATTCTAACTTGTATACTCCAATAAACCTATAACCCACAGAAAAAGTTTCTAAAACTCTAATAATTTATGCACACAAATAAAGTTTGTGTACACTCCAAGGCATAAAACTAAGTCTCCTACTTTTTCCCCCTATTGGCTTAAATTTTGAAAAACAACTGTACTCTTTTAAATAATTTATATACACACACACACACACATATATATATATATATATATAAAACTTAGATTTTCAAAATAGGTATATAAATACTCCTAAGATATATGCATTGTCATACATAAAAACTTGTAGATCACGACTGACTGCTTTGGAACCACTATATTAAGAACATCTTGAGTCTATGATCACAAATTTTCAGTATTGTTTGATAACCAATAACATACCAGTTAAAGAAACCACTAAAATCAATATGGATACTAATTTATTTACTAATTAGTGAATACAAAAAGTACAAAAGTATGGTAATACTAGTACACAAGAATAGTTTGTGAATAAACTAAAGAACTAAAAGGATCATTGAAACTCTTTCCAGTCTAAAACAAACAAGAATAAAAACACAACGGTGCACTTTTATGAATATGTATACCTTTCAGTAATTCGTTATTATATAATGTCATTGTAGAAACACAATGCACAAAAAGAAAGTTGATTTAAAAAACTATGCTCTATACCTTAAAACTACTACTTTTTAATAATAATTAATAACTGGCACTTAGTGTGCAGTGTGTATATATATATCACACGACTACAAATAATTTCTGCAACATAAAGAAGGTAATCATTACCGTTTGTTAAAAAATAAGGAACTGGTCTTATGACAATATACATCAAACTACACATCGTTAAATCATATGACAGCTTGCAACTCGCTGTACCATGAAACAAAGTAGTTTGACATAATAAATTTAAAACACGAATTCAATATTGTGAATGGTAATAACTAAGGTAAATCATATTTGTTTGAATGTATATTATTTTTGTTATCTATGAATTAAAATTCCACTTTTCATTTGCTGTGCTGTCGTTTAAATTCATTGTTGCATTTGTTAAAAACTTTTATCAATTTTAGTATTTAAAAAATACTCCATCAACAAAAATAATCCAGTAATAGTAACTCATTCTCTCATAATTCACAATTATGTTTGAAACATCTGGTATAAAATTATTGAACTAAATTTTCACGCTATATAATTTCACCACAAACAGAACTCTTATTAGAGTTACTTACTTTCCGATAATTTCACATTGGTCGTAGACGTCATCGAAGAGTACATCGTCATCAGCCATTTTCCACAACAAACTTTGCACTAATTAACTAAGTCAAAGTATTTTGGCTGTTTACAACTGTAAAGAAATTTATAATTGAAGTATTTGTAATAAGGTAGAATGTAAATAAACAAACACTGAGCAAGAAAAGCCTAACTTTAAAACGTACGTGCGCTTTATCAGTAATAACACCACTCTCAACCTACTTCTAGGCCTAACTAAGTACCAGCGGTTCTCAGGGAGGTATGTCAACTAAACAACCGAATACCGAGAGAGTGTGTTTATCGACATGCAAAGGTTAGCGCAGTACCCTACGTTTCCTATTTGCTTCATTTACGCCTGGCGCCACTTTTAAAACAACGCGCCAAATAATTTTCCAAAACTCTTGACAAGACTCAACGCAAAATTTTAAAATATACTATACAAAACTCGGGAGAAAAACAAACGTGGTAAAATTTATATCCCTTGTTGCCTCTGCATCCACGTTTTTTAACACAAAAGTCGTCTAACAGCCAACGTAGCCGAAACGATGCCAAATTCCTACGCAAGGCCCGAACTTTTGTTTTGGAATTTCGCACAAAGCTACTCGAGGGCTATCTGTGCTAGCCGTCCCTAATTTAGCAGTGTAAGACTAGAGGGAAGGCAGCTAGTCATCACCACCCACCGCCAACTCTTGAGCTACTCTTTTACCAACGAAGCCCCGAACTATCGATCGGTAGAAATTTCCGCGGGTACATTCCCATTTGACCCAGCAAACTAGTTTTCATAATGAAAAGGAAACTTCGGACTATTGATTTGGAAGAATATCGTTAGTTGGGTGGCAGAGGTATCTTTCATCTTATTTAAAAACCATGAATTTTGTTTGAGAAAATTTTGCCAGTTAATAAATTTGCAAATTAGTATAGTATTTAAAGCTGACATCAGCAACTTTTAAGTTTTGTATTACTACGGTTATGAATATTCAGACTGTTATTCTTCTCTTGAGTGTACGTATTATTATTTTTTTTTGTTTAGAAGTAAACATGAAGCTACATAATGGCCTATCTGTGCTCTGCCCACCACGGGTATCGAAACTCGGTTTTTACTGGTGTGAGTCCGCAGACATATTGTTATGTCACTGAAGGGGTATTATTATTTTCACATCGTTTCGATAAATATGCAAAATAAAGATGAAAATAATAGTCCTTATAATTATACCATTAATAGTGTCAACATCTCGCCTCAGTCATTTCGAAAAACTATATTAAATTTTGATATTTAACATTTGGCCTCTTGGAGCTTTGACAAGTAGCTTGTTACGGGCAAGTTTTAGTTCTTTCGTTCTCTTGTATTGTGCATAACGAATAAGTTTTCCTAGTGATATTTGATATTCTTATTAGTAATACATAAAGGTGAGAGGTACTTAGGAGTAGGGGTCGCGGGGTCGCGCCCGCGTCGCGCTAAACATGCTCGCCCTCCCAGCCGTGGGGGTATATAATGTGACGGTCAATCCCACTATTCGTTAATAAAAGAGTAGCCCAAGAGTTGGCGGTGGGTGGTGATGACTAGCTGCCTTCCCTCTAGTCTTACACTGCTAAATTAGGGACGGCTAGCACAGATAGCCCTCGAGTAGCTTTGTGCGAAATTTCAAAACAAACAAACTTAGGAGTAGGTTCGTCATGTGTGACGTAACTAAGATGTTAAACAGCTTGCTTTTTCGAAACTCTTCATAACATGTTCCATCGAATTTGTTAGTAGTTTGTCTAGCAAGAAACTCTGTAAGCCTTTGTTAGTATAAAATTTTGTTCTTAAATCCTGGAATTATGAGCTCTTATTAACATATAATGTTATGTTTGTTAATCTTGGAACTATGGTATGGTCCTTGTTAGAATATAATGTGTTTTTTTATCTTGGAATTGTAAGCCCTTGTTGACATATAATTTTGTGATCTTTGTAGTTGAAATGTGTTTTTACTATATTTAGTCACTTTGGTCAGTCACATAGTGCTACTGATCTTATTTTTGTTGTATAAATTGTCAGTATGTTTTATGGTGAAGTTGTTACCAGTCAGTTTTCGTAAACATCAAATATACTGACCTAGGACAACTAAATTTTTTTGCTGGTGTTATTAACATATTGAAACCACGTTTGCTTGGAAAGATAGATATGTTTAAAGAATTATATATATACCACTGTGTCACCGGTGTGTGTGTGTGTGTAAGTTGTATGCTCATGTTCCTGGATGGGGGGAGGCTTTTCAAGATGTCACATCTTCTGCAAACTATGAGCAGAAGTTTGTGTCTATTAGAGACATTGTGTTTACCACATACATAACAAACAGTGTAAACCTAACTACTCCTCGGGTGGGACGTCTGTTTCGAGATTGAAGAACTTTAAGTAAAAGTCTTCGGCATTGACTACGATGTTGATACTGCCAGAATGTTAGACTATGGTTTTTCAACCTATCTTCCGCAGAGCCCTTGTATTCCTCCATAGTTATCTGCAGCTTAGTGAGGAAATTTTAGAAAGTAAATATTTTTTTCTTGAAACTATAAAATTGAATCAGAATATGCTGTACAAAAAAATAAAATATATCTTTAATATAACACGTTTATCGTGTATTGGGCATTTTAATACTTTATTTTGCCTAACATCAGACGAGTTTATTTAGCTTAGGGTGAAAGTGTTAGTACAATCTCATAAACTTCGACAGTGGCAACATTGGTTGTTAGTAGATATGGCACCATCTTATGATCGCACGCGTCATTGAAAATGCAAGATAGTCTAGAAATTTTCGTATGAAACATCGGTCAACCCTGGGTAGTAATGCCAACTGTCTTTTAAAAGCCAGGTCTGGATTAGTGGCTAAACCTTAAACGAAATGAAACATGATGTCATAGCTGAAACCTGTACAACTTTAAAACATTGAGATGCAATTAGATTTCGTATTAATTGTTTCAATTTCAAAGTATATTTATATGAAGTATAATTATATTTTTGAAAATTTTAATTGGTAATTGGTAGGTTAGGTTAGCTTCGTTGTAGTATAATTAGACTAACTTGGTACCAATGAGCTCTCTGACGTCTTACGCCCGCTTAACGTCATGTATATTTTGTTAGGGATTTAGACGCACGTCAGATCTGGCCTAATATTTTGTTGTTTGGCTTAAATGTTTTTGTTAAAAACAAAACAAAATTGTAAAAGTAATAAGTTACTTTTTTCCTTGGGGCCTAGCCGTTTTTCCACAAATCATTATTTCTGACTTCGTTACGGTAACACAGATCTTAGGTCAGCATGTTATTGTATAATGACAAAACTCAAGTGTTTGAAGGAGTTTTCATGAATTAGGTATTTTATGCCCTTGAAAATACTATTTAAGTGCCAAAGATATAAGAATACGTTTGTAGACAAATTTATAATTAATTGTCACCCTAACAATGGATAAGTGACTGAGTCTCAGTAATAAATCTGATACGCGTAAAAATCTTTCTTGACATAGGCCTAATACGAATTCATCGGCGTTGTTATCGTGTGCAAGCTTCAACGCAGGATGATGCTAGAAGTACAGAAACAACAAGAAAGAGAAAGTGTGATGAAGGTTTATTGAATATGGTTTTACATGGACAGGTAATGAAGATGGACCTAGTGGGTTGTGTGTTGAATGTGATACAGTGTTGAGTAACAGTAGTTTGCATCCAGCAAAGTTAAAACGACATCTAGAAACCAGACACTACCAATTAAAAATCCAACTTCAGAGTACTTCAAACGAAAGTGTTTGCAATGAAATGCAAGGAAAGCTACATTTCGTTCGTTTGTTTATCCAGACAAGAAAGGTGCTTCATATCCTGTTAGTAACGGAATTTCAAAAGCATGTGAAATTCATATAATTGCAGAATATTTGATTAAACCATGCGCAAAAGATTTAGTAAGCTGCACGATTTATGAGAAATTTCTTAAAACATTAACTTTGTGCCCCTTTCAAACAACTCGGTTTCTGGAAGAATCGAGGATATGTCCGCAAATTGCTGGAAAAAGTCCAACTTTTTCTCTTCAGATGGATGAAGTAACAGATGCTGCATTACTAAAAACTATGTTGCTTGTGTTTGTTTGTAATATTTACGAAGTTAGTTTTGAAGAAGACTTGTTAATTTGCAAAGCAAAACAATAGTCGAAGAAGTATTTAAACTGATCAATTTATTTATGGAAGAAATGATATCCAATGGTAGATTTGTTCAAGTATTTGCACTGGTGGGGCTGCAGCTATGATTGGAAAATTTTCAGGCGCAGTGACACGCATAAAAAACAAAACCGGATATCGAGAGCATCCACTGCTGTCTTCATTGTCATCCACTTGCAATGAAACGAATACCAGAAGACGTAAAGAAGTTACGGGTGGTGAAATAAAAATAGTTAATTTTATAAAATCAAGACCACTTAGTGCGAGGACCTTCAGTCACTCTGTGAGGATATGGGAAGTTTTCATGAAAATATGCTGCTTCATACTGAAGTGACCCGGATGGCCAGGTGGTGAAAGCACTCGACTCGTAATTCGAGGGTCGCGGGTTCAAATTTCTCATACCAAACGTGCTTGCCCTTTCAACCGTGGGGACATTATATGTTATGTTCAATCCCACTGTTCATTGGTAAAAGAGTAACCCAAGAGTTGGCGGTGGATGGTGATGACTAGCTGTTTTCCCTCTCATCTTACTCTGCTAAATTGAGGACAGCTAGCGCAGATAACTTTCGTGTAGCTTTGTGCAAAATTCAAAACAAACCAAACCAATCATTCTGAAATCCGCTGGCTTTCTCGGGGAAAAGTGCTTGCTCGGTTTTACGAACTGCGTGAGGTTTCTTTTTTTCTGAATGGCATTCTGAACTTGCATACAAATTAAAGGACAAATGCTGCATATAGAAAGTGGCTTACCTTTCGGTCGTATTTGGCTATCTAAATGAAGTAAATGCTACAATGCAGGGTAACGCACTTCAAAGCCCAAAGTAAAATGGAAGCGCTTCAACGTAAACTAAAACTTTGGGGTGAATGTATGCTTATGGAGGAAATAAAGTGCTTCGAAAATTTCAGTGTTTTTTTCAATTATGAATGAAATTTCCTTAAGTAAAGATGTAAAAGTTTCAGTCTTGCAGCACATATCTGATTTGTGTACAGCTGCTGGAGAATACTTCCCTCCTTATTTAGCAAAATTACTGTGGATTCGAAATCTCTTTGTTGACTCTGTAAATATCAACGATTTGCCTTTGAAAGAGAAAAAACAGCTTATAGAAATTTAAACTGATTACACCTTAAAAATAAAATTTCAGAAAGAAGAAATTACACAATTTTCAATTCAAATGGTCATAGAATACCCTGAAATAAGTAACAGAACTTGGAAAACTTTGATCTGTTTATCAACAACATATCTTTGTGAGCAAACATTTTTACTGTGTACAACTATAAAGATCAAATTTAGAAACAGGCTAAATACTGAAGATGATTTGCCCTTACAGGTAACAACCATAACTCCATATATTGAACTGCTTTGTGAACAAAAAAAAGCAAGTCAGAGCTACGAATTAATAAATAAGTGCACTATACTTTTACTGTTATAAATTTTCAATCAGAAAATTTTTGAACAAGTTAAGTAGAAGTAAACATTTTTCTTTAAATATTGATATTTTAAATAAATTTATATTCTAAAAGCTTAAAGTAAACTTTATCTGGTGCTAGTTATCGACTTTTTCTATTTCAGTGCATTATTTTATTAAGGCTCCGGAATGTTTTTTCTTGGCCTGGGATGGCCGAGCGCGTTAAGGCGTGCGCTCGTAATCCGAGGGTCGCGGCTTCGCGCTAAACCCGTGGGGGTGTATAATGTGACGGTCAATCCCACTATTCGTTGGTAAAAGAGTAGCCCAAGAGTTGGCGGTGGGTGGTGATGACTAGCTGCCTTCCCTCTAGTCTTACACTGCTAAATGAGGGACGGCTAGCACATATAGCCCTCGAGTAGCTTTGTGCGAAATTCCAAAACAAACAACCAAATATTTTTTCTTTCTGCTGTGAAGCTTCGCAGATCAGTAAAGTTTGAGAACCACCGAGTTAGGTAACTCGTGAATAATTCTGCACGGCATTCACTCCCATTTGTTTCGTTTCATACCTTAATCAGTTGCGCCACACGGTGTCGAAAAGTTTCTCGACATCAAGAAACCATTTGACAGTGCACTCTTTTTTGTTGTTGTTCTATACAGGTGGTTTATTTTTCAGTTATTTTACTCTTTGATCCACCTCCGATAATGTGGTGGATTTAGTTAGTAGGTGAATAGGTAACCTTAACACTCTCCTTTGTCAGTTTTTCGATGTTTGTTTTTTGCGTTGGTGTTTGAGTTAATATTTTCATTTACTTTGTTTCAGAAATGGCTGTCCGAACTTAGTGTCTGAAATATTTACTTTAAATATTCTTTGAACGCTACTTAGATTTTTTGTGGGCGGTGTGTGGCGGTATATCGTTATGTATTAATATTGTATATTTGTGTCCATTTCCTTTTTCGTGTGTGTGAACCATTTCATGTGAGAACAGAATTATAACATATAACATATTTCAACATTTACATAACACTCAACAAAAAACAAAATACATAATGATAAAAAGTGTGAATATATGTTTATGTTTATTTGCACTTCATTTCAGATCTGGTCACAGAACACGTAAAACATTCGGCGCCTGTCCTGCAAAAGTGGGTTTTCTCGGGGCACTCCTATTTCCCCCGAAATCCAAATCTCAGGCATTGAATCTTTAGATCCCAGCCAAGGTAACATTATTGCCCGGCCCCGAATCGTGCTGTTTGAGTTGATGTCTCGTCGGCTTTTTGGAGAACGGGCTCAGGCCTGGCCTGCTTCTCTTGTGCCGCCTTTGTCTCACCCCCCTTTCTCATCCGTCATTTTCATAATACCTTATCCCACTTCATCACCCGATAAACAAGTCAAATAAAATTACAAGAAAACTTCCACGTAAAACTAAATAATCTTCCATGAGCAGGGACGAAGAGGAACCACAACGTTCCTGACCACCTCTGTTGGGGAGAGAATTCCTCAGACTTCTCTCTCTCTAAACTAAACCCCTGCCAAGTTCGTTTACGTTTGCACACACACTGACTTGAAGACGAAAAGCGGAAGACTTTCAAAACGTCGTCCTCTACACTTGTGTCTCCACAACAGGCAGTTGCCGTACTTTCTACAAAGTTACATCACGGATACTCTGCCTAAACAATCTATCTAGAAACACATTACACATGTTCTTGCTTTGTGTTTGGCACTCTTAGTGTCTTTTATGTTGGGCTATCTTTGTTAATAACATCACAGTACCAGTTGTAAAATGTCAGATACGCAATAGTTTGTACTAAAAGAGTTGCTAGGAATTTTTTGATAATTATTACAATTAAAAATAAATATGTTCAATCATAAACAAGCCCACATTCGCCATTTGTAGATTTGGGCAAATGCCGGTAAAGTCGCTATTCTGAGCGACTAGTGACCCGATTTTCATTAGATTTGTTTGTTTGTTTTGGAATTTCGCACAAAGCTACTCGAGGGCTATCTGCGCTAGCCGTCCCTAATTTAGCAGTGTAAGACTCGAGGGAAGGCAGCTAGTCATCACCACCCACCGCCAACTCTTGGGCTATTCTTTTACCAACGAATAGTGGGATTGACCGTCATATTATAACGCTCCCACGGCTGAAAGGGCGAGCATGTTTGGCGCGACGGAGATTCGAACCCACGACCCTAAGATTACCAGTCGCATGCCTTAACACGCTTGGTTATGCCGGGCCGCAGGGGCTATTATCTACGCTAGCCGTTCCTAATTTTGCAGTGTAAGACTAGAGAGAAGGCAGCTACTCATCACCACTCACCTCTAACTCTTGGGCTACTCTCTTACCAACGAATACTGGGATTGACCGCTACATTATATAACACCCCTACGGCTGAAAGGACGATCATATTTGTGTGACGGGGATTCGAACCCACGACAAGTCGAGTGTCTTAACCACCTGGCCATGCCGAGCCAGGTTTAATGGAAAATTTTCAACAGTTACTGTACCATAATTTCAAGGTTTATGTCTTCGAAACACAATTACATGGTTTTGTGAACATAATTTTTGGGCACTTTGAATATTTTAATGATACTAAACATTATGCGAAAATATGACGGTGTTACAATAACAAAAAAAAAGTTTTTTGTGGCTTCTCAAAGTAATATCTTTAAAAATTCAATATACATATACATATATTAGTTTATTATAACCTGAAACAAGTCGAGACAAAAATAAAATAAAAATAATAAACAAGAAACTCTCCAATAATTGAAACGATCTCAGAATACAAGTTATAATGTGGGATATTAAATGTTCTCTAGGATTTGGCATTAAAACTGGGGTGAACAATAACTGCAGTCTATCAGAAGGAGCAATGGATCTTATACGGAAACTCTGGAGAATGTTTAGGATACGATACTTTCATTCTAACCCACCTCAAAAGGTACCATCTTGGTACTTATATTTTGGTTTTACCTTTCTTTTTTTGTTCTAATGTTAGCCTATTTTAACTTAAAATTATTTGTATTTTCATCTCTTTGGTTTTTTTATTATGTTTATTTTTGAACTAATTTTCATAAACTTACACTTGCATAAATTTACCATGACATTATTTATTTTGAGTCATTAGTTGTATTACTCGAAGAATCCTGATTCACAAACACTTCTAAAACCAGGAATAAATTTGACAGGAGGACTCGAGACGGCCTTATCTATTTCACGTAGTCCCCATTCCAAAGCAGTACCAAAGAGAGTTAAATTACCTCCGAAAGGTCATCCAGGTATGGTGGATACTTTAATTGTAAGTTTCTCGGGTCGTTTATCTCGAATTTGCCATCGAGTTTTGTGTTCATAGCGGAGCCTTGAGATTCAGAAAGTGCTATGTTTGAAACTGTGTTCATAGCCCGCTCATAATAATTGCAAGAATACAATGCTTATATTCCAAATACGTAAAACAAATGGAATATGACTATATAGCTTCCGTACATGATACATGTATAACTGACATTATACCAAGACAAAAATATCTGTTGTTATAATAGTAACGACATACCAGATTTAGGCATGTAATCAGCAAACATATTAAAAAAATTGCTTTAATGTTAAAGATGACAAGGTATGGAATGTATCCAATATTTCATCAAATCACAAGTGTTCGTATTATATATAGGTAAAAAATAAAATACAAGAAAGATTAAAAATAAGAAAATAATATGTGCACATCAGAAATCCAGACCTTAAAACGTTGTTGTTTTGAATTAAGCACAAAGCTACACAGTGGTCTATCTGTGCTCTGCCCACAGAAACGCAGTTTTTAGCATTGTAAGTCCGCAGACATACCGCTGAACCACTTGGGGGTACATTAAACGACACTAAATATACTCTAAAATCAAATTCGAAACGACAAACCAGAAAACTTGTTTCTTTGCTTTTTTAATTTCACGCAAAGCTTCACCAGGGCTATCTGCGCTAGCCTTCCCTAATTTAGCAGTGTAAAATTAGAGGGAAGGTAGCTAGTTATCACCACCCACCGCCAACTCTTGGTCTACTCTGTTTACCAACGAAAGTGGGATTGACCGTCACATTATAACGCCCCCACGGCTGGGAGGGCGAGCATGTTTGGTGCTACCGGGATTTGAACCCGCGACCCTCGGATTTGTAAACTGATTCAGTGATTTGTGTGAGGTGATCTATTGTTCGTCTATTTTTCCTGAAAGCGTTTTGAGATTCGGGAAGGATGCTATTTATTTCACAGAAATGAAGGAGGAGATTTGATGATGTTATTTTTTCCATCAGTTTGCCAAGACAACTTAACAAGCTGATGGGATGGAAGTTGTCAGGATTAATCCTGTTTGTTTCTTTGGAATCGTGGCGATAATGGTTTTTTTTTCCATGTGTCGTGGTAATAACCTGTTGTCAGTGAGAGAATCATGATGTTTGTGAGATGTTGTAATTGGAGACTGGAGCCTTTTTTGAGAATATTATTAGGCATATGATCGTGTCCGGTCGAAGTATTTTTCAAGTTGTTAATGTTAATTTTGTATTCAGTGGTGGCGATTTTTCTATTAATTGAACAGAAATGGGGGTTTAGAATGTTATCGGGGAATTGTGATGTTAAAGATGATTGATTTGTATGTATGTAGTTGTTAACATGTTGCTGGTGTTGTGTGACAAAGTCAGCAGAGTTTAGGTCATTGAAGGAGGATTCGTAATAGTCGCTTAGTAGGTCGGCTTACTCCGAGTCCGTCCTTGCGATTGTGTTGATGTGTTGTAGTAAGTAATTTGTGTTTTTGTCCAGGAAATACTCTTAATTTTTGTTTCAAAATTCTTTTGGTTATTCTTAGTTTTTCCAAGTTTTTTTTTCAAAAGTTAACCCAACTTGTTTCTTTTGCTATTTTAATTTGTTGTTTAATTTTTGAGTTTATTCTGTTGTTGTTGTTTTAAATTAAGCACAAAGCTACACAATGGGCTATCTGTGTTCTGTCCACCACGGGTATCGAAACCCGGATTTTAGCGTGTAAGTCCGCAGACATACCGCTGAGCCGCTGGGGGCTGTTTATTCTGTTGATCTGTGTTTTGATCATAGGGGCGCGTGTTGCAAAGTGAATTCGTCTTAACTGCCTGCATTTGATTATTAGAGTGTGAATTTCCGGTGTTAAAGTCCATTGATTACAGAAGTGTTTTTTCTTTGTTTGTGGAATTGTATTTTTAATGGCTTTGTGTGTGGCTTCAGTGAGTTGCCTAACATAGTTGTGATTATGTGTGAACGCAAACGCAAACTAACGTGGCAGGGGTTTAGTTTAGAGAGAGAGAAATCAGAAGAATTCTCTCTCCAACTGGGGTGTTCAGGAACGTTGTGGTTTCTCTTCGTCCCCTTTCATGGAAGGTATTGAATTTAGTTTTTTTAAAATAATTTTTTGGGTGAAAGAGTGAAGTTGGTCATACTTAATCTCATCCATGACCGAGGCAAAGGCAGCACCGAAGAAAACAGCCAGGTCCCGTCCACAAAGGCAAATGTCAAAGTAAATATAAACACAAACGACTCGATTCAGGGCCTGGCAAAAAAGTTGCATGGGCTGGGATCTAAAGATCCAATACCTAAGTTTTTGCTGTGGAGGGAAATTGGAGCGCTCCGAGAAAATCCCACTTTCACAGGACAGGCGCCGAAAGTTTTACCGGTCCTGTGCCCGAGACCTAAAAAAGAAAATACATAGTATTAACGCGAGTTTTGTCCTTTAAGTACTTTGTTGTGTGATTTGTGATTCTTGAAATATGTTGTAAGGTGAAATATATTTGGTTGGTGCACTAGTTAATTTGTAGAGTGATGCCGTTACTTTGTTTTTGTGTTCTGCTTTTAAATAGTATTTGTGTAATATTTCCGTTAGTCAATTTCTTAGTGTTGGTAAGTTGCTGATTTGATGTATATAATTTACTGGAGTGAATGATGGTAGACTGAATGCAGATCTTAGTATTTTGTTTTGTTGAACTTGTATTTTCTGGAGTGTGTTATTTGACATATGATAGGGCCTGGCATGGCCTAGCGCGTTAAGGCGTGCGCTTCGTAATCTGAGGGTTGCGGGTTCGCGCCCGAGTCGCGCCAAACATGCTCGCCCTCTCAGCCGTGGGGGCGGTATAATGTGATGATCAATCCCACTATTCGTTGGTAAAAGAGTAGCCCAAGAGTTGGTGGTGGGTGGTGATTACTAGCTGCCTTCCCTCTAGTCTTACACTGCTAAATTAGGGACGGCTAGCACAGATAGCCCTCGAGTAGCTTTGTGCGAAATTCCAAAACAAACAAACAATTGACATATTATATGTGACTTGACATCCATACTCTATTAGTGGACGGATGTAAGCCTTGTATATTTGTAAAACGGTATTTGGTGAGCATTTCGAGTGTTTGCTGGTTAGAGTCATTAAGTGTGAAATATGTTTTCTAATTGATGAGTGTATGTTGTTAACATGTTTTTTCCATGTTAGTTTTGAGTCGAAAGTGATGCCAAGGAATGTGATGTTTTTGCTCATGTTTATGGGCGTATTTCCAAGTGATAATTTTATTTTTTCTAGAGTTTTTCTTTGTGTTTTGAGTTTCCACTAGAAGGTGATTGCTTGTGTTTTGGTAGAATTTGAAACTATTCTCCACTTGTTACTCCAGGTCGAGACTTTGTTCAGTGATTATTGCACGCGAAACATGGCCATTACTGGGTTTCTGGAGGTGCTCCAGATGGCGATGTCATCTGCGTATTGTGAATTATGCGTGTATGTTAAATTGAGGAAATGTATGTCTCTGACGAAAATAATATATAGTAGTGGAGAAAGGACTGATCCTTGGGGCACTCCTGCAGTTATATTGAATGATTTAGATATAGTTTTATTGACCTTTTCTTGTACTGTTCTATCTGTAAGGAAGTGTGATATCCATTTAACTATAGTAGGGATGCAAAAGCGTGTTAAGGCGTGCGACTCCTAATCTGAGGATCGCGGGTTTGCATCCCGGTCGCGCCAAACATGCTCACCCTCACAGCCGTGGGGGGAATTACAATGTGACGGTCAATGTGTGTGTAGGTGCTGACGGTCTTTTATAGTGTCCTGGTGGATTGTGGAGAGCATGTTATAATTGTTTGGATTATCAGTGTTTCTGATTGGAGGATAGATTTTCTGTAGCTTTAGCCAATGACAGCCACAGTTTGAATAACATTCAAACGAATATAACACAGTATTTTTGTTTTGTTTGTTATTTTAATTTCGCTCAAAGCTACTCGAAGGCTATCTGCGCTAACCGTCCGTAATTTAGCAGTGTAAGACCAGAGGGAAGGCAGCTAGTCATCATCGCCAACTCCTCGGCTACTCTTTTACCAACGAATAGTGGGATTGACCTCACATTATGACTCCAACACGGCTGAAAGGGTGATAATGTGAGGTGCAACAAGGATTCGAACCCGCGACCCTCAGATTACAAATCGAACGCCTCAACTCACTTGGTCTGAACATATTTGTAATCATAAAAGTTAAATATGATTTTTACAGGAATTTGTACATACTTCTGTTATAAACTTCACTCTTTATAGCGAGATAGTGACAAGGATAGGGAGATTTTATGTTTCTGACAAACATTCCAGACGTCAAACACATGCTCGAGTGATCGATTTGCGACTTTCACCAGATGACGAGATTATCCGTTCTCGATGTAAACATTCTGTTAGCTTTCGAAATCAATGACTCAGATAACGTACGACTTTGGCCAGGTTTTATGATTTTGATAAGCAGTATATATATTACTTGATTTTTACTTATCAATCATATAAAGCAAAAAAAAAAAAAGTAGAAATCTCAGCCACTGACGTCAGATATTTTTTTCGTATCCTCGTTTAATATTACAGTTCAATGTTTACTTTCGTACTAAACATGCATTATTTTTTCTAAGTATTTCACTAAACCAAATATACTGGATTTAAACATCTTTTACAATATCGTCGGCATGGGGACCGAGGATACTGAAATACAATAGGTCGCGAGCGTGAATTATCGTATTATTTTGTGTTTTCGGTACAAACCTCCACAGTTACCAGGTTACCACAAAAATGTAGAAATTCCTCTCCCTTTCCGAAAGAAATGGCCCGTGCATTTTCCCGTCAATGTTAACCTTTCAAAAATATTCATATATGACATATTCAGTATTATGCTGTAAGTATTGATTTACATTCGTCTGTACCTGTGTATTTATACTTTTGAAAATAAGTATATATTACACATTCATCATTACCATAATTATATATATTGATTTATATTCATCAGTAGCTGTTCCTTTATTCTCTTTTTAGATTCAAATACCAGTTTCACTAACAACACCACATTTTAAACATACTAACTTACTGCTACTTTTATTCATATTACTCGTAATTTGAGGGGCGCGGGTTCGCATCCCCATCGCGCCAAACATGCTCACCCTTTCAGCCGTGGGGGCGTTATAATGGGACGGTCAGTCTCACTATTCGTTGGTAAAAGAGTAGCCCAAGAGTTGGCGGTGGGTGGTGATGACTAGCTGCCTTCCCTCTAGTCTTACACTACTAAATTAGGGACGGCTAGCACAGATAGTCCTCGAGTAACTTTGTGCGACTTTCAAAAACAAAACAAACTATTTTTATTTCTTCATGTGTAAATTCTTTAAGTATATAATAAACGTAACTTTTAATCCAAGGTCTTCACTTTGTTAACTTGAACAGTGCAACGAAAAACAGATATTTAAAATATTGTGCTATTTTACAAATCCTGACTGATTTGTTAAGTTCAGAGTGTATTTCCAGAAGATAACAGTTTATATGTGTATATGTTAAATTGGGTATCATAAGATTGTGACCAATATGTGAAACTGATTAAAATGTTTGTATTTTACAAAGGGATCATAAGTTGTCAACGATAAGTACTTCACATTATATTCGATATCTAACTTTTTCCAAGTAAAGAGAAGCTACTCCTTCAAATTAATTTTCACTTTAAAAAACTATTTATCTAAATTTGTTTACGATCAATATTGTTTACTTATTTATTCTTCAATTAAAATTTTATGTGAGTGACAACTGATACTGTTTTAGTGAGTGTGAACATATGCATGTATATTCGTGGGCGATCAATAAGAGACATCTATTCCAGGAAGATTGCAGTTTATTAAAATGAACACAAAACAACGGGTATAATATTACTACTAGTGACCTGCACTTTGTAGTTTCAAGGCATAAACGTAATTACACATCGTACTTACAAATTAATGTTTCTGAAATCTGGTTCAGTGAGGCTGTACTCCATTGCTGAAAAACTTGAATAGGGATATCTTTAAGCACGTGCGATTTTTCAAGAGTAAGGTGGGAAGAAATTTAAAGGGAACTGTCAAGTAAACAAAGTAAGATAACTAATCGCTAATATATTCAAAGTGGAATGGCACGCAATCCTACTGCTCCCTTGATCAACTCTAAGACATGAATGTAGTTCATTAGGAATGGACTACGCATGCTCGATATAATTCGCATCCAATGGTTGGACTGATCACGAAACAGTTAATACCTTGGTCTCATTGTTTTGTGACTTGGGCTGAATGAACAGAAAATTTATCTTCCATGAAACCACTACCTTATTTGGTCAGCTTCTTTTGCCGTGGCTTGTAGAAGCTTCAACAAAAGCTCTGAGGAGGATGGTCGTCAGATTTAGATTTCACCAACTGTCCTTGAAGGGTTCAAAGCTGGAATCGTTGGGGGATGGACAGTTACAATATCTAAAGAGGCAGAAGGCATAACCAAAGTTGCTGACATTTGATTTTGCGACAGACATAAGTTAAGACTAACATAATGCATGATCGTTATGTGCAGCACAAACGGCCGTTTCACGTAAGTTGTTCAAGAAGTTTCTCCCCAAATTACGAATAATTCAATATTTTTTTGTTTTAGACTCTCAGGCTATATAGAAATTGTTGTTTCAACATGAAATAAATTGCACTGGCTCCCTATTCTGAGTAGACAATGGTACTACAACTGACCTGGCGATTTATTAATGGCATGATTATTTGTATGTCTATCTATTGTCGTCTGCTGCCAGGTTATACGGCACCTGCATGTATGAGTTGTTTTTGTTCTTGTTGTTCTGGAAACTACTGATTTCATTCTTCAGAATGTCAGTTTAATTACTGATAAGCTGTGCATGTGGAGAGTTTCTTTGTTTGTTGTGACACACAAAACTACACAATGGGCTAACTGTACTGTGCCCATCATGGTAATTGAAATCCCATTTTTAACAATAAAAGCCCGCAGACTTAACCCTGAACCACTGAGTAAATGAGCGGGGAAATTTATAAAGAAAGTTAGATGTGCTTACAAAGTATAGATATGCTTAAATAGCCAAAATATACCACTTACTAACTTTATTTGTGTTATTCGTGTATACATATATCTAGAGAGCGAGAGGAAGAGAAGGTTGAGTACACTATTTTAAAATGATTTCAAATATGCAAATCAGCAAGTAGCTTGACAACCACAGTCGATGTAAAGTTGCGAGGGGAAGAGTAGCGCAGGACCTGTATTTGTTTGGTGTCACGTAGGTTGTGTAATGCCCCGGAAAACTGATCGATTTTGAAAATAGTTTTTGTATTGAATTTCGCTCAAAGCTAAACAAGGGCTATCTGCCCTAACCGTCCCTAATTTACCAGTGTAAGACTAGAGAGAAGGCAGCTACTCATCACCATCCAGAGCCAACTCTTGGGTTACTCTTTTATCGACAAATAGTGGGATTGGCAGTAATATTATTACGTCTCCACAGCTGAAAGGAGAGTATGCCTTACTTTGCTAAATTAGGGACGGCTAGCGGAAATATCCTTCGTTTAGCTTTGCGTGAAATTTATAATAAACCAAACTATACCTTCTGTTTAACTGTGACACACTTCAAATAGCTGGAGAGTAAAACAGGTATTGATGTTTTCCCACACAACAACATGCTACTCTAGTTGTCAGTTGCAGAAACTATGGATTTATGTGCAATCAGATTGTGGAAATGAGCGCCGTGGAGCCTCATACCTTACTGGAATTCCGGAAAGAATGCAGGGAAGTGTAGTAAGGTTTGGACACTCTTAATATGAAGCATTTTGCAACGGAAACTATGCAAGATCGTCGCATAGAGCATGTTTGAAGATGGCAACATGGACTGTAATGAGATTATAAGGAACTATTCATCCGCCCTGGATACTAATAACGGTGATAATAAGATCTGTGTAATTTTATTTCGAGTACCAGGAGATGTGTTGAACATAATAATGTTTACATATAGGAAATTATTTACTGAAGTTTACTTTGTGTTTATAGTGTAGAGTATATCCACACACAAATGGGAAACATTTTGTTTTAAGTATCAGTCTAAGATTAATTAAAAAATACTGTGTTGTTGTGTGAAGTGTGAAGGTGAAAATTTTTATTGTTCTTATATTGATATTAAATTTGCGGTATTTTCTGGTTAAAATAGCAGTCTATATACCGACTTTACATATTTCATTTTTGAAAATCCTTGTTCACAGACATAAGTTGTTCCGAACACTGATGCCATACCAGATGTGAACTGCTCCAGTTTTGGAAAATCATCTTCAGGTATGCAGCTGTAAAATTTAATAAGTTGTCTCTCTCTGTGTTTTGCTTTCAACAAGTCATTTCCTTGCAAATCGATGACTTCGAGCTGAAGTTCCACTGGCACGTCATCAATGACACAATCAAAAGGATTCTAAAAAGGAAAATGTCACTTTGGATTCTGTCGATGTCCGAAAATCTCTCTAAAAATGCTTATTTAAATCACGAATAATCTTTTCTGAAACTCCAGGGTGACATCTGTGATTCCAGCATGAAACTCACTAAAACACTGAAAATGAGAGATTTCCTCCTTCCAAATGTGCTTCAAACAATGACAGCTTTCTCCGAAATCCTTTAATGATTCTTTAGAGATCACAGACAAGGTTATTCTTCCCCTGAAGTTTCAAATTCAATTCATTCATGTGGAATGTGATGTCAACCAAAAATGACAACTTTGACAACCAGGTTGGATCCAACAGAAGTGGATTGGCTCTATATTTCTCGATAAGTAATATATCTGTTTCTCTACTCAGCTTATAAAACGAGACAAGACTTTACCTCAGCTGAGCCACCTCACCGCCGTGTGATAAGGCAAGTCACAGAAATCAATTTCTTCAAGAAACGCCTTGACCTGGCGATGATTAAGTGTATGACCCCGAATGAAGTTCACTGTAGAAATGACTGGTTTCAGTACACAAGAAATATCTAAGTCTTTTCCATAGAGCGCTTGGGAGTTGAAGATCTTCCAACTTTTTCCTAATCAGCCCCACCAGACCCTTCTTTACTCCAGCCATGTTTTTCCCTCCATCAACTGTTACACCTCTAAGCTGATTCCACTGAAGGTTATAGTCTTGTAAAGTTTCATGCACTTCCATGAAAATGTCTTCTCCAGTTGTTTTTCCGTGCATGTTGCAAATTGATGCCAACTCTTCCGTGATCTGAAAGTTAAAATTAACTCCACGAATGAACACAAGAAGTTTTGAGGTAGTCGAGATATTAGTTGACTTATCCAGTGCCAGAGAATACCATAGGAAGTTTCTAGCTTTTTGGCGTATCTGTAATGCGATGTTCTCTCCAAGTTGTTCTGCTCTCCATACAACTGAAGTTGCTGAAAGGCCGATACTTTCAAAGAAATTGGCTTTTTCAGGACACAGCTCATTTGCTGCTTCCATCTTACACTCTTTGATGAAGTTGCCGTCAGTAAAACGTTTTACTCGCTCTGCCATCCCATGCACTATTTTGTAACTTGTACGAGTGACAGATTCAGTGTCAGCAAACTTTCTCGTGAAGAGATTCTTTTGAGATTCAAAAACACGTTTCATGGATTCAATTTTCTAAGAATGGAACTTTCCTGAAAATTTCAAATATGTTGATAGATGTTTTGTTTCATAGTGACGCTGAAGATTGTACTCTTTCAAAACGGCAACACTTTCGGTGCATATCACACAAGAAGCTTTCTGGTGTTTTGTTTTCACAAAGAAGTACTTTTCTCCCCATTCTTCATTGTAACCAAGACAATCAGAGTCCACTTTTCTTCTTTTTAAAGCAGACATAACGATGAATGAAAAAAAAATAGAATCTGAAAATGAAAAAAAAAAGAACGCTCTGAGAAAAGTATTGTACTGGTCCAAGAACGCACAAACAAAATATATTGAAACGTACGTTCGCCACGATACTTACCTAAGAACGAGTTACGAAAAGCGCATTACCCGACTGCTAAGAGAAATGAGCTTGCTGAAGCGGTAAACCTAGGCCACTAAATTTACAAGACGAGTCGATAGGACGAGGGTTAAGTCTGTACTTGTTTTCGAAATCCTAATGCTTTCATAGATAGTGCCTCGATATGAATAAACAGGCAGCAAGGTCGAAAGAATAATTTTTCCTATGGGTTAAAAATGCGCTCTGACAGCCTTGTTTCTTTTTATCACAACGTCGTCTGTTTACCAGCTGAAAGCGACCATCGCTGTGGTTTATTTTGTTATGACAGTCGGACATTTGATGAAATATCACTTTTTATTTTCAAGCGACTAGCTATTGGCGGGCTGGACAAAATGACCTCAAGGGCTGTTGTTTGGTGACTCTTGGTCTAGGCTGTCTTTGCTATCATATACTTCAGTTGTGTATTACTGTCCTGTATTTTGTACCTATAGAATTCTCTCCTGGTGGTGGGTGGGGAGAAAGTCTACAGCCAGCACATCTGATTGTGATTGATCGATTGAAACGCTGGTGTTCCTTCACTTAACATTTCGTGTGCTTGAATCGTTTTTGACTTTGACTTCAGAGTGAAAAAACTTGGCTTAAGAAGTTTGACTGTCTTCTTTTGTACTTTACTTTCATTCGACTGATCAGTGTCCTCATGTTATGCTTTTTCTTTCAAGTTTTCATTTCAGTCCTCGTTAAATAGTTAATTTATTAGATAATTTCTTCATTAAGATTCAGTTAATTCTCACACCTTTGCATTTCTATGACAGATTCCTTAGACAAAATATGCATAACAAAACTTTGTAGAATGGATGGCAACTGTTGTAGAAACTCGAGTCGAGGACGACTTTCCTTTTGTCTTCACTTTCGAAACATCGTCCATTATATTTGTGTTTCCACAACAGGAAATTGCTGTCCATTCAACTAAATTTCATATACATTTGTTTTGAACTCGTATTCTAAATATTTATATATTTATTGCATTTGTGTATAATAAAGTTTTTGTTTTGTAACAGTATGTAAGTTTAATAATAGATGAATTGCTAATTTTATTTAGGTTTAAGTCTATCAGTCAACATATTTTCCTGTATTCTTAATTAAACCTAACCAATAAGTGTCCTAAATGTAATTCAGATTATATGGTTTCTACCAGAAGAGTGTTAAAAATGTGTATAAAAGCTGTTGTTGTTTTGAATTAAGCACAAAGCTACACAATGGGCTATCTGTGCTCTGCCCACCACGGGTATCGAAACCCTGATTTTAGCGTGTTAGTCCGCAGACATACCGCTGAGCCACTGGGGGGCGTATGTAAAAGTATGCAGATATGAGACACAAGTCATACTCAAGTAGACATGTCAAATAGATATGCGATATACAGTTGTAATAAACTCATAAAAAAGATTATTTTAAACATTGATCAGTGCTAACAATGAACAAGAACGAAGAATAAAATAAAGCTTATTAATTAATAAACTTAAACCTAATTTATTACTAAAATTATTATAAATATTAGAATTCTGTACTTGTATGTTTATCATTATCTCTATAACAAAAATTCCAGTTATAATGATAATGTATATTGTGGTAAATATACAAAAGTTCAGTTTGGAATTGTTTCTGAAGAGTAAATGCAAGTTTAGTTGAGAAGATTTTGAACTAGTATATTCGTAAATTTGGGTTTAGACTCATAATATGTTCATTTGTATCATTTTGTTGTAAGTTATTGTTTTGGATATTTTAATTTCGATATGTGCTGGAGGGGGGTTATGATGATGGTAATGTAATCATTTCAAAAGTTCTTCTAATTTATAGTAACAAACATGCATTATAAACACGAAAATCAGGTAAGTAGTGAGTTAATGAGAACTTTATCTGTAATTTAGCCCATAGCTACACAATATGCTATCTGTGTTCTGCCCATCACTGGTGTCGAAATCCGGTTTACAGTAATAACGTTATTGTAATAACGTAGTAGAAAACAATATTTTGTTATGTCAATTGTGTTCTAAAGTAATTGAAACAGACTGTGTGGACTGTTGAAAAAGAAATAATTATTTAAAGCTCGGGATTTAACTGTGATAACCAACAGTGCAATGAACATTTTTATAAACAATGAACAATTTTATATGTTTTATCTTTGGCCAGTGAATAACATTATCAATGTTTAAATCACGTTGATCATCAAGAAAAGTTATTAACTATCAAACAGAATTCAAGAAGTAAGATTAATATTCCACTGCTCACGAAGAAAACATTATTTTTCCTTACAATTGAGGTGTATACTATGTGTACATTATTACAACTGTGTAATTTTAATGAATTAAATAAGATCTTTCATAATAAACTCGTTAATAATTTTGAACCATCAGGTAATAATGATCGTATCAAAATGAATATATACTAGAATGCACTCTTACAAAAATTAGTTCATGGGATATAAGATTCTGATATTAAACCTTGAATGTCTGTAATGTTTTTGGTGTTGTATTTTTCTTAGTTATTAATATATCTTCAACATATACAAAAAAAATGTTTTTTAATGTGATTCTAATGAACAAAATATTTTGTATGTTTTTATTTTTATTTTAAATAAGTTAGTTCGTTGATATATCGGGAACAAAGCTACATGTTTCAGAGAATTCTTAAACACATTTTTAATGATTCTTAAAACAAAAGCTACACCAACATGCAGCTGTATTTAAACTACTTATACATGAAAAATATGTATAAACTAATGTTAATTGAACGCTTTCATACTTTCAATTTCATATGGCTGTCAAGTGAACTACTAATCTACCTGTTACTCATACCTTAATGTAAATTCTATTCTTCTGTACAAAGTATAAAATTGTTCGAAATACTTAAAAACAGGACATTACAACATGAGTTTAACAGTTGAAAAATAATTTTATTCGTCGTTACGGTGTTAAACACTAATATTGAAGTAATTTGTTTGTCAATTTTGAGAAAGTTGCAGAATTATGTTTTATAAACTGACAAGAATCTTTTAATCCATATTCTAGCTTATCAACCCAACAAAACTTATATTGTTACTGTCTTCTTCATCAATAAATTATTCAAAGAACAGTAATAAATTGAATTCCGAAGAGTTCGAATGCTTTTGAAGTCTGACCTCACAAGGGGGCAAAGAAAGAGTTTCTCGCAGTGAACAAGTAAGCTACCTCAATATTATTTTAAAATTTTGGTCCTTACGATGTGTTAATTTTATTCTGAGATTCATGATACAATGTGTGTGTACTCAGTTTTCTTCCTGAAATGTGTATAGTACAATAAACGCAAGGTTATTTTGAGATGACAATTAAGGTAGCAATCAATAAGTTTACTATATTTTCATGTTTCTTTCATTAACTGACGTAATGAGATCACGTTAGGCTTACCATAAAATCACTATGAACAAGAATCAAGAGTTGTTTGTTTGTTTTCTGAATTTTGCGCAGAGCTACAGGAAGGCTATCAATCTGCGCTAGCCGTCCCAAATTTGGCAGTGTAAGACTCGAGAGAAGGCAAATAGTCATCACCACCCATTGCCAACTCTGGGGTACTCTTTTTTTACGAACGAATAGTGAGACTGACCGCCATATTATAACGAAACCACGGCTAAAAGTGCGAGCATGTTTGTTGTGACGGAGAATCAAGAAAGAAAACAAGTTCACGGCAAGAGCCACATTGAACTTTTTGAAACATACTTTTGTATTGATTGATTGATTGATTGATTTAGTGTTTTATGGCACAAAGCAACGAGGCTATCTGCGCCAAACAACCGGTAAAAATGTAGTAAAAGACATAAATGGAAATGAAGGTAAAACAAAAAAAGGTATAAAACCAGTGTTGACACCTAGTCTACAAGGTTAAGATAGAAGGCAAAGTGTAAAAAGTTGTAAGGTAGGTATTCTATCATAAAGGTATAATCATAACCCGCCAGGAAGACTAACAGGCAGGTACAAGACCTACCGTCAGTCACCTGAAGTTGGTCTTTCCAGTCCTGGTTCTGGGTTATGTGTCATAGCAACTAGTATCAAAATGTAAAAGAATAGAACTATTAAAAAACACACAGCAAAAACGCAACAATGAGTAACCAAATGTTCAGTAAAAAGAGAAAAGTCACGTAAATGGAGTAAAATTGGTAAAGGAAAATGAAGGTAAAAACAAAACAGCAATTAAAACAGAAAATGGTGTAAAAACCAATGGTGACACCCAGTCTTCAAAGTTATAAACTATTTACTCTCGCATAATAATAATGATCATAACCCGCCAGGAAGACTAACGAACAAGTTCAAGAATCACCATCAGTCACCTGAAGTTGGCCTTTCCAGTCCTGGTTCTGGGTTATGTGTCATAGTAGCTATTATCAAAATGTAATAGAATAAAAGTTTAAAAAGACACTCAGCAAAATCATAATAAAGAGTAGCCAAATGTCCAGTAAAAAAAATAAAAGTCAAGTAAATGGAGTAAAATGTGTAAAGGTAATTGAAGATAAAAACAAAATGGCAATTAAAACAGGAAATGGTGCAAAAACCAATGACGACATCCAGTCAACAAAGTTGTACAGGCCAACCTGTAGCAGAATGGGAATGATCATAACCCGCCAGGAAGACTAACAGGTAGTATATAAATCACTGTCAGCCACCTGAAGTTGGTCTTTCCGTCCTGGTTCCGGGTTATGAATCAATATGGCCAGTACAAAAAGGTTGTAAAAGCACGAAATGATATGCAGCGAAAGTATAACAGTAACTCGCCAGGAAGACTAACGAGTAGTTCAAACAGACAGTTCAAACAGAAGCGTTAGTCACCTGAAGTTGGCCTTTCCAGTCCTGGTGTCGAGTTATGTAATGTTCTGGCTATTGTTTAATGTCGCATTGAATGAGAGAGAATAAAACTTTAAAAAGGAGCCACAATTAAAAAGGTGTAAAGAATAAATATACCACACTTAAATAAGATTAAAAAGATTAATGGCCATTAAAAAATTAAAAACGTTATTAAGGTGGACATAGTCATCATCACCAATAACTCTGTCCAATGTTACAGATTGATGCTGGGAAAAAAATATGTTTAAAGTATTGCCGTCGTTGAGGATTGTAACGATGGCAAGAAAGTAAAACATGGCTGATAGTGATTTGAGTGTTACACAAACTACACATTGGTGCATCAGTTCCAGATAAAAGAAAATGATGAGTTAAAAAACTGTGACCAATGCGTAGCCTAGTGAGAACAACTTCTTCCCTCCGAACTTTACGGAAGCTAGATGGCCAAACTCCAATTTTGGGTTTAATTTGAAAAAGTTTATTGTCGCGTTGTTCACTCCAAGTGGACTGCCAACTGGCACGGAGCCGAGCTTTGAAGACAACACCATAGTCCATGTACGGAATAGGCATAGGGGTGATGGAGCTGAGGCATACATATTTAGCTGCCATGTCTGCAAGCTCGTTCACATGAATACCAACATGGCCTGGTATCCAGAAAAACTGAATTGAAGTAGCTGCTAATGAGAAATGGGCCAGTCGGTTTCGAATATCTGCTAGAATAGGATGTGAGCTAATGTGAAGTGATTCCAAGGCAAGAATAGAACTAAGCGAGTCAGTATAAATAGTGCAGTTGGAGTACTGCTCAGCTGCAATATGATCAAGGGCAAGAGATATTGCATACAGTTCAGCGGTGAACACAGAAGCTGTAGAGGGGATTCTGTGTGCAACTACTGACCCACAGCAAACCATAGCAGAGCCCACTGAATTTCCTGATTTGGAACCATCTGTATAAATGGGAACTGAATGATTGTTTGAAAGATATTCATTGAATAAAAGACGGTACTTCCAGTCTGGAGTATCCGCCTTTTTTAGGTGATTGAAAGAAAGGTCACACTTGGGGGCTGTAATAAGCCATGGTGGGATGCGTCGACATGTGGAATCTGCAATATTATCCAAGGACAGACCCAATTCATCCAATTGCGCCCGGATGCGAAGGCCAAACGGAGCAATGACAGATCGTCTGTTCTGAAAAAGTACTGCCCACCGAGGAAGGAAAACACATTCCCAGGTGGGATGCTTTGGTAAGGAACGTAGTTTCGAAGTATATTGTAAAGACAGTTGCAAACGGCGAAGGTGTAGAGGAGGTTCATGAGATTAAATGTATATGCTTTGAACTGGAGAGGTACGGAAAGCTCCGGTGCAGAGTCGAAGACCTTGGTGATGAATGGGGTCCAGTATCTTTAAGGCCGAGGGTCTGGCAGAGCCATAGACCATTGATCCATAGTCAAGTTTCGATCTAATAAGAGCACGATATATCTTCAACATTGAACGGCGATCTGCCCCCCAACTGGTAGAAGAGAGGACACGAAGGATGTTCAGTGTTCTTGTGCATTTGACCCGAAGCTGCTTTAAGTGTGGTATAAAGGTCAATTTACGATCAAAGATAAGCCCCAAGAACTTTGTCTCTGGGACCACTGGCAGCAAAACTTCACCGATATGAAGTTCAGGATCAGGGTGAATACCTCGTCGGCGGCAAAAGTGCATGCATACAGTTTTGGAAAGAGAGAAATTAAAGCCATTCGCAAGAGTCCACTTCTGTACACGATTGAGGGCAGTTTGTAGTTGCCGCTCAATATATCTCATGTTTGATGACTGACATGAGATGTGAAAGTCGTCAACATATAGCCCATTCGTAACGGTGAGAGGGAGTTGTTCAGTGATGGCATTTATCTTTATACTGAAAAGTGTGACACTCAATATACAGCCTTGAGGGACTCCAAGTTCCTGTACAAAAGAACGTGAAAGTGCCGAACCTACACGAACTTGGAATCTCCTGTCCATTAAAAAATTTTTAATAAACATGGGTAGATGGCCACGTAACCCATATGTATGGAGGTCTCGCAAAACGCCATACCTCCATGTTGTGTCGTAAGCCTTCTCTATGTCAAAGAATATCGATACAAGGTGTTGGCGGTTGAGAAAGGCCTCTCTGATAGATGTTTCAAGACGAATTACGTGGTCTATGGTGGAGTGCTGTCGACGGAACCCACACTGGGTGGGTGAGAGGAGGTTGTTTGATTCAAGGAACCAAACAAGACGAGCATTAACCATCCTTTCTAAAGTCTTACAGAGACAGCTCGTCAAAGCAATTGGACGATAGTTTGAAGGAATCTTCGGATCTTTCCCTGGCTTAGAGAAAGGTAAAATAATAGCCTGGCGCCAGGCATCAGGAAAAACATTCTCCTGCCAAATCCGGTTGAAGATAGTCAGAAGGACATCAAGAGAATCAGGAGAGAGATGGTGTAACATGTCATAATGAATATCATCAGGTCCAACAGATGTACTGGCAGACCGATGAAGGGCCATTTTCAGTTCCACCAGGGTAAAGGGACTATTATAGTCAAAGAAACAGTCAGTTTGAAAAGAAAGAGGTGATCGCTCTGCCCGAGTCTTGATGGCCAGGAAGGTGGAGGAACAAGCAGAAGTGCTAGATACCCGGCAAAAGCTTTCACCTAGAGTGTTAGCGATGTTTCGGACATCAGTCACCTCCTGACCATCAGAGAGTAAGATTGAGAGGGGAACAGAAGTGTAGTGCCCATTAACCTTTCGAATCTTGTCCCATACGATCTTGGAACTGGTGGTAGAAGATATGCTGGTTGTGAACTTTATCCAAGATTCCTTCTGGCTTTGACGTCTTACCCACCTAGCATGTGCTCGGGCCCGCTGGAAAGCAACCCGATTTGAAAGTGTGGGATATCTGCGAAAAGTATCCCAGGCCCGTTTTTGAGCCTTCCGTGCTAAGTTGCAAGTGGAATTCCACCATGGACGAGGATATCGTGGGAAACGTGTCGAGGTTTTAGGAATACACTGAGCAGCTGCATGTATAATACAATCAGTTACCGCTGCAACACAGTTGTCTATTGATGGCTGATTTACGATGACAGGATCAAGTTCTGCGAGAGCAGTGAAAGTGGACCAGTCTGCCTGATCCAGCTTCCACCGGGGCACGCGGGTAGGGTGGCATCGACCACGGCCAGTCTCTCTCAAAATGATCGGAAAATGATCACTGCCTAGTGGATTTCTGTCAACCCTCCATGAAAAATGGGAGAATAATGAAGGGGAGCAAACTGAGAGATCAATGGCAGTGAATGACTGACTTGGTGCATGAAAGTAAGTGGAAGAACCAGTATTGAAAAGAGAAAGATCGTGATCAGAGAGCATCTGCTCTACAGATCGACCCCTCCCATCAATAACAGCACTTCCCCAGAGGGGATGGTGTCCATTAAAATCCCCCAGGATTAGAAATGGAGATGGTAACTGTTCAACGAGAGCATCCAGGTCTGATTGATCATATGTCTCTCCAGGGGACAGGTACAGAGAACAAACAGTGATGGTACGACCCAAGGAAATACGGATGGCTACGGCCTCCAAGGGTGTATTGAGTGACAAAGACAGGGTGGGCACATGTTGATCAACCAAAAGTGCCACCCCTCCATGTACTCGACCATCACACAACTTGTCATTTCTGTACAGAGAAAACTGCCGAATGGAGACTGTATCAGCAGATTTGAGAAATGTTTCTTGTAGAGAAAGACAAACAGGATGGTAGGAAGCAATCAGCGTTTTGATATCATCCAGATTAGAACGTAAACCTCGACAGTTCCATTGTATCAAGGTGGCCATTTTTAAGGACGGGCAGGTGAAGTGGTTGGAGAACCCTTCGGTTTATGACCTCGTCTTTTGTCTTTCTTCGGAGGAGGTCTATCAACCTCCATGGATCCTGCTCTGGGTCGAGTGGGCAGGTTTTTGTTATTGGAAGAGGAATCAAGTGACTGAGGACGCGGACGAATAATTGTTTTGTTTATTGTGGTGGGAGAAAATGATATATCAGAAGAAATGCCTGTATTTGAAACTGAAGGACATGAATCTTGAGGTTTGTTGGAAGTTGTGGGAGGAACAGAGATGGGTGTGGAAGTCGATTCATCTACTGTTTTAACCACAGAGGTCAAAAGGCTTTTCATTTGTTTTGAAAACGATTCTTTTGGAGGCACAGAGAGATCTGTCTGCACTTCCACTGTAGTTGTGGAATGGAGTGCAGCAGCATATGTCCGAGATGGGATTGTGGACATCAATTTCCGAGCCTCAGGATAACTAATGTTATGTGTTGTTTTCAAACGCTGCACCTCTTTTTCCTCCAACCATTTTGGACAAGAATGAAAGTAAGAGGGGTGAGAACCATTGCAGTTGACGCAATGTGGGTTTACGTCACAATCATAGGCATCGTGGTCCTTGCCTCCACAACGAGCACAAGTCAGGGAACCACGACAAGATGTCTTTGAGTGGCCGAATCTCTGACATTGAAAACATCGAAGAGGGTTTGGAATGTATGGCCGAACCCTGCAAATGAGATAACCTGCTTTGATGGTGGCGGGTGCTCGTGGTGAAGTGAACGTTAAAACAAGGGTATTTGTTGGCAGTGTAACTCCATCTTTGCGAGTGGAGATGCGCCTCACTGCAGAAACTCCTTGAGTGGAAAGACCGGCGAGAATCTCCGATTCAGGAACATTCTTCAAATCCCTTTCAACAATAACTCCTCGTGAAGTATTCAAAGTAGCATGGGGTGTAACCTCAATAGGTATATCGCCAATTACCTTTGATTTCAAGAGGAGTTCACTGTGTTGGGATGTGGATGTTTCAACCAGTATGTCACCAGATCGAAGCTTCTTTACTGACTTTGGAGAGCCAGCAAGTCCCTCTAGCCCCTTTTGAATAAAAAAAGGGGACATTTGCCCTAAAGGTTTTTCTGAAAGAGAATGCAATATCAGAAAATGAGGTACGTGTGTTACTGATGTTGGAGATTGCTGTTCTGTGTATTCAAGACGTGGTCGCTTACCCATTGACTGTTTTTTTACAATTTTACTTACATTTTTTGAAGGATCCATAGGAAAGAGAAAAGTTTCGGTACTCACTGACCCCACCCACCATGGAGCCCTACAAGGGGACGCACTACAAAGTCATGCAAGGACAATGCAGCAACGCCAGGGTTTCGTGAGCACTATACCCAAACACCAGCATCAGGCACAATGTCCACAACACCCGTTGAGAACTTCCAACACTGGTACTTGGTTGGCTCTAGCCCAGGTGGACCAGCCGATTGACCCAAGGGGAGCCACCCAAGGGCCGCCCGTCTACAGGAATTCGAGGCCAAAGTGGTGTGTTAGGGTTGGACCCCTCAACCACCAGGATCCTCTCCTCCCCTTCACGGGTCGCCACGCACGGCAAACACGTGGGTGGATGTTTAGATCCCAGAGAAGGTAACCAGACAGAACAGAACCTTCCCTGGGAGGTCCCCTCACCACGTACAGGAATCCACTCCGAGGGGCATACTTTTGTACTTTTGTAACGTAATCAAGATGTTCTCGATTCCACCCCATTATCGGTAATGAGCTGATTTCTCTGAGTGATCTGTAATATCTCTTCTCAGATACGAAACGTTTTCTTCATTATTGTTTGAAGCTATGGTTAAAAGCCTTTGTTTAAATTTCTAATTCATAGCTTAAGATGTTCTGGAAGATCTTATGTTTTTGGTTGAGGATTTCGATAGTAAATTTTTATATTTAATTATATTAACTTTACAACATGCCCCCAGTGGTTCAGCGGTATGTCTGCGGATTTACAACTCTAAAAACCAGGTTTCGATAACCGTGATAGGCAGAGCACAGATAGCCCATTGTGTAGCTTTGTGCTTAATTCAAAACAACCTTACAATATACCATTGATTCTGTTCATATAACGTATATCTCTTAGTAGAAGAAATTACTCGTGTAATTCTGTGTGAGCGATCATCTATTTTACTCATTTAACTGTTGATAGATGATACTCTCTACACACATAGCTCTTAATAGAAAACTAAATGTCCAACTCATGTAACCCTTGGTAGACAACCTTTTCCACTCGTGATGTTCTTGATGGAAGACTTGCTGTCTTATGTTAATAGACAACCTTCTGTCTTATTCACGTAACTACTGATGGAAAAACAAGTTTAACTCATGAACTTCTTGGTATAATT
The DNA here is from genome assembly GCA_011833715.1 of Carcinoscorpius rotundicauda. NCBI lineage: Eukaryota > Metazoa > Arthropoda > Merostomata > Xiphosura > Limulidae > Carcinoscorpius > Carcinoscorpius rotundicauda. The sequence goes on from CM022395.1 coordinate 55,803,181, forward strand.
GTTTTTGTCTTACTTATTCTTGAAGGAATATTTTATTTCTTCACGTTTTGTGAGACGTCTATCTTACATTATAAAAATAACGTGCATTCTTACTTTTTAAATTGCTGGTGAAGATATTTCTAATCTTATTTTTTAAACCTAGTCTGAAATATTGTTATTGATACAAAAAGTAATTTGATTTTTGATAATATAACTCGTACATTACGCACCTATAACTGCTTAGAAAAATGAATATTTTTTGTTGTTACAATAATCGTACGTAATTAAAGTTAAGTGTGTGTTGTCTTATAGCAAAGCCACATCGGGCTATATGTTAAGTCCACTGAAGACAACCCTTGATTTTAGCGTTGTAAATTCGTAGACTTACTGCTGTACATTATTAAATTATTTAAAATACATTAAATAAATGCAGCAGAAGGAAAAAACCTTAATATATAAATCACTACACTATAACGAACAGGTCAAGCATATCTTTGTTCAAAGGTTATTTATTACATGAAGTACTTGCCTTTTAAACGAAAAAACTCATATCCAACAACTGTTTATCACAGGAATGGTCTGTTATACTTTCTCTTGTTCTGTGCCATTATTGAATGGCTGATGCTTCTAATTGAACAGATGTTCATTTGTTAGTAAAATTTTTCACACCGCTGTCAACGTAAAGTGCAATTCTATATGCTTGTAATATGTGATAAATGAAATTTCTGGTAAGCAAATGAAACACTCGACTTTCGATCCTATAAAAATCATCCAGTATGTAAACTCAAGTATTATGAGCAATCCAAACGACAGGTGGCGAATTCTTAGTTAAGGCTTAACGCGAATTGTTGTGGTGCGTACTTCAAAAGGATAATTTAGTTTATATTGTTCAGCATTTAAAAAGATTGCGCAATAAAAGCTTTTAAGACAGACTCCATATACATTAGCTGAACAATTTTATTTATAGACTGCAATTCGCATATAAAACACGTTACACTGCTTAAGTGCATTACGTCAATAGAAAACTAGATTTGTGTTTGTTTACGAAATCAAGTTGATATGGAGACAGATGTTTAAGGGTCCTACATTACATGGGGACATTAGATGATGTAGAAGAAAAGCCCTAGAGGGTTCACTTAATGACGTCATGTGTACGGCAAAGAATAAAAACTGTTTAAACACCAGGTGGCGAGGTAGTGAAAATAATCTCCTCGGTTGAAATGAGAGTTTGAAATGGAGTGAAGCCTGAATATTAGAAAACAAAACTTATTCGCTAACATTGACTAGAAGAATCAAGGTAAATGTTAATTTATTGGTCTTTCCATCTACATATATATTTACATATTACTTAATTTGCTGTTCATTAAAAGAATTTTGATTTGAAATGTTTGGTTGTTGCTGTGGCTGAGACAATGGCATGACGCATAAATTAATATGAACTTTGATTTCGGTGTTAATGTAAGTTGTTGTTTTTGAGTCTGTTTTATTAATTTATAGTATTTATTTACAGATAAAATATGTTGTTGTTGTTTTTAATTAACCACAAAGCTACACAATGGGCTATCTGTGCTCTGTCCACCACGGGTATCGAAACCCGGATTTTAGCGTGTAAGCCTGCAGAAATACCGCTGATCCACTGGGGAGCCAGATAAAATAATTTGCAGAAGTACTTTGTCTTCTGACTTGAAGACAAAAGGCGGAAAACTTTCGAAACGTCGTCCTTTACACTTCTGTCTCCACAACAAGCAGTTGCCTCCATTCCACAAAGTTTCATCACTTAATTACCTACTTTAACAACTATTCTAAGTGACATAAACAAGAAAGAGGACTCATAACTTTTAGAAATACCTGTTCCACCCCTTTCGGCGGGATATACTCATTTAGGAGAAAAGGGCGAAGAAGATTCAAGCTTCTAGCCATTGTTGTGTGTAATCTTTATTTAAGGAAAATGATTAGTGCATATTTACAAACTTTCAACATTATGCAAACGAAGATGTCATACCATATGCGTAACATCTGGACGAAACTTTAGACGGATGCAGTATGTAATCAAGTCTATATAATCACTGCCTTATTGGATCACATTTTTGGTACTTATATGATACCACATGAAATTGTCTCTTCCAAGCAAAACACCTGATCCAATAAATACGTCAACGAGTTTTATCAGTAACCTTTTGGGTCTTTTTAGCTTATCTGTGCACATACTGTCTGCACAGTTTTCAGCCCAAAAACCTGTAATGTACTGGTAACTACGTGTTAACAAAATGCAGAAAAACTAACACTAGTTAAATTAACAGTTTTAGACAGTTCTTCGCCTTGCAGTGTACAAACAATAATTACAGCCAGTAACTTGACTGCACGGTTACCATAATTAAAATTAGTACTGGAATGTCTTTTGACATGAAAACATAATAGCCTATTATAGATTTTTTTTCAGGGAAAACAGTGTTTGATCTGTTACTTGCGTTATAGCATTAGCTGATGGGACAAATTCAGACCGTGTTTATCTCACATCTGCAACATATTTTAGCTCACCTGGTATGTTATTTATATTTGCACATAACTTCCTTTAGGTGCCTAAATCTAAAATTCTAGTGGTTGAGTCAAACTTTTTCACAACTATCACATGCCTATTGATGATACCAACAATGATATGAGGACAAATTCTGCATTCACTGTAAGCTTGTTATCGTTGGCAAGTGAATAGCAAGATTGAGCAGAATTCTGGCAGCTCCTTTACCAATTAATAAATACATACGTTGCAACCATGTTTCTTTTACAATATCATAACAAGCCATGTCTCACCTTATGTGTGCCAAACGTTACACTACCTCCATAGAAACAGATTCATACCTATCTCCCAGATCAATAGTGAGATCTGATCTGTGAGCCACCTAGTTTAAATTAATAGGCATTCATATCCTCCCATCCTTTCTTCATATATTGTCTGCTATTCAGTGTATTTACTTCATACTCAAGGTCCTCTAGATGCACAAGGAAATAATACCCATGTCACTAACGACCAAACTGTTGACAATTTGAATATTTATTATTTAACGCCATTGACATGGTTTTTGAATATATCCCCGTCTGCATGATTATCACAGAGGGATAGCAGTTGCAAAATATCTCTGCTACTCCAATGGCAGTTAAGCCGAAAAAGTTACCAATCGAAGTTTATGAGTGTGAAGACATCTATTGAAACTTTTTTAATGTGACACTGATACTCTTTACAGAGCTATTGCAGGCTTTCTGCACCCAGCAGTTTGGTTAAAGTTACCACCTCTAATCACTTTTAACTAATTACATGATTTCGTTTAGAAACGTAATCTCTAATGCTCATACAGTGTCACAAGGATCCGTTGAAAAAATCCCTTATCAAATTTATTGGCAAGAATACATTTTCTATTGACCGCTATTATGCTTGAGTGTGCTATTGTAAATGTAACAATTCACAAGTGTATGTAGCTGGATTTTTGATATTACCAGTTTTATGAACTTTAAAAATTTGTCCAATGGATATATACATATATGTAATTTACTGTGTCAAAAGCAATAACATAACTCTGTCATTATGGCTTCCTAGATGCATAAAGTTGAAGGGAATCAAATGTTTTAACATTCAAATTGAAGATCACGTGTTTTATTATTTGTTCGTATGTTCGGGTATTCCAAGCTGAAACCTGAGATAGCAGTTTGATTCTTCTTACCTTGTCGAAACTTTAGACAATAAAAGAAAACTTACCTCATATATCTACGTGAAGTTGTAGATTGGTAGTTTTATTTGCAATAAACGGCTGTTGGTTTAAAGACGATTCCACGTTTTTATTAGCCTAAACCTTAAATTCCAATAGGCATTACTCCCTGTAGTCCTCTTGAGTGATGCATTGCCATGTTGATAGCATTATCACTCAGAGCAGTTTGAATATAAGGTGTTTGTTGTGTAAACATTTCTGTCTTTATTTATTTCTGTCTGGTCCAAGGCACAGAATGTTGACCACACTATCTAACGACGAGTAGGGTAATAATGGGGAAATCATCTGTCCAACCACAGCTCATCTTTCAGAATTATTAGAGTAGATTCAGCGTGGAATCTCGAAAATACTGGATACTGATGCACACCTTCACAAAAAACACCAGTATGTCTCTGGTCAGTGGTTTTTTTCGAACATACACTGCTGGCCAAAATCTTAAAACCAATTAACACAAAGATAAAATGTGCATTTTGCGTTTTTAGACTCAACCACTTATTATAAAAATAAGAAAAGGGAAAAAAAACATTTTAGCATGTAATAGGAAAAATGTGAACACTACAAAATTAGCTTAAATACTAACTGGTCAAAAGTTTAAGACCATGCTGAAAAGAAGTCCTACGTAGGGTAGGAAATGCCCAACAAGAGGTCTCAGTAGTGAGTTGCAAGGCCGTTATTGCGAATAACTGCAATTATTCGCTAAAGCATGGTCGATATAAGCGTTCGCAGAAGGATGGCTGGAAGTTTATTTCAAGCGGTAAAGATGGCTTCATGAAAATCGTGCACTGTTTGAAATCGACGTTCATTTCTATAGACTTTCCTTGCCATCCACCCCAAACATTTTTAATGGGGTTTAGTTCGGGCGAACATGTTTGATGGTCCAAAAGAATCACATTATTCGCCATGAAAAAGTCCTTTGTCATGCGGACATTGTGGATTGCAGCATTGTTCTGCCGAAAGCCCCCGCTAGTACAGCGGTAAGTCTACGAACTTACAACGCTAAAATCAGGGGTTCGATTTCCCTCGGTGGGTTCAGCAGATAGCCCCATGTGGCTTTGCTATAAATAAAACACACACACCCTGCTGAAAGATCCAGTCATTTCCACACAAGCGAAGGCATTCAATCAATAAGGATGCTCATTCCAACATGCCAATGTAATTAGCTGCTGTTTGACGCTCGTGTTTAACCTAAAGCTCCATTGTTTTATGGAAGGAGAAAGTACCCCAGATCATGTTAAACCTCCTCAACTGTATCATGTATAAAATGTCTCCGGTGGGATATCCTTATCGTGCCAGTAACGTTGGAAGCCTTCTAGACCGTTCAGGTTAAATTTTTTCTCATCAGAGAACAAAACCTTCGTCCACTTTTCTACGTTCCATGTTTGGTGTTTCTCAGCAAAGTTTAACCGAGCTGTTTCATGGTGTGGAAAGAGGCGGGACCTTGGAAGATGTTTACTGTTTTCAAAGCCTTTCTCTCGTAGATGCCGTCTTATTGTTCTTGAGCTGCATTCTGCGTCTGTAATGGCCTAAATCTGGTTCGACGATGGGCTGATGTCTTGCTGGACAAACCGTAGAATCCTGCTGCTTAACGCCGGCGAAATTTTTTTGAGCCAACCACTTGAAATTCTCGCTCCATATCCCTCAAGGTCTTTTAAGAAATTTGCAACAGCAGTTTTACGACGCCCAATCTCGCCAGCAATGGCACGTTGAGAGAGACATTGCTTTTGCAGCTCGAAAATTTTGCCACTTTCAAACTCTGTTAACGTTTTAGCCTTTGCCATGTTTTTACCCAATGTAACAAAGGAGATATCAGTGGGAGATTTGACAACGCCAATGTTTCAACACAAATGACGAAATTTCGTAACGTGTTTACTGCTTAACGTTTCAGTATGGTCTTAAAATTGTGACCAGCGAGTATTTAGGCTAATTTCATAGTGTTCACATTTTCTCCATTGAATGCTAAACAAGTTTGTTTGTTTTCATTTTCCTTTTTCTTTTACACCAATAACTCTGGACAGACCAGAGCTAAGTTCAGTTTTGTCTCGGTTAGTTGTTAAAGTAATGTTTATAAAAGTGCCCAAAATAACTCCACATTTAGTATAGGAATTGGGACCCTCTGATTTCACCCTTAGATCAATACAGGTCTCCATTTTATGTCATAGTTTTTACAAGAAAAGAAACGCATATAAAATAGTGACTCACAAAGCCGACAAGAGAAAGAAACTCTGGAGAATAAACGAAGACACAACTAACTGTTGCCTTCAGAATAAATAGATCCTGGTCATTTATTACTTTGTTGGAAAGTATTTATACTGTAAAAAGTTTTTATTAAAATAATTTGTCAATGAAAAGTGTTGTTTGATATTACATTACATTCATTAAATTAATAAACTTTTAATATGTTTTACGTAAATAACGTATTTATGATTGTAGAAATTAATTATTTCTACGTGTGTGTAATTTTCTGTGCTAATGATTTTTTAAAAGGAACTTCATCGTATAAAGAAGTGACAGCCTTATGGAAAGCAGACAGGGTACCATTAAGGACGATGTTTCAGCAGCAGCAGAAAACGTAAAGAACGTGTCTTTAAATGAAATGGCAACTGCTGCAGTACTCCTGCCCTCTGATCCATTTGAAACCTATCGTGGTTTCAGTTTCCGTTTTGTTTTTACTCTGGTTGGCTGTCTTATAATATTGAGCAACGTTACTGTTATTGGATCGCTTGTTATTAGTCGCCGTCTTCGGTTCTCCGGTTTCTACCCAGTTGTTAGCCTTGCTATAGCTGATTCACTGGTTGGCTTCCATATCCTACAGTTTAGCGTATTTCACCTTCCAGAAACGCCTACTGTTCAATTCTGTCTTGTACTGATGAGCACAGGCACTACATGCATCTTAGCTTCTGTATTAAATATTTTGATTATCGCAGTTGACCGATACATTTATATCAGGTATGGCATTCACTATTACATTTGGATGACTAAACAAATGACCACAGCCATTATCATTTTATCCTGGGCTACAAGTATCATTTTCGGCTATGCTCCAGTGTATGGATGGTGGAGTGGCGTCTTTAATAACAGGTAAGGGCTGGATAACGCTAAATAGAACTTTCAAATAAACTAATTTGTAGAGTTGATTTGTTCGTTTTTTTAACATCAGTTAAAGCCATGAATAAACTTTGCTGAGATATTTACTTGTGTTTTGTAGAATATGAATCCGCTTAGCAATAACTAATCTTGATAACCATTAACGACTTTATGTGATATAAACCTGTGTTTGACAGAGTCAATACCCATTTGAAAGTAATCCATTGATTATACCTAGCTTTAGGTTATTAAATTGGGTTTGGCACGACATGACCAAGTTGGTTAAGGTGTTCGACTCGTAATCTGAGGGTCGCGGGTTCGAATCCCGGTCGCACCAAATATGTTCGCCCTTTCATCCGTGAGATCGTTATAATGTGATGGTCAATCGCATTATTCGTTGGTAAAAGAGTTGGCGGTGGATGGTGATGACTAGCTGCCTTCCGTCTAGTCTTACACTGCTAAATTAGGGACGGCAAGCACAGATAGCCCTCGAATAGCTTTGTGCAAAATTCAAACAAACAAACAATTTGGGTTTCATAAACTCAATGCCTATTTGAAAGTAATCCACTGATCACACCTAGTTTTAGGATACCCTCTAATGTTTCGTAGAACTACTTCTAGTTCTAGTTCTACTTCTATTGTTAAAATAGATTAACTCTCTTGACAACATTTAATTAACATAAGATATCCATCCACCTGTGTTTAACCAAATCAATACTCTTTTTATCAATCAGTTTTCTCTCTTGTTAGCACTTAATATTATTCTTGGATATTCACCTGTGCTTATAAGATGGAAGAACAAGTGAAGTCCCATTTATAAAATTCAACATTGACTTAAACACCTTTATTTAGTCGAACTTTTTAATTGAAGAAACGATCTGCTTAATATCACTTAGAAATAATAATTAATTTTTTACATAAAACTGTGTTTCTGTGCCAGTATTTGTGTGTGTGAATAATATTTATTCTCATTTCAATTTTGAAAAGACTCAACAACAAATATTTTTGCCTTTTAGGTGTAGTGTACGGGAAATGTTGGCGAAGGAATATCTTCTCTTATTGGCTATTGTATTTTTCCTATCTCCTTTTGCAGTAATTACAGTTTTGTACTTTAACATTTTTTTCAATGCTTATACTAAAAGAATTCAAGATATGGATCAAATAAATAGACTCCATAGCAGCAAGGAACAAGACGCGATTGTTAAAATCCACAAAAGATCTGAAAGAATAAGAATGATCCGAAGAATGAGATCCTGGAAGATTGTAGTTGTTGTTTTTTTAGCGTTTTTATTTACATGGATGCCATATTTATTCTTTATAATAATCTTTAATACGAACAAAGAAGAAAGTTCACCCTCAACTCCTTCGGAAAAAAAGGCTTACGACGTTTTAGCTCTTTTCGGGTATCTTCACTCCGGTTGTAATCCCTGCATTTACTTCTACTGGCAGAAGACATTTATTAAGAATATAAAAAAAATTATTTGTTGCAACAAACAACGGATATATCCGGATCCATCCAACACTAAGGCGTCAGTTTTTCATATCGATGGCATTCCTGTTTTTAGCTCATATTAATTTTTTGTTTGTTTGTTTTGAATTTCGCACAAAGCTACTCGAGGGCTATATGTGCTAACCGTCCCTAATTTATCAGTGTAAGACTAGAGGGAAGGTAGCTAGTCATCACCACCCACTGCCAACTCTTGGGCTACTCTTTTACCAACGGATAGTGGGATTGACCGTGACTTTATAACGCCCTCACATCTAAAAGTGCGAGCATGTTTGGCGCGACGGGGATGCGAACCCACGACCCTTAGATTACGAGTCGCACGTCTTAACACGCTTGGCCATGCCGGGTCCTCATGTTAATTTTAACGTTTTCTTTGAATATGAATTAAAATAAAAATCCACTGGGAAAAAGTTTCCATCATTTATTTTGTACAATACATGAGTATTTTAGGACTGAAAGTTTCTTCTTGTAATTACTGGATAAAGAAAAATGCCAACAAAAATGAGTAAATAAGAACTCGTTACATTTGCGGTTCCAAATAATGTCTTGTTTGTTTGTTTTGAATTTCGCGCAAAGCTACTCGAGGGTTATCTGCGCTAGCCGTCCCTAATTTAGTAGTATAAGACTAGAGGGAAGGCACGTAGTCATTACCACCAACCGCCAACTCTTGGGCTACCCTTTTACCAACGAATAGTAGGATTGACCATCACATTATAACGCACCCGCGGCTGAAAGGGTGAACATGTTTGGTTCGACCGGGATTCAAACCCGCGACCCTCGGATTACGCTTTGCCATTCCGGGCCCCCCAAATAATATCTTCATATCGAAAAGTATCGTTAATATACATATAAATAAATCTAAGCTCTCTTATCACCTTCCGTCCTCAGTGAACTTGTACATTAAAGTGTAGTTTCAGTTGACTTGGATTTAAAATTTATGTTTTATTAATGAACACAAGTTCGTTTTTTTGTGTATCTTAGTTATGTCATTTTATTGATGCTGAAAGGTTTTTTTATGTTTTGTCTCGAAACTTTAACGTCGTTGTTGTATACAAACAATGATTTAAATAAACAGTCTCAAGCTTAATTTGATTGCTTTGTAATGGGTTTGTACTGTACGGGGACAAATTTTCATTGTTCTTCCGACGAAGCTGTTTTAGTGTAAACTGGATGAATGGAATTATGCAAAGGTAAGAGTTGAGTTAAATGGGATTTTGTAAGCGAGGAGCCAAAATGATGTCCACTGAATTAATTGCACGTTAAGATATAAACGTTTAATCCTGCTTTACATTTATCCAAGGCTTCAACATATTTTGATATCAAAGTTTGTAAAATTAATTTCAAGGAAGTTTTACAATAAGGATATTGATTCTATTTATATATAATTAAGCTTAATTTACTCCAACATTATTTGGAGAACGTTATACGAAATAAATTTAACAGTGATTTACATTTATTAAAGTCGGTAAGTTCCTTATATTGCTTTGTGAATGATTCTGCACTTTCAACCTAAAGATGGGTCCGTGGGCAGAGTTCAGATAACCTATTGTGCATCTTTGTCCTTATTTAGACACAAACAAACAATCGTATGATGCTTATTTATTTTTGTAATTTGTTGATTATTGTATGTATTACAGATGCGTGTTTTGATGTGTTTGTGAAATATTTCGGACACAATTTGTAATTTGTTATTGTGTACAATTACAACAGTATATATTTTTATTATATTCACCACATTTACCTTCACATCATAGGAGAGATCTACAAGCCTCTGATAAATAACAATATTGTTGACAGTTTAAACACTGTGTAACAGTAACAACCGGTGTTTTAAGTTCTTTAACCAAAAATTTCTGAAACCATTGAATGACGCCATTGGATATCAAACTCTAAATATTCTGTGATTCACCTGCATGTATTTTAATCATGTTTGGGTACTTGTGTGTCTTGTTTGAGTTTATACGTTCGACTTTCTGGTACTAAATGTTATTTTTGTTTTATACCTTCAATAATTTTGTTGTAATGTATGTTTTTGATTAAGAAAGCTTTTATGTTCAATTTTTTACTAGGTATGTGAAATGAATTATAATCTGGCTTAAAGCCATTCTCACAGTATTTTTTGAGGAGATTGTTTAGCTTCAATAATAATATTTCTCTGTGGCCCAAATCGGCGATGGACTTAAAATTTGTCTTTAAAAGAAAGAAAGGAAAAAACAAACAAACAGTGACGACATCTGAAGCATTAGAGACATTATAGTCTTATATAAGACCACTATATAAGGTTTATTAAAATATTGATTCTGGGTCCTAAATATAGTTTATCGCCTAGAATCCTACCTATAATCCAGACTTCTCATTTATACAATGACAGAAAGAAATAACAAAACAGTATAACATATCTGTATCCATGACAGTAACAAATGATTATTCTACAAGGTGTCTTGGTGTTGTGATTTTTTGATAAACAGTTAATTTTTGTTATAAGTGTCTTAAAGTTGAGTTTGCTAATTGATACTAAATGTACGTAATAATCAAAATGTTCAATTACATGTTATTTTAAGTAATGTTACACATGATAAATGTTATCATTCTTAACAATACATTGTGTTCTTTATATTTAAGTATATAATACCTTATACATGTGTGTGTGCATGTGACACATGATACTAACGCTGTTTTGGACAACACGTATAATGTGTTTGATTGAACGGCCGTACTTGTGTAATAAGACTAGTTCCATAACTTAGTACATTCCATACAGTACCAGAACACTGTGCTCTTTTCCATATACTCAGTATAAGTATTTATGTACAATACTTATAGAATTTAACACTACATTTTATATATTAACATACACTACATGGCCAAAAGTATATGGACACCCGACGATCACATCTATATGTGGTTGCTGAACATCTCATTCCAAAACTATGGGCATTAATATGGAATTGGTCACCTCCCTTTGCTGCTATAACAGCCTCCACTCTTCTGGGAAGGCTTTTCACTAGATTTTGGAACATGGCTGCAGGGATTCGCTTCTATTCAGTTATAAGAGCATTAGTGAGGTCGAGCGAGAAGACCTGACTCGCACTCTGAGTTCCAATTCATCCCAAAGGTGTTCGATGGTGTTGAGGTCAGGGTTCTGTGCAGGCCAGTCAAGATTTTCCACATCATCCTAGGCAAACCATGTCTTTATAGACCTCGCTTTGTGCACGGGAGCATTTTCATGCTTAAACAAAAATGGGCCTTCCCAAAGCAGTTGCCACAAAGTTAAAAGCATACAGTTCTCTAGAATGTCACTGCATGCTGTAGAATTAAGATTTCCCTTCACTAGAACTAAAGAGTCAACTCCAAACCATGAAAAATAGCTCCAGACCATTATTCCTCCTCCTCAAAACTTTACATTTGACACCATGCATTCAGTCAAGCAGCGTTATTCCAGCATCTGTAAAACCCAGATTCGTCCGTTAAACTGCCAGATAGTGAAGTGGAATTCATCACTCCAGAGAACGCGGTTCTACTGCTCCAGAGTCCAATGGCGGTAAGCTTTACACCACTACAGCTGACGATTGGCATTACACATGGTGATCTTAGGCTTCTATCTCGGCCATGAAAACCCATTTCATGAAGTTCCCGATGAACTGTTCTTGATGTTGTTTCCAGAAGCAGTTTGGAAGTCGGTAGTGAGTGTTGTAATTGTTGACAGACGATTTTTACGCGTTATGCGCTTCAGCATTCGGCGGTTTTGTGAGCCTGTGTGGCCTACCGCTTTGTGGCTGAACTGTTGTTACTCCTAGATGTTTCCTCTTCACAATAACAGCACTTACAGTTAACTGGAGCAGCTCTTGCAGGACAAAAATTTGACGAACTGACTTGTTGGAAAAGTAGCATCCTATGACAGTATCACGTTGAAAGTTACTGATCTCTTCAGTATAACCCATTCTACTGCTAATGATTGTCTATGGAGATTACATGGCTGTATGCTTGATTTTATGCATATGTTAGAAATGGGTGTGGCTGAAATAGTCAAACCCACTAATTTGAAGGGATGCCCACATACTTTTGGTGTATATTTCATTGCCACCCACAGAAATGCCAACTATTTCAAATGACTGAACGTAATGATTGTAGACAGAGCCCTTTCACAGTTTCAGTCCATTTAGATTTGCCAGAAACAAGACAATCTGGTGAACAAGGCCTCTTTTTTTTCCATTTGTGAATGATCGCATTGGCGTTTCTATGCCGCTTAGAAAACGAGAAATACCCATCTACGAGAGCGCTGATTGGCTGACAAGCACTGATGACGTAACTATAAATTCCCCCACGAACTCGGTATGGAGAAGCACCGCACTCAAACTATTGGTAGACGTCGGAGAAACAAATATTTTTTATTATTTTAAGCACAAACATGATAATCGCAAGTACCCATTTGGACTATGTCTTTTATTTATTATCAAAATTTATTTGTATCTCATTAGGAATTTTCTTTTCACCCCTTTCAAGCTCTCGGAGAACAATTTATCACTTTAATGTATAGGCTTATATAATATATAATAATTTGGGAGTTGCAACAAGTCGTAATATTTGTCTGTATGAGCGTATAGTCATAATGTATACACCAAAATCATAAGGATTACGCTCAAATTGTAATGGTTGGCATCTATGCACCCACCGCCAACCATTGGGCGACTCTCTTACGAGCGAATAGATGGATTGGCTGACATATAATGACGTCCCAATGGCTGAAAGGGTAAGCATATGTGATGAGGCAGGGATTCTTACTCGTGACGAATGCCCTAACTACCTGGCCATGCCGGGGCAAGAATAACTGTTTGCTGTACGTCAAAAGTACACAACAGCTTCTATAATCTTTGACCACTGCGAGGAATAGAAGGTGGGATCTCAACATTGGAAGTCCATAGAAGCAGAGTGATTGCCTTTTACAGTACGTATTCACTAAATAGTAGTAAGACATTTATTAATATCAGCAATTACAAAAAAAAAAACTTTACAACATTCAATGTACTGTTGTTTCTCAGTGATAAATTCAGTTAATAATAATAATAAACTTTAATTTTCGTTATGGTAAATATATATATCTTTAGTTTCTTCAATAGTTCAAGAATATACTTTTCGATTCATTAAAATGTAATATATAATAGTTCGAATAACACATTCAAAGTTGATTTGGTTTCGAACTTCGCACAAAGCTACACGAGGGATATCTGCGTTAATGTAAGACTAGAGGGAAAGCAGTTAATCATCACTGCCCACCACCATATCTTGATGTACTCTTTTATCAAAAATAATGGAATTGACCATACATTATAACGCCTCCACGGCTGAAAGGGCGAGCATGTTTGGTATAACAGGGATTCGAACCTACAACTTTTAGATTACGAGTCGAATGCCTTAATCACCTGACTATGCTGAGCCTACATTCAAGGCTATAGACTAGTTGTTTACTAAGTATATATAAGGGCAAATATATTATTCGCGTCCGTGTGATAACTTATAACAAACAGTACTAAAGCATTTGATCCTGTGGATGAACCATTACAGACTGATTTGAAGAGAACAGTTTTTGTTATTCAGAATCTATTTAAAATTGTTATCTTTTATAACATGTAATAAAGCAGGATCAAAACCACCTGATAGTAAGTAAAACAGATTTGTTCTGTTCCAATTGAAACTTACTGCAATTGGGCTGTTGAACATTACTTTGAAAGTTTCAAAGTCTCAGCAGTACCACCAGTAGTTCCGAACCTTATCGACAAAGCACATTTCACTGTCCAGGTAACTTCTGCACATAAGATATCCTGTCTTGGTACATTTTAAGTCAGAATTAAGGATTTCTCTTATCCAGATAATGTTACAAATATATGACTAGAAGGTCCTGCTTTTTCACCTCCAGATTCTATTCTTACATTTTCCTTTGCAGTACCAGTGAGTGGTTTACATTTGGATGCAAGTTTTGCACAATCTGGTGAACGAAGGGATCTAATGAGTTTCTTTATGATGGAATTTTGTTGCATGTTGAAAAACTAATTTAAGTATGCTATTGTTAGATTTCATTTCAGATTTACACAGTACATTATGTCTGATACAAGGTACACACAAAAAAGTTAACTATTAATGAAAATCTGAGCTGTGTTTGGATCACACAAAAAGTAAACATTGTCAAGGAGTTCATAGATGAACTCTGTTAATGATACACACACAAAATAAAACTGTTAGCTCAAACATAAAAAATCAGTATTTTTAAATAATAAAAAATCTTGGACAAACACAAAATGGATAATTATAAATGTACAACCAGAAATATAATACGAATACAAAAGAGATATTCCATATAGTTGAAAAGTGTAAAAATATAAAAATAAATGTAATATATTAACAACTGAATTATAATAGAAGTAATAGATAGAACTATCAATTAAAAATTATAAGGTCATGAAAAGGTAATGCATTTTCTTTTGATACTTCATTAGCCCGAACACAGTTACCACTGGAATCGAACAAAGCAAGTAAACAAGGATTTTGATTATTTGTCTTTTAATACATAAAATGCCCTCCAATCCTTGTCTTCAATACCATTGATTAATGTGGTTAGGCTTCCTTATGGGTAGCTTATCGGCAGTTAGGGATAGCATGCATGAAACTATAAAAATAGAAGTGAAAAAATATTTTTTCTTGGGAGAAGGTATAAAAAGTACAACGTTATATAATATAACATATATCACTTAAGTTGTAATGAAAAAGTACACACCGTTTTCATCACAAACAATTTAATTGTAATGTATCGGTTGACTGTGTATTTACCAACTTCAAATGACAGAGATAATATGAAAGGTTTATAAAACATCCTAGTTGAGAAACTCCTTCAACAGTGGTCAGGATTCAAAATTATAAAAGCTGTCATATGTGTAAAAGCTGCAAAATGTAGGGAGAAAATGACTAGCATAGTTTGTTAATTTGGTATTGTTTTTCTTCTGTACTAATGAAACAGTAAAAGCATATAAGCAATCATTTGAGACACTTTACTCCCAGACCATATTGCCACTATCCGTTATACTGGTTATGTTTGAAATTATTGAATCAGCACCACAGTAGTTTCAATCCTCTTCCCTGACCAGCAGATTTTTCACTTTGGAATCAAACTTAGCATTTTTGAAAGGAAAACTGAACATTTCATTCACTAACATAGTTTTACGTTAACAATTGATATCCAGTTACAGGACTTACCTCTCAAGAAATAGGATACAACTGAAAATAAAGAAGACATATTCCCATATATATTACGATATTTATGTTGTATCAGGTATAGTTTACTAACATGGCACATAACTGTTCCCACCTGATATTAGATAAGAGTTGTAATAACGTATCCACACAATGCATACTGTTGCATACATACAGGTTCAGTCTGTCATATTTATCACACACATCATCCTTCATAGTACAAGTAGACTTAGTTCTACTTCATGTTAAGCATGGTGGTTTTGCAGACTGCTTATCTTATTGGTTTTTTATACAATAAATCTCTTAATACACACTCACATACACTACATGACCAAAAGTATGTGGACATCCGACTATCACACCCATATATGCTTGTTGAACATCTCATTCCAAAACCATGGGCATTAATATGGAGGTGTCCCCCCTTTGCTGCTATAATAGCCTCCACTCTTTTGGGAAAAATTTTCACTAAATTTTGGAACATGGCTGTGGCGATTCGCTCCTATTCAGCTACAAGAGCATAAGTTAGGTCGGGCAAGAAGGCCTGGCTTGCAGTTAGCGTTCCAATTCATTTCAAAAGCATTCGATGTGGTTGAGGTTAGAGCTCTGTGCAGGCTACTCAAGTTCTTCCACATCAACCTCGGCAAACCATGTCTTTGTGCATGCTGAAACAAAAAAAGCCTTCCCTAAACTGCTGCCACAAAGTTGGGAGCAGACAATTCTCTAAGATGTCATTGTATGGTGTAACATTGAAATTTTCCTTCACTGGAACTAAAGAGTCTAGCCCAACTCATGAAAAACATCCTCAGACCATTGTTCCTCCTCCTCAAAACTTTACAATTGGTACTATGTATTTAGGCAGGTTGCATTCTTCTGGCATCTGCCAAACCCAGATTTATCTATCAGACTGCCAGATAGTGAAGTGTGATTCATCACTCCAGAGAAAGCATTTCCACTGCTTCAGAGTCCAATGGCATTGTGCATTATACAACTCCAGCTGATGCCTGGCATTGCGCATGGTGACCTTACGCTTGTGTGTAGTTACTCTGCTATGAAAACTCATTTCATGAAGTTCCTGATGAACAGTTATTGTGCTGATGTTACTCTCATAAGCAGTTTGGAACTCAGTAGTGAATGTTGCAACTGTGAATAGATGACTTTTAAACGCCACGCACTTCAGCATTTGGCATTCCTGTTCTGCGAGTTTGTGTGGCCTACCACTTTGGGCCTGAGCTGTTTTTACTCCTAGACATTTTCACTTCACAATAACAACACTTACAGTTGACTGGGGCAGCTCTAGCAGGGCAAAAATTTAACAAGCTGACTTATTGGAAAGGTGGCATCCTGTGACAGTCCCACGTTGAAAGTGACTGAGCTCTTCATTCTCCTGACAATGCTTGTTCATGGAGATGGCATGGTTGTATACTTGATTTAATGCACCTTTTAGCAATAGGTGTGGCTGAAATAGCCAAACCCATTAATTAAAAGGACTGTATACATAGTTTTGGCCATGTAGTGTATACATATAATATCAGTAACAGAATAAAAATATAACATAAGATATATGTGGATAATAATAGTAGAGCAACAGAAGTAAAGTAATGCATGATTATTAAAAAAAACAAATATGCTTTACCACTAGTTATAACTGATAAACACATTCCTTTTATTACACTGACATAATAATTTTGCACTTGAACAATATGATAACATTGCATAAAGGATAATAAATATGCTATGTGTCATCAGAATACCTTGTAAAGAAGGGTTTTCCAGAGTCATACAGTTTCTTTATTAACTTTTCTTGAGTTTTCTATGAACAGTAATATTATTATTTTAGGTTCTTAATACTTAAACAGCATAACTTTCCAAGAAATATATTCTTCAAAAAAAGAAACGCAAAAGGCAAAATTCGAGACAAATTGTTAACAAGTTTATTCCGGGTAGTTCTGTATGGCATGTGTGAAACTTTGCATATTCACTGCTGAACATCCAAAGTCTGCAAAGGCGAAGTCCACACTCACTAGTTGAAGTTTAACGTCACTCAACGTCAATAACGAGTATGCCCCCTGTGAGCATCAATAACTGCTTGGCATCTCCTGCCCATGGAAGCGATGAGATGACGAATCACATCATGTGGAATGGCTGTCCACTCAGCCTGCAAAGCTGCTGCAAGCTGAGGTAGAGTCTGTGGTTGAGGTTGTCGCCGTCGCAAATGTCGGTCCAACTCGTCCCAAAGATGTTCGATGGGGTTTAAATCTGGTGATCTGGAAGGTCAGGGAAGAATGTTGATGTTGTGGTGTCTCAAGAAGACAGTGGTGAGTCGGGCTGTGTGAGGACGGACGTTGTTGACATTCACCATGATGGGTTGCACATGGGGCCTAAGAATTTCGTCGACGGTTGCGTGCTGTCTGATCGGAAATCCTACGCAGCCTTTGTATGGTTGAGGCAGTAGACGTCGCAGTGATAGTCCTATCCCGAAGGTGACGTAACCGGATGTAGCGATCTTGTGCGGGTGTGGTCACACGAGGTCTGCCAAATCGTGGACGGTCACGATTTGATCCATATTGTTGGTGACGATTCCATAGCCTTGTGATGGTGCTTGGGTGAACATTCATAGCTCTAGCAACATTTGAGATTCGCCTGCTTCCAAGTGACCAATGGCATATATTTCTCTTTAAAATAACAAAAATATTCCTTTTGCGTTTCTTTTTTGAAAGAGTATATGTAATACTGTGTGTTTGTTGATTTAATAAGTACTTAGGAGTGCCAGAAAATGTAAATCACAGTCTTTGCTTCAACAGATAGTATATGCTTTAATGAATAACAGTGTAGAAAAACCGTATCATTCTTATATTACAGAGATCTTAAATAATTATACTAACTCCCAAAGTAAAACCTCTAGTCATAAATATTTAAACTAACTTCACAAGACACTAAAGAGAAAAACAAACTGCATACTTTAAGCTCTGCATTTATTTTGATCCTAACATTCGACTTTATGAAAACAAAATATATCTGTATAAAGAAGACTAAATAAATAACTGTATTTGATTTACCAGATTTCTTTACTATACTTACATTTTACCAACTATAAAATGGAAGAACAATTATATAACTATTTAGCATAACTTTTAGTTATGAAATCAGTCCACTTATGTGAAATTCATTAAACAATTTGTATTTTGCTTTACTGGAGCATGGTTGAACTAAATGTAGAGCTAAAGAAAGAAATGGAACTACATGTATCTGAAACTGGAACACGAAACTCAAACGAAGGAACAACAACAGAATACAGTGAAAAATCTTTCGAATAAAATGAAACATGAGATTGCACACTAGGACCACTGGGAAACAATAAATGACAAATCTCTTATCCTTCTCTGATTTTTTATGCAACCTCATTAGTTTAATACTATGCCCCTCTGATTAGTTCCAAGAAGTAAATATTCTGCATTCCTAACACAGAATAAAATGAATTATACATTCTTGCAAAAGACAGCAGAGTGGCTCTTATTGTACCACCTTGAATAGAAATGAATGAATTGATTTATTATTGAGTACCAGCATACCTAGTAGTATGTATCAGCAAGGTTTACAAATATTGAAATGATTCATGCACTGAAAAATCACCATATTGAATTTCTAAACAAAAAAATTGCCCATTTAAAGTATTGGTTACGATATTATATATACATATATATTCAATAATATGCTAAAAAGGTCGCTAACGTTCCTTGTATAATAATTCAAAAATTTATAAAACAGCAACTTTTTGTCTACTACCTACCTACCTACCTGATTACATCAGGTAGGTTAGCCCCTTGATGGCCTGTACTGTTGCTAAAAGATTTTTCCACCTTATTTGAGTGGTTTGTGGGTATTCACTTTTGATATTCCAACAACACTCCATGTATGTTCTCAGGTATAATATAAATGGTTAACATATCTTGCACAAACTTAAATACCTAGTCAACCCAACAGATGGCAATATGTATTGAAAAAAAAAATGACAGTTTTAGAACGCAAAGTATGTATCTTATACAGGTATAACATAAAAGTAAGCAAATATGAATATTATAAAACAATAAATTTTAAAATGAAACAGTAATCATGATACAAAAAATAATGAAACAAAAATTAAAACCACATTTACAAATATATATATAATCTAATTCCTATTGTGGCAGGTTTATACACTTACTTGGAGGTCAAAGGTAAAAATTACATTTTACAAATTTGTGATTGTGGTTTTAATTCTCACATAAGTTATAGCTATCAGAGATATGGTTGTACTGAAAGTTCATAGATATGTGCATTCCATGGACTTATAAGAACTGAACAAATAAATTTAAAAAAATTAAAATTTTAATGGAAAGTAAAGTTCTTTAGTTATTCTTAGAATTGCAAAAAAGTATCTTATTTGTGTACTTTTTATTACATAATTTGGTTTATTTTGGATATTTTTACAGAAATTCTAGGAATAACCAACAGTCCATTTTTTCCAATGAAATTTTAATTTTTTTTCATAGTTACATATAAAGCATCTCAAATAAATACTGGATTTCTTAATTTGAAAGATGTTAAAAATATTATGGATGAAAATTTTCTGATATTAATATATAGAATTTATAAAGGTTAAAAATATAAGAAAACTCAGAAAAAGTATTTTCTCACACACATAGTCATGAATATAATTAAATTAAAGATTCTCACCACAAATTCTAATGTAGTAATATATGTGAAATTCTGCTGGTACTCAGCATTACTTGGTTCAGCGGCTTTTTTTTATCTGCTCTTCATTTAGCCCATATACCTTCCATTGTATGGTCAGAAAGCAAATGTGTCAGGACTGAGATAATCCAAACAATCATTAAGTATTCTTGACATGAGCCACTAACTAACCAAATTACATCAGCTATTGTGAGAAACAAGATTATGAGAAGTTATTTAGTAGATTTATTAAAGCAAACACTTTTCATCTGGGTGTATGGTTTATATGATTGGTCTGTAATAATATATATATATCCAAATGATGTTTTCTTGGTTGATGCACTATGATCAACAACTGTCATGATGTGGACAAGTGTAATGTCTTTTTGTCATTACATCTGTCATGATAACTTATATATACAGCAATATCATAATTTACCTGCACTAAAAATGTATTCCCTATCGATACTTATCCATTATTGTAGCTGACTCTCTCCTTATTGTAGAAACCAATTTTCACTTCAAGATTAGACACCAAAAAAGAAGTATCCATCAGAAATACACTTTCTTTGTTCAAAAATGATAGTTCCCAATATGATACTTCTTCTCATTAATAATTAGAATCCCAATTTGACCTGATGGAAGGACCAGTGTAAAGTTTTGCAGATGGACATCCTTCAGAAAGCATCCAAAGAATTCCCATGGAGTGTGGCATCTTCTAGTAAAGGAACACACCTATGGAAGACAACACCACATCTGAACCAGGTATACTTTATATCTGATGTGAAGATACATGTCACTAAATTGGATAGAAAAGATGCACATCCAATCATAGTTAGACTTACCAAATGATGTAGAGTGGCTAGGGTGGGTCAGGCTTTAATTGAGTATCAAATCCAGTCCAAAACCAGGTGGCATCAAGTATGTATTGTTTCACCTCAAGATGAAGAAGTAGAAGAGAAAACAGGTTCCATTCTACTATCCCAAGAACCCAACATCAGGGTAACACTAACAATAGGAAGAGGGAGTACAATGTGTTGGTTCACTCAAATTCATAACCTGGTGTCAGAACTTATGTTGGCTGGTGCAACTCTAATCCAACAATAGACTACTTGAAAACCAGCATGCAGGTAGCAGTAAGATGAGAGGTTTTAGTCAGAATGATAAACTTATATTTTAGATCATGTACAGACCAAAATCAAGCAGCATTGGATATTTTTCTGATATTGAGTAGGAGGATGGTTCAATACTACTCACACTGACAGAAAATCACCACCCTAATCCCAACCAACATAGATTGAGCATGTTGAAGAAGAAGTCTCCATGGTCAACCATCCCAGTGGCTAGGAGGTGATAAGAACTTCCTTACTCCATATTTGCTGAAGGCGGGTGAATTTTGTGGTGGAGATTCCAAAGGAATATAAATGTCTCAAGCAGTCTTGTGGAGCACTCTATCTCAACAGTGGGCATTATAGATCTTAAAGACTGTACAGTGCAAATTTATGGAATAGTATACCTGGACACATACCACCTGCAACAGAGTGGAATCAAGAAGTTGAGTAACTAGCTTTGAGAAAAATGGATAAGCCATGAACAATAAACAATCAACATACCAAGAAAGAAGCACCTGTTGAAAAGTTTGAGCAAAATATAGATATATTGTCTAATGCACCAACTCGCTAAAATAATGGGGTAAGAGAAGAAGAAGGGTCTGACACTATTTATAAAAGCTCTGTTTAATAAACTTTAAACTTCCATATCTTCAAGGTAAACAGAAAAGAGGCTTTCCTCAAAGGGGAGGTAAAAATTTAGAGCAACATGTGCAAGAAGAAAATAATGGTTTGTTTTTGTTTGGGCTACCTGCACTTTGCACACCATGGATATTAAACCCCAATTTTTAACATTTTAAATCATCAAGCTTGTTACTGACTCACTGAAAGTTACGAAAATGAATAAAAGTAATTATTATGTTACCTCAAGGCTTAATTGGGTTTTGATCAGATTCTGTAACAACGGGATTAGTTCCAAAAATACTAGTGAGAAGCAGTGAGGAAAATTTATTATTTAACAACAGGAAACTGTAATGACAGACATCACAAGATAGTATGAAAAAAGGAAAACTAAGGACATGAGGGAGCCAGTTGTAAATTACTAGGATTACACCAAACTAGTTTGATAGTAAGGAAAGTAAGATGTAATGCTTCAAGAAAGAAATGATGGGAGATATTATACTGACAGCCAAAAAAAGATAACAAATCCTCCAAAGCTATTGAATTTCATCTAGCTCAAACTGTAACTGTACCAGTCATAAGAAAATGATTTAACATTATATATATATAAGAAAATAGTAAAATAGAACCCATAATTTAGAAAAAAATGCAGGTGCCATGTTCCAAATCAAAAAAGAATAACCAAGATAGTGACATACAGATTACTTCAGACTTTCATCTAGTTTGAAGATGATGCTTCAAAACAAAATGTTTCCAAAACTAAACACAAGACAGGAACGTTCCATATTAAATTATACAACACATTAACATACTCCGTAAAACTTTTGTTAAAGAAAGAATAATTAAGAGGCTATGAAAAATCTGCCTAAGTTTATTAGCCAAAGCTACAAAGATAAAAGCAGGAAATGAAGTACTTGAAGTAGGTATGTCACATAAAAGTTTTATCAGAAACTTAGCGGAGTATAATCAACCAAACAAGTTTTCTGAAAAATTAAAATTTTGAATTACACCAAGAAGAGGTGCATATTATGAACAAGGATTTAGAAGGCCTAGAAGAATGTCAATATATGAGTAGCAAGAAAATATACCAACATAGAAGTAGAATTTAAAGTAAAATAACTCTCAATCATGTATAGATTTACGACAAGAAGTAAACAGAAAAACAAAGTTAAAAAATTAAACAGTATGTAACATTTGTAAATTTGTCAGTCCTCTTAAACTCCTCAACAAAATAAAAGTCCAACTACAAAGAAAAATGTTTCCTTAGAAGAAATATGTACTTAATAAATGAAACCAAGAAGATAAATGTAAATATAAAAAAAATAAAGGAGAGATACATTAAAAATGAAAAACGGATAAATAGAGTTACAAGATACATCAGGTTAATTGTGAGGAAAATATCAGAAAAATGATAAAGATAATAGTAGAATAAAAGAAAATTATTTTACTGTTGAAGATCAACTGAGATAAAAGTTCAGAAAATTCTAGTCCTTTCTGAACCTGCAGAGAATAAATAGCTCATTGTGGAATAGTACTGAACATTAAGATAAAAAAAATTACTGATATAGTATATCAATAAAAAGTTATAATTTCATATCTCTTTAATTAATGATATAAGCACATATATCTAACATTTTAGTACTATGATTTTCACTAAGAGTCATAAAAAATATTTCAAAGGTAGTTAATATAAATCATTAAACTGTAATGCTTGGATCCTCTGTTATATAGCAGAGAGGCGAAATTTTACAGCAAAATGTAAATTCAGGACTGTTAAGCAATAAATAAAATGACCTGGGACAGTATAAGAAAATAAATAAACAAAAATGATGTTTAGAAACAAAATATTATTTATTTATCAAATATTTAGCTTTTTCTTCATCTTCTGGTTGCTGCAGTTAAGAAAATCAAAATAACAGAAAGGTAAAAAAGAATAAAGAGAGCAAGAAACAAATCTCTCAGAATTCCTTACTTAATATTCTAAAAAATAAAGAAAAACAGGTATCCCACAAGTATAATACTTTAAATAACGACCCACACATAATTCTAAGCTACCCAAAAACAACTTGTACAGATTCCTGTGCCACCAGTTTGAATAGGGTACCTTCCAAAATTCCACACAGAAGCATATACAAGCTCGATTCAGACTCAAGAAGAGACACAATAGTATATAGCCTTTACATTGTTAATGACCTTAAGACATCCTATCAACAATGATGTGAATAAGTACGTGCAGGAACCTGATGTATAATAAGAAATATGCTACATAAATGTACTTTAATACAGATATATTTAACACTAGCAGAGAATGGTAGAATTCATAACTACTTTCATTATTATATCTCACTTTTAATCAGTTGAGTGAGTTAAACATTTTTGTTCTTCTTAAAATAAATATTTTATTCTGTATGTGTAGAAAATGTTTCTAAAAAAACTATTCCTTTTAAATCATGTTTATCATACCTTTAAGAAATCTGGCAACTTTGTGAAGTCCAAGATCCATTTTATGTTATTGTACTTCTAAACAGATGGAAATATACACAAAAAAAAGGTTTATAAAAAAAATTCATTTAATAAATATGTGCACAAAAAACATGAAAACCATCACTTAAAAATGAAATTATTTTAACAAAGCAGTTTTGTCAAATTGCACCCATAAACACTTGGTCAAGGAAGAATGTGTTATAGCTGTTAAAGAACACAACAGAGTATCAAAACACATCACTATTCAATGCATTACACTTCCATCTTTGGATCACATAATTTTTGTTTGTACTTCTCGAGTGGTTGTGCATTTATTTGAATATTATTATTGAAATAAAAATGATATACCTCACTTAATTTTTCTATAGATAAAATCTGACACTGAAAATAATCTTCTATTTTTATAAAAGAAACATTACTTCTACAGAAAACTTTTCTTCATTTACAAAATGTATCATTGTAGTATGCCATATTTGTAACAAAATAACTTCTCACTAGACTAGTTCATAAATGTATTATTAGTTACAGCCAGTATGTTGTTGAAAGCAGGATGCTGACTGTAACTAATAGCCACATGCAGTCAAAACAATGGCTATTATTTACCATTGCTATACAATACAAATACAGTGTTATATAAATGTTAATATTTTCCCACACTGAAGATGTATTTGTAACATATACTTATCCCCCATTACATAATAGCTTTTCTCAATTTTTGCTGACCTTTGTATACCCAATTTTCACTTACCACAAACCTTGATGCTCCCATCTACCCCTCATATGTTTATATATGGTATAGCTGCACTGTAGTATGCACACAATCATGCAAGAATCCTCCACCAATAGTAGTGAAAGACATTCTCTTTGTCAAATGGGCTTTCTCTATACTGTAGATTACTTTCATCACTTCAAGATGAGGCAAAAGGTTGTACTAGAAGTGAGGAGGACAGGTGGGAAAAGTGAGAAGAGGTATCTATTAGGAATATGTTTTTGGTATGTAAAAATGTTAACTGGATGTTACAGACGGTATAAAGTGGCTAGGATACATTAGACCATATTAAGTGGGTCGAATCCTATTAAAAACTAGGCACCATTGAGTATTTATCATCTGATCAACAGCAGTAAAGGAGTACAAACCATTTTCACCTCAATACCAGGAATCAGAAGTTAAAATGACTTTCATTCTGACATCCAGTCAGATAGCATGTTTCTTGATCCAATACACATCCAACACCAGGCTATCCAAGAATTCAACATCCTAGTAATATTAGGGAGGAGGAATGCACTGTGGTGGTCAACTCCAGTCCAAAACTAGATATTGAGAGCCCCTGTCAACCATATATGTGAGGACTTACGCTAGCTGGATCTACACCAATCCAACAACAGACTGCCATGGAACCAACATCTTGGCAGCAGTAGGAACATGGGGGAAGGGGACAGACAAAGAGATGAATTTGGCATTGAATGAATTTATTTAATCCACAACCAGGCAGCATTAAGTTTTATTTTTATATATGCAAAAACAGCTTGTTTGGGTTGAGAAAATATTTTACATAGAAAGGCTAACAACGTTTCGACCTTCTTCGGTCATCGTCAGGTTCACAAAGAAAGAGGTAACTGACCGGAAGTTGACCACATGTTTGAGAGGAAACAACCAAAAACAACCAACAGAAAGAAGACAACTTGGATAATTTTATTGACATCAACAGCCAAACTTCCCAGGCAAAATTACGAATTTATATTTTCCAGAAATACATAAAATCAACATCTTAAACGATTTTTTCAAAGAATTTTCTCACAAAACCATCAACATAATTTCACAAAACAGAAAACTAAAAAAACAACCTTACAAAAAGAGACGTTAATTCCATTAAAAACCTTAAACAAGACAGAAACATAAAAATTCTAAAAGCTGATAACGGTAACGATATAGTCATAATGAACACGAATGAATATATACAAAAAATGAATAACATCCTGTCAGACACGAACAAATTTAAACCAATACACACAAATCCAACAAAGACACATGAGACGCAACTGAACAAATTATTACTACAAATTAAAAAAGCCAACACAATTTCACAAACACTTTATTCCTACCTACGTAAAACCGACTCACGCACACTGCAAAAATACGGCATCCCCAAACCTCATAACCCAGATTGTTCATTACGACAAATAATCTCTACATATGAATCATTTAATTAGAATCTTGGTAAATACATAGCATGGGCATTCTCCAAATATGTAACATCAGACAGTTCATTCATCAAAGACTCTTTCAATTTCAAGTCTAATCTAAATCAACTTAATCATAAAGCCTTAATGGCCTGTTTCGATGTTATATCCCTCTTTACAGAAGCCCCAACCACTGAAGCCTGCAAGATAACCTTAGAACTCTACATCCGAGACCCTAACCCAACTATAGACATTCCCAGTAACCAGCTAGTAACCCTCACAGAATTCACCACGATAAAGACAAACTTCATGTTCAACAATCAAAACTATATAAAAACAAATGGCCTAAGCATGGGCAACCCAGAATCACCAGTTCTAGCCAATATTTTTATGACACAAGTTGAAACACAAGCAATTAACACAGCATTACATCTACCACCATACTGGTACAGATATGTAGATGACACGGTTGCGGGATTCAAATCTACAGAACACATACTTAATTTTTCAATCACATTAACTCTATACATCCCAACATTAACTTCACATGTGAACAGGAAGAAAGCAATCAAATATCATTTCTTAACCTCAAACTTGCAAGAACCGACACACAATTCAAAACAGAAATCCACCGAAAAATCACCCATACTAAACTATGAATTCTTTGGGACTCAGCACATGAAACAAAACAAAAACTCAACATACTAAGAAACCAGATAAACACAGCCATAAAACTATGCTCACCAGATAAAATTAACGATGAATTAGACAAAATAAAACAATATTTCATCAACATCGATAAGTTTTCTCCACAATCCGTAGAAAACATTATACGCACACACCTAGACAGAAAGCAAAATCAACCAACTAAAGTAAATATATCTCACGAATTAAAAAATAACGAAACCATATACCACTGTATACCATATATTCCTGACATCAGCAAACAAATAACCAACATTTGGCAAAAACTAGTGCCCCCCTGTGGCTCAGCGGTAAGTCTGCGGACTTACACGCTAAAATCCGGGTTTCAATACCCGTGGTGGGCAGAGCACAGATAGCCCCTTGTGTAGCTTTGTGCTTAATTCAAAACAACAAAAACAACAACAGCAAAAACTAGCAACAAAATATGACATTCCAGTTAATACCAAATTTATTAAAAAACCAGGCACAAACTGAGGTCTATACCATGTAAAAACTACACTGACAAACACCACACCAACATTATTTATAAAATACAATGTGATAACTGCCACGACTTCTATATTGGAGAAACAAGTAGAAAAATGGAAACCAGATTCAAAGAACATAAAAAGTCACCTTCACACGTTTTCGAACACTGCAAGTCAAATAAACACAACATAACCATAGAAAACACTCAAATACTAAATAAAGAAACAAACATAAACAAACGCAAAATGAAAGAAGCCTTACTTATACAACAGCTTAAACCCAAAATAAACCAATATAAAGGAACGCCTTTATACCTATATTAATATAATAAAATAAATAAAATTATATATTCAAACATCTAACACCGCCCTCTAAATTCTGAGACTCAGTTACACAACCCCTTTCAAACATGTGGTCAACTTCTGGTCAGTTACCTCTTTCTTTGTGAACCTGACGATGACCGAAGAAGGTCGAAACGTTGTTCGCTCTTCCATGTAAAATATTTTTTCAACCCAAACGAGCCGTTTTTGCATATATATTTCTCAGCAAGTGGGTTTCTCGACATTACTGAAGTTTTATTTTTGTTATAGTAGGAGGATAGCAATCACTACTCACACCAATAGATCGCCATTCTCCAACTCCCAACTGAATGAAATATGTTACATTTAGAAGAAACCTCTATGGTACACCACCTCATTGGCTTAGGGCTCCCATACTCCACAAGTATAGAGGGAAGTATGTGGGTAGGAGTCCAGAGAAGATCTACATTCAAAGATAAAGCAATTAGTGATTGCAAAAAAATCTGTATTTTTAAAAACAGGCCAGCCCTAATTAATTCAATTCAAATAGATGGGATAGGCAACAATTCCAACACTGCTTTACTCATGGAAGGAGAAGAAGTAGGAGTGAAGGTAATGTCCCCTTCACACAATGCTGATGTTTAAGAAGGAAAAACTATGAACTAGATAACGGAGAACATAAATATAGTGATAAAGAATAAAGGAAATGTTGACAGCAAAATATCTGAGCTATGACATCCATATGCAAAAGGAAACAAGAGGTATGTCTCTAGTAAAATGTGGTACGTTGAGTTGAAACTAAGAAAGGGTAAGGACATGAAGGACCACACTGAGATTCTAGTTAGATAAGGGATGGGGAAAGAGGAACAAAAAGGATAGAAGAAAAAATGCAATGGAAACAGGAGAATTTAAAGGTATTTAATAAAGCTACCTTTTAGCCCACAAAGGTGATACCGATAGATCACTATTGAAAAGCCAAGCAAAAAAATGAGAGGATGAAAAACCTATGCCAGTAAATGTGTCATTTTGTCTGGTAGACATTCATTAAACATGAGTGTTCTGAACAAGATGGATAGGAAACTACTCATGTAATGATCTGGATCCCTTCAGAAGAGATCAGCCAAAATCCATGTGAGAGGCTGGAGTGTGGTGACAAAGAGATGAAATATGGCTATCAGAAGTGGATGGAGAAGAGATCAGCAAAGTGGTTGATTAGAGGGAGTCAACATGCACTGGTCTGGATCAGGGAGAGAAAACATGTAAGAAGACACGCATAAAGGGAAAGATTAATCCAATCCTGACTGAAGGCATCCATTGCACTGTCAAAGCTGGTGAATGTGGAACTAGATACCAGAAGAGAAACAGTTTGGTTCTGAGATGATGGCAACTGAATTTAAAAGAGGAGTACCAAACTGGGACCATAACCACCAAAACATTCGAGGAACAAGAAACTACTCCATAGTTAGAATCTTCTTAGGACAAGTTAACTGATACACAATGAGATTCAGAGCACCCAGGACTTGACAAGCAAAAGGGGTAGACACTTGCTAAGACTGTGCTAAGAAAATTGTACATTTAGTACCAAAGTGAACATGAATAGGTAGCCCTTGTCAATTGATGTTAGAGACAACATTCAAGTTGTTGGAATAGCTTATGACCAAATGGTTCCTCACAGAAAGAAGGAAATGATCTAAGGCCCAATAAAATGCAGTAATTTCCAATAGGTTAATGTGGAGGTAAGTTTTGACCAGTGTTCAGTGACCTACGTTCTTCTGAGAAGCCATACATACACCCCTTCAATAAAAGAAACATTGGTGAACAGGTGCAAACTGAGATGGGGAGGAAACAGTGGAATGCCAAAAAAGGCATTGTCTCTGTTTTGCCACAAGGCAGAATCTACATGGAGGAAAGAAGGGAGGTATATCAGTGGAATCCAAGGGATCCTAAATTGAATTCCATTGATTGTGTAACATCCAATGAAGATCACTCCTATTTTCTCTGATCAGATTCATCCTGGAAGAAGATATCTGGCTGCATGTGATGGCTGAGATCTCCTTGGCAGAAAGTGTAAATATCAAAGCCACAGAAGTAGAGAATGAACAGTGATTGAATTCACCACTGAAGCTGTTGTAATGACAGTATAGTGAGGGTTCATGTGGTACGAATTAACTGAAAATATTCCACAAAAAACTGAGTATACAGAAGAAAAAAATACAGCAAACTAAGTTGTCAAAACAAATTAAAGTTAACTGAAGCTGTGCATAATAAAGTGAAATGTAGAGCAAAAACTGTACTCTGGAATGTGAAACCAGAAACAGATCAAAGTACTCTGCAGTATAGAGGGAGTCAGTTATACTAGAAGGATGTATTGAGCTCTAATTGGTGTAAGGTTGTTACATGATTATTTGCATGCTACAATGCAGCTATACCACATGTAAACATGTGAGGGTAGGTGGGAGTATCAAGGCTAGTGGTGAGCAAATATTACACAAATAGAGTTCAGCACATTACTAAGAGTGAGCTTTGTATGGGATATGTATATGTTGTATCATGTTTAAGTGAACCATTTTATGGTAAATATAAAAGTGAATTTAAAAATAAGTAAAAGGGTGTTAAAGAAGGAGTTAAAATTCAGATGTACAAGCCTCTCTCTCATTTCTGACAGTAGACAGATGTTCAAAAAAAGTTGATAAATTTGCTCCTGTTTTGAAAGGGTAGTCATGAGAGTCATCCTGGAAATTATAAGCTAGTTGATCTTATTTCTGTAGTGGAAAAAATTATAATGTCTGATAATAGAATCTTCGAAAAATTATACAGTGAAATATGGAAAATTAAAGCCAACAAGATTTACTCAAAGGGAATATAGCCTAACTAACTTTCTCGTTTGAGGATGCTACTTGTTACCTGGATGCTGGAAAAGGTGGATATTTTGTATTTTCAAGCTTTAAAAAGCTTTAGATAAGATAATAAACAAAATATTAGGTAAGAATGGGAGAGACTGGAGATAGAGACTAGTTGATTGGGCATGTAAGAAATACTTATAATTGATGAGATTAGTTGCAATAGACTAAAACAAAACATAATTAAACTTGACCTTAGTTACCAGTAGTATTCCATACAGGTCAGTACTAGGGCATTTCCCTTTTCTTATTTAGATTAATCAAAATGATGACATAATAATGAATTATGAAATGACTTGGGTCAATAAGCAAGTTATTAAATTACATTTAATTACAGTATAATTGATATATCATAATTTGAAACCTACTTCAATAGCATGCTTAAAGGAAAGTATCATGGCATAATAGTAGATACATTACTTAAACCATCAAGACAACATTATATTGCTGATGATAAAGTAAATTAAATTTTGGGGCATATCAATTACAAGTCAAAAACAGATATATATCTGCATGCATGTTGCTTAGCCACACTTCACAAGGAATATTGTGCACTGTTTTGGTTTTTATCTAAAAAACACCATTCGAAAAGTGGAACATATTCAAACAAATATGACAATTCTTTGTAAAGAAATTATATTTTATGGAGATAGATTAGGTCTTAATTTTAATTTCTTCTGTCAAACAAGAATAAAATAATAATATTTTTTAAAATTAAATGTACAAGGTGTATGTTTTTTTCCAATAACAAAACATATTGGGCTATCTGCTGAGTCTACTGAGGGGAATGTACAAGATTGTTTCAGAAACTGACATAAATAAAAGGTTAATTCTGTTTTGTTAAGTTATGAAAACAACAAGACTAGAAGACAAAAGGTCAAGCTTCTGGAAAAACAGGCTAGGTTTCTTTCAAGAGAATTTTATTTTCTTAAGAAGATGATTAGTTTAAGGTATAAGTTGCCATAAGTACTAGTTGAGGCTGATGTGCTGCAAAAGATTAAAAGCACAGTTAATAATTTCTTGAAAATAAAGGAAGAATTTTAATTTTTTGCCCCTTTTTTAAATATAGTTGAGTAGGTACAGGAGTTAAGGATCAAATGGTCTCTTGTTATCCCTTTGATATGATGCACTGAAAACAACTATTGTTTTTAATTAAAAATTTAAAGTTATGAGTAAAGATTATTGTTTCCTTCTGAAGAACAAAGATGAAACCCAATTTCAAATTCTGTTTTTAATTTTGTTCCTCTTGATATAGGAATATACTGAAGATCTGGAAACAACAGATGACTCCTAGAAAGATAACTAGTTTCTAAAAACTCTAGTTAAAAGGAAGGGCTTAGAGACTCTAGTTTTAATTTTATTTGTTAGTTGGAAAATATGTGAAAGGAGACATGATTTTAGGTAAATGAAATTGTTAGTGATTATGCAATTTTAATAATAAACATTTATTCCTTGACAGAATACTTCACATGTGCATATAAACCATAAATTTAATTGTTGTTGTTGTTGTTTTTAATTAAGCACAAAGCTACACAATGGGCTATCTGTGCTCTGCCCACCACGGGTATCGAAACCCGGATTTTAGCGTGTAAGTCCGCAGACAAACCGCTGAGCCACTGGGGGCCCATAAACTTAATAAAAGTACTTTGTTTGTAAGTATATTACACTAATGTTAGGTATTTGTTTAAAGTAGTTATACACAAAGTTGTCCATAAAAATACCAGAACAAAAGTTTTTAATATTTTGTTTTACTACTGATAAAGAAAATTTTCTTAATTTAAACTATTTTGTATCCGTTTCCTATACTTATACATTTTCTGTGTTATTATGTATTATCATACAATACTTTGATATGCTGACACAAATGAAATTCTATATATCAACATATGGTAGTGACATACTAGTATATTGAACGTAATTTACTGTACATACTTGCAACTATTAATATTATGATCTTGTTCAAAACATAAAATATAACTTTATTTGAAAAAAAACACTTTTTTAATATTTTAATTCCATTTCTGTCCTTTCAAACTCCCACTTTGGACGTGTTTAGTCTATTCCTACATCTTTAGGAACCCATTATAAAGATTTTGCTTTTGTACATGATAATATTAACATGTTCAAAGTGTATTCCACTATTAACTAGTTTATAAAAAAAAACATATCTAGAGAATTTCTATGTTTGAAATAAATATCAGTTAACCCATTTTGAGATTCATCTACCTGAATGACAAAAATTTTAATACACGAATTTTAATAAATATTATCTATTATCTTTTTCCTTCCATACAGTCATATCATCATGTAAATTTCTGAAAAAAAAAAGGTAAAACACATTCGGTTTGAATTGACATTGTTCACTGTGTCCTCTTGAGGTCTTAGGCTTAATAAATAAATACGTGGTGTTCGGAAAGTCACTGTGCAAATCAGCATCATTCAGTCTTTATCAAGTCAGCAACTGATAGCGGTGTTTAGAAACAAAATAAGAAGGATCCAGGCCTTTATTGATGCCAACGGGGGTCACTTTCAACATTGTTTATAATTGTTATTCATATTTACCTCCAGTATTCTATATTGAAACATGTTTGTTAATAAATATATAAGTGCACAGTGACTTTCCGAACAACCTGTAGTAGTTAAGCTAAAAATCAGGTGCAAGCTACAAACGTTTTTCGTGGAAATGATGATCTGTCTGAGCATATCTGTAACATTACTGTTTATGCACTTTCATAAGTGCATTGACTTTGATACAATGTTTACAGTAAAAAATACCAAAACAATATTTTATTATCACATTGGTTTGCTTTTTGGTTGTTTGTTTTTGAATGTCGCACAAAGCTACTCGAGGGCTATCTGTGCTAGCCGTCCCTAATTTTGCAGTGTGAAACTAGAGGGAAAGCAGCTAGTCATCACCACCCACTGCCAACTCTTGGGCTACTTTTTTACCAACGAATAGTGCGATTGATCGTAAATTATAACGCCCTCACGCCTAAAAGGGCGAGCATGTTTGGCGCGACGGAGATGCGAACCCGCGACCCTCAGATTACGAGTCGCACGCCTTAACACGCTTGTCCATGCCAGGCCCATTGCTTTGCTACTAATAAAGAATATACAGGGTGGTCGCTAGAAAAGCGGAAAATTTGTCAAACAGCTATTTTTTACAAAGTTTTTTAAAGGCATATGTTATATTACACTCATAGATGCTCAAAATGCATTTTATGATATTAAAATCATGCATTTTATTCATGATGTAAAGAAATCAAAATAGAAATGAATAAGCACGCATTTTGTTCATGATCTCGTCTGACCCTCAAATTTTCCGCTTTTCTAGCGACCACTCTGTATGATTGCAATATTACGCCCTTCACTGACTCAACAGAAATCTGAAGGCTTCCAATGCAAAAAGGCCTGGCATGGCCAAGCGCGTTAAGGCGTGCACTCGTAATCCGAGGGTCGCGGGTTCGAGCTCGCGTTGCGCTAAACATGCTCGCCCTCCCAGCCGTGGGGGTGTATAATGTAACGGTAAATCCCCCTATTCGTTAGTAAAAGAGTAGCCCAAGAGTTGGCGGTGGGTGGTGATGACTAGCTGCCTTCCCTCTAGTCTTACACTGCAAAATTAGGGACGGCTAAACTTAACATTAAACTGACAAAAGAAGCTAAAAACGAAAAATGAACCACAAATTTACATTCCAACTTTGCGTGAAAATGGCTTTGTTTTATTTCTTCAAATTTAAATTTCATAAAGCGATTTCTTAAGATAAATAATTCTTAACTACAACAATTTGGTTAACATATAAATAGATTTTACATAATATCAACTGTTTTCAGAAATGAAAACACGGTAGTAAATTAAACTGAGAAACACTAATATTTTCAAAAAACTGTATTTTGTGCAAACCCACTATAATTATTATGGTGCTATGGTAACGGCATATGAGGGCAAAGTAAAAATACACGCTAAAATCCGGGTTTCGATACCCGTGGTGGGCAGAGCACAGATAGCCCATTGTGTAGCTTTGTGCTTAATTCAAAACAACAAAACGACAACAGTAAAAATACAAATAAATAAAACATCCTGTAATAAAAAAGGCAACAAATAGGTGTCTTGATGAAAATAATATGTTAAAATACTTTTAATTTAAAAATTGTTAAAGACTGATCGAAAACAATTACATTTCTTACAATGTCTCGAAACCGTATTTCAAAAATATGTTAAAATTCTTGTTACAATAAGTTCGTAATTTGAAAAATACAGTCAGCTTCAGGGTTTAGATCTTTCTGGGAAGGTCAGGTTCCCTTGGACCTCTTCCTTCTTCCAATTGTTTATCTACAACAGAATATTCATTTAATCATAACGGCCTAGTATGTCCAGGTGATAAAGACACTCAACGCCCGGCATACCCTTTTGTGTTAAGGCGTGCGACTCGTAATCTGAGGGTCGCGGGTTCGCATCCCCGTCGCACCATACATGCTCGCCCTTTCACCCGTGGGGGTGTTATAATGTGACGGTCAATCCCACTATTCGTTGGTAAAAGAGTAGCCCGAGAGTTGGCGGTGGGTGGTGATGACTAACTGACTTCCCTCGAGTCTTACACTGCTAAATTAGGAATGGCTAGCACAGATGACCCTCGAGTAGCTTTGTGCGGAATTCAAAAACAAAAGAAACTCAACTCGTAATCCGAGAGTCGCGACTTCGAATCTCAGTCACGTCAAACATGCTCGCCCTTTCAGCCGTGAGGCCGTTATAATGTGACTATTCGTTGGTAAAATAGTAGCCCAAGAGTTGACGGTGAGTGGTGATGACTGGCTGTCTTCCCTCTAGTCTTACGCTGCTGAATTATGGATGGCTAATGTAGAAAACCCTGATGTAGTTTTGTGCAAAATTCAAAACAAATAAATTAATCATTACATAAGGATAAGAAGATTGCATTTACTCTGTATTTCTTATTAATCTAATTACTGCCAGTGGTGGATTTAAGGTTGTTTGTGTCCAAGTGCATATAATTTTACACAGAATAAAATTATCAATGGACCCTGGCGCTGAGCCCTCTCTAGCCCCTGCCTAAGTACGCCGCTGATTACTGGGAGAGAGTATTACATAAAAATACCCTTTTCGATGCTCTCTTAATTATATACACCAGGAATGGATATAGTCGTAGCTCAAGGTGGTCTTAATTTATATTATTTTTTTCAATATAGAAATTGATTTAGTGAGGTGTGCTTTTACGCATATACGGTTAAGCCACTGCCGTCCATTCGTAATTTGAGTAATAGAGTTTGGTTTGTTTTAAATTTCGCGGAAAACTACACTAATACTGTCTGCATTAATCGTCTCCAATTTAGCACTGTTGACAACTAGTTAATAGTACCATAACTGTGCACTCTATTTGTTCTATGAGGCACCTGTATCGCTGTAGTTACTTCAAGAAAAATATAGCGAAGCTAATGGTGCCGATAGATATTTATACAAATATGGCATTTTTTCAATGGATAGTGTAAGAATGAAAACTGCAAATTTATTAGTAAAAGTTTTTTTTTAATTTCGCGCCAAGCTACACGAAGGCTATCTGCGCTAGCCGTCCCTACTTTAGCAGCATAAGACTAAAGGGAAGGCAACTAGCCATCACCACCCACCGCCAAATCTTGGGCTGCTCTTTTACCGACGAATAGTTGGATTAACCGTCACATTATAACACCCTCAGAGCTGAAAGGACGAGAATGTTTGGTGTGACGAGGAATCGAACCTGCCACCCTCGGATTACGAGTCAAACACCTTAACCCACCTGGTTATGCCAAGCCAGAAAAGTCGGGGAAAGGAATAAACTTGATTCTATATCTTTTAAAGAAAACGGTTCTTAAATCTGCATAAAAACTGCGTATTTTGATCATTGCTACTTTGATACGAAATACTTGCAGATTTTATTCGTTGTTTAAAACGCATGAAGAAGCCTTCATTGTCAAAGCTTATTAGATCTGCTAGCCAATGGGCAGTGAGGTTTGAGAACGATTCCATTTGAAACTATTTTATTTACTAACTAATGACAACATTGTAGTTTCTACAAGAGAAATAGATAGCATGCTTTAACCTTCACTTAAAATTATTTTAGCCAAATAGAAATTTTTAAAGTAAGTTATTCGTTTAACCAGGGAAGAAAAAGTATAAATTCAACGGGTTTACTTTTAACTAAACGGACGTAAAACACTCTAATAAAATAATATAAATTCCGAAGCTGTCATCTCATTCGTGCACAATGGAAATCATAACACATTTGTATCTTTTAATGCGGGTTACTTCTAAACTAAACACTGTACAAGGAGATCGTATGATTAACAACTGGTATAGTCTCATAGACCTGACTTACACGCTAAAATCCGGGTTTCGATACCCGTGGTGGGCAGAACACAGATAGCCCATTGTGTAGCTTTGTGCTTAATTCAAAACAGCAACAACAACAACTCATAGACCCCTAAGGCCTGGCATGGCCGAGCGCGTTAGGGCGTGCACTCGTAATCAAGGTATTTGAAAATCTCAAAATTTCGTCATCATCACATTGACGTCATAGTCTATCATGAAAAATATCTGATAAAATATGTTATAAAACTCTTTAATATAGCTGGGTAATAAAAAAATGCAAGATAGTATTAATGTATTCAAATTATTTATATAAATTCAATTTTATATCAAGTTATAATTCAATTTATTTATATAAAACTGATTAGTAAATAAGACAATGAGGAGGCAAACCTCAATTGCAGTCTACTCAGGCATGAATTTCCGCTTGTAGCTCTTGCGTTTGTGGACTGTCTCAGGGCATTCTCGTTTAATGCTCCAGCAGTAATCTGCCATCATATGTTTGTCCCATCTCCCTTTGTAACGCTCTTCCATGGTCTTGAGGTCCTGATGGAACCGCTCGCCTTCCTTGTCACTTACAGCTCCTGGGTTCTCAGGGAAGCTATCAAGATGACTGTACAGGTAATGGAGTTTGACACTCATGTTACATACAAGATCGCGAAAAGCTGACAACATATTCGCTACAAGGGTTTCATAGTTGTCAGCTTTTTTATTACCGAGAAAGTTTGCTATCACCGCCACAAATGAAAGCCATGCAGTCCTTTCCTTGTCTTTCATCTTTCTGGCAAATTCTTGATCACGCACAAGTGCACGAATCTGTGGTCCATCAAAAACACCTGCCTTGATCTTCTCGAAGGACAAACCAGGGAGCACAGAAAATATGTGTTGAAAGCATTCACCGTCAGTATTCAACGTCTTCATAAATTGTTTCATCAAGCCCAGCTTGATATGGAGAGGAGGAAATATCTTTTCTCTACTGACAATTGGATCGTTGACAATATTTGGCATATCTGCCTTCAGAGTCTCACGTATGGGCCACTCCTTCTGGTTTCAGTGCTTTTCTCGAGCTCGGCTGTCCCACATGCAAAGATAGAAGGGGTACTTTGTAAATCCTCTTTGTTGACCTAGGAGGAAATTAACCATTTTGAGGTCCACACAAATTGTCCAGTTGTGCTCGTGGTATTTTAGTAGGTTAATCAAAGTCTTAATGTCATTATATTCCTCTCGTAAATACACAGATTGTCCAATTGGAACAGCTGCATAGACATTTCCATTATGAAGTAGAACGCACTTCAAACTTTGCTTAGAACAATCTAGAAATAATCGCCAGTCATTTGGATGGTATAGTGGCATCCCTAATTCCTGGAGAAGACCTGATATATTAGGACAATAAACAAACATATTCTCCTCTGTAAAAAATGGCACAAAAGCCTGCTCCCGATTTTGGAAGTATGACACTTTTCTTGCATCCTGAAAGCTAACACTGCAGCTGCATTTTTGGAGAGACCCAAGGTCATTCAACTCTGGCTGGCTAAACTGTTGAGGAGTTAATGACTGTGGGGTCTCATAAGAAGGATCGCCAGAGGCTAGAGACAAGTGTAACGACAACCTCACGTTATTATAGCTCATGCAGCACTGAAGCTGTCAGATGTACAAGAGCATCGCAGCAGTTGCCGGTTTGCCAATATAGGCATCACAGGAAACGTGTTAATTTGACCACAAATGGCTAGAATGAAAAACTTAAAATTGCATTAAAACTAGAGCATGTAGAGCCGAACCGTTTTCATATTTGAATTTAGCAGGTCACAAAGGGTAAGAATGAGTAAAAAAATCTTATGCAACTGAGATTCCGAAAAAATTTGTTGACCAGTGTAATTTCAGACTGCCGTGATTTCCCTCAGATTAGCCAGCTGGGACCACAAAATATCAAAAGAATACGAGATATAACGATGCAGTATTTATAGCGTCGTGGTTTTGACTTGGTCTTCATAAAAGAGACTGAAATCAAACTTGTAGCAAGCAAAATCAAAGTTCAAACTGTGATGTGCAGGCATGTTATACGTTTAGAAATACAAGAGTTTTAAAAATTCATTAAGTTGGTTTCTATGCAGTTT
This sequence comes from Carcinoscorpius rotundicauda, assembly GCA_011833715.1. NCBI lineage: Eukaryota > Metazoa > Arthropoda > Merostomata > Xiphosura > Limulidae > Carcinoscorpius > Carcinoscorpius rotundicauda. The sequence continues at coordinate 55,842,700 of CM022395.1, forward strand.
CAACATAAACAGGAATTTGTCTTTTTTAGTTTTTAGTCTTAGCAACTTATTTCCACCATAACAGATAATACCTGCTCTTCTTGATGGGATTTTGCCATATATTCTGTTTAAAGAGTCAATAATTGCGATGACCCATGTGACTGAAGTAGATAATGACGATATGTTATATCCAATAGATACTATGAGAGAATTAATAGAATGTATATGTTGTTTAATGTAAAATGTTAATACGTGAAGTAGTCAACTTGTTTTTTCCTCAATTATCTATTGTTCCGGCCCCCAGTACCACAGTGGTATGTCTGTGAACTTACAATGCAATTATCCGGATTGTACCTGTGGTGAGCAGAACACAGGTAGCTCATTGTGTAGCTTTGTGATTATCTTCAGACAAAGAAATAAACTAACCTATTATTTGTGTCTTTTTGTATGAAATATTTCAGTGTAGTTGTGGATATTATGTAAGAGAAGACACTGATTTTTTTTCTACTGACAAATCAGGTAACCCCTTAGAGATTATAGCTTCCCTTATGTTTTGATGGGAATGACCAACAGTTGTAGTACCTGTGTGCTGAAAAGGATATTTATTATTGTTTTGTTTATATAATACTGTGGTTTTTTTTCTGGAAAAACTTTTTAACATAAATGTATTTTAATGATTTAGAAAACTATTCATTAAAGTTTTTTTTCGTTTGTGAATGGTTTTGATTGTTTTTGCAGTTTCATTAAAATGTGTTTCCTTATGTTATGCTTTTTGTCCAGTTTATTTTTTCAAAGAGAGTTAAAGTCTCAGAAATCAGACTTGTTCCATATTAGATTTCCTGTTGAAACTATTATTCTTTTAAACCTATTTGATTACTCTTAGAGGAAGTCAGTTACCTGAAAATTTCACATATACTCTAAGCATAAAAACAAACATTTAGTACATGTTACTTTTATGAATTCAATTAATGCTGACTAACACTAATTTATTTTTATTAAGACAGAAATATTTATATTATTAATTACATACTGGAGAACATCTACTCATTTCAGAATCTTAGAAGTTTTCCAGTTTGAAGTTGTAAATTACACAGTTTAAAATCTGTGAGTGAACCTATGTTATATTATAACAAGCTTACATACCTATCCTTTGTTGGAGTTGTAAACATAAAAACATGTTTGGGTGGATGTTATGATAAATAACACAAAACTTCTAACTTTTATATAATGTATTTACAACATATTACTGTATTGATTGTTACTTTATCAAAGTTTTGTACCAGCTTTAAAAAAAAACATTAAAAATATATTCAGTGGTCTGGGTGGCTTTGTAAAAACAGATAGTAGGAAGATGGTACAACTCAAACAGCTCTTCATATCAGCCCTATGGTGACTGTTGGAGTGGAAGCTATAGATGACTTTATGTACTATTGCAATAATTGTGGCCATTTGTTTATTTCATTCTTCAATAGAAATTGTTAACATACCCAGGAGTAGTTGGATAAGGAGCAAACAGACAGACACACAGATATTTGTGCTTTATATATATAAATGGGCCAATAAAATAAAGCAACTCTTAAATTTAGAGAACTTTTGTATATTTGCTTCTCCTATCTTACACATCAATGCAATTTCTCATTTAAAACTTTTTGGGTCTTCCTGAATCATTACAAAATATATAAGGTATGGGATGAGTAGATTGTATGTTAGTTATATTTGTGAACAAAATAGAAATGAAATACTTCTCATCCTATCTAATTTTTCTGCAGATAATAAAGTAGTTTTAACTGAATAAAAATAACAAATATATTTTTTTATAAACTGCAAAATAAAATCTTTCATTCTGACTATGACTGTACATGAATTGAAGACTTCCAATGTATATTTCCTTAAGAAAACTTTTCCAGCTTGGAACATGAACAAGTCAAATATTTCCAAGAGGAACTTTTTATCTATAACTAAAAGTTAAATTCCTTTCATTTATATGAATCCAGGTTTAAATAAAAACATTTAAGTTGAATAATGTTAAAATTCTTTACAATGGCTAATTCCTATAAGGTTGTAACTTTGACCCAGTGGCTACTTGTCCACAAATTTTTGTATGGTTTTGTGTATTTATTCTTACCTTGTTTCTGTACTTTTTTAACATTGCCATTTTACATTATTCTTATTTTTTCAAAACTTTTTTATTATTTACTTTCTCTTTTTTATAAACAGTGATTATCAATGAATAGCAGTGACAATCAATGTAGCTGTTTTAGTCTGGTATGATGAGTTAGCTTAATGGATATCGTGTTAGTGCTTTGAAGTGATAAAAAAAGATTACAAGTTATACTGACTTATTGGTATAAAAAGAAATTTGTCCAACATAACGCTTTTTACCCTGAATGTGACTTTAAAAAACATGTAATTTGACTCCTAAGGTACAGAAATAGTTATCTTTATTTTAGAACTACTGAACAAATGAAGAACAACCAATTAATAAAACATGCTGCTTAAGCAACTACTTTTATCAAAATATATGGATTAGCTGCCTTAGTTAAAGTGCACTGACATCCAAAAGTTCAGTGCTTTTGATGAAATGTCATGACTGAAAAAAGCCTTTTAATATGCAGTCTAACAATCTAAACACAAATTGGTTAAATAACAAATGAACTATTTTGATCTTTCTCTATTATCAACTTAATATTAGATAGTTGAAATTGAAAGGTTAAATTGTAATACGACATAGGCATGAAAGAGATAGTAAGTTTTCAAATTAACTGCTCAATCTTAAATGTATATTATTTGATAAAACATTCATTTGAACTAAAACTGGACTCTTTGATTTTGTTATACAGTTATTGAAAAATTCACAGCAGAATCACTTTCACAAATAACATTGTAAGTGGAACCTATATAAAACAGAATAATAAGGTTAAATAATTAGTGATGTGTTCTTGAATCTTTGGTATGCAGAGATCATAAACAATAGGCTATTAAACTTTTCTTTCATCTGTATTAAACTGTCACAGTGGCCAATCCACTTTTTTGAACTTATGGTAGGGTTAGGATTAATTGCAAACTAACTACTTAAACTATATCTTATACGGAATATTAATTGTCATTGTATGAACATTAGGCTGCTCATAGAACACCAGTTTTTGTTTTAAATGCACTATTGTTTTTGAAATGATGTTCCTTATATACTTTAGGTGGTTTTCAAAATTACAGTACTTGCAATTTTGAAGAATAAAATTAAAGCTAATGTTTCTTCAAGTGACTTTATGCAATGATATTCAAAATAATTTGAAGTGGTTGATTATTTGAACTTAACTCACAATATTAAGATAAAATAAATTACAGAAAATGTTCTTGCTAATATAATCAAATTATTCTTTATTAGCTTTATCAAGCAAATGACTGTGTTAAAATTTCTTAAAGTATTCATTCTCATTATACAATGTTCAGACTAGGAAAACAGTGGAGCACACCATACAAGTAATGATATCATGGCAGTGTTAGAATGAATTGTAAATTAATTAATTAAAATATTTATTATGAAACACTCATTATTTTTGCAGCAGGTGGCAGTGATACACCATTAGAAAAAAAAGAAACAAACAAATTATCTAAATTTCACTAGAGAAGAGTTTTCAGGATTAAGGCTTATAAAAATACATGATAAAGTTGTAACAAAAATATCTTTAAATATCTATTTAGTCATAATAACTAGTAATGAAAAAACAGTTTTAATATTTAGTGATAAACGTTACTGGTGAAAGCTTCAGTCTTAACATTATAATCTTTTATCCTTTGTGACTCAATTTATTGAGCAGCCTTATCATGTTAGTACATGAAAGAAACTAGGAACATATACTGCTAGTTCTAACAGTTTTTCACTAAATTAAGTGGGTATTTTGTGATAAAGTTTCCACTAAGGAATAAAAAGGATTAATTTGTTTCACTTTACTGGTAACTGTTTTTATGACATTACAAAGATGTCAATAAGCTTAAAACAATTGTAAAAATGTATTAATTAAGCTAATGACTTAAAATACACTATAAATACAAATGTATTGCTTTGACATGTACTAAAACTTCCAGAGTTTCTCTGCAAAAACCACAAAATATTGAAAGATATATCTTTTATTTAAGACATCCCATCAAAAAAAAATCATAGCATTTGGCAGTGTTTACTTGTTCATTCTAAATAAAAACTTGTCAAGAAAAAAGTAATTGTAGGTTTGAATGATTGAAATACAAAATGCTACAAAGGGGTTGACACATTTTTATAAGTACCAGCAAAACACCTTACTTTATAACAGTTTAGCTTTCTCTGTTGCTACTGGTATTTTTACATGAAATGCTTGTTTAAGCAGAGAAAAATATTCCAATTCTCACATAAAAGTTTTATTTTTTTACAAAAGGCACTCATGTTTTTATAGCTGTGACCAATGGTACTGTGATATTAAAGAGAAAAGAATTTCCAATGTTCATGATGCAAGCCTAAAAAACAGTTTCACTACAATGAGAAAATTTTAATATTCTATGGAATAACGTCCAGTACCACAGGCACAATTAAAAAATAAAAACCAGAGGCATGATAAATACAAGGTCCTTTAAACATGGTACTCTAAAAGTATAAAAAATTAGGGTAAATAAATGAATTTTTCTTAACACAAATGCTATACATTGGTCATTTTCAATGCATAAATCTTTGATAAAAAGAAGTAAGACTAACAAGAAACAGGTAAGCAAGCACATTACACTGTGTATAATTTTGTGATTACTTTCAAACACACACACATATATATATTTGGCTTTTGCACTGAGATAATTTTATGAACACAGAACTGGATAAAAACAGAAAATAACCTATATATGTATGGAAGCTTTTGAGGAAAACATGGCATAATTAGAAAAAAATGTCAGCCTTTACCCTTCTTCCTCTAAAGCAGTATCTTTATCATAGAACACTGTCTTATAATTCATTCATAAGATTTAATGTTCCTTCACGGTGAGGAACGAAAACTTGTATTCTTAAGGCAAACAGCACACCTACTGATGCGAGACCTGAGATTACCAGCCTTAAGGGTTTCACTTGTAGGTCGCTCAAACTGGGCTTGTTGATCAATAGTTGTCAACCAGAAACTGTACTTGTTGGCAAAATAATGACAAGTGCCACGGGCACCATTGCATTCAATGAATGGTGTGGCTCTAAAGTCTTCCAGACAGCTACCAGGACTAGACAAAGACTGACCACCTCCTTCAGCACCTGCTGCTGTGTGCTGTGTGAGAGAAAAGAGTTCTGGATGTTCTTATCATAATATAATTTCTTAAATTGTGAAGTATTTATTGAAGATCTTATGGCAAGATGTGTTCTATACATACATTTGAAACTGTGAATGATGACTTTGAATTTTATATGTATATATATATATATATATATAATGTGTTCTAGATTTTACACCTATGTAGACTAATGTAATGCATACACATATAACATGTTAGCTTTCAAAATTACAAACAAACAAATGTCAATACACATTTTATGTTAAAGGTTTTAAGTATGAGTGCCTATGAAGAGAACAGAATTTTAATTTTAGCCTATGTGTATACTTTATTTATAAAACTTCATAACTCGAATGTTATCTTTGTACCTGATTTTTTAATATTGTGAATTAACAAATGAAATAAGTTAGGCTTTTAAATTTATTCTAAACAATTGGTTTTAAAAAGTATTAAATCTATTCTTTCTTAGTGTATAATTAATTTAAGGAAGCACGATCGTATATGTTTGAATAATTATCAATATTTGAGTCTACCAACACATTCCAAAGTGTTCAGAGTAACAACTGCAAATGTTTATATGATAAAATTAATGACTATTGATAAAAGTCTAAGTTTAATTTTAAAGATTAAGTAATACATTATAAAAACGTAAATACAACGAGTTGCAGTCTAACTTATTTTAGTAGTTAATGTATACTAATATTTATAGAAATAATATTACTATTATACATTGAAAACATAAAATGTGTTTATGCATATTATTGATCATAATATTTGCTATCACACTTGCATTTACTCATTTAATTTTTAGCTTATTCAAAATTAAGACTTACAAAATACTGATAAAACGACATCAATAAATTATGTTTATGATGCTGGTAAGCTTGTGTATTTCATACCTATTTATTTAATACAGTCGTAAAGTTTTGACTGTGAGTAATTATTATGCACATTAATATTTTTTGGGCTAAAAGTTTATTACTTAGTTCTTTCATAGTGAAGTTTCAAACTTGTTTGAAGAAGAGCACATTCTTTGTTTGCTAAGTACTACAGTACTTCAATTTGAATAGCATTTACTATTAGAAAATTTATATTAGTATTGAAGTAGCTTTAAACTAAATTCTAACTAGAAAATTATTGGTTTCTAGCTAAGAACATATTTCCCACTTTGTTTGTACTTATATGTTATCTGTAAAACATCTCACAGTTAAGAATTTAAATGATGGTTATTCAGAAAGAATTGTGTGCTGATTCTTGTGACATTCTGTCTAAGATCATGGATATGTAGATTGAATTAAATAATTAAAAGTGCATTTACATACCATTGCAAAACTGTAGCCAATCCAAAGCACACTCCAATCTTCTGGGCAATTAGGAATACTAAGAGACTGACTGTGGACAGCAATAACATTAGCAGGAGCCTCACAAACTACACAGCGGCTAATGTATTGTCGAATGGTTTCTTCTCCAACAGGCATCATTGGAATGGGAGCAATAGTGGAGAGCCAGTATGATTTATCATTTCGGCTTGCATAATTGCAAACACTGTTAAAGTCACAGAATAGGAAAGGCATTGTACTAAAGCGTCGAAGACAAGAGCCAGCATAGCCTATATGGTGTGAAAATGGGAGAACAGAAAGAATAATTTTAATTAAAATTAATTATACTGTGACAATAATAAACAAATAACTTTTGATAGATATCAAAATTACTTTTCTATTAGTCAACAAGAAAGGAGTAAAATGCTAATTATTTTTTATTGATAAGGATAGCTCATTAACATTTAGTATCCCTAACCATCCAGATAAATGTCATACACAGTTTAACCATAAACTCATATGTTTTAGGTAGGAAAAAAGGGAGACAGACAATATGTAACATATATATAAAATTAACTGTAGTCTTTGATGACTTTTTTGCTCTTTCTCAATGAGTTTTTTAAGGTTACAAATACTTTTCATGTAGAACAAAAATTGAATTTAATTTTTATTCACTTAGATAAATAAAACAACAAAATATCTATTAGTATAAGACTATGTTGGTTTCAGAAATAATAAAAAAAGCAAAATCTGAAATAATACAGCTAACTTCTAGTTATTCTACTCAATGTTTTTTTGGAAATTACTACATTATGAACTGAAAGATAGTTTACAATATCACAACATTAACATATATTCATGATGCTGACAGACACAGCACAAAAGAAAGAGCAAAGCCATCATGAGTTATCTGTTCTATTCACTGCAAGAAATTACAGGTTATAATTTTCCTATGTTGAAAATATGATATGATAAATACTTCTCCCCACACAAAAGCTAAAATCCCACATTGAGTAGGTGGAAGGACCAGTGTAACATAGAAGTAAGATGCACCCAGTGAAAAGCATCCACCACAAACAATAACCACAACTCCAACTGCACATAAAGAGAAAGCCATACTGCAAGCGACTAAACTTACAGTGAGGAAGTAAGCAAACAGCAATTGTCAGATAAACTTCAAAATTAACAGAAGAAGGTAAGAAGTATATTAAACCAAACCCAGAAATATGGAGTAGTGTGTGAATCTCAACTCAACTGTAAAAACATGGAATCCTCCTCTAGCTGGTATTACGGCAGGATAATAACAATATCCACTCAATTATAAAAGCAGGTAAAAAAACCTATGTGCACTTGAAATTACAAGCAGAATGTGGAAAACCTGCTCAAGTGTAATAACAGGGTGCGTATGTCCCAAAACTGCTATAACAAGGTGGATGAAGTTTCCAAGCTCAACCATAGAAACATGGAAAAATTATCATGCAACTGGAATTACTGAGACAGGGATGTCTATCTGTCTCAACTGAGGAAATAGAATGTTATTAACTAGTGGTGGATGGTCCAGCTCCATACCACATTAGATCTTCTAGAATAATATCAGAGGAGGGAGGAGGAGCTAGAATTGGAGATCCTGCCTTCTTTTCCAGAGAGTGTAGAAAAAAATAACGTTACTATATGTATGCTACACTCCCAAAAAAGCCTCCATCAAGAAATTTGAATATCTTAAGGACTACACAAGGTAGGGAGGGTAAAAGGCAGTGGGGAATTAGAAGAGATGGTACATCAGAAAAAGTTCAATGGGTGGTTGCAAAACCCTATTATGAAATGGAAGGGAAGGGCAGATATCCCCTTTAGCTTTACTCACATTAGTCCATGAATGACGATCTGCCTAGTAAAGAATAGAATTGTACACAAACACACACATAACACTCTATTTCGTCAGTTTTGTGTGTGTGTGTGTGTATATAAACCACTAGGTAAATCACTAATGGTCTTGCAGAATACCCCATCCTGACAGTGTGTGTGACACCAGTAAATGTAGCAGGTATAGATTCAAGAAAGGCGTGTCTGATCAGGCAACTATCTCTGCAGAAAAGAACCTGAATATGTAACAAAAAGAAAAGTAGAAGTCACTGAAAAAAAATATAACAGAAAAATTACACCTTCCCAAGGAAGAGCCACATTGGAGTATGGAGAATTACTCTTGCAGAGAAATGATGTCCACCATAGAAGGATACAGCATGATGAAGCAAGTAATGAGAAACAAAAGTAAGAAGAGTAGTTCAAAGTCTGGTCTGTATAATCTCTTCCAGAGGATGATGAAAATGAGCCACCAGTGACAAAGCAAGATGCTGAAACAGATGACAAGAGACATGATAAAAAAGGTGACCTATGGAAGAAATGAAAGCTTGAACCAAGTGAACAATAAGCTGATGAATTCAACCCATCGTAATGATGGGGGAGAAGGATATAAAGCACCGGAAGATCCACAGAGAAGTATAGTACCACTTGGAAAATGACAGGAAGCTAAAAGTATCATCTACTGTTGGAAAAAGTGAAAGATATGTGACAGAGCTCTACAAACAATGAAAAACACCAAAACTGAGAAATAAAATTCAGATACATCAAAGTCCAAAATCTCAAAATATCCAGGGTATTGAGATATGTACACAAACCCACAACAGAAGCATCAGTTAAAGACAGAAGACCTACTATATGATGGTACCACAGATCATTGTGAGAGCAACCAGTGAAGCCTAATCCTTAAGAGAGATAGAACGTCTTGAGATAGCCAGGAAAGAGAAGAAAGGTCCTTGAAGACTAAATGCTCTATATCTAAATTACTGAGTGGAGAATGAATGGTCCAAGTGATGTTGGGAAATGAAGAAAAATACTACAAGAGAACCAAAAGCAGGACAACAAAAAAATTACTCATATTGAAAAAGAAAATTACACGATCTGCTTAATCCAGGTGCAAACTAATGTGTGCTGAAAACAGAAAAAAAACAAAAATCAGCTGTCCTGAGAAAGATTAGACCAGATGACCAACATTGATAGATATCAAGTGCAGTTTACTATGATTCACAAAAACAAATAAATAGTCTGAAGAAAACTCAAACAGAAGAACCTGGAACACATCCCCCCATCACCACCACAATGAAGGGACTGGAAGAACATGTTCTGGAAGAAAGAGGAACCAGAGGCTGAAAGAGACAGGAGAGATCAATGATGGACCTCTATGCCTCAACCAAGGAGAGGAAAACTAAAGGCTGAATGTAAAATTCTTTGCCAAATTTTAAAACTTTCACTAAAATTCTTGGTAAGAGAACCAACAGAACAAAAGTGAAGATTTCTCAAAAGTTGACAAAACAGAAAAACCCAATTTCTACAGGATTTAACTGTAATAGGTAAAGATTCATATCATAATCAATGTCTGAGACAGGTACAGCAAAATTGAGGAAGAAATATGAGAACATCAAGTTACAAGTAAAAGACAAAAGGGAAAGAAGACAGGTGGCCATCTTAATATAGGACCAAAAAAGAAGTAAAATATGCCACAAAACTATAATAATATGAAAAAATGGAATGAGTATCAATTTCCAGAGGCAAGATATTAAGAGAAAAACTTTCACAAGTAGTATGCCTCATCCCAACAAAATCTGACACAAAAGAAGCTGAGGAAGTAGTTATAGGTCAACGATAACAGCCACATCATGAAAGGCAAAGTCATGCAGTTATAAATACCAGGGGCACACAAACCACTGAACTCAAGTGAGATAAAACTAAAATGCAGAAATCTAGGAAAACAACACTAATCTTACAAAACAAAACACTGTTATGTTCCTAAAACTGCCACAAAGTATTTGAAGTTAATCAGAAAACAAAAGAGTAATACGAGTATTAATTAAATACTAGTAAGAAAGAACTATCTATTGTTGTGAAAATGAACCTCAAAATGTAGAATATGTAGATAAAAAATTAGTTTATAGTTAAAAAAAAAAATTTAAAAGGGGTGATGTAGAAATGGCCATAAAATAGTACTGTGGTCAAATAATGATTGATTTATTTATGTATTTATTTACAATGAAAAATATATACAATTATTATAATTTAATTAATATTATAGGGATAATAATAAAGTACTGGCTGGTAATGCTAATAACATATAACTAATAGCTAGCACAGTTTGTGGACAAAGTACATATTAATATCAAACTATAAAACCATTGAAATGTATCCAATCAACAAAGGAATGAATAATATAGCACTTTAAATACACCAATAAAAGAAAGCAGCAATTAACATCTAAAAGGTAATCCATTGAAAATGATATAGACAATAAAGTACATAAAAATATCAAAGCTACCAAACTCAAAACAATAGTGACAGGAAGTATTGAATGTTCAAATGTGGAAATATTGACAGAGACACAGTGGGCACCTGAGCCATTCACATCACAAATATAGCAACACATTGTGTAATATAAAAGTCTAAATACTTATTATTGAGTCACTAGAGCAGGTGAAAGTTGAAGAGGAAATTAGGAGAAGAACGTACCTCTACCAAAATGTGGCAACACAACAACTGAATCAAGAAAAATAAAACAATTGAAATCACCTGAATCTCAAACATACAGAAAAGTTGGGCAATGTTTCAACCATTGTGGAAAAGAAGGTCCAGATCACTTGACAAACTAAGCTGCAGACAATGTCAGTCTGTAACCTGGGTAAGAAAAATAAGTGTGCTTCCAGAAAGAGCAAGAACCATGTTGGAAATCATGAGAAATAGGAATAGGAGAAAACACAAAAATGAATTAAAATCTGTATTAATACATAATGCAAAATAGAATCAAAACACACACATAAAAAAGTCATGTACAGTCAGCATTGAAAACTGAAGTGAAATGAAAAAGATGCCTGCCTAATATGGTACCAGTCAAGACATACGAAATATAATGAAGAGGGACCCAGTTGCTTCAGGAGTGTGTGCTGTGTTCTTTTTTTGGTGAAAGAAGGCTGCATGCATGGATTTTAAATGAGCAACTGAAACTGAGAAGGTATGAAGACTAGTGAGTTACGTGAGAATAAAATTCATTAATATATCAGAGGGCAGATAAAGATTGGGCAAAGCTTCTGTGTGAAAGGAGGTATGTATATTATTAAAACCTGAATTTTAGCATTGTAAGACTATACTTACTACTGTCCCATTATGGAATCACTATGTAGTTAAAATCTGAATTTTATAAGAACATTATATATATGGTGAATAGTTGGAATAAATATGGAAAGAAAATGCATACCTAGATCTTGGTGATGGGCTTTTTCATTGCCTTCAATGTAAAGCAAACTGTATCCATTCCACATATGTTGCATACCCTGTGGACACTGAGGTAAAGTGGAAGATTGGCTGTGTCGTACTAACAGGATGCCCATTAAATAGTCACTTCCTGGAAAACCTGGTGGTCCAGGTGGACCTGGAAGGCCAATTGAACCAGGAATACCAGGTGGACCTGGTATACCTGGAAAGCCATCAAGACCTTTTAATCCTGGAGGACCATCTAGTCCAGGTAAACCTGTAGGTCCAGTTCTTCCTGGTTGTCCTGTACGACCTATGATAAGAATGGTAAACGTTATACCCTATTCAGAAATTTTATGATATTTTAAGCAAAAAAAGTTGCTCTGAGAATTATGATATTTTTATGCAGTTTTGATCATGTGCTAATAAGTTGTACTGATAAAGGTTTTAGTAAACATTTTTTACAAATTAATAAGTAGTGTTTTTTCATATCTTGAAATTAATTTTATATTCTTTAATTCTCTGTATATAGTTAAAATGATGAAGCTTAGGCTTAGCAATATGTTAGGAGAGTTAAGTATTTAGTATCTAACATTTTAAATTATTATCCTCAATGACTATGTTTTTATCCATTCACATTTGTTTAATACCAAACATTATAAGTAACCTGGAAATCCTGGAGGTCCTCTTGGGCCTGGTTCTCCCTTTTGTCCAGTATCTCCTTTTTCTCCAGGTAACCCTGGATTTCCCTTTTCTCCTCGATACAAGTTAATAGGTGGTACAGAACCTTTGTCTCCTTTTAATCCTCTATTACCTTTTAAACCTTTATGTGTGAAAATAAAAAACAATTATGTAGCCTTCACATTTACCATACACAAGGGTAACAACTGCTCTCTAACTAACTAGCTCACAAAATGCTCACTAAGTCTGTTCTTTGTATACAATATATATTTTTTTCCAAATGTCTATGAAGTACAAAGTGTAACATAAAACCTAGACATTCTGGAAATTAAGGTATCACATGCCATCTTTACGGCTTTCAAAAAATACCTTTAGAAGTTAATACAAAACATTTTGACTAAAAATGTTAAAAGTATGAGTACAAAACCTAGCAGAACCTTAAAAATTTGATGTATGTCTAGATTTGCTACACCAAACAACTGAGCAAATTACTCCACTCAAGTTTGTAATAAAATTTATTGACTTCTCGATGAAATATACACGAGTAATGAGTTTAATTTTTAGGTTTGTGTTTTGATTAAACTTAAAACAGTAATGAATAATTTGAAAGTAAGTGGAAACCATACAACATTATGATAATCAATTTCAACTACTTATATATTAACATAATACATAAATTTTTGTATTTTGTTGCCACACATGACAACCTCTTGCCTTGTTTGAAACACTTAAAAACTAATGTTTTATTTCTGTATACAAAATGGTTAATAACTTGAATAGCCTTAAGTTAAACCTAATCAAAAGCAAAAGATTTTGGTTATTTTTTTTATTATTTAAATCTTTTTCTTGTGTTGTGTGCACACCACTGTAATACATGGATTTTATGATGTATGATAGTTTTGAATATTTAAAACTGGTTTCAACATTTATTAAAATTTATATTTGGCTGACTATATGAATAATATTGATTATAAAATATTTATCATAATTTTGAAAATGTTTCCTTTTTTTCTTGGCACATAGGATTATGATGAAGCAAAATTTATTAAATTGACAATAAATAGTACAACATAATGATATTTTGATTGAAAATACTGTTAATATGGAGCCAAAGTATTCAATTTACTGATAATTCAATGCATTTTACTCATTATGGATTTGTGTTTCCTTGTACATTATATAGATCTCATTACTTTATTATGCAGAATTTGTTTCATTAATGCAACTTAAATTTATATTCTTATCTAGTTAACTTATTTTGACTGACAACAACTGAGTGCTAAACTTGCTAACTCTACAAGAACTTTAAGTTTTTGAATTACATCATGCAACCAAGTTAAAAAACTTGTAAAACTGGTAATACTCACAATTCCTTTTTAAATCTTATATTCTAAATAGCTTATACTTTAGGGTAATAGCTCAGTATAAAAAAGCATAAATCTTTTACAATTCTAAATACAAACAAGAACAAATTTTCATTTCCAAAAAAACCAATACAATATTTTAAAATAATATCACAAACAAACAAACTGAGACCTTATATTTTGAAAAGTCATGAACTGTACAATAACAACATCAATATTTTGTACAAATAAGTTTATTTCACCTAGATGCTAATTATTATAAAATTTCCACTCACCTGGTGATCCAGAAAGACCTGGAGGACCTCTATAACCACGTTCTCCCTTGATACCAACAACTCCTGGTTCTCCAGGAATACCAGCTTCACCTTTATCACCCTTAGGCCCATTAAATCCAGGTAGTCCATCTTGACCTTATTACAGCCAAACAATTAGAACTGCTATTTCTAAGCTCAAAACTTCAAACATTATATAAAATCAAAATTATTTAAGCACTTATGAAGTCTCATATTTGTAAGTTTTGATTTAAAATAATTGGTGTAAAATAAATTTCTCTAATGTTAAATCTAATGTTGGTAAAATCAGCCAGCTTTGTTCTTATAGTATTAAAGATGAGGTAAAACTGAGTACTTTTCTTCTTTTAATTTTTATAATTTAGAACAATGCAGTTCACTATAATATGATTAGAATTGAGATATCACTATTATATGTTGGATTAGCTAAAGTTAGGTACAAAATATGAAATGTAATTATGTACATGTAAGGTCACATGCATGGGCATATTTCTGTTATTTAACAATGGATCTATGCAGACTGAATCAGTATATATATATATACACACACACATACATAAACTGCTGGTTGAAACCTTAAGGCCAATGAACATAAACAAAAAATATGCATTTTGCATTCTTAGACTAAACCACTTATTTGAGTAGAGCTTTGAAAGATGAAAATAAGAAAAAGGAAAAAAAACAAAAAACTTGTTTAGCATTTAATAGAGAAAATGTGAACACTATGAAATTAGCCTAAATACTAGCTGGTCAAAAGTTTAAGACCATATTGATATGAAGCATTAATCAGTAAACACGTAACGAAATTTAGTCATTTGTGTTCATGTGTTAGTGTTGTCAACATCTCCCACTGACATCACCTGTATTACATTGGGTGAAAACATAGTAATGGGTAAAAAGTTTACAGAGTATGAATGTGGCAGAATTGTCGAGCTGCAAAAGCAAGCGCCATCACTGGTGAGATTGGGTGTAGTAAAATTGCTGTTGCAAATTTCTTAAAATACACTGAATGTCGGCCTAAGAAAATTTAACAGCGTTAAGGAGGAGGATTTGACAGGTTGTCTGACATGACAACAGCCAACCATCAAACCAGATAAAGGCCGTTATGGACACAGAATGCAGCTCAAGAACAATAAGACGGCATCTAAGAGAGAAAGGCTTTGAAAACCATAAACGTATTCAAAGGCCACGCCCTCTTAAACACAATGAAACAGCTCGATTAAACTTTGCTGAAAAACACCAAACATGGGACGTGGAAAAGTGGATGAAAGGTTTTGTTCTCTGATGAGAAAAAATTTAACCTAAATGGTCCAGAATGCTTCCAACATTACTGGCACAATAAGGATATCCCACCGGAGACATTTTCTACACGACACAGTTGAGGAGGTTTAACATGATCTGGGGTACTTTCTCCTTCCATGGAACAATGGAGCTTCAGGTTTTACATGAGCGTCAAACAGCAGTTGGCTACATTGGCATGTTGGAGAGAGTATCCTTATTGACTGAAGTGCCTCGCTTGTGTGGAAATGACTAGATCATTCAGCAGAACAACGCTTTGATCCACAATGCCCTCTAAACAAAGGACTTTTTCATGCCAAATAACGTGATTTTGGAATGTTTGCCCAAACTGAACCCCACTGAAAGTGTTTGGGGTTGCAAGGGAAGTCTATAGAAATGGATATTAATTCCAAACACTGCATGATCTTCATAAAGCCATCTTCACCATTTGGAATAAAATTCCAACCAGTATTCTGCAAACACTTATATTGACCACACCAAAGTGAATGTTTGCAGTTATTCGCAATGACAGCTGTGCAACTCACTACTGAAACTTCTTGTTGGGCATTTCCTACCCTGCTTAGGACTTCTTTTTGGTATGATCTTAAACTTTTGACCAGCTAGTATTTAGGCTAATTTCATAGTGTTTACATTTTTTCTATTGAATACTAAATAATGTTTTTCATTTTTATTTTCCCTTTTCTTAGTTTCATCTTTCAAAGCTTTACTCAAATAAGCGGTTGAGTCTAACAATGCAATATGCATGTTTTTTCTTTATGTTCATTGGCCTTAAGATTTTGGTCAGCAGTGTATATATACCTACTACAATTTAAATGGTTAAATATTAACACTGCAACCATTACTGGTAGCTACAACAACAAGTGTACAGTAGAATTCTACTAGTTACATTTTTAACAGACAAACGTTAACAGTGCAACTGTTAATTTTATAACTACATCAACAAGCCAATATTTACAGTTTCAGTGGATAGAGATTATCAGTGCAAGTATTACTTTAATATCTACACAAACAGGCCTGTATAGAATTCTCCAAGTCATGATTTCAATTGATAAAGATTACACAGGCCATGCTTTTATTATCTTGAAATCTTTATATGTTCTGCAGTAATTCTCATACACTAAATCACATACAGTTTTTCACAAAATGTCACATACATACTTTTACATAAATGAATCATTTTCGTATTAATTCAGGCAACATTTTTTTCATGTTTAAAATGCTGACAACTACTGACTATAGGTTTCTTTAGATTAATCATAATGTAAGAGTCCTATGAATCATTCTAGAACCAACAAGAAACTCTAGTGTATAAATTATTAACAGGCCACATGGCATGTCATTTCTGGATAGTAATTTCTTTGTGCATGCATTTTGACATTATATTTTCTTTTTAATATTAGTTATTCATCACTATGGCAATAATAGATTGTGTAAGTCACCCAAATATATTCTGTTATTTGTGAGAAAACTGCTGTAAATAAATAAATGCAAAATATTGCAGAATTTATCAAAAAGCATGTTATACATATTTTGGAAAAAACTTGGGGACCAAGAAAAATTACAAAGAATTGAGACAATGATATTAATGTAAGAAAAAGTATTTGCTTTTTAAAGTTCCAAAGGCCTAGTGTGAGCCTAGAAACCACAGAGATGACTGCTATTTTTGCCTTTGTAATGTGTAAGGCTATAACATTTGAAATAAAATGATACTTCTTATCTGAAACTTCAATCTGCAATAAGACCTGTTACTCACAGACCTGATGTTCCTGTACCTACTTCACTGAAGACTTTTGATACAGTTTCATCTGATTCTGAATCTGATGTCATTAGAGACAATGATAGAGGATTGGTTTCAACCTAAAATGTCTGGTGAGCCACAACTTTTCATACAAGGTGAACTTAATCATTTGGCCTTTCAAAGGATTCTTAAGATATTTGGGGGTCAAGACTTTGGGCTTAAAATTTTTTTTCTTTTGGGATATCATTTTACTGGTACAGAAATGCGAGAAAAAGTTTATACCATATTTTTTGACAAGAAGGTTCACTAGTTTATTGCAACATTGTTGCTGAATTAATACCAATGCTAGGAGCTGCAGCTGATGAACCAAGAGAGTGGCAACTGTTTATCGATTCCTCCAAAAGAAGTCTAATAGGTGTTCTTCTTTACAACAGTACCATATACGTGTCTGTTCCTATTGCTCATTTGAAGAAAACATACTAAAATCTCAACTTCTTTAATTAGGTAAACTACAAAGAACACGGTTGGTTACTTTGTGAAAACTTAAAAGTACTTTGTATGTTGTTGGGTCAACAATCAGGTTATACAAAGTTTCCATACTTTTTGTGTGAATGGGACAGCAGAGTACAAAATCAGCATTGGATAGAGAATTGATTGCCATACAAAGTCAACCTGAGAGCACGATTAAAAAACACTGAACACGAAAGATTGGTTGACACAGAGAAAGCGATATTACTTCCACATCACATAAATTGGGCTTGATGAAGCAGTTTTTAAAGGCCTTAGACAAAGATGTCAACTGCTTCAAGTATCTATGTGGGCAATTTTCAGCTCTTTCAGAAGTGAAACATAAGAGAAGAGATTTTTGTTGGGCTTCAGATTAAGAGATTGACTTTGGATTAAAAGTTCTAAAGGATAATGACAAAAGTTGAAAAAGAAGTGTGGACTGTCTTTAAAGATGTTATTGACAAATGTTTAGGAAACAACAAAGACCCAGATTACGTAAACACTGTTAATAACATTATCGATAAATTCAAAGAGGTACCTTGTAAATTTGAGCTTGACGGTTCGTTTCTTACACTCACATATTGACTTCTTTCCTGAAACTTTCCTTGCTATCAGTGAAGAACAAGGGGAAGAGTTTCATCAAGATATTGAGAAAAATGGAAAAGATGTATCGGGGAAGGTGGAACATCAGAATGATGACTGATTATTGCTGGTAATTGAAATGAAGGTTAACTTCACAGGCCTATGCTAAGAATTCAGCTATTAGTAACTACACCAACACATTTACTGGTTAGAGTTTCAAAAGATAATCATTTAGAGTATAACTTTTATTTCAGGATCCAGTCGATTATTCTTTTAGTAAACTGCTGCTTTTTAAATAAGAAACAATAGCTATCAATTTTTACCTGGTAGGCCAGGTAATCCTTTCTCTCCAACTGGACCTGGCAATCCAGGAAGTCCTCGTTCACCTTTGGGTCCTGGAATACCTGGGAGACCATCATCACCTTTTGGTCCAGGAAGTCCTTGTCCTGGAAGTCCAGGTCTACCTTGAAATCCTTTGTCACCTTTTGGCCCAGGAAGTCCAGGAGGTCCCGGATCTCCTCCTGGTCCCCGTGCTCCATCACGACCTTGGAATCCTCTGTCTCCTGAAAAAATACAATTAAATAAATTTAGAACAACAAGGCCCTTTGATATACTAAGGTAGAAAAGGTTTGGTTTGTTTTGTATTTTGCAGAAAGCTACACGAGTTCTACCTGCTGTAGCAGTGTAAGATTAAAGAAAACGCAGCCAGTCATCACCACCAACTCTTGGGCTATTCTTTTACCAACAAATAGTGGGATTGACTGTAACATTATAACGCCCCTACGGCTGAAAGGACGAGCATGTTTGGTGTGATGAGGATTCGAACCTGCAACCATCAGTATATAAGTCAAGTGCCTTAACCACCTGGCCAAGAGTCTGCGATGTTGAATCAAATTTTCTTCTGAACTTATTTTGTAATGATTAGGTAGTTCTTCCTTTTTAGTAGTAAAACCAGAATATACAGTTCTTAACAGTAAGATATTATTTCAATGTTGAAGACACACATTATCTCCACAGAAAGTACTGTGGTGGCACAGAAGTTAGGATTGTTGTATATACTGAGTAGACGGCAATTTTGACCAAAATGTTGTGTAACCAATATTTTATTTGAAAAGTTATAATGTGTTACTTTAAATTTTCTCTTTTTACTGAATGAAAAAGTATTATTAGCATTAAATTAATGTATTTTACTGTTCTGCTAGTTTGGTCTTACTTATCCCTCACTACTAATCAGTGTATAGTTAGATGTTATTTTCTTAACTGCCTGCTTAGGCTTAACTTATATTTCCAATGAAATATTCAAAGGTCTATTGACTTTTAGCCCCCCAGTGGCTCAGCGGTATGTCTGCGGACTTACACGCTAAAATCCGGGTTTTGATACCCGTGGTGGGCAGAGCACAGATAGCCCATTGTGTAGCTTTGTGCTTAATTCAAAGCAACAACAACAACAACTATTGACTTTTAAATTTATTGTTCATAAAGAACACCTGATGTGAATTAGACCTACTGAAAATGAGACTATACTAATACAAAATGACATATCTCAGATACAGCTTAACTTATAATGTTAACCTATATTAAACTAAGTACAGAAAATTGATATATTTATTTTTATTTCTAGAATTTTTTAACACATTTGCAACGTTATCTATTTTTAAAGGATGGAGAAAAGGACTCATGGATGTCACTACTAAAATAAAATATAGCCTTCCAAATCAAGACTCTGTCATTTATATAAAGACAGAAATTTAGTAATTTGCCACAGTACTTCATGTGATATGAAAGAGTAAATGTGCCAGTTAAGAAATAGCTTAGCAGACACAGATGGAAGCATACAATGTATTTTCCACTGCAGAACATTGGATAATTTTGTACATTATTCTGGGACTTTGACTAGAAGTTTAGGGTCTCTTAGTGACTGATAAGGGGTGGGAACAAATAGTATACCATCGCTAGCTCTATTCCTCATTCAGTAATTACAGAAAATTAATACTGTTTTAGATGTAATGGAAAACATTTAATAGAATTACTTTTGCTTATAACACTTTTGAAAAAATATACAAACTTCTCTTATCACACAAGAGGCATATTTAAAAAATCTTGCCAAATAATAGCCCCCACTATTAGTGAGAATGAAATGTCTAAAATCAAAATATGGCCAATAAAAACTTCCATTTTATTATTTTATTGCCTATGAAAGACATATCTAAAAACATTTGGCCACCAAAAATTATCAATGTCAAGGGTTCTGTATACAAAACATATAAGACACCTAAACTAAATAATAGCCACAGTAGTTACCACTGCTTACCACATTAATGTAAATAACATGTCTAAAAACTAGAAAGGATAATGCTAAAATTACAGATGACAGGTTAAATATATTTAATCTTTTTTCAGTACACCTTGGCTGGTAAGGGAAGTGTATGATTACCCAGAATCCACAACACAATTGAAAATGAATATAAAAATATTCCAGCTAGAATTAGAAGTACATGTTGCAGGTTTGAAAAACAAAGTATGGGGATATGCAGGTTTGAAAGATAAGTATTAGGACACTTGGATTTGAAAGAGTACGAGAGTATCTGGGGTGGAGGGAAAAGTGTGCATAGCAAACTTGAAAGAGTAGCATGGACCTAAGTACCCAAGTTTATTTAAGTGAAAGCAAAATACTCAGGTTTTGTTAGAAAAAGCATGGAAACATCACAGTTGAAAAGATAAGTGTGTAGAAACAAAGCCGAAAAGTAAAGATTACCTAACAGCTAATGTCACAACACAGTGTTTTTTCTTCTGTACTGAAAAACATGAATATTAATAAATACAAACTAAAACATTAAATATTAAAATATATCATTATAATACACCATTACTTATGGAATTAAACTAACTGTTTAAATATATAATTATTAATTTCATGAAAAAACATTATATTAGATTATTTAAAATTACCTTTTACACCAGGTTCACCATTAATTCCATCGAATCCTGGTCGACCTGGGTTTCCAGGTTCTCCTTTCTCCCCTATTCCAGGAAGGCCAGGAGCTCCAGGAGGTCCAACAGGTCCAGGTTCACCTAAAATGTATAATAATTAATGCAGCAAATATAAAACAGTTGATAACTGCCATATGTTTTACAAGCTTAAGCACTTTAATGTTCTTAAGATTATTAAACTGAATATTATTCTTATTTTATCTATTAAAAGTCAAACTATAAATAGTTTATATGTGTCATCATCCTTAATAATTATGGATATATATATATATATATAGAAACAGATGACTACTCTCATGTTATACTATTTTATTAACAACTTTAGCAATTTACCAGTTTTAATGACCTTGTGGTTCTCAAATTTAGCACATTTAAAGCTTTTCTGATATGCAATCAATACATATATTCCTCATATTTTAGCTTTTGAAGAATATGAAAATCTGAAAATGTAGGGATAATGTTGTCGTTTCATTCTGTCAGTGGCAATGCATTATATGTACTTGATGTTTTTATCATTACTTCATATTTAGTAACATTTTATGAAGTGACAGTATCAAATGCTGGTGAAGGATAGATTTCTGGTGGAAATACTGGTTATTAAGTAGTTTGAATTTAGTAAAAGGACAAGTGGCAGCCAATTTTTGTCTACATGTTCCTAAATCTATTAGACTTGTACACTCGATAGACAAGGAAAGTTTGCGAAAGGTTGATTATACTATTTAATGTCCACAAAGAATTATCTATCTACTACCAAAAAAAAAGCTTAAATTCACAATTCAGGACTGCAAATGGAATGCTATCAACAGTCGAATGACAAAGAACAGACTACATTAATTATTAATGTATAGAAAATCTATTTTAGTCTGTTATCTGACTCTTTTCATTATTATCAGACTTAGTGGAAGTGATACTAGACATTTCTGCTCTTCAAAGTTTAGCCAAAATTTTAAGTCTCTACTGTTCATAATATGACTTGTGTCTAGATGATCAAAAATAAACAATGTGCTTAGTATAACATATGTGAATATGACTGCTGCAATTCTGCAGTTCCACCATGGTGTGGGGAGGCCTCAATATGAAATAATGTTAAAAAAATAGCACACTTCACAAAATATTTACTCCATAATATACACAGACCTAGCACTTAATTCAGTTTTACTAACATTTTTTATAAACGCATAGAGACTACACTTTGTTCCTCATATAAGACAATACCCAGTGTTATATCGTTACGATTATGATGAACTGCTTTGAACAAGATACTGTAAAAGAGATAGATAAACCAGAAAGATGTTCTGATTCGAATTCTGAAGAGGGCCTCTTAGTTGCTATACACCTCAACTCATTGTATAAGTCATAGAAAATTTCACATTCAAATGACTGAAGTATGGGATGGATTACCACATGTCATCTGGCATGTAATCAGAAGCATTTATTTACACTAAACTAGGAATCTCTCTTAACTAAATTTGATTCACTCAGCTCTAGCTCTAAACATGTTAAACCATAAGACACTCTAGTTCAAAAAGTTGTAACTAGTATGCATGTCAATAAACCAAATTTGTGAACTGTATTCAATAAATACACAAACTACTTAAATATACCATAATTTCATTCCTTTTTTTTTCACTTAGTAGAAGAAAAGAGTAATAAGAATGTTACATCTTTAATTTTGGAGCAGTTCATGTACAGTTAAATATTCATCTAGAATGTAGCATATAAATTAAAGTTCAGCAAGTATCTAATATCAAATATAAAACATACATATTTCTTATATTCATGACTTGTTTAAAATTGAACACATCTCTTCCAGTTCATGCATAACCTAACTAAAGGTTTTATACATTATTGTAGGTCACCCATTTAAAATACTCCTTCTTACTTCATGCAAAATATGATTAAATGTCATCTTTCTGACAACTAATATGCTTCTTCTTTAATTCATACAGAATTCAAAGGTTTTGTACTATTGTTGATCATAAACTAATATATTCCTTCTTACTTTATGCAAAATGTGACTAAATGAGTTCTGTATTATCATAGATCACCTGCCTAACATTTAATTCTTCAACAGTATCATAGTTAATCTGTTTAACATATTTCTTCTTACTACACGTAGAACCTGATTAAATGTTTTATATAATGTTGTAGAACACTTTTGCAACACCTAAGATATTTCTTCTCATTTGGAATCTAACTAAACATTTTGTTTAGTTTCATTGATCACTTGCTTAGTATTTAATATATCATTCTTAATTCATGCAAAACCTGGTTGTTTTTTACAGTGTTTTAGTTCACCTCTTTAACATGTCTTCTTACTTTATGCGAATATGACAAGTCATATGAAATATTATATATCATTTGTTTACACTTTGTATGCCAATTAATAAAGACATGATTAAAGGTTTTATATGATTTCAGTAATGCTGATATTTGTTATAAATGTTTTAGTAACAAATTTAAGATTCATATGTCTTTATCATAGAATATCAGAAATTCTACCTATAGCCCCTTGTAAACCATTATTTCCTGGTCTTCCATCTAAGCCATGTGGTCCTTGATCTCCTTTCTCTCCTTATAAAAATATATATAATGTTTCTGAATTACTAAAAACGTGTATGAAACTCAATCTATTCTTTGATTCACCACTTATAATGTTTTTGATTAGCATACCATAAGATACTGAAAATACTAAAAAAACAATACCATTCAATCTATATTTACCTTCTTAATTATAGAGGTACATATTAAAGACTTAAAAGCATTTTAAATCTTTTTTTAACAGTTTTTGAAATGTTCTCTGGCAATATAAAATACTGTATTTATGAGGTAATAGTATTCAAAAACATGAAAGGCATTATGATAAAATTAGATTAAATGATCAACTTTCTTTTATATATCTTTAATCTAAATGTTATAAAAATTAAAAACATTAATGTGTTTGTACCTGGTAGTCCAGGAATTCCATCAAATCCCCTTTCACCCTTTATTCCAGGTGGTCCTGTAAGACCTTGTGGCCCTATTTCTCCCTTTTGACCTTTATCACCTCTCTCACCTGAAAAACAAGATTTTAAAAGTTAACAAATAATAATTTCAAGATAGAATTTCATGTTGGTTATAGATACAAACTTTCATTATTGTGAGAATAACTAAACTTTTTAAGAAATATTTTTTGTGACTTTAAACAAACATTTTTATAACATATTAAACATAATACCAAATAGGCAAAATCTAATACAAAGCTAACTGTTGATGACTTTATAAATGACAAAAAACAAAATATAAAAATGATTTAAGCCATTCAGTAACCAAATATTCAAAATTACAGATATGATACCTAAATGCTTTACAATTACAAAAATCTATTACGTGTAATTTTTATATTTAATTCGCAGAACTGCAAATTATACATATTTTCACTTACTGTGTATGATAAGTTGACTTTAATTTAACACCAATGAACACATGTTCTATTAAGTCAGGAAAAATTGTAGCACATTTTAAACAGTAAATTGAAATGATTTATAAAAATGGTAATTTTAATTTACTTTATTTAGCCTGAAGAGCAATAGTAGACATTCTAAAACTAATAAAGTGTAAGTCTCAGATAAAGATAAGTAAGTTTTATCACAGGCTTAGCTAAACTATGAAAATTACATCATATATTGCTTCTCTGAAGTAATCTGATATTTTATTCATACATATATAATTTACCCTATCAATAGCAGGATACATGATAAAACTATTAAACTCAAAGATAACTACATATTCACCTGGCTGTCCAGGTATGCCTGCCCCTCCTTTAGCACCTTTCAAACCATCAAATCCTGGGAGACCAGGCCTGCCTGAAAGACCAGTATCTCCCTTGGGTCCTGGAAAACCTCTAAACCCACGTTCTCCGAGTTGACCTTTTTCTCCTGGTATTCCTGGTATTCCATCATTTCCTTTTTCTCCAGGTGCTCCATTTCGTCCATCTAGACCAGATGTTCCAGGTGGTCCCACATCTCCAATTTGTCCCTGATGTTTTATAAGTGAAAAAGTACTTTAATGATTTATCATGGAACATTCAAGATTAACTTTCATTTTTAAACATTTCTAAACTTTTTTATTATCAAACTATTTTGCTTGATCACAGGACTAATTTTTCAAATTTTAGTTGATAACTTTAAAATGTATCAAGTAACATTATAAAACAAACTGTGAAAAACATTACATAATAGTTAAAATACTATACACGTAAAAACATTAAGGTAGAACTGTTTACAGTTTAAAACATTAAGCTCTTAATATGAAACAATTAAACTATCTTTTTTTGCTGTAAAAACATAGTTTTAATTAATTACATGTTTATTTAACTGATTGTGAGTTATTTAACTCTATCATCTGAGTGTCTATTTAATAAATTATAAATTTTGTTTATTTAACTCAAATTTATCATTGTTTACCAATTGTATATCTAGTGCAAAATTTTACTGAAGTAAATGAGCACTGATAAGCTAACTTCAGCAAATGTGCTGCCAAATAATGTCAAACTATTTATGGGGGTGAGATAAAAAAGAAATGTTGAAGTAATCTACAATAACAGACAGTAAACAGTGAAAAGGCTTACTTAAAAGTAATGACAGTTATTTGCAAGGGGATAGTTTCAGAAAAGTAAGAATAAAGTTTAAACAATAAAGTGTAAAGGAAGGAGAGAGTACATAATGATATAGCAGTCCAACAGAAGAACAAGTAAGACATTCAACAGTCTTTAATAATATTATCATAATTGCCTTCTTGTTCTGTAATAATTCTTAAATAAATTAATATATATTATAATTATGATACATAAGTGAATATTTTTTATGATTTATCCAATGTCACCTACTGCCTAGTTCACATGCATCTAGCGTTGTTAAAAGTCAGGAGCAGGTGTAAGAAAGAACTAGTGAGTAAATGAGACAAGAAAAATTATTGCTAAAGAATACTTAAACTGGGATGACACATGGTCCTTCTGTCTCCTTAATTAGGCACCTACTATCTCGTAAGTTGACTATTATTACATATAGCTAGTAGTATGTAGGTGGCTATTACATTTATATGTTTTCGGATTAAAGTAGTGGAATAGTAAGCTAATAATTCATAGTTTGCTCTCATAATATGCACATACTTTCTACAGAAAAAAGTACAGTTCTGATTTGGAACATTTAAGTTTAGAATATGCACTGTGAATGAAGTTTTGGTGCTTTCACATTAGACTAATTGCAGTTCATGATTTGTTCTTGTGTTTTATAGCAAAGCCACAGCAGGCTATCTGCTGAGCCCACCGAGGGGAATTGAACCCCTGTGTTTAGCATTGTAAATCTGAAGACATACCACTGTACTAGCCGTAGGCTGCAGTTCATGAAGTCATGTTGTTGTATAATTACTTTATTCCATTTTTAGCTAGTCAAATACAGTTAAACTTTAATTATTCTCCTTAATAAAATAAAGTTTACTCTTTTCATTTATATACAATTCTTTCATATGCAACAGTCCTATTACCACCTATTGATCACTAGCCATATAGTCTTTTACAATGATTCTCATTGTAAATATTAAGTGTGCTATGTCTGATACTCTTAACATATATGAGGAGGGTCCTGATATCATTTTATTTTTTTTGATATTATATAGTTTTGTGTTATTTTCTCTCATAAATTTCAGAGAACTGACAGGGTTGGCTTTACCATGCTGTGATTAACCAAGATCCAGGTAGAGATGATAGTAGTAAAGTAATATTATGGAAAATGTTATTATTGCTGAGAAATATATTCTGTGAAGGGACATTATACAACATGAATACAGCTTATTTAGCTGCATGATATGCACACACCACTTTCTTATAAAATATAGATTAAAGTTAAATTTTTTTCCAGGTTATAATTTTAAAGAACTTAAATCTGGTTAAGATCATGTGTTAAATTAATTATACTTTTTCTGTTACAGGATCTGGTAATACACAGATATTTACTTTGCTTCATACCTTATTCATGTGATAAAAACTTTTAACTGGTCAGCTACAGAGCTTCATTTTTAGTTAAGTCCATCCTGACTCACTTGTCATTAATAAAGTTTTCCTTACATTTCAATTTTATAACAAACCTGTAGCTCTACTGCTTTAATGACCATTGACTGTCAATTTCTTTTTAATAACAAATTATCTTTCAATTTACTAACAGTAAGTGCCTATACTTGTCTTTACTGAATCTCTATTTGTAGCAGATATTAAGTAACTGTTGCACCTGCTTTCTTCTTCAAATAACATACTGTATACTACCAACCAGAAAAGAAGCATGAAAACATAAATGGACATTCTCAATGATAGGTGACAACATATCTATCTTCCATGTGTTTGATCCCTGGACATAATACTGATTGAAACCTGAAATTGTAGTTGTGATGATAAATCATGTTAACAAGGAAGATTCCACTTATCAACAGATTCCTAACACAATGAAGGAAAAGTTATTAGAAAAACAACTAAAAGATCAGATCCAGCTTGGGTGCTTCTTGCCATGCAAAAAGTGAAGAGTGATCATCACAGGTTTGTGAACAGAGTGGAAAAGCACAAAACTTCTGATAATTGTTCAAATTAGTTTGTGATATGAGGAAGAGTACTATACCAATGCTACATCCCATGCAAGTGTGATACTCAATCTCTGATGCAACTAGAGTTATGATATCTCTATGACCAGAAAAGAAGACAAGAGAAAGCATCTCACATAATAACCAAACTAGGGAAATAATCTTATAGGTTGCATGCTTACTGAGGTAGATAAAAATAACATAAGAATTGTGCTTGTGCAGTTCAGAGAAAGAATAATCCACATTAGACCCCTACCAGAAAGAGACCATCATAACTGTTACATCCTAGAAGGAATCATTTACTTCACAAAGTATGGTTAAGCATATGCACTGACTGAATGAATAAAAACAAAGGTGAAATGACAGCAGCTGTCTATTTGTACCAATCTAAATGTGATAAATGGAAGAATTTTGAAACATCATCCATTCTATCTCTGCTACACTTGTAGATTAGTCCTCTGAGATAGTTACATTTAGAGCAACATTGTCAACATTAGGAAAATTATGTATATAGTATGAATTAAACACCACTTCAACACACATGTGGGTTTTATTTCACAGTATATTTGTAGGTCTAATCTTACATGAGAAATACTTATTAACATGCTTGGAAGGAACAAGGAAACAAGTCTTTATGCAAAAAACTCTTTGGGTTAGCACTGAGGAATAGATTTACAGAAAATAAACCTGCTTAGAAGAAATTTATTATATCTATGTAGTGATGAGGGAAAGGTGATTTAAAGATAAGATAAGAATTGCATCTGTATTTTTTGAAACGTTATTTATCAACTCTAATTCCCATTGTAAAAAAGTACAAAGTAACAAAATTAATTAGGTTTGTTATCCTTTAAAAATTTTTAACATGTTGAGTTGCTTACTTTTTGAATTTTCTAGTAGTTTTGAATATGCAAATCCATTAATACAGTGTGTTAAACAGCTGTAATAAACTAAAGTCTGATAAAGAAAATTGGTAATGTTTCAAATATTTTCCAAAATCTGTGTGGATATCTTACAAGCACGTGTATGTAGTAGCATGAATTCTTAAAAAGTGACTTATTAGTATGTGCTGGGGGTTAAAAACCTTTAGCTCAGTTATTTATCAGTGTTGTACACAATAAATGAATCAACTACATAACAAATACAATTATTAAGTAGTACACAAATAAAAGAAAATGATTTGACCTGGATGTTAGGACTTTGCAATATATATGGTTATGTGCAATTACATAATGTTAGGTATTATTTGAAAAAGTGTGTCATTTTCATTGTTATTTATGAGAATATTTTGACATTGAAATATTTGGCAGATATCGAATATTCATAAAAGGACATGAGTATTGGTAAGGTTCATGTTACAGTTTCACCTGTGATATTTTGGTAAAAGTGATTTGAGATATATTTTTATTTGATTCAGTTGCAATGACTGAATATGTGAAATTACCACAACCATATGACATTCACTGACAGTAGTTTAAATTTCATAACAAGTATAAATTTGATGCACCTAGTGTTTTATTTGCAGGTTGAAATATTTAGAAAAACTGGGAGTTTTCCAAATATTTTTTTAAAACTTTATTTTAGTAAAAGGACAACATAAGGTGGATGAAAATGCAGGGGAAGGCAAGAAAGAACAACAAACAAGAGAAACTTTGTAATTTGCACCATTGTTTGTATCAAGTTTGTAACTGAAAGTAGTCTCTAAGGAAAGACACTAGAAATGTTAATGAATGCTAATGGTCAAAAGTGAAGACTAATTTCACTTAATCTGGATAAAGATGCATAGTGTGTCTTTCTACAGTGAACATGCTGTCAACTGCTATAGGAATGGAAACAGAAAGAAGTATGGTTATAGGTGTTCATCAAGTGGAGTCCCAATGAAACATTTGGACCAAACACTTAGGTGTTCATCAAGTGGAGTCCCAATGAAACATTTGGACCAAACACTTAGGTGTTCATCAAGTGGAGTCCCAATGAGCCATTTGGACCAAACACCTAGGTGTTCATCAAGTGGAGTCCCAATGAAACATTTGGACCAAACACTTAGGTGTTCATCAAGTGGAGTCCCAATGAGCCATTTGGACCAAACACTTAGGTGTTCATCAAGTGGAGTTCCAATGAGCCATTTGGACCAAACACTTCATAAGTGCTGAGGATACACTTTCTATGGGATAATATAGCATAAGTTGCAAGTCGTAAGAAAATGTCATTTTACCATGGTAACTTGTATGTTATTCAGCATCTAAAAGTAGTTTTTAGAGGAGAGTAACAATCAAGTGGTTTGTTCTTGAAATGATACAT
This sequence comes from Carcinoscorpius rotundicauda, assembly GCA_011833715.1. Lineage (NCBI taxonomy): Eukaryota > Metazoa > Arthropoda > Merostomata > Xiphosura > Limulidae > Carcinoscorpius > Carcinoscorpius rotundicauda. The sequence goes on from CM022395.1 coordinate 55,872,920, forward strand.
CCATTCTCTTCGGTGAAGAAAGAAAGCAAATTCTGATGGACTTATCTCGTGGTAAAACAGAAAATTCTAATGAATTGGTTTCACAGAATACAGTATATTCTAATGGACTGACTTCAGAACAAGGCACTAGTTAATTGGTCCTGTTGTGGTAAAGAATACATATTTCACTGCTGTCAGTGGTCTTAGTAAGGAAAAACAATAAATTCTGGTTGATTGTTTTCAGTTGAGAAACAGCAAATATAAGTACAGGAAATAGTGGCTCTCACAGTTAAAAAAAACTTTGGAAGTTTGATTTCAAGAAACAGATGGGATAAAAAACACAGAAAAACAATGAACAGCCAGAAAATTGATGGTGATGGACTATTTCTGAACAAGAGGCAACAGTAACAGAATTATTTTTGTTTTGGAAATAGATACAAACCTAATTTTAAAGTGATATAGACAGAATGTAGCTACTTAACAACACCCACTGTCAACTCTCTAATGGTAGGATTTTAACACCACTCTTACAATATATCTACAGCTCCTCAGTTTGAATGCTCAGTTTTACAGAAACAGGATATGAACCTTAGACCCTAACATTCAAATTCTTCAGCATACATATCATTATTATTAAAGTACAAGCTTCTGAGTTTATTTATCTCATGATAAAAGCAAATGATATCACACATAATCCAAAATGAGATCTTAGGCAGTATTTTTATACAGTTGTGGATTCTTTTTAAACTCTTGGTTAACAGTGTCTAAGTAATCTATCACATACTCTTCTCATGAGCTGAAAATAAACTATTTGAAATCACACAGGTCTGTGATGGTTTTATTGTCTTGAAACATTTACACATTTTACAGTAATTCCTATATGATAAATCTGAAAATTATATTCATTTTTCTCCATCATGTACAGATTTTTCACAAAGCATCATATATACTTTTACATAAGTTAATCATTTTTGTTGAATTTGGCTCACATTTTGATATGGTTAAAGTACTGACAACAACCACTGGCGAAAGATTTCTCTAGACCAATTGATGTGAAAGTCTTATCAATTATTCTAGAACCCACAAGAAATACACCACTAGTATGTAAATGATTAACATGATACATGACATGTCATTTCCAGAAAGTAATTTATTTGTGTATGCATTTTGACATTATTTTTTTCAATATCATTTATTCATCATTATAGCAACAAGGGTTTATCTAAATGACCCAAATATATTGTAATATTTGTGGTACAGTTTCGTTCAGCCTCAAATTAGGAAATTGACTTTGGATGAACAGTTTTAAAGGACAGTGAGGAAAGTTGAAAAAGAAGCGTGGATTGTCTTTAAAGATGTTATTGACAAATGTTTAGGAAAAAAAATAAAGGCCCAAATTATGAAAATGCTGTCAAATGCATGCTTGATAAATTCAAACAGTTGGATTGTAATATAGAGCTTGAAAGTTCATTTCTTACACACATATATTGACTATTTCCCTGAAAATCTCAGTACCACTGACAAAAAACAAGAGAAAAGGTGTCATGAAGACATCAGGGAAATTGAGAAGAGGTATCAGGGAAGGTAAGACATCAGCATGATGGCTGATTACTGCTGGTCATTGAAACAAGATGTTACAAAAGCAATATATAAAAGCCCACAACATGTAGCTTTGAGACTAAAAGGCATAGATTTCACAAACAAGTCAAGATGAATAAGGATGCATTTTCATTTGACATCAGTGCTCTTATCTTTTCTTTAATTTGTTTGTATATGTGTTAATTTGTATTCATTGTGGTAAATTAGATAATTTTATGTAACTAAAAGTTTTGCTCTCAATTTGTAAAATCTTCTTATATGTTAGAAAAAATGAATATTAATTTTGAAATTTGTAAAAGCTCAGTTATGGAAAATCTGTTATCAAAACTAACATGTTTTATGGCTGGTATTTTTTAGCCAATAACTGATACTATCATGAGCCCAAATATAATCAGAATAATTTAGTTTTCTCTTCTTTAACTTTACTTATTCATGTTATTTTTATAAAGTTCTAATAACAATTTTACTTTAACATTTTGCACTTTTAGTTTAATACCATAACAATATCCTTTTCACTTTCCTAAATGTTCCTGTTAGTTCAAAATACCTGCTTATTTGAAGATTGACATTCAAAAGTTTTGAAATGTTCCAAGTTTTTACACTATAAAATTGTTTATGCATTTTATCTGGGATATTAGTGTAATCCAAAAAAGAATCTTGATGCTTAATAGCAATGATGCACTAATGACAATTAAATGTGTAGTCTGAAATACTGTGACTTATATTATGGATGGAAACTGTGAATGAATGCCATACAAGACAATCTTCATGCTAATTTAGTATAGAGTAGATCAGGATTATTGGAAGCTGATTAGGTATCTTCATTTTCTCTCACCTTTTCTCCCTTCATGCCATTGAATCCAGGTAAACCATCAGCACCTTTCTCACCAGGTTGACCAGGATAGCCTGGTAGCCCTGGTGTACCTCTATCACCTTTAGGTCCAGGTGGTCCAGGGAGGCCTCTACCAGGCAAACCTCTATCACCTTTTTCACCAGGAAATCCATCTAGACCTAGTTTTGAAAAATTTAGGAAATTATAACAGTCTTATTTAATTTTACATATACAATTGATCAAAAATATCCAAAACAGAGAGAAAATTGCTGCTGAAAAAGAAGAGAAAATAAGTTAGGGAGATATTAATAAACAATTCTACCAACTGATTCAATAACTTAAACTTATTATCCATTCTCAGTATTCTTTGTCTAATATTATTGCAGACAAGAAAATAACAGATTCAACAGGAATTTCAAGACAGTTTAAATGTATAAAGTATTCTTAGCTTTGGACTTATGCTTTTAAGCACCAATAGGATGACAAAGTATCTAAAAACATACACTGAAAATCTGGTTCAATAAAAATTCATTACTAAAAAGGTTTTCCAAATCCTCAAAATGGTTAATATTGTGTTTCCAGCTTTAAAACACTGTTTCAGTAGTTTTAAACTATCTGCATACGTATTAACACCTTTATGCCTTTTATTAACAATAATTTTCTATTGCATCATCATTACTAACAGGAAACTATATTTTTTAAATGGTTTGGTTTGCTTGTTTTGAATTTTGCACAAAAGTACATCAGGGTTATCTGCATTAGCCATCCATAATTCAGCAGTGTAAGACAAAAGGGAAGACAGCTAGTTATTGCCACCTATTATTTACTCTTGGGCTACTCTTTTACCAAAGAACAGTTGTTGTTGTTGTTTTGAATTAAGCACAAAGCTACACAATGGGCTATCTGAGCTCTGCCCACCACGGGTATCGAAACCTGGATTTTAGCGTGCAAGTCCGCAGACATACCGCTGAGCCAGTGGGGGGCCCAAAGAACAGTGGGATTGACTGTAACATTATAATGTTCCCATGGTTGAAAGGGGAAGTATATTTGGTGAGATGGGGATTCAACCTCATGATCCTCAGACTATGAATCAAGCACCCTAAACACCTGGCCAGTTATTAAAGTGGCAGTCACTGACAGCTTCAAGAAAATTTTTAAAATTGTGTAAGTATGAAATGTTGATTTTAATTATTTATTAAATTTTAAAGTGTTCTTTAATTCTACCAAAAACAAAGGCAAACAATAATTCCGCATCAACCATATTTATGTTTGTACAATATTACTGCAAAAAAATGGCTAAAAATAAACATTTAGTTAAAATACAACCAAATTTGTATCCAGTTAAATTTCTGTTTTCACCATTTTATGAAGTGAAACTTTGTAATAGGGTTGCATTCTAAATAATATCTAAACTTTTCACAAAAAATACTTATTCTATAAATTAAAATATTTTTAATGATGCAAATACATACAAATGTAGCTAATATATACAAACGAAAGTATTTACCATGAATATCTACATTTAATTTTGAAACACTCTTTATATATTTAAAATTTGCTAATATACTGTCTTTCATACTTGCACCTTTTTCTCATTATGTCTTAATATAAAATACTGATTTGAAACTAGGAGGCAAGTCAGGAATATTTTGAGTTACTTATTGCAAAAAGCAATCACATATTCATTTAAAGTAAATTATAAAGTGCAAACTCGTGTTTTTTTCTAGGAAGGAAAATATCAGGTTCAAATTATTTTTCTATATCAATGCAGCTTTTAGTTCTTAAATTGTCCCCTGTTAGAACAGTAATAGGTCTACAGAATTACAACACTAAAACCAAAGGTTCAATTCCCCTTGGTGGATACAGCAGATAGCCCATGTGGCTTCACTATATAAACACACACATTATAAAATTTGATTTCACTTGTTAGGAATTGAATATGTTATCTTAAAGGTGAATATACAACACATTAAAGAAACATACATAACTACAGATAATAATTAATGTACCTGGTAAGCCTGGGTTTCCTGGCGATCCAATTAAACCAGGTATTCCTGCTTCACCTTTCACACCTTTAGCTGATACAGGTCCAGGTTGACCCTTATTACCAGGAATTCCTGGAAATCCTCTTTGTCCTTTTTCTCCTGGTACTCCAGGAGGGCCTTCTCTACCAGGTGCACCATCTATTCCTCTATCCCCTTTAGATCCAGGAATACCAGGAAGGCCATCTTCTCCTGGTTTTCCTGGAATACCAGGAAAACCAACTTTTCCTGGAAAACCCTTTTCACCTGTGAAATTAAGTATTGATAAAATATTAGTTCATAAAAATAAAAAAAATATTCAGAACATTTAGAACTTAATAGGATAAGGTTCTTTATGACAATACATTAAAATATACAAACTATCAAAAATATATATTGTTTTTAACATAATTTGACATTATAACTATTACTTTCTAAACATGTCAAAATCATTTGCCAAGTACATTTTCTCAATAAAAAAGGTTTTCATAAATTATATAAAACATAGCATTATATACTCTTATTATGCCATTCACATTAAATGTTATGAGAAGCAGAATTAATTTCAAAAAGAAATTATGACTATTAAATAATTCTAATTGTCATACAAAATGAAGCATCTGAAACTCTGCAATAAATCTTTGTATAGCCACCTGTAAAACTATGTGCATGTTTTTTTTTAATTTTCAAGACTTGTATTAACAAACCTTTTGCTCCAGAAAATCCATCATATCCATCTCTTCCAGGCAAACCAGGTTGTCCAGATTCTCCATCAATCCCAGGGAGTCCTGAAAGTCCAGGTTCTCCTTTATCTCCTCTACCTCCTGGAGGTCCACTTGGACCAGGTGATCCAGGCTCTCCAGAATATCCTCTTTCACCTTTTCAAGAAAAAAAACAGGTCAAGTAATGTTTGTAATATAAATGTAATTATTCATCCTGAATACTAGAAAATGAATCAGAAGAGGTCACATATGATTAAAATATGATATAGAATGCAACAAAAAACTGATGAGATGTACAATACTCTGAAGCATATCACATTAGTCAGACCTTTCAGTCCATCTTGACCAGGTGGACCAGGTGGTCCTGGTGGGCCTGGCTCTCCCTCTCTTGCTGGTTCTCCTTTATCTCCTTTAAGTCCATCAAGACCACTCAATCCTGGTGATCCAGAACCACCCTTAACACCAGGAAGTCCTGGAAGTCCTCGGTCACCTACAATAATATTCTAAACAGTCAAACCACTCAAAAAATTATAAAAAATAAAAATTAGCATTTTATGGACAAATTCATTTTTGATTCATCTTTATTTTTACACATTTAAATGAAATAGTTTTTCAAAATTTACAACCTTCACTTTGATGATAGTTTACCCTAACACAAACAAATTTTTCTCTGAGCTGGCCACATAGGAAATACATTGTTTACATTACTGTTTTACATCTGTAAAAATGATAAATTTGCCTCTCCAGCATGGTAATAGTGCAAGTCCTTCTCTCATATATACATTTTTTATTTGATTATTTATTTCTTTAAATTTAAGCATGAAATATGTAATTAGCTATCTCTGCTGAGTTCAACATAGGTATCAGAGCCTAATTTTTAGGATTATAAGACCCTAAACTTATGCTTAACTTACACCTAACTGTACTTTGTTTTGGTTACTAAATCATCATCTTAGTGAAAATATAGTTCTATACATGTAAAACAATCCACTTTGAATCCATGTAGAACTTACCATGTCACTGAAAAATATCAAGCAGTGTAAAATCAGTTAATTTTCACCTAAAATTCAATAATAAGACATTTTCTTTCCAATTGTATTGCAGTTAGTATATTCATAAATCCAATTTTGGTTAAATAATTGTGGAATTTAATCTTAAACCCCAACACAAAGAGGTAATGTTCATATTAAAGCCTACACTTCTTTTCAATTGGTTGGTCCATGTACTTTCTGTTGATTTGTCCTTATTAAAACCCACAATTAAATACTGTATTTAAATTAAGCACTGCTGTTTAAATGTATCAATTAGTACTGTTATATTGTATCTGACTTATCAATTGTTAGTTAATTACCAAATGTTATGATTATACAGTATAATTCAATTTATGATTTGTAACTATTCTGACATTTTGTATCATCAAAATACTTGAGTTTTTCTACATGTATACAATAAAATAAGCTTTTTGAACTCACACTTTCTCTGTCAGTAGTAAATTATTACTTTTTTTTAAGAACACCACCATTAAAAGAGTTTCTAAATCTTAAAATGTAGACTGTAATAAACATCATATAACAACAGCTATTTTGTTAAAAACTTCCATAGAGGAAAGTTTGAAAATTTTTGCTCCCAATTTTCAAATTAAATTGTAGTTGAATGTCCAATTTAATTTCTGAAGTTTAATAACTTTTCTTCTTAAGAAAAAAAAACAACAACTTTCATTTTATTGATTTTATTATATTCTATCCAAAGGCTTTATATTGTACACAGAGTGAGTAATTATTCAGGTAACAAAAAAACATTATGAAGATACTCGTAACAGCCACAAGAGTGTAACCTATTTGTAACTGCACGTAGCAAACATAAACTAACTCAAGTTGACCTAATCATAGCAAGATTAATTCACAAACTTGTTTCAAAAGTTTTTCATATCCTTTTCTTACAAAATATTTACACATACAATTTAAATCTGTGTTTGTAAACTAAAATAAAAAATAACTAATTTTACCTTTAGGACCAAGTGCACCAGGTAAACCTCGCTCACCCTTTGGACCAGGGGGACCTTGTATACCAGGCTGACCTGGTGGTCCAGTTCCTGGGAAACCTTTGTCCCCTTTCACCCCTGTATAAGTACAGGCATAAATATGTCTTTACCTACATTTATCTGATGAAAAATACTACATGCTATAATATAGTGATATGATACCTAACTATAAAAATGACTATATATGTGATGCACATTATAAGGTATAAATGTTTACATATATATATTTTTTCGAAAAAATTGTTTTCTCTGTATAAACACACCATTGCTAAACAGATAATAATGAGAACTAACCAGGTAGGCCTGGGGTCCCAGGGAATCCTGGTTGGCCAGGAAGCCCTGGCTCCCCAGGAAATCCCATTGGTCCTCTGTTTCCTTTATCTCCACGTGGTCCTGTCAGTCCTGGTAAGAAAAAAAAATATGGTTTAATAAAATGCTTAATTATGGAAAAATAAGGGATTAGATTTCATGATACTTTTGGTTAAAAAACTAGTAAATTACAGTTAGAAACGTCTGCAAAATTTTGCCATAAAAATAACATTATTCACATCCTGAACTGTATAATATGGTTTAATAAAATGCTTAATTATGGAAAAATAAGGGATTAGATTTCATGATACTTTTAGTTAAAAAACTAGTAAATTACAGTTAGAAACGTCTGCAAAATTTTGCCATAAAAATAACATTATTCACATCCTGAACTGTATAAAACTTTCAAATCAATTATGATTTGTCAAATATTTATATGAAAACAAATCTGTTTTTATGAACCTCTAGGTCCAGGTTCTCCAGGAAGCCCATCTATTCCAGGTAAACCTTCTAGTCCAGGAATACCATCCTCTCCAGGTGGTCCTTGTGGGCCAGGTTCACCTTTTTGTCCATCAAAACCAGGTTCTCCTATTTCACCTTGAGGTCCTGGAAGGTGAGTGATGTTTGCAGGTGTTGGTATTTCTCCTAGATGAAGTAATAGCAAATTTAATTTGAAAGTGTAAAAATAAACCTGAAATTTTCTTTTCACAAATGAATCATATGAAGGTAAGAAAAAGTAAACATTTACAGAATAAAATAAGTTACTAATGATAAGGAAAGTTAAATAAACATCTGAATTTGTTTGAACAATACTTAAGACAGGTTCAGAATGTCATGCTTTGCAAAATGTAAAGATCCAGTGTACATTATTTTCTTTTTGGGTAACAAGCTATTCTAACTTTTACTTTAATTTCATGTCAAACAGTTTTGTAAATTAGCACAGTGTCGTTAGTTTCTTACATTCCATTTATATGCAGTACATCCAATTAACCCATACTCAGAGTGTTTGTCATTGCTCTTATCACTTGGACTAAATAGAAGTTTTCATGATCATATATGTGTATTGACCAGGGTTTTGTGTATATTGGTGCTTTGACAATTTCTTATTCATTTGTATAGTAAAAGTATTTCTTTTAATGAATAAAATGTTATTTTACATCTAAGAACAGTATGTAGTATTAAAACAGAATTTAGATTACCAGAAAACTTATTTTTTACTATTTAAAGTTAAAAATACCAATATGTGAATTCATCCTGTACTCAAGATTAGATAAATGAGTCCAAGGTCTTTACTTCTGAATTTCATTTTCAAACAGTTCAAAGAACTGGATTTCTAATAAGAACCAATGACTAATTTAAGTGAGATCATAAATCAATAACCTTAATCACTGAAGGTAGTACTGGTAAAGATTTCATGGCTATGTCTTTTGTATATAGTACCAAACATAAATTTAAGGATCAATCTTACTACCAAGGCCAGATTTTGGGAGGGAGGTGAAAATAGGTACAGTTTTCTGTCCCCTCTAAGACCAAAATAAAAAATAATCAGAAAGTGTATGTTTCATTTAAAAACATTTGTTTGGAATTGTTTCATTCATTTCAGTCATTTTATACAAACCAATTATCATTATTTTTTCATTAGCATGTTCTTGGAGTTTGTTCTTCCATAAATATTTTCTCACTAATTTAACCAAGAATTCATTATCATAGCTTTATATTTATTATAAATATTAGAATTATTATATATACTATTTACTCTTTGCTTGTGTTTGTGTGTATTACTCACACTGTAATTAACAAAGTACTGAACTGTACTTGATTTATTTAAAATTCAGTTATGCTGCCCCCTACAAAATTTTTCTTGATCCCTCAAGCCTTTAATTGGTTCCTGCTTAGCACACAGTAACAGTAACTTAAAGACAGTCTTGTTCTCTGAAAATATTAACACTAACAGAATCAGCTTTGATATGCAATAGTACCATAAGATGACGATTTCAGGACCTTGACCTATGTAGAAATTACTAATGGCTGTTCAGAGTTTTGATTTCTGTAAAAATAATACTAAACATAGAAATAGAAACTTGAATTTTTTAATTACTGAATAAAGGATATGATTAATAAAATTAAGTCCCACGTTTCTTTAGATAGCTGTGACAAACTGGGGAATCTGAATGTGAACACAACAGTTACAATAAACTCCTGGGCTTTGACATCTATAAAAAGTACCAATAAGAGATTTAGAACATTTCATTCTCTACATATGACTATAAATGATTTTAAGGCCTTGATCTTATTGGTTGATTCAGAGCATGAATCTTTGAAAAAACAACAAAGACAGATACAAAAACTTGATAACTGTATACACTAGGCATAGCAGATTTAGGTTTATGGTCTCTTTGTATCTTATACATTGAAAATTTAGGGCCTTTTCCCCTTAGATAGTATCAAAGACATATTAACAGCCTTTACCTTATTACAAGGTACCAAAAACAATTTCAGAAGACTGAAATCTGTTAAGAGTACAATAATGGAATCAGAAATACGTCTTCTGTGGTCTGTTTCAGTAATTCATTCATGACTTTCATTTCTGAAGATAACATTAATAACAGAATCAAAAATATGTCATCTATAGTCTTTTTCAATGACATATTTATAGACTTTACCTCCAAGATTCATGTCACTGACATTCTTATCGTGCATTTTCTTTCAATGGAACTAATAACAGGATTAGGTTCTTGAGATCTGTAGACCACTTTAAGGGTAGGTTCAACCCTTGATCTCAGTGGTCAGTACCAGAGTAAAATCAAGAGCAGCATTTCACTTTATATTTATAGCACAAGTAAAATACAGAAGACCTATTTATATATTTAAAATCAAGATACATTTAGATAAAATAGTTTAGTAGGTTAACCATTGCATCATAATATTTGTAGAAATAAAAGATCTTAAATTTTCTTAATAAAGTACATATATTGACAATGGTTTGCTTGAGTGTGTATAAAAGTTATCATTCAGGAATTATAATAATACCTTGATCTCCTTTTAAACCTCTGGATCCTTTACGTCCAGGTCTTCCATGTTCTCCTGGCTCTCCCTTTTCTCCAGGAAGACCAGGTCGCCCAATTCCAGGTTCACCTTTTATACCAGGAAAACCAGCTAGACCCACAGCTCCAGGTCTTCCAGGAGGTCCAATGAAGCCTGGTGAGCCCTAATTAATGTAAATATTTAAAAGATATAAAACTGAACATACTTATCTAGTGTGTGATTACATATATATAAATAATGCACCTAAAAATCTCTTGACAACATGTTAGCTAAAATATTTTACCCTTACAATGAAAAGTGCCATCCTACAGACTAAAGAAAGCCATAAAATGTTTAATTAAAATAATACCTAGAAATACACTTATCTGCATGGAAATTATATCTACATTCTTCAGAAATACTGCTTATTTGATAAATATGATTGAAAGCCTATGTATCAGTTAGGTTTATTGGTTTCTTATTCTGTTTTACATAAATAGATTTGTTTAAGATCTAGTTTTTATAAAGTAGTAATTAAATAGAACAATAAATGAAACTAAAAGGCAGTTATTATATTTTAATTGGCTTAAAATATTATGAGCAAACTGTTTAACAAATGAAAATAAATTAATTCACTTTACTTTTGATGAATAAAGGTCTACCTATTGAAACTGCTCAGGTTTCTGATTTTTGTTTGAATTGATGTTTTTGAAATTACATGCTTTTCTAATTTCATAATTGAAATTAGAACCAGCAAAAAACTGAATGTATTTTTGCAATATCAACTGTTATGTAAACATTGTTACATAAATCTACCACCTCCTAAAATAGTCAGATCACACACACTTGTATTACATAAGGTAGAATCTAAAATGTCCAACACAAAAACTACCATTTAATATACTTTCCCTAAGAATAAATACATTTTTGACCTCAGCTGAAGTTTGACAAAATTAATTATCAAATTATAATACAGAGTAAATCACTAAACCATTAAAATTATGAGATAAAACAATACAAGGTCACTTTTTATTGTGACTTTGTTATTCATTAGTTTATTTTTTTGTTTCACAAAGAACATAGTTGATATCTGTACTGTGCCTGCTATGATGACAGAAGCTGGATCTTTAGTATTTTACCCCTGAAGTTAACTGCTTTGACATATATGCTTCTGTTATTGCAAAGCCACATTGGGCTACCTAGTGTGTTCATTGAGGGGAATCAAACCTCTGATTTTAGCATTGTAAATCTGAAGACTTACTGGTATCCCACTTAGGGACTACTGATTTGGCACCAGAAAAATATTATTCTTGGGAAATTAAAACTTGCATTACAGGCAAAAGTTTTTTACATATTGTTTCTAGATCAAAAATTACAAAAATGCATTTAATATTTTTTTTCCCCAAGTCACATCATTGTAGAAAGTATTATATATATAAACTTATTCTTATATTATGCCAGGTAATGTTTGTCTCATGGAATTACTTATCAACCTATGCCACTTTAGAATAAGTAGATGAAAGCTTCATTTATTAACAGATGATATCTAAGAAGTTATACAGAATGGTTAAAAAGAAAAAGAGACAAATCATGAAACAAGAAATTTCATGACTTAAGCACTTTCAAAAGAAAGATTTTCCTTGTTTAGGGCTGAAATGGAAATCTTAGTTCTTAATTGTTGAATTTTACAAAACAATGTGTTTATAATACATCAGAATATGTTAGGAGTAATTTCCAAAAATAAACTTTACCAATAATCAACTAGAGAACACAACCCCCTTTTATCCCCTCGTAAAACATAAAAAGCAGTCATTATGTGGATATTATTTTATTTCAACACAAACCTTTTCTCCTATTATCCCAGGTACACCTTGTTGACCAGGTGGTCCTGGAGGTCCAGGTTGGCCATCTAGTCCAGGAAATCCTCCAGGACCTGATGGTCCACGATCACCTTTATCACCTACAAGATGCATGATCCAGTCAGTAATTAAGTGATTAAATAAACAGATAGTTACCTTGTATCGGAAAACATCTTGGAGAAATGGAAATTTACATGTCACATAATTTTTAACATTATAAAAATGTGATAATTTTTAGATGAAAAAAAAATCAATTATTAAATGAGGTTGTTCAAACATTATTTCTTAGATATTAAACAAAACATCAAAAGGAAAAAAATACAGAAACAAAATCACAATATTATAACATCCAAAAAAATTACTTGGTACTTTTTCTTCTAACAATGTTATTTGCTAATTTATTTATATTTTCCAAATAAACTTCAAGAATTTAGCTGAAGGTTTAAGGACTAGATCAGAATTTAAATCCTTTATTTTGAAAACTACATATTTAACTGAAGATAATCACTTTCTTCAGAATAGATTCAAGCTAACAAAATTCAAGAACTATGTGTGGAAATATAACTTTTATAAAAGTCCAAGTGCTAGATGGGCAAGACAAAAAAACTACATATATTTAATAATCTTTTTTTAAGTTACCTTTTGGACCAAGAAATTCACCAGGTCTAACAATGGCAGGTTCTCCCTTAACACCTTTTTCCCCATCCCTTCCTGGTATGCCAGGTCTTCCCTGTTTTAATAAAAGATGGCTGTGAAAACCCTGTTTATTCATCCATTAATAAAAATATATACTTTCTGGTTAGCACTATATATGTAGATTAGAAACTGAACATGCTTTTGTTATCCTACATTTAAAGATTTATTTATTAGAATAATACTTGAAAAAGAAAATGTTTTCTTCAGGAAAGGTAAGTTGTTTTTACAGTTAGCTAAGTGATTATACATTAAGAAAACTCTTTTGTTGTAAAGTATAAACTGTTCATGTAAACTATTTACCAGATTATAAATTATGCCATATTATCAATATAAAATTATGATAATCTGATAATAATAAACACTAGATTATATTATATTAAGATATCTTGATACTAAAGTATGCTTACAATATAATTATTTATAATGTTTTAACATATAATTTATTGGAGCTTATAACTGCATTATAACATCAAACTTGGTAACAATTAATTTATGTTACATGAATGATATGCATTGTTCTGCTATGGACGAGTTTAAAATCAAAATCAAATTATTTGCTTTAAACTTTGTAAATCAAGAAAATTTGAGGAATATACCTTGCATTGCCAACATGCCCTTAAAGGAATGAATACTTGATAACTTCTATATTAATTTTTTCTGTACAATTTTCCCTTTAAAATTAGCAATAGGCTGAAATTGTTAACAATTTGTAATAATAAAATAACCTGTATCTTGCCTATAAGTTATTTGATGCAATGTCTTGTGGTTTAAAATGAAAAAACAAAAAACAAAATTGTATCAGCACATTAATTCAATTAACATTAACTTCTAGTCAGAATAAGCTACCAACTTAGAGCACAACTAAAAAAAATCAATCTAGTAGAAACTATAAATAACTAAATATCATGTTCTTATGTAATTACTTATAAAGATTTAAATAGGTTTTTTACATAGTTTCATTATTTGGATACTCTTGCTGTTAATGATATTTTCAGGCATAAACCTAATAATATCTTACAAGGTTCAGCCAGCTTACATAATATTAAGGTTAGTCATAAATACATATGTTAAACACATATTGTAAAAACCTTTATAGTAAAAGTATAATAATAAAAACTAAAATTAAAAATACTACAGTTAGATATATTAAACGTTTGAACTTAGACAAACGGTAAATATAAGTAATAGTAGTCAATCTATCAAAGTAGTTCACTATTATACAAAAACATTTCTAAAGGAATTAAAGTATTGAGGTTAAAGTTTTGAAAATATTGTAATATTCTGTATGATGTCTAAAATCATAAATAAAAGCAAAAATATTAAATTTCCCTGAAAATTTAATGAATTTTGTGTTTAAAATGCAATAAAATAAATTATTATTTGTGAAGAACATTATTAAATTACTCTGCTGACTGTTGATTCACTGTAAATGGTGCAGCCCACTTCTGGCAATTGAATGTGAGTGTGCCATATCTGTGTAAGGCTTCAAAAAATTCTTTGTTTAGAACAGCCACAGGCAATTTGTTAACAGGTTTTGTACCTGATTAGCTTTGATCAATAAACATGTTAGCTGAGTTGGAATGTTTTTATTTGGAAATAAAAAGTTTATAAATTGAAAATTGAAAGCATCTGTTTTATTCATGGGTTAAAAGTTAAATATTTGACCAATGATACTAGTATATCTAAATCCAAGTAGTGTGTTTGTTTTTAATGAAAATGTTTTTCTTAGTGCAAGTTAAAATGAATAAATTTGTTTGGCTGTATTAAGAGAACCTTGATAAGTAGGCACGAGAATATCATAAACAAATATTACAAGTGTGACAGGTTTACAAAGCTTTATTATAGCCTTTCTTATAAATATCTGTTATGTATTAAAATTCTAGGTTAAATAAATATAAATCTGGAACTTGTAATCTGAAGTTGGGATTTTTTGTAGCTGGGAAGATATATTAAACAGATTTTATGGAGAAACTTATTAATATTATGACAGTTTGAAATAAACAGTATCATTTGCTAGTTTTAGTTATCTACCTCTATACAATGCCATTAAACAACAGGAAGTTAGATTAAAATAAAATACACAATACTAATATTTGGCATGCAATGTTATTGTTGCTTAAAACATATATACACAAGTTCCAGCAAAGGAACTGCAAAAAAAATAATGTTTGATTTTATGCCAAGAAAAACTTTATAGTTTCACCTCATCACCAGAAGATCCAAATGCACCAGGTAATCCATCATCTCCTTTCTCTCCAGGTAGTCCAGGGGGTCCAGAGTCCCCTCGTGGACCTTGTAAACCAGTGGGTCCATCCACACCTCGATCACCCTTTTCACCTTTGGAGCCTGGGATACATTGTAAACAGCTTCCTCCTCTTTCACCTATAGTTAGAAAAATTTAAAACTATGCAGGGAGTTTATCAATTATTATAATATTTTTAACATTACGTCTTCATAACATATTCTCAAACTCATTAATCAATATCAATACATTTTAAGTTTAATATTGGACATAATAACTGTTTATCACAATATCCAAGAATACATTTTAAATGCCTATATAATTACATTTTGTAATTCACAAAAAACATAAATGATGATCTAAAATGTAAAACAGTTTTGATATGTGTATTATAGTGAGAATGTATTCTTTAAAATCCACCTAATTCAAAATGTATTTGTATGAACACACACGAATATATGATATAAACACTAGAAAAATGGTTTACGTATGCTGCATAATCTTTTGAAATATATTATAGAAATATGGAATTTTTCACCTTGTTATAGTATAATCCACTTCTGTAAAAACCTACTAATTTTGTATTCAATTACTTGATTCCATTATAGTGAAACTGTTTGATACATGTTATATTCTAAAATAACTTCAATACCATATATGCTGGCATATTTATATTTTAAAAATAATATTGACTTATTTATGTCATTAAAATTTATCTGATTATATTACAGGACTTTAAATATTGACTCGTTATTCTAAGAACAGAGAAAACAACAATGAATATCACTATTTGATGAAGAGAGCTTCAATATGGTAATGAATCAAAGTATATAATAATACCATTTATGTACACCTAATACCATGATACAAATGTTACTTGCCAGAAAAACATCAGCTAAACATATTAAAGAACTTCCAAATATTAATTAACGTGAGACTATTCAAATTTGTACAAAAAACATTAAATTTTCTTTGTTAAGCTCAAAGGAAAACACAAATCAAATAACCTTCTTAAATTCCTTGTATGTTTTAAAATCCTACATTTTATTCTATGATGAAACATAGATTATTTTCAAAAGTTGACCAGTATTTGAAAAAAAATAGTTGCCCTTACCTTTTGGCCCTGGAACACCAGGTAGACCAGGTTGACCTGAAATGCCTGTAAAGCCTCGTTCACCTTTTGGTCCTGCAGGCCCAGGACGTCCTGGTATACCTTCTAGTGAATCACCAGCTGGACCTATAGAAAAGACAAAGTTATAATGTGATTAAATTGTAATATTCTAAACAGAAAAGAAACTATATAAAGTAAGAAGAACAGCAGAAACTAAGAGTTGAGACATTAAACACAGGTAAAACAATAAAGCAGGACAGATATGTATGACACAATTAAACATGACAGATTAAAGAAGAGCTCACTCAATGATTTTAAAACGAGTCATATAAAGTACAACCTACAATGAATTAAACTAGTGCATGATGAGCAAATAGCTAAGTAAACAGGTGAAGACTCACAAGCAACAAAAGAGTAGAACATGACAGATAGTTTGGAAAATACTAAGAAACTTTGTAATGCCATCTTAAGCTGTATTTCTAGTAAAAACAGTGAGAAGCAAACTAAACTGAAGAAGTAAAAATTGATAATAGTCAAGAATATACATTTCAGTATGGTAAAAATATGTGAGTCTAATTCTATTGTGAAACAACAACAAATAACCTGGTTGACAAACAAAAAACAGACATTTAGTAGTTAATAAATTACTTTAATCAAATATGAAAAAATGCCAGAGAAGATGCAAAATCTCAACTATGTTGTGAAATAATGAACAGATTTTAAACTCCTTCAAAAAACTTACATCTTGATGAAAAATATTTTAAACTTTAATTTCCATTTCAGCATAGGTCTTGTAAAAACTGGTTTTCATACCTCTTTCTCCTTTGATACCCTTTTCTCCTTTCTGTCCAGGGATTCCAGATAATCCTGGACTTCCATCCAGACCTTTTGCCCCTGGGATAGTTTGTCCTGGGCTTCCTCTTGGTCCCGGTTCTCCTTTTGGTCCAGGTATTCCTGGAATACCTGGTGCACCTTGGAGTCCATCAAGACCATTAAGTCCATGATCACCTTTTTCACCCTTTTCACCTGACAAACCTTCCCTTCCTGGATTTCCAGGTAGTCCAATACCACCAGGAAGACCAGAAGGTCCACGAGGCCCTAGTTCTCCTGTAAATAATTGAAAGCTTTTGATATACAAGAAAATTAGATTAATTAAAATATATTACTTAACTTTACCACACTAGAACTCAAAAAGTTAGAACAATTCCAGATATTTATTTTAATGCCAATCTTTCTAGCTCTGAAATGGTCAAAAAGAACTTTGTCATTACATTGATTAAAGAAATAACAACCATAATAATAAAACATTCTGCTATCTCAAGTAAATATGAAATATCAAAAATTTTCCACATCATTGTTATCTCTTTATAAGAGTAATAAACATGTTAACTAATATTTCAAATAAAAAAAAACTTTCTTAATTTCTAAACATTATCTAACTTCTTCAAATAATTATCATTATTGCTTCAACAATCAAATAATACCAAACTATTATAAGCAAATTTCATCATCAAATTCTAGTCCACTATGTGGTCACTAGAACATTACTAACTCCATTCATCTGTAATTTTGCAATAACAAAACAGTGCCAATATCTATGTTAATTAAACTTACCTGGTATGCCATCTGTTCCAGGATAACCAGGAGGTCCTCTAGGACCTCTAGGGCCAGGAGGTCCAGGGGGTCCTGCTATTCCTTCTCCTCCCTAAAAATGAGTTAAATGAAACAAAATTAATTCCAAGCAATATTCTATCTTGTACTCTGGTAAAAAATTTCAGTTTCCATGCAGTAATCTTGAAGTAGTGTCACTTCTATTAGGAAAGTTTTCCATTGTTTTTCCTTGCTAGTCTTTGAATAGTTTATTAATAAGCTAAAACAGTTTTCCTTATTCCTGTTAATCCTTGCACTTTTTGTGACAGGCAATGTCAGAATTAGACAATAATTGTATTGTTATATTCCAAGCTCAGTAATAAGTGTAAGCAAATCATTGTTTTTAAAAAAAATGTGAACAAGCTTATAATTTAGGTAGAGCCAGAAAAGTCAAGTTCCGTCTCCGAAAATTCATCATATTTGTTATATCCTTAGTTTTTGCTACTAATCCTCAGTCCACTAACTATTGAAAACTTGTGGTAGAAACATTACACTGTCTCAAAACATTTTGTGTAATGATTAACATTTTCTTAAATTTTCTTTGAATCAGTTATTTTAAACAAATAGACAACCACATAATACATTCCTCTACAAAGGAAAATAAATACATCTATATATATAAAGATCATGTATACATATCAATAACATCTTTAAAAGAAGAGACTTTTTGTTTTCAAAATAAACTTTTTCCAAGGATTTAATTTCAGAAGGAAACACCTATTTGGAGGATAGTTGTGCCAAAAGTAGATGAACAAATAAAAAAATGATTCCATCAATCCAGTTGAGGCACTGTGTAGTGCAAGCAAAAAACAATTTGGGTAAACATTGCACTACTATTTACAACATTCAGGAAGAGGCAAAGATCCATTGACCCTGTGTCTCTGATATTTCTTTCTTAGTAGTCTTGCAAGGCATTCATTTTTAAGCCTTTGTTTTACCTGGAACTCATGATAATTATTTTACAAATAAAATTCTTGTTTAGCAAACTGGATCACAGGGATAAAACATCTGATAAAGTAATGACCCTGGCTAATTTGAATGACTTTTTGTCTTCTCTAGGCCACATGCATATTCAAAGTAGTAAATATATAACTGTTTCCCAGTTTCCCCTGAAGAAGAAAGGTCCATTTTTTTTTAAAACTGTCTGGTTATAGGATTTTTATCCCATTGTAATTGTAAAGTACATATTTTACAGCTTAAAACATACAAGATAAACATTTCAATTGAAAATAAAGTCCTATTTATGACTTTTGACCAAAAGAATTAAATAAACAAAGGAAAAAAAATGCTCTAACATTTATATTCAAATGATTGCATCTAACAGTTTAGGCATTTTGTGGGTGATAGCCCCTTGTTCTTCCTAGATCCACCAGTGTAGATAGTAATACTAATTCAATGCTTTATTAGGAACATCAAATGTAATGATTTTGGGGGGGGTGCCACTTTGTTCAATAATTCCCTGACAATTAATGAAATAAACTATTAAATTTATTAAATTAAAACAGAAAGTTCTTCATGCAACATTCACAAGCTAATTGCTTATAATTTCATAAGCTTAGTTCACTAAAACTTCTACTAAATTATATTTAAATGCTGGAGAAAAAAATTATAAGACTGAACATAAAACCCAAGACTCCATAACAACATCTGTCTATCATCAAAACCCAGTAACAATTTTATAAGGATTTTATTTTTTTTAAGTCTGAGTGGAGAAATAAATTCTTTTAATATAAACTGCTCAGTAAAATATATTTTAAATGAATGATTTGATTTGCAAAATTCTGTAGACAAAAAATACATATATTTAAAAAGATTAAAAAAGGGCTTTTCTAATTACACTGCCTTCCAATTTGACCAACCAATGCAGCCATGCCACTCCCAAAGGAGAAGAGAATGGTTGAAGAAGGATTATTGTGACAGAGCTAAATAAGAAAATAAAAACTGAGGTGGCTATCTCAGTCATATTAGGATTTGGGGTAAAAGATCACAGAAGGATGAGAAAGTCTCCATGGGAAATCAAGAGAATACAAGAAACCATCTAAGATATGAAAGATGAAAAACAGGGTGTTTGTCTACAGATCCCCTGGAAACCATACAAAATAGGAATAAAACTCTGAAAAGGTATGAGAACCAACCAATAGTTACTTTAGCTATTAGGACTAACACTGCTAGAGAGAAACAAGATACACTTGAGAAAGAAAAGTAATGGGAACAGAAGACAATGGAGGAAAAAAGGCCAAAACGAAGGTTAAGGCTGTCCAAGAAAATTCCCATTACCCAGGAATAGGCTATAGATGGAGGATAAAGGCCAATAAACCAAATGAAACAAACCTTAATGACCCTGGAACTAGAGGAGAGTTACTGCCAGTACTGACATCACCCAAATATATGAGTTGTGAAACAATAAATGAGAACAGAAGAATCAAAAGTAGTAATAGAGAAGGAGGAGAACAAGAGACAACAAAAGGAAAAAAAGAAGAACAGGTGATACTGGAAACCAGTGAGGACAAAGAATAACACTGGCATACAATCCAACATATGACATCAGGGAAACAAATATACCAATAAAATTACATAGGCAGATGAAAGGATTTGGTTGTTTGTTTAAAATTAAGCACAAAGCTCACAATGGGCTATTTATGCTCTACCCACCACAAGTATTGAAACTTGGTTTCTATCTTAGTAAGTCTGTAGACATATTACTGTACCACTAAAGGGCCAAATGAAGGCATACGAGACAAAACAGAGGCAAAAGCAATTATTTGACTAGAGTATCTCCTAGTAACAGTTCTTGTAACATCTCAAACCAAATAAAAAGGGAAATGGTTAAGGATGAGTTTGAATTTTATGTAAAGATACACAAAGACTATCTGTAGCAGCTGTTCCTAATGTGGCAGTGAAAGACTAGAGAGAAGGCAGCTAGTTGTCGTCACCCATGGTCAACTTTTGAACTATTTTATTACCAATAAATAGTAGGATTGACTGTAAGACTATGATGCCCCCATGGCTAAAGGAGAAAGCATGTTACATGGGACAAGGATTCAAACCTTTGACTATCAGCATTTTCTAAAAAACCCCACAGTGGAATGTTAAATTATTACTGAAAGAAAGTTAAAGGAAATATAATGGGAAAGGGTAGAGTGTGTGAGATGAAGATAGAAAAACCTCAACCTAACAAATGAACAACAGATATAAGACCCAACTCCCAAGTCTGAAGAAAAGACTTAAGAGTAAATACATGTCTAAATACCATGGTACCAATCAAAAAAGTGACGATTGTGCTGCAAATGTAAAGGAAGCTACCTGTTCTAGTCACATGATCAGCACATGTTGCTGCAATAACAAAACTAAAGAGGAATAAAAGACTGGTGTGGTGTTCAAAACTTTGGCAATGCTTAAAGGGCAAATTGATGTTGAAATAGCTTTGAGTGAAAGAAAGTAGTATATTTTTGGAAAATTCTTTCATGCTAAAAATGTAATTTGATTAATGCACAAGTGTTCACTTGTTCAAGAAGAAAATTTATTCTTGCTGTGGTTAATGTGGTCAGAAGTATGTTGTCAGGACAGAGTATAATGTACATGAACTGAAAGCTAAGATTTTTTGAATGCTGTTATTGTAGAATGAAGAGAAAAACTATTTGCAATAATAGTGTTTTCTGAAAAATCTCAGACCTTTTGTCACTATTTGTATGAATGGTAATTAAATGCTAGAATAGATTCATGCATTTATAAAATGGTTGATGAGCTTCAAAGAATTGGAAGGTATGATTGCAAATTGGATGACACTGTTGCAGAAGTACTACTTTACTGCATAACTTCAACGAGACTGGTTCTTCATTGGCAGAGGAGAGCTGGTCTATTTGTTGATTCTCAGATCTTGAATCTAGCATTGCCACAAACTTAAACACACATATCTGATACCAAATCATACAAATATGGAATATAGCACTGATGAATGGATACTAAATATAACAAAGATGATGTTTCTGTGAGAAGAGCACATAAAGAGCTCATATCTTACGTGGGAATTATTTACTGTACAACAAGGCAGATATACAGCCATCAAATACTGATGAATATAGTAGAGGAGTACATTATTTCTAGAAATTACAAAGTTGGAGGGATGTGGCGAATGCTACACAGTTGCTATAGTCTGCACAAGTATGGTGCCTAACATCATGTTCCTAGTGGTTCTGAAAATTCGGGAATTTGATATTCTCAAATATTCCATTGATGTTTCCAATATTTCAGTGGTCATATTATAGCAGAATTGCACAGCAAGAGTATGTTGATTAAATACGTAAGAAACTAACTTAATGTACATGACAAGTTCATCAAATATATGGAGTCAAGATCAGATGGAGGGAGAATAAGCCTCTATAATAGTATCTAAATAGCTAAATTTAAGATTAACAGTTGGATATGAGCATATGTTTAGTTTACTCAATACAGAGACTTCAGTATAATCTTCAAGGTAGTTCGAAAATGAAGGTCATAAAATAATTTTTTTTTTTAACTATATTCAAATTTTAACAGTTTTGTTCTTACATTTAGTGAATTATATTCAGACAACTGTAAGCAGTTACTCTTTGTATCATGGAAAATAAATGATACTAAAAATTATTTTTCTTTCAAAAAAGTATCACTGAAATGTTGAACAAGCATTGTAGTCATAAAGACTTAAAGTTTGATATGTGTAAATAATCATAATTTGCACATTAAACAGGAATTTATTTTTATCGTTAGAAAAGTTTATCAATATTTACAGAAATGAAACACGTAGATATCTTTTCTGTAAATAACAAAATTATGACATTTTTAAGAACAAGTCTTTCACATGTAAACTATCTTATTGCTGATGAAAGAATATTTAGGATCCACCACTAGGTTTTGGTTTTGTTATTGTAAAGTGAAAAGCTATACAATTGGTTATCTGTTCAACACTGCATGTATTTAATCACTAAAAAGACTTACTGTGGAGCCATAGGGGTGCAGTTAATTCTTAACCCATATACGAGAATTGTTAGTAAACTTTAAAATCTGAAATATTGCACAACATGTATCATCAGAATTACAACCTTCAATAATCAACACAGCCAATGATGAGAACTAACTATTCAGAAAGAGACATGCAACAAGTCTCATCCAAATTCTAGGTGTTAAAATCCACTGTTCTTGTTCACTAGATGTATTGTGTAAAACTATCAAGAAAGGGTGTTGTGCTTTGGAGATGACAGTCTTATAATGGAGCCTTTTGCAATGAAAACTATGCTATAGGCTATCATCTAGATGTAGTCACCAGGTAAAGCATGACTAAATGTGGTAGCAGGGACTATAACAATGTGTTGAGGCTCCAAAACTTTTTAATATAATGTATTCAATATCTGTGCTAGTCTAATCATATTCTAATTGTTATTACAAATTTTACTTAAAAGTATCATACTCTTCAGATCAATCCATCAAACAATATTCCAATGGCATTTATTTTTGGAGAAATAAGTCCAATATTAAAACAAAATACACATGTGGTGCATAGGATAAAAGCTGTACCTTTAATCTCTGGAGTAACAAATAGCATAGCAATATCAGGAACAAAACTTGTGCCATCTACAAATAAAAGAAATAAAACAAAACTTACTCCAGGAAGTCCAGGTGGACCAGGTATACCTCTTGGGCCTGATTCTCCTGGTCTTCCAGGGTCACCCTTCATTCCAGGAAGCCCATTTAATCCAGGAAGTCCACTTTCTCCTCGATCTCCCTGTTAAAGGAAAGAGCTCAAATTATTGCAAAACAGTTACGAACAGAAACCAATGAGTATGAAATACATACAGCAAGCAATTTATAAAAAAGTTGCATGCATACTATTTGTTAATTTATGCACGTATCATTAGTATAAACCTTTTAAAAAATTCTAAATAAAAACATACAAAGTTTATGAATTAAATTTTAAATATTAATATACACTGTATTTATACTTTTGTGAACAAAAGCAGATACAAAAATGTTTTTCATGTATATTCAGTTAATTATGAGATAGCTCATGAAATCGTAAGATTAACACTTTTATAAAACCAACACAAACTTTCATTTTAAGTTCAACATTACATTATATATAATATTTCAGAAGAGCAACTTAACCACATTAAATGGAAACCAGATTCAAAGAACATAAAAAGTCACCATCACACGTTTTCGAACACAGCAAGTCAAATAAACACAACATAACCATAGAAAACACTCAATTACTAAATAAAGAAACAAACATAAACAAATGCAAAATTAAAGAAGCCTTACTTATACAACAACTTAAACCCAAAATAAACCAATATAAAGGAACGCCTTTATACCTATATTAATATTATAGATAAAATTGTATATTCAAACATCTAACACCGCCCTCTAAATTCTGAGACTCAGTTACACAACCCCTTTCAAACATGTGGTCAACTTCTGGTCAGTTACCTCTTTCTTTGTGAACCTGACGATGACCGAAGAAGGTCGAAACGTTGTTCGCTCTTCCATGTAAAATATTTTTTCAACCCAAACGAGCCGTTTTTGCATATATATTTCTCAGCAAGTGGGTTTCTCGACATCACTGATCACATACTGCTGTTTAGCATTTTACAACTTAACACTACAGGAATAATATAATACTTAACATCACTATTACATCATACACCAACGTTACTGAAATATCATATAAACCTACAGACCCCCAAATAAATTCAATGTATATATTTTTAGTAAAGTACACATGAGAAAATTTGAAAAAACTTTTCTGACCTTATAACCAGCTGGTCCAGTAGCTCCGGGAAATCCATCCTTACCCTGCAATTGAAATAACAGTGTATGCATAATTAAGAGTTTAAGACCTACATAATAAACATTATTGAACTTTTCAGATATACACATTCCAAATAATTAGTTGGGTAAATATTGGAGTCTTTTCTTTATCACTTTTGGGTAGTTAAGGTATTTTTCCTCATAACTGTTTTAAGTTATTAAAACAATTACTTAAAATAACTAATTTCAAATTGCCTTGTATTTTCATCATTTAAGAAGGCTTAATGGTTACACAAATTGAATAAAATATTTCATTATACAAGTCATGATACAAAAGCAATTGTAATGTGGTTTATAAGCACGCCATACATTTTCTACATCTTTGTTTAATATACAATATTTTCTCAGTTTTGTCAGTTACTTTGGTATGTGCAGTTTTCACATAACATATAGTGAAGAAAATCATTAACCTGTTAACTGCCACATATTTCAACTGCTACAGCAGCACCTATGTCACGTTTTTTTCAGCAAAATTGAGTAATTTTTAAAACAAAGAAAATACGCAACAAATACTATTTTTCTCTAAGACAAACTTATAGTAGCACACAAAATGAAGAAATATGTACAAAACATGAAACAATAGCTTGTCCACAGCAATAAACAGATTAAGTTGCTTTCACTCTAGTTGCCTTTATTCTTTGTCATACTCTTGGGGTAATGCCTGGTCTGCCTATTGTGTAAGGATATCAACAACAGTGGCCTCTGATGGCAGGTCAATGATGCTTTAAGATTACAACCTTTCTTAAGTTTGAATATATGCAACCAGTCTTTAGCCACTCTTGATAAGTATTGTTAGATTTAATTAGGTAACACATTGTTTAAATAGTCTATAAATAAGCTTAGCAACATCAGTGTGATAGAAGTTACCATTTAGTGTCCAATGTGACTACACGCACTGTGTTTCTGTTATTTAATAAAGATTATTCATTGCATTTTACATTGTATCCAGCATCTCCATTTCATTCTTAACTAATTCAGTTAGTTTCAGAAAAACTTAGAATTTATTTGTGATAAATATCTCGTCAAATCTCTTCAGTGAACCTTTCTTGTCAATAAATAAAATCGGTTTTATCTGATACCATAGTAACATTATTGAACAAAATTGATGTATTAGTTGTATATCATAACTTGAAACCATGATATCCATTTTAAAAAACCAACAACAAAGTGAGACATACATACCTTATTAAAATACTATTTCAGTCAATCATAGCAAAATGCATTTCAAAACAGGTAAGTTCTAACAAATGATAACATACATGTTTAATAATCTTACATGCTAAGCTAATTGGCAAATTTAATGTTGTTTCACTACATTTATATATTATTTGTTTGTTACTTTGTATTAATGCAGAGCTACACAAAAGGCTATTTCAGCTCTGAACTGTATATTTTAACATTATTAATGCTCAAACTTACCACTGACACACCATAAAAGACACCTAATGCAATGAACCAGAAACTGTTACTCAGAGTACAGTAATCATGATGTGAATGTTGTTGTTTTGTTTAAATAATTATTTATTTATTTACCCTTGGTCCAGGTTGTCCAAATAAACCCTTCTCTCCTTTCATTCCGATGTCTCCTGTTTTACCCTACAATAAATGACAGTTTTACTTAGTTAAATATTACAAACAGAAAACGCTGATAATAAAGACAAAAAGAAGAAAGTATATCATAAACAATAAATCCTTGAAGTATGTCTATATATATCTTCCAGAGTTCATTAAGCAAAAACAATAGGGAATCCTCACTAGGTACAGCACTTGAAATTATTTTAGGCAGGATTAGAATAAATTAATTCATGAGACCTTTTCGTTTTTTTATTTGCTATAATTTTGTGTGCTATTAATACCAAGCATTAAGTGCACATATACTCAATTTGGTTTTATTACTCATCAGGGTCTCTACCAGCCTAGCCTCAAATTGAAATTATTTTTGGAAGGATCAAAGTAAATGAATGTGAGAGACCTTGAGCACAGTCAAATATATTAATTGAAAGAGCTTAACTTTCTGAGACTAAAACCATAATTATATCTCAAATTTGTCAAGAGATAATGGAACTATGAGCTAAAATTTGTATGCGGGAAAAAACAAACAAACTTAGAACTATTCTAGAAACTGCTGTGCTGTGGCTAAATACACAATTTATTTTTATAACATTTTGATGACAAGCATTTTTCATTAACTAATAAAGTGATGAATTAACTGTACACAAAAATTTGATTATTGTTCCACTTTGCTTCAGTGATAATTTCAAACTATGTTAACTTCAATGGCACTTTGGTGTGAAATTAAGAAAGTTTGTTACAGTACAGAAATATGAAAGTATAAATACAAGAATATATTCAAGAGAATTGATTCTATTAAGTATTCTATAAATTATTTAATTTTCTTAAAGTTTTGCTTGAAATTCCTCTTTATGTTTTAACAATACAAGATATTTCTACTATTTGTTTTTTTATGATAAAAGGTCATTTTTAAGCTTGACCATATACTTAATAACATGCAGACATTTTTATAATCTTCTACATCAACTGACAGTAATTCGATCTTTTTTTCAAAACATTTCTGAAACTAAATATGAAATATTTTTAACTCATTTTATTTTTGATCTGTTTATAGTTTAATCAACTGCACAAACTTTCATGTTTAGAGAAAAAAATACACTTTCATCATAAAAAATTTTCAGAATATGTTTTTAGCTCGAGTATAAATTATACTATTATTATTTAAATATTGCAGTTTTTAACATTAGTATACAGTACAAGTCTGTTCATGATGATTTAATACACAATGTTTTAAAGAGAATATAAAATAACCACCTGTGGTCCTGGAATTCCATCAAAGCCTCGATCTCCTCTTTCTCCTCTCTCTCCCTTAAAGCAACCAAAAGAATAGTGATTGTTGATTAGCTGTCTTGAGGACGTTTTATTAATCAGCATTTCTACATAATTAGTGTATATTATGACATAATATCATTTCAAAATGTTACAACCATATTGCTGTCTGAATGTGAAATAGACTACAGCTAACTAAAGGCTTTGTATGTTAAAGAGTTTCAGTTAAATGATTTAGTGAGGAAAACAGTAGATGAAACTTTGTGTGTTAAAGAGCTTCAGTTAAACGATTTAGTGTGATGAACACTATATAAAACTTTGCGTGTTAAAGAGCTTCAGTTAAATGATTTAGTGAGAAGAACAATATATAAAACTTTGCATGTTAAAGAGCTTCAGGTAAATGATTTAGTAAGAAGAACAATATATAAAACTTTGCATGTTAAAGAGCTTCAGGTAAATGATTTAGTAAGAAGAACAATATATAAAACTTTATGAGTGAAAGAGGTAAGAGAGTTTATGTAAGAACAGAACTATCATTATTGGTGTGTGTCTAAGTATTTACACATGACTATAATGAACTACAGTTAAGAGTCTATGAATAAATGGTTACAGTTAAAATACAGTCCAGGTGAAGAATTATGATTGAGAAATTATGTGTAAAAATCTACACTTAAGATGCTAATTGTGAAAAACTGTAACATAATTTAAAAGAGTCAAAGTATGCCTTTATTTAGTGTGAAAGTCACATGTGTAAAAATTACAATTGTGAATGCTTTTGTGTGGATTATTTGATTATTGGTCGTGGGAAGTTACAATCAGAAAACTTTGTGAAAGCTACAATTACAAAAGTTAATGATGAATCATAGTTTGGTGTGAAGAGCTATATGTTGATTATAAAGGGTTGGAATGGTTACAGCTTAGTAATTAGGTATGAAGAATTACAGATAAATTATCACAATAAAGATATTGAGTATGAAAAGCTATAGTTTACCTTCTTAAAGGAAGAGTTAACAACCATATCGTTAAACTAGAATTATAACAATTTATATTCAAATATAAATATTCTACTAAACTGCTATGATATATTATACATGTAGAAACTATATTTTCCAAAGTACTATAGTGTCTGGATGTTCACATTAACCAGGCATCTGAAATTCTTTAAATTACAAACATTTTGAAAAGTTTGATATTCTTTTTAATTAAAAATTATATTTTAAGATCTCATTTTCAACAAATTAAACAAGTTATACTAAGTATCAGTAGAGTTCTTATGAAATAAATAGGAGCTTTATAATGATGTTTCTGAAATATTTGTAAGTTGATGCTGCACAATACTTCAAATGAATATACAAAGAACATATGAAGAATTTATAATTAACAGAAGTTTACCAAATCATATACAAAATAACACCTTACCTTCATCCCTACATCTCCAGGGAGTCCTGGAGGCCCAGTACTTGTGTGGTTTCTCCCCTCTAAATATGAATTATCACACTCGCCAGCTGGCCCTGGTGGACCAGAAAACCCTCTACTTCCCTAGAGAAAAACAAATTCTTAAAGAAATTGAAGAAGTCACTGCAAATATTGTTTTTTTCTCGAAATATAACCTGACTATTTGAATTTAAGAACATTTTATTTTGAAAAAACCTTATAATGTGTCAGTCAAGAACAAAATTATAAAAATAAAACTACAATAAATCTTACATTTATAATACGTTAATGTATTTCATAAAAACAGTTACATACTCAAGAATACAAAAACTAATCTATGCAGTTTATTTGTGTTACCTAATAATACACTGAAATATTACATGCTATACTTAGTTTTTGAAACAATATAATTATTTAAACTTTTGTATGGCCAATAAAATAAAACCCTTATAATGATAAACATCATACATTGCTGTAATTTGCAATATGTATAAAACATTTCTGAAACTACAATGAAACTCACTGGTTGTCCTTTCATTCCTTGAAAACCTACACCCATGTTTCCTTTCATTCCAGGTTGACCTCCATCACCTTTGATACCCTACAGAAGAATAAAATAATCTTAATTTCTACCACATATATTTTGTTACTATTATCCAAACATTGACCTTTTGTTAAACAAAATGTATATCTAAGTTGTTTAAAACAATATTGTTGATATGTATGTGTACTTTTTTTTATTATGGATTAAAATATTTATTTATAAATCAAAACAAAATTAACAGATGCCATAAATATAGTGAGGCTCAACTTTCCAAAAATATAATGAAGTTACCTGAAAAAGTTTGAAAAAACAAAAAACAATAAGTAAATACTAAAAGTTAAGCTTACTGAATGAAGAAAAAAATTAAGACATAATGACTGAAGGTTCATTTTAGCGAATATTTTTACTCAACTAGCTATACTAGTTGCAATGTATGTAGAAAAAACATTTTTTTTAAAGATCTGAATAAAAAAATAACTTATAGGGGTTAGAGATAAATAATACAGTTAGTCAAAAATTTCCCAGAATATTCTCTTTTATTCTAATAAAAATGTCAAAGTATTTAAAATATCATGTTACTTAAAAAATAATACATCTTTCAAAAAATTATATTTATGTTGTGTCAAATTAAATTTTCTACCTTTAAACCTTGAGGTCCTGGATCACCTGGAAGTCCTTGTATGCCGTCATACCCTGGAGGTCCCTAAAAAAGGAAAAGCAATAACTTAAAGAAAATGATGCAAACAACTCTAAAATAAATCCAGGATTTCTCACTAAATTTTGTCTTTAAAGTTTAATATCTTTTTAAGGACTGCATAAAAATTATTGTTAGTTATTTCTGGAATTGCAGTGCCACAGTTTAATGAGTTAAAGACATAGAAGACATAGTACAAACTAGCTTACCGGGGGTCCTTCTATTCCATCTCTACCAGGTTCACCCTAGTTAAAAGACAATTTCTTATTAAATTAGTGCCTATTCTGATTATTAGTACTTTTATTGCTTGTATACACTCGTTATAACAGTCTAGAACTTTAATATTTACAACAAAAATATAAAATAAAAGATCATATATAACTCAACAATATCTAAAACCAAACATACATTTTGTTACAAACAAAATAAATACTTATATAAGCTATTAAATGATATATGAATACAAAAACCTGAAAGGTAGCATGAAACAGAGATAGATGACTGGTTTTAGCTATCAATTTTAATGCTGTTTTAAACCTCAGATATAACTTATTTTGTATTATAATAAATTATCTTCAATGTATTTCATCCAATCTACTCTAAAGCCAACAGGAATACTTCAGCTTTCTTACATTTTGGAAACAAAGAAGTATTATTAATTCTTGATTCTAAAGTTTATAAAGTAACAACATTATCTTTAATTTATGTTCCTGTACATCTTTATATTTTTTTCATAAGTCGATAATAGCATTAAACTCATAGTAATTAAAAAAAAACAAAGAGAAAAAATCATTTCTTTACTTTCTGTCCTTTTAGCCCTGGTGGGCCAATAGCAGGTTCTCCTTTCAGTCCTTTAGGTCCAGGTGGTCCTGAAAATCCTCTGGGTCCAGGATGTCCTGGTGTTCCTGGTGAACCTGGTGAGCCCTAAGTTTATGTTTATAGAAAACAAAGTGAATAAGATAAGAAGTAATGGTTTAAACATTTGCACTCCTTATACACAAAATTTATAAATACGGATAACATAGATGCAAAAATGCATAGCTTGTTCTGCTATTGCAGCATAAATTGTAATGTAATGTTAAATGGTGAAATATTACAGTAATTTCAAAATCATTAAAAATCAATTAGGTTTCTATCCATAAATGAAAAAGAAAATTTGAATATATTAAGATATCTGAACTATTACTAGATCTCATCTATTTAGGATATGTTTCACTAAGGCTGCCTACTAATTGGTTAGGATAAGAAATCTACAGAAACCTTAAAATCTTTTTATTTTTAAAGCAAACCATAACCATTGCTTTAATTTGTTGTAAGTGAGATGCCATTTATAATCACTGCTGACTTGTTAAAAACACTGAAAAGTTACAGAACTTTGAAGGCAACTTAATACCAGTTGTCATAGTTTTTGCTGACATCAAGAAAAGATCATTTTTCATTGAAGTGATTTCCTTGTTTCATCAACTTGGGTCAGTGACTTCAAGTTTGAATTTCACTTTCTTCTTTTTACACAACCTCATAACACAAAATTAAGCAAGCACATCAGATTTAATTTGGATCTTTCATAAAAGTAAACTGAATTGTAAAGTTACTTGGTTATACAAAAAAAAACTCAAACATTACTTTCTAAATTGTTATTTTATGCAAAATGTAGAGATAAAAATTAAGTTCAAAGTGGCCTTTAGTTACTGAACCAGTTAAAACTTTTAGCAACCACATAATTTATCTGGTGAAAACTTCAAAGAAAGAATAAAACTAACAGCACTTGCACAATAAATTATTAGACATAATATTTCTGAGTCTCACATCAAAAAATTATGTACATTAAAATGTCTGAGTCAAGGTTTTCAAAAACTTTATCATTCTAGAAACAGGCAGCCTGTGTGAGAGCCAGGCAGTTTTGAGCATTTATATTCAAGTAACATCATGAAACTATTAAATGTTTTTAAACTAGGTATTGCGATGATAATAATAAAATATATATTGTTTGGCACTTTATGCCAACATTCATTTGAGAAATATGTGACAGACTAGAACTTCTGACTTACATCCGTTCCATTACAGCCATCTAATCCAGGGAGACCTCTAGAACCAGCTGATCCAGGTAAACCCTAAAAGAAGAATGTTGTGAAAATGAATGACATATATCAACAAAAAGTTACAATACCTTTTGTACTTTAGTGATTCATAAAATTCTCACAATGAAGAGCTGTATTTCAGTCATCAGTTCTTCTAATAACTGAAGTACAGATAAAAGTAAAATTCATGCTTTTAATACATTTATTCCATTACCAGAGAAATATGATGCAATATTAGTTAATACTTTACATTATGTAAGGTTCTGTGGGCCTAATAATTGAATATGGGTTTAAGATTAAAATTTACATTACTATGAAATAAATTATGGAAGCAACTATCTAGAGATATATAATATGGAGAAGAAAAATTAAGTATCTATCATTCACAAGTAACATGATGTGTGCGCTAATAACTAGCCGAGTAAAACTTAGAAACCAACTTGTAGCTTTTAGATGGCAAAAGTATTCATACTTATTTCTCAAATATTTGTTAATAAAGCTGGAATTCTGTAATCTTTCTGGGCTGTGCCTAGGACAGCTGCCCTGCTCAGCCCTTCCTAGTTACCTACTGATAACATGAAAGAATTAAAGATAACTGAGTTAACTTAGCAGCTGGAAAAAAAGCTATGGCAATAATGAAGTTTACACAGTATTGACAAGAGTAGAAGTTGAACTATTTAGAAATTTCAGTGTCTTTTAAACAATGAAAAGCTTTTGTTTCAATTTATTTATTATTTATAATCTATTTCCTACTTACTGGAATTCCATTGATTCCTGGGAGGCCTGGCATTCCCATTTTCCCCTGAAATATATATATATACATATGTATGTATGTATTACTTCATTTATTAGCTCTAAATAAAAATATACAAATGAAAAATATTAATAAATGTGAAAAAATGTAACATTTTAATTTTTTTGTAATAAAGAAGTAAATATTTTGCAGTACTTTGCATTTGTTTTTTATTTTCTTACCATTAATTCTAAATGTAATTGCAAATTATCTTCTTTGAGGCTTATATTAACTTCAATCTACAAGGGTGAAGCATATAATGTAACAAAATTTAGAGTCTATTAAAAAAATAGAAAAGCTCCTTTTAGTAATTCAGTTTCTCACAGTTAAGAAACTCTTTACTATGTCTAAGCTAAAAGAAAAAACACAGATCACGAATTACTACAGTAGTTACAGTCATCTGAGCACAAAACTCTGTTTATGAAGTCTAGGTGTAGTGCTGTTTTTTAAAGCATGATTTGGTTAGCAAAAATTGTAAGCAATATGAGAAAAGCTCTCAATATCTTTCTGTAGAAAAGAAAACATAAATGCAAAATGTAAAGTACTAAATGTGTGCATTTTATTAAAACTTATTTAAAATACCTAATCTTTATTAATGTTTATTTAAAAATCCAAAACAAATAATTTTTGGTTTTTGATAACAACTTATAACAGATTTTAAGTTTGTTTCAGCTTATTTTTAATGTAATTCATTTTGACCAAAATATTATAGAAAAATAAATACCTAAGATTACTATGTTTGCAAATTAGTGTTTTATTACTTTCTAGCCAGTCATTAATGTTAATAAAGCTCTCAATATCTTTCTGTATAAAAGAAAACATAAATGCAAAATGTAAAGTACTAAATGTGTGCATTTTATTAAAACTTATTTAAAATGCCTAATCTTTATTAATGTTTATTTAAAAATCCAAAACAAATAATTTTTGGTTTTTGATAACAACTTATAACATATTTTAAATTTGTTTCAGCTTATTTTTAATGTAATTCATTTTGACCAAAATATTATAGAAAAATAAATACCTAAGATTACTATGTTTTTAAATTAGTGTTTTATTACTTTCTAGCCAGTCATTAATGTTAATAAATTAATGTTTTTTTACATAAATGTGACATTTTGTTGAAGAAAATGAACAAAAAAATAGCTCTTAGCACAAAAGGTTTACAGCAAAACATTTAATAGTACATAATAGATGTGACTTTTTCAAACTTGAGTTCACATTTGTCTCTAATCTATCTATTAGATACGTTCTGTGGTAGTTTACCTTATTCATTTACTTTAATTATGATGAATTAAATGTTTGTTTAAATTTTTTACAGAGTATCTAATTAACAGTTTGCTGACTACTTCTTTTTGTGCTTTACTAACATCTATCAACTAATAAGTGATAAAAATAATTCACATAAAGCTATTACCAGCAGTATTATCACACTTCATTGTTAATGTTTTTAGCTTCTGAAACACAATTAATGGAATGTATGATATGTTATTACAAAAACTCAAGTTTATCACTTACACAGTGTTATGTACCACAGACATAATTGGCCTATAATCAATAGTAATATGCAGTTATGAGAACACACACTAACATCACTAACATGCATATTTTGTTTATCATGTTGCTAACTTGTAAGGTAACCTTAAATACTTTAATAAATATTTATCAAACCACTAGCTATATAGCACCAATATTTAGTCAGTGAGCAGCAAATAATTGACACCAACCTAAATTAATCTTGAGATCATACTAAGTCTGGTTGAGATCACTTAAATTCAACCTGATGGGTTACTTTTTGTTGCTTGAGAGTGAGGAAACTTACCCACTGTTACATGGAATAGTTGAATTGTGCCCTGCTTGACCCTATGTATGGGGGATATTTTATGAGTACTATATGAAGCAGATATATTTCTGCATTCTTTGCCAATTTTCTGATTATTCAACTCCAGTAAAAATGTGTATCGTGCATGTAGTTTGAGTGGAAAGTGTGAGTATCTATAAAAATATAATATCAGTTTAGGAAAATATTAATTTATGATACAGTAGCTTATTTTCTCTCACAAAATAGCTAGAATCCCACACTGTCCCTGTGGAAGGACCAGTGTAGATGTAACTTAGATGAGTAACCCTCCCAGAAAACATCTGAAGAGAACTCAAGGAGCAGGACATCTCAATGGAGAGGAAATACATATGAGAGAACATACTACATTTGAACCAGGTATATTTCCTTGCCTGACATGAATGAATGTGTTATGACAACATCTGTGTTCCCCCATCACCAATGACACTGTCCAATATCAGGAGTAAACCCTTGGTAAAAACGTGTTTAAAATGGCACTACTGCACAACAGTAAAATGTAGGCCATTGTGATTTGAGTGTCACACAAACCACACATTAGTGCATCAGTCCCAGACAAATGAAAACAATGAGTCAATAAGCTGCGACCAATGTGTAGCCTTGTTAGAACAGTTTCCTCTCCCCAATCCTTATGGAAACCAGATGGCCAAAGTACATTAGAATGTTTCATCTGGAAAAGCTTGTTATCACATTGCTCACTCCAAGTCAACTGCCAGTCAACAGCCTTGAATACAGGGCCGTAGTAAACGTATGGAATACGCACAGCATTGATAGCACCAGAGCAGACAGACTTAGCTTTGGTGTCACGGAGCTTGTTCCCAGTTGGTTTTTTGAATATCGATTAGAATAGGGTGAGAACTAACTGAAGTGATTTCAAAGGCAGTTGAGAGCTAAGTGAGTCAGTGTAAATAGTACAGTTTGTATACTACATATCTTCTATGTAATCCAGGACAAAAGAAATGGCATACAATTTGGCAGTGAACACGGAAACTGTAGAAGGGATTTTGTGTGCAACCACCAAAACACAACAAATGATGGCAGAGCCCATTGAGTCAACTGATTTCAAATCATGTGTATAAATGGGAACAAAAGTATCTGCTTTCTTCAAATGATTCAAAGAAAGGTCATACTTGGGGATGGTTATAAGCCATGATAGAATGGGATGGTTATTAAATGCTCAATTTTTTTTTATTTTCCCTTTACTTATATTCATCTTTCGAAGCTCTTCTCAAATAAGTGGTTGAGTCTAGCAATGCAAAATGCATATTTTTTCTTCATGTTCATTGACTCTATGATTTTGGCCAGAAGTGTATATATCTACACTGCACAACTGAGACATAAAACTTTTTACAAACTGCCAGACGTTATGATGTAACAGTTCTTATCAATATCAATGAGAAATATTC
This sequence comes from Carcinoscorpius rotundicauda, assembly GCA_011833715.1. Classification (NCBI taxonomy): domain Eukaryota; kingdom Metazoa; phylum Arthropoda; class Merostomata; order Xiphosura; family Limulidae; genus Carcinoscorpius; species Carcinoscorpius rotundicauda. The sequence goes on from CM022395.1 coordinate 55,909,493, forward strand.
AGAAGATTCGAGTAACATGACATCATTTCACAACAGCTGAACTATACAATAAATGATTTGCAAACAGTTGACGTATGCAAATGCGAGACAAATTACCTCTAAAATATGGAATTTAATATTCATGTTTTATAACTATCTAAAACATAAATCTTGTATTAAATTTAAGTAAAACAGTTACATACATCTAACAAAAAGCAATATTCTGAATCATGAACAATTAAAATTGAATTTGATTTCTGAAAAACAGCTCTTTCTAGTATATAATTTGTGTGTATATATACATATGCTAATATTAACATCAGCTTTAATTATAGATGGTTAAAACTTTAATGTACATTTATAACCAGATTTTGTATAATCAGTTTGTATTTACAATAACCAGCAAATCATAAGTTACTCTCTTAAATTAATATGTTTGCATTATAAAATTGAAATAAAAAAGTGAAAAGTGATTATTTTGTAAAAATAACTCAAATATTTATACATTTACTTTAGTATCATAAGGTTAACAGAATAAATAATTTGTTATTTCTGTACAGTATTACATTCACTATTGCTACTCAAAGCAGTAACAAGTTTATAAATATTTATATTGAAAAAATGCAATGATTATAAATAAATTCTAAATCATGACTAATTATTTCTGTTTGAAATACTTGAAAACAATAGCTTTTGTAAAATTAAAGACATGCTATTAACCATAAATTATCAGTACATTTACAGATCCTTTGACATAGAAATACTCTTACCTATAAAGATTAAAATGTTAGAAAAAAAAATAATCTTACTCTGTCTCCTTTTGGACCTCGTGGTCCTGGAGGTCCTGCATCACCCTTATCACCCTTTTCCCCAGGAAGCCCTTCCATTCCAGGAAACCCCTGTAGACCTTGTTCTCCTCTAGGCCCTACTGGGCCAGGAGGCCCCTTTTGAAAAATTGAAAAAAAAGCATTATTTTTTGAATTTATATTTTAAAATACAGTAGTTTTTAGAATATATTTTGAAAATTACTAGCATATGTAAGCTATACAATGAAATTTTTAGATGCATTTTGTTAGATTATCAAATTCATAGTTTGCAAAGTCAGTTTACCAAGTCATATGATCTCATATATATATCATATGTATGTGTGTGTGTGTGTGTGTGTGTGTGTAAAGTAGGAGAATTAGTGTGACATTCATTGTTCCATTGGTAGCTTGACCTAAGTCTCAGGGCTTATAATATTAGAATCACCTTTATCTCAACAACAAAAACATGATTAGAGAAAAAATTATGTATATTTTTTGTAAAGAAAAGCAAGTGGAAAGTAATTTAGAGAAGAAAACAAAATATTTTTACCAAACATTTATTTCTACATCAAATGTTTCATGAAACAAACTTTGTTAACTGAAAGTTATAATATCCATAAATAATGTTATTGAAAAGGTGTAAAAAATTTCTATGTTTTGTAAACATTAATACCATGAATTTACAGTCCATAAAGCTAATTTTACAGCATAGTACATCCTAATGTAACTGAAAAAAACCAGATGTGCAGACATTTTAAACATACTTTTGTTTGTTTGCGAACTTAAATGATTTCATGAAAAAAAAAATTTCATCTCTATTACAATAAATTACCTCTTTGAGCTATTACTTTAAGCAATATATTAACCTATAATACAAGTAGTGTTCTTATGTCATTAATTCATTGAAAACACTCACTGTTCCACATTTGAATGAATTTGTTTATTAATATACATATAATCTACCTAGTTTCCTCTCCTTTTGTTTATTTTCTATCCATATGTTTTAACATGTCCTAGAAACATATGTTATATAAGGAGATAATCAGTGTAGATATAAATGCTATTATTGTTTAACTTATACTTTCAAATGACAATCGATCATTATACATACCCGAGATCCTTTCTCTCCTAAACATTTACATCCTGACACTGTGCAATTTCCACATACTACAGGACTCCCTCTGCTGTGACTTTCATATCTAGTATCATACGTCTCTCGATACTGCTACAAGGTTAACAGAAGTAAAATTATATTTACAAAGAGACACTACCAATCAACTTTTAAAATTTCAAATCTGCTCTCTGTCATTGTTCAAATTTTAAACTAAAACACAAAGGAGCCAATTATGAAAAACATGGATGTATGTTCTCATCCAAAAAGAGAAATGCCTGGGCACTTGCATTTTGACAAAATAAAAACATTAATAAGGAAATCATTGGCAATTACATTAAATAAAACTGCCAAGTATCACTTTGAGAATGTGGCCTTGAAATAAGTCATATCAAACATTTTTGATACACATATTTATAAAGCTAAAATTACCAAATATTTAAAAAAGTTTGGGCAAACAATTTTGCAGATTACTCTTTGGTGAGTCTTATTCAAATATTAAGGCAAATTTAATAAAATCTGTGAAATAGTAATTAAAAGTATTTTTACAACAAACACTAGGTTGATGTGTAATGAATCAAAAAGACTGGAGGAATAACAGTACAGTTATGGTTTTAACTGCCGATACTTGCAAGATTCACACTTTTAATCAACTGCAGCTTTATTAATTTGTATATTTAACGAAAATTAAACTCCCATAAATAATAATTTATTTTTTAGTTATGTTCTCAAGACTTACGAAGCAGTGTAATATGAAAATAACTTGCAATACACAATCTATACAAATGCACTACATGGTCAAAAGTATGTGGACACTCCTTTTAATCAGTAGGTTAGGCTATTTCAGACACATCCATTGCTAACAGTTGCATAAAATGAAGGATACAGCCATGCAATCTCTATTGACAAACATTGTGAGTAGAATAGGTTGTATTGAAGAGCTCAGTGACTTTCAAAGTGGCACTGGCATAGGATGCCACCTTTCCAACAAGTTAGTTCGTCAAATTTCTGTCCTGCTAGAGCTGCTCTGGCCACTTGTAATGCTGTTATTGTGAATTGGAAACTTCTAAGAACAACAACAGCTCAGCCACGAAGCAGTAGGCCACACAAGTTCACAGAACAGGACCGTCGAGTGCTGAAGCACATAGCAAATAAAAATCATCTGTCCACAGTTGCAACATTCACCACCAACTCTCAAACTGCCTCTGGAAGCAACTTCAGCACAAGAACTGTTCATCGGGAGCTTCATGAAATGCGTTTCCATAGCAGAGCAGCTGCACGCAAGCCTAAGATCACCATGTGCAATGCCAAGCGTCATCTGGAGTGGTGTAAAGCACACTGCCATTGGACTTTTGTACAGTGGAAATGCATTTTCTGGTGTGATGAACACACTTCAATAGCTGGCATGGATGGGATGGTCTATGGAGAAAGCAAAGTCATGCAAGAACATATCCAATTCAGCAAACTGCACCTAGATACAAAGGCCAAACAGAACAATCGTAGGCCATTTTTTCTGACAAAATCATGGGTCACTGAGGAAGGAAAGTATAACTCCTGGTGGGGTGATGCAGTAATAATCAAAGTTTTGAGGCATACAGTTAAGACAGCTGCAAATAGTGATATAGAGGAGGTTCATGAGACTCAGTATACAAACTCTGGACTGGAGAAGTGCAGAAAGCCTCCATGTAGAGCTGAAGCCCTAGATGGTGAATGGAGTCCATCCATTTTCATGTTCAGAGCCATAGAACAGTGACCCATAGTCCAGTTTCAATTGAATGAGAGCATGATAGATCTTGAGCAGAGAACATTGATCCACTCTCCAAGAAATGGAAGATGTTCAGTGCCCTTGTACCTTTGATATGTAGCTGTGATGTATGGAATGAAAGTCATCTTATGATCAAATATCTACTGAGGCATGTGGGTCTGGTAGCATCAACCACAGCCAGTCTCTCTCTGGAACAGTGGAAATGCATTTTCTGGAGTGATGAACACACTTCAATAACTGGCAGTCTGATGGACGAATCTGGGTTTGGCGGATGCTAGGAGAACATTATCTACTTTAATGCACAGTGCCAACTGTAAAGTTTTATGGAGAAGGAATAATGGTCTGGGGCTGTTTTTCATGGTTTGGAATGAGATGTTCAACAATCACACATAGATGTCATGGTTGGGTGTTCACATACTTGTAGCTATGAGTAACAGATATATTTTAGTTTTACAGTTTTCACTTTAGCAATAACAAGAGTTATTGCAAACTTCCAGAGGTGGTCAACTTCTTTGAATATGTATATTAAAGGTAGGTCACGCTTGGTTAAAAAAGGAGAATATTTCTATTAAAAAAAGAAATGGGGTGCTAATATAATAACATAAAATAGAAACAACAACTATAAACAATGAAACGAAGGTAGTTGAAATATTTATCAAATCAATGAAATATAATCGATCACATATAAACAAAAGCCAAAAACTCATCATTAGTGGATTTCAAGCATTCCTTCTCAAAAATTCTGAGAACTTGTGAATGAACTCTAGGCTTTTCTCCAATTCTGTCAGTGAGTGGCTCTCCATATATTAAATAGTACGCTTGCACATTATGAATAGTCAAGAGATTAGAGAGTAGTATTTGTCATCAAATCCAGGACTGCGATATTTTTATACGAGCGACGTTTTTTGCTAGAATTCCAGAATCTTCAACCGCAAAGGACTGATTTTTTTAACTTATATTTTAAAGTACCTTATATACACATATTTTTAATGGTGAAAATTTCAAGAAATTAAAAAAAAAAAGAATTTTTTAACTGTTAAATGTAGATTACAATAAAAAATGTATATTTTGTGTTTTTCCATAATTTCAAGGTTGGGGTGGTTCGGTGGGGATTTTTATAGTGCGTAAGAAGTATGGGCATGTCTTTATTTGGAGATCTTCCAGTAAATCAACGGTAAGTTTGCGGATCTGCAACACTAAAATATGGGGTTAAGTTACCCGTAACGGACAGATAGCCTACTGTGTATCTCTGCGCTAAAGCAAACAAAGAAATTATTTGAAGAGAACAGCTACTGTTGTTTGAGTTCTACGTTTATTTTTATCTTACCTGCTAACTGAGAATGCCTTATTTTTCAAGTGGTTTTCTATGTTACAATGTGTTTTCGTAATTCTTTGTGACAATTCATAAGATGGCATAAACAATAGTTACGATATCAAGAATAATCCATAAAATAGACTAAATTAAATATTTATACAGTTCTATATATATTTCAAACTTGAGAGGTCTCAGATGGCACTACTAATTTTCAGTTTTTTTTTGTCAGTCAAACCCTGTTAAACAGCTGCAATAGTTAACTGGCTTGTAATGCACGGGAAATTGCTTTATTGCAATAAGCCAACCCCAAGGACAGCGCGCATCAAAACAGATGATCGTCACATAATTCGCAGGTTTTTTTGACGAAATTAAATTATCGCAACCCAAACTTAGTTGGCTACAATTCACACAAGGTCAGCGTTATTCATATTGGTTGCATATACTTGTAACCTATGACAATAATTTCATTAATATTAATTTTGAAAATAGTTGTATTACCAAATAAACGACGTCATTTACACACAATGTCATTCATGTATGCTTTATATAAGAAAATAACTGTGAACACAAAAATGGGTTATACAATAAACCTAACAGATAACTTTCATTTATTTTTGTCTAGTTTGCTGATAAAACATAAAATAAAATTTACAACTACAAATAACAAGCATTCCTCCAGTAGCTCAGCGGTAAGTCTGTGTGCTTACAACGCTAAAAACCAGCGTTTCGACAGTCGTGGTGGATATAGTATAGATGGCTCAGTGTATAGCTTTGTATTTAATAATAAACGAACTAAAATCACATTTTTACAGCAGAGCACACAAACAATGCTTTTATATTGCAGCGAAAGCTTATAGAACACCATAAAGAGAAGCAATATACATATATTATTCTTCTGAAACATAAGCTTACTTTAATTTCCTTACCATAAAAATACTAAACAAGTTAGGCTGTATGAAAGCATATGTATATGTTTTTGTGTTTTTTTTAATCCCGGGATTCAAACATATATAATAATACTTTAGTGTACAGGACTACCCTTTAAAGTATCATAATAAACAGCTAATGAAACTTTATTATGAATGGTTATAGCGCAGACTAATTGTATTTTAATAATATATACTTTTGTCTGTTTGTTTTGAATTTAGCACAAAGCTACTCGAGGGCAATCTGTGCTAGTCGTTCCTAATTTAGCAGTGTAAGGCTAGAGGGAAGGCAGCTAGTCATCACCACCCACCGCCAACTCTTGGGCTACTCTTTTACCAACGAATAATGGGATCGACCCTAACTTTATAACGGTCCCACGGCTGAAAGGGTGAGCATGTTTGGCGCGACGGGGATGCGAACCCGCAACCTTCAGATTACGAGTCGCACGCCGTAACACGCTTGGCCATGCCGAGCCTGTATATACATTTGTCAATAATAAAACTGTGAATCACAATCTTCTACACAAAATTGACCACGAACACTAAATGCAGCTAAAACAGGGATTACTTAGTCGTGTCAGACTTAGCTTGACTGGGCCAGTGTTAAAAAGGAAGAACAATTACAGTACAAAAAAGATTATTTTTAAATATAGAATATTTCGAAAACCATATTAATCACCTTCTAAGTTCGAATACATGTATAATAACAGAGTTCTATATACTTTATGTGGAAAGTTGGAAAGTTCAGAATACAAAAAAAAAGATTCTATCACTTCAATGCATTTTAATGAAATGAATTAGCGACAAAGAAACAAATTTTTAAGTGATTATTAATTAAAATACGTTTGTAAAGCAGAATGTTTTTTTTTGTTTTTTTAACGTAGTTTCCTGTTAGTATTATTCCAGATAAAATTTTAGCGCTCATTGAAATCAGAACAGAGCTTTGGTAACATTTTATTCTTGAGGGTGTCTGGGGAAAAACAGGGCCGGTGTTCTTTTTGTCAAGTAAACTTCGTGAGGAAGGAAAGGGATAAAAGCCGGAGTCACTTCTGGATGTCACTGGACACTTAGGAGTAGTCCCGGCATGACAAAGCGTTTTAAGGCGTGTGACTCGTAATCTGAGGGTCGTGGGTTCGCATCCCTCTCGCACCAAACATGCTCGCCTTTTCAGCAATGGGGGCGTTATAATGTGACGGTCAATCCCACTATTCGTTGATAAAAGAGTATCCCCAGAGTTGGCGGTAGGTGGTGATGACTAGGTGCCTTCCCTCTAGTCTTACACAGCTAAATTAGGGACGGTTAGCACAGATAGCCCCCGAGTAGTTTTGTGCGAATTTCAAAAAACAAACAAATACTTGGGAGTTGTTGACAAAAAATGGGAAGAGGCCAAGATAATAATTTTATAGAGGAAAGGAGACAATCAAGATATAAATAATTATCGTTCCATAAGCCTATTTTCTCACTTACATGAATTATTCATAAGAGTACTTATTCAAGAGATTAGAAAGAAATTTCGAGAGACAACAACCAAGAGGGCAAATACACTTTAGGAAAACTTCTCAATTGGCCCGGCATGGTCAGGTGGTTAAGGAATTCGACTCGTAATAATCCGAGGGTCGCAGGTTCGAATTCCTGTCACACCAAACACGCTCTTTCTTTCAGCCGTCGGAACGCTATAATGTGACGATTAATCCCACTATTCGTTGGTAAAATACTAGCCCAAGAGTTGGCGGTGGTTGTTGATGACTAGCTGCTTTTCTTCTAGCTTTACACTGCTAAATTAAAGACGGCTAGCGCAGATAGTCCTCGTGTAGCTTTGCGCGAAATTCGAACCAAACTTCTCAGTAACATATCATTTAATGTAACTAACCAAGTGGCAGAAAAATCAAATGAATGCAGCTTACTTTTATGTGTGAGATTTATAAAGAGGTATCATCAGTGATAATGTTAGAGGGGTGAAACAGGGTGATCCAATATCTCCAAAACTGTTTACAGTCACTTTATAAAAAGTATTCAGACAAACTGAGTTAGAGAATGAAGGTGTCTAAATAGATGGCAAGATACTTGCAAAATCCAAGATTTGAAAATGATGTAGCCCTCTTTACAAATTTAACAAAGAAGATGGAAGTCTTATTTAACAGTTTGGAAGCTAGTAGTAAGAAGTCAATATTAAAAATACACAAGGGAAAACCAAATATATGAACAACTATCGTGACATAGATGCCATCAAAGTTGAGAATGAAAAATTCAAAAAAGTGTCAGAGTACAGATATTTAGGGCAAACTCTTAAATAGAAAACACAATAAGGGAAGAAATTAGTCAGAATAAACGTAACATAGCGATGTTTTAAAATGTATAAAAAAGTTCTAGAGGATCCAGATATCCTCATTACCTTAAAGAAAAAGGTCATGAATTACCAACCTTAACATATGGCGGCTAAACATGGCCACTAACAAAATAGATAGAAATAACACAAAGAGCTGTGGAAAGAAAAAATACTTCATATAAAACCACAAGACAGATGGAGGAATGACAGAATAAGGAACACAACAAATATAACAGACGCAGTGAGGTTCACTTTAAGACTAAGAACTAAATGGAAACAGGTTAGGCACGTAGCAAGGTATTCCGATAATAGGTGGGCATTAACAACTATGAAATGGTAACCTAGGATAGGAAAAGATTTAAGAAAAGGCAAAAGAGATGAGGAAGAGACAATATAGTGATGGAAGCAGAAATCAGATGGATACGATATGCTAAGAATAAGAAATATTGTAATAGTCTGATGAAAAGCTACATCTAATGAGGGGTGATTACAGCTTAGAAGGATGGATAGAATAAAATTATTTTATTAAAATTCTAAATCAGATTTTAGAAGATAATTGACAAGTATATGGTAATTTTATTTATTTTAATTTTAATTATATTGTCTTACAATAGAATGGTTTATTGAAAGTATAATTTTTCATACAAAAACAACTCATTTGTAGTGAAACTGTCCCTCACACATGCAGCAATGCTGTTATTAAGTGTGTGGTCTTATACGTATGACTTGCCACGTTTGGGGTGTATCGGATTACATAACATAATTGCAACAAAAATGTATTTGAAATATTTATTGAATTTAAGATTTACATATAAAATAACGGACGTGAGAGTTAGATAAACTGACCACTGGTAAGATTGTTTCGTCTCAGTATGACTGGAACGTGGTACAGTTGGTGTAGTTACGTGGTCCTATGCGATAGTTTTTACTTTGTAGTTAGCAATACGTCTCGGTAATTTGTTTTTTGTTGGTACGCTCAAAATTACACAACGGACTATGTTTGCTTTTCCCATTAAGAATGTCAAAACCAGATTTCTTGTGTCGTAAATCCTCAGACTTACTGTTAAGCCAATAGGAGTGGCGGTTTGTAGGTATGTCTGGCTTACATTGTAGTTTATTAACACAATTATAGAACGTTAAGCAAATATTCAAATAACATTAATATCTATTAATTCGTTGATTTCGCGGATATTATTTCAGTCTGAATGACTTCAGTCAATCTGTTTGTCTACTCAATTACACGTCTGTCTGATTAATTCCTAATTTCAATCTCTTAATGAGAAAAAAAAGTTCGTTTTTACACTATAAATCGTTTCTCGCAACTAGGAGTACAGTTTGTGTGAATACCTACAATATTTGATCGCACAATTGACACTACATGTGCACAGCCTTATCCTCCCCTAAAAAAGTCCATACAGTCTTCCACTTGCATCTTTTTTAAATACCATTATTTAAATAGTTTTTGTCATTCTTTGAATTTTATTTGCTTGCTTAGAATTAAGCACAAAACTTTTGTTTGTTTGTTTTGGAATTTCGCACAAAGCTACTCGAGGGCTATCTGTGCTAGCCGTCCCTAATTTAGTAGTGTAAGACTAGAGGGAAGGTAGCTAGTCATCACCACCCACCGCCAACTCTTGGGCTACTCTTTTACCAACGAATAGTGGGATTAACCGTCACATTATACACCCCCACGGCTGGGAGGGTGAGCATGTTTAGCGCGACCCTCGGATTACGAGCGCACGCCTTAACGCACTCGGCCATGCCAGGCCTAAGCACAAAGCTACACAATAGGCTATCTGTGCTCTGCCCACAATGAATATCGAAACCTGGTTTTTAGCCGTGCGAGACCGCAGGCATGCCGCTGTGGCATTGGTGGGGCATTCTTTGAAATCGTGAACTGAGGTTGTATAGTACAATGTGTCAAGCAGCATTACTACAATATTTAAAATCCTAGGACTAATTGACTGTACTACCACAATGTAAATGGAACATTAAAGAAAAGGCTGTGATTAATAAAATGTGCTTCACTAGGTCACTGATACATTATAGAAAACGCTGTGTTAATAATAATATGCGTTTCACTAAGATTGTCAATATTATACAGAATAAGCTCTTTCTGCTATGATGTACTTTACTGGAGTTACTAATATAATCTATTTAACTAAAAGAACAACCTGTGTCAGTCAGTCTGTGCTTGCTCGCTTAGCTGGAAACCCAAGTGGTACTTTTCGACTGGTATAAGTGCAAACGTGAATTATGTTTATTGGTTATATTAGTGTAAATTTACAATGTTTATAACATTAATTTTAAAAATAATTACTTTAGTATTATAAATAAATGCCACGTTAACATGTTAAGTAATTTGCTTACAAATAACAAAATACCATTACACCTCAATACGAATTCCAATACACACCTAAAAATCGACAGTTAAGCCTAAAGTGTATCTGTTAAGGGAATAGAATATTACACAATTTCATTATCGGTGGTAGTGGATCCGACGCTTTTCCAACACTTTGGGGAAAGTAAAACAAGAGGGAGTCCTAAATAGCAGTGGCTGTAATGAGATTTCAAATCAGTCAAGAGATGGAGTTAGAGCTTAAAATTTGCATTTGAAAAACTCCCAGAGACATTCTAAGAGATACTACGTCGCGGCTAAAAAACGTTGATATTATTATGAATTAATAAAGAGTAAAATAGCGACAGATGAAGACATCTAGTGTTTAGACTTTTTGATACCACAATTTTAAAAATTCATTATCGTGTAAGACTTCTTTATCAAGAGTTCGATCAAGAAAACATCTCAAAACTTTAGTTGAAAAATGGCAATTATCCAGACAGACGTTACGGACGGAGACATATTTTGTTTAGAAACATTCACTGTGTTTACAGTTCTTTATCATAGTAACATTCATATATTAATAAGAATAAAATCTAACTACAATAATCACGTGTGACAACACAACGAATATGAATTTTTTTAAAATCATGAAATCGCTCAACTTAATACAAGCAAAAGATAGATACCTATTGCAATAACTTCAGACAAGTATCAACACCTTTCAGTTTTTGTTTTTAAGTTAAGCACAAAGCCACACGATAGGCTATCTATGCTTTGCCCACCCAGTTTCTAGTGTTGTGAATACGCTCTGCCATGAGGGGTGAGCACCTTTTTGTGGAGGGAAATTCACAAGAATGGTAGATACAATGCATTTTAAAAATCAAGGAGCTCATTAAAATCCTGCCCCCGCTAGTACATCGGTATGTCTCCGGATTTACAACGTTAAAAGCAGGGATTCGATTCCCCTCGGTGGGCTTAGCAGATAGCCCTATGTGGCTTTGCTATAAGAAAACACACACTCCTTCAACTCTGAACTGAACCTAATGTCCTTACTGTTGTGTGTGCTAGTACTACCCCTGACGTGCCACACCTAATGTAATTATTAAGAGGTTCCAGTGCCACAGCCACACCCGTTGAAACCCTACACAAGACAGATTTGTACTTGTTCTCTCTACCTTTTATTGCAAGCCGGTATCCTCTCTTCATAATATAATATAAACAATACACGGTGAAAATTATGTAGCTGTTTGTACCCGTTGCCTTAGTTTTAATAGTGACACCCTGTAGATACAGAGAAGTGGTTCAGTAATTTGAACACTAGTTTTCAAGGTGTGGTTTTAGTAACATACGTAATATACATGATGTTTCTAGGTTTAATGAGAAGAAGAATGTACATCCATTTATTCACCCGGGTACTTTATTTCCATTTGTATTAGTATTGGTTTTTAATGGCCAGTACAACAGTGCTTGATCAAAAGTGCCGAAAAATATTGCAAACAAATGGCACATACAACTATAAGTGGGCGTTTGTTGACAAGCTAAGATAAAAATCCATGATACATAGGGAAAGAAAAAACAAGTTATAACTATACCACTAGTGTAAACAGTATAGTTTCGCGTCGAATAAATGAAAACTAGTGTTTATCGGTCTTTAAAAGTTCAGCAAATATGCGGATGTAAGAAATGAACCGAACGAAAGGGCCAGTTTTCTACGCGACAATTTATTGCACTGCCTTTAAAGGGTCACCAACCCACTGTTACATTTTAAAATTTGCAAATGTATTTATTTTGGTAAGGTGATACTAACTGGGCGGAGAAAAATTGTTTTGGAAAGCTCCTGCCAGCCAGGGATATTCTGTGTCGGATACTTTCTTAGTCTGTAATATATGTCGCCCCTATATGTTGTATGTGTGTGTGTTTTCTTGTAACAAAGCCACATGGGGCTGTCTATCTGCTCAGTTCACCGAGGTGAATCGAACTCCTAAGAAAACGTAGATATCTGTAGCCTTATGTATACGGACTTAAAAAAGTGAAGGTTTATAAACACCTATCAGGTTTTTATCAAAACCATTAAAAATGAAGAGTCCAAATACACCGAAAATTCAAATGCGCAAACCATAAAGTATAAAATGTGGTATATTAATAAATAAATTAGTGTTAACTTGTTTTGTTACACTTTATAAGGAAATGGGAAATGTTAGACTAAGGCGAGTTGCACAAGCGTTTGGCTATAAAAACTTCCGCTGGTAACGAATGAAAATACCACCCAGAAACCTGATTTACAATGTGGGTGGTTTCAAGGGCAGTTGCAACTACCGTCTTAGACTTTGAAGTATCACACCCTTTCATACCATTCAAATGAATTCCAATCAGCGTTCATATGATGAAACATGATCATGCACGAAACATCAAATTCATGAAGATACATATTTCTTCTCTATTGGAGAAAATGCTACATCTGCTGCTTCTTTTTCCACATATAAAACCTGTAAACGCTATACATCTTGTTAACAGGCGTGGCGTGTATAAGCAGTTTATGAATGAACATCTTTGTTTTCGAAGAAAGTTATACAAAAGCTACCTGCGCTCTGTCCACCACGGAGACTCGAGTTCTAGACGTTAGCGTTTTAAGTTCGTATTCACATCGTTTACCCACTAGGCGTCAAGTATGTTTGTTTGCTTTATTTTATAAAATGAAGTAATGTAATTTAAGGTTATTAACGGTAACCATCTTTTACAATATTCTTTCTCTATCATCGAAGTACAACCATACTGTGATTGGTACTATCCTTCGAGGTTATCTCAGAAGAATTTGATAATTACCTATTATTAGCAAGTCCTATGTAAACTATATTAGGATCGTTTGTTTTGTTTTAAATTTCGTGCAAAGTTACTCGAGGGCTATCTGCGCTAGCCTTTCCTAATTTAGCAGTGTAAGACTAGAGGGATGGCAGCTAGTCATCACCACCCACCGCCAACTCTTGGGCTACTCTTCTGCCAACGAATAGTGGGATTGACCGCCACAACAGGATAACAGCAGATGCCTGGTTTAACTTTTAAAAACACGGATTCAGTATATCAACTGTATGCCAGAACTGTGGCTAGAGACTTGTGGTGCTACTTCAATGGAAAATGTGAGGTCATTTCTATAAATATTTAACTGTGGTAATTTGTGCATGGTTTTCGTTATAAGACAAGTTAAACTCGACAAACGAGTCTATGAACCTTAGAAAAAACTAGGTAAAATAATGATAAAGTTATGCGACTTAAAGTTTTTAATTAACTCCAAAATTAGTTCTTGAGACCATTGTTTACTGCACTGTCTGTTTCAGGTTACATGGTTACCTTGGACTATCTGACTTAGATTCCATAATCTTGAATTAATTAAAGTACAGTAAATATAGCTAATCAACAGTACGTACAACCAATTCTTCACCTATTCCAGTCTAACAGTGGAACATTCTAATCTCTCTTATAACGTGCTCACGGCCCCACAATGCCTAACGCGACTCTACGACAACGAAATGTATTCGAACCACGGAACCTCAAATTCACCAGAATCACAGTTCAGTATCTTAACAGCTGGATCATGATTGGACTCAACTATAATATGATATCCTTTAAGAAATGTGTCACTCTCACTTGTAGATCCTTGTAAATATTATATTAAGACATGTATAATTATGTCTCAGATGGCAGTAAGACATAAGGAATTCCGAATACGCTTTGTTGCCTCCGTTCAATACACTCACGCCCCTCTAGCAACAGCCTTACTGCACATAATTTATACGAATATTTATTGTATGCACAATCATAATAATTATTAAAAACTTTTGATCAAATGAAAAAACTAACTACATAGATCGAGACAGAAAAAGTAACTTGCGTATTAATGCAGCCACACTTGTGTAACAAACTAAATCTAAAATGATTCAGATACAATAAATTTTTAGTTGTGAATCCTTGTTTTTCATTGTATTTTCAGCCGTACTTTCCTTGTATAACATTAACTTCCAGCCACACAAAAAGATCTAAATATAACTTTAATAAAAGTAAGTAAATGAAAATCTTATTAGTTTTATTACAAATTTAATTAGTGTAAAGCTACGAAAAGAACTGTAAATATAACTCTAATAAGAATTAGTGAACGAAAATCGAATCAGTTTTAACACAAATTTTACTAGCTTATAGGTGCACAAAAAGCTGTTTGAGCCTAACCGTCTCTAATTTTGAGTTGATGGGCTAGCATGAAGTCAGCTAGTTAATTAACATTACCACCCGTCGACTGTCAGACTACTGCCGTCTGACTGAAGAGTAGAATACGATCCTTACTCTTATAGCGTACTCACGCCTCAAAATGCGGTGTCAGTGCTTGTAGTAACGGGACGCGAACCATCAATATTCAAAGTCCGAGCATACTAACTACTAAGACATTCCACAATCAAGATAGGCCCGGTGATTAAAGCGCTTGACTACCAATCTGAGGGTCGCAGGTTCGATTCCCCATCAAATATGCTCGCATTTCAACCATGAGAGCGTTTAATGTGACAGCAAATACCATTATTCAGTTAAAGTAGCCAAAGAGTTAGCGGTGGGTGTTGATGACTCGTTACTTTCCCTCTGATCTATCGCTTAAAAAACAGTAGTGGCTAACACATATAGCCCTCGTGTAACTTTTTGCAACTTTCAAAACGAATTAAACCAATCAGAATATGTGAAACATAAGCTGTAATGAAATATTTGTATAATTAAATCATTAAATTTCATTGAATGACAATTCCAGTTTCAGACAGTTTTGTTTTAACAGAGTTGCCGCAAATTAAATCTGTATTTCTTTTAAAAAAAGAACATAAAAGTCTTGATTGTTTTGAATGTTTGCGCAAACTACACGAGGGCTATCTGGGCCAGCCGTTCTTAATCACTACCCACCGCCAACTCTTGGTCTACCCTTTTACTAATGAATAGTGGGATTAATTGATACACTATAACGCCCCTACAGCTGAAACAGCGAACATGTCTAGTGCGACATGAAATTTGTTTTCTGACTTCACAAAACTCGGTCAATCATTTCCCCGTATTTTAAATTAAAGGAAGATATAGAACACATCTATTTAAAAAAAATAATATAATCGGTTATTTTCTGAGCACGATTTTAAGCTGAACCTTTTATTTAAGCTAATAAGATTATTAGTCTTCTTAAAGTTTCATGTTATTTTCATAGATCTTTAAGCTGGTGATTAGTCTGAGGACTTGGTGAAATCTGGGGTTCGGTTTCCTGCGGTGAAGAGAGCAAAAAATAGCATGTTATGTCGTTATATGCTTCCAAAACAAACATCAATATTTTCCTACCGACGCGTGAGTAATAACAATAGTAAGTCTACCCCTACAGGAAGGGGGTATTAACCAAGATATTATTTTGTAGTGGGACGTGGCTTAACAACGCGCCGTTTGAAATATTTTCACTGTTAAACTTGATCCTGTAATCCGTAAAAAATAGTGAAAAATACGACAAAAATTGACTATGCTGTGCATTGAAATCATCTCTAACCGCGAAGCCAACTTATGTTATCTGGTGACGTGTTTTTTTTTTAATATTTGTATGAAGACAAACAATCGGCAGTGAAGACTCCCTGATTGGCTGATTCTGTACCCGTGTGGTTAACTTATGTACATGCTGTAGCTGTGTTCTATGGATGGAAGCGAAAACTCTGATTTTATATTATTTGAAATAGTTATTGTAGGCGTATTCCCTCAAGATGAAATTATTTTCAACATTCATTATAGAATAAACTTGCTGGTCTCCGTCAACAACTTAAAAACGTGAAATCATAAAGTCAGAATACATTTTACTACGGAAAACAGTTGTTGTTAAAGGCATCAAGTAAGTTTACCAATAGCAAATACTTAAACATATTTTATTAATTTAGGCCCAGCATGGCCAAGTGGTTAAGGCACTCGACTCGTAATTCGAGGTTAGTGGATTCGACTCCCAATCGCACCAATATTCTCGCCCTTTCAGCCATCGGGACGTTATAATGTTACAGTCAATCCCACTATTTGTTGCTAAAAGAGTAGCCCAAGTGTTGGCGGTCGGTGGTGATGACTAGTTGCCTTCCCTCTAGTTTTACACTGCTAAATTAGGGACGGCTAGCACAGATAGCCCTCGAATAGCTTTGCACGAAATTAAAAAATGGATATTTAGCCCATTTGTCCAATTAAATACCTATTCGACCTTCTTATAACACGGAATAACAATCGTTTTCACAATGAAGTAGCAGTTTATTTACTTTATTATTTTTTACTTGCAATAAAACTTTAAGTAGCGAGTGTTATTTTTTTAATTTCGCGCAAAGCTACATCAGGGCTATCTCCATTAGCCGTCCCGAATTTAGCGGTGTAAGACTAAAAGAAAGGCAAATAGTCATCACCACTTACCGCCAACTCTTGAACTACTCTTTTACCAACGAACAGTGAGATTGACCATCACATTATAACACACCTACGGCTGAAAGGGCGAGCATGTTTGGTGAAATAGGGATTCGAACGAGCGAACCTCAGATAACGAGTCGAGTGCCTTAACCACCTGGCTATGCTGGGCCAGTGTCGAGTTACCGTATGGTAAGTACGAAACTGATATAAGAAAGAATCTAACGAGCGAAAACTTACAAATGATAAATTAATATGTTAATTTGTTCTAATTATACTCACATGAAAAGTTTTTTAAAACGCAACAGAAATCGAAACCAGCAAATGAATCTCCACAATTTATTCATTATTCTACTTACGTCAAATATGAATTTGTGACTTACTTTAAAACAGCAATATTTCCAATAGTGGACTTGGGCAAAGGAAATTATTTTAACACGCGTACACGTAGGAAGCCTCGTGGTTAATTAAAAGTTTAAATAAAACATTCTTGGTGTTTGGACGGAACGTTTTTTTGTTTGTTTCTCCGTATATTCAACGTCGGGACGGTGTATATTTCACATATACAAACATATACAATGTAGTCTTTTATATTTCTCATAAATTATCACGTGTTCAGTTCGAAGAGCAGTTTAGACGGCCATTTCCAGCTGTGCCAGTTCATCCTCACCAGAAATGTTTGCTTGGATTAAACATGGGAACAGACCATGAAGACATAACCCTGACAGGAAATCTGGAAAACATCAAGTTTGTGCAGTTCGTTAGCACCCCTTCCTTCCCTCCCAGTCTTTGAGATATTCATATACTTCCTGTTAAGAAAAAAAATTAACGACATCTTTGTGTCACACTGCTCAACCGACAAACGTTATGATAATAAAACCTCTGGCTCTTGCCGGCTCTTACAGGTCTAAACCTTTGCATAAAACTGTGTGAAAATACATATTAAAATATATATTTTAATTATGATATTTAATCTGTAAAAAACAGAAACGCAGACATTTGTATTTACTGATCAATCACAATATACAGGTTTAAACATTTATTGAAATGTGAACAAATGGACAAAAAGTTACCATTGTATTAGAAAAAAGCTTTTCAAAACGAGATTACAAACTAAAGTCACTGTGACAGTGACATACACAAAATTAAAACTATGTTACAAACTAAAGTCACTATAGCTTTGAAAAACTTTTCAAATGAGTTTTCAAACTAAAGTCACTGTGGCAGTGGGATGACCTATGGAATATTTGATCTACAACTTATGCACAAAGCTATACAAAAGGGCTATTTTCATATATCCGACCCTTATTATCAACTGATAAACTAGAAGGAAGACACTAAGCCAATAGTCAGCATACATCCCCTCTCCAACTTTTGGGTAACTCTTATTTGACTGAATAGTGGGGACTGACAGTCCTGATTATTATGTACTAACACCCCCAAGATAATGATTGTTGGTGTTGACTACCGACTTCTCGTTTAGTCTATTATTTCAAAACTAGGGGTGGCTAGTGCAGAATTTCACACTCGACTACGTTACATCCCTAATTTGCCAAATCTCGTTCTTGGGCATAGTAACTTTATTAAGCAGGATATAAATACATATCATAACATATATATCTTTTCTATAACTAATTGTTTTGCTATGGCAACCCCTTGTTAAAATTTCTACCATTCTTTACCTCAAAACAAGGGTGTTTTGATCGTATATGGACTGCAGCACAGATCAAACACATATACTCTAGCCAACCCGACTTTAGCATTGACAACATACGAGCCCCTTCGGCTTGAAATATGGCAGATGTACTGTTGTTAATATATTATAACATATTCTTCTTTGCTTTCAGTCATACCTTCTTAAAATAATCATTTTTTATCGAATAGAGTTAACTGAACTGTGAGATTTGTTCATGCGCAATGTCTTATAAGAGATGAGAGGAGTAGATTGAATTATCTTCAGACTTTAGTAATATTATATCTACTAGCTGCGTGATGTAATGTAAAAGAAGCCTGAGACTGCGTTCTCCGTCAAGGAAAAAGAGGTCTCCACCGTTCTTCCGCCTTCTAGTTCGTGCAAAATCATAGTGTAGACCACTACTAGCTCACCCATGCTCCAGAGTAAGAAGCCTAATTTTGTAGCGACGAGTAGCAAACCATGAATTATCAGATTCATGGTCCAAGCATGCTAATAACTAGGTTAAGCCTGTCCTTTTTACAAAATGATTTTACAAACTAAAGTTACTTTAAGAGAAGAAAAAATATTGATAACACGAACGAATTCAGTATGATAATAAAACAAAAATTTTAAAAATGATTTTACAGAATAGAAAAAGTTTTCATAATAATTTTACAAACTAAAGTCACTGCGATAATGAAATGAAACTTTTATAAATTATTTTACAGCCTAGAAAAAAATTTCCGAATAATTTTACAAATTGCAGCCAGTCACTTTGGCAGTAGAAAAAAAAAAAATTCAGTGAAAACGTTCTCTCATAGAACTAGCGTACAATGTCATTAACGTGCTCGGACCGTAAAACCGAGTATTAGTTGTTCTTTGTGTTACAAGAGTGACAGTCAGTTCCTACTATCCAATCATTCAAGAGTAGCCCAAAAGTTGGAGTTGGGTGTTGATAACTAACCACTTTTCCTCTAGTCTATAAGATCATAATCAAGGGCAATCTATGTGTAAAATTCAAAAGCATAGAAAGTATTCTCATGATAGGAGGCATGAAAGTTATCTTACAGTTGTATAGATGACCAAACAGGGTAAAGGGACTTAGTTTTTTGTATCATAACTTTATTTTGATTCAGACCGATTGTGTCCTTATGGGAACACGTTAAATAATTACTGTATAAGTCATCATACGAGTTTGAATGTTTTCGTAATTAGTAGTCATAAAATGTATTAAATCGACCGTTTTTAACTTACTTCTGCTGGGCTGACTGAAGAAAATATTCAGAAATGTGGTGTCTTGTTTTATTATAGACATTTATTACGTAGATTTGTATGTCGGTGTTTTTGATCACATATGTAACAACCACACAAATACATGCATAGTCAAAATATATGTCTGAAAGTGTGAGGAAGTTACATAATAAAGTTCCTGCCAACATAAATATGCCGTAAGAAAAAGAAGAATTCTAGGAACACAGATACTAAATAAATACACGATGTCATCTATCTGTCTATCTCGACGGAGTTTCAAAAACTAGAGAAAATACGGGAAATAAAAGTATTTCTTTTTAAAAATTGTAAATAAGCGAAAAATGTGTGTACATATATTTTGATCTGAAACCTCTGTCGAATACGAATATACGAAAAACTGGCATATGGATATACATGTAATAAATAGTCTGTCTCATTACGTTAAATTCTTATTCTATAAATTTCTTTTGCTTTCACTTAATATAGTTGATGGTTGTTTTTTTCGTAACTACCACATTATAATTTAAAATAAATATTTATCAACAGTTTCACGTTTAATGAAACAAACGCTAACAAACGAATATCGAATAAGCAAGCAACATAAGGGTACAAAATATAAAAATACCAATAACTCTGTGTGTGTATCAATAAACACCTATATCACGCATTCCTAAAGTGATAACTGATAGATTGAAATTTAGAACAGCATATATTTCAGTTGATAAATATAAGCGACTCTGTTTACATGCATATATTCAACATGATTGCAGATGCGCGCAGGAACACTAGATACTTGTTTATCTTATTAAGCAGGGACTATCGTTAAAATAACAATAATTTAATGCAATTCAAGTATCTTTAGTGCTCTACAATGATGATATGATACGTAAAAACCTTTTTTTAAAACAAGAAACAAAAAAATTGTTCGTACGAAAAAAAATTCTAATTTGTCTGAGAAAATTTACCAGAACAAAAAATTCATTAGGATGATACTCTTCAAATGCGAAAATAAACTTGATGTGTATTCCCTTGGGTTTGAAGTCGATTATTGTATATACAAGAAAAACAGTCCGCTATAACTGGTTTTACTTGTCTTTATCGGATAATTAACGTGATATCCTGGCCTATTTAGTGACATAATTTCTACTTTTACTTCATTTTAAAATGATGACATATTTTAGTTTCCGTATATTGGACGATTAAAATGGTAATTAGGTTTCCGAATTCATGTCATAAAAACAAACAACAGATTGATAGAAACAATTCGTAACTTCTACGAAAGGCAGTAACGTAGATACAAGGAGAGAGCGAAGAGTCAACTTAAAACTCTATTGACACAACTAGCAACATTAAGATAGTATACCAGCTTATGCCACAAAAGTGTTCTGCTGCCTTGCTTATTACAAAGGAAACAAATCTCGCTGATCCTAATGTATGAATACTTTTGATTTCCAAAATAAAGTCGTTCTTCATATAAATAGTTTCACAAGAAATTGTCTAATAGACTTCAGAAAGGGATGTGTACGTTTAAAGCTCATATCACATTTTGCACTTTGATACGTCGATTAAAAGGTTTTTGAGATATCAGTTTAACTACCATTAATTAGCTGAAGAGCTAGAGAGACGAGTGAAAATGTTTTACAGAGTTACACTGAGTTTCTCCTATTTAACTGAATTGAAGTAAGATACTGAACAAAAACTACAATAAAAACAAATAGTTATTTATTGCACTAAATATAAACAAGCACAACAGCATGTGTATATCGTGCGAAAGGCAGTTTTCTCTGGAGAGGAATGTTCACCTGGCAAAATCTGAAATAAATTTAGTTGAGATTGAAAGGACTATTTTGTAGAAACTTCACAAAGTTCATATTTCTCAGAGTACATGTGCTCTTCACGTCATGCTTGGTATTTCTGTAAGGTACATATTAATGTCAAAAAACAAATCAAAAACAGAATGATGGAAATAATTCGTTTAGAGTCACGTGCTATATATATATATATATATTTGTTTTTTTTGTTTTTTTTTCGAACTTTGCGCAAAGCTACACGAGGGATATCTGCGTTAGCCGTCCCTAATTTAGCAGCGTAAGACTAGAAGGAAAGGAGCTAGTCATCACCACCCACCGCCAACTCTTGGGCTTTTACCAACAAATAGTGGGATTGACCGTAACTTTATAACGCCTCCACGGTTTGAATGAGATGTAGTAATGGAGATGAAAGTAATAACGAATAACAGATATATGTTGTAGATGATAAATAGAGAAGGTATAACACCCAAGAATAACTAAACCTCAACACAGTAGGTTTCTCTTCGGACTATATAATGTACAAAACTATGTTTCCAAACAACGTCCTCAATGAGAGCATTTAATGATACCAGAGGGGAATGACCCATGACTTGTAACTAGGACAACCAGTTAACTACGTTCCAGCTCTCCCTAGTGAAATTTTAGAAAGGTTTAGGTGTACCTGAACTCTTCAATCTTCCAAGCTGAATGGAAAGGAAATAACAGTTATGTTCCACCCATCCAAGCGATTCAGAAAATATTCAATACCCATGAAAAATTGTTGTTGTTGTTTTGAATTAAGCACAAAGCTACACAATGGGCTATCTGTGCTTTGCCCACCACGGGTATCGAAACCCGGATTTTAGCGTGTAAGTCCGCACACATACCGCTGAGCCACTGGGGGGCAAGAAAATATGTTTTGTGTATTCTTTCAAAATGACGCTCATGAAAGAGATGGTTACACTTTACCAAAACATACCTACCAATAACTACTTTTACTCCTGTATCGCTTTGATAATTTATATTTAAATTATATGTAAATTTTACCGAAAAATATTCGCTATATCAAAATCAGAAAAATCCCAACAACGATATATCGTTAACCATAAAAACAGATACAAATTTGAAACAAGGTTGTTTTAAATTCTCATTAAATAATGCACCTAGAAAAAATTAGATGAAGTAACGTAACCTTGACACATTCCACAATAGTATAATACTAGAAGACTTCTCTATGCCCTTGTAATAATGACTGTGTAGGAAATGTAGTTCTTATTAAAGTAATACAATTATTAAAGATATTTACGCTTCCATAAAGTTTCAGGTACTTCACGAGCTTATAAACACCACTTAAATTTCCTCGCAAATTATGGTGACACAAGAACTCAACACATTTAAATAATTCACAAAAAACAAAAAATAAAAACGAACAACGATGTCTCCAGTCTGGTAATCTGTTTCTTACATCGGTATGATAATAAACAGACAAGTGAATAAAAATAAAACCATCTGGTTGTATAAGCTCGAGTCAACCAAAAATAATGCTCCCTCGGAGGATACTGGTATGTCTGCGGACTTCCAACTCTAGAAACCGGGTTCGATACTCGTGGTGAGCACAGCACCGATAGCTTATCGCGTTGCTTTACGCTTAGTTCATAACAACACGAATTAAATATAATCGTTAACAAATTTAAATTTGTGAGAGGTTAGTCCTTTCACGACTCTTAGTTGTAAATTTATTTTTTATCCAGTGGGCTACTGAAACATTTTAGAATGTAAAATTTAAAAAAAAGAACGTTAAGTTGATTGTACATTTAAACTATGTTTTAACACACACTTTACAGATAGATGATACAAGTGCAACTTAAAGGTGGATCGACATCCGGGACGATGAAGAATTTTCACACGTACACGAAAAACAAACAAACAACCATCGCGAATAGTGGTGAATACATCTGTGATGTCGTCATGGACAGTAAAAGATACATTAATAAAAAATTGACTAGTATATGGTTAATGTTGAAATCGAAGTAAACATGAATGCAGAAAGTTTATTATTGGTTGAGTTCAATCTAAAGGTCTTATTTAAAAGGGACTGTCGTTAAAATTACAATATTCATTTACATCTTTATAACAGTAAATATCTTACAAAACAGTATTGATAGTTTATATTGTGATTATGTGTCATTCTGGGACTAAAATACTGCACGACAAACGTGTACAAACTGAAGTTTCGACTAGTCGAGACTACAAAATATGAAACGTTGCAGTAAGATTCCAAGTTTCAATTGGTTTGGTTTAAATTTCGCGCAAAGCTACTCGACGGTTATCTGCGCTCGCCGTCCCTAATTTAGCAGTGTAAGACTAGAGGGAAGACTGCTAGTCATCACTACCCACCACTAACACTTGGGCTACTCTTTTACCAACAAATAGTGGGATTCACCGTAAAATTATAACGCTCCCACGGCTGAAAGGGCGAGCATGTTTGTTGTGACGGGGATTCGAACCCGCGACCCTCAGTTTCAACTGGAGATGTATATGGACCTTAAAATGGGTTCATGAAAAGGTACTGGACGTGAGAAATGTTAAAAAAATCTAAGTTCTCATGAAGGTACATTCCTTTGATGAAAGATGACTGTCGAATGCAAATACTGGCAACAAACCATTCAACTGTTAATACAGATGTAAACATTATACCGAGAACAATGAGATCCGTGTTCATAAAGAATGGAGTCCATGAATATGTCGCTGTTCGAAAACCACTGATGAGAAGATATAACCAAACCAAAAGGTTGAAACGGGCGTTAGATAACAAGCAATGAAATAAGTAAAGCTGGAAGCGTGTGCTCGAAGACTGAATTGTTTTGTAACGGTTTGTTCGACACAGAAAGAAGGACGACAATTTATCACTTTTTGGGAAGAGTATATAATAGCTCTTTCCAATACAAAAGTCTCCCAGCGCACAGTAGTATGTCTGCGGACTTATACCGCTAGAAACCGGCTTTCGATACCAGTGGTGAGCAGATCCCAAATAGCCCATTGTGTAGCTTTGTGCTTAATAATAAATAATAAATCAAACAATGAACCAATGCAAAATATTCATACATTTAGATCATGAAGATATGTTAGGATCAGGGACTTGGGATTTCCAAAACAGAGATATTCATGGTATTGGACAACAAAGAAAAATGGATCAACATGGGATACAAGCACTATCAGTAAGAAACCTGCAAGAATTCGTACCCCATCTATAATACACATAGTGTAGCATCTTGTAACAGGTGAAAGTCTACTAACACAAAGATCAGTGGCCAAAGCTATTCATATATCGGAGATAATAATGTACACAACCTAATGAAAAAGAATCTCCATCCAGAAACGAAGTAAACAGAGTATGGGTTTTCCAAAATAACGCTTCCATTTTGTCTTATGGTTCAGCTTTCACATTCTTCAAGCCGCCGGGGAATTAAATAGGTATCAATGCTGTTTCTTAAGATAAAATATAGATGAAGGAACGACATCTATAGATTTCTTTTTGTGTATACGAATTGTTGGAATGGGCGCTGAGAAACTGTTGCACTTGTATACCTGATGAATTATGGAAAGCCAGCAGGAAGAAGTGGTGCTTTGGACATAACAGGTTTGCGATGAAACCTCTGCAATGGACACAATGTTGAATGTCAAGATGCATATATCATGACCATGTTTTGGAAAATGGACAATAACAGTTACACGATGAGGCTCAAAAAAGTCACTCTTATTTCATATAACATACATAATACTCTGTATAACAGATCTTTTCCATGTAAATAGAAAAACAAAGGCGATTGAAATTTACGTGAATATATTTTATGTCTTAGTTTTTAAATGGATTGTACACATAGCGGGTATCAAACCTGATTTTTGGGTTACAAACCCTCAAGCTTATCGCTGAGTCACCAAGAGAGAGGGGGATGGAAATAAATGCTGTTATATGTGTAAATATAAACAACAGAAGGAGAAGACGTAGGAACAAAGTACTGTCATTAACAGCAATATATAAGTTCCGTCTACATAGAAAAGAGAAAAGAATTATGAATACTGTCATTAACACTTTTAGATACCTGTACACATTCACAAAAAACTGTCATTAACAGTTTTAGATACCTGTTACAATCATAAACACACTCTCATTAACAGTTTCAGACACCTGTTACACACAAAAAGACTGTTATTAACAGTTTTAGGTATCTGTTTAAATAAAAAAAATATTGGATTTGAAAATAACTGATGAGTAACAAATGTGGATGCCCCTTGCTGGGTCAGCTGTAAGTGTTCGGTTTTACAAAGTTAAAATCAGGGGTACGATTCCACTAGGTTTACAAAACAGATAGTTCGATGGGGCTTTGGTATATAGAAAACACACGTGTGGAAGGGACTGTCATTGTTGTTGATTATAGCTATCATTGGCGTTAATAGCTAAATGGGTGAGAAACGTCACTGGTGTTAACAAACAAGTAAGATTTGTTGACAATGATGAATAACTGTTAAATAAATAAAAACATGGATGTTACTTGCAACGAACTTAAATGTCTACGATAAGTGATTTTACTGTTAGCTTTACGAGGGAGAAGAATCATTAACAGAAGTCGAACGTGAAATTCAATACGAATGTCATAAATTTATGATATATATATTTCTCAAACGTGTGTTTGTCATACTAGGGCCCCGCATGGTCAGGTGGTTAAGGAACTCGACTCGTAATCAGAAGGTCGCGGATTCGAATCCTAGTGAACCCAAACATGCTCGCCCTTTCAGCCGTGGGGGCGTTATAATGTGACAGTCAATCCAGCTATTCCTTACACTGCTAAATTAGGGACGGATAGCGCAGATATCCCTCGTGTAGCCTTGCGCAAAATTCAAAACAAACCAAATTATCATACTAAAATAACTACAATATAGCTATTTAGACATTTACAAATTGACAAACAGTGTGAAAATGAAAATTAGCCACCTAATATAAGCCCTACCAAAAATAAAATTGAGCTCGAAATAGTTAATAATATTTGGAATAAAAGTTGGCGATAACTTTAGTGTTTTTAATGCCAGTCAGTTAGTACTTTGTAAGCTGTTTGAAACCTAAAACAACATAGAAACAAGCCAAAATTTAATCATAATTACAATTTTATAACAGGAAAATTGAAGCTGTACATTCAGACAAATGATCGATATGTGCACTATCATGAAAACAGTCAATTAGTAGCAGTAGTGTATTTTGGTAAGGGCTAGATGGGGCTCAACCCCTAGATAATTTTATTCTAGGTAAAATTACATGGGATGTAGGGCCCATAAAAATTATTAGCCCTTGAGCCAACACAACCTTAAATCCGTCACTGCTTAGTAGTCACCTTCCGTGGAACATGGTTATCAGTAGCTTTCAGACGACTGTATCTGAACTCTGGATTTCAGGGCAGCAACCAGTGTGTTTAACATCAGCTGGAATGATAGTCCGTGACCGATCGATCAGGAACAAACTTTATCAGTCCAAAGGCCGAAAAGTACTGCTTTAGCCTCGGAGCAGACCGGGTAGCACTGTACGTTTCTCTTGTTTTTTTATTGTTTTTAAGGGTTTTTTTCAATTCTATCCTCTTAAATCACCAGAATCATTAGCAACGCCACAGTGCGTCTGAACTTTTCAAAGAGGAGTCAAGGTTCCACGTATTTACCAATGTGTGAGATTCTCTGTTTGAAAGACATAAAGTGAACGATGGGTTTAATGCAGTGTTTTTCTGAATATGAACATTTCAGTTAAACATCGATATTAACTGATACAGATCTCACTGCACTCCATAAGCGGGTATAGGCTTTAAATACAAAAATACAATTCTATACTCTTCCGTTTCAAGAAAATGTGAGTGTATGTATCACATAAACGTAGAAGAAGCCATTTTCACTGCTAAATACAGAAGAAGACTCATCACTTCTGTTATTGTCCCAGCACGACGAGGTGGTTAGGGCGTTTGACTCCCACTCTGAGGGTCGCGGGTTCGAATCTCTGTAGTAACAAATATATATATGTCCCGCTCAGTCATGGGGGCGTTATAATGAAACGATCAATCCCACTATTCTTTGGTAAAAGAAAAGGCCAACAGTTGGTGGTTTGTAGTGATGACTAATTGTGTTACACTGCTCAATTATGGACGGCTAGCGCAGATAGCTTTCGTACAGCTTTGCATGAAATTCAAACCAATCAGCTGGTAATGAATGATTTTATTACCTAATGTAAACTTAAACGTTTTCATCTTATCTCACAAACGCAACATGTTAATTCACACGTACAAACAACAACAAAAACAAACTAATTATCTTCACTGGATAATTTAAAGTACTTTTCCGATATAACTGAAAGGTAGGGACGATGTAAAGGTACATAAATAATTAAATATATCACACGTATATCGATGTTTAAATTTATTATGCTTTAACTAACCATCTGTTTTCAGTCTTTTAATGTTTATTGGTCCACTGAGAACAGCATGTTGAGAATGGGGTGTACTTATTTGGGAAGAAGGACATCGTTTATTTTGCTGGGTAAAAGGTTATATTAGAAGCGTTGAAAATATAGACACGTCTCCCCCCCTAGTGCACAACATTTCAAATTTAATTATTCAAAAGCGCTTTAAGCTATTAGAATACTTTTTATCTTTAAAAATAAAAATTTTAAAATATGTAAAGTCAAGAATCAGTTTGACTAAACTGTTTGCCTTGGCTCTTTGCCACATTCACCCCTCTCAAACATGACGAATTTAAACTTCTTAGTTTTGTTTTGTTTGTTTCATTTGGAAAATAAACGTAATTAAAACATAGTTTAATGAAAAGTGGAGGAAACAGTGATGCAGCACAACTTTTATCTTAGGTCCCTTATCAACACATGAGGTTTAAAGTGGTTAATCGAAAATGAAGCATTTTCTTTAGTTTTATATTTTATTCACCCACAAAAATAAAACATTGTGAACAAACATTAATTTTTAATTTAATTTTGCTTATGATTAATTATGGACCAATAAGACAGAAAGCTCCACCTGTTCTATTTAAGTTGTTCTTTTGAATTAAACACAAACCTACACAATGGGCTATCTGTGCTCTGCCCACCACGGGTATCGTAACCCGGTTTATAGCGTTGCATGTCCGCAGACATACCACTGAGCCATAGGGGGCGATCTATTTAAGGGAATCTTTACCTCTGGTTCTAATATGTTGATTGTAGTTTAGGAGTTAAATATGTTCACATTATTAAAATATTTTATTAATATAATATAGTCACAGATTTATTGTAGAGAAATTCTCAAATGAGATTGAATGCCTTATCGTTCTTATATGATGAGGCAAAATTTCCAACAAAATAACTGCTATTTCCAATTGACAAAAAAAAACGTATTATTTATTTAAATTTCTTAATTCTGTTGCTTACTTATTAAACAGGTTTGACAGCTAACGTATCCTTTTAAAATGTTTGTAGTGCAACTGTTATTAGGAAGAAGATCAGTTAATCCTTTTTGATCCTTCCTCACTTTGGGAGAAAACCACTTAACACTCTAGAAAAACACTTAATGCCATTTAAAAGAGATATAAGGGGAACAAATGATGATAGGAGAAAAACCAATTAGTCCTATAAAGACGGTAATATGCATAGCAAATGTTGATATGAAGAAAAAGCACTTAAACCTTCAGAAAGTAATAGAAGGGGCGCAACTGTTGTTAGGCTGAACGATCAGAGCAGACACTGCTGCGGTTCATAAATAGCTTCTTTAATTGTAACTATTGACTAGTAGCGTCTGCCGACCAGTTTTTTTTTATATGGAATCGATACACCCGCCATTTTATTTGTTGTTTTTTGTGTCTGTCTCAGTGATAGCTCCCGTGAAATATAATTTTGTAATATTTTGAAAGAAATTTATGCATCGTCAATCAGTATCCTCCTCAGTTTCTTTTTTCAAGTCTGGAACGAATTTTCGCGGAAAGTGATTGCAACAACTGGTTGTCACTGGGCGTGATTTTGCGTAATACTTGTTACATGCGAATTTTGATACTGTAACGAATGTCACTATGGTGAACGTGGATATAGACGCACAAAACTCATTAAACGAGTTAAGGAAAACGAAAATTTTCTAATCTCAGAAATAAAAATTAAATGATATTCGGCCATCTCTTTATAAAATTCTAAGCATCGGCAATATATATATATTTTAAAAAAATATTTCTCACTTATAACAAAAATACTATGATTGTTTCATGTTACTCTGGAAGATAAATAGAGGCTTTCAAAAAGTTATTGAACGTTTAGACTGTGCAAATGATTCCATACTTACTTTCTATGACATAATAAAGTTTCTCAGCACATCCCTTCCAGAACAGAAAGGATCAACGAGCTTAGAACCATGAAACCATAGCTGAAACAACAAAAATTATACTAACACATAAAAAAAGACAATTGCATTCTGGCGCTGACCAAAAAAGAAAAGAAAGAAAAAGGAATACTTTATAGATAGTGATAGACACTGGTAAGAAAGAAATGGCAGTTATATTCCTTGCATAAGCTAAGTAATAGGACTGACTGTCCTTCTTATAACACCTCCACAGTTGAAAGTGAGAAACGTGTTCAGAGGCATCACGAAGCAAAAACTGAACTTTCATTTCCGCAGATCGGCAGGCTACTCTCGGCCAATTGTTTATATACATATGGAAAACAACATGTTAAACCTGTAATTAACAATACATTGTTAATCCTCGTTATTCAAGGTTTCTCAAAACTCTGTAAATAAGAAAAACTAACCTACACGTTCCTTAGATATATGCGTTATTTCCCATTAACAAAACACTAGAAGATGGTAAATATGTCCCATCTAAATAGAGTTATAATAACTTGTTATGAATGATAACCAACTTTTAATAACCTGAAATCAACAACAAGAAAGCTTAACAATTGTATTGTGCCAGCAGTACTCTACACTCTTCACAATGGGTGCCTCAACAGCACTGAACTTGGAAATGCCGTAACTTCACCACAGAGAATCAGTTCCGTTAGCGGTTTGTGTTAGCGTTAAATGCAGAAATCATTTCTATTAGTAATCGTTACAACTAATCATAAACAAATTAATTCTTACATTCAGCAATACAACAAAAATCAAAGGTTTTCTTTACAGTTAAGTACAAAGCTATATAAGAATTTCCCTTTGTGCCCACCAGGGGATCGAACCCTGATTGCGTGTTGTTGTTGTTTTCTATAACACGCTATAGTTCCAACGCTCAGTTTCCATTTAGTCTAGAAGACATCGTGATAGATGTCACGTTAGGAAAAATTCTTCTCCCTTGCGCGATATTACATTATAATAAATTTAGAATACAACATGATTTGTTTGTCCAGTTAATAAAATTATAATATTTCTTATGATCACTACAAATTCATTTTTTGGAACAGGATAGTATGCGAAAATTGTAAATATAGGTTACAGTGTCTCCCTCTCATGGAGGTAAAATTACGTAAAATGCAAAGATATTTTATACAATGAAAAATATACAATGTTTGACTATTTATGGTTGCTTAGAAAAATTAAAGTAAAACCAGATAAAAATATGGTAAAATGGGCAGATTTAAAGACAAAGCAGAAAAAGATCTCCTCCCCGTCATAGCCCTCCCAATTAAGATTAAAGTTGGTTCCACTATGAAAATGTTCCATACATTTAAAGCTACGTCTATGTCAAATATTTATTCACTAAATGTGTAGTTTTGGGGTCTTATTCCCTCCTATGCAATAAAGTGGTCATAAACATGTCAATTACATACTAGTCAAAATATACAGGGTGATTTACAATTAGCTCTCCTTTTTAGAAAGTGAATAATTAAATAACTAAGGAAATGCATATACAGTTTTCAATATTTTGTAGTCCAACTAAAACAATTTTTTTTTGTCAAATTTGTGTGTGTGTTTTCACTCCAGTAAATTGTGCTATTGCATAAAATGGCAACGGGCAAGAAAAGTCTCAATGTGTCGTTTGGTTTGCAGAGACCACTTCAATGGCTGTAGTGCATCGCAATTACAGGCGGTAGTACAGGAAGGAAGTATGGGGTATGTTAACGATATCGTGTATCACACACCTATAACAAGCATTACAGAGCTAAAGACCAGAACAACAGACACCATCGCCACTGTAATCATGGACATGTTACAGTGAATGTGAGCTGAAATCGAATATCGGTTAGACATGCTGATAACCACTAAAGGTGAACACGTAAAAGTCTACTGACATGTTAATAAAAACTGTTTAAGTTAGGTTTCAGGATGGTGAAAACTG
Source organism: Carcinoscorpius rotundicauda (assembly GCA_011833715.1). Classification (NCBI taxonomy): domain Eukaryota; kingdom Metazoa; phylum Arthropoda; class Merostomata; order Xiphosura; family Limulidae; genus Carcinoscorpius; species Carcinoscorpius rotundicauda. The sequence continues at coordinate 55,941,536 of CM022395.1, forward strand.
CATGGTTGTATTTCTTTAGTTTGTTAATTATTATATTTTAAAATAGTTTCAAAATTTATGAAACCAGTTATTTCAAGTTCAATTCAAATCTATTTCCTCATTCAAAGTTGAATTATAAAATGTGCCTTAGGTTCTGGAGGTAGCTGCGGAAATAGGACTCACGTGGGGATAGACGGTCTATCAGTCTTAACCCATGTTGTAGCTTGTACCCTGGAATCTTTTCAGTTGATGCAGCATTTTTTGTTTAATTTGTTTTTGTTTCGGCTTTCTTTTAAGTTAAAATAAACTATATAATTCATCAAAGGTATAAATTTGCTGTTTTTAACGCAGTCCTTCCTTATGATTTTACTATTTAATTTCATTAGAATGTAATTATTTTCACTAAATATATATATAAGGCGCGATTAACAAGATATCCTACAGCCCTGACATGACCTACTAGTTAGCGTACTCTATTTGCACGCTTGCCCTTTCAGCTGTGGAAGTGAAATAATGTGCCAGTAAATCCCACTATTCGTTTAGAGTAGCTCAAGAGTCGGCGATGCTGACTAACTCTCTTCCCTTTAGTCTATCACTTCAAAATTAGGGATGGCTAGCTAATCCTCGAGTATCTCTGTGCGAAATTCATCAAAGAAACGAGTCTGTCTGATTTTCGCTAAGTCTATAATCAATACTTTCAGTTTTCTGAATATTAAATTAAATTATTAGATAATAAACCTCGTTTTAATTTAATTAAATTCTCTTTCATAAAAGTTTTTTTTCTGATTTATCTGAACATTTGTTTGTTTAGTTTTAAATTTCGTGCAAAGTTATACGAGGGCTATTTGCGCTGTGTGTCCACCGAGGTGAATCGAACCTCTACTTTTAGCGTTGAATACTAACCGCTGTCCCAGTAGGGGACTCTATCTGCACTAACCGTTTCTAATTTGGTATTGGAAGACTATAAAGAAGGCAGCTAGTCATCGCCACCCACCGCCAACTCTTGGGCCACTCTTTTACCAACGAATAGTGGGATTGATCGTTACATAATAACGCCCTCACGAATGAAAGGTCGAGCATGTTTCGTGGGGTTAAGATTCGAGCCCTCGACCTTCAGATTACGTGTCTAGCGTCCTAACCACCTGGCCATGCCGGACCAACCTGAAAATATTAAAGCTATCTATCATCTGCAAAAGTAATGTTTCCCTGCAGTCTCAATAAATTATCTACGATAACTACCAAAATTAACACTGGACTCAGAACAGAGCCTCGTGGTAGAAAATACTTAATTTTAATTTTGATACCAACATGTATCGCAGTTTTTATTGCTTTTTTTACTTTTTTGTAATTAACTTTTTGTTCACTGATCAATTTTAGTTTTTATTCGTGGTTTATCTTCTAATTTCCTTACTGGTTAAAAATTATCATATTTCTTTATCCGAGCTATAGAAGTCAACTCTTACATTGCATTTTCAGCATATGTTTCCTAAAATGAATTTCGTTATCTATAGTTATAGTTTGTTCGTTTTATAACTTTTTAAATAATTAAGATAATATTGTTAACAAAGGAACTGTTCAGTTGTCTTCTAATATTTTAGTATCACATCCTTTATTTAGCTGTTTCAAACTTTTCATCTCATTACTGATTCTAGTACTTCATCTGCTCCGACAGCCTTCCTTACACCGTCCACTTGCTTTATCTCTCTTTCATCTGATACGAATTCAGAGATAATGTATTAGACAGTATTTCAACACATTCGTTTTATTAGATTAACAACATTTATTAAAGGTATCAACCAACACTGATTTTACTATTTCAGTATGATATATATATTCACTTTGTCTTCTGAGTATTTTACTAAGATTAACTAATGTCACCTACAATCTCAAAAAAATAATTACTTTTATAACTTCACTTCACTTTATGCTATAATTTATTGAACTTAAAAGCACTTTTGTGATTGAAGCTTTAATGTTCTACAGTTATTTCCTCAACTTACACAAGTTTTCGAGTTATCTGCCACTTCGGTTATATAATTTGTGAATAAATCAGGAAAACTAATGCTTAGTTTCAGAATGACTGTTATTAAAAAATAACTTTTATTTTCTGTTACTGCCTTAATCCCAGTTAGTTTGAAGTCGTTTGGTATTTATGTAAGCTAATAATTTTTATAAATGGCTGGCCCATCGGTAAACGTATAAAACAAGCATTTGGAGAATGATTATATCTTAGTAAACACATCACAAACGACAAAATCCTCACTGAGACGCAATACTAATGATATATGTATAAACTGTTAAAACAAAATTAATGTTGCATCTTTAACTATTAATTTACGACATAACTTTCTCAATGAAAGACCAACTGACAGTTAATTGCCAAATAAACAATAAAAGCTCATGTTGTAATAATCTTTCTGTAGCTTCAGAGATGGACGTTGGTTCCTCACCTCTTTTTGGTAGTCCCAACATATTAAAATATGAAAGAGGGTTTGTTTCTTTTTTTAATTTCCAACAAAACTACAAGAGGGCAATCTGCGCTAGCTATCCCAAATTTAGTAGTGTAAGACTAGAAGAAAGGCAGCTAGTCATCACCACTAATCGCCAACTCTTGGACTACTCTTTCAGTAACGAATAGTGAGATTGACAGTCATATGATAATGCATCCACAGCTGAAAGGGTGAGCATATTTGGTGTGACAGGGATTAGAACCTGCTACCCTCAGATTGCGATTGGAGTGCCTTAACCACCTGGCCATGCTGGGTCATGAAAAAGGTACAGCATGAGCTAAAATGCATCAAATGTCTTTATTTTATTGTCTGTTACGACAAAAATTTTCAGAGAGCTAGTCCCCAGTTTGCTGGTGTGCTTTATTCACCTTTATCCTATTCAGATATCCTGAATCTATTCCTAGGCTTACAAATAAAACTAAAGAAATAATTTTCTTAAAACGCAAGAATAAATGAATGGTAAATAAATCAAAATTAAAAATAACACTCGAAGTATCTCTTTGTATCTTAAGAAAATTAAAAGCATATCGTTATTATTTAAGAACAAGAAGGAATCCTCAATAGCCTCGGCACTTGAAATTCTATTAATCAGGATTAGAGAAAATTAGTTCATGAGAAAAAAAATTTCCTATTTTTCTTAACTATATTTTTGTGTGCTAGTAATAGCGGCCAAGCAGGTGGGTCAAGGAGTTCGACTCGTAATCTGAGGGTCGCGGGTTAGAATTCCCGTCGCACTAAGCATGCTCACCCTTTCAGCCGTGGGGGCGTTATAATGTAGTTATATAGTCACTCCCACTATTCGTTGGTAGGAGAGTTGGCGGTGGGTGGTGATGACGAGCTGCTTTCCCTCTAGACTTACACTACTAAATTAGGGACGACTAGCTCAGATAGCCCTCGTGTTGCTTTGCGCGCAATTGAAAAACAAACAATTAAACTCATCAGGACCTCTACTAGTTTATCCTCAAATTAAGAATATTTTAGGGAGGATTAGAGTAAATGAATTTATGAGTCCTTGGACGTGATAAATCGAAAAGAGTCGTCCCCCTGAGTCCTAAACTGTAATTCGATCTCAAGTAGGTCGAGAGATGACGGAACTATGTGCTAAAAGTTTATATTTGAAAAGATACAACAACAACCTCAGAGTCATTCTACTAGCCGCTATGCCGCGGCTAAAAATTAAGAGTTGAATAATTTTTATTTAGATTTGTTTGTTTATGAGAAAGCAAATACCGACACAACAGGTTATCTGTTCTATGCCCACCACGGTATCGAAACACGATTCATAATGAATGTTGTAATTCAGTAGAAATACCAATAAGGGATGCCTATTTAAAAGAAAAATTAAATCTATGTGAATCAAAAAGTTAAAACAAAGTATGAAACAATCTTAGTCAAGGAGCAAAATAATAATATTATTATCAGAAAATAACTGAAATCTAGATTTCAAATATGAATGAGTCCTTCCTTATCTATATAGGTCATATGCATAATAGTTAGAATAAATAACCTAGAACTTACGAAAACAAACTTGAATAGTGATGCTTTATACCATAAACCAACACAGTGCAAAAATTAAAACCTATAATTTAAATATATTGTGTCACCAATGTGTACCTTTAATGTTAATAACCTTTTCGGTTCGGGATACTTTGAAAAATGAAGTTAAAAGTAAATCAGAGAGGTGACTTAGCGATGACGTTAGATTATGTTAGCAGAGTTAATTAAGTTACTACGATTACGGAATTAATGCATAAATTACCATTTATTGGAGGAACTAATGCAGTCGTTTTTTGTTTTGTTTTGTTGTTCGTTTGGAATTAGAGCACAAAGCTACACAAGCAGCTATGTGTGCTCTGTCCACAACGGAAATCAAGATAGGGTTTCTAGCGGTTTGAGTGCGCAAACATACTGCTTTGCCACCGGGGAAATGATGTTTTCTGGCTTACATACAGAGCAAATACTTTAGAAATTAGAATTTTTAACCTAAAGGGTATCTTAGGTGTACGTTTGCTAAACCTGCCAGGATAGGAACTCCATAAGATTCAGATATGCTCTCCAAATTTTGAACTATTGCATAAGAAACAGTTAACTAGCAGCACTCGCCGCTGCAATTTTTTTTGTCCAGATATTTGCACTAAATAATGAGGTCTACTGTCTTTTTTTTTAAGGTGCCAAGAGCCAATAGTATTGAATATGTTAATCTGCCTTCTATCTCAAACCCTGAACCCTTTCATCATAACACGTTAATTATTTAACCATTACCTGACGCTAAATATTATTTGTTTATTATTATTTTAATCTATAATAATGTCTCGCTGCATATTTTTTAGAACAATATTTAAATCATTTTGTTGTTTTTAATTAAGCACAAAGCTACACAATGGGCTATCTGTGCTCTGCCCACCACGGGTATCGAAACCCGGATTTTAGCGTGTAAGTCCGCAAACATACCGCTGAGCCACTGGGGGGCAAATCATTTTGTAATATCACATGTTTTGATTATATCAATCTATCAGTCTGAACATCTGAACTTACGCTTTGAAGCCCAGATATAGTACTCTCTATTCCTATAAATATAGAGCTATATATAAGAAAGACATTTTATCTCAATTGCTCTAGATAAATATTACAAAATATATTAATTTTTGAAAACAAATCAACAGCATTGATAACTTCATTGCATGAAAACTTATGAGACGATCCCTGAGCAATGATTACATCGGTTCTTGCCACCAATGTAGTGTTTCTCGATAGGACCCTTTACATCTACCATGCAACTCGCTACCCCGTTAGCTGATTTTAGCCGATAAGAATTTTATGGATGAGTGGGTGTTGTGGGTGGGTTTCATTGCTCCGCTGTCATTTTAGCAGCGAGTGTGACTAAAAAGATTCCAGACACAAGATCTGATGGGCGACCTAATTTATCCACTTTACTGGGGTGTCTCCTTCCGTGGTAGCATTAGATTTCAAAGAATTCATTCCCAGTCTGGGTATTTTGTACTATACTACAGACTGTATCTTCTCATCTTACACCAATAGTAGGTTCTTCCGCATCTTGCCATCAGTTTGTTTACATTAAGTATATTCTTTTTAATGAATGTCCTTTTTGTGTGACTTTTTTCACTCCATGACTTTTAGCCCCATGTAAATAGGCTATGGCTGATAAGGCAAATATACAAAAATGTCAAGGGATTTTACTTTGACCAAAATAAGTGTTTCTGGTCCCTAAGTAGAAGAAAAAAACACCTCAAATAGAGATTTTGGAGTCAACTTTTGTTTATACGATAGCCTTCAGATGAAATGCTTTTTCTCTTGTTTTCTAATGACTGTATGGATTTTGCAAATTAATCCACGCAGTAGTTTTCTTATACCTAAAAAACCTGGTCATATGGCTAGTTTCAGTATTGCACTTTAAATAAAATGACCAAACATTCCTAATCATTGTTTTCAATTCGTTCAAAGTAGTAAATCGCTTCCAAAGAGCCTGTAAAAACCACATGAATAAAACAATTGTTCTGGTGTTTATCGCAATTTTTAATTACGATAATACGCATAAAATACTCCAATTAATACTCCGCAATACACGCACTTTATAAATGCTATAAAACACAAAAGGGATGAACATCCAAGGAATAATGATCAGTAATCAGATCTCTGCCGTGTGTCCATTTTTCGAATTTAAAATGTTGAGCAATAGACAAATTGTTTGTTTGTTTTGAATTTTGCGCCGAGATGCTCTAGGGCTATCTGTGCTAGCCGTCCCTAATTTAGCAGTGTAAGACTAGAGGGAAGGCAGCTAGTTATCACCACCCACCGCCAACTCTTGGGCTACACTTTTACCGACGAATAGTGGGATTGACCGTCACATTATAACGCTCCCACGGCTGAAAAGGTGAGCATGTTTGGTGTGACCGAGATGCGAACCCGCTACCCTCGGATTACGAGTTGAACACCTTAACACACTTGGCCATAAAGGGCCAGCAATAGACAATTCCAGAAGCTCCGGAATAATTACCATAATAAGTTGCATTGGAAAATAGGTCATTTCTTTTTTTTTCAAGAAAATTAACTGACAATTTCGTTAAGATCTGTTGCTCTTATGAAGACAAATAGCAGAAGAAGAAAAAAAAAGAGAGTTATATTGATGGATCGTATTAACCAGACACCTCCAGTTCAGATCGCTTTTCCAATGTTTCTTTTCAGTTATAATAACCTTTGTTAGATAGAATGTCTTACCTTTCTGTAAGTACACCAGAATTATTTAGGATATTTTACGATCCGCTAGATCAGATCAAGGAAACTTACCATTCTCTAAGGAGACTATTGTTCTGGAAACCTTATTATTCTGCTAAGTCTAAAATTATACTTGGAATACGTTAAGACATCCCACAATTATGTGGGATATTGAAAATTACACAGAAGTTCTTAAGAGAAACCAGCAAAACTGTTACTTTATATACAGTATATGTTTGTCGTTTCAGTAAAAATACTAGCTTCACAACCAAGAAGATCATGACATTCCAAAAATAATCTATTGTTAATACATCGCTGGTATAAATACAAGCCAATGTAATTTTACATCAACAATGAGATGAAGGTTTTTACCTATTCAGTGCCGTAGACGAGATAACTCGTCCAAGCGGATCGGTGACACAGTGCCACGGACGAGTTAATTCGTTCTCAATAATATCTAACTTCAACGCTAGATTTCAGCACAATACGTGCATTTGACCTACTTACAAATTGTTCCACTTTCGATCCAAAATGGCGTCATGAAAAAGTTACAATATCAAGAAGCATTAGAGTTGCATTGTAGCAGCTGAAATACTTAGTAGTCAACAGGTTAAACGTGACAATGAAGGCACACAATAACAATAATCACTACGTATAATGAGCGGGTCTCCAGTGCTTAAGAAAACAGATTATTACTGTGGCCAATCAGTATATTGGTGCTTGATGAAAAAAATGTTTAATGAAGAAGTGAATTTTCAGTAGAAATTGTTCATATATTTTATTTGATCGCAAAGTCATAGAACGGGCTGTCTGCGCTAGCCAGAAATGGCCATTAGAGAGGGGGGTAGTTTGAGTGTTTGATGCAAAGCCATGCTAATTGGGTTCGGAGGCATGTCCCCCCGTGAAATGTTTCAATAAAAACATAAAGAAGAGCCTGCATTATACATTCTGAGACCACCTTTATGACAAATTTCAGAATGGCACACTGAGGTGTTTATCTTATTTTTTAAATTATAAATAAAAATATGGGCCTATATAGTGTTTTGAATTAAGCACAAAGCTATAACTTAAAGTATAGTGTCTATAATCTGTATTCAAATATCATGGACTTTGTATGTTCAGATTCCCTGAATTTCAAAAATTAACTTCACAAATAAACAGTGGGTGACACCGTGGCAGGCTGGTAGCACCATGGCACTAACCTAGTACCATTGGCGCCATCTATAGTGAATCATTCACTATAGATGACACCAATTGTACTGTGAATGTGATGCTGACAAACAGGGGTTGCAATAAACAATCATTCACTGTGTTCTTTAAACCCATTCATGACGCTGAACCTGATCAATCTGCTGCAGTCAATCAGGTTAAATCAGAATTGTCAACGTGGTCTTCTACCAGTACTGCCACTGGTCCAGTCTGGGACATTGGAAATTACATTTCTGATGTGTCAGCATTGGTAAACAGGTAAGACGATTCCTCATTATATTGACTTTGTATTAAAAATCATGTAAACACTCTGCATCGTTGGCTTTCACAATGGAGACACTCTACAATCAACATGCAAAGGGTGCTTTCTGCAAGTACTGCTGTCTTTTCACCCCTGATTGTGCTGGTGTTGGAAGCAAGAAATTGGGACAACTAGTGAAATTTCCATACACAAACTGAAAAAAGGCTGTCGAAGACTTCAAGGCACATAAATTGAAACAGTTTCATCAAGACAGCAATGAGAAAAGCTAACAATTTTCTACAGGTGTTTACAAAGTTCCAAAGTTCATCTGTGTACTTGATGCAACTTACAAGCAAGAAATTGGACAAAACAATGCCTATTATTAATACTGTATTGCTGTGTGGGAGACAGGGTTTAGCTTCGAGAGAAAAGTATGATTCTGGTCCAATGTTTGTTGGTGTAACTGATGAGGAGCCCATCAATACTGATGAGAATATTCAGGCAATTTTGCGCTACAGGGCAAAGGGTGATGGCAAGCTTTCAGCACGCCTTAAGAGTACAAAGAGGAATGCTACGTATCTAAGTCTTCAAATTCAAAATGAAATCATCAATGCCTGCAATACTCATGTTCTTGATACTTTGGTCAACAGGGTTAATGCTGCAAAGTGTTTCTCAATATTAGCTGATGAAACAACAGATATTTCAGACATTGAACAGTTTTCACTGTGTTAGATATTTGCATGCCAATGACAACTCTGTTGCAATAAGAGAAGATTTTTTGCAATTTATAATACCTGTTTATTATGTGACAGGCTTGGCCGATATTATCATAACTATTCTGACAAAATATAGTATTGACATGGTTTACCTACGAGGACAAGGGTACAATGGTACTACCTCCATGAGTGCGAAATTCAATGGTGTTCAGAGATACATAACTGATAAATTCTCACTTGCACCCTATGTACACTGCAGTGCCCATTCCCTAAACTTGGCAATTTCTGATGCTTTTAAAGAAGTTCCTATGCGAAATTGCATGGGAGTAATTTCTTGCATTGAAAACTTCCTCAATACACCCAAACAAAATCACGGTTTGGCTCTTTCGGTGGAGAATAAAGCATCTGAATCGAAAAAAAAAAAGTTTGAAAGGTTTCTGCTCCACCCAGTGAGTTGAGATGCATGACTCAGTCATTGTCTTTCTAAAATTAATCCATGCAGTTGCATATGCCCTTGAGACCATATCAGGTTGGCAAGACAGAGATTATGCCACGCAAGCCAATCAATTGTTGTGTTCTATAACACAGCCAGAATTCACCATCACTCTACTTACTATTGTTAAATTGTTTTTCTTTATTTTACCTCTGTGTAACTTACTGCAGTAACAGAACATTGATTTAGGTGCTGCGATGCATCATATAGAAATAGTGGAAGATTTAATCTGTTTACTCAGAAATAATACTGCGAATGAATTTAACAACATTTTCTGTGAGGCTCAAACTCTGAGTAGTGAGCTTAAAATTGACATCATAATTCCAAGGCAGGCTAAAAGACAGATGTACCGTGCTAACCCACAAACCACTAGCCCTGAGGAGTACTTCGTATTGTTGTACCATTTGCTGATCACTTTCTTTCACAAATATATGACCGTCTGTTCAGTCACAAAACTATCCTTACAAATTTCATGTGTCTATTACCATCAGCGTCTACCATTGAACGGTCAGAACCTACAGCACAACAATGTAACCAAATTAGAGAGTTTGTCAATATATACAAGGCTGACATTGACAGCACTTGACTAGCTGCAGTAGGTGAACTAAGGGTTTGGTAAAAATCGCTTGCGAACAACAGACCAAAAAAATGTCATTGATGCATATGCAGTGTGCAATGCAGAAATGTTCCCAGTCATTTCTAGACTGTTGAAAGTATTTGCCACGCTGCCTGTGTCAACGATCTCAGTGGAACATTCATTTTCAAATCTCAGAAGACTCAAAACGTATTTGAGAAATATCACTACTGAAGATCGATTGAATGGCCTGGCATCATCATACATTCACCGTGATATTAAAGTTGAACCAAACCGTGTTGTAGATGTCCTGGCAAGAACTAAGATGCATTTGAGCCTTTCATAGATATTCGATTGTATTTCTCTAGTTCTGACAAAACTTGCTGCATTAAAAGAGTGTTCAATCAGAAATTTGCATTTGACCATTTGTTGTGTGTGAAATTATCTGCCATGCAATCACGGATCTTTATGAAACTTCACAGGTAGCAACTGAACTTGCCTGAAAAGTTTGGCTCCATGGGGGTTAACCCCCAACCCCCCTGGCTACGCCCTTGAATAACAAAATACATAATGTCGAAATGTTTGGTATATTTTCGTCAAATATATTTTAAATCTCATTTAATACTAGACCACTCTAACTGACAGTAAGGCACACTATTTATGTCACCTAATACGTTGCTATGACATCAGTGCATGACCGATTTACAACGCCAAAATCAAAATCAAAACCTTAATTTTAGCATTATGTAAGTTTGTGAACATATCGCTTACTTACTGGGAGACTACTAACAACTAAATATCCGTTTGTAAAAGCAAAAGTGCTTAACAGGGGAAGTTACTTTATAAAAGACAACTGTTTTTGTACTATAGTGCATTGATTTCGGGTCCCATTTTTATCTGACATCCCTCATCATATACTACTTATCATAAGTCTGGTAAACACAGAATAAAAAACAGTTGACATTTCAGCAGTAATAACACAAATGATGCATTAAACAGTATATAGTAAAGAAATTAAAAAGGTCTTATTCGAAAAAGTCTTTAAAACCACGTGCCAACTTTAACAGCTATAACTTTCCCCCATCACCCTCTTACAAAATGAGGACAATGGGGATAAGTGCTTGAATGAAATACCGAATGTACTGTTGACAGAAAAAAAAATTAATTGTGCTTTTTTACGTAAAGCCTCAAATCTACAACAAAATGTTCAGGAATGCTTGTAAGAGACAAAAATTAATCATTTTGGTATAAAACTTATTGATATGTGAAGCTGTTCTTTTAAAAGAGTAAAATTAGGACAATCATGCTTAAGGGAATCATTATTTGGTCATAAGAATAAAACGCTAAAGTTGTTGTTTTTGTTGTTGTTTTTGAATTAAGCACAAAGCTACACAATGGGCTATCTGTGCTCTAAAGTAACTATACTGACAAAAAATACAGCAAACATTCATGAGATTTTAAAAGTATTTCAAATTAGAAAAAGATAAATGTTTCTTCTAAAATAAACGAGGCTAAAACAGAATTCACTTATTAGAAAACAGTATGAGGAACATTTCAACTATCATGGCAACCAATTTTACTTACGATTTTTATCTGAATGCCATGGAATATAAAAAAAACAGGTACAGAGTTGATTATAGAGATTTGTGCATCTTGAATTTCAGTCCAAAGTATCACAAACATTTGTTAATATTAAAGTATAGATGTTGTGCAAAAAGAATAATGGAAAGGCAGCAACATCCATTTTCAAGGGTCTGAGAAACGGATTATAAACAACATTCTGAGATTTGAAAGAAAACATTATCTACACACATAAAAATTCAGTTGTAACTCCACAGGTTTAATTTATTAAGACAGCTTAGCTGGGATCACTTTAGGCTTAATTGTGTTAAGACATTTCTTTTCGCGGTATTTGAAAATACTCCAAAGAATACGGCGGGGAAATCAGGCTTTAGGGAAAACTATGTCTACATGAGTGGTCAAGACTAGTATTCCAAAAACTTTTCTGCGGTCTGAAAATAAATATTTTTGTAGCCATTCACCAGAAGGTTTGCAAGAAGTGGCAACAAAATTATAGAGATAATATATATTGATTGGAACGCCAAATATTCTGGCAGTTTCGTTGAGCTTTGCAGAAAACGAATCTTAAAGTATATATTTTTTATGATTAGAAAATATCGTTTTAAATATTAAAATAGAGAGAAGAAATGGTTACTTCAATAAAATTAATATTTATCAAGAACTTTTGATGATAATTTTAACTATATAAAGCTGAAATAAAATAAGTTAAAACAACACTTACGTTAATACAAACAACCCAGAATAACAAATATACAAATAATGCTTGACATTATAAATCAACACATCAATAGCCAATACCTGTAAAGACTACAGTGCAAATAACCATCAATTGGGTATATAGCTTTGCAATTAAACTGCCCCCATAAATTCATTTTGCATCTCTACTGCAAACGTACCACCATCCCGAACACTGTATAAAATTTCAGAAGCACGTACAATATTAAAATTGTATTTAATCGTTTTATACTATAATTTGCATTATATTTCACGAAGCAGGGTCAGATGGGGAATTTTAGATTAATTATAAGTCCACAAAACTGTGGGAATACATACATCAATAAACAGGTCACTCTGCTTCGTACCTGAATGTTAAAAAATAGGACGAATGTGTTTGGTGCTAATCCGATTTGACCTGAGTACGACATCATGAGTACCATGGATTGAAGTAAATACATCAAAAGTTTATGGTTTGAGAAAGAATGTTTTGAGATAAATCATGCAATGTTACGAAACACGAAAAAGCATGTAAATATAATATAAATAAATGGCAGACATTTTTGTGAAAACTTATCAGCTAAATGTGTGGAAAACTAATTTATTGCTGTACTTTACATAAAAAGTAGTTCGTATTGCTACATAAAATACGATTTCAATTGAGGTTACGAAGGCGAATATACAAAACTATCAAGTGAGAAACATTTATCTGAGAACATAAACTTGGTTTAAATGATAAAACAGACAGAAAACTAGTAAAGAAATCACATATATCTCTCGGCTTTATTTACATTATTTGGGAATCTATCAACACAAATTAATACCTATATTCAGAAGTCATTATATCACTTCTATTCTTATTTTTTTACCTTTGGTAAAATGAGTTGTACGTAACGAAAACGGCAGTATCAATTATGGCATTTAACAGTTAACATTTAACAGTTGTATTCGAAAATTTGATATACTAAGAAACATTGAAGAATCATTTTAGTGTCATCTACTGTAAAACAAAGCGAGAAATATCCTAATAAAAAATCACATTTCTCTAAAATAAATTATAGGTCTTAATACTTTGGAAGTAGTGCGAAAGAATAATGAAATCTAATCAATTTTACATTTATTACATAATTTAGATATTATATTATATTATAAACTTAAGGAATCCATAAGTTATCGAGTTGGTACTTACATCTTATGCACTACTGGCAACAATATCTCGTAATAAAACGTGATCATTTTCAGAAAAGCCTTCAAGACAGAAGCCAATTAACATTGGTTTATTCCAAAAACAACATGATCCTACGTTTAAACATAACTTTCATCGAGAAATATACATATTTGTTTCTGAAAAGACCACTCAAATAGCAATTTTTACTCAGAAACAAATCGTTCAAGTTTAATTTACTAATATCTATATTTAAAAAAATTGTTGTGGCAGTATTATTATTTTATAATTAAATGGCACACAGTTGAACACCTAATTCTTATAATAATAAAATACTATGAAAATCTATAAATCCGAAGATATATATGGGGGATATATGATGTGCCAATAGGGGCTATCTTGATAGTTAATAGTTGTTTAACACTCCTCTGGAAGCAACATATATATATATATGTATCACAGACGCCACATGGTGGGATTTCAGTATGTAATTCTTACGTCGAATCAGGTACTGAAATCCTACAATTTACAACGTTAGAAGCCGAGTTTCGATACTCGTGGTGGGGAGTGCACAGATAGTCCGTTGTGTAGCTTTGTGTTAACTCCAAACTATAAATATTACAACAAAATTTATATTTTTTTCATGTAAAACGAAACAAGGACATGCTGGACCACCACAACTAATGGATTAATAAATATAATTGTTTTAAAATAGATTAAGCTTAAAGGCACTTATTATTTTGAGTACAGAAAAATTAAAGCCGTAAAAGCATGTTTGTATTTCGTATCACTTTCTTTGATTACGTATCGAAAAATAAATATGTACAACAGTCAATTCCCTGACGTTGGTACTATATTAACAAACTGTTAAAAGAATGACCAGAACTAGGAACACACATATCAAAATCCACCATATTTAGCAACTTAAGATATAACACGATATGATATAGCATCGTCATAAATACTACGTTCCCATGTTCCTCTCACGCCCACGTTATCCTACACAAACAACCCCCGTCTTGAATTCCCGTTTATGTAACCAGTGGGAAGGATCTTTCTGAACCCACCGACTTAGTCATTTTGTTTAAATGTCGCTGTGATCTCTAAAATTGGTGGTCACATGTTCTAAGCTATCCGAACATAAAAAGTGTGCTTGAAAAGCTACTAGCACTACAACTGATGACACTACAACCACATGTGAAATATCATTTATCATTCGCGAAAAATTTAGAAACGATCGTTATTTTGTACTTATTTTTATCGTTCTTTCAAAGTAGTTTTGATAATAAACAAATATGAAAAATTGAGCGGTTCGTGGGCGACATCTAATTGGGCATTCACTGAGAGAGGCTAGTGTTCTCCCACTTAATGTGCCAGTGTCCAGCTGATTCAAGACACTGATGATTTGATTACCTTCCGTGAACAGTTTCCCGCTCAAATCCTGCAGAAGCTCGACTGTCCCTCTTAATTTTCGAACAAGCAATGTGTGCGCACCAGACACTGCGTAGGTGGCGTCAAGTACAAGTTCTGCAGAGAAAGTTGTAATTTATTCGACGCCTGCGAGAAGGAAACTAAACTAACTAATCGTCACTGGGAAGAAAAAAATAAATAGCCATAAAAAGAGAGTGAAAGAGAGAGAAGGAATATTTAATGTGTTTGCCTCGCCCATGTTAATTTCACTGGCGTCTAATTTGAAAAACAAATACAACTAAAACTGCTAACGCATATTTTTGAAGAAACTGGCATCTACTGCAAATAAACTTCATAAGTATTTAAATATAATGGGGGGGAGAAGCTGACACAATTAATAATCACATAATAAATAACAGCAGATCGCAAAATGTGCAACACGTCATCTAAATATAACCTTTACCGCTTAATAATATCCACTAGGAAAACGATTATAGAGATAAAATTAAACTACGAGCAATAAAGTTTCAGAAGACAAACTAAATAATCCTAGTGTTACAGCTCTCAGAAAACTACACACAAATTGGATTACTGTTTTCTTTTCAGTTATAGTTACCAGCTCGTGGGCTTTAATTTGATATGATCTATCATTATATATATCTCAATATTAATATTTGTGTTTGGGTGATCTTTATATTATTTATTTTTTAAAACGTCTAGATGGCATACATGTAATGTGAGTACGTATATATATATATATATATTTACACACATATATAGGCACATATTTTTAGAGTACATATATGTAAGTTTAATAAAAAAAACATGAGCTCCTCCTAATAACGAATGCGTTCGTTCGTCCGGAATTTCTTCTCTGGCTTATACAACGACTTATTAAAAATTAATTATAATAATGATAATTAATTCTAATATTAGTCACTGAAACTGCTCAAATGATTACAAATAGCAAGGTGAAACGTTGGACTTGGGTGATACTTTCCCTATCACTTATGCTTGTAAATGATTCTCGACAAAATATGGATGTGAGGCAACTCGTTATCTAAACCTGTTAAATCTAGGTTAGTGCTTAGCTCTTTCATATATTAGTCATACCCTGCGTCTGATCAGAGGCATTATACAAAGTTTCTTATGTAATTAATCTACTTATTCCTTACAAATATAAAATTATCAAAGCAAATTACTATAATACTAAACGTTTAGACATATGACTAACAACGGCCAGATGATTAGGGGCACTCAACTCACAATCTGAAAGTCGTGAGTTTGAATCTCAGTCACACCAAACATGCTCGACCTTTCAGCTGTCGGGGTCTTATAATGTTAAGGTCAATCCCACTATTCGTCGGTAAAAGAGTATCCCCAGAGTTGGCGGTAGGTGGTGATGACTAGGTGCCTTCCCTCTAGTCTTACACTGCTAAATTAGGGACGACTTGCGCAGATAGCCTTCGTACAGCTTTGCGCAAAATTCAAAACAAAGAAAGAAACAATACACTAACAACACAAGTTAGAAAATACAGATGCAAAACAAAGTAAGTTGAAATTTTAAAATAAGCGTTCTCGTCCCATTCAGAGTTTGAGAATGAAATTTGGTTATCCAAACCTACTCTTCCAGTTCTGAGCTTCTTTAATTATTATTTTTTTCCATATAGGAGAAAAGGGTGTAACTGGTCACATCTAATCACATAGTAACGGCTACTACTCCGTCTATTTCATTTAAATATTAGACCCATCGTGGCCAGGTGGTTAAGCCACTCGACTCGTAATCTAAGGGTTGCAAGTTTGAATCCCAGTCGCACCAAACATGCTCACCCTTTCCACTTTGGGGGCGTTATTATGTCACGATCAATCCCACTATTCGTTGGTAAAAGAGAAGTCCAAGAGATAGCAGTGGTTGTTGATGACTAGCTGCCTTCCCTCTAGTCTTTCACTGATAAATCAGGGACATCTGGCGCAGATAACTATTGTAGCTTTGCACAAAATTAAAAAACAAACAAACCAATACGTTATAAATTAAAAAAAACAACTCACAAGCATATAACAAAATATTACATACAAGGTGATTATATAAATAATTTTGTCGTGTTTTCTTCAGAAACGTACACCAATGGCTAGCAATAGTTGTATCTTATGAATAGGAGAAGTATTATTGTGATTTGTTTGTGTATCGTAAACTAGAACAGAGAGAAAAGGCTTGGAGGCGTTACAATGTTACGGTCAATCCCACTATTCGTTGGTAGAAAAGTTGGCGGTGGGTAGTGATGACTAGTTAGCTCCCTTCCCTCTAGTCTTACACTGCTAAATTAGGGATGGCTAGCGTAGGTAGCCCTCGTATATCTTTGCGCGAAATTCGTAAATAAACAAATATAGTATAAAATCAGTTACTGTATGATATTTTTTGGCTAATTTCGTAAGATATTTGGTTGATACAGGTATTTATTAAACCACCGATTAACAAAAAGTGTAATCATATTCTTTAGAATAACGTGATTATGAAATTATAATATGCTGAAATACACTAACGGTTATCACTATCAGGTTTGAGGCACCCCAGAAAGAAGGATAAGACTATATTTAAATAAACCGCATTAATACTAGAGAGAAATGCTAAACAAACGATCAGGTCACTTCGAGCAATACACGAGCAAGAAATCCTTCGTTAGAGTTTTACCTAGTGTTAACTTAGCAGTGGCTAATAAGTCACACAAGAATCAACCAACGTCTTGTGCCGAACTCCATAACATGTAGTTTACTTCAGGTATGCCATTTCATGAGCCAACTAACATCTTCTTCCAAACTTTAAAAACTTCAATTTACTTCAAGTACTCAATTTCATTGGACAACTTACATCTCGTGCCAAACTATGTAAAATGATGCTATTTAGTCACAATATTTAAATTTCTTTGACAAATGTTCTGAATTGGTTGCTGAAGAAATTGCACGCAGGTTGGTGTGGTAAGCCTTAACTGTGGTTTGTTTGTTTGTTGTTTTGCTTTACAACACCTCAACTTTCTAAGCTTCACTGTTACATGCTTGTCTAGTAAATTTGTAAAATACAATGTTTTTATACAGCGTGTGTTAGTTTTTACCATTTCTCTGCCATATTAGTCATTTAGAAATATATTCCTTAGCGAATAAGAATCGATTTAGATAAAACGTTAGCAATTAATTGCTATGAATGTTTATTATTTTCGATACAGTTATGCCTTAGTGAAAGCATATTGTGTTGACAGTGATTGGTCAAAACTCAAAGCGCTAGGCATTGCTTCTAGACTTCTTAATCTTTTATTTTGCTCTTAAATTTTTTTATCTCCATGAAATGTTGTAAATTCTGGATAATTAATTTGATTAAAAATATAATATATAATATAATATAATAAAAATATAAAAGTATTAAAAATATAACATAATTTTAGTTAAAGTATTGCCTTACTGATTATTTGGAATTAAGCACAAAACTACGCAAGGGGTTATCTGTGTTCTACCCACCCTGGGTATCGAAACCCGCTTTTTTAGTAATGTGAATTTGCAGACATGTCACAAAATGCAAAGCAGTTTATAGGTAGGGCGCTGCATCATGTTCAGTATGATGAAGAGTGAATTTAAAAATCTCTTATTATGGGACTGTGATTGCATTATAAGGGTGACGGTTGAATCCCATTATTCGATTAGAATGTCATAAGAATTGGTAGAAGTTGCTGTTGAGTAGCTGCTGTTAGTCTAGTCTATCAATTCAACATTACGGATGACTATCGTATATAGACAGACTTTGTGTAGCCTTGATGGAATATCTGAAATAAATAAACAAAGGATATTTTACTAAAGTGGATCCACTGTGTTACAAAAAACTGTTTTCAATATGTACAACCACAGAAGTTAGGCAATTGCAATGGAACGACATGTACGAGGACAACATTTCTGCATTGTTTGGTGCTGCGCAGGTAGTGTGATGATACCAATACCTGAGCGCTTTTGGTATGTAACAGCTCTTTCCAAAACAAAACATTCACGCACTAATATCACAACGATGTTTTCAGGTAAGGCATTTAAACTTTAAAAAAGGGGATATCCCTTGTACTTTATGGCTTTGGAAAATAAAAGAATTTGGATCAACTTGAGGTACTAAGAACCACAGGAAAGAGACTTTTATCAAGTCGTACCCTAGCCATTCTAAGAAGAAAGAATCTACGAACACGGAAACCAGTCTCAAAAGTTTTCCACGTGCTATAGACAACACCGTGCAACAATATAAAGAAGGGCCTCCATCTCGCAAAGCGACACGAGTCACATGCACACAATTTGCTTCCACTACCTACCCAGAAAAAAGAAGCACAACTGTAGAAAAGTGTATGAACAGTTCGTAGCCATGTAAAATGGCAACACATAGTGACATTAGATGAGGCATATTGTGGATACTGATTATTGTAATTTGACGACAAAAGTTTCTGAAAGTGGTACATGATATCTTATGAATTTTTTCCAAAAGGATTCAGATAAGTGTCTATAAAGTTCAAGGTGAACTCTGATTACACTCAGACCAATGTTCTGGATCTTAATACCATAAATAAATAATAGCTATGTACAGGACCGAGGTCAACAGGATATGAATTCGCCAAGATATGACTTTTAGTCACACTACTAGTTCAACTGGAGGATGAAAGAAGTATTCTTGCCATTCCATAAGAATATATATCGGTTGGGTCAGCAGACGCAGAACATCTGTGCGATAGGAAATAGGCTGGGAAACCATCGTCCTCATACACTAGATGGAGTGGAGAAAGGATACAGGGAAAAGTAGTTCGTTTTGGGCATGACACCTTACAAAGGAGCTTTTTGTAACGGAAATTATATTGCAGGGTTAGTTTTAAGGTGCACAATCGTAAAATCGAACATGACTGAACGTGCTGATATGGACTGTAATGACGTGGTAGGGCTTAAAAACGTACTCTGCTTGCACTATGTTTTTCACTCAACAAACACGGATCTATAACAATGATAACAAAACTAGATTAATTTCAGGATGTTGTTCCTAGAGTGTGTTAATAAAACAAATAAAATGAAGTTAAGGAAATTCAAGACTTTCAGTACCCTGGGAATTTTGTTTAATAATTTGTATAATTGTTTACATAACTGCAGGAACTCCAGCATGATTATTTACTTAACACCATAAAATGTTTTGATTTTTATGCATTGGAAATTTTACCTTCATTTCTACATATTCCCACAAAATCAAAATTAGTTATTTTTGTTCAGTATGTTAACGACCATTGTTTAATCTGAAAGCGAAAAAAATGTAAATATCTGAAAGGTGTTTTTTATATGGCTTTTACCACCGAATATTACGTAGTCACCTCACTACGTAACCCTCACTGTTGCAAGAAGAGAACGTTCTACTATCTCGTGTACTACGTACAATAAAAGTTCAACCTTTTGACCGTTTTAAGATCGGTTTTGTAGGTTGAAATTTTACCCCTAGAAACCAACCTGCTGACTGCGTAGGCATGCAGATATAGTTGTCAACTATATGGACTTTTTTACGGCAAGCTAATAGAATACGTCCATTTTGGTATTTGTTCCGATTTCAACTCGTGATTGTGGTGATACGTGGGCGGGAATTTGTCTTCATGTTTCGTATTCAGAATATGAGATCTGGATGCGGGAAATACTGTTCAAATATTTGAAAGATGTTCTTCACTTCCTTCTGTCTGAATTTCTAGTTTTTAACCCACTGCATCTGTTTTATGAGGCGTTATGTAAGATTTGCAGAATTTACACGCTGAACCAGATTATTCAGAAAATATGTATCTCAGTTCTCCACATAACAGAAAACAATCAAACAGTCAATCTATTTTGAGAGAAATAAAAATGGAATAATTCCCAAGTAAGGTAACGATTTAATATTTTAACTATTAAAATATTCCACCACTCGAGTGAGGTATTCATCACTCGTAGCTCCCTCACACTCATGGTTCTGTAACTCTCGAGGTTCTTTAATACTAATGATTTGATATTGTAACAGTCGAGGTTTATAACAGTCTACGTTCTCCAATACTAGTTGTTCTCGCACTATCAGGGTTCTCTCGCACTCGTGGGTTAGTTTTAAACAGTCTAATTTTTTATCGTTTATTTCTCTAGCTTTCGTAGTCCTCTAACTTTCAATGCTCTATAACTCTATTATTTCATTTTAATAACAGTCGAGGTTTCTAATACTCAACGTTCTCTAGCACTCGTAGTTTGGTTTTATAATAGTCAAGACTTTTATCACTCAAGGTTCGCTGATATTCGCAGTTCTCTTACGCTAGTAGTTTGTAAAACTAACAAACGAGTGAGGCACTCTAATACTCGTGATTCTTTAACTAGAATGAGACGCGAAACAATTTTTGGTCCACATATGCATATTCGTGAATACGCACATGATAATCTAATACACTCTAAGTTAAATACCTTATCAGGAAATTGAACATGTCTTATCTAATACAGATCATATTTCACAGTATTCATGTGGTGGATATATCAGGCATTCTTTACCAGTAAGTGAATCCGCATATTAAAATAGCAGGTCTTTACAATAGATTTCAGCAACAAGAGTCGCCATTCACTAATTGATGAAACCAGAGGAAAATATTTTGCATAATTAAATGATACATGTGAATACCATCGATTTGGATGTGTAGTAGATACATTAACAAGTTTAAGCAGAATCCAGTAAATAATGACACTACAGTAATATCTTGGATTAAAATATTTTAGTAGTACAGAATTTGAAGTACAACAGTGACATGTTAGAGCGTATAATTCCGGAGCATTTGAGGCTCTCAACTATTTGAGTAATTACAAGGCAGGCCCGATTCGAATCCCCGTCGCACCGAACATGCTCGCCCTTTTAGCTGTTGGGATGTTATAATGTTCAGTCAATACCACTATTCGTTGGTAAAAAAGTAGCCCAAGAGTTGGCGGTGGGTAGCGATGACTCGCTGCCTTCCCTCTAGTCTTATGCTGATAAATTAGGAACGACTAGCGTAGATAGCCCTCGTGTAGCTTTGCGCGAAATTCAAAAACAAACAATATTACAAGGCACTCTCCAGAAGTGTCACAGCTAACTGTTTGGCGGTATCGAAGCGATACTAACAACTCGAGATATACTTGAACAATATCAAATCTCACTACAATAAGATAAAATATTAACTTCTGTTTAATAATATCAAATCGCATTGCAGTAACATAGGAAATTGATTTCTGTTTAGTAACGAAAAAATCACCATCCACTTCACGGAACTAGAGTAAAATGATGAGATCAGAGGTTCCAAGGTTCAGGCATAACCGTCCTTAATTCTGAATTATTGATTAAAAGACAGACAGACAGCACCTGCTGTCACAAAGCCTTTGTCTGGCTTTTTGAATTAAACAATGGAACTGACTGCCACTTTTGTAACGCAAATATGAATTCAAAAATACTAAGCCAGCCTGTGCCTAATATTAATTATTGAAAAATATAATATTTGAAGTTTCAATGGTTATATTATAAGGCAGGTATCATATTAACATGTTAAAATTAGTTGGTACGAAGCGATGCAGTCACTCCTTTGGTGATACCAGAACGAAATTGATATGTCAAACTGTTCTTCAGCAACAAATGGCACCATCAACAACACACGAAACTAGATTGTAACGAATTAAAACGCCATCAGCACACACTCCATTGGAGAGTTCTGCTCCATACAGTCTCCATCGTGAATATGATTTACTCTTCTAAGATTTTAAAATTATTCTTACATTACTGAAGTGTTGGTATTTTTGAACGGGAGAGGGAGTTACACTAGGTAACTGAAACCAAAAGAAGTGTATCCAATCAGATGAGACCTAGAAACGAGGTTGAATGGTAGTTTGAAACAGTATCAGTCTACAATGAAATCATAAAAACAGACCCAGGGGAAATATTGGACTATGGTATAATCGAGACAGTATTTCTTTTCAGTTGCACGTGACAGGGTCAACCTTCTGATAAGACAGTAATATAGAAATTATTTTTATAATATTAATAATTCGACATTGAGATGATATAACATCCTTTGTTTCATATTATGACATTTAACTGTTATACTTTAATATTAATGATATAGCATCCTTTGTTTCATATTATGACATTTAACTCCCATATTTTTGTGTATCACACTCTTAATGGTGAAAAGAGAAATGTACTTTGCTTGTATCTAAAGCGTTATTAAACGAAAATCATTTTTATAGTCACTTCAGAAAAACAATAAACATTTTTTAAGGTAATACACGAGAAACATCGTAATTTTATATTCTGAATTCATTTATTTCCTTTAATGTTTTATGAGAGTTAAAATTCCATCGGAAGTTTACGGGAAAAAAAGATTATTACCGAAGATAAACAAGAAATTTGAAGTACAGAAAGTCATTAAGTCTATTTTAGACCAAAATAAAATTCACGACAAATGAATACATAAGGTTTATCTATCGGATAAAAAAAAAGTATTAATCTGATAATATAAAACACAAATAACTGAGTAATTGTCGGTTATAACAAATATTATAACACCTCTTTCAATAATATCGCATAATAAACTATAATTGACTTCGTAATAAAAACAAATTTAGTGTGTGATAGACTGAAGGTTGCTCAACTGTAAGGTCACAAAGGTCACGCACAGATCAAAACTGTTTACTTCTTTGTACATCATCTCGACTTGGTTCCATTCTGAAATGTATCACTTTGTCATACATACTTTAACCATTAAGTGGTGAGGGTAAATTCTGAGTTATAGCAAGATATTTCTAGTGGTCAAATACAACAACTGAAATTAAAGCTAATCAAGAAACGTAAGCCAAGTGTTTAAATTGTGACAGAAATATTCATTTTTTAAAAGTACTTATTCTCATAAATATATTTAACTGTTGTAAAATATCAATCTAAATGTTTTTCTATATCATCTTCAAACGTTCGAAGAAGGAAAAAGCACAGCTTACTGCTACACACAAGAATTTTGACAGATTGGGTTGCTTTATTTACATATACGAGAGACGAGATATAAACTTTTAGGGCTAAATTAATCTCGTCAGTAGACGAAACACTAAAAAGCCAAATATTTTCATTCTTCGTGTCTTATACGCATGCGTTTCCCTGGAGTGACTAAGTGAAAAGAGCTCTGTTTCACTCGAACAACAGTCTCCCGGAGAAATGTTATTACTTAAATACCGGCGTATTCACGGGTATTTTAAAAATAAAATAAAATGTTATTATCCACAATTAAATAATAATAATAACCAATAAAACTCAAACGTATAACTAAAGAAAAGAATGACATTATCTACATGATTTTAAACAAATGTAACACGAATATTGACGTAAACTACATTCATAGAATCAACAACTGTTGCAAATACTTAGATTGTATTTGAGACTTTTGGCAAATAACTATTATTGTAACAAATTACACTGTTTTTACGCAATAATTTATGTTGGTAGCTGCATTTTTTTACGTAACTTACGATTCTATTGTCGCCTCATAAAGTAATTTTAACAGCTCTGTGAGGAAAGATATATGATATTCATCATGTAATCAGCGTGCAATTATCCTTTATATTTCAATTTCAAGCTTACTTATCATGAGGGTTAAGCAACAGAAGATACCTCCTTCGTAAATAATTATACTGTTATTCCTTAAAAATCAATTACTATTAACTCAAACTTTGGTAGGGGATACTGGGAAGGAAACTTTCCTCATAAACTATCCTAATCATAAAACTTACCGCCTCTATTTGTGAAACTTGAAAAAGTGCAACGAATAAGACAAGAACCCTAAAAGAATAAAAACAAATAACATTTTATTAGGAAAGATAATATCAAATTCGTCCGAATATTGTTACAAAACATGAGTTTTTTATCATATAATTATCTCGATACATTAGTTTTAAGTGATGAATAATAACACACGTTACAAACCTGAAAGTCTTTTTCATAAGTAAAGATATTTTAAAAAAGGAAATGTTCGGGTTCTTACATACCACGTATACACAGATATAGAAGGAACTCGTCGAAAAGTCCTCTCCATGATTATCTTGGGCTCCTGCACCGAGTGCGGGATCGCCACCTACAAACCCCCCAGATAATACTTTACGTTACTCTTATGAGAAATTAACGAACTTCATGAAGCAAATGTTAACAATATTAGCGACAGATTTCTGCGGCTACATATAAAACTTAAAAAGAACTTGCTTTCTAGAACACAAAATGTCTCATCCGTTGTGGGGCAACTTTATTTCCACGCAGAGCAGCAAGTCGCCGCAAACGTTTGATAATACTAGCCCACACTTTTCGACCAAACTAAGCAACAAGATATCAGGCTATGGCTACAGGGGCGGGATTTCGCCTGTCACGTGAATAAAAGTTTCATTCGTACAGTGTTAAACGTAAGAACTCATGTTTTTCTTTTAATTTTTATTCAGTTACTAAACATAGATCTTAAAATTACTAAACGGGATATTGCTGTTTAAGAAATCCTATAAAATGTAAAACAGTCATCAAAACTTGTAAAGTTATAAATGGTTAAAAACACAAACAATTTAACAACTACTAAAGTCGAGTTTCTATTGGGTGGAATTATGTCAATCATTTTGTTCAACTGACCCACCTACAAGAAAATGTTTCTAGCATTCAATCACAATTTCTCGATAAACCATAAGCTTGTGTAGTAGTTCAGTGTTTTGTAGATTAAAATGCAATATTCGCTGTAAATATTGATAAGGTTTATTGACAAAATAGAAAAAAAAATAGGGAAAACGCAAGAATCGCCTCTAACCAAGAGCACCTAGAATTAACAGTGAGGGCGGAGAAATCAGAAAGATTTGATTGTTAGGTTACATCCATGTGCTTTCTCAGGCCAGACGGCCACGGCATGGGAGATTGACTTGTTACGACTAGAAGATTGGAAAAGAAAGGGGTTTTACAATTCTAAACATTTTGGGTTCGCCGCTCTTTGCGGCTTTCCAAAGCGTTGAAATATTACTATTTTTCATTACCAACATGAAGCTCAAAAAAGTATTACTTTTCCAGTTTACTGCATTGTTTTTTCTTCTTCTCCTGATCGAGTACAGTGAGGCTGCGGTGAGTACTGATTACCTAAAAATCCTATTAATACTCGGAAGTATGTAAATAACTTATTTAAAGATTATATATGTACACCTAATTTGCATACAAATATATATATATATCTACATATTCATTTGCAATTACATTTGTATAACTATATATACATAAAGACATATACACACTATAAAATTTTATTCACACACACACACATATATATATATATATAATTTGTATGTGTTTGTGTGCATACATACATACGTACATATATTTCATACTTGTTGTGTGCTTAAAAACCGACCCTATATGGCTAATTAGCGTATTATTTCAGTTTTGCCTGTTTTGCGTAGATTGTCTGAAGGAGTAGCTGACAATCCTAGGGACGAGGGTAAAAGCTGTCCTTACTACCCAGGCTAATATAATTGATCAGTATGGGCGCGGTTGCTGCAATAAATGCATAAAATTTTAAACACTTTTTGTTTTTATTTGATTTAGTGGGTGCCAAAAAAGTGTTAAAATAAATGATACCGTACTTGTGACCATCTCTTATTAAATTAAATCATGTATATGTATAAATACTGACTTTATAATATTTATGCGTAATATTGTGTGTGTATAATCTATTTTGCCTCCTATTTGCTAAACAAAGTTTTATGAAGTTTTATAAATATTATGAAGTTTAGCATTAGCTCAACCAATCTGTCATTATAGAAAGTGGGCCTAAAGGAAATCGCTGTTTTATTTGTTGCTCAAGCATGCTAGTATTTGTTAACGTCATTTCTAATGATAGTTTTTGGCATTTTAAAACTTATTTGTGGCAGCAGAAGGAACTCGTTAATGTTTCTAACAATGTAAATTTAGGTAGGAAGTTTTAAAAGTGTAAAAGTTTTCTGTGTTGTTGTTTTGGTTTGATTATGGAATGTTTGTTAGAAAATAATGACAATTATACAGTATCGCCTTATATTTGGTTGTGAAAAAGAGCTAAAATATGTTACATCAGTGAAAACATTTATGTTATCCAGTTTAAGTAAACTTGCCATTTTGTTTAAACTCTCTCTGTTGCCTTTTTTACCTATAATACTTATTTTAGTCCAACTCCAAATTACTGGCTGTTAACTTTTGATAAACCACATAGTTTTTCAGCTCCTCTATCTAAAACTGTAACGGTTTGGAGAATTACTACTCTGGTGAAGTCGCGTAATATTAGTTTTCATTTTTTAAAACCAAAACTACGTAGTGGTTTATAGCAAGAACGATTGAAATAGATATTTTTTTCTGCTGTTACACATACGTAGCCTTATGAATCTATCAGTGTTTTTTCTTGTTCTCTGTCGAAGACAAATGAGGTTTTGGCAAGAAGTTATAGATTAAGTGCTGTGATAATACTCTTAAATATATGAATAACATTATAATACATATACAGGGTGGCCTATAAGTCCCCACCCATCCATATATCTTATGTATCCAGTGTATCTGCGTGCCGTCCCTCATTCTCGCTACGCTCATGTACCCACGTACTTGTCACGCTCTTCTAGTGTAAATGGGCTTATATCGGCCATATTTTTCTGAAAAAAATAAATAAAAAATAATACATGCGTAATTGAATATAACATAATAACATATGGATGGGTAGGGACTTACGGGCCACCTGTATATATGCACGAATGGCAAAAAAATATATATAGATGTCTAATTATAACAATAAAACAACTATATTCGTATTAGTGGTTTGCTTAAAAACATCATTGTAAAAATCTTAGTATGTGTTTAAACTTTTTGCTATTTTCTCATGACTGTTTAGAGGGATAGCTAACTATACTCGGAACAAGGGCTACAAGCTATGCATGTTACCCGGCTGCTGTAACTGACCAGTGCGGGCGCGGCAACATATATTGTATTCAAGTTTAGAGTTGGTTTTTTAAGTGCATGAGGAACTAAATCTAAGTGCGATGTAATATCTATAAGGTGTCTCGTACGATGAAGTGAATAGAATGCTATCAACCCAAGCTAATTTTCGTTACGTATCTTGCTATGTAACTGCAAAAACGAAAAGGTTTCGTAGGTATGAAAGCGTTTTCAAGTGTCAAAAGTATCGTGTTTCGCATTGGCTCAACACAATTTATCGTTATATGGAGTAGGCCCAACGACGAAATCCATCATTTTTACCCGTAAAACAATATCATTGTGAAAATCTTAGCATATGTTTTAAAATTTTGCCAGCTTCTCATGACTATCTAGAGGGATAGCTGTATTCGGAACAAGCCCCGTATTCTCCAGTACAATTTTTTTTTCTCTTCTAGAAACGCTAGTTTTACCTCATCGTAGAGTTTCATTGTAACAGTAATATTGGTTACTCAAAAGATGCTAATTTCTCTCAGTTTTTAAATGATTTTGATTACAGTTTTTAAAGAGATTGCTTTTTGGAGAGGGGGAGTTGATTACACACTGTTTGCTAGGCAATAAATAACATTTTCACAACATCTTTTGTTTTATATGTAGTTCTTACAAAGAGGTAAAATATGTCCCATTTTTGTGTTTTATAGTAATAATAAAAATAAATTTGTACGTTTTTATCATTATAGTCTTTCATTAACATATTACCATTCAATTACAAAATGTATTTTTAACTTCACCTCTCTTTATCTATTGTCTTTTTTTCTTACATATAATGCACCTGTTGGCCAAACTCAAAGTTACTGACTTTTGTGTTAAACTTTGTTAAATAACATAGATTTGCATTTGCTGTATCTCAAGTTAAAAAGATTTTTGAGGATTGCCGTTTAAAAAGTCGTAATTTAAGAAGTTTTAAACTTTGACGCCATCTAGCGGTTAAAACAAGGTAGTTATCAGGGTGATTTTATTTTTTGCTGTTTTCACGTATGCGAGTTTACAAATTTCTTAACATTTTTTTTCTTTTCTCATGAGAGAAAGCAGTGAGGTTGCGGATGAAATCCTTAATAACACTCGAAAGTGTAACAATATTTGAAAATTATATATATACAGTAATGTTTATACAAACATTTCACACATACATGTACGTATTTCGTATATCCTGTTTGCTTAAAAACATTACTATATATCTGGTTAGAACATGTTTGCAGTTTTTGTCGTTTTCTCGTGACCTAAGGGGTTGCTTGACTATCATCGTAACAAGGGCTACAAACTATTTATTAAAAAAGGCTAATGTAATAGCTTAGTGACGGCACGACACCAATAAATGTATGTTTTTTTAAACAGTTTCCTACTTGTCTTTGTGAATGTTTAAAGAACGGTATGTGTGAGTAAATATGTAGCAAAACGCTTTTTGAATTACATTAAAATATTTGTTCTTAATCGACTGGTTTTGAAATATATTGTGTGCATTCTGTAATCATAAAATTTAATGGGTTTAAGCTATAAATAGTTTTATATTAGTCAAGCATACATAATCGATCTTCCAGCCTAATTGTCCCCTGGTGGATCCAATCCACGTGGTGGACAACGTGCAGAAAGCCCGTTATGTAGTATTGCGTTAAGTATCATAGACTTTCATCCTTTTACAAGTTTCAAAGGCATACAGAATTACCAAATTTTACAGTGGTAATCTGATTTATCGTTACAGATTGTTGTAACCAAAATATAAACTTTTAACTCAACAGCCCCACAAACATATTTATTGTAGTTCATAATGTTTTTTATCGCTTGAAAAATATCTGTGATAATCTTTTTTCAATGGGTTTCACAAGTAAGAAGATACATTAATTATTTGAAGTTCTATTCAATAGCTATGCGTGAGATTCCTTAAAGTTTGGTTATATTCATAATTAGTTTATAATAAAAGTGTTTGTTTGTTTTTTGAATTTCGCGCAAAGCTACTCGAGGACTATCTGCACTAGCCGTTCCTAATTTAGCAGTGCAAGACTAGGTGGAAAGCAGCTAATCATCACCACCCACCGCCAACTCTTAGGCTACTCTTTTACCAACGAATAGTGAGATTGACTGTAATATTTTTACGCCATCACGGCTGAAAGGGCGAGCATGTTTGGTGCAGCGGGGATTCGAACCCGCGGCCTTCAGATTATGAGTTGAACGCCTTAACCCACCTGGCCTATAATAAGAGTGACAACTACTCTTATAACGCACCCACAGCTGAAAGCGTAGAGAGTGATTAATGGCAACATGACGTTAGGCTTCAGATCTGCACTCTAATACACAAACCTCTAAGCTGTGCCTGGTTCTTAAAATTATAAACATATTCTAACGATAGTTAACGAGTTCTTTTAGATAATGTTTGTAAAAGCTTCCTTTTGGAATTATTACACATAATAATATAATTTAGCTGTTAAAATAAATTTATTTTTCACATTTATCAAAAGGTGTGGTGATGTAGCGAAGAAATGACTGACATGTGAATAAAAAAATTAATAAAGGTGAATAGTTTTTAGTTATTTATGGCTAAACGTAAAGCTACATATGGGCTATTTGTATTCATGGTCCGCAAACATTTTTACGTGGGGGGGGGTCAAAGCAGTGTCAAATTGTGAAGTGAATCCCCATGTTTGTTTTACAAGGCTGAATTTTTTTCACTTAAAGAACAAAGTCACAGTTGGCTGGCTACCTGTTGTGTCCACCATGGATAAATGAATCCCATATTTTAACGTTTAAGTCTGTAGTCTTACCGCGGTCCTCCCAGGTGATACTGAACGACGAAATACAAATAGATTGCCAAGAAGAGAAATAACTCAAAGACTTTATTTAGTGACATAACCCATTCATTTAATTTAAGTATCCAATTTCTTTATTTCTTAATGAACTTTTCTAAATCCTTATATTTTGATGTGCAACATTGTACTTATATATTACTACATTTTAGAACATTCATGCGTGATGTAATTTTCAAATTCGTCTGTTCGACGTTTTCGTATACTATTCAAACAACAAAAAGATATATAAACAATCATAAACACCTATCTAAAAGGTTTGCACACAAAAAAAGTTTTATTGTCCATATCATTTAGATAGTTAATTATCTTTATAACTTAATATATATACACACACTGCTGGCCAAAATCTTAAGGCCAATGAACATAAAGAAAAAAATATGCATTTGGCATTGTTAGACCCAAGTACGTATTTGAGTAGAGCTTCGAAAGATGAAAATAAGAAAAGGAAAAATAAAAAAAAACTTCTTTAGCATTTAATAGGGAAAATATGAATACTATGAAATTAGCCTAAACACTAGCTGGTCAAAGGTTTAAGACCATACCAAAAAGAAGTCCTAACTAGGATAGGAAATATCCCAAAGAGGTTTCAGCAGTGAGTTGCATGGCGTCATTGCGAAAAACTTCAAACGTTCGCTTTGGCATGGTTGATATAAGCGTTTGCAGAAGGTTGGCTGTAATGTTATTGTAAGTGGTGACGATGCCTTCACGAAGATCATGCACTGTTTGAAACTGACGTTAATTTCTACAGACTTCCCTTGCCATTTACCCCAAACATTTTTAATGGGGTTCAGTTTGGGGGAACACGCTGGATGGTCCAAAAGAATCACGTTATTCGCCATGAAAAAGTCCTTTGTCCTTCGGGCATTGTGGATTGCAGCGTTGTCTTGCTGAAAGATCCAGTCATTTCCACATAAACGAGGGCCTTCAGTCAATACAGATGCTCTCTCCAACATGCCAGTGTATCCAGCTGCTGTTTGAAGCCCTCGTACAATCTGAAGCTCCATTGTTCCATGAAAGAAGAAAGCACCCCGGATCATGTGTCGTGTAGAAAATGTCTCTGATGCGATATCCAGTAACGTTGGAAGCCATCTGGACCATCCAGGCTAAATTTTTTTCATCAGAGACCAAAACCTTCGTCCACTTTTCTACGTCCCATGTTTGGAGCTCCTCAGCAAAGTTTAACCGAGCTGTTTCGTAGTGTGGAAGGAGGCATAGCCTTTGAAGACGTTTACGGTTTTTAAAGCCTTTCTCTCGTAGATGTCGTCTTATTATTTTTGAGCTGCATTCTGCGTCCGTAATGGCCTTAATCTGGTTCGACGATCGGCTGTTGTCTTGCCGGACAACCCATCGAATTATTCTGTCCAACTCCGGCGAAATTTTTTTGGGCCGACCACATGAAATTCTCGTTCCGTATCTTTTAGGGTCTTTTAAGAAATTTGCAACAGCAGTTTTACGACGCTCAATCTCACCAGCGATGGCACGTTGAGAGAGACCTTGCTTTTGCAGCTCGACTATTCTGCTACGTCCAAACTCTGTTAACTTTTTAGCCTTTTCCATTTTTTTACCCAAAGTAACACAAGATATGTCATTGGAAGATGTTGGCAATGCCAATGCTTGAACACAAATGACTAAATTTTGTTACGTGTTTACAGATTAATGCTTCATTTCAGTGTGGTCTTAAACTTTTGACCAGCTAGTATTTAAATGCTCAAAAAGTTTTTTACTTTTATATTCCCTTTTCTTATATATATATATATATATATGTCACTTTTACGTGTTATGATGATAAAATGCACATATAACTTTTATAGTTAATTAAAATATATTTTACGAAATATATAAACACACATTCTTTAAATTTCATTTGATGTGTTTTAGAAGAATAAAGACTGCGGTATGCAATTACACATTAATATTTCATGTTATCTTTAGTTAGCAAGAGGAACATTCCAAAGTTCACCAAGAATTTTCTAATTTGTTCTTATAAGTATTTTTAGCCATATGGATAGTTTCAATAGTATAATATTGATCAAGAAATGTAGTTAAGGTCTGTTGCCCGACTTACCTTTTGTTCGTCGTTATTTTCTCGGAAAAGGAAGAATATACTGTAAAGAGGAACAGTGATGCTATCTACTGGTGGATCAGGAAAACCTTGAAGATATATTCTTTCTTATGCTTTATTGAAAGATCAACAGAGATGTAAATAATACATGGACACTGAAAAGGGTGCATTATAGATTCATGTAAATAGCATTATGCCCCTTAAGTCTGAAATAAGTGGAAGTTATTCAAAAATTTTCAGGCAAACAACTGAAGCAATGAAGAATACTTTTTACTCTACTTTTATGTTATGTTTAGTTTTTTCCTTCTAAGTTAGAGATTCCAAAGTTACTCCAAGACACATTTCTTGGTCATTTCTTCTGTTATTTTCATTTTTTCCTGAAAAATAAATAAGTGCACTTGAGAATACTCCAAGGCAAAGCAGCAAAGACAAATTTGAAGTGTTGTGAAAAAACGATTTGTTATTGTGGAATTTTCTGTTTTCTCAATGAGTATCTTTTTACTGTGCTTTTCTAAGTTATTGTGTTCTTTAAGTTTGAATATCTTCATGTGAGAAAAAATGGTATTTTTGCTAGGCAAAGTACTTTCAATTAAGAGGAGGAGTTTATCACTAAGGGTAGACATCTATCGAAGAAGATGATTGGGTATAAGAGACATCCTTTGCTGGAGATTGGACATTCACTGATACTGTAAACGTGAATGACTACAATTTTGCTACAAACACATACTTAGAAAGGAAAATTACAAGAATCTGATGCACCCATAAACGCATATTTAGTTTACCTCTTAGGCTTAATTTGAGTGCATAAAAGTCTTGCTTAGCTGTGGTAATAATGGAGTTTTGTGGTTTGGTGTGTCTGAGACTCTCGAAGATTTTGCCAACCAGGGTAGCTAAAGAGAGACGAGATGTGCTACTGGTAGTTGACATACACTATTCCGAGTTTTTTCACTAGTAGATGAGACGGAAAGCACACACTGGTGAAGATGGTTGTCCATAGGCTAGGTATGAGCTTCTCCATTATAGGAGATGCGCTGCCATTGTGACTGTAGGTCATCGAGAAACGTGGGTTGGGCTGAACCCATCAGCAAGCTGCACACATTAACTCATCATTCTCTAGACCACAGACAATACTTCTTGGGAATAATACAGTCAGCTTGAATCAAAAGGTATGATGGCCATCTTAACTCTTACAGGGTTAAGTGGTACTTCATACGTATAATAAAGGCTCATGAGGAAGAGGTGGAATATCTGACAGATTCAGGAGCTGTTAGAAAGGACATTGGTTGAGTTTTAAGCACTTTGAGTGAAGTCACCACTCTGGCTCTCTGATACTGACTTCATACTGGTGAATAGTAATAAAAATATGCGAATGAAGAAATATGTCTCTGACTGCATCTAGGCAATATCAGTCACAAGATGAAGGTATTGTTTCCAAACTTGGGTGTGGTATTTAAATCCTAAAGATGGACATATTGTGAAAATTATTGATAAGTTTTGCTTGTGCCACACAAGAACAGTGTTTCAGTGGGAGAGACATGGAACGCCCACTTGATCAACCCATAGATTAACGGATTGCATGAGTGTCTGTGAAGGGAGTCGTAACATCTCTAATTGTACTGGTGGTGTACTGTAACCAATGTTTAATGCATTGTTGTTGTATAATGCGGTGATGCAATGGATCCGTGAAATTCACTATCCCTTGTTTAGAAAGCTTAAGCAGTTCTGGATAGCGGTAAATCAAGCTGGTTGGCGAGAGCAGAATTTAGGTAGTTTGTATTGGTTCCATGTAGTGCTGTTTGGCCTGTATAATGTATTAACCATTTTCGAGAGGATAAAAGAGCTTACATCGAAAGAGCTGCAATAGGATGGGTTCTTAATCTGTTATAACAATGTTACAGTGTTTTGCCACACCTTAAAATATGCTGCTAATATCTTGAGCGTGAAACTTTATTGAATAATGAAGGTAGGTTTTGAATTTAAGCACAGAGAATATGTACTTATCCAAGGTAAGTTCACTGATCGTACTGCAGTTGGAGATTCAGTCTCTATCAACCATAAAAAGACCACAGACTGCATCCAGTCAATGACCGTAACAGAAATTTACTCTTTTTCTTTTCTTGGTTTCTGTCTCAGGATTGTTGCATTATCTACTTTTCTAAAGCTGATTCATATTTTAGACGTAATAAAGACTGTCCAACAGTTTAGTACTGAAATATGTTTTATTTAAATGTGTCCAATGTTGGTATACCCATGATAATATTATCAATTCCAGATAGATAGTGACACCAGTGATTATGGAGTTGAGGAAGTTTTATCACAGTTGCAGGATTAAAGGAAACGTGTAATCACCTTGCATCTAGGAAAATTGCCGCAAGTATAAACTCATTATTGTACTTCAGATGCACGTTATCTGTGGCATTTTTACTAACAATTGGGCCCGGCATGACC
This sequence comes from Carcinoscorpius rotundicauda, assembly GCA_011833715.1. NCBI lineage: Eukaryota > Metazoa > Arthropoda > Merostomata > Xiphosura > Limulidae > Carcinoscorpius > Carcinoscorpius rotundicauda. The sequence continues at coordinate 55,976,702 of CM022395.1, forward strand.
AGGTGGGTTAAGGAGTTCGACTCGTAATCTGAAGGTCGCGGGTTCGAATCTCGGTCGCACCAAACATGCTCGCCCTTTCAGCCGTCGGGGTGTTATAAAGTGAAGGTGAATCCCATTATTCGTTGGTAAAAAATAGCCCAAGAGTTGTTGGTGGTAGTGATAACCAGCTGCATTCCATCTAGTCTTACACTACCAAATTAGGACGGCTAGCACAGATAGCCTTCATGTAACTTTGCGCGAAATACAAAAACAAACAAACATACTGACAACTGTGAATAAAGGAAAATGTGCTATACCATTGTTGTAAACCAATGATATGTGGTATTCAACACAGTAATCTTTGGAAGATAGCTGATGGTTACGTATTACAAAGAACAGCCCTAAATATAACTGGTTCTTCCCCAAATATAAAATGGGAGTTATCCTTATGTGCTGGTCATTACTCGTTAATTCGTTAAGTGGGCTGAATTATATCTATTAGTGTATACAGTAGTACAGTATATTGCCGATATATTGGCTAAACAATCGAATAGCATGATTCAGAGTACCTGATGAAATACACATGGAAAATGGACTGGTTACAACAGCCAATAGGTTTCTGAGTTACAGAAAGTGTTGTGAGATATGCACTTCACAATATCAATCTAAGTCTGATGGTTTGGCAGGAAAGGTAACATAGATTATCATGTGGATGTTTGTGAAGTTTGTTAGTGTAAACTAAAATGATGGAACAAACACTTGCTTAACATCATGATGGCGTATTCAGCAACAGAAAAAAAGTTGACTAACTCTTCCCTGAAGATAATCGTGTTTGGCTAAAAGTTGTAACTTCCAGTGAACATGATCTATGGTCTGTCACTTCGAACAGATATACCACAGTGGCAACAAGAATGTGTAGAGTGTTTGATTGAGGTATGCACCAGATTATGTACATGAATTTACTCAACAGTTATGGCATACGCTGAGATATATTTTTAAAAACATTGAAAGAACAAAAGTTCAAGCTTATAGACTTATGTATGTGCCAATGGCATGGTAGCAAGCCAGTTCTGGTTGGACAGGTACTTATCTTGTGCTCCACTAGGTTTGTCCATTAAAGTATGAGCTAAAGTAGTCATATTACAATTATGTTGAAACAGATTGAGATCGGTTGGTTAAAAGGCGGTTAAAGTACTGGTTTGTATCATCTTGACTTAGTTAAGGAGAAGAAAGGTTAAAAGTATGTATTGGTTTTCAGAGAGGTGTTAGATAAGGAAATACCACTAGGGGAGCTGCACAACAATCTGGTGACTGGTTGAGACACCGATGCTAACATCGTGATTGATGTAGTTGGGTTAATTGTTAAATCAGCACTTAAATTAAATAGTCTTTTGATTATATGATCAACGACTGAAGGAAAATGTCACTATTTACTTTTTCAAGCTATCAAGTGATGTTTTACATTTAGATGTTTATACTACGCTGTGTCACTGTAATCGTATTATTACAGAATTAGACATAAAAATTGTAGTTTGCAAGATTAATGATATCAAAAGAAAATTATAACCCTTACTTTTCACGATGTTTTGCGTGGTTTTACTTACAGGTGTCTACAGCATATTAAATGATAGCTGCTCTGTTATTATTTGATTAGGTCAGGTATAATGACTAGAAGATTGCTGAATTGTACAACTAACCATGATAAGTAGGTAATAAATATTTCACATGCTATATTTGATACTTTCAGTAATATTAGTGGATGATATTTTTGACTAGATTGAATTGCAATATTCATGAGGTGGAATTATTTGTTGGAAAGAAAATTCACAAACAGTATCGTATGTGTCATACCAAATATAAACTTGTATACCTAATGTTTTGCTCCCCCAGTGGTTCAGCGGTATGTTTGGGGACTTACAACGCTAAAGACCGGGTGTCGATACCCGTGGTGGGTAGAGCACGGATAGCCCATCGTGTAGCTTTGTGCTTAATTCAAAACAACAACAACCTAACGTTTTATTTGTTTATGGTTGAATATTTTTATTTGTGGAAATTGAAATATTTTATAGACATGCAGTTTCATTGTATATTTTAAACACTTGTTTTAGTACAAGGTGCACTCAAAATACACAATAGTGCAGACTGTGAGCGTATGGTTAGGGTTAGAAAATAATGTCTTTGTTACATTGCTTTAAAGTCTTCTGTAGCTTTTACTAAACTTAGAGTTGAAATAAATGTTGTGCTAATTAATATACTTGCATTGTCAGAAGTTAGAGGTTGGTGCTTGTACAGTGGCTTACTTATTACAGTTTTGTATTCTGTAGAAACTAATGCACACAGTTCATTACCTTTTCCTCTCCCACTAGACCTGTTTTAACTATTGTCATAGAAATGCTAATAGTAGGAAGTCCATCTGTGTGCGTTTTTCATGTGTGAGATCCAGGTTAACCAGATGCATTGTGATGCACACTGGTGCAATATATTCCTTTCGTACAGATTCCTTGCGAATATGTGTAAGTTCGTAGAAATGACACTGGTTAGAGCAGTAGTTTTAAAACTCTGAAAAGCAAATGTTGTAGCTAGGTATTTGCAGATTTCAAATATTCAGTTTTAGCTTATCTAGTGTTTGGTTCAGCCGAAGCGGAGACAATATATGAAGATAAGCTCTTAAATAACTTATAAAATACACAAGCTTTTATGGAAGCAAAGAATGAGCCAGATCTGGAGTATTCAGAAGTAACGTGACTGCCATTGACTCTTGAGTGTCTATCTAGTCTCTGAACAATTGATAGAAATTTTAACAAACTTTTACACTCCATTGGAGCCATGTTTACCTGTAGCCTAGTTGCAGATAACAACCTCAATGACAGAAGCAGCCTCCAGTAGGACAATGTCAACAGAGACGATGGGACATTGGAAAAGATCGGTAATATGTCCTATTGGAGGAAGTACCATTATTAAACAATTACGGTATCTGTTCAACACAAAGACAAAGAAATCATTCCATGGTTGAAGTATAAATGAAAACCATCCATATAACAGAGATGTCCAAATTCGTCCATTCAAAAAACCATGTCATCATTCACGCAGCAGCCAACTTCCAAATCATCAACATTAAGTCATCTGAAAATGACACCAACTACGGTCGTCAAATCACACAAGTCAGCAGTTTGTCATCCTTAAACAACATAACCAAACCCAAGTAGTAACATGGACAGAGAATTAAGCTTCCTATTAAAGAAGAAAGAATTGGCAACTTAAGCACGTGGACCAACCTTCCAAGTTGGAAGTGGAAGCTTAGAAACTCTGGCCTGAGTTTGCTTAAACACAATAAGCTGGTAAGATGGTTATGTGTTGGTATTTCACAATATTTTACGCATGATATTTTTTCCATTGATTATATATTTCAATTCTTCCATTTTTAACGAGTATTTTCCTGCTAAGGTTGTAAGTGGAATCATTAAACGGTTGTATTGTCCGTTATAAAAGGGCGAGAATGCATCATACTACTAATGCACGGATTTTACTTCACTGGATCTTAAAATGTAAAGTTAGAGATGGTCGGGATGGCCTAAAGGTAGGGAAAAAAGGAATGTGGTATACCAACGTATATTTAGTATCCATTGTTTTCTTTATAGTTATCTAGGTGAACATTTCAAGTTTGTCAAGAATTCTTGACATTTTTTACATATTCAAGTTTCTAGCCACGTGCTTAATTTTTAACAATAAAACTTCAGTAAAAAAAATCCGGTTTTGTTCGTTCAGCTGTTGTTCTTATTGTTGTCATTCCCTTACCGTGTCACGTGCACTTTATGGTTGGAAGGATTAGCATAAACGAGAATTCATTATGTAGAGAAGAGTGGTCTACCCTACCGACTAGTCAGGTAACACCTCGAGGATATATACCTCTCTTATTTTCCATTGAAACGACCAACTGTGATGTATGTAACGCATGAGCGTTGTAGAAGGTAACATTACAGAATCGCGTATATAAAACCATGCTCTGTAAGTCTGAAACAAGTAGAAGTTTCTCACAAATGTTTAGGTTAACAAGTTAGTTAATGAAGAACACTTTTACATTCTGTTTGTTTCATTTCTTCACAGGCAACCAGAATTGAGGATTCTGTATTTAGAAAACATTAATACACATCTTGTTCATTCCTCTTACGAGCTAGGTGTTTCTTTTTCCATATTTCAGTAAAGACTGGTAGTGCTCTAATACTTTGTTCTTTGTGCAAAAATATTTTAGAATCATTGTTTTATGCAAAATTTTAAAATAAAAAAATATACCTTTGTTTTACAGTCCACCCCGATACCTCTTGTGATGGATAGGTTTTTAGTCTCTTTCTTATTTATGTACAAGTATCTCCCGCCAGTGTCTCAAAGTATTAAAATTTTGTGAATAACAGCGTTAGACCATTTTAAGCAGTGAAAAAGTAAAGTAAATATTACGAGTATAAACATGCAATTTTAATTTATAAATCAGAAAATATGTTTGAGCCTTACACGTAGTTCCACAGAGGAAAACATAGCTTATAGCTCCAAAGTAAGCAGTAGATAGATTAAAATATTCCACAGGAAAGACTGCGTCCTTTTAAAATTAAAGTGAAGCAACGTGAAGATTCCATAATAATCCGAATCCTTATTTATTTATCTTTATTATTATTTCTCCACGGCTTTTCCATTGCTGGATTTTCCGTGCGGTGTTTATAAGAGGCCCAAGTAAGAACACACGGGTGCAATTAGGGTGTAAAGAACAAAAGTTTCTGATCATCTCAGGCTGTTTTTCAGGCCTCCAAAAATTCATTGAAGCTCGAAAGATATCAAACCAAAGTTCCTGCCTCGAATTCGTTTTATTCACAAAGACACACACATAAACATGTATTAAAAAAAAACAGGCCAAGAACAGGTCACAGAAACCGAAGCTTTATTTATTAAACTGTTTACTCCAGTTTAGTTATATCCTTCGTTTCGTTGGAATGTGAGCTAATTTATTGGATGAACGGTGTTATGATATCATCACTGATTCAATCAACTCTGTACTTTCTCTAGCCCTCCAGTGGCACAGTGGTAAGTCTGCGGACTTACACGGTAAAAACCGGGTTTCGATGCCCATGGTGGGCAGAGCACAGATAGCCCCTTGTGTAGCTCTGTGCTTAATTCAAAAAACAAAACTGTACTTTCTCAAGAGTCCAAAGAAGAAAGTGTTTATATCCATTTTCCTCTACATTTTTATGCACTTTTAATTTCAACAATGACTACGAAAAAAGTGAGGGTTGTACGCCCGTATATATGTATAGAATATTAATACATACTGAATAGTCAAGTAAAATAATACAAAATCAAAAGGAAGGACTGCGTTAAAACAGCAAATCCAAACTTCAAACTAATGATAATTTGTTATAAATAAAAACAAGCCCAAACAAAAATAAAAAAAACACCTTTGGACCAGTTGAAAGAATTCCCAGGGTACAGTCTACGAGTACAATGTGGGATATAAGACGTTCTCTAAGTTTTTGGAGATAAGTGCGGAAGTAGGACCCACATTGTGGTGAAGATACACCGTCTATTAGTCCTAATCTTCGTGCTAGTCTCACAGGAAGAATAATTAAATAATCAACGCAATAGAAATAGAAATTATGAGATGTGGGTGCTGAAGCCCACAATGTCCCACATCTTCACTCTCTGCAGACAGTTGTGGGAAGGTAACTGCTCTCCAAAGTAAGAAGAAAAAAAAAGAAGTTGCCTTAGAATTAACCTTAGTAATTCAATCTCTCTAATTCGTGCTTTATTTCTTAATACATAAAATATTTACGTTTTTGATTAACTTTGTTATTATCATAACTGTAGCCTTTTTAAAAAAAAATAAAAACCCGAGTACGTACCGTACAATAGAGAAGATAATAATTCAACGTCACTCACTACAAACTCTCAAATCACTCTTATCTGACCAAATAGTAGAATTTGATCGTCACTCTCATAATACGTCTGCGACCCTACAATGGGGAGCGTGTCTTTATTTTGAGCAACAAGAACGAAATACGAATAATGAAGTTTTGGATACACAATCGGAGCGCACTAAAATCTATGCCACGCCTGCCATGGCCGAGCGCGTTAAGGCGTACGCTCGTAATCCGAGGGTCGCGGGTTCGCGCCTGCGTCGCGCTAAACATGTTCGCCCTCCCAGCCGTGGGGGTGTATAATGTGACGGTCAATCCCACTTTTCGTTGGTAAAAGAGTAGCCCAAGAGTTGGCGGTGGGTGGTGATGACTAGCTGCCTTCCCTCTAGTCTTACACTGCTAAATTAGGGACGGCTAACACAGATAGTCCTTGTGTAGCTTTGTGCAAAAAACAAAACCAAAAAACAAACCTGCCATGCGCGGGGTTTAAGTTATTCATTAATTTGTTTAATTAAAGACCCTTTAATAACTGAATTGAGCACCTTTGTTTTGATTATGGCCAGGTGGGTTAAGGCGTTCGACTTGTAATCTTAGGGTTGCGGCTTCATATCCCGGTCACACCAAACATGTTCGCCCTTTCAACCGTGGGGGCGTTATAATGTTACGGTCGATCCTATTATTCGTTGATAAAAGAGTAGCCCAAGAGTTGGCGGTCGGTGGTGATGACTAGCTGCTTTCCCTCTAGTGTTACACTGCTAAATTAGGGACGGCTAGCGCAGATAGCCCTTGAGTAGCTTTGCGCGAAATTCAAAACAAACAAACAAATACTTCCTTCCAGTGGCACAACAATATGTGAGCATACTCACATTACTAAAATCCTGGTTTCGATACTTCTGGTGGATAGAGTGCAGATAACTTATTATGTGGCTCTGTGTTTAACAATAGGTTAAACACTTGACCTGTATTTCTATTGAAATATTAGATTTTCAAAGACAAAATTTATATTTTCCTTTTTATAACGAAATTTTTGTATGATTAAATCGTGCTTAAAATAGGATGTTGAAGGTTACTTTACCCTCTGTTTACACCGATACGATCAAAAGGGTAACAGCGGCTTAGAAAAAGCTGCCACGGAATAATAAATGTTGCCAAAATGTTAAACTAAATTTGAAGTAATAAATGTTAAACTAAATAAGGGTAATAAGTATTTAGCTACATAATAACTGTTAAATTGAAATAGAGGTAATACCTATTAATCCAAACAGGGGTAATAACTGTTAAACTAAACAGAAGCAATAAATATAGAGTAATTAGGTGTAGTAAGTATTAAACTAAATATGGGTAATAACTGTTAAGCTAAATAGGAGTAATAACTATTAAACTAAATAGGAGTGATAACTCTTGAACTAAATAGAGGTAATAACTACAAAATGAATTTCTCATAACAGACAAAAGAGAAGCAACAGCGACGAATTCACTCTTTGAATATGCTAGAGTAAAAACTGTGAAAATGCTTCTTACAGCAGGTAAAAAAAGAGTAATAACCGTAAAAACTTTCCAAGGACAGCTAAATTGGAGTAATAAACGTACAAAAAAGATCTCAGCTAAAAGAGAAGTAATAACTATAAAAAAGACAGTTAAAAGAAGATTAAGAAATATCTCATGAAGAGAAGGTGAAAAGAGCGTCATTAAATATAAAAAATATAAGTTTTACAAAATAGGGGTAATGTTTACAAAATTGGAGAACTATTTACAAAATCAGAGTGATGTTTACAAAATAAAACTATTATAATGTTTACAAAATTAGTTTATTATTTACAAAACGGGAGAATATTTACAAAATTAGAGTAATACTTACAAAATAAGACTAATGTTTACAGAATTAGGGTTATTTACAAAACATGAGAATATTTACAAAATTAGAGTAATACTTACAAAATAAGACTAATGTTTACGAAATTGGAGTATTATTTACAAAACAGGAGAATATTTAGAAAATTAGAGTAATGATTACAACATAGAACTAATGTTTACAGAATTAGAGTATTATTAAAAAACAGGAGAATATTTACAAAATTAGAGTAATACCTATAAAATAAGACTAATGTTTACAGAACTAGTGTTATTTACAAAACAGGAGAATATTTACAAAATTAGAGTAATATTTACAAAATAGGACTAATGTTTACAAAATTGGACTGCTGTTCACAAAATTAAAATGTTATTTACAAAACAGGAGAATATTTACAAAATTAGAGTTATACTTACAAAATAGGACTAATGTTCACAAAATTGGAGTATTACTTACAAAGCAGAATATTTACAAAATTAGAGCAATGCTTACAAAATAGGAGTAAAGTTTACAAAATTGGACTACTGTTAAAAAAATTAGAGTATTATTTGCAAAACAGGAGAATATTTACAAAATAGGACTAATATTTACAAAATTGGAGTATTACTTACAAAACAGAATATTTAAAAAATTAGAGCAATGCTTACAAAATAGGAGTAATGTTTACAAAATTGGAGTATTACTTACAAAACAGAATGTTTACAAAATTAGAGTAATTCTTACAAAATAGGAGCAAAGTTTACAAAATTGGACTACTGTTTACAAAATTAGAGCATTATTTACAAAACAGGAGAATATTTACAAAATTAGAGTAATGCTTGGAAAATAGGAGTAATGTCTACAAAACTGTAGTATTATTAAAAACAGGAGAATATTTACAAAATAGAAGTAATATTTACAAAACTGGAGTAATTTTTACAAAATAAAAGTAATGTTTAGAAAACTGGAGTAGTGTTTACAAAACATTTTCTTAGATATTAGCTTGAAAAAGAAGAAACAACTATTAAAGTGAAGTTTTCAGGCAAGCAGGCCCGGCATGGCCAAGGATGTTAAGGCGTGCGACTCGTAATCTGAGGGTCGCGGGTTCGTATCACCGCTGCGCCAAACATGCTCGCCCTTTCAGCTGTAGAGGCGTTATAGTGTGACGGTCAATCCCACTATTTGTTGGTAAAAGAGTATTCCAAGAGTTGACGGTGGGTGGTGATGACTAGTTGCCTTTCCTCTAGTCTTACACTGCTAAATTAGGGACGACTAGCACAGTTAGCCCTCGAGTAGCCTTGTGCGAAATTAAAAAACAAACAAAAACAACTAAGGCAGACAAGGACTGTAATCATTGAGAAAAAGTATCTTGAAAATGTGTCAGCGTCAACTGAAAGAACTCGCAGCTGAAAACCGCTTCTTGGAAGAAATGGAAACAAACTGGACTTTGTACACATTAGTATTCATACATACATTTACACTGTGTAAAAACATAGATAAAGCTAAAATGATGACAGAGTTGCTCATTAATTAATTTATATATTTTTATTTTCGTACCATTAACGACTCCTCTTTAGGGCTATTTATATATGACCGGATTTATAATTAATAATTTACTCATGCATTTTGAATTAACTTTCACAGAGTGTTTATTGCTAGAATATGAAGGAAAAAAGCGCATCCCGCGGGTCGCGTTATCGAATCCCATTTCCGAATATTTTCGCACTTTCAGCCTTGGGGGCGTTATAATCTGACGATCAGTCCTACAATTTGTTGTTAAAGAGTACCCCAAGAGTTAACAGTGGTTGTTGTTGATTGATTGTCTTCTCTGCAGTCTGTTACTTAAAAATATGAACGGCTGTGCTCAGATAGCCCTCAATTATCCTTGCGCAAAATTCAACAAAGAAACGTTTGTTTGTTTTGGAATTTCGCACAAAGCTACTCGAGGGCTATCTGTGCTAGCCGTCCCTAATTTAGCAGTGTAAGGCTAGAGGGAAGGCAGCTAGTCATCAACACCCACCGCCAACTCTTGGGCTACTCTTTTACCAACGAAAAGTAGGATTGACCGTACAATTATACACCCCCACGGCTGGGAGGGCGAGCATGTTTCGCGCGACTCGGGCGCGAACCAGCAACTCTCAGATTACGAAGCGCACGTATTACACAGCTCTTAGTACAACTTTCATTGAGGAAATAACGAAGTTCACTAAAATAATTATCCGATTGTTTACTGGTCGAAACAGAAAAAGAAAAGCCATTATTTTATTTTTTACTATTATCGTCCCATTAGTACTCTTTTAATCATTTATTCCTAATTTAGAAATTCATATCTGAGCTATGTGGCAGTTAACATGACTGTAGAATCAAGTTAACATATTTATGTCATACATACCTTACCTATTTTAAAACTGCTAAAAATGTGATTTTTGAATGTTAGCTCTTCACATAAATCAGTGGATGACGACAGTTATTTCTTTTCTGGAATGATATCCTCAGATAAAATTAAAGCTAACAAAATCAATTATATTTCCTCTGAAATGAATAAAAATTGTAAGTATTTTTTTCTACATAGAATAGCATATACACTGATCGTTTTTCTTGTTTTACTTCCGACAAATTCTTCATTTGAAATATCTGATATTTGCGTTTGCACGTTTCAAAACGAATTTTCGTCACATATTGCAGCGCTCTCTCAAGGAAACTTTATCAAATATTAAATGCGAGCCATATCGTAAACGTGAGCATCACGTGTAAAATGATCAGCTACTGGAGTGATGAAATAGCAGTATTTAGCTGCGATACGAAGAGCGAGCTAAACAATTGTCAACACTAAAACCGAGAAAAGGTGGTTGCTAGGTTTAACTAAAAAGCGGAATAGTTTAAAAATGTTAAAAACACTATTGTCAACGACCATGGAAGATAAAATAGAAAACTTCTTGTTAACGATTACAAATTTCTCTTTCAAGAATAAGGGTGAAATTAAAAATTAAATTGCATGAACATTTCGTGTTATTTCGCGTACTTAACGATGTTCTATATTTCCACTGTTCGAAACTCGTCGATTGGTATTAAATTGTACAGAGATAAGTTCATCCTTAGTTGTTTTTTTTTCAGTCTAACATCTGAATATCTTATTTGGATGTTTATATTAATTTAAATATTTTTGTTTCATTGGATGAAGCCTACTGAAAGAATGTGTTTTCAACTCAGTAATGTAAACAGTTTTGGATTTGTATCCCATGGTCTAAAAAAATAAAATAAGATAAATAAGACTGACACTGCTGCTCAGTATCAAGTATCTCAGTGTAGCAATGTTGATATTAAGAAAGATAATAAAACTGTCCATCTATATGACTATCTAACTATGCCATAATGCGTAACACGTTGTGAAAGTGAACTGTTTTTCAGTGCGTGATGACGAGAAATCCACTTGAAGTAAAAATGTATTCTCAAGATGGCTGGTATGGGTATTAGTACTTCAATTGAAATGAACCTAAATATAACCTAAGAAGGTCGAAACGTTGTTCTGTAGTTTATTTTAATTTAAGTGCTAATGCCCGTACCAACCGTCTTGAGAATACAGTATTTCTCAGTTCGAAATGTCGTCAATAATTTTGATCCACATTGAAACTTGTGGGTTCGGCACAAGTAGTTTTTACGTGGTAACTCGTGTAACCTTGTAAGTATGCTGTTGAAACAAACTTGATAACTTTGGGAGGATAGCGTGTGGAATCTCACGTGACCTCCGACAGTTCAGGACATCTGGAACCCGCGTTACGGACTAAACCTCTATCTTCCCAAGCCCTCGCTCTGGCGTTTCTCTTCTTCCGTAGTTTCATGTTTCTTGATGGTCCCCATGAGATTTTTCCAATGTTGATAGATATGCCACATGATTTTTGGAACCAGTAACAATTTAGTGATGTGATGCTTCAGTTAACTTCTCACGCAAGTTGAATCCCAAGGATTGTGAGCATGCGCATTATGTAAAAAATAAAGTAGCATCAATTGCTATGGTTCACAAAGTGCGTTAACTTTATAAAAATCAAATATCTAAGCATTGAAAATTGTTTGAACTTCGCTATCACTAAATTTGCAGAACATTTAGAAATGGTTTTGCAGTGGTACGTAAAAAACCCATTTTATCCATGTCGATAAAGAATTGTACAAGAGTAGTGAATTGTAAAAAATAATGAATGTTCAAAATTGATACAAAAATATGCATAGATGGAAAAGAAAATAGAATATATCAGTCAAAAAAATTAAATTTAAGAAAAAAGACATTGATTTTTCTGAAAATTCTAAACTTAATGAAATTAGTTGTTTAGACGTAACATATGTAAATTTAGCTCCAACATAGAACTCAAGTCCATCTACAGGTTGACTCTGGAGTAAACGTAATCTGTTATACTACAGTAGAATAATGTAATGAGACGTGTCCAATTTGAAAATTATTACTCCTCCCCACATACACACACTAGTGACACAGCAATATGTCTGTGGACGTACAACACTAGAAACGGGGTTTCGATACCCGTGATGGGCAGGGCGCAGAGAGACTTTTGTGCGGCTTTGTGCTTAACTACAAACAACAACGAGAATTTAGTCAGAAACGGTTACAGACAGAAACTATTAAAAATAGGATCACTGAAAATACACACCTGCTTAAAGATTTTATCTCTAGAAATGTTTAGTCTTATCAATTTTCATACATTCTACAGCCATACTGATAATAAACACTCATTTAATTTCTCTCCGTCAGTGATAGAACAGTTTATAAAGTTATAAAAGTGTATGTTTAGTTAATTACCAATTCATATATTATCTCGTTTTGAAGCTTGTTATTGGTGCAGTTACTTCACGAGCTAGAAGTTTTGAGCTTGGAAAACGTAAATATTCTTAGAAAGAAAATATTCGACCAATGTAAGTAAAACCAGGTTAGACGAACATTTTGCAGTTTTTAAATGTTCGAGATAAAAAGAACCAAGTGTTAGTAAACGCTCAGATACTGCATGGGAAAAATGTACTTTTTCAATATAGTTCTTCTAGTTTATTTTTGAGATACCTTATTTTATTTAACTCGTGCTTTTTTTTTAACCAACCACCAATTTAGTGCTCTTTATTCACGTTTTGTTTACAGAATATTAGTAATATGTTCAAGTTTAGTACGTTTTTATAAAAAGATCCACTTTTTAAATCAATAAAGCATAATTAACCCTGTTATTTCAGTGTTTTATGATGACACATAAACTGTGTGAACTTTTTATTTGTTTGTTTTTTCATCTGTGGCGAGCGAGTTATTTCGTGTTGCAGTAAAGTGTAGGCGTTGTGCTGTTAACACTTAACACCAAAGAAACTCATGCAGAATGAAAACGATGCGAAATTATTATAAAAACTGGAATCACGTGGCTCTTCACTTTTAAATGCTATCCAGTTAACAGTAATATCTAATTAATATTTTTCTTGCTTAAACTAGAGTAGCCATTCTGGTAGGCTAAAACGAAGTTAGAAACTTTTGGATTTTCTATTTTATTCAAATACTGAGCCTATTTTTATATGACAAGCGCATAATTATTATCTTATGGTAAATGAAGTAGTCAGTAATTTGAATATTCATGTATTAATTAATCCACTAAAAACTTTGTTCGAACCAGAATTTTTTTTATTGTAAATACTTTTGTTTTATCTGAATTTCGTGAAAGACTACACGAGAGCTATCTGCGCTAACCGTCCCTAACTTAGCAGTGAGACTAGAAGAAAGGCAGCTAGTCATCACTGCATACCGACAACTCTTGGGCTAGTCTTTTACCAACGAACAATGAATTAACCGCCACATCATAATGCCTCCATGGCTGAAAGAGCAAGCTTGTATAATGTGACGGGGTTTCGAACCCACAACCCTCAGATAACAAGTGGAGCGCCATAATCACCCTGCCATGCAGGGCTTATTTTATAATTTTTTTATTGAATAATTTCATATAACAAATAAAACAATTAAATTAATTGAAAATTACCTTCCATTTTAGGGCTTAGTCCCCTGAGCTGTGGGAGGTGACTGAGTATAACTACATACGAACGTAGGTTTTTCATACATTGAAAAAGAAAAACAAGTAAAATGATAAAGTTAATATAGTTAGGCTTGCCTCTTAAATAAATACTTAATAAAATACTGTTTAAAGTGAATTGTTAATTACAATATTATTTATAAAAATAATTATTTTTCTTGTACTAAATTGCTATAATATTTTAAATCACACTTATTACTATTTCTATACTGCCCCGGCATAGCCAGGTGGTTAAGGCGCCCGACTTGGAATCAGAGGGTTGCTGGTTTAAATCCTCATCACATTAAAGATGCTTGCCCTTTCAATCGTGGGTGCGTTTCTATGTAAAGTTCAATCTATATATTCGTTTATCAAAGAATAGCCCAAGAGTTGGGTGTTGATGAGGAGCTCCCTTTCCTCTAGTCTTACAATGCTAAATGAGTCCTCGTGTAACTTTACGCGAAATTAACAACAATCAAACAATATTATTTCTATAATTTATTTAATTTAGGCTTAGTTGCTTTTACTGTCTTCTGATAGCCATAATTTTATTAAAGTAATTTTGATAATCAACCTATATACAACTGTACGATATATCCATAATGATAACCACAGCCACAAATGTTTCTAACGTTATAATATTATTCTCATGATAACTGACGACAATCAACACCAGTGCTAACTTTATTGTATATCTAATATCTTTTTTTTCTTTGGGGGGGGGGGTATCTGTACATTCACGTTTGACAACTAACTTAACATTTCATGTCGTTGTGCAAATACACTACATTTGATTTCAGCCACTAAAACTAACTAACAAGCAATTAAACTACTTTCTCCAGCCACCAGTGCGTGGGTGATTTGGTGGGATGTGATCTATCTGCTAATAGTCGTCTAGAAGTCTTTGACAGCCTAAATCAACTTGCTGGACATGAAGGCATGTTGTTAAGTTAGGTCAACGTACTTATTTTCTATGTAGCATTCCTATAGAATGAACCAGTTAGTTCAATGTTTTTTTTTGTGTTTTAAATAAAAGAAAAATAAAATCACTTGGTATTTAGAAATAAATGTAATTAATAAATAGTTATTCTTAATTGTTGAAATAGATTGTTAAGTAATAAATATGTATTAGACGTTCTTACGTCATTGTGAAATTATAGCTTGCCGAATTTTTTAAATTAACCACATGGAATGTATTTTTTAGAGGAATAAAAATAACATGGTTTAAATAATGATATTAGCGTAAGCAATACGGGATGTTCTTCTTTTGTAGGAAGAACGCGATGTATTGTTGTAAAGTCTCGTATGGAAATTGTGTTCTCGGTTATAAAGCGTTATATGAAAAACGTGATACGTTGTTTTAACATCTCGTATAAAAATCGTGTACGCGGTTATAAAGCGTTATATGAAGAACATGATGCATTGTTGTAAAGTCTCGTATAAAAATCGTGTGCTGAATTATATAGAGCGTTGTGTGAAGAACTTGATCTATTGTGGTAAAGTCGCGTATAGAAATCGTGTACTCGGTTATAAAGCGTTGTGTGAAGAACGTGATGCATTGTTGTGAAGTCTCGTATAGAAATCGTAAACTCGGTTAAAAATCTTATATAAATAAATATTGTCTACTTTGTTATAAAATGCCCTACAAAGATCATGATGCGTTGTTAGTGTTGTACAGAGAACATGGTGCATTGTTATAAAGTGCTGTTCGAAGAACGTGTTTTTAAAAAATGTTATACGAAGAAAAGGTTTCATTGTTATATAGTGATATGTGAAAAATGTGTTTATACGAAATTTATTATGGACAAAATGAGTAGTTTCTTTAAACGAAGTTACATAAAACATAAAATGCTGTTTTAAAGAATTAAAAAAATCAGCAGTATTTTATGGGAAATGTGGTGTATTTTTACACTTTGTTTGGAATTGAGCACAAAGCTACACCACAATGGGCTATTTGTTCTTTGCCTACCACGGGTAGCATTGTAAATCCGCAAACATTTTGCTGTGTCACTGGAGTTTTTTTTTTTTTAATGCAAGTTCTGTTACAATTAAACAGCACATTGTCATGTAACCACTTAACGTTTAATCGTATTATTGTATTTCGATCTGTAATCGCTGAAGATTTAAACAATGTACTGTATATTGATGAATAAGGAACAGAATGGGTTTAAATATTTATTTTTATGAAAACATCGTATAGGTTATACCGTTACAAGGTAAATTGTTGTATTGATCTGATGCTTACACGTAGGGAAATTTCGCTCAACTGCTGCGTCTGTCTTTCGATATTTCATGTGATATTGTCATACTTTCTCAGTTACTCATATTTCTGATGTGCACTGGTGGTGTGAACATGCTCTGATTTTAATGCAAACTAAATTGGGTTGGCCTCTTTGAAAGTTCGCGCAAAACTACACGAAGGCTATCTGGACTAGCCGTCCCAAATTTAGCAATGAAAGTCTAGAGGGAAGGCTGCTAGTCGTCACCACTCACTGCCAATTCTTGGGCTACACTTTACCAACAAACATTATAACGCTCCTACAGCTGAAAGAGTTAACATGTTTGGTGGGACGGAGATTCGAACTCGCGACTTGCAGATTAAGAATCAGCACCTTAATGATCTGGCCTTAGACAAAACGAGAGAAAAAGACATTTATTAGACAACGTTTCAGGCCTCTGTTGGTTTTCACGACTCATTGGATTTGCCATCTTGAATGAACATTAACTAACAAGTATGTGTTTTTCCTTTGTGTGAAGCGACTAATTTTTATTCTTAAATTAGTAAAGTAAGTAAACGCTTGATTATCGATCCCTAATCACTAACATACTACTGTATTTTTCATGTGGCGGTGATTGCACAGCCGACAAAGTTATGCTTTGGAAGTTAGGTCAACCAGATGCGCTTGATAAATGAAAACATTTTGGAAACTTCAGGTATATCAAGAGGGAAACAATGTGGGCCTGCACCTAGATTCGTCGACTCTTAGCTGTTGTACATTTGAAAAGTGAGATATAAGATTAGAAAAACGCCATTTTCATTTATTAAAAGGGACAATTTAAAAATAAACAAACAAGTACTGAAATATGTTTGTTATTTTGAATAAAGACGTTCTGATTGCCTTGTTTCTTTCTAATTTTTGTCATTATTAATGAAGTTTATTGTTTCTTTGTAGGTTGGAAATTTCAGTCTATGTACCACTGCAACTTTACTGTTCATCTGTAGCTTTATTTCAGGAAGTTTCTTTCTTTTATCAGATCATGAAGTCCAAATGAAAGAAAATTAACAAATTAAAAAACGATGTAAATAAAAATACGAATTTTTGTTTTGTTTTATTATTTCCGACAAAAGACAATAAAATTAATCATTATGACACCTGGTATCATCCAGATGTTAAAACTTGCAGTATTAAATACGACTTAATAAATAGAAGTAAGTCTTGCTTTACTTGCTGGGCAAGGCATGGCCATGTAGTTAGGGCACTCGACTCACAATCTGATGATCGGGATTTCAAATCTCTGTAACACCAAACATGCTCGCCCTTTCAGCTGTGTAGTCGTTATAATTTTACTGTCAACCTCACTGTTTGTTGGTAAAAGAGTAGCCCAAAAGTTGGCAGTGGGTGGTAATGACTAGCTTACTACCCTTTAGTCTAACACTGCTATATTAGGAACGGCTAGCGCAGATAACCCTAGTGTAGCTTTGCGCGAAATTCAAAACAAAGGAATAAAATTTTACTTGGTAAATGAGATGTCGTATAATATGTACGCAACAATAAAGTCCATGTTTATTGGTTATGACTTCACCAGTCAGTATCCAACCATTTATCAGATAAAATTTATATGTTCACGCTGTCAATTTTCAATAAATTTATCTTTATGATCTGTCTGCCGGCAGCTACATTTTTCGTACACACGGGACACATGAAACCATCGTTTCCACAGGTTAAGTACCATACCAGTCTTAATGGTGTTTTTTGGAACTATATATATTTGTTTATGTGATGAACGTTAAATCTCCAGGAATAAGTTGTGATTACCGAAAGCTAGTTTTATCCAGTGGAAAGTGTGCAAGCTGTAATGTGTTGCGTCAATGAGATCTTAAAATACATATTTTAAAGTAAGTTTAATACCTAAATAACTTGGATATAATTCCCATGAATTATAATGAAAACGGAAAGACGAGTTAACATTTGTCCACTTCCTTTTATCTTGTTTCTAGCTGTACCATACGTAACTCTATTCAAACATCCAAGTTCCTTTTTATTTTTTTCAGTCTCTATATCCATTGTTTCTGCCATATTTTTACTCTTCTCTCTCTAAGTTCCGTCTTTCCGAGTTTTGTTCCTTAGTTTTCACTCTTTTCTATTCTATTTAATTTCAACTCAAGATGTTTTTATATTCCTCTTTGTTTCCCGGAGAAACAGCGGTAAATTTAAGGACGTAGTTCGTGAAAATCCGTGGTTTGATTCTCCACAATGGACACAGCAAATAGTCCAGTGTAGCTTATCACCAGGAAACAACAACAGCGTTCTCATCCTTCCATTCACTCTTCTGAATACAGTTTTCTGTCTTTCTCAGTCAGTTCAAACTATATCCATTCCTTCCTCCATCATCTTGTGTAACCATTCATTTGAGTTCTGATCTCTCCTCCGATACCTCACGATATTTCCAAGATACATCGCTTCTTTTATCTTTTTATCCATTAAAGCCTTCTCCCATCATTACTTCATTCATTATGCAACAGTTATGCTAAGTGTTGATAAGTAACAAAACATCCTAAAACATACATGATATTCACCTAACAGTAACACTATTTTTCGAAACTCCTACTTACCACAGAGCAATGGTTCAATTTTTGAAACATTTTTTGGTTGTTGATCTTCATAGACAGAATTATCTGGTTTGATTAGTTTAGGTTCACAACGACAACACGTATTTTTTTTCCACAAAGTTTCTAGTATCATTACTAAAGCTACATTTAAATATCTTATTGGTACAAAGCCTATCCTCACAATTCCAAGAAAATTTCGTCCTGGTGGTGAATTAAAAATAAAATTGAAAGATAACCTTCTTTTCCAGATTTACTCAGTCATTAAACCCTTTTTTGGTAAAGTTTATGTTATCTTTATCATGAGTAGAGTTTTGTTTAGAAATGCCAAAAATATGATTCAATTTACTGATACTTGGTAATGTAGTTAAAGAATATTTAATTAATAAAATGTGTTTCCGAGAGCAATTTTTTGGACTATTTTCATCACAAAATTTTGTTTTTCATTTTTCATATACGTTTTATGGACACATAGGTTTTAACTTACACTTATTATAATAATTTAAAAAAGCCACCATGAAACCTACATCAGCGTGTATACGTTTTTAATGCTGCAACTCATCAGTTTGTTTTCATGCGATCATCGGGTGTTATTATTAAGTTTTTTTCATTCTGAAATATTTTGGATTGGCTTCTTATCAACTTCTGGAAATGAGCCAAATCTTGGTCAAGAGAAAGTAATACGTCCTAGTTTATAATTTCTGAAGCCTTACTCATTAGGAGTAAATAAATATAAAACATATGCCACATGTTTGTTGAAAGTTCACAATATTTACTCGACTGAATAATTTAAGTTAATTGTTCGGAGGATTTCAGTAATACGAAGTACATTAGTGATGTTCTATTGTTTTAGTTAATTGTTTGGATAATGTAAGTAATAAAGAGTAAATCAGTGATGACCCATTGTTTACGTTAAGTGTTGGATGATTTCAATAGCGCAGAGTTAACCAGAGATGATCCATTGTTTAAGTTAATTGTTGAGACGATGTCAGTAATACAGAGTACAATAGTAGTGACCAATTATTTAAGTTAATTGTTGGTAAGATGTCAGTAATACAAGAGTACATTAGTGACGTCCTATTGTTCAAGTTAATTGTTAAGAGGATTTGGGCAGTTATTAACAGTTAGGCACATTGTTTTAAACAGATTTCCAATTCACGAATGATTTATTTGTTTGTTTGTAATCAAGCGCAAAGCTTCACAATGGGCTATCTGTGCTCTGCTCACCACAGGTATCGAAACACGGTTTGGTGTGAATTCTCAGACATGCCGCTGTGCTAGCGTGTGGTGGGTTAACCAATGAAGAAGTTTGTTTTCTTTAAGATAACGAATTTTTTGTATGAAAATTCTTAATACAGGAACTATCTGAATACCATTCTAAAAACAAATTTGTTTAAATAAAAATTAAATAAAAAGGGGCAGTTTTATATTTGTCCTTCTTTTTCAAAACTTTCGTCTTTTATGTACAGTTTCAGAAGTCTGAATGCACCAAAATGAAGAACCTACTTTAAACAAGTGCTTATTTTTTATAGTCCAAGTAATTAAAACTAACGTTTTAGTGAAACATGAAACACATGTTTACCTTTTCTGTATAACCGTCAAGGCGAGATTCTAAATTTTGAATGATGTTGTCAGCCGAATATGTTTTTAAATTTTTTCATAGCACTTGTTGGTAACATTTTTGAGCTTTGGTTTACTGTGATTGCTCTAGGGACGATTCGAGAACGCTTATTCACTCCTCTCCCACACGAGGATGTCACGTGCTCTGTAAGGCCTTGTGGGAAAGTGGGCTATGATTTCAGCACATCTTATATACTTGTATAACCCATCTATTTTCTCAATATCTTATGTCATAAGGTTAAGGAATCATGGAATGGGAGCATATAAATAAGTATGCTGTGAATTTAAAAAATAAGTTTTAAGAAATGTGTCTGTGTAATGAAAGAATATGTTTTAAAATAAGCTGTGCAAGTCACTCACATTTTATTTAGAGTAATGGTAGTTTGATAATGGTGTTTAGAAGTACCAGTGCATGTCATCAACAGGTCTTGATAAATATCTTTACTAGCATTCCGTAAATGTATCCGAATCACCGCTGGTAGATGACATCCAAAATGAATCATTGTCCACCACTTTAAATCTCTTATTCGCCTTTTTTAGTATTTTGCATCACAATAGATCGCATCAAATAAGCTATTTATTTAGGGGTTAAAACCTAGTGGTTAGCGTGTCAGGCTTGAAAGATGGTTCAAAGTTTGAAATGCGATGCACTTGAACACATTCTGCACTTTCAGTTGTAGATGACAATGGATCCTGATATTCATTTCCAGGAGTCACACAAAACTTTTGTGGCAGGGAGCGGGCTACCACACAGGATTTGCTTTACAGTGTCTCGAGTCTATCTTTTGTATATTATGTTGCATTACGTTATAATTATGTTTTAGTTATTCTGAATAGTAGCTGTCTCTTCGGATATAAGCTCTAAATATTTTGTAACCAGTTGGTGACGGATATTTTTGACTAACTGGTTTCTTCTCTCTGGTCATAAATTCAAAATAAAAGACAGCTATACCTAAGTCCTTGGGGTCTCTGATCTGACCATTAGACAACTGTGTGCATTGGGTGGTGTACATTGGAAAATATTAAATACCAATTACTATTGGGGTCAACAGAAAAAAACTAAATTTTGTCAACGAGTTCGAAGTACCAATATTGTACACACAACTTTCTTATTTTAAAATGCATATATTTATACGTCAGGATTTTTAATTAAGGTGTTTGTATTGGTGTTACGTGTCATATGATAGTCGTGGTGTCGTCATTATAACTTTCTTAACAGATTAAGAAACGATTTGTGAGTCTAAATGTATCTCAGGACGACTAGTATGGTTATGAAAATTTCTATTAAAATAGAGAACAACGTTTCGACTTTCTTAGGTCATCTTGAGTTTAACAAAGTGAGTTTCCAAACTTCTAATGGGTTTTTCGTCATCACAGATTTGTGAATCTCTTACAGTGGACTATTGACTACTATGCTAGAAAGGTTACTAGTTGTTATCTATCGGTTGGTTCAATTTTATCGTTGTTGTTATTTTGCTTTAATATTAAATGTATTTTAAGGGAGAAACAGAGATACTAGAAAGCGTCACGCAGGAGAGAAGACGTGCAAACAAGTAAAATTCTTACATTAGCACCTACTCTGAATTTTGGCCTCTTTTATGGTCGAATAAATCAAAAGGCATTCTTATATTTCTTTACCGAAACATCTAAAAGAATTCGACCAAGAATATAAACCATTACAACACTAGTGTCAAGATTGTAAAAATAAAATAAAATTCAGAATGAACTTCAACACATCAGATCGATAATTAGCTTGAAATGTTGAATAGTGAAATATGACCAAGAAAAGATAGAAACAGAAAATTAGAAGAAATAGACAGGAAATGGAAAGGAGATAAAAAAGAAAGAGAAAAGAAAATTAATAGACCAGATGGAAAGATACGTGAAATTAAATTGACAAGAAGTATACAATTAAGAGAAAGAAACAGCAACTTTTACCCTAAAGGGGCTAGGAGAACAACACATAAGATTTATAAAAAAATTATAACTAAAAATAAATTTTATGAAGGATAATATCGAGAAAGCATTACAAATGTACAAAAGGACATCAATGAAATAAAAGGAATGATTAAAGGACATCAATGAAGTAAAAGGAATGATAAGAGGATATCAATGAAGTAAAAGGAATGATTAGAGGTCATCATTGAAACATAAGGAATGATTAGAGGGCATCAATGAAGTAAAAGGAATGATTAGAGGATATCAATGAAGTGAAAGGAATGATTAGAGGATATCAATGAAGTAAAAGGAATGAGTAGAGATCATCACTGAAACATAAGGAATGATTAGAGGGCATCAATGAAGTAAAAGGAATGATTAGAGGATATCAATGAAGTAAAAGGAATGATTAGAGGATATCAATGAAGTAAAAGGAATGATTAGAGGTCATCAGTGAAACATAAGGAATGATTAGAAGGCATCAATGAAGTAAAAGGAATGATTAAAAGACAACAATGAAGTAAAAGGAATGATTAGAGGTCATCAGTGAAATATAAGGAATGATTAGAGGACATCAGTTTAGTAAAAAGAATGATTAAAGGATACCAATGAAATAAATAAAGAAGTAAAAATGA
The DNA here is from genome assembly GCA_011833715.1 of Carcinoscorpius rotundicauda. NCBI lineage: Eukaryota > Metazoa > Arthropoda > Merostomata > Xiphosura > Limulidae > Carcinoscorpius > Carcinoscorpius rotundicauda. The sequence goes on from CM022395.1 coordinate 55,999,474, forward strand.
CATCAGCAAAATACAAAAGGTCATTAGTACCAAGATAAAATATCTGAAAACGGAACTGAAAAATTCAAGAGTCAAAACAGTTAATCTTCTGATTGCACTTGCTCAAGAATTCCAACATTAAAAACTAGTAACTATGGAATAAGAAAACCCTGTTACCAATATTACCGTATCATATATGACTGTAGTTCAGTTTTGTAAATATTGACTGTGTATTTCGAGAAATAAATCGACATGCAAGAAACTGTATTAACTAGAAGTGAAATTAGCATGTAAGTGAATTTTTTAATTAGTGTCTACTATTAACGTAATCTTACTAGAGAACTTATAAAACCTTTGACCAAACGAAAAAATGCTTTTGTCATCGTTAGGTGGATTGCATTTTCTTTCCTCTTCTTTCTTTGCCGAAATAACAAAACCAACAATCGAAATCATTATAATATCACGTCTGTGGGAATACCCTGCCCCTGGTGTTCATCTCAGAACGTATGGACGTTTTTGAAATGTACATTTACATTATTAACAATATTTACGTTTTGCATAGTTTTTTTCTTTTGTCTAAGCTGATATTTCACTTTATGAGGTGTTTTCTTTTCAATAACCATTTAAGTAACCATGTATATACATCACTTTGTAAAAGTGTTAGGACAAGAGAATATTTTATGATTCTTTCCATTTTATGGGTTAATTCTTCCACGCTTTTACAGAATGTACATTTCAACACTATAGTAATGCTTCATTGATTCCTGTTGACAATTAAATGAACCAGTGTGAAAATACTTAACTACTCTTTAGAATTCCTATGTATTTGTACCAAGGGAAAGTCATCAGGGTTCTGCTGGAATGAACATACTGATCAAATTTAGAGCCTGAAATAACTGTCATGGTATGAAATGCTTTAACTTTAAAGAAATAAACTAGCAAGGAGTTAACGTATGATACCGATACGTGTTAGAAGAAATCAATTTAACAGCACTTCTTAAATAAGCATTAGTAAAAATAATGTTTAACACTACATATTAAGTTGTTTTTTTAACATACCATGGCCCCAAAAAATCCGTAGAGAACTGTCAGTAGAGGAGAAATTTTGTTTAAAAGCTTTATACAATGCTGATTGGACTTTTCTACAAGTTACTGCAGGCTTGAAATGGTTCATAAACAAGCACACCCTAGATCTTGAGACTGGGACAGATAACATTGAAAATAGAAAATGAATAGGCAGAACACCTAAACTCAATGATACTGATGTTAAGTATTCTCAACTATTCAACCTTTCGGACAGAAAAAAGACTGCAACTGATCTCATGTATGAGATAAACGACCATGTACCTAATGAAAGAAATGTGTCCAGATCTACAGTATCAAGAAGAGTCAACGAGAATGTAATATTTAGTCGTATAGCAGTTAAAAACCGTTATTTTGATCTCCAAATATTGTCAAGAGACTGAAAATTCCTAAAACGTACAAAGCTGGATTCTTCATTATTGGAAAAGGGTGTTATGGACAGATATCTCCAAGTTTGAAATATTTAGTTCAAAGTGTAGGTTGTATGTCTAATTGAAGAAAGTTGAAAAATACTTGTCTCAATGCACAGCACTTGGCATTAAGCATGTGGAAGACATTGTGACGTTTTTATGCTGAGACAACAAGAGATCTTTGTAAAATAGATGGAATAATGGATCAGTACAAGTGCCATAAGATACTGATCCGTCATGTGATGTGCATATTATTGGTAAAGGATTCTACCATCAAAATTTAATGACCCAAACACTCATACAACCTATGCAGAAATTGCTTGCCTGAGAAAAAAGTTGTTGGAGTCACTCAAATATGCAATGGCCTCCACAGAGCCCCGATCTCAACTCAATTGAACAAATCTGGGATTTGATAAATCAAAAAACTTGACGAATCAAAAATTACTTCTAGAGAAACTTTATGGGAGTGTATTAGATATATATGGAGCAAAATTTTAAAAGACACTTTGTTTATGTTATTTGAAAACAACACAGTGCAAATAATTATTAAACTTGTGAGCCTTTTCTGGTGTCTGTAAAAATAAATAAATAAACACCGATTTCAGAAAGTTATGGAAGAGGCCTGCCCTTTATTAGGCTTGATAATGTAAACTTACTTACGACTATCTTTATTCGTTACACAGGTAGAGGTAATTATAACGAAATTTAGATTGCGCCCCTATAGAATTTTATAAAATGTTTTATCCAGTGTCGACCCAAGAAGGTTTTTAATAGGACAAATAAAACCTGAAAAGGGGAAAAATATAAATACACAACTATAACTTTACTTCATCATTGAAATAACATTCGACAAACTTATGTATATAATAATAAATCATTATTCTCAATAATTATTCACATTTCACAAGTGGGCGAACCGGAAGACGCGTAATTTTAAGGAAGATTCAATCTAATGGCGTCATCATTTGTTTTTTATGCCATGTAAACTTTGTTCAGTGAAAGATGTTTTCTCCTTAAGATATCTTCTGTTGTACTTTGTACTCATTTAAGTATCAAAGGTTGATTAACTTTATGCTTATAGGATATTAGAGGGCGTATTAACGCAGAGCAAGGATTACGTTTGTTTGTTATTAAGAGCAATCCTACACAATGTGCAATATCTGCTTTGCCCACTAAGGGTATCGAAACCCAGTTTTAACTTTATAGGCCTACAACGAACTTACCGTCATCTGTATATAGACGAAAGCAAGGATTAAATATCCTGCGGTAATACATCGTGGATGTGTGTAGGTTTCTATTTCCTTATTCATCTCTTTTTTTTTTAATTCTTCATAAACCTAACTGGTTATTTCTAGCGTTTGATTAACTGTACCATGATGCTCTGTATATCGGACTTTTGAACCCACGATGCCTAAACTAAAGACTCTGTGTTGCTCCCACATTGTTGTTTCCAAACACATCACGTGCGCCACATGTGTGATATGTCAGAGTTAGAAATAAATTTTTGCATGCATAAATTATATAATCTTTTGAAAATGAAACTATATTTTTAAAGATATGCAAAACAGAGCAATTTTTTTAAAAAAATACTATAGAAAGAACTGAAACACTTTTGTGTCTTTCGAATTCTATTTTTCGCTGTCAACTTTAAGGCTAAAAAGCTATGACAAATAAACTATTCATACTAACACAGTGATTTGTCAATGCTGTTTCTAATCCACTATTAGTATCTTTTGTTTCCTGATACGAATAAAAACAGCTAATTTTTATATTAATAAACCAAAATTATATCCTCAATGAAGTGACACAAAATAAAACTAAATACCGAATTAAGTTGAACTGATTTCTCACTTTTTTCATTTCTTCTCGGATATGGATGATAGGTTTTTCGGCGAAGTAATCTTTTATCTGGATTTTTGATAAGTTGGTCGTTTCAAAACCGTACAGTATCTTATTATTTTAAGTTAATGGCTACAGACAAAAAACGCTATTTATTTGGAGCTTTGTTTTGTTGTAAAGCGCAAAGCTGAACAATGGACTATCTGTTCTCTGCTCACTACGGATAACAAAACTATTATTTTATTATTTTAGACTACAGAATTATCGCTGAGCTACTGCTGGGCTATAAATTACACTATCTGTATGTAGACGAATAAATCAACACTGTAAAACAGTCATGGAATATAGTGTAAAAACCAAAGTCGAGAGGTCCATTGTGAAACCGTGGCTTAAAAAACAAAATTAAAATTATCCGTTGCCAATCCTTGTCATTATTTATTAACTCATAACAGAAAATGTCTTTGTTCTATCTGTCAAGCGTGATTTAAACGTAAATCTCAAACTAGCTTTCCGTTAAAAAAGATGAGATTATGCATTAAGAACTGAGTGCATCAAACCACAACATCTCAACTTCTACTGCCTTTTACTGTTTGTAGTAGGAATAAATCACCATATAGTTCGACATTTGTATAACTTCCAACCTCTAACCTTTAAATAATTACTATCAAATGACAGTAATTGGTATATATATATATGCATCTGTATATGAGCTACTTAAAAACAATAAGTTAAATTAATATGTCGTAGTTTTGTTCTTTTACTGTAGACAACAAAAACTATTCTTAAATATTTAGGTGTTAGTAAAAGGGAATTTTATATTTATATTTGGCTATTATAGTTCACTTACATGCAATATGACATGTACAATTTTACACAGTTTGCTCATTATAATGCGAGATTCTGTCTTCAAGAGTTCATCAGTGTCTTGTGCTAACAGCAGTTCAGTCCCAGACTGCAACGTGTTCAGGGGTTAAAGCCGTTATGGATGGAATCTTTCTCTCGTCTGATTAGCGACTAGTTGTAACCCTTTAGGTTCAGAACCTGTGGTGCTACACAATGTATTTTACATCTTTGTTGCTATTCCTTCACTTTGTTCCAACTTTTGTGGAAAATAGACGTACTAATCTGGTATCCTACAATTTAGGTCACATTTAAAATGTTCTGTATTGTTATTGTCAGTTCATGGGCTTAGAATTTCTGTTCGTGTAAAACTTTACTTAATTGATATTTTGAGTGTATGTGTTTAGAATTAAGCACGAAGCTAAACAATGTGCTGTCTGTGCTCTGCCCACCAGGGGTATCGAAATTCGCTTTCTAGGGGTGTGAGTTCGCAGATACACAGCTGTGCTACTGGGGGAATGATATTTTGAAGTAACAATGTTGTAATAAATGTACTAGATACATAGTTGACCATTTTATTAGGACCTATACCTAATAATAAGTAACAGCCATGATACGACTTGACATACAATACATAGGATACATTCAGTCATTAGCAGCGTAAGTGCTTCATGAAATGAGATAAAGAGAAGATAGTGATGGTGAATGTCTTTCAAGTTAACTTCACACACATACCTGCACAACTTCGATGGAAACATTATTGTCTTCAAAGTATAGCTGTTCTCATCAGGTACAGGAAGCGCTGTTGTATCACTTGATCAGAAATTATAATTAGGTAATCTGTAGTAATGCTAGTAAAACATGTCCAAGACCACGACTCCACCACCGGAGGTCTAGATATTTGGGACCACATACAAGAGAGTGAGTTATCCTCATGGATTCTTCCAAAACCTGTCTCTCTCATCTGTGCAAGAATTCATAAGGTGTAATAAATTAGAAAAAATTATCTTTCACCCTACCTATTACTCCAATTTCTACACCCTTTTCACCTTATGTAATAGTATCCTACTGCCCCTCTCATTTTGTTGCAACATTCTTCGGAGGAAATGAAGGGGACTATCTTACACTGAATGTCTGTCGAATGGTGTATTCTTTGAAGATGGTCTGACTTTACCATTCTTTCTTTTCTTTCTGTTATTATGTGTTTGCGATCACAATTACCCCTCGTAGCAGAAATTCTTATTCACATTTTACCATTATTGATAAGCTCGAATGACCAAGACAGCCTACCAACAAAACTGTCATGACCGCTGTGGCACCTGCTGGACAAAAACCAATTATCATGCCTCTTTTGAATGCTGCAGTGCCTTTTTCTTTCCTCATGTCTCTTAGGCTAACAGCAAATGTTGCTTTCCTAGTCATTTATAGTGTTACAGGGATCACCTGACTCAATTTGGGAACAATCTCATTTGTGAATTTTATTAGGGTTTACTTACAGTTAGAACAGAATCTACGAAATGTAGTCCAGAAGCTCTGAAACTTTATTTTTTATTTTGCTGGGCTCCAGTTTGAAAGAAGTTTAGGTGTGACAACCCCCGCCCACCCACATGAAATGATAATAAATCACTTACGTCCTCTAAAATATCCGTAATCGCAATATTTTTCGTGGCCTGGCATGGCCAAGCGCGTAAGGCGTGCGACTCGTAATCTGAGGGTCGCGGGTTCACTTCCCCATCGCGCCAAACATGCTCGCCCTTTCAACCGTGGGAGCATTATAAGTGACGGTCAATCACACTATTCCTTGGTAAAAGAGTAGCCCGAGAGTTGGCGATGGGTGGTGATGACTAGCTGCCTTCCCTCTAGTCTTACACTACTAAATTAGGGACGGCTAGCACAGATAGCCCTCGAGTAGCTTTGTGCGAAATTCCAAAAATCAAAAAACAAACAAAATAAATAAAAATGTTAAAAAAGTATATTTAATTAGCTATACTCATTACCAGGTTGATTTTTACTTTCGCTCTAAATAGTTACTTTGTTCTGGTCAGAAGTTAGTATTAATTGTAAATAAAATATTAAAAATAGTTTTGGTTTCAGTAACAAATAATTTTCATTTAAATTCAAACGACATTCGATAGGTAAATCAATTATGTATTATTCCAATTACTATATAAAATCCACATAACCGTTGAAAAGTGTTGTCGTCACATGGATTATTGAGTTGAATACGTTCGAAAATCAAAACTCGGATAAACGAACCCTGACAAATGACTACAAAACTGTACGAAACATATGAAACTATGTTTAATGTGTTACCTACTTTTGTTATTCTGAAAACAAAATAAACGTTTGAAACAATAATTGTAGTATAACTAAAAATATTTTCTAGCTCATAGCATACCAAGAAGAAAGAAAGAATATTTTAAGTAATTTTTGATAGAGAATTACAAATTGACAAGACTTAGCTTGTAATGGATAGAGCTGCCATCTAGTGTCAATTGTTAAAACGTAAAAAGTTTTACGATTATTATAACAATCATTATACAGAATCTTCATGCTTAGATTTCTTACTGCAGCTTTTAACAATTTTAGAGCAGGATACTTTCGCGAAATGATGTTATAGCAGCAACTCTATGTATTTTACAAGCGCTCACTGAGTAAACCCTTCCTTTTTAACATAAACTCTATTATCCTTTTAGCTACAAAACGATTCGTTCATCTATACATTATAGACTACTTGTTTTGAATTAAGCACAAAGCTACACAATGGGCTATCTGTGTTCTGCCCACCACGGGTATCAAAACCCGGATTTTACGGTGTAAGTCCGCAGACATACCGCTGAGCCACTGGGGGGCCTATAGACTAGTTATGAACAATTTTGAAAATATGCATCTTCTATGCAATTGTGAATGCGCCAATCCTATATGTATATATTTTTTACAAAATTATAAACTATTTCAATGTTTACTCAGTTCAAACCTTTGTATATCACACACATTCTTCCTCTTATAGTGTTACTAATTTAATTAGTATAATGGTATACATGATTTATGTAATAAAAATAACAGTAAAAACAAACATATCTTTTATCAACGTTTTTTATGCAATATAGGTAATATTTATGAAAATATCAAGCAGGCGTTGTTTTATAAACACACTTTCCACTTTCTTGTTGATGCGAATTTTCATTATATTTTATAAAGATCTTAAAAGCCCATATAGTTTTTGCTTGAATTTATAGTTTTATGTATTGTACCAATGATAGTTTACTTTATATGCACATATATATACGTATTTGTAAAAATCTAACAATATAACAATTGAGTGTTAAAATCCGTAAGTTTGAATCTAATACTGCTTGAAACTGTTAAAACACATAGATATGTATAAATTTTCAGAAAGATATAATATAAATATTGACACAGAAAAGAAACTACGTGCCTACATAAAAATGACATCTTTATAATAACTTCCTAATAACATTATAAACTTTTCTTTCGTAAAAATAATTCATGTTGTACTATCGAAGAGCCTTTTGTTGTAAAGAATCACACGAACTCAAAGACCTTTTCAGTGGGGTTTTGGTATCTTTTCGGATTTACAACGCTCAAATTTAAGGCTTGAACCCCGTGGTCAGCAGAGTATAGACAGCTAGTTGTGTAGGTTTGCGCGAAAAAATAAACAAACTCGGTGTATTGATAGTATTCTAAGTATGGTCAATTATTGACTGATTTGGCATTTGTTTGACACAAAGAAAAGATACATATTTCCCTATAGTAACGTCACTCACCCAAGTCCTTAGAAGAAAAGCAACCTGAAACCTTTAACTCTTTCTGCGATTTCACAGCGGGTGCTTAATATTATGTTTATTTGAAGAGAGCCACGAAGAACGGGGACTGCTCAGAACATCTGTTTCCGGTTTAAAAGAGGGGTTTTGAAATATAATATTCCGTATCGCAAAGACATCATTTGAGTCATTTCTCCACAGCTGGAAACTGACAAGATGTAAGAATGGATAAACTGTAATGACTGTTTATTGATTTGCTGAGAAACTGACCTACGGCTAACCTAGTTTCTGAGTTCAGTGTACCCCCTTCCCTACCCTAATACCAAGTTGTCTGAGAGTAAAACTAAGAGATACCGTGTAGTCCTTTTTTTGTGTGTCAAGAATGAACGTCTAATGATGTTAGAGAATGTATTTCTCACTTCCTTACTCCCAGTTGTCTGTAAAGAAAACTTAGCATATATACATATATATATGTATCCAAGAATGTCTAATGAAGATGTTGCAGGCAATATTTTCTTTATCTTGTTTTTCCTCCAAATATCTGGTCGTTTCGAAAGAAAAACAAGAGAAAATATATAATTTTCTTTTAGTAATTCATGTCTAAGTATGATTTTACAGGTAGTACTCCTCTCACCTTTCTTCCTCTATATACCGAGTTGTCTGGAAAAGCAATTTGGAAATATCGTATAGTTTTTTTGACGGACAACAGTTTAAGAGCTATGTTTTAGGCACAGTTTTTATCAGGGTATAGGTTAAAAAGGCAATGATATGCAAATAATTATAGCTCTTGAGTCTGGGATGTTTAATGTTCTCACAATTTTTTCTTATTATCAGAGTATTCGTTCTGCACTGTTCTAATATAACCTCAGCTATACCGTCTTTGTAATATAAAAACCAACAGTATCAAGAGCTTAAAGTCACTTCTTTTAATGAAGAATGTACAAATATGGTAATCTTTATAATCATCTGATGAGCATGCTCGTAAACACATTAATGCAAAGAACTACAGACATGGTAAAACACGTGTCATAATGTGTGTGTGTGTGTACATGCACTAACATATACTTATACTAGCGATATCTTTTGAAAAATGAGCAATTTTTTTATTTAATGTCTATCAGAAAATTACATAAATTGTAGTCAATTTGATGTTAAGTGTCGTTGGAAATTCTTGGGAACACAATATGATTAAGCACTTCTACAAAATTCATGGATTAAGTTACTAAGTACCTAGTCGTGCATAAAATCGAAAGAGAAACAGAACCGTTTTGACAACATTTCTTGACCAACCTTAAGTAGATCAGATTATTCTGATACTTTTCTACGATTTCCTTTGAGAGGATCGGAATTTTAAGAAGATTAGTTTTTGATTTCGGGTAAAGTAATAATAATGATTGCTACTCTTTTTACAGCTGGGAATACGTAAAAAAGATTGTGTCAAGTGTTTATTTCTGTCTGCTTTACTTTGATGATCAAGGCAGCACAAACACACTGGCTGGCTCACATTAACTACCCTGTTTCTTTGTTGTTTTTAATCTTGTAATTAATCGTGATTTCTGCAGTGTGCTTCTAATTTTATAAAATGTTCATTTTTAAAAATTCGAAATCTTTCAAAATAACGTTTCTCTATAACTTTAATGCAAAGTATTGCTTGTAATAGCGAGAAAAATACAGATACAGAATTTCTTGATGACGAGAAACCCTCTTGAAATGAAAATGTATCTCAGAACGGCTGGTATGGGTATTAACCCCTTTATTGATAAGGAGAGAGCAATGTTTCGATCTTTGTAGGTCATCTTCAGGTTAACAGTGTTAATACTCATAACAGCCATTTTGAGATACATTTTTATTTCAAGTGGGTTTCTCATCATCAAGAAATTCTGTATCTTTAGTATATTAATAAATACGTTTATGTGGTTATTTGAGAGATGGGGTGTACGTCGTAAAAGTAATTGTCAATCATGTTATTCGAGTAAAAGAACCCAACAAAGCATTTGTGACAATAGGTGTGAACGGTCGTTGACTTCATTCGTGACACTAGCCCAAAATTATGAATGACTATAGCTTAATAATAGTTAATGAGATTTGTTATTTATTGTCATTATTACATATGTAATTTCTGTTAAGATTTTGTACGCAAGATGAGTTAAGCGTAGTCAGTGGTTATCATACTAGTTTGTAGATTATGCGATTCAAGGCTCGATCCGCTAGTAACTGTGGATCACGCTCACCAGTTTCAGCTGTGAGGTTTTATAATTATTACTGTCAACTATTTTATTATGTTAATAGTAACCATGCAGGTAAGCGAGACACTGGCCAATGCTATTCCTCTGCTCCGTTGCAAAGTTGCTCTGTTTAAGCAGGTTAAACTGGACTGGCTATCAGATGTGTTTGTTAACCTTCAAGCGACTTGTAGCTATTTCTATTTTTTAAACTTTGCCTCTTAAGTGTGAAAAGTTCACTCTTTATTAAAGTATATTGTTAAAACAGATGTTCCTGTATAAAAACTTGTGAAGATACTGTGCTCCATGTAACGAAATTTAATAATCAAAATAAGATAAGGTAAATACAGTATATTATTGATAGGACTATCAATTTTTAATGCTATCAGAATAAAATCTGAATATAATTTTACTAAAAGGCAATAAAATTGTAAAGGGAATGCTTTACATTTTTAGTGGACATGTGTTATAAAATAAGCAAAGGTTGAGGTGATTAACATTCATTAATGAAGCTCTTTAGCTGTAAATTTGTTTTTGTGTGTTCATAAAATCATTTAAGTTGCTTTAAAACGATTTAGAAACAAGTTTTGATACATCATTTATGCATATATGTAAACTCTGTTACTATTATAACTATTGGAACATGTAAAACAATGTATATGGTCATTGCAATATTTCTATATTTTTTATAAAATTAGGTTTTACTACAGTATTGAGGTTCTTAGTTTACAATGGATAATTGTATTGAACTTTGATATTTAAGGTTTTTATTTCAACTAACCAAATCAGTTTGAGAGATAACCTTTATATAGCATGTTTATTAAACCTAATTCTAATTTTCAAAATCAATTCTTTGAGGTTTTAAAGGGCTAACTTAGGAAAATTTTAAAGCTATTTAATACATTGTAAAAGCTACAAGTTACAGTTTTGTTCTTCGTATTCCTTTCTAATAGATACTGTATGAGACCTTGTATATTTATAGGATTATTAAATCCACTTTTGTTCCACATCCCTGTAATATCTAGATTGCTGAACAAGACTTTTTGTTTACTATTTTTGAATTAGGTACTTAAATAATTAAACAGAAAAGGTAAGAGGTGAATACACTAATTTAAGTGTTTAGAGTTTAATATTATGAAGTCAAAACCAGATTATAGATACAATGATGTAATCACCTCTTTCATATGCTGCAGTTTTGTTTAATTTATGAATATGCAATTAATATTACAAAAGTAATTATTTTATTTGAGCAAAGTTGAAAAATTATGAAACATATATGTAATAAATTGTTGGATTTGGTGATACAGAAAGTTTGGTTTAAGTGTTAGAGTATTATCTTTTACAATATATGTCTGTATTACCATGTGATCCTTTTATCAAGGCTAAATAGGATATGATCTCTGATTGTTGACAGTGACATAATAATTACCTCTAGTGCTGCCTGAAAGATGTGAACCTGCATTAATAGATAAAATTACAGACACTTTTGTCAAGGCTGTTGTGTGGGCGAACTTCAAGTATGGGAAGGCTAAACAGCACCCTTATTGCAATTATATGTATAGTTACATGACTGATTATTGCACTATAAATTAATCTTCACAAGACAGTTTGTATTTTACTGTATAGTTGGTGAACAAGATAATGTAGCATAATAAAACATCTTTATCATTTTGGTAGTTTGTATCTCTTTTTAGTTCTCAAGTTTTTCCTTTTTATTCATTTTAAAATGCAGTCTTGTCATCTGGTATTTGAGTCATTACTTTCTTGTTAGTATATTTAGAGTTAAATATATAATTTTCAATTTCATTATTACAGGCCAATAAAGATGTTAAATGAAGTCAGACCATTTTGCACGTTCCTTATACACTCTAACTAGAGTAATATAAGATTAATCAAATAACCATGCACAGTTGTAGTGAAATAATTTTTTATGGTGACAAGTATAGTATTGATAGTGGTAATTAGTGCTCAAAGTGAGGGGTGTGGCATACCTAGCTGGCCTACTTCTCAGAATCAAAGCTATCCTATACCATCACTTTCTTCTCATAGAGAGTGTCACATGATTTAGGGCCCATCCATTGAGGCTTGCCATATATCATACCCTTATTATTTTTTTTTCACTTTGAGCACTAGTGTTAATCTTTTCATAATATAAACCTTTATCAAGGATTACAGTATTAGGAGGGTACCACAAGTAAAAGTTTTAGACAATATGTATGAAAATTGTGGATATGAATGAAAATACTGACTGTACAAACACAAATGCATGTATGTATCATCAAATTTCTTGAAAAAATTTATCATTTTACATAAATGATAAATTATATTTTTTTCTTAAGAACTGTATTTTGCAAAAATAACATCAATGGCATCTTAACTAAATTTTTGTTACTTAAATGAAAGTATAATGATTTAGATCTGAATTATGTTTTATATTCCAACCTAGTCATATTAATTAATAATTTTCTCATGTATAGGCCTGTAAAGGATGTCATGTTCAGCCATGCATCTGTGTAGGAGAGAAAGGCATTCCTGTAAGTATACTAACATTTCTTTTTTGCAGAAAGAAACTGTGTTATATTTGTTTTAAAGTGTGAAACATAATTGTCAAACTCCTTCTGTTTTTAGCATTTGTTGATTAAAACAACTTAGTTCTATGTTTGTGATATATCAATACAGATTTACAAGAATTTTTAAATTTGTATTACACATTAGTGTACTCTAAACTTTATAATTGTGTAATATATTATTTGGCAAAATCACAATCATGTATGTTTAAAACATTTTGATCTATACCAAAATAAGTTAATACTTTATAGTTTTGGATTAAATAAAATCTCGATGAAGAAAAATCTTATAAGTATTCCTTGAAACATCTGGACTGCTTGGAAACAACTTTATTTCTTAACTTAGTTTTGCTTGAATACTAAAGCCTGAGCATTATTCCATGTTTCTAATTGTTATTAAACACTTGTGTTTAAAGCATATAAAAAATTAAAATTTGTTATTGATTTGAGTGATTATGACCAACAAGTTGTACATAAAATAAAATGTTTGTGTGACAACCATCATTATGAACATGTTCAACCGCCCTAATAGAAAGATGAATTCAGTAATTTTTGCAAACTAATTTATGAAGTTTTAATTCATATCAACTGTTCATAAAGTGTGAATTGTCTGTGTGTGAAGTTTTTACATTACATCATTTATTAAACGTTATTTTCTGTTTTACTTCCTTGAAAATAACATATAAGATACATAATGTTAAGGAACAACAAATGACCTGTTGATCCATCTTGGCTCTCAAATCCTTTAAACTGAACTATTGTAAATTTAAATAAAAACTTAAAGTCAGCCCTTAATGTTCATATACTTATTGAGCTTTCTCTTAAACTCACTTAAATTTCTAGCCTCCACAATTTCCAGAGACCAACCATCCTGTTAGAAAAATAAAACTGTCTTAGCTGAAGATGTCTCTTACTCTACCAAAATTTATATTTGTGTCCCTTAGTCCAACTATTCGTACTGTTAAATATAAAAAAGATAATGTATCAAGACTATCTGTTTCCTTTACAATCTTCAGTATGTTAATTAAGTCCTCTGTAATTCTTTTTTCCAGAAAGAGAGAGAGATCTTAATCTCTCTTCATGTGACAAACCCTCCTTTCGAAGCACCATTTCAGTAAACCTCCTTTGAACCCTTTGTTAAAATTCAATGCCTTTCTTAAAGTAAGGAGTCCAAGAATGAACAAAGTATTCCAAATGTGGCCTAGTTAGTGATAAATACAATGAAATTATAACCTCTTTAGACTTGTATTCATTATTTCTGTAGATACAATCTAAAATCCTATTTGCTTTACCACTAGCAACAACACACTGCTTGGATGACTTAAGAGACTGATCAATCACTACACCAAGATCCTTTTCTTTCATGACACTCTTAAGATTATTCTCATCCAAATTATACTTATAATTCAAATTATGATAACCCTCATGCATTATCATGCGCTTATTATAATTCAAACCCATCTGTCATTTATTTGCACGACTCATTAAATACTCTCACTTTTTATGTAAAACAGCAGCACCCTTTTCACAGGTAGCAACACCCAAGATCTTAATATCATCAGCAAAATTAAGTAATTTATTGACTATCCATTCATCTATGTCACTGATGTAAACCAAAAAGAGCAAAGGTTCTTAGACTGAACTCTGAGATACCCTACTTCTGACATTAATACAGTTGGACTGAATTTCATTTATAACAACCCTCTGTCGTTCTTTTATCTAATTAGCTAACTTATTCCCCCACACCTGTAGAGGAAATTTTGTATAAGCATTTTGTATTGTACTTTGTCAAATGCTTTCAGAAAATCCAGATAAATCAAACTAACACCCTTACCCTCATTTACATAAGTAGTAACCTTTTCAAAGAATGTCAAAAGATTTTTAAAGCAAGATTTTCCCTTAATGAAACCAGTTGATTATTCAATAAAATTCTAAAGTTTGTTAAATAACTTTGCAAAGCATCTTTTATAAGACTTTATAAAACTTTTCCCATTACTATTGTAAGACTAATAGAGAGACAAGTTTTATTTTTTCTCTTGAAAAGAGGAGTGACATTAGCTAGCTTCCAATCTTTTGACTCTTGCTATTGTTCAAAGACTTACAAAAAATGGTAGCTTGTGGTTCACATATCCAATCCTTAACTTCATTTAAAACCTGTGAGGAAATATTATATGGACTCTGAAGCGTATCAATATTTAAATTTCTCAAGTTTTTTTATTAACACTGTGCACAAGCATGTATGGAAATAAATCTAAATGGTCTTTAAACAAATACAATAAGTGAACAGTTAAATTTTAGTGTGCAAAAAAACAGAGAGCTGGAAGAATTACCTGTATTTTCTTCATCAAACTAAAGCTTCTGACAGGTGTTTTACAAAATGTTTTATTGTCATTTAGTGCAATTAGCAATTTGATTTAACTTGTAATCTCTCCAAAAGAAAAAAAGTAATTACTTCATGAGCTAACTGTAACTAATGTTCTCATTTTAATAACAAAGAAAATTTTATCTGGTGTGTAATCTCAGCTTTAAGTTGCATAGTAACTTATTCTGTTGGTGTTCCTTCATCTTTTTTGATAACATACTTAGACATAAATGCAATAATCAGACATCGCAATTATGGATGATTCTATCTAGTAAAAATTGCACAACTATACTGTATCAAATATTTTGTTAGTATAATAATCTACCTCAAGCAAACCTTTCTTTGCTAAAAGAATTGCTGCTCAGTAGATATTTCTAGTCAACTATTTGGTAGTACCATACATTTAATTTATTGTTTTTGCCCTTTAAGAGGTAATATACCACTATAGTAAATGTGTAAATAGGTACTATTAAAGTTTTAATGAAAAATAATTTGTTTTAAATTGTAGCAAGTTCATTATGTAGATATTTCAGGTTGATACTTCTTTGAAGGTATAGCTATACAGATTAATGTTATCAAGAAATAAATAACCATGGTTGGTTGCTGACCATAAAGTTTATTTAATTCAAATATGTTACACAAATACAAAAGGTTGAAGCTTTGGTTGCAAGTCATTTGATGTTATTTGAAATTGGTAAATTGCATAAATACATGTTTAATGACTATTGACTGTATAAAGTAAGATGGCTAATGCTACTAATGAGGATGTTCATGTGGAAGGTAGGATAGTTTAGGTTTAGTATAAATCGGTGTATATATATATATATATATTGTTCTGAAGATATGACTGTTTACTTCTCAGAAATATTCCCTTGACTTTGTTTTGCTGCAAGTGAAGTAATATTATTTTAAATTAGGTTATAAACAGGCCTTGATGTTTTTCCAGGAAATTGAAATATTTATATTGTTGTTTTTTGAATTTAATTATCACCTTCTTTTGAATACTTCTGTTTTGAATATAATAAGCTAAATTTCTAAAAAGTAGTGAATTCTCATTTGTAATGAGATTAAGTAAAGCTTATTTGTTACAATATTTATGTTAGGGTAAAATGTTAAATACTAGTTCAATATATATGTTGATTTCATAAGAGTTTACTTAAAATATGTTCAAGATTGGTTATTGTTTAAAATAAGTACCTCATGTCAGTATTTGAAGAGTAATTTTAATAATTAAAGCATCAAACCTCACAGAAAAAGCATATTTTTGTTCATAAGCATACAGATTAGAGGTTACTTGTAATGATGGAATGAAGCACAATAGTATACCAAGTATGTATATTTAAGTATTTGACCTATATAAATAGTAATATTAATGTATTATTAATCAGTATTTCTCTTCAAAATTTGTTTGATTGGCACATTTATATTCTTCTTTCTTTAGGGACTTATAGGTCTTATGGGAGTCCCAGGTCTACCTGGACCACCAGGTCGCATGGGTGATGAAGGACCATATGGTCCACATGGTGCACGTGGTGAAAGAGGCGAGCATGGAGGTCTGGGGCCTAAAGGAATTAGGGTTAGTTCACTAATATATTAATATGTTCTTTAATTCATGGTAACCTGACGAAAACATGCTCCTGAGCCAATAATTGTTATTTTAAGATATTTTTTAATCTTAAAAGTTAATTTTTTTTAGTAAAAGTGATTTTTTATGTCAAAAAAAAAATTATGATGTGTTAATTTTATGCTACTGACATTAGTACATGGAAGTTTGTGAACAAAACAAAACTTAAAGAACCATTTTAGTTATGTTTAGATGTAAAAATCAGCTCCTTTCAAATATCCAGCTCACTCAAGTAGTCATCTTTGATTTGACACATACTATAACAAAAATTTGTACTATGAATTTACACTGATATGAAGGCTTGAATATATAGATCATGTTGCTTTTTCCAAGTGCAAACTTAAAGCCACAGGCAAAAGGCTGAGTAAGGTAATGTTCATTTGAGGCATTATGGGATATGGTTTACAACTTCCCATTCGGGTTTTAATGTTTTTTTGGGGAGTTAGTATTTGCTACCTAAATAAGCATCATGTACTGAAGAAAAGAGGTAATTAAATATATTTTAATTGTTCAAGTTGCTTCAGTAAGCTTGCACTTTTGTCTTTAAAACATATGGCACCATAACTACTGTGTATCTCAATTATCATTCTTTGTCATTAAACAGTGACCAGTATTTACAAATCTCATTATTTTTAGTTTAAATACTAATACTTACAGGCAGTGATTTGTATATGCATTCTTAAATTAAATGAAAGCACTACATCATTCAGATTAACTGAAATTAAAAAAAGAAAAACTGCTTTCTTTCTTTAACATAATACAATTATGACTAAAGAAACTTGATAATAACTACCATGAAGACTATATATTTTAGTGTCAGGAAAAAAGAATACAAATAATGATTTGGAACTTGAAAAGATAAAATAGGATATTTTATCAGAATCAGTCCTTTGATATTTCATTATTCTTTTTTAAAAGTTATTTCAAGTACATTGTGTTTGCATTGCACACAAGTTTGATTGTGTATTCGTAGCTGTGTATGTAAAACTGACTTATCTACCAAAAACAGATATGATTTTTCTTCTTTCTGTATAAGTGAAGAATAATACATTGCTTATAAGTACAAGATAGAATGTTATAATATTCTAGTTTTATTACCACCATGTTCGTTTGAATAGTTAAATTTGGTTGAAATTCATGATCAAGTTACAAGGTCTTGTATAGTTATTTCTCTAACACAGATTTTTTCATTTGATATGTTAACAAATAAATTAAATTGGAATTAAGTTAAATTTAAATAGAGATGCATTCATTTTTTAATTAAATACCAGCATAATGAACAATAATACAAATGTAAAAATAAGAGTTACCACAATGTTGCATAAATTGGTATGAACCAGTGAAACATCATCATTCTTGTAGACAGAGCGCTTATAACTGTGCTAAATAATAATAACAGTGTAGGATACATTTTTTAGAGTTACACAGTTATACATTAATGAATAGATTAACGGTGTTTTTAGTTGTGATTTTTTATACATTTTTGTTACTATCGTTTAAATCGTTAGGGTGAAATGGGCGTTCCAGGATTTATTGGATCAGCTGGTGTTCCGGTAAGTTAAGTTTTGTGTGATTTATACCAATATCTTCTGTGTTCTTATGAGCTGTATGAAGAAGTTACTGTGGTCACTTGTGAAATGCATCACTTAATTAAATTATGTTTAATTGTTTTGTCTCAAACAAACAAAAAAAGACAAGTAATTTGAGAACCACTTTATTTTAAAATTAATTTATAATATGAAATGGTTGATAATTTCAGGAACATATTACATGTGCAAATAGTTTTAAGAACTTGCACAAGTTATTCCAAAATTTTAAATAATCAAATTATCAACCAGAGTCTGATTGTTTCCTGTCAGCATAGGAAGCTTTCTGAGAAGTGAAAAGGCTATATAAGTCAGTATTGGGTAAAGCAAAGAGAAAATAAGTTATTTGAAAGCTAAATGTTTTTCTACACATTAAAGCTTTCAGACTGAGTTTACAGCTCTGTGAAGCAAGTTCTGTTAAATAGTTAATTTGTTGTTTCAAATGTGGGGAAAGTTATTTTTATTTATTAAAAGTCAAAATGTTTTAATAGACTGAATGAAGTTCATTTACTGTTGCTTGGGCCATGGTAGTATTCTACACTCAGTTATAAATGGGACAGAATAATAATGATAACCCATGCATTTAAGCATATGTAGTTTATATTAAAAAACTGCTGTAAACTATTTAAAATAACTCAAACAAATTAAATAGGAATTAACTTTCTTTGTATAACCATACTTATACAATGTTTCTATAAATAATCATATTGGTAAAGAAATTTACAAGTCTGTTAGTACTCTGGTGGGACAAAGGTAAGTTTATAGACTTACAACGCTAAACTCTGGGACTTAATTCCCTGTGGTGGATGCATCAAATAGTCCAATGTGGGTTTGTTTTTAGACTAACAAACATAAATATATTCAATACAGATTGTTTACATGAAGATGTGTGTGTGCTTGTGTGTTTTTCTTATAGCAAAGACATGTCGGGCTGTCTGCTTTGTCCACTGAGGAGAAATGAATCCTTGATTTTAGCATTTTAAATCTGTAGTCTTAATGTTGTACCAGTGAGGGACATTAAGATGTGGAAAACTAACTAACAATAAAGATAAACAGATGCATTGTGATATCGTTCATGAACAGTTTGCCATTTTTATAATATATATTAAAATAGAGATCATGGCATTTCTGTTTTAACACAAATGCTGATTTAATACACTTTCATACTATAAGTCACACTGAAGAATTTCATCTAATACTCGCTAAATTTCTTGCATATGAAGTTTAATGTTTTTAATATTTTGAACATTTCTGAAACAATGTGTAGAATAAAAAAATCTTTGTCTAGTTTAGATTAAATTTGAAGGCATATTTATTGTTACCAAATTTTATTAAGTTGAGAAAACAAACTTGGTCTTAATTCAATATTATTAAAAAACAAATATGTATACACACACACACATATACACTGCAGGGCCAAAAGTATGTGGACACCCGACAATCACGTTCATATATGCTTGTTGAACATCTCATTCCAAAACTATGGGCATTAATACAGAGTTGGTCTTCCTTTGCTACTATAACAACCTCCACTCTTCTGGAAAGGCTTTTCATTAGATTTTGAAACATGGTTGCAGGATTTGCTCCTATTTAGCTGCAAGAGCATTAGTGAGGTTGGGAACTGATGTCGGGTGAGAAGGCCTGGCTTGCATTTGGCATTGCAATTCATCCCAAAGGTGTTTGATGGGGTTGAGGTCATGGCTGTGTGCAGGACAATCAAGTTCTTCCGCACCAACCTTGGTAAACCATGTCTTTATGGACCTTACTTTGTCCATGGGGGCATTGTCATGCTGAAACAAAGAAGGACCTTCCACAAACTGTTGCCACAAAGTTGGAAGCACAAAATTCTTTAGAATGTCATTGTATGCTGTAACATTAACATTTTCCTTCACTGGAACTAAAGAGCCTCGCCTGAACCATGAAAAACAGTTTCAGACCATTGTTCCTTTTTCACAAAACTTTATAGTTAGCACTATGTATTTAAGCAGGTAACATTCTCTTAGTGTCTGCCAAACCCAGGTTCATCCATCAGACTGCCAGTTAGTGAAGCGTGATTCATCACTCTAGAGGATGTTTTTTCACTGCTCCACAGTCCAATGGCAGTGTGCTTTATACCACTTCAGCCAACAATTCACATTACACATGGTGATCTTAGGCTTGCATGGTAATGCTTGGTTATGAAAACCCATTTTGTGAAGCTTCTGATGAACAGTTCTTGTGCTGACATTACTTCCAGAGCCAGTTTGGAACTCAGTAGTGAGTGTTGCAACTGTGGACAAACAATTTTTACATGCTTCAACATTCAGCGATCCCTCTCTGTAAGCTTGTGTGGCCTACTGCTTCATGGCTGGGCTGTTGTTGTTTCTAGATGTTTCCACTTCACACTAACAGCATTGACAATTGACTGAGGCAGCTCTAGCACAGCAGAAATTTTATAAACTAATTTGTAGAAAAAGTGGCATCCTATGACAGTGCCTCATTGAAAGTCACTGAGATTTTCAGTATGACTCATTCTGCTGTCAATATTTTTCTGTAGAGATTGCATAGCTGTATGCTTTATTTTAGCAACTGTTAGCAATGGACGTGGCTGAAATAGCTAAACCCACTAATTAGAAGGGGTTTTTATGTATTTTTGACCATGTTGTGTATATATACATATAACATCAGTTTAAACATAATATTCACTTTGTACTGTACATTATTTGTTAGTTACTGCCATGACTGGATTTGCAGTACTATTACTGATAATAGTTGGCTACATGTACTTTGATAGGGGCTTTGTTTGCATGGCTTTTTCTGATTTGGTGAATGGTAACCAATCAGAGTGTAAAGTGTCAATTGGTGGCTGCACTTTGGTGCATTTTGTTTACAAATGATTAACAAGTGATATTCCCATACTAATTGCCTTTCATACCCTTTTTTCACAAACAGTTTTATTAATTATTTCCAATATAATATAAATCATTACCGTATGAAGATCAACAATTTTAATTCATTATGGAATGGTCAGTTGTTATTATCATTAAAAGACTTTCAAGGCATATTTTATCAAAAGTTTATGAACTTACATCAGGTTAGTTAATCAAAACAATATCAGAGGAGGAAATAACTACTCATTATTTCAAAAATCTGAATGGTTTGTTTTCCAACTTATGTTGAATTACCTGTTCACCTTCATTAAGTTTCAAGGAAGACAGTGTGAGGAAACATAGCATAATTTAAAAGTGGCTTATGAACTTGTTCCTTTACATATAAACTTTCTGAAATGGCTACATAATGACTGAGTCATTACAATATAAATTAAAAAGTTATTGATGTTAATCATAAGGAAGGGAAAAGGGTTAAATGAGTTGTTTATTCAAGAGTATTTATAGTAATCTATAAACATAATACAGATTAGCTTTTTAAGGTTTGTTTGAAGTTAATGTAAAATAATATAATTAATAAGAGGCTATTATAAGAAGATAACAGTAAACTTTACTTTGCTATTACAACATTCTAGTAACGAGGTGTATCTGTTTGTGGATTTCCAAGTATTAGGTTTCTGAGTACATGAATACTAAAGATTGTAGGTAAAATATGAGTGATATTTTTATATATAAATTGCTTAAAATTATGAGCCAATTTTTTCAGTACTATAAAATAAAAACATGAAACCTTAATTTTAGGGTTTACCAGGGGATGAAGGAATGAAAGGGAAGCAAGGATTTCCTGGATGTAATGGGACAGATGTGAGTGAAAAATTTCATCTTTGAGATGCTGGTTAGAAGTTTGAACAAAAATTCAAAAGATACCTTTACAGTGTTAAATTTTTATTAAAACAAATTATGATACCATTACAGTAAATCAAATTTAAAAGTTATGTGAAAGTTTTAAAATGAATGTTCATTTTATTATAAAAGTGGTATATTAATGCCTTGTTCTGATACTTTTTTCATTTCTACTCTGTGTTACAATGATTAAGCAAAATCTTTATTTTGCTCAACATTTTAATTATTTTAAACATGTTCTAAGCATGTTACCTTTTTTGTTGTTAAAGGGAGCACCAGGTCAATCTGGTATACCAGGAATCCCAGGTGTACGGGGTCCATCTGGTCCAGTTGGAGACTATGGACTGAGGGTGAGTAACTGGAGTTTCCAGGTATTGACTTTTGCAATAAAAGAATGGTTATTAGGTAGTTTCTAACAAAAGCTTATCGTCATATCATTAACATGATTTTTTTCAAAACTTTCTCAACTACTGTTTAAAATATTGCATTACTGTTCAATGATTTCTATTAATAAAAAGTTAAATTTTGGTTAAGCATATGCTATTTATTACCATTAAAAACATTTTGAGCTTCATGAGGAAATATAAATGAGATACCTTCATCATTGTCTGCTTCATGTGACGTTTTATTAATGTTATAGCAGAGTGGTTCTCAAACTTTTCTTGCAGACCATACTTTAGAATTACTACTATAGCAGATTTGTTAAATTTAAATTTTACTTTATTTTTATTTAAGCTATCTGATGTGTATTTATATTCAGTATTTCTGTGATTTTTTCTGAATTTTTATAAAAAGTAGTATAGTAACTTCAGATTTAATGTTAAAATACATTTTTCAAGATGTATTTTGAGTTATGTTTGAGGAATAATCTGATCTGAGACCTGCTTTATTTTATTAGCATACATATCCGAAAAACATCTTTATAGTGTTATAGGGTTCTGTTCAAGGAGGGATCATTATAGTACTTGTCACATTTTCAATAATTTACCAGTGTTTTGTTGCATTGGAGAAAGAATATTTATTATAGTGTTACTAGATAAGTTATGTTTGAAGGAATACTTTAGTTCGTGTAATTAATGATCAAATGAAATTTTTTCATATTTCAAAAAATATGTCTACTATAATAAAGTTATTTTTTTCAGGAGACAACTTAACAGTCCATGTATTTTCTTTATCAGATTATTTATACATCCTAGGATGTTTTTAATAGTATTTTTGTATTTTGAAATAAGCAGTGTGTGGAGAATGTGTATCTTTTTGTGTATTCTTCCAGGGAGATCCAGGAGAAGGAGGAATTAATTCTATTGGAGTTAAAGGTGAAGCTGGAGGAGCTGGTCGACCTGGCCCTGTGGTGAGTATTTTAAATTTTAAAATAAACAGGATCATATAGTTAAGTTAAAGAGGTTTGGTTGGGTCTAGCAAACAAAAGTCAACCAGCTTCAAGAGAAAAACAGCTCTAAACTTTATGTTTTTTCATATATGTTTTACAGAAATGTGTGGAAATAAACTTGAAATATATTTCATCATAGAATATGAGTTTCTAGTTTTCTTTGATGTTTCATAGAAGTAAGAGATAACTTGAGTTTAACAGTGTTACTTTAAATTGTTTTAAGATACTAATTACTTAGTTGAATATTTGGCAGTTGATACATAGTTCTAAATAATAACATTTACACATTAACTGGAAAAATGGTTAACATTTGGTACATAGTTCTAAATAATAATTAATTGCAATGTGTAATAACAATACTTTTCCACTATTTCTTTACACTGTGTGAATTAATAATTTTTTTTTGCAACTGGTAGAAATATGTTTTGAACTTTGCTATTCTTTTATTGAAAGTTAAATACAAATTCCAACTAAATGTCATGTTACTTCAAAATAGAATGACTGTTTACAAATTAAAGAAAATTAAGTTTAACAACAGGCATCAGTTTTATTGTTTGAACTTCAAAAGTAACAAAGGCAATAGATCAGTATCTATCTATATCTTATAGTATAAAGGCCTTAAATTTTATTATATTAAAAACATATATATATATATATATATATATATTTTAGGTTAGCTTAATTTAAAACAGTATCCAATAATTTAAGAGAGTCTGAGTAGCCTGGTATTCACAATATTAAAGGTATATTAACCTATCATGAAACACAAACTTATTGAAATTATAACCCATATTATTATGAGTATAACATTTATTTAAAAGATAGTTTGAAAATATGCTAAATTGTTAACTGATAACCACAAAAAATCTGGAACTAGAAAATTATAATACATGTTTTGCTTTTATTTTTAACAATGCAAGGTATATGTGCTTGTACTTTAAGTTTGACAAATTTGAAGATTTGAGAGAGACCAGTTCTGACATATGGCATGGTATCTTGTAGTGTTGCCTTCTTCTGTTTGCAGCTTTTTAAAAACAGTTAAAATGTTTTTTTATTATATTCTTACAGTATAATTTAGGCAAAGACCATTTTTTTTAAAGTTTGAAAATTCATTTAAAAGGAATTATTCAAAAATTTGGTCTGGTATTCAAACCACAGTTTCATATTTCAATAATCGTTATTAGAACTAATCAAGATAGTTAAAACTATAGGCTGAATAAAACCCTAAATGACCAAAACGAATTGTGTGATAGTCATTTTAAGCCTTTCAGGATCATTTTTAGTATCTCTGTTCTTGTTTAATAGAGGGTTATCTGTTATTTCTTTGCATTTATTAATCTATATGAATGTGGTATAAACTGTAAGATTAATATGTTTTAACAAAAATGCCAAAGAGAGAAAGATATGTGGATGGCTTTGACAAGTTTTTGCCCTTTGTTTTTTCGAAAAGACCTACATGTAGTAAAATATCACAATCATGTAGCATATTTATAGGTAGATATACTGTTGTAATAAGAGTCATACATGCATTAAAAGTAAGAAAGTTAAGCAATAACAAGAATTATTAAATAAAAGGAAATTCTTTTTAGTTAACAATTCTAGAATTGGAGTTAAAGTAAGACAACTGGCATATTGGGAATGATAACAAAATTTTGTTTTGGTTTCAAAGACAGACCTGTTTTCATCTGAGAGATAAGATACATCACTTGCTCCTTTTAATTTAGAATTTTTTAAGCAATGGACTTTTCTGTGTCTGTCATATTTGCATGATTTTTAGTATGCTGAAGTCTAAGAAAGGATGTTTTAGCCAGATGTATGAATTTTGACCATTGTTTATAACTAATATATCACAGAAACTGAAAAATACAGAAGATTTATGTTTGATTTATATTTTATGTTTATGTTAGGAGCTTTTGTAAAAAACAAATAATAAAAATGGTACGTGCATAAATAAATTGAACCATATATGAAAGTCAGTTAGGGTAAATAATGAATTATGATTATTATTGCAAAACAAGGGTTGAAGGCAGATAATAATAATTGTGAATGATATAGTCAGTTTGACCATTACTGCCATACAGACAATTAATTTAGTGTTCTCAATATTTAGTTTATGCTGTTTCAGAATGAATTTTTAACACATGAGCTGTAATTTAAGATCTTAACAGCATTATTTGTCAAGGTAAAATATACTTACTATACATTCAACCTAAATCTTTTTTTTTTATATGCTGCTTCACTTAATTGAATATGTATTTATATGCATAGTCTGAATTTATATTTAGGGCCGCCGAGGATTAACAGGCTTAATAGGAGAGAAGGGAGTTCAAGGCCCACTTGGAGCATCTGTAAGTTGATACTTAGTAGTGTGTTTTGCAGTTGTGAATATTATAACAACAAATGTTTTTAAGAGGATGCAAGATTTCAGATATGACTTCTTGTCTTGAAATATTGTTTTGTGATTGTTATATTATTAAAATATAGAAAATGAGTGAAAACTGGATGGCCCAACTTATGATCTTCAACAAAAATTCTTTTTACCACATATCTACTAAAAACAGGATTTATATTACTTAAGTGTGCCTAAGGGGTTTTTTGAATGGTGACAGTTCAGTATCAAACCTGAGACTTTTCACACATCAGTTGGGTGCTTTAGTCAACTAGACTGTAAAAGTGTTTACCAATAGCAGTTGCTAGTAAGGGATCTTTGTATAATTTAGATTGCTGCACATTTTCTTCATGGTAATATTTGTTATTTACATGGTGAATTAGGCTAGATAAGAGTACTGAGGAACTTTTTATACTTACAAGACAATAACAGTAAATTACAATTCTAGCTTTACTAGTTCTCACTGTAAGTTTGGTTTTCGTAGTTAAATGTGTTGACCTCCAAATGCTTTGAGGTTTTTCCCTTTGTCAAGTTTTTTGTTAGAGTATTCTATTTACTAACTATTAGGATGTTGTGGTAGTGTTTGGTAATGACCCTAGTTTCTTAATGTTCATTTGTACTTAATCCACCAACTGTAAAGTTTGTTTCTGTCTGTTGAAAGTCCCACCAGCAGCATATTTCTTTAAACTTTACGTTTCAGATCACACTCTGTTTGAAGTTACTAATAATTTACCTCTTGAAATAGTCTGTAGACATGTTGCAAAAAATGAAGAACATATAATTTATCCCTGTTTGTTTCTATTGTGAATTTAA
Organism: Carcinoscorpius rotundicauda; assembly: GCA_011833715.1. NCBI lineage: Eukaryota > Metazoa > Arthropoda > Merostomata > Xiphosura > Limulidae > Carcinoscorpius > Carcinoscorpius rotundicauda. Next base: position 56,026,133 of record CM022395.1, read on the forward strand.
GATTCTCTGTGATTAATTATATGTTAATATATCATTATATTTATATAGTGGTTTTGTAGAACTTTGTTAATGATGGATGGTTGGCAGATTCATCTCATATTGTAAAAAAAACTGATTACCTGAGAAGTCTGTTTTTTACTCTCTGAACTAGCTTTTTAAGCCTAAACGTTTTCAGTTTATTTTGCTAGTCAGACATAGAGCAGTGCTACACCATCATTGTAAGTGTGCAATCCGTGATCTGGTATCTTCTTGGGAGTTTTTCCAGCATGGTAAACATTAATAGCTGCAAGCTACAGATGGCACAATACTTTGAATTACATATGACAGGTTGTTTGTTTTAGAGAAGTAAAATATTGTCACTTGCAGTTTTAAATCAAAACAAATTAATAAAGCACAGTTTCACATCCTTCAACTAAGAAGCTGTTATTTCAAACTTTTTATTTGACATCAAGTAATTTCAGATTTTAGTTTACTATTCTAACAACTCAAGTGGTATTTGCTTATGTTCATTTTTTAAGACATAAATGAGCTGTATTTGATTTTGATGTTAAAAACAAATAATACACACATGGCAGTAAGAGTAAGTGTAATTTTTGAAATGACTCAAATAGTTTTGAATTTTACATTACTTAACTAGCTTAGAATATATTCAATCAGTTATATTCAGTTTCATTTTATATGCAAAAATGGCTCGTTTGGGTTCAGAAAATATTTTAAATAGAAGAGCGAACCCAAACGAGCCATTTTTGCATATAAAATTCTCAACAAGTGGGTTTCTCGACATCACTGATTTATATTCAGTTTCACCTTTCTAACTGCATGCAAGTGTTCTACACATGGTATGACATAGTGAAAGGTTGTAAATATGTGCTGATCCTGTATTTTAGGTAAAGCTTGTATATGCCAATAGCTAGAAAAAAATTATCCACATTATTTTGCTCTGCTTGGGACTTCCTGGGTATTATGTAAATGTCATGTAAATGTTATGTAAACGACAACCATGTCGTGTTGTGTTTGGATTTCCATATCTATTATTTATATTTCCATATTTACATTATTGTTTCAAAGTTCAAATCAATAAAATATGTTGTTATTTATTTAAAATAACATTTATAAATTTCTAGAATTAGGTAGATCAATCATATGTTTATAAATAGAATGTATGTCGGCCTGGTGTCTAGACGACGAGTCTCGTGCAAAAACAGACATGCGCAGATTACTCTGGAATTCTGTGGAAGTTACGTGATTGTTGGAGAACACAGTAGGCATACTAGTATAAAAACAGACAGCGACGCAAGGAGAAAAAGAGAATCAGTCAGTCATTCGTTTTTATTCGTTTCAAGAGATGTGTCTTCATTTGAGAAATTTTTCAACGTTTACTGTGTGTTTATTCAACTTGGATTTGTGACTGAAGCTAGATCTACAAAAGCTGTGATTTTATTTCATCAATCTTTACGATTCATTCGAATTACTGGTTATACTGAAAGTCAACTCGTATAGGACTGTTTAAGGGAGACTGGAGCAAGTGGGAAAACGACAAATTTGAGATATTCATCGAAAACATCGTAAAAAGAACTTCGTCAAATTTATTGAACTGTGAATTGTTTCTGGACTTCACCATTCAAACTTCGGAATTTCTTCGTGGGACCAAATTCACACCCTAGACTGGAATTTTGGATTTCTGATCTGGACTTTTGGACTTTCATTCTAGATCATTATATTGGACACAGGCCAGTACCATTTTGTATTGTAATTAATTTTGAAGGTTGAAACTGAATATCTGTCATTGTATTATATAACTTATTTTATATCTGTTACATATATAATAGTTTATTGTAATAAATTATATAAGCTGTTACCTGTGTCTTTCTATTGCGTTCAGTCCACATACATAAAAAACGTAACAGAAAATTAGGGGCTCGTTTGGGATAGATCAAACAATTTAATTCCATTCCAAAATTAGATTTAAATTCTATACAGATCGACAGCTTGTATATTCAAAATGGCATTCCAACTCGAAGATTTTATAGACAAATTTAATCAGAATTTCTCTTTCAAATTGATCAATGAATTGAAAAAATCTAAATTGTTTGATGTTGGAAAACATTTCAATTTGGAAGTGAAGCAAGCAATGAAGAAAGCAGATATCAAATGAATTGTTGTTGAACATTTGGTCAGCCAAAAAGTTGTACAACAATTGCCTGCTGCTCATTTTGACCCAGATTTTGAATTAAAAAGAATGGAAATGGAAATGAAATTTCGTTTAGAAAATTGAAAGCAAATGTCTTGAAGCAGAAAAAGAAAACAAACGCCTTGATGCCGAAATACAAAAAGAACGCATTAAAGCTGATAAGGAAATCAGTATGAGAAAGGCACAGACAGAAGAAAAGGTTGTCCAAATGCGGTTGGATAATTTTGATGCTTCCAAACAAATTCGTTTAGTGCCTCCATTCAATAAGAAGGCTGTAGATAAATATTTTCAGCAATTTGAAAAATTGGCCCTTAAGCTAAAATGGCCTATTGAATATTGTACAATATTACTTCAGAGTATTCTCAAAGGTGAAGCTCAGGAAGTATTTTCCAAACTCACAGCCGAGCAGAGTTATGATTACGAGCACGTCAAAAAATGCATTTTGAATGCTTATGAATTGGTGCCAGAGGCATATAGACAAAAATTTCGTGGTTACAAAAAGTTTGACAGCCAAACTTATGTCGAATTTGCTCATGAAAAAAGAAACTGTTCGACAGGTGGTGTGATTCCAAAGAAATTAAAGATGATTACACAAAACTCAGAGAACTCATGTTAGTTGAAGAGTTTAAAAGATGTATACCCGTAGAGCTCAAAACTTACATTGATGAACAAAAAGCTTCAAAAATTCATGATGCTGCTGTCTTGGTAAACGAGTATGCTTTGACTCACAAAGATTTGTCATACAAAAGCAAAACAAATCACACAGAAAAGAAACCCAATGACTCATTCAAGCATTATGCAAATGTCAACAAAGACAGAAAAGAGCAAACTTCTGATTCTCAAACAAAGACTTCATCTCATTCCCAAAGCTCATCATCTCTTAAAAACATGTCATTCTCATCCAAAACATGTGCTTATTGTAGGAAACCTGGCCATCTGATTTCTGAGTGCTATAAGATCAAAAACAAGCCATCACCCCATAGTTTCATTTTGCCCTCGTTGGATACATCATTGGTTCCCAATAATTTTGACCCTGTCCAGTCCACTGTGGATTCCAAGTCCAATATTCTTGATGTACCTGAAGATCTTGTTGAGGACACATTTAAGCCTTTCATCATTGAAGGTTTTGTTTCTTTTGTTGGCGATTCACATCTACAACCAATTAAGATCCTGCAGGATACTGGAACTTTTCAGAGTTTGATTTTGGAAAGTGTACTTCTGTTTTCTGAAAAGTCATTCATTGGGGCCAATGTGCTCATTTTTGGTGTAGAAGTTGGCGTCGTTTCTATCCCTCTTCATAGATTGGATTTGCATTCGGACTTAGTTTCGGGCCCAGTGACTGTGGGTATTAAATTTTCATTGCCTGTTGAAGGTGTGTCTATGCTTTTGGGAAATGATTTGGCTGGTAGTAAGGTGGTACCAGAGGTTTGTGTTGTTGAAGCACCTGTTGTTAGTCCCAGTACAGAGCAACTCGTTGAAGAGTTTCCTGATGTTTTCCCCGCCTGTGCTATTACTCATTCTCAAACACATTCTCAGGAGTCCAAAGAGGATTTCCCTTTATCTGATACGTTCATGTCTCACATCGATGAGATTTCTGACTCAACTTTGAGTTCTACTGATGACTCCAAGTCATTTTTCAACTCTCTTCATCGAAACAAACTTGTTAAGGAACAGGACAATGATCCTGAAACTCGTTCTCTTCTACAACTGGCCGTTGATGAAAATGAAATAGGAACTGTCCCTATTTGTTACTACCAGAAGTCAGGTGTGTTAATGAGAAAATACAGACCTCCTGATGTTGCTGATGATGAAGAGTGGAATGTTATTCACCAAATCGTCACTCCAAAATGCTATCGGAATGATATTCTTAGTCTTGCTCATGATCATGTGTTGTCAGGACACTTAGGTGTAAGAAAGACCCTAGATCGTATCCGACAACATTTCTGTTGGCCAAAGATGTACCAAGATGTTGCTGACTATTGTAAGACATGCCATTCTTGCCAAATGACTGGAAAACCAAATCAGGGGATTCTCAAAGCACCACTGCAGCCTATTCCTGCCTTTGAAGAATCGTTCTCAAGGATCATTATTGACTGTGTTGGGCCAATGCCAAAAAGCAAAGCAAGAAATGAATACCTCTTGACAATCATGTGTGCTTCTACACGTTTCCCTGAGGCTATCCCTTTGAGAAAAATCACTGCTCCCAACATTGTCAAGGCTCTTGTCAAATTCTTTACCATGTTTGGGATTCCAAAAGTTGTGCAATCAGATCAAGGCTCAAATTTTATGTCCAAGCTATTTCAACAAGCCATGCATGAACTAAACATCCATCAAGTTTCATCCAGTGCATACCATCCTGAGTCACAAGGTGTCCTTGAACATTTCAACCAAACTCTGAAAGCCATGCTTAGAAATTACTGCCACGAGCATTCAAAGGACTGGGATGAGGGTGTTCCCTTGTTGTTGTTTGCAGTTCGTGAGGTTGTTCAAGAATCTACTGGATTTAGCCCTTTTGAGTTGGTTTATGGTCACTCAGTTCGTGGTCCATTGAAGTTGGTAAAGGAGAAATGGTTGGAGGATAATAACTCACAAATTAGCTTGTTGAACTATGTCTCTGATTTCAAAACCAGATTGTACAATGCTTTTAATGTTGCCAGGGAAAACCTGAAGTCTTCTCAGGAAGAGATGAAAACTTGGTATGACAAAAGGGCCAGGAAGCAATCTTTTAATGTTGGTGACCAAGTACTAGTCATGTTGCCCACATCAAGCTCTTCACGTCAAGCTAAATATTTTGGACCTTATTCATTTAAAAAAAAAAGTTTTCACAAGTTCAAATTTTTTTTTTGTTTTTAAGGGGGAGAGTGTTATGTAAATGTCATGTAAATGTTATGTAAACAACAACCATGTCGTGTTGTGTTTGGATTTCCATATCTATTTTTTATATTTCCATATTTATATTATTGTTTCAAAGTTCAAATCAATAAAATATGTACTTATTTATTTAAAATAACATTTAGAAATTTCTAGAATTAGGTAGATCAATCATATGTTTATAAATAGAATGTATGTCGGCCTGGTGTGTAGACGACGAGTCTCGTGCGAGAACAGACATGCACAGATTACTCTGGAATTCTGTGGAAGTTACGCGATTGTTGGAGAACACAGTAGGCATACTAGTATAAAAACAGACAGCGACGCAAGGAGAAAAAGAGAATCAGTCAGTCATTCGTTTTTATTCGTTTCAAGAGATGTGTCTTCATTTGAGAAATTTTTCAACGTTTACTGTGTGTTTATTCAACTTGGATTTGTGACTGAAGCTAGATCTACAAAAGCTGTGATTTTATTTCATCAATCTTTACGATTCATTCGAATTACTGGTTATACTGAAAGTCAACTCGTATAGGACTGTTTAAGGGAGACTGGAGCAAGTGGGAAAACGACAAATTTGAGATATTCATCGAAAACATCGTAAAAAGAACTTCGTCAAATTTATTGAACTGTGAATTGTTTCTGGACTTCACCATTCAAACTTCGGAATTTCTTCGTGGGACCAAATTCACACCCTAGACTGGAATTTTGGATTTCTGATCTGGACTTTTGGACTTTCATTCTAGATCATTATATTGGACACAGGCCAGTACCATTTTGTATTGTAATTAATTTTGAAGGTTGAAACTGAATATCTGTCATTGTATTGTATAACTTATTTTATATCTGTTACATATATAATAGTTTATTGTAATAAATTATATAAGCTGTTATCTGTGTCTTTCTGTTGCATTCAGTCCACATATATAAAAAAGGTAACACTGGGAATGAACAAAACCATCTCAAGGAATGGCTCACATAGTTGTATAAATTAACATAAGTTGGTGTTTCTCTCTCCTATATATATTGTTTGGTATAATCATAGAAATATGCAGCATTGGATTCTGGTATGCCATACTTTTAATATTTTTATCAGAATTTTGGTGCCAAATCAGAATTCCTTTTGTCACGTTCCTTTTTAAATGTATAGAAAATTCCTTTTGTTTTTTTCCTCTGTGTAAGTATTTTAGAAATCCCTCACCAAAGCAACTAGAAAGAGACAAGAGAAAAGCTGTAGTCTTCACCTTTCAGTAGCTTAGTAGTAAACCAGCAGGCCTATAATTAGGTTTTAGTGCTCTTGATGGGCAGAGTATGGATAGCTCATTGTGCAGTTTTGTATTGAACAACAACTAAACCAAACCAAACACTGTAATCTTGTCAGTAAGTAAAATCTACAATTACTGTAAATAAATATTTTGCATTTTTATTCAATTATGTTTGTGTTTCATTTTTTTGCTGTTCAAATTTGAAATTATTGTTTGCAGTACATTTTTCGATCTGAATTTTACAGATACTATACATAATTCATATGGTGTGCACTGTTTGAGGGAAAGAATTCTTTTAGTATTTTTCAGGTGAAATTTTCAGTACAAATGTTGCCTCAACACATCTTAAATTCTGATATAATCATCATTTATTGTTAGTGGATCACCTGAAGTGAAAAAAAAGGAATCACAATGAAGAGGAAGGAATTTTACTTTCCTATATTAAGATATATGAACATTGAAATTCGATTCCAGCTTCTGTTGTATGCTTTGTGTACAGGACATTGTTTCAAAACATGTATACATAAATTACAGGTGATCAGCCTTTGTTTGTTCATTAAGTGTTACAATTAATTAGCTGGCAATGGTATTCACACACTTACTAATCACAGTTGCTAAAGAAATGTGAAGGAGCTGTTAGAAGTGCTATGTTTGCCACACATGGATATGTTGACTTTTCCGAGTTTGTGAGGCCAAAAAATCTACTGTATACTATATACATACAGGTACTTATGGTACTTTTAAATGTATCTGTCAGGTGTCATTGTACCTGAATATCACAATCCTTTTATTATATAACGTTTTTGTCACAAAGTAAAACATTATTTTTAGAATAAAAAAAATCATAAAAATGAAACTTCTTTTGAGAAGTAAAATCATGAAACTATGAAGAATTTAGGACTTTAGAAATTTTTTGTCCATTTTATAGAAAAATGTTACTTGTGGAAAGTACTCTATTCTTTTATAAGGTATCACATTTTGTGTGTGTAGTAATGAATCCAAATATTCATATTTTAAACTAACAATGTATATTGAGAAAAGAAATGCCCAAATTTATAGTTAGCTTGTAACTTTGTATTTGTTGGTTTTCAATCTTCAAAAACAGGAAAATATGCACTAGCATTTGCAGGTCATTAAAATGTTCAGAATATTTTAATAAAGTTTAAGGGTTTGTAATGTATAAGATTGCTCTGTATATATCTGGCATTATTATTTTTTCCTACATTAATAGCATCTTAAGAAATACATAGGCTAAATAATGAGGTGAGAGACCACAAGGCCCAGGCACATCTGATTAAAATATTTCAGATTTTCACTTTGTAGTATTTTCTGTAATATTTATTTGATAATGTTTTAGACTGTATTTATCACATTTTTAAATGATAAAAAGGCATTTAAGTTTAAAATTTTTAATAGTTTATGAAATATTTATTGGTATTTAATAATCATGTTTTATTTTTTATTTTTTTAGTTTAATTTATGCAGAAAGTGTACAAAGTTGAAAAAAATGATATTTGAAATTGTGTTTGTAAATACTGGACTTAGAAAATTAGATTAAATGAACTTTTTTTCCAGGGAGTAAAGGGTGATCAAGGTGAACCAGGGTCTAAGGGACCTACAGGAGAAGGGAGAGAAGGATCTAAAGGCCCAAAGGTAATGATTCATTTTCGTAAAAACATATAATTTTCAAATTTTATTTGAATGCATTTAAAATTTACTTTAATAAGCTATATTTATTCCCTTTTCATAATTGAACTCTTTACGCTCAAGTTAAAGAATCTACTTTTGGTGAATTATGACTTCAATTCTATTAGTTCAGTTTTAGCTACTGGTATTGATGTGTTAAAAAAGACTGTTTTTACTTCTTGCCATCACAATACAGAATCAAAATCACATATACTTTGTGAATAATGAGGGAATGTAAAATAACACACAATTATTTAAATAAATGGTTTGTTGCCCCCTTAACCTCACTGAAAAATTGAGTTATGATTGAATTAACTCCCAAACTTGGGTATGTCAATGTCAGATGTTAAGGAATGTTTGCCAGTTGTCAATTAATGGATTTTATTTATATATATTATGTTGTTGTTTGGCTTAGGATTCTTCTACAGTATGTGTCTTGTTGGTGATAAGTTACCTCCACTTGTTTACAAAATAATATATATACATATTTGTAACAAGTTAATTGTATAAACAACAAATTTATACTGTAGAGATTATCGGGATATCATAAGCACAGTATGTTTCTCTTCTTGTCAAAGGTCCACTTGGACCTACTCAGTTACTTTAGAATCTCAGTTTGGAGTAAATTTGTTGAGGCTGTTATATGATCCATTTAGATAAATTTAAAAAAAAAAAAGTGGATGCAGTGGTATGAAACTTCACAAGAAAGTTCTACACATTATATAACTGTTGCAAATAAAATATTGTGTGTCTGTAGACTTGGAACTCAAGAAACTGGGTGTCGCATTTCAATACCCTTGGTGGGAAGAGCACAGATAACCCTTTGTGTAGGAAACAAAAGTTTATATCTGATGCCTGTGTGAATTCATAGTTTTGAAATTTTGAGAAAATTTAATTGTGATATTTTTTTAAGAAACTGGTTTATATGCTTACCTCTCTTGTGGACCTTGCTTACAGATTTTTATATGTTATTTTAAAACATTTCAATACCTGCATTAACCTCCCACCAACATGCAACTACACTAAAGCAGACTGGAAAACTTCCAACACAGTTCTTGAAACACTTTTACCCAATCAGATTAACACTATTTACAACAAAGACGATTTTGATAAGAATGTTAATTACATTACAGAAGCAGTCTCTAACACTACTGAATCTATAAAACTCTCTGTACACAATAAAGTATCTTCATGACACTGGACACTTACACCATGAATTTAAAGCTATGCCCCCATACCACATTGTTTAAGAGAGAGACTGATGCCCTGGGGTCAGAGGGGTCGCTGGACCCAAAACAACTACATCCTCTTATTGCAATGCACACAATGCATACACTCTGCACTCAAACAATTACACAGGTCAGTAAGGTCTAATGATGCCTAATCACAGAAATGAAACTGGATATGTTTTAGGGTAAAAGGGTTTAAATAAGTTTAGTTCATCTTGTTCCATTAAAACACTTCTTTTCTTATCCTACTGGTAATTAAACTTAAAAAATTAATTGTAATAGAATTTGCTTACAAACACAGTTTTTTCTAGTAACATATAATTAACTAAACTTTTATGACTATATTCATATTAGTATGAAAATGTATGCAGAACTGGATTCCATTTTCAACAATTTAAATACAGACAATTACATTCTACTATACAATGAAAGGTAAAAAGGTTAAGATTAAGTAATTGGCTCAAAAACAATAAAACTACACTTGTATTTAAGATAACAACTTTTAAAATATAAAAATAAACCAGCCAGATATTTCATTATTTAATATGTAATTACTCTGGTATCCTTCACTGTCTTACATATTTCTGTTTCAAATCAAATTAATTACCTCTCTTGATTTGTATATATTCTCACTCTCAAGTGATTTGCTCAGATTATTTCAGACACTCATAGTGGCTAGATGGTTGTCTCACTTGTATTAAAGTTACAGTAATAAATTTGTGCAATTTGTTCAAACTGTTATGACTTTCTTCATATGGGCTACAAGTGCCATCTTATGCTCAGAAATAAATTCAGGAATTGTCTAGTCACATGTTAATAGGCAGACAGGCAATTGCTGTACTTTTGGCAGTTTTTATTTTTTATTGCTTAAACTGTGGAAGTTGCAACATTACAGTTACTTTTAGCTGGACAAAAAACATTAACCTTAGATATTTCCATGTAATATGGCAGCATGCAAATATTTAACCTGCATCGAAAACTGTCAGATTAAATTGTCTATTTGGCAACTGCCAAATCCATGAAAAAAATGTACAGTTGAAAACTAGTCAGGTGTCTGTCCTATTTGTATTAAAGTTAGAAAACTTGTGACTTTTTTTCATATGGGCTACAAGTGCTGTATTATACTTAGAAACAAATTCAAAAATTTTCAGACAGCAAAGATTTTGTTCAAAGTGTCTTGAAATAAACCCAAAACAAAGATATGCAATTTTTAAATTTTTAAGTATACAATCAGATAAATAAAATCCTTTTTAATTGAATAAATCTCAACTCTGAAATGTCTAGATAAATGACTACAAGCTTAGTTTCTAAACGTTTTAAATTCCAATTGGGCAATTTTGGCCTTTAGGCAGAATTTACCCATCTGGGCATGACAGAGTTTAGCCACATGGTATGATTTCGGTAATTATAAATTTAGAAACTTAAGTGGGATGTATATCATGATTTCTGTTTTTTTGTGTAAGGGTAACAGGGGTTATCCAGGAGATGTGGGATCACAAGGGCCAACGGGTCGAAGAACTCCTGATCCAAACATTAAACATTTTAGGCAAGGACAGAAAGGTGTAGAAGGTGAAAAGGTAATACTTGAAAATATAACATTTTTTTAAAATAATCTTACAAATAGAATAGCTTAAAAGTTAATATTTTTGGCTAAAAAGCATAAATGAGAGCTGGAGAACAAAAAAATGTTTTAGAGCATAGTATTATAGATAACTAGTTATAATATCATCCATGGAAGTGAGTTTGAAGAAGACAAAATAATTAAGGTGAGATCTTAGAAAATGAGAAATATAAATTATACTAAAATAAAGCAAGAAATTGTAGGAATAAAAATTTCAGAATAGAATTGAAAATTGTTCCAGCTAATAGAACCATTTTAACATAGCTTTTATGAATAGATTCATATAGGCATAATACTAAGTTACTATAACCATGTTTAACTTGGAATTGTGAAGTTGTCTTGAAATGTTTGGCATTTAAGAATTATGTTGTCATGGACATTTTATTAGGATTCTCATTGACTTAATTCAAAATATTAATGCTAAACTTTTTTATGGATTTTTTAATTAAAATTCATATAACTGATATATAGAAAATTCTGGTTACAAAGTAAATATTATAAGAATGCAAATTTTTAGACCGATACATAAAAGAAACAAAAACATATGTAGTTATTCAGGGGCCAGAGAGGTATGATTAGATCTCTGTATCTATCTTACTCTGTGTTCATAAAGTTTTTGACAAGCTTATTCCCTTTGATCTTTAATAAACTCATTTATGATAGTTGTGTATTAATGAAACTAGATTAATGGAAGAAACAGATATAGATATATTTTGGGGAAAATTTAGGCTATGAATTAGCTAAATCTCTCAAAATTTGATACAAAGTTGCAGTGTGTCAATAATTTTTTTCTCTTAACATGTTTTGCCCTCAGTAAATAATAGTTAATTTTTGTGTTAATGAAATTAAACATTATATGTGTATAGACTAACATTAAGTTCAATGAAATTCTTATATATTTTATTATGTTTGAGATTATACTGTTTATACAGAATATACAATTTAAAATACAGTTTTGGTCTAGTTGTTTAGTAAATTTGAAAGCTTTCTATATGTAACATAAAGCAAAATTGGGATTAAAAATATTGCATATACTAAAATTGTTTTTATTTAATGTTTTATTTAAAATGTGAAGTTTGTTTTGGAGTAGTCTGTTTTGTTTTGTTTTTTTGACAATGCAAATATAATATTTATCTGTTTAAAATACATATTTTGGGTGTTTACTGCTTAAAAAGTGTTCAAAATCAAAATTGAAGAATTGACATTTTTAACTTATAGGGAGAGAAAGGTGCTAAAGGAGAACAAGGTTATGATGGTATATCGGGAGAAGTGGTAAGTACAGTGTTTGATATTGTACTTGGTATTTTCACTTTTAACTCTTTTAGTTACATTTGAAGGATACTTCATGTGTTTCTGTTATATGCTTAACACTTAGTGTATTAATGTTATAAATAATATTTATTAGATCAGTTTACCAATCAAATAATGGCAAGAATTCGATTTAACATTTCAAAATAGAAAGAGCTTACAGGATATATAAATATATATACATGTAAGTTATATAGATAGAATGCAAATAAAGATTAGAATGTGAATAACAAGTAATGAGTTTATAGATAAGCAGACAGGTTCATTTTTGAATGGTGAATGAAAGATACATGTGGTAATCTGAATATTTTTGTCTTTCCTTGGCTTTGATTTGAACCTCAGATATCCCAGACATTGGTTGTGTACATGCTTTACCAACTGAACTCAGGTGTTAACCTGCTAGCAATCTGTAATAAGTAGTTTATTTTAAAAACACCAACTATCACACTAGATAGGTAATGGTATATGCACACATAGAGTAGATGAATGTGTATAACTGATGGCTGGAAGATGAAGAAATGTAGAAATATAAGATTTATTGAATACATTCTAAGTTGTACATGAATGTGTGATGTGTGTGTGTATATATATATATAGATATATATGCACACACATAAATTTGGAGTGGTTTGTTATGTAGATACATAGAAAACTGGAAAATAGTTACTGTTTGATGAATAAAATGCATGGATTAGTTGGTGGCTTATTAAAATATACAAATACTGATTTTAGATTGTTAAATATAAATAACTGTGTGATGGATTTCAGTATAAATAGTGAATGATTAGCTGTAATATATAGTGCATGAGCAAACAACTAGTTTTTGTGTATTATGTGTAAAGTTATATTCAATACTTTCTTTGTAATAATGGTAGTTTTATCAGTAGCATTCATTACAAATGTTTAGTTTATATATACATTATATTTACTTCTATTATTTCATAATGAGGATTAATATTTTGCACTGCTAGGTTAGTACATGGCTTTAGGACTAACCTAAATAATCTAAGCTGGCTAAACCTCACGTGATATGATTAGGATTATGGCCAAAAGTATTGGATTTTCAAGTGAGCTTTAACTATAACATGTGCAAGATAATGCATATGGATATAATAAGTTGAATCTTATGCTTAATGTAAATAAACTCATTTAACAATGTGAATGAAGAAAGGGTCTTAGTATTGTGGTAGATAAGTCAGTCAAGTGAATGAGGCAGTGCTCTGGTGCTAATAATAAAATTAATACAATACAAATTTGGGAATGCATTAATAGAGACACCGAGAACAATTATATAACAAAGGTAATTATCTCTGTACTTGTAAATCAGTTTAATTAGGTTTTACTTGAAATATTGTGTATAATGTTTGTCTCCTAAATTGAAAAAGGATGTTTACTTTATTGTAGATGTTTTAAAGTAGGGCTGTGAGGTGATATTTCTTGCTATTTGTTAGTTATTGTTATATTATGTTTTATGTACTTTTTTTCTGTCATTTAGTTGAACTGTGTCTTAAATTTGTTTATTTATGATACCACTTCACACCCTTTTATAATACACTGTAATGTTGCTTTCACAGTAAGACAAAATAACCAATAGTATGTGGCACAGATGTTTTTTTTTCCATGACAAACTGTTGTCGTATGTAAATCATCCTGATGTGTAAAGACATTAAATAGAAGTCTTTAATAACTCTATGTTTAATGGCAGTCTTACCATCTGGTATAAAAAAATAACTTAGAATGCATATAACCCATATGCACATGGACAGGATGATTTTGGTTCAATACTTCTTGAACCTTGGTTCAAATTTATATGTGTTGTGAGTTGCAATTAATCAAAGAGTTTGTAAGCATTATACTAGAATTATGATAATTTGCATGGTTAAATTTTCTCCTTGTTCTTTTGCCTAACTTCTTGGGTCAAGGTTGTATTATTGAATTAGAAGTTTGATGGTCAGTTGTGTTATATTTCTGTATATGTCAATTTAATTTTTTTGGTTGAAGACTAATGTTTTAAATTTTCATTTACACGTGTAAAATAAGGGACTTCCTGGTGCAGATGGTCCTAAAGGTGAAAAAGGCGAAAGAGGAGATCCAGGACATAGGGTAAGTTATTGAAAATGTTAGCAAGAAACAGTGGCAATTACATCAACCTTTTAATAACTTACTTCAATAATCATTATTTTCATAAAAGCTACTTTAAATTGAAAATGTTTTAAATATTTAAAACAGTAACTTGATTGATAAAATATTTTGTAATAATTCAAATCTGTAAATACATGTATAAATTGTTAATGAACTATGTTCATTGTAGTTTTACATGTTAAACGTTCATAATTTTAAAGTTTTTGTCTTTATATACATATATAACATAAAAATTACAAGATTAAATGTTTGACAAAATTAAATTGTGGAAATATACTTTGATGAAAATATTATTATAAAGTTAAATCTGTTCTTTAGTTCATACTTAATTTTCATTCATAATTTGTATTGATTACATATGGTTTGCTACTTGTTCATTTTTTCATGTTTCAAATGATATATAGTTTAAAAGCTGTTTACGAGTCTATTGATAAATGTTTATGTTAAATAGATGCAATAAACTTTTAATAATAGTTTCCATGAAAAGATAAGAATAAATAAATAAATAAGACTATTGAGTATATATACATTTTCTTTAATATTGTGATAATTCATTTTATTTTTTTTAAATAAATTTTAAGTGGTATAGCTTTCTGTTATCACTTTAATTAATTAACATAAACAAATAAAAGCAAAGTATATGATATTTAGGGGAAAAGAGGAAAAGATGGCCCTTTAGGTCCAACAGGAGATAAAGGCCAGAAAGGTCAGCCCGGACTCACTGGAGAGGATGGTGTATCTGGAGTAAAAGTAATGCACTTCAGATGTTAACAAATTAACATGTCAAAGTGGTTTATCTTTGTAAACTGACACAACAGTTACTGAACAAAATAAATAAAATTATGGTGTAAATGAGGATATAAAACTTATTGTTCTATTTGTTATAAATATTTAAAATGCAGTATAATTCACTTCCCCTAGAGTTAATGTTTAATTTATTCATTATTTTATGTCGAGAATGGGATTAATTTTCTCTGTGATAGAAACAAATACTGATAACTCACTCAAAATTCTGCACTTATTTAGATATTGTTAAAAGGCATATATAAAAATATGTATGGAAGTTTTCAACTCTTTTGTCACATAAAGTAATCTTAATTGCTATTATTTTTTATTAAGGGACAATCAGGAGAAAATGGTCGATTTGGCCGACATGGCCCTCAAGGTCCACCTGTGAGTATTAAGTGCTACACTTAACAAATTGGTTTGCTGTGTTTGTTTTCTATGTGATTGATTTTTGACCATTTTTATTCTAAACATACCTGATATTCATCCATTTTAAAATTTTTTATGCAATTATTTATCATTTTTTTCTATAGTTTCATTTTCATATTTGTTCCTTTAGTTATATGCTTATTTACCAAACGAAAAAAATTGACATTTAAGTTAACAACAGTTTAAGTTGGAATCTGACAGAAAAATACAGCAAACAGTACAGCTATAAAGTTTAACAACATATTTTTAGTAATAAAATATTAAGTTTTAATAACCTTGACATTAAGTTTATTAGGCAGGTGGAAAAACATAATTAAATTTTAAACTTTGATGTTGGTGGTTGCCATATTTTAAGCTAACTATTTCAAATATATCATTGACAATTGTTATTTGATGAAAGAAAATATTATTTTTTGCTATATTATTGCTATATCATATGTGTACAATGCTAATAATTTTGATAATTACCTTTGTCTTCCATTTCATTAATTTAAAGTATTGAGTTATTCATTTTGGAAACATTAAACATGATTAGGCCTAAATAAGTGATCCATTACATGAAATCACCCTTCAGTGAAACTTACTGGTCTTGTAACCAGTAAAACTACAAGAAATGATACAAACCTCACAAGAATAACCCCACTTCAAAACATAAAAAAGGAGGGTTACACTCTGCCTGCACCTTAAATTTCTTCAGTGAGTATATCAGTAAAAAATAAAAACGTAAACAAATGCACCGAATTGATTTGTGAATGTCAAAAGCATTTTTTTTTTCAGAAACATACAATATCTTAGAAAGTTAAATGAAAGGTATATTACAGGTTGCCTGAGCTTATAACAATGGCTTTCAGATTAAAAATCTCTGACAGTTTTATACAGAAGTGTAGATGATCCATGATTAATAATTCAAAGGTAAAGTACAAAGTGGTTTAAAATTATCTTTCCTATTTTAATGCTTATTCATTAACTAAGGAAATGTTTTCAACATTTTGTAGACCAACTTAAATATTTTTTATTGAGACATCAGTTGACTTCTACATGAGTACCATTAGAAACTATCATAATGTCTAACTGATATTTGATTTCAATTCACATTTGCTCTAATGTGTCCTTACTTACATTGGCAGTGGTGTCTGTTATCCTAGTATTTATATTTATATCCTTAATATTTCGCTGTGCTTTGTACAGGCATCTGTAATTATGCTGCTCAACAGTCATTGAATTGGTCTCTTCAAGCACAAACAAAACATTAAGCCTTTTCTTGCAGGGTTCCAATTTTATGGGGTCATCTTATTCACTGGAATGAAAAGAAAAATATTGCAGTAAAAATTGTTTGAGCTGATCTAACAAGATATTGAAAACTACATAGTTCTATTTCCTTAGTTATTTGAAGATGAGATTTCAAATAGGGAAGACAATTGTGGCCAACCTTGTATTTAGTTCTGATATTAAATAAAAACCAACTAACAAAACTTGAACCTCATATTAATATATGACTGTAACTTTTACTTGAGGAGTCTTCTTTCCTAAAACATTCATAAATTTTGTCCTAGGCAAACAGCTTTCAATCCAAACTATATTATTAAATATGAACTGGTTTTCAGTCTTTTCATTTTAAAGTGTATTTTGCAGTAGCTTTTCTTAATTTTGATGTTCAAAGTACTAACAAAATACAGTATGACATAGTTACAATATTTCTTAATAACCAGTAGTTCACAACCATAAACTTTTTATGAAGTGTTTCTCAGGAACATTGGATGACTCCCATCAAATCTGCCTACAATGTAACTTCATTCTAGTATGATTAGATTTGATCAAAAGCTATATTTTTGTCTTTTAGAATTTCATATAAATAGCTCTGTCTGATTGCACAACATTGTTCTGAAGTTAATGTTCGTTAATAATGTTATAAGTCATGTCTGTTTAATATGATTTTTTTGATAAAAATGTTTTATCACAAAAACAATAATTTATTTCATAAATGATTTGTTAAATTGTAACCTTCATTTCTTCTCATAATCAATCTTTTGTCAAAGAAAAATAAATGGCAAAACATTCATTTATATATACATATATATGTTCTAGTATAATTTCTGTCCCATGTGACTGTATAAGACAACAGTGTGTACAGAAAAAGAATTTTCTCTTTAAAGTAAAAGAGCCTTCATAAAAATTTAAGTTTAAATTTTAACTTCATATTTTCAACAGTATTATAATTAGTTTATTTTTTCTTTTACATTAGGGCCCACCTGGACCAACTGTATCTGTTGGGGAACCACTTCCTGGGCCCCAAGGATCTCAAGGACCAGTGGGGGACAGAGGAGAGACAGGAAATCCAGGTATGGTATATGGCCATAGAGAAAGTTTCAAACCAAATATTTTAGTTTAATATTTATGCAGTAGACATGATAAAGACATTCTGGACATCTTTTACATAAACTTGTTTTCATTAAATCCATCTGAAAGGTTGCAGCTCTTAGGTCTGATAATTTCACACACTGTTGATAATAGCATTATGAATTGGTATGAAACTACACTGAAACCTTTATCTTACAAATAATAATTCAGTGCATGTAACTTTTACAAATTATTAGAATGATGTTGATAATATTAAAGTTTGATAAGCCTTAAACATAATTAATGTATTTTAGTTAAGGTATTAGGGTATTAGCTATAATTTAGACTCAGCACTTTAAGGTTAGATATAATTAGTGTTGTATTAGAACATAATATTATACTATTTAAGCATGCAGTGCAGAACAGTTTGTTACTTCTGTGATATGTGGCTATGACAACACAATTTTTCATAAAAAACAAAGATAATTTTTATGTAAAAGTCATTTGATTTGTATGATGAAATAATCAAATATTGATCTATATTTTGCTTTTGATGTATTTAATTTTTTTAGTTTGTTAAAAATCACCTAAATCTTAATCTAGTATATATTTTAGCATATCTATAATGTTTCTGTTGGTTTTTAAAATTAGAAAATATCATGCAATACAGCAAATTTTTTATTACTCTTGTACATTGCCTAAATGAGAAAAGTCAGAAAAACCTATGATTGAAGTGTGTTGAATAGAAAATTTTAAGCATACTATCCATTCTTTGATGGTTTAAAATTAAATTTTACATTTTCTGTACACTTATGTTACTAAACTCGTGTCTCTGTTAGAAAATGATCGTATTGCTGGTAAACTGTTATTGTTTCATAGTGTATATTGCATAATTTTATCAAAAACAGATAAAAAAATTTGAATTCTTGATAATTAATAGGGTTCTGAAAGGACAAAGTTTTTACATGTCTTATATGGAAGGATTTTTATGGCTGAGCACATGTTCTATCTTTTTTAAGTGTTTTTAGCTATGTTCAAAAGTTCCTATCTGATGTAGTGAGTTAAGAGAAAATGCTCCTTTTAATGTATAGAAAAACATAATTTAATCTGTGGATACTTCAATTATGTTCCTCTTAGATACATAACCAAGTATCATTATCTCATGTTTCAAATTATATATTAAGTTATTTTAAGAATACAGTGTTTGCAATATGAATCTTTTGCTGGTTTTCGTTTTTAGGAAGGCCTGGAAATGTAGGACCTGTAGGATATCGTGGTTCTCCTGGAATACCAGGTCCACAAGGCCCCCCAGGTGAGCCAGGACCACCTGGACTAAGTTTCAAAGGAGAGCCTGGAGAAGATGGTAAGTATTTCAGGTTTTAAATAATATAATATTGTATGTTTATTATTGAATTCTGAATTTGTAAGCATATTTTTAATTACACAACTCTATTGATTATCAGGCTAATGAATTTATTCTTTTACTGTATTTTTGTTTAAGGTAACTTTTCATCAATTCATCATAAAATATGAGAAACAACATGAGAGGCATATTATCAAGATCTGACATATATATTTGGCTTTGTACACTGAATTTTATATATTTAGAGGGTTAAAGAGCCAATAATAAGATATTTTGTTTTGCAGATTTTATTGATGATGTAATACAATCATATTTTCTTTTTTTTAGGGTTTCCAGGAGAACGAGGCCCCTTTGGAAGACCTGGTGAACCAGGATTACAGGGTATAATTGGTGATAAAGGTCTACCTGGATTAACTGTTATTGGTAACCCAGGAGAAGATGGACGATCTGGTCTGCATGGGGCACGTGGACTTCCAGGTCAGCGGGGTGACCCAGGTCTTCCAGGTATGAATATTTCATTTTTATTGTACACAAAGTTTCATTGTATATTTATCAAAAATATGTAAACAATATTTAATAGTTTTAATTAATGTATAAACAGTGTTAAAATGTTAATTATTGTTAACATATTTTTTTCACATAAAAGTAAATTGTTTCCTTTTTTAACAATGCCATTAATAATTATTATATATCAAATTCTTTCTATTTTCAAAGGGCCAAAGGGTGCACCTGGAACTGGTGTGCATAAAACTGGACCACCTGGTGAATATGGGCTTCAAGGATTTCCTGGAGAACCAGGTTCTTCAGGGATACCAGGCAGAGATGGAGAGCCAGGTTTACAGGGACAAAGAGGGGATGATTGTGGTTACTGTCCACCTGGGCGACATGGTCTCGCCGGAGAAAGAGGAGATGTTGGACGTCAAGGTAATTAGTGAATAAAGTAGCTTGTGTTTCTATAGCTTGAATAGATTTGAATTATTTTATTGAATTGGATTAAATAAACAAGCAGATTAATCTTTAGCAGTCTAAAAAGTTAACATTCAAGTGTTTGTTACTTTTCTTATACATATATTACTTTAGATGTCTTTTTCCTTTTTGCTATTGGAAATTTACATTGCATCTTGGCCTTTTCTAAGAAAAAAAACATGTAAGGTATTCAAAATGGTATTCTGTGCAATAATAAAGTAGATACAAAACCTCTATATAAGTGTGTCAGAAGGTGATTAGTGCACTTATAACTGTAATTTTACTGAAGAAGAGAAACTTGCAGTCAGGTAAAATTAAAATAACAAGGTAGGTACTTGCAAGTTGTTGTGTGTTAAATGCTAGAAGTCTCATTTTTTCACTCCTTAAAATGGTTACATTGTAACAAAACTCATGTGAAGTTATTTCATTAATGAGCTGATTGAGGAATGCTAATGTTACTCATTTGTTTCTCTCCATCACTTGATGCTACTGAAGAGGAAATTTTATGAAAAATCTTTTTGCTTCCTGAAAGATTAAGAATATAATGTTTAATATTAGTTTGCTTTTTCTATTTATTTGCTCTTTTTTTTCCAGTTAAAAATAGCAATTTCATTGTTATTCATTTCATACTTGAGCAAACTATAGGTGGCCATCAAAGTTTTATCCAGTTTCTCAGAGGCTAATGTAGTGTAATGTTTAATTTTAATTTCATTTGAATTTTTTATTTTCTAAAATTCATAATCATACTTAATATACCAAAGTTGTTTTTAATTTTAATTATATTTTTTGTGCAATTTATTTTTAATGACATTAGTTTTAAGAATGATGTGAAATATATTTCATATCTCTAATATATGAGTTGTATTCTGCAAGTGCTGTTTTATTCTTCCAATGGGTTGAGCATTTGGTGTTTGTAATAATCATCTTGAGCAGTTTTTATTATTTTGTATCCAATATGGTTTCACATAATATTTTATTATGAAGATGTTTAACATTGGGGAGACAAAAGTCAAAGGATGTGACAAGTGGGCATGCTCTTTAAGCATTTAATAGTATGCTTGTACATGTACTATCTTTGTCAGCAATGTGGCTGTTAGACAACATTGCTTTCTCAATACGTTAGCTTCCATTACATCATAGAAATTAAAAAATATGTGGAACTCTGTAGGTGCTAAATGACTGTTCTTTTTCTCTTCCTATTCTGTTATCCAGTGGTTATTGAACCTTACTTAGGTTTGCTGTAGGTGCAGAAAGTCTTGGAAGATTTATAATATTTTAGTGGTAATGCATTATATTGTACACACACACACACACACATGTATATGTATCATGCGATATCTGTGTGAAAAAAGCCACATTTCATTCAAAAATTACCACAGAGTATATCTTGATTGTGATGAATATGAATATTACCACTTGTTCTGTAAAGAAAAATATCACTTCTTTATATCCAAAAAAAAAGTAAACAATAGGGATATTTGTTGTCTGTAGGACCTCGAGGCCCAAGGGGTTTTCCAGGATATCGTGGTCAGCGAGGAAGAAAAGGAGAACCTGGGAGGCCAGGTTCACTAGGCTTTAAGGGAGTTCCAGTAAGTTTGTTGTTGAAAATGAAACAAATAAAAATATTTTCTGTTGAAAGAAAAATCTAATATATTCTTTTTTCATTATTTTATCATATCAGTTACTTGTATATTTTCTAATATATAGCTTTATCAAATGGATTATTTGCCTTTTGTGTGTACATGACGTTGATATTATTACTGATATAAACTTTATATAATCTACTCAACAAATCAACAACAGGATTTGTTTTAACTCATTCATACACACAGAAAAAGGAAAGCTTGAAGATGATATTTTAAGTAGATTGTATCAAATTCATGTTAGTGATAATATCAACTTGGCTAACAATTTAAAAATGCATGTCTGTCACTCATATAATATTTGATTAATAAATGGTATTAAACCTGTGTAGTTCTATATTCATGCTTTGTTTGAGTTTTAATAACACAACTTAAGAAAGTGCTATGCCAAATAAAGAGAAAGTGTTCAGTCATTTTATTTTATACAACAAAATGAGTATTTAATTATTTGTTCAGTTATGATGCACCATAATCCTAATAAAAAGTTTAAATTAGCTGTCTATAATAAAGTGTACTTCATTATTTTGCTTTGAAATTAGATAGTTTTAGTTGATAAAAAAATTCATGTGAAAAAATTGTAGGATTTAGTTTATTAGAATACTTATATATAGAGTTCTAGCTACAGCTATTATGATAAGGATTATCCTTACTTATTTAAAAACTGTTCTAATAAAATACTGATTTACTAATATAACTTGTAATTATCAATCACACACATCCATAGGGTCGATCAGGATCTGATGGTATGGAAGGACGGAAAGGAATAAAGGGTGAACATGGAGAATTGATATATCCAGGAGCTACCAAAGGAGCAAAAGGAGAACCTGGAGTGGTTGGTCCACCTGGATTTGATGGAATTACAGGAAAAGAAGGGCCTCCAGGTCCAGAAGGTTTTAGAGGATTTTCTGGAGCAAAAGGACAACCAGTAATGCTATTTAGTGTGTCTTTTATCTTAAACTGATAAACTGCCTAAGTTTTTTTGATCAGTGGAAGCTATTTGCATTTTTTAGGAAAACTAGTAGGTAGTAAATTTTGCTTCACATTTTAGTATATACCACACTCTTACCATATTCATTTTCAGAAATTAAGAATAAGATTTCTAAAAATCTTTTAGGGAAACAAAATTCAAGTTTTTGGGAGTTGTACAGTGATTATGCAGAATACTTCAGTTAATCATTTTCACCTCGTGGTAACATTTTCATTATTCTGTTTATAATAGTTTATTACAACTGAAAGGAGTATTTAGATTTACACATAACTGACATAAAATAATAACTTGATTAGGTAAGGTGAAAGTTTTGAGGTCCTTTTTTGTTTGAATTTTGTAATGTATCAAGCAAGTGCAGCATATGTTAATCAAAAGATGGTAGCCTATTCAACATTTTTATCAGTCAGTTTTCTCAATACATAATTTATGTTTTAACTTAATGTTTTGTGAGTTGTCTTCACATGACATTACATGAAAGTGTTCTATCTTCTTCCCCCTGATGCTTAGTAGCTGAGCAGTAAGTTTGAAAGCCTTTAACACTGAAAATTAGTTTAATTATTCATGATGGGAAGAACAAACAGGCTGTTTTATAGCCTTGAACTTAACAACAACACAAACAACTATCACTGTTTCTAAAGGAATGGCTCTTTTATTTATTTATCTTTTGAACAAACTGGTTGGTCTTTTGATTTATTTATCAGTTTAATTGAAGAAAGAAAAATATTGTGCACATTCATTTGCATTTCTTAAAGCAGCTAGAATAAGAGTTTATAATATACCAAGACTGCCATTAATTATAAAATTAACTGCTGTCAAAACATTTGATATTATTGTTTTACACTGGAATATTTTTCTGATTTTCATTGGCTTAAGTGTTTTTCATATAAAGTAGTTACCAAATACTACTTGTATAATTATGAAAAACTTGAAATTTCTTACAGTTGCACTGCCTCAGCTTTGGAGAGAATATCAAAAGTATTTATCCCAAACCACTATTAACTGTACTGAATTGTGCTAAGTTAGGTGTTGTACTTTACAGTTATACAGATTACTCCTAATCTCTGCTCATGTTGTTTAAATGGTAACTCCAGCTAATGACAATGGACTATTAGAAACAGTAACTTGTAACTAAACAATGGTTACCTCTTACTGCTTCAAATAAACGCTACCATTAAAGGTATGAGTAAGAAATGACCATTAAAATGATCAATGTTCGTACTGTGTTGTGTTTAGACAAGAAAATTAAGCATCGTTAACTTATTTTAATATAACAGCCTAAACCATGCATAAGTCTAGCAAGAATTGACAACACAGTACAACACACAGAAGAAATGAAAAGTTATTAAAGAAACTATGTGATAACAATCTGCTCTCAAGTTACAGATTTTTTAAACTATTAGTGTACTGAAGATCTTACAAAAACTTTTAGTGTGTAATACTTTGTTGGATGTTCATCACATGGTAACAAAACTTTTGTTGATGTTTAAATGTAAGAAATGTTATCAGATATGTATAATCACAATATTTGTAAAAGATTTTGCATAGGTGCAGTGGATAAAAGGAAATTACAGCCACTGTTCTTAACTATAGGCTTTTTCATTAATCTGCAATCTGCTTTACATATTAAAGTTGATCCAACAGTGTGTATCTTTGATAGTTCTGACATTTCTTCACCTTTTCTTCAATCTTGATCATGAAGTACTGGTAACGAACTGTGTATGTTAGGCATATAAATTAAACAAGTCTGAAACTTAAAAATGGAATGATGTTATGCAAAGGAAACTTTCCAAATTAAATTTCTTCTCATTCTGCAGCAATCACTCATCCTTTAAGCATAAGAATAATTTCGGGATAGTTTCAAAAAGCAACATTTATATTGTGGTTCTCTTTCTATGGTGAATTGATAAGGCTGTCCATAGGCTCACCTTTATTGTGTTTGCTAGGTCTGAAAGCTTTGGTAACTTTAGGATTTTACTAACAATCTCAGGGGTGTTATTTCAAGAGTAGACGTGTTAAGAGTTTTGGCTCTAATTAATTTTCATTGCCTGTTTCTAGACTGAGATGAGGTTTCTATGATGATTCCCATTCAGGCCAATCTTTTCAAAGAGACTTCAGTATAGAAGCTAAAATGTTGTTCTGTTCTAGAAACAGTCTATTAAAAGCAAAACTGTACCCACAGGGCTTTCTTAGCTCTGGTCCAAACGAAAGTTTGTATTTCTACATTCCTTAGCAGATTTATTTGCTAATTGTATTAATTGCCATATTTGTATAATAGTTTAAATTTGCCCACCTTTATTTATATTGGAAATTTATTCATTTAATTCTTCTAATATATTTTGCTTCAATCAGTAGTAATAACATTGTTTTGCACTTTGGTTTTTAAAACAATATCTACAATTGTGGCATGACTAATGGGAAATTATATAATACTATAATTCTTAATGCCATAATTAAAGCTTATCTTAAGAGCTTCCTTCTTTAAAGCAGTATATTTTGTATTCTTATTTGATTATTTATATCTAAGGGAGATTTTGGAGATGATGGTCCTCCAGGATTTGACGGTCCTCCAGGGCCACCTGGTCGTCCTGGACCTAAAGGAAAAGAAGGGGATGTTTTGTATGCTGCTCAAGGTTTAAAAGGAGTAAAGGGTGATCGTGGTTTTGATGGCTTTGGTGGTTCAATTGGAGATAAGGGTAACTAATTGTTTAAAGATTTAAAATATCTTTTTAGTATCGCTAAATTGCCTGTGTTTTAAAACATAGTTTTGTTTTGAGAGCCACTATGGAGCCCCTGTGAACTAGTAATTTGGTGAGTGATGTTATTGTAAATGTAGTTTATACATAATGTTTAACACTAGGAACTAATTCACTCATGTTAATGGAAAAATAATTCACATATAATGTGACACTAGTAAGTAAGTCACTATAATTTGTGAAAAAAATAGTTTATATATAATGTGAAACACTAGTAACTAATTTACACTTGTTAATAGAAGAGTAGTTCACAGGTAATGTAAAATTAAATTACTCATATTTGATACTAGATAAGCAGTTCACATTTCAAATGAACATCATGTAATTAGGTTGTTCCTTTGAATGATTAAATGTTTCACAGACAATGTGAAACTCCAGTAATTGATTCACTCATGTTTTGTTGAGAAATTTTCCAACACTGAATTTTAGTAGTTAAATGAGCATTGTTTATTATGGTTAAGAAATGAAAGACAGTGTTAAAGTATTGGTAATTAAATCACGTTTTAAAAAGGAAAATTATGAGAAACTTGAAACTTATAATTATTTAAGTAGCTCATACTGTGTGAAATAAATGTATAATTTAGAGTTTATCTTAAATTTTTTTGAATTCTTAAGTTTAACTTGTACAATCTAGAGTATATGATTTATTATTTTGTTATTTATTTTATTTTATTTTCCATAAAGAACAGACATTGCATTCCTTTATATTAATTTCATAGGTGAGAAAGGAGAACCCTTTCCTTTGGATAGATTGGAAAAAGATGAAAGATATATTCGATTTAGAGGTCCAAAAGGCTATCGTGGTTTACCTGGTTTAAAGGGAAGGAGAGGTATCTGGTTTACTTAGTTGTTGGATCTCTCACTAGTAGGAAAAACATATAGTCCATAATATGGATTAATCATAAATTTTGAAAACAATTTTCTTGGAGAACTATTTGAGCCCTAAGTCTTGATTTTGTTTTTTGGTTTTACTTTTGTCAGTTTAAGAGTACTATGTCAACTGAAAGATATAAAAAACTAAAATTACATCAAACCATTACTATAATAATTATGTTTCTACTAATTCTTTCTGAATTACACCAAACACAAAACAAAAAAAATTGAAATAAGACGTTATTATATTTATTAAGATGCTGTCTTCTAGACTCAACTAAACTGATACAAAATTGTACATTTTAGTACATTTTCACATCACAATTAAAAAATCATTCTAAACAGTTAAATTGGAGAATATAATAATCCCCCTTTTCTAATATATATATAGCTTCATTTCTGCTGTAGTTTGCCTTTTGACATATGGAGTTAAGATAATTTGTGAAAACATTCTTAAAATAGAAAATAGCATTAAATGAAATATAATATAAGATATTAAGAATGAGGAAAAAAGTAGGAAATTAGTTGAAATGTTCATTTAGTTTCAAAAATTTCTCTTGTTTAGGTGTTATGGGTGCAAAAGGCCATCCTGGTTTGACGGGTTTTGATGGCCGTGTTGGACAACCTGGCAGAAAAGGAGCTTCTCCTCGTGGTGAAACAGGGAGAAAAGGGTATCCTGGTATAGATGGTGATCATGGACTTCCAGGAAGTCCAGGACTGCCTGGAATTAGAGGACCACCAGGTCTAGATGGACTTCCAGGAATAAAGGTAAATATAGTGAATACTTTGTGTGATACATTATCTTACTGTCCCTGTTTAAGTATTAAGAAGCTTGTGCATGTCCTAGGAACTCAGTGTTGTACAACAATGAAGTCTGTTGTCAATTTGTTGAAAGTTATAAATAAACCAGTGCCTAGCATATATCTGTATAAGCCTAACATTTGAAGTAATGACTAAAGTTTTTAATTGATATACAAATTCCATAAACCTTGACCATTAGTCTACAAAAGATTACGAAGATAAATTTTAATTGGTGTTTTGAGTTGCACTATTTTTGCTTCTACTCAAGAAAGAATTCTGTTAGTTTCACTTTCAGATCTGAGTGTTGGAAAAATTGACTTACCACACAAATTTTAAACTGTGACTTGAAATATTGGATTTGTGATTAAAGCATTATCACTGTAGCTCCATCATAATTCATATTGCAAACCATGTCAATTCCATGATCTGTTTGTAAGTAGCTGGTATGTTACAGATGAGAGATGACATATTGCAAAATTTTTACAAGCTTTTATGAATGTTGAAAGTAGTTTTAATCTTAATTTCATTATCTAGTCAGATACAAGATCTAGTGAATTAAATATAACTTTTTCATGCAATATAATTTCAAGAGCTAGTACTTGAAACTTTAAATAAGAGTTAAAATTAAACAGTTTTCTTACCTTTATGAAACCTGCAAGGATTTTATGATTAATTAGCTAAATTCAAACATTAATATATATGTATTTAAAGATTTTTTGCATTACAAATTATTTAAATTACATGTTTTTTATCTTTAATCTGGTTGGTCATTGAAATTGAGTACTACAGATTATTATAAGCTATATTTTTAATCGTATAATTTTCTGTTAGCTAGAGGGGGTGTGATGTTAAGGTCAAGTAAGTTTGTGTGAGTAAGAGTAGAACATTCTAAGTTGACATTATGAAAACATAGTGACTTTGCAAAGTAATATGTAGAAAAAGGATTTGGTATAATTGTGGGTGAGCCAATCAATAAGCTTGGGAAGTGTGCAGGCTGAATATATATATATGCAAAAATGGCTCGTTTGGGTTGAGTAAATATTTTAAACAGAAGAGCGAACAACGTTTCAACCTTTTGATTTGGTATAATTGTGGGTGAGCCAATCAATAAGCTTGGGAAGTGTGCAGGCTGAATATATTTATATGCAAAAATGGCTCGTTTGGGTTGAGAAAATATTTTAAACAGAAGAGTGAACAACGTTTCGACCTTCTATTTAAAATATTTTCTCAACCCAAACGAGCCGTTTTTGAATATAAAATTCTCAACGAGTGGGTTTCTCAACATCACTGACAGGCTGAATATAGTTAACCCTTTGGATGTTATAATCAGATTTATCAACTTAACGGTTATAACTGTTTGGTGTGACAAAAGTATTTGGCCTATGGTGTCACAAAAAGTTTTCCTCATAGTGCAAAAATTGAGATATTTACACATCCTTGAATATTTTGCTTTAGCAACACACATACATACATGCATCTCTGAGCAAAAGCAAAATTAGCGAATTTTGATATTGAAAAAATAGTGAAAATGGTAAATTATAAATTTCATTTCTTAATGGACAACTGACACTTTTCTAGAACCTGCCTGAATTTTGCTTATACACTTAAATGATTAAAAAGATATAGAGAGCTGTTTTCAATCATTATAGTTAACCAGTTAGTGTGTTTTCATCTAGTTGTGATGATGTATAAGCAAGTTTATTATTTACATTAGTATTGTGCAGTAAACATCATTGCCACAATTTTTTAGTTTGTAAAACAAAAAGGAGGAAATAAACTATTTCATTATCCTTACATGGATTGAATGTTGGTTTATTTTCACCAAATAATTTAAAAGTATTCACCAATGAAAGAACAAAAGTACAACAATATCACCATTTCCTTAGGTAAACAACTATGGTATTGTTTATGATTTTAAATTATGCAGAATAGGAGTGCTTGGTTAAAATGTAATCTGCATGCATCATATTTACAGCTGAAATGCTAAGGTTACTGCAAATGAAAGTCCAATTATTTATATGTTTCAATGTATTAGTTTTCTTGTTGTTTTTGTTTTGTTAATA
Source organism: Carcinoscorpius rotundicauda (assembly GCA_011833715.1). Taxonomy (NCBI): domain Eukaryota; kingdom Metazoa; phylum Arthropoda; class Merostomata; order Xiphosura; family Limulidae; genus Carcinoscorpius; species Carcinoscorpius rotundicauda. Next base: position 56,055,445 of record CM022395.1, read on the forward strand.
ATCTCAAGGATAGTATTTGTTTTAAATATCTTAATTCATTCATGAGTATGGTTCCTTCTTGTAAATCTGTGATTTCTGTACCTTGAAGCTCTGTGTAACACTATGAATATCAAATATTAAATACTAATATGTACTTAAAGATCAAGGAAATGGAAGTTTTTTTAGAGTATTTGATTTTGAATATTCAACTTAAGTAATTATATAAAAGTATGATTTAAAATTTTTAAAGCACACATAGATAATTACTGCTTAAAAGATTAAAATTTATGAGTTAACCTCTAAATTAAAACAGACTTTTTTATTGGCTGAAATAATGTATATCTTACAGTGTTTTCTTAATCGTTGTGTAATGCACTATATCACTGATGATAGATATATGAAATCTTTAGGGTGCATTTGGTTCACCAGGAGATGAAGGATTAGAAGGTCCCCGTGGATTACAGGGGCCTCCTGGTCGACAAGGAGACCAAGGAGATTATGGAATTCCTGGATTTTATGGAGAACATGGGGACCCTGGTCCTAGAGGAGATTCAGGGCTTCAGGGTATAATTATAGTTCTGAAAAGAACAGTAGAATTTAGAAATTTATTTATGTACATTACAGTAAAATTTTACAATATAGAAATATGTTATCAACAACTTGAGAAATTTAGGAAAATAACTGACATATATAACTTGTTATAACTTATAAAAACAAGCAGCAACAAAAATAAATTAGAAACACTGCACTAATTGAAAAGGTTTCAGGGTACAAAATGTACCCTAGGTTTAGGAGGTGACTGAAGAAGTAGGACCCACATTGCAGTGGATATACACCATCTATCAGTCTCATATAAGAATAGCAATAGATATAGAAATAGAAATTAGAAGAGTGAGATGTGGGTGCTTAAGTCCATAACATCCCACATCTATATAACCCTTCACTGCCTGCAAACAGTTGTTGGAAGGTGACTGCTCTCAAAAGTGAAGAAGAAAAATTAATTGCAATAAACCTAAGAATAAGAAAATAAGGTACTACCATTTGGGGGTGAGTAAGCTGAAAACTTACCTCTTGAAGTTATCATTCCACCCCCCAGTATGGCAGAAAGGCACTAATTGATAGTACAGAAGACGAATTATACTAGTAAGAAGTGTCCTATCTAGTTATCTAAATAAACTAATATAGCTCCCAACCACCACCCATTTATTAAGTCTGCTGTGACTATCATGCTCTATAGAGGCCATTGTGTGGCAAGGTGTACATCCGCATAAAGTAGTTTCAAGTTGTTAAATGACCTTATTCATAACTAAAAATAGTTATTAGACATTTTAAGTAAACTTTCTCTAATTTTTATTTCTTTATATTTATTTAATACATTTTTATATTTGTTACAGAATGGGTTAATAATTTGATTGAAAGTTTTTTTATCAAATCCATTAATAATTAATTTTTTTATCAGTATTTCAACACTACTGATAAAATATTGTAATTTATTAATGCTTATGGCAGAAAGGTATGACACATCATATATCTAAAAATGGCTGGAATGGGAAGAGAAGGCACTAATAGAGGAGTGAACAACGTTTTTTGACCTTTTTTGGTCATCGTTAGGTTTGCTCTTCTATTAGTGCCTTCTCTAACTATTCCATTCATTTTTAAATATATAATTTTCTCTATAAGTAGGTTTTTCTCGTCATCACGGGGTATGATATATTACTCTTAAAAGAGGATAAACCATAAATTGGAAGACAAACAAAAAATGCTGTATATCTGTAAGATATATAGACGATTTAATTAGTATAAATAGTTCTGAAATAAATAATGTTATTAACACTATTTATCCAGCAGAATTAGAAAGTGAAAATACTTCAATATCTAATACAAAAGTACATTATTCAGATTACAAAATTAAAATAATTGATAAGGATATCAATATAAATATTTTAATTTATTTTGTTGCAGCTTGTTTTTTAAGTTACAACAAACTAATATAACTGGTTGGAGGTCAAGATTTACTGTTTTTAATAGTGTTTCCTTGTGATTTTCTTCACTTAACTTTATCAAAATGTATTAATTTTCACTAAAATATATATATATGCACACACATATACACATATATGTATAATTATTCATTTTTATAGAATTTTTATCACAACGATCTTTTACTAATCACTGAGACAATAAAGTTGAAGAATGATTGATATATTTGTAGCAGTTATTTTGCAGAAGCAAAGAAATCTCACACTTCTTCCAGCCAGTAGTGCCATATTCATAATATCATAGAAATGCTTGGTAGTAGTGTTACTCTCTGTTTTTTGAACTCTTGCAATTACGTATGCTGTAACACTGAGCAACATATATTAAACCTACTCTAACATAAATTTTCTAACATTTCTAATGCAATTATTTGGTGTATTAGCATTATCAATTAATATCTCAGGTGGTAGTTGTAAGTGTTTAAAAATAGTTGACTATTTTTAAAAGGTTCTGCTGGAAAAAATGGTTTTCCTGGTCTCAAGGGCGAGAAAGGAGCCCCTGGTATTGCTGGAATTGGCACCATTGGCCCTCCAGGACAACCTGGATTCAGGGGATTTGATGGTATGTTTAATATTTGAAATAAATTCAAGATTAATATCGCCAGTAAATTATTAAAACTTTGGCCTATCATATCAAGGAAAAAAAAAAGTAGAGAATACCAAAATCAAGAAATCTTTGAGTGAAACTTAAAAGTTAAATTTTTTTATTTTTTATTTTTATGCAATTATGCACACATTTTTTGATGTTACATGATTATTTGTTAGCAAATAAGATGTTTCTTATATTTGAATGAGGAAAATGTTTAGGTGATTAGATGATACCTGTGAACGTGGAAATTTTGTAAACAATGTGGTTATGTTTGGAGGGCAACAGCTGAATGCAACTGTTACTGATTCTGAAATGCCTTATGTTCTGGAATAATTTATCAAACATTTTTAGTTTATTAAAGTGCTGATTAATGTCACACTGGATGAAAGAAAGGGTACTCAAGTTTTATTCATTTAGACTTTCATTTCAGTAGAATGGAATTTTTCATTTATTATAGAAAATAAAATTAGAACACAACTATATGTACATTTTGTATAATTATTTTGTGTTTCATTAGTTTAACTTTAGTGATGCTAACATTTTAGAAATAATGTCTTATTTCAAGAAAGATCATCTTAAGAACATACATGGAAAGTTTGTAATTATGAATATCTGCTATAACAGTATAAATTTGTGTCATTCATTATGCTAGTTATTCATGTCAGTGTTTTTCTGTAACAGGTAATTATCTAATTGTAATGTTATTGAAATATGAAACAGTTAAGTAAGTGTTACTTGAGATGTATTTAATACCTGAAGAGTTTTTGAAGTAAAGAAAAACTGAATGTGTGAAATATATTTATGTATTTTTCTTCTTTTCTAAGCTATTACCATGTTTTTAATCTTAAAAATAAACTTCTTTACCTCATATTTATACATAAAACATACTACTTTCATGTATGATAGTTCTTAAAACTGACATGAAGTGACACTAAGGATTCTCTTTGTTTTTCTTCAAGCACTCAATAATATGTATTTCTTTGTTAGGTAGTGTAGATTGGAATATTAAAGGAGTACATGAAATTTAAAAAAAATCCTTGTCCAGATTTTCTTTTTTTTGTTTATTGTTGAAATATTTAACAGAGAAAACATTTTATAATTCACAATAAATTTGTCCAACAGCCAAGGTGTAGAGTTTAATATTGGTTTATGTACAGAGGTTGAGTATCTGTATTAAAATGATTTTGAATATGTAAACCAGCAAGCCACCTGGCAGTAATAGCTAATATAAACAATGTTGACATGGGATGTATCAGAGCTACAGCTTGACATTGTTTGCATTTTGTAGGTAGTATGATTCCATTGAAAATTAATTGTTTTTAAGAAGAGTATGTAACTATCTTTTCAGTGCAAAATATTCATACATTCAGATAATAAAGATATGTTCAATTTGGTGATTTAAAATTTCCATAATTGGATATTTTTTTGTGTTTAGTGACATTAAAAAAGAAATATGAATGAACTTAGGTTGTCAGAACCACTCAGAAAGATACATGTGACATCGTGTAACAGGTAAGAACTCATGAACACAAAGGATAATGACAAATTCCATTCACGTGTCTGAGATAACATTAAATTTTATAATAAAAAAGAATTTCTGCCCAGAAAAGGCATTTGTACACAAGGTATTTCCAGGACATATCTATTCAGCTCTTGCATATCTCAAGCAGCTGGAAAATGAAACAGGTGTCATGCTATTCCATATGAATACATGCCATTTAATTTGCGATATTCAGCATTTTTGAATATCTGTGAAATCAAGCTGTTGGAATGGATACTGGGAAATTATCATTTGTGGACACTAGATGGTCTAAAGAAAACATACAGGAAGGTGTAATGTGCTTTGGAACAATAACTATACAGTGTAACCTTTTTCAATGGAAATTATGCTGCAAGTATATTCTCAAGATGCATTGTTGTCAGATAGGACATGACTGATTGTGGCATCATGGACTGTAACAATATGATGAGGCTCAAAATTTCTTTCAATATAATGTACTCAACTTTTGTTCTGTGTGTACCTTTACTGCCTAAAGCTTGTCATTCTTTTGTGTTGTGTGTGGATATTTTCTTATTGTGGTAATATGATTCTATTTGCTGAATCTCTTATAATTCAATATTTTAAATTTACTACCACTTTTCTCGTAAGGTCTTCATCTCCATATCTCTGACGACTCAATCTTTACTATATTAGTATTGTTTTTGTCTTTACAAGCTGAGTGTGAATAACCAGTTCACATTATTTTTGTTCAAATTTGTTTATCACTTAACTTAAGAGTCCGTGTACTTGTAGTTTAATATTTGTGGATCATAATAATAGAAATAACACAGTATAAACTCTGAAGATGTTATCAGTAGCAAAGAGAAATGAGTAATGCTATTTAATTTTTTGTATAATAACCTAGAAGGAATTCTTTCTTTGAGAAGGGAAACTTTTTGTTAAGGGACTTCTATAATTATTTTGATATGATATTAATTTTGTATATTTAAGCCAATTTTGTTTTATGCTAGTTATGACCCAATATAACCTTCTTGATTTTATTATATTACAATTATAGTTGAGAGTGTAATAAAACCTTTGCTATTTATCTTCCAGTACTTAGTTTTTAATACATACATACCTTACTTCTTTCTCTTTCTTTAAACATTTCTTTCTATGAATCTTAAATTTAGCTTAGTACAGATGCAGGCTGACTATAAAGTGACACTATAATGTAAAGGTGTTTTGAGATGCTGTTACTGTCTGTTTTTCCATTCTCTTTAATGTGTCTTAAAAATTATGAATTTTTGTAATTATTTATAATGAAATGATGAATTTTATCATAATGAACTATTATTTTGAGGCACAAATGTGTATCATAGTATTTAATAAAATCATCACTAATAAATTTTTTATGTCTTTCCTTTAATGGAAAGCAAACTGACGTAACTTATTTTGACAGTTTTTCTTGATGCCACAATAAACTGATTATTAGTACTTTTTTCAGTAAATTGTCTTTCTTACATTTATTACTGTGTAAATAGTTTTGCTCTAAAACAGGCCCAAGAGGACAAAAAGGCAGTGAGGGGATACCTGGTAGAATTGGATTTCTTGGTGAAAAAGGAAGAGTTGGTCTGCCAGGCAATAAAGGAGCATTAGGAATACCAGGAAAGGAAGGAGTGCCAGGAACCCCTGGGATTCCTGGAAAAGATGGATTACCAGGATTAACAGGTATGGAGGTTTGCTTTAGTAAAACTCCAAAACTATTTGTCTTTAGATATTATGTGATCAGAAGCATTGTATTATTTTTTTACATACAAGTTTTACGTGTTAATATTTATTTATGATGTGATGTTTTATCTGTTCTAGATTCTGAAAGTAAAAATATCTATAAATATTGGTAAAATTTTAGAGTATTCTTAATTTTTTTCCATGGGTGTCTATCAGATGTTAAGTTTTTATTCACCAATTTTTAGTTAAAAGCTTTTACTTGCACTTCTTTTTATATGCAAAAATGGTTTGTTTGGGTTGAGAAAATATTTTACGTAGAGGAGTGAACAACGTTTCGACCTTCTTCGGTCATTGTCAGGTTCACAAAGAAAGAGGTAGCTGACTGGAAGCTGACCACATGTTTGAAAGGGGTTGTGTAACTAAGTGTTGGAATGTAGAGGGCGTGCTTAGATGTTTGAATATATAATTTTATATTACTTATTTTATTACTCTATTATTTTTAACATAGGTATGAAGGTGTTCCTTTGTATTGGCTTATTTTGGGTTTAAGTTGTTGTGTAAGTAAGGATTCTTTAATTTTGCATTTGTTTATGTTTGTTTCTTTATTTAGTATTTGAGTGTTTTTTATGATTATATGGTGTTTATTTGACTTGCAGTGTTCGAAAACGTGTGAAGGTGGCTTTGTTGTTCTTTGAATCTGGTTTCCATATTTCTACTTGTTTCTCCAATATTGAAGTTGTGGCAGTTATCACATAATATTTTATAAATAATGTTGGTGTGGTGTTTGTCAGTGTAGTTTTTACATAGTATAGATCTCAGTTTTGTGCCTGGTTTTTGAATAAATTTGGTATTAACTGGAGTGTCATATTTTGTTACCAGTTTTTGCCAAATGTTGGTTATTTTTCTGCTGATGTCGGGAATATATGGTATGCAACAATATAAGGTTTTGTGATTTTTTGGTTCGTGAGATATATTTACTTTTGTTGGTTGATTTTGCTTTCTGTTTATGTGTTTAAGTATAATGTTTTCTACATTTGTGGAAGAAACTTATTGATGTTTAAGAATTATTGTTTTATTTTCTAATTTATTTTGGTGGATTTCTATTTTAAATTGTGTATTGGTTCTTGTAATTTTGAGGTTAAGAAATGATATTTGATTGCTTTCTTCTTGTTCACATGTGAAGTTGATGTTGGGATATATAGCATTAATGTGATTGAAAAATTAAGTGTGTGTTCTGTAGATGTGAATCCCGCAACCGTGTCATCTACATATCTGTACCAGTATAGTGGTGGATGTAATGCTGTGTTAATTGCTTGTATTTCAACTTGTGTCATGAAAATATTAGCTATAACTGGTGATACTGGGTTGCCCATGCTTTGGCCATTTGTTTGTATGTGGTTGTGGTTGTTGAAAATGAAGTTTGTCTTCATCATGGTGAATTCTATAAGGGTTGCTAATTGGTTGCTGGGAATGTCTATAGATGGGTTAGGGTCTTGGATATAGAGTTCTAAGGCTATCTTGCAGGCTTCAGCAGTTGGAACTTCTCTAAAGAGGGATATAACATCAAAACTGGTCATTAAGGTTTTATGATTAAGTTGATTCAGATTAGACTTGAAATTAAAAGAGCCTTTGGTGAATGAGCTGGCTGATGTTACATATTTGGAGAATGCCCAAGCTATTTATTTACCAAGATTGTTATTAAACAATTCATTTGTGGACATTATTGGTTATAATCTGTTTTATGAAGTTTGGGGGTGCTTTATATTTGTGGTGTGTGTGAGTCAGTTTTGCATAGGTAGGAATAAAGTATGTATTTACCAAGATTGTAATGAAACGATTCATATGTGGACATTATTGGTTGTAACGGACAATCTGGTTTATGAGGTTGGGGGTGCCGTATATTTGTGGTGTGCATGAGTCAGTTTTGCATAGGTAGGAATAAAGTATGTAAAATTAAAGAAGCCTTACTTACACGACAGCTTAAGCCCAAAATAAACCAATACAAAGGAACACCTTTATACCTATATTAAAAAATAGTATAATAATATTACCTCTTTCTTCCTTTGTGAACCTGACGATGACCAAAGAAGGTTGAAATGTTGTTCACTCCTCTATGTAAAATATTTTATCAACCCAAATGAGCAGTTTTTACACATATGTTTTTCTCTACAAGTGGGTTTTCTTGACATCACTGGTTACACTTCTTTGTAGTAAAAATATATACTGTGTTCTTTTTGGTCTTAGGCAGTTGATATTCTTCAGTGTGAGAGCTGATAGAATGATGGACTGTGGTAATCCTCATACATTTGAAGTATACTGAAAATTGATTGCTCACAAAATAAGGAATATTTTATTTAAATGAACTGTAGACATACTATCACAATTCAAATGTAACTAATAACCATATGAACATGTAGTCTGAAATCCTTCCAAAGAACTGTAGCACTCAGGCTGAGAAAGTGCCAAGGATCATTGCAGAGGTAATGGACTTTACCTCTACTTTACGAAATGTGTATTCTCAGCAATGGACTGATGAAATTTTTAAATTGAAAGTTTAAAAAGTATATTTTATGTGAAACTCTTTTGACCAAAAATTGAGTTTGTCATTAATTTCATGATCTTTTTCTGATAATTCTTTCATTACTAGGGAACTTGAGTGTTTCTGGAGATCTCTCACCCACTCTCAAGGTTTTGAAATTGGTGTGTTTGGAAAATATTTTCTTCCTTTTATAAATCACTTATAATCTGATCTGAAGTATTCATGTCTAAATCATTCTCAAAAGTATGTAGTGGCTCTTGAATCCCATAAATTGATTCATCTTATAATATTTTTACTGACAAAATTATCTTAACCTTAAACATTTCCTAAGCTGATCTTTCTGACAATATGACACTAGTGGAAGAGAATATTCGACTTTTGTACCAGTGTTTGAAATCAGTGGTTGAGTCTGGAAGGCCTCAGTGTGTTAATGTCATATTTGCTTAAGCTTTCCAAAACATTTTTTTCTTCTAAAAATTACAACTTTACTTTGCCTCTTGTGACTATGAAAAATTATTCTTCATTCTTAGATAGTTAAAAACCTATTCAAGGTCAACTGTAATCAAAGAGTGGCTTGGATCTCGTGAATATCCACAGGGAAACTGCACTCAATGCAGATCATATTATTGATGTGCTTTTCCATCTAATTTGTGAGCCATACCTATTATTGATTAATGTTATATATGTGCAAGCCATGCATATTTAGCTTTTCATAGTAATAATGGTTCCATTGTGCTATCAGATTGTTGTACAAAGAGGATTATCAGCAATATTCATTTGTATAAAAACTTTTACAATCTTAAAATGCTATTCAGCATATTTAAAACAAATTATAAAGAAATAAGTAACTCAGTTACATCTAATCATGGTCACATTTTCTGTTGTACTTTCACCTTAACCCTAGAGTATAAATCTGTCATTGTTTTTTGTGCATAATTTTATCAATGTTGTAGTCAGATGCTTAAATAGTCAGTTTTATTTTGATCATCTTATATTTGATTCAAGTAACCAATCAAGCTCTAAGACTCTGGTAATAGAAAACCTGTTATTTATACCAGTTGAGAAAACCTAGCTGTACTCTGACCAGCTGAGAAAAACAACTTTGTACTGTATTAGCTTTTAATTACAAACCAAGATAAATCATTGACAAGTTTTATTGTGTTTTTGGAATATTTTGTTTAAAGGCATGACAGGTGAACCAGGAGAAGCAGGAGCCCCAGGAAGTGATGGATTACCTGGACAACCTGGACTGGAAGGTCTCCCTGGCCTTAAAGGTCTGTGCTGTTTTACATGTTTAGAAATTTATAATAAAGAAAATGTTACTTGAGAAAATACATTGAAATCTGATTTCAAATATGAACAATTAACATTATCATGTACACTGATTTTGTTCTTTTAATTTATTAACTTTCAGTCTAACTACAAAACGTTTGAGTTACTTCTTAGCCACAAAAACCGATGCACATAATGTTTTTCCTGTCTCATTTCCACAACCTTTTTGGTCAGTTTTGAAACCCAAACTAGATGATTTAATACTTTGGCAACACAAAACTTTAAACTGAATTGTCTTTAAATCTGTGGCATATCCTAGTCAGCGGCTTTGGTTTATCACACTTGTATATATATATGCATATATATTTGTATAATAGTAATCAAAACATATAAAATATTCAAAATTATCATGAAAAATGAAAAACTAAAAATAAATTAGCACTTAGCATAATAAATAATACGAAGTCAGCTCTATCTGGCATTTACTACCATACTTTGCATTGCAGTCGTGTGTGGTATACTTCCAAGGTACTTAAAGTCAGTGGCTGAGTTTTGGAAGCTTCAATGTGTTAATATTATATGCTGCACTAATCATCATAGATGACATATATAATCAGTGCTTTCATAATCACTGCAGTTATCAATGGTTATATCTTGTGTCACTGCTTTTTCAAAACTACAGAATATATTTGTGCTAGTAATGGATTAGATTAAAGTGTTTTTATATTCATGAAAAACTGATTTTTTTATCTTCTCAAGGCTGGTGTACTATCATTAAATAAGGTATCATGAAAAACATGCCACTGTTTTGAATTGAGTTTAAAAAACTTATCTCTTTGAAATAGCTTCTTTAACATGTTAATTTATTTATATAACTAAATAAGTGTTTTACAGTCTCTGGGAATGATTAACAATTCTGATATTATCAGTCTGACATTTTCTGAAGCTTTTTAAGCATATACATCATATAATTGTAACTTGTCATTATTTTGAAAATATTTTAAGTCGGATGTGTAGATTTAAAGGAAAATTTTGACTTATTAATTTTCTTTAGGAGAGCAAGGAGAACCAGGGTATGAAGGATATCGAGGACGCCAAGGTCTGCCAGGATTCAGAGGTGAAGCAGGAGATCCTGGACCTCAAGGGCCTGAGGGACCTCCTGGGGACCCTTCACCAGTGGGTCAGAAAGGAGATGTTGGAGAGCCTGGATTTTTGGGTACGTAATTTTTATGTTTTTTCCCTTTTTCATATCTATTTGGTGAAACATTTTTATGAAAAACTCAATTTTTAGTTATGAGATAAAATTGAAAGAACAGTAGTTATGTAAAAGTTGATATGTTTGATTTTGTAAAACATCTTTTGCTCATCACACTTGACAATATAATAACTTAGCTTTATGATTTAAAGTTTGTAAAATGTGAAACAACAAGAAATTGTAATTTAATTGGATGCCCAGAGGTTTTGACTTGTGTCTTGAACATAATTTAATGTGATATTCTGGAATCCTCCAAATAATTACTACGATGTTTTAATTAGCATGAAAAAATGTATAGCCTTAGATTTTTTCACATGCCAAAAATATTTACAACTGGGATAAATTTGCTTTTAAATCTGCTGTTTGTCCTAGTAAAATTATTTGTTTACTTACTCAAAACTGTAGTGCTTATTACATATACATATATTTAATAGGGATCAGTGCAGTGATTATGAGATGTTTGATATTTAAAATAGAAGGTGTTGGCTATTTAAATTTGCTACTTGAATGGGTTTTGGAGTAAATAAAATATTATGACTAATATGAAAATAAAATCTAAAAAGTGAGGTAAAGATGATTTTATGGAAGGTTGAATCTTGATTTAATGAAAAAATAGTGTCATATTATTTTTTTATCCACTGATGAATGTGACAATTGAATATCTGTAAATTACAAGTGAAGATTCATTGTTTGTTTTATTTTAGGTCCACCAGGGAGACCAGGACCATCTGGCTTACCAGGAAGATCTGGAGCTAAGGGAGTACAAGGTGTCCCAGGAGAGAGTCTTGGGGCAGAATTTGGACCAAAAGGAGAAGTAGGTGAGCCAGGTTTCAGAGGACCTCAAGGAACTCCAGGACCAAAAGGACTCATGGGAAACATGGGAGCTCCAGGTACTTCACTATCTATGTCTGTGTAATCAATTTGCTATTAAGTAAAGCATAAATGCGGTGTTAAGTGGCAGTTATGTGTGTTTGTGTGCAATCTTGCTAGATTAAAAATTTTACATAGTCACAAAATAAAAACTCCTTTTTATGTGTTGTACTTTAAAGGGGACAGAAGGCTTCATGGGGAGATTAGTTATTTTATCCACTTACTCCACTATATGATAGTATGTTATAATTCAGTAGACAGAAAAATGATGTCACGTACAGGACACTTAACATTGCAATTTATACTGTTGTGACATAAGTAAAATGTGTGTATGCCATGAATCACGAGAAGAAGTATGCATCAGCTTCAACACAACATGACACATGAACTTCACATGCAAAAAGTGAAAAGTATTGACTACCTTTAATTTTGGTTTGATTTGGTCTTGAAGCACATCTTTTGTGGACCCTGCAGAAGTGCATCTAGTTGTAATTTTATATAATTAACTGTAAAATGAACATATCAGAGTATTATTATTATTTTTCATCTTAAATTTAATATTTAATGTACATGACTTCAAGGTAATGAGTCGGCTATTTACTTTATATGAAGAGGATCTTTTTGCAATAGATATTCAGTAAAATCATGAAACTGTACCTCTGTTATTTACCATTAGGAACTTATTGTAAGTCGTTATTATATGTTTGTTGTGGACCATAATTTTCATGTGCAAAAGCAATCTTAGGTTTAAGACTGTTCCACTAGGTTGTACTAATGTTTCTGCACTACATTTATGTGTATTTTGTAATTCTGGAATCCAGTTTTTGCCATATATGTTTACAATTTTCAGTATGTAAATTTATTTTGAATCACTAAGTCCATTCATTTCACATATTTGTTAAGTTTTTGTATGTGAGATTGCTGAGTTTTGTTTGTTTAGTTTTTCTCAGTTTTGTTGCTTTGCCTTATTAATTAGTATTGTTCATATTTACGAATATTGTTCTCTTTCTAGGAAATGAGGGAGAGAAGGGAGATAAAGGGTATGAGGGTTTCCCAGGATTTCCAGGAAGAGATGGCTCTCCAGGACGTCCTGGAATAAAAGGAAGAAGTGGATTACCAGGATTTCCTGGTATTCCGGGATCGAAGGTACATTCAGTAATGCTGTTCTACTATTCCAAGTAATGTTCAAATTCATGTCATATGGATATAGAATTTTTATCAAGCTGACTAAATTGTTTAAAAAGAAACAAGGATAAAATAAATCTTGTAAGCATTACATTTCACTAGGTGAACATATATTAAATTGATATCAGATAGACAATGAAACAACAGAGAAGTACACACTGTATAACAGGTCTAGATTAAAATATGCACAGGAGAACTAATAACTTTTTGTAGTAAGTTAGCATTTCCTGACAAGTTAATTATATTTGACTTTTTGTCACCCTTATTTATTTTAAATAGCAACATTATTAAATTTTAATGAATGCTCCTAAATGTTCAAATGAGAAATTTTGTTTTATTTTCAACCAACGTACAATTTTTCACCTGTTTTATCTACATAGAAAGCTTCTTAATTTTAGTGGACAAATTTATATATATTTCCATTGAATATCTCACATGGATACTTTTTGATATCAATGAAGGCTGATCTTGAGTAGTTTATAAAACAAAGGTGATACTTTACTCAATTTTTGAAAGTTTTACACGTAACGAGATTTTTATAACAGTAAAACTAGCATAAGTTAGGAATAAATAGAAATAAAAGTTGTTTAAATTTTAAAAATTGTCTTGTAGCATGTTCAGTGGTTGCTTTGAAACATGGAGAAACCTTTATCTTAGGAAGTTTTTTAAATGGGCCCCTCTGTTTAACTTCTGTAAGTGTTTATATACTGTTTTACAATATACTGTATAATATTGAAGTTTAATTCACTTAATTCAACAGTCAGAAGCTGTGAACACCAACTCTTAGTGAAAGATAAATATTACAAAAGACATCAGTTTCAATTCAAAATTATTATATTACATCCAAAGGGAGAAAGAGGTATAGTGGGCTTACCTGGACCAAAAGGATCTGTTGGTGATGAAGGAATTCCTGGAAGACCTGGGCCAGAAGGACGTAAAGGTCAAGTTGGAGACATTGGAGAACCTGGACGACGAGGTATTGTACATATGTTGTTATTTACTTTTACTGTTTTCAATATGAAATGTCACAACCACAGAAATAAAAAAAAAACTTAGTCTTTTATGTGAAGGAAGCTGAAAACTATTAAATAAACCATTTTTTATTTTCTTCTCCCCCATTCTATGATGATTGTATTTTGTATTACTTTCATGTATCTGTGTATTTATGTTGTATTATGTTTATTTTTCTTTAAAATGTGTATTTAAGATTGTTCTAGTTCCATATAAAACATGATATTGTAAATTCATCTGCATTATTTTTGTTTGAATTATATTTCAATGCGAATAAGATCTTCTTCTTGCAAGTTGAAAAAGTTTCTTTATCAAATTATTATTTTTTATAATAACAAATATTTAAGAACTTGGAGACAATGAAAGCATTTTATATAACCCAATGTTACTTGCATAAATCAACAGAACATAAGCTGTTATTTTAATTTCAACAGGTCTCCCGTCAACTGAAGTCAGTAGAGGTGATCGTGGTGAACCTGGAGTTCCAGGACTTCCTGGATATCCAGGAGAGAGAGGAGAATCTGGGCTATCAGGATTACCTGGTCTGAAGGGACAACAAGGATACCCTGGATTTGAAGGTTCTCCTGGAATCCCTGGAAGAGATGGACCCAAAGGTAATTCATTTTACAAGAGTCTTGGTTTACTGTAAATAACGTGTTTTAGAATCTTGGAGTGCAGACTAAATGAAGGTATTCAGTAAAAATGGTATTGATGAAAATTTGGAAGTTAATAAAAAATAATATTCAAGATTAAGTGGAAGTAAACTTTAGCTAACTTAAAAAAAAAAAGGTGGTGTTGTATTGAGTTTTAGTTGTTGGAAAGAAAACTGGCCTTCAGCAGAAATAACAAGCTATAGATAGAGCCAGTTAGCAAAATGTTTATTATTGATAACAAGTGAGTTGTTTGTATATTATGGTCACTTTGTTTATTCACATAGGTTATCCTGGAGAATCAGGTGGGGTTGGTGAAAAAGGGTTGCCAGGCTATCCAGGTGAGTTAATTTTCTTAGTTGTAGCATTATAGTTTTAACTGTGTACCTGAATTTCTTAGTAACTGATTTTGAGGTTTGAAAATATAAATGACACAATAATTTAATGGTAATTTAAAAAATACAATATTTTTGATAGATGGGAGCTTATTTCTTAATTAAAAATGTATATATTATTTTATTTCTATTTTACATTAATTAATAGGTCTGTAATTTTAAAATAAAACACATAATGCTGCTGGAAATTGCTAAGAAGGAATGCCTTTATTGAAATTCTTAAACAGGCATTCAAAAAATAAAAAAGTTGGGTGAAGCTGAAACAACTTATTCTTTCTCAGAAAAATAATAATCAAGATATATTGGAAGTAAACTTAAGCTCATTTAAAAAAAAGGGAGAAATAATCAGCTGCAGATAGAATTTAATAAATGATTTAAATAATTTCTTCCAACAGTTTTTTATGTGTTTTAATAAGTTTAGTACTATCAACAAAATAAAAATATTTAATAATGTGAATTTCAGATTATGTTAAAAACATTTTAATCATTATTTATTTTTGCAAAAATATGACAACTATTCATTTAATTTTTTCCCCTCCAATAAACCGACAAAAATAACTTCATCAGTTCAACTTTCTCTCTTTCTCTCACACACACACATAACTGATTTTAAAACTTTGCTCATTTTATTTATGATTACGGCATGTGTTTACCTCCTGGAGTTACAAGATGTATATTATACTGTCAGAGATGATACAATATTCTTCTAATTTAGTAACGTTGAAAATCTTATGAACCATAATTATGATTCTAATTTCTTCTTAAACTCCTTTAATGGCTCTCTGTATTTTCAGTTTGTTTTTCTATTGGTAATTTTGTTTTGCAGATTTGTAATTTTCTACATTTTTACAGGCTGGCATTATCTAATTGGAAATGACTTACCAAGCTTGATTATTTATCAGGAAAAACAAACTTAAATTAGTGACTTCCTGAGTACATATGCATTTCAGTGATGTAGACTAGTCACTTTATCAGATCTCCCCACAACTGTTTGTTGCACAAGTCATTTTCTTGCACATGTTACACAACTTATCATGTGTCATGTGATTAGCTGAGCTCCAAGATGCAGAGATATAATTATTTTATGGTTAGTATATAAGAAAATAAGTTAACATTGTTATGAACTGAATAGATCAGAACTGTGAAGTAAATTATAAGTTCATGAAGTCAGTTCTGAAAAAAAAAATCTCAGGCTTCCAATATAAAAAAAAAATTCAAAAAATATTGTGAATAAATACAGGATGATAGTGAAAAAAAGCTCATCAAATGAGTGTGAAAAGTAAATGTGTTGGTTACAGTATAAACAGTTTCAAATGTTTAGTATCTTGTAATGTAATCAGACATCACACTGCAGCATTGTTTGGCTATTTTACCTTGAATATGTTTATAGATGAGTGGATATTGGCATTTTGGCAATAACATTAAAAGCTCTGCAAGTGTGGACATTCTCATATGATGCGTATTAGGTGTTCTGGACACCAGGCATTGCCAGTTGAAACGTGGCAAGAATGTAAAACATATGAGGATGCTAATTTAAACTAGTGAAACATTGAACAGGACTGAAGTAATCTAGAAGAATACAGCTGTCTGTTCATCTCATAGGTGTTATTCTTTTTAGTACAACACATGTAGGACTAAGTACAGTTTTGTATGCGAGTTGAAATCAAACAAGTGCACCATTATGATTAGTAAATACAGACTATTTCCAGCAAATATGCATTGGCTTAGAGTAAATATGAATACTCAACTCCACACCACTGATGATACTATTTTTAAACACGCTAGAGTTTTTGCAATGGATCTCTGTTCAAGTAAAAACATTTTTTATTAAAACTTTTGATAGATATTACCTGCTAACATATCTTGAATACCTTGTGAACAGAAGCTGTGTGACGAAACCATAAAATTTTGACAAAAATATGGACAAGAGCAATGGACTGCATGAGTGAATTAAGAGGATGTCATTACAAATCCACCTAGTACTCAAGAGTTGTTTCATGAATAACTGCAAATAAAATCTGAGATTGCACTACCTATTGATTGAAACAATGCCGAAAGCACAATGTATTCTTGCTCATGAATAAGCTGCATTTCTTAAAGCAGTTACATACCTAGAATCAAGATATTTCCAGTTAGTGTTTGTTATAACTGCACAGAAACTATAGAGGTACTGTGTGGAATAATAAGTGATATGGTACGTGAGAAGAAATTAACTGAAACTAGTATAACATGGTTTTTTACACTGTACTGACAAATAAATATGTGGTTGTCAATACACTTGAGACAACTGATGAAAGATATGCAGATAATATTAAGTTCAGATCAGTTTGGAAAGTTACTGATAGAATCTGCTAATGTATTTATCCAAAACGATAGGTGGTTAATATCAGGAGCATATAAAGTAACTACCACACAATCTTTCTTGGAATACCAGGGGTTATGTCAATGTTGAGGTAGTTTTTTTTTTTTGTGGACTTTAGGTAATTCAGTATGGTAACACATACCAGTTCATTTTTACTGCTGTGCATAAATCTTCCCTGTTTAGCTTATTATGTTTGACTTCTGTTTATTGACAAACTGAGCTAGAGAATGAAAGCAGAATCAAGTCTGCTTTCAGTACTCATGAAGACTTGTGAATTTAGCATCATGTCGTTTGATCACTGTATGCATTAACTGCTTATGATGGTTGATGAAACTTGCATTGTATGCCTCTGAAAGAGTGTCTAATACATGTTTATCAAAGTTTGATGCTGATTTGCATATTTAATACCACAGTTCAAAATTTAATTGTGGTATTTCAACATTTGTGACAGGCAGGACTGAAACTGAAATCAAAGGAATATTCTATCTAGTGAATTCATATCATTAAGTAGGGGTAGGATGTTTAGAGTAAAATCAAAGCAGTAGTATGCTGGCTTGAATTTTCAAACAAATAAATTGGGTGTCTTAAACTTGTTAAAGGCTACAATCATGTAAGTCTATAGCAGACCATACTTTCTAAAGAATGAGCTACAATCAGGCATCTTGTGAAGTTATTGCTTGAGTCCAAGCAGTATATAATAGGTTATGTAGCTTATCATCTGAATGAAAAATTCTTCACAAAAGATTAGAGCCAGTTATTGTATTTTATGAAGTCAATGAGATCACTTAGGAACAAAACCTTGAACTATTTGGTGTAGTCCAGTACAACCAGACAAAAGGCAATGTCTGGTGATCTAGCTGCAAAGAATGCAAGTGTAATGAATACATTTTTTCTTTATATAATACTACATTGCTGAGAAAAAATGTTCATTCAGTTTTATTGTTTATAACTATTAATGTTTTAAGTAATTATATTAGTAAATGATAACAGGGTTGCATCTTGGCAATGTCTGTATTTTTGTGAAAAATAAGATTTAGTACAAAAAGTATCTAAAATAATATAATTTTAGCGAGTTAACTATGTTTTATTTTATATGTATTCAGTCAAATAATAAAATTTAACATTTAGCTTAATATACCACAATCATATTTCTCGTACTGTTGTAATCAGTTTGTGTTCATTTTACACTTAGCCATTTCACAAGTCTGACATATCACTGAATTGAAACAACAGTTTTTCAGTAAGTAGGACATACTAATTACAACATTTAATATATATATACACACACATATTAACAAGTTCTGCAAATAAATGTGGAGTTTATATTTTTCATAATTTTGTTGCAAGGTGCAATGAATCTTAAATCATTTTAGCATAAAGTGTCCAAAAGCTGAAAGCATATAAACTATTTTTCATATTGAAAAATAATTAACTTCAGTTGTGTAATTTTTTTTTTGTTCTCACATATTTCTGCAGATTTTTATACCTCTGGCTTTAAATGTAAGTATAAAACCTGATACCCGAAGAGTTAAAATTAATTACAGGAAAAATTTTAGTTTTGAATAGAATAAAAATTATTATCTCAATTAATAAATTCTTATTTCTTAAGGTCCTAAAGGAGAACCAGGTACCCCAGGTATCTCTGGGTTTCCAGGTCTTCCAGGTACACCAGGGGTGAAAGGAGAACGAGGTGAAATAGGAGAAATAGGTCTGATAGGACCAAAAGGATATCCAGGGTTTAGTATAGATGGCAGGAAAGGTGAACGGGGTGAAGACGGATATGCAGGGGAACCAGGTGTGTATAATTTATCATAGATTCTTCTGTATTGGATGAGTCACTCAACCTAAAATTGTAAATTTATATTATATATTTATAAATTTAATAAAATATCTCAAATTCTTAAAACAAATTAAACTACGTGTTAATAATAGCTCTAACATGCATCCATTAATCTTTGCATTACATTGAGCTAGCTATAAATTATTTGTACATAGCATTTAATAGGTCATTATATATTTTCATTGTTTAATATTCATCTTAGAGATGAATGAGGACCAAAATGGGTAAAATTAAGTAGTTTTAATGACTATAGCTTTGTCAGAGTCATGTGTCATGTGAAATAAGTGTTTTACCAAACATTTCAGTCGAAATATCCCTGTGATATGTGGCATTAAGTCAATTAATTTGCATAAATCATATTATTCGTCTGGAAAATTCTAGTGTTATTGACTTTTTATTTCTGTAGGCCGTTTTGTGATTGGTTCAAAGGGTGAATCTGGTAATCCTGGAGTTCCTGGTTTGATCGGTCCACCTGGAGATGATGGATTACCAGGTATTAGTACTCCTGGTCCACGAGGTAACCCTGGGGCTTCAGTAAGTTCTATATTTCAAAAGAGATGCTTTTGAGCATCTTGGAAATGTTTTTTTTACCTTATTTATTTTGTGAAAGATGTGTGGTTATTTTAAGATTAAACCTAGCACACAGTTATTTGCTTTTTGAAGTAACTGGTAATT
Organism: Carcinoscorpius rotundicauda; assembly: GCA_011833715.1. Classification (NCBI taxonomy): domain Eukaryota; kingdom Metazoa; phylum Arthropoda; class Merostomata; order Xiphosura; family Limulidae; genus Carcinoscorpius; species Carcinoscorpius rotundicauda. The sequence goes on from CM022395.1 coordinate 56,075,314, forward strand.
CAAAGACATAGTATGTGTAGCGTGTAAAAGTTATTTGGCATAGGTGAAGTGGTAAGACATAATAATGAAACTTAATATGTTAACTTTAAACAATCACCTTCTTATCATCAATAAATAGTCGTAGAGTACTATAATGAGTCCTGATTTCTTTATGCCAGTAATAAATCTGTTCTCTCAAGATATAAAAAAATATAGCTTGAAAGTACCAAACTGCATGCACAAAGTACCTTCCATCTGTTTATAACCAATCATAAACTGAATCATTGGAATCCATAATTACCTCTGTTTCATCCAAAATTCATCTGCTCATCTATGTTCAAGATAAAATGGGATACAACATAAGTCCAACTATTTCATAAAATAGAAGGTAAATTCCTTAAATTTTGTAGTTACAAAAAGGAATACTTTAGAGCAACCAACTATTTTTTGTCTTTCAAAATAGAAAACAGAAAAATTAAAATGTTTTAGAGATATAATAATATAGGTGGGTAGAGTATGTAACATTGCATTACTCAGATTTATTATGTGAAAAATGGTTGAGTCCTATCTGTCATAAGCAGCATTTTGAAGTTTAAAAGCACATGAGTTGTTTGATTTTAATGATACTTTTATTGAATCACCTGACCCTGAACTATTTAAATTCGTTTTGTTGAATAAATATCCCTATACTAATTACATATTTGCAAGTATTCTGTAGTGTGAATTTCTGCATATTACAATACAATTTTATCTACAGGGACTTGATGGCCTGTCAGGTCACAAAGGTAGGAAAGGTGATCGAGGAGTTGACGGAATCACAGGTTTTCCTGGGCAGCAAGGGTTAAGAGGAGATGCTGGTTTTCCTGGTGAACCTGGCTTACCAGGATATGTTGGACTAGATGGTATGTTCCTGTTTCTTGTTCCTATTCATAATTATACTTGTTAAAGTACAGTATTGTAGCACATAGTCTTTCATAAGTGACTGAATGTTTTGCACAATGTCTTAACCATCAAGTTATATTCAATACACAACATAGCAGAACATAATAGAATAGAAAGCAATAGCAAATAAAACACAATGAACATGAAGACTGTCCTTTCGTTACATGTTCAAGTTATACTTTCTCTTAATTGGAAGTTTAAAGAAGAGACAGGGTACTTTCCCTTTTTCTTTCCACTTTGTCCAACTCTGATATATGAAGCAAACCTTGTAAACACAAAACATTTTAATCTCACTGTTGCAGTAGTTCAGACCTAGGTCATGTAAGTAAAGATTTTTAGGTTGTGCCAAAGCTATAAGTGTGATGAAACAAGACTAAATATGCTTTATCACTTTCTTTTCAAAATGCTGTTAATCTCTTCACTTGTATTGTTTTATTTTCCTAATTGGGCACTTCTGCTTCAGGTAAACAATGGAATCAGTATTCAGTTTTTTGTGGGGCAGTGTAAGTCTACAGACTTACAATCCTAAAGTTCAGGGTTTGATACCCCATGGTAGACACAGCAGATAGCCCTGTGGTGTTTTGCTTTTAAAAATGAATGTATTTTGCAGAATAAAAATATTCTACAAATGTGTAACTAGAAATTTACACTGACTCTGAAAACTAGGCCATTGTAGTATGTAGGCCTACAGGTGCTCAGTAATTTTTTTTTTTCCTTCAGAAGGTGCACAGGCTAAAAGTATTCTCAAAAATTATTTTTAAGTTTGTGAAAAACTGAAGATAACTAAACACTACATCTAATGCAGTGGTTAAACAATGAGGTCGATAGAAAACACCATTTTTGTTGTGCACATCATGAATTAAAGATATAAAAAAAGACAGATTGGAAAACTAGAGTGTCTCTCTTTTTTTTAAAAGCAAAAACAAGTAGTTGTTAATATTTAATAATAATTTTAGTATGGAGTCATGTGTATAATCATCCTATAAAAATAATAGTGTAACATATAGAAAGTTGCTGTATTAGTAAAAAAACAGAACTTTCATTTAATTTTTGCTCCAAGATGTTGTGCTTCTGTGCTAACAGTATTTGATCAATATTTATTGAATATTCACAAAAATGTTAAACATTGCACATTTTTATTCATGTAATTATTGGATGCAGGAATGTTTTATTTGAAGTAAATCCACTTTCAAACTTATGAAATTTCTTCATTTGGATTTTGGAAAATAAATGCACATATTTGTTTGAAATTAGTGCCTAATCTTTTTGGAAATATTTTCATTTATTCTTTTTGTTGTTCAGTATAATACTTTATTTTTTTGGAATCATAGTTTGTTTTTGTAAACTTATATTTCTTATCAACCTAACACTATACTTATTGCAAATAAATATTAATTCTGATTTTTCAACTTTAAAGTACAAAGCCATATTTAATATATATTTACTCGCAGACACAGCTAACCATATGTGTTTGTATTTGTTGTGCAGGTGACAAGGGTGAGAGTGGTGACTCTCATCCACCTCCATTGATACATCAGCGACCCAAAGGATTTCCAGGAGATCAAGGCCTTAAGGGACCAAAAGGAATTAGAGGCTATCCTGGAAGCACAGGCCTTCCTGGTCTAGAAGGTATCATTGGAATTCCAGGTGAACCTGGACCTTCAGGCCCTCCTGGTAGACCTGGTCCTCAAGGCCCGAAAGGGGAAAATGGACTTCGTGGAAGGAATGGTAAGTTTCTTTTAAACTTATTATTTTATTTAATAGAAAATATTATTTTAAATTAACGTAAAATTAGAAACTGTCTCAAAGTGTTCTTTAAGCAGTTGAATGATTTCTGAGAAAGGTTATTGTGGTCATTCTCTGTTAAACCCAGCACGCAGTTTTCTGATCTCTACCACAAATAGATATTTCAGGATTTAATACTTTTCCTTCCATATATTGTGATTTGTAAAGCTACAAGACACAATGTCAAAGTTACAATAGAAAAATATATTAATATTACACTCAATCATCAAAAAGTGTAAATAAAAAACCAGGCTTTAGAAACAAGTTCTGTCTCTCTCAAGTTCTGAGAAAATCTCTTTGAAAAATACCAAAAATTATATTAACAGTGCATATTCAGAATGTGGCCAGTCAGAACAATGAGGTGAAGAAATTCAGAAGTATCTATGTTCTATGTCATAATAATAAAAATGTTCTCTGTACAAGTTCACTTAAAATACAATACAACTACTCTAGTTTCTGCTGCAGAAAGTGATGTTTCAGGGTCAAGGCTGAACTCAGCAGATGACCTTAATGTGAGTTAGCATGATTCAAATAAGAATATACATATGATATATGTAACATTCAGGAGAATGAGGTACGTATAATTAGAGCACAGCAGAGGTAGTTAAGAAAATAAGAATTAAATCCCAAACTCTATATTATAGTTTTATTTATATGCACTCATGGTCTAATGAGATTAGCAAATGATTTGGATCAGTTTTGAGGATCACAAAAGTGAAAGTGCTGTAATTTTATATCCCCTTTCTTTCATATAACATTACAGTTTCAAATAAATAATATAAATAAAGCACATGGACAACCGATATAGACCTAATATTCTTAACAAAAAACTCGTATCTGTATTAGTTACAAGTCTGCTGAAGTTGCCAGATGTTTTGCTTTTAAATAATTTAATCTTAATTTTAAGTTGTTTTAGCATTGTATCTTGTATTTATATATTAAATCTGATGACTGCATTTCATAAAAGTAGCAGATCCTTGGAGTGTGCATGGGTCTGGAGTCTTCCATTTCCAATACACACACACACAAACAAGTATAAAAAAGTGAATAGAAATAAAAATAAATCATAATAATTCTGATAAGAGTAAGTTATCAACTTACAACAAAACTCAAAATCAACCCGATCATCATCTAACTAATTGAAGATTAGAATGCATTGTTTCATCATTTAGGTACCCTCACTGTTAACAATATTTTTGGCTAAAATTCCAACAACGTTTTATGAGTTTGTCCAGCTTAGGAGATTTAGGTTAGTTCTAAATATCTATTTTAGACTGATAGTGCCAAAAAAAAATTCTTTATAAGGAGAGTATAATGATAACAAAAAAAAATGAAATTTAATAGATTAACTAGTGGATAGAAATGGTAGAAATACCATTTATTTGTTTTTTTGACATTTATTATTGTGTTCCTTAAGAATAGCAGATAGTAATAGTCATTTGGATTTTTTGTGCTAGTGTGCAAATGGAAGTGACTGACTGTCAAAAATCAATGCAAAGTATTAAAAATCAATATTAGAAAATTTTCAAAATTAAAAAAGTTCTTAGCTTGTGAGAGCAGAGCAAGCTCTATCTTTAGTTTTCAGTATTATTTCTTTTATTTTAAGCTGTTTATTGCTAATTAATTCAAGTGAGTTTTTTGTGAATGAAAATAATTTTATGTGTGGAATTGTCCTATATTAAGTTTTAGAGTTGCTTCTAGAAAAGAAATTAACATAGTTTGCTGTAGGCAAAAGCTAAAATGATTTTGAAGTAATTTTCAATTCTATTCTTTCTGTAGAAAAATCTGTTTTAGCTTAGACCAAATCCTCATTTATGTAGAAATAAATTTGTTTCTGTATTTTTTGAGGAAATTCTGTTTTAGTTCACTTTTCAAAAGACTCCTAGTAGAAAGAATAAAATTATATTTTGGAGCTTTAATTGATAGATTTCTACTACTAGTATGTAAAAGAAATTTACTTAAGTTATCAACTAAATCTCCTATTCTTTTTACTAGGAGAAGAAGGTTTCTCAGGTTCTCGTGGACAGTCTGGAGATCCAGGACAGCGTGGACCTCCAGGATCCCCAGCACCATCTCGTGGGTATTATTATACTCGTCACAGCCAGTCAGTGGAGATACCTCAATGTCCAAGAGGTACTACAGCAATGTGGAATGGTTATTCCCTCCTCTATATTATGGGAAATGAAAGAGCTCATGGACAGGATTTAGGTGAGTACACCTTGTACATTTTAGAAGAAATCTATAATTTTATTTGTTCACTATCCATTAATAATATATATATTGCATGAAAATACTGTTATGTTTGTGAATTTTTTTTGTTATTTTTATAATTCAAAACTTTAATAAGAAATACATAATAGGTCATGTAGATGGACTAGGAAGAAAAAATTTAAGCTTCAAAAGTGTAACAGGTTACTTTTGTAATTAAGATTATTTAGATCCATAATTCTTGTATGGTAAGATCCTTTGTTCACTTTCAAATGCTGGTGTAAAATACTGATAATGGATTTCACAAAGCTCAAATAACATACATTTAAATATTCTGCAATTACGAACTCATGACTTGGTTACACAACTGAAATCTTTTAACGTTTATTTTTCTTAGGTGGCCCTGGTAGTTGTTTGAGAAGGTTTTCAACAATGCCATTTATGTTCTGTAATCTTAATAATGTTTGCAATTTGGCATCTCGTAACGATTATAGTTATTGGTTAAGCACACCTGAACCAATGCCCATGATGATGACTCCTATTGTTGGAAGAGATATTCAGCGATATATCAGTCGATGTGTTGTTTGTGAATCTTCAACCCAGGTGGGTACATGAACTTAAGAACCACAGATTTAGAAAGAGATATTAAAAATATACCTGTTACTTTTATTATTTATGAATGCATTACATTGTAAGCACGTAAAAGTTAAAACTGCTGTGAGTTAAAAATAATTAAATGGCTCATGTTTACATCAAAAGATCTCAAGAAAATGAAGAGAATATTTAATTCACAGAAACATGACATGACTACACAAAAAGAACTTGAATGCAAATAAGATTGCCAAAAGAACATACAACACTTTTAAATAACCTGATTGTGAAAAGAAAAAGGTTTTCTTATCATTTATATTGGAAACAAAAACTAAGTGTGGCATAGTTGGGTGTTCTAATTGTTCAGGCTTTCAACAAGTAAACTGTGAGTAACTTGCTTGCATTTTGGACCAACAGATTTTGGAGTGAAGACATAAATTTAAGAAATACAGAGGATTGAATATGTTATATCAATACAAGTTCAAACATGCAATTCAACACATCATGTGACAATATTAGGTATAAAAGATTTTGAGACTATTGAATGTTGTGTTTGTAATCGTCAAAACTATGGAGACTTCTAGAAGGCCTAAGTGATAAATTTATAAATGGCTGTAACCAGACAAGAGCAAAGTGAGTGAAAGTAAAGACATGTGAAAGAGAAGTTTGGTCAGAAACAAGTTATAAAACATAAAGTTAATTATTGTGGGAATGAATAACTTAATGATTGATATATTACAGGGAGGTTAACAGTTTGAAAGAGATAAGAAAAATAATCTGTCTTGTCAAAAGGTATTTTAAAGTGATTGAACACACCTGTGTAGACTTTTTGAAAAGGCATGCGATTTTTGGAAGTACGAAAATAGACGAATGTAAGAAGTTCAGGATACAACTGTGGTAACTAATGTGACACTGTAAGTAGATTATACATGGATACTGCTGTGATATGAATAGAGAAAAATAATTTGGCTTATCAACTGAATTCTAAAGAAATTAAATTGACTCAGCTGGACTATTGACAACAAGACAAGATCTGTATAGTATTTGAGACACAACTATGATCTCCATACTGTAAAGAATGTTTGTAGCTATGTTTAACTTTTTTCTAATATGTATATGTTATTTTAAAAGCAAATGGAGTGTGTGCTGTCCATTTATTGTCAAATTTATCACCAAAAAGTCATAGACACCTATTATAGAATAATCTGTAGTCCAACTTACCCATATATTTACATTATTATATATACCACTAAAAAGTATTTTGTGACAGACTAAAAATAGCTAATATAAAGGTGTGTGGAAATAACGTGTATAAGAACTATATTTTGACAAAGGTAATGTGATGCCACCACACAGTCATTGCTTTTGGTAATGGTATCTAATGACCCTTTCTGAAATAAAGTATTCTTAATTCAAATTTTAAAGATCTATTCATATCGGGGATTTAGAATTTTCAAGTCTTAAAGATATTGGAAAACAAAGGAATATGGATCAAATTGGGATGAAGACTATTAATAAAGAGACCTGCAACAAGTCATATCCCAGCCATGGTAAGCAAAGTACAATGCCTTATTATAGATGAGAATTCATGGAGAAGTAGTGTGAAATGGAGCTAACAGCCTTACAGTAGATCTTTTGTTATAGAAACTGTGCTGTAGGCCTATTTGTAAGATGTATGATTAGCAAATAGAGCATAAGTGAATGTGGTAGCACGGATTGCAATCACTTGATGAGACTCCAGAATAATTTTGATATAACATACTCATCCTCTGTAGTATGAAAAGCAATGGAATTTGAAATGTAAGTGTTGTTTTATATAATTGTGTTTGTTCTAAGACTTAGTAATTCTTTGGAGAAATCACTGATTCATACAGGATATGTGTTAGTGGCCTAGATTTGTTCATGTTTCAGAAATAGTAGAACAAGTTTTTAGAAAATAAATTTGTTTCTGTTTCAATTAAATTGGAGATGAAATATTTCAGGAGATTAATTGTTAAGCTTTTAAAACTGTAACCTGTTGGTTCTAAATGTTTAGGTGAAATAGAATAACTTAGAAATTACAAAGCTAATTATCTGTTTCAATGTCCAAGTCTTTAAATATAAAATATTATGGTTTTATTTTATTCAGGTTATTGCTGTTCATAGTCAAACTATGGACATACCTGATTGTCCTATTGGATGGGATGGACTCTGGATTGGTTACAGTTTCTTCATGGTAAATTAGACTTCTGTGTCTAGATAAATATTGCAAGAGTATGGTTTCCAGTTTTAAGTTATTTCTTTACCAAAAAACTGTATTTTTCTTCATATCCTTTTTGAAAAAAAAAAAGACTTCAAATTATTCTTTTTCCTCTCATAATGTCAGTGACCTTTCCAAAAACCAAATAACACAAATTTGTCCTTTTTCTTGTGGAAACTATTGCATGAAGCAACCTTTTTCCTCCAAAATTGTATAAAAAATCAACATTAACATTCACAAACTAAATAATTTTGTAAAAACTGCTATTTGATGTTTATTATACATCCTCAACCTGCTAATAACATTGTCTAGTTAAAGTAATTCTTATATCTCAGAAGAGAATTGATTTTAAAGTTTTTTTCTTCCTACTTAGAACACAGATGCAGGTGCAGAAGGAAGTGGTCAGCCACTGTGGTCCCCTGGTTCTTGTCTAGAAGATTTTCGACCTAATCCTTTCATTGAGTGTCAAGGTCATGGACGTTGCAATTACTATACTACAGCCTACAGTTTTTGGCTTGCAACCATTGAGAGAAATGCTGACTTCCGAGTTCCAGATTCCCAAACTCTGAAAGCAGGAGATCTTCGCTCCAGAATCTCCAGGTGTAAAGTTTGTATAAGGAGACTGTCAGGAAGAAATAATGAAGAAGAAATTTTCCTTCCACCTTCATCATAGTAGTTTTAACATTCTATAATTCCTTGACAGCTTTATTCCAGCATGTTTTTTGAGAGCTATTTTAGCAAGGAACACTTAAGATATGTTTACTTTCTTTTTCAAAAATAATACAAAATGTAATTAAAATAATTTTTAAATTCACAAGTATAAAACACATGTTGCTTGTGACATTCATTAGATATGTTTTATCATTTATATTGACATACTCAGAAGGATCTTATCTTATTGTACCTTGCTGTTTTGTTTTTGTGTGTAATAAAAATCGTGGTGCTTTATAACATTCACTGCCAAGACAAGCAGGTTTACATACATTTGAAGTTTTATGTATAATACTATTGGATCTGTGTTATATTTGTTTCATCTCAGTGGTTCTATTGCTTCATGAAATATTTAGTTAGAGAGAAATTTGTTAATAAAATGTCAATGTGCTAAAACTAAAATATGTTTTATGGAATATAATTGCTTTTTATCTTCAATGTAAAAGAATATGGTTAAAAGCAAGAACACTGCCAGAGTGTCTCATTATGGTTTAGACCCCTGTCTTGTTTACATAAGATATCAGATTTGAAGTGTTTGTATTAATAAAACAAAAATTTATTTTGAATTCATATTTTCCAATTAAAACTGCCACTGTGTGATGACCATCATATTTTTTTAAAAAATGATGTTTTGTAATAATTGTTTTGCAACAGAAATGTTTTATTGCTTTTATTATTTAAAGCTTAAAATTCAAAATTGATGTAAGTGCTAGCTTGAATAAATATCAAAATTCAGGATTTAAAAACTGTTTATACCCTTTTTAGTAGGTTGTTAGTTGTTGAATTTTTAAATTATTATAAAATTTAGAACATTCACATTCTATAACCTCTCTTTTGCCTTCATACAATGATATCAACTAAACAAAATTTATCACAGAGGATATATCATATGTATTCTGTTAGACTCTTCAAGTTATAGTGTGCAATGTATTTGATAAATGAAGATTCATGGGTGTTTTTTTTTATCTCTTTTTGTCTTGTTTTTAAATGTAAAGGTATGGGCTACATGCACTGTGTCTACCTCGGGGAAGAAAACCTCAGATTTTAAGCCCAGGAGAAATTTTAATTTTTTAACTTAGTTTTGCATATAATTGCAACATAATTTTTATCACGTCACATATTTTGCTTATTTCAGTAATTTTTAATGAAAATTTAGACACAGGCCTAACTCTGTTGATGAGAAGGATAATACATTAGTTATTTTATTTATACAAGAAGTTTGGGAAGAAAACCTAGTTTTAACATAAAAATGCAGTTTTAACTCTACTGATGGTAGGGTTAATACAAAAGACATTTCTACAACTAGACTACAGAACACAGATTATAGTTTTAACATTGAAGTATTTTTAACTCTGCAGATTTCAGGGATGATGCACAACCATTTTATTTCTTCAAAAAATGTATCTAAAAGTTAAAAGATATTATTTTTAATACAAAATTGTTTTAACTCATTTAACAGCAAAAGTGATACATAAGTAATATTATTTCTTTAAGAAACTTTATTCAAAGTGAACAGGTCATAGTTTTAACATTACAAATTATTCAATTTTGTTAACAACAGATTGTTTCTTAGATCAGTTTATTTGTTAAAAATTTAATGAGAGAAAACATTAAAATATTTCAACACCAGAACTCTCAAAGTGTGTATGAGAATTCTCATATGCAAAGTTTAATTGTAATTTCATGTACGTAATTTTCTAAAGTGCAATAAATGATTTGCAAATGGCATTAATTACTCTGTGTAAATAGAAAGGTTTGGTTTAATTGGGTGTTGCACAAAAAAGCATTATTAAATAGCATTTTCAGAAGTATTTAAACAATAATTTAGCTTTAATACATTTGTATTCATATGATAACTTACATTTCACACCAAAATTAATTTAAAATAAAAGTAGAAACATTGTTAAATATCCTGTTTCTATGTTAATAAGTTTTAAGATACACCAGAAACGATATAGCTAATTGTTCAAAACCTATTGAAATTCTTTAAAAGGCTAAAAATTATTGATGTCCTTTTCGGACATCCCAAGAGAAGAAGGAATAATTTGGTGTCTTGGAAGAAGATGATGGCTTGATGACAAATTAGATATCACTCGAAGTTCACAATTAAGTAGCTTCACTTTTAAAGTTTGTTATAACATCTATCTTGGTTACCTATTTAAATAACAGACGGTTGGACGTTTGTGTGTTGTTAAGCACAAAGATACACAATGGACCATTTGTACAAAATCAATCACAGGTATTGAAATCCGATTTTTTTAGCGTCACAGGTCGAGAGATTTACCGCTGAGCCACTGAAGAGTGACTACACATTTGATACTTTATTGAGTAAATTTGCAGTATATTCTTTAAAATGTAGCTTTAACAAATTAATTTCACGTAAAAATTTGGCATTTTTTATATCAACGCAAAAACGAAAGAAAGCTACAGTCTTTTATGGGATCCTTTCAAACATTATTTTTTTTTTATCCATATATAGACACTAATTATTCTGATATAATTTAAGAAAATCTGAATCTTGAATTGGTTTATAAAAAATGGTTTATTTTTGAAAAAAAATGTAAACTAATTTTCAGAAATCTGGCGAACTTATGTTTATTTTGTGCTGAAGTTCCAAACAAACAAACAGATAAAAATTCGTTGGGATTTTTACATACTTAATAGCTAAATTTTTGGCACATTTTTTCAAACTAGATTTAGCTCCACTTAGAGAGTGAAAAATCAACATTCTATCATTTAGGCCCTTAAAACGCTCTTCAAAGTTTAACGTGACCGTATTAACGACAGTGTAGCGTTCCAATTAAAAATTTTGTTTCAGTGTAACATTGTAATGGTTCTCAGCTGCCACTTCTCCATGAAATATTTTTACTCCTCTTCTCTTTAAATATTAGAAGGCCCGGCATGGTCAAGCGTGATAAAGAATGGACGAGATAGGGACAAAATATTTCTGAACGACTCAATTCCTATATATTGGGATTTATACTTCTATATTTGTAACACATGTAGCTCTGACTGTATATATAGGTCAAATACATTTAGTCCATTCGGTTCGCACATAACTTTGATTTCATTCGCAATACTTTACCTGTTTCTTCCATGTGATTCAGTAAACACTGGAACTGGAAAACTTTTTTTGACATTTCATTTTTTTCTTTTTACCTAGAGTGTAACCAAATATTAGAGAGTAATACATAGACTATTTGTTAGAGTTACAATTTCTTTGCGTACAGTGTACGCTAAGTCAAAAATTTCTCTTAATATCTTTGGTGAAAAGTAACTTTTGTGTTCACAAATTCAGAATGGTAAGAGTTAAAATATAATTAAATAACCTTGTCTGAGAGAATTTGTTTGTTTAAAATTAAGTACAAAACAACACGATGAGCTATTTGTGATCTCTCCACCAGGGGTATCGAACCATGGTTTCTCGCAGTGTGAGTCTGCAGACGTCACAGATCCAATGGAGGACAATTTTTGACACGAGATTTAAATATATTGTCATGGTTACGAATCATACGTAGGGAAACAACGATTGATAAGCAGAACGAAAAGTTTATTGAGGGTGGAAATAGTTCAAGGTTCAGTCACGTAAATTACTCACTACAGAACAGATATTTACTCAGACAGAACACAGCTATTAAAGTCTTCAGTCGCAATTGTCAACTTACAGGACTTCAACCATTAATCACTGAATAGCACTAAGTATAATTGTATGTTTTAATGTATGGTGCCCGGCGTTGTAGTTTGTCTCCATACCCTAGAATGTTTATTATTATTTTGGATATTTCAAAGGCGCTCGTTTAATATTAAGATTTTTTGAAACTGCTTGTTTTTCGACATCATGAATATTGATTATATTTTGAGCCACATATCCTGTAATACCTCACGAGATTCAGCTAACTTAGGATATTTAGGCTAGTTCTAAATCCATACACTAAGCTGAAAATGCATATTGATATTGGAATTTATAAACGTATTTAAAAAGCCAGATTTTATCGTTGGATTGCCTCACAATTAATAACGAACATATATAAGGACGAATTTTAAGAAAAATATTTGTCACTAACAAGAGTGATTAAGGCCCGGCATGCTCAAAAGTGTTAAGGCGTGCGACTCGTAATCTGAGGGTCGCGGGTTCGCATCCTCGTCGCGCCAAACATGCTCGCACTTTCAGCCGTAAGGTCGTTATACCGAACGGTCAATCCCATGATTCGTTGGTAAAAGAGTAGCCAAAAAGTTGGTGGTGGCTAGCACAGATAGCTCTCGAGTAGCTTTGTGCGAAATTAAAAAACAAACAAACATACAATAGTGAATCAAACGGTTTTATTAGATCTTCGCTCGTGGTGTTCACAAATTCAGAATGGTAAGAGTTAAAATATAATTAAATAAACTTGTCTGAGAGAATTTGTTTGTTTAGAATTAAGTACAAAACAACACGATAAGCTATTTGTGATCTCCACACCAGGGGTATCGAAACATGGTTTCTCGCAGTGTGAGTCTGCAGACATGTCACAGATCCAATGGAGGACAATTTCAGACACACACAACCGGCAATATCCAGTACGAGTCAGCTTTGTCTGTGGAGTTTTGGTAATATTGCTTATTTTTTCAAGCTAACCTATTAACTCAGATGGTTTTTGTTCATGATAAATAATCATGATTTGAAAACACGATACCAGTAATTTTCCAGCATCTGATTCAATTGCACTTGTGAAAGGTAATATACTTGGTTTTAATGATATGTCATTATATTGTCAAACAGTAAATTTGCCTTATGTACACTTATTAGTACTATTGTTCAAGTGCCATAAAGCGATAATATATAACACTGTTGCGTGACCAAGGGATCGCCATACCCAAATCATCGGTTATTGAAATAGCTTGGTCTGTTAAAAGTACAGGGCTCTTGTGACCCTGCTACTCATTCTAGTGATTTAGATAATATTCCAAACGAGTTTTGTGGCTATCAGTGATGTCGAGAAACCCACTTGTTAAGAATTTTATATGCAAAAACGGCTCGTTTGGGTTGAGAAAATATTTTAAATAGAAGGTCAAAACGTTGTTCGCTCTTCTATTTAAAATATTTTTTCAACCCAAACGAGCCGAGTTTTGTGGCTCTCTGTGAAAGGGACGGTGGAGGGGTAAAGTAGATTTCGTGACTTGAAACGCTAGTTATAGAGTATTTTTTCCGATGGTATTATCAGGTAAAGTTGGAACCAACAGATTAACATTTACCTAGTCTAATATCCAGAATATTTGGAGGAAGTATGCTGCAGTGGTAGGTAAATGAAAACACGACCAAAGAAACAGAGATCGGACACAAATGTTTTATTTTGAATGGAGAAAAAGACTTTCGTGATAACTTAAAAGTAATTTTTTATGTAAATAAGAAATAGGAGCATTAGAACTACATTCGAGTGGAGTTCATAAGGGGTTACTGTGGGTGTTCAGAAACTACAGCTTCTATTCACCCCTCTCCTAATGGTGGTGTGAGCTGTACCAGAGGTTTTTGGTTCAAGCTTACTAAAAGATGATGGTGTTAAAAAGGTAGATTTGAAAATACCTCAAGCAGTAAGGAGGAGTTCAAAAGTCATCAGCAGGGTAGGTCCAGACAAATCAAACAACTCTAATATGACAAAGGGGAAACAAGAATCTATAAATCCAAAGCCGGATAATGTTGTTGAGGAGAAAAACGGGAGCGATACAAGAAAATCCACTTTAACAGTCAGGGGGTCGATTGAAAAAGTATGCCCAGACCATACCCAAGAAAATTCTATGTGAAAAGAAAAATCGGTGATTGAGAAAACGAGGGATAATTTCTTAGAAGACGATTGGATTTTTTCTAACATTGGAAAAGTCCGATCATAGTCATAGTCTCCCCTGTAATCATAACAGATCGAGTCCAAGTAAAAGAAAACTTTGAGTCGACCTGCTAAAAGGTACTGGGCCAGAGACGTTGAAGAAGGTTGTTCGATGAAGATTGGAACTGTACGTATGGATTTTCCTTTTGCGTACAGTTTGAATTGCGTAGACTGTTTCTAAAAAGTGATAATATCTGTTCACATGCTCGCATATAAATTCAATAATTAGTTGTTTAAAATGTTGTTTAAAAATAAACAAAATACAGTACAAGGTGGCGCAGCCGTCAAGACAAACAGGCTTCCATTCCAGAAATATAGTCTTTTACGTTTCATAAATGTGGTGAAATTAAAGGAAAAGTTTCACTGTATATAAACAAATATCTAAAAAAAAAGTTCCATTAGAAAGTTTGAAAGTTGTTTCGAGTGTCTTAAAATTTGTTCAGACTAATTATATATTTTATTTTTACACCGTGTTTATAGCTACAAAGTGTTGTTACATAAGCCTTGTACGAAGAGTACGGAGCATACTTACCTGGCGCTGAGAATGCCATGATCAACAAGGTGGCTTCTCCAGAGCGAGGCTCGCCCATTGCACTCTGGGTGGGTTGACCTCTGCCACTATCCCAAACTGGGACAGATGGAGCGTGTAATTTTTGGTAGTGGGGGACTGCGTTCGCGCTATCCCCTGTAGTCGAAATCGAAAAGAAGAATTCATATTTGTTATTAACGAGACGAAGTCGCTGCTGAATAATCGCAATAATTTGGCTTCAAAATGTTCAATCGCTCAATACCTCCTGTGTGGGATGAAGAGAGATAATGATACCCAACGAGTGAAACATTTCTAAGAATGTTAGTTATTTGAAACGGTGGTATGGGAGTTAAAACCGTTATTAAAATACAGTAGAGAGCGTAAGGTGGCATTGCAGTTAGGTTATTAATCGGTACAGGTATAAAGGTGTTCCTTTGTTGTATCAGTAGGACTTCTTCGATTTCGCATTTCTTTCCCAACCAGGTATGCTTATGTTGTGTTTGTTTCCGAATTTCGCGCAAAGTAGGCTTAAGCAGTAAACTGAGGGCTTTTAACACTACAAGTTTGTCGCTCTTTCCCAGTGCAGATTTCTGGATACGTGACTTTCCACCGAAAGTTCGTGTCATACGAAATTTTAAAGGCTGTCAATGTTTGGGAAACAGTGGAAGGTTTAATCCCTGTGTCACATTCTCGTTAAAATTGCCCGACTATCTGCGGTCCTGTGGCGCTGCAACTATCAAATGTACTCATATGTGAATACATAGGGCACAGTGACCTCAGTTAAGGTCGTCGCGAGAACGAGACAGCAATTTGATAATCAATCAAGACGAATTATCTTCGCTCGTTCTACCCCTATGTATGGCCGTTACTTAAGTAATTAAATAAACACAAATGTAACTTCATCGAACCTCACTCGTTTTAACTGTGAGGCCGAATTGTGCGTTTGTGTCCTTTAAGAGGAAAAATAAGTTGAATAACTATATCCATATGTGTAATAATAGGAGCTTTTTAGGTCTCAATTATAGTTAACAATTAACTCTGTGCTATGTACATGTTGCTGTATATAAACAAACCCACATTCCGTGTAATTTGAAGTTGCCTCTTTTTATTACATTCTGATTTTTGTTTCGAAACATGCGCACGGTATTTAAGACGTAATATAGGATAAAATACAAGCATAAAAAAAGGTTACTGCTTTCGTAGGTGAGGGTAATAATAATGTAGTTTTGGCATGTTTGAGTTTTTTTCAAAGCATTTGACAACGTGATACAAAGAAGGATTGCGAAAAAAAAACTCTCGAAAGATGTGGGAAATAAGTTAGCAAGTTGGGTAAAAGAGTGGCTAAAGAAAAAAGCAGAGGGTTGTTACAAACGGAGTTCGGTCAAACCAGATTAATGACACAAGTGGGCAACTTAAGGACTCCTCACTCTTAGGACCCTTGCTCTTTTTTGGTCTACATCAATGATATAGATGAAGGAGTAGTCAATAAACATTTAAATTTGCAGATGATATTAATGTCTTGGTTGTTGCTTATTGTAAAGAGGATGCTACTCCTTTATTGAGTTGGGCTAGTAAATGGTAGGTGATTTTGTTTCAATTACAATACGTACATGATCATAATTTGAATTATAAGTGTGATTTGGATGGATATAATCTTGTAAGTTTAGCAAGAACGGGCGAATTTTGAAGTGAGCTTCAGAGCTTGTAATGACGGAGGTAGAGAAGGAATAATTCGTTTTTGTAGTTGGCTTCTATATCGACTAAACCAGTTGCGCGGAGTTTTCACAAAAAGGTAGAGTTATTCAAAGCTCTGGATTCAGCTGTGGTAACCAAAAGTGTATCGAATTTTTTGTCCTCGTTCATTCTTTGGCTTGTATGCGTGTGATTTATTTTGAAACAAGAAAATTGTGTGCTGTTTCATTCATCGGCACCAAGCCACAGGCATCTACTGTAAAGAATCCGTTCCATACACAGAAACCTTACATTGGCTATCTAATAAAATTCTAAACTTCATAAAGCATTTTTTCTCAGACTTTCCAAACGTTTTTCCACGAGTGACGTAAGACTAATAGGCCTGTGAAAGCCAGACTTTCTCGAGCGTCGAATTTTTAACTGGAAAATGTTGACAAAAGTCTTCTCTTATAAGTATGTTTTATACAGTTTTTGAAGATATAATTATCGAAAATCTTGTTCCAAAACATCTGGCACTCGGCCTACATCTGTCGTATGTTTCCACCTTGATGAAGACGACTATCTCTTTTATCCATTGTGTGAATTCCTTTACATGCGTATCACTATGCCGTCAGTTAATTGTTTTCATATACCGAACCATAACTATCGTTCACAAATTTAGCTTTGTAACTTTTGAGACATTTAAACCTAAAGCTACCAATACTCGCACCTCCGAATGTTAGTTACACAGTCAAAGAGGTACGTGCCAGTCACGTAATCCCTTTCGAGGACTTTGATTTGCGACTGATACATTTACAAGGGACCCAACCTAATTCATTGCACGGGATAGAACTAAATATTTTGGGGAAAAGCATTACGCACTCTTTATACATAAATAATATCGCTCTGAAGTGAAGGAGTTCACGCAAGTTCATTTTCAGCGATTCTTTTCGAAGAATGCATTTTACTCTTACCCTTTGAGTTATTGATGATAAGCCCTGATTGGCTACGGCGTATAACGATATAACAAATTGATAATTTGAGTCTGTACACTCGATATGTCCGTGAAGCAGATCGCGTGATTTAAAGTGAATTCTATTACAAGCTTCAAATGATTTGTTCTGTTTTGAATGTCGCGCAGAGCTTCACGACGTCTATCTGCGCTAGTAGTCCCTAATTTAGCAGCGTAAGACGAGAGTGAAGGCAGCTAGTCATCACCGTCAATTCTTGGGCTACACTTTTACCAACGGATTGATCGTCACATTATAACGACCCCACGGCTGAGAGGGCGGGCATATTTTGGGGATTCGAACCCGTGACCCTCGGATTACGAGTCGAGTGCCTAAACCACCTGGCCATGCCGAAACGCTCAGCTTCAAGATCTCTTGATAGTCTACATTTGGAGTATGATCAGATAAGTAAAATTATATACTTTTAGGCGACAATCTTTAAATTTACTCGAAAAACAAAACGTTCTCTTGATAATAAAGAACCATAAAGGAGAACACGCGATTATGGCGACGCGTTATTTTCGATATATTTTTATGTGAAAAAATGACGGAACAGTCAACCAATAAACATTTCCCAAAACATAACTGCTTTGTAATTAATTTCAATAAAGGTTTGATTGATTCTTAAATTTGTTTCCTTTGAAATTAAAATTTTCTGCTGGCGACATTCTACTTTTAGCGCCCCAACTTTCTTATATTTCTTTGCTTTACTAGAAAAAGTAACACAAACTCAAAGATTATGTGTACTTGAAAAGCTTTGCTCGTCGTCGATCATTTAGAAATAATTTTATGTTTAAGGTACGTATTCAGAGACATTTGCCCCAGCACGTCAAATCGAATACTTAAGAAAGCCTGCCCCCAAAATTACAAGTTGATAATACAGTGTAACTGGCAATTATTGGCTTCGATGCTCTGTTAATAATGATTTCATAAAGTTAACTTAAATTTGTCTAATAACCTGACATAAAGCGATTTGAAGGCATACAAACGAGTATTTAACATTTTAAGAACCTTCGCCATTCTTTGTCAAAAGTGACGTGCTAGTTCGTTTACTCGTCAAATAAGCCAGTTTCTTGAAATGAATAAGTCAACACTTACCCTTCAATTTTATAGCGAATTTTCTTTTCTTTCATTGAAATGTTGGACTTCTATGAAGCTTCTCACCAGTGGCACAGCGGTAATTCTCGGACTCATACGACAGAAACCCAATTTCTGTAATTATGGTGGGCAAAACGCATTACAATCCATAAAGTATTTTTTTTTTCTTAACTACAAAGAAACATAATCCATGAATTCTGTTTAGTCGAAATGTATCTCAGGTCGCTTATCATCAACAACGTGAATTTTTTTTTCTGCAAATTAGTATTTTGTGTTTGTTTGATTTAAATAAAAGAAACAACCATACAACTTATTTGTACCTACAATGTTGTTTAAAAATAAACAAAATACAGCACTAGGTGGCGCAGCCGTCAAGACAAACAGGCTTCCATTCCAGAATATAGTCTTTTACGTTTCATAAATGTGGTGAAATTAAAGGAAAGTTTCACTGTATATAAACAAATATCTAGAAAAAAAAGTTCCATTAGAAAGTTTGAAAGTTGTTTCGAGTGTCTTAAAATTTGTTCAGACTAATTATATATTTTATTTTTACACCGTGTTTATAGCTACAAAGTGTTGTTACATAAGCCTTGTACGAAGAGTACGGAGCATACTTACCTGGCGCTGAGAATGCCATGATCAACAAGGTGGCTTCTCCAGAGCGAGGCTCGCCCATTGCACTCTGGGTGGGTTGACCTCTGCCACTATCCCAAACTGGGACAGATGGAGCGTGTAATTTTTGGTAGTGGGGGACTGCGTTCGCGCTATCCCCTGTAGTCGAAATCGAAAAGAAGAATTCATATTTGTTATTAACGAGACGAAGTCGCTGCTGAATAATCGCAATAATTTGGCTTCAAAATGTTCAATCGCTCAATACCTCCTGTGTGGGATGAAGAGAGATAGTGATACCCAACGAGTGAAACATTTCTAAGAATGTTAGTTATTTGAAACGGTGGTATGGGAGTTAAAACCGTTATTAAAATACAGTAGAGAGCGTAAGGTGGCATTGCAGTTAGGTTATTAATCGGTACAGGTATAAAGGTGTTCCTTTGTTGTATCAGTAGGACTTCTTCGATTTCGCATTTCTTTCCCAACCAGGTATGCTTATGTTGTGTTTGTTTCCGAATTTCGCGCAAAGTAGGCTTAAGCAGTAAACTGAGGGCTTTTAACACTACAAGTTTGTCGCTCTTTCCCAGTGCAGATTTCTGGATACGTGCGTGACTTTCCACCTAAAGTTCGTGTCATACGAAATTTTAAAGGCTGTCAATGTTTGGGAAACAGTGGAAGGTTTAATCCCTGTGTCACATTCTCGTTAAAATTGCCCGACTATCTGCGGTCCTGTGGCGCTGCAACTATCAAATGTACTCATATGTGAATACATAGGGCACATAGTTAAGGTCGTCGCGAGAACGAGACAGCAATTTGATAATCAATCAAGACGAATTATCTTCGCTCGTTCTACCCCTATGTATGGCCGTTACTTAAGTAATTAAATAAACACAAATGTAACTTCATCGAACCTCACTCGTTTTAACTGTGAGGCCGAATTGTGCGTTTGTGTCCTTTAAGAGGAAAATAAGTTGAATAACTATATCCATATGTGTAATAATAGGAGCTTTTTAGGTCTCAATTATAGTTAACAATTAACTCTGTGCTATGTACATGTTGCTGTATATAAACAAACCCATATTCCGTGTAATTTGAAGTTGCCTCTTTTTATTACATTCTGATTTTTGTTTCGAAACATGCGCACGGTATTTAAGACGTAATATAGGATAAAATACAAACATAAAAAAGGTTACTGCTTTCGTAGGTGAGGGTAATAATAATGTAGTTTTGGCATGTTTGAGTTTTTTTCAAAGCATTTGACAACGTGACACAAAGAAGGATTGCGAAAAAAAAAACTCTCGAAAGATGTGGGAAATAAGTTAGCAAGTTGGGTAAGAGAGTGGCTAAAGAAAAAAGCAGAGGGTTGTTACAAACGGAGTTCGGTCAAACCAGATTAATGTCACAAGTGGGCAACTTAAGGACTCCTCACTCTTAGGACCCTTGCTCTTTTTTGGTCTACATCAATGATATAGATGAAGGAGTAGTCAATAAACATTTAAATTTGCAGATGATATTAATGTCTTGGTTGTTGCTTATTGTAAAGAGCATGCTACTCCTTTATTGAGTTGGGCTAGTAAATGGTAGGTGATTTTGTTTCAATTACAATACGTACATGATCATAATTTGAATTATAAGTGTGATTTGGATGGATATAATCTTGTAAGTTTAGCAAGAACGGGCGAATTTTGAAGTGAGCTTCAGAGCTTGTAATGACGGAGGTAGAGAAGGAATAATTCGTTTTTGTAGTTGGCTTCTATATCGACTAAACCAGTTGCGCGGAGTTTTCACAAAAAGGTAGAGTTATTCAAAGCTCTGGATTCAGCTGTGGTAACCAAAAGTGTATCGAATTTTTTGTCCTCGTTCATTCTTTGGCTTGTATGCGTGTGATTTATTTTGAAACAAGAAAATTGTGTGCTGTTTCATTCATCGGCACCAAGCCACAGGCATCTACTGTAAAGAATCCGTTCCATACACAGAAACCTTACATTGGCTATCTAATAAAATTCTAAACTTCATAAAGCATTTTTTCTCAGACTTTCCAAACGTTTTTCCACGAGTGACGTAAGACTAATAGGCCTGTGAAAGCCAGACTTTCTCGAGCGTCGAATTTTTAACTGGAAAATGTTGACAAAAGTCTTCTCTTATAAGTATGTTTTATACAGTTTTTGAAGATATAATTATCGAAAATCTTGTTCCAAAACATCTGGCACTCGGCCTACATCTGTCGTATGTTTCCACCTTGATGAAGACGACTATCTCTTTTATCCATTGTGTGAATTCCTTTACATGCGTATCACTATGCCGTCAGTTAATTGTTTTCATATACCGAACCATAACTATCGTTCACAAATTTAGCTTTGTAACTTTTGAGACATTTAAACCTAAAGCTACCAATACTCGCACCTCCGAATGTTAGTTACACAGTCAAAGAGGTACGTGCCAGTCACGTAATCCCTTTCGAGGACTTTGATTTGCGACTGATACATTTACAAGGGACCCAACCTAATTCATTTGCACGGGATAGAAACTAAATATTTTGGGAAAAGCATTACGCACTCTTTATACATAAATAATATCGCTCTGAAGTGAAGGAGTTCACGCAAGTTCATTTTCAGCGATTCTTTTCGAAGAATGCATTTTACTCTTACCCTTTGAGTTATTGATGATAAGCCCTGATTGGCTACGGCGTATAACGATATAACAAATTGATAATTTGAGTCTGTACACTCGATATGTCCGTGAAGCAGATCGCGTGATTTAAAGTGAATTCTATTACAAGCTTCAAATGATTTGTTCTGTTTTGAATGTCGCGCAGAGCTTCACGACGTCTATCTGCGCTAGTAGTCCCTAATTTAGCAGCGTAAGACGAGAGTGAAGGCAGCTAGTCATCACCGTCAATTCTTGGGCTACACTTTTACCAACGGATTGATCGTCACATTATAACGACCCCACGGCTGAGAGGGCGGGCATATTTTGGGGATTCGAACCCGTGACCCTCGGATTACGAGTCGAGTGCCTAAACCACCTGGCCATGCCGAAACGCTCAGCTTCAAGATCTCTTGATAGTCTACATTTGGAGTATGATCAGATAAGTAAAATTATATACTTTTAGGCGACAATCTTTAAATTTACTCGAAAAACAAAACGTTCTCTTGATAATAAAGAACCATAAAGGAGAACACGCGATTATGGCGACGCGTTATTTTCGATATATTTTTATGTGAAAAAATGACGGAACAGTCAACCAATAAACATTTTCCAAAACATAACTGCTTTGTAATTAATTTCAATAAAGGTTTGATTGATTCTCAAATTTGTTTCTTTTGAAATTAAAATTTTCTGCTGGCGACATTCTACTTTTAGCGCCCCAACTTTCTTATATTTCGTTGGTTTACTAGAAAAAGTAACACAAACTCAAAAGATTATGTGTACTTGAAAAGCTTTGCTCGTCGTCGATCATTTAGAAATAATTTTATGTTTAAGGTACGTATTCAGAGACATTTGCCCCAGCACGTCAAATCGAATACTTAAGAAAGCCTGCCCCAAAATTACAAGTTGATAATACAGTGTAACTGGCAATTATTGGCTTCGATGCTCTGTTAATAATGATTTCATAAAGTTAACTTAAATTTGTCTAATAACCTGACATAAAGCGATTTGAAGGCATACAAACGAGTATTTAACATTTTAAGAACCTTCGCCATTCTTTGTCAAAAGTGACGTGCTAGTTCGTTTACTCGTCAAAATAAGCCAGTTTCTTGAAAATGAATAAGTCAACACTTACCCTTCAATTTTATAGCGAATTTTCTTTTCTTTCATTGAAATGTTGGACTTCTATGAACGCTTCTCACCAGTGGCACAGCGGTAATTCTCCGGACTCATAACGACAGAAACCCAATTTCTGTAATTATGGTGGGCAAAACGCATTACAATCCATAAAGTATTTTTTTTCTTAACTACAAAGAAACATAATCCATGAATTCTGTTTAGTCGAAATGTATCTCAGGTCGCTTATCATCACCAACGTGAATTTTTTTTTCTGCAAATAGTATTTTGTGTTTGTTGATTTTAAATAAAAGAAACAACCATACAACTTATTTGTACCTACAATGTTGTTTAAAAATAAACAAAATACAGCACTAGGTGGCGCAGCCGTCAAGACAAACAGGCTTCCATTCCAGAAATATAGTCTTTTACGTTTCATAAATGTGGTGAAATTAAAGGAAAAGTTTCACTGTATATAAACAAATATCTAGAAAAAAAAGTTCCATTAGAAAGTTTGAAAGTTGTTTCGAGTGTCTTAAAATTTGTTCAGACTAATTATATATTTTATTTTTACACCGTGTTTATAGCTACAAAGTGTTGTTACATAAGCCTTGTACGAAGAGTACGGAGCATACTTACCTGGCGCTGAGAATGCCATGATCAACAAGGTGGCTTCTCCAGAGCGAGGCTCGCCCATTGCACTCTGGGTGGGTTGACCTCTGCCACTATCCCAAACTGGGACAGATGGAGCGTGTAATTTTTGGTAGTGGGGGACTGCGTTCGCGCTATCCCCTGTAGTCGAAATCGAAAAGAAGAATTCATATTTGTTATTAACGAGACGAAGTCGCTGCTGAATAATCGCAATAATTTGGCTTCAAAATGTTCAATCGCTCAATACCTCCTGTGTGGGATGAAGAGAGATAGTGATACCCAACGAGTGAAACATTTCTAAGAATGTTAGTTATTTGAAACGGTGGTATGGGAGTTAAAACCGTTATTAAAATACAGTAGAGAGCGTAAGGTGGCATTGCAGTTAGGTTATTAATCGGTACAGGTATAAAGGTGTTCCTTTGTTGTATCAGTAGGACTTCTTCGATTTCGCATTTCTTTCCCAACCAGGTATGCTTATGTTGTGTTTGTTTCCGAATTTCGCGCAAAGTAGGCTTAAGCAGTAAACTGAGGGCTTTTAACACTACAAGTTTGTCGCTCTTTCCCAGTGCAGATTTCTGGATACGTGCGTGACTTTCCACCTAAAGTTCGTGTCATACGAAATTTTAAAGGCTGTCAATGTTTGGGAAACAGTGGAAGGTTTAATCCCTGTGTCACATTCTCGTTAAAATTGCCCGACTATCTGCGGTCCTGTGGCGCTGCAACTATCAAATGTACTCATATGTGAATACATAGGGCACATAGTTAAGGTCGTCGCGAGAACGAGACAGCAATTTGATAATCAATCAAGACGAATTATCTTCGCTCGTTCTACCCCTATGTATGGCCGTTACTTAAGTAATTAAATAAACACAAATGTAACTTCATCGAACCTCACTCGTTTTAACTGTGAGGCCGAATTGTGCGTTTGTGTCCTTTAAGAGGAAAAATAAGTTGAATAACTATATCCATATGTGTAATAATAGGAGCTTTTTAGGTCTCAATTATAGTTAACAATTAACTCTGTGCTATGTACATGTTGCTGTATATAAACAAACCCATATTCCGTGTAATTTGAAGTTGCCTCTTTTTATTACATTCTGATTTTTGTTTCGAAACATGCGCACGGTATTTAAGACGTAATATAGGATAAAATACAAACATAAAAAAAGGTTACTGCTTTCGTAGGTGAGGGTAATAATAATGTAGTTTTGGCATGTTTGAGTTTTTTTCAAAGCATTTGACAACGTGATACAAAGAAGGATTGCGAAAAAAAAAACTCTCGAAAGATGTGGGAAATAAGTTAGCAAGTTGGGTAAGAGAGTGGCTAAAGAAAAAAGCAGAGGGTTGTTACAAACGGAGTTCGGTCAAACCAGATTAATGTCACAAGTGGGCAACTTAAGGACTCCTCACTCTTAGGACCCTTGCTCTTTTTTGGTCTACATCAATGATATAGATGAAGGAGTAGTCAATAAACATTTAAATTTGCAGATGATATTAATGTCTTGGTTGTTGCTTATTGTAAAGAGGATGCTACTCCTTTATTGAGTTGGGCTAGTAAATGGTAGGTGATTTTGTTTCAATTACAATACGTACATGATCATAATTTGAATTATAAGTGTGATTTGGATGGATATAATCTTGTAAGTTTAGCAAGAACGGGCGAATTTTGAAGTGAGCTTCAGAGCTTGTAATGACGGAGGTAGAGAAGGAATAATTCGTTTTTGTAGTTGGCTTCTATATCGACTAAACCAGTTGCGCGGAGTTTTCACAAAAAGGTAGAGTTATTCAAAGCTCTGGATTCAGCTGTGGTAACCAAAAGTGTATCGAATTTTTTTGTCCTCGTTCATTCTTTGGCTTGTATGCGTGTGATTTATTTTGAAACAAGAAAATTGTGTGCTGTTTCATTCATCGGCACCAAGCCACAGGCATCTACTGTAAAGAATCCGTTCCATACACAGAAACCTTACATTGGCTATCTAATAAAATTCTAAACTTCATAAAGCATTTTTTCTCAGACTTTCCAAACGTTTTTCCACGAGTGACGTAAGACTAATAGGCCTGTGAAAGCCAGACTTTCTCGAGCGTCGAATTTTTAACTGGAAAATGTTGACAAAAGTCTTCTCTTATAAGTATGTTTTATACAGTTTTTGAAGATATAATTATCGAAAATCTTGTTCCAAAACATCTGGCACTCGGCCTACATCTGTCGTATGTTTCCACCTTGATGAAGACGACTATCTCTTTTATCCATTGTGTGAATTCCTTTACATGCGTATCACTATGCCGTCAGTTAATTGTTTTCATATACCGAACCATAACTATCGTTCACAAATTTAGCTTTGTAACTTTTGAGACATTTAAACCTAAAGCTACCAATACTCGCACCTCCGAATGTTAGTTACACAGTCAAAGAGGTACGTGCCAGTCACGTAATCCCTTTCGAGGACTTTGATTTGCGACTGATACATTTACAAGGGACCCAACCTAATTCATTTGCACGGGATAGAAACTAAATATTTTGGGAAAAGCATTACGCACTCTTTATACATAAATAATATCGCTCTGAAGTGAAGGAGTTCACGCAAGTTCATTTTCAGCGATTCTTATCGAAGAATGCATTTTACTCTTACCCTTTGAGTTATTGATGATAAGCCCTGATTGGCTATGGCGTATAACGATATAACAAATTGATAATTTGAGTCTGTACACTCGATATGTCCGTGAAGCAGATCGCGTGATTTAAAGTGAATTCTATTACAAGCTTCAAATGATTTGTTCTGTTTTGAATGTCGCGCAGAGCTTCACGACGTCTATCTGCGCTAGTAGTCCCTAATTTAGCAGCGTAAGACGAGAGTGAAGGCAGCTAGTCATCACCGTCAATTCTTGGGCTACACTTTTACCAACGGATTGATCGTCACATTATAACGACCCCACGGCTGAGAGGGCGGGCATATTTTGGGGATTCGAACCCGTGACCCTCGGATTACGAGTCGAGTGCCTAAACCACCTGGCCATGCCGAAACGCTCAGCTTCAAGATCTCTTGATAGTCTACATTTGGAGTATGATCAGATAAGTAAAATTATATACTTTTAGGCGACAATCTTTAAATTTACTCGAAAAACAAAACGTTCTCTTGATAATAAAGAACCATAAAGGAGAACACGCGATTATGGCGACGCGTTATTTTCGATATATTTTTATGTGAAAAAATGACGGAACAGTCAACCAATAAACATTTCCCAAAACATAACTGCTTTGTAATTAATTTCAATAAAGGTTTGATTGATTCTTAAATTTGTTTCCTTTGAAATTAAAATTTTCTGCTGGCGACATTCTACTTTTAGCGCCCCAACTTTCTTATATTTCTTTGCTTTACTAGAAAAAGTAACACAAACTCAAAAGATTATGTGTACTTGAAAAGCTTTGCTCGTCGTCGATCATTTAGAAATAATTTTATGTTTAAGGTACGTATTCAGAGACATTTGCCCCAGCACGTCAAATCGAATACTTAAGAAAGCCTGCCCCAAAATTACAAGTTGATAATACAGTGTAACTGGCAATTATTGGCTTCGATGCTCTGTTAATAATGATTTCATAAAGTTAACTTAAATTTGTCTAATAACCTGACATAAAGCGATTTGAAGGCATACAAACGAGTATTTAACATTTTAAGAACCTTCGCCATTCTTTGTCAAAAGTGACGTGCTAGTTCGTTTACTCGTCAAAATAAGCCAGTTTCTTGAAAATGAATAAGTCAACACTTACCCTTCAATTTTATAGCGAATTTTCTTTTCTTTCATTGAAATGTTGGACTTCTATGAACGCTTCTCACCAGTGGCACAGCGGTAATTCTCCGGACTCATAACGACAGAAACCCAATTTCTGTAATTATGGTGGGCAAAACGCATTACAATCCATAAAGTATTTTTTTTCTTAACTACAAAGAAACATAATCCATGAATTCTGTTTAGTCGAAATGTATCTCAGGTCGCTTATCATCACCAACGTGAATTTTTTTTTCTGCAAATAGTATTTTGTGTTTGTTGATTTTAAATAAAAGAAACAACCATACAACTTATTTGTACCTACAATGTTGTTTAAAAATAAACAAAATACAGCACTAGGTGGCGCAGCCGTCAAGACAAACAGGCTTCCATTCCAGAAATATAGTCTTTTACGTTTCATAAATGTGGTGAAATTAAAGGAAAAGTTTCACTGTATATAAACAAATATCTAGAAAAAAAAGTTCCATTAGAAAGTTTGAAAGTTGTTTCGAGTGTCTTAAAATTTGTTCAGACTAATTATATATTTTATTTTTACACCGTGTTTATAGCTACAAAGTGTTGTTACATAAGCCTTGTACGAAGAGTACGGAGCATACTTACCTGGCGCTGAGAATGCCATGATCAACAAGGTGGCTTCTCCAGAGCGAGGCTCGCCCATTGCACTCTGGGTGGGTTGACCTCTGCCACTATCCCAAACTGGGACAGATGGAGCGTGTAATTTTTGGTAGTGGGGGACTGCGTTCGCGCTATCCCCTGTAGTCGAAATCGAAAAGAATTCATATTTGTTATTAACGAGACGAAGTCGCTGCTGAATAATCGCAATAATTTGGCTTCAAAATGTTCAATCGCTCAATACCTCCTGTGTGGGATGAAGAGAGATAGTGATACCCAACGAGTGAAACATTTCTAAGAATGTTAGTTATTTGAAACGGTGGTATGGGAGTTAAAACCGTTATTAAAATACAGTAGAGAGCGTAAGGTGGCATTGCAGTTAGGTTATTAATCGGTACAGGTATAAAGGTGTTCCTTTGTTGTATCAGTAGGACTTCTTCGATTTCGCATTTCTTTCCCAACCAGGTATGCTTATGTTGTGTTTGTTTCCGAATTTCGCGCAAAGTAGGCTTAAGCAGTAAACTGAGGGCTTTTAACACTACAAGTTTGTCGCTCTTTCCCAGTGCAGATTTCTGGATACGTGCGTGACTTTCCACCTAAAGTTCGTGTCATACGAAATTTTAAAGGCTGTCAATGTTTGGGAAACAGTGGAAGGTTTAATCCCTGTGTCACATTCTCGTTAAAATTGCCCGACTATCTGCGGTCCTGTGGCGCTGCAACTATCAAATGTACTCATATGTGAATACATAGGGCACATAGTTAAGGTCGTCGCGAGAACGAGACAGCAATTTGATAATCAATCAAGACGAATTATCTTCGCTCGTTCTACCCCTATGTATGGCCGTTACTTAAGTAATTAAATAAACACAAATGTAACTTCATCGAACCTCACTCGTTTTAACTGTGAGGCCGAATTGTGCGTTTGTGTCCTTTAAGAGGAAAAATAAGTTGAATAACTATATCCATATGTGTAATAATAGGAGCTTTTTAGGTCTCAATTATAGTTAACAATTAACTCTGTGCTATGTACATGTTGCTGTATATAAACAAACCCATATTCCGTGTAATTTGAAGTTGCCTCTTTTTATTACATTCTGATTTTTGTTTCGAAACATGCGCACGGTATTTAAGACGTAATATAGGATAAAATACAAACATAAAAAAAGGTTACTGCTTTCGTAGGTGAGGGTAATAATAATGTAGTTTTGGCATGTTTGAGTTTTTTTCAAAGCATTTGACAACGTGAGGGCTTTCTGTTTTGATTGTCGTGCAAATCTTTTTGACGTCTATTTACTCTAGTAGTGATTTATTTCGTCATATATAAAAAACGTCATATTTGTAATGAAATATACCCGACATTCAGTTTTTCATATTTACCGCAATAACCATCAGTCTTAATAAGTTTGTATCGTTTTTTTTAAATCTCAGTTTGAGATATCACGTTTGATACATTCTCGTAATTCGAACACAAAGTAATGTCTAATAGTGTTAATAACTTTCGCCTTTCCATGTAATTTTAAGTTGACTCTTATCACCTTTTGAAAAATTATCGGATCTGGTCGGCCTATGGCCGAAACTTAAAACATGTTTAAGAATGAATGACGCATTTGTACACTAATGCTTATTTTTTTAACCCAGTGATAATACTTTACAGTGGTTGTTTATTAATTATATAATTTTCAACGTTTTATTCTGGTGAATCACAAAGATAAGGAAAATATACATGAACCGACATGTATATATATATTTGCAGGCAACAATCTTTTTTAAGTTATTCATTTATGATTGATATCAGTCACTTAAATTTTTATACATTTGTTCTGTTGATTCAATGTTTAGACGTTTAGTGTTGAGTGGAGTTTTTACTGAAGCCAGGATTTTGTGCAAAATTGATTAAATATACATCCACGTGAAGATACCACAGATTCAGTTCAGCTTCAGAAAGAAATGTTATGTGGTCGTGGACTGACTTCCAGGCAGTTCGTGTGGGATGTTTCGGCCTAGCCGTTGGAGTTTTGACTTATACTGCCTGCTGTTACATGAAATATTTATTTAAAGTGAGGATGCAGTGGGCTAATGGAGCACACAGTAACTAACTCGTGACTTTACAGTTGAAACAAAGAGACTCGAGACTAAGAGTTCCAATAACACGTTTATTTAAGGTATCAATTATTTGATATTTGTACAGTTTATCTTTTAAACATGATGGACTGATGTTTAAGAAATAATAGCATTTTGATACTTACAAAGAGCTCACGTCAGAATTGGCATTTCCACTGGTGGTTTTGCTTTTGAATTTGACACAAATTTATACGAGGGTTATTTGCCCTCTTTCTAATGGTACGAGATATCTTTTCTCCTTCTTCTTGAACGATCTGATGTTTGCAAGATTTTTCTCCATTCTGGCTCTGTTCTCGAACCTTTTAAACTGTAGCGAAGTGATTTGTCGCCCTATTCATAATGGAAAGTGCCAGCTCGCTCCCTGTTTATGAGCTCGTTAGAATGCATCTTCAAATGGTCAAAGTTTCTTTCCTATTTACGAACTTTTAAGTTTGTTAGTTAATCAAACAACAGCCCGTACTGTACCGTCGGTCCACTCTCCAAGGTTCATTATCCACGTTTCATGCCACCGTTTAACTTTGATAGCATCTGCTTTTTCCGGTCTAAACACACAGCAGAAGATTATTAGCGGGTTTCTCTGAATCTCTGTCTCAAATCATTCGTCTGTTGTTTATGATAGTGTCAGTTATTTTTATGCAAGATATCATTTAATTATGGAGTGACAATTTTCTTGGTATGTTCTTGGAGTTCTCATTGTTCTATAAGCGTCATTACTTCATAAACATATTTTATTATACTTCATTTTAACCTGTTTATTAAAATAATTATTCGAGGAATCTGTATATTTAGCGATAGCCTTAAAAAGAAAAACTTAATATTTCCTTGTTTTTAAATTAAACACAAAGCTACACAATTGGTCAGATGCACTCTGCTTATCACGGTATCGAAACCCGTAGTTTAACGTTGTAAGTCCTCAGACATACCCCTGAGCCACTGAGGGGTTAATAATTTCTTCTATCAAAACTATAAAACAGTAGAACTCAAAACACATTGTTTTACAATGACTTTAGTTGATAGATTAGTTATTTAAATTATCGAGGACTTTCTGATGCAAAGTTTTATACCGCGATTATAATAGCATGTCAGCAGACCCGCCGACATGAAAGCAATGGAGGCAGTTGCCCGTGGACCTGGACGAAAGAAATTTGGTTATACAGTAAAACCCACAAAGCATCTTTTAGCTGTATCTTCATTTAATCTTAAAAAGCATAGATTTTGGCCCATATACACTCTTGATTATAATAACTGATATAATAACTTGAGTAATAATTAACAAATACTTTTTACTTTCTATTTTTAATAAATATTTGTTGTTACGTTATTAATGTTTCACGCTTATATTGTGAACTAAAAACGGCTGCATCTATGATTTTGATTTCTTTATTAACTCGTTGCTGTTATAATTTAGCATCTCCTCTTTAATAAGCTCTTAATATTTTTTTTAATAAAGAGAGATTAAAGGAGCTAGAGAAGAATGTTTATCCCAAGGAGTGTGCTGGCTTTCCAAACTTTTGCATGTGATAAATTAAAGGAAACTGTATACACCAGTACCTGACATGTGACAAATGAAAAAAGCTGTATAGTAGAGTATCTGACATGTGAAGAAGAAAAGAAAGCTGTACAATCTAGTATCTGTACAGGTCAGTATCTGATATATGATATATAAAAGAAAGCTGTACAAGTCATTATCTGACA
Source organism: Carcinoscorpius rotundicauda (assembly GCA_011833715.1). Classification (NCBI taxonomy): domain Eukaryota; kingdom Metazoa; phylum Arthropoda; class Merostomata; order Xiphosura; family Limulidae; genus Carcinoscorpius; species Carcinoscorpius rotundicauda. The sequence continues at coordinate 56,107,174 of CM022395.1, forward strand.
CTTGACTAAGGAAATGAAACTTTAGAAGTTGATATCTTACACGTGACAATTAAATGTAATTAGAAACAGGTGTATAAAGATAAGAACTTTATTTTATTTCGTTAAGTAACTGTGGTTTTCTTGAGACATTTTAAAGTTATTATAGAAAGAAAGGAAACGGATAATTTTGATTTATTCTGTATGGTGGTTACGATTTCACATAAAATTAGTAAAGTTAATGTAACAGATAACATTTGAAGCTTTCTCGAAAAAAGGTAGAAATTAATTTCGAATGTTTTACATATTACGTAAAAAATAAAGTTGTTAATTTTCAAATGGAGAAAAGTATTTTAAATATTAGGTTGAAATCACTTTACATTTGAGCAGTGACTACTTGGACTCATTATTTTAAAACATTAATTTTTAGTACAAATACTTTATCAGAAATTGTGAACTTTTATGTACATAAGACTAATAATGTTTATTGAAAGCTTGCCAAGTCCGTGAAGATACATCTACGTAGAAAGCTTCTTAATTTTAGTGGACAAATTTATATATATTTTCATTGAATATCTCACATGGATACTTTTTGATATCAATGAAGGCTGATCTTGAGTAGTTTACAAAACAAAGGTGATATTTAACTCAATTTTTGAAAGTTTTACACATGTAACGAGATTTTTATAATAGTAAAACTAGCATAAGTTAGGAATAAATAGAAATAAAAGTTATTTACATTTTAAAAATTGTCTTGTAACATGCTCAGTGGTGGCTTTGAAACATGGAGAAACCTTTATTTTAGGAAATTTTTTAAATGGGCCCCTCTGTTTAACTTCTGTAAGTGTTTATTTACTGTTTTACAATATAGTGTATAATATTGAAGTTTAATTCACTTAATTTAACAGTCAGAAGCTGTGAAAACCAACTCTTAGTGAAAGATAAATATTACAAAAGACATGAGTTTCAATTCAAAATTATTATATTACATCCAAAGGGAGAAAGAGGTATAGTGGGCTTACCTGGATCAAAAGTATCTGTTGGTGATGAAGGAATTCCTGGAAGATCTGGGCCAGAAGGATGTAAAGGTCAAGTTGGAGAACCTGGACGACGAGGTATTGTACATATGTTGCTATTTACTTTTACTGTTTTCAATATGAAATGTCACAACCACAGAAATAAAAAAAACTTAGTCTTTTATATGATGGAAACTGAAAACTATTAAAGAAACCATTTTTTGTATTTTCTTCTCCCCCATTCTATGATGATTGTATTTTGTATTACTTTCATGTATCTGTGTATTTATGTTGTATTATGTTTATTTTTCTTTAAAATGTGTATTTAAGATTGTTCTAGTTCCATATAAAACATGATATTGTAAATTCATATACATTATTTTTGTTTGAATTATATTTCAATGCAAATAAGATGTTCCTGCAAGTTGAAAAAGTTTCTTTATCAGATTAATATTTTTTATAATAACAAATGTTTAAGGACTTGGAGACAATGAAGGCATTTCATATAACCCAAAGTTACTTGTATAAATCAATAGAACGTAAGCTGTTATTTTAATTTCAACAGGTCTCCTGTCAACTGAAGTCTGTTGGATTTTTGTTTTTGAATTAAGCACAAAGCTACACAACGGGCTATCTGTGCTCTGCCCACCACGTGTATCGAAACCCAGATTTTAGCGTGTAAGTCTGCAGACAAACCACTGAGCCACTGGGGGGGCTAACTGAAGTCAGGATAGGTGATCGTGGTGAACCTGGAGTTTTAGGACTTCCTGGATATCCAGGAGAGAGAGGAGAATCTGGGCTATCAGGATTACCTGGTCTGAAGGGACAACGAGGACACCCTGGATTTGAAGGTTCTCCTGGAATCCCTGGAAGAGATGGACCCAAAGGTAATTTATTTTACAAGAGTCTTGGTTTATTGTAAATAACGTGTTTTAGAATCTTGGAGTGCAGACTAAATGAAGGATTCAGTAAAAATGATATTGATGAAAATTTGGAAGTTAATAAAAAAATAATATTCAAGATTAAGTGGAAGTAAACATTAGCTAACTTAAAAAAAAAAAAAATGTGCTGTTGTATTGAGTTTTAGTTGTTGGAAAGAAAACTGGCCTTCAGCAGAAATAACAAGCTACAGATAGAGCCAGTTAGCAAAATGTTTATTATTGATAACAAGTGAGTTGTTTGTATATTATGGTCACTTTGTTTATTCACATAGATTATCCTGGAGAACCAGGTGGGGTTGGTGAAAAAGGGTTGCCAGGCTATCCAGGTGAGTTAATTTTCTTAGTTATAGCATTATAGTTTTAACTGTGGACCTGAATCTATTAGTAACTGATTTTGAGGTTTAAAAATATAAGTGACACAATAATTCAGTAGTAATTTAAAAAATATAATATTTTTGATAGATGGGAGCTTATTTCTTAATTAAAAATGTATAATATATTATTTCATTTCTGTTTTACATTAAGTAATAGGTCTATAATTTTAAAATAAAACACATAATGCTGCTGGAAGCTGCTAAGAAGGAATGATTTTATTGAAATTCTTAAACAGGCATTGAAAAGATACAAAAGTTGGGTGAAGCTGAAACAACTTATTCTTTCTCAGAAAAATAATAATCAAGATATATTGGAAGTAAACTTTAGCTCATTAAAAAAAAAAAGGGAGAAATAATCAGCTACAGATAGAGTTTAATAAATGATTTAAATAATTTTCAGCAATATTCAACTCAAAAAATATTTCTTCCAACAGTTTTTTATGTGTTTTAATAAGTTTAGTACTATCAACAAAATAAAAGCATTATTAAATTATGAATTTCAGATTATGTTACAAAAACATTTTAATCATTATTTATTCTTGCAAAAATATGACAACCATTTATTTAATTTTTCCCCTCCAATAAAATCAACAAAAATAATTTCATTGGTTAAACTTTTCTTCTTTCTCTCTCTCTCACACATACACATTACTGGTTTTAAAACTTTGCTCATTTTATTTATGATTACAGTATGTGTTTACCTCCTAGAGTTACAAGATGTATATAGTACTGTCAGAGATGACACAATATTCTTCTAATTTAATCATGTTAAAAATCTTTTGAGCTATAATTATGATTATAATTTCTTCTTAAACTCCTTTAATGGCTCTCTGTATTTTCAGTTTGTTTTTCTATTGGTGATTTTATTTTACAGAAACTCCTTTAATGGCTCTCTGTATTTTCAGTTTGTTTTTCTATTGGTGATTTTATTTTACAGATTTGTAATTTTCTACATTTTTACAGGCTGGCATTATCTAATTGGAAATGAGTTACCAAGCTTGATTATTTATTAGAAAAAACAGACTTAAATTGGTGGCTTCTCAAGTACATATGCATTTCAGTGATGTAATCTACTTTGATAAATGCCTTCTGAGGGGAAGTTATACAGTTATCATTGTTTTGGAACATTACTGTGAGAGCACTTACAATGAGCAGACCAGCCATTAAGACTAGTTAATGTAGAGTGTCATACAGATGATCAAGATTGAGGTAAAGTAACATTATTTATTGGTTATAAAAGTATTTTTTTTAAAAATATTACTTATTATATTGAAATGTAGAATGTTATTATATATTTTATTCTCAGCTAGAAAGTAACCATGAGATGGATTTTCCACTAGCAGAGAAATTGTAAAATGTAATCATATGTTTCTCAGTGAACATTTATTGAAATGAAAATTAGATAATAATTCACTTTTCTTTTACATCATAGCTTGTTGTACACAGACTAGTCACTTTATCAGATCTCCCCACAACTGTTTGTTGGACTAGTCATTTACTTGGAATACAATGCTATACAACTTATTATGTGTCATGTGATTAGCTGAGCTTCAAGATGCAGAGATATAATCATTTTATGATCAGTATATAAGATCAGTACATAAAATAAGTTAAGATTGTTATGAATTGAATAGATCAGAACTGTGAAGTAACTTATAAGTTAATGAAGTCAGTTCTGAAAAGAAAATCTCAGGCTTCCAATATAGAAAAAAAATTCCAAAAAATATTGTGAATAAATGCAGGATGATAGTGAAGAAAAGCTCATCAAATGAGTGTGAAAAGTAAATGTGTTGGTTACAGTATAAACAGTTTCAAATGTCAAGGCACTCATAACTAGTATCTTGTAAGGTAATCAGACATCACACTGCAGAATTTTTTGGCTATTTTACCTTCAATATGTTTATAGGTGAGTGGATACTGGCATTTTGGCAACAACATTAAAAGCTCTGCAAGTGTGGACATTCTCATATGATGCGTATTAGGTATTCTGGACACCAGGCATTGCCAGTTGAAACGTGGCAAGAATGTAAAACATATGAGGATGCTAATTTAAACTAGTGAAACATTGAACAGGACTGAAGTAATCTAGAAGAATACAGCTGTCTGTTCATCTCATAGGTGTTATTCTTTTTAGTACAACACATGTAGGACTAAGTACAGTTTTGTATGTGACTTGAAATCAAACAAGTGTGCAATTATGATGAGTAAATATAAATACTCAACTCCACACCACTGATGATACTATTTTTAAACACGAGTTTTTGCAATGGATCTCTGTTCAAGTAAAAACATTTTTTATTAAAACTTCCTATAGATATTACCTGCTAGCATATCATGAGTACCATGTGAACAGAAGCTGTGTGATGAAACCATAAAATGTTGACAAAAATATGGACAAGAGCAGTGGACTGCATTAGTGAATTAAGAGGATGTCATTGCAAATCCACCCAATACCCAAGAGTTGTTTCATGAAGAACTGCAAATAAAATCTGAGATTGCACTACCTATTGATTGAAACAATGCCAAAAGCACAATGTATTCTTGCACACGAATAAGCTGCACTTCTTAAAGCAATTACACACCTAGAATCAAGATATTTCTAGTTAGTGTTTGTTATAACTGCACAGAAACTATAGAGGTACTGTGTGGAATAATAAGTGATATGGTACGTGAGAAGAAATTAACTGAAACTAGTATAATATGGTTTTTTACACTGTACTGACAAATAAATATGTGGTTGTCAATACACTTGAGACTACTGATGAAAGATATGCAGATAATATTAATTTCAGATCAGTTCGGAAAGTTACTGATAGAATCTGCTAATGTATTTATCCAAAAAGATAGGTGGTTAATATCAGAAGCATATAAAGTAACTACCACACAATCTTTCTTGGAATACCAGGGGTTATGTCAATATTGAGGTAGTTTTTTTTTGTGGACTTTAGGTAATTCAATATGGTAACACATACCAGTTTATTTTCACTGCTGTGCATAAATCTTTCCTGTTTAGCTTATTATGTTTGACTTCTGTTTATTTACAAACTGAGCTAGAGAATGAAATCAGAATCAAGTCTGCTTTCAGTACTCATGAAGACTTGTGAATTTAGCATCACGTCATTTGATCACTGTATGTATTAACTGCTTATGACGGTTGATGAAACTTGCATTGTATGCCTCTGAAAGAGTGTCTAATACATGTTTATCAAAGTTTGATGCTGATTTGCATATTTAATACCACAGTTCAAAATTTAATTGTGGTATTTCAACATTTGTGACAGGCAGGACTGAAACTGAAATCAAAGGAATATTCTATCATGTGAATTCATATCATTAAGTAGGGGTAGGATGTTTAGAGTAAAATCAAAGCAGTAGTATTCTGGCTTGAATTTTCAAACAAATAAATTGGGTGTCTTAAACCTGTTAAAGGCTACAATCATGTAAGCCTATAGCAGACCATACTTTCTAAAGAATGAGCTACAATCAGGCATCTTGTGAAGTTATTGCTTGAGTCCAAGCAGTATATAATAGGTTATGTAGCTTATCATCTGAATGAAAAATTCTTCACAAAAGATTAGAGCCAGTTATTGTATTTTATGAAGTCAATGAGATCACTTAGGAACAAAACCTTGAACTATTTGGTGTAGTCCAGTACAACCAGACAAAAGGCAATGTCTGGTGATCTAGCTGCAAAGAATGCAAGTGTAATGAATACATTTTTTCTTTATATAATATTACATTGCTGAGAAAAAATGTTCATTCAGTTTTATTGTTTATAACTATTAATGTTTTAAGTAATTATATTAGTAAACTGATAACAGGGTTGCATCTTGGCAATGTCTGTATTTTTGTGAAAAATAAGATTTAGTAGAAAAAGCATCTAAATTAATATAATTTTAGCGAGTTAACTATGTTTTATTTTATATGTATTCAATCAAACAATGAAATTTAACATTTAGCTTACTATGCCATAATTATATTTCTGGTACTGTTGTAATCAGTTTGTGTTCATATTACATTTAGCTATTTGTCAAGTCTGACATATCACTGAATTGAAATAACAGTTATTCAGTAAGTAGGACATACTAAATACAACATATAATATATATATATGCACACACATATTAACAAGTTCTGAAAATAAATGTGGAGTTTATATTTTTTATAATTTTATTGCAAGGTGCAATGAATCTTAAATCATTTTAGCATAAACTTTCCAAAAGCTGAAAACATATAAACTCTGTTTCATATTTAAAAATAATTAGCTACAGTTGTATAATTTTTTTTGTTCTCACGTATTTCTAGGGATTTTTATACCTCTGGCTTTAAATGTAACTATTAAACCTGATACCTAAAGAGAAAATGAAAAGTTAAAATTAATCACAGGAAAAATTTTAGTTTTGAATAGAATAAAAATTATTATCTTAGTTAATAAATTCTTATTTCTTCAAGTCTTAAAGAAGAACCAGGTACCCCAGGTGTTCCTGGGTTTCCAGGTCTTTCAAGTACAGTAGGGGTGAAAGGAGAATGAGGTGAAATAGGAGAAATAGGTCTGATAGGACCAAAAGGATATCCAGGGTTTAGAAAAGATGGCAAGAAAGGTGTCGGGGTGAAGACGGATATGCAGAGGAACCAGGTGTGTATAATTTATTGTAGATTCTTCTGTATTGGATGAGTCACTCAACCTGAAATTGTAAATTCATATAATATATTTATAACATTTAATAAAATATTTCAAATTCTTTAAACAAATTAAACTATGTGTTAATAATAGCTTTTACATGCTTCCATTAATCTTTGCATTACATTGAGCTAGCTATAAATTATTTGTACATAGCATTTAATAGGTCATTATATATTTTCATTGTTTAATATTCATCTTAGAGATGAATGAGGACCAAAATATGTAAAATTAATTTGTTTTAATGACTATAGCTTTGTCAGGGTCATGTGAAATAAGTGTTTTACCAAACATTTCAGTCGAAATATCCCTGTGATATGTGGCATTAAGTCAATTAATTTGCATAAATCATATTATTCTTTTGGAAAATTCTAGTGTTATTGACTTTTTATTTCTGTAGGCCGTTTTGTGATTGGTTCAAAGGGTGAATCTGGTAATCCTGGAGTTCCTGGTTTGATCGGTCCACCTGGAGATGGTGGATTTCCAGGTATTAGTACTCCTGGTCCACGAGGTAACCCTGGGGCTTCAGTAAGTTCTATATTTCAAAAGAGATGCTTTTGAGCATCTTGGAAATGTTTTTTTACCTTATTTATTTTGTGAAAGATGTGTGGTTATTTTAAGATTAAACCTAGCACACAGTTATTTGCTTTTTGAAGTAACTGGTAATTCAAAGACATAGTATGTGTAGCGTGTAAAAGTTATTTGGCATAGGTGAAGTGGTAAGACATAATAATGAAACTTAATATGTTAACTTTAAACAGTCACCTTCATATCATCAATAAATAGTGGTTGAGTACTATAATGAGTCCTGATTTCTTTATGCCAGTAATAAATCTGTTCTCTCAAGATATAAAAAAATATAGCTTGAAAGTACCAAACTGCATGTACAAAGTACCTTCCATCTGTTTATAACCAATCATAAACTGAATCATTGGAATCCATAATTACCTCTGTTTCATCCAAAATTCATCTGCTCATCTATGCTCAAGATAAAATGGGATACAACATAAGTCCAACTATTTCATAAAATAGAAGGTAAATTCCTTAAATTTTGTAGTTACAAAAAGGAATACTTTAGAGCAACCAACTATTTTTTGTCTTTCAAAATAGAAAACAGAAAAATTAAAATGTTTTAGAGATATAATAATATAGGTGGGTAGAGTATGTAACATTGCATTACTCAGATTTATTATGTGAAAAATGGTTGAGTCCTATCTGTCATAAGCAGCATTTTGAATTTTAAAAGCACTTGAGTTGTTTGATTTGAATGATACTTTTATTAAATCACTTGACTCTGAACTATCTAAATTTGTTTTATTGAATAAATATCCCTATACTAATTAGATATTTGCAAGTATTCTGTAGTGTGAATTTCTGCATATTACAATACAATTTTATCTACAGGGACTTGATGGCCTGTCAGGTTGCAAAGGTAGGAAAGGTGATCGAGGAGTTGACGGAATCACAGGTTTTCCTGGGCAGCAAGGGTTAAGAGGAGATATTGGTTTTCCTGGTGAACCTGGCTTATCAGGATATGTTGGACTAGATGGTATGTTTCTGTTTCTTGTTCCTATTCATAATTATACTTGTTAAAGTACAGTATTGTAGCACATAGTCTTTCATAAGTGACTGAATGTTTTGCACAATGTCTTAACCATCAAGTTATATTCAATACACAACATAGCAGAAAATAATAGAATAGAAAGCAATTGTATGTAAAACATGATGAACATTAAGACTGTCCTTTCGTTACATGTTCAAGTTATACTTTCTCTTAATTGGAAGTTTAAAGAAGAGACAGGGGTACTTTCCCTTTTTCTTTCCACTTTGTCCAACTCTGATATATGAAGCAAAACTTGTAAACACAAAACTTTTTAATCTCACTGTTGCAGTAGTTCAGACCTAGGTCATGTCAGTAAAGAATTTTAGGTTGTGCCAAAGCTGTAAGTGTGATGAAACAAGACTAAATATGCTTTATCACTTTCTTTTCTAAATGCTATTAATCTCTTCACTTGTATTATTTTATCTTCCTAATTGGGCACTTAGTGAATTGAGAGACTGTAGAATGTAAATAACAATGTCTATAATATTAATTGTGTTATTTTAATTTCCTAATTGGGCACTTCTGCTTCAGGTAAACAATGGAATCAGTATTCAGTTTTTTGTGGGGCAGTGTAAGTCTATAGACTTACAATCCTGAAGTTCAGGGTTTAATACCCCATGGTAGACACAGCAGATAGCCCTGTGGTGTTTTGCTTTTAAAAATGAATGTATTTTGCAGGGAGTTTGCAGAATAAAAGTATTCTACAAATGTGTAACTAGAAATTTACACTGACTCTGAAAACTAGGCCATTGTAGTATGTAGGCCTACAGGTGCTCAGTAATTTTTTTTTTCCTACAGAAGGAGCACAGGCTAAAAGTATTCTCAAAAATTTTTTAAGTTTGTGAAAAACTGAAGATAGCTAAACACTACATCTAATGCAGTGGTTAAACAATGAGGTCGATAGAAAACACCATTTTTGTTGTGCACATCATGAATTAAAGATATAAAAAAGACAGATTGGAAAACTAGAGTGTCTCTCTTTTTTTTAAAAGCAAAAACAAATAGTTGTTAGTATTTAATAATAATTTTAGTATGGAGTCATGTATATAATCATCCTATAAAAATAATAGTGTAACATATAGAAAGTTGCTGTGTTAGTAAAAAAACAGAACTTTCATTTAATTTTTACTCCAAGATGTTGTGCTTCTGTGCTAACAGTATTTGATCAATATTTATTGAACATTCCCAAAAATGTTAAACATTGCACATTTTTATTCATGTAATTATTTGATGCAGTAATGTTTTATTTGAAGTAAATCCACTTTCAAACTTATGAAATTTCTTCATTTGGATTTTGGAAAATAAATGCACATATTTGTTTGAAATTAGTGCCTAATCTTTTTGGAAATATTTTCATTTATTCTTTTTGCTGTTCAGTATAATACTTTATTTTTTTGGAATCATAGTTTGTTTTTGTAAACTTATATTTCTTATCAACCTAACACTATACTTATTGCAAATAAATATTACTTCTGATTTTTCTACTTTAAAGTACAAAGCCAGATTTAATATATATTTACTTGTAGACACAGCTAACCATGCATGTTTGTATTTGTTATGCAGGTGACAAGGGTGAGAGTGGTGACTCTCATCCACCTCCATTGATACATCAGCGACCCAAAGGATTTCCAGGAGATCAAGGCCTTAAGGGACCAAAAGGAATTAGAGGCTATCCTGGAAGCACAGGCCTTCCTGGTCTAGAAGGTATCATTGGAATTCCAGGTGAACCTGGACCTTCAGGCCCTCCTGGTAGACTTGGTCCTCAAGGCCCAAAAGGGGAAAATGGACTTCGTGGAAGGAATGATAAGTTTCTTTTAAACTTATTATTTTATTTAATAGAAAATATTATTTTAAATTAACGTAAAATTAGAAACTGTCTCAAAGTGTTCTTCAAGCAGTTGAATGATTTCTGAGAAAGGTTATTGTGGTCATTCTCTGTCAAACCCATTTCTAATATACACACAAACACACACACACAAACAAGTCTAAAAAAAGTAAATAGAAATAAAAATAAATCATAATAATTCTGATAAGAGTAAGTTATCAACTTACAACAAAACTCAAAATCAACCTGATCATTATCTAGCTAATTAAAGATTAGAATGCATTGTTTCATCATTTAGGTACCCTCACTGCTAACAATATTTTTGGCTTAAATTCCAGCAACGTTTTATGAGTTTGTTCAGCTTAGGAGATTTAGGTTAGTCCTAAATATCTATTTTAGACTGATGGTGCCAAAAATTCTTTATAATGAGAGTATAATGATAACACAAAAAAATGACATATAATAGATTAACTAGTAGGTACAAATGGTAGAAATACCATTTATTTGTTTTCTATGATATTTATTATTGTGTTCCTTAAGAATAGCAGATAGTAATAGTCACTTGGATTTTTTGTGCTAGTGTGCAAATGGAAGTGACTGACTGTCAAAAAACAATGCAAAGTATCAGAAATTGATATTAGAAAATTTTCAAAATTAAAAAAGTCCTTAGCTTGCAAGAGCAGAGCAAGCTCTATCTTTAGTCTTCAGTATTATTTCTTTTATTTTAAGTGTTTATTGCTAATTAATTCAAGTGAGTTTTTTTGTAAATGAAAATAATTTTATGTGTGGAATTGCCCTATATTAAGTTTTAGAGTTGCTTCTGGAAAAGAAATTAACATAGTTTGCTGTAGGCAAAAGCTAAATTGATTTTAAAGTAATTTTCAATTCTATTCTTTCTGTAGAAAAATCTGTTTTAGCTTAGACCAAACCCTCATTTATGTAGAAATAAATTTGTTTGTGTATTCTTTCAGGAAATTCTGTTTTAGTCCACTTTTTAAAAGACTTTTAGTAGAAAGAATAAAATTATATTTTGAAGCTTTAATTGATAAATTTCTGCTACTAGTATGTAAAAGAAATCTACTTAAGTTATCAACTAAATCCTATTCTTTTTTACTAGGAGAAGAAGGTTTCCCAGGTTCTCATGGACAGTCTGGAGATCCAGGACAGCATGGACCTCCAGGATCCCCAGCACCATCTCGTGGGTATTATTATACTCATCACAGTGGAGATACCTAAATGTCCAAGAGGTACTACAGCAATATGGAAGGGTTATTTCCTCCTCTATATTATGAGAAATGAAAGAGCTCATGGGCAGGATTTAGGTAAGTACACCTTCTGAGTCTTAGAAGAAATCTATAATTTTATTTATTCACTATCCATAAATTATATTGGAATTGCATGAAAATATTGTTATGTTTGTGAAAATTTTTTTGTTATATTTATAATTCAAACCTTTAATACGAAATACATAATAGGTCATGTAGATGGACTAGCAAGAAAAAATTTTAAGCTTCGAAAGTATAGCAGGTTACTTTTGTAATTAAGATTGTTAAGATCCATAATTCTTGTATGGTAAAATCCTTTATATACTTTCAAATGCTGGTGCAAAATACTGATAATGGATTTCACAAAGCTCAAATAGTATATATTAAAATATTCTGCAATTACAAACTTGTGACTTGATTACACAACTGAAATTTTTTAACATTTATTTTTCTTAGGTGGTCCTGGTAGTTGTTTGAAAAGGTTTTCAACAATGCCATTTATGTTCTGTAACCTTAATAATGTTTGCAATTTGGCATCTCCTAATGACTATAGTTATTGGTTAAGTTCACCTGAACCAATGCCCATGATGATGACTCCTATTGTTGGAAGAGATATTCAGCGATATATCAGTCGATGCGTTGTTTGCGAATCTTCAACCCAGGTGGGTACAGGAACTTAAGAATCACAGTTTTAGAAAGAGATATTAAAAATATACCTGTTACTTTTATTATTTATGAATGCGTCACATTGTAAGCACATAAAAGTTAAAACTGCTGTAAGTTAAAAATAATTAAATGGCTAATGTTTATATCAAAAGATCTCAAGAAAAATAAGAGAATATTTAATACACAGAAACATGACATGACTATACATAAAGAACTTGAATGCAAATAAGATTGCTAAATGAACATATAACACTTTTAAATAATCTAATTATGAAAAGAAAAAGGTCTTTATTTTATCTTATCATTTATATTGGAAACAAAAACTAAGTGTGGCATAGTTGGGTGTTCAGATTGTTTAGGCTTTTAAGAAGTAGACTGTGAGTAACTTGCTTGCATTTTGGACCAATAGATTTTGAAGTGAAGACATAAATTTAAGAAATACAAAGGGTTGAATATATTATAGCAATACAAGTTTAAACATGCAATTCAACACATCATGTGACAATATTGGGTATAAAGGATTTTGAGACTGTTGAATGTTGTGTTTTTAATCCATTGATGTCAAAGCTATGGAGACTTCTAGAAGGCCTAAGCGATAAATACATAAAAGGCTGTGATTGGACAAGTGGAAAGTGAGTAAAAATAAAGTCATGTGAAAGAGAAGTTTGGTCAGAGAAAAGTTAAGAAACATAAAGTTAATCATTGTGGGGGTGAATAACCTAATGATTGATATATTACAAGGAGGTTAACAGTTTGAAAGTGATAAGAAAAATAATCTGTCTTGTGAAAGGTATTTTAAAGTGATTGAACACACCTGTGTGGACTTTTAGAAAAGGCAGGCAATTTTTGGAAGTACGAAAGTAGACGAATGTTAGAAGTTCAGGATACAATTGTGGTTACTAATGTGACACTGTAAGTGGATTATACATGGATACTACTGTGATATGAATAGAGAAAAATAGTTTGGCTTATCAACAGAATTTTAAAGCAATTAAATTAACCCAGCTGGACTATTGACAACAAGACAAGAACTGTATAGTATTTAAGACACAACTATGATCTCCACAGTGTAAAGAATGTTTGTAGCTATGTTTAACTTGTTTTTATTATGTATATGTTATTTTAAAAGCAAATGGAGTGTGTGCTGTCCATTTATTGTCAAATTTATTACCAACAAGTCATAGACACCTATTGTAGAAGGATCTGTAGTCCAGCACACCCATATATTTACATTACTATATACACCACTAAAAAGTAGTTTGTGACAGACGAAACATCAGCTAATATAAATGTTTGTGGGAATAACATGTATAAGAAGTATATTTTGACATAGGTAATGTGATGCCACCACACATTTATTGCTTTTTGTATTGGTATGTAATGACTCTTTCTAAAACAAAGTCTACTTAACTCATATTTTAAAAATCTATTCATATTGGGGATTTAGAATTTTCAAGTTCTAAAGATATTGGAAAACAAAGGAATATGGATCAAATTGGGTGGAAGACTATTAATAAAGAGACCTGCAACAAGTCATATCCCAGCCATGATAAGCAAAGTACAATGCCTTATTATAAATGAGAACTCATGGAGAAGTAGTGTGAAATGGAGCTAACAGCCTTACAGTAGATCTTTTGTAATATAAACTATGCTGTAGGCCTATTTGTAAGATGTATAATTAACAAATAAAGCATAAGTGAATGTTGTAGCATAGATTGTAATCACTTGACGAGACTCCAGACTAATTTTGATATAACATACTCATCCTCTATGGTATGAAAAGTAATGAAATTTGAAATGTAAGTGTTGTTTTATATAATTGTGTTTGTTCTAAGACTTAGTAATTCTTTGGAGAAATCACTGATTCTTATAGGATATGTGTTAGTGGCCTAGATTTGTTTATGTTTCAGAAATAGTAGAACAAGTTTTTAGAAAATATTTTTTTTTCTGTTTCAATTAGATTGGAGATGAAATATTTCAGGAGTTTAATTGTTAAGCTTTTAAAACTGTAACCTGTTGGTTCTAAATGTTTAGGTGAAATAAAATAACTTAGAAATTACAAAGCTAATTATCTGTTTCAATGTCCAAGTCTTTAAATATAAAATATTATGGTTTTATTTTATTCAGGTTATTGTTGTTCATAGTCAAACTATGGACATACCTGATTGTCCTATTGGATGGGATGGACTCTGAATTGGTTACAATTTCTTCATGGTAAATTAGGATTCTGTGTCTAGATAAATATTGCAAGAGTATAGTTTCCAGTTTTAAGTTATTTCTCTGCCAAAAAACTGTATTTTCCTTCATATTCTTTTTGAAAAAAAAAGACTTCAAATTATTCTTTTTTCCTCTCATGATGTCAGTGACCTTTCCAAAAACCTAATAATACAAATTTGTCCTTTTCCTGATAGAAACTTTTGTATGAAGCAACCTTTCTCCTGCAAAATTGTATAAAAAATCAATAATAACATAGAGAAACTGAACAATTTTGTAAAAACTGCTATTTGATGTTTATTGTACCTCTTCAACCTGCTAATAAGGAACATATCTTTATTCTTCAGAACATTGACTAGTTAAAGTAATCTTTTCTTCTCTGAAGAAAATTGATTTAAAAGTTTTTCTTCTACTTAGAACACAGATGCAGGTGCAAAAGGAAGTGGTCAGCCACTGTGGTCCCCTGGTTCTTGCCTGGAAGATTTTCAACCTAATTCTTTCATTAAGTGTTAAGGTCATAGATGCTGCAATTGCTACACTACAGCCTACAGTTTTTGGCTTGCAACCATTGAGAGAAATGCTGACTTCCGAGTTCCAGATTCCCAAACTCTGAAAGCAGGAGATCTTCGCTCCAGAATCTCCAGGTGTAAAGTTTGTATAAGAAGACTGTCAGGAAGAAATAATGAAGAAGAAATTTTCCTTCCACCTTCATCATAGTAGTTTTAACATTCTATAATTCCTTGACAGCTTTATTCCAGCATGTTTTTTGAGAGCTATTTTAGCAAGGAACACTTAAGATATGCTTACTTTGTTTTTCAAAAATAATACAAAATGTAATTAAAATAATTTTTAAATTCACAAGTATAAAACACATGTTGCTTGTGACATTCATTAGATATGTTTTATCATTTATATTGACATACTCAGAAGGATCTTATCTTATTGTACCTTGCTGTTTTGTTTTTGTGTGTAATAAAAATCATGGTGCTTTATAACATTCACTGCCAAGACAAGCAGGTTTACATACATATGAAGTTTTATGTATAATACTATTGGATCTGTGTTATATTTGTTTCATCTCGGTGGTTCTATAGAAATATTTAGTTAGAGAGAAATTTGTTAATAAAATGTCAATGTGCTAAAACTAAAACATGTTTTATGGAATATAATTGCTTTTTATCTTCAATGTAAAAGAATATAGTTAAAAGCAAGAACACTGCCAAAGTGTCTCATTATGGTTTAGACCTCTGTCTTGTTTACAAAAGATATCAGATTTGAAGTATTTGAATTGATAAAACAAAAATTTATTTTGAATTTATATTTTCCAATTAAAACTGCCACTGTGTGATGACCATCATATTTTTTTAAAATGATGTTTTGTAATAATTGTTTTGCAACAGAAATGTGTTTTATTGCTTTTATTATTTAAAGCTTAAAATTCAAAATTGATGTAAGTGCTAGCTTGAATAATTATCAAAATTCAGGATTTAAAAACTGTTTATACCCTTTATAGTGAGGTTGTTACTTGTTGAATTTTTAAATTAATATAAAATTTAGAACATTCACATTCTATAACCCCTCTTTTGTCCTCATACAATGATATAAACTAAACAAAATTTATCACAGAGGATATATCATATGTATTCTATTAGACTCTTCAAGTTATAGTGTGCAATGTATTTGATAAATGAAGATTCATGGGTGTTGTTTTTTTTATCTCTTTTTGTCTTGTTTTCAAATGTAAAGGTATGGGCTATATGCACTGTGTCTACCTCAGGGAATAAAACCTCAGATTTTAGGCTCAGGAGAAATATTAATTTTTTAACTTAGTTTTGTGTATAATTGCAATATAATTTTTATTACGTCACAGATTTTGCTTATTTCAGTAATTTTTTAATGAAAATTTAGACACAGGCCTAACTCTGTTGATGAGAAGGATAATACATTAGTTATTTTATTTATACAAGAAGTTTGGGAAGAAATCCTAGTTTTAATATAAAAATGCAGTTTTAACTCTACTGATGGTAGGGTTAATACAAAAGACATTTCTACAACTAGACTACAAAACACAGATCATAGTTTTAACATTGAAGTATTTTTAACTCTGCAGATTTCAGGGATGATGCACAACCATTTTATTTCTCCAAAAATGTATCTAAAAGTTAAAAGATATTATTTTTAATACAAAATTGTGTTAACTCATTTGACAGCAAAAGTGATGCATAAGTAATATTATTTCTTTGAGAAACTTGATTCAAAGTGAACAGGTCATAGTTTTAACATTACTAATTATTAATTTTTTGTAAATAACAGATTGTTTCTTAGATCAGTTTATTTGTTTATAATTTAATTAGAGAAAACATTAAAATATTTCAACACCAGAACTCTCAAAGTGTGTATGAGAATTCTCATATGCAAAGTTTAATTGTAATTTCATGTACGTAATTTTCTAAAGTGCAATAAATGATTTGCAAATGGCATTAATTCCTCTGTGTAAATAGAAAGGTTTGGTTTAATTGATGTTGCACAAAGGTTTATAACAACCGATTTGAGATATTTTAGTGAATTGTTTTATATTTTAATAAAAAACATAATTAAATAGCATTTTTAGAAGTATTTTAAACAATAATTTAGCTTTAATACAATTGTAATCATATGATAACCTACTTTTCACACAGAAATTAATTTAAAATAAAAGTAGAAGCATTGTTAAATATCTTGTTTCTATGTTAATAAATTTTAAGATTCACCAAAGACGATATAGCTAATTGTTCTGAACCTCTTGAAATTTTTAAAAATGCTAAACAATTATTTATGTTCTTTTTGGATATTCCCTATAGAAGAAAGAATAATTTAGTGTATTGGAAGAAGCTGATGGCTTGATGACAAATCAGATATCACTCGTAGCTGATAATTAAGTAGCTTTGCTTTTGAATTTTGTTAAAACATCTATCTTGGTTACCAATTGGAGCCTGGCATGGCCTAGCGCGTTAAGGCGTGCGCTTTGTAATCTGAGGGTCGCGGGTTCGCACCCGAGTCGCGTCAAACATGCTCGCCCTCCCAGCCGTGAGGTCGTTATAATGTCACAATCAATCCCTCTATTCGTTGGTAAAAGAGTAGCCCAAGAGTTGGCGGTGGGTGGTGATGACTAACTACCTTCCCACTTGTCTTACACTGCTAAATTAGCGACGGCTAGCACAGATAGCCCTCGAGTAGCTTTGTGCGAAATTTCAAAAACAAAGTGGTTTCTAATTTAAATAACAGACGGCCGCACGTTTATATGTTGTTAAGTACAAAGCTACACAATGGACAATTTGTATCAAGTCCATCACGGGTATTGAAATCCGCTGAGCCACTGAAGAGTGACTACACGTTTGATACTTTGTCTAGTAAATTTGCAGTATTTTCTTTAAAATGTAGCTTTAACAAATTAATTTCACGTAAAAATTTGGTATTTTTATACTAACGCAAAAACGAAAGTAAGCTTCAGTCTTTTATGGGAACCTTTCAAACGTTTTCCTTTTTCAATATATGGACACTTTAATTATTATGAATTTATTTTAAGAAAATCTGAATCTTGAATTGGTTGGTTTTAGATGAATTTAAGTTATTATATAAAGACTGGTGTATTTTTTTAAAAAATGTCAAGTAATTTTCAGAAATCTGGCTAACTGATGTTTATTTTATGCTGAAGTTTGTTATTTAATCTCTGGCGATATGCATTTGAAACATTTTAAAGTTTTTATAATTAGAAAGAAATTAAATATAGCCTACTCAAAAGTATGTTTTTATCAGATTGTCAGTTCTTCACTAAGTGGTCACTCTTCCTATTATACGTACGTATAGTACCATGGATAACGCAATTATTGAACGAGGTATACGCTCCAATCCCTCAATTTAGATTAGTACATCTTTAGTATAATCAATGTTGCATTGTTGCTAAGTAACCCCCTCTTCCTCGCGATGGCTCAGCTGACACTTAAATTCAAGTTTCGTTACATTCATTAAGCTGAGCACAGATAGCCAATTGTGTAGTTTTATACTTAATATCAATCAAATAATCAAAGAAGGTATTGAGGTTTAGCCTTCCTTCCACCTGGTAGACACAGCGAGATGGTTCATTGTGTTTATTTTCAGTGAATTTGTTTGTTTGTTTTGGAATTTCGCACAAAGCTACTCGAGGGCTATCTGTGCTAGCCGTCCCTAATTTAGCAGTGTAAGACTAGAGGGAAGGCAGCTAGTCATCACCACCCACTGCCAACTCTTGGGCTACTCTTTTACCAACGAATAGTGGGATTGACCGTCACATTATAACGCCCTCACGGCTGGGAGAGCGAGCATGTTTAGCGCGACCCTCAGATTACGACTCGCACGCACTCCTCTACACGCTTGGCCATGCTTTTTTTTTTTTTAACTTCAACATGTAAGTTAAGCATCTACAGCCAAAATTTGCTACTGAAGTAAAAATACTGAGTCAACATTTATTAGCCTGACAAGTATCAGATTACAACATTTAATTTCAGAAAGTTTTAGCCTACTTTTTTATTATTAAAGTTAATTTATTAGTATTTTGTTACATCATACTCATAAGATTACTGGCATTTCTAAATATTTTATCCTTACAACATAGGAAAGAGTATTTTACAGATCATTGTTAGTACTACTGACCACTATAGTTGAAGATTTGTAAGTTGTTATAGATATTTACCAAAACGATAATTTGAAATTAAGATTGACATAACTGTAATACGATTTATAATGTGAACACATTAGAAAACATCAAACTTTTTTTCATTAATTCACCAGCTTGATGATTTTCTGCGGTATATTAACGGTGTAACGACATTTTTTCTGTATCTAATCTTGAACCAATGTTCTCCATGACGAAGAATTTGTTTCAAAAATTACAACAATGAATATTGATGATGAACGAACGTTTCGTACAAAAAATTAGGCTTTAGTTGAAAACAAACTAATTTGAATCCACATTATATATATTGCACTTGAAACTTACCATAAGAGACGTTAAAATAGTGATGGCAACGGATATTTTTGAAAATTTTGATTTTTTTATTGATATTGGGCTTAAATTTAAAATACCTTGTTTTCGAAGATAGCATTTTAAATTTGTTACATAGAATTTGAATCCACATTATATATGTTGCACTTGAAACTTACCATAAGAGACGTTAAAATAGTGATGGCAACGGATATTTTTGAAAATTTTGATTTTTTTATTGATATTGGGCTTAAATTTAAAATACCTTGTTTTCGAAGATAGCATTTTAAATTTGTTACATAGAAGTTACCGAAAATACGTTAATTCTTACAAATATTAATTTTTAACTTAAAATCTTAGTTGTAAAATTAATTTACTAATTATAGTATCCTGAACAAAAATAATTAAAACTAAAGAATAAAATTAACGAAGTTAATTCTGTTTTATAACCAAGGCTGAGTAGCAGTGCATGCTGTCACAAATCCATAAATAATAAAACTAAAATCCATAATCAGAAGTGTAACAAGGTATGTTTGCTTTTGGGGCAAGTTCCAAAAATTCTTCCCCAATTTATAGAACCAGTCTGTCCATGTGAAAATTGTTTTGTAATTTTATCTGTGTTTATTAATCTCGCATTTTAAGATACAAATTGCATGCCGAATAATTAACAGCTTTGTTCTTCGATTCCCCGTCACACCAAACATACTCGCCCTTTCAGCCGTGAGGACGTTATAATGTGACAATCAATTCCACTATTCGTAGGTAAAAGAGTTCCCCAAGAGTTAGTGGTGGGTGGTGATGACTAGCTGCTTTCCCTCTAGTCTTACACTGCTAAATTAGGGACGGCTAGCTTTGGGCGAAATTCAGAAACAAACAAACAAACAGAAAAAAATTCATAGGATTTAGATTTAACTAAATTCTTGGCACATTTTTTTTCAAACTAGGTTTAGCTCCACTAAGAGAGTGAAAAATCAACATTTCTCTCATTAAGGCCCTTAAAACGCTCTTCAAAGTTTAACATGACAGTGTAGTTTTCTAGTTAAAAATTTTATTTTAGTGTAATATTGTAATGTTCCTCAGTTGCCTCTTCTCCATGAAATATTTTTACTCTTCTTTTTTTTCTTTAAATACTAGAGTAATAGACATCTGTAGAGTCAGTTCTGTAGCTTCTGACATGATTACTTCGAGGTAAGTATCTCTAATGAATTGTGAAGACCATAACAAAGCATCGCTGCCTTATCAACCGATAAACGTTTGTTCTGAATGACTGTATCGATTTGACTTAGTCTGTTGTTTCAAACTGTTAACATATTGATAAATTTACAGACGATTTGAGCTACACCACTTTCAGCTGTTATAACGTTTCGGCCATCTGAACAAGTAGCAAATTTCTTACAACACATCTATTATCTCGTGTAGCTGGATATCTATGTTATTACAGGTCCTGTGTTGGAACACCACCTAATATCGAATAACGTTTTACCTTACTTTGTAGCAATTTTATCAAATGACTCCAATGAGTTGTTTAGTTCGAAAAATATGCAAATAGTTATCCAACAGTTACAATTAATACATAAAGTGTTTGAGATGCAGCGTGAACTTCCAACTGATTTGAGAGAATGAACGAGATAGGGACAAAATATTTCTGAACGATTCAATTCCTATATATTGGGATTTATACTTCTATATTTGTAACACACGTAGCTCTGACTGTATATATAGGCCAAATACATTTAGTTTATTCAGTTCAAACTTAACTTTGATTTCATTCGCAATACTTTACCTGTTTTTACCACGTATTTCAATAAACACTGGAACTGGAAAACTTTTTTCGATATCTCATTTTTTTCTTTTTACCTTGAGTATAACCAAATATTAGAGTGTAATACATAGACTATTTGTTCGAGTTACAATTTCTTTGCGTACAGTATACACTATGTCAAAAATTTCGCTTGGTGTTTCAGGTGAAAAGTAACTTACACTTCCTTTCTCAATTTTCGATACGAAACTTAATTATATTGTCATTGTTACGAATCACACGTAGGGAAACAACGATTTATAAGCAGAAGGAAAAGTTTATTGTTGGTGGAATATACGACACTTGTCGAAACACTTTGAGCAGCACTTGGATATTTTCGCTTCTTCTCGTTCTCTGTTTCTTTCTATAGCTAAATTCTGCTCTCGATGAATGGTTCATAACCACAATTCAAGTTAGAAGATTTTAACACTTGACGTTGAATAAAACTTACAAAATCGATCAGTATTAAGATTTGGCTTATCGTGGGCAACGTAAGACCACATGAAAATCGTTCAAGGTTTAGTTACGTAAATAACTCACTGCAGTACAGATATTTACTCAGATAGAACACAGTTGTTATTGTCTTCAGTCGCAATTGTCAACTTAAGGAGTTCAACCATTGACCATTGAATAGCACTAAGTATAATTGTATGTATGGTGCCTGGCGTTGTAGTTTGTCTCCATACCCTAGAATGTTTATTATTATTTTGGATATTTCAAAGGCAGTCGTTTGTTATTAAGACTTTTTGAAACTGCTTGTTTTTTTGAAATCATGAATATCGATTATATTTTTAGCCACATATCCTGTAATACCTCACGAGATTCAGCTAACTTAGGATATTTAGGTTAGTTCTAAATCCATATACTGAGCTGAAAGTGCATATTAATATTGGTATTTATAAACGTATTTAAAAAGCCAGATTTTATAGTGGGATTGTCTTAGAATGAATAACGAACATATATTAGGACGAATTTTTGGAAAAATATTTATCACTAACAAGAGTGAATCAAACGGTTTTATTAAATCCTCGCTTGTGGTGTTCACAAATTCAAAATGATAAGAGTTAAAGTATAATTAAATAAACTTCTGAGAGAGAATTTGTTTGTTTAGAATTAAGCACAAAACTACATGATGAGATATTTGTGATCTTCCCACCAGGATTATCGAAACATGGTTTTTAGCAGTGTGAGTCTGTAGACATGTCACAGATCCAATGGAGGACAATTTCAGACACACACAACCGGCAATATCCAGTACGACTCAGCCTTGTCTGTGGAGTTTTGGTAATATTTCTTTTTAGTCGATATTAGGAGTTTTTCAGGCCAACCTATTAACTCAGGTGTTTTTTTTTCATGACAGCTCATCATGATTTGAAAATACGATACCAGACATTTTCCAGCATCTGATTCAATTGCACTTGTGAAAGGTGATATACTTGGTTTGAATGATACGTCATTATATCGTCAAACAGTAAATGTGCCCTTTTTACGCTTATTAATACTATTAATGAAGTTTCATAAAGCGATTATGTGTAACGCTGTTGCGTGACCAATGGATCGCTATACCCAACTCATCGGTCATTGAAATAGCTCGTTCTGTTAACGTGCAGGGCTTAGTGACCCTGCTACTCATTTTACGTATTTAAATAATATTCCAAACGAGTTTTGTGGCGCTCTGCGAAAGGGACGGTGGAGGGGTAAAGTAGATTTCGTGACTTAAAACGCGAGTTATAGAGTATTTTTCCCTATGGTATTATCAAGTAAAATTGGAACCAACAGATTAATCTTTACCTAGTCCAATATCCAGAACATTTGTAGGAAGTCTGTTGCAGTGGTAAGTAAATGAAAACACGACCAAAGAAACAGAGATCGGACTCAACTGTTTTGGTTTGAATGAAGGAAAATACTTTATCGAAATTTTAAAAAAAAAAACTGTGATGAAAATAAGAAATAGGAGAACGAGAACGAGTTTCGGGTGGAGATTTTCGGGGGATTACTCGGGGTGTTCAAACACTTTAGCTTCTATTCTCTCCTCTCCTAATGGTGGTATGGGCTGTGCTAGAGGTTTGTGGTTCAAGCTTATTTAAAGATGATGGTGTTGAAAAGGTAGATTTGAAAATACCTCAAGCAGTCAGGAGGAGTTCAGGAGCCATCAGCAGATTTGGTCCAGACAAATCAAACTACCCCAATGTGACAAAGGGGAGGCAGGAATCTATAAATCCAAAGCCGGATAATGTTGCTGAGGAGAAAAACGGGAGCGCTACGAAAAAATCCACTTTCACAGTCTAAGGGTCGGTTGAAAAAGTATGCCCAGTCCATGCCCAAGAAAAGTTCTAAACGGAAAAGAACGTCGGTGATTGAGAAGACGAGGGTTAATTTCCTAGAAGATGATTGGGGTTTGTGGCAATGTAACATTAGAAAGGTCCGATCATAGTCATCGTCTCCCCTGTAATCATGGAAGATTGAGTCCAAGTGATAGAAGACTTTGAGTCGACCGGTGTAAACGTATAGGGCCAGAGTCGTTGAAGAAGGTTGTTCGATAAAGGTTGGAAGTGTCTGCGTGGATTTTCTTTTTGCGTACAGCTTGGCTTGCGTAGACTGTTTCTCAAAAGTAATATTATTTGTTCAGATGGTTGCATCTTTTATTTCCGGGAAGTCGTTCTGGGTGGCTTGGTTAGTGATGGAGGTTTCTCAGCTTGTTTGGGTAAATGGACCGTCACTGAAAACTTGTCGATTATTTTATGCAGTTGTATGTGGTAAAGCTTTTCTGCTTTAAACTGAAAGTATCGGAAATAGCACCTATGATTGGGGATAGGATCTGCTGTTATTTTATATAGTGTGAAGATCTTTATGGAGTGGGTAGTTTTGTTAGTTAGGAGAGTGTGAAATTCTTCAATAACAAGGTAGTTTTGTTAGCTAGAATAATGTGAAGATCTTCATAAAGTGAGTAGTTTTGTTAGTTATGATAGTGTGAAGATCTTCAATTAGTAGGTAGGTTTATTAGTTAGGATAGTGTGAAAATCTCCATGGAGTGGGTTATTTTGTCAATTAGTTGTTAGCGGATTTAGTAAACCTTGTTTATTTATGTGTTGGCTGATTGTTAGAGGGAAGGTCTGATTTATTCAGGTGTAATGGTAAGGTCGATGCTTCCGAAGAAAACTATGGAAAATATGTTTTACTTTTATAGGTCGAGCAGGCCACATGTTGGAAGGAAATCCAGGGAATACAAAGACATGTTAAGTCAGCATGGCTTGAGGGCTGGAGAAAAATTCCTTCCATCGTAGGATTCTCGTCTTCGTGGGATCGATGGATTCTCTAGATTTGTAATGGCCGATGAAGCCACGGAGAGAAGTCGTGGAGTAATCCGTCTATGATGACTAGAAATTATGGTAAAGTCGCAGAGAGAGATTCAGAAGGTCTGGGAAAGGACGTAACTGAAGGCACGTCTTACTATCTCGGCCGCAAATCTCGAGAAAAAGGTATTGCTTGTAACCGAGAGTAAGATTACTAGCCTTGCTTGTGATTTTATAGAAATGTCAAATTAATGAGAATTTCCATCAAGGCGAATCACGCATATCATTTAAACATTTCCGTTGGTAAGAAATGGAGATCAGAGTTACCAACATTTCTATAGACTTCTTAAAGTTCTCTAAAGTATCCAAATTGGAAAACATTAACATACCACTAAAATGATTAGCACGAAGCTATAACTTTAACTCAGAACTGTATTAATCTTTTAACCCAGAAATAAAAATTAAACGCATATCAATGAAACTATATAACTATCTCACACCTATAAAAAATAACAATAAAAAGTCATTTGCAATGTCCATAAACATAATAAAGACAACCCTAGCTTTTCGGAACAGAGCTTTACCATATTAAGACGCAAATATTACATTAATAGAAGTATATTTAGACTAGCTTTATTAACAAAAACCAAACAACCTCACAATCAGTAGATACCCAAGAGTGATTTTTTTATTATTATTACTACTCATACATTCTTAGGCTTAACTAAATTCTTCTAACGTCATTTTCCTCACATTTCATTTTATCTCTTTGTTTCGAAGTAATTAACTGATTAATTGTTTTGAATTAAGTATAAAACTGCATTATGGGCTATCTGTTCTCTGCCCACCACGTGTGTCGAAACCTTGTTTTTAGCAGTGTGAGTCCGCAGACATTCCGCTGTGCCACTGGGGGACTTAAGTAATTGACTTTTTTTTTTAATTTCGCGCAAAGCTACTCGAGAGCTATTTGCCCTAACCGTTCCTAATTTAGCAGTCTAAGACTAGAGAGAAGGCAAATAATTATCACCACCCACCGCCAACTCTTGGACTACTCTTTTACCAACGAATAGTGGGATTGACCGTCACATTATAACACCCCTACATCTGAAAGGGCGAGCATGTTTGATGGGACGGGAATTCGAACCCGGCTCCCTCAGATTACGAGTCGAACGCCTTAACCCATCTGGGCATGCCGGGCCGAAGTAATTGATACACACACGCGTAAGTGATAACTACGAATCAGTAATTTAAATATATTGTTTACTCACTATTATATTTTTGACGTAAATACAAAACCTTCTTTGCTGTTACAGCTTGTGTGTTTGAGAATAACCATTTTTAATTAATCAGTATAAAGTTGCTAATGGTACTCGTATTCCTAGATAAGGCGAGAAGCGTTGTCCTGGAAATTATAGTTTAGTTCTGTAGTAGAACATTTCTAGAGGATATAAGAAAGGAAGCTTTAAAAACAATTTAGGGAAGTATGAAAGAAACCCAACATGGAATCTTTAAAGGGAAGTACCATGATACTAATCTTCTTAAGGATTCTACTTGTTATTTGGAAGATAGAAGATGTATCAGATTTTTAAAATGTATTTGTTAAGGTGCTATACAAAAGATAAGTTAACTATATTGATAGCTAGTGAGAAAGGTTAATTAATCAGATTATAAGGTGTTTAGATGACTGAAAGCACGGATAGCCTGTTGTATAGCGTTTCACTTAACAACAACAGACTAAGGAATATTTATGCACACACTTGGGCACAGCTGTACAACATGATGTGTACACATCTATAGACTACAATAAAGTTTAAGATATTTAAATTAGAAATATACTTATACCGATCAAATGTTTTAAAAATGTATCACTTACAGAGATAATGTTCAGCCTTGGTAAGCACAGACATAAAACTTTGTTAGTGAATATACAGACAGACAAGTGGTCCAATATTTGAAACACCAGAGTAAATAATACATTTTGACTGGCTAAAGACAAAATACTCACATGTGCAACAAATATAAAGTGTCATAATAAAAATCTCCTTCGAACACATACCGAAATTCTAAAATACACGATATGTACAGGGATGGATTTAAAAGAGGACGATAGAATCCATTGGAAAGTTCTGAACGTCAAATTCTTTACTTTACTTCTCTCCAATGGAGATATCAAATTTTAGTGTTTTAATACTTTAAAATTATCCTTACATTGCAACTACCACTGACGTTAAAGTGTTAACTTTTTGACGGCTGGAGAAGCCATATTTATGTAACTAGCTGAAAGAAATATATCTAATCAGATGAGAAGGATGGGATGTGGTAGCTTGAAACAACACCAGACCGCCTCAAACTCGTTTAATCTGAGGCAATATTGGCTTGCTTATGATTAATAGAAGAATAAGGCCAAGAAACCCCAACCTGTTTCTCTTGTATTTAATAATACTTAATCTCCATTCTGATACACTTTTTCTCTATTCTAGAGCTAAGTTTTTGCCAATTTCTGACATCAGTAGAAATCCAATACCATTATTTGAAAGTTAAACATAACGTTTGCATTTATGAACAAACTAAAAAATAACGTAGCAGTATATATATATATATATATATATAAATATTAACATTACTCATGCCTGTATTTATAGTAGAAAAGGTATTGCAGAAATGGATAATAAGAGAACATGTTATTCTGAGATGTGGCGAACATGTTATTCTGAGATGTGGCTAGTGCACCCAAAAGTAGTTATTATTTTTGTCCACGTGAAGTTCCAAGTTTGTTGTAAAGCGAACATCTGATGTTAAACCCTTTAACGCGAGCGCTGGTCAGTTCATGAAAACTAGGGAGTTGTATGTTGTTGGATTTTACACGTCTTCAGCTACTCATAAAGAATTGTGAAATGAATACCATGTGCCAAGCTTGTTTTCTCTCGTCCTAATAACTAATCAATAACAATAATAACAATGAAGGAAGCTGTCAATGCTTTACTGTGTGTGAAGTCGTAGACAAGTCAGCACTGGGAAATATTTCGTGGAAGCACGTTATTTCTTTATATACGTTAAAATATCTTATTTTATCACAGTCACTGTTCAGTAATAGTCTGAAACAAAAATTATCTGCTAGTATCTGCCTAGAATCCCTATTCAGTGAAAGTGAGTGAAATGCAGAAATAAGGTATTTTGTATCGGGAATCTCACTCGAATAAAGTTTTGGGAGTGTTCGTACTTGTGTTAGAATATTCGGTCCAGTAAATATGCTAACGAAAAATTAAGTACCGCTAGCAGTAGTATAGGAAGGTGTTACAAAATAAGGATGCTTAACTATACGTGCCTCCCCCCAAACAGATTTAAATATAATATAATTTACATGCTATACAAATCAAATACATCAAACTAGGGACGATGTAATGTCCCCGGTTCCGACGTCTCTGGTTAAATTAAAGAAAAGGTTATGTACAGTGTTTAGAAGTCAGAAACAAAGAAATATAGGCGTACACGAACTATTAGAGTTAGTAGCAAGTAACCAGCATATTGTGAGCATGTACTTAAACCATGATATATTATATGTACTTGTGTAGACAACTTGAAAAGTTT
The DNA here is from genome assembly GCA_011833715.1 of Carcinoscorpius rotundicauda. Lineage (NCBI taxonomy): Eukaryota > Metazoa > Arthropoda > Merostomata > Xiphosura > Limulidae > Carcinoscorpius > Carcinoscorpius rotundicauda. The sequence goes on from CM022395.1 coordinate 56,135,413, forward strand.
ATCTTTGTAACAGACGGAAGATTAGTATATGGAGCATTGAATTACAACCTGATGGCAGCAACAATTTACAAGAGTAAATTTTGTGACGGATTTACCGTTATACGTTTATTTTAATGCCTATGCTAGTTTCAGTAGTTTTCTTTATTGCATGTGAAATATATTCTTGACTGTGTATTGCGCAAATCCCGCCTGTTTTCGAAAATTGTAGATGATTCTTGAGAGTAAGAAACAATAATATCTATTTTAGGAAAACATGCTATAACATTGTTGAAACTTGGGAAACGTGCATGAATCGTATAAGAGCAACGCGCCAATAGAAGAAGAATAGGATTAGTCAACCACAGTCATTATGCTATAGGCCTTATGAATAACGCCTACAAATTGAAAAATTGCAAACCGTTCAGATTCAGTAAATTAACCTCGGACGTTAGTATTTTTACCAGGACATTAAATATCTTCATCGCCGGAACAAGTCAGCTTGTAATCGATGCAAGACCAACCAAGCTATTTAGCTTAAGTAAGGTACGACAGTATCAACTTAGAATTAATTTACTCGTCGTGGACCTGGATCGTCGATAAAATATTTGGTTTTAGACCGGATATAAAATTCAGTATTGTTTGTAAAACTTTTGTTTTTAAGCCATTATTTGTAATATTTTTTGTTACAAAAAAGAAAGTTGTGTATATCAATATTGTTGGCAAATATATAAAGAAAATGTCACATATTAACATTTAATTAACTTCTAACTCCAAAATAAAATATACGGTTATTTGAAATAGTAATAAGTTAACATACGTAACATAATAAATCAGAGACTTGCACGAAATAAATTATAATACATAACAATTTGTTCAAATCAAGAACTACTTAACAACTTGATTTATGTATACTCTTTATTCACGAATCACATCAAGTATACAAATAGCCAATGAGACGATGTCACGACTAAATAACAAGGCCTGGAAATGTTGAATAAACAACCCAGTGAAATTACTCATATTAGAAAATAATTTTGTGAAAGTTTATAAAATATCTTGTGTTATCAGTTCTGCGCATGAGTGCAACAGACGAGATAAAGCAACGTGATCACAGAAAAATAAAAACACCAAGCAAATACATAATTTTCTATAGATCACTAATTTTCATACATACACTTAAGCGTGTAAACAAATACACACAGAGTACAATCAAATTTAAGAAGCCATTGCTTCTTTACTTCGTAGGATTACTTACCTCGTCGGTGTTTCAATGCTACGTTCTCTAAATTAATAAATTTCATAAATTCTTTGAATTGGAATTTTGTTTAAGTACAGCTGTCCATATAAGTGTTTGTGTTATTTTTCGTATAATTATGGTGTTAGTTAGTTATTATTATAATCATGTATCAAATAGCATATATTAAAAACAAAGGGAAAAATTCATATAATATACAGATATATATATAAAGAAATTAAGCTTTAAAAGGGCAAATGGTATTTTCACATTAAGTAATTTTAGTCTTAATGGCATCTTGTATGACACAATAGCTAAATGGAAAGGTCAGAGGCTTCTAAGGTTAAAGCACAGCTATCATTAACAATTAACAAAAGGGACAGCAACCAATGTACAGGAGCCACTGACTATTCGATTACTTTAAAACGAAAAGCAATACTTACTATTATAGAGGAGGAAGAGGTTTATGCTGCACCTGACCCTTCAAAACATGTATCGAATCCCGATAAAGATCAAGCTGTTGCAGAATGAGAGTATACTGGAAATTCAGTAATACATCAAGACTCGAACTTTGGACTTTTTCTCTACAATCCGATATACCTGCCTCATTTTTATAGAAATAAAGAAAATAAAAACAGCATGAACTGGACTAACGAAGAAAAACAGCGAAATAATTAATGCTGAAAGTATAACCTTGAAAATCAATAATGTTCAACAGAATAACTTTTAAAATATTAAAAGTTAATAATGCTAAATAGGATGTATTTCAAAGGGAAACTGGTAAGAGAATAATTCGAAATTATTCACGCATATACGAAATGACACGTTAATATCAGCTTCACATAATGTCGTCCCCCGCTGGAACAGCGGTAAGTCTACGGATTTACAACCTAAAAATTAAGGGTTCGATTCCCCTCGGTTGTCTCAGGAGATGGCCCGATGTGGCTTTGTAATAAGAAAACTCATAAACACACTCAAATAATGTTAGAATAGCTTTTCTCGTAAGTCAGTAAAGCTTGATGGACATGACCCGATAGTAGCCAGACAAGCCTTAGGAAATATAAAATTGAACAATTAGATTGTAAATACTAAACAAATAAGTTTCGAAGATCAGCCTACTTATATTTTGTGACGGATTTTTTAAAAAATTCATTTTTAATTTTTTGTCTTGATATAACAAGAAAGCAAAAATGGTAAAACTGTTTATAGTTCAAGTGGTATTCAACAATTTTCAAAAATAATTCAGATTGTTTGTCTATCACTGGAGCAGCGGTAAGTCTACGGATTTACAATGCTACAAGAGTTCGATTCCCTTTGGTGGATACAACAGATAACTCAATGTGGCTTTACTATAGGAAAACAAACACACACTCAAACTGTTTATAGTTTTGCAAGCGGTATTTCACAAGTGGTATGAAAACTTTATGATACGGTAAATAGAAGATAACGAATACAGTATTCTGAAATATTAAAAACTGTTTAGAGAATAAGCGTGCATTACGTGTTTTTACCAAATTCGAATATAAAACAGTTCTAGATCATTAAAATTTTAAGTTTCTCATTACAATCCAACTATTTGATATATGAGGTCATTTAAAGATGGTTTTGGAACTCTGAAAATCAGTTACATGGGTTTTTTAAAGTGTTTGTTTTGAACTTTCGCGCAAAGTTACACGAAAGCTGTCTACGCTAGCCGTCCATAATTTATCAGTGTAAGACTAGAGGAAAGTCAGCTACTCATCACCATCCACCGCCAACTCTTTGGTTATTCTTTTATCAACAAATGGTGGGATTATAACGATTCCAGCCGAAAGGATGAGTATGTATGGTATGATGGGGATTCGAATCCGAAACCCACAGGTTACCATTTGGCCATGCCGGGCCTTTTTTAAAGTGGATATTTTGTTTCACTAATATTTAAGAAGGATACAGAGCCTTTTATATAGGTCATGTTTTAAAGAAGATCTGAAAGCATCGACAGAGGACATGTTTTAAGGAGAAATTAAAAGTATTTGTTTAAAAATAATACAGAGATTTTGGTTGAGTAGATGTTTTGGTAAGAACTTTAGAGCTCTGATGAGAATTAATGGAGATTTTGCTAAAAGTTGGAACTTTACCAGAAGAGCTGCTTTAAAGGGAAGTCGGAAAGCGGGACAGGAAAGATGTTGAATATTTTAGACTTCTCTAGTGTTAATCATGGTACAGATCCTGAAGCACTAAAAAAAAAAAAATTCTTTATCGAGAGAATTCTAAAAGGAGTAAAATAAAGAACTGTTACTGAACCTACGAATATATATATTGAAAGTATGGGGAGAATAGATACAAAGTTCACGAAACAAGACAATTTCCAAAGAATACGTTATTTTTAAACACCATTCTGCTAAAATTGTGTTAAACTAATGACAAATGTTCATAGTTCAAATTATATCCAGTTTTAAACATTATACCCATAGAGAGAAGTAATCCAAAATATTATAAATATGTACCTTTAGTGAAATAAAAATATTCAAGTGTATGTTTCTTTGGGCATCAACATTCAAATCATAATTTCAGGAATGAGACTATGACTTTTTTTGATCATAGTTTATCACCTCTGGACAGGCAATATAGTTTTACTGTACTCTTAAAAAATGACAACCGCATGAGTTTTGGGATGACGAAAGTTTTTATCTTGGACTTCTTTTATGATGTTACATCATAGCGTTCGCACGTAGAAAAACAATAATTATTTACTAGACGAGTGATGCCATTACATCAGCCGGGACAAAGGTGAGACGGAAGAAAAATCCGAAAGTTATGGAAAATCAGTCAATGAGTGGCCGGTCTAGGTTGTCGGTCAAATCTATCGTAGTAGCTTCGTAAACACTGTCAGAAAATGGTCTGAAATCAGAAGTATTTCCTTGAAGGTTTAAGGAAAACTTGTCCGGGTCATCGCTACAAGGAATAAAAACATAACATGGCGAAATATAAGAAATCTTTGTAGGAAAAAAGCTTTTAAATGAGCATCCAACAAACTATGACACAAATCGTTATAGCTCAAAACATGTCTAAGAATATTGTTAATATTATAACATGTAAACTGAAATTCGAATTACAAATAAAACGTTTTGTTAAGATAATCACCACTGTTCTAACTGGGGGTGAACTAATTACAGAGATAAGATTGGTCTGTTATTTTGGAAGGAATGTCTGGCTACAGCTGGTAGTTATTCACCTACTATAATGGTGTTAGTTTTATTGCGTGGCAAAGACAAGTTGCTATGTAAATTTACAAGTAATATTTCACTGCAGTACGAATAAGTGTTGAAGTAATATATACTATTTGGATGGATAAAGAAAGACAGAGTGCAAAATTTCGACGAATATTAAAAGGAATAATATATATACCTTACAGATAAGACATATTTTCAGCTGAAATTATTCTCGAACAAATGTTGTATATTTTGTAAAGAAACGTTTCTGGTAAGATTATTTAATAACCAGTGTTAAATATTGGTAGTTATAAAATATATAAAGTCTGCAAAGGCGAAGTCCACGCTCACTAGTTGAAGTTTAATGTCACTCAACGTCAATAACAAGTATGCTCTCCGTGAGCATCAATAACTTCTTAGCATCTTCTGCCCATGGAAGCGATGAGATGACGAATCACATCCTGCAGAATGGCTGTCCACTCAGCCTGCAAAGCTGCTGCAAGCTGAGGTAGAGTCCGCGGTTGAGGTTGTCGCCGTCCCAGATGTCGGTCCAACTTGTCCCAAAGATGTTCGATGGGGTTTAATTCTGGTAATCTGGGGAGTCAGGGAAGAACATTGACGTTGTGGTGTCTCAAGAAGACAGTGATGAGTCGGGCTGTGTGAGGACGGGCGTTGTCATGTTCAAAAATGTCGTTGTCGTTCTCCATGATGGAGCGCACATGGGGCCTAAGAATCTCGTCGACGGTTACGTACGGTCTAATCGGAAATCCTACGCAGCCCTGGTTTGGTTGAGGCAGTATTGTAGTGGTGGTCCTATCCCAAAGGTGACGTAACCGGATGTAGCGATCTTGCGCAGGTGTGGTCACACGAAGTCTGCGTGGACGGTCACGAGTTGATCCATGTTGTTTGTGACGATTCCATAGCCTTTTGATGGTGCTTGGGTGGACATTCACAGCTCTGGCAACATCTGATTGAGATTCGCCTGCCTCCAAGAGACCAGTGGCGTTGTTGCGTTGTGCTTTAGTTAGTCTTGGCGTAACTGTATTGCGTGTCGGTTGCTTAGCACTGTGCTATGGAAACCGAGAACCCGTCACTTTTATAGAAATTTTGCACATGTTGCACTTGCAGAACATGCAGATCTCTCAAACAAATTTATTGGACACGAATGCGTTTTGGCGAAAAATCCGATGTTCTCCTCCGTTTTCAAAGTGCACAACTTTTATTGTCATTTTGGTCTGAAAATCAGTGCCTTAAGACGTGTACCATCACATACTCTGAGCTTGTAACGTTATTACATATATTTCTCTTTAAAATAACAAAAATATCCCTTTTGCGTTTCTTTTTTTTTAAGTATATATATATGTAGTAAACAGATTGGCTACTGCTTTATACCATTCTTAATATAATTATCTTTAGAGATCTCTAATAATAAGCTTTTCCTGATGAGCTCAACTGACATACATCCTTACTAGACAGTTAATAGTATTATTTATTATCACGTGACTTCATTGCGCTGGTCATGTAGTTGGTTTTCACCTAAACTTAGTACGATACTCTTGAGAAATGTCACAGATTTGATTGGTTTATTATAATATGTCCCATGGAAAGTAGGATCGTTATTTTGAAGTTCCTTTACAGGGTGAGTTTCTCTATTGCATTTAAAATTTCTGAAATAAAGTAAATTATAGCTTACGATTTTTGTTGCTTCGTTTCGGCACGAGATCTTCCAAACTTCCTGGCAAATCGCTGGTAAGACTTGTGCACTCGACAGTGACAGAGTGTAACAACAATAACAGCAATCAGGCAGGCTCCAGCTAATGTGGAAGCGGCGATATAGATATTATGAACGTGCTCTAAAGAAACACTGGCATTGTCGATCACAGAGCTTTCTTGTGGCTTTTCAGAGTTTCCTTGAGTGTGTGCAAGTGGCTTAACTGGGTATAATAGCTCAGCTGTACGTAAAATAGAGTATAAATTCGGTTATATATATAGCGTAATCCTCTCCTAATAAATGAAATAACTAACTTTAAAAAGTAGCATACACGTATCGTGTCCCCAAAGCAAAATTTCAATTTAAGTCCCCTTTATTGTTTTTACATCTTGCGTAAGATTGTTTGTTTTTTAATTTCGCGCAAACATACTCGAGGGCGCTAGCCGTCCCTAATTTAGCAGTGTAAGACTACAGGGAAGGCAACTAGTCATCACCATACACCGCCAACTCTTGGGTTACTCCTTTACCAACGAATAGTGGGATTGATCATAGCGTTATAACGCTCCCACAGCTGGGAGGGCGATCTTGTTTGGCGCGACGGGGATGCAAACCCGCGACACTCAGATTACTGCTTAAAACAAATAAAAACGCAAAACTTTGGATACACTATATACAAACTTTTCACTAATTATGATATTCTTAGAATTACAAACGTCATTAGTTTACCTTAAACTTATAATGCGAGAAAAGTTCTTCTTCTAAGATTAAAAGAAGTGAAACAAACCTTCGCATGTGTCTCCAGTATAATCTGGTGAACAAGAACAGAAGAAAGAGTCGATACTAGGCCAACATGTTCCACCATTCTCACATGGGCTGGGATAGCAAGGATCAAACCGTTGTGTACAACCTGCATCTGCAAATACATTATTTCACTATCGACAAGATTGAAAATTATATAATAATACCAAAACGCTACAGAATTAAATATGGTTGTTGTTTGAAAACATTCTTTCACTGTTAACAAGATTAAGTAACGATATCACCACGAAACTGCTACAGAACTAAATATAGTAGTTGTTTCAAAAACATTTTTGTTGACAAGATTAAATAACGATATTAACAAGAAACTGTTACAGAACTAAATGAGGCTGAAATTTGTTAATGTTATTTCATAATCCATAATATTAAGTTGTGTGATGGATTTATTATGATATATTCATTTTACTGTTGATGTTTGTTTCAGTTAAATATATGTTTAGAAATGCATATAACTAATACTGTTAAATCTGTATTGGAAATTCTCGCCTATTCGCTAAAAGTTGTAGAAGATTTTCAAGTGTAAGAATCAACAATGTAGAGATGTATTTAAAGGTAAGTATCGTTGTTTTAGATTTTCGAGACTGTCGCCTAATGCTTATAAAAGGTAACCAACCAAACAAGTAGAGAGACCGTATGTATATGTTTACTACGATTGGTATACTATAAACCTCGAAAGTTATACTTGTAATTAATATTTATGAATCTGGAACTTCAGATATTTGACCAGGAATATTTATAAATTTCGTACATAACAAGCTGTTTAAATTTAGCAGATTAACATCAGACGTGAGTACTTTTACGAAGATATTATATAACTTTAGCGGTGAAAAACTCACGTGCGATCAATGAAGAGCTACCTAGCAGTGAATTGATACAAGTTCAGAATTAATTCGCTCGTAGTATCTTGATAAGATACCAAGAAAGTTCCGGATTGGATTCAAGAGTCACTATTGTTTGTAAGTTTATAAAACTTTTGTATATAAATTATTATTTGTTATAACTGTTATTATAATTTGTATATTAAACTATATTTGCATTAAAAACAAACTGTGCAATTCAATCTTGTTGGCAAGCGTCATAACTTTGATAGATCTCTACATTTAATTAACTTTTAAGTTTAAATTACAATTTCACTCAGTTTCAGACTATCTCAAAGTATAATAAATAATATAATAAATTGGAGGCTTGTTCGAGATAAGTCATAATTCGTAACAATCGTGAAATAAATTTGAAGCTGCTACAAAACTAAATATGTCCATGGCTTGAATCATTACAACACTAAGCTATATATAAACAAGGTGCCAGATATCGACGGTTGGTATTACTAAAACGTACATATCAAAACATTTGTTCTAGCTATATTTACAACATTAAACACAGTTTTAATATTAAATGTAATTATTAGGCAATTGTTAAAACTACAAATATTTAATACTTAAGATGCTTTTTGCAGCTAAGAATATAACAAACATGTAAGTATAGCAATTATTTGTAATAATAGTAATACTTAAAAATATACGAAGTTATGATGATCAAAACATTTTTTTGTTTCTATAAAGCTATTGTGTAACTAAAAAAAATCAAGGAGAAGCAAAGTATACGAACTCATAAATTAAAAATAAACAATTGCACAGAATGAGAGGTGTGCAATTAGTCACAAGTAATGCTGAACACCTACATAACTTGTGCTATTCCATGTTATACAAATTAGAAACTAAATAATATACAAGTGTACGAAAGATATGGCTCTTTTTTGCTATTTCTAAAACTATTTCAGTTGTTAGAAAACATTAGAAAACAATTATTAAAAGCAAAATATTCAACTTCTTCTTCAAAGAAAACTAAATGCCTATGGATAATTACTGAATTATCATTACATAATTACTAAAAATACTAAATTTTAAGTGCTTGAAACACGTCGCGTTATCATTAATAAGAAGGATAAAAAGCAACAGAGAGATGTTCTGTTTCCACTATCAAATGTCTCTACATAAGTTTGTGTGTTACATGAAACAGTAAACACATAAAACTAAAAAACTGAAACTGTTATATTGAAAAAAGCGTCAAAGAAACATTCACAGAACTACAAGTTTTTGAGTATATTACATTCAACATCTAACAGGAACCACATATATTACATTTATTAACTATCGTAAAACACTAAAATCTATAAAAATAAAAATAAAATTGTTTTTCCTTTGAAACAAACAAATAATTATAAACTCATCCAGTTAGTTATTTAATACAGAATATTCGGCCCCCCAGTGGCTCAGCGGTTTGTCTGCGGACTTACACGCTAAAATCCGGGTTTCGATACCCGTGGTGGGCAGAGCACAGATAGCCCATTGTGTAGCTTTGTGCTTGATTCAAAACAACAACAACAACAGAGTATTCGTTCTTAGATTACGTTCCTGTGTCAAGCGTATGGAGGATAACAGCCTGTCACATGGTGATTATAATTACATTACTTACAGTACTGTCGGGGTTCGAATTCCCATCATATCTAACATGCGCGTACTTTCAGCCGTGGGATCGTTATAACGTCATGGTCAATCCCACAATTCGTTGGTAAAAAAGTAGCCCAAGAGTTTGGAATCGGAGGTGATAACTAGTTGGCTTTCCTCTAGTCTTACACTGTTAAATTAGGTACGGCCAGCGCAGATAGCCTTTGTATAGCTTTTCGCGAAATTCAAAATAAACCAAACTTGTATTACTAAACCTTAAAGTCTAAAATATTTGTTTCTAGGTTATGGAACAGCACCAAATATCTGCAGGACAAAAGGTGGTTACAGGCGAACAAGTGACTAAAGGAAAACATTTATATAAAATATGCATAGATGTCTATCTTCAGCAAAAAACAAATTTGTTGGACATTTATTTTTCACCTCGGCGAACCCTAGGTATCTTCCAAAACTAGCATTTATTGAAATTTTAGAGCAACTTATGCGAGTAATTTTCCTGTGCTGATCTCATATTCTCTGCATCATAAAGTAAGTAACTGAATACGTTTTACGAAAGACAAGTTGCAGATAAAAATTATACTTTTAATGTATTTGTTGTGCAGAAAATATTTAAGATGTGTAGTAGTTTAATAACTTAGTAACCGTTGAATGTTGACTCATTCAATACCTTAGTAGCTGTTTAATATGCGCTAGTTCAATACATTAATAAATGTTTAATGTGTACTAATTTATAGTTTTATACATTAATATCTGATGCATACTAGTTTAATTCCTTAGTAAGAGTGTGACATGTAAATTCATGTAGTATAACGGTGAGATATTCATTTTTCCAAAACCTTAGTAAATTATCATTTCTGATGAAAACTGCCTATATAAATCACAATTCAGTAAATTAATACAGCTATTTTACTTTTAAAAGTAAAACAATCAATATGGGATACCATAAAACATAAGCCTTTAATCAACAGAATACATTCGTTCATCAGTTGGGTACCCTAGCGGTTGATGACATTTTTGACCGTAATTACGATATCAAATGTGCCACATGTAGTCGTTTTATACCACGGCCCGGCATGGCCAAGTGTGTTAAGGCGTTCGACTCGTACTCCGAGGGTCGCGGGTTCTAATCCCGGTCTCACTAAACATTTTCGTCCTTCTAGCCGTGGGAGTGTTATAATGTGACTGTTAATCCTACTATTCGTTGGTAAAAGAATAGCCCAAGAGTTGGCGGTGGGTGGTGATGAGCTGCCTTCCCTGTAGTCTTACACTGCTAAATTATGGACTGCTAGCACAGACAGCCCTCGTAAAGCTTTTTGCGAAATTAAAAACAAACAAACAAACATAGATCCGTTGATTATTGCAACCTGCATTTTCTGATTATTAAAACTTGCCTTGGTTCGTTTATTATAAAATTATACTAATTCGCAGATTCTTACAACTTGCACTCAGTCTCTGTTTTTTAAATACATGTTTCTAGATTATTACTTTCTTCTCGTGTTTTGTTTGTGAGAACACGTTTTCATGTTTCATTTCGGAAGATTTCAGAAAGCTACCAAATGACAACTTCGAGAATAATGTATAGCACACCAAAAATTTGCGTTATTTATTACAGAGGATCGTTAAATTAATCATAAATCATTATTTTACTCCTTACAAAACGTTATAATCCTAGCATAATCTTTCGACGTCTAATGCTTAGTAATTTAGAATGTTCTTGGCACAATGTTCATTAAATCATGCCTGGAATGACTTTAATAATAATAATAATAATGAATAACACTCGATACCCTGAGATGTGGAGGTGACTTTCGTTATTCATATTCAATCAAAATAGTAACTAAAAACTGGTCGTAAGTAAACGGTTTTAGGATTAATGATATATGTCCTCATAGTTTTAAACAGTCATCACGTTACTAAATTAGGGAGACAACTGCCGCAGATAGCCCTAGAGTAGCTTTGCGCGAAATTAAAAAACAAATCGTTTAATTTCGAAGTCATGGTTTTACATGTTCTAATTTAAAATTTTGTTAAATTTTGATATGTTTAAACTCTTGTATACATGCCTGTCTAATAATCTTTGTTGAGTATATAAACTTTCTTTAAACGGTATTATTTAATAGTCGATGAGTTAAAATAACAAGATTAATGGACGCCTTGTGCTTGGAAATTGAATCTTATCGTATAACAAGATTTAGAATTTAATACATTATTAAAGTAGGTGGATGACATATTACGCAAAAAATATCGTATTTCTAAGACATTAGGAAAACCTATATGCATTGTATACATATCATATCTAAATTAATATTTGTTTCTTCTTCGAAACCTCTATTTTTTGTTTAGTTTACTAAACTGGAAACTTAAAAGAAGGTAATAATGTAATTAACTGCGCATATTGCCATGAAATCTGGATAAAACGAAAAATAATTTTATACCAGAATAGCGGAAATAATAAGATTGGAATTGTTTATTGAATTGACAGTCAAATGAGTTACTTCAAATTAACATTAACTGAGAGAATATATATTAATTTAAAGTACTTTAAATGTTCCATTTAAGTGAGTTTCGTTTGATTTTCCTATTTCTTCTGTCAATTGTTAAGTTGTGAAAAGAGCATTGTACCCTGAAAAGAAAGCAAGACATAAAATGTGCGAAGAACAGAAGGACTTTAAGTTTTCGTATTAAATATTAAGTTTGTTTGCAAGCGGGTCGCCATTTTTCATTGCAATATTAAAGACAGTCAAATCACCCTTTAATAGTAAATAAATATAATATTTCTGTCCTATTGAAAATCGCCCCTGATAAGGTCAAAATTAAAGCAATTTCTTCTAAATTATTGGTATTAAACAAAGTACCACAATCTTACTTAAAGAATTATTGCCCTCCCTTTTCATTTTATGAGTTAAATAACACAAGTGGAGCAGTTGCGAGCACTAGTAACTACTAATTGAAAAACACTTAGATATGTAAACACTTTCTACAAAGGGATCTCTTTTTTTGTGGGAAGTACTATATGGGAAAGTGTTCTGATTGTACTTTTAAGTCATACCTAATATATTGCATCAAAATTATTCAATGTACAGAGCCGAAAAGTTTCGTAAATATTACCGATGTAAACCGTAGCGTTTTTATACATTAAATGTGGTACGGTTTCTTGAAAAATATATTTTAAGAACTTCAGTTTTTTAGTACCACGTTAAAAATTACATAAACTATCTAAACAAACCCTCACGCACAGTCCTAGTGAAAGTCGTGTTTTTGTGAGTAGAGTTATTTCATTTGACATTGTTCTATTATAAAGAAATGGTTGTTTTACACATCATAGTTATTTTTTTAAATGTCTGAATCTCAAATACCCAAAGTGGGAATTTTTTTATGCATTTTTTGTTTGAGGTGGCTTTCAATAAATGACAAAAGAGTTTTGGTTACATACATAGATATTGACATACACGCTACGTCTGTTATAGCAAGAATGACTGTGTGTTAAGATATTAGTAAAAAATTAATTGACTGTTAAGAAGAATCTGACACATTTGAATGTTAGAAAATACCAACTGACTATCTAATGTTAATGTAGAAATAGTACCGTTATATCCAGGATGGCAAATACAGCTGTAATTGTTTCCTCTGTCAACACACTGCGCTGGACTAGGGCAGGGGTTAGGCTGGCACAAGTCTACTTTTACTTGACACCTACGTCCACTGAATCCTGGACCACAGTGACACTTGTAGCCTGCAACAAGGTCTTCACAAGCACCACCGTTTATACATGGACTAGAATCACATTCGTCATATTCAAATTCACAGTGGTCGCCTCCATAACCTTTAGTAAAAAAATAAAAATAAATGATACGTGGTAGTGAAAGTTACATTAATAGCTGTTTTTAATATTTTAATCTAGACATGTTGTATTCTTTGCTAGAGGGAGTTTTGGCATGACGTAACGGTGATGTGTAAGGCCCAGAAATGTCCGAACTTTCCACATTTGGCTTGACGTCTCGAATTTTGTAGAAAATTGAAAAAAAAAGCGTAAAACTATAAAAATACCGATCTAATATTTTGATCTTCTCCTAATGATTCTACGATAAACTAGGCATTAATCTAAATATATTGCTTTGCTTTCGTCATAAAAGTATAAAATTTGAAAATTTGTAAATATTGCCTTTGCAATGTGTACTCGATTTTACATTTATTTTATATTATACAAAAGTTTTCCTGTTATTTAGAAAAAAGACTATTAGGTTGTTCGACAAATATTGGCAGATTTAAAATTTTAACTATAATAAGAAATAAAAAAAATTAAAGACAACTTTATAAAACAGAATAGGAACCTAGTGAATCTATAGATTTTTGCCAACGAGAAACAATATTATTTACCATGACGATAAAGCTCTGAGGCTCTAGAGCTAAAAAAATCTTTAAAGCTATTCTCTCCTGCTGCTCTGTTGCTGAATCTGTTGTCCTGTAAAACGTTGTCTAAAAACGTTATTTGAAAAAATAGTGATCGATGAACGACAGGTCTTAGGAGCAAGGAGGATGAGACAATGTTTCATAGACCAATTCGTTGAGCTTCTAGAGCGTCATTTGAGTAACGTGTAGCCAAGCACTAGCATATAACAAGATTGGTGCTTTACGATTGACTAATGTTGACATTTTTCACGTAACTTTCTACGAATTTATTCCAGTTTATGACGGTAAACCTCCGCATTGATATTTTGGCCCTGACTGAGCAAGCTGTAATGGATAATATCGGTCACAGATCACCACACTGGGAACATAATCTCTTGTTGGTGCAACTTTGGATTTGGGAGGCGTTTTATCACGGTTAAGCCATTGTGCAGATCACTTTCTGTTGTTGTATTGGATCCATTTTCCGTTGCATTTAACAATTCAATAAAAAAATAGCTCATTTATGTTGCGCAAAATAAGTATAGAGCATAGTTCAAAACAGAATTTTTTTTTTATTTTAACTGAGTTTGTGTGGAACCCACTTGTCACGCTATTCTACTTTTCCAGTTTGCTCGAGATGGTCCAAAATTGTGGAAATGCCAACACCAATCCCTGTGCCATTTCTCGAACAGTTTGGCGCGGGTTTCTTTCCGATAGTGTTATCAATTGGTCGCTTTCAACAGCAGAAGGACGTCCTTTGCCCTCCTTATCTTCAAGACTATATCTCCAATACGAAACCTTTGGATCCAACGTTTTACTGTGTGTTCGGAGGTGGTTCCTTCGCCTCATGCTTGCATGATATTGCGAGCTGTTTGTGATGTATTGTGACCAAGTTTGAATTCATTCAAAAAATAATGATGCACAACTTTTTCCATCATTAATTGTAAGGGTCTGAAATATTAGAAATAAAGTTTTAGAAAAGAATAAAAGCATTAATGAATGTAATAAAGTTTTAGTTTTTCAATGGCATGTGTGTATGTATATAAAGTGGCAAAAAAGGCAAGTTTCTTATTTCTATAAGTGAGGAAAATTTTAGTATAAAAATCGGTCATTATTTTTCGAACAACCCAATATAAGTCTAGATCTGTTATTATGACTTTAGATCCAGGTGCCCCCCAGTGGCTCAGCGGTATGTCCGCTAAAATTCGGGTTTCGATACCCGTGGTGGGCAGAGCACAGATAGCCCATTGTGTAGCTTTGTGCTTAATTCAAAACAACAACAACAATTAGATCCAGGTAATTCTATGTCTACAAAACCTTTCTTTTGTTATATATATATATGAAACTTACCTGGTAAACAATAACACTTGTATCCTCCGTCTGCATCTTCGCAAACCCCATGAACACAAGGGTTTGACAAACACTCATTCACATTTACTTCACAGTTTTTCCCTATAAATCCTGATGGACATTCGCAGTTATAACTTGTTTGATTTCCCCAACAGGTAGCATTGTTCAAACATGGCTGCCGGTCGCAAAGATTCACAACATCATCGCAGGATTGTCCATGATAGCCTGTTTAGGACTTCAAGTTAATAACAGACTCGAAGTAAAACGCATCTTAATATATATTTTTATAACAGTGTGTTAATGTATTTATTTAAAACGTTGAAGAAGACACGCCTATACTATAAACTACTCTTTTACACTCAATGGAAAAGCAGCAAGTATACGCTCAAATCCGAGATTAGATTCCCATTGCATAGCGAGCGCAAATATCCTATTGAAAGCTTTGTGATTAACTAAAAACCTCGCCCGGCATGGCCAAGCGTGTTAAGGCGTGCGACTCGTAATCCGAGGGTCGCGGGTTCAAATCCCGGTCGCGCCAAAGATGCTCGCCCTCCCAGCCGTGGGGGCGTTATAATGTGAGGTTCAATCCCACTATTCGTTGGTAAAAGAGTAGCCCAAGAGTTGGCGGTGGGTGGTGATGACTAGCTGCCTGCCTTACACTGTTAAATTAAGGACAGTTAGTGCAGATAGCCATCGTGTAGCTTTGTGCGAAATTAAAAAACAAACAAACTAAAAACCAAACAAATGCCAAAGTCTAATTAGTTCCTCTTCATATCTACTATCAAAGGCACC
Source organism: Carcinoscorpius rotundicauda (assembly GCA_011833715.1). Lineage (NCBI taxonomy): Eukaryota > Metazoa > Arthropoda > Merostomata > Xiphosura > Limulidae > Carcinoscorpius > Carcinoscorpius rotundicauda. The sequence continues at coordinate 56,151,340 of CM022395.1, forward strand.
CGACAACACCAGCCTTGAAATGTAATGTAAATGCGGGCTTAGGCCCCACTTTCATGATTTTCAGCCTTAGCAAATGAGCTGCTCATCCGATGCAAAAGTATTTATGTTACATGCGGTATTAAACACTAAACATTTTTATTTGGCTTCGGCTTCATCTAATAATACCATTCCCCTCGCTTGGTTAAGCCTTAATTTGTGGCATTACAGGAGATAAAATTGAAATGGATGCCAGATTCGAACTGTTCATTCTAATTATTTACCCATTTAAACTCGATTTGAAGAGGATATGTCTACCTGTGTTTCTTTAACAAAATGTATCGGAATAAGTTAAACAAGATTCTCAGAACAACTTGTGACACCAGATAGATAACACCTACACCTTAAATATATATATTACTAAATACACTAACTAGTTTATATTCTATGTTTTGGCTGGTAGTTTCCTATCATTTTCAGTAACGTCTTGAGGAGAACTGCTTTCAGTGGTAGGGACTGAAAATCGACTTTAGGTCTTCTTGTTAGGACGGCTGCTCCTTATGATTTCAAGAGAGGCATCCAGGTTTTGAAAACTTCTATACTAAGTTGATTTAATGTTATCAGTTAGATGGATGAAGAGGTCTTATTTTATGTTTATTTTTCTGTATGTGGCTCCTATCCCAATACTTTCATATTATTCTGTATTATTGACGGAATGAGTTGTTGTATATGGATCGGTATTACACAGTCTATTATGCTCCCGAATTCTGATTTATGTTAGCCTTTGCACTGGAGTCTACAATAATGTTTATTTCTGTTCAATGAATCTTTAAGTGGTTTGTACTAATCGCGATTTTATTGTACAGTGGATTCTGAAAACTCTTTGGAATTTATCCTGTTTTCATAACCTCGATATCTTTTCAAAAATATTTAAGATAAGGAGATTTTGCAACTATATAATTGTAATGTTCTTCCTACTTATTTTCGGGGATTATTTACCAGAAACAAATATAGCAATGCATTTCTCTTTCTTCATCTGCGCTTCTTCCGGCCCCTCGCTAGTACAATGGTATGTCTTCGGATTTACAACACTAAAATTTTTTTAAATTTCGCGCAAAGCTACTCGAGGGCTATCTGTGCTAGCCGTTCCTAATTTAGCAGAGTAAGACTAGAGGGAAGGCAGCTAGTCATCACCACCTACCGCCAACATTTGAGTTACTCTTTTACCAACGAATAGTGGGATTCACCATCATATTATAACGCCCTTACGGCTGAAATGGCGAGCATGTTGTTACATTTAGTAATTTTAAAGTAGAACCAACTAGTCAGCAAACGTTAAGGACAAACAGTAAAAAAAATTACTTAAAAATTAGTTACATTAAAACGCAAGCCAAAAATTGTAAGCTCTTGTTTTCAATTTTATAGCGAACGTTATCTGCAAGTTTGATATCAATATAATTGTTTAGCCAATTTCTGGTAAAAATGTTGAAATAAAAACGTCTCTAAGAAGCATTAACTATTTTTTAGGTTTTGTTTTCTCTCTTACGAGTTACTATTTAAATTTATACTTAATGTTTACTGAAAATTCTTTCTGTAAAATAAGATGGTTTTCTTTTTCTAGATTTGTAATGACAGTTTTATATTATAGGAGTTAATCTCTGAAATTAATCACATACAACAGACAGGATGGAGATAAGCTTTTAAATATTGTGTTTAACTAACCCAAAGTGTATATATAAAGCACAAAAATGTGACTGTTTCCCCGTTATTTAATTAATTTAGGTCACTGAATTAATCTCAACCAAACTTTGTGGGACAATAGTTTGGAACAGAGGACATGTTAGTAGTGGGGTCACAATCCTTCCCCACCATTTTCGTTGTTATTGAGCATTTATTATCTCTGACGTTAACTACATTCATTAATGGTGCCATGTTCTTACACACCAAAAAAAACTTTATTTTATTTTTTTATGGTACAACATACACAGAGTGTGGGGAGAGCACACGAAAGTGTCATATCCCGAGAGTGCGTTAGTACCATCTACGCAGGAATACAAAGAAAAATAATGGCTGCCTCTGTTGTAAAAACACACAAACTCAGCTGAAGTTTCTACTCCAATAGTAAGCACAAAATTAATATGAAGAGCCGTTTCTTGAGTAACACTCACTTTCTACCTTGATCTACGACACTTCAACTTCGGCCCGTAAGACACGTCAAATAATTAATTACGTGAAACACTGTGGGTGTTGAAGGTGGGTAGCAAAGTGTACCCCTACCGTTATTTTTTGCCCCCCCCCCAGTGGCTCAGCGGTATGTTAAGAAACAAGTCACACATTGTGATATAGATTTTGGTAGCCAAAGTATCGTATTTCAAGAAATCATAGCTGATAGCTTGTTCTAAAAGTAAAAGAGAGAGTCTAGAAGAAACTATAGATATGATTAAATGTGCTCATATTACTGATTGCTATTTCATATTTTTCTTGTTCATTCTCCAGCAAAATAAAGATAAGTTTGTGCCAGGTATGTGATTAAAGATTTATACAAATATAATGAAATTACATTTGGAACTTCATGGGCTGTTTGTTTAGCGCGTATGTTCGAAGCACTTTTAAACTCAGGAAAACAGCAGCACCTTCGATAGTATCTACAACTTTTGTAGCTGTCGGTTTATTTGGTCTAACATGATTTTATACACACATATAATTAAAAGCATATCTACTTAAATAACTTCATGTTACGAAATATTTTCAACGTTTTCCTTAACTAATCCAGTACGAACCTGACCTTTAAACGTTTTAGGTAATATAGTATTTAAAACAATCTAACAACTTGTTGTTGATAAAAAAACATATTATTGATTTAAACGTTTTTGTTCTACTCAAAGCAAGCTTGATAAAATGGTACGGTATCGTTTTCGTTTAATACTGACAATCAAATCTATTATCCTCAGTTAGACTGAAATATTGGTTCAAAATAAATATAAAACTAATTCATGTAGCAAAAACATTTATTTCGTACTATGTGTACTTGAAACTTTAGTAGCAATAACGGTAGAGCGATTACTCATATCTGTGTTTGTTTGTTGTTTTGCTTATTAACCCCCTTTCTTTGCAGATTCATTATGCAAATAATTTCAAAAAAGCAGTTTTATTTCACTTTTTGATAGCTTGTCGTAATACATTATAAATTTGTAGGAATCGTTTAAAATATATCGAGAAATAAGTTTGCCTGAATTAACTCGGGCAAATATTTTTTTGAATCATGGAGTTATATCGCGCAAATCACGAACGGGCCTATTTATTATGGCGACACTCATTGATTATATGTATGATAAATTATTTTCTGAGCTTTTTTTTCAGGTAGGGAAAAGCTTATGAACTAAAACTAGTATTTGTTTTTAATCTTTGACTTTTATAAACGTGTAAATTACTGAATTATTTAACATTCAAAGTAAAATCTTAGAGAAGCTATTAAAAATCAATACAAATCTATACGACAGAGTTGCGTGCGTCTGTTAATAGTTTATGAATAATTCTAGAAATTTAGCAAACATTTGCCAACGTTTTAAAATCATAATTTTATTGGCCCGGCATGGTCAGATGGGTTAGGGTGTTCGACTCGTAATCTGAGGGTAGCGGCTTCGAATCCCCGTCACACCAAATATTCTCGCCCTTTCAGCCGTGGGGGTATTATAATGTCACGGTCAATTCCCCCTATGCGTTGGTAAATGAGTAGTCGAAGAGTTGGCGATGGGTGGTGATGACTAGCTGCATTCCCTCTGGTCTTACAGTACTAAATTAGGGACGACTAGCGCAGATATTCCTTGAGTAGCTTTGCGCGAAATTCAAACAGACATACTTTATCATTTGTTTTAATTTACTTTATTCGGTATAGACAGACTTTTAACACCACTGAATAATTTTCTTTTCATTAGATTTTCTCAACACGATAACGTCTATTAAGATTAAATTAAAACTACAAATGTTTGATTAGCGTAAAATTTGAAATATCTATTCTCAAGTGAAATGTGTAATTATCTGAAACATTTAGAATTTACACAGAATCGTTTATTATATACATTGTTGGTTTGTTTAATATTTCTCATTTTCTTTTATAAATTTCAAAGAAGCGACTACAAACAAAACGCAAGCTAACATTTAGCTTCGAAAACAGAAAATTATCACAGTAAACTAAACAAAAAGCAACTCGTTCCCTCTAGTTTCTTACCAGGCACCAAGAACTGAACCGTTATAAACGAAAATAGGTAAGCCTAATGTGAAACTAAAACATGCTAAAAAAAAAGATTACTTTATCATAATTTATATATCTCATTCTTTTTCTTTATACATTACAACTGTTAGTTTTACTGACGACAAAACAGTAACCATGCATCATTTTTATCTTCAACGGTAACCTTAATAACGTAAATAAAATACTGACTTACCATGAGGACAAAGACACTGAAAGGTAGTATCGACTAAACCTTCAGTAATGTCTACACAGAAGCCACCATGATTACAAGGGTTACTATAGCAACCATCTTTCTCTTCACAGTAACGACCAATATATCCTGGACAACACTGACAAGCAAAATTATTCTGAAAAGATGAAAAACAATTCCACAATATTTCCATACTTCTCTCTAAAGTGAATTTCAAATTACTTAGTGCAATCGTCTTTTTAAGTAAAGAAAATAACTTACTTTGGATTCTTTAAGATTAGAACCTTGGGCGTGAAAAATAATATTGAAACGTGTTAAATTCAATTTCATAAGCATAGAAAATTAAAAGTTTTCGATGCTATATAACCTCAAGACTTCTGTCAAGCTTACTTTGGCTGAAATCCAACCCCGGATTAAGGCACGAACTTACCAGGATGAAGCCAAGGGCCTTACACTAATTAGAGGATTTCATGTTACGACTACAAATGTATTGCACGTAGAGATTTTGTCTCTAGGGAGCCTTTATGAGTTAAAAAGCTTAGAGTCAATAAAATCGTTAATCCGGCCTTGCTGAAATCCATAGAAAAACGAAATAAATAAATCTTGTTATTACCCCTTTTAATTACAGCTGGAAACCATCCTACATATGGTATAACAACTGATTTCATATTTCCATGAGATTTTCTTATAGGGCTATTATTATAATTAAGTATAACATTATTTTAAGTAGTGCCATATTTCCTCATCCCATGTTTCTCAAAGTCTTTCTTTATAGTCGTGAAGAGAAAATCGATGGATAAAAAAAACACGTGAAGTTTTTAATAGATTAGCCTACAAAGTACCAACTTATTTTATACATTTTATTATGGGGTCCACACACTGCCTCGTATTTATTCATATTTTGATTTTATGTTTGCAATGCCGGGCACAAATATTTAATTTAGTTTGGTTGTTATTAAGCTCAAAACTACATTATGGACTAATTATGTTGTACCTGCTTCGAGTAACGAAACCCCAGTTTTGGCATTAAAAGCCTTCAGACTGGCCTCTGAGTCACTGTGTGTGCATAAACAGCTGGCCAAAACATATATGTTGAAATAAAACATTTTATGTGAAAAATACATGTAAGATCCAATCAATAATTAATGTCTTTTTTCTTCAATACTAATGGTATTGTATTTTTGTTACTCTTATGATTTTTAAGAACCTTGTAACCAACTAAAGCCATTTCTGAACAAATAGTTTAAAGAATTGTCCAGGATCTACTGAATAATTTTAGGGTAAATAATTTCTGTTAAAGAAAAGGTATCTGATATGAAACAATGTAAATACAAATAAAAAATGTTATTTTTGTTTAGTTTCTTGCAAATTATTCGATGTCTATCTTCACTTAACTTTGAAATGACAGACTGTAGGGAACCCTACTAGTTCATACCAGTTGATCTATTTTGTATTAGAGAAGAGTGGGATGGAGTACTACATTGTGATACTCCCACGGCTAAAAAGGTGACATTTTCGTTGAAGAGTTTACATCTCACAACTTGAGAATAAAACGCCCTAACCATGATGTCATATCATTTCGTTGCAAGATGTACATACATTATTAAAAACTGTAGTTGTTGAATAAAACATGTATTTTTAAGTCCTTTAATTTTTCAGATTACTTCTTCATCAGTTGAAAAATAATTAAATTGTACCTGAAAATATGACTGAAACTATTAGTTCCTCAAACATCTACCTTTCTTAAATTGGTTTTATCACATTATAGTTACGTTTCTCAAGACATGATCTCTGTCCTCACATCGAATCAGTTCGTTTTTCGCTTTTTTTCTCTTTTTACTATCTAAGTACTAGAATGATTTTATTTCCAAGTTGAAGACAAATCTCCCGTAGGTTTAGAAACCGTTTTGAGAAACAAACTTCCACATCATTTGATTTACACACATTATTAGATCAACTGGGATTTCAACCATAGCGCGTTCTTGCCAGTTCCGCAGAATTGTTCAAATAGGCGATATGTAGTTATTGCTCTCGAACCGGGTTAATATACATTTAAAATACACCCTTCTCACTGGTTAAACAGAGGAGAAAATATTTATTATTTCTGGGCAATGTTCAGTCTCAATCAATGAATAATATATCAGATTTAACTAATACTGTAATGTAATAATATCAAAGTTCATTGGTTATCATCACAGCTAAGTTTATATGATCTATTTCATTTCATCATTTTTATATTTCATGGTTGTATTTATTTATCTTCTTAAAATTTTAATGTAAATTCTCAACTTTCATCAAAGTATTATAAGCAGTCCTTTGTGAACGGTTTTAATATCGTCCTAGTTTGACATATTATTACAAGCGGTAAATTAAGCAGTAAAAACACGTGGGTTTAGAAAGCGCAGAACACTAGACATTTATATTTTGTTTTGTTTTATTGCAACGTTAAATAATACGTTACCTGCAATGAGTTAGTCACGGGGATTGAACCTCGAAGTTATAATCCTCGACGTTTACTAGTCTTCCGCTTAACTATGGGGGTGTGATGTGGAAGGAACTATAACATGTATGGGGAAGTGTATGTGTGGTGAATCTTAGAATTCACAGCTACACGTTGTATTTAAAACATTACATAATGCATATTATTTTTCTGTTTTCAACTTCCAGTCAAATAAAAGCATTCCACTCTTATAGAACAAAACTAGTCACCATCTTTTCCAATTTTTTTACTGCACGAAATATTATTTTAAGGATTACTTTAAGTTAAAATTACTCTAAGTGTCATTAAGAACGTCCCACAGTGCGGAGTTACAGCACTAGAAACCAGCTTTCGATACTAGTTGTGGGCAGAGGACAAATATTCTTTGTGTACCTTCTGCTTTGCTACAATCAATCAAACAAATCATTAAAGACAATAAAAATTGAAGATGTTTCACTATTTGATAGCCATCTATTCCTTACTTTGTTAAACAGCATTATCGCACAACTTAATCAATCTGTCTACCATTAAAAAACCATGATAAACTTCAAAAACTTTAAAAGTAAAAATGGTTTTACTTCTTGTATCTATAGAATACTTAAAATGTTTCCTGGATATAAATACAATGAAGAAAGTGTTGATACCTTTTCTGAATCGACTACACAAACTCCTTTTCCTGAACACTTTACTTCTGAGGGTGTCGTGGCGCACTCTACCGATCGCACATTAACTTGTACTCTCCAAACCAGCTCACATTGCTCTTTCAACGATTTTAGACTAACTGAAAATCATAAACATTACAAAATGTTACGAACAACCTTTCATTATGGAATAGAATATGAAATACAATTAATAGTGCTATATTTGTTTTTGCATGCGTCGATATATACCAAATGTAATCACATGTGTAAAACCGATTAAAATTGCATTATTTCATTATACATATATTAAAACATTGAGACCCTTTCGTTATTTTACATCTTCAGTTTATATACCAAAAGAAAACACAGGGTTTTAAGAACTGCCGAAATGTCGAAAGTTGCTTTTATCAGGAGTGTAAATATTAACAGTTTGTGACAGATTTTGGTGTAAGAGGACCTTTTTACCAAAACCAGATATTAAACTAGTTACGTAATGTACAGGAGTTTTATGACACGAGAATATAAACGTTTGGATACGTACTACTGAAATAGTTAGTTCCAGGAATGAGGATGTCAAAGCTTATGGTAAAGTTGTTCGAGACATTAGGAAACCATTCCCCAATGACTTGTGGCGACTTAACTTCCATACAATCTGATATATTGTTTGTTATACTCATCCGGAAACTGTCGTTTTGATCTTGCTCAGTGTTTACTTGGAACGGACGGAAGCTGTGTGAAAGAGAGTATTCCACTGAGGTTACCGAAGTACGGAAACTCGAAACGTGGAAGACATAGAATAAAAATAAAAATAAATGACACCATTTCTATTTGTTAATGGGTATTTCTGAACGAAATTAAATATACTAAAAATGATAGTGCTATTATTACCTCATTGAAGGTACAAACTCTTGTTCGCTCTTCTATGTAAAATATTTTCTCAACCCAAACAAGCCGTTTTTGCACATACAAGTTGGTTTTCTCGACATCGCTGAGGTACAACCTCTGTTATGTTGTTGTAAAGCATGCACTGAAAGCAGCTATAATTCCTTCTAAGATGCATGGCATCACAACAACCAATCAAATGCCGCCTCTCACATTCTCAGTAATGGTGAGGATTCTCAACACGTTGACGGTCAATCCCACTATTCGTTGCTAAAAGAGTAACCCAAGAGTTGGCGGTGGGTGGTGACTAGCTGCCTTTACCCTAGTCTTACACTGCTAAATTTTAAGCACGGCTAGCGCAGATAGCCCTCGTGTAGCTTTGCTCGAAATTCAAAAGCAAACAAACAAACAATTATACTTACGTGTCAGTCAATAATTTAAGTGTCATTGATTAAGTAACTGATAAGTATCATACAGTGCTAACAAAGCTTGTCAACAATTTTGAAACTTTTAAATGGGCTTAGAGTACTTACTATACCGTATTTTTAGTGGGGAGTAGGTGTTTGAGCAGAAGTAACAATTGGAAATCCTTGTACAGATCTACTGTTTTTTTAAACAATCGGTAGTAACATATCATGAATGTTAAAATAATAATACCTCTTAAAGTACTTATAATAAAGTAATTAACACCACGAAGTGATAAAAAATTTTGACAAGAGGTTTCTAATTATTACATCGATAAGCACATGAAGGTGTGTTCATGGGAGATTTACTAACGCCGTCTCATTTCAAAAGAACCTTACCCGACGCCATCAACTGAAAACGTAAGATATACACTGAATTGTTATTAGATTTATATTCAAGCGTATTATTTGTAGCGATTTGTAATTTTTACAGACTTGTTCATTAATATTTTTATAAAATTAGAATTTATAATGCCTTTCAACTTTTACATATTTACATAAAAAAAGCAGAATCCTGTAAAAAATATAGGATGTGACAGTTAAAATGGCAGATACATTGAGAGTTGACAGACAGAACAACAACTCATACATACACATCCTGTTATGTATCGCATACATTTTCATGCATCACTGACAGGTGGAAATGATGTGTATAACTAGCTTTAAGTCACTTATAATCACTGTTTTCCAACTTTTTGGGGCATTGATTAACTTTTTTACTGTACTGTCTTGGATTTACAATAATGTTTTTAACGTTTTTTTATATACAAACTGGTCAAAATATACAGGTGCGGAAGTTACAAAACTCATAAATAAGTTACAATTTTTTATACTAATTTATTGAAAAATGTATTTACTTCTCTGACCACCAGAGGTATAACAATCACAAATGACTCGAACTAGTGGAACACTATACATTATTAGTGTATAACTGTCATCTTTTGTAAATGTTCATAAGATAATAAGTGCTATATAATGTCCAAAGAACCATCATATTTAAAATTATAATTCAAGGCTAAAGGAAGAATAAGATAGGCGACTGTTACACAATGCCGTACAAGAAAACGATTCATTTGTAATTGAATAAAAAGAATACTTCGTGGAAGTACTTTATACGCTAAAGAAAATTACCTTATAAAACATCAAAATATACACTTTTGCAAGACCTACATTACTGACGATGTTTAAGTTTATTTATGAAATATTTTTGAAAATTTATCGTGTTTTTGTTTGTTGTTAAGCATAAAGCCACACAAAAGGCTGTCTGTGTTCTGCCAAGCACGAATATCGAAACCAGGTATCTAGGATATAGTCTACATACATACAACTGTACCACTGTAGACCAAATTATCACGAACAAAAAAAAAGGTAATTGTGTGGTTTCTTCAGAGCATTCGTGCGGCTTCTGTTTACCTGTCGGGTTTCATTGAACAATTTCATTATACATTAAACAAGACTTAAGAAATAAGTTGGAAAAGAGATATTAGATTTACAAATGCGTATTCGCACTGGCTATGAAATTCTTTTACCTTCTATCGCTCATAGAAATATGCGTAACATAGACAACAAAACTATTTAAGAATGATACATTATTGAAACCACTTAATGGAACTATCCTTTAACAATAATGGATTACAAATAAAACGAATTAACCTGAGAATACAGCACACAAAATATAAATAACCCTCTAAAAAGAATAACAATAGCTCAATAAGTAACTTAATCTAACTCAAGATACAAAGAATTTTTTTTTAAAATGTACATAACATCACAAGATAAAGCCTTTCAATTATCGTAAAAGCACAGTACAAAAATTTATTTAATAACGAGATACAATGCATATAGGAAAACTCATAAACAATGATCACATAAATTTTACAACACATCTTAAAGTATTTTTAAAAAATAAATGCAACAAACAGAATTCTTCATGTCCATGATGCCTTGGGGTCTGCGAAACTTACTCTGACTAGAGTTGAAACAGCAGACAATTACGACACCTTATAAGCGACAAACGTTGGGTTAAACCAACCAACCAACAGTTAGTTCCTCAATATTCAGCTTCTAAATGTCATTGTGAGAATTCCGACATTTATTTCTGAACTACCTAATACTATTAATATTCAGTATTAGATTTCTCTAAGAATTCACTCCACAAAAATCTTTTTGAAAACTTTTGCTTCATGAAAAGTTTTTGCTGATTGTGACAGATATCTGGTGGGTATGCACAAATATAGTTTTGGTTTTGCTTCATCACGTAGAAACTCTGAGAAATAGTTAACTGTTTACCGGCAATAACGTATTTAATTGCGCTTATGTTTCTAATACGCTATTAAATTCAACATAATTAAAAGTGTTTTGCTCCTGATTTTCGTTTGTATTCAATGTTCGGTGCATCACGTTGCAATGTCCAACAATAGTCAGCAAGCATTGACTGATTCCATTTGCCCCGATATTGTTTTTCTATTGTAGCAACGTTTTGGTGAAACCAAGACTTCGATGAAAGGTACGTGATGGGCAAATTTGGATGTGGTTTTTGTGATCAACAGCCAAAAATATATAAGGAATACCCAAGAGTGTTCAAGAAGCAAAAACTTTGTTGTGTAGTGGAATTAAAACGTAAGTACAATATAAAATCATTCCCTAAAACTGAACTCAGAAGAAATCTTCCACAAAAATATCCATTATCATGCTAAATGAAACACAATACGGAAAAGAAAACATATCTATGTTTATTCAACAATACTCTTTGGAAATGAAAATAATTGTTATTTAAAATCGAATTTTTACAACAGGAAATAAAACAAGTATTCTAAATGTAAACTCTTGTAAACTTTAGCTACCATACAGAATAAATAATAACAATGAAAACGATAAAAGAACCCTATAAACTCACAAGAAAACAACTCATTTTGAGAAAACACATTACATAAAGAACTACAATCTTGGCAAAATGTTTGTTGTGTTTTGTAAGAAATAAGATGTAATACAAATACACTTAGCACTATGAAACAAAGAAATGCATGTTATATTAAAAACCTACACATTTAATTTATATAATGATACAGGTTATATGGATGTCATGGACGATTTATTAGAACAGTAAACAATTTTATCAGGTACGTGTAGAAAGATGTGTTCTGTAGCATTTCATCTACTATAGCACAACCTTACTAAAACATATATAAAGATGAAATATAACATCAAATTATTGTAAATAGCGTCTGTAATCTCATATTAAATATTCAGTACTTAAATGTTTCTTTTCCTACTCTAATAATCTCTTCAAGGAAGCGTGGTAAGCTGTCGATGAGGTTAGTGATGTAATCCATCGTGAAACCATTCCCACTTGTCACTAGAAGGTGCTGAAACTCAATTATAGTAGTTGATTTCGGATAGTGATTAGCACTTTTTCGCCTCAGTTCTGTCCACTAGCTCTCGATGGAATTGTAACCTCAATACCTTTTTGGCCAAAACAATCTTTTACTCACCGTCTGATCCATATAATCCTTTATAATACACGTAGTGTGGGTAGTGGTATTGTCTCATGAAACACAAAGGTATTGCCAAACCTTACAATGGCATATGGAGGAAATTTATAATTTCCATATGATACTTGTATGAGGAGCTATTAGCATCTCTGCAGGATGTAAAAAGCAGTTTAACCACCGAGATGACGCTGTCCAAACATGCACTACACAGCTATGTGTGTACTTTGATAAACAAATGCTCAAAACAACTTATCCAGACCAGAAAAATAATTCATACATGTTTGTCCTACGATACGCTATTTTCTTTGTTACTACTCAGTTATTTACTCAATAACTACTCCGTACATGCACACAATATCACTATAGCACAGTATGCAAACGTTTTGGCCAAGACTACAGAATAAATAACTTTGGGATAGAATGACTAAACAAAGCAAAAAAAAACATATTAACAAAACTCCAAAACCGCTATATCAAGCAGGACTAACTATCCATAAGAAAGGAAAAAAAAACAATTTAAAACTACAACATCAGGTCATTGGAGTGAACAATAGTTGTTCAACTAAATCATATTATATGATGAAACATTTCTAAAATTTATGCTAGAATAAAACAGTTTGTTTAACTTAATGATAAAAAACTGAAATAAAAATGCATATATATATATGCGGTATGTCTCCAGATTTACAACGCTTAAGTCAGGGGCTCGATTCCCCTCGGTGAGCTTAGAATTTGTCCTCTAAGTTGGGGGTAGGCCAACAACCTACTCAGTTAAAAACCAGACTGTTCATGAAACTGCAACGTATTCGGTCCTATGTTCCTTACGGAATAGGGTGACATTTGATTTTTTTATATACATATGCACACACATTATATGTTTAAATTACAAATAAATACTTGATATGTACAATGCTCAACCGCAGGAGATATGTAGCTTCATAGCCCCTACCTCACATTCACTACAATATACTTGAATGTGTCAGTTACCTTTTTTGGCTGTTGTCGCTATACTATCGATGTTGCTTTATTTCGCATGAACACTTTTAATGTATACCAGCTTAACCTGTAAGCAGTACAGCTCTTTTTTGAGTAGCTGAAGTGTATAACTCTCCGCCACAATAAATATAGATTTGCTCTAATGTAGACCAGTAAATAATCACTTAGGGTGGTGTTTTTAGACGTTCTAAGGTTGCTATTGAAGGCAGGAACTTCCTCACCTTGTCTCCATTGACTAAAAGGTAATTAGTCCTATAATCGACTTAGGAGCCTTTTCATTCACAGTGATTTCCCTATGTGACATGCTGATGATGTTACAGGTGGCAACTAGCTTGTCTGGACCGCTACGATGGTTGTGAATCTGAATAAAGCAGGCATTATCTGAGGGTCTGTTCCACTCTAATCTTTGTAGAACACGGTCAGCCCTCGAGAGGATACAAGTTCTGAAAAAAATTTTTGGTACATAATACGTCTGTTAGATGTGTAAGCACATCTGGCACAATTGATGTTCAGACCCTGAGGGACATTTTATGAAGGTTCTATTGCTTCTTTGTTGACATATTTCTATTATAGTATTTTTGATGCTTTGCAGTCTTTCATAGCTGACAACATGCAAAATCTTGTCCATCAACTAATTTAGACCTTAACCATTTTGTATACTCTAGGAGAAGGAAAATACATCATGTCAACAGGGAAAAGAATGTCCAATTTGAATATGTTTGATATAAAACGTAAAATCTCTGTTCACTTGTTTTGTGGGCCCCCCAGTGGCTGAGCGGTATGTCTGCGGACTTACACGCTAAAATCCGGGTTTTGATACCTGTGGTGGGCAGAGCACAGATAGCCCATTGTGTAGCTTTGTGCTTAATTCAAAACAACAACAACAACAACACTTGTGTTGTACATCATCATAAGGCATAGTAAGTGCTCATTCCAATAGGTTTTACTAAAATTTCAAAAAAACTTATCAAAAGTGCACTTGAGAAAAATATATATGTAAAAACGGCTGATTTGAGTTGAGAAAATTTCCTTTCTTTGTAAACCTGACGATGGCCGAAGAAAATCGAAACGTTGTTCGCTCCTCCAGATAAAAAATTTTCTCAACCCAAACCAGCCGTTTTTACATATATATTTTTCTCTACGAGTGGGTTTTCTCGTCATCACTGATTAAAAATGGTCTTGATCATTTGTGTCACCCATTCTGCTACACCATCAGATCTTATGCGATAAATCAAAGTACATGTTTCATCATATCTGACACAGTTCAGGAAACATTCGGCTGCTGAAACTAGCTCCCTGATCCATATTGATCTCTTCTAGTGCTCTGAACCATGCTATCCAATGTTCTACCAATACTATAGCTATAACAACATATCACAAAGCATATACTTTGTCCCTCTTTTTTTCTGGACGATATTCTGGTAGAGAAATCACTGGCATAAACTGAAATACAGAAAAAGGACTGATCAGTCACTGAAAACCAGTGTGGTTACACTATAATGCCAGGTTGTATTGGTGAATGGCTAACCCTTGGCAATGTACTGGAGATACTTCAGTAGGTTGGTTCATCCAAAGTTTAGCCACAGCGGCTGTTATTGCAGGCTTTTACCTCTACTTATATCAGTTTCAAGTTACTGTTTCACGCCTTGTTACAATACAAACTGTCTTTGTAAGGGTGAAAATAACTTTTACACTCAAGGAATTAATAATCATTTTTTTGGAAGTTCTTATCCACAAGGATGTTTACACAATCTGTGAAAGACACCACATTGTAAGTTTTACAAAAAAGGTGGTACAGGTAATATGAGTAAACAGTCAGATTATCAGTGGAAGACTCTCTTCTGAGCTCTAAATTTATCCTGATAGATAGTTTGCATTTACACTGAGTTTGAGTCATTGGGCAACTTAGTCATGACTGTATCCCAGCCTTCCATTTATGCCTCACTTAGATAATTAATGTAATTCAAAATTGAAGTGTTTGTTCTTGAGATCAATTGCTCCAAATAGTTGGAGTTGCCTGCATGATATGTTTCAGGAAATGATTTGAAGCCTTTTGCCATATATTTTAATATCTGGAACAAGATATTTGTCTTAAACACAAGGATCTGTGATTAAAATAAAAGCCTCTTTTTGTGATTTATTGGCCAATACGTCGCTGAGAAAGCATTGAAATATTAGTTCAATGCATCAGGCGTTAACAGAGATACTGATTCCCACATAAGTAATACGTTTCTGATACAGATTGGCAGTGTGATAAATTACTTCTTGCAGCTTGCTTGTCAGCTTTGCACGACCTGAAATCCCTTTGTGATTCCAGTAAAGCTGGCAGGACACCTTTTAGCTCAAATAGACTCCTGATTGTCCTACCGTTCACAGTTTTCATCTATTAGTGTACAGTGTTCCAATTTCTGGGAAGAGAGTTTTGATGGTGGATAGCACCATCCATGACATTTTTAATTCTATCTATTTTTAATAGAAACTATACTTTTGTTATTCTGGCTAATGATAGCCTTAAAGAACTGTACAGATCTTTCCAAACATCTCGTCAAACGCAATTTCATTTAAGCAGCCCTCAATTGTACATGCTCCAGTCACACTGAATTTGTTTCTCTCAGTTAATGTCTGACTTGTCTTTACGGAAACATCAGATGTTGGATGATCTTCCAGCATCTGCAACTATAGAGAGGTTGAGGTCACAGACCTCTGCAACATCGGTAAAAGGCCAACTTCTGGGAGAAGGCTCTTCCTTGACCAGACAATGCCATTATACCTATACTAATATTATAGATAAAATTATATATTCAAACATCTAACCCCGCCCTCTACATTGCGACACTCAGTTACACAACCCCTTCCAAACATGTGGTCAGTTTCCAGTCAGTTATCTCTTTCTTTGTGAACGTGACGATGACCGAAGAAGGTCGAAACGTTGTTTGCTCTTCTATTTAAAATATTTTCTCAACCCAAACGAGCTGTTTTTTGCATATATAATTCTCAACAAGTGGGTTTCTCGACATCACTGAAAGAACAAAGGTAGCTGGAGTGAAACAACTTAGTGACTTCCTTGTCTACATGTTATTGGAATACCTAATAATTATAAACAACGAAACATTAAAAAAAATCTACATTTAAATAAGAAGTTAGGAATCGCATGATATGCTTACGTATCACAAACCATACACAACTTGTTTCTAAGAAGATCATTAGTAGCGGTGAATTGATAAACATCAGTGCAAAATATGTTTTCCAAGTTACATAAAATGGTTTTATTGTCAGTGAGATGAAACTGACTTTATTCTTTACGGTTACTGTCAAGCAGCGGAATTTTCTAAAACCAGTCTAACTCAGTAATATCTGGCAAATCTTGTAACTATGTTTGCTACATTTAGGCTTTCTGCTCAAAGCTACGTCAAGGCAATCTATCTGCGTAGTCACTGGGCAGCTACTTGAAAGTATCCACCGCCAATGTTTGGGCTACTCTTGTCTGATAGAATAGCCACAACATTGAATTACGGTATGTGTTTTGCGATGGTCATTAATCGGTAGATTCACAGTCCTGGTACATTAACAGTAAGCCACGACCGGCCTGAGTCCAATAACAGACGGGGCGTCGAGTGTTTTGTCGTTAATTGACACCCATTATTTAGGTGATAAGAGAAAAATGGACGTCTTTAACTTGTACATTTTTGTCTGCTTAAGAGCTTATTTGTTTGTTTGTAATTAAACACAAAACTATGCAATAGGCTACCTGTGTTCTACCCACCACAGGTACCGAAGCTTGGTATCTTCCGTTGTGAGTCCGCAGACATGCCACTAGGGATGCCATATTCTCAAAGTATCTGTATAAGAACAGGTTACTTGTAGTGAGTATATGAAAATTGAAACACCACGAATTTAATACATATATGGTTATTATACAAAGTATTTTTTGTATTTTCTACTTTGTTTAAAATATTAACGTTTTTTTATATTTACATATTAAGTCGGCTCATGAATGGACCAGAAAATAACATGCTGGACTATGGATCCGAAGTTCCATAGTTCGCATTCAGTAACCGCTCAAAAATATAAAGACGCTGTGCACTTTGGGACCGGGAGGTGCGTTATAAGAGTGACGGTCAACTTTCAGTATTCCACTAGAGCAGCCCCTAAGTGGCTTCACACTTCACTTCAAAATTAGAAATAGCAAGCGGAGATAGCTATGAAGTAACTTTGAGAGAAACCCCACAATAAGCAACAACATATTAGATCAAAATAAATCGATAAAAATGGCTTTACTGACATTTCTGCTATAGTGTACGAGGTACATAATTACAGAGCTAAGATATTTTGTTTAGTTGAAATATTTTCTAGCGATTATTTATTACAATAATTTTATAGTAAGTGTGTGGCAAGTTTCTACAAGTTATGCTATTTTTATGATATTAAAGCCTTACGCTAAATGTACATAAAGTATTTATAATAATGACAGGAAACTAAAATCTGTTTAAAGCATTATACGTACAATAAGTTAATTAAATTTATTGTGCCCAGTATTTTTTAACTACAAAGTGTGTTTAAGGTATTCGTTTGGAGAACTTGAGGCAGACACTTCGTTCTCGGTTCTATTTTTACAAAACTTTATTGAAGCTCCATGTTCATTATGCATTTTACAGTCTATTATTTAGGTGTCGACATGCATGCTGTATTTTTACAGTACTTTATTTAAGCACTAAATTCGTGGATTATTCTTTACTACTGTGGATCGTCAGTAAATTAGAGGGGTTACAACAATAAACTCGATGTTCGATCCCTTTGGTGATCATAGGATAGAAGATCCATCATGCAGTTCTTCATTAAAAGCAAATTTGTTGTTGTTTTGAATTAAGCACAAAGCTACACAATGGGCTATCTGTGCTCTGCCCACCAGGGTATCGAAACCCGGATTTTAGCGTGTAAGTCCGCAGACATGCCGCTGAGCCACTGGGGGGCAAAAGCAAATAAACAAATTATAGTGTATTGTAAATTAAATTTATGAACCAGATTTGTTATAAATCATAGTGTATTCTAAATTAATTTTTATATACCAGATTAATCATGTTTAGGTTACAGAAGTTTGAATTTCATTGTGTTACTCTATAATACTTTTTGTTGTAAAACGCGCTTCGCATTTTATGCCGCGTATATGCTATAGAGTGACGACGACCAAATCTCGCTTTTCTTCGTTCAGATGAGAGTATCACGAGAATTCCACTATTTCCATTCATTCTTGTCTACCAGTTCAGAACCGAATGAGTATGTGATGAGCATATAAGTATAATATTTTAACTCCCCTCCAAATAAAGAAGTAGAAGAAAATTAGTTTCTTCTTTTAAGAGATAATCATTTAATCAAACTTGTCATAACATAAACAGATTTCGGTGAAATATTTCATCATTTACACTAAGGTATGTTCACGTACAATATCCAAGGAGCAAATCCACTGAAGTTAGAAACACATCGAATAAAATAATTATGTTTATAAACATACTGGTCCATCCAGTTTTTAATGTTATTAACTTGATACAAAAATAATCGTGCTCCTTATGTTTTACTTAAGTATTACGTATGATAATTTATTTCGGAAAAATCTCTGATTTATGTTACCAACGTTTAGTGTTACTATTTCAAACAACCAAAACGTTTAATTTAGAAGTTAATAAAATATTAATATGCATCAAATATTTGTTATTTGTCAACCCGACTGATTCACACAATTTCATTTTTAATACAAATATATTGTAATATACAAATATAAAAACAATACAGTTTATAACAATTGTTATTGCTAATGGTTAGTACAAAGTTTTACAAGCTTGCAAATAATAGAGATTCTTATATCCGGTCTACAACTGAATATTTTATTGGCGATCCAGGTCCACGACGAGCAAATTAATTCTGAGTTGATATTATCACACCTCGTTTAAGCTAACGATGTATTTTCTTGGTAAGCCTCACATCCTTACAAGCTCACTTTTTATCGAATAAGATATCTAATCTCCTCGTAGAAATAATGACGTCTTAAGGTAATTCACTGAGCTTGAACGATCTGTAATGTTCGAAATCTATCAACGTTCCTTGTAAAATTCTGTAGTTTCCCGATTTATAGACGTTAATCACAATTATAGCTTCTAAGGCCTATAGCACACTGACTGTAGCTGACCAATAATATTATTCTTCTCTCTTAGAGCGATGCTTTTATACGAATCATGCGAGACTCTAGAGTCTAGAACATTCACCCAAGTTTACTTGGCAACAATACTTTTAATCACTGGTATTACATATGCATCTAGTACATTTTCGGTTCTTACACTCAATTATCTTTTACAAATATCGACAACAAGCAGGACTTGCGCAATACACATTTAAAATTAAGTCACAGGCAAAAAGACAACTACATTGAAACAAATGTAGGCTTTAAACATAAATGTACAACAGTAAATATGTTACACAGGCTTTTATTTCTTTGGTTCTTGGTTGTTTTTCTTTGGGTTTTTCTGCATTCAATATTTTAAAACTTTTAAAAATTATTCCATTTTTTATCATATGGTATTTGCTTTTAACTTTTTGCGTTCTCACTTCCCTTACATCTGTTCATTGTTTTTGTATCTGTACAACGAGTACTTACTTTATACGTTTTGAATTATTTTTAGGTTCGTGACAGGTCTTGGTCATCTCGACCAGGCGGTGCTTGCCTGCTTTACTCGTTGCAAACTTTTTTCGATATGACTTTCATTGACTGTTTACAAATCTCGATTCTAAAACAAAAAAACGACAAATCAAGTATATAGTAAAAGTAATATAATGGGCATACTTTCATGGCGATATACTCATACCATATCTAATTTTCTGCATTTTTCCTTCCTGCCTCACAAATCTTCATAACTTCATATTTACCGTCACGTTTAGCTTTCTTCATAACTATAATGAAGGTACGTTTGATATTTCTTGGAAGAACGCAGTATTTGCACTTATTGCGTGCAAAAATATAGGTCGATATTTTTATAAGTATAACATCACGTGACCTGAGTTCAATGAAAACGATTGACTTATACAAAATTACACACTGCCTTTTTGAAAAAAATCTGTACACGATGGAGAAAATTGGATATCATTTTAAGATTCAGCGCATATAAATTAGTTTAGAACGTTTAAAAAGTTTAAAACAATAAAACTATTGCAGATTCGTGTCATATGCTGGAAATATTCTTCTTTCAAGTAGAAGAAACCTTCTATTTTATCGTTCAAGTAGAAAAAAACCTATTCTATGTTTCAAGTAGAAGGAATCTTTTATTCTATCTTTCAAGTAGAACAAACCTTCTATTCTCTGTTTCAAGTAGAAGGAACCTTTTATTCTATCTTTCAAGTAGAACAAACCTTCTATTCTCTGTTTCAAGTAGAAGGAACCTTTTATTCTATCTTTCAAGTAGAAAAAAAACCTTCTGTTCTATGTTTCAAGTGAAATATTTGAAACGGAAGGTTAGTGTTCTTTAATTTTCGGAATATTGATTAAATGGGAAAAGAAAACCTGACTATACAAAGTGCCCTGAAACTACCAATAATATCATTGACGATTTATCTAAGCCAAGAAGAAATTTGGGAATGAAGAAAAGGTGAACTATTTTTCCGTTAACTAAGACAAAAACAACAGAATTTTTTATACTTCTTGAATTTCACCAAAATTAATGAATCAAATTTAAAGTAATTGCAAAAGTAGCTACTTGAAGAGAGTGTTTCAAAATGTTAACAGTGAGCATGGATTTTGGGATATTAATAAACACTTAAGAAGTTTATTTCACAGTTTAAAAAAACAGGAATTTAACTTCTCATATCAAGACTAAATACAATGTTCGGATAGATGAGTTATTTATTTTTAACAAAATTTTCAGATTTATAAAGAAAGAAACTGATGTGATGAGTAAAAACTCAACCTCACTGCTCACTAGTGTTTTCGTTATAAACAACTGAAGCCACCATTCATGAGACATTATGGAAATGGACTTTTGTGATAAAATTATTGCTTCACGCAATGTAACATTATAAGAAAGGTCACCCTGTTGAAATGGTAAACGTGTATTTAATATTTTAAATTTGTTGTACCCGAAATAAATAAACTTTATTATCAGACTCGTTGTTTTGTTAGATGTCGACAAAGCGAGTGCATGTATGTGTTTGAATAGCTGTTGTACAAAATGAAACATATATTTTTATTCGTACACTATATCTTGCTAAAGTTAAAAAAAAACAGAAAGTTTGTTTATGATTACGCTACACAATGGGCTAGCTGTGCTCTGCCCATCACGGATATCCCAACCCGATTTCTAGTATTGTAAGCTCGCAAACATACCGCTGTGTCACTAGGGGGAGAGCAAGAACAGAAAGACAGTTCAGCTGTTGAAGCAGGCAGCATCTTAAGTATTAAATATGTAAGTAAAAAGAAGTAAACACAAATATGTCACACTTACTCTTACAAATTATTACTACGCATGAGTTCAAGGAAGATGCTGTTGATAAAATGAGGAACATTTTTAAAAAGATGCGAATGCAAAACGCTAATATTCTATTTAAACAAAGAGCTGACTCACTGGCGACTGACGAAAGCTTTCTATAAACTGCGTTTAATTTCTGTTATACCTTAAGCAACAACATATATATAGAAGTGATCGACAGTTGTTTTGGAAAGGCACTTGGGATAAAGCACTAAATGAGCACTCTGAGCGTAGATGACTCAGAAAAGTGTACACTAAACTCACTATGTTATGAATTAGTTCAAGGTTTCTTTACGTACTAAATATTACAAGTTTTCAATCGGATACGTTCAAAGTAAACAAAGTATAAGATACTGTAGGTTATGGAACTGATCACAAACAATACATTTAAATCTAAATTGTTAACATTAGGGTTAAGAATGCTGTACATGTTTAATTGTTGGCAAATTAACAAAAGGGGAATAATTACGATGTTTAACGGGGAGGATTCACGAATAAAATAGCTGAGTAGGGATTTTGTCACGAAATGTAGACAAGTTAAAGAAGTCTATGAAATTAAAGATTTAAATTTTATATGCTTAAATGTGAAAAAACTATAAAACATAGTTCTCGACACGAAATGATTGAAGTTCACAAAAATTAAATTAAAAAACAATAGTTTTAGTCTGAAAAAGTAAAACATCATAAGTTTCAGCTCGAAGAATGTTAAACTGAAATAAAAAAATATTAAAATATCGAACAGAGCAGTTTGTACCTATTAAAACTATGCGCTGTTGTCTATTATAGGAAAAAATCTTTCGATCGTTCTTTCAAGCTAATTCTATATCTTTTTCGTGATTTTCAGATTGACCGAATTCCAAGTAAAGGGTGTGTCTGCGAGCTTTCCAGATAATGACAATAGTTCAAATTTGACCGTTGTCTAAAGTTTTATTCATGAACTGTGCTGTCGTCTAATTTGACCATTCAAAGACTGTACCGTTATTTTACGCTTTCTTTAGAAACTTTAACCAGTTAGATACGGTACAAATATATGCCCTTATATACACAACAGTTTTAACCAGTCAAAGACTTTTCCAATGTTCGATATTGTAGTTAACAACTTACTTTAACTAGTCAGATGTTGTACCTGTGTTTCATACTGCCTTAATACCATTAATGAAGCCAGCTGGAAATCGTGCTACTGTCTCGTATTTTTGCATACGTATATTAGCCACTTAGAGATTGTACTGTAGTGTTATGAAGTTTTTACATACTCACTTTAACAAGTTGGTAACTGTGCTGCAGTTCGAAACTGTGTTTATAGACGCTGCACAATATATCTGGTTTCATTTTTGCATACGTACAGCTACCATTTAGTGGTTGTTCTTTTGATGCGATGCAGTATTTGCAAACTTAACTCATCAGAGAGCGTATTTGATGAGCGGTGCTACATTAATCACTTAGAGAAACTATACGTTTTCTGACACTATTCTTACTTTAACCAATAAGAGATATTATGGTTGTGAGATGTCAAATTTATAAATTTATTCTGATAATTCACAAACTTTACCATTGTCTAATGCTGTCTTCAAAGGTATCTTAACGAGTCTTTGTCTGATGTTGTATTTAGGTACTTACTTTAACCAGTCACCTTCCTGCATCTCCAAAGTAATTTCTGGGATCCTAGTGTCATTGTGTTCACTGGTCCTTGTGGTGGCTACTTTTGAACAGTCCACGCCAGAGCTACAAGCCATCTGGTTGAAATAAACAAATGTTTCCAGTGTGAATAAATTAATTACCTGATAGAACAGAGAAACTTACTGTGTGCTATATTACAAATAATATTAAAACAACACTAATAATGTTCCTGTTCATTCTAAATGTGCTTCATACCGAATCTGTGTCTAAGACATTATCAGAAAACTCTGTGCGAGTCAAAACTTTGATGCTGAAAGCTTATACGTTAATATCATATTTGAAAACTTAATATGATCCTTCCATAGTTGAAATACTGTCTAAGACGTTAATATCAAATACGTGAGAGAACAATAATATATTTTATCTTTCAGAGAAATCTCCGATATTTTATCTTACAAGCTAAGTGTGTTACATTTTTAAAAATGCATATAATATATCTGTTCATTTGAACGAACTTTTAGACGAAGTTTATTGTTAACATATCGTAGAAATGGTGCTTTAGGTGGAGTAACGCCTTACATTCTTGAAATAATATCGATTGTTTTTGAGCAAGGATTAAAAGATTTCAAGCAGTATCTTTTTAAAACAAAAGTATTAAGTCGGTGATTCCATAATGAGTCCTTAAGACAGTAGAGAAATAAAAGTCTCAAACGGAAGGAAAATTAGTATATAAATTTCCACTAATGTTATTGTAAGTTGTATTTTAGTGGTTCAGTACAGTCTGTTAATGTGTTTTATTGTTGCCTTGTTTTATAATATGGCGGTAATATAACATAACAATATGTTACCGAAATTTATTTTTGTGTATTTGATGAAAATATTTTAAACTTTTTGAAAACGATTTAACTGTAGCAATATATTTTATTATAACATCGTATTTGCGTAGTGTGACCCTCAGACATTAACCGTAAAAAGCTGTGTTAATTTAAATCTCCTATATTTCAGTAAACCAGCTTTTCCTTCCTCATTAAATAAATTAAACTATCGTATTCTACGAGATATTTAGTTTTTCGTCATTTTTAAATCTTTGCCCACTGCTACAGTGGTTTGGCCATCTTGTTTTCGTGGTACTGTATTTTTCGTTTGTTTTAAAGTAGAGCTATATTGGTCAACCTGTTGCGTCCACTGCGAGGAATAGAACCCCATATTATAAGTTTATAAACATACTGCTGACTAATCGGGGGACTGTGAGTGCATGATACCCACTTCTTCTCGAACACCAATAATCCGGATTCTAGAGCACCCTAGGAAGTTAGGAATTATTAAATTTTTTTAGAGACTTAATATGAAAAATATATTAGTAAAGAAAACAACATTTGAAATATGTTAATGTGACTAATCAACCAAACCTTAGATCTCTGATTACGTGATGTAAAGTATGACTAAAGTATCGTTAAGCTAATCTGTCATCTTAACGGAATAATGGTTCCACCCAATTAACTTTGAACAAACCTCCATCTCATAAGAAAGTAGACTATTTAACACTTGGAATCTAGTCATCAAAAGCAGCAGTAAACCTACTATTTATTGTCATTCTTTTGAATCACTGATCATGGTTAAACATAGCATTTTGATCCACGACGTACAAGGTGGCTTCCTGAGTTTGAAACAGACAAATCTCTAGAAAGCCACCACACCTTACTGTGGGCGTGAAACAACATCGTTTGACCACTTAGACAACAAAAGATGGCTGTAGTGGAGGCACACCCTAACCAAATGGACAATGAAACTGATTAAAGTTTCCACCCTAAATCTTTAGATCGTTAAAGGTTTATATTTGCCTTTATTAATGTTATAAAAGGTCATACCCGGAATTAGGACGTCTGATATAATATAAAGGTTATACACAGAACTAAGACCGCTCTTTCTAATCTTATGTGAAAGGTTATAAACAGTATTAAAACGGCTGCTTGTTATGGGGTTTGAAATGTTACACAGAGTTAAGGTGGCTGTTTCTGATTTAATATAAAACGTTATTTGCAAAACTAAGACGGCAGTTTTAATGTGAAGTAAAAGTTTACATGCGGAGCTATAATACCTGTTTTTATGTGAAGTAAGGATTTATATACAGAATTAAATTGGATGTTTCTTATTTAATAAGAAAGATTATAGACAGAATTAATAAAGCTATTTCTGTTGTACAAAGTCTGTGTTATATATTGTGTTTACTCAGTTGTCAGATTCAAGGTTTACAGAACTCCGTGCTTATCGTGTCTTTTGCATAGAAACAATAAAAGTGAAGTCATTTGAACCATAACTCTTCATCTCGAAGTTCTCTCACACACATATCTTAACACTAGACTTAACCTTCAATACATGGACTGAACAACATATTTATTAGAGCCCCAGCATGGCCAGGTGGTTAGGCACTCGACTCCTCTTCTCACCTAAACATCCCATACACTCAACTCGTATCCCAGGGTCGCGAGTTCGAATCCCTATCCTACCAAACATGCTCACCCTTTCCACTGTGGGAGCGTTATAAAATGACGGTTAATCCCACTATTCGTTAGTAAAAGAGAGGCCCAAAAGTTGGCTATGAGCGGTGATGACTAGCTACCTTCCCTCTAGTCTTACACTGTTAAATTAGGGACGGCTAGCGCTGATAGCCTTCTTGTAGCTTTGCGCGAAATTCAAAACAGGCAAACAAACATATTTATCGGACTACATTTATTGCGTCTTTTGGATAACAATAATGAAAGTATGGTAATGTTTTTGTTACTAAATCTTCACTCCTACGTTCACACACACACATAAAATCATTTGAAACGTTCAGAAGAAGAAAGCCAGTGATTAATGAGTGAGAATGATGTGTTTCTTTTCTGATGAAAACTAAAAGAGAACAGTCAATAATGTGAACCACTGAAGGCAAGATGTGTTGTGATGGCAGAATAAGTCCGTCTTAACCCTCCAATCACTTATATCAATCAAGTCCATTATGGCACCCACACCGCCAGTTAGGGATTTTACTGAAGTCACGTAATGTTGTCTATTCGCTCGCATTTGTTGATTGTTTGTATCATTCATCAACTTATATGTCGATAAATCCATCTATGCACTTAGAAAGAGTACAAACGTGAAACAGTAGAGAGGTTTTTTGTTGACCTTGAAGATTTAGAGCGCGTAGTATCTATCACTGGAAAATCACATAGCTTTGTGATTTTATTATTGATGGATTTTGCTTCACAAAATGAAACTGTTTGGGATTACAAAATAAATTCAGTTCAAAAAGTCAGTCAATAAAAGTTTGGACTTTTTTAATTAAAATTCATTTGATTTTTAAGCTAAGGAAAGTAAAATAACCAGCTGATGTCATTCAGTATATTTTAAATAAGACAATAGCGAATATTAGTGAAGAACTTTTTAAATTTAGTTAATGAGCAAAATACAGTAAAGCGTTGTTGAGGATCGAAGCACCAACTGCTCGAGACATTATGTAATTGAACAAATCCATACTCTCACCGGAACTGCGTTACAAAAGTGATAATCAGTCCAGTTATTTGTTCAAGAGAACAGGATAAATTCATTGTTGTAGCGGGAGCTGTTTTCTAGCTGCCTTCTCTCTTCGCACTCAAAATTAGAGATGACTATAACTAAATCATATAAGTCTCTGCTTAAGTGTGTATAAAGTGCTTTTCAAGTAACACTTGACATTCATGGTCGATTTTGTGCAAATATTTCTTTTAGGAAATAAAACAACGATTTATCTAAGTACAGCATCAAACATGATCGAGTCCACACTATGCCATATACTGAACGATTGGTTGTGTTATTATAGAATTTAAACTGGGAAATATGTACGTAACTAAAGGAAAGTTTATTAATAATCCTCTGACAGACATGGAAAGTTCTTTCTCAAAGAGAAAAGAACTGTGAAAATTTAATGCCAAGAAAAAAAAATTGTTAAGAAATCATTCCCTGTGTGTTTGCTGGTGACGAGTGTCGTGCAAGTCTGCCATGAGACAAAATGATACTTTTAGGACGTTAACATGTATATACTGACCACAGGAGCTATTTATTTTTGTGGAGGCTGGGTCCACTTACTGAATAAAATAAATACTGAATCTTCTTCACAGTTTTTGATTGGACTGAGAAAGGTGCTTCTGTTCCGCATACCAATACATCTCAACATCAAGAGTTATCGCTGTCTAATCCAACTTCTTGGTTGCTTCTTTTCACAGTAAGCACCAGTGATTATTATTCGAATTTTGTGAGCGTTTTAATCTATCAAATTAAGTTCGGCATACTGCTTCAGCATAACAGTGTAAGATCGTACTCTTATACGAAGAATCTCTTCTTTGTACTTGGCTGGAATGAGGGCTCTGTTTTGAATAACTTTAAGGTCAATCTTTTTTGAGTATTGAATTAAACTCACATTATGATAGACCGTTTTACACATATATATATTTTTCAAAGTGTGGAAAAAAATGTTCAACATATTTCTCTAGATTCTCGTACAATTGTCAGTATATTTTGATTCGTCATTGAAGACAACAGGCGCGATATCACTGATTATCCACCTGACTCGGTTCTTACTCATCTCAAAGATGCATCAGATCTTTTATATGCGTCATGAAGCCATATACAAACATACTTTGTTTAAATTATCTTCATTGTTACATTCAAAAGATCATATCTCACTGAGGTAGGTAGGTTACAGACGTAACTTCAATTTGAAAACATTATCTTCCGTAAAGGTTGTGAATGATGCTTTCAACTGTCTTATTCCCCCAACTTATCACTGAATTGGTATTGGCACCAAGTACGGGTTATTACACTTTGAGACAGAAAAGTGTAGGACATATGTTTACTATAATATCAAGTCGTTGTCAAAGTGTCATTGTTTACCAATGACTCTGGTTTTCGCAAGTTTCTTTGGTGAATTTAATAACGTAAATTTTTGTGACGCATCATTTACCGCTAATTGAACTTTATTGCAACACAGTTGAGTGGTTCATTCAACAAATAATACAGTACGAAACTACACTTCGTTGAAAATAATGATTTATATATATATATATGTGTGTGTGTGTGTACAACTACTAGTTAAGTTTCAACTAAATAAAAAAATCCCCTTTTTTATAGAAAATACAAAACAAATGAAGTGTCAAAACATACAAAGTTTTTGTGGAATGCCTCAAATATGAAACTTTTCGTATAGATAATAGCACACACACTACTTAGAATTAGAATTATTTAACCAAGTTATTTTCTTTCTTGTTAATTATTGTATTCTGAAATAATACCTGATACTACTTCTTCAAAACAATATATGTAAATACTTTAATGTTTCTTAAAGTCAAAAGTATCTACACTTATTTTAATCTTATTTGTCAATTTTTACCATCATTTATTACGTTTTTATTCTTTATTTACTGGGACTAATTTACTATCATATATTTGTTTTAGTATCAATGTGTTTAAATTTACTAAAGCTGTAGAAAGTTCTCGAACGTTAGAATCAACAATATAATCTTAGTTTAAGATTACTTTTTATTTAACTAACTAAACAACTCATTTTGTACCTTACAAACGTCAATCTTATCCACTTTGTATCCCTCTTGACACATCGCTTCTTTAAAAAATTATCTTCTTCAAGTTAAGTTGCACAGAAAAATTATATGACAGGATTAAGTGTCTTTGTCCAAAACTGTTTCCAGTCCAATAGCAAACAGTTAAACTCTCTATATTAGAAAACTGTTCATATGAGAAAAATCACAAAAACACACACACAGAGAGACTACAAAACAAAGTATGATGTGAAGAAGTTACGAGATCTTTGAAATTCATAAACACAATGTGAAAACCAACGTAATGATAAAGCGGTGTGGTTCTTGTTACTTAATCACTTTAAACTCAAGAAAAGATAACGTATTAAAATAATATTGTAACATAATGATCATTTACAGTTACGTCTTCCTGAGATAGTTGCTGAGCAAAAAATATCAGAACTGTCTAGTTAAAGTTAAAAGCACTCCAATACTGAACGACTGACATATTTATAACAAATCTGTTGTCAGAGCTTCGAGTTTATGAAATTTCCGACATAAATTGACATATATTTAATCAATAGTCGGGCGTGGCCATGTGATTAAGGCACTCGACTCGTAATCTGGGAGTCGCGGGTTCGAATCTCCATCACATCAAACTTGCTTGCCTTTTCAGCCGTGGAAGCATTATAATATGACGGCAATCCCACTATTCGTTGGAAAAAGAGTAGCCCAAGAGTTAAAGGTGGGTAATGAGGGTTAACTGTCTTCCTTCTGGTCTTACACTGTTAAATTAGGGACGGCTAGTGCAGATAGCTCTCGTGTAGCTTTGCGCGACATTTAAACTAAAATAACTTTTAGACGTTATTTTGTGCATAAATCCTTTGTTGATTAACTTAAACACTTTGTATTAAACACTAATTTATCCATCAATAAATGAGTCAATTCTGTTACTTCGTGACTTAATGTGTTAAAACGGTTTTAGCATGTCGCACTTTGCATTTTTTTGTCTTTGATATTATGTTTTTAAGAGATTTCATTATGTTTATATTGTTAATTGTGTCATTTAACTGGGAATAGTTTTAGTGTGTTAATCCTGATAAGTAATGTTCAGATATTATGCCCTTAAAAGTATTTATTGTATATAGTGATTTATTGTACATTAATATCAACAGTGTTTGTTTATATTGTTGACACCAATGTTTTATTATTCAACAGTGATAAGGTAGAGGGTACAAGAAATTTTTATTTCAGTAATTTCCAAAACAAATATAGAACTGTAAATTAGATAAATTACCATTAACAATCTCCTATCTTTGGCTTTATGATACTAAAAAAACTATTTACTCTCCAAATAAAAAAAACAAACAGACAAAAACTTTAAATAAATACACAGTATTAAATTATTCACTTGTTCAAGACATTTAAGCTTATCTCTGTTGTGTAGAAGATATGAAATTTTTCTTCAGTCTCATCTTCTAAATCGTTTCAAACTACAGGTTATAAACAGTCGAGTGAAACATTATTCGTCGGAAAAAGAGGCAACAGTGTTTGTATCCAACAAGGGTGTCTTTGGTTTATTGCTCAAGTGGATAACTTAAGAAAATTATTATGCATTTTATAGCCGCTTTTCACTATACTCGTTTGCAGTCGTAAAGGTCATAATTTCGTTTTCGTAAATGTCTGTCACCATCACTAAAAACGATAAATAGGATTTTATAATTCATTTCTTAGAGAAGTGTATAGCTTTCCCTTCAGTAATTATATTCTAACGGATTTACTATTATATAATTATTTTAATATCAACTTCTGTATAAGTTGTATTTATATTTAGAAATGTAACTTAAACTGTTAAATTTATATTACGAAATTCCAGCCTATTTACGAAATTTGTAAAGAATTCTCGAATGTAAGAATCTAAGGTGTATGTATGTATGTAAATACCAGTATTGTTGCCGACTGAAATCTCAACAATCTCGCCTAAATATTATAAATCAATGCGACAAGAAACATAATATATTGTTGGTTTGCTACAGTAGGTATGCAATAAGTATCGGAAGCTTTAACTGTGATTAACGCTTATTAAGCGGGAAACAACAGTCAGTTGATCAGGAACGATTACAGATTTCAAACATTACAAACCGTTTAACTTTCGAGGATTATCATCGGACGTTATTATTTTCACGAAAACATTGTATAACTTCCGCTGTGAAAAATTCACGTATGATCAGCGAAAGAAAGCTAGTTACCCGTCAAGTGAGATTTATCGGCACCAATTCGAAATTAATTCGCTCATCGTGAACCGTCGAAAAAATATTTATTTCCAAACCAATAGACGACTCAATATTGTTTGTAAGTTTGTACAACTTTTGTACATAAATCATTATTTGTAATAAAACCATTATAATAACTTGTATTTTTAATGCCCCCACGGCTGAAAAGGCGATCATGTTTGGTGCAACAGGGATGCAAACCCGCGACCCTTAGATTACGAGTTAACCCACCTGGTCTTTTCTGGCCAAATTATGGTTGAAGAATAGTGGCAGTCGTGATAGACGTACAACATATTAATGGTAGAATTAGAAAAATTAATACAACTATATTTATCATTTAGTGAATTACTAATTAATTATTTTTAGAACTTAATCGTAGAAGTTGCAATAGCACGCATTCTAACTCAACATTAAAAGAAGTATAATATAAAAAACCCAAGCAAAATATCATAGTTACATTGTAACCTCATATTTAAGGACATTCTTAGATGTTAAAGGATAGAAACCAAAGCAAATTTACTTGAAAAAAAAGAAGAAAGAAAACGTTATATGTACATAGTGCAAAAGTAGAGGATATAAACACGTTATCAAGTCTTGAACAGAAATTGCACAAATGAAAGACTATGACATAACAGTATATTGCACAATTGATACCATACTGTATTCTTAGGTATATTAAGAAACTGCAGTTAATATCGAAAATACGCAATTTTATTTATATTACATGATAAACTAATGGTTTTAAAAGTTTAAACAATCGAACACAAGAAGATGCTTTGAAAATAGTTGATTTATTTAATGAGCGCAAACCTTACCGCTTTATCACATTTCCTTGTGCAAAAAACACTCACTGAAATCTTTAACAAGCAACTTTCCGGCAGACCCCTCTAGTACAGCAGTAAGTCTACGGATTTACAACGCTAAAATCAGGGATTTGATTCCCCTCGATGGGCTCAAAAGGTAGCCCAATGGGGGTTTGATATAAAAAAACACACTTATTTACTTTCCGGAATCCCTCTATAACTTATAAGACAATCACTCGCAACTTATTCGAAATTTGTTGTATAGATTCAGACAAAATCGTTAAATTATGGACCCCCCAAAAATGTTCTTACGAAATTATATATATTTTTATTAGAAGCAGGTAACTAATATACTTCAAATTCACAATAATTTTTGCCATATAGAAATTTATTATCTTATTGAATTTTATTCGAGTAGTTTTATCATTAGATATTTAACTGAGAGTAATAATTTCTAGAACTACAAGTTTATTGAGAGTCAAAATCAAATTCAGAATATTTAAACTTAGTCAATTTACTTCATTAGATTCGTCACAATAAATTATCGATTTGCGCCTAAACTGCTCGTTTTAAGTTAAGCACAAAGCAACACAATGAATTATCTATGTTCTGCCCACTATGGGTATCGAAATCCAGTTTCTAGCGTTGTGAGTAATCAGACATATCGCTGTACCATTGATGTGGGAGTGTCTGAAAAATTTGCGTCTTTAGCATCCTTGAGTATCAAAACATTTACATATTAGGATACAGTTTTTAAATTGATACAGAATTTGCATTTTTGCATCTACGTATAACAGTATTTAAATGTTGATATGGCATTTAAAAATTTATACATTATTTGACGGTCAGCGATTTTTCAATGTTGATAAGAGTTGGCTTTAAGATATTTTTTAATAATTTTAATTTAGTTTAGAGCAGAGGTTCTTAACCTTGTTGGAGGTACTGAACCCCGGAAGTTTCGTACTTGCATTTACTGAGCCCTTCGTAATTGGAAAAATAAAATATAATCTTTTTCAAACTCAAAACATAAGCAAATATTTTATCAATGCACAAAATAAACCTTGCATCAGTTGCACACAATATCACTGTGTTCAAAAAACAAAACCAACAAAACATGAATTTCACACAAAAACAAAAACATAACTCAATGAATATTTACTGCAAATCAATGTGACTTTTACTGTTGCCTTTCAGAGACAAGTTCAGAAATGTGCGGTTTCACTTTGGCAAGTGCCACTCATATAACTTTCGCACAAAGTCTGTTCCTTTTCTTCGTTTTTATGTCTACCATCCTCAAAAAGGATTGCTCGCAAAGATACGTTGTAACAAACGGTATGAGTATCTCAAGGGCTTTCTTAGCAATAAGAGGGTATGCTACGATTTGGTGACACTAAAACATTGAGAGCGTCGTTGTTCTGAAAAGTCGCTGT
The DNA here is from genome assembly GCA_011833715.1 of Carcinoscorpius rotundicauda. Lineage (NCBI taxonomy): Eukaryota > Metazoa > Arthropoda > Merostomata > Xiphosura > Limulidae > Carcinoscorpius > Carcinoscorpius rotundicauda. Next base: position 56,184,890 of record CM022395.1, read on the forward strand.
TGAACCTGGCTCTGCTGAAGTTCAATGATTTCGTCGACATCATCGACATCTGTTGTCGCAACACTAAACGTAAAAGACTGTCTCACCCATGCTGGATGTGACTCTCTGGTGGGAAAGTATCCGTCAAGGGACTTTGTGAGCTCATCCAAAGTGTTTGGCAATTGCTTGCTTTAGTTCTCCGGGAACAGAAATGTCTCCAATTTCAGACACATCTTCAAACTTACTTACACAGTCGTCCAACATGGGAAAGCTTGCAAAGTTATCATTTTCTGTTCGTCGTTTCCATAACGGTAGCTTTTTTGAAGAGCCTTCAGGTTTTCTTCCGCTTCAATGATGTTGACTCCACCGCCTTGCATCTGTTGATTGAGAGCATTGAAGATATCGGCCATGTACACCAAAATGAGAATGAACTAAGATTTTTCGAAGCAATCTGCATGACAATGTAGGTGCTCTCGCAAAAACAGGACTAATTCCACACGCATGGCAAAAACACGATTCAGCACCTTTTCCCGGGATAACCACCGAACGTTAGAATGGAACAAAAGTAATTCGAATTTAGAGCCCATTTCATTGCACAGCTCTTTAAAGATGTGATGCTTTAGGGATTATTTCGCACAAAGTTCACACATTCCACTACAATGTTAATACTTCTGCCAGTTTTGAAGGCAAGGTTTTTGTTGCTTGCCTGTGCAGAACATAGTGCGTTACAATGATGTGTGGTGCATCAGCTTTTACCAGCGCATCAAAACCAGTTTCTTCCTAGCCTGACTGGAGCTCCGTTTGAACAAACTGCAGAAGCCGTATCCCACGAAAGACTGTTGTCTCTGAAGAAGTCATCCACAAATTTCTTCACGTTGACTGCCTTAGTTGTTGTTGTAAGAGGCTTACAAAATAAAAAAAAAATTTTATCTGGTCCTTCTTCACATAGCGCACGAATACAACAAGCTAGCTTAGATTGGAAACGTCGGTGGTCTAGTCGAGTTAAAGGCTGAATTTTGCTGGGCTTGAAATGAGATCTACAACTACTTGAGCCAAGATGTCATCACTCGTGTCATCTATTCTGCTGCTGATGGTGTCATTTGAAAGAATAATTTAGGATAACTTATTTTCATGATATTCGCCAGCTGGTTTTACAAGTGCTTTACGATCAAGTACGCAACTTCGTACGATGCCATGAGGATCGGTTTGTCGATGGGTACAAAGCCGAGAACAGGCAAAGTTGCCTTTTTGTTGAACCTGGCTCTATTTACCTTGAATTCAGCAAGCAAGCGTTGTTTTCTTGTATTTCCATCTTAATGCAGTTTTAGGAAGTGTTCTCTTTGTTTTGCCGGTGCTAGACTAGAATTGCTCAACTTGGTATTGCAAATCTTGAATTAAGGACGCTGACTCCCATCATTTTCCGTTATACACGTGAATCCATATTGTACGTATTCGTCCGACCACTTTCTATTTTCGCTCGACATAGTTAGTATGAAGGGATTGAAGATTATGAAAAGAACTCAGAAATGACGCACGATTACTACAGTCACAAGTCGACTGCTAAGCGCACGAAGTTCCCTGCAGCACAGAACAAGTGATGTGACACACAGTGTATGTGTCTTAACCTCCCCCGAACCCCTGAGATTAACTCATTAAACCCGTGTTTAGGAGTGTAAGACTAGAGAAAAGGCAGATAGTCATCACCACCCACCGCTAACTCTTGGTCTAGTCTTTTATTAACGAATAATGGATTTACCGTCACATTATAACGCTCCAACGGTTGAAAGGGCAAGCATGTTTGGTATGACGGGGATTCGAACCCGCGACCCTCGAATAATGAGTCGAGTGCCGTAATTACCTGGTAAGTATTAAAGAAATGTTAACATAGTATATAAATGTTACATATTTGCTTTGTCTTGTTTTTATTTACTATTTCGACAGTCCATTAATTTACTTCACTGTCTTTTCACATGAAGTTGCTCCTTCCTATATCATCTTATATACATACATATTTGATAAAGATCGCGCAAGGAGTATAGAACTAATGATTACAGTTGTAGAAATTACAGAAAAACTGTACAACGAATAACATTAAAGGTAGATAAATTGTAACAATAACTTACCAAGGCGTTGGAAATATCTGGCTTAATCAATAATTATCATACCACGCGAGGAATCAGTAGATATTCAACGAAAATTCAATAATGAACATGATACATGTTGTTGAGCCACTAAGGTTTGAAGTATATCAGAAATTATATAATATATTTTAAGAAAAAATATACTAAAATATACAATAGCAATTCATACTAAATTACTTGATTATGAAACTTTCTGATAGCGGTGTTTCGATGACTCTTAAAATAAGAACTTCTCACGATAGTCGATCCATTTTGCGAAATGACTAATTACAGTAGAAATGGTACATGTAAAGTCTCATGAACCAAGCCTACTAAATCTATATAAACATAAAATCACACAAAAACGGTTTTTTTTCCCGTTCCAGCATTTATTTTTAAGGTGAACTAGTTTGGTAAACAACATGTCTCCTAGAGGTTATAATTCATTTCTTGTTGTTTTTATTCTGAAATTATAATTTGGACTATACTAAATACAATATAGACTATATGCAAGTTTAACTCTTAGACTTGCATTTAGTAGCAGGATCTATATACTGTTTCATGTATTACAATGAGTTCTTCCTTCTGTGTATGTGGGACTGATTTGTCACATGAAGAAGAGGTATTTGTGGAATGAATGATCTGTCACACGAAGAAGAGATATTTCTGGATTGGTGTGATTCACTGGCCAGATATGGTTAAAAAGTGAATCGAAACGAAGTTTTGATGTTCATAACAGTTTCGTTTACGACTTGGTAAGTCAAGGTTTATTCATAAAGTATTTGCTCTTCAACTATTGATTCTGCTAATTGTGAGTACGTTTTACTTCAAGTGATTCACTACGAGTTGTTTTAAGTGTATTTATATTACAGTTTGTTTTGATTCCTATACTACTTCATACATTTTACTTCTTTCTTAGATAACAGAAAACAATGTTATTCAGTAGATTAAGTTTTAACTTTTTAGTCAGTAAAGGAATCGTTTAACTAGTTGTGAGACCAGCCAATCTTCTGTTTCTTCTTCAGTTAATAAAAAAGTATATATTTATATATTTTATTCAACTTCGCATTCTGTTCTTTCTATTTCTTTTCATCTGAAAACTAGAGTCACAAACTTCCAGTTACCGGAAAGGTTAGACTGCGCTATATTCGTCCACGGAATACCAAAGTTTATAGTGAAAAATTAAATTTTTTGTGCTGTGACTATGTTTCAGACCTAGGTTTTCAGCTTTAAAACAAGAGGCTGTATTCTCTAACAAGATCAGCCTCCCCTCGAATCCTGCTCATTTGGTTTCTGTATGTTTGATTATATTATAATAAAACAGTTCATTTAAACATAACTTTGTCCCTCAGTGGCAAAGCAGTATGTTTGCGAAAACTGCTAGGTATCGATACCTATAATGGACAGAGCACAGTTAGCCCTTTGTGAAGCTTTGTGCTTGATAACACATAAACATAATTTTGCTGATCCTGATGCCCGTCATGGCCAAGTGGGTTATCTAAGGGTCGCGGGTTAAAATCCCCGCCACAACAAACATGCCATGGGATCGTTATAATGTGACGGTCAATCCCACTATTCGTTGGTAAAAGAGTAGCCCAAGAGTTGGCGGTGGGTGATAATGACCCTTCCCTCTTGTCTTACACTGCTAAATTAGGGACAGCTAGTGCAGATAGCCTTCGTGTAGCTGTGTGCGAAATTGAAAAAAACAAAACAATCCTGATCTTGTTTTTGAAATAAGAGCAACAAATGTTGGTAAATGAAAACCGAATAATCAACGTACTATATTATGTTTTTTATGAAGATCCTCATAAAACATACGTGTTTTCCTGGGATGTTTCTTGAATAATATATTAAGAATTCTTCTATATAATTCATTTTATCATACGATTCAAACAATATATTAGCCATTTCTTAGTAAAAAAAAATGTATACATTTTATAAGCAAATGCGATTAGTTTTCTTGTTTCTTCAGCTTTGAAAAGACATATACTTGCTTTAAGGGAAAACATTAATTAAAATATAAATGTAAAGAGATTAATTTTTCCTCAAAGACTAAATTTTAGAATATCTTTATCTGAGACCTATATTATCCATGTCAACGGCAAGTGTTTTTTACTTTCTGTTTGTTGGATGTGGTTCTGTTGACGTAGGAAATCTAGGCCTCGTGATCTGTTGGAAAGAAATGTAGTTATTGAAGAAAAAAAAGAAATGAGGATAGGGTGGAGAACTAATTGAAGTTAGCCATTTTTTATATTCCTGAATATTTAGTTTCTAGAGAGTATTCCAGTGATATAGAAGAAAGGACTTAAACAAAGATTTATTACTAGTTTTATTTTTTTATAATCCACATCCACACACACACACACATATATATATATTGGTGTGTATGTTCGTAAGTTTCGCTAACTTCCAAATACGACTAACATAATGTGATCCCATCTCCGCTGAAGCACTTACGTATGAATCACAACACGAATCATTAGCGTCCTTTCACATCCATGGATGGGATCTTGATAAACACACTCTCAAGGAAACAAATCTCTCATATAAAACTGACCATAGATGAAAATGTTTCTTTTCCATTGGTTATCAATTTCTCTGCTTAGCAATTTGCTGTATAAATACTTTAAAAAGTGTACTTAAAGCAACTGACTTTTAATTCCGTTCACTTAATTTGGCAAAGCCGTATTTTTGTATAATTTTGAAACTGCCAAATTTATTTTCTTTCAATATTTGTATTTGAAGTCACTAATCTATTCTACGTTAAACAGTTTTATCATCTGTACAGAAAGACGTTGGTTGCTGGGCTGGTGAAACGCGAAATCGAAAGTTAGCTTCCCAACTGAGAGCTTTTGTTCAATTTGATTCTGTCATCTTAGCTTTATCGTGTTATGACAGCATGACGTTACATAATGTCTACAATACATCTTTGTTCTGTTGGCTTTTACAATTCTTGTATTACAATTAAACTTGGAAGGAAGCCAAAAATATCCCACAGGGTTATTCCGTACAATTCTATCTTGGCATGAAGCCAATTTATATACGGTTTCCTTTTACTAAGGACGAGGTGACAAATATGCGTAGGCACAATTATAATTTTGATATATCATATTGTTTTGAATTCTAGATACCTAAGATCTAGCAGCTTTTCGTCAAGTTTTTCTCTAATACTCTTGTAAAACATAACAAAGAGAGGTTTTGACATCGCAGAAAAAGGAACACTTATTTTGCTGCTTTCTATTGATCGAGATATGTTAACTGTTAAAATACTATAAATCAGTTAGCAGCACTAGAACGCACTAATAAAAAAAACGTACAATGCTAATGTGTATTATTTTTCCAATAACCATACATACGTGAAAAAAGTGTAATGAAAATAACATTTATGTCAGATCCCTCAAAGCCAGGATATTTAAATAAATATATAACCATTAGATTATATGAAAACTATGAAAGCAAAAATATTTTTATAAATATATCGAGTATAGTTAGATGGTTACAGACTTATAACCTTTAGGTTTATATCATGATAAGGACAGTTATATATAATACGTTTAAGTACTCTTAAAAATAACTCGTCTCTCTTCGAGAATCAGTTGATTGATGACTGCGAAGTTACGTATGACACAAAATTTTTTTGAAAAAATAGCTGCAGTATTGAAAAAATATACAAATTGTATTTGTTATATACAAGTTGTACAAAATATGCAAATTACATTTTTTTCAATGTCTATGCAAAATATATGAAATTAGTTTGTATTTTAACCTTTATTTTTAAAAAAAAAACATGTTAAAATATACAAAACAAGCATAAATATATAATATAATATAATTATAATGAATAACATTAAAACACTAAGTTACATCGTAGAAAATGTTAAAGAAAATCATAGGTCCAAAAATTTATCCTGAAACGCCACATAAAATGTCCCAGTAAATATCCGGTTTGAGTGGAATAGACTTACAATGTAATGTCAACAATGCAGAGGGTAAAACAAGCTAGAGAAGTGAAGGAAACTAATGATCTTTATGTGAACGATTTACATTTCAAATCTATTTAGTTCTCCAACTCAACACACAAACAAACTTAACGATCTTAATGATAGAAATGAAAGGCTTTTTGTTATCTATATTTTGGATGGAATCTACTCTACTATACTTTATACGTCGAAACTTCAAATAGCCTTGGTTGTTGTAATACGTAGATATTTTCTGGTGTAGTTATATATCATAAGGTTTAACAAACGAGCATTGCGAAATATGGTGAAGCAAAAACAAAAAAGGTAAAGGCAGAAATACTTCAATGAATGTATAGGGTGGCCTGTAAGTCCCTACCCATCCACATGTCTTATGTATCCAGTGTATCTGTGTGCTGTCCCTCATTCTCGCTGCATAATATTATGCAAAATACGCTCTTCAAGTGTAAATGGGCTTACATCGGCCATATTTCTCTGAAAAAAGAAACAAATTTATAATACATGCCTTATTAAATATAACATAATAGCATATGGATGGGTAAGGACATACGGGCTACCCTGTACAGTACTCAAATAATATGTGTATAAGAAATGTGTTTCAAGATTGTGGGTTAAATACAGAAAAGTGAGGTGTGAGGCACATAGACAGCTCCAGAAAGTAGAGAAAAGCACGTTACAGCAATATGTGTGTAAAGTGTTACAGCAATAAGTGTGTAAAGTGTCACAGCAATAAGTGTGTAAAGTGTTACAGCAATAAGTGTGTAAAGTGTCACAGCAATAAGTGTGTAAAGTGTCACAGCAATAAGTGTATAAAGAAAGTTTGTGTTGTGTAACATCGAAAAGTAAAATAATACAGTATCAACCAAAAAACAGAATAATAAACATAATAGATAAAAAAGGGAATACGTAAAAATGTCTAAGACTTGCGATGTTTCAATTTCAGAAGGTTACATAGTGTATGATCTGCAATGTGACCAGCGGGGATATAAAACCCAAAACTTTAGTGTTATAAACTCTTTCCCTATCGCTCAACCGCTTGATGATTTTACTAGCAGAATATTTGTACAAAAAGATTTTTCTTTCGTTTGTCTCTATTACAATTTAAAATCGGTGTATCTGCCAACTGCGGCAGGCTCGTTAGGAAAATGGCCAAAGATGTTAGCGTTAGAGAAAGGAAGTTTATGGTTTGATAGAAGATTTATAATTGCTAAATGTTTATAGAATTGATTTTTTCTGGTAAACCAAAAACTGTTTTATTTCATTAGGGAAGGTGGAAGGGAAACTTTAGAAAAAATCAAACTCAGCTTTTACTAAGATTGAGAGGATATTTTAATTTTATAAAATCAGTTACATATGGAGTGATCTCGATATAATTTTTACTATAAGGTTCTTTTAACAAATCCTTTTTGACAAACTTATTTCGTATATCTTCTAACTGCTATTTTTTATACTAATAATTGTACGGAAGCGTTTATTTTTAATACATCAACTTAATATTCCTTTTTAACATAGTCGTTGTTGTTTTGAATTAAGCACAAAGCTACACAATGGGCTATCTGTGCTTTAAACAAAGTCAGAAACGTTTGTTTTGTTTTTGTGTATTTACTGCACTTCGTAAATGGATGAAGATAACATTTGCACTAAGGGTGATAAAGGTAATTGGTTAATTTTCAGTTACAATCTATTTGGAAACAGAAAGAGTTCCTCAACAGTAGCGGCTGTGATTAGATATAAATCGGTCAAAAAATGAAGCCATGAGTTAAATGCTGGTATTTGTATCTGTAAACAAGAAGAGTTCCTCAGTAGCCGCGGCTGTGATTAGATATCAAATATACTCTTCAAAAAAACAACAACACGCAAAAGGCAAAATGTGAGACATATTGTTAACAAGTTTATTTCGGGTAGTTCTGTATGACATGTGTGAAACTTTGCACATTCACTGCTGAACATTCAAAGTATGCAAAAACGAAGTTCACGCTCACTACTTGAAGTTTAACGTCACTCAACGTCAATAACAAGTATGCTCCCCGTGAGCATCAATAACTTCTTGGCATCTTCTGCCCATGGAAGCGATGAGATGACGAATCACATCCTGTGGAATGGCTGTCCACTCAGCCTGCAAAGCTGCTGCAAGCTGAGGTAGAGTCCGCGGTTGAGGTTGTCGCCGTCCCAGACGTCGGTCCAACTCGTCCCAAAGATGTTCGATGGGGTTTAATTCTGGTAATCTGGGGAGTCAGGGAAGAACATTGACGTTGTGGTGTCTCAGGAAGACAGTGATGAGTCGGGCTGTGTGACGACGGGCGTTGTCATGTTCAAAAATGTCGTTGTCGTTCTCCATGATGGGTTACACATGGGGGCCTAAGAATCTCGTCGACGGTTACGTACGGTCTGATCGGAAATCTTACGCAGCCCTGGTATGGTTGAGGTAGTATTGCAGTGGTGGTCCTATCCCGAAGGTGATGTAACCGGATGTAGCGATCTTTTGCAGGCGTGGTCACACGAGGTCTGCCAGATCGTGGACGGTCACGAGTTGATCCATGTTGTTCGTGACGATTCCATAGCCTTTTGATGGTGCTTGGGTAGACATTCACAGCTCTGGCAAACATCTGATCAAGATTTGCCTGCTTTCAATCAACCAGTGGCGTTGTTGCGTTGTGCTTCAGTCAGTCTTGGTGTAACTGTATTGCGTGTCGGTGGTTTAACACTGAGCTATGGAAACCGAGAACCCGTCACTTTTATAGGGATATTGCACATGTTTCACTTGCAGAACGTGCAGATCTCTCAAACAAATTTATTGGACACGAATGCGTTCTGGCGAAAAATCCGATGTTTTCCTCCGTTTTCAAAGTGCACAACTTTTATTGTCATTTTGGTCTGACAATCAGTGTCTTAACACGAGTAACATCACATATTCTGAGCTTGTTACGTTATGTCATATATTTCTCTTTAAAATAACAAAAATATCCCTTTTGCGTTTCTTTTTTTGAAAAGTATAAGTCAAGAGATGAGCTAAGTGTTTATACTAGACAAAATCTCAGAGCCATTCTACGAAAAGCCATGCTACAGCTAAAAAATGATACAGAATAAAAATATAGAAGCATTATCATGTTCGTTAACATAATAAAGAAAATTATCGCACAAATTATAAAAAACGTTGTCTTCAAAATGTTTTTAGATTCACAGGTTTTTAATATTTCGAAGCCACTTTAGTCCCTTCTCTGTTAGATAAAGAAGCTGTTATCGAACAAAAAAAAACAAGCAAATAATGGTAGGACAAGTTTAACTAATTCTTTTGATCAGTTTTTTCACTATTTATAGTTTAAACAGTTGTAATTATTCGTATGGACGTCTACAGTATGTAGAAATGGACCTTATTTCAAGTAAGTCATGAATCTGACCAAGAATTTCAAATGACGAATTTCTACAGATGATAATATGATCAGTTTAACCAACAATTTTAAGCGGTGATGTAGTTATTTACAGACAGTAATAATGAATTTGACCAAAATGTCAAGCGACACAGTAGTTAGCTGTAGATAGTACTGACCATCAATTTGACTTAGAATTTTGAGTAACGCACTAGTTATCAACTAACGGAAATCGTGAGCTTGACCATAGGTTTCTAGTAGTGTTATAGTTATATTTCAACTGTAATGATCAGCATGACAAATATTCCAACTGACATTGAAGATAGCTAAAGACAGTAATGATCATCAGTTACACCAAGAGTTTCAAGTGACATTGTAGATAGCGATATGTGTAGAAAGCGCACTTTCTGTGGTTTTGGGCTGATTTACTTATAAGACAGGACAAAACGGACCTCCAAGACATGTAAAACGGTGCTGATGTAATTCATTACAACTGCAACTTATAATAAATGCTGCACTAACAGTTAAGTAACTAAAATCACTATTTAAATGTTTTAAGCAGAGTCCAAAAAGGTGTGTACTATACGCGCGTTTGTAATACTTCAAGTTGTAATCAGAATTGCTTGTTTTTAAATTAAAATATAGGCGGTCCAAAAGTCACAAGAGGCTCGTTTCACAAGTTCTTCTTAGAAGGATAATTAAATCTATTATATAAAAATAAAAAACAACACATTAATAGGAAACAAAAAATGAACTAGATAAATTACGGTTAAGGGTAGGAATTTTAAATCTCTCAGTAATGCGAACATTTTGTTTCATTCTATACAATATTATGATTTACTAAAAAATAAATTCCGATAACAGCAGCAACATTAATTACATTGTTTAAATGCTTATCATCATTGGGCAAGACTTCTAACTAAGTGTTGAATAAAAAGGATTGTTCTTAATTTAGGTTTTATCAGCCACGGCAATTCATGTTTTTCTATAGTGTATTGGTAAAATATTTATTAAAATATGGCACTTGCTGTAAGACTTGGATATAATATAAATAATAACCTCAATGTATGAAAACTTCAAAAATCTTATTAAAAAGTAAACAAATAAAATATTTAATAATCTTCACAGGGCTTTAAAATTTGTGAATGGAAGGTACTAATGAAGAAATACCATTAATTTTATTCTTTATATAGAAATCACCTCTTTTCCAATTTCATTTCATAGTCAATGTTTTTGAGTAACATTGACTTAACTATTCTATGCATTCATGTGTTTTAAAAATTATAGTTAATTTTTTTAATTACAGTCACTTATATAAAAAGCAATTTTTGGTCGAGATTTAAGAGAAATTACTGAGACTAGAGATTAAAATACAAATGAGTGCAAGGGTACATAAATGAGTCTTGTACCTACAGTAAGTTTCTGTTCTTCTAAGTGTGTGGCCCGGCATGGCCAAGCGCGTTAGGCGTGCAACTCGTAATCCGAGGGTCGCGCTAAACATGCTCGCCCTCCTAGCCGTGGGGGCGTATAATGTGACGGTCAATCCCACTATTCGTTGGTAAAAGAGTAGCCCAAGAGTTGGCGGTGGGTGGTGAAGACTAGCTGCCTTCCCTCTAGTCTTACATTGCTAAATTAGGGACGGCTAGCACAGATAGCCCTCGAGTAGCTTTGTGCGAAATTCCAAAACAAACAAACTTCTAAGTGTGTTTTTATGTGTATAATATTGTGATCACTATTTAGTTAGTTAGTCTCTAATGATCAGTCTTCCAAATCACAGTATTGTATTAAAGTTAATACAACACTTGTGCAAAATTTAAATAATGAAATAAATTCTTTAGAGAGGAAACAGGAAGATACTAACAATAAGTTGTTATTAATCAAAAAGTATGTAGTAGCACAAAGACGTTTTCATTATGAAATTATTAACAGAGCTGTTAAAATATTTAAAAATACGGGTATAGAAATATTAAATTAAAACCACTCACTGAAAACATTAACTTAATAACGAAGAATTGTTTACGTTATCACTTATACTTAATCCATATTATTAGATAAACCAAGAACAGAGGAAACAAAACTCATTCAGAAGAACAAGGTTATCAAGGTTCTTGATATAATTAGAGACTATATTGATCTAAAATAACAAAATGATATATATATACATTTGAATATGGAAATATTTGTATATGCGAAATTAAAAGAAATCTGAAACACAAACAGAGTGAATACAAATGCTATTCAGAACTAGGTGTATGTGTGTTTTCTTATACCAAAGATACATCGAGATACCGGCTGAATCCACCGAGAGGAACCGAACCCCCGCTTTTACGGGTGTAAATCCGTAGACTTGCCGCTGTACCAGCGGGGGATGTATTCAGAACTAATTAGAAACGATCTTACCTTATCTAAGCAAACTAATAAAACAAAACCCACGGTTTAAATGGGAAAAAAACAAACTTATTTTGATCCAATTTGTGAGTGTTAATTCTAACGCTATTCGCCAGTGTATTAATTAATGGAATACAATAAAAATAATGGTTTAAAGGATTAAAGAGATAAATTGTTAGTAGATGGCACGAAATTCCAAACATGTCATCACGTGATTCTCGAGTAGAGTGTGTGTTAGTCTTAACTTACAAAATATTGCACTCGTTATGACGACTAAACAAGACATTAAAACATAAAGTGTGTGAAAGTTTTAGTTATTAAGGGTTAAATCTTTATACAATTTACTGTAGCGCAATTGTTTCATTACATTTTAAGAGTTCCATTGTCAATATTTATTGTACTCCATTAAACATTGGTTTACTTTAACAACTATATTATCACAATAGAGTAGTTATTTTGTTTCATATTCAATGGATATGTTTATTTAGCATTTTAACTGCATTAATTACGTGCAAACTTTATCAATAATTAGAAGATACTGGTCGAATAACACTCTACTTTAATTCTCGGAAAACATTGTACAGTCAATGAAAAAGAAATGAGTTTCTTTCCTGGGTCAAAAGCAGTCGTGGCCTAGCATAGCCGAGCGCGTTAAGGTGTGCACTCCGAGGGTCGCGGGTTCGCGCCCGCGTCGCGCTGAACATGCTCGCCCTCCCAGCCGTGGGGATGTATAATGTTACGGTCAACCCCACTATTCGTTGGTAAAAGAGTAGCCCAAGAGTTGGCGGTGGGAGTAGTAGCTACTCGAGGACTATCTGCGCTAGCCGTCTCTAATTTAGCAATGTAAGATTAGAGGGTAGGCAGCTAGTCATCACCACCTACTGCCAACTCTTGGGCTACTATTTTACCAACTGCACATTGACCGTCACATTAATACGCCTCGTGGCTGAAGAGGCGAACATGTTTGGCGTGACGAGGATTCGAGTCCGCGACCTTCTGAATACGAGTCGAACGCCTTAACCCACCTGGCCATACCAGTTTTCTGATGCATTAGTAATAACTTCGATAATTGATATATAAGTAAATATTATTGAAATAAAATCCTCATTTATTTGTTATTTGCTTTCAAAAATAAAAAAGACCAGTATCATGTATATCAGTTGTTATAATTTATCTTGGACAAGCCTCCGATTTATTATGTTATGTAAATTACGTATTACGATTTCAAACAGCCGGATATTTTAATTTGAAATTAGAAACTAATTTAATGTCGATATATATTAAATTTATGATATTTGCCAACAAGATTAATACACACAATTTTCTTTCCTAACAAAAATATATTTTAATGTACAAACAACAATACCATTTATATTAACAGTTATTACAAATAAAGATTTGTTTAGAAATATTTTATAAACTCACAAACAATATTTAGTTTTTTATCTGGTCTGGAACTGAATATTTTATCGACGATCGAATTAATTCTGAGTTGATATTGTTATACTTGGCAACTGTTTTTTCTTGGCTGGCCTGACATCTCTTACAAGTTGACTTTTTACTGACGAAGATATTTAATGCCCTCGCAGAAATACTAACGTCTGAATTTAATTCACTGAAGTTAAACGGTTTGTTATGTTCGAAGTCTATAACCGTTCTTGGTTAAATAACTGTTGTTTTCCTTTCAATAAGCATTTGTCTCAATCATAGCTTTAGAGGTTTATTGTATACTGACTGTAACAAACCCACAATATTATACTGTTTCTCGACGTGTTGTTTATAAAATGTCAGGTGATATTCTCAAAAGTTCACTTGGCAACAATATTCGACGATTTGATAGTGCTTTCGTAAAACATATACTGTGGGTTCTTACACTCAAGAATATTCTACAGATTTAAAGAACAGGCGAAACTTGTGCAATACACATTTAACAATATAACGTTACATGCATTTCTAAGTATAGATTAAATTGAAACAATTATAGGTATTAAAATAATATTAAATCCGTTACATAGTTTAAAACACCTGTAGTAGCTCTAGGGGTTAGTAACATCATTAAATTATGTATTTATGGAATGTTAGGGTGTATGCTGAAATAAAACCGTAAAGGTTGTATAGAAACAAACAATACATAAATGTTATAAATCAGATTTTATGCTGTTACTCTACATTTTCAGTGAAGCTAACTTGTCTTATGTAGCGTTCCCAGCGGCATAGCGGTATGCATGCGAACTCCACCACTGAAAACTGGGTTTCGATACCCATGGTGGGTAAAGCACACATCGCCCATTGAGTAGCTTAGTGCTTAATTTCAAACAAACAAAGGTCTTTTTGTAGAGGTCTATGGCGAATGAGTTTTGTTATTATTATGATATGTTACTAAAATATTACGTCTGAAATTTAAAAGTCAAGAATTTTAGAAACGAATAAAGTATGCAGAGATGAATATAGGAAAATAAGGCATTAAAAGAAACAGAGAGAGAGAATATATTAATTAAAGATAAAATAGAACAATCACATATACATACAAATTTAAGCAAAACTATTTCCCAATATTCCAATTAATTTCACTAACAACTCTTCGGTCTCTTGTGTATGTTACATAAAACGATCTTTAGACTCTTCTCCAAGCTAGGCGCACTAAAATAATATTACAAAATATGTGAAATACGTTGATTCTACGGACAGTGAAAATATAAAAACAAGTCAGTAGTTTAAATATTAAAAACAGAGGAAACTAAAGCAACGAAAATACAAACAATAAGAAAGTTTGAACAGAAAAACACGTTTTAACATTTATTTGATTAAAACACATATCTATCCGCCTTTCCGTCCACCCATCCATCTATCTATCTAAAGAGGTTATATGATAAAAAACAGTAGATAATTAACTTATCTCGTGCGAGAAGATGGCGAATTTAGGAATTACATTCAATTTCATACATTTCTTGGTTGAATTTCTAACTGTAGCATGTGAGAGATAACTGACCGCCGTTAAAAAAAAAACCAACAACAAAATGAGGTTAAAACAGCAGTAATATTCCTGTTATAACCACGGAACGATGAGGAATTCCGCATCAAGAAATTCCTTTATGAAGTATTCACGTATTATAGTTTTATATTTTATTAACATTTTGTTAATTACTTTTAAAAAACTTATAAAACAAAACTCAAACTCATGTGGAGCACCACGGAAAATGCAATAGAAATAACTATTAATGAAAGTTTAATGACAGAGAACAAAATATGAAGATTTTAAAGCAAACAATAATAATGACTGTTCATTGGTAGATCCTGTCCTAGGATAGTTATAGTGATTTAAGAAATATATTTGTTGATGCTAAGTAGAAGTGAAGTCAAGACATGTAGATCTGATTTCCATTTTTTAACAATGAACGACAAGATCAGCATGTAGGAAAAATATACACAACTTACGATCCTAAAATTTCCACGTTGATCCCTCCTACGGAAACAGCGCAGATAACCCGTGGTGAATTTATGACAAAATTAAATATTTCTTTTCGGGCAAGCTAGCCGAACAACGAGAGTGGTTGTCATTAATTGTTTGTTTGTTCTTTAATTTTGAGCAAAGCTACACGAGGGCTATCTGCACCAGCGGCCCCTAAAATTTAGCAGTGTAAGACTAGAGTGAAGGCAGATAGTCATCACCATCCACCGCCAACTCTTGGGCCACTCTATTAACAAGAAATAGCAGGATTAACCGTCACATTGTAAAGCTTCACGGATGACAGGTAAACATGTTTGGTGTGACGGGGATTCGAACCCGCGACTCGGATTTCAAGTCGAACGCCTTAACACGCTTGGCCATGCCGGTGCCGGGCCTTTAAAAGAGGAAAAAACGCCTTTCAGGTTCCTTTTGTTCTTGTACTTTATTAACCATTGACTATCTTACGTCAATTGATTGTTAACAAGTAATATCAAGTAACAAAGTAATATTTAAAAATTCAATCCAGTACTTGTTTCGCAGCACAGACAGACGGTTTATTTGTTACACTGTTTCACATTTTTTGCACGGAACTAAACAAAAATTAATTGCATATATAAGACCCTAATTGAGGGCTGATACATTAACCTGTTGACTGCTGACTGCTAAGTATTTCAGCTGCTACAATACAACTCTAACGCTTCTTCATTTTGTAACTTATTTCGTGACGTCATTTTGGATCGAAAGTGAAACAATTTGTAAGTATGTCAAATGCGTGTATGATGCCGACATCTAGCGTTGAAGTTAGTTATTGAGAACGAATTAACTCGTCCGTGGCACTGTGTTACCGATCAGCTTGGACAAGTTATCTCGTCTACGGCACTGAACAGGTTAAAGGGTAGACGGCTAACCACCAGCAAAATTCATCAATAGTTTCGTTACTCTTATCAGACTAAATAAATAGATGTGACCGATACTCTTAAAACGCACCCCCTATCTTATAGTGCGAAAACGCGTTTTTTATTTGTTTTTTAACGGCAACAGAAAGCAAACATTAAATTTTCTTGTGAGCCTGACGATGACCGAAGAAGGTCAAAACGTTATTCGCTCCTCTATTAGTGCTTTCTCTACCCATACCAGCCGTTTTAAAATATATAATAAACCTGCAAATTTTCAGTACAATCACGTTAACCACTAGACCATTCTCAACCCATAGTGACAGACGGAATCATGAAGGAAAAGCATCACTGAACCTAAATAAATTAAAACTATGATTTTACTTTGTTTTCATCTACCGCTGTTTGAAACTGTTTCTTTGAAACTGACAAAATTGTACTGTTACTTTATTGTAAGGTTAGTAAGCAACAGGTGAAGTATTATTAAGCATTATTTTCGAATTATAACCAAAGGTTGATAACAAAAGTTTGTTCTTATTACGAACACAATTACACTTAAAAGAGTTTCATATAAAACTTGTCTGATAAAGACAAGTATCGTTGAGACAAACAAATGGAAGTTTTGTGTGGCTACACAAGTGGATAAAATGTTCTTTAAACATTTAGAGCGCTGTGTTTTAAGGATGTTTTTTTCGTCTTACAATAGCTACACACACACGTACATTAAGAGTACTGATGTTAAGTTCTCGCTCCATTTGCTTAACTGCTCAAACTGTTAGAAAAAAATTCAGTCGTTACTATTACATGGAAGAAGTTTTTGCTAAATTTTATATTCTTGGGTCATATACATCACAAAAAATGTATTTCAAAGATAGTACAGAATCAAAATAACATCTGTCTGAGAAAAGAGAGAAAAAATGACCGACAAGAGAATTCTGTCGGTATTGAAAACAAAAATTCAAGTCGATTTTCTTAAATTATCCTATAAAGTAATTTCTGTAATTACAAAAATTTATTCGAGTGACAGATAGTAAAAATAAGTTTTGTTTATTCTGAATTTCGAGCAAAGCTACACGAGTGCTATCTGCGCTAGCTGTCCCTAATTTAGCAGTGTAAGACTACATGGAAGGCAGCTAGTCATCACCACCGACCGCCAACTTTTGGGCTACTCTTTAACCAATGAATAGTGGGATTGACCATTACATTACGACACTCCTACGGCTGAAAGGGCGACCGTGATTCGAACCCGCGACCCTCGGATTACAAGTCGAACGCCTTAACACGCTTGGCCTTGCTGGGCGTTAAAATTAAGTGCAAAACATTTAAAAAATTAAATAGCCATGTCTTATAATAAAGAACCCGGCATGACCAGGTGGATAAGGCACTTGACTCGTAATTCGAAGATTGCGGGTTCGAATCCCTGTCTGTCATACCAAAATTTCTCGTTCTTTGAGTCGTGGGGGCGTTATAAAATCAAGGTCAATCCCACTATTCATTGGTAAAAGAATAGCCCAAGAGTTGGGGGTTGGCGATGAAAACAAGCTGCCTTCCCTCTAGTCTTACACTGCGAAATTAGGGACGGCTAGCAAGGATATCCCTCGTGTATCTTTGCGCGAAATTCAAACCAAAACCAAACCATACTTATAATAAAGACAAAAAGGGTGGATAAAACATTCATACACAAAATATTTTTATTTGCAGAAACTTCAAAAGTTAGGAGTATCTGATAAAACCGGCCGACTATTACATACACGCAATAATTAGTACCTTCGTTTACATCTTAAAACCACAGGCCAAAAATTTCATTTTTCCATTATTATCACAGGATCTTCAGGCCTTGAACTCTACATTAACGAAGATTTACTCACAGCTGAAGACCGTCCTACTATACTCTTCAAAAAAAGAAACGCAAAAGGGATATTTTTGTTATTTTAAAGAGAAATATATGTAATAACGTTACAAGCTCAGAGTATGTGATGTTACACGTATTAAGGCACTGACTGTTAGACCAAAATGACAATAAAAGTTGTACACTTTGAAAACGGAGGAAAATATCGGATTTTTCGCCAAAACGCATTCGTGTCCATTAAATTTGTTTGAGAGATCTGCATATTCTGCAAGTGTAACATGTGCAAAATCCCTATAAAAGTGACGGGTTCTCGGTTTCCATAGCACAGTGTTAAGTCACCGACACGCAATACAGTACGCCAAGACTGACTAAAGCACAACGCAACAACGCCACTGGTCTCATGGAAGCAGACGAATCTCGATCAGATGTTTGCCAGAGCTGTGAATGTCCACCCAAGCACCATAAAAAGGCTATGGAATCGTCACAAACAACATGGGTCAACTCGTGACCGTCCACGATCTGACAGATCTCGTGTGACCACGCCTGCGCAAGATCGCTACATCTGGTTATTAATAAACGTTAATTACAATTATAGCTTCTGAGGCTTACAGCACACTGACCATAGCTAACTAATAATAATCTATTACTGTATCTCTGTTAGTTGCTTTTATATGAATCAGGAGAGATTATAGAACGTTCAACAATGTTTAAACACGCTAGCGTTTTCGTGGAACAAATACTGTTGATTCTTACTATCAAGAATCTTCTACTAATTTGAAGAAAAGACGGATCTTGCGCAATACACATTCAACAATATACGTCATATGCATAAAAAACTGTACTGTTCAAACGAAATTATAAAATAAACGCATAGCAGTTTGCATACAGTTGCATACAGTATTGGTTAATAAATATTATTGTAACTATTTATACATTCTACTAAAGATGAAATAAATGTATTCCAAAACGTTCGAATAAAATTTAAAAAATTGTGTTTTTTCAGTTCTCGTCATGTTTATTATAAGACTATTATTTTCCCCATGATGAATCCACTGCTATTCACATCTCAAATTTATTGTTCTAAAAAAGAAAAAATAAACTACCAGACAAATACATTAACAATTTGAATATTTGCCCCGTAACTGTGTTAGACTTTGACTTAATATTTAATTTTTTTTCAAAGCCTAACATCTATTATTTAACAGATATATTTTAATGATTGAATAACCATTATAACTACAAGCAACAACAAAAAAACAATAACTTTGCTCAGATACCATAGAAAGGTGTCAGAAATGCGTAATGTCAAATAAATAATATTCACGTTTTGTATAAGCCTAACATAAAACGAGTCTGAACAGAGAGTTTTATAAAAACAGAGGCAGTCGCTGGAGTTAAAAAATAATGCCTCAGTTTAATTTTTCAGCGGGATATGCGTTTTCCAAACTTCTGAAGTAGGTTTTTGTTTTACTAGTTGCGTTTCTTAAGTTGAAATTGATTTTTTTAATTTAAAATTAGAAAGAATGAAATGAATTTTATCAAACGAGATCCTGAACTCGAGCGCTTTAGAATAGTTGACTATTCTTCTCCCATAAAGGAATAGTCAGCTATTCGAAAGAATTCGAGTTTTGGGTCTCGTTTGAAAACATTACAACATTGTAGGTGCTCCTGTGTATTAACTTCTTAACCAGGACTTATTTTGTGTCAGTTTCATTTAGTTTTAAAATATTTTGTGGCATCATGCATCACATATATTTCAGTGCTTAATTTTTATCCAATTTTACGATTGCTAATACGAAATTATACAAACTTGTATGATGGTTTCTACAACTTGTTTAGAAAATCGAGTTTCGAGGTTGAGAGAAAATTCTTTTACTTGTAAAGTATCTTTGTATAAATATACATGATTTGTCGTGGAGAGACAGCTCTCAGAGAACTATATTTCGTTTGCGATTTGACTTAAAATTCCAGGAGCATTCTTAAAGTGTGTTCATAGCGAGTGAAAGACATGTGTGAAGGCAACAAACGCCTCAAAGAATTGATTTGCAAATCCTTGCTACTGGAATTCGTTAGAATTTCTGGCTTTTGCATGTCGTCTTATGTTTAATATTTGCATTTCCAACTGTCTAGTAACAGGGTATTCAATTTAAAACTTATAAAAGCACTTTTAAAACATCAAAATGTATATTTATATTCTTCAGAATGAAAGTGTTCACTGAAGAAACCCCATTTAATGTTTGTTACTAGTTGAGTAAACTTTGGTCTCAAGGTGTAATTTATTATTAGCAAATGCTAGTAATTTAATACTAATATTGGTTGTTGTTTTGAATTAAGCACAAAGCTACACAATGGGCTATCTGTGCTCATCCCACCACGGGTATCGAAACCCGGATTTTAGCGTGCAAGTCCGCAGACATACCGCTGAGCCACTGGGGGGCACTAATTTGGGTACATCATTACATGCATAAAAAATGCATCTAATCTTTGTTTTATTAACTAAATGAAACGGAAGCAAAATTAAAAACATTAAAACACAACTATAAAGAATTTTAATACAGATTATAAAACTATAAATAAAGAAATACAGAAATCATGAAGGGTAAATGGTATTTCAAGTTAACTATAAAAAATCATTTAGAAAACACTGAGTTAAATTAATCCTAAATTAAAATGTAGAGAAAATTTAATATTTGAATTGAAATTTTGCTTCACATCGAAATAATGTTTTACAGCTTTGAACGTGAAATTTATCAATAGACAAGATAAACCAAGTACACTGGTGAAAAACAGCAGACGATGTACGATGTTTACGCGTGTTAGTCATGTTGTATTGGAACTTACATCAAGCGTGATGACGATTTAATCAGTAATCAACTTTGCGACAAAACTGTGAAGGAGGCTAATCATCAGTAGATCACGTGTTTCAGTTTTCTTTAAGAACAATTGGTCGTAAGTGTGAGAAATGTTAATACAACCATTTGCACATGTTGGCATCTCGCCTCTCGGGGTTTCAAAGATACGGGTCTCATTCACCGCGTTTTACTGTTATCTCTCAGCTGTTGTCAATTTTTATTGACGGTTGTTAATTTCGCGGTTTCATGAGAAAAATATCAATGGAAGGTTATTCTTTCTTTTTGTATTAATCGTGTATTTGAAGACTGATTATTAATGTGAAGCTTTTTCATTTTTGTTTTCCCTATTATTGTCTGTGTATTTTCGATACTTTTTTGTACGTGTTAAAACATTTCTTCAGCTACACAAGAATTTGTCACATAAATGCTAAATCTTAAATAGAAAAACAAAAGATCAATATTCAATATTCCAACTACAAAATAACCTTGGTTATACGCTCTTCCCATATGTGTTATGTTCTAAAACTTTAAGCTAAGTTTTGTCTATATATGCTGCATTCTAGGATCTTTACGCTACATTCTCTCTGTGTGTGCTGTGTTCTAGGATCTTTACACTACGTCTTGTCTGTGTGTGCTGTGTTCTAGGATCTTTACACTACGTCCTGCCTATATATGCTGTGTTCTAGGATCTTACACTACGTCTTGTCTATGTGTGCTGTGTTCTAGGATCTTTACACTACGTCCTGCCCATGTGTGCTGTGTTCTAGGATTTTTACACTACGTCCTGCCCATGTGTGCTGTGTTCTAGGATCTTTACACTACATTGTGATACATGTATGGGCTAGTAAACATTATCATGATTTTAGATCCTAAAATCTTTGAATAGTACAAGACTTATGTACAAGAGAAAGTCTTTTAAGGAGGTCACTTATTTCAGGTTATGAGATATAATGTTAGACCACTCTGTATTACAAACTATTTCCAAGCTATTAACTGAATGAAAGCACAATTTTTTTATTTTTGAGAAAGTTAGGTTTTCCTTACTTAAGAAATAATTATCAAATAACGTGTTTATTTCTAAAGCTGCGGGTCAACAATTCTTGTTATCGATTATCACTCATCCAAACCAGTTCTTGTTAAACTAAAAAATATATTACACTCATTCAAACTTGTTTGTGTGAAACCGAAAAATTATATTAAGCTAAAGTGCGTGACGACTGTTGCTGAACTTCTCAAAAACTACTTGAGGACTGACTACCTGTACCAGTCATCAATAATTGTGAAGAGACAGACTGGAGTGAAAACAGGTAGTCAATACTACCCTCTTCCGCCTCATGGGCTACTCTAATCGAATGATCGCCCCTCTTTTAACGCACTCTTTTCCATACAGTGCGAAGCGGAATTTTGTTTTCAGTAACGGGACGGAAACCACGAAATCTCGAATCCACATCCAGAAACTCTAGTGAGTGGTTGCTCCCGGCTCGTGAACATGACGAATCCTTACATGATGTTATTAATATTTCAAGCACAAGACCATAGCAGCCTTATTTCGAGCTACAACAATCTATGATGTCCTAACCATCTTTAGTCTGTCATGGTCGAATGCTCAATTCAAGAGCTCATAAGGTAGTGTTGGATATATGACAATCAACTTGGGTGTATAAATAGTACTAAATTCAGTTTAATGGTGTAGAACGCCTTAAGCTGGTGAGCTGAGTAGGCTAAAGACATCGTAGGATAATGCTGACTCTTTTAAGTTGTTTTTCTGAGAAATAAAAAATTTGGGACTATAATATTTTCATGGTCTCTTTTGTTTGTAACTTATCGGTGACCCAGGTAATACAAATTTTCAGATATACGTTAGTCGAAAAAGAAACAATTTCCAATGTCATAAAACCGACACTTATTTTATTCATAATTATACCACAACTTTCTATCGACAGACAATTTGTTTAAAGCAAAAATTATAATATATTAATTTAATTTGATTACTTAGTACAATACATTCCTAATACATTTAATATCAATAATTTGTAAACTTCCTTAGTTTTACTTAACTTCATTCTTTCAGTCTCCTATGGAACAACAATACATTTGCACCACTCCACAGATAAAATCCAGCGTTCGATGTCCCTGGAAGAGGGGACATAGCCCAATGTGGCTTTATCCTAAAATGATCAACCAATCATTCAATTAAGTATTTGCGCCCTCCGCTAGTACAGCGGCAATTCTAGGGATTTGCAACGCTACAATCAGGCGTTCGATTCCCCTCGGTTGGCTCAGCAAATAGCCCGATGTAATTTTGTTATAAGAAAATACACACAATTAACTTTGCTACTGCATATTTTTTCTTTCATGTGAGTTAAGATGCGAATTATTTCATGCTAATATTAGGTTTTAAAATTGATTTAATAAAAGTATTTTATTTCCCAATCCTTTTGGCACCATACTTCTGTTTAGTACAATTATCACATTCAGTCGACTTAGTGTAATCCGGAACAGAACAAACATGCGTGTTTTTTTGGGTTTTTTTCCTGTTGTAGATTTATTTTATCGAGACTGCATACGTAAAACAAATCGAAACCACGTGACTAAGCCATCTTCTTTAATAATTTTCTAATACTTGGTCTACAACTCTTGAATATCTTACAGAAATTGGTTGACGGCATATTTGAGCAAATGAAATTGGGAGCCAGAAATAAATGTGCATAGATGGTTGAACGTATGGAATGCTAGTACAACGACAAGGGGTAGTTGAAGAAAATATCGCCTCTCCATCAACCCTTATTACAATAATGAATTAAAATCAGCGCATGCTTAGAAAATTACAGCGAAATGTTTGCTTAAAACAATGGACGTGAGTTTTAATTTGACTCATGGACGGTTTTCGCAAATTCTGTATATGAGCTTCAAAGTATATTGTTCTGATAATTTTACATACAGTGTTGCTTATTATGATCATATGGAAAATTACAGATTTTGAGACTTTTGTCAGTCTGTTTTTGAATTTCGCTCAAAGCTACACTAGAACTGTCTGCGCTAACCGTCCCTAATTTAGAAGTGTAAGACGAGAGGAAAGGCAGCTAGTCATCATCACCCACCGACAATTTTTGGACTACTCTTTAACGAATGAATAATGGGCTTGACCGTCACATTATAATGTTCCCACAGCTGAAAGGGCGAGCATGATCGGAGTGACGGGGATTCGAACCCGCGACCTTGGGATACGAGTTGAGTGTATGGGATGGTTAGGTGAGAAAATCACTTTAATTTTGAATCCAGTTTTCATAAATTAATATTAATGTTATGAAAAAGCAAAGGTTTTCAATGAACCCCGTTTTACTATAAATATCATTTCTAATTAAGAAGTAGATTGAATATAGATTTTTTTTAATTGGGAAAAATGCATTTATCATAATTAGGGGCCATTATATATATGTTTGACAAAACAAATCTCCAAGACGGGATAAAATGGCCCTTACCTTTTCAAAACATTATTCGTTAAATGTTTCAAGTAGGTTTGTGGATGACTGTAAACCATACACAAGACATGTATTATCTATAACAATGGCGCCGGAGAACTTGAGTACGAATGTTGTAAATATACGTTATTTGTATAGCATAAGGCGGTCCCGAGAGGAAAGAGGGCGTCCAGCAACTTCTTTCTCGGATAAGTAATTTCTGCATAAGTTGGATAAGAATCTGGGGTCATTTTCTGCTTGGTAATAGAATCCTTGATCAATAGAATTATTTGTAAATACAAATAATACGCAAACCACTGGATATATCATGACGGATCAGTATTTGACGATACTTACGCTGGTTCATTATTCTGTCTATTTTCTAGATATCTTCTGTCGCCTCAGCAGATAAAACACCACTCAAACCATCACAGTGCTTTCTCCATAATTTGTGGTAGGTGATATGCTTGTTTCCTTTGTTTGAGTTCTGTGCAGAGCTACAAGAGGGCTAGCTATCTGCACTGGCCGTCCATAATTTAGCAGTGTAAGAATAGAAGGAAGGCAGTTACTCGTCACCACCTACCACCAACTCTTGAGCTACTTATTTACCAAAGATTAGTGGAATCAATCATTATATTATTATGTTTCCACAGCTGAAAGGGCGAGCATGTTCGGTGTGATGGGGATTCGAACCCACGACCCTCAAATTACCAATCGAGGTCTCTAACCACCTTTCATGCCAGGCTTGGTGCTATGCATTTCACCTTTCTTCTGACCAACGCACAATCTACGATTTGAACAAAATATTTTAAGCTTGAACTCATCTGTCAACAACTCTCTCTTCCACAACAATCAATTTATTTTTTTTTACTTTTTAGCAAATTTTAGTCTCTTGACAAGATCTGGAGACCAAAGTAAAAGTTTTTAACTTTTACATGACTAAATATTCCATTCTCATTGAGTGGTCTTGATACTGTAGATGTGGACACTTTCTTGTTACGCGGTACATGTTCGTTTATGCTTGAGGTCAATGATAGTTTTCCTTTTGTTTTAAAGGCTGAATAAATGAAGATACTTTACATCAGTATCATTAAATTTAGGTGTTCTGCCTCTAACTTTCCTATTTTCAAATTTACCTGTCTCAGTCTCGAGATCTAAGGTGTAATTGACAGTCTTTTGGGAGCATTTTAGCCTGTAGTAATTTTTCAGAGAGTCCAACCAGCATCACGTAAAGCTTTTATGGGAACTCTCTATTTTACTACGAATTATTTATCCTTCTTTTGGTCGTGACATGACAACAAAACTTAGCATATAATGTTAGACACTGTTTTTATCGAGGTATATTTGTGAAGTGCTATTTAAGTTATTTCTTCTAATATATACCAGTATCATATACTAGCTCCTTGCTAGTTTCTTTCTATATAGTTAAAACGCCGCATGGGGTACTATAACAGTTATTCCAGAGGTTAAGGTTTATCAGTCTTTTCATTCAAGGAGAACCTTTATTACATGACCTTTGTTCAAATACCTGGGAATTCTAAAACATGATAAGTATTCTCTCCGTGGTTCATTCAGTTGTCACCAGGTATTAGCGAAGCATTACCATAGTGTTGAAATTTATATTCTGTAATAGTATGGAGGAAGTAGCCCCATAACATGGAAAGAATGGCAAACTATTCTCGTATAGTAACACTTTTGCAAAGTAATGTATGCCTACCTTTTAAAAATATAATATTTAAAGTACTACCCTCAAGTGAAAGTTGTCCAATAACAGCAACAAAAGTCTCGATTTCGTTATGCAAATTCGCAAATGGAGCAAAATATTGGAATGATTACATTTTGATTTATTTTCGATATAACAAGTACTTCTGTTGCCATTGTACAGAACCAAGGCACATGTAACAAATTTTAAGAAAATTCATACTATAATGGATAAAACTACAAAGCTACGGTATTATATACTTATCATTCTTTTCTGTAGGTTCATCGCACTGATTGTTAATTATTTTTTATGAAAACGTTATTATTCTAAGTCTTGTGATACTCTTGGAAATAGTTCCTTCGTCGTTAATGAAGTTCATTAACGCTAATTGCTGGACAAAGTAATTTCCATTTTTAGAAGTTTCTTTGAATGTTGGCAAGTTCTACTTTAGATCGCATGTATTAATAAATATTTCATAGATTCTTCAATGAACGTTGATTTCAAGAATAAGCTTTACTGAACCAAAGACATATAAATCTATCAGAACTGCAGTACGAGACCAAAAACACAGAAGTTAATCAGAACTACAATAAGAGACCAAAGGATCAGAAGTCCATCAGAACTACAATAGAAGACCAAAAACCCAGAAGTCCACCATAACTGCAACAGGAACTTCATAGTTTTATAAACTAATATTTAATGGTGTGAATTTTGTTTCTTCAGCCACTTTGTTCACAAAAAATGACTTGAGAACCTTCATCAATGTTTTTATAACATTATTAGCGATGAAACCAGATATGCAATAGCAGGAAGGATTGGTGGGTTCTCTTTCGTAATTGTTGTTACAGCTTTCACAATGATGGTGTTGCTCTGGATTTACTTGGAGTGCTGTTTCGGAATTATGTTGCTGCCTTTAAGACATTGTTTCTGCAAGTTTATCCTCTTTTATGGAAAACGGTATTATTCTAAATGATTTGTCTTTGACTCTACTTCGTTTAAGAGCCTCGCCAAAAAAATTAATTTTGGTGGAAAATGATGCAACATTTATTCAAACTACATGTCACTCCTGTCAAAATTTCGATGTTGAATAGTTAATAATTCACTGGAAACAAATATATATATATATGTATATAAGTGATAAACGTGTCACAGGTAGTGCCTCGGCTTACTTCTGTAATAAAACTATTTTATTAGTATATAAAAGTCGATCTTCTAAATTACTATTAGCCCTCTGTGGAACCAAAAACTACGCACAAACGATATCAGGTAAAGAATGTTTAATTTAAATAATGGTTTTTCCAAGAAATAAATTAATTAGAAGTTTCAAACTTTAGCCTGAACACCATATTTGATTTTTTTCTGTTTCTTAAGTAGATTTCTATTTACTTCATGTAGATGATTTGTCGAGCTCATTGATATACAACAGCTTCACTTGAAATAAAACTTTTAAATTCGAATAGGTAGAAGTATCTGTTGAAAACTTTGTTGATATCCTAGATGTATTCAAATACAGTAACTTTTTAACTTCATCTCTGCTTACCCATGGCACCAGAAGGAGATATGGCTAAAGGAGTGTACGTTTTAGCTATGTGTAGTATGACTACTTCAATATGTTCTTGATTAGTACTCGAAACTGTTGTGGAAATAATTAAACAGCATAAACATGATTGATATTCTCACAGGACAACAGAGCTTCCTTTCATGATAAAATTTGTACATTAAATTGGAAAAGATGAGAACGACGTTATATTTGTGATGTGCCATAATAATTCTAAGGCCGGATCGATCATTAATCTGAAGATACAATTGCTTCATGTAGCGTTAGATAATTCATTCAGAGATAGGAATCACATAAAAACCACATGAGTAGTTCGTTAAGTCAAATTCAGTATTAAACATCACCACATAGTCACAACCGATCTCATCACGTCCAGTCGTATTTTATCAGACGACCTTGTTCTTTAACAGTAATCGTAAAGCGAAATTTTGATTGTAAAAGGTCAAGTTAAAAGCACACCACTACATTTTACTGTGCAAAGGTGGTGGTTTCTAGCAACCGTTTCTGTACTCTGATTGCACAGAGAACTCTATAAAAGTTGAATCCAATGATGTGACTGGTATGTCTATGTACGGAATAGCAGAAATGCCAGTTCTATTCTCCATTTGCTTAAAATATGCGACGGTTGCAGTGATATTTCGTGTAAACAGTTTAGGCACCTGTGACTTTAGTCAGTCTTCCAGATAAATATATTTATTTATAGTATTGCTACTATGGTGTGGGACACGTGGAGGTTTTTTACAAGTGCCCACCATGTTCGTGGAATCCCACCTGTTACAACACATCGTGCTTTGCTTACCACAAATAAAGTATGACATGTTGCAGGCTTATTTCTTGATAATCCTGGTACCCCAAGTTAATTCATGCACCTTTATTTTCCAATGTCTTTAGATACAAGATATATTCCAGTATTGACAATTTTAAATCTTCCGAACTGAGCATTCTGTTGTATTTCAACGTACGAATATTTTGTTATATGCTCGTCCAAATATAATTAGTTAATTTTCGGCTGCACCACATTACCTACTAAATGCCAAACAATGTCAAAATGTAGGTTTAATGCATAATCATTTGCATTTTCAACGTCGTTTTAATTCATCGTATTTTTTTACTTTATTGTATTAAAAACACAAACAAAAATTAAAGCAGCAAAAATGACTATTTCTCTACACTTTAGTTTCCTTGTTAAAATCCGCACATTAAAAGCTAAAATAGCAGCGAATAATTTATTGATATGAATTTATATAGACATTATCAGTTATTGTTGTTTTTTTGATATACTCTTCAACAAAAGAAACCCAAAAGGCAAAATTTGAGGCATATTGTTAACAAGTTTATTCCGAGTAGTTGTGTGTGACATGTGTGAAACTTTGCACATTCACTGCTGAACATTCAAAGTCTGCAAAGGCGAAGTCCACGCTCACTAATTGAAATTTAACGTCACTCAACGTCAATAACGAATATGCTCCCCGTGAGCATCAATATCTGCTTGGCATCTTCTGCCCATGGAAGCGATGAGATGACGAATCACATCCTGTAGAATGGCAGTCCACTTAGCCTGCAAAGCTGCTGCAAGCTAAGATAGAGTCTGCGGTTGAGGTTGTCGCCGTCGGAGACATTGGTCCAGCTCGTCTCAAACATGTTCGATGGTGATCTGGGAAGCCAGGAAAGAACATTGATGTTGTGATGTCTCAAGAAGACAGTGATGAGTCAGGCTGTATGAGGACGGGCGTTGTCATGTTTAAAAACGTCGTCGACTTTCACCATGAAGGGTTGCACATGGGGCCTAAGAATCTCGTCGACGGTTGCGTACGATCTGATCGGAAATCCCATGCAGCCCTGGTATGGTTGAGGCAGTAGACGTCGCAGTGGTAGTCCTATCCCGAAGGTGACGTAACCGGATGTAGCGATCTTGCGCAGGCGTGGTCACACGAGGTCTGTCAGATCGTGGACGGTCACGAGTTGATCCATGTTGTTTGTGACGATTCTATAGCCTTGTGATGGTGCTTGGGTGGACATTCACAGCTCTGGTAACATCTGTTCGAGATTCGCCTTCTCCTGAACGACCAATGGCGTTGTTGCGTTGTGCTTCAGTCAGTCTTGGCGTACTGTATTGCGTGTCGATGGCTTAACACTGTGCTATGGAAACCGAGAACCCGTCACTTTTATAGGGATATTGCACATGTTGCACTTGCAGAACATGCAGATCTCTCAAACAAATTTAATGGACACGAATGCGTTTTGGCGAAAAATCCGATGTTTTCCTCCGTTTTCAAAGTACACAACTTTTATTGTCATTTTGGTCTGACAATCAGTGCCTTAACACGTGTAACATCACATACTCTGAGCTTGTAATGTTATTACATATATTTCTCCTTAAAACAACAAAACTATCTCTTTTGCGTTTCTTTTTTTGAAGAGTATATTTTGGTAGACGTTATCCAGTGGTTTTATAAACGTTATTGTGTGCGGTACTATGAGATGGTTTTGATAAATATTACTGGGTGTAGTATTATAAAAGATTTTGGTAGACATTGCCGGGTGTAGTATTTAGGATATTTTGATAGATGTTATTAACTTATTCTAATGGGCGGTTTTGATGTGTGCTAATAAATGTGGTATTTTACACTGTTTTGATAGACATTTCTATTATCGGGCCGTTTTGGCAGTCATTACTGAGTGTAGTACTGTCGAATGTAGTTCATCGGTGGGGATTTTAAAAGATATTATTAGGCGTAGTCATTCAGCTGGTTTTGATAGACATTATCGGATGTAGTACTTCTGAGACTTTGAGATTTATTATTCATTATTTATTAATAACAATATTAAGACACAGCACACAATAAGTTCTAGAAAGACTAGAAAAACAATCTCTAAATTTTAAGAAATTTAGTAACTTTTTTCTATCTAGAGATGCAAAATAAACACCGACGCTAATCGCCAGCAATCCGTGTCGTGTTTTAGAAGTAATCATCCGTCCAATCTCTTATCTAGTAGGTTTCATAAAATTCTATTCATCACAAAAGACGATTTGCATAATGATTTGTTTGATTTTTGAATTCCGCACAAAGCTACTCGAGGGCTATCTGTGCTAGCCGTCCCTAATTTAGGAGAGAAAGACTAGAGGGAAGGCAACTAGTCATTACCACCCACCGCCACCTCTTGGGCTATACTTTTACCAACTAAAAGTGGGATTAACCATAACATTATAACGCCCCCACGGCTGGAAGGGCGAGCATGTTTGGCGCGACTCGGGCGCGAACCCGCGACCGTGAGGTTACGAAGCGCACGCCTCAACGCGTTAGGCCATGCCAGGCCTTTGGGTAATGGAAAAACTGTGTTATTAACCCTATTTTCTTTCACACATATACTTTCCCGTCTGTACGAGAACTGAGAGATTGCTGTCTCGTTTCGAAATCGTAGATAAATTAGATGATGTAAGAATGATAATTCTAAAAAAAAAGTACTCCTATTTTCGTTAAATGTATTTGATTTTATATGTTATTAACGTTGAATACTATTTATAGGGGAATGTACCCCACATTAATAAAAAAAAATGTTCTCTGCAAGAATAGTATGTCGATTTCTCTTTCAGCAATGATAATGAGAACTTTGGTCTCTTGAAGTTACTATTTCCAACAAGAACTTTTTAATGCAGGAAGACGATTATTTCAATTAAAAATTAAAAAGACATATAAAAGTAACACTTTACAGTACTCAACTACAGAGGGCAGTGAACCTCTGCTACTGTAGAACGATACTTCTACAAAGGTATTTTCATACTACCAGGAGTACCCGTCCAATGGACCCAATAAACTTCCTTACCAAATTTAGTATAAATCCATTCAAATGAGGCTAAAGTAAAATTTGGTTGTATCTCCCCATTTACTTTGTGAATATTCATACCAGATTTCGTGAAAGTCTGTTTAGAGGGAACAAAGTGGTGATAAAAAACGTAAATTGTGAAAATAAAAATGTGTTACGTATCCCATGTGGACCGAGTAAACTTCCATACCAGCCCCTGCATAGCCAGATGATTAGGGCGCTCGAGTCGCAATCTGAGGATCACGAGTTTAAGTCCCCGTCACATCGAACATGCCTGCCCTTTCAGCTGTGAGGGCGTTACAATGATACAGTCAATTCTACTATTCGTTCGTAAAAGAATAGCCCAAGAGTTGTTGTGGGGGTGATGACTACTGTCTCCCCTCTAGTTTTTACACTGTTAAATTAGGGACGGCTAGTGCAGATACACCCTACGTAGCTTTTTGAAAATTAAAAGAGAAACAAACGAAACATCCTTACCAACTTTGGCGAATATCCATCCATACTATCCATACAGACAACCGACAGTACTATTGTATCTGTTTGATTCTTAATTTTTGTTTTCATAGCTTACTGCCTGAAATTCATGAAATAATGATGTTAAGAAACACAACAATCAACATTAAGGCCACTTCTGTGTACATTTTACAAATCATAAAACTTGTTGAAGGAATATTTTTATCTTTTTCTTTCGTATCTTTTATAAGAACGTAAATTCAACATACGTTTGCATTCTACTAAAGTCATTTGATTGATAATGAGGGGAAAAAATCGATAAATTCAATTTCATGGAACAAAGTAAACTAATTTAAGCAATAAATAAAATATTATTTACCACAAATAATTTTATATATATATTTATGTAGGTTTACTATTTTTGTTCACAGTTACACTGAGATCGATAAAAATGTCGGTATATTATTTTATTCACTACAGCGCCCTCTAACGGAACAGATGTAAATTTACGAATTTACAATAACTCCTCTCAATGAACACAGCAGATTTCACAGTTGATCATTTCTCGAAAATTAACAAACAATTAAAGTAAATAAGGTTTTAAATTACGTGTTGGAAAAATTGGACTTTACAACCAAGTTGCAGTTTAATTTAGATGTAGTTCTTGAAATATTTTTCATGTGTTTATTGAACATAAGCTTAAATAACTGTCAATAGGACAAAAAATTGAAGTGGAATAAATAAAAATCCAGAGAGCTTTGATGACGTACATCTTGTGAAGACGCATACAGTATCATTTAGGTTTGATTTGTTTTGAATTTCGCGCAAAGCTACTCGAGGACTCTCTGCGCTAGCCGTCCTTAATTTAGCAAGACTAGAGGGAAGGCAACTAGTCATCACCACCCACTGCCAACTCTTGGGCGACTCTTTTACCAGCAAATAATGGTATTGACTGTCACATTATAACGCCCCCAAGGCTGAAAGGGCGAGTATGTTTGGTGTGACAGATTCGAGTGCCTTAACCACCTGGTCATGCTGAGCAAAGCGTTTAAGAGTAAAATAACTTTAAAAACAATATTCTTTGGGTGCGGATCACACATGAGATTAAGGTATACTCAGAGTAGCCTCAACCACAAGAAGTTCTTTTTACTTTCGTTCCTACCTTTTTTTAAAAAGAAAACATCATATGACATGAAGCATTTATTACTGTAATTTTAAATAATAATTATTGATAATAATAAAGCTATAACCAATGACGTTAACGATATTACCTTTTGAAGACCTAGGACTAATAATTTAGACGTTACTTATATCTTACTGTGGACTTCCCGTCATGCCGAGGACAAAAAATAAGATAATGTTTTGTAACAGGATTTACACAACATCATTTTTAGCAGCAGCACAGTGGCGTGTAGAATGGCTCCAGTTTATTTGTTTTTTCGAGTACAATCTTTTAGTCAACAGCCCCGTCATCTCTTGATTAATTTGATATTTAAGTACAGTTTTGCACAAAAAAGGTCAATCCCTTTTGATTGATTGATGTGACCATGTCCAAGGCTTCATAGATTAATTTATTCTAATCATGCCTAAAAAAATATCAGTTTGAGGTTAAACTTGTAAAAATCCAAATAAACAATGAAATTGAATCGTGTTTACACGCATCCCAAGCTTGGTATTGCTGGTGTACAAAAACATACCTAATAAAAACGAGGAATGAATCGTTGTGAATATACTAAACAGAAATTTCACTATGTGCAACTGACTTGTATGTATTTTAAAAAACGTAGTTCTTTCTAATATTTAAGCTGCCCGGCGTGGAAAGGTGGGTTAAGGAATTCGATTCCTAATCCGAGGGTCGCCGGTTCGCATCCCGGTCGCACCAAACATGCTCACCCTTTCAGCCGTCAGGCATTATAATGTTACGGTCAATCTCACTATTTGTTGATAAAAGAGTAGCCCAAGAGTTGGTGGTGTGTGGTGATGACTAGTTAGCTGCCTTCCCTCTAGTCTTAACTACTAAACTAAGGACGGATAGCGAGTAGCTTTGCGAGAAATTCAAAACAAACGAACCAAATCCACGGCTACTGAAGATTCTCTCCTCTTTATAATTGCGAATTATGACATCAGTTGAAAAGTTTCACATGATTATTGTAATATACTAGTATTATGGCTCAACAGTTGTTGTACATAGTATTTCTTATTTCTCACATTGTAAAGTAAATAGCATATACTTGAATTACGTTGACTTTCATAATAAATTCAAGTTTCCGAACGTGACACATTTAAAGGATTAAATTTTATGGTAGCTTTCTTAATTTAACGTGTGATTCTTGTTTGCTTGTTTGTTTTTGGAATTTCGCACAAAGCTACTCGAGAGCTATCTGTGCTAGCCGTCCCTAATTTAGTAGTGTAAGACTAGAGGGAAGGCAGCTAGTCATCACCACCCACCGCCAACTCTTGGGCTACTCTTTTACCAACGAATAGGGGGGATTGATCGTCACATTATAACGCTCCCACGGCTGGGAGAGCGAGCATGTTTTGGCGCGAATCCGCGACCCACAGATTACGAAGCGCACGCCTTAACGCGCTAGGCCATGCCAGGCCTGTGTGGTTCTTTATTAAAAGGATGACATTCTTTTCGCTTACACCTTTAAATAGATTTAATTATTTTAATACAGATCTCAACGTGATGACTGTTTAAAAATATGAGGACAAATGTTATTAATCCTAAGGCCGTTTACTTACGACCAGTTTTTAGTTACTATTTTAATTGAATATGAATAACGAAAGTCAATTCACACCTCAGGGTATCGAGTGTTATTCATTATTATTATTATTAGAGTCATTCGAGGCATGATTTAATGAACATTGTGCCAAGAACATTCTAAATTACTAAGTATTAGACGTCGAAAGATTATGCTAGGATTATAACGTTTTGTAAGGAGTAAAATAATGATTTATGATTAATTTAACGATCCTCTGTAATAAATAACGCAAATTTTTGGTGTGCTATACATTATTCTCGAAGTTGTCATTTGGTAGCTTTCTGAACTCTTACGAAATGAAACATGAAAACGTGTCCTCACAAACAAAACACGAGAAGAAAGTAATAATCTAGAAACATGTATTTAAAAAACATAGACTGAGTGCAAGTTGTTAGAATCTGCGAATTAATATAATTTTATAATAAACGAACCAAGCCAATTTTAATAATCAGCAAATGCAGGTTGCAATAATCAACGGATCTATGTTTGTTTGTTTGTTTTTAATTTCGCAAAAAGCTTTACGAAGGCTATCTGCGCTAGCCGTCCCTAATTTAGCAGTGTAAGACTAGAAGGAAGGCAGCTAGTCATCACCACCCACCGCCAACTCTTGGGCTACTCTTTTACTAACAAATAGTAGGATTGATTGTATCATAATAACGCTCCCCCCAGCTGAAAGGCCGAACATTTTTGGTGCGATGTGTATTCGAATCCGTGACCCTCAGATTACGAGTCGAACCTCTTAACCACTTGGCCACGCTGGTCCTCAGCGGGTCAATACACCTATTGTGATTCTATGTAATTTCCGTGATAAATACGCCTTATAGCATATGGTATACATGTTTAAATTTTAGTTAACTAAAACATCATTAGAAATTCAACGAGAAAGGATTCCCAATTAGACACAAACCTGTATAATTTAGTAATACTCCATTTATTGACTTAAACATAATAACAACAAATTCTACTAAAGTTTACTGAATCCTACAAAGAAGTAATAGCTTGTAAAATTCGTACAGTACACTTTCTACTGTTGTGTAGCGTATTAAAATTTCCAAACATCTTTATACTGATAATAGTTGGAGGATATTCATTAAATATTACTAGTGTATAGAGTACAAGAATATAGAGATTAGAAGACATTTTATTATTTTACTTGATTTATCAGACTTTTAAAGACGTTTCGCCCTTAAAACGTTTTAAGTACAATTAGTTTGTAAAAAATATTTGAAATATATATATATATTGTTAGCAAATAAAACCATTTCTCGACTGTTGAGAAAAAGCTAAAGAGGATTCCACCTGTCTGTAACATATCTGTCTTCATACGTGGTTATGTATGCAACATACGAAAGAAGCGACTTCTCAGAGACTTCGTTGACTATTTGGGGATTAAGTGTTACAGCCTTGTATTAAAACGCTAATGAGACCTGCTGAACATCAAGGCCAACGTGGATGTCAAAATGGGTGAACGTGAGGGATTTAAAAATAACATCTATTTATCTTTCTACACATTAAGCAATATAAGAAGAAGGGCGTAGATGAAGTCAACAAGAAATGAAAATTTTAATGGTTTTAATTTCTGTATTTTATGATCTATGGTATACTATATATTATCCCCATAATTAGTTTAATAACCTGCGGATTAAGAGAGGTATATAATTAAGGTAGAAGTATAATCAAAACCTTCTGAGGAGATTTAGTTATAATGGAATGAATGATGAATCAGATCGTAAGAAAACAGCGAGCGTCACCTAAGTCCCGCCTATCTTCCCTATCTGTTTGAGTAAGATAAGATTTAAAGTAAAAAGCTTTATAGTCGTCCAACTACTACAAGTCTGTTTACCAACAATTATATTTAAGCGATAATTTCCGCTTACCTAGGAAATTTAATGAACATAAATTGATTTTTGATTTTGCCCAAAGCTACGCGAGGGCTATCTGCGCGAGTCATTCCTAAGTTAGCAGTGTAAAACTACAGGGAGGACAGCTAATCATCACCGCCCATCGCCAACTCTTGGGCCACTCTATTACCAGCGAATAGTGGGATTAACCTTAACATTCTAATGCCCAAACGGTTGAAAGGGTGAGCATGTTTGACACGAGATTCGAACCCGCGACACTCAGATTACGAGTCGAACGCCTTAACCCACTTGGCCATGCCGGGCCTTAAACGAAACCGAGATTAATATTGATGCAAAAATGGGCTCATTATGTGTTTTATGGAAAATTTGAAATAAGGAAATAGATCAGGATTGAATTTGTATAAAGAAAGTTCGTGATATGTTTACAAAGCTCTCTAACGTTTCAACACATAACGTTAAAACTCTGTACAGATAGCAAATTGCAAAACTTTATTATTTACAACAAAAACTGAAACAAACTATATTTCCAAACATGAAAAAAGTCTGCGTGGATTATAAGATGGGTCCGCTTCTACTTTCGTAGAAAAATAAACAAAAACATGGCGATATGTTTCTTGTTATTTATAATGTAACTTTGTATTCATCATTCAACAAAGACAGTGGCGACGGTATTCTTTGAACAATATCTTAGGAATATACACAGTATAGGTTCACACCACGTATTAACTTATTTCAAACAGCATGATTTCTTACAAATGTCTCACATTAAAAATAGTTTTAATTTGATGCAGACTTGTTTTGTGTCTTAATAGTGTTAATGACATGTTTATGGATTTTCGTTTATCTTTTAGCAGAAATAGGCCTAACGCTTTTGATATTGTGACAGATTGGTAAATCAAACAGTATTGTTATCTACAAATGTTGATTCCGTTTTATTTCACCATATAATAACCTAAATTAATTACGTTATGTAAATAACATATATATATATATATATATATTTACAAAAATGTTTTCTTATTGTTTCGTGTTATTAGTTCATCCTCATGAATTAACAACGCCATTTAGGTTTATAAGACCATTGTTGTAGTCAATGATTTTTTTTATTTCAAATATAAGATAAATAATAATGTTGTCAGTACTATGGTATGTATTTGTTTTCAACAATAAGACAACGCCAATATGGCGGTTCCACTGATATTCAGAGAAACACACATACATTGTTGCTGCCATTGTGGCTTTTACTCTGTCTTCTAGGATAAACAAGAACAAAGTAATAGCTATTTTTTACTTGCTTTAGCCCAAAACAGCTGCCTATAATGTAGTTGTTTTTCTGATTTCTTTCTTTATTTACTTGTTATCCTTGTAAGACATTGTTCGTAAAATTTGAACAGAAAATCAATTTATGACCCCAGAGAAAGAAAAAAACATCTAGTAATGACTGATAATGTCTAATAATTCTATCCTCCATGACATAGAGATAAGTAAGTCTCTACATTAAAGTGCCTTTAGATGGGGTGTCAATTTTTAATTTTGTTTCAACCTTTCAGTTGTTGAAGAGATCATAAAAATTATGTGAGAAAATAGGTGTCACAGTTGATTGCTTAGTTGTTTACATCATTGTAACACTCACAAAATGAGAGTATTGTTGTGACAGCTGTTAAATACGGTCCTTCATGGACCAAATACTATTTACTTCTTTCTCTTTAACTATTATAGTTTTAATCCAGCTTCTTACTTTCTCTTGTTAACTGAGGGAAGGAAGACAGTGCTAGAGGCATGATATAATCCATTGCTTTCTTTTAGTGATTTTATTTGTGGTAGAAAAATTGTCTAACGTCAGCCCAACTTGTATATTACTTCAATCAGTCCAAAGTTCAGTTGAGTTTCTTCTAAACACAGAAAGAGCTTAAATGCTTTGTATTCTAACTCCTGCCCCCCGCTAATACAGTAGTATATCTACGGATTTACAACGCTAAAATTAAGGGTTCGATTCCCCTCGATGGGCTTAGCAGATAGATCGATATGGCTTTGGTATGAGAAAACACACATACACATTCTAACTCCTCTTTCACATACTCCAGTTTTCTTCCTTTCCTCTTTTTTTTTCTTCAAACAATCCTTTTATTCCATTTACTTCTTTAACTTCTCTAATTTCTATCTAATTCATATTCATGTCTTTATGGTTTATAGTTTTATCCTATGCCACCATATTCGTCCAGCGCCTTTTCTCGCAATGCTGTTTCACATACAATAGTTCATTCCTTACCCATTCCAGCAAGTTTAATTCTTTCACCGAGACCACCATTCATTCTAATGAGTCTTAATCAACCGCAAGTCCACCATTCATTCTAAAGAGTCTTAGTCTACCCCAAGTCCACCATTTAGTCTAATGAGTCTTAGTCTACCTCATTTCACCATTCATTCTAATGACTCTGAGTCTACCTTAAGTCCATCATTCATTATAATGAGTCTTAGTCTACCCCGAGTCCACCATTCATTCTAATGTATTCAACACTACTCACAGATCTTGTACAGTACATTTAATAATCTGATTTCTCAACTTTACGATCGTATATTAATAAACGAAGCAGCGATACTTAAAAGTTATTATTAAACGTCACACTAGAGTTTGAAATATCTATATCTGATTTTAGTTTATTTCATAATCTCCAGTGGAATTTAGAATTAAATAAAGTATATAGAAACTAATCAAGAGAATGATATTTAATTAATTTAGTATGGAACAAATATTGTATCATCAAGAGGGTGATACAGTGGATTCAACACGATTTTGTTTGTTAACTTTCGGATATTCTCGCAAATCTGCTTGGATCATTCTGTGCCAACCGTCCCTTATTTTGAACTGATAGACTAGCGTAAAGGCAGCCGATCAACAGAACCAGCCATACAGTCTTGAACTACTCTAGCCTGATACAGTACTAGGATTTGATAGTAACACTTATACAAGACCCATGGCTCCAAAGTGTGGAGTCACATTGTTTTTTTAGGTGAAGCCTCATAAACGGTTGGTCTTCAAATTCACAACCCAGAACCTTAAACAATGGAAACTCGCATATTCTAATACCAAAAATAATATGCAGTGTGGTAGAGTTCTTATAAAGTATTCGACCTTGGTATTTAGTCGTTACGAATTCTAACTTTGTAGAAAAACTTACAACGCGAAATGAATGTCAGAGCAGTATTTATTACTCACCAGCCATTGTGAACATAACAATGCATAACTGCTCAGAATTAACCATATCACTTTCAAAATACTTTAGAATGCTAAATGTGTTCTCTAGTTTGTAATGACGGTATAGAAATCGTATATCGCTTTACAATTACTTACAAGCACAAGAAAAGCTGCTTCGTTAAGTAAGCAAGCAGATAAATCCCTTTTATCTGTGTTTGTTTCTTCTTATCGACCTCGTTTCCAGTAAGTCTACATTTCGTCACTGAAAAGGATTTATATCGCTTCATAACCCTATTAGTTTAACGAATCAAACAGTACAGACTTGTGTTAGTCTCAATAGGACATGAGCCAAGCTAACGAAGAGAATTATGAAACTGGTTCTGAAAAACTGTCGTTATTAGAAAGCAAACCTAGCTCTGAAGACGCATGCACTTGTCGAAGACTTGTAAGTTAAGAGAATTTAACACAGGATGATTAAAATGCATTGAAATATAAGTAATTACTTCTAAATCATATACACACACACACACACACACACACACACACACATATATACACACAAAAGCTTTCTGTTTTGATTATTCTCCAAACTTCTGTACAATAATGACTTTCCTTCTGGCGTTTTACATATTGTAAACTTTCTAAAATTTAGCACTCACAATAATGAATCACCAGATATATAATTATCTTCATCATAATATTACTAATAAAATATAAGAAACTGGAACTAGAATTAGAAAAAAAAAGAATATTTAAATGTTGTGCACCCGGTTCTTTAAACTGGTATGAATAAAATGATCTTAATATTTTCCATTAGTAAATTTCAGTTTATTGTTTCGGAAAACACTGTTCATGTTTCTAGTAATCTGAGGAATATTTCTTATGTTTACGTTACATACTTGATATGAATTGTGTTTAACTCCCGTTCTCTACTTATTCATAATTCTAATGTGTTTCGTTTTTACATAACACGTATTGTGCTCTGCTCTCTTCTTATTTCTCATGTTTCGCTTCATATTCTCGTTCTCCCGTTAGCTCAACAGCGAGTTTTTTTTTATCACTTTACATTTGTTTCGCATTTGTAGCCCTATTATTAGTGACGTATTTAGGTAGGGGCTAGAGCGGACTCAGCTCCAAAACCTATGTTTTTAATGTGGGTCCACTGAAAAGTTTATCCTATATAAAATTACATGGGATGTAGGGTCCACAAAAATTATTTGTAACCCTAATAGCAGTGGCGTATTTAGTTAGGAGTTACAGGGGGCTCAGTCCCAGGGTCTATGGTTTTAATGTGGGCCCATTGATAACATTATTCAATATAACATTACAAGAGATGTAGGGCTCACAAAATTTATTGGCCCATGAGCCCACATAGCCTTAATTCTGCACCTGCCTATTATGTGCTATTTTGTATTCTCTTTATCGACTAATTTCGGTATCTTGCTTATTAATGTTGTTACATAAGTTTACTTTATCTGTGGTGGTTTTAATTGTCAATTTCCATTGTTTATACATTTTCGTCTCTAGGGTGAGTATGTAGTATACTCTCGTACTTTCAACTTCAGGCTTGGAATGGCCGAGTGTGTTAAGGCATTCGACTCGTAATCTGAGTGTCGCGGGTTCGAATCCTAGTCGCACCAAATATGCTCGCCCTTTCAGCCGTGGGGGCGTTATAATGTGACGGTCAGTCCCACTATTCTTGGGCAAAAGAGTAGCCCAAGAGTTGGCGGTGGGTGGATGACTAGCTGCCTTCCCTCTAGTCTTACACTACTAAATTAGGGACAGCTATCGCAGATAGCCCTCGAATAGCTTTGCGCGAAATTCAAAACAAACGAAGAAACTTTCAAGTTCTGATACTTCATCGTAGGTCAGGTGTGGCGAAAGGTTAAACGTACTGGAATGTAAAATCAAAGGTCTGTCCTTCACGTCGTGTTTTCACAAAATTATGCGCCGTACTTTAGAGCTGTGAGTATACTATAAGAGTGACAGCCACATCCCGCTAGCAATTCATATGAGAATAGCCCTTGAGTTAACAGTTTGGTGCTGTGAGTGGGTTATTTTTTCCTTAGACTGTCGGTTGAAAATATAACCACGGATAGCATTTTTCTGTTTTTGGAATTTCGTGTAAAGCTATACGAGGGTTATCTGCGCTAGCGGTCCCTAATTTAGCAGTGTAAGACTAGAGGGAAGGCTGCTAGTCATCACCACCCACCGCCAACTTTTAAGCTTCTCTCTTACTAACGAGTAGTGTGATTGATCATCACATTATAACGCCCCAAAGCTGAAAGGAAAAGCGTGTTTGATGTGAAGGGAATACTAGCCAGCGACTCTCAGGTTACGACGGATAGCGCAAATGACCCTTGTGTTTTTTGCGCAAAATTTCAAAACAAACAAAATACTAATCCTTAATGTCGGATTACTTGTTCCGTACCTTGTATTGTGAATTATTTATTGTTCATTTTTACTACTAATAAAATTGTTTTGTACTCCATTTCTCTCCCTACTATTTCAATATACTGTCGTTGTTCATTGCAACCTATCTTATTTATTTTAAAATATTTATCGTCATTAGTGTAATGATAAATGATGCACAAATGATTGTATTTGGAGTAAAGGCATTACTAATGTAAAACTACACGCGTACTTGAACAGTTGCTGCAAGCTATTCTATTTTATTTTGTTAAATCGTAGTCCTACAAACGTTCGCTAATGAACATTTTCAGTCATTTTATTTATATATTACATGATATAAGTTCAAACTAATACAAAGCATGTGGAACTGAGTAACTAAGCGACA
The DNA here is from genome assembly GCA_011833715.1 of Carcinoscorpius rotundicauda. NCBI lineage: Eukaryota > Metazoa > Arthropoda > Merostomata > Xiphosura > Limulidae > Carcinoscorpius > Carcinoscorpius rotundicauda. Next base: position 56,227,383 of record CM022395.1, read on the forward strand.
AACATAACAGACGCACAATTTCTATCTTTGTTGTTTAAACCACTTCCACTTTAGTAAACACTTGTCCTGCTTTCTTATCGATTTTAACAAACATTTTCAGATGGTGAGCTATTGGATATTTCAATTTCAGTATTTTAACATTAAAAGAACATGAAACGTTAAATGGGTCATTTACGGCATGGTTGTTAAAATGAAATTTGCTGGTGGAAAGTTTTGACAGAATTCTAATTTAAATATTCCAAAGTTTTGTTTACAGTAAACAATTTTAATAGGAATTCATTATCCTTTTATTTAATTGTCAATAAAATTAGGAACAAACAGGCACGTGGATTAGCGCGATATGTGTGTTGAACAATACTACACGTAAAGTGTGAATTAACACATTATTCGAACAATTAAATATAGGCACGTCAACATACATTCATAATCACGTATGTAAATTAGAATGATGAAAACCTGTAACACGATTTGAATACATTATACTTAATTTCTCAAAAACAAATAACTTCTAACATTACTATATCATACAGTAAGATTTTATCATTTCACAACAACATAGTAAGAAAATAAAAAAAATTTAGTTAAGAGTGCTATAAAATTCTAAGACGAAATCGGCGCCGAAAATCAAGTAATTTCAAACAGTAGGGGGCGACTACGTAGCATTGGTAAGCACTGGAGTCGACTAGCATTACCCTAGAAATAAAGTTTTAATTCGCTTTTTGATAGTGCCCTAAACCTATTCAGAGTTTCAGTGAAACGTAACAAACGATTTATCTCTTCTTCCTTCGGTTTGAATCTTTGTATAACTGTCCTGTTTCACAATAAGGTTTCTTTCCACCAGTGCATATAGTACAAGACAAGTTACTATTATGAACAAAATTTGTCACCAACCTGCTACATCGAAAAGTGTACGGTACAATAAAACGTATATGTATTTTTGTAATACTGTGCTCGTATTCATCATTAAACTCACTGTCTTTTGTAGCTAATAACTCAAGACAGACGATGCTATAAAAGTGCTGATGGTTTTGAATCTTTGAAACGACTTATGTCACTCTTGTAAACATGCTGATATTCAAGAATAACCCTTCTACTGTTTATCTGACAAAAACAATGCAGTTCGCGTAATTTATGGTTGCTGACATTTCTAATGTAAATACAAATTTAATGATGTTCAAGTGAATTGAAAGTTAAGCCTAATTAAAAAAGCCAATGTTCTTCGGTGAATGTGTATCTTCGTACTACATTCCATGTGGCAGGTTGGCATATACATGAAAACACCAAATTGTGATTTTCTGCTAAAAAAATGAGTACAAGACCAAAATTCCAAAACTGTCTATATCTCTATTTTTCACCTGCAAAAACATTTCTTTTTACTAAATACAATATAAATTCGCTGAAATACAGCAAATTATTCTCAAAACTCCTAAAAGTATATATTTTGGCATCTTGATTCTCTCCATAATAACTCAAAACGGGCAAGTCCACCATTTTTGTTTGTCAAAGTGTGGGTCTGTGGAAATGCATTTTTGTACGACATACCATATAAATTAGTCAAAATACAGCCAAGTAATTGACCAAATAATCCAAAATTATGTTTTGTTGTGAGCTTTCATAAAAATACTCAAAGTGGGTAAATCCAACTTTTTTTTTATTCCATTTTGTTAGGCGTATGAAAATTCATATTTGTGCCAATATTCATTTTGGTGGCTGTAAATATGAAAACACAAAGAACCATAATTTGAGTTGTTTATTTTTCACATTATAAAATCCTTAAAAAAAAAAGAGATTTAACTAAAAAAGTTTGAGAAAGAAGTTCATCGTATTATACCAAGATGTAATAATTCTACCAAGTTTCAAGTAAATCCGTCGAGAAATGAAGGATTGACAAACAGCTGAAAAGTGGTTAGAAGAACTTTGTATCTCTGCTGAAACATAATTACACTAAAGTGCAATATTATAGAAACCGATTTACGCCTGATAAAATACATTGTTCTGGACGAGTTTAACAGATAACAATATAAGTATTCGATCACAGATGTGAAATCAGCTGCTTATCCCACTGTCTTAACAATTCAATGGAGCAATATTATTTACTCTTCTTTTATATTGGGCTCATTAACTTCTTAACTGATTGGTGTGTTATTATAACCGATTTCTCTGTTGTTCTTGTTTTTGACTTAAGCACAAAGCTACACAATGGGCTATCTGTGCTCTGCCCACCACGGGTATCGAAACCCGGATTTTAGCGTGTAAGTCCGCAGACATACCGCTGAGCCACTGAAGGGCCCGATTTCTCTGTATTAAAAAAAGAGCTATTTGAATAAGTGAGACGCACTTTTTAATCCACATTCATCGCAATCTAAGCCTATAACTGTTATTAAACGGTTACATATAGCTCAGACATTTTGTGCTTTTACCAAATTTATTCTTTATGGTCAGGGCGTTCGACTCACAACTTGTGAAACGCGAATTTGAATCTTCGTCACATCAAACATGCTTCGCTCGTTTAACATTATGGGCGTTATAATGTTATGGTCAATCTCACTATTTGTTGATAAAATAGTAGCCCAAAATTTAGCTGTAGGCTGTGTTGACGAGTTTCTTTCCTTCTAGTCTATTACTGTTAGTGTAAGTAGTCCTCGTGTAGCTTTGCGCAAAATTCAAACCAAACCAAACCAAATGATATTAGTGTTAAAAACAACTGATACAAAGCACTCAAAATGGCAGTAAATGTTGGTCGAATATAATTAAGAGTTTGATATTCTTCAAAATACAAATTACATAATTCATTTCCAAAATTACAGTTACATAAAGATGTTAATTTTAGACAGAATAAAAATTTCTCGACATCAAACGTAACAGTTGAAAAGCCAACAGATGATATATATGGATATAAATATGTAATAGGTTCCTAAGAAGTAAAATAAAAATTAATCCACGAGCTGAGGATCTTGCTTCAATATCACTGAGTTGATATGTAGAACAATATTGTAATGACGTCATCTCATTTATTTAATAATGTTTCACCATGGAAGTTGGCAAGCATAGAATATTAACTGTATTAAAGGTGAATTTTACAGAAAAAGAAAACTATGCAGTCAAAAGAACTACTCATACTGATTAATTTTGCAGGTTCACATTTTTATAAAACATGTGTGCTAATAAATGAAACATAGAACTTCGTGCAAAAAAAGCCCTTTCCGAGTGGCAGTTCGAACGTTTTAGGTTTTACGTTTGCCGCTAGGAAAAGTACTGTGACATAATAGTTGCCAAACAAACCGCCAACACTAGCATGTAAATAAATATGGCCAGTACATACGGATCAACAGAGGCGGCGTCTGTTTTGACTTTGTGTTCTGAACAGTATCGAGTAGCACCACATCAATTCGAACCTACTCTGAACGAACCTAAAACAGTTACTTTTGACACAGATCTGACAAGTTCTAGTGATGAAGACAGTTCCACGAGCAAGAGTAGCGGAACTGTGAGTGATACTGAAGAAACAAGATTATATATTAAAACAACATGCTTTATGAGGTTTATGAGATTTACATTTAATATGACAATGTCAAAGTACTGTGTTAAGATTAATTTTATTATGATTAGTTATGGAAATATGTTATGGAGTTTATATTTGATTGTTTACAAGTCTAGAGTGTTGTTTTTTTAGCATGTATTTGATTACTGCAACATGTTCAAGACATAGTCTTATTTCAATTTATCTTGAAATGTTAAATTTAAAAAGTGGTATTCTACAAACTTCTTCATATTTAAAAATGATACAAAAACATCTACAGAATAATGTATCAACTTGGAATATACTCTATTTGGGACAGATTTATCTACTGTCTAGACTAGGAAATCAAGATTTCACTGATTTTCAGGTGCCACAAATGCAAAACACGCTCATGAATGTGAAGTGTATGTCTAGTTAGATTCTTCAAAAACTTGTACTTTTTAAATCTTTATATTATACTAGTTTTATACCATATACTATCGTTTTATACTGTTGCTTTATATTGCACACATACCTTTAAGTTTGTTCTTTTCGTGATGGAAAGGGATGGCTTTACTTGTATACTGCAGGCTGAAATCAGTCCTCAGCTCTACACGAGAATAGATGGTGGGAACGATCCAGTCTAGTGTCGATGGTTTTTTTCAGTCTCAACCTGTTTGGTTTGAAACCCACGGAATCTAAAACAGTGGGATCCGACACAAAACATGAGCGTTCAAAGTGATCTTCACAAAACTTTGCATGGTGTGAAGGAGTCCAGTTCTTCCTATTGACCATCCGCACCCACTGTCGTCATCTTGCCGGTTCCTTCTCCTTGCACGGAAACGAAAAGAAGCTTTTGCCCGATGCCGAACCGTTTTTACAACCATAATCAATGCAATAAACCATGTTGTCATAAAACAAACATAAAATAGCAATATCAAGACAAAAATTAGTGTAACAATTTATGTAATTCGAAAAAAGCACAGACAGATTTACATAAAACACCAGCACTGAAAGGAACACAATGGTCGGTGCACAACGAAGCGTGTTTGGCAAATATTACGTCATAGTTGTAAGACGTCACGGAAACAGCCGAACGACCGAGAGGTACTTGAGTTCAACGATTCGCAAATTTTTTTCATTTCTTACTCAAAAACTGAAGTGTTTAAAAATATGGCAATCACACAGGAATTATACCTAACCAAAGTACAGTTTCTAAAGCAATTATTAAATTTGTTGAAAATTCACATTTAATATTCTGTCATTGTTTTGATAAATGAAACTTTTCTAACAAATAAAATCCAAAGCTCAAACCGAGACTGTTAGCAGTTATGTATTCAAAGTTTTAAATAATATAAGTAATTTCACTTTAAAAACATTGTTTCTATAGAAGTACTGTTATTAGATAAAGCTATGCTTAACATATCCGATAAATTGCTAAACTAAGCCTTTATAAACAAAGTAATTGCCATACTGCAAAACTCGTATAAAAGTACATTTTGTAAATATATAGTTGTTCCTGTAATTAAATACTTTAGTATTTATAACTTAAGCCTTTGTAAAGTGTCCTGTTGTTATAACAAAATATTTTGAAGAGAAGTAGGACTTTGAATCTGTGCGTGTTGGCATTGCGAAAATAAAACCATAACATCGGTATAAACTATGCTCATGTAACCAAATATGTTACTGTAGTACAACTTTTTCAAGAAGGTATTGTGTTAAGTAAACAAAATAAACTCTTTCCTCATTATTAAGACGCAAAATTTTCATATCTTTTAAGGGCATAACTCTAACTTTTTTACATAATACGCCATTAATAATATTTTAAAAACGTTGAATTAAATTTAACTAATACTTATTATGGTATTAATCAAAGATATTTATTTAAATTGAGTAAATAGTTTACTGTGTAAAGAAATTGTTTATTAACATGTATTAGAAAACATGGAATAAATTTAAGACAGCCTTTCTGATAGATCATATCACATACATCATCCGTTACATAGAACATCAGAAATTTATAATATTTACTAAAACTTTTATCATTGTTTAAATACGAGTAATTTACCCTTAAATGAGCCCCTCCACTTAGCTAGCAGCGAGGTCAAATACGTTAGACAAGAAGATAAACTGTTTATCGATTGTTAACATACTGAAGATGAATAATCCGTGGATGGAGAGAAGGGCGTTTAAAATGTTCAAGATGTTTCAATGTATTTTCTTACCAAATTGTTTGTCCCCGATAACAAAAAGAAACTTTTTCTTTTTACAAACGAATGCAACTATAATATAATTGTGCTTAACCTGTTTGTTTGGAATTGAGCACATAGCTACACAATGGGCTATCTGTGCTTTGCCCACCGTGGGTATCGAAACTCGGTTCTTAGCAGTGTGAGTCAACAGACACAAATAACTAGCAAACTGAAGAATGCAATTATAACGCCGCAGGAAAAAGTATTTCCACACTATACTCACGAAAAAGAATAAAAAAAAACGTATGAGCAATAAAATGTTAGTAAATATTAACATATAAAACTGGTCATTATCGTGTAAAGATTCGCAATTTCTGGCATTTTAACAAAAATACTGTCTCCACCCCACCGTCAGCCGGTAATAAGCTTATAGACTTACATGACTAAAATCCGGGATTTGATTATTCTTCCCATCGAAAAATAGCCCAGTTAGCCTACCACGGGTCTAGCACTTTGAAGAATGATTCGCTTAGATAAACAAACATGATTAATAGCCAAGATGTACACTTGTAGGTAGAGATCTGTACGAAGATATCTAGACACAGAACATTTGTAGGTTTGTAGACAACAATACAAAGATATCTGAACACAGGACATATAAACGCATGTAAACTTCGTTGCAAACAACTTACAAAAATCCTAAAACGTTCCGAGAAATATGTGAGGAAATCTGAAGCATTCTTTCACAAAATTTTCTGATATGATGAAGCTAAAATATAACTTTTCCAGAGAAATGGACCACAGAATGTTTCGAGAGATAAAAAAAAATGGGAATCCTTCAATAAAAAACACCTTGTACTTACAGTTAAATATGGAGTAGGTTCATAATATGGAGATATTTTATCAATGCAGGGAATGAAAACTCACGTTATCGAAAAGCGAATGGATGAAGCCGTATAGCTAAACATTCTACTAAATACAGTTCATCTTGTAAACTGATTGGCACAAGTTTAATTTCGAACACGACAGTGGTCCGAAGCATGCTTGTAAATCGACTCTGTAATTCTTGATGAAATTAAAGATAAAGTTTCTGGAATGACTTTCTTAATCACTACATCTCAATCCAACAGAAATGCTACTGAATGATTTAAAAAAGCCTTGTGTGTTCAATCTGTCTTAGGTGAAGGAAATATGCAAGATAGAATGGCCTAGATTTATCCGAAATGTAAAGCACTGGTTGAGGATTATTATAAATGTCTGAAAGATGTGCTAAAGCAGGGGTGGCAAAAATATTAGTTGAATGAATATTTCAAATAATATAAATTTATTTTTTTTAGAAACGCTGTAACACTTGGGCTAATAAGATAGATAAGTATGCACGGCAACACCGACAAACTGATGTTAGATATTTAGATGACTGTAAACAAAAAAAAAAGAAAATAGATAGATAAAAGTCCTTTTGTTTCCAGAGTAATAAACGGATGAGATTTTTAAGTAAAACGTTGTTTTTACCGTTTTACTGCCTTGATTTTCAAGCGTTATATAGACAACAATGACTAGAACTCACAAAATTAAACCAAGGCTTTTAGTTGTAGAAGAAAGTAGTGGAAAAGAAGAGAAAAAAGAACGACTAAGAAAAAGAACTCGAAGTAAGTAGTGTAGTAAGTAAATCTGTAAATTGTACGTAACTAACGATTTTATTGAGAAATGAAACTAGTAAACAAACGTGTTGTTGTGGACTGAGCTCACGATAGACTTCTGCTGTTTTTCTTGGTTTGCAGATGAAGTTTAGGACTCCTTGCTAAGGGATGTTCTACTGTCTTATTACTCCTTCTCTTTTCGTGAAATGCAGATCTGTTGTTGTTGTTTTGAATTAAGCACAAAGCTACTCAATGGGCTATCTGTGCTCTGCCCCCATGGGTATCGAAACTCGGTTTTTAGCGTTGTAAGTCCGAAGATTTACCGTTGAGCCACAAGGAGCCAATATAGATGTGATGAAGGACTCAATGGTGAGAGTAGATAAGTATGCTAAACAGTGAAAGGAAAACTATCCTATTTTCGTGAAATACTAATATGATGAAGGATTCAGCAGTGAAAACGAGAGTATTCTATTTTTGTAAAATACAGATGTCATGTAAAACTCAAAAGTGAGAGGGACACAAACCTATTTTTACGAAATGTAGATTTGAGAAATGATTCAGCAGTAAGAGGGGCGCAAAATTATTTTCGTGAAATATAGATCTGATGAAGGATTCAGTAGTATATAGGCCTACTTTCGTGAAATACAGATCTGATGAAGGACTCAACAGTGAGAGAACACTATCTATTTTCGTGAAATACAGATTTGAAGAAGGATTCAGCAGTGAGAGACATACTATTCTATTTTCGTGGAATACAGATCTGATGAAGAACTCAGCTTGAAGTCCAAAATGTTGGACAGAAAATCATAATCAAGCTCATTGTACATGTAAAACACAACGCTTTCATGAACTTTCAAAGAAATAGTTTGCTGTTTTTTTTTATTCAAAAAAATCTCAGGACTTTATCTTCACGCAAAAGTCTAGCAACCAATATACAGAAAACATGTTCTGGAGATTTGTTTTTTTAATTCTATCAATTACTTTTGGATATAATACAAGAAACAACTTTCGTTTTTAAAATTCCCTAGACAATTATATTATTTGAGGGAAGTATCAACATTCAATGTGCTTTCTACACATTTTAAAATACTTCTGTGTTTTTGCAAAATGTCAAAGGCGGTTTGAGAATTCACGATTTCGAAAAGATTTCTGAACTAATCACTTATTAACTTGCTGAGTTGAATATTTAAACATTTTCCAAGTTATTTTGTTGTGTATTGGTTCATGCTTACTATATTTAAAATGGATTAAGTTAAATCTAGCATGTTAAAGATGTAACTTTAACCTTTAGAAACCAATCTTAAATAATTAGCATGTGACCATTATACAAAATAAAATGTTACCTCATAATAGCATGACGTCACGATAAAATAATTGAATAATGTTTTAAGAATTTTATAAAAGGGCGCTACAACTACCAGAAAACTTAGTTTAAAAACTTTATCCAAACCTTAAGCATTTTCACTGAAGAGAAATGATGTTTGTCATCCGCAGGGAAAACCAATGTCACAAATAGATGAATGTGCTGGGACACTGCGTTAATCAAAGAACGAGACACGCCATTTATAGGCGTGACACCTACAACCATAGATATTATTAGTAAGTAACGCTTGTATTACTGGAATTAATTTTTATACCTTGAAGCACTAGAGGAGAAATTACGTCACATTCTGGCTCGTTTTAAAATAAATTTCAGTGAAGCGAAGCGTTAACTTTCGTGCTAGACTCGATTTCCTGTGAAATTTAGAAAGCATAAGTTTTATTTTCTGTAATTTTTCGTTAGTTTTATTACAGCTCATTTTTCTCGCATTTTATTTATATGCTGTGTTGTTTATAGCTACTACATAGAGTTTCACGCCATCTGGAACTCAAATATGTATTTCTGGTTAGGGCCAGCTATTGAGTTAGGCGATGTTTATCCCCATTTAGGGTATGCCTCTCAAAGGGCGTCAAAATCGACAATGCAATTAACATTTATTTTCAAAGTTATATGGGGAGGGACAAAGAGTACAAATTTCGCTCACTACAATTTATATGCAAAAACGGCTCGTTTGGGTTGAGAAAATATTTTACATAGAAGAGCGAACAACGTTTCGACCTTCTTCGGTCATCGTCAGGTTCACCGAAGAAGGTCGAAACGTTGTACGCTCTTCTATGTAAAATATTTTCTCAACAAGTGGGTTTCTCGACATCACTGATTATTCGTTCACTACAATTTTGATTAGGAGCGGCTCTATTTCTGGTAAAGATAGAATTTCTAATTTTCAGAGTTCATGTATCAAGCCAAACAAAAACAACAACAAAATATTTAATTGTTTAATTAAATCTCATACGCATGAGTACTTAGATACCAGAATGTTACAATAAATGTTTGTTTATTTGTTTTGTGTTTAACGTAATACCACGCAACGCAACGGAATATCTGCGCTTTGTCCAAGATTGATATTGAAACTTGCTCTTGTGTATAAGTCCTATAGTTTACCATTGAATCCAATAGGAGTTTTATATTAAACAAGAAAGTTATGAGGGTATGCATTGTCAAAAACGCTAACTTAATTTATTTTAAAAAAGTAATAAATTAAACAAAGATTTTCCTGTGACTATCTTTACTAAATATTCGTTAATTTCTCATTGAAATTGTACTTAAACATTCTTGGTTCATCTTAAAGAAGCATTTCTTTGTTACGATTGCAATATCCATCATTTTGTAAATGACTTTTATTACATTAAAATCGTAAATCTTTCGACCAGCGTAAATGATGTTACATAAACTATAGTAAAATATCTTATAAGTTATAAAAGTGTACGGTCAGAATTAAATCGGCAACTGAAAGGTCACTGTATGAAGTACAATGGAACAAAAAAAGAGGTTCTCCCGCTAGGTTGAATATTTTCGTTAAATATCTTTTCTTAAGCCTTAATAATATAAGATTTCTTGCACGACGTAACATGGTAAATGATATTACATAATCATATTTCTTAGGCCTAAATAATACAAGATCGCTAGTGCGACATAATAAAATAAAGACATGAGACATAAGAGATAATATAGAATCATATTTCTTTACTTGCATTAAGAAAATTTAACCCATAGCAATTAAAAATATTTCAGAAATCTCTGACACCTAAACTTCAATAAAGTAGTTTCAAAGTCGAATGAATTGAGATCTGTGAATTATAAAAAACGGATTTTATTATACATTTTTGCACATTTCTCGTTGGTACATACACTCGGTCATCATATATTTCTTTTGAAGTATTAAAACTTAAAATATCCTCTTTCACGTGTTTTATCAAACTTATTATAAATCTAGAAATTTCTATTCTTTGTAAGGTCAAACGTATTATGACTTAAAATGTTTCAGTTCATTGTAAGGTCAAACTTATCACAACTCAAAATATCCCAGCTTAAGTTGATCGATTACTAAAAACGTACTACAAATCAAAATATCCTCACTGGTGTCTACTACTGAACATTTTCGAGTGATATATGTTAATAATTAAACAGTTTTATTTTTGGGAAAATCAGAGCTTCTTTTACAGTACTGATATTGGCAAGTAATGTGTTTCCATGCACATGTAATATCGAATTTTCGTAGTGAAGTTCTTGCTACTGAAACTACTTTTACTCGGGTGTAACATCGAACATTAATCAGTAAAACGTATAATTAAATCTGCTGTTTATTCTTTATTTTACTGCTTTGAGCTTTCGAATAGAAATGTTACAAGATAAACTGCTGGCTCTCGTGTTCAACATGAAGCTTTTTCCCGCAATAAGTTGATTTTGAGAACACTTTTTATTTGCATTTCTTCTAATGTTGAAAGTTTTTCTTGTAAAGTGTGATTCTACTCAAAAGTAAAGTTCTCCATTTCTGAACTTTCATGAAAGCAAACATAAATACATAAATTCGCTTCTCTTTCAAGAAAAATACAAACTTTTCTCATCCCACTTCCACTGCAAGTTTCAATTGGTTTTACAAAAATAAAAACTTTTTTTCAATAAAACACAACGAACAGCATTTGTTTTATAGATCTTGATTGAAAAAAAATCTCTTAGAGACATTTACGGGAAAAATAAAACGTTTTTACCCTGTCTTGCTCTTACTTTGGTTCAAAATTGTTACGGTAACTACATTTAACATGTTAAATATCTTAGGTTCGGGGCGTGAAAGTGTTTTCGTAAAGTCATGTGACCTCTTCGCTTATGTAAGCAAGTCATTATAAAACGCTGTGAATGTATTATGTCTTATTAACATGAGAAAACAAAAAGCTATTTTTGGTAATTTTTTCCAGGTTCCAATTTTCTAAAAACAGCCGTTTCTTGGCGTTTTTACTAGAATGTTATTCTCAGTACTAAATAACATTATTACCATTAGCAACCATAAAATTAGAAATCACAACTGAGTGGTGAGATTTATTATGATATGATATGAGCAAGTGGCCAAATGAGGTGACTTTTCTTAATCGTTGGGGATTTGGTTGAATCTTCTGTTTTAGAAGCTGGATGCTGAACTACTACATTTAAAGTATGAAAACCAGAAGAACGAAACATAAAATGCTTTAGAAAGTTATTATTATCTATTAATTCAGATGAGTAAAGTGTCATGTGATATTATCATCATGCGCTTCTAGTGAGGAATTCGACAACTTTTGACACACGAGAAAATCAGTAGATTCACTCTGAATTGTCCTGGTTACTGAAAACAACTGTTCATCAACAACAGACCGTTTTTTTTATTTAATATTGACGTTTAGATCTTTCTGTTTTACCATAAAGCATATGCTAGGGTTCAGTGTGTAATCCCTGACATATACATTTGTGGAGCGCTCCATTCGTCGCATATACAAAGTAGATGTACTTCCGCATGGTCCTTAAAAGCATTTTGTTTTCAGAGCAAATAAAACCAAAATTAAGCGAAACAAATATTTGTATTTATTGATTTTTGAAGTTCATATGCTATAATGTGTTTTAGCTTACAGAGTGCGTAATTTTATTCGTGATTCAAGGCATGCACATATTTTACTGACGTTACGAATGTACAAATTGCAATTTTACATGTCCCTTATGTAATGTTCTTTTATTACCGACCGACCGATTAACAATACACTAATGTATAGTGGTGTGATTGGTTAAAACAATGACGTATTTGGCGGCCTTCAGCCCCATTTCAGGAGCATTAGAGTGATAAAGTAGTGTGCCAGGTAATTTGTTTAAGATATATTTATAAATCCAGAGAAGTAGTCATTTTATGGTTATTCTGAAACATAATGGTTAAAAAAAAATTCTTTCAACTTTCAAAGGAACTTAATAGCGGGTGTCCATTCGATAGAAGTCCCTTGTCAAAGTCCATTTTTCTCGATCATATATTCAGACATCTGTCAGTACAGCTTATTAACAGTAGACATTAAAAGGAGCACAACTGTTATTAAGCTTGTGACTACCGACTGCTGTTGATTGATCCACGAAAAATACGATTGGATAAGCTTTTAAAGCGCAATAGACAACGTTAGTTTATGTCTCTGTTGATCAATTCCTTCAACAATGGTCAGGAGTTGGCTAACTTAGACCATGCAATGTCATGTATATTACAAAAACAAACAAACGGTCATACAGCTTCTGTAGACTAGTTCAAAAACCATTGACATCAGGATTGTTTTATTTTGGAATTTCGCATAAAGCTACTCGAGGGCTATCTGTGCTAACTGTCCCTAATTTAGCAGTGTAAGACTGGAGGGAAGGCAGCTAGTCATCACCACCCATCGCCAACTCTTGGGCTATTCTTTTACCAACGAATAGTGGAATTGACTATCACATTATAACGCCCCCACGACTGAAAGGGCGAGAACGTTTGGCGCGACGAGGATGCGAACTCGCGACCCTCAGATTACGAGTCGCACGCGTTAACGGGTTTGGCCATGCTGGGCCTTAGATCAGGAAAACAAGAAATACTGGTGCTTAGAACGCAATCCCAACGTGAAGAGGGAAAAACTGGAAGTGTATGGTGCGATGTTATAGGTTGCTTTTCGTTATTTTCTGTACACGTCATAAAGGTTAGAATGAGAAACACACGAGAGGCGCCCTGTGTAACTTACACAGTTCCCGACTGTAGGAGATGCTGTAACAGTGGGAAAAATGTTTTCGTTTTAGAAGGTCGAATAAGATCTAGAGCGTAGCTTTATTTTATTACCTCCAACTAATGCATTTTACCATCGCCTAAAAAGACTTTTCCAATAAAATAATACAGTAATTCCCTCTGCTCTTTTTGTCCAAAGTTAGTTTGATGCACACAACATTGATTTATTTGTCTTTCTTCACTGGTACTACTTCCGAATATTACTTGGATTGAACGTATATAATCAAATGTGGATGTCGCTGTTACCAAAATAATATTTTACTGATACCTGAGGATTTATAAGTTTCAGATCATAGTCATCGAAAAAGGGTAAATAAATGATACCACACTAGTAAAGAAATAAATGTTGATTTAAACACTATTATATAACGCCGGGTCTGACGTGACCAGATGGTTAAGGCACTCGACTCGTAATCTGAAGGTCGAGTGTTCGAATCCCTATTACAACAAGCATGCTCGTTCTTTCCACCGTTGAGACGAAAGAATGTAATGGTCAATCGCACTGTTCATTGGTAAAAGAGTAACCCAAGAGTTAGCGGTGAGTGGTGATGACTACTTGCCTTCCCTCTAGTTTTACACTGCAAAATTAGGGACGGCTAGTGCAGATAGCCCACATGTAACTTTGCGCGAAATTAAAAAATAAACAAACAAACATAACGTCGAGAATGTAATACTTAATAGCTAAATGTAACTATGGTTCTATGTACCACATTCTTCTACAGACCAACTTAAAGAAGAAAAACTGGTATTTTACAAACAAATAAATATAAAGACAAAAACTAGTAATTAAAAGAATAAATGTAATACCAAACAACAAATATTTTGGGCATAAATGTGACATCATACAAATTATTTAATAGTTAATTGTAATAAAAAGGAATTATTACTTAAACTGTATATGTGACAGAGAAAAATAATATTTAACAGGGGAACATAACTAAGAAATTTACATCTTAGAGCTCTATCGGACGTTGGTAAAAACAATATCAGAAGGAAGTTATTACTAAAGAGGTGAATCTAAGAAAGACAAATCCAAAGTAAATAAGTCAATGTTTACGAAACTAATACATAAACGTAACAACAACAAACTAGCGTTAAAGAGAATTTCATGAAAGACAAACTCATGTCTATGCAACATGAAACCAACGCGTAACTTAACAAGTAACTTAAAAATAGCAGACTAGATAAATGTAAGGAAGATAAATTAACAGGCAAGAAAACGTAAACAAAACCAAGAAATGAATTAGAGGGTAAATATGAATGGCAACACGAATTCACTAGGAGAGTGTATCAGCAAACAAATAACTTAATATGAAGACGGTATAATGGACACTAAACAAGTGTAAGTAGCTAGAGTCTGACAAGTAAGAAATTGTAAACGTAACAAATTTATGTGAGAATAAATATTAAAGAAGTTGAGTAAAAGGTACTTCATGTTAATATATATGATGTAGTCAACAAAACATAAGATTTAATGAGTAGTGAGTGGCCTGGCATGGCCAAGCGTGTTAAGGCGTGCGACTCGTAATATGAGGGTCGCGGGTTTGCATCCTCGTCGCGCCAAACATGCTCGTCCTTTCAGCCTTGGGGGCGTTATAATGTGATGGTTAATCCCACTAGTCGTTGGTAAAAGAATAGCCTAAGAGTTGGCGGTGGGTGGTGATGACTTCCCTCTAGTCTTACACTACTAAATTAGGGACGGCTAGCGCAGATAGCCCTCGAGTAGCTTTGTGCGAAATTCAAAAAAACAAAACAAATCAACAGTAGTGAGTACAGGCTGAAATCGAAATTATAGCTGTAACAAAGAGTTGTATGTTAATGATGTGAGAAACGTGAATAATAAATTAAACAATTTTCAAGTTATTTCTTGTTGTGAGCGGACAATGAAGAGAAGAGTTAAACTGGTTCTATATCAATGTTTAATGTTAAAATGTCAACATTACTCTGTACGACTACTTGGCACTAACATTCGTGTTATTATAAAAATAAGGTTAAGACATATTATTGGATGCAATCACGGAATTAATTATTGGACATTTTTCATCATCACACAGGTAACCATCTAAACATTACGTAAGTTCATAAGAATATTCATTTTGTTATTCAAAATAACTTTGTTTTAATTGCGTTATTTTTAACGTGTCTTATAAACGTTATGACAAGAGCATATTTATTATTCATATGAATAAGTAACACCATATATCAATTATGCAACTTCGAAACACGCGTGTACGCGTTAAAAAGTCAGCATGTAATGTTACACAAAGGATTAAGAATGTATGTTGCTTAAAGACACAAATTGCTAAGACTGACTTTAATTCA
Source organism: Carcinoscorpius rotundicauda (assembly GCA_011833715.1). Classification (NCBI taxonomy): domain Eukaryota; kingdom Metazoa; phylum Arthropoda; class Merostomata; order Xiphosura; family Limulidae; genus Carcinoscorpius; species Carcinoscorpius rotundicauda. The sequence goes on from CM022395.1 coordinate 56,243,170, forward strand.
AACCTAGGTCAGATAGTTGTATTATACAACGATAATTTTCCCATGTACTACTATACGTGTCTATACTTTCCACCAAAGAAAGCTCACTTTCAATTTTTAAATATTTTATTGCCTTGTACAATTGTACTGAATACATTTATTGTCTTTCAAATAAAAAAGCTACTATAAAGACAGCATTCCCAACGTATTTCTATTTGAGAACAAAACACTCAAAACACAATATCATGTATAATACTACTTACGATTTCTGTTCTAAGCGGTATGTCTATACCGCGAGGTTTATCTCGCCATGCTTCCAGACCATTTGTTAAGTCACTCATTGGACACATGGTCATCTTAGGATCTTCAGGTGTCAAAGAATTTTCGGTGGTTGTGCCTGACGGTGTCCCAGAAACTCCACGAACTTGAGGACACACTCGGACAATACAAAACACCACCGTGAAAATTATAGTGAATTTTGAATTAGGCAGAAGGGAGTAAAAGTTCATGTTGATGGAGAATGAGTTTATTGAAGGATATTAGAAAGGTTATAAAACTAAAATAAAAGTATGCGTAATGTTTGACCGCTTCAAAAAAAAAAGTGTTCCGTTCTCTCTGTTAAAGGTAAATATCACTAGCTTTTCTATTTAGGAAAAATGGCTGAAGTCTCTATTTACTATTAATCTAAAAGAGTTCTGTCAACCGACTAAATATTTGAAACAAAAAACATGGTACGAACTTGAGAAACCTAAAATTTTATAACGTATCGAAGACCTATTAGTAATTTATATGAAGTGCTGATGAATCGTACGAATAGCGGCACAAACCCTCACTTCTCTCATACGTTCAGAAGGTTGTGAAGAAAATACTTCCTACACCACTGGTTTCGAGCCGATCCCAATCAATACTTGCTGAATAAAATAACGCACCTTATAAACTGATAAATATAGAGGGCAGCAGTGCTTCATCTTGAACATAACATATTTTTAAAGTTCACAGACTGAAAGTAATCGGTAAAAGAAGTGGTTAGATCATTTTATATTAATTAATTTTTAAATACCTGGTATTTTATCCAGTAAACCTAGATAATACTAATAAACAAAAAATATCACAACTAAGAAAGAAATATATTTGTTTGATTGCAGTATTATATTAAAGAAATATCCTTACACTTTACTGCACAGTTTAATGGTTAGAAACAAAATATCATAAGCAAATTTGTATTTTTATCTAGATTGTTTTGTTTTTAAATGTCGCACGAAGCTACACGAGGACTATCTGCGCTAGCCGTCCCTAATTTAGCAGAGAAGACTAGAGGGAAGGCAGTTAGTCCTCACCACCTATTCTTGGGATAGTTTTTCATCAATATATAGTGAAATTGACCGTTACATAATAACGATACCAATACTGAAGCGGGAATCACGTTTGACGTGACGAGAATAAGAACCCACGACAATCGGAGTACGAGGCGAACATCTTAACCCACCTTGCCACAACACGTAAATACAGACTGAGAGACTGTTAAATATAGTGACAGTAAAGAGGTATTACTAATAGTGGTATGAGACATTTTTATATTTTACCAACAGTAGCACTTAGGAGTTTTAGCGTAATAATAGTGGAAATAAACAAACTGTAGCGTCAAAAACAGTGTGTAGATAAGACTTGTACAAATAATGTTTGTGTATTTGTGGTAGCAACAATGTTATAAAAACGTATTGGTGTAATGAAAACAAAAAATTTCTATTTTATCTATGGTAAAGAGAAAACCCACCTGCATAGAAAAATATAGGTGTAAAAACGGCTGGTAAAGATTCAGACAAATTTAATGTAACGGAGCGAACAACGTTTCGACATTTTTCAGTCATCATCAGGTTCACAAAGAAGGAAAGATGTAACTGACCGATAGCTGACCATCTTTTTGAAGGGAGTTATTTCATTGGGTGTAGGAATATAGGGGTCGTGCTTAGATGTTTGATTTTATTTATTAATATAGGTATAAAGGTGTTCCTTTGTACGAGGTCTGTGTTTCTCTGTGTGGGTATTTGGGGAGAGAGAGGTATTGTACGAGGTCTGTTAAAAAATACGCGGACTGTTTGAATTGCGCGGTTCCAGTTAGTTTCAGGGGAATCCGCTTAGTGTCGCTAGGTTTACACAGATCAGCTGATTACGACGTCATTTCCCGATTGCAGATATCTTTATTTGTATACTAGCTACGCGATTTTGTCGTTTGGCGGATTTCAGAATGAATGACCTAAAGGAGCAACGACTTCCTGTGAAATTTTGTGTTAAACTTGGAAAATCTGCGACTGAAACTTTTGCTATGCTTAACACGGCTTACGGTGATGTTGCTATGAAGCGTACGGCATGTTTCAAGTGGCATGAACGTTTTAAGAATGGTCGACAGTCCATTGAGATGATGAGCGTCCTGGACGTCCTTCCACGTCAACTGACGACCCACACGTTGACAAAATCAACACCCTGGTGCGGGCAAATCGACGTCTGACTGTTAAGGAGCTTGCTGAAGAGTGTGGAATATCAGTTGGATCTTGTTACGAGATTTTGACCGAAAACTTGAAGATGCACCGCGTTGCTGCGAAATTTGTGCCTCAGAACTCGTGAGTTTTTGGCTAAACACTCGATCACCCTACCTCCCCTACTAATCTGACCTTGCTCCTTGCGATTTTTTCTTGTTCTCCAAACTCAAAAGACCCTTGAAAGAAAGAAGATTTGAGACGATTCCCGAGATTAAGGCAAATGCGACGAAGGAGCTGGAGGACATTACAAAAGAAGCGTACCAGGACTGTTTCAACAAGTGGAAATATCGTTGGGATAAGTGCGTGCGTTGGGGAGGAGAGTACTTTGAAGGGGTCCCAGACCTGTAACTTCTAAATGAAGCACATTTTGTTTTATGACGTCAGTCCGCGTATTTTTGGACAGCCCTCGTATTGGTTTATTTTGGGCTTGAGTCGTTGTATAAGTAAGGCTTTTTTTAATTTTGCGATTGTTTATGTTTGTTTCTTTATTTAGTATTTAGAAGCTTTATATTGTTATGTTGTGCAATTTGATTTGCAATGTTCGAAAACGTGTGAAGATGACATTTTGTGTTCTTTGAATTGGATTTCCATTTTTTTTACTTGTTTCTCCAATGTAGAAGTCGTGGCAGTTATCACATTGTATTTTATAAATAATGTTGGTGTGGTGTTTGTCAGTATAGTTTTTACACAGTATAGACCTTAGTTTTATCCCTGGTTTTTGAATACATGTATTAACTGTAATGTCACATTTTGTTCCTAGTTTTTGCCAGATGTTGGTTATTTTTCTGCTGATGTCGGGAATATATGGCATGCAGCAGTATATAGTTTCGTGATTTTTTGATTCGTGAGATACATTTACTTTTGTCAGTTGATTTTCCTTTTGTCTAGGTGTGTGAGTATAATGTTTTCTACGGTTTGTGGAGGAAACTTATTGGTGTTGATATAGTATCGTTTTATTTTGTCGAATTCATTGTTAATTTTATCTGGTGAGCATAGTTTTATGGCTGTGTTTATTTGGTTTCTTAGTATGTTGAGTTTTTGTTTTGTTTCATGTGCTGAGTCTCAATGAATGTATAGTCCACTATGGGTGATTTTTCGGTGGATTTTTGTTTTAAATTGTGTATCGGTTTTTGTACTTTTGAGGCTAAGAAATGATATCTGATTGCTTTCATTTTGTTCCCATGTGAAGTTATTGTTGGGATGTATACAGTTAATGTGATTGAAAAATTAAGTGTGTGTTCCGTAGATGTGAATCCTGAATTCATGTTGTCTACATATCTGTACTAGTATAGTGATTGATGTAATGTTGTGTCAGTTGGTTGTGTTTCAACTTGCGTCATAAAAATATTGGCTAGAACTGGTGATACTGGGTTGCCCATGTTATAATATACTTAATGTATATTATAATGTCACTATATTTAACAGTCTCTCAGTCTGTATTTACGTGTTGTGGCAAGGTGGGTTAAGATGTTCGCCTCGTACTCCGAGGGTCGTGGGTTCTTATTCTCGTCGCGTCAAACATGATTCCCGCTTCAGTAGTGGTATCGTTATTATGTAACGGTCAATTTCACTATATATAATCCAGATTCAAAGAACAACAAAAGTCACCTTCACACATTTTTGAACACTGCAAATTAAAAAAACACAACATAACCATAAAAAACAAATAGTAAATAAAGAAACAAACATAAAGAAACGTAAAATTTAAAAAATCCTTATTTATACAAGAACTTACGCCCAAAATAAACCAATACAAAGGAACATCTTTATACCTATATAAATAAATATAATCAAATATCTAAGCACGTCCTCTACATTCCTACACTCAATTACATAACCCATTCAAACATACTGTCAGCTATCGGTCAGTTGCCTCTTTCTTTCTTTGTGAACCTGATGATGACCGAAGAAGGTCGAAACGTTGTTCACTCCTCTACATAAAAAAATTTCTCAACCCATATTAGCCGTTTTTAGATATGTATTTTCCATTTTATCTACTCCTGCATCAGAGATCAAGTTAACAGAGCCTACTTTGGACTTACAGCCAGTTCTTCCTTATATTAATGTTTGATATTTAATTTTCTATATACAACTGTGACTAAATTATTGACTTTTCGTCAAGCGTTGAGATATCACTCTCCGGAGACTCAGTTGATGTGGAAATAAAAATGTGAATTAAATATACATTTATTGCGCTGCTTTCGCTTCCCTCTCGTTCATTAACTAATACGTTTGTGCTTACTTTGTGAAGATTAGTGAATGTACTTCAGAGTGATTCTTGAAGTCAAGTGCTCTTAGAGTTATTGTTTTAAAAACAGTTTCTTGCTAGAGAAGTCAGCTTTCATGACAGCATTGGCTAATGTTTTAAGTTTACAGAGAACCAGAAAGTAGCAGAGAAAATATCCAGTATTTTAGGTTAATTGTTTAAAGAAACATTTGTGGTGTAAAAATACTATAAAGCATGAGATGGTTAAAACTGATAAGCTAATTGAATTCGTAGTTGGATTGATTTAGTACGTATGACGTTCCTTATAAAATTCGCTTAACAAAGCCTCATTTTTAAGGTAATTTCAGCCATAGCTGTATGAAATAATCTAAAATTAATAGATGAATGTATTAATATTTGCTGTTATCCTGAGAAGAGTTATTACAACACAAGGGTTATGACGTATTATCAACTGTACGCTAACCTCGCTGATATTAGAACATTACAAAATTAGATTGACAAAAGAAATAAAATACCATCGAAATTTCACTAAACTTAAAATGTTATCACAATCACATAACGCTACTAAAATTTTAACACGGCCACATTAAGATACGAAAATGTTGACACAGTCACATTAGGCTACTAAAATATTAACATAACCACATTAAGATACAAAAATGTTGACACAGTCACATTATACTACTAAAATATTAACACAATGACATTAAGATACGAAAATGTTGACACAGTCATATTAGGCTACTAAAATATTAACACAGCTACATTAAGCTGCAGAAACGTTACTAACCATAATCAAGTTAAGCTACTAAAGTGGCTCGGCATGGCTAAGCGTGTTAAGGCGTGCGACTCGTAATCTGAGGGTCGCGGGTTCGCATCCCTTTCGCGCCAAACATGCTCGCCTTTTCAGCCATGGGGGCGTTATAATGTGACGTTAAATCCAACCATTCGTTGGTAAAAGAGTAACCCAAGAGTTGGCGGTGGGTAGTGATGACTAGTTGCCTTCCCTCTAGTCTTACACTGGTAAATTACAGATAGCCCTCGAGTAGCTTTGTTCCGAAATTCAGAAAAACAAACAAAAAACAAATCAAAAGCTACTAAAGTATTTATACAGGCACACTATGCTACGAAAGTGTCAACAAACAACATTAAACTACTTAAATGTTAATCGTATCACAATAAAGAACTGAGATTTTACCAAAACCATATTAAACCAGTAGAGCTTCATGACAACGTCACTAAACTACTAGAATTTTATTACAGCCATTAGAGAAGGGGCTTTTGATAAGAAGTGATGGAAAATTTTCGAGCTCTGAGAGAGAGAGAGATTATATACTTATATATTATAACTCTTTTCTTGAGATAAGTAGTATTGTTTTGGTACTAGTTATGACATAGACCGTTAGCCCTAACTTACTGTTGTTTTTAAGGTAATAGTAATATCAAAATTATCAAATACGAGATTCAAATGAAGAATTATCATAACTAAGTAAAAAAACATCGATTTATCTTAACAGTTGTAATTAATGTTTTTATTATTCTTTGGTAGCTACGGAGAATTAATTGTATTAGTAAATTATTTAAATTAACACTTGTTACATTGTTCTTTGTTACTAGTCACAAAGGGGTTATCTATACTCTACCCACCAAGGGTATCGAAACTCAGTTTCTAGCAGTATAAACTCGCAGACATACCACTGTGCTGGGGCCCGCATGGTGTGAGACTCGTAATCTGATGGTCGCGGGTTCGCAAACCCGTCACACCAAACATGCTCACCCTTTGAGCCATGGGGGCGTTATAATGTTCCCGATCAATCCCACTATTCATTGGTAAAAGAGTAGCCCAAGAGTTGGCGGTGAGTGGTGATGACTAGCTGCCTTCCCTCTAGCCTTACACCGCTAAATTAGGGACGGCTAGCGCAGAAAGACCTCGAGTAGCTTTGCGCAAAATTCAAAACAAACAAACCACTGTGCTGCTTTGGGTTATTCAGTTATGTGCAACAAAGATGAGCCGTTGTATTAAATCACGCCTGCGGTACTAGTAATTAATTATCATCAGAATTAATTAATAGGGAATTTGACTGTTAGATTAATCTACAATTTAATATATAAACTGTAAACTAACTTGGTTTTCGTTACATGTACAGTTATTGGATGGAGAGATTATAAATTGAAAGTAACGACTAATAAAACCTCAGTATGGACAGAGATAGCTCAGAGATAATTGGAGTGTAAATTTATTGAGAGCCATAGGTGCCAGGATTGGATTATGCTGGATATCTGTGGGCTTGATTGTGACTTAAGAGGCTCAGAAAGATACAGTACACTACACCTGAAGAGCTTGCTTACGTGAGGATAATTTAGATATAGCTTTAGGGAAGATTGCGCTATCAGAAAAGGGAAAACAACATATTAAGAGTAGAAATCACGGAAACGAGACAGAAAATTAATAGGTTTAGGGCTGAGGCTGCTTTCCGGAGAGTGAGAATTAGAGTACAGGTTTTTAAGGGTACCCAGTAGTATAGAGTTCAGCTAGCCTTCAGGTATCAGTATTTAATAGATGTTGAGCATTTGGCTGTTTACAATGAGAAATGATGTGATCAAAAGGTTTACTTACACATTCGATGATTCTAGTTTATTATACCGATAAAGTTATTTGTAATGCCGAACGTAGAAAGACAAGAATTAGAATCTGCTTGCCAGGTGCTAAAGATCAGGACATCAAAGATGAATGATGTTGGAAACTGTAAATCAAAAGATCTTCCAGAATGTAAGAACTCCTACAGGGGTTTAGGGTTAGAAATAGATGTCATTCCGGATTGCTTCCCCCTGGCTAGATGCATAATGAATTATTTTGCAGAATCCAATACTTAAATTTAAGGTTAGTATGTAAATGTTTAAATGTTTTACCCGAGGGACAGTTTTCACGTAACGGTGAATTACTTGTTAGAAATGAGTTTCTCTTAAACAGGTTAGGTATTTTGATGCTAAGGAAGACGATAAACATATTCACCATAGATATTTTAAACTAAATTTGCATTGTAGTGAAGGAACCTAGAAAAATGGAAATAAACAATCTGCTAAAGCGACAAGTAACTTGACAAAAGGGGATTTATAGTGTGTGAAATGTAAAGATTCGAGAATAAACTTAGATGATGTTATTCTGATATTTAGCAGTATTTTGTTTGTTTACAAATAATCATGAAGCAACACAATTGGCATCAGTGCTCTGACCCCCCACACACACACGGGTATTGAAACTCAATTTCTAGTAGTGTAAGTCACTGAGGAGCAGAACTGTTAAGAACAAAATGTATGAGTTTAGGCTTTTAGATGAAATGGAAAATGATACATAATATGAGTCACTGAAACAGATTTGTGGAGCATCAGTGAGAAGAATTATTTTGAAATTTCAGCTTATAAATTATTTAATAGAGATAGTGTTTTAACGATGAATGGAACTCTTTAAATTAGGGACGAACATCAGCCTATTGAGATATAATACATAAAAATGAAAGTCAAAGGGTTGAACATAAATCCAGTGGTCTTAAGAGCAGACATTTTTAATCGCGCTTCTTACAGACCCTCTAAGCAAATAGATGAAAGTCAATGAGAAATTGCTTAGATTAGGGTTCTGAAAAATAACAAAAGTTGAGTTATATACACATTAATTGTGCTTTATGGAGTGAAATAATAAGGGAGATACTTCTTCTAGTAGTTCAAGATGCTTTAGTATAACAGATTCTTAGAGATATAACACGAAATGATGCCCTTTCAGAGTGAGGACAATTTTATAAAAAGTGATCATTGATCATTGTATGACTAGACTTGATGTGGCCTGGCATGGCCGAGCGCGTTAAGGCGTGCACTCGTAATCCGAGGGTCGTGGGTTCGCGCCCGCGTCGCTCTAAACATGCGCGCCCTTCCAGCCGTGGGGGTGTATAATGTGACGGTCAATCCCACTATTCGTTGGTAAAAGAGTAGCCCAAGAGTTGGCGGTGGGTAGTGATGACTAGCTGCCTTCCCTCTAGTCTTACACTGCAAAATTAGGTACGGCTAACACAGATAGCCCTCGAGTAGCTTTGTGCGAAATTCCAAAACAAACAAGACTTGATGTTTTGCTACATATTCAGACAAATAAAAATTAAAGTTTAATATATAATTTTCATAATGTTAAGGCTGTGGTAAAAGGTTTATCATCAGTGAATTGGAATAATGAGTGACAAGGTGATGAGAACGAATTTAGAAAATAAATTGCTTTTAATACAATCTAAACATGTTTTTTGAAAAAATAAAGTGTAATAGAAATGATGAAACTAATTATATTATCAAATACATAAAGGAAAAATATCAATGATAAATATTTTAGTTTAAACTGACAGGCAGATTTACAGAACTATATGAGAGGTAAGGATTCGTTTAAACGGAAATTATGAACTTTAGTGGGTTTATGAGAAAGACTGAAATATTAAACCAGATAAAGCATCAGGGAGAGACATGGTTTTTGTCCATTGTTTTAACGGAGACCAAACATCAAGTAGTCAAACAATGGGCGTACTGGATATTGAATAATTGCTAACATTACTTGTATCTTTAAAGGGATGATACACATTACTTAACTTATGGTTAACAGGGTAACTTATGGAACAGTTAGCCATATCTGTGTAGTGGAAAACTTATATATGGTTTAATAAAATAAGTTTAGTAAAGCTATATAGTGCAATACGAGATCATAAAAGGAAACCAGAAGGGATTCCCTTACAGAAGTGTTTGCTAAACTAATCTCTTATTTTTTTATATTACCTGTTGTCATGATGATGAAAATAATATAGAATTGGTGCTCTGAAATTTTCCAAAATCATATGATGAGACACCACAAAGAAGACTGGCTGAAACGCTCAAACTTGTGTTTGGTGAAATACATTAAACTCTTGAAAATTTCTAGCTGAACTCAAGATGTTGACATATTAAGGAATAATTTAGATCACTTTGTCAGATAAATATCTGGCAAATTACTTTTAATCGTAGTAAGTGCAGGATAATGCATAATTATCATAATTTTGATCATACATTTAATAAAGATATAAATCATGTGATTTGGAGAAAAGAAAGTTACATAGTGGTGGATAAGTCAATCAAGACATTAAGGTAGTTTTATCTAATTAATTGTAACCGTAATAATGTTTTAAGATATATTTACAAACATATACCTCACTTGGAATGCTTTGTGTAGCTTTTGTCTCCTTGATTAACTAAGAAAGGATATTAAGAGGAATCCTAGTGGGATAAATCTGATGGCAAAAATAAAAAATTATATTGTTTTTCCAACTATATACAATAAATTTAGAAAAAAATCTTTCTAAGGAGCAAATTGCTCGTAAAAAGAAAGATTCAAAAATTCAAAAATCCAAAAGCATGAGAAAACAAATAACAGACAATATAAAAATACTTAAAGTAAGAAAGAAAAATCTTTGTACATATCTGAGAACAAAAGCCATTTTTTTCAATTGTTTCTTATTTTTAACCAAATTTGGTTCACAAATTATATAGGAGGGTAAAAAATTAATTAAGTGTTTAGAAATTAAAGGAAATTGATGAAACATAAATGTATATTTTGTATAAGGAATTTTAAAACTTCAGCAAAGAGAAGATCGCGCAGTGTAATCAATTTGTTTTTTAGGAAAATTATTTAAATTTTTTAAAACAAAAACAACTAAGTTTATACATATACAATTGTTGAAAAGACAAAATTTTAAAATTAATTATACAATTTTTATCACGGAAAATATTATAAATAACTTTAGAATGGAATTTTTTTATCCGAAGCAGGTGAGATTTGTATGCACCACCCCAAACAATCAAACAATATTGTAACACAGATTGGAATAAACTATTAAAAACAATACTTAAAAAATGTATAGGTAAATAATGTTTCAACTCTCGTAAGTATAAACTAATGAACTTCTTAGTAATACTCAAAATATGCTCGGCCCAGGCTAACCGAGAATCTAAAATTACACCGAGATACTTAAAAGAATTAACAAAATGAAAACATGGGCAGTTAAAATTTCTTTTGGAACAATTAAACTCATAATATTTAAGATAATTCAAATTAAAATATGGTTTGGTAAATCCAAATCTCATACAGAAAGTTTTCTTTGCATTAACAATAAGCAAATTTGCATCAAACCACTTCCGAAGGATTCCCAAATCAGACTCAGCATCACTTACATTTTCAGAATCAGAATTTGAGTAAATCAATGCTAGATCATCAGCATAACCAATGAGCCTACCTTTAGAGGCAAAGAGAAAATATCATTTACATAAATCAAAAAAAGTATCGGCCCAAGAATCGAACCTTGAGGAACACCAAATTTAACAAAAGCCTCTGAAGATTCGTTTTCCTTAATCCTAACAAACTGCCTTCTATTTAACAAATAAGAACGAAACCAATCTAAAACAACACCCCTAATTCCACAGTGCTCAAGCTTAGCAAGTAAAAGAGTATGAGAAACAGAATCAAATGCTTTTTTCAAATCAAAGAAAATAACTAAAGGGCACATCTGTTGATCCATTGTTTGGACAATATGGGAGACAAGCACACAAATTGCTTGTTCAGTACTTTTACCACAACGGAAACCAAATTGCATTGTATGAAGAAAATTATGTTTTGTTAAAAAAGCCACAAGCCTAGTTTTCATGGCAGATTCAAAAAGTTTTAAAAAGGTACATAACAAAGAAGTAGGCCTATAATTTTCAACATTTTCCCTATCACCACCTTTAAATATCGGAATGACAGTAACAAGCTTTAGTAAATTTGGAAATTTGCCCTGAATAAAAGAAATTTCAATTAAATTTGCCAAGGAAACAGAGAAAAAATCAACATGTTTCTTGACAAAAGCAGACCTGATAGCATCCCATCCAGGACAACAATCCTTAAGTAAAAGAATATAAGACCGAATTTCAGTGACAGAAGGCGGATATAGAAACATACAGCTTGAATTTATATAGCTAAAAGAATTTAAACTTATACTAGTATCAGGAAACAAAGTGGCACAACAAATAATAAAATAATCATTAAAAACCATAGGTAAATCAGGTAAGGAAGGCAAAATGCTTTGTTTGGTTTTAGAACCAGTCAAATCATTAACCAAAGACCATCTTTGTCTTAAATTACTACTTTTAGAAAACTGAAAAGAAAAATAATAAATCTTCTGACTTCGAATCTTCGTAACTACAAGATTTCGAAACTTCTTATAATTTTGCTTTAAAGACAGTTTTAAAGGATTTTTTCGAGATCTGTTTGCTAACCTATCACGTTTTTTTATTAAACCAATTATTTCATTTGTAATCCAAGGTTTTTAGCTTCCTATATTTCTTAGAAGTAATTAAAGTGCTTGATTGACTAATCACCAATTGAATAAAAGAGACAAATCTCTGATAAGATAAATCAATAGGAGAATTAATATCTAAATAAGAAACATCAAAAAGTTCAAACTTATCAGCAACCAACTGATTATTAATTTGAGTACGTGAAGACAAAGAAGATATAGGCTTAATTTCGTGTAAAGTTACTCAAAGACTATTTGCGCTACCAGTCCCTAACCTAGCAATGATTGGCTAGAGGGAAGACAGCTAATCAACAACATCTACCAGTAACCCTTCGACAGCTTTTCTACCAATGACTACTGGGACTGGCCGTTCCATTGTAGCACTACCACAGCCGAAAGGACAAGTATTTTCGATAAAGGGGATTCGAACATGCAGCATGCAAATTGAGAGTCGAACGCTGTAATTACGAAACCAAGATAGGCCTTACTTATAGAAATAACTTAATATATCTTATTGTGTTTCGAAGAAGGGTAATATATGATCTTATAAACGTCTTGGAGATTTAATGAGGAATCAATAAGATAAAAGCCTGTAATTTTTTAGTGATATATTCTAAAGCGAAGATAACATGAGAGTGCAAACGCAAACTCTGGAAAACAGGCAAAACTCCAGTTGAGTCAGCTTTATTTTTCAACAAGGAAATCAATGCATTTTTACAAATATAGTTGGGCTTAATTTTTATTTTTTCAAAAGTAATTATTGTTATTTGCTTGTTGTTAAGGGCAAAGATACACAGAGGACTATCTGTGATCTGCCACCACTGACACTAAAACAAGGTTTTTAGCGTCATGAGCCTACATACTTACCGCTGTACCAGAGTAAACTACTGCATTTTTATATATATATCAGTCACATTAAACTATTAGATTCGTGTCTAGTTTTTGTTTTGTTAAGTAGTTTATAAAGCCATTAAATAAACTGTTTTGTTGTTCCTTTCGAAACTTGTAACTATATTCTACTAATTTAAGAGTTGTTAGAAAGGTTCGCCGAAATTTCAGTTTTTTTTTCTTTTTTGATTATTATTGGAATACTATCGTAACCTTCCCCGAAAAAAACCACCAAAAACACTCCAACTTTGAAATAAAGCAGGAATAGGAAGATATAAATGTTGTTTATCGTTTTTTTGTTTTTTTTGGAGAACGCCTGCCAAGAGTAAACGGTCTTCGTCTTTTCTTACTGAGTTTAAATGGATCCATTTGTAATTGGAATCGGTAGAGCTTTACCAAAATAAAAGGATACATAAATAAGTGATTACTACTTATAGAATTACTAAAGAATGATTCAATGCATTGTTTAACCAATCAATTTGAATTTTTGTTACAAATGCAGTTTTTTAAAACAATGTGTATTAACGTATAAGTTCGTTTAACATCAGACAGACAAACAGAGAAGAGCTGTCAAGGGAGATCCATTTATGGACCAAAAGAAATACATATTTCGTCGAGTTAGTTTTTGTAAGGTATGTATATTATGGATGATGTTTTTTTGCACCAATTACCTGCTTTAGAAATAATTAATCAAGCTTTACCCTTCTACCTTAAAATAATAATAATTTCTACTATATAGTACAAAACACTTTCCTAATTATGGCAAGAGGTTTCTAACTACTACTTGTAATGAAGCCTATAAAGTGTAATGTTTATTTACCACACTCATTACTCAAGTTCGTATATCTTTTAATACTGTTTCTTTATGAAATCATTTTACCTTTAATAGCGTGCATAAATGAACATATATCTATTTTTTCAAAAACTTACCGTGTTCACTACTTTATCATGTGATGAAATATATGATATTTGCATGTCTCTTTTCAAACATCCCCTTGCTCTTTAAAGCGTTGTCTCTTACTCCTGTATCTTTTCACCTTGTTTTTGCTCCTCTTATGATTACAGTAAAGCATCCTTGTGAAAAATTAATTAATCATTTGTTCATATTAATTAAAGACTCGCCTTGTAAAGGGTACATATGAATCTAAGGAAGTAAATATAATTACAGTAAAAGTTGTGTTCAGCTCGTTTTGTTTATATACGAGCATATTAACTTATTAACAAACGCAGCTATCGAATTCACCACCTCTCTGTGGCACCTAATTAACCTAAACCCATGTGATCCCACGAGAGATCACAAGACTCGTTGCAGCTAACTTGTATTAAAAATCTTAAAAGTACACACTGATGTACATCATACAACTACATACGTGCATACTTAGTGCAAAAATGTGTCTACTGAGTATGTTACACAATGTATACGCAGAATACATTAAATGATGTGTATACAAATTACTTTACACAATGTATGCACAGAGTAAATTATACCTTCTATAAACAGATTGCATCACACAATAAATAGACGGAGTACACTAAAATATTTAAAATTATATATTTATGGTTAAACATATTTTCTAACATGCATAGAGTCTTGACAAAACTCCGCAGTTATGACAGACGCTCTGTAATACGACATCAAATTCTGATCGCCAAAACCGATTAAACGTTTCTCTGAACATTTGAATTATGCTTACACAAAATAAATGTGAGGCAATATATTTTAGTTTGTTCCTTTTTTGTAAAATTGATATTAATTACTGATATAGGTAAGATATAAATCAAGAAATTCACTACTTTTACACATTATAAAGATTATAATGCATTGTTTCATCACTTGGGAGCTTTTACTGTTAGCGATATTTTCGTCCATAATCCAAAAGATACGATAAGTTTAAAATATTTAAGTTAGTCCTAATCCATTTACTAAGCTAAAAATGCTGAATAATCTTTATAACTATAACATTATAATTACGTATTAAAAATAATATAACTAAATATGTTAAACACTCCATTCAATACTCTTAATGTAAGTAAAATAGACTATTTATTATTGAATACATACATAAGCAATAATGATTGGATTCATACTGTTTCATGTGCTATCAAATAAATCAGTGATCCCTGAAGAACTTGATACCAGCATATGCAAAAGTATACGTATTCTTCCATAACAATGTCTTGTAACCAACAAAATGACATACACGACGTCGACAGTATGACTTTAGCCTGACATGTAAGATAAATCATTATAACACACGTTAATGTTTTGTTATAGACTCTGGTAGTGTGACAGTGTAGACGTAAAGTAAAAACCAGTCACAATTAATTAACAAATGACAAAATCGTACAATAAATTACAAGAATATCGACAATATAATTATAATATAACCAACTTAACTGTAATAATAGAAAAAAGCATATACTAAATATACTATTAGGTGTGTCTAACACATCTAAAGCTGACTTTAAGGCCACACTTATCACTTTATAACGCACGTGGAGTGTGGACCCAAAAGTAATAAATAACGTTAAACTCTAAATAACCACGAAAGTATTCGAGATAATTCCCTATAATATAAAACAATGATAGTAAATATATTAATTTTAGTTTGAAAGCAAAACCTAATGTAACTTAACCAATGATGTACTGTTATCCTATATAGGAACCTGTTACA
Organism: Carcinoscorpius rotundicauda; assembly: GCA_011833715.1. Classification (NCBI taxonomy): domain Eukaryota; kingdom Metazoa; phylum Arthropoda; class Merostomata; order Xiphosura; family Limulidae; genus Carcinoscorpius; species Carcinoscorpius rotundicauda. The sequence goes on from CM022395.1 coordinate 56,258,807, forward strand.
TAGCTTGAATTAACTGCAACTTTTATTGTCTCTTTTTAACACAAACACTAAACAATTGACTCTCTGTACTTTGTTCATCACTAAGAATCGTGCTCCAGATTTCTTAAGCTCACCACTGATTTATAATCTAAACTAACTGGAAACGGAGTGCATTAATGGTAATCACAGTAATACCGTGGTTAATTATCACCTTACACAACTTCTCAGATATTAAACAGTAGATGTGAAAGATTTGGAAAGGTCGTAATGTTGTGCAAAAATTGGAAACAGATGACTAGGTGATGGAAATTATATGTAAGTTTTGTCTTTGGTGTAGATATGTGATTTCCTTGGAAGACATTTGAAGTTAAATTTCAAAACTATGTTGTTGTATTTTAGGTGTAACAGATATATATAGATCTAGATTTTCAATGAACGGGAGGTATGTTTTGAAAAAAAATTAAACCTACAAATTATCAGACGTTTTATGTCCCTGACTTATCAGAGTCATGTAGTATTATTCATGTGTCCCTAACATGCCATAAAGGTTTATTATTACTAATGTTTCCTTTCTTCGAAAGACGGCAAATGTCATGTTTTTTTTATATTGGACATTTGGGTCAAACCCGATGCAATACTTTTGCTGTTACCTCCGACATTAAAATGACGTAATTATGATTTCTGGTAACAATGTTTTAACTCCACATTACAACTGTGTTTCTAATTGAAAAAAATAAAAGACTGAACTTTGGATACATATACTAATATATTTTAGTGATGTATATCTCCATTAAGGACGTATTGTTCAAACATCCATTAGTAACAGCGAATATTAGTCTTATAAAATGAAATAAAAATCCCACAAAAATATCGGAAAAGTAATTATATTAAATCTAAAGGTCAAAATCGCAGAGAATGTGAAGAAAGAATAAAATTTTCAATGCTCAGTTAATGAAAATTGAACATGGAACATCTTAAGAAAACCAATTGAGCTGTTTCAGTTGTGAAAACTCAAAAGTAACTCTAAGAGAAAAGATTATTTTCGGTATGAATGAATGTTAAGTGTCAGTATCACAGTGAAAGATCCAGCAATTAATTATAACATTCTCTCTCTTTCTCTTTTCCAAACATAACTTCCATTAATCGAAAAGTCTACCAGTTTTCTGGATCTCGTTATTAATTGCCAACTGTACTGAGATATGACTTTACTTACTATTTCTCCTATTTTTAAAGATATAAATCAGTTTCGTGATTTATCAATAATTCAGCTTCCATCAAGTGGATTAAACGAATGAGTCAAGCTGCTAAATGTAGAAATGCGCGTATAGAACATTAGTATTTCTTATCACAAGTAACAACTTACTAATCACCAATGCCCAAGGCTGCAGTTTTGACACGATCATCATTAACCACAGGAAAACCTATCAAGAAACCACATTAAGATGTAAATGCTGTTACTGCTTCAAAACTGACGAGAGTGATGCAGGAACTAACTGAACATTTTCAACTTCACTTGCATTTAATTTCTGAGGTTGTGATTGATAAAAATTGACGTAATATATCGTTTTAACGACATTCAATCAAACGTGATATTTAGTTTTCACATACATTTTGATAAAATAACATTTAACAGGACTTGATAAACAAGTTGATGTAGTGACTTTTAATAAGGCCTGGCATGCAATTTGATATAATGACTTTAATAAGACCTGGCATGCAATTTGATATAATGACTTTAATAAGACCTGACATGTAGTGTTTTTTTTTATTGTTACGTTTATTCAGGTCTGAAATACGGTTTCATATTGTGATTTTTAATGTCCTAACATTTTTTGGGGGGGAGGATTTAATTTAAAAGGAAGCTTATAGGTTTTATCAAAACCACAATATTAAATATTTACTTAAGTGTTAGCAGCGTAACCTGTACAAATGATTAACAAAGGTACATAATTATAAATAAAAGATTCATAGTTTTGTTTAAGACTAATGTTTTCTCAATTTAGACTGTACATCAGTTTATTTATGTAAGACTTCAGTTGTACAGCGGTATGTCCACCGACTTAAAATGCTATAAATCGAGTTTTGATATCCGTTGTGTTTAATGTAAAGAAAACGACACGAGAAACAAGATAATTATTTTCTCATATCAGCACTTCTTTATAATGTTAAAATAATAAACATACACCGTTAAAATCAATACACAATTAAATTATTTCAAAATAATGACTATTCATGTTTCGGCGTATATTCATATTTCATTACTTCCAACGATTATCGAGTACTAGTTGTTATAATAACTTTAGGTTGAACCACTACTGTTGCTTTTTCCCCATAATATGTTGAGTTTTACTCACATGTTCTGCTATAGCCAAATTTTCTGGATTTTTTCTTGTTTATACAAGTCTTATGTTCGGATATACGATATTTTAAATTACTGGTATATTTAAACAACAAATATTTTGCTCTATATTTAAACTGATAAAGACAATTTAACAAAATTTAATTAATATTGCATGTGTGTTCCTTAAGTAAAGCCACATTGAGCTATTAGTTGTGTATACCGAGGGTTCTCGAACCCCCAATTTTAACGTTGTAAATCCGTAGAGTTATCGCTGTATCAGCAGGAAACTTATGCAATACTGAATATGATATACAATCAATGGATAGATTTTGCATTTATCATATTGAATGCAAATGTTGAAGTATCTATATTGGATGAACAAAATGTAATTTAATTTAATCTATCTAAAAACGTTTCGATACCTGTTCTGATATTACAGACAGGCCACGTGATATTTAAGAAACTATAAACTGTGAAATTAATCGCTTTCAACTTCACTCCTGTAGGTGACGCGTGGCATGTCGAAATAGATATTCATTATTGTAAAAAGATTTTGAACTTTCTCAACGTAGATATTTTTTATCTATGTCATGAGATTTTATGTTTAAACATACATCTCGTGAAAAGCATCCAAAGCATCAAAGTCAAGGATAACAACGCATCTTTAGAACGCTCAAAAGGAACTAGAGCTCATGCAATGTAGCAGCTTCTTTACGTTTGGAGTAATGGTTTACTGTCCTTTTGCACTAACGTTATGACAAATCATTTAAATATCCTCGGTGCTGTGAAGAACTTTTCATATTGGGAGAAGAACAAGTAGATCTTAGTTTTTCGTTGATTTAGTTTCAGGATTACTTTAATGTAAAATCAAATACTGACTACAATACAAACATATTGAAAACTAGGGAAAAGAGAAACGTACAGCTGAACAGATATATCCACTGAAATCCCCAATGAGATGGAGAACTTGGAGCATTCAATTTCAGAGCCCAACTTAGTATATTATTATCTTTAAAGTATATGTGGGTGGTAAATCACCACTATCATAGATGTCGCAGAAAAAAACGAAAACTACCCAAACTTCGATCGATTCAACAATTTCCCTTCTGGTCTAAAATATGGTTTTGCAGTTTCTTGTAGTCATTGAACAGTAAGTGATGGATGACTTCTTTTTTCTTCAGGAGTTTATCCGAGTTAACTGCCTTAATTCTATTAGGAATACGCTTTGTGAAAATTAGATAAAATAAACGTCAGATGTTAAATTACACGTTCTAGTTCGTTCATGGTATTACGCGGCAAAAATCTACAATACATTTTGAAATATAGATAGTGTTAAAAAGGAAGGAATATTATTGGATACAAATCTCTCTTCATGGATAAGAATTCAACGCTTATCTTGCAGAATATCTTAGAATTCCAAGTTCCAATGTAATATCAATACGCGTGGATACTCGACTAATTTGGATCAGTGTAGTAAATAAATGTAATTGTGAAATATGTTTTAAAGAGTTTGCTAGATGAAGTTATAGTTTGAGGTAGTAGTAATATGAGACACCTAGAAATATTCTATCTGGATTTGATCTCTCACATTTTCTTGAGACTTGAGGAAAGCTAAAAACCCGAAGACGTAGACAATGAGGTTGTTAGTAAGTCAGTGCAATGCTACAAATTGTTAGGTTCGCTGAAGATATGAGTGAAAACTTTTTCTAAGTGACTGTTTTGTCTGTGAGTTAGTCTAAATCAGTGAGCTTCTACAATTTGGGGTAGAGGGTATAAAACATTTTCCTTTCCTTCAAGAGGAGTGGACGTTTCACCGAATGTTTGTGTTTGTTTTGGAATTTCGCACAAAGCTACTCGAGGGCTATCTGTGCCGTCCCTAATTTAGCAGTGTAAGACTAGAGGGAAGGCAGCTAGTCATCACCACCCACCGCCAACTCTTGGGCTACTCTTTTACCAACGAATAGTGGGATTGACCGTCACTTTATACACCCCCACGGCTGGGAGGGCGAGCATGTTTGGCGCGAACCCGCGACCCTCGGATTACGAGTCGCACGCCTTACGCGCTTGGCCATGCCGGGCCAAATCATTTCAATACTAATGTAAAGAGTGGGATAATTAAAAAGCAATTTAAGACAGCGAAAAGTGTTCTAAATAAGATTAAAATGATGAAACAGAGCATCAAAGGAAAATCTAGAAGATATAGATAGAAAAATAAAATTACAAAAATTAAAAGATCAAGAGCAAATTTAAAAAAAAAATTGAAAGAGGGCAAAGGAAAAATACAGAAATCCGAACGAAGACAGAAAAATAAAAATAAAATTAAGAGAGACAATAAAATAAAGACCAGAACTAAAAATTATAGAAATTTAAATGAAGAGCTGAGAAACGGTACTTTAAGAGAGGATTTAAAAGAGACCTGAGATTTAAAAAAGAATTGATTTTTATCTTTGTAGCTAAGCTTATTTGTTTGTTTTTATTTTGCCAACGACGAATATCGAAACCCGGTTTCTAGTTTCGTAAGTCCACAGACATATCGCAATGCCATTGAAGGGCTAAACAAATTTGATTGTAAACGAGATCAAAGAAACAATTATACTTAAACCTCAAAAAATCCATTAACTTTGAAATATGATATAGGAGAAGAAAATGGAGGCTACCAAATAATGTATTATTGCAATGTATATGTATGTAATATCGTGGTTAAAAATAATCTAATCCCAATGTTTAATTCTCTAAGGAGGGAGGTATAACTGATTTACCATTATACATTTAGTTCAGTGCCTACCTTTGTTTCTGTATAGTTTTCTTCTCAGCATGTGACGGATATTTTTGACTGTATATTGCACAAGTTCCGCCTGTTATCGAAATTTACAGAGAACTCTTGACAGTATAAAAATGTACAATACTTGTTTGAGGAAATCGTGCGAGAATATTTTCAAAAGTTTTACAAACTATAAAACGTACCTAGCCGAAGGAAAAAAATATTATTGAACAGCTATAGTCAGTGTACTACAAGCTTAGGAAACTATACCTGTGATCAACGTCTATTAATCGGGAAGGTACAGAATTTGACCGGTAACGTTTATAAATTTCGAACATTACAAACTGTTTAGCATCAGTGAATAGCTTCGGACATTAGTGTTTTTACGAGAACATTAAATATCTTTGCTGGTGATACGGCCTGGCCAGGTGGGTTAAGGCGTTCGACTCGTAATCTGAGGGCCGTGGGTACGCAACCCTGTCGCACCAAACATGCTCGCCCTTTCAGCCATGGGGGCGTTATAATGTGACGGTCAATCTCACTATTCGTTGGTAAAAGAGTAGCTCAAGAGTTGGTGGTGGGTGGTGGTGAGTAGCTGCCTTCCCTCTAGTCTTACACTGCTAAATTAGGGACGGCTAGCACAGGCAGCCTTTGAGTAGCTTTGCACAAAATTCAAAACAAACAAACATGTTTGCTGAAAGGAATCAGCTTGTACCCGGTGTGAGTCCAGTCAAGAAAAAGACAGCGTTAGCTCAAGCGAAGCGTAGTTATATCAACTCAGAATTAATTTGCTTGTCGTGGATCTGGATCATCGTTAAAATATTTAGTTCTAGACCAGATATAAGACCCAGTTTAATTTGTAAAACTGTTGTATATAAACCATCAGTTGTAATAACTATTAGTATTAACTCTTATTGCCCCCCAGTGGCTCACCGGTATGTCTGCGGACTTAAACGCTAAAATCCGGGTTTCGATACCCGTGGTGGGCAGAGCACAGATAGCCCATTGTGTAGCTTTGTGCTTAATTCAAAAACAACAACAATAACTCTTATTATAAATTGTATTGATTTTATTATGTTTGTATACTTATATATATTTGTGTTAAAACAGGGAATTGTGTTTTTTATCTTGTTGACAAATAACCTAAATTTAATGTGTTGTCATTTGATCAACTATTAAGCTCAAATTCAGTTCTGGATATGTGAAATCTTAATACCCAACATACGTAACATAATAAATCGGAGACTTGTCGGAAATATATTATAATACGTAACATGCTGTACCGCTCAGGGCTACACAAAGTTCATGGACTACTTCATTTATATCATTAACTTATCTAGTTTCAGAATTTAGTTGACTAGTTAAATAACATGGCCCATAGACTTTAATGGAAAATTGCTATGAATACAACATCAGATTCAGTTTGAAATCATTTTTAAAGTAAAAGACTAGAATAGTGAACAATATTACTTCAGTTTTGCTACCAATTTAAAAGAATCAACTGCAACAATAATAAGTTGAACTTGTGAAAGATGGAGAAAAGGCTTCCCAGTTATCTTATCCAGGTGCTCCACGCAAAGTGATGGATTCATTGGCACGTGCCCAATTCATAGATGCTATAGTCATAGTGAACGATATGTTAATTAAACTAATGCAAAGTAGATGTACAGTTGGCAATAGAACATGAATCACTTAAAGTAGCCTACAGCCAACTTAAAGCACTGTCCAGAAGTCACAGAATTTTCAGACCAAGTAGCGTGGAAATATTAATTCTCTGATGATAATCTAGCAGAGATAAGAAGTTATTGACAATTAATGACTCAGAATGGAATAGACACACGGCACAAAATAAAATATTCCGGTTAAACCTTGGTATTGCGTATGACTAAACTCTGATAAAAGCTTTTACTTATAGAACTGTTTGTTTGCTCTTTCAGGAAAGAGAAGTAAACTACAGGATGAATGTTTCATCTGCAAGTTAGAATGACATGTAGTGCTGAAAGTTTACGAAATTCCCCTAGAGATGAAAAAACAAAAGATGAACTTGTGCAAACAGGAAATGGGCATACAGAACGCAACATGTTACGCGAGTAACTGACATCACTGTCTACGATCAGGAAATTCCTATGCACTATACGACACTTACATAATCAAAGGTTGGATTTCAAGTGACAACAAAGATGGGCGTACATGATGAAAAAGATGGCCAGTCTGGAGAGGACAAAAGTAGAATCTAGAAGAAAAGTTGGTGCAAACGAATGACTTAATGATGATACAACACTGAAAATTGTTCTGAGTTTCTCTATTTAACGAGTCCTCTGGAATTTTCTTGAAATTTATGGAAAATGTTTGAAATAGTATAGGACTTCACATTTTTTAGTTTGTGTTGTAGATATGTAAAGAAATTTAGCAGTTAAGTGACTGAGTTTTAGTTGTATATTATATATAAATATATATATGTGTGTGTATGTTGCTTTGTGAGGTTGTGGAACTTGTAATAAAGTGTGTAAAATTCTTCCCACTTTTAAAAGTGAAATTAACTTTGCATTATTTTCACAGAATTGTCAAATATGATTCGCTAAGCGGTAGAAATTATTATACTAATATTCAAAGATACAGTTTAGCAAGATGTTTCGAAGCACAAGAAGTAAAGACGGTAAGATATTTATTTACCTTTGTCTTGAAAATGTTCGTGTATGATTAACCAACTAAAAAGGCAAGTAAGCTTCCAAAATCTTCATATTTGAATATTATAGTGGACGCTTATATAACTCTTTCTCCTTTGGTTCATATCTTTTAATTCATCAGGCTATTTGAAATAATATGTAAAAGTTAGGTTATTTAAACAGACAGATAGAAAAACATCACTCACGATATGAAATTTATCATTCAAACTGAAAAGAACAGTTGCACTTTGTATATTATTTTCAAACGATGCGTATCATAAACTTTACGTATAATGTATGCACAGTTAGCATTATATGAATAAACTATTACACAACAGTAGGTATTTAACTTATAAAAGTCCAAGAGAAAAACTACGCGGAAGAGTCCAATTTTAATAGAGAACAAATGTTGTAAATGATAGTATGTTGTTTAATACTGAATAACTAATTGCACACTAATGATAAAAGAGGATAAGATAGTAAAGTTCTGGGTTCTAATTGACATTTGTAAATGTAAAGTTGCAAAAATGATTTTCTGCTCGTGTTAACGTGTGATGCTACCCTAACTGATCATTACTGTCCACAATTTCTGAACTTAAGGAAGTTTGTATGTAGTTTCTTAGGTTGATCATCTAGTATTTGATTTACTGAAGAAAAAGAACAATTTATTTCATCAAATGTTTTTCATTTATAAAATGGGAAAACTTCTTTATTCCATCAGTCGTTTCTTTGCTTAGAATTTTGTAACATCCTACAAATTGCCAACCATAAATTAGTTCCTCATACCCATTATTCTCTGTTAGAATTTTGTTCTTTGACAAGAGTAAGATAACTTGAAAAATAACTTCTACAAGGGCAGCTGCGCGTTCCCACACCAATATTTGTCACAAAATCACATAACTGAAATGATGGAGTATTTTCGAAATCAGCACCGAGGGTTAAGCCTACTATCAAACAAAAAAAGATGTGCACACTTTTCCTTTCGTCGTCAGTTGTTTAATGTTACCAACGAGTAATCTGTTACTCAAGATAACACTTGTACTATGAAATAGTTTTAAAGATGCTTGTAATAAATTCTACATTATTTTATTAATTTTATGGTTTGCACTTAATTTATCGTTGTGTACTATCCTATGGGCTGTCTTTTTTGTTATTTTTTAGGTTTATCTTTATTCTTTGGGTTTGTTTTGATTTCGCACAAAGCTGCACGCAAGCTATGTGCGTTAGCCGTCCTTAATTTAGCAGTGTAAGACTAGAGGGACAGAAGGTAGTCATCACAACCCACCGCCAACTCTTGGGCTACTCTTTTACGAATGAATAGTGGGATTGACCGTCACATTATTCTCTGGAACAAGCCAATACTTACGTTTTTCTACATTATGCGCACTTTCGCTCATGTTTTATTTCGCTGTTGTTCTCTAAGCTATTCTAATTTCAACGTTTTGTTTAACTCTTTGGGTTAGCTCACTTTTTACGCATTGTTTTGTTTTACTGTAGGGGCTGTTCTCGTTTTATTTTTGTTTTATTCTGTGAGTAGTCACAGTGTGAGTTTTCTTTAACTTTATTTATTTAAGTGTTCCATATATCAGACGTCTGCATCAAAAGTTTTCATGGTGTAAGTATGCACGTGGACCAGTATCGTAGCTTGTGTGATCTCTTGTTTCTTTTCCTTATTGTTTCTTTCAGACGTTCGTTTCAAAGAACTATTTGAGCATGAACTGTGGAGTTCTAAGCCTAAAACATCATTTAATTTACGGAAAACAGCACACTAGAAGTAACACAACATTAGTGTTGCTGTTTTCTATAGACGTTTGATCTCATAAATGGAGTGATGAAGATTGGTTGTTAAAATGCAGAGGGAACAAACAGATCATTGCGACAAAACCATTGTTAAGAAGCAGAGGAAGTGAAAATAGGTCATTACTGCACAACTTTTGTTGAGAAGCTGGAAAGCAAATAGACTATTGGTGGGGAAACTGTTAACAGATCGTTGCTGGAGAACCTTTGCTAAGAAGCAATATGTATCTCGAAGTCAGTATTGTAACCAAAACTCAAAAATGACATTTTTAGTACTTAAAAAAAGAACATGCTGGAAAATTAACTCAAATCAGAAAAGACAACCATTTGTACTGCCGGGAGCGAGAGTACTTAAACAGCACTTAATTGCCTTCTCATGATTTTTTGGCTTTTACTGTACTTATGTAAGAATGGTATTATAAAGTCTCTTGCCAGTTTGTTTTACAGAATGGTTTATCGATTTATTAATAAGAAACTTTTTAATCTGTATATACAGCTGTCTTTCATTGTAAATATTTATTACTAAATTAAGATTTAAACATAGAAGATAAAACCTAATTTTTTTTGTTATTGTAGGAAGCATTACATGTGTGTTAACCAACTTGAGTATAAGTTTATCTTCTGTAAATTGTGTAAAAAAATATACAATCTCTGGAGAAACATGCCAAGTATTTTCTACGATTTTATTATGAATGTGTATCAATTTAATGAAGTTATATCATATAAAAATAAAACTACTGAAATGACACTTATTTTAATAGCTCTAAATAAATCAGTTTTAACATTTTAGGACGTGTCTTACACTTCTTAAGTTTAATCGTATTAAATGGTAGAGCCCCCCCACTAGTACAGCAGTATGTCTACGAATTTATTACGCTAAAATCAGGGTTTCCATTCCCCTCGGTTGGCTCAACTGATAGCTCGATGTGACTTTGTTGTAAGAAAACACACACACACAAATGGTACAACAAAGTTATTATTAGTGTTCATAGTTTAAGGTACACTAAGTAGCCAATTTGATAATAAATATAATGTTATCACTAGTTAAAAATTTTAACTACATATAAGACTTTATCAGCTCCGCGAATGTCATGAAAAGGATATTTACATATCTTCATGCTTTGAAAGAATCTAGTTTTAACTAAGCCTATTACAAGTACAGTTTTATATCAATACAAATTCGCATATAAAACTATTACTCTCTGCGTCTACATTTGTATAGCATTATCTATATGTAGCAAGTTAATCTACCATGAAGTGAATCTCTAAGTAAAATTTCTTAATTTCACCTGCATAGTTTTTTGTATGAAACAAATTATTAGTTGAATCGGAAACATGGGCACAGATGTGCATACTTCCATGACTAATGGATTTACTCGTATGTGGACTAGAGTCAGTTATTTGTACGTTAAAAACTACAGCTTGTACGAAATATCCACTTTTTAAATATTTTACACTTGAAAAAATTTACCAGCCTCGTTTATCCTCAATTCTTCGGTGTTTTTAAGTCGCCAAATTCTACATTAAGTTAGATTAAAATAAGTTATTAATGGAATAAACTCTTAATATCCTTATAATCAACAAACGATGCAGCAACATTGTTTTTAGTTTACATCCAAAACTATAAATAGTAAAATTATTAGTGCTATATACTTTACCGTTAGCTGGTGATTAGCTGGTCGAACCGTAAATTTGAGTGCCTGTTGTTCGTATTCCGTTAGGATAAATTGCGCTCTGCACTTTAGAACCATGGGTATGTTATAGGTACGACAGTCAACTCCCACTCTTTGATTAGGATAACCAAAATGTTAAAGTTGATGCTACTGGCTATCTGTCTTCTCTCTAGTCTATCAGTTCAAAATCAGGGACGTCTAAGTGTTGTGGCTTTGAAAGATAAACCGAGACAAACAAACTCAAAGCATTAGCTTCAATGACACATTTATAATATAACACGACTTATTGGCCTAGTTGCGTATCAAAATAAAACAATACTTAGCTTAAACGAAATTAATAAAAATTTACTCTTACGTTTGATAACTTATTTAAATATATATTTTTATTGCGATACTCAGATGGTCGATTTAGAAAAAAGATAACTTCGGTTTAATTGCATGTTATTTCGAAAACGTTGACCAGTCGACATTTAGACTTAAATTCCTTAGATACAGCTGCTTAATCTATGTTTCTAAAATGAATTACTTTTTGTAGTCAAATGTGTATGAATTGCATTAATGCGATTACCATAGTCTGGTCTGTTTTGAAGGTCACGCGAAGGTACACGATAGCTATCTGCGCCTCCCGTCCATAATTTAACAGAGAAAAAGTAGATGAAAGAAAACGGACAGTGGAATTAACCGAACATAATAACGCGTCATTCACGGCTGAAAGGATGGGCATGTTCGACGGGACAAGAATTTGAATCGATGACTCACAACATGGCTATGCTTAGCATATGTAAATTATATTTATTATCTTTAAATTTGCGAAAAAGAAATTTTTCTAATATTTTTGTAATATTTTATTTTCAAAATACAAACACCACAAAAGACAGTCAGTGATTCGAATATCCAGGATAGATTATATTTTGTATATTTTCTTAATCCATAAAAATTCACTTCACCGCCATTTTAACCTCACATTTAAAGTTAAGTTAATGTTAACTTTTACACTTTTCTGAGTAACTCATCAAAAACATATCCAATTGCGAGCGTATAAAGCAAATAAACAGAATTAGGAAAAAACTTCTGACAATTTTCTCCAGGTTTCTAAACCAATTTGAGACACATGTTACGGTCGTTTCGTGTAACATAATTCTTTAAGTGAAAATATCGACCCGTGTAATCTATTCCTTTCAGAATAAATATCAATTCATGAAACCCATTTCTTTGAGAAATAGCTATCAGTCTTTACAACCCAATCATAACGCGATCCTTTAAGAAAGCTATCATTTAATACAAACATTCCCTAGAAAAAAAATGTCAACCCGTGAAACCCATTCCTTTCGGAAGAAATATCAGCGCGTACGATGTATTCCTTTAAGAAAGGAATAATCCGTGCAATTGTTCATTTAGAATTAAAAGTCAGTGCAATCATCACATAGAGAAGAAGTATCAACCCATGCAACCCATTAATTTTAAGATACATCAACCCGTACAACACATTCGTTTTAAAAAGAAGTATTAATTCGTGCTAGTCGTTCCTTTTACAGAGAAACTTACAAAGGCTTAATAGGATGGCTAACATTAGGTTCTATTTGAAAATAAACTAGTTCCTAGGCCATCTTTAAATTTCTTTGTCACCTCTAAAAATATCCATGATTTACATAAATCTATGTAGGCTATATTTACATCGTCAGTAAAGGCACGTTTGTTTGAACTGAGTATAATTAAAATATATTCTTAGTATATTAACACGTAATATAGTCATAGCTATATGGACAGTTATCAAAAACAGGTTTTGGATCTGGTTTAGTTTAATTATTATTCTACATAAATGTTAAATTTAACCTAATCAATATCTGTGGAAGTTAAGTTCAAATATTCAGTTTGCTTCAAGTTACTGATGCTATATCTAGATTTTTCTTTCATTTTCACGAATTAATAAGAATTGAAGTCCGTGTGAACCTTGACGAAGAAGAAACAATTATTTACAGTTCAGGATACAACTGTGGGGAGCATAACTGAATTATTCATTAGTACATTGTAGATAAGAGTCGAGAAAATTAATCCGTCTTTTCAGTTGGTTTCTAAGGTAACTGAATCAATCTAGGTGGAATATTGACAAGAAAATAATTATTTATAATGTGAAATTTAACTGTGTTTTGAATACATTATTTTAAACATGTGCTGTCCGTTTATTGTCTAATTTATTGCCAAAGAACCACAGACACTTACTGTAAGAGGTTCTTCACTTCACTCATATTTAAAATACTGACAAACTCTTTCTCGAAAATATTGGTCAAAGTAACCAAACCACAGTAGATCTCCGCTTACTTTTCCTTTCTCTCGCCTTTCTTAAACGGCTGGATGATTTTTCTCCAGCAATCATACATAACTACATCAGCAACTTTGTTAAATAATTCATTATTATTTTTAGATGAAGAACATATTTTACAGAGGGATAAGTTGTATTAAATTGATATTGGAGCCTCGCCACATTTGGTGATACCTTACATGACGAACATGCATCTTAACAATAACTCTTTAGTGTAGTTGACATTGCAGAGGGCTATGATTTCAAACTATTGTGCCCATAGTAAACTTCTAACTATATAATGTCCATAATTCATTTAGTGTACAAGGACGACAGTTTATCAGCACTCCTGTTGCACAGAAATCATTTGATGGTTTGATTTTTACTCCTTCTTAACAACTTTTAACAGAAGAGCTGCTAAAGATTCTACAATGATAATCATTATTAGCAATAAACAATTCTAATTATGACGAACAGGCAAACTAGAAAGCTTTTATGACTACTGTGCCTTAGGTCGTCAATTGGGTACCCTCGCTACTAGCTATGTTTTTGTATTTTAACTCGACTATGCTCGTTTCATTCAACCACTTGAGGTATGCAATAGTTGAACAGGATGTATGACTAAAAGCCTTTATCTTGATGAAACCATACTCCATTAACCTCTATTTTAGACAGACATCCTTCTTGAATATGTTGGATACCGTTGTGGGGAAGAAAGAAAAGGGTTTTTCCAGTGATCTTTCTGTAACCAGTTTCGATAAAAATTTGTTTCCTGTGGGCTCTGGTTACCCAACATAATCCGCATTCCTTTCTAATGTGATTAAAAACAAAGAGCACTTCCGTCTTTGAAATTTTAAATTGTCAATCTGAAAACATCTTTATGATCTGAGTGAATGAATATATTGCGATTATTTTTTGGTAATCACATTACCTACAGTATGCCAAACAATGTCAAAATTAATGTTTATACGGTATCTGCGATTTTATACTGGTATATGCTGATGCTCAGGGCACTCGACTCGTAATTTGGGGGATGCGGGTTTGAATCCCACCACCAAAGATGCTCGCTCTTTTCAGTCTTGGGGTTGTTATAATGTGAAGGTCAATCTTACTATTAATTGGTAAATGGTAGACCTAGAGTTAACGATGGGTGGTGTTGACTAGCTTCCTTCCCTCTAATATATTACTTTAAAATTCGGGATGGTTAGCGCAGGTAGCTCTCGAGTAGTTTTAAGCGAATTTAAACAAAACACCGTGACGTTACATTTGGTTTTGGTTTACAGGTGGCTTGATGTATGAGGTTGTAATCTGTTTTTTGTCTACTTTTTCTTTTCTGAAAATATGTATCGAAAGTAGAAGTAGAATAATAAGCCACAGTTATAAGTATGAATGGTCACTAAACATTATTTCACTTTTGATGTTAGATGTTGCTTTAGTTTAGGTTATGTAGACGAGGCCTAGGACATAGATTTGTAATGGTTGTCTTGCACACATATAGTGTTAGTAACAAATAAGTAAATATAACCCATTCGAGTTTCGCCCATAACCTAACATCTCAATCGTTCTACACGTTTCACAATATTTCTTTGCAAATATACAATGTAACACCGAAAGGAAAAATGTCTGGTATAATTATTTCTCTTGTACGATCACTCTAAACTATGCACCTTCAATTCTTGAGTAAACTATTTTTTTTATGATTAACACGTACACAAACACACGTACTAAAGTATTTAGTGGTTATTTTGAAACTTGTAAAATCTTTGACTAATTAACCGGAAGTATTACGTGACTTTTTATTACCATTAGTTTTCTCTGACTAGAACTGAAGCTAAACGGTTATCTTTTCCTGGTAACATTTCATTAGTGCCAGAACAAGCGGTCGTCGCGCCAGGAGATAATTCTTTCAAAGTACATCGGAAGTCTGATAACAAATTGCAGCTAACTGCTTGTTTTGACGAATCGAATTTCTGGAAATAACGTTTAACACTTAAACAGTATCGAAATAATTTATCAGAACATGTTTTATCTATGACAGCAAAAGTTCGACTTTTTTAAAGTGATTTTTTAATAATAACACCATGCTCAAGGTTTTCGGAGTTTTTAAACAATACTCACGAAGTTTATAACATTAGAACAACATTTATTTATAAGATTTAATTAAAATCAAGTTACAAACAAGAGGGAGTTCTCAATAGCCGCAGCATTTGAAATTATTTTAGTCAGGATTAGGGTAAATTAAACGAATGAGTTTGACCTTCGTGAATACAAAACTGTACTTAAATCTCAAATAGGTCAAGAGATGACGGAGCTATAAACTAAAAGTTTGTGCTTGGAAAAAAAACATGGTTGGAACCATTCTATGAACCGTTATATAGCGGCTATAAGCTGTAAACATTACATAACTAAGAGGACTGTTTTCACATAGGTTCAATCAACTTTTACAATACTTTCTGTTAACAACTGCTTTAACATTTATTCTAACATCTGTTTCAACATTTACTCTTGTTCTGATATTTCGTTTCATGTTCAACATTAATTATTATTTTGACATCTGATTCAACACTTACTGTTCTTTAGATATCTGGTTCATTATTCATTGCTATTTTGACGTCTGGTTCAGTACTCACCGTTTTGTAATCAATATTTATCATATGGAAAAAATGTGATAACACTTGAATGAACATATAATAACACCACCTATGTTATGAACTTGACCCGTTCAACCCGTTTTAACATTTTTATGTCCTAATACCTGCATTGTACAACGTAAGTTCACGTCTCTCACTATATATCGCTTGTAATAAATTACAATATTACAAGTGGATTTACTCAAAATAACAGGCTGTTGTTGAGCTGTAAGTGAAAACTGCCTGGTAATAAAAAAAAAGAAACCAAAACAATTGTAGCAGTTTATTTGATTAGACGTTCTTTCTCGTGTATTATTCCGATGATACTAAGAGCAGATCGTTTCTATTTACCTCACGTTCTGTAATCAATCAACACAATTTATCTGAGAATCTCTGGTAGAATAGACGTCAAACACGATTAATTGTTAGTCGAGAAGGGCAAAGAAAATAATGTTACAGCATCTTGCTCTATTTCACCCTGGTGTGCTGGATTTGAAAGAAAAATCAACTACTCTAAATTTATTTGTTACGTTTTCTTTCGACGCTCATTCGCAATCATGATCTGCTGTAAAACGTCTTATCACATAATTAAATATTTTGGATTGAAAATAATTTATTTTCAACCACTCTGTTTGTATTTGAAGTCTGGATAGCATTAAAACACTTCTAAAACAAATTGTCAGCTGTCAAAAACATAAAAGCTGTTGTCAGTACACATAACATAAAAGTGAATGTTGAAAAATATAGTTAGTAAACAAGTATACAAGTATTTATGTAATCAGATCATGTTTTCATGTATATTCGTGTTACAATTAGTCCAAATTCTAAAGCCTCCGTATCATTTAAGTGAAAGTTTAATAAAAAGACTTTCTTTCATTAGGATATGAAAGAGAAAAAAAACGCGAAACTGTTACTCCATTTATTTCTAATAGTGCGTACTTCTGTTTAATAACTAATACCGTATTAATCAAAACTTATTTTCTTGTTACTGCCTAAACAGAAATTTCCTTTTTCACAATCTTATGCTGAAATGTGTTATTTTAAGAAGCATTAAGGAATGTCGAAAGGTTTTACTTAGGACCATAAAAAACCCATCAATATCACACTTTGACAAAGCCAGCTTTTAATATTGTTATCTGGACGTTTTCAGTTAAAGTGTAGGCTGTGGTAACACCAACATCCTTTGTTTTATCACGAATGAACATCTAAAAACATCTTAAGTTCAGCCATCTCTCTTGGACTCACTTTGAGACTTCTTAGCTTATATTTTTTTCTCCACTCATATAGATACTTTAGTAATATTTTATATCTCTCGCCATCTAGCGTCCGTTTATAACTACAACAAACTGTATTTACGTTTTTATAAATAACTTTTTACAAAATTGTGAGAATTTATTGTATTTATAAATTTACTTAGTCTATTTCTAGCTATCGGAAGCAGCAG
The DNA here is from genome assembly GCA_011833715.1 of Carcinoscorpius rotundicauda. Taxonomy (NCBI): domain Eukaryota; kingdom Metazoa; phylum Arthropoda; class Merostomata; order Xiphosura; family Limulidae; genus Carcinoscorpius; species Carcinoscorpius rotundicauda. The sequence continues at coordinate 56,276,397 of CM022395.1, forward strand.
CATACTGAATGAATAATAAAAAATTTAGTCACTACTTGTAGAACTGGTGAAGGAAGACCAGTAATAAAGACAACCCGTGATTATATTAACCCACTTTTGACAACTTGTTCTATTTGTTTGTTCGTTGTTGTTTCTTTTTATTTTGCGCAAAGCTACACGAGGGCTATCTGCGCTCGCCTTCCCTACTTTAGCAGTGGAAAGGCAACTAGTCATCATCACCCACCGCCAACTTTTGAGCTGCTTCTTTACCAATGAATGGTAAGATCGACTGACACGTTATAACACTCCCACGGGTGAAAGGACTAGCGTGTTTGGTGTGACAGGAATTCGAATCCGCGACCCTCGGATTACGAGTCTTGTGCCTTAACCACCTGGCCATGCCAGGTCAAAATATTATAACACATTCTACTTTGTTTTCGGGACCGACTTGTCTATGTGGTTAGGTCGCAGTTTCGAATACCCAGTCACACCAAATTTGCTCGCCGTGGGGCGTTATATTGTGCAGTCAATCCCACTATCTGTTGGTAAACGACTACCTCAGGTGGGTGGTGATAACTAACTGCCTTCCCTCCGGTCTTACACTGCTAAATTAGGAACGGCCAGCGGAGATAGCCCTTGTGTAGTTTCGTTCTTTTCTTTCGCTCTTAATAAATACAAACTAAACCAAGAAAATTATATATATAGATATATATTATGTCATTGCTATTGACACAGGCATCTACAGACACTCAAAACATTAAGAAATACTTTAATTTATAAATACCGTGCTAAATATTTTGAGCAAAAAATAGACTCTGCCATGACGACATTTGTCTTTTCAAAAGTGGAGATTTATACAGTTTATGATACGAATATTCAGTGATTTCATGTTTATGGAATTACCTAACAAGCAAAGTCTATTCGTACGAAAAACATTATCTCATGGCGTGCCTCGTATATATATATATAAAAAGGTTACATGCAGCCAAAAACCTTCCTTCTGAAATACATCATACCCTTAAAACGACTGGTGACATTGTTGATTATGTATGACGTCCAGTGATTCGTGCTCTAATAGCGGTTAACCTACTGATTCAAGGGCTAGTAACTCGTTCCTGGTTGATATTTGTAGATTCTCAGCGGAAATGGCTGTAATTTATAGCAGCATCAAATCTGTACGAATAGTTCCTCTTCCGTCCGATGATTTCATGATTTGATTTCCGTACTCAAGCGACAAACACAGCTAGTGTTAGTTGGTATGGATAGTGAGCACGTATTGAAGCATATTACAGACTGACAAATCGTTTATATGTCAACACGCGCATAATAAAACGCACAAAAAACGGAAGGAACATTCGCAAATCACCATGCTCATAACAAAGAACATAAATAACAATAACATGCCTACACCAATGTAATAAATCACTAAACGACTGAAATAACATTAACACGTCAACATCTTTGTCCTAAAGCACGCTGAGATAAAAAGTCATTCAGAAGTAAACGTGTATATAAACATATAAGCATGTAAACGGAAATAACGTTTATATAATAGCATGTAAAACATTGTTTACCAATTTAGCAGAAAGATACCCTTTAAAGTTTGCATTATTCGGTACTTTTATAAAGTTTTACATGTTTATATAGCAGTTTATAGCACGAATGGACGTAAAACATTTGTTATTTGGGTGTTTTTAAATTATCAAAACACTTCTCAGAAAACATTATAATTCAAAACGAGTTGGTCTCTCTTCTTATTGTACATCTACATATCGACGACACATCTCATATTATCAAGTGTACGTGTAAAGTTAGAGCAATGTTAAAATGTCGGATACTGGTATTAGTTTAGCAGAGAAAAAAGATTTTGGTTGAACCTTAAGAAGTTGTATCTTCACAAAAGAAATTTGCTGAAGTATCGAGTGTTTTTTTCTTTTCCGTAAATATCTAAAGTCCTGTAAAATAGCACTACATACGTGCAGGTGTGTTATACAAACAAGATACCGTTAACATTTCAATTGTACTAATATGCTCTTATCATGATGTGGTACCACATGATGTATTTGCATGTTTTTTTTTCAAAAATATAACAGTGTTGAAACGTTAAAACTCTCTGTTTGTTCAGTAGATATATATGTGCTACACCATGGTATATTCGTAAATGATTTGTATAAACCATATGTTATATTAAAAAGTCACACACACGAAAGTAATTATCACACGCATAACGTTCTCCATATATTTAGGTTTGTTTGCACAAACAAGAGAATGTTAAAACGTCAAGTGCTTTTATTTATTTATATCATGACATGTTACAGAAACAGTGAGATATGATATAAAAATTTAACTACAACGTTTCAGTTTCAAAGAAAAAACCTTATCAAAAAACAACAATAACAAAACAGCTTCCACGTTACTTTTATAATGTTTCAGAACCCCGTCGTTTCGACCACATTGGAAAAGACACAATCAGTTAAAGAAATAATGTATAATTTTGGACTTTATATTCTAAATAAAGCGTTTCTTATACGTATAAATCATGCGAATATTAAGTTGCAGCTAAAACAATTGCTTCTTTCCTAACTTTTCTTCACTCAAAACCATGTTCAAGATTTTTGTTTTAACCAAATAGGTTAATGCTATTAGTGTGTCTCTGTAAACAACACTTCTCGTATCCATGCACTGAAATTTATCTTCCGTAGTTTTAATTAGCGAGTCGTAGATCTGTATTGATGTTATAGCTGGTAATGGCAGAAGAATGAAGAGAAATGGCCTTCTATCGTTTGACGTAGCTTCACTTTATCCTTTCTATCCATTAGACTGTCTCCTGTTTTTTCCCGAGCGAATCGAGAATCTTCATTGAGTTACGTATATGGTATCTTCTATAATTAAATAAACAAGACAACATTTTATTTCGTCATTAACTTAAAATGGTAGCACTTCAAATGTGTTGTTTTAGTTTATTTGTACCTGCATTTAACTCTAACGTGTAACACTCACTTTAAAATAAGGTTATAGGTAACTTACATTTTCTTTTTTATTATATGTTTATTCATTGAATAATGCGACAACATTGTGTTATCCAAGGTTCCAGAAAAAACATTCGGGAATACACCTGTTTATAGCTATTAAGAAATGCAGTCCAGTGTTTGAAGTTAACAATGTACCTAAAACTCTGAAGCAGTAAAACGTTATTTACCAATTTAGCAAAAAAGATAACCTTTAAAGTCTGCTTTCTTCGGTACTTTTATAAAATTGTACATGTTTGTATAGCAGTTTGTAACACGTCAAAATGATATAAATACGTAGACTCACGTTTTTCCGATTAAAGAAATTAAGAATTTAAGTAAATGGGTTCGTGACACAGATAAAATGGTCATGTCTATGCATACCTAAATCAACAAAGAAAAACTTATCATAAATCTGTTAAAGTTAGGATATTTTTCCTAGCGTGAGACAAAACGTAATCATTTATTCTACGTTTGATGGCAGAGTCTGAAGCGGCATTTATCAGTCTATCAAAAAATTCTGCAAATTATTTGTCCCGTGCAACAGATTAATCTACCTCCTATGTTGGTTGATTCACAATTATCTTTCCAGCCAGGTTTTAATGCGAGTAACCGGCCCTTAGTTAATCAAACATTTATGTCTAAAAAAGTACATAACGTCATGCAAACGAGTATTTAGTTGTAAGATATAAAAGACTGTTTAGTGCAAATATTATCAATTTATTTACTTTGTGGGGTAATATTTCATTATCCCTTAGTTTAGTTGTATTTTGTTGTTTTTTTACAATAAGAGAGTTGAAAATAGACTATTGTTGGAAGTTGTGTTTGTAAATTTTGATGTCAATACTACGAAGATTTTTTAATGCTCTAGTGAGAGATATAAATAACGGTGACCAAACAAGGGAACGAAGGTAAAGTCGAGTGAAAAAGAGTTTCAGTCATAGAAAAGTGTTAAGGTCATCGTCAAAGGAGTAAATAGCCAAACGGTTCAGTTAGAAATATTTATGTAAGAAGAAGACCAAGAGTGGACATTTCAAGGATGGACAGAAGGTTTCAGTTCTGCTACTTATAAACAACAACAAACTTACCCAGCAGGACTTCTCACAGTTCAGAAAGTGGCAAGCATAATGCAATATAAAGTGAAAGTTGATTGAACAACCATTCCAGTCCATTTAAGAGGTACACTTATAGGACAAAAGACCTGAGAGCTGCAGCTATGAAGGTTAGGTGGACATGAAAAATGTGGCTGTCGTAGAAGCAAAATCTGTAGAAAGAGATTTCGTAACAGAAGATGAGGATCTTCTAGACCTAAGAGCATCGCGTGAAGATGAGACATACAAGAGTATCAACATAAGTGAAGAACTTACTGGTAAGAAGAAGAAAGGGGAACAAGATTTACTGTATCAATATATAGATAGATCAGGAAAGACAAACTACAGGCAACACAAGGTCACGATGAAGACGAAGATTCCCTATAAGGTGAAGCCCTACTGGAGACCCTACACTAGGAAAGACAGATATAGGATTGTTTTTCTGTTTGTTTGTTTTTTTAGAATTAAATACAAGGCTTAATAATGGACTATCTGTGCTCTACCCACGACGGGTTTTGAAACCTGGCTTCTAGCGGTGTGAGTTCAAAAACATTCCACTGTGCCAATGGGTACAGACAAAGAAACTGTAAAGGTTTGTGTAAATTATATGAGAATACTTAGTATGTAAGTTTAAAACATTCTTTGTATATGATAAAACAAATATGGTAAATATTTCACATGATGTGGAGCTTATATCAAATATAAGACTGTTTAGTTAAGGAAGTGTTAATTAATTTAATTTGTTTAACTTATAATAAGAGAGTTAAAAGCAGGCTATTATCGGACGTTGTGGTTGTAAGTTATTGATTTCAAGGCTACAAAGATTTCTAAAATGCCTCAGTGAGAGATATAAATAGTGACAACCAGATGAGAGGCCAAAAAGTGGGAAGAGAGCCAAAAGAGATTTTCAGTCATAGAAGAGTTAGAAAAAGTAAAATTTATATGCTAAAGTGATATTAACAGTCTTCTGACATTTTAGGATAACAATTATTCTCGCCAAAGGCTGTGCTAAAGCAACTGGATGGCCTAAGTGGACTTTTGTCAAGAAGAAGAGAACTGTACAGAATTTAAATGCAACTAACTTATACATAGTATAAGGAATTTTTATACATATGCTTCTACCGAATATATATATTATTTTGAAAACAAATGGAGTGCGTGCTCTTCGTTTATTGTTTGAATTTATCGCCAACAAGTCTCAGACACCTACTGCAGAAAAATCTGTAGCCCAACACACCCGTAAACTTACATTAACATATTTTCACTAAAACGTTATTTCTGGCATTAGCTTTCTATGCTATCTTTAATACGACGCACGTTAGATTGTCTATACGGTTTTTATACATATTTTAGAAATTAATGCAGTCTAAATAAATGACCCATGTCAACAAGATATCCGATTACTCTCAAGTTGATTCTAGATATGAAACTTATATTTTTAACATATACCTGTGATCAATCATTTCTAAGTACTATAACTTGTTACAACTCAAATTATCACTATAAAAATTAATATACTTGGAAACACCTACATAGTTCTAGTAGTAACTGTAATCTTATAACCATTTTACAGAGCAAAATAGTGTTCACGACCTTTGACTATCTGTTTTAGATGCAAAATTTATAAAATTTAGAAAACACCCCATAACTTTGTTCTCCACGTCCACCATCTCATAAAATAAGGAAACAAACAAGTATAAAAGTAAAATACTTATCGTTAAATAAAAAAGCTAGAGCTGGCTATTGAATTCAAAGAGAGGAGCCAAACAATAAAGTGATGGAAGAGTACATGTCACTGATCACCTAATATACAGCAGACCGAGCTGTTTTAAATCTGTACATTACTGGAATACACATTGTCAAAATTAACAGAACCAGAATTTCCAATCACAAGATGTTACTTTATTCTTTAACTTCATAAAAGTATTTTTATAAAGTTAATTAAAGGAAAAGTATAAAAATGAAAGCTGAGATTCCATTTAAACCCCAAACTTTTTTGATGATAAAAAGTGTTAAAGCTAGCAATGTATATGTAGGAATTTTACCGTCCATGTAAAGTCGAGACAGCTTGGTCTACTTGTGGTCAGACCCGGCATGGCCAGGTGGCTAAGGCACAAGACTCGTAATCAAAGGATCGCGGGTTCTAATCCCTGTCACACCAAATATGCTAGCCCTTTCAGCCATGGAGGCGTTATAATGTGACGGTCAATCCCACTATTCGTTCGTAAAAGAGTAGTCCAAGAGTTGGCAGTGAGTGGTGATAACTAGCTGACCTCTCTCTAGTTTTACACTGCTAAGTCAGGGACGGCTAGAGCAGATAGCCTTCGTTTTAGCTTTGCACGAAATTCAAAAACAAACTGCTTGTGGTTATTAGACAATCAAGTAATACGTCTCTTTCCATCATTATCTGGTTTGTTTGTTTTACAAGTTTTGCAGCCAGCTTCATATAGCGTTTTTATTTGTGATAATCCTCACATTTTAGAAAGAAGTGTGAAATAATATTACTTAATGCCTGCAACAAAACCTATGGAATGAAACCGAAAGTCTGAAATTGTGAAAACTCTGGTGTAAATGAAATGAAACCGACAGACATGAATATATGCTTAAAAACATTGGGAAAATACCTAATGGCCGTTTAGTTTACATTTCATTAACTTTACGATTACATCTCTACCCTTGCAACTGTCATCTACATACTGAAGGTATTATTAGTTTCAAGGGTTCAGTTAGGATTTGAAGGTCAGGAAGTTTCCCTACAGCTACATCAATCTCTCTGTCTTTGATATAAATCCCAGATTGCACAATAAAGTAACCGTCCAGAAAAAAGTAACATGAGATTATTCAAACGAAGCTTGTTGAATAAACACATCCCTTTCAACAGACCAATGAACCGACTGTTAAAGAGAGAAAGAAAGCTCCTCTTTCAGTAATTCTGGTAAATTGTATTTACAATAGAGCTTTGAAAGTCTAGATAACAACTAATGGGTTATCTTAGAGCTGGAAATAACATCCACAGATATAGAAGAATTCGACAATCTGTTGTCCAATATGAATAAAATAAAACTATTGTATTACTACAGAAGATGTGAAAGCCTTAGAAGTGTTAATGTGTATCGTCAACATGTGAATCGAGTTTTAAAAACATACAACACATTTATATTTTGTTTTCTGTCTAATTCTGACGTATATTAAGGTGTTTTTTTTGTTTCCCTTTATATTTACATTTTATAAATATCGATTTTTCTTAAACAACTCTAATTGCTGTTTGTAAAATTTTAATATATTTGTTTTCATGTTAGCAAAGACAATTTTCTAATAAAGAAATGACAGTTGAAAGTTATTTAGCTCGGGTCTTTTTTACACTACTTATATTTTCTACTTACACACAGTGACTAAAAATAAAACAGATTATAGAAGGTTGAATCTATAAATATGTTTGTTCCACACGAACACTGAAAAGAGTTGTTGCAGAAAATTATTGAACAAGTTTATACTCCAGCAACCTTACACACATATAACAATTTCTTGATTAGAGTACTTTATGTTTCAACCTAAAATAAATTTATAGATCTCATCAAGAAAAGTAGAAATAAAATCAAACACAGATATTCAATTATCATAAATAGTTTTTCAATAATTTAAATAGTATTCTTTTAAGACGTTAAAGTTAAATTTTCATCATTACAGTAATAGTTGTTGTTGTTTTCGAATTAAGCACAAAGCTACACAATGGGCTATCTGTGCTCTGCCCACCACGGGTATCGAAACCCGGATGTTAGCGTGTAAGTCCGCAGACATACCGCTGAGGCACTGGGGGGCAAACATTAATGGACAATCTATGATGCATTGTTTGACTTAGAATATTTTATGAAGTACAATTTGAGATTCTGTTAACGTGGATTAAAAGCATCCAGATTTCATTCACTCACTAGTTAATAAATTAATATATCTATTCTATATACCATGTATATATATATATATATATATATATATATTTATTTATTTATTTATCCTCAGCCTACCAGTAGGTAACTCCTCATATTAATACCTAGTTCAGAACTAATGTCGTTATTTTAATTAGAAAAAAAAGGAAACAAAAGTTACAATGTTGGTATTAGTTTTAAATGGATCTTATTTTTACAATAATTAAAACAGAAACTCGGTTACTCATTAAATGTAAAGAGTCGAAATTTGGGCCTGTGGGATATTACTACATTTCTGACGAATACACTGAGTAGTTGGTTGTTTGGATTGTCTTTACTGGAAACTAGTAAGAATGGGCTATTCATTCTTGGAAGAGTTCAACTCCAGCAAGAAATGGATGAGTGGTAACACCCTGATATTGACACGGTTATTTACTAACACGTAATGAATAATTAAGAGCACCATCTTGGATAAAAACATTGTCTTGTCTGGTATAGTGGTCATTGGCGCAGGCAGGTAGAAGATCTTTCTCGAGAATAGTGATGTATTGATCCACAATGACAGTGTTATTAATACGATCACTTATGATTGCCCAGCTGTTTGAATGGTAACTCACATCGTTATAGAAGCATTGCCGTATGCTATTGTTGCTTACAGAAAGTTCAACAAACGTTTTTGAGAGGATAATCACCTCAAACTCAGGTCCTGCCAGCTAGTTGTGTAGATCGAAGAATAAATTTATAGAAGTTCAAAAATGAGTGTGGTGTGATGGCATATTTTGAGAACTACTGATGTCTACATCTCATATTCCTTAGAGAAAGGATTGCCATCCGTCTAGCTAATCTTCCCTTGTAGTCCATGATCTGAAGATAATTTCGTATGGTATTAGGATACAATCACACCTTTCTGGAACAATAACGGTTTAAACGTGGGTCATTTCCCTTCCAGCGGTAAGTGTCAGTCCTGTTAGTTTTGAGCACCTAGGCTACACAGGAACTGCATTATACCCAGTCACAATGGACAGCGGTATTGTAATTGACTTTCCCTCTTCTCGCTTCAAATTTATGCTCGGCATTCAACTCCTAACCTGAGGGTCGTGGGTTCGAATCCCCGTCGCACCAACCATGCTCGCTCTTTTAGCCATGGGGTGTTATGATGTTACGGTCAATCCCAGTAGTCGTTGGTAAAAGAGTAGCTCAAAAATTGGCGATGATATTTCTCTGTTTGTATTCTGTGGTCTTTACTGATTTATACTTGTATCTAAATGTCAGTGGAACTTGCACATGATGTTATGGAGGTGATAGATACCTATTCTCAGGAATCTACGTATTTACGGGTGAGCTGTGTATTCATACAAACACGATTCTTCAAGTTGTTTTTATGACCTATGCTCGTTTCATTATTTACTTTTCTAACCTGTTGACTGCCGAGTATTTCAGCTGATACAATACAACTCTAATGCTTCTTAATTAATAACACTGTCATTGTGGATCAATACATCACTATTCTCGAGAAAGATCTTCTACCTGCCTGCGCCAATGACCACTATACCAGACAAGACAATGTTTTTATCCAAGATGGTGCTCTTAATTATTCATTACGTGTTAGTAAATAACCGTGTCAATATCAGGGTGTTACCACTCATCCATTTCTTGCTGGAGTTGAACTCTTTCAAGAATGAATAGCCCATTCTTACTAGTTTCCAGTAAAGACAATCCAAACAACCAACTACTCAGTGTATTCGTCAAAAATGTAGTAATATCCCACAGGCCCAAATTTCGACTCTTTACATTTAATGAGTAACCGATTTTCTGTTTTAATTATTGCAAAAATAAGATCCATTTAAAACTAATCCCAACATTGTACCTTTTGTTTCCTTTTTTGGATCGAAAGCGAAACAGTGTGTAAATAGGTCAAATTCATGTTTGGTGCTGACATCTAGCATTTAAGTTAGGTATTATTGAGAACGAATTAACTCGTCCGTGGCACTGTGTTACTGATCGGCTTGGACGAATTATCTGGTCTACGGTAATGAACAGATTAATCTACGTTTATCATTATAATTATGATTTAGATATATATATATAAATAGGTAGATGAACCATCAACAAATATATGAAAGGAAATAAATATTTCTTGTAAATATTATCAATATTTTACCTGCTAACTGCTCAAACAATAAGATAGAAAAAGAGTAGCCGACATATTACCGATAATATCCGGACACGAACTGTTCATTTGGATCTTACTTTTCAACAACCATTTAGCTTATTTTACAAATTAAGTTATAATAAATAAACCGTATCTTAAACATAAGCTATGCATTACTCATTTGTAACACGTTAGGAAGATTTACTAATACAAACATAAGTTTTATGATAGGAATGAGGATTCTAGTTTCGTTACCAACATTTCAAAATATTCTGAATTATAACATACTAGTTCTGTAAGAAAGACAAAGCATTGTGAATGCAAAAAATAATACAAAATATTTAACGGAGGACATCTTCATTTTTAAAACACAACATAAGTTTGGATGTTTCTGGTTTTAGTGATATATATTTTTTTATTAGTTAAATGGTCAAGTTTCCCTAACCAATGCTTAAATTTACAGGCTTTATTTTATAATACATCGATATTTATTCAAACTGTATTTAGAAACATGTGAAAATATTCATGTACTTTTCACAATGCTTCTCTACAGCGTCAGTGAAAATATAAAAGTTAAACTCAGACATAATTTTTTCTTTTATTATTATTCATTGGTTGTAAATTAAAAACATAAAAACATAAACAATTTCGGTGCTTTCCTTTTTCTTCTCTTTTTGTTGTAGGTCCAACGCCCAGCGGAAAACTTATTTCTACGAATTTACAACGTTAAAAGTCAGGATTTGATTCCCTGTGGTAAACACAGAATATAACCCAATAAGGTTTTGCAATAAGAACACATTTTTATAATATAGTTTTTCGTATAGTGAGAGAATTATTTAAGAATGTTATAAGTTATTCTTTATTCTTTATAAGAATGTTAAAAGTTTAACATTTACATGAAACCTGTTGAATGTTTCAGTACTATCTACCTGGGTCCGGCATAACAAGGTGGGTTAAGGGGTTTCACTCGTAATCTGAGGGTCGCGGGTTCTTATCCCCGTCGTACCAAACATGCTCGCCCTTTCAGCCGTGGTGACGTTATAATAATACGGTCAATCCCACTATTAGTTGATAAAAGAGTAGTCTAAGAGTTGGCGGTGGGTGGTGATGACTAGCTGCCTTCCCTCTAGTCTTGCACTGTTCAGTTAAGGACGGCTAGCGTAGATAGTCCTGGTGTAGATTTGCGCGAAATTCTAAAACAAACACATAAACTATCTACAGAAGGTACCAGTATATATGATGAATATTTCTTAACTCAGCAGACAACCAGATGTGGTTTTGCTATAAGAAAAACACACAAACAAACACATATTACCTGTTATACATATAAGTGTCAGGGTTTCAGTCAGCTTATGTATAAAACTTAGTACGAATTAATACCTTTTGTAAATAGTTTATTTATATTGTACACCCAGTAAATGTGTATTTAGAGAACGTTTGGCACATTTTACAAATACCATTGTTGTGATCCTGTGTTACTGTTAAATCTAATTCATGTTATCAGTTACGACAGGCGAGTTTGAGAAGACATACATCTTCAGACTTCTAAATCCAAGATAAAAGACACGTCCAATGGAGTTTTACTAGACTTAAAAGTATATGTCATATGGAAACACCACTATATGTAGTTTGTTCGATTATCTTTCTCATTTAAACAGCAGATGATTTTTGAGGTGTGAATAGAAGCTTGCGAGCATTAAAGACAACCAGTAATGTGACCTGCTTCAAACAATCCTTCTCTGTAACCAACTGTTTCATATTACAAACGAAGACATTGCTTGAAATTAATTTAGATTTTGATTTCAGAACTTATTGTGCTGTTAAAGGTACTGTTTACACAAAGAAGAATGAAGGGTCTCTTATTCAAAACATTGTGAATTTTAGATCTATATTGTTTTGGAAAGATAATAACTTCTCGACATTCTGCAGTTCGGTAACGCCCTTGTGAGAAGGATATGAATAGTCATAAATTTCTTCGACCTAAACTTGCGTATTACAATATTCATTCCATAGACCCCGTGCTTGCTTTGACATGGTTTTTGTGTCATCACTCTCTTGGAAAGTAGGAGATTCTTAAGTGAAGGATTAGAATTGTCCATAATTTACAGAAAAAAAAACCACTAGACGTCATGTTAAACTCGAAATATAAAGAATTAAATGACCTGTGGAAATAAAAAAATGAATCTAGACGATCAGCTGGCATTCAGCCACACATTTATGGACTCATACAGCCACACATTTATGGACTCATACAGCCACACATTTATGGACTCATACAGCCACACATTTATGGACTCATACAGCCACACATTTATGGACTCATACAACGCACCAGCAATCATTTCAATTGTTTGTTTTCGAATTTCGCGCAAAGCTACTCAAGGGCTATCTGCGCTAGCCGTCCCTAATTTAGTAGTGTAAAACTAGAGGGAAGACAGCTAGTCATCACCACCCGCCGCCAACTCTTGGTCTACTCTTTTACCAACGACCGTCACATTATAACGCCCCCACGGCTGAAAGGGCGGGCATGTTTGGTGCGACGAGGATGCGAACCCGCGACCCAAGCGACCCACAAATTACGACTCGAACGCCTTAACCCTTCTGGCCATGCCTGGCCCAATTCAATAGTAAGAACGACAAAGAAAAGAAGATCCTCCACAACAAGAAACTAGATAAATTAAAGAGCAACAACAAAAAATACGCCAGCACGATGAACCACCAGCAAACTTCGTAATTAACAGATCCGACCTAAAATTAAGCAATGAAGAAATACAGATACTCAACAAAGGACAATAACACCTAAAAATATTCCATCCATAGAAATGTAAGCTTGCCTGGAAGACCTAGCTAGAAAACTGGTGATCCACACCAACAAAACAACGGGAAACAACCACCAGAAAGAAGATAACTTCGAAAACAATTCCACCGACAAACAACTTATTTTTCCAGGTAGAACTGAAAACATCTATTTCCCCAACACATCTCAAAACAGTATCTTAAATAACCTTTTTAAAGAATTTTCACACAAAACCAAAATTTCAGAGATAGGAAAATTGAAAACAACCTCAAACAAAAAGATATAAATTCTATAAACATCTTAAGACAAGACAACAACATCAAAATTCTAAAAGGAAATGCTATAGTTATAATGATCACAAATGAATACATTAAAAAAGTAATAACATGTTATCGGATGCAAACACATTTAAATTCACAAATCCAACAAAAACACTTGAAAACCGATTAAACAAAATACTACTACAAATAAAAAAACATAATTTCAGAAAACATTTATTCTTACCTAGAAGTGTGTTTGTGTGTTTTTTCTTAAAACAAAGCCACAAAGGACTATCTGCTCAGCTCCCCGAGGGGAATCAAACCCCTGATTTTAGCGTTGTAAATCCAGAGACATACTACTGTACTAGCGGGGAGCTCTTAGCTAGGCAAGACCGACTCACACACATTACAATTATATAGCATCCACAAACCTCCCAAACCCGATTGTCCACTACGACCCATAATGTCGACCCATGAGTCATTCAACTACAACTTCGGCAAATATATAGCATGGGCATTTTCTAAATATGTAACATCAACCGTCTCCTTTTTCAAAGACTCTTTCAATTTTAAATATATTACTAATTAACTAAATCATAAAGCCTTAATGGTCAGTTTTGATATAATATCCCTCTTCACAAGTCCCAACAACTGAAGCTTAAAAGACAGCTTTAGAGCTTTATATTCAAAACCCCAACTCATTGATACACATCCCAGCAACCATTTAGCAACCCTCATATAATTCACTACCACCAAAACAAACTTTAAGTTCAATAACCAATACTACCTACAAATAAATGGCCTAAGTATGGGGAATCCCTTGTCACTAGTTCTAACCAACAGTTTTACGACACAGATTGGATCTCAAGTGATCAATTCAGCCTTAAACCTCCAACTGTACTGGTATGTTGATGATGCAATTGCTGGATTTACATCCACAGAATAACCGCTTAGTTTTTTTCAATCACATTAACTCGATACACCCCAACATTAAGTTCACCTTTGAACAAGAAAAAACTAACCAAATAGCTTGTTTGTTCTGAATTTCTCGCGAAGGTACTCAAGTCTAGCCGTCCCTAATTTATTAGTGTAAGACAAGAGGGAAGGAAGCTAGTTATCATCACCGACCGGCAACTCTTGGGCTACTCTTTTACCAACGAATAGTGGGATTCACCCTCACGTTATAACGCCCCCACGGATGAAAGGGCGAGAATGTTTGGTGCAACGGAGATTCGAACCCGCAACCCTGGGATTACGAGTCGAACGCCTTTACCTACCTGGCCATGCCAGGCCATAACCATATAGCATTTCTAAACCTCAAGATCACTAGAACGGATACACAATTCAAAACAGAAATACACAGAAAAATCACCTATACTGCACTATACATTTCTGGGACTTAGCACATGAAACAAAACAAATTCAAACAATTCAACACATTTAGAAACCAAATAAACACAGTCACAAAACTATGTTTACCTGATAAAATTAACGACGAAATCAACAAAATAAAACAGCACTTCATCAACATCAACAAATTTTCTCAAAAAACCGTGGAAAAAAATCACACACACACACCTAGATCAACAACAAACAAACAACAATAAATCTCAAGATACAACAAACTACAAAACCTTATACTGCTGTATACCATATGTTCCCAACATCAGCGAAAAAATAACCAACATTTGGAAAACTTAACAAAACACAACATTCCAGTAAAAACCAAATGCATTTAAAAACCAGGTACAAAACTAATGTCCATACCATGTAAAAAACTACACTGACAAACACAACATTATCATTATTTAAACATACAATTCAACAATTTCCACAACTTCTATATTGGAGAAACAAGCAGAAAAATGGAAACTAAGTTAAAAGAAAACAAAAAAAACACCTCCACGCGTTTTTTGAACACTGCAAATCAAATAAGCAGAACAAAACTATTGAAAACTTCTAGATACTAAGTAGGGAAATAAATATAGACAAACGCAAAATCAAAGAAGCTCTACTTATACAGCAACTAAAACCAACATAAAGGAACACCTTTATACCTATACTAATTAATAACCTAACATAAAACTACATCGCCCTTTGCAATCCCGTACCCATTTAAACTCTCGTCCCGAAACATGTGTCCCTTAACGGTCAATTGCAAACTCTCTTGGTTAACCTGAAGATGGCCTAGGATTGTTGTTGTTGTTTTGAATTAAGCACAAAGCTACAAAATGGGCTATCTGTTCTCTGCCCACCACGGGTATCGAAACCCGGATTTTAGCGTGTAAGTCCGCAGACATACCGCTGAGCCACTGGGGGGCAATGGCCTAGGAAGGTCGAAACTTTGTTCTCTGCTTGTCAATAAAAGTGTTAATATTCATACCAGCCGTTCTTGAAAAGTACAGAGTTAAATCCCCTTGTTATAGAAATAGTGAAGGTAAATTAGAATTATGGGAAGCCACGCTTTGTCTTCGTCTGGCCTAAAAGTGTGTTACATGTACAATATTCCAGTCTGTTGACTACTCTCAAGGTGCAGTTGTTTTCCGTATTCTTCTTGAACGAATGAAATCCACCTGATTTGGCTCTGAAAGTCAGAGCTGGCATCTTAAGTGACACGTCACTAAATTACTACATGCATGTTGACTCTATAAAGTGCGATTCACCTTCTGTATCCGTTGTCATAGAAAACAGCATATATTAATTAGTATATTAAAAGTACATGATGTTTAAAACTTACATGAACAAACTTGGTGTTTATTATTGTTCAACACTTGGTGTTTAACGAGTTTCTTCTCATTCCTTTTCATTTCCAAATGTCAAAGTTCAATTTATATCTATTTTAGATCCTTCATTTTATTTTGATTTCTCGTTTCTTCAAAGAGTTTAATTATCCCACTCACAATTAAATAACAAAAGGTTTATTCTTTTCATAGAACATAATTTACTTGTTTTCATCGAAAGGTGTTTATGTAGTTTATTTGCTCATAACAAACGCTTAGCATTAATTTTATTTGCTCCAACTAACAATCAGTTTTCATCATCAGAAATAAAGAATTTTTCTTCCTTCCAACAGTGTAATATACTTTGATTTAAATTTTATGCCCCAAATACTTTCAACTCGTGTAATAGTTGTCTCGCTTCCTCTGTGTGTTGAAAATCGTTTTGTACAACAGAAGATCTCTATGGCACTTTAACAAACATCATTGTTGTGCATCTGACACTTGTTGTTACCTTTCTTCCATTTTTATGGCAAAACTCACTATTTATCAATTTATTCATTTAGAGTTTTATGTTCACTTTTTAAAACTTCATAATGGCGTAATTTTATTGTATGCACATATTTAAATTCCAGTCACATGTTTGATACCAATAGAGGAATAAAGGCAACTGTTATTATCAAAACAATAACATTTGTTTGTTAAACGTAAAACTACATGATGGACTATTTCTCCTCTTCCAACCACGATACCGTTTCAGCTAACATCGTTCTTGTGCATGTGATACTTGTTACTGTTTTTACCTTTTCATCCGTGACATAAAACGACTCTGAGTTTTCTGTGCGTGTATGTGTGTGATTTTGATCCGAGTACAAACTTTTAGCTCATAGCTCTGTCAAATTTTAACTGATTTGAGATAAAATTGAAATTTTAGACTTGGGAAGATAAACCCTTTTGATTGATGTATGATTGGGGATAGCCTGGTAGAGGTCTTGATGAGTAATAAATTCGTATCGGGTAGACGTACATGAGACGCTTGGTGATACTGGCGCACAAAAATATAGCTAATAAACAGTTATTGTTTTTGTTTTTGAATTTCGCACAAAGCTACTCGAGGGCTATCTGTGCTAGCCGTCCCTAATTTAGCATTGTAAGACTAAAAGGAAGGCAGCTAGTCATCACCACCCACCCCCAACTCTTGGGCTACTCTTTTACTGACGAATAGTGGGATTGACGGCACAATATAACGTCCCTACGGATAAAAGGGCGAGCATGTTTGGTGTGACCGGGATTCAAACCCGCGACACTGGGATTACGAGTCGAACGCCTTAACACAATGGAAAGGGCTGAAAGGGCGAGCATGTTTAGCGCGACGGGGATGCGAATCCGCGACCCTCAGATTAGGAGTCGCACGCCTTAAATAAACAGAAAAACAAAGATGTCATAGATCAGTCTACTCTAATCCTGTCTAAAACAGTTTCAAGTGCCATGGTTACTGAGGATTCGCTGTTATTTATTATAGCTCGTTATTTACCAGTTTATCCATTCAAGACTTTATGTTCATGTTTTTATATCTATAATGATGTAATTCTAAGGTACTTATGTGCTTATATCTCAATAGAGGTTACACATCTGAAATCAATAAGAAAAAATATTATTATCAAAACACTAATGATTTGTTTGTTGTTAATAAAAAAGACACACAGTGGGTTCACTCGACTTTTAGCACCGCGAATATCGAAATATGATTATTCAATATTTATGAATTTTAGACCATCCAGGAGAACAAAAATGGAAAATCTTCAACCGTTACTTTCTACGGTATATTAACGTACGGATTATATTTACATTTTAAATAATATATTTCCCAACCAATATCGTGTTATTAATTTATCAGTGTTCGATTTGGGTTCTGTGTGATGTAGATAACTTAATCTTATGGCGGGGTAAGTTTACTTAATTTGTCGTAATGATGAACTGATGGTCATATTTAATATTCAAAAAAGTGAATTATGACTTACATCTTAATACGCTAACATTTGCAGTTGACAAAGATTTTTAAATTTCAGGATAACAGTTCCTTTTTCTATCGGTGTTATAAAGTCACCCACGCTTTTATGTACGTTTTCTCTTTCTTTTATAATACAAAAATATTGTCTATCTGTTTGTCCGTTATCTAACTAATCATAAGTCACCTAATCAATCTCAACCAAACTTTATGGGATGATAGTATGGAACAAGGGGCATGTTACTGACAGTTTACAACCTTTGCACCTCATTACTGATGTTATTGATCATTTATTATCTTTGACGTGAGTTTATGTTAACAACTTTCATACATGATGCTAGAAAAGCACATAGGTTCAAGAAGCCTTGAAATAAAAACCCTATTACCGAGCACTTTGAAATGGTTCTTATATATTCCAGAGGCCCGGCATGACCAAGCGCGTTAAGGCGTGCGCTTCGTAATCTGAGGATCACGGGTTCGCGCCTGAGTCGTGCCAAACATGCTCGCCTTCCCAGCCGTGGGGGCGTTATAATGTTACGGTCAATCCCACTATTCGTTAGTAAAAGAGTAGACCAAGAGTTGGCTATGGGTGGTGGTGAATAGCTGCCTTCCCTCTTGTTTTACACTGCAAAATTAAGGACGGCTAAAGTTTCTCCTCCTGGTTGGAGGTTGTGCGGTAGGCAAACAATCTACTCACTTAAAAAAACCAACCTGTTAATGAATCCGCAAGTGATTGCAGCCCTATGTTCCTTCATGGAATCAAAAGGCAATAATAATAATAAATATACCACAGACTACATTAGCACTTTATATGAAAGAATGCAATAAAAAAATGGCCATAACTATTGCAAGAACACATAAACTTAGATAAAGTTAATACGACAACAGCGGCCATATCGCTGATATGAGGAGCTGTTTCTTGAGTTATATCTACTTTTACCCGTGATGACCTTACGGTTTCATCCCACAAGACACTTCTGCAGCTAATGGCCGTCATTTAATTGATAATGTGAAACAATGTGGAAGAACATTAATAATTGGATGTTGAAAGGAGGTAAAGCACCTCGACAACCACTACTTTGACTACTACCTCTTCGTACAAAATCACCATGAACATCGCTCAGTGTATACCATGTTTAAGTATATGCGTATTGAATTTTCAAAGCTTATACAAATGTATAAGTGAAGTAATTAAACAACAAGTTGAATAATCGCCATGGTTTTATATATTTTATTTAAAGAAGGATGGCGTTTCAAGCTCACGCTCTTCCATCTTCATATCCGATTTATTATCGCGTGCCCCCCTCTAGCATTGCGGTCCCCACTGGACAGCAATTACGACACTATTTATACTACCTTTTGTTTTTGAGTAGATTTTCTCCCTGAGTGTTTTAAAATGTAAACTGAAACATATACTTATCTCCTCACACAAATGTACTCGTTTACGCTGTGCTGGCTGATATCCAGTTTTAAAACCCTGTTTCTCCCATTAACGCTTTACGTTTGCTTTAAAACCATTTTAAAGTTGGGATTCTTGTTATTGATAAAAAAAACAAAGATAAGTGTAGCCTGATGTCCGTCTTTCACTTTACTTTTCATTAAAGTAAATACTATTACAAACATGTTTTCCTTATTTAAGGCTAATACAAGACGACGCTGCATGTCAGAAGATCCTTTTATTTTTACACCAAATGACAAGAACGAAATTTTTTATCTACGTGATGTTTTAGATATATTGTAAAATAATGACGTAAGAATGTTACGTCTTGTGGCTAACATGTCATACTGCAAGACAAGGGCAAAGGAGAGAAAAAAATGTCTTTAAGACGATATGAATACCAAATGTTTGATCTCTTTTGAATTTCGCGCAAAGCTAAATGAGAACTATCTGCGCTAGCCGTCCTTAATTTTCCAATGTAAGACTAAAGGGAAGGCAGCCAGTCATCATCACCCATTGCTAAAGCAATCTATAGTTTCTATTCTAATTTAACTTTCTCTATGTCAGTAAAGGAAAAATGATGTTATGTAAGGGTTTCTTTTGTCACTATGTTAGTGGCTAAAGTGAAAGAAATCCTTATTTCCTAGTAATAGAAAAGAGTCAATGTGATCGTTCATGTTTAAACACAAACTTATACAATGGGCCGTTAGCGCTGTACTCTACGTGAATATCGAGTCCTGACTTTGAAATCGTAACAAGTTCTCTAACTTCCTGCCTGGGGCGTCTACATGGATGGTTTGCTTTGGTTTGTTTTGAATTTCACGTAAAGCTACACGAGAGCTATCTGCAATAGCCGTCCCTAATTTAGCAGTGTAAGACTAGATGGAAGGCAGTTAGTCATCACCACCTACCGCCAACTCTTTTATCAACGATTAATGGAATTGGTTATAACATAATAACGCCCCACGGCTGAAAGGACGAGAATGTTTGGTGTGGCAGGGATTCGAACCCTCAATCTCCATATTACGAGTCTAGTACCTTAACTACCTGATCATGCCGAGCCTCTACACGGAAGTAGAGGAGACTGGAAGCAGCTTGATAACACCTCAGACCTTCCCTTCAAATAAAATTGAAAACACCTATGTGGCTCAGTTAATGAAAGTTAATAAAATCTTAATTAAAATTAAAAGAACTTCAACGGAAATATTGCTCTTTTTTTACTTTTAAAGTATTCAAATGTAAAGGTTTATCTAAAAAATTAACTTGGCTTTCTGTATTCCAGATGCTGCAGAGCACGCCAGACAGGTACACCAATTAATAACTGGTAATATAAATCCTACGTATTCTGTGAACGCGGTCTCGTTGTATTTGACGTAGTAGTTGCATCTACAGCGTTTACATCGCAGTCTTCATCAAATCAATTTTTTATCAATAAACATCGTCTTGTTTGTTTTGGAATTTCGCACAAAGCTACTCGAGGGCTATCTATCTGTGCTAGCCGTCCCTAAGACTAGAGGGAAGGCAGCTAGTCATCATCACCTATCGCCAACTCTTGGGCTACTCTTTTACCAACGAATAGTGGGACTCACCGTAACATTATACACCCCCACGGCTGGGAGAGCGAACATGTTTAGCGTGACGCGGGCGCGAACCCGCGACCCTCGGATTACGAGTGCACGCCTTAACGCGCTCGGCCATACCAGGCCCAAGACTAGAGGGAAGGCAGCTAGCTGGTCATCACCACCCACCGCCAACTCTTGGGCTACTCTTTTACCAACAAATAGTGAGATTGGCCGTACATTATAACGCCCCCACGGCTGAAAGGGCGAGCATGTTTGGCGCAACTCGGGCGCGAATCCGCGACCCTCAGATTGCGAAGCGCACGCCTTAACGCGCTAGGCCATGCAAGGCCCAAATATCGTGTTCCAGATTTATTTTAACTTCAGATTTTTTGTTAGAAAAGCCTTTTTAATGTGAAGATAAGTTATGTCGCCTATATTTTTATGGAACTACTAGCAGGAGTTCCCCTAACCTGGGCGAAAGCTGTATAAATGCTTGGTTAATTAAAGGTTATCTTAGGACATTAAAAGTTGTTTCCCTTGTATGTGACCTGGCATGGCCAAGCGCGTAAGGCGTGCGACTCGTAATCCGAGGGTCGCGGGTTCGCGCCCGCGTCGCGCTAAACATGCTCGTCCTCCTAGCCATGGGGGTGTATAATGTGACGGCCAATCCCACTATTCGTTGGTAAAAGAGTAGCCCAAGAGTTGACGGTGGGTGGTGATGACTAGCTGCCTTCCCTCTAGTCTTACACTGCTAAATTAGGGACGGCTAGCACAGATAGCCCTCGAGTAGCTTTGTGCGAAATTCCAAAACAAACAAACCCTTGTACGTAATTGTAGAAAATAAAAAAGTTCATAAAACCCACAAAACTGAAAATTTGTATACTTCTCCTTATAGACCTAGAGAACCTCCATACCACATTTGGTGAATATCCATCCACAAAACGTCTATGGAAACCGCAATACGCAAAATGCAAAATTGAAAACTTGTTTGTATTTCCCCGTGAAACTGATGAACCTCCATATCAGCTTTGGTGAAGATTCATTTGCACTCCACAAAGTGAGTACATGGAGATATTACAAATATGATAGTGTTATATTTATATATATTAAACTGTTTCGCTAAAATCCGTGCAAATTTAAATGTGAGTGTTTGAGTTTGGCTACGTATATTTTGAAGAAGCTGACTAAGCTTAAAAAATTATCTTGCGGGTTATTAGGTGTAAAGGACATAATGAAACACAAGTACCTACTTAGGTACATCCTAACTAACTCTTCACACCACAGAATAACTGCGATGGTGAGAATAGTTCTTTCAGATATATAGAACTCTGTGTATATCAATTATGAAGTTAATAAAGTTTCATGACCGTCTTCCTTTGTTTTTCTCGTTATTGTAAATAGACAAAACAAAGTAATGGAAGAAACAGACTTTATCGAGGCTGTAAACAAACCACTTTTTTCTTTTCTAAATATTATAAAAGATGCCTCATGAATGATATAAACCCTTGTTCCATTGTGTATGTGCCACGAGATGGTAGTTCATTAACCCCTGATTTAGCGCATTTCGTATCTATAATCATCTATGGTTATACTATAGCAGACTGTGGAGAATAATATTCATGTTTTGAGGATGAGAGTATTTTTAAACTAAAGCAAACAGAAAGTCCGTTCACATTTTGTAGCGCTTTATCGAGTAAATGCCATGTCGTTACGTTTGTAGACTTACATACACAATTTTATGGAACTGCTATTTTGTGAATGTATATCAATATGTTTGTCATCAAACTATAATTATAATTAAAGGTTTAGTGTTATACATTAGTCAATTTCTTAGTTTAAAAGTAAATATTAAAACAAAATTGCAAAGTATCGATTTTTGTGTGTCGCGTGATACATCGAATATTGTTTTGGTTCAAATTATATGTTTGTGACATCCAATACAAAGCATATGGCCTCTTACTAATTAGGAACTCAAATTACCAATTTTGACAAGCTAAAATATAAAATAAAAACCTTCTATTCTTTCTGTTTGCCAATTATCATTATTATATTTAACGAATCCACTACAGCGACCTCTCGTACAACTTCCATGTTTAGAAATACTTGCTGATAAACGCATCTTCCTTACTTATTTACGTACTTTTAACCAATCGAAAGCCCAGAATTTCCCCCATGTGGTTTTCACAGCCATTTATTTTTAGTTCCAAGCTCGAAAATAAGACGTAAGATAAATAATGATCGAAAATTATATTTATTAGACCCAAATACAACTTTGTTAGTAGGCCTGATTGATTAAAGCTAAATTCTGTGATCATGACAAAATAATTTATTTTTGTAGTTGTTTTTTTTCAAAATGCATTTCTAAAACCTTAAAAAGGTATATTTTATGTCATCCACACACAAACTTTGACAAGGCTCAACATGGTATGGCAAGCGAGAACAAACATGGTAACAATCGTACCCTGTAGAGATCATTGTTTCTTTGTTTACTGTTCTACCTTTTAAGATAAATTACTGGAACTTAATAATTTAGTTGTAAAAAATAATAACATACATACATGCCTAAGGTATTGTAGCTAAAATGTGATTGTATCTCACAATATAATATACTGAAGTACTGACTTTATTTTGGCTTGTAGGCCAACAAGGTTTTAAAAAAAACTTAGCGAATTTTTGTGTATAGTAATTCATTTTTCTGTTTTATCATTATATTGGAGAAGTGTTGGTTTTTCTACCAATGGCAACTTTTATTTTTTCTCAAGATAAGTAGGACACAATATTTAGTAAAAAACAAAATAAAGTGCATTGTTAACTGTGTCTTGACAGAAATGCTATAAAGTTTATATTTGCTTCACAAGGTGCCCCCCTTCCCCATAACAGTACCTTGGTACCTTGATGTTTCTATCTACATCTAACGAGAAACTACTTGGCACTCATTCACTAAATTTTAGTGTCACTAATATTCAAATTTTGAAGTTCCTGTTGAGTAACGCAGAAGCACATTAATGCAACTTCTACTCTTTTTCTCAGAGGAATTCTTCATGGCATGACTATAGCATCTAATGACATTCGTCATAATATTTTTCTTGCTACCACAAACTGACGGATGGTTGCTAGATCGAAATTCTTCTGTCTCAGAAAAGATCTGTTGGTAGAAATGTCAGTTATTTGCAGCTGGTCCACATAGCACGTCTGCTGTCTCTTGCGAAATGTGTTAATATTTGAAGAGCATGATGATTTTCTTCATGTCTGACACATCTTTTCTTGTTACCTGTCAAGAGTCAAATAAACTTTCCATGAAAAAAGTTTCTTCTCTGTATAATCTTTTAGCTGTTCTAAGCTAAGCACATCTACAAGCTATCTGACAACATGTGAACTCTTTTCATTTCTCTTTGGAAACATCTTCATTATACTGCCTTTCTCTAGGCCTGTCAACTTCTACCTCTGCTGGTTTAGCAAAATCGCCTTGCTTCCTACCAGCATGGCAATGGAATTTGTCTGTTACGTGCCTCTTTTCTTTCGCCCTAATACAGTTCCACGTGAATCCTATCATGATTATAAATCACATATTCAGAGAAGTACTGCACTTTGAAAGGTTGCAATGGCATGTGAATTTGTTCGTAGCTTCTTAGGCCATTACTGCAAATGGAAGAGTGGTCGCTGATGACAATTGTGGTACTTTGCGAGCTGCAATAGCGAGCCACTTTACACCTCTTCTAAGAAATATAGGGTTTGTAGGACCTTTACTCTCTTGAAAGGTGGGTAAAAGTGGAGTGGCTGTTGGGTTTAAAACCATAGGTAGCCGTAGAAAGTCAATTGTAAAATAGTATGGCTGTTTTTGTTTTTTTGTTTTTGAATTTTGCGCAAAGTGACTCGAGGGCCACCTGCGCTAGTCGTCCCTAATTTAGCAGTGTAAGACTAGAGGGAAGGCAGCTAGTCATCACCACCCACCGCCAACTCTTTGACTACCCTTTACCAACAAATAATGGGATTTACTGTCACATTATAACGGTCCCACGGCTGAAAGGGCAAACATGTTTGGTGCGACCGGGATTCAAACCCGTGACCCTCGGATTACGAGTCGAACGCCTTAACATGTTTGGCCATGCCGGGCCTGAAACAATATTAACCGAATAATAAAACGTGAATAAGCTCATTTGATTCCGGAGGTCGAAACATTTTTCCTTCCAGGAACACACACCCCGAAAAAAAAAACATCTGGTTGATTCATGCATCGGGTGTTAATTGATATAATAAATAATAGTGTTGGGCTGTGATCATTTCATTATGTACAGATAAAACATGATTATAAAAGTAATAACACTGATTCATATCTTCATTGTAAAATATATTGTACCACTTGTAATCATACACATATTATCGCGTACACATACAATTGATTGTAAGTTACGACATATAATTGAAAAGTTTCATCAATTTGTAAACACAAAACAAATTAAAAGAATAACGCAAAAAAATATACACTTATATTAAGATTCCCTCTGTTATAAATCGTGAATCTCTTGGAACTCAGGCCTACAGTTACATTGATAGGATATGATGGCCTCCATCAGACCTCCAGCTTTTATTATTGTTATTATATATGTTTCAGATAAATCCAGTTAAACTTTCGACAGCCTGCGACGCAAAAGGAGTGGTCTGCATCCATGCCATGAAGAGAGATAGAGGCTAGTGCTTACTGCTAATCAACTGGTAGTGTTTCCTGATAAAATATATAAAATACTAATTTACTTGTTGAAATATTCTGATTAATAAACTTTTTATGTGCGTCAGTTCATCAAAACCCAGTTAAAATAACGGGAATCAACATCATTCAAAGGATTACGCCAGTTGTGACAATAATTGCTTTAAATAGCTAGTACAAGAAACGAAATACTTTTTCCAATACCATCTGCCTATCTTTCTTCAACTCTCAGACCAAATCAAATTAATATTTTTATTTCACGAGCTACTAAAACTTGCAACATTCATTCTAATCTGTTCTCTTGACAGCATAGTTGTATATTTCACAAAAAGAAGTGATTGATTTTTGAAATTGTCGTTATGAAATATTCATTTAGATAAAACAACATGAAATATACGCGTCAAAAATAAATGGTAACTCATACAAATCATTATTTTCAGTAGAAAAGAAAAAAGTTTTGAGATAATCCAGCACGAAATATAAAAGAAACAAAGTGCACAGCTGATTTTGAGTGTCGTTTTGAAATGTTAACGTGGCATGTCAGAGCAAACTGCCGGACCACCCACTAGTAGAGCGGTAAGTCTACGAATTTACAAAATTAAAATCATGAGTTCGATTCCCCTCGATGGACTCAGCAGATAGCCTGATGTGGCTTTGCTATAAGAAAAACACAGATAGAACTCTCTTATTCGATGATATAAAAAATGGGTTTGTATTTTAAAAAGTGGGTATATTTGAGTGCAAACTATTTGTTTGTTACTCCATGTTTTTATTTATAAATCTTTATATCGTCCTATTAATTGATTTCTCTATTCGTCTGTCTGTTACAATAGTCAATCGTTTGACCATTGTGAGATGTATATACGATTTCAATAAAATATTTTTCATAAAATATAAAATTGTCTATAATTTTCGATTCGTAAATTCTATCTAAGACTTTCATCACAGTTAAAATACATCGACATTTATTGGGCAATCTGTAAAATTAAACTCGGAAAACAATTTCAAGCTTTTATACATATTAATGATATACATGTGAGTTGGAACGAGAATGCCCAGCTGTTTCTTTATCGTTTTTGGGTGTGATTATTTACTGATTTTGCTGCTTTAATGATTATCTCAGATATCATCATTGTGATTCTATTGTGTGGGCATATCACCAGCCTGTGAGGACTAGAAGAGGTTTCGGAGAGACACACACTGTTCAAATACAAGAGGCAGCTCGTACTGTGAGGAACACACTAATAGTGAAATGGTAGAGAATTGAATTTTGAGTTACTGGTTTGTAAACTAGACGGTTTGGACAGGATCAACTAAGTAAAATAATGACTGTATTTGTAAAACACCGCTTTTAATATATTGCTGGGACTTCTCTTTCACTGTTTGTCTAACGTTGTACAACCATCTCCTCGCCAGTTTCCTTTTCAAGAAACAAATCATGACTTTTTTAACAGGATTTTGTGACTAAAAAAATGTTTGTATAAATGTACGCGTAAACACATCTATGTGTGTTAAGTTATTGTTGTTCTTGGTTGTTTATTTTGTGTTTTTGAATTTCGCGCAAAGCTACACTAGGGCTATCTGCGCTAGCTGTCCCTAATTTTGCAGTGTAAGACAAGAAAAAAGACAGCTATTCATCACCACCCACCCCAAACTCTTGGCTATTCTTATACCAACGAATAGTGGGATTGACCATCATATTATAATGTACCCACGGCTGAAAGGGTGAGCATGTTTGGTGCGACGGGGATTTGTACCCACAACCCTTGGATTACGATTTAAACGCCTTAACACACCTGTCCATGTCAGGCCTGTTCTTGGTTTTGACTCGAAACTCTATTGTTTTTGTACGTGTAAAATATTGACAATAGTTTCATAACAGGAGTAAAATATACTTCACAATATAACAACAGTCCATGAGCCTTTATGTAACAATGTAAACTCAAATGATTATCGGATACTATGATGCAGTTTTGTTCATTGTGTTTCTAACAAGAAACTTAGACCACAACAGAATGGCTTCTTTTTTCTTTTTATTTTTTGGTCTCTAGTCGATGAAAACTTGTATAATAAATGACAAAGGAAGAGAATGATTGTAAATTAGACGGAAGGAAAGTCACCTATAATATTCATCCTTCTGTTAATCAGTTACAAGACGAGAAAAATGTTTTCAGTACTTATTAACTTACAATACCTATTTATTATCTTCAGTAAAAATATCAACATGCAAATTAAGAGATTATGAAAATAAAACGGCTTGTTTTAGACAACGATGTCCGATTTAGTTTCACAAAACAGAATCTTAACTTTCACCTTTGTATTTAAACACCATCCTTAAGCCTACTTTTACTAGAACTTGATGAAATGTGGTTTCTTGCAGAGATATTCGTTGTTCTTTAATTGGTAATTGAAAAGTTTCACAATGGGCTATCTTATTCCGCTTTACGTTAGTATTTCAAACCCAGTTTTCAGTGTTACAAGTCCACAGGTTTACAGCTGAGCCACCGGGGACCTTTTACTTTGCTAAATTAAGTATGTTCTAATAT
This sequence comes from Carcinoscorpius rotundicauda, assembly GCA_011833715.1. Taxonomy (NCBI): domain Eukaryota; kingdom Metazoa; phylum Arthropoda; class Merostomata; order Xiphosura; family Limulidae; genus Carcinoscorpius; species Carcinoscorpius rotundicauda. The sequence continues at coordinate 56,304,583 of CM022395.1, forward strand.
TAATATATATATTACATATACTCATCGTTTATTTTCAAGTTTAACATAGCGGTTTTCCAATCAGTTCGCCATGATGTTTCTTTGGTTCTTTGATCAGCTTATAGTAGTGTCTCCTTAGTCAGTTTATTATAATCATTTTTACCAACATATCACAGTGATTGTTTAACTGGCTTGTTATAGTCGTTTTGTTTTAAATAAGTTAACACATAGTTGTCCTTTAGTCAGCTTAGTATAATAGTTCTTTAACCGCTTACTTCAGGAGCATTAAAACGTAACATGTTATGGCCCAGGATTAGATATCAATAACATTTTGTTTTTTTAGATCGCTAGTAACTTTTAAGTTCTTGATGAGTCTACCAATCCGCCTTTATTAAAAGTGTGAAGGTTTCAGCTATGTTTATGATGAACGTTGAGCTAAAAGGAAATAAACGTTAAATTCATAGTAAAAATAAAATATATTTAAATGGAAGAGAACGTGGCAATCATCATCGTATATGTACATTTCATCAAAGATCTATAAATATAGTATTTATTTTATGCTATTAGTATAAATTTTCGAAGAAACGTAAACATATGATGATGATTACCACGTTCTCTTGCATTTAAACATATTTCATTTTTACAATGAATTTAACTTTAATTCCTTTTAATTCAACATTCATCATACGCATAACTTAAACTTTGGCACTTTTAATAAAGACGGATTGGTAGACCCATCAAGAACTTAAAAGCTATTGGCGACTTAAAACAACAAAATCTTATGGATACCTCGTGCTGGATCATAATGTGTTTCGTTTAAGTGCTCCTGAAGCAAGTGATGAAAGAACTATTGTGCTAAGCTGACAAAAGGACTACTATACTGTAATACTTTTACCAAAGAAATATAAAATAAAGACTCCGTATATTTCTATACGGAAAAGAGGTTAAAGTTTGCATTTGGCTGCACAGAAACTAATTGTTCACAAGGGTAACCTCAAGGTTTAATAGGGAACAAGGATGACTGTTATCAATCATTGATCAGCTGTAACTCCATGGGGTGAGAATACTGTAGTGGACAATCTTATCAATTTCAGGATTTGTATAATAATTCCTTGTTGGGTTCATAGCGTTAAACAAAACATAAATGGCTAGTTTGAGTATTTTACTAAAAGAAGAAGGGAACAACGCTTCGACCTTCTTAGGTCACCTTCAGGTTCTCTGCTTTATTAGTAAAAGTGTTAATACCCATATCAGCTATCCTGAGATACATTTTTACTTCAAGGGGGTTTCTTGTCATCACGAAAAACATAGATGTTTTTTATTAGAATACTATCTTGAGGTGATAATTGTGTTATAATTCAAAATATCATCAGAAGTTCCTTCCGAAAAACAAAGAAAATAAGTTTTGTAACAATGCTTACTTTTTCTGAATATTTTCTTCATTCTTTGTTTTATTTTATATTTTCCTCATTCTCTGTTTTATTTTATATTTTCTTCATCTACTATTTTCTTTTATATTTTCTTCATCTACTGTTTTCTTTTATATTTTCTTCATTCTTTGTTTTATTCTATAGTTTCTTCATCTACTGTTTTATTTTATATATTCTTCAGTCTCTGTTTTATTTTATATTTTCTTCATATTCTGTTTTATTTTATATAGTTTACTTAACTCGACCTAAAATCTAATTCTTTGCCATAGACTAACCAGTTGCATTGAGACACTTCATACGTGCTCATGTCACTGAATCGATTTTATATAAATAAAACTCGTAGCCTACATCATTTCTTAAAACATGTGAAACGTTTTAATAACATACCAATTCTTTTAGCGCCTGTTTTCTATACCTAAATTCTACATTTGTCTAGATCTCCCATCTGTGATAATGGGTTTCAACTGATGTCCTGTACCTCAATAATACATACGTGTTCGTTTTCTTTTACTGATATCAAATTTCCACTGATACACCTACAATCCAATACAACATTCGTCTTCGCTCTTTTTCTGTATCGTTACATTTCACTGACATACTTGTAAATCAATGCTACTATTGTTTCGTTTTCCTACTGGTGGTTCGCGCCAAACATGCTCACCCTCCAAGCCGTGAGGTCGTTATAATGTTACGATCAATCCCACTGTTCGTTGGTAAAAAAGTAGCGCAAGAGTCGGCGGTGGGTGGTGATGACTAGCTGCCTTCCTTCTAGTCTTACACTGCTAAATTAGGGACGGCTAGCACAGATAGCCCTCGAGTAGCTTTGAGCGAAATTTAAAAAAATAAACAAACAAACAAACCTACTGGTGATACTACGTTTCTACTGATATTCCAGTGTTATATTTACATTCATTTTCCGTATCTGATACTAAATTTTCACAAACACACCTATGAACAGTTCTACTAGGTCAACTTGAGAATAAATAAAAACCACCGACACCTTTCCACGAACAAACATTAACATATGTCGTGCGCAGAAACTAACAGTAAAAGTTTTCGTAACATCTAAGTAACAGTTATGTATGGCTAACAAGAACGATACCTTTAATACTAACTGTTGAACATGTGAAATTATTTTATTTTTCCAAATAAAAATCGCAGTTTTGTAAATTATTTTATTCTTTTTAAGAGCTTAGTGAATATTTGGATAATTATTGGAGTTTCTACATAGTCTGCCAACAGGTTAGCGATAGGGTACTAATAACCCCATTGTAAATTTGAGTTGCACTAAATGAATTGGGATCTAATGAGGTCTTTATGGGTTCAGTAACAAAAGAATGAAAGAACACTATATTTTTGTCTCAATTTATCTCTGAAGAAAAAAGGTCCACCTTTCGAAAGCGCTCGGGTTACAGGGTTTTTATTCATTTCTATCAAGACTTCTTTAAAATGTGTATTTTGCTAACATCATGAATTTCTTCTATACAATATTTGTTTCTGGTATTTGATAAGTTAAAAAAAAACTTCTCTTTTCAGAAAAAAATAATAAAAAATTCAAATACCAATATTTTGACTTACGTCTCCGGCAGGGTATGCAATACAAAAATTGAGTACACTGTTAAAGATGGAAGATGAAATATTGGTATTATATAATTAATTTTTTGAAATTGAAATTACTTTCTTTTTGTCAAATCTTATGCCATGCATAACGTGTACGGAAATGTACACGCCTGTACAATCTAACAGTTAGTGTTGCCATCTGTTGACCAGTAGCTTACTTAAACCAAAAATCGTTTCATAACAAGGAAAATTATAATATTAACTGTTTTTTATAACTATATGAATTATTAATTACATTACATCTTTCACAGTTTAAAAGATCTAAAATAATTTCATTTTGCCCTATTTTTTGTGATTTTTATAAATGTAACCTTAATATCCTCTACAGTTCTGCTAAAAATAAAGACGTTGAAATTAAGACAAAAACTATGCTTGTCTTTTACAGTAGAAATATTTCATAAACAAGGTAAAAAACGCTAAACCCTTTAATTATAAGAAGCGCTTTCAAACAACTTTAAGAACTGAGATAAATGTTATCCCCATAGATACAGTGCAACTGGAGTTTGTACACCAGATTCTGTGTTTAGACTTCTCAACAATATATATATCGTCGAAATATACCATCGACTAGCAGTTAAGTTCTCAGAACACTTTAAAGACCGTAAGCGTAATCATACATTGAAAATAACGGTAGTGGAGCTTTCGTTAGTACTTTATTTGTTTTGAATTTCGTGCAAAGATACACGAGGGCTATCTGCAGTTTAAGACTAGAGAGAAGACAGCTCGTCATTACCACCCACATCCAACTCTTATGCTACTCTTTTACCAACGAGTAGGTAATTACTTTATAATCCCCATTTTGTTATGCCTTTCAGTGGCACAGCGATACGTCTGCGGACTCATACCACTAAAATCCGGGTTTCGACACCGATGGTAGGCAGAACACAGATAGACCATTGTATAGCTTTGTGTTTAATTCCAGACAAACCATTTTTTCTCCTTCTTACGTAGTATAACATATTTAAGAACACACACGTGTCTGTGAACTGGAGGACTTGCTTCGAGTGTTTACTACCTCATGCATAACCAGAAAGTCATCGTCTAGCGAGTATCTGGACTCCTTAAGTACAAATATTACCTTCTTAAACTTTGTTAAAGAAATATTTCTAGCTTAAACTCACATATCTGTTTTACCATAAATTATCTTTGTCAAATATAGAAGCGTAGATACGGTAACATGTGGATCTCTTTATATAAGTGTCATAGCTCCCAAGTTCCCAAGAGTGTCGCGTTTTACACAGATTTCGAGCTTTACGTTTAAAAGTAATTTACTTATAGATATATAATTTGATAGAGATTTTCGTCTTTGATAGATGGCAGACTTTCCCTCCGGCAGTAAAAAAGTTACACATTTATCAATAGAGAACAAAAATGTTGGCATCATTATTCAATTTTGCTGCTTTATCTGCAGATAGTTATAAGTTAAAAAGTTCTGTTAACTAAAGAAAATTAGAAAAATGAATAATCCAAACTTGACCAGGAGCATAAACTATGAACAACACTTAAATTAAATGGTTTTGTTTTTTAATCTTAATATTAAGAACTGATTTACAAAAAAACAAAATCAGCAACGCATTTGAAGCCAGTTTTCTTAACTACACATTTATTTGGATCAACATAAATTTAAAATTCTATAAACAGGCTAAGGGATTTCATTTCAAAACTCTGATATTTAATTAACGCAAAGTATTGAAGCTAGCTTCAGGATTTCTCTTGTAATATTAATTCGTTAAACAAATAGGAACATGTATTAATTTCGTGTTATGGATTGCACGTGTCTGGAACGAAAGTTTGGTTTCTGTGTTCACATTTAATAACGTCCGCTCTAATTAAAACTTTCCTATAGTTTCTTGGTCGTGCTTTACAGATTGCCCTTATTAAAGTTCCTTAAAACAGAAGGTTGATAATAATACACAGACTGGTCTGCTTAAAACTCCCATAAAATAGTAAGGGGTTTCATGGTACTTCAGAATCTGCTTTGCTTACAATTCCCTAGAATGATAAACTGCTAAGTAACACTTTACTGCCTGCTCTGCTTATAGGTGCCCTAAAATAAGGTTGCTTGATAACACTTTTGCTCTGCTTAAAATTCTCCTTAAAAATTTAGTTGCCTGATAACGCCTCACAGCAATTATTTATATTTTTATCAATTATACTGTTATACAGTGAGTCGCCTAGTACCATTTATTTACTATATATACATTGCTATACATTGAACAGCGAGCTGCCTAATAATTCCTTAGTTATTAGATATATTGTTATCCAGTGTACAAGAGTGTTTCACAGAATTAATTAATTTACAGAACGGAATAGAAAACATTTGTTAGACACAAGTTACTACGCAAAAAAGGCAAACAATCTTCTCTAGCGCTAATGCGTGTCTTGAACTAATTTTAATATTTTAGTACTCTTAAACACGCTATCCTCTGGCTCAGCGGTGTGTCTGCGGACTGACAATCCTAAAAACCGGCTTTCGGTACAACAAACAACTCTTAAGTATCATGTGAATTCTTTTAAAGTATTCGAGCAAACCTAGCCTATGCGACTCTGGATTTAGATAAAGTAGTGAGTTTCTTTTAGAATATTAATTTATTAACCTTATCATCAAATTTAAGATTTGCAGAGTACGTAACTTGTGCAAATCTGGGTTTTTATTCATATAGCAAATTATCTATTGTATTTCATTTTTCTTTATAATTATACACCGTTTAGGTATTTTACATGGTGGCACAATGGTATATCTGCAAACTTGAAACATTAACAACCAAGTTTCGATGCCTGTGGTGGGCAGAGTACGGATAGCTTATTGTGTAGCTTTGCGCTTAAACTGCAAACAAGTAAAACACAAATATATGTCACTCTGTCTCATATATATATATATAGAGAGAGAGAGAGAGAAAGAAGGAGAATCCTTTTCTTAAATGTGAAATATTTTGTATTGTTTACGTAAATGCAAAAAAACAGAAAGGCCAGGAAACCCTTTAGATGGAGAAAAACAAACAACACGTGCTGGTATTTGTGAAGAACGACAAACTACTTCCTGTTTGTTTCGAATGAACGAATATTGATTCTCTGCTGTGAATACAGCAACAGCGAGTATAAGTCACTGTGTAACTTTCTGCTAAAACAAACAAATGAACAAGTGAATAATTGTAATTACATGAAGCTGTTATATATTATTCCCTAAAATAATGAATTTTCGGTGCATCACATTACCCACTTGACGCCAAATATTTTTTTAAATAAATGTTGTTCTGATAGATGTCGCCCTTCTGGGTCAGCTTTGTTTTTGTTGTTTTTTTGCTTGTTGATCTACTTATTTAAAACCGTTTTAAAGTAACGTTCTCGCCTCTGTGTATTTTATACCGGATAGTTTGACTTTTATTCTCCGTTTGGTAGTTAAAGGTAAGAGAGATGAAGTTAATATAGCCTTTGTTTATTTATCTATAATGTTTCAATGCGTGGTATTGCAATTTAAATAACTGTTCAAAATCCTGGGTATGCAGATAAAGTATTTTGTTTGTACCATGTTCTGTTATTTAATGTAGAGAAGATATTCAACGAGAGAGGTAATTGGAATCTGTTTTATTATTTATCTACAAAATAAAAAGGATAAAACTGGATAGTTTCAGTTCTAAAACAGAGAAGTAATGAGATGACCAAATATTATTTAATATTTCACAGCTTGTGGCGTGAAAAAGAAATTAGTTTTACCCTTCATGGTCTTAATTCCTTAGATTGTGGTATACGAAAAACATTTTACTATCCTGTTACATCATACAACATAGACTATATTTAACTTTGTTAAAATGAATTTTACAAGCTGTGTTGTAGGAAGGTGTTCAATATCATAGGTAAGGAATTCACAGATTTTGGTGTACATAAAACAAATATTATAACCTTATGTGTTTAAGAATTAACTTCGACCTTCATCTTTCAGATCTGGAGAATAAAGTTTAACAAGTTATTTGTTTAGTTTTAATTTTTTACTCTCTGATAAGACGTTAAATTTATTGCAACGTGCGTGTAGATAGCCCATGGACTTAATCGTTTGATTCGATTTTACACTCGTTAGAAAGGAAATTATTGGGATTTCAAGTCGTGCTGTCGCTAACAAAACACACAAGCCACCAACTCGAGGAAATTTATGTATGGAATAAAGAACTTATACAAAAACAACTGAATATAAAGTTCGTTATTTCTAAACTGTTGAACAGTTGAGCTATATCAAAACCTTCGAGATTCCCTTGATTTTACAATGCTTCGAAATCATTGAATTCTTCATTTTGAAAGTAAATATTCGTTGATAAGACCTTCTATTACGATCAAGAACACAGATAGAACATTAACTATCAGTTAAGTTAACACGAGAAATTTTCTCGATCATAATCTATACAACTGTATTAGCAATTATTCTAAGATATTTTTAAGTAGTCCCACGATAAGCATTATCAACTTTACTGTGTTTTTTATTATACGTAGTGCTTCTCACTTTTCTCTCTATAGACATCATACATTATTGAACATTAAATAAAACACTGTTAGACCAGATTAGCAACAGCATACTCGTAAGGAGTTTGTGTAGCAAAGTCTCTTCATAACTATCAATTTATTCCTTGGTTTTCATTACCTTGCAGTTAACTATTTTATAACATTGTTCCATTTATTTGTTTGCTTTTACAAAAAAAAAATTGTGGTTTTATCTCAACATACTACTGCCGCTAGAATTCGTAGTTGTGAATTTTTGCACCCCAAGACTCGAAATATGTCCCCATAGCAAAGTCATGCAACAAACTTCAAATTTGTCTTTTCCTTATTTGGCATTGTGAATCGCTAGTTAGTGTCATTGTTATCTTCCTTATACTATACGTTATGCATGAAACAAAATTGTACTTCTTAAAAAAATTCAAATATTTATTATACTTATTATTTGAATTCTACAAAAACTTAATTGTCAAATATATTTTTTTAATTATTTAAAATACAGACAACCATAATCAGACGGATCTTGGACATGGAAAGTATTGTTGCATTTGTCCAGCAATTGTACACGTTATCTGTCACTGAGAAAGTATTACCAACCTTAGCAGTTAATTTAAGGCCTTAAAGATTTCCCGCCTCTTTATTTCTAGTTAAATTTCACAGTTATCTGGAGACATACTGTTATCATTACAAATACAGGAAGGGAAAATTGAGCAATATGTGCGTTAATAAATTGATTAATTATAAAATAGTAACATAATGTAGGAAACTACAACTAATTTAACCTTTTAAGTACATCTTATGCTACAAAATGGATAAGATTGAAAATTGTGTATCCACCAAGTAAATGAAACAGAGTTACTGTAACAGATTCGATTGTATACGATTTCAATAAATTGTTTCGTCTGTTTAAAACGTACAAACGAACAACTTTAGTATTTTTGTTAATGATTAAACAATTATATATATATTATATTCATTTACCTAAAAAACAGAAAACGAGATCAATATTTTATCCTCTCTTTGTCACATTCATTTACACGAATCAATTGAATGGCAATTTTGTTTCATTTAATCTGTGGATGTTTAAGCGTATGAAAAGGATTTTTATAGAACTTTAAAAAAAGTTTGTATGACTTTTTATAACTACTTTGAACATATATAAGAAAAAAAAAGGTCTGTAAAAATTAGCTCAAATATTTATTAGGATATTATTTTTATATACTTTTCAGTTTAAACAGGTTTAAATAACGACAGAATGCGAGAACAATATATAGTAGCTAATAAAACAACTATACGATAAGAAATATATGTTAATTCTCCATCCGTTTTCAAAATTATAAGTATTTAAATATTAGTTTGAAATAATACAAACATCTAAAAAGCAAGCTTAATGTTAAAGCTACATCAGTATTTTAAATATAAATATACATAACCCTTACATTAATATTATAAATATAAATATACATATCCCTCACATTAATATTATAAATATAAATATACATATCCCTTACATTAATATTATAAATATAATTATACATCCCTTGCATCAATATTATAAATATGAATAAACACATTTGTTACACCAATATCATAAATATAAACATACACATTCCTTACATCAATATTACAAATGTAAACATACATTTTTAACATCAATATTCTAAATATTAATATACACATCAGTCACATCAATATCATAAATATTAAAATACATCCATTACCAGGAGACATTTTTAACTGCTCTTCCTCCTGTGTGTTCTCCTTTCCCACTTGCATTATTTCTGGGTTAATATTTATTTGATTCAAAGACATGTTTTTGTTTGTCGAATTTCAAACAAAACTACTCGAGAACTACTTGCGCTACGTGTCCATAATTTAGACGTGATGGACTAAAAGAAAGCTAGCTAGTCAATACTACCATCTTCAAATCTTGAACAACTCTTTACCAATAAAAGAAAGCTAGCTAGTCAATACTACCCATCTTCAAATCTTGAACAACTCTTTACCAATAAAAGAAAGCTAGCTAGTCAATACTACCCATCTTCAAATCTTGAACAACTCTTTACCAACAAAAGAAAGCTAGCTAGTCAATACTACCCATCTTCAAATCTTGAACAACTCTTTACCAACAAAAGAAAGCTAGCTAGTCAATACTACCCATCTTCAAATCTTGAACAACTCTTTACCAATAAAAGAAAGCTAGCTAGTCAATACTACCCATCTTCAAATCTTGAACAACTCTTTACCAATAAAAGAAAGCTAGCTAGTCAATACTACCCATCTTCAAATCTTGAACAACTCTTTACCAATAAAATGTGAGACAGGTATATATGTATATATAAGCCCTCAGGGCAGAAAGAAAAAGTATATTCATGACTAGATTCATATACGCAACCCGCAGATTGCTAATCGAGCACCCTTCAGCTCTGCATAGCCAGGTGGTTAGGGCTAATGACTCGTAAACTGAGGATTGCGGATTCGAATTCTTGTCACACCAAACATGCTCACCCTTTCAAATGTTAAGGGGCTATAACATGACGGTTAATCCCATTATTCTTGAGTAACCCAAGTGATGGTGGTGGGTGGTAATAACTAGCTGCCTACCCTCTAGTCTTACACTGCTAAATTGAAGAAGGCAAGCGCAGATATCCTTCGTGTAGCTTTGCGCGAAATTCAAAATCAAACAAACAAAAGACCCCATTTAAATCCAAGCCACACTAGACCAAAAAAATGTTTATTAATTTTCATAACTAAATAAAATCCTCAACTAAACCTTGAAAACTTGAGATGTAAATTTTCAAACATTTGAAACGTAAAATTAACGGTGTTGGATGAAATACGGGTATCGTTAGGACGATAGAATATCAGGTGGTTCTAAATTAACGGTGTTGGATGAAATACGGGTATCGTTAGGACGATAGAATATCAGGTGGTTCTAAATTAACGGTGTTGGATGAAATACGGGTATCGTTAGGACGATAGAATATCACGTGGTTCTCTTAAAATAAAGTGTGTGCTCTTCCAGCTTGAGATACGTGCATATCAAAAATTTCTTATCTGCAGGTCGTGAAACTAGTAACGCATTAACAATGACTACTATACGCTACTTATTGTGTAGCGTGGAAATGTAACTTATGTGTCTGTCCGACTCACAAAGCACTCGCTACACTTACTCTTTGATATTTTTGAAATGCCGAAATATACATTCATTTTTCTTTATTGTAGATGTAGGGAGACAGTTGTAAGATCTCAGATTCCTCAACCTATTAATAAAGCCATAACTAACAAAAAGAACCCGATTTTAGGCATACAGTATCGTGCTTGAAGGCGATTATCAGTTTGTTATGGGAATATTACGAACAAAATGCACTGATAAAACTGAACTTTTAAAATGTAAAAGAAATCTTAAAGTCTCTTTACTAAAACAGAGAAATGGAGTTGAAGAAGTAAAATCTGACTGCTGAGTAAGTAACAAACAAAGCAACGTGATAAACTACGTAATATTACAGTATATAACATTCTTACTGTGTAAAGTGAAACGTAATAAAATTATTTGAGAAAAAACGCCGATTCAAATGCTTCAGTAGTCAATAATAGTAATAAATCATGTATAACCAGGACAAACGAAACACACCTAGCAAAGCAAGTTGGTTATGAACGAAAGAAAACAAAACGAAACGTCGTGATTACAGAGATGCGCAAAGACATTTATTTTTATAGCCGTTGGTATTTGGTAAGGTTTGCAAGAAATGTGTTTCACTAAAACTGTTCAAAGCGATTTATTTCTGAGATTTCAATAAAAAACAAAAATAAAGGCCAAACTGGAAACCTACCAATGTAGAGGGTGCTTATAATACGTGGGTAAGAAATCTATATATCTGGGAAAACGTGTTTGTGTTTTTCTTATAGCAATGCCACATCGGGCTATCTGCTGAGCCCACTGAGGGGAATCGCTCTGGGAAAAAAAATAACTATTAAATCAAATAATTTGAGGTATAGTTGTTTAGTATTAAGCACAAAGTTACACAAAGGGCTATCCGTGCTCTGCCCATCACGGGTATCGAAATCCGGTTTTCAGCGGTATAAGTCCGCAGACATACCAGTGTGCCACTAAAGGGAGTACTTGATGTGTAACGTCCAAACTAGTGAAATGTGATAGGTTTAAATAATGTTCCTTCATTCGATATCAAGTACATAATTTTTCTTATGTCCTATCGTGCCATACAGTATTTGTGTTTTATCATTGACACACTTTAGAAAACTGAATCTCAACAGCAACGGAAGTGAGCTACGTTGGAATATATACGTGTATACAACTAATCAGTCCAAACACGATATCACTTTCTATTCCAATTCACTCTCCTAAGGATTTCTAAATGTTGTAATTGAAAAATGTATATATAAAAGTATGGAACTATTTACCAACTGAGTCCGGCATGACCAGACGGTTAAGGAACTTAACTGCTACTGCTTTTCCATCTAAACCTGGGCCTAGCATGGCCTAGCGTGTTAAGGCGTGCGCTTCGTAATCTGAGGGTCGCAGGTTCTCGTCCGAGTCGCGCCAAACATGCTCGCCCTTTCAGCCGTGGGGGCGTTATAATGTATCGGTCAATCTCACTATTCGTTGGTAAAAGAGTAGCCCAAGAGTTGGTGCTGGGTGGTAATGACTAGCTGCCTTCCCTCTAGTCTCACACTGCTAAATTAGGGACGGTTAGCACAGATAGCCCTCGAGTTGATTTGTGCAAAATTCCAAAACAAACAAACCATCTAAACCTAACACTAGCTATAATAGAATTTCACAAAAACCTTCATTTTGCCAAAACACCATATAACAATTTAGAAATACATTTCAAGCCCACTTTTATGATATTTAATTTTCCTTGGTTTCCGATTCCGATATTCTTAGAAATTAATAGATCTATTAATATGCATTTAAATAAATTATCATAGATTCAATAGAATGAAACATTCATGTCTTTTAAAAATTTAAGTAAATCTAAAATCACAGAGAGTTGTAAATTTCCTTTTACTACCTAATTTAAACCTACATGTAACTAACATAACTTAAACTTTGAGAGTGTTTTAAGTATTGATGTAACTTTCAAACTTAAACCTATAGATAGATGATTGTAAGTATCCGTATTACTAACACATTTAAGCCTACAAATCGTTGTAAACAGTTATATTACTAACAAGTGTAAACTTAAAGAGGGTTCGTAAATATTCATTTCATTACAAAATTTAAGCCCGGAGAGTACCGTAAACAGTAATGTAACTTACGAACTTAAATTGAAAAATAATAGTAACAATTCATGTTACTACTAAAGGGTTGTAAACATTAATGTAAATTAAAAATCTGAACCTACAAAAGGTTTTAAACATTATTCTAATTTACAATTTAAACCTAGTGAATGTTATATACATTAATGTAACTTCCAAATTTAAACCTACAGAGGGCTGTAAATATTCATATTACTTACAAATTGAAATAGTGACGGTCAATCCCACTATACGTTGGTAAAAGAGTAGCCCAAGAGTTGGCGGTGGGTGGTGATGACTAGCTGCCTTCCCTCTCGTCTTACACTGCTAAATTAGGGACGGCTAGCACAGATAGCCCTCTAGTAGCTTTGTGCGAAATTCCAAAACAACCAACCAACCCATACAGCGCAATAGTTGTGAAGTAGGCTTAGGTGCAATACACTAAATACATGTTTTCCAAAGTCCGTCAAACGTATGTCCATGAGCATCCAGTTTACGCCACAATGAATATCAAAAGTTAGCGTGAAACACAGTCTTTGTATGTATATTTGTATGTTAGCAGGATTCGGTCATTGACCGAAAGAAATACCGTTTCGCAATTTGAGCATGTCTAAATTAGCCAAGAATAACATGGAATGTTATTAATTTTGGTGTTTTTTGCGAATTTTACTTCGAGCTATTGAACTGCACTGTGTTTAAATGATTTAACACAAAGATCTGAGCAGCTGTCTCATTCTGTCCCTTTCGTTCTTTTCTTATTTGGTAATTTCTCAGCTTGAGCAACATAATATAATTTGCTCAAATACCGAATTTTAATTTCCTTTCAAGTTGTTATAGTTTTAATGTACTTAAATCGCAAAATGCTATTTTCTTTCGGTCAACTATTCTTGCGATTGAATGCCATTTATATATACTTTTATTTGCAAATAATTAATTGAAGTTCTGCAAGAGTTTTGCAACATATGGCGATTTTTTTTTCAGTTAACCAAATATCCATTACTTAATGTATTCTAATTGAACAATGCATGAAGTAACATTTCCAGCTTATTCTCATATTCATTTACAAGTACAGTTGAAAATCCTCCCCGCTAGTACAGCGCTATGTCTCTAGATTTACAACGCTATAATCAGGGGTTCAGTTCCCCTCAGTGGACTGAGCAGATAGCCTGACGTGGCTTTTCTATAAGAAAAACACACATTTGAAGAGAATACCGTGTAAATACCTTTGAATAACAGGTGTCGCGATCATTTCTCTTTCACTCAATCTTTAAATTTAGTAAATTATATTAAAAATTATCTTTCATTATTTAAAAGTTTGTCATCGACAATGTTTGAATTAACTGCTTTCTCTCATCTTCATTAGCAACTTTTCATTTCTTACTCAAATGTTCATTTTAGTTAACCAAAGCTTTTGAGCGATGTTATCTTTCACTATATTTGACGTTATAGAATAAAATTTCTATTACATAAAGTTGCTTATTTAGAAACATGATGTAGTATTACTCCAATAAAGGTAATGATGCAGAGTTACCTCGATAAAGTTAATGTATAGAATTACCCCAATATAGGTAATGATTTAGACTTACCCCATTAAAGGTAAGGATGTGAAGTTATTTCAGTGATGTGAAGTTACTCAAATAAAGAATATGGTGTGGAGCTACCCAATAAAGGATTATTGGCTTGTTCTCTTGAACAACATATTATGTTTAAACAATCAGGTTTAGCTCACCTGTAATAGCAGCCCAAACAAACTCCTATCCTTAGCCCAGTACGCTAGGCTTGATATCACACTCTCTTCACCACTAAAGTAAATGAACAAGAATACTAAGCTATAATCACTTGAAAAAAATAGTTACTCTTTTAACTTTTTACTTATATGACCTTAATATGATTTTAGTTTTTAATATAAAAGTTTTGAGTTAAATTTATATTCTTCTTATTGCCTGGATGAAACGTTTAGATTTCACTAACTTGCAACAACACATATTAAACTCTCGGATCTCATAAGTTAAAATTAGACTTAGAAAATTCATTATTTCATTGTCAGCAAATCTCGTATTCTTGTTCAGAAAGTAGTTGAGATTTAATGTACAACTCTGAGATTCATGTGTTAAATTTGGATGGAAACGGCTTAGTGTGAAGTGCAGAAAGAAGTTGAGGTAAAAAATTATTGTTTTTTTACGAGCCAATCATCGTAAACTCTGGAAATTACTTTGTTTTGTTGTTTTTTTCTGGATCATCCAGCTCTTCCAGATTGTTTCAAGTTTCTTTGCGCTTCCAAGAAACTTGGCCAGGTGGTTAAGGCACTCCACTCGCAATTTGAGGCTCGCGGATTTGAATCCCCGTCACACCAAACATGCTCTATCTTTCAGCCGTTATATAGTTACGATCATTCCCCCTATTCGTTGATAAAAAAGTAGCCCAAACATTGGCGGTGGATGGTGATGACTAGCTGCTTTCTCTTTAGTCTTACACTGCCAAATTAGGGACGGCTAACACAGATGGCCCTCGAGTAGCTTTGCGCGAAATTCAAAACAAAATAAACCAATAGAAGAAACTTGAAACGTACTCATTAACAATTGCAGCTAGGTCTCGTTTTATATCGTAATATCACAGCAAACACAACGATAATCATAAAATTTGAACAGTTTTTGTGTTAACAAAGAAAGGTAAAATATATATAAATTATTTTATTGTATCATATTGACTGTTATTAGGAACTTTCTATTAAAATAAAGAAAGTTTTAAAAGATGCAACTGGGTGTTATAATGTTTGGGTGTATGTATAATCTTGGCGTTTTTAGTGTTAAATATTTTATTTTAACTTAATATAATATTTTAATGTCATTCGCGTTAAGTTTCAATTTCTTTAATTGAACAACCAGGGGCTCAAAACTGTCCCCAACACAACTTCACATAGTTATGTCTACTGACTTGCAACGATAAACACCAGGTTTCTGTATCTGTGATGGGCAGTGCACAGGCAGTCCATTGAGTAGTTTTGTGTTTAGTTTAAAACAACAACAATACCATTCATTGATCACCACATAAATTAAAGTACTAACGTAGTAAGAGTGCCTTTGAAACCACACAAATCTGTAGAACAGTTAGAGACTGTAGACAATTAAATACAATCTGTATTTAAAGTAATCATTCAGTTTTCTCTCAGCCTTAATTCTAAACCTAGAACAACGTCTTACAAGTGTTGAGAGAAGATCTAATTTTTGTTTAAACACTTTCTAATAGTCCTTTGAGTTTATCCAACACATTAATGGTCACAACTTCTTATCTGTGTAGTACAAACATTTTGGACGTTTTTTATATACGTTTGTTTACTTTCGAATTTCGTGCAAAGCTATCTGCGCTATTCGTCCCTAATTTAACAGTTTAAGACTAGAGGGATGGCACCTAGTCATCATCACCCACCTTTAACTCTTGGGCTATTTTTTTGCCAACGAATAGTGGGATTACCGTCACATTATAATGCTTCAACGGCTGAAAGAGCAAGCAAGTTTGATGTGATGAAGATTCGAACCCGCGACTCCCAGATTACGAGTCGAGTGCCTTAATCACATGGCCACGCCGGACCATTGATTAAATATATGTCAATTTATGTTGGAAATTTTCATAAACTCGAAGCTCTGACAACAGATTTGTTATAAATATGTCAGTCGTTCAGTATTGAAGTGCTTTTAACTTTAACTAGACAGTTCTGATATTTTTTGCTCAGCAACTATCTCAGGAAGACGTAACTGTAAATGATCATTATGTTACAATATTATTTTAATACGTTATCTTTTCTTGAGTTTAAAGTGATTAAGTAACAAGAACCACACCGCTTTATCATTACGTTGGTTTTCACATTGTGTTTATGAATTTCAAAGATCTCGTAACTTCTTCACATCATACTTTGTTTTGTAGTCTCTCTGTGTGTGTGTTTTTGTGATTTTTCTCATATGAACAGTTTTCTAATATAGAGAGTTTAACTGTTTGCTATTGGACTGGAAAAAGTTTTGGTAAAGATACTTAATTCTGTCATATAATTTTTCTGTGCAACTTAACTTGAAGAAGATAATTTTTTTAAAGAAGCGATGTGTCAAGAGGGATACAAAGTAGATAAGATTGACGTTTGTAAGGTACGAAACGAGTTGTTTAGTTAGTTAAATAAAACGTAATCTTAAACTAAGATCTAATACCTTTATACATTTTACCGGAACTTAACCTCACCATTCAAATAACGATGTTACTTAAATTCACCTTTACAGCCTTGAGTATAAATCCTATCTCTTAAAACCTCACATAAGCAACCAATCAGAAGAAGCCTCGATATTACATCTTACCATAGAAATAAATATAGCTTAAATATATCAAATTTTCATTTTTATCATTCTACAAAAACGTGAAAGTTAAATGAATATAATCAAATAATGCACAATGAATTATTGAGAATTTGTTTTTAAGCACTCGTAATAAAAACGCAAATTTTGGTGCTAAAACATTTACAGGCTGAGAAAAATAACGGGCCTTCTTTCCTCTCTTAATAGTGTCGTTTTCTTGGCGAAGCATCAAAAAAAGGCTTTTCCGTTTGCACATTTATCTACATGTAGAAATACTGTCAAAAGAAGACCCAGTGTGTTATTAGTGCTACTTCGGTGTTCTAGTTTCTTTTTTAAACAATGTTGCAATAAAACGTAAGACACGATCTTACATTATAGCTGCCTACAAGGTAAACCTGTTTCTTACTACAGCTGTTTTCACGATCCAGTGGCGATAGTCTAGTCGTTAGTCGGGTTGAACGTGTGGCTAAGAAATATAACGGTATCTGTCAGAGAAATGTTTTGTACGTCGATCCAGACACTTGTGGAACCAAATAGCATAATGATCAGTAGTTTTGCTAATTAGGCGTATAAAACTGTAATAAAAGACCACACTGTCGAGCATATTACTCGAAACTCTTTAGTCAGAGAGACGTTTAACACTAGAAACTTAAACTTATAACTTCAGTTGTCCTAGTTGAATGCAGAGTATGGCTATTAATGCGGTAAGTGGTTCACGTAACAGTTGCAGGTTATCGTTGTGTAAGTGAGGTTCTGTATTCGTGTAACTTGACATTTGGGTGTTATTTTTTTTACAGTTTTTTGTTTCGAACTTTAAAGAATTTTATGAAAAATTAGTGCAAATATATATGAAGTTATATTTCATGGTGCCATTTAACATGGAGACTTCCAGACTGTTACATGTTCTTTACCAGATTTGAATGTTTCCTGAAACATAAACCAGCTTTCAGTTGATCAGTTCTAAACTGGAGGAGTTTGTACCCTATAAGAATCAAACACTTAAAGCTGTTAAAGTTAAACACTTTGGAAACTGAACTGAAGCTTCAGATACTTTAACCTTGATTAAATCAGACTATTAGTATGTCTCCTAAGTCTGTAAATATTAAACTATTAATGAAATGAGAATAAACCGAAATTGTAAGTGTACTAAATTCAGAACTTAATTTGGATCAAAAGCTAAGATTAAGCTTTTAAATGAAAAGAAAAAACATTTTTCACGCCTTTAAAATTTAGAATTTAAATCATAATAAAATGACTTTTAAATCTGTTAAATGTACTTTAAAATTAATAAGCTATTTTTTAAATTGAGACATAGCCAAAATTAAACTTTTAATAAATTCAAACTATGAGATTTTTAAAATATTTTAAACTCAAAGTTTTAACTTTGATCGCGTAACACTTGACCAATGTATTATATTAGTAAAAATCAGTCTATAATAAATGACTTACTATTTATATCAGAAAGTCGACTGAGCTTGCAAATTTTATAAATTAATGTTTTTTAAGAGACTTTATTTAAAGATAATTTTGAACCAAATGTCTACAATGAGTCTGTTAGTCCAACGAAACTGGATAAGTAATTTAAATTTTCTCTAATCTTGAACCTAGAGCTGTGTCAGTTAGTCCAACGAAACTGGATAAGTAATTTAAATTTTCTCTAATCTTGAACCTAGAGCTGTGTCAGTTAGTCCAACGAAACTGGATAAGTAATTTAAATTTTATCTAATCTTGAAAATATAGCTGTGTCAGTTAGTCCAACGAAACTGGATAAGTAAATTAAATTTTCTCTAATCTTGAACTTAGAGCTGTGTCAGTTAGTCCAGGAAAACTAGACAAGTAAATTTTCTAAGTTTTCTCTAACAATAGTTTTCAATCAAAATTTTAGAGGTGATCTATTAGCCCAGATTGCTTTTTAAATTTAACGCAAAGCTACGTGAGGGTTATCTGCTCTAGCATTCTCTAATTTAGCAGTGTTAGACCAGAGGGAAGGCAGCTAGTCATCATCACTCACTACCAATTCTTGGGCTACTCTTTTATCAACAATTAGTAGGATTCGCCGTACATTATAACACTCCAACGGCTGATAGGGCGAGCATGTTTGGTGTGATGGAGATTCGAGCTCGCGACTCTCAGATTACGAGTCGATCTCCCTTACCACCCGACCAGGAAAACTGAACAAGTAATTTCAAAGTTTCTCTGATCAAATTTTCGGTATTTTTTTATTATTATTTATTAATTTTTTAAACATTATTTCAGTGATGAGCATATAAAGCTTCAAAACCTTTATTTGAAACTTTTTGAAGTTATGATGTAATCTTCAGAGAATGAAAAATAGCTAAATATTTATAAAATAATTGTTTTTTTACACTTCTTGATTTTCATGTTGTGGGAACTGTTAATAAATCATACAACTAGCATGGGCAAATACTGGCACGTTGTTCACAGATCACAAGCCTTTACTTCACTAGATCGTTATAATATTGTTCTGCACCATTCTTTGTTTATTTGTTTTGTGAATTTCACGCAAAGCTACTCGAGGGTTATCCGCGCTAACCGTCCCTAATTTAGCAGGGTAAGACTAGAGGGAAGGCAGCTAGTCATCACCACCCACCGCCAACTCTTGGGCTTCTCTTTTACTAACGAATAGTAATACCTTCACGGCTAAAAGTGCGAGCAAGTTTGGTGCGACGGGGATTCGAACCTGTGATCCTCAGATTACGAGTTGAACGCCTTAACCCACCTGGCCATGCCGGGCCATTCTGCACGAGATCTTCACATTAAAATCTTTAAACTGCCTGGTTCTTTTTAGCTTCTTCATTTTAACTTGTAAACTGATTTTCAGACTATAATGTAAAACATTAGCTCAAATAAAATGTTACAGGTTTTGTTTTACGCATCTGTTACATAGGAATGCCATTTCTATCATAAATAATAATAACAAATATACTGTGAGTGGTGGAAAAAAATGTAATTCTAAAAGCAACTAAAATGTGTGTCTGGTTTCAGTTTTTATATGTACAGGTACTTCTTTTTATTGCGTGTTCCTGATACAGGTTTACGACTCATTAAGTACAATGTCGATGAACTTGTTTTAGAATTACTTGCAAATTTCTAGAGTGAATAAAATGCTCATATAAAAATAAAACATTGGGTTTATTTGAATCTAGCATAAGCTCAGAGAAGAGTAATATTTGTGCAAGTCAAGCCTTTCTATTACTGATCACGGATTACTCGTTATATCTTGAATGTGTTACACTCATGTGTAACTAGTTCCTCGCAAGTATGGACAAACACTTGATTCTTGTGATATGGAACAAAAACTTGTAGAACTGGTAACACCAGCGTATCGTTCCTGTATCTAAAGTATTTTTAAAGAGATTAATGGTACATTTTGTATATTAAGCTGCACTTGTTTATAGATGTTATAATGTTAACTTACACTCGACAAAATATCGAGCCCCTTATATGATTTTGTAACACAAACAATGTTTAACCCTTTCGGTATATTGAAAATGCTGTAAAAAGTAAGAACGTAATCTCGCAACAAAAATAAATTCCATTCAAAAATTAACGTGGGAAATAACAAAACGTGCACTTTTTAGAATTATAACGCATTATCTTCTAATAGCAACACATTTTTATTGTAATTATCATTAACAATAAACCAAGAACGATAAATAATCTACATAGAAGTTAACAAGAAGGCAGTGAAGCATCTGGAACCTTTGGTAAACGTTTACAGAAAATGTAATCTGTACTGTATAAAACGTTCTTAGGAGTACGATCGTTTTCAGTAATTACTGAGTACATTTTCTTTAGATTAATGGAAGACAAAGTACTATTGAAATCTCTGTAGTCCAGTTTAGGAATCTTATTCTATGAATGTGTTAACTATTAATACTTTTTTAACGACCATCTTTCACGCAAGTTATTTTGATTTTCGCACAAAGCTACTCAAGGGCTATCTGCGCTAGCCGTTCTTAATTGTTCTGAAATTCCAATAAAAGTCAAAGGGTAAAGTCAATGGCACAGTGAAACAAAAATAACAGCAAAAAACACACGCAAGATGTGGTTAAATTTTATTAAAAGACACAGACTTACAAACCAATAGTAATATATGTATATATACAATTGTTGTTTTATTTATTGCAACAATACAACATTTTAGTGAAAGAGATTCGGAATTAATATCATTGATAGATCAATCTACTAGTGAAGTTTGGTTTCTTTTGAATTTTGAGGGCTATCTGCACTAGCCGTCCCTAATTTTACTGTGTAAAACTAGATGAAAGGCAGCTAGTCATCACCACCCAC
This sequence comes from Carcinoscorpius rotundicauda, assembly GCA_011833715.1. Lineage (NCBI taxonomy): Eukaryota > Metazoa > Arthropoda > Merostomata > Xiphosura > Limulidae > Carcinoscorpius > Carcinoscorpius rotundicauda. The sequence continues at coordinate 56,326,007 of CM022395.1, forward strand.
CGCCAACTCTTGGGCTACTTTTTTACCCACGAATACTTGGATTTACCGTCACATTATAACGCCCTCACGGCTGAAGGGTCGAGCATGCTGGTGCGACCGGGATTCGAATCCTCCACCCTTGAATTACGAGTTTACCGTCTTAACCCACCTGGCCATCCCGGGCCCTTTAACGCAAGAGTCCGGGAAATACTACGCTCAGTTAGCATGTTTTAAATTTTATTATTTGACAAAACTAACATCTGTAGCTAACAAATTTACATTACATTCATCATACCAAAAGCATCTTCTAGATGCTAGAAAGAATTTTTAAATGTTAAATTATTTCGTACAAAATAATCATGTTTTAAATATTCATAATGTGAAATGCTGTTTTCTTTCTGCAACCAACTTATGTTCTCGAGTTTTTCACACAGTGTATTTTAGTGTACGAACCAATAAGAAAATATATTTATTAAAATGAAAAATTACAAATTCAAAGTCCTACTATTGTCTTATTTTTGCGTGTATTAAGGTATATTTTTCGCTCTGGAGTCTAACAATAATGTAATTTTCTGGAGTGTCTAGTTTTATATGTCTTTTATAAAAGAACATATCGAGCGACTCTGTAAAGACAGGTCGTTACTTTTTAAGCTCTCATCATATACAATACCAGATCTAATTTAATGTGTAACAACTAAACTACATCAATAAAGTTCGCTGTTGTTCCTAATCCATAAGAGTAGTTTATATAGATCATAATAATGTATTGTTCATTTATTGTTATTATTAAACAATTTGAGGAGTAGATGTAAATGATGTTGTGAGGTGTTAGCAATGTGGTGTTGTTTAATGAATATTTCTATTCCATAACAGGTATTTATATAGACGATGTTGTGAGGTATTAGTAATGTATTGTTGATTAATAAATATTCTTAATCTGTAAGAGGAATAGATATAAATGATGTTATAAGGTACTAATAATGTATTGTTGTTTAATGAATATTGCTAATCTATATGAGTAGATATAATTTATGATATTATTGTACGACTATTTCTAGTCCGTTCTTGAAGTAGGTGATGTTGTAAAGTAGGATATATAGCTCACTTTGTCTACCTCGTGCGAAGAATACATGAAATCAGGTCACTGTATCGTGCCACTATTGAGAATGTTTCTTATCAATAACAGAGGTAGATAACAGTATAGAATAGCAGTAATGTGCCCCTTCAGTGGTGAAAAGTACTACAGAGTACAATATATGTATAATATTCCCCAAAAACGACAGAAAGCCACCTGGAGGGGGATTACCTGGTTTAACCACGCTCACTTGTATACAATTGTGCGTTGTCTGTTAGTCAGTCAGTAGATACTAAATTAACGTCACATAATGGACGCTTAAGGTTGCAGTTTCTTCTATCGCGGCGTCAGTAAAACGTGCGCATGCCATGAAAAATCATAAGAAGAATTATGCATTGTGCGCTACAATACAGTAGGACATAAGAACTTCAAACTTCGAGAAATAAAAATTATCTATTACTCTCTATTTATTTATTTATTTTATACTCTTGAAACAAAATACTTTCAAGGATCCTGCAAGAGTACATGTAGCGTGTTTGACACTTACAATAGAATGAAGACATTGTGAAGTAACAGTGAAATACCATCGTTTGACAACTAATTCGGTTCTGTACTCTTTCGTTACTGTAAAGTAACAGTGTTATGTATCCATGTATTCTATATATATTGCAAGTACCTGAGACAGGTGACCTTAGAATATAACTGTGAGGTTACGTCGATCACTGCCAGGCAACGATCCAGTGTTGCAAGTTACTCCGCCTCAGGCTCAAATCGCCGTCTTCCGCTATCGAGCATGTGAATTCAGTGTAGGTAATATACGTCTATGAGGATGCTACCTTGGGTGAGTGTTGTCTTTCTTTTGTTCTTCACCGATAACGAGTCAGTTAAAATATATTGAATGCATGTGTATCTTCTGTTCCTTTCTTTTCAGCACTCTTTAACATGTATTTTTTTTACTAAGAACATCGCTTGAAATAAACTGGAAACTGGATTTTTTTAAAAACCTATTTCTTATCTTTTCTACACAGATTTACGAAAACAACCGTTAGTTAGCAGCATCTAGTGTCCGAACAAATAAGAAAATATATTTATTAAAATGAAAAATTACAAATTCAAAGTCCTACCATTATCTTATTTTTGCGTGTATCAAAGTATATTTTAGTCTCTGGAGTCTAACAGTAATGTAATTTTCTGGAGTGTCTAGTTTTATGTCTTTTATAAAAGAACATATCGAGCGACTCTGTAAAGACAGGTCGTTACTTTATAAAGCTCTCATCATATACAATACCAGATCTAATTTAATGTGTAACAACTAAACTAAATCAACAAAGTTCGCTGTTGTTTTTCAAGTTAAGTATCTCTATCAAAAAATAATCTATTCAGATTTGTTTTTCAAGCTATCCCTGTACGTCACCTAGTGAGTGAAGTAAACATAAGTTTGCTCCAATTTCTTTAAATGTAATATACTATAGGATATTATGTATTCGAGACACAAAATGTTTAACATGGAGTACAAAATTGTAATTTAGTTTATATCATTAATTTGAGCTAAATGCAGCAGGCTTGTGTTAAGTTAATATAATTATGTGAGCGTAAAATACACTATTCATAATAATATAATATGTTTTGACTAATTACATTAACTTATATTGATGTTACCATCTAATATAATATGTTGTTAGTACTAGCTAGTATGATAATTTCATCTTATACATATATTATGATGAGATATGAGCTGATATGATGGTACAATCTGACACTAGTATGATGTGATGTAATACGATTATACTATGACCTTAAATAATATGATGTTAATGTATAATATGAAAAAGTTTGGTCTTTCTGTATATGACGCGACATTCGTGTTTAGTTTAGTATTTCATTGGTGTATGAACATCTTGTTTTAATAACGTAGGAATCCATATAAAAGCAAGTTTAAGCACTTTTACAGCTTCTCATCAGAACATTTATATCACTGAACAAAACTAAATCCAGGGCCAAATCTAATTATTATTCGGATTACGGAACGTACAAAATTCAGTATTGTACTGTGTTAGTTAAAGGTTATCAAAGATGAGTGAAATATGTCAAATGCGAGTATTATTCAAAACTTATTATTTTTAAAAGAACTACAACAAACAAACCTCTGAAGTTTTAGAGTGTAATTGAAATTTTCTCAAGTTATAGGTTTCATAAAGAAAAACGGTGTATCAAAGCGACATAAGGATAATTGGCCTCCAAATTACAACTAAATTACTACGACCAATGACCATCCTTGATTTCCTCAGACTAAAACTACATGCGTGCACCAGCTCGTGAAAACATCTGCCTGTCAGTAATTACTTCTGAGGCTACGTCTGTTTTTTGTTACTGCACCACAAAAAATACTTTAGTGTTTTATTGTTAACAAATATAACTAAGGCTACGTTTGTTTTCTTTTACCGTATCACAAACAATACTTTAGTGTATTTTTTTATTTGTTTGTTCTGGGAAACTAGGTATAATACGACGTTTGTTTTAAGTGACTATACCAGAAACAACAGTGTAATATTTTATTGTCAACAGTTATATCTGAGGCTACGTTTGTTGTCTGTGACCTTACCAGAAACAACAGTTCAGTGTTTTATCGTTAATAGTTATATCTGAGGCAACATTTGTTGTCTGTGACTATACCAGAAACAACAGTTCAGTGTTTTATCGTTAACAGTTATATCTGAGGCTACGTTTATTGTCTGTGACTATACCAGAAACAACAGTTCAGTGTTTCGTTTGTCGTTGAGTGAACATTCACTGTGAGTAATTATCGACGTGCATGCAGATGTAGTTTTACTGTAATGTACGTCATCTTTCATTAATAGAAACTGATGTGACATGAAATTGTTGATGTTGCATCACATTATTCTATTATTGCTCCCAGAACCATGACGAGAGTAGCTGACTAGAACTAGTTGCTAAGGTTTGATATCCCAGATGACAATATTGACAGCTGATATAATTTCAGATAATAACTCTTTATTGTTAAGCTGTCATCTGAAGATTTTATTTATTATTAACTTAATGCATTGTTAATTTATGGAGTTACTTCATATTCCAAAATTAGTTATTGAGAAGATAGTATTAATTGCTTTATAGCAATAGGCAGTGCTGTTTTGACGTTATAATTCAATAAACAGTGATTTTCATAAAGGTAGTGGTCAAAGAACTGATTACAAATATCTCTAGATCTAGCCCTCATAGGATAGAAACAGGACCAAATTATATCAGGTAACATAATGGTTGTACACTAGTTGGATACAGTTTATGTAAATAAGTAACTAATTACTAAATTATCCAACGTATTATCAGATGTTAACAGATAGCAGCTGCTTCTGTTATCACATTGTTCTGCAACACTCTGCTACCACCAGATACAAATACACTGTACTTCATCTAAGTGAATGACTACTGTCATTGTGCCCCCACCAGCTGTAAACTTGTTATTATTAATATTTCAAGAGGTGATTACAGTTCATGGTTATTGTTTTGGTGTCTCAACTTCTCTATATGCGAGTATGGTGACCCTAATCGTCTGTTTTGGTTATTGTACAACAACTATCTATCGCCACCATTTAACTTTAGCAAGACAGAAGACTTTATTCTCTAAAGTAAGATACTGTTATCTAAGTTGATATTAAGTATTATGTTTTATAATGTTAACACAATACTCTAACTATACACTGAATTACTGTATTATTGTTCACTGAACTGTAAAGTGTAATAAGTATATGATCTGACATACCAACTAAAGCTCTTCTCACCACAGATATCATTGATCAAATTTTCAGTGAATGAACGTAACATGTAAACATAGTATGGTGTTTACTGTATTATTTTTTTCAAATACAAAACACTTAGATTAATGAAGCATATAAAATTAATCGTTATTAAGCATATAAACTAATACTGTTTAGAAAGCTTCAGTCTGGAAACATAAAACACAAATTTGCGGTTCTGGCCTGCTCGGAAATTGTAACACAGGTGAACTGAATAGCAGTTTAACTATTTAATAAGCAATTAATGGGTTATATTATATTGAAATGCAGTATTATCTACCACGATATTATATTGTAATATATGTAATAACGTGCCAATAATTATTATATTGTTTACAGCTTTTATATGCGTGATTCTTATTCTAGAATATTCTATTTGTTGCTCGAAGCATAACGACTGTTTGTGTTTTTTATAACATCCTGTGTGCATCCTGAAACTAAAGCCGTATTGTTGTTTACTGGAACAATGCGTATATGGTTAAAATATCAACACTTATTTATTTAGTGTAAAACTTCAAGAGTAGCTTGGTCGTGACAATGTGTTGTTATATGACAGTACGAGCTACTGAAACCTGTATGCAAACATAAGTCTTTACTGTAGCACCACATGTTACTAGACACAACATTGTTTAATATTGTACTATGCGAATAGAACAACAAGTGACTGTAGCTAGAAGCATAAACATTCTTCATTAAAGTGCATATACAGGGTGGCCCGTAAGTCCCTACCCATCCATATATCATATGTATACAGTGTATCTGTGTGGTGTCACCAGTATTCTTGCGCTCATGTACCTACGTACTTGTCACAATACACTCTTCAAGTGTAAATGGGCTTACATCGGTCATATTTCTATGAAAAAAGAAACAAATTTATAATACATGCGTGACTGAATATAGCATAATAACATATGGATGGTTAGGGACTTACGGGCCACCATGTATGTACGAACTATATTACAATATTGGTTTCTATGACATTCTGTATGTAGCTAGTAGCATCGACATGCACATATTCCGAACGAAACTTCGGTGAGTTTAAACAATGGAAATTAGTTATTATGGTTGATAAGTTCGTTTTGACTGCAACTGTTGTTAAACCAACAGGTACTTGTCTCGGTGTTTCTAATGGTCCTATTTTTTTCTTCTGTAACATATCTTGCCAAGAAGTTACTGCATTACCCATGCCTATATTTCAGTCATCTTAAAGAGAATGTAAGCAAGTTAGTATCTGTTGATTGATGTAATATTACAATTACGCGTGATAGTACTCGCTGTATAAATTTGACTAGTTGCAAAATAGTGTCATTTAGACCTGTTTAACTAGAACATGAAATTCGCGTTACATTTCTCTGTTGTGTTTTAAACTTTATTTAGAGCTAAAGAGAAAGACGTTACAACTTGCAACCCGAAATAAACTGGATCAATTTACATAAATTTTTCCTTTATTAGGAAGTAAAAAATGAAATGTTTGTTTTTTTTAATTTCGCACAAAGCTACTCGAAGGCTATCTGCGCTAGCCGACCCTAAGGAGAATGCAGCTATTCATCACCACCCACCGCCAACTCTTGGGCTACTCTTTTTCCAACGAATAGTGGGATTGACCGTCACATTATAACGCCCCCACGACTGAAATGGCGAGCATGTTTGTTTGGCGCGACAGGGATGCGAACCCGCGATAACGAGTCGCACGCCTTAACACGCTTGGCCATGCCGGACCCTTAAAAAATAAAATATTTAATATATATTTAGGGTTCGTGTGTTTTATGTGTTTTTTTTCTTATAGCAAAGCCACATCGGGCTATCTGCTCAGCCCACCGAGGGGAAAGTATTTAGGATTTAACCTTAATGCAAAATACATACAAAGTTCAACTAGATGACGCCATAAAATCAGTTTGGTATTAGTTATTTTCTTCGGATTTTCGCTAAATTTATTATGATTACATTTAAAAATAGTTGTCATGACTAAAATATATTTTTATAACGACACCTCGTCATGTAATTAAGGGTTATAAAACATATTTAAAAATCTTTTTCTAATGTACTTTTCGAATTATTAGTTACAATTAATTTGTTTCGTTATCCTCTTTCCAAGTAAGGGAGAGCGAGGATATTGCAATCTGGTCCGTGTGCGTGCCTGCCTACCAGTGTTTCAATGAGCACATCTCGAATACTAACAGTTGTTGTTGTTTTAAATTAAGCACAAAGCTACACAATGGGCTATCTGTGCTCTGCCCACCACGGGTATCGAAACCCGGATTTTAGCGTGTAAGTCCGCGGACAAACCGCTGAGCCACTGGGGGGCGAAAACTAACAGACCGATGGATATAATATTACAATTGCACGTGGTAGTACTCGCTGTGCATGGGAATTTTACACAAGATGTGAAGTCAGTGTGAAATAGTTGTTCCCACTGATGGGGCAATTTCGCGGTGTTAGATTAATAACTCTGTAAAGTGTGATCGGAATGCACCATATTTCACGGGTACATTAAGATAAGACTCTTTGTCTCACTACAAAAAAAAGAAAAGATCCGGATCGTTGATCATTTTCGACTTGAGAAGGATTTTTTGACTTAGAGAAGATAAAGCTAGACGTTAAAAGATACAGATGCACATAATCTCGTAAAGAAACGAAGGGACGAGGGTATAGAATGTCTTTGATTGCTCTTGTTTTTCAGGGGAAACTATTATATCTTCATGTCTAAAACCTTCCATCAACGTCTTTATACCTACGAATAACATGGGAAACCCTTATACACAGAGAAACAGTGTCATATTAAAATGCGAGAAACGTCTGATTACTGAATTCTGAAAATACAGTACAAAAATGCTTTTTAATATTCTTAAACTTCGCCAGTGAGCACCACGATGACTTATTGTAGGGTATAAACTTGTATTAAAATATTATTAAGTTCTTGTTTACGGTGCTTATTTATTCTTTTTATTTAAATTTAAGTAACAGCACTATAATGAGTATTCACGTACTGTGGAAATTTCCCTTGTATTTTTTGTACTTAAATTCAGTTAAATTATGTATTATGTACGTCTCATGATTAACTTTAAATGTATAAATGTTATGTAATGGGTATGACATATTAACTATACTAAAAGTAACAGGAGATGCATAATTATAAGAACAAAGATTATCTTGTAATGAAACTGTTCTGTGGAATTAACTGAACTAAATTGACTGCGCAAAAAATCAAAACAAATACATATAACTCAGAAAATCGCTTTTAGGCTAAATCACAAATTTTACATTTTACATACCAATATGAAAAAACAGATTCACTTAAGTTAAAATATATATCTTAAAAATGCAAATATTTCAACACGTTTTACACACATATAATGTAAGTTAATAATGTGTAATTAGATCAATAGCATTAAGTGGTTTTTCAAGCGCATCGGAGTTTCACATTTTGACTTACTGAAAGTCGTTACTCTTGTGTGAGAATACTACATAACTTAGACTATTGTTTACAAATCGAGGTTATTGTTTGTATCATTCACTGATTGCTTTAACGATCGAATTTAGAACAGTTCATCTCCTTTTTGTTCTTTATTCTAGATTGTGTTTCAGTTTGTAATAATGTGATCTATTTAGAACTTTTCCTAGATTTCACTTCAGTGAGTACTTCTTACTTGGTTCACAGTATATTTTTCGTGTGGTGATATCAGAACCTCTCAAGAGTGTAGCAGTCCTAAGATCAGTGAAAATTATTGTAGAAAGTTTTGTGGTATATTGGGTGGTGAGAATGTAATCGCTATAAACTACGGTGGTATTTACGTCCATATGAACTACTTTAGAAAGTTTAATAGTGTCCAGTATGTAATAACTATATATTGCAGTGGTCTTTACGTCTGTATGAACTACTTTAGAAAATTTAGTAGTGTCTAATGGTATTCATAAAATATTATATTACAGTTGTCTTTACATCCGTGTGAACTACTTTAGAAAATTTAGTAGTGTCTATTGGTATTCATATAATATATAATGACTCTATATTACAGTGGTCTTTACATCTGTATGAGCGCTTTCAGAAAGCAGACTCGTGTCTCACCTGAAGATAATCCCTCCTAAATTTACAGTAGTCACTGCGTCAGTCTTAATTGTTATATCTTTTATTTTACTTTGGCTGAGAATTACAGTTATTTGCAAGAAAGAAAATAACTTGTTTATGTATCAAGTGTAAAAAACTTCCAATTATTTTCGAACTAAAATAGAAGCATGTCTTGTTTAAATGCAATACTAATGATTTTATCTGAAAATAATTTTGCTGAATATTGTGTTCAAAGTTTAATTTATATCATGTCAGTGTTGAAACATAAATAACTATTAATATTCAGCACAAGCTTTTGGACTTATAAATCACTTCAAAATTGGCCTTTTCCCTCGTGATAACAACATATTATGGTATTTTTTATTCAAAGTTGCTACAACACAAAGTACTGTTGCATAATCTATAAGTATTTTTGCTGCAGCTACGCCTTTGTACAGAAAAACAGGCAGTTTTCAGTCTGAAAACCCTTGAAGCTTTCTTCCATAAAATGAATTTTGTTAATTCTGATAAAGTGTACTCGACCACATATTTCTTTAATTAACTTAATATTGTTGGTTATTATTTCATATTACTTAGTATTAGTTAACTTTATACTGTTATTAAATATTTATCTCTATATGTTGGTTCACAGTATATTTTTAATAATATTTCCATATAATTATTTTGATATCCTTAGATGTTTTTGTTATATTGTAGTTACTTTGTTATATTTCATGTTGTTGATTATAAGTTAGCCTAATTAAATGCAAGTCTAGTTACCTTGGAATTCTTAATGCCTTCTCATTATTAAATGACGGTTATTTTGATATTGTTAATTATAAGTAAATTTAATTACATTCAGGCACGTTTGTCTTGGTATTCTTAATATCTTTTCACTGTTAATTAATAGTTATTTTGATATTGTTGGTTATAAGTAAATCTAATTGTACTTAAACCCTTTTTATTGTTGACGAATAGATACTTTGATATTATTCGTACCGCATTTCCCCTACTAATATTTACACATAGAATTTTTGATACTCTTAACACACAGTTACTTTTATATTATCCATTAATAGTGATTTATATATTGCTGGTAAATTGTTGTCATAGATACTGTATACATATTTTCAATCACTTTATTGTCATTTAACACCATAAAATATTGTTGAATTAGTGCATTGATTTAACGTCCAAATAACTGAAATTAGATTAAAGATAAACAAAACAGTTACTTCGAACACTAATCTCGAGAAAGTACGTCAAAGCTGAGGAACATAACATTGTTTTCGTGATATCACGGTGTACCAAGTGAACAGAACAATTAAAACTGAATGTTATTCTTTGGAATCCCTCATTTTGGAATTTGTGAACTATGCCCTTCAAGAAATTTGGAGCTTTTTCTAAACGTTTACAAAATACAAGCCCTTCATGGGGATATAATCCCTCTTTCTTGAAATGGAAAACATGGGGACAGCCAGCGAGACCAACTCAGTACACGGTATGCTATTTATTAATATTTATAGCAGTTTTTCAGGTTTTCTTTTTCGGCTCCACATGTTTGTTTGTTTTCTTTGAGTAAACGGCATAAAATAAAAGAAATATTTGTTTATATTCTGAATGTTATGTAATTACAATACTGGTAAAAGAAGTGATAACCTGGACTCCTTTCAGGGTCTTGGGGTTTTATTAATATACTAAATAATTAGTATTTTATTCAAAGACTTGGGGAATAGCTTTCTGGTCAGTTTGGTTACTTACTGCAAAACACTTGGGGAATTAAATTATTTCTTAAAGAGTATATGATGTATGATTCTCCTGATAAATTTAAACAATGATAACAAATAACTGGATGAGTATGACTCCTCAAGATTTTTCTGAATTATTATCTTCTTTAAGAACTTTCGGAATTATGGTCATTATTTTGGGAGAGTTTATAGTTATTGTTTCAGAAATAGCGATGTTGGACGTTATTAAATACTTAGAGAATCAGGAGCTATTGATGAATAATTAGGGTGGTCAGTGTAAACTTATAAAACCAGAAAATAACTCTTGAATATTTATATTCCACTTATTAGTTAAGAAAATTAATTTAAATGTTTCATAATCATGGGATAATAAAAACAGTTGATAGTACATTGACATAATTATGTGTTACAGGAAAGTTACAAAAGGTTCTTTAATATTCTACCATAGGTATTCGAGTGTCAAGTTAGTTCTTTCGCTGCTATTGATAATTGGACCATCAGTATACTCGTCATTGATTCCGGGAAAGTATCTTAAGTAACTGTGGTCCTGATTGGGTTCTACAGAAAAATTAAGACTTCATTGTCGTTCTAAATATTTAATGTGCTTCTTAAGAACTCGTAAAATAATATATTAAATTATAGAACTTGTAAAAAATCTGATTATTTTGTACTTGATAAATCTACATTTTAAATAGTAGGATATTTTTTTAAACTTAAGAAGAACCGTCTTCCTGTAGAAGGCGTAAGAATTTTATCATTTGCGTTTTTGTGTCGTTTTTAAGTCATTTACAAAAAGTTTTTATCCTACGTGCTTTTCCCTATTATGAATTTATAATTAACAGATTTCGATGTTTCTGTTTAATATAGTCCATACATACATAACAAGCCCAGAAAAGAAGAAAGGTAAAATATTTTTCATGCTCTAAATATTTGGACATTTCCAATACAACTATAGCTATGTAAAGAACATTGTTCATGTGGGTGGAACTTCACATTATTAGAGAAATGTCTGCGTTCATTCAATATTACACATAAAAACGTTTTCTCTGAGAACAACAGACGACACACATTAAACTCGAGATGTGCCTTATTGTGATTAATAGATTCTGTAATATCTTATTGAATGAAATGTATATTATATAAATTGATATAAAGAAAGATTAGGCAACTTAATACATAATATTTTTTTATTAGAACTGTAAACTAAATTATACATTTCTGTATTTTTCTATAGAGCCATCTTCAAGAGAAATATAAGAACAATGTTTATCAAAAAATACATAGTACTTATATTAAATAGATATATCAAATAATAATCATCTAGCACTATGTAATATATACACATACATGTTTTAATTTACCATTTTCATGTAACGTCAGTTTATTTTTTTTCATTTAAACATTATTCTTAATTAGCACAACCTTGATTAATTTAAAATATATATATATATACTTTTACCTCGACACTAAAAAACGACATAATTTTTTATACCAGTAATCATTAAAATGTTTTCGGCCGATACAAAATAAAATTCCATTTATTTGCCAAATATCGTAGAATTTTAGCCTAAGCATACACATTATATCCAGGTAAGAGTATCGAAGCACGTCAATTCCATTCTTGCATTACAATAAGAAATATATTGTGCCTTAAATTGTTTACTACTTCTCGCATTGTAATATTCTGTTTGGGTTAAAGATAATTTATAAATCTGATGGCAATTCTCATTTTCTGATAGGTTTGAGAAATATTCTGTTTTTCCGTTAATATCGAAAGTCGACCACTAAGCTGTTTTGTGGAAGTTAAACATGATCTCTAATTAATATTTAAGTTAAATATTACACTGACAATCTGTTATGTTTGAATAATTTTGTATCGTTTCAATGTGGAAATATCTATATTTCTTACGGACTATGATATATTTTAATGTTTGAAGTTGAAGGTCGTTCTGAGGTTTTGTTGGGGTAAAAATTTTTGAAAATTTTTTCTAATAAATTGTTTAAGATTAAAAGTTAATCTAATGTTTTATTTGAAGTTTATTGTTTTCTTGATATTTTTATATTAATATTTCTAGTCTCCCAAATTTTCTATGTAGGTCGATTTTAAATAGAAATTAATTTCAATATGCAAACTTTTATTGTAAATTGACCAAATTACTTTATCTTAACAAGTATAAATTTCGCTTTGCATTTTTAAAGACTTGTGAGCATTTCCGAATTATCTAATTAATTGTGTGTTCGAAGATCTGTGAATTTATGTTGCAGCACAAGAAAAATAAACAATTTCTTGTTTAAGATAACTTGCATGTTTTCACATCATTTAAATTTTTTTCAAAGAATGAACGCCATATTTTCGGTCTACTTCTGAGAGACTAGACATGTTGCATTTGTTGATTTTTAACCAAGTAGAGGTTGTTTCCAAGATTATTTTGTGTGATACTGTTAATACTAGTATGATAATACCAAGATTATTTTGTGTGTTACTGTTAATACTAGTATGATAATACCAAGATTATTTTCTGTGTTACTGTTAATACAAGTATGATAATACCAAGATTATTTTCTGTGTTACTTCAATACTAGTATGATAATATTTCCTTTAACTTAGAGAAAATTCATTCTCCTCTCTCCAGTAATAAAAAGCATTAGAAACATGAGCGTCCACAGAAAGTTCGACAGATGGGAGTGTCTAAATCAGTGGTATATTTATAATTGTTTTTTGTTGTTTTTGAATTAAGCACAAAGTTACACAATGGGCTATCTGTGCTCTGCCCACCACGGGTATCGATACCCGGATTTTAGCGTGTAAGTCCGCAGACATACCGCTGAGCCACTGGGGGGCAGATATATTTATAAAGGTGTGTGTCTATACATATATATATATGAATGGATAAATAAATATTGTTTTTTTTTTATTTTACACAGGGTAAGTGTCCCCTTGACCCCTTGCGAACGCTCATGACTTAAAGAAACAAGCTTAAATAAAATCTACATTAAAAAAAAAAAAACCTGGTGGCTTTTCCTGAAAAGAAAAACAAAAAAAAAACTTTAAGATAATAGGCTAAAGAGTCCCTCTGTTGTTAGTGAAGTAAAAGTTTCTATCATTCTAGAAGTAGTGTGTAACAATATTTATTCTGAATTTTAAAAGCATATGCAGTACTGAAATGTGTTACTCAGAGTGTGAAAAGTGCACAGTCTGAGTGTGTCATGAAAGACACAGTGGTAAAATGTCGCGTATAACAAGGAGAATATCTCGAGAATAGAGAACACAGTGTAGCTTATCTGGAATCAGTGATAACATCTGTTCACGCTTGAAGGCCGAAATACATATCAGTATTTTAATAAAACCCACTTAGGTTTATTTAATGACCAAATGTTACCTAGAATAAACAAATGACGAATTAGTTGGTGTTTTCATTGTGAAATCCGACAATACAGAACGGTTTATCGATATTTATCAAACAACAGGGCTCTATCTTGGCACATATGTACATACAACACACCCACGTCAGTACGTCATCAGAATCATTCCTTTACATAAATCCCGCCAGTGTGTCCGTGTTATAGAAAAAGTCTACCTACTGCACGGTGTTTCATAGTCCTATGATATTTTTTGTTAATGTTTCGAATTTAAAAGAACTTTAAGACAGTAAGCTGCTAATGTGGGATCACCATTTGTCACTCGAGGTTTGTGCATTTTATTATATACATGGGTTATGTTATGTTCCTGTTTTGAACTTTTTTGTGAGGGGTATGTAAATTTTGGAACGGCTATCAGATAATGATTAGTGAAAAAAGAACTCTTAAAGGAAGGCCTATCTTACATGAAGAATTACACCATGTTGTCAGAGCCTCGTAGGAGCTCAATATAAACTTGTTTAAAGTTAAATCGTTTCCACACAGGCATTTACACCCTTGAGGAAGTCGAGATTCAAAGGTCATGAAAATATTTTGACAAAAACATTACGATATTTAATGTATTTTGATTATTCAACTGAAAAAATAATGAGAGGAGATTTTCCTAAAGTTCATGACCAATTGGTACAAATTAGTCTACATGCGAAGCTATTTTTCCTCAAGGTAATTTGTTTATCTCTTAAAAGTTTCGGGCACCTTTTGATAGCTGTTTCTTCCAGATTTAGGTGTACAACACCTAAATTAGTTTTCACATATGTCAAATTGAACCTAATATTTATGCTTGTGCTAAAATTCTACTATGCTGGCAAATCATAGGTATTTCTTTATTTCTTTGCTTTTGGTGTAAAATCTAATTTTACACCCCCATTCCATGAATTATAGATCCTGCACATACAATAAGAAGAGCTTCAAACAATGCATGAGTAAGTATGTGAAAATAAACTACTTTTCAATAGCCAAAGGAAAAATATATTAACATTACTCCTAACTTTCTTAATGCCGATAAAGCAATAATTTTCCTGATATCCATTTCATATCCATGTTACTAAAACATACTTTGTTATTGAGTGTTGTGGTATAATATATATTCATGTTAAAAATTAACCAGCTCAAGACTAATTCTTAGCTGTAATTTCTTATATGTAGAAAGCTGATCAGTATTAATCTGGCGTTGCTTGAAAAGGCTTAATATAAAACATATGTACGCTTTTGCGAGTTGCTATATAATTATTGTTGGATATGTTCTTTCACCTTACTTGCTACATTTGTGTTTGTTTTTAAATTTCGCGCAAAGCTACACGAGGGTTATCTGTGCTAGCCGTCCTTAATTTAGCAGTGTAAGACTAGAAGAAAGACAGCTAGTCATCACCACCCACTGCCAACTCTTGGGCTACTCTTTTACCAACGAATAGTGGGATTGACCATCACATTATAACACGCCTACGGCTGAAAGAGCGAACATGTTTGGTGTCACGGGGATTCGAGCCCGCGACCTCGGATTACAAGTCGCACGCCTTAACCCACCTGGCCATGCCGGGCCTTCTTGCATGTATATATTATTAATTAACATATTGATATTTTAATAATCAGAGATACATTTCATGTAGTAAGTGCTTATGCATTGAAAAGTCACTCCTTCGAGATAGCAAGAATTGGCTTTGTGTTCTGATATTTAGAAGCCTTAACTTACAAATATGTAAACTACAATCTCAATAAATATTGCTGCTAACCGTGGTATATTAAAAATCCTGGTAAAGTCAGAAAAATATCAAGGGTTATAAAATACTTAAAAATTTGTTGTTGATTTAAAAATATATATTTTAAAGAACACCTTTGTAATTAATTGTTGTAATTAGATTTGTGTAGTAAACAAAAACTCCATAGCTGATTACTATAAAAAGTCACAGAATTCCCACCGGAGACCGCTAATATGAAAATATTTCTTAAAACGTTTTTTTTTTTTTTTTACTTGGCACACCATTACATTTCTTACAACGGGACGTTTTCAGATAAAAGTGTTCTATAAATATTTTTTGTAAGTTGCATTTGCATGACGTAAATCTGTAATGAATACTTCTAAATAGTGGAATTTAGTTTGAAATGTAAAATTTCGAAAATTACGTATGGTTAGTCTTAAACTCTCAACAATGGTGTCATTGGTCACAAACAGAGTAGTTTTATTGTAAACAATGTAATGACGGTACACAAAATCACTGAGTTTGTGTCAGTCTTTACACATTTTTCTGAAACCAAGCAACAGAAATATTTTAACATTGAATCTAATGTTTGATAAAAGTAGTGCTGATTGTGGAAACTGACAGAAATGATACGTCTGTATTTGATTACAGAGACTGAAAAGATGTATTAGAAAAGTGGTCATTATATCCTTGATCAAAAAACTTATAGAGAACAGAATATATGTGTGTTTGTTTTTGTTTGTGTGTTTTTTTAATTTTGCTTCAAGCTACGCGAGGGCTATCTGCGCTAACCGTCCCTAACATTCAAGTGATAGACAAGAGGAAGTTCATCACAATCCACCGCCAGCTCTTCGGCTACAATATCAACGAGTACTGAAATTAACAGTCAATTATAAAGCCTTTTTGGCTAAAACGGTGAGTATGTTTAGTGCGACGGGGTTTCAAACCCATGACCCTCAGATTACGAGTCGAGCGCCAGAAGCATTTGGCTATGCCGGACTCCAGAGGTAAAGAATGTCTACAACAATTATTCAAGCAGTAACGCTTTTTATTTTTCGTAATATTTTATACTGTGATTAAATGTTACAAACAAAAAGCTACGTATCCAGTTCATTTGTAAATATAACTCAAAACTTTTATTCTTTAATAGTATTTCGGTTTTTGTTCAGTTGTTTGGACAGCATCACAATAACTGATCAGGCAGTGGTTTAACCCTGAATACTCTTCTTAAAAAATATTGTTGCCAAATGCTAA
Organism: Carcinoscorpius rotundicauda; assembly: GCA_011833715.1. Lineage (NCBI taxonomy): Eukaryota > Metazoa > Arthropoda > Merostomata > Xiphosura > Limulidae > Carcinoscorpius > Carcinoscorpius rotundicauda. The sequence continues at coordinate 56,343,034 of CM022395.1, forward strand.
TCTGAATTCTACAAATAGAAGCACACAAAATAGTTCAGAATAATTTATCACTTTGTCTCAAAACTGTGAAAAGAATTCTGTCCTATATGCAATGAAAGTTTTATAGCTAAAAAGAAATATAAAAAGTTCAACGTGCTACACTGCATAACGTACTTTTTTTTATCGCAGAAGTACGAATGAGTCAAGAAAGTGAGTTGAACAGCAGGAAAGTGGCGGGAATCATGTTGTTGTTTTGAATTAAGCACAAAGCTACACAATGGGCTATCTGTGCTTTGCCCACCACGGGTATCGAAACCTGGATTTTAGCGTGTAAGTCCGCTGAGCCACTGGGGGGCTGGCGGGAATCATCAAAGCAGTGTCATTGTTGCCAAGACAAAAAGAACGGAAGTAGAAGATCTTCAAATATTGAAAAAAAACTAGTTTGAAACCATGGTGCTAAGTTGTCAGCATTAACATTAAGAAATAGGGAATGGTCGAGTTGTTAGAAATAATACTTTCATCAGCTTAGTAAGCAGGAAGAAGAGAGTAGACTGAAAACTAGTCAGATAAGTTGAAATTTAATTTACCTGGCTTGGGTGTGGGTGTGGGGTGATGATGTGGAGAAAGCCATAAAACCACGAGGTGATAGTAATAAACATTAGGGTGTACGGCAGATTAAGGTGTGGGTGAACTAATAGTAAAATAAAATAAACAAGAGTGGAAAAATGTACAGAAATATTCATGAATCAGCTTGGAATTTAAATGTAAGAAGGTTCCTGTTCCAATACGTTTGGGATAACATACACAGAGAGGAAAGTTCACTGGATTTGAGACTGGCTCCCATTATCACTATATCTTAGTCGTTATGACATTTATGGGATTAACTTTCAGGATGAAGGAAAGATATGTTGAGTCTAAAGGTGAATTATGTGATGATCTCCCGAAAACATAGAATTAGACTTTGCAAGAGGTTGGTGTGTAGTATGGAACGCTTACAAGTTGTTATTAAACTTAAAGGAAAGAGATTTTTCAATGAATGCGTTAAGTCTAACAAATAACAATATAATGCAAGTGAGAAATAAATGTCAATGAGTATTTAATTACCCTAATAACTGTCTGACCACATCTGTCGTACAACCTTATTTAGAGAAAAAATTGAAACATATTTATAAGATGTCTGCATGTATAATAAATACGGATAAGTAATTTTTGTTTGCATCAATCAGGTTCCTTGATAAAAGAAAATGTTATGCATTGCCTGAATAATTGCTGTAAACATTTTATTAATAGTTTTGCATATAGTTGTGTCCCAGCCAGACTGAAGACTTCTGGATAGTATAAAGTAATAGAAGTGGCGGACATAGTATGGTTGAAATTCTATTACTCTACAGTCTTTTACTTCTTGAAAATTCCTAAGGGACTAGATAAAGAAGGTAGTGTTTATAATAGGCCTAATATTAACGTCTTATGACAATGATAATTAATTAAGTTCTATACTGTTGACAAAAGCATTTGCAGAAGAGTGGTTTTAATCACTTGAATTTTGTTTGAACTGAGAATACTCTAATTAGTTAAGAGAGATTTAAGGCAGAAAATCACATTTCCAAAGGAAGTTTGAAGTTAATAAAATGCATAACCTTTGACAGTTACGTATTAACTTGACTTATTTTGAGAGATATGTATAATTTTTCAAAATCAGTAAGTAATCTATATATTTTATTAAAAACTAGAGACAACAGAATTGAAAAACAGTTTCAAATTGTGATCTCTAAATAAAGGTTGTTTGGATTTTAATAAAGTGCCTGTCATTTTACGTACGAATCCCAAATGAGAATCTGGTTGGACACTTTTTGTCGCTACTCACAGTTGACTAGACTATGCAAGATGCTAAATGGTATCTTGTTTGATGGTAAGCTTTTCGTCCAAAATTGTGGACGTTTTAAATAAAAGTAAGTCTTTGTTAATCACGGTAGAAATACTGGGCATCATCGACAGCAAAATTTGCGCATTTACCATTCTAAAGAATTTCAATAACTCAACTTTTGCTACGAAGACAATGCTTTCTGTTCCAACATCTGCAGTAACTTCCATTGTACGAACGATCCAATCATCATGTATTTCAGAACGACTGGTACGGGTATTAACGCTTTTATTGAAAAATAGAATACAACGTAACTCTTTTGTTAACCTGAAACTGATGTAGGAAGGTCGAAACGTTGTTATCTGTTTATCAGTAAAAGTGTTAATATCCATACCAGCAGTTCTGAAATACATTTTTATCTCTCGTCATCAAAAATCCAATTATCAGTTGACGGTTCGTATGCTTGTCATTGTGTTTTCTTATTTTAATAATCGACCCACGTCTAATGTTTATATTCATTTTCTTGTTCACACTTATTATTCTAAGCATAAGTTTATTTTCTTTGATGGAGAGACCGCTTTTAAGACTGATTTTCGACCGCAAAATGGTATAGCTCAATAAATTTGTCAGCTAGGTTACAACCATACTATTGTTAGGTTTCATAAGTTTGTTTAATTGTATCTTATCCTCGCCAGTCACAAGAAGTTGACGGCTATAGTTGCTTCTAGTGGTAGACATATTCTCTTTCAACTGTCACTGTTGATAGATTCTGATTCTTAAGTAGCCAATCAAAGAACTTGTCTTGAATAACGACACTTGCTATGTAAGCAAGATTGACGCAATTTTTTAAAAATCTGATAGAGTTTTGGTAGTCTTGTCTATTGTTTTACGAGTTAGCTATTATGCTTGCTACATCTCTGCATTCATAAAGTTAAAGAATCACTTCAAATGACACATAATAATTTTTCATATACAAATAAATGGAGTTTTTCACAAATCTGTGTGAGAGATTTGAAGTAAAAAAACTGAATTGTCGTTGAAAATAAAAGCTGAAAGTTCTTATTACATCATAGTTGACATGAGATATAAAGGATAATAATGAGTAATAATGCTAAAATGTTTTTCTTTATATATGAGTTTTGTTTTTCAAATATTTGTTTTTCTGTGCACTTTTGAACTCCTCAAAAAATACTTTGATCACAGACCATCAAAAATTATTTTTATTTCGAACGTTTCGAACTTGTACTGGATAAGAAAAAAATAATATATTTAATAAACCACTACGTGTGACTAACAACCAAATCTGAGTGATGGAAAGTTAAGCATCTGACGAAGGCGTAAGAAAGTTGAGCAAATAAAAGCTCTTTGTGAAATGTTCAGAGATTCACTCCATTAATTTGTATATAATTATGAATAGTTTAAACTTTAGAATAAATATAGGCCTGACTAATATTTGTATTCAAAAGTACACAATTTACAATTTATAACCTTAACCAACTAATCCGAGGGTCGCGTGTTCGGATTCATATCACACCAAACATACACTCCCTTTCAGCCGTGGGGGCGTTATATGCGATGATCAATGCCACTATTCGTTAGTAAAAGAGTAGCCCAAGAGTTGACGGTGGGTGGTGATAACTAGCTGCCTTTCATCTAGTCTTACACTGCTAAATTAGGGACGGCTAGCGCAGATAGCCCTCGAATCGCTTGGCGCGAAATTCAAAACAAACCAAACCTCAATACAGATGGTACTACTGTATAACAAAGTATTTCATAATCTGGCAACACAAGGATGTTGCTAAAGTTTGACAAATAGTTTAGATTTCATAGTTATTCAAATTTATTTCGCAATAAAACAAAACAAATTGTTTCATCCGTATAATATGTAGGTTTGTATGAACTAATCAAATTCTACACAATTACTTTGATAAGTTTCTACTTGTTTTTATTTTCAACCTATAACAATGGACTTCGATCTAATTTATCACTTGATCGCGTTGTGTTTTTTTTTCCAGGTTTTTATCTCAGTACTTTATTGTGAACGAGCTTCAGCCAATAATACTGTAACGTTGTATTCACTTAACTAATAACTAAAATTTGTTCTTAAGCCAATTATTATCTACGTAAATTTGTGGACAATATTTAGATTTTCTGGTGTAGTAAAAGCACGTGACTTCTTTCTCTATCGCTTCAATAACGACATCCTATTAAATACATGAATCTTTGTTAGATTCACTAAGATATATTCCGTTGTGATTTATAACATAAATGTAATAATTTAGAATAGGTTAACTATCACTATCGACATACATATGAAGAGTAATATGTCAACTATAACGCCAGTTTCAGAATTAATTAAACATGCCCCTTTCAGTTTTTACAGTTTACGTAATATTAGTCATTGTGCCGTGATAATACACACTAACCGAAGCTTTAATCGTTGAGGTCTTCTCTTTAAAGGAAGGCAACAGTAATTTTTTGCATGTCCCTAAATATTTAAGGAGTCTCGACACCATTTTGATAATCAGTTTTTACACTACAAGATATTAATGGTGTTTGATTTGTCTTTTGTTTCATGTTTATAAATTATTTTGGACAGAAGAAAAATAATCAATGTTGTATTTTTTTAAACTAATAATAAAAATTATTTTTTAAAATTTCGTACATAGGTAATCGAAGGCTACTGCGGATTTGAAGTCGGATTGACCACCACATTATAACACTCTCCCTTTTACCTCTTTCAGCCGGAAAGAAGTAAAAGAAAGAGAGAGAGAATGAATTGGCTGAACTCTAATCTGTCATATTCAAAGGCAGCAATAAGTCATGCATCAGTGTTAAATGAGTAATGCATCAGTGTTAAATGAGTAATGCATCAGTGTTAAATAAGTCATGCATCAGTGTTAAATGAGTAATGCATCAATGTTAAATTGATTTTATGATTTCTCTTGATTTTTTATTTCTTCGTGTACAACTTTCATCAAATTAATATAATTATTGGACAAGCTTATTTTGTTTTAAATTGCAAGTATATTGCAGAGAAATTACCTCAGTAATCGAAAATAATTCAAGTGTCGCTTTTAAACAGTTTGTTTATCACAGCATGCAAAACTGATTGACATGCTTGTTTTGTCTTAGGATTTCTTTTACAAGGTCCAAAATTTTTAAGAGTGCTTCTAGTTGGAAATCCTGTTATAGTATACAGAAATCCATCGACCTGTTTCTCTTATCTTGAAAATATCTTATTCAAAACATTTGCACTTCATAATATATGTCAAGTTAAAAATGGTGTTCTAATATACACACCTATTAATTTGTTTTTAATCGTGTTACAGTATTGTACTAAAGAACGTTCATTGGCTTATTTCTCTCGAGTATTTCCGCTAGGATATTTACACTTTCTGAAGTTCATCCTGTTAGAGCACACAAAACCGGTTGATTTGTTGCTGCAATATTGAATATTTATCTTGTATAATCATCTTTTAAGGCGTGTAAACTTGTGGATCGTGCTATAGTATAAATATGCTCTATCTTGTTGCGTTCTTTATATAATTATTTCTTTAAAATGTCCATGCTTGAAACAGTGTGTCCAGCTAAAAATCTTATTATACTGTAAAAAAACAAAACAAATAGTATGAAACAGTAAGCATGTAGTGTTTGAATAGCTTCAAGACAATTATTGTTTTGTTTTTAATTTCGCACAAAGCTAAACGAGGACTATCTGCGCTACCTGTCCTTAATTCATCCGTGTAAAACTAAAGGAAAGGCAGCTAGTCATCACCATCCACCGCCAACTCTTGGACTACTCTTTTATCAACAAATAAGGGGTATTGACCGTCATTTATAACGCCCCCACTGCTGAAAGGGAAAGCCTGTTTAATGCGACGGGGATTCGAACATGCGATCCTCGGGTTATGGGTCGCTCGCCTTAACCCACTTGACCATGCCGGGCCAACTACAAGACAATTTTAGGTTTAAAGCAACACAGTCCACAATTATTATGGGTTAACAAAGAATAATACAAATGTGTTGGCTGATGCACACTCTTTGTGTTAAATTTCTACATTCTGCATCCAAATAATAACATTAACATTAAGGCATTTCATAATATAGATTAAAAGCCACACATTACATATAAAATAATATTTTAAAAGATTATCTCACACATGAGGGATTCGCTTTCACCGTGTGCTACTCCTGAAAGGTTCGAGTCGGAACTGTTTAATGAAATGTAACTTAAAATCGTAAAGCAATTTGACTTCAAAAATGCAAATTATCCGTTTTTTAAACGAAAACAGTTGTTGCTTTATATCACTGAAATAATCATTTTTAGTTCATATAAGTAACTGTTTGGATAAAACAATATGCGTGTTGTAAAATATCATAGCTTGTGTTAACTTAAAACCAACTGGTTTTCTTTTTTTCTGTCACAAGGTAGTAAAGAAAGCCCACTGTCACGTGTCTTTCATCTTAGGGGTTTATTCCAAGCTGTATACACGTTTCAAGGTTTATCTACAAGTTTACAAATATAGATACACTATTTTATTTATGATGTTGGATAATTTTTTGTTAATATGCAAACAATTTCTTCCAAGCTGTTTCTCAGAATATGCTTTCAAACTGTATATAGCCGCGTCTTTCTGGAATCCAGCATATCTTTACGCCTGTGTCCGCCAGCGTACGATGATTAAATGCTTGTGTGAGTATTGGAAAAATAGAGTACTTGAAGGAGGGAAAAAACAGTTCCTGAAATCGGCAGTTTACTAAACTTTATGTCCGGAAATTGCAACGAACCGCTAAAATGTTTTTACTTTATTTCTAAAACATTTTAAAATGTGATGAGTCATCAGACCCATAACTTGAATTTTGAACACAATATTATTATTATTATACGAAAAGGAAGCATAATAAGGTATCGGTAATTGTATTTATAAAAAGGAGTGGTTGAGTTATATTTATACTGATATCATTGGAAGGGTTTGTTTCTTTGTTTTAGTGCAAATCTACAGAATGAGTTTTTTGCGCTCTGTGCTCCACGGGTAATCTGAGCCAAGATTTTAGGATTTTTAAGTCTGTATAATTATCTCTAATCCACCAAAGGAATGGTGGAAAGATGGGACATCAACATGGGTCTAAAATAATCCGTGATAGATTTAGATAAAATTGGAGAAGTTTATTGATTTATATATAAAATAGTTTATCAGGTTATGATAAGTAAAATGGCTCCCACGAACATGGGCAGTCATATACATACAGTAATAAGTACAGCAGTGTATATTAAATCACATAGTGATAGAGGCACTAACGTTATCATATTTCATCACAGCGTCTCGTACGACCCAGTGTTATAAGAGCATTGCAAAATATTGATTTAAAATAATCAAAGTCTGTATTAATCTACAACAATATAATTTAGTCACTTACATCATCAGCTAATATACAATTCTGGTTAACTGCATCAAGTACTTTCTGCTCACGTGTGTTGGAAATAGTTTGTCTGTTTTTTTAATTTTGCACAAAGCAACACGAGGGTTAGTTGCGCTAAGTATGAGGTTAGTGGAAATGCAGCTAGTCATCACCACCCTCTGCCGATTCTTGAGCTATTTTTTTACCAATGAATAGTGGGATTGACCGTCACATTATAACGCCCCCACGGTTGAAAGGGGGAGCATGTTTGGTGTGACGGAGATTCGAACTCGAGACCCTCAGGTTACAAGTCCAATGCCCTAACAACTTGGTTATGTCGGGCCGTGTTGAAAAAGAACGTAAGAACGTGTTTTGGATTTAACTGGTAAGAAGAACATCAATATATCCTCTAAAGTTAATGAGTCCTGTAGGAGTTAAGCAGCGAATATCACATATCGTGCAGCCTCAGATTTGCCTTGTTATTTGCAAAGAAAACAACATTCTATACCTTCGAAATTATGCCCCTGTAGGTCAGTGGTAAATTTACAGACTTACCATTCCAAAATCCGAGGTTTTATTCCTCACAATAAACAGAGTGTGGTTGACTCATTGTCTAGCTTTTCTCTGCGAAACAGTAGCCTTCAAAATTTCAAGAGACCAAAGAAATGTTGGCTTCTTTCAGGATTTCGCCCAAAACTACACATCAGTTTGAACTGACAGATTAAAAGGAAGCCCGATAATCACAGCGCACACTACCTCCTCTTGGGCTCTCGTTTTTTGTTTGACTATTGAGATTTCCTTATCACTCTGATAACTCACCAATGGTCCTAAAATACAAGCACATTTTTGTAGCAAGGATAAATAGTTCAAACACGCTAACCATTAGGCTACGCCTGGTCCAGGACAAACATGAAAATTACTACAAACTAATTTTCCCATGTGCACAACATTCCCAACAAATGTAAGTTCTTGTATAACAGGTCATTCAAAATAATCTAAACGTGATATGTACAACATCAACTTTCGTTACCTTTTCCAAGTTGGGAGGAGTTCAAGATTATATACAGTTACCGGAACAACATTTTCATCCCGTTTCGTTTTTGTTGTTTTTCTTAATTCGGTAGACAATTTTAAGCCCTTAATGATACGTATGTTCTTGGCAGGTAGATATCAGCATTATGTGGTCATGGCAAAAGGTTATTAAATCTGTTAAACTAAGCCTTTCACATTAAAAGCGTCCCTAGTGGCTTAGCAGCTAACAATCGGGTTTCTATAATACTTCATAAGGACCTACTGGTGAAAGATGGAAAAGTGTTCAACAGTATTGTGTTTGGATCCAATTCACAATATGCTACACAGATGACTAGAACAAACCCTGCACTCAGCTGTGGTTGCCAAGCTTCCCCAAAGTAAAATAGTAGTAATATTGCATGTTTTTATACGTCTTTATAGTAACATTCTACTAGCAAGTTGAGATATCTTTTAAGTAACGTTTCACAAGTTTCATTTTATCAAGTTATAGATTATTAATGACATTTCAGGGCCTTCTGATGTTGTAGATTATTATCAACATCTCAGGGTGTTCTGATGCTATAGTTTATTATTAACATCTCAGGGTATTCTGATGTTATAGATCATTAATCACATCTCACATTAGTTTATTAATGACAGCTAAGGGTCTTCTGATGTTATAGATTATTAATGACATCTCAGGGTCTCCTGATGTCATAGATTACTATTAACATCTGAGGATGTTCTGATGTTATAGTTTATTAATGACATCTCATGGTCTTCTGATGTTACAGACTATTATTAACATCTCAGAATGTTTTGATGTTATAGTTAATTAATGACAGCTAAGGATCTTCTGATGTTATAGTTTATTAATTACATCTCAGGGTCTTCTGATGTTATAGTTTATTAATGACATCTCAGAGTTTCCTGATGTTACAGATTATTATTAACATCTCGGAGTGTTCTAATATTATAGTTTATTAATGATACCTCATGGTGTTCTGATGTTATAGATTATTATTAACATCTCAGGGTGTTCTGATGTTATAGTTTATTAATGACACCTCATGGTCTTCTGATGTTATAGATTATTATTAACATCTCAGGGTGTTCTGATGTTATAGTTTATTAATGACATCTCATGGTCTTTTGATGTTAAAGATTATTATTAACATCTTAGGGTGTTTTGATGTTATAGTTTATTAATGACGTCTCAGGGTCTCCTGATGTTACAGATTATTGTTAACATCTCAGGGTGTTCATGGTGTAAAGGTAAAACTTTCAAAAAATTTTAATAAATACACAAACATTATCCAAAATTTACAGAAAAAACTACTTAAAGCCATGTTGAACACAAAATACAAAGAACTGCATGACGTACAGAAACAAAAAAATGAACCTAGACCATCAACTGGCATGCTGTATTAAACCAGAAATTTACGGACTTATACAACGAAACATAAACCAAATCAATACTAAGAACGACAGAGACAAAAAGATCTGCCACAACAAAAAAACTAGAAAAACTAAGATGTAAACAACAGAAAAGACACCAAAACGACAAACCATTGGCTAACCTCATAATTAACAGATCCGACCGACAATTAAACACAGACGAGATACATCTACTTAACAAAGGACTCAACTTCGCAATAACACCTAGGTACATTCCAACCATAGAAATCAAAACATGTTTAGAATACCTAGCCAGGAGACTTGTGATACTTTCTACAGAGAACAAAAACAAGGAAAAAACCAAAAACAACCAACAGAAAGAAGACAACTTATATAATTTTATTGACATTCAATAGCCAAACTTCCCAGGTAAAATTACAAATTTATATTTTCCAGAAACACTTAAAAACAACATCTTAAACGATTTTGTCAAAGAATTTTCTTACAAAACCATCAACATAATTTCACAAAACAGAAAACTAAAAAACAGCCTTACAAAAAAAGACATTAATTCCATTAAAAACCTAAAACAAGACAGAAACATAAAAATTATAAAAGCAGATAAAGGTAACGCTATAGTCATAATGAACACGAATAAATACCTACAAAAAATGAATAACATCCTATCAGACACGAACAAATTTAAACCAATACACATAAATCCAACAAAGACACGCGAAACGCAACTGAACAAATTACTACTACAAATGAAAAAGCCAACACAATTTCACAAACACTTTATTCCTACCTATATAAAACCGACTTACGCACACCGCAAATATACGGCATCCCCAAACCTCATAAACCAGATTGTCCATTACGACTAATAATGCCCACACATGAATCGTTTAATTACAATCTTGGTAAATACATAGCATGGGCATTCTCCAAATATGTAACATCAGCCAGCTCATTCATCAAAGACTTTTATAATTTCAAGTCTAATCTAAATCAACTTAATCATCAAGCCTCAATGGCCAGTTTCGATGTTCCAACCACTGAAGCCTGCAAGATAGCCTTAGAACTCTACATCCAAGACCCTAACTCAACTATAGACATTCCCAGTAACCAGTTAGCAACCCTCACAGAATTCACCACGATAAAGACAAACTTCATGTTCAACAACCACAACTATACACAAACAAATGGCCTAAGCATGGGCAACCCAGTATTACCAGTTCTAGCCAATATTTTTATGACACAAGTTGAAACACAAGCAATTAACACAGCATTACAACCACCACTATACTGGTACAGATATGTAAATTACACGGTTGCGGGATTCAAATCTACAGAACACATACTTAATTTTTTCAATCACATTAACTCTATACATCCCAACATTAACTACGCATGTGAAGAGGAAGAAAGCAATCAAATATCATCTCTTAACATCAAAATTACAAGAACCGACACACAATTCAAAACAGAAATCCACCGAAAAATCACCCATACTGGACTCAACATTCCCTGGGACTCAGCACATAAAACAAAACAAAAACTCAAAATACTAAGAAACCAGATCAACACAGCCATAAAACTATGCTCACCAGATAAAATTAACGATGAATTAGATAAAATAAAAAAAATACTTCATCAACATCAATAAATTTCCTCCGCAAACCGTAGAAAACATTATATGCACACACCTAGACAGAAAGCAAAATCAATCAACAAAAGTAAATATATTTCACAAATCAAAAAATCACGAAACCACATACTGCTGTATACCATATATTCCTGACATCAGCAAACAAATAACCAACATTTGGCAAAAACTAGTGACAAAATATGACATTCCAGTTCATACCAAATTTATTCAAAAACCAGGCACAAAACTGAGGTCTATACTATGTAAAAACTACACTGACAAACACCACACCAAGATTATTTACAAAATACAATGTGATAACTGCCACGACTTCTATATTGGAGAAACAAGTAGAAAAATGGAAACCAGATTCAAAGAATAATAAAAAGTCACCTTCACACGTTTTCGAACACTGCAAGTCAAATAAACATAACATAACCATAGAAAACACTCAAATACTAAATAAAGAAACAAACATAAACAAACGCAAAATTAAAGAAGCCTTACTTATACAACAACTTAAACCCAAAATAAACCAATATAAAGGAACGCTTTTATACCTATATTAATATAATAAAATAAACAAATTACATATTCAAACATCTAACATCGCCCTCTAAATTCCGACACTCAGTTACACAACCCCTTCCAAACATATGGTCAGCTTCCCGTCAGTTACCTCTTTCATTGTGAACCTGACGATGACCGAAGAAGGTCGAAACGTTGTTTGCTTTTCTATGTAAAATATTTTCTCAACCAAAACGAGCCGTTTTTGCATATAAATTTCTCAGGGTGTTCTGATGTTACAAATTATTATTAACATCTCGGGGTGTTTTAATGTTACAGTTTATTAATGACATCTCAAGGTCTCCTGATGTTATAGATAATATAATTATTATTAACATCTTAGGGTATTTTGATGCTATAGTTTATTAATGACATCTCATGGTCTCCTGATGTTACAGATTATTATTAACATCTCAGGATGTTCTGATGTTATAGTTTATTAATGACATCTCAGGGTCTCCTGATGTTATAGATTATTATTAACATCTTATGGTGTTTTGATGCTATAGTTTATTAATGACACCTCATGGTCTTCTGATGTTACAGATTGTTATTAAAATCTCTGGGTGTTCTGATGTTATAGTTTATTAATGACATCACAGGATGTTCTGTTGTTATAGATTATTAATGGCATCTCAGGATCTTCTGATATTATATATTATTAATGACATCTCAGTTCGGATAGAATAAACTGAAATAATGTGTTCCAATGAAATTAATATTCTGGGCTCTTTTTGCTTTTGTTGGTGATCATTGGATCAATTCTAAAGAAGTTAGAAACATATTTCAGCTTTTCAAAACGATATCTGGTTGTTTTTATTATCTTTGAAAACATTATATCGCGAAAGTAGTTTAATGAGTATGTACGTTTACAAAATTAATCAGAAAAGCAACTGATTTTGCAAAAAATAATCCTGCTATCTCGTTTAGCTCGGTCTGATTAGCTCAGCTTTCTCATTTTGATATGTTCCTTTCAGAACGTGGACCCGGAACAGGTCTTCACAAAACAGGAGAAAATTGGAAAAGGAAATTTCGGAGAAGTTTACAAAGGAGTAGAAAACAAGACTCAACAAGTGGTAGCCATCAAGATTATTGATCTGGAAGAAGCGGAGGATGAAATTGAAGATATTCAGCAAGAAATCATGGTCTTATCACAGTGTGATAGCCCCTATGTAACAAAATATTACGGATCCTATCTCAAGGTAAAACATCTGTTGTTACTATCATAATGTTAGAAATCATGTAGCTCTTAGTATTAGATCCAGCCAGCTCTTTAACATATCCACAGTTTTTGTCTTAATTCCAGAGCCAGTTCTGTAAGGTTATTTTGTGTTTCATAACATTTGAATGAGTACTGTTTTATACTTGTATCTTTTATCACATTACTGGTAATTTTTATGAACAATAACTGTTGAATATACAAGACATTTTACAAGTGTTATTATTTAGTTTATTTTGTGACTTCGTATTTTTAATGTTTGTTTTTTAAGACAGGGGTTAAAAATTGTTTTAAAAGTGATAGTTGTGACAAGTTTTATGTAACTCTACGAATCGTGCGTTGTTTGCAATCATATTGTTGTCTGGGCTTTACTGATATTGTTGACGTCACGTTACTCGATTCTTTTATGAGTATTGTTATATTATAATATCACTCTCGTAGTTTGTACAAATTCCAGGTATCAATTGGGTAAGATATATATAGGTGGCCAAGTGAGCACAAGTAGAGAAAATGTCAAGAAAAGTTCAGTCAGACGAAAAAAAAGAAAACATGACATTAGTAGGCGTGAGAATGATTAGCTGTATTATTATATATAGATTAACGATACGAAAAACTGAATTATTATAAGCGCAAAACTATCCCTCAAGGTTTAGTACTCGGCAATTATTTATTACTTGTATGAACAAGGAACTGATGGTTTAGGAGCAAACTTTATGTTTATATAAACTAGTAATTATTGCGGATATCCTAGTTTTGTGTAAATTCTGTTATTGTGTTATGTATTCACACATATTTTGGGGGTGTTGTAAGTATTTCTGTGTACAAACAATACTTATTTTTATTGCATAAAATGTTTCAAGTTATGATATAATAACACTCATAGTTATATTTAATATGGTACAATTTTTACCCTCTGTTTACCAAAACTTGTAGTTGGCCAATAAACAAAGGTGTGAGTTAAATTATATCCAGCCTTGTTATGATGCATATCACACGCACTCATTTCTGCTAAATCACCCATTCTTGATCATCAGAGATTGAATAGGCATTTTGTTTAGTGCACAAACACTAAGTTGCTGTTTTTAATACTGTATTTATTAAAATGTTGTTGATAGCTGGGATTGTTTAAAACACTTTCGTTATGAATACGAACTAAGACATGCATAGCATAAATTTAATAACCAGTTTAAAAAAAAACAAAAAAACATTAGCCAAGAACACTAATAACAAGGAAAATGGGACTATATTCCTTCCCCAGAGGGAGCTAAACATGCCTCCTGATACAAGGAACAGTTTCAGTGAATATTCCTTATTTCGGGACGCTCTCAAACTAATTAGTCCACAGAAACAAAATACGTTATTTCAAAACAATTCTGGACTTATCAGCTATTGCAGTATGGACTGTTTCTAATATTAGCCCCTAACTATGTCCTTGAAGCAGAAGCTATTCACTCTCAAATGCCCTTCCTTAATAACCCATCTAAGCTGGAATGTAAGTCCAAATAACAAAATAAACCACTACACTCTATTTCAAAACTAATTCAACGATTCCAGTATGTTTAACTCACTGTGTTCTACAAATAAATAAGTTTGTGATTTTAACAATGATTATATTTACTTCACGCAGTTGCTCAGTGTAAGGATAAATATTTCCAGATGATCTAATTCCTACTTGAGCTACATGCATATTTGTATTACTACTTTCTTTTATCAACAAGTATCATCTGAGTTTATATATTTGATAAAGCTCTTCCGTTCGCGTTAACTATTCACATCTTGTTCTGTGCTGAAATTTCTGTGTAGTTATATCTTAAACAATAATACTAGACATTTGTCAACTTCAAATTCGTATACTTGTATTAATATTATTGTTGATTTTGAAGAAAGCTAAGTTATACAATATTTTTATCAGACCTACATAATTTGCTTTTGCCCTAAATAATTCCTTTCATCGCTAAAGACAAACAACTATCAATACGTTTTCAAAAAGTTTAAACATAACAGAAATGTTTTTCAACACACGCGATAAGACTCGAGTCAGGGCCCGGCATGGCCAAGTGTGTTAAGGCGTTCGACTCGTAATCCGAGGGTCGCGGGTTCGAATCCAGGTCGTACCAAACATGCTCGCCCTTTCAGCCTTGTGGGCGTTATGATGTAACGGTCAATTTACCACTATTCGTTGGTGACTTTATATTTTTAATGTTTGTTTTTTAAGACACTAGCCTGGCATGGCCGAGCGCGTTAGGACGTGCGCTCGTAATCCGAGGGTCGCGGGTTCGTGCCCGCGTCGCGCTAAACATGCTCGCCCTCCCAGCCGTGGGGGTGTACAATGTGACGGTCAATCCCACTATTCGTTGGTAAAAGAGTAGCCCAAGAGTTGGTCGTGGGTGGTGATAACTAGCTGCCTTCCCTTTAGTCTTACACTGCTAAATTCGGAACGGCTAGCACAGGTAGCCCTCGTGTGGGTAAGCGCGAAATTCAAAAAACAAACAAACAGACTCGGGTCGATACAAATACATGGTTCTTATTTGGCCTTTTATAATTAATATATATCAGTACAGCTTAAGCTGGCTGTTATATTGCATTCTTAGCTTCTCGAAAAAATATCATGGCTTATTCAAAACCATCGTGTTTTATGGTTAAATCGTAAACACGTACAAATTTTAAATCTTTTGTTTGCTACGAGCCATTACTTCCGCAGCAATTGTTCCACAAATCTTAAGTCCTAGCATCAATAATTACAAGCAAATTGTTAAGCATTAGCAATTATTGTTGTGTAACTAACTCTAAAAGGGTTAATAACCTGAAATCTTTAACAACCTTTGCTCTGGATCACTCACTCCTTGTAATAGTTATGTTCATGGATGGAACCCGACATAACTATTGACGTCACACATAAAACAGAAAAACAAATTATAGTTACTGCTAACTTTATGTATGTGATTCAACATGGTTGTTCTTGATTTTATATTTTATTATTACGGAGTTAAAACATATTTTGCTCACCTCTCCTCAGTCAATAAGAACAACGTAAATATAAAAATCACAACGATTTAGTATCATGCTGTGTAAGTTGAGTGAAAAAATTAATCAGCTTTCCAGTTTTGGCCACTAAATCCAAAGCCTTTTGTTGGTTCTTTTTTGCCAATATTTTTCTTTTTTGTACACCACTTAATTGAACACGTTTCATCTTGCAATCTGAAAAACACACAAAATAATGTGGATCGTATACAGTTATAATGATTAGAAAAACACTGAAATTCGTAAAGGAAAACATTGGTAAGACAGTCAAACATACTAAACTCTAGGTCTACATTTAGATAAAGATTCTTAGAACGTTATCCAACGACCTAGGACCATCAGCACATAAACATGAATTCATAAATACCTTTATTGATTTGCTGCATTTTAATTGGTTGAAAACAATTCGAGACTGGCTTCTAACCATTTTAGGAGAATTAGTTTTCAGTCATTGCAAAATTTTTGTTTGTTTGTTTTGGAATTTCGCACAAAGCTACTCGAGGGCTATCTGTGCTAGCCGTCCCTAATTTAGCAGTGTAAGACTAGAGGGAAGGTAGCTAGTCATCACCATCCACCGCCAACTCTTGGGCTACTCTTTTACCAACGAATAGTGGGATTGACCGTCACATTATACACCCCCACGGCTGGGAGGGCGAGCATGATTAGCGCGACGCGGGCACGAACCCGCGACCCTCGGATTACGAGTCCCACGCCTTACGCGCTTGGCCATGCCAGGCCCATTGCAAAAGTTTCATTAAGGTTGTTGCTATGGTAGCTGTATGCAAGAAGCATTGTCAGTGGTAATATGCATATCCATTGTGAGCCAAAAAGTATTAAAAACAAATGTTATGTCAAAATGACGCCAAGATAATTATTTCATTATCCCAAAACAGCACAGGTCTAAAAAGACTCGCCTTAAATCAAATTAATAAATATAACCATCATTTTATCTGAGACAAACAAAAAAATTCGAACGGCATACAACCTATTCAAAACTAAAAGTTCTGTGACAGCTGTGAAGAACAACATAATGCAAGTGTATATGATGGAAGTATTTGAATCACAACTAGTTCTAAACATGGAACTATATACATTCACTGTCATATTAACGAACCTAAATTCTACCAGGTACCCAACATGTAAAGATCAACATGTGTATCATTTCATACTCTTAATGACGAGAAACTCACTTGAAATAAAAATATGTATCTCAGAACGACTGGTATGGGTATTAACACTTTTACTGATAAGGAGAGAACAATGTTTCTACCATCCTAGGTCATCTTCAGGTTCAATATTATTACCTGTGCCAGCTGTTCTGAGACATGTTTTCATATCATAATGTTCTGATATAGATAGCTACAGGTGATTTAAAGTGATCATAGAAACTTAATAACCGGGATTTAAATTACAGAAAGTCGTCCATAACTTGTCACATTTATTATTTGCTAATAAGACTGAATGTTGTTGGAAAAGTCAATTTGAAGTAATACTCTTTTTCTTTCTTACAGGGCACTAAATTATGGATTGTTATGGAATATCTGGGTGGAGGTTCTGCACTGGACCTAATGAAGGCTGGAAAGTTTGAAGAGGGCCACATAACTATCATTTTACGGGAAGTGTTGAAGGGACTAGACTATCTACACTCAGAACGGAAACTTCACAGAGATATTAAAGGTAAGGTAGGAAATGCTTTACTTTATTACAGAAACTATAACACACATGAAATATAAGCTAGGAAGTGCTTCACTTTAGTACAGAAGCTATAACTCACATGAAAGGTAAGCTAGAAAGTGCTTGAGATTTTTACACAAACTAACACGTGAAATGTAAGCTAGGAGGTGCTTCAGGTTTTTACACAAACTTTAACACACACTGAAGGTAAGATAAGTTATTAATTAATACAAAATAGAACGTGTTGCAATTTATTACACATACTAACAGGAAAGATAAGAAATACTTATGTTTTTTTTTCACAAACTATAGCACATAGTACAGGAAAAATAGAAACTTTTTCAACTGATTAAACAGACCATATCATTTTGTTAAAGTGTTTACAGAAATATTCAAAATTTAAACTTATGATCTTAATCATAGGTGCTAATGTTTTAATTAATTATTAGTAGCAAAAGAAAATGTGGCTAATATTTCAATCTAACTTTTTATACGAAAAACTAACTTCTTTAGTTCAGAGGAAGACAGTCAACAACAATAGGATAAACTGAAGCAAAAACAAATATTATCTCCATGTAATTCAAGCTATTTGTTTTATTATTTTTGTCCTTCTGTCTAAATTTTAAAGTGTAATTTTCTGTTTATTTAAAACCGTTTAAAGCTGTTTTTACCTTTTGAATTGGAAGTTGGAAATTACCAGTAGTAGAACTAATTTTCTTTTAGTATTACTTTACAACATTTTGAAATTAAATTCTATTAGCCTCAGTTTATGTATCCCACCTGATGATGCCAGATAAATCTGATGAATCGTTGTAAATATAATAAACAAAAATTTCACTAGATGCAACTGACTTGTATGGATTTTGAAAACATAGTTCTTTCTAATATTTAAACGGCCCGGCGTGGCGAGGTGGGTTAAAGAATTCGACTCCTAATCCGAGGGTCGCGGGTTCACACACCAAACATGCTCACCCTTTCAGCTGTGGGGCATTATAATGTGACAGTCAATCCCACTATTCGTTGGGAGAAGAGTAGCCGAAGAGTTGGCGGTGGGTGGTGATGACTAGTTGCCTTCCATGTAGTCTTATACTACTAAATTAGAGACGGTAACGCAGATAAACCTTGAGTAGCTTTGCGCGAAATTAAAATAAAACAAACAATCTAATATCACTGCACAACAATTTTTTGAAAAGTTTTACTGATTGTGGGTATGTACAAATATAGTTTTGGTTATGCTTCATCACATAGGAACTCTCAGAAATAGACAGTTAAATGTTTACCGACAATAACGTATTTAATTGCGTTTATATTTCTAATACGCTATTAAATTCAACATAATTAAAAGTGTCTTGCTCTTGATTTTCGTTTGTATTCAATGTTCGGTGCATCACGTTGCAATGTCCAACAGTAGTCAGCGAGTATTGACGGATTCCAGTTGCCCTGATATAGTTTTTACATTGTAGCAATGTTCTGGTAAAATGTTTCACCGCATTCGTCACTGATAGCACCGAAATTTGCGGGGAAGAAGTCTAAGTGTGAGTGGAGGAAATGAATCTTGAGTGACATGTTGTTGCACTTCATTGTTTTGTATGCTTTGAGAAGTTTGTCTACCAGCTGAATGTAATGTGGGGCACTGTAATTGCCAAGAAAATTGTCAACAACGTCTTTGAAGGCTTTCCAGGCAATCTTTTCCGGCCAAACTAACAGATCTTCGAACCGCTTGTCACTCATAACATGTCTTATCTGAGGGCCAACAAAAATGCTCTCTTTGATCTTGTCGTTCGTTATTCTTGGGAACATCTGTCTTAAATAACGAAAATCTTTTTTATTCATTGTCTTCACGAAATTCTTCATAAGTCCCAATTTTATGTGAAGAGGAGGCAAAAAGTCTTTGCCAAGTCGACAAGCGGTTCATGCGCCGCATTTTTCTGTCCTGGAACTAACTTTTTACAGAGTTGTCAGCTCTGTCTAGAATAATGTGACTCTTTGGCATGACTGTCCGATTCACAGATGAAACAACAGTACTTTGAATAGCCGAGCTGCAGTTCCAGTAACAGAGCAACGACTTTCAGATCTCCACAGATATTCCAGTTGTACTTGCTGTACTGAATGTGCTTCAGCAAGATTTCCGTGTTCTCGTAGGTTTGTTTCATGTGCGATGCATAGCCAACAGGTATTGAAGGGTGAACGTTGTCATTGTGTAGCACAACAGCTTTGAGGCTTAACATTGATGAATCAATAAAGAGACACCACTCTTGCGGGTCATGGTCACAACCCAAAGAAGAGAACAATACTTCGACGTCAACACAGAAACACGTACTGTCCACTTGTGCAAAGAATTTGGTTATATCATCTTGGCGGCTTCGAAAAACATAAATTTTTGTATCTGGTGACGGCAATCTCAAACCCAGCAACTCGGTTTTTGTTTTTGACAGACCCAAATCTTTGACCAGATCGTTTAATTTTAATTGTGTTATGAGATGTGTATCGCCTGAGGAGCACGGTTCAAAATCCGGATCAATGTCACTACCAGTTCCCTGCATTGCAGTTTCTTCATTTGGTTCGTCTAAGCTCCATCCCTCTGATGGTTCCGGAATTGGAAGACTGTCGTCATGTGGCACGGGTCTCATTGCTGAAGGCATATTAGGGTATTCAATTGACTTCTTGTTTTTGGCGGAGAAACCAAACACATTATCAAACATAAGTGACAGTCCGTCACATGGTATTTCCATTCTCGTCATATCTTCGGAACAGTAAACGGCATTGTCTTTCGGGTGCCTCTGAGCCAAGCTCTCAGACAAACAACACATGTCGCACAACAAATGTGAGGCGCCCATCCCTGATCTTGATCACCAACTTTACAGCCGAACTACAGATGATTTGCTTTCTTCACAAGAGCAGTCACTGAGCGTCTCTGATGGACAAGCGTATACTCGCCACAAATATAGCTGAATGTATCGCGACTGTTACGACATTGACGAGACATATTGACCGACACCAATCTTCCTGTAAAACGTCTATAACATATAACTTACTTGTTACAGTGCTACTGAGGCAATACTATATTCTGAAACAATACGTACACTTTTTGAGGTCCATGTTAATCCAACGAGCAGCATCTGTGTATGCAAGCCACTGTTATAGCCTGCTGAGACAGTGTCAGGCTGGCTCCGGCCTGCCCAAGCGTGCCTGAGCTGCATACTTCCACAAAACAACTTCTAACCTAGCCTAATTTTATGCCTGGACATGCTCAGACTGCTCAAAACATTGTTCATAGGTCCTTTAGAGAAACGAAAGTTTTTGGACACAAATATAAGAAAAAACATGACAAAACTGAAGCTTTCGATGAAAGGTACGTGATGGGCAAATTTGGATGTGATTTTCGTGATCAGCAGCCAAAATTCTATAAAGAACACTCATTAGTATTCAATAAGCAAAAACTTTGTTGTGCAGTGTATTTAAATACAATAAAAGTAATCTTTTATAGCGTTATCTATTGGAAAATACAGAAATAAGAATATGATTTCTCGTTAATTTCAATTTACCGTAATGATATATCAAAAAGACCCCGACAACGGAGTAGAAAGCCTGAAAGCTTATAATGTTAAAAATCGCGTTTTGATACCTGCAGTGAGCAAAGCACCAAGACTTCACTGCGTACGTGTGTATATCAGATTTTACTTTAAAAAATAATAAATTAAATAGATGTGTAACTTAACTAATTTCTGGAGCGCCCAGTTGGATACCCAGCTCTGTCCTTGGTGAAAGCCCAACAGATCCGATGAAAGACAACAAGTAAAGTGAAATTTCAGTCTATAATTGGCTTTCTTTTTGGATCTCTTGCAATTCACTTTAAATATCTTACTTTAAAAGATCTGAATATTATTTTTAAAAGACTGCACTTCTTCATCGTTTTTTTCTTGAACGAGGAAAACAGAAATAAGTTGGCTACAAATGAACAAAATCTCTGCAAGGATTTTCAATCGTGTCCATTCTCTAAGAAAATAATTGTGGGACAGGGAAGGTGGATTTGATGCTAGGATGTGTAGAAATCGAATCCAGAAACTGGGCAGAAATGATAAAACGATTGGGTCACTTCTTGTTCAAAACAACTCATTTTATAATGGTCAGTATTTCTACTGTCTCAGTTTGGTACGTTTAATGCATTGTATTTAATAATAATATTGAATTTTGCTTCTGTGGAAAACTATTCTACATCGAAAAGTAAGAAATATCCTAAGCTATATTTTAATTATGAAATACTTCTCGCATTCAAGCCTAATCTCTTATTCTAACCCTCATGTAACCCAAAAGTTAAATAGTGTGAATGAAAAATAGCAGGAAAGTTAAATAGCAACAGTATCTTGTTTTCCACATTGTGGTTATAATAAAAGAAAAATGTTAGAATTTTTTTTAAAGTAGTGATTGTGTGTTGTTAAATGATCTCACTCCTACACAAACAAATTTTTCATATAATAACAACGATATATTGGGTAAACATAATAAAAGAACGCCACCAACTAGAAGACAATTTATGAATACAAGAGATCCATACATCAAAACTCAAACTTACACCCTAAGGAACAAAATAAAAAAGAAATAAAACAATTGAAACAAGGTACTTGGGGCAGATTCTATTTAAAACTAAATGACCACACAAAACGTAAGAAGTTTTGTTACATCTAAAATAATTTAGAAACGAAATCTTATCCGACATTAAACAATGGATATAAAATACCGTATACAAGCGAACAAAAACCGATGTTTTTAACTAATTTGAGAAAAACCTTTAAAACAGATAATGAACCAAACGAGGGCATGCACTGTTTAATAGAAGAAACGGATATAATGAACAAAATTAACACATATAAACATCAAACTTCCCAGTAATTACACAAACCAACAATATGCAAACAAAATAACACAGACAATAACAAAAATAGAAGCAATCACGTCCAAAAATTGAACCAAAAATATAGCTCTAAATGAAAACATAATACAAACCCAAACGTTCTCCTTAAGAAGGGTATTCACAATATTCTTGACCATTCAGTAGCGTTATTTAATTTATTTCTCAATTCTGGTTGTATTTCAGCCTCTTAGAAGCGAGCAAATGTTCTTATATTTCTAAAGGAAGTCGAACCAACGAATAAACCACGAAGCTACGGACCAATAAATCTGACTAGTTGCGGGGCAAAAGTTTAGAAAGTATTAACAGTAACAAGCTCTCCACTTTTCTGAAGATTGCGTCAAAATTACATGTAGTTCAAAATGGTTTCAGAAAATTTCGGCAAATAACAGATCATTTAGTTAGGTTAATTGAAACATAATACATAGTTTTTATAGTAAGAAATGCACTGTCGCTTGCTGTCTTGATTTTGAGGAAGTATTTGACACTGTATGGTATAATGGTTTAAGGTATAAACTGAAACAATTATAATTACCGAGAAGTATCATTATCTGGTTGTCTTACTTTGTACTAAGTGGAGGATACCTAATTAGAATATTTTACTCTAGATACGAGTGGTCCGCAGGGAGTGTAGTTAGCCCTAGCTCTTCATCGTGCATGTAAGTGATATGCCATTAAATGATCCAAATTTTAGTTTATCACAATTTGCAGCTGACGTGACGACATGGAAGAACTCTATGACTCCCCTGATTGCAGTAACACAGTTACAGTCTGTTCTGAATCAAATCTATAGCACTGTCTAAAACACAACATAGTAATAAACGTTCCTAAAATGAACATTGTTCTATCTTAAATATCGACTAAAACATTAAGAAATCCTCCCGAAACAGAGTTCTTTTAAATGTCTCACATCGCCAGAATTTCTTGGTAAAAATATAAGATTCAAAATTAACGTGGAATAATTATGACATTCAAATCAGAAATAAGTCATTTCGACGAGCAAACTACGTTAAGAGACTACTGTGAACCACATCAGAAAATATAATAAAAAATTTTCGCACAGTGCATTAGACCAGTTATGAAATATAACGGGACTTAAATACAGCACAAACACACATAAAGAAACTTCAGACAATACAGAACGGAATAATCACCACAAATTACAGTTATGTGTTCCAGGCATCCCATTATAAAGTTTATTTCTCTTCACGATAATTAGTGTTAATTGTTTCTGTTGTTTTATTTCACCCTAACCAGCGGCCAACATCCTATTGTCTGAAGCAGGAGACGTGAAGTTAGCAGACTTTGGCGTTGCAGGTCAGTTAACTAACACAATCAAAAGAACCACATTTGTTGGAACTCCGTTCTGGATGGCTCCAGAAGTCATCAAACAATCTGCATATGACAGCAAGGTTATTGCTTGTTTTGTTACTACAGTTAACAAATATAAATAATACAGTGTAGAGCAAGCTAACTGTTCACAAAATATGAGTTATGTCATTAAGTTTCCAGAACGATTACGAAAATTAAAGGTTTTTTTCAAGCTAAATGGAAGCATTCTGTAATATTAACGTTTTTATTTAATGATAAGTATTCATACAAAATTATTTTTTCTAAGATCCATAAAAAATTTATAAAACTTTTTTATATACATAATAAGAGGGAATTGTTTTAGAAAGTTCACATGTAGTGTAGTACGCAGTTAGGCCTAACTCTGCCAATCCAATCTCAGTGGTAGTTTGCATAAGGCGACTAACAAAACTATATTTGTCAATATACATGTACAGATAGTGTAATATCTATGTATAGGGTTACCATTCCTCTCGGTTTGGCCGGGACAGTCCCGGTTTGAGGGGTCTGTCTAGGTGTCCCGTCCAGTTTATTAATTTGTCCTGGTTGACACTGAATTCTTTTGGAATGTCCCGGTTTTTGATGAAAAGGCATAAACTCCATAAAAAATAAACGGAAAATGTTAAAATCTGCATAGAGTCCTGACTTTGTGTTGACAAAAAATATTTTTTAAGTTTTCATTTATTAGTTACTGGAAGCCATAGTGCTGTAGCAGCAAATTTTTAAAGGTATTGCATCAGACGAAATTAACAAACAACTGATACAGTACCTGTACAAGTATAATGCTTCATCTGTGGGCTGTATTGGGGTTACACACGTAGCGGAAGATGCACAAGCGGCGAGCGGCAGCAAATGCAAAGTTTTCTTTGAGTAAGTTTGTACTTTGGGATTGATTTATTTATTACAATATTTATTATATCAGTCATACGGTGCATGCTGAATTATTTTCATTCTTTTATTTTAGAAATCAATCCTAGTCTTAATGTCGAAAGCTGGTAAAAGAAAGTACACATTCATAAGTGAATTGCAAAAAGAATATCCATTATTGAAAAACATTTGTGGCAAGGAGGACAGCGTCAAATATTTCCAGTGTTCATCTGAATTCTCTGTTTCACATGATGGTCACTCAGACATAATAGGCCATTTAAAAAGTGCTAAACATGCAGCTGGTCTTTCAGTAGCTGCTCAAATTTCAAGAGTTGATATGTTCTTCAAAAAATTGTGTCTCAAAAACCTTTGCATATCACAGTGCTGTCAAAAACAAAAGCTTTAAAACAGCTGATTGCTCTTCCAAACTGATAGCAACGTTATTTGAACCAAAGTTTAGTTCTGCCAGAACAAAGAATGAGGCTATTATTTTGAATGCAATTGTTCCTTTAGTAGCAGAGGAATTATAAAGAGACTTAATGGATATCCAGTTCGTTTCACTTACAGCAGATGCTTCAAACATTAAAGATGCCAAAATTATACCTGTCATAGTGCGATATTTTTTACCAGAGGAAGAAGCGAAAGTAAAACTTTTAAACTTTCAGTTGGTTCATGGAGTGACATCAGAAATTTTAACGAATTACTTGGTGTCCACTTTAAAAAACACGATTTATCAAAAAAATTGCTGCTTATTGTGGTGTTAATTGCAACGCAAATTTTGACGGTGTAAATAAAAATGGAAAAACAATGTATATAATCGATTGAAAAAGGAACTTGGCAGAAATATTGTGGGTGTTGATTGTGGTGCTCATATTGTTCGTAATGTCTCCATAATACAGTTAATGTTCTTCCTATTGAAGTGGAAATCTTGCTGATCAAAATTTACAAGTACTGTATTTCCATATTTACACTGTGTGATGCACACCTAAAAGAATTCTGTGAGTTTGTAGAAATTGATTACAATAAGGTTCTCCAATATAGAAATACGTGATTTCTGTTCTTTGTTACCGGCTGTTAAGAGAATTCTCATGATTTATGAAGGACTGAAGTCATATTTTTGTTCACAAGAACAATGCCCATTGTTGATAAAAAGATATTTTGAGAGTAAATGTGGAGAAATGTTTCTATGGTTTGTTCATGAACAACTAGGCTTCTTCAACAAAGCGATTTTAGCCATGGAGAAAACAAAAGTCACTGCAAATGATATTGTTGCAAAGCTTAATAAGTTGTAAACTAACCTGAAATACGAGATAATTTTATTCCCGTTGGTGCAAAGAAAAAACTCAGTTTGCTAGAGGAAGAGGGAGGATGCCAGGTAGACTTGATTAGGAAGAAATATATCAGTTTTTATTATTGCTGCCTGTTTTATATTGAGCTGTGTGAAAAGTTTTGGTGGTGGGGAATACTTTGTTTAGATAAAAAACAGTGTTTTCATGTGACCTGATATAGAAGAAGTTGTGAAAAAATTAATGAAACGCTTGGAAATGTTGCAATCAATGTTAATGATTCATTTGATGAAGTTTTTCTTACTAAATCCTTCTGGTCATCAAAATGTAACAAGTGGAAAGCAAAAGAAAGAGGTTGTGAAGAAAAATGGGTAGAACTTTTCAACCACTTCAAAGATCAAAGTATTTCTGTAACTAATCTCAGGAAAGTTGTGGAGTACATTTTTTTGTTTACCAGACACTTCTGCTCCTGTTGGAAAAGTATTTTCAGTGATGAATAGCATTTGGTCTCAAGAAAGAGGTCTAATGAATGAATCAACTGTAAAAAGACTGTTGCGTTATAAACTCAATATTGACTTGAGTTGCAGTGAGTTATTTGAAAAAAAACTAAAAGATTTTTTGAAGAAAGTTTATTCAAGTGAAAAATATGAATGATCACAAAAAGTGTTCAGTGAAAAATTAATGAAATTTTGATGTTCCTTAACTTGTCAAATTTAAATAAATGTTAGAGATATAAAGTACTAGTATTCTTTTTTTTATGGCAGCATTAAAGCTTAAGGGAAATTAAGTTATGAAAGCACTTCTTTATTATACTAGTTTCGGTACCTATAATAAAAACTGAAAACTGTCCCGGTTTGAGGCTTGTAAATCATGGTAGGCCTATCTATGTACATGTATAACTATGCTTTCAGTAGATAAATCAACATCAAGACGAACTTCTTGTTCCTGTTTGTTTGTTTTTTTTAAATTCTAAATTCTTTTTTAAAAGTGTAACATGAAATTTTTATACATTTGATTAATAAAGCGTGCAGTATGTCTAACAAAGGAACTCTTCAACGTATAGTTTTAAAGAATGTACCCAAAAGGGCTGATCAGATTTAAAATACTATATTCATAAAACTGTTTTAAGTTTTCAAGTAACTATGATATATAATAAAAAGTATCCCGTTTTCAGGAACTCAACAGAATCTCTTTATTAAAAAAAAAGATATTTCTCGATTCATCCGCTAGGCTGACATCTGGAGCCTTGGTATCACAGCTATTGAATTAGCTAAGGGAGAGCCCCCGAACTCTGATCTCCACCCCATGAGAGTACTTTTTCTCATTCCCAAGAACAACCCCCCACAACTCACAGGGGATTACAGCAGACAGTTTAAGGATTTCGTGGAGACATGTCTAAATAAGGATCCTGAAAATGTAAAGATTTTGTTATTTTTGCAAAATGGAAAAGTAAAAATTCACAAACTATATATATAATGTATATGTAGTCGTTACATAATGGACACTATAAATAGTATAAATATTATTTATAACAAAATCAATTACACTTTATTTGGTTTTGGAAGAAACCTAAATTCTTCTGAAGAACTGTATTATTCGTATTTATAAATAATGCAAAATATTTGATATTCGAGTAAAATATATGTAATGCAAAATGTTTACCATTGGAATAAAAAAAATGTTTAGTAACACATTTAATAAACAATCTTGAATAAAACAATCATTTAATAAAATATCATGAAGCCAGTTCAAGCTTATATTATAATGTTAATAATAGCGACCAACAGCAAAAGAACTTCTGAGATCTCCATTTATCCGGAAGGCTAGAAGAAACACTTGTCTAGTGGATCTTATTGAACGATATAAAGAGTGGAAAATGTCAGGTGGAGGGCAGAATGATAGCGATTCTGAGACTTCAGATCTGTGAGTTTAACTAAGATTAGTCAACAACTTAGTTATGAAACTTTTTCCTCAAAACAAATTCCTTAGTTATTGTTAAATGAATAATTTTATACACGCTTATAACTAAGATTTGATTTCATTATAAGTTTCATAGACGTAAGTCATACAACCTGTTTGATCAATAAGTAGTTACCCCTAAAATCATCTTTGTATTCGCGAATAATTTTCTTAATGTGTTCCTACAGCAGGAGTTTCCAAACTGGGAGACGCAAACAAATGTCGGTGGAAGGAAGGGAGCGTATCAAATACACAAAACAACACTATTTGCTATCTGTAGATTTACTCGGTTTGATTTTTTGGAATTTCGCGCAAAGCTACACGAGGGCTATCTGCGCCGGCCGCCCTTAATTTAGCAGTGTAAGACTAGAGGGAAGGCAGCTAGTCATCACCACCCACCCCCAACTCCTAGGCTACTCTTTTTACCAATGAAAATTTGGATTTACCGTCACATTATAACGCACCCAAGGCTGAAATGAGAAACATGTTCGGAATGACAGGGATGCGAACCTGCAACCAGTGGATTGCGAGTAAAGTGTTTAACTATCGGGCCATGTAATTTATTGGGTATAATAGGTACTTAGTCAATATGTGTAGTATTCCGAAAGTTGTAAGCTAAAAACCTTTTGGCATTCATGTTCTAAAGTACTGAAATGCTGTCTTGCAGTGAAATTAAACATTTATTTCAAGATCTATTATAATGTGTAATAAAACATACAATTTGTCATTACCCAAATCATTTGTGCTGTTGAAAAGCACAGTGTAGGTATTTGTACTTAAAATTGAAAAATCAGTTACTGATTTCATAACTTTTCATGACAGTGAGTTCTCAATTTTTAATTTGGGTAGCATGCTAACTAAGTGCTCTGCTGTTATACTTAACTTATAAAGAGTGAGTAAATGTTGCCCATATGTTAAATTTAATTGATATACAGATTGGATGTCAACTTAAAAATCTAAGAGAAAATAACAGAAAAGGAACACGATATATCTAAATCATTCACTGAGTACTAGTTTCGTGACCCTTACAACTACATTTGTACTGTTATGAAAAACGTCTAGAATAGTGCCTGTTTTAGTTGCGTGGATGGCTTAAACTGTAGCCGAGTTTAAGCGTAATTTCTTTAAAACCAGCTTTGTTCTCCGGCATAGCCGAGTGGTTAAAGCATTCGACTCGTAATCTGAGGATCACGGGCTCGAATCCCCGCTGCACAAAACATACTAGCCCTTTCAGCTGTAGAGGGTGGTAATAATGTGACAGTCAATTCCACTATTCGTTGATAAAGAGTAACCCAAGAGTTGGCAGTGAGTGGTGATGACTACCTGCCTTCCATCTAGTCTTACACTGCTAAACTGGAGACGGCTAGCACAGATAGTCCTCGTGTAGCTTTGTGCGAAATTCAAAACAAACCAAACAAGCTTTGTTCTAATGTGAGGGATATTTCAGCTGTTATAATGTAATTTGAATTTTATAGTTGTTAAGTGGTAACGGGATATCCTGATAATGCTATGATAGCATGTTCAGATAATAAATTAGCATTTAACAAAGTAATTTTCTTCTCCAGCTGATGTAACAAATAGATAGATAATAATTCATCAATATTTGTATATTTTTCGTTAAGAGAGGACTCGAGAAGTTATGATACATGGAGAAGTTGGCGATGGGATTTAGGAACAGTCAAACGATCAGGATCTTCTTGTCAACAGACAGAAACACCAATCAAAATCCATCAAAATGGTGACGCGTTCAACAATATCAACACCAATGTGATTCGTGAACATGCAGCTGAAAGATCAGGTTTTCAGGTAGGCAGATAAACCAATGAAAAGTGCCAATAAACTAGTGTGTTAAAAATATAGTTCATTGCAGATACCCCATCACTCTGATGCTTAAACACACACATCTGATCTCTAAATAAGTTTGCTAGCCTGTTGTTTTTCAACGTTAACGCTGATCTTTGTTCCACAATTAAAATATGAAAAATAATCATTTATGTAACAAAAAGATTGCCAAATTCTATCATAAAAATTTTCGACCAACTGGTTACAGTTCGTACTGTTATTTTGTCCATTACCCCAGTAACTTCTTATACTCGTAACGTGCTGTGAATCTCATTTAACCCTCCATATTTTTCACATATAATTAATGAATGATCCCCTAACTTCATTGTATTCTCTTGTTTTAATCAACTTAGCTAGCTTTTTGTTCTATCCTGAGAACTGATTATATTACTGACCTTTATTTTCTATACTTAGTCTGTAACAGTCGTAGAACCATCGGAATTAATAAACAAGCAAAAAGTCAAAGAAGAGGTTTCTAAGGACTTTCCGAAAAACTACTTATCTCCAAATCACATAATTCAGAATGGAGCCGTTCTTACAAAGAATTTGGACATTGGAACAACATACAATACTGTAAACTCTGAAAACAAAGATATGTTACATATGGAACCTGGAATTGGACAAAAAATGAAAGAATATCAAGTACCACAAAGAAGAAACAGCCAAAATAAAGATGCTAAGAGTGTACCCACAGTTCCGCCATCAACAACAAAATCAACGTCGAAATCATTTTGTTTGTCAACAGTGATTCTTCCACTGATCAATGAGGTAGGGTCAAAGCACGAACATATGAAAACTGCTTTAGTTTATTCCTTTTGACACATAAATAAGTTTGCTGTGTGCGTTTGATTTCAATATTCTGGTCTGATAAAATTTGATAAATGTAACTGTTATTAGAAAAATGTTTCCGAATGAATAAAGAGCGAGAGTGTATGGCTATTTATTTGGGAGACTTTTCTTGTTATTTGTTTTGCAAACCTAACTCTTACTGCATCTTTTTTACCGTATTACTCACTGACTTCTTTGTTTGTAGCTTTACAGAAAGCACCAGAATCAAGAGAAGTCGCAGGACAATGGATTTCCTAACGCTATTAAAGATCTCCAAGCTGCCTTTGATGTGGCTGAAATGTCGTGTCCAGGATTCAGTGACGTTTTTGTCACTGAACTTCTCCGTCATCTTCAACCTAGTTTCACTTCACAAAAACTACAAGAAACAGTAGACAACTTCAAAAGGTAAATAATATTACTAAAAATAATTTCGATATATCAGTTGAGAAATTACATTAAAATTGGCCAGTAGAGTAGTTTTAAAAGCAACACTACACTGATTCATTGGAAACTTAATAAGCTGTTAAAAACAACAAAAACAAATCCATGCATGGGATTAATCACACTCCTGACGTCCTTGGAAATATTTCTTCCTACGCTGATTACAGCCAATCTGATAGCTACGATTCAACTGTTCAAGCTTTTATAACTTACTTTATAACTTTGAGCAAAATCAATCTGCATAGCGTCAAAAACTTCCTGCAATTACACTGTGTGGCTGCCGACATTCAGATTACGTTTAAGTAGAATAAATACACAAAAGTTTATTGAAAATGCATTATAGTATTTGGCAGGTATCTGGTCGAGTAGCTTTTTTTTTTTTTTTACAAAAACAGTCATTGACTTCAAGAAGTATTCCATCAGTTTCAGTTTCTTGGATATTTTAGTATTAGTATTACTGGGAGATAGGTCCAGTTTCATGACATTGACTTTATAGATCGAAAGTCTCTTTTTCCGATCTACGGCTTCTGCTTTGCAGGTGGAATTGTTATTCGTCATCGATCTTATATATTCCAACCAACACTGTGTACTACAGGAGAAAATTAAACACATATTAGGTAGAATTTAAAATTTATGTTTCATGAATAAAATTATTGCTCTAAATATAGCCATTAACAATAGACTATGCCTTCAGTGGCTTAGTGAAAAAAATTCTGAGGCTTATAACACTAAAGATCAACTTTCGATAATCGTGATGGGCATAGCACATATAGTCTGTTATGTACTTTGTGCTTAACAGCAGAATAAACAAACTAATGTTTTACGAGCGCCTAAATAAAGGAAGTTGAAAGTTTTATCAATGTTTTAAATTCATCAATAGACACCAGAACAATATGGACCAGCAGTATTTCAAAGAAACTTATATAACAATAGTAATAATCAATCATTTGGTAAAAACATAAACAAATAGGGTAAACCTTTTAACACTTGATACACGGAACATTTTTATCATAATATTTACTTTAATTTCAGAATATATCTCGAGCAAGCAAAAAATACTCCACGAAAAACATTCTTCATAACTAACAAGTACGATTTTTGTTAGAACCTATAATGAAAGGATGGGAAAATTTATTGATGTGTTGATTCCAACAAGAAAAGAAAATAATCAAAATTATAGAACTATCATCATGCCTCTTTATCAATAGTTCTGGCACCCTAAGATGATGCGTAATCTTTTGTTTTCCGATGCTGTGAAGTATAATTTTAAATTCTGATGTGACACATCTTCACGATCCGAGTGAATGAATATTTAGTGTCTTTGCATACACTTCCCAAACGCGATTACTAATCAATGGAATCATTTTATCAATGTAAGTCAAAATGTATTTCTGACTCAAGACTGTTCCACTGCAACTATATATCGGCTATGCTGACACATGATTTGTTAAATTGTATATTCAAAGTCGTTTTAATATAATGTATTACCCACTGTGCAAAGAATCAACAATTCCTTACTCCACATTTATGTAATAATAATAACAACAAATTTATTACACGTATGATAAAAGCTACCAGACACTTTTTTTTTTGTCAAATAGGTTTTTAATATTTGTGCTTATTTTCTTAAAGAATGTAGATACGTGTAGCTGACCATTTCACCTGACAGATCCGAAGTTTATAGTGGAATGATGTGTTATCCGGAGAAAACGTGCGTTCAGTTCACCAAATGTGTTGTGTACAGTAGTCGATAACACAGACGATTTGAACATCAGAATTTAGTATTGTAGCTATATAATAAATATATAGATATTGTATATGTACTTCACCTATTGTTATTTTTTCTGATCAAATGGACTCCAAACAGCGATTGCTGTTCTATAATAAACAATCTGTATAACATAAGTTTCAGCAATATCTCTTCAACATTGATCAAAAGATAAACAATATGTGTTGGTGAAACATGACTATCAATGTTATAAAGCTAAAAACTTTCAATACATATCTCTATATATACTGCAAAGAATAACGCGAGACACACAAACGTTCGAAGTCTGTCACGTGTAATTATTTGTTCAAAGAAGAAGTTCTGTAATAAACATTTTCTTACGACGCAGGTGCTTCACATGTTAAAGATGATATGAAAACATTGGCTTAGAAAACAAAGTTTGAAACTATTAGTATATTTACAGGACATTTTATATTCTCTGCAAATATACGTATATGATGAGCAAATTAAAGACATCATGACAGTGTACGTAAAACATTTCAAATATATATAACCTAAAATCTTATACAAGTATTCGGCTTCTCACAAATGTCAAACACTTGTTTTAAACGTTTAATTTACATTCGTTTTAGCTGTTTTATATGAATCAATTACTGATAATCTGTACTAAAGTTAGTACTGTATAAATACTAATCTTCTAGTAATTATTTTTGCTTAGACAGCTCTAGTGTTCATTACCTATCAGGCACTGTAATAGGGGCTGTCGACAACATTGAAGTTAAAGGAGATTTAAATGTATATTAAACAAACTACACAAAAAAGTGTATATTATGAGTGTATGCTATAAATAGCTATATTTTATCTGGAATAAGTGGTAGGGGTGAAGCTATATTACTGATAAATAAATGTCCTGAAACAATTTGCCCCATAGAGGACGAAATATATTAGTGAAACAATTGTATCATATATACTGAATAAATAAAACATCCTTGAATATCACAAGTTAGAGTTATGAGATAGACTATCTTTCCTACATGACGAATAATACACACTAATAATATTATCTAGTGAACACATTCTTTGGGAAATGTTATTTTCAACTGAATTAGTGTTATGAGAACTATTATGGTCCGGCGAGTGAAAACTCGGTTGAGAAGTGCTATGAAAAATAAAATGTTTCAATTGAAATGTTCTAAAAATTGTACTTGTTGTTGCTAAAATCCTATTGTGAAAATTTTTTGTCTAATTAACTTACACTGTGGCAAACACTCATAAAATATATGTTATAAAAGTAATTATTTTTTGTTTAAAATGTGTTAAATACCCAGTATTTCTAGATGTAAGTTGTTATTTTAAAAGTAAAATTATTACTTTTTTATATTGAATGTATTAGTTGTAACATGTCATGGTTACTGGTGAGAAGTGGGTTTATTTTGATATTTATACACTATTTTTGTACATAGTAATTGATGTTACGCAGTGAAAGGTTAATATAAATAATTAAATTATAAACAAAATTGCAAAAGTTTAAAGGCAGTTACTAACTTTATTTGTTAATACCTTCAGTAACACTTTTGTTTGTTCTTATGACAGTAAAACACAAACAAACCAATAACCAGAGTGCTTTCATATACTGGACCATTTTATTTCGGAATGCTGACCATGCTTGAAGGAGGAAGGTTTGTATCTAACAGAAGTTCTCGAGTTTCTTATTCTGATATATATAGTTATATTCTGATGGATTAATATGAAATTATTTTGTTATTTCAGGCTTGTTCTTTAATTCTCTAAAAAAGAAAAAATATTTTCTCTTCAGTCAACTTTGTGACAGCATTTGGGGATTGCATTGTACATTATAGTAATAAAGAAACGATATGGAGTTTTGTGGTATTTCATAGACATATAAAAATATTAGTTGTGACAAGATATCAAAAACCATTGATTAAATTTTGTTGTTGTTTTTTGTGAATAACAATTAATAATTTTACTGGTTTATTTATCAATATGGCGATTCCCTGAACATAACAACTGATAACAAGATTAAGTTTGTTTCAATGCATCTTTTATGTCTAGTTCTGAGCCACAACTGTTTCCGGTTCATAGCAAGCAGTTATGTACAAACATAAATGTAATTGGAACGCTGTTATTTTTATTTCCTCCCAAATATACCTAGAAATTAGTGATGTGTTTGAATACGCTGGAGATAAAAACAAAACAAAAATCAGGTAAATACAGAGACAAAGAAATACAAATTAGACTAACGTGGCGAATCTTAACTGGAATAAACGCTACTAGACAGTAAAAGACAATTAAATATTGAATGTCCAAAGTGTTAATTACCATTTATTTGGTACTAGATCAAGAGGACGTCAGGATTTCCAAGGTGACTGAATAGCACTGTCATGGTAAACAGATGTTAAGGTAACCGTTCGCTTCTTATTAATAAAAAGGGAAAATGGAGCGAATTTTGCAATTTTATGTGAACCAGAACTCGTTAAAGAAAAAACATTAAACCTTAGAGTATTCACCCTCATCAGGTCAGCTACAGTTCGTCGTCAACGTCAGGATAGTTGTAATTAAATAAATTATTTGTTGGTGTCTCCGTCTGAACGGCAACGTCAGATATTTTAACGGAAGAATTTAAATCTTTATAAAGTGAAGTATGAATGGTGACGATGGCTGGTAAACTATGAAACAGTCGGTAGAGAGACGTTTGATGTTAATCACTGGTTTATTTACGATTTCAGATTTCCTTTTTAATTTGAGCATTTCACTTAATTTGTACCATGATTTAAATTATTTCTCATTAATGACACCTGCAAGTGGCATTTCTTCTCTAACTCTACTTCGGTGTTTTGATAAGTTCTCTTGTTACTATACATATAAACGTTCACTTTTCCTTGGTTCGGTTGTTTTCTAGACTGTGTTCTCGTTTAAGTTTAAAAGGTACTCATTGTTCCATTGTTTGTTTTGTTTAATTTCGCGCAAAAATACACGAGGACTATCTGCGCTAGCCATCCCTAATTTACCAGTGTAAGACTAGAAGGAAGGCAGCTAGTCATCACCAGCCACCGTCAACTCCTAGGCTACTTTTTTTACCAACGAATAGTGGTAACTTAATCGTAACATTATAACGCCCCCATAGCTGAAAGAGCAAGCATGTTTGGTGCGACCGGGATTCAAACCTGCGACCATCGGCTTACGAGTCGAACGCCTTAACCCACCTGGCCATGCCGGGCATTTGTATTGAAACATTCTCTTATGTTTTGAATTTCATTTTCCATACTGCTTTATATTCACGCTAAAGAAGTCTATACAACTATTATATTCTGTTTATAGTATGAATATAATAGCCGACTGTTGAAATAATTCAATGGTAAATTTCCTAAAAATAATGATAAATAAATAAGTGTCCAATCAAATTAACGTCTTGAATCAAAGAGTATATACAATATTATTATTGTTATATTGTTATTCCATGAGTTATTTCAACAAATAAAACTGTATTGCGTTTGTTTTTAAGCAAGGAAGACTTACTGCACTGTGTTGTTGGCAAACATGTTCGGAATTCGATGCAATGGGTTCCTTCAACAGCATATAGCGCATGCATTCGGTAAGTAGCTGCTGTAATATTTTTCCACTGGATGTCACCAGTTGCTATCATTTTACTCAGCGAAATAAGCACTTTTTGACAATTGCAATTTCTCTAAGGTGTGTCAAAGGAGAGATATTCAATTCAAATGAAATTAATCCATTTTACATGGTAGAATAAAATAACGCACGCATACAATACTAACACGATAAAAAGTAATATATTGTTTATTTCGTGGAGATCTCTTACATAAAAATAAACTATTTTGTTCTAACTAATTTGTTTCTTTTCAGATTGATCATTAAGTACATACAACACTGGCTGACCAATGTTGAGGTGAAACTTTAAAAATTACAAAAGGATGAATAAGTTTTTCCACAATGCATTGTTGAAAAAAGAAACACTTTGATACATTTCTTTATGATCAACCGTTCACAAGATACAGTTTGATAGACGGACAGATGTTTGACTATTATATATAAAGACTTTGTTTGTTGATTGGTAAAAAACACATCATTTCTTATTCTAAAGGTCCCACATGAGGCCTGATATGGACTGGTGGTTGGGACTCTAAACTTGTAATCCAGGGATCACGAGCTCGTTTTCTCCTCACCACTCACACTTGTAAAGCACAGATAGCTAATTGTGTGCTCAGTTACAAGCAGGCAATAATTACTAAAATTATAATTAATTATTTGTAATGTTACTATTTCTGTGTGTTTTCTTAGCTGGCGTTTGTACATAATAGTTTAAACTACAAATGGTTTCACAAGTTTAGATTACCTTTACCCGATCAAATGCATCGTACGATTGTCAGAAATTTGTTAAAATCCTAAAATACTTGCATTTTCAGTCCTTCTTCCTTCGTTTCTTTTCTTCATTTTTAATTTATCTGGTTTTGTGTGCAAGTTAAACTAATAATTACCTGACCTTTGATATCTTTCAGTTAGTCTCCACGGTTACGACGGTGAGTTTAGAGTTGATTTAACCTATTTGTTCGTTGTAACATACACTACATAAATCATTCAAAATATAATTGATGCACGGTAATAACCTCTCCCTTTCGTCTAATAATCAGTTATGATTGGTTATTAAGCCTATGCTTGTAAATTAAGATTTGATGGAAGAAGATATTTATTTTTACATTTAACGGATGTTGCCTTCAGTATGAACTGTGGTCTCTACTAAGAGCAAGAGCCACCTAGGATTAGTGTTACGTACTTAAAAAAGTAGAATATTAATAAAGTTCAGAAATAATCTTAGCCATCCCTTTGAACGATCTGTATTTAGGGCAACTTTAGAGTCTAAACGCAGTTGTTAGTGTGTGACGCATCTTCGAGTAGTTCAATTGGATTCAAACCCAGAACAATCTCCTCTTCTTTGAGAAATATTTCAATAAAGTTAGCACTGTAGGAATGCGTTATTCGCCACTGCTTTGAAAGTAAGGCCAATTTCACCCACATACGGCAGCATAAAGGGATGCAGCGTGTGACACCTAGACCGTGTAGCATTAATGACACAGTTCCTTAGGATGTACCAATGCTTATACTTACTTATATAATACTTCACCGCTGTGTTTATATTCCTGTATAGAATTTGGGTGGAATCCAGTTCCAGATTATTTTCAACGTAAGTTTTTTCTCTTCTGGCTGCGAGATTAAACGCTTCACTTATAATAATGGAATAATAAAGAAAAACATTCTTCCGACATGGTTGCTCTGGTTCACTAGACGTGTTATTAGCTTTATCACAAACGAGTTGCTTTGTGCTTTGTTATGACAGAATACACTGCACGGATAGTCTCACACGCAGGCTGACTCTTTGAAATGTTTCTAGCTCCCTTTACCTTGCGATTGTAAAAATCTTATTCGGTCATGGATGAGGTAACAAATCGCAGCAAACCAGAATCGACAGACATCGCTAATCGCTTGTGTTGCGATTGATTGCTTGACATTTAGAGATGCTTTCTCTTGGAAGCTGTTCAACTTTCTTCTAGGATACGTTTCGATTATAGGGAGTCCGTTAACCCTCTATTCGTTGTGAGATATCTTAGTGTCTTCTGTGGGGTGAAATCACTGTTGATGAACAACTTCTGACAACTTAAAGCTGTGGTTTACTTTAGAATGATAACGAAGGCATTATTGTATTTTATAGATCACATTTATAGTTGTGAACATATCTTTAAAGTTTAAGCAGTTCCTTTAAACACATTAAATCCGAAGGTTTATGGTTCGCAATCTATTGCCACAAAACACGCTTCTTGTTTTGGAAAAGTAGCTGGGTTATAAGAGTGAAGGTTAAATCACATTTTTCAATCAGGCAAGAGAAGTACAAGAATTAGCGGTTATTACTAATGACTCTCGTCTATCAGTTTAAATTTGTAAACGGCTATACCAAACTGGCCCTTGTGCATATTTCCGTAAAATTCTAAAACAAACAAATTAGAGCTGAAATGAAAGTCATAAGATACAGCTAAGTCATTACAATACGTCAAAACCAAGCTGTTATCTGTTTATTTTGTTTTTGAATTTCGCGCAAATCTACACAAAAGCTATCTGCACTAGCCATCCATAATTAATCAATATAAGACTAGAGGGAGGGCAGTTAGCCATTACCATCCACCAAAAATTATATGGCTATTCTTTTACCAACGAATAGTGAGATTAACCGTCACAGTATAACCCCCCATGGCTGAAAGGGCGAACTTGTTTGGTATGACGGAGATTCAGACCCGCGACCCTCATATTACGAGTCTAGCGCCTTAATAGCTTGGTCGTGTCGTTATCTGATAAGACTGACGTCAATGAAAACAGTGTTTTCATCTTATCTTTAACACAGAACAAAATTATTAGCCTGAAGTTACTGTATGAAAGATGAAAAGAAGCAAAACGTGTAGGAAACAAAAACTAGCTACTTTTTGAAGATTATGTAAAGTCAATTTAACAGTTCACCGAAATAAAGTGCCCGGTATGGCCAGGTAGTTAGGGTGCTTAACTCATAATCCGTGGGTCGCGAGCTCAAGTCTCCGTTGCACCAAACATGCTTGCTCTTTCAGCCGTGGGAGAGTTATAATGTGACAGCCAATCCCACTATTTTTTGGTAAAAGAGTAGCTCCAGAGTTGGCGATGGGTGATGATGACAAGCTGCCTTCCCTGTAGTCTTACACTGCTAAATTAGGTAGCCCTCGAGTAGCTTTGCGCGAAATTCAAAAACAAACACACAGGAGGATCAGCGGAATTCTACGGAAAGTCAAAATTATTTCCTGAGTTTGACTGAGTTATGAATTTAAGGAGGAAATACGAATTGAAACACTAAAAAACATTCGTTATTTATTCACATACTCAGTCAAAGACAAGACAATTACTTTCATTCTGCCTTTAGCAGAGGGTTAACAGCTTTCACTGAAGAAATAAATCTTTCCATATCTTTGTTGAAATTTACTGCATATATGTTGCACGCTGATGAGAAAACAGGGCATTATATACATGAATAAGTGATGTTATTATTTTTAGGTCACATTTACGTTATATACTAGAGGTATCGCATGACTATCATTGGGAAAGATTGTTTTCCACACTAACACATTATTTGAAATTTTGCAGAATCCTTTCCCTTGAGAAAGCACATGTAATATTACAGCAGGAAACCAGGATGGATGGGACTTAGTTATTTGTTTGACGGATGCTCTACGTTAAAACTACGTACATAAATTTAATAGTAAATAAGAGGGTAAAAAACTCATAGTAGGCTTGCAACCTATAATTTTCCTTTCCAAAAACAACAGTTAATGTACAATAACCTTTACATTAAATCAAAAATAGAAGATAAAATAAACCCTTTATTAAATACAAGCATTACAAAATAAAACCTTTCATCAGGCAGATTAAAGTAAAACTTGATTTATAATCCGAGAGTCGCGACACAACTTTTTCAGTTTACATAGAAGAGCTATATGTGCACATTAAATATACTAAAATATCCAGTGAGTATCGTGTAATCGTCTCCACAAAAATTTTGCCATCAATTAAACTGATAGGGAGAATGATCTTTTTTTAAGTATCAGATAAACATTTAGATTTATAAAACAATTTAATAACTCAATAAGAAAGAGCTTCAGTGCTCTTTCAGACGAATTTTCAAACTCCTGACTTTCAACGTCAATAATATAAACTGGTGAACTACTAGGTACTTCATTTAATAATACTAGCCATCCCAACTTTATAACATTCCAATAGTTATTGTTTGTTTGAAGTTAGTCTTACAACTACACAATAGGCTATATGTGCTCTGCCAACTACAGATTTCTAGTGTTGTAAATCCGCATCCACACCACTGTGCCGCTGCTGAGGGTGTTAATGATCGATATTCTGTAAATATATTTAAGTGAAACTTTACTTAATAGAACGTTAAGGGTTGAATCAACACCTTCAGTCCCGTCAATTCTAGCTTTAACAGTCAAGGCAGTCACACAATTTATTGCATTCATTGCAATCCGAAACATCACTTGATAACACAGAAAGTAAGGAACAACACTTCTTTTCATCCATTGATCATACAATTAGTGACTGTTCTACCTATTGATCTGGCAGTTACCCCAGCCATAATAATCAAGAATTCGCCATCATTTCCACCACCAACCTCCAGAGCTATTTTGCATTTCTCCAGGTGCTTCCTCCTCTGACTCAACTTATATAACCCAAATAGGTCAAAATAATTGCCAACAGTACTCTCGTCGTACTTGTACTTGTACTCGTCCGTCTCAACTCGTTAGTTCCTTGTCTAGTCTGTAAGTAATAAGTTCATTATATCTTACCAATTTGCTTCAAATAATTTATGTAACTTATATATCTATAGACACTTTTATTAGATGTATTAAGGGTCTGTTAAGCCAGAGTCAAATTTCTTTCCTACAAGTAACCTGCATGAAAGCCACTGAAACATTTGTATCTTAACTGCCTTATCATTGCATTGTTAGTGCTGTGTGGTAACTGTTGATACACAAATTTGTGTTCATCAATCAACACAAACCTTAACTCCTCCATATATTCTTCTAAACACCGTGATACATCTACTTTAGGAACATTTCATTATGCCACATTCAGAGGCCGAAGTATTTACAAACTAAATATGAACATTTTCAGCAAAAAAATGCTCAGTCATTGATCTTTTTCATGGCATTTAGTATATATACTCTACTATATATGACTTTAATTCCACATTGTGTCCAGAGTGAGGGCATTCAGTAAATGAACAAGTTGCACTATGATGCGAGATAATCTGTCAGCTATTCTATGTTTAAAGTCAAGATGATGATTTCCATTTTCACACTCATGCAATATTGTGATCCAGTGTGGAGTCCTTCCCTCCAGAATTTTAAACTTCATAAATCACTTCAGTGATGCATAGTCCATCAAAATGGTGAGCTTTCTACTACGTAGATAATATTGTTAGAGTTCCATAAAGACCACAAAAGAAAGATGTCATTTTTATATCATTCAATATCCATATCCAGGATCCAAGGCCTTCCAACTATTATACATGATTACATATTCTACTTCTATTTTGCAATTGTAATAGCACCGCTTCAATTTCGCTATTTCTTAAAATATTAATATCTAACAAGTAAACATGGGCTCATCACGGATATGTCAACATTGGATCCTCAACTGAGGTATACCTTAGAATGCTTGATCATACTATAAAATGTGCATCAGCTTTCGAGGTAGGAAATAATGGTCTGATAAACTTGGAGACATTGGCTTTGAATGTTGTTAATGTGATGTAAAACCAAGAAAATTGTAGACACCTCGTTTGCTCATTCTTGCACTACTGTAATTGTTGCAGAGTAAATAAAGATTTCATCTCTACCTATAATATGGTGGATACACTTAATCTGCACAATCATGAGTGCACATTTCTTTGCTTTCAACTTCAACCCGGTCTTTATTTTCTACTGAAGTACTCTATTCAAGTTTTAGCCAAACATGAAAATTTCTTTGGAATAGACCAGGCGTCTCTTCATTAGTATTATCTTCAGTGTAAGCCCTATTAATATATCAAAAATTTAAAAATGATAGACTCATTACACAGGCTAAATGGCATGTCATGAAACTTGTAAAAACCATCTTGAGTGCTGAGAAAGGTCTTAGGTTTTCTCTCTTACCTTTAAGTTAGGTTTGCCAGTATTTTGATGCAAGATATAAAGTGTTAAGCCACCAGACACCTTTCAATGTATCCAGTGATTCATTTGTTCGTAGGCGTGGAAAGATACAAGTGCAAGACAACCATCTGAAAACAATATGAAAACCTTGGTGTAGTCTCCTTCTTCCTGGTCATCACCACTAAAGTTGCCACAAATTCTATGAAAGCTATAAGAATCCGTCTTTTAACATCCACTGGATTTTGGTACTGGCTACATCCCCAATATTTCACAGAAATCTATTCAGTGGGTGTTTACTTAAACATGCATTGCCTGTTTCTTTGTGATGGTACATTATGTTTGTTCAACAAAATCACCTATCCCGTTATACATCACCATATACAACCAACAAGTCAATAGGCTTTTGTTTCCAAGAAAAATAAATGTTTTGGAAACAGTATATATACTCATGAGTATAGCATGGAATAAACAACAATAATCATACCATTTGTTTCAGTTACTCCAGTTTACTTAATTTACAAACAATCGTCCCAGAATGAAGTTGAATAACTGTCTACCCATAACTGCAAAATATCAGGACTTACCTTTTCTTAACGATATCATTGTTTGAGCTAATGCTGCCTGCTTTTTGGAGAGAAAACAGTACATTTCAAGTGTTAACTCTGTTACCACATTATATCTATTAACCACTGGAGATCAGCTCCAATAAATCTTAGAACTCCACTTGTGTATTTGAAGGAACTGTT
This sequence comes from Carcinoscorpius rotundicauda, assembly GCA_011833715.1. Lineage (NCBI taxonomy): Eukaryota > Metazoa > Arthropoda > Merostomata > Xiphosura > Limulidae > Carcinoscorpius > Carcinoscorpius rotundicauda. Next base: position 56,386,527 of record CM022395.1, read on the forward strand.
ACGTATTAAAATTTGTCTAGAATGCATCTCTGATTTACGTACGTTACGTCTTACGATTTCAAATAGCTGGAAATTTTAATTTTAATTTAGAAATCAATTGAATCTCAATATGAATCAAATTTAAAATATTTGCTAACAAGATTGATAAACACAGTTTTCTTTCTTAACAGAAATATATTTTAATACACAAATGACAATACAATTTATAATAACGGTTGTTACAAATAATTATTTGTATACAAAAAAGATACAAACTACACGAGAAGTCTCTGCGTTAACCGTCCCTAATTTAGCAGTGCAAGACTATAAGGGAGGCAATTAGTCATCACCACCCACTGGCTGACTGGACACCGTGCTAGCTACCCGTTCTGTTACTGTTATACCATAATGACGCTGTCATTTCCTGGCCCCGCTGTGCCGATCCCGGCAACCGTCCCGCCTGTTATCGTCGACGGCTTATCGCCTCGCCTTTCGCCACTTCAAGTTGCCACGTTCATAGCGCAGGCTAAGCCTGGCGCTTCCATAGACCCGTCAAGGACACGATTTTTACGCCGTGGAGGTGTCCTTCTCCAACCGTCAACGCCTCAAGACCTGTCCTACCTCTGCCAGCCGTGGAACACCCCGATAAAGATTAGTTGTGCCCCAGCAAAAAGCCCTTCCAGCCTTTTCACAGTATTCCTTAAAGGAGTCCACCTAGCCATCCTGCCCGATGAAATTAAAACCGCTATAGAAAATCAGACCAACTCAGTGCTCTACGCCGTTCACCGAATCTATGCTAGATCCTCCCGCCAACCCACCAACTTTATAAAATTAGTTACAGCTAGTAAATCCGTCGCTGATACCATTCTTCGGAATGGTTGTTATTATCACATCTTTCACTATAATGCTGAACGCCCTCGCCGCCGTTCTACTCAGCCTAAAACCACGAAGGACCCCACTCAGATACCTCTGCCCAGTGAGACACCCACCACGCCTTCAGCCGCCCCTCCAACCGTAAACCAATCATCAGAGAAATGTACCCAAACAAATCCTGTTATCAAAGTATCCCAGAGCACTCAAACCATTAACGACAACCCAGAAACCTGCGAATCATCGGTCTCGACAGACGATACCCAAACTGATGACGCGGTTTCTCAAACCGAAAGAATCATGACCAATCAAACTACCCAATATCCGGAAAAAAAATACCCCACCAGAGCATCCAGCAAGTCAATCATAAACAGACTCCGTTTTACAAGTGAGTATCTCAATTCCCCCCTAGAACTCCGTAGCCCTGAAGAAGACCAAGACCCCTTGTGGAAATTGAAGCCATCTCTGAAGAGTCTCCATTTTAAAGATAAGCCACTAGAGTGCCCCCAAGAAACCCAAAACCCCGAAGCAGACTCAGACTCCGTGTGGAGATTACCAACTTAGCCGAAAACCGCATCCTAGTTGCCACCTTTAAGCCTATTTCTCATTGTTTTTTTTTTTTTGTTTTGTTTTTTAATCCATGTCAAATTTTAACTGTAATTGTTCGTTACATGCTATTAATCTGAGTATTTTCTTCCTTACAGCTTTTCTTCCGGGCACCTCCAGGGCCTATTATTCGGCGCCCTGGTCGTGAAAGTGGGTTTTCTCGGGGTACTCCCGTTTCCCCCCACAGCAAAAGTTCCGTTTGATAGGATCTATAGATCCCAGCCCTGAGAAGAGGTTCGTCATTTAGCTTACAAAATATTTAATCTTAAAAATCTTTTCAAAATTTTAAATATCCATAACGCCTTGCGGTCACAAGTCCTGTTCTTATCGACACACTGTGTTTGCATCTCCCTGCTCTCTCCACGCCAATAAATCTAAACACATATCATCGTGAGCCTGTGGATGGAGTGCTGAATCTTCCTTCGTCCCTTCTTCCTCTCCTCTCTGTGGCGGACCATGCCGTCCTGACTCTCAGCTTTCCATGATGCTTCTCCTGACGAAAATTTAAACTATATTAGACTTGTGGTCATCCATGACCGACACATTCAGAAAAGCATTCACCAAAAAAGGGTCACTGAAATTTTACTTTATCACTCCAACTCTCACTTGCACTAATTATTCTTGCCACGTGTGGGGTGAAGAGAAACAGAAGTTTCTGACCGCCCCTGGTTATTTTTCGTTCGTAATGAACGGAATCATAATTTAACCAAAATTCCTACCGTGTCCTAACTGCATCACCACCCATCGTCATCTCTTGGGCTACTATTTTACCAATGCATAGCGGGATTAACCGTCAAATTATAACACCCCACAGCTGAAAGGGCGAGCATGTTTGGTACCACGAAGATTCAAACTCGCCACACTCAGATTACGAGTTGAGTGCTTTAACCACCTAGTCATGCCAGCCTTTTATTGTAGTCGCCTTAACCTTTTGTTCTTTAATTAAATGACATCTCCTGCCAGTGAGAATGTTTCGTTACAGTTTGGTTCTGAATTTAAATTAATTATAAATGAAATATCCTTTACTGGGCGGAGTGCCATGTCAATTAGCTGATCATTGCTATTAGAGTCACCAAGTGACGCCATCCGCTGGACAAAAAAACCGTGTTGATGTTTGAAGTCCAGACTCTTTTTCTTTTCTTTTTTTTTAATCACTGAGCTTCTAGTTTTTGCAGAGAGTTTGTTCAACGTTTAGTTTTATGGTAATCTATCTTGTGAAAAGGAAGAATTCAAGACTAATATCATTACGTAATATGGATTGAAAACTGTTTGTTGTTGCACATGTGCTTTGAGTTTTCTTTTCGTAAATAAAGAATTTTCTTTGTTTTACCGAAACTTTATCAAACCTGCTCCTTCTCACATAAAATGAACACTTTGGTAAAATATCTGGACGCAGAAGAAAGCAAGAAACCTCCTAAATCTACCTGGCCCTAATTTGCTATTAATGCGGGAAGTTTTGTCTGATACTTGTTGAAAACTTATTGTTTTTTGTTTCTTTTTTTCATTTTATTTCGTGCAAGGATACACGAGAACTATTTTCTCCAACCGTCTCTAACTTTTGAACTACTTTTTTTTCCAATGAATAGTGTGATTGACTGCATGTTACAACATCTTCACAGCTGAAAGAGCGCCATGTTTGGAAGAACATGGATTTGAACCCGTGATTTGCAGATTATTACGAGTCAAGAGTCCTAACCACTTGGCTATGACGCAATTTCTGTGAACTTAACTATAGGTTTTATAAAATAATATGCATGATATCACATAAGCCATGAATAATACTTTTTGTTTTTTTCTTTGTGTTTACAATCGAGGAACATAGTAAATGTTTCGTATTTATTATGTCCTCTTTATGTCATTAACATAAATATCGGGCTATCTGATTGTTCCACCAAGGAAAATCAAACCCCTGACTTAGTATTGTAAATCCTCAGAATCACCGCTGTACCAGCTAGGAATTAAAAACTAAACATAACGCTAAACGAAAAGTTAACGCTTATGAATTTTGAAATAATAAGTATACTGCAGTAATGAATTTCCTTAATTGTGTTGTTTGAGCAATTTAAGTTGTGAATCTCTGTTTTATTGGCAGCCAAGTTTGTTATAAATAGAAGCTGATGTGCTTATTTATTAATTTTTATTTAAAGGTTGTTCTTAATTTTACATGTAGCATTTCATAGTGGTGGCACTAATGTGTAATTACGTCACATAGATATAAAATAAGAGAATAAAGTAGTGTTTACCTACCTATTGGGTTAATGTATGCGTATGTTACATGATGAAATATGGATGTACTCAGACCGCCTCTTGTATGGATTGATGGCAGGTGTTACAGGAAATATCCTGTTATTAGTAGTAACCAGAAGGAACAGAGTTACGGAAATGAAGAAGATTGTCAATGTAAGTTTGAGGTGAAGGTAAATTTAATCGAACGTAAATTCAATCATCATAATTTCGTTTTGAGCATTTAAATACGTAAACCAGCACCGTTAAAATTTGTGTAATTAATCAGAATGGTACCACCAGTAGCTTTCCTTAAAAGCTGTAATAAAATAATATTTGAACATGGTTGAGAGTTAGTTCTAGTTTAAACTGCCATTCTAACTCGATGGAGCATGAATATAGTACTAGTAGTATGAAACGTTCAACTATCTGAAAGTTAATAAATTTTCTACTGGTAATTGGTACATAATACTAACATCCCCAGAATTCAGCTTTAGGGTTTAGACTGTAGTTCTTATCACTTTTAGTATTAAACTCGAAATTTGTGTACAATATCTTGAAAATAGTGAAATGTAATACTGATATATTGGACAAATTTTTGCAGTTTCTCCAACTTCAAATCTGTCTCTAAGCTCTTGCAATTTCTCTAGACTTTGTGTAATTGAAGAACTAGAAATTAAATAAAGGAGTTATAGATTGATTTGCATTCTGAACATAACTGTGACAGCAATTTTTAAAAGCTGTAAAAGTTAACTGTATAGAATAGCTTTATCAAGGATAAATTAGGAGGAGCATATAAACTTAAAGATTGAAAATTTATTTAAAATTCTAGTATGGCTTTAAAAATATTTTTCTGGACAAGTGTACATATATTGACATTCGATATCTCAACCTTCTAAAACTTGAAAAGGCAGAAAGCTTTTGATAGTCTTCTTCACAAGACTTGCAGATATATATATTATTACAGAATTGAAGAAAAACTCAAAATGTGGATTAAAAATTGGCTTGAAAATATGAACAAGTGGCTGTGATGAATGGACACCATTATATTTGATGGAAATTTCTTAGGCATGTCTTTGTTATCTATGTGATTAATAAGGATTAGTGTTAGAAATAAGATTTCTAAACTTCCCAGTGGTGATCGACTAATTTATGAGGTTGATTTTTTGAAAAATTCCTTATTATAGGAGGATTCAGTCTTGCTGAGTGGACTATCTATGAAAAATAGTTTTCAGCATTTGAAAACATGTGTTATATATTCAGGTTACAGAAACTTGGAAGAACTTCTTTTTTTTTGTTGTGTGTGACTGAACAGGCCCTAATGCTTAGTGTCTTAAGCTGAAGCTCAAAAGGTCTAGTGTTCAAGATATGATACACCTTGTGACAGTCATTTGTATTATTCAGTTCAAAGGGTTAAGGTTGTTAGTGACTGGTGCTTTACCTTTGGTTAATACACTACATGACCAAAAGTATGTGAACACCCCTTCTAATTAGTGGGTTTGGCTATTTCAGCCTAATAGGAGCATAAAATTAAGCATATAGCATGCAATCTTCATAGACAAACACTGGTAGAAGAATGGGTTGTACTGAAGAGCTCAATGACTTTCAACATGGCACTACCAAAGGATGCCACCTTTCCAATAATTCATTTCATCAAGTTTCTGCTTTGCTAATGGTCAACTGTAAGTGCTGTTTTTGTGAAGTGGAAATGTTTAGGAGCAAAAATAGTTCAGCCACAAAATGGTAGTCCACGCAGGCTCACAGAACAGAACTGCCAAGTGCTGAAGTGTGTACAAATTCTCTCTTCACAGACAAGTTTCAAACTGGAAGCAATATCAGCACAAGAACCATTTATTGGGAGCTTCATGAAATGCACAATGCCAAGCATCAGCTGGAATGATATAAAACACACTACCATTGGACTCTGGAGCAGTGGAACCTTATTCTCTGGTGTGATGAATCATGTTTCACTACCTAGCAGTCTGATGAATGAATTTGGGTTTGGCAGATGCCAGGAGAACACTGTCTGCCTGAATGCATAGTGCCAACTGTGAAGTTTTGTGGAGGAGGAATAATGGTTTGAGCTAAGATTCTTTACTTTGTGGCAACGGTTTAGGGAAGGCCCTTTTTGTTTCAGCATGACAATGTCCCTGTGCAGAAAGTGAGACCCATAAAGACATAGTTTGCTAAAGTTGGTGTGCAAGAACTTGACTGGTCTGCACAGAGCTCTGACCTCAATTTCATCAAACATCTTTGGTATGAATTAGAATGCCAACGGCAAACCAGGCCTTCTTGGTCTCACATCAGTGCTCAACCTCACTAATGCTCTTGTAGCTGAATAGGAGCAAATCTCTGCATTCATGTTCCAGAAAAGTAAAGGCTGTTATAGCAGCAAAGGGGGACTCAACTCCATATTAATACACATGGTTTTGGAATGAGATGTTCAACAAGCACATATGAGTGTGATGGTCAGATGTCCACATACTTTTGGCCATGTAGTGTAGTTCAAAATAGGTATGGCTACACTTAAATTTGAGGACTCTTTCATCTAGTCGTTAAAACCGCACGTGTTTAAGGTGTCATTAAGGCTACAAAATATTTAATTTTCAGGTCTAGTGGTACAAATGTAAATGGAGCAATATTACAGATAACAATGATTTATGTAACAAAACCTAGGCTGATTTTAGTATTGCATTAACTTAAAACAGACAGAAATAAAAATGTATATATTTTTTAGTTTTTTTTCCAGACTTTTATTTGTATTATTTAACGTTTAATGTGAGACATTCAACAGAAAATATTCCATGTAGGTGAAGTACATGCAAATGTTTTGTTGGAATATTTTTGTCTTTAATTTTAATGTTAAAAACAATGTACGTGTTTAAAGTTCGGTGGTTAATGGAATTGGATAGTTTATTAATCATTTTATTTATTAATTAATGAAATTCCACTTATCAGTTGCTCTTTCATGACACTTAGATAGTAGGAATAATCAAAAAACACTAATTTTTTTTATTTGTGGATTATTTTTATATGCCCTGATACTACTCGATTAAGTTAAAAAGCCTTCAGTTAATTGAAAGTAATATTGATAAATCATAATGACAGTATTTCAGTTGCTTGTACACTAGATAATTGTAATAATTGAAAACATTATTTTTATTACCTTAATTGAATGAATTGTCAAGCTCTATAAATGGGGATAATAGTCTTTACCTACTGAATTTTTCTTGGTTTCAAAATTTAAATGCAAAAATTTGTTAATTTTTTGGTATTGTAGATAATTTTATGTATATAAGAAGCACTGTATTAGGGTGTATATTTTTCAGTGTAATATATAATAATATGTAACTCTTTGGAGCAACAGCTTTTACAGTTTTAATTATCTGTCTGAGTTGAGCATTTTTTATTCATAGCACAAAATGTCGTTTGGACAGAAGAATGTTTAGATGGCAACATCCCTATAGAGGAAACAGATGATGGCCAATTTAAAGCTACTTTAACGATACCAAGTGTTTTCTTCAGGTTAGTTCTATTAAAAAAAACAATAAAAACATAATCATTCATTCCAAGCCTTATTGTTTTTTTACTAATTAATTTTACTTTTTTTTTCAGATGAATAGGTATTAGAAATGTATAATATTTTCAATATATATAAATCTAAGAAACTCTTAAAAGAACTTTGGGAACATTATTTAATTTACTACTTTTACAACTGACATATCTCACAAGATATGTTTCTGGCATCCAAAAAAGTATTTATTTAATTATAATACTTCAATTTCAATGTAATTTTTTTTTCAGAATCATTATTGGGGCAAAAGGATTAATGAAAAAAAGACTAGAAAATGAAACCACAACCAAAATTATAGTCCCTAAACAAGGCATGGAAGGTGACATTGGTAAGCAAGAAATGTCCACTAAGTGAACCATTTCTCTTAAACTTTAAAAATAGTAATATTTATTCTGTTGTTTTTTTTTCCAGAACACATTTGCCACATCATTTAATCATTATAAATTAGTTCAGCCAATTTATTTTGTTTCTTTGCAGTATAAATTCCTGAAATATAAGACAATGATACAAGTATTTCACTTGGCATAAGTATTGACAATAGAAGATATAGTGTGTAGTTGATATGTTATAACATATTCTCCTTTGATTTCAGTTATGGGTTTCAAGAATTACTAATAGTGTTCATTTATTGATGTTGTAGTTACTTGACCTACTTGAGAAACAAGACTATCTTGCTGTAAATTATAGTAAAGTCAATTAAAAATAGTGTAATAATAGTAATGGCTATGAATAAATAATGAGTGTTAAAATGAAAGTAGAATAATGTTGTTTTATTAAGTGTTACTCTTGAAATATGATACACAAATGATTTAAAATAAAATTGATAATAATTGCAATTCTCTTGCTAAATCTGACTCATAGTATAATATTCATTATTAAAACTTGGTAGTGTATACGTAGCGACTAAACCACTACTTTGCCTGTCTTTTCTCAGCTGACCTGAGGAACCTTGGTACTGGCCAAAAGGCCTCATTAGCACTGGATATGATATAAATAGTGTAGTTAACATATTATAACATTCTTTTTCTTTCCTTCCTGAGCTAAGAATTATATTTGTTACATGAGAGCATATTAATGAGAGGTCACATATCAAGGTGTGTACTATGTGACTGCTTTCTAATCAAAGATGTCTTAAAAGAATGTCATTTTTTTATTTTCCTGTACTAGTTATCTATGGGTCCCATAAACGTGGAGTTATTTCAGCTAGAACAAGGATAGAACTTTTAGTGGACTCTGCAAGACAGAGAACTCCTTTTACACATTTTCTTTCATTACCACTTAACCAAAGTTGCATTCAGAATGGTTTTCTAGAGTTCCGGGAAGATGTTCTAAGACATTGTGATGGGGTATGTCAGATTTTTTCTTATTGGTTATTCCATGTAGTAATCATGAGGGAGAGTGGAAGTGCTTTTATCAAACTGTTGTTTTTGCAGAATAAGGTTTGAATCTAGTTTTAGATGAAATGTTGCAGGGTGAAGTTTGTAGACTTTTAACATTTGTGCAGTTAATAATATGCAGGCAGCATTTTTCTCTGTACGTACTGATAAATTATTTTTAAAAATACTTGTATGAGTTTATAAAGAAAGCATAAAAGCCATTGTTTTGAGATTATGTTGCCAGTGTAAAACTTGTGGATTCATGAATGTAAAAATTATGTTGTTTTTTTAATTTGTTTGTGCTTTAAAATATTTAGAGCTGAGCAATTAACTTGATTAATCAATATAGTAGATTACCAATAAACATTTATCACATCAATTAGTATCAAGTAAAATAATAAATAATTGAAATTGATATTTTTATAGTTATTGAAACTGTGAGTGATCTAAACATTAACATTGATTTCTTATTACGTTCTGCTTATATAGTTAGTGTTTTTGGTTATTACTATCTTCAGTTATTCCATCTATTCTAAGTTGTAGGATAGTTGATTTATTGAGTGTATTCAATGAATGAGTCTGATAGTTACTTACACTGACATTGCCCAACTTTTCTTGAAGCAATGATTGAGAACAGCCATTATTTATCTCATAACCATTTCAAATAATTTAGTTTGATAATGTTTTGTGATAATAGATTAAAGAGGGCTATGTTATAAAGCTTCAACTCAAGTTTAATATAATCTACTTAATTATTTCTTAAAGCTTTTCTTTCTTTTTAGTTATATATTTAGCATTTAAAGCATCATATTACTGTCCTGATAATTTGTTTAGTATTATTATCTGAGGAAAAACAGCAGTGAGAACTGTATCTTTGAATGGCTGGTATGGATATTAACACTTTTATTGATAATCGGAAAACATTTTGACCTTTGTTGGTCACCTTTAGGTTATCAAAAATGGTCTCTGCTTATCAATAAAAGCGTTAATACACATACTAGCCATTCTAAGAAACATTTTTTTAATTTCAAGTGGGTTACTCGTCATCAAGCAGTGTCCCTCGGTGTGGATTCCTGTACGTGGTGAAGGAACCTCCCAGGGAAGGTTCTGTTCGATCTGGTTACCTTCTCTGGGATCTAAACATCCACCCACGTGTTTGCCATGCGTGGTGACCCATGAAGGGGAGGAGAGGATCTTGGTAGTTGAGGGGTCCAACCCAAACACACCACTTTGGCCTCGAATTCCTGTAGACGGGCGGCCCTTGGGTCAATCGGCTGGTCCACTTGGGCTAGAGCCAACCAAGTACCAGTGTTGGAAGTTCTCAACGGGTGTTGTGGAGATTGTGCCTGATGCTGGTGTTTGGGTATAATGCTCACGAAACCCTGGTGTTGCTGCATTGTCCTTGCATGACTTTGTAGTGCGTCCCCTTGTAGGGCTCCATGGTGGGTGGGGTCAGTGGGTACTGAAACTTTTCCTCCTTCCTATGGATCCTCCAAAAAATTTAAATAAAATTGTAAAAAAACAGTCAATGGGTAAGCGACCACGTCTTGAATACTCACAACAGCAATCTTCAACATCAGTAACACACGTACTTCATTTTCTTATATTGCATTCTCTTTCTGAAAAACCTTTAGGGCAAATGTCCCCTTTTTTTATTCAAAAGGGACTAGAGGGACTTGCTGGCTCTCCAAAGTCAGTGAAGAAGCTTTGATCTGGTGACATATTGGTTGAAACATCCACATCCCAACACAGTGAACTCCTCTTGAATTCAAAGGCAATTGGGGATATACCTATTGAGGTTACACCCCATGCTACTTTGAATTCTTCACGAGGAGTTATTGTTGAAAGGGATTTGAAGAACGTTCCCGAGTCAGAGATTCTTGCTGGTCTCTCCATTCAAGGAGTTTCTGCAGTGAGGCGCATCTCCACTCGCAAAGATGGAGTTACACTGCCAACAAATACCCTCGTTTTAACATTTACATCACCACGTGCACCTGCCACCATCAAGGCATGTTATCTCATTTGCAGAGATCGACCATACATTCCAAACCCTCTTCGATGTTTCCAATGTCAGAGATTCAGCCACTCAAAGACTTCTTGTCGTGGTTCCCTGACATGTGCTTGTTGTGGAGGCAAGGACCACGATGCCTATGACTGTGACTTGAACCCACATTGTGTAAACTGCAATGGTTCTCACCCCTCTTACTTTCATTCTTGCCCAAAATGGTTGGAGGAAAAAGAGGTGCAGCATTTGAAAACGACACATAACATTAGTTATCCTGGGGCTTGGAAATTGCTGTCCACAACTCCGTCTCGGACACATGCTGCTGCACTTCATTCCACAACTACAGTGGGAGTGCAGACAGATCTCTCTGTGCCTCTAAAAGAATCGTTTTCAAAACAAATGAAAAGCCATCTGATCTCCGTGGTTAAAAAAGTTGATGAATCAACTTCCACTCCTATCTCTGTTCCTCCCATACCTTCCAATAAACCTCAAGATCCACGTCCTTCAGTTTCAAATACAGGCATTTCTTCTGATACATCATTTTATCCAACCACAAGAGACAAAACAATTATTCGTTCACGTCCTCAGTCACTGGATTCCTCTTCCAATAACAAAAACCTGCCCACTCGACCCAGAGCAGGATCCATGGAGGTTGATAGACCTCCTCCGACAGTAAAGAAAAAAGATGTGGTCATAAACCGAAGGGTTTTCCAGCCACTTCACCTACCCGTTCTTAAAAATGGCCACCTTGATACAATGGAACTGTCGAGGTTTACGTTCTAATCTGGATGATATCAAAACGCTGATTGCTTCCTACCATCCTGTTTGTCTTTCTTTACAAGAAACATTTCTCAAATCTGCTGATACAGTCTCCATTTGGCAATTTTCTCTGTACAAAAATGACAGGTTGTGTGATGGTCGAGTACATGGAGGGGTGACACTGTTGGTTGATCAACATATGCCCACCCTGTCTTTGTCACTCCACACCCTTGGAGGCCGTAGCCATCCGTGTTTCCTTGGGTCACACCATCACTGTTTGTTCTCTGTACCTGTCCCCTGGAGAAACATATGATCAATCAGAACTTGATGCTCTCATTGAACAGTTGCCATCTCCATTTCTAATCCTGAGAGATTTTAATGGACACCATCCCCTCTGGGGAAGTGCTATTATTGATGGGAGGGGTCAATCTGCAGGGCGGATGCTCTCTGATCACAATCTTTCTCTTTTCAATACTGGTTCTTCCACTTACTTTCATGCTCCTAGTCAGTCCTTTACCGCTATTGATCTCTCAGTTTGCTCCCCTTCATTATTCTCCCATTTTTCATGGAGGGTTGACAGTAATCCACTAGGCAGTGATCATTTTCCGATCGTTTTGAGAGAGACTGGCCGTGGTCGATGCCACCCTACCCGCATGCCCCGGTGGAAGCTGGATCAGGCAGACTGGTCCACTTTCACTGCTCTTGCAGAACTTGATCCTGCCATCGTAAATCATCCATCAATAGATGACTGTGTAACAGTGGTAACTGACTGTATTATACATGTAGCTGCTCAGTGTATTCCTAAAACCTCGACACGTTTTCCACGATATCCTCGTCCATGGTGGAATCCTGCTTGCCACTTAGCATGGAAGGCTCAAAAACGGGCCTGGGATACTTTTCGTAGATATCCCACACTTTCAAACCGGGTTGCTCTCCAATGGGCCCGTGAACATGCTAGGTGGGTAAGACGTCAAAGCCAAAAGGAATCTTGGATTAACTTCACAGCCAGCATATCTTCTACCACCAGTTCCAAGATCATATGTGACAGGATACGAAAGTTTAATGGGCACTACAATTCTGTCCCCCTCTCGATCTTACTCTCTGATGGTCAGGAGGTGACTGATGTCCGGAACATCGCTAACACTCTAGGTGAAAGCTTTTGCCGGGTATCTAGCACTTCTGCTTGTTCCTCCACCTTCCTGGCCATCAAGACGCGGGCAGAGCGATCACCTCTTTCCATTCAAACTGACTGTTTCTTTCACTATAATTGTCCCTTTACCCTGGTGGAACTAAAAATGGCCCTTCATCGGTCTGCCAGTACGTCTGTTGGACCTGATGATATTCATTATGACATGCTGCACCATTTATCTCTTGATGTCCTTCTGATTGTCTTCAACCGGATTTGGCAGGAGAATGCTTTTCCTGATGCCTGCCACAAGGCCATTATTTTACCTTTCTCTAAACTAGGGAAAGATCCGAAGATTCCTTCAAACTAACGTCCAATTGCTCTGACGAGCTGTCTCTGTAAGACCTTAGAAAGGATGGTTAATGCTCATCTTGTTTGGTTCCTTGAATCAAACAACCTCCTCTCGCCCACCCAGTGTGGGTTCCATTGACAGCACTCTACCACAGACCACCTAATTCGTCTTGAAACATCTGTCAGAGAAGCCTTTCTCAACTGCCAACATCTTGTATCAATATTCTTTGACATAGAGAAGGCTTACAACACAACATGGAGGTATGGCGTTTTGCGAGACCTCCATACATATGGGTTACGTGGCCATCTACCAATGTTTATTAATTTTTTAATGGACAGGAGATTCCAAGTTCGTGTGGGTTTGACACTATCCCGTTCTTTTGTACAGGAACTTGGAGTCCCTCAAGGCTGTGTATTGAGTGTCACACTCTTCAGTATAAAGATAAATGCCATCACTGAACAACTCCCTCTCACTGTTGTGAATGGGCTGTATGTCGACAACTTTCACATCTCATGTCAGTCGTCAAACATGAGATATATTGAGCGGCAACTACAAACTGCCCTCAATCGTGTACGGAAGTGGTGAATGGCTTTAATTTCTCTCTCTCCAAAACTATGCATGCACTTTTGCAGTCGATGAGGTATTCACCCTGATCCTGAACTTCATATCGGTGAAGTTTTGCTGCTAGTGGTCCTGGAGGCAAAGTTCTTGGGGCTTATTTTTGATCGTAAACTGACCTTTATACCACACTTAAAGCAGCTTCGGGTCAAATGCAAAAGAGCACTGAACATCCTCCGTGTCCTCTCTTTTACCAGTTGGAGGGCAGAACGCTGTTCAATGTTGAAGATATATCGTGCTCTTATTAGATCGAAACTCGATTATGGATCAATGGTCTACAGCCTTAAAGATGCTGGATCCCATTCATCACCAAGGACTTAGACTCTGCACTGGGGCTTTCGGTACCTCTCCAGTTCAAAGCATATACATTGAATCTCATGAACCTTCTCTGCACCTTTGCCATTTGCAACTATCTTTACAGTATACTTCGAAACTTCGTTCCTTACCAAAGCATCCCACCTGGGAATGTGTTTTCCTTCCTCGGTGGGCAGTACTTTTTCAGAACAGATGATCTGTCATTGCTCCGTTTGGCCAGGTGCAATTGGATGATATTGGGTCTGTCCTTGGATAACATTGCAGATTCCACAGGTCGGCCCATCCCACCATGGCTTATTACAGCCCCCAAATGTGACCTTTCTTTCAATCACCTAAAAAAGGCAGATATTCCAGATTGGAAGTACCTTCTTTTATTCAATGAATATCTTTCAAACAATCATTCAGTTCCCATTTATACAGATGGTTCCAAATCAGGTGATTCAGTGGGCTCTGCTATGGGTCAGTAGTTGTGTGCAGAATCCCCTCTACAGTTTCTGTGTTCACTGCTGAACTGTATGCCATATCTCTTGCCTTGGATCATATTGCAGCTGAGCAGTACTCCAACTGCACTATTTATACTAATTCGCTTAGTTCTATACTTGCCTTGGAATCACTACACGTTAGCTCACATCCTATTCTCGCTGATATTCGAAACTGACTGGCCCATTTCTCATTAGCAGCTACTTCAATCCAGTTTTTCTCTATACCAGGCCATGTTGGTATTTGCGGGAACAAGCTTGCAGACATGGCAGCTAAATATGTCTGCTTCAGCACTGTCACCCCTATGCCTATTCCGTACATGGATTATGGTGTTGTCTTCAAGGCTCGGCTCCATGCCAGTTGGCAGACCACTTGGAGTGAGCAACGCAACAAACTTTTTCAAATCAAACCCAAAATTGGAGTTTGGCCATCCAGCTTCCGTAAAGATCGGAAGTTGTTTTCACTAGCATTGGTAACAGTCTTTTAACTCATCATTTTCTTTTATCTGGAACTGATGCACCAATGTGTAGTTTGTGTAACACTCAAATCACTATCAGCCATGTTTTACTTTCTTGCCATCGTTACAATTCTCAACGACAGCAATATTTTAAACATATTTTTTTTCCCAGGGTCAGTCTGTAACATTGGACAGAGTTATTGATGATGGTGACTCTGTCCACCTTGATAACGTTTTTAATTTTTTAATGGCCATTAATCTTTTTCATCTCATTTAAGGGTTGCATATTTATTTATTACACCTTTTTAATTGTGGCTCCTTTTTTACAGTTTTAATCTCTCTCATTGAATTTGACATTGGACAATGGCCAGAACAATAAATAACTCAATACCAGGACTGGAAAGGCCAACTTCAGGTGACTAACGCTACTGTTTGAACTACGCGTTAGTCGTCCTGGCGAGTTGTTATTATACTTTTGCTGCATATCGTTTCACACTTTTACTACTTTACTTTTTAGTACTGGCCATGTTGACTCATAACCCGGAACCAGGACTGGAAAGACCAACTTCAGGTGACTGACGGTGGTTTTTATTCTTACCTGTTAGTCTTCCTGGCGGGTTATGATCATTACCATTCTGCTACAGGTAGTTTTTTTACATCTTTATTGACTGGATGTCAACATTGGTTTTTTGCCGTTTTACTTTTATCTTCAATTACTTTTACAAATTTTACTCCATTTACTTGACTTTTATCTTTTTACTGAACGTTTGGCTACTCATTATTACGATTTAGCCGACTGTCTTTTAAAACTTTTATTTTTTTTACATTTTGATACTGGTTGCTATGACACATAACCTGGAACCAGGACTGGAAAGACCAACTTCAGGTGACTGATGGTGGGTTATGATCATTACCTTTTTGCTAGAGTAAATGCCTTACAACTTCTTATACTCTGCCTTCTATCTTAACGTTGTAGACTAGGTGTCAACATTGGTTTTCTACTTTTTTGTTTTACCTTCATTTCCATTTATGTCTTTTACTATATTTATTTTTTTCTTTACTTTTTTACCGGATGTCTGGTGTGCAGATAGCCTCGTTGGTTTGTGCCATAAAACACTAAATCAATCATCAAGCAGTGAGAACTGTTTCATAAAACACAAGAAAGAGCAACAGATATCTGGAGACAATCCCATCCATGTTAGTGTACTTTGGAGTTACTGGATTATGTGCAGTAATATATATGTATTTTATCAAACAGTGTACATTCCAAAATATTGTCCATGGACATGGAGTTAGGTTCCTAATGAATGTATGCTAATATTTTTTTCTTTTACAGATGAGAGGAATTGATGATAGCATTTTTCAAAATCCTCAAAAGTTACATTTAACTATTGGAACATTAATACTGCTTGACGAACAAGAGAGAAAACTTGCTGGTGAAATTTTAAAGCAATGTGAAAAGGAGGTTTTAGAGTAAGTTTTCTCTTCACATAGCTGTGTATAAAGTTTAACATTATTTGTGTTTCTCTTCTTGTAACTTTACATTTAAAAGTCAGTGCTAAAGATATATTTGTTTTGATTTTATACTCTCTAATTAACTGCTTTATTTATTATTCTAATGAACTTTAGTGAAACTAGGAGTGATTTATCAGTGAAAGATTGACTTGTCCTTGAAATAGATGTCTTCATGGAACTTAAAACTTTCTTGTACCATAATATAAATGTTTTTCATATTGTAATACTGTGGCAGTATGTACTGGAGGTAAACAGAATTCCACATGGCTTTGATAGCCTATAATTTAAATAAATTATAGTGAAAAAATGCAAAGCAAGTAATCTGTGTGTAACACACAATTGTGATTTTTGTTGTATCATATGATAAATCTTGCAATCTTAAAATTCATTAAAATAATTTGTTCTACTAGATTCAGTAACCAGTAAACTTATTAACAATTAATTTTGCTTCAGCTATTATTTCTTAACTTAAAGAGGATGTACAACATAAGGATTAATGCCATTACTATTAAAGGAAAGTAATGACTTTTATCATGCTCCAAATAATTATTAACACAAAGTTCAGCTACTGTGAATCTAAATGCTGTTATGTTACTATGTATGTTTTGTATGTAAAAAAACAAAAAACATAACAGAAAATTAATTTTTGCAGAACGCAACTCAAATACATTTTAAGTGGTCATGGATAAAATTACTTTTCATTAAAACTTTACAAGATATTTTACATTTGTAGACTTGTTTGTGGATATTAGTGACTGAAAACAATGCTGTATTTTATTAAGAATGTACCTGTTTGTTTGTTTTTTATCTGAAAACCTAAACTTCTGTTTGAATGTTGTATCAAAAGCACTTTTAGTAACTCTGGGTATAAATATGAAGACAAAAGGTACCCAAGCATCTAACATTGACAGAATTCTATTCTTGAATCCTGACTGTAGGAGATAAAGGTCAAGAATTTATTGCTTCAGGTGTATAAAACATTTTTGGATGATTAGTACTATGCTAGTAGACAATTAATATTCTAGCATGAACTTAATTCTACTTACAAGTATGTTATGTTTTGTTAAAGTTGCTAAATTAGTACACTGGCTTAACTTCTGAAATATCTATTTTTAATAAAAGCTTTCAGTTCACTTCTTAAAAACAATTTGCCTTTTTTTTTTTCCATTAATCCTCACTTGTTCTTTGGAAGACCTTTTGGAAAACCATCTTTCATTTTAATTCAACCACATCATTGAAATGCCAGTAGCATCTTATATGTAAATATCAACTTACTTCTAGTATGAGAAATAGAAGTTATTTTTGTACTCTCTTTTTTTTTTTTTTTTATCAACATAACTGTCTCAGTCTGACTTCATTTTTTTCTAAAACTCAGAATAGTGTTTTTCACAAAGGTTTTCTTATCTTATTCTAAATTTATGTAGCACTCTTCCAAACACTTATAAACAAAATAAAATTCTTATGCTTTACTCCTCAAATAAACTCATTACTCAAAGCATTGTGAAGTTTTGAATACAATTTAGTTAAATTTATACAGAGTCAAGAACATTTGTATCCATGTTTTAGGCCTTGTTTGGGAGGACAGCCACTAGATGTTAAAGTAGAAGGTATAGAATACATGAATGATGACCCAGCAGAAGTGGATGTACTGTATGCTAAAATCCAAACCACAGATCACTCAGATAGGTAATTACAAGTATTCTGTAGTCAAACAACAGAAAAACTTACTTTATATTTAAAATATTAAATAGTAATTATGATTTTGTACAAATGATAACTTGTGTATAAATAAATTGTACAAGGTAACAATTTTGAACATATATATATAGTGCATAAAATATTTATGAAATGCATAATCACGGTTTTATAATGCATTGTACATTTATCTTTAATTACTGCTTAAATGTTTAAGTTATCCTCTAATTAGATAAAGTTAAATGCAATAGCAAATTATCTGCTAGAAATTGTTGTTGTCAGTGGTTTATAAACTTATTATATATGGTTATATTTAGATAGCTACAATCAAATATTGAATATTTACTTACTAGACAAAATTAGTACTTGCATCACTGCTGTGCATACATGTTTTTAAAAGTAGCTCAAGAATAAATGACTGTTAACATGAAATCAGGGGTAGATTAATGTATGAACCTATACCTCCTTAACATCTAGGATTTCTCCCTCTCCCAATATTATTGTAAATATGTGAAAATAATAACACTAAGTACATATTAAAGGATCTTATGCAGCTCCTTCCCTCCCTTTATAATTTAATGTCATACCTTTTCATTTCTGTATGACTGTTATTACTTTGTAAAGGTTACAGCAACTAGCCAATTCTCTGGTAGACAAATTTACATCATCAGGTCTCATGAAGAAACAGTTTGATAACATCAAATTGCACCTTACATTAATGAATACCAAGTTTCGTACTGATAACTCTGGGGAAAATCAAAACTCACCTCAGAAAGGAAAGAAACTGAGAGAAACATTTGATGCTTCATATATTTTACAGGTATAGTATCTGTCCTCCATTGTTTTAAAAAAAAAAAACTATGGATAGTAATAGATTTTGTAATACTTCTGAAATATTAAAAATATAGATAATTAAGCTTTATCATGCTTTCGATACCCAGCAGCTTTGTTAAATTTTTCAATTGGTTTTCTCTAGTATTGTTAATTTACCTGGAGTACCCATGTTAATAGTGCTATATCCTAATATGATGAGATTTAAACACAATGGTAGTAAACTGTATCTATTACATTAAATATTTAATGTATAATTATGGGCTACAATTACCATTTTATCCAAACTATGGGACCATTCTTTGTAATAGAACTTGTACCTGTTTCCAAATTAATATAATGATTCTCTATAATAGGACTTGTCCCTAATGTTAGAAAATTAGAAATATATAATAATGCACAAGTCCACCATGAACAGCTAAAACTCCACCTCTGTGACATTTCTTCAATGCACGGATATATATGTAAATAAATAATCTAATCTTTGAAGAGATGACAGTGGAAATCAGTCCCTTCAAGAATGAAACAGAGTTTAAGGTGATAACTCTTTGAAGGCATTTCTTTTATGCCAAAAACTATCCTTTAAAGATGCCTCTGATGTATATGGTTCATTACCATTAGGAACCACACACTTCTGTCGAGATAGTAAAAGATGGAATCAGAGAAGTAGGGTGGTATACAGACATCTTGAAACAGTTTCCACATGCACTTTTTAACCAAGAGTTAAATGATATATTTTGCAAGGTCGTAGTTCATTATTCTTATGTCCATTCATTACTCTATCATATAAAATGAGGAGATCTGCATTGGTAGGTGTAGTAAATGGTTGGTATTGTTGCCTAGCTGTTATTCTAACAACAAACTGTTCATTTTATATAGATTACTGTTTGGTTACACTCGCATTTGTTGCTGTGATCACTTCATGTATCTTGTGTAATCCTGATAATCCTTTTGTTCAGGTTTTTCACTATTCAGGTAGACTCCTGGAGTCTGTTTCATGTCTCAAACCAACCTGTCATATGTCAACTTTTTGACAATGTTTAGTTTCTTTCACCGTGAGAAAGGTACCCCCAACTATACAACTTAATTCACAGCAAGATAATCATAGCACAACATAAGGCTGAGGGAATCAGTGAAACGTATCCACAAGAAGTACAGTCCCTGATGGAGAACATTAGTAACTAAAGTCAGATATCTCTACTTCTTTCTTATAATTATAACTTAAGTACATTGAATTAGCTTTATTTTATTTTTGATTAAAAGTATAGCTAAACTAACCATTAATCCATGTAATGTTTTCCCTAGGCCTTCAAAGATTACCATTTTGGCCACACTACAATATCAGAAATACACATCTCTCAGCTCCATGCTACAGGGAAGACTGGTTATTATGCTTATTCTGCAAAGTTGGAACTTCCAGAGTAATATTTTGTTACTTCAATACTATTTAAAGTTCTGATAAACATTTATGAAAATATATATACCCACTGGTTGAATTAAAAAAATAATAACTTAACATTTTTTAACTCTAGCTAAAAGGGTTGAGCAAGAATTTATCATAGGCCTTCATTTGAGCATATCTGAAAATATTCTAGATTCTTCTTTAATTCTTTTTACAGCAGGCTCCATATAATACATACAAGTTAATATGCACATTTACAGATGTTAAGTATTTATCTAATAACATTTGATACAGTACATGAATCTTTACTAAAAGTCAGCCAGATTTGAAGATACAAGTCTTTTGTGCACAAATCAGCTTTGTTTGTGAAAATAATCTAGTTCTTTAATCATAACTTGCACTCTTTTAAATGAGGACATTAACTCGTATATCAAAGTTTGGATTATAATTTACAATTTTATTCCAAACTTGAACAAATTTATGCTGCACCTTTCAAAATATTGCATGTAGAGGATATCAAACAAAAATTTTGATTTTATTATACAATTGAATAGCCCTAATATCATAACTATACTAACACTATAGAATTCCACTATAATCTATTAAACTTTGTAACTAAATGGTGTTTAGTTCTAAAAGACAATATTTCTCCATAAAATCTCAGATCAAAAGAATGTGGCAGCATTTTCACAGATTAAAACGGCTGAGAAAACCACTACGATATTCCGAGCTATTGATTGGTTGTTCACATGTCAGTGGTAAAAGTACATAGGAGACCATTTCTAGAAATGTAAAGAGGTGAACAAGACCACTGTTAGGTTCAGTACATAACCCATATCTCAGTAAGATTCACTTTTAAGGTTCTTGTATTCTAACTTGTACAAATTAGGAACTCAAATGACCAATTTACAAAACTATAGATTTAGTATTTTGACAAACAATTTTAAACATTGCTGCATTCAATACAACTCAATCTACACTTAGATGGGTTCTTTTAATACTTACTTTTAAATTAAGACATTAACTCGTATATCAAAGTTTGAATTATAATTTACAATTTTTTTGTCAAATAAAATTTTGAATACAAGTCAACAAATGCAGTGTCATGACTCATGGAATGGGTCAACTGTATCGGAGTACAACTATCATTTTCAAATTTGTTTTGAGGCCTACTGTATGTTAATGACAACATTAAACAAATATTCTTAATTTTGTAATAGTAACGTTCTTTGATTTATGACAGTTTGATCTAAACTTATTAATCAGAGAATGTTATACAGGGTGGTCGCTAGAAAAGTGGAAAATTTGAGGGTCAGATGAGATCATGAATAGAATGCATGCTTACTCGTTTCTATTTCGATTTCTTTACATCATGAATAAAATGCATGATTTAATAATTTTGAGCATCTGAGTGTAATATAACATATGCCTTTAAATATCTTTGTAAAAATAAATAGCTGTTTAACAAATTCTGCTTTTCTAGCGACTACCCTGTAGTAAAAAGTCATTTATAACCAGTACAATAATTAAATACCTATTGATATTTTAAAATACATCAGTTGAGAAATTCATCAGTAAATTAATGAATTTTTAAATTACATTAGTAATTTTTAGAATGTTTATTTTAGAAAATTATTGACATTTAGTTTTCACATTAAATATTAGTAACACTTTAGTAGTTCAAATCTAATACCCTCCTTTATACCATAGTATAGGGTGTGAAGTCCCTTGTCAAAAGCATTGTTTGAATTATTTTAGAGGCTAATTAATCAAAATATTAAAACCACATTTATATTCTATACTATGTCGAGGAACAATTTTCTTGCTATAATATGTCTGATGCACATTATGTAACTAACTATTTCACTTGAGATCTTCAAGACTTCATATATGTGGCAAGTAGATAAAAGCTAGAAAAAGGAATAAATGGTTTAACTGTAGCATGGTTACAGGATACCATAACCTGACAAATTTACTTGGTAGTTTAGCTTTATGGGTTTTGAAGATACCATTAGAAATATTGTACATGTTAATCTTTTTCACTAAAGGTTAAAGTGGAGAGAATATGGTGTAGCAACCTCATTCATTCTTTGATGGACAAGCTGTACAGTTGTATATTAAATAAATTAAGCATTTTGTTTACATTTTTTAGATACCCAAGTTAATAGGTTACAGTATTTTAAATCAAAGGTACTCAGAACCCCATAAACTTTAATAAAAACAAATTTTGGAAGTTATAATTTCATTTGTGTTGTAAACTAACCCTTAACTTCCAAACATGTGGCTAAAGTTTGCTTGTCAGAAGAATACTGGTTGCACTAAGTACACTTTTTTTTACACTTCTGTGGCTACTTGTTTAATCTGCAATAAAACAGCAAACCAAATTTTCCCCTTTATCTACAACTTTTCATTTGGGATATCAGCTTTTCTACCTGAACCAAAAATTAACCAATCTAATAGATATATTTACCTTTCTCATTCTTTAAAATACTTTTGCCCATTTTTTGAATGCTTCACTTACAGGATTAGTCATTTTGACCACCAATTTATTGTTTTAAATCACAAAACTATACAGCTATAGCAAATTTATTATTTCATGGAGATGAGCATTACAAGTCTTTTAACTGTTTTCACTAATTTGTACATTTATGTAGTTTGAGTCAGACTTCAATAATCTCCTTTTAGACCCTTCTAAATGAAAGTTACATTTTTTTTCAGTAAACATTATTTTAACCATTGTTTTTATACCCTTACTCTGAGTGCACATTTACCTGACCACCAAAATTTGTATAAAAATCTAAATTACCATTTTTACTTTCCAGAATTACTGCATCTTGTTATAGACTAGATTATCACAAAATACTTGCACCAAATTGCTTACAATTCAAGTCTCCAAATAATTTAGATGTTTTAGTGCCACTTAAAAATGTGATAATATACTTTGGTTCTAATCTTTGTGTAAATGTAACATGATTACGTACAGGCTTATGCTAAGAGTTAAGTTTCTAGTTATAACAATAAAATAAAATCTAGAACATACTTGTGGATCTTGCTCTATATAAAAGCTATCCCCATTTTTAGTTTGTATGAGTGTTACTTAAATTTAAAACAAAATATTAACATGCAGGAACAATGTCCTAAAACTGTTTAGTGACTTTTCAACTAAGTCTTCTGTATTATAATCTTCATAATAAATTGTGAAACTGATACAAAATTAAAAACTGAGAATAAAAACTTTGTAAAGATGTAATTTTTCCCCATTTATATTGTTCAAATTTATATGTAACAGCGTAGGTTAAATTTTTGACCATAACTGTGAAAGCCGTGATATGCACTTTGACCTACTACTATCTTCAGGATCAGTTTTCTACTTGTAACCCACAGCTTGTACAATGTTCCTTCAACATTCACGAGTTATATGTTCATACGTATTTGTTTAGTGTTAAGGCCACCCCACCTGCTAGTATATGTGTAAGGAAGGTCATACTTAAATCATGAAATATGACAATACCATTACCAAAGCTCATCATAGAATTGTTTTATATTTTAAGTACTTCATGGGTATTCATATTGGAAACGTTGAACAGCCTAGACAAAAGCGCAATTCAGAAAGATGCATTAGAATGCTTAGGTCGAGAAAATTTAATAGGAGATAAAGCACAAGAGCCCTTCTGTTGATTTTCTCCAAATTTATTAAATCTCTATTACAGTTTTCTTTTACAAGCTGATGAAAATATCATCAGTAGGGGTAGTTACATTCATTCACAACTTAAGACTAAAATTTTGGACGAATTCTGTGTGACATTCACAAAAATAAATAGAAATGAATCTACTAACATTTGAGCTGCTATTTTCTCAAGCAACATTGTGTTATTGAGAAGTACCTCAGTTACCTAATTAGCAAAAGTCAGATTACTATTACAGAGAAAATATTGGAGTAGTGGATGGTTGATATGAATGAAACTGCCCCTTAAAGATCTGAGAGATGTTATTAATATTGACAATATTAGCAAGAATTCAGAAAGCAACCACATTATCTACACTTGGTGGTTTGGCTGAACTTTAAGGCCAATAATCCACACTGCTGTAAGTTAACCAATCTCATTATAACTGAATCAACTTAAATCAAATCTGCAACATTCATAGGCATTTCTTCTACTTGAGTATTGTAGAACTGTTCAATATCACGCAAGGTACGCTTATCTTCTTCTGTAACAAAGTTTATGGAGACCCCTTTTCTACCAAACCGGCCACCACGTCCAATTCTGTTAATTTAGAGCAAAATCAAACCCATAATAAATCAAAATAATGAAAATAATCATTATGAATATAATATAAGCATTTTTACTGGAACTACAGTTAATTTCTAGAATTCTTTCTTTGTAGACTTTTAATCTAAACAGAATAAGTTCCAGTGCTTTAGTTATAAAAATTTTTAAGTCATCCAGGTTTGGAAATAAATGTAACATCAGTGATTGAGACCAGACAACCAGACATTAAGAAAGAGGTCCTTGTCTTGTCTCACCCACATTGAAGTGTTGCTTTTCTTCCATTTGACAACCTGCACTGTTATTGTCACATTTACCAACTAAAAGCTGGCAGTGTAACTACAGAGAGGTGCTTTTGATGGAAGGTTCGAGAAACCAGTTATAAGTTACAAAATTTAAAATCACAGCTATGACTAGATGGGTAGTTTAACCTACTTTGCTATTATATTATGCAAAGGCACCAGGAATAAACATTTACATGTCTATACATATATTAAAAACATTATACAATGGGTATCAAGTTAATCTTACAAATGTCTAAACTTTGTTTCATTATATCTATATGACTGAACATGCAACATTGTTTCTTCTCTAACTAAATAGGTATACAAGGATAGCTTTTGTCAGTTTTATTTACTTTGTTTTTTTTACATTTTTGCACCATTTCAGTCACTGATCGTACATAGCTTTCTATAATAAAAACAGACAACAAATACATTCATTAGATAAAGCTATATTATATCTTTGAGATTTAGCAGTTTAAAAGAACATTTAAGACAAAAGTATCTATTCTCTTTAAATAAAATATTTTTACAACAAATAAAACAAATTAATAACAAGTATACAAGTCATTGTTTTCTTTATATAATTTAAAAAGCTTGTTTGAAAAAAAATTAAATTCACACATTTTAATGTGTCATAATGGAAAAAATCTGGTTTTGACTGCAAGCTATAAAATCTTAGCAATTTATAGTTTGTTTTATTGTACAGACTAACTGAAACTTTCATTGCAAAATTAGATGACTTTTGTAGGAAAACTAAGAACTGCATTATACAAACTTGTCAGTTTCAGTTAAAAACTGATTTAACAGAAAACTGGTTTTCATAGAATAAAAAAGTACAAGATATTGTGGTTGATCAGATTAACACACTTCGACATAAGGTTACAAATAAAAATAATTTTATTTTTATCTCAATTCTTACAACTTATAT
Organism: Carcinoscorpius rotundicauda; assembly: GCA_011833715.1. NCBI lineage: Eukaryota > Metazoa > Arthropoda > Merostomata > Xiphosura > Limulidae > Carcinoscorpius > Carcinoscorpius rotundicauda. Next base: position 56,412,190 of record CM022395.1, read on the forward strand.
AAATTGTTGCAAGTATATTCGTTTTATATGCAAAAATGGCTCTTTGGGTTGAGAAAATATTTTACACAAAGGTTCTTTGTGAATCTGAAGATGACCGAAGAAGGTCGAAACGTTGTTCGCTCTTCTATGTAAAATATTTTCTCAACCCGAACGAGCCGTTTTTACATATAAAATTCTCAACAAGTGGGTTTCTTCACATCACTTATTGAAGTATGTTCGTTGTTAAGCTCAATGTTACATTGTATGTTATATGAACTGTCCACCATGGATATAAAAATCTGATTTTTCCAGTGTTAAGCCCACAAACTTACCACTAAGCCATGCTGTTAAGTGAAAATTAAATGACCGCAATACATGAAGTTGTGATACATATCACCTACAAAGCATTAGTCCAATGGGAAGTTATGCAACTGAACAGTGCTTACCTGTGAATATAATTTTCTCGATTGGTTGGAAGATCATAGTTTATTACTAGTGACACCTGTTGAACATCAATCCCCCTAGCTAACAAATCTGTTGTAATAAGCACCCTACTTGATCCAGATCGAAACTCTCTCATAATCACATCTCGTTCCTTTTGGTCCATGTCACCATGCTGTAAGAACATAATCAAGCTGTATTTTAATTTCTTTGCAACTAAATTATACCATACTACAAAACATTTCAATAAACTTAAAACTCTCCTTAATGAAAATATCCAACTTCATCAACAGTTGGTAAAAATGTGTCAAAATTTTTAAACAGAGGAAAACATGGAAATTATTAAATTTTAAAAAATCTTTTCATTTTCTAATTATTCAAGGAAATGACAGTAAATAATACCTTATATAAAGAGTGACAGAATCTGATGTGACAAAAAAGCATCACGGGTGTATAAACCAAATTATATAAAAATGCAATAAAATATTTAAATGTTTATCACTTCTATGACTGACACAAAACAACCAGACATTAAGGAGTTCCTTGTTTTGTCTCACACACAAAAGTTATTTTTCTTCCACTTGACAACCTGCACTGTTATTCTCACATTTACTAACTAAAAGTCAGAAGTGCGAGTACAGGGAGGTGCTTTTGATGGAAGGTTCACTACCAGAATTGTGACTAGAAAGTACTGGTTGTAATCCAAGTATACAATCATAAAAATACATCTATTATATATGTTAATATCTGATTACATGGTAATATTTTAATCCAGTGTTTAATGTTGTATGAAGTAGTTTTGTTATGCGTTCTAAATTTATGGTTTGGGTTACAGAATCCTGCATTTATTGAAGTCACAGATATGATAAGAGAAAAATTCAAAATATTTTATGATCAATCCTACATAATACAAATAAAGTAAAAACATCTTGTAAAGAGGAAGGAAATATAGGGATGAACTTCATGAAAAGACCATAGAAATGGCATTCTCTTTTACCCACACAAGAAAGCCCATTAAACAAATGAAACAGTTGAAATTGGACTCTTTATTCAAATAAATTTAAGATTTTATGTACTTGTGTATATTTTGAATGTGTTTTTCTTCTTATTCTAATAAATATAGCATAAACAGAAAAATAACTATTCACAAATGTCTTACTTCCCTTGAATCAAACAAATATAATGTTCTGCTCAAAAGTTACATATAATTAAGGAAATGCGTGCTCATTGTAAGCCAGAAATATTACTCCACGAGATTCTGCCTTAGGTTTTACAGTATTATGGCACTGAATGACAAGTAATTTTTCCCTATGCATTTTTGTCCACTTCATATGATAAGTTCTACACATTGAAATACTACCTGTGTTATATAGAATCTTTAGAAATGATGCATCTTACCATAGCTGACACTGTGAAGTCACGTTGGTGCATTTTTTCTGTTAACCAATCAACCTTCCGTCTAGTGTTGCAGAAGATCACAGCTTGTGTGATGGTTAGAGTTTCATACAAGTCACATAATGTATCTAACTTCCATTCCTATAATAAAGGCAGTAAATACCAGTATAAACCAAAAATAGTTTTCCAAAAAACAAAATCAACTAAAAACAAAAAGGTGAGTCTCCATTACACATTTCCTTAAATGCCTAATATTAAACAAGCTAAGTCTTTTGATTCAATAAATATTAGCATGAAACATTTCCTAATTCACAGATCACCTCAACATCAAAACTGTATTTTAATAACATACAATATCATTACATATGGCAAGTCATAGTGAATGTATCACCAATATGCAAGCTAAACAAGGGTGTAAATCACTAATGGATTATACAATGATTAGATAAGAAAAAACATACTACAATTTTTTCACTTTTTACTGTAACTACAGAATCAATAGAACTTGCTCACTATATCAAGGATAAATTTTCATAACTTTAAAGTAGAATTTTCCAGGTTTCAAAAACAGCAATTGCATAAGAAATAATTCTTATTGCCTGATTTTGTTTCAATTTTTAAATAGAAGTATTAGAATGCTAGACCTAAGTCCATTACAATACTGAGAATTGAAACTTAAAAATACTTATATAAAGCACATAAATGAATATAAACAATTTATTGCATCAAGGAATGTCAAGATGTGAATGTTAAATTCAATATGGAAATACCAAAACATAAAATACGTTGTAACAATCTTCAGTATTCAATACTCTTTCCTGTCCTCAGCTTCAATTCATGTTGTAAATAGTTTCAAAACAAAAAATCTTACATCCAAGTAAATTAACTTCTAATTTGTTACTTAATGAAATGCAACATCTAGCATTGTTTTAGTTGTCTACTCACATGAAATGCCTACTACTGAAACACTTTCAACCTCCAATTAGCATCACTATTAATTCATCATTCATTGATTCTACAAGTGGACAACCTATGTGATGCCTGTTTTGGTTTACACATAATTAAAAACACTTGTTTCCCACACCCTAATTAGTATAAAAGTTAAATATCAGATCTTTCAATTTGTAGTGAAAATAAAATTCAATATAAGAACCTGAACCTACAAATTGATTAAGAATATTTCTACAAAATCATGAAAATGTAATAATATAGGATGTCCCATCAGTTATTGAGACAAGACAACTAAACATTAAGAAAGAGGTCCTTGTCTCATCTCACCCAAACTGAAGTATTACTTTTCTTCCAATTGACAACCTGCACTGTTACTGTCATTTATTAACAAGCAGTTAGGTAAAGGACTACAGTGAGGTGCTTTTTTATGGAAGATAAAACAACTAAGGACAAATTTTCTTGATGAAAAATGTATAATAGTCACAACTTACATCACAGCTATTCTTTTGTTTTTCTTATAGGGCAAGTTGTAATTCAACATTTTGAATAAAACATATAATACATGGAATATTTATTACTTTGTAATATTAAGAATTAATGTTTTCAACTATCTTTGAAAACAATACAGATTCAATACAGTTGTTCAGCTATTTTGTGAATAAACCACCGAAAGAAATAATTTAAAACTTCAACATTTCTACAGATTATATATTCCTTGCAAATTAAAAATGACATTTCACTGAATCTACAAGTGTTTCAAATTTCAGAAGTTCCTCATGGTTTTTTGTAAAGAAACTGAAAATACTTTCCCTTCATATTGTAGATATTAGTGGCATATCTCCCTAAATTATTAAAACTTCTGTACAAACTTATTTCATAAGATTGTAAATTATATCAATTAATTTGAGAAAATAATGCAAACAGTTTCAGCTCTTTTTTTTTTAAACAATCACTGACAAATAATAACCATTATGCCAAAATTAGAAAAAAGACAAATGAGTGCTTTTTGACACTTCTGGAAAAGCAAAGTAAGATATCTGTAATTCAATGCTGCAATTTAGTTCTCAATATCAATGCAACTTTTAAAGTATGAAACTAGCTACATACTATTAATAAATAAAGTTAAGAACCATGATTGATGAAAACTTCTCTAACTGATACACTATGGTAATCTTTTTTCTAATCGTACAACCCATTCACTTGTAAGGCTGTATACATACACATGCTATTACAAGGTATAAACCCTTTTGTCACTGGTTAAAAATAAAATACACAAGTTCGTATACATACTTTCACAAAACTGGTACACTTAGTAATGATTCCATGTCTTATATTCAAAAATTCATTTTTTTAATGTAGCATTTTTACCAAAGATTTTGGTTACTAGTCCAAGTGCAGTGTTTTTTTCATGATTAAGAACTATACTTCTTCCTAAACTTCTCAGACATTATTTGCAATCTCTAAAACCTGTTTCTTTTCAATTAAAATGTTTTGACTGTTAGTTTCCCTGCACAAATTATAAAGGGTCTGCTGATTTGACTGACCTTGTAAACCAAACAAATTAAACAAATGCTTTTTTTCCCCCCATTCTAGAATGACTAGAAATTACAAGATGAAAACACACATGTTCAGTCCAAATAGCTTATCTCTCATAGCATTATACATTTATATATATTAACCTTCCAGTAATGCCTGGCTAAAAAGACAGAAGTTAAAATGACACGGTACACATGCACTCATGTTACGGTATCTAACGATATAAAACTAGTCTTTACAAACCTGTCTTTGCTGTACTTTGGTCTATTAAAAATAAAAAATTGAAACAAACTAAAAGCACAACATCCTTGAAATTTTGTTTAAAAAGAAAAAGATGCCATCCTTTCATTTTAAAATGGGTAAGGAATTCATTAAGGAGACATTCACATCACAACAACAGTAAAGATGTGAGAAGCCACTGTTTGATTCAGTTAATGAATATCTAAACAAAACAGGAAATAAAGGAGGTTCTAATTTTATATTCTAGTTTGTTTTTTAACAGGAATTTGAAATCATAATTTGTACGAAACTACAGACTTTGTATTCTGACAGACAATCTGACCCAGTGCTGCATTCAACATACCATGCGACACCAAATTTTTTTTAATATTTACTTTAAAGTCAAGAAACTGAATGATATATAATACAAAAACTACCATTATAATTTACAATTTCATACTAAACTCACTATAAATTCATAAAGTGGTAGTTCCATAAAATTGTGAACTCAATTCAAATATGAGGACATGGCCTTTGACCTGTGACCAGTAGTGACAGGGTTAAAAACAAAGAATTTTGTCAATGATCCTTCTTGTTAATATTTACTAAAGCCTATCTCTAATTTACATAAAGCAGATTTTCTCCAGCTGTCCAGATTTGGGATGAATATTATAAACAAGATTAGTGTATACAGTAAAACAATGAAAAAAAAAAAGGTTAACAGATCAATATTTAAATATCTTTGAGATTTTAATCCCAACTTAAAACAAGGAAGCACAAAATATTAAGTTGATAAGCAGAACAGGGATAATGTTTTGGCAGCATTGGTATGTTTACATGATAAATCTACTTGCTAACTATTCTCTGAAAAGTTGAAGCAACTATCATATAAAAAATGCTTTTAGGCACAAATAGAAGCTTAAAATATATTCATTACAAAATGTAACAGATTTAATGTTACTTTAATACCTATGTTCATTTCAGTTTAATGCATGTAACTTGTACTGTTAAGTGTATATTCCAAAAGTCCCACCCGTTTAAATTTGTAGAAGATTCTCAAGGGTAAAAATCAACAATGTACCTGCGTACATACGTATGTGTGTACCAGTATTGCTGGGCCAACTAAATTTAAGTCTAACGTAATGAGAATAAAAAAAGTAATCACCACAATATGTGGGGAGACAGTTGAATATTGTTGGCTTACTACTATCAGTATGCTATAAATCTCCAAAGCTAATAAGCATTGATCACAGTTATAACCTGAAGACTACAGATATTTGACCAGAAACATTTACAGATTTAAGAAACTAACTTCAGATATTTCTACAAGGACATTAGATATTTTCATTTTAAAAAAACAAAAAAAGTGTGTAGTTCTTTTGCATTAATAGAAGTGTACCTGCATATCAACATAGAATTTGCTTTCCATGAACCACTGATAAAACCAGATAGAAGACTCAGTATTGTTTGTAATAACAAATATTTGATTACAATATGAGTCAAGAAAGAAAACTATCAATCTTGTTGTCAAACATAAATCTGATACATAATGACATTCAATTAGCTTCTCAGTTATTTCTGGCTATATGAATTCATAATACATAAATCTAAAACATCCAAGACATTATAATACATAAAAAAATCACCCTTTTTAGTTAAAAATTAAATAACTTACCTCTCTTTCCACTGATACATAGAACTGTTTAATACCTTCCAAAGTGAGTTCTTCCTTCTTAACCAAGATTCTAATTGGTTCTCTCATGAAACGTTTGGTGACTTCAAGAACATCAGCAGGCATTGTGGCTGAAAGCAGAATTACCTGCAAACAATATCATACTTTTAAAATCATGGATTTGACGTGTCAAGTTATGAATAAAGCTTTAAAACAAAGAAAAATATTTTCATTGTTTTGTTTTATTACAATGCTACATTACACCCACTTGTACTTATATTAAAGGGATTATATATTTAATACCTTTGTTATTTGCAATTTTTCTGAAAAATTACCTACACTGTACAAATGTTGTTTTATCCTAAAATAAAAAACATTTTAATAGATGTTAATTTCTTTTATCATAAGCCAACAAGAGACAGCTTAATAGAACAGAAATGGAAGAAAATTAAAACCAAAATGTAACACCCATTAAAATCTCTGGAATTAAAAAAAAAAAAGATTGTTCACACATTCTTTTCACAAAAGTAATAACTGTCTGTAAACATCCTAAGAGCACTATCCAAGTAAGTACCAAGTTGTTACATTTATTACATGTTCAAATTTCAAAAATGTGGCTCTGAAGTGCAATTTTGCAAATTGTCTCTCTTGATTAAAGTTAAGGAAATAGGAAAAGAATACTGGGTTAGTGATAGCTAAAAATTCATTAAAAGGTCTTATTCTTTTTTGCATAATTCACATGTTCCTTAAGATGTTTCTGTAGCGTTCTTAACTGAATATTAATTTTTATATCAATCTAGTAATTGGATGTACTGGGAAATTTAAAAATGGTTACTTTTTCTGGTGACTGTATACATATATAACAAGAGTTGACTGATTTAGAGTTTTATGGCACAAAGCAGCTAGGCTATGACTGCGCCAAACGTCCAGTAAAAAGGAAAAAAATAATTAAATGTGGTAAAATACATAAAAAGAAATGAAAGTAAAACAAAACATCATTAAAAAACAGAAAAAGCATAAAACCAATGTTGAAATATAACAAAAGTATTGTCTACCTTGGCAGTTTTCACAACTAAACTTTTTGAACAATCTTAACCAAACTTGGTATGCACCCAGATGGTCACTCCTCCAGAGTTAATAGGGCACACTTAAACAATGAATATCACTTTAAACACAAGAAGCAATTTTAACAATTGCTACCAAAAACCATTTTTGCACAATTTTAGTGCAATTTAAAACAAAGTTCATTACAACCAAAAACTGTTAAACTTTAATTAACCAGGACAATTTTGAAGGTGTGGTATCCATTGGAATTAAGAGATTCTTTTAAAAAATATTTTTTCTAGTATATTTATCCTATGTTTTGTTTCACAACCGGCTTATTTTTAATCTCAGCAATTATTAGAAACTGTTGCTCAGAGGTTATGGTACATCAGCAAGCAGATTGGACAGAAACTACTTTAGTCTCCACACAAGATAAAACAAATGGCTAAACTTAATTGGATAGAAAACATGTCTAAACCACTGTAAAGTAACTTAAGTATGAAAAAATACATGACATCTGAATAAAAAGTAACAGTTCTTACAGTGCAGAATAAAAAAGTTAAATCACAAAGTTTAGTTAACAAAAAAAAAGGTTCATCCTCGTGTTAGTAGGTTTATTATTACTCAACACATACAGTTATACGAACTTTAAAGACTACAATAAAAAGATACCAATTTTAACAGAAAAATACTGTAATACTAGTGTAGGCCAAAGATAAAAGTTCAAGTGGTGTTTCTACTGGTCAGTGATTTATGTTCATTGTTTTCATGTTACTTCGGTAGTTTAACTGCTTCAAAATGCACATAAATGTATAAATTGGAAAACATGTTAATCTTTGTTGAATATAAAATGCAACTTCTTTATATTGAGAAATATCCTATTTTATTTCTGTTTCATTTTTTATTAATTTCTTTGTACACAAGAGCTTATTTCAGATAAGAAAATTAGTATGCCATTATTAGAACACAAAACAAAAAGTTACTTTCATTAAAGGTTAACATTGTTCTTAAATTTAAAAAAAAGTTTCTGAAAGTTTGAGAAAGGACGTAAGTACCTATATCAATTCTTCTCCATCCTTAAACAAATGGTAAAAAACTCACAATCAGCACACCAGTCTTTATCCCCCCCCATCAATTTCTGAACATGAACACTGGTGTAAGAACTCTCCACCAACACTATTATTCCATCTATACTGGCACAGTTAGCTCCCTCTGCTAATTCCACTCAATTCTCACCTTTTGAAAATTGGTATGCTCTTAAAGGGGCATTGGACATAGGGAGAAGTGACAGGAAATGATAGAAATACTAATGTTCAATATGTTTTCTTCTGATACAGCCCTACCTTTGCTAACACAAAGCCAAAATCCCACATTAAAAAGGTGGAAATACCAAATGCAGGCACACAGATACCAAACCAAATATTGCCAAAATAAATAATTGTACTCAGAGATGAAAATGAAGTATAGCTGTAGTGTGGGATACTGCAGCACTTCTGGAACAACATATAAACAGACTTAACTCAGTATATACATATCCTCAACAGGACATGTTCAATAACTCATCCGCTGCATGAGGACATTGAAAATGAAAAGAACACTGTTGCAACATTATTGTGCTCATAGCATGTGTACCGTGTTATTTATAAACCTAAACAACGATAACTGAGTAAACAGTCCTATACTTTAAGAAATTGGAAGTGAAGAGGAATTGAGTTTTCAATCAAAACTAGACAGACTCAAAATAACTGGGAATAAAGAAATACAACAAACTGAGCCCAACCTGGAATTATTGCCAACTCAACCATACAAACAGTAACTAGCATTAAAGACAATCATATGAGATGGAGTGGGACAAAGCTCAAAACCTGCCAGTCTCAATGAAGGCAACATCAAGAGAACACTCCACAAACATGAGATCAGAAATCTTCCAGACGTCAAGGTAAGAACCACAACCCTCTAAACATGATTTTGTGAACAGACAAATCCATGAGATAGCAGTGAGCAGCACCCTCGCAGTGGTCTGTTCCACTGAAGGTAAATCATAAGAGCAGGACGTACGGTAATGAGTTTCCAAAGAAACCCACAACCCATAAAGAAAAAGTGAAGGCACAAACTGCTCACTCCAAAATCAGCTTTATAATGAAACATATTAGACATTAAATCAGACTAACCTTTTAATTGTGGCTACTAATGAACATGAAATGTTTAGAAGTCATTAAATATATACAGCACTTTTAACAAAAACTTTAACAAAAATGCCTAATTAAAAACAGTACAACAGACTTGTGATGTTAAAAGAATGCCAACTTTACAAAAAAAAATAAAAAAATGCTTAGTACCTTCAGTCATAGTCTCACAGTTACTTGTCAAAGTGACAGATAAGTGATTTAATTCCCTAGAAAATTCCACTTATCACTTAGTCAGAATTGTAGCATTTTTAACTAGTTTGGAATAGAGCTAAGAAGGTACAGTGTGCCATAATAATTAAAAATCTCCAGTTACAAATTCATAATCCATTTAGTAAACAGTACTGTGTACATTTTTAGATTACAATGTATTGCACAAGTTATTTAGAATTACCTCTCTCAGGAAAAAGAATTTTCTATGGCATATATGTTTGACACAATTGTCTGTAGATAAATTGTGAATAAACTATCTGCCAGAAACCACTTAAACCCATATAAATCATTGCTTTACCACTTCAACAAATGTTGGTATTAACTTCCTATTTTGCAAAGTAGTTTTTTTTAGGAAAGCAAAAAAACTATACACACAAATTTAATGAAAACAGAGCATCAGTTTAACTTCATCTCACCATATGAATATAAATACCAGCATAGTTATGGCATTAAGGCTCTAGTCTGCAAAGGCAAGTTGTATTCTTAAAACAGCATTAAAATTAAATCATTTTTAGTGAGAAAAAACTATTCCCTAACATATTTTGGTAAACACCTAAGTAGCTTCAAGACAATCACACTTAAAGAGCAAGTAAAATATGTACTCTCAAGACAACTGGTATGGGTCTTAAAACTTCAATTAAAATAAAGTTTTAATACCCATACCAACCATCTTGAGAATGCATTCTTATTTCAAGGGAGTTTTTAGTCATCACAAGAGAACAAATAAGTAAGTGTGCAAAAACTGACTGTAGCCAACAATTGAAATAAAACATAAATTATGTTATTTACACTGGAAGTAAAAATCTCTGGTCGTCTGGTTAAGAGAACAAAATAAACCAGGCTAGAAAAGAATGTAACATCTGTGATTGAGACCAGACATCTGGACATTAAGAAAGAGGTCCTTGTCTTGTCTCACCCACACTGAAGTGTTGTTTTTCTTCCATTTGACAACCTGCACTGTTATTGTCACATTTACCAACTAAAAGCTGGAAGTGTGACTACAGAGAGGTGCTTTTGATGGAAGGTTTAAAATTTTTTTTATGACTTGCAATTTTTATTTTTAATATATGGAAAACCTATGGCCCATAAAGTTAAAATATTTGTAAATGAATTAAAAAAAACTGCATTTTCTGTAAGCAGGTAATTTCAGATTTTCTAGAGTACACTAACAACTACTGAATAAAAGGGTATTTTAGCAGCAAATTAAAATCGTATTGTTAAAGATATACTGTCAAAGTGATATTAAACTGCATTCATGATTAACAGGTGCTAATTATACTGGGATGGGTTTCAAGTAAGTTTTAAATGCAAGAATGAGCATAATGATCAATCACCAACTTCAAATCACCCACTATTTATTATCAATAATTCAACTGTGTCAAGTCAGAACAAAATTGTATACTGAAGGCTTACAAATAAGTAATAAAACTTGGAGCTAAGAGAATTGAATATTTAATATCTAAAATTAACTTTACTAACCTGAATATCACTACCTAGGAATTTGAACACATCATAAATCTGATCCTTAAATCCTCTAGATAACATTTCATCAGCTTCATCTAAAACAAACATCCGTATATGGCTGGTTTCTAAGAAAAAAAACAACAGTTTCAAAACAATTTTTTTTAATCCAAGTTCTATTGCTACATTACTTAGTTACTTTAACCATCATAATCAAGTACGAAGTATTACCTAATTTATTTAGCTTAAATAGAATAATTTTTCATCAGCATTATTCTTTCCCCATATAAATTAATACACTTATGCTGATGTTAAGCTCAATTCTTTAAAACTAATGCAATCTTCTAAAACATAAATTATTCTTTTCAAGTATTTTGAGTTTAGAATATTTTAAAGTAATAATTATACTTGAACAGCTAACACAAGAGGTTCTGGGCAGTTTTCCCCTTTTCAATGTCCTGGTTTTAATTATCTAGTTTTATACAATGTGCCATGTTAATAAAAATAAACTTTATACACATACAATAAAAACAAATACAAATGAACTATGTATATTAATTATATCTGTAAATACATTTACAACAATTATTTGAAATTAAAAATAAAAACATTCTCAATGTAACATCACTGATTGAGACCAGACAACCAGACATTAAGAAAGAGGTCCTTGTCTTGTCTCACCCACACTGAAGTGTTGTTTTTCTTCCATTTGACAACCTGCACTGTTACTGTCACATCTGCCACCTAAAAGCTGGAAGTGCAACTACAGAGAGGTGCTTTTGAAGGAAGGTTTTTCAATCAAGTCTTAATAGAGTAAGAAACCTTGTAAATAGCTTATTTAAATATTAACGAGTTTAACTTTAATAGCATGATATTAAACAGATGGTATTAATCATTTTAATTAACTCTCTAGAGAAGGGGTCTATATGACCAACCACGCGACCTCTTTGTAATTATTTAAATTCTTTTTAGCTTTAATACTTATAACTTTCAATATAATGTGTATATCTTAAAATCTGAATATATTTCACTAAATATTACAAGTCTTTAACATGTAAAAAGTCATTTTCAGTGAAGTATTTATGGTAAAATAAAGCTCTGTCCATGAATATGCTGAATACTTATTTTAAATAGTCTGTATACAATTTATATTAAAATTAAAACACTTTTCTTTATCTCAAAAATCTTAAACTTTCTTTGCAGAATCCCTGAGACCACTTAAATAAATTTCAAACTATTTGTTTTAGTAAAACTTTACATATAGAACATGTCATTTGATAGATAAAAATCTTGAATTTCTATTGATTATAGGTTATAATTAAATGAAAAAATGAAATATTACAAAAATATGAAAGAGCACATGACAGGTGGGTGGGCAGGAGGGATCCAATTTTATATTCAATAACTGTGTAACCAGAGTTGAAGACAATAACAAATGTAGTTTATCTAAGCAATGGCAATTTTGGAGATTAATTTGTTTGATTTTGTACTTTTTCAAGAGGCAATGGATAAAATATGGATAAGAACACACTAAAAGAAAATATTTCATTTCACTAGAGAAAATTCAGGATTTTGTCAAATACTGATTTGTGAAATTAAGAACTTAAAAATACTGTTAAAATATGGATTACTAGCTAATTATATTTGGTATAATTTTGAATGAAAGACACTATGTGCAGTAAAATATACCTGTGTGGATAGGATTAATGAATTTACTTGAACACAACTGTCACAAATAAAGTAAAGCAACAGTAGTGACTCAAGAGCTATTCGAACTTCTCAACTGCAAGGATTTATCTTACATGTAGTTGAAATATCTTTCAAATATAATATTCTAGTTTTTCAAAGTTAGTTGGAAAATCAGATTTGTTAGTTTAATATTCACATCTGAAAAAGAATATCATAGATAACCATCCTTCGATACACTACTATAAACGAAAGCTGTATTCATCACAATAATTTACCATAATTCCTTCTTTATAAAATTATTAAATAACCATACATGCAACAGATTCAGAGATATTGTGAGTAGCTCACACCAATGATGGGCAAAGTAGAAAGTCAAGTAATTTTTAAACACACAAGTTTCACCAGATGTATTTTTCACGTGTTATCATTTTCACTTCAGTACTTATTGTTACATTTATTTATTCTACTGGACCACCAAAACAGTAAGGGAAAAGAAAATACTCTTAGAGCAATTCTCAACAAATTCAGATTATATAGACATTAATACTCTTTGTTTTTGGAAATTACTCGGGTATCTCACTGTTCACTAATGGAACTCGTGTCCAGCCACTTCATTCACAGAACAGAAATAGCTGTAATTACCTGCAAAAGCTACTGAATAGTCAGATGATTTTCCTACTGATTTTTCTTTCATTAGAAAGAATGTCCAATCTTGAATATTAACTATTATTAACCCTACAACAAAGTCTATCCCTTTTTTTTTTTTATATATATATATATGCCACAAGGTTTTAAGTTATATTTAAAATTCAATTAAACCAATTTACGAAAACATAATTTAATGAAATTACAATTATCAAGCATGTTAAAACTTAGTTTCATAAAAGTTTATTCCTTTATTTAAAAAACAGCAATTAAAACCAGATTTTACTGCCATATAATCCACTTGTAGTTAAAATTCAAGATTAAGAGCTCTTAGACAAGAAACAGCGAGAAGATGACACAGACTGTTGGCATAGATAGTCAAAGTACATTTCCAACAATCTCATTAACGGAGAAAACTTCCCAGAACTTCTCCTCACATGAAATATCCTAATACTTCTAAGTCTGAGGTCTACCACACCCACTTCCAAAGTTAAATATGTGTTGCAAAGCAACAGTTTGAAGTTGAATGGCACGTTCATGACCAACATAAAAAGAAGACTTCACATTATTCAGTTATAGCCATGGTCCTCTTGAAGCACAAACAGTGTGTGTGGCAAGTTTTTGACTTTAAATGTACAAATATACTAAACAGATAGAATGCATGTTATGTATTATTTGTGTGGTTAAAAAATTTATCTTTATACATTTAATTTGATGTAGTTTGACTTGTGGAAATATATAAGCAGGATAGCATCATTCACATATGTGAGTGTTAGTGAAAATTTGTGAACCTTTGCCCTATAAACAACTACAGAACACTTTTGGATTAGGTTAACATACCTGCTTCACAAATTAAAAACAAGGAACTGAAAAGGATAATTAAAAACAAACTACATGAAAAGATATGAAATCATACATAAAAGAAAAACAAGAATGAAAAGTATTCAACGAAAATTCTTCAGAACATACGTACATAAATCCATTTCTTATATTTAACATTTCATTGCTATGTAAACTGATGATATCTAGAGTTGATATAAAGAAAATTGAAAATAAAATAAACATTTAAAAGTATTTTGCATTCATTTTGGAGGTTCTAGATATGCAAATGAAATACAAAAACTAAAATATATTTTTATATTTAAATTGAATATCACATTGCATGTGAACTATTCAGTCTCAGCACAAATAACTACATTAGATGTTTTATTATTGTAAAAAATCAAAATTAATTGTTATTTTCATAAAACTGCATAATTACAGGATTGTTCAAGACAAATTTAAATCTTCCATCAACTAGTCTTGTGTTGTTTTTTTTTAAATAAAGAACTTTCATGAGAGTTACATACCTACTTATACTGCAAGTAGGTCACCGTCTAGGATTAAACAAATTAATAAATGCAAAAGATTTTTAACAAGATTATGAAGACTGACACTTGTACATCACTTAAGATACAGAAAATAATACTTACTTAAAGCATTTCTATTAATCATATCATAAACCCTGCCTGGAGTTCCAACAACCACATGAACACCCATCTCCAATTTACGAAAATCTTCACGAACATTTGTTCCACCAATGCAGGCATGGCACTGGGCATTCATGTAGTCACCTAAAGCTATAACAACCTTTCTAATCTGCAAGTGGAAAACAGATTAGCAAGTTTATAGATGTGTAAAGGTACTAAAAATACCAGTTCATCAAAATTCATTGCAAAATGTTTATATTCTTAAATAAATTCCAAAAAAATATTTATCAGAATAGATCAATACATACAAATATTCACTTATTGGATATTACTTGTGTGAAATTGCAACAATTTCTGAAGATATCAAAAATACAAACACTGCTTATGAAAAACTTGAATTCAATACAGTCAACTAATTTGTTTTCAAAGTTAGGCACATGGGTACAATGAGTTATTTGTGCTCTGCCCACCTCTGGTCATTGCTAGAAACTAGGTTTTCTATACCTGTTACAAAACTGAAGTAACGTAATGACTAACCCTGTTGCTGTCACTGGTGGTATTATGCCACTTGAGTTTTATCAGAAAAAATCAGTAACTTGTACATTTCCACATACAAACATTTCAACCATGTCAGAATATTTCTGGGATATTTTGAAATAAAATTTTTGTTTGTTAAAATATATAAATAACGAAATAAAAATCACCTTGTATTGTAATTATATACATTGCACAAGATGCCTGTGACTGCTAATTCGTAACTTTTATTACTCATCCCATTAGCATATAGGTTACAGTTTCAATAGTAGCTTTTGTTCTTACACTATCTAAAATGGTTTATAACAAAATTGAAAGAAAAAAAATTAATATAGTACATTATTCTTTTATATATATAAAACTTACCTCTGTCCTATACAACTGTTTTATATACTAGAGGCTACACCACAAATTGGGTCCTCCAACCTATTATTTTTTACCCCTTTTGTAGGCTTGCAAGTACAAACTACCATCTACTCAGATCTCAAATTGCTATAGCAAGTTTCTATATGATAAAATTGATGTAATAAAGCAATTTTTATGAACATGTAAAGTTAGCAAGAAAATTCATTACCCTTCCACAGCACACAAACAAAACCATTAAGACTTGACATTATTTCAAACATAGCACAAAAAGCTTCATGGTGGTAATAAGATGTTTGGAAATTTCCATTTAAAATGAGAAAGGAGTTCTACAGACAAGAGATTATAATAAAGAAAATAATCCAGAATTACTATATTTATAATTTGGACAACTTCAAAAACTTCACAAAATATTTTAACAGTTCACTGCTCTTACTATAAATACTCAAACTACATTTACAAAGCAGAAAAGAACTGACATAAAAGACAGGTGATGAGCTCCGTCTTTCGTGAATTAATTAATTAATGACTTTGAACATGTACATCTTTCAATCATGATCACCAAGTTTATATTAAGTGATAGGTGATTTGCCTAATATCCAAGACTAATGTTTGAAGACAGGTTACTCTCAAAATTTAAAAAATTCCCATCCAAGTATGTTTTTTTGTAATATTCCAAAGCTACTTAAAAACCTATAGTGCAACAAAAAATCAAACTGATAAGGAGTACAGTTCTTAAAATATACTTTTTCAACATCCTAACTTGTAAAGAAATGCATAATTTTATTAATTAGGTACCCTTGCTGTTGACAATGGTTTCAGCCATAATCACATCAGTATATCAAAATTCAGCAGCTTAGAAGTTTCAGGTTAGTCCTAAGTACAAAAAGATTACGCTAACAATGGAAAAACCTATAATAAAACGTACAATAATTAAATTGTACAATTAGAAATATTAAACAATCTAATAATATCACAAAAAGTAACAAAAAAATCAAAATATACCTTATGAAATGCAAACACTAAATGTTGGCTTGAAGTACTGTTGCCAATTTAATGTTTCCAAAAAGTTATTAAACCATACAAAAGCAAAACATCACATAACTCTTTAAATACATCTTATGACCAATAAAAAGCCATTAAACATGAACTTTAGAGGAGTATAGTACCCAAGATAAATTACTAAAATACATGTTACTGTTTTGGTTTTTAAATCAAGTGGCAGGACATTGTAGCTTAAAATTAATGTTTGTTCTGAATTTCAAGCATAGCTACACTAGGACTATCTATGCTAGCTGATGCTAATTTTGAAGTGCTAAGCTACATGAAAGGCAATTATTCAACACTAACCACCAACAATTCCTGGGCTACCCTTTATCAACAAAAAGTGAGATTGATCATTACCTTATAACAGCACCATGGCTGAAAAGGTAAGTACGTTCAGAGATGGGATTAAAACCTGCAACCCAACAATTGCAAGTCAAATGTCAAAACAATCAGACCACGTTAGGCCCTAAATGTCCATGAAGAAAAAACAATTAAATAACTGGATCATAAATAGCTAGAATACTGGTTCTACAAGAAAAATACATTGTTATACATAATATAGAGTAAATATGTCAAACATACTATGGAGATATGTTGAATGAGGCAGATTTTGAAACATGTTATGCCTGATGAAAAATATACGTAAAAATGGCTTGTTTGGGTTGAGAAAATATTTTACACAGAGGAGCAAACAACGTTTCAACCTTCTTTGGTCATCTTCAGGTTCACAAACAAAGAAAGAGGTAACGGACTGGAAGCTGCACACGTTTGAAAGGGGGTGGGTAACTGAGTGTTGGAATGTAGAGGGCGGTGTTAGATGTTTCAATATATAATTTTATATTATTTATTTTATTACTATATTTTTAATGTAGGTATAAAGGTGTTCCTTTGTATTGGTTTATGTTGGGTTTAAGTTGTTCTACAAGTATGGCTTCTTTAATTTTGCATTTGTTTCTTTAATATTTGAGTTTATGTTTACTTGACTTGCAGTTTCAAAAATGTGTGAAGGCGACTTATGTTCTTTGAATCTGGTTTCCATTTTTCTACTTGTTTCTCCAATATAGAAGTCATGACAATTATCACATTGTATTTTATAAATAATGTTGGTGTGGTGTTTGTTAGTGTAGGTTTTTTGCATAGTATAGACCTATTTTGTGCCTGGTTTTTGAATAAATTTGGAATTAGCTGGGGTGTCATTTTGTTACTAGTTTTTGCCAAAAGTTAGTTATTTTTCTGCTGATGTCGAAAATATATGGTATACAGCACATCTAAGCATGCCCTCTACATTCCAACACTCAGTTACACAACCCCTTTCAAACATGTGGTCAGCTTCTGGTCAGTCATTATAATCCTAATTTATTTTTAAAATAAGGTGTTAGAATTAGTAATCTAGAAAATGTCACTTCTGGTTAAGTTATATATAAACAAACCTGTTGAGCCAGTTCCCGAGTAGGGGCAAGAATTAAAGCTTGGCATTCTTGCAAAGTTATGTCAATCTGCTGTAATATAGCAACAGCAAAAGTTGCTGTTTTTCCAGTTCCAGACTGTGCTTGAGCTATGACATCAAATCCTACAAAAAACAAAAAAATACAGTAAAAATGAAAGGAGCAAGTTCAAATATGAAAACAATTTGATGACAGTTGGCAAAAATAAAATAAATATGAGTAGCATATTCAACAAGTATTTGTTAATTCTAATTGTGCCCACAAGATTTTGCAAAGAGTACTTTGAGTTTTCTATATGCTTGCTAATATAGTTCCATTTACCATACATTAGGCAGATCTAATTATCGCAAAAACAATTTTAAATGTGACATGCATGTGGAAGCTACACTTTATGCTTCCGAAATAACACTTACTAAATTCAAATTTCACAAAAACAAACCATACACATATACCAAAAGCCATAAAGCTAATAGGGTTTTAAAATCTTTTTGACAACTTTTGTACTTTAACAATAAACACATAATTTAAAGTAGATCTTTCATTAAGTGTGAAGAAAGGATCAAACAGAAATGTCAACCTTCTGGGTTCAATGGTTTTTGTTTTATACACTTTACCCTACACCTCCCTGGTCATTTCTCTCCTTTTACTTATTTTAAAAAAAATAAAGATGGTCATAAATAATTAAAACAAAGCAAGCGTAGATCCTTTTACAGCACAAAATGAAACTTTTTACAAGATTTACTAACAGTTTTGATGGAAAACCATTATATTCTGTAAACAGTAATAACTTTTCCCTAATTAAATGTTCCACAACAACTTCAATGACTTAAGTTTTACCACTGAATTTTACTAAAGTTGTTTAATAAAAACAGCTTCTAGACTTGCTAATTAACAATCCAGCAGTAAACTAATAAACTTTAAGTACATAATAGTGAAAAATGGAAATACTCGAGCACTTGTATTTGAGTGTATGTGTAAATTTTAAAGTTAACACTCCAAATGTAAATTTCATGGACCAAAATATATGCAAGCTTGGGTTTATATGGAAGCTGAAGAATCCCATACCGTTCAGTTTTTACTCTTAACCAGTCACATGCAACAGGAAGTTATTTCACACATTCACATTTAAACTTCTCCTCTATGTTGCTGATTATTTTTTTTGTTTAAAACTTTCAATATTGCTATTTTTCAGCAAAAGTACTGAACAAGTTTCATAAACACTGAAACTGTAGGCATTCCCTCACTATTAAAATACCAAAATGTCATTTCAATTAAGTTTAATCAATCATATAATCTTAAAAACACCACAAAATTAAAAAGCAACATTAACACCTTACATTTCAATCTTGACAATAATCCAAATACCATTTATTACATCATCTAATTCACTGTTTGTTATAAAATACCAGTGTTTACAACTGAAGGATCTCCTACACTCCTCACTTCATATACAGCTGGGTGATTTAATCAATTACCTAAAAGCAGCAATTACAAACTACCTGACTATTGAATATTGTAATTAAATAAATCAAAATTATTTCTAGTTATTACCGTTTTAGATTATTCCAACAACCGATTAACCTTACTGTGAAGGATCAAGGGTCAAAAGCCATATTCTTGCATTTAAAATTTTTTCCATTACCATTTGATGAATTCATGTAATTAAATTGTACATTATAAATGTACTATTCATACTATTCACTACCCAATTTCATAATTTAAAAAATACACAACCACTGATTTGTGTGTGTGTGTGTGTGTGTGTGTGTGTGTGTGTGTGTGTGTGTGTGTGTGTGTGTGTGTGTGTGTGTGTGTGTGACAGTAAGTGGAATACAGCACCAGTTAACTTTAATGTTTCTGATGTCAAATTAAAGACTAGTTTTGCACAAATTAGTAACTTGTATTATCACTATTTGAAAGCTAAATATAAAAAATAAATTATTTCTTACATTGTGAGCTATCTATATATTTAGTGGACCAAACACCAGCTACCCATTTACCTCCTATTTTTGGAAAGTCCCTTATATGCATGATCTGTGAATAACAAGTAAAATGCTCAAAAAGTGTTCCTTGTGGTTTTTCCCAACCATTTATGAATTTAATAGTGGCATGTTTCTTTTGAAACAAACCTTCACATCAATAAGTTGTCTTTAGCCCATTCAAAATTTCGTTTCTCTTTAACCTATAATTATAATGAACTTATGATATTAATATAGTATGTTTTTGGTTATTCAAATAACACACACACACACACACAACCTGAAAAATTTATTTCACATCCCACCCTGTGCCACATTTTGTAAAGCTTAACCTAAAACAAACCAACAAATATAAGGTCATAACAATAGTTTGCTTTAATTTTTTTACTGTTAAAAATAAATTCAAAATCTGTAGTTGCAAATAGTAAGTGTATATACACATAATGTACAAAAACTGAAATGTGATTACATTTTACAAAATACTAGCACACTAATACAAAGCCAAAACAGGCCATGCTGTAAAGACTAAAGGTCAGTTTTATATTCTTGGATATAATAAAAAACTGCATGTGCTACATCATTGTAACTTATATCTTTGCCAGCAATGCCTGAAAAATTGATACAATAAAATATCTTTCATTGAATATAAAACACCCTCTAATTAATGATGCACACCACATTCAAAAAGGGATTTAAGAAAGTTTCAGATCATTAGGAAGGAGTAAACAAGTTTCAAGAGTGTTAATAAATCAAAAATGTTAATTTGAAATGAAATAAAATGTACAACAAATTTAAAATTTTCATTACAATAATATTCTTCCTGCATTATTTAATCAAAATGCCACTCCAATGTTTCTTCCAACTCACTGTTATATTCTGAAGCTGAAAATTTTAACTGCTTGATTCATTATTGTCCCAAAGAATGTCATCTTGTGTTTATCTTCTGCGTTGAATAAATAACATTTCAAATATGATTTTCTAATAATACTGTCCAACACATTTAAGCTTTTGAATTCCACTTCACTGTTGTTGATACTGAGGCAGTTATTTTGCCAGTGTGTCAAAGCATGACTGTCTTTAATTAGCCAAGCATCATAATGCTTATAGTTACAATCTTTGAAATCACTTGTTAATGGGCATCAAAAGGTTGTAACTGACCTGTCATTCCACCAGATCACTGATTTTATGACTTAACCTATTCTTGATTTTACCATAAATGGCTACAAAATGAATCCACATTTCTCTCTCTCTGTCTGTGTGTAAACTAATACATCTTTGCAATAATTATCTTTTGGCAATGTTTTTCTGCTTGACATACAGTGGTAATTTATTTCCATCTGTAGTTACAGCATCACACTAACTCTTATAACCACCAAATACCACTATTTCCTACACATTCTTCTGCTTCCAACATTAAGATCTCTTTACAGGCAGTTTGTTATTTTACAGATCTCTGAAATACATTAAAATAGCAGCATCAATTTGGTGATATCCAATTACACTGCTAGAGGCACTAACATCAGTAATTGTGATGTTTTGTATGCATTTGTCTTTCTAGGCTAAGTTATTTTTAATATAGTCTAATCTGTTTGTTAATACAGAATGTTTTTTGAAAACCTTTCTTGTTTGAGGAAAATGTTTGGAGACTTTCGAAGAGTGAAATAATCTAATTTTAATATTATCCTAATTTTCAGAAAAGCAAGAAAAAAGGAAAGCTAAATTCAAAGCAGTATATACACCTAATGTTATGACACAATCTAGTTAGATTAAACATTTGAGGTACAATTTGCACTCATTCTACAAAGAAAAAAACAAAAGCATAATTGATATATACATCCTAATTGTTTATGGTGGTTATGATATTGGTCAAATCTCTCAAACACGTACAGATATCCTGATTTGATTGTGAATATAACAGATGAAAATGTTTTCTTAAAAACATTTAATAATCATGTGAAACTTGTAAATTTTTCCATGCATAAAAGAACTTTTAATATTAAAATGTAAATTACTCATGTTGTCTGATCAACATTCTGAAAAAAAAAAATTTTGAATAAATCTTTAAAATATCTTAAGTCTTAATTAAAAGTCTTATATTTTGTATACAAATGTCTTTTGTTTATTACTGACCTAGAAAATTTTATAAATATATGCATACAATATCAAAAATAGAATAATTACTCTCATGGACACCATTGTGGATCCCACCTAACTCCTAATAAAAGTGTTACTGCTGTATCCTTTGGCTTCATATCCTTTGAAAATTGCCTTACAAATGTACATCTTTGAATTGTTGCACAGTCAAGTCAAAAGAAATTTTGCAGTAATAAAATATATAGAAAATGTGTCACTCATACCACAGTATGAGTATGTGACAATACATTTATGTATTACATCTTATTACCCCTCTGTCTCTATACACTTTGGAAGTAGTCTGGCTGATATAGTTCTTACAGAATCATGTGTAGAAATCATGTAACATTAGTGATTGAGACCAGACAACCAGACATTAAGAAAGAGGTCCTTGTCTTGTCTCACCCACACTGAAGTGTTGTTTTTCTTCCATTTGACAACCTTCACTGTTACTGTCACATCTGCCACCTAAAAGCTGGAAGTGTGACAACAGAGAGGTGCTTTTGAAGGAAGGTTTGTGGGCCATAATTGAGAATATGAAATACTTGTAATAAATCATTTACATTTAACAGTGTATTCATTATAACATACTGATGGTATATGGCAATTATGTTCATAGTTTTAATTAAGAATTAACATGTAAGAATCATGAAAGTGTGTGGCCAAGCAGTAGTTTTCAGTAAGTTAATTTCAATTTATAGCAGTGTATGAAAATAGTTTAGTAAATGTTAAATTATCTATTACATTCACTTCAACATATAATGAATAGTGGCAAAACTGTACAGGTTTAACAGCATCTTGGAATAAGTATAACGAACTGATACACTTAGCTATCAAATATTCAACAGGTAATAATGCAGCAACTCGTGAATTTGTAAATATGTTTTTGAAGAAACAAATAATGCTTTGGCATCATTGCAAAATAAGAAATTTGTGATCAACATATCTAAAAATTAATATCTTTATTTCAACTAAAAGTTAACATTTACTAGGTACATAACTACTTAAATGATGTATAAATACTGAAAAAGATTTTATAACCTCATGAATGATATAATAATGCTACTAATTCCTACAAATGACTATGAAAATCTGTATAACCTTCAGATAATTATCAAATATTTTTAAATAAAAAAACTTTTCAGTTGTTTTCACCATCTTATCTCTGTATTAGTTAGGTCAATTTGACCAATCTTGTAACCATCATCTACACAACAGAAATGTTTAACAAACTCTCTCTCTTTCACACTCACACACAGTACAGACGTTTTAGTTGTGAAAGGCCTTTAAAAGAAACCTGCCCAGACTTTTATTGGATCAGTATTTTGGAAAATAGTCACATGTCAGTTTTAATAGATATTACTTAAAAATAAATTCTTAAGCTTCAAATAATTTTCTTAAACCATAGAACTCACATTCAAAATTTTATTCTACTATTTTATGATCTTATGTCATTAAATTCAATATAAAACTGTAGATAACTCATTTATTTATTTATTATACATTTAATTTCTTGATTTAAAAAGTAAATATTTAAAAAATACACCTAAAAACATTGATTTTGTGTCATGTAGTAAGTCAAATGAAACAGTGATTCAAATTAGATTTCTGTGATGACAAAAAAGTCTAGTTTTGAACAAATCAGGTACTCAAATTACTAAAATTTAAAAACTAAAATATAAAACAAAAACATGTACATACTTTTATATGAGCTATTATTACCTTTAGTAGTCAAACACAGTGCCCCTCCCCACTTACCTCCTTCGATTTTTGGAAATGATCTCGTTTGTATACACTTAAATATATAAATGACATGAGAAATACACCCAAAATGGTTTTGTCAGCCATTTTCAACCAATGACATTTCTTTGATTCTAGACAAACATTTGTGCTAGTAAGTCAAGTTTTTCTGTTATTTTCTTTTTTAATCTACATACAGCTCCATTACTAAACTTGACAAATAACAGACTTCTATGAAACCAATAGAGTATTTCATTTTCTGGTTCTTCAAAAATATATATAAAATCTAAACAGATTTTTGTTTCACATTCTGTGTGGAAAATTGCTTAAGGCTTTACAAACTACAATAAGCAGCAATTAAGTTCAAGGGTCATAACTAGAAAATACTGTTTGCTTTACTTCTTTACTGTTCTTTGTTGTAACAAAAACAAAATATAAAATGTTATTCATAAATACCAACAATATATATACATATATAATGTATTACAACTGAAATATGATTGTATTTTACAAAATACTACTCCACTAAAACACAACCAAGTCACTTATACTCTTGGATATAATAACGAGTGCAAGTGTACTACATTATTGTTATGTATAACATGATGACACTTAAGCTATTTAAGTTTAAAATTTGAGATATAATCTGAAATTATTCTTGAAATAAAAAAGCAATTTATATTTACTTCATAATTTTTTATGGTGGTCACAAAAATCAGTCATATAAAATGTTTTTCTTTAAAAACATTTGATCATCTAGAAGTCAGATTTCATGTGTGAAATGTGAAAACTAATGGATAAAAGTAATTTTAAATTTTAAGATAAAAATACTCTACATGTTCCTTACTCAATATTCTAAAAGAAAATGAGAAAATGTTTAAAGTATCTTAGGATTTAATTTAATATTTCTTAAATATTGTGTACAAATGCCTTGTAATGTTTACTAAGAACCCTGCAAAAGTTTATACACATAAGCATATATTATTAAATATCATAGCATAATTGCTGTTAAAAGATATATTCGTGCTAAAAAGCAGGGTGAATTTCACCTAACCTTTACAGAAAGTTTAGTATATTAATTAGTAAGCATTTATATGTAGAAATTTAAAATATGAACCACCTTATCTACAATAGCTATTTTCATGATTTGCTTTCTAATTCTAAATACAAAGGGTAATTTAATTTCAAAATAATCCCACAACATAACCAAAATCATTTGGAATTCTTTAGTTAACTGCAACTAACATCTGGCAGACAACCTTACCTTTGATACATGGAACAATGGCTCTCTGTTGAATAGCTGAAGGTTTCTCAAAACCATAAGCATATATACCTCGTAAAAGTTCTTCTCGAAGGTTCATATCATCGAAGTTATCAATAACTTGTTCCCAGTTACTCTAGATATGACAATGTAAAGCAAGTTTTCAATAATTTTGTTCTAGTGTGGAAACAAGCAAATTCACTAATCTAATTTCAGTTACTTAAAAATGAAACAAATAACTTGACACTTTTCACAAAACCTTTTTAAACATTTCATGTCTGTTATTGAAATTAAATGTTCAAGACATGAAAGACAACAAATAACTGAAGTCTCAGTTTTGAAGAATACATCAATATCATTACATATTTTTTTCACATAACTAGGCCACAAACTTTATTTTTAAAACCAAAAGTAATAGTTATATCCTTTTATGTGGGAATCTTGTGTTTTCACTTCAGATATTTATAAATAAATTTATTAATGACATTTTTCAATTACTTCACAAAAGTTAAAAAAAAAAAAAAAAATCGGCTCCAGTGTAAACTGTTTTACTAATTAATCACATTTATTCTACTCTATTATTCTATAAAACTTTGATGATCATACAGACTAAATCAGAAACATTCTCTGTTTACTACTTTTGAGTCACAACACTAAAATTAATCTGACAACCTAGGATTGAAAAAATAATCATCAGAAATATGAATTTGTATTAAATAGACAGCTATACTAGCTGAAAAAAAAATAACTGAAAACCCTGATTTCAAATATTTAATTTAATTAATTAATCAATGTTCATAAGTAATCAATTATACTAATCTAATGTAGAATACAAGTGCTTGGACTGAAATTCTACAGTCCCACTGCTCATGACCTTCCTATACTATAATTAAACATTAAAAATCCAATATGCTAAATTTTTTGTTATACATAGAAAAAGTAAAGCTAAATATTACAAATCTATCTGACTGACCCACCCTGACAACCAGTGAAATGAGTTGAAGCTGTAGTCTTGAGAAGCTAGGTTGTATGCAGACACTTTAGGTAAGGAGCAAGACAAGCCCGAGTTCTAACTACGATAAACAAAACTAACAAAGAAATCTTTTACATTTTGAAACTTAGCATAAAGCACTTTCCCCTATGGATAAAAATCAGCAGTTAAAACACAAGATAATTAATTTACAAATACTTAAAGCAGTATTTCCCTGTATGATTCATATTGGTGCTCCAGTGTCATTTGCTAGCAAGTGGAAACAAACATTAATCATTGTCCTGGCGAAAACAAAATGAAAGTGATGCTAAAAGTATAAAAATGATGACATATGGAAAAATGAAATGAAAACCTTGCAAGTAGATATTTTTCCATGTAAAGTCATTAGTGCTACAATCATATTTAAAAATAAATTAGATTACTGAAACAACAATGCTTAAAAACATGCCATGATAACAAATCTATGTATAAAAATCTAAAAATAGGCAAGGGCTCTTCCAAGAAAGTAATGTAATCCCACCTACTAGTGTTACACAAAATTGGTTTGAAGAGCATGGTAGTGAGTTTAGTTTTCTTACACAAATGTAAAACTATTATTGTATAATATAGAAAAATATATTTAAATCAACTTTGAGTGATTCAACTTGAGTATTATCTTCTGTACAATTGTTAAGATTAGAATTTTTTTTTATATTTCATTCTCTTTATGGTGAGAGTGACTATCCTTATATTTGCTATTTCCTGATAGTTAGTCTAGGTATACCATTCATCTCAAATAGAGATCACAAAACTAACTCCGTGGCAGCAAGTGAAACAATCTTCTTCAAAATTACAGTAACCTTCTACACTCAATCTTGCATGAAACAATGTTGATGACTTTTTTTATTTAAATATGTATTAACAGTTATTTGTGCTTTAAGTTTTAGTATCAAAACTTAAAATGTATTACTTTTTAGACCTTATATATTATTACAAATTGATCAACAGAAATTACTTTTCTGAGAAACTACAATGAACAAGTTTCATCTGAATAAACTGTCTTAACTAGGATTATTTACAATATAATATTAAATATTAAGATCTTAAAATTATCAAAATTTAACTTTCACTGAAACTTCACAATATATCAAGTCAAATGATGAATATTAACCCTTTCAGAAGGGGTAGACATGACAAACATCTGTTCAACTAGGGAATAAATTTTTTGCAACAAAACTAGCAAAATTTTGTTAAAGTTAACAAGTATCTTGTGCACACAGGCATTATTTTTATTATATTTGGTGATAAACATTTACCTAAACTGTAAATAGTTCAAGTGAGATAACTAAATATAAACATGCTTTTATATTTCATTTGCATAATGTAAATATCAAGTTAGTTTTTTCAAATTTGTCCACCACAAAGAACTCATCATAAACAATGTGCAATGAACTAATTAAAACTAGGAAAGAAAAAATAGGCTTTAATTGTTTTTTAGAATATCTGTAGATATTTTTGGTTATATTCTCAATTCCAGGTTTTTCCCCTTTTCACATTAGTTAATTGTTTTATTTTCCTTTCTTTACCATTTTACTCACTGACAAGTCAGAGGTATATGACAGTATCTAACAGACATGCAGCAAAAACTTGTGCAACACAATACCGTAAAGCCTAGACCTATATAAAATATAATGTATATGTAAACATATTTAAACCTTTTAATTATGCATTTTAAAACATTAATATATAATTAAAATACAATATTAATATCTAAATACCATTTAAAAAGTATTTCTGTAATACATTTAGGAAAGAAACAACTTTAAGTGCTACAGATGATCAAGCAGCCAGCTATTCTACAGTCAATTATGTCATCTGTGACAATAAATGCACAATTTTAAAAATTTCCGTTGTCAGAATTTCTATTCCATACTCATTGACAAAGTTATTTCTAATGAGTAAATGTGTATGTAATGTCTAATGGTAAGCTATAAATTTGTTGAAGGTGGACACAGCACCTGTCAGGGGTTGGAAAAAAAATACTTGTTTCAACTGCATGTACTCCTGTAGGGAACTTTCAAATGTACAAATCAAAAGATTATACAAGAATCTTGGAGTCAAGGCAGATGTACCTTAACACAACGGTCACTGTATTACTAAAGATACCAGGTGCCAAAGTAAAAATTTTCACAGCTCACTGTTCACTTTACAAGGAATATGATGTTTATGTACTTTAAACGTTTCTTTGGAATAAGACTTAAAACTTGTATAAAACTTTGAATCATACAGTATAATGCCAATTTCATTTAAATACACTGGTAATTAAAGGTGTTTATTTAAATTTAAATATAACAGTGACTGGTGTAAAAGTGTTTAAATGAGTACCCAACTGAGAAAGAGTTCATATGATTTCTATTTAAAGCATTTTCAAAAACCAAATATAATAAAGCATGATATTCAAAACAAACTCTTGGCATACAAGAAAATTGAACAAAAACTTTGGAGACAAATGCCCTAAATTCTGCTCCAAACCTTAAAAATATGCCTGTTCTATCTGCAAATGTGCAGTTTCCCTTTCAACCTATTCTCACAAATGTATTGAATAATTTTGTTGTAGTTTCAAGTTAACCTTAATTTTTTTTTTTATGAAGCATTTTTAAAAAATATTTATGCAGATCAAAAAATGCCACTTAATTATCTGTAAATTTTAAATTTTAAAGACTAAAATAACTTAAAGCTCATAGTCAAAATTCTGAAAACAATTCATAAGTAAATCTATAATTAAAATACCTTAACATTTATTAATGTAGAAAAGTTTGTAAATATATGCATATATTATCAAAACTAAAATAATTGTTCTCACAGACACCTTTGTGGAATTCACCCAGCTTGTTTTATTATTGCTGTATCCTTTGACTTTATACCATTTGAGAATCAACCTATGAATGCACATCTCTGAACATCTGCACAGTCAAGTGGAAAGGAATTTTGCATTAATAAAATATATAGAAATTGTGTAACTCCTACCACAGCATGCATATGTGACAATACATTTATGAATTAAGTCTTAACTACCCCTCTGTCTCCATATACTTTGGAAGTAGCCTGGCTTATACAGTTCATACAGAATCAGGTTCAGAAATCATGTAATTTCAATGACTGAGACCAGACAACCAGACATTAAGAAAGAGGTCCTTGTTTTGTCTCACCCACATTAAAATTTTGCTTTTCTTCCACTTCACAACCTGCACTGTTACTGTCATATTTCCCAACTAAAAGCTGGAAGTGTGACTACAGAGAGGTACTTTTGATGGAAGGTTTTTCAAATCAAATCTAACAGTACATGAAACATTAACAAATAGCCTAACTGGACATCAAATCTGCTTTCATAGAACTTGTTAAAATAAACCAATACACAGTTGCAGCACCACTAGCACAAGTTAAACAATAAATAAACTGCACTCCTAGCTCATTCAATAATGATAAATATTAGTTTGAAAAATGTTTTCATTTTAAAGCAGTATATAAAATTTGAGTTTCATATCATCCCTAAAATATTTCTGATTAGTATATAGATCAGTGATTAAATACGATTGATTGAGTGAATGATTGTTTTATGACAAAGCAACGAGGCTATCTGTGCCAGACATCCAGTAAAAATGTAAAAAAAAATAAATGTAGTAAAAGACAAATGGAAATGACAGTAAAAAAAAAAAAAGTATAAAACCAATGTTGACACCTACTCTACAACATTAAGATAGAAGGCAGAGGATAAGAAGTTGTAAGGTATTTACTCTAGCAAAAAGGTAATGATTATAACCCGCCAGGAAGACTAACAGGTAAGTTCAAGACTCACCGTCAGTCTTTCCAGTCCTGGTTCCGGGTTATGAGTCAATATGGCCAGTACTAAAAAGTAAAGTAGTAAAAGTGTGAAACGATATGCAGCAAAAGTATAATAACAACTCGCCAGGACGACTAACACGTAGTTCAAACAGTAGCGTTAGTCACCTGAAGTTGGTCTTTCCAGTCCTGGTGTCAAGTTATTTAATGTTCTGGCCATTGTCCAATGTCAAATTGAATGACTAATTAAAACTGTAAGAAAGGAGCGGCAATTAAAAAGGTGTTATGAATAAATATGCAACCCTTAAATGAGATGAAAAAGATTAATGGCCATTAAAAAATTAATAACGTTATCAAGGTGGACAGAGTCACCATTACCAATAACTCTGTCCAATGTTACAGACTGACCCTGGGAAATGATGAGTTAAAAAACTGTTACCAATGCATAGCCTAGTGAGAACAACTTCTTCCTTCTGAACTTTACAGAAGCTGAATGGTCAAACTCCAATTTTGGGTTTGATTTGAAAAAGTTTGTTGTTGTGTTGCTCACTCCAAGTGAACTGCCAACTGGCACGGAGACAAGCCTTGAAGACAACACCATAGTCCATGTACAGAATAGGCATAGGGGTTATGGTGCTGAAGCACACATATTTAGCTGCCATGTCTGCAATCTTGTTCCTGCAAATACCAACATGGCCTGGTATCCAGAAAAACTAGATTGAAGTAGCTGCTAATGAGAAATGGGCCAGTCAGTTTCAAATATCAGCAAGAATAGGATGTGAGCTAACGTGTAGCGATTCCAAGGGAAGTATAGAACTAAGCAAATCAGTATAAATAGCACAGTTGGAGTACTGCTCAGCTGCAATATGATCCAGGGCAAGAGATATGGCATACAGTTCAGCAGTGAACACAGAAGCTGTAGAGGGGATTCTGCGCGCAACTACTGACCCATAACAAACCATAGCAGAGCCCACTGAATCACCTGATTTGGAACCATCTGTATAAATGGGAACTGAATGATTGTTTGAAAGATATTCATTGAATAAAATACAGTACTTCCAATCTGGAGCATCTGCCTTTTTTAGGTGACTGAAAGAAAGGTCACATTTGGGGGCTGTAATAAGCCATGGTGGGATGGGCCGACCTGTGGAATCTGCAATGTTATCCAAGGACAGACACAATTCATCCAATTGCACCTGGCCAAACGGAGCAATGACAGATCGTCTGTTCTCAAAAAGTACTGCCCACCGAGGAAGGAAAACACATTCCCAGGTGGGATGCTTTGGTAAGGAACGAAGTTTCGAAGTATATTGTAAAGATAGTTGCAAACAGCAAAGGTGTAGAGAAGGTTCATGAGATTCAATGTATATGCTTTGAACTGGAGAGGTACAGAAAGCCCCAGTGCAGAGTCAAAGTCCTTGGTGATGAATGGGGTCCACTATCTTTAAGGCTGAGGGTCTGGCAGAGCCATAGACCATTGATCCATAGTCGAGTTTTGATCTAATAAGAGCACGATATATCTTTAACATTGAACAGCGATCTGCCCCCCAACAGGTAGAAGAGAGGGCACAGAGGATGTTCAGTGCTCTTGTGCATTTCACCTGAAGCTGCTTTAAGTGTGGTATAAAGGTCAGTTTACGATCAAAGATAAGCCCCAAGAACTTTGCCTCCAGGACCACTGGCAGCAAAACTTCACCGATATGAAGTTCAGGATCAGGGTGAATACCTCATCGATGGCAAAAGTGGATGCATACAGTTTTGGAGAGAGAAATTAAAGCCATTCACCAGAGTACACTTCCGTACACGATTGAGGGCAGTTTGTAGTTGCCGCTCAATATATCTCATGTTTGACAACTGACATGAGATGTGAAAGTCGTTGACATACAGCCCATTCACAACAGTGAGAGGGAGTTGTTCAGTGATGGCATTTATCTTTACACTGAAGAGTGTAACACTCAATACACAGCCTTGAGGGACTCCAAGTTCCTGTACAAAAGAATGGGAAAGTGTCGAACCCACACAAACTTGGAATCTCCTGCCCATTAAAAAAATATTTAATAAACATGTGTAGAAGGCCACGTAACCCATATGTATGGAGGTCTCGCAAAACGCCATACCTCCATGTTGTGTCGTAAACCTTCTCTGTGTCAAAGAATATTGATACAAATTGTTGGCGGTTGAGAAAGGCTTCTCTGACAGATGTTTCAAGACGAATTAGGTGGTCTATGGTGGAGTGCTGTCAACGGAACCTCGAGAGGAGGTTGTTTGATTCAAGGAACCAAACAAGACGAGAATTAACCATCCTTTCTAAGGTCTTACAGAGACAGCTCGTCAAAGCAATTGGACGATAGTAGAATTAACCATCCTTTCTAAGGTCTTACAGAGACAGCTCGTCAAAGCAATTGGACGATAGTTTGAAGAAATCTTTGGATCTTTCCCAGGCTTAGAGAAAGGTAAAATAATAGCCTTGCGCCAGGCATTAGGAAAAACATTCTCCTGCCAAATGCGGTTGAAGACAATCAGAAGGACATCAAGAGAAGCAGGAGATAGATGGTGCAGCATGTCATTATGAATATCATCAGGTTCAATAGACGTACTGGCAGACCGATGAAAGGCCATTTTTAGTTCCAACAGGGTAAAGGGACAATTATAGTCAAAGAAACAGTCAGGAAAGAGGTGATCGCTCTGCCCGAGTCTTGATGGCCAGGAAGGTGGAGGAACAAGCAGAAGTGCTAGATACCTGGCAAAAGCTTTCACCTAGTGTCACCTCCTGACCATCAGAGAGTAAGATCGAGAGGGGGACAGAATGGTAGTGCCCATTAACCTTTCGAATCCTGTCCCATATGATCTTGGAACTGGTGGTAGAAGA
This sequence comes from Carcinoscorpius rotundicauda, assembly GCA_011833715.1. Lineage (NCBI taxonomy): Eukaryota > Metazoa > Arthropoda > Merostomata > Xiphosura > Limulidae > Carcinoscorpius > Carcinoscorpius rotundicauda. Next base: position 56,445,271 of record CM022395.1, read on the forward strand.
TATGCTGGTTGTGAAGTTAATCCAAGATTCCTTTTGGCTTTGACGTCTTACCCACCTAGCATGTGCACGGGCCCATTGGAGAGCAACCCGGTTTAAAAGTGTGGGATATCTACAAAAAGTATCCCAGGCCTGTTTTTGAGCCTTCCATGCTAAGTGGCAAGCAGGATTCCACCATGGACGAGGATATCGTGTCGAGATTTTAGGAATACACCGAGCTTGTATAATACAGTCAGTTACTGCTGCTACACAGTCGTCTATTTATGGCTGATTTACGATGGCAGGATCAAGTTCTGTGAGAGCAGTGAAAGTGGACCAGTCTGCCTGATCCAGCTTCCACCAAGGCACGCAGGTAGGGTGGCATCGACCACAGCCAGTCTCTCTCAAAAGGATCAGAAAATGATCACTGCCTAGTGGATTACTGTCAACCCTCCATGTAAAATGGGAGAATAATGAAGGGGAGCAAACTGAGAGATGAATAGTAGTAAAGGTGCATGAAAGTAAGTGGAAGAACCAGTATTGAAAAGAGAAAGATTGTGATCAGAGAGCATCTGCTCAACAGATTGACCCCTCCCATCAATAATAGCACTTTCCCAGAGGGGATGATGCCCATTAAAATCCCCCAGGATTAGAAATGGAGATGGCAACTGTTCAACAAGAGCATCAAGTTCTGATTGATCATATGTTTCTCCAGGGGACAGGTACAGAGAACAAACAGCGATGGTGTGACCCAAGGAAACACGGATGGCTACGGCCTCCAAGGGTGTGTGGAGTACATCACTATAAAAAAAATTTTATATTTTTAGTAAAATGTTTTAAACCAACAATACTGTCATAATTAAAAATATTTTTTTTTTATTTTAGGTTGAAAGTATGATCCCTAAAGCCTTTTCAAATATGCAATAATATAAAAAGTAAATCCAATGAAAAAAATCTAAATTTTTCATTTACCTACTCAAAACACCTGCAATTTTACTTCTCTTAACAAGCACTGAAAGAGATCACATTTCTTTGCAAACCATTTATGAAATGCAAGTTGCAAGATTTTAGAAACTTCAGAGAGTTTTGATTTAGCTAAGATGTCCACTGCTGTGAACTTAACATGGACCTGGTACAAGTACACAACAAGAGCACCAGAGCAGACCAAATTAACTGCAAGCTCTTCCCATAGATTCAGACATGGCCAGGCCAGAAAAACTGGATATTAACAGATGTAGAAAAATGGGCCATTTGTTGTTGAATATCAATGAGAACTAATGTGAAGCAACTGTAGGGCCAACAAAGCCAAGAGTCAGTGTAAATAGTACAATCAGTGTACTAAATAGCTTCTACATGATGTAGGTAAGAGAAATAGCATACAACTCAGCATTGAACCCAAACAGTAGATGGGATCCTACAAGCCACAACAAACCATGATGGAGCCCACAGTCACAATTTGAAACCATTAGAAAAACAAATAGAAAAATAGTTCAAATGATGTTCAAAGAGAAGACAGTAATTCCATACTAGAGTATCTATCTTCATCAGATGACTCAAGGAAAGGTTACAGATAAAAATAGTAATAAGCCATGACAGTATGGACTGATCAGTGGAGACATCATCCACTGATACACACATACCAGCCAAATACAACTGCAGGTGATAAGTTGCAATAAGAATTAAAGCTGATTAGTATTTCTGCAAAGAAAGCTTCAAAAAGCAGAGATTAATAGGATTCAGTATACAAACTATGGAATAGAAAGGTGTGGAAAGCTTCTGTGCAAAGAGAAATGGGGTCCAGTATTTGAGGCTGAGGACGTAGCAAAACCATAGACGGAAAACCCATAATCCCATTTGGATCTAGAATGGGCACAATATATCTTAAGGTGGAAGAGAGGACAAAGGATTTTCAGTGTCCTAGTACATTTGACATATAGTTGCTTTATGTGAGGAAGGAAAGTAAGCTTGCAGTCAGAAAAAAGCCCCAAAAACTTTGCCTCACGAACTAAGGAAAAAACATTAAGACAACTTTGGATCAGGGTTTGGAACTCACTGGTGACAAAATGCATACAAACAATTATGGAAAAAGAAAACTGTTTGCTGTGGTCCACTGCAACAAGCAATTGATAGCAGTCTGAAGCTATTTCTCAATAAGCTTCATATTTGGCAACTAACACGATGTGGAAAGCATCAACACAGAGCTCACTTGAAACAGGAGGAAGTTGTGTATTCATTCCACTGATCTTGATATTGAAAAGTGAGACACTCAAAACTCAACCCCATGTGAAAGAGCATGTAAATGTAAAGCCCATATGAACTTAAAATCTCCTATCAAGTTAAAAAAATTACAAATAAAAATCCACAAATGACCATGCAGCCCACTTGAATCTGGTTCTACTAAATGTTGCACCTCCACATTGCATCATGAACCTTTAAGATCAATAAAAGACAGAAAAAAGATGTTCTATCTTGAGAAAGGCTTTCCTGACCAATATTGAGTCAAATCAGGTGATCCACAGCAGAATGCTATTGGTGGAACCCACACTGGGTGAGCAAAAGGAGATTGTATAATTCAAGGGACCAAAAAAAAAAAATACAAACATTAATCATTCTAAGATATTGCAGACAGTAAATCAAATCAATTGGACAATAACTAGAAGAAATCATTAATCCTTCCCAGGCTTAAAAAAAGTAGAATAGCCTTGCATCAAGTATCACAAAAAAATGTTCTGCCAGATCAAGTTGAAAACACACAAGAGCAATATAGGCAGAAGAGATGGCACAGCATATTGAGTAGCAAGGATAAAGAACATATGCTGGTCAACCAACAGAACTATCCATAAATCCATTCTGGCATTAACAAAAGCTACCAAAAGGTTAATGCATCACAAAGTTTCAGGAATGTTTCCTGAAAGTAAAGACACACAGGATGATAGAAATCAATCATGGCTTTGATGTCATGCACACTAGAACAAAAACAATGAAAGTTCCATTGTATAAAAAGTAACGATTTTTTACTTAAGTGAGGAAGTATTAGACAGACAATCCTTCTATTTATAACCACACCATTTTCCTTTGTCAGAAGGTCTGTCGACCTCCATTGATCCTGCTCCAAGTCAAGTGGGCAGGTCTGTCATTAAAAACACATATTTCAGCAACTGAGGGTATGAATGAATGAATAACCATTTTGTATCTTGGGGCCAATGAAGATGGATCCAAGCAAACATCAAAAGCTAGGGCCAAAGGAGGTGTCTTGGCTGGAGAAATGGGAGAGGATTTTCAATGTGAGGATGTTCTTTAAATCCTTTTCAATTATCACTCCTCTGGAGGAATTCAAAATAACTTGGGGTGTGATCTCAACAGGTATATCCCCAATGAGATTCGACTTCAGGAAGAGTTTGCTACATGTAGGTATAGATGTTTCCATCAAAATATCTTCAGAATGCAACTTCCCAAGTGACTTAGGAGAGCCAAGAAGCCCTTCTAAATGAAAAAGGAGACATCTGCCCAAAGAATATATCAGATAAAGAATGAAGAATTAAAAAAATTAAGGTACAAGATACAACTTCAGTGGTGATTGTGTAACAGATTCATCCAAAAGTAGTCATTTACCTTTAAGCTGTTTTTTTTTTTTTTTTACTATTATTTTAGAGTTGGAGGATCCATAAAAAGCAGAGAATTATTCAGTGCTCATTGACTCCAACCTCTATGCAGTCCAATAACAGGACATACTTTAATGCCAAAGACACTGCAGCAATGCTGGGACTTTGTAAGCACTATATCCAAATACCCCACAAAGTCAATGCCCACAACACCCAACAGAACAATGTACTGAACCCTGAAGAGGCTACCTTTGCAATAATTAAAAGGCCCAAATGGTATATTAAGATATCCCAGATGCCACTTTACTACCAGGATCCTTTCCTCCCCTTCACAGACTAGCACGTGGGTGGATATTCAGATCTAAGAGGAGTTGTACTGAAAGTACAGAACCTTCTCTGGAAGGTCCCTTCTAGTACCACACACAGGAATTCACTTAGAAGCTTAGCCAGAGATGTAAACTGAAGACAACATACGACAATCAAGCCTTGATATTTTAACCTTTTTACTGCAAGTCCAAAATACTAGCAACTAAGCCACTTCGGCCCTATTTATAAGCAGATTTAAAGAACAAAGTATTCCATAAATACAACCATTATCCACTGAAAATAAAAAGGTAGTCTTCTCAGTAAGTTAAATACCAGAATGTTAACATATATGAACTAAAATAAATATTTTAGTAGCTTGCACAGATGTTATTTAAGCCATCAAAAATTAAAAACTATAATTTTTTTTCAGTTGTTCAACTAATAGAATGTGGTAGCTTATCAAGGTTCACTTTTAATTAATAAAGAGCTTAAATCTTTGGCTATTATCAAAACTGGGGACCTATTAACATAAAACTACAATTTTTTAAAAATACAAGTCCTTCTCCAGGTGAACTGCAAGTTTGATATCCCCCAGGTTTACATCTTTTCCCCAAATATATTTAACGATTAACACAATTTGTATATAAAAATTTCCCTACCTCAATAATACCATCAGGTTCCATGCCAGGAGGACCATCATATTCTTGATCCACTCCTCTCCTTTCATCTGATTGATATCTAAAAAGAAAAAACTTAAGAGGAAATACAGGAAATAGTGGAAAAATTCATTAAATGTAAGTACCAGGACTGTCATGTTTGACAACTGCAGACTTATAATATGAAATAAGCTTGGAAACAAAAAAAACTTTTGCACAGCTTGCTTACCTGAAAATAAACTAAAAATTGCCCTGTCAGACAAAAACAAACTACAGATCATGAAAAGTCAAACAAAAATAGAAAACAGACGAAGGTAGATAGATTGTAGATGCTGCTTTTACAAAAAGGCATACAGCAGTAAACAAGTTGAGGTTAAAAAGGCATGTTCAATTAGCACTGAGATACAAATCTTTAACAGACTTGAAATCAGACTAATTGTAATAAGGAGCTTTTTCTCCTAAAATTTACTGTTGAATGAAACAAAGTATGAACAAAACTTGTCAGCAGCTAAAGTGTGTAGGATTTAAAAATTACTGGTATCAAAAGAGCTTTTTCTTTTTTTAGTACACATGGATAAATGATATTTAAAATTACTAAAATTGCTTAATGTAAATGATAGGAACAGGAATAGTTCTTGTTGAAGGGTTCCTCATCTAGATGCAGGAACGAATTACTCTACTGTTACAAGGCATAAATAAAAGAAAAAAATTTAAAATTTTATAATGGAGACTGAAAACCTTGACAGGGAAACAAGAGATTGGGAAAAAATATGTAAAGTAAACTAAGTGAAAAATTTAAAGACAAGTAACAATTTCACTAAAAAATATTAACATCTCATGTTAGTCATTTATATTAGTGCTACCAATAAGTCATTAATTTCAAGATATTCAAAACTTTTGAAAAATTAATGCATGTTTATGACATTATTCAGTTTTACACAAAAAATTTAGATGAGAAGCAGACTACACTATCATTTAAACAATGTCTTTCAATAAATACTGGAAATACATAAAAGGAAATAATTTTGGCTCAAACATTGCAAATTTAGCTTTATATAAACTTGAATTTTGATTCACAACACTTAAACAAAAACATGCGAGAAGACTGTAAAGCTATAGCACTTGTGAAAATACAAATGCTGCCCTTACAATTATGATAGTTTTATTGGCACTACCAAACATGTAATAATATTTCACACAAGAGAAAAAACAGTTTATAGTGGAAATTTGATAAGTTATTATCTAATCACATACATGAATGTTTTTTTGGGTTTTTTTTAAATCAACTTCACCACAATCCAATAAAAGGAGATTATGTAAATTTTCTAAAGTTTTGTTTGAGGATAAGTATGACAGCCCCCTGTCATACGAACAGTAATTATAAACTTCATAAAAATAACCTTAAATTGTTTCGAAGAAACGTGTTTTCTATTCTGTTCAATCTCAAGGCATACAAGCAGTGAACTGTTGCTAGTGGTAGGACAAATAGTACTTTAGATTACACACACACACACACACAGAAATATAAAAGAAGTAAAATTAGGATATTATTTCACAATGTGGATTATGGGTTAGAATACATTTGAAATATCGTTTTCAGCTGGGGCTCTATATCTTATGGACATCATATTAGTGGAAAGTTTCAGTAGATCTACCAGAATACTTGGGATGAAAAGATTGTCATAAAAAGATACACAAAATCTTGGAAACTTTTCTCATCATAAATTAAAGGTTTATTTCAAATTTTGCACAAAGCTACACAAAGGATATCTGCACTAGCCATCCCTAATTTAGCAGTGCAAGACTAGAGGGAAGGCGGCTAATCATCACCACCCACTACCAACTCTTGGGCTACTCTTACCAAGAAATAGTGGGAATGACCATCACATTATAATGCCCCAAAAAATGAAGGGTGAGCATGTTTGGTGTGACAGCATTTGAACCTGCAACCCTGAGATTACACCCAAGATTATGTGTTGAGTGCCTTAACCACCTGGCCATGCTAAAGGAACTCTTAACTGAAAAGATAAGATTAAGAGAACTAAATCTATTCATCATCTTTTTTGTACTAAATTCTGACTATAAACTGACCAGTGTAACCATGAAACTACACTATTCAAGTGCATCTTCTTAAAATTTAGAAAATTTGTAATAAATGCTACAAGACTGTTGAATGCAAAAACAAATTTTAATATTTCTACAACAGATCATTCTGAATGTAGAAAGCTGTCATCAAGTAAGCTTAAGTAAAGTTATTTCAATGCTAAAAAATATATTCTTTATCTTAGTTTTATATTTCATTTGAATAACTTTTGGAACCCTCTAAATGGATAATTTTTGGTGAAAAATTCATCTATTAACTGTATGGAAAATACTGAAAGATATAAAAATAAGGTAAAGAATTTTAAGAACATTGCACCATAAATGGCAATTACAATAATTTATCTTATTTTGTAATTTGGACAGTATTAAATTAGTCCAACAAGCAAAAAGACATCCAGCAGGCATGTAACATTTTAGAATAAACAAAGTTTCAGATTACATGTTGTGATAACACATTTTACTAAAATCACTTTGTTTTGTTTTTTGTACAACTTATTTTATATTTTACATTTCAGTTACTTTGGTCAGATAAAAGTAAACAAGCAATAGATTTATCATCTACCTTGGCTCTAAACCAATTTAGCCAAGATATCTGCTTTTATAACTGTCCAAAAAAAAAATAATCATGCTATAGCTTTCAAGCAGGATTCTGGAGCAAAACTAGGTATTAAAACTGTATGCCCTCATTACTATATTTATCTGGTCTTTAAACTTAGCTAAAAATAGGTTAAAATTTTCCATTTTTCTTCAGAGCCTTGACTTTAGTCCACAAATATCAATTTTATTTACAAACAAGCAGCCTTCATGGAGAAAAATAGCATATTGTCAAAATCAAGTAGATTATAAAATGACCTTTATTGGTTACAAACATCTTTAGAAAGTATATAGGAGCAAAAAAGTAATTTCAAAAGCATGAAGAGTTAGGTGGAGCTTTTGCCATGGATAACAAATATAATACCTCAGAAAATAAACGAGATGCTCTTATTTTTGGAGCCCAACAGCTTGCAAATCTGATTGAAACTGAAACCAATAAAAAAGGAACAAAATCTAAAAAAGGGAGAATACTGAACACAGGATACATGAAACAGCAAGCTGAAGGACAAGAATTTACTTTAAAGTTTCCTTTCAACATTAATCATTTTGAAACAGGCAATATGACTACATACTGCAACACAAAAATACAAACATCTAGTCCAAGTAGCTCAAGTCTCATAACACTATTTGAACATGTATTATATTGGTCTTCTAGTCCAGTGGTCCCCAACCTTTATACCCTGCACCACTAAAAAATTTTAACATGTTCTCACAGTAATTATTGGAGAGTAAAGATGAAGGTGGCCAAAACAATTGTTATCTTGCACCCCCTGGAGCACAACCTCACACCCCTATGGGGTGCAAGCAACCCTGGTTGGGAACCACTGTTCTAGTCATACCTACCTTGCATTGACATGTGTCAAGTACACACAGCTCACCTACTGAGCAACAAAAATAACCTTTTAGTCTTCCTGGTCTTTGTATATTACAAAATACTAGTCACATTTGAATAATTATACATTATATATAGATTATTATTATTTGGAAATAAAACTTTCTTAAATTGGAAAACAATAAATCAATCAAAGCAAACAATTCTCTTCTTGCTTTGACCTTTACACTCAGTTGTTGTTTGACAAAAGGTAGCTAAGCCTTTTTAAAATTTTGCACATGGAGAATAAATTTTCTTAGGTTTAGACACACACACACACACACCAGTTGAATAACAAAGAATTACTTAAATAACTATACAGATACTTCAGAATTCTAATAATCTATTAAGCTTAGTAACTAAGGTTTATTTAGATTTTAAAAATATGAAACTTCATGCATACTGAACATACAGCTTACTTCCTCGAAAAACTTAAATTGAAAGAACAAGGTAAGATTGTTGATGGTTTGTTGATATTGGTAACTGAAACAGTATAATTAGAATTTAAATTAAGTAGTTACTGGAATTAGTGAAAATATTGGTTTCTATTAATACATTTGTTAATTTAAACACTAATTCACATAATATCTTCTCCCGGATAATCAATTACATTAATTTCATTATCGACCTCGACCAATTGTGTTAGACCTTGTAGGCAATAGGTCTCAATAACAAAAGTAACTATGCAAGAAATATACAAAATGAAACACATAAATATACAAATTAATAAAAATTAGTTTAAAACCTGTTGCATAAATTAAATAAAATCTTCTGATCAAGTATTATTAGTAACTTTATAATTTTAGTATGCCAGATATGAATACTGAATTAAAAAAAAACCTACAGACATCACAAAATTTGCAGAAATTACACAATCCGAAGAAAACATTTGAAATTCTAAACTATTTCTTCTTAAATTTTCATTTGCAATGAATTAAAATTGATCATACAACAGGTGCACTGAACTGGCTTACTGAAGTAAGAGTTAAGAATGCTGATGGCAAGGTTACAGTTGTAAGATTATTACATGGCCCAGCTGTTAAATTTTTTCTTTTACAAAAGATAATATTCCTAACCTTCACAGTTTTATGTGAAATGCTATTAGTGACCTGCAACTTGTAGATATTAATTTCTTAGTGACAAGTTGAAAGATAGAGTTTCAAAATAAACACAGCAAAGCTGAACAAAATATTTCCTAGCATTCTAAAGGAAAAGTAAACAATCAGATACATAATTCCACTTTTTCCTCTTTAATAAGTCATTAAAGATTGGATGGTGTTATGTAAATGTCGTGTAAATATTTTGTAAACGACAACATGTCGTGTTTAAATTTTCATTTCTTTTTATTATATTTTCATATTTGTATTACTGTTTCAAAGTTTAGACAGTGAAAAACGTTCTTCATTTAGAATAACATTTGGAATTTTCTAGAATTAGGTAGACCAATCATACGTATTTAAATGAAATGCTGGCGACCTCGTGTCTAGACGTTTAGTCTCGTGCAAGAACGGACATGCGCGAATTGCTCTGGAGTTCTGTAGAAGTTTCGCGGTTTTTCGAGGAGTCTAGGCCTACAATATATAAACAGACGAAGATGCAAGAAGAAAGGAGAGTCAGACATTAGTTTTATTCAAGAGAATAGTCATTAGAAAAGAAGAGTCAGTCATTCGTTTGAGAAAGATCAAGTGTTTGCTGTGATTATTCAACTTTGATTTGTGACTGAAGCTGTGATTTTACTTCGTCAATCTCTACGATTCATCCGAATTAGTGGTTATACTGTAAGTCAACACGTGTGGAACAATTTACGGGAAATCGGAAAAATTAAAGGCAACAATTTTGTGACGTTCATCGGAGGCAACGTGAAAAGAACTTCGAATTTACTGAACTGTGAATTGTTTCTGAACTTCATTTAAACTTCGGAATTTCTTCGTGGGACCAAATTCACACCCTAGACTGGAATTTGAGACTTTCATTTTAGATCATTATATTAGATACAGGCCAGTACCATTTTGTATTGTGATTAATGTTGAAGGTTGAAACTAGTACCATTTTGTTTTGTAATTAATTTTGAATCTTTAAACTTAATAGCTGTCATTGTTATTATATAAATTTATATTATGTCTGTTAATAGTTTAGTGTAATAAATTATACAAGCTGTTATCTGTGTCTTTCTGTTGAGTTTAGTCTACGAAAAACAAAAAATACATAACAGATGGGTACACAAATGTCAAAAAGTTGCTTATATTTGTAGTAAGAGTAACCCTGAAAATAAGCACATTAGCTTTATAGTTCTGTATTTGGAAAAAATTCTGGTCTGACAAAATTTACAAAAACATTTAAGAATACAATATATTAAATGAAATCCAGTACAAATTTAACAGAGAAATCTTATTTTACTAACCTGTTTTCTTTTAAAATAGATATTCTTACCTGGATTGAAGAAAGTGCACAAATTTGATGTACTGGTATTTTAAAAAAAAGCTTCTGAAAAGCTTTAACAAAAATCAGCTGGGTAAATCAGATCAGACAAGTGTCCAGTGATACCAGACCCCCTGCTGTCACCACTGATGTACCCTAGGGGTCAGTGCTTGAACTTTTATCCATGATAGTGATAGGAGCATAGTAAATTGTACTGATAACACAAAGCTCTTGAATATTTGTAAATATACTAACAATTTTGAGGTATTATAGAATTACTTGGATAAACTTACAAATCAGATATGTACAACATGGCAAATAACCTTTAACCATATCAGCCTATGCACTTAAGTTAAGTTATGTAATGGATGTTACAATCTTGGTTATTCAAAATTTAACTAAACTATTAACAATGAGTGTCAACAAAGTTATCAAAACAATTAAAAATTTTAATTTCAAAACAGAAATAATTAAAATCTCAGTCTTCACTTTGCATTTAAAATGACATTTTAAACTGATTTTGTTTTTAGATTTTAGAAGTTAAAAATAACACAACATAAAACTTTAACAAACTATGATAATAAATTTGACAAGCTCACCAGAGATGAAACAAAGCTTACCTGAGCTGTTTCTTTAAAAAACATCAATAGTTCTGGCAGTAATATTTAGACAGTTGACCTCAAATGCATTTTGTATGCACTCATTTCTTTCTGTTCAAGCATTTAATGCAAGTTTTGTGAACTACTTACAGCTTAGAAATCCAAGTTATTAGTTTTAAGACTTTACATTCTAGTGTTTTGTTACAAATTACAACTTTTATACAAAGGATGTTTTCAAGAGTACAGCATTTTGATCATTGTTGCAATCAATAGTTAGACTTATTTGGAGGAGGATTGTGGTCCAAAGTACAAACAAAATAAAAAATATGACAAAAATGTTAACAATTGCACCTATGACAAACATAAGCAAAATGTATTCAAAGACAGTATTATTCATTAACTTTTCAATGTAAGTTGATTTTTGTTGTTTTTTTTAGTTTTGCAAAAAACTCAGATTTTAAGGTTATGAAAGAGATAAAAAAACAACAAAGCTAAATATCTTTATTCTAACCACAAACACCACCTTGCAGTGAGATTAACCCTGTTGCTATAGGTCATAGCATGTTTGCTGACTTCCATTCAAAATTGTCAACAAGCTTGGAATCAAACTGTAGATTACAAAATTCAAAGTTTAATATATACACACAAACTTAAATTTCTTAATTTAAAATTTTCAAAAGAACATATGAAAACAGCCTTTAGTGAGTCATGTGGTATATTAAATACAGCAGCTTAAAATTAGATGTTTTGATGTCAAAATACCAAGTCTATACTTTTGTATAAATTACAAGTAATAAGAGAGAATATAAAACAAGCTATCTTCTCTCTCTGCTGAGACATGGATTATGTACTGAACCAAATACAGTGGTTCCACTCACCTCTTCCCACTTTTAGAAACAGTCCCTTACATACATTAATATGTATGTGGCATGTGAATAACCAATCAATCTCAGAATGTCCCAAATGTGGCTTTCTTAGCCAATTCCCTGTGAAAGACACCATCTTGATTTGAAATAGTATTTCAAGGAGGTAGGCTGTATCTTTAGTGTCCTTGAAATTTCATACTATTTAAACTGAAATACAGTTTTGTTTCTAAACTTGAAAAATATAATGGAATCCAATAGTATATATACAGTAATTTGATTTTTTTGGTTGTTCAAATGTAAAACCTACCAAAAATTTGTTCACATCCTCCACATAAAATTTAAGGTTTAGTAAGCTATAAAAAGCAGCAGCTGAGTACAAAGGTCAGAAGATAATTGCTTGCTTATTTTTTTTAAATATAGAACAAAAGAAATTTCATAACTTACTTCTAGAGTAATAATTTATATACATAATTATAATCATAAAGTTTAAGCCATAAACAAAACACATTAAAATTAAACAAAATACACTGCACATTTTAAAAACATCTTAGGGTTAAAACTAAAGTGTGGGATTATAAAATGTATCCTAGGTTTTGTTGCGTTTGTCTCCACCATATTGGGAGCAATAATGCTAACTTCAAATGGTTTTATCTTACCCCCAAAGATGGTACAATATCCCCCCCATCTTATGTTTATCTTTTTCTTATTTTAACTTGGGAGAACAGTCGCTTTCCCACTACTGTCTGCAGACAGTAAAGGATGATAGGGATGTGGGACTAAGTGGCCTTCAGCACCCACATCTTGTTCTAATTTTATGCAATACTAGCAAATTTAAGGTAAAAACTCATAAATGGCATATCCCCACTATAATGTGGATCCTACTTCCAGTCACCTCCAAAACCTAGGATACATTTTATAATCCCATGTTGTAGCTTGTACCCTAGTATCTTTTTCCAAATATGCAGTGCATTTTGTTTAATTTTAATGTGTTTTGTTTATGACTTACAGTTTTATGGTTATAATATAATTCAAAGATTGGAATTTACCATTTTTAAATGCAGTCCTTCCTCATTTTTACTTATTTGGTTTAATTTGGATGTAATTATTTAATTTCACTAATATAATTGTATAATAATTCAAATATGAATATATTACACAATACTAGTCTACCAAAACTGACAAAACATGGAAGACTAAAGATCAGTTTTTATACTAGTGGATACTGTAACAAGTGCACTGTATCAATATAAGTTAGGTAATGTTAGCTAAGCATGACTGGAATATCAATATAATAAAAACACATACAGCATTATGAAACTTAAACTATTTAAACATTTGTATCTGTATTATATGTAATCTTTCTAGCATGAATAAAAGCCATTTTTATATACACATTTGGTTTTTTAATGGTGGTTACAAGGTTGGTCAAACTGGCAGACCCTACAGTTAAGTTAGAAAAAAAATTTGCTCTCACTGAAAACAAATGTTTGAAATGTACCTGGTAGGTTTTAGATATAACAAATAAGAGATTTAAGGATGAAAAATAGTTTCTCAATTTTAACATGAAATCACTTTACACTCAGACCAGATTTTCATATACAAATCTTTGGTAAATATACTTTATAAAAATTTAATTGTATACAAAAAACTTGTAATCTTTACCAAGTTTTTACCAACTTTAAAGTACACATACTGCAAACGTCACTGTATAAATACTTAGCATGGGCAAATGTGTGTAAACAAACGTGTATATTATATCAAGCCCACTGTGAAAGCAAGGGGTTAATGTGTTGGAGTTAAGTTTAACGGCATTTAACGTACATAAAGATATCTCGATAGCATGACTAAAAAAATCTTATAGTGATGGACCAATTATAGGATTTTTATAATACATATTGGTTGATAATCAGCAGTAGCAAACCTGCACTTTTAGGAATTTAAGAGGAAAATTAGTGATTCCATGAGAAGTAAATAATTACATATTTTTAAAAATTTTGAGGATCTACATGTTTGAACAACCCCGTCACTTGTATATTAAAAAGGTAGAGATTAAGAATTGAATATTTTGCCTAACAAACAGAAATGAAGTACAAAAACCATTTCTTTGAATGTATTGTATCCATAATATATATTTTGAAATTAACTAATAACTTCTGTCTCCTCATCCAAATTCTGGTACTGAATAATCCTGGACAGCAACTTGTAGGAGACAAAACACTTAAAATGCAATTTTTAAAGCTTCAAATTCTGAATCCAAAATGGCAAACAGAGAAGAACATGACAAAATAATGCAGTTTAAAATTTTATTGAAAATTATAGGCCTACTGATTCTTATAACTGGTTTCAAGTTCTGCTTTTACACTAAATTATTTCTTTCAAAGTTTGGAGTACATGAACAGCCTTAAGGTCCAAATGGACATTACTATTTGTAATGTTAGTAGTATATAATAGATCTCATCCAAATACAGAAAAAAATTACATAGAACTAAAACTGGTTTGCTAAAGCAGTTCCACATACATCTTTATTCTACTCTTATTTCCTAATGGAATTTTTGCTTTAATTTATTAATGCTTAATGGCAGCATGTACCCCAGTAGATTATAATGATATGAAAAACAAGTTACATGGATGGTACAAAAATTCCTAAAAGTTAATATGCCATTCCTGTTGATCAAACAAACTGATCATATATTTTGCCAACAGCTAATAATAATCCCATGTTAAATTATTTTCTTTATAGCAACAGAATAAAAAAAGTGAACTGAAAAAATGATATCCTCAATACTAGACAAAATATAACTCACTGAATATTGCTTTAAGTTAGAAATGTTGGAAGTTTTAATATCAAACATTGTGATTTCAATACACGTTCTCTTTTCCTCCCCCCTCTCCTTCTGTATAGGTTACACTGCCAATATTATGCTATTGAATTTGAAACTTGTGTCAAAATTAAATTATGTCAGCAGTATATACAATTTTTTTTATTGTAAAAGTTCAAATAATCTTTTGTTTTCAACAACTTAGATATTAACATTTTATTCTCAGTGTAAAAAAATTTACTAGAATCACTTATTACAAGCAAAATTAAGTTCCAATAAAATTTTTGGAAATAGTTTTCCTATTACTTAAGTTATCTAAAGTACTAAAATGCAAACAACTCCACTAGTACTATTACAAAAATGATATTGAGGCCATCTTAAGTTGACTTAAAAGTGAAATACTATTTGTAACCTTATATATTATTACTGTTCACAATGAACAAATTTCGTAAGTTCTACAAAAACCTTTGTCCTAGTAGTAGGCCTACAGTAACAGATACCACCACTACAACTATAAATAAGTGCTATTAACTATAACTAATACAAACCTTACTACAATAAATTACAGCGTACAAGTTGTATCTCATTGCAAGGAATGACATACCCCTGCTAACCTTAACATTTTTTTTGTTAAAATATTTCATTAATATAAGTATACATTAACAAAAGTATTAGGAATTATAAAATTAAAAGTTCCATGATGAATAAACTTTAGTCTAGTTTAATACTAATATTAGTTAACATATGGGATTGGCAGCTGGCCACGTGCTAGCGACAAAGGCTTTCGAATATGCTGTATTAATCGCCATATTGCCTATGTCACTGAATTGAACAGGTGGTGAAAGCCTAAATTACCTTTAAGTTCAAATTTATCGCCAAAATATTATATAATAAAATTATTTTTTAAAATTCAAACAACACAAATTTACTAGTTGTAGCTATTATAAATTTCTTTCATCACAAAATATTAAACACCCTACTTACTTTTCACCGTAGTACGACATGACCGTATGAAGCCTGAATTTACAGGAAAAAGGAAGAGCTCTTGAACTACTTATTCATCTATGTATCATTACGCGTAGTTAACGTAGTTTTTGAAAATTGAGGTTAAATGTTAAAAAAATAGAAAATTAAAGTTTTTAATAAATATTACAATAATCGAAACCTGTACTCATTGCTTTGATAACAAAAATTAGAAATTTATTATTTAGCTTCTTTCAAGACCAAAGTTCCAGTTTAGTAACATAAACAAAATAAAGCCAAAAAATAACACACTATTACTATTATAACCTATACAGAGAAAATGAAAGACAATTTACAAAATGCAGTTGTGAAGAGAAAATTTGTTAGCTTAGTTTAAAATTCAAAGTATACAACATTTATATTTGCCATCAACCACCCAACACCCCTTTCCCACAAAGTAACCTAAAAACCAAAAACAATTTCAGTCGGGTTTAAACCACTACAGAAACAAAAATTAAGTTGGTCCTTCGATTTACTGACAAATAAAAAAAATGACGCTTATAAGAAAACGTTAAAAAAATTGCACAGCATGTTATATATTACTATGCTGTAGTACGTCAGATGGTAATTGCGGTCACGAATTTTGTATACTATATACTGTTAAGAAACATCGGGTTGTTGGTGTTATAAATATGGTTCACAAATATAGTTATAATTACATATGCGTGTATATTGCAAAGTGGTATATCACATTTTCCTGTTGCGAATTGTCTACCCCAGTGGAACGGTGGTATGCTTTTGGATTCACGCCGCTAGAAAATGGGTTTCGATACCCGTGGTAAGCAGGACATAGATGGCCCCTTGTTTAGTTTTATGCTTAATTCTAAATAAACCATAGAGAAAGCAACTATCCGGCAGCACGCATGCACACCGTCAACTTTTGCACTACTTTTGACCAATGTTCCTTTTAGTGTTATCAATGACTTTAGTAAAGATTTTGAAAAAGGGAATTTTTTAGGAGTTAAAGGCCCAACTTTAACAGCTAGCTAAAGATTCTAAAAAGTCATTGAGTTATTGTGACTTTTCATTAACATATTTATAAAGTTTACCTCCAATGGTGATTACGTTTGGTTGTAGAGTCACTTGTCTGTGCTGTGATAGGATATGCTGTAAGATTGTTATTATCATTTGTATTAGTGTCATTTGACATTTCATCATGCTCAATTGGTCTGTTCGAAGTAACAACACGTGTTGCTTCAGACACAGAATCGAATGCTACGGGCTGAGCTTCCTTTTAATTTTGAATAACAAAAACATTTTACCTTCTTCTACTTTCAACATTTTCTTTCTATTGTTTGAATTTCCTTTTTGTGAACCAGATTTATGCTCATATTGTTAAGACATTCCTCAACTGGAAAAGGATCTTAAATGGAAAAAAGTAAAAAGAAAATATATTTGATATCTATAAATCATTAATATGTATTCGAACTCAAGCTCAGTTTTAGGTCTATATATCTTGAAACACTATATACAAACTATGCAAATGAACGTTAGTAATAAATACAACTAGGATTTAAGCATTTCCACTCTTCTTGTGGCAAAATGAATAATTGCTTAATGAAAATGGCCCAGCATGGCCAAGCGTGTTAAGGCGTTGGACTTGTAATCCGAGGGTCGCGGGTTCGAAAGCCAATCGCACCAAACATGCTCGCCCTTTCAGCCGTAAGGGCGTTATAATGTAACGGTCAATTCCACTATTCGATGGTAAAAGAGTAGCCCAAGAGTTGGCGGTGGGTGGTGATGGCTGGCTGCCTTTCCTCTAGTCTTACACTGCTAAGTTAGGGACGGCTAGTTCAGATAGCCCTCGTGTAGCTTTGCGCGAAATTCAAAAACAAATGGATATAGCTGTTTTTGTTTCGAATTACAACTTTAGTTAAAATCTTTATACGATACATATCTAGAGTTTTAAAGAATATAAAATAGATATTTATACTTCTAAAGAATTAAATACATTATATATATACATATAATACAACAGATGTGAAAAAACGTATTCAGAGTTCCTGAAATATGCTATGGACTTTAAACTGTGACTGATGCCTTCTAAGATGATTGACCTTTGGAGAACTGTTTGACAAGATATAATACAAGTGTTATTATATTTATTTGGACCAAAACTGTTGAATATACTTTAATAAGTTAAAGTAGTCTATTGATGTGATGCATACAACAAATATCTAGAGTTATAATGCTTTAAATTAACATGAAAAACACTTCTTTTTATGTAATCACGTGCATAAGTCACGGAATACCAACATGTTATAGCAAAACACGATAAAGCAGAATAACTGTTTTGGTTGCTCAAACACTTTGTTTGTTATTATAAACTGAATACAGCTTAACTCTCTTTTTTTTCGTTTAATACGTTTATACGATATTTATCCATAACGTGAATGTTTTAAGTAAATGTAGAAAACAGTTTTCTAGAATGTAAATTAAGTTTACTACTGTACAGACCTTTTTGTTTATTACCACTATTGAAATGAAACTGTTAAGTTGACCCCTACTATAATACAAAAACTAGTATCGTTTTAATAACCGTAGTGGTATATTTGTTTAACATGCCAAATCTTGTCAATCAACAATACCCTCTAGTGGTACGCGAACAAACCAAATTGTAGAACATCTGCCCGTGCTCGATAGATGAGCTTGTCGCCCACTCGTGTAACGCAACTTGGAATTATCTGCCCTATAGCAACACACTTTGGAAACATCTGCCAATTTGCAGAATTATGACTACTCATATAATTATGCTCTGATTTTGCTTGAGTCTAGATCTCACATTTTCTACAAAGCAAACAATCTAAATTTAGTGGCATTACACAAGTTTAAGAACATCAGAAATCAGTCCAGTTTTACATAGTTATACACGAATTGTGCTAGAGTGTATGTCAGACATATTTCATAATGCAAATAATTTCAATCTCAGTGTTATTACGAAGGATTAGAAACTCCAAAATCGATTCAGAAGCAATGTTTGGCCTTACTATACTAGGAGTTTAGAGCCTATATCTTCTTAGAAGTAAAGATTTTTACACCTAGAGTGAGTAGAGTGGCTTAAGAACTTCAACAGAGCAGTTTCACGTGATTGTACTTTGGCTGTGCTAGAGTTTAGAGTTCTTATCTTTCATAAGATGTAAAATATGACTTCGAAAGGCATTGCAAGGGCTTAAAGACTTCAAATATCAGTTTAAAAATATAGTTTCACATAAGTATAGATTATATATCTTTCATAAAGGCTAAAGACTGAAATTTAATACTCGTGGTGGATACAGCACAGACAGCTTATTGTGTTGCTTTCTGATCAACTGCCAACAACAACGACAAAATATTCCTCAAATGAAACTGTTTAACTGTAAGTAGCATTATAATAGCTTGTAAACTCCAAAATACGTTCAGTAGCGTAATTTCGTGTACTTATACTTTGATTGTGCTGGTATGAAAAGTGGATGGACACAGACATATGACATTTTTGCTTTATAGAAAGGTTGTGGACATTACATATAAAAACAGTTGTGAAGCACTTCCATGTCCAGTCCACGTTTTTACCTCTAATTATTCTATATCTGACGACCTAGACAATAGTCTTGCAGCACACTTCCTATTGAAAGTGCTCAGTCAACAGACTGTCATATATAAAGCAAATCGTTTCTATCTGCATGATTGCCACAATAACGATGGTTTCTCAGCACACTTTTCAATAGTCTGATATCACTGAAACCCTTATGATCTACCAGATACTTTCTCTGGTTTTGCTTCGTATAGAATAGCATGAATACCTTTTTCATTCTGTAAATAATTAGTATAATAGGTAGCACGATTTTAATAAAAAAGCTAAATTCTTTTTTTAATTTTTGGGTAATGTTTAAATAAAAATAGTAAATGTTAATTAGTTTAATTAAGTGCTTAATTATTTGGAAGTTTTAAAGTTAATTCTACGAAACTCTATCCTTCAGGGTTTAAGGAATAAAAAAATGTTTCAAGAAACATTATATTAAACCGAAACATTTTGAAAGAGAGTGTCCTAACTGTTGGCTATTGAAGCAGGAAAATCTTCTTTAAGGAAGCATTTAGGACAGTATATCCTAAACCAGTAGTTCCGTAATTCAAGGTTCTGACCAGTTGATGGGTCACAAGAGGTACCGTGGTATGTTGCAGTAAAAGACAGTAAAGCATATATACGTTACAATTTAAAAAATATATCTTATTATAATGGAGCTTGCGATGCAAATGCCCAAAACTCGGGTCTCGAAAACTACTACATCGAACCTTACCAGTCGTAACTGGGTATTATTTTAATAATTAGGTAGCATTTTTATTGCAGAGTAATGAATAAAGGAATTTAAATGTCCACAAAAATAACGTTTCAGATTTACTCAATAAAAATTGCAAACAAAAAGAAGCAAGTTTCAAATATAGAACAAAAAAAAAGAAACATAAAACAATATTCGTATTTCCTTAGCAAAAAATCTCGTTAGTACTGGAAGAGAAAGGTAAGAAACATTAATTGATAACTATCTTCACCAGGAATGAAGGAGACAGTGAACAGAATAACCACAAACTTCTATTGGCCAGGGGTTATCAGAGATTTGACCTGATTCTGCAGGTGACGTGACATCTATCAAAAGACAATACTAAGAGGTAAGGTAACCAAGGTGCTACTAAATGAAACGATTCTCATAGAGAATTCTTTCAGCAGACAGTGAACTTGATCAGACCTCTAGCACCTGTGCATGCTAACGGTGGTCGACTATGTGACACATTACCCAGAAGCCACAGCATTGCTGAGGATAGAGGTGAAAAGAGTAGCTGACGCTCTCTTGGAAGTGTTCTGCAGAGTAGAATTTCCAGAAGTATTGAGTGACAAAATTAATGCAAAAGATGTATAGACTCACCAGCACAAGGCAACTCCACACAACACCAGGTGTAATGAACTTTGTGAGAGAGTTCACAGCGTATTAAACAGCTGAAAAAGATGTGTCAGGAGATACCACGTGACTGGGACAGATATCTACAGGAATTAGTATTTGCTGATAATTTTCACAAACAAGTACAGAATTTTCACCCTATGAGTTATTGTATGGAAGAGTAGTATGAAGTCCAATGCAAATATTTAAAGAATTGTGGACAAGGGAAGAAGAATCAAAAATGAGAAACACATACTAGTACATATTAGCCTTCAGAAACCAACTGAAGAAAACCTATAAACTTGCTGAAGATAGTCTGCATGCAGTTCAAGGCACTCAGACAAGAAGGCTCAAGATCGACGTTTTAGGGTCGGGCAGAAGATGTCTTGTTTCTTCTACTCATAAACAGAAACAAACTGACCGTATAATGATGTTTTGAAGTGCAGGAAGTGCTTAACAGAATCGAGTTAAAAGATTAAAATAAGTGGGTATAGAAAGATCTACCAGGCCTATCTGTTGAAAATATACTTCGGGGGAGGCGATAAAACCTAATAGATGCAGCTATTGAAGTACAAATGCATGTTGAAGACAGTGATTTAGTCATATAAGATGAAAACTCATTACATCTAAGACTATTAGGTGTAGATAAGACGTTTAAAGACATCAACATGAAGAACTAATTAGCAAGCAAAAGAAAGAGCTATCGGAACCAGTGTTGCAGTATATTAATGTCTTCACAGACAGTCCTGAAAAAACAGACATTTTGCAACACAAGATTGAGACCACAGAAGTGATTCAGTCAAGGTGAAGATGCCCTATGTAATAAGAGACTTCATCAAGCATTAAGTCGAGGTAATATTCAAAGTTATAACCATTAAAGCAGGGCCAAAATTTACTAAACTTAGAATAATTTGACTCTTACTAAGAATAACGTGATTTCGTGTAAATTGTTTCAGATTTAATATAAGCGATCATCTATTATTGGCATATTCCAGTCAAGATGTAGGTAAAGATTTGAAGATGGCATTTTCCTCTCTGTGTTAAGTTTTTCATCAGATACCTTGTGTTTATGTGTGTGTTTTCTTACAGCAAAACCACATCAAGCCATCTGCTATGTTTACAGAGAGAAATCGAATCCATGATTTCAGCATTGTAAATCTGTAGACTTACCGCTGTCCCAGTGGAGAATTCATCGGGTAGTACGAAACTCGAGTCGTCTCCAAAACAAAAAAGAAGACACACCAGATCACACATGATACTTTTCAACGTGTCAATACACATCCTAAAACTTTATTTAAGAGGATGTGCACGTAATTTAAATATATTGTGCTTAACAACAAACAAAAAGAAATGTTGTATTAAATATTTTCTTGAGTTGAATACTTTCTTGCTGGTTCTGAATATGTGTATGCGTATATAAATATACAACGAAACTTCGATCTTTGCTGAGTTTTTTTTCAAAATGTTCTTTACCATATCGGTTTCTTAGCATAACAGGCTACTTTTCAGTATTAAAGCTATAAAATTAAAATTTATAACTTAAGAATAAAATATATTACACAAAATTTAAAAGGCATAAGCTATACAATAAATTATACTTAATTTTAAAAATAAATCCTAATTAACAGATTGTGATAGTAAAATAAAATTTAAAATGTTTTAAACTTTCACAATATAATTATTATAATTATATATTTCAGATTATGTAAGTTGTATTATTCTTATAATAGCTTTATAAATATATAAATATTCGTGTGTTACACTGAATTTTTGTATTAATTTAACTCTTGTGTTATTTGTTTTTCTCTTTCACGCCCCCTGCTAGTACAGCGGTATGTCTACGGATTTACAACCCTAAAATCAGGGGGTTCGATTCCCCTCGGTGGGCCCAGTAAATAGCCCAATGTGGCTTTACTATAAGAAAGCACAAACACAATCTTTGCCCCCCAGTGGCTCAGCGGTATATCTGCGGACTTACACACTAAAATCCGGGTTTCGATACCCGTGGTGGGCAGAGCACAGATAGCCCATTGTGTAGCTTTGTGCTTAATTCAAAACAACAACAACATTTTCTCTTTCAACGTAGCGTTTTGTGTGTTTGCTGATAAAACAGGATTAACATGCAGTCTGTGCATTATAAAATAGTAATATGTAAATCTGTTTTCATGTTGATTTTAAATAATTTACATCGGTAATTTTAATACGCACGAATTCCTGAGAGTAAAGTTTTATATTTAAAGATTCTTTATCTACTTTATCGTGAATAATCTTTTCTTTTTTTTTCAAAATTATTCTAAATATTCCAAAATTACAGACTGTATTCGATCCCCCCCGTTTGGTAAGCGGTATATGTTCGTTTTTACAACGGCAATATCCGGTGATTTGATTCCCTGTGATGGATGCAATAAATAGCCTAATTTGGCTTTGCTGAAACAGCACACTCTGACATACAGAAGTAATGCCATTACCTCTTACTTTTTACAAGGTACCTCAATAGTTCACTGCAAAGTTTTCAAAGCAGAGAAACTGCGATAAAATTCTCGCAGTGAAGACTGTTTAGATATCTTAATGTATCTTTGCGCAGCCAAATAACAACGTTTAAGGAAACTTCGCCTCCCAACAATCTTAATTTAAAAACTAGAGAAACGTAAAAAAAGGTCAACAAATAATGTTTCAAAATTACAATAGTTTCAAAAGTAAAACAGTTCTTTGCATTTGTTAAAATATTTAAAATTATATATATGTAAAAACGGCTTGTTTGGGTTGAGAAATTTTGTTTGTTTTTTTACGTAGAGGAGCGAAAAACGTTTCGACCATCTTCGGTCATCGTCAGGTTCACAAAGAAGGAAAGAGGCAACTGACCGGTAGCTGACCACACGTTTGAAAGGGGTTGTGTGACTGAGTGTGGGAATTTAGAGAGCGAGCTCAGATGTTTGAATATATAATTTTATTTTTTAATATAGATATAAAGGTGTTCCTTTGTGTTGGTTTATTTTGGACTTTAGTTGTTGTTTAAGTAAGGCTTCTTTAATTTTGTGTTTGTTTACGTTTGTTTCTTTATTTAGCATTTGAGTGTTTTTATGGTTATGTTGTGTTTATTTGACTTGCAATGTTCGAAAACGTGTGTGGGTGACTTTTTGTGTTCTTTGAATCTGTTTTCCATTTTTCTACTTTTTTCTCTGATATAGAAGTCGTGGCAGTTATCATATTGTATTTTATAAATAATGTTGATGTTGTGTTTGTCAATGTCGTTTTTACATAGTATACATCTTAGTTTCGTTTTCTCAACTCAAACGAGCCATTTTTACATATATATTTTTCTCTACAAGTGGGTTTTCTCGTCATCACTGATTTAAAATTACAGAAATGAAAGTATTTATTAAGTGTGTTATGTATAAAGCGTTATGTATATACGTTGTTGTTCATGTAGAATTTTTTAGAATTAAGTAGATCGATCATTTGTAATGGCCTGGTGTCTGTACGAGACTAATCGAGATTACTCTTTGTTATGTATAAAGCGTTATGTATATACGTTATTATTCATGTAGAAATTTCTATAACTAGGTAGATCGATCGATCATTTGTATTGACCTGGTGTATGTACGAGACGAATCTAGATTACTCTGGAATGCTGGGAAGTTACGCGGTTATTCGAGAAGAGTAGGCCTACTAATATATAAACAGAACGGCGATGCGAGAAGAGTCAGTCATTCGCTTTTATTTCGATTCAAGAGATACTGTCTTTGTTCGATAAATTTTCAACGTTTGCTGTGTATTTATTCAACTTGGATTTGTGACTAGAGCTAGATCTACAGAAGCTGTGATTTTATTTCGTCAATCTTTATGATTCATTCGAATTACTGGTTGTACTGAAGGTCAACACGTACAGGACTGTTTAGGGGAGACCGGAAAAGTGGGAGAGCGACAAATTTAAGACATTCATCGAAAACATCGTAAAAAGAACTTCATCAAATTTATTGAACTGTGAACTGTTTTTGGACTTCTCCATTCAAACTTCGGAATTTCTTCATGGGACCAAATTCACACCCTAGACTGGAATTTTGGATTTCTGATCTAGACTTTTGGACTTTCATTCTGAATCATTATATTGGACACAGGCCAGTACCATTTTGTATTGTAATTAATTTAAAACTGAAAATTTGTCATTGTTATATAATTTATGTTATATTTGCTACATATATAATAGTTTATTGTAATAAATTATACAAGCTGTTATCTGTGTCTTTCTGTTGCGTTCAGTCTACAGTCAACATACATAAAAAAACGTAACAAGTGTGAAAAGACAATTTTTCAGATTCTTAAAATGGTAACCATGTACATTTTCTTTTATTAATATTAAATGATTAGTTTTCATAATATACGGTTTTCAGCGAGAAGAATATTTTAAAAAAATGATTACGTTTATAGAATTTAATAATAAAACTAGCCTTTCATCTTAATTAAATCCTTGCATTTTTAACATCACTTGTCCTGTTTTAAGTGTGTGTGACGTCCTGTGTACACCGTCATAGTCCATTAAGTGCTCTCTCCCATAAAACGTCGTGTGCTGTCTACAGTCCACAGCTGTTAGGATCGTCATATTTAAGTAATGTATATGGACTTGTGATCAAATTAAAGTCAACAGGATTCTGTCTAAGAACAAACATAAGATAAAAAAGGTTTGTTTGTAGTTAGGCACAAAGGTACAGAAAGAGCAATCTCTGTTCTGTCCACCACGGGTATTGAAATCCAGTTTCTAGCATTGTAAGTCGACAGACATTCTGGTCTGCCATTTGGTTACGACAAAAAGGAAAAAAAATGTATATATATACATATATATATATGGTGAGCAGCTTCTACCTACTAAATTCTTTTGAAGTTTATAATTTTATTTAAGTAACAAAACACAATTTTTAATTTTTCTAACTTTTAGTTGAGAACTGTAAAAACATTGTAGATCACTTAACAATTTTCGCCCCATACGATCTGATCAACGTTGTATTTACCATCACATGAGATAGCTACAATAGCAACCAGTATCACCACAGTGTGAGTTTACTTTATATCAATCACGCAGGGTGAAGATCTTTGTGTGATTGGTCCGAAAAGCATGAGGTAGAAATTTCTTTAATAACTGCAAAGTTCGCTGGTATTATTGTGGAATTTTTTGTAATTAAAATATTCAAACTAAGTGTTCGTTTCTTTGATGCACGAACAAACTGGTTTAACAAACTTTAAATTGAGGGACGACAATCTTTATTTAAACAATAAAAGAGATGGTAGAAAAAACATCTCTGTATGCGTACCAACAAATGACAACATTCCTCACTCCTAGTCGGCGTTTCTGTTCTTGAAATCTCAAGATCGAATCAGCCAGCACCAGAAACGAGGAGCAGAAAAAAAAACGTCTATGCTGTAGACAAACTAAGAAGTGACTGGACCAAAAAATGTACCTGAATTTGAATATCACCTCACTTTTTTTTTGTCCAGCAGATAAAATTTTTCATCATTGTTATTCTGTTCCCTGATAACATTTGTCACTTATCATACTTTTATCATCATAAAACATTTTAGTTCTAACTAGCTTTCAACTTAAGCTCAAATACAGATAGAAATATCTCTGTGAATAAAATAAATTATTTACTGAAATAAAAAGAGTTAACGCGACTAGAATAAGAAAGTTGTAAACATCCTGAACCAACTGCTGCTATCATGAAAGTGCTTAACTACCTGATAATTGCAATAAGACATACCACTGTAGACGGTAGGATAACTTGGTATGCCTGTATACGACATAGCTATAAAGGAGTATATGAACTGTTTTGTTTGTTCTGAATTTCGCGTAAAATTACTAGAGGGCTACCTGCGCTAGCCCTCCCTAAGGCTACTCTTATCAACAAATAGTGGGATTGACCATCACATTATAACGCCCCCACGGATTAGCATATTTGATGTGACCGGGATTCGAATCCGCGACCCTTATATTACGAGTCGAGTGCCTTAATCATCTGGCCAGACCGGGCGTGGTGTTGTTTGGAGAGGTTGTTCTAACTCTGAAGAACTCATGACTTACTGCAAAAAGCAGTTTTTTTTTTCAATCGTTTTTACACTCTGTGTATTGTTATCCAAGTGTATTGAACTTCTACTTGTATTTTCAATTTACTTTAATCTTATATATAATTCGGTTCTACTTATTGTTCTGTTTATTTCATTTTTTTATTTTTACTCTACGAAAAATACATTTCAGTTCCAATTGTCCTTCCCCCCGGATAGCCCATTGTGGGGATTTGTGCTTAGCTTCAAAACAAACAGTTTCACTTATTTCACTCTGCTCTACCTTTATAATTTCTGTCAATTGGTTTGTGTTCATCTCTCAATAAAATGTTATTGTGTTCAATTTTATATCCGAATCTTCTCTGTTTAACACTGACGTGATTTAGTTTATTACATATTAAACTCTTCACCAGCTAAATTCTGGATCAAACTGTAACTGTGGTAACTACAGATCTACATGTCTCCTATTCTAATTTTTGGAATATTATGATAAAAACCAAAGCAATTCTAGTAATTATAAAATCTTACTCAGGATGAGTAAAAAGCTGTTATTCGCTACCGTTGTGCGTAAGAAAGGATAAGTATACAAAGGTTCGGTTAGGATTTTATATTTATTATTACTACTTCTAAACTGGAGTTTCTATCAGCTGCTTCAGGATATCTATTGTAAATATTGTTATATTTATCCAGTAGAAGGTAGGTATAAACTTGTATGTGTTTAGGGTAAACTGAATATTGGGAGGAACAAAAGTATTCTCTAGACGTAAACAAAAAACAATGTTTACGTTCGCGAATTAGGAGAATTATTGGTGGATGACAACTGAGAACAATTTGGAAAATTTGGAATTAAAATCACTCTCAGGCATATGAGGTTGATTGTCATGTTACTGGTTCAAAGCTAGAAGAGTGAGAAACAAGTAATTTAGGATCACAAAATACAGTAAATAATTACTAGTCGCAGTTCCTTTGTGGCGTAGATATGATGACTAAAAAGTGTAGAATGAGGTTGGGCGTTTGATTGATGTTGTCCCATATGGAACATTGACAGATGAGTTCACAACAGTATTTGTTATGGAGGTTTCTGTAGATTCTAAGGGATTTACAATTAATCATTTTAGTGATAAACTAAACAAAAGTGAAACATGTTTAGGGTTATTAACACTCCTACGAAAACTGGGGCCTAATAGGCACCAGAACAACTTGAAAGGTTATTAATATTAGGCTAGTAATTTTGTATTTAAATGAAATTGCCATTAACTGACCCCATCCCTTTATATTTTAAGGAGCAATAATATTTTGACTTTTCAGACATTTGCAAAATAATATTTAAATTTTTTTTTTAAACATCCACTTTAGTGGATGTAAATATTTTTTTCGTAGGAGTGTTAATCAAATAATTTACCTGGAATATGTTTGTGTGTTTTCTTATAGCAAAACCACGTAAGGTTATCTGCTGAGCCCATTGAGGGGAATCGAACCGCTGATATTAGCGATGTAAATCTGTAGACCTACCACTGTACCAGCGTGGGGCCACTGGGACTTCTTAGGTTATGTTCTAGAATACAGACGGTATTTTCTAAATACCGTCAAATACTAATGGGAAGCAGTGTGAAGTACTGGGTGTCAAATACTAATGGAAATCAAGCACGTGTAATGAGAATATTCTGTGTAGGATATAAAGGAATGTTGGAAGATACGAATGGATAAATTATGGCATGTCTTGAATAATATTTGGTTAATTAATAAGTTTGTTATGTGTTTTAAGCAGATAGTTGTTTAATAATCAACTGTTGTCAAGCTTCTTATTTTTCACTCTTGATACTGCCACGGTGTGACTAATACATTAAACCATGTTTAATGATTCTTGCTTTAGTTCAAGGCTTGCGTCCTGCTGCCGCAAGAACACTTTTAGCACTTTGAAGTCATGGGTGTGTTATAATAATGAGGGTCAAATCCCATTGTTCGGCCAAACAAGAGAAGTCCAAGAGGTGACAGTGGGCACTCTTGACGAGTCAACTAGTTCAAAATTATAGGTGGCTATAAACGAATAATCCTTTGTAAATATGCGAGAACATTCTAAAACAAATAAATCATATAAATACGTATTTTGATTCAATGCATTTGAAGATGTGGATATTTCAGTAGATGTAATATTACTTTTTGTTAATTAATCTGAAAACAATAATTTGTTGCTGTTTGAATATTATTTAAATTTGTCGGCAGATGGCAACACTTGGAATGGTACTTTTGACAATTTCTTATTTAAAAGAAAAGAAAGACCATAACGTAAAAGAAATGCTCAAATTATAGCTGCTTACAGAGGACAGTTCCAGTCACTAATTAGATTAAAGTTTACATTTCATAATGAATTTGCATAAAACAAACATTAAGAACTAATTTAAAACTGAGTGGAATTATGTTTTTTGACAAATCACTAAGACTATAGCTCTACGTCTGCCTCTACTAAACGTGAGTTGGTGAAGTGTCGAAACACGTCCCCCCATAAACACGGTTTTCTTAACAAGGGGTGCAAAAATGATATATATTTTAACAGTAAACATCCATCCTCCTTTATTCGGCCCCCCCAGTGGCTCAGCGGTATGTCTGCGCACTTACACACTAAAATCCGGGTTTCGATACCCGTAGTGGGCAGAGCACAGATAGCCCATCGTGTAGCTTTGTGCTTAATTCAAAACAAAACATCCTTTATTCGAATTCTGCATACGTTTTATTCTGTTAAGATAATAGAAAACTGTACATACTAAGACCACTCTTCTCCTATCAGTGTCATAACTTTAAAAGTGAACAACTGTGCACTTGTGATGACGAGAAACCCGCTTGAAGTAAAAATGTATTCTCAATATCTTAATAAAGTACTAACACCCATATCAGCCGTATTGAGAATACATTTTTACTTCAAGCGGGTTTCTCGTCATCACAAGTGCACAGTTGTTCACTTTTAAAGTTATGACACTGATAGGAGAAAAGCGGTCTTAGTATATACAGTTTTTTATTGTCTTAACAGAATAAAACAAAAGATGTAACTTTAAATAATTTGAAAGAGCCTTTGATATAATTAGGTTTGTTTGTTTTTTCTGGTGAACGATGGCTTGTTTCAGTGTCACCTGATAATTTAATGTACTGATTTCTTAAATTTTTAAGGTATGTTGACAAAACCATTGTGGAACTTGTAGGTAAAAAAAGAAACAAAAACTATGTAAAAGTGTTAATATTTTCTATATGACAAGGGAATTGACATTTTCAAGAAGCGAATTTTGTGGATATTCAGAAAACAGGTGGTTCAATTAATGTTGAAAACTTGATCTATGTTAAGTGTGTGTCGCGAAGTGTGATGGGTTCCAAGAAACCTCTGAGTAGTGGTTTAATCTGATGGTTCCAATAGCAGCCAAGAAACCCTGTGAAAATAATCATGTTTGGCTCAGCCAACAAGTACTTTTCGTTTATATTTTGATTTGGAAGACACATGTTGCTATTTTTTAAGACGAGCATCATATAATTTAAAATATATGGTGAACTTTACACTAGTGTACGTCTTGACTGATTGTTAGGTAATCCGTATTCAATATTCGCCACTCGTTTTCATCTTTTTAAAATCGTAAGTTCAATGCAATGTTCAAGAGAGACAGAATTATCGTCAGAAACACGATTACAGTCATCAAACACGAAATTTGAGTGAAGATCCATTCTCACGATGCTGGCGTTTCAAACTGAAGACTGTACACTGACTATGTTCTTAACGGTTATCCTTAGCCTTGACAGACGATCAGTCTTCAACTTCCTTCACCTGTCTGAAACATTTATAAAAACAACAGAGCTAACAGATTGTCCCCGTGACAAATGATATTCGACCAAGTTTCCTTTGCTATAGGCAGGGTCGTCTTTGTCACAGGGAGTTTTACGTTACATGTTTCAACCGATGCTGTGCTGTTTTTAGAACGTGTGGATAGACGCGAGGGTCCAGACACACAAGCAAATTACAAACGGACTGAAATAATGAACGTCAGTAGTATACAGCAGCGTTACTATCTTCTTAGCTTAAGATTGTCACGTGACTGATGACCTTATGAGGGGGACTCTGGGAGGGAGGCACCTCTGAATACACTGTTCTCGCTTCTAGATGATAACATAACAGTTACTATCAGCAAATAGGGATTCACTAACAACGTTACAAAGAAGGAAAGTGCTGTGATCATCAGCAGAGAGATATTGCTGTTAGTGATAGAAAACAAAATGTGATAAGCTTTCAAATTATGATTGTTTCATTCCCTAGAAAAAAATAATAGTTAGGTAGCAAACACAGATAAATGAAACCGTGTCTGTAAAAGGTTATCTTGTTAATAACTAGGAGTTTTATTTGTTGTTGTTTTTAATTTCACGCAAAGCTACTCTAGGGCTATCTGCGCTAGCCGTCCCTAATTTAGCAGTGTAAGACTAGAGGAAAGGCAGCTTGTCATCACCACCCGCCGCTATCTCTTGGGCTACTCTTTTACCAACGAATAATGAGACTGACCATCACATTATAACGCCCCCACGGCTTAAAGGGCAAGCATGTTTGGTGCGGCGGGAATTCGAACTAGCAATCCTCTGATTACGAGTGGAGTGCCTTAACTACCTGGCCATGCTGGGCTATAACTAGGAGTAGTTATTATAATTGTTTTTATTTTGTAGTAAGTTTGTCCGAGTATACTATTTATTCATAATAATATATATGTGTGTTTGTGTGTGTATATATATAAATATATATATATGATATACGTTAAGTACCAATAACATATTATTATTATTATTATTATTAGCTTTCCCTAACTTAACAGTGTAAGACCAGACAGAAGGCAGCTAGTCAATACTACTTACTGCTAGTTCTTGGATCATTTTGTACCAGTGATTGATCGAGGCACTATAACATTTCTGCGACTGAAAGAGCGACGAGCATATTCTGAGATACACTTCCGAAATGTAAGCCTAACACCCAACGATAAAATCTTCTTTAGATTGCAGGTGGCATTTTATTCTCCTTAACTTGTCCTTTGCGAGGTTTAAATTGGAGGTATGAACAAACATTTCAAATCTACTATTTGATTGGCTAAATTAGTGCTGTTGGTTCTGGGGCTTTTTAAATACAAAGAAACGCAATGGGCTTTCTGAGCTCTGTTCGCCGCGAGGAATCAAACTCCAGACTTCAGTTTTGTAAATTTTTTAAAGTTACCGTTGATCGACCGAAGGGGGAGCTCAGCAGACAATAACTAAACTAAAATTAAAACTAAACTAACGTGGCAGGGGTTCAGTTTGGAGAGAGAGAAATCAGAAGAGTTCTTTCCCCAACCGGGGTGTTCAGGAACGTTGTGGTTCCTCTTCGTCCCCTTTCGTGGATTGCTATTAAGATTAAGTGGTGGTTTTTTATATAGATATTTAAATTAATTATTATTATTATTATTGACTATTTGGGTCGAAAATGTCTCTTCTAAATGTTGTCTTGGATGGAGGCAAAGGCAGCAGCGGAAAGGAAGCCCGGGACCTGTCCCGAAAGGAAGAGGTTGAGCAGATGTGAACATGAATATTATTCAGCTAATGCATATTTTACAGTCTTTATATTTTGAAACAAAGAGTACAACTATTGGTGGTATATATTCGTATTTGTTTGGAATTAAGCCATCTGTGCCCTGCCCACCACGGGTATGGAAACGCGGTTTTTAGTGGTGTGAGTCTGTAGACATGCAGCCGTGCCACTGAGAGACATATATATTCTATTTATTCTCAGTCACGATATTTACCTTTTATAAATTATTATTTAATTGTTCTCATAAAAGTAATCGGACTTGGTAGTATTATAGTTATGGTAAGTAATTATTATTCGATTAAGATGTGTAATGATCAGTCATGTGATCTGGAATACATATGATTAGTCATTCAGTGTACTCTCGAACATGACCGTTTAACGGACGTTGCTTTACGTCTTTATATTTCACGATATTTTACTTCAATATGGAGTATGGTCATCAAAAAGAGCAAAAGGTCTGTTTTCAGAGCATCTTTACTCTTTGTGGTCACTTCAAGAAACGTGAATATATCGCTCAACTCTAGTTCTCCAGACACAAATCCTTCAGTAACAAGTAGGAAACTGAAGTGTACAGACGTTGCTGTTAATTTTAGTGACCATCACCAGATGGACCAAGTAGTAGTATGCTGTCATCTGGTGAATGAAATAAAAATCCTCGATCTCAAACCTCACGCTGGGTATTTGATCTCCTCGGCTTGGTTGCTGACAATCACTTCAGCTGCTGTTCTGAAATCTATGTTAAGTGGAACATGTGGTTCTAATGACTACATTTTTTAAATGCATCAGCCATTAAATAGCACTCTTGATCTTCCACGACGTCGTCTCGACTGTCCAGTGTGCATATCAATTATTTAAGTGTATTCGCAACCTTTTACATACGAATCTGGTTACATCAGAATGAATTAACTTTTAATTAATTAAATTTGTGGGGAAGAGCAGTTTCTAACATTTGAAGTTCTGAAAATTTGTATACATCTATCAAAATCTTATACTCGCTGCCACCAGATAACACACTTATGTGTTGGCTATCCAGAGCTCGAAAACTGTTAATAATGAGTTTCTAAAGATAACACACTCACTATTTTTGCCGCCCCCCCTTCGAAATACATATCGCTTGGCTACGTGGAAACATAAAAAAAATTGGAAAGCCCTCTCTTAAACATCATAAAATCAAATCTGAAAACAAGGTGGGATGATAATTTTCCAAAATTAAAAGCATGATTTCTTATAACACATCGCGTAAAACTTGCACATAACTAAATATATAACATTTTAAAAAATTATATTCAAGTGTATTTTCTATATCGTGACAAATGTTTGTCCTCCCTTTATTATTATTATTAGTTTGTAAAACTTGACCTGTAAGTTCGCAGAGTTATACATAAGGAGTTCAGTTCTGTGTCAGGTAACATTTTGTTTGGCTTCAAGGGGCACGACATCTTGTGTAATGTTATCATCGGTTTCGAAATGTTACAAGTACTGTTGGAAAACCTAGAAATATATTCTTAAAGTGTGATATAAAATTTACAAGTTTTGGGTTTTGTACTATAACTTCAGAGAAGATACAAAATCAATGAGAACTCTCTTTATATAGAACATCTGAAAATAATTCTCGCATATGTCTACTTTGTGAAATATCGATAATTGAAATCCATCTTTTCCTCGCAGTAGTAATACATAAGTGATTAGTCGACCGACAGATACATTTTATCATGTTATTTAGCATTAACAAGTTTTAAACAGTTTATTAATCTTAATGTATGTTTAATGTCTTATACGTCAGTAGTTGACCAAGGTTGAGACTACGAATGTATGTGTGTTGTTAGAAAAAAAGGAGGACGGTGTAAAAATTGTGACGTCAGAACAAATATTATGAGGTCAAAGTATCCAGCACAACATAACCTTTCGTGAGCCGCTACTATCCAACAGTAGTTTAAGACTGTGGAAACAAGTGCAACATGAGACTATATGAAAAATGTCTGGTAACATTTGTAAAACAAATTCATTTTATAAATATGGATTAAAACAAAGTTTGTTTATTGAAGATAAGAAAGATGTAGATGAATTTTTTTTCTGTAATGGCGAATCATGGAAGGCAAATATTTATTGAAACTGCCGTGTTGCTCGTTTGTTGTTGAAATTAAAACTGAAAGTAGCTAAACAACAAATACAGAAACAAAACAAGCCAAATCCTTTTAGTACAACAGCTTTGTATACACGGTTTTTAAATGAAAGCTACGCAGTTGTTTTTTTATTTCCTGGCCGAGAAGAAGAAGAGAATATTCGTGAACATGAAAAGCTGGTCTGGTAATAAGATATTGTAGAAATTTCTTTAGATAACACATCACTTTTACTGTTCCACCCCATGAAGTAAATCCAATTTATAACACTTTCACCTTAGTCCAAACGATAGGTTAAAACATACCTATTTTAAACGGTTTCTTAAAATTTCATTCTACAAAAAACACAACAGTTTCCTTTCTCTAGCCTCATAAACTGCATAACACCAAAAATAATGTGATTTATCACCAACATAAGCTTTATATCAGTTACCAAATGTATTGGTCAATATATTTTTCACAGGTAGCTTTCACACACGTCAGGTAAGTCCAACGTCAACATATACATTCTTTCATTAGTCATCTATGTTCTGCCACCTATAACTAATTTTTTTTAACCAGGCAAGCCACTACCTCGTCACAGTGACCTGGCCCGTGCTTTAAACCAGGAACACGAATTCGGATCTTACTCGAATAACCCATTTTTTTTATCTTATTTATTAATACTATTAGAGCATT
Organism: Carcinoscorpius rotundicauda; assembly: GCA_011833715.1. NCBI lineage: Eukaryota > Metazoa > Arthropoda > Merostomata > Xiphosura > Limulidae > Carcinoscorpius > Carcinoscorpius rotundicauda. The sequence goes on from CM022395.1 coordinate 56,480,441, forward strand.
GTTGGTTTGTTATCTGAATGCTGTAACTGTCTACGAAACACATTTATATCAACAAAACCAATAACACTACAAGAAGCAAAACGGAATAATTGAAATAGCCTGTTTTATTATGTACTCGGTCCGTAAATGTTTAGAATATGACGTTCCTAAATGTTTACTTCTTACATCTTGTTTTCAAGTCGACCTTTTTAACCGTGAAAATTTCTGATCAATATTTTAACATAAAGTACTTCTTATTTTCCCAGTTTTGAAGGATATTTTTCCAGCATTATGTATATTTTTGCAAGGATTAAAATAATGTTTAACTTAATTACTTTAATGTATATACAAGTTTATTATACAGATATGTACAGAACACGGCGTTTAATTTATTAGGAAACTTTCACAGTATTCATGGCTGCAGAAATTGTATCAAAGTTAAGATAATATTGTAAAAACGTGCAGAATAGTGTGTACGATATCGTGTTGTTTTACCGTTTTTTATTGTTAGGCGGTTTTTATGGGTTATTCGGTTAAAATAATGCAAACTATAATTCATTTAATACTACTGTACACATTCATTAAAATTCAGTGTTGACGCCAACATAATTTCATTTAATGCTAACTTTTCTCATTTCTTTTGTATTTTGTGGGAACACAAAATCAGTATTCATTACAGCAACAAAGTAATCATAACCTATGGTATGTTTTTGGTTCTTAACGGGTCAAATCAGTAAACTTTCAAGAAGGTTCTCGCATCTTTGATGGGGATGGCTAGAGATGTAAGAGTTTTCTTTAGCCAACAAGAAAAATGTTTTGAGTAATACCAACACTGCCCCATCCCAACATTGTACAAATTCCTTAAATAACTTTCTCTGTCGTTAAAAAACAGTCGTTTTAAACTGAACCGAAATATTTTATTTGCTTTGATAATTATTTCAAACTATCAGTGATGTCGAGAAACCCACTTGTTGAGAATTTTATATGCAAAAACGGCTCGTTTGGGTTGAGAAATTTCTATGTAAAATATTTTCTCAACCCAAACGAGCCGTTTTTGCATATAAAATATTTCAAAATATGCTGCTTCCCAATGGCATAGCAGAAGTCTGCTGACTTGTGATACTAGAAATCAAGTTTCGATACCCGTGGTGGGTAGAGCACAGATAGCTCATTGTATAGCTTTTTGCTCAACTTCAAATACACTATGCTTGATAAAAAGCAGCACTTGTGTAAAATGTCATATTCCTATCAACAATATCTAACTAAAAACCTGCCTCAGTACAAACATGCATGCCCACTGTGCACATCACATAAATCTTAGTTTCACAAATGCTATAAACAATTTAAAGAAAATATTTTTATCATGTCCACCTTGATGTTGAATAACCTAAGCATCTACCAGTGTTCTATCAATAACTTTGTAATAACAATATATAGAAGCAGTTTAGTAAATTACATGTGGAAAGGGTGCTTTATACACAAGTTATTTAGTCAAGCAATTTTCAATAGCTGTTTAATATGTATGCAGAACCCAATTGCGATTCACCAAATTGTTTTTTTTATACCGAATGTATCAAAGTTAATCAGATTCTAAAAATCTTATGCTCTGTGTCAACCAAGAAAAAACTATTAACGTTTTTATTTTTTTAGAAACTAACACTTTACAATCTTGTTGTTGGCATTTTATAAGCATACTGTTTTTCTTATTATTCTATTCAACTGTAGCATAAGTTTGAAATAGAAATGTTATGTACTTTATAACACTCCTTGTTGAGTATGGAACAAAACTGAAACTTAATTAGAATATCCAAAGAAAAAACAGCTCTTCCTGAAGTTCTTAAAATGATATTAGGGTTTGGTTGTTTTAATTGTAATTAGTAAAGACAGATTTTAAAAAATTCAGAACCAAACATACAACTATAGTTTATTATTTCTTGATGAGTTTTTCATGAATCCTCTGTGAAATACTTGTGTGTATGGTAAGTGCATACTGATAGAAATTATACAAATCTATGAAAACATTTGGAAGTGTGTGACAAATAAACTGAAATTAATAATTTTGTCACATTAAAACTGTTTTTCCCCTATGCATTTACAACTCTGAAACAATAGTTTATATTGTTAAAAACAAACTCCAGTGAATCTCGTGAATGCATGGTTAGTGACTTTGGGAGGGTCAGTATTTCCTGTAAATCTCTTAGGCTGTCAACCAACTTGAATTTATTTTAAGGTTTAGTTAGTTTATTTAAAATGTGAACAGGGACATAACTCAAATAGGAATCTCACACATTTTTAACACATTCACTGGAATGAATGTTTATTACGTTATGATACCCAGAAAGCTTGATACAAAACTGTAGGATACAATCCAGTACATGATATTAGCCCTTGGCACAAGGAATATATCATGCAATCTATAAAAAAACATACAAAAAAACAGACTGACAGTAAAAGCTGCTCTTATTTTTCTGAATACAAAAACACTTACAAAAAATATTAAGCTGCATTTAGTGACAAACAGTTTCTAAATCTCACAGTAAGTAAAAAAATTGTTAATTGTCAGCAGTTAAAAGCAACATTAAAGCATGTTTGTTCACTTTAGTTATTAAGAAAAACAAGTTTAAAACACTGACATGAATATTTTGTTGGTGGTAGAGAATAATTACTGCATAGCTCTTTTTTTTTTGCAAGTGGAGATACTTAAGCTGGGATTGAACTGTATATAATCAATGACTGAAGCACAATGCAGGACATATAGGAATATCCTAGGCCATGAAGTAACACTTTCCTCATTCCACTTCCTCTAAATATCACTATTATGACTAGCACATCCAGAATTCAGTCCAATGTAAGTACTGCAGAGGTCAAAGAAAGAATGGGTTGGGATTGTGATATACAGGTTGGAATGAAAACATTGACATTTTGTGCTGGAAGCCTTGACAGGAAGTGGAAATTCTTAAACTGTTGAAAGGTGGAAAAACCTACATGAAAAGGACATAATCAGAGAAATGTAGATATTCATAAACCTACAACACAATTCTAAGAGTAATTGAGAAAACAAAAGTGGGGGATTCTACTAGCAATTACTATAGTACTAAACCAAGTATCAATATATGAATACATATAAACGGTTCTTTTTTACTCAGAAATAAGACAAACTATATGGGTCATGAGCGTATGAAGCAAAATGTGCAGACCCTCAAAAACAACAGAGTTAATTATCTAAAAAAAGTTTTACTATTGTTAAATTGCAACAAACATCTTATCACAGAAAGATTCAATGGTTCATATCGTGATGGAAAGAATATTTTGATCTATTATTCAATGTTAAACAAGCAAGTAAACATTAACTATGAAAGAAATATTCTTCAACATATTTTAGCTCAATTAAATCAACAATTATGTACTGTAAGACAAACCATCTGAGATCTAGAAGTGTCAATATGACATGATTACACCAAGAACTGACTCATCAGAAACAGATAGTGTTTTGTATAACCCATAGTGTTAAGCAACTTACTCAGTAGCCTGATACTCTCAAGTGGTCTCCTAATTTTTCTACAACCATATTAAGTCTCCCTGGAGGGACACCATCAGTTGTAGCTGCTGCAATAAGACCTGAAAGAAAAAGAAAGAACTTGATTTTCCTGTTACAAGTAAAGAAAAATCATATACACAATAAAATGTTATTACACTACTACATACAGTGTACAAACAAAGGTCTTAGTGCTTTCTACAGGTCTTTGATCTAATAAAGCACCTGATCATTATTACATACACAATCACCAAACCCATTTACTTTTAACAGCAAGTAGATCTTGACAGTAGGGTTTTAGGTTTAAGTTTAGCTCAATTTAACAGAATGAGATTCAGGATTTTTTTTAAATGTCTATGTTTATAATAAGGTTCTATGCTTGAGTTCTCATCAACCACAGGTATTATTACTTTGAATAGCTTCTACTAAAATTCTGGGTTTAAGTCCTTTGAATTCTAACAAAGACAGAGATGGTTCTTCTAAATAGCAAAGATACTCTGATACAAAGACTATTATATCTGATTCAACTTTAGCTACATAATTAATGTTACAGTAAAATGTTTCTTTAACAGCTCATCAAAAACATCCTGGATTTTATTTACATCACTGATGCTACTTAGAGACAACAACAAACAGTTTGTTCAGTTTATTTGCTGTTATATTTTTAAATCAAATAAACAAGTCCTTTTCACTTAGTGTGATAAGAAGATACAACAAAGGTACATAATCTTTGTTAAAGAAACAGCAGTTTCTCCTCACTTTTCTGAAAAACGACAAATGTATATCTAACAATTGATCAAAATGGTAATTTTGTTCCGAATAATTAACTCTCTACTAATATTAATGTGTTATCTTTAAAGATTGAAATCATATAACATAATCAAATAATGGATTATCTGTCTACAAATGGTTACTACAGCGGCTACCACAGGCAGAGAAATGAGGAGAGCGGGATAACCTTTTCAGATTAATTAAGTGACAGTTTTTTAAATCTAGGTAGCAGGTGAAAAATTAATTATGGGTCTGAGAAAGTGATTGTTAAATATCCACACATGCATTTCAGTGCAGAACATTAGTTTCATATGCTCAATTTAAAACAATGTCATTATTAGTTTTTAAATTTGCAGCATTCCAACTAAAACAATGCCATTATTAGTTTTTGAATTTGCAGCATTCCAGCTAAAACATTTTATTAATTATGCAATTACACTGGTCATGTCAAACAAACAAAAAATAGAAGAAAATTTATTTTAGTTCATGTTTTAATTGTAATTAAGCATAAAGCTACACAAAAGGCTGTCTGTTCTCTGCCCACAATGGGTATCAAAACCTGGTTTTTCGTGTTATAAGCCTGCAGACATACAGTTGTGTCACTGGGGATAAACTGGTACTAGATCTCAATGGACAAAGCCCACTTCCTCCAAAGTAAAAAGGTTCTTACGTTTTGCAGTCCTTCTCAGATTAAAAAGTAACAATAATCAGTACTGTGCTTGCAGAATTGAATTTGTGATCTCTACCAACTATGCTGGACGGTTAATCCATAGTACTTGATTTCAACAACTGAAACCTACTACATTTTCCCTTCTCCTAAAAAAGAAAAACAAACAAACAGCAGCAAACTCTGTCCTTGTATCTTGTCTCAAAGTTGTGAAACAACCATTACTTGTCACCATATTTTTGGAGACAGATCCATTTCTGCAAGCAGAACTAATCCTGGGACCTCTTGTTACACCAAAGTGCCCTACCAACTACACTACAGCACTCGCTAGTAAGATGCTTTTTAGCAACTCAGACTACCACCATATTAGCCAAGGCTCTATAAATGGTTATTACACGAACTTACAAGCAGTATGAATGAGAAAACTTACATTGTTCTGTGGCAACAACACAAAGTGCTGAGCTTCCCTTCCTGCCCCGTAAAAGGTTATTATCTGCTTGTAAACAGACGTACTTTTCTGCTCCAATGTGAATACCATTTTCTTGGAACACTGTGGGGTTGGACTTCATTTTTTCTATAATTGATCTAATTTCTGTCTCGGTTATCTGAAAATATTTCAAAACATAAAATAATTTCATACACAAGTCATCATACCTCATTATTTTATAAAACTTTAAAACAATGTTCCTGTAAATTTATATTTCACACAACAGAAACAAGAATTGTATTTTACTATGCATCTAAATATCCATTATACAAATAATTAAAGAAAATTTATCAGGTGTGTGTGTGTGTGTGTATTTAACATACTACATCAAAAAACAACCAATCATTTAGTACGTCTATTTAAAATATTAGTTTGGCTACTACCGTTAGAAATGTTTTAATACGAAAAGAGAATGCGACGACAGCAAAATGCAAATTTACTTAATCCAGGAAACAAACTAAAGTAACATTAGTAGTAATTCGGTTTACAACGAAAACCTTCATAAGTATCCGAATGGCACAAAAATTTTATAACTTATATAAATAAAAGCTTGTTTGGTTAAGCAGTTTTTATGTTCTTTTATGCTTCAAGGAAAATCCAACAATTATTTTTACTTCAAAATGATATATTACGGTTAAAAAGGGGACAAAATTTCTATATTATTATGATTTAATATAAAAAATTACTATAATAATTTGATACGTGCAGTGATCTCCAGAGGTTGCCACACCCATCTCCTATATACATGTAATATCACAATGGCGGCAGATGGATTTATCTTCACAGGGTGTACTAAAAAGTTGTCTGTGTAAGCAAAGTACAAAATCTAAATCCGAATCACCCTTATAACATTAATATGTACGAGGTCATATCAAAGTGTTAAATGTATACAATTGCGTTTAATCAAATAACTGTCATAAAATAATAAGGAAAGAAAGGTTTATCAATCTAAACAGCAGTACCACTTAACTTTGCAGTGAACTGGAAAATAAATTATTCATTATCTATACCCCATATAAGGAAGCTTAACGTTACAACGAATTCTAAAAGAAATGGCTACACAATCTACAGAGGGATGTTTGAAGTTGCATTGGATTGCAAAGAGAAATGAAACGTCTAAACAACCTACATAAGGAATGACCGATGTATTTCTATTTGCATGATTTTATTATTTGAATTGTACACTTATCCACTGTGTTGTATTTATGATTCAGTACCTCAAATAACGACGAGACGAAAACTATTGTATCGCTTACCGTGACGAAATGTTACAAGCGATTCTAAAATGTGCTTAAAACGCTTGCAGGCTGTAATTACTGAACACTTCACAGCCTTATTCAACAAAAAATAACAAAAGAAATCCACTTCATAAAACTATTTCCCTTTTGTTACGAATGCGGTTATTTTAACGTACTGCCTGTTAAAGAGAATGATAAAATCAATGTAATGTGTTAAAAAGAAAGTTTTGCATACATCCTCACTTAACATGGCCGATAAATAGCACAATTCCAATCATTCTGTAAAACCGGTTATTAAATTTGATATTAAAAAACAAGCAAATAAAATGTATTTGAGGACAAACGTTGTTAGCATACAAGTCCAGTTCACATAAGCACTAGAAAGCTGTCAAACCCGTCACTGGTTTTCACGTGACTCACGTTGGGCACATCTGTCTCCCCACTGTACGTGGACTATTTATAAATTATATTATCTAGTCACATGACTTTTCTAAGTGTAATTACTAACAATATCAACAGCATGACAACTAGTAATGGAGAGAAACCTTGACACGAGTATTGTCGAACACTAACATGCACCTTGAGTAACACACGATATAATTATTTTTGGAAATAGGCAGTCCACAATATGTATATTTCGGCTTTGTAACATCTCAACAGATTTCTTGACAAGGGGTACAAGTTCATACACACACGTATAATGGTTATTTTTAGAAAGAAGAAATGTTCACTCCGTGTGCACTTTCAAGTTACATAACGCAGAATAGTAAATTTAAAAAAATAGCAAGAATGTGTGTCGTTTTTAACACCCTTTAAATAAATACTCATATTAAAACAAATTGTTTATGACGAAGTCAATGGGGAAACCCAAAATTGTAAATATAAACTACCCCAATATAGAAGCGACAATCTTCAAACCACCAATTTATGATATTTTACTTAGGCAAGTATGGAACATTTGTTTCACACGTATTACTAGCACTTAAAAAATGCTTAAGTGTTTCCATTGTTACTTGGGCTTCTAATGTAAGCAATAGTATTAAAACGTCTTATACGGTCTTTGTGATATGAAATAATTGGTGGGAAAATAGCTTAATACATGCATGCACCAATGTTCTATGTTTAATGCTTGGCTTAATCTACTACTAATATTATTTTACCAGTCAAAAATGATAGATATTTAAAGATAACAAGGTACATTATAGTGCAACATCTCCCCTCTTAGTATGAAATATGGAGTGAGCCCAGATGAGAGGATAGTATACCCACAAATCTAACAAGGTACATTATAGTGTGACATCTCTTCATATGAAATATGGAGTGAGCCCAGATGAGAGGATAGTATACCCACCAATCTAACAAGGTACATTATAGTGTGACATCTCTTCATATGAAATATGGAGTGAGCCCAGATGAGAGGATAGTATACCCACAAATCTGACAAGGTACATTATAGTGCAACATCTCCCCTCTTAGTATGAAATATGGAGTGAGCCCAGATGAGAGGATAGTATACCCACCAATCTAACAAGGTATATTATAGTGTGACATCTCTTCATATGAAATATGGAGTGAGCCCAGATGAGAGGATAGTATACCCACCAATCTAACAAGGTACATTATAGTGCGACATCTCTCCTCTTCATATGAAATATGGAGTGAGCCCAGATGAGAGGATAGTATACCCACCAATCTAACAAGAATACCCAACATGGAATTGCAGTTCCTGCCATCACATTGTTAGTCCTTCTCATAAACACAACAAAGTCTAGCAACTGAAACACAGGAAATAAAACTAACTGGTAATTAATAACCAGGCTTAAGTAACTCTGTTGGCTGATAACCATGATAGTGATTGGTCTAGTAGCCAGTATTTCTGTAAATATTCAGTGACCCATTAATGTTTCACTTACATTCCAAAGCAAGCATAACCACAGTATTACAGGATAACCACCAGAAAACCGACTAATGTGTTCCATTTCCTTACCTTTAAAGGTTGTGTGTCCTACATTCAGAATTAAGTAGTTACTGTTAACTTAAAAATATACACTTTTAAAATGACAGGATTAAATATTTTATAACAGGTTAAAGTTTCACAAACATGCTAACTGAATGTTTCATCAGACACAAAGGTTGTTAATACACTCATGATATTCAGCTTCTTGTATTTAGTAAACATAACAGGGTAGTCTAAAGTATCACAGTGTAGAGTCAAAGTATCATATCAACAGAGGTATTCTCACCTATAGAAAGCCAAAAGGCTATTTCACAAATATAAGTGTTGGAAACACCTGCTGTTTCCTGGATTGCTAGCTGAAGTTGCATCTGTTTCAGGAAGACATTTCAACCACAATGAACAGAACCAAGTTTTTTTCTGATTCTGAAGTAAGTAAAATTAATTACTTAGTGTTATAATGGATTATTTATCAGTGTTTTGTATCCAACTTATTTGGTTGTTGTTGCTGAACACATCTGTTTTGCAGGAGAATAGTTGAAGTTTTCATACATTTACAAAAAAAAATCTAAAATAAACTACATGTACTAGAAAGAATTAACAAAATTAACACACAAAGGATTAAGTAATTAAAACTTTATAAATGTAGAATAGAAATATAGTTTAAATGTTGAAGCAAAATTGTAAAACATCAAACAACCTCAATGACTGACAACATTTTTTGTGTGTGCATAACTATCTTCTACATCTTATTAATGTTAAATTTTTAGTAAGGGAAAATGAATATCACATTTTTATAAATTATTTCAATTCTTAACTGTATAAATTTGCATATCCTTAAGTCTTTCACAAAATAATTCTACATCATCAACTGCCATTGTTAAAGAAAGTGATATTCATTAAGTTCTTTAATGCAAGACATTTTCTTATCATTACACATTTATCAATCTGTTGCCATAATGACTATTTGGAATTTTTGTTTTGAGTTCTTATATAAATATGCTCATTTCAGAATATCATATTCACCTTATTTTTTTCTGAAGACATACTGCAGTTTTTATTCTCTCAACAGGTAATTTCATTCATACATTTGTTCAGTACTTAAGAGATGCTACAATAGTGTGGGGTCTGCATATATCAGTTTTAATGATTCAGTAAGATATAATTTCTTGACAAATTATTTATATCTATCCAATTTTTTGTTCAGCAAATAATTTAATAAGTTTTGTGTTTCAAATGAGTATCTTACATTTAGGTCATAATTGTGCCAGTTTTGATTGTTGGAAGTTATTTCATTCTGATTATATTTGATCCCATAAACGTAGTTATGGTGTTTTGTAATTTCTTAGTTTAAAATAATTAGTTATCATAACTGGCACCAACTACAAATAAACAAAATGGTGATGATAACAGTATCTGCACTGACCAAATAAGGTAAAAAAAATATTTGCAGAGCACACATTGTAGCAGCACTACTTAATATACAAAATCATGATATAAGGATGGTACCTGATCTGCAGTTTGTTAAATAACCATTTCTGTTTGTTTCAAATACTGCCAGCTTCTGAGAACAAGAACTCACTATACACACTGTAGACAAGGGCTGATACAGATCTTCATACTAACTGAAATAGCACTAAAATGCATCTTGTTAAGTTTCTACCATAATATCAGATAAGGCTGTCACTTTAAATGTGGTTGTGATCAGTAACAAAGTCAGGGACCTAAGATCAGTAAGTGAGAGGTCTGTGCAAGTTTTGCTTACTAACATTAACTTGTGATCCAAGAAGACTACCTATATACAACACACACAAATATCCACCAATTAAGTTAGTATACCGTTCTTAAATTCTTACTTAAAATAATTAAGAATATATTCTTCACAAGTGGGATAGACTTGCAATCAGCAATATTTTTGGCTGTAATGTTACAACTTGCATATGTTAGGCATTTTGCAAGTTGTGATTTACAGAAACAAGACACCTACAGGTAAAAAGGTTGAAACATTTAACTGTTACCTCTACACCCTCCTTTCTTGAAAAAAAAAAACCAATAAAACTTTTGAAAGTGAATCTAAACGACACCTAGAATAAAATGTTGTACCCACTGTTAGAGATTTCCACCAACTATAGTCAAGTTCCTGGAAATCAACATTTGTCAGGCTTATTAAAATCTTCCACAGTTTAATGCTGTGTTACAAGACCTCTGTGTAAAAATTCTTCCATATCTCGCACACAAATTTACATGTTTGAATTTCAGTTTATATAAATAATAATTATTGCAGCACAATATCTATTTAAGTATTAAATATGTATTTGTAACTTCAGAAACAAGTTTTACTTTTATAGTTTTGTACATGTAAGCAGAGTTAAACATGAAGAGTTATTATTTAAACTGAAATAATGGCATTTTCATACCAGCATAATATAACAATGTGTAAGTATACATCAGGAGTCCGATTTCAAGTTGCATTGTAGTTTAATGTAAATTAGCCTGTAAGATCAATGTCGTGGAACATTAAACACAAAACACTTGGTAGGTTAAAACACTTCATATTGGATGTTGATAATCACTCGTGGACTTTGAACTCCACAAGTACTGTATAGTATTAAACTGCTTCAACATAAAGAGATGTCAACACTAACATTCATAAAATATAAAGAGTTCATGATTTGTTTCCTTATGCTGCAAGACCAATTTTCAACATGAATATTACACAACCGGAAGTCTGCTCTATATACAAACCCTTCTGTAGGATACAAATGATTTAAACAATATTACACAAGAGTCAGATCTAATATTATCAAACCTTCTATAAAATATACAAGTTTTAAACAATATATGCAAGTCTGCACAAGTTTCCTATAATAGTAGACATTCAGAAGTTTACAGCATATACAAGCTGTTTGCATATTCACCAAATATATATCAAATGGTAATCATAAAAATATCAGCTATTAATAAAGTAACACTAAATACTAACATAAGGCCATAAGGACGAGAAATAGTTTAACCACACCAAACAAATGTCAGCTGTTAGCAAATATATAATGAAATCAGCTATTAATATTATAGGGAATTTATCTATTAATAGAATACTACAGAGAATTTAACTAAAATAACAGTGTTAGGATTCCAACCACCACCACCACATTATTAGAAATCTATCTTATAACAAAACCCTCTATGTAATTCAACTATTAAATAAAAACATTTTGCCATCATGATATCAAAGAATCCTCCTATGTTGAACTTAATGGTTTCAGTAATGAATAATATCCACAAGGAAAAAAACCTGACAACATAATGCATTCCAAACTCTTCAGAGGTTAAAACAAAAGAAATCTGTCCAAAATGTTCAAAAGTAAGCCAATAGGATGACTGAGGTCTAAAACCTAACAATTTCAACATATGAGTACCAAATACTAGCAAGAACTATAAAAGAATACCAACTATTCAAAGGTTATACATATGACACTTGACACAAAACTAAACATGTTAAACATTAGAAATTCAAAGAATTCACTTCAATAATCTTAACCTACGAAAAGTTAAAACAAATTTAATAATGATTTCAATAGAAGGGTTAACCCTGGCCCATTGACAAGTTCAGCAAAATATTTTAAATTACTAACATTTATCATAAAAAGTGAACTGTTTCTACACAAGGATGCTGAAACTGAGCATGAAAAACTTGAACGCTAGAGTTTCAACCAGAAATGTGTTCAATGCAGTTACAAAGAAATATTCAAAATAACCACAAAATGGAGAGGGATCATACTACAGTATCCATGGAAACTTGATTAAAAAACACTAAGTGCTATTCTGGAAAATATACTTTTTTTTTTACCCACAAAAAAATTCAGTATTTATTACACGCTTTAATCAGCTCTTTTCAAAATACAAAATTAAAATTTGAGAAAGTTAGGAAACTTTCACTTAATACATTTCACCATTCACTCATCTACCTTCCATCGCATATGACAGTCACTTGTTATGTATGAAGCAACTATGCTAACAATATTTATTAATATATGCTCTTTATTATACGTGGGTAACAAATTAATAATTAAAATTTAAATTATCCTATTATATTTCATAAAATTATCAATTATTTACTAAACTCTAGTATAATACTAACATCCACCATTGCTAATGACAATTCATTCCATGAAAGAATTACCTGGTTAATAAAAACTAAACATACCAGAATAATCATTGAAGATTACTTAAAGTAAATACTTTTGTTTGGAACTTCTTAGTATACTCCTCAAAAAGTTCTAAGTATACTTGAAAATAATATAATTACAAAAATAAAATTAAAACAAGAACAATTTATAACCCTATGATGCAAATAACATTATTAAAATTCATGTGTGAGAGATAACAACAAATTCCAAATCCCTCATCTCATTGTTTAGCAGGAAAGTACATCTTAGTGTTGTTTCAGAATGCATACTATTTGCAAGGGATGACTGATTTGTTCAGAGAATTGTTTCACCCTTTTCTATATTAATGGTAGAGTGAAAACTTAAAAGAACTACACAAATTCTTTATTCTGCAAATTCATAGTGAATTTATCATACTGTTTGGAACATTTAAGGTGCAAGTTGGATTCTCTAATTTTCTTAGATTGGCAACTAAGTCCCTGAATCTGACAGAATATCATCATCAGTAATGGTTACTCATATCAGTGTCATGTAAGACACTTTATTAATCAAAACTACAGTTAAATTAAATAATGTCATGAAAACATTCAATTAATTGAATGTTTCTGATTATTACACCTATTCATTAATAAAATTTAGTTTCTAATTATTCAGTAATTAAAATGTTATAAGTTACTATTATTATTTTTGATTAATTCATATTTATTAAACTTGTACTAATCAAAATTAAAGCTTCCAACTACTTTCACTATTCGGTAATTGAAATATTGCCATTATATTTTATTATTTTCAATTAACGTTTTATTCACTTTAATTTATAAGTGTCATGACTTAAGAAAACAATAAACTAATTGGAATTAGGGTTTCTGATCATTCAAATTAACCAATGTATTTAAATATTGCTTATACAGGGTGGTCGCTAGAAAAGCGGAAAATTTGTCAAACAGCTATTTATTTTTACAAAGAATAACTTTTACAAAGTTTTTAAAGGGATATGTTGTATTACACTCATAGATGCTCAAAATGCATTTTATTCATGATGTGAAGAAATCAAAATAGAAATGAGTAAGCACGCATTTTATTCATGATCTCATCTGACCCTCAAATTTTCCGCTTTTCTAGTGACCACCCTGTATATTTGTTTTTATGCACAGTTACACAATGGACTATCTATGACTTCCACAATGAAATCAGATTTGAAACATTTGAAGTTCTTTTTTAGACAAAATTTGTACATAAACACATGAATACATACATTTTAAAATCTCATGAGAAAAACAGATTAGTTGAATGAAAATAATTAATGAGATTAATGATTAAGAAATTTCACTGATTGTCCAGCTCTACTCTACAATGTAATACTTCTACCCTGATCAACAAATGTTCTTGTATTATATACAAATATTATACACAACTTTTATAATATATAAAATCAATTCAACTAGCATTACAGTATCTTTAACCATCTTCACTGATTAGCACAACCACCAGACTCCGATGCAACTGAACATCTTTGACATAAATTTGTAATGTCACATACACTACTATAATTCTCTAATGACAATTATGAAACCAGCAATACATTTTAGATCTAAAAGTCAGGATAATAACTTAACCTAGAAAAGGGTAGGAGAGGGAATTGATTCATCTTCCCTTAAGAAAATTTATCATCAAATTCTCATTCTGGTGTAATTTAATATTTACAGAAAACTGAAAAACACAGGTCATGCAACTCTATTTATGTGATATAGAACTATTATGTAAAGCACATGGATACTCTCAACACTGATCACATCAGTCCTGTCTTTGCAACTGACAGCTAGAAGTCTAATATTAAAAAGTCTTTGCTGAATCTTGTCAAAGTGGAGCTTCTTTACACTGTTTCAGTATTTAATGGATATTAAAACACTATACCATTTTTTTATTGTTTAATTGTATTTCAGGTGTTACTGTAAATAAAAAAAAACATTTTTAATGAAAAATTCAACATTCTCAGTCAGGTCACTTTTTTTAAAGCGCCATAACAATTTAATTCTGAGGGTTTGGCAGTCACAGACCACAATGTTCCAACTTGATATAACTAAGATATTTGTTGAAAATTTGTAGAGTCCATCGTGATCATACATTTGGTTCTATAAAAAGTAGCCCAATGGTATTTTAATTATGGTGTGGGGTTTAGTGTGGATGCAGTGTAGATAAATAAAGGTAATCAAATAAGATGAAATGATCCTTCAAGTATTTACTTGAGATAAAACTTAAAAAAGACACAATGATAAATCACTGTAATCTATTAATTTTACACCCAACACTTCAACATGTACTGCTTTCTTAAATCAGAAAATGTATTTGTTGAATACGTAATATATACTTTACAACTGTTTTCCAACTTAAGTTTTGTAAGAAATGTCACATTTATGAAGAACCTAGAAGGTATATATTCCTAAACAGGTTAATTTAAACAACTTACCACAAATGTACTTCATAATTTTTAATTACATTAGAGCTTTAAACTGTATTAACATTATAAATAAAAAGACTAAAATTTTTAAAGATTTCACTGCAAGCCTTACATATATAATGAACAATTACATATTACTATCATGTTCATTTTTCTTGGATACACTTTTGTTAAATGCAATCCAAAAGGTTTCTTATATGCAAAATCTCAAAACCAAAACAGCATATATTTGAATACATTGCTACTGCCTATTTCATATACCTCATGTCCAGACTTCTTAATTATGTGCAGTTCAACACAGCACAATGAAAAACATTCTTTTTGAAGTGGTACTCAACTTTCTAGAATTCTCAAATTTCTTTGTGATGGTACTGGTAAGTTTGGTTAGAAGAGAAAATATCTTTTAGTCTTTCTTATACATTTACTGATTTTTAGCTTGTTTTCTTGAAATATTTTGCCATCTTTTGTTAAGTTTGTATATTTGTTTTTCTACTGATGTAATAAAATTACCTTACTTTTTGACAAAACATTTCTGACGGGGGTGAAAACTAAACAGAAAAAAACAACATTTAAGCATTGTAAATAAAGCAATGTGGCAAGGCAGCAAAATTAATTTTTAAACATACAGCCTTTTCAATACGTAAAAATCCAGTGAAGTCCAATTATGGTTGATCATTTTACCTGTTGTTAAAGGTTAATTGTTAAATTATTTCAAAATAAATGTGGCTGATAATTTTAGCAAAATGAATTAATAAATTATCAAGTTTTTAACTAATGATAAGAATAGTACACTGTGCCAGCTATCGAAAAAGAACAGCAAAAAACTCATAAAATAAAGTACAAATAACTCCAGGTTAAGAAGACAACTAAACAGAAATCAAAATGAACTTGCAAGTAAAACTAAATACAAAGATAAGAGATAAAAAGAAACAAAACTAATTTAAAACACTTGCTAAATGTGTACATTTTATTACACATACCAAGGAATTAAAAAGAAAAAACTTCTCAACATAGGTTTTCTTAGGACTGTTAACTTTTATATAAATATACAAATAATTTAGGCTTAAAACTTTCCATTACCATCTACTTGATGCATGTTTTGAAATAAAAATAAAAGTACTCTTTAGGAAGCACTACTGGCCGTTCAATAGCATTCTGTCTCCTTTCAAAACTGTAATAAAAAGAAATTTCGAAAACTTGTGTCATTACAGCCTCTTATAATACTGTACAGACAAAACTGCAATGAAATATTCCAAAGAGCTCCAAGCCATCAGCATACCTTTTCTTCCAAGAATTCACTAGTTAACCTGAAATCTAATTTGCATTAGTTGTTCAGATAAGAGGAGGCATATATAAATTGTCAGGCATCCATATCCCTGCTTATTATATTTAATCCTATAGAATTTATAAGCCAAATGCAAGAGAACTTATGAAACGGCAAATCTCATGGAAAATAACATTTCGAAGATGAAAAGTATAGTCTTTCACCAAATAAACTGCTTAACCAATTCAGTCAAAGTAAAGGGACAATTTTTGACAAGTAAAAGGATTCCCAAGAAAAGACAAGAAAGATTTTGAATGCCTTTAAAGGGAGTTTTATATTTAAACCAAGGTATATTATGTAATTCATACTGTACAAAGATGTGCACAGCTTGAAAACCTGTACAGAGAAAACACTGAAATGAGGATGACTGGAGAAAACACAACTACTTTTCTGACAGCACAAGCCTTGGGAAAGAAATAAACTCAATCTGTTACTGTGAAAAATTAAAGAAGGTTTCAAAAACAAAAATATCCAACATCTCCTGCAAGAGAGAAGAATAGATTTCTCAAGAGAAAGATGACACAAAGGCTACGAAAAGAGGCAGAAGGCTGTCAAGAGTACTCTGCATCTGACAAAGAAAACATACCATTCTTGAAGAGCTAGGTAAAACAAAGTAAAATGAGAGGCAGATTAACTAAATTCAATAAAACATTCCGTGAGAAAATCCTGTCCATCTTGCAATGGATTAGACAAAAGCCACACCTAAAGTTTTAACACACCATAGCAGAATATAGACAATCAAGGCTGATACAAGAGCTGATCAAATATGGATGAAATAGTCTCCTAATTTATTGAGATAAAGCAGAAATCACAAATGAGGTGGTCAAAGGGGACAATAAGAAAAAAACCCAATAGAGGTAGTGAAAATTAAAGACATCATAGGAAGAAGTTTAAAAAGACTACAATCATACAGAAAAAGTTGAACCAATCTTGATTCAAGATTACTGGGGAAGCAACCCTGGAACTGGTAACCATACAAGAGCAAGCTTAATATTTAGAGACCAGTTGCAAAAGTATAAGCAAAAGGGAACCTAAGGTAAGAACAAATACAATAAAAAACCAGAGGATGCAATAAGAGTCACTCTCTCAAAAGGATTTGGTCTGGACAAGACTACAAATCAACCAATATAATAAACATCAGTAGAGTTGTGTAAATGGATCATGATAAGAAGTCCAGAAAGATGACAGAAAAATGAATTTCTAACATCTAAATGGTATTGATTTGTGTGGAGTGGCTACTCCCTTGGAGACTACACACACACACACACATACACACAAGAAACTGTGAAAGCATCCAAAAATGTCAGCCTTACCCCTGTGTTGTATGGGAATGATCAGTCAGCTCAAAGTGAAGAGATATACACATAGAAAACAAAAGAAGTTAGTGAATATCTGAACACAGTCCACTGATCTGCCAGAGTATGCTGATAGGGATACAAATGCCACACCTTAGAGGTACAAGTAACTTAAGTGAAAGAGTCCAAAGATAATACAGAGCCTCTTATGTATGAACAGAAGAAAACATGAGAGCTTTGGAAACTGGATAATCCAAGCCTCTGAAAAGTAATGGATGAAGCCAAGCCCATTCAGTAATTGCACTGAATAAAAACCCAAAAATAAATATCAAGTGGGGCTCAGCACTGACTTACAGCTTTACCAGCCAACTCAAATCACAGCAGTGGATGCCTCCCACCAGGACAGGGTTAAGATTCAAACATTCACATGGTAGTTTATGTAAACCAAACAGATAATTCCAGAGCAACATCACATGATCTTGTTTTCTCCTAGTGTTTGCCATGTAGACCCAAAGCACACACAAATTTCAAGCAATGAAAGAAATAGCTGGCAACAGATAAACAGAAATGTGGAGAAGAGCACTAAACACATTAACATTGATTATTTACAGCTTGGGAGAGATCACCCACCTCAGATAAGGTAACTTATCTTGAACTGAAAAATGACAAAACTTGATTTAAAAAGTGTTGTTAAACATACAATGGACTGACAATCTCTCATCTTCTTGAGAACCACAGAAATGAGTAAAACACCAAAATAGAGGCATGAACCATTTCAATTAAGGAATTAACTGCCTGGAGAGAAGATACACATGGAAATAATTCTTACTGTATGGAGCAAGGTAGTATAACTGCTAACCCTTGCCATACAGTGTAATTTTTAAGTGTTGTTACTTTGTTCATTAAAACATGATGATAGTGTCTTAGACTTTCATGTTTTCAGTGGTTATGTACATGGATATGTTAACTTCAATAATGTTGAATTGAATGGCCTATTGTTGCATATTTTGTTCTCATAGTTTTAATTACTATAATAAAATAACCATATATTTTAAATCTGCAATCACTCTTCTTCTAGTTGTTTGCTACGCAAGAGGGAAAAGCCATTTATATCATCCTCAACCCTCCTCCATAATAAACCAGAGACAGAGATTTACAAAACCCATTTATCATTTAATGAAGAGAAACAAATTGTAGATAACTTTACATTAATAAATGGACAACACAGTGTACTGTCTGCTGGACAACATGTCTGACTCCTGATTCTCAAGTGCTAAAGATCATTTTTGTAAAGTCTTTTCTTGGTATCACATAGTATGTAGAGCTGAATCTACAACAACCAAATTTCAACATTTTCTGTACATTAACTGAGCAACATTTAGACAATAACAGCTTTAGTTGCCAAAATTACACAATAGTTGTAAACCACAAGAATCAGTTACTGTGGGCTTTGCTTTTCTAGCTCTGCCTGACAATAAGGCCATAGGTTTTGTTTTAAATTAAACCACTAAATCTTTAAATGTTTGATTGTTTTGGTTTCGTGTACAAGATCTACAAAACTTAACTTCTACTTTTTCTAACCTTTACCCATACTTCTATCAATATTTAAATTCACATCACAAAACACCAAAGGATCTGGATGATTGTGATATTATAATTTAATGTAATAAATAAATGTTCAATAATAACAGGTTTATGGTGTTGGTAGATTTTCAGTCATGTAAAAATCAAATGTCTAAAATGAGACCCTTATAAAATATTACACTACTAAACTTTTTACTGTTCAATATGTATGAAAATCAAAATTATATTAATATTTTGCTGAGTTTAAAATATTATACCAAGTTTTTTTTAATTTCAGAGTTACATTTACTTTACTAGATAGTTTACCAAACACGTTTATATTTTAAAATTGAAATCATTTATTCAATACATGAATGATAAATATTTGGCTTAGCTGTTTCTAATATGTTGTTTAATGCTACTGGTAAATCTAGAAAAGTACAGCAATGAAAATACAGCCTCATATAAAACTTAGTGTGATTACCACTAAATAAGTAATTACTTTAAGTTCGACTCACCGGTGTATTACATCCCATTTCATATTTCGCCCATATTCCTCCGTTTTGTAACCCTGCGATTACAGCTATTCTACATTCGACTTGATTACAGATTTGATTATCAACGTAATTTTGCCAAGACATAACGGAAAAAAAATTCGTAAATCTAAATCTGATTGCAAAAACGTTCTCCAACTCCACCGGTCAGCACAGATGATCGTTGCTAAAGTGAAGTCGTGTAGCACGTCCTTTGCCGGCTTTGAGAGAACTACCTGTATTCTTCCGCTGTCCAGTATTCATCTATGATTGAACAGCATGTGAAAAGTAGACCATGTGCTTTTACTCACAAGAATTATGAAATTGAGTATAAGCTTCTTTTCCAAAATTATCAAGATCGCAAATTTAAAACCTCTAAGAGATTCGTCCATTCTCATGTAATTTGTAATATGTATTCTCTTTACCCATACAAAATAATTTACCTGCGTATTACCATTTGGGAAATGTACCAGGTATCAACATAAAAAAAAATATATATTGTTGAACTGATCAGTCCTTATCTTGTTTCATTCACGTGGTTTCACTACAACTAATCCTGGAAGAACAAGTTTAGAAAATAGCTATAAATTAATGTCAATATATTTAATTAATTCAAATATGAAATTTATTTTTTATCCAACAAAAGAGCTCGGAGATTGAAAAAAAAATATACTACGATTTATTACTGGTTTACTTATCACTAATTGTTCTGAATAAAAATACATCTCACTCAACTGAAACTAGTACTCGTTTCTTACGCGTATTACCAAATATTTTTGTCTCTTAACGTTCATGATGATGTCATTCATTACCTTCGACTTTTAAAATGTTACTGCCACCTTCCGGAAACTAATATAACTACTTATAAGATATACATAATGATAACCCAGTACCAAATTACTATGGCAACCTTATAAGATTTTAAAATGAAATTGGTATTAATAATATATAATTTCTATTAGTAATAAGGCACTTCGTTTCTTATATTGATACACAAGTCGTTATTTACCATTATAAAATTTATGCTGTTTTTCATTGTGAGACAATTATCAAAAGATATAGCCTATGGGCAGTATTTGGCATTTTGTTATTGTGTAATAGTTTTTACAGCAAGAACTGCTAAAATTCTACAGTTAATAAACAATGGTGTTAGTAAAAGGTAACAGGCAAATTACGAAAAGTTTCTAGGACCATAAAACCATAGGTTATCAGTTGGGTAAACTTGTTGCTATCTGTGTTTGAAGAGGTTGCTAAGAAATATCAAATAGAAAAACAGAAGTGTCAGATGTAAAGTTTCAGATATTACTCCTATCATATGCGGCCAAGAAATGTAAAGTCATACATTAATCTAATTAATTCTATAAACATTTAATTATGTTAATAATATAAATTAAAGAAACAAATTCAAAAGTTTTGTTTTGATTTCATAGTAAAAGTTCCAGTCAGATATCCACTGAACAATAGCACAAAATGTTTGAATATAAAACCACTAATTTATCTGTATTTCACATAAAACTATCAGGACGATCAATTGTCCCAAATTATTTCACCAGTTCAGATGCCCAGAAAACAGATATCAAAGCTAGAAATATTCTGACCATTTCATTTTACAGTTATATATAAATGTATCGCATGGGTTAACTTCTTAAAAGAAGCAAATACTTTCTGAAATTTAAAAATCAAATTTAAGTTTGACAACAAGAACACTAGAAAAGCCAACCTTAAGACAATTAAAACATAAGTACATGAATAAAAATATTTTCAATGAAACCCAGAAATATACTGTAAAAAAAATGAACTACTGTTTGTTCCAAAATGTCAAGACCTGTTGTTTGTTATACATTCGAAATACAAATGAACGGGATACAAAATACATGCAATGAAAAAATCTTCTCTGATCTCTTAGGCACCCTATGAAACAACTAATAAAATCAAACTTGCTCAACAAAGGCAATCATATGATTGTATGTTAGAAATTATACTATCCAACATAATTTTATTTTTCTATTAATGAAACAATGTTTTGACATATTGCTTTGGCTAATATATCTAAAAAGGTTCACACAAACGTAATTGTTAATGAGATACCATTTACACAATCTGAAGAAAAACGAGTGATTTTTGTATGCTAGGTGAGTCATTTGTACCAAATACCATAAACAGTGTATTAATATTCTAAGCAGCTGAAGATTCTCTAGCTGACAGTAAAATTGATAAAAGCTATGTTCCTTCTCATCCACATTTTATTCTTAATGTGCACTTGAGCAAACCAAGTAGCATTAGGTAAGGGTCAACAGTATTACAGAGGATTGGGTAAATCAGTTATATTAAAACAATTCTAAATATGCAAAGCAGCAAGTCATATTACATACACAGCTAATATGAAGTTATTAGATACAGTCTATAAACATGTGTACTGTAATTTGACTATTAAAACAGACTCTTGGATACTGTCATCTTTGTGAACTGGATGGCTTATGAAAATCCTTCAGGTAGAAAAAGTGTGCATTTAACATAATAGCTTTACCATGGAGTATTTTACAATGGAACCTACCCTCAAAAAATATTCAGCAGAGTGCTTTATCAATTGATAGAAGAACTGAAATATTTTGTATGTATGGTGTTATCAACCATGTTGAAATCTTCCACTACAAATGTTACCTGGACAAAAAGTAGTTTGAGCCTCACTTGTACCAGGTGAAAAGTACAAAAAAATGAAAGACCATACCAATTGTAACAGAACAAGAACATTCTTAGAAGATTGTGTACCTCCAGAAAGGTCAGGTAAAATATACTTCAATAGGTTTCACAAACTAACTAATGATAAATATCTTACTTGAACGGGGCGAACCAAATCTTAATTTAGTTACATCTTCCAAAATTTCTTCATTGAAAAATACTCATATAACATCTACATGAACCAGTTTGGTAGTTCTTGTTAAGTTCAATAATGGATTATCAATACAATTATTTTTAAATTTATGGACAAAAAGGTCCTTTTGCTCTTTAGTGAATGAAACCTTTCAGCAAAAGTGAAGAACAATTTTGCTATTCTAGGTTTTCAAAATATATGAAACCTCCAGGTGTATATTCTAAAAATGAAGTTACAATATGTGCAAACAGCAGCTGCTTGTCACACCAAAGATGGTTATATCCTCAGCTCCTTAGAGCCCTGAGGTAATTGCCAGAAGATCCTGTGTACAAAATACTTGTGGTCTTATGAACTGCTCTTAATTTTACTCTACAATAATTTAAAAATACCATTCTTCAGTTATTTTCATAATTCAATACATTCATTCAACATTAATTGAAAAATATTTTTTTCACTTAAGCATTTTCCTTATCTTTATAATTACAATGTTCTTAAGAAATTACACTCATTTAGGTTTTCTCTTCAGTGATGGAGATTCTAACTCATAAGGTAATAAGGTCTAGGACCTTTTCATACTACTTGTAGGAAAGTATTTACATTTTACGATTAAATAAAATTTTAACAATGTTTCAAGTTTCAAATATCTTTCCTAAAACATGTGAATGCAATCCAAATGGAATGTAAATATTAGGAGATTCAGGTGGTTTCAAATTTTCACATATAAAATTGGTGTCATCTTAAATATACTTCTTCCAGTATTTTCAATCTTAAACTACTCATACTTGCTAAATTTGTTAATTTTACTTTCTTATTGTACAAAACTATAAAACATGTTATCTGTGCTCTGCCTACCACCTAACTTTTATTATAATAAACTCTCAGACTTACAGCTGAGCCATAAAGGAGGGAGTAGGAAAACTGCTCAAAGGCTACTTCTGCTAGCCATCTCTAATTTTGAATTAACAGACTAGAAAGAAGAGATCTAGTCTGCAACACGTACTGCCAACTCTTATAACAAAAATATAGAATTTGACTGTCAACCTTATAAGGCACCCATGTCTGGAGATTAACTATAATTACAAAAAATCTTCCATATAACATCAACTGACACAATTCATTTTCAGCAATTCTAGTTTAAAACATGGGAAATTCAGACTAATAATGTTCTAGTTAAGCCCTAGGTTATATTCTATATATTAGGAACTGATGAAATTGGTGAAAATATTCTCTGCTGCTTCAACAAAAAGGTATCTTCTATCCAACACACCTTGTGCATTAGGTTACTTTACAGGTGTCACATGAAGTAGACACTTCTAGTTTTGTAGTGGTAATATTTTTTTCACTGATCAAATAGTGTTTGTGTGGATTGTAAGAGCATACTTGGCACTTTAAGACATCACGTTTCAAATCTGAAGGAGGGATGGTTTGCTGTTAAATCTCCTCTGTGTTGTCTTTACCCATGATCTTTGAGCTACTGATCATCCATGTTCCATATCCTAGTTCAGTCACTTTAGTGATTTCAAACTAAAATTAAAATGCAACTTATTTACTTTACTTTTATTTTAATATCACTCTTACTTTCACCTAATTTAACTCATTGCTTCAATAATAATAATTACTTCCACTAGCTGATCAGCTACCCTATCCAAGAATTATTCAGTTGTTATATATATTCTTATTTATCATCATACTGGGCCTCGCCTCTGTCATTTAACCAGTGATATATTGCTACACTTCTTCCTTCTGTTAAATCTGTATTTCTCTCATCATTAGAGTACAGTAGTCTATTCATAAAATCTGTAACACATTCATAACATCAAAAGATTTATACCTTAAGATACCCCTCACATTTCGAAATCATGAAGTTATTAAACGTAAAATCATTTGGAACAAAAACTAAAATCACAAAAAATTTTTTATTCAGAAAGAATTAGTTCTTTTACAAGTTACTTGGAGGCTACAGAAAACAGAAGAAAACAATTCAGGTGGTTTCAAATTTTCACATGTAAAATTGGTGTCATCTTAAATATACTTCTTCAAGGATTTTCAATCTTAAACTACTCATACTTGCTAAATTTTTTAATTTTACTTTCTTATTGTACAAAGCTATATAACATGTTATCTGTGTTCTACCTACCACCTAACTTTTATCATAATAAACTCTCAGACTTACAGTTTTATGGTGAGATTAATGACAACCATGTTACCTAACTGGGGTAAGTTAAAAAAAAACGTCACAAGTTTCAAAGTTCTAGACAAGTAAAAAACAAGTTAAACAAACCACACTTTTTCAATGAAAAAATGGAAATATAAATATGTTTTTTACAAAATTTCTCACATCTGTGATGCCTTTTGTATTAGTAAAACAAACAAAAAGAACATTAAAATCACTGTAATTAGAAAATGATAAACATTTGTTAATACAGAATTAAAAAATATGTTTTATAAAAGAACATTCTCTATACATATACAAACAATTAACAATGTTATTCATTTCTTTCATCTACACAGAATATATCTTTCTCATGTTGTATCACAGGTTACATCAATAGCTTTGCTACATGTGAAACATAGATATATCCATAGTATCATCAAAATTACAGATATTTAATACCTACTCATACATAACTTCAAAAGTATTAAAATTTTTAGTTCATAAAATTTCTTTCTTAAACTCACATAAGATTTAAACAATGGGACACTGATGGTCAGCAGTTTTCAATACTAGAAAATACAAAAATTGAAAACACAATGTTACACATTTATTGGGGATGTAAGTGTACAATAATGTTTTTTCAAGTAATATTGTCTATCTATGTATCTATATATATTTGTACACACACAATCACATATATATGTACACAGATATGTTAAGATACAAAAGACCAAAATGTCACACAATTACGTTTAACTTGACAGCAGTTATTAAACAGATACATTTTTTATCTTACTAATATCTGTTTCTACACTCAGAAGAATGTTTCTTGATCTAAACTAATGTTCACATATCTCATAATTACTTCCCTGAGAATGCAGTAATATAAATATTGTCAACATCCTGACTGTTACATATCAAAGAATTAAATATAAAATGAGATTACTTCTTTTTTTTTAAACATTTGTATGAACTTGTATATTCCAAATAAACAAATATATGCAAATAGTGTGCACATATTCAATAATGTACATCTTCACAATTTCAGTGTTTCAAACAGGTATTTTATCTTGTGTAACATTACTACATGATTTAGCAAGTGTCCTATTTACACAAAAGATACCCATTGTTTGTGATGCAAATAAGCCAATGCATTATGATATATACAGAAAAAAACACCTGAATTTTAATATACATTCAACATAAATTAACAAATACATATATGATAAATCACTACATAACACTAATAGTGATTCATGTATTTAATTCTATATTAGTTAATGTTTCATTAAGTACTGCAAATTCTTAATTTGTGTCTGCCTTAGAATAGTTTTTATCACCTGATATCATACTCTTAATAAGAGATATAAGAAGCAAAGTAACCATCAAACATCATTTCATTATTTACCATCACTTTCTAATTAAAAAAATTCAAACAGTCATGTCAGGTGATAAAAACAACCTGAATTTTTTTACACAGGTAGAGCTGCATAATGTCACAGAACAAGATATTCCAGAGGAATTAAGAGAAGCTGCTTCATTTCATTTCCTCAGTGGAGATGAACCTGATTAAACCACAGGAACATTCTTAGTAGTTTTTTCATTGTGTGTTTATCTAAAAGTCGGTTTGATTTCAGAAAATGTACCTCCTCCAGCAGGAAGTGTTGCTTCCTCTACTTAAAGTATGCAGTAAAGAAGTAGCCTCTCCTGATGAGTCTGGATCCAAATCACTCCTAGTTTCTGAGTGATGACCATCCAAGATCATTTTACATTTACATATGGAATAAGTTCAATGACTGTCAGTTAGCTAAGGATTAACACATTTTGAGTGATAAGCATATAAAAATTATATGTAGTAAATTATTTGAAGTATTTATTGGCTAAGACTTAAACAAATTCATTGCAATAAAATACAAAGCACTAAAAAGTGTACAAAAAGTAGATTAATAACTAAGAACATGGTACTTTACCAAGGACAAATTAATTATTTTCCTAGAAAGCTGATAAGGATATAAATATTAAAGCAAATAACTGTGCAAACTACCAATGAAAGTCAAATTATACAAAAAGGAATTGAAGTAACAAACATCTTCCTGTAAAATGAACTTCACAGTAAATATTAAAAAGCAAATAGAGAAAAAAATTATTACATAATTTTTGTTTGACAAAACTTCCTACATTTTTTTGAATTTCAATTGCAATAAGTTAAAAAACAACGTAACTATATTTTATTCATCTGCCACATGCAAAAAAAGAAGTAGAACATTTTTTATTCAAGTGTTAAAACAAAAGGTATTTCTCGAAATTAGAAAAGTTAACACTTTTATGCATATGTTACCCTTTCATGTTGGGCTAAGTATAAAAGACAAGTCTGTATAGTAATTTGCACATGTTAAGTATTTTATATTCTAACATTTAATGCTGTAGGCAGACCTTCACCAAGTTTGATAGATTTTAGTAATGATTTCCAAGTCCAAAAATCTGTTTGCAAAAATATCAAATCTGTTTCATTACTAGTCCAAGTGCAAAGTGATTTTCATGTCATGATTAAAACCTATTCTTCACCCTAAGTATCTCAAATATTATTTGTGTGATGTCTAAAGCCTTCTGAATACGTTTCAACTGTTTACAATACAACATTTTATTTTGTTGGTTATTTTCTCTGTATTAACAATAGGAGGTCTGTCAATTTGGCCAATCTTGTAACTATCATAAAAATTAGGATTTGTTTGTTTTTGAATTTCGCAAAAACCTACCCAAGGGCTATCTGCACTAGATGTCTCTAATTTATCAGCGTAAGACTAGAGGAAAGACAGCTAGTCATCACTGCCCACCTCCAACTGTTGGGCTACTCTTTTACCAATGAATAGAAGGATTGACCGTCATATTATAACGCCCCCACGGCTGATAGGGCAAGCATATTTAGCCCAACGGGGATGAAAACCCACAACCCTCAGATCACATGCCATAAAACACTTGGCCATGTCGGGCCAAAAAATTAGAAAATAAAGATAAATTATACTTTTTTCATTCTAGAATGATTATAAATTGTAAAATAAAAATACAAAAGCCTAATCCCAAATAGCTTAAATGTCATAACATTATTCATTTATGTGTGTGTATGTAAATAAATAAATATATATATTAATTTATTTTATTATACTGAACGTCTAGTCATACCTGGCTAACAATACAGAAGTTACAATGACACAGTATCCAATAATATAAAAATGGCCTTTAGCTGTTACAAAGTGATATACATTATGTATGTACATAGATTATTATTATTTAGACATATATTCTCAAGCTTATCTTTCTTAAAACAGGACAGTAAATCAAGAAGTAAAACATATAATTATCTTTTCTCACTATGATCTTTGTAGTCAGTTGCTGCTTTTTATAGTTTGCTAAGCCTTAAAAAATTCACACATGGAGAATGTGAAAAAAATGAAGTTATATATATATATATATATATACATACATACATACATACATACATACACATTTGAATAACTTAAAACATTAAAAAATTACTCTATTGATCCTGTAGGATTTCATTACATTTTACAAGTTTAGTAACTAAGCTGAATTTGAATCTAAAAAATACAAAATTTCAAGAAGACTAAAGACACAATCTACCTCTTTGAAATCTTGTTTCAAAACAACAAACTAATGTCCTAACACAGCAAAATGGCTGAGAAAATGGGACATTCTGAGATTTTAATTGGTTATTCAAATGTCACACACAAGTAAATGTATATTAGAAACCTTTTCTAAAAATGGAAAGAGGTAAGCAGAATCACTGTACTTGATTCAGTAAACAAGACATACCTAAGCAAACAGAAGAGATAAGACATTTTTATTTTACATTCTAAGTTATCAATATCAGTAATTTATGTTTATAATTCAGATGAAAGTACAGACTTTGTATTTTCACATCACATACATCTAATTTGATTCAGTGCTACATTCAACATACCAAATGACGCACAAAAATTGATGTTAAATTTTTTTAAATATTTACTTTTAAGCTATTGAATAATGTATACTAATAAAATTAGTTATAACTTAAAATTTAGTACCAAACTTACTGACATAAATTCATAAAATTGTAGTTCAATAAATTTTTGAATACAAGTCAAGAAACATAACCTGTAGCAATAGGGTTAACACTGTACTTTCAGAGAACATTCTGATTAGTCTGTAACAGTCATCAACTTACAACAGAAAGAAATATAATATATATTAACCCATCCAAAAAAGATATATTTTACAATACTTGATACAATCATCAGCTTCACAAAATAGGTAACCTTTAGAACCCAAGACATTTGTTTTAAACAGTAAACAATAAGTAGGACAGATCAAAAAGTATGGTGTAAGCATAAATTGATAATTTTATCAGGCTCATAAAATTAAATAAAAATCTAATTGCAAATATTAGTGTAAAAAAAAGGTCATGAAAATGTCTCAGTATTAAAAAAATTCAAAAGAGAGATGGAAACATAAAAGAGTAACACTTAATCTAAGAGTGAATTTAAGAATTTTAATACAACTAGCAATTACCCTTGGCACCAGTGCTCACTTGAAATGCCACCAATTGGTTGGGATGACTGTGTTTAGTGACTATAAATGATTTGCAATCTTGTATATTATTTTTTATTGAATTCTTTTTTTTCTCAAGTAAGGGTATAATATATCACATAAAAATGAAGACAATGTAAAGTCAATAAATAAAGTAAAGACTATATAAAATGCTAATTGTTTTGAATTATTGTTTTCCTTTTACTTTATTTTACTTCATCATTTGAGTGGCAGGCAATTGCTAATCTTTCATGTCAGTAAATTGATGACATTATTCATGCTTGTAACCAAGCTTACTCAAATTTCCCTTTCACCTACCATGCATGTAGGTAAATTAACCTTTATGGTTCACAAATATTGACACTGATCATGTATTTTATACAATATCACCAACTATAATGTTTCACCAACAATGACACCGATAATGTATTTTGTAATATATTTCTTTAACTCTGTTTCTGTTATTTGTAAGATATCACCAAACCAGTTTTTATCCACAAATTATAACACAGATTATACCTTATATTGTCAGTGTAACATTTATTTTTTGTTTCACCATGATCAATAACTACTTTCACAACTGATTCTTTACCTACCTTTGTCAGTGCTACATGCAAAAGAATGGTTTATCTAAATATAAACCAAGTTGTTTGAGTGTGTGACTTTGTGCTTTATTCACAGTAATTGCAAAAGACAAATGTATTGGAAACTGTTTCTTCTTCATTTGGAAAGGAAATATGTTACTGGGTAGTATTAAACCTATTCTTGGAATAAGTAACCTTTTTCCTACATATGGACTATTAGTAATAACTCCATCAATTATATGATCATGAAAACTCATTATAGTATATTTAATACTATTACAATGACTAATGGATGGATCCAAGTTATGCAACAACATTATTGGACTGTATTTTTTTCAGTAATAAACTGTATGGTGGCAAACCAGATGGACACAATGTATTTAACAGTTCTGTGGGATATTCTCATGCATCATCCAGCGTAGTATCACATGATCTGTAACAGGCCCATCACATGGAAATTTTCAAATAATTAATAATGCCAACTTGTTCATTTGTCATTGTTTTAATACCATGCTCAGACACCCACACTAATGATCTTTGAAATTTTTTGCCAAATCATTATACACCACACTGCATGTCTTATCACCACCAATAATTAAGTTTTGTTTTATATTTATGAAATCTTCCCCTATTTCTGGGTAAATTTCTTTTCCTTACCTTCACCAATATTGAGTCAATATTTTGCAAAACTTGGATCACCACCACCAGCTTGTTGAATATGCTTATTTTCAGTAAGCTGAAGTTTTATTACATGACATCATAATGTAGAATTTTTTAAAGATGGCATAATAATATTTGATGGACTGCCTTTAGGTAAAATGATGATAATTTGTCTCCAATCACCAGCAAGTACCACAGGAATATCACTAAATTCTTTATCATTACCAAGAATATCTTGCAGTGTTCAAATGATAGCTTCTCCTATATGTTTGTGATGCATAACATATTCATCCCACACTATTAAGTTACAATTTTGTGCTACACTGTCATTTTTACCAATATTACCTGTAAAAACTTCAGTAATTTTGACAGGTAGTTTAAACCTCAAACCTTCTGTACAACCACCTGCAAGGAATGCTACTGCTATACCAGAACCACCAACAGCAAGGACAACATCATTTTGACTTCTGAAAGCTGCCACAAGAGAACTCAATAACAATGTTTTACCAGTACCGCCACAAGCATCAAGATAAAATAATTGACCTTGATTATTAGTGACAGATTCCACAATTTGTGCATATGCAACCTTTTGGTCATTATTGAAACTGTTTTTTTCTATCATACATATCCAGTTTCAACTTCTGCATTATAACTGAATTCATTAGCAACCTCACATGGTGTATGAACTGGTCCCATCACATTACACAAGGGTTGGGAATACCAAAATTTATTAATGAATACCCATCATGTTCTAATTGTTGTATTTTCATTAATACCTCATTTATACAACTTTCATTGAGCTCACTACATTTCATAATATCATAACACAACTATAATTTGCAATTTTCCCAAAAATTCTTTATTATTATTACGTGTACCAAATATCAGTAATATATAAAAAAAAAATCTTAAATTTTATCCAAATTGTACAGATGCTGTTTATCCACAGCTTTATCTATTTCACCATTATCATCTAACAAACACATTTCTGGACATACATCTTTGAATGTTCCACATATAACAACATTTACACCATGGAGTTCTTCAAAACTCTTTGTACCAGCTTTATTATACAATGGTAAGTGTAGATAAAACAACCCTGACTGATATGGAATCATTGATACAGTTGGAAAACAACAAACTATGTCAGTTCTGAAGAAATCACCTTCTGTTTGCTCATTTTTACTGTTGTTGTTAGTGTCAGAATCAGTGTCATTTGTTAATGTGTTTGATACCATAACCAATATGCCTTTGCCACTGTTTGTTTACATACTGATAATTATTTTGAATGTCTGGGTATTACCTGGTAGTAGCAATTTTTCAACCACAGGACTTACTTTTTGACATCACTTAAAAACCATAAGCATGCCAAAATGTTGATGATGCAGATGTGTATCTTGCCTATACATATTTTGTATCTAATTGGTGGTGGTATCAATCTCCTTGCCATTAGCAAGTATTACAACAATTTTATCTGTACCTTCAGTAACGTATTTGTATAAATATTTCACAGCTGCTATAGATCTGCTTCTACACTGATATGGTAGTTGTATTTCAGTGATAGTACTGGATTATATGGAACAACTCAAGATTTGTCAACCACTACATTTTTACCTTTTACCTGTTTAATACGAGTTAAACCACTATCATCTGGGCAATGACATCTAAATGCTGCAAATTACTCAAATCTCAATTTTTTGCAAATGGTTTAGGGAAATCTTTAGTGTACTTTCTATTAGCACCTGTACCTTCTATGCACACACAATTAATATTTCAAGCACCACATGGACCATGAATGTTCTCTTGTGTAATAATTTAATGTAATCTTGGTTGTTTTTCCTTATCAGGAATTTCAAAGTGTTTTAGGACAATGATCACTGGCTACCTCGAGTAAGATATGAGCATGTGGAAGACCATGCTTTTGATCTTTTTTGACTTGTGTATGTAATACAACTTTATCATGTATACTCATCAAGTTCCAATTTAAATATACATATATCTGGCTGATCTTTTGGTTTTGCATCAGAAATTAAAGACTGTTTGGTTTATGGCTGTAATAAAACAATCAGGTTTACCTAGTGCATGAACAACAACCATAATATCTTGAAACTGTTCATAAAAATACTGTGATGAACCATATATTATTGGTGGAAGTATAATTTTTTTTACCAACTTCTGCATTAGAATTTGCAGCATCATGTTCAATAGCATTAAGTGCATATTTGTATGTTGCAGCACATATGTGCTGTTTGATCTTGATCACATTTTATATAATCCAATTTAGCACCTTCAATTTTATACCACATATCAGCAAAGTTCTGCACCTCATCAGTAAATTACACTGTAGTTCTCATACTTCAAGCCTATATTAATAAAAGTCTAATGCAGTCAGTGTATTCTTACAATTTTTTACATTTCATATTTAGTTGAAAACCATTAATACCAAATCAAAATGGTATTATGTAAGAAAGCAGACTGTATGATCTGTGTGTCATGTGTACACAATATTTTCATCTCATGAACAAACAATAATATCATGATCACCTTCAGTGTCACCTGGTTGTAAAACAGCAATTTTATATGCAGAAAGTAAATTATATATCCTATAATGATCAGTTTTAGGTTTATGATCTGCAGGTAATGCTATTTTCAACTTATTACCATATTGTGCATGAAGATAAATAGCTTGTTGAAATTATTGCACATGTGGGTTGTTTTCATGAAAAACACCTGTAACTTATCAAGCAGTTCTTGTTGAATATTACAAACAAGCTTCATACAATTTTGTAACTCATGTTGAATGTCATAAAATTATATTTGTGAACATTTTGGACATTCACCCTCATTTGATAATAATGGAGACATGGTACATTTGGTAATAACGGAGACACTATATGGTACATTTGCTACAATATCCTAAAAGTTGAGGAGAATCTTGGCACATTCACTTCTGTATTAATACCAATACTTGTCATGGGAAGGGTACTATTGTATGATCTGATATTTTTATGTCCAGGTGGAGCATTGTTAACATCAAATAATTTATGTAAAACTTCTGGGGGATATTCCTCAGGCTCTAATAAAACCTGCCCACCTTTGCAACACCTTTGTGTGTTTTTCTTTCCTCCAGAAACAGATATGCTTTGCAACGTACACAGGGATCTTGATCCCATAATAAACCACTAGTGTGAGTTTGAATATAATTTTCATCAAAAGTATCTAAAAAATGCTTAATACTAAGCAAATATTCTGCTTTGTTTACATGACTATGTCTCCTGTTGTCGTGCACATTTTATTGTTGTAAACGTATTAATCTTTCTTCCTCACTTTCGAGCTGCAGACATTCTTGTTGCTGTTCATGAATCTGTTGTAACCTCTTGGGCCTTTTTCTTTAGTTTTAAGTAGGTGTTGTTCATGACCATATTTACGCATCTTTTGTAACCTCTCTCACCATCAGTCACTGCTTTCCCTTTCATTAAGATACTGATGGTCTACATTGCACTATATTAAATCGTATGTTCTACTTGTTATATATTTTTGTTTAACTTTATTTTTTTTGGCATTTTGAAATTTGAATACACTACAGTGTTATCAATTATCATATTATTAGAACACACTCAAAATGTTTTTTTGAATTCCTGAAGCATTGTGTACATAAAATATAACAATACGACACAAATAAAAGCAAACTACACAATATAGAAAGAAATTAAGAACTACCAAGTACGCATAAATAAATATGAATAAATAGATCATGTGTTGAGAAAAATCATATTCAACAAAATGTAAAATTCAACCTTTTTTTATGAACCACAATTTTTGGTCACAAATAACAGTTTTTTTGCTTGAAAAATGGGTAGATACTTAAAAAACTGACAATACAAAACTGTTTCTGATGCTACTCATCAATTTATAACTCTGTAAATGCCGAATCTGAGTGTGACTTTTTCACCTTTGTTTTGCTCCACTATGTGCAGCACATTCAGCTGCCCAATTTTTTCTGTACATTTGAATAAAGAAAAATGAAGTTCTCCGTAACAGGAAATGGAGGCAAAACAGGAAAATCATGATCCCTATTACAAGTCTACATGCATACAGGATAAAAATTTCATGAAGTTGAGGATTATACATCATGTAATAAAACGTTTTTCCAGTATAATACATATAAGTGTTTTATCATTGTATGACATCTAGAATGACCAACACAGTGTCAACACTACTGAACGTATATTCAAAAATTAGTTTTTATTTATAACATTTTAAGCTACCTGTATACAAAAAATGTACAACTTGAAAATGTACAAATCGAGTTTGTAAATAAAAATCTAAGAAGCAAACATTTAACACTTTAAACAGAAACACACTTCATACAAATATAGTTCTTTACCACTTTTGTAGAATAGAATAAGAGAATATAGATATTTTTACCATGTGAACACAGTAGCATCCCTAACTTCTCTTCTTCTTTAAAATCATTGAGGCAGATTGCACACGTCATAGGGATACCCTGAATAAACATTAAAAATCTAAGAATAGCAACATCACAGTTGAAATGAATAGTTTTATTATAATGGTGCTAAATAAATCATCTTGCACATTAGCAGATATTAGAAAATTTTGTGTTAGTAATATGATTCCAATTTGGAAACATTATCTGACCACAAACTACACTTTAGAGTTGTATCATATCTTAACCTAAATGCTACCAATAACCAGAATTTGTTTTTATCCCAACTTTAAATGTTCCCAATTATCATGCTTTTCCTTACAAACTTTTTCATCTGTACCTAAATGAGCTTAATAATCCTATTTTGCCATGTTTCTTATTTTAAATTAAATGTTCCCAATTACCTTGCTTTATTTTAGAATGGTTTCTGTCTCAATGTATGATCTTTACTCCATATTATTTCTGTCTTACCTTCATTAAATTTGTTAACAGGTAACTATTCAATAACTTGTTCCTTTGACAATGTCTATGATTTTTAATGCATTTAATTGGCTAAAGAACGACAGAGTTATACTCTTAATACATGAAAGAAGTAATCTACTTCTAATAATTAATATTCCTTTCTGATACTTCTGAAAAAGCAAATGAGCACATCTAGAGACAAATAATAAAAAAAAACACAAGTTGTGAAGGGTTCAATTTCAACAGTTGAATTTTTATTGGGATAATTTCTTTTTAGATAAGCAAAATGATCCAAGCACTAGCATACAAAAGCCAAGAACACATTGAACTTATTGTGTAAAAGTTTTACATTCAGTTTGATATTTTCTCGCTTGCAAATTAAACCATTCAGAGATTAAGATGCTGTTGTACAGAATTAGATATATTGAGCAGAAATTAGATGATTGCCTAAAAACTGTTGGCATTTTAGTAGGAACTAAAACAGCATTATTGTGCTTCACAAAAAAAATACTGGATATGGAATTGGGATAAGCAAATTTACAAGGATTCTTTATACATTCATCCCAATTTAAATTTCAATCACAGAACATTTTGATGAGATATTTTTGTGCTTGGACATAAACATTGCTTACAGTTATTTCAATGGTAGCTTCTGTCATAGAACTGTGGAAATGAATTTGTTCTTGACACACTAAAAGGTTGCATTTATGACCAATAAAAAATTCCAAGTTAATTGTTCATGTTAAATTCAACAAAAAAAAACAGGGTATAACTGAATTTCAACTTCTGTTAGAACAGTTTAGTTTAACAGTAAAATTTATTTAAAAACCAAAAATAGAAGATCTGTCCTAATGTAAACTCTCGTAATGGAAACCTATGTTATCATAAAACTATGGAAATGAAAGAGTAACATTAAAGTAGCTATAGTTCTAAAGCCAACTTTTTTTCTAAAGATTTTAAGATGACAAGTATGCACTATTAACAGCAGCATTTTCTCTACTATTACATTTTATCCTGATACTTATATTACACATAAAAAACATGTTGAAATATTTGTAATAACTATAACAAGATAAAATTAAAAAACTTATTATGATACTTCATCTGTACAATGGTATGATAATGAATTGATATTCATATAAAAAATAAAACAAAATGGTTAACAAAGCACTTATTCTACAAAGCAAAAACTTATGTCACACTTACCATAAACATTAAAAATATTATAAAGCAGGTACCAATGATAACAGCAAAAGGAAGTAGGCATGAGTTGATGTTGAAAGCCAGCTTGGGATACAGAATTAGTGTGTAGCTGTTAGGAAAAATATTTCTTTAAGAATAAACTTTACTCAGTAACCAAAAACAGCACAAAACAAACAACAAGCTTTGCTAAACATAAATAACATTATGTTCAAATTCAATGCTAAAAACTTAATATTTTATAAACTGTTTAGTTAACACATTTTCATAGAAATGTATCAAACTACAGATCCTAACCAGTTCAAACTTTACTTTAAAACTTCTGCTTAATTGTACATTAGAATTTCACTATTATTAGCATATTTTAAGACATTTTCTTTCCACAGTTTACTGGCTCTTGTTAAACTTCACAGAATACAATCCTATATTGTTCTGAAAACACACACAAAATAATTTATTAATAGTAAACATGTGATTTACCAATGAGATCTTACCACAGACTCTTAAAATACTTAACCATATCCACATTGATAATATAAATGAGGATTTTTCTGCACATTATCATCTCAAAACAATAGGCTGTTATTTCATTATTTAATCTTGTTAAGTGTACAAGACTGTTTATTATTTAGTTTTCATAAAAACAGTGTTAAAAGTTTATTATTTAAAAATGTAATAGTGGTGGCTAATTTCGTTAAATAACTCTATACAAGTCATATGCTGTTTATCAAATTTAATTGTTGTTCTAAGCTTTTGTAATATTTTAATGTCAATCTTATTCATTGTGTGCAATATTATTGTCATTAGGGGGCTAGGTATTTCATATATTTTCTGTTACATGTTAAAAATATGTGCAGATACAGTAAGGAAGTGAAAAAAGCAATCTGAGTGAGAGATAATCAGATAGATTCTACACTCAGTGATTGGCAGTTTAGCCACAAAAGTCAATTTTGAAAGAAGGTAAGTCATAAAATGTTAAGTTTGTGAAAGTGAAGTTAGACTGCATGATTGTTAGTTCAGCTGTAATGAACAGGATTCAAAGTGAGTTTCACAGTGGTATTGTAATATTATAGATAAAGAAAAATAAATTGTCTTGAAGGATGTTCTAAAGTAATTGAACTTGTCTATGTGGACCTTCACAAAAAGGAGACAATAATTTGATGTTCTGGATACAACTATAGTAACTCATAGAGTAAGATAAGTGAATTTATTGCAGATCATACAGTAGAGGAAAATAATTATTGTCAGTTGAGTTCTAAAGTAATTGAGTGTGCCTGTGTAGACTTTTCATAACAAAAGAGAAATAATTAAAATTTTAGATACAACTTCGATAATCAACATATCTTTGACCTGTATTGAATATATTAATTTAAAACAAGTGGATGGTGTGTTTATCATTTATTATCGACATTTCTCATCAACAAACAGCCTCTTAGTGTAAAAGACTCCCAGCCCATATTAATAGCTTGACAATCTGTTATTTTTTTTAAATCTACTAGTTGCTGCTTTTGGACAGATATAATAGCAGAAAAACAAACAGAAAAAGAAACAAAAATCTGCTAATTAATCAAAAGTCTACACATAATTTACATTCATATTCAAGTCTTCTTCAACTCGTATATTCCCATTGGCCTACAGATTGGAGATTAAGAATTAATTATTTTAGATACCTTAAATACAGGAGTATAGATCCTGATGGGATGGTGGATACATCCCCCTTTCATTTTAGGTGGGGCTATGATGCATACAATCATCTTCCCCCCTACAGTTTGGTCTGTTGAATTGTTTTACTGCATCACAGGCCTACAAACTGTGTGTTTGTTCTTGGGATTCTCGTGTTCTTACCAATTGAATTACATAGTTAGGCCTATAAGTAGGGATTTTCAGTAGCCGAAATGCACATCTTTAATACAGGCGTGCTTTTAAGCTTTTCGATCTATGTGATAGTTTGTAAGTATCAGTCAGTAGACTGAGTATACATCCAAGTATCATAGCAACAAGATTACTCTATGACTGCATCTTTACAGCTTTCAGGTTCACGTAATCAGAGATTACCAATTTGTAAATTGAACAGTCCACATAAGTGGTTGCAAAAATCATTCCCCCCATTGGGTGTAAAAAATCGACACCCCTGCCTAAATAGGTCTGACAGAATTATGATAAAAATTTGTTTAGTCTAGGAAATTTTGTTTTTGCAATCATTCAACCAGTTATAAGTGGTATCAAAGGGTGTAAATATGATCAAGATGTGTGAGAGGTTACTATCAGCCATTTGAGGATATATCTTCTATTAATAAAGTTTCAATGACTACAGCCTTACATTTATGAAAAATCATACGAATAATTTACATTTCAATGTGTTTAGTTGCAATTTTTTATTATATTTTGTGCAGTTGTTTTACCTTATCTATGTTTTCTGTACATAATTACAGTGATTTAATTAATTCAATTTGATTTTTCTTCTTCATTAATTAATTAATATAGACATAAATTACATTTTTCTGACATAAGTGTCATATTACAATAAAAGTCATGGTAAAAATTGATATTAGTTACAATTATAAGTTTGAACTGCTTGCAGTACATTTGTGATTATCTACTGTAAGCTTGTTTGTTATTACAGAATGTGCTATCTATGCTGTACACATCATGGGTAGTAAAACAAAATTATAATTATTATAAAACCCAGACTTACTGTTGAGGTTTCACACCTACCTTTTTTGTACAAATAAATTGCCACACAAACACAGTAGTCTCAGTAGCTAAAATGAAATGAAAAAGATATAAAATTCAATTTGAGATTAAATAAACAGTTACTTATATAATCAAAAATAACAAGTCTTGTTAAAAATTAAATTTTTAGATTTTATCACTGTTAAATATGTGACTGTTTTAATTTGGATATAGCTAAAAATATAGTAGTGTATAAAAGTAAGATTCAAGAAAAGTGAAATGCAAACACTACATGGCCATCACACCCATATATGCTTGTTGAACATCTCATTCCAAAACCATGTGTATTAATATGGAGTTGGTTTTCGATTTGCTGCTATAATAGCCTCTACTCTTCTTGGAAGGTTTCTCACTAGATTTTGGAACATGACTGCAGGGATTTGTACCTACTCAGCCACAAGAGCATTGGTGAGGTTGGGTGAGAAGGCTTAGCTCTTAGTCAGCATTCCAATTCATCCCAAAGGTGTTCTATGGGGTTGAGATCAGGGCTTTGTGCAGGCCAGTCAAGTTCTTCCACACCATCCTTGGCAAACCATGTCTTTATAGACCTCACATTTTACATGGAGGTATTCTCATGCTGAAACAAAAGAGACCCTTCCCCAGTATGTTGTCACAAAGTTGGAAGATCACAGTTTTATAGAATGGCATTGTATGCTTTAGAATTAAGATTTCCCTTCAATGGAACTAAAGATCCTAGCCCAAACCACAAAAAACAGCCCCATACCATTCATCTTCCATAAAGCATTACAGCTGGCACTATGCATTCAGACAAGTAGTGTTCTTCTGGCATCCATCAAATCCAAATTCATCCATCACATTGCCAAATGGTGAAGCGTGATTCATCACTCTGGAGGATGCGTTTACACTGTTCTAGAGTCCAATGGTAGTGTGCTTTACACCACTCCACTAGACATTTGACATTGCACATGGTGATCTTAGGCTTGTGTGCTGCTGCTTGGGCATGGAAACCCATTTCATGAAACTCCTGACAAACAGTTCTTGTGCTGATGTTGCTTTAAGAGGCAGTTTGGAACTCAGTAGTGAGTATTGCAACTGTAGACAGATAATTTTTATGCACTATGTGCTTCAACACTCTGCAGTCCCGTTCTGTGAGTTTGTGTGGCCTACTTCTTCATGGCTGAGCTGTTGTTGCTCCTAGATGTTTCCACTTCACAATAACAGCACTTACAGTTGATAAGGGCAGCTCTAGCAGAGCAGAAATGTGACGAACTGACTTGTTGGAAAGGTGGCATCCTATGATAGTGCCACATTCAAATTCACTGAGCTCTTCAGTACAGCCAATCCAACTGGCAATGTTTGTCTATGGAGATTGCATGACTATATGCTTGATTTTATGTACCTATTAGCAATGGGTATAGCTAAAATAGCCAAACTCACTAATTAAAAGGTGTGTCCACATACTTTTGGCAATGTTGTGTACATGTGTACATTGCATATTTAGGCATAACTTCTAGACAATTTACCATGTTTGCAATAAAGTTCAGAATAGGCTATAAAAATTCTGTACTGATTATCAGTAAGAAGTTCAATACAAAGTGTTACCACTTGGAAATAATGACGAGGATGGTAAATTTGAGCAAGAAGAATGATAAGAACTGGACAGCCTAGTTGAACCAATAAGTACCATGTTGTTACTAAATATTATGTTACTTTAAGTTTAGATAAAAATATAACTAATTATTTGCAAATAATAGATTATTTGTGTAAGGATAAGGAGGAAAAAATTACTGAAGAGTCCTGAGGACCACATCACCAAAGATAGTGCAACAGGTGCATAGGATAACCTACT
This sequence comes from Carcinoscorpius rotundicauda, assembly GCA_011833715.1. Classification (NCBI taxonomy): domain Eukaryota; kingdom Metazoa; phylum Arthropoda; class Merostomata; order Xiphosura; family Limulidae; genus Carcinoscorpius; species Carcinoscorpius rotundicauda. Next base: position 56,521,921 of record CM022395.1, read on the forward strand.
TTGAAAAGCAGAGCTACCACATCAATGGGGTCAATCAACCAATACCTGATGGCATTTATAACAATACATTCGGTCCATGTTAGAAATAGTTTGAACACCATGGAATGTCAAAGATGGGCAAAAAGCACTGTCTGCTTTACTCATGTATGCCCAAAAGTATATGGTGTGGGACAAACATACTTATAAAGCAAAATACCACGAGTTGGAATTACTAGCAGTCCCATGGAGTACCTAATCTCCAAGTTGTGTGTAACCAAATCCAGTGACACGAATGTGCCAGAATAGACGACAATTGAAGACACACAGCATCCAGAAGTGCACATCAGGTCCATGGTAAGAAAAGTTACAATGTAATTGGAATAAAGAAGTCATAAGAAAGAAAGTGAAGATTTTCAAAAAAGAAAAAAAAACATAGCATACCTAGTCAGGCACTGCTACCACAGAGTGGGAACCACAATAAACTTGCAAAAAGGTCAATGAAAAAAATATGAAAAGTTGAAAGTAACAACCTTTCACAATGCACAAATGTGAACAGTTAAAGAAACAAACACTAAGTCTAAAATAAATAAGCAAATGTTCAAAAATTTGTGAGCAAACACAAATATGTCTCTTCAGCACCACTACCAATTGAGAAGTGGATTTATGAGTGGAAATGTGGAAAGAGCACTGGTTATGATTGGAGTTGTGACAAACTCCTACTGGTAGAGATCTGCTACATAACCATTTATATGTAAATATGCAAAAGCAGGAGGAGAAAAGCCATTGTCAAGTGTTGAAAATTTATACCAACAGAGGGAAGTATTAATCACATAAATCTATTTTGTAAGCAGGAGTAAGATAAAGCATTGGGATAAAGTATATTCATGTCAACTATTTTTTACTTTTCGTCAGAGCCTGTTATAACTCAATGATTTTTGAAGCCTGAAAGCAAAATTGGATGAGTTGGTATGTTTATTCTTTTATCTGGCAATTACATTTTGATCAGCAACTAACAATTATTTTGTATTGTAACTTTCATAAAGAAAGTCAAATAAATAAATGGTAATAATGATTTATTTTCACAGTTATTTTTCTTTTTGTAACAAAGATTTTCATTTCTCAGAAATGAAGAAATATAACAGATCTAAGGAAAACAGTCTAAGAGTGAAGCTAGAAATAAAGAAATACATTTAATAACTCAGGCACAGTTTTAGTATATAGAGAAGAATTTTAAAACATTATGGTCCTAAGTATTCTACCATGTGTTTGTGTACGAGTCAGTTACTGGTTATTACACTAAGTTAGTTTATTTTTAGAAGTAATAAACAAGAAAAAGCACCTAAACATCACTGGTAGAAGTAGTGGGATGGTTCGTAAACTCAAATAGAATCAGACATAATTATTGACTTAGAAAATAGGAATGTCTTTCCAGTATCAGGAATGTAAAAAACATAGATGTGCAAATTATGCTGAGAAATATCTAATAGTAACTGTCAATGATACTGTCAAAATATTCTGAAAACAAAAAGCTTTTAATTGAAATTCATTTATCAAAACTAAAAGGATGTGCTAGAGAAATGATCTGATGTAGTGCTGAGAGAATTATAAATAAAGATCTGCTCACAAGAAACACTGCAACAAGATTCTGCAGAATTTACAAGTTCCAAAAGACAAGCAAGCAAAGTCAGAAGAAACATGAAAACCTCTTTAGAAAAAGAAGCAATGATAAAACGACTTACTGTCTCAATATTTGATTATTTTATACATGAAGGAAATCAATGGTGAAAAAATACTTTATTCCCAGATTGAAATTATATGTTGATAACTGGTAAAATTTAGCAATACAAAACTATATAAAAACAACTAGTCTTCAAGTACAACAGCTATGGACTTTTTGTGGATTTTCAGCTTGACTTCTTTTTTGTTTCACTGGATGGTCTCAGGGAATGTTAGGAATAGATAGAAGTCAACATCCCAAAATATGAAAATCTTACATCACAAAATCCTTGACACTATCCTGCTACTTTATAACAGACTCAGAGCATCTTGAGCTAAAGTAAACACACAGTTACTTTTATCAGATTCAAGGGAAAATATATAAGACACAGCACTAGTTTTGTGACTGATAGATATATGACAAAAATGTACACTAAAAGAAATAAAAGAAATGACACCTTCCAAAAGAAAGGAGTATTTCCTTATACAAAAAGACTTTATAAAAAAATGTATCCTCATAGAGCTTGTGGACCCTAGACTTTCATGAATGGCAAAAATTAAAAAAACATATTTTCTCTAGGATAATGTTGATAAAAAGAAACACATTAATCACACTGAAGCTCACAGTCAAACTTTTAAAATGTCAAGATAATATTTAGAATATTATTTACTCTTATATTCAGATTAATATTGGGTAAGCAGAAGTTTTAAGACACTTCAACTTATGTAAAAGTAAGAAATTCTGTGCCCAATTTTAGAATTATTAAAAAGTGTGTTGAAAAAGGAATACGTTATTGATATATTATACAGTATTGTGTTTATGTACATTTTACAAATGTTAAATGCCAGTATATGACTGATGTGATAAGGTTACCATCAATATCAGCACTGACACGTTTTCTTCATCAGTATAGTTCATGAAAAAGTGAAAAAACTACTAACTACATCAGATCCAGCAAAGGAGAACATATGAGTTTCAAACTGCCTTTGACAGTCACCCTTAGGAGGTGCACATAATGAAAAGAAAGTTAGCTATGAGTTTACAACACCATGTGTTTTAACATGACTAGACAAGACTTCTTCCTTTTAAAATATGACTACAATACATGATTAGATTATAAATATACTTTTGAAGCTATGTATATCGTATTTATTACAACTTATAATTAGCATTAAACATATAACCAATATTTACACATTATAAACTGAACTGTTATTTTGTTTTTTACTAATAATGCCCCTTAATGAGATAGCAGCAAGTTTATGGATTTACAACACTAAACTCTATGGTTTGATTTCCCATGGTGATTACAACAAATGGCACAATATGGCTTTGTTTTAGTATAAACAAACTTATTATTAAAACACTACAATTTATATACAAGTATATGTAGAATTTGTTTTAGCACCATATGTCATGGTGACCCTAAAACATGGAGACTTGTGTCATAACCATTGTTGACTGTCATGCAAATTTCATCATCTGTCAAAGTAAATCTTGAAAAATATCTCAAAGATGAATCAGCACAACATTTGATGTCACAATAAAACAATCTGGGGAAGTTAAAAGATCCATGCCACATCAAACCCTCATCCAGAACACAGTAAAAGTAGAGAAATATTTCTACATGAATGATCTGATAAGTATAGTTGTAACTGAATTGAAATACTACATAACACTGAAGATTCAAGAAAAGGAGAAATTAAAGACCTTGGTGCTGTAAAATTTGTCAAAATCTTACTGTATGTTCAAATGGCAGCAGCATTCAAATGCCAAAGGAGAATCAACCTATGAACATCTTTTGCAATATGCTCTAGACAGCTTGCTTTTGGAACGAATGCTGCAATAGTTAGAGTACTGAATCTTGATCCAATTGTATTGACTGCAAAGTAAATTAGATTGAAACAATAAAAGAGACTAAAGTGACCTTCTCATTTTCTTTTGGTCCAAGACAGTGTTCTTAAAGGACACACTGAATGAAATCTTTGATGGCCTCTCAACAGACAAGGTGAACTACAAAACACGAACATCTATAAACAAATTTAAGACAATCAGCAAATGAAAAAAAGAATTTTGCTATTGCTTTCATTCAAAGCCCTGCTGCTCTCAGAAAACAATATGTTATTATTAAAGAGTCAGTGAAGTTCTGAAACAGAAAAAAAAAAAGAGTTTGGAGAAAGAAGTAATTGTGATTGGAAATTTCTCTGAAAACTATACACTTCTTGTGCACTAGGATTTTCCTGGATGAATGACCAGGACACAATGCATCCTTTTCTTTGTTATTACTACTGTCCAAACATTCAACAAATCAAAAATTTAAGTTTGTTTTTGTAATTTTAAATTGCCTGATCTAGATACTGTTGCTGTCCATTTATTTGTAAAATAACTCCTTGCATATCTGGCATAAAGGTCAAGGTAAAATGTATATTTTACTTCTTGGATGATGCTTTGTAGTATAAGATTTAAAAAAAAAAATTCATCATCCTTGCATATCTTCATTAAGTCTTTGGAATGTCAACTGAATGAGATTTCTTTGAGACATAGAAAACAGCTCTAGTAACGAATTGGTGGTACAAGCAAGCAAGCCTTAAAAGGTTAATGAATACAATCATCATCACAAAAGTCCCTTTTAGATGATTTAGGTAAGCTTTCTATGAATTTCACTTTCAATACTTCAAAAAAGATGAAGTTGATACTGAGAATAAAATTTTCCAAGCTCTGCTTGATGCATCAGTAATGTTAAAAACACAGCAGTTCCATTCCTTTTATCAAGTTACTGGATCCCTCTCACAATTAACTGTGAGAGATTATTCTACTAAAGCTGTGAAAGTGAGTTCCCAAAAATAGAAAATGAAAACTATTTTGCCAGAAAAATATCAAATGATGACTGGTTCTTATTAAAATACATCTGCTACACAATGACAATGATAAAGTCAAGCTTCTGCAGGACAAGATTTTTCATTCCTAGAACATCCAAACATCCTAGTTGTGAGATGAAACCAAATTCTCCTATTGATGACACCCACCATACCATCGGGAAAAATGTACAAATTTCCATAGAAGAAAACTATAGAAGATAATAACATTGGTTAATAAGGTCTTCAAGTTAGTTAATATAAGCTGTAATAACACTGCAAGTTCTGCCATTTATGTGAAATTACCTCATCACATCAAGCATTCCAGAATGTTTATAAATCGTAATCATTCACATTTCATACCATGCCAATGTTATCAAAAGCACAAGCTGAATAAGTGGTTTTCCTTTTTTAATTGTTTTTAAATTTATCATCCAGGAAACTAATATTACACAATGTAATATGCGAAAAACTCTCGATCCTATCAAGATTCCAGGTTGATTTTAGTATAAATTTAGAGCATAATGTGAACTTCAGTATACACTTTGGTTTTAGATAACCATGTTGGAGGTGGCAATTCAAGTGAGGTCAAAAGTCAACAACTAAACAGCAAAGGTCAAAATTTTGTTTGAGATTAAGTGATAGAAAAAATAACATATCTGGATAAAGAACAAATATATATTTCCATAAAAATCTTGCTTTTTTTTAAAAACAAAAGCTTTATTGGTACCTTTATATCAATGGAATCTTTTGGAAGCCATTACAGATTAAATATTTGGGGGCCTCTCATGTAAAAAGCATTTCACAAATGATAAATATGACACTTTCCTAAGTCATGTGTCTATAACACCAGTACCCCTACCAATCAACATCTTGCCCATAAAAGGTTAGTTCAGAAATGTTCCTTAAGTAATTTAATTGACTTGGAGTGAACCAATATACATTAATATTTAAATTCTTTATCAAGAATTATTTTGTTAGAAGTTACAATTTTTACAGTAACAGATGGGAGATTTTTAAAACCTGTGTACTTGAGAATGATTGTACTAGTGATAAAATGTCTTACCTGTTTTAAAAAATATTTTTCATTACTGAAATAAACCTATAATACAATAATATCTACAATAAGTATAACTAAAATGAAACTTTATTAAGAATGTTTTCATGTCTTAATATTTTGCCATCTCTCAGTTACCAGTAATAATATGCTTATTTGAGAAATCAGCAATTTTACACTTCATACATAAATCATCTTAATTATTACTAAAAACTTTTCAGACAACAAGGATGAAAACAAAAACACCACATTTACAGACAAATAACACAATGGTTCAAACAACTACTGTGTCTGCATGTGTATAGACAGAAGTTCCACTGAGTAAGAACATACTTACTATCATTACAAGAATACATGAAAATTCACAAAGGTCATGAACTACATGAAGGTAACTGCCACCCTAGAACAACAAAACACAAGTAATACAATTTTAATATCTAATATCACAAATAAAAATATCCTACATATTTATAAACCTAACCTCACTAAAGAAAATTTGTTAAAGAATAAGTTTGTATCTAGGCTTCTAACAATTCAAATTATTAACATAATATTCAAATCCAAATTTCCATGCAACATTATTTTTTATTTGGCTTCTTAAATAAACAGCCCCAATGAAAACAAGTTCCTTAGAATTAGATTATTTTTAGAATTTGCTAACTAATTAATCATTTACATTCAACTTATCAACTGTTCTCCCATAAGGATCTAAAATAAGCAACAATTGATAACACTGAATATCAGATTTTGATACCTTTGGCTGGCAGAGCACAGATAGCTCCTTGTATTTAATATAAGAATACCAGCAATATGTATTTAGATCATTTGGATAGTTAGAATAATCAAGAATAGTAATAATTGGGAACCCTAACTTCAATTTGTTTATTAATTTTGTGTCAAAAGGCTAGAGCTAAGTGATTTGATTAATTAAATTGCTTATCTACAATTAAATCCATTAACCAAAACTACTGTTTCTTATTATAACTGTTTCTGATTTTTTCAACAAACAATCAAAATTACAATTAAATAATCAACTAATTGAAATTAGTTTTTCCAATTATTACTGTTTATTACTATCCAATTATAACACTTGTCACAAAAATAATCAATCAATTAAAATAAGTTTTGAATTATTTCAATAATCAAACTGAAATTATGGTTGCATCAACTGTCACAAAAGTAATCAACTAATCAAAATCAGTTTTGTTGTTATTGTTTTTGATTATTCTAAATGTTCAACTACAAAATGGATTATTTGTGCTCTGCTAAATTTTAGCCTCATTAGCTTTCCTGTAACTCAAGTTTATTTCAATTTGGTGGCTCTGGAAAGGGAATGCTTGCAATTCCCATTGTAAACAAATTTCCTTTCCCTTAACTAGAGAAAAGCAACTGCAGCATAAATTACTACCAACTGCTCTCTACTGATGCTTCTATTTTTTATTGAACATTTAACTGCAGGAAATAAAACTAGAAAGTGGCACCTACTTTCAACTTTTTCTTTTCTTGAACATATCCTGGTTTGAGGAACAATGTACTATTCAATTCATCACATACTAGCCTTGACACTAATCAATAAAGATGAACAAATGGGATATAACCAAAAATCACAATTGCAACATTTCAATTACTGAATAATTAATTTAATTAAAAGAATATCATAGCATTTTACTAGTCTCTGCACCTGTGAAGAAAAATTAAATACTCATTACACATAAACAAAAGGATAGTTACTAGAATAGTGTTTGGGATGGATGGGCTGACATATGAGGACAGTCTAAGATAAAATCTTTGAAATTGTTTTCTCTTTAAAAACAAGCCATTAGAGGGAATCTGATTGAGATGTTTAAGATGTTAAATGGAATCAATAGTGTCACATTTTTTCATACTTAACAGCACTAAGATTTACATCAATGAAATAGATTAAGGAATAATCAATAAATTACTTAAGTTTGCATATTGTACTAACATGTTTGTTATTGCTAGCTGTGAAGAGGATGCTGATGATGTGTAAAAAGATTTAGACCATCTAGTGAGTTGGGCAAATTAATTATAATAAATACAAGATAATGCATATAGTTTACCATAATTTGAATAACCTTAACAGTGTTATAAAAGAAAAAGATCTTAGTGTAATAGTTGATCAGCCTCTAAACCCATCCAAGCAGTGTAGGATTTTAGGTTGTATTTACACAAATACTGAATACAAGTCTACAGAGGTTATAATTTCATTGTACAGAAAACTGGTTAGGGCACATTCAGAATATTGTGTTCAAACTTGGACAGCTTACCTGAGGAAAGACACTAAATTCTTTGAAAAATTTATATCTCTTCAAACAAGAAGAATTGGAGGGATCTGATTGTGAGAATACTAGGACTAGAGGACACAAATATAACTTTTTACAGGGTAGTAGTAACATTCAGTTAAGACAGTTTCATTTTTATAATGGGTGGTTGGCCTTTGGAATGGGTTGCCTTCAGATGTTGCAGAATCAACAAATTTTAATGAGTTTAAAAAAAGCTTAATAAGTAGGTGAATGATAAGGTTATGTTAAAAACAGGCAAAAGACAACAGAAAACATCAAACCTAAATGACCAAAGAGGGAAAATCAATGAAAAATGCTATAAGTAAAAGAGGTTTAAGTTGACGTATAGAAGACTTAAAGAACTATACAGAAGAACTAAGGATATGTATATATTCTAAATTTTCTTTGTTATATATTCTTAAGACAACAGGAGATGATGCAAGTTTAGAATTTGTGAAAGATGGCCAATGATCCATTTCATATAGATTCATTTTTATAATAAGAAAGAGGTGGCAATATGAGAGAATTTGATTATAGGAAAATTAACAAATAAAGGATGACTTTAAATACTTGCTTTCCTCACAGGTGGGTTGTGAATGATTATTGCTTCAGTACCCTTATCAGTAACAAATGTGATGTCATTATACAATCTCTTACTGGTATCACCTATATGCTGCAAGTAGCCTCTAACTACTGGTTATTAAAATTTATATATCCCTCACCTCTGACAGTAACTTGTTAAAGAATCTACCTTTTAACTACCATTTTGTGTCTTCAGTCCAAACAAATTTTAGCTTGTCTTGTCCCTTACATTATATACATTCCCATTTACACTTCTTCTAACCTGAAAATTGGAATGTAAAAAAATAATTCCTATTATCAATGTTTTTCAGATATAAGTTCTGACTTCTCATTTTCACTGTTTTAGCCATTTCCAGTACATCCTACTGTGGTTCATAGTTTTCTGTATTGATTAGAAAATAGTAGTCATGAACTACTATTTCTAATCTGCACATAATATTGAATTTACTAGTAGTACTATGTTTATCTTTAATTTTAACGGGCTGATCCCCTTTCTAATTATGGTGTGCCTCCATTTCTTCGATTAGAACTAATTTGAAGAATGCTTCTATATAGCCCTTGTTCCACTCTCAGCTTATCGCTATAATGTTCACACCGGCTATTATATTTTACTTTCTCTTTAACTCCAGGTTAAACATCCAAAACATTTACAATTAACAAGACGTTTCCAACTCAATATGATAAGCAGAGTAAAATAGTTAAACGATACTAACGTAAAGAAAATGTATGTTGTTTTAACCAATATTTCTGTCAATTGATCTTCTAAATCATTGTTAGATGGAGTAGTAAAGTTGTGAAAATACAGAACATTTTTGCAGTACATAAAAGAAATTGATTTTAATATCAGTAATGTGTGTGAAATTGGTAAGAAATCATAACATTGATAATGTATACATAAAAATTAAAAATATTTTTAAAACTAGTTCAATTAATGAATAAACTGACATTTTGAGATAATTCAATGTACGTCACCTCTTTTGCTTGATTGCACGAACAAATGACACTTCATTCTTTGCTGACGAGTAGTTTATTATCACTCCATAAGTTATTCCTTATATTATTCATAAGTTATGATGTTTAGTTTGCGAGAAGGTACAAAGCCTATTCCTTGGTTTTACCAAATCAAACCGTTTTTGTTTTTTAATTGTTGTTGTTTTGTTCTTGTATAAACCAGATGCTTCAGTGTACAAACCAAAAGTCAATTCGTGATCAGTGAGAATTTTCTTTAAAATGAAACAGGTCAAAGGAAAATTAAAAATTATATAGTGTAGCTACGAGTTAAAAAGATGAAAATGGGTTCAATGTTTGAACACTTTAAACATCTGATAGCTTGGAGACAAAATCTCAATTATACCGACTTGGCGAATGTCCTAAAAAACTTTAGTTATATATAATCGCATTTCAGTCGGAAGAGGGAAGGACTTGAGTCTCATTACTTGAATAACAAATTTTGTGGCTATTCCTTTCTCTTGACAAACTTACCATAATATATCACATTTAAAAATAACTAAATATCACACCTGCACTATATAAATTATATAAATAATAACACTTGTATTCAATGGACTTTAACACCAGAAATTCACACACTAATAATCAAACGCAGAAAATTAAGACGAACACACTACGTCACACGCGATCCACACATTAAAACAGAAATCAATAGAACAAATACAAAAATTAAACAAGAAATCAAAAAAGTAAGAGAAAACAATTGGCATAACTTCTGTAAAAACTTAGAGAAAACCAAGAACAATCCAAAAGAATTTTGGAAAAAATTCAAGAGTATCGCTTCAGACAAAAACACAAATCACATGCTACAACATATCACCCATAACAACAAAATCGCAAGGACGGACGTAGAGAAAGCTGACTTATTAGCTGACTATTACAAATCCTCTTTTAGCGATTTAAACTAAGTAGATTTCGACACACAACACCAACACCATGTCAATAACTATATAAACACAAACCAAGCATTATTCTCACCACGATTCCCCGGCGAGACACTAGAAACATACTCAAGTTTAATCAACAGAAAAATAACCACAACAGAACTAAAAATTAATATCAAAAACTTGAAGAACACTTCCCCCGGACACGATCAAATACCAAATATTATTCTGAAAAAAAGCTCCACTCTCCTACTGCAACACCTAACAAACGTCATGAACATCTCACTAGCAACCGGGTACTATCCCGACACGTGTAAAAAAGCCATCATAACAACGATCCCCAAGAAACAAACTAATAGAACAATTCCAGATAATTTCCGCCCCATCAGTCTGTTAAGTTGCCTTGGCAAACTGATGGAGAGAATTATCTCCAACCGTCTCCTACATTTTTGTGTCAGTGACATACCTTTTCCAAATCTAACATACACACACAATTCACAATACGCAGACGACATCGCAATCTGGAGCACCTCCAGAAACCCAGTAATGGCCATGTCCCGCGTACAAGAATCATTAAACAACGTCACAACATGGAGCAACAAGTGGAGAGTCGTGTTAAACCCAACAAAAAACACAAGCAATTACTTTCTATAGGAAACTTAAGAAGCAAAGAAAAAAATCTAGAAAAAATAAAATTATCACTTGGAAACACAACCATTAACATGAGTAAAAACATCACATTCCTTGGCGTCACTTTCGACACAAAACTAACATGGAAAAAACATATAAACAATATACACTCATCCATCAGAAAAAGGACTTCATATCTAAAGACCATAACCGGCAAACAATCGAAATGCGCACCGAACACCATTATACAAATATACAAGGCTTACATCCGTCCACTAATAGAGTACGGATGTCAAGTAACATACAACATGTCAAATAACACTCTCCAGAAAATCCAAGTACAGCAAAACAGAATATTAAAATCCGCATTTGGCCTACCGTCATTTACGCCAACAAACTATGTACACCAAATTAGTGATTTACCAACGATAAGAGACAGAATAACAGAACTCTCTCTCAAATATTATCTAAAAGCAGAAAAAAGAAACAAACAAACGGCATCACTACACAAATTATCAAGTGCACCAACAAAATACATTTCACCGTACAACACATTTCAAGAATCACATTCTACTTAACAAAGAATCTAAACAAATACAATCCACATCACTAACACGAATTCCTTTTTTTTCTCTCTCTCTTTCTTTTCTTTTCAGACACAGGGCCCAGGACAGGCAAAACTTTAGGCGCCTGTCCTGTGAAAGTGGGTTTTCTCGGGGCACTCCCGTTTCCCCCACATCAAAATCTTCAGGCATTGGATTTACAGATCCCAGCCCAGGCATCTCTTTTGCCAGACCCTGAATCGTGCCGTTTGAATTGTTTTATTTTTATTTTTGATCTGGATTTGAACAATATTCATGTTCACACCTGCTCAACCCCTTCCTTTCGGGACAGTTCCCGGGCTTCCTTTCCACTGCTGCCTTTGCCTCCATCCAAGACAACATTTAGAAGAAACATCCTCCACCCAAATGGTCAGGAATGGTAATTACAATATATATATATATATATACATGTTGTAATTATTATTCTTGACTATATATATATATATATATATATATATATATATAAACAACAAAAAAACACCATTTAATCTTAATAACAATCCACGAAAGGGGACGAAGAGGAACCACAATGTTCCTGAACACCCCGGTTTGGGAGAGAACTCTTCTGATTTCTCTCTCTCTAAACTGAACCCCTGCCACGATAGTTTAGTTTTTAGTTTAGTTACACTCGTATTTAACATAAACTGGAACATTCTAGTGTCTCTAATGGCTTCAATGATCTTCATGACATGCTGTAGGGTTTCACATACAGTTGACACTTGTTTTGCTGGAGTATTTGTAGGTGGCAAAAAGATTATAGTACTTTTCTTCATTGTTACATTATTTGAGATAAAAATATTGAAATCTGACCATAAACTGGTGGTCTGTTCAACTGAGTTCACTAGCCTGATTATGATTTCATTTGAGTTGTATTTGAGGTAATGTTGTAATCAGTTTTGGTCAGATATAATGCAGGTGGACCAGCTTTGATTCCGGCATTTATATTGTTAGATCTGCAAATAAAAAAATGATACTTCACTAAGTTTCAGCAACAACATCAGGAATTCACTTTGTAAGTTTATTCTTAAATGCGACACTTTGTAGTTATATAATAATTCTGTTGACTTTGCGAAACTTTCCTTCTTCACTTAATTCTCTCTACGTTGATTGATTTTATCAAATGTCAGGTTTCTTTATATACGAGGATGAATATTAACTGATTGAATAATACAAAGTTCCGCTTCAATTGTCTGCTTTTGAAGGCAGGGTGCTGTGTCCGTTTCTTCTAATGTCGAATACGAAATAATACGACCAATGCAAGTGATGTTTTTGTAAACTCTAGATTTCCTGTTAGGGATTTAACAGTCCACTCTAGTAGGATATGCTTTAATGGTTTGATTTTACCAACACTGATAGCAAATAAATAGTGCTTGCGTAAAGACATCAAATGGTGATGTATTTTTAAATCAATATATTTTGAAGCTTGTGTATCATCTGTCAGTAAGATGTTGAAGATGGTTGACAACAAATGCGACAAAGCAATATAAAATCAAATCTTCATTAAACTCAAGTTGAGGAGGCCATAGTTTGTTTGAGGTCAACTTTTTCAAATCGTTTTGAATATTATGAGCATATCCTTTCGTGATTACTTCTGTTTTTCTCCCTGTGAAACATTATCCAATTTGTCTTTAAGTTTTATATTTTATTTTGCAAGATATTTAGTAGCTAATTTGTCTGACATAATCAGAAGTTCTCCATTGTCATCTGAAAAAAGCAGTAGGAATCTTCAAATTGAAATTTAACTTTCTGTTCAATGTGCTTTTGCAGGATGACATCCAGTCAATAGTACCAACTCTCAACTTTTTGACTACTCTTATGTGATAGTCTTAGTAAGAAGTACAGTCTCAAGCTGCAGAGTATGTTTTGTAGGAAACATAAAGGGAAACACAAATCCTTAAATTTACAACCAGGCACGTTAACCACTTCGCTACACCTACGTATATACACAATAATCTAAACCTTCAGCATCTTTGCTAAGATCAAAGTTAGTCAAGAAATAATATATCACGCAAACAGTGGCACTACCTATATAGGTATGGTTTGGATTGTTCATCGAAATGGTATTTTAAATATCTTATCAAAAGGTCATCATAACTTTATAATGCTATAAAATATTTCCTCTTAGAACAATATCTATGTAATGACTGAGCTGTAAGTTCTCGGAATGTCTGTCAATGTCACAGCAAAAAGTTTGAATTCATTGTTCTTCTGGTTATTTTTATTATCCGATAACTTGAAAAAAACAGCAGTGTAAATAAATTCCATTGAGGTGTCATAGTTTCAAATAGAGTATTTGCTCTTATAAATAGCATTAATAACTAGTAGTAATGTTATCATTACTTCATAGTTAGCTTTATTATACATATGTTTGCTGTTTTTTTTTAAAAAAACACTTCTGTACAGGATAAAATAGGAATTACCAGCCAATAACAGATGAACAATAAATATTGCAGTTAAAACTTCATTTTATTTAGAATTTTCTCATAAATATAACCATTCTATGTCTATTGAAACACTGCATTAAAAAACGAACAAATAAAGAAAAAACTTTTCAAGAAATTAAATAAATGTGGGTGTGGCTAATATCAATCATTCAAAAAGAGTGCAAACAAGACAGGGTGGATGGCGTTTGCATCATCTCTACATAATAATACATGCGATTCTTGCATATGGTAACATATATAAAACTATTTAATCACAATGCTCCCTAGTGGCAAAGTAGTATGCCTTCGGATACTCTTAGTGGGCAGAGCACAAATATTCCTTTGTATACATTTGTGTTTAACTTTAAAACAGTTAATACATTAATTCAATTACATTTGAGTTAATTTTATCCAATTTTTGTTTGACCGTTAACATTCTACTACACTGTGTGTCAGTGCTATTATGTCAAGACGATGCAAATAACATCCGACTGTGTTGTGTGCATTGTTTTTGAAGAATTAGTATTATTCATCCCTTTATTTACTTATTTTTTCGAAAGTTTTTTCTTTATTTAAATTTTGAAAATGCAATTTCCTATAACATTACTGTGATAATGTACATATATATATTTGTAAATGCATTAAAATTTAAATTTGTTAGATAGTTACCTTCCCAGCAAATCATGCCATATTATCAGAAAATACTTTTTCTGTGGATGTGTTTTCTTGTAGAAAAGTCATTGAGGCGAGTCGAACCGCTCCCCTCTAGTACAGCGGTAAGTCTATGGATTTACAACGCTAAAATCAGGGGTTCGATTCCCCTCGGTTGGCTCAGCAGATAGCCCGATGTAACTTTGTTGCAAGAAAATACACACCCGTGCGAATGGAACCGCTGATTTTAGCGGTGTAAATCCAAAGACTTACCGCTGATCAGCGGAAAACTACTAGTATTGTAAATAAATGAGTGTGTTAGGCTGAAAATACCTATACAGTAAGTGTCTGTAACTTCTTAATGACGAGTTTGACAATAAATGAACAGCACGTACTTCACTTCTTTTTTTAAAATAATATGTATATGTTTTCGAAACAAGTTAAATTATTTTTTGTTTTAATTTTGGCCAAAGCTACTCGAGGGCTATCTGTGCTAGCTGTCCCTAATTTAGCAGTGTAAGATAAGAGGGAAGGGTCATCACCACCCGCCGTCAACTCTTGGGCTACTCTTTTACAAACGAATAATGGGATTGACTGTCACATTATAACGCTCCCACGGCTGAAAGAGCAAGCATGTTTGGTGCGACGGGGATGCGAACCCGCGACCCTCAAATTACGAGTCGCACGCCTTAACACGCTTGGCCATGCCGAGCCTGTTAAATTATGTGCAAACAATTTTATACAATGTTATAGTTATATCATAGTTATATCTTAAATGCTATACAGTTCTCTTCTTCTTATCAAAAGTCCACTGAGAATTCAGTTGACAAGCTACACTAATTTTTTTCTGTTTTTATCAGTAGTATCTGTGCCGCGTGAGTTACTGTAATTGTATCCTGAACTTCTAGTAATCGTCTGCTTTTCGTAATTCTCATAATTGTTTGCCTATTATAAAAATCCATACAAGCGGTTTCAATTAGTTTAGAACACTCTCTGACAAAACAAATTGTTCTCTTTGACACAGTTTGACCATTCATTTCCACAATAGTTAACTTTACATTTTCTAACTTTTTTTTCTGAATGATCTTCTCTTTCGCGTGACTTTACTTTTACTCTGTTTCTGCTTTTCTGGTCACAGCTATTTATACGTTTATCAATTAAGCCTTCTAGGAATCTCCAATGCCTTTACATCAATGGATTGAAAACATAAAATAAATTAATTTGCACTACTAGCTGCACCAGGTAGTCGTTTATATCTGTAGAATTGAACCAAACCATGCAAAATATTTTTTTCATTTCACCATCAGTTGATGTTTTAAATCGTAAAACCTCATTGCAGATAACTTTAATATTTTCTATGACTGTAATATGTGATTTCCAGTTTAATAAATATTCTACTCTTACTCCAAGATCTTGCTCTTTAAATTTTGTAAAATCTAGTTAAAATTTATATTTTTGGTAGACAAATATTTACAAATACAGTTCTCATAAAATTATCAGTTTGCTTTGAATTATTTAGTTATCATGTATTCATGTTCTTTATGCTTAAACATGATACATTATTAACTACTTTCTTTATGTATTTTAAGTCATTTTTGGTTACCTCATTATCAGACGTTCTATTATAGATTAAAACTGAGTCACTTACAAAAGTTTTATTTATTAAACGTAATTTAACTAAAATCATATAAATATAATTAAAACAGTTACGTATCCAAAACTGATCCTTGGGCTGCTCCAACAGTTAAGCTCATTTCATCACTTAACATATATATTAACTACTTGATTTTCTACGTAATCTCCAAAACGTGTGGAGCCATAGGTACTTCAGTAACCTTTTTACAGAATGTGTTTCACATACTGTCCTTGTAATTCCAAATAATTTTGGACTAATAACAGAATTACGTCGATCTTGTCGTGCTCTGATAGTGTCGAAAACAATCAGATATCTGAATCTAAGAAGAAAAGTTTCAAACAGTCTATGGCTCTAGTCTTTTCAGACATCCTGTATTTAGTATATATAATTTAAACTAACTTAAAACAGTATCTCTTATTCATATCTTATAGTTATTGCGAAATCGACTTTTCAGATATACAGAAAAAAACACAGTAATTCCTCATTAATCTGTTGATTTAATACATTTATCACTATAATTACTGCATCTTCTGTGTTCATACTTTTATGAAATTCAAACTGAATATCTGAGAACTTGTTGAATTTTCAGAGTTTTTTTCTTTCAGTGATATGACTGGTTAAATAAAACAATAGGACCATAACTGTTCATTAAGTAATCTTATTTAATATTAAATGAGACTGATAAAAATTATTATTCATTAACTTAATCTATTTCACAACATTACACCTGCCATTCTTGAAATCTGGGAAATACAAATAACGTCTCAACCATTCTTGTCTGTCGTGTCCCAGTCGGTTTCGTTTGTTTTGAATTTCGCGCAAAGCTACTCGAGGGCTAACTGTGCTAGCTGTCCCTAATTTAGCAGTGAAAGACTAGAGGGAAGGCAGCTAGTCATCACTACCCATCGCCAACTTGGGGACTACTCTTTTACCAACGAATAATGGGATGGATCGTACATTATAACGCCCTCATTACTGAAAGGGTGAGCACGTTTGGTGTGACGAGGTTTCGAACCAGCGCTCCTAGGATTACGAGTCGAGTACCCTAATCATCTGTCTATGCCGAACCGTTTCAGTCGGGCTGATGAGTTCTGTTATTTGGCAAAAGGCGTCGCCTGTAATTAATATAACAGATAGTGTTGGTTGATATCTTGTTATACACTATAATTCTCCCTCTTAAACTCTTGGAATTAAATTCATGTTTATACTCGGGAAAATTTCACAAACGACTTGATCAAACTTCTACAATTTATATAAATTACTAACAGCATACAATTTCGAATAAAATTAATATTTATAGCTCTTTATATAATAAATCTATAGTGAGACGCTTACGGCAATGGTAGGATCATTTAAGGAAAGAAAAGGGTAAGAAACGTCTGCAAAATATTGTATACAACCCTAAAAATTAATTGTAAAGAGGTAATACTAATGAAGTTCAAAAGTAACCAATTACTTATCTTATGTCCCGGTCGCGCCAAACATGCTCGTCCTTTCAGCTGTGGGGGCGTTATCATGTGAAAATCAATCCCACTATTCGTTGGTAAAAGGGTAGCCCAACAGTTGGTGGTGGGTAGTGATGACTAGCTGCCTTCCCTCTAGTCTTACACTATTAAATTAGGGACGGCTAGCACAGATAGCCCTCCAGTAGCTCTGTGCAAAATTCAAAACGACCATAACAAACTTAACTTATATGTTACTAAATGCTATTTGAATCATTTATCAAAAAATGAAGTAGATCGGTCAGTAAATAACAGAAATATAAGTAACTTTACTATACTGTTCTATTTGTTTTAAATTTTAAATTTGCTCCAAATTTGTCAGTGTTCATCCATGATGTCGCTCATGAAAGTGTACAAGTCACAGATACAGCACAAAGTTCTTGCTCTGTTAATCGCTGAATTCGGCAAAGGTGATTTACTGCGAAGTTGCAAACCTGCAGATAGGGCTGAAGTTAGAAACATCTGAAAGTATCGCAGTATCATTTACCAACATTTACTGTGAGAACGGTCAGCACAAATAAACGGCCTCAGCTTCGGCGAGAAAGAAAAGCGTCAGAACCCCATGATATAGAGGCAACATTTTGTAGAACAGGACGATTTGTATTTACCTTCCCCAAGTCAGGGTGAACCTATGAGATTCAAACCTTACACAAAGAAGTGATTCCCAATGTCAACCTCAGGAAAGATTACATCTAAGGTAAATCATGAGAAACTAATACACAATAAAGAAGAAATCCATATAAATATCTGAGAAGTGGTTCAGTCAATCTTGTTTATAAGACAGGAAACGATTTCATCCAATTGTCTTCTGCAGGGCTCAAATATCCAATGGAAGAACTTCGGTCAGGTGTTGCAGGAAGCTGTAATTTCAAAACTTCATAATTCAAATCATATATATGCTCAAAATGTATGTATTGTATTTTCTTATAGCAAAGCCCACCGAGGGGAATCGAACCCCTGATTTTAGCGTTGTAAATCCGTAGACATACCGCTGTACTAGCGGGGGGCATGCTCAAAATAAAACAACACAATATGTCTAATCATTAATAGTCAATGATTCATATACGGTAATTTATGGAAAACCATAATAGCCATATTATGATGTACAGATAGCCTAGTTACTTTGCGCCATAAAACGCTAAATCAATAACGCTATGATGTTTGCTATTCTAATAGTTATACCACTGCTAGTGTTTACTATTATTTTGGATTGAAGGACTGAATGTGTTATATAACATTATTGAAAGCGTCATTAAAACCCACTCACTCTTTAACTGGTTAGTCACCTTCAATACACACTTCCATTTGCACAAAATCGTACATAGCATATTTTAGAGCCCGTAAACTTCACAGATAGCTGATATGGAATCTTGGGTAATGTATGGTACATCTGACTGTGCTGGTTAGGCTGGTGAAGTCAGTATAAAAGAGTGAAGTAGGCCCTGGTCCATTCTGTCTGGGGTTGATTATGTCACTCTCGCCTGTCAATTATAGCAGAAATTATTCAATAACGTGAAACTACAATGGTAATTATGACTACAAAAAGCAAAGCTCTTAAGAAATGCATAAACAAACAGAGAAAAGAACTTAATTAAAAACAGATCTGTGTATATCAATAGAGAGGACAGACCAATCAGCATGCCTTACTTGAATACTTATTAAAGTAACTACTGATTTGCGATCTATTTTTCACCGCTTGTTTCTTTATTTTGTTCTTAAAAACTAACACTCCTAGTAATCGTTGTAGCTGAATATATGTTAAGCTAACACTGCAGATACTATCTCTGATTATGGTAACTGTGCTACCAAAACTAGTCAACTGTAATTATTAATTGAGATTTTAGTTTTCATTGTGCTAAAAATTGTTGATTTTTGTGTTTTTATTCAATTCTTATAGTTTGTTTTAAAGTAAAGCCATCTACTATATCCACTGCGAGGATATCAAACTCCGGATTTATCGTTGTAAGTCCGTCAACGCTGTCCACCGGGGGATCATTTTTATAGTACATAACTTGTTCCGTATTTCTCACCTCATATTAGGGTAGTATTACGGAGCATACAGATATGTACTATCTTCAAACAGGAATAACTGACGATCAAGCATGTTCAATGACATGCGTTCTAATACATTAATGGACTAGTTATGATAAATCTGGCAATTGTCAGATAAAATATGCTAATGTTTGGCCAATTACACAACGTAACGCTGTAATAAATCAACCATTAACGAACTAATCTGATAATTGTTCGCAATGGTAATATAATACGAGACCATAACAGTGGTAACATTGTTATAAGCCAAATTTTATGATAGATTTCACAGAATTTACTATTGAATTAAATTTGGAAAAGAAGCTATCGAAGTAACTAGTGTCAGTTATTCAGTCAAACATAAATTACCCATCTAAGAAATGCATATTAGCATAAAAGCATAAAACTTACTATTCACTCAGCTTTACATAAGTGGACTGTATTTCTATGGGCTTAGCGGCATCTCGCTTTCATCACCATTACTGTTCTTCATCAGCAACTTGTTGGCTTCTTTTCCTCAACTCGAGAATCTAGCTGGTTGTACACGCCGGCTTAACCTCTTTCCATCACTTCCATAAAATTGTCATCGTCTGCCATGTTTTTCTCTCTTGACCCGAGATCATTTTAACCGCACGACAACCATAAGTTGCAGCTAATCTGCAGCCTTTTTTACCAAAATGCTCAACATGCCGTTTTCGCAGGAGAGCAAAATGTATTTAACAAACATGAATTATGCACAATTTTTTATGTTTATAACGCGTTCGCACTTTCACAAGGCTAGATGATAAGGCTTCTAGACTGGCAATCTGAGAGTCGTGGGTTCTAGTCCCCGCTTTACCAAGTAATAATTGTCTACCACGAACACGTGTCACAAGTTTAAAGTTGCCAAAAATAAATTTTACACATGAGTCGTAACCAGATCTGTCAAAAAGAACAATTAGAGACGAACATCCTTCCTGGGCCCCCTTTCTATTTCTTTTAACATTTTAAAGAACTTAATAAAATTAGATCTTAAATTAGGACATCCGCGAGTTTATAAAGAAGGCAAAATCATAAAAGCAGCCATTATTAGCTCATAGTATAAGCGCTGAAACATTATTATTTTTTTAAATTTCGCGCAAAACTAGACGAGAAGCCAACTGTCAGAGGTTCTCTGACACTTTTCTACAGATCAGTTTCATATTTGAGAAAAGTATCCAAATAATATTAAAGAATATTTGCAATGTTGCGATGTGCGCCTCAACCAATCTTTACAAATGTTTCCCTTACAGTAGGAAACATTTTGTAACAGTTATGGTCGTTTCTCACCGGGACAGACATATAATTGGTAATATAATTAAATTAGTTCATTTTCTTGATGATATTATAAACGTTTTACACGAGGGTTTCATCACCAACAGAACAGAAAAGGACTACAACAAGACTGCTACACTTCTTGACAGAGTGTATCCGTCATCATACTTTGTAATCTTGGTCCATCTGAGAAAGTGGAACATATGTTGAATAACTTGATCTGTATAAACATTTAGGATATCACAATAACATGCAAAAATCCAGATAAATCTCAGGTTATATGTGACACTCATAAGAAACCATAGCAAGTGCAAGTAAAGCAAATAAAAACATTTCTGTTTTTAATGTGTACTATACAAATAATTCTAGTAGCCATTTACACCGTTATTCTCTTTGCATTCATGCAGTGGATTCAAGAACTTTTATAGGTCTAGCATGACACTGAAATTTTAAAATTGAATATATATATGATCCACAATTCGTCATTCCCGTACCCGTTTACACTCTAATCCGAAAGGCATGTGTCTGGCAATGGTCATTTGCAAACTCTCTTTGTTAACCTGAAGACGACACTATGAAAGTCGAAACGTTGTTCTCTATTTTAATAAAAGTTTTAATACCCCCACCAGCCGTCTTGAAATACGTGTATACAATACTGTTGGCTCTCTTTTCGTTAGTTGAATTTTTCGCAAAGCTACACGACGATTATATGCATTGACCGTCCCTAATTTACGGTAATAAATTAAATGGAAGGCAACTAATCAACCCCAGTAACGCCAGCTCTCAAGCTATTCTTTTACCAACTATATAATGACATTGTGGCTTAAAAAATAAACATATTCGGTATGATGGGGATTCAGACCCACGATCCTCAGATCATTAACCACCAGACGATGTCATGCTTGGGATCTTTATCAGAAAGAATCTCAAACTCTGTTAAAAGAACATTTTTGTCGTTTTTATAACTTGAGCTTTGAAAATAGCAAAACTTATTTGATAATTACGGTTTACATTGAGTCAAGAAACACACAGTCACAACTTTACAAATAAAATTAGTCAATCATACCACAACAGCCAACCAAACTTCACCAATAATTCAAATATAATATTAATTCATTACTTACCTTTGTTTTTAGATTAAAACATCTACCCCAAAGATTAGCATTTACTTTCAGCTTCACTTACCGTCTTTATCTGTACCATATTGACCTTTTATTCTAAATATTATCTAAGAGGTA
This sequence comes from Carcinoscorpius rotundicauda, assembly GCA_011833715.1. Taxonomy (NCBI): domain Eukaryota; kingdom Metazoa; phylum Arthropoda; class Merostomata; order Xiphosura; family Limulidae; genus Carcinoscorpius; species Carcinoscorpius rotundicauda. Next base: position 56,544,315 of record CM022395.1, read on the forward strand.
AAAAAGCAAAACAAGTGGATTACATTCATAATTTTGATCCATAGAAAGCAGACACTGATAATACAATCAAATTTAAAGAATATTTGTACTATTAGAATACAAATACGTAGAACACCTGAACAAATAATGAGAAAAATATCATAACTAAGTCGTAACAATGAAAGCTAACAACGATTTTAGTCAATAAAAATTAATTTATGAAGAAAAAGCACGAACATTAATAACAGTGAACGAAATTTTTATTTTTGTAGCACCATTTGAATATTTATCGTAAATATCTACGTCAGTAATGAATCATTATTAAGAACAAAAAAATACTCTATGTTGCTTACCTCTGTGTGCAACAACTTCACAAAAAAACTTGTAAGTGTGAGTGCAACTTCTACCACTCAATTTAAACCCTAAGGAAGGAGTAATGGAACCACATGATTGAGTGTAATTACTAGGCTGACCTCTTGCCCACAATTCATCAAGAAGATAAGATGTAGAATTTCTTTTCTGGACATATGCAAGACTCCCATCATCATATTTCCAAACTCCTTCATTCTTCTCGTCAACTAAGCCTATCCAAACATCCCGCATTTCAATTTTTATTAGCGTCGTTAGAAACTCCCATGTAAAAAGGTTCACCTTAGCCAGTATTCCATTTTCTTTCTCACATAACATTCTGGCATTATAAAAATCTGTCGTAATTTGAACTAATTTGTAGCAGATGTTGTTGAAGTTTACATAATCTATGTAGCATTCTGTAAGGGAAGTCATATTATTTACATACACTGAATATTTGAAAAGGAAAAACAAAATATTTTATGTCTGTAGTACTGAATTAAAATATTTAATAGAATCATCATATTGCGGCCCCTAACTTTAAGAGAATTTGTAAACCGTTCAAAATAATACAATTTCGTGATTACTTTCGTTTATATTTGTTACTGTAATAATAGTGAAACAGTATCTATAGGTTTCGATGAAATATAAAGACATTTAAAACAAGTAGATTTAGAACTGGTGTTATAAAGCAGATGAATCCTCAAATTTCATTTACAACGGAAGAGACACTTAATGAGTAACTCTACACGTTCTATACACTGTATTGCAATACTGACATACAAATTTGCAAACAGTCTTATTAGTTATGGACTAGCATATCTAATTATTTTCACTATTAAAATTCAACATGATCGTGCCTTCCCAATTTTTGATTTGGTTTGTTAATTTTGAATTCCACGCAAAGTTACCTAAGGGTTAATTTGGCAATGTAAAACAGAGGGAAGGCAGCTAGTCATCACCACCCACCGCCAACTCTTGGGCTACTCTTTTACCAACGAATAGTGGGATTGACCGTCATATTATAACGCCTCCATAGCTGAAAGGGCAAGCATGTTTGGTATGACGGGGATTCGAATCCGTGACCCTCAGGTTATGAGCCAGGTGCCTTAACCAACTGGCCTTGCTGGGCCCCATTATATGATAATATGGGTAAATAACCTCTACTTGTTGTGTTTTTGTTAATTTTTTTCAGAAAATTTACTTGAAGTGTAAGCGTATAGAAAGTAGCAGCTTTGTTAAACCACCGTATACGTTTACGTTTGTAGAAATTAATTATTCCTATCTTTAAGCTATCTGTTCTCTGCTACCACGGGTATTAAAACCCGGTTTCTAGCGCTGTAAGTCTGCAGACATGCCGCTGAGCTACCGGGTGAAAAATGTTTATCTTTATATTACTAGTAAGTTTTCATGTTTATTAATTTATTCCGATAAGACTATAAGAATAATGATTTTATTATTATTGTGATCAATGTTTCAAAGTTAACTAATTCGATATTCCCCAGTGGGTCAGGGGTAGATTCACGGATTTGCGTCTCTAAAATACGAGGTTTAATAAAAAAAACAAACAACTAAACCATATAAATTAATAATAAATTATTTTAAACAGAGGAAAACAAAAATAACCCTTTTTATAAATTGCTTCTAACAAGAACTTCTACCCAGCACCATTTTTATTTATACAGGCCACGAATTTTTCTTTAAGTTCAGTTTGTTTCAGAATATTAAACTACGCGGTATATACTACCGATAAATGAAATTGAAATCACGTTTTTCTACTAGAAGGTGTGATTACACAAAATTAAAATAGTTACAGTATAATTATTGTGATGCTTAATTATACGTTTTAGCGTAAAGACCCAGGACTTCCAAGGTTTGGCATTAAATCTCTGGAAAAAATATTAAGTTATTGTTTAGTATCAAAACATAAAATCTTTATTATCTTGCAGGATGATTATATTCAAATGTATATCGTAAAGGAAGTGCCTGGCATGGTCATGTAGGCTCAGGCGTTCGCTTCGTAATCTGGGGAATCGCGGGTTCGAATTTTCCGTCGCACCAAACATGCTTGCCATTTCAGCCGTTGAGGCATTATAATTGAACAGTCAATCTCACTGTCAGCTGGTAAAAGAGTATCCCAAGAGTTGGCGGTGGATAGTGATGACCAGCTGTCTTCCCTTTAGTCTTACACTGCTAAATTAGGAACGGCTAGCGCAGATAGCCCTCGTGTAGCTTTGTGAGAAATTCAAAAACAAACAATCTTACTGGAAATTATCTTTTGATTTCTCAAACAATTAAAATTAAGAAAAGGTGAAAAATTAGCTTACCACTGTGCGTAGCAACTTCACAGATAAATTTATAAACGTTAGTACAATTTCTGCTAGCCAGTTTCAGTCCTAAAGAAGGTGATAAAGATCCGCAGGATTTTTTGCCTGAATGTTCGTTAGGTTGGTCTCTTGCCCACAACTCCTCCACAGGATAAGAAAAACCTGGACTCTTGTGCAGATAGGCTAGATCTCCATCAACATCTCGCCAAACTCCTTCATCCTGTAAGTCCGTTATGCCTACCCATACATCCTGAGTGTAGTTTATTAATCTCGACATAAAAAACTCCCATGAAGAAAGATTCGTCACCTTGGCCAATGTTCCCCCTTCTTCTTTACAAAACACCAAAGCACGACGAAAGGTTTTCGTAAAGTGAAACAGTTTGTAACAGGTACCAATGTGAAGCTCGTATCCCGGCGGACATTCTGTAAATATATAACATCAATTTGATTATCTGTTTTTTGATGATTAGTTTATCACTGTAAAATATCTACACATTTTAATTTCTTTTAAATAGATAATACTGAAAGTTAACTGCACGTGTCAAGAGCTGTGTTCCAGATCCCATGCTGCTTTTGGAAATACACGATTGCCATCGTCAATTGTCCTTACCCATGCTTATGATTGCGCACTGTGACTCAACACCGTAATTTCTATTGCAACAATATTCTCTGAAGAGTGGAGAGATCTATATTAAAATACGATTCTTGAAGGTGTCCCACAGACACTTCAATATGTGTGGATATTAGCTTCCAAGACCAAACTAAAGAAGCAAAATTTCATCTGGGCTTTATTGGGAGAGTTGACAGGTTTGTGATTGGATGAGGTTGTTATATTTCTAGTCTATTTTATCATCTTTCTTACGAAAACAACTGCTCATTTCGAAGTATAACTGGAAACCTTATTTATAACATTATTAATGTTAGTCTGAGATACAGGCAACTTCATCTTAATGTCACCATTTTAGATTAAGGCTTTGATGCAGATTGTTTTGGAATGTGATTATGAATCATATTGATGTCTAAAGACGTTTTACATCTCAAGTTGTTCTACTTCTGTTAGGAACATTGAAAGTTTCATACTTTTAAAAGTAATGCCATTCAGATCCATAGCGTTTTAAATATATGTATATGTATATATATATATATATATTTTCAAAAATTCTTTTCATAAAAGGATTGTTGTATTATTTCTTATTTATAATTTTACTCGCAGTAGTACTGAACTGTTGAATTGGTCGTATGTTAGCACTGAATCAAATACATAAGTACCAGCCATGTTGCTCGTGGTGACACACTCTCACCTGTAACAAGACATTGCTGCATTAGCATTTCAAATCTACTTATAAAGTGCCATTTACCCCTTGTCTGTAATATTAATAGTAATCACAACAGATTAATACTTTACATAATTTTATCCTCAGTTTGTAGCTATATATATATATAAAGTTTGCCACGGGATTGGCTAAGTCACATTAAAATTATTCAAAATGAATGTAGTATAAAAAAGAACAAACAATATTTAAATAACACAAACGAACTAATCTCCAGTATTTTGCACGATACTTGAAATTTAGTGATTGTTATTTTTCAAAGAGATCCACGGCACAAACTTATCTCAACAAGAGATAAAAAGTAGTCCGTAAACACCTTAAAATATCAAGCAGATTCTGTCATCGGAACAAACAGTATCAATGATTTTTTTTTTTAATTTAATGCATTTTATACAATCCAAATAATTTTAGGCCTGGCATGGCCAAACCTGTTAAGGCATGCCACTTGTAAACACATCACATTGTTTTTGTTTGTTTGGGAATTTCGCACAAAGCAACTCGAGGGCTATCTGTGCTAGCCGTCCCTAATTTAGCAGTGTAAGACTAGAGGGAAGGCAGCTAGTCATCACCACCCACCGCCAACTCTTGGACTACTCTTTTACCAACGAATAGTGGGATTGACCGTCACATTATACACCCCGACGGCTGGGAGGGCGAGCATGTTTAGCGCAACGTGGGCGCTAACTCGCGACCCTCGGATTACGAGTCGCACGCCTTACGCGCTCGGCCATGCCAGGCCATAACGCATCACATTAAATTCATTAATAGTTTCCCTTGCACATTACGGCGTTTTCTAAATGTATCAGCTGTTAGGGTAAAATCATTCTGTTTACCAACTTCGCGTGCCATTGACAACTCAACAATATAAATATTCTAAACATAACAGGTTAATATGAGAGAAAATTTTAAGTATGTATCTAATGCTGTTGTTGTGGTTTATGATGAAAAATTATTTTTGATTCTTAATGACGTGAAACCCTCTTGAAATAAAAATTTATGTCAGAATGGCTAGTATGGGTATTAACACTTTTACTAATATAACATAGAACAACGTTTCGACCTTCCTAGGTCATCTTTAGGTTAACAACAAAGAGAAAGTTCGTGACTGACCGTTGCTGTACCGTTAGGGTAGAGAGTATAAAAGGGTACCAGATTTTAGGGACGATGCAGTTAAATGTTAGGTTATTAATTAGTACAGATATAAAGGTGTTGCTTTACATTGGTTTAATTTTGGTTTTAGTTGTTGTGTAACTAGGGCTTTTTTGATTTTGTGATTATTTATATTTGTTTCCCCACATAGTATCTGAGTGTTTTCTATGGTTATGTTGTGTTTATTTGAGTTGCAGTGTTAAAAATATGTGAAGGTGTTTTTCATGTGGTCCCCCAGTGGCTCAGCGGTATGTCTGCGGACTTACACGCTATAATCCGGGTTTTGATACCCGTGGTGGGCAGAGCACAGATAGCCCATTGTGTAGCTTTGTGCTTAATTCAAAACAACAAGTTTTTGATGTGTGTTCTTTGAATCTAGTCTCAGTTTTTCTGTTCGTTTCTCCGATATTTATATATATAATATCAATATATCCAATGTGATAGAAGTCGTGACAGTTGTTGCATTGTATTTTATAATTAATGGCCTAAGTATGGGGAATCCCGTGGCACCAGTTCTAACCAACATTTTTATGACACAGATATAATCACAAGCCATCAATTCAGCCTTACACCCACATATGTATGGTACACATATGTTGATGACACAATTGCTGGATTCACATCTATAAAAAAACACACTTAGTTTTTTTTTAATCACGTTAACTCGATACACCCCAACATTAAGTTCACCTGTGAACAGGAAAAAATCAAACCAAATAGCATTTCTTAACTTCAACACCATAAAAACCGACACACAATTCCAAACAGAAAGCTATAAAAAAAATCACCCATACTGGACTACATATTCCCTGAGACTCAGCACATGAAACAGAACAAAAACTAAACATATTAAGAAACCAAATAAACACAGCTGCAAAACTATGCTCACCCGATAAAAAACACTTCATCAACATCAACAAATTTATTCCGAAAACTGTTGAAAAAATTATACACGCATACCTAGACCAACAACAAACAAACAACAATAAATCTCAAGATACAATAAACTACAAAACCTTATACTGCTGTATACCATATGTTCCCGACATCAGGAAAAATATAACCAAAATTTGGGTAAAAAAAACTTATAACAAAACACAATATTCCAGTAAACACCAAATTTATTCAAAAACCAGGTACAAAACTAAAGTCCATCCTATGTAAAAACTACACTAACAAACATAACACCAACGTTATTTATAAAAATACAATGCAAAAACTGCCACAACTTCTATATTGGAGAAACAAACAGAAAAATGGAAACTAGATTCAAGAAACAATAAAAAAACACCTTCATTCGTTTTTAAACACTGCAAATCAAATAAATACAACATAAACATGGAAAACACCCAGATACTACTGTATGCAGGGAAACAAATATAAACAATGTTTATTTCCTTTGTTTTTGGAATCTCGCACAAAGCAACTCGAGGGCTATCTGTGCTAGCCGTCCCTACTTTAGCAGTTTAAGACTAGAGGGAAAGCAGCTAGTCATCACCACCCACCGCCAACTCTTGGGCTAAACTTTTACCAACGAATAGTGGGATTTACCGTGACATTACAACGCCCCAATGGCTGGGAGGACGAGCATGTTTGGCGTGACAGGGATGCGAACCCGCGACCCTGAGATTACGAGCCGCACGCCTTTATGCGCTTGGCCATGCCAGGCCTAATATAAACATCAAAGAACCCCTACTTATACAACAATTAAATCCAAAATTAAACCAATATAAAGGAATACCTTGATACATATACTAATTAATAACCTAACATTTAAGTTCAACGCCCCTTACAGTCTGGTACTCGTTTATGCTCTCGTCGCTAAGAGATGTGCCTGGCAACGGTCAGTTGCAAACTATCTCTTTGTTAACCTGAATATGACCTAGGAAGGTCGAAACGTTGATCTCTGCTTTATTGGTAAAACTGTTAATACCCACACCAGCTGTACATGATGAAAAATTAGTATTTGTTACTTACATTAAATAATACACCTTTAAATGAGTTATAAATAATGGCGTTTTTAGTGACTTAGACAAATAACTGTTCTAGTTGAGTACAAAATTAATACTACAATTCACTGTGGAGCACTAACACAGAACTAACCATAATATTTAATGCATGAAGTATTGGCTTCTCTCTCGATACAAATAATAAATCTACGAAATACTTAGCATATTTGTAACAATTGTTTTATCTACCCTTACCTGTATCGAAATGTTTCCCTTCACAAATAAGGTACTGCTCAGATCTGCAACTCATATCAATCAGCTTGAAGCCTCTGGTTGGATCAGAAGCTACGCAATCTTCATTGAAACCAATACCTCCTCCAGGTTCTGATTTCATCCACAATTCAGGAATAAAAGGTGCATCCTCCCCATCGATAAATTTCCAAACTGCTTCTCTTTCCTCATCTGTCATTCCAACCCAATATCCAAGGGTGTAGTTCAAATCTGTCAAAATCATACGGTGTAAAAGGTCCCCAATTGTTTTGTTAGTGACCTTGGCAAGATGGCCACCATACATATTGCACACTTTGTTGCTGCTCCAGAAATCAGTCTTCACATCAACAAGAGAAAAACACTTGTTTCCAAACATGTTTGATTCTGAGCAATCTATTCAAAGTTAAAATAATTTAGTTTAAACACAATAGGTCTCGGAATGGTTAAGCAGAACACATCATGATTTGCGGCTTCGCTGGTGCATTCACGCAGAAGACTTAGAAAATACACATTTTCTCAAAACAATATGTAAATAAACATGGACACATAATATTAAAATCTTCTGAATTGTATCAAAATGAACATTTATCATTTGTAAAGCATTATACTGAAGAAGAAGAAGTCATATTTAATATAAATAAATTGTTATATACCAGAAAGACACCAGTTGGAATACAGCTACACAGGGAACACACGACAAGACAGCCAGAATATAGCTGTACAGAGATCACATGAAAATACAGATGGAATATTGCTATATAGAGAACAAACGTGAAGACACTCAAAGTATAGCTAAACAGAGAACACACGATAAAACACTCGCAGTATACTTAGCCATTTTTTCTACTTTTCTAAAATTGGAATATTAAATAGGAAAACAACCTGTATAAAATTAAAAACTGTTAGGTTTTGTGTAGAAATTACTCACTCACCTTTAAAAAATTAAAAGAAACTTTATAAAATGCACAAATGTGTCTTCATTCTTTGTTTATATAAAAGCTGAAGAAGATATTACCAACAACTGTAAAGATTGTACACAATCCTAATTTCTGAATTTGTTTAAAATTCATGTGAACACAACCTTGATTGTCGTAAACAGAGCAGACAGAAAAAAACTGTGCGTATCAAATTGCGATAGGAAATGTTTGTTTTGAATTTCGAGCAAAGTTACCAGAGCTCTGTCTGGCTAGCCGTCCCTAATTTAGTAGTATAAGACTACAAGGAAAGAAGCTAGTCATTGCCACCCACCGCCAACTCTTGGTTTACTCTTTTACCAAGGAATAGTGGGATTGACCGTCCATTATAACGTCCCGACGGCTGAAAGGATGAACATATTTGGTGTCACAGGGATTCAAATCCGTGACCTTCAGATTGCGAGTCAGGTGCTTTAATCGCCTGGCCATGCCAAGCCTTGTCAGGATCTTCAATATTAACAAGTTTATCAACAAAATGACATCATTACATAAACCCATGATGCACGAATGACTTATTAATTGTTATTACTGTACTGCTTAAAAGTATTTGTACCGGAGTTGTTAAAATTTAACTGTTGTTAAATGTGTATTCTCAGACATAATTTATGCGATTCTATTGTCATACTTCCATGATCTCCCCCTACTGACTCTCTGCGCCCCCTTCGAATGATGGCGCCCCAGAGTTTGGGCATCAGGGACGTAAGCAACGTTTTCTTGAACAATTTAAAGTACAGTATTATTTTTATGGAATGGATAAACATTTCTTAAGTCGGTTTATTTGCTTGTTTTATAGTAAAGCCACATTATTTGAGGAGAATCTAGCCAAGGTTCATGATGTTGAGTTTATAAAACTACTGCTGTCCCACTGGTAGGTTTTAGCATCGAAAATGTCATCATGATAATATCATGAAAGAAATATGTAAAAACATTACAATATAAAAAATTTAAGCAAATGGTTTTGAAATCTAAACTATTTTACAATGTTAAACTCGAACCTAGTTGTGTATCTTAATACGTACGAGTAAAACCTTGATAAACAGTCCTTTATGATTTCACAGGCATTCATAACGTAATTTAAGGTGTCAGTTTTCTTTCTATTATTTTTTGAAAATGTAGATTTTATTCATAAAAGTATTAAAGTACGTTCCGCACAATAATATTATAATAAAGAAAATTACTAACATGTCAGGTTTATAAACAATATTAATTGCTTTGTACAATATACAGGGCTAAACTTTAAAGGTGTAAAACATGTTTATGGATGAATTATAGACAATATAATACTATAAAATCACAAACTATTGAGATGTCAAAATCTATTTCCATTTAATTACATACTTACTTGATAAGTTGCTATAAGTACGAGTTTCGCAAATTCCTTTTATGTTTCTCGAGCACTGTAAATCATGTAGTTTACCCCACAGATCCATGAATGCACAATTAGAGAAGTTTTTTGCTCCATTGTCCGGTTCACCAAGTGCCCACATACTGACGTCAAAGGTGAACGGTTCTCCGTCAATATACTGGAACAACCTCTCTTTGTCATTATCAGTTATTCCAACCCAAAATGGAAAGTTCAATTCGTCTGTCAAACGAGATATGCTTGTGTTAAGCATATCCACCATGTCTTGATTCCGAATTTTAGCAAGCCGCCATTCATGCTCATCACATAGCTTCAAAGCGCGTGTAAATGGTAGAGGTCGTGTAATGAACTGAAAACACGTTCCGAGAATGTCATATTGCCTTGGATAGCAGACTGTAAGGAAACCATAATTCAAAAAATGCGAAATATTATTTCTAGCTTATTGGTTTTAAACAACAATATTTACAGTTCTTTAAGTAGGGTTAATTTTGAATTCCGCACTGCTATAAACCATAAAGGTCAAAATAAAGACATCAAGCCGGATTGCTACATCGTATTTTCTGACCATTCTCAGTTAGATCGCACTATATTGGCATTTCTTTTCGATTTTGTTCACTTCGTTACATATGATTTGGTGAAATATTTCAATCGATGTGTTTTTTGCATGTCTAATTCCAGTGTTTGTTTGATGTTAAGAAACACAATGTACTGTGCTCATTGCAGGTATCCAAGACTGTTATGCCAAATTTATAAGACTTGCCGCTGAGCTACTAGAAGGAAAGAATGTTATTGTTTATCTGTTGTGAAACAAAAATCAACGTAATGAACTATTTGTGTTGCACTTACTACGGAGAATCAAAGCCTGAATTTTGGCGTCCAAGGTTTAGGGATTTATTGCTCAACCACAGAAAAACATGACGTTACTGTTTGTGCTTGAACTCACCAAAAGTTACTATAAGGTTATTATCGCTAACCGCCCGAATTTAAAAGTGATAGAATAGAGGGAAGTAGGTTGCTCAACACCATCCACCGCTAACTCTGGGTTCACTCTTTTACCATCGAATAGTGGAGTTGACTGAATCATTATAACGACCCCAGGCTTAAAGAGCGAGTTTATTCGGTGACGATTGTTCGAACCCGCAACCCGAAAATTGCGAGTATATTGTCTAACAACATAAGTTAAGAAAGTCACAACAATTGTCAGTCATTCTTACATTGTCCACTTGAGGGCGCTATTTATTTCAACGGGTGATAATATAATTTTGCATTGTGATTACATATATATATTACAACGCATAAAATATATAGTAACATGGATCAACTAAAAAAGAGATTTACAGTAAGTTACACCATAGCGATGTTAAGCAAACCTCGGCATTTTGTACCAGGTAAACAACCACAAACACAAGGAATAATGACAAAAACAGTGACTCAGGCATCAGTGCTCCATACAGAACTCCTTCAACGTAATGTCAGTTCTGCCGCAGCATACCTAAAACAGCTAGAAAATGAAACAAATGCTCGTGCTATACCATACGAATGTATATCGGTCAAGTCGTAGGATATTACCTGTGAATTTCTGTGCGATCAATTTTTTTAAACAGGTACTGGGTACCGGCGTCCTCACACATTAGATGGATCATGGAGGGCATGCAGAGAGGGTGCGTGTCTTTAAACAGACCAATCTTATTTGAATTATTGTACTTGTTTGTTTATTTGGAATTAAGTACAAAATCACACATTCAACTATCTGTGGTCTGACCACCGCCGGTATCGAAATCCGGTTTCTAATTATTCTATTTATTCAATCTTTTTCATGATTGTTTTTCATGGCTATTCAAACATTCTGGAATTTATAATTGTAGTATAATCGATTTCGTATAAACAAAGTGTACATTTATAAGCTAGAAATTCAGACTAAGACTAAACATATTTATGAAAGGATTAATTTATTTTTAAGTACGTATTTTTAGAAAACAAGCAAAATCTGCTTACAAGATTGCACGCTTTCAAAACATTACAAGTATTGTATAAAATAATTTTGTTTTCTAGTTTTTCCGACAGGATATCATTCTGGCTCTTAACGATTGTTTTTTTTTTTTTAGTTTCGCGCAAAGATATTCGAGGATTATCTGTGCTCGCTATCCCTCATTTAGCAATGAAAGACTAGAGGGAAGGCAGCTAGTCATCACCACCTACTGCCAGCTCTTGGGCTACTCTTTTACCAACGAATAATGAGATTAACCGTAAGTTTATAACGCCCCACGGCTGGGAGGGTGAGCATGTTTAATGTGACGGGCATTCAAACTCGCGTCCCTCAGATTAGGAGTCAACTGTCTTAACCACCTGGTTATATCGGGTCCAGGTACGTAATGACACTAGAGACATAGTCTTGTCTTCTGGAGTTCGCAGCAATGCAACCACTTCAAAATTACAGCCCAGTCTTGTTGTACGTTTATGAGACCACATTGTTTTATGTCTTATTTCCGAGTATTTCGGCTGTAAGCTTAATAAAGTTATAAACTAGGGTTCAAGTTCACTTTGACGATACAGTTTTACTGCTTTGTATTCTGCCTCATGCTGCGTAACATATAACCTTAAAAATCGGAGTTCGATTTCTTCGGAAGCAGAGAATAAATAAGTCATTGAGAAAACTTGCGTTTAACAAACAAATTTTAAACTTGCTAAGTTTTCATTGGCATTGTAGCTTTATAACCATATTCAATCTGTCTTGCTGGATAACATATTTTGGGAAGCAGATCTGGTAATTTAAAGATAATTTTATATATAGCATCAAATTATCCCTATTTGTCCTTACCTTGTATTGCATCTCGGACAAAAGAACTTAAGCAAATGAAGCCCCCCAACAATAAATAATAAATATGTTGCCTTTTACCCATCTATTTTTTGAGGTGGTTATGTTGTAAAGCGGAGAATATTACCATAAGTCTGGACTGAATTAACCTTTCAAATGTCTGAAAGATGATGTATGTTATATATATATACAGGAATACATATTTATGTATCATGGCAACAGTCATGTCATGTTACACTGTTTCCTGGTATTCTAGTTATTATTTACTATGTTTACTTTTCCTATACTAATGCCGTATTTCTTTCACCTCCTTAGTATTACAACGTATAAAAGCCTCTCTAAATTTACTTTGAAAAGAAGAATTACTGCTGTTGTGATTAATCCCTCCAGACATGTGCTCTTAATGTCGTATTTAAACAGATCTTTTTTTTTACTATTTTCTGATAGATCCATTAATATTTATAATGTTTACTTTTTATAACACCAAACGGTATCTAATCTGGGCTTTTATGTATGAGTGTCAAAAAGACCGCTACATATTGATCTCAATTACTGACTTCCACCCTATTATTTATAATGTTGGTTGTTTCTTTTGCTGGGAGCGTAAACAAATACTTCAGAAAAGTATTTTTTATTGGTTGATATATTATAGTGAAGTTGATATGGTTTGGTTATTATTAAGCGCAAAGTTACTTGTGCTCTGTCCACCACAGATATCGAAATACGAAGTTTAGGGTCTTAAAATTTTCAATTAACATTTAAAGCAGTCGCTTTTCATACTTTAAAACCATCTGATAATAGTTTCTGCCATTTTACAAAAAACGTTCAATTCGACAATTCCTGAAAACACAGTAACGTGTTAGTAAAAACAAGGATCGCTTTACGTGAATGAATTAAAGGCCCGGCATGATCAGGTGGTTAAGGCACTCGACACGTAACTTAAGGGTCGCGGGTTTGAATCCCCGTCACACCAAACATGCTCACCCTTTCAGCCATGGGGTGTTATAATGTGACAGTCAATCCCACTATTCGTTGGTAAAAGAGTAGCCCAAGAGTTGGCAGTTGGTGCTGATGACTAACTGCCTTCCATCTAGTCTTACACTGCTAAATTAGGGACGGCTACCGCTGATAGCCCTCAAGCCACCTTGCGCAAAATTAAAAAGAAAAAAAAAAACGTGAATTAAAACTACTTCTCACCAGCTACAACGGTAAAGTATTCATTATAATTATTTTTGCTGTTACACACATTTTTTTGGTTTAGGAATAAGTTTCGATCGAAAAATGCATGAATTGGTTACTAAACTTTGCAAGTTTATATAATTTTGCATGTGAAAGTTGAATTTCTGTGTGTTATTTATCGTTTCTTAATATATCACTCACAATGAAATAGATATATTTGACTACACCACCAACTGTACTGAGACAGAACACTTTGGGAATATTGGAAGGATTGTTTTGGAAGCTAATTACGACCAGGAATTAATGACTTTTATCTCCAACTGTTGATACTCAGCCGATGGAGTAAACAGCCACTTCGGTTGTGGGAAGATTTCATAGTTTTTGTTCTATTACACTGTTTTCAAACGTTTAACAGCGCTCGAAGTTTTAGGTTGGATTCTAGTATTAAACATGAACATGAAATGTGTTGGCTGATGTACAACCTTTTTATTGATCTTTATACAGTTTACATATTCATAGTAATATCAGTAAAATTTGGTACTTTATAACCTAAATGGCAAACAATGAATACCAGTCTTTTAAAAGATTGTACCAGATGAAGAACGCCGTTGTCTATTTCTGAATGGTTTGAACCTGGACTCGTAATAAACGTGAGACTTTACAACACAACAATCTATAGTGCCAAGTATTGCCTTAAGCTTTAACTATTGTAAAGTTGGTCTGTCTCGTGATTTTCTTTCTCTATTTATCTCTTCTTTTTTCTTATTTCGTAAATTCTGAATTTGCATGTGATTTTTGTTCCTTAATCGTACAATCTGAATGTATTCTACACTTTCTTAGACTTCGTTTAATACTTAAAATGCTTATATATCGTGACTTATTGTCAGATCATTCTAATAATTGTATACGTGTCACTCAGCTATTTAAAACACAGAACTTACATCTACTTAGAGGAATGGCATTGTAATTTAGTGAATCAACCAGGAAGATAAAGAGAGATCTTTGTTTATTTGCAGCGTTACATGTGAAAGTAGCGACATGACATGTTATTTTCATCTGTACAACAAATGTTGTTGCAGTTCATTGTTATTAACTAAACAAACTGTACCTCGAAATTAACTCCATTTTACTTTCAAAGTAGGACTGGAACGCCCAGTAGCAAAGTTAATTGGGAATGTTGGGTCGTTATTATTAAAGACCAAAACTAAGGCCTACTTGTGCAAAAAAACAACAAAAACACATTTGTGTTAATTATAGCATATGTTTATGTTTTCGTGTATCAAAGCCACATTGGACTATATATCCTGAGCCCACCCTAATTATACAGTGATAATGTAAATATAAATATTGTTGCGCTAGACTTGTTCTATAATCTACAGTATGTACAAAACATTGTTTACAGTTTGTTATTATTGAATCACGTTATATATTGTTGCTATAGGTCATACTAACGTATATTTTTCCACGTATACTGTTCTCAAGTTATATTTTTCGTTAGCAAATATAGTTTCCTGTTCCAAAAATTTGCTGGAAAATTGCGTGGGTTAAAAGCTATAACTGAGGTGAAGTGGTGAAGTATATACCAATATATATTTACGATTGAATATGGAGGTATATAATTCATCTGCATCAAAACTGGTTTGATTTGTTTTTGAATTTCGCACAAAGCTACACGAAGGCTATCTGTGCTAGCCGTCTGTAATTTAGCAGTTTAAGACTATTCTTTTACCAACGAATAGTGGGATTGACCGTAACATTATAACACCCCCACGGTTGAAAGGGCAAGCATGTTTGGTGTGACAGGAATTCGAACCCGCGATTCGCGGATTACGAGTCGAGTGCCTTAACCACCTGACCATGCCGGGCCCACATCAATACAAGTAGTGAATTTTGCATCACAAATCTATATATGCTGGAAAAAACGTTGACTATAACCTAGTTCGATAGTTTAAAGTTGTAAAGTTTAATTAAGATGATTTGCTTAACTATCACTTGTATGAATATAGTAAAATCATGTCCGAAGAAAGAATATTAGAATAACGTTGTACATCTCCTAACTTCTAGTAATGCCAGGACCGGCGCTACGGCAGGACCTGATTATCCATTAGGTACTGAGCCCGGGCCAACGAAATGTATTGAAATAGTAGCATGTTATAAGAAAAGGACAATTACGATTTGACATAAAGCTATGAGGCCCACAGAACCTTAAAATTCGTTTACGAAGAGATGCACCCAGAGATACTTATCCTACTAGAATAGCCTAGTTTGTATAATGTATATGCGAAGAATAATATGTAAGTTCCAAAGTCGGATTAACAGCAATTGATGTCCTATGCACAGCCCAACAATGGTGTTCCCTCGGCCCCTCCACTGCTTAACTAACAAGACATTAAGACTCAATAAGTGCTGAAAGTGAAATAAAAGTTGGAAAATTTATAACCCTTCTTCAGTTTTATTCCAGGTCAGACCCCACAACTATATTAAATAAAAACTTGTTTATTTTACTTATTTAACAGATTAGGCATGGATCAAAAATCAAGCAATGACTGAGGCCTTTTATTTATAAATGATGATGGAAATCACTTCATTGATTACTGATAGTTAAAAAAAATTATTTTTAGTAGATATTTGTTTTCAGTCTGAGTTAACAATTCTCACTTAGATGTTGAAAAAGATGAAAATTTACTCAAAACCTCTTCATTCGTAAAATTCTCACTTTGAACTTAAAACCCTGTAAGCAAATTATTTAGTTACACCTTAATATTTATTCAAATCTTTTAAAAACTTTATTCTTGATTTTTTAATTGCAAAGTTTTTGATCAAGTTCTTTTGTTTTGTTTGTTTAGGATTAAGCACAAAACTACTCAATGAGCTATCTGTGCTCTGCCCACCACGGGTATCGAAACCCGGTTTTTAGTGTGTAAGTCCGCAGACATACCACTGTGCCACTGGGGGGCTGATCAAGTTCTAAGAACTAATTTGGCGTATCAAACTTGCTTCTACACTTAGCAGAGACAAGGCATCCAGTCTGTTTTGTCACATAATTGTTCTGTTGGGATTTTTAACATGCTTGAATTCAAAAATTGAACGCTCAGTTGCGCAATTTGTGACCATTAATGTTAAAAATATACACAATGCAATGTCTGCGTTTGGAAACGCACACTCAATTTTGTCTTCTGAAATTATTTTGTAAAGTTCAGAATGACTGAATCTGGTTTTGTTGCACTGAACTTATGACACTCATATGAGTGAAAATGTTGAAATTCGGCAGAGAGATTAAAGGCCAAGTCCTATGTAAAAGCATCAATTAGCTTTTGGGAACACTGAGAGTACCTTTAAGTTTCAGCAGATGAAGCGAGATAATTTAGGAAAGAAAATTTGTTCGCTATTTCTTTGTACACCTCTCCTCTTCTCCTCTGGGTTTCTAGTTTGTCAACAACTGTGTAGAAGGTGATAATACTAAATTTATCTTTGGCATTCAGATCTACTTTTTGTGCATCTCTGTCATTGAGCACCTTTTTTCTGACACGTTTGCTAGTTGGAGCTGCATTGTAATCAACATCTGGTAGTATTTCCTTTGCAACTGCTTCAAATCTTTCAAAGTCATCCTTTAAAGTGTGTACTTGATCAGCAAATGACCCATACAGATCTGTACATGTTTTTAAGTGCACATCCTCATTTTGCAGAACTGGACTTCTTTCATGAAACTTTTACAAAATCTCATCCCAGATGACCAACATAAAAACAAGTTCTATCTCTCATGTCTTATTTGCAATATTGTTTGTTTCTCTTCTAGTGTCTCCCTTTTGTGACTGGTTTTCAACTAGATATTCTAAAACTTCTAAAATCTTAAAGAAAGACTTTAAAATTGCTGTTGTTGCCATTGCATGTGCTTCCCATCTGGTATGAGAGAGGGATTTTAACATATTTCATTTCCAAGAAAACCTTTAAGAATTTTCCATTGGCTGATTGAGGCTTAAAACAAATGTATACAGAAATACATTGTAGAGAAAAAAATAACTGTCACTTGACAGCAGTCAACAGCACTTCGGCCTACCAGATTTAGTGAATGGCCTGCAGAGGGCACATATATGGCAAACTTATTTTCTTTTAGAATCTTTTGTTGCATTCCCTTATAACGCCCAGACACGTTAGCAGCATTGTCGTAAGACTGACCCCTACATTCTGAAAAATAAAGTTTGCAAACTTCAAGTTAAGTACTGCTTTACCTGGTTTGCCATTTCCTCATCCATATGGCTTTTCAGTTCCAGAAAGGCTAAAAAGCGTTTAATTGGCTGTCCATCTTTTAAGCATCAAAGTACAACACTTAACTGATCTATACGTGATAGACCTGGCGTCGAGTCAACTAACAAGCTAAAATAACCAGAATAATTCATTTCATCAACAATGAACGCGTGGACCTTCTGAGCCATTGGTTCAATTAGTACTTCACAGGTGGCTTTGGACAAGTAAGAAGGGTTTCCTTTTCAAAAATTTTTCATATTTCGAAATGTGCCCTGCTAAAAATGGATCAAACCGACTTATGAGCTCAAGCAGTCCTAAAAATTCACATTCTGTAGTGAACCAAATTTTTCATCTGTTCCTCGAAAAGCCAGGCCACGTTCAGCTAACGAATAAATAACAGCTATTACACACTTCAAGACATCTTCCCACTAATTTCACTCTTTTAAAATTTGTTTCTTCAACTCTTGGAGCAAGCCTAAACCTTGTGTACGAGTTAAGTTTGTTAGCATAAAGTCTTGGTGAGTTGTGCTTCTTTCATGACAATCAATTACAATAGTATTTTGCCAGTGACTGAACCTTTCTCTTTCAACAAAACACGAGGAAAATTTAGGATCAAAAAGTTCACAAACAAAGCAGTAAACTGACCATGTTGATAGTGAATACAATAACCACTCTCTCTTGTAATGCTTATCATTGGCTTTTACGTCAATGAAATGTTTTGCGAACAGTTGGTTTGCCACTACTGAAAGCTCAATAAGATTTGTTAAATGGCCCATTGTGATGTTGACAGTCAGTGGGTCCGCAAGCAATCCAATAAGCTACATCATCAGCAGAGAAATCGAGCCACAACATGCTTTTGCTTTGGTTTTTTCATCTTTTATAGAATGTACCATAGTCCAGTATATTTTCATTTTCAGCAATTATTTTAACTTCGGATTGTCTTGTACAGCAACTTACATCAGCATTAACACTAGATATATCAAGAGAATTTACAAGCAAAGTGAGATCAATTGTGAGACTCGCACCATTCATCATGATGTTCTGACCTTGAACTGGACAGAATGGTACTTGTAGGTGTGAAGCTTGGTTCAACTTCAATCTTGTCAGAGTCAGATGCAGTATAAGTGACTTATGATGGCGGAGATGGGTCTTGAATTGGAAGATCATGTTGTGTAAATTGAGTGAAAAATTAGTCAGTTTTTCAGTCTTGGCCACTAAATCCAAAGTCTTTTGTTGGTTCTTTTTTGCCAATTTTTCTCTTTTGCGCACAACTTAATTGAACATGTTTCATCTTGCAGTCTGAAAAATACAGAAACAAAAATAAAAAAACACAAAAGAATATGGATCATATATAGTTATATTGCTTAGAAATACACTGAAAATCATAAATAAAACATTGGTAAGACATTCATACTAAACTCTAGGTCTAGTATTAAGACAGAGATTGTCAGAAGGTCATCCTAGGATCGAGGTACATCAGCACATAAACATGAATTCATAAATACCTTTATTAATTTGCTGAATTCTGACTGGTTTAAAACCGCTCGAGACTAATTACGAATCGATTCTAGACTGGCTGCGATCTATTTTAGGAGAATTAGTTTTCAGTCATTGCAAAAGTTTCAATAAAGTTGTTGCTGTGGTAGCTGTATGCAAGAAGCAATATCAGTGGTAATATGCATGTCCATCTTGAGCCAAAAAGTATTCCAAAACAATTTGTAATCAACAACACACTCTGTGGTAGCCTATATACACAGAGATAATTTTGTACTGATACACATACATAACATATAATCAATTGTACACTGCACTACACATTGAACTACTAAATAATCGGTTAGGCCTGAGCTATAGTACATTAATCCCAATCAAATATTTGAAGAATGAGTTGTACCTCAACTCTGAACTTGAAGAATGAGTTGTAACCTCAACTCTGAGCTTAAGTTGCCCCCCAGTGGCTCAGCGGTATGTCTGCGGACTTCCACGCTAAAATCCGGGTTTCGATACCCGTGGTGGGCAGAGCACAGATAGCCCATTGTGTAGCTTTGTGCTTAATTTAAAACAACAACAACTGAGCTTAAGTTTTGATTTGGGGACTTAAAATGAGCCAAATAAATCACACATTAACAAAATAGGCACATGTCTGAACCTTTATTTGCATGCCTGGATGCAAAGGTAAATTCAAAACAACGGCCTTAAATTGAGAATAGCCCACTTCATTAAACCAAGCTACAGTAGTGTTTCCAGTGTACTTACACTAAACTAGTTACAGTATTTAGGCCTAACATTATTGTCACTCAGTTCTCAAATAACAACACTAACATAAGGCCTGATTTTAATACATTGCAACTGATGCCACTAACGTTAAGCTTAGTGCTCAGTAATAACCTTACTCCCATGAACGTGTTCAATTCATGCACTTTTTCGGACAATCCTAAATTGATTTTGTTGATTTGTCAGTTCTTTAGAGTATCTTCGTATCACCACAGTGCCACAGCACTGCACTACTGCTAGTAATATAGTGTATACATAACAACGTTGAGAATCATGTTATCCTACACGTCGAAGTCGTACGCAGTTTGACCTAAAAGGTCGAATTATCGCCTTCAGACTGCTCTTATCAATCAACTGTTTTCCCTGCTATTCAGAAATGTAATAGGTCACATACTGATCTGAATTTATATTCACAAAATAATTGAATTACACCTGAAAGTGTTTCGTCGTTGTCTCTGTATTTCTGTCTCGTATTGTTCGTTCGTCTCATAAAACACATTACCATAGGGCCAAGCCGAGTCGGAGCTTATGACATCAGGATAGGATCAAGGAAGAAATAAGGAGAATATAATTGTGATCTCTATTTCCGGTTCTACAAATGACATATTTGACAAAATTTTGTTGGCTATTTATGAATGGGAATGAAAATAAGGGTGCCTGGTCTTAAGTCATATTTATACCCTAAGTAAGTCTCAGCTTCAGATCTGTTAACGTTATTACATAATCACAAAGAAATTCATACGCGCCCAAATACTCTTATAGGTTGCATATAATCTATAAACGGTGGCGTTGATACATTTGCATTCCTTTCTAAATTTTTCCATAGTATGATAAATTTTAAAACATGTACTCACACACAAAGGCGGTTATTTTACAAGTTGTTTGAAGTAAAAAAAAAATAGGCTCAGAATGGTTCAGAGAGAAACACACTTATAAAAATATTAGAAAACACACTAATAATGCAATACTAAAGGAAATAAAACTAAAACAAATAAGACAATAACCCAAAAATAACGTACGAAAACAGAAGCAGAAGAAACATAAAACTAGCCACGTCTCTGTACATATCTGTCACCATTTCGCTTGGCTATGTTTTTGCGGTATTATACTCTTATTTTTCTGTAGATGTGACTGAATAAAACAGCAAAAGGTAAACAAAACAGCTCCACTGACTATAATTTCTTATAAATAGCCACAACAGAGGGAACGATTGAGAAAAATATTTCATCTTCAAGGTCAGACATCATAACATACGTGGCCCGGCATGGTCTAGCGCGTTAGGGCGTGCGCTTCGTAACGCCCGTGGGGGCGTTATAATGTGACGGTCAATCCCACTATTCGTTGGTAAAAGAGTAGCCCAAGAGTTGGCGGTGGGTAGTGATGACTAGTTGCCTTCCATGTAGTCTTACACTGCTAAATTAGGGATGGCTAGCACAGATAGCCCTCGAGTAGCTTTGTGCGAAATTCCGAAACAAACAAACAAACATAACATACGATCATCTTTACCTGAAGTTTTATCAACATTTTGTACTGCTCTTTACAGTAATATTTTACCAACCAATGGCTTCTTACTTCAGAAACAGTCTAGTACTTTCTCGAAACATTAGTCACTCACCGAACCAAATAAAACGTTTTCGTGTTTTATTAATGCAGAGTAAATAAAGTGGAACAAGGCAGATAAGGACAATTACAAAAAAATCGACTAAAATTGAGTGTGGCAGTGAAAGAGTTAAAGGAATGATAGCTTGGGGAAAAACTCTGTGGTGCCCCTTTTCCCTTGGTGCCCTAAGCACATGGCTTATTTTGCTTAATGGTTGATCCAGGGTTTGTAAGATCCTAGGACCTATGAAACTATTAAATGATCCTGTGCTACGGCAGTGCTGTGGTGGGCCTAAGCTGTCTCTCTAGCAGTTAAAAAAATTATACTATCAATTTCAAAACTCCTATGATTTCTTTTAATTATATAGAAGTCAAATTTGGTCGTCAAACATGCTTGTTGTACTTCCTTTCCTGTGAAAGCATATGCTGCATAGTCGGTCTCAGAAAATTCCACAGGCCAGTCTTGATTAATGCAAATTTACTTTCCACATGACTATCTATTTATTAAATTTATTAATAAAATAATTTTATTACCATGTTATTTGAATGTACTTTTATTGTACATTTTTTAAAATAAATACAGTATTTATTTACGTAATTTTACTGCGTAATTATAATCACATTTTATTCATATTCTGAAGCCGGTTTTGATTAATGCACATTATTGTTTGAATTACGATTGTTAATATCAAAGTTTATTTTTTTAAAATAGTAACATGTAGTAAGTTAGAAAACTGTATGACGGCCCGGCATGGCGAGGTGGTTAAGGTACTCGACTCATAATCTGAGGGTTTGTGGTTCAACTCCTCTTCACACCAAACATCTTCGCACTTTCAGCCATGGAGGCGTTATAATTGATGGTCAATCCCACTCTTCGCCACAGGGATTAGACTTCGTCATCCTCGAGAAATAACGTTCCGTTGTCACCTTCCATCAGCCCTCTATTTTGCTCGCCTGTTTGATTTTCATATATCTTAATGTTTTATCGTTTATTTGTTTTTTTAATTTGAGAAACTGGCGTTAGAGAATGAAGAAATTTTTTGGATACGGAACATTATGATCTTGATCATCCCGATCTATTTTTCATTTCAAGATTCTGGTTTCGTTATTGTATTCAAGCCTGGAAATAAAGTTACAACATACAGATGACATATTCTCATTGCTATGTGGGTCACACCTCCTCCGATATCTATCGATCTAAGAGGGATACCTTAAAACATTCCCGCTTTTCATTTTATTATAATTTACTTTTCCCGTATGTGAGTCGCTATTTGTTGCTCCCATCCTCAGATGACAGAGCGCCACGTCTATGATCTTACAACTCTAAAAATCATGTTTCAATAACCGTGGTGGGCAAAGCCTACACAGTCTATTGCGTAGCTTTGTACTTAACTTTAGACAAACCGCTATTTGTTTTTGGTCATAATGCTTAAAGTCAACAAAATCGCCAAAGTTCTTGTGTAATGATATTCTTCTTTTAGATTCTAAAAATTAAGTGATATAATTTAGGTGAAAACAACTCGTTAAGTAGCTTCATAACGTACATTTATTTTTGACTTTTAGTCCTTTTTCTTTGTAGCATTTCTTGGTTTAAGTTGTGTTTTTACGTTTTGTGTTACAGTATTTTATATCTCAGGATTAAATTATTGATATTTTAAAGTGTTTTGTACATGAGAACGATGATTTAAATCCATTCTTATTTATAGTTAGTTGAATGCTATTTTGAACCATTAAAATATGGAATAAGTTATTATATTTTCAAATATTACTTTGCATTGTTGGCTTATAAGATTTTAGGGTTAAACTAAATCTCACAGGTTAACCGACTCTTCTGAGATATTATTCAGATCAAGGATTAAAATGCCATTAATGAACAAAGATGCCCAGCTTGCATTCCAGTCATTAGAGGTTTTATTGTGTTATACATGTTTTTCTCATGTAATGAAAGGGGAAGTTTGGTGGATTAAACTAACTGCAGAAAGGACAGAGCCCGTCGCCGTATTATTTTCATTTGCAAAACTACAACCCAATATTTTTTGACAGGTCAAGCAAAGCTAGCTTATGATATTGAGAATTTCTAGTCAAGTTGTTGTATTAGATAGGCTTCACTAATTGAGCGGTTATTGTTTTGTATATAGTTACTTTACTTTTAACCATAATTATTTCTAATTAAAACAGCATAACTGTGTATAGTTTCATCTTTATTAATGCATTTTACCCATTAAATATGTAATATACATACAGGGTGGTCGCTAGAAAAGCGGAAAATTTGTCAAACAGCTATTTATTTTTACAAAGAATAACTTTTACAAAGTTTTTTTAAAGGCATATGTTATATTACACTCATAGATGCTCAAAATTATTAAAATCATGCATTTTATTCATGATGTAAAGAAATCAAAATAGAAATGAGTAAGCACGCATTTTATTCATGATTTCATCTGACCCTCAAATTTTCCGCTTTTCTAGCGACCACCCTGTGTATGCAATTGCACATGCATATACATACTTACAGACAGTGTTGAAAATAGATTACATTCAATCCAAGACCACATTCGACTGACTCGAGTTTCTCGTTTCTCGATATAACGACAAAGAGTTAAATGTCAAACTTCGTCAGTACATTAAACGGTATTATGTTAAATCCGATGATCAAACTTCATCAGTACATTAAACGGTATTATGTTAAATCCGATGATCAAACTTCATCAATACATTAATCAATATTGTGTTAAATCTGATAATCAAACTTCATCAGTACATTTAACAGTATTGTGTTAAGTCTGATGATCAAATTTCATCAGTACATTAAACGATACTGTACTAAATCTAAAGATACGAAAACCATTAGTGATAGTTGCTAATTTTCAGAGCTTTAAGATGTTTATATTTCCATAATCCAAGATGATATGGTAAAAGAAATATTTAATATGTCAGATTATATGTCATCAAATACGTAAATCTTTCTAACTTTTAACTGTTATTAACCTACCAATAATAAATATATGCTTCTCATCAGCTCAACGTTAAGCTTGGATGTTTACTGTGCTATAAACGGGTTTAGGCATAGCACAGATTGCCCATTGTGAATCTTTGTGCTTAACAAGAAACAAAAATAAAGGTATTTTTGCGAGTTTACAATATTCGTTATTGATTTCTAAATAGAAAGAAGTTCCTTTCCGACCATTTAATCCACACGCTCTGCACGATATTTGTCTTTGTTTCGTATTAATGGCAGAATGTTTTGAATTTTGAGATCGATTTCTCATTGGTACAGTTTGTCACAAAATCCCTCACCTGCTTAATTATCGGAAAGCAATTTTTGCATATATGAGTTGGTCAAAAATGTAAACCCTGGATGTTTTAAAAGACATCTAACTTCTTATAAAAAATAAAAATACTACATATTTAACACTCAAATCCCATGTTAATTCATTTTCAGGTATATAATGTGTGTGTTTAAGGCTTCCATTATATAGATCGTATTTTCCAGAGCAAACCTAACACACTTTGTAAAAGGATATCTGTCTGACAGGTATTTGTGTAACCAAGATCTGGCAGGTTATTGATTTTAATTATATCCGCTTAATGTACTGTATCTAGTATCACCTTCAGATACATAAATCAACACAAACTCTCAGGAATGATTAGGACTTTCGCTGTCTATCTTTTTAATCCCATCTTACCCAGTGAACCTTGGTATTGGGTGAAAGGGTTCTTCAAGAATGGATGTGACAAATATGATGTGATTATAATATTATTATGCATTCTTCTATACTTCCACTGATACTTGGAATGAATAACTTTTTTTATTACGTTTATTCGTATTTTGTTAAATAACGCCATCTACCAGACCTTAAGTTTAATACGGATGAAAAACGGAATTTACTTTAGATCTTTATCCCTCATTTGTATTGTCTAATCGAATAATGCAGTTACTACAAAATTACATTGGTTCATAATATGGAGGAATCTGCTCAAAACGCAAATAGATCATTCGGGAAAATCACCTTAAAAAGCAGACTTCCTGAAAAACACTCAAAGCCTTTCTGTTCAATAATTTTACATTCAAATATTCATCATAAACAAAATAAGTAATTTCACAATTGTTAGATAAAATCAAAATTTGTTCAATTGTTTATATTATTGTTATTATAGTTCCATAAGCGTATATCAAAATCGGCTGGACATTTTACATCCAAACACACACAGGTATACTATAACAACACGCTGCGAATATCTATGATCTATTTAAAAGTTTATTATTTTGTCACTGAAAGTTAATTTATGTGGGTGTTAAGGGATGATAGATGCGATGTTGTTATGAGCGGTGCTTTTGTACTCGTTGCGTGTTAAACACGTGTTTACACGAAACCTCAAGAATAAGGCCATCTGGATCAGTAAATAATTATTCTAAAAGACACAAAGGATAATTTAAAGTGATTTTAGATGAATTTGATGGAATCACATAGGAATTTTGCAAAAAACTAAGAGAATACTTTGAACTTAATTTTAGCTGCTTAATTCTGTCGTGTTGCAAATTTTTTTCAATCCTTTACTTTTCATCATAAAAAAATTCAGTTTTCTTAGCGTGTGCATTAGTTGAAAACTACAACTCATGCATTTTCTAGAGCATTATTTGGAAATTGTCACGTGCAAGGTTCCTGATTTTACTGTTGCATATTATTACTCGAGTCTATATCGTTTATTATTACTCGAGTTTTCTGTCTCTATGTAAACTTCCGTGTCTATATTTCAGTAAGATTTTAACAATGGGCGATTACCATAGTAGATTTCCTAACTCAAACGTCATTGATGATTTTTTTGCTAATGTTTCTTGTACTTAGCTGCAATCCTGAGTGGGTATGTAATATTTTATTACCACTGCATGTAGCAATATTTTTTATAGCTATTGCTATTTTTGAATAGTTGGTGTTAAGATAATTGTTGTAGACATTTTCAGTGATTGACGACTTATATTAAATGTATCGCTATTGTCTACTTTGCATTTACTATTCATCTCACCTTATTCTAACAAAGACTTGTTAGAATCTGTTGTAGGCTGATAAAGAATTCACATATGTGTCATGTAAACCTAACAAGGTAAACATATTACTGAGTTTGTTTGCTTTCATCTTTGTCGTGTTATATTGAAAGAAACATTATTTCATTTTGGTGAGATTGCTTTGTTGCTGCTGGTCTTTTGTTACATTACAATGTGACACTGATGGAAATTGGTAATTAAATCTGTGATTATGCAATCTTTGCCTTCAAGATAGTCCTTTGGGAATAAGATTACATATTTCTTGTTGCAGTTGCACAACAGTACATATGTTCAGTCCTTGTTGTACATTTATTATTTATTTTGAATAAGTTCAGCTTGGTGCTTGGGTGAGGAAAGAAAAAGCCAATGTAATGATAATTTGTTGAAAAATGTGTAGCATTCAACTGAACGCATATGCACGTATGTAGCTTAAAATTTATTCTGCACAAAGGGACATAAAATAATTTAAGAAACAAGAAAATTAAAATCAATTAATTTAAAAAGGGGAATAGGAATCGTCAAAAATACAGAAACAAGTTGAATCAAAATGCAAAAAAGGAGTGAAAATTTAAAACTAATAGTAGTAAAAAATCAATAACACAATATGAAATTTACAGCTAAAAAATAAAGAGTTATTATTGTTTTTATTTTATAGTGCAAAGCGCTTTCTTCACTGCAGGGAATCAAATACCGTATTTTAGCTTTAAAAGCCCAAAAACGTACTACTTACTCTTTAGGGGGGGGGTTAAAAGAAAGAAGAATTTACATTTTTGAAACAAACTTTGTACGATCAAAACACTTATGTCAATATATTACAAGCGACAAATTTATTTATCATCTTCAGTCTGACGTTTTTTTCTCGAAACCGATAATTTCAATTTTATAGCTGATAAAATTGATAATGACGTAAACTTATTTTTATCTTCAATATTATTTCATATCTGGCCTTATTAAAATCTTTCTTTCTTGATGACGAGAAACCCGCTTGAGATAAAAATTTATCTTGGAACGGCTGGTATGGCTATTAACACTTTTACTGACAAGCAAGGAACAACGTTTTGACCTTCTAAGGTCATCTTCAGGTTAATCTACAAAGTTCAAAACGTTGTCCTCTGTGTACCAATAAAAGTGTTAATACCCATATAAGCCGAAAGTCTTCCTTTATGTCTCATTACATTAACAAAAGCTTATAATGAATTATTAAATTAATTATAGGATCATGTTAGGATCTCTTTAATATTGTTGAATGAAATTAATCAAGGATGAATTATGTAGTTTGTCACTGCTATTAAACTGAAAAAAATAGTTTATCACTTCATTATTACAAGCGTCTTCCGTATTATGCTAAAGTCATATAAATATTTTCTGTTTTTATAAATAATTTATATGTTTTCTTATGGTCTAATCAAAAGAAATTTTAAAGAACAAAAATAGGAGAATATTCCATATGCAAAATTTAGAACTACAATGCTCATAGATTTTCAATATCCATTAACAATAATTTTGTGAAACTATCAAGATATACGAATAAAATAGTATTAGCTCTTTTCCTTCAGAATGATCTGATATAGCAGCTGGAAACTGCTTTAGAATGTAGCAAGTATAACACGTAGAATACAATAAAGATCATTCCTGGAACTATGCTTTTATATTATTAATCTGTTAAATCTATCAGCATTTTACGAAATATCGGACTCTAATTATTTAACATAGGTGCAATACAACATCGAAAATAACTTGTGTTAATAATGCCTAATCCTTATTGCTTAAGGCTGAAAAATCAAGTGTTAATAAAAGTAAACAAATTATTTACTTCTCGTTACAGGCAACTAATAAGTGTAAATTATTTACAAACTCTAAAAGCTGTAGATAATGCAAATACAAAAACAGAATCAACGGAAAATTAAAATTAAAATCATAATATTTGCTCAAAATAGTTGTGCTTAAAAAGTCATGAACATTTTCTAAACCAAAATAAAAAGTAATTTATGGATAATAAGTCAATTACTTTCAGTTAGTTCAATTTGCTTAATTTTCTTAGTTTTTATTTATTTTGTCTATCTGAGTTATAACTGTAAATTATCCATTGTTATCTTATTAGTCAAAATATTGAAGCCTGTATTATATCAATTATAATATTACTGAATAGTAATATCAAACACTCTTTACCTATTCTTGAAAATAAATACAAATTTCTATGCACATCTTTTTCTCGTTTTTAATACTCAAGAATAATAATTTAATGTTGTATATCTTGTGTTAAATTTTTAATACAGTTTATTATTTGTAAAGGTAAATATTTTTCAGGAATTTCTTGTAGTTAATTATTTCACTTTTTCATTGTATTTTAAAATTAATTTGATTTTTTTTTGCTTATTTTACAATTCCCAGATGTACATTTTGTTGTTTCGTTTAGAACCTTAAATGTCCAGTGGTAAGTCTACAGACTTACGACATTATAAAATACAGTTTGGATACAAAGACAATCCATTGTATAGCTTTTTGCTGAACAAAAACCAGGCCTTTAAACATAGATATCCCTTTATAATCTTTTTATTAATTTTCTTAATGAAAAAAATTTATTTTTTTTACCCTTTATGAACGATTGTTGTAAGGGAAAGCAATGTTTTAACAGTTAATCGAAGCATCTTTTATTCACGGAAAGAACATAATGTTGACAGAATACCCCAAAATATCCTTCTTACCCTTGGTAATCAAAATTATACAATGATTTTCAAATGTAAATTTACTTAATAAAACAAATTATAAAGACAAATATATAAGTATGATATTTTACACATATATTTTTTTGTTTATTCTCATTCACAAAGTACAAAAAGAATGTTCACAGAAAATATCAATATGAAAAACAACAACACTGCACTGACTTGGAAAAGGATATAAAATGTACTTAAATTAAATATGACAAAACGCATTAAAATGCAATATTTTAGTTATCTTAAATTTTACAGAGAAACAACGAACAGAATTAAATTAATACGTTTAAAGTATATGCATTACTCAGGGAAACTTTAAGTGCTACCACACTATTATTATTTTATTTGCTAATGAAAACTTCTTATTACCACGTACATTGAAATATTTAATATGTTAAGAATATAAATAAATTATCATCAAATATTTGGAATAATTTCCAACCAGCCTTGGAGATTAATTTATTTCTATAACTATTAATTAGTAATAAAAATAACAATTGTTACCATATAACATTAGTTACAATTATATAAATATTACGTTCAAACAAATAAATATATCTGTATATACATGCATAAAAATTCGTTGTATTTCATTAGACATTTTGATTAAAATAATGGTTTTAATGATTTTTATTTGAAAGTAAATTATTTTTCCCAAGAAGGTGTTTAGAAAATGAATGACATAGAACCTCTTCATTGTAGAGCCACATTCTAGCCACCGTAGTTCCATGACTTTCAGAAATTTTTTTCTCACATAAATGTACATAATTATATACAATACTGTTTGCAGAACACTCATGAGGTTGCAAAAACATTAGTCTTTAGAAACGTTTCTTTACACGTGAAGAACTTATGACTGTTCTGGAAACGACAGGAATGGAAATTTTGCAGTCAAGAGACTTGCAATCGATTTGTCCGAGCGAACCACAACGGCACTCTATACATGGACCACTAGAAGATGGAATTATATCACCTTCTGGAAATTGTTCACCATTTACATTGCATACTGTAAATACAACAAGTATTGGTCACTTTAATGATTCAAAATGTTATATTTAAAATTATCCATCCAATTATTACTTTTTTATTTCATAGTAAAGTTTGACTTGGATCATGTATATATATATATATATAATGTAAACAGTGAAAAACTCAATACACTTCTACATTTTAACAGTGTAAAAATCTGGAACATGGGCGCTGCACTTGAAGATACTGATACTTGAGGAACATTTTAATTTTTATCATAGCCAATAATATTCCATTAAGAAAAGTTCAGGGAATGTTTTTGGTGAAATATCATAGAAATATAGAAAAATGTGATTCTCAAAAACTTGTTTGTAGTTAAGCACAAATCTACGCAATAGGATATATTTCTTCTGTTCCTACTAAAGGTATCGAAACCTAATTTTTAACGTTATAAGTTTTCAGAGTACGACTGAGCCGCCAGTGAGGCCAGGAAGTGGTAGGCATAATGTTTATTAGAGAATCATCGTCGATTGATTGATCTTACAGACAGATATCGTAACAACATTTAGGGATCAATTTCTCATTAGTTAGAACAGTTCAAGAAACGTATCTAGTTAGTAAGAACGATTCAAGAAACACTTCCTAAGTAGTTAAAACTGTTCAAAAACATTTCCTTGCTCGTTAGAGCAATTCAGGAAGCATCTCTTAGTAAGTTAGAACACTTCAGGAAACTGTTCCCAGTGATTTAAAGCTGTTTAAAATGCAACCCTAAGTTTTACCTAAGGTAAAACAATTCAAGAAACATTTTTCAGTTAGTTAGTTTTTTTAATTTAGCGCAAAGCTACAAGAAGGTTATCTTCGCTAGCCGTCCCAAATTTAGCAGTTTTAGACTAAAGGGTAGGCAGCTAGTCATCATCACCCACCGCCAACTCTTGGGCTACTCTTTTACCAACGAATAGTGGGACTGACCGACACATTGTAATGCCCCTATGGCTGAAAGGGCGAGCGTATTTGGTGCGACCGGGATTCGAACCCGCGACCCTCAGATTACGAGCCGGACGCCTTAACTCACCTGGCCATGCCCGGGCCTTTCATTTAGTTAAAATAGTCCCTGAAACGTTTCCTAATTAGTTAGAATAGTTCAAGAAATACTTTCTAATAAGGTGGAACAATGCATAAACCGCTTTCTACTTCAGTAGAAAAGTTCAGAAGTCCTTTGTAGTTAGTCAACACCAGAAGAGCTTAGAAAAGCACGTCTTACTTACTCAGTATCATAATGCTTCAGAAAGCACTTCTTATTTATTCAATATCTTAATGTTTCAGAAAGCACTTCTTATTTATTCAATATCTTAATGTTTCAGAAAGCACTTCTTATTTATTCAATACCTTAATGTTTCAGAAAGCACTTCTTAGTTACTCAGTATCATAATGTTTCAGAAAGCACTTCTTATTTATTCAGTATCATAATGTTTCAGAAAGCACTTCTTAGTTACTCACAATCATAATATTTCAAAAGCACTTCTTAGTTGCTCAGTATCATAATGCTTCAGGAAAAACTTCTCAGTTAGTTATTATCGGAACACTTTAGAAAACAACTCCTAGTTACACAGTATCGGGAATAATTATAAAAATATTTTTTTAATCAATGAATAACGGAACATCTCTCTGCGACTTTGTGTTTTACTGTATGTTCCGGAGTGTGCGTCTTATAATACCAAAAACTACCTTTTCCTTGATATTTTTGTAAGAATATGACATTCTGTATCAGGCTTGGCATGGCCAGCTGGTTAAGGTGCTCGTCTCGTAAACTGAACATCGAGTGTTCGAATCCCCGTCACACTAAATATGCTCGCCTTTTCAGCCGTGGAGGCGTTATAAAGTGACGGTCAGTGCCACTATTCGTTGGTAAAAGAATAGCCGAACATTTGACGGTGTGTGATGATGACTACCTACCTTCCCTCTAGTCTTTCACTGTTAAATTAGGGACAACTAGTGCAGATAGTCCTCGAGTAGCTTTGCGCGAAATTCTAAAACAAACGAACAAATATTCTATATCAATACACAGGGTTTTCGTTGTTGTTTAGAATTAAGCACAAAGCTACACAAGGGGCTATCTGTGCTCTGCCCACCACGGGTATCGAAACCCGAATTTTAGCGTGTAAATCCGCAGACATACCGCTGAGCCACTGGGGGGCAATACACAGGGAGGTTAAGAACTTAGTACAAGTATTTGGAACAATCTCTAGGGCAAATTGTCCCTCGCGTTGAATCCAATTTAATACAAACAAGCAGCCTCCTTTTAATAGCTGATTTTTTTTAATCATTCGAAATTTAACTTTAAAAATGTTTGCAATTTCAACATATTTTACCTTTCTGTGATGATGACGTAAGTGATGCAGTAACAGTAGAACTAATTAAAGATTCCGTTAACTTCCTGGAAAGGTCTGATCCTTGTTTTCTCGATCTTACCCTGCCCTCTATTGATGAATTAGTTATGATTTCAGTGTTAGGAAGTTTCATGGACTTAGACTCCGCTGTAAGAAGACAGTACATTAAATTATCAAAATGCAAAAACAATACATATAAACAATGATATTATTTCCCAGTAATAAATTATCCAAAAAAATTGAATTATGTAGTAAACAGAAACACATATTTGTCGCTTATGGATGTAAAATCAAAGAAATGCCGATTAGGTAAATTATTGTGAGTTTCCTGTGTAATATCTTATGATATACCAGCCCATAAATGTCAAACGACGTTCTTTTAAAATTAAATGAGCTTAAAATTTATTTATATTTAATATTTTTAAGAATATTTATTTGTTTTTAATTTCGCGTAAAGTTAGACGTCCCTGATTTAGAAATGTAAGATCAGAAGGAAAGTGAATAGTCATCACCACCCACTGTCTATTCCTGAGTTACTCTTTTACCAACGCATAGCGGGATTGATCGTAATTTTGTAACGCACCTACGGCTGAAAGGGCGAGCATATTTGGTATAACGCAGTTTATGATGTCAGCTCTCTAACCACTTGGCCATACAGAGTCGGTTAAGAAAGAGCGTCTTGCATATGTCCAAACACGTATCACTTGGCCCGATATTTACTTTTGAAAATAATGTGACTTTCTTTTTGCCTATGTTTAAGAATAAAATGGCCTTCTCTTGTTTACTTTTAAGAATGAAGTCACATTGTTTCGCTTACATTTAATACCATGTGAATTTTTTCTGCTTATGTTTAATAATAATGTGGACTTCTCTTGCTTACTTTTAAGATTGATTTCACTTGCCTTTTTCTACGATTAATAACTTAGTTCGTTTATGATTATGGTAGCTAGGTACATTATATCACAAAATATTTGAAATTTGTTGTATCCTTGTTCAGAAACACATTTATTAACTTCGCGCGAAATTCAAAACGAACAAACAAAATTAAGTTCAAATGAAGTTTATTTAATCCTACTTCGGTTAAACCTGTATGTTATAGTAAATTATAGATCCTGTCAAAATTAATCATAGTAATCACATAACATCTTATCACGCTCATTGGACCATAAGACAAAATAAAACATTCTGCATTTGAAGAGAACATGAATTCTCATTGAATAGCTGAAACACTGGACATATCTGTGGTTGTTTGGTTATTAATGAATACATCTGTTATAGAGAGAATTTTTACACTGCACAGAAACGTATTCATAGAACAGAAACGTCCCTCAAATACTGTTTGTTTGTCATTAAGCACAAGGTTACACATAGAGCTATCTGTACTTTGCGAATGTGGATAACAGTTTTTAGTTGTTGGCCCTCAGATTTGCCGACGAGCCATTGGAAAGATTCATTGAACGGAAACGAGTTGTTTGAAATATTAATAGAATACGAAAGCTGTAGTTTTCTTGAAAGTTAGTTTTCTTCCTTCCCTCTAACAGATAAAAATATTTTATAATTTTTACCGTAAAATCTGGAATAAAGTGATATTCTGGTTTTGTTCTAAAACGAGAAGAATTCAAAGAACTCTATTTACAACTTTCATGGAAGCTGAAATTTATTATTTTTAAATTAAAAAGAAATATCATCTATCAGTTTTGAACTGTGATTGTTTTATTTGTTGTTATTGTCTCCATAAAGTGAAGTTCATTAGTTTATAATGCATATTTTTTCAATTGTTTAGCTGGATTGTATTTTATACAATATAAGTAAACGTAACTACTAAAGACTTACGGCATTTGTGAACAGAACAACAAATCCCATCTACGTGGACAAGCTGGCATTCGGGTCTTGGCTTTGTATCAACACATGAAGTCTTCCAGCAAAACACTTCGCCTGAAAGGCATCGACACGTCTCACAGGGATCAAATCTCGGGACTTGAGCACGGTGTGGGAATACCATTCCTTCAAATATGCAGATTTTTGCTCCTGTTGGTGAGTCATTTTCATCTAGAAACAAAAGAGACAGACCTGTTTTTATCAACAAAATCTTCAACTGTCACTAACCTAAGCCTGAATGAATGTTGTTTTTTCAGTCTTAAACCGTATATGTTATGGATGAAATGATGCAGGTTCAGAAACGTTTATAAATATGTTTAATAGATAGATCGGTTAATGGAGGTCTGTTGATTTATTATTTAGTCTGTATAAATAGCCTCTGGTCGGGATATACGTAAACAACATTCTTACTAACATATAAGCAGAGAGTCAAAAGGTGGATTGAATAATACATTGACACAAAAGAATAAAGAAAAATAAAACGAAGGTAAATTCCACTTTCTTACATTTTACTTTCTCACCTAACGCTTGTTTCTGAATGGTAGAATTATACTTCTGGTCATTTCTCATAGATGTTGGAGCTGGAAGGAAAAGAGATAAAATTAGAGTAAGAAATCATTAGTTTAATCGGAAGTTATAATGTGTAGTAATTTACATTTAACCCTAGAAAATCTCCCCTTCTCTGTACACATACAAATATACATGTTATAATACATAATAAAACGTGTTTCGAGGCTCATACGCCCATACAGCTCACATCTCTGAGTTCATCTATCACACGACAGTGCATCTCCACAGCAGCTGTCCAGCGTAGTTTTCATTGCAAAAATCTCTGCGCGTGAGATTATCATATTCAAAGCACACGCTGAATTGGCCATTATGTCTACGGTATACTACGAGCACTCATTTCATTATTTAGCTACTTGCGGCACATGGTGGTTGAACAAAAAGTATGACTATTGATGTCGTTCCCGCACAAAGCCGGCATTTCAGTAGTCAGTAGAAAACATCACAAGATTTTTATGAGTTATTAAACTTTGTCAAATATTCTAATGTAGTGTAACTTTTCTCAGGTATTTCTTGATAGCTAATCTTCTTCCTTCTAATCGATTAGTCCCCCTCTGGTACAGCGGTAAGTCTACAGATTTACAACGCTAAAATCAGATATTCCATTTCCCTCAGTAGACTCAGTAGATAGCCTGATATGGCTTTGTTATAAAAACACACACACTCTAATAGATTAAATTGTTTGATTATTTTTTACAGTAAAACTAGACACAGTCTTGTATTGGTATAGAACCAGTTTCCAGAGTATTTTATTTACAAATTCACGAAATACGGTCAGTGCTGATCTTTCTTCACTTGATGTCACGTGATTTGTGTCGCTTTTCCATACTGAGATCCTTCTTGGCTAAGTTGCCTGGGATATGCCACTTTAACTGACCCACATATTTCACAAGTTCATACAATATTTATATACTACTTTTTACTACTTCTATTCATGTACGTTCTGCATATTTTAAAATTCTAGACTTTCACTAACAAGCGATGTTGCTGGAGAGGTTATTTCATGATGCTGTGAATAAGGTTATTTCATCGTGCTGTGAACGAGGTTATTTCATTTGTGCTGTGAATGAAGTTATTTTGTAGATCTTCCTTTCCTTGATATGCCACTTCATTTATGTTACTTTTTCAGACAGGTATCTTACTGTTATGTTACCTGAAATATGTAGGACTTTTTCCACAGACTTTTATGTTCACTGATTCTGATTCTCACTTCTTACAGCATATCTCATTTTGTTCATGACGTCTGGGATACGACTTGTCACAGATTTCCTTGTGGCTGATCGGGACAGCGTACGTTTCATTAAAAGAACTTTTGAATTAAACATCTTTTGTTTGTTTCAGAATTTCGTATAAAATTGTTCCTTTTGGATTTTAGCATAATTCTATCAAAGGTCTATCTGCGCTAGCCGTCCATGTTTTTTTAGCTGATTGACAGCTCACATCTGTTTTAGGTTATGCTTTTAATTATCTTTTAATGTAAAGGTTAGAACTTATAGAGAATCTCATAATCTGATCACAATATTAATTTCAAATACATTGTTTTAAAAACTTATAAATTCTAGTTTTATTGGAAATTCATAACGAAATTTAAATTTGAAATTTTGATTTTAACTCAGATTGAAATTTACAGGTGAATCTGATAATAATGTTTATCAGATTCATGAAGTGAAGAAGAACAGAAGTTAATGTGTTCGGATGTAACATTTCTTGAATTAAATACATTTTCAGAAAATCTAGCTAACTACAAAATTCTAAATATGACACTTACCACAAGTTCTCAACGCAAAAATATTAGCGGTAAAGACAGCAAACCAATCCAAACTTAGGAATTTCATTTCTGGAAATATAAAAGTAAAACTGAAAGAAAATATGAAACTAATGGTGTGTATATTTTGTACATGTTAATATGCACGTTGAGTATATCAAACGAGAATATTTTTGATGCAATTTTCTTAAGAAACCTCGATATCAAAAACGTTCTTCATAGCCATGGTTTTGTTATCGTGCCTTTCAATTGCTAAAACTTTTCATTGTAACTATATCATGTCAAGTCATGTTGAACATGACCTATCGAGAAGCTATTAAAAAAGTAATCGTTCTTATGGAGGCAACATTTAGAATGTCCTTTAAAATAAGTGTTTTTTCTTAAAGTAATAACACATGATAAGTCTTTCTGATTCAGCTTATATGCATGTGCTTTTCAGTGGCTTTGCAGTAAATTTAAAGGTTTATAAATATAAAGGGTTATCTATTTGATTAGAATAACCCACGAGTTGACCGTGGATGATATTGACTATCTAGTTGCCTGCTCTGCAGTTTACCATTTTAAAATTAGGGACAGCGTAGATATACCTTGAGTAGCTTGCGTGAAATTTCACAAACAACAATAGGAAGTATGTTACAAATCAAATCAAATATGCTTACAGAGAAAAATTAGTTATCTCACTCCATAACCATTCTATGTCAATAGTAAGTAAAACACAATAATTTATGTTTTTCGACTACTCTATATACAAATCAATTCACGATTTTTTACGCCACCTAGCATATTAAATAAGGGAATTAACACCAACTAACGCTTTCTTGTCAAGTTCGATAAAAACTATATTAGCTTGTAAACAGTCCTTTCTCTGGTCAAGAGTAAAGACCTTCTAGATGAAGTAATTTTAAATTGTAACTTGTGGTTTTATCGGCGTGAAGATTTCGCGTTGTTTTTGAGTAGAAACACGATTTGGAGTTTGTTCTGTCCCAGAACAGTTACATTCTAGTTCGAGTTATTATTAAGACAGTCTACTAATTTAGGAAATGTTTTAACTTCGATCTTCGATTGGGTTCATCGCTCATTAAGTGTGGTTAGCCTTGGAGGTTCAGGAATTAGAAAGATCAAACCATTCAAATATCTCAACGAAATACCGTTGAATCGACAAACTGACTTTGGACACCGGAATACTGACATGAAGCGACAGTTGAAACCTGGTCCTACACCATTTAAAACGTATATCAGTCAGTGGTAAATAAACAACAAAGTGAATGACAATATTCCAGATGATTTTATTTCTAGCTTAGGACTAAAAAACTCACTACTCGAACGATATTACATCCTATTGTGTAATACTTTAGGAAGCCGATGGACTCAGCAGATAGCCTGATGTGGCTTTGCTGTAAGAAAACACACACACACTTTACGTATCGCTGGAGTCATTTAAATCACAGTCTACTGAACGTCACTCCCGCTAAAAGTTAGTATATTGGGTTTATGTAACTTCATTATGTTTCTCTAGATGAAAAACTGCAACAAACTGAAATCCGGTTCGACCCAGAATTCTCGTTGTTTTATCTTATTTTTTTAAATAAATGTTACAGGTGGCAAAACTGATGATCTTGTTAATGATTTTTGTAAAGCAATGAATCATATCGAAGTTAACATTGTTGTTACTTGACAAAACAGTATAAGACGTATACATAATTATCCCCAATGTAGATGTTACTGTCGAAGAAACGTAAATACTTGTCAGCCCATTACACAAAACACACTCACCCTTTCCACCGCTGGGGCGTTATAAAGTGATAGTCAATCCCACAATTCGTTGGTAAAAGAGTAGCTCAAGAGTTGGCGGTAGGTGGTGGTGACTAGCTGCCCTCCCTCTAGTCCTACACTGCTAAATCAGGGGCAGCTAGCGTAGATAGTCCTTGTGTAGCTTTGCGCGAAGTTCAAAACAAAACAAATCTAACTTGTCAGTAGTTATCTTTCTGACATTGTGAAAAACTACAGTTTGGACTATGAAATCGCTACCTCTTGTTTCACAATACTGGAAAACAATGAACTGAAAACGAGTAATTAGGTAGCTGTATGTTTATTTATCTGGAATGACTAGTCTTTTATTCGTCTTGAGCGAGTAAACTGATATTTATTTGGTTTGAGTAAGTTTACATTTATCTTGGCTCGTTAACCTTATTTCAGGATTCATTAGAAATAATCTCTATTCACAAAGTTGGATGTCAAATACTATTTGGCTACAAGGAAGAAATATCGACTAACTATAAAAGAACTTTTTAATACAGCCTACATCACTGGTTGTAAATCGTAAGTCTTCATGGTCGAGCAAGATACTAGTGTTATGGGCCCGGTATGTGCAAGTGGTTAAGGCACTCGACTTGTAATCCGAGGGTCATGGGTTCGAATTCTCGTCACACCAAACATTCTTGCCCTT
Source organism: Carcinoscorpius rotundicauda (assembly GCA_011833715.1). Lineage (NCBI taxonomy): Eukaryota > Metazoa > Arthropoda > Merostomata > Xiphosura > Limulidae > Carcinoscorpius > Carcinoscorpius rotundicauda. The sequence continues at coordinate 56,583,890 of CM022395.1, forward strand.
TCAACAGTCGGGACGTTATAATGTGACGGTCAATCCAACTATTCGTTGGTAAAACAGTAGCCCATGAGTTGGCGGAGGGTGGTGATGACTAGCTGCTTTCCCTTTAGTCTTACACTGCTAAATTAGGGACGGCTAGCGAAGATAGCCCTCATGTAACCTTGTGTAAAATTCAAAACAAACCAAAAAACCCACACCACTGGTGTTATGAACTCTGTCAAAGTCTATATTGTTTCTCAGAACAAAATATTTCTTTGGTTGTGGTTACTAAACTTGACGTCTACATCAGTGATGTTGAGAAATATATATGCAAACACGGCTGGTTTGGGTTGAGAAAATATTTTACATGGAAGAGCGAACAACGTTTCGACCTTCTTTGGTCATCATCAGGTTCACAATGAAAGACTTAACTGACCGGAAGCTGACCATATGTTTGGAAGCGGTTGTGTAACTGAGTGTCGGATTGTAGAGGGCGGTGTTAGATATTTGAATGTATAATTTATTTATTTTATTACATTAATATAGGTATAATGGCGTTCCTTTATATTGGTTTATTTTGGGTTTAAGTTGTTGTATAAGTAAGGCTTCTTTAATTTTTCGTTTGTTTATGTTTGTTTCTTTGTTTAGTATTTGAGTGTTTTCTATGATTATGTTGTGTTTATTTGACTTGCAGTGTTCGAAAACGTGTGAAGGTGACTTTTATGTTCTTTGAATCTGGTTTCCATTTTTCTAATTGTTTCTCCAATACAGAATTCGTGGCAGTTATCACATTGTATTTTATAAATAATGTTGATGTGGTGTTTGTCAGTGTAGTTCTTACATAGTATAGACCTTAGTTTTCTACCTGGTTTTTGAATAAATTTGGTATTAACTGGAATGTCATATTTTGTTATTAGTCTTTACCAAATGTTGGTTATTTGTTTGCTGATGTTAGGAATATATGGTATACAGCAGTATATGGTTTCGTGATTTTTTGATTCGTGAGATATATTCACTTTTGTTGGTTGATTTTGCTTTCTGTCTAGGTGTGTGCGTATAATGTTTTCTACGGTTTGTGGAGGAAACTTATTGATGTTGATGAAGTATTGTTTTATTTTGTCTAATTCATCGTTAATTTTATCTGGTGAGTATAGTTTTATGGCTGTGTTTATTTGGTTTCTTAGTATGTTGAGTTTGTGTTTTGTTTCATGTGCTGAGCCCCAAGGAATGTATAGTCCAGTATGGGTGATTTTTCGGTGGATTTCTGTTTTGAATTGTGTGTCGGTTCTTGTAATTTTGAGGTTAAGAAAGCAATCAAATATCAACCTAAACCAGTCGTTTTTGCATATATATTCGAAGTCTACATGTTTAGAGTCGTGAAAAGCTGCATGTTGATTTTAGACTTAATAACAGCTACAAAAACCTTTCGTAAGCTATTAACATGTATCTTACTATAGTGACAGTTCACTTCTGTTTCATCACAACAGCTTGAACTCAGTTTAAACTTTTTACGATTTTTTTTCGATTGTAAGCCAAAAATGCGTCGAAACTGTTTATCCAACAGTTTGTTAGCAAGTTTCCTCTACGTGTAAAAAAGGATGGTCAATAACTGGTTTGCAGATGTCCCACATATTTGTCAAGGGGAATGGCCAAGGGCTGTTTCACAAACGTGTCATTCATTTGTGAAGGAGGATGGCCAACACCCGCTTTACAAGTTACTTATACGCTTGCCAAAGAAAATGAGCGACAACAAGTTTACGAAGGTCTCGTACTTTTGCCAAAGATGGTCGTCAAATGGTTAACGAATGTCTCACACAGAGGTGGCCAACAGCTGGTTCACAGATGTTCCACATTTCTGTCAAGGAGATGACCAACAGCTAATTCAGAGGTGTCCCATACTTGGAATAAGAAGGATGGTCAACAAATAATTCATAGATGTCTGCACTGGACGTGGTAGAAAATGTGACGTTTCAATTAACTTTTTAAACTGTTCAATTGTATTTAGATTTATTGGAAGTGTTACTGAAAGAAGATAACTCAAGTCATCATCGTAGCTTTTAACCAATTTCGGACAATATAGGAACAATATTATGCTTACAGAATCCTTATTCACTTGAGTCGAAGTGTAGCATAATTGGACGGACATGATCAGTTACATCGTTCTGGTACACTTTGGATTTAAATTACTCTTTTATAAGAATTAAATGTTCGAACTCTTGCAATGAGTATGTTCCCCACATCACCTTCACAACTGAAACAACGCCAGGAGAATAAAGTGCATTATGTGGTTTTTGCAGTTATTATTCTATATTCAGAAACGACGAAACGCAAGACAACAAAACCCATAATAGTATTTCAGCGATTCTCTGTCTACAAACATCTCACTAACTACTACAAAAATATACGTTCTTCTTTGCATTGAAATTTGTTTAGTATGATTGTTGGCTAATACATAACTTTAAAAGGTTATATATACCTCTCATATTTTCTTGCTTATTTTTAAAATATTTATTTTTTATGTATGTGTTACTGGCGCGATGTAGGGTTGATTTGATTTCATGAATTATATTTTATATGGATTTGAACTTCGTTTTTGCTCAGCATCACAATTTTGAATGTTGCTATGAGTAACAATTTGAGCATTAGGCTTGAATTTGACATTCAAATACTTTGTATTATTTCATCATTGCTATATAATTTAGATTTTTGTCTTTATAGTTTCTTTATAAATAGCATAATTTGACTATATTTAAAAGTACAAAATATCGACTGCTGTAAATCTTTGTTAAAAATTAGACTCATGTAACACACATTGCTTGTTTTTAAAATATGAATCAAAATGGCTGATTTAAGTCAGTGAGTTGACATTTAAAACAACTTAATAAATTGTTTTTCATGTATTTATTCTTTTGACTAAATGATTTTGAGAAAATACCCATTAAACGATCAATTTAATCTTATCTTACTCTCTTTTTAAGTGTTATTGCTAAGGCTAACTTCTTTATGAAAAACAGCATTAGTTTGAACAAATGAGTAAACTCTGGTCGAAACATGAAAAACAGTTTCAATATTTAACAGTTTTCTACATGAATAAACTCATGTATATACTTCACAAGATCATACAGTACTCATATAATATTTTTTACTGCTTCGGTTCTTGTACATTCTGTATAACATACAATTCTAGGCTATCATTAATGAATGGTGTTGCCTGACAGGTTATTTCGATTCGTTTCATAGTATGAGGTTAAAACGTTTAAGATGTAGATTTATTATATGGTCCACTCCTGAAAACTACTTTCTATGCTTACTAAACAAACGTAAGAGATTTATATAGGAAAAAGAGATGTATTTAGGTGGCTCTTTGAAATTAAAGATACAAGATTACACCCAATATATATTAAGTAAAGATTTACAAACTGAAGATGCAAGATTAAAGCTAAATGTATTATACAAAAATTAAAAAAATAAAGATATAAGACTAAATCCAAATGTACTGTACAAAGATATAAAAATTAAAGATGCAAGATTAAACCTAAATGTTCTCTATAAAGATATAAAAAGTAAAGATGCATGGTCAAACATAAATATATTAGAGGTAGGGATAAGAAATAATAAAATAAACAAAAATATAGTGAATCATAGTAGAAATGTCATAAATTAATTATGCGATAATAAACCTGAAAATTCCTCTGAAGGAATAAAAGATGTGGATGTTTTTCCTATAGCAAAGCCACATCGAGCTACCTGCTGAATCAACCGAGGAGAATCGAACCCCTGATTTTAACGTTGTAAATCTGTAGACTTACCCCTGACCAGCGGGGAACAGAAATGAATGAAAACCATCAACAGTAAAACGATTGATCGTTTTAAATTAAGTACCAAGGTACACAATAAGTACACAATTAAGTACCAAGGTACACAATAAATTATCTGTGCTCTGCCCACCACAAATATCGAAATCCGGTTTCTAGCATTTAAGTCCATAGACATATGTTATGTCACTTGGGGGTAAAATGAACTTTAATGATTTTTTTTCTGGAATTTCCTTTATGACAACCAGTATATAATTTCCGTATAAAAAAATTAACATCAAATGAATGAATCATTACCGCTTTCAGGTTATTTTATTTCGAAAGTGTTTTACCGTAAACATATCAACAATAGCAACAGGATCTACAGCGATGACACTTGTCGATCCAGTTAACTAACATACTTCGGGTGTATACCGCACGATGGCACTGCTCACGTGGCTGTTTAGGTCGAGGAATAAATTTCATGCATTTGGAACAGTTTTCCAAATTCCCCGAATTTTTCATACGGATGTTCAACAGCTCGAGAATTCGTCATGATATCCTCTTAAATATGATATTATTTTCAGACAAATTAACAAAAAATATATGAAATTTACAATAAACAAAAGAGAAAGTAATGAAAAGGAATTTAAATAATTTCTTGTAAGTTATTGATACCAAATGACTTTGCTGTAAGAAAACACACACATAAACATGCACTCGTGAGATAAGCATGTTCGTCGCCCAACTGAATAAATCACAAATATTTACAATGATACTTTCAGGATATGGAGTAATATTAAGAACGATATAAATTTCAGTGAATGAGCTAACCGCTGGATTATTTTATATATATATACAATTAACAAGTTGAAACTGTGGCATGTAGATTCACTCAACTGTACCAAAACATTGTCTATCATTTTAATAGACAGGCTATCTATTATAACATTTCTGTTTCGGTTTGATTTATGAAGCGAGAAGCTATACGAGGACTATCTAAACTAGCTGCTCCTAATTTAGTGGGGAAAGACTGGATGGAACCGCCAACTCTTGGACTAATCTCTTATCAACAAATAGTAGAATTGACCGTATCTTTATAACGCCCTCACGGATGAAAGGGCGATTAGGTTTGTTGGGATAAGGGTTATCTTTCAGGAAATATTAAATTATTAAAAACGCCAGAAAACTGATTAAATAAACGAGTGTCTCTCATGGGCTCAGCGGCATTTCTATCTACTTAATAACGCTAGGAACCGATTTTCGATATTCTTGTTGGTTTAGAACGCTGATACCTCATTCTGCAGTTTTATGCTTAACTAAAAAAAAACGATAAAATACCATATCCAAACGAAATACTTAAAACAGCCTCAATAGTTAAAAAGAGAATTTAAATCAAATGAAAGTTAAATTAAATTTGATTAAATAAAAGTGTTTAATATATACGGTTTCGTCACAGATATCCTGCTTACCTCTTATGGCAAAAATATTGTTTGTTTTGTAAATTCATCCAGTGGTACTTGAGGGCTATTTTCGCTAGTCATCCCTATTTTAGCAGTGATTGAACAGAGAGAAGGCACCATCTACCGCCAACTCTTGGGTTATTATTTTACCAATAAATAAAGGAGATTGACGGTCATAATAAAACGTCCCAGTCTACTAGGACGAATATGTTCGGTGGCAGAGATTCGAACCAGTGACTCTCAGTGTTTGTTAGAGTTTATTCAAATTAACACCTTTATACGCTTTGATTTCGAAAGGACATATCCAGCTTTCCATGCGAATTTAACACGTGAATTTTCGCCATCTTCTAGTCAGGTGAATTTTACTTTAAAAACACATATTTGGTGTGCATTATAACCATGCTTTTTGTGCAAAAATTATCAAAACTAATTAACGTTGTTGCGACTGATATTTCACTATCTCTTAAAGTGTGATTGAGATATAAATAGATATTAGAGTGAATTGAAATGTGCAATCATGTTACAAAAACGTGTTTTATTAGGTTATTAATATATCAACTCACAGTCAAGGCAAGTTATCTAGTTAGAAGTAAACTAAAAATCAACCGCGCTAATTAAGTATATTATTATTACATTTTTAATGCGTTTTACTGTATGTTCTGGCTTTGTTATCTGAGACAATATTGTTGTAAATACGATAAATAAGTTTTCAAAAAATTTAACATGTTTCTTCTAATTTATGGATAGCATTTTAAAATATTTTACTTACCACTTTAACCAGAGGATTACAATACACATCGAAATAGCATCAGTCGTCTCCACCAGGTTCTTGCTGCACTCAGATCTTGGATAAGATGATGGAGAGTGAAATTTACCGAAACCGGTCCAGTTTAGACGAAAGACACATTTGTATCGTTCAAATTTACTCCAGTTTGTTTACTACGAAAAACCTGGATCGTCTATATCTCGAAAGCTCTACTGTTACGTTACTCGCATCATAATCTAAAGCCACGTTATTTGTTACAACTTTTATAACTACCATTCTGGTCAGGATTCTTGGATCATATACAGGTAGTATGTATGTTCACCCTGGAACTTACCACTTATTAAACTTTCCAGGTTCATCGTGGGAAATTCCAAAGATACGGGGAAAATGAAATATAGATTTTCCTGTATATTTTAAAATACGGAAGGCATGATTTCACGTTACATCTATACATCCGATTCGGATTAGTCGCTACATACAATCAAATAATTTTGAATCGATACAGGACATTAATTGTATTTTTATGAATATTTATGCAGAATATAGACAGAAAAATATTTTAAAATATAAATGGCAGCCAGACGGATCATAGAAGAAAAACAGTAGAATTTGATATTTTGACCACAGTTCTCTGAGATTTTTAAGTAACATAATATACAGGAATTACAAAGAGAAAATTTGTACATCATAAACAATTGTATCGTGATGTACGAACAGATAAGCTAAGTAAACAAAAAATTGAGACATTAACTTGTACATTTGCGGAATGTTTTTTCACTTTATAAACTAGTTACTGTTTTCTTAAAGTAATCCTCCAATGATATATATTCTGTATTTAGAAGTTGGACTTGTCATTAACTATCTCGTGGCATGTTAACATTGATATCAGATCTGTTTACAGTATTACTACTGTGCTTCAAGATATGTTTGTTTGTTTTGTTTTTGGAATTTCGCACAAAGTTACTCGAGGGCTATCTGTGCTAGCTGTCCCTAATTTAAGACTAAGACTAGAGGGAAGGCAGCTAGTCATCACCACCCACCGCCAACTCTTGGGCTACTCTTTTTAACAACCAATAGTGGGATTTATAACGTCACATTATAACGCCCAATAGCTGGTAGGGCGAGCATGTTTGGCGCGAAGGAGATTCGAACCCGCGACCCTTAGATTACGAGTCGCACACCTTAACACGCTTGGCCATGCCGGACACTTCAAGATATAATGTCAAAAATCATCTACGTTCTCTCTTAATGAAGTCAGTTCTTTAAAGCACTGTTTTATCAAGAAACACCTGAAACAATAAATTGGCTTGGACCTTGAAAATTTACAGACGATTAATTTAAATATTAAAGAGAATACTGTAAACCTGTTATACAAAAATAATCAAAATAATTCCGTTATTTTTAGATAAGCACAAGCATTTTTATTATCTTCAGCAGCCCACTTGTCTTTACTCATTTCAAAATTATCATTTCCAACACAATAACCTCACATGTATGAAGTGAGAATGGATGACATAAACAGAACCCATCATGTAATTCACATATTGAGAAGCCGTGATGAAGCTGCTCCATGTGGATACCATGTTGACAGATTCACTTTAATAATTCCCCACTTTTAGGTAAAGATTTAACCTAAATTGCTATTCCTTTAATGTGATAGATACAATTCAATATTGGTGGAACGGTACCTTAACTTGTAATATTAAGTAAGCGATCCGCGCAGTAGGTATACAAAAGCTCCCTTTATATATCTCAGAGTTGTTTGTAGACATCTAACCTTTTTCCAACCACTGTGGATGCTCCATCATATTCTTGACATTACACTTCATTAAGAAGAATCCAACATTATTCAGTATCTTTGTATCTGTTGCTCTGATCCTCTGAAAGTTAAAAAAGACACTAAATTCTTCCTTAATTTCATAATTGTCATCAACAAAGAGAGACATATTCCATACTGTGAGAAGACACTTCATCAGCAAGAACACAACAAAGTCTAGCTCTTTTACTTCATCAATGATTTTAACACGTATAACATCATATCCTATGACATGTATAGGTAGGTATTTATAGATTAAACACAAACTTTGTAATTTAAAACATAAGACATATGCAAAGTACAACACAGGTGACTACTCTAACTGCATGTCAAAGGCTACTAAATGCAGCAAACTACACAGTGCTACACTTTGGTCTTCATCTGCCAATCCCTTTGTTTTGCTCGTAAAAAATATCGTATATTACTGCAATTAACTTCGCGTATGCGCTTCAGTAAGAAGTGTCGAAGGTGTAGCTTACATATCGTATTCTGCATATTCTCATGAACCAGACTTTTACCCCTATAGCGGATAATTTTCAAATGGGTTAAGAATAATACAGGTCTCAGCTTCTTCCTTGTACTAAATTAAAATCCTACAAAAGGATTTACAGCTCAAACCGCAATCGCTTCATAGTTCTATTGCCGTTACATAACACAGCAAAGCATGTTTGTGCTCAAAACCACCTACAACTGCTAAATATAAATAGCCTTATCAGTTTAAGATTAGTGCGAGTGTTATGAATTGGATAGTTTATATATTGCGAGTGCCATATTTAGTTATTTTCAGAATTTTTCATTTGTTTATTGCAAATTTATATTCATAACTGTTAGCGAATCATACGTTTAATTGCTATAAGTTAACAATTATTATATTATTACGTCATGTTACTAGAACTTTCTGACTTTTTCTCGATATTTTAATTGAGTATTATTATATCAGAATGGGTCTGGCATGGCCTAGCGCGTTAAGGCGTGCGCTTCGTAATATGAGGGTCGCGCCAAACATGCTCGCCCTCCCAGCCGTGAGGGCGTTACAATGCTATGGTCAATCTCACTATTCGTTGGTAAAAGAGTAGCCCAAGAGTTGGCGGTGGGTGGTGATGACTAGCTGCCTTCTCTTTAGTCTTACACTGCTAAATTAGGGACGGCTAGCACAGATAGCCCTCGAGTTGCTTTGTGCGAAATTCCAAAACAAAAAAACAAACAATACATCAGATTACTAAGTATTGCGTGGAATGTTCTAGATATATGTCAAGTATAAAGGCGCTTCGGAAAATTATTGTTTATATCAAGATCGCGTGATTGTAAATTTATAAAGAGCATATAATGACACGATTTTTAAAATAAAATTATCACATACTGTATTGGAATAATGTAGCATAGAAGAATAATTCGTCTTGTTTAACGATGTTCTAAAGTACCTGAACCAGCCTGGTGGACTTTAATTTCTATAAATGGTGGTCAGATTTTCAACTTTGAAGTATTAATATTATCATTTGTCATCCACTTTTTTTATAATTCTCTTTTATACTACCTCTATGTATCGTAATTCTTACAGACATTTAAGTAACAGCTTCTTATTAGGTTTACTTTCGTTACTGTTTTCCGAATTTTTGGAGACCCGTCATGGTCAAATAGTTAAGACACTCTACTCCTAATTCGAGTGGAACACGTTCGAATCCCAGTCACACCAAACATGTTTGCTCTTTAAACCGTGGGGACGTTATAATGTGACGGGCAATACAGCATTCGTTTATAAAAGAGTAGCCTAAGAGTTGGCGGTGAGTGGTGTGGCTAAATACCCTCTTTCTAGTTTTACACTGCTAAATTAGGGAGGCTAGAGCAAATAGCCCTCTTCTTGATGAAGAGAAACCCGCTTGAAATAAAAAAATATCTCAGAACAACGTTTTGACCTTCCTTGGTATTCAGGTTATCAAAGATAGTCCTTGTGTTTCTTTACGAGAAATTCAAATCAAAATCCAAATGTTTGAATCGTAATATGTTATAATGGTAATTTTATTTTCCTTTATCTTATTTTTATGTCAAATGTAATGTGCTTCTCACCAATAACCTTTCCATGAGAATGCTCTTCAAGCAGTTAAAGGTACTTAAAATATTCTAATTAAAATATCAAACATATTTTCATTCCTTACCAACAGATGGTGCGTCAATCCTAGACGAACGGGCAGTGTCTTGAAATATTTTATATGCAAAAACGGCTCGTTTGGGTTGAGAAAATATTTCAAATAGAAGAGCGAACAACGTTTCGACCTTCTTCGGTCATCGTCAGGTTCACAAAGAAAGAGGTAACTGACCGGAAGCTGACCACATGTTTTTAAGGGGTTGTGTAACTGAGTGTCGTAATGTAGAGAAATAAGCTCTGTTAGATACTCTATAAATAAACGATAAAAATTAGATGTATTAAGAAAAACTATTAGCATGTTTATTTTATCTTAAAAAATCCAGCGATAAATGCTGTAATAATTAACTAAACAGAAACTCTTTTGAAAACTAAAAATAATAATAATAATAATAATCGTTGAAGATAACTGTTTGCTAATGTTAGTAATTCCTAGGAGAAACTACCCCACACGTTTCGTTATGTGAAACATGTCCGCTGCTGATTCCTCAAACGAAAACGTCCATAGGATGTTTGGTATTTCCTGTTTTTAGGCCAAAAATTCCCTAAGTTTCTTTCTCTAAATGACAATGTGTTATCTGTACTGTGTCCAACACGTGGATATCTATCCCTGGTTTTTCCTGTAATAAGACCACAGACTTACCATTGAGAAGCTAAATTATTGCTTGATGTTCCTTAAAATAAGAATCTGCTTTTTTTATTTTAAGTGGAGAGATCCGTTTTTGTTTCCTAGAAGGTAAATGGCCCACTTTTTATTCAATGAGTGAGCGATTGACTGGTTTCTTTTTTAGGTCCACGTGTTTAACTGTTCTTTGCATTTGTGGAAAAGATTTTAAACTTCAAACCTTATAGACAAGTTTCGTATTTTCAGTCAATTTACATTAAATTATTGTATTACTGAATCGATAATGGGTTCCAAAGCGGAGGACATTACAGCTTGTTCTACTACAAATGTTGTGAATAGATATATTAAAGATTACTTTAACATACTTAATTTAATTTAGGCTTGTACATGGTGAAGTTAAATTGTCTCAAAACTCCATAGATACTACAAGTGCATGTTTTGCTGAGGTTCTACTATAGGAACATATTTTGAACTTAAACAATTATTACATAGAAATAAAAACCTCTTTTTTCCATGCATCTTTGTGCCCAAAGTCAAGAAGAAGAATAAACCATAAAAATCGGTCTTGTGTGCTTTCTTTTTTAGTTTCAAAAATCTTATTACTAGCTGACTTAAGTTGTTTTCAGCGTTTTTGTTGTTGGTTTTTGTTACTTTTTAGTAATAGCATTTATCGAAAAAACTTATTCTTTATTTAGAGTGTGTTTGTTTGTTTTTGGATTTCGCGAGGGCTATGTGCGCTAGTCGTCCCTAATTGAGGAGTGTAAGACTAGAGGGAAGGCAACTAGTCATCACCACCCACCGCCAACACTTGAGCTACTTTTTTACCAACGATTACGAGAAGAACGCCTTAACCCACTTCGCCATGCCAGGTCTCATACATTGGATAATGATCTTGTAGAATAAAAACAGTTCATAATTTACTCCCTGACTGGAGGTTTGGCTTTAAATTTTCATTACACTTTATTTCCCCCCTTTGTAGCTTTTAATAATGATGATTTAGATTTAAATAACCCTTCCTTGCTACAGGAAAGTAAATATAATTCATTAGAAACTACATACTAACGTTTTGATTCAGTGAGATGCCATTCACATGAGAACAAATTTGACATTCCTTGATATCATCTTAGTTTAATAACCCTTTGCCATAATTTTTCTGTAAAAAAAAGTAATTCGGCGAGTTATTTTTTACCGTTCGTTCACCTCACTCGAATCCTTTTACTTCGAAGAAAACTGCGCAATTTAACTAATAACGTGTGTGCTTTCAGTTTTTAGTTACCAAGGTCAGTCAATGACAGGATATTGATATGGTTTGTAAGCCGTTTTACTCGACAAATTAGTTATGTAAACGTTTATGTGAAAGCAGAATAATTCCACACGTAATAAATAAATCATGCATTTGTCTAACATTTTACTTTCAACAACAATCCGATGAATACATCGTTATGAATACGTTTATAAAGAAAAATGACACTTTGAGCAACCAGTTGCGAATATTTCATTAAAGCACTTGGAGTTAACTTCATCCGAGGAGTTTTTGTTTTCATTAGAATATGTACTTCAAAGGCGTGGTTTTCGAGGTACTTTACTATGTTTTTATAAAATCTAAAAATCAGCTCTAAGACACTTGTTTGTTTTGAATTTCGAGCATGTCTACTCGAGGGCTGTCTTCGCTGGCCGTCTCTAATTTAGCAGTGTAAGACTAGAGGGAAGGCAGTTGGTCATCACCACCAACTCTTGGGCTACTATTCTACCAACGAATTGTGGGATTGACCGTCACGTTATAAAACTCCCCCAAGTCGAGCATTTTCGGTGCGACCGTGATTCGAACCCGTGACCCACGGATTACGAGTCGAGTGACTTAACCACCTGGGCATGTCGGGACTAGCGAGAAGAATATAGTTAAGATAAATTTGTTTATTAATATAAGAAACGTTTAATACTTAACTTGGTTATTTTTGCATGGCGATTTAACTTATACGAAATTATATGTTTATGAGTATAAAAATATGAAAGTAAATATATTTTATCCACGTGTACCTGAAAACCTGCAAAAGTAAATATAAATTGCTACATGAGGAGGCTATTAATCAACAAAAACTGACTACAGTAACATAATGTTGTAACAGGTTCTATTTTTGGTAAGGTTTTCGATGGTTATTTGGTAAAAAAAATTCAAAGTCCATTTAATAATGTTTCACTTTATTTGAAGTCCTTTATTTGAAGTTAGTTAAACTTACACGGTTAGTTATAAATGTACCTCAGAACGACTAGTATGGGTATTAATATGTCCCTAGAACATGTGCCCGGCAACGGTCAGTTACAAACTCTCTTTTTGTTAACCTGAAAATGACCTATTCTTCCTTCACCCACTCATGTCCTATGAGCTGTCCAATCATTAACAAATATTTTGGATAATTTTCTTTTTCGTGGCTTCTGATCACTTGACCCTTAAAGCTAGTTCGTCACTGAAGAGCTTCTCTTCACGTAGATGATCGAGAAAATCCACTGATGAAGGCATCCTTGATGATGCTCTTGAAGTGGTCTCGACACGATCATCGGGACCGTCAACAGATTGAACTACTTTTAAAGACATCTTCCGTAGAAGTAATTAGTTGACTATTCTCGTGCTGACGTATCTCCATAAAGTATTACGGTGGATTACTTTTCGTTTGTATCAACGTCCTTCAGGATTTTCCTGTGTGTCCCCTGCTTGTACAGCGGTAAGTCTACGGATTTACAACGCTAAAATCAGAGGTTCGAATCCCCTTGGTGGACTCGGCAGACAGCCCAATGTGGCTTTGCTATAAGAAAACATACATACATAAATATTATCCTCTGTTGCACTTTAGATGCATTGTGTACATTATCTTGTTACCACAGCAAGTTCAGCTTCTGTTGTGTAATTTTTAGTCAGAGAGTTCGAAACTACTTGAAACGTGTCGAACCTCCTGTATAGATTTTAACATCGAATCCATTTCTATTTGTTCCCAGTAGTTATTCTACTGTGAGTATGTCGAATACTTTTATTTTGGTATTATTGTTTACTCTTACAACTTTGTCGTAAAGTCTGATTTGCGTTATTAGCTTAATATAAATATTTAGAACTTCTTTAGCTGATCAAGCCTTGTAAAATCTCACTAAGATTACAGCTAAAAATTTCGTTAACAGTGACAGTCCCCAGCCAATGAAAAATACATTCTAATCTTTCTTAGTAAGAAGGTAAGGAATGTATTTTAAATTAGCTATACCAATTGCCAAGTTAATGTTTAGTTTCGCTTTAAGTAAATAGGTTGTTGTGATTGGAGCTAATAGTGCTGGAAAGCTATCATAAAAGTAACCCTTCTTGCTACAATTTCACGAGCACTTGTTACTTTTTGCTTTACCTCTAAAGAAAAAGTCCAAAATTTCGTTGCTATTTGATAACAATAATACTCATAATACTAGATGGTGTATTTAGTCGTTTAATTACAAATTTAATTGATTAAATTCTATTAAAAATTGAACAGGTCCTCCTGAATATGATTGCTTAGCTTTAGTCTGTATGGCACCTCCACCTTCACTATGGCACCAATGAATTAGTCCGTGCCAACAACTCCATAACTTCTTATGAAGAAGCAACTGAATACAATAATTGGGCATTTTCCATAGCTAAGAGTTCATCTTTCCAGGTCTTTTCTATTATATTCTTAAGCTTTGCTTTGGAAAATTCTGGTTTAATGGCATGAAAGAATTTGCCCCATAAATTAGAAAGCATGAGAAATATTATTCTGCTCTAATATTTTTACACAGTACTGTATGTCATGTTTCAATTTACTGTTGTAGAAGAAAAAAAATGGTGCTATAAAAATCAGGGATATTGCATCAAAAATGCCACAGATTATCGAGACATATGAAGTCCCCCAGTTGACAGATTATCGAGTCATATGAAGTCCCCTAGTTGACAGATTATCGAGATATATGAAGTCCCCTAGTTGACAGATTATCGAGACATAAAAAGTCCCCTAGTTGACAGATTATCGAGACATATAAAGTCCCCTAGTTGACAGATTATCGAGATATATGAAGTCCCCTAGTTGACAGATTATCGAGACATAAAAAGTCCCCTAGTTGATAGATTATTCAGACATATGAAGTCCTCTAGTTGACAGATTATCGAGACATATGAAGTCCCCTAGTTGATAGATTATCGAGACATATGAAGTCCCCTAGTTGACAGATGAGTGGAAAATATTTCAGCCAGTAGATAATTCTAAATTCTGGAAAGAAATTGATAATTGCCAAGAATTTAGATTGAATCGTTATTGGCAGAATATTATGCAATTCAAATATTCTAATGGACATTCCAAATTTAATATTCTGCCCAATGTGGTAAAACGAAGCACACTAAAACAGAAAAAAGAATAAAGAGAAAATTAGATGTCAGAAAAGAATATGAAATTGGGAGTGGAACTAAGATCAGCAGAACAGTTGTTTGATGGGGCTTCTATGAGTCTTTAAAAATGACCTTAAGATATGAATTTTGTTGGCATAGGCATAGTCAATGACCAACTGAAGTAGCAAAAATGAAAATGAATGAAATAAAACACCAGAGAGAGAAATATTAGGAAGGAATTTTGAAGCTAGAATAGAAAAATGGTTAACCTTTCAAAGAGTTTCATGAAGATACAGGTTTAGTAATCATCTTATTCAACAGGGAAACCTTGATCACTCATTTTAACTTATTACTTTTGTAAAACGTGATGCGATTCGCTTCCTAAAAGACTAAATAAGAGTAAATAGTTTACGAGTTTTCATACCTAAAATACTTGGCAATCAATCGTATCTCAGAACGACTGGTACGGGCATTAACACTTTTGTTAATAAATAGAGAACAACAGTTAACCTGAAGATGACCTAGGAATGTCGAAACGTTGTTCTATGCTTATCAATAAAAGTGTTAATACTCATACCAGCCGTTCTGAGATATATTTTTATTTTAAGTGGTTTCTCGTCATCAAGAATTACTTGACAATTCACTTTTTATCCCAGTTTTTTTTGCAAGAAAAGTACATGAGAACCTGCGTATGAGATAGTTAATGATGTTAATGATGTTTGAGGCTGGAATTCTTGTGAAGGTGCAAAAGGACCTGAGATCGTTTTGATCCTTGTATTTGTCAGTTCAGTTTCCAGATATTTTATCATAATTTTATATTTTGTTGATAATGTTGTTATAGTTCTTCTGTGTACTTGTGATGAAACCGAGTTTTATTTGTAATGCTTCTGTGAACATTGTGTATCTTTCTTGTTATTCCTTTCTTAAATTCCCGTTTCTTCCTTACTGATATTCTCCCTAAAGTTTTATCATTGCAATAAAAAAACTTAGTATTTATTGAGAATATGTCATAATTTTGAGGTCGAGCCTTATTTTTTAGTGAAATAATCATACTCTTTACACCAATGTTGTGCCGGTTTCTTTTTTTGGTGAATTATCATGAATTAAGCAATGAAACGAATACAAAGTTAAGTCCATTTAATGATTACAAATGTATTTTATTTCTCTGGCTGTAAGTTTTACAGATTAGCTTAATTATTTTCGCTGATAGACCTAACTTCTAAGTGGATGCTAATACAAAAATGTCACTTGAGTTTTTCTCGCATATCTACGTCATTGTTGAAAATGAAACCCTATAATCAGAACTGAATAAACCAAGTGAATAAAAAATTGAAATAAATAGCATCTCATTGCTTTAAACTCAGTTTTGTTACTTATCGACTCAATAATCAATAATTATTTACCCTCTCTTTACTTGCGTTTTATACTGTTATAATCGTTTTCTAATTTATCAAGAAGGATTTAGTCAACAAGCAACGTTTATCATACAACACTAAGCCTCTTATTTGTCAAACATCAATACAAATATCTAAATGGAATAAAAAAAAGAGTTCACAACAATAAATACACCGTAAATAAATACAATAAATGAAATTTGCTCTAATGATGTAAATTACTTTATGTAACTGAAAAAGTTCTACTTTTTAATGTCTTTTACGAACTCGTATTTTTTTATTATGTTTTGCCCCTTGGGTCTGTTTTAAATCGTGTAATTAAGTGATATTTTTAATAATTCGAATGTTATAAGTTGATACAATTAAAACCACTGAAACAGAGAGATAGAAAATTGTTTGTATAAGTAAGAGTAATCAAATACTATGGGAAACATCTACGTGGTGTAAACACTGGCTGTCAGTTGATAACTATAGACATAACTAACTACCTATGATTATGTTTTGGATTTAATATGCGACCTTTATTCAGCGATGTCTCTTTGATTTCAAGTGTGCGCTTAACAGATTCGGCTTCCTTTGTTATACATTCCTCTGGGCCTAGGGTCAGCAACCAATGGTTTGATGCCATCTGGTAGGAAGCAGGCGAACTTTCGAATCTATTACGGATATTAACGTAGATGAGTTCCTAGACCTTTCAAACAGAAACTTTAATTAATTCTTGAAAGCACAAAATAATTCTCCAATAAAAACAGAATGCTAGAAAGCAATAACTATTGATTGGGTTATAAATGCGTAAAGTCTTAAGTTACAATAGTAAATTACCTTAAATCAGCCAATAAGCGAATAAAACAGTAGTCACTGTGTTTAAATATTTACAGCGTTTCTAAATCATACTTGATATAGCTCTGTTCGACACTTGTTTTTTAAACTAGAATTAACAAAAAGTCTTTTTCTTCCTTTGAGTTTCAATACGTAAAAATACTATGAAAAGAAAAGCTCTTTGTGGACACCATAACATTTTTATTTTTGTGCTTGATACAAATCAGTTATTTTATTGGTTAAAAATCATCATCAGACATGGACAGCTTAAGTATAGGAGTTGGTCGTACATCCAAACGACTAAATTCCAGAATCACTACTGCAAAAAAACACTCCATACTTGGGGAGTCGTAACTGTAGGAATGATGGTTCAATAAGAGTTGCGATGAATATTCCAGTTTTTCAGTTCAAAATTAGAGTAAGCTGTGCGTGGAGAATTTTTATGTAGATTTGCACAAAATTCTGAAGGAAACATAAACTAGTTGGACGCCCAGTACAACAAGTACCTCCAGCGTTTATCATATTTCGCTCTTAAAAAATAAAAAATGTTCTTATATCCGTCGGTCTCAACAGTCACGGACCATTTTTGGCAGAACAAAAAGAAATAATATTTAACTTATGTCAACCAAATTTTGTCAAAATCCCACCATTTTTAACTGAGTTTTAAACCTAAAATAGAGTGAAAAATTAGTCCCAATGTTAAGAGTTAGGATTATTTGTAGTTTCATGATATTGCTGTAGTCTCGACCCTTCAAGAACTAAACATTTCTAAATTGGATCATAATCTAAACGTGAAACAAGTTTCGTCCAAATTCGTTCAGCTGTTTTCGAAAAATCTTGCAAGAGAAACACACAGGAATGATAACATTTTTGACTTCAATAACGTTCGGCGTTATTAAGGATAACAGAAAGATGTCAGCTGTCTCAAGTTATCACAATCGTTGCTTTTGTGATGCAACTGCTACTGGAACACCAACTATGATGCAGAACCTCTTTTACGACTTTTAATTCCCAAAACTAGAATTATCTTTCTACGTTTGGTCCAGCATGGCCAGGTGATTAAGGAACTCGACTCTTAACCTGAGGGTCGCGACTGTGAAACCCCGTCACATCAAACATGCTCGCCCTTTCAGCCGTGGGGATGTTATAATGTGATAGTCAATCTCACTATTCGTGGGTGAAAGAGTGACCCAAGAGTTAGCGATGGGTGGTAATGACTAGCTGTCTTACTATTTTTATTAATATGCACAGTGTGTGAGTTTCTTTTTAGCACAAAATCGTATAAATATGTACAGAGACAGGATCTACATTAACCCTCAGATTACGCTATGTAACAAAATGTTTACTTAATCTTGTTTCTGAGCAAAAAGTGTTATTTCCCAAATGCTTATGCCTAAAATAAATGTAAAAGACCTATTTTTCTCTTAAAACTTTGCTTTTGTGACCTGGGTAATGAAATTTTCAAATTTACTCACTTTCCAGAACATTTCAGGTAGATTTGGTGATAGAGAATTTTCTCGAAATTACAAGAATTTTCAAGAACTATCTAGAATGTTGTAGAAATTGCAATTTGCAAGTCAGAAGAGGCGTCACCGACATTTTTCAAGCTTCTTCCCTCGTCAAGATGGATCCGGTCTATTCGAGGCAATTGGAATTGCCTTTAACCTGAACGAGTGGCGCCTCTTTATTGACAGCTCATCCAGAAGCCTCAAAGCTGGACTGCTCCATGACGGGAATAAGTATCCGCCTCTCCCCCTGACTCATTTAGTGCACCTCAAAGAGGAATACAACAGCGTCAAGACATTGCTAGAACCCTTGAAGTATGATGAGTTTGGCTGGGAGGTTGTCAGAGACTTCACAATGGTGGCATTCATGATGAGTCCCCAAGGAGGCTTTGCCACGTTTCTCTGTTATCTTTGTCTTTGGGACAGCAGGGACAGCAGGGACACCACAGTGCACTACAACAGGAAGCACTGGCCACACGGACCGAGTTTTATATGGGGAGGTGCAATGTCAAGTGTGAACCACTCGTGGATTTTCAGAAGGTGTTATTTCCACCATTGCACATAAAGCTAGGTCTTATGAAACAATTTGTCACACAGCTCTTGATAAGAAGTCTGCAGCCTTCAAGTACCCTCGAGACTTTTTCCCTAAGCTTAAAAAAAGCTTAAAGCAGCTTTGTCGCAGTGGTTTGGGGCTTCTTGGGCAATCAAAAGGCCGAAAATTGTGTGTTACTGGTTGAGGCTCTGGTGAAGAACGACGGCAAAATGGGCTGCAGGATGTCCCTGAAAGTCCATATCCTTTATGCTCATCTTGATAAACATGGGAGCATTCTCAGAGGAGCAAGGCGAGTGCTTACACCAAGATACTCGTATACTGAGCTTTGACTCCGCTACCAAGAAGCGTATATGAAAAACATGATGGGAGACAATGTTTGGGGGCTGATACGTTAAAGTGATTTACATTACAGTCGCAAATGTCGAAACATTGCTCACTTCTAAACATTTTTGTATAACTTTAGTATAAATACATGTAAATCTTGATTTATATTTTGTTTTATTCAGACCTTATGTAAATGAAAATTGGCATATTTGCCTGTTTTTACATAGAAAATAGGTTAATTTCTAAATTTCATTATCCAGGCCCCAAAAGCAAAGTTTGGGGGAAATAATGGCCATTTCCTGTACTTTAACAACATAAGCAATAAAGAAATAACACATACTATCCAGGAACAAAATTTGTGTTACAAATGTTTTTAGCTTATCTTATGACTACGAGTTCCCATGAATATATTACATACATATTAAATTACAAGATTCTAACACAACATTTGTTGTCTAAGTCAGCTATCCAATTGAAAAGTCGTTGACTTGAATATCTCACGATCAGAATGTTTACATTTTTTATGAAAATTTAATAACTGTGGTTTAACATAAAAATCACAATAAAACCCACTATTTTATCAGAAAAGTCCAAAAGTTGGAAGTTTATACTGTTATACAGTTTTCCGTCTGCTTGCTTGTTTGTTTTGGAATTTCGCGCAAAGCAACGCGAGGGCTACTTGCGCTATCCATCCCTAATTTACCAGTGTAAGACTAGAGGGAAGGCAACTAGTCATCACCATCCACTGCCAACTCTTGGGTTACTCTTTTACCGACAAATAGTGAGATTCAACGGCTGAAAGGGCGAACAGGTTTAGTGTGACAGGGATTCGAGCCTGCAACCATCGGAATACGAGTTCAGTGCCTTAACCACCTGGCCATGCCGGGCCTTTTTCCTCTGCCTACCAATTCAAAATTAGACGCCGCTATTGTAAACAAATCGTGTGTAATTTTACAAGAAACAAAACCAAACTAAAATAATGTCTTTTTTTGTAACAGAATACCTTATTTCTATATATACAATGCGATAAGCAAGCTACAAAATTAATTTTACTTTTATACTTTCATTGTTTGAAAACAGTAAAGTACCAATACTTTAATTTCATAATAAATTTTATATATACAAGAATATATTTCCTGGTTTCGTCATCATCGTTTCAGACAAATATGTTTTTGTACATATTTGTGGTTTGTCACTAAATTTTCAGTCTTCCTACGCACGGATAACTAACACCAGACGTCATCAACGGTTATTACTGGTTCCACTTATGAGAGACTAGAGATACATGCACAAGAGTTAACTTTTACAACAAAGCCTTTCATTGTAGCACACTGATGCAAAAAATAAAACAAAATAACTATCGTTTGGATATACATTCAGCTTTAAAATATCTGGAAGATTGTTCAAAGTGTGTAATGTTTTAAATGGAACTTATACATAAATACATACAAGCTCCAGGGTATGTGATGCCTCTAGAATAGGTGAGTAGCATTACATCATTAAATATGTCATCAGTGAAGTCCATGTTAATGTTGCTAGGGTGAAATACCATTTCCCTGTTACTTGTAACATTCAGTAATTTGTTAAGAGTCTTCTAGACTTAAAAAAAGTATTAAAACACTCACATATCAATAACAGTTTTTATCGTGGGTGGCTGAAGCACTACAAATAAGTATTTGTTTTCAATCTGCTGGAGTGTATTCTCCACTAATATATCATCACAGGATATTATTATAAAGATGACATCTCACTTTCAGCAACCTATAGCAAAGTTCACGGGAAGCCATAATGTAATTATCTTTATCATATAAAGAGGACAAACGTTTGAGACGTTTCACGTACATTTATAAAGGCATGCAAAGAGGTAATGTTTAATAGACAAACATTAACTTAGTTAATAGTAAGTTTCGTGAGGATAATAAGAGGTAAAGATAAAAAGTGAAATATTTTAATGACATATAAACTAGGGTCTAGTCTAACATTATTGACATATTCGAGAAAAACGATGAATTGTTCAGACATATTTTTGTACACTTTGTTGAATGAGTTTCACATTCTCGGGTTTAGTTGCTTTATAAGCTTCACAAAAAAACCCTACTCATTCGAATATTTAAAACCAGCTCCCTATTTATCTGTTGTATATCACACTGGTTTAATATTTTAAGAATTACGGCACTAGACAATAAGTTTTCTACAAGTTTTAATCATTATATTACTGCATTTCGTCGTCCATACGCATTAGATGCGTATATTTACTGATGCTTAAAATTTAACAGTTCTCTATTCCCATAAAAACAGATGGTAATAGCTTCTACTGTACGTATTAAAGCAAACCTGAAGAAACTAGACATCTCAACTGATGTATACCATTTATTGTGTTGTTCTTTTTTTACTTTCTGACTCCTGGTAAACCTCATGTTTCCGTTATCCACTTACCAGCCTGCAAACAAACAGGAAAAATTAAAATAAATAAAAATGAAATGTGTAAACCCATGAAACTTTTTTTTTTTGCTCTGAAAACTAAAATACGGCCCCTGGCACAGCAATCAACCATACAACCCTACGTTAACATAATGTTATACAACCCTGTTGTAAATGAAGTTGCATACCACTGAACATTCTGGAATTAATTATGTTGGTTGTGTTTAAAATTTCCAACCCATATCGGTCCCCGCTAGTACAGCGGCATGTCTACGGATTTACAACGCTAAAATCAGGGGTTCGATTCTCCTCGGCGGGCTCAGCAGGTAGCCCGATGTGGCTTTGCAATAAGAAAACACACATCCACTCCACACTATAATCATATATATATATACATTCAAAATAATTGTTAATATTGCCTAAGGATATAATGCAGAATATCTTAAATTAAGCACTTTTGAATATCTCATCGTAAACGGACTTATCAACAAGTTCACAGATTATCACGTGCTGCAACATGTGACGTCTTCGCGGTAATGTAATGCTTAATTGTACAAAGGATTCTTTTGAAAAGTAAAACTATTTAATTGTACAAATAAACAAACCAGTTATTTCAAGTTTTATTTGAGCCTATCACACACAAAGATGGTTCTTTACTGTGTGAACTGGAAATAAGATGTACACACCACTTCAAACACGATCATTCACTTTCCTGCATATTGTAAACTTATACGCTTCCATGGGTTGTTTATTATTATTATTTCCTTCAGGGAATATCTTCGTTGCTTTTAAAACGATTAGATAGACAAATTTTATTTTACACTATTGGGTCGTATGCATCCCAACTGTCAGCGAACAGGACTGCTAATCTGTGGTTCACGTTCTGTTGTCGTCAACACAAAGACGAAGAAATCGCCCTTCCCACTTTAGGCCATGACTGCATTAAAAGAGTGACAGTCAAATCCAATCGTTTGGTCTGGCACTGTTAGTCCAAGATTTTGCCGAAGGTGATGATGGCTGGCTGCCTTCCCTCTAGTTTGTCACTTCAAAATTAGGAACTTCTATCAAAAATTACACTCATGTAGTTTTGTGTGAAATTTGACAAAACAAGTTTTTCTGTCAGTTAGGTAAATCCATAGTTAGTATGTTGTTATACACAAAGCTCAACAACGGGTTATCTATGCTGTGCCCACCACGAGTGGAGAAATCCGATTTGTAGTTTTATAAATCTTCAGGCTTCCCGCTGAACCAGTGGGAGGGCACGTCTTAGATAAAACTTCAACGTGAAAAGTGAAACGTACGATTCTACCGCCAGAGGAAAACTAGTTCCGTTTTTTAAGTTCCTTGGTTTTACTTTTGTTTCCTTTTCCTCTTTACCCCACATGGTTAAGCAAACTTTATGTAGTGTAAGAAATTGTATGAAACAAACAGTAGAAACCCCTCCGTTTGAATCTTCTACTCAATAACACCTATCTAACACCTAAACTTAAGTAGTTGATTTGAGAAAACTAAAGATACTGAGCCTCTTAAGTTAAACTGATCCCACACAGTGGATAACGACATGTCTGTGGATATACAGTGCTATAAAGCGGGTTTCGATACTCGTGGTGGGCAAATCATAGATAGCTTTTTTGTGTAGCTTTGTGTTTAATAACAGACATACAAAAATCTAAGGTAAAAATTGACATTTCTGAGCTAAGAATAAGTCATCTCCTTAAAGATGGTCATGCATGGTCTAGTGGTTAGCTTACTGGTCTGTGAATCAGAAGAT
This sequence comes from Carcinoscorpius rotundicauda, assembly GCA_011833715.1. Taxonomy (NCBI): domain Eukaryota; kingdom Metazoa; phylum Arthropoda; class Merostomata; order Xiphosura; family Limulidae; genus Carcinoscorpius; species Carcinoscorpius rotundicauda. Next base: position 56,607,629 of record CM022395.1, read on the forward strand.
CCCAGATTTGTGTCTCATTGCTGCAAAACGTGCCTCGTACTTTATGCCCGTGAGTGTGCAATAAAACTTGTGATCAAATCTCATTATTAGATTAAAGTAGCCCAAAAGTTGGCATTAGGTGCTATTGATTAGCTAGCTGATTATCAGTCACAATCAGGGATATCTAACGCAGATACCCCTTGTTTAGCTGTGCACAAATTCCTCAAACAAACAACCAAATCCTTAAAGATAAAACAACTGATATATTTTAGGTACAATATCCTTTAAACAGAGTAATTAATCCCACAAAAGTAAATTAACTAATCCAGCTACGATAAAGTAACACTATGGCGTAGCTACTGATCCTTTTGGGATACACTAGCTGATCTTTGTAACCTGACGTAAGTGGTTTATCAAACACATTTCCACTAAGTTCAAGCATATAACTCTAAACGCAACAAACAGTATATTTAGTTGATCGCACTTTAAGAAACCGTTCCTGGGAAGAACAACAGAAGTTAATGTAACTCAAAATTACTTCAGAGTTTACATACCGGCCTCTCCATGAGTCCTTTCCCAAGAAACCTGGTTTCGACACCTTTGATGGGCAGAGCACAGATCGCCCAATGCGTAGCTTTGTGCTCAACTACACGTACACAGTAAAAGTAGACCCGGCATGGCCAGGTGGTTGAGGCACTCGACTCGTAATCCGAGGGTCACGGGTTCGAATCCCTATCACGCCAAACATGCTTGCACTTTCAGCCTTGGGGGCGTTATAATGTTACGGTCAATCCCATTATTCGTTGATAAAAAGAGTAGCCCAAGAGTTGGCGGTGGGTGGTGATAACTAGCTCCCTTCACAACTAAATCAGGGATGGTTAGCGCAGATAGCTCTCGCGTAGCTTTGCGCAAAATTAAAAAAAAATGAAAGGAAGGCATAATTGTGCTATATAATAGTTTGGTTGGTTGTTTTATATATATATATATGAGTAACTAAAACTTCTCAATCAGAGATAGATAGAAAATAATACAAACTCCCAAGGTCATTGTTTCGACAGTATGACTTATTAATCAGTGATGTCGAGAAAACCCACTTGTAGAGAAATATACATGAAATAACGACTCGTTTGGGTTGAGAAAATATTTTACGTAGAAGAGCGAACAACGTTTCGACCTTCTTCGGTCATCGTCAGGTTCACAAACTAGCCCTCGAGTAGCTTTGTGCGAAAGTTCAAAAATAAATCTAAATTTTTATATCGCGTTTTCCCTTTGAGTATACTACAGTTTATTGTTTTTACACCACTTTGAAATCATTGTATTAACAAAACTGAAGTAATAAATGCTCGAAAGTTTACTGGTTTGTCAGATAAACACTACTGAAACTGAAATAAACTATTTCAAAAGTAAATATGCAAGTTGAATAGGATTCTTCAAATAGACATGTTCATTCTGCAATTAATGTTTCCAGTCTTAGGACTATTCTTTCCTCACACAATTACGTACACACGATAAGGGTCTCATAAAAAAATTAAAAAAAAAAAGTTTTTGTTTTTTTTCTTTTCAAAACGGGCTGTTTGTATTAAGTTAGTAAGAAGCTGCCTAAGGCGGCTGTACCAAATATCTTCATGGGAACTTAGGCATCGGAATGTTGTAAGAAGAGCGAGTAATCCAGGGCGAACGAGTGGTGACAGTCAAAACGATGTTGGGTTAAAGCGCTAGTTTGAATAATTCATATGCTTTGACTTATAAAAGTCTTCGCGATCGATTTTGATACTATAAGCGCAGTTCGATGAATGATTCTCACGACTGTCTCCAATATTAACGATGTCGTAAGAATGCTTGTGGCTCACCATCATACAGGGTGGTCGCTAGAAAAGTGGAAAATTTGTCAAACAGCTATTTATTTTTACAAAGAATAACTTTTACAAAGTTTTTTTAAAGGCATATGTTATATTACACTCATAGATGCTCAAAATGCATTTTATGATATTAAAATCACGCATTTTATTCATGATGTAAAGAAATCAAAATAGAAATGAGTAAGCACGCATTTTATTCATGATCTCATCTGACCCTCAAATATTCCGCTTTTCTAGCGACCACCCTGTACTTCCAGAAAATAGCTGGCACTGAGAGCTTATAACTGAGTAAATAGTCTGGAATACCTTAACCATTCGATTGGACAGCAGTGAGGTTCTGGGCTTACAATGCTAAAATCTTTTGATTCCCAGATGTGAACACAACAAATAGTCCAATGTGGTTTTGGTTTGAAATAAATTTAAACCTTTATCGTATTTAATGCATGTTTCTAACTTTTCATAATATAAATCCCATTTTAAGACACGGTGTAACATCGTAAATTATTCGACCTCCTAGCATGAATTATTTGCCATGATTAACGGAGAATGTATCACGTGTTATGAAACACTTTCAACGTTGCCTTGGAAGCTGGGCAACAAATAATCAGTTTCCTTGGTGTCAAGGCCATTACCATGCATGCAGCACAGCGAAACCGCGGTTGTTCATCTAAGCCTAATTTGAGCCTGGCATAGTTCGGTGGTATAGGCGCTTGATTCGCAATATGAGGATCACACGTTTGAAATCCGTCCTCCTAAACATGCTCACCTTTATCAGTCGTGGGGGCGTTATAATGTAACGACCAATCATACTATGAGTTGGAAAAGAGCAACCGGATAGTTGATGTTGGGTGGTGATAACAAGCTGTCTTTCTTCTAGTCTTACACTGCTAAATTAGGGACGGCTAGCTCAAATAGCCTTCGTATAGCTTTGCTCAATATAGAAATTAAATTAAGCCTAATTTAAAAAAAAAACGTTGGAAATGTCGCCAACATTCTACACGTATTTTATGCTGATTCCCAGATGTGAACACAACAAATAGTCCAATGTGGTTTTGGTTTGAAATAAATTTAAACCTTTATCATATTTAATGCATGTTTCTAACTTTTCATAAACTTCCAGATGTGATTACAGGTGCTTTTTACGTTTAGTAGCATCAAGAAGAGCTGTTACATGTTAAAAATTAAACAGTTTGAAAATCATATACACTTAATATCGACTCGTAAAATGAGATCAAAATGATAACATTTACAACAAACTGGACCGGGATATAGGTTCAATACACAAGTGGCATTATAAATTAATCATATTTTACTAAAACTTGAAAACAGGAGAAGAGGAGGAATAGGATAAAATAATTATTGTCTGGTGGTTTTGAGCAGCAGACCAGATGCTGCTATGACAACCAGCTAACAGTTATTTATTGTTATGTATGATTATTTCTCCACTTATAAATTTTTCAAACGTCGGGGTGCAGGATGTTTCTTTGATAAAGCTCTAGGTTTCACATCAAGAGCTCGAGAATTATCACATATGTTTTGCAGGTCGCTTCTCGTAAAAATATAAGAAATACTCAATCCAAATTTTCAAGCACTTTTACCTTTCGTTCTGTAGAACATTACATGATAGATTTTCTGTGTATGGTGAAACATATAACGTCTATACCTAAACTTTTAGTGAGAAACTAACATTAAAAATTCTAATATAATGAATTGTTGAATGGTGCGTCTGCCACCAACACAAATGAAGTATTCGTAACAGTGTCACAATAAATTCAAACGTTCAAAAAGGTTTAATATGTACAGATAAAAATGAGAAAGTTCCCAATGGCGCCGCTTTATGTTTTTGGACTTCGATACCCGAGGTGGACAGAACACAGATTTGTTTGTTTGTTTTGTTTTTGAATTTCGCACAAAGCTACTCGAGGACTATCTGTGCTAGCCGTCCGTAATTTAGCAGTGTAAGACTAGAGGGAAGGCAACGAGTCATCACTACCCACCGCCAACTCTTGGGCCACTCTTTTACCAACGAATGGTGGGATTGACCGTCATATTATAACGCCCTCACTGCTGAAATGGCGATTATGTTTGGCGCAACGGGGATGCGAACCCGCGACCCTCAGATTACGAGTCACACGTCTTAACACGCTTGGAGATGCCGGACCAGAGCACAGATAGTCCGTTACGAAATATCGTGCTTAATTACAAACCAGGGCCTGGCATGGCCGAGCGCGTTAAGGCGTGCACTCGTAATCCGAGGGTCGCGGGTTCGCGCCCGCGTCGCGCTAAACATGCTCACCCTCCCAGCCGTGGGGGTGTATAATGTTACGGTCAATCCCACTATTCGTTGGTAAAAGAGCAGCCCAATAGTTGGCGGTGGGTGGTGATGAATAGCTGCCTTCCCTCTAGTCTTACACTGCTAAATTAGGGACGGCTAGCACAGATAGCCCTCGAGTAGCTTTGTGCGAAATTCCAAAAACAAAATAATTACAAACCAACTACAAATAGATATCAGATAGTTTCTTACAACCAATGCAGCAGATTTTACGTTGAATTAAAAAGTCTGTAATTATTTCTTCTTATTGACTATATTCTTGTACTATCCCATCGAGAATACGAAATGTTCTATACAGTTACTATCGAAACACTTCGATTAATTTCATTGTAAAACAATGGTTTAGTATTTATTTAACAAATATACTAAATCCATCATTACTGGTATAAACACAGTTAGGAATTAATATTTATATTTTCGGATTATACAGGAAAAAAGCAGAGATTTCTGTTTAAAATGTAGATTCTTTCGTATGAAACTTCTGGTTCATCTTATGTACAAAACAAATATTTCTGGTCTTTTTGTTCGATCTGTGCATTACGATTACTTTTTTCTTAAAATAAAAGTAGCTTACACACAAAATATCGTGTCATCCCATAAGTAATATCCGAAAATTTAACACAGAAAGTGCATTATCACTTCTCTCTTTGTAGAAAGCTTTAATGACTGAAATATGCAGTAGAACGTGTATAAAAATATTTAGACAAATAAAAGAAACTAACCAAATTCCACTTTTTCAGATCATTAATCAAATAAACCCTTATGAGGATGGATGTGTCTGAGAAGTACTTTAGGCATATAATGATTTATGAGTTTATAAAAGCAATAGTGCAGCAAAATCTACAAAAAACATTGAAGATGTTTATGGTGCGAAGTCTCTCAATGAAAGAAAATGTCGAAGGTGGTTTCAGAAGTCCAGTTCAGGTGACTACAGCTTAAGTGATGCTATGTTTATGTCGTCATGTTGAGTTTAATGATAACTTGCCGCTACTTGATGAAAATTGTGTTGCAACAGTTGAAGAACTAGCACAGAAACTTAATTCAACCCATTCAACAGTTCACCATCATCTGCAACAGCTTGGAAACATGTCAAAACTTGGAAAATGGATTCCTATGATTTGACAAAAGATGAAAAATGGATACATTATTAAAATGTTAAGCACCGCAGATAATGGCTCAGTGCTGGCAAGCTGGCTAAAGCATAGCCCAAATTGGACCTTCATCCTAGAAAATTCTTGTTAAACGTTTGTCGGGATATTGTTGCTGTGATCCACTTTGAGTTGCTGCCACTCAATGTAACGATTACGTCAGGCTTCTATTGTCAACAGTTAGAGTGCTTGAATGTTGCAATGAAAGAAAAGAGGCCTGTTTTGATTAAAAGGTGTTGTGTTACACCAAGATAATGCACGGATCACATCTGTAAACATTGAAGAGCTAGACTGGGAAACATTCCAAAATCCTCCTTATTCTCCAGACCTTGCCCCATCTAATTATCATCTATTCCAAAGTTTGCAGAACTACCTTAATTGTAAAGAGCTTGGAACGCGTGGAGATGTTAAAACTTTTAAACTCATTACATTCTTTTCCTCCAAACACCAAGAAGTTTATAGAAGAGGAAACATTCAAAATCTTGTAAATCATTGGCAGAAAGTAGTTAATAATAATGGAAAATGCACTGTTGATTAAATAACATTAAAAGCGTCTGAAATCCTCTGTTCTTCTTCTGAACCTAAAATCGGACATTATACATATATATTTACCAAACGTATAAGGTTCTTAAATTCATACATTTGTTACTGCAATTATCTGGTCATGAATTATGGCGTCAGACCAGGAATATGGCAAACATTTGCTGCACGATTTTCCGGTAACACAGGAAAATGTATTTACAGTGAGTGGGCTTTGGAATAAGTTTTCTAACTACAAGGGCAAAGGAAATATACTATACATTACTTTTAAACGATTATGTTTACCCCTTTGTCTCTACAGTACAGTCGTCCTGTTCGTTTCCTTATCTCTCTCTTAACTGTAAACAGCTCTAGCGTGTTTGATAACAACATACTTAAGTAAATTTTCTTTTCTTTCTCAAAAGCATCTCCGAATTGCTTGGTACGTAAAAATTTTCTATTTCTTGTGTTATTGTTATAATTTCATTTAAATTCCGTACTGTTAGAAGGTATGTCACGTAATTTACTTGTTTGTAGTTCAGCACAAAGCTACACAATGGGCTATCTGCGCCCTGCCTATTACAGGTATCGAAATCTGGTTTCTAGCTGTGCAAATCCTCTGACATATCGCTGTAAAAATGAGTGGCAATATATATCATATAAGATCTATCAATAAAATTATCATAAAAACAAAGATCCAACTATAAAACTATCAAGTTTCATTTCTTTTTCTAAGAAAGCGTAACTAAAGTAACAATACTAACATGACTACTGATAATAGAAGCAGGACGTTCATTGGCCATAAAAAGAACACAGCAGCTTAACAACAGGAAACAATTAATTTTAGTGAGAAGAAGGTGGGAAAATGTTTGGTGTGTAGAGACGTGATTTTTAAAAGAGATACGTAGTCAAATTTCTATAGATGAATTTGTTTTCTGTTCATTAAACATTCGATACGAAGTAGTTAAAAAACAAGATAAAATGTTCTCTAGTTGTTTTTTTACACAATTTTTGTTCGGGACGCAGATTCAGTCCATGCAGTCACTATCATGTTGAAGTAACTGCCAATCCCGACTTAACTCCATACTGATTGTTGACACGAGAGTTCGAAAAGGTCTCAGTTATTTCCATATTCAAAAACTTTAGTCTTGCTACGCCCTACTGACGTAAACCCTCCCTAATAGAAACATGAGCAAGTCACATTAGGTGCGGCTTTAAAAGTTAAAACATCTGAAACAGGTCAATTACGACAACACGCATATTTAAGAAATATACACATATATATAATGTGTTTAAATAAAACTGTGCATCACGTAGTAAGATTGCAATAAAATAAACTATTAGAAAAAAAATACAAGATTTCTTTAGCAAAAAACCCAAATCTATAATTATTGCAAAACGGTTATAGGCACTTTTTTAACAAATATAAGGAACATGTGTGCGTTTAATAGTAAAGCCACCTCGACCATCTGTTATGTCACTGAGGGGAATCAGACTCCTGATTCTAGCATTGTAAATCAGCAGAGTTACCTATGTTCAATCGTGTGACTCGCGTGTAAAGCGTACAAATTTATATTTCCTGCAGGAATCGGTATTTCTATGTCTTTAAGCCTGTAAACATCTTACTCGATGGATATATGGTAACTAGTTTAACTGTCAACTTCTTTTATTATTTTAATTTCAGTAAGCTGACCACTAATATTTCGATGTAGACTTTCTATTTATCATATAAATTACCTGAAACATCTCAAAAGCATAATATGACAAGCACACCAACACGGTTTTACGTGGAAAATATTTATTGTTTTCAAAATACTTTTATAACTTCTTGTAATAAAAAAAACGTATAGAATAAAACATTCAGCTTAAGCCCAGAGTTTTGGTTTCGTTTTTGAAGAGAAACTTATTGGAAGCATATGTTGATAAAAAAAAGGTTTTGGTTTTGTTTTGAAATGTAGTGCTTCGCAGCTCTCAACAGTGTTCATGAAATGATGAAACTGATACCTACACGTGATAAATGTGAACTTTGTCTAGAAGTTTGTAAGTTCCAGTTGTAATCTATAAGAGTATGGAAATATTCGCCTTATGAAACAAAATTTTTTCGTTGAAAATCTACAACAAAGAAAACATACATTGCAACAATAAAGCTTTACATACTTAAATATAAAAGCTTTTACACAATTGCCCATCATAAAATGTTCAAACATTCATCTCGTACAGAGAATGCTCCGAAAATGGCAAGTTTATTATTATATATATTTACTAATGCTGCAAACGTATATATTATATGAGTTGTTATTTAGCTATTTTCTGGTCAGTTCTGATATTCAGCATCAGATGGCCAAAAACCTTAAGTTTAAAAAGTGATGTGTTACTCGCTTGAAGAACTGTTTAGAAAGTCGGTTGCTCACATCAGAGAATTTCCAAACAAAACGTTTTTCAGGTCATTCATATCGACAATAGAAGGAGAGTAAACAAAAACATTTATTTGTATTCAAACAAACACAAACTTTCGACAGTCAAATAAATACTGAGTTATAGAATGATTCAAATAAATATTATCTTGACCTCATATTATTCAGTGGGTTTGAGAGCTTACAATGTTATGATTCCAAGTTCGATCCATGCAATGGACATAGCGCATTGTGCAACTTTGTGCTTAAAATAAAACCAAAATTATCTGTCACTGAATCAAAATACTTCTTAACGTAAATACAATGTATATGTGACAATTAACATGTTAATGGGGTTTAGCAACGATCAATGCTCAGTCTCTCCACCCTTCAGTAACGGAGTCATCCCTAATTCCAAACCATCGACCACAAGAAAGCACCCGACCGGCAACAGCCTCTTCCCAACACAAATATTTACGATTGACGTGTTTTAAACCTTTCGCGTACTTTTACGACAAATGTAACATAAATAGGAACGGAAAACCACTGATATTAGAAACAGCCTTTTAATTAGAACCTACGATCCTAGAAGCACGTACAGCTATGACGACAAAGAAATCCGTTGTCGCGTTACAATGAAGAACAAACAGCGTAGTCATTTAGTGGTTTCACACTTTCGACACTGCAGATGGCGTAAAAGTTAGTAAACCTTATATTTCCCGTCTAGGGAAGGGCCTTTTTAAAAAAGTATGTGATGATTTTTGATGTCATTAGAATTTAAAATTTCCGCAGCAATGAAGTGACCATATTTAAAAACTTCACCAATAATCTATTTTTCTCTTTCAGTTCTTCTTTAATATTTTCAAATAAAAAAAAGAAACAGATCTTAACAGTAAATGAGCGGCAAATAAAACGGCTCTAAGTGGTTTTGTGTTTGTTTGTTTTTACGAGTACGGAATTTTAGCTCATATCTCCAGCATCTCTCGATCGCTGTAAGATATAATTTCAGTTTTAGATTCAAGAGTTCAAACCTTTTTGGTTCATTACTTCATCATGTCTAAGATCTCCTCGATTAATTTATTCGAATCCTACCTACAAGATTTTCAATTTGAGGGTGAACTGATAGAGTTCCTGATGAATAATAAAATCGTATCTGGTATACGCGTGTTCCAGCTTGATACTGCTGGCGCACAAAATTATAGCCAATAGAAAAGGAAACAAAGGTCTCATAGATTAACTCATTTTAATCCTGTCTAAAAAATGTCAAGTTTCGTTGCTATTGAGGATTTCCTCTTGTTTATTCGAGTTTAAAGTGTGATAATATTCTAAAACAAAGTTATTTCCTCAAAATTATAGTAAATCATTAAAGCAGTGGAAAGTGTACGAAAGTACAGTTCTAAAACCTGGGGTTGGATTCTCTCTGATAGACACAACAGATAACCCAATATGGTTTGGTCTTGAATAATCAAACCAATCCTCAAAATATTTATAGTTTGGAATAACTAAAATTTTTGTGAAAAAAAGCGAAGTTTTCTCGAATTAAAAGCATAATAATAAATGTGATTAAACTCCACAATCTTGGGGCCTGGCATGGCCTAGCGCGTAAAGGCGTGCGCTTCGTAATCTGAGGATCGCGGGTTTGCGCCCGAGTAGCGCCAAACATGCTCGCCCTCCCAGCCGTGGGGGCGTTATAATGTGACGGTCAATCCCACTTTTCGTTGGTAAAAGAGTAGCCCAAAAGTTGGCGGTGGGTGGTAATGACTAGCTGCCTTCCATCTAGTCTTACACTGTTAAATTAGGGACGGCTAGCACAGATAGCCCTCGAGTAGGTATGTGCGAAATTCCAAAAAACAAACAAAAAAACAAATCCACAATCTTAAAGAACCAGATAACGTGAAATATTTACAAGAACGGTAGAGGTCATACCACAACAACATTAAAAACAAGGGGAGATTAGGGACAATAGAAGTCAGTTCTTTTATCGCTGGCAGTTCTTTCCTAGCTATGAGGCCTGGCATGGCCGAGCGCGTTAAGGCGTGCACTCGTAATTCGAGGGTCGCGGGTTCGCGCCCGCGTCGCGCTAAATATGCTCGCCCTCCCAGCCGTGGGGGTGTATAATGTGACGGTCAATCCCACTATTCGTTGGTAAAAGAGTAGCCCAAGAGTTGGCGGTGGGTGGTGATGACTAGACTGCCTTCCCTCTAGTCTTACACTGCAAAATTAGGGACGGCTAGCACAGATAGCCCTCGAGTAGCTTTGTGCGAAATTCCAAAAAACAAACAAACAAATCCTAGCTATGAACCAAGATTGAATGCGCTTACTAGCTAACTGATTGTGAATATAAGCACATTCTGTCTCTTGTCTAAGTAAACTTTGAACTTTCTTGTTCTTACCTTGATTCATACTCTACTTTCTTTTCCTCATTATTTCTGTTATCTCCATATTTTGTCTCTTTCTCCCTTTTGTTCCTTTATGTATTTAACTTTCATTACGTAAAATATCGTGAAAGTACTTTTTAAAATAATCTTAAAATCTTTCCCACGCATAAATTAGATTGCTTCTACTATCTATTTGATCAAGGATCATGGTCTTAGATTGAACTATATTGCTTATAAACAATACATGCATTATAATGCAACATTTGCTGATAAGTATATTGCGGTTCCGGCATGACCAGGTGGGTTAAGGCGTTCGACTCGTAATCTGAGGGTCACGGGTTCGAATCCCCGTCACACTAAACATGCTCGTCCTTTCGGCCATAGGGGCGTTATAATGTGACGATCAATTCCACTATTCGTTGGTAAACGAATAACCCAAGAGTTGATGGCGTGTGGTGATGACTAGATGCCCTCCCTCTAGTCTTACACCGCTAAATTAGGGATGGCTAGCGCAAATAGCCTTCAGTAACTTCGCGCGAAATTAAAACAAAAATTAAAATACTAATAATCTGAGCTCTATTATTATTCTTTAGTGCTGTTTACTTTTAAAGTTTAACTTATTTTAAATAAGTCGCTGAAGGAAACATTCTGACAACAGTATATACAGAATACAGCGTTCGGTTCTAAAATAATTAAGAGCAATGGTTTCGTGTTCAATGTTTAACTTTTCCTACTGTTGACATAAATCTGAAAAGATCACAGTTTCTCGTTAAGCCTGAAATGTTTGTTTGTGTGATTGCTGGAACGATTATTGTCAGAAAAAAACTACTCGAGACCTTTAATTTCTTGAGACGTGGGATAAAGAGGGACATGTGGTTATAATGAGGAAAACAATTTTCTGACAAGCACACAACATAAAGGTTCTGTGTTAAAATATTATGATTTCTAAGTATTATTGCTATCTGCAAATAATACCACGCAGTAACTCCTACAATATTTCAAGAAGGTAACATTCAACGTATTTAGTGTTTACGACATAATCGAATGGTATCTTATATTCTGGATTAGGCATGAGAGTAAACATTTCGATTTATGGTGGTTTATGTTTTTATTGTACATAACTCTTGTTAAGTTTTCTTCAATAAAAGTTCAAGAAACAATTAATATATGATATATTTTATTACATATATGATGGCCGTGGGTGTATTGCCAACACGTGATGTTTGTTTCAAATAGCATCCAGATGTTTCAGGGCAAAGGCGTGGCTGAAACAGAGAGGATGTGGGTAGGTGTAATTAAACTTGAAATAAAACACTTTCTCCGATTATCGAACAAAAAGTTGATTTGATACTGTTGTTGTACATGTTTTTGTTTTTGTTTTTTATTTGTTCGTTTACTTGCGTTCTATCAGTGTAAATATTACTATTCTATACCAGCAATACAAATATATAAAAAGATTTCTTATCGAGAGGGCGGAGATTCTCACGGTCTCTGCTTGTTTGACGTCTTTGCAGGTGTCACGAATGTTGTATCCACGTGCAGGTGACTTACAAAAAAAAATAAATATAAAATCTCGCTGGAACCTAAGGTGAGCTATTTTCAATTACACAAAAATAAGAATTCGTTAAGTATGCATCGTATACCACTGCAAGAAAAACGAGTAGATTAATTTGACTCTACCTAAGTCCTTGTAGGTTATTTTAGTGATATGCTTAACCCTAAATTGGCTACGAAACGAATTTAAATATATTTATCCTGGAAGCAGGAGAGTTATTATATAACCGAATTAATATTTCATAGCCGTAAAATATTCGAACATGTCGCAGGTTTCAAATGGAAAAATTTACATCTCAGTGTCTTCTAACATTTCTAAGCCCATAACAGACCTGCCAACCTAGGGAATATAAAAAACGAGAATTCTAAAATCAAACACCCATAAATCTGAATATTTATAAAAGTTACTTTATTTCCTTTTCAAACCAATAATAAATGTCTATTACGATGTCTTCAATATTTATTCCAATAACCTTACTGAAAGAATCATTAGCGTCACTGGCAACAAGTAGGTCTAGATGATAGAAATATCAAACAGCATAAATACTTGAAATTCTTATCTAAAAGCCTTGGCGAAGTGTAGTTCTTGCACTGGTACTGTCGACATTAAGGATTACTGCATAATTCCAAGGAATTGAATTCTTTTCAAACTTTTCATTAATACTGTCAAATATAGCACAGGCTATACCGGAGTCTTCTTCAGTTGAAAGATAAATACAATAAAAGTGACGAGTGACAATTGGTTGTCTTGGTGTCAAACAAGTGAATGCTTACTGGATTCATTTTATGCAACCCAGAGTAATTTCAGCCATCTCTGTCAAAGCTAAAATGATGAAACTTGTAGTGTTATACAAGGGTTGTGTGTAAACCAATAGCCTATGGCAACATGTAGTACAGATGAAGATTTTGTATGAGAATGAACATATTTGGAATAAATCTTACTGACAGGGAATATAGTTTTGAACAACGACCCTAAGCGATAAGTTATTTCAAGAGTGAGATTATGTTGTAACAATAAGTTATTCAGCAACACTTCAGCTTTCAAAGTATTTTGATGTGTTAAATCTCCTAGGGTTGATAGAAAAAATGTTCATGCATGGTTGCTTTCTCAAACAATCCATATACGTTTTGTGGTTTCCTGTTTGCAGTGAACTTTTCATCTCTTAACCCTTGATAGCTACAAAGAACGTTTTTACCACAACGTACTCTTCTTGCGAGGAACAGCTCTAACGGGATAATTCTTAGCATTGTCATAAATACAACAATAATTAGCTGCACCATCTTAGTTTTTGAAGCTGCCTCTGCATTGTTATCATCCTCTTCGCTCAGTCTCTCTCTCTCTGTTTCATGTTCCGTCATCGCTCAGTCTCTCTCTCTCTCTGTTTCATGTTCCGTCATCGCTCAGTCTCTCTCTCTCTGTGTTTCATGTTCCGTCATCGCTCAGTCTCTCTCTCCTTGTTTCATGTTCCGTCATCGCTCAGTCTCTCTCTCTCTCTGTTTCATGTTCCGTCATCGTTCAGTCTCTCTCTCTCTCTGTTTCATGTTCCGTCATCGTTCAGTCTCTCTCTCTCTCTGTTTCATGTTCCGTCATCGCTCAGTCTCTCTCTCCTTGTTTCATGTTCCGTCATCGTTCAGTCTCTCTCTCTGTTTCATGTTCTCTTCTTTGTTTTGGTGCGGAATTACGAAACTATCAATTCGGTGATAATCAGTCAAAAGCAATTTTGCGATTTTTGTGCTGGACCTTATTTGGGTAGCGGTAGAGAGTCTACTTTCACTTTTTCAACAACAAATACATGAAAGTTTTGTGAAAAATGTGTAAGAAGCACGTTTTGTAGTGAGAAGCAAAATCGTGTGAACTGGTAGATATGTCATAAATTTATGTCTGAGTGATAGAGATAAATGTCTATATGCATTCTACCCGTGAAACTCCACAATGTTGACTGCATGTCTATTAAACCTCATAGTCTAGCGATTAGAGTAATCGACTCGAAATTTTAGGATTGGGATCAAAACCCATCGTCGAATATGCTCAAACTTCTAGTTCTAGGGTCGTTACTGTGTGACGGTAAATTCAACTATTCATTATTCGAGAGCAACTTAAGAGTATGCAACAAGTAATGGTTGCACGTTGTCTTTTCTGTGGTCAGTAGTTCATAATTAAAGACGTGGCAGGCCCCCCAGTGGCTCAGCGGTATGTCTGCGGACTTACACGCTAAAATCCGGGTTTCGATACCCGTGGTGGGCAGAGCACAGATAGCCCATTGTGTAGCTTTGTGCTTAATTCAAAAAACAAACAAACAAACAAAGACGTGGCAGACAACCTTAGTAGCTGTACCATAAACAAACAGTTAAATGTCGGTTTTGTTTATCTTGCAGTGTTACATTTAATTAAGACCTTTGAAAGACACATGAACGATAAAAAGTAACAAAAAACAAAACATATACTAAGACTTTTATTTCAAGTGTAATAAAAAAATTAAAGTTCATTAAAACAAGTAACTAAATTCTGTTAGTTTGACTTTCTTGTTTCAAATATATTATTTGAAGCATTAAGACTTTCTATATTTCTCTAGCTAGCTAAGTTAGGCATATATCGAACCTAGTTGAGTTTATAAAACTAAATTTTTTTATTATATTTGTTTATTTGCCTCTTACTAGCTACATTTTTGTGCGTTAGGATTACAAAACATGGAGCGCGCGTATGCATAATTCTATTTTATTACTCATCAGAATCTCTACAAGCTTATTTTCAAATCCAGTTATATGCTCAAAGTAGCGTATCGTCTTAAATATATATATATATACACCAGTAACCTTTTCGGTACAAAAACGTATGTATTGGAGCCACAAATTGAAGAATTCTGTGAAAGAATGAGACTGATAACGTATCGTACGCCTGTCTGGAAAAGTCACTTACTCATTCGTTGAAATAGTGATTTTTTTATTCACTCCTTAAACACGTATAGAGTCAATCAGCACGTGTGTCTGAAGTGCTTAGATAACTACTTACCAATATGTGTTATCCAAGAATCACAAGAAATCTGGTTAGCCCTGGCTACGAGTGAATGAAGCTTGGAAGTGCCTCCGAATTGCCTAGTTGTGGTGCCAGGAGAAATTTCACCAGCTAGGTAAAGGAATGCTCATGCTGTCATTATGCAGCTTACCGTTTGGAATCCAAGCAACTTAACTGTCCGTACAGTGGTGTAATGGAAGTTGATTAACTTCTAGTAATACTTTGTAAATTGAGACTATCTGCTCACCTCCTTTATAGAAAAGGTAGCAATGGACCGTTTCCTTAAACATCAAGCAACTGAAGGCACTGCTAAGCCTATTCATAGATAGACAAATAACACAAATTACTGAACTCCCCGTTCAACTCCAGTTATCTGAGGAATACGAATATGAAAAGTAGTGTGAGATCATTGTAAAAAAGGAACTTAGAAGATTACTGACAGAATTCATTCACGAGTTTAGAAGAGCAACTGATCAGTTGGGTCACAAATGTACAATATTAAAATAATGTATCTTCCATCTAGCATCCACTTATACGTTATCATAGGGCAGTTGTGACTTGTTTCCTAGTGAAGAGAATTAAAAAGGCAAAGAGAAAATCATCTATTGTTCTGGGAATACATATAATGTTTTGTTACACGACTGCTGAAGAAGTAATCTAAAGTTTAAGCTGTGTATAGCCTTCTGAGACATTAATATACTGAATAGGTTCCTATTACTAATAACAAAAGCATGCCTGTCCTCCTTATCATACGTTCAAAGATTCAGTTTGCTGAACCTGCATCAGGTTGCTGGCAGGTGATTCAACAGTTATTAAACACATTAATATCTCAAACAACACTGGTGATCAAGATTGCCAGAAATTGTAAAACACGTGTAGCCCAAATGTAACTGTACATCAGACCAAAATTTATTTATCTTAACTAGCTCAATAAACACCAGATATATCTTACCAGTTTTTCGCCATTATTCCTCGCACGGTAAAAAAAAAAAAGAAAACAATACCCAACTGAGTAGAAGCCTGCTTAATCTTACAACATAGTTGATGATTTATAAGATTTCAGAATTAGGCCTTTCCAGCTCTACCGAGGTTAAGTCATCTGTGAGCATCTTATGGAGTTGGTTTTCTGTAGACTCCATTTGAAATAATTGTCTTGTCTACACAGATTACTTACTAGACTTCAAGAAAATCTGAAAGATAACTTAGAATAGGTTAACATTAGTTCTATAGAGATCCAGGACATAGATCATACGTTCATGGAAGTCTAAGTTAACCTTTACTGACACAATTGGTCAAGACGTAACTGGTAATAAACCAGATACAGTCTAAGCAGGGTAAGATTTTACCAAACCTGTTAACCTAGGAAAAGAAGCAGGGGCTGAAGATGGTACAACGACTCATAGTTCGGGGTTAAGACAACTTTTTCCGTAATAGCAAATTTGTAACTTTTCACAAATGCAGGGTTTTAATATTTGTGGGGACAGAGCACATATACCCCGAGCTTTGTGCTTAACTTCAAGCAAATGCAAGTGCAGGAAATAAGGATCTACATATTATCTAAATAGGCCCAGCATGGCCAGATGGTTAAAGCACTTCACTCATAATCTGAGGGTGGCGGATTTGAATTCCCGTCACACCAACCATGTTCGTCCTTTCAGCCGTGGGGGAGTTATAATGTAACGGTCAATCTCACTATTCGTTGGTAAAAGAGTAGCCCAAGAGTTGGCGGTGGCTGGCGATGAATAGCTGCCTTCCCTCTAGTCTTACACTGATAAATTAGTGACGGCTAGCGCAGATATCCCTCGTATAGTGTTCTGAGATTGTGTTAGGAGGCACCACATACTTGAGAGTTATGTATATTTTAATTACAATTTGTAATAACTAAATAGAGGTTTTCCTATTGTTTACTATATTGTCCCCCTGTCGAGGAAAGTTAAAAATAACCAACTTGTAACCAGATTGCAGGAAGAAGTTCTGAGCCATTATACTGGTTGTTATCGTTAACTATTCTACAGTTCAGTCGTGTTTCCAGTTTTTCTTCATGTGAGGCTGTCAGAGTGGAAGTGTTTATCATGTTTATTTGTTCTCTGCAATGTAAACAAATTACAATAAAGAAATTTGAGTGTAATTAAAGCAATAATAAAAGTGCGTTAGTTACGATTCCCAAGCCCTCTCCAGTGTGTTGAAGTATTCTAAACATTATTGTCAGCTTATTCTACATATTATTTTCTGATGTTCTATGTATACATTTCTAAACATTATTATCGAGTGTTCTATACGTACATTTTGGAAATGATTTCAGCGAATAATTAAGAAGTTGCTTTCCAATGGCACAACACGAAAATTGAAGGTTCTATGATTTCGATGGATAAAGCGTAGATAGCCAATCAAACAAATGTAAGCTGTTTTCCCAGAATTCTCAAAATCTGTTCTTAATGTATTAGCTAAAACTTTCATGTACATTTAAAGCTATGCTCTTAATCTGATAATTATTGTAAGGACTGATACACTTGTGTCTTAATTGTTTCAACAGTATAGCCAAAATCATCCTGCCAGTGTCTTCACTGTATCATTTATCAGCGTCGTAACAAAATGTGAATATCGTACAGTATTTCAGTAAGCTACATGTTAGCTTATCGAAAAGGCAGTTATAAGGAACGTGAATTACATCTGGGTGGTGTTTCTATGGAAAGCATTTTGATTGACAAATTATCGTTCCAACTTACTACGCCCTACATTCTTGGATCTGAGTCAATGTACTCCAAAAATTGCGTTAAAAACTTTATCTAGGAGCTTCTATTCTATAAAAGTCATTTTATACGAAGCATGACTGTATGACTGCCACATCTTTACCACTTCTTTTATTTTAATGTACAAGTGATTTCTAATGACTGTTAAACAATTAAAATATACATTCAGCACATAGAATAACACAGGAATCTTCCATACAGAAAAATGCATCTTAACACCAGATTCCATTAGGAGTGATGTTTACTTTGCACTAAGGTCTCGCTTACTCGCTGAACAACAACAGGAATAACAACAATAATACGAGCGTAACAGTTATATTGTTGTCATATGTGCAACGTTGGAATTTAAGCGTATTGTAAATAACTCACTGGCTTTAAATGATTACATTATTACTTTTCTTCTACACTTAATAGCTTCATTACCTCCAATTTTATTCAAGGTTTTGGCTCTTTTGATTTATTCACAAACCATAACCTAGCTAGTTTTTCCATTAAGTGGGTGTTTACAGCTGTGTTTATAAAAACGCTGCGAAGATGAGATGTTACTCATGAGACAATATAATTCTGTTATGATAAAAAATATATAAGATGTAATTCTAATATCAATGCTTACAGAAATACTGCTCACTGCGAGCGGATAAAAAATGTTATAGAAATTAACTTTTATTGTCTTACGACCCCAAAGGAACCATTTGTGAAAACAAAAGTTAGAAATAATTCTATCTAGTGTATCTATCCTAACCCAACAGTATGAAGTTCACAAATAATTACAATTATTAAAGACCCGGCATGGCCAAGCGTGTCAAGGCGTGCGACTTCCTAATCTGAGGATCACGGGTTCGCATCCCAGTCGCGCTAAACATGCTCGCCCTTTAAGCCGTGGGGGCGTTACAAAGTAACGGTCAATCCCACTATTCGTTTGTAAAAAGAGTAGCCCAAGAGTTGGCGGTGGGTGGTGATGACTAGCTGACTTCCCTCTAGTCTTACACTGCTAAATTAGGGACGGCTAGCACAGATAGCCCTCGAGTAGCTTTGCGCGAAATTCAAAACAAGCAAAACAAAACAGTTATTGAAGTATTTTCAAAAGTAATGATTTGAAATCTTAGCTAATCATGTCAGTATTTCCCTAAAAGAAAACACTATGAAAAAACTTGTAGTTCAAGTTTTGTCTTTCAAAGCTAGAACAATATCTTTCTCTTGGAGAGAATAAAAACCGTACAGTGCCCATCATATTTCTTACAACTTCAGATACTGACAAGATATATATAAATATATTCCTCTCACGGACTACAGAAACCACACATGCTTGTACTTTCATACATTTTATGTTAACCTCAATCCACAATACTCCTCTCAGAGTTCCAAAATGGATAGTTAGTTGCCTGTCAAGTTACATTGTTCCAACCGTAATGAAATTTGACATATAACTTACAGAAAAACGACGCAAGTTCTTAATGAGTTTTAAAAATACACGTGAAATCAAGTCACAGATCTCCAAGAAAAAACTCAATAGTTTTCTTACAGCTCCGTGTAATGATGAATTACAGGTCTTGCAGTTTCAAATAAAGAAAACAAGTGTTGTTCTTTTAACTTTTCTAGAACAACACTTACCTTGTAACTAACTACCCGTATACTAAACAACATCCCAGTGCGGCAGAGGAGTTAGTTTTACATTACTCAATCCTTCAAGAGTGTGATAAGGATTATTCCTACCTTATAAGTTCACGTCGTTAACTTGTTCGATCCTTCAACAGATTGGGAAGGATTATTCCTACCCTATAAGTTCACGTTAACTTGTTTGATCCTTCAACAGAGTGGTAAGAGTAAATCCTATTCTAGGATTTGTTGTTAATGTAATCGGTCCTTCAACAGACTGGTAAGGGTGAGTCATCACCTCGTAGTTTATGTTAATGTAAACGATCCTTCAACAGAGTGATAAAAGTGAGTCATATCCTTAGACTTCATGTTAACATGTCGATTCTTCAGCAGAGTAATAATGATAGGATATAATTGAAAAGATAATGGTAGGATACTGACTATATTAACCTGTTATACGGAGTTAAAAGCCAAGAATGATAAAATTCAACATTGTTTCAACAAAGGCGTTGTTTTTGATAACATAAAAACAAAAGACCGCCCTCAGTGTTACAGTGCTCTGTCTGCGGATTTATTATGCTAGAATCCGATTTTCGATACCCGTGGCGGACTGAGCACAGCAATCCCACTGCGTAGCTTTATGCTCAATTACAAACAAACAAACAAAACATATTCCCTGAGAATAGATTCACACTCCAGAGTGTCTGAAACACCTGTATAAAAAGCACAGTAGAACTTCAGACACATTCTTCCAATTTGAAAGAAAGAAGTAGAATGTACCTCTATAATTCCAACGCGGCTGTTGTACCTGTCTACTTTACGTGAGTTTCCAATCTGTTAGTTCTTTTAAATTTTCATTAGATTATTTCAAATCAAATATGGGCCCGCTTTGCCAGGTGGTTAGGGCGCTCAATTCGCAATTTGAGGGTCGTGAATTCGAATCCCTTTCACACCAAACATGCTGGCCCTTTCAGCCGTGGAGACATTATAATTTGAGGATAAATACCACTATTCGTTGGTAAAAGAGTAGTCCAAGAGTTGGCTGTGGGTGGTGATGACTAGTTGTCTTCCTTCCAGCCCTACACTATTAAATTAGGAATGACTAGCGCAGATAGCCGTCTTGTAGCTTTTCAAGACCGATTTGAAGATCCCTGGTATTAGGTGAAAGGCTTTTTTGGTCGTGAATAAGCAGGCATAGTACGGTCCATATACTAGTATACACACTACTTTAACTCACAATTTCTTATAAATAATTCGAGAGTTTATCTTGTTTCTAATATTTGGACAAAGTTACATAAGAGTTATTAGCGCTAGCTGTTCCTAGGCATTGGAAGAAATGCATCTAACCAATAGCATTCAATCACACAGATTTGAGTGCCACTCTTATAATACATTTACGAATTTAAAATACTGAGAATGATCTCATGGCAAAGGAACGCGAGCCACGAACCAATGAGAATGTTAAACAGCCAGATATATAAGATAATTTGATCGTTTAATCTTGAGATATATTTAAGAATATCTGACTCCCAATCTAGTTTTTTATTTTGTAATGCCATACTGATATATACAAAATCGTACAATTAAGGTTAGATTCAATTCAATTACATATGCCATTTTCAAAGAGTTATAAGACACAACTACTAAAGAATTACCTTTGACATCGTGAAATAGCTCGATCAAATCTATACTTTTGGCTTTAGCACTTGAAGGTAAAAAAAAATAATTTTTCGTAAGGAATTTGCGTCTACTGATAGATGTCACAATTGATAAAGATTATTTGTTTTTTATATACTTTGCACTAAGTTGCTAGAAAACTGTTCCGCTTTAAAATGCCCACAGTTTGAAGGCTTATAACGCTAAAAAACGTGTTTCGATACCCCTTGTGTAGCTTTGTACCTAACAACAACTGTGAACAAAAACTGACTATTTAAAAGTGCTATGCTACCAGAAATCGTCAGTAACGAACAAATCTAGTGTAGTTTTCCAAATCAGTCAAATTTTAAAAGTCAAATGAATAGTTTAACTTCAAGAATT
Organism: Carcinoscorpius rotundicauda; assembly: GCA_011833715.1. NCBI lineage: Eukaryota > Metazoa > Arthropoda > Merostomata > Xiphosura > Limulidae > Carcinoscorpius > Carcinoscorpius rotundicauda. The sequence goes on from CM022395.1 coordinate 56,629,187, forward strand.
GACAACAGCACAAACGATTAAGTTTTAAGAATGAACAACATAAATACTTTAAGTTTAAAAATGGATAACATGAAGGCTTTATTTTTAAAAATGGACATCACAAAGGGTTAAACACTAAAAGTATACAACATAAAGGTATTACTTTTAAAAATGGACAGTATAGAGGGTTAAACTTTAAAAATGTACAAGAAAAACGTTAAACTTTAAGAATGGAACACATAAAGAGTCAAAATTTGAAAATGGACCAAAAGAGTGTGTAGTTAGTCGAGCTTTAGATACTAAAAGCCGAAGTTTAAGAGTGGACAGTAAAAATCTTTCTCAGAAATACCGTATATTTAAGGGTGGAGATCAGAACAGGCCAATAGGTATGTATCTGAGTTTAAGAACATACATATATAGAAGATGAATGTAATTGTTAGAAGTCAGTCCTTTGTAGCAGAGAACATTTCAAGTGTATTATAGAGCAAGAGGAAACGATACTAAACATTAGCTTTAGGTACAGGCGTTTCTATGCATTGGGTCCTCCAATTGCTAAAAACCGTGTTTCGATACCCGTTGTGGGCAGAGCACAGATAGCTCTGTGCTGAATTTCAAATCAAATAAACAAACGTATACATTGACTAATTCGACTCGTCACTAAGATAGGTCAATTGAAGCATCTTTATTGACATCAGCTGGAAACAACATGCCCATTTGGGGAGAAGAGGAAACTTTGTTGCTTCACATTGTAGTAAAAACCGCAACAATAAGGTCGAAACAACTTGTCCTTTCTCTTGACGATCTGAAGTGAAAAGCCGAGACTACACTCAATCATTGGGGTCTCTGCAGGCTCTTGTTAAAACTGTGCTTTTGACAGTAAACAGCAAAATGGCTAACTTTATAGACCAAACTCCCTTCATTGTTTTTCATAATAATCCCTCCTGTAAAGATCTGACACGTTCACGTAGATCAAATTTTTAAAACATTTATCGAAACGTTAACTTCTTTGTTCTCGAAGATTCTTTATCTGATAGAATATTCTTTATGTTTCCATTAGTGTTGGCCCGGCATGGCCAGGTGGGTTAAGGCGTGCGACTCCCTAATCTGAGGATCACGGGTTCGCATCCCAGTCGCGCTAAACATGCTCGCCCTTTAAGCCGTGGGGGCGTTACAAAGTAACGGTCAATCCCACTATTCGTTTGTAAAAAGAGTAGCCCAAGAGTTGGCGGTGGGTGGTGATGACTAGCTGGCTTCCCTCTAGTCTTACACTGCTAAATTAGGGATGGCTAGCGCAGATATCCCTTGTGTTGCTTTGCGTGAAATTCAAAAACAAGCAAACAAACAAATCCAGTGGTGTTTTCATAAATTTAACTTTCCCACCTTTTCAAACCTGTTTACTTGTTTGTCAAAAGTTCTGCACAACGCTACACAATGGGCTATCTGTACTCTACGCCTTAACCGACCTGGCGTAGAGGGGCTTTTTTATTACTCTCACAATGATATCGGAGAAATACGTGAAATTTAAACCTTGACTTTTTGTGATTTTTGGGATCCAAATTTGCAGAAGATGATATTAAATTATGAAAACTGAATATAAGTTTAAATAGGTTGTAATCCCACCGTATGGGTCTGTGATTTGAGGTACTATCTTCAGTCTCAGGTTTCTTACCTTAGAAAGGACATTGAATTGTTGGCAATGGTTCAGAAAAGAACTACTAAGATGATACCTGTGATGGAAAGGTTAGCATACATAGAGAGGTAAGATCTCTGAACTTGTTTTCTCTTGAAGAAAGAAGATTTCTAGATGGTCCGATTGAAATATTTAAATTGTCAAAATATCTTATAGGGTTGATGCATACTTTTCCTTTCTTTAGGGAGTTTAAAGAAAAACTTTATAAATAGTTTAATTCAGTGGATAGAACGACCTAGATGGATCAAAAATCTGTCCTTTGATGTTATGTAACATTAAAACAAATATTTATTCAGGCACAGTTGAAAGCAGCGCAAGGAACGACAATCGAATCTGTCTTATAGTTATTTGATCATAGACAATTTTTGACTAATTTTAAAGTTGAAAATGATATTTTTCTTTCACAACTGTTTCCAGAGTTGGACAAATACATACAAAGAAGAATATAGACATTAGGTTAAACATCAGTCAGTTCATGGTTCAGCAGAAATTTTACCATAAGTAGAGATATATAAAAAATATATAAAATCTGTGTACTGGGAAAACATTCCGAACTCATCGAAGAAGTCTTCTTCCGGAACAGGTGCACATAAAGCAACAAGAATTATTCTGCTTTGCGTTAATTAATTCTTCGTAATGCGTTAGAAAACCGAACCTTTCAATGTCGTGATTAAACGCTTGTTCACGTTTGCATGTTTCTATAACGAGCTGCCACACATTAGTACAACGACAGATTTACAACGCTAAATTCAGGGGTTAGTTTCCGTCATTGGGCTCAGCATATAGCCCGATGTGGCTTTACTATAAAAAACACACTCTAACGACCTGTCAACAACGATCAGACAGGTGTCATTAAGAAAGTTCTGTTGCCCAGTTTTTATGGACTCTTCTACGTTTCCTCTATCAAGTAAGCGCTTTTTCAAAGGGAGTCATGTGAATACAAATGAATATTCTGAAAATGGTAGTAATTCCTTGAATTTTTTTTCAAATCCGTGAAATTTGTATACTACCCAAACAAAGATATATAAATGAATGCAATGAATCATAGCTTTGTATCACAGAACGTATTTGAATGTCTGTTTTTTGCAAAGTTTTGTCTACTTTGTGTGACTTCATTAAACCTGACTTTGGGCGAATCATTCATTCCTATTAAGTAAAGCATCCATGTCATCTTTCTGTTCATCAGCTTTGTACAGCTTGGATTGACTGGTCCTGACCCAATTCTTGGATCCTTTTCGCTTCTGTTGGGTGAGCTTGACAATCTTAATATGTGCCATCTCTGTATTTTTTGCATATGCTTTCTTTCTCCTTTACTTATTTTTTTAGTTTGTCTTTTTATTCTCTCTATTTCCAGTATCTCTCCTCTCTTTTTTCTTATTTACGTTATTTTTTACAACACTATGTTTTTGTTACTTGTTTGTGAGAAACTTCAACAATAAATAAACACCACAAAGCCTACTTGTTTTATTATTATATGTATTAAGACAAGCCAATCATATATACATCTATATGTTGTTACAAAGTTAATCACTACAGTTATATCGAGAACTCTTGTATCCTGTGAAGGCCTGGCATCGCCTAGCGCGTTAAGGCGTGCGCTTTGTAATCTGAGGGTCGCGGGTTCGCGCCCAAGTAGTGCCAAACATGCTCGCTCTCCAAGCCGTGGGGGCGTTATAATGTCACAATCAATCCCACTATTCGTTGGTAAAAAAGTAGCCCAAGAGTTGGCGGTGGATGGTGATGACTAGTTGCCTTCCCTCTAGTCTTACACCCCTAAATTAGGGACGGCTAGCACAGATAGCCCTCGAGTAGCTTTGTGCGAAATTCCAAAAACAAAACAAAAAAACATATATCCTGTGACGGACTTACTATTATATATCTCTTTTAATATTGATGTTTAAAGTAAATTTATATTTAGAACTTAGTTGTTTGTTTGGAATTAAGCAGAAAGTTACACAATGGGCAATCTGTGCTCTGCCTATCACGGGTATCAAAACCCAATTTCTAGTGGTGTGAATCTGCAGACATACCGTTTTCCACTGACCGGCGAAATTTAGAAATGTACATAAGTTATGCTACTAAATCTATATTGTAAAATTCCCACGTATACAGCAAATTTCTAGAAGATTCTCAAATGTAAACATGTAAACATTAGTGTATCGTAAATAGTGTTGTGCAGACTGAACTTTTTAGAAACTCTCCTCACACCTGTAAGTATAACCAACGCGATGCGTTAAGAGACATCATATTTTACTGGTTTGCTACAGTTTCTAGAATACAAGCCTCAGAAAATATGATTGTGATTAACGCTTATTAGTCAGGTACTTTAGATATTGGACCAGGAATGTTTACAAATTTCGAACATTGCAGACCATTTATCTTCAGCCAATTCACATCGAACATTAATACGTTTATGGAAACATTACATAACTTCAGCGATAGAATAACTCGGCGTGTGGTCGGCGAAATAAAAACAAAACAAAAACATATGGTTAACTAGCTCCCTGTTAAATTAATTGTACCTCCATCAACCCCATGTCCGGCATGGCCATGTGGGTTGAAGCGTGCGACTCATAATCTGAGGGTCGCGGGTTCGCATCACAGTCGCACCAAACATGCTCGTCTTTTCAACCATAGGAGCATTATAATGTGACGGTCAATCCTACTATTCGTTGGTAAAAGAGCAGCCCAAGAGTTGGCGGTGGGTGTTGATGGCTAGCTGCCTTCCCTCTTGTCTTACCGCTAAATTAGGGACGGCTAGCGCAGATAGTTCTGGAGTAGCTTTGCGCGAAATTAAAAAACAAACAATCCATCAACCCGAAATTTATTCCCCCATCGTGAATCATCGCTAAGACACCAGGAAAGTTACAGGCTAGAAAGAAAACTCGGTATTGCTGGTAAGTTTGTAAGCTAATTTTTTGTAATAATTGTTATTGATGCAAATATGTTTCAATATACAAAAAAAGATAAGTGTGTATCACTCTTTTGAGCAAGTATCACAAATTGGACATATTTTAACATTTTATTAACTTTCAAATTTAAATTATCACTTAACTCAGTTTCAGGCTGTTTCAATTTATAATAACAGTCCAAACAGAGTGATTTAATTACTTTACAACAGAATCGACAAAATGAATTATTATTCTCTATTCTGTTGTTACAATACAGTCTATGATAATTTCACTTTTAAAAACATCACTATACGCTCTTTACGGCTACACTCACATGCACACCATCTAGGTCTATCTGTGTTTCTCACTAATTTACTTGAACTACATTTTGGACGCATATTTATAAATAGCCCAAATGAAGCCTAGAATTTTCCATACATTACAATATATTATGGCAAATAATACTGACGTAATAAAAATTGACAGAAAAGAAGCGCAACATGTTTGCATGAAGTTTTGTGTAAAAAACTGTAAAGGAGGAACAGAAATCCTCGAAATGTTAAGACATGCCTTTAGTGATGACTGCTCAAGTAAGGCTGTTGTTTGTCAGTGGATAAAACGCTTCCAAGATGGCCGGGAATCGGTCAAAAATGACCCACGTTCTGGGTGACCGACGACGTCCACTGATGAAACGATCGCTGAGGTGAAAGAAAAATCGAAGTGTTCGACTATTAACTGTCCCAAAATTGCTGATGAACTGGATATTTCCTGTGGATCACGTCAGGATTCTTCAACATGACAACACGCCTTCACACACTGCTGTGTCTGTTTAAGAATTTTTGTCAGAAAAAACATTCTTGTGATACCACCCACCCCATATTCTCCTGATCTTGCCCCGTGTGATTTTTCTGTTCCCAAAAATCAAAATTAAATTGAAACGAAAGAGATTTGATGACATTCCAATCATCCACAATAATGTGAGAGCAGAACTTAGTCACATAACAGTTGAAGACTTCCAGCATTGCTTCCGAAAATGGCAGGAACGTTAGAGTAAGTGTGTAATCAGATGGGGAGATTACTTTGAAGGGAATAGCACATAATACTGATGTGTGTATATTATATAATTATTCTTCAGAACAAAAGTGAAGTATTAGATCTTTTTCATCACACCTCACCTCGTAAAAATGTTTCTTTATGTCTGATTTTGTGTCATACTCCATTCTTTTCACGGTTTACCTGGTATGTTGTATTTTTTGTTGTTGTTTAATTCTTATTTAACACTACTAACATATATTAGGACTTTCTTTGAAAAGATATTTTGTTGTTGTTGTTGTATACGTTTGTATCGTACATGAATTAACCTCATGAGACAATTTAATCTGAATCATGGGATTAATTATCATTATCATCCCTATAGAAATAAAACAACAACAACTTTTCACACAAAGTTTCTTAAAACCAAATGTCCATGCGTTTTTTCAAACTGTGGAGAAAATCTACTTAAAACTAAACTTTTTTCACTGTTTGCAAATTACTTTGGTCACTAGAAGACTGGGTGGTCGGGGTCTGAGTGATGGAATGCGGATTTACGAGAAACAATGTGCTACGCATGCTTGTTGAATGTGGGGAGGAAGGAGGGGGGTGAGTTGGCTCGCTAACTCAGCCAGTAAGAAAACCTTGAACAAGTCACGAAAACAAAAGCCGCAAAGTAGTGGAAATGGGCATTTTAAAGTTGGAAGAAGCTACACTGGGATTCCTAAGTCAGAATATTAGATTACCGTTTTGTTAGTGCTAGACGAAAAGAGAGCTTTTTCGTGCATTTCAATTCTTCAACTGCACAATATTTTCGACTGAGAAATGTTAACGAGATTTGCACAAGCCGCAAAAATAATAAGGGTTAATAAGTGGGGTTTCTATTTTCAACCCCTGGGACATCGGTAAGTCTAAGGATTTACAACGCTAAAATCAGTGAAGACAACACATAGCCCGATGTAGCTTTGCTATTAGAAAAACATAACTCTATTTTCAAAAGAAAACTCTTCTTAAATACTAAACATCATTATATATCTGGTAAAAATAATGTTAGAAGCACCAAAACGTTTTTACAAACCTGTGATGGTAAAGCACTAGTTACCCCAAAGTTACCTCAATCTTCTCGAAAATTGAATAACTTTAGCTCTACCCATTCTATCTGTTTATTATTTGGAATATAACTACAAGTTGATACGAATTAGACAGACCACGAGAAGTATATAATTGAATGTTGTAATCTGCAAATAATAATTTAAAAGGAAAAAGGTCTGGGTTGAATCATTTTTGTGTCACAAGAAAACAAATGAAATATTTTATTGACAGTTTCGATGCTGCAACATTTGTACTTATTTCAAAACTAAACTTCAGTTTTTCACTTATTTCTACTCCATTAGGTAAATGCTAAATTCTTGCTTTCAAGTTATTCGTATTTCTTTATTACACAAAGGTAAGAATATTTAGCGCTTCTGTGTGGTTATGAACTTAAACCCATTCTGATCGTTGGTACGTTTGCAGAAAAGTAGTTCTTGTCCCTTATTATGTTAAGTCTACTGATGATGATTTCCAGAAGATTAGGGTGATCGACTCGCGTGTTGAGGATCGCGGGTTCGAATCCTCATCACATCAAACATGCTCGCTCTTTTAGCCGTGGGGGCGTTATAATTACGCTCAATCTGACTATTCGTTGGTAAAAGAGTAGCCGAAGAGTTTACGGCGAGTGTCGATAACTAGCTGCCTTCTCTCTATCCTTACACTGCTCAATCAAGGACAGCTAAAGCAGATAGCCCTCGTGTAGTTTTGCGCGAAATTCAATACAAACAAACACTTTCGTAGGTGTGATACGTACATTTGTGTAAGAGATTACACTTTTTCATGTAACGTCTACTGGACAAAACTGATTTTTATCACTTGAGTTAAGTACTCAGATATCTGGTGATTTGAAGTTATAGAAAAACGTTCGTTATGATTTTTTGCGATTATATCACAATCACCATGTTAACTGTGAAACTTAGCAATATGACGAGTTTATTTGTTTGTTTTTTTCTGGGACATTGTTGAACAAAAACCACATAATAAGCTGTCTATGGTTTGTCTTTTTTTTTAATTAAGCACAAAGCTACCCAATGGGGTATCTGTGCTCTGCCCACCACGGGTATTGAAACCCGGATTTTAGCGTGCAAGTCCGCAGACATACTGCTGAGCCACTGGGGAGCCTACGGTTTGTCAATTTCAAGTATCGAAACACAATTTTAAGTGTAATTAGCTCTCAAACTTTTCGCTCAGCTGCCATAGAGCGCGCAAAGACGAAGATGTCTAATTTAGATGACCTACTGTGCAATAAAATGTCTACATTTTCGTTAGTTATATGATCCACAATAAATCATATAAAGTTAACCATAAGATATACAACTTATGCATATATCTCTGATGACCTTACTTGGCCTGTGTGTCGAAGCATTATACATGAAACATTCCTGCTATCGAGAATTAAATAGTCTCTTTGATGCTGCTCAAAAACAAAGATAAAATATCTAGGCTAAATAAGTATTATTTTAAAGCTGGAACGTTTTGCAGTCAAGAAGGTATATTAAGAATGAAATGATTATACAATTTCTCGTCTAAAAAATTTATATTCCACACTGAACAGACTTGTCTGTATTTTAGGTTGTTGTTTGTTTCAAGTTAAAAGTTGCACTATCTTTTCCGTAATCAGTTTTAACTTGTAATTCGCTACAGTTTGTTTCTTATATAATTTTTTTACAAAGCGGCACGATAGTTACTTACAAAAAGCCATCTCCAATTTTGATAAGATAAACTAGAAGATGGACACCTGGGTCACAGCATTCAGAAGATGGACACAGCATTTATCGTCAATCCTTGGACTGCTCTTGTCAGATAGAATAGTGGAATTTGACCATCATGCTTACAGTGCACTCAAGGCTACAGAGTGAGAAGAACTGTTTTGCGGCAAAGAGTCCTTAACCGAAAAACTCAGATCCACACTTCTGACTCGTTATACACCTAAGGATTAACGTAATATTCATCATCACTAAATTTGTAGAGATAACAGTCCTAAGAAATATCAAGTTGTTTGTTTTGAGTGTTTTCACAATTCGTTTTAAACAAATGGTTATTTCTTATTAGACACCATTCAGTTGTGTATTTTACTTTAAATATAACATGTTTAAATACTGTTCGACTTCTTTATTTTCTTAAGAATAACAAATGTATTACTGTGGACTCTAACACGTTGCAGAAAAAAATTCGCTCACTAGTTTGCGGTCATGGATGGTTTAAAAGAAACACGCCCAAAATTTCAATTATTTGTTGAGACAAGAACAACCCAAGAGCTGGCGGTAGGTGCTTTGACTAACTGCCTTCCGTATGAAGTATCAGCTCAAAATTATGGACAACTATATGCAGATAGATCTTGGTGTAGCTTTGTGCGAAAATTCTCACACAAACAACAAATTCAAGGCCATTATTCAGCCCCCCAAAAATAGACATCTTTAAATTACCATTTCACTTAGCTCACTGTAACTATAACAGTGTGTACATCTGACATTCACTTTTAGTAAAAATAAATTGCTCAGTAAAATTGCCTAATTAAGTTACAGTGTAAAGAATATGTTTTAGAGACGTTCCTATGTGGTGCAATTTGCATTGTTTCAAACAATCCATTCATCTCAAACATGTTCCCTTGACCACACACGAACATCACGACAGATTAAACTAAGGACAAAGGTCATATTCACCCTCTCTCATTCCTTCCCTCTGTTTTTATCCTGTTTCACGGTGTTCTGTAAACAAACACTGTTTTGTTGACTGGAAAATGACGAAGTTTACGATCGTATATAGAAAAAAAATAGTGATTAATACAAAAAGAGTTCATAATAGTTTGTCAGGGTTTTTATTTCCACTAAAAAGTAGATCCTTTAACCAATTTCTCAGCTTATGCATATAAATCATGAAAAATGTTACATATTTTATTTTTACAAAGCATTAGAGTCCAAATTACAGGATACAGCTAACTGTCGATTGGTATGCAAAACTATCAAATTAATTAATAAAGAAAACAGCGGCATGCATTTAAAGCGGTGAAATAGCATTATTCTTAATACCAAGCCATGTTGTTTTGTAGGTTCGTACCTAAGAACCTAGAATTGCAATTTCTGTTTTACTACTTTAGAAATTTACTAACAATTATTTCAAATTATCGCCAATTATAGACATCATTGGTTGATGACTTAGTGTACTGTAGTAATAAAGCTAACCTTTTGAAGTTGTCGATGTTTTCATAGGAATACAGAGCGGGCACTGTATAATAAATTTTATGTGATTGATAGAAGAAGAAAAGAATATTGTTTTTTGAATTTGTAACATATAAACTTTCAAGGCTCATTGGTTCAAGCGTATCTTTCGTTCGGTGTGAGGTGTTGTCTTGGAGTACAGTTCTTTGTTTTGATTAGGTGAGACCAGATAACAGAGAGAACGAATTTAATGAAAAGTATTTTTACTTACAATCAATCTCGACGTGAGAGTTCTTATTGATCATTCTAGAACCCAAACATGATAATAAAACAATGTTCATTGTCATAAAAGCAATGATAATTTGGTCCATGTAAGAGTATATTTTCTTCCAGATTTGTATAAGAATCTTACGTGCTAGAAAAAAAATGAACGTTAATTTCGAAATCTGCGTAACCGAATTATGGAAAATCCACTATTAAAAAATCAAAAAAACTTCTATGAAGGCTAAATTCGCAGGTCATAATTTTAGTTTTAGATATATTTTTGAATACATTAGGATTTTCGCTACAGAGGAAGAGCGTATAACAGTATTTCAACCATACATGTCTGCCAAATCCATAACCAAAGACACGTTTCGGGACCCAGCAAGGCCAGGCGGTTAGAACGCCCGACTCGCAATGTGAGGGTCGTGGGTTCGAATCTCTGTCACATCAAAAAGCTGTGGAACGTTATAATGTGATGTTTAATTCCACTATGCGTTGGTAAAATATAAGATAGTAACCCAAGAGTTGACAGTGGATGGTGATGACTAGCTGCCTTCCCTCTAACCTTACACAGCTAAATTGGGGATCGCCAGCGCAGATAGCACTTGTGAAGCTTTGCGCGAAAATTTAAAACAGACAAAAAGATGCTTTTCTCTCAAAACAGGTCTCATCAGGCTGATTGAAAAAAAACATTAATGGAAGTAACGCTATTTATATAAGCCAATTTTTATTAGACCTATTATATATTTTTAATACTAAATTCTTTGTTCAGTTTCTTAGGATTTTTTTTCACGAAGGAGAAAAGTATACAATAGTATTTCAACCACACTATGTCCAGTATATCTAATACTTATGTCATATGACAAGTATAAGTAATCATATTCATACTTTGTCAGCTTAATTAAGTAAAATAGTTTAAGCTATCGTGCCAACCTGTTAGACAGGACAGCACTCACTGGTCAGCAAAGTAAAATAATGTATGTATTTGAAAAGCAATTTAACAGTTTTTAAAACTCTTTAAATAATTTCTATAAATGATAAAAATCCCCTTAACTTTGAATGTTGTTTCTCTTCTTCTTCACAATCCTTTTAATTTTTCCTTTAGAAATTATAAAACAAATGTGTATTAAAATATCATTTTATATCCGTATTTTGCCTTTTAAAAGTCACTGCTCAAGGCTTGTTTCATTCAATACTAAATCTTGTAGTTTGGGTTGTTCAGTGGAAGACAAAAGGTTTTGCAATGGCATTGATACATACAGTGTATTGCATTAAATGTTACATTTTAAACGCCGAATAAACCGTAGCTTCTGGAGATAATGTAACTGATATATGGTTACAAGGCTATCATTTAAAGTGTCCATATGTTTTATATAAATTTTCAGGCTACACTTCTAAATGTAGGGAATATCAAACAGATGGTGCTCTGGGTGTTTATGTAAATAAACCTTTAAACTATAAAATTACGGCTTTAATTTACTAAACTTTGAATCTCAAACGTTCTGCTTTATTAAAATCTATATGTAACCAATACCACTTTATTACATCATAAGAGCAACCATTTCATCATTAAAAATTAAATGCATTCTGACCTTATAAACTTCTTGTCATAAATTATTACTAAACATGAAAGCGCTCTAATTTTTCGATGCTAAGAAAAAGTTAAATTAGTGTCTTCAGGTAATACAATTAACGACAACCCCAAATAATTTATAAACTTTCAGGACGGACGTTTAAAATAATCATTAAAATGTAATATTCATGTTTTCTAATGTTTTAAAAGGTATTAAGAACATAGGAATGTCCGCTAAAATAAAGTATCTTTTATCCCTAAAAATTATGTTATATTTATTGTCAGTATAAAAAATAAAAGTTAATGTTTTATTTGAATTGAAAATCTGAAAGGTATTACTTTATATAGTTTCATGTCAGGCCGAGGCTTAACTAGTTTTATTAACTTCTCAAATTATACTGGTGTTCGTGATAATTATGTTAACTATATATTATTTAACAATAAAAATTCTATTAAAAATATACGAATACAGAGAGTTGAAAACTTTGTATTCAAAAGATTCTGAAACCTCGCTAAGTCTTTGTAGTTTATTTCATGTCACCATGTACACTCATGCTCTGTTTGACGGCTATAAATCTTACAATAGTACTGCAAAAGGATATGTGTAAGATTGTCATGCCTAACGAGTACCATTCTTTCCTGCTTGGTTTCCATAAACAATTTTCCTTCACTCATTTCAACACTCCAATCTCGTAGAAATTCAAAGGTACTGTATTCGACGACTTCGTCGGTATGTCTTTGTGTGGAATAGTCTAAATGTCCGTTTCATTCTCCAGTTTGAGGTACACAATCATTGTCCTGAAAATATCTCTGGAAGCTTTATTCTGATGAACCCATACCTTGTTGGCCTCGTGTTCAGACGTAGATCCTTTTTCGTTATATAGCGTACTGTTGCCTGGGTAGGTGGACTATTTTTTCCACTAACGTTTCTAGTTTGCTACCACAGCTACATTTCACTTACGAAGGATGGGTACGACTTATTAGAAGACTCTTTTTGGATGGTCCTAGCTACCCATATTAATTTATATTTCTTTGTTTTCCAAGTCCATTAAGAACACGACAGATTTTCGTCCAGGAAATTTTAAATCCCCAATCTGAACACATCCTTATAATGTGTATGTATTTATATTTAGTATCGAAAAGGGCTGTTACCTACTCTTCCTCAAAATGACGATTTTTTAGTAATATCTCATTACCTACGAAACACTAGACAATGCTTGTTTGTTTGTTTTTGGAATTTCGCACAAAGCTACTCGAGGGCTATCTGTGCTAGCCGTCCCTAATTTTGCAGTGTAAGACTAGAGGGAAGGCAGCTAGTCATCACCACCCACCGCCAACTCTTGGGCTACTCTTTTACCAACGAATAGTGGGATTGACCGTCACATTATACACCCCCACGGCTGGGAGGGCGAGCATGTTTAGCGCGACGCGGGCGCGAACCCGCGACCCTCGGATTACGAGTCGCACGCCTTACGCGCTCGGCCATGCCAGGCCCTAGACAATGCTAAAATGTAGTTTTGTTCAACGCTATTCCATGGATACATTATATCGGCTGTGGTTGTCAGATGACTTGCTTATTCAAAGTCATAATGCAATAAGATGGATATAAAAAAGTCTATTTACTGGTATTTCACCATCACTTTTTCAATAAAAACTACGCAGAAAATTGTTTTGTTATAATGAACAAAAATACATATGCACTTTGAAAAAGACTTGAAAAGCACTTTTGAGGCTTCTTACCGACAACAGTCTTTTATTAGAAAACATATTCGGGCATTCCGGTACAAATTTTAAACTCTTTCGACTATATACAGGAAGAAAGATATTTGGTAGTGATAAACATTTATTTCTCTTTATGTGTTAAGGCCAAACAGATACTACATGCGTGAAAATGCGAAAACAATATTTATTAATTAACATTTATTCTTTACTTAAAAAAAACTTTTTAAACACTAATTCTTTAACGTTAGTAATAGTAGGCCTGTTTGTAACCTGATTTAATGATTTAGCGTAACGTTAAGCTTAGTAGTAACGATATATGGCAAGTTTTATTTTGTTGTTAAATCACCGAAGTTATAAAAATAATGAATAAAATTAAATATTTTTAACGAATTAACATCAATTTTGAGAAATTAACATAAACACCATAGTTGGCCTAAGAACAATCAAGTTATTGTTTTGTCGCTATACGCCAATGTATATTGTTGAGCATCGTTAAAGAAAAGAACAGGAAAGGGTTTTGATAAAAGGAATATTCTTTTATGATAACGATGCTTGCATACCGATTGTATATGTTTTCAAATGAGCTAATAAAATAAATGTACAACTGTCTTGAAATTAAAATCGTTATTTCATGTAATATATATTAAAAGCACTAACTATTAAAACTGCTACGGTGAAACATCATTGATGATACATTGTTATGCACTTCTGCTATCTTCTAATACTTTCATTTTTTTACTTTAGCCTTATAAGTTACAAACTAAGATTATTTTATTTTTCTCGTATTAAATTTTTATTTTTACAGGAATTAGCTCCGTTGTTAAGCCTTTGTATGGCATGTTTTAATTATTTGCGCAAACAATCATTAAAGGATAAATTGTCAACACTATGATATTACTCCATCATTACAATAGAAAATCTCAGGACATTCTTGTGCTGTCGTATGTAACGAATACGTTATAGTTTTGAAAGGATCACAGCTGGAATATAACAACCACAGGAAGACCATCAGGAAACTGCCTGACAGGAAACCACAGTGTGAGACTGCGAACCGCAAGACGGAGATTTCAAAAAAAAAAGAAAAGAAACATCCTTGTATTTCAGCTTTGATATGTTCAAAGATTCTTGGAATTTTTTCTTTCAGCATCCAGTGCCTCATGGTACAAAGCAATGCAAGTTTTAAAGACATTAAACCTTCGCTATATCAAAACACATGTATTCGAGTAACTTATGCATTTCTCGTTTGGTGGTCGCTTCAAGGTAACTGAATGTAACAAAAGAAAAGTTCATCCGAAAGTATATCGTAATTTTTGTTTCTTCCAACTTGCAGGCGGTGAAATGTTGTGAGACACTTTCCAATGTGGGTGTTTAAGTGGGTTGATTTTCATAAACATCTAAGTTACAGAAACTTAACTGCTTTGCTTTACGAGAACTTCAACGGACTCCATAAATCTTATTGTGGCTTAAGCCTCACGGTTTACTTCCAAGTTTTAAAAAGCTATTTTAATCAGCTTCGTAAAATATGTCTGGACACAACTAAATCTTTACTCTAAACCTGCATACATATCACTCTTCCGAAATTAGTTAGACAGAACTCTTAATTACATGCGTATACATTAGTTATGAATTAGCACATTCATAAAATGTATATATTTGCTACAGGTTAGCACCTTCGTAAAAATGTATAATTATTTATAAATTAGCACCCTCATAAAAATATATACATTATTTATACGCTAGCATATTCAAAACATGTTTCGGCTCAAAGCAGCACAATGATTTATTTCTTCTTTCGCTCATTGTTGGCGTCGAACCTCGTTTTTGATTTGTTTTCTCTTTTATATAAATAGCTAAATTTCATGTTATATTTACTAAGGAATAGAGCTGAAATGAAACCTATAGAACTTACACGATAATTAATTAAAGAACGATACATTATACAAATCATAGAAAGTAAAATGTAAAGACATACGTGTTATAATGCCGGCGTAGCTCTACATTACATTGCTTAAAAATGGACGACTAGAATCAGGCACGTAACATTGATAAGATACATTAAGTTTATGTGAGAAGGTAAGGTGAGAGTTATATATGTTAGAGCGACAAATTATGCCTTGTTAATCAAAAACAAAACGAAGATTTTTGCTTTTCAAAGACAAAAGTTGTATTTTGCTAATCAAAAAACAAAGTACAGAATATCTTGTGTTACAGCGACAAGATACATCTAGAAATTCAGATAGTAAGATCACTCGTACAGTTTTCTTACTACTAAGATATGTGCACGTTGCTTTTTGTTTGTTGATAAGCATAAAAGCTACACAATGGGTTATCGGTGCTGTGTTCACTGCGGGTATCGAAACAGGATTTCTAACGTGATAAGTCTTCACACGTAATTGCTGAACCACGGGGCGTCAGAAGAAGAACTAGATAAATTTCTACTAATGTATATGATGCATCTATATTTTTGATCACCCTGTATATAAATGTATTATTTTAGTCTGATATATGCATAACAGTTGCATTTTGTGAATGAGAGAAAGTACGCGATGTTCCTTTTAAGCATATGTGACTGAAAGAAAAAAGGCCACCCAAGGCCAGTAACGCTGCTGAAGTCCCACTGAAGAGGAAATAGTGAGTCATCCATCTGTCTGGAGCAGTAAAACAAACTACTGTGGAGTGTCAATGAACTGTTAGACCAATGTCCTAAAAAACAAGAAATGCCTATATCATAAAGCGCTGTTAGAAGTAAACACTTATCATAACACTAGCATTTTACATTAATCCTTAAATTACTTACAGCTCACTACTGGTGGGGTCTACATAGTGCATGATACTGAACAGTTTTAAACTGTTACAACACTGTAAAGACGTAACAAAAATAATTGGGTGCATTCATTGTGAAATACATAGGAAATGTCAGCGGGAATTTATGGGAATAATTAAAATTAATGACATCTTTGTTTAAATTTCTTTTTGTGACTCATGCTATTATGAACTCTATAATCACATATAGACCCCACCAGTAATTCTGGGGAATTAAGTTACTGAGGCTTCATTGATACCTTGGACTTCTTTTCATTACGCAAAGTTTCAAGTCTTACCCTAATAACCTTAACCACCATTTAATATGAACTATAGTGATTGTTAAATATTGTTGTTCTAAACTCATCAACATGTTGGTAATTCCTTAAAATACCACTAAATAAGTTTTATGATATTCGTTAAGACAAGACCAAGAGAGATGTTGTTTAGCAAAAAGATACATTATGGATTATGCTATGCCAACTAAAGAAAACGAAACGCTTTTGTTTAGCACTGCTGAGCCACTGGAGGGCCCAAAAATAGATAAAATAGAAAAGCATGATATATATATATATATAATCATCGTAAGGATATGACATACAACAAGACTGAAAGGGAAATAACATACAGTACGAAATAATTTAAATAAACTGTTATGTATATATTATTGTATGACAATAATAATGTAAAGAAATAGTTCTATATAAAGGTTAATTAATCATACATTTAAATAAACTGTTATTTATATATTGTTGTTTGACAATAATAATATAAAAATAGTTCTATATGAAGGTTAATTGATCATCAATTTAGCAGTGGGTAAAGAAACGGAATGCAGTTTAAACTGTATGTGGTATACAAACGTATATTTAACATTTTTGTTTTATTTTATTCATAAGGTGAATGTTTCGAATTCACTCTGAATTTTATTCTTCGAAAATACGTGCTTTCAAAGTTTTAACAGTAGATCGTCCTTCAGGGAATAGGAATAAATTTCTTTCACTCTAGTTACCTACTGTTCTATGTCGGTTGCTTAAGGTTTCACGCGTTTTCTTTTGAGACAGGTTTTTTCTATAAAATAAAATATATATTTCCGCATTTTTATTGAAATTATCAATAGTCACATGAACACAAAGAATAAACACATTATAGAATCTTGTATATACTTCTACGTTCTCTCAGTGTTGGTAAGAATAACAAAATATCTAAACATAACTTCAAATCTCTTGTGGATAAGCACATATATGAACTTTAATTGATGTCGAATAAATAAACAATAATTTTCACTTTCCTTTTCTATTGTGTTTGGTCTCTTTCTTAAAATTCAATAATAACCAGAGAATTCTGATTTACTTTCTGATACATTTTTTATTATTCCTCCTGTTATCTGTCGTAGCTACCTGATAATACCACATAATAAGGTAGTAAGGACAATTTTTGATTCTGTGATTACAAACTTTATTGTGGCAGTTTGTAAATTTGCTGTTTCTTCAATGAATATACTTTATTATACACTTCTTAGCTATGGTATAAGTTAAACTGAAATAAGACAAAACTGCGTTTCCTATAGGAAGAAGAGCTTACAACTGAAACAGTTAATGGCTGTTTGAGAGAGTGATCAGGTTCTGATGACTTTTTCACCTGGATGTTGGACGTTTGTCAACGGCATGAAGACACTTAGCCACAATTTTACTTAAGCATCAGACTTGAGAAGTAGAATTCAGAATTGCCAATTCAGTTTTGATCCTGAGAATAAATCTCATTGAGTTTGAAACTAAATGAAGCGATCTTTGCAGGACTCGTAGATATCTGTTAGGTTATATTAACTGGGTAGCTTTGTATTATGTAACTAAGACTACCTAAAACGAGACGCCACTCGTAAATGAAGTGCCCATACTGAATTTCTTTTTGCTAGCAGGTGAGACATTTAATACTATCTAGAGAATATTTGGGCCCTTGAGATTTTATTTAGCCCCCCCCCCAGCTAACAGCTACTGTTCTCTAAGGTTTCTTCTGGCATGTTGCATCTGAAATTAAACACATAACTGTCCGCATATTCTATTTCAGCAGTTGATGACTGAGCAAGCAAGCTAGATTCAACTCTATGTCTGAAGCTTATCAAACTGGTTTTTTTTAATGTGCCAAAATATTCACAAAATAAAATGGCCAAATTGATTCACAACTGTAAACTGGCATTGCAGCTTTGAATGACACGCGAACAGAATAGAACAAATAATATGTATGCTTTCCTGGAGCACTAGGAATATAGGCAGTACAGAAACAGAATCATACATCTTTCATAATGTGCATAATTGTCTCCAGCCGACTTAGTGACTACTGGTGAAGCCTTTTCATACATATGGACAGATGAATGTCTGGATACATTGATTCAGCATATTGTCTGGCTTCTGGATATGCTGAAAAGTTAAGTTGGATTATGACAACATACTTAAAACTGTTTCTAGTACTCAAGATGGTTTATTTGATCTACATATGCGATTCTAAAAATGCCAAGGGAACTTACACTGAGAGGACTGCAATGAGTGAAATGCCTGTTCCATGTTAATAATGTTTTGGCATGTGATTATTTGCTGTTGAAATCTTGAGTACGGGGCTTAAATTGAAACTAAGGAAATGTTAATTTATGGATGCACATTTAACGTTCCATGGCCACATTGTGAGTAGAGAAGAAGTCTCTACAGTTGTAAACTCTCTCTCTATGTTAACCTGAAGACGACCTTAGAAGGTCGAAACATTGTTCTGTATTTTATTTTGATTAAAGTGCTAATATCCACACCAGTCGTCTTGAGAATACATTTTTACTTCAAGTGGGTTTCTCGTCATCACGAATCTCTACAGATCCATCAAAGATGGAAAGTATGCAGTTCTAACTTTAACTTATGGTGAAATAAAAAATATACAGTTTCCTTAGTCGTATATTATTGATCATTAGAGGCCAATTTTTTCAAAATTGATACCCAATTATTCTCTTCTCACTAAAGCTGATTCACATTTTAAATACACTGGAAACCATGAACAAGTACTTAAGTCATTAAAATTACCATGATATTGAAAATGTGCTTTAATTGACGCTGTGACGTTGGCATGCCTGTGAAAACAATTGTTCATTCCCACTCAATACTGATTTCGAAAGTCGTAGAATTAAAGGCGTATTGTTACAGTTGAAGGATGAATAAAAAGTTTAATGACGCAGATAAATGTTTTTAGTTCTATTATTTGTTAAATATCACTATTTCTACAGCATAACATTCAGCAGTTGTATTATCACCTAGGCCGACAACATGGAAACACCATCATATTATGGCACCAACTCACGATAGTTTGAGCACTTATTAAATTTCCTGATTTTTGACGCCATGTATGAGTCAAAGCGATTTATAACATTTACATTATATTATACAGCATTGTTCAATGTGGAGGCATACCAGATTAAGTCGTGATCATCTGAGCAAATATAGATGAAACTTTACAACGCTTAACCCTTTCGCATATTCTTGCAGATACTGTGAAACATCTTTTATAGGGAAAGATCATATATCACATCCACAGGAAGCAGTGTTTCTACACCAGTCTCTCTGTGTTCAGTTGTGTAGCACAGTATCAAAATGTGCAGCAAGTTTGCATCCCAGTTGGTTTTCTTGGCATTAACACAGTTTATAAATACCCTTTTGATGATTTATATTATTTTACTAAAGCCCTCAGAATTAAAATGCCGCACATTTTAATATTGTACTACACAACTGAACTTATAAAAGATGTTTCACAGCATCTACAAGAATATGCGAAAGGGTTAAGCTTTGTAAAGTTTCATCTATATTTGCTCAGATGATCACGACTTAATCTGGCATGCCTCCACATTGAACAATATCGGACACAATAGCCTTTCACATTACACTGCCAGATCAAAACAGCAAAGTAGATGGATGTTTGGGACCTCTACAAGTGGAAAAAGAATTGACACGTTGGAGGATAAAGTACAAAACTTTGGAATAAACTTGTCAAAATCTGCAAGTACTTGATGAGGAACAAGAATATTATCTAATAAATCACTACTGCTAAATGTAACTCGTAGGTTGCCTTTTACGATCTGTTGATAGGATTCTAATAAACAGATATCGTTTTGTAATGATTATTGTACTTATTATGTTTTCACTTTATTTTAGTTTTATTTGTGTGTGTGTGTGTGTGTAAAATATGTAATATTGATCATCGTTGATAACTTACTGTTAATCATACAAGTGTTTTGGGAATGAAAACGGTATAGTGTTACAGAGCATCTTCATTCTTATGTCCAAAACTGTTATTAATGTTGCTATATTTGTCATGTGATCTATAAAATAGCTAGTGTTGTTGTTAACTTAACACTCCCCATACAAGTGTCTTGTGCACAAATAAAGTGAAAAAGTCGATAAACTGTAGCACAATTCTCTTTAATAATTCACCAGTTATTTAATTCCCATGTATTTTATGTGTCAGTCAGAATAATGTGTGTGAATGTACGAAGCGCACGCCTTAACGCGCTAGGCCATATTGGGCCTGGCATGGCCTAGCGCGTTAAGGCGTGCGCTTCGTAATCTGAGGGTCCCGGATTCGCGCCGGATTTGTGCGAAATTCAAAACAAAGAAAAAATTGTGTATGTATCTTGTGTTTAAAATGTAGACTCAGTGGAATTTCATGCGTAGTATGTATATGTGTGTGTTTTTCGAGGGGGAAAAAAATTACACGGTTTTCGTAATAAATATGTAGAATTTCATTTAATTAAATTTTCCTAATTAGTGACACCCTGAAGCAAAAGAGCAGAGAGACTCTTCAATATGCAAATACTTATTCAATAATTCTTGTTTCCTCGAGTGAGTAATGTGGATGTTGGAAGTTCATCCTGGACTTCAAAACACCATTTCCACATGGATGTTTGTATAGTCTTAACAACAGAATGTTAGTCAAGTTACTTTTGTTCCTCATAGGTTCCATGTGAACCTATGTGATTGGTTGCTGTAGAGTACACTGGTGATGTTTTTCATTGCCAGATCTTGACTCTTTAATTTTTTACATTGAAATGGGTAACAGTGGCTTGGGTAGTGTATGTACACTGAAAAGAATAACGCTATATAATGCTATACAGAATAAACTGTTCTCTCAATCTAGAACATAATCTCTGGAGATTCATTCAGATGTCCAATACAAACCTTGGTTTCGGTCCAGTACACTTGTTCGATTCGTTTTTGAACAAAAATGTGACCTTTCACTTTAGTTTTACATTGTGTTTTGAAGTTAGGTGTAAAATAATATCAGATGAATTTGAAAAAATCTAGGAAAATAATGAATTTTGGCCAGTCTTCACAAAGAACCTTACGATGATCGAAGAAGGTCGAAACGTTGTTCGCTCTTCTACATAAAAATTTTTTTCAACCCAAACCAACCGTTTTTACATGTATATTTTTCTCTAGTGGTGGGTTTTCTCGTCATCACTGACTAGGTATAAACGTGTTCCTAGTAATGGTTTATTTTGGGCTTTAGTTGTTGTATAAGTAAGGCTTCTTTAATTTTGTGTTTGCTTATATTTGTTTCTTTATTTAGCATTTGGATGTATCCGATAGTTATGTTGTGTTTATTTGATTTGTAGTGTTCGAAAGCATGTGAAGGTGACTTTCTGTGTTCTTTGAATCCGTTTGCCATTTTTCTACGTGTTTCTCCAATATGGATGTCGTGGCAGTTATCCCATTGTATTTTATAAATAATGTTGGTGTTGTGTTTGTCAGTGTAGTTTTTACATGATACAAACTTTTGTTTTGTTTTCTCAACCCAAACGAGCCGTTTTTACAGTGGAAAGTTTACAATATTTATGTCTATTAACTGGCTAGATCAGGTTCTAATTAATAAACTGTGCTTAATATAAACATTCTTAATAACTACTATAAAATATGGTTCAGCAGATTAATATGAGAGTTGACCACTTGAGTTGATAGTTTTATTTCATTGAATAAGGTTGTAGTTGACAAATTATTCCTTACGTATCAGACACTCAAGTACAAATAATTGTTAAATAAGATATATTTAAGAAATTACAGGGAGTAAATTTATTAACTATACGAAAGTACCTTGAATTAATATTCGATGCCATAATGTTAAGGTTAATCTGTTTGTTTGAAATTAAGCACAAAACTACACAACGGTCTATCTGTGCTCTTCCCACCATGGGTATCAAAGCCCGGATCCTAACGGTGTGAGTCCGCATACATGCCACTGTGCCACTAGGGGGCGAAGGTTAATTTGCACTGATTATCCTATTTTGTAACTTCAGAGTAACATTTAAGGTTTTCTTTATTAAATGGAGGTTTTAATATAAAATAAAGTTTTAGCCTTCTTGAAAAAAAAATCTAATTTCAGGTGAAGTATTGTGTACCTTCTAAACTACTGTATCGTCATTGTACATATTAGTTAAGATGTTTCTATACTCATTTCTTAAAAGTATTAAGTTTCCTTGACTGAAAATGCAATGTCGTAAAATAAATTGATTTAATCCTGCATATTGTTTTTTATTTATATGTGGCCGTTCTTTTTGTATTTCTAATTTTATTTGTTTATTAAATGTAGTTTATGAAAGTAAGAAATCAAACAATTTAGGAATACTAAGAAATAATGAAACTTGATTAAAAAAAAAACGATGTCACCAGTTTCGTGCTGCTCATGGAACTATTTCTTTCATCGTCGATAGTGCTCAGTCAAACGACCACAATTACGTATTATTATCCAACGCCACAATTTTGAATATGAAAAACTCTTGCGATGGCTGGTGAATTCAATTTTTGATCATATATCCTGAAAAATATCTTCATAAATCATTCACTGTAAGTAGAAAATTTCAAAACCACATCTAAGTATATAAGATTCACAAAGATACTTTGGAGTTGCATTGGTTAAACGTAAATAGTATACGATTGAATGAAATACTGTGATTCAAATTTTTTTCGGCCATCTTTCTCTTAGAAATAGCAGTTTAATTTGAATGAAGCTTGAAATCTGTGGGTCTTCGACAGTGTCAAATCCTTGTTTTGTATCTTATTAATGATAGCAGGAAATATGCCCATTATATTGTTGTTTTGAGTCTATTCACAACCATATAGGCCTCATGAGGTCGTTGCTCTGAATTGGTTTGATATGTGGTTTTGAAGCTCGTTGCTGCTGTAAATGCCCTTCTGTGCACGTTCTTCTGATCCTATGAAGTAGGAGACTTGCATCTTAAAAACGTGCTTATTGGTGTAGATCGTTTAAAAGTCTTGCTATAAGTATATCTTTCCTCTGCAACTGGTGGCACTACTTTATCAAATGATTTCGAATCCCTCGTGAACCAAATCTATGAGAGCTCAAAACGTTGTCGTGAGATCAGCGCTCGCATTTGTAGAAAGACGTCATTTTATTAGTTCCTTTGCAATTAAGCACAAAGTTGCTCAAAAGTCTATCTGTGCTCTGCCCACCACAGGTATCGAAAGCTGGTTTCTATCTTTATGAGCTGGAAGACATAATGCTATGTCATTATATTAACATATGCAAGTTATTTTTATAAACGAAATTAACCTTCTGTATCTGGTTATATTATGAATTAAAAGTAGCTTGATTTACAATATTTTAATAAAAATATTTCAAAAAGTCTCGTTTTCTACCATACCTTTAATTTAAATGGTCTCTTAACGTACTAACTGACCATGATCTTGTGGTTACGGAGCTCAATTCGAGATCTGCGGTTGGCAAGTTTGAGTTCCATAAACAAACTTTCTTGTCATTTTAACTGTGGGATCGTTATAACATGACAATAAATCCTAATTTTCGTTAGTTAAAAGTAACACAAAAATTCATTTCGAGTCGCACTGACCAACTGTCTTCCTTCTAGTCTATCACTTCTAAATCAAGCCTGACTAGCGCAGATCATCTTGAGTGGCTTTCCACGAAATTTATGGTGAAGGCCAATTAATAATATATATATTTTAGTCTATAATAGTTACTAACAATCATTTTACAGTCTTACTATAGATTTTAACATGTATGTTAAATATGATTAAAATACTGATCTACTAAGTATCATAAGGCTAGTCACAAGTCTCTGAAAATAATTTTATAGACTAAGTTTAGCTAAATGAGACGTAGTGGTGGAGTGTATTTTTAAAATAAAATTTTAAAACGTGAATCAATATAAAAAGGTTATCAAAATGCCACAATTTTAGATATATTTCATCTGAACTAATGAAGCCACTTTCCAAACAATTCGACAGTTGAAGGCACACAAAAAGTCCTTTGAGACATTTTTGAACTATTATATTTATGAAGCACAGAGAAAGCACGATAACATGGCGACAAAAATAACATAACTAATATAAACATCCGGATACCTGACTATAGACAAGGGCCGCATCGCTACCGGCGCTCTATAATGGTACAATTAGTAGAGTCTCTTGTTAACACGCTTCAAAAAATGGAGCCTTTACAGATAGCCTTTTTTTTTTTTTAATTTCGCACAAAGTTACTCGAGGGTTATCTGTGCTAGCCGTCCCTAATTTTGCAGTGTAAAACTAGAGGGAAGGCAACGAGTCATCACCACCACCGCCAACTCTTGGGCTACTCTTTTACCAATGAATACTGGGATTGACCGTAACATTATAACGCCCCCACGGCTGAAAGGGCGATCATGTTTGGCGCGACGGGGATGCGAACCCGCGACCCTCGGATTACGAGTCGCACGCCTTAACACGCTTGGCCATGCCGAGCTGACAGAGAAACAACATATGATCAAAACTGATTCAAAAATATTTATGATTGAATAACGAATATAAATTTTGTTCAAAATGTTTTATGTTACCTTCAATTACAGAAAGTTGCTTTCTACTATGTTACTGTAACCTGACGTGTTCCGAACTTACCTGTTTTTCCTTTTTTGTTTGTTTTGTTTTGTAATGTAAAATTTAAATATTTTAGTTTCTCGTGTTCTTTGTATTGTAAAGCACGGGACAGAGAGTAATATTTAGCCTCATTGTGAGAGTATTAACAAATATTTTTGAGAACAATTAGGCGTTCAATGAAAATATGTTTTTATCAGATGATGCTCACAATAATTTCATGATGTTTCAATGGTTGCTTTTTACGCTTTGCTCTGTTCGCATATGTGCATATAAGTATAGGTTAAGTATGAAGCCAAAATACATTATTTTAAATGTGGCGAATGACTTTCAGCATTTTGACCAACTGAGGAGTTAAAAGCACTCTTGTTAAGTGCAGGAACCCCAGAGGCTCAGCGAGTAGTAACTTTACTTATAAAACCAAACTAATTAAATAAAGGGCATGTTTGAAAGTTGATACTTAAGTATCCTGAAACTTAAAATTAATTTTAAAACATTTTTTGTTGTTTTTTTTTTAATTTCGCGCAAAGCTACTCGAGGGCTATCTGCACTAGCCGTCCCTAATTTAGCAGTGTAATACCAGATGGAAGGCAGCTAGTCATCATCACCCACCGCCAATTCTTGGGCTACTCTTTTATCAACGAATAGTGGGACTGACCGTCACATTATAACGCCCCCACGGCTGAAAGGGCGAGCATGTTTGGTGCAACCGGGATTCGAACCCGCGACCCTCGGATTACGAGCCGAACATCTTAATACGCTTGGCCATGCCCCATGCCGGGCCCATTTTTTATTTCAACTAGTTGTTTGGCTGTTTTCAATATTTTCCAAATGGTACACAGGGGCAACCTGCTCCAACCATTTCTAATTTCGAAGTGATAGATTAGAAGAAAGGAATCTAATCAACAACACTAATCTCCAACTATTGGGCTACACTAATCGAATAGGAGGATATGTCATGCATACATATGACCCCAAAGGGTAGAGCGTGCATTTGTGGCAACATTATATAAAGCTTGAGCCCTCGAACTGACAGTCTAGCACGATAGTAAATTTGACCACATCGGGTCCACAATTAACTGGACCATCACCTTAGTGTATACAAAACAACAAAAGATTATAAATACCTTCCTGCTCACATATTTTAATTAGCTGTGCCAATACTTTAAATAGAAAACAATACAACTCAATATTTAATGTAAATAATCACCAAAAATTCTGTTAAATATCACAATAAAAAAGTCAAGGTAAAGTTCCGGAATATAATAACACTGGTAAACTCAGTCAAGATGCAGATACAAAGTGTAATAACAATGTTAAACTATGTTAAGGTGTCGTCCCGAAATATAATAACACCGGTAAACGAAGTCAAGACGCAGTTCCAAAACATAATAAGACTGGTAGACTAAGTTAAGGAGCAGATACGAAATACGATATCACTTCTAAACTAAGTCTAGATGCTGTTCCGGAATATAATAACATGGGCAAACTAGGCCAAGGTGCTCTTCCGGAATATAATAACATGGGCAAACTAGGCCAAGGTGCTCTTCCGGAATATAATAACACTAGTAAACTGTTCTTAACAGAAGACATAATTTTTATAATAATAAAAGCAGTTTACTAACGGTTCTTGTAACAATCATCAAAAGCCTCAGCCGGAGGCTCTGGTCATCATTGGCCTTTGCTAAGATTTTAAACCAATTCGAACGGACGAAAGATGTTGTTTTTAGGTAATTCGTGACATCTGAGAAATTGAATTGATTTTTGTTCAAGTAAGGTACATAACTAAGAGGAAGAAAAATACACAAGTGAAAATCAAACCTCATTGGCTTACTACAAACGTAAAGGAGAAATTTAGAGACAAATGGCATATTTGAAATTGAGAGCTAGAATGGAAGACTTACAGAAGAAATAAAGACTGTAGTGTCGCTAAGAATTACACTAAAATAAAATAACAAGGTCCTGTGAGAAACGACTGGTTTATAATGTTAAGACTAAAAGTAAAAATTTTATAAATACGTCACAAGTTAGCAAAATGTTAAAAATGAGGATTTAAACATTAAAAGATGCTTATAGCAATGTGTTGTTTTATTGTTAAAGCTTTCGTTGTGTTTGTTTTTAAAGAAATTTCTTAAGAGTTCATATAAATAACAGTTTATGAATACGCACCACCAAGGAAGGAATGGAGAATTTACCACACCATTTACTGGATATTCGTTATCTACTCTCTCTTTCTGGTCCCTCTCTATTCTTGAACATTCTTCATTCCAGTTGGTTTTAATAGGGTAACTAAATCACATTATAAATGTTTTATACTACTTTTGTAACACTTTCAAAGTATTTGTAGCTTTGTCAAAAATATAATCTGTACATTTTAATAAAACATAAAATATATTTTTATGTTTCTGTTATCAAACTGCTAACTAAGATAAAGTAGATATACTCAGTTATAAGCTTTGTGATTTAAATAAGGTGTTTACTTAAGTGTCTTCGAACAGTTCACTTTTCTTCTTTAGGAGATGAATAGCGACCTATTTGAAAGCTCTTTAGTTTTGAGTGTCATTTGATAACCATTACAACTTTTGTATGTGATCCTGTATGGGTACTTCTTAACCAGGAGGTACTTAATTATTTTTTTATCTTAAACTGTCAGCTTATTGCAAATATTAAATAACAAAATGATACAACGATATACAGTATATATAATACTTTAGCTTGCTACTGCATGAAACGTTTATTTTTTTTAAGGGCAATTTATATAACCACGTATTTAATCTAACTGGTGTTTTCACAACTCGTCACCTCCTGTCAGTAGTAGTGGCATTGAAGTCTACATAAGAAGTGAAATACTGATAGCAACCTGACTCCCGGTCGCACTAAAACATGCTCGTCCTTTCAGCCGCGGGGGTGTTATAATGTGACGGTGAATCCCACTATTCCTTGGTAAAAAGAGTAGCCCAAGAGATGGCGGTGGGTGGTGATAACTAGCTGCCTTCCCTCTAGTCTTACACTGCTCAATTAGGAACGGCTAGCACAGATAGTCCTTGAGTAGCTCTGCGCGAAATTCAAAACAAACAAACAATCTGTCAGTATTTGATCTGTTATAAGTAAGAGGAATTCCGCAGACTCCCATCTTCATAGTAGGATGCTCTGCAGATTCTTACTAATTCAGAAGAATGTTGTTATTTTTTTGTTTTAGTGTTTTACCTAAGATCCAACTTTCCTTTTCCCACATTAATAAAAACATCGTGTCTTCTATTTTATTGTTGGGTTCATTAGCTATTTTGGGGTGGTTTGCAATCATTGTCTTTTGTCTTTGTATATTTATATGTGTCTCCAGGCACCATTAGGAACTTCATAATTGGTCAAACTCAGAAGCTTGGTTAGAGAACAATGTAAGAACGTAAAGTTAGCTGGCATTTCTACTGATGTCGGTATGGTAGAGAGAAAAGATAAAAATATCTTTCGTAACTCTAATTTTTTAGTCCTTTCCTTCAAATGTATCAGTTTATAACATTTTATTTAAATATGGTAAAAACATTTTATTTCATATGTTTTGAGGAACAGTTCGAAGGTGTAGCTGACAAACTATTTTCTATTACACCACGTAACAAATTTTGTTCGTGGATAGTACGTGTTATTTTTTAGTTTATTATGTTGTAAAAATACATAAAATGGCCATTATTCCCCTCAAACTTTGCTTTTGTGGCCTGGATAATGAGATTTAGAAATTAACCTATCTTCCATGTAAAAACGGGCAAATTTACATTAGATCTGTTGTTGTTTGTTGTTTTGAATTAAGCACAAAGCTACACAATGGGCTATCTGTGCTCTGCCCACCACGGGTATCGAAACCCGGATTTTAGCGTGTAAGTCCGCAGACATACCGCTGAGCCACTGGGGGGGGGCATTAGATCTGAATAAAACAACATATGGATCAAGATTTACATGTATTTACATTAAACTTATACAAAAATCGACGAAAATGTTGAGAAGGTTTTCAAGATTTGTTACTGTAATTTAAATCACTTTAACCTATCAGCTTCCAAATATAGTCTCCTTTCATGTTTTCGTTGTACGCTTTTTGGTAGCGGCGCTCAATGTCCAATATATCTTAGTAAAAGTGCTCGCCTTGCTTCACTAACTATGCTCACATGTTCTTGAATTTATCAAGACGAACTTCAAGGATATAGACCTTCAGGGACATCCTGCAGCTCATTTTGCCGTAGTTCTTCACCAGAATCTCAACCAGTTTTACATAATTTTCGGCCTTGTGATTGCCCAAGAAGCTCCGAACCACTGTGATAAAGCTGCCCCAAGCTTTTTCCTACCTTCCTACTGAGCTTCTTGGGGAATTCTGTGCACTCCAGGATCTTCTTTATTTGTGATCCAACGAAGACTCCAGCTTTGATCTTTGTCTCAGACAGCTTAGAAAAGAAGTCTCGAAGATTCTTAAAGGCTGCATACTCCTTATGAAGAGCTGTGATAAACTGTTTCATAAGACCCGATTTTATGTGCAATGGTGGGAACGACACCTTCTGAAAAACCACTAGTGGTTCACACTTGACATTGTGCCTCCCCACAGAGAACTCGGTCAGTGTGGCCAGTGCTTCCTGTTGTAGTGAGCTCCGGTGTCCCTGCTGTCCCATAGGCAAAGATAACAGGGAAACTTGGCAAAAAGCTTCCTTAGAGACCCATCAGGAATGACACCATTTTGAAGTCTCCGACAATCTCCCAATCACACTCATCACACTTCAAGGCTTCTAGCAATATCTTGATGCTGTTGTATTCTTTCACAAAGTGCTTTTTGCTCTTGTCTTGATAAATTGGCCACATACATAGCAGAATGCGTCTGGAGAATGCTTTCAACTTCTTGATGCCACTTCTGATAAAATCAGATAGGTCTATGTGTTCACTTTGGCAGCTAGAATAAAACTAAAGTGATGAGTGGTGAACCCCTGTATACATATTACTATGAAAAGTTCTAGAAAATACTAAAATGTTCTTGAAATTATCCCAAGTTCTACAACATTCTAGAAAGTTCTTGAAAATTCTTGTAAGTTCGAGAAGATTCTCTATTAACTACTCAGCACTGAATCTACCAGGAATATTCTGTAAAATGGGTAAATTTGAAAATTTCATTACCCAGGACACAAAAGCAAATTTTGAAGAGGAAAACAGGTCTTTTCCATTTACTTTAGGCATAAAAAGTTGAGAAATAACACTTTCTATCCAGGAATAAGAAAAAATAAAAATATTGTTACACAGTGTTATTTGTGATTATTCCAAATCGATGTCCAAAGGGTGCAAATATTTTTTGTAGCTTTAAAGAAATAATAGGTGATAAAATATCTCTACACACAAAAGACTCAGAAAAGAATGATTAGTTCGTCATTGTAAACAAATCATGTGGTATAGGACTCATAAGGTCTATTGTAATTTTTGTCTACGAGCATGATGGAAGGAAGGTCTAGGGGTTACAGAGACTGATCTTCTTTGAGGGAATAATTTATCATACAGTCATTATAACTTATAACTCAACATTTAACATCTATGTCTATGTTAGGTCAATAAAATTTACTGTGCGAATTTTACTTTGTATGAAAAGTGCTATAGTTTGTCGAAGGTGCTAGATGAAACACTTAAGTGATTTTAGAAGTTAGTGAGGTAATATCGTTTTATTAGAGTTAATTTTTTATGTGTATAAAGTTGAGCAGAGCACATATGATGATCACTTAGTTACTCTGGTGAAGAATTTGAATCTTGCCCTTCTTGTACAGTCCAGCATTGTTTGAGCAGCCTACTGTTGTGCAGCAATTTTCAGTTTCTCCAGAAACAGAGTTTACAAATCATCAGAACAAATGGAAAGTACTATTTGCAGAAAATTTTTAACGATGTTAATTCAGTCTCTGGTAAACGAACTCGTAACAGGAAATTAGCTGCATTAGGCTTTCACACAATTTGTGCAATATTGTAATTTTATAGTTGCAGTCTCCATGCTAAATATTGAAATTGTGGAAGCGAAACAGTAGATTTCTCTGGATTCAGCATCGGTTACTATTAAAATTGGTGTACCTGTAATAAACAAGACATGTTCAAAGTTAATATAAGCACAAGTTAATTGTTCGTTGTTTGTTTTTGAATTTCGCGCAAAGCTACACGAGAGCTATCCGCGTTAGCCGTCAACAATTTAGCAGTGTAAAGATTACAAGGAAGACAGTTGGTCATCACAACCCACCGCCAGCTCTTGAGTTAGTCTTATACCAACGAATAGTGAAATTTACCGCACATAATTACGCCCCAACGGCTGAAAAGAAAAACATGTTTGGTGTGACGGAAATTCGAAGAGTTTATTAATAGGACTTTAAAGAATTGGTGATAACTTTAACAGCAGAAGAACTGTAATATTTACTGGATATTCACCAATATCCCTCTCCTCCAGTTTGTCGTATACTATAATTTTTTCCATGATCTGAAAAGATTTTGTCAAAAGTTTCAAAACATAAACAGCATACATTCAGCAAGAAATACTGAATACAATTCCTGAGAGGAAGTTAGTTGCTCTTAGTTTACCTTTGTATCATCAGTAGCAGGTATTTACTTAAGTGCAAAACTACTTTGAATTTGGTTTGTTTTGAATTTCGCGCAAAGCTACACGAAGGATATCTGCGCTAGCCGTCCCTAATTTAGCAGTGTAAGACTAGAGGGAAGGCAACTAGTCATCACCACCCAACACGAACTCTTGGGCTACTAACTGGGTTATCTGCGTTATGGTCATCATAGAGACCAAACTCATAATTTTAACATTATAAGCCCTCGACATTACCAATAATGCTGGTAAAGCTTAACAGTGGCTACAGAGGCGGGTATTTGCTATATCCCAAGTCTTTTCCCCATTCCCATGTTAAGTACCCTTTAAATAAAAATGTATTAACCATTGTAAGCACACCTGTAATATAGATATATATTTGATAAAAAAGTAGCTTAACACATAGTTTTTTTGTTAGTTTTAGTGTTTAAAATAATTCGCAAACAACTTAAAGACGAGCCAGTTTGTATCATTGTTCATACTTTCAATTGTGACTTATTTTAGGTCTCTGTGATAGACATTTTGTTATAAAGAACAGTCTTGAAGATCTGTCTAACGGAAAAGTACATTGTAAATGAACTGGTGACACGTTGAAAATAAAATAGTTCAGTTTTAATGTGAACTAACGACATGCATTGTTCTCTAGTAACACGAGCCACAAGTTCTAATCAGCTATGTATCAACTTGAATACACTTTACTTTGAAATTTAATTCCTTTAATGTTAAAGTTTGTCACTACTATTTATTTGTTAATGTTTGTAAGCGTTGGCTATAAAATCGTCAAGGTTCAAGAGCATTATTTTTAGCTAATTCTCTCTAGGCATTTATGTATGCGGATATTTTTACACGCACACACACACACATATATACTAGTCAGACACTTTCGAAGTTCTAGCGCAAAGACCTAATCTTTTGACCATAGCAGCAAAACGGAAGGATAGCCGGAAGGATGCCTAGCGGAAAACCGGAGAAAAGATGGAGACATAAATTGAGTGTCTGCACGACAAAATTAAGAAGTGATAGGAGAAATGTTTTTATTGAGTAAAGTCATTAAAACCTGGATTAATATGTAACAACAACTTTCACATAAGTATTTTAACAGAAATTAAACAGCAGGTAAAGTAAAAATTGTGGCCAAGTGGATGATTTGTTTGTTTTTGAATTTCGCGCAAAGCTTCACAAGGGCTATCTGCGCTAGCCGTCCATAATTTAGCAGTGTAAGACTCAGGGGAAGGTAGCTAGTCATCACAACCCACTGCCAACTCTCGGGCTACTCTTTTACCTACGAATAGTGGGATTGACCGTAATATTAAAGGGCGAGCATTTTCATATGACGGGGATTCGAATCCGTGACCCTTGAATTAACGAACATGTAATTAAAGTATTTATTTGTGACTCCTGCTACCTCAACCGTAACTAGCGATTAACATTGTTGATGATTTGAATTAAATTCAAGTTTTTAATGAATTTTATAGTTCACTATTTTTGTAACTAAACAAGATAATTATGCGATTAAAGAATGTGGAATCTGTTTTGTTACATAAGAAAAACAATTTCATTGCTTAATAACTCGCATTTTACACGCTAACAATATTTTGTTAATTGTAGCTTTATCTTAAAATACTGAAGAAAATCTACTCCTGGAGTGAAAATGTGAATATTTTTATACTACACGTAAAGAACAAAAGTCATATGGGCATCGCTATCTTCAGACAGCAGGTGCAACTAGCATTGCGTTTGTGCACTTGGTAATAACAACATTTGGCAAATAGGTTCACTGAAGTGTGACTGAAAGATTTTGGACAAAGGGATTTTATAAATCTCTCCTCAGGCAGAATTAATTTTCTACGTACAACCATGTGACGGCTTTAAAATGTATACGACGATAAGTGGCGAAATCCATACATTTATTTTTGATAGAAGACAAACACAAACCTTTTTGTCTATTTAAATTTTCCAGTTCATTTTTAGAAACTGTTGCTCATGTTATTACGTTGATATGATAGGAAATTCTTAACAGTAGACTTTCACACAAACATCGATAAGACTACGGATTTGCAACACTAAGGTATTCGTCTTCCCTTTGTGGATCTTACGTGAAATACGCAGACACAGAAATTGATGTAGTATTTTTTCGTATAGAAGAAGAAAAAAATGAGAGATACAGTTTTAAACAGCGACTTTCACTCTCTGACTTGTGATAGATATATTTATATAAATATATATACAAGGTAATACAGTCCTCTCTGTAACTGTGAAATCGTAATAGTAACCGATTCCTGTTAAGAATCTAATATTACACAGTAATATATATGTATAAACTTTTCTGAACATTGCTAAAAATTTACTGCCCGTTTTGTTTGTTTTGTGAATCCTCGCACTGACTGGTTATTCGAGCGCTTAATTAATATGTTAGAGTCGCGAGTTCGAATCCTCGTCACGCTGAGCATGTTTATACAATCAATATCATTGTTCGTCAGCAAAAGGTAGTCTAAGAGTTGGCGCTAATTAGTGTTCGCTGTGACTAGTTACCTGCCCCACAGTGGCTCAGCGGTAAGTCTGCGGACTTACACGCGAAAATCCGGGTTTCGATACCGTGGTGGGCAGAGCACAGATAGACCATTGTGTAGCTGTGTGCTTAATTCTAAACAACAACGACTAGTTACCTTCCCTTTTTCACCCAGAAACGGCTAATGCAAAAGAGATTTGGGCGAAATTCAACAACTAATCTCGCAATTTTGTGTATTTTTATTACTTCCTTTTTTTACAATGTATCTCACATGAAGGTAACTTGAAAATGACAGTTTTGTGTAATCTCTCACGTAAAAGTAATAATGCACCTGGTTACAGGTATACCTAAAACGTCGTAAAGTCAACATCTAAGTTCTATTGTTATCTTAAGAGATAGCAGAAGACTTTGCAAAAATAAAAGATGAATAAGAAAATCCAACTCAGGAAGCACAATTCTTCTCTAAAGTATGTTACTTTTCTTCTGAAAGTGGTTTATAATATGGTTGGTGTCATAAATCACGATAGTGATTCATAATAGAAATCGCCCAGAAATTTCACAATTTTATTTTTATAAAATAGGACAAAAATCATCTCAAAAAGCAAACTTGTTTTTGAAACAGTACTTAAGACCATCTATCTTAGTTGCTAAGGTAGCTAAAATATTCATGATAGTAAAAAAAATATTTTTTTGAATGTTAGATAAAGTTCCAAAATCATCCATTTGTTCTTCCTATTATTATTCATGTTACACATGTTTTGCAAGGCCAAAGTAAAAACGACAGTAAATATTTTATTGAAGCCTAGACAAATACCAAAACAAAGAAATTTCCTGTGTGTGTCAAGGGACTATTTTTATATTGATTCTTAAAAGAGAAAGACAAATTTTACCCATTTTTTCATTGCTAGTGGTCAAATTTTTCTTTAAAGCTACTCAAGTACCGAAGTCTAAAGTAAAACTGCTAGGTGTACTGCACCAAAATCTGTGCATGGCTGCTAAATAAACGCCTACGAAGGTTGTAGGACCTGTTGTAAGTTTATATTTCCACACCCTAAATTTTTAAAGCTATTTTTTCGGCAACAACTGTGTACAAACTAGTCGGAAACGCTTCTTTTATCAAAACAAATAACAGATTATGCATACTTATAACGCTGACTCCAAAAATCGGTTACGAATATTTTGCCGAGAATTGCACAGTAGTAATGAATGCAAAATTGAGCATGTCGTAAGCTAGACACAAAATTAGCTCAAGAATCTTCCTTTTTCATCTTGAAGGATTTCTTTAAGTTTTTTAATGTCCATTACTGACAAATCGTGAAACGATTTCTGCAACTTATAGCACATTAATTAGGAACTGCCAGATTACACCATTTCTCGAGTTCGCTGTTGTCTTTGCCTTTACATGGTTTTATTAGACCATTTCAGCCAGGTTTCTAACGGTAAGCGATTACTGTAGAAGAGGCCCGGCACGGCCAGGTGGTTAAGACATTAGACTCGTTATCCTGGGATCGCAGGTTCAAATCCCCTGACAGCTACTGCAGATAGTCCTAGATAGATAGAGTAGCTTTATGCGAAATTCAAAAACAAACAAACAATCCTTTGTACTCGACACTTATTAAAAAGTAAACAAACTGGGCTAGAACTGGTATCTACATTATTTTCTCCTATTAAAAATCCCTATTTGACTCCATTAAAATTGATACCTACAGTAGACATAAAATCGAAATGGGAATTTGTAGCAATTTGTAGCTTGAAACAAGAATGTAGATATTATTTCTAGCCTACTTTGTTTACTTTTTTTAGTCCCTGGTTGTTGGCCTGAAAATATATTTGCATTTTGATTCAAGTGGTTCCTGTACTTTTTGACAATCCCTATTGCCGTTTTTTTAAAATTAGAGAATTTTAATTATGTTGTTTAAGTTAACTGTGGAGACACCAAAACAGGTATATTATCCACTCAGGCAGTTTCATATCAGTTGTAACCGGCAAGAGTTTTATGACGTTTTGTTAGTGGTCAGTGTATTTACTATTATGTACTCGTATTTATTTTAATATCGACGTTTGTTTCAGTTAAATAATATATTTAGAAATCCTTGTAACTTATGGTGTTCGATATGTGTTGCGAAATTCCAGCCTATTCTCTAAATTTGTAGAAGATTTTTGAGTGTAAAAATTAACAGTATATGTTTTACATTGTTGTCAACTGAAATTTCTAGCACCTCACCTTAACGTTCATAAACTGACACAAGAAGAGACAGTTTTATATTGTTGGTTTGCTTCAGTTATTATTCCATTCACTTCGGAAGCTATAACTCTGATAAACGCATATTATTCGGAAAACTACAAATATTTTACTAGAAACGTTTATAAATTTCGAACATTACAAACCGTTCAATTTCAGAGAACCGATTTCGGACGTTAGTGTTTTCACGAGAATATCAGACATCTTCCCATGTAAAAAGTCAGTTTGTAAACCGCGGGAATTATACCACTTTAGTAATTTTGAATTAATTTGCTCATCGTAAACCTTCAATAAAATATTTATTTCCTGACAAAATAAAAGACTCAGTATTGTTTGTAAGTTTGTAAAACTCTTGTACATAAATCATCATTTTTAGTAACTTTTATTATAAGTTATATTATTGTTTGTATATTCAAATATATTTGTATTAAGGAAGAAAATTGAGCGTATCAATCTTGTTGAAAAATATTATAAATGTGAAGCCTATCGACTTTCCATTAACTTCTGAATTAACATTAAAATTTCACACTATTTGAAATTTCAATATGTAGCATAATAAATCGGAGACTCGTCCGAGATAAATTATAATGCGTAACATCAGGTGTTTAAGAACCAAACACTGATTCAAGTTTGAGTCATGCCAAGTACAAAAATGACGCCCGGCATGGCCAGGTGGTTTGGGCGCTTGACTCGCAATCTGAGGGGTGCAGGTTCGAATTCCTGTTACATGAAAAATGCTCGTCCTTTCAGACGTAGGGGCGTGATAACGTGCGATCAATCCCACTATTCATTGGTAAAAAAAGTAGGCCAAGAGTTGACGATGGATAGTGATAACTAGTTAGTTACCTTCCCTCTAATCCAACACTGCTAAATTATGAACGGCTAGCGAAGATATACCTTGTGTAGCTTTGCACAAAATTCAAAAACAAAACAAAATACGAGAATGATAAATTTAAATAAATAGTTGAATGGCAAACATGATTACAATGAAACAATAAAGGTCTTTTCTTATTTCGAATGGTTGCAGTTTATCCAAAACTCTTGTTATGTTTATTGAATAACAAGTGTTATAAATAGAGTCCTAATTATGTGAATATGTTTTGCGTTTATAATAGCCTACTTATGTTATTTGTGTTTTAGTTTTACAGATTATTAATC
Source organism: Carcinoscorpius rotundicauda (assembly GCA_011833715.1). Lineage (NCBI taxonomy): Eukaryota > Metazoa > Arthropoda > Merostomata > Xiphosura > Limulidae > Carcinoscorpius > Carcinoscorpius rotundicauda. The sequence continues at coordinate 56,666,797 of CM022395.1, forward strand.
TCTTGTTTGTTTGTTTTAATTTCGCGCAAAGCTACATGAGAAATATCTGCGTTAGCCGTCCGTAATTTAGCAGTGTAAGACAAGAGGTATGTGTATGTGTTCTTATAATAAAGCCACAACGGGCTATCTGCTGAGCCCACCGAGGGGAATTGAACCTCTGATTGTAGCGTTGTAAATTCGAAGACATACCGATGTACCAGAGAGGAACAAAAACTAGAGGGAAGGAAGCTAATCATCACTACCCACCGCAAACTCTTGAATAATTTTTTTACCAACGAATAGTGGGATTGACAGTCACATTATAATGCCCGCACGACTAAAAGGGCAAGCATGTTTGGTGTGACGGGGATTGAAACTCATTACTCTCAGATTACGAGTAGAGCGCCTTAACCACCTGGGCATATCGGGCCTTATTAATCTCTTGCTTACTAACATTTCGCACTGACCAGTTTAATATAGCAGCTAGTCTAATGTTCATATCAACCGAGCGTGGACCAGTATTTAGCGTGCCAGATTGTAGATCTGCGGGACCAACATTTGCGCCTCTTTGCAAACAAACAAAAAATCGCTCTTTTTCTTTTGACGCCGAGTGCCTTTTAAGGGTGACGTTTAAATTTCACTATTCACTCAAACCAGTTTAGCCAAAAAAGTTGAAAGTGAGCACTGTTTACTAGCTGCCTTCCCTGTAATCTGCGAGCTCGAGATTAAAACGATTAGCGTAGGTATTTTGTTTGTTTTGTTTGTTTGTTTGTTTTGGAATTTCGCACAAAGCTACTCAAGGGCTATCTGTGCTAGCCGTCCCTAATTTAGCAGTGTATGACTAGAGGGAAGGCAGCTAGTCATCACCACCCACCGCAAACTCTTGGACCACTCTTTTACCAACAAAAAGTGGGACTGACCGTCACATTATAACACCCCCACGGCTGGGAGGGCGAGTATGTTTGGCGCGACGCGAGCGTAGGTATTAATTGAGCATCTTTGTGTGAATGTCCGAAAAATAAATAGCTGATTTTCATGTGATTACATGAGAGGTATTTCAAATTAGTATGATGATTGCATTCCTTAAGCACTAAAAACAGATGTATTGCAAATAGTTGTTTATGATTACCTTTGAGTTACCTCATCTGGGTGAAAAGTTAACCTTTGGATTTATTATGTGATATGAAACCAGTTTCCAAGTGTATGAGCATCGGAAGACAAGCTATGTCAATAAGTGACTATTTCTAGCCAAGACATGCTGATAATACATCAGAAAAAATGTAGACTATTTAAAAAAGGTTAAATATTATAAAGAAGGTTAAGCAGTGTAGTTTGATTCTAGACGTATATATAGATATAATGAATAGACATGAAACTTACATTCACGGCTTCCAGAAATGGACTTAACTACCACATGTACTAAGCGGCATGTTTTTGAATTGTAATTCACTTGCGGCAAAATAATTGTTGACAGACAAACCATCAGGAAAATAAGAGAGTAGAAGGAGGGGCCCCATCACTGCGCAGCCGTTAACCACGGCTACCGAGATCAGCTGATTTACTCCTATGTTAATTCTGCAGCGTGCTTCTCGTTCCGGAGGTGATAGGCCGGCGCTACTATTAATATTTCAACAGCAATTTGCTTTAGTAGCCCAGAGGCCAAACTTGAGACTCGAGTATCTTGAGTCTCAACTGAAGAAGCGTCTCTGGCCGGCCTGACCTGTTACTGTATTTCTAATATTAGCATTTTTATCTTTCGTAGAATGTTTCACATGCTTGCTGTTTAACTTTAAGCACAGTTTCACTAGTGTGCCAGCACTGAACTAGTTGATAAACTATTAGCACGATTAATTAGTAGTGCTAACAAAAGTCTCTTATTGTCCGTGTTTCAGTACATAATACTCATGGATGATACGTCCAGCATGGCACTCCCGAAGGTAGTCAATGTGCTTGTTCAATAGAAGTTTTACCTTGAATACGGTGTGACTGCACACAACAGGTACCGAAGTGCTAAGAAGATATGGAACTTCTATGCTGCGAAGAAAGTTTGGGGAAAACAAAAACCTTCGAAGATCCTGTGTTATATACTGATCGAGTTTTGCAAAATTCGTTACTGTTAGAAGATAGGTACACGGTCACGTCGTCTTATTTTAATTGTCTTCAAAATGAACTCAAACCGTATATGAGAAAACTAGTTGCAACTTGGATGTGGGAGGTAAGGTGTTTGTAGTTGACGTTGTTTTACAGAACTTATATGATGTGGTTCAGTGATATTAGTACAGTAGTCTGACTACAGTTGTCTCTGTTATGAAAATAATAAAACAAATTTATATCGCTGATGTACGATATGTTTTGTTTTTCAAAGCATTTGTATCAGTCAACAGAATAATCTATTCGTGATTATATTGCTTTGTATGGAGCAGTAGCTATAATTGGAATGTTATAAGAATGAATGAAAGATGTTCGTTTAATTTTAAACAATTCGTAGAGTTTAAAACCTACAGTAAACGACCAGGTTGTTTAATATTTTAATCCATGTTTTATGGCGAGATTGTATCATCAACGCATTAGTAAAAGAATATTTGAAATACGATAATGTCACAACATTACCACAAAATAAAAATTATCAAATAATTGTTCTAGTAACAATACTGACCTTAATTTATGGTAAAGTATTTAAAGTAAGACGGCCAAGCATGGCCAGGTGGGTTAAAGCATTCGACACATAATCCGAGGGTCGCGGGTTCGAATTCCCGTCACACCAAACATGCTCGCCTTTCAACCGTGGGGGCGTTATAATGTCGTGGTCAATCCCACTATTCGTTAGTGAAAGAGTGACCCTAGATTTGGCGATGGGTGGTGATGACTAGTTGCTTTCACTCTTGTCTTAATCTGCTAAATTATGAACTGCTAGCGCATATAGCTCTCGTGTAGCTTTGCACGAAATAAAAAAAAATATTAAAGGAAAGCATAATTGAGCTATATAATAGTTTGGTTGGTTTATATATATAAGTAACTGAAACTTCTAAATGAGAGATTGATAAAAAATAACACTAACTCCCAAGGTCAGTGTTTCGACACTATGACTTATTCTCTGGCAAACAGACTTAGTAATTAGTGTACGAGAACTTTTTGTTGTTGTTGTTCGTTGTCATGATCAACTCTATGAGCAACACGAACTGGCACAGTGTAGTTCGTGAACGCTGTCATTGTTCACATGCTAAATTTAATTAGTCAAATAACGTAGGCTATTTTTAAACCGCGCCAGGAAATTAGAACAATTATATCTTAAATATTTAATACAACTCGTTGTGTTGATAATCCTTAGTTATACATGATGATTCTAACAAGTATTTTTTATAATTTTTATATAAAGCTAAGAGCTGATGTGAATTAAAATTCAACTGTTTTCTGGGCAGCATCGGCGTTTGTAAAATTTAACTTTTATACAAACTGTTGCCTCAAAAAAGCGTCAAAATTTACGTTTACTATGATTTATAAAATTATATGTCCATGTTTCAAAGATTAAAGAATAGAGCTATGGCTCATTTACGTTAATTTAAAGTCATTTTCGTTTTTATCCATAGACTTCTCTACTGAAAACACCTTGCGGTATGTCAGAAAAATGAAATATAAAGACAGGTAAATTTCATCATATACGGCTACGATTGAACTTATTGTGTTTATTTCACATCAGGTGTAAGGTATATCCGTGTTGTTAGTTCTCAACCACTTGGAGGATTAATTAAATTGCAATCCCATACTTCCCACATTTATTCCAACCAAGTTATTAATTTTCAATGTCTTGAATATATTAGACAGATTGACTCTTCAGACATTCAACACCGTTTGTTTTTCTTTTTTTTTTCTCGCAGCTTTATGAATATTGATATCGTGAAATAATCGTTATGCGTTACTGAAATGTTCTTGTGACATTTTAAAATGCGCAAGTCATGCAGTTTTGTTTTGTTTTTTGTCGTCATATTTATGCTATTTTAGTTTTGATTGTTCCAATAATCTTAAATCACGTGTATGAGAACAATATGCAGTTTAAATTATTTGTTAGGCTTACTTAAATAGCCAAATTGTTTAAAACAGTGTGCTCCAACCTTAATTCCTTAATCGTATAGTTAGATAGTGTGACTTAAATGTATACTGTCTGGAGAGGCATTTCATGAAGCAGAGAAAGTAATATTAGATCGTTTCTTGAAAGACCCTTCTTTTTCATAAACTATGAATAAATAGTAAAGTTATACCACTGTCATACCATTTTACGAAATGCAAACGTTGGTTACTGTCGGTAACTGTATATTAATATAATTATAATAGCCCATTTCGTTTCAGGTTTGTGAAAACGAAAAATGCCGACAAGACGTTTTTTCTTTGGCCGTTAACTGCTTGGACAGGTTTCTCTCTGTTGTTAAAATTCGAAAAAGTCAGCTACAACTTGTCGGTGCTGTTTGTCTGTTCCTGGCGTCGAAAATACGGCAAGCAAGAGCCATCTCAGCAGAAAAACTCTGTGCCTATACAGACAACTCTATCACTTTGGAAGAGCTTCTGGTTAGTAATGGGTCAGAGATCGTTTCTTCTGTACATAAGTTAAAGCAAAGGTTGCGATCAATGTGACATTATATCTTAGCGTAATAAATCAATCTATGTCAATGATATTATATCTTAACGTAATAAATCAGTCCGAGCAATTAGCATTGGCGTTAAGGGTAGGCCAAGAAGGCAGCAAGCTGCCTAGGACACCAAATACTTGGAACGTATAGCGTGAGTAGGTACACAGTTTTACCTTCTACCTAGGGCTTCAGTTAAACTATTACCAGCCCAGCTTGCAACTGTTATAATGATAAATTGTATCCGTTTGATATGTAAACTTCCAGGTAATTAATTTTGAAATTTTAAGGTGCTATACATTTGTAGCTCCCTCTGTACCAAATGTAAAATTATATTGAAAATAAAATCTAGACTACAATATTGTATTTTTCTATATGAAACTGAATATACGTACATGTATTTGTATGCTTTAAGTCTTAACTACATCTCACGTTTTTCAAACAATACAAAGTTATGGTAACTGTAAACAATTTTAGAATTTGTATTATACGAAACTTTCGCATAAATTAACAGATTAATTATTATTATTATTGTGTTGGTGTACTAACGTCCAAATTAATAACTGAAATATAATGTCAGTTCTTAAAATGAGAAGTATATAGGATAATACAAAAGAATCCAGTTGCAGACACTAAATTCTGTAAGTCCACATGTTTTAGGCCTAATACTGGTTAAGCCTTTATTATAAACGACCTATATTGTGTACGTTTCTTTTGTTTAGTTAGGGCTAAACTTCATCATATTTAATAATATTTTAAATAAACTTATAATGTTATTCTACGCGGCCTAACGTAAGATTTTTATAATTTTTTTAATATGTTGCACAAAATGTTTACTAAATACATTTACATTCGTCATTTGTTTACATCTATTGCAATGAAGTGCGCCCGTACGTCTGTATTCAAATTAGTAAGATACTCTCGCATTTTCAGGACGGACAAAATTGAATATTATCATAATAGATGTGTTCTGCTTAAACAAAGTACTTCTTTTTCAAGTTTCACCCTGGAAGTTCTCTTCTCATTAACATCATGTTTTTTTGCTTGAATGAAAATCTGGGTTGTTTAATGAGATAGCGATCGTGTTACGTCTGGACCAACGAAATTTGCCAGTAAAAGAACGACAAGACCACGAACTTATTGATAAAGGGTTGATAGTGCACTTCCTTTGTCGTGGATAAACACCCACCGTTTCCCCTTATTGAATATCATTTTTTTGTAAGCACCACCATTCATTTTCTCGGTTATTCATCTCATCGTGCTCCATAAATAAGACTTCTGGATTGTAACAGGAATATTATTATTAAAATCTGTAAATGTTTAACATTAGAGCTTGATCTTATACCGACAAAATTTGAAATGAATGTGGGCGTGTATTAATATTCTCATTACACTTCGTTGTTAGTAGAGTTTGTTTTGTTTGTTTGTTTGTTTTGGAATTTCGCACAAAGCTACTCGAGGGCTATCTGTGCTAGCCGTCCCTAATTTAGCAGTGTAAGACTAGAGGGAAGGCAGCTAGTCATCACCACCCACCGCCAACTATTGGGCTACTCTTTTACTACGAATAGTGGGATTGACCGTCACATTATACACCCCCACGGCTGGGAGGGTGAGCATGTTTAGCGCGACGCGGGCGCGAACCCGCGACCCTCGGATTACGAGTGCACGCCTTAACGCGCTCGGCCATGCCAGGCCCTGTTAGTAGAGCACATAAGTGCTTTGTTCAAGACTAAATTCTGGAAGAATACTAACTCAACGTAGCGAAAAGTTGTTAATGGTTTTTATTCAATCAAAGCTGATCAAGATGAAGTTACTATTTTCAAGGCATTATCTAATAAACATATTTGATTTTCTTTCATTAAAGTTTGCCATCTCAAAATTTGTAGCTGTTCATTATCAATAGTTCAGTTGTACCATGAATGCGCAGATAATCAGTTGTTAACAATGTTAAAAATAACTCAGATTAAACTTTCTCGTTCCTCGTCTCAAAATGTACACAAACATTTTGCTTTCCATAACCTTCGAAGTTTAATATGATGTAAATCTCAACATTAATCTGTGCCACATCTTCGAACACTGTTAGTGACAACTCGTGAATAAAACAATTGCATTGGAAACGCAATTATAAACGATAATAATAAACGATATTATATTGGACACTATGCTTCCAAACCAACTTGTAGAGTACATTGTAGTTGGGTAGAAAAATACAGGGTGTTCGGAAAGTCACTGTGCACTTATATATTTATTAACAGACAAAATTGCACAGTGACTTTCCGAACACCCTGTACAAACGCACAGACATAACTCTATTGAACAACTAAATGGCTAGTACCTGAATTTGAATATTAAAAATTTTCCTTACATACCATTAAAACTTGTTTCTCTCCAATATATCAATATTGGTGTGGAGAAATGATCTACGTAATAAGCACAGATATTTGATAACTGAGATAGGAATCATTACTGTTAGATGAATCTGAACTCCACACAAAAATTGTGTAATTTGATTATGCGTTATGTATATGCTTATATTTACCTGCATTTAACTGAAAATAAGTAAGACTTTGGCCATTGGAACATGACAAAGTGCAATATCCGAAGCCTTGCACTAAATTTAAGGCCCAGTATGGCCAAGAATGTTAAGGCGTTCAACTCGTAATCCGAGGGTTGCGGGTTCGAATCGCGTTCGCACCACACAAGCTCGCCCTTTCAGCCATGGGGCATTATAATGTCACGGTCAATCCCACTATTCGTTGGTATAAGAGTAGCCCAAGAGTTGACGGTGGGTGGTGATGACTAGCTTCCTTCCCACTAGTCTTACACTGCTAAATTAGGGACGGCTAGCGCAGATAGCCCTTTGCGCGAAATTTAAAAAAAACAAACAAACTAAATTTCACATTATATTTATGCAAGTCTTATTATGTTAAACAAATTTAGTGCATTAATACATTATGTCAGCCTTATTATGTATAACAAAGCTTACGCTTGTAATAAATAAAATTTTATTAAAATGGAAAATTATAAACGTCCTGTGTTTCCACTTTCTACTGTCTTATTAAAGTATTGGTTAATATCTATATAGATAGAATTACTCTTTAAAACTAATTACTTAAGCCTAATGACTATTCTTATTTATTAATAAAAGAATCTATTTTAGAGATTCGAAGCAGAAAACAAAGAAAACCTTTTTTGGGCCCCAGTGACATTTAGTACAAAGTCAGACGTTCAAGGTCGTGGAAAGCCTGTGTTCATATGTTTCAGAATACGCAGCATGTACACCAGTGTCCCTTCACAAAAATCACTCACGAGTCCAACTTTCGCTGACGTCACTGCAGACTAGCAGTCTCCTCTTGTTCCCTCGAGTGATAATGAATTTTTCGGCATTTTAATTATCAACTCTTAATTCGTGCACTCTACCTTAAGCTTCCGCGAGCATAATATGCGTCCTAGTCTGCTGTTAGAACTTTCCAGTTGCTCTTTATCTTGAGTATTATATTTATTCATGACTTGCATTCTTTGACTCACTGATAGTGTTAATCATCTTCATTCTCTTTGTTGTTGTTTTTTTGTTGCTGACTGTCTTAAACCGTAAGAGCATCCAAACAATACATAAAAGCGTATTGTGTCAGATAACACGTATATTCCGATAACGCTTATTAAAGAAATTATGTGAAATTAGTGAAAGTTGCTAACGTTACAAAACCAAAACTGCTAATGATTGTGAAAGGGCGTTACTGACGAATAAGCCCAAGTTTGAAATATTTGATCCAAAGCGTAGGTTGTGCGTGTGGCGGAAGAAAGGTGAAAGATACCTCAGTGCATAGCACCAGGCGCAGATAGCCTCGTTGCTTTGTGCCATAAAACACTAAATCAATCAATCAAGCATAGCACCAACCATGAAGCATAGGGTTAATTGTGATGGTTTAAGGTTTTTTTCTTCTGAGACGACAGAAGGTATTTGTTAAATAGAAGGAATAATGAACCAGAGCAAGCACTATCAGATACTGATTAGTCGTTGTATACCCAGTGGTTTGCGTATTATTTTAAAATTAGGCTAGTACTAAGAATATAATGGCCCCAAACATCAATCCAACTTATGAAAAAAATTATTCAGCTATGAAAAGCTGCTGGAGTCGTTCAAATAATGCAATGGCTCCCACACAGCCCCGATCTTAATCCAGTTGGTTAAATCTGGGATTTGATAGATAAAAAACTTGACAAATCAAAAGTTATTTCCAAAAAAAAAGCCTTTATGGAAGTGTATTAGAGACGTTTGGAATAAAATTCCAAAGGACACTTTGATTAAATATGTTAAAACGATGGCTAAAAGACAATTTTCACTTATTAAAGCAAAAGGGGAAACACAACATATTAACAATTTGCTGAACTCGAGCACTTCCACTGAGTTTCTGTTGTACTAAATGTATGGGTTCGAATTCCCATTGCACCAAACATGCTCGCCGTTTCAGCCGTGTTGGCGTTATAATGTGTCGGTCAATCCCAGTATTCGTTAGTAAAAGAGTAGTCCAAGAATTTGCAGAGGGTGGTGGTGACTAGTTGCCTTCCCTCTTGTCTTCACTGCAAAATTAGGAACGGGTAGCGCAGATAACCCTCGTGTAGCTTTGCGCAAAATTCAAAACAAACAGGGGGGCAGAATACATATAGCCCTTTGTGGTTAACTGCCCCCCAGTGGCTCAGCGGCATGTCTGCGGACTTCCACGCTAAAATCCGGGTTTCGATACCCGTGGTGGGCAGAGCACAGATAGCCCATTGTGTAGCTTTGTGCTTAATTCAAAACAACAACAACATCGTGGTTAACTACAACCAAGCAAAATATAAAAATATTTAGTTGGTAAACAAACTAAACGTATAGATTAATAAAACATTGTTTCACCTGTGGTTTACTTTTTCATTATTCTATGAAAGTAGCTTGAAATTATTGCTTTTTTGTCCTTGCCATTTTGCACAGCACTGTATCATAGTTTGTTTACTTTGTCTTATATTGATTGGGTTTCGTCGGAGGGAAGGAAACTGTGTATTTTTCTTGGTAAATATTAGATGATTTTACTGTAATCAACGCCGATTTAATTTAAAATGGTTTTTCACATGAACATCTAATTCACTGTTAACTGTAATAGTGTTGAATAAATAAACTTCTCTGAGGCTGGTATGCGACTGTACATGATGAAATTGCTTTTGAAATAAGTTCGTACAGGTTTAACTACGGTAGAGTTGAAGGAATTCAAGTCACGTGTGGAATGTGGGAAAGGTGTGTTCGTCTCCTGGACCGGATAGTCTCCTGGCTTTTTATTATATCTGCGTGTATGGTGGCTGAGAGCTTTGAGGTTAAGCAATCGCAGGTAAAGTTTTCAGTTTTTCGTGCGATATCGACGCAACCAATCTGTCCAACAGAGAAATTAAATGATAAAATTGTATGGTATGGAACGAGCATGGGCGTGCCTCGCGCACTTGAGGAAAGCCTTTTATTCAAAATGTATAATATTATTAATATCCAACACCTTTCGATTTTTGAACCAAGCAAAACTGGCAACTTTTTTCAAAGTACCGTTAGCTGATAATGTTTGAAAATGATTCTTGCCTCATGTTGATAGTACATGAAAAGTACATAATATTTTAAACTCGTGTAGATTTCTCGTACAGATTTTTAAATTTGTAAGATGTATATATCAGAACATGTGGATAACACCTGCTTCTGAACTTTCTCACCCCCTTGAAAGGTAGCAAGTGACGCCGGAAGCACGTGTTATTTAAAACAAATTGTTTTCAATGTTTTTTCTTAATTGTAAAATCTTTTTTAAGTATGTAATTTTTCTTCTTTGCAATGATTTAAAAAATATATCAGTTATCTGCAGACTCCTGGACCAAGATAGGGCGTCACCTATTGGTTAACGTGCCTCGGTTGTGAATTACAAGACGCATGATTCGCGAACCATTGCTATATTAATAAAACTTTGTTTCACCTATGATTTTACTTTCAGTTGTTCTTTGAAAGTAGCCTGAAATCTCAGTTTCTGACTTTGTCCTAACACTTTTGCACAGTACTGTGTAATCGTTTGTTTTTCTTTTTCTTTTGTATTGATTGGTTTCGTCGGAGAGAAGGAAATTGTGTAATTCTCTTAGTAAATAAAATATTAGATGATTTTACTAATTTTCAATGGTGATTTAATTAAAAATCGTTTCGTATTTACCATTTATTGGTCCGCTGTTGTTATGTGTTGTGTTGCGCGACGAGATAGATACTCGGACTATCTTTGCTAGCCATCAGTGATGTCGAGAAACCCACTTGTTGAGAATTTTATATGCAAATATTTTCTGAACCCAAACGAGCCGTTTTTGCATATCTTTGCTAGCCGTCCCCATTTTTTTAACTGATAGACTAGAAAGCAGGCACTTAGTCAGCAATACCCACCATAAATTGCGAAGCGCGATTTTGTGGCAACAGAACAAAGTGTAGACCTTTAGATTCTCAAACTAGTCCGCTAACCACCTGTCTTGCCTTTATTCTGTCAGTTCGTACTTATAAATGGATATATGTAGATACTCTCTGTACAGCTTTACTTAAAATTATGAAACAACAACAAACACTTCTGGAGCGAGAGGAAACGAAATTGGAATGATGAATATTAAACTTTTGTTTGAATAGGTGCTTTTACTGTCGTGTTAATAAATGTGTGTGGTAATAAGGCAGCTGGTCACTTGTAGCGTTCATAGAAGATAGGTTATAGACCTTAAACCTTAACTAAACGTTTTATTTCAAATGGTTGAATAGTTGTTTCAACGCTTTGAAACTTGTAATTTGTCTTACATTGTCAGACACGATAGACATAACATGGTGTTATATTTGCTATCTGATTTATATTGTTAAACTAGAAGGGAACAGACACTGGTTGTTGTGTAGCCCCATTTTAACAAATTATATAGTATAAAAGAGCTATGTCAATTTCAGATTTCCTTATCTAAATTACAAGATAACATGGTTTATTTCTAATTATCATTGCTTCAATTTTGTCAATCTGTTATGTCAAGAATATCTAAAATATATTATAAAATAAAACTACCTTAGTATGTTCGGTTACAACTGACAAAAGTATTAGTATGCGTGTCTACAACTGACTTTTAACCTTGTAAGTGGGCTATGAGACAGATAATGATTAAAGTGCGACTTACCATGTTGAAAAGAAACGTCTTTTATTCCTGTAAATAATTCCAAAATGTGACTTATTCATGTACTGAGATCTGTAGGATAAAACAGGACTACACTGTAATTTCGTGTCCTTTAGAGAAGTCCACCTTTAAGGGATAAATAAGAAAAAGTCTATATTTTTATCCTTATAGAATGATCTGTAAGGTAAGAATGGACCACAGTACTACTTTTATCTCTGGAGAGAGGTCTGTAACACATGAGAGAACCACAATTCTACTTTTATCCCCGTATGTAGATCTGCAAGACGTAAGGGAACCACATTACTGTTATCCCCCGATGTAGGTCTCTAAAATAAAGGGAATTTCCAGTGTTTTTGAGTTACGGAGTCATTTCTGTATGTTTGGGTCTTATTTTCTTTCCAGTTTATATAATCTATGTACAGAATGAGTTTTGAAATAATGTCATATAATTCTGCATTCCTGATAATAATAGAATTTAAGCTTTGTAAACGTTCCCGATGACTTAGCGGTAAGTTTATGGTTTTACAATGCAAAACGTCAGACTATTCTGCAGTGGACAAGAGTGTAGGTAGTTCAGTGTGTAGTTATGCACTAATAACAGCAAGAACGACTGCTATTATAGTAAAAAAATAAAACTAGTTGCCATAATGTTTAAGGTTAAAGTGCTAGTACTATGACCACAGCTTATCTTTGATTGTTAGGAAGACAAAAAAGCATTTTTAACGAGGCTGTAATTATTTAGATAGTACGTGTGTTACATAATATGATCTTTTACACGTGATTTTACAATATGTACGTTTATAGTTATTTTTTGCATTAAGTTTTCAACTGTATCACTAATTTCTGATAATGAATTCTCATTTTATTATCTGTCTGTTAACTTTATAACGTGGTATTTTTTGTTTTGTAACGTCTTTTCCTTTTTTTAGAATTGGGAGCTTTTTGTTCTCAGTAGGCTTAAATGGGATATATCAGCTGTCATTCCCAATGACTTCGTAGAACCGATTCTACAGAGGCTCCCTCTAGTTACGGGAATAGAAGTAGCAAGAAACCACGCCGAAACTTTCATCGCTTTTTGTTTCATAGGTAAGCAGTGCGCTATTCAGTTTTCCAAGTCATGTAGTGTAAATGAAGATAACTATCTGAATGAACCTGTAGTTTCTTTCCTTGTATGATTGGTCTCCAGTTGCTTGTTTTATTGATTCTGGTAATGGATAAATGCGTATTTTCATGTTGTAGCCTGTATAGTATGACACACGTTAAATTTCATTCATATACGCTATCTAATCGTATTTGTTACTTAAGATGGAATAATAAATTTCAGTATTGGCTGGATTGTTTGTTGTTACTAAATATATTTCGTATCTTACTTTTGCTCACATTCTGTTACTTTTCGACTTGATTAAATCAGATAACAATCTACTGATAACTTTTTGTGGACGTGTGGTTTGTTTAACACAGTTCCCCAGGTCAACAGGTCGCTTTCAAAACTAAAGAGCAACTACAGGTAAAACAAAAACAGCCCTGTATCTATCACATTCAGACCAACAGTTTTCATCTTATATTCCGTGGACAAGGTCAGCTGAAGGGGCCAGTGAATCACCAAACAAGTAATTAGCATTAAATCCCAGAGCTACGTCAATGGCGGAATTTTTTTTATTCCTACTATAAAAGTACAGAGTTTTGAAACAGAAATAATAGTAATTTTAGCTATATGAATATATAGTTGTAGTATTAATTTTTCGTAAATTTCCTAACAGGTTGTATAGTTAGTAAAACAGAAGTTCTGTTGAGATGAAAGAAAATCATCACAGAGGGTTTCGGTGGCCCTTTTGCCTGAATAAAAAAGTGTTCACGTAACTCTCTTACTTAGATACAGGGTTGTGGAAAATGTAAACGAGAGTAAATGCTCTTTCTTACCTGAATAAAATGTCATGTTGGTTTACTTGTTAGATGTGAAAGTAGTCTTATCTTTCTGCGGGAATAGAGGGTTTTAGTAGCTTGCAATAAGAACCATTGATACGTCATTCGATTATGTTGATTTTGATTACAGTTTGCCCCAGGACTTGACTTTCTGGTGAAGAGAGCTCCTCATTTCATTAGCTTATATTATTGTGCAAAACGTGATAACCTTTTACACTGGAGAAACTGCCTCAGTGGAAAACATGTTCAGACATTTAAATAACATTTTAAAGATACAAAATAACCAATTCGTTATAATTATTACAATGTATAGTTTTAAATACACAATGCCTTTGCGATCCATGTTGACAGCGCATTTGAAATTAATAAGCTATCGTGAATTATCACATACCTGTTAATACTGAGGCTTGCAGAAACAAGAACAAATTCTTGTTAACCATTAATAATGAACTTGTTGTATAAACACATCAAGAAGTGTGAAAGTGTAAGCCAGTTAAACATGGCTAGCAGCCTTAAATTCTCTATGAGGAAGTGTTTCAATCTTCCGTTATGCACTTCCTTGCTGCGTTCTGATTGCAAAACAATGGATCAACTTCATGCATGGTGGCCGTAATTTTAGAGCCCATGTGTGATCGACTCAGCGCAAAAGAAACACAATATTAATGATATTCTTTGGAACTGGACGCAAACACAGTCACAGCTAGATAAGTCAAACTTTGTCATGTCCCCCCTTTTTTTCTCTCCCCCCACTTAAGCGGTACTTTGAAGCGAAACATAAACTTCTGTCCTTCGTCAGCCAACCATTCATTCGTACTGTAGTCATTGAAAGCTGTTACTAGTCGAACATGGACAATAGGTATATTCATAACTTGTGGTGAAAAATGGAAAAAATAAACAAGTCCTAGCAGGCTGGCTCTATATTGATTATTTGGCCATTAAAACGTCTTATTTAGGATTGAAGATGAAGGCAGTATTTAATTTGTCAATTCTCCTACAAGCGTGAGGCAGCGAATCGCTGGAGGGCAGTGGACCTGTTTGTAAACGGCTTCATTCAAGTTGCATAAAAAATAAAAACTTCCATGAATATGTGTTATTTGTATTACTGTATCCTGCTGCTTTAATTCTACAATCTTCAATGGATTTCTTATTCTGTTTTTCTTGTGCTTAAGTTATGATCTCTAGTTTTTGAGTTGTTCTATAACTACGTCTATATGGGAAACAGTAAGCCAAAAGGCACGTGATTTACGCATGCATGTATAGAAATATACATATCTTTCATAGAAAATTCAACAAGCATTTGCTTGTTGTTTGTTTGTTTTGCAAGAGCAAAGCTATATTGGAGTGTTTGCTGTATTCACCGCGGGGAATTTAACCCCGGATTTTAGCGTTGTTTTACCGCTGACCCTCTGCCCGGCATGGCCAGGTGGGTAGAGGCGTGCGACTCGTAATCTGTGGGTCGCGGGTTCGCATCCCCGTCGCGCCAAACATGCTCGCTCTTTCAGCCGTGTGAGCGTTATAATGGGACAGTCAATCCCACTATTCGTTGGTAAAAGAGTAGCCCAAGAGTTGACGGTGGGTGGTGATGACCCTTCCCTCCAGTCTTACACTGCTAAATTAGGGACGACTAGCGCAGATAGCCCTGGAGTAGCTTTGCGCGAAATTCAAAAACAATCAAATTGACCCACCGAATGACCTTCACCAAGAAAAACCAACAACAAGTTATTGTGATCTATTTCGAGAAGCTTGTTTGACGTCACATCTGGATATAACAATCAACCATCGGTGGCGAAAACCGAAAATCGTTGTTCAGTAATCACGGTGGGTATATACCGCATATGGCTTATTGTGCAGCTTTGAGCTTAACAAGATACAAATATAACATTCAATGTTGCTCTACAGTCAGTGCACTAATTATTCAAATTTTCAAGTTTTAAAATTTTAGAATCAATAGGAAATTAGTCTTCGATATTCCTTTTGTTCGTATGTACACGACTACAGCCATATATAGTTATCCAAACATAATGAAAATTTGTAAACACTAGTTCATCCACTAGAGTATAAGAGACAACGAATTGTTTTAATTATTCGTCTCTTCCCCACTCAAAGAAAGAATGCCTATTGTTATTCAAGAATTTGAGACACCTGATATTTATGTTTTGTTTTGAATTTCGTGCAAAGCTACTCAAGAACTATCTGCGCTAGCCGTCCCTAATTTAACAGTGTAAGACTAGAGGGAAGGCAGCTAGATCTTGTATGTCCCCTACTGGTATAACGGTACGTCTACGGAGTTACAACGCTAAAATCATAGGTTAGGTTCCCCTCGGTGTACTCGATATTCCTCCAATTCTTGGGCTACTCTTTTACCACCGAATAGTGGGATTGACCATCACATTATATAACACCTCCACGGCTGTAAGGGCGAGCATGTTTGATGTGACGAGGATTTGAACCAGCGACCCACCGATTACGAGTCGAGTGCCTTATCTACTTATACTAGTTTTCAAAGTTTTTTTCTTTGTTTTAAACTGACGCATTGCTTTGTATGTCACGTGCTTATACCTCCTTTGATAGAACGTCATGAAATTGGTGAATGGTCACACAATCTCAGTAACACTTTTCGTGTTGTATAGTAAATTACTGAAGTGAAATGTGTAACTAAGAAAAAATATAATTAAAAATAATGAAGTCTGAAAGTTCACTGAGTAACTGTCACGAGATGGTATGTTTCTTTTATATCCAGAGAGAAACTAGCTGTCATGAATACAATGATATTTGTGACACGTGTTAAAAACATTCTGACAAAACTTAATAACACGAAGTTGTAAAATTGTATTTTTCCAGTTAAAACAACGATAAACTAGTCTTGTTTTTATTGGAATTATCATTGTTTGTGTGTAAGTGGGAATTAGCTTTTGTGATTTCTGCAGGGTGTTTGGAAAGCCACTGTGCAGTTTTGTCTGTTAGTAAATGTATAAGTGCACAGTGACTTTCCGAACACTCTATACATATATATAGGTACGATTATTCGGTTGTTATTTTGTAAACTAAAACACATTTCATTATATACTAGTATTTTTTATCACAATGTGGGGTGTCTAAAATATTTTTAAAAATGCAGTCAAGTGAAAAGTATTTGTTTCAGAACGTAACACTCGGTTTATTTTTTAAAAATAAAAACGTTAATTTATTTTTATTTTTTATGATACTTAGGTTACAGCACAAATACGGTGACAGTAGAAACGTTCATTATTTCTAAATACACTTTTAAGGATTAATGTATCACAGATGAAAGCTATGAGTTTCACACGTCATTTTAAAACTTGAATCACTTTGCTTGTATTACTTTTGGGCACCATTAAGTTTGGGAGCTTAAAACGCTAAAATCTGGGGTTTCTTTCCCTACGGCAGACATTGTTCAAACAATCTATTGTACAGCTTTGTACTAAGGTAGCGTTTGGTATGTAAGGACGTTGGAATTAATTACTTTTTTTATTTATATAGTTTCTCTGTTTTACACTTCTGTAACAACTTGTTTAGCTTTAACAGTGGCAGATATTTAGGTTGAATAACCTAAAATACTCAAAGATTAAATTTCTCTTCTTTCCGCTCGTAGCATAGAGGGCGTAACTGGTATTCTTCGTGGGAAGAAAAAACAAAAACATAAAAGAAACCTTTGCCCTTTATTCTTTATCTAGGGTGTGTTTGTTTGTTTTTGGATTTCACACATAGCTACACGAGGGCTACGTGTGCTAGCCATTCCTAATTTAGTAGTATAAGACTAGAGGGAAGGCAGCTAGTCATCACCACCCACGGCCAACACTTGAGATACTCTTTTACCAACGAATAGTGGGATTGACCATTACATTATAACACTTCCACGGCTGAGATGGCGAGCATGTTTAGTGTGACGGGAATTCGAACCCGCGACCCTCGAATTACGAATCGAGTGCTATAACCACCTGGCCTATCTAGGATGTTAATATTACATCCACAAAACTAAACAAATTAGGTATATTAGTTTGTATTTAGAATACTCAGTAAAAACACCGTAAATATTTATGTTAATATTTGTTGTTTACCTTGTGTATCCGTAAGTGCTAGAATATACACAAGTAAAAATATAAACATATACAATATTAAAAAAGTATTGACTATTTTGTTTAGAACAGTCTTAATATACTAATCTAGATAACTGATTAAGTCACTGACTTTTAGTGACATTAGAATCATTAAAGTAAGACACACTTGCTTAACTGTCCCGGGAGTTAGTACCGTTTTCTCGGTTCTTTGATTTAGTAAGATTTTGCAAACACAAATTCTTGTCTAGCGTTTATTGGAAGATGAATTATAGTGGAGTATCAAGATTCTACAAATATTTCTGTAGCAGTGAAATTGAGAGGCTCTGATTGGTGCATGAATATGCCACGTGTAGGCGGCGGTCGAGCAGTTTCCCAGGCCATTAAAATTATAAAGCCCAACTGGTTCTTGAAATGCAAGGCTAGGGCCGTCAAGAGCAAACGAGAATGACGTCACTAAGATAGGCCCTCGCAGGACGGTTTTATCAATGAAACTCTCGTATGTACATATACTTCTGAGAACTGAACGTGTAATGCACTTTGCTTCGTGTTAAATCCCGAATGACTTAGTAGTAAGCTCGTGCGCTTATGGTGCTCGCTTTTCGTTGAGAACACAACTTAATAGCCCATTAAACAACTACGTGCTTATAACGACAAAAAATATAATTTTGGCCAGGCGTAACCCATTTGTAAGAGTGCCTTAGTTGTGAATCTGAGAATTTATAGTTCGCATTCCGTTGTCGTAACACGCACTCTACATGTACTGGCTTTAGAAGCGTAACAACAATCCAAATCCCATTACATGGTGAAACAAGAGTAGCCAAAGAATTTGCGGTGAGTGTTGAGTAGCTGCCTTCCCTATGAAATATTAAAATTATATGCCACTGTATTCACATAGCTATTATGTAGCTGTGCGCGAGAAAACAACAACATACTTTACATAACGGAACATTTAAGTTCATACGCCTATAGGTATCAAACATGGCTTCGTGTGACTAATGCCATGCCTCGTAAAGATAATTAGTTTTCACGCATGCATTTTTAATTGCCTGTTGAATGTGACAGTGTATGGTAAAATTGTTCTTTTGTTTGTTTGGTTGGTTGGTTTGAATTTCGCGCAAAGCTACACGAGGGCTATCTGTGCTAGCCGTCCCTAATTTAGCAGTGTAAGACTAGAGTGAAGGCAGCTAATCATCACCATAGAAGGCATAGAAATTCATCACTGCCATTTTGTTCTCCCTAGGGATTAATTTCCCTGGCACCCAGTCGTCTTCAGGATGTTTTACTCGCCAAAAGCCTGATTTTCTTTAGTAGTATCATTTGATACATTCCGTTCAAAAGCAACAATTAATTTCAACAAAGCTTCAAACGTTCTTAGAGGACGCTAGCAATTGCATCGTTCCACACAGGATTCCCCTCACTACCAGTGGGTGCCTGTCAGTTTTTATGATGTACCAGAGATTCACCAAAATAAGAATTACCAGTGCCGCTTATTACACAGTCATACTGTAAGACCGACGCTGTTATATGACTGCATTGCTATATGTTTGATTAAGATCAAAACCTTGTAGTAATAGACTGGATCAGTGGTTCCCAACCAGGGTTGCGAGATAGCATTTGTTTGGGCCACCGTCACCGTTATTCTTACATAAATTACTGTGAGGAATGCGAGAACATATTAACATTTTTTAGGAGTGCGTGTCATAAAAAAGGTTTGGAGCCACTGGACTAGGTGTGAACGTTGTGAACTCGTCTATTTAAAAACATATAAGTATTACACATATTTTTCTGAGAAAAGCTTCATTTGCACGACTTTGAAGACCGCGGAAGTTATTTACCTCTGAATTCGCAGATTAACCAAACTGACCAAAGATCACGATGATTGGTGTATCTGGTTAATATCTTAGTGTATGTACGCAAACTGCGACTGTTTTGTTCGCAAGTTACCACGATATTTATGTTTTAATGGGGGTATTACAATAAGAATAATAAAGCCACGTCCTCGCTTTGTAACCCGTATCCTCACTAGATGTATCTTTAGGTTCGTGTTCGTACATTATCTGGCTGAAACGACTTCAGACGTTATTGAAAGAAAAGGAAACTTTCGGTGTTTTTTGAAGTTAAGTTGTGTTGTCTCCCACTTTATAATTCCACTTTCTGGAAGGAACTTCCCATTTCTGAGATTGGGTCAGAAGAGGTAATTGCAAAATTTATGAATAAAACGTATACAAAGGAGAAATAATTACTTGTTTCGTCTCGGTTTAAGCTGTAGAACCGTCACATCCTCCGCCCAGAACTGAAAGTAAACCTCAAATACTTTTGATAGTTTTATCACATAATTCTTTGAATCTTTTTCACACCCACAAATGTTATTGATAGACGTTAATTATGCTAATTCTGATTCTGCCCACCTTCTTTCAGTTTATAGTACAAGTTAATATACATGTTAATCAACAAACGTCTCAGGGAACTTCACTCAGCACTTTCGAATATTTATAGTCTCGCTTTTAGTGTTACAATTATTTTAATATAAAGTGCAACTCTTTCACATTTACAGTTTGATTACAGAATGAAGTGTTTTACGTGTATATTGCTTTGAGTTTTATATTGTTACTAGTCAGTCTTATTCTTCAGATTTAACTACGTTCAGGATAATATAAAAGGTGACATTCCTTGAAACTGGTACAAGTCAGTGAAAAGTGGTGAATCAAATGATAAATTGGGTTTTGTATTTAATATTTGTAAATGAAAGGCATTTATGTACAAGCAAACGATTTCTTGTTCTTTTATTATAATTTATTATACAATGCACTATATCATGCCATACATGAATTTTGCTGATGGTAATAATTTAAGCACCCAGATATTTTTGTATAATGACTTTGGGCACTAATGAATATATGAAGGTGGTCTGTATCAATATTTATGGCGGACATTCTGATCATATTCTACCTATGGCAGTGACATCCTATGTATGTATTTGTATGTCATAGAATGGATTTTAACAGATATGTTAAAAGTAAACTTGATTTTCATCCCCCGAAACTTCCCAAGGTGATCTTCAATGCCGGTAATTTATAGGAAAACATTAACCCCACCTTTACCCTCCAGCTATCTATGTGTTTGCAGCATGGATCTTAATTACGTGTGGAATGTTATTACCAAATGCTGAGCATTATTTGAGTCCAAATTATCTGTATGAAGTTTTGTAGTAACGGGGAATTGTTTCTTTTATTATTATTAACATTATATGGCATATTTTAAGTAAAGCTGCGAGTCAAATAAGAACATCGAGTGCAAGTAATGCATCTGTGGCCTCTAAGATAATTAACGTTCATTTATTCAAATTGCACGAAAACTTTCGTTACGACACCAAGACATGAAGTCTAACTACAGTTTTCAGACTGATAATCCAACAGCACTTTAAATTACACCGTTCCTCATTTGTTCAGTGTAGGTTATGTATTTTATAGAGATATTATCCTCTTTGGTTCGTTTTAGTCGCTTGAAGAAAATGCCCAAACAATCACCTCATGACATTTGTTTTGCAGACGCTAGAAAAGCAAGTTTTACAGGTCACGTGATAAGACATGTACAGAAGCAAGATACCCCAAAATTATTTTAACCTCTGTAATTATCCCATTGTCAGCACATTAGGTAATTATCATAATTTTTCTACCTAGTTTTAGCACATTAGGTTGTTACTATAATTTTTCCACCTGATGTTAACACATTAGATAATCATGACTTCTATACATAACGTTAAAACAAGAGGTTATTATTATAATTTTTATACGTAATATAAGCGCATTATAAACATTTGGTCGTTATCGTAATTTATCTTTTTCCTTTCTGAACAACTGCCTGAAAGCTAGGGGGACAACTTTAAATTATGTCAGTTTAACGTTAATATGTTAAAACCATAATAATTATACTATGTACACAAATTTTGTTCCTGGATAGTATGTGTTATCTAAATTGCTTATATTGTAAAAGTACAGAAAATGGCCATTATTCCCTTCAAACTTTACTTTTGTGACTTGGGTAATGAAATTTAGAAATTAACCTATTTTTGATGCAAAAACGGGCAAATTTGCACATTTTCATTTACATAAGGTCTGAATAAAACAACATATGAATCAAGATTTACATGTATTTATACTAAAGTTGTACAAAAATAAACAAAAATGTTTAGAAGTGAGTATTTTTTCGACTGTAATGTAAATCACTTTAACATATCAGCCCCCAAACATTGTCTCCAATCATGTTTTCGTTATACGTTACCAGGTCACATAAGCAAAGTTTGGAGAGAAAAATATGTCTTTTTCATTTACTTTAGGCATAAGCAACTGGGAAATCATGCTTTCTGCCCAGGAACAAGAAAAAGTAAAAATTTTATTACATAGTGTTATTAATACGTAGTTGCACTTGCAGTATTAGCTGGAGAAATATTATTCTTTGTTTGTTTGAAGTTCACGCAAAACTACAGGAGGGCTATCTGCGCTAGCCGTCCCTAATTTTGTCGTGTACGATTAAAAGGAAGGCAGCTAGTCATCAACACTCACCGCCAAATCTTGGGCTACTCTTTTACCAAAGAATACAGTGTTCTCTCGTGTATCGCGGTAGATGCGTTCCAAAACCCCCCGCGAAAGGAGATTTTCCGCGAAGTGGGATCGCCGATTTTTACGTATATATTTATGTGCATTTAGACTTTTAAAACCCTCCCATTACAATACTGTTCATTATTGCTGAAATAATAAGAACAATTATTAAAATATTAAGCCTTAAAATTAAAAATTACATATCTTCAGCAGGTGGTGTCTTTTCGGGGGACACCACTTCCTCTTCTGTGGAAGGTGAATCGGCAATTTCTTCGTCGGCCGTTACACTTCAGGAACAGCACTTGCCACCGGTACCCTTTCTTTCTTGCTCGGCTGGATCTCGCGTAGCCTTCGCAGACGCACAATGCGTACATCTATAGCCTTTCCAGTTGGTTCTGTTTTCATTTTTACGCTGTTATAAACTCAAATATATGTTTTTTTCTTTACACTATTAATAATATTTATTTTAAATATTTTAATGGTATTTAATACTATATTTTAGATTTAATGTTTATTATTTTATATATATGTATATATACATATATATGTGTGTGGGGGTCGGCCGAGCCCGCGAAGTGGCGAGGGAACACTGTAGTGGGATTCACCATCACATTATAATGCTCCCACGGCTGAAAGGGCGAGCATGTTTGGTGTGATGGGGATTCGAACCCGCGACCCTCAGTCGAACGCCTTAACCCGCCTGGCTATGCCGGGCCATTAGTTTTTGTTTTGTTGTTAATGTGAACAACGGAATCTGTATGAGTGTGTTTTCCTGTACTAAGTAGATAGTCACAAGATGTTAACGATTTTAAACGAATTCATTTCCTTGGGCTGTATATATATCAATGTTGAGAAATCTTCATGTATAAATAGTTTACCAGAAACTTTTACCACTTGCTTCGAAAACTGTTTAGCTGAAAGTGAAAGAATTCACCTGTTTGTGAATTACTTGATTCCAACCGTAAAGTAGTTGGCTGCTAAAGTATCTCAGAAACGAATGAGTTGCCGAAGAGTGGGAATTATTTTTAAAAACGTTCAATAAACGCCTGAATTAGTCGTTAGATGTCGTTGGCATATGTGCTGAAACTGAACGCCTTAGCCAGTTCTGTGCAAGTTGAAAAATTAACATAATTGTGAATTCCCATTTGGAAATTCAAGGGCAGTAGTTTTGACTCCAGTCCTCTTATGCGAGAAATTTGATGTGTTATAAATTAGATTGTAATTGAAATATTGAGCGGATTTAGATGCTGATTATTGTTAGTGGGAAACGCCAAGTCACACTAGAATTTCTGATCCATTACCTTTTCGCGAATGTAACTTATATCACTTTTTATAGAACCACAGAGAAAAATTCACAACTTGACAATGAAGAGAAAAAGAGATCTTCTAAGTAAGATAAAAATTTTCGATGAGTTCACGTCCTGTTTCTTGAACTTATTAGATTTGCCACTTTGACTATTACATCGCTGAAAACTATATTCTTTTCCACATAAGGTTTATTAGCATAGGATGCAGTGAACTATTAGTAATTAACTCCACTTTGTTTTAGTAAAACTGTAAATTTCTTGTGCTTGCCTCATATAACAAGGGCACAAACTATAACTGTTGCAGAAACTTTTCAAAGTCCACCAAGCTCATCCAAAGTATCTCAAATTACAGTAAAAATGCTCTATCCAATTATGTGCTATACAGGAAAATCAACTTTACTGACTGATCAAAATTCTCATTTATGTTACGGAAGTCATTAAAGTATGTAGTCTTGCTTCAAGCTATTAAGTGAGATATTTAGGTTAGACGTTTGTGCTGTTGTTTGGCCAGGAAGAATTTTGGCTTACACCTGGAATTTTTTCCAAAAGTTTGATCAGTGTAAAATGTGAGTTAGGCTGAAGTGGATGGTTATTAATTTTTGTTTCTGTTAGTAAGTTACAATGAGTCTTAATAAGTATTATTTGGTTAAATTAGTCAATTTAGATGATTTGGCTTGAAATTTTAAGTTTGTATTCTCGACCTAATATTTCAAACTGAATGCTGCACACTGTGTAAAGCACGAGAAATTAAAAAGCAACTGAAATTGTTGTATTAGCGTCTGCCGTGAATGTAGGACTGTCTATTAATGAAAACTATCTAAGATGTAGTTGAAAAAATAAAACGCTTTGATTAAAATCATGTGAAACGGACTTTGTCTGATTTGTTTTAATAAAGAAAAACACCTCAAAGTAGTAGAAACTGTTAAAACAGTTATTTTATTTATATTCTGAATGTTCATAAATATTGTAACCCTTATTATTGTGCGACGAACAACTGTCTCATTGATCATTTCATCTGCACAAAATTTCATCAATTTTCATTTACCACGTGATTTTTTTCGCTCTGATTTCAAGGCCAGTTGTATATGATTAACGAAAACTTCAACTGATTTGTTGAACTTTTCATCATGCGTTTCCATTGCTTTCTACACCTTTCATTTCAGGTCAGTAAAAAAATGAAGTTGCACTTCAAAGTTCTTTGTATAAGAATAACATTTTAAGACACGTTTAATAACAGTACAGTAATTCTCTAGCCACTTCAGTGAACCTCCCTAATACCATTTATCACATTCCTGCTTCCATATTTCAACTCAGTAGTGTTTGGGAACTACAGTACAAGAGTGTCAGGACAATGTAATATTTTGTCATTCTTTCCATTTTATGGGGCTAATTCTTCCACGCCATTGTAGAATATAAATTTCAACACAATAGTAATGCTTCACTGATCCCTGTTGATAATTGATTGAGCCAGGGTGAGAATAGTTGTCATTCGTTTGAATTTCCAGATGTGTGTACCAAGGGGATAATCATAACAGTTATGCTTGAATGAACATACTGAACAAATTTAGGATCAGAAGTAACTGCCATGGAAATCCCATGCAGTGCTTTAACTATATAGATAGAAGCTACAAGGAACAAGTATATGGTACTGGTTTATGCCAGATAAATCAGTTTAACAGCACTTCACAAATAAACCGTGATTTAAAACAACAAGAAACACTAAATATTAAGTTTTGTTGTCATGCCACAGCTCAAAAAACGTAGAGAATTGTCAGAAGAGCAGAGAGTTCGCATAAAAGCGTTAAGTGATATTTTTTGGGTGCTTTCTTCAAACACTCACACAACCTATGTAGAAATTATTTACCTAAGAAAGAAGTTTCTGGAGTCATTCAAATAATGCAATGACCTTCACAGAGCCCCAATCTCAACTCAATTGGCCTGATCTGGAATTTGGTAGATCAAAAACTTTACACTGATTAAATATGTCGCAATCATGCCAGAAAGACTCTCTGCAGTTATTAAAGCAAAAGGGAACACACAAAATATCAACTGCTGAACTCCAGCACTTTCACTGAGTTTGTTTTACTCCATACAAAAATTAATAAAATTTTAATGTTTCATCTGTGATTTACCTCCCCTTGTTCTTTGAAAGTATCCTGAAATCTAATTTTTGACTTTTTCCTAACACCTTTACACAGTATTTTATCCCTTGCATTCTGGCCGCAATTATTTAAGCTTCAATATCAACTGATTTGATCATTACAGACGCATGCATTACACAGGAAATGCAATAACAATAAAACGACATAGGTTAAAATAGTAGTAATTCACGTTACTGTAGTAAGTTACTGAAACTGTTTATGTCCAGTATCATATGAAGCTTCTGACTTTCAAACCATCCATTTCAGTGTTTTTGAAGTAGCTAACGAAAAGGCTTTAAAGAATTGCCAGTTTCTACTCCGCCTAATGTTAACACGTTGGATCATCATGACTTCCCTACACGGTGTTAACACGTTGGATCATCATGACTTCCCTACACGGTTTTAACACGTTGGATCATCATGACTTCCCTACACGGTGTTTACACGTTGGATCATCATCACTTCCCTACACGGTGTTAACACGTTGGATCATCATGACTTCCCTACACGGTGTTAACTCGTTAGGTCATCATGGCTTCCCTGCACAATGTTAACACGTTAGGTCATCATGGCTTCCCTACACAATGTCAACACGTTAGGTCATCATGGCTTCCACACACAATGTTAACATGTTGGGTCATCATGGCTTCTCTGCACAATGTTAATACCTTGGGTCATCATGGCTTCCCTACGTAATGTTAGCAGGGAAGTAATTGCCAGGAATTCAAGCTCTAGCACATTAATAAACAAAGTTAGTTAGTGCTTATTATGTTGACACTACCAAGTGTACAGTGAAGGTGGTGAAACACAAGAGATTTTATCAAGAAATATATTCAGCTCTGTTCCTAAGAAAGATTTCAAGAACACTACTGTGTGTCACGATCATTATAGTTGTTGATGTTCAGCTTCAAATACAAAATAATCATGATTCCTGTTTTTTTCTCCAGATTTCAATTTTTCACTGTATCCACCATCGATGGTTGCTGCTGCCAGTGTGGGTGCAGCTGTTCAGGGCTTGTTGTGGTTGAATAAGCAATGGTCTTCTCAGAAGGAACTCTTGACAAGGCTGCATCAGATCTTAGGGATTGAAGTGGTAAGTTTAGCCTAATGTATATATTCATAATTTAGAATGCCATTTTGTGTGTGTGTCGTGTTTATTATTATAATTTTCTCCCCCTGGTGAGATATAATCAGGAAAATAGAACTTCCTCCACTTATAAGGAAGTGTATTTGAATTACGAGAAGCGTGTGAAACGTTTGTTTGGAGAAACAAGAACAAAAAAGATAAATTCTGTTTATACGACCATGGAAGTGATATTTGAACACATCATTGTCGCTTCAGGTGTTTTGTTACGTTTTTCACCCTTATCTTTTTAGTGATCCTTCGGAGAAAGCGTAAAACTAGAACTGTTTTGTGTGCTGAGAAAGTTTTCTCTTACAGCGACCAGATATCTTAAAGCTTCGTTCTTCTCAACTAAGCCGTTCTCGCAAAACGATAAATAGGACGATCCTCACTGAGGCGATACTAGTATAATGTCGACAAGGACGTCTCCATAATTATCTGGTGCCTGATGACGAGGGACAGAGAAGAAGGGATCACCCCGAGTAAGCAGAGACAGGATGTGGGACGAGGTTTTTGTACCAGCCTACTGAGAAGGAAATCTTATCCCGATATGGTGCAGCCTGGGAGTTGGTGGAGAGATGTTACAGACTTTGTAATCACAGTTTTCCGTTGCTCCTTTTTCTTTTCGTGGCGCTGCTGGGCCTTTCAGCTCTCACGTTTTTTCCCAACTAGTGAAGGTCACGAACGGTCGGGAAACTTCTTGGTCTTACTTGTAAACTGTATAGTGAATAATGACTTACCGCAGTGGTAGGTGTAATCACACATTCCATCATTGCATGCTACTCCATCACAAAGCCGCTGGCTGTAAACGGCCAGGAATACAACTGCGCTCCACCTATCTTTTGAGGTGGAGCCATCTACAAACCTCAATTTTTAAAGCCGTTCTTCTCACGGCAAGCGGCATTTCGTTTCATAGTACATAGGAAAATGAAATGTTTCGGCGCCCTTTACTGTAGATAAGTTTCGTGTTGTCCTGTTGGATCTACTACTGGCCTTGGCTTTCCAAGTTCTTTAACCCCTTCCGAATCTCACCTTGTCCTTACAGGAAACTAAATTACTTTGTTAGAGATTCTGTAACAAATCTTATGGAAAAACACATTTGAAAATGCGGTTATTTTTTAATTCTTACCCTATTAATACAATCTCTAAACCTATTTTCTCACACAGTAATTAAAGTAATAACCTTAAACACTTGCGGCAATCTTCCTTAATATTTTTGGCTTTTCAAACACATTTGTCGAAGTTATTTACACACAAAATTGCTTTTATGTCCACGGCTTTGTTACTCGCATCTCAGCTACACCTAAAAATTAAGCAAAAATTGTATCAGTATTACAGTCAATTCCACTAATTAATGTTAGATTATTCTTTTTATGTTCTGTGTAGAATAACAGTAATGCCATTCGGTTTGTTTGATCAGTTCTTTCTTTGTATTGTGTGTTTCGGTAGGCAGCAACATCAATACCCTCAATACCTACCAATGTATGGACCCCACTTGTAGCAAACAATTTCTACAAACCGGTAACTCACTTTTTTTGCTTTTAAAGCAAAGCCACATATAGGTATGGGAATACATTTAGCGTTCTATATCCGCGAACTTACGTTGGCCCATTGAGGGACTTAACCTGAAATAAATAGTGAATATCAAAAATAATACCTCAAAAGTATTAGTTTATTATTTTGTTTCGCTGCAAAATATTTTATTATTGCGTCTTATTAAACGCCTGATATAGCTATATTGTTAGAACGTTCGACTCGTAATCTGAGGATCAAATCCTTTTCACCAAACATGTTCGACATTTTAGCAGTGGGAGCGTTATAATGTAACGGTTAATCCCACTATTCATTGTTAATAGGGTAGCCCAAGAGTTGGCGGTGAGTGGTGATGATAGCTGCCTTCCCTCTAACCTTTTACTGCTAAATATGGGACAACTAGCGCTGATAGCCCACGTGTAGCTTGGCAAAAAATTTTAAAACAACTGAACCAAACTGCTGTCTTATACACAAGGTCAAGCAATCACTAAAAGTTTTTCGTAATATAACCCAGAAGTTGAATGTAGATCTAACTAATCTAACTAAGTATGGCAACTTTTTTAGAATAATGAAAGATTCTTATACGTTCAGAAATGTGTTGAATGATTTCTCGCTGGACACAATCCTTTCAGTTTATAGTTTTCACTTTATCCGAAAACATTTATAATGACCCTGTTGCTTATCTTCAAATGACAAAGTTTGACAGGATTTTGTTGACGCTATGAAAACAAACTGAATATTTGTATTTTTTCAGCTGCCTCGTTTATTTATCCTGTAGCCTTGGAAAACAAAGCTTGTATTCTAAAGACGGCTGGTATGGACGTTAAAACTTTAATTAAAAGAAATTCAAAAGGTTGTTCAGTACTTTATTTTAATTGTAGTTTTAACACCCATACCAGCCGTCTTTAGAATATATTTGTACTTGAAGTAAGTTTCTCGTTATTATAAACAACGGTATTGTTGTAACAGATGGTTATGATAACCCCTTCCTATAATTTTTTGTGCCTTCAACTACCACCCGTGGTATTCAAAGGTGTGGTTCTAAAGGTGAAAGTCAAAACTAGAAAAAACAATTATTTGGAGGTCATCTGTGCCCCCGAGTCTAGTCTTTCCTTGGTTGTTGTTGCTGATGTTCGGCGGTTTCTATTTGATAGTGGCTCTTTTTAGCTTAGGGTTATGGGTAAGACTTCCACCGAATATATTAGTCATAGATAAAGTAGTCATCAAATTTCGCTACACCTTGCTCGTGTTATCTGCGTAACAAAATAAAAACAGTGTTTAAGAGGTTTCCAGTGTTTGAAGTATTTATCTTATGAATGCTAGAAACATTTTTATTTATTTCTTATTAAACATTTCAGTCACACAAAATGTGGTAATAAATAATTATTTTAAAACCTTTTTACTTTATATATATGTTGCAACATTTTATTATACGAATGGTTTGAATTTCCGTCTTCAAGTATACTTTAACGTTTAAATGTTATTCTGAAAACAGTTTTTTGAATAAAATGATGTAACACCAGAATAGTATGATTTGTGTTTTAGTATAAGGTTTAAATACATTCCCGAATTTGGTTCGTAGGATTGCCTTCGTCACTGCCTTGAACAGATTGAAAGTATGGTGGCGCCCCCTTCAAACAAAAGCTCCAATAAACTGGAAGCTATTGTGGTTATTGACGGAGAAAATGTTAAACCAGACACTCCAACAGACGTTCAAGATGTCCACTTTTAAGAAGTGTTGTAGTGAGTCTTCTTACTGAAATGGATATTTACATTTTACCAGGCTTAAAAGTCATTGACAGTGCTGACGTCTATACTTGTCAACACTCGAGTCCTAGTCATATTGTGTATTTTGGAAAAGAAAAAAACACGAAAATGAAGCATACATCATTAATAACTCGGATTTTTTACCGATGTGAAATAGTAAGTGACTGTAACTTAAGATTTAGCAACAGCAGGTGCACAGCTGTCATTACGTCAATACCTCGGATCAATTCTGCCAATATTTCAATCTTGTATATTTTAAGCATTCCAAGAGTGTATAGTCTTTCTTTACTGTAAAATAAGAAAATGTTAAACTTCTTTTACACATACACAAGTCTCAACTCCTTTTAGATGAATCAAATGCAATATTATATAAGAGGCTGTGTGAAAGAAAAAAGTTTGGTTGTAGTTTAAAATAACGACTTTGAGTATTGAATGTAATTAGTTAAATAAATCCAAG
This sequence comes from Carcinoscorpius rotundicauda, assembly GCA_011833715.1. NCBI lineage: Eukaryota > Metazoa > Arthropoda > Merostomata > Xiphosura > Limulidae > Carcinoscorpius > Carcinoscorpius rotundicauda. Next base: position 56,697,511 of record CM022395.1, read on the forward strand.
AAAAATTGACGTTCGAGAATGAGGATGAAAAAAAACATTATATTTTGTTTTCGACTGATAAGCGATTGTATTCACGTATAAACAGCCCAAAAATGCGTATTAATTTTGCTCTATAACTGTTATAAGTTCATGTGTTTGTGTTGCTTCTTTCTAACACCACATTTCACTTATTTCTGTAGATCGTCTGTGATTAAACAGTAGTGCTTCCTCGTATAACTTCAAGTTCTTATTTTTTATTGAGATTCAAAATTAGGTCTGTTTTAACGAGAATTGTATTTTATATAAAACCGTCACAAAATTTTAAACGAGTTTTTTTTACTTTTATATAATACACGAATTATATTTCCTGGAGGTAGTGAACGTAAAAAATGTTGACTTAGTTATGAACTAACATTTTAAAAAAATTTCCACTGTGAGAAAATTTCTGAAAACTAATAAAAAAGTCATATACATCGATTATAGTTAAAAAGTAAATTCAAATCTAAACGGTAAGCGACTACTTTTTAAATGAACGACTAACGGTAAAAAATGAGTTGAATGTACTACTTTAAAGGTTTTGCACATGTTGCACATGATGGCATAAACTCTTGACTAAGGCAGTTAAATGTTTTGTTACTAAAAAGCCATTTCTATGATATTTTGTATTCTATAATTAAAAATATTTAAGGCAGTATCATATATTTCCGATTCACATATTTTCATACATTTACCTAATTGTTTACATCTTTATTTTCGTGTTGTTTTACACAAATATTTCATTCTTTTCTTTGCTATTAAACATTTAAAGTTTATGTGTACGCTTTTCAAGATTTTTAAAAAGAAAAAAAAAATCTGGCAACATTTACTGTCCAAGGAGAACAAAATGCTTTCATATTATACTTGAAGTACTATGAGAGCCGGTTTAAATAGTTGTTAGTAGTTTTAAGTATCAAAATAAGTTGTATAGATAAGTGAAATTAGTAACCTGTTAAAGAGTTGTAACAAACGCTGAAGTAAAGAACAGAATTAAAAAAGCACTGCATGGATTCACATTGTGGTTAATCTTTAATTTAATAGGACATTTAGTAAAGATTATTACCCACCAATTTTTAAGTTTAGCTTTCAGCCTCTAGATATGAATACATGTTACGTCAACGTAACTAATTTAGATGGGAAACTTCTAAGAACATTCAGTGGACAAAGAAAGCGGTATTCGAGTAGAATCTTGATTGTTATTAGATATGCATTTGTTGTAGTTAAAGTTTAGTCTGTTTATTAAGTTTAACATGATTAAAGTGTTAAAAAGAAGGTAGATTTTGATTGCCCGAAAAATATTTGATGCATTTAGTATTTGGATTTTTTTTTTAATTTAACATTAAATTAAATGTTCAACTAATAGATAAAAAGACATCGTTGTATATGTTAAACATGTATTTGTTCGAAGGAAAAAAGGATGCAAGAATATTTTCGTAATGACATTGGAAGTTATTTCTTGCTGGGTGAATTTGAGGGCGTAATTATTGCGTTTAATTAATTCATTGTAAGAGTTTTATGGGAGAAAATAAAGAAGGTAAAAGATATATGATCACAAATTTCAAGTCAGTTTCTCACTTTAATTAATGTTCTGTAGTCCAACTTAATTTAACATCAGATTAAGTGAGTTAAAACACAAATAAAGAAAAATTTACTTTAAAGTACATCATTTATAGAATCGTTTGTAAGATTTACTTTTGTAAGTTTATTTTTACTTAGTTGTCTGTATGTCATATTTGATTTGTTTTTACACTATTTTTCATTTATTTTAAGGGGTTAAAGGTTAACCTAAAGAGGTTAAAGTTCATATGAAATGCTGTACTTGAGTCAGAAAAGAACTTATCGAAGTTAAGTCATCCAACAAGATTTCTCTTTAATATAGATGGATGTATAGAGTTCTCAGGAATATTTAATCACTAACTTCACTGTTAAAACTTGACGTGAGTTGTATGGTACTTTTCGTTCTTACCCTTCATAAATTGCCTACTTATACACAGTACTTACATTTTTGCTGTTGTTTTTATCGTAAATATTTATCTGCGCCTTAAAATTATGGATTACTTTACTCTTGAAACTAGAGTTAAATATATGTACACATCTTTAAATTGCCTATTACTGTAGCTTCTCTTCGGTTTATGCTGTGTGTGTATGTGACGAGGGGAGGGGTGTATATGCAATTCTTTTTCTATTAGGTATTTTACGTGTGGAATAAAATTGCTTCTTTAATACAAACGGTTTTGAAGTTTTTATTATTAAATGAGTCACAAAAACAAGATATCTGAAGTTTAAGATTTTAAAATTCGAGTTTTAATTGTAACTACTGTAATATTTTGTAAAAAAAACTTTACTTGTACAAACTGTTTCATATAACAAATGATTTTAAGGTATTTGATTATCTTCAACCGAAATGGCTCTTTACGTGACGTTATGGTCTGTGTTCAGGCGTAATCAACTCTTAATTTTGGACTGCTAACCGAAGAAAAAAAACAAGCCGGTGAGACCTGCTGTCTACATAGCTACTCTAACAATAAAGCAAGATTGTGACGTTTACATTATCCCTGCAGCTTAAAGTGCAGAATGAGTCCAATGTTCAAATCAAACCTCAAACCTTGAACCTTCTTACGCAACTCGAAATGTTATACATTAGGCTAGACAAGGTTCGATTTTTTTCAAGATAAATAATTTAAATTTTCAATGCATATATTTTAAAGATCATTCTATGTTTTTAGCTAAAAAAACATGAACATTTATATTTTCCCTCACCAACAGACTTACAACTCGAGAAACCTGATTTCGATACCCGTGGTGAACAGAGCACAGATAGCCAATTGTGTATCTTTGTCCTTAACTACAAGCGCACACACATGCATACACTGAACTTTTGTATTTTATTGAAATATTATCCACTTTTATTCGAACAAAAATGCATGGCCGAGCGCGTTAAGGCGTGCACTCGTATTCCGAGGGTCGCGGGTTCGCGCCCGCGTCGCGCTAAACATGCTCGCCCTCCCAGCCGTGGGGGTGTATAATGTGACGGTCAATCCCACTATTCGTTGGTAAAAGAGTAGCCCAAGAGTTGGCGGTGGGTGGTAATGACTAGCTGCCTTCCCTCTAGTCTTACACTGCAAAATTAGGGACGGCTAGCACAGATAGCCCTCGAGTAGCTTTGTGCGAATTTCCAAAACAAACAAACAAACAATCGAACAAAAAATATCATTTTTTATAATTTTTAGAGCTCTATCTTTAATTCACGAATTTTATCAACAAATACTATAATTAAAAGACAAGTTATTTATTCTTTGATAGATTCTTTAGGCAGAGTATTCCGTGATGAAACTTTGTGGAATGGACGGCAACTTTATGTTGTGGAGACACAAGTGTAGAGGACGTTTCGAAAGTTTTCCGCCTTTCGTCTTCTCTACAAAGTTTCAAATTCGTTATTATCTGTACTCGGTTAAGTAAACTGGATATATGTTCAGTGTGCTTGAAATTAAAACTAAAAATAATATGTAAAAATAAATATCCATTACAAGACACCGCTAAAGACACTGAAACATGAAACCTTTTGGACTTTAGATGTTAGCTAGTCGGCCTTTTTGAAATTTCTCATTTAAAGCGAAAGATTTTATCGTAAAAGTTACAATATACAGTGAGGTTGACGTGTCATTAGCACACTCGTCTAATTTAAAACCATATTAGGTTAGATACGAATAACATGCTAAGCCTATTCATATTACTCTGTTGCGTCATTATTTTCAGCCTGAAATAATACTTGATGAAACGCCTCTTGCTTCATGGTTCAACGCCAACAAAACTTTACCAAAGGACAAACATAAAACGACTTACCATAAATAGATCAGTTTAACAACTTTATTTTGATGTATCATAGAAACGTTTAAATCTAACTCATTCTGAAACGTGATAAGTAAAAAACTGAAACGTTTGCATGTAATAGATTAACCACTGAAAATGGGTGAATAAATCAATGTTAAAAAAAACAGTATCGGCTCTCTTTCCGCCGGTCCAGTATGGCCAGGTGGTTAAGGCATTCGACTTGTAATCTGAGGTTGCGAGTTCGAATTCCCGTCACACCAAACATGCTCGCCCTTTCGGCCGTGGGGTAGTTATATTGTGGTAGTCAATCCCACTATTCTTTAGTAAAATATAAAATAGTAGCCCAAGAGTTGGCGGTGGGTGGTGATGTTTAGCTGCCTTCTCTCTAGTCTTACACTGCTTAATTAGGGACGGCTAGCGCAGATAGCCCTCGTGTAGTTTGCGCGAAAATAAAAAACAAACAAACTATCTTTCCGCCACCTCGTTGAGAATTAAATAGTTAACATGTTGTCATCTATTCATATATTCATTAGTTGTATGCTTTAAATTACATTTTATTTTTTGACTGTGTTAAAGTGTAATCGCAAAAGTAAATGATTACTTCCTCTTAGGGCCTGGCATGGCCAAGCACGTAAGGCGTGCGACTCGTAATCCGAGGGTCGCGCTAAACATACTCGCCCTCCCAGCCGTGGGGGTGTATAATGTTACGGTCAATCCCACTATTCGTTGGTAAAAGAGTAGCTCAAGATTTGGCAGTGGGTGGTGATGACTAGCTGCCTTCCCTCTAGTGTTACACTGCTAAATTAGGGAGGGCTAGTACAGATAGCCCTCGAGTAGCTTTGTGCGAAATTCCAAAACAAACTTTCTCTTAGACCGAACTTCTTTAAATTGTTCGTTATATATTCTCGTTATTTCTTCCTTATGAATAACAAACAGAAAAGATTTATTTTATTGTGTGTTTTTTAAAACAAAAAAGTATTCTTTCTTCTGGAACAAGCGTATCTCAAATTCACCTCAAAACTCATCGATATAATAAAGACAATGAACAATAATAATTATAGAAAACGTATAGGTCGATTGTTTATCTTGAAAACTTATCCTCAAAGCGTTTAAGGTTTCTATGCTCATCGTAAGCAGAATACAGATAACCCACTGTGTTGCTTTGTGCCTCATTCCAAACAATAAAACAGTACATGCTCTTTAATATTTTGGTTGTTTAGAATTAAGTACAAAGCTACACAATGGGCTATCTGTGCTCTGCCCACCACGGGTATCGAAACCCGGATTTTAGCGTGTAAGTCCGCAGACATACCGCTGAACCACTGGGGGGGGGCACTCTTTGATATATCTTTTCCTTGACTGTACAGTAATGAAACATATATGTGGAAGTGTCAACTTATGAATTTATTGAACTCTTCTCTTTTTTAATGCTTATATGAGTATATATATTTCACTATTTTATTGTAAGTAAAATCCAAATCTTCTCTCTGATATATCTTTTGTTTTAACATCACTTGAGTATTCCGTCAGACATAAAAGTCTGTTTAATGTAGGAAATATTTTTAGTCAGTTTGTTTTGTTTTGAAATCCATTAATGTCGAGGCTGTGGTGATGTTTGGAATGCCTAAATGATAGATGTATAAACAGCTGCGACCAGACAAGTGGAAACGAAGAGTAAAGTAAAGCCGCGTAAAAGAGAAGTTCCGTCATTGAAAAGTTAGAAAATGTGAAGCTAACCATTGTGGGAGTGTATGACATAATTGGTTGACATGTAAGAGTGAGAGTAACAGGTTGAAAGAGATAAAAATTCTGTCTCATCAAAGGGTGCTCTAAACTAATTGAAATCGCCTGTGTGGACTTCGACAAAAAGCAGACGATTATTAGAAGTTCAGCTTACAACTGTGGTAACTCACACGACAGCGTGAGTTAATCATACACACATATTATTGCGACAAAACTAGATAAAAATAGTTCGGCTTGTAAACTAAATTTTAAAGTAACTTAACTAGTTTAAGTGGACTTTTGAGAATAAGAGAACTATACAGTGTTTAAGATGTAACTATGATCTTCATCGTGTAAAGATTTTTGTACATACGTTCAACTTGTTTCAAGTGCTCTTTGTTTATTTTTGAATAAACAAATCACATAAATTTGCTGTAAAATAATCCTTAGCCCACTACACCCATATATTTACATTACTACAGGGTGGCCCGTAAATCCCTACCCATCCATTTACCTTATGTATCCAGTGTATTTGTGTGCTGTCCCTCATTCTCGCTGCATAATATTATGCAATGCTATGTTCTGTGAGACATTTTCCTCAACATAGCAGGGGTTATTGTTTCAAATGCCGTGGTAACAACTGCCTTCAACTCATCATTAGTATTATGACGTTGTATACCCTGTATACATATATATTAGTGAAAATTAATACATTTTGATAAAGTCAAGTAAACAAAATCATAAGAAGGAACTGCATTAAAAACAGCAAATGCAAATCTCTGACTAATTATATTAGTTTGTTATAACTTGAGAAACAAGCCAAAACACAAATAAGTTAAACTGCATTAATTGAAATATCCCAGGGTACAAACTATAATGTGGGATTATGAAATGTATCCTGGGTTTTAGAGGTGACAGAAAAGTATTATCCACACTGCAGTGGAGATATACTGTCCATCAGTCTTAACCTCCATTTGTTAGTCTTACATGAGAAATAAAAGAATAGCAATAGATATAGAAATCAGGAGAACGAGATGCGGGTACTTAAGCCCACAACGCCCACATCTTTATCATCCTTCATTGCCTGCAGTTGTGGAAAGCGACTATTCTCCAAAGTAAAGAAGAAAAATAAGAATAAGAAAATAAATTACTACCATCTGGGGGTAATTTGAAAACTTATTTCTTAAAGTTAGTATTCCACCCAACATGGTAGAAAGGCACTAATTGGTAGCACAGAAAATGAATTATACAAATATGAAACGTCTCATCCACTTATCTAAACAAACTACTATAACTCTACTCTCAACTACCACCCATTTATTAAGTCTACTGTGACTATCATGGTCCAAATAAACCTTTTATATGCAGCAAGGTGTACATCAGCCTAAAGTAGTTTCATGTTGTTAAATGACCTCGTTCGTAACTAAAAATAGTTATTAGACATTTTAAGTAAAATGTCTCTAATTTTTATTTCTTTATATTTATTTAATACGATCTTAGCGTTATTACATAATAGTTTACTAATTTTATTTAAAGTTTCTTTATTAAATCCATTAACGTTTAATTTTTACATCAGTATTTCAACATTACTGATAAAATATTGTAATTTATCACAAAGTTTACAACATCTGAACAATTGCGAAGTTATGATGCTTATAAACAGAGAGTAAACCATAAATCGGGAGACAAAATATTTTCTTTTATCAAAAATATTGACATTGGTATCCTTATCAATCATTTCAATTTCTAAATCTAAATAATGTACTCTGTATTAGATAATGAAGTATTTTCAATATATAATTCTGCTGGATAAATAGTATTAATAACATTATTTATTTCAGGATGATTTACACCAATTAAATCATTTATGCATCTGTGAGTTAAAGTAAAATTATCTGGATTTCTGTAGTTTTCAATAAAAATATTCTCATAATAGTAAATATATAAATCTGCAATATAAGTAGAGTGGTTAGCTCCCATTGGAAATGCCCCCCAGTGGCTCAGCGGTATGTCTGCGGACATACACGCTAAAATCCGGGTTTCGATACCTGTGGTGGGCAGAGCACAGATAGCCCAGTGTGCAGCTTTGTGCTTAATTCTAAACAACAACCCATTGGAAATCCTATCACTTTTTTTAAAAATCTGGTAATTGAAAAACATATAATTATTGTAAATATAGAAACTTAATATATTTTTTATGTTAAGGATAACAGAACTGTTCTGTTAATTACTTTAGCACAAAAATTAAATCTTTTAATAAAACTGTAGTGTAGAATGTGGTACAATCAATTATTTGAATGTTATTCATTTGTTTACAATTTTTTAGATATTTTGAAATAGGTTTGTTTGTTTTTTTGAATTTCGCACAAAGCTACTCGAGGGCTATCTGTGCTAGCCGTCCCTAATTTTGCAGTGTAAGACTAGAAAGAAAACAGCTAGTCATCACCACCTACCGCCAACTCTTGGGCTACTCTTTTACCAACGAATAGAGGGATTGATCGTAACATAATAACGCCCCCACGGCTGGGAGGGCGAGCATGTCTGGCGCGACCCTCGGATTTCGAGTCGCACGCCTTACGCGCTTGGGCATGCCGGGCCCTTTAAAATAGGTTGATTAGTTTTTATTAACCAGAACGAATGTTTTATAATTAAAACTAACATTTTTAATTTTATCAAGTAAAATATTGAGTCCTTTATTTAGTAACATATATTTGCTGTTTCATACTTGTTCTCATTGAACTAGTAATAAATCTAAATTTAATTGAAGATTTATGTAGTTTGGGAATAGCATAAAGAAATGGTAATCCCACATAAGAATTTTGTTGAGAATAAAGTTTATTTTAAGTTTTAATGAAATTTTTAATTGCTCTATCTTTAGATTGGTTAACAAGTTTCAATGTTTGTGGCCTATTGATTTATTTTATTACAATTAATGCATAAAACTGTTTACAAACGATACCAATGTTACAGTTAGCCTTATCAATGGGAACTGTAACATATTTCTTCTGCAGTTCTTGAATCTTATTTTTAATTTATAAAACGATAAATATGTATTGTTATATCCTTAATTTTATTTTTATTTTTTTAAGTACATACAACTTCCATTTCAAAAACCATCAAGGTGGATAAGATGTAATACAGTTAAGTTTTAAAATATATTCATCAGTATTGTTTCCAATACATTTTAGAATATTATTATTACATTTTGTGATTATTTTGTATTTATGTCCTCTTTTGAGTATTTCACACAATATTTTATCTTCTACAATTTTCAAGTTAACAATAATATGTTTATGCAAAGTATTAATAAATAAACTATCTTCGCATTCACAAGGTAAGTCATTAACTTCCTTCGTCTACATTTAGAAAAGTTAAAAAGTTTTATGATTATATACAGTAACGCACCAATTGGAACTTCGTATTTATAACTAATGGTAGGCTTTAAATTTTTACAAGGAAATATATTATTTTTTGTAGATTGTTGGATAATTTTAGAAATCTGCAAATTATTGAATATTTTATGTCTCAAATTAATTACCAAATATGAAGGTTTTAATTTTAAGTTTCTCTTTTCCAAAACTTATTAAGTCATTGACTTTAAATCAATATTTTATGATATCTACAAGTAAGTGTTTTTCATGATCGTTTGGAAAATCAAACTTTTTTATTACATTAATTAATGCTCATATTTTGGGAATATTAAGTCGATAAACCTTTTTAAAAAAATAATTTACGTACACTAAAACCAGTATGAAAACTATTATCCAACTAACTCCAAAATTCTGAAAATTTAACCTATTTTAATTTATTATTTCCTTCACCTCCAATTTTCCTAATTTTATGAAAAAGTTATCTATAAAGAAAAAACAGCAATATAGTCTTCATTACTCAACTCAAGGCAGTAGAACTGTTAAAATTTTGGTTTAATCCATAAATATGTGATGTTTTTACTTTCAAAATCTAGAAGTTTTCTCGTTGAAGTCCATTGGTGTCTTCATTAACCGTTTCTAATATAGTTATCTTAACAGAAGTAAAAGGTGAATCCTGAAAGAACTTAATTATATAAAATTCATTAAATTGTTTTTAACCTGAGAACTGGGAATTTATACGTATATGCAATGGGTTTGAAGTTTGACCCACATATTCCACATTACATTTTGTACATGTTAATAGATAAACTGTTTTTTTATTTTACTAAATGAATTTGTTTGTTGTTGAATTTCGCACAAAGCTACTCGAGGGCTATCTGTGCTAGCCGTCCCTAATTTAGCAGTGTAAGACAGAGGGAAGACAGCTCGTCATCACCACCCACCGCCAACTCTTGGACTACTCTTTTACCAACGAATAGTGGGATTGACCGAAACATTATAACGCCCCCACGGATGGGAGGGCGAACCCGCGACCCTCAGATTAATAAGCGGACGCCTTAACGCGCTAGGCCATGCCAGGCCCGAAGGAATTTGTGTAAGTAGTAGAGTGAAAAATATTTGGAGCAGGACAGGTGAGCACTCTTTTAATATTTCATTTTATGATACTTGCAGCAATATAATTATTATAATCAGCTCGCTTGGTTTAATTATAGTTTCAGAATATGGTTATTTGAGTATTTGTAGCCTTTCTGTCAGTTTGAACGAGTCTGACCATTCTCATCTGACCTTTCTCATTAACAAGGTCAGCAGTTTCTAAGATGCTGGAACCACCACGTCTGGTACCAACAATCATTTAACGGTCAATGTCGCTTAGATCCCACACACTTCCCATTCTAATGTTTGGTCAAACAACAACTGAGTGTCTTGACCATGTCTGCATGCTTTATATATTGAGCTGCAGCCACATGATTTGTTGTTTGGCTATTGCCTTAAAGAGAAAATGTACCTAATAAAGCAGCCACTGAGTGTGTGTGTGTACAAATATATATATACTAAAAAGTATGTTTCTTATAGACTCAATCATTGAAATGTCATATATCTGTCATAAAACTGGTAAGATATTCGTCAATTTTACAAAACACCAGTGGTTAAGTTTGAAAATTCTTATTTTAAATTAATATTTCAATGTGTCGTGGCCACTATATGATTAGATTGATATACCTATTTCAACATTCTACAATTGTATCTCAAACATTAGGCAAATATTACTTTTTAAATTAAATTTTGTACATAATTTAATTTATTTTCAATAATCTTAAACTGCCTTCAATGTCACTTTTGATAACTTCTGAACATAGAGTTGAATATTTTCCAATCGACTGAACCTGAAATTCATCATACACATAATATTTAAGACATAACATTTTTAACTCTTTGCCATTTTTCAGGAGAATTACGTCAAAAATATCACATAACTCACAAATAAACTGAGCCTTCAATTTAATTCGAAATATCACATTATGATTTCTTATCCCATTAATGATCCATAATGGTTCAATCTGACTCCTGGTCATGAGATTGAGCAAACATCACCGAAACAAATCTGATACTGTCACGAGATCCTTTATCTTCATCAGATAAAACATCAATATAAAGAGAACTTCATTCGCCAAGATCACATTTTTGTAACGTTCATTTCCTTAAGCTGGTAAGCCTAGAAGAAAACTCTACATCTGTTACAATTGGGCCTAAACACTAACGTGTACACATCCTTGGCTTTCTTTATATATATATAATTCATTTCTCAGAAAGATGTAAAACTGGATCATCTCTTGGCGCTGAATACTTAATTTCAAGTTCTTAACCTGTTACTTGTATAATTGTACGTTTATTGGAATAATGAATCTCTTGTGACGAGTTTTTCTACCATAATGCTCCGTAACTGTATTTAACGTAGAAAAAATGAGATAAATTATATTATCATGATATTATCTACATCTCTATGGGGGAAACGTTGACAACTCAGCCTCAACGCATATCAAGCTTCTCCAAAGGACATCGAAATCTTCCTTAGACCACATATCTTGACAAAATTTCCATATATTCAGACAGCATACTTAATTTTATCCCAATGGTTTTAGTGTTAGAGGGTTTATCTTTGTTTATCACAGACTTCACTTTGATGATAAGGGTGTTGTACAGGATTACTCTAAGATATAGTTTTGAGCCTGTTATTGTTCTCAACACATTCTTGCATGAGATATTCCCTTCTGCAACATGTTGTATCCTTCGGCTCTACATTGTTTTCCAATATAGATATACGGATGTCCTTTCTCACAACAACTATTTGACAATGGTAAAACAAATAGAACCAGAATTTCCAGTCGTAAGATCCTATTCTATTGTATAATAGTCATAAAAGTAGTTCCCTAAAACTAACTAAAAGAAAAGTATGATGACGGGAGCCGAGATTCTTTTCAAATATCAAGGTTTGGAAAGGCAGAATGGTGTTGCCAGTACGTATTTTTTATTTAGCAATATTTGTTTTCCAAATACTTGTTTCTCTACTTTTGGATAAGATGGCGTATGTGGTTCACTATGTTGTATAGCGTATTTGAAAGCTTCACAAATCTTGCATAGAACAATAATATAATAGATAGTCAAAGATCGTGAACACTTTTTTGCTCTATCAAATGATAAAACAATTACTATCTAGAACAAAATAGGCGCTAGGCCTAGTGAAGAAAGAAAACAGTAAATCTCCGTTTTTAACTATTCGTTATTTTTCGACTTTTGAACGCTCTTAAGAGCTGGAAAGTGGCACATACACCAAAGATGGAGCTAGCTTCTGATGCCCTGTAGAGGAGAAAATTCAGATAACTTTTACATTGCTTTAATACAGGCGTCCTTGTCATACCCCCACCATTAGCATATCTATATCATTTATGTATAGTGAGAGTAACCCTTTGTAAACCATTCTTTAGAAAATACTGTTCGAAAAGATTATATTTGATACTTCTTTATATTAACTACATTTCATATTTATATCCACCTTCTTCTTAAATATATTGATCCAATTTCATTAAATAACGTTTATATTTGCAAATTATGTTTCTGTGGCTACCAAACTACCCCAACTTATGCAACTTCGTTAATGGTAGTTTTGAAATTAGGCTTTACACGTTATTGAACTACAGACTAGATTTATTAGTAGGTTTAAAAATGTTTTAAACTAGTACAGGGTTTTACATTATTGTTTTACATATAAAAAAGAGTGGAACTTACATATTTCAGTTGAAATTTGCTTTTCTAGGACTTATTTTACCAGAGATAATCTCTTCTTCTTTATCATCATATGCTTTCTTATTACTGGGAATTTTCTTTGGGTGGATAGACGGTTGAGCAAATCCATATGTGAATCTATTCTAATGTTCTAGAAGTGGTCAAAATATAAACAGTCAAGTGCTGCCACCTGTCATCCGTCTAATTCATCCCTTTTTTCTTTCCAGATATTACAAAATAAACAATCAGTAATTGAGACCAGCTAAATTAAGATTTTTGCATTAAAATTCTTGAAAATCAAGATTAATTACTATAGTATATATCAAAAAACAGTTTGATGAAACAACTTTTTCACTGCATGAGAAGTTTTATATTTTTTAGATGTTCTGGAAAAAAAGAATATAGAGAGGATTATGTGGTATTATCATTAAAGCTTTCGCCATTTAACGAGATAAGATGAGTGATTCCAAGAGTTGCTTCTCACTTAAGTGCTTGATGACGTTTAAAGTTAGGCTAATTAGCTTCAGAACCACGTATCTTACAGCCTTTTCTGAAGTCCAGCAATTTGGGAAAGATTTAAATCACTCCTTTTCTCTCGTGTTAAGTGTTAGTGGAAGAATTTATTTCACACACAAGGAACCATAATTGTGGCAAAACACATTCATTTCACTTTTCCATGCTATCACTTCACCAAAATATAATTGGCATCACGTGCATTGTGTGGTTAGGGCTCTCACAGAATCCAGTGCTCTGATACGTTATAAGTTTCTAACCCAGGATGACAAATGACATGATAGTCTAAACAGCTTATCTGTCAGCACTGCTTGATCCCAAGTCCTATCTATAGGTCATGGTCACAGAAGCAGTGTACTTCCTTACTCAGGGAGGCTCAGTACCATCCTATGACCCATTCATTTCACCATACCATCTCAACTGCTACTGAGTTGGTGAATGGTGCCTCCAGTTTGTCTTCAATGTTCTTATGTGACTTCAAGAAAGGCTGTGATTTAGATTGCCTGGTTGGCACTAATATATTAGGTGTTCTATAATTATTTTTACAAAACGTCTAAGTATATTGCCATCATCATGTTAGTATATCTCTCTTGTGAATAAGTAAACTGGAACATTGAAAATATGGCTTACAACATTGCCCTGTTATAAAAGAGTACACTAAACAGCCCATTCACAAAGTAACTTTGAAGGTCTTCCCTTCCAAAGTGCATGAGATATAGACGGGATAACCTCCTAATGACACATTTATGTTCCTGTGGGCACCAAACTACACCAACTTATGCAATTTCGTTAATGGTACTTTTTAAACTAGGCTTTACACGTTATTGAACTACAGACTAGATTTATGTATCAGTGAGTGTAAAAAAAAAATTTAAACTGGTAGAGGGTTTTAAATTATGTTTTATATAAAAAAGCGAAACTTAAATATTTTTCTTGAGATAATCTCTTATTCTTTATCATCACATGCTTTCTTATTACTGAGAAATTCTTCCTAGAAAAGAAACGAGTGAATTCACTTGTAGTTCCATTTTTGATTTCTTTCTGGAAGTAGTCTCAACATGAGCCTGGATTTCCTTAACAAGTTGACTTTTCGTTTGTAAATTATTCAGATTTACCGTTGATTGTGCCACCGGAAGCGAAAAAAGAAAGCATATTAGGTCATTTGTGAGTAAGCAAAGGACATTACATAAAAACCTATAAATTTTTTAGTCGTTACATTCTTAATATACAAATTTAATAATTATTTACAAGAAACAAGAATACACTAAGTAATTAAAACTCAGCTTAATAACAACTATTTATTCTCCTCACCGAAGGCAACATTATAATAAAAGGGAAAGTGTGTGTGTGTTTGTGTGGTTTTCTTATAGCAAAGCCATATCGGGCTTTCTGCTAAGTCCCCCGAAGGGACTTGAAGCCCTGATTTTAGCGTTATAGATCCAAAGACTTGCCGCTATTACAGCAGAGGATAAAAGAGGAAATAAAAAATAAGTAATAAATCAAACTTTTCACCGAAATCGAGCAAACAAGCAATATTCCAATAACCCTATAAGGCAATAGTTGAAAATATGCTTTAACTATCGAATAATATCTTGTTGTTGAGCAGGTCTCGGATTATTCTGTTTAAAAAATTTCAAAAGATATATTATATAAAAACGTTTAATTTCCCCAATTACAAGTTCTACAGCGTTCTTACGCAACTACCCTAGACATCAGACCAAGATTGTACCTACGTTGGTTGATGAATGATTTGTTGGTACATCACTGGCTTTGAAGAAGCTATGATGACCCAAAGTCACCTCATTATCTAGTAAATGAATACTGCGTAACCTACAGCACAGACAGTAATGAAGATAGGGCTAATGTTGGCCAAAGGCAAGTTGTACGTTTGTCCTGAGATGTTGATTAATCTTAGGCCCAATATAAGCATCGACTTCTTAACTTGGCTCAATGTTCTGGTAACACTGGTTAAAGAAATCAGAAAAGATACATAATCAAAGTATAAGCTTATTAATTAACATTAGTTAAGAATTTTCTATATATAATGTTTTCTTCTTCTCCTTGTAAGTCTTTTCTTACCAGTAGCAGAAGCAGACGGTAAATTTGAAGGATTGTAACGCTAAAAATCAGGTTTAGATACTCGTGGTCAGCACAACAGAGACAGCCCCTTTTGTAACTTTGTGCATAACTACAAACAATCAAAATTATTCTTATCTTTATTATTAAAATCCTTTCATTTTACCAAACGAAGTACGATAATAAAACAATATAATAGGTACTTAGAAAATGACTGTCAGATTTTGAGATGTGAGAAGTAATAAGGTCGTTAATCTAAATCGCCCAGTGTTCTAGAGCATCATTTAGAATACAATTAATAAGTATTTATTAGTTTTTGTAGAAGCCACTGTTCAGAGGAAATACTTCAACACCTTTATTTAGGTGTATATTTATATATATAAATAATATGCAGTTACGTAACTAAACAAATTGACTAGGTCATTAACAACAGATAATGTACAAGTTTAAGACCTTGATAATTTGGCATTTTCGAATTATAGTGGATATTGGTTGGCCCTGCAGTAGAGCCCTGGATTACAGGGTATCAGGATTTTATAGGGCCACGCGATTCTTTACAGTAGGTGTCTGTGATGAACAGCAGAAACAATCCGATTATTTTAAAATAACATATTAAAACAATTCAAACTTATATCACATGTTCATTACACAATTAATCACCAATGTTATATCCAGAGATTTACGTTTCTTTTCATTATGAGTCCACACAGGCTGGTTCAGTTACTTTATAAACCAACTGGCAAAATGAATTATTTATCTCTACTACATTATTGCAATACGATATGTGATTATTATACTTTAAAAGTTGCCACTATATATTTTTTATGGATAAATATACAAACACAGTCTGAACCTATTTAATTATATCTCTTATTAACGTATATGACTTTCACTAACTTACTTCCCTCTATTAATTTGGTTGCATAAATATACACTGCTGGCCAGAAAAATTAGCACATATACTACTGGCCAAAATTTTAAAACCAATGAACATAAAGAAAAAATGTGCATTTTGCGTTGTTAGACTCAACCACTTATTTGAGTTGAGCTTGTGTTTAGCGTTTAATTGGGAAAATGTGAATACTGTGAAATTAGTATTCCAACGTTACTGGCATGATAATCCACCAGAGACATTTTCTCATTTAGCCCACTGCACCTAGCCGTCCCTAATTTAGCAGTGTAAGATTAGAGGGAAGGCAGCTAGTCACCATCACCCACCGCCTACTCTTGGGCTACTCTTTTACCAACGAATAGCGGGATTGAGCGACACATTATAACGCCCCCACGACTGGGAGGGCATGTTTGGTGCGACTGGGATTCGAACCCGGAAATTACAAATCGCACGCCTTACGCGCTTGACTATGCCGGGTCAACAGTAACAAAAGTGCTAGACAAAGTGAAAAATGGCTAGTGTTTTTTCGTTTCACAGTAAACGTTTTCAGTGTAGGCCACAAGCACACGACTCCAAAATATTGGATGTCTGTGATATAACCATTATTATATTCATAACACTCGTGTCAAAGGCAAACAGAAACTTGCAGTATTTGCTTAAATAATTTATCAATAGAGCATTTGAACGATATAGTACTGATGAAAGCACCAACAATAGCAATTCCTGTTGTCCAATTTTATAAACACCTTACCTGTGATTTTTCCAAATTTATCTAAAGATGAATGTTCTAGAAAATTTCCTTAATACATGTTCATCATTTAGTTGTACATTTGTTACACCATCCTAACGAATCGGTTATTATAAATGTTAATTAACCTTGGCAAGTAACTAATTAACAACGGTGAGTCAACGAACTTACAATGCCATAGGCCCTCTCTGGTACAGCGATAAGTCTACGGATTTAGAACGGTAAAATCAGGAGTTCGATTCCTCTCGGTAGTCA
The DNA here is from genome assembly GCA_011833715.1 of Carcinoscorpius rotundicauda. Classification (NCBI taxonomy): domain Eukaryota; kingdom Metazoa; phylum Arthropoda; class Merostomata; order Xiphosura; family Limulidae; genus Carcinoscorpius; species Carcinoscorpius rotundicauda. Next base: position 56,714,714 of record CM022395.1, read on the forward strand.
TAGCAGATAGTTCTTTGTGTTTTTACTACAAAATAACTAATTGACAAAATTTCAAACACTTTAAACTGAATATGTCAATTATTTGGTTTACATAAGAAACGAACATTAACGTATACAACTCAGCCCCACATGAATATTACGGTCATGTTGAACTTCATATATATTTATATCTTTATTTATTTTATTCAATATTTTAACCTACAAATAGTCAAATGTTGTTTTTAGTTTGTTTGGAGCTAAGAACAGTGGTACACCATGGTGTATCCATCACGTATATCGAAACCCGGTTTCTAGTTTTATCATAAGTCCGTAGATATACCCATGTGCCACTGGGGGACATCAAGTTTTATACTAATTATATATATAATTATACATATCCAGTCTTTCAAACACAAATTCGGGTTCTAATATCGGCAGTGGGCAGAGCACAAGTAGCCCATGATGTAACTTTGTTCTTAACAATAAACACAGTTTTCCTTCTCTAATGTCCCCCTGGAGTATTGCAAGAGGTCTAGGATTTACAACGCTAAAATCAGGGTTTTGATTCTCTTCGGTGGACTCAACAGATAGAAAAACATACACATAGGGTATAGCCAGGTGGTTAAGGCACTCGACTCGTAGGTCACGGGTTCGAATCCCCGTCATACCAAATACGCTCGCCCTTTCAGCAGTGGGGCAGTTATAATGTGACGATTAGTCATACTATTCGTTGGTGAAAGAGTAACCCAAGAGTTGGCGGCGGGCAGTGATGAATCGCTGCCTTTTCTCTACTTTTACACTTCTAAATTAGGGACGGCTAGCGCAAAATTTAATAAAACAACAACAACAAATCTCTAATGCTGTAAAACAGGATGTGCGTCTGTCTGTCTGTCTGTTGGTCATGCACTGATGTCATAGCAACTTAATAGGTGACTTAAATAGTTTGGCTTCCTGTCACTTACAGTAGTTTACTGTTAATTGAAAATTAAAGACATATTTGGACTAAAATGTACAAAAAATTGAGACATTATAAGAGCAGAAAGCTACTGTATTTTGTTGCAGTTGTTACGTTTTTTTATGTTTTATGTTTTTCGTAGACTAAACGCAACAGAAAAACACAGATAACAGCTTGTATAATTTATTACAACAAACTATTATATATGTAACAGATATAACATAAATTACATAACAACAATGACAGATATTAAGTTTAAACCTTCAAAATTAATTACAACACAAAATAGTACTGGTTTCAAACTTCAAAGTTAATTACAATACAAAATGGTACTGGCCTGTATCTAATAATATGATCTAGAATGAAAGTCCAAAAGTTCAGATCAGAAATCCAAAATTCCGGTCTAGGGTGTGAATTTGGTCCCACGAAGAAATACCGAAGTTTAAATGAAGAAGTTCAGAAACAATTCACAGTTCAATAAATTCGACGAAGTTCTTTTCACAATGCCTCCGATGAACGTCACAAACTTGTCGCCTACAATTTTTCCGATCTCTCGTAAATAGTTCCACACGTGTTGACTTTCAGTATAACCACTAATTCGAATGAATCGTAGAGATTGACGAAGTAAAATCACAGCTTCCGTAGATCTAACTTCAGTCACAAATCCAAGTTGAATAATCACAGCAAACACTTAATCTTTTTCAAACGAATGACTGACTCTTCTTTTCTTCAAATAAAAACTAATGACTCTCTTCTCCTGAATAAAACTAATGTCTGACTCTCCTCTTCTCGCGTCACCGTCTTTTTATTACCAGTAGGCCTACTTCTCGAACAATCGCGAAACTCCTACAGAACTCCAGAGCAATACGCGCATGTCCGTTCTTGCACGAGACTTAACGTCTAAACACGAGGCCGCCAACATTTCATTTACATACATATGATTGGTCTACTTAATTCTAGAAAATTCTAAATGTTACCCTAAATGAATAACAACATATTTTATTAGTTTAAACTTCGAAACAATAATATAAATATGGAAATATAAATAATAGATATGAAAATCCAAACACCACACGACATGTCGTTTACAAAACATTTACACGACATTTACATAACACAGTAACTTACAAGTTTAGTTTATATTTGAATGTCTCTGGTGTTTTAATTATCTTAATAATAATGCGTTGATAAAACCATGCCTCACTGGTATTAACGTCTAAAACCTAATATTTAGTCAGTTCTGAATTATCGTACAAGCAAATCAACAGACAGACACGTACGCGTGTCATTGCGAATGCTTTTAATGAGACAATCTATGGAAAGAAAAACAAAGTGATTCCGTATATAACAATGTATGTATAGGCGAGCTAGCAAGTTTTAGTAACAGTGCATTCAACAATAGTCTATACGGCATGTTGCTTAGCAATTATGATTAATTTAATATTGTTAAGAAAGAGGCTGAAAATATCAAATTAAAACTTGAGCTACGAAGTTGAAAAAAATATTTGCTGTTTGCTACCACAGAGAGTCCGTTAGTTACTGAGGTTTGTTTTTTATTATTTGTTTCCATTTTTTTAAGTTTAAAATCGTAGAACAAGTTAAATTAAAGGTTACCTTTATAAACGTATCACGTCCCATAAAAGAACAAATGCATAAACCTAATAATCTGCGCGAGGCCTAATACTTTCGCTAGCAAACTTACGGGGATACCTTTCGGCCCAAAGTGTGAAAACAAAATCTTTCTGTTAGATGCCGCTATTTTTTCCCACTCTAGTTACTGTTCACAGCGACTAAATGATTTTCTCTCGTAGCATTTCAGTATAAGTTTACAATGGCAATAAACATTTCCTCTACAGTCGCGCAGATAGCCAAGTGATTTCCGCAATAGAACACCAAATCAGTCTCTTTCAGTCTATGAGAGAAATGGCTGTCTTATTATCAACCATATTTACAATATATTTATCGAAACTGAATAAAAAGGTATTAGTGTCTCAATTTTGTTGCAGAGAGAGAATCGCTTCCTTCAATATATAAATTACAAGATCTCTCGTGTAAAGGTGCAGTTTCCAACATTACACAAATATATATGTTGTGTTGCGTATATATATATATAAAGAACGAAAACAAAGATTGAAATACAGCCGATATTTTTATTATGAACACAAAGTTTCTGTCTTTTTACTCTTCGCACAGTGTAACACTAATTCTCGTATTATCTCTATCACTTCAGTGAGGTGCATGTTAAACCTTTGAGTAATATGTTATTAATTGTTCTCTTATTTCTACGTAAGTTTTAACACTTCCAACACCTTAACAGTATTTTCTTAAATAATCAATACGTTTCATTTTCTCTCTCTTATATATATCATTTTAGTATTAACAGAAAGTTTCTGTCTTTTCACTCTTCACACAGTATAACACTGATTCACGTATTATCGTTATTACTTCAAAGTGGTGCAGGAGTTCGTTTTCTATGTGGTTTGCTGAAAGAAACACACACACACACACACACCGCCATAATCCGAGATTCCTCTAGGTAGACATAGCAGATAGTCCATTGTGGTTTTACTATAAAAACATGGCCGAGCGCGTTAAGGCGTGCACTCGTAATCCGAGGGTCGCGGGTTCGCGCCCGCGTCGCGCTAAACATGCTCGCCCTCCTAGCCGTGGGGGTGTATAATGTGACGGTCAATCCCACTATTCGTTGGTAAAAGAGTAGCCCAAGAGTTGGCGGTGGGTGGTGATGACTAGCTACCTTCCCTCTAGTCTTACCCTGCAAAATTAGGGACGGCTAGCACAGATAGTCCTCGTGTAGCTTTGTGCGAAATTCCAAAACAAAACAAAATAATATAAAAACACAAACAAAATGAATTACCGACAAAATTTCAAACATTATAAATTGAATATGTCAATAATTTGGTTTACATAAGAAACGAAGAATTAACGAATACAGCTCAGCCCAATATGAATATTACGGTCATATTGATCTTCATATATTTATAACTTCATTCATTATCCTCGAAAGAGTGAAATGTTGTTTTCAGTCTGTTGGAAACTAAGAACAGTGGTACACCATGGTTTATCTGTGCTCTGCCCATCACTTTATCGTAAGTCCGTAGACATACCCTTGTGTTACTGGATAACTTCAAATTTTATACTAATTATATGCATAATTATACATACCCAGTCTTTCAAACACAAATTTCGGTTCTAATAACAGTAATGGGCAGAGAACAGATAAACCATGATTTAACTTCGTTTTAAATAATAAACAAAGTTTTTCTTCTCTAATGTCCCCCTCCGGTATTGCGGTAAGTCTATGATTTACAACGCTAAAATTAAGGTTTTCATTCCGCTCGATAGACTCAGCAAAAGCCAGATGTGGCTTTGATATAAAAACAACAACACACACAGATTGGATATAGCCAGGTTGGTTAGGTTCTCGACTCGTAATACGCGGGTCGCGCTTTCGAATCTCGGTCACACCAAATACTGCAGAACTTCAGTATTATCGTACTAGCAAATCGACAGGCAGACACGCATGTGCAAGATAGCGCATGTTTTTAATGAGAGAATCTATGGAAAGAGAAAACAAAGTGATTCCCTATATAACAATGTATACATAGGCGAACCAGCTCGTTTTAGTAACAATGCGTTCCAACAATTGTCTATACGTCATGTTGCCTAGTAATTATTATTAACCTAATACTGTTGTTAAGAAAGAGACTGAAAGTATCGAACTAGGAGCTGAACAAATGTTTGCTGTTTGCTACTACAGAGAGTCCATTAATTAAAGAGGTTTGTTTTTCATTATTTGTTTTCCGTTTTTACGTTTAAAATTGTAGGACGAGTCAGAGTGAAAGTTACCTTTACAAACGTATCACATCCCATGAATGAGCAACAAAAGTGTAAGTTTTTCTTTTATGTTTCTGTTTACTAAATACCTACATAGTTATCAACCTAATAATCCGCGCAAAACCAAATACTTTAGCTAGCAAACATACGGGGACAGCTTTGAGTAGTATATTATTAATTGTTCCCTTATTTATACACAAGTTTTAACACTTCCAACACCTTGTCAGCGTTTTCTTAAATAATCTATACGTTTCATTTTATCTCCGTTATATATATCATTTTAATGTTTTACATTAGGTTAGCTCTTAGTTTAAACAAGTCTTTTGGCAACATCTAGTTTTTTTCATACACGTATGCGGTCGCAAAAGTAACGTGTTTTTGGCTTTTTATCTCATGGTACCAATGGATATGAATCCTTAGGGTGGCTATCCTTAAATATATAGCACTATTTGCTGATACTTTTATAACACGCCCACAATTTAAAACGTAGAACATGTTTGTCAGCATCATATCTCGAACTCGAGCCCCTATTCTGATACGGTAACGACTAGGCCACACTGAGGCCGCTTTACGTCAGTGTAATATATTTAGTGATCTATTAAACACTGTGCTAGCGACCACCAGCTTCTGCAACGTGCTACATTATACACTCAAAGTCTTAAAGGTTCGTGTTATATTATAAGAAACAAAATCTCTCGAATATTATTGTCGTATTACACTCATCATTGTCCTTTTATTAAATCTTTTATTACTATTATGAAAAGAAAGGCGATTATCATCACTAATATTTATCTGTTTCTTCGCTTTATTTTCAGAACTACAAACATGTTTTGGCTGCGTATTCTTGGATTTGCTTGCCTGGTTCTGGTTGCCACAGTGGTGGAAGGACGGAATATGTCTGACAGTCTTTATCTGGACAAGTTTTCTTCCATTCATAATAAATTGTTTCGTTACAATAACAACACATGGCAGTTCAGCCTAAAAGTTCAGCTGCCATTTTATAAATACAACACAAAAAGTACAAAAACATTACTTCCAGAATGGCACTCAACTGTTTCAGACTTACCAATTCCTAAAGATATAAAATATGATACTGGAGACATACACCAGAAGCATTGGCAAAAATACGATCTTGGTCGAGCACAACAACAACATAACTGGTGGAAAAGCAGTAATCCAACATGGAATGAAAACAATGACTTGCTAAAAACTCGCAGAAATAAACTATTGAATTTCCAGACTCTTAATAAACATTACAAAAAGTTTAATAACGGAGACGCCGACAAAGAAGAGCACACTAAAAACAATTCTAGTTATAATGGAACAATCCAGAAATTTTTTTCTGATAAAAACGAACTATTGAAAACACCAAATCAAAGGTATAATAAACAGAATGACATCCCTGCAGTAAATTTGACAACCTTAGAAAATGCTTTTGTCGACTTAAATAAACGGAGACCTTCACTATTTTCCTTTCGTTCAAGAAAGAAATCTATGAATGAAATCATACTGTGAGAAATTCTTAATTATTTTATAAAAGGTTTGATTAATGAAATGGTTAAAGAGAAAAGCATTACCACTAACACACATACAAGAAGCACATCAACCGAGATTCCCACTACTGTTACAACTTTGAAGTATGATTTTCTGCCCAATGCACGTGTATGTTAAATATTTAGCTGCATGACAAGTTCAAAACTTTAGACAGGTACTTTATAGACGTATCATATATACTATGTTTAGATAATTAGTTGTGAGCACAAAGGAAATTCTGTGGTTTAGGTTTACGATTGCACGCGTGCTTTGAAAAATGATGAGTGTTTGTAAGAGGATGGGGTTCAGAAGCGTGTTGAATCTCAGTATATTCTGTCTAGGAAAACGCCTTTGAAGATATTCGTGAATTCAATGTTTCCTTGCGACCACGAGATCAGTCGTAACGGTACAAAAACTTGTTGGTTCAGAAGACAAATTGGAGACTTCTTGACTTTTTCATTGCAAATAACAAATGAAGATGGTGTTTCATTTGAAAACTACGATGCTTTCAATATCAGATGGGAAAAATTGTTCAATGTTCGCCAACAACCGAAAGCATTTAAAATGAACATCACATCAGGTATGTGGTTGTTTATTTTGCTGTACTTTTATATGTACAACGTTTCAGTAAATCTCCAAATCAGACGAATTTTTGCAGGGTCTTTCAACAATTATAACATCATGTTTTCTTCAATAACATCTGAATAAGGTTATATCACTATTGAGTTTGAGGCTATTCTTCTATATTCTAAATAGGGAAATGAAATTAGTCAATCGTAATATTTATTTTAAAATTATTTTATTACCCAAGTTAGATTACAAAATAATGTCGTAAGGACAAACTAGCTGGGCCTATGTTCAGATCACATGGCTACCTTCCGGAACTTAGTAAAAGACAGTCGGGCGAATAGCTCAACTTTCTTTTCCTAGGAGCAGTTTAAAATTATAAATAAAAAGGAGTTTATATATTAAGTTTGTTTTTTTCATTCACTGCTCTTTAATGTGTATTATATACAGATAACTGTTTCATAAACCTGCTCACGGTAAAAGCGTATATAATTTACCTTGTAGCTTCAAATGTGTAAATTATAGCTTATATAATTAACAATGCATGTTTGAACGTATTTCACATCAGTGGAACAAAAATATTGAATGAAGTAAGACAACTAAACATTGAGAGAAATAAACAAGTAATAATTTGAATATTTTAAGATATAATGTTCTTTTGTTTAGTTTTTTTGCTAGCTATCAAATTAAAATTTTTAAGGCTTATTTTCCTGATATGATCAAAAAATGAGTAACTATGTTTATTACCCTTTATTATAACAAGTGTATTTTATTCGTTCTGACGATAGATAAATCACCACGGAATATACAAATCGGAAGTGGAGGCAGGGAATTACGGATAAGTCCTGTAACTGACATGGATGTACAATTAAATAGTTTCAAAGTTTCTGTTCTTAAACGTGTTACTGAGAACAACAGCAACACGACTCTTGTGAACGTTGGAAGTGTAATATTTCGGATCCAAGTTCCTCCCATAGGTTAGTTTACATCCTACTATGACAAAATTCAAATCTCTAAACGTTTAAATACATAGACGTGAAACTGCTTCACGAAAACATGGAGATATGAGTGAACCCACTTTGGTATTAATTGGAATGTCATGTTTTGTGACTAGTTTTTGCCAAATATTGGTTATTTGTCCGCTGATGTCAGGAATATATGGTATGCAGCAGTATGTGGTTTCGTGATTTTTTTATTCGTGAGATATATTTACTTTTGTTGATTGATTTAGCTTTCTGTCTATGTGTGTACGTATAATGTTTTCTTCGGTTTGCGGAGGAAACTTATTGATGTTGATGAAGTATTTTTTTTATTTTATCTAATTCATCGTTAATTTTATCTGGCGAGCATAGTTTTATGGCTGTGTTTATTTGATTTCTTTGTATGTTAAGTTTTTGTTTTGTTTCACGTGCTGAGTCCCAAGGAATGTATAGTCCAGTATGGGTGATTTTTCGGTGGATTTATGTTTTGAATTGTGTGTCGGTTCTTGTAATTTTGAGGTTAAGAAATGATATTTGATTCCTTTCTTCCTATTCACATGTGAAGTTAATGTTGGGATGTATAGAGTTAATGTGATTGAAAAAATTAAGTATGTGTTCTGTAGAATTGAATCCCGCAACCGTGTCATCTACATATCTGTACCAATAGAGTGGTGGACGTAATGCTGTGTTAATTGCTTGTGTTTCAACTTGTGTCATAAAAATATTGGCTGGAACTGGTGATACTGGATTGCCCATGGTTAGGCCATTTGTATATTTGTATACGCTCACGGATATTTTCATTGTGTATACACACACATGACCTTTTCACCCCACCTTCCTTCAGCTAGTTCAGCAGTACAGAGCTTAAACTCTAAAAGCAGTTTCAGTAGCGTGGTGTGTTTGGTTTAGTTTGTTTTGAATTTCGCGCAGAGGAGGGCTATCTGCGCTACCGTGATGTGTAAAACGCAGATGACTCATTGCGTTGTTTTAACTGTTGTTGTTGTTATTCTAAATTAATCACAAAGCTACACAATGGGTTATCTGTGCTCTGCCCACTACGGTTATCGAAACCCGGTTTTTAGCGCTGTAAGTCCGCAGACATACCGCTGAGCCACTGAGGGGCACGCAGTTTTAACAAATTTAAATTAAACAAACAAACATAATATTAACCTGATTCTAAAGTAATACAGATTTGTAATTCACTTAGGTACTTCTTTCTGTCTGTTGTAGAAACACACTTCTAACATTTCAGGTTTGATAATCTTGTGTTACATCAAAGTTTAACTCACTAGTTTGTAATAAGGAAAAAAATTATCCTTCGAAAAATTGAAATAGATTATGTATATGTTAATAACAAAGAAAACAGATTTGATTATACTTTTTAAAATTGTCTTAAATTTTAAAACTTAGAAGCATTTTGTAAGGTTATAAATTTTACAATAATAAAAGAAATTATAAAATATCTGATTTTGGTTTATACGTGTTTTTATTTTAAAATAAAATAAAAATGGCCCTTTTAATTTACTACCACAAGATGGTAAACTTTAGCTTTTTTTGTTTTTTGGAATTTCGCACAAAGCTACTTGAGGGGTATGTATGATACCCCTCCCTAATTTAGCAGCGTAAGACTAGAGGGAAGGCGGCTAGTCATCACCACCCACCGCTAACTCTTGGGCTACTCTTTTACTGTCACATTATAACGCCCCCACGGCTGGGAGCGCATATTTAGCGCGACTCGGGCGCGATCCCGCGACCCTCAGATTACGAAGCGCACGCCTTAACGCGCTAGTCCATGCCAGGCCCAAATGAATTTGTGTGAGTAGTAGAGTGAAAAATATTTGGAGCAGGACAGGTGAGCACTCTTTTAATATTTCATTTTATGATACTTGCAGCAATATAATTATTATAATCAGCTCGCTTGGTTTAACTATAGTTTCAGAATATGGTTATTTGAGTATTTGTAGCCTTTCTGTCAGTTTGAAAGAGTCTGACCATTCTCCTTTGACCTTTCTCATTAACAAGGTCAGCAGTTTCTAAGATGCTGGAACCACCACGTCTGGTACCAACAATCATTTAACGGTCAATGTCGCTTAGATCCCACACACTTCCCATTCTAATGTTTGGTCAAACAACAACTGAATGTCTTGACCATATCTGCATGCTTTATATACTGAACTGCAGCCACATGATTTGTTGTTTGGCTATTGCCTTAAAGAGAAAATGTACCTAATAAAACAGCCACTGAGTGTGTTTGTGTATATATATATATACTAAAAAGTATGTTTCTTATAGACTCAATCATTGAAATGTCATATATCTGTCATAAAACTGGTAAGATATTCGTCAATTTTACAAAACACCAGTGGTTAAGTTTGAAAATTCTTATTTTAAATTAATATTTCAATGTGTCGTGGCCACTATATGATTAGATTGATATACCTATTTCAACATTCTACAATTGTATCTCAAACATTAGGCAAATATTACTTTTTAAATTAAATTTTGTACATAATTTAATTTATTTTCAATAATCTTAAACTGCCTTCAATGTCACTTTTGATAACTTCTGAACATAGAGTTGAATATTTTCCAATCGACTGAACCTGAAATTCATCATACACATAATATTTAAGACATCACATTTTTAACTCTTTACCATTTTTCACGAGAATTACGTCAAAAACATTACATAATTCACAAATAAACTGAGCCTTCAATTTAATTCGAAATATCACATTATGATTTCTTATCCCATTAATGATCCATAATGGTTCAATCTGACTCCTGGTCATGGGATTGAGCAAACCTCACCGAAACAAATCTGACACTGTCACTAGATCCTTTATCTTCATGAGATAAAACATCAATGTAAAGAGAACTTCATTCGCCAGTTCATTTCCTTAAGCTGGTAAGCCTAACAGAAAACTCTACATCTGTTACAATTGGGCCTAAACACTAACGTGTACACATCCTTGGCTTTCTCTCTCTATATATAATTCATTTCTCAGAAAGATGTAAAACTGGATCATCTCTTGGCGCTGAATACTTAATTTCAAGTTCTTAACCTGTTACTTGTATAATTGTACGTTTATTGGAATAATGAATCTCTTGTGACGAGTTTTTCTACCATAATGCTCCGTAACTGTATTTAACGTAGAAAAAAATGAGATAAATTATATTATCATGATATTATCTAATCTCTATGGGGGAAACGTTGACAACTCAGCCTCAACGCATATCAAGCTTCTCCAATGGGCATCGAAATCTTCCTTAGACCACACATCTTGACAAAATTTCTAGAAATTCAGACAGCATACTTAATTTTATCCCAATGGTTTTAGTGTTAGAGGGTTTTTCTTTGTTTATCACAGACTTCACTTTGATGATAAGGGTGTTGTACAGGATTACTCTAAGATATAGTTTTGAGCCTGTTATTGTTCTCAACACATTCCTGTGTGAGATATTCCCTTCTGCAACATGTTGTATCCTTCGGCTCTACATTGTTTTCCAATATAGATATACGGATGTCCTTTCTTACAACAACTATTTGACAATGGTAAAACAAATAGAACCAAAATTTCCAGTCGTAAGATCCTATTCTGTTGTATAATAGTCATAAAAGTAGTTCCCTAAAATTAACTAAAAGAAAAGTATGATGATGGGAGCCGAGATTCTTTTCAAATATCAAGGTTTGGAAAGGCAAAATGGTGATGCCAGTAATGTAGAGATTTTATTTTCCATGTAAAATTGAGACAACTTAGTCTGCTGTATAACCATTAGACGATCGAGTGATGTGTTTAATTTTATCCTATATGTTTGGTTACTTTGTTCAAATTCAACACTCAATGCTATGTATTTTTTATTTAGCAATATTTGTTTTCCAAATACTTGTTTCTCTACTTTTGGATAAGATGGCGTATGTGGTTCACTATGTTGTATAGCGTATTTGAAAGCTTCACAAATCTTGCATAGAACAATAATATAATAGATAGTCAAAGATCGTGAACACTTTTTTGCTCTATCAAATGATAAAACAATTACTATCTAGAACAAAATAGGCGCTAGGCCTAGTGAAGAAAGAAAACAGTAAATCTCCGTTTTTAACTATTCGTTATTTTTCGACTTTTGAACGCTCTTAAGAGCTGGAAAGTGGCACATACACCAAAGATGGAGCTAGCTTCTGATGCCCTGTAGAGGAGAAAATTCAGATAACTTTTACATTGCTTTAATACAGGCGTCCTTGTCATACCCCCCCCCCATTAGCATATCTATATCATTTATGTATAGTGAGAGTAACTCTTTGTAAACCATTCTTTAGAAAATACTGTTCGAAAAGATTATATTTGATACTTCATTATATTAACTACATTTCATATTTATATCCACCTTCTTAAATATATTGATCCAATTTCATTAAATAACGTTTATATTTGCAAATTATGTTTCTGTGGCTACCAAACTACCCCAACTTATGCAACTTCGTTAATGGTAGTTTTGAAATTAGGCTTTACACGTTATTGAACTACAGACTAGATTTATTAGCAGGTTTAAAAATGTTTTAAACTAGTACAGGGTTTTAGATTATTGTTTTACATATAAAAAAGAGTGGAACTTACATATTTTAGTTGAAATTTGCTTTTCTAGGACTTATTTTACCAGAGATAATCTCTTCTTCTTTATCATCACATGCTTTCTTATTACTGGGAATTTTCTTTGGGTGGATAGATGGTTGAGCAAATCCATATGTGAATCTATTCTAATGTTCTAGAAGTGGTCAAAATATAAACAGTCAAGTGCTGCCACCTGTCATCCGTCTAATTCATCCCTTTTTTCTTTCCAGATATTACAAAATAAACAATCAGCAATTGAGACCAGCTAAATTAAGATTTTTGCATTAAAATTCTTGAAAATCAAGATTAATTACTATAGTATATATCAAGAAACAGTTTGATGAAACAACTTTTTCACTGCATGAGAAGTTTTATATTTTTTAGATGTTCTGTAAAAAAAGAATATGGAGAGGATTATGTGTTATTATTATTAAAGCTCTCGCCATCCAACGAGATAAGATGAGTGATTACAAGAGTTGCTTCTCACTAAAGTGCTTGATGACGTTTATAGTTAAGTTAATTAGCTTCAGAACCACGTATCTTACAGCCTATTATGAAGTCCAGCAATTTGGGAAAGATTTAAATCACTCCTTTTCTCTCGTGTTAAGTGTTAGTGAAAGAATTTATTTCACACACAAGGAACCATAATTGTGGCAAAACACATTCATTTCACTTTTCCATGCTATCACTTCACCAAAATATAATTGGCATCACGTGCATTGTGTGGTTAGGGCTCTCACAGAATCCAGTGCTCTGATAAGTTATAAGTTTCTAACCCAGGGTGACAAATGACATGATAGTCTAAACAGCTTATCTGTCAGCACTGCTTGATCCCAAGTCCTATCTATAGGTCATGGTCACAGAAGCAGTATACGTCCTTACTCAGGGAGGCTCAGTACTATCCTATGACCCATTCATTTCACCATATGGTGTTTACCATCTCAACTGCTACTGAGTTGGTGAATGGTGCCTCCAATGGTGTCTTCAATGTTCTTAGGTGACTTCAACAAAGGCTGTGATTTAAATACCCTGGTTGGCACTTATATATTTGGTATTTTTAAAATTAAAACAATTTTAGTAGGATTTTATTGATTAGTTGTGTATGCTCGTTTGTTTTGGAATTTCGCACAAAGCTACTCGAGGGCTATCTGTGCTAGCTGTCCCTAATTTAGCAGTGTAAGACTAGAGGGAAGGCAGCTAGTCATCGCCACCCACCGCCAACTCTTGGTCTACTCTTTTACCAATGAAAAGTGGGATTGACCGTCACATTATAACGCCCCCACGGCTGGGAGGGCGAGCATGTTTGGCGCGACTCGGGCGCGAACCCGCGACCCTCAGATTACGAAGTGCATGTCTTAACGCGCTCGGCCATGCCAGGCCCTTTGTGTATGCAAAGTATGGGTAAGAAACATTTCATTATTAAAACTGAATACTTATGCTTGAGTAACTAACTAAGTTAAAGTAAATTAATAACAAAAATTAAATGAATTATATTATTCTGAAAATTTTAATTGTTGTGCATAAATAACCCTACGATTTGAGATGACAAGAAAACTCACTTGTAGAGAAAATTATATGTGTAAAAATTGCTGGTGTTGGTAGAGAAAGCACTACATAGAGGAGCGAACAATGTTTCGACCTTCTTCAGTGAACATGACAATGACCGAAGAAGGTCGAAACATTGTTCACTCCTCTACCTAGTGCTTTCTCTATCCATACCAGTCATTTTAACGTGTACAAATAATCCTAGTGTTGAGAGTTTACCAAAAGCAGGCAATTTTTGTTCTAGAATTATTTTTACAAAACGTCTAAGTATATTGCCATCATCATGTTAGCATCACTCTAGTGAATAAGTAAACTGGAACAGTTAAAATATGGCTTACAACATTGCCCTGTTATAAAAGAGTACACTAAACAGCCCATTCACAAAGTAACTTTGAAGGTCTTCCCTTCCAAAGTGCATGAGATATAGATGGGATGACCTCCTAATGCCACATTTATGTTCCTGTGGGTACCAAACTACACCAACTTATGCAACTTCATTAATGGTACTTTTTAAACTAGGCTTTATATGTTATTGAACTACAAACTAGATTTATGTATCGGTGAGTGTGAAAAAATTTTAAACTGGTAGAGGGTTTTAAATTATGTTTTATGTAAAAAAGCGAAACTTAAATATTTTTCTTGAGATAATCTCTTATTCTTTATCATCACATGCTTTCTTATTACTGAGAAATTCTTCCTAGAAAAGAAACGAGTGAATTCACTGGTAGTTCCATTTTTGATTTCTTTCTGGAAGTAGTCTTGACATGAGCCTGGATTTCCTTAACAAGTTGACTTTTCGTTTGTAAATTATTCTCTATATTTATTCATTGAACTGTTTTCTCTCCAACGTACTTCTAAAGGTGATCATAATGAACGATTCTTTACTTGGACTACCTACCTTTGTTAATTCTGTAAATAAAATAATTAATTCTTTTAAACACAAACAACATTTGTTTATCTTTGGAATTCACTCTTTCTTGCAGTTGGGATTGTAGCACCATACCATGTCGCCTGACATAAGAGTGACTTTTAATTTATCACTATCTGAGTTACATTTTTCTCATATAAAGTCGTGTATGATATTGAAGATGTTCCTTTAACCTCTCTGCCTATTCTGTGCAAGACACTATTTGGTGTCTGTCTTCTGAATGCGAGTTCAGAATTGTGAGAATAGATGATTGACTAAATTCAACCAGTAATTTGCTAAATGGTTATTCCCTTGTCAAAGTCCACTAATCACCTGGATATATTCATGTGTACAATAAAATTATTTTTCCAGTGTAAATATATAGAAATGTCTTGTACTTCTAACAAAAACAACCAGATGCAGATATGAACAACTCCTTTCCTCTTGCACTTTCTATTTTGACCAAAAAGCTTGTTTAATCAAACTTTGGGTTAATGATACACTAATGACTATTTTAAAATAACCTATTATAAACTGATTGTAAATAAAAATATCTCTAGATTAAACTGAGTACAAGTATTATATGCTAAAGCTAAATCTTGAGGTTATCTTTAGAGTAGAAACATTCTGTGATGAAGAAGTAGTGAATTTTATACTGTGGTATACATTATTGTGAACTATGTATTATCAATGTCTCATTGATTTACAACTAACAAGTCACTAAACATGTAAATACAGGTGGCTACAAAAATATGTTATTAGTAAAATGTTGCACATGCGTTAGGCCATGTTTCACTTGAATTTAACTGATACATATAGTTTAGTTTTATTTGGTGTATTATGTCAATTTTATAAACAACTTTCCATAGTACATTACATATTCAGTGTACTTTACCAATTGGTGCATTCCTACTTTTGATTGCAGTAAATAAGGGCACAACAGACTTCCCTAAACTTTTCATACAGAATTAGAGTAAAATTGTTAATATTTTCAAGCAAAAGGATTTTATTATAATTTACATGTAATGTGTATAATGTTTAGTATTGTTAATTGACACTCCACTTCTTACAATAACTGTTTATCTACATACATTTGCATACTTACACAGTTATAAAGTTTATTACAATTCAAAGCTTTGTGGATGATTAAAAAGAGAATAATATGTTACACAACTTCTGAATGGATATTACTGAATGAATCCACTGTTAGGTGACAATAAAAAGCCAGTGTGGTATTTTGAGAAGTGTACATTTCAAAGGCTTGCAGATAAAACGTTTTTGTTTACAATATACATCAGAATGGTTATTTGTCATCTTCTTCAGAAAATTAAATTATCTTTTCTGTAATGGATGTTGAATAAGTCAGAAAACGAAGCTCATTTTTCTTGAACTATTTCTTATGTTCTTGAAAAATTGAAAAGGCGAACTTAATTATTAGAGGTAGTAATTGATATAAGCTTCAAATCAGAGCAGGTAATGTACTTAAAGCAAAAGAGTAATTCTGTGCCAATTCACCCAGAAAAAAAAAGGAATTTTCTCAGTTCATGTCATAGATTTTTCTTGGAAAATTCAAGCAAAAACTTCATTTTGATTTATTCAGCCATGCAAAATCCTAAAGCTGTATTGCATGACTAAATAAATCAAAATGAAGTTTATGCTTAAATTTTTTTAAGGAATTCTATGGTATGAACTGGAAAGCCCTTTGTGAGTTGGCATGAAATGACAAAAAAGAAAAATCAACCAGGTCGTCAACACTGTTATGAAGATCAGTATACTGTTAGCTACAGCTTGAATTTAGAAATCATTTTCTGACTTTTAAAGTCAATTAAACTATTTCACTTATAGATTTTATTTTTAAATTGAATAGTTTTCATAATTCAGTGAATGTTGTCACATTTAGTATAATTGTATATTTATGGAGTACATAGGTGTGAAGAGCTGTATTTAATTGGTTTAATATTTCATTAGACTGGGTGAATATTGTCACATTTAGTGTAATTGTATATTTATGGAGTATATAGGTGTGAAGAGCTGTATTTAATTGGCTCAATACTTCATTAGACTGAATGAATATTGTCACATTTAGTGTAATTGTATATTTATGGAGTGCATAGGTGTGAAGAGCTGTATTTAATTGGTTTAATATTTCATTAGACTGGGTGTATATTGTCACATTTAGTGTAAATGTATATTTATGGAGTATATAGGTGTGAAGAGCTGAATTTAATTGGTTCAATACTTCATTAGACTGAATGAATATTGTCACATTTAGTGTAATTGTATATTTAGGGAGTGCATAGGTGTGAAGAGCTGTATTTAATTGGTTTAATATTTCATTAGACTGGGTGAATATTGTCACATTTAGTATAATTGTATATTTATGAAGTATATAGGTGTGAAGAGCTGTATTTAATTGGCTCAATACTTCATTAGACTGGGTGAATATTGTCACATTTAGTATAATTGTATATTTATGGAGTATGTAGGTGTGAAGAGCTGTATTTAATTGGTTTAATACTTCATTAGACTGGGTGAATATTATCACATTTAGTATAATTGTATATTTATGGAGTATATAGGTGTGAATAGCCATATTTAATTGGTTTAATACTTCATTAGACTGGTCTTCTGTCTTTTGAATCTTCTCTTTCTTTCATCCATAACAAGGTTTATGAAAATTCCTTGAAATCTTCAGTGAATCATCATGTAACAATTTAGTGATTGAACATTTGTGACCGATTTTAAACAAATTATTGCATTTTATTAAGAAATGAATGTGCAGTATAGTAAGTATTTGGTAGCTATTGTGTTTACAAGTGCAAAATCAGTTGGGAATGTTCTTACACTTAAAGTAACTGTTACATCTCTCTCTTCTTTAGCTAAATTCATCTACATTCTGGTTACTGGTCCAAATATTTGAGTAGTTGTGCAAATTTTTTAAGCTAAGAAAAAAAGAACTGGACAAATTAATGATTAATCAACATAATTTATTACTTAAAAGTACCAATGACATTAATTATTGTCTTATAAACTGATTGATTAATTGTGTTTACGAGTAATCTATTAATATGATGAAAATAATTAACTGATTGAAATTAAGTTTTTTTATCATTAATGGTTGTAGTTATTCCAATAGTTGGTAAATTAAACTTGTGATTAAATTATTTCTCTTAAATACAATTGACTAATCAAAATTAGGATGTCCAAGTATTACAAATATCCAAATAAATTACAAAGATATTTTATACACAACCATTTTAAAGTAAGGCTTGTGTTTGCCTGACACTGTTTCTGTGGTATTGTTGTGATTTCTGTTACACTTTTTATCTCACAAAATTTGTGTTTTCATACTGAATCAAAAAGTCAAAAATTAATCAGAACTAAAAGATGATGTCTAGAAAAAAAATTACAATTTCGTGTATGTGAATAAATATTTTGTTTATATTTCTACAAAAGTGTTTCTTTTCTTTTGCTGTCTGTGTTCAGTTTATTATACCTTTATCATTTCTTAAAACTACTGTGTATTGTGAATAGCTGATATTTTTCTGTTGAAAATTAATTTGAGCATTACACCTTCACAGGTGACTGAGAAACTGGTCAATGTTAAGTGTTTCTCAATTAAAAAGCTGCAGTGATGTCATTTTAAGATTTTTGTGAGATCTTTAGAGTTTATTAATTACCTGAGAACACTCCTTCTTAAGTTTTAATAGCACTTGTATAATTTTTCTTAAAGTAAGCCATAATCAATATTGTTATAACATTTTAATCTTTTGCAATAGTTCCATACAATAATCTGTGTTTTGTGTTGCTTAAAAGTGTGTATGGATATTATATGTATGAACCAGGCTTCTCTAAATGTCCAATTTATCTCACTAGTGTTCTGGGGTACATTTCTCTGAGTGCATATCTTATACAAATGTATAATAATTTTTAAATGATAGACGGTGGACAGAATGTTCTAGACATATAATATGTTGAGTTCATATTGAGTTTTTCCACCAAATCACAGAAACAAACAGTTGTGAGATGTGAAAAGTAGCTTGTTACTACCAGAAAGAAAAATTTAATTTCAAACCAATAACACAAACATAACAATTTTAAGTATGATTTAAGCCTTTTTTAGGATTAATTAGTAAATATTTACGTGTTGAAAATTTATTATTAGCTGATTGTCCCATTACATTTTCACATATATAAATATCAATAATAACATGTTACAGTTGTTTATTTACAGGACAATAATAAAACATTTTTGGGCAAATATAAAGATTACAGTATAAAATGAACCTGGGGAGAATATAATTTGATTTGATCATACCATAAATACAGGGTATCAAGAGATATGTCCATTGGGTATATCTATTTGAAACTCATGATAAACATATCTTCCTTATGCATATATCTAGTATAGTAATCAAATTATGTCATTTTGTTATACTGTTATACACAACAGTCAACACATTTATGTTGTCAATAACTGAAAAGGTGAGAGCAAACTGCATTCTTCAGTAAAAAAATTGTGTGAACTCCTTTGTGTTCTCCTTTACTTCAGTTTGTCTTCAGAGGAAAATATACAAATACATAATGCTTTCTCCATGATACTTAAATCCTCCATTTGCATATGATTAGAGTATGATGGATTTGAAATGTGTTAGTCACAAATCAACTGATATTCCTGCAAGAAAATTCTTTAAAATAGGATTACATAACAGGTGTGTATCTCTTTAACTGTATAACTAACATTCATGTGCTGTGAGTGGTACTAGTTTTAGGTTTAAATATATGATAAATTACAAAGCTAATTCTGTGAGTGATAATTAGAGATTTATTTATAAAATCAGATAATTGAAGCCATGGTGAGATCCATGTAAAAGCATTCACAGACTAGATAAAGAAGATTGCCATTTTAATTCAAATTCTTATATATGCTTGAAAAATTTTAGTGTAATTCCACATTATAATAAAATATTACTTTTATGATGTATGAAAGTAGTCTAATGCAAAGTAACTGTTCTTATTAGCCTACTGTAGCTCAATTTGCTGTAGAAATGTAAAAGAGATCACATTAATTTCTAATCATTTCTACTCCTATCTTTGCTAAGATACAGAGGTCATATGCATTTCAGTGATGGGTTTCATATTTATATTTTTAGAATGGATCATAAACAAAGATGACAGCTGAAATATCCCAGAAAAAAGACAGCAAAAGGGAACCTGCTTATAATTTGTTTGCATTTAGCCTTTTTAATCGAGGTACAGTATAATTTGGTAAAGTAGAACACGTGAAAAACAGCAGTCACCTTCATCGAGGTGAAAAAATATGACAGAATATAGTCCAAGTACTAGATGTTTGACGTAAGGTTTTTGCACGTTACATTTTCAACAACTGTATAAATCATACTTATTGTACTTGGAAGTCTTTCTTTTTGTCCGTTTCCCGTTTATGCAATTATGTGTTTATAATTTTTAACATATCCAGCTTTCTTGAATATGGCATTGTTTCTCTTTAATTCTAGTTGCCTTTATTTAAGACATCCATTTTTTGTTGCCTATTAAAGCATGAATTCCTAAGTTAATGTCATTGCTTCAGGTGTTTCGATTTCAACTTGTACTTTATCACAGGCATCACATGCAGGCAGCATGGCAAGAGATTTATTTACATTTATTTGCCAGAAGACTGAAGCTTACTCCAGACATTGCCCCACTTTTTCCTGAACCTATTGCAATTGTGCATGTTGATAAAAATTATGATTGTCTTTTTCCACCTTCTGAATTTGCCATTCTTTCCCATATCTTGACTGAGAATTCCATTCAGCCTTCCCTATTTCTTATGACCTATGTCTCCTTACTAAAACCCTATTTAATTTTTTTTCCCCTTCCCCTGATACTAGGATCCATGCTGAAAAATTTACCTCTCAGTTACATGATGGCATTAATATGCCCAATCCTTCAAGAAGTTTGGATTAATTTAATCAATGTTAATTTGATCAATGTCCAATTTTTCTGTCTATGTCTTTAATGTGATCTCAGAGTCTTTGTAGTCTCAAGTGACTTTGCTCCACTAAGTCTACCCTTTAAAATATGAAGCCTGTTTATCTCAACCACAGCTAAGTGTAATATCAATTCTGGTTTCCTATCTAACCTCTTTCCAACCTTTACTTGTCCCCCTTTCTCGATGACTTACAATAACTCATCAATAGTTCTGATCACTACACAACAGGAGCTCATATTAAAGCCTTTCTTCATCAGTGATGTTTAGGTTCATCAAGTTTTGTTGGAAGCAGTCAAGATCCCATTCCTTGTTTCACTTACCTTTTTCCTTTCTTTTTCCTCCAGATCCCATTGTTTGCCAGTATCTATCAGAGGCAGCTCAAATCCTTCTTGCTCAACAGGCTATCAGACCTGTTGTATATAATTTGCTGGGTTATTGCTCCAACATATTTTTTGTTCTCAATAAAACCTTGGACTGGAGACCTATCATTTTGCTCACCTTCCTCGTTTCTTTACGGAGTCTAATCTTACCCTTCTGTGGGCACATTCACCAAGTTTATGGATGACTAAGATGGATATTACCAATGCTTACCCTCATACTCCTATTTCAGCAATGTCTCTTCAGTTAATCTGTCACCAGTTCTACACCCCACAGCTCACACTCTCCATCTTCATTCCTGGCTTTTGTATGGTTCTTGGTGAGGAAATCTAGTTTCTCCTGTCTTGCAACTTTTTATTTGGCTAAATCATATATCTTACTTCCATGGACGTCTATCAATGAAATTGGAAAGTCTTTCACACATGATGACGTGCTTGGGTGTTTACAGCTGCTCAGTCTGTTGTGGCTGATGTCACTGGGTTTCTCACCAGGAATTTTTACCTGTGACCTTTGGCCACTTTGATTTCAGGTTATTGAGTAACATTGTCCCATACTTTTTGTCTTTACCATTACTGTAGTCTTTGTTTAACCTGTCCTTACCATGTTAATTCCTTCTTTCTAGATTCATTAACCAACTATTCTGAACTGGAATATTAATGTGGTTCTCCATTTCCTTCTGTTCAAACTTCATTCCTCTTGTTCTATGTTTCACCTTTCCTGTGTTTGTCAATGGTCTGACTTGTTTGCCATCATTGTTACCTATTTACTATCATACTTCTTCTTTATCCTGATCATTATTTTCTCCTGAAAAACTTCTCTGTTTCACCTATTCCTATTTCTTATCTCTACCCTTATCCCAATCTGGATAGACTTCTATATTTAGTGCACATCCTTCATTGCTATATTGCCCATGGTTTCCTTCTGAGTTTCCCTTTCCCAACTTTTTATCCCATAGCAGCCTTCTTCATCCAGAGATCAATCTACTTCTATTCTTACCAGCTGGATTTGTTGTTTGATAGCTGATTCCTCCTTGTTCCCTTCCCACTATAATTTATTCAAAGTAACTTCTCACCAAGTCCATCATCACATATTTTACTTTGCTTCCTGTCTTTGTCTGTCTCTGAAGGATATTCTCCAGTCAGATGTGTAGACCACCCCTAACACATTCATCTTCCAGTATTTACATTATACTGCAGTTTTGGTTTTCTTGAATTTCTACCTTTTACCTGTTGCTGTTCTTCAGGCTTTGGTGTGACTCTAAGATTAGGTAAGTTTCTCTTAATGCTTTATTTTATTTCAGGGGTTCATACTCCATACAGTCCTTCATGGATTCTGCTCTGTAGAAAGTTGTGCCTGACCAGGTATTCTTTAATGCTAAACATAGAAAAAAGCAGGAGTCAACATGGCTGTACAGTGTGTATTCACCTTGTAATTGTTTCATAATTATGCCCATTATGGATCTTACCACCTATGGTACTTCTTGGGTAAAGCAGAAGGGAATAGCTGCATATCCATCTCATGTCTTGATTAAATAAATTGATATGGTCTGCTTTTCAAAATAGAGTTTTGTGAACACCCAGTGTATTGTCATAGGTGATGATGTTCCTCCAAAATCTCAAATTAATTCTCACCCCCACCCCTTGTCTTCTTGTGGAATATGGGAGCTCTTACTATTTACCAGTTCCAAGCTAATGGGGTGATTAACTGCAGAGACACCCTTCTGAATAGGTTCCAAACAAAAATGGCTATAACCATTCAGCAGTGGTGGTGTTCTGTAGGTATAGATGATGTAATATTCTCCTCTTTGTGATAATCAATACCACAGAGTGAGACATCAACATGCAGTTCACTCCTCAGTTGGGAGCACTCATCCTACTCTCTTGTGGATGTTGATACCCTGCAAGATGGTTTTGGATTTTGAGTGAACCAAGTTTTGGGTTGTTCTAATCCTCCCTAAATTTTCTCTGTCTTTGTTGTAGTTTACAGTGGCAATACTTGGGATTGTTATGGTTCTTTCCCTAGCTATTCTTCATTCTCTCTTCTTACAGGAATGTTATTACCATTTGGATAGTCCTTGCCTGTTTCATGGTCAGGGGAGTTGACTGCATGTGACAAACATCCTTTCAATACCAGATGTCAAGTTCCCAGCTCAGAGCTAATCCTCGTGTCACACATACACAAAGGAACCAATGTGATTCTCAGATTTGGAGGTGAAGATGGTATGAGCCTCATCCTATCCTCATGCAAATGCCATTACCCCACAAGTAATTTTTTGATGTAGTTTATTTATGCCCTAATCATTCTACACTCATGGCTGAATTCTTGCTCTCCAAGTTTTCTCTTTGTAAGACTGAGTTACAATATCTTTCTCTTTTTAAGATCACTTTTGTATCATATTCTCTGTCACTCAGATGTGCTCCTTTTTTTATTCACTCCCATGTCTCACACATTTCAAACATGGGCAGAGAAAACACCTGATCAGAAGTGGTGCAGTTCCTCTTTTCAGATCTGATTTGACATTCCCACATAGTTTCATAGTAAGGTATGAGATATCCTTCAGTTGCTTTTGGGGTTATACCTGTTTTTCACTTGCACTGATCCCTCATCCTATTTAATGTGGGATTCTTGTCAAACGTACTTGAAGAGAAAAGTATTGTATTGGAAATTATAATTTTCTTATACTGAAAATTTATTTCAAATAGGTACTTCCCTCCATTCAAACTTCTTATCTTTCCTCCCTTCACTTTTCTGTCAAGCTTTGAAGTGATATATTGGTAGAGGTGCATAGAGGAAGTCACTTGCACCACATTAGTACAGTAATACTGACAATGCTCGGTAATTCTAAAGAGTGGCTGTTACCACATCACTGCCAACAATCCTTTAATCATTCAGTATGCCTCATACATAATATATGCAGTCAGCTGCTGTGTATGTACATTGTTCAACAAGTATTTTCTCGTACTTTTCATTCATCATGTCTGGATAAATGCCTGAAAGTGATGTTAGTGCATCTAAGATGAAAAGGAAAAATATTTGCTTGGATATGAAACTGAAAATGTTAAAGCATTTGGAAGCTAGTGAGCATCAAGTTGGGTGTTTTTTTAAACTTGGCAATGTCCATGATAAGAACAATTATAGTAAATGGAGTCAAATGCAGAGCTTTTGCAACATAGGTAACTCGTTCAAGAAGCCATTTGCTTGAAGAAATGAAAGGAGGCTTAGTATTTGGGTGGATAATTAAATGCACCAGAACATGTCCTTAAGCTAACTGATAATAATGGAAAAGGCAAGAAGCATCTTTACACACATTCAAGAAGAATAAGAAGACACATCAGGAACATTTACAATTGGAAGAGGTTGGTTTGATAGATTCAAAAAATGCACTAACCTTCATAGCATATGTATCACTGGTGAAGTGGCTAGTGCGTGTAGAAGAAATGTAGCCCAGAAATTTCCTGCAACTGTGAAAGCCATCATCAAGTAAGGCAAATATCCTCCTGAACTTGTCTTTAATGTGGATGAAATGGGCCTTTTTTTGAAAGTGATGCCTTTTTGTACTTTTATCTCCCGTGAAGAAAAATGTGCAGCCTGGAATGAAGTGACTCCTAACAGCATGAACAGAGTGTGGAAAACGCTATGGCCAAAAACTTGGAAGTAGCTGACGAGGAATCAGTCATTCAAAACATTGTTGAAGTTGCCAATAAGGCAGGACTGGAGGGTGTTAATAAGAACAATGTTGAGGAATTGCTACAGACTAATAACAAGTTTTAGCAATAACAAACTTTGAGATTAGCAGAGCAACACATTCAGAATGACTCTACAACTTCTGATGCAGAAGAGAGAACACCAAAGAGAGAGCTTACTACAAAATTTCTCAACAACAGCATCAAAACAATCATGCATATCATGGATCAGTTCACACATAATGTGAGCAGAGGTTTTCTTGAAATGATATCATGCTACTGAGAACTGCTTCATGAGAGAAAACTCAAGAAAAGACAATCAACTATTAACGTCTACATCATCAAGAAAGCTGGGGTTTGGGACCATAGGCTGGTCCCTTATCTAAAATACAATTAGTGACTTTCTTAAAAAAATTGCTTAATAAAAGTTCATTATTTTTCTAATTGTATTTGTATTTGCACCGATCTAAAGAGTACATGATGTCTCTCAACATCTCTTGGAAGCTCAGAACAGTTGTCTAGTCTGTAGTACTGGGGTGGGCAGCTTATTTTTCATAGTGGCCATAACTGTGACTAATTAAAACAACATTGGACATACTATTAAAAAAAAAAAACGACAATTTTAGTTTAATCAAAATAATTTCATTTCAACTAACCTTCAATGTGAAAATTGATAGGGGTTTACTCAACAAGTTTCGGGAAATTTGGTTTAATATCGATACTCAATGAACATCTTAGCTCTGCCTGTAAATTTACGTCAGTAAGCCGAGATCTGTACCTAGACTTGAGAAAATCTAGCGTAGAAAATGTTGACTCACATACCCGTGTGAATCTAAACATGGAAAATAATTTTGAAATTGCTATCTTTAAATTTGGAAAAGTCATTTGTTAGAATAGTAAGCCACATTTCTCAGATAGAACATTTTTGTTTACCTTTTATGTGTTCTAGGCTTTGCAGGGTAAGCATCTCGTCTTCAAATCCACTTATCCAAGGACAAAAAAGATGTAATTTCCTTACAGAAATTTCCTAAGTCAAATTAAAATGGATCATGCACAAATTCAAATATCAATTTCAAATTTTTAAATTCGGAGAAATTTGATTCAAATTTGTGAGGTAGATATTGATCCAGTTTAGATAGAGATCATCTTTAGCGCCAGACAAATCATAGTCCTTATTACTTTCTAAAAACTATCTAAATTTGCAAAATATGTCAAATCATTCTTTTGTAATTGTTCCGCAAGGAGGTTTAGCTTTAATTAAACTTCATGAATAGACTGTGATTGCTTGCTTATTATTTTACCTCTTCCCTGAAGCTTCGTATTCAAATTGTTCAAGTGTGTCATCATGTTGCACAGAAAGTGCAAATCACATTGCCTTGACAAAGTTTCAATTTCAGGGAAATTTTGAATCTTACCTTTTTCAACAAGATACTCTTTTATTTGAAGAAATAAGGAAGTAAATCGTTCCAAGACTTTTCCTCCACTTAACCATCTTATATTTGCATAATCAATAAGATCATCAAAAGTACAGTCACTGCTTTTCTCCAAACTCAACAAACTGTCGATGGATGAGAGAGCTTCCACTTCTAATATAGTTCACAAATTTACAACAAGGTCCATCATTTTTTTTTTCAATTCGTCACTTTTAGACATCTGAGTACATAAATTTTCCTTATGCAAAATACAATGGAAAGATGGCAGCGTGAATTTTACATTATTTTCAATTAAATTCTGCTTCGAAAAAGAAACAAATCCTAATTTTGTCCCAGTCATGGCGGGAGTATCGTCTATGGTGACAGAAACCAGTTTTTTACGTTCTAGATTGAATTATTTTTTGACATTTCAAGAAATGTTTCAGATATTTTCCCGCATGTTCGATCTCGTAATCCACAAAGGCCAAGCATTTCTACCCTCACTTGTATGTAGATCGGAAGTTGCACATCGAACCCAAAATATCAACTCTACAGTGTTACTAACAACTGTTAATTCATCTAGTGCTAAAGAAAAATATAAACAGTCTTTTAGTTGTTCAAACAACTGATTTTCCATGTCTTTCGCTAACTCTACCATTCTGCGGACAATTGTTCTTTGACTTAATTGCAAATTATAGTAAAACCTGTCTATGTCAGAAACTGGATATGATAGAAACCTGTACAAGCCGGAAATATCAAAATTTTGCAACGTTATCGTAAGATTTCTCTTACAGAAGGCCCTCTATATGGCGGAACCTGCGTAACGCGGACAGAAAACTATCATTCACCTACCTCATCTATCAACAAGGAGAATTGTTCTTGATTAAATATAAATTTTCTATTTAATAAATAATTTGTTTACACATTAATAATTTCTCGGACATTTTGTTACAGTAAGTATTGGTTAATTAATATACTCTGTTCTCTTTTCTTCTGCCATTATTGCTGTTGCTATTCGAAAAAGCGATTGACTTACTTTCGGTCGCATTTGCTGATGGAAAACTGGAGAAACCATAGGTAATAGATAAAAGTGAAAATCCGCGCTGTTTCAAAAATTTCAGGAAGAATGAACTTCCTGTGGAATAGAAAGCGAATAATAAAGCGTGGGTGACAAGTGCTATATTTGAGAAATTTTTGAACAAATTAAACAAAAGTATGGAACAAGAAAATAGAAATTTCTACTTTTCCTAGATAATGCAAGTTGTCACCCAAAAGTTAAACTTTGAAATGTTCGTTTAGTCTTTCTATCTCCATGTACAACATCAGTTCTACAGCCACTAGATAATGAAATTACAGAGTGTATAAAATTGAAATACAGAAAATTAATGCTTCAGCATGTTATTACAAACATGGGCAACTGTAAGAGAGCATCTGAAATGACCATGACAATTGATGTGTTAGATGCAATTGCATTTTTTTAAGTCATTCAATCAAATGTGTAAAAGATGAATGCGAAATAAAATGCTTCTGAAACTGAGGATTTATTTTTTTATAATCGCAGAGATTGTGGAGAAGTTGTTTGTTATAACGATTCTAGTGAAATTCAAACTCTGAGAAGATTGATGCAGATAAGCCCCCCAGTGGCTCAGCGGTAAGTCTGCTGACTTACAAGCTAAAATCCGGGTTTCGATACCCGTGGTGGGCAGAGCACAGATAGCCCATTGTGTAGCTTTGTGCTTAATTCAAAGGCCTGGCATGGCCGAGCGCGTTAAGGCGTGCACTCGTAATCCGAGGGTCGCGGGTTCGCGCCCGCGTCGCGCTAAACATGCTCGCCCTCCCAACCGTGGGGGTGTATAATGTGACGGTCAATCCCACTTTTCGTTAGTAAAAGAGTAGCCCAAGAGTTGGCGGTGGGTGGTGATGACTAGCTGCCTTCCCTCTAGTCTTACACTGCTAAATTAGGGACGGCTAGTACAGATAGCCCCCGAGTAGCTTTGTGCGAAATTCCAAAAACAAACAAACAAACAAAGCTTAATTCAAAACAACAATGATGCAGATAATTCTGTGAACGCGGAAAGTTTTGTAAACGTTGACAAGAATGTTTTAACAGAAACTGATGAAATTGATTTAAAATCTATAATAGAATCACAAGATGGTAATAGTGTGAGAGATTCAGAAGATGAACAAAATGAAAAAGATAGTGAGGAAATAGAAATTCTTATTTCATCACAAGTGTTAAGTTATATTAACGCCATCAAACTGTATGCAAAAAAGAAGGGGGAAAATGAACTTCACGAAAAGGCTGTAGAATTGGCGTTCTCTTTTAACCACACGAAAAAGCCCATAAAAAAACGAAACAGTTGAAATTGGACGCCTTCAAATAAATTTAAGATTTTGTGTACTTATGTATATTTTGAATGTCTATTTTTGTTCTTATTCTAACAAATATAGCATAAACAGCATAATAACTTTATTCACAAACATCTTACTTCCCTTCAGTCAAACAAGTATGATGTTCCGCTCAAAAATTATATATACGTAATTAAGAAAATGCATGTTCACTGTCTAATCCGGAAAACCTGCTTGAGTCGGAAATTTTTCTCGATCCCGTGCGATTCCGCTTTAGACAGGTTTTGCTGTATTTACCTTTAAAAGAATATCACTTTTTATTTTTTAATCATAATTCTTCAAGAGAGTTTCAAAGACGACACTCAATATTTCTTTTACTAGTTCAGTATCAGAAAATAATTTCTTTTTTTGAGCTATAATCCAAACTACTATATAGCTAGCTAACGTAACTAATTCTATCAATGATAAAAATATTTTTAGCCCTCCCTTTTGTTCTTAAAGTTGTTCTCTCAGACATCTAATTTCATTCATACGATTTTTGCTCTCAACTGCAAATTTTATATCAAATTTGATGTGAAAATTGTTAAAGTATCGCTAAAGGTTGTATACTTTATTATTCCTAAAAACCTTGTTAACAAAAGATGCACTGGCTTATTATTTGTTTCAATCACTGCAAATTACAACTCTCAACTTTCATTAAATTCTCGTTACACGTTTTTCCAGTCGCGCCATTCTCTTTTTCGGCAGTAATTCTAGAATCATTTAAACTGTCTATCGTCTGAATGTTTACCATCATCTGTATTTTTTCGTTTTTTGAATTATCCACTTATCTATATTATTGGATTCAAAACAAACTATACTTAAACACTTGAAAGTTGCACAATAAAAACATTTTGCAAACGCATGCAAAACAACGTACACTTGATAATAAATGTCTAAACCAGACAAACGTTACAAAACGGGCGGAGTCTGTAGCAGTGATGAAATGCGCGACATTAGCGATGACGTGGGTAGTGCAGTTGCTGATTACCGAATTTGCGTTAAAAAATGATGGAGAAAGTTGATTCCTAAATACGAGCCAGCCACAACTGTGCCATCTAGTGGTTGTGCAGTTGCTTTTCTGTCATACCTATGAAGAAAGATGCCAAGTTCCAAGTGAGCAGTTTGAATCATTTCACCAAAACCCAACTGTTTAGTCTTGTTTCAGTAAAACTGGTTAGAAAGCAATTATTTTAGTTCTGGTGAATAGTGTAGATTGGAAAGATTTATAAATATAAAAGTAAATAATTAGATATTTTAATTGAGTCATGTAAACATATTTGTATGCCAGACTTCAAATAGATCACCTTGTCATCAGTAATCATTTTACAGTAATTTCAGTGAAAATAGATATTTAAAAAAATTGAAAGGAAAAAATAGAAAAACAGGTTTCATTATTGTAAGTTTTAATATATAAATATTACATCCAAAATCAAAGAAGTCCGTATATTTTTACACTTCCAGTATTTTTAAAAACTGCTTTTCTATAGAAATGGAGAAAAAGGAATACAGTAGCAACTTCAAATTAGACAAAGTAAATCAAACCTTTTTCATGTTCAGTTACGTTTTATATTGTTGGCTCATTTCTATAAAAATCTTTCTAAAATCTTTCTATACAATTAACTAACAGTTATTGACCTGAAATAAGTGATGAGTAGATTTCATAAGTATATTAATATATTTTTAGGAACATCAACATTGTAATGATTCATCAAAGGCTCAGCATTGCATTGTGACGTTCCTAAATGTGTACAGAAATGCTGTTTTTACTTTATGTAAGTATGGTGATTTCTAATTTATTTTTATCTATATATACCAACTGACAATTTGAACAAAATTGGAAAATAAATGTAACTTATTGTGAATGAAAATAGTATTATGAGATATTTTTGAAACACAAGTAGTTACTGTTCATTTCTTGCTGTCAGTTTCAAATATACCTATATAATATTGGTTTAATATTGCAAGTTAAAAAGAAGATAAAATTCTAACATTTTATGAGATATTTTGTTAACAAGTACAAGCATAAGATGTATGAATGATTCCAAATGCAATTTATGTTAGAGTTTTGATTCTTTCATTTTGTGAAACATTTACCCTTTCATTTTTTCTGTTTATGAAAAAATATTAAGAAGGTAAAATATGAAACAGATGGAAATTAATTTTAATATTTTATGATATAATTTAAACATGAAAACATGGGAAATGTAGTTGAATTTAAAATAAAAAATTTACTTGTGTATTAAAAATGTGTAAAATATGGTTTAAAAAAGTGTTGTTATTATAAGCTATATTTTTAATGTTTTGATTCATATATTAGTTAGCAGCACATGGCATTAAACTCAAGCAAGTAGGGCTGCAAAGTTTTAAATTCGACTTCATGAAAGTCTAGTAAATATGCTCCAGTAATTGGTGTGATCTGGCCAGTAACTTTGGTTTATTGCACTTGTATATACTTATACACACACTTGTAGAACAGTAATTGAAAAATATGAAATATTCAAAATCATCATGAAAAATGCATAACTAAAAGCAAATTAGCATTTAGCATAATAAATAATACTAAGTTAACACCATGTAGTATTTGTTATCTTACTTTATACAATACTCATAAGTGATACACTTCCATGGTGTTTCACGCACACTGACCTGTCTTCACTGCACCAATCACTACAGACAAGACATATAATCAGTACTGGCACAGTGATCAACAGTGGCTATATCTCATGAAAGTTACATCATCTGTCACTGCTTTTTCAAAACTGCAGTAATTAGATATTTATGTTAATAATGGATAAGACACAAACATTTTTATATTGACTAAAACTGTTTTCATTCTCCCAACCAAGGCTGGTTTACCACTGGAAAATGTGGTATCACAGATAACATGCCACTGCTGACCGACAAAAGAACATTACAACAGTATGTTGTTACTTTTGGTTTGTTTAGAAACTTATTTCCTGATACTCTAAAACTTGTACAAACTTTGTGAAAACCTACTGCAATATGTCTTTTAAGAAAAATGTTTCTATGTTTTTCATAAATGTAGATCAAGAGTGGGCCTTATGTTACCTCACTTTGTGTATGTTCATTTGGAAAAGTCCTTCACTTAAGTACTGTAGAGCCAATCTATAATATGAGCTTCTGTTTATCTTATCATTATATGTTCAATGTGGCTGATTAGTTTGAGCATCAGGTACTAGTATTTTACTCTTTATACCATCTTAAACAGAATTATAAAACAATTTAATGTTTTAGACTGCATTGTTTTAATAATAAATTAACAGTAGGTAATTGATGTTGTATTGTGAATAGATTATGAGTAAATTTAAATATTTGAGCATTGGTATGTAATATAATCTTAGCTTCTACTGATTGTGTTTTGTGCCTTCATAAACTCTGTGGAAAACTTCAAAATTATACAGAATGGATTAAGTAATGTAATGGTAAATTTACTGTCCAATTTGAAAAAATCATGTAAGTAATATTTCAACATATCTTGAAACATTTTAAAATGTCTACAGATTTTTCCAGGTAAAATTGCTTTCTTGTAAATTTATGTAATCCATTGTGATTTTTAATAACCCATATTGGATGTAGGATCTCATAACTTGAGAATCATTCAATTAATTTAAACATTATCAATGTATGATGGAAAATAACTCCATGTTAATTATGATTTCCTTCAGAAGATTTATCATTCTGAAAATAAACTGTGGGTTTTTTTGAGTTTTTGTATTTTCTCATCATCAGTTTCATCAAATTAATTTTTTTACTACTTTAAATTTAGTGCTGTTATTATTTAGTTTTACCCTATTTACATAACTTGGAGGCGAAGTATTTATAGATCATAGCTCAGCTATGGCTGTATTAAAGGTTTCATAGACCAAGGCACAGGTTAGATTGAATTGTTATTCTTATATACTATTATATATTTCATTCCAATTTTATTTCAAAACTATTTATTCGGAAAATACACATACATATTGTTATTTACAATTTTATAGGGCATAGGACATAAGAAAAACACAACATATATTTATAAAATATATTCAAAACCAGAATTACAACTATACTTGAATTCAGTTACTTCTAGTATCATATTTATACACTCAAAAGTAATATAACAAATGCATTCTTTCACAGTTTAACTTGTCATGATTTATGGTGAGCAAATCTCAATATTATATCACTAAAGTTGAGAAAGTGTACAATGTCTGGTCCAGTAGCAAGTAAAACAAGTTATGGCAAGTAGGATTGTCTTATCATTGAATGAAGACAGCTTTCCACATGATTTAGTGTTGAAAGTTATTGTTCTACCTCACAATTTGTGTTCAAAATGCTTATGTTAGCACTTGGAAATGTAAAATCATCATCATACTTCATAACGTCTCTGAATTCATCCACCAATTAATCTTGTTGTAACCAATTCTTATGCTCTGTAAAATAGTTCAACTTCAGTCAGTTGATTATGGTGATCTTGAAATAGGCTTGTCTTCCCTCGTTAATTTCAATAAGTTGTTGATTAATGATCACCAAGTACGTATTGATGTGAAACTTCTTTCTCCCAATTCAGAAGCTCCTTCATCAGCTGTCTGCTCTCAGATTATTCTTGTTTAAGCTCAGTTTTATGTGACTTTGAATAGCATTTCACAAAAGGTGAGAATTGAGTTTGACATACATTTTTATGTTTTACCATCTTTGCTTTTTCAGCCTTTTTTGTGACGAAGTTTATAACAATCAAACACTTTAGGCTACCTGAAATGAACAAAGTAGAGTTGCATAAATTTTATATCAAACTAGAATTATTATGCAAATAACAATGCTGAAGAATAATACTTTAAATATATTTCCTTAATAATTAAAATACCAATACAAATGTGACAATTCAAATAGTCACCTAAATTATTTATGAATACTAAATGTTTACATGATTAAAAAGCGTTGACATATTTATAGCTATGTACTGTTGACAAATGCACTGTTGAAGTATAAATGCATTATAAATTATATGCACTCACCCTCTCATCCTTCTATTGCTGTCTGCATATAAGGTTTTTTAAAAATACTTTTATCATTTTTAAATGTTACTTTAGTTTTAAAAACAATAAATATTTTTTACTTGATAAAATAAAAAGGTACCTTGCATGACAAAGCTTACTATATTCATAACGCTTATTAAAAATTATATTGCAACTTTTATAAAACATTAAAAGTTAAAGACTTACTTTTGAATATAAAATTTAGCATTACATAATCAAACAGTTTTAAAAATTTGTTCAATATTGATTGATAAAAGCAAATAAAATTCTTACGTTTAGTTGTTTGAAAATAATGATCTATAATTATGTAACTTTAAGCTATTAATGCAATTTGTGACAATAAGTAAAATATATATCGGAAATCAATAATTAAGTATTGATCACTAAGCCCTAATGTTCTCATAAGTATGCCTTCAGTTTCTAAATTCATAACAGTCTCATTTTTAAATAAATAATTATAAATATTTGCAAGGCTTTAATGGGTTCCAAGTTGAACTATACAAATTACAGAAATCATTATGTGTATTTTATAAAAAATAATTATGTGTAGCCTATATTATATAAAACATCAGTTTTGTCATTGTAAGAGATAAATTAATAGCATAATAAATATGATATATGAAAATTAAATTTGATTAAGACTTGCACAACTGAACTAGACTAAATTTGATAAACTATTTTAAATTGAACAACAATACACCTGGGGATTAAACATATTTTGCAGAAAAAGTCACAGTGCTGGTGGATAATCTGGCCCTGACAACTCAGCATATGGTGATGTTGCATGTCCACAGTGAGTAACACAACATTGTGTGTAGTCATGTTGCACAATCAGAATCATATTGTATCATGCATTATAGTTTGGTAATTCAAGCTTTGTTCAAGTAATTGCACAAAATATAGGAAGAAAATATAAGTTGTTATTAATGGAAGGTTTGTGTAATGTAATGCAATACATGTGTAATGGTATGAGAATACATGTAATTATTAGGTGCTAATAAACTCCTGCATCTGAAGGAAGAGATGGTAATGTAATTCCTCAGAGTACATTTTGAATACTCAAAATTTACAATATATATTTTATCTTAATATATATTTACTTGTTTTAATTCAAACATTTCGACAAATTTTACAATTGGTATTCTATAATTTTTAACATTTATTTTGTGTAATCTCAAACAAAAGATTATAAAATTCAGTTTCATTTCTTTCCATTTTGGTCTGGAGGTTCACCAGTTACAGGAGGGCACAATGTACAGAAAAGCTATAGGTACACTCAATGGGATATTTTAGGGGGTTCAGATCTAAATGGTGACCTCTCCAATTCTCATTCTCTTGGAGCCCTTAAAGGTATATGCCTGGTTCGGTTAAATATTGTCCATATGACTTACCAGTTATTAGCATATACGTACATACAGACGTTTTCCAAGTAGTGGATTAGATTATTTTTATGTTTGTGCTGTTCAAGTTTATTTAAATAAACTGGCTAATCAGGTATTTATAATTTCTGTTATGAAGTGTTTTCATTATTTGATTATCAATTTATTTGATCAATATAGAAAAACTGCATGCATGGTTATCTCAACATGAGTGATATGCCAAGTAGGAAATGTTCAGATTAAAATTTTTATGAAGAAATGCCAAAAAATTTGACAAAATATTTTTTTTTTTGGTAAAAAAAAATGTTTTTATTTTAAATGTATAAATCTTGACTTCCCGAAGAAACACTGAAATAAAACTTAGTAAAATTGTTTTTAAAGGTACAGTTTAGTGGTGATGTTTCATTTGACATCTGTAACACAACTTCATGTTACTATGTAAAGAGTCTAACTACATTATTAGTGGATCAAAACACTGACATGTTCAAAAGTCCCATGTAACTGGGTTGTAAAATCAGGTCAAAAGTCATCAGTAGTAGCTTCTGTGAAAGGATAACTTGTGGGTGAGTTGATGGTTAGTTTCACAAGTGTACATTTAGAATGATGTACTGTCAATTTCTATGCCTTTGTATCTGTTGATGTCAAAGGAACCAAACATCATTAGTTTAGGATTTTTTTGCAAACTATATAATGTAAAATTAAAATAATCATCATTTGTGCTTAGTTTAAAATGGAAGTATTTAACATTTGATAAATTTTATGCACATCTGTTAACTTGTATGTCTTCAGATTCTTCTTCTGTTGCATTTATACGTCTGCCATGCTAATTCTACTGAGATATCCCATTTTACCTGAAGTAGTTATGACCTGTTGAAACCAAGCGATGCAGCTATATGGTATGAAGCTGCAGGAGCTCTAATCATCCATTCCAGGTCTCCAAAAGCTGTGGAGGTGAGCAGTTTTGAATTATCATAACTTTTTAAAATAAAGATAAGGATAAATTTGTCACATCTTTAGTTTATTTGGATGATGAGTTATTTTAATCTCATTATTTGTGCAGGTAATAAATATTTTTTTTTATATTTGTGACAGTTTGCTTTGTATATATGTACGTACTGTAAAGTTTAATTTATAAGATAATTTTTTGTAATTAAATCTGGAGCACAAATAATCAGAAAATATTTAAGCTTTCTCATTTTATTGTTCATATAATATTTTTATATGGTCTTACCTCTTCTCACACAAAGTTTACCAGCCTATATACTTTACCAATTTTGTGCCACTATTGAACTTGTACACAGTAGTATGTGACTACTCTCCATCAATAGTATTGCACCACACCACAGCTGCTTACTCATAACTTAGGTCAATGTGTATTTTGCTGTTGTTGTATGTTCAAAACAAGGGTGATTTCACGAATTTTTTCTTTCCTACTCCAGTTGCCTTGGTACTACATCACTCACTTTGGTTAGAGGTTTGTTCTTTGTCTCTTTTCTTTTATTATGCTTCCTGTTCTCCCAATGTTACTATGGTAACTATTTGACTTGTGCACGTCACACTTGGTGATAAAGAATGAGAGTAGAAGACCTATGTCAATGAGAGAAAAAAACAAACTACAGCAGAAAAATCTTGTATGTTTTGCAATGGACCTGACAAGTTCCATATATGAAGACAAAAAATGACAACTTGAAAGGAAAAAAAAAGGACAGCTGAGATTGATGAAAGAAACATCTCCAAAGTGGGAGTCTTAAAAGCATCAGTATGAGGGGGGGGTTCCAAATTGTGAATGAATCCAATAGAAGACTCAAGAATGAAGGACCACTCTGTTGGAGAAATACCATCAAAATGGAAGAAGTGATCCACTAGGATATTAAAACTCCAGAGATGTGAGATGCCATAAGGCAATAACAACAATGTAGGCCCACAAAAGGAAGTTCAGAGAGAGAAAGCACAGGTCCAAAAAGTGAGTACTGTTCTGGCAGTTGATTGATGTAACAACCAAAGAGGGCAAGCCCAATAAGCCACAGTCATCTCCAGAAAGTTGATATGCAGAGAATCAGTGATGTCGAGAAACCCACTTGTTGAGAACTTTTATATGCAAAAACGGCTGTTCTGGGCCCAGAAAACACTTCAAATAGAAGAGCGAACAACGTTTCGACCTTCTTCGGTCATCGTCAGGTTCACAAAGAAAGGGTTACTGGTCGGAAGCTGACCACGTGTTTGGGAGGGGTTGTATAATTGAGTGTTGCAATGTAGAGGGCGCGGTTTGAATATATAATTTTGTCTATAATATTAATATAGGTATAATGGTGTTCCTTTATATTGGTTTATTTTGGGTTTGAGTTGTTGTATAAGTAAGGCTTCTTTAATTTTTCGTTTGTTTATGTTTGTTTCTTTATTTAGTATTTTAGTGTTTTCTATGGTTATGTTGTGTCCATTTGACTTGCAGTGTTCGAAAACGTGTGAAGGTGACTTTTTATGTTCTTTGAATCTGGTTTCCATTTTTCTACTTGTTTCTCCTATATAGAAGTCGTGGCAGTTATCACATTGTATTTTATAAATAATGTTGGTGTGGTGTTTGTCAGTGTAGTTCTTACATAGTATAGACCTTAGTTTTGTGCCTGGTTTTTGAATAAATTTAGTGTTAACTGGAATGTTATATTTTGTTACTAGTTTTTGCCAAATGTTGGTTATTTGTTTGCTGATGTCAGGAATATATGGTATACAGCAGTATATGGTTTCGTGATTTTTTGATTCGTGAGATATATTTACTTTTGTTGGTTGATTTTGCTTTCTGTCTAGGTGTGTGCGTATAATGTTTTCTACAGTTTGTGGAGGAAACTTATTAATGTTGATGAAAATTCAAAACAGAAATCCACCGAAAAATCACCCATACTGGACTATACATTCCTTGGGACTCAGCACATGAAACAAAACAAAAACTCAACATACTAAGAAACCAGATAAACACAGCCATAAAACTATGCTCACCAGATAAAATTAACGATGAATTAGATAAAATAAAACAACACTTCATCAACATTAATAAGTTTCCTCCACAAACTGTAGAAAACATTATACGCACACACCTAGACAGAAAGCAAAATCAACCAACAAAAGTAAATATATCTCACGAATCAAAAAATCACGAAACCATATACTGCTGTATACCATATATTCCTGACATCAGCAAACAAATAACCAACATTTGGCAAAAACTAGTAACAAAATATAACATTCCAGTTAACACTAAATTTATTCAAAAACCAGGCACAAAACTAAGGTCTATACTATGTAAGAACTACACTGACAAACACCACACCAACATTATTTATAAAATACAATGTGATAACTGCCACGACTTCTATATAGGAGAAACAAGTAGAAAAATGGAAACCAGATTCAAAGAACATAAAAAGTCACCTTCACACGTTTTCGAACACTGCAAGTCAAATGGACACAACATAACCATAGAAAACACTAAAATACTAAATAAAGAAACAAACATAAACAAACGAAAAATTAAAGAAGCCTTACTTATACAACAACTCAAACTCAAAATAAACCAATATAAAGGAACACCATTATACCTATATTAATATTATAGACAAAATTATATATTCAAACCGCGCCCTCTACATTGCAACACTCAATTATACAACCCCTCCCAAACACGTGGTCAGCTTCCGACCAGTAACCCTTTCTTTGTGAACCTGACGATGACCGAAGAAGGTCGAAACGTTGTTCGCTCTTCTATTTGAAGTGTTTTCTGGGCCCAGAACAGCCGTTTTTGCATATAAAAATATGCAGAGAATGCTTCTTTGGAGAGCAATCAGTAAAGAGAGTTGTGGTTTTAAGAACTGGCTCAACTAGAAAGAGAGGCAATAGTATAAAGATGCAAAATGAGC
Source organism: Carcinoscorpius rotundicauda (assembly GCA_011833715.1). NCBI lineage: Eukaryota > Metazoa > Arthropoda > Merostomata > Xiphosura > Limulidae > Carcinoscorpius > Carcinoscorpius rotundicauda. The sequence continues at coordinate 56,753,827 of CM022395.1, forward strand.
TCGCACAGGTGAATAACAGTATGATTCCAGTTTGTATTGAAGCAATTAAGTTACTATGACTAAAGGATAAAGAGAGGAAGTTACAAATACAAGGACAGATAAATTATCACAAGATGCCTTCTAATCATCCTATAGAGCTCACTGAAGTGGACATGTGTGCATAATTGAGAAGAATCAGTGCTCCTAGGGAATCATGATTCCTTAAATGTGAGAGAGAATTGCCATGGAAGACCTCCATGTGGACAGGAAACTGAGAAGGAGTCAAAATAGACTTGGAGAGTTGGACTGGCCAGCCCAGTGGAGAGGTTTCTTGAATAAGAGAGGAGATAGCAATCACTTATTCTTATTGAAACAGGGACAGGAAATACCATACAACCATATAATAATGGAAAAGAAGGAGAGTAATTGACATACCTTTCATGGATAAATGTAGCTCATGAGAGAGGGCTGTATGAAGACTGAATAAATTAGTGAAGTGGAATGACAAAGCCCAAACACCAAACCCCTGATTGCATAGGGATGAAAAAAAGATAAAAATAAAATCCTGAATGGGGTGGGAGAAGGTTCTGCTGCCAACAGAAAGGACAGTTGTTCTCCTAAAGTTGTGGAGAAGCAGAATATCAGGGGAAAAAGGATGATGAGAAAAAAGGGTTGAGCATGAACAAGAATAGAGAAATAATGAGAAAGAATATGCAGAACTCTAGAACTGTAGAGAAAAAAAGACAGGAGGGTAAGGTGGAAGAGGTGAGCAGTAATGGGATGCAGAATCTAAGATCAGTTTCAACAAAGAATCACCTCTAAGAGCTGCAACAGCTTGTTGTACAGGAGAGAAGAACGACAAGGTTGAAGGCAAGTAGCCAAAGTCCAGGGCTGGGAGTTGGGAAGACCTCAAAGATCAGGTTTTGAAGCATATGGGCAAGATGGAGGTTCTAGATGTAAGAAGGGATATAGATGCCAACTGGGAAAATCCCAAACACAAAGAGAAAGAGAAAGGTGAGGAAGGAATGGAAACAATGCCCCCCCCATCATAGCTGCTGAATTCTGAATAAGAGTTTCAAGTAATAAGAGAATGGCAGAGATAAAGTAAAGGAGTAGGCTAAAGATAGACAAAAATGAACAGAGACTTTAATAGTAAAGACAAAGAAGGAGAAGGAGGAATACTTCAAGCAGAAAAAAAAAGGACACAAGACCTGATTCTTTACCAAAGTAGTCACAAAGACAAGTAGGGCAAGAAAAATGTGACCATGTAGAGGTGGGATATAAAGAGCCCCTGAAATAAAACTTCAAAAAGGGGTATTGTAATCTACAGGTAAAAAAAGAAGATAAAATACCATGAACCTGTATATCAAACAGAGAAGAAGAAATTACTTCTTCCTTATATAAGAATCAAGAGCCAGAAACAAAGGCTAGAAGCAGAAAAGCTGGCCTCACAGAAGGTAGAACAACAAAGCAACTAAGGACTTGAACTGGAGAAGAAATAAGCAGAAAGGAATCAATCACCTCATTCACAAAAGCAGGAACATTATCCGTGAATTTGTTGGTACACTGTGGTTTATCATATCCCAGTAAGGTTGTGGAGGTTATCCATGACACTGAAAATATTTCACCACATAGTGATATCCAAGACCTGTCTCACGAAAGACTGTCCTCTATTAAGTGAGCTAAAGGGTGAACAGATAAATAATTCAGATAATAAACAGATAAAGTAATTCTAGTTACCATTGAATGAGTTGGAAAAATTCCTGAAAAGGAACATCTGGCCCTTAGAACTTTTTAAAAAATATCTTAAGTGGTATAGGATCTCAAAAAAAGTCTAAAGTATAAATTTAATTCTATAGAAAACAATGTTGCAATGAAGTTGATGTAACGAAAGTATAACATGGGCAAAAACGGTTTTGTACAAAAGAAAGAAAAGCAGTCAATAAAGTTGACTATAAATTTTAAAAACACATCTGAACACAGGCAGTATTAAGGAAAGAATAAGCTTGTGAATATGTGCTTGTTCTAATGCAGGTATACCACACATTGAAGTCATATTTCACTCTTATTGTTAGAGGGTTAATGTTGTGCACGTTAAACATATGTAGAGATGGAAGTTACTTTTTGGCTTATGCGAGAAATTCCATGGCGGTTTTGTGTGAGGTAATAGATCTTTTAGATGGAGTAAAATGGGTAACTTTTCTCAATTTGATTGCTAGCTTTTCAAGAGAAGGATTACATGTAACTCCTTTTTCCAGTTTCAAAGTTATAATTAGAAAATTGTCATAGTCATTGTTAAATGTTTAATAACTAATTATACAGGCCCTTATTTTTAAACATCTGATTCTGTTGTTGTTTTCTGCATGTTAATGTAATAAAAATGATTCCAACAGGCAGTATGATTTAGGTTGAACTTTTTGTTAAAGTTAGCATTAGTTCTTTCAGTCTCAAACTTTTTATTTTACAAAAAGTATCTGGGGTATATTTATTTATGCATAGGTTTACAATATATACTGGAGGTTTCCACTAGCAGTTTGAAAAATCCTATAATTCAGAAATTTGGCTTGGTATAAGTTTATAATCTGTAATCTACTAATTTGTTAACATTGTTGAGTTTGATAACCACAAATTTCTGGAACTGTGATAAAGTTATCAATAAATTATGGGCTACAGTATTTATTTAGGCTTTCCAATTTAATTCAAAAGAACAATAGAAGGTGAATCAATATTTTATTGTTCTTACACTGTACAACTGAAATATAGTTAGAGTGATTGATCAAGGAAACAGTTAACATTTTGTTGTCTCTCTCTTGCTTTAATTACCATAGATGGTTTTTAAGGTATTGCTGCAAGATATTTAATAAGAGTGTCCTTTGAGATTTTACTCCAAGTGTCTCTGATAGACTCACATGAATCTTTTTTGGAAGTAACTTTTGATTTGTCAAGTTTTCAATCTATCAAATCCCAGATCTGCTCAATTAGGTTGAGACTGCAGCTCTTTGGGGGGCAGTTACATCATTTGAATGATTTCAGCAACAGCTTTCATAGCTAAGTAAATTTTTCTACATAGGTTGTATGAGTATTTGAGGTTATTATAATCTTGGCAGTAGAGTCCTTTACCAATAACATGCAAACTATCGGGTGTACCCATGTAATTTTTTTTCCTAGTGCAGAAGGTGTTCTGTGTCATATTTCTGGCTGATCAGTTTCTACTGATGCTGAAGACTATTGGAAATCATTGTCATTCATGTTAACGTCTGAAATTGAGGAAGAAAAAGAACTGATAAAGCCTTTATTATATTCTTATGATGATAATTACACAAAATTGGTATGAGATTTCCAATCCCTTGTAGGATTATATCATTATATTATATTGGCATAATATAAATTGTTTGAGGATGACAGAATGTATGAGAGCTATGTGTTTCATTATATGTTTAATTTTTTTTCAATTTGTAACAGAAATAATTACTAATTTTTAATTTCTTAATATAAATTCTTTATCATTGTAAAAACAGTTTTTTAATATTTACTGTATTTATTTTAAATACAGTTTTCTGAATTTTACTAGTTTGTCTTTCAGAAAAAAATAGTTTCCTCTTTGAGCATGTTATCAGTATCTTAATTTCTCTTATTTTTTATCAGAAGTGGTCATTGATGAAATTGTTTCTTTCTATGTCTATCTCATTTTTATTCTGTGAGAAAGAGTCTTTTATGTCGTAACATTTTTTTTGTTTGAAAGAATCATCTGCTATTTCTGTATGTATTAACTCTCATCACTGTGCCAATAAAGTATTAATCAAGCCTCTTATAATCTTGCTTTTGTAAGTTAAAGAATAGTTGACCTTGCTAATCCTGTATCAGTCAGTCAGTTAGCATCTAGAATAGATGTTATGGGAACAGAGGTTTGTGGAGCATGTGTCTCTGTGCTCTAATTAATTTTTGTGATTTTAGTGATGTCATATAAAATGCAGGGAATATGCAGAATGTAATCTTCATTTGTAAAGGATATTGTTTCAGGCTTACAGTACACAATAATACTATTTATATTTTTACCTAAATGTAAAGGTACTATAATTACCATGTTTTTATAAGTATTCATTCAAGATCATGTACAGTTTTCAAAAATATTGAAAGCACGAATTGTTTCTTCTGTGATTTATTGTAGTAACAGATGGCCTGTACCTCTATTTAAAAAAACAGTTATTGATATTATTATTTTTTAGAACAGGATATTTTTGGCCTTAGTAAATCCCAAACCTTGGGCCTTGTGAAGAAGGAACATCTTATTTACCTGTCATCTAAACTGAGTAAAGTAACTCAACTGAGAGAATTCTCTCATTCTGTGTATGAGGAAGCTTGTCTTCATGTATTGTTCCAGTTGTATTGTACTGCTAGTATTGTACCAACATTTTTGTAATGAATGCTATGTGATATAATTTTGATGCCAGAAGAGTTCCATGGATTCAAAAAGGTTGAGAACCACTGAGCTAAAGCTTCACAACTGTAAAGTTTGGTTTGAAGAAACATTGTTTGTTTTTGAGAAGAATGATTTTACCTACACTTCTTTAAAGAACTAAGATATCGATGACAGCCTTAACATGTTTATTAACTACCATCTAGAGATTTAACAGTTTCTTACAAAAAACACTTTGGTATAGTACAAACCAATTCTATCAACTGAAAATTAACAATGCTTGGTCATGCTTTAGTATATAGATTTAAATACCAGACTAGCCATCACTGGCTTGACCTCCACATAATGAACTCTTTAACATTTTACTTAATGTATAGTTTGGTGAATTATTTAATACATTAAGATATTTAATTACTATTAGAATTAGGACAGATAGGTATATAGTTTCTGTAATGTAAATTACATTATAAAATAATTAAAGGATATTTAATACTTCTAAATATTTGTTTAACATAAAAAAACTTTTAAACATCTACATGCATCAATAACTTATAATATTTAAGTTAAAATAAGCTTAGGTGAATCTAGTAATGTAAATGATATACATTGTGTGATAATTCTTCTGTGTAGGTGTCTGTAAATACCAAAATCCATGAACTTACTTCATGTATTTGGTATCTGTCTAGGTTAACCAACATGGTGAGTTAGATATATTCTGTTCTTACAATGAAGACTAATATTACACACATTTTATCTTCAGTATCTAATTAGTAACACCATACATGGAAGTTAGGTAGTGGATTTAATAATTAGTATATGCTTACCATATTGGCATATTCTTGAAAAAAATATCACTTTATGTAAGTTTTTCTTAAACATCTGTTTTTAGTCCTTTACGAATTTATGTATCAATGAACTTTGTTCATTCGCAGTTAATATTTTCTGTTCTTTGGTCTTTCTCACTTAACAGAATTATCTGAATATAAAACGAATACAAAGGAGAAATAAAACATGAAATGAGTTTGCAAGTTAAATATTTTATTTTTTCTATACAGTTAGTCTCAAAGCTAAGTCTGTACAGTTGATAACAAGAAGTTAAGTAAGAAAAAATCCTTAGCTTTATTATAACAAGTGTCCTGGAAATGCTTTAACTTAATTATTTTGAAATCTAAAACTTTAAATATGTGAAAATTACATAGTCAAGTATTAATTATATATACTTATAAAGTGTTTTGATGACTTCTTCAGAAAAGAAATATTTTCACAATTTTCTTTCCCTATCAGTTTTTGTTAACTGTAAGGTTATTTTTATGTTTATTAAATATTTACATCAGTGATTCAGTTGTTTTTTTTACTGTTCTCTTTGCTTTTTAAGGCTCTTTCTGGTTAGTGTGGTTTTATGATCTCTAAATGTTTAGGCCAAATTGGTCTTAAGAAAGGGTGGATAAATTAGTTGTTAGCATTGAGAAAAATCCAAACAACTATGACAGACCAATAAGTGGACATGTTTGCACACAAGCTGAAAGTCAAGTAAGAGGAATGTGAAAAATGTTTCCATTTACAGTTTGTTGCAATGTAAATGAAATGGAATGGAAGTAAATTTAGCATATAAATATAAGTTAAAAAGCACATTTGAAAGTCACCTAGATGATACGACTAATGAAAATTATTCAGAGGAAAAGAAAAAACTTTTTAATATGCATGAGAAAAAAATAAGATCACAATTATTCATCATCTGCTCTTTTTAAATGCTATATGAAACTTCCACCTTTAAAGACTATTTCTACAACCCTTATTTAACTGGAATGTTGGGTGGGTGTCACTGAAATATTTCCAATACTTACCTTCCAGTGGAATAATTGGAGAAGTAAATATCTGTAAAACAATTATAAAAATAAGGTCCTCCTACATTCGTTATAAACAAGAATGATTAATTACCTACCAGTTTGTTTTACTTGACCTAAAGGTTTAAATGTATTTTATATAATTCAGATATTTTGCTTCTTTAAGTATATAATGTATTCTTTTGAGTTTATTGTTGTAAAATTAATTGATAAATGGCTTATCTTCCTTTACAAATATAAATCACACGACTTTCAAGAAGATTGGTTCATTGAAATTTATTGCTTTTGATGACAAAAGAACCTAAAATAACTTTCTTTGAAAAGAAAATACATTCTTATCTGTTTGTATATTTTAACTCGGGTTAGAAGATTCTTTAAAAATTCCATGTTAAACTTTTATCTTAAAAAACTGTTACTTCTTAACATTTAGTTGGTGAATTCAAAGCTTTCATTGACAATTACAACCCAGTAAAAATATGTAAGATAATTAGATCAACCAGAGTAGAAGTGAACATGGATCATATAATTAGTTGTATACTCTTCACCCTTAGTACACTGTAAAGTTATATTGATCTAATAAACTGAGAATGCTGTAACACTTTTATCTTCATTCTTATGAAAGTTAAGATGTTTGTAACATTTTGTTTTACAGGTTATTGCACTTAATTTTGAAGACAAGATTAACCTGTCCCAAAATCCATTCATGAAGACTGGGACATAAAATTCTAATATGAATTTTCTCTCTAATATTTTCTTCTAATATGGATTTTCTTTTCATATTTGTCTTTGGTCTTATCTTATAGTTGGTTAGTCCAGAATGAAGTGGATATTTGAAGGATTTTATCATATCTCGCAGGGTATACTTATTTTAAAAATCTATGGTAAATAGTTGTTAAATTCTTGGTTTTTGAAATTATAGTCTTTACATCCAGTCTTTATCATGATGTTTTGTGATTTTCTTTTGTCTCCAACTGCACATGAGAAGAATGTTTCGTCTCCTATTCAAAAAATGAACCACCTGGTAATTTCATTGGTTGTTTGACATGAGTTTATATATATATATATTTGATAAAAATAATAAACTTATGAAAGTTCAATAAAGCAGTTGTTTGTAATTGACCTTGGTATCGATCTTTGAGGTAATGCTGAATGTGTCAAATAGTGGGAGAAAAAACAAGAAGTAATGAAACCTCTCATTTAGAATGTTAATTTCACATTATTTTAATGATACAGTTTTGAAAGCTCTCACTGAACATTTGTTTGTTATGAAGTACGTTTTAGTCAGGACTAATTTAATAAATTTTTAAATAGTAAAATATGTAACATTTTTTGCGGTAATATCTGAACAAGGTATAACTTTATAAACTATCATTTTCAAATGTTTGATTTTCAGAGCTATTAATTCTAGTTTTTGGTTTCAAAGTAATCAGGCCTGTTGTGCATAGTATTTCAGTAGAGTATATTGTTCTTCCACATACATTACAAAACAAGAAAATAAGTGAAAGAAATGAAGTTTTTTAATTTAAAAGTTATCACCCAAGTGGATGTCACATTCCCATATTTCAAAATTGAATACCAGCCTTTTTTTGTAATCAGATTTATGTTATCAAGCTCAGTTTGCTTTGTTTTGTTTTTTTACAGTACAGTTAACTGCATTTTTTGTAGCAGAGAAATTAAAGGCTCAAAAAAAGAGGAACTTATTGTTTTTAATTTCTATCAGTTCGTTGTGGCTTGATTAGAATTAAACTATTGCATTCGCTCATTAATGATAAGTAATTTGATAAGAAATTAGAGAGTTGTTTTGGCCATGTATGGAAGTATGTCAGCAACTGTTATTTGAACAAATTAAAAGTGAAAGAATGTTCTAACCCAACGTGAAAAATATTCTCATGCTTATCAGCTTGATGTATTTTATATTTCTAGAATGGTCCAAAAGTATGATGAATAAATTGTACTTACTAAGTGTACCAGTGTAGTTCTTGTTTTTAGCGATAGATGGAGGATGTACTTTATTGACAGCTGTTAAAGAGCTTTATTAAATATCCTACTCCAAATATGGAAAATAATAGCTTCATGTGTGGTAGTGTTACATTTTTTGTTTGTAGTTGGTATCATAAATATTTTTACTGTTACTGTAATTTTAAGAGAAATTTTAAACTAAAAGCCTAATATTTGAAAGAAGGTACGGTCCAGACTCGCATGCCAGTGAACTTGGTTTGTGATCACTTGTTTTCTAGTTACAAGTGGTCTCTTTGAACTCAATATTGCATCCATCCAAGCTGGCTCTCACCTGCCACTTCCCTTTAAAAGCCTGTCAATCGACTGCTGGGAACCACGTCTTGTAGGTGTTATAGGCAGGCGAGTATTGATGTTTTCATATTAGTGGCATTATAATCCTACCTGATGCTTCAGACCTCATACTGACGATATAAACATTTATATTAGATAGGAGTCCGATTGTAATGTTACTCAAAATACATTAAAGGAATTTGAAACAATGAAGAAAAAACCTCGATTACCGTCTGTTTTGGAGTTAAGCACAAATCTATACAATGGGTTACCGCTGCTCTATTTGAAATACATGAATACAAAATAAAGTATGCTATACATGACCGAATTAAGGAATAAATATATTTGAAATGTATTTCGGAAATTCTTTGGTATGGATTCAGAGAAAGTGGGATGAACTAAAAGAGAAATGTAGTAAACCTATCACAGTCTGGAAACGTTTTCAACCTCTTTTTATCATTAAGAGGAGAAATATTAATTGTTGATCAAATTATTATTATTAATGGTATTATATAGCTCTGGTTTCAATTATTATAACCGCCTAAGAATTTTATAACTAATTTTCAAAAAGCTTTTATGCAATGTGTTTGGAGGAAAGTTCACTGGGTTAATAAAAATTACCTTATTTGTATCTTTTGGATTTCGCGCAAAGCTACTCAAGGGCTACCTGCGTTAGCCTTCCTAAAAGGAAGGCAGCAAGCCATCACTCCCGACCGCCAACTTTTTTACAAACAAATAGTGGGATTGACCATCACTTATAACGCCCTCCCGGATGAAAGGGCGAACATGTTTGGTGCGACCGGGATTCGAACCTGCGACCCTCACATTACGAGTCGAACGTTTTAACCCACCTGGCCAAGCCGGGCCTTGTATCTTTTCAAGAAGGTGGATTAAATATTGTATCCTTGAATGATAAATTAACCACTTATGATTCGCTACTTCAATGTGTATTACATAACCCTCAGTTCATCTACCCGAAATACAATTGAAACCATTTTTAAATGGACATGCAAACGTTTTTAGTTTCTTGTAGTTATTCTAATGGATCGTATAAAACCACGAGGAAAGTTAAGAATATTTTATAGCTCTACTTTAAAAACGTGGTGTAGCGTTAATGTAAGAAAGAATATTCAAAACTATTCTGATTTAGTTTGAATTTTGTGCATAGCTACACGAGGACTATCTGCACTAGCCTTCCCTAATTTAGCAGTGTAAGGCTAGAAGAAAGGCAACTAGTCATCACTACCCACCTCAAGCTCTTGTGCTACTCTTTTACCAACGAATAATAGGACTGACCGTAACTTTATAATGCACCTGCGGCTGAAAGGGCGAGCATGTTTGGTGTGACGGGGATTCGAACCCGCAACCCTCAGATTTCGAGTCGCACACCTTAACATGCTTGGCCATGCCGAGCCTTTGAACAGTGTACCACAACAAACGAAATTTAGGGCTATGTATTATAACGCATGATATTTGGGACTATGCGTCATATTGCGTAACATTTGGGACTACGTACAATACAAGCTATTTTCTGAATAACAAACATACTACAAGTTCGCCAAATCTGATTTAAATTCACTTGTCTACAACACACGAAACGTATTTTGAGAATAAACACTGAATCGTTTAGAGAATCAACAACAACAGTCGTATTTGTCTCTTTTGGTCTTTCCAAGCAAGATGCAAGATTATTTAAACGCAGCACAACACCTTCTTCTAGTTTAATGTGAAACGTCCTAATATTATCCAAATATTCTTCAATGACAATGCATTCTGGTAATAAAACAAAACCATTCCTTCTTGACATGGTACCATACAGTACTGGGAATACAACTCTGAAACTATGAACTAATTAAAGTTTCACAAATCTGTAAAGATGGGCCCAAAATCAGTGAGATTATAATGGTGTCTCTTTTATCGTATATTATTCTATAATTGCGATAAAAATAACATTACATTTCATATGAAGGTAGGGGCCTGGCATGGCCTAGCGCGTTAAGGCGTGCGCTTCGTAATCTGAGGGTCGCGGATTCACGCCCGAGTCGCGCCAAACATGCTCGCCCTCTCAGCCGTGGGGGCGTTATAATGTTACGGTCAATCCCACTTTTCGTTGGTAAAAGAGTAGCCCAAGAGTTGACGGTGGGTGGTGACGACTAGCTGCCTTCCCTCTAGTCTTACACTGCTAAATTAGGGACGGATTACGAGTCAAGTACAATAACCATCTTGCCACGCCAGGGCCAACTACTCAGAATTACTACTTTTTAATGAGCTTCGTTTCTTGGATTATTATGTATTAGACAATACCTTCTCTTATTTTTCGTGGCTGATAAATAATGTCACAACAGTATCAGACATTTTAGATAACGAAAGAAATAGATGAAAAATATAAGGCTAATAATTTCGTCACAACTACAGACTGATAGTCTCCCACTAGTGCAACGGTCTACTGATTTACAATGCTAGAATTAGGGGTTCGATTCCACTTGGTGGACTCAGCAGAAGCCCGATGTGGCTTTGCTATAAGAAAACACACACACAATAAGCGCATAATGCAGAATGCATAATGACTGCGATTACAATACATTTTAAACACATCCCCGTTAATCGAGTCCCCCGTCACACTCGACTCGTAATCTGAGGGTCGCGGGTTCGAATCTCCGTCACACCAAACACGTTCGCCCTTTCAGCCGTGAGAGCGTTATAATTTGACGATCAATCTCACTATTCGTTGGTAAAAGTATAGCCCAAGAGTTTGTGGTGGGTGGTGATGACTAGCTGTCTTCCCTCTATTCTTACACTGTTAAATTAGGAACGGCTAGCGCAGATAGCCCTCGTGTAGCTTTGAGCAAAATTCAAAAGCAAACAAACATATTGTTAACCCTACAGGATTAACTAGCAGTAGTGAGAATTTAACTAATAATAAGCAAGGTAATACATCAAGTTTAGAATCACCAGTAGCCGAACAGGACACTAAAACTTTGTACAGAAATTTAGAAAAATAATTTTTTTTGAGTGACTATCATCCTCAATTACCAATGTGTGAATACAAAACATTATACAGAAGTCGAACCAAAAGACAAAGATTTTGAGACTAAACATTTTCACAGATTTAACCGTTTTTTAACTAATATCTAGAAAGTAAAACGCGATAAAATAGATATTCTGAAATATATATATATTTCCTATGTGTAGTCAGATTAGAATGAATAACACGTATTTAGGCTTAATAAATATTTACTTGTTTTTGTTGGGTGACTCCAGATCATATCGATGACTTTACATTTCGATTCTGCTCATTATGCGAGGATGCACACGTACAGCATGGGTCAGACCCCCCCCAAAAAAAATAAATAAAATAAATAAAGGAAGATAGAAATACAAGTACCATAACAAATTTTGATTACGTTGAATTTCCGTGATTAGTGTATTAGTTTCACATAACAAATAAGCAAACTACCCTAATCAATTCACATGTTGCATTTAACGATAACTGACATACAAAGGAATCGGTATCATTAGGACCTTTACTGTGGTACTTGCTATGTAATTTTATATAAATATATTAAAAGCATAAATATAGCTTGGCGGCCTACCTTTTATAGTAATACCAGGTGATATAAGCGACAAGTGTAAGTTTGTTTAAGTTAAATATGTGGCATTACTGCGTTTCTAAATTGTTTGATACTCTTTCACCGATACAGAGTTGGTTAAAAATGCCAGCCTGCTCGATCAGGTTTGGTGTGGTCGCTGTACGTTCACATTAAATACTCGACATTTATTAGCTCGGACTTAAGTGCCATCATAGCTCGTGCAACAAAGTAAACTTCGAGGTGGCCCTTATGGGGTAGTATGGTTCGTGTCTTATTGGGTTTGGTTTGTTTAGAATTTCACGCAAAGCTACTCGAGGGCTATCTGCGGTAGCCGTGGGGGCATTACAATTGATGGTTAATCTCACTATTCGTTGGTTAAAAAGTGGACCAAGAGTTGGCGATGGTTGATGATGACTAGCTGTCTTCCATCTAGTCTTACACTGATAAATTAGGGACGGCTAGCGCAGATAGCCCTCGAGTAGCTTTGCACGAAATTCAAAACAAACCAATCTTTCGCAGAAATTTCATTATTATTTGATAAAATAATAAAATAAACGTGACGTGTTTCCTTTTCTAGTACATATTTAATTTTATACCAACGCATAAACCCCTGCATTCACACATTTTTCCATTGTCCATACTTTTCTTCTTTCCACGCAGACACACAAACCCATCCGTACACATGTATGTTTTCAGGTTTATTCCATGTTTTTCTTATTTTTACTCCCTTCCAGGTATATGTTACTACTCAGAATTTATTATGTGCAGAGTAACGTAGTCAAAATGTATTAAATTTGCGTTAAGACTTTTCTTTTATTGAAATCCCTAAAGGCGTTTCGCGTTCCGAAATTGTTAACAAACCTCCTGAAACAACTATTCAACTGCCATTAAAATTGTGATAAATTATCTTTTGGCTTCCGTTGTCCCTTCACGTTCACTCCATCCAGTTAGAGAATAACAAAATCAGCTGTACACCAATACCTTGTCAAACCTGCACTCTATGGTTGCTTTGTCCTTTCCCACCTACAGAAATATGTTCTCGTTAACTTCCATCCAGAAACTTCTTTACAAGCTATTTTCGTGTACTTTGCTTATATTTTATGAAGACCAGTCACTGGATTAATTAGACTTTAGCACACAGAGTTGTTTTTTTTTCTCCTAATTCTCCAGGTGTTCGTGACTCCGAAAGTTGTAAATTTCCATGTACTAACCACTTTTTATGGTGTAAAACATGAACTTCCCAACCGTTATTCTGTCTATGAATAATTCATATTCGGGAAAACAGTAATAAAAAAACACTTCCATTCTGCTACAAGTCATCAGTTCCAGAGTGTACCAACACTAGAGTTATACTTTTCATACGCAAGCCATCTAATGTAACCATTAGAACGTCGTTTCATAATGTTTCTCGGAGGCCAGGTGGTTAAGGCACTCAACTCGTAATTCGATGATCACGGGTTCGATATCCCCGTCACACCAAACTTGTTCGTCCTTTCAGCCGTGGAGGGTGTTATAAAGTGACTGTCAATACTGCTATTCGTTGGTAAAAAAGTAGCCCAAGAGTTGATGGTGGGTAGTGATGACTAGGTGCCTTCCCTCTAGTCTTACACTGCTAAATTAGGGACGGCTAGTGCAGATAGTACTCCAGTAACTTTGCGTAAAATTCAAAACAAACCAAACCGTAACCATTGATAGAGACAGCCATAAGGACACATCTTCGTATTTTCTGAGAAGGCAAAGTACGATGAACGATGCGACGCACAGGTATGCGATCTTCTGAGTGCTCCTTCAGTTAATACACAGTTTTTGTTTTGTTTAAAACACTGTAATTTTACATGAAATTTTAATCGTTTTATAGCTAGCAAATCCTAGGAAACGATATGGATATTTTATGTTACTGCTAATCAAAAATCTATAAATTTTAAGTAGGATAATAGAGAGACTAAATTATTTAATTATCTTTAGATCGATGTTGAATAATCTTACTTCATCAGAAGTTTCAATTACAGATCACTTTTAACAGGAAAAGTATAGAAATGTTTTAATCACAGTAGTTGGTCTGGGATAAATGTTGATGTTGACACATATATTTGTGTTGTTTTATGAGGTTGTGAATGCGTAGTAATAGTAACAGTCACAAAACAAACTTAAGCTAATCATAATAAAAATCACATTTATCAAAAATATTTAGTTTTTGAGACAACTTCTCGATCGATGTAATTACATTTAACTTTACTCTTTCTCTCTCTTCTTCTTTATGCATTTCAAATAATGAAGTACAAATTGAATTGAAGTCCACACCACCAAAGTCTGCAATGGCAGCCCTAGGACTCAATCTAAATCTACTTTTGCTATCGTTTTATTGGGCAAATTATCATTTTGTGTCTTGAATAGCACACTCTGTGAATTAGTGCCAAAGTAAATTTCAATTCCCATGAGAAATATATGCCTGTTTAAGTTTTCCTGTAAAATAAGCTTTTCTAGGCTTAACCTTTCAGTATACTCTTCCTTAAGTACATAAATCTCCTATTAAATTTAGAATTATTTCTAGTTGAATAAAAACAATGATTAAACAACCGGCAATTTTATTAAATAAATTAGGATTTTATATCATAAAATTAAACTCGTAAATAGTAATAATAAAAAATACGTTTTTGATAATAAACAGCAATCGTCCATTTTAGAATATCTAAATAACATTTGATTTTACCACACTCTATATCACAATTCCATTGAAAGATTTAATTTTCGTTATGGATATAACAATTTTACTATCCTTTCAATGTACTGGAAGAAGAATATTCAGCTCCAAATATGAAAGATGTATAAAATTTCTGAGTTTATAATAAATGTTTTTCAATAACCAAATACATAAACATGTAATAAAAGTTTCAGTGCTAACTATTTATTTGTATTACAAATATATATCTTTATTTTTATGAGAAAAGATTTACTGAAATATTACATAATCTTGGACGTTTTTGCTTCAACTTAGAGAAATACAGACTCCATCCAGTGACACTACATTTAGGATATACATGGTGCACAACATGCTCATTTTTGTAGAATTCAAATACCCATAAGTTGTCTCATTTTAAAGCCGATGTTTAAGCTAATTGCTGAATCTAAATTCCTGCTCTAGTCAATCACAGTTTAATATTTTTAGAGTTGTAAGCCCTTAATCTAGGAGCTCGTTACTTTTCCACCATCTAAGAACCACCTAGCCAGTTCTCCTTCCCTACTTTCCGTTCTGGTTCACAGCTTTCCCATAACGTTGTTAATGCCAATGTTAATCTAGACCAAACCATAATTCCGCGAGTGAGATTGATAAGAGGGCGCGTGTGAAATTCAAAACCAAAACTACTGCCAAGCTTGACAGATGGATAGCTATCCAGTTGTTAGTTAAAAGATAAGATTCACTGTTTGAATTTACAATCATGGGACATCATGAACTAACCTGCTTTCATTCGTGTTAGTGAAGAATATTTCTCTTGACAGAAAGTATTCCGTTAAACTGCTGGGGAAGAAATGGCACATACTATATTTCATTACATCATACCATCTAATTCAGTTGTGACAAAGCACGTCACAACAAACATATTTGTTGAATGTTAAAGACTGAATTGATACGAAAATGTTAAAACTGACCTTTCCAATACAACGCAATATTTTCACCATTCTGGTTTTTGCTCTTAGTTAGTAGTCCGAGATCTAGTATCATGAACAATAAATAGTTTTCTGTTGTTGATTGTGGAATATAACACCTTTATTCGACTTCTCCAAATCTTCAGTTCGCTGCCATACTAATTAAAAGAAGCAATGTAGGTTAATAAATCCCTCATGGATGAAGATAACTATCAACCAGCAAAAAGCTAGTGGCGTTTCAATTTTTTGCAATATCAACTAGCGATGGGGCTGAACTAATCTCCACATTTCGGCAATCACCTGCTGTGAGAGAGAAGGTAATAGTAACAATAATTCATCCCATTGAAACAACGTAAAGAAATCATTACCCATCATAAATACGACCGTAAAAATCCTGGACCAAAAGTAGCCTGAGGATTGTTCCTCAAGAAGAAATAGTCTTTTGGTACGGTCCCAAGATATTGTGAAATCATGTCTATGGTCATAGAAACTTTCCACAATCTGACCTATTGAGAACTCTTACAACTTCTCTGGATTCATGTGCACTGTCATCAAGGCAGTGTACGGATACGTGCTACCCTTTTTTAGGGAAGAAAGATATCTCTATATCTGTTGATATATTAGACCGCTTTGCAATGCTATCAGTTGATTATTTGGGTTCTAGGCCTATCGAGTGCCAGGTTCTTCAAAACCATCATCGTCTTAAGACACTTCACTATTACTGAGAATGTGTGGGGTACTTGGTTATTGTGCAGCCGCGCAGCTTGGAGGAAACACTTGTTAGAACATCTAGTAAAAGAAATAAACACATCTAATTAATTAAAGTTAAAAAGGGGATGGAGAAAAATGTAAAGGCAACTGGTAAACAAATAATTTCAAATACGAATATATATGAAAAATTGAAAAGTTCAAATCAGATTATATACCATACAAATGTACCACTTGTGAAAATGAAATTAGTCGATATGCGTTTACGTTTAACCTATTAAAAGATTAAACAAAGAAGTATTTATATATATTTTGTAAAAGTATGTCTAAAATCTCTTTAAAAGTTAAAAATAAAAGTAGTTAAACCTTATTAAAGTGTGAAGTTGAATATTATTTGTTTTATGTATTTATTTTCATTGTTTTGCATTTTCGTAATATATATACGTGTGTATTATGTGGGATTTGGTAAAAAATACTCTTTAGTTTTAAGAAACTTCAAAACGAGTTCCAGTTATATTTGTTATTTAGTTAAAAGTGTACCTTAGTCTGTATTAAAGTTTGTTTGCTGCCTAATGCAAGTTTGATGGGTCCAGTTTAACCCAAACTTAGAGCTATAATTTACTTACGTCAGGTTTACGTTGTGATTGAAATTAAAATTAAAAAAGGCAGGATCTAAGTTAAATAGTAGGATATTGTGAAGTGTGATTTCATGAACTAAACATAGAATATTAAACTGTTTTGTTTTTTCATGCAATTTTAAGAACATATATTACAAGTTTCTGTTTTTAGCCACAAATTCTACATAAAAACATTGCAATATACCTTGAATTATTTTAAATTCGTAGAGCTGCTCCAAGATTGGTCTGTTTTTCAAAGTTGACTGACTTGCTGAATAATTCAATGAGCTGGTCTTCGAATTCAATAGGATTTTGTTTACATGTGGTAATTGAAAACTAGGAACTCATATTTCCATTTTCCGATAATAGACAATCCAAATAACCTAAGTCACTGTTAGTTATTTTGCCACCAATGTGAATTTCTAGTCAGTCACAAAGCAATGATTTACCAAGTCATTTAGATATCTTCAGAGTTAGTCGTTTAAGCTTAATGTATTTATACAAGTTTAAATTAAGTTATGATTAGTTTAATGTGGTTAGGAGATTTAGGGACTCAATTTTAGATCTGCAACAACGTTGTCAAACTGCGAGTTTCAAATGTGCATATTTGCACGGTTACTATGCTGGATAAGCCAAAAATATTTATGAATACATTAAATTAAACACCATAAGCTTTTTTTTTCTTATATGTTTCCCCGATTTTTTCTAACCGTTTTCCTTTATACTCTTTCCTTTTGCACCTAACATTATGTTATGTAAATCTGATTTGCTTTATAAAGAAATCTAAAATGCTGTTTATTTATGAACAGTTTATAAAATCTATACAAAAAAATAAAAGTATAATATTGATGCATATGCATATACAACACACACAGGTAGATATAAATCACTTTGGTGATTTCAGGAACTTAGTGTCAATACATATGAATAAGCAAAATTCAAACATTTTGAAATTCACGCAAAGCTACACGAGGACTATTGCGCTAGCCGTCCCTAATTTAGCAGTGTAAGGCTAGAGGGAAGACAGCTAGTAATCACCACCCACCGCTAACTCTTGGGCTATTTCTACCAACGAATAGTGGGATTGGCTGTGAAATTTCAACGCCCTCGTGGCTGAAAAGGCGAGCATGTTTGGTGTAATGGAGATCAAACAATTTAAACTTGACAGGTAACAAATTGAATAGACGTTTAAAAATGACTAAATAATAATACTAATTTGTTATAAAACTAAAATTACGAAATTGTTTTATTGTATTGTTTTTTTTTCTTTGTGTATTTCCAGCTTTGCTCCATGCCCTCAAGAAGGAAAAAACACACAAGAGAATAGTAAAATAGTTTTATTTCAATGACGTAACAGTTTATCAGATATTATGGTAAGGTAGTGTTAAACTTTTAGAAGAACTAATTTATTTAATATACACGATGATTTATTAGGCGTGTTCTACGTAAAAATTACTTAAAACACCTCCTAGTGTGGCTTACTATGCTACTACTTTAACATACAGATTCGGTTTCACGTGAATTTAATCCATCTTTCGACAGGAAATCTGATGAAACTATAGATTCATGCAAAAATATCTTTATATCTCCAAAAGATAAGAAAATTGTGTAGTATTTAACTGTCTGTTACATTTTCTTGGGGTGAACATAAACCGGTCTGCACAAATAAACTAAATATCAAACCATTACGATAAGCCTAAGAATCGTTGATTAATAATACGATAAACGCAGAGAAAAGTAATATGAAAATATACAACGAAAAGTTTAAAATTGCCCGTGTATTTAGTGATGGAAAAAAGCAAGTATTTATAGTTTACGAAAATAGAATATAAATCACACAAGAGATCCCGGAAACAGAAATATAAACAGCAATATATTGGAGACAGGAAACTGTGAGACACCATTTATTTTTACGTACGTAAAAACTATAACAAAAAGCTGTAAATAAAAATGTAAATACAGTAATATCTTAAAACAGAGCAAAGACAAAACTGTGCTGATATTGGATGATGTAACACAAACAACACACTCGTCATTTCAATATCAAATGTTAGCATATATAAAAAAAAAAACAGCTTCGTATCACACCGTTCATTCTACCTGATTTGTCTGAAGACTTTACACAATTAGCTCAGATTTTTCGTGAAAAGCGAGATAAAGGGATATTCACGTATAACAGTCCATAATGTAAAACGATAAGATCAGACGTAAGACAGCTAGTCAAGAGCAACAATTGTCAATTCTGACAGAAAATCGGGATTTTACTGTCCCTCTTATAACGAATCAAAGGCCCTAATAATTTTTGACAATAATATCGTCACAAGGTCAGTTCCTTCAAGATTTTTATGTGGCTAATAGGAACAAGGTAGGAAAAGGATTTGATTACACCCACTATCTATAGATTCATCTAAGTGTGTGTTCCCAATTATTTCTTACATTAAATCGACACGTAACAATACTGATAGTATTATTATCCAAGCAGAGTACCTTCCTCTAAGTTTCATGTTTATTTATAACCACATGTCCCTTCCTAGTGTGATACAAGGAGCATGTGTGAATATAACGTACAATTACAAGTTAAGTAGGTAGTTTTCATTACTTACTCTGTCTCAAGATTTGCTTTGATAACTTTACTAAGAAAAAGATTATACAAGTAATTTTAAAATAACGTTTTAATATATACAAAAGTATATTAATATTACGTAATAAAGACCATGAATCTCGGTTCGGTATCGCAAATACATATTTACTATAGGGCATTACTTGTGAGAATTTCATGTTATATGATACTTGTTTGTTTTTTAAATTTCGCGCAAAGCTACTCGAGGGCTATCTGCGCTAGCCATCCCTAATTTATCAGTGTAAGACTAGAGGGAAGGCAGCTACTCATAACCACACACTGCCAACTCTTGGGCTACTCTTTTACGAACGAATAGTGCGATTGACCATACTTTATAACGCCCCCACGGTTGAAAAGGCTAGCATGTTTGGTGCGACCGGGATTCGAACTCGCGACCCTCTCCGCTTGGTCATACGATACTTCTTGTTTAAAAAATACGTCTAGCTTCTTTATAACATTACTTTTAAGTTACACTAACTTACACATCCTGTCTAGGATGCAAATCTGGATCAGTGTTACTTAAAAACGTGACTACAGTATAGCACTATTACATAATAAATAGATTGCATGTTCTTATTTCACATTTATAACGTGTAATAGTTTTCGTTAGCAATTCTTTAAAAAACTCAACCTAGCAAAATCATCTAAATATGTATCTTGAGAAGCACAGAATTGTATTAAAATCATAAATAGCTTCTGATACACATAGATTGTCGTTTCTTCTCTGGAAATCACGATCACTTCTCTTACACAGCACATAATTATACATTCTAAAGCGTACGTGCAATATTGGAATCGCGTGTATCAAACGCACATTGATTAACGTGGCAGACATGTTATAATGTACATAACGCTGCAGGATAAATTAGAATGGCATATGGCAAAACATAACGTTTTCGAATACCTCTTAATTTTAGAATATGTAAACCGAAGCACTACTAAATACTTTTTGTTCAAATTATCATGCTTACGTAATGACCCAGTAACGGCATCAAGTAGCTTAAATATATATCAACAAGTCAAATTATTTTAGTATTATTTAAATATAATCGACTGTTTGAGTTACTGTTAAATTCACACAAGATAAAGCTGAATAACTCTGATCAAATATTCCTTTGGTGTTAAACACTCCAGCAGAAACTTGAGTATACATTATCACAACACACAATATGTTTCATTTTATTCCGAATTATAGTTATTTGGTCTTCCTTCGTATCATACAGGTTATAAAATGGTGATGGTCAGTCTTGAATCACGTGGTCAAGAATAGGTGGTTACCAGCCAATGGTAAACACGATCCCCATAGACTGCTTCAGTTCTGGAATCAAAGAAAAGAACAAACTAAGTTATGAAAAGGAAAGAAAATGATAGACAACAAATGAAAAATATATAAAAACGCACAAATGTTTTATTCTGTACAACTGGTAGGAAAAGACAGTCAAACTGATTATTGGTTAACAAATGTAGACTTTGAGTGATGATAAACTTCTACTTCCTAGCCTTAAAAAAAGGTGTCGCTGGAAGGTGTTTCTTTTCTATTTTCGCGCAAAGCTACGCGAGGGTTATCTGAGCTAAATGTCTCTAGCATAGCAGTGTAAGACTGGTGGGAAGGTATCTAGTCATCATCAACTACCGCCAACTCGTTGGTTATTCTTTTGGCAACGAATAGTGGTATTGACTGTCACATTATAACGCCCCTACGACTGAAAGGGCAAGCATATTTGGTGTGACGAAGATTCGAACCCGCCACTGTCAGAGTATGTACCACCTTACCATACTTCTTCCCGGGTAACGTTTTAAGTACAAGTACAAATTTGTTTTAACAATTCTTGTTTGTAAAAACCTACAATGAAAGCAAAGTTTTTAATGCATGGAGAGAAAAGCATGCATTGCAGTATTCTGTGTTAAAAAGGAGACTTAACCCAGGAGTATGTAAAAAAATATAAATATATAAACACACACACTTTGGTGTTGTTCAATCGTAACACATCCACATTACAGTGTTACGTTATTTTAGCTTCATAAGTTACGGAGGTTGTGAAGAATCAGGTTGAAACTTTGTGTGGTCCAAGTTTCAGTGACGTTTACACGCCTCCCCCCGTGGCACAGTGTTATGTCTGTGGGCTTACACCGCTATAAAATGGGTTTCGATACCCGTTGTAGGCAGAGCACAAATAGCCAACTGTGTAGCTTTATGCTTAATTCCAAACAAACGAAACTGAAAACACACAAAGAAATGGCTAAAATCACTGTAAGGAAAGAAAACAAAAACGGTTACACTACAGTAAAATCTGAGGAAAGATGCCGGTTAAAATAGTGTAAAATTTGCTGAAAAAGTCAGTTATACTACTGTAAAACCTAGAAAAAAGCGTCGATTATTAAATTACTACACACTGAAGAAAGACGACGAAACAAGTTTTAGCGTTCCAGCTAACACTGACCTCAAAACTGTTTAAAAGTATTATTATTATATCTATTTTACCCATTTCGTTCAATTCTAAGTCAAGGATGTCTTACGTTTATTCATTACGACCAAATACACTGAGCTAAGAAGATTCGATGAAGAAAGGTGAAATAGACCTTCTGTCCACCCACACATCGTAATCCGCATATTTCAATACACTCACGACTGTATCGCAGTTATGTTGGATCGATAATCTTAACTTTTATCTATTGTAATTCTATTGCTGTTATTTCTTTACTCGCTTTTATGACACAAAATAAAACAAAGAAAGTTATTGGTTACTTGTAATAACTGCGATTCTTATCAATCAACTCTTTGTGGTATCTATAAAAGCGGAAGATTAGCTTAAAACTGATGCAATATGTCTTTGGTTCTCACGATGAGCATGCACATCTTGGTGTAGGTGGATGTCTGTAACTAAAGGTCTAGAAAATTCTGTAAACCCACAAAATGAATGGTTGAACGTAATGTTCTTTAATTCAAATCTATATTGACATAAATACAATGAAAGTACACCAAACAAAAACTATCATATACAACTTCGAATAATTAGAGATAAGATAAACAGCTTAACTGTAGCCAAGTATAACAGCAAAAACAAAGAGGAAACAAACGTTGGTGTGAACATTTAATACAGTAATTGTTTGTTCGTTAGTGAATTTCGCACAAAGCTACTCAAGGGCTATCTGTGCTAGCCATCCCTAATTTAACAGTGTAAGACCAGATTGTAGCAGCTAGTCACCACCACCCAACGCCAACTCTTGGGCTACTCTTTTACCTACGAATAGTGGGATTGATCGTAACATTATAACGCTCCCACGGCTGAAAGGGCGAGCATGTTTGGCGCGACGGGGATGCGAACCCGCGACCCTCAGATTACGAGTCGCACGCCATGCCGGGCTTAATACAGTAATTAAATGTGAATATGCCCAATGTTTATTTATGGTTATTAAAATATATATCACTAGTAAGAAATAAATAAAAATATTATAAGCCATTGATACTTTCTTTAAATATGTGACATTATTAAACACCAAAGCAAAACAAAAAATGCTTATTCATTCATGGCTTCCTGGTATATCTCCGCAGAACCAGGGTTGGAGTTCAGATCGAACCTCCATTCGCATCTGGCCGACACAGTTATAGTTTTATTTATTTCAACAAAGATTTTTTTTTAAATATTATGTTAACTTTGGCGTAGCATACTCATTATATATTTAAAAAATATGGTGAGGTTTTTATTAATTAATGAGTATTTACAGAACTGTTTGTATAAATTGAAATTATAATTTTTCAAAAATGAATAAACAAGAGTGTGCACAATGGTCGGATGTTTTCACTTAAAGATACATAACATAGCGTTGGGTTCTTCTCATCTATTACATTGATGTATCTATCACAGTTAATTTTACTCTTGAATGTACGTGAATCACATTGCATGTGAAATGAATAATAATGGATTAATTATAAAAGGTTGTCATATATAATACATGTGAAAGTAGGTTTTGAATAATTTTAATACATTAATAAACATTTGACAGAAGTGTAATCTGAGCCAAATTAAAAATAGTTTGTTAATATTTCTTATATTGTAATATAAAGATAAATTTCTTTTTGTTCTCTTTCTGTACGAAAATGTTGGATTATTTTTGAAAGTATGAAATAGCACGTACTTTTAGTATAATACTATCTCACTATTGTAACGAAATAAACTGGTGGTGGCGCTGCTGTTGCTCCATTATCGAAAGTTTAGGTACGTTAAGCGATCTTGAAAACTTTTCATGCATACACAAAACCTAGCATATTCAATGCTTTATTTATCATTGTTCTCAGTGGGTTATCTGAGCAGTGTAGTATACAGGAGGTTCAAGCCTTGAGCATGGTCAGAAGTCTTTTTCCTGTCACTTTAACCATGTTTGAAAATCATATCTCTTTCGAGACTGGAAGCTGTCTTTTTTTTAAAACAAACTAGTCACTATTAATGAAAAGTAAAGAAATATTTCAGATATAACATTACAGCAGAAACTGCCCATTAAAACTGTCGTGCAATTTTCTTTTCGAAATCAGTATCTATCTATATACACACGCATATATATATATATATATATACAGTTGTTTTTTGCACTATTCATAAATTTACGTCAACTTCGTATTTGTATACGTCTTTACTTCAGTGTAAACTATTCAACAGAACAACGAAATTTTCACTATTTCAGAAGAATATCTAATTTCTTTCATAAAACCTCTGAAGAAACTTGTGAAGCACAGAAGCTAAATGAACGAGGGTTACTAATTCAGGTAATTAAAGATGAACAGCTGCAAGAGCGATTTTATCAGAATACTGATGTTACCGAATTTTGTTTTAACAACATTAAAACATCTGGTCTTCTATCTATGTCTAATCATATATGCGGGTTCTATCATTCGTTTAAATGTGTTCAGCTACGCATGTCTGATAACCTATGTACCATATGCCTATTGTAAATTATGAATTCTTATTCTTTTCGAGTGAAGGATTCGAACAATGTGTGTGTGTGTGTGTGTGTGTATTTATATATATTTATAATGTAAATATAGCCCCTATGAAATCGCTCAACATTCGCTTAAAATATGAAACAGTTCACGCACGTGCTTACCACATGCGGTTAAATCCAACACCAGGTGTTATCCGTTGATAAGGGTTTCTCTCTCTAAGCTTCTAGCTAATTCATCATTCAAATTAAAAAAATTTTACTCACGAACAGAGCATTAGCTATCAACAATGTGATCCGGTTTCTAATGACAGATACCTCACACTGGTTTGGTTTTCCTGATATTTTTCATTTTGGTGTGATGATCTAACAATTACAATCACTACAATGTTAAAAGGGCTGAATGAAAGCATTTATATTTTTCTTTTGCCAATAGTTAACAATTCTAACTATGCTAGGGCAGAATAAACGTTTCTGCCCTATGATAGATAACAACCATGAGAGATCCCGTTCCAATATTGTATTCGAACCTTTGTGACACGTGACGAGTGGAAGAAAGCTGATATACGTTAAACGCTAAGAAAACAAAAACGCTATTTATTACACAAGTCATCACGCACCATATTGTATATAAACCCACAAACGAAGTATAAAAGTTACAATTAACTGCACACAAAGAGACAACTTGAATTATAAAATGTAGTGAAACATAATGGGATAAAAGCAGATGACTTTAGGCTTACAAAATCTAAGATAAAATCAACAGGCTGCTAGGAATCTTCCAACAACTTTTTTTTTCTGAAATTACATAAAGTGTGTATATGTATATAGATACTAGCGCAATAAAAACTAACACAAGCTTCAAATTACTTAGAGAATTACACAATAAACGTTTTCTTTAAAGAAATGTCTGTTTGGAGTTCACCAACACGATAATCCTACGCTTTTATGTCAAAACTCCTTTTTCGTCTTTCCCTTCATTCCTTAGCTTTAAATTTCATTTGTCTGATGTTGTTTTCGTTCCCGTTATTAAAGATTCATTCAATGCTACTATTTACAACAGCATTTCTTGATTCGGCATCTAATCCACCATGTTCTATTGCAACAAATGGAAGAGATTGCAAACCTAAGTTCTGTTTATAACAATGTAGTTTTGACCTTTTAACCTCACAACATATATCGATTGTAAGCAACATTCCAGGTGTAAAGTTTGGAAACTATGTTTGACTTAGTATCAAAGTTTCTATTTTTGTTTTTTCTTTACATGAAACTTAATTTCATGATAATCACGACAGAATTTCATAGTACACGAAATATTTATGCTTTATTTTAGTGTATAGCTCAGGTGCAGACATTAATTGTATTATAGCGCGCTCTTCAAGTGACAGTTACAAAATTAAGAGATCTATAAAAAAAATATATTGTGGAAATATATTGCCCACTAAAATCGAAGTAAGCAGTGAAAGAGAATGATCTAGCAACTCAAAGAAACAAATGAAAGGCTTGTAGTTATGATAGGACTTGTGACTTACGGTTTTATACATAAAAATATGTACACTATGCGAAACTCAAGTATACAGTTTTTTATTGAAATAGATTTTGTTTGCTTTACAGTACTTCTTTCAATTATATATCATAACCCTTTTTCTCAGTAATTCTGTAATGGAAGATCTAGTACTTTTTTGCGTGTATTTAAACAGCATTTCTCACTTTTATAATAGTGATAATAGTTGTTTTGTTTGTTTGTTTTTGAATTTCGCACAAAGCTACTTGAGGGGTATGTATGCTAGCCGTCCCTAATTTAACAGTGTAAGACTAGAGAGAAGGGCAGATAGTCATCACCACCCACCGCCAACTCTTGGGCTACTCTTTTGCCAACGAATAGTAGGATTGACCGTCACATTATAACACCCCCCCAGATGAAAGGGCGAGCATGTTTGGCGTGACAGGGATGGGAACCTGCGACCCCTAGATTACGAGTCGCACGCCTTAACACGCTTGGCCATGCCTCGGTGATAACAGTACCAGTAAAAATACTGTCTTCGACTCCTCCTGCCACAGCAACATTTTATGGTTTTTACATATTAAAATGTTTTCTACACTCTTAAATTACAACTGATGTTAATTGTTACAAGATACTGATATTTATCACATCACTCATAAATGACAATTAGGACTGAACTAAATAGAGATGTATTTTTAAACACTGAATATTAAAACAAAAAACACCTGTTTCCAAGATGTGTTTCAAATCTCAACCTAAATCAACAGAAATATCAGTATTCACGCATCTTGGATAACACAGTTAATCAGTTTCATTCTTCTTGTTTAGTTTATTCTAGTCACATAAAGCTACACAAGAGTTATATAGTGTAGTCGCCCAGAATTTTGAGCTTATAGACTAAAATCGAATAGTAGGATTTGACTGTCACTCTTATAACACATCCACGGCACCAAACTGTGGAGTTCGGTGTTCTTTTGTTTGTTTTTGTTGTTGCAATGGAACGCGAACCAGGGATCCTCACATTCACAGCTGGTTCTGGCGCAATCACTTTCACCAACTGATAACGATTATGAAAAGTGGAAAAACAGAAATACAACATCAGTAAACAAGAAACAAATAATACGGAATTCATTCCTATAATAACGTGTTTCCTAAGGTGTCGTAGTGTTAACAATATTACCCATCTCACTTTCATCATCCAGTGATAACAATACACATCATTCACTTCCAACAATACTGGAAACTTCCATTTCAGTTAGTATAACTAACTTCTTTTCATACAGCCTATGAGCAGTTATCATACGACAGATACGTGATTTGGCCAGTTTCCGGTATCAGGTCTATCACTGATTGAAAGCATAACACAAGTGTTTGAAATCTGTAAACATCTATCTGGATCAACAACATATTCAACATATTAAAAGGGGTTTCGAAATTACAAGTACACTATATGTCATAAACAAAATTAGGAATTAATTATTGTAGAAATTACTAAATTAATTACACTTAATGTACCAAGGAGTTACTCTCCCAAGAAAACCTGCCCAGCTGAACGGATTATATAACAGAATAATCGACGACTACTTAGCATGGATAGCTGTTTTACAATGTTTTGTAGAATGTACGTTTTACAAACTGTGGCTGCAAGTTTATGGCACTGCCACTGATGTTTCGTTCGAAGGTGTTACTGTCAAAACTACACACCTCAAACGACAGAGAACAAAACAAGAAATCCGGGATAAGTAATAAGTTATTTTCCATGAAAAATTAAACTGTTATATAAAATAGTCGTTTGTAATTAAGTATAAAACTATACAATGGGCTATCTGCACTCCGCCCACCACGGATATCAAAACCTCGTTTGTAGCACTGTACACCCACGTAAATACCGTTAACTGTGACACTGGGGGAATAATAAAGAAAAGGTGACTGTGAAATAATTAATGTATGTGTCGTTACTACATTGAATAAAAGAAAACAGAGAAAGAAACGGACACAAAGAAATAATGTACGAACGCTAGTTTTACTGCCGTTAATATGTGGTTGAGAAACTATCTTGCTGTTCCAAGTTGCCATTAATGTCATGTTTATCTTTTACAGACTACATTAGCTTTTATAGGATCACTTTTACTGGTAGTAGGAAGATAAGATTATGGATGCAAGAAGAATGTTACAGATAATATGCATTATTAAGTTAAAAAACACAAATAATTTGTTTTAACACAACTTCAATCTATTTTGAGTTATTCGGTCCAGTGACAGAGCCACGCCGCAGCTAACTAGCTCAGAAAATACCTAATTATAAGTGATCTTTTCTTATAAACAAGATCTTTGGTGATACATAAAAGTCGAAGATGTTAATTATACTTTAAAAATATTAACGAATCCACAAGTTGCATAAACTTGTTCCCCCTTGGTTTTGATAATGACGCTGCTACCACTCGATAAAATTGCATCCTTCCCTTACTGGTACGCAGTAAAATAGCAAAAACTTATCTTACGTAATAAACAACAGCTGCAAGAGCAAACAATGAACAAGTACTGGTTTACTAATTCTATATTATTGTCCCCCAGTGGTACAGTGGATTGTTTGTTTGTTTCTGAATTTCGCGCAAAGCTACTCGAGGGCTATCTGCGATAGCCGTCCCAAATTTAGCAGTATAAAACTATAGGGAAGGGAACTAGTCATCACTACCCACCGCCAACTCTTGGGTTACTTTTTTACCAACGAACAGTGGGATTGACCTTCACATTATAATGCCCCCACGGCTGAAAAAGCGAGCTTGTTTGGTGCGACGGGATGCGAACCTGCGCCCCTCATATTACGAGTCGCACGCCTTAACCCACCGGGCCATGCCGGGCCCACAACGGTATGTCTGCGAACTCATACTGCTAAAAACCGGGTTTTGATACCCATGGTGAGCAGAGCACAGATAGCTCATTGAGCAGCTTTCTGCTTAATTCTAAACAAACAAACATTCTATATTATTGTAAAAGCACCCTGAAAAGGCTTGAATTTCGCGCAAAACTACTCGAGAGCTATCTGCGTTAAATGCCCATAATGTACGAGTGGAAAGAAAGGTAGTGAACAACACTTTCCGCCAGCTCTTGGACTACTCTTTCACCAACGAGTAGTGAAATTGACTTTAACTTTATAACGTCCC
The DNA here is from genome assembly GCA_011833715.1 of Carcinoscorpius rotundicauda. Taxonomy (NCBI): domain Eukaryota; kingdom Metazoa; phylum Arthropoda; class Merostomata; order Xiphosura; family Limulidae; genus Carcinoscorpius; species Carcinoscorpius rotundicauda. The sequence continues at coordinate 56,783,139 of CM022395.1, forward strand.
CGCAACTGAAAGGACGAGAATATATCGTAATTAGGATTTTAGCTCATGACCCGCGCATTGCAAATCAAGGGCTCGAAGCACTAGGCCATGCCAGGCCTGTTTAGGAAAGGTGTTGACAGTGTAATATGTCTACATTATTATACACGTTTAAACGAATACGCAAACTATTTGTTTTGTTAGTATGAATAATCGCTAATTTGTTACAAGGATCATTCTTAAACGTCCTTTCTATGGGTTCCAACTCATAATTAACAACTTAAAATGTGTAAAATGAGGAAAAAAATCGCTATTGTTAAAAGGCAACATATAAGTTTCTGTTTGTTTAAGGAAAAAAAAATAAAGCATATTTCCCCCGTCGTTTCTCCTGACCAAGCGAGTCATTCAGATGTATAAGAAACATATTAAAAAATAATATTTTTCATTAATGATTTCTTTAGGTTCGAAACAGTCTTAGTACTAAAACTTTAGGCTGTTAAAAGTACCAATAATAATTACAAGTGACTAGACATCTTTTAAAATGCATCAACTTTTAAACGGAAAAAGAAAAATGCAAGATAACTTTCCCGGTGGTCCATATATTATTCATATAATATCTTATCTTACCTGTTGGTTCACATATTCTTCACATAACATCTGTCAGTTTACCTGTTGGTTCACATATTCTTCACATAACATCTCTTAGCTTACTCGTTGGTTCACATATTCTTCACATAACATCTGTTAGTTTACCTGTTGGTTCACATATTCTTCACATAACATCTGTTAGTTTACCTGTTGGTTCACATATTCTTCACATAACATCTGTTAGTTTACCTGTTGGTTCACATATTCTTCACACAACTTCTGTTAACCACCCTGTTGGTTCACATGTTCTTCACACAACTTCTGTTAGTTTACCTGTTGGTTCACATATTCTTCACATAACTTCTGTTAACCACCCTGTTGGTTCACATATTCTTCACATAACTTCTGTTAACCACCCTGTTGGTTCACATATTCTTCACACAACTTCTGTTAACCACCTTGTTGATTCACGTATTCTTCAGATAATCTGTGCTAAATTTTATTTTGGGCCACATTCCCTTTTGCATGACTACTATATAATTTATTCCGCTACTGTGGAAGTATTTGTCATCTGTTAAATAGACGGTCTTGAACTGCATCCAATGATATGATCTTTGAGATCAACTCCTAGGGTGTAAAACCCACTGACTTCATGTAGCCACCAGTCAAAAGTCTACCAGTGTTCTGTTTGGAGAGTGATGGTACAATACAGCCAACTCAGTGGCTCGTTCAGACACTGTCCTCTGACTACTGTAAAAAAACATAAAATGCGATAGTGCCCAGTTTACCTGGAAGAAACGTGTGTCAATAATACCATTAGTCTGCAACTGCGGAAAAGAAAAGTTTAGCAGGTGTTCAGGAATGGGAAATCTGTAACGCAGTTACTGAGGCGACAATGTCTTCTTATTGATAGGTTTTATAGTATTTCTGTTAGAATACATAGACTCTGTCTCTTATACTTACAGTACCTTATTTGAGTACACAGATCTCATATCTTGTTGTCCTTACAATACCCGTGTTAGAATACACAGATCCCATGTCTTGTTGTCCTTACAATACCCGTGTTAGAATACACAGATCCCATGTCTTGTTGTCCTTACAATACCCGTGTTAGAATACACAGATCCCATGTCTTGTTGTCCTTACAATACCCATGTTAGAATACAGACACTGTCCTTTAACTGCTTGTATTACTACTGATACACACAAAACTTGTTACAGAATTGTTTGTTCTCCTATTAAAATACACATATCCTCTGTACAACTATTTGTATTCCTGTTGAGACACGCAAATCCTATTCTTCAACTGCTTGACATCTTCTGACACACAGATCCTGTGTCCTTAACTGTGTATCTCATCTCTTAATCATATTGCTTGATTTTTGTAATCAGATTTTTGTAAATTTATATAAAAATAGGAGTGTACAGGTTACAGGTTTTCTACCAAAAGCTATTTCTGTAGTAAGTAGTGTAGGGTCAAGGATTAGAGTATTTTGTATTTATGACTACGCTGTTAGGCCTATATGTTTTGAATTACGTACTATGGACCTGAAGGAAGACAGCCAGTCAGCAGTAAGTTATCATCCACCATCCAAGCTAAAGGATTAACTGTCACACTTACAGTGCAATCATAGAATAAAGTGCAGAAAATATTGTGTATTTTCGCACGGATTTGAAACCGAAATTCAGAGCCATACTATATAGAACTAACCATCGCCCGTATTGGAGTATTAATGTGTGTGTGAGGAACTGTGTGTTAGCTCAACAAAAACATCAACTTTTATTTAATTCAAATTATTTTATTAAAGTCTAGTTGTTGTTGTTGTTTTAAATAAAATATAAAAACAAATAATACGACTATTATTCAAACTGTAATAGAAACTACAGGGGTGTTCGGAAAGTCATTGTGTAGTTTTGTCAGTGAGTTTCCGAACACAGAATGAAGGAGAAATTACCATCATTATATTATTAGCAATATTTCTCCATAGTGATGTAACCCCATGTGACTTTCTATCATTGATTTCCTAGAAATATCTTCAAGACAGGATAAGAATAAGAAAAAATAAACGTGGAAAATGATAATTTTATAACGAGGTTTCACCGAATACGTTTGATGAACTGCTAGAGAAAATATAAATTCTTAAACAAAAGATAAGACTGAAAATAGTTAATAAAACAGCCCTACTTGTAGTAATATATGTACCATTTCATAGAAACATTGCACATAAAACATCAAATGTTGAAAGGTAATGTGGCTTTCTTTGTTTTTAAGAATAAAGCTATGCAATGTATCATCTTTACCGAGCCCGTTGCGAGCATCGAACACCAATTTTTAGCGTTACAAGTCTTCGTACTTATCGCTAAGCCATCGGGGGTATGGAGGGGGAGCTGGAAAAAAAATCTAGAAATTCTGCCCGTATGTGACTTATTAGAACATTTGTAAAAATACACAAATAAATCTAATTGGAAAGTTCAAGACATATTTGTTAAAATTAATAGGTAACTTTGAATGTAAAGAAACATGTGGAATGTTTATTATGATGCAAAAACAACTTTCACGGGTAGGAAAGAAGTGTAACGTGTTTTCTGGACATTTGCAATATCTTTTATCCGGTATTTTTGTGTATGTAGGGTAAACGTAGAGGGAGATGGAAAATTCAACGTGCACCAGAGTTTCCAGAAACTCATTGTTATATTACCTGTCATCTTATCACGCTAGCTTGAAGTTCATTAGAATGTTATTGGCTCTAGTTATTTTCCGTTTGATCCATTGTAAAAGAACACTTGACCACACGTTCTAAAGACACGTGCATCCAGTTACCCTCTACTTATCTATAGATAATACAATGAACCTGACACATTACTTGATCACACTATAAATAACCAACATTCACTTCTACTTTCTTCAATTCACATTTTAACCGTTAGAAATACATAAAATGTCCCAACTGATAAAAAATGGGGGCTAATTAACTACAGAGGACAACAAACCATAATAATTTCTTAAAGCATGTTGTTTTCTGAGCACATCTAATTACAACAAGAGGCATATGTAATTCCAGTTCTTTCCTGTTCCCCGTATCCATAATAAAGAGTAAAATCGTATCACATAAATGATAGATAACGTTTAAGTGCATTTGTTTTATTGGCTCTTTATAAAACGGTTAATAGTAAGTAGCTCTATCTAGTTTCGAGTCAAACTGAGTAGTACTGATGACGGCTTGTTACACTTACAAAAATGTGATGACGCCTTACGCGGATTCTCTAAATTCCGTAGCCATAGTAACAAGTGAACACTTCCTCTGTCACTATTATATCTCTAACTGCCATAATATGAGGGTTTATTGTTTTAATTCGGAAAATTATAAGTTTCTAAACAGATATAATTAACTTTTATATACTTTACATTAAATATTCTCGGAAATTCCTGCGAAAACCTAATAAGATAATTCGCTATTTTTAACTGTAAAAATCATTAACAAATTGTTTGAGAAAGATGTATGGAGCTTGTTCTTAGTAAAACGAAAATGATGTCGCCTTTATTAACCTGCTTGGAGAACAGCAATTAATATTACAAAAATAGCATTTGTAATTTTACGGCTCCTCATTAATGAATGTAAAATTTCTAAAAATGTTACTTTTCCTGAAGCAATTATAACACATAATTATAATCATATTTTTAAAACTTTAAGATCTGGTTATGATATTTTAACGTATACGCATATTTTACTGTAAAATGTAAAGTTCAGAGATTTTCAACTTTTTTTTCTGTATATTTACGCGCTTTGTTAAATGAATCCAAAATCTGTCTACACAGTAAAACTCAAAGGTAAAATTTCAGTGATTATGTTATGAAAAATATTCTCCACAGTTTAATCACACAGCCAGTTATTGAACTCTTATCGGTGCTTAGCACCAAAATCTGAAACGAAGATATTTTTTGGCAAGGTCGAACAGTGTATTGTGCAAAATAATAAATACGTAATGCGACCAGAAGTGAAAAAATATTTTAGTTATAACTGAAGGAAAAAACTCATTTTCTACACGTCACTAGTAAAGTGTATCCAGGGTTACTAAAATTAAACAACCTCACACGTGAACCTCGCATCAATGGCTTAACAGTTCATTTTATTGTTACTTATAGCCAATCAAAACCATTGAGTATAATAAACATGGATGAATTTAAGGGTAACTGACACAATGATTTCGGTAAAACAATGCTGTCTCAATCGCTTATTTATTGCGACATTACAAGAAAATCGTTAATGTCAAGAAAAACTACTGATCTTTATCATTGTTGCTTACATCGTTTGAAGTACTGTTATGTGAAAAGACATTTCTATCATCACGTGTTTATTAAATAAATGTTGGAAAAAGTAGGTAGAGGATAAGAAAACAAAAGCAAACACCTTTCTTTATTAAGTAAATGTTGGAAAAAAAATAGTTGGAGGATAAGAAAACAATAGCAGACACTTACCTCTCTTCGTTTGCTCCTGAAAACGACCATTTACTCAGCAGAGTTCCGAGCACTTGTATGATGTGGATTTCTCACTTTTTTGTCTCTCTTTGCTTTCTTCACTGTTAGGTAATCTAAGAAAATAATATATCGTTGTATTTATCAGTCAAAATTGCAAACTACACCCGCATTTTAATACATAAAATGACGAATGTTGTCATACCTGATTACAGTGAGTAATTCTTTTTGTTTGAATAATCTTGTAAGTGAAGACTGGGAAGATGAGTAGTTATCATGAAATTCAGGTAACAAACTTCATACAAAAATTTGTTTTCCTTTAGTTATAGGCTAGAAAAACCTTATTGAGACTGCCTCAAAGTATAAATATCCAACCTGAAACATTCTCTTACTTTTTTCTTTAAAATTGGTAAATTCTTTAAGTTAGATAAAGCAGTTAACGTTCTAAATTAATTCGAAAATCACGAGAGTTCAATGACATTCAATTTTCTCGTTTCACAATCGCAAAGAATTACTAAGTGAATAGACCAGCCACGGTCAGGTGGTTAAGGCACTCGACTCGAAATCTGAGAGTCGCGGGTTCGAATCCCCGTCACACCGAACATGCTCGCCGTTTCAGCCATGGGGAAGGTCAATCCCACTATTCGTTGATAAAAGAGTAGCCCAAGAGTTGGCCATGGGTGGTGACGACTAGCTACCTTCCCTCTAGTCTTACACTACTAAATTAACAATAGGAATATGATTATACTTCTCGTATTAGGCAACAATGCGAGATTCCGAAGTAACTATTACGGATTTCGTCATCAATAATCTCGCGTTATCAAGAAATGGAAAACATCTGCAGTACTTCTGTTATACTATGTTCACAAAAACAAAACAACAAAGGCGGACACTATGGTCATACCGGATATATATCACCTACAAAATCACCTAATGTTGTCTTCATTTCTGAATTGTGTTTGAATGGAAGATAGCTCGTTATCACCACCCACTGCCAACTCGTGGGCTACTCTTTTTACCAATGATTAGCGGGATTAATAGAAGCTTTACAAGGTCCTCACGGCTGAAAGGTCGGAGATGTTTGTTGTAACGGTGATTCGAACCAGCGCTTCTCAGCTTACAAGGCGAGCACCTTAACCACCTAACTATGCCGGGGCTGGGCTATCGAGAAAAATATTTGAAAAGGAAATATTCAGGCCCTTACACAGAACAATTTAAAAAACCAGAACACAACTAAAATAGATTTAAGAACTTTAACACTATGTGCTAGTAGTATAACTATTAAGAAAAAAAAATGAAATAAATCTATGTTTGTATGCTTTTCTTATGAAAAATTACACTAAGGAATACAGTGATAAACTTCCAAAAGTATGGCCTGGTGGTCAGCGTGATCGGACTGTGAATCTGAAGGACCATGGTTCGTGGCCCGTTCCTCCAAAAACACTTCACATTTGGAAGTCGTGGGTGCGAGCGTTTAAACGAATGACTCAGAAAAGAGTATCCCAAGACTATACAGGGTGGGTGCTGTTGATGAGCTAGCTAGCTACCTTGCCTCTAGTCTTATCAGTTCAAAACTAGGAACGGCTACGCTCAGAGAGACCAACATTGTATAGTTGTGTGCGAAAATTTTGACGTCTTGTTAGCATAAATATTAACTACTAGTTCAAGCTTGTCAATCCAGTCAATGATACGAGTCTCACCACCTGCTAATTATGGCTTCCACCACTCCTAGTTTAAAAGGTTCAAGTTTCTACAATACGATCTATATAATTACAATTCTATAATCAACAGGTTTGTTGACTAGAAATGTGTTTCCGTGAAGATCTTGAAACATTAAACTGAAGTTCAAAAATATTTCATTTAATCTCTAATAATTTATCAAATTAGTTTCCGAAATGTAAACGCCGAATGTATCACAGATTTGTAATGAGGTACGTCTGAACACATGACTTTAAATCAATAGTTATGTGTAACTTAAATATTCCTACATAAATAGTAAATGTTTCAAAATGATAAATTTATCAAAAAAAGACAATGAGTTCACACATGACAGAAATGCGAATTTCATTCGACATCAATAGTAAGTTTTGGTGTTCACAATCACTAAATAATGTCCATCTTTTAAATACTGATAATGATTTTTAAGCACACACATACACACATCAGTTCATTAAACTGAAACTAGAATAACACAAAACACACAATGAAACGATCCCGATAGATTAGCGGAATACATAGCCACTCTAACTCACAAAGCTTTGTTTACAACAAACGTTTTCCTGACAGGAAACAATTTTTTGTTTGTTTTCTTTAGGAGATTGGTAAGGAACATTATAATGCTGGATATCAGTCACCAGAGGGGGTGACCTAAGTTCATTATAAACCATAGCTTTTGCCATTAACTATCCAAGCTAACGGCAAACCTTCAGCTTGTTTCTAACAAAACAACAGACTCATTTTCTGAGAAACAAGGAGTGATTGTGTTTATACTGGGTGAGTCACTGTTATTGCTAAAAAATGAACTTGTTCACAAGAAGTATTTATGATAGCTGTATTCACGGACGTGTCAGAAGGAAGGTATACCATATAAACACGAAACGACTAGCTAATTACACTTAACAGCTTGCCAACATTCTCAGTCCGTGAGGCCATAGAGAACCACAAGTCGCACATTAATTACCTATCCTGACAATTAAGACAAATGAAAAAGAGCTGGATTTGAAATTATGACCAAAATATCACAGCTTATTATACTTGGCGGTTTATTGATAATGACTGTAGAAAACTTCAATGAAGCTTTTACTTAAATATTTGTATAATCTTAGAAACCGTCTGAAACCTCTAACAATGCCAATCTTGAATTTGAAAACACGTTTTAAATAGTTTCGGTTATAATGATTACTTTATCCTAATATCATCTTTGGTAATAATAAGTAAACTTATTTGTACGAGCAAGTCCTCGAATTTAACATCTATTCAGTACACTAACACACAATCTCGTTTTATATGTTCCCATAATGAGAGGTTGAAAGGGCTTCTCTGAAAACAAATCACACCATGCTAATTTATACGAATAAAAGTATGCGGGATATATATTTTTTTTTAAATGATTTTCGAAGCAACATAATAACCATGAATGATTTTTATACTTTCAATTTCACTCTTTATTTGAAGTTTTCAAAAACGTTACACAGGTGTTAAGTCAAACTCACTGTGACCATGTGCTCTTATAGACATAACCATTACAGTCAATACTGGTTTTTAAATTAATGTTTTATAATCGAAAAACATCTGTAGGCAACTCACGTGGTGCTCACTTCTTTCCAAATTGGCCGGTATGGCCACATGGTTAAGGCACTCGACTCGTAATCCGAGGGTCACGGGTTCGAAATCCCGTCACACTAAACATGCTCGCCCATTTAGCCGTGGGGGCATTATAATGTGACGGTCAATCCCACTATTCGTTGATAAAAGAGTAGCCCAAGAGTTGGCGGTGGGTGGTGATAACTAGTTGCCGTCCCTCTTGTTTTACACTGCTAAATTATGGAAGGCTAACACAGATAGCCCTCGTGTAGCTTTGTGCGAAATTCAAAACAAACAAATATTTCAAAATTATTTGGTGGCGCTCCCAGCAATTCAATGGTAAGTCTGGGAACTTTTAACTCTGAAAACTAGGTTCTGATACATGAGGGCACAACTCAGATAGCCCATTGTGTAGCTTTGCTCTCGACAACAGATATCAACATCAAATTACTGGTGGTAAAAAAGCTCATATCTTCTTCGTCAGATGAGTTAAAATTTAATATTTAGAAGCGCTTGACCACAGAGTACACTGATATATATATATTTCTATATATACACACACATCATACAAGTTAAAAATAAACCACTTTCTAACCTTCACTTGCCCTTTGCTATTCATAAATTTCTTTGCAACTACTGAATTAAATAAAAAGCAAATATTGTGGATATATAACCAGTCTTTAAATAACTCAAAAACAAACAACAATATACTAAATATACATTTTTCTTTTCCACTGACACTGTTAAGCGACACCTACATTTGATATATTGCTTCTCACGTTCATAAGAAATTAAATTATTATTTCGCTTGATTCTTTCACTTCAACAATGCATGAGTTCCACTCAGTTCGTATTTTTTACAAATGAAAACGAGGTTAGTATTGTTTCTATCCAGTTATTGCAACAATACTAAGTACGTAACACAGAAGACTGAGAATAAGAAACAATTTTGGTTACAAGAGAAATACACGACAAAACTTGTAAAATGTGTAAAGAAAAACACGTCACATGAACAAACCAAAGCTTGTTTTAAGAAACTCTGATGTTCAAATGCTGTTTATAAAATAAGTGTGCTCATTGGGGAAGGAGGGGTCTGTAATCTTATATACATGCGTTTGTTAATGTAGATTAATTAACTGAAGTATTATGAAACATAAGCAAGTTAGGCTTACACGTCTAAACCTCACACGAGATTTACCTGAAAAGGAAAAAAATATTTTGACCACAGATCAAAAAATATACTCCCGAGAATATCCACAAAGTTCACAGTATGCACAAGGAGTAATATCTTACAAGCTGTTATATTTGGTATTTTTAACCTGAATGGCACCTTATACGAAATAGTGGGTAAATGACAATGACCTCTAAGGGAATTTCTGACTGTCACAGTTCTAAAAATCACATAGTTGAAAATGCACAGCGTCTTCAGGGGCACAATAAATCTCGAACCCCTTGAACCTTCCGACACATAGCTCGGCACCCTTAAAGTCTTTACTACATTAACAATCCTTCTAGCATGGCAAACTAGGTCATAACCCAATTAATTAAACAGTTTTTACGTTGCAAAGGTGCCAACTATTAAATGTAGGTGTTATACCTGCAAACAATACTGTACTTCGAAGATTAAACTATTCACCAAAATAATACCTTGCAATTGATAAATCTTAGTTGATCAATATGAAATATTTATCTCAATACTAACTAAAATCCAATTTTATCATTACAGCTTCCTCCCCGCCTTCACTTTTTAGATTTGTATATCTTTATATCTTTACAAGATATACAAAAGTCGTGTCTCCTGGTGAACCAGCAGTAAACCTACGAGCTTACGATGCTAAAATCAGAGGTTGGATTCCCCAATTAAACATAGCAAACAGTTAAATGTGATTTTGCTCTACAACAACATTTGTTCATCCACACGTTAATAACGTGTGCCTCTCCTTACAAGTATCGAGGTTCGGCGTGCATCTCTACTGTTTGTTTTCCAGCCCAAAGCTACCCAATGAATTGTCTTTTGTCTACAGTGAGGAATTAAACCCCAAATTTTAGCATTCACTGTAAGCTCTGAAACAGGCCATTGACCAACCACAAGAGAGGCACATTGTGTGTCGTCACGCTTAAAATTCGATTATTTTTGCATAAAAGTATCGCTTATTGTGTTATTCTCGATATTTAATAACGTGAATTATTATAGGATATGTACTTTAATATTTCGCGCTTGTGCGGAGATTCCAAAACATTTTGAACAGCGTTGTTGTTTTAAATTTCACACAAAGCTACTCGAGGGCTAACTGTGCTAGCCGTCCCTAATTTAGCAGTGTAAGACTAGAGGGAAGGCAGCTAGTCATCACCACCCACTACCAACTCTTAGGCTACTCTTTTACCAACGAATAGTGGAATTGACCGTCACATTATAACACCCCCCACGGCTGGGAGGCAAGCATGTTTGGCACAACGGGGATGCAAACCCGCAACCCTCAGATTTCGAGTCGCACACCTTAACATGCTTGGCCATGCCGAGCCTTTGAACAGTGTACCACAACATACGAAATTTAGGGCTATGTATTATAACGCATGATATTTGGGACTATGCGTCATATTGCGTAACATTTGGGGCTACGTACAATACAAGCTATTTTCTGAATAACAAACATACTACAAGTTCGCCAAATCTGATTTAAATTCACTTGTCTACTACACACGAAACGTATTTTGAGAATAAACACTGAATCGTTTAGAGAATCAACAACAACAGTCGTATTTGTCTCTTTTGGTCTTTCCAAGCAAGATGCAAGATTATTTAAACGCAGCACAACACCTTCTTCTAGTTTAATGTGAAACGTCCTAATATCATCCAAATACTCTTCAATGACAATGCATCCTGGTAATAAAACAAAACCATTCCTTCTTGACATGGTACCATACAGTACTGGGAATACAACTCTGAAACTATGGACTAATTAAAGTTTCACAAATCTGTAAAGATGGGCCCAAAATCAGTGAGATTATAATGGTGTCTCTTTTATCGTATATTATTCTATAATTGCGATAAAAATAACATTACATTTCATATGAAGGTAGGGGCCTGGCATGGCCGAGCGCATTAAGGCGTGCGCTTCGTAATCTGAGGGTCGCGGATTCACGCCCGAGTCGCGCCAAACATGCTCGCCCTCCCAGCCGTGGGGGCGTTATAATGTTACGGTCAATCCCACTTTTCGTTGGTAAAAGAGTAGCCCAAGAGTTGACGGTGGGTGGTGATGACTAGCTGCCTTCCCTCTAGTCTTACACTGCTAAATTAGGGACGGCTAGCACAGATAGCCCTCGAGTAGCTTTGTGCGAAATTCAACAACAAACAAATTCATTTAGTAAAATAAAAAAACAGTTTATCTATTAATATGTACAAAATGTAATGTGGAATATGTGGGTCAAACTTCAAACCCATTGCATATACGTATAAATTTGCAGTTCTCAGGTTAAAAACAATTTAATGAATTTTATATAATTAAGTTCTTTCAGGATTCACCTTTTACTTCTGTTAAGATAACTATATTAGAAACTGTTAATGAAGACACCAATAGACTTCAACAAGAAAACTTCTAGATTTTGAAGCTAAAAACATCATATATTTATGGATTAAACCAAAATTTTAACAGTTCTACCGCGAAATTCCAAAACAAACCAACATATGAAAGTTAATCGAAATTTATAAGAGCGATATTCCAAATCCTGTGTTATGCTAGTAACTATTTTCTCCAGTGCCAATAATTGTAATGGTCATGGTTATGAACCATTGCCCGACACCACAAATTTCGCTGTTCAAGTTTCCTGTGCACCACCACCCCGAGGGCCACAACGGTATGGTTACGGACTATAAATCGGGTGAGTAGATCACAAATAGCCCAATTTGTAACTCTGTGCTTAATTACAAACAAACCAATTTTCTGGAGAGAATAGTAAGATGTTTTTAAGGCCACAAATCTATAAATATTTCACATAGACGAATTCCAAAATCATGTTTGAAGCAGACAAAGGCACCAAAACCCTTTAGGAACTTGAGAAACATATGATAGAATGTAATTTGTTTTAGTTACAAATTTTCGGCCAACTTCCTCAAGAACTACTGTTAAGTTTGGAAGGTGACTAAAATATTCCGAATTTTAGTAATATTCACATCCTTATCTATCATCGTATAACGAATCAATATACCAGCCCAGCTTTATTGCAATGACTTTATGGGTCAGAGGGTTCTCTTTCTGCACTTTGCGGGTAAAAATGTTGCTCCACATAGTTTTGGAGTGGTTTCGGGGAATTTTACTGTCCTAATGCGAATATTTCCATTTCCACAAAACAAATACTAAAGGCCGCCTTTTCGAACTGTTTTCCTTTGGCTAAAGCCAAACAGTGTAAAAGCAGTTTTACTGTATGAATAACTATCCTTGGACAGGACTGTGACATATAATTTTCTAACCGTACATCTTTCGACATGGGCTCTGTTGAGTACATCATGTTGAAATGATTTTTAATATGCAAATCAGCAAGTCACTGGACTGTTACAGCCGATAGTCGAAGTGAAACTGGATTTTATCAAAACTAAATTTTGAAATTTTGTGGGTATTGTGTAATAAGTCACAGAAATTTATTTGCGTTTGGGGAGAGCATACAACATTCCTATCCGATGAAAAATATTCATACGTCAAATCATAAAAACGTGTTCAGATCAGATATATAGTTTCCAATACAGGGATATTCGTTGTACATGACAGTGGGAAAACAAAGGAATATGGTTCAACTTGAATCACCAAGACTAACAAAAGAAGACCTGCAAGAAGTCATATTCCACTCGTGGTAAACAAAGTGCAGTGGCACTTGTATCAGTTGAAAATGCACACAGGTCAGTGGAAAAGGCCACCCAGTTGCTTTAGTAGCACGCAAGATAATCAAGATGGATTAAACCGCGCGCATACAAACTGTTTCCATGACAAACGTTTACACATCGCAAACCTCAACAAGCAGCTGGAGGATGAAACAGGTATTCACTATTCATGCATATTCCTTGCATGTGAATACATATCAGTCAAGTCAGCAGACAGCATTTATGGATTTCTTTGTGATCGTGCTGTTGAAACGGACATAGGAAACTAAAGTCCTCAGTAAACTAAATGTCTTATATAAGACAACTAGGGAGAAGGAGTGTGCTCTGGACAGTGATAGTGAGTACTGTTGAGAAAATTCATGGCCATCAGAAAGAGCACGGCCGGCCTAAAAATAAATTAATATAACATACAGAGCCTCTGTATATAGGTCTAAACTATCATAAAAATTATGAGATAAGTTAAAAATGCAGGAAAGTAAAGCAACTTGGCATGACTCACATTACATCATTTTATTTATGTTCTGTAAAACTTCCAATTCTCCAAATATTATCATTAAGTTGTATTGAACAAAATGTGGTGTGAATTAGGAACTTGGTAAAATGTACGCCTAGTTTAACAGCACGAACACATTTATGGAAAGTGATTAACGACCAGTTTGCTTTATATTGCTATGCATTTTATCGTCTAGTGTTTGGATCAAAGCAAAACGCGTTTGTATTGCTTTTAAATCAACTGTTGTTGGATTAATTTCACGTATATTTGTGAGTTTGGCTTCAACCCAAAACACTTACACTGCAATCATCATTGTTTACCCGTACCTTTGAATGGTAATTTATAAATAATATACAGATTAGGATATTGCTAATATTACAAAGTAGATTAGAATGGGTTAGGAAAGACTGTTAGCTATACGGATGGCAACGTGTAAGGAGTTCTCAGCTTCTCTCGTTCTGAGATGGAATATAAAAAATTAATACTGGGTACGAGAGTTGCAGACAAATGGGTGGAGGGTATTTTTAATTTACTGTTGATGTAGTATGCTTCTTAAGCATAAATTTGTTTATTGTTTTTGAAGTTAAGCATAAGGTTACACAATGGGCTACCTGTGCTCTGCCCACCACAAGTATTGAAAGCCGGTTTGTAGGGTTATTAGCCCAGTTGGGAGATTAAACATGAATATTTATTGGTTTTTGTTTAGAAGTGAAATATATGATGTATCAAAAGTTCTAAAATAAAAAAATAAAAAACCTTAAACCCATTTCAAGTGATTCCATTTATTTCTTTAAATGTTCTATTTGGGATATCTGTTACTCAAACAAAAGACATAGACCTGGAATGACCTTACATAAAGTCCACATTAAAATATTTCAGAACAGTTATGATTGTTGTACAGGATTTGTTTGTTTGTTTACTTTTTTTTAATTTCGCACAAAGCTTCACAAGGGTTATCTGCGCTAGCCGTCCCTAATTTAGCAGTGTGAGACTAGAAAGGAGGCAGCTAGTCATCACCACCCACCGCCAACTCTTGGGCTACTCTTTTACCAACGAATAGTGGGATTGATCGTAACATTATAACGCCCCCACGGCTGAAAAGGCATGTTTGATGTGAGGGGGTTTGAACCAGCGAACCTCAGATTAGGAGTCAAGCGTTCTAACCACCAAGCAAGGCCGAGCCGAGTATTTATTAATGACAAAAAAGAAGTAGATAACTGGATCAGTTAAGAAGATGAAATATGAATTCACTTCTTAATGATGCTAGCTCGATTATTAGTGCATATGACATTATCCACGAGAAATAAAGTAAGGATAAACTGGTAGTAATCTCTAGACCAGGGATTCCCAGCCATGAATGGTGCTGCCCTCTGAAGGTACGAAATAAAGGTCCGGAGATGCGCGGAAAAGACTTATACCAGGTCCGTTTTCCCCAAATGTCGCCAAGAGGAAACATTTAATGCATACCTATAAGGTGGTGGATGGGTGCAAAGGCCACAAAAGATTTGCAACCACTGCTCTTGGACTTCACATTGAAAGCTTTCTGTCCAGCGTTTGTTATTACATTTGGGGTGATTAATTTTTTTTCCATTTGCTTCCATAAGAAGTAAATAGATAACGAAACTTTACAAAGATTCTTCCTCGCGTTCATACCACTAAGAATAATAACATCTGCATCAATTTATTATTATTATTGCTGGATACTCAAAATTTTTAAAAAAAGACCTTAATATGACCACTGAGTCAAAAGTAGTCAAATATCGTGAATGGAGTTTTAATTTTAATGACTTATTCTTCAGTTTGTTTATTTGTTTTTAATTTCGCGCAAAGCTACTCGAGGGCTATCTGCGCTAACCGTCCCTAATTTAGCAGTGTAAGACTAGAGGGAAGGCAGCTAGTCATCACCACCCACCGCCAACTCTTGGAATACTCTTTTACCAACGAATAGTGGGATTGTCCGTAACATTATAACGCCCTTACGGCTGAAAGAGCGAGCATGTTTGGTACGACCGGGATTGGAACCCGCGTCTCTCAGATTCCGAGTCGAACGCCTTAACAAGCTTGGCCATGTCGGGCCTAACTTATTCTTAAGATATTGCAAAACATTCAAAATGAAGAAAACTATTTGTCAATTAAATTTTGGAGAAACTTAATAACCACGAATACTTTACGTATAATGACAAGATTATCTCAACAGAAAAAGACTATATACAAAGCTACAAAACTACATTTCGTAACTACCACATCAACATGTTCCTGACCAAAGAAACAAAGACTGGGTTTGTATTGAATTATAAAAAAAAGATAATTACAGAAGTGCGCTTATTAGAATTCATCAATCAGTGAAATAATTGTGGATCTACAAGAATTTGTTTCTTTAAAAGGAGGTTGGAGATATTTTCAAAGTTGAGGATATAATGAAAAAGTAAAGGTATCGTAACAAACTGGTTCGCTAGAGGGCGACATTTAACTGATCTTCTCCATGAAATTCTAGACAAAGTACTGGTTGATAAAAAATAGCCCAAGAGTTGGCGGTAGGTGATGATGACTAGCTGCCTTCTCTCAAGTCTCACACTGCTAAATTAGGGACGACTAGCGCAGATAGCCCTCGTGTAGCTTCACGCAAAATTCAAAACAATCAAGCATAAAAGACGGTTTATTACAACTCATAATAATCTGATAAATATTACCTTTTGATAATAGATGGTTGATTACGGCTTCATAATATTCTGTCAAAGACTAGCGGTTGATATATTTAGAAAACTTACAACACTCATGACTGACTATACACAATATATAATTAGACGAACCTACTAGCATTGAGTGTTCAATTTATTTTGCAAAATCAGCTTCTTATGCCAAATAATGTGAAACTAAGTGTAAATATAATAAATATGAATACCAAAGTAAAGACTGTTTTTCAAGTTTTCGTGAGAACTTCAACAATGATACCTTAAATCTAAACTATTCATCATTATTTCTACACGAAAGATGCCTAATGTTATTTATGAATTTGCTTGCCCCAATTGTGACGCCAGGTGTATGAGAGTTACCACTAGATAGCTTGTAACACGACTGCAAAACATCTAAATATACTTGATAACAAGTCGAGAATAAAATAACGTGTCACGCGTGAATCTAATGTACAACGAAGGAGCGACTTATTCACGATTCTGGCAAAAAATAACGATGAAAGAAGTCTATTCATACAAACCACTACGGAAGTAATCGTATATCACGTTGTTATTGAAATTGTGATAATATCTGTCAATTTGTTTCTTGTTATATCACTGAAGCAAGTGGGGCCTCAGCCTACGGATAAAACGACCACTCCGACCCACGCTGGGTTGTTATACCCAGCTCATATGAGATTATATTTGTTGATACAAACACTGTTGGTATGAAGTTTGGTTAACTCTTTTATTACAGTGTTTTCTCAGTACAAATAAACGATTCTTTTACTTCTTATTCTATGAATAACACAAGTCCTAACAGACCCGATGTCCCACTCCTTGCTTGAGAAAGCTCTGAAACCTTGGGAGAGGAAGAGACCGTTTCCAGTGCGACTCCCTATAAGCCGTTCTACAATACATTTTATGCAGCTGAAGACCCGTGAATCGAAACACGCTATTTAGTTATTTTTACATGAACATTACTGGATTAATAATTATATGTTTCAGCAAACTGCCTCTATTTTAACATGACGTTTACTGATCCTATAAGATACGACTTTTGAGAAACACGTACTTGGTGAAATAGCTACTTCTACTAGTAGGTCTTACAGCATAGAACAGGTCATCAGGTTATTATATGCTGTCTAACCTACTAACACAAGTTATAATTATTTGCGCTTATTCTGAAATAAAGATCAGCACATATGCTTTCAAAATGAAAATTACTTAGAACACACTAACAACAACATATACGTTTAATTATAATGTAATGTTAACTCTATTAAGGCTTTATTAAACCCAATACTCTCAAGCTCACAAATTAAACTTCAAAGTTTACTTTTAATAAATGCGTTACAGAAGTAGCCCAAAATTTATTGTATTAAGTTTTCTACAACAACTGAAATGCGACTTGAAACGTGCTTTCAGTACATTTCCGTCAATATAATTGTTTGGTTGTAATTAGCGAACGTATTAAATTTCTAATACACTACCTAAGATTACCGTGTACTTTCAGCAAATAAGTGCATTTTATATTTTCGAAGAAACAGGACATATATTAGACACGGCAGATACCTCGATGTGGTTTTGCTATAAGAAAAACCACACACACACGTAGATGTACATTGATACACACTGATAAAAACGTTCAGTTTGATACAAACTAAAAATACATTCGTTTAACCCGTAAAGTATATTCGTATGTTTCAAGCGCAAACCTGAAGCTGTTAACGTTAGTCTTCACGTTTTAACGTTACGAATGTTCAAACTCGCCGCTGTGTTACTGGAGGCAGGAAAGCCTTTATATGTTAAGTCTTACAATAACCATGTAATACTCTTCGGGGAGAAGAAATCAAAACAACAAACAAACAAAATACAATGTTTTTCCTTCGTAAAACCGAAATAATAACTATAATATGGTGACCATACGTTTGTCAATCGAATGAAATGTCGTTAAAACTAACTTATACATTCAATTAGCCGGAAAATCGTTATGGTTAAACATTCTTGTGCATTTGTAAAAGAACAATAAAAATATAGAATATGACATATTTTAGTTAAAATAAATACATCTTAAATGAAGTTAAATAAGCAAAATCACAAGTTAAAACAGCAAATCCTCTGACTAATTATATTAGTTTGTTTTAACTTGAAAACAAGCCGAAACAAAAATAAATTAAACAAAAAAACTTCACTAATTTAAAGGACCCTAGGTTATAACCAATAATGTGGGATATAAAATGTACCCTAGGCTTTGGAGGTGACTGCGGAAGTAAGACCCACATTGGGGTGGCTGTACACCGTCTATTAGTCTTAACCTCCATCCGCTAGTCTCATATAAGAAATAAATGAGTAGGAATAGATTTAGAAACAGAAATTTGGAGAGAAAGATGTTGGCGCTAAAGCTCCTGACGTCCCACATCTATATCACCCTTCACTGCCTGCGGATAGTTGTAGGAAGTGACTGCTGGTCTCTCAGGTAAAGAAGAAAGAATTAAGTGAAATAAAAATAAAAAATACAGGAAATGAAGTACTACCATTTGGAGTAACTTGAAAACCTCTTGAAGTTAGCATTCCAGCTAACACAGCTATATGTTCTGTGTGCAGATTCTTAAAAATATGTAACTAACGAGTTCTATACAAATCGGAAAAGAGGCACAAATAAACATATTAGCATTAAAAACAATCCACCTCTATAGACCGTATTTACTACAATCTATCTCTATAAGTAGTATTCAAGTAAGTCTACCTCTGCAACTAGTATTTACGACAGTCTTCCTCTATAAGTAATAATCAAGAAACTTTCCCTCAATAAGTTGTATTCAAGAAACTATCCCTATATGAGTAGTATTTACAACAGCCTCCCTCTATAAGTATTATTTACGACAGCCTCCCTCTATAAGTAGTATTTACGACAGCCTCCCTCTATAAGTAGTATTTACGACAGCCTCCCTTTATAAGTAGTATTTACGAAAGTCTGCCTTTTCAAGCAGCACTTAAATCTGCTTCTATGGGTCCGTTAGGTCAACAGTTACACATAAATGTTTCCTGATATTTTACTGAAAAAAAAACAACAACATCTTCTCAGTCAAGTTGGGCTGTCATATTTTTGGAATTCTTGGCTGTAGCTGCAACAGAGTGGTTTACCCTGGATCTAATCTGATTCAATACCATTTTTTGAAGAAACAAAATTAACAAATAAAATAATACATTCGATCATTACTGGTTAACAACGATGGTTTTAACTACAGTTTTCGTTCAATAAATTATATGGTCGAGTAAAATTACAACAAGAAGGTATAAGAGAATTAGGTTCACACCACATTAAATTAAAAAAAGAATATGTTCACATCTCATTAATTCTAATTCATACAAATAATATCATTAATTCTAAATTTCTCTCGTTCAGTTACTGAGGTTTATTTTCATTATTATTTTTTGCTTACTGTTAAGCGCAAAGCTAAACAATGGGTTGTTTGTGGTCTGCCCATTAAAATGTCTAAACCCGATTTCAGTGATACAAGTCCCAAGACTTGCCTCTGAGCTACAGGGGGTATGGACGTTTCAAGAAATTAGAGAATAAACTTCCTTGTATAAAGTTTGTCTTGTCAATAGGAACAGTAAAATTATTAGAGTGGAATGTATGTTTGTGGTTTCTTATAGCACAGCCACATCGGGCTACCTGATGAGTCCACCGAGGGGAATTGAACCCTGATTTTAGCGTTGTGAATCCGTAGACTTACTTACCACTGTATCAGCGGAGGACTTATTGAGAAGAAAAAACTGTTCTAACTGGGTTAATTAAATTTATTTCACAAAATCATCTTTGGAACAACCGTTGGATAAAAATAAGACAAATAACTAAAACTCCCCATCAGAGACCGTTAAATTCATTCATTAATTTGCAAATGTCTATAAGACAGAATAACAAAATAATTAATGCATTTCTATAAAATATAGAGCTTATAGGTAAGTGAGAGATGTTACGGGCACGTCTTTTAAGCTTATTTTTTCCCATAATGCAGTGGAAAGAAACATTAACGATGAAAAAAAATGAATAAATGTAATTTTTGTTATTAGATGATTAACACTTTTCACGGAAACAATTACTTGTATCATCCCGTCACGGAACTATACTTTCCACTATAAGCCATAATTGTTACCAGTCTGTCTTTCTCCGTTTCGAAGTTTATGCTGCGGCTCAGTAAAGGGACAAATCTAGTTTTGTATATGAATAATACGTGCATTTAAGTTTTCAACAGGTCACACCTGACGTTTTCAGTGCTCAAAATTTGTTTTGAAAATATAACCCAGGACCCTGCCTATCAGAAAGGAACGGCCGACTAATTTCAAGATAGATCTAATGCTACTTATCTGATACAACATGACAACTTTTAATGAGATACTAAGAAAATAAAAATATAATTTTTACTCTTTCTTAACATTTTATGGTTCGAAAAGATTGATTGGTTGGCGTTCATTGGCGCAAAGCAAATTGGCTATCTGCACCAAACAACCAGTTGAAAAAAACGAAAACATAAAAGTAATATTATTTTAAAAAATGGAGTTAAAAGGAAACAGTGTCCTAACGCAAACACAAACTAACGTGGCAGGGGTTTAGTTTATAGAGAGAGAAATCAGAAGAGTTCTCTCTCCAACTGGGGTGTTCAGGAATGTTGTAGTTTCTCTTCGTCCACTTACACGAGAAATTTTTTGAAATATCCGTGGAGTTTTTACTTTATTTTTAATATTTCAAAAATGGAGTGGGATATTTGTGAGTGAGAGGAAGGACGGGAGAACTGGACGAGCACAGCGAAAGTGAAGTGAGCCAAACCTTGGCTCGAGGACGGAGTACACTGACAGCTGGCGAATTGATTTTTAAAATTTACAATGATTGATTTGATACCCTGTGACTGGGTAAACAGTGTCCAAGATTCGGATAAAAGAGTTAAATACAGTTATAAAGGTCAATGGCTCGTAAAAACTTAAAAACGCGAGCAAGTTGGAATGTATCACCATCACCAAAGACGCTGTCCAACGTCATGAGTAAACCCGTACAAAAAACATGTCTAAAACGGTACCGTCGCTCACGGTTGTAACGACAGTAAAAACATTGTCCAAATCTCAGTGCAGCGCTTAAAAGGAAAGTTAATGTATTCTCTTCCACCCAGTTCAAGATGTTAACTAATCATAAAATATTTCATAGCACAAAATAATTCCTTAGAGCCTTTGTGCAAAGTGTTTCAGTAAAACAATTTAATATGCTGCTCAAAAGACGAGGAAATCAAACCGACATGTATTCGTGGCAGCTAAACCTTGCTATAAGCACGAAACAAGATTCTAACCCACTGGTTGAGATTCTTTTAAAACTCATAATTAAACAAAACTATTGCTTTGTAGCATGTCAGACCTAAATGTTTATTTACGTGCCCATATGTACACATGTACAAGTTTATAATTTGTTTTTCTTAAACCTCTTGCATAAAAAAATAAAACGAAATTACTAAATGCAGAAACTAACGGTGAGTTTTATTTTAATTTAAATATAATTAATAGGTTTAGTATTGTCCTACAAGTCACCAACACTGAAAATAATCCTAGTTCAGCGTGTTTCTGTATACAAGTTATTACGGGTTTCGTTTAGGAATTACAGTAGTGAATTTTATTACTGTTATACATTTTTAGATATGTTATTAAAGTAAATGTTTGCAATTCTATTTAGTGGATTTTATTGTACCTCATTAATAACAGGCTAATATTCTGAAACTTCAAAAAGAATTTTAATATATATGCAAATTGTCACGCAAACCATTCAGTTCCACTAGATTTAAAGTAAACAATTTATCAACACAAGTATTCTTACAACAATAAATCGTTCCTCGAACAATAAAACAACAATTTCCTTGTTTTATAAAATTACGTTTGTAATTACATATGTATATGTAAAGTCACTTTGATATAACTGCAAATAGTTAGTACAAAATTTTACTACCGAGTAAATTGTCATTTGAAAGTTAATTTTTCCTTTACTTATCAATGAAGAAAAACTACAAAACTGTTGCCCACTCTGACTGCAGTATCGGTTTTAATCTCTCGTTATGTAACTTATAGACTCAGCCCTCGCGTTACAGTACGTGTCACAAACAAAATGTCACTATATTAGAAAGGCCTGGCATGGCCGAGCGCGTTAAGGCGTGCACTCGTAATCCGAGGGTCGCGGGTTCGCGCCCGCGTCGCGCTAAACATGCTCGTCCTCCCAGCCGTGGGGGTATATAATGTGACGGTCAATCTCACTATTCGTTGGTAAAAGAGTAGCCCAAGAGTTGGTGCTGGGTGATAATGACTAGCTGCCTTCCCTCTAGTCTCACACTGCTAAATTAGGGACGGTTAGCACAGATAGCCCTCGAGTTGATTTGTGCAAAATTCCAAAACAAACAAACCATCTAAACCTAACACTAGCTATAATAGAATTTCACAAAAACCTTCATTTTGCCAAAACACCATATAACAATTTAGAAATACATTTCAAGCCCACTTTTATGATATTTAATTTTCCTTGGTTTCCGATATTCTTAGAAATTAATAGATCTATTAATATGCATTTAAATAAATTATCATAGATTCAATGGAATGAAACATTCATGTCTTTTACAAATTTAAGTAAATCTAAAATCACAGAGAGTTGTAAATTTCCTTTTACTGCCTAATTTAAACCTACATGTAACTAACATAACTTAAACTTTGAGAGTGTTTTAAGCATTGATGTAACTTTCAAACTTAAACCTATAGATAGATGATTGTAAGTATCCGTATTACTAACACATTTAAGCCTACAAATTGTTGTAAACAGTTATATTACTAACAAGTGTAAACTTAAAGAGGGTTCGTAAATATTCATTTCATTACAAAATTTAAGCCCGGAGAGTACCGTAAACAGTAATGTAACTTACGAACTTAAATTGAAAAATAATAGTAACAATTCATGTTACTACTAAAGGGTTGTAAACATTAATGTAAATTAAAAATCTGAACCTACAAAAGGTTTTAAACATTATTCTAATTTACAATTTAAACCTAGTGAATGTTATATACATTAATGTAACTTCCAAATTTAAACCTACAGAGGGCTGTAAATATTCATATTACTTACAAATTGAAATAGTGACGGTCAATCCCACTATACGTTGGTAAAAGAGTAGCCCAAGAGTTGGCGGTGGGTGGTGATGACTAGCTGCCTTCCCTCTAGTCTTACACTGCTAACTTAGGGACGGCTAGCACAGATAGCCCTCGAGTAGCTTTGTGCGAAATTCCAAAACAAACAAACAAACTATATTAGAAATTATTTTGAAGTTTAACCACATTATTATAGTCACCTTTGTCCTGTACACGATATCCTTCACATAACTCCCACAGGAACAGAGGATGACGGCAGGGCTAGCTAGAGTTTCCAGCCTACCGTAACAATATAAACTACGATGATTCTTGAAACCGTCAATATCACTTACTTTAAGAATTCTTAACTGGAGGCCGTGGTAAACCTTACGATATAATCTTCGAAGCAAAGGAGATAAATTCATTTCCACTAGTATTAGTCAAAGAACGCACGAAGCTATGTTTTATGACCGTGTATGTGTTATACGATTACACTTATTAGGAAAAAAAAAAAAACGTACAATGTGCTTTTCATGGCTGGTTATAAACAGCTTACAGCATATATTATTGTCTTGTCGTAGTTTACATTCGCAATACGTCACGTAATCTTCACACAACTTATATACCTTAACATTCAGCTCAAATACTAAATATTAATAAGAAAAAGAAATTAAATATGATCATCTTCAACAAAAATTTCAGTCAATAAACATTTATTGTCTAGCAATAAGCCTACTGTTAACTATTAATAGATAAAAAGACGAAGATCTCTGCTTATTAAATTTTATAATTATCGTTATATAATCTAAAGCTATCTCACAAAATTGTATGTGGCAGAATTTTTTTTACAAGTTCACAGTAAAGTAATAATTGTAGCAACGTAATAATAATTTTAAATACCTCGCTTTAAACACATTAAAAACAAGTAGCGAATATTTTCAAAGTCTCACTCTCATTATTGCCCTAGGTTTCATGTATTTAACTACTTCTGGTGCTAGTGCAACTCGTTTGTTAAATGTCCCGAAAAGCAAATAAACTTCAAAGACGAAATTTTATAAAACTTTACTCATATAACCATGAAAAAAATTCCAGACACTTATTTGTTTATTAAAACTAAGATATAACTTAATAGTTTCGTTCTGAATTTACTTGCTAATTAAGTACTATTTCATTAAAAGTTACAGCTTTTATAAATTACAGTAAAAAAAAAAAAAGATTAGTTTTTAGAACAGGTACGTTACGAAAACTAGTGCAATGAAACTTAAATTGCTAATATTAATTGTTTTCAAATACATTTTATAAAGCATATCATGTTCTTTATTTCAGAACTGCACCAAATTAGGGTCTCCTGAAACGTTCATTAATTTGTGGACGTTTTGCCTTCTCGCTACACTTTTTCACATCGAGATGGTAATTAGAAAAAGCAAGCCTTATGGGATATTAAATTAAAATATTCACAAACATTTATTTTGTTTTTAAAGCGATGTAGCTTATATTTTATCTTCATAAGTATGTCATAAGAAAATTAAAAACAGTTTCAACTAGTTTTCACTAAGACCTCAGTTCGTAACCTTGTTGATAAAGGCAGCTCTACCCGTTAGTAATAAAACTAGTACTATTAAGCTTTCTTCAAACCAACTACCAATATGTACGGCATTTCCAAATCACATTTATCACTTACCCATTCAATATTCATTTCTCTCCAGGAGATACAATAATATGTTAACTTCAATTCTTATATTTAAGTGAAAATAAAGGGCAAATCCTAAAATAAAACCTTACCTTCCTAAATATCGGATTCACTATTCTGAATATTCACGTAAAGCACCGAAACTTTCACTTGTGAGCTCGCCAACTCGGCAATAAGTTTTGGCGGGAAATTGAAGAGCAAGTAGGTGTGGTAACATTATTAAAAAATCTATTTTTATGGTTATTCAATTTCAAACGTTATAAAATATGGCATTCACATGAATTTTAATACAGCCAAACATAAATAAAAAATAATTATTTTGTTGGCATTGTTAGAACGCAATATTAAAGTTTCTAACAAAAAATATTAGGCTCATTAGTGTTACGCAAAACGTAAGACTGGCCTTGAGCTACAAAAACGTTCTAATGTTTTTATTTGGTGTATGCAGCAGAACGCGTATATTTTCAGTAGCCTCTTAAAACTCGTTTAATATTATTTTAAACACATTAGTAGTGTGGATTAAACAGTTTTATCCTTAAACAGAGCAGACAGTTGTTAATAATAAAGTCACCGAGTATTTACCATTAGACACGTTACGTTTTCGTGCATGCTTATGAAGTATTCTTCAGTGAGATATATAGCGATAATAAAAAAATCTGTTGATACGTGCATAATATAAATTAGATTTTATCTCATAACTATCTTCCCCTGACACAGCAATAAATCTGTAGGCTTATAACGTTAAAAACTAGGTTTCGATACCCATAGTGAGCACCATATGGATAGTCTATGGCGTAACTTTACGTTCAACAACAAACACAATAGAATTATTACAAGTAATTACTATCGACATAACTGTATTTACGGAACTCGTATTTTATCTACATATTAACCATTAAAAATACTTTACAAAACATCGACA
This sequence comes from Carcinoscorpius rotundicauda, assembly GCA_011833715.1. NCBI lineage: Eukaryota > Metazoa > Arthropoda > Merostomata > Xiphosura > Limulidae > Carcinoscorpius > Carcinoscorpius rotundicauda. The sequence goes on from CM022395.1 coordinate 56,809,282, forward strand.
CCAGTATACTTTGTATAAGATAGTGTATACTAAGTCTTCTACTTAGTATTTCAGAGTAGTTTATATCGATAACGTTTAGTAACTCTAAAAATGTAGATACAAACGAATTTTTTCCCTTATTATTTTCTCTTATTTGAATACATGTTTTCAAATAATTAATACAGAATAAATTTTAACCTGTATTCGACGTGTTTTCAACTCACTAGCACGAGCTCTAACAATAGTTTGAATGATGTATTTTAAAAGTAATATTAAATGCTCAAAACTTTAGTGTATATTTTGATAACTTTTAAATCACAATTCTACTTCTGTATATATACATATATAAAAGAACGTTTTTCAAAATAATGTAAATTAGAGAATAACAGAAATGATTACTTAATCATTCTTAGGTTTCTAATTTAGCTGTACTGATAAGACTTGTTTAAGATATTTGTTTATATCGCAGTAAAACATTATACCATAAAATATATAACAGTTGTAGTTACAATATCATACTTTTTATAGTTCAATGAAATACTTTAACATATGCATTTTGATTTTTAGATTTTAAGTTGCACTTGAAGAAATCAGAAAAAACCTTTTGCCGTACCTGTCTATTTACTTAAAATGACAATGGAAAAAAGTAAGATAATAATTAAATAGATAGGATTTGAAGGCATTTATTTATTTTTAAGTAATATAATAAAGTAACCGTTCTTCATCTGGTAACTTGTTAAGAGTGAATATAATAACTTATAAACAATATAATCTTACCAGAAAGCGATGTTTGACATGATTTTAGGTAGTGCTCTGTCAAACCTACTCTATTCACGCAGTTCGTAACAATCACAGCATGAGATGTATCTGTTATTACATTAGATGTTTCCGTGCTTGTTTCAGCAGGTAGAGAGGCAGTTTCACGTGGGAAGTTGTTTTCTACACCACCTCTATTAACCATTCGACCATAGACATTAGGAATTTCCGGATCATTTTGCCCAACTTTTGTCCACACCCACGATCCATTCAGTGGTTTTTCCTCCCTAAAATCGAAGTTCCATCTCAAACTATCATTAGCATATATAGATCCAAGTTCGTATTTTAAAGAACGACTTGTTTCATCATGATTAGGAAGCCCAAATAAACAGCGTCGGACGCATTTTTCTCGTTTGTGTGATAATACATTTCGGTTTTGATCAGCAAAACTACCACACTCTGTGAAAACCGCTTCTTTGGCTGTTTCCATTTTTTGAAAATATCTTTTAAATCACCAATAACTAACCAAATATGAGAATATAGTACAGCGTCAACTATTCTACTAGTTTTGGATTGTAAATATTTTTATAGTCACGTAGCTCTTGCATATATTTAATACACGAAGTCACCTCAAGGGTGTCTTGTTTCCTCTGACGTTGTGAATCACCAATAAAAAAATTACATTTCTACGCAGTTCTTAACCGATTGGACATTTCTTTTGGCGGGAAAACGCACGTACACGCACGTATCCTAATTTCAATACGTTATAACACGTGATTGAGTTTTGCACTTGCTAAGATTATGCCAAGCATCTTCGACTTGTACACGCGTTTCCACTGCGCACGCGCCAGGATAACTGCGTCTTTTACGTAAACAGCTATATAGCTTCTATTTTGCGACACAACAGTCAATCAAATAACGACTCTATAGAAATTAAATATTCCAAAAATAAAAACTTACATATGTTCCTCTGTTGTTCAAAGTAATTTGGCTTTAAAACAATATTGAATGTTATCTATTTAACAAAGGTAGGTTTTCTAGCACCATAATGATAATAATAAATATTTACCAGTAATAGCTCATGTATTAGACAGTAGAAAGTTAATTCTTACTATTTAAAACATTTTTTGTCGACACTATTACTATTTTCATTTGCTTCTCTTACGTAGTTAATCATAGAAAGTTCTTAAACGTTTTGTCCAAACGATATTCTTGAATAGTTATATTTATAACAAATAATTTGTTGAGACATTTTAGAATAGTTTACATGTTCTTCTTTAAAATGCTCACACTAAATACTTTTGTCCAACTAAGAAATTTTGATAATATTCTAATAGAATTTGGAAGTGAATATAGGCATACCGAAAACTGAAAGGTCCACATTAAAAACAACAACAATAGGTTGTCAGGATTTTGTTTCAAGGTACTTCCATTTTGACTCTATACTTATTACAAATGTTAGGGACGCAGATATAGCTTTTGTTTTGAGTGTTGTGGATGGTGTTACATTCTCAGCTTTGCTGCAGTTGAGTTACTACTACTAGGTTACAGTCTATAAATAAGTCGGTTACATAATTTGCATCAGATCAATCAAACTTATTAAATCTATTTTGATTGAGATCCAATACACTGCTAAACAGAGTTAGTTAAACTAATTAATTATCTTACGTTTTTTTCTTGTTCTTAGCAAGTTACGTCAACCCTTTAATGCCTCAAAACATAAAAACACATATCTAGATTGGTACAGTCACAAGTTCTTGTTGTTTTTTTTTAATTAAGCACAAAACTGCATAATGGGATATCTGTTTAGCAGACATTTAGTGAAAAGTAATATTTGTAAGGTGACGGTCATCACGTTATTAAAGTTTACTTTCGTGTGATTTGAAGGCAGCTAAGAATTTTACTTTTCACTAAATGTCTGCTAGGGAAGGCTCAGTTTGAGGAGTATAATATAACTCATCAATCTCAAGCTGTCCAAAGGTATTGGCTATTAAAAATAACGCCATAAGATATAATAACTGATACACTATGTTTACTATTCATATAGTAAACACAGAAACAAATCTGTAGCAGACACTTTAATGACTTTCATTCCATTTTTAAAGTTTTAACAGGAAAACAGAGATCTGTTATAAATAATTTATCACAAATATTATCTATTAAAGACAAATGCATCAAAATAAAACCGTCTAATCACATTCGCAGAATTTAAAAGTAAAACGTAAAGAAGAATCAGTTTCAGCCGTAGTCAACTGGTATTTATCTGACACTTTCAGGTAATGTCTACGTGTATGATGCAATACATAATAAACTGTACAAGAACCTTTACACGCAAAGAACGACAATAACCTCAATGTATGTATCTGTGGAAAAGTGAATAATTTAATATCAAATTTTAAAAATAATTAATCAATAACAAGAATGGAAAATCCTTATAAACATACAAAAACGTATGTATAAATAACTAAATGTCTGGGCTTTTTCATGCTCAGATCCATAGTACTATCTATATAAGTAATGAAAACTGTATTATAAAGTTAACACAGGTATTTATCGGCTGTACATAGTAAAATCAGATATATTGTACTATCTATATAAGTAACGAAAACTATATCATAAAGTTAACTCGGGTGTTTATCGGCTGTACGTAGTAAAACTTTTGTTTATTTTACTCACAACGTTTGTTGCATCTACTTGGCATCATCGGGTAGAATACAAGAACTGATACATCCAATATGATTATGTTAAATAAACCTAATGAAACGTTGAAAGTAAAATAAACAAAAGTTTTACTCTGTACAACCGATAAAAACTTGCGTGAACTTTAAAAGCAGAGCTTTTTCTAATATTCAGTTAACGTTATAAAACAGGAATTTAAACTCTATTTTTATTGAAAATGACTTTCTTCAGAAGTATTTACGCATTGTACAATAACGTCTTTATAAAATAAGAAATTCAACGTCACATACGAATTAAATATTTCTTAAGAAAGCAACCAAGACTGCCAAAACTCACCAAGTTCTATGTATTAAAAATAGTGCTTTAATATCTGAACAATTTCTGGATTTGAGAATAAATCAATAGAAATATATTCCTCCGCTTTTCCTATATACGTATAACAATCTATACGTTTTTGGTAATATTTGATGCTTGCATATTTTTCACAAATTTCCATATTTTACTTTGATGACAATGATAAGAGATGTATTAGATAGAAACGACTTCTAAGTTATGTATATGCCATTTTCTAACTATCTTTCTTCAATGAGACCCTCAGCTACCATAATTTACTTGCATTTATATTCAAGTTTTTATTTCAGTCATATTTTGTATATAACTGTAATATATCCTTACATAGTTTTCAATAGCCATTTTCCAATCTATGTACTAGAGACATTGAAAGCCCTATAACATGTTCTAATTCCAACACTTTTACCCTTTATTCAAGTGATTTTTGCAAATGTGTGTGAACTACCTTTTTAGCACCGATTTAATTCAGAGGTATTGCAGTTGGAGTCACTTTCTGATTACTTATATTGTTTCACAAAACGAAATCCGAGAGAAAAATTTAGCATATTTGAAGCAATTAACCAAACAATATTTTAAAAACGTCGCTATTTTACCACATGATTCAATATACACGTTGAGTAAGTTGGATCGTCACTTGACGTTTCGTTGATGAAGGATCTAAAACAATAACTTTGTTGCATTTCTCAGATCAGTTCCCTACACCTTGGTGAGCTCCATATAACAACGGTTAAGAAAACATACTTTATTCATATTTATTACAATTGTTCATAATGAGTTATTTCTTTAAAACATTTCTTTTTATTATGATGACAATGTTTTATGTGGTAGATACATTATCTAGTATTTTCAACCAGTACGGCGTCCCTAAGGCTAAACGGCCCGGTCAGTGACCCCTAACGTTAGGCATACCGATAAGTTTACAGTTTCAGCAGAAGTGAAAGAGCTTGTACCCGATTGTTTATCACTGGTTACTTAGGTTTATCGTGATTGTTTCAATGAATCGTTAGTTTCTCTCATCCTTTCCTCTGAGAACGACTCTGAGGTGTTAGTTGATCGTATACTAACTACAGTTCAATATGGGTTTTGTTATTTGCATGGGGTTTACAATTTAAAAGTTTAGGTGTTCGTTGATTCGTTCTTCTAGTCTTCTGGTTATCGATCATATATACTCTTGTTTACAACTCGAACATTCTTGCTGGTACACGGCCGTAGTCTTATGTAAATAATTGATTCATTCTTTGAGTGGACAGAAGATGAACAGAAGTTTATAAGCCTACATTAGGATTTGAAAACACAGCTGAGTTTAATTTGTTTATAAACCCTGGAAATCATCTCCTCGGCTTTCTATCTTTATTCTTAACAACTTTCTTCCTAGATAGGGTGATACAACTGACAACTTATTTTTGGGTACATTATAAGTCGTTGTTGATAAGTTGGTCTAAATAGTTCTCGATTCATTCCTTAATCCAAAACATTAACCATTAGAGAAGTAGTGCTCTAGCACTTAAAACTGTCCATTGTAAAAATTATCTTAGTCTGGCCAGCACATACATTCTGTCACTCTCCCTCAGAAGCTGGCATCAGGCCTCGTGCAACTCAAGAGCAGGTGTCAGAGTGTTAAAATGTTGATGTTTTTATCATACGTTACGTCCAGTGCCAGATTAAAGAATTTTGATCAAAATGGAAAATATGTCTTTTCTTCCTTAAAATCAGCCCCCTCAGTGGCACACCAGCAATTCTACAGGCTTTAAACGTTACAAATTGTGATTCGATAGCCATTGTGGGCAGAGCACAGATAGCCCATTTTGTAGCTTTGTGCTCAACAACAAATAAACACAAACCTTGTATTATTATCATTATTATCTTACATTTTACTCGGCAGGAAACACAAGCACCACTGATACGCAAATATTTTGTGTTTTTACTCTAATAATTTAATATTAGACATAATTTATCAAAACATCCGTGTTCCCTGCCCTGTTGAGAAAATTAATAGACTAAGAAAGCATTGCGCTCATAGTAATGAAAGAATGACGTTTAAGTGTTTTATTAATTTAGGTGAGTTTTGATTGTCATGTGCAACTATTTATGGAATCTCGTGCAATTATATTTTCCGGCGATCGTCGGCACCTGTAAAAGTGCACATTGTTTAATACTGGCTTTGTCACGTATTATTAATAAGGGGTAATTAATTACTTAATATATATCGAAGGATGCTCTATTTTTTAGTTATTCTTATTGGTTGTGCTAAAGCATTATCAAAGTCAATGTTGTAAATACTATAGCACAGTAAGAAATATAGTAAATTATTAAGTTATCCATTTTTAGAATGTGTTTTAACGTTTGTGACTATTATAGAGTAACCATTTCTTTGTTGTTTTGTGTTTTTGTTTCTTTGCTGCTTAGTTGAAATATACATATTTCAGTTACGTGTTTTCTTTCGGCACTATAGACAGTACGTAATTTAGTACTAACATAAGTAGTCTCAAATAACTAAAACTGTAACTCATTTTCTATTTAAAATTGACTAAAAAAATGGGTATTGGGATTTGATTTTAACATCTTTAACCTAATAGTAATGTCACACGTCTGAAAAAGTTTGACAGGGCTCCGGCATCATGAAACTGAGCACGACATCGCAGATTAAAGGCAGAGCTTCTGCGCACGTATTATGGCTGACGTCATCACTAGTTTGTCTGGTGAAAATTTGGTTTGACTGACAAGAAGAACTAATCATAAAGTAGAGAATGTTCAAATTCTAGATATATTTGTTTGAATTAGTTAAATATCAGATAAATCACCAAGCTCGCCAGTATGAGTAATAACATAATAGTCGGGCGTTACGGTCTGTTTTCAGGAAGAAATCACGATATCACAAGTTTACCTTGACAAACAACACGTCTTTTGATGTACTATTATAGAAGCGGTTAAACTAGATGTCCCTGGCCTTAAAATTGAGTCTCTTTTCACTGTAATATCAAACATTTTATAATGAAAGACAAGTTTAGGAAAGTTTATCATCTTATTTTTTAATATACAAAGTCACAAACGATAAGAGGGTAAATATATCGTTCAAGATAAGTTATATTATCACGTCTCTTGTTTCAAAGTAATGCTTTATACAATGAACTTATTAGTTGCTTTCTATCAGTGGGAAATATAATTCCAAATTTTATTATAAAGTTAAGTCTATGATGCACTCACTGTAAAAGTTATATGTTGGTTTGTTTTTCATTAGATTCTGTAAATTATTGTTATTATTTTCCGATGAAACCTTTTAAGATTTTTATAATTTGTTCAAATTCCAGTAAAATCAAAACAAGTTAAACTGTATAAACGTCAATAAAAATAATATAACGACTAGCAAGTTGGTTAACTTTATAAAAAATTCAAATATAAACTGCTGTGTTTATAATAACTCTAAATCAGGAAAGGAAAAGAAACAAACACACAAACAAACAAAAAAGATAAAGAGAGAGAAAATAAAATAAATAACATCGAAATTGGATGGGGTGGTCGGGATTTGTGTGGGCAGCTGAGATACAGTGCGGTTCAGCAACCACTGACTGCACGAGAGGCTTATCGAGGATATGAAAACCGGAAGCAGTGCGATACACATAGCTCTAGTTAGTAACACAGTTTTGGAGAGTTGAAATGAAACCGGAAACGGCACGTTGAGTAGTAAGTAAAAGTAACACGGTTTGAAGAGTTAAAATGGAACCGGAAAGGGTTGGGACAATTTGTTGATTTTTATGGTCTCACGGAAAGAATTTCTCACTATGACCATTGGAGACCAAATGCATAATACTAAACATGGTGTTTCTTAATTTAAGCTTTGTGCAATATGAAGTATTACCAAATACACACAAAAAAGCGAGAGGGAGATGAGGTTAAATTCAGAGTATTTACTAAGCCTATTCTACTACGAGTTTTAAGTATAGTCTCACATAACATGCATCTTGGAAAAAAAAACTCATAATTAACAGTTAATGTTAATGGATGTTATATGTTAGATACTCACCTCAAAGCTTTCATGACATTTAATTACAAAGCAGGAAACACTGTACATTACTGGAAACCATAAATAATCAGGCCTGGCATGGCCTAGCGCGTTAAGGCGTGTGCTTTGTGATCTGAGGGTCGCGGGTTCGCGCCCGAGTCGCGCCAAACATGCTCGCCCTCCCAGCCGTGGGGGTGTATAATGTGACGGTCAATCCCACTCTTCGTTGGGAAAAGAGTAGCCCAAGAGTTGACGGTGGGTGGTGATGACTAGCTAGCTGCCTTCCCTCTAGTCTTGGGCCTGGCATGGCCGAGCGCGTTAAGGCGTGCACTCGTAATCCGAGGGTCGCAGGTTCGCGCCCGCGTCACGCTAAACATGCTCGCCCTCCCAGCCGTGGGGGTGTATAATTTGACGGTCAATCCCACTATTCGTTGGTAAAAGAGTAGCCCAAGAGTTGGCGGTGGGTGATGATGACTAGCTGCCTTCCCTCTAGTCTTACACTGCTAAATTAGGGAAGGCTAACACAGATACCCCTCGAGTAGCTTTGTGCGAAATTCCAAAACAAACAAACAAACAAATAAATAATCAACTAACTTGTAAGAAATTTGAAACCATATCAAAAATGATAATTTCCTAATTCTCAGCGATGTACGATTAGTCTTTGTTATGAAAGCACTGAGGACTATGGAGTATTCCGCGCAAGTTCATTGTTGGTTTAATGTTCTCTCAAGAGGGGAAGTCCGAGGAAATTCATCGTATCTTTAGATAAGTCATGATGTCTGAAGAAGAGTGTGTAGATAACTTACCCAAGGAGAAGTCTGTGGATAATTTACCGTTACCTGAGGAAAAGTCTGTGAATAACTTACCGTTACCTGCGAAGTAGTTTCTGAGTAACTTACCGTAACCATGAAGAGTAGTTTGATGACTAGAGAAAGGTTAACAAACTGTCAGAAACAAAACATTTTTATCATAGTAGCAAAGTGTAATATTGCAATATGATCTGAATAATTTCCATGGATAACTTACCGTTATCGGATTTATTCACGTTATCTTTATGTTACATACTCCACCTTGTAGGTTGTGCATGGGATAAATAACATTCAACTTTATATTACCAGGAAACATTACTGACTCTAAATAAGAGACATGAACTTCCTGCTCTGCATGACCAGGACACCATTAAAGTGTGATCATATAAGAATAAAGCATGAAAACGTGCCTGTATCAGAACAATACATGACGCTGTGTTTAAAGAATAGCCTTACTGTTATTTACGGATCTCTGAGAAACTACTTACAATGGAAATTGTGGGATTGGGACAATAATACGTAATCACGTCATTCGACTGAATAACTGACGATGAAGGAAGTAGGAATAATTCTAAGGGGAAGAAGCAATGATCTTGAAACAGCTGAATAACCGATTTTACCAACTGCAATTAAAATGCCACACCTTCAGTAGTAAAATAGTTAATTGAACTTGACTTCATTTAACTTCAAACAAGCATTTAGTGTGCGTATCCTTATTATTTTTGTGAACCATATAACAATAAGATATTATTCTCGATATCATAAAAATAAATTCACTAGTATGTGGTTAAATAACTATATACCAGTGAATTTTAATTGTATCATATTATAAAGGTTAGTGGTTATCAAGCCTTACACGTTTGTTACATATCTGTTATGGTTGTTTGTAATTAAGCACAAAGCTACACAAAGGGCTATCTGTGTTCTGTCCACTACGGGTATGGAAACCCTGTTTCAGAATTTTAACTCGCAGACATACCGCTATGACATTTGAATCAACTGACTGGTGAAGATAATAATAAAGTGTCGAATCAACTGACATGTGAAGATAATAATAAAGTGTCGAATTATTTGACTGGTGAAGATAATAATAAAGTGTCGAATCAAATGACTGGTGAAGATAATAATAAAGTGTCGAATCAGATGACTGGTGAAAATAACAACATTAATGTGCCACTGTTGGGGGGGAGAAGAAATTTCACGCAAACTCTCCGTTAATATCTATAACATTTGTTAAGAACGTGTGTAAAACGAGATTATTATACTTTAAAATCTATTTAACCTAATGGAATAAAATATCAACAGTAAGACGGATACTAGGTATCGATAACTTTACTCAAGAATGTCTTGACACATCACAGGGTGTTTCAAAACCTGTCACAGAAAGTGTGTCAGTATTATTTGCATTATTATTAACTGGTGTATGAAATCTATCCCTAAATGAGGCTACTGTTAGCATACACTGTTTCGGACAGTGTTCACTGACTCTCTATAACAGCGTTTTATTCAAGTAATCTATTTAGCTTTTTTAAAAGTGAGAAAGAACAAAAATACAAGGGATCCTAGTTTCCAATAAAAGTGATTTATATACCAGTACAATATGGCTTTGAAAGATCTTGTGTCATAATTAAGTTTTCTTGGATAAAACTTATGGTTATCAATGTGCTTCTAATGAAATTGGGTTCCTTTGGACGAGTAGTTCTCAACATACGAGTATATACAATGTATAAAAATGTATTTATAATTATAATACGGTGAGCGATAACGTACCAGACACATTCATGACCCACGCTGAAGGTTTAATTATCGGTTTCATCGCAAACAGGAGGTACCTACCGCGTTAGTTTAATTTAAATAGTAGTACAACAGATAATGTATTGATATCGAACACGTGCGTAAATGGATGAGCTGATGCGGTTAGCCAAGTGCAACGTTAAGGACACGAATGATCCACTAATCAGCAGCAAATAACTGACCGTGAGATACCACTAAGCTGTATAACAGATGTATAAGGTTTTAACGAGTCAGTTCACTAAACTCTACTGAGCTCGGTAATGAATTTTGGGTATTACTTATGCTATTTAGAATATTTTTAAACAAATTTTGGCTTTCTCAGAGCGCATGACTTTCCAATCGTCATTGCTGACACGCGCCAGACTCGGTCTAACCCATAATAATGATTATCCTGGGGCACTTTTTACTTAATCAAGATGTGCGAGATAAAACACGAATCGTGTCTACGCTGTAGTGACTCTGCCATCAACTTTACTAATTAAAATTGTACTTCGCTCATTGTGACAGACTGTGAGCCTACCGCTTCATTCGTGAATTATGTGTCGAACAATTAAGCATCACAGAGAATACACATCACCTGCTGTTCTTTATCAGAAATTAGACGTCTTACGTAAGAGGGAAGCCAGCATATAACATCCTTCAGGCCAGGAAATAATCTATACCCTTACCTTTAACTAGAGCTATTCTTGACAAGGACCGCTGATGTTACCTTGATAGGATGAGAAGTAGAACATTGACAGTCAGCATTTAAAAATATTTTCCATGGCCAAATGGTTAAGTCACTCGACTCGCAATCCACTAGAAACGAGTTCAAATACCCGCCTATTCAAACGTGAGGATGTTATACCGTGATGGTCAATCCAACTACTCATTGATAAAAGAGTAGCCTATGAGTTGGCGGTGGACGTGATGACTAGCTGTCGTCCCTCTAGTCTTTCACCCCTAAATTGTCAACGGTTGGTGCAGATAGCCGTCGCGTAGTTTTGCACGAAATTCAAACTAAACCAAAGTATTTGGATAAACATGATATATACATACATTTATGGCTCCAAGACTGTTTCCTTCTTTCAAAAAATACCTTATTTCCAATATAAAGAACTGTTTAACTTTGAAATTGGATTTTCTAGATGACGGTGTTTCAAATTTTCAACACTTATATTTGTGCTATTGACGTGTTCGTGAATTGTTAATTAAAAAGTCTTTGGCCTTTTGTCATTTGGTTCAAACAGTAATCATCCAGTCTGTGTTTAAAATAAACAACAAATGTTTATTTTTGATGTTTGTTTACTTTTAACATTCTAGGTCACATAATGTATATGCAAAATATATTGATAACTAATCGATTTTTCATTCATTTCTCAGTTAACTAACGCCATAACAACCCTGTTTCATGTATACTGTGATGGTTGGTGACGTGCTGCTCCAAACGGTGGAAACGAAGTTCATTACTAAAATGAAACTTATAGACTGCTTTTAATAATCCACAAGCCCTCCTATGTAAAGGGTTTTTCGTCATATGGAATTACATCAACTAGAAACGTGTTTAAAAAGTATCAACCAATCATATGAGAAAACCGCAACGTTATACACGCCAACAATGTTGTATAGAACAATTATTATTGTGGATGTATTTTCTAAGCTTGCCAAGCATGATTATATAATTAAATATAGTATAGACTTAATTATCGATTGGTACAGCGGTAAGTCTTCGGATTTGCAACCATAAAATCAGGGACTCTATTTCCCGCGGTGGACTCAGAAGGTAGCCTGATGTGGCTTTGCTATAAGAAAACAAATAAACTATATCTATCTACTTGCTACATTCAAGCTTAGAAATTTCTTAATTATAAAAAAAAATGTTAATTAATTTATTTAATATTTATATAATTTTTGTATACACAATTTTATGGAATACAAACGGTAACAAATGAATGGATAAGTAAGTCTTAAAGATGTAATAATACATATTATGTCAGAGTCGGTTGAAATTTACGTACTTGAAAATAGACTGTTGTTTGCTGGTGCCTTTATTATTTTAGTTTTATTATACACTCTGTTTCTTATTTCTATTTTAAGTGTTTATTTCACTGTCCTTTTAATATCGTCAGCCTCTCGATAAAAAAATTTGGCACTTTCTCAGTCCATACCTTTAATTCACAGTTTGACCTTTAATAAGAAAGACACACCAATCGAAAGCGTTCGAGTTTTATAGTTATTTTTATCATTTTGTATCAAGACTTCAACATACGTGTTATCCTGACCGGGTGTCCATGATGCCTGACGGAGGCTAATATTTCTTGAGGTCAGACCTTTAATAGGTTTTCTTGCTTCCTCTCACATATTCTTTTCCACATTTTGTTATACAATGTCACAGTTGAGAAATTAATCTGTGAAATCTTCATGTGAAAATACTTTCTACACATTATACTAAAATACGTTGGGCAAAGCAGTTCGTTGTTTTACTAACAGCATGGAAAGACTGTTACTAAAATAATTATTTATATCAGTTTTACCAGTATCGAATTCTAAAAAACAAACAGACAAAAGCTCGAATCAACTGACTGGTGAAGATAGTAACAATGCGTTGAATCAGCTGACTAGTGAAGATAACAACAACAGGTTGAATCAGCTGACGAGTGAAGATAACAACAACGTGTTGAATCAGCTGACTGGTGAAGATAACAACAACGTGTTGAATCAGCTGACTGGTGAAGATAACAACAACGTGTTGAATCAGCTGACTGGTGAAGATAACAACAACAGGTTGAATCAGCTGACGAGTGAAGATAACAACAACGTGTTGAATCAGCTGACTGGTGAAGATAACAACAACGTGTTGAATCAGCTGACGAGTGAAGATAACAACAACGTGTTGAATCAGCTGACTGGTGAAGATAACAGCGTGTTGAATCAGCTGAATTAGTGGTAGTAAAAGCAAAGTCTAATTCTAAAATTTTGAAAAGTAAAAAGGAACCTATTGTTGAATAAAGCAAAGGTTTCAACAAATCTAGAGAATCCAATGATGACACAATATTTGACGTTATCAGTCTTTTAAGAAAGACTCTTTTTTGTGAACAAGCTTCTCTTATGAAACACGGCATTAGCATTCCCATTATTTCTCATGGCTTTCAAATACTTGAATTCATAACCGACATTCAAGAACTTACAAACAAACTAAAAGGCAATGAAGCCGGAACTATGCATATAGTAGAAATGAAGCAAATCCTTCCCAAACCCAAATAACATAGCCCCATGCCTATTCTGTCTGAGGCTTAAAACTTGGACCTACAGATACAAACATATTCTGAAATGGCCGTATATTATTATCTGACTGGTCATGTGCTGCTTTAGTTGTGGGGACAACAGAATAATACAAGAAAATATTAAAACTGTTAAATAAATTTAGGATCCTACAATGAACTTTGAGAAGTAGCTAAATCCACTGCTAGAAAATCACAATCAAACAGGAGAAATAGACTAAATACTGTGAAACAAACTAAGATCAACAGTCCCACCTATAATGTTGTAAAACATCCAATCCTGAAACCTTTAACCAATGACAACATTTACACCATCAAAAGTTCAAAGGTTTTTTTCAAGAAACGAGAAGTTATGAGAATAAACTATGCTGGCATAGTTCTCACTTTTTACGTGATTTTGTTATTTGCACACGTACCAACAAATGATGCTACATCAGTAATTACATAGGAACTTCAAAATGTTGACATGCTAATAGTATTGGATTGAATGTTAGTCTAGTATATTATGAAACTATTAAAAACCAGTTTTTTAGTATCGCATTTCATTTAGAAAGATTTTACATACAATATAACTGATGGTGCATCAATAGATTCTCTTCTTTTCGACGTTATCTTTGAAAATTTCATGTAAGAATTAAAGAACAGTGCTTTGCACATTGCATTATTAGTAGCAGTGTGTTGATGACGCTTTCGTAATCTAGGGTCATGATCATACAGAGCTTAACGAAGAGTACTCTTCCATTCATGTGAAAACGGCTGGTTTGGGTTGAGAAATAAACACAGCCATAAAACTATGCTCACCAGACAAAATTAACGATGATAAGACAAAATAAAACAATACTTCATCAACATCAATAAGTTTTCTCCACAAACTGTAGAAAACATTATACACACACACCTAGACAAAATGCAAAGTTAACTAACAAAAGTAAATATATCCCACGAATTAAAAAGTCACGAAACCATATACTGCTGTATACCATATATTTCCTGACATCAGCAGAAAAATAACCGACATTTGGCAAAAACTAGTAACAAAATGTGACATTCCAGTTAATACCAAATTTATTCAAAAACCAGGCACAAAACTAAGGTCTATACTATGTAAAAACTACACTGACAAACATAACACCAACATTATTTCTAAAATACAATGTAATAACTGCCACGACTTCTATGTTGGAAAAACAAGGAAAAAAAATGGAAACCGGATTCGAAGAATACAAAATGTCACCTTCACACGTTTCCGAACACTGCAAATCAAATAAACACAACATAACCATAGAAAACACCCAAATACTAAATAAAGAAACAAACACAAAATTAAAGAAGCCTTACTTATACAACAACTCAAGCCCAAAATAAGCCAATACAAAGGAACACCTTTATACCTATATTAATAAATATAATCAAACATCTAAACACGCTCTCTACATTCCTACACTCAGTTACACAACCCCCTTCAAACATGTAGTGAGCTATCGGTCAGTTACCTTATTCATCCATTTATTTACAGAAGTCACATTATAGGAAACAGTCCGTCTTCATGTTATAGCAGAAGTACCGCTTCATTTCCAATGTTAGAAGCATCGGCTTGAATGGTGAATGGTTTATTAAAATCTGACATCCCGACATGTATTCTTACTTCTGGAACGTCATCTGTTGTGGTTGTTCCCACTTCACCTTGTTGGCTAGGCTTTCCTTGATCAGTTAATGGTGCAGTAACTTCAGCATAATTTGGGATGAACTTCCTATAGTATCCCACTAATCTTAGGAAGAATCTGATGTGCTGCTTGGTCAACAAAACAGGTGCATATTGTGTGCAAGTTACCTTCTCCCTTTCCTTAGTTATTTATTATCCAACCATCTTGCGTCCAACAAAGTTCAGCACAGGATAGCCAAAGTAACACTTGAAGGATCTGATGGTCAGACTTGCTGCCCTTACTGATGTCAAAAGGTTTCTGAGTTTCTTCAGATGGTCTTGCCATCTGGTTGTGTGTGTCAGAAGATTGTCTATATAATGCTCAATGTTGGTGGATTTTTGTATCATCATCCTTATCGTGCCATTGACTATTGCTGCTGAGTTGACTGACACAAATTGCATCCTTTTACGTTAATGAAATTTGTCTGGTGTCACAGTAGCTGTTTTCCCCATGAATCCTGTCTTCTTTGAAATCTATCAATAGCCTTTTATGAGATCGATCTGTGAAAGTAATCTGGCTTTATCTAGTTTTGCTATGATAATATTTGAGTAGCCCATAGGTTCGGAGTCGAATTTCATCACTTGGTTTAACTTCCGGAAGTCTATGCACAAGAAGTTTGATTACCACTGGTAATCAATAGGTTAGATTTGAAGGCTCAATAATTCCAGCTCCTAACATTGTCTCATCTTCCTGTTTTATCAGGTTTCTCATCACATAGGGCATCAGACCGGGCTTCACTTTGACTGGATCCCTGGTCGTGTTCTAGATCTTGTGTGATGCTAGGCATCTCTTGCCTGGTCTATCTGTGAAGACATCTGCATACTGATACTTACTTATTTCTTCCGCTTATCAGCCAGCTCTTCAATTAAGTTGACGTTTTTGCACGCTCCCTCTCCATTATTCTTAGGCCTAGTAGATGTTCTTCTTTTATGACAAAGACACTGCCTTCTGGTTTTGGATCTATGACAGCCATACCTGCCAAGCCTATCTAATCCTCAATTGCTGCACTCATTAAGTCTTCCTCTTTCTAAAAGTATCTTTTTGACAGATCAACATGGTGGATCTTGGTCTTATATTCACTTTCACCTAATAATCCATTCTGTTTATCATTTCTTGCACTTTCAAAGGTCCCTTACACTATAAGGTAAGTTGTTCGTTGATTTGTGCAGCAGAACTAAAACCTTTTGTCCGACCTTAGCCTTCTGGTCATAGAAATACTTCTGACTGTCTTGAGCTGCATATAAGCTTTCTTTAGCGAGTTGACAAGTATCTTTCAGTCGGTTTCTAAGGTCTGAAACGTGCTGGTATGTGTACCTCACATCTGACTCTTCTTCTACATCTGTCGATAGCTCTTTCAATATGTGCATCGAACCTCGTAGTGTTTTTCTGTACAATAACTCGAAGGGTGAAAATCCTCTACTTGTTTGCAGGACTTCTTGATAAGCAAATAATTCACCTTGCAAGTACCTGCCCCAGCATGTTCTTTAAAACTTCAGTAACTTTCTTACAAACTCTTTTACGTTTAGGACTGTACGGAATGGTAAAGGCTGCTTAGTACTAATGAGTCTGCATCATCATTTCTGAAGTAAACTGGGTATCTCTATTACTCACAACTTCTTTAAGAAATCCAACTCTGCAGAACGCTTTCAAAATGGATTTCGTAACTCTATCTTCGGCATTGGTATGGTTTTTGTCATTTGGTGATCAGATATTAGACTGGTTCTCATTGATGCACTGCTGCCTCCACTATCTCGAAAAACTTTCATTTTTTTTGTTCTAACATGGCTTTTACCTATTGGTATTTTATGATTTCTTATCAGTTCTGGATGTTTGTTCTATGCTCCAATCATTAGTGGTACTACTGATCAATTTGCTAATTTGAATTGACCCTTAGCCATGCAGTGATTAATCATACAAACAGCACTTTCTCTTTGTGATGAACCTGACATCTTGTCTTAATTTTGATTTTTGTGATAGTGGTGTCCATAGTGATAGTCACACCTTTATAGTTTCTTACTAATACCATCTTTTTAGGTAGATCCAACTGTTTTATGTTGATATTTTTGTAGTTGCTTGTTAATGATGTACTTGGATTCCTTTGCAATGTTCTTCACTTTATGGTAAGTATTGTATTTCTTCTCCAGTTTGTCTGTTATGTTCTTGTCACTTTTGGTTGTATCCTGTTTCTAACTTTTACTGGTTATTTTTAGACTCGCCAGTTATACCCCCTACCCCCCACACGCCCTGGCTTCCTTATACTGTTCTGCCAGTTTAATTCAAAAGCAATAACGGCTTTCTCCATTTAAAACGGTGACATATCAGTTGAGCACGTGGTCATAAACTGTTCAAGTATTAATTAATTTGCCAGTCCCTCTAAACTATTTTCACACTTGGCTATGCCAGTACATCTTGTTAAATAGCACTACAGATGTGCTGTAAATTGAAATACACTACTTTTTAGCTCACCTCTTTCAACCCACTTATCAAAAGCTGTTGACCTGAATCTATAACGTAATTGTTATCTACACTATTTTCGCCGGCACTATCGTTTTGCCTATATATATTTTTGTTTGTTTAGAATTAAGCACAAAGCTACTCAATGGGCTATCTGTGCTCTGCCCACCACGGGTATCGAAACCCGGTTTTAGTGTGCAAGTCCGCAGACATACCACTGTGCCACTGGGGGCACCTATATATATAGATGAGCTTATTTCTGCTGTTGTTCAGGTCCTTCACAGCCGTTTACCTTTGTATAATCCTGGCCAAATGTCAGTTTTATGAAGGTCAATAATTTACAGTAGAGTATTTCTTATTGGCGAACAATAAACGGAAAGCACATATCCTACTTGTTTTAAAATAATATATTCAAAACAAGTCAAACAGACTTCTGTACATGAAACTGGCACACATATTCCAAGAAAATCATTACCCCTCCAATATCGTAAAAAAACAAATTGCCACCTACCAGAACAGCTAACAAAATCCAGTGTACTCAAAAACAAAAACTGAAAATCTAGCTAACATTGTGCCATAAGGATTTTTGTCCAAATCATCCGATTTTGTGACGAAACTCGGACTGCCTTCAAAAACGTTATAACACTTAAAATTTTACAAATGCAAAGAATTGTGTCTTCTTTTTCAGAGTATCTGTGTTAAGAAACGTGATTATAGAATTAATCGTAAACGTGGTAAGGTTTGTTTGTTATTGAATTTCACGCAGAACCTTGTTAAAGTTACCTTCATC
The DNA here is from genome assembly GCA_011833715.1 of Carcinoscorpius rotundicauda. Classification (NCBI taxonomy): domain Eukaryota; kingdom Metazoa; phylum Arthropoda; class Merostomata; order Xiphosura; family Limulidae; genus Carcinoscorpius; species Carcinoscorpius rotundicauda. The sequence goes on from CM022395.1 coordinate 56,827,857, forward strand.
AGACGTCCCTAATTTAGCAGGGAAAGACTAGAGGGAAGGCAATTAATCATTACCACCCGCCGCCAACTCTTGAGCTATTTTTTGCCAACAAATAGTGGGATTGACAGAGCGAGCATGTTTGATGAGACAGGGAGTCAAGCGCCCTAACCACATTGCCATGCCAAGCCTAATATGGTGAGGAATTCTACGAGAAAATAGAAAGGTCACCGTCACATCAGCCTACATGAACATACATAGCAAATGGTCACCTCCCAGTCTGCGGACCTACAACGCTATAAACTACCAGTGTTGGGCAGAGCACAAATATCTAGCTCATTGTGAAGCTTTGTGCTTGATTACAAACAAATCATAAAGCAAAAATTAAATGATTTTTCACGAAGAAAAATTAGAAAGCATAAGAATTATGGTAAAATCAAAATCCAAGAGTTGCGGGTTCGAATCCCAGTCGCACCAAACATGCTCGCCCTTTCAGCCGTGGGGCGTTATAATGTGATGGACAATCCAGCTATTCGCTGGTAAAAGAGTAGCCCAAGAGTTAGCGGTGGGTGGTGATGACTAGCTAGCTGCCTTCCCTCTGGTCTTACACTACTAAATTAGGGACGGCTATCGCAGATAGCCCTCGTGTAACTTTGCTCAAAATTAAAAAACAAACAAACAAACAAAAGCAAAAAAAAGATTGATGAAGAGAAAAAAAAAAACAATTCTACTTCTTATAAATAATTTATTAATGATAAATTTAAAACAGTAACGACCCACGCTGGAACAACAGTAAGTCTATGGATTTACAGCGCTAAAATTAGGCGTTCGATAAGAAAACACACAGACACACTTAAAATAATAACACAAAATTTAGAAGTAAGATAGACAGTTTTACAATATTGTACAAACTTACATACATCTAAACAAGTCACAAAATAAATATAGTCAGAAATTACTAAGCATTTGCCCAAATCAGAAAGAGGTTAAAAGTTAAATAGGTCATTCACTAATGAATAAATAAATAAAATGCCAGAAGAATTAGGAGGTCTTGTAAAGTTTAAAAATTAGTTAATACCGTTGTCGACGGATGTAACATGTAAATTCTTATATTTAGAATATAACTGCGTCCTCTTTTTGTCAATGCACTCCAGGAGACAAACATCAATTTTAAAGTTAATGGTACAAACATCAAACACTTAAGTTACTTAGTTCGCCATTTTATTTATATCTCGTTACGGAACCATTAGTTAAAAATGTAAAGATGACAACCAAATAAAATCATATACAATGAGGTATAAAATGTTTATAACATACTAACACCGAAAATACAACAACATCAAGTGTTAAGTGGAATAAAAACATGGAAAACTTAAGTAATAAAAAATAGCAATTAAAAAAAGAGATCTAACAATGTAGTAAATACTAGAGGAAAGTTACATAAATTGAAATTAACTAAGACAAATAAATATCCATATTGTCTAACATATAGAGACAGTAAGACACCTCTTATTTGGCTGCTCAAATGTCAAAGTTTACTGGATAAGGGTTTCAGTTATATTCACGTCAGACATTTAGGTTACATAACATTTTAATTTCATAACTCACTGTATGTTCCTGTTTTTCTTAATCTCGTATCTAAGTAAATTGAACTATTACATTTGGACATCCAGATGTACACTAGTGTGTGATTCTGAAGAGAAAGTGTTGCAGAATAAAATGAGTTATAATCAAAGACTGTTCAAGAAGCATAATTCAGTGAAAGATGTGTACCGGATGAATCATGTTTGTTCATCGGAAGAGGTGGTCAGCTGATATGGTCACATGTCCAACAAACATCATGTTTTATTTGCAGTTGTTAGAGAGAAGCGACAACTGCGGTGGACCAACGAAAGTTGCAGATGTTAATGTGGTAAGATGCGATGGTTATACACTGGTTTCTACAGCTGTTAACCTGGTAGGATGTGATGGTTGTATACTGATTTCTACAGCTGTTAACCTGGTAGGATGTGATGGTTGTGTATTGATTTCTACAGCTGTTAACCTGGTAGGATGTGATGGTTGTATACTGGTTTCTATAAGAGTTAACGTGGTAGGATGTGATAGTTGTATACTTGTTTCCATAGGTTTTAACCTGGTTAGATGTAGCGGTTGTGTACTTGTTTCTATAGATGTTAACGTATAGGATATGATAGTTATATACTTGTTTCTATAGGCGTTAACGTGGTAGAATGTGTTGATCGTATACTTGTTTATGTAGGTCTTAACCTGGTAGGATGTGGTGGTTGTATACTTGTTTCTATAGGTATTAACGTGATAAGATGTGATGGTTGTATTCTGATTTCTACAGCTGTTAACCTGGTAGAATGCGATGGTTGTATATTGGTTTCTGTAGGTGTTAACGTGGTAGAATGTGATGGTTGTATACTGGTTTCTATAGGTGTTAACATGGTAAGATACTATAGTTGTAAATTTGTATTTATAGCTGTTAACCGGGTAGGATGTGATAGTTGTATACTGGTTTCTATAGCTGTTAACTTGGTAGGATGTGGTGGTTGTATACTTGTTTCTATAGGTATTAGCCCCCCAGTGGCTCAGCGGTATGTCTGTGGACTTACACGCTAAAATCCGGGTTTCGATACCCGTGGTGGGCAGAGCACAGATAGCCCATTGTGTAGCTTTGTGCTTAATTCGAAACAAACAAACAAACAAATTCTATAGGTATTAACGTGATAAGATGTGATGGTTGTATACTGATTTCTACAGCTGTTAACCTGGTAGGATGTGATAGTTGTATACTGATTTCTATAGCTGTTAATCTGGTAGGATGTGGTGGTCGTATACTGGTTTCTATAGATGTTAACGTGGTAAGATACTCTAGTTGTAAATTTGTATTTATAGCTGTTAACCTGGTAGGATGTGGTGGTTGTATACTGGTTTCTGTAGGTATTAACGTGGTAGAATGTGATGGTTGTATACTTGTTTCTTTTATGAGTAAAGCTGTGAGAGGAAAGAACACGGCAGGAAGTATACATTTTCTGTGTGTTCGTTCTTGCTTTCTTCCAGCACTAACATTTAAATTTAAATATGTTGACGAGGTCGAGGTAGGGGAATCTTTACCTACTCTCCACACCTTTATACAATATTTAGTTAAATGTATCTGTTTTTGCCAAAAAATATGAAGAAATTAATTATCAATTTGTTTATCCTTAATAATTTTTTTAAATTTAAATATTGCAGGTAAACAGACTTAGCTGATGCTTAGAACATTATAACTTAGTTACTCCCCAGTGGCAGGGCAGTGTGTCTATGGGCTTATACTGCTAGAAACTGGGTTTCGATACCCACGATGAGCAGAGCACAGATAGCCCTTTATTTAGCTTTGTGTTTAATAACAAAAAAAATAAACAGCTTAGTTGTCGTTTCCCATAGCAACAATAAGTAAGTAATTTCGTGACTTTCTTACACTATTTTCTGTTTTGAAGCAATTGTTGTAATTCTGCCTGACAAGGAGCTATTCACAAACGTGGTACTTCAGCTTATAATATTATTTTCACGATAATATACAAAAGTTTACAGACATTAGAATAGAACTTCTTTTTTTTTAATACAATTTTCCAAATGAAATCAAGCCAACAGCTAGATTCACTGTTCCAGACAAAATCCAGTTCTCTTGGATTTCGATGGTGTGTACCTCTTTGTTTTAAAGACCGAATTTTTTTAAATAAAAAACTCTGCTTCGTAATTATTAATTAATTTTTACAAAATGGTTTACAAAATGATTGCCATCATAACAGAATTTTACGTTTCAGTATTTTATGAGAAATATTACTTTGTATTGGAATCAGTTAAGCAACTAGTTTATGAATCATAACGAAGAGAAATTGATACTATCAGCGAGAAACACAACTCCTGTTATAAGCTCAGAAAATGTCCATGAGGAAATGCTTGACAAGTCAGGAGGAAAATGAATCATAATCTTCCAATAAAAATCAGGGGTGTTTTGTCTGACTCCGGTTTCTTATATGTTGTCCTCATTTTGTAGTGAGTCATTATTTGGCATTTCACTTTGTCACGGTCACGTGTCAAACAATGTGCGTCACCTAGGTTCGAACAATAAAGCAAAACGAGTAACTTCGAAACTTTGTTGATTTTTAATATTGTAAGAATATACGTTTCTGTTGTTGGATTGAAGGAAGTGAACGGTAATTTAATATTCTCAAGCAATGCCGGGTGCTGTGATATTTCTGTATAGTTCATCAAATGAGACTAAGATTGGAAAATAATTATTATAAATGATAATAAATTCTAATGACTATAATACAATTCCAAATATATATATATATACGGACACATTTTATACTTCCATTAGAAGTATAAACATCTTTCTCAGTTTCGTTATGGTCTTTGCAAGTTTAACTCTTTCAAATCGTAACTCTGCTCAGTGTACTAGTGTAAAAGGAAAATGATATCGTTGTGAAGTTTTATTTCTGTCAGGTAATATCTTTAGCCTTTGAATAGGTAGGTAGTTACGTGTAAGTGATTGAAAGGTAATTTTGATAGGCGTAATGACATGATCTAAATAATGTATCGGAAAAGGAATGTTACCTATATGATTTTTTCGAATACTTGAAAACTGAATCCAACATATAGTGACTGAGTTTTGTCCAGCTTTACTTACTAATGACTGTATAGGTACAGGAATGCATCGTGAAGGCTTCGGGAAAGACAAAACCGGTTAGCTAAATAAGCACAATAATATATAGATGATAAGCAGATACAAAGACAGACAACATTATAAAGAATTGAACAGACTAGCAGACAAAACAAGATTTAAAAACAAACTCGAGCTAAAAATGACCAAGGACAATCGAACATTTTTAATTGGTGTTTTCAGTCATTTTAAGGCTGGCTGCTTCTGATTTCGTTTTTATTTTATATTACGCACTCTCTCAGTTCTGGTTGTCCAGCAATAAGTGTGAGGCTTAAAACGCTAAAATCGAGTTTCTATACAAGCGGTGGACACACCACAGACACTTGTTTATTGCGTAGCTTTGTGATTGATAACGAATAACAACGTTTACTGTAGACTTATTAACGTTTTAGAGAATTTGTTTGTTTTGGAATTTTGCACAAAGCTACACGAGGGCTATTTGTGCCAGCCATCACTAATCTAGCAGTGTAAGACTAGAGAAAAGGCAGCTAGTCATCACCAGCCACCGCCAACTCTTGGGCTACTCTTTTACCAACGAATAGTGGGATTGACCGTAACATTATAACGCCCCCACGGCTGGGAGGGCGAGCATGTTTGGCGCGACGCGGGCGCAAACCCGCGACCCTTGTATTACGAGTCGCACGCCTTACGCGATTGGCCACGTTTTAGAGAAATGGCCAACGGTTTGTTCGAGATGATTTCAGCTTTTTGTCGTGATTGACAAATGAAAGGCCCCCAGTGGCTCAGCGGTATGTCTGCGGACTTACACGCTAAAATCCGGGTTTTGATACCCGTGGTGGGCAGAGCACAGATAGCCCATTGTGTAGCTTTGTGTTTAATTCAAAACAACAACAACAACGACAAATGAAAGACCCATCTTACCTATGTGCCACTGAATGTTTTTATTTAACATGTTTCGCAATTTTCACGCAAGGCTACACGAGGGCTATCTGCGCTAGCCGTCCCTAATTTAGTAGTGTAAGACCAAAGGGAAGGCAGCTAGTAATCACCATCCACCACCAACTCTTGGGACACTCTTTTACCAACGAATAGTGGGATTGAACGTCACATTATGAAGCCCCCACGGCTAAAAGGGAGAGTATGTTTGGTGTGATGAAGATTCGAACCCGCGACCCTCAGATTACAAGTCAGGTGTTTTAACCACCTGGCCATGTGAGGCCTTGTAGGCGAGAGGAAGCAGTTTCAAGAAGTGATGCTGGGTTTCTGAATCAATAGTGTTTATACAAAAAAAATCGAAATCCTTATGTAACTACAACACAACAGTCTTGAATAACTGAGAGTAAAGTAATTTAGTAAGGACATCAATGACAACAAATTAAATATTCAATTTTGTTTATGCAATATACCAGCTTTAAGATTTAATAAATCATTTTATTTACAAATATAATTAAGTTTGAAAATATTAACGATACATGTAACAGAAAATTTGATGAAATTATAACGAACAGTAACAATATATTATAATAATACTCAGTTTTTGACCTAAAAATGCGCGCGCTCTTTGCTATCTAAAAGAGCATGCGCACAAATGTAAATTTTGTTTGTTTTTGGAATTTCGCACAAAGCTACTCGAGGGCTATCTGTGCTAGCCGTCCCTAATTTAGCAGTGTAAGACTAGAGGGAAGGCAGCTAGTCATCACCACCCACCGCCAACTCTTGGGCTACTCTTTTACAAACGAATAGTGGGATTGACCGTGACATTATACACCCCCACGGCTGGGAGGGCGAGCATGTTTAGCGCGACTCGGGCACGAACCCGCGACCCTCGGATTACGAGTGCACGCCTTAAACAAATGTAAACTGGAAGTAGACATGAATATACTTCAGTGGACATTTTGTACAACATATTAAAAGCTCATCAGAATTTTTAAAGAGGCCCAACATTAGGCTGTACAATGACATTACAAATTTATTTATTGATTGTATTAAGTACGGTAAAATTTAGTCTTTACTAAACTGAAACAAAAAAGGTACACAGTGTTAATGTATCTCATTATTTAATATAGGCCTTACTTGATATAAGGCTAACTAATGTTAAGGCCTAATACAAATGGACTTATGCACATCTCTGTCTGTAATTAGAATTATTTTGTATTATTTTAGAAACTCTGCATTTAAAGAAGTAATGACGTATTTAGTAAGGACATCAATTTGACAGTAAATGTTTGGAGGCTTTCTGCTAGTATTAAAATATATCGAATACGTAGTATCAACGCAGAGTTTTGTACAGTGGTTAATGACACACTATACTAAACGATCAAAAGCTGTCAGGAGATATCAACGACACTCCCGTTAGTCTAAAAAGGATTAATCAATATAATAATCTTAATATAAATACTAGTTATTTGGGTTGTATAGGGCCCAAGCCCGCCACAGTGCTTGAGCTTATTGGTGCCTCTGGTTCTCTTCAAGTATATAAATAATAATAATAACACTTCAGCTACAATTAATGTAATTAATACATAAACTACCATTCATATATTTTCATCGAAGCGAATCACAGTCCGTTGTATATTTTATAACAGGTCTCTCAATTTGCAGGCGTTAAGAGCAAGTGATTTAATAGATGCTCGATAGAGGGAGCTGTCTATATCGACGTTCTTTGATGCTAAAATAATCTCAACTGATGAAAATTAATTTCAAGTGATTAATTTTTTCAGTAACTGCTGGAAAATAAGTTTGTATCTGAAATATCTTAGTTGCCTAATTTAAGTTTCAAAATTAACGATCCCTCAGTGGCACAGCAGTATGTCTGTAGACTTACATCGTTCGAAACCAGACTTCGATACCCACGGTGGGCAAAGCACAAATAGCCAATTGTGTAGCTTTATGCTTAACTTCAAACAATCAGTCAAAATTAACATTTTGAATTCAGAAAGAACTAGAAATATTGCTATTTGTTTTAGACATCCTTCCTTCTCAAACACACATATTTCCGGTAAGACTTTTATATCAAGTATTCAATACTTTCTTCACATTACATGAAGATTTAGGAACGACCAGAAGTTTCTATATTTAGGCAACAGAACAATTGTGGCTGTTGACATCAAAATAAGTACAGGCAGGCCAAGCTACAGCCTTTCTTAACCAAGAGAAAAGGACCAATGAAACGTAACTGTAGTCCCCTGCTGGTACAGCGATAAGTCTGTGGATTTACAAAGCTAAAATCAGGGATTCGATTCCCCTCGGTTGGCTCAACAGACAGCTTGATGTGGCTTTGCTTTAAGAAAACATACATACTCTCAACTGGGATAAATCTAAAATAAATTTAGATTAAAAGATTATATTAAGAGGAGTATAAACGAAATTTTAGGGATACCCGACAAGGGAAAGGAATATTGTTATGTTAAGAAATGGATCTAATAATTGGTACAACGTCACATAGTGATTTGTTATCATGTTAACGTGACTACGATGTGGCTACTGGAAATGTTTTATTCTGGTGTGGAAGAGCTAGGTATACGAATACCTTTTGAATGCTATTTACTGTTCATTTAGTTTAATTAACACACTGGTACTAGTCTGGTCACGTTATGCACAACTGCTGTTCTGGTATGTCTTATTTATTCACATTATAGTTTTAAAATATAATTAATTAAGAATATTATGATTAGGAATGGTTTTAACTAACTGGAGGCCCTTAATACGTTGACGCAAGTCACTTATACACAAATATCTATACCTTATTATTTCAAACCGTGGTAGTGAAATATCGCTGATTACGAATTTTATAATTATGAATTAATAACAATAATGCTTGTAGTGTTTCGGATTTTGTTTCTTAAGTGTTTTCTTTTTTGTAATTATATAAAAAACAGCTCTACCTGACTGTGCTGAAACCCCAGCAGCATACCAGATTATTTTATTGTTACCCTGAACACTAGTATTACAATTGGTCATGACAGACAGGCCTGCTTTATTACTGGGTGTACAAAGTACCTACTTGTTTTATGACGTGACTTTCTCTGCTTACGAAACTCAACAAGTTTCATGTAAAGGTAGCAACAAAACACGCACACTAAACTTATCTTACATTTGGTTGTTATAAGTATAGTGATTTTTGTAAAAGGAAGTTTATCCTCAGATATGCACTAAAGTTTGTTGCTTGATCTTACTTGCATTTTAATTTCTGTATTGTTGACACGATTGAGCGTAAAGTGGTATTTTTTTTGTTAGACCACAATATATCGGAATAATATTAGTAATGTAATTATCGAATTCAGCTCAAAGTCCTTGACCAACGATGGTTTATGAAATTTGAGCTTTTTATGATATTAACGCATTGTTAGGGAATCACATCTGTGTGTGACTTACAAATTGAAGCGATTACTGTCAATCTCATATGGAGGTCAGATACACAATTAGCACACACGTCTGTATATTCACCACAAAATTGAGGCTAATATCTTGTGCGACCAGCCCTACACTAATGCACGCTAATATACGCTTCCTTATGAATCCACTTAGCCGACGGTTGATGTCATCAAGAACTCGTCTTTACTTCTTCAAGATGGGTTACTTCAGCCATTTTCTGTCGGTTGGTTAGTTTTGCTGCCTCTTTATTCTTTTATCCAGATAATCCCAGAGAAGTTCTATTGAGAATGATATCTCAGCCGAATGAGCTGGGTATGTAAGAACGTCAGTGTTCTTGGCTTGGATGAGATGTTGTGGGGTCTGGTATTGTTGTGTTGGAAGAAACTAAACAGAGGTTATTAACAGATGAAGTACCAGTAGGTTGTAAGCCTTCATTTATGTAATATTGGTCAGTGAGATTATTGTCGATAATAATAAGTCTTCTGGCTACCATAAATTCTTCTCCTTACCATGACCCTCTTATCCCAAATGGCTCTGTCTCCTGGACATAACACTAACTGTTCGTTTTTCTCTGTGCACGGACTCCGCCATCAGCTCTTAGTCGTCTGATTACAGTGTGTCGGCTAATGGAATGACCTAGTGAATTTTCCTCGATGACGTCACTGTCAGAAACCAGTTTCTTAGATGCTGTGTGCCTAGATAGCGATCTTCCCGAGATCTGATCACGTAATTAGTGCTTGTCCTAGGCCTACCTGATGTTTCACCAGTCTGCCTGAACTACACAACAATCTTGTAGTGGTCACTCTTGAATATCCAATTTATTTATTGGCAGTCAGTGAGTTCACAGTATTCCTAAACTCTCAATGTTTTGTTGCAAGTCGTGGCATGTTTCCGACGATTTTCCACGTCACTGGTTGTTATAGAGATATGCCAACACATTTTTATACCATTTGTGCACGGTCGTCCCGTGAAGAACATGTAAATTGTTGAAATGCATTTGCAAGATTTTAGTTTAAACGCATTCTATACCTAAGTTGTACCACGAACATAACATATATATATACCCGTGGTGGGCAGAGCACAGATAGCCCATTGTGTAGTTTTGTGCTTATCTCTAAACAAACAAATAAACAGCCGAATTGGAGGTAACAATACATTTTAGTGGCACTTTTATTTTGCGCATAAATATATTTATAGCTTATTTCTTTATAAAACGAAAATCCGCGTCTTCAGCTTATTCTCTTGTACACAATTTATATTTATTACTAATGAATTAAATTGTTAAGTAATATATTCATGCTCCTGCGCAAAATATCAGGACTTGACACCACCACAGCTATATATCAATTATATAAGATTTGTTGTTGTTGTTGTTGTTTTATTGTTTTGAATTAAGCACAAAGCTACACAATGGGCTATCTGTGCTCTGCCCTCCACGGGTATCGAAACCCGAATTTTAGCGTGTAAGTCCACAAACATACCACTGAGCCACTGGGGGGCCTGTAAGATGTGAATAATACATTTCCTCAAATACAACTGGATGTTCATGAGAAAGAGCTAAATTCCATTAGAGATAATTTCCTACCATTATGAACAGAAAGCTACTTCTTCCTCAGTTAATACTGCAGATAACCAACTCGTACTCGGAATAAGTAAAATATATTTCAGTTATACTCATCTCATTTTCAGAAACAGCGTATTATCGGGTATGACTAACACATATTAAAAACAGTTAACTCTTCTTTAAGTCCAGAGACAAGTTAATATATTTAAGATACACCCACAAACTTCCTCAGAGAAAGTTAACTGTTTAGCAGACGGTCCACTCTTCAAAACAACTAACCGTTTCAACTTTGACCCAGAAACATTGAACTCTACTTCGATTACTCATTTAGTAACTTTACACTAGCTGTTGACATTTTATCATGAAGAAACACAACGAACTCTTTTCAATACATAGAAGCAATTATCTTTTGTTTAGTAACAGCTGATTAGACGGCCAGCTTTTCATCAAGAACAGTTCTTCAGAATTTATCAGTTTTTCCTTTAATACAACTAATTTTTTCTATGCTAATTGTTTTAATTAACCGTTGGACATAGCACTAAATAGAGACGAATGGTTTTACACCTATGAACTATAATTAGCGTAAAAATAACATAATTTTTTTATTTCTGTTTTCTCAAGAGGATCAATTTGATATGTTCTTTGTTAAACATTTACAAACCCAAATAAATTGGCGTTTGTCTCTAAAGAGAACCTTGATAACATCGCAGAGTTTGTTTTTCTTGTAAAACACACACGCACCAGTAACTCATTGAGTACTTGTGTATATATTTGATGGTTTTATATATTATTCAATCAAAGCATATATTCAAGCTATTCCGGAAATTCCCTGGTGTAGCTTGTGTTACTTCCTCAAGACTTAATGGAGACGTCATTGCACAAGTTTCCAAGTGTTTAAAGTATATATTAATGCCAGCTAGACTTCCGGAGTTTTATTTGGATTTCGTTATATTTATATGTCTGTGAGTGGGTGTTTGAAGAATGATCAGGTTACAGCTACGTTGGGAACATTGACCATTTCCGTTTTTAATGTCTCATTCCTTTTTAGTAAAAACAAACCATAATTTCAGTGTTACATATATGTATCCGGAAAGCAACTAAATCTTTAGGTAAATGTTGAAATTAATTATTAATTAGTTATTATTAATCACTTTTAATCAAAAGCTGAATATATAAGTCAAAACAACAAAATGACTAACAAATTAATAAAGCCAATGATTAATCGTAATATGACCAGAAGACCTTAATGCCATAAATCAATAAACAAGCAAAAAAGCAAACCATAATGTATCGAACCAATATTTGAGTATTTTCCTTGTTAACGATATTTTCAGCTGTAATTCCAACAATATTTCACGAGTTCGGGCCAACTTAAGTTAGTCCTAAACACATTCAGTAAGCAAGCTATAAGTGCAAGACAATTTAACTGAAAGAATATATTCCTAAATGATTATTCTGTTTTCAAAGGCCAACAATAACCAACTTCAGCTATTAAAATTTAAAAAAATAATAATATAAGATTATTTGTTCCTTCTTTGCGTTACACGAGTAACGTCAAATAATTAATGTATGAACGTATTTATTTTAGCTTAGCCTTTTGAAAAGACAAATGTATCGTTAAGAGCTTGGACTGTAGAAATGTTTAACTCAATAACGTGCTGAAATAATATGCGCGTATTTTCTTATAGTAAAGCCATATCGGGCTATTTACTGTGTTAACTCCGAGGGGAAACAAACCCCTCATGTTAGCGTTGTAAATCCCAAGACTTACCGCTGCCTCGGCATGTGACTGTTGAAATAAAGCAAATTTTCGAATATGTAAGTGAACATGTAATATTCTCGATTATCCGGGCGGCAGATAATCAGAGTCCAAAATCACAACAATAGAAACATGAATGAAAGGCTTAAGTGACAAGATTAAGCCACCAATACTAATGGAAACGTGTCTTTACCATAGCTAAAAGGCAAAGTCAAATGCACATATATTGTAAAACAAAAACAAAAATTAACAAGTGAAAATAAACTTTTAAGTAACCGAGATTAAACTAAAACGTAAGGTCGAGGAAAATAAAAAAAATAAACCGGAAAATGACCATACTGGTTTAGATTCGAGAAAACTTGACAAACTTGCTCATTGAATTTCATGATCTACAAAAACACCCTGTAAACTTAGTGCTTCATACTTAGCTTAATGAAACAGCTCAAATGACTTGGAATGTAGTATCTCTTTATCCGACCTTTAATATCTGTCATTTATTTATTCTATGGGAAGAGTATTACCATGATATAGATTATGTCAATTAATTGTTTATTTATTAGTCTCGAAACAGTTGGAGCATTCAGATTACTATGCATAATCGGTGATTTTCGGACAGGTTTACCTGGTGTCGCTCCTATTCTCTCCAACCAGCAGTCCCTAATTTAGCAGAGGGAGGACTAGATAAAAGGCAACTAGACAACACCACTCACCGCCACCTCTTCGGTTACTCTTTTTATCAACAAATAGTAAGATTTACCGTCACATAATGACGCCCACACTGCTGAAAGGGAGAGCATTTTCGGTGATGGGGCTTCGAGCCCGCAGACTGAATTAAGAGCCAAAAATATCAAGCCATCCCATGCTTAAACGAGTGATTCGCACGCTAGTAAAACCTAAAGTATTAATAAAGTTAAAAAAATGTCAATTAATTAGTAAATAGCTAAATGACATAATTGACTAAGCTCATCAATGTATGTCAATGAGCACCGCTTATAATGGAAATGAAAATGTATAAGACGTTGAGCTTTCGAAAATTTTTACTAGCTAAAGTGCTCGAGCTTAAGAATTAACGAATATCGATTGCCATTGTGGCTTGAACTCTGTAGCTAATGGATATGTGGGAGAGGAAATATGGGTGTTAAATACTGAATTAATTCAAATAAAGTGAGCTGTATTTATGAATTATACAGTTTTAGCTACATATACCTTGTAATACTTAAAAATAATAAAAGTAATATGAAGTCGCTCTATCAACAAGTCCATTTCCTAAATCGACCCACCATACAAATATTAGTCAGTTATTGAGTGTTTATGAACAAACAATCGATGAGATTGTTAATTCATACATCTCTGGAACAATGGCTCTTCGCACTTTGATTTCCATATCACAAATAGGAACTAAACAATAAAATGTTTTCTGTTTATTTATGTTATTAATTAAGAAAAAATAGAATTGCAAAAATACAACAGAAATATATAGGGATTGGAGACACTTGCTGGTTGCTTCGTGATTTTATTGAGTATAATAAAATGTGTTCAGTGTGAAGTATTCCATTGTTTATTCATTCCTTTTATGTCTCAATAACCGTTTAAAGCTACAAAATTCTCTTAGAAACGAATTAACTGTCATTCTTTAGAAACACCAAGAATGTAGGCTTATAAACATGTTTTTAGCAAATGATGAAAAAACTGATTGAAATATTGTGAAGGATACAAAGTGTGCTTAACTGAAGACGTCACTATATTTAGAGAGGATGAAATTTAAAACAACCTTTCTTTTTTGTATGGTGTAACGAATGTGCAGGGGGTTCATCAGACAAAGTCGGAAGAAATAATACAAGCATCGGCGATGGCTCTTCTTCGGATCGACGCGGTTGTGGCAAAAACATAAAATTCATTACGACTGCAAATATAATATGAAGCATATTTTTCAGTGTCTGATTTACCGCTCATCGTATCTTGTGTGAATGTGTATTTTCTCTGCTAACCGTCACTTTTTGTCTGATAAAACGTATATAAGATTGTAAATATCGGTGACAAAATAATAAATTTCGATATATTAAGAGGTAAAATCATGTAAATTAACTTCACATCATGAGGTTAAAAAACAAGCAAAACAACGCAGTTTTTGCCCAACAATTGTATTCAAAAACAGAGATGTTAGAGCCAAGGGGCTGCAGCATCCCCCACTGTAACTTATCTGACTTATATAGCACCTGTAAATTATGTTAATTTTCTGTGAGAATTTCCCCAGGTCCTCCTTCAGTCAGGAAGTGAGTAACGTCACGCAGTTTAACTATGGTTGTTTGGGGCAAAAATATTGTTTTTAACAGCTTCATAATTTGTTCTATATACTTCAGTTGCTGAGTGTCATGTAGGTAACGTTTACCTAAGCCTTATAAAACATTCTTATGGTAATAATTATATATTGACAAGAAAGTTTTAATACTCTAACGAAAATTCACCTCTCTTGAGGAAGAGTCAATGATGAGAGTGTGCTAATATCGATATCACTGCACCTAGAAGAAATGTTTAAAGTATTGCTGTTTTGGTGACAGGCATAAAAAGTGAAATCTAGTTCCTGTATACAACGGTAAGTTGTTAAGTTGCAACAAATCACAATCACCTGGGTGATGGTGACATTATTTATATTTGTATAATAGTTTCTAGTGATATTGCTCTTAGGAAGTTGTAAGATAAACTTATTATAATGTTAGCCAGAATAGTTTATAGTGCTGTAACTCAAAGTAGGTTGTAAAAGAACATTATTATGATAACCAAACAAGTCTTCAAACATTTCCTAGTGATATCGCTTTGATGACGTTGTAAAATAATTTTATTAAGATATTTGTCTAAACAGTTTGTAGCATAGTTTCTAATGATATTGCAGTGATAAAATGGTGAGATAATCGTATTATAAAATCAGTTTGGAGAAGCTGAAAATAGTTTTTAGTTTGCCCTAAGGACGTTGTAAAATGAAATAATTTTATTATTATTATATTCGTCTGACGACATTTGCGAGTAGTTAGATTCTGGTGATTTTGTGCTGACAAGAATATGAAATAATCTTATTATGAAATTTACCTGAAGGAGTTGTAAATAGGTTTCTAGTCATTTTATTCTGAGGAAATTGTAAACTAATATTACAATGTTATTAGTCAGAAAAAATTATAGAATATCTTCAATGGATATTTCTCTGAGAATGCTGTAAAATAATTTTAATATGACGTTTATCTGAAGACAATGCAGAATAGTTTCTAGTAATATTACTCCAATTGCTGTAAAATAATCTGATTATTAAACTAGTCTAAAGATAATGCAGAATAGTTTCTAGTAATATTACTCCAAGTGTTGTAAAATAATCTAATTATTAAACTAGTCTAAAGATAATGCAGAATAGTTTCTAGTAATATTACTCCGAGTGTTACTACTAAAATAGTAACTAATTACTATAAAATAATCTAATTATTAAACTAGTCAAAAGATAATGGAGAATAGTTTCTAGTAATATTATTCCAAGTGTTGTAAATTAATCTAATAATTAAACTAGTCTAAAAAGATACTGCAGAATAGCGTCTCGTGTTATTATAGTGAGGAATCTCCAAAAATCATCTCATAATCATGTTATTTTAAATATGTTGTAGTGTAGTTTACAGTGACACCGCTCTGAAGAAGGAATAAAACATCCTTGTCACAATATCAACCTGAAGAAATTGTACATCAGTTTATTGTGATATTATTCTGGGTAAAGTGTAAAATAATCATATTGTTTCTGGTGATATTGGTCTGAAGAAGTTGTCAAATGATATTATTATAATATTAAACCTTAGAACGTGCATAATGTATGGTGATATTATCCTACAAAAGTTAAGCAACAGATAGATGTAATATCACTGTGATAATGTTAAACAGTATATTCTTGTGCTTTCATCCGGAAAAAAGTTCGGAAATAGAGACATCACCATGCAGAGTAAAAGACCCTGGTCTAAAAATACCACCACTAAAATGGCAAACTTAGCAAACTTAATGTAATGGTAGCACCTTGAAAACATTAGACGAACAGCAAAGATAGCAAATTGAAGAAGTTCTAAAGAGTGCTTAATTTATACAGTATAACCGAAATAAGAGAATGTGTTGTTTTGGAATCTTACAACAGTAGCAACATCATGAAGGAAAAAAAAATTGTAACAGAGTTAACCCTGAAAAACGTTGGGAATATTACTCTTAAGTATGTTCAAACGTATCTGAATACACAATACAAACGGACAAATAAACCTTTAAGAGCATGTAAGGTTGTAAAAAGGAAATATATAAACTAATAATACTAGATCATTGAAAAAAATAATTTATTACACAAAACATTTAAATTTTCTATTACACTAACTTACCTTTATCATATAATTGCCACTATCACGTACCTAAATAATCCATTTAGTATTTGTAATTACTGTTATTATATTCCATGAAAAGAAGATTCTGGTCCACAGCAGTGAACACTGCCTGCATAGTAAACGAACTTAGATTTTAATGGTGAGCTTACTGCATTAGTTGAAGTAACGTCCTCGAATTCAAATGTTTGAATCACGTGAAAGTTTAGTCCGTTACAACTCCCTTGTTTAACCGTCAACTTTGGTTCGTTACGTTGACTTTCTGCACGAGCTACTTACCTTGGAGAAATGTTTTTGTTGTTTTTTTCATAATCAGTCAATTCTATCTTATTGATAGATTTTTTTTCATTTCAGATGGAAATTCATATAAGTACAACATAAGCATATGGAAGTTTATTTTTCTTTTATATTTGTGTATGCTACATTACACATTACTTTTACGAACTGGATTGTTTCGTCAGTGAGAGGTTTAGACAACATTATTTAAACATTATTAATCCAAATAAATCCAAAAACTAGTTTAGATGTAAAGTGCAACCATGAAGAAAACAGGATGTTTATAAAAGTGTCACAGAATGTGGGAAAATATATCATTACCAACAAGCATATCAAACCTATCCGCAAACGTACAGCAGTAAGCAAAATCTCTTTCGGACAATTAGTCTGCAACTTAAACGCTAAAAATTGGGGTTCGGTAGCCGTAGCAGGCAGTGGATAAATAACACATTATGTAGCTTTACGTTTAACAAGAACCAGCCAACTTTTCCTACGTACAATGTAAGAAGGATCCTCATTTTTAAATAACCATGGATAACTTGATTTACAATATTTGTTCGAATCGCATTTCTTATTAATCACTCAATGTTTTCTTCCTCTCAATGAAAACAGCAACTGATATGCTCGATGAACCACTATATTTATGAATGTTTATTAAACTACAACTGCATAAAGTTTTAAAGTTCACATATAACCATAAACACGTTTTGGTGAAAATTTCCACATTCAGCTTTTCCCTCATTGTTATAAAGAAGTAAATATAAATACAAAAGTTCGCGATTACGTCATTCAAGTCACAAAATTTGATAATAGATATTTAATGTTGAGGTAGTTTAAAAACTTTCAACATGCTCGACTTTTCTAAAGATGATAAAAATATAATCTACATATCTTCTGTAATGTACTGACGTGAAATGCACATGACAGTCCTGAATCTATTTTAATCATGATGCGGCTAACCCTTACTAAATATTAGTCTCAATCAAATATATCATAAATTTCATAATTAAGCATGAGATTCCTTAGTGGCATGATTCATAAACCCTTGAAACGCTTATTTTTGAAAACTCATTTGATGATTATCATTGTGGTACATTAGTTCTGGGCACAAATGTGTAGCCTTGTGTAGTAGTATGTCATAAAAAACGTTACAGTAAGCTACTTGTACATTTAAAAATGTTGTTTCTTCTTCCGTAATAGAAGCAACTATATTCTACTGTTTCTTGACTATGACAGTTTGGCACTGGGTGATTCTACTGCAGTACCGTTCCATAGGTGAAGTTGGTTGACTCTTTCTGCAGCAGGTCTCCCTTTAAGATATATAAACCCAGTTCTTTTTGTGGATGAAAGCAGTGATTACAAGATATAGATGCAACTTGTACTCAAGTTTAGCTTATCATAATTAATCCAAAATTAAATCAATGTTAATGAACCTGAATGTTGGCTTTACCTCCACACAAGTAATTGTGTTCAGCACTAATACTGTAGAGTATCTGATTGATAAATATTGTTAGTTATTGTGATACAATTATTACCAGACCACAGTAGTGTTTTGATCAAATGGAGAACTCAATAACGCACAAGGCTAACAACAAGGCTTAAAAGTGAGGAGTCCAAAGAACTTGTTCGTCTACGTCGATCACCTGTGGAAACTATGTATGAAGGGATACCCTTGCAAGTTGTTTATGGATGATGTGGAGCTAATCATAAGTATATTCACAGAGAGGCTATTGAGTTAACTCAAGCAACACCACATAGGGAGGTATCAGAGGTGTCTTAACCTAAACAGATGCTGTTTATTTTGGTGTTGTTTTTTTTTTCTTTTTGCAAACACTGGCCACCTCGAAATATATTCTAATCATCCTGTAGTGATTAATGAGTTGTAAAAAGATGTACTTTATTAACTTTAATATCCGTGTATTTGTGAAAACAAACTTGGTACGTATATTAAATCAATAACAAAATATAATATCTACTATTAAGGGAAATAGTTGAATATAAACACAGTAAAATAAAACAGGTCCATTGTAGCAAGTCAGCTAACTTCCACATCAATAGCCGTATTATGAACAAACAGAAATTACTTAATAGACTGTTGTACAAACTATTGTGCTTTAAACAGATAAATGTCCATTCGTTTACTTCGACAGCAAAAAATTAATCAAAAACATTGTCTTTATTCAGCCACATATTCCAGTTAATTTAAAAATGTTCTTGTAGTTTGCAAACATCATATACCTCACTCTAATTTTTTAAATACTTAAATAACAATTTTTATGAACTTGTAATTTGGAACACAGTAAATCTGTTTGCTAGTTCAAGTCAAATGTTAATTTCTCCAGAAGGCTTCATTCATGGAAATTATCTGTTGTTTTATCACCTTGTGTACATAGGATGGAGCAGAGCTACTTACAGATACCTGTAATCCAACCTTGTGACTGGTTGTGGAACATGAGAATAACTTTGGAATTTTCAGCAAGATTGTTTTTCTTATTTGAAAGAGTTAAACATGCTAGGACGTCCGGTCTTTATACTATCTAAATAACCTTTGACCTGCTGCTCAAATGCGTTTGTTTTGAAGGAGTATCAGCTCATAAGACAAGAAGAGGGACTTGTGCCTGGAATCCTAAAAGAAGGAAAGAGAAAAGAAAAAGAAAAATTTTTTCAAAGATTACAATAAAACATTAGCAGTATGCAAAAGTGAAAAACACTTGTCATAACACGAATTTTGAGGTTTAATGAATATTTGGGTTAAGTTGGAGCCATGAAATGGCCCTTAGAAACGTTTCTGTTTCATGGTAATTTTTTACACTTGCTTTCTTCAAAAGAAGGCTTGTGTGTGTGTGTGTGTTTGTATGTGAACCTTTTCCTTTTAAGTTATCAACCACTTGGTGTTTTATTTTACAGATGTAAAGTTTGTTTTTATCTTCTTTTGTTTACATATACTTTTATTGTTTTTTACTAGGAGTATGTATTTCACCACTGTAGTTGATACGAAACGTACTTAGATACAGAAGTTTTAACAACAATTTGTTGCAAAGTCTGTCGGTCTTGTCTATATTATTAACATTGTCTTATTTAAATAGTTCACACATTACAGTTTTTAAATTCTCAAGTTTGATCAACTAAATGGCAGCTGGCAAGAAAAGTAAAATAAAAAAGTTAATATCTGTCCATCCATTTTGTTATAGTTAATTTGTTATTTTACTTTGTATGTAATGTTTTTGATAAAAGAAAAAACTACAATATGGAGCTCACAATACTCATCTTCCTGTATCCAGGACTTTAATTCCCCTCGGTGGACTCAGCAGATAGCCCGATGTGGCTTTGCTATAAGAAAACACACACTTTTTCTTTACCAAATCACTAATTTTTAGCAAAAAATACTTTATCAGAAATTCTAATTTTTTTTCTGCACAAAAAACTTATAATGTTTAGTGAAAGTTTGGCAAATTTTGTGAAGATACATAAACCGTATTGGACGATGTATTGATACAACAATATCAAGACTTCTCGATACTCATATGGTATTACTGTATCGCGATACCTTTGGTTTTTACCTTTTACCTAAATGGAGCTTATTCGTTTATTTTAACTTTTAACCTCATCACAACGCAATACCCTTTAAAATTTGTACAATCTCTTTTTGTTTCGTTTATCCACCTACAACAAATTATTTCTTGTCTCCGATACTACGTGCACGAACGTCTTATTGTTGTGTAAACTCTATACCGTGTTCTTGATTTATTCTGGGATTATTACATCTCTTCGTTATTTATAGGTTTGTAGAAGAAAGTTGTCCTCGAAACAATGTATGTCAAAATAAGCATTCTTTCAAACACTTATCGTTTCTGTTTGTTCGTTTACTTTTCATCTGAACATTTAACTAAAGAACTTGGAGATTTGTAACTGTTTAAAGTATTCTATTCAATATAAAACAATACTACGTTTCAACAAACTCCGGTGTTATGTTAATACACAGGGAGACGCGTCGCAATGAAAAGAAAAGAAATTGACCGAAAATAAATCTCTGATACAAGTAGGCATAACAATTCACTCACCTCTAGACTTCAATTTTCCCTTCTTTCGTTCTTCTTAGAATCACTACACGATTTCATTCAACATATATTGAAAGTAAGTTCATGAAACTTTCGAGGGAGTAACTGGTAGCAAAAGCTACATTGACATTTTTCAGAAAAAAACAAACAACAGAAACCATCATTTATCTGACGGCTGTCAGAAAATTTAAACATTTGTAATTGTTATAATATTGAATTCAAAACGGTTAAAATTTTAGTCTCTAAATATTTCTGATTTAAGAGGAAAAATGTTATTAATGTACGATTTAGATCAATTATTATGACGCATATATTTCTTTAATACTAACATTTTAAATACATATTTTTGGTAAACACAACTTATCGTGGTGAATAATAACACTGGTTTACAAAGAAATTGAGGCAAGCACAAAATAGCTGTTTTAACCTAATTTGGGGGTGCTGAATTCAGATTTGAAATCCGTTTTTACTCATCACCTCTACTTTTTTAGATATGCATACTGTACATTTTGTACACATACCGTATATGCATTCAGGGTTAATTTCTAATATTGTGTGGCTTATGTCTTCTTTTTTAGTTATTATGCAATAAATGTAAATAAATCAGATGAAGAAATGCCTCCAAGGGAAGATTCTGCCAAGTCAATCTCTTCCGAAGATATTGACTCTTCTTATTCAGGAACAAGTGGCAACGAGCCACACTGGATCACGCAAGAAGACCTGAATGACCTTGCTCGTGATTTGTATCTGTCAAAACAGCCGTCAGAGCTCTTGGCTTCTCGGCTTAAACAGTGGAACCTAGTCCAGGAAGATGTAAGGATCACCAGTTTCAGGAATCGGAACAAAGACCTTGCTTCATTTTTCGACATGGAAAACAAGTTGTGCTACTGCACAAATGTACCTGGCTTGTTCACTTTCCTTGGTTTGCCATATAATCCTTCAGACTGGCGTCTTTTCATAGACTCTTCCAAGCGAAGTCTCAAGGCTGTGCTTCTGCACAACGGGAATAAATATCCCAGCATTCCCACTGCACACTCTGTCCATCTAAAGGAGTCCTATGACAATATGGAGCTTCTTTTAAAGGCTGTTAAATACAACCAGTACCAGTGGAGTCTGTGTGGGGACCTCAAGGTCATTGGTCTTCTTATGGGTATGCAAGCGGGCTTCACAAAGTTCTGTTGCTTTCTCTGTCTCTGTGATAGTCAAGCTGTATCCCAGCATTACAAGCAGAAAGACTGGGGGTCTAGAAGCACTTTCGTTTCTGGCGAACACAGCGTCAAGGAGAATCCTCTGGTTGACATGAAGAAGGTGCTTCTTCCTCCTCTTCACATCAAGCTTGGTTTGATGAAGAATTTCGTGAAAGCCATGGACAAAAATGGTGCTGCCTTCCAACACTTGTCTACTGTGTTCCCAGGTCTCAGTGCTGCTAAGCTCAAAGAGGGCATCTTTGTCGGACCTCAAATCCGAGAAGTGCTGAAGGATACTGATTTTGAGGAGCTTCTTACCTTAAAGGAACAGAGAGCATGGGAAGCATTTAAGTCAGTCCGTAGTGGCTTCCTTGGTAACACACGCGTACCAAATTACCAAGCCTTCACTGAGAAGTTGCTAAAGACTTATGAGGATATGGGATGCCGAATCTCACTCAAAATTCATTTTCTCCATTCCCACCTCAACTTCTTCCCTCCAAACCTTGGAGCAGTGAGTGATGAGCACGGAGAAAGATTCCACCATGACATTACGAAGATGGAGAGCAACTACCAAGGCAAGTGGAACCCCAGCATGATGGGAGACTTCTGCTGGATGCTCTTGCGTGACATCCCGGAGGCAAAATACACCAGATCATCCAAGAAAACACACTTCTAACTGTCTGCGGTACTATGAATTGTGTACATTGTGTCATCCAAGTATATTTATTCCGTCAATGTTCTTTATCTATTCTGTTTTATCTGTAATAAGCTGCTGCAACTGTTGAAATAAGCACGTATGTACTCTGTATATACTAAAATGAGACTATTTAGAAGCCAGAAAACTAGAGGCGATAGAGCAAAACTGTTTATAAATTTGAATTCAGCACACCCAAATTAGGAGAAAACACCTATTCACATTCTTGCCTCAGACAAAAAATATTTTTTTTTTGTAAACCAGCGTAATTTATTTTAAATAATTTTATTGTGATTTATAAGTACCTTTTGGAAAATGGCTATTATGATATACAAGTATCTCTGCTTTAATAAATAACAACAACTTATAACTAACTGTACGAATCTCGAACAATGCTAATATGTCATGCAAATATTCATGGTGAATTATTATTTTATAAATGAAAACTAAATCTAATTGATTATTTTGACTTTTACGCTACTGTCTATCTTTTGTAACTAATCCCCAGATTCCAGCTATTATTGTATTCTATTCTATTATTCTACAAATACTCAGTTCAGTGCGAAACTTAGGTTTTTATTATTTTTAAATTATTTCCCCGTAGAATAGCATGAATGATCGTTATGAATATATGTTTTAGCGTAGAATAGTGTAGTCATCGCGGTTATATTGTTGTAATACATGTATGAGGTTGTTTCGATTTGGTTACAGTTTTTTCTTTAGGTAATTTTCATAACAATTGGTAAGTGTGGCTAACAGCTGAACTTTTTAAAAAGTAAGACGAAAACAGAAATGAACTTTTTATTTAGTTAGCAACTTTGTTTGCAGTTGTTACTATTAAAATTTATTCAGACGAGTGTCCGATCTACTAAGTTACGATTTCAAATAGCAGGGAATTTGAATCTGAAATTAGTTTTTAATTAAATATTGATATGTATGAAATTTATGATATTTGGCAACAATATTAATACAGACAGTTTTCTTTCTTAACATAAATATATTTTAATATGCAAACAATAATGCAATTTATAATAACAGTTATTACAAATATTGGTTTATATACAAGAGATTTACAAACTTACAAACTTTATTGTCGGAAACTGAATATTTTTTTCAGGTAGAGCAAATTAATTCTATGTTGATACACAGGTACTCTTCTCTTGACAACTTTAAGCACGCATCAGTTTTTTATCAACGACAGTATCTAATCTCCTTGTAAAAATAACCTTCGAAGTAATTCATTGAAGTTGAACGATTTTTAATGTTCGAAATCTATAAATGTTCTGTTCAAATTCTGTTGTTTTTCCGATTAATAAGTATCAATTATAATAATAGCTTCTGTCTCTCGGCGCGTAGGTTTATATAGTTTAAGGCGAGATACTCCAATGTTCAACAATGTTCGTTAACAGGATAGCGTTTACGTCAAACAAATATTGTTGATTCTTACTCTCGGCAATCTCAACAATATACGTCACAAGCATCAAACGAAAACATGATGGAACACTATATTTGGGGACTGATTTACATTACAGTCGCAGGTCTCAAAAAACTTCTCACTTCTAAACATTTTTGTAAATGTTGGTTCACATGTTGTTTTATTCAGACCTTATGTAAATGAAAATCGGCTAACTTTTAAATTTCATTATTCAGGTCACAAAAGCAAACTTTGAAGGGAATAATGGTCATTTTCTGTACTTTTAAAACATAAGCAGTTAAGAAATAACACATAATATCCAGAAAAAAATTGTGTTACATAATGTTATTACTTGTTGTTTTAATAAACAATATCACTTACTTCTGTCACTTCACATGTGTAAAGATGACACATGCAACAGTAATTTATATGTCTAAATACTGTGCACCTGGAGGCTAGTATTTGTTGTCAGTTTAATTTTTCCTCTAAGGTAAGCTGCAGTAAGTATTTTATATGTTTAAAAATGTTAAATGTTCTTTATACAAAATATTTTATTTTTCTTATTACAGATGTTCTTTATTTCGTAAAAAACTGCATACGTTCATTTCAACATTCTGATTTTTTAATGTTTTCTTTAATTAATTAGGTTTTTTTTACCATTTCGTAAAAATATGCAAAGTCCAGTCCACTTAATTATAATTAATCTATTTATTTTTAATTATTTATAATTAATTATAATGTCTTTGACCCTAATATGTTCCCTAATATGTTCGTTGATAGGCCTAACTCACAGACAAAACTAAACAGTCATTTATTTGTTAATCATTAATTCTTTAACTAACTGATCAACCACGAGCTTTGACGTGTTTATGTAATACAGGTTTAATCCAAATCTTTTAAAAATTCAAGACGTCACTTCAAATCTAGATTCAAATTTGTTGAAGCCAAGCCTTAATTCAAATTCACGTTTACTAATAGTATTTTCTTCCATGCTGGTCTTCATATGTTTACTGTATTTTTATTTACTTTTTGCCCCTTAAACAAGGGGAATAATAAGAGATTTATTACCTTTGAACTGCTTATTTCTTTTGATATAGAACACAAAAGGTGTTGTTATAAATGTGATGCAAAAGCGTTTATAATCAGTTGTTAAACAAACGAACAGTGGTATTCCAGGAATTTGGAACAACTGTGCAATACCTCAGATTTTACCGAACGTTCAGTCTTTGTATATGGACACAAAGTTAAGGCAATGTTGTTATTGGTTGAAGTCACACGATATAATCAGAATAGTTTCTTATTATCGCTTCAGTGTAGTTTGCTGTTAGTTATATGCTAATATAGTTTTAACTTAACAACAAGACATAAGTTGGGTGAAAGGGTCGTGGGTTCGAATCCCCGACACACTAAACATGCTCTCACAGCTGAGTGTGGGAACATTATAATGTGACGGACAATCCCACTCGTTGGCGGTGGGTAGTGTTGACCAGTTGTTTTTCCCTCTAGTTTTACACTGCAACATTAGGGACGGCTAGCGCAGATATCCCTAGTGTAACTTCGGGTGAAATTAAAAATAAACTAAACCAAAAGACATCGCAGCCATAAGAAGCAGCTGGAAAATGTCTGCCGGAAGTTACAGGCACACTTCAGACCAACAAAAATGTAATAGCTATTTACAATTTCACGTGATTGGTCCAAGTGATTGAAATGGATGCTAAGTTCGAAAAATGTGTATAATAACGACTGTCCATGGAATGACGTCTTTCCCCACCACAACATCTTTGTAATACCCTAGGTCTCGTGTTTCGAACATGCCCATGTAGCGCGAGTAAGCATGTGTTTTCTGGTATCTATTATTACACAGCCAGTCACTGACTACGAATTTTGAAATACTTCACGAAGAAACATTATTTTTAGCATTCATTTTTCTTTGTTTTCAGTATTAGTTTTAAAAAATCTTTTTGTGCCTATAAAACACAAAGAATTAGACATCCAGATGTTTACTTACCTCTTGATAATTAATAATATTTTAATAGAAGTTCTATAATTTTATAAGCAATAAGAATATTGAAAACATGCGGAGTTATTAGCATATCACTGTCTTATATTTCAAAACGCTTAAAAGAATTTCATTTGTTACGTAACTTTTGCAGAAATAGGAAACGTACGGCACGTTAAATTTCGTGCTCGCGGTTAGAAGCATTTTATTAAACACGATATAAAAGAATAAAAAAAGACAATAACATTGCATAAGTTAAGAACTGGCTTTTCATAGATGAAAACATTTTCGGCATCTGGAAGAAAACTTCTTCCATAACGGATTCATTTCTAGTCCCTCATCTGAACCTATAGTCTATTTTTTCATTTGAACTTAAGCACAAAGCAACACATTGGGCTATTTGTACTCTGTCCACTACAGGGCGGATGAGCTAATTTTATTTTTTTAATCTGGTACAGCGGTTAGTCTATGGATTTACAACGCAAAATTAGGGGTTCGATTACCCTCGGTGGACTCAGCAGATAGCCCGATGTGACTTTGCTGTAAGTAAACACACACGCACATTTTTTTAATATTTCTGAAGACTCGCGCATATTTCGTTTCAAAAGTAGCTGAAAATAGAGAAAGAAACGGGAAAATGTCACCGTTTAGGCTAGGAAAACGTCACTAATACTTTAATACCCAAACACGATGAAACGTAATACAACAAAAAACATTTCTAAACTAGTTATTTATTGCAATAACAGCGTTTTATTCATAGCGTCGTGTGTGTGTTTTGTTGTTGTTTTCATCAAAGAGCACTGTTAACTTGATACTTGTATTTATATATATTACACAGTCAAGAGCATTTTCCAGCTATTTATGAGGCCAGTCAACAAATGAATGAATAGAATAATTTCAACTTCTATAAACTTAAAAAAACTATAAACTAAAGTTTCAAATTGTGATTTTTTTCCCTAAATTCATTTGAAATACACGGGTTACTTACCTTGATCAGATATTAATATCCAATACAAACCTTTGCAACAATTCCAGATCAAATTCAATTAATACGACGACATTCAAGGAACAGTTGATTCTTTACTATCCCTCTGTTTACAATGATTCTAGTCCTAATTACGCCCCAGTTCTTTTAAATACGCTATAAATATTTTTAGAATCTTTGGAATGACAAGTTAAACTCGCACATTTTACGTTTCCTTTGTTAACTTTATTTTTGATTATTAGGTGTTTGGTTTTAAGATTAAATGTATTTATTGAATTTTTTTTACAATCCTGAAATTACATGTAAAAACATGAACACTGTATACTTTACCGTAAACTTCAAGTTTATGATTATTATTCATATTAGTAATATATCTAACAGCACGAGGTAACTGTCTGATTTGGTTTGAATTTCGCGCAAAGCTACACGAGGGCTATCAGCGCTAGTCGTCCCTAATTTAATGGTGTAAGAATAGATGGAAGGCAGCTAGTCATCACCACTTGCCACAAATTCTTGGGCTACTCTTTTACCAACGAATAGTGAGATTGACCGTTACATTATAACGATCCACTGCTGAAGGGGCGATCATGTTCGGTGTGACGGGGATTCAATTATGAGTGCCTTAACCACCTGCGCCTACGGGCCAGGTTTTGTTTGTTTGTTTTGAATTAAGCACAAAGCTACACAATGGGCTATCTGTGCTCTGCCCACCACGGGTATCGAAACCCGGATTTTAGCGTGTAAGTCCGCAGACATACCGCTGAGCCACTGGGGGCTCCGGGCCAGGTAACTGTCTATATATATGTTTCCACATCTAGTTCTTTCTCTAACTTTTAAGTTTAATTCGAAAGATCAATTTTTTTATGGTAAAATCCTGCTACTCGGAACAAAACCTTGTTAGTCGAGGAAACATAACGAGAAATTTAACGATGAACTCGCTGGCTGACATTATCAGGTAAAATTAAGGGTTAAAACCCGTCAATAATTATTATGGAATATGTATTTGTGTGTTTAAAAGAGAGTTTCTCAAACTGTATTTCTAACGTTGAATCTTAACGGATACTTTAAATTATTTTTCGTGATTTCGATTGACACCGTTTTATTGTTAGCAGTGTGACGTAATACAACCGGAAACTCTTGAGACACGGCACTTGTCTAGGTTCCAAGCCTCGTGGGCCAGTACTGATGAAATTTATGTGACGCGAATTTTTATTCCAATAAACCAAAGACGTTCTTAACGTCCTAATCAATCGCACGACTACAGGAGTTTCAAGACATTTGAATAGTGGCGTGTAATGACGTGTAATGACGAACTGGGAAGTTGATGCACAGTAGAAACTAATTAGCTATTTTAATCACGTTTCTGTACGGTTTAACTTTAATCTTAAAATCGGAAGTAAGCGAACACATTATTACGAAAATACTGACCTAAAAAAATGGTTGTAAGAAATGTTAGCCAAGCAGAGATCAGTTTTATGGGGCACAAACATGAGAGGTATCTGCAGCTGAGCACGTACGCCTCTGTAAAACTGTAACATCCATCTGTGTATGTCTCTGTATGTTTATACACGTGTAAAACAGTTCACGAGTTTACACATACTACTTTTTCCACAGTTAAAAAGGCTACTGTATTGTTTTAAAACTTTGTCAAATATTGTGTAATTCGTTTGGAGGGAGGGTTTATTTCCATCCTTTTTTAAAAAGAAAGTCCTGTATTTCCTTAATTTGTCCTTTATGTCAGGAAGTCTTGTGAGAGAACGGCTAAAGTCCTCTCTCTCAAATAATGTTCTTTTCTTCTTTCCGTTAATATTTTAATGTAAGACATCACCTATATTTTATTAAAATTATTTACAAACGCGTAATGATCTTTAATTTTATAGCTCAGGCAAACTTTTACACGTATGAACAACAGCGAACTGACTAAAACAACCCTGACGTTACGTAATCCAACGTAGCGAATCTTTCACCACGTGTTTCTCGAACGAGTCGTTCTGATTTTGAGAAGCGCACTCGGAATGCTCAGCATCCCTCCAGCGTCGCTTTTATAATTCAAACATGGACGCAGGACGTCGTTCATTTTTACCTTGAAAAAGTGGTAACCCTAATTAGCCTGAAATAGAGCTAGCTTAAATGGAAGCTCTAAGAAAGTCAGAGATGGAAATTACAACTTTCAATCATTTTGGAACTTACTTGCTGGTAACTTTCCACAGTCGGGTAGAAGCTTAGGAAAGGTACATACTAACTGGAACCCGATAATTTAACAGTAAACTAGGTAATCCAGTTTATTAAGTCAGAAAATAGCCAAATACATAACATAAACAACAAACAGATCCTGATACCCTGTAGCACATGTTTAAAAGTATTCATATAAAAAGATGATTATCTGGTCAAAAAACGTTTACCGGATCTTTCTCTTCCCTTAAAGCGCTTTTGACCAACTTTTCGTTATTACTCAAGGGAACCCAAAACCAACTTGCTTCACAGTAACTTTGTTACCTTGAATGTAGTTTCTCGTGAGGATATCTTACGTTACACAAATGTAGCACCTAGGACGTACATACCGTAACAGTAACTTTGTATATACTCAGTCATTCGTTATTTTCTATTTGTTTTTTTTTTTGCTGTATGGAAAATATATGTCATTAAGAAACAAGAAATAAAATGAGGACGGAACGGTGTAGAAAGAGTTTCTTTATATTAAGTTTAAATTTTGCACTTTATCCATTATAAATTATTCTTTCCTACAAGTGATATTTCATTTCATGTCTCCTCAGAGAAATATGTTTTTTTCTCTAGTGTTTCCTCTCTTGATTTATAATCAATCGCCATACTTTCGTTTCTTTGTTAATTGACTTGAAACTTTGTAGGGTTAGTATACTTTTGTCCGATACACCCAGAAACCTTTTCCATTTCTGTTTTATATTTAATATTTTTTAAAAGGATTTTGTAGGCCTAATGTCTAAGAAGCACAAAGATGTATATTTCGGGTTCCTTTGTGGTCACATTTAATGCAATAAACGTGAAAATTGGCATAAATTTAAACTTTCATGCGTCCAGCACACTGACGTATAAAAAAGTTGGATTTAATTTGAGTCGTTTCCGGGGTGAGGGTAAAGCTCACAAAAACATATTTTTGGGTGCTTTGAGCAATTACTCGGCCATATTTTGATCAATGGTACATGAAATTTGGGACAAAAATACTTTTCCACGGGTCTCGCACATTGACAAAGATATTTTACTTCCCCATGTTTGATAGTTATAGGCGAGTCAAAGCGCCACTAATACCATAATTATGGCTCGACATGACCAAGCGTGTTAAGGCGTGCGACTCGTAATCTGAGGGTCGCCAGTTTGCATTTCCGTTGCGCTTAACATGATCGCCCTTTCAGCCGTGGAAGGGTTATATTGTTACGGTCAATCCCACTATTCGTTAGTAAAAGAGTAGCCCAAGAGTTGGCGGTGGGTGGTGATGACTGGGTGCCTTCCCTCTAGTTTCACACTACTAAATTAGGGACGGCTGTCACAGATAGCCCTCGAGTAGTTTTGTGCGAAATTCAAAACAAAAAACCAAACCAAAACATAATTATAAATTTTTTTGACAAATACTTTGCTGTATTTCGGTCAAGTTACATAGGATTTGGTACAAAAATACCTTTCTTCACAAGTCTCAATCAAAGGTATAGACATTTCTGGAATTTTTGTCTCACTCAGTTTTTCAGAAAGGAAAGCACAATTTGGGATTTTCTTGAACTATTCAGGTATATATCAACCAACTTACATGGATTTAGAACATAGATATTTTCTTGCTGATCCCAAGTTTGACACCATAAAAATCGTGGAAAAGACTGAAAAAAACAAACTATATAACAGTGAGTGGTAAAGACATGTTGCATTCGCCCGCGAATCTTGGCGTCTTCAATAATTTAACACTGTCCTTCGTTTCCTGTATCCGGAATGACCAGGTGGATAAGGTCCTCGACTCGTAATTTGAGGGTCGGGTGTTCGAATTCTCGTCACACCAAACATGCTCACCCTTTCAGCCGTGGGAACGTTATAACGGACGGTCAATCTCATTATTCGTTAGTAAAAGAGTAGCCGAAGAGTTGGCGATGGGTAATGAAAACTAGCTGCCTTACCTCTAGTCTTACACTGTAAAATTACGGGCGGCTTACACAGATAGCCCTTGTGTAGTTTTGCGCGAAATTCAAACCAAACCTTCGTTTTTACTTCTCAACCAACAAACACATTATTGTTTGTTTTGTTTTTTTCTTATAAAAGCGGTGCTGAAGAGTGTCATCTCTGTTATTGTTACCAGTCTTGGCTGCCTGTGTTCTTTCATTTGATATGTTTGACCACGTTAACTCTCTCGATTAATGTAATGTTTATTCGTTTGTTTTTGACTTCCTTACGTGTTTATTTATAAATATTTTCTACTGTTTCTTAGTTTTAATCTTTTAAACTTGTTTATTAAAAATGAAATGATGAGAATTACTTAGGTTCTGTAATGACGAAGTGACTCGTACAGTAACGTTATTACACACTTTGTGCGTACATTATTATAAATTTCCACAAGTGCGTATAAAGGTGCAGTTAATACTCTTATCTTGTATATATCACTATAATTCAATATAAATTAACTTACTGTAAAATAAAGAAATAATTACGTTACTTTATTGAAATCTAATTTAACAAAAACGAGTTTTCAAAACATAGGATTAAATATGTTTCATTCAGGCTATTCGTACACGCTACTTCAGTGGTTGTTCGTCACGAATGCGAGTCTTGGCGGCTCGCGGCATGTTAGCACCTGACTATTTGTTTCACTGCGGTTCACAATCATCACTGCCACAGGAAGGCTGGACTGTCTCACAGGGCATTTCAGGAGGAAGAATATTCATAAAGAGAAAGGTTTCTAACGCGACCTAAAGTCGAGCGCTTTCGAATTGTTTACTATTCTTTTTCAGGGAAACACAGATAATGTTTTATTTAGGGGAGAGAATCTTCCGAATCGTGTAATAATGTATAGGGCTATATATGGTTTTCAAGGACATGTGTATATTCTGTCTGTGTAATAATGTACAGTTGTCAGAACTACTCATGCAACTCCACACCACACCATCCCGTCCATTTAAAATGCAACACTCAAATCTCTCATTCTGTCATTTTAAGAATCTATAAATGTACACATTCATATCAAAGGCTCCAACCAATTTTGTTTCACTGATCTAAAAAAGTTAAAAAACCTGCAGAAGCATACTGGCTTATAGTATATGACATATAGCCATGAAGAATATAGAATGTATATATTTATAGAGAGAGGCATAAATAAAATAAGTGTGATTGGAATAACTCTTTTGTACTTTTATGATCATTGGTTGTTTGTACGGACTACATTTTCTACGTGTACTTTAGATATAGGAATATTTGTAGTTTAATCCAATACAAATCAGCTGAGATATTTTACGTAGTCCTACTTTCTACAAATGTTTCTCAATCATTGTAACTTGAATAAAAATAAACGTTCACGTAAAAATTTGGTTAAAAACTTATTTAGCGATACGTTAAAAAGTAAAAAAAATGAAAATAAAATAATACACTTAAAAACTGTTAGTGGAAAGTGTAACACAATTAGCAACATAATTTTTCTTAGTTCTTGAAAATGGTACGAGATATTGCAAGGTATGCTGCACTCTTGTAGGGTCATATTTCGCGACAAACACGCTGGAGCCGCCTGTCAGTCGTCTATTCGGCACGATATCACCGAGCTAGCTAGAATGATACGTTCGATATTTCATAAGCCTAACGGCAAAATAAACGATAACGAAATCGTGACGAACGTACGAATCTTTACATCTATAGAAAACCATACAATTAAATAAACCTATAGGTTCATTTATGTAAAACTGTTAGTACGTCGGGATATCCATTTTTTGTTACAAGCTTCATGATTTTTTTCTGCAGCTAGCAGCGTGATAACTTAGACTATACGCGTGACCGCTGACTGGATCAGCTCGTGCCATTTCCAGCAAAAAGAAGTGAGGCCCGGGCGCCCGTATGCTGCCCTCATGCAGCTGCTTCTGCTGCCAAGGTCAGCAAGGTGAGTGAGTGACTGTTCCCTCAAACCTGACCCTTACCGGTACACCTGAGAGGGATCACAAACAACAAGGCCGGTTTGTGTCTTTAATAGTTTGTGTTTTACCACTAAAAGGAATTATTATGTTTATAGTCAACGATAAACAACGCTTGGTTTATTTACTTGCTCTGTTTTCAGACTACTCGTACACGTAAGAAAAGTTACATTTGGTTATACAGTCAGTTCCACGTAATTAGAATAGAGTTTCTACGAGAGATATGTTTTTCAAAGTAGTTACAAAATATTAAACAACAAGTACAGAAAACTAGTGTATAAATCAAAGAATTGAAAAATAAAGGGTTAATAAAGAAAAATAAACGTTCCTCAAACCGAAAGTTATATAAAACAAATGTTAATAAACTTCTGATCGAAAGCAAACTAACAGTGTAGAAGTAAACTTAAGTTATAAATGCAGAAGCCAATTGCGCACAATAAATTGACAAGACATGTGTAATAACATATAAAATATTGAAGAAAAGAAGATGCTATAACGACTTAAATGCGTTGAATGTTAATTGAGTACCATAGCTTTTATGGATATTTTCAGGCCTAATCTCAGTGGTACAGCATAAAGTTCAACCAGTTTAGCAATTTCAAGTTTCAAATACTCTTCATAATGATAATAACAATGAAAATGATTTTAAATATTGTTGCTGATAATATTAACAAAGCCAATTTTAAAGAAAAACTGAGTGTATCTTTACTTACAAAACGGCCCGGGATGGTCAGGTGGTTAAGGCACTCGACTCCTAATCCAAGGGTCGCGAGTTCGAATCTCCGTCACACCAAACATGCTCGCACGTTTCAGCCGTGGGGGCGTTATAATATGACGATGGTCAATCCCACTATTCGTTGATATAAGAGTAGGTAAAGAGTTGGCGGTGGATGGTGATTATTAGCTGCCTTCCCTCTAGTCTTAAACTGCTAAATTAGGGATGGCTAGCGCAGATAGCCCTCTAGTAGCTTTGCGCGAAATTCAAAACAAACCAAACTACTTACAAAACACATGACAATAGGTATTTGCCCCTAAGCTTCATACAGCTAACAATATATGAAGTTTTTATGTACTTATAAGTAGTCATGCATATGCAGTAATATACATTCAAAAATAAAAATTAATCGAAGGTGATAAAGCATCATAAACAACAAACACACCAGCCGCCTATACGGAGAATAATGCCAATTACCTATCGCTCATTATCTAACAAACGTAACAATTCTATAAGACAATTTTGGGAGCAAAAAAATGTTAAAGAAATAAAGGAATATTGAAATACTAGAGAATAAACATTTATTATTGTTGCTATAAATTGTTTGATTGTTTCAGAAGTTATTTTGCAAAGCAACACAAAGAGTATAGTCGCCACTTATATTGAGGTGTTAAATAAGGGAGAAGGAATCTTATCAACAGCACCCACCGCCAACTCTTGTCCAATAGAATAATGGTGTTCAACCAGCATTCTTATAGCATACCAACAACTCCTAATGGGAGGTGCATTTTTGCGCCGACAGGCCACAAACCATGAACCCATCAGGTATACAGTTCGAACACTCTAGCTATAAGCTCATAAACATTTGCCATCCCGAGGAAGAGCATGGAGAAAATATGATTCAGAAGTACCGAACTATATGAAAAAGTGCAGAAAGAAACAGAACATAAGAAGTTTGCAGCAAAAAACACTGGGTTTAATATTATACTGTCGTGTTGTTGTATGGGATTTCACTTCATAAAATAAGTATCAGGTTTATAGCAACCAACTTACATGGATTTAGAACATAGATATCTTCTTGCTGATCCCAAGTTTGACACCATAAAAATCGTGGAAAAGACTGAAAAAAACAAACGATATAACACTGCCGTTTGACATTGATTTCAGTGAAAATTGATCGTTTTAGGGAAGGCTATATAACATTCCTTTCGGACACAAACTATTCGTACACTCAAATCTTAAAGATGTATTCGAATTGTGATTTTAGAATTTTCAAAAGGGAAATATTCCTTGTATTTTATGGCACTGGAAAACAAAGTAATGCAGATCAACGTGGGATTTTAAGACCATCTAGAAAGAGACCTGCAACAAGTCGTACCTTAGTTGTGGTAAGTGAAATGCATGGTCTTGTAATAGATGGGAAATCCATGATTATAGAAGTCAGTAGCAAATGCCGGAACACAACGTAATCAAGAACACGATACGATTCACCAAGATAAGATACTCAAACTCTTGTATTCTCATGGAATATTGGTGTCTGGTCGCATTTTGAATTTAGAAAATATGAAACTGGGACTAGCTCCTATAGATTTTTAATTAAAATTGTTTATTGATATCTGAATCACCTAACTCTGGATTAATATTCAAAATCTAATTTCTGTTGTTTAAGTCCTAAAATCTTGGTATTTAAAACATAATATCATGGTGTAGAAATACTGTACAACTGTATTATAACTAAACGTTAACAGTTTTCAATTATGTTTTATTCTCTAAATTTAAAAATTAATCTTGGCCTGGCATGACCTAGCGCGTAAGGCGTGCGACTCGTAATCCGAGGGTCGCGGGTTCGCGCCCGCGTCGCGCCAAACATGCTCGCTCTCCCAGCCGAGGGGGCGTTATAATATGACGGTCAATCCCACCATTCTTTGGTATAAGAGTAGCCCAAGAGTTGGCGGTGAGTCTTGATGACTACCTACCTTCCCTCTAGTCTTACACTGCTAAATTAGGGACGGCTAGCACAGATAGCCCACGAGTGGCTGTGCGAAATTCCAAAAACAAATAAACAAAAATTAATCTTTGAAGTTAGACCGGCCCTTCAAGGAAACTGTGGTTTAAATCAAATTAATATATTTGCTACCTTTTAGATGGTATGCTGTGTTATACCAGATGTAAAAGTCAGAAATAAATGTCGCTGAATTACTTATTGTTTTTTCTAACAATGTGTATTTTGATTATAATTTCTATGTTATTAAATAAAAAATAAATAATGAACTTTCGATGGAGTGTCTTTGTTCTAGTTCTTTGGTACACATCCCTGTAATCTCTATATAACACTAGGCGGAGCCTAGAATGTGTAAGTTATTGCCACATAAAACCAACTGAAGGGTAAGCGGGTACGGGACAACGCCCAAGAACAGTTCATAAACGCCCTCTATGTATAATAGTGTGTCTGGATTGAATAACATGCATAAAAGACTGTAAAGAAGCTACAGAAGCTTTCTTTAATACTATTATAAACTATTAGTTCGAGGCTTGCAGTGCCTTCCTAAAATATTCAGCTATTAATACACGTAAGTGTCAGTCATCGACACGAACTACTAGTCTGAATTTACATAACTTTCTCCAGGATTAAAAATCACATGTACGATAAATACGCTAAGACTTTTACTGAATAGGGTTTTAAAATAGTCCCATTTGTCCATCGTATATGCTGTATGGTCGGATAATTTTATTCAGTAAAACATAAAAACTTTCAGTTAACCAGCCAGTAGAAAATTGTGCTTTATCATAATAAATAATAGTTTAATTAATTGAGCTTCTAAACGGTATAATCCACCCTAAGTACTAGAGTTAAAATAAAACTGTAATGATTGAGTCTTCAGATAAATGTACTCCACATGTACATAAATATTTCATTATATTAGTTTATTTGTAGTAATAATGTCTTAAATTATCCACACTACAAATTTTAATGCTTTTTCGGTTATGCAGATAACCCTTCAGTCACTCTAGCTCCCGATCGTATTTCTCGACCAGAATCACAGATAACCCTTCAGCCAGCCTAGCTCCAAATTATACTGATTTACCAGTTGCCATCCAGACTTCGGATTACGTTGTCCTACTAATAGTATGGCTAATCGTTTAGCTATCCAGGATATACATTATATTTCTTTACCAGCAGTATACGTAACACTTGAGCTATCAAGGTTTCAGATCTTATTACTATACACGTAGCACAGATAATAATAAGATAAAATAATGAAAGTCGTAATTAATATGGCAGTTAAAGCCATTTCCTGAACAATAAAAGTTCGAGCTGAATCCATTAGTATCTGTTACTAGTGGTAAAAATCATGCCATGTATAATAAAAAAACAACAAAATATCTGAAAAACAATGGTAAATTAATTTATATCTGTGTTTACTGGCCAAACTTTGCCCGAATAGTATGAAGATAAAACATTAAAAGCCTTTGGTGAATCTAATGGGTGTTTCATTTTACTGGATAAAGCAAGGCCCTGAATATTAAGATTATAAAACAATGGAAGATCATATTGAATTTAATGATATCTGTATTTACTGCTTAAAGCTATTTTGTAATTGTTAGAAGATAAAGTAGTGTCAGTCTGTGGTGAACCTTTACTTGTCTCTCCTAGCTGATGAAATACATTCCCTGAATAGTTAATAGTAAAAGTCCGTGGTAAATCCATTGGTATCTGTGTTTATTGACTTAATCCATGCATTGGATAATACGAAAACAAAACAAAATAATAAAGACATACCGTGGTAAATTCATGGATACCTGTATTTACAGGTTAAATGCACGCTCTGAATAATAGGGAAGCAAAACGTGAATGCATGCCACTATAATTTCACTGACATCTGTATTTACTGATTTAACTCATAATCTGAATACTAGGATTACAAAAGAGTGAATACATGCCGTGGTAAGTCCGTTGCTGGCTGAAGCTATGTTCTGAATAGTACAAATATAAAACAATGGATGTTCATTATAAGGTTAATTTAATAAGATAAATATTCAGTGTTCAAAGCCATGTCCTGAATAGTGAAAAATACAACAATGAGAACCCGTGGTGAATCTAATAGATGCAAACTTACTGTTCAATTTATCTTGCTGAATTAATGGTAAGAGATAAAGTGGAGAAAGTACGTAACGAATCTACTGTGATTAGCGGATTTTGTTTAAATCGGTACACTAAATAATGAAAGTCCATGGTAAATTTAATGGTACGTACGTTAGTTGATTAAAGTTTGTTTGTTTGTATTTAATCATAAAGCTACAAAATGAGCTATCTGCGAGGTGTCCATCAAGGGTATCGAAACCTGATTTTAGCGTTATAAGTCTTCAGGCGCCACTATGGACCACTGATGAAAGATATATTCTAAATAATAAGGAGAGATAAATAGAGAAATTTTGTGGTAAATCTAATAGTTTAATTGTTGATTAAAGCCATGTCTTGAATAATTAACAGATAAATGGTAAATTTCCGTGGTACATTTGCTAAGATCAACGGTTACTGCTCATAACCATGCATTGAACAGTAAGAATATTGAATAGTGGAATTCTGGAGTCTCTGTGCTGGATGGTTTTTAAATTCATCCGGTTTTAGAAGTTCAGTTGAGTTAACATGGTTAGCTATTACAGTTCCAATACTGTTAATGGTGGAAATAGTTTATCATGGCTTTTTCTTTACATTCATAAATTTCATATGAATACATATATACAGTATAAGAAATAATTATGGAATCCAGAATAAAAGACAAATACTACGGGAATGACACCCATATCTGGGCGCAAATGAACTACACCAGAGTAGAGCCATGTAGTTGGTAGTTGACACAGTTAGTGGTTGCAATTCAACAGTTAGAAAGTCTCATTTCAGTTATAAAGGATATAACAGTACAGACTATGTAGTTTCATGTCAAATTTGCGAAGGTTCGAAGGTCAACCAAGAACTCAGCTGTTGAGAGTAATACAAGACTTTTGGAATAATATTCTGGAATCAAACGTTGGCAGAACGTGTGTCTTTATGCAAACGTGATGTAATGCCCCTTACAAAGCAAACGTCTCACGTACAAAATGGTACGTTTTAAACTTAGATTTTCTATTCTCCGTGAAAATGTTTGAATAATTAAAAATTAATCATATAATTGTCATTACTTGTTATGTGTTTCAATTATTAGTTCCATTACTGCACATTTTCATGTTACCTAATTACGAAGTATGATAGTACTTAAATGGTGGAGAATCGATACTTTCCAAACAGTTCACGCGCCATAAAACTATCCACCTATTGAATTTCTAAGCGAAAAATCTAATATCCAAAGTATTGGTTACGATATTATATATACATATATATATTAATAATATGCTAAAAAGGTCACTAACGTTCCTTGTATAATAATTCAAGAATTTATAAAACAGCAACTTTTCGTCTACTACCAACTTGATGGTTGTGATCCGTATGACTGAACAGAGCAGTTTGAATTTGCCACCCAAAGTAAGAGTTGAAAATCTTTTAAAATCTGTCCAACTAGCATCACTTTACTTGTTTTATTCAACACTTCTTACAGTAATTCCACGAATAACCGACGATCCTTACTTTCTGTTAACATTTCATTTTTTTTTCTCCTATATATATCTTACAAAATTATTTTACACCCATTAAAAACCAGAATTTTTTTGTAGTATGATTATTAATTTCGAAATTTCCAAAATTCTAAAAACAATGCTAATTTCGTCTATTTGGAATTCATACTTGTACTCACAGACACCAATCCCGTAGGTATTTGAGCACCCAAAAAATCTGCTAATGAAATTTAATATCCAAATCTTTTAAAAACGTTAGCACTACTGCATGATACGCTTAAATTTTTCCAAAAATATTTTATTTATGCAAAATGAGATTATTCTGATTTTAAATGATGCGTTGTAAAAAATATCGTAGTACTAGTTTTGATGCGAGTACGTCTGTAATATAGTAATCCATATAAATGAATGCATTTGGTAGAGAACCAAAATGTAATACATTTTATTGAGTTTAAATAATGCAATAAATGAATAAACTTTTCTTGCGCTTAAAGTTACCTGTTTATTTATTTGTGAACAGCTGTATTAGTTGATGGTGAGCTTACGCACCCACCTGCATGTCTGTTTTTGTCCCTCCTCATCTGGGCCCTGAAGCCTTGTCCATAGAACGTGGCAGGTGGAACTTGGCAAAAAGCCATGAGTAAATAACGTAAGCACGTGCCCAACACCTATCACACACGCGCCTCGCGAACATATATATATAATCGCACTACTTAAAAAAAAAAAAGAGAGAGAGAGAGAAAAAGAATTGGCTTGGGGCATTAAAAAAGAACAGTAGTTTGGGTGAGGCCTAGTCTGGATGGTTAGAAATGACTACAATGTTTAACACACTCCTAACAGCTGTAGGTTTAGAATTATGGTAGCTTTCTAGAGTCATCTCACGAACCTTAGTTGTGGATAAACATCTTTCTGTATTAATTTCATACTTTTTTAAAAATACGTTGAACACATCTTGCTTGATTGGTAATCACATTAAAAATTCCTAAAAGTTAGAGTATTTGTTACTGAATGAGATTCATACTTATAGTTTGCACGAATTACTTAAATAAAATAAACAACAATTACAAGTTCATTTACTTTGTCTCGTTCTCACGATAGCAGTCGTTGCTCACGTCGAATGGTGGTGTGCAGTGGGTATGGACCACAAGTTTGGGGTGTAAACAGGGCATGGACCGCTATTATATATTTCGTATCCAAGCTAGTTTGATGAGTCCTGGTACCAGAGAAAAGCCTCGCCACCAGTGTATATAGTATATGTAGTGTTTTTTGAATATTATTCTTTACTTTCACTCATAAGTTCTTAGAATTACGTCACTTAATAAGCGACAAAGTATTTATTTTTATCTTTCAGTATGAATGCTGTTTTATTTTTTAACACTGTTAGCGTAAGATTTTTCTTAAGAGCACGTGTTATTTATAGAATTAATAGTTTGACTGTAGATTCAAGTATGTATTCTAGGATTTCATTTCTAGTACTATGACTTTTGGACAGAAAAAAAGACTTTAAAATAATAATAAAAGAGCCTTTACAAAAGAGTAACACTTTTGTGATATTAGAGAAAATGGAGTTTAATAGGAGGCGTTTTAATCATATTTCACGAGCTTAGAAGAAATACGTGTCTTCTCAAGCACTTATCTTTGTTTATAAACATCTGTCTTTCTTTTTATCTATATTAAGTAGAATAAGATATTGTTTTTAAGGGTTATTAGAAGTATCAGAAATTATCCCTTGATGACGTATTTATAAGCTTAAGGGCGTACATCGCTGAAGTTAAGGGCTCGATTCGTATGTTTAACACAATGCAGATAGATAGATCATCATGCGATTTACCGGTAGTGTGTGATCAAAACAAATTCATTCCCTACTCAATTGATTCATTTTCGTGTTTATTTCATTTTATTTTTATTTTAAGAGTTTTTAACTGTCAAACGACAGGTTTTTCTCTGCCGATGTCTGTTGAAGACTTGTCATTCATTTTAATGTATTATTTGCAGGTCCCCACGGTTAAGCAGAGCACCGTGATTTGCAAGGCCATATGGCGCGTGCCAGTCATTGTCTGGTAGTGCAAATAGCCACGTGACCAATCCACTCTTCTCCGCCCACACGCCGCTGGCAGTAAAAGATAGAAAGAAGAATAAAGGGTGAGGCAAGGCTTTGTCTCGTTTCTCTAGAGTCTAGTGTAACAACAATCTCTTATTTAGCTGTCATACAAGCTTCTCTATGTCGTAAAAACTGTAGAGGGCGGTT
Organism: Carcinoscorpius rotundicauda; assembly: GCA_011833715.1. Lineage (NCBI taxonomy): Eukaryota > Metazoa > Arthropoda > Merostomata > Xiphosura > Limulidae > Carcinoscorpius > Carcinoscorpius rotundicauda. Next base: position 56,869,907 of record CM022395.1, read on the forward strand.
TTTCTATTATTCAAATACAGAGGAGTACTTGTATTTATTTCACCATCAATATTTTATAAAGATTTTTGCAAGCTTCAAAATTAATATTAGTGAACTTTGTAATTAGTGGAAAACCACAGTGAACGGAACAAACTGTCTTTAGTTTGATATCGGAGAAACTCGTTTCGACTTGTTTCGTGCGTTCACTTCAGTCTTGTGTTTTCTCTAATATCATAGTTTGCTCCATTTACTGTGGTTTTTCACTAATTTATAAACTTTGTAAGGCTAATTTTATTACCTTTGAAACATTAATTCTTTGTCAGCACCTTTGAAAAAGTTTGTTGTTAAGCGCTAAGTCAAACAATCGGCTGCCTGTATTCTACTCATCACGGGTATCGAAATCAGATTTTTACGCTATAAGTTCACATTTTATCGCTAAGAAAAGATATAGAGTAAAGAGTGATTTTATTTATGTATTTTATATTTCTATACCTTTCTGAAGACGACATGCAACTACGTTGAAACGTGACTGAAAATGTTTTTATTTCTCTTTCTATGCCATTAAACATCAGGCTACACAGTTTAGAACCTTCAATGGAAACTTACTCGCAGGTGGACTAAATGAGTAGATCCAAGACTCCTAGCGATCAAGTATAGCAGTTTTTAAGTTTAATCTCCACAACAGGGAGGGCAACTGGCTAGCAGCATCCACTGCTATATCGTCCAGCTTCTTGAACCAAAAACGTAATTTACTGTCACTTTTGTACTTCGTCCAGAGCTGAAAGCACTAAATAAGTTCAGCGGAATCTGGAATAAAGAATATTACGATATGTTGGCCAACGTGTTAACCGCTATGTCAAGATGTCATGTGACTGTCACATTATTTTAATTTTAGACTACGTAGTTTATTAAAAGTAACTTTCAGGATATTTTAACTTTTTATAAATAGACTTAGTGCCGCATTAAGAGTGAGGCAGAAGGACCGACTGCACTAAGGCTCGGGCCACTTAGAGTTCCCCAACGAAAGAAAATTGTGAATTTCTTATTCACTGTATGTACTTGTATTTGTTGGGGCGAGGGATGCTATTCTATCATCCCAGGCTAAATCTGGATTATATTAGATAGAGCCCCTGGATACAGTAAAAACATACAATGTTTCTAAAAACTAGTTGTGAGCAATATTTTTCACAAATATTTAAGCATATATTGCGTGAATTAATTTTGTTATATTTAAATTAAAACTTGCTTGTTTTGGCTGCGCTTTATCATCATAACATTCAATAATTTTAAAATAGCAAAAAAAAAAGAAGCGAAAGCACAGTCACTGTTAAATTAAACTCTGTTTTCCTAACTATTTACTTCATATTTCAATATGAAATCCCACTGAAATTCATATTAATTATATTATAATCTAATTATAAATATAGAGTATATGAATGAGTGTGTGAATACGTGTATAGTCCTTAAATAAACTTAATACAGCTATGTAACCATAATTTTATGGGATGTCCTTTTAAAAGTCCAAAAACTAGTAAGTTTTCATAATGTGGTTGTTGATGTTAAAATTAACGGAGATTTAATCATGTAATACAACTGAAAAGTGCTTGAAACGTACGTGGTAGTTCATCTTTATTTTAAAGAATATTTTTTATACCTAAACTTAAGCTTACACTTATCAACACTATAATATCATTTGCTGTGTATTCTGAGTAAATAGAATTGTGCTAATTTAATCATTAAAAAATAAACACCGCTATCACATTTTCATGTCTTTATATTCTGTTATTGTCTTAAAAAAAACGCAGTTTTAGCAAGGAATAAAAGGTATTAGGTATTGCTAGTATATTGTAATGTAATTTCCTCTAGTGGTTAAATTAGGCAATTGAACCACTGCTGTGAGAATATCTTGTTCGGATGTTTAAGTGTCAAAAGACATTTTTTAAAGCAGTGTTTGTATGGTACTTATCTATTTTCCATTAATGTAAAAACTAAAGGTCATAACATAGTCACACATGTTAAACATTTGTTATAAAAATTGAGTTTTGTATTAAATTTTATGCAGATTGTGTACAGAAAAGAACAGCAGACAAACAGAAAAAAATTATCGTCTAACTCTAGCAATTTTATAAAATCTGAAAGAATCCTACAAGCTTTTTTTTTTTGGTAATATTTTGAGTCAACGTCTGGGACTATAGTACATCATCTCAGCCTGAAATAACACAAGCGTTATGAACTCGACAACTTCTAGCTTCGTTTCTAAACCAATCACCGTTCTCTACTATATCAGCTGACAGTAAATTTTCCCGCCTATCACTTCTCTCCCCTTGTATTCTTGACTTAGGGTAACACCGATTGGTTCAAAAAATAACGGTTGAAGCCGCTGTTGAGAAGCATTACCTTGAGAGTAGTTTTTCCTGAAAAGCGCATAGGGTCTTACGCGTGCTACATTTGAGCTCGCTGCAGTAGTCAGTGAAAAATCTCTTTTTCTGGATTGTGAACTTTGAAAGCATTCATACATAAGTCTAAAAAAATCACCATGGGTAATATTGACTTAATAATACCACAAATTAGGCCAAGTAGCTTAGGAAGTCGAATAGGGATTAATGATCGATCACACTTACTGAATTTGCGAGCTCGTCGAGCGCTGTTTGGTCAAGTGGATCACGAAGAAAACCTTAGGTTCGTCCACGAGGAGTTAAATAAGATCCACGACGAAGATGAAGAAAGGTGGAATTTTAATTTCAAAACTGAAACACCAGTTCCATGGGGGTATTTATCGACACTGAAGAAAGACAGAAAAAGAGTTCTGCTCCGACCTTATTATAAGACAAAAAGTCTTCAGAAGTGTAAACCATGTGCGAAAATAAATTGCTCTAGTCTTCTTGAAATCGGGCTCCAAGAAGAGCCTATGGTAAAATTCAAACGCTCTGCCTGCTCCTCGAACATAATATTAACAGATCCAGAACAGAGCTACAACCCAACTTTACAACACCAAAAGAAAATTACCGGTAAGCATAATACCTATTTATATTTAATTCACAACTTTTATCTGATTGTTTTATTGTAGTTAATAAATAATGTATGTAAATTTGTTATTACTTTATATAAGGTTAGTTTTCCAAATCAGTAGTAATAATAGTAACACCAATATTATTATTATTATAATAATATTAATAACTTCTGATTAGAAGTATGCCAGTTGTGTTAATTAGAAATAAAACGTACATTGATAAAGTTATGAATTATCGAATCGAAATTTGTATAAAAACTGAATAGAAATACATAATGTCACGAATTAAAATAGAAGAAAACATTAATAGTACATTTTATTGGATAACCTGACCGAAAACAATTTTGAGAGTATTAATTCCAGTATTTCACGAGCTTGGGAAATATAGGCAAACTAGCTCCAAATACCAAGCTCATATTGGAAGAAAATAATCTTAGTTAATAAGCTATGTTCAGAATTATTTTAAATATATTTACTGATAGTAATAAAATTAACTTTAAAAGAAATCAAAGTATGTCATTAATTTCTAAGCACGTAAAATAAAAAGAGAAACAACAAATAGCTATTTGTTTATAAGATACCACAGTTTATCAGCAATACTGTAATATATTTGAATATGCTTAGTAAATCGTAAAGTCGTAATCTTTTACACGTTAGCACTTATTTCTAGTAATTCACATACAACAACAATAAAAACTGACACATATACCAAATAGGTTAAAGACATATTCATACACTAATCAGAACTTGCTGTCAACATTCTCTCAGCATCATTTGTTCCCATGAATTATAGAAAAAGAAAAACAAAAGAATTAAAACCACAAAGGCCTGACTTTGCTGTCTCAAGGCAGTCTCTCTACGTATATAAATAAATAAATATGATTATTACTACTACACGTTGGAAAACAGAATATTAGTGTGGTTTTTGTTGCTGTTTTTATAGAATGGGCTTTTATGAATTTTTTTTATAAATATAATAACTGGGATGTTTTCTCTTATGTATGTGCTTTCTTATAGCAAAGCTACATTGGGCTATCTGCTGAGTTCACCGAGGGGAATCGAATCCCTGATTTTAGCGTTCATGTTAATTATTTTACAGCCAGTTGTTTGATGCATAATGCACAAGAAAAGTGTTTGAAACTTTGGAAACGGAGTTCCCATGAGAGGCAAATATGGATCTTTAATCAAGTAATTCATTGCAAAGACAAAAAATCAACAAATATTTAAGTTAGGATTTTAATGTGGAAACAATATTATGAAATGTAAATTTAAAATTAAATGCAAATAAACTTAGTAACGTTTATAATTTTTCGTTTTAAATTTTACTTTCGCCCTCAGAACTAAATCTAATAGTGCAGAATAGTGTTTAAAGGATTGAGGTGTTAAAATCTAATTTTGGTTGATTTATTGAAAAGTAAAAGCATACTTGTGATGTAGAGCAGAATATGGAGTAAATGGCATCTATCGTCATATTTATGATATTATTTTACAGCTAAATTAAATAATTTGGTAAAATTTATACATTTTATTTTACTTTATTATTTCAGTCGCATATTTATACGGCCATAGCAATCAATTTTGACCTCATAATGTGTATACAGTTTGCCGGTCTTTCATTCTTTCTATCTCTTGTGTTTATTCACATCATTTGCTGATTCGATCAATTTGTTATGTTGTTACAAAGTACGAAGAAAGCTTACTTTATCTAATTTAACTAAAAATTTCCTGCAGTTATTGTCGTGTTACTTTTTCTTTTTCTAATTACTGATGGGGATACATTGCTTTTTACTGTTCCCCAGTAAGACCTGAGAGACTTCACGGAAGGTGGAGTTATACAGGATGTTTCTTTATATTCCTGAAAAATCCAGTTTCTGGATGGCCTGTTTTGAGTGTAGTGAATGTATACTTGTTTATAGCGCCAGGAAGTAATGGCGTTCTTCCTTCACGAGGCACGGTAACCGTGGTGTTTAGTTATTTCTGGTATTGTTCGTTCTATATAAATATTAGTTATTTAAAATATTCGTTGACGTTATTATCTGCAAAGGCAAGAGTGGTTTTACACATAAAGTGCTCTCATTGTAACTGCAGGATCAGATATATAAAAATGTGAAACTAATAGGTTGTAGCATTTCTGGAGACATGAATTTAATGGTGTGAAATGAGTATACATTTATATAATAGTGTAGGTCGTTATAGCATTATTGACCGTGTTTTGGACCCATGATGTCGTAGACTACAAGTATTTACAAATATAGTTCAAAATGACTTAAATGTTTTTATCAACTTCAGTAACACTTAACTGCGTTTTGATTCAGACTGAATTATGAAAAATTATTGGCGTTTAATTTCCCTTGAAATTTCTACTTTTACTTATTATAAAACACTTAGATGAATTAGAGTATATGTTTTGTCCCGAGTTGTTTTTTGTTGTTGTTGTACTTCGTGTGTCTATATAATAAAAACGCAAACTTGTTACGAATTTTATTTTGACTAATATTGTTAGTCATGTGTGTACATAAATACGGAACGTAGAACATTAACATTTCACTTGATACTCAACCCCGAATGGATTTTATCGTATGGAAAACATGTGTAAGGAGATTCCCATATACAGAATCAGAATAGCGATTTTTCTAATGTTGTATCGATGTAAGATATTCGAAATAGTAAACTATCATTTATATTAGAATATTGTATGTAGCTGTACGAATAGTTTACATTTTTATTTCAATATAATTTCATTGTAATTATTGTATTGCTGCTTAAAGAATATAACTTGGAGGGAACTTGGCTTCATATTTTATCTTTTGCTCAAATAAAAACCACAATATGAAACAGGATGCTGACGCCTGGGAAAATATTTACAAAGCGTGAATGAAGGAAATGTTTATATCACTTGAGATAATTATAGTCGTCAGAATATTCATTGTGTGTTCTAAAAAACTCATCTATCGACATCACACAGTACCGTACCTAGAAACTATTGTCTTTCTGGTGATAATGATGAGACAGCTGTCTTCTTAAAATCTTTCTTTTTTTAGGTAGACTTCATACCTCATAAGTAGTTTATTAGAATACATTATTTCTAATATTACTGTATACATATATGGTAACAGATTTACTGTTGTACATTTATTTTAGTTCCTACGTTTGTTTCAGTGTACATAGTTTTCTTTTTTGGCTTGTGACGTATATTGTTGGCTGTGTATTGCGCAAGTCCCGCTTGTTCTCGAGATCTGTAGAGGATTTTTGAGAGAAACAATCAACAATATTTGTTTACAAAAATGCGCTAGAACATTGTTGAAAGCTCTACAATTTGAGTGATTTGTGTAAAAACAGCGAGCAAGAGATAAAAGAATAGATTATTATTCTTCAGCTACAGTCAGTGTTCCATAGACCTCAGAAGCTGTAACTGGGATTAGCGTCTTATTAATCGGAAAACTACAGAATTTAATCAGGAACGTTTATAGATTTCGAATATTTCAAACAATTCAACTTCAGTGAATTATTTTGGACGTGATTATATCTACGAGGGCATTAAATATTTCATCGGTAAAAGTCAGCTTATAAGCGACGTTAGGCTAACCGATTGTTTGTTTGTTTTTGAATTTTGCGCAAAGCCACACTAGCCATCCCTAATTTATGTGTAAGACTAGAGGGAAGACAGCTAATCATCACCACCCATCGCCAACTATTGGGCTACTCTTTTTACCAACGAATAGTGGAATTGACAGTGACATTATAACGCCCCCACGGCTGAAATGGCGAGCATGTTTGGTATGACAAGGATTCGAACCCATAGACCAACCGAACCAACTAGCTTAAGAGAGAGAGAGGTGTGTGTATCAACTCAGAATTAATTTGCTCCTCGTGGACCTGGATGGTCGATAAAATATTCAGTTCTAGATCGGATGTAAGATTCTGTGTTGTCCGTAAGTTTGTAAAACTTTTGTATATAAACTATCATTCGTAATAACGATTACTTCTAGTAGTGGGTTTAAAAAGGAAAATTACATGTATCAATCTTGTTGGCAAATACCATTCATTTGATACATATTAACAGTTATAATTAGTTCTAAATTCAAATTCAAATTTCTGGTTATTGGAAATTATAATACGTAACAACTTATTTACTGTATATAGTGTTACTTTTTATGATAATTTTGGTAATGATAGATTTAAGACTAGCCTTATTCCTATATATAGTGTTAACTTTTTAGGCTATATCATTACCTCATGTATCCCTCTAATATTTTCAATAATTGTGAACTTGAAACTTTGTCTATTCGTACATCGTGTTACCTCTTAACATATATTATTACCTCATATGTCCCCATCAGATATCCTCTTACGCCATTGAATAGTATTATCAGTAGGCCTGCAGACTGAATTAATCCTGAATGGTGGATTTTGTTCTTACGTAAACACCTTTCAAATTATGTGACAATTCTGATTACCACTTTCTTGCTGCTGCTTCTTTTCGTTTTCACATTACAAATGTAAGTAAACTTTCAATGTTCTTTACACTAACGCAGAACACCTCAGGATCAGGAAACGAACAGAACTAAAAAGTTCCACCAGAAGCTGCCTGATGGATGAGATCTCACCAGCGACAAAGGCTTAAGGACAACATCATTCAATATGAACGTAAAATCAACTGTCGTGATACTTACGGTACAGTAATTTTTACTAATACATAGTATTTCTTTCCAGTGAGAATATGATAATACAAGCTTCATTTAGGATACACATGCTGGAGGAATCTAGGTTTATTTGGTTGTTGAATTGTCACTTTAAAAATAAACAAAGGTCGTTTACAAACAGTAAAATTAAAGCATGGTAACTTCCAGCTTATTGGAACAACCATTATTGCGTTATTTTATTTCACGATTTTCTATTTATCTTACTTTATATTTAAATATGTATTTTTCTTTTTATATGAATGTGCGTAAGATAATTTGTGATAAAGCTAAGATCAAATCCATAAGAAAATCTAGGCAGCTGTTCAACTGATCTTCCCACGACCCCACGTACCCATACCCCAGATTAAACTTGGCGCCAAAAAAGCTATTGTGGTAGACATCTGTTTGCTGAATTGGGGAAGGGGACCTAGTTTAACTGTGTGCCGTTTGTTCGCGTGCTACAGCAACTCCAGTTGTCCACTGGGAAAATAGCCTACCGACAGGTAGCTGTAGTGTTCAGATGCACAGGTGGGATCAACCCAATTTAAGACATGAGAGAAAACGCTCCTTTATAAGAAATTCTCAGGGTTTTGCTCAATAAAATATGAACAGTATCTGGTGTCTGATGTAAGAAACTTCTGAGAACAGAGATTCTTGTAAAATGAATGTAATACAATCGCAAACTATTTAATCCATTGTTGTGGAGACATTAAATGAAGTTATTTTTTTAATTTATTAAACTGATTATTAGCATTCATTTTCTCTCTCTCTCTTTTTCATTTTATTCTAAATTAAGTAAAAAAATATTCTTCCTCAGTAAATAATAACTCAGAAAGTGTTAAAGATATAACTAACACCCCCATCCAGATGATATGTATTTTTTTTATCAATTGTTCTGAACAGGCTTGGCGATACTTTCTAACTAAAGTAACGTTTATGTTGTGGGAAATGTTTTCCTGAGAGGTGTGGTGTACACGCGTGCGTGTGTTGTCTTTCATACTGGTCACTGCTGTCATTAGAAGTAAGAAAGGGCTAAGGCGAAGAGAAAAGGAAGTGAGGTTGTGGGGGGAGTGAATAAAGAGACCATACAATGTGCTGAGAGAAGTAACAGCTGGCCAGGAAATCCCAAGACTTTTATACTTCCCTAAGACAGCAGGTAGACGAACTCAGGTGGTCCCCGAGGAAATACCACACTTCACTGAACGTTTTGTGCTGGACTTTGCCCCCAACCTTAGAGCCAGCTAAGCTTGTGGTTGTTCAAAGTCACGTGACAATCCTTCATTGTGTGTCTGTTGGCTTGACACGCTTAAAAAAACAGCCTAAAAGCTGTAAGTCAGTCGAAAATGAACGGAAATCCTGTCGTATTCAGGAAGTTAAATATTTCGCAAATCTGTTTAAAATCACGTTTATTCGTTGAGAGCAGATCAATGTTTGAAAAAAAAAACAGTTTGGTAGACATTTCGTTGACTAAATGTGTTGTGGTTGCATCAGTAGGGTTGATATCGTAAGCCACAGATGTTTATTATCTGTCGAAGTACAAGCTTGTTTCTATAATTTATCACTCTTTGATAAAATAAATATTGAAATTACTTAGCAATTTTTGATTTTTTGGCTATAAAATATCATTTCCTGTTGTTGGAGTTTACATTTCCTCGATTGTTTGCTTAATGGCATTAACGAACAAACAATTAAATGTTTGTTTAATATATGTATGTGTGTGCATGTGTATGGATATAGTCTCTGAGTTCTAGGATTATTGAAAACACAACAACTCTCCTTTAAGTTGAAAAATTGTAAAAAATAACCACGAGAGCTCAACTCTCCCTTTCCAATTGGTGAAACAAGAAAACTATTTCCTACGGGTCTAAGATAATACTACCTTCAAGTTTGTCAGGTATTAAGAATATTGTTTGATTTGTGTGTCTACAAGATCGTACGAATCTAGTCTACTACACTGAATATTAAGTATATTTGTTTTAAATTTCGCGCAAAGCTACACGAGGGCTGTCTGCGCAAGCTAGAGGGAAAGCAGCTGGTCACCACTACCCACTATCAACTCTTGGCCTACTCTTTTACCAACGAATAGCGGGATTGACCATCACATTATAACGCCCCCACGGCTGAAAAGTCGAGCATGTTTGGTGCGACCGAGATTCGAACCCGCGACCCACGGATTACGAGCCAAACGCTTTGGCACACTTTGCCATGCCGGGCCATTGGAGTTAATAACTGTAACTTATGATCCGATTTATATCAAATTACAGGGGAATATTAAGGCCGAGACACCCCATCACACAACAATAAATGATCCGGATCGTTGATCATTATGGATTGACCTAGGAAGGATTTTTTTAGCTTTAGTCGGTGAAGTTTAACGTTATCCAATATAAACACATGTAGTCCCGAAAACGAGCAGCGAGGCGAGAGTATACAGTATTTTTGGTTACTCTTGTTTGTGTTATTTTTAAAGTTCAAATTTCATTTCACATTATCAGTTAGGTGTGACATTAATTATAAACTGAATAGAACATAGTAAAATTTGTATTAACAAGTTTTTTTTCTTTAATCAAAAATTACAGTTGCCTGAATTGTTACAGTACTGTACAAAGGTACAAGAGTGTATTTTGTCATTCTTTCAATTTTATGGAGTTAATTCTTCCATATTATTACAGAATGTAAATTTCAACACAACAGTACTGCTTCACTGATCCCTGTTGACAAGTGAATGAGTTAGGGTGAGAATATTTATCATTTATTAGAATTCCTATACACTTGTACCAGGGACATGTCACAATGGTTCTGCTTGAATAAACATACTCATCAAATTTAGGGTCTGAAATAATTGATATGGAATCACATGCATGTCTTAACCTTTATAGAAAGAAGTTAGCACACGGTACCGAAATATGCTAGAAAAAATCCGTTTCGTAGCACAAATAAACTTCTATACAAAACAATGATTAACAGTATGTAATTTTTGTCATTCCACGGACGCCAGGTGGTTAGGGTGCTTGACTCTTAATATGATGGTTACGGATTCGAAACCCCGTCACACCAAACATACTCGCCTCATCGGTGGTGGGATCGTTATAACGTACAGTCAATCCCACTACTTTTAGTTAAAAAATGTCCCAAGTGTTGGCGGTGGGAAGTGATGACTAGTTGTCCTCCCTCTAGTCTTACACTGCTAAATTAGGGACAGCTAGTGCAGATAGCCCTTGTATACTTTTGCACGAAATTTAAAAAAGTTAAAAGTTTGTGATGTTTCACCTGTGATTTACCTTCCTTTATTCTTTGAAAGTAGCCTGAAATCGAATTTTTTACTTTGTTCTAACCCTTTTGCACCGTACTGTATTTTTTTTAAAACTAAACGTGCTTATAAGGAATTGTATCACATGTCTGTTTACTGAAGAAGGAAGAATCTAGTATTCTAATTCTGTAATGAATATTATACTTGTGTTTTCAGATAACACTGAAAATGTGATTAGGAATTATTGACTACACGTCATATTAGCAGAGGGAGTAAATCGTTCCTGTAAAAAATCGAAGGGATTAAACTGTTTAAATATCTAAGTTTGTGCTTCTGAGGAGAATCGATGGCCTTCTGATGTTGAACAATGGCCGTAGATAGGATTTAGACTTTTAATCCCAAAACCTTCAGTGACCTACCGTGCTCATTTCAGTGTTTATGAGATAAAAGACCTACGAAATCTTTCTGTGTGGAATTCCACTTCGGATTATATAAGTACGTTTTTTTAAGAGTCTAGAGTTGTTTTTTTAACCTTAGAATTCCGCATTGTCGCAATGGGCTTTCACCTTGAAGATGGGTCCAACATTCAGGCACGCTCTTCTCTTTGACTGCTTGTCGTTGCCGAGGCAACAGGAACGTTTGGAATGTTACTAAAGATGCACGTGGATGGCAGGCTGTGAATACAACACAATGATAGTTGGGTCTCCTGTAGTGAAAACGTATTCACCCTTCAATTCATTGTGTGCGCCAGCTGATGTTTTTCACACATGATTTTGAAAGTTATGTCACTAGACAACAGTGAATTCCGTATTGACATGCACCAGTGGCTTGGCCTGATTCGTTACTTTGTTTGAGAAGAGCTTTTTGACAGAAGTTGTGATGTTGGTAAAGATTTACACTATTAACCAAGGCATAAACTGGGATGACGAAATATATATAGTGCACGTGTGAATAATATACTTTCAACGTCACGTGCAAAAATTATATTATTGCGGTAAAGATAATCTTCATTTCATATATTAATTTATATGATTTATATAGAGGTGATCTGATGGAAATAGATGTATTTTAAAACCCTTGTTCCTTCTATTTTACAGGCAAATGCGCTGACCGTAGGACTACCAAAGAAGAAGGTGTGATACATCTTACGGTATTCAACGCTGGATAATAGATAACCTTTGTCCATATTACCTCAGCACTGTTGTGAATATGTAAATATTTCTATCTTTCTTTTCTTTATGTCCGCAGCTTACGTGTATGGATGAAGGTAGCACAATTAGCACGATATTGGAAGTTTGTTTCTGTCTACCTGATGGAAATGTTTACTGATGCGGAATGATACAAGTTACATCTTTTTGGAGTTGACATTAATATAATATATCTACCACTCAAAAAACATACAAGTGTGAGAACAGTTAATACATTTTCGTACGTTCGCTTCAGTCAGGTGATGAAGGAATTTATGCCAGATTTTCTTTGTTTCGTGTTGCTTTTAAAGTTTTACTGAAACCAACCGGCTCAGCTAGAGGAGAGAAACACAGCGACAGAAAGGAATGAAGAACCATAATCAGTTTTATAATTATATGCAAAATTTACTAACAGAAATAAATCGGTGACGCTAACAGCGTACGCACGTTTAACTGAGTAACCTAAGTAATAAATTTCTTTATATCCTTAATGCTATTCTTAAAAGCTCATTATTGTGTACAGTACGAATCCTTTCGCTGTTTCTTACACATTATCAGATGAACAAGTTGTCTGAACAGTATCAGATACGTTAGCGAGTTTAAATATTGTTAACTGGTTAAAAGCTCTGAATGTGTGTAATAAATACTTTTTTTTATTTGGCATTATCGTTTATGAAAATACAAGTAAGAACATCATAAGTTTTTTATTTAAACTTCACATTTTTTGTACATATGTGTACATAAAGTTGGTTATGGAAAAGTTACTTTAACGTAAATAATATTAGCAAACAACGTGAAGTTACAAGTAAGAACATCATAAGTTTTTTATTTAAACTTCACATTTTTGTACATATGTGTACATAAAGTTGGTTATGGAACAGCTACTTTAACGTAAATAACATTAGCAAACCCTCCCGTTATTACTGACTTAACAGTAATGTCAGCTGAGCATAAAGATCTCAACTAATTATTCGAACTAAGGACCAGTATGAGGAGATTGTATGTACAATATTGTGTATAGATAAACGTGTGTAATTACTTTAGTATCATGTGTGTTGTTCGTTATTTGTAACAGCCCCAAAAGTGGGATGCTGCCCGTTAACACTTGAACTTGTATTTTACCAAAGGACAATTGTATTAAACGTACGGTGCCGTGTAATCAATAGTAAGTCATTTTTCGGACAAATCACTTAAGTAGTGTTTGGGTTTACGTACATAAAATTATATCTTTAATGTGTATTTGTTTGGTGTATGTAGTATTTTCCGTAAACTCTTAGATATTTATCAAACATATTTAAAATACAATAGATTTTGCTTCAAAAATATTTTAAGTAACTCGTGAAATTGTATTTATGGAAACGGAGTTTTTACAAACAACTGTACACAATTTTCATTTACGATTTTGAAAGGTATATCTGAAACGTTTTGCACATGTATCGAAAAACATCCGTTTCATAATTAACTCGTGACTTAAACTAACATAACTCCTATTTTCACAATGATCTCAGATAACTTATATTTCTATTTAATAAATGATGGGTTTAGAAAAAAAAAATCTTTAAAATATTGCCATTGAGTAAAAAAAATAATTTCCTTTTCCAAAACTTTTTTGTTGTGTTTATTGAAATAATATATGTTAATCCGTAATTGTTGTTTTCTCATGTAGTATTTCTTTCTCAGTTAATCTTAGCTAGTTTCTCTTGAGATGTTTCGTTGAAATGAAAAACAACTTTTACATGTTCATATGTTCTTTTTTTTTTAATAAATTTTTTATTGTACTGTGGTGTTGGCTTTTTGTTTTCAATCACGCTAAATTTACGAGTAACATCAACAAAGCATCGATATCTTGAAAATCTGTGTGAGTTTGTGAGAATCCAATTTACTAGTCTTCAACTGTTCTGCAAAATAAAATGTCTGTTAAAAGTTGGTTATATACAGTCACTTTAAGGTTCACAAAACTTTACAGATAGGATAATGCATGTCAGAAATCGACTGCAACCAATGAAGGAAATGAAAACCTTTATCGTATGTTCAACATATTCAAAGATTTATGACATTTTGATAAGTATATATAAATATAAAACAACAGAAATTGAACGAAGTTTGTTTGGCATCAGTGCGAAAAACGAGTAGGGAGAAAAGCCACAAAACAGTGTATTATACTAACGGCCTTCTAGACCACAACCCAAGTCCATTAAAAACACGTCATCAACTATAACGGTTATGTTATAGCTGCGAAAAGGGCCAGGTGGTTAAGGCACTCGACTCAAAATCTGAGAGTTGCGGGTTCGACTTCCCTTCGATTTTTTTTTTGCTCTGGTAAGAAAAACATTTTAGGGTGAATATAGTTTGGAAGTACAGTCAATGCTTTGTCAAAAATATTTGACAACGGCAGAGCTCTAAAAGAGAAAACACGTGCATCTCAATCAGTGCTGTAGAGGGAACATACATACATACATACACCCAAGACAAACGCTCTAGAAGTGGTTATACATAACATCCATGGGAGTGTGCTCTCTCTCTCTCTATATATATATATATATATATGTCAATGACACTGAAAGAGTTAAAGAGATATCTGAATATCATCAATATAACAATATACTTACACGGCCACCGTGGTTCCAACTGAATTTAGATTAAAGCCATACAGTTTCTCCTGAACCTATCTAAAAGACTAGGTGTTAGGAGTCTTAAATAGGTGGTAGAGTAACGATTGTTTTTAATGATAAGTATAAGTATAATAATACAGTGATAAGCAAAATAATTATAAACAGCGTGACTAAAAATAGCTGAAACTACAGATGCATTTTTTTGTTCTCCTGTATTATCTTTACCATGGTTTAGTAAGTGTAAGTGATGTTTGTCCTTTATATGTTAATATGGTTATCAAAGTCAAATCCCTTGAAAAATTACCAAAAGTATACTGAAATTTGTAGTCCATCTAAAATGTATACTTTCGTAGCAAATCTGTTTCAACAGATTTTATAGAGCCAAAAAACTAATAGGATCTATTTTACAGCCTAATGTATAAAAGTTCATGGCTTTTAGACGTCGTAAGATTAGTAAAAACTAAACCATGGTAGTGACACCTACTGGTAAAATAGAGAAACTGCAAGTGAATTTCAGACAGGATGTTTGCTTTTGGACGAGGATATACCACATAGCTTTGTGGGTAGTATTTATAAAGAAGAAAGCTCCCACTCCCGACTAACAAGCACAGCTGATCAGGTGATAGAAATTGTCCAAGCTTCTTGAATGGTGTGTGGGAAAATGACGTAGTTTTTTTGATACGGAACTTGAGTTCTAAAGCAGTCTCCAGAAATACTCCCGTACGTTTAAAAACAGAAGAATACGACAGAAGAGTTAACGATGTCTTTGTATTAAAATACATGTTCATATCTGGTGCATCTTAGCAGTTGAATGCTCTAGGTAGAAAGTATAGGCCTGACTGCTGATTGAAATATGTATTGCTAGAAAACGCATATAAAAGGTAAAGGAATCACCAGTTAAACTAACTACTTTATATGAGAAACATAAATCTAAATGCTTTCCTAGTTAAACCAAACTGGGTAATAATACACTTTTTCTTCTCTTATAGTTTATTACACGATCTATTTATTTTATTATATCCTGTTGTTTTGAATTAAGCACAAAGCTACACAATGGGCTATCTGTGCTCTGCCCACCACGGGTATCGAAACCCGGATTTTAGCGTGTAAGTCCGCAGTCATACCGCTGAGCCACTGGGGGGCTTTATTATATGCATCCGTATTTGACTTTATATTAATTTTCTTGTTCATGAAATATAATAGTAACAGAAATATTTATTTTATGCATACAAGTTGATATATTGCACAATTTACGTGTAGTCGCTTGAAATCTATTTTCGTTTGGAGTATTTAGTAACTGTCATAGAACTGAATCTGTTTATATAAGTAATTTAAGCTACTTCTATACACGCTGTCTGTATTCTGTATTCTCTTCCTTTTAACTTACCAATGACCTAATGAAATAGCTTACAAATATCTGTATCAGCAAGGGCCTGGCATGGCCATATAGATAGGGGCACTCAACTCGTGATCTGAGAGTCACTGGTTCGAATCCCATTCACATCAAACATACTCGCCCCTTCAACAGTGAGATTGTTATAATGTGCTGGTCAATCCTACTATTCATTGATAAAAGAATAGAAAAGAGAAGTGTTGGCGGTGGATAGTGATGACTAGCTGCCTTCCCTGTAGTCTTACCTTACTAAATTAAGGACAGCTAGTGCAGACTACCCTCATGTAGCTTTGGACAAAATTCAAACAACCGTATCAAAAAAGCCTAAGAAATATTGTTTAAAAGCTTTCATTAAATTTGTTTGTTGTCTCAAAGATATATGAAGATGTTAACTGAAATCAATTCTTTTTAATACAACTTAGAAATGAACTTCGTACTATATCCTCTGTATGTAGTAAGTCAAAAGTTTGGTGCATCAAAGTACTTCTCGTTTACTTTCTTTTTCTGAAGTCGACAGTCGTTTTTTTTCTCTCCAAAATATGTCAAATAATTTACTTCACTTGATAGTTAGAACGTAAAAATGTATGAAAAAATCATTACTTGAAGTCATCATCTAATAAAACTGTTTTGTCAGGCAGTCAGTGACGTCATAGAAGACCGGATTTTACACCTGTGGCCTAAATGTATCGCCACTTAAGGTATAAGTCACCATTTTACCGAAATCAGTCATTGTTCTAGCGTTTAATAAACACGATTTAGTTCTTTCGTGATTTATTTCGAACACCGACTCTGATCTGTTAAGCAAAACAGTCGTGAGACAAATGTTTAACTGTACTTCACCCTTACTTCTCTTTACACGACGTTTAATTCTACGTTTCCTTCCAAAAGGAATAAATTTACAACAATACGAATGTGTGAAGCTACTCAATCTATCTGCACTCTGACTCTCGCGGGAATTGATCCTCGAATTTGAAAGTTTCAAGCCCATAAACTTATCGCTAAATGATTGAGAATCTTCAAGCTAGGAAGCAAATTAAAACATAATAAATTCTTATGTGAAGAAACTCGTAAGATTATTTGACTTAGCTTGTGTTAAATATTTAATGTTTTATTAATTTTTTTTACAGAGACTGATAGTGTTTTACTAAGAATGCGGCCCGGCATGGCCATGTGGATTAAGGCGTTTAACTCATAATGTGAGGGTCACGGGTTCGAATCCCCGTCGCACCAAACATGCTTGCCTTTCATCCAAGGGAGCGTTTAATGTGACGGTCAATCCCACTATTCGTTGGTACAAGAGTTGGAGGTAGTTGGTGATGACTATCTGCCGTCCCTCTAGTCTTACACTGGGACGGCTAGCGCAGATTGCTCTCATGTAGGTTTACGCGAAAAATTCAAAAATATACTTTTTTATGGATAATAGAAAGTGCAATATTAAATTTAGCTAACCAACAGTGCATCAGTTTTAGGCACTCTCTGCTAAAGAAAATAAGACACATTGCAAAGTAAGGTTAAAGTCAGGTGACGATGACCGAAGAAGGTCGAAACGTTGTTCGCTCTTCGATTTAAAATATTTTCTCAACCCAAACGAGCCGTTTTTGCATATAAAATTCTCGACATCACTGAAGGCTAAAGTTAATTTAACAAAACAAAAACTGTAAAAATTCAATTTGAAAAAAAATAAAAAACGTCATCATAATAATAATAATCAAAGTAATTGTATAATAATATACTTAACTAAGAATTAATCACGCAACATAAATTTTTCACTGTAAATAAGTACAATTATGACAACGTTACCAGGCAATTTATAACAACAATTAAAAGTACGAAAGATATAAATGGATAACATTGGTTGTTCTTGGTTGGTTTGTAGACAAAAATGTATAAAGTTATAGTTCTGGTTTGTTTGAAATTTCTCACAAAACTACACGTGCTAGCCGTCTCAAATTAAAAAAAAATGAAAGACTAAAGAGAACGCAAGCTACTCATCACCACTCGTTGCCAACTCTCGGTCTATATTTTATCAACTAATAATGGAATTAGTCGTAACGTTATAATGTCACTACTACTGAAAGAACAAGCATGTTTAATGAAATGAGATTCGAAACCTCAATCTGCAGATTGAGAGCCTAACCCTAAACACAAGGCCATCAGGCCAAAAGTTGGAGTATTTTTAATAATATTTCAAGTATTTGGCCCAAATTTTCTTATGAATTGGGTTTAGGTCAATCAGTATTTTATTAAGTGAACTTACACATATCGTTCAATTACTTCTGTATGCCTGATCGTTATTTTCTCAGACAAACCTAACCTTACGCAAATATTTCACATAAAATATTCCACATATTTTTATATTTTATATCACTGGAAAAGAAAGGCCTAAAATTCCTTAAGAACAATGAATATGTTGTTATTCAAAGATTCGATAAAGGAAACCCGATTGTTACTTTACCGACCTTAAGGGTAAATATACTGAATAATGCGTCTTAAGTTAACTGAATCAAACACTGACCTGAACGCGACATAGGAAAAAAAATATTGAGAAAAACTACTCAAAACATTGTTAAAAGAAAAACTAATACTCTTAAACTTTATAATTGTTTTCTACATGCAAAAACGGCTCGTTTGGGTTCAGAAAATATTTTTTAAACGAGCCGTTTTTGCATATAAAATTCTCAACAAGTGGGTTTCTCGACATCACTAATTTATAATTGTTTGCATACAAACCAACCTAGAGTGCCACAAATCTACGGTCTACCACGAGTCTGCATAATAAAAAAACAAAAAACCTTACACCCAATTACGTCTTCTTATATCTTTTCAAACCACAACTTTAGCAAATATTTTTAACTGGGTTTTGTAAACTTATCTTCCTAAAATAAACAACCAATTAAAACCCACTTCACACCTTCTACAACACTTATAGTAAGGTCATTATGTCTAACTTGGATATCGTAAACCTATTCCCTCAAACCACTTGTCACGAGGCAATACGACTATATCAGTACAGAAATTATTTCACACGACCTCATAAAGAGAATCAACACAAAGCTGTAAGACCTAATAGAACTGTTACAACTAGTCATGTTTATTTGCTTTCAACACAGATATTCCAACTTCATTCAGGTACACGGACTTACCATGGCAAATCTTTTATCAGGTTCTCTTATATCTTACAGAACATCATGTCTTAGTTACTTCCTCATATAAACACACATTTTGGCTTATATATGTAGGTGACATTTCTTGCGAATTTAGTTCTTAAGATGAACAAAGAAAATTCCTTCAACACACAAACAACCTACATAAAGATATACCATTCATATTGGGAAATTACCCACGTAATCAGCTTTTTAAACACTAACATCACACAAACCCCAAGACTTCACCACTAAACTTCATAAAGCAGAAATTACACCACGTAATCCACCAGAAGCTAATCACTCTAAAAAGCCTTCAAACTTTAGTCTACAACATGTGTACCTCAGAAAGCATCAGTGATTTGTTTGTTTTCTTATAGCAAAGCCACATCGGGCTATCTGCTGAGCCAAACGAAGAGAATCGAACCCCTGATTTTGGCGTTGTAAATCCGTAGGCATACCGCTGTACTAGCGGGGAGCAACATCGATGAAGAAAGTTACACACTTAACTCAGTGTTTTACAAACGTAAACCAGTTAAATAGTGAAGAAGTTACAGAAACTATTAATGAGTTTAAAAACACAGACAAGAGACAACACTTAATAAACACTCCACAAAACCAAGGAAACTTTACCACTTGCGTATATCATATATAAAAAAATATCAGCATATCTCTATCAGAAGTTTGGAAAAGACTAGGATATAAATATAAGCTTAACTTAACACTTAGGTTCATTTTCATTCCTGGAATGGAAATTAAGCATATGTTAAGAATATTATATGAGGAACCCACCCACCACGAAACAATTACAAAGTAAAATTTAACAAGTACCAACCAAGCCTTTTATACACATGAAACAGAAGGTAATTTGAAGAAATGATTACACGCCTTCTGTTTCAAGCTCGTGAACAGAAATGATTTTTTCGAAACTTCGTATTTCAATTTTTTTTTTAAAGCAAAAAGCTATACAATAAGCTGTTGGTTTTCTCTCCACTGTGAGTATCGAAAGCCAACTTTATAAGACCTCATATTTCCTGCCGAGCCACTGGGATAAGTCTCAACTGGTCAAAACCAGTGTGTTGGTGTGTCATATTTCATTAAAAACAAAGCGAAAAAATTCAGGTGCTGGATCTAAGAAGAGCTCAGACTCGTTTGGAAATGGAAATATCTAAAGACAAATGTGTGAATCCACACACTTATATCATTCATAAGAAGAAATGTTTTCTCAGATTCATGATTACTGTGAATTTCTAATAATAAGTCAGTACAGTCTTTAACGCATTAACTATTTTGCAAATTTCTTCTGATGACACGTTTTTTTTAAATGTTCCACAGATGTTCTCTAACTTCGATTACGTAATAGATGAAACAGGAAGTTAGTCATTGAAACAGAAGAACAACTAATATTGTACTTATTGTATGTAAGCTCCTAGCTACACTAGAATAAAAACTCACAGTTTAGGTCTTGGTTACACCACTGTTTGATAAAGGCTGCTCTGGAACAACAATTCTATTTCGTTTAGGTGACGAGTCTGATGCAACGAATAAATCTTCGTCAGTATTGCAGAGCACGTGGTACGTGCTTCCGCACTAAAATAAAATAACAGCGAAACAGAAAGTTCAGTTGGATTTTGAAAGTATGTTTATTTCATTTCATTAAAGTAAAGTTAAATTAAGGATCATATTATAAAAAGTTTCACAAACTAATGTCTATTGTACAATATGATGATTTACTAAGCAAAAAACTTATATATGAAGCTATTAAAATATTTAGTTTTCTACTGGTTTGTTTGTTTTGAATTCCGCGCAAAGCTACACGAGGGCTATTTGCGCTAGCCTTTCCTAATTTAGCTAATTTAGTAATACAGGGAAGGCAGCTAGTCATTATCACTCATAGCCAACTCTTGGGCTACTCTTTTTCCAACAAATATTGGGATTGACCGTCACATTATAATGTCTCACGGCTGAAAGAGCGAGCATTTTTGGTGTGACGGGGATCCGAACCATGTGTTTCAGCACAGTGATTATAGTGTATCATCTCATTATTTTCTTTGGGTGAATATATAACGCGTTCGACTACATAATTAACTACATTTTGTTCTTTTTGCTTGCATTGTGCTATCGTTTTAGGCTAACAATGTAGAAAGAAACTATGTTTGCACGTAAATCCCAACGAATCTAGTTACTATGATCTAGTAATGTAGATATAAAAAACATTTTCTGGAGTTAACACAAAAATTAAGTTTGTGAGAATTAAGTTTTTAGAGATGGTTTTTCCTGTAAAAAACTTCCAGCGATCCTTGACATTTGCTTTATAAAAATAAAAAATTACAACATATTAACTCGAAATGCCACGACATTTGTAACCGATCGTAGAGATTACTTTAAAGTATAGAATTAATTATTACAAACCTTTCAGACTTTGCTACAAGATCTAGCCTATCAGAAGACGAAAACGTAAATAATAAATACAAATTCCGAAAAATCTACAAAACAGGAAACGTCTGTAACAAGCTGACTGATAAATTACGAACCATTTAATTTTTTTTCGTGCATATTAATACTATTATGAAAATAAAATATTGAAATACGCGAATTATGCATTAACCTTGAATTGTAATCACAGTTAACCAGTATTACTTATTGTTACTGTTTATTTGTTGAATTTTGCGCAAAGCTACAGAGAGCGACCTATGCTAGCCATATTTGATCTGGAAGTGATAGGCTAGTACAAAAGTAACTAGTCAATGTCATCCATTGCACACTCTTAGGCTACTACTGTCAAACGGAATAGCCGTTTTTGACTGTTATTCTTATAACACACCCATAGTTCCAAAGAGTATTATGCGTTATTCCTTTCTTTGTTTATTTGAGGAGGGTTAGGGGCATAACGGGACGTGGATCTTAAATTACACAGTCCGTCTCTCTAACCACTTGACCGTGCACGGTCCGAAAACAGCAGTGCTGTTGAGCTACATGGAAACAGAAAGAGGACGGTCATCTTGCTGGTTCAGAAAAATATCGATTACCTTTTGTAGAGTTGTCTAATTAGTATGTTGAATGCAAGATGAGTTTACAATACACATTGTATAAATATCCCGAAAAAATAATAGGAAGAAATAATCACAGTAATGAGATCCTTCCAAAGGAATTTCATTTATCAATAATCTAAAGACTAAATGATGGATGGGTGTGATGTCAAAACTAAAAACATCCGCTAGATGGCCTAATGAAGCCAACTCTAAGCCTTTGATATGGAATCCTCGGCATTTCCTCTTTTCTTTCAACATAAAACAAACTTCCTGGCTCTATACAACTCTTTGTTGGATATTCTTAGCCAATGAAAAAGTCTTAAGACTAATGAAAAAAATTGGTTGCTCCAAGTATGCGAAGTTATTTCCGGTCACGTTCTGGTCGACTGTTCTTTTAAAAATTATAAACTGATTTCTCTGAAATACTATTTAATTATAACAACTTGAATAAAATTAAATGTCTTCTCTCGTTTTAAAAGTCAGCTCAGATTTAACAACCACATTACGAAATGAAGTCACCCATTATTTGAAAATTTCTAAAGAAACTCTTTTTATTATTATTTTAAATTAACCCTAGAACTATTTTGTCAAAGTGAAGATTCGAAGGTAAATCATTTCAGAAGTGTGTCTTAGGCAATGAATAATCATTATATGGCTTGGTGTAGCCAGATACTTGACGTGCTAGGCTACGGATCGGAGGACCCAGTGTTCGAGTTGCTATATATTGCTGATTTGACAGGGCTAGCTAGTTATGGTACTTGATTCGAATACCCGTCACATCAAACTTGCTTGCCTTTTCAGTCGTGGAGACCTTTTTTAATGTAATGGTAAATCCAACTATTTGTTGGTGAAAGAGTAACCAAAAATTTGGCGGTGATAGGTAATGATTAGCTACCTCCCTCTAGTCTCATGCTGTTAAAGTGTCACGGGGATTCGAACCCGCGACCCGCGGATTAAGAGTCTAGTGTCATAACCACGTGACCATGCCGGGTCTCAAAAGTAGAAAGAACTCTGATTCAAGTAACTATCTAAATTATATTTTTCTAATGACATGACTAATATTGGACTGGTTGTAAGAATAAATAATTATCTACACTATATTTCTGTGATGACATGACTAATATTGGATGGTTGTAAGATTGAATAATTATCTTCACTATATTTCTGTGATGACATGACTAATATTGGATGGTTGTAAGATTAAATAATTATCTACATATATTTCTGTGATGACCAATGTTGTACTGACTAAAATATTTATCTCAGGTGCAAGCAGACAGCTCAGACCCTTAAAGATAGGTTTCGTACGTATACGTACAAAAACGTTGGCTTTGTCCATTATTGGTCTTATTTTGAAGCGAGGGAAGAGGAGTCAAAACTTTCGTAATTTCAGGTGTTTATGTCAATTACTTAGCCTGATTCCGATTAATTTACATAGAATTTGGAGCAAATATACTTTTCTACAAGAGGCATAATTGAAAAACAATTATTGTAGACTTTTTCATTTCTGATAATTTTAGGGCTTTTTGACAATTATTCTGACGTATTTTGGCCAATCTACACGATTTTTGGCACAGAGACTCCTTCTCACAGTTTCCAAGCAGTGATATAGCCTGTTTTCTGTGTTTTCCTGTTTATTCTGCTGTTCCATAGTAAACAAGCTGTGACTGCATGGCTGAGACATGTTGCATTCGCCCATGCATATTAATTTTTTTATATACCCATTTAAACAGACAGATAAATAAAGAGATTATTAGAATATCCGGGCTAAGATTCTAATTCAGAGTAGCAAACGTTCTGTGACAATGCTGAGAAAAAATAATTTAATTCACTATTTTGTCAAGTGTACACTTTCTGCCGTCATTGGCAGCACAAAGTAGTTACGGTCCAAATAGTAGTAGTATATTTCTAAACTTTGGTTACACCCATTAATATAAAAATAGAGGAGTTGTCCTGGCAGAAAGCATATAATTTAGTGTTTTTACTCTGAATTTACCTGTTGTATGCCTAATAATTAGACCTATTGATAATTATATAAATTATAGCTTTTTTTTCTTGGCCATTATTTTGTTAAATGACTGTAGTTCCTGGTCGTGGCCTCAATAAAATAAAAGCTTTTAACAGAAACTAAGCTATGTGCAGTTGGCCTTCCAAGCCATCCACCCTCAAGTGGTGAAAACAATGGGTGGTATTTAAAGTTTTCTTAGTTTTAATCTTTGCCCTTTTGATAATAATACTTCGTATCAGTATTTCCAGACAACTTGAGAAAAGAAAAACATTCGTATGCGTTCCAACATTTAATTAAACGAAATATTGCGGCTCAAGAAAAAATAAACAAGAAACTCAGAAGTCAAAGACCAAAACATTTCTATTACATGTAGAAAACGTGGGCTGTTGGAGTTTCGATTATCAGTTATATTCATAGTGGTCAGAATATGAGAATCATCAAGTCAGCATCTCTCAAAGGGTCACATTCAGCAAAACTAAATACTCAGTAAAAGTTTGGTTTGGTTTAAAATTCGCGCAAAGCTACTCGAGGGCTATCTGCGTTGGTCATCCCTAATTTAGCTGTGTAAGACTAGAGGGAAGGCAGCTAGTCATTACTACCCACAGCCAACTCTTGGGCTACTCTTTTGCCAACGAATAGTGGAATTGACCGTAACATTATAACGCCCCCACGGCCAAAAGGGCGAGCATGTTTGGTGTGAAGGGGATTTGAACACACGACCCCTCAGGTTACGAGTAGAGTGCTTTAACAACCTAATCATGCCGGGCCTCTCAGTAAAAGAATAACCAATTTACTATTGTGACAATCTCGACAGCACCTTTTATCCTAAAGAACAATAATTACATGAGTATAAAATAAATGGGATTTTAAAACCTCAAAAGTAGATTCTGTGTATATGGGCTGAACATCCCAAACCTTTTACGTTCAATTACAGCCGTTCATAATGTCCGGAATCTGACCAGTGCTGAAAAAAATCGGTTAATTGAGACACGGTGTTACGTATGTTATACTTTAGAAGTCAGGTCAGTAATCTTTTTCTTTGATTAGTCACCAATGGTTGGAAGCCAGATTGATCTCTTTGTAAAAAAAACTGTTCATACGATGACAATCTTGGTAGAAATCATATTAAATATTGATAACAACTACACGTTGCTCGGATAGAAGATAGATTAATCGAACCAAATATTGTAATATTGTAGTGTAATACAACTGTTAATACGGAAGAACAATCTGGCCATATGCTGCTAAGACAGAAGGTTGGAAACGTTTCATACATTGTTGAAATAGAAGATAGAAAAAAAAAATCCCAAGCGAAATAATTGTTCATTTATGGCACAAAGTAACTAAAAAAATTATCTAGTAACACATTGCCAAGGTAAAGGATTGACTAATCTACTCACATGTTTGTTTATAAGGTAGAGTAAGCCAGATACATACTGTTAAAATATAAGAAGGTTAAAGTAAAATACAAACTGTTGAGATATAACACGTCTTTAACCAGATACTTACTGTTAAGATATAAGACGGCTTAAGCCTGATACATACTGTTAGGATATAACACGACTTAAGCCAGATGTATACCGTTAAGATATGACAGCTTAAGCCGGATACATACTGTTAAGATATAGGACGTAGTAAATAAGATACATTTTATTAAAATATAAGAGCGACTAAGGCATATTTATGCCGTTAATATACAATATAGAGTAAGTCAGATACATACTGTTCAGATAGAAAACACATCAAACCAAGTGACGTCAAGCGATATGCCACTTATATTTTAGATGCAATACCAAAGTTTCTGGCATATCATATCCGATCACCTGCTTCTATTTTATACGTTAAAAACTATAGGTGAAATCACCTGCTTCTATTTTATACGTTAAAAACTATAGGTGAAATCACCTGCTTATATTTTATACGTTAAAAACTATAGGTGAAATCACCTGCTTCTATTTTATACGTTAAAAACTATAGGTGAAATCACCTGCTTCTATTTTATACGTTAAAAACTATAGGTGAAATCACCTGCTTCTATTTTATACGTTAAAACTATAGGTGAAATCACCTGCTTCTATTTGATATGTCAGAAACTACCGATGAGATCAACCTGCTTCTATTTTATATGTTAGAGACTACCAGTAAAACCAACTGTTTCTACTTTGTACGTTAGAGACTACCGGTAAAACCAACTGTTTCTACTTTGTACGTTAGAGACTACCGGTAAAACCAACTGTTTCTACTTTGTACGTTAGAGACTACCGGTAAAACCAACTGTTTCTACTTTGTACGTTAGAGACTACCGGTAAAACCAACTGTTTCTACTTTGTACGTTAGAGACTACCGATAAGTATTCATTAGCAGCTTGTTATTATCGATGAGTCGCTCGTTGTGTTAGTAATTAGATATTCAGTTCTACTAACGATAAAGAAACATAGACATGGATAAACTATGAGATAAATAAATAACCAATATAAACATTACATTAACTGTGATCAATATCATACGACTATATGACATCAACATGTTTATATATATATATAATACAGGTGTAAACACCTTGAAATGTGACGTGCCAGTTACCACATGTCGATTGTTAACTTAATAAGTTAATACAAACAATCAGGTACTATTGTAACGGTGATCTATTTGATACAATGCATAGATTACTAATTTCTTGTGATAATGATACAGAACTATATCACGCTGATATTGTAATACACTTTTTGCAACTTGTGTATTATTAACTTGTGATTGGATGGTAACATAACCTATCAGATTTATTTTGTGATGAATCTGACACAATACACGAATTGTTAACTTCTTTATACAGAATAGCACAAACTTCATACTGGTATACTATTGTATCCACTTTAGTTTGCGTGTTATTAATTAACCTCTTATTCGATAAAAACACAAAACTACACCACATTAGCAATGTGCACATTGTTAATTCTTATAATTCCACATTAATATCGTAATACATCTTATACAGTGCAGTACGCAATAATATTAAACGTCATGCAGTATTGTATCTAATTCAGTTTGCAGACTCGGTTCATTACCCAATAGTAACGAAGAACATGTTCCGTACTGATTTTTGGTAGAGCCCTGTGCGACACACAAATTCGGCACCCCAAAACAAACTCATTAGCTCACTTTGTTAGTCAGTTGAGCAGTCGGTGTTCCCCTTCGAGTTGGGGTCTTGTACATTACCTACACAGTGACCCATTGCGTCACACTGACATATATAATATATATATATAGTAACACAAATTATCGCATTGATAACATGAAATACGTAATACAGTGTACGTATTGTTAACTTCTCTGTTGATAATGGCAGGAAAAGTCACGTGTCGAATCTAGTAAAATGTATGTATTGTTACCTTCTCAGTTGACAACGTAAAATATACGTTCGCTAATGTGTGCTGTATTAAATAGAATATTTGTATTAACTGTTCAAAGGCTGCTAACAGGAAACTACGTCACATTTAAGTGTGATACATGGTATAATAAATTACTATTTTTTTCATGTTTACCATGTTATTCTTGCTGCAGAAGCTGTATTGTGTCATCTTTACATGATTAATGTAACTTGAAAAGTTCGTTATTTTTGAACGCCTAAGAACAAAATTCATTATAAACACTTTGTTTTAAAAGCCTATTTGTATTTACAAACACTTTTGTTTTAAAAAAGCATGTTTTTGGTTTGTATGTTTATAAGTGTTTTTGTTTTAATAGACAATCTGTATTTAGTGTTTCATCAACTGAGAAAACCTGGTCGAAGAGATGAAACATTTTGGTTTGTAATTTCTTTTGTGTTAACAGAAATAAACAGTAGTTTCCTTGTAATATACGTTCTTTTCGTCTTTTATCTTTAAATATTTTGAGTTAATTAAGAGCAAAGAGAAAAAAGACCTATACAATGGCTCATGGTTAAGCAACATTTATATTTTATTCCACGATAAATCATTTATGAAGAACCAGCAACAAACAACTAGTAACAAGTTCTCGCCAATGTGTTTTGGTTTAGGCTTAACTGAGGCGTTGGTTAACTGCGTGCGGTAGGACAGGTTTTACGGTGTAGTCGGGTAGTTGGCGGACGTTTAGTTTGCTCACGTGTTCCTTCGACAAATTTGATGAATAAAACTCATTATGTAGATTTACATCATGATGAAAAACAGAACTTACTTGAAACTCGCCCCACTGAACAGATGGTCGGTCACGGAGCAAGTTTCGTAAATCACCAATTTTCGTTTCATAAATATATCTGAACCAATACAGGTTGCCTAAGACATAATACAAGGTACAATGTTGTTGTTGTGTGTCTATCTTGATGAAACAATTCCTTCTTTCTTTTAAAGTTAATCAACTAGAACATTCATTCATTTGTAAATAGCCACTCAATTTATTATGTGATCAGTAATAACGAAGAATGTGACTAAAGATTTGCCAAGAATCAAGAATTACGGTTAAAATTCAATTAACTGGTTGAGTGTGTATGCTTTCAGTGGATTTAAAACTTTCAAACTGTTTTCAAGTCGGACCTGACGAGGCCTATCTGTTTACGAGCTGGGTCTGTGAATTTGAGTGTTCTTGGTTCGTGGTAGGTAAGAGTAGTCAAAGAGTAAGCGGTGGGTGCTCATTACAAGCCGTTTCCTCTAGATTGTCGGTTTTCAAACTAAGGTACTTCTATGTGCAGACTCGACCTTTGTAGCTTGCCCGATGTTTTTAAATACAACGACAACATCGGGAGTAACTGGAAAATCAGCAATTATTTATTTTTCTGTTTCTGTGCAGTAGAAAACATTAGCTGAGTTAAAAAATAAAAGAGTATTTTCGTTTCGTTTTCTCTCATTATATTTGCCTTTTAAAACTGCTCAAAGGCTTCCTTTATGTGTTCTTATCACGAGTCTCTAGAACTCCTAACGTGAGGCATGTTTACTTTAATATGTATATATATACGGATGCAATTCGAGTGCCTGTAGTACTTGTTTATCCAGAAATAAAAGTTGTTATTGTGTGTGAAAGAAAGTATGCAAACAGTACAGTTAATTTTATCGAACTTTCGATGGCAGACTGCTCGTGCAAACGCCATGAGAAGAATGACTACAACTAGGGTCAAAGTTAAAAAGAAGTATCATAATCATAAAAATTGGCTAATGTCTATTCGTAAATCTTTGACTGGATTGAAAACAAGTTTGTTTCACATTCTTAGAGTTAACAGGAAATACTTCGTAGGATAATGTTTCACTCTTTTTTTTTTTTTGGTCAGCTGTATTAGTTCGTACAAGAAACGATTTTGTTTGTTTTGTGAATTTCGCACAAAGCTACTTGAGGGCTATCTGTACTAGCCGTCCCTAATTTAGTAGTGTAAGACTAGAGGGAAGGCAGCTGGACATCACTACCCACCGCCAACTCTTGGGCTACTCTTTTACCAAAGAATAGTGGGATTGACTGTCACTTATAACGCCCCCACGGTTGAAAGGGTGGGCACGTTTGGTGCGACCGGGATTCGAACCCACAAAACTCGGATTACGAGTCGAACGTCTTAACACGCTTGGCCATGCCGGGTTGTAAGAAACGAAACAAAAAATCCCATAGAGGGTAACTGGCACTCACTTCAAAGGGTGTGAATCTGAAGCTGTTCAAATATGATAGTGTTTTTGGACTTTGAATCCGAAGATTCATGGTTCACATATCTTTGCCGAAAGAACATTCGCTTCATCTTTATGGGTATTTGAGTATGTTGATAATTATATACCCAGGAGTGTCAGGTGCAGAAAGACCTCTTCCTCTAGACCATGTTTTGTTTATTTGTTTTTGAACTTCGCGCAAAACTACACGAGGACTATCTGCTCTAATTGTCCTTAATTTAGTAGTGTAAGGCTAGAGCGAAGGCAGCTGGTCACCACCATCTACTACCAACTTTTGGGCTACTCTTTTACCATTGAATAGTGTGGATTGACGGTAATTTATAACGCCTCCACGGCTGAAAGAACGAGCATGTTTGGTATGATGGGGATTTGATTCCGCGACCCGCAGATTGCGAGTTTCATCTGAACCAGTTGTCCATGCTGGACGAACGGCGCTCTCCGCACTTCGAAGTCCTGGGTACGCTCAAAGAGTGACCGTCAAGTCCCGTTAGTCGATCAGGTAAAAATTTCCTCAGAGTCGGCGGTGGAGACTATAGCCTAGCAGTTTCATTGAGTTTAGTTTATAAATTGAAAATATTAGGGATTGCAATATTTAAATAACTTTTTGTTCTAATTATGCGTGAACAATATCAAATAAGCAAAAAGGAGAACAAAAGTCAGTGTATTGAAAACGGTTAAATATATGTCCAGCTTATTTCTCATTGGTTAACTTGAGTTCAGGGTTACTGCTAAGAGTGGAATTCTTCATAAGTAGTAGAACGCGATAACACACGTTGATCAAAATGCAGTTTGAATCGGGCCTCTCTTCAGACTTCGAGAATAAATAATTTTCTGAATACTAAGCTCATTTATTAAATAAGGATTTATATACGAAGAAAGATACGACGACTACGCCACAACGGCGATCTTCACCTATAGCTTTTCTTATTGGAATTTTCTCCAAAGCTACACGAGGGCTATCCGCGCTAGCCTTCCCTAATTAAGCAGTGTAAGACTAGAGAGAAGGCAGCTTGTCATCATTAACCACTGCCAACTCTTGGGCTACTCTTTTACTATCGAATAGTGGGATTGACCCCGTCACATTATAACGCCCCTACGCCTGAAAGGGTAAGCATGTTTATTGCGACGGGAATTCGAATAAGCGACTATTAGATTACGAGTCAAACAATGCCGGACCTTCTTTTATAGTTGACCGAATTAACACATTTAACTTTCTAAACCAAATAAGTAAACCTATCATGGTTTTTTCATATAATTCTTTTAAAAATTTGCACAGAGTGCATAATTGAAATAAATTAAAATTAAAAAAAAGATATTCTTGTAATTTTTAAAATAATTGTTTTTGTGATAATAATAATATCAACAGTCATCAAAAGCCCAGTATGGCCAGGTGAGTTAAAGCGTTCGACCCGTAATCCGACGGTCACAAGTTTGTATACCCGTTGCACCAAACGTGCACGTTCTTTCAGCCGTGGGGGCGTTATAATGGGACGTTCAATTCTACTATTCTTTGGTAAAAGAGTAGCCCAAGAGTTGGTGGCGGGTGGTGATGACTAGCTGCCTTCTCTCTAGTCTTACACTGCTAAATTAGGGACGGCTAGCGCAGATAGCTCTCGAGTAGCTTTGCGTGAAATTCAAAAACAAACAAACAATCACTGTGTAAAGAGAGTTTAAACTAAAGAAATCAAACTCTGTTAAGTTAGTAAGATAACCAACAATATTATCTAATAACATCCGAGTGTTTAATTTATCGCTCCAAGATGTTTCTGAGAACAACTTAAACAGAAATTACTGTTTAAAACTCATTTTAGAATTTAATGCTACTAAAAATGTTGACACCGAAAATATATGTAGACGTAATACCAGGAGAAGATAATTAAAAAAAACAATCGTAATTAACCAAATTTCGTCCCAAAATGAAGATACAAAAAACAGGACCAATAATAACGCTGTAACAGTATTTAAGAGTTGTCAACGTGCGTTCTCGATATGACTTTAGTGCTGCTATCTACTGGTTGCAAATTGTGCGAATCCATATTTCTAAGTTTCTTTCATAATGCCCTCTAGTGGCACAACTGTTAAGTTATACATATACATACATAGTTGTAGTAAAGTGCTAATACTGTTGAAATTATTTTTTATTAATAACCATATGAAAGACTATCTTGTGCCGACGATGTAATTACGTAAAGGCTTGGAGTTATGAATGTACAACAACTGAACGACTACTTCGGTCTCGGGAGTCTGTTGCTCGTAGAAAGATGTGTCCTGGTTGCGAGCCAGCAAACACATCATTTTTCTTTGTATACAGGTGTAAATGTAGAACAAAAAGTTCAGTCGCCTGGTATGTACTTAAATATGTAAATGAAATGTGTATATAAATAGAATCGTAGGCGTAATGTGAAACGTAAATAAAAAAAAGATAACTCTTAACTGTGAAGCTATACACATATCTCAGATATTATAACTGTTAAGTTATACATGTACCCCAGATATTATAACTGTTAATTTATATACCTACCACAGATATTACAACTGTTAATTTATACATGTACCCCAGATATTACAACTGTTAATTTATATACCTACCACAGATATTATAACTGTTAAGTTATACACTACCACAGATATTGTAATTATTAAGTTATACACGTATCACAGAAATTATAACTGTTAAGTTATACACGTACCACATATATTATAACTGTTAGGTTATACATGCACCACAGATATTATAAATGTTAAGTTATACATGTACCACAGATATTATAACCGTTAAATTATGCATGTACTACATATTGTAAGAACGCGAGAATTAATATCGTAATCTTAAATGAAGACCAACTAATTATTTCAATTAATTAAAACATTATGATAATATTTTTCACAGTTATCACACCTAATTCAGGTTTGACTTTTGGACGTGAACACGCATTTTTTTTTTAAAAGGCGTGACTTTACACTATTTTTGGGTGTAACTTCTGTATCAGTACTTCCCACCCACAAAAGATATGAAATCACACTTCTTATCAGAATGTAGATTCAGTTGAACTTCTCATTAAAATATAGCCCTGTTTCAGGCTATATAAAAGTTTCAGGAATAATTGTATTTCATCCACACAGAGCAATGTGGACATTCTGAAGTGTTTTCGAGCTGGATATAAACAATGATGTAGTATTGTATTAATCTTTTTAGACACTTGGTTGAGAAACATCCGTGATTTGGTGCGGCCACCATTTAATACGAGTTGGTAACAGAGAAGAAAGTAGAAATTTTAAATTCTAACATTTAAATTTAATTTGTGCTCCACTAGTCTCGTCAACTCACGAGAAATGTCGATACTTAAAAAAAAATGGTGTTCTGTGTTAAGTTGTTCCCGAGATTTGGCAAACAGATGTAGAAAACATAGTAAAAAATACAATACTTATATTCATTTATTGTGCTACCCTAAACCCAGAAAACAAAGTGTTCACTACTTCGTTGCCTGTTGGGTCAGTGATACTTTGAAGACTTACTTACTATGCAAAAATTAAGGGAACGATATTCCAAAGTGGACAGGACGTAGAAAGCCTTGAACTGAACTGATGTAAAGAATAACTTTATTCATACCCATCAGCTACACGATCTCAACTTTATTGTCTGATATAGTTTCATTAGCTAGCAATAAAAAATCTTCTCTTATTACCAGACAAAAATGTTTTTTATTTTGAAATTCTAATTTCTTTCGTCCACTGAATTTAACATTTTTTTGTATTACAAACAATTTTTTCATGAAATATGATTAACAAATAGTACATACATATGTATATATTTAATAGCCATGTTATTAACAACTTATAATACATTATTTTATCCTCATAATTTTTATCGCTTCCACACTTTCAATCTTTTTAATATCATTTCATAAAAGATAATAACCCATTTAATAGTTTAGTTTGAGTTTCTTTCGACGCATATACTTTCCTTGATTTCATTTTTTCAGCATGCACATTTCGTTACCTAAATAAACATTTAAAGGATTTAACAAAGGTGTATCATAAAAACACTCGACTACTCTCAGCGGACTCTTGCAGATAACCTAATGTGGCTTTGCTATGAGACAACACACACGCTCATAAAAATAAAACTTTACTAATCTGCAATGGGCATCATTGTGGATTAAAATATGATAAATGCAGACTTTTTTGTAATAACATTTCAAGTCAGTTAATAACGTATGTTTAACACATAATCTGATTAAAACTCTGTTTTATGTCTGTTTTTAGACTACGCATGTCAGAAAGGAAAACGAACTAATGAAGTAAAGATCTACGTGTAACAATGGTATCGGGCTACAGAGTCTGTATTGGCAACAATGCTTACACTTAATTGAGTAAACGTATCGGTTCAATTTCTGGTTGGTTGATTTTTGTTTGTTTTTCATTTTTCGACAATGGTAGTATTTTAGTTTCTATCTTTCATTTCTTCAATTTTCTTTAAACACTTGAATCCAGTGTTCACTATTACTTTGCAGTATTGGTTTTCAGAAGTTTTCAAAATTTTCCCAGTTATTTTTCCATCACCCCACATACGTTGTACTTTTCCCTATGTAAAATCCTCGTTTTTCCAATAACCCAGTCAGAACATTTTCTGATCTCTCTCGAAGCTGCCTGAAAGCTTCTTTACCCTCAACAGCTTCCCTTTCTCTAAAACTTTGAAAAACACCCAAAATCTGTGTGTGAATAGTTTTCTTACTCGATGTTTAGTCCATTGACTTTTGTCGTTTCCAATTCTGAAAGTCTTTTGAGCGTCTCTTTGCACACAGCCTTTGAGTTTGGCTAACTAAGAGTAGATTTAAATATGAATTAAGAACATCGTCTTAGCTATATGAAAGCGCTGTTATACAACCGTCGGCATGACCCAGTGGTTAGGGCGCTTGACTCCTCCTCTGCGAGTTGTGGGTTCGAAACCGCGTCACACCAAATACCTTCGTACTTTCATCCTTGGAGGTGTTATAATGTTTAGATAATTCCGTTTTTTGCTAGTAAAACAGTAACCTAAGAAATGGTGGTGATTAGTAGCTGCCTTCCCTCTAGTGTTACCCTTAAATGAGGGGCAGGGAGCGCAGATAGCTCTCGTATAGCTTTTCACAAAATTTAAAACAAAACTCTATCTTTCCTAAACAGAAGTTATAGAATTATTACATTTTAAACGTTTTTGTTGTTACAATTCTCTTTCTCTCATTCTCTTCTCTAACTAAAACAGTAGTAACGTAACGAGTTTAATATACACAGTAACTTCTGTGATCTCTCAGCTCATAAGTACAATTAATTGCAATACATAATTATACACACACACACACGTGTACATATATATGAATAAATATACCCACTGTGACTTTTCTTTACATTTGCCCACCCCACAATCTCAGAAATATTCAGAAATCACACGGTTCGAATTTATGTAAATAAGTGTACTATGTTTGTTTGTTTTGTTTTTCTTATAGCAAAGCCACATCGGGCTATCTGGTCAGCCCAGCGAGGGGACTCGAGCCCTTGATTTCAGCGTTGTAAATCCGGAGACTTACCGCTGTACTAGCGGGGGGCAGCGTACTATGAAGCTACACTTCCTGCTAGTTATTCACACCACGTACTCAAAATTATGGGTAGAGTTTACAGTTATTCAATTAAAATATTTACACAGGCTTTCCGAAATCGAGGATATCCGGTATGACGTGTATGAAAATAAAAACTGTTTTCCCTAAGTTAACCTCTAAGCATACTCAATGTCATCAGCATCTAAAGTGTCAAAAATCTTAGTTTTTTCACAATGAACCTTAACCTTCTTTGGTTCAAATGTCTGTTTAATGTATTTTTAACGCCATAGCGAATATTATGCTCCTAATGAACTCAATGTCCTTCTAGTGATAGCGTGAATGTTTAATGGTGTAATATAACTTATCAATTACTCCATGCATAGAGAGTGAAACAGGTCCAACTAAACCTACGCTTTGCGACTGACTTTAATAAAGTATATTGTGTTTTGAATAGTTTAATATGTGGTTGAATATTCAGTACAAGCATCCAACTGAGTATTTCCTTAAAACACGTTTACATAATTTTATAATGAAGATTCTTCTTAACTGTCTCACACAAGAATGTTATTTTAAACTACTAACGAAGCATCTGTAAGGCAATCCACAAAGAAAACAACTAGTATTTAAATCCGATTTCAGTTCACTTTCATACTGTGAAGTAGCCATATTTGTCTCGGTAGACGTTTTGGTTTTGGTTTTAGTTAAACGCAAAGCTACAGAACAAATCATGTGTGCTCTGTCCACAAAGGGTATCGAACCCAGTTTTAATGTGGTAAGCCTGTAGACTTGAGGGTGGGTCCGAAATAGAATTAGTATAGCATTTCAGTAATAAGACTTCTAAAGAGCGTTTTGAAGTTAAAAGCGATGTGTCCTGCGTACTTAATGTAACGTATGATCCCTATTAAGTGATACATACTAGATTACTTGGAGATTGTATATATTTAAAGTAAAGATTGCAGGCACAACAGAGGTTTTTTTTTTTTTTTTTGGTTGTCACTAGGCCCAGGTTCAGATATTATATCGTCGTCTTTCAACACAGCTTCTAGAATATAACAACCTTTTGGGTGCCTTCCTTTAATGGTAGTTTAATCTACAAGTACACGTTGGGCCTCTCGGTCCTTCCCCTTTTCTTGACGCAGTTCTTGTAAAATTGATACTAGACTGAATTTTTCTTGGATTGCAATCTCTCAATGATGAGTATGACCAGAAATGACAGAAATCTGACAGACTGAACGCATCTGCAAGAGATCGCTGATTGTGTGATTTTTTAAATTGTCATAATAATAATAATATTTGAAACAAGCGTTTACTTTATGAGTTATTTACAATTACATACGGCTTCTTAATAAAACAAAATAACATTTATTAAAGATTTTCCAAGTTGGAACAAATTTGAGGCATTTTCTTGCAACGAGTTAACACTAGTTGCATCAAAACATTGGTTTGGTTCGAATGGAAACCATCTATAACACTAAGCCTTTTCCAAAATGTTTTTATTTAATAAAATATCTAATTCGAAATAGGAAATAGTTTATATTCAGGCTTCCAAATATTTTAATAAATATTTTTCAGTACATATTATTCACAAAGAGTTGTTGTTGTTGTTGTTTTGAATTAAGCACAAAGCTACACAATGGGCTATCTGTGCTCTCCCCACCACGGGTATCGAAACCCGGTTTTTAGCCTTGTAAGTCTGCAGGCATACCGCTGTGCCACTGAAGGGCTTCACAAAGAGTGAGAGAAAATAAGCGATCCCCCCAACACCACCAATCTTAAGAAATTCAAATGAAATAATATGTTACTGGATATTTGAATTACAATTGTCAGTTCGATGAATATATTTGTATAATAACATCGCTCTAAGAGCAGCAACTTCTGTATACATTTTTATTTAATTTATTTGAAGTGTGGTTAAGTTGACTGATTCGAAGTCTGAGAGTCGTCGGTTCGAATTCCATCAACAAATAGACCCGCTCTTTCAGCTGTTGGGGAGTTATAATGTGATGGTCAGTTCTATTATTTGTTAGAAAAGAGATGCCCAAGAGTTGGCGGTGGATGATGTTTATTAGCTTCCTTTCCTTTGTTTTATCATATCTAAATTAGGGACAGCTCGCGAAGTTAGAATCTCTTTTTTAACAATTACTTAATTACTATGGCCCCACATGGTCAGGTGATTCGGGCACTTGACTAGCAAATTGCGAATCGCAGGTTCAAATCTCCGTCCCACTAAATGTGCTCGTCCTTTCAGTTTTAAGGTCGTTATAAATTCACAGCCAATCTCACTATCAGTTGGTAAAAGAATAGTCCAAGAAGTTGGCTGTGGAAGGTGATGACTATTTGTCATTTCTCTAATCTTTCACTGTTAAATTAAGGATGGCTAACACAAACAGCCTCGTGTAGCTCTGCGCAAAATTCAAACTAAACCAAAATTAATTACCAACAACAGAACAATAACGCAACATTGTTTTATCTCTTCGTGTATAAGCTTAAAATACTTCTCGAATTGATATATTATAATTACATATTACAAAGATAAACCAAGACAACGGACAATATTCAAAATTACTTTCTTAACAGTTCAAAAATATTTTGTTTGTTTTTCATTGTTTCACTTCCAATACTGTCGCTATCACAACAGTTCTACAATTTCCTGATGAAACCTAAACAACAAACACTAACACAGTCAACACTCTTTTTCACGACTTCAATAACACGCTATCCAAAACACTCAACAAGCAACGAGAAAGCGAGATAATTTAATAAAACTTCAATTAATATTTCTTATGATTACTTCCCCGTAAAAAATAAAATTAAAAAATATCTTTCTCATTCTTTTTACTTCCAGCCCCATGTCTTCGGCTGAACAAAGTTACATACATACTCACACAAAAAATATTTCTGTTTTATCAACGCGATATATAAAAAAAATGTATAAAAAGAAAACACTCTTGGTACTGTTGGAAAACTAAACTCCCAGACTACATTTTATGTATGTGTCTCGTGGCAAGTTCAAAAGGTCAAGAACAACAAGAGTTTGTAGCTCTCATAACACCACCAAATGTTTGCGATCATGCTGTGATTCCCGGTAATTCCCTGAAGCACATCTTTTATTTACTTCGTGTTACAAAACTTCTTAGTTCTCAAAAGCGAATAGAAAATGACATAAAACCCTAGAATAATGTAATATTTAAAACACTTTTTTAAGTTTTACAGTAAAGTTAATTTTTCAACAGAATAGTACACTTTAAGTTCAAGTTTTTTACTCAGAAAGAGAAGTTGTTTCTGTGACGTTGCTTTCTGTGAGATAAATGATGATTTCTGTACTCGATTTTCTTTTTTTCACTTATTAGTTTATCCGTTATACGAGATATTTGTAGTTCAATCAAAAAGTCATACATAGGACTATTTAAGCTCTCACGGGTATCGAAACTCGAAAGTCACATTATAACGCCCCCATGTCTGGGAGGGCGAGCATGTTTGGCGCGACGGGGATGCAAACCCGCGACCCTCAGAGTACGAGTCGCACGCCTTAACTCACCTGGCCATGCCGGGTCCCTATTTATATGAGATTGATTTTTAAATATTATTTTCATATATTTTATTCCGAGATATAGCCCACACTTTAAGTTTTGTTTTTCAAATATATTTCACTCTTTACATTGTAGTTTTAAGCCTCACGTCCGTGGTTATAATCCACGTCTTTAATTTAATACAAACAAATTAAGTTTTAAATAATAAGGCGAAAAAACTTTTAACTTTCATTTGTTACACACATATGTTTGTCTACAGTAGAATTCCAGTAACCGAGTTAAGAGTGTGAAAAATGGACGTTTATTAAAAAGGTTCCGCTATGTTAATCCCAGTAACTGAGTCAAGGCTGTGAGAAATGGATGTTCATCATAAACGTTCCTCTACATTCATCCAAGTAACTGAGTTTAGGCTGTGAGAAGTGAACGTTTATTATAAACGTTCCTCCATATTCACCTTAGTATGTGAGTTTTATGTGTTTTACATTCTTGCTTCACGGTGTTTAAAAGGAACTAGAGTATTTGGCATTTTAGTTTCCTGCATAATCAACCACAAATTAAATCTATTTATAATAAATTTCAATAACTGTTTTTCCATGTTTTTTTTTCTTTGTGATATTCTTCTGAAGTTTGTCAGTCGTAAGACATACCAGAATGTAATAAAAGTTTTGGCTATTACTTATTTAATACCTCTATATCAGTGGTTCTTAACCTGGATTCAATCGAACTCTAGGGGTTTGATGAGTCAGTCTCAGGAATTCAGCGGAGATCAAGACACACATATTGTGTATGTGTCCGTTCCGTTCACTCCACTAGTATGATTCGTGACGTCATGCTCCACTTGGCCATCATTGGCTGTGGCTGATCACATCACATCACTTCGCCTTAATATCTGTGCTGCAGGGAACTTAGCAGTGCGCTTAGCAGTCGACTTGTGACTGTAGTAATCGTGCGTCATTTGTGATTTTTTTCCTAATCTTTCAACCCCTTCATATTAATTATGTCGAGCAAAAACAGAACGTGGTCGGACGAATACGTACAATATGGATTTACGTGTATAACGGAACATGATGGGAGTCAACGTCCTCAATGCATGATTTGCAATGCGAAGTTGAGCAATTCTTGTCTAGCACCGGCAAAACTATGAGAACACTCCCTAAAGCTGCATGGAGATGGGAAATACAAAAACACAACGCTTGCTGAATTCAAGGTAAAGAGACTCAGGTTCGATGAAAGGTTACTTTGTCTGTTCTCAACTTTGTACCCATCGACAAACCGATCCTCACAGCATCGTACGATGTTACGTACTTGATCGCAAAGCAGGGCAAACCACATACCATTGATGAAGCACTTGTAAAACCAGCTGCGTTGAAGATGGCGAATATCATGCTGCGAAAAGCTGCTGAAAATAAGTTATCCCAAATTCCTCTTTCAAATGACACCATCAGCAGCAGAATAGATGACATGAGCGATGACATCTTGGATCAAGTAGATGCAGATCTGATTTCAAGCTCAGCAAAATTCAGCCTTCAACTCGACGAGACCACCGATGTTTCCAATCTAAACGAGCTTGTATTCGTGCGCTATGTGAAGAACGACGAGATAAAAGAAGATTTTTTATTTTGTCAGCCTCTTACAACAACAACTAAGGCAGCCTACGTGAAGGAACTTGTGGGTGACTTTTTCAGAGACAACGATCTTTCGTGGAATATAGTTTCTGCAGTTTGTTCGGACGGAGCTCCAGTCATGCTGGGACGAAACTCTGGTTTTTGTGCGCTGGTGAAAGCCGATGCACCACACATTATTGTAACGCACTGTGTTCTACCCAGACATGCGTTGGCAACAAAAACCTTGCCTTCAAAACTGGCAGAAATATTAAAAAATATAGTAAAATGTGTGTACTTTGTGCGAAATAGTGCCCTGAAGCACCGCATCTTCAAAGAGCTGTGTAATGAAATGGACTCTGAATTCGAGGTACTTTTGTACCATTCTAACGTTCGGTGGTTATCCTGGGGAAAGGTGCTGAATCGTGTTGTTTCCATACGTGTCATGCAGATTGCGTCAACAAATCTGAGATCATTTTCATTTTGGTGTACATGGCCGATATCTTCAATGCTCTCAATCAACAGATGCAGGGAGGTGGAGTCAACATCATCGAAGCAGAAGAAAACCTGAAGGCTTTTCAAAAAAGCTACCATTATGGAAACAACGAACAGAGAATGATAAATTCGCACACCTTCCCCTGCTGGACGACTGTGTAAGTAAGATCAAAGATGTGTTTGAAATCGGAGACATTTCTGTAACAGGGGAACTAAAGAAAGCAATCGCCATGCACTTAAATAAGCTCCCAAAC
Organism: Carcinoscorpius rotundicauda; assembly: GCA_011833715.1. Taxonomy (NCBI): domain Eukaryota; kingdom Metazoa; phylum Arthropoda; class Merostomata; order Xiphosura; family Limulidae; genus Carcinoscorpius; species Carcinoscorpius rotundicauda. The sequence continues at coordinate 56,911,319 of CM022395.1, forward strand.
CAGAAAGTCATATCTAGACAGCCGTTCAGGTTCAGTGTTGCGACAGCAGATGTCAATGATGAATACCTCGACGAAATCATTGAAATTCAGCAGAGCCAGGTTCAACAGCAACTTTTCAGAACAACGACGCTCTCAGTGTTTTGGTGTCACCAAATCGTACCGTACCCTCTTATTGCTAAGAAAGCTCTTTAGATACTCATACCGTTTGTTACAACTTATCTTTGAAAACAATCCTTTTCGAGGGTGGAAGACATACAAACGAAGAAAAGGAACAGACTTTGTTGCGAAAATAATATGAGAGTGGCACTTGCCAAGGTAAAGCTGGCATTTCTGAGCTTGTCTCTGAAAGGCAATAGCAAAAGTCACATTGATTTGCAATAAATATTCTTTGAGTTATGTTTTTATTTTTGTGTGAAATTCATGTTTTGTTGGTTTTGTTCTTTCAACACAGTGATATTGTGTGTACCTGATGTATGTTTCATTTTGTGCACTAATAAAATATCTACTTATGTTTTTAATTTGAAAAAAAAACCATATTTTATTTTTCCTATTACGAAGGGTTCAGTGAATGCAAGTACGAAACTTCCGGGATTCAGTACCTCCAACAAGGTTAAGAACCATTGTTCTATATCATCTAATCTGTCAAAGCGAAAAACCCCAGTTAGTTTATGATGTTTACACTCATGATTAGTAAAGTGGCTTCAGATTCTTAATAGCTACTCTCATGCTTCATAAGAAAACTTCAGGTCCCTGATGTTTACACTCATGATTAGTAAAGTTACACCAGATCCCTTACTTTAGAATAAGATCCCATAATTAGTGAAATCTGTCTCTGCTATGGAGGATCTTCTGTTTGAGAAGAGTGATTAACAAAAAAGCTGTTTAAAGTCTGTTTTACAACTTAAAATTTAAAACTTCCAATCTAAAGCTTATCAAAATACGTTTACAGAATGTGAAAAAACAATAACAAACAAACAGTAACAAAAGATAAATGATACGTAAATTGGAGTCAGAATTGTTTAACTAGTACTGTTACTTTAAGGACTTTGACGTCATCAAAGAGCTCGTTTTCTGTTGATGTTATGACAGAGGTTGAAATTAGAGTCCTGTTTAACATAAATATGTATATATATAAAACAAACCTCTAAATAAAATAATAACGTTATTGTAATACTAAATTATAAAACTAACATGTTAATCTAACCCGCTTTCGTCATGAAAACATTTAGTAATTTCAAGAATCTTAAATCAGACACATTTTTATCACAATAACTGCTGGTACAAATATGTTTTCATACTTCAAGATCGTGGAAACACTTTATAACACTATGCTTATTTGTAGCTTCGGAAATGTTGAAATATATACATTTTGTAACTTGGTGAATACTGGCGTGTATATGTGTTTTCGTATAGCAAAGCCACTTTGGGCTCTCTGCTGAGTCCACCGAGGGGAATCGAATCCTTAACTTTAGCGTTGTAATCCGTAGACTTACCGCTATACTAGCGGGGGATGTAAACAGTGGAACACAAACACTTTGTAATATCGGAAATCGTGGAAATAAATATATACGTTGTAATTTCATGAGCTTTGGTACAAATTTATTTTGTACTATCAGAAACGTTGAAACAGAATTCTTAATTCCATAAACATCGAAACCTACAGATTTTGTAAATCTGTTAAACGTGAAATAGACACACATAAGTATTCCTGAGACGTTGAAACATACACAGTTTGTAACTCGGCAATCGCTGGTATAAATGCACCTTGTAACTCAGTGAACATTGGCAGCTGTGTAAACTTGGCAGCCGTGTAAACGCTGCTAAAAATACACTTTGCACTTTCGGCAACGTTGAAATAGAGAAATATTTTTTGTAACTTCGTGAACGTTGAAACAGATACATTTTGTAACTTCATTAACCTAAGTACGTATAAAATGTATAGCTTTGATACAGATAAACTTTGTAACACCATAAACGTTGGTATACATAAACTTTGTAACACCGTGAGCGTTGGTAAACATAAACTTTGTAATACTGTGAACATTGGTACAACTGTATTTTCCAACAGATAAACTCTGTAATTTTGACAAAAGTCAATATCATAATGTGATGATAATTATACTTTGTAAAACAGTATCACAAGATCACTGATATTTAGTCATAAGAATAAAACGTTGTGTACACTAGCAGCTTTTAAAACTCTAGTTTTAACTTACCAGTTACATTTTATCTGATTGGTTGTTGTTGTTTTGAATTAAGCACAAAGATACACAACGGGCTATCTGTGCTCTGCCCACCACGGGTATCGAAACCCGAATTTTGCGTGTAAGTCCGCAGACATACCGCTGAGCCACTGGGGGGACTTGTGTGATTGGAGTTTTCAGGCAAAATCACATGAAGATCTTCGGAGTTTATAGTCGCGTCATCTACACACAAGACGATAAACTACTCAGCATTAGAAAATTAGGAGAAAATTATAGAGTTTGTGCGATAAACTTCAAAAATGTAGTTAAAACCAGACATATGATTCCAAATTTGTCGATTGCAGTGCATCTGAAAATGCTTATTTCTCCAATTTTGAAATTTGTACATGAATTGGGTTTTCTTTCTTTACAGTTTTGTCTAAAAATCTCGTAATAAACAAAAGTAACAGCTGAAAAACCTGTTACAATATAAGTGGTTAAACTAACTATTTTTGTGTGTTTTTTTCTTGTCTGACTACAAGAATCAATTTGGTTTTGAAAATCTTTTTTGTTTCTGATTTTTGTGTTAATCTTTACTCAAGGGTTAGACGTGCATAGTTCTCTCTCTAATTTTAATCTGATAGAATGAAGTAGAGCCAGCCAGTCAACAACATCTATTGTCGTCAAATAGTAGTTTTTTTTATGGTTATGCTTATAACACTAAAATTCGGACCACGTTTTTGCCCAATTATAAGTCTCAGGGCGAATAACGAAAAAATATCAGATTTTGATACTTGCGAAGGATACGGCACAGACGACTCATTGTGTAGCTTTGTAATGTAGGACAAAAATTCTGAATATTTTGTTTAAGTTTCACTGATAGATAAAATGACACTTAATAACGTTAACTAATTCTATAAAGTGTAAGTTTCTGCCAGTTTTGATTACCGCCGTTACTCATAAATTAAAGGTTCTATGCTGCGCTGCTGCTACCTTGTGACAAAAAATAGTACAAGATAAAATATTTAAAGGTGCCATATATTTTATATTTATTATGAGCAGTAATACTGAAGTTAAGAATTTCGAATACCTCGTCTTATTAATTATTTGCAGTTATTAAGACAGCTTAGAGTGAAATCAACATATGTGAACTTGTATGTTGATATGAGCACAAAAGAAAAAGAATGGACAAAATTAGTCAATCACACCTAGCAACAGTGATAAGTTTGAAAGAAACTTTAGTTATTATTACATTATATGGTTATCGTACATTGACTTTAAGCATTTGGCTGTTTTCGGACAGTCTCACCATTTTGATTAATGTTAAGTTATATCAGGAATGTCGAATGTGGTGTGTGCATTATGGTTGGTTACCGTGTAATAAAACGAAAAATATTTAGACACGATTGAACTAGTATATAACATTTAATCAACAAAACGGATGTAATCGAAACGCCATGTTTGGTTATCATTCTGCCGTTGAGAGAGGGAGCCCTTACTTACAGTATACTTTGTATCTTGTTCGTAGTATTAAGAAAATGGGTAAGTTCAAAAATTAAATTGTACACAAAGATATAAAACCCTGTAACTCGAGTGCTTTCGAAAAATGAGTCTTTCTTCTTCAAGAGCAAACTTAATAAGAAAGGTCAATCTCTCCAAAGCTCTGTATTTGATTCTCTTAATAACCTTTAATCACAATGTAGCCTAAACTGTATATTTAAATACCACGATTGTTTTAAAGAATTTTATTTTATCTTTGCTGTGATAGCTGTATAGAAGGAGCTGTAGCTATGATTTAATTAACACCATTCTTCACTAGCAGTTCTCTTTCAAAAAACTTGCGCTTTTGTTGAATGCAAACTAATAGATAAAAGACATATGAGCTCCCGCAGGAAGGGGTATTTGCATCCTTTACATTTCAGAAACAATTGCACGTATTATGAGTAGCTAAAGTAAATATTTTCTGTTTAAACAATTTTTTATTTACGTTGTAAAACCTAATCCCATTACACATCTTTTGCCCCAAACTCCTCCCAAAAAATATCATGGACGATCACAATCATGATACCTTCTCGCGTGTCGTGTCTCAAATTACTTACAAGAGACTATGATGGTGCTGACATGTGTAACGAACCTGTGTTTTTTTTTAAACGTTGTGTATAAAAACGTACAGAGAGAGCGTAAAAGTGGCTTTCGCAGTCTCCGAGCCATAACGAAGAACCTAATATCATGTCTGTAAAGTGTTTGAACTTTTGGTGTGATTTCACCATCTTCAGACATGAGGTTCTGTTAATTATAAAAAACAGCTTTCTATTGAAGCTTATCTCTTGGTGATTTTACGATCTTTAAGTAGCAAAACATATCTGTGTCAACATTCTTGAAGTTAAAGATATTTGACCAAGAGAGAAGCTTCAAGAAAAAGCTGTTTTTATCATTAACGGAATCTTATGTCTGAAAATGTTGAAATCAAGCCAGAAGTTCAAACACTTTGAAAGAGAGGGATTCCTGGGAAAAACACAAGTTTTCTGGATGTGTTTTGATATTTTTTTTCATCTGTTTTGAGATTACCCTAACTACATTTTTTCAAATCCAGCTTCCTGTTTTCATTATAGGTTAGTCTTCCAATTCGTAAATCTTGATAACTCACAGCTTTTCTAATCTAAAGAGATCCGCTGCGAGTTGATTGTAATTTAATAATTAAATTTTAAAAGTTGTAGTTTAAAAATTAAGAACTTCATAGTTTTTCATTCGCACGTCTTGCCCCAACAAGATACTAAACTTACCAATTCAACGTATTTTAATCAATATGAATTTCACTTTTCTTGTTTATTTACTTATGTCAGTCTTGGTGGTCAGAACACTCGATTCGTAATCTAGAGTTTCAAAATCCCTTATCGACCATGCTCACTCTTTCAGCCGTGAGGGTGATCTAATATTACAATCAATCATACGTTTCGTTGGTAAAAAGTAGTCCAAGAGTTAGCGGTGAATGCTATTTACTATCTAGCTTTCGTCTTGTCTATCACTTCTAAATTAGGGACGGCTAGTGTGGATAATATCCATTGAGTACCTTTGCGCAAAATTTAACAACGTATATATGACATTCTTTGCTCATTTTTTGAATTGACTTCATTAATTTACAACTTATGTTTTAGTTCTGATCTTTACAGTTGCTAAATTTTTATCAGATTTTGTTATGAAGTGTATGAATAAAAAACTAGTAATTGTTCACTGAAATTGGTAAATGTCATAAATCAATTTGTATAGATCGCAAAAATAGGCTTAAATTTAGAAGTCGGGAAGATTTTAATCGTTTAACAATAAATTTAAGTTTCAGTTTAAAAACCGAAAAAACAATAAATTCGTGATTGTTTTTTTTTGTAATTAAACACAACGTGAGTAGTGGAACCCGGTTTCTAACAGACACACCTCTATGCCACTGTGGATATAGACAGATAACCCAAAAATCAAAATTTAATAGTTTCTAGATTCTAAATTAAAATTTCAAGTCAAAAGTCAAATGTTTTGTTGAGTTGACTGTAATCAAAGCCATATCGTCTGTTATTACCTGCTCTTCCGATTTTTGAAAATTGCTGAGGGACCAGACATTCAATGTAGTATTTGAAAAATATGGTTTAAGAAAGTGATTCCCAAAATGAGCATCGTGGCGCCCCGGAACGCCGCGTAATATTTCAAATTTTCGAAGGAAATACAGCGATATCGACATCTGTCGGACACCGCGCGAACTACTAGCTCAAGGTAATTCACAGTTTTAACACAAGATGCGCTACATTCTTTTCTTGTGACGTTCTCGAATATTTTAGGTATGTTTTTGTTGACTTGCACTTTCAGCTACGCCAGTAACTTTTCGAACTTTCTCGTTTCTTAGATTTTGTAAATAAATACCTGTCTACTCTCCGGGTCCGTCATTAATCAAAATAACTGAAGGTTGTTGTGATCAGGTGTTTGTCAGGTCATACGAAATTCAGTGAATTATTTTGTTGATTTTTAGTCCTTGTGTATAAAAATGGAAAAAGTTTTGAACATTAATAAGAAGTTTGGGAGTGAAGAAAAGGATGGTGAATCACAGATCAATGGAGACGTTGTGAAGAAACAGAAATATTGGAAATATGATGATAGTTATCTAGATTTTGGTTTTAATTCAGTAAATGTCAATCATAAAGAGTGTCCATAGTTTTGGTTCCAGAGTATATGCCTCCAAGTAAACTTAAATGCCATTTAGAGACATGGTTTGTAAATCCCGTGATTATTTTACCAGAAAGTTAAAACAATTGAAAGAACAAAAAGGTACATTTTTGAAGCGAGCATCAATACCAACCAATGCTCTGCTACCATCCTTCAGGATGGCACATAGAGCTGCAAAATGTAAGAAGCCTCACATAATCGCAGAAAAACTGATTTTACTGGCTGCAGTGGATATGGTGAACATTATGGTTGGTGAATCTACGGGAAGATTGCTTTCACAGCTGCCTTTATTCAACAATACTATAAGTCGTATAATCCAACACAGGAATGAAGACCTCAACAATCAGCTAATTGAAAAAACGAAATGGAAGGAATTCTGGTTACAGCTAGATGAGGCAACGGACAGTAGCAAGAATGCTTATTTGATTTGATTTACCACACACAGTTAGTAGATGGTGACAAAATTGTAGAAGACCTTCTCTTTTGTGAAAGTATAACTGCCAGGGGCGTAGATTTTTTTATACCCGTTGGGGGAATGATTTTTGCAACCACTTATGTTTACTGTTCAATTTGCAAATTGGTAATCTCTGATTACGTGAACCTGAAAGCTGTAAACATGCAGTCACAGAGTAATCTTGTTGCCACGATACTTCAAGGTTTCTACGAGGGTTTATATAAGTGAGGTGTTGTGAACAGTTTTCAAAATGTTAATAGAATAAAGACAAATGTGTCACAAATTAACTGCCACATGAATTTATTCCTGCACACTGCACAGTATAAAAGATGGCCATTACACTTGAAAAGATTACTAATAACTTTCATTGCATGAATTACGTTTTCAAATATTAATAAAATTAATTACCCTTGATAATTTTATATCTACTGAAAAACTGTTCATGTTGTTTGATAAAAATAATTAAGATGTCTTTGCGAACTATTGGAAATTACACATCAATACAATGTTGCACATAATTATTCATACTTTTCATTGAAGTAAGATTCATTTAGTTCTATATTCTACATGTTCCCAAACGTAGACCTCCTTTGTGATGATCTGTTCACTAATTCTTTCATAAGCTCTTCATTATTTATCTTGTCGACCTCGTATTTGTGAGTGTGACAAACTGCCACATGGTTGAGGTGGCACCGAGACGCAGTTGACCTTAACAACGTCTTCAGCCGTCTTAATGCATAAAACTGCGTTCACATTCGCAGCTGGATACTGGACATACAAGCAAAACTTTCATGAGAAGAAAAACTTCACTAAACATCTGCTGGCTTGTTTCATGCATTTAACAATAAGCATCCTTCGCACCTTTCAGAGATACTGCTTTTGTTGTTCCTTTGAACATGGGCAACTGAAACTCGAGCCGTTGTAGAGAGATTTCTGGATAGAAATTTATAATAAAGTTGTCAATCTTGCCAGATGTGATCATGTTCTCAAGTGCCAGATATTGCCTCAAGTCATTGTTGTCTGCATTGAATCTAGTGGTCAGATGTTTTATGACTGTGTCCACAAATTCAAAATATTGGCTTCTGTAGTAATCTCTAGCTGTTGCAGAGTAGTGTGCTGAGCCATCTTCTGTGATCCTTTTCGAGGGTCTGCGAATGTATGGTAGTTCAATAGGCACCAGATCTAGGGAAGTTTTCTTTTTCTCAGCTTCATCAAATATCTTGTTGGAATTTTCCTTTGTTCGCAATATCCGCAATTGCTCAACTGTCATTGCCGATGCTTCAATCATGCCAGATACTGTCGCTGATTTTGCTTGAAATGCACGGTTTAGTTCCTTTAATGTAACTAATGAATGCTGAGCCATCAACAATCCTAAAACTGTCTTTCTTTTGTAAAATCTGTCCAGCAGACCTCGTGCTTTCACTGCTACACCTGATTTTTTATTTGCTAATTCAGACAAAGAATCAACAATGTCACTGTAGTGATCATTAGCACGTGTAATTGCAGATGGCGGCACAACCAGCGTGTTGGACACAGTGACAGGACGTATTGTCTTAAATATTGTCTTGTATATACTTGACCTCTGAAGCAACACACCAAGTTCATGTACCACTGGAAAGAATCTGGAACACATTCAAACGCTTCAACTGCATGTTTCATTATTAAATTAGCCTTGTATGCTCCGCAGTGAAAAAACAAAGCTGAGGGTTGCTTCTCTTTCATTTTTGCCTGGCATCCACTATACGCACCACTCATGTTAGCGGTTCCATCATAAGTTTGTGCTTTTAATCCTGATAGTGGTAAATTGAGTCTAGCCAGTACGTCAAATATAGTATTGGAAACACTGTACAAACCAAGAAATGTCTCATGGACGTCAAAATTCTCATATTGCTTCCTGTTCGGCACCTGTAATATCTTCAGTGCTATCAACCATTAATGCAAAGATTTTACTTTGCTGCACTTTGTGTGCTATATTCCTCAGCATTTGATGACTGAGCATCTCCATTGTTTCATTCTGAGCCTGGAGTGATGTGGATGTGGTTTTCTTTGACAAGTAGGCCATCAACTAAGGATATTCCTCTTCCAGGAGCTTCCTGTTGCTTCTTTTTTCCATTATGTAGCTGGACAGTCACTGGAGTTACATCAAGTGAACCTTCTGGAGATATAGCGAATCTGTGCTGAAAGGAGGGTTGGTGTTCGTTGAATTTCTGTTTTGCCTTTTTCCAGTTGCAAAAACCGGTAGATATGAAGGTATACTTCACTGGCCTCTCCAATTTCCCTGTAAAAAGGCCTCTATTTTCCGCCTTGGCACAATGAAAGCATATGACTTTTTGAGTCTGATTGTCGAAGTGCAGCTATGAGAACTCATCAAAACACTTGACCTAGAAGTTGATATTTTGAGATTTTGCTTTCTGTTGTGGTATTAGTTGTGCGTCTTGATGATATGGCTTTTAACACTATATCTGTAGAGTGTCAGACTTTTCATTACTGCACAAAGTTGTTTCACAACTATCTGGTGGTTCATGATGTGCAATAGTTGCACAAGCATTTTAAGACTCGTCCTCTGATGAACATTGTATTTCCTCTGTATGGCAAGTTTCTATTCCTTTGTTTGAGGTTGTTGGATTATCTGTATCTGCATTGTCACTTGTAGTACTAGTAACTGGCTTGCAGAACTGTCTAATATTGGAAAGTTTCAGACACTTGCTTGTCATAATTGGAATCTGTTTCCCAGATGACTCAACAGGCTAAAATAGAGTCTTTATTGAAAAATTCTAATGTACAACAAACGAAGATATAACAGACTGGAAGTAAGACTGAGCTGTACAATGTATTTAAGTCGAACGAACGAACCTCACAGTGACTACCGAGCCAACTGACCGCCGGTGAGCTAGGTGCAACACAAGTAATTGCAAGTTTCTCGAAAAATACTTAAACAATCACAAATATTCCTGTTAAAGCCCATCAAAAGGCAAATACGTTGTGATACAATGTCTATAAGCACGTTTATTAAATAAAAACACCTAAACAAGAACTAGCAATACAATTCGAGTAGAGGCTTCAAGCCGTTGAAATCGCTCCTTTTGTGTTCTAATTATACAAGAAAATATAATATTTTTACTATCTATGATAAGAGAATATATTGTTCTTTTACCATAAAGCACCAGCACTTTATTAGAGGGGAGTGATAATCTGAAATTTCACGGATTAATGAGGGCCACAAACACAGGTCTAATGAGCCCTGTTGTAAAATCGAAGCTCAGACTAAAGGGAGCGGAGAGGGTGATGTAGAGCGCGTCTGGATCCGAGCGGCTCTAACCTGTCGTTAACTGTACACTAAACGTACACTGTGGTCAACGGATTCGCCAGCTAAAGATAGTAAGGTGTTCGACAATAAAACCGGCTAGACATGCATAAGAACAAATGGCGTAGGAAAACCGCACAATATACACATTAGATTGATGCAGCTACAAGTTACTAATGGCCTGCCAGATCTAGACCACAGGAATTTACGCTTGGGAGTAATATTTTCGAATTTCATGCTCTGTTCAATCTGTTGTGATGGAAATTTTACTTAATCTTGTACTACGTACAAGACGTAAGTAGATTCTGTGCTAGTGCTTGTAGGCTTTGCATGTATAGTTAGGCCTACCGACTGATACTTATGAACTATCACTTAGATCGAAAAGCTTAGAAGCACGCCTATATTTAAGATGTTCATTTCGGCTACTGAAAAAGCCTACATCTAGGCCTAATTATGTAATTCGATTGGCAAGAACACAAGAACAAGCACACAATTTGTAGACCTGAGATGCAATAAAAAACAATTCAACAGACCAAACTGTAGGGGGAGATGATTGTATGCACCATATCCCTTATTTAAAATGAAGGGGGATGGATACTGTCAAGATCCAACAGGAGCTATATTCCTTGTAGAGGAACTGTATTATTCTGTTACTAAATGCTAAACCTCAGCGAATCCTAATTCTTTTTGCAACATAATATCTCTGAGAAGCTGGGTTTTCGGCGGTTACTGTGATAAAAAGTAAGTACCGCGCGAAAATCAATGTAGAATAGGAAATGAGGGTGGGGATGTCCAATCTAATTCCAAGGCTTGAGAAGCTGTACAGTGCCCAACAGGCACACACAAGCTATTAGTAATTGTGGTTATTTAAAAATGAAATAAAAATATTGTTTTTACTTTCAATTTAACTGTAGTATTCTTTCAAACGGCTTCTAGGTTGTTAGGACCTAAATACTTATTAAGTATGATATTAAGTTGTTTAAATCGAAATACGTAATAAACGGAACTGTTAGGGTTTTTTTGCCGATGTGAGCCGTGAAAAAAGCCGAGAAAGTTTGGAATATGTCGGCTTAAAACAAATATACGTAACTCAAATTTAGAAATATTTTGAGCAAACCTTTAAAAATATTGCTAAATACTTCTCGTAGGTCATTACTACTAATAACTAGAAGTCAGAAAATAAATTTCTTTGTTGTTGAGTTTCCAAGTTTCACTTTGGTGACTGATGTTTTTAGTTCGCATAAAATTAATCTTTCATTTTTAGAGAGTTTATTGTTCTTCTTGATCATTTCATTTAAAAACTGTTTTAAAGAAAATTTTAAATTATTAGAGGCCTGAGACCAATTTAGTAAAGCTTGGTTGTACCATCTTATTAATACTAATATACTAAAAGGATAAAAAATAGCAAACACTATAAAATAGCGATAAAAACGTAATTAATTCGACTATGTAACACAAATTTAGGCCTGGCATGGCCGAGCGCGTTAAGGCGTGCACTCGTAATCCGAGGGTCGCGGGTTCGGGCCCGCGTCGCGCTAAACATGCTCGCCCTCCCAGCCGTGGGGGTGTATAATGTCACGGTCAATCCCACTATTCGTTGGTAAAAGAGTAGCCCCAGAGTTGGCGGTGGGTGGTGATGACTAGCTGCCTTCCCTCTAGTCTTACACTGCTAAATTAGGGACGGCTAGCACAGATAGCCCTCGAGTAGCTTTGTGCGAAATTCCAAAACAAACAAACAAACAAACAAACAAACAAACAAACAAACAAACAAACAAACAAACAAACAAACAAACAAACAAACAAACAAACAAACAAACAAACAAACAAACACAAATTTTGTTCCTGGATAGTATGTGTTATTACTCAATTGCTTATGTTGTAAAAGTACAGAAAATGGCTATTATTTTCCTTCAAACTCTGTTTTTGTGACCTGGATAATGAAATTTAGAAATTAACTTATTTTCTATGTTAAAACGGGCAAATTTGCACATTTTCATTTACATAAGGTCTGAATAAAACAACATATGAATCAAGATTTACATGTATTTATACTAAAGTTATACAAAAATGTTTAGAAGTGAGTAGTTTTTCGAGATTTACGACTATAATGCAAATTACTTTTACGTATCAGCCCCGAAATATAATCTCCCATCATTGTTTTTGTTATACACTTCTTTGTAGCGGCGTTCCAAGTCCAGTATATTTTGGTGGAAGCGCTCGCTTTGCTCCTCTGAGTATGCTTCCATGTTCTCCTTGAATTTATCAAAATGAGCGTCAAGGATATGGACTTTCAGGGACATTCTGCAGCCCATTTTGCCGAAGTTCTTCACCAGAGCCTCAACTAGTTCCATATAATATTCGGCCTTGTGGTTGCCCAAGAAGCCCCGAACCACCTCGGCAAAGATACTCCAAGCTTTTTTTCTCCCTTCCTACTGAGCTTCTTGAGGAATTCTGTGCACTCCAGTATCTTCTTTATTTGTGGTCCATCGAAGAGACTTCCTTTGACCTTTGCCTCAGACAGCTTAGGGAAGAAGTCTCGAAGGTACTTGAAGGCTGCAGACTCCTTATGGGTGTTTGAAGGTCCGGGTACATGATAACAGTCGCATTCTTGCCAGCTTAACCTTTGGAAGGGTCCACAATGCAGAAGTAGCAATTGCTTGAGTGGGCAGTGGGTTGACGCCAAATTTTTGGAAGAGCGAACTTTATGGCTCACTTTTCTTCTCTGTACCATCCTGCAAAAGCGTAAAATAAAATTATTATTATGAAGAATAAATTTATTTCACCCACAACTAATGTGTAAGAGGTTCATGCAAAATATTCTGTATGTGATATTTTTCTATACTATTGCAAATTTTAAAAAAATAATAGATTAAAAGATATTTAAATTTTAAAAGGTTTAAAATTTATATAATGTAGAATCTTACTATTCAAGCAAGCACAAAGTGTCCGTCTTTACCTTCTAGAATTTTTTTTTTTTGCAGTGCTCGAAGTTAAAATGAGGCGCCCAGGGTTTATTTTGATCCACGAACGGCATGCCTTGTAGGCTTCACAATTTCAGCAGATGTTGTCACAGAGTTCTTTTTTGTTCTTGTCTTGATAAATTGGCCACATACATAGCAGAATGCGTCTGGAGAATGCTTTCAGCTTCTTGATGCCATCTCTGATAAAATCAGATGGGTCTATATGTTCACTTAGGCAGCTAGAACTAAACTAAAGTGATGGGTGGTGAGCCTCTGTATATATATTACTATGGAAGTTCTAGAAAATTCTCGTAATTTCTTTAACATTCTAGAAAGTTCTTGAAAATTATTGTAAGTTTGAGAAAATTCTCTATCAGCTTTTCAGCACTGAATCTATCTGGAATGTTGTTTGTTGTCTTGTTTGTTTTTTGAATTAAGCACAAAGCTACACAATGGGCTATCCGTGCTCTGCTCACCACGGGTATCGAAACCAGGATTTTAGTGTGTAAGTTTGCAGACATACCGCTGAGCCACTGGGGGGCGACCTGGAATGTTATGGAAAATAGGTAACTTTGAAAATTTCATTACCTAGGTCACAAAAGCAAAGTTTGAAGAGAAAAATAGGTCTTTTTCATTTACTATGGGCATAAGCAATTATGAAATAACGCTTTCTGCTCAGGAACAAAAAAATGTAAAACATTTATTATTTATTTTTCGATATATATATACAGGGTGGTCGCTAGAAAAGCGGAAAATTTGTCAAACAGCTATTTATTTTTGCAAAGAATAACTTTTACAAAGTTTTTTAAAGGCATATGTTATATTACACTCATAGATGCTCAAAATGCATTTTATGATATTAAAATCATGCATTTTATTCATGATGTAAAGAAATCAAAATAGAAATGAGTAAGCACGCATTTTATTCATGATCTCATCTGATCCTCAAATTTTCCGCTTTTCTAGCGACCACCCTGTATATATATATCAAAAAATAAATAATAAATGTTTATTTTTTGCAATGAATTTTGCTAAATTAACTCTCGTGTTTTTATTCAGCAAGACAATCAGTTTTTACTAAAATAAAGAAATAGATTTTCTGTAACTGGATTCTTTGTTTATTTGGAATTTCGCGCAAAGCTACACGTGAACTATCTGCGCTAGCCATCCCTGAGGTAGCAGTGTAAGACGAGAGGGAAGGTAGCTAGTCATCACCATCCACTGCCAACTCTTGGGTTACTCTTTACCAACGAATAGTGGGATTGACCATTGCATAATAATGCCCCCACGGATAAAAAGCGAGCATGTTAACCACCTGGCTATGCCGGGCCTTTAGTGTTGTGTCTGCGAAAAGTAATTTTATATTATTGAATGTACAAGACTGTTTATAAGTATTACTATTCAGTTTATTTTGGACTTAATATCGTATTATTGTTTAGTTTTTAAGATAAGTTGTTGAAGACATAGTTTTCGTTACTTAACTTTCTAGGAGTCGTAACGTTATGTTTGCAATTACATTTTATTTAAGTTTTACTGATATTCTTGACATCATGTTACTCGAATCTTCAGTATTTTTCTCGTTACCTTATTATTGTTTAATAATCGCTCTTTTCTTTGACTAAAATTTCAGGGCTCAATGAACAAGGTGGCTCATGAGCGCTAGTTGAGAAAGTCAAGAAAGTAAAGTGAAAAGTCAGGTACAGTTCAGTCAGAAAATTAGTGAAAGAAAACGCGAAGTTAGCTGCTCGTGAGCCATTAGTCTAACGAGTGATGTTTCATAAAGTGAGATTCACAAACTACGAGTCAGGCGCCTTAACCCTCAGGCCTGTTCTCGTTTGTCTAGTTTATTCATTTTCCAGTGGAGGCGAAAGTGGGTGACGTAAGTAAACTTCAGGCATCATTGACACTTTATTATTCATGTTTTCAACAAATGTGGTCACTTTTCAAATGCTATTCCGAAAAGGCTACCTTCAAAAAGAGCTTTTTTTTTTACGTTATTGATATTGTCGTCTTACTTCAGTGCTGCTCAGTGGGCTATTTGCATTCTGTCCACCGTGTGGAATCGATTCCTGGAGTTAAGCATTGCATTTCTGTAAACTTACCAATGACTCACAGGGGAAGTTTTTTTTTCAAGAAAAATCTTTATTTTAAAACTTTTCCACCTAAAAATCAAAATATTACTCCACAAACTTGCATTTCTCCTAGAAGAGTTAGTTGAATTCGTTGTTGTTTTGAGTTAAGCACAAAGTTACACAATGGGCTATCTGTGCTCTGCCCACCACGGGTATCGAAACCCGGATTTTAGCATGCAAGTCCGCAGACATACCGCTAAGCCACTGGGTGGCTAGTTGAATTCGAGTTCGACGTTTTCTTTACGAAATAAAATTCCTACTCGTTGCTGATCATCACGACTCTTTGATCTACTTAAACTGATGATAGAGGAACAGCTGGATGAGTCTTGGGAAAGAAAAGTAAAGTTGTTTATTTTCACTTGCGGATACAACTTACGAATGCCACTGGTGAAATATATAACAAGTGCCAACAAAATCATCGTTTAAATTTCCGAGAAATTTAATATAAATTTTCAATAGATATTAACTTAAAGTTCTGTTGTTAAGTTTTTAATGGCGTAGTACTGAAGTCAAAAATAATTGTTTAATTAAGGGAGAGTGATGAATTGAATTTTTGTTGTAAAGTCTGTGATGTTCTGAATACACCAATGACCATTATTCAACATTACAGCATCGAAACAGCTAAACCTGTAGTTCTTTAACGTTGGAAAATTTGCAGGTTTGTGGAATACACTAATTTATTTAATACCACTTCCATAGATCAACTATAATTAAACAGTAAGTGTGCCAGGATTATGAATTTGAGGTCTCGTAGTTTGTTTAATTTTTTAATTTTGCAAAGAGCTACTCGAGGGCTATCTTCGCTAGCCGTTCCTAATATAGCAGTGTAAGAATAAAGGGAAGACAGCTAGTCATCAATAGATACCGTTAACTATTGAGCTAATATTTTACCAACGAATAGTAGGATTGATCGTCACATTATAATAACGCCCCCATGGTTGAAAGGGCGAGGATGTTTAATGTGACGGGGATTCGAACCCACGATCCTCAGATTATTAGTAGAGTACCCTAACCGTCGAACATCTGAGGTCTCATGGTTTACGACCCGTTCTCACAAAAACGCACTTCACACTTTGGGGCCATGGGCGCCTTATAAGAATAACAGTCAATACCCACTATTCTTTCAGACAAGAATAGGCCAATAGTCGGCGGTAGATTCTGTTAACTGTTTGCTTTTCTTTGCCTCAAAATTAAGGATGGATATGCGCATATAGTCTACAGAATTCTTGTACCTGTGTATCAAAATTCTTGACGAACAAAAAGCACATGCAAACGTCTGTTTTGTGTGTACATGAATAGTCAATGTGGACAGCTTAAATCGTCCAGGCGCTTCGCAGTTTAGAATAGCTAAGCACTGCTTCCAGCTGTCCTGCGTTTGATATATTAGGCCTGTTTAAAGTGCAGATAGATACAAATTATTAAAATACTAGAAGAGACCCGCAAAACATTTGCGGTTATATTAGTAGGTTTATTTCAGCAGTATTTCTTTAAATACAGGACTTCTAAAACAATGCAAAATAATTTTAATTACAGACACTTGTCTTAGGCCTAACATTAGTTAGGCCTTTATTAAGTATGGCCTATATTTGATTATTTGTTTTTGAATTTCGCACAAAGCTACACGAGGGCTATCTGCTCTAGCCGTCCCTAATTTAGCAGTGTAAGACTAGAGGAAAGGCAGCTAGTCATTATCACCCACAGCCAACTCTTGGGATACTCTTTTACTAACGAATAATGGGATTGCTCGTGACATTATAACGCCCCCACGGCTAAAAAGGCGAGCATGTTTGGTGCGACGAGGGTTCGAATTCGCAACCCTCGGATTAAGGACTTGAACGCCTAAACCCACCTGGACATGCTAAGCCTACATTTGATAAAGAAATAATTAGCATCGTAACTTATGTATGTTTCTGCCTTAATTTAGTTAAAGCTAAACTTTACCACACTTAATACTCTCGATAAATAAACTTCTAATGTTACTTTACGAACTAACGCTTGACTTTTTTAAAAACGTTATTTAACTTTTAATGTGTTGTTGTATAAAACGCCTACTAAAGTATATTTACATTCACATTTTGTTCACGACCGTTGAAATGAAGTACACGTGCATTTTCAGGCAGACGAAACAATATTGTTATAGTGGACGTCTACCAACTACTCCTGTCTTGTCCGTATGGAACAACCAATAGCATGGATCCCTTCTAAATATTAATACATCAAACTGTTTATGACACAACCATGCTATTGGTTACAGATTTAGCCTCAGCCATAAGTGTGCGGCCCTAAAATGTGGGTTTTCATTCCCTTGGTGAGAAGTGCTTCACGCTTAACAACA
The DNA here is from genome assembly GCA_011833715.1 of Carcinoscorpius rotundicauda. Taxonomy (NCBI): domain Eukaryota; kingdom Metazoa; phylum Arthropoda; class Merostomata; order Xiphosura; family Limulidae; genus Carcinoscorpius; species Carcinoscorpius rotundicauda. The sequence goes on from CM022395.1 coordinate 56,928,893, forward strand.
ACCAAACCAAGTTACTGATTTCGTAATAACGTACAAGTTGCACGATGAAAATTCAAACAATATATTATCATTATTTCAGTCAACCTAATTAAGTTTTCCTGAGATCCCCCTACGCGTTTCACGTAGATAACGAGCGATACCACTCAGTTGTATTCAGTTGTTTTCTTCAGCTTTTTTTTTTTTTTTTGGCCTGGCATGGCCGAGCGCGTTAAGGCGTGCACTCGTAATCCGAGGGTCGCGGGTTCGCGCCCGAGTCGCGCTAAAACATGCTCGCCCTCCCAGCCGTGGGGGTGTATAATGTGACGGTCAATCCCACTATTCGTTTGTAAAAGAGTAGCCCAAGAGTTGGCGGTGGGTGGTGATGACTAGCTGCCTTCCCTCTAGTCTTACACTGCTAAATTAGGGACGGCTAGCACAGATAGCCCTCGAGTAGCTTTGTGCGAAATTCCAAAAAACAAACAAATCAGCTTTTTTACACTACTTTTTTGTAAGAAATAGAATAAATATTACTCAGTACGATGTAACCTTTGAATCCCAAGAATATTGTAAGTACAATGAAATTCCTTAATTTGAGAGTTAAATATATAATCCAAAGAAGTTTTGGGATAAAATAAAAATATAATATTTTCAGTATTAAGTTATCTTAACGATTTATTTCCCAATTATTACATTACCATCAATGTATACAAAATTTCCCAATTTTTTTACCATTATATTCTCTTTTTTTTTCGATTTCCATACTCGCTCCCTTCCCTACGCGTTCATTTTTGTTATATTTCCGAGTCGCGCTAAACATGCTCGCCCTCCCAGCCGTGGGGGTGTTATAACGTGACGGTCAATCCCACTATTCGTTGGTAAAGAGTAGCCCAAGAGTTGGCGGTGGGTGGTGATGACTAGCTGCCTTCCCTCTAGTCTTACACTGCTAAATTAGGAACGGTTAGCACAGATAGCCCTCGAGTAGCTTTGTGCGAAATTCCAAAAAAACAGTAAGGTGTTAAATATATATTGAAGCAGTAAATATTATTTAAGATTAAAGTGGGTTTTCCTTACTGAAAAACTCAGATTTTATTAATGTTTTATATCTTTGGGATGCCCTTCTCCCCAGAAAGCCTCCATGAACCTTGCAGAGTCAAAACCTACAGTTTAAGAAATGCTTGTATGGTGGAAACCATTAGTTCTACAGCACCCAACCACGAGCTAAATAGGTGAAGTACGTAAGTCATGTTAACCCTAAATTGGGCGGCGGATCAATGTCCTGCAGCAAGGTTATATGAACTAGTTAAAACTGGTTCTTGCCAGCGGCGTGAACTTTCGTATTTTATAATGTCAGGACATATATTAAGGTAACGTTTCTTTGACTGTAAACCGATTACGATACAGTAAAACATTTCTAGAAGTAACCCCAAAATAATAAAATTTGACTAAAATTATCTTATTCTGATTTCATAAGCTATAATATCATAGAACACAAAGTATTTTACTCAGTTAATTTTCAATGAATTTTTGGCATGTTCATAAAGCAAGTGCTCGTGAAGCACATACATATGGATAGTGATGCCAGGAATAGCCATGTGGTTAAGGTGCTTGACTCGTAATATGAGGGTCACATGTTCGAATCCCCGTCACACCAAACATGCTCGCCCTTTCAGCCGTGGAGGCGTTATAATGTGACGGTCAATCCTGTTGGTAAAAGAGTTGGCGGTTGATGGTGATGACTAGCTGACTTCTTTTTGTCTTACACTGCTAAACTAGACGGCTAGAATAGATATCTTTGTGCGAAATTCAAAAACAAAGAAAATAAATAAACGAACAGTGACCAGTTCACAACATAAACACTTGACGTGAGGTTTTTAACAAAACACAATATTTAAAAGTTCAATTTAATTTACAAATAATACTTACATATCTTTAAAATTGTATATATACATGAATATTTAGTAAAAAGTATAAGAAAAATCCCTTCAGTCTCCATTTGGTTTCAAGGTACGAATCATATTACACAATGTAATAAATTGGATAACACATTTCACCACAAAAGGTTATATTTTTTGTGCATGTAATTCTGTGGTAGAAATAAATCCTGCACAAATTAGATTTTGTGTCATTCCAATAATTTAAATATCGAACTATATTCGTTGAGATATGATGAACATCAGCGAATAAATAAGCACACTTTCAACACCATGCTTGTACTTCCAACAAAACGTTTTCAATCATTTTCTGTAACAGATTTGAAGTTACGGAATTTGTTTGGCCTTTTAGAGTAAAGGTTACCAACCTATTTAAATTCGATAGTTCTAAAGCGTTATTAGTGCAAAGGCTTTTCATTTGATTGCCGTGCAGTTTTTACTGTGTGATGTTGGTTAGAATGTGTTATTTAATTTTTACTTGTGCTATATCGTGTTGCATCATGTGAGTAATTTAAGACTACTAAATAATAATAAAAATCTACCTAAAAAAATTCTTCCTGCTCTTAATACAGTTAAGTAACCATAAGGTCAACTAACCTAAATAGAGAAACACCATTTTTTTTCTATATTCAGTTAAAACTTAAATAGTATCATTTCTTATTATTACTGCGATCAGATATTTTCTAGTGTATTTTCTGTAAGGCAGAAACTCATTTTATAAAATTAGTGATGACGAGAAACCCACGTGCAGTAAAAATGTATTATCAAGCTGCTTGATATGAGTATTTAAACTTTAATTAAAATAAAGTACAGAAAAACGTTTCGACTTTTTTAGGTTATCCATGGTTATGTTTGAAGTTCACTGCACACCACTTTGTATCATAACAAACATATTTTGTTACCGCTTATATTATAAGTACATTGTATACAATAGATAAAAACTGGAATAACAAACGTGTAACAAAAAGAATTACTGTGTATTCTGATTGGAAGTTGTTTTGTTGTTGTTAAAGAAACTAAACAGGTAACTGCTATTTCATCATGCTCAAGCCAATGTTTTATTCTCTGACTTATTATTAACCCATAGTTTACTCTTCTTATTTCTTTGAATTTAAAACTGGAGATAATGAAGAAATTCTAAAATGTATTTTTACAGGAATGGAACCACAAGATCTGATGGTGTTGTTTTTCATGTTGTGTTTTACAGTATGTTTTCTATGTATTTCTGTTTATAACACAAACACTGACCATGTAGTACCATGAGTTCAAAGTCTGATTGAAGAATATTATCACGGTTGTAAGGGCAATAGTACAAAAGATATAGTCACTTGACACACTGTTTATTTGATGTTAAAATTTCTTTTCATTGTCTCAAGTGTAAGCAATTAAACTCTTCGCACTAGATGACGCCACAAGTTATTTAATCTTCGTGAATATTAATGAAAATTATAATAAGAAACTTGGTTGAAAGAGAAAAATGGAACAAACTCCAATTCAAATATTTATCTAGATAAACGGTAGCAAATAATTAATAGTTATTGATACTTCCTAAACATAATCATGTCCGGGTGTCATCAGGTCACTACGTTTTATGAATTCATGACGTCATTCCTGGCATCGTTTCCAAACGCTGTAGATAAGTGAAAGCTACGTATGGGTGAAAAAGATGTTGGTTAATTTAGAAATCCGCAAAGTTTATTTTATTTCAGAATCTCTATTAAATATTGTGGATTACTCCTAATTGGCAAATTCGAGCCTAAATACCACCATTAAATTCGTAAAAAAGAACCACTTGTTTGTGTGTGTTGTAGAGGAATTTGAACAATCACGTGCTGTTATAAAGCGTAAGACGAATAGTCCAGTTGGCTACAGCATAGAGAGCATGTAATTCGTTACGGATTAACCATGTTTGTTGTAAAAAGGCAAATACCAGCAATGCAATTCGTGTTTGCTTTAACAAGTGTACGTAAGTAAAATTAATTGGTTTCTTTGGCACTCCCTTTATAACTTTGTCAGTTAATTTAGAATCTGGTAAGTCCCAGGAATAAGTGCACGAGTTTTAAATAATAAAAGCAAAACATTTTAAAGCTTAAAGTAAAATTGTTATTCATAATTTATATCAAAAATCAGCAAATTTAAAAAAGGTTTATGTTTGTGTGTTGTTACATTTACAAAAATTCCGGACTATTTTACTTATCTATCTTTTATATAGTGTATTATATCTTTTTTGTAGAAAAATAGGCTCTTTTTTAAGTAACAACACCAGAAGATATTTCATTTTCAGATATGCTGTTAGTGTTATTTTACGTTTTATCCATTTCTCATTAGTTGTAAAATATAAATGCTATAATTTTCATGCATACTGGAATGTTATACACAATTTCAGAGTTTGTAAACAGTTTACCCACTAACTAATCAGTGATAAGCATGAGCAACTCCGAATTTAAATTGCTCGGCGGTTAGCTTTTAGGCTTATAATTCTGAATTTTACGGTTCAGTTCTTGCGGTTAACACAGGGTAAAAAAACTTCGTGTTTTTCTTTGCCCTTGATCAATAGACATAAGTGTTTAACCTGTTTGAATTGCAAGATATCAAAATTGTATCTCATAAAGTTGTAGCTAATATGCGATTTTAAATGCCCTGGCACAACAAAGGATGGTTTATGTATTTTGAAAATTATTTTTATGTTCTTAAAAATTCATCTTCTTTCTACTATACGAAGTCTTAAAATTACATTGAAGTAGGATATATGATCTCAACAGAATTAATAATTTTTTTTCAAAAATCAACTGAGCGATATAAAAAAGAAATTGGAGTTACACCTCGCCGTACCATTTGCGGCATATAATTATACCAAACAAAATGCACAGCCACGCTGAGCTAAACGTCATACATTTTACAGTTAATCAAACCTGTTTTTAAGATGAAGTATTCTTTTCTAAACATAACAGTTTTGATTTATTTGAAAACATGTTTTAATGATATCCTCAGCGAAAATATAAATAATTATAAATCAAACTGATTCTAATTGAACCTATAGGTTAATAGAGAGAATCAAAACGACGTTTTAATAGTTTTCAAACTACAATTATTATTAATACCCACCCTCTGCATGAGTGTGAACGGTAAAACTCGAAATGGTTAAGGAGTGGCTTAACTCTCTTCTTGAACTTGGAGATGAAGAGCCGAGTTCGAATCTCTGCGACACCAAAATATATTCCCCGTATTTTAAAGCTGTAGTGCATTATAAAAGCGACAGTCAATTCCTTAGTGTGAATGATAAACGGTAGATTGCTAACCGGCTGCCTTCCCTGTGGTAAGTAGTTAAAGTTACGGACGGTAGTTTTACAATAGATACAAAATGAGAATACAGATTCATCTGATTTTGATTTAATTTGGGCCAAGATTGCCCCCCCTCAAAGGACCAAGCGATTAACTTTTATTAAATGTGGTTTAAGGTCATTCTGAAGGTCAACTGTTTTCGTTTTGATGATAGTAAGTTGCCATTGTCAAAAATTGTTAGTGAACAAATTGGAACAAATAAGCTTATTAAAAATTGTTGTAAAAAGGGGAATAGAGATCGTCAAAAAAAAAGTTCGGAAATTCGTTAAATCAAAATGTATAATTATATTTTTAAGCCTATAAATAGGAGCTTAAAAAAAAGATAAACAAAGTAGTCCGTAAATAGTGTCTATATTATCTTCTCAAGCTACAAATCCCTATTGCACGTGAAAAACATGTCCCTGTTCCAGAGCTTATGATGGACAGTTTACAAATGTATAAAACTAACATGATCAACAAGTAAAAAAACTTCGTGAGGCTATATTCTTCAATGAAAGTTTTGGAGTGGATATAAATATTTTCGTTTGCAGAAATATAATAATTTCTGGTGATAAAAACAGTAGAATGTGTGATATGAATTAGCATTTCATAACACAAATAGAAGTAATGCGTATTAAAAACACTTCATGTAGTTACAAAAGTGTCACATTAATAATGAAAAAAAAACAGTATATGTGGTATGGGTAAATATTAAAATATGACGTAAGCATATGCCTCCTTCCTTGACCTTAGTAAGTACTTGTAACTCAAATTAGACCTTTGAAACTTGTTGCAGGCGATGTTGAACGTCAGAAATAAAATATGTTACTGTGTTGAGGTAGAATGACAGCAAATCTTCTCTTCTCCATCTATGCGGGTTCGCATCCCGGTCATGCGAAACATGCTCGCCCTTTCAGCCGTGGAGGCGTTATAATGTGACGGTCAATCCCACTATTCGTTGGTAAAAGAGTAGCCCAAGAGTTGGCTGTGGGTGATGATGACTAGCTGCCTTCCCTCTAGTCTTACACTGCTAAATTAGGGACGGCTAGCACAAATAGCCCTCGAGTAGCTTGGTGCGAAATTCAAAACAAAACAAAATCTGCATCTATGAATCAGTGAAGGATAAATTTAATGTTATATAGTCAAACTTCGTAGTCTGGTGTCGTAATATGTAAAAGAGTTGTTCAACATACAATAAGGTTTGTTAATTACTTGTCAAAAAATCAGTGATAATGAATGAAATTAGTTTTTAAATTGTTTGAAACGTGCCTTTACTGGCCTTTCTTTACTCGCATCAACAAAGTAGAAGCGTGAATAGAACTACTTACTCAAACTGTTTATTGTTACATATTAAACTACTGTAAGAATTCACCTATAATCAGAATTTCAACTTGTATAAACAGATTTTTTTTGTATTTAGAGTACTGTAAGAAGTGTTGTCCTGGTAACCTTATTTTTAGCAGATTTCCTGTAAACTTAAAAATTACACCATGTTAACACCGGTTGCTAAGATAATAAAAATAGGTAGCTAGAAAGAAGAAAGATAAATATCGGTGAGCTTCAAAACTGTAGAATTTAATAACCTCGAACATACTAGCACGGTTAAAAAAATAAACTTATTAAATGCAGATTTACCTCACTAACTTACATACTTAGGTGAATATCTAAACAAGAAACATGTAACATCAGTGGTGCGAAGAAGAAGTTGACATCAGAATGACGATCACTTACTCTCTGGAAGTCTCCAACGCTCGATTCTGTGGCTTCACCAACTTGTTGTTAAGATGGAAAGGGAGTATCTACAAATTTCTGTGGAGAGAAGTAATAATTTTCTTAATATGTTATTATGCCCTTAATGCACTGTATCGATACATTTTGAGAGGAACAGAAAAAAGGTATATAGTGCTAATTTTTTTTTATTTTTTGTTATTGTAAGTGATTTTATTTTCAATTAGGCTTGCTCGTTCAATAAATTTTTCTACCAAAAACAATTGAATTAGGTAACAAGGATTGTTAAACCTAATGCTGTTGCACGCTGTGATTGTTGTATTCAGTAAAGCAATAAAAATAAAGGTAATTGTAGATCAAGTGAAAGATTGATTCGGAAATGCGTCCTCATAAAATACTATGTGATTTATTTGAAAGATGTGCTCGATGATTGGAAAGCTGTATGTGTATGTTATATCAATACCATCAGAAGCTTGACTTGAGAATGAAAGATGTGAAATGTGTTCTTCTAATTTGCTTAAATGTGGCGTTAAATATTCGTTCTTACAGCACTGGACTTTATATATAATATAAATGGTCTTTTTTTTTTAAAGTGGGGTGAGGTAGGGATGCAAAATAGATTTAAGTCCATTTAACGCAGCTGTTATTAACTGTAGCGTATGTACACTAATTGAAAAGGGGGGTAAGTGCTCCTTCTATCCTATGTGTTAGGCGCTTACGGTAATGTGCACATTAAGTTAGAGCTATAAACAAACAGCTATGAGTGACGTGAAAGAAAAACAACTTAAACAACTGTAAATACCCTTAATTATAATAGGCCATAAAACTACCCTTAGATAAGGTGCGTGATAGAATAGGCTGAGGTAATGTGCGTGTTATTCATTCGTTGTGATATAATTATAAAACTATAACATTTTATCTTACAAAGAAGAATTAAAAGTTACCAATAATTTGTGTATTTTCACACAAAATGAAATAAAAAGGATTTTTAAATCGTTTAAATTTTAAAATAATTAATTTAAAGTGGTGAGAACATCATATTAACCTTAGACGTTGTATAGAAAATATTTAATTCAAAAAGAAGAAAACTGTTTTGTTGATTTTTTTTTATTATAGATGATGCGTTTGTTTTAATGTTTTAATATCAAATATAAATTATTTTTGTAGCATTTTCTGGTGAAATTGGGAACAAAATAACTAGTTTTATGTTAGCTGTAGATGTATTTGATGCTTTTAGTCATAAATAACAAATATCTGATATAGTAAATTAATATTTAGTCACATTATCTCTTTTGGAAACCGGTAATTCGTTTACATGGACAAAAAAAATCTCGAGGAGTTGTACCCTGCTGGGATAGCGGGTATTCTTCGGATTTACAACGCTAAAATTAGGGGTTCGATTCCTATCGGTGGACGTCACTTGCCTTTAAATGAGGAATTAAAGACGATTCCGCATAATTTGGATCTTGTCGATAGAAAGAGGAAAATGATCGAAGACCAGATAAGAAACGGAAGTTACTAAGACTACTAGGCGAAGTGTAAGAGTAAAAGAACAGAATAGTACTAACATAATGGCGAAATAGCATAACCGTGTTATGCATCTGGTCCGTTTAGCAAGGATAAACACATCTTGACGACTACTCGGATCAAAGAAAACACCACTACGAAATGATTCCTGGATTATGCCGCTTACAGCTGTATACTCTTCAACACTGTTAAGTATTGAATGTTAAACCTAATATTGATGCTCACTGTGATTTTAAACAATCTATTATCTTGTAATAGATTGGAAAATAAAAGAAAAGTAATCAATCTTGACGACTACTCTGATAAAAGAAAACACCACTACAAAATGATCCATCGATTATGCCATACACAACTATGTACTCTACGCTGTAAGTATTGAATGTTAAACCTAATACTGTTTCACACTGTGATACTGAACAATCCACTATCTTATAATAGATTGGAAAACAAAATAAAAGTAAGAAATCTTGACGACTACTCGGATCAAAGAAAACGCTGCAAAATGATTCCTGGATTATGCCATATACAGCTATGTACCCTACTATTAGGATTTTAGATCTGATGGAATTCCCCACGAGCTACCAAAAATGGTCATATTTTTTTGCCGTTGGTCAGAGAATGCTTGTTAAAATTATAGTGCACATTACATCTTTTGTCAAGTAATTCAAGATGATTATAACGAACATATAAATAATTATATGGAACAAGTTCGGAGTGACGGTCAATCCGTTGGTAAAAGAGTAGGCCAAGAGTTGGCGGTGGGTGGTGATGACTAGCTGCCTTCCCTCTAGTCTTACACTGCTAAATTATGGACAGCTAGCGCAAATAGCCCTCGAGTAGCTTTACGCGAAATTAAAAACAAACAAACAAACTGCTTAAGAGTTCAAGTACCTCGGATGTACTTTATAAAAATAGCCGTAATAAAAAAAGTATATCTAATGAACATAAAGCCAAAAGCAGATTTGGTCGACGATAGAAATTGTTGAAAAAAAAAGACTAGATTCAAAGAAAGCGCTTTTTTTAATTTCCGGTGTTTAACATGTAGAGCATTTTCAAAGAAATGTATGAACCTATGTGAAGAAACTTTAAAGTTTAATTAAACATGTAAGAATAGGTTTTAAAAGAAAACATTCACAAACAATATGACGTACTTGTGTTGAAAATTAAGAGCATGTGTTTCACAAACCCCCCCGCTAGCACAGCGGTAAATCGACGGACTTGCAACACTAAAATCAGAGGTTCGATTCCTCTCGGTGGGCTCAGCACATAGCCCGATGTGGCTTTGCGATAAGAAAAAATACACCGAATAAAATACTTTGAAGTTGGTAATTAGAAAAGTATTTTTGCAACTTTATGCTATTTTTTCAACGTTGTTGTGCACACATATTTTTAATTTTTTAAATATTTAAAGTAAAGCCATTAGTGTAATAAAAGCTTTTATTCCAAGTTGAACCTGACGATGACCGAAGAAGGTCGAAACGTTGTTCGCTCTTCTATTTGAAATATTTTCTCAACCCAAACGAGCCGTTTTTGCATATAAAAAAAAAAAAGTTGAATCACTGTTCAAAGACTGAACATTAACTGATATATGAGGATGAATTTTACAAAATAACAATACAAAAGAAAAACAGAATGAAGACAGTATTCACTACTGCCAAACCATTAAACTTGTTTCAAATATCTTGAAGTAAAACACTCACAGTAAGAACTTCGGAATACGTTTGTTTAACCATATAACCTTAAGTACGCCGTTAAAGACGTGTGATTCTAGCAAAACTTTAAGCCTTGTTCGTTACAGTATTTCCTGTAAAATTTCATTTAGAAATTATTGATTTTTCTTCGGCCCCCCCGCTCGTACAGAGGTATGTTTCCGGATTTACAACGCTAAAATTAGGGTTTCGATTCCCCTCGGTGGGCTGAGCAGATAGCCCGATGTGGCTTTACTATAAGAAAAACACGCACATTTCTCTTTGGCATGAAACGATTTGTGCTGTCGTAAGAGTATGTTTTGAAATTTCTCATGAATCCTTCTAAAAAAAAAGTGAAAGAAGCATTGATATGTGCATTACTAATAATATTATCAATGCTCTTATACAAATGTAGTTTAGAATATTTCCATCGGGATTTCTATTAAGAAGACAAGCTTTCCATACCTGCATCAATTAACCACGTCAGGCCAATTTCTATCCAGCCGACTGAATTAATTTTTTTAGGCTAAGTACATACTTTTAACTCGTAGTTCCATTATGTCACGACCGATTTGAGATTTGATTACTGTTTGGGGCTCAGAAGGTCAAACTCTTTCGATTGATGTATTTAATCGTGCCTAAACGAATTTCAATTTGAGGGTAGGATAATAGAGATCCTGATGAGTAATAAAATCGAATCTGGTATACGCACGCATCACGCTTGGTATTGGCGAACAAAATTATAGCTAAAAAAATAGAAACAAAGGTCCGGTAGATTAATTTGCTCTATATACTTATATTTTCATTTAGCCGACTAGAATCAAAGGACGTATCGAACGCATGAGATTATTATTTTTACTATTTTTTACTGTGCTTAATAATAAAGCTGGACAATTTCAAGTTGGTTTGGTTAGTTTTGAATTTCGTACGAGGACTATCTGTGCTAGCCATCCCTAATTTAGCAGTGTAAGACTAGTGGGAAGGCATAGTAGGGTTGATCGTAATATTATAACGCCCTCACGGCTGAAAGGGCAAACATATTTGGTGTGACAGGAATTCGAACCTTCGACCCCCGGATTATGAGTCGAGTGCCTTTCCATCTGGCCATGCCGGGCCTTTCAAATTGGAAAAACTAATCGCATTCAAATTACCTACCAAACTATGTAATTTCTTTTTGTTATTACAGTATATTATTTGATTCATAGTTCGAACACGTTTATGTATTTCTGTGTGTTCTTACGTTTACGTCTTTAGTAAGCTTTAAAGTACTCCTTTAAAAATATTTGTATTCAAAACGTTGAAAATAAAAATAGGCTGCCTTGGAATGAAGTCACATTTAACACAATGCATTACATTTTATATAAATTAAGAAAAATATTTTAACAAATTCTTAGTCTATTTGCTATCTGGCTAAGCGTTTCATAGTGGTAATCATTCTAAGATAATGAATACGAGGTTCATGGTTTATTCAATTGCCTCCAAATAAAAATAAATTGTATTTTGATATTATGAGTTTGGTATAAGACAGACAGCTGACCTGATATGGCCAGGTAGTTAGGGTGCTGGACTCGTAATTTGAGGGTTGCGGGGGTTGAATCCTCATCACACCGAACATGCTCGCTCTTTCAGCTGTGGGGGCATTATAATGTCATGGTCAGTTCCTTATTTGTTGGTAAAAAAAAAAAAAGTAGCCCAAGAGTTAGCTGTGGGTGGTGATGGTTAGTTATCTTCACTCTAGTCTCACACGGCTAAATTAGGGACTGCTATTGCAGATAAGCTTTATGTGGCTTCACTCAAAATTCAAATAAACAAGACGGTTAAATTTAACTACTCTTTTAATGTTCCTTGATTTGCTTGTAAGTGTTGCTGATATTACCTTAAAGAAATGATAATTTTTAAGTAATAAGAGATTACAAATTGGAGATTTAAATACAGACTGTCATTTGGAAATTAGAGAACAGCCATACAAAGTTAGACATTTTGTAACTGCTCGAATACCCTAAGTAAACTAGCCAACCTTTCTAGCCTTGGTTCTCTGTATGAATCAGACATTTTATTCTTTTTCTCAGAAATCTAAATTACTTTGTTTTTAAAATGTTATTGTGGTTGTGAAAAATATATTTAATAAGTGGCTGATAGAATTATAGCAAAATGTATTTCAGGGTCTTTGAAGAAATATCTGTATACTGTGCTGCTTTTACGGATCTCATCCCCCTCTCTTTTGTTTTGGCTTTTTATGTTTCACAAATCATTGGACGATGGTGGGCTCAATATGAAGCAATTCCGTGGCCAGATAGGTAAATATTTTACTAATATTGTATTTAATTAATTGTTCAAGACATGGGGAAACATTTGGTGTCTAAAATGAGTAAAGGCTTTAATAAAAAAATCATATTTCAAAAATAGAGAATTATAGTAACAGAAATTTAACAGAACACAGGAATACTAAAATTAAGATATTTTAAGATAAGTGAAGAAAGTTGACTAAAAAGTTTTGTACTTTGCGCAGTATTAACACTTAATAAAAACATGCAAGAAAATATAGAAACAATGCAAAAAATTTCAAACTATTTTTTTTTTTTTTTTTGCAAGTTACTAAATATAGTCACTTCTTATGTTCAGTTAAGAGGATTTATAAGAGACATAATATGTAATTTTGCATTTGTCCATGGCTAAGAAGGTCTGGACTCTTATTCAGTGGTATCAATTTGTTGTATGGAGGGTTGCTTTATGAAGAACAGTTTATTTAAGGAGACTGTCCTAGGTGTCTTTTGCTTCCTCTTTGGCTAAGGTGAGACATGTGATTTATAGTATAATAATAATAATAATAACATAATAAAACTTCTTCATTCGTTGATGTAAAATTAACCAAGTTTAATATCCGTTCATTTCAGAACAGCCCTAATGATAGCAAGTTTTGTTCATGGAGCTGATGAAAGAAGTAGGATGATAAGAAGAACCCTTGGTCGTTATTTAATATTGATGCAGGTTCTCACTTTCCAAGCTGTGAGTACAGCTATCAAGAAACGTCTCCCAACAGAGGATCATTTATTAGAAGCAGGTTAATCCACAACTTAATGATTAACTTTATTTTGTGTTGCTTTTAATAATTTACAGTTGTTTTTCGATAAAGAAATTATATTTGCTGAATATATTATGAAACTGGTATACTGATTACATTGAACATAAAATCAATTCACACGAGGACACAATTCATTTTCTACTTTTTCTTAGTAAAATTGTCTGAGAATCAAACTGTATGCATACAAGACATATAATGGATCATTTTTCTACCCAAAAATAACAGAATACATTCATTTCAGGGTTATTAAAAATGAAATATCTATTCATGGTGTTTTTAGTCCATTTTACTTCACCATGTAGTAACCTAAATTAGTTTAGGCATGTGGATAACATGATATTTCATTGAATTTATTATTTAATATTATACATCACAAATTTTATTTTCAGTGTTACCTCTGGTGAAAAAGAAAAGGAATCTTTAACATATGTATACAAAATATCTATTTGAACTTTCACAAATAAAAAGAGAATATAAAATTCCCAAACAAGGCTCATTAAAAGGACTTCTAACTCCATAATATAACTTTGATAGAACAAGTTAGGAAAAAATAACCTCAAAGTAGAAAACCTAACTTTGAAAATTAATTACAAAAATATATCTGATAATATAACCCTTGCAAACTCTCTAACTAAACATAACTTTTAACCAAGTTTCAAATCTTGATGATAATGTCCATTCTATTATTTTATTCTCAAGCATCTGTCACTTTAATTTTCTTTTTGCTTGAGTAGTGTTACTGGGCCTAATTGTTCATCCACATCAGGAAACAATAGTCGTGAAGAATCAGAAACTGGAACAGTGATTAATATGATGAAATGAAATTGGTAAAGAGTTTCTATATTTTGGAGAAAGGCTGGTAATACCTACTGTAGTAGAAAGCATAAAAGATTGGTATGTGGTGTTTTAATCGTTCAATAAGATATTTTTCCAAGAACAAGAAAGCAAAATATTCTTATAAAGATGGCTTCTGAAGTAGTGACACAATTCTAACAAGAGGATTCCAAACTCTGAATTTTGTTTAAGGTTGATCAAAGACCACACCAAACATACTCTGGAATAAATTAATATATCAACCTATTTTAAAGAAGGAGAGAAGATTATAAAAGATGAAGCAATATACAAAAAATAAAATATTTGGACTTCTGGAGCATACAATGAGTGAATAAGCTTGACCAACAAGTCTGGTGAAAATGCTGATTGGCATAAGTGAGTAATAGAATATATTTTCGTAGAACAAACTTTCCAAGGTGACCAACATACTCATTGCCATAGGTTACCAACTATCCTAAAAGCAAGCACTAGGAAGTGGAGAAGATATAGTTTGAAGAGTGCAACATGATAAACTTACTCCCTCATTAAGAACCCAACTAAGTGACAAGACTAGAATTTTACTTTAAAAATGTAAGTAGAATGTGAATGTTTAAATGATTTTAAAATTGCAATAGAACAAACACAAAACTTCCAGGTAGTTGTTTGGCTGAGAGGGTTGGAGAAAGTATCTGTATAGATATGTAAATAATTTGTACAAACATAAAGAAGTTTGTAATAATGTGAAAGAAATTGAACTTAAATAAAAATTTATCCAGGGCTCACTCCAAAACCATAAAAATAGGAGAAATTTTTAAAAGTCAGAGAGTTTGGTTGTCTGGTGGAATCAAGGGTAGTAGAGCATAGGATATTTGTGCACATCAACAAGAATAAAAGTAATTCTAAGCTAAAATGGTAAAACTTCAGAGGAACAAACCATTGAAAAATTAAATCATTCATGTCCAAGAAAAAGTTGTGGAGTGCAGGTTTAGAGGCAACAATTTGCAAAGCAGAAAATACAGTGCACTTCTGGTTCCCTAGAAAGATATGAAAAGATGCAGTCTAGAAAAAACCTAACTAACCTAAAGAAAAAGAGGGAGCACAGTGTATTATAAAAAGACTTCCAGAATAAAGTTGGGATTTATTAAAGGATCAGTAAAAACAAAGTTTTTGTGTATCAACACTCCAAGAAAAGCTCATGACAATACATAGTAAGCTGAGATGTTGGCAATATTTGGCCGATAAATTCTGATTTAAAGCTAGCAGGTGAGCTGTTTATCTGCAGTGACTCCAAATAGCAATTGGCTGTCACTTTCAAAATGTTGAACAATTATATTCAAATGTGCTTCGGTGGTTGGAAAATAATATATCAACATTTTAGAGGTACAGTATTAGACCTATCAGTCAGAGCTCTCAGAAATCATTACAATTAAAATTTCCTTTATTGAGTAGCATAAAATTCCAATATTTTTTCTTTGCTTCCAGACAGCAACATGTTTTTCTAAACTCCTGCTGAAACACCATAGCATAAAAGTTTAATTTCATATAACATAGCACCAAAAAGAGTGGATCTGAATTTGGAGCCATAAGCAACTATATTATATTGCTCATAAACAGAGGATTAACTATTCTTGATCTGAATGCTGACAGTTTTCAAAGTGAGAAAATTATAACCATCATTCTTGATCATTTAGTCAAGACTAGAATTTCCAAAGAAGCTTTTGGTCCATACAGAATATAGGGATGTATTGATACCTGAGACAAATGTAGAGGATGCTGATTTTTGACAAAGTCATGACTAAATATTCTTGTTGGGCTGGTTAATAGTAAAGGACATTTTCACATATTTTTGTAACCCATTAATGTGAGAATTGGCAACATAAGATGTCAAAGAAATGAGATGGTGCAAAGAAACCTTTAGCACTTCTTTGGACTTTGCAAGAGGTAGAACCTTGAAGTTGAGATGCATAATCAGTATTATGCAAATTAAAAGGGAAAGTGAAAGAATATGGACAAAAAATGTTACAACAAGTAATAAGAAATAGTGTCACTACCCAATGCAAGATTTTTTAAATAAGAGCAGATTTACACTCAGAAATACTAATTGAATGTTTAAACAATCCAAGGAATTTTATTTGAAGTTTTCTGGAGCTAAGGAAGTTGTGTGGTCTTCTTGAGTACAGCATTGACACCAACTTTTGAAAGAAGGAATCTGGTAAATACCTAACACTTCTCTTGAGTGAGTTCCAATAGGCTTATCATCACCAATCTAAACAACATTACATGATGCTCAAAATATCTAAGCAAATTTTTAAACATTCCAAACATGAAAAATTGAAGTATCATTAGTGAAGGTTGAACAGAAATCCCTCCATCTATCACAATTCTGGTTTTGAAGTTAAATTTTAACCTGAATATGTAGTTTGTGATATGATACCCTTTTAAACCACAAGACGTGGATGAAGAACAGTGAGTATTAAATTCCTCACCAAAGCACACTGAGATGAGACAAGCCACAAGATCTAGTCAGGTGAGAGGTAAAAGTAACAGGTTTAATTGGTAAATCTGTGAACTGGTTGGCATCTGCAGTTGACAGTAGAAATTATACCTTGGAGTACATATAGGAAAAGTAAGTACTTTAATGTGTTGTCAAAAATATGTACACTGTAGCATATCTCAGTGTTCTAGTGATTGTAAGAGATACTGTGACAAGGTGGGAAATCATAATTGCTGAATGTACCAACTACCATACTCCAAGAACATTGACCATTTACGAGTGTGAGATAATCATCAGATCTAGACAAGGAAGTTTCCCATAATGCTGGTTTGTGCAGGTGGGCTGTGGTTACCATTTTGTATCAGATTAACTCAAGCCTCAAGTGCTATGTGCATTGAAATCATCACATATATGGTGCAAAATCTGGTAGAAGAGAAGCTGGTTATTGAAATAAAATAGTTTTTAAATATCTCAACTCTCAGAAATATAAAAGGAAAGAAATTTGAATATTCATATTCTCTAAATGAGAGTTTGGCCTTAGCCATAGATTAAAATTAGATGTCACGTCTTTTTAAATGTAAATCAACAGGAAATTGTACTATATAGTCAACATAGTGAACAGGTTAACCAGAAAGAAATGTTTGTAACAATGATTTAATTATATTTTTATGAAGAGAAGCCAAATAGCAATATTGTATGTGAATTAAGCATCAAGAACTATTATATGTTGCACATTCTACAGAAATGAATTAAAATACAGCACCATGATTCTGCAGTAAACTATGTCAAATTATTAAAACTCAATTATTTCTAGGATGTTTTTGTTAAAATATGTATACTTTCCACGTCTTGCAGAGCACATAAGCAGCTTTTGGATGTTTTTGCAATAAATGCAACAAAATCTACATAGTTTTCCCCATTGTAGGTACAAAACTGTGTCTTTCATGGTACTTTTTTTTTTTTTAGACAATGGTAGTTAATACATTTTGCAGTCATTCTTGAACATTCATAACAAGAATGCTTATTGCTGCAATCAGAGTACTTGTGGTGACCTTGGTGCAAGTAGACAATATTCTGACAACAAAACTTCTCTCTCTTCACAAGATCAGCTGTTCTCATTTATTGCTGCCCCCTATATGTGAACTATGCCTAAAGAATTAGGCATGCCACAAGCCTTTTTCCTACCATATTGGAATCAAGTGATCCAGATGTGAAAATAATCATGTCACCTCTCACCAGTAGGAAATTAATAATACTCAAATGATGCATGTGACTTCTTTATACAACTACCAAACTATTACTTTTCATTTGGCAGCACTTGTGCCTGGATGTGTTTCTTTTTAAATGTGATTTCAGTTTTTTACACAAAGTAGTTATACTTTATAAACTACATAGTTTTCTTTAGGATTGTCTCATTGTAGTTGCCTTTTTGACATTATGCAGTTAATGTCACTACTGTGAGTAGTATTCATTTTGACAGGTGCATTATTTCAAGCCTCAGGTGTGGGCAACCTCTATCTCCAGACTTTACCTCACTTCCTTGTGAATATTTGGAACCTGTTCAGGCTGAAAAGGACTTTTATCCCTTGTTTTCATCTTCTGATTTTGTCATGCCTTCCCACACTTTTCCTAAGGATTCAGTTTGGCCTTCCATGGTTTTTTTGTTTTTTTTTACTTTATTTCTCAGGTGTGTGATATTTTACCCCTTGCACTTATTTTTTATGCCACACAACCTTTTTTACAACATGAACATCCCAATCGTAGTTGATTTTCCCCTTCCCTTACATTTGGTTCAATGCTGAACAATTCACCTTCCAGTTAAATTATGAAATTAGCATGCCTTGTCCCTCATAGCCTGTGGATCAATCTGCCCTTGCTTGTCATCATACAGACTGCTGTTATCTTGGTTAACAACCATTAGGCTCTGTTTTACCAGTTTATCCCATGCTCAATTTTCCGGTCTACATCTTGCTCCATTATTCTTCTCCTATCTGAGATTCTTGAGGGGTTTTCTGGGGGTATTTTCTCCTTCCTTACCTCCATGTTGGGTCATTTTGTGCCTTCAGCTCTGGCATTACATATGTGATTTCTCGTTTTTTAGATCCTTCTGAGTTCTGATGCTGCATTATGGAGGGCCAATTTACTTATAGCTTATCTCCAGGATTTATGTATGGCTCCATTTTTACAGCATTTCATTATTTATACAATCCTGGAGTTTTTGGAATCTTGGGTGGTATTGGTCTAACAACAGTCTAACTTTTCCTGTCTATCACAGTTTGAGCCATGTTTGACACCCTTTATAGTTTCCCATCCTCCCCTTTCCTAAACTGTGCCTGTCTCTCTTCTTGAGGTGCTACAACTCGCCATTTCTTTCGATGATGCACACAATGTCACCAACAGTACCGATGACTACTCAGTGAGCTCTGATCCAGTAGAAACTTGTTTTGTGGTCTTTATTAGTGGCCCTCATTTGTAAACAACGTTTTTGTTCTTCAAATTTTGTTGGAAGAATTTGATGTCCAATTTCTTGCCACACACTCTTGTCTCCTAAACCCATTTCCCTCCTTTCTTCGTCATCAGGAACCAGTTGATTTGTCAGTGTCTATCAAAATTGATTCAGCACCTCCTTAATAAACAAGCCAATGAGCATGTTCCCAATCAGTCACTGGGTTTTTATTCCAGATTACTTGTTGTTCCCAAAAACTATGGACTGAAGGCTTGTCATCAGTTTGTCCTATCTCAGTTGCTTCATTCACTCTCCCTGTTTCACCATGGAGTTTTAGCTCACCCTCTGGTTGGTATTTTATCCAGTTTTATAGATAACCAAGATGGATGTAACCAGTACCTATCTACATATTTTCATCACAGTGCTGTCTTGTCCACATCTTTGATTCATCCATCACATTGTGGTGTATCAGTTTTTACATCCTACTCTTTGAGATTATTTCTGCACCTTATGTTTTCTGTTAGATGATCAGGGCTTTTGTTTTTCCTCTTCATGCTCTGTTGCTGCATTTTCATTATTATATGGATTAATGGCTTCTTTTAGCCCACTCCACACTGGAATCATTAAGCCATACTCATCAGCTACATTAGGTAGGCTTGCTAATCAAATTGGAAAAATTCTACCTCCCCCATACCTTTTTCTTATAGAAGTTTTTTTAATACTCACCTCAGCTGAGCCTAACCTTCTCCTTTCTGAATTTGTTCCATGGAATTGTTGGTTCACCACACCTTGTCCACTCCTTTCTGCATGCAAGGCTCTTTCACTTTTGGTGAAATGGTTTTCCATGACAACACTGAACCCACTTGATCAAACACATATATCTTCTCTCTAGTGGACTCTGTGTGATCAATAGAACCCTTCTCAAGATTCCTTGGCTGCCCCTGTTATTCTTCCTCTTTTACAAGTGAATGATCTACTTTGGTGGTTGGACAAGAATAGTACATTGGTGATATCCTGTTTCCTTTTTGTCACCCAGATTTATATCTGTCTGTGGATATATCTCTGTAAACCTGGGGTTCATAGGTCAGTCATCAGGATGCTTTAGTTCATTGGTCTATTGACAAGTAGTCCTTACATATAAACCTCCTTGAGCTTCTAGTCATCCATTAGACTTTGGATCACTTCCTACTTCTAATTAGACATTTTCAGGTGATGACTCATTCCAACAAATCAATGGTGATGATATATCAATCATCAAGGTAGAATCCAATTGAGATCCCAATGTTTTCATACGTTGGATCTCCTCTGTTGGACTCACATGCACCACATTCATTTATTGCATGACATGTTCTGTGTGCTTCAACCTTGTGGTGGATCATTTTTATCTGCCCTAATAACATTTATCTAGTGGCTTTGCAACTGGAAGGGTTTTCTTCACATTGATGCATTTAGTGCCATCCCGAATCACAAAATGCCCATCTTTTAGTTCTCAGAACCTCATCCTCATGCTTTAGCTCTCAATGCCTTCAATCAAGAATGACCACCTAAATTCATATTTGTTTATCCTCCTATGTGATTGCTTCATTGGATGGTTGCCCTAATTTATACAACTTCATGCCAAGTCTTTCCGATAGCTTCCTATTGGCTGGATTAACTGTGGCTTGCTCAATATATATGTAAAAATGGCTGGTATTGGTAGAGAAAGCTTTATGTGGGTTTTCTCATCATCACAGATGTGGTTTGCTCATTTGCACAAACTCCAATTTCCTTCTTGTACTCTTTCCCATAACCTCTGCCCTTCTTTGTCAATCTCAATAACCAGTTCAACATTCCACAGTTCATGTCTTCTGTCTTTACATTTGACTTTTGTCCAATCCTTGGCAAGGAGATCAGGTTTCTTCCATCATATAGCTTTTCATTTAGCTTGACCCATATGTCCTCCTTCTGTTGAGGTTCATTAGTTGAGGTGAAAGACTTTCACATCTGATCACTTTCTTGGGGATTTCCAGCAGCCTGATCTACTGTAGTTGGTGTGTCCAAGTTTCTAACATGGCTTTTAACTGGGGGACTTTGGTCTCTTTGATTTCATGTTATCAGGCAGCCTTATCCAATAGTTTGCCTTTTTCATTACTATAGAGGTTTTGCTTCACTTATCTTTACCATGTTAATCCATTTCTTTCTGATTTGTCATCATTCCAATGACCTCCTCCTCTGGACTAGAATGTTAATATGGTCTTCCTTTCCCTTACTTTACTTCTGTTTGAAATCTTTCCTTATGTTCTAGGTTTCATCTTACTGATAAAGTGCATTTCCTTCTTGTTTTGGCTTTTAATTTTGATGGTCTGACTTGTTCACCATTTATATTACATGAACACTTTACCACCACATCTATCTTATCCTTTATTCAAATCATTCCTTCCTGCTGAAAACCTCAGTAGCATATGAGAATAATTCATATCTTGCATCCATTTCCCTTTTGTCTCTCTCTCATCTCTACCCTCATTTTGATCCAGAAAATATTCTATGTCTTGTGCATGCTCTTCATTTCTATATTGCCAGCATGGCTTCCTTCCATGGCAACCTAGAGATCTATACCCTTCTACCCACATCAGCTGGTTTTGTTGTTTGATCCAGTTGGCTTGTTCCTCATTGTCTCCTTCCCATAAGAGTTTTTTGGAATAATTTATTCATGCTTCTGTGTGACTTTAAGATTGAATAAGTCTATATCAATGCTTTCTTTTATTTCAAAGGCCTGTCTTTCATACCTCCATTACATTGATTTCACTCGGTGGCAAGTGGTGCCTGACAAGGTATTCCACAGTTCAAATCCACATGATACAACCATGTTGACTTGCACTTTCCATTCTATGGCTTCCCAATGCTCAACATAAAATTGTTTAGAGGTGAATAGTCTTGCAGTAGTATTTTATAAACTTTCCTATTCCAGACCTTGCCACCCATGGAATTCATGGATAAAGCAGAAAGGGATACCTGTCCATCCCTGCAATACCTTGAGTGAATAAATTGGAATGGTCCAATTTTCAAAATATGTAGGGTTTCATGATCACCCATTACACTGTTTCAGGTGATGACATTCCTCTGGATTTTCCTACACATTTTCACAACTATTTCTTCAAGTGGTGTATGTCAGTTCCAAGTTACTGGAGTGGCTTACTGTGGAGGTGCCCTACTGAATTTGTTCCATACAAAAAAGACAATACCATTCAATGCAGAGTAGGTTGGTAGTGTTCTGCTGGTGTAGATGATGTGACATCCTTCAAATGCATTGTACAAGTGTTATGGAATGAGACATTGAGTTGCAGATCACCCCTTTGATTTGGAGCCCTCCTTCTAACCCCACACTTATGTTGGTGCCCTGCATCTGGATTTTGGATTTAGAATGAATCAACTAACATAAGAATTTATGCATATTTAAGGTTGTCCGTCTTTCTCTCTTCACTGAACTTCCCTTGTGTTGTGGGCCACAGTGTGGGTAAGGGGAATTGTTCCAGTTCTATCCTTTTACTGTATTTCGTGTACATTTGTCTAAGAATGTTTTTTCTTATTGGTTGGTTCCATTTCAGTTTTTGCTGTTGGGGATAGATTTTGTTTTCATAGATATCTTTTTGATATCAGATGTAGAATTCCCAGACTGAGATATTTCTTATATAACAAGTGTCATATCCTGGGATTAGAGTGGTTCAATATTTGCTCTGGTCTCTGGGGCTTGAGGTGAAGATGGTGTGGACCTCATCCTATCCCTGCATGTACATTGTTTTCCAGCAGCATGAATTTTGAATGTTATTTACTTACTGAATACAGTCCATCATTCTACACCATGAGGCTTGTCTTTTGTTTCCACACTTTTCTGTTTCATGGGATTGATTTACATATATCTGTTTAAATGTTCAGAAGCTTATCTTCTTTCAATTCTCTCTCACTTGAAATGCTACAATCCTTTTCCACCATTTTTCTTCACTCTTTATGGATGGGCAAGAGAGTGTACCTGGTGAGAAGTAGTGCTGTTCCCCTCTTAAGATTTTCTGATTTGACTTTCATCTATAAAAATATTTCCTAGACAGTTTCAAGGGGCTCCTCTGTTCTTACCTTGCACTGATTCCTTCTTCTAATTGATATAGGATTCTAGCCAACCTTGTGAGAAAACAGAAGTTACATGTCAGAAGTTATAATTTTCCTATACTGAAAATGTATTTCAGACAAGTACTTCCCTCCTCTCACACTTCTCACCCTTCCTTCCTATGCATTTTTGGTGCTTCTGTCTACTACTAAATTTGAAGTGATAGTTTAGTAGAGGCATGTAGAAAGAGTTGCATGCATCAAGTGAATATACTATGGTCCTTTTGTTGGAGAGGTGACATGCAATGATCAATATGAGGGGCATGTTGGAATCATTAGATTCCAATAAAGGAAAGTAGAAGGCTTGTGGTATGCATTAAGAATATTTCATCATATGGGTGCAGCAATAATCTTGTGAGAAGAATGAAGACCTATCATAAATATGTTATCAGTACAGTAAAATCATAATTTTTTAAAACAGTAACACCTGTAATACTAGGTTAAGTACAAAGAAGTTGAACAGAGAAAATATTTCAAATCCAACAGTCATAGAATGAGGAGGATCTGTAGCTGTCCAAGTGTTGTCAATACTTATAGTGCCCATGAAATTATTAATCAATCCATTGGCAAAGATGCTCAACATTAATAACTTTTATCCTTGACTAGAGTTCTTTTTGAAGGTATGGAGAACTAATATCAGCCTCAGACCCTTCACTTCACTATGTTTGCTTTCACTTTGGCATCTTTTCTGTCACAAGCTGTTTCTAAAGATTTTAAACCAGGATTCAAATTTCAAATCTCTTTCAAATTTAATGATTTCAGCTCACAAACTGTTGATCAGAAATCCCCTTGTTAAAACATCAAGATAAACGTAATCATCACAAGTGGGGGAAAAATAGGGGTACTAATATCCTTGAAAACCCCAGTTGAGGGAAATTTTTTCTTGTACAACTAAAACACCTGCCATAATTAAAACTTAAAAAAATTATTGTCAAAAATTAACTATTTTTATACATATCTCTTTTAGGCTAACCTCTTCAAAATCTTATAATAAATTGCATAGAGCAGTTAACTTTTTTCTATACATAATAATTTATTTTATGAAATGTATGTTTATTGATGACTATATTCTGTTAGTACTGCTTAAGGGTTTTAACTATAAAGGTTATTTTTTTTCTAGGTCTTACATTGTGAAGGTGAAATAGTAATATTTTTGTCTTAAATCATCATTTAAGTTCATAAAGAAATTTTAAACATGTAGATTCTATTCAAATAATCATGGAGCTCAGAAAAACATTTTTATTGTATTCTGTAGAAATGTTTATTATTGAGCCATGACATATCTATCAGTTGAAGAGGTAACAAGAAAAGTTAATGGTTTGCATTGAACAGTTGTTTAAACAGGTATTGGCAACTGATCTGCAAGGCTGTACAGTGTAACTATGTGTTAAATGTAAAGAGATTAAAAAAGTTAAAAGCAAATGTTTTCTTAAACTGGAAATTACATGAAGTGACTGAATTAGCACAAGTTTAATCTGCAAGTATTTATTTTAAAAAGTGTTATAATAGTTTGCACAGAATCCATTGTAATCTCATTAATTATAAATATCTTTGTATTCAAAGCAACCCTTCTGTGTTATACAATTTCCTTTTTATCAGGTCTAATGACTGAAGAAGAAAAGAAACAGTACGATAAATTAAAAAACCAACTAAGTACAAAATGGTGGCTTCCTGCTCAGTGGTTCTCTGCTCTAACAGTAAGAGCTCGAAAAGAAAGGCGTATTAAGGATTCCATTCAGATGCAAGCTCTGCTAAATGTAAGCTGTTATACCTGTGAAAAAGATAAGTGTGTACAATATTAATGGTCTAATGTAAGTAAAGTTAAAAATATCTCATGCTGAAAATATATCTGTGTAAGCAAGAAATTTCAACTTGTGGAAACCTGCTTCAATTTAATATAAACATGCCATTTTTTCTTTAAAATCAAATTCATAAACAGTATTGCTTGAATATTTAATACATAATGTGTGTAATATATTTTTACTTTTGTTTATTATGATACCAATGTAAGTATGTGTGTGCATGTGCACTTTACATTCATTGTTTTCATTGCTAGCTTAGTATATGTATTTATGACTGACCTATTAAGATTGTGGCTAACTAATAATAACAGCACAATTGTTTTAACTGATGAATTAATACATTCTACCCATTGTATACATATGCTTTTTAATGTTGCAGGTCTTAATTAGTTAAGCATATTCAGTAAACTACCTTATTTATTGAGCTAATTTCTAATTCTAATTTATGTTGGCAATGTGCTTTGGTCAGAAATTACTCATAATTAAAAAAAATGCCTGTA
This sequence comes from Carcinoscorpius rotundicauda, assembly GCA_011833715.1. Lineage (NCBI taxonomy): Eukaryota > Metazoa > Arthropoda > Merostomata > Xiphosura > Limulidae > Carcinoscorpius > Carcinoscorpius rotundicauda. Next base: position 56,954,341 of record CM022395.1, read on the forward strand.
CATGAACAAACTGTCAAATCATAAGTATTTATTTGTATTACTTTTATTATTCTGGTTTAGGTACTGATGATGATGCACTAGAAGAAGTTTTAATTTCATTGCTTAATATTGGAAATCATTTGGTAAATTGTTTAATTTTTCTCAGGAAATGCTAATGTTCCGAGGATTGTGTGGTACAATGCTGAGTTATGATTGGATAAGTTTGCCTTTAGCTTATACACAGGTGAGTGGATTACATTTTTATTTGATAAACATGTGCCAGATTAAATATATGTTGGTTTACCAATGAGTGAGAATGTTTTTTTTATAAAAGGTGTAGTACAGAGTTGTAATAATACTTGCTCGTTATTTATCATTTAACATTTAAAATACATTTATTTCTTTTTCTATCACCTTCTAGTCATGGAAATTACTCTGACAAATGACATTTTGTGAAAAACCCCACATATGGAGGGTGATGCTTCCATAACCAAAGGAATATCAAAAAATTTTCTCAATGCATTATTTAGATGCAATCCTAATCTGTGGTTTACCAAAATATCATAAACTCAGATGAAGTAATGCAATAACTTAATTTTCAAAAGTAATTCAAAACACAATGATAACATTTCTTATGAATTGAGTTTAAAAAAGAAAGGTGCAACTAAATGCTCATGAGTCCACCAAAAATATTTTTTCAATACCTGAATATAAAATAAATAAGTATGGGAACCAAAAAATCGTGCGTGGAAATTAAAAATCAGAAGAAACTAAGCTAACAAACTCCAACATAAACTTTGATATAAAACTGATTAAAGAGGAGTGTATCAACTAAATAAAACGTTTAACACAAACACAGGAAAAAAGAAAATTAAAAATAACTTTTAATCCTCTTCAGGAAATACAACTTGAACTCAAGATTTACAAACATGCTGTTATTACTGTTCTTGTCATTAAGTGTCACATTTTATGTATAAGCTAAATTTTTTGCAGTAGGTTTCTGTGATTTGTTGATGATAAATACACCACCTTCTTTCATTCACTGACGCCCTCTATATGCAAAAAATTTTTTCACCATAAACCTTCTGCCTTCCTTCCATTTGAATTGACTGATTCCAAGCATCTCTCATGCAAATCATCATGTGTCAACTCTCCACCAATCAGAGTATGTATCTCCTTCTATTCAATTCTATTGAACTGTCACTTCTTGTTTGGGAGTATTCATGTTTAGACATTTGATTTTGGTACTCTTTGTTTGAATTGTGATTTTAATTGTTGAAGTGGGATTTCTTCATTATTATTTTTTCTTTACCTCCTCAGTGTGGATTTGACATTTACATTATCACATGCACCTGCCATCAAGGCAGGTTATCTAATTTGCATGGAATGGTCATACATTCCAAACTCTCTCCAATGTTTCTAATGTCAGAGGTTCAGCCAATCAAAGACATTATGTCATGATTCCCTGACATGTGCTTGTTGTGGTGGCAAGGACCACGATGCCTATGAATGTGACATGGACCCGCATTGCATCAACTGCAATGGTTTTCACCCTTCCCACTTTTGCTATTGCCCAAAATGATTGGAGGAAAAAAAGGTGCAGCGTTTGAAAATGACTCGTAGCATTAGTTATCCTACGGCTTGGAAATTGCTGCCCACCACTCCATCTTGGACATTTGCTGCTGCACTTCATTTCACAACTAATGTGGGAGTGCAGAGAGATCTCTCTGTGCCTCCAAGAGAATCTTTTTCAAAACATATGAAAAGCCTTTTGACCTCCATGGTTAAAAACGTTGATGAATAAACTTCCACACCCATCTCTGTTCCTCCCATACATTTCAACAAACCTCAAGATCCACATCCTTTAGTTTCAAATACAGGAATTTCTTCTGATACATCTTTTTCTCCCACTACAAGAGGCAAAACAATCATTCGTTCACGTCCTCAGTCACTGGGATCCCCTTCCAATAACAAAGACCTGCCCAATCGATCCAGGGCAGGATCCATGGAGGTTGATAGACCTTCTCCGACTAAGGACAGTAAGGAAAAAAAGACATGGTCATTAACAGAAGGATTCTCCAGCCACTTTGCCTACCCTTCATTAAAAATGGTCACCTTGATACAATGGAACTGTAGAGGTTCACGCTCTAATCTGGATGATATCAAAATGCTGATTGCTTCCTACCATCCTGTATGTCTTTTCTTACAAGAAACATTTTTAAAACCTGCTGACACAGTCACCATTCGGCAGTTTTCTCTGTACAGAAATGACAGGCTGTGTGATGGACGAGTACATGGAGGGGTGGCATTATTGGTTGATCAACGTATGCCCACCCTGTCTCTATCACTCAACACACCCTTGGAGGCCATGGCTATGTGTGTTTCCTTGGGTTATACCATCACTGTATGTTCTTTCTATCTGTTCCAAGGAGAGACATATGATTAATCAGACCTTGGATTAACTTCACAACTAGCACATCTTCTACCACCAGTTCCAAGTTTATATGGGACAGGATTATAAAGGTCAGTGGGCACTACAGTTCTGTCCCTTTCTTGATTTTACTCTGATGGTCATGAGGTGGCTGACGTCCGAAGCATCTTTGATACTCTAGGTGAAAGCTTTTACCAGGTATCAAGCACTTCTGCTTGTTCCTCCACCTTCTTGGCCATCAAGACTTGGGCAAAGCATTCACCTCTTTCCTTTCGAGCTGACTGTCTCTTTGACTATAATTGTTCCTTTACACTGGTGGAACTGAAAATGGCCCTTCATCAGTCTGACAGTACATCTGTTGAACCTGATGATGTACACTATGACATGCTACACCATCTATCTCCTGCTTCTCTTGATGTCCTTCTAATTGTCTTTAACTGGATCTGGCAGGAGAATGTTTTTCCTGATACCTGGTGCCAGGCTATTATTTTACTTTTCTCTAAGCCAGGGAAGGATCCCAAGATTCCTTTAAACTACCTTCCAATTGCTTTGACGAGCTGTCTCTGTAAGACCTTAGAAAGGATGGTTAATGCTTGTCTTGTTTGGTTCCTCGAATCAAACAACCTCCTTTCGCCCACCCAGTGTGGGTTCTAATGACAGCACTCCACCACAGCCCACCTAATTCGACTTGAAACATCAATCAGAGAAGCCTTTCTCAAATGCCAACATTTTGTATCAATATTTTTTGACATTGAGAAGGCTTATGACACAACAGTGAGGTATGGAATTTTGTGAGACCTTCATACATATAGGTTATGTGTCCATTTACCCATGTTTATTAAAAAAATTTTTAATGGACAGGAGATTCCAAGTTCATGTGGGTTTGACACTTACCCATTCTTTTGTACAGGAACTTGTAGTCCCTCAGGGCTGTGTTTTGAGTGTCATACTTTTCCGTATAAAGATAAATGCCATCACTGAACAACTCCCTCTCACTGTTGCAAATGGGCTGCATGTCGATGACTTTCACATCTCGTGTCAGTCGTCGAACATGAGATATATTGAGCAGTAACTACAAACTACTCTCAATCGTGAACTGAAGTGGACAATGACAAACGGCTTTAATTTTTCTCTCTCTAAAACCATTTGCATGCACTTTTGCTGCCAACTGGGTATTCACTCTGATTCTGAACTTTATCGGTGAAATTTTGCTGCCAGTGGTCCTTGAGACCAAGTTCTTGGGGCTTATCTTTGACTGTAAGCTGACCTTTATACCACACTTAAAGCAGCTACGGGTCAAATGCACAAGAGCACTGAACATCCTTCGTGTCCTCTCTACTGCCAGTTGGGGAGCAGATTGATGTTCTATGTTAAAGGTATATCATGCTCTTATTTGATCAAAACTCGACTATGGATCAATGGCCTCTGTCTTTGCCAGACCCTCGGTCTGAAAGATGCTTGACCCCATTTATCACCAAGAACTTTTAAGCTTTGAACTGGAGAGGTGCAGAAAGTCCCAGTGCAGAGTCAATGTTGAATCTCATGAACCTTTTCTGCATCTTTGCTGTTTGCAACTATCTTTACTATATTCTTTGAAACTTCATTCCTTACCAAAGCATCCCACCTGGGGATGTGTTTTTCTTCCTTAGTGGGTCGTACATACAATCTGCCATTGTTCCTTATGACCTTCGTATCCAGGCGCAATTGGATGGATTGGGTCTGTCCTTGGATAACTTGCAGAATCCACAGGTCAGCCCATCTCACCACAGCTTATTACAGTTCCCAAATGTGACCTTTCTTTCAGTCATTTGAAAAAGGCAAATACTCCAGATTGGAAGTTCCACCTTTTATTTAATGAACATCTTTCAAACAATCATTCCGTTCCAATTTATACAGATGGTTCCAAATCAGGTAATTCAGGGGGCTCTGCCATGGTTTGCTGCAGTTCAGTGGTTGCACACAGAATCTCCTCTACAGTTTCTGTGTTCACTGCTGAACTGTATGCCATATATCTTGCCCTGGATCATATTGAAGCTGAGCAGTACTCCAACTGCACTATTTATACTGACTTGCTTAGTTTTCTACTGGCCCTGGAGTCGCTACACGTTTGCTTACACCCTGTTCTTACTGATATTCAAAACCAATTGGCCCATTTTTCATTAACAGCTACTTCTATCCAGTTTTTCTGGATACCAGGCCATGTTGGTATTCGTGAGAACGAGCTTGCAGACACGGCAACTCAATCTATCTGTTCCGGCACTATTACCACTTTGCCTATTCCGTATATGGACTATAGTCCTGTATTCAAGGCTTGGTTCCGTACTAGCTGGCAGTCCACTTGGAATGAGCAATGCGACAAGCTTTTTCAAATAAAACCCTATATTAGACTTTGGCCATCTATCTTCCATAAGGTTCAGAAGGAGGAAGATGTTCTAACTAGACTACGCATTGGTCAGTTTTTTAACTCATCATTTTCTTTTATCTGGAACTGTTGCACCAGTGTGTAGTTTGTGTGACACTCAAATCACTGTAAGCCACATTTTACTTTCTTATCATCATTACGACTCTCAACAATGGCACTATTTTAAACATGTTTTCAAAGTTTCAATCTCTCTAGTTCAATTTGAAATTGGAAAATGGCCAGAACATTAAATAATTCGACACCAGGACTGGATAGGCCAACTTCAGCTGACTGATGCTGCTGTTTGAACTATCCATTTGAACTACCCATTAGTCATCCTGGTGAGTTGTTATTCCAATTTTCCTTTAAAAAGCACTTTGACAAGGCAGGTTATTCTTTTTGCGATGTTATTACAATACAGTCTGTGATAATTATACTTTATCGATAAAGAGTATATAGTAACAATTTTTAAACTCATAATCACACAGCTTAGGTGTAGCTATAACAAAGTAAACTTTCAATATGTTTATACCATGATAGAGGCTTAGAACTTTCTACACAGTTCTAGATATTATGGTGCAATAATACTCAATCAAAACACTAAGAAAAACTCTTGAAGTTCTAGTAACATGACACAATAATACAACAGTTGCCAACTCATAACTTTTAAACTACATAATCTATAATTTTTAAACAACTACATAAACAAACTTGCTTTAAACTATCACTTCTAAAAATTATTAAATTTAACATTCATGATATATAAACTAACTAAACCTCTCATTAAACTAAAGATAAAACAGTAACATTATTTCACATTAAGGGATTAACTATTTTTACAGTTGGCTATGATTTACAATGTTTCCAAATTTCTCGTTTGTTGGATTTGAAAATATTCACCATCGTTAATTTGTGTAGAGTGTACACAGTTTTTAACTTTTTTTTTTTGCCTGACATGGCTAGTTGATTACAGAGCTCGACTTGTAATCTGAGGGTTCTGTGTTCGAATCTCTGTCACACCAAATATGCTTGCCATTTCAGCCATGGGGGCATTACAACATGACAGCCAACTGTACTATTCATTGGTAAAAGAGTAGCTCAAGAGTTGGAAGTGGGCAGTGATGACTAGCTGACTTCCCTCTTGTCTTACACTGCTAAAGTAGGGATAGCTAGAGTAGCTAGCCCAAACAAACGAACAATTTTTTTTTTCTTTTTGTCCATGGATGTAACAGTCTTTTGTCTATTTTGTAGCCATTCAGGGTTTATAAAATTCCTATTTCTATTATTTTTTAATTTAAGATGTTCACTGTTTTAATAAGAGATCAGGATTTATAGTATTTGTTTTTCTTATTTTCATGATTTAATACCAAATATGCAAATTATTACTGTGTCTCTAACAGAGGATTTTGGTGTGTGTGTGTGTCTAAATAAATTATTTATGAGTGAATATTTTAAATAAAAGTTATTTTTTTCTGCAGTTAAACTATTTATTTAATATCTTGTAACAAAACATCAAAATTTTTATCATATTTAATTTTTGTTTGCTTTTATTTTTAGTACTTGTTTCAAGTTTGAAGAGTAAATCCAGAATATTAAAAATGAATATTTGTGATGTAATCTTCACTTATTTAGAAAACAACAAATTTCTTCCTTTAAGTCAAAACCAGTGTTCAAAACGAATTAGTTAACATGTCTCACTTTTATTTGATTCAAAGTATTTGGTAAGGATATTTTGCAGACAACCCAAATGTTAATATTTTTTGTTAACTACAATATATCTTAAGATTATTTGATAAAAAGTCTTAGAAAGCTGTAACTGTGTTTTTCAGGTTGTTACCATAGCAACTTACACTTATTTTGTTGCTCAGATTATGGGTCGGCAGTATTTGGATCCTGAATTGGGCTACACAGGTTATGTCATTGACCAATATATTCCTGTTTTCACACTTCTACAATTTTTTTTCTATGTTGGATGGCTAAAGGTGGGTCAGTGAAAGAAAAACCAAACCAAATGGTCTTAGATTTATCTCCACCTAAAATTAAATATAGAAGCCTGTTACATTGTGATTTATTTGATCCATAGTAGCTGAGTAATGTCTGTGGTTTTTTAAACTAATAAGGTATTCATTCTTAAGTAAGATCCAACATTTCTTTAAACCAGTTGCAGTGGCATAGGTTCAAGATTTTTTCTAATTAAAACTGAGACTGGTCAGCATAAGATAATATTGTTTAGTAGAAATACTAATTTCTTTATGGATTTTATTTCTAATTTGTTTTATGAAATATCTGCTTAAATTTTTTACTCTGAAAACCAAAAATGCAATTTATTTTTTTTATAAGGTGGCAGAAGAGTTAATTAATCCATATGGAGAAGATGATGATGATTTTGAGCTAAATTGGTCTCTGGAGAGAAACATACAGGTACTATTCACTAAATGTAATTTCAGAGCATCCAGAGAGATTGACTTGTTTTAAGTTGGAGGCACTGTTTACAAACCAAGACTTTGGATAAAGATTCTATTTTTTTTTTCCCCACCCCTCCAGAAAAAAAGATACCACTGTTATCCATGAATCAGCAGATCATAGTTTGACAAACTTTTTTCCCCTTTCGTTTGTCTTATCAAAATTTGGGACAGTTAGCACAGATACTTCTCGAGTAGTTTTGCACAAAAGTGAGCAAATGTTTTAATTTTATAGTTGTTTTACAAATTTCATAATATGTAAGAATTTAATTTTTTTTTATATAAGTTTTATTAATGTAATTTATTTAGTTTTTCTTTTTAATGCTTTTGTTTTCAGGGTAATAGTATTTGAAAAGATGTATAATTCCCATTACTATTGAAATAATACGATAAGTACAGTTGTAAATCCTGTATTTCGAAGTTAATGAAAATTTAGGAAAAAGTGTATGAAATTTTAATGTAAATTTCTCAAAAAAATTATTTTTGATAGAAGAAGTAATGCACTTTGTGTGCGTGTGTGTAGCACTTGCACAGCAGTGCAGTAGTTATACACACAAATATGTATACCAAATCGTTTATGTTCTTTACAACTGTTCTTTTTGTTATTTTTAAACAGTTAATTGGAGAGAAATCAACAATTTTTATGCATATGTTGTGTTTGGTTATCTACTGGCTCTTTAAAAATAAATTTAGAACAAAATTTCATTTCATTCAGTCAGTTCAGTTTGATGCTCATTATATTGATATAAATCTAAATCATAACTTCTCAATTTTCCTGAAAGTCAAATTTAAAAACTTCACTTTTGTTATTAGATTGTTTTTCTTATTGTTGATCACCTTCATTCTCAACACCCAAGAATAAAACGGGATTTCTTCTGGGATGAATTAGAACCTCATCTTCCTCATACCAAAGTTTCGCAGCTAAACAACAGATTGTATAATCCTCAGATTGGTTCTGCTGCTAATCTTGAGTATGCTCTTATTTTTTCTTTAAATCTTGTTCTTTTTCTAAGGAACAGTATATTAGTTCTTTATAATAAAATATTGAGTCAACAGTTTTTGTTTAACTATGAAGAATTAAGTATTAATGAATATAATTTTTGAGATCTTTCCTTCAATATAAATATATTCCTCCTACTATTTAGTTTTGTGAGTTTCAAATAAAAATACGTTTGATCATTACAATGTGCGTGATATTGCAAAGACTTTCTTAGTGATTAAATGACAAAATTTTCAAAATTGAGTTTTATTTCATATATATTCAAATTTTATTTTTTTAGGTTTGGCTCTTCTGATGCAACATTTCTACCCCTTGAAACAACCATTGAACAAGATAGACAAGAAAATGTTTATAACACTCCAACAGTGGAGCTTGGTGGACCACCTAATTTTTTTCGAGACATCTTAGGTGGGAGTTTGCACTTTAATATTAATCGTGGAAGTAGTAAAGTAAGTAGTTCAGAAGATAATACCAAGTTACTAAACAGTAAAAAGACTGGCAAGGGAGGTCTGCGACATGCAACAAAGACAACATCTTCAAAACAACATGGTATTCCTAGTGGCCATTATGGTAGTACAAAAGCCACTTCAAGTGGTCCTACAGCTCCCTTACATACACCATTTATCTTAAAGTACCCTTTTAGTAATCTAAGTCAAAGAAGAAACAAATTAAACAGGTTTAAGAATAAAAATAAAAGATTTGAAACAAGTGACTCCGATATGACAAGTAGTTTTGACAACTCTGTTCCTCGTCTCTTAATGAAACAGGGTACATCTTTTGCTGGACCAAGTGCATTTACGGTGTCAAAACCTTATTTTACATCTATTAATAATGCACAGAGTTATATATCTGATAGCGTTTCTGGTCCTAATCCATCAGACAGTTTAATGATACCTACATTGTCTGGACCAAACTCACCTATGCCTTCAATTCCAGAAGAGTCATCTAATGCTAATTGTTTTGACGACGATAAAAGCTTGCTAATGCCTGTAATACTAGAGGAAACATCTAATAGGCTGATAAATAGAAAAGTGACACCAATTCTTGAAGAAAATTCTAGTTCAGAAACTGTTTTATTAGAACAGGAAACATCTAAGCTATTAGAAGACAGTGATAACTCTTCTACAAAAGAAGATTTTCTGGGTGAAGCAAATACTTCAGAAAGTGATGAAACAAAAGCATCAAATTCTGACATTTACAATAGTGGTTCTGATATTTCACGTGTTAGGAAAAGAAGTCCTGTGGATTCTACAATGTACGAATCCTGTTGTTCTGTAGGATCAGACAGTTCAGACTCTGATGGTAAGAAAATAAAGGAAAGTAAAAAAAGGTGAAAGGCATAGTAAATATAACTACTGAATTATTTTTTCCAACCCTTTCAAGTATACTTATGATTTATTGAACTGAAACTTTTAAATATTCCATAACACACAAAAAAGGGGAGGATGGGTGTGAAAATTTGGTTTTAGTGAGGGGTAAGTAAATAATGTTTGATTGTGTTATTTGTTATAAATATTTAGCAAAAAAAACATCAAAATAATGTTGATGGTGATACGTTTCAAGGTGGTGGTTTAATATGGCAGGTATAGAGAAAGATACAGAACCTAATTTGAAATGTTCTCTTCTAAGTATGGAAATAATGTCCATGTAAAGATGTTAAAGTGTGAAATTTCAAGTGGATGCTCTACCGAGGATCTAATCTTTGTAGTCTATTCTCATGTTGCATTAATTTTATGGTACATGGGATTTAACTATCAACAGGACATATTTTTGCTTCTTCAAGTTCCACACAGAAAGCATTTGTTTGATGCAGCTGAATAAAACATTTTATTTCAAGTGAATGTCATGTAATGAACTAATATTTTTGTTTGCCCATAAGAATCTATAGTATTGGCTGGCATATTGTAGTGTGATGACATAACTGTCCCTGTCTGTCACCATCCGGTTATAACATCTACAGGCTTATATGATAGTCTGTGTATATTTTTTGTGATAACTGCTTCTGGAACATGTACAGAAAAGTTTATATAATGAGAAAACTGACATTATCAGTTCAGATAGTGACACACACAGACAGTTTTGTCATAATATAAACTTTTCTGTATGTGATCCAGAAGCAGTTATCACAAAAAATATACACTAACTTATAAGCCTGCTTATGTTATAACCAATATTTCTTTTCTTTTTTGTCAAATTTTTATTATTTGCCATTGTATATTCATCCAAACCTGATGTGAAACATGTTAGGCCTTTATTGACACCTATTCTTCAGTGAGTAGTGTATCTTTGCACAAGAAACAATGAGAAGAACAAATTTATAGTTGTTTTAAGATCCTAAAACAAGGTTCTATACTGTTTAACATTTGCTTCTTAATTTGTAGCCAAATTAACTAAATATGATTTTTCGACATAAATTTGTCATTTGGTAATAGAACCTCAGTATTTGTAACAAATATTCTGTAAATACATTTGTCTGATCTACATTTTGTTTATTTTTTCAAGACTAACAATTGTAAAAAAGTTCTAAAGACATTGTTTATATAATCTAAAAAAATGTGCATATATTTTGTGGTATACAAGCTTATACTTACATGGAGTTGTATATTTCAAACATTTAAACTTGGTAAAATTACATGTGAATTATTTGTATTAGTTGTTGTTATGAATGTTATATAACATTGTTCTTGTCCAACTATATTAATTGCTGTTATATTTAATATTTTACCTTGATATACACCATGTAGGAAATCAGATGGAAGCTAAATGTTTTTCAAAGTTTTAATGTGGAATTTAGAATTTTTATATTTGTAGAATCAGTCATTCATTGGTTGTAATTCACAGTGGTTTCAGATAAATATACACGAACTTCAATATTTGTTTATAGTGGTGATTAATTGGCTGGATGATTGTGTTATTTACCTTCAAGAAGTTTATAAATGACAGGTCACATTTTATTTGCATGAATATTAATTAAAACTCTTCTGTCATAAACATAACGAAGTTTCTAATTCCATATTTGTCAATTCAAATGAAAATTTGAAAATGTGAAGCTAGGTTCAGATGTAGTGAATCTGAAAACCTCTAAGACCCCCTTTGTCACTTTCAAGAGCATTTTAGCTTCCACCTTTCTCTTTGTAAATTGCAATAAAGATAAAAGCACTTTAAAAGCCATCCCAAGTTAGCCTTACCAAGTTTGACTTTGCTAGCCCCAGGAATATTGAAAAAGTTGGACATGCATACTAATATGCAGCACTGCAAACTGAATTAATAAAGGTTACTTGATTCTTTGATTTACTTCTCTAATAGTGAATGCAGTTTTATTTTTGTTTTCAAACCAGATTTAAGTTTTGATGCAGCCAAAAAAGGTTATGGAAGTATCATCATTTTCAAATTTCTTCAGACTACTAATCGTATGCTATTCATTTGCTTCACTTTTAAGATTTCTTTGTTACACAAGGCAATATTCCATTCTACTACATGGTCAGCCATTCTAATATTTCTATTTTGAATAAGCATTTTGTCTTCCTAAGCATACACATCTCTCAAACTCTAGCTATTGTTTGACTACTATAGTTTCTTCTTTGCCCATTTAAGCATTGATTTTGCTCTGGTCTTTTATACCCCACCTACTTGCCCTTGGTGATATTTGTTAGTGCACCTTCTGTACAGGTACTGTATATGTATACCTCATTCAGAAAATGTTATTACTTGACAAAGTTTCACTAAGTTTTCTCAATGCCATGATTATATGGAGCTTCTTTGAGCATTGTTCATGTTACCTATCTGATTAATTTTTTTTCAAATTGACTGACAAACAATATATGATATAAATTCCCAGATTATTATTTCTGACTGAGAAGGCAACCAGGTGTCTCCTATCCCACCTCTGATGTCTAGTGTTGCACAACTATCGGGGGAGATGGAAGTATATATGGTTTTGTGATATTCCACTGGAAGGCTCTGTAGTGGACTTAACAGATAACTCAATGTTGCTTTATTCTAACAAAACTAACTTACCTAACAAAATATTGTTCCAAACAATGTTAATAAAAATTGTCTTTAAAAGAAAAAAAAATCAATTTGGGAAACTTCCTCTCTTTTGTTTTCTTCAGTTAGCCCATCGAGAGTGTGATGTTTTTGGTCTAGAACAGTTACCTTTGAGGCTGCAGCTTGCTTGATTGCTGAAAGGTTGAGGTGCCAAGATTTTGTTTTCTCTTTACCCATGGACATTGTGGTTCATGCAGAGAGATTTACTACTTAGTTACATCAAGGGAAAGCTATGCTTTATTTCCCACAGTTGTCAGAACTACGTAATTTAGCCTACTACAGTCAGGTGGAAACTTATTTCAATTCTCAAATAATACATCTGCTTCTCAAAATTAGAGGTTCTAAGACAGTGTTTGAAGTTGACTTGAATAGATCATTGTCTCTTGGTGAGACAGTGGTAAATCTAAGGACTAACAACTCTGCCATCTGAGGCATTGTTTCTCTGACACTAAAATTTGTTGAAAGACTCTCAGGATCACCCACTTTTTTGATGATGAGCTGGGACCATTTTTAGCATGCACATTTGTTCAATTGTCGACTTTTACATTAATCCTTGTTGTCATTGGCATCTTGACTTTCATCAATTCCTACATGGAGTCACAGTTCTGACCCTATTTGAGGGTCTCAACATTAGTACTTTGATTCATTGGTACCTAGAATAAATTCTTCCATTTCCAAGGCTTTTGCTGAATGGTGACTATTGTATGTTTTTAGTGTATGTGGAGGGTTTAGCTCTGAAATTTTCTCAACAAGTGGTAACCTTAACCATGAAATCATGGGCACTACATGTCCTTGAGTCAGGATTAGTCATTCAGTTAACATCCTTAACACCATTATCTATCCAACCTGTAGGGTTTACATCTTCTAATGATCCTTGAGTTTTAGAACTTTGTTCTATGGTTACCAGAATTTGGTTGGTCTGGGAGTAGAGAGAGAGAGAGAGTCAGACTAGTTCTTCTGGAATTTTATTCCCATTGGTTGTTGGGCCAAAAAGGCCAGGAGATTGGTGTCCAGTCTTTTATCTTTCTCATCTATATCAATGTCTAGGTTCTCCAGGGTTCTCAAGTGACCCATTTCTCAAACAAAGTTATCATTTTTACATTGTAGATGTTCAGGCTCAATATAATTAGCTCGTATATGCATGCTGCCATTGCGGCCTGGCATGGCCGAGCGCGTTAAGGCGTGCACTCGTAATCCAAGGGTCGCGGGTTTCGCGCCCGCGTCGCGCTAAACATGCTCGCCCTCCCAGCCGTGGGGGTGTATAATGTGACGGTCAATCCCACTATTCGTTGGTAAAAGAGTAGCCCAAGAGTTGGCGGTGGGTGGTGATGACTAGCTGCCTTCCCTCTAGTCTTACACTGCTAAATTAGGGACGGCTAGCACAGATAGCCCTCGAGTAGCTTTGTGCGAAATTCCAAAACAAACAAACAAAAAACAAATGCTGCCATTGCAGGTTTTGTGCATGATGATCAGGTATTGCAGTTCAGGGTTTTTACCTTTAGATTAGAATCAACAGCATATAGGTTCTGCCGAATCATACGAACTTTTTCTCATCACTTCCATTCATAGCTCTGTGCAAACACTATTCAGTGGACCACTGATTATTGCTGGCACTAAATCATCCATTGTCAGAACGTTACATCCAGATTCTACATTCAGTAATAACCAAGGCATATGCCATTCTCAGATCTGAGACATCTGATATTGTGCTCCAGCTTGATTTGTCATTAGTCTGGGTATTTTTATCATCACATATCAATGGATGATTTATTCTCAGAGTAGAGACGTATATTCTTACTCACTATGTAATCCATCTAGGTGCTTTCTATCACATATCTCAGTCAGACTTAGCTAACTCCCAAGTGGGCATTACTTGAATCCCTTGTACCTTTGGGACAAGTGCAAAGAGATCCAAGGGATAATAAATATCAATTTAATGGATTCCCAGTTTTCTTACTTGGATCATTCTTTGATTTTGAGGGTTTAAATCAGGACAGTATTAAGATACTTGTTTGGAGATTCATCTCTTTATGAATGTGAATACTTTTCTTCAGGATTGGAGTGAATATTCCAAAAATCAGGAATTCCATGGTATATGCCTAGGCAATGCTGGCTATTTACACAATGTTCTATTAGTTTTGCTCTTTAAAAGACAGTGCTTCATGGTCAGAGCTTCACTCTTACAGTTTAACGGTTGTGTTTTGAATTTCATTTCTAGGGGCATTTGGTCTACTACTTCTTGTTTTCCAACTTTGGATCTATCTTCTAACATATCACCTTGCTAGCTTGCCATTCCACAGGCAATGACTCCAGTAGGAGACCAATTGCATTCACCCAAACAGATTTTTCCCCACAGAATAGATGCTGCATTGCAAAGTTTTCTGGTAGATTGTCTCTCATTTTAAAACGCTGGTGATTGGTGAGTTGACTACTCAATGAAACACCCAAATGATTATCCTCAGGACACTATCATTTTACCTACATTTTCAGATCAGTTTTTCACCCCAAAGACACTGTCAGCCATTGAAGGGGATAAATCCTTTGGACCAATTCACCTGTTCTCTGTCTCACTTCTATGGCCTATTAGATTTCAATCATTTGTTATGTCTATAGAGAGACTTGAAGGTTTTGCTAGACAACGACTTTTTATTCATTGAGATCAATCAGTTTCCCAGGATGTATCCCTGGTTAAGTTTATTAGGTAGGTATAAAGTTGATCAATATTAATTATTTTGGGCATTGAAGGTGAAGAATCTTCTGTGCATCACATGTAATCAGATTCATCACATTTTTATGACCAAAACAGACTGGTTGGAATTGTCTGATAGAGGACATTGTGTGGGCTGGTATGTAGACCTCCTCAAATACTTTTTTTCAACCTTTCAGGATCCTTTTCCTTATTTTCACAGGATTTCACTCTGTGGAGAAGGTTGTCCAGACAGGTGCACTTTTATCAAGCAAATTATACATAAAGTGTAATTTTTCTAGATTATAACAGCCTCTATAGAAATGAGTTCCATAAGGCCAACTAGAGGATGAGCATATAATATTACTGTGCTCTGCTGGACCACCATTCATGGACTGTCAAGAGTAAAATATGAGGGGATCATGATTACTCCTGCCACCCCTTGGACTGAATAAATCTGTGTCAGTTTGTGTTAAAAATATTTAGGGAACTTGGTTCATCTGTTGCGCTGTTTCCAAAGTGCAATTCGTCAAATCTTCTGAACATATATTACTCCCCAGATCCTACTAGTGAAGCTAGGGAATCCTTTTACCACTTGATTTCGAAGGTGGCAGACAAAGACTTTTCTTCCAGAGAATTAGAGTGAATTTCCTCTACTCTTGAAAAAGAGGGCATAGTTGGAGCCCTCTTACCCCAGTCCCTGAATGTTTTTCCAATATGTCTGTAGAGAAGCACCAGTTTATTCAGCAGTCTACTCATACTGATTCAGATTTGGTGCCCAGCTATCTGGTTGAAATAAGCATGGCCCTACTTTTTAATTAATACTGATTAATTCCCGTAATTCAAAATGCAGAGAAGTCCCATCCTTTGTTGAAGAGGGAGTATGAGCAGTCCTAAATCGAGACTGTTTGAGTTCTGTTTACTCAAGTTGAATAACGCATATGAGGTACCATCACTCCAAGCCAAGGGTGTCACCTTTTATTCTTATTCAGGTTGAAGTGAAATGTATCTCACTTATCTTCTCATCATAATTCCAGTAGCACCGAATGCATCACTTTGATGAGTCCATAAACTTACTACTGTCCCGGCTGGGGGACTAAGAGCTTGAAACCATATAAAATAATGTACATGAATGAAAAAACAACAATTTTTTTTTACTAATATTATGTCACTCTGAGGACAAAATATAGATAATATAGATATTGCCAGCAAAAAACATGTCCAAAACTCAACACATTTTAGTTTGACTAATACTTTATGCTATGATCCATAAAATATTGAAAATTTTGGTAACAAATAGAAAAATAATTTAAGAAAGCTAAACCAAACGAATCTGAAGGCATCGTAGAAGTCGCTCTATACTATTCCGAAGGATGCAAGACCAATATTTTAGGACTTGTAACGGTAATTTGCCATTTTTACCCTGATAAAGGAAAGCCCATTTTTCGAATAAGATTTGATCATCGAGTGTTTTTTTTTTCTTCCGATACTAGAAATTACTTTAATCATAATTGTTACCGGAAAATGTCCAATGTCCAATGTCTGCAATGCACTGAAAATAAATATTCATTAAAATCCTAAACCAACATCGTTAAAGTGCTGTCAGGAATAAATCTAGAAACAACTTCATGTAGCGAATGGTGCACGCAATGAATACCAGAAATAAGATATTCCAAAAATATGATTATTTTACACTGACGATATATGAATTAAGAAACAATAATTCACTGAAATATCAGCGAAACAAACACAGGTGAGTGTGTGTGTTGCCTGATCCCAGTAAGGATTTCTGAGAAAGGACAATTTTTTGAGAATAAAACTGAAGAACTTGAAAATGTTCAGTTAGTAATACACTGGAACATCTGGTGACCTACCTTAAATAGTCAGTTGTTAGTTCCAACATTATATTTTTATACGTATGTATCGCAGGTGAGTTGATTGCTCATATCACCCATACATAATTAGGAAGGATATATATTTATTCGGCGAATTTGGGTAAATTTCTAAATTTTTATGCAGATATTCTGTGTGTAAATAGAAACTTTTAAAGTTTGTAGTAATATTCTGTATTTATCGTTCAGCTTAGACAACAGTAACATAACTGGTTTTGTATCATGACCTCTTAAATCTAGGTCATACTTATTTCAAGAAGTGGTACTGTGTCTTTTATGTAAGTTGCGACTGAAATGTCTAAAGCTGGCAAAATATTGCAAACCAATAGGCCTAAATGTTATGATAAAAATCACGTTAACTATAGATGTTTTTTCACATGTCTTTTTAAGCTGTCTAACGTCTATTACAGATTTGTCCCCCAGTTAGACAGCGGTAAATTTACACGAGATGCAGCAAGTAGTTTGTTTTTGTTTTGTTTTGGAATTTCGCACAAAGCTACTCGAGGGCTATCTGTGCTAGCCGTCCCTAATTTAGCAGTGTAAGACTAGAGGGAAGGCAGCTAGTCATCACCACCCACCGCCAACTCTTGGGCTACTCTTTTACCAACGAAAAGTGGGATTGACCGTCACATTATACACCCCACGGCTGGGAGGGCGAGCATGTTTAGCGCGACCCTCGGATTACGAGCGCACGCCTTAACGCGCTCGGCCATGCCAGGCCGTGCAGCAAGTAGTAGGTTTTAGTTTGTACTTATGGGGAATATAGACGTCTTTCAACTCAAATGTTTTATGGTGTGATTGGTCACAAAGTTTATCATCTGGATGAAAACATCACCATATCTTCGTCAAATGGTCCTTTGTTCTGCATCAAGTCCAGAGAGTTTTTATATCTGTTCCTTGTACAGTGGAACTTTAACTGAAATTATCCTAGTGAGGTAACTTTCATTAATTTGTAGAAGTATGACCAGTTCTAACCGACTTCCATTCCGTTACAGGACGTCTTATCAATGTACACAGGACAAGGTATACCTGTAAAAGGTGAAGCTGAAGCTACTTTTTTCCTACAGTTAGTCGTGTCTGGTATTGAAACAAATCTCTTTCAGAAGAAATCGAATGTACAAATCCAGTTAAACTGGTCTAAGATTCACCAAACCTAAACGAAGTTAACTTCTGAGAGTATCAAATCTCAAGACTTGGAGAATCTGTCACGTAATTTTTCAAATGCTTCCAGGGATGAATTTTGTTGCGTTCGAGATACTCAGGCTCAGCTACGTGTAGCTCCTGATACCATTCAACGTTTTTGAAGCCAAGGCATATACCTAACGTGACAAAGTTACATTGTAACTTGAGAGACTGGAATCTGAAGACGTACCTGAGAAAGTATGTCATCAAGTGGACAGCACCCTCAGTATCAGTCCTTAAGGATGATGGAAATTAAGCAAAGATACATGGAGATTTCATACATCCATCCGTACTGTACCTAAGACTGATATATATCATACAAAAAGTTGAAGACCTATATTTTTAACTCTCTGGAGGTAAAAACCACACACACACACACAAATCTGAACAATGCTCATCTGCAAGTAGTTCTGGATGACTCATCAAGGAAATCTACAACAATAAACACCAGCCAAGGTCTGTACCAGTATACTGTACTGCCATCTGGGATGTTTTAAATACTTGTCATCTTCTAGAGGTTAATGGATAATATACTGAGTGATATATCTGTTGCTGCTTGGATGATATTCTGGTAGTGGGACTTTCTGTTGATGAACATTTGAAAATTCTGAAATTGGTTATTCAGCGTTTGTGTAACACTGGCATCAGTTTCAAGAAGAAGAAATGTACATTTAATGCTGCATGTGTATTTTACGTATGGCACAAGTTTGACATTGCTGGACTCCAGTTGATACTGGAAAATATAGTGAGAGCCATTAGGGAGACTTTTGTTTTTACATTTGTTCTAAGTTACGTTTGTACTTGTTTTATTTAACTATTATGGAATTTTTTTAAATCTCTCGTCTATTTTGGTTCCTTTAAATCATCTTATTAAGAAGAGTATCGTTTACTAGTGGAGAAAGAGATAATGATTCCAAACATTCATGAAACTGTTGAGTTCGTTACTTGTTCTTAATCATTTCAATACATCCAAAAAATTAGTATTTGCATGCGACGCCTCACCTTATGATGTTGAATTGCTTCCATCCCAGGTGATGAATGATTTTAAAGAATATTCAATCGGATTTACGTCCAGAACACTGTCATCTGCTGAAGTAAATTATTCATGAGTGTATAAAAAGCACCTGCTGTAGTGTACCACAATTCCCTGGCGAGACACTGGAAACATACTCCAGTTTAATCAACAGGAAAATTACCGTCACTGAATTAAGAATTAATATTAAAAACTTGAAAAACACTTACCCCGGACATGACCAAATACCAAACATTATTCAAAGCTCTACTCTAATATTACAACACCTCACAAACATCATGAACATTTCACTAACAACTGGATATTAGCTCGACACTTGTAAAAAAAAAAAGTCATCATAACCTCGATTCCAAAGAAACAAACTAGCAGGACCAATCCAGATAATTTCCGTTCCATGAGTCTGTTAAGCTGCCTTGGCAAACTGATGAAGAGGGTTATCTCCAACCGTCTTCTTCGTTTTTGTGAAATAAATAATATCCTTCCAGAATCCCAAAATGCCTCCAGAAAAAACAGGCAAACAACAGATCACCTCACACGACTCACCGAATCAGTCTACAAAGCTTTCAATAACAACCAAGTATATTTCTAGACGTTAAAAAAGAATTTGACAGCGTATGGCACAATGCCATCAAGTACAAACTAACTCGTCTAAACATAAACCCTACTATAGTTAAAAGGATATCAAACTTTCTGACAGATAGAACAGCACAAGTAAAAGTCAATGAAACTATATCTAAAACGTTAAATATAACTGCAGAAGTTCCCCAAGGATCAGTCCTTTCTCCACTATTGTATATTATTTTCGCCAACGACATACCTTTCCCCCAGTTTAATATACACTCATAATTCACAATACACAGACGACATCGCTATCTGGAGCACCTCCAGAAACTCAGTAACCGCCATGTCTCGCGTCCAAGAATCACTTAACAAGTGGAGAGTAGTTTTAAATCCAACCAAAACACAAGCAATCATCTACTACAGGAAACTAAAAAGGCAAAGAAAAACTCCAGAAAAAGTAAAATTATCACTCGGAAATACGCCCATTAACATGAGCAAACACATCACATTCCTTGGTATCACTTTCGACACAAAACTAACATGGAAAAACATGTTAACAGCATACACTCATCAATTAAAAAATACATTTCACACTTAATGACTCTAACCAGCAAACGCTCAAAATGCTCACCAAAAACCATTATCCAAACATACAAGGCTTACATCCGTCCCCAAATAGAGTATGGATATCAAGTCACATATAATATGTCAAATAACACACTCCAGAAAATCCAAGTTCAACAAAACAAAATACTAAGATTTGCATTCAGTCTATCATTATACTCTCCAGTAAATTATATACATCAAATCAGCAACTTACCAACGCTAAGAAACAGACTAACAGAAATGTCACACAAATACTATTTAAAAGCAGAACACAGAAACAAACTAACTGCATCACTCTGTAAATTAACCAGTGCACCAATCAAATATTTTATCATACAACATATTTCAGGAATCGAAAATCACACAACAAAGTACTTAAAGGGCATAACTCGCGTAAATAATATGTATTTTCTTTTTCAGGTCTCGGGCACAGAACAGGTAAAACTTTCGACGCCTGTCCTGTGAAAGTGGATTTTTCTCAGGGCACTCCCGTTTTCCCCCACAGCAAAAACTTAGGTATTGGATCTTTAAATCCCAGCCAAGGCAACTTTATTGCCATGCTCTGAATCGGGTCGTTTATGTTCACATTTACTATGCCATCTGCCTTTCGGGACGAGTTTTCTCCGATGCTACCTTTGCCTCGTTCACGAATAATATTAATTATGACCAACTTCACTCCTTCACCCAAAAAAAAGTAAAAAAAGAAGCTAAATTCAATAACCTTCCAAGAAAGGGGACGAAGAGGAACTACAACGTTCCTAAACACACCAGTTAGAGAGATAATTCTTCTGATTTCTCTCTCTCCAAACTAAACCTCTGCCACGTTAGTTTGCGTTTACATGCTATCATACTCTTTCATCAATATCTCTATGGGAGAAGACTCAGCCAAATGTCTGATCATAAATCTCTACTCACTTTGTTGAATGAAGTGAAAGAAGTACTTCAGATGGCTTCACCACATATTCAATGATGGGCATTTATGTTCCGGCATATAATTATTACACCGTCTTCAAATCTAATAATGATCATGGAAGTATGATTTCTATGAGTGGATTACCTTTAAAGTCTCGGGATTTTACCCTACCTACTCATAGAGACATTGCATTCCTTACGGATTATGTATCTACTAAATTGACTGTCACTATGAAACGATCAAAACATAGACTCAAGAAGATCCAGTTCTCTTGGAAAAGTATGAGTTCACACATGAAGCATCCTGAAAGAAATGAATGAATCAAGATTTGAAGTCATACACCAGTTAAAATGAGCTAAGTATTAAGGCTAGATGGATATATACTCTGGGGACGTCCTTTGATTATACCATTTCAAAATCAACAATCTGTGTTGGAAGATTTACGTGATACTCACACTGGAAATGTCTGGATGAGTACTGGGATTATATCATTGTCTAATGGTTATATTTGAATGAGAACATCGAATCAATAGTAGACGAAGGTTCAATTTCTAAGGAAACCATCACCTGAAAGTCCACTGCATACGTGAAAATGACCTTCCAACCAATGGAATCGTTTGCATATTGATCATCTAGGACCATTTATGGGCAAGATAATTCTGGTTGTGATTGACACTCATTTAGTTTGGATTGTTGTTTCTATTGTTTTGAGCACATCATCGTCTGTAAACACTAAGAAACTTCGGGAGCTACACATGGATTTCCAATGTCCCTGGTATCAGACAATAATAATAATTTCGTCAGCTCAGAGTTCAAAGCATTGGAAATACAATGGGATTAAACATATCTCTTGCTAGTCTGTATAACCCTAAAACTAATTATCTTACTGAATAGATTGTTAAAATGGTCACGAACGGTTCTAAGAAGATGGAAGGTGGAGCTCTTAAACCAAACTTTATCAATTACTCGCAAGATATCAGACAATTCCTCAAAGCAGTACAGGACTATCACCTGCAGAACTTTTACTGAAGTAGAAAACTGGGTGTAACTTGCACTTATTGTTTCCAAAAGAAGAGTCTAAGATATCTAGAAAACAGTCTAAACAACATCAATCGCATGATCTCCATCCTAGATCAGAGATATAGTTCACGTGAAGAACTTTGAACAATAAACTGTCTGATTACGTTGTTCAACATGCTGGACCCACAACGTTCAAGGTTATATTGTATGATAAGCTTATAGTAAGACGCTACAGTGATCATATTCGTCTCAGTGAGAAGGATTAGTCTCAATATAACCCTATGATGATGAAGCTACCACTTGATCCTCAATCACTTACCGATCAGGGAAGGATTACAAAGGAGGATAACATTGTGGTACTGAACATTAGCCAACATTTTAATCAGTTAATGTCACTGTACTTCCGACTCGTAAACCTCTTGATTAAAACATTAGTTAGCGATCATTGATATCATTAAACAACCAAGAGACTGGACATCTAAGGACATTTTGTGGTGTATAACTTGCGGAATCAGTATTTGCTTGAATATGTTAGAGTAATGTATTATAAACAACTTACGAATCTTAAGAAAGAAGAAAAATATGTTCATATTACTATCCCTCTCTCCCGAAATATTAATTTAATATTATTCCATAATTAGTTCATGAATTCACGAATTGTCGTGAGTAGTATGAGGTTCGAGTTTGTACTTATGGCGGAATACGCACGTTTTTCATCCCAGATACATCGTTGAGTGATTATGACATTTATATAGAACTTTGGACACAAACATCACAAGAATAACGAAACGAAGGCACTAAAACAAATTTTTGAATCACTAAGGCAGTTAATTGTATGCTGTGTATCATAATGTTATCGTTACGTACCTTTCATTTTAAATCAACAAAATACAGTTGAAAGGAGAAGTAAAAAAAACAAGAAACATTTAGTAAACGTAATTTTTATCGCATATTTTTAGTCCAATGGTAGTATACGAGTTCGACTTATATATATATATATATTGTCAATGGTCAGTAACGTAGGTCGATGATTCTCAACCTTAACGAGTCTTTTGACGTTATATCTTTGTTATGGAACCCTTTATTGAAAAGAAACGCTTGTACAATAAAAGCAGCTATTTGCACCTAGTCTCGCTCACTAATTTAAAGCAATGCAGTGACTTGTTGCTACGTTGTGTCATTATGAAACCTGTTATTATAATGGAATAAAGGAATATGATGTAATCGGATTGCAGTTATGTGGTTATATGTATTTAAGCATTAGAATATGTGGAACTCTTGTATTCTTTGGAATCGCTGGTTGTACCTGTAGGTCGCCTATGACTTTGGGATATTATATAAAGATTTTGTTTATTAAGTGGAAACTCTGTACTTATCCTTCCACATATTAGATTTGCGAGTCTCTCGCGTTGTTATGGCTGTTAGGCAACTACTTGTTTTATCTATTTGTAATTCCGCACCGTTTTTCGTAAAAGATGGCTTCCCTAATTTTTAACTTGTCTCTAAATTAGTATTAAAGATGTTGTAATGGATGTCAATACTACACCCAAAACATATTAGCACTATAATGATACATGCCAGTCTTCTTTGTCATATAAACTTTTTTTTCATAACTATGGTCTCACAAAAGTATTGAAGAAATATGGATTTAGGTGTGGACCACGCCAAATTTTAGAATACTCACTCTGATACTACTCAGACTAAATGGGTATGGTTCACTAAACAGGAAACAGGAGGTTCGACCAATACAGAGCAAGAGTGTTTTAACTGAGTTCATCGCAAAGACAGGGTCGGTATATAAAGAAGTACAAACAGCAACCTTTGTCACAAAACACAGTAATAAAATAATACAAAACACGTTCTTGTGTTTACTGTGTGTATTGAAGTTACCGAAAAAGATTAAATCTAAATTAATCTGCTTAGCAAGGGACAGTCTAACCTTTAAATACAAATTAAGCAAATTATATATAGTAATATAGACTGCTTACATCACATACCTCACTGAGGTGAATCTAGACTATTTTAAGTCGAATACAGAGAGGGGAAGAAATGTCGGACCATTATACTATTCACCGACGTAAGTTTGACCATTTGTGTTTGGACACCATTAATGAAGTTATAACTATCATTAATGCAAAAGTGAATATGATCGTGGACCAAGTTATAGCAAGAAGTTAAATTGTTTATTTGAACGACTCTTAACATCAAACTGAACCCAAAGAAATGTATCAACGAAATAAAACTGTCTTGTATCTCACTCTAATATTACTTTTCAAAATACATTTTTGCTAATGCATAAATTTAATAGGTGATACTTGAATGTTAGAAGGCATTTTTGAAAATATTGTGCAGTGCGTTAACATTAAACTATGATCATAAGACGTAATTTTGGAGTGTTTACCCCTTAAATAGCGATAAAGAGATCGTAAAAGCGAAATTATAAAATTTATAATCAAATTACAGAAAAGTAGTGGTTTGTTTTGATTTTCGCGTAAAGCTATAAGATGTTGTTGTTGTTTTGAATTAAGCACAAAGCTACACAATGGGCTATCTGTGCTCTGCCCACCACGGGTATCGAAACCCGGATTTTAGCGTGTAAGTCCGCAGACATACCGCTGAGCCACTGGGGGGCAAAGCTATAAGAGAGCTATCTGGATTAGCTGTCCCTATTTTAGTAGTGTAAGTTCAGAGGGAAAGCAGCTAATCAGCAGCATCTAGCGCCACTTCTTGAACTACTTCTTTTATCAACGAATAATGGGATTGACCGCCGCTTATAATGGTTTCACTGCTAAAAGGGCGAGCATGTTTGGTGCGATGAGGATTTGAACCCGCGACCCTCATATTACAAATCGAGTGCCTTAACCACCCGCCACGCCGGGCCGGCAGACAAGTAGATAGCTTTGAATTGTTCGACCACTGAACTTTGTTCTACCGGCTTTTAAACATTTTTTTTTTTCGGTAGAAAAAATATATTAATATAATTTACACTCCGTTCATTTTAACAGTTCGTTATGTTCAAGATGTTGAATATTTCAAGTAAATAAAATTTGCTCATTGCGAATTGTTATAGATTTTAAGAAAAACGTTAAAAAAATATTAAAAATAATTACCGTACGATGGCGCTATGAATTTTCAAGGTGCACAAACATTGTGCGTTAAATCATATGTTAAGATGCGCATTATGTACGCTAGGGTATAATTTTTAAAGGTTTAATTAAATAACTTAATGGTGGAAGAAGTGGAGTTTTTTAATAATTGTAGACTATACTTATAATGAAGATTTACATGTAAATTAGTTCTGCATGTTTAATATTAATGTGAAATATGAATCTGGGTCCGAAAGGTTTTGATAAAAGATTTGCAGACTATTTTGTTATTTGTGGGTTAGATATTACTTCAGGGCTAGAACCAGACCAGCTTTCAGGTAAGACTACAAAAATATAATTCATCATTTTAATTTAAAATTTTAAGTTAATGGGCACGACTCATCTATATTTAATTGATGTTAGTACATTTTATACATAAAACTTTAAAAACAAAGTGTGTTAAACGAATTTGCTATTCTCTCACTTAAAAAATAAATTGCATGCGAGTATAATAACAGAAAGTAAATACTGAGAAATAGTAATAATATTAATAAGAGTACTGTGAGTAGTATAAATTGTGGTTAAAACTATGAAAAGTTACACATGAGTAAACAATATTTACATAAACTAGATGTTTATGATATTCTACCTCTACTGCTACTATTGAATTATTAGGTGCAAATAAGGTCAAGTTAATTTCACAAGTTAGTTTATTTCTTCCTCAATGTTTGTTATAATTTATAGGCTAATGTCACTGGTAGTTAGTTGTACACAGTTTTAGGCTTACTTTACTTGGTAAGGGTACAGTGACTAACATAAACTCTTGTAAATTTAATGGCTAAATGATTGAGTCAATGAAACTAAATACATCCCTGATTTTTGTATTAATAATGTATCCTTGTTTCTTTATTACAAGTATCCTACATATTCTAAAAGAAAAAAAATTAAACTTTATAAATCTAGCATCGTCATCAAGTTATCAGTTTTCTCTAGCAAATTACTAAATTAAACACTGAATGTATAGCTTACAACATTACTTATTGCATTGGCCATAATTGTATTTTGATTAGTAGGGGTTAAAAGCATGAGTGATTGAATAGAATGTAAGTGAGGTGTACAAGTTTTAGGAGACAGAAGAAATAATTTTATACCTATACCTTAATTAATGTATATATTTAAACTAATGTATGATTTAGAATTTTGGTCTTGATTTCAACTCTCAAGAGGCTCACAAAAGTGCAGTAAACTTAGTAGAACTTGCTCAGTTAAAGATAAGTAAAAGACAGATTTAGGAAAGACTGTCCTAACAGATGAGAGAAATAGCAGATTTGTAGCAGAAATCAAAGAAGCAAGACTGGAGTTAGAGTTAGGGTAGAGGTTACTTTAGGGGAAGCTGAAAATGAAAGTGCAGCTTTATTATGTTCACAGGTTCTCTTAGCATTTAGGTATCAGTTTGTAATAAATATGAAACTGAGAATTCTTGTCCTTGATGATGAGAAATCAATTTGAAAAATGTATCTCAGAATGGCTGGTATGGGTATTAACACTTAATGACAAGAAGAAAACAACATTTTGACCTTCTTAGGTCATCTTTAGATTAAGTAATCTAATCTGATAAGGTTTTAGTGAAGAGCACATAACTTTTAAGATGCTTAGTACAAAACATTGGATCATTTGACAGTTGATATTTGTTGATGCCAAAGGACACTCTTTTTGAAGTACATTTAGAAGAGAATGATATTTAGGGTTGTAAATAAGAATAGCTGTTTTTAAGCTATAAAGAACTTCCTCAGATGTTTGAGGATAGAAAATGTTTGTGGTGTTTCTGGAAGTGGGCTGTTGGGCTAGATGCAGGAATGAACTATATTGGATGATCCAAGGCTTAAGTGAAAGATAATCGAGGATATTCTTAGAGCAACAGGTGATCTGGCTGGACCAGTAAATTGTAGGCTACAAATAAATTGCTCTAAGTAGGCTAGTTAGTATAAATTTTGCAAAAACGACATTCATTAAAGATAGTTTAAACTAAATTTGCAAAATAGTGAAGGATTTTGTGAAATTGGAAATAAATGAATAGATTGATAATCTTGAGCTAGGGTAACATGTACATTGGGCTAGATTTAGAGCATAAGTTAAAAATTGGTGAGCCAGAACTATTTGAACTAGATGTCTGGTATAATGGTACTTACTGAAACTTGGTTTGTGGAACTTTAATGATAAGATGTATTTTGAAATACCAGGCATTAAGTTGCTTAATAGTGATAGACATTTTAAAAATAGGAAATGGGATTGTTCTGTGTGTAAGGAATAGACCTGTTTAGATTGAAGAAAAAATAGTATTAAAAAGTTGATTATTTAACCTACAGGGTAGTCTGTAAGTCCCTATCCATCCATATATCTTTCTCTAAATTTGACAGTTATTGTATTCAGTGTGTCACCAGTATTCTTGCACTTATGTACCCACATACTTGTCACAATACACTCTTCAAGAAAAAAGAAATTTGTAATACATGCATAATTGAATATAACATAACATATGGATGGGTAGGGACTTACAGGCCACCCTGCCTAATCATGGGTTTCATGGGTAGAAATTTTCTACTTGGCAATTATTATAGGCCATGTTGAAGAGAGACGTGAGATCAATGAGGGATTATGTAATGAGTCAAAGATGTCACTATTAAAAATACTTTTGCAGTATTTTCCAGAGTTTAATTTTAGACACATTGTTTAGCACTTTTTGAGGTCAAGTTTTGTTAGAGATTTCTTGATGTTATTCAGGATGCTTTTCTACACCAAAGTGTCACAGAGCCAACCAGAGGATATTTCATTTTAAAGTTAATGTTAACCCTAAGTAGGATATAAGGGTTACAAAAGTTTTTGTTTAATTTACTAGTCATAGGTAAATGGGCATGAGAAATACATTACCCTAAACTGAAATTCTAGTAGCTCAATTATTGTTTTTCATTCTAATGATGTATTGAAAATATAACATAATTAGAAATTTTAAATGTCTTGGCAGGTTAGTTAGTCTGCATGTATGTTGATATTAAAGCTTATAAAACTATATATCTCAGCCTCACAATTACAATCAGAAAATTTTGCCCTTTACCACAGAGTTAAAAAAACATACAGACCTACAGAGCTCAAAGAGATGGTCTGAATCATTTTGCCCAAACATAACTGTGTCATGAATAAACTTATGAATAAACTGTGCATCAAGTAATTAGTATAATCTCAACAGAAAGTTAGAAAGCTTTGTAAATATGAAACTAAATAATTGGATGATGTATTTTTTCTAGTTGGTAATTGGGTCATGGATTAGTCTGTTGTCAATAAACAGACTGTAATCTCACAGAAATTTCATAACAGTAAATATTTGAAAAAAATTAACCTCTGTTAATATTTTAACAAATAGAAAATGATTGCACACGCATGCACAAAGTTTGTATAAGTAAAATATCACTATCCTTGGATTATTATGTATGTATGGAATTGACAAAAGTTCAACTTTAAAATTGGGTAGTCTCAGACATTGATTTAGTGGATTTTATGTCCTTGGAATATTGTTTTAAAAATTGAATTGTAAGAACGTGATGGGTGATTGATCATTGAGTAATTAGGTTTATAATTAGTTACATGATGAGATAAATAGAAAATAAATTTTGGTTCTTAATTTTCAGAAATCATATTTTGAAGTCATGAGACAAAATTTAAACACAACAAGACACGTTTGTTCACAAACCAAATCATTTATTAAACTTAATACTAGTACTTATTATTCAAATGTTTACCAAACATTTTCTTCAATTCTATTAAATTATTGGTTCCACCACACCCGAAGGTGACCATTTCTAAAGGTCAACCACCCTGTTACAGAAATATGTGTTTAAGCTGAAGATTATTCCTTCCCTGCCAAAATTAATATCTGTCCTACCATTCATACAATAATTGTGAAAAAAAAGATGTGTTGATAATGTATGTTCCCATAAGTTGAAACATCTGAATAAATTCATCCTAACATCTTTTTTGTATAAGAAAATTTCAAAGATCTTGACCTGTTTTCATAAGACAACTATTTCAACCCAGATATGCTTGTAACTCTTTAGTAGGAAGCTTGAAAGTTATTGTTAATGTAAATTTTGTATCTCTAATGATATGATAAGTCGTGATGATTGTGCTAATAGTCTCCTGCGTGTAAAAGAAAATATAATTCAAACTTAATTCTTTGCACACTGTTAATGTTATTTCCATTAAAATTACATGTACAGTTCAAATTGATATCACATACTGCACATAAATAATTTTTATTTATTATAATTGGAAGCCATCAGCCACTTATTGAACCAACTTGTTAAATAATATAAACCCTTTTGTAAAACAACAGTTTCCTCAGATACAGCAACACTGAAGACCTTAATATTATCTGTAAAGTTATTGACTATTCTTTTACCTATGTTATTGCTGTAAATTGCAAAGAGTAAAGGTCCTAACACAGCTCTGTGATACCCTCGTTGTGATATTAATCCAGTTTGACTGAACTCCATTTGTAATAACCCTATGCGTTTTTTTTTACAGCCAGTTTTCTTTCTAGTGAGCATACTTATCCTTACACATGTGAAGATCATTTTTCTAACAATCAAGTCTCATGTGGCATCTTGTCAGATGCTGTTTGAAAATCTAGATATATCAAATTACATTCGTAGCTTTATCTACATAAGCAGTAACCTTTTCAAAGAATATCAGAATATTAGTAAGGCAAGATCTTTTCCTGAGAGCCTTGTTCATTCTTCAAAAAAATTTTGAAGTTTGTTAAATGATCTTGCAAAGCATTTTATATCAAAACTTTTTCCCACCACTAAGGTAAAGCTAATAGACTTATAAATGCAGGGACAATTTTTATTATCTATCTTGAAAAGCAAAGTAACAATTACCAATCTGTAATTATTATTGATCTGCCCATTATCATCTAGAAATGAAAGTATTTTTCTATTTACTCTTTGAAGTCCTTTAACATCTTGAAGAAATCTTTGTCTGATCCTGGTGTTTTTCGCTGTGTAATATTTTTAATTAATTCCAAGGTATTAATGTTTACATGATTTAAGTCAATTCCAGTATTTCCCACTAAAGTCCCAGGATCAGAGTTTTCCTTAGGATGCTATACGAGGTCAAAGATCAGATATATATAAGCTTTTTTTTTTACTTGTGAAATGTCATTAGACATGCCTGAGAAATAGAGAGTTGCTTATATTCCTGTTTTTAACAGATGAATAAAAGTTGCTCTAGAACTTAAAGACAAGTTAGTCTTATTTTTATGAAACATTCTAAGAGATTTATAAAAGCAGCTTTACAAAATAATTTACTGAAATGTATAAATGAAACCAGTGTGGATGTACCGAGGAAAAAAAATTATGCCATACTAAATTATTGTTTTTGAGGATATTATGTATTTGCTTGGTGGTGACGTATATGTTTTCAAAAACATAGTAAAGTTAGTTTAAGTAAGAGGTGCACTTTTACAGAGTGCTGACCCATGGGGATAAAGATAAGTCAGTGCCAATCACATTTTTTTAAAATGGGCACAGAAGTTATATGCTGCATAGAGTACCTTTGTTGATTGGTATGACCCTGCTCAAAAAGCTTTTCATAAGGTGTACAGGATTAGCAAAGAAAATCATATTGATAGGAGAAAACAAAAGGTTTTTATTTATGGAGTCTTGTAAAACAAGACCCTTATTATTAATGGAATGCCTCAGAAATTGGTATTTAAGCCTTTGGTTCTTCATGTCAATGATATTCACAGGGACATAAACTTTTGGGTACTTCTAGCTATACTGAGTGACTTGGATCATTTTGTAAATTAGACAGATATTTGGCAGGTGACTTAATAATATAAGTACACTTTAGTATACATAAATCTGCATACATAACTTAAGACAATTGCATTTTAGAACTTAATGTGCACAAAATTTTATATAAGTATTAAAGTTGTGTGTTACTGAGAATAATATAATTTGTATCAGTAAATATTTTCTTAAATTTAGGAGATAAGCTGCATTGTACACCATTGGACAGACCCTATCGATCCAAAGTTTTGGCACACTATCCAGACAATGTGCCTTGGAATCCTTTTGATGAAAAAGCTGTGGGAATGGTAAGGCAGATTTATTTACATGTTTAGAAACTGGATACTGTTGTAATTAAGATTTCATTTCTGGTCTAAATGAAAAGATAATATTTGAAAAAAAATACATAATAGAAAATTGTGAAATTTAAAAAAATGATAAGTGCACCACTCACTAATAAGAACATTCTATTTGGTTAGATCTTGAATTACAGTACCTATAAATATTTTTAATGTTCTTTGACAATAACATATAAGTAATCCATATTTTATTTTTTATTAGCTGTGTCATCCTCGTGGATTGTCTTTTAGAACACAGAAACATACCCATGGCCCATTATTTCATTCGTTCATCATTACTCGAGAAGATGGAACTCGAACCTATGGCCATACCCTTACATTTTATGAAGAAGTTAGAGATCGACAAATTTGTGCTGCTATGCAGACATTACAGGTAAGTAACTTGTAACTATTAGCCACTCATCTGTTAGGTTCACTGGATTTATTTTCATTTTCAACAGGAAATAACTTAGGGTAATATACATTTTAAAACTTGTTATTTACACCACATTATAACTGACATGATTTAAATGAGATTGCAATAATCCTTATCACCTATAACTGGAGTTGACAAAACAAGTCTTTGAGGAATTACTATGTTTAATTTTTCAAACAGCTGTCAATGTACATTTATTGTACTGAATGGAACTGTGCGTGATAAACTTGTATATTTACTTTTAACTTGAAAATGAGTATAGATTAAGATATTATCAAAGTAAAGCACTCAATGTGAATGCCTGTATGAGGTAGGAGGATTATCCATAGAAGGTTCTGTATTTTCAGTTTACCTTTGGGATCTGAGCATCCACCCACATGTTGTGTTTGTGGCAATTAGTGAAGCAGAGGAGAGGGTTATAATAGTTGAGGGTCTAACCCTCACACCACTTGAATTCCAACAGACGGAAGACTTTTTCAAGATTAATTGGCCGTTCTTCTAGGGCTAGAGTGAACTTAGTACCAGCATTGGATATTTTCAACAGGTGTTTGTCCAATGTTGGTGTTTGAGTATAGTGTTCACAAAGCCCTGATGTTGCTTGAGAGCCTTTTGCATTTAGGTCGGTAGTGAATCCCCTCATAGGGTTCCATGTTGTGTGCATGTCAGAGAACAACAAACTTTTGTCTTTCTCTCATGACTTTTCACACCTTTCACCCACTCACTGCTAAGGTAAACTACCACATTAGAAGGACTCTAGTATTCATTCCCAAACTATACTTGGTAATCTACCTCAATTTTTCATTTTACACTCACTATCTGAAAAGTCCCTAGGGCAAATGTCACTTTTTTTATTCAGAAAGGATTGAAAGGATTCTTTGGCTTCCAAAACAATATCTATGAATTAATGTCTGTAGATAATCTAATTGAAACTTCAAAATCAGAACATATCAATTTCCTTGAAGTCCAGCTGTTTAGGTTATTCCCCATGTTATCTTGAATACATCTTGAGTTGTTACTGAGAGAAATCTTTGTAACATTAAGTCAGAGATTCTCATTAGTCTCTTCAATCAAGGACTTTTGGCTGTGTAATATATCTTCACTCTCATTTTAATGTTCACTTCTTCATGACCTCCTACATCTGTTTAGGCAGGTTACTTACACTGTAAATTTCAACCCTGTATCCCTAGTCTTCTCTGGTGTTTACAATGCTACTATTTTGTCACTTCAAGACCTTTTGTCTTGGCTGCTAATGTTATGCCTGTTGTAGTAACAAAGACCATGAGGTAGATTTATGTGACCAAAAGTCTCACTGCATCAACTGTGATGGTTCCTATCCTTCCAATATCTGTTTTTGTCTGAATTGGATTGAGAGAAAAGAGTTACAGAGTAGTAGGACTGTTAATAACATATCCTATCCTGAGATGCAGAATCTTTTGTCTTTCATGCTGTCAAAGACATGCTGCTGCCCCTCTGTTCTGCTACCTTAGTGGGTGTGCAGGCTGACCTTTCTTTGTCTTCCCCTTAGTATGGATTCTTGTATGTGGTAGGGGACCTTCCAGGGAAGGTTCTGTTCTTTCGGTTTATCTCCTCTGGGATCTAAACATCCATCCATGTGTTTGCTGTGAAGGGAAGGAGAGGATCATGGTGGTTGAGGGGGTCCAACCCAAACACACCACTACAGCTTTTAATTCCTGTAGATGAGCAGCCTTGTAGTGGCCCACCTTGGGTCAGTTGGCTGGTTCACTTCGGCTGTGGTCAACCAAATACCAGTGTTGGATGTTTTCAACAGGTGTTGTGGACATTTTATCTGATGATGGTATTTGGTATTGTGCTCACAAAACCATGGCATTGTTAGAGTGTCCTTGTTAGACATTGTTGTGCATCTCCTCATAGGACTCCATGGTGACTGGGGTCAGTGGGCAATATTCCTTTTTTATTATGGATCCTCCAAATAAAAACTTAAATAGTGAAAAAAACAGTCCATAGGTAAACAACCACATCTTAAAGATTCTGAGTAGCAATCTTCAATATCTGTAACACCTGTTGAACCTCATTTTCTTATCCTACATTCTCTTTCAGACAAACCTTTAGGGCATATGTCTTCCTTTTTTGTTCAGAAGGGACTAGAGGGATCTGCTGGCTCTCCAAAGTCAGTAAAGAAGTTTTAATCTGGGGACATATTGGTGGAAACATCCACATTTCAACACAGTGAACTCCTCTTGCATTCAAAGGGCATTGGGGATATACCTATTGAAGTTACACGTCATGCTACTTTGAATTCATCACAAGGAGTTATTGTTGAGAGGAATCCTCAAGTCAGAGATTCTCACTGGTTTCTCCACTCAAGGAGTTTCTGTAGTGAGGCACATCTCCACTCGCAAAGATGGAATTACGATGCCTACCAGTGTTTTCATTCTGACATTTACATGAACTTGTCCGTTAACTTGCCACCATCAAGGCAGGTTATCTTATTTGCAGGGTATGGCCATACATTCTAAATCATCTCTGATGTTTCCAGTGTCAGTGGTTTGGTCACTCAAAGGCATTGTGTCGTGGTTCTTTGACATTTGCTCATTGTGGTGGCAATGACCAAGGTGCTTGCAAATGTGAAATGGACTCTTATTACATCAGTTGCAATGGCTCTTGCCTGTTTTACTTTCATTATTGCCCTAAATGGTTGGAAGAGAAAGAGGTTATGATTTGTTTTGAAACGATTCATAACATTACTTACCTTGAGGCTTGAAAGTTGCTGTCCACTACTTCATCTCAGACGTATGCTGCTGTACTTCATTCCACTGCTACAGTGGGAGTGCAAACAGATATCTTTGTGCCTCCAAAAGAATCATTCTCAAAACAAACGAAAAGTCTTTTGACCTCCATGGTTAAAAAAGTTGATGAATTAACTTTAACACCCATCTCTGTCCCTAACATACATTCCAACAAATTTCAAGATCCACTTCTTTTGGTTCCAGGTACAGGCATATTCTTGGATACATCTTCTTCTCCCACCCCTAGATACAAAACAATCATTCATTCATGTTCTCAGTCACTTTAATCACCTTCAAACAGCAAAGACCCGCCAATTTGATCCAAGGCAGGATCCATGGAGGTTGAGGGATCTCCTTTGAATAAAGACAGTAAAAAAATAAGTTGTGGTCATAAACAGAAGGGTTCTTCACCAAATTCACCAACACATAAATAAAAATGGCCACCCTTATACAATGGAACTGTCAAGGTTTGTGTTCTGATCTGGATGACTTAAACACTAATTGCTTCCTACCATCCTATATGTCTTTCCTCACAGGAAACATTTCTGAAACCTGCTGATATAGACACCTTTTGGCAGTTTTATTTGTACAGAAATGACAGGCTGTAGGATGGACGAGTGCATAGAGGGGTGGCACTGTTGGTTGATCAGCATATGCCCACCCTGTCTTTGCTACTCAACACACCTTTGGATGCTGTGTTTCCTTGGGTCATACTATCACTGTTTGTTCTCTCTACCTATTGCCTGGAGAGACCTATGATCATACAGACCTTGATGCTCTCATTGAATAGTTGATGTATCTCTTTTTACTCCTGAGGGACATTAATGGACATCACCCCCTCTGGGGAAGTACAGATATTGATAGGAGGTGCCACTCTGTAGAGCATATACTCTCTGATCACAACGTTTCTCTTTTGAATAATGGTTCTTCTACTTATTTTCATGCACCTAGTCAGTCCTCTACTGCTATTGAAACTCAGTTTGTTCCCCTTCACTATTTTTCCATTTTTTGTGGAGGGTTGACAATAATTTGCAAGGTAGTGGTTATTTTCCTATAATTTTGAGAGAGAGTGGCCGTGGTCAGTGCCACCCATTCCTTGTGCCCCGGTGAAAGCTGGATCAAGCAAACTGGCCCTTTTCACTGCTCTTGCAGAACTTGATTCTGCCATTGTCTGTAAGCCATCAACAGATGACTTTGTGGCAGCTGTAACTGACTGTATTATACATGCAGCTTCTCAATGTATTCCTAAAATCTTAACATGTTTCCTGTGATATTCTTGTCCATCATGGAATCCTGACTGCCACAAAGGAAGGCTCAAAAATTTCATGACTGACATGAGATATGAAAGTGGTCAACATAAGCCTGTTTGGAACAGAAGGAGGGAATTATTCAATGATGACATTAATCTTTATACTGAAAGGTGTGACACTCAAAACACAGCCCTAAGTGACTCCAAGTTCCTGTAGAAAAGAACAGGAAAAGTACAATTATGCTACAGAAAGTCCTTTAAAACTTGTATCACTGTAGTTTTTTTCTTGACATTGTAGACTAGATGTAACCATTGGTTTTATGCTATTTATGTTTTTTTTAAAACTTTATTTTGTTTTACCTTGATTTCCTTTTATGAATTTTACTAAATTTACTTTAATTTTAACTTTGTATTGGATGATAGATAACCTAACTGCTTTGTGCCATAAAACACCAAATCAACCAACCAACCAATTTTTTGCCTTCTGAAGAGTCTTTTACCCTATTATCTTTAGTTTGTTGCTCTCTGTGAAAAAAAGGTGTTGATAGATCTACATCAACTCCTGTCTCAATCACTGTATCAGGTCTTTCTCCATCATTTCCAAGGTGCAAAGCCATTACACAGTTACTGGACTCACCATTTTCTGAAAGGGATTTATCCACTCAACCTCAAGCAGAATCCAAAGAAGTTGATAGGCCTCTGTCTTTAAAAGAGAAGCAGAGTGGTTGTGAGCAACATGCCAAAGCGTTCTCCACTTTCATTCCCTACTAAATGACAGTAGCCACACTGATACAGTGGAATTGTCAAAGCTTGTGTTCCAACTTGGACAACATTAAAGCTGTAATTGATTCATATTATTCAGTCTGTTTCTCCTTAGAGAAAACTTTCCTCCATCCTGATGATGCCATTATCCTTGGCAATTTTCCCATTACATGAAAGATAGGTTGTATGATAGTTGAACTTATGTTTGCGAGGCTTTGCTGACTGCCCAGCATGTCTTTTACATTTGTGCCACCAGCCACTCCATTTGAAGCTGTGGTAATTCACCTCTTTTTGGGTCATGCCAACACTGTTTCATGTTGATGTCTCCTGGAGAGACTTATAATTGGTTGGATGTTGATATTATTTTAGATTTGTTGCCATCTTCTCTTCTCCTATTGGGTGATTTAATGTACATAGCCCCTCTGGGGCAATGCCAAAATTTGATAGGAAGTATCATTCTCTATAGTGTATGCTCTTAAATTGTAATCTCTCTCTATTTAGTGATGGTTCATTTACTTACTTGAAATCACCCTATCAGTATTTTACTGCTATAGATCTGTCTACCTACTCACTCAATTCTTTTTTTTTTATTTAAGTAAGGAGAGTGTCCCACATGATGATTATTTTCCATTATCTTGTGGGAAATGGACCATAGTCAATGCCACCAACTTTCGTGTCAAGTAGAAGTAGGACCAAGCTAACTGGACCTCTTTCAGAACTTTCTGTGGCACAAATAGCATAGTTGCTTTGCTCCATAAAACATCAAATCAATCAACCAACCAAAAATCTCTTTCAATTTGATTCTGCCATCATCTATTGATGACTGCATTGGAGCAGTGATTGATTGTGTAATCCATAGGGCTGCTTGTTCTATTCCTGTGACCTTGACACAATTTTCACAATATCCTCATCTATGGTGGAGTCCTGTCTACCAGGAGGCACAGAATGCTAAAGAAAAATGTGCTTGGGAGACCTTCCAACAGTATTCCTCTATTTCTACCCACTTTGTTTATCAGCACACCCATGTCCATTTTTGGTTGATCAGGTATCAAAGCGAGGGACTCTTGGATGAAGTTCACCCCCAGCATATGTAGTTCCACAAGCCCCAAAGTTCTGTGAACTATGTGCTCTTTTGATCTTGCTCCCAAATAGCTGGGAAGCTGACAATGTTTTGGACATTGCTAACACTTTTGAGGAGAGTTTTTCCAGCTCTTCTGCCTCTTCCTCAGCTTTCTTTGCCATTAATACTCAAGCTGAGGGATCTACATACTTTGTCAGACCAGAGTTTTTACACTGAATCCTATGAACCACTTCTCCATATTTGACTTTTGCAACTTTCTTTGCAGTCCACTGCTAACTATGTTCCTTACTGCAGTGGGATTGTTTTCCATCACAATGGGCTGTTATGTTCAGCAAAAGACAATCCATTATTCCACCTTCTGGCCTCTGTATTTTGGCACATGACTGACTTGGGTCTGGTGCTGGATAAGATTTCTGAGTCTAGTGTTTGGCCTATTTCTTCATGACATGTTACTATTCCCATGTGTGATCTTTCTCTGAGCCAGCTGAATAAGGAGGATGCTCCAAACTGAAAGTTTCACCTTCTTTTTATTGAACATCTCTTGAACCATCCCTCTTTAGATATCTATAAACATGGTTTGTAGTCAGGTGCCTTTGTGGGCTCTGCCATGGTTTGTTGTGGTTTGGTAGTTGCACTCAGAAACCCCATTTCAATTTCTGTGTTCACTTCTGAGCTGTATGCCATCTTTCTTACCTTGGATCAGGTAGCAGCTAACTAATGCATTGATTGTACTTTTTACACAGACTTTTCTAGCTGTTTACAAGCCCAGGAATCATTTTACGTAACTTTTTACCCTGTTTTACTTTATTTTTAATCACCTCGCCCAATTTTCTTTGTTGTCTGTTTGTATCCAGTTTTTATGGATACTGAGCCACAACAGCATTTGGAGGAATGAACTTGCTGACACCACAGCTGTAACTGCCTGCTTTGGTGCCATTATTTTTTTCTGGGATTTAAATAACAAAAAATCACAAATCCTGTATTTAATGTGTATCATTTTTACCTCTTTTTATTTTATATACTGTATATTTGTTGCTATGTTTTTGTTTTATAAAGGAAATGAAACAATTCCTTTTCTTCCTAACTCATGGTTTGCTCTTTTACTGATTTTTTTTGGTGCAGATAACCTTGTTGCATTGTGCCATGAAATTCGACCAACTAACCAATAAAAATATAGAGAATATAAAAAATAAAACTACCATAATCTTTTTTTCTTTATGTAGTTTGCTTGTGCATAAAACATGTATCATTATTACTTTTCTTCAGAATTTAAAATGATGTATTTTGTTTTATTCTAAACATTATGCATCTTTCGAAACAGGTTTGGAAAATGTCTTTTACAAGATTTACCTGCTTTTGATTTTAGAGCCATGTGAAACTTTCCAAGCTGTTTGCTCAATAATAATAATAAAAAAAACTGGTGCAAGTATTCTTTTTCTTGATGGTGTAAAGATAAAAGATCAGTGTGCATAGTTTAGCAAGGTCTGATTGTCAAGAGTATAAAATTATCCCATAAAAGTTGTTTTAAAAAATAATTTATATTGAGCTTCAAATTGTAAGCCTCTCAAGTGCAGTAATGAATTCTAGACTGAGCCCTTGCTGTGTGAGAAGTTAGTGATCCATAATCAGTGGATTCATACTGTTTATCTTGTACAATGTAGGGTTTATACTAATTATAATGAATCACCATTTTCAGTCTGTAACTGCTTAGCTGAGGTAATTATCTGTTTTTCTTTAGTTCAAAATAAATATTTATTCTTGAAGAGTTCCCACATCAGTGGTGAATGAGAAAGAACAGATCAATGAAAAAATTACCCTTGGAATGTGTATCACATTCAGTTTCATCACTGTTTTTTAGTTTTTTTCTTGCATACCATTTTTCTTAAAGATAAAACTTTCTAATACTTTGTAATCTGTTTGATTATGTGTGTAACATTTCAGTATTTTGATTTGCATATTACTTCCTTGTGTAAGTTGCTTTCCTTTAAAAGCCTATTTGAAAAATAGTTCTTCAGTTTCTCGGATTTATGTGATAAACACACAAATATATAAAATCCATCCAAAGGCATTTGAGTGAAAAAAGAAGCCAGCATTCAGCTTTAGATCAAATATGATCTGATGAGTAATACACATAGTAAAATAATGCTACTTGATGTTACATTGCATCATTATACTTATGTGATGTGCAACAGAACTTTTTCATTTGTCTCAGTTACAAATTTTGTTCTGTGTAACTCACTGATGATCCTAAGGTGATCATGGTATAGGTTTTTTGTTTAATGTGGGACAATTTGTTTCAAATAATAATGATAATGTATGGTATATATACTTGTTTTTCAGTTTAATACAAAATATACTCTTCAAGAAAAGAAATGCAAAAGGGATATTTTTGTTATTTTAAAGAGAAATATATGTAATAACGTTACAAGCTCAGAGTATGTGCTTAAGGCACTGATTGTCAGACCAAAATGACAACAAAAGTTATGCACTTTGAAAACGGAGGAAAACATTGGATTTTTTGCCAGAACACATTCGTGTCCAATAAATTTGAGAGATCTGCATGTTCTGCAAGAGCAACATGTGCAAAATCCCTATAAAAGTGACGGGTTCTCGGTTTCCATAGTTCAGTGTTAAGCCAATGACAGGCAATTCAGTTACGCCAAGACTGATTGAAGCACAATGCAACAATACTATTGGTCGCTTGGAAGCAGGCAAATCTCAATTAAATGTTGTCAGAGCTGTGAATGTCCACCCAAGCACCATCACAAGGCAATGAAATCATCACCAACAACATAGATCAACTTGTGACTGTCCACGATCTGGCAGACCTAGTGTGACCACACCCGCACAAGATCGCTACATCCAGTTATGTCACCTTCGGGATAGGACCACCACTGCAACATCTACTGCCTCAACCATACCAGGGCTGCGTAGGATTTCCGATCAGACCGTATGCAACTGTCGATGAGATTCTTAGGTCCCATGTGCAACCCATCATGGTGACATCAATGATGTTTTTCAACATGACAACGCCCCTCATCACACAGCCCGACTCACCTCTGTCTTCTTGAGACACCACAACATCAACGTTCTTCCCTGGCTCCCTAGATCACCAGATTAAAACCCAATCGAACATCTTTGGGACAAGTTGGATCGACGTCTGAGACGGCAACAACCTCAATCGCAGACTCTACCTCAGCTCGCAGCAGTTTTGCAGGTGGAGTGGATAGCCATTCCATAGATGTGATTCGTCATCTTATCGCTTCCGTGGGCAAGAGATGCCAAGCAATTATTGATGCTCATGGGGGGCATACTCGTTATTGACATTGAGTGATGTTAAACTTCAACTAGTGAGCATGGACTTTGCCTTTGCAGACTTTGGATATTCAGCAGTCAATGTGCAAAGTTTCATACATGTCATAAAGAACTACTCGGAATAAACTTGTTAATAATATGTCTCACATTTTGCCTTTTGCATTTCTTTTTTTGAAGAGTATATGTTATTGATTAATGGTATTTACAAATGCATTTGTGTTATTTTTAGGCAATGCATCTTACAGAATTAAGCAGCAGTAAAACTCAAACAGCATTGGTAAATAATGATTCGGGAAGCAGTCATTCTTTACCTCGCTCTTTCAAGCTAGGATCCCGTCAACATACTGCAAAGGACTCACTGTATGATGTTATAAGAGACACATTATATGTTACTAAATGTATCTGTCTTATAACTCAGTTACCCATAATCTTGGCATGCAGAAGATTTCTGGAAGGACTTTATAGTCTTGTGGTGTCACAAGAGCCACCATCATTACCATTAGAGTGTTACGTGTATAATATCTTGTATGAGGTGCCACTGCCACCACCTGGCCGAAGTCTGAAGTTTTCTTGCTTTGGCCAATCAGTCATGTGCCAAAGGCCAGGTATGAGTAATAACTTATGTTAGTTTTTCTTTTTGTTTTTGAAAGCTAAATTGGTTCTAATTCCGTAATTTGTTTAACTGCTTATCAGAACGAGCTGTCTATTGAAATAAAAATTAAATATCAATCGAGTAGTTGTGAATATAGTTAATTAAATGTACTGCTATTATGTGATTAGAATACATTGTTTTATCATTTAGGTGGCTATGCAATTATTGATATTTTTGAGCCATAACTCCAACATCTTGCAAATTTTGTAATCTTAAAAGATATAACTATAAATAATCTCTGTAACAAAAACAATAAAAATAAAAAATAATGATGTTAAAAATTCTAACCAATACTGGTAATGAAAGTAATATTAAATAAATAGTAAACTAATTTATATTTTAGTTGCAAAATAGGGTAACATTGAATAATACACAGAAGATATAGTCAAAGATATCATGAAAATATTTTTATGAATGTTACTGTGTCATAACTAATTTCAAACTATTTTTATGTAAATTACAACACTGTAGTAAATCTGGTTTAGGTAATTTACAGAGTTCAACCTTAAACATTATTGTCCAATATGGTACTTACCTCCCCTCCTTTTTAGGATTAGCTATCTCATTCAGTGCTGCCCTCAAAATATACACTTTTTCTTTATGCTTGTCACAAGCCTTCTACTCCTCCCTATTGGAATTGCAAGATTACATCATGTCTCATGCAAATTATTATGCATCATTTCTTCACCAGTAGGAGCATGACTTGCTCATGTCAATCACTATACACTCCTCTGCTGAACTAATAACACTTTACATTTGGCAGTGCTCGAGATTGCAAGTTCTCTCATGTTTGTTTAATTCTTCATGTTTG
This sequence comes from Carcinoscorpius rotundicauda, assembly GCA_011833715.1. Lineage (NCBI taxonomy): Eukaryota > Metazoa > Arthropoda > Merostomata > Xiphosura > Limulidae > Carcinoscorpius > Carcinoscorpius rotundicauda. Next base: position 56,996,898 of record CM022395.1, read on the forward strand.
ACTTTGTTTCATCATGAAGAGGTTTGAAAAAATCCTTTCATTCAGCCTGTTTCTTCTGTTAGCATCAGTTAATTCTAGTCACCTTTTTCTGCACTTGAATTTGGTGAACTTTTCTGAGCAAAGAATACCAAAGTTAGCATTTCCACTTCAAGGGTCACACCAACAACAAATATTTTTGTCTCAGGCCTTAGGTGTGGGTGACCTAATGGTCAATTTATCTGTTTTTATATGCTGGAAGATTAAATGTGCCATTAGACAACCTTTGTTCTCAGATGTCATCCAGACTTTTCCAGAAGAGGCTGGTCCTGTAAAATCTAATGAGGACTTCAGTTGCTTGTTTTCATTTCCATATTTTGCCTGTCATTCCAATTCCCACACCATTAAATCTACCAGGCTTATTATGGTCTTTATGGAATTTGTTTCTGGTTTGTAACATTTTATCCCTTCTAATTTTTTTATGCACCTCATCCTAAATTATTGCATGAATGACCTTCCCAACACTTTTTGGTTTCAATTTCTCAGCTGATATTCAAGTTTATACTGATCATTTTGAAATGTAATTAAAGAAGAATATTAGCATGTTGTGTCCTCTGCAGACTTCAAATAAGTGTGTACTTTCCTATCATTATGCTGACTCCATTTTAGACTAGTAGTCATTAGGCTCAGTACTGTCTGTTTGGGAGACAGAGCCTGAATCATCTGTCAGTCTCATCCATGCTCAGTATTCTTTCTTGCATTTTACCCATACCAATCTACTGAGATATCATTTTTCTTACACCTATCTGAGGCTTCTTCAAAAATCCTGAGGGGTTTTCCAAGGTACACTTGCTCATGCATTGTTTTCAGCTCTGGTGTTGCATATGTGCTTTCTCTGTTGTTGGGACTTTATTGTTGTGCTCTACTGGCTCAGGTCTGTTTACTCTCAACTTATTTTAGGAATTTATGTGTAGCCCCATTTCTGAAGTGTTTTATTTTTTAAATGGTCTCAGAAACAATGGAGCCTTGGTTGGCATCAGTGCAACAAAAGTCTACCTTTACAAATTTTATAGCCTGTTTTACTCAGTCATATACCTCCAAGCATCATTTTCCATCCTTCTTCGTTCCAACTCCAAACCTGTTTCTTCTACTAGTGGGTACTTTTTGCCATCTGTTCTCTGCTGCCACAAGAGATAGTAACTACCTTGTGGGTTTGTCCTGTGGTGGTTCTGCTGCTTAAGTTTCTTCATTGGTGATCAGTGGATGCTTCAGGTTTTCTCTCTTCTTACCTCATTTCCTTCCCTCCTGTTTGAGATCCTGTGACCAGCCAGCATCTGTCTGAAGCAGTTCAGGAATTGTTTTTGCAGTGGGCCATTAAACATGTTATCCATTCTTCCCTGTATTTTTATTTCCACCTCTTTGTTGTCTGCAAGAAAATTGAGGATTATTAATCAGTAATTGGTAAATGAGCTGGTAATCAATTTATTTTGTCTTGCCATTTTGTTTTGCTACTCCATTTCACTAGGGAGTCTTTTCTCATTCTTAGATGGGCATTTTTTTCCAAAGTTGTGGATGACCAAAATAGATGCTTCCAACATTTACCTTCTTATGCCAATGTTACCTTAGTTTTGTCCTTCTCTTTGGTTTGTTTATGTTTTGGTATTTTATCAGTTTTGAGCCCTCCTTTTTGGTCTTGCCTTAGCTCCTTATGTATTTTGCCAAGTAGTTTAAGCTTTTCCTTTATCTCCATGCTCTGGGGCTGTGATGTCACTATTACATGGAAGACTGAACAGGAGTTAGCCAACCATACTTGACTGGCAGTTCCTTTCAATAGCAGGTTGAGTGTTGATCAAACTGGAGAAGTCTTTCTTTGGATCCATCAAAATGTTATGCTTTTAAGGTTTTTTGACACTCATATTATTATGGCTCAGCCTTCACTTTTACAACTTTGTTCAATAGAACTGTTCATGATGCCCTCTCTGCTCAGTCACTTTATGCATGTAAGGTTCTGTTGCTTTTTGGGATTAGGTAATTGATGACATCTCTGGTTCCCTCGGTTGTGCCTATATGGGATCCCTTCAGTAGGAGCTTCATAATCAATGGAACCATGCTCAGGATCCTTTTTCCCTGCAAGATAAACTGTTTTTAGTGGTTGGACAAAGCCCATTCTTCAGCAGGTGTGCTGCTTCCTCCACCACATCCAAATCCATATTTTTTCACAGTGCATTCCTTTAAGGATGGAGATCATGTAGCAACCACTAGGAGGTTTTGGGCCATTGGTTTCTTGACAAAAATGATTTTAAAATGATCAGATTTGTTTTCTATTGATAATTCATGTGCCATTTATCTTCGTACCTGTTTTTATCCAAATTACTCTTTCCTTCCAAGGGACAAGGTAGCTCAGCAGGGCAGCTCCTCCTTTTATTTCCTGTCTTTACTCTCAACGAGATCTAAATAGGTTTCTGTACCCTGTCATGGATCTTTGTTGTTTTACTGCTTCCTTTTGGGGTTCTTATTCCTGATTTTTTATTCCCTGACAATCCTCATTCCTTCACTGAGTGCCTTTTAGTTCAATTGGTCTATTCCCCCCTACCTTCTTCCATCTGGAATTTGTTCCAGGTGTCTTCTCATCCTGTCTTACACCTCACATTTTCTTGCTTCTCGTCTTTATTGTCCAATGAGGAGATTCTGTAACCCAGCATGTGGACCTTCTTATTGTGATTTCCTCTTTGTTGAGGTTTTGTCTACCACCTGTGGCCATTCTTCAGATTGTGGTGTAACTGGTAAGGTTTTATTCATACTTTCTTTCTAGAGCCCTTTTGTTAGTTCTTTATCCCATGGATCTCATTCTGTAGCATGTTGTGCCTGACCAGGTATTTTTTTAACTCAAAATTCCCACTATTTAGCCATGTTGACTCTTTCTTTATCTTCCATGGTTTTGTACACTTACTGTTGAGATGGGGTTTTCCATAATATTGTTGTATGTTCTGACTTCATAATATTTTGTTTCATAAACATGGCCATCCTGGGCCATGTCACCAATTAACTGCATGGATAAAGCAGAAGACGGTTGCTACCTAAACCTACCATGTCTAATGTGAATAACTTGGAACGGTCTGTTTTTGAATAAGGTTCATCATCACCTATTGCATTGTCTTGGATAATGATGTTTTTGTGTACTCTACACTACCTTGTCACTCTCCTTTCTTGAAGTGGAATATGCGAGTCCTTACTACTTTACAGTTCCAAGCTGATGGGGTAGTTGATTATGCAAACACCTTGCTGAATTAGTTCTACACAATAACCATCCAGTTACAGAGTATGGCAGTGGTGTTCTGCAAGTGCAGATGATGTAATATCTTCCTGTTTGCAATAACCAATGACAGTGGAGCAAGATATCAAAAAGCTGTCCACCCCCTTTGATTTGGAGCCCTCATTCTACCCTTGTATAGATGTCAGTACCCTGCAGCTAGGTTTTTTTTATTTAGAGTGAACCAATCAACATAAGTTCTCATGCAGGTTTCAGGTTATCCATCTTTCCTCCTCAGTTTTGCCCATTTTTATTGAGGGTCACAGTTATTGTGGGTCAAATTTTTTTGGTTCTCTCTTTGGCTATTCTTCATTCTATCTTTATACAAGAATGTTATTGCCATTTAGATGGTCCTGGCCTATTTCATGGTTGGGGTAGTTAATTGCATGCTCTAGACATCCTTTTAATACTGGATGTCAAGTTCCTGGTTCAGTAGCTCAAAGCTAATCTTCAAGTCATACCCAGGAATCAGAGTGGTTCTCAATTTTCTGGTTCTTTGGTTTAAGGTGAAGACATTGATCTTCATGCTACCTTCATATGGATGTTGATACCTTACAGGTAGATTCTGGATGTAGTTGACTTACTGAGTATGGTTTGCTGCACCATAGCCATTCAGCGCTTAGGGACACATCCTTTGTTTATCCACATTTCTTATTGTGGGATTGAGTTAGAGTATATTTCTATGGTTAGGATCACTTTTTTTGCCACTAGGATGTCCTCCTTTGATTTTCCATTTTTGTATCTTACACATTCTGTAGTTGAGCAAAGAGTATATCTATCTCAGAAGTGTAGTTTCCATCTTCTGGTCTTTAAATCTGGATCTCTCATTTATAGGGTGTATTCTTCAGATGCTTTTGGTGCATCAGTTTCTCTTCCTTGTAAATGTGAGACTGTAGCTAAAATTGTGAGGGTAGGAGGTAAGTACCATACCAGAAGTTATAATTTTCTGATACTGAAAATGCACTTCTAGTATTTACTTATTCCCTCTCACACTTCCCATTTTTCTTCCCTACATTTCTTTAATGCTGACAGAAGTAGAATACTGTCACATGCATCATGAGAACCATGCTAAAATCTTACAATTCCAATAAAGGAGGCAGAGGGCTTGTAACATGCATAAAGAAAATGTTTGTGTATAGCAGACATCATTGAAAGACAACAGCTAATCTTGTGAGAGCTGATCATTAGATATTATAATGGTTTCATATGAAAAATATCAGATTTTTAAATTTAGTATTAAGGTTTGTCAAGTAATGTTTTCTCATGCTTTTTGTTGTGTATGTTGCATATCTAGCAGGTAAAGTAATTTTTATTTTAAAATTAAAAACACTTACATTAGAACATTTTCAAATTTTGCATGGAAAATCTTCAGATAGTTTTTTATCAAATGTTTCGTAAGAAAATCATGTTATATTGTCTAACAAAAATCTCTATGGGTTCAGTTGATTTGTCCAATCTTGTAATTGCCGTATAAAATGAATATAAATTATGCCATGCTTTAGAATGACTACAGATAATAAAGTGAAAACATAAATGTTTAGACTAAATAGCTTAAATCTCATGACATGTTATTGAAATATTATTTGGCTAATTATACAGAAGTTCAGATGATGTGGCACATGTATTAATTATCATATCCAGTAATATAAAACTGACATTTAATATTGAAAAAGTGACCTATCTTGTTACAACCTTTGTACTTGGTTGCTGCTTACTGTAGTTTGCTAAACCTTAAGAAATTTTGCATTTGAAGGATGTGAAATTAAAAAATTTGCTTTAGGTTTTGTATATACAGTTGAATAACCAAAAAATCATAAATAACTTCATTGATACCATATAATTCCATTAATTTATCAAGTTTTATCACTGAGTGGTATTTGTATCTTAAAGTACAAAAACTCAAACAGGATAAAAATTTGACCTTCTAGTACAAAGCTTATCTTGAAAGAAAAAGAGGACACTTGTATTTGAAAATGGCTGAGAAGATCACTGAGGGAACATTATAAGCTTCCAATTGGTTACTTGCCTGTCATATATAGAATTCAGTGTATATAAGAGAATGTTTTGAAAAATGTTAAAAGTGAAAGAAGGGTTATTGTGTTTGATTAACTAAATAACTAGAATAGAAAATGTAAAAAAAAATTTGTAGGTTATATTCTAGTATTTCAATATCAATAATTTGAGTTCCTAATTTGTACAAAACCACACTTTCTATTTTGATATCACAAACATAATTTGAACCAGTGCTGTATTCAACATACGATGTGACACAAAAAATCAGTGTTTAGATGTGTTAAATATTTACTTTTGAATTAAGAAATTAAATAGCATATAATATAAAAAAATTGAATTATAATTACAGTTTGATACCAAACTTAAGGAGATAAATTCACAAAGTAGTAATTCAATAAAATTTCGAATGATTATCAACAATTGCAATGACATGGCTTTTGACCCTTGACTTGTTATGATAGAGTAAAGGTAATGAACAACTATCAGGGTGAGTTTCTAAATAAGCATCCCTCAACTATTTACTTTAAATATTGAAACTGCAATGAAAATGGCTTGTATTTATCATATGGTATTCCAACATTATATTGGAGTTCAAATTCTAGCATGAGATTTTATTTTAAAAACTTGTTTGAAATACTCTGATATATAATTACATATTAATTTATTGGTTATTCATTTTTTCCTTCAATTCTAGCAGATAGTGCTAAAAGTAAAAAATAAAAAAAATGTGAATCAACTCGCAGGTGCTGGGGAATTGCCTCTGTTTGAATACTCCTTGCAGGAGCTATTTTCCACACTAGGTGTGGCTAATGTAGTTCAACTCTTCTCTTGTGTCTTACTAGAAAACCAAGTTCTGCTCTGTTCTAAAGGTAAGACTATACTGGTAATCTGTATTTATTTATATCAAAGATATCAAGGAGTTTCTTAAACACAACATTCTACAAGTTTTCTGTGCATTGAACTTAATATTTTTATTTTTCTGTCATAGTCACACTGTACATCATAGTGTTTTTAATAATCAGGACAAGAAAGGTACATTTAAAGTTCATTGATAAGGATTTTGTGGTATTTGAATTTTTTTTCATTACTTTGTTAAGCATATCTATTCACGTTTGCATTGAATACCACTATCAGTGTAAGTTACTTACCAGTCTATACCATACAACCAAACATGCCTGTGCTTTCATTCATATTATAATATTATAATAAGAGTTCACTGACCTTATAACCATAAAAAATATGAAATATAAATTTCCCCTTTTTTTTCATGAAATGACTTCAGATTGTAACATGAAACATATATTTATCCTACATAGCTTAAAATGCATTTAAATATACATCCATTTCTTCTCGAATTTTATTTATTTATGGCTATTTGAACCATATCTAACTAATGCTCTTGCTGTACAAGTTGTAAATCACTTGGTAAAGGGGTGGCTCATTGTTACCCTATTGAGTTATGTAATTACTACCATAATTAATTATTTAATTAAATGATTCATCTGTGGGTAAGTAAAAATCAGATAGTATCCCATAATTAATTATATATATATAATTATCATAATTTTTTGTCCTTGTAACTGCAATATGAGCTGTTAAAATTTCAGCTGAGCTTGTCAGTGTTTCCTGTGGGTAAATAGTTTTAACTGAAAGCAAAATAGACACTTCTATTTACAGGAAACAGTATAATACATCATTTGATAGATTACAACTATGACTTTCTGTTGGTTTTAAATATCAGAACTATTAGTAATTTGGGAATGAGATGTGATAGGTGTGGCAATAAGGGTCTGATATTTTTAATTTACAATTTTTTAAAATTAAGATTGAAGGCTATAAAAATTATGCTTAGTTGAGTAATAACAATATTATGATGAGTAATTTATGTTTAATTCTGTACTTCTTGGAGTAGTGGTAAATAAATTGGAGAAGAGGGGGTATTTGGAGAACAAATGATACAATTCTCATAGAATAATATTAATCTTTATATCAAATTAAGTATATAAACTTGTATAATACTAAAAGTTGAAATATTAACCAAGTTTATTTGTATACCATGATAATCATTTTAAATTTAAATTAATTTTAAATACAACTCTCTACATAGTCATGATATGCATGTAAAGCACCACTTTGACTTGCTCACATTGAAAGGGTTAAATGGGTTTTATTAAAATATAAGATAAAGTAATTGTTTTAACAAGTTATATTTTAATTTTTCAGAATATCACAAGTTGATGTTAGTAGCAGAGAGTATCACAACTCTCTTATTTCCTTTCTCATGGCAACATGTATATGTGCCTATCCTCCCTGCCTCTCTCCAACATTTTCTGGATGCTCCAGTTCCTTATATCATGGGATTACAACATAGCACAGAAGACAAGTCTCAATTGGGTATACCTGGAGAGGTCTGTTAGGATTTTGTCAATATATTTTTTTTAGTTTTTCTGTAGAAAAAACATTTTTGTGATAGTGGCTAGAATATTTTTATTTTTTTAAACTAAGTTGTTTATTGTAGCCACTAAAGATTAAGATAGCACAAAAGTAAATTGATTATGAATTAGTAACATCCAGACTTTAGTACACTGTTGATTAATGTCATTAATTTACATACATAAAGAGGAGGCTTCATCTTAGATTTCAGTTGTAATGAAATAGTATTGTATAAATGTTTGTATTCATCTAGTTGCTTTTTGAACATTTTAAGGCTAAGTTTCACATCAAGAATTAACATTTTATAGTTCAGTAGGCTAGAGACATTACATTCCTTGAGAGAAAAATTTTGGTACATTAATCCCACCCGAAGTAATTTAGTACAAAAAATATATTCACTAGATTATAGTTTTAAGAACTATTTCAAATACAGCATTTTGATTAAGGAATTATAACACATGTATTGGTGTAGCTAAATTTTAAGCATACCAATTATCTAATGTTTCATTGTTTTGCCTCCTCAGTGATTTTTCATTTTAAATACCAAATATGTATATCTTGTGACAGGGGATAACACTATGCATACCATAGAATAAATGCTATTTTTGTATGTCTTGTAACAGTCTTTAAGAGTGTACATACTACAGAAAAAGTACTATATATGTATATCTTGTAACAATGGATAAGAATGAATGTGTGTCATGGAATCTATTACAATACTCAGGTTTTGTCTGCCCTCAAAATATATGCATACTCTATTTTCTGAATGCATGTGCTCATTTATTTCATTTCAATGGATCTAAACAAAAACAGATGTCAGTGTGATTTATTAGACATTTCATACAACATGTTAAAAGTATATCAAAGTTTTTAAAAGCTTTTGTTATGTCATAGATATCATAAAATTATTTTCTGATCGTGTTCAATATGGTAAAGTTTGACCCTAATTAAATTGAAGCAAAAAATGTGTACAAATTACACTGTTAATTTATCTCTTTAAATATAAGCCATATTTAATAAAGGTTTAATGTTAACCTTGAAAAAGTATCTGTAATTATAATTTTTTTGTATTATTTCAGAAATCTTGTAATTAAAAAAAATACTGTTCCATAAATATGATAATTTGACTGCATGTGTTTTATGTGTCTTTGTAAATACCATCTGTGTATATATATTGTTACAATAGGTAAGAATGCATGTGTACCATGAAATAAGCATCACATGGATGTTTTCTAACAATAGATAAAAATGCACATGTACCATGAAATGTCATGTGCGTGTCTTAACAATGTGTGTCTGAATGTATACCATTAGAATAAATATCGTGTGTATGCCATAATAAAAATGAGTAATAGTGAATTTTAGAACAATATATGTTAATAAAATCTTTATATTACATTTTGTTTTAGGATGTACATTTTCTGCTGAACATAACATTGATTTCATTCTAAATTAAACCAAAGAAATGATTTTATAATTTTCCTGGTCGCACTGTGAAACAAAGTATGCAGTCTAACTTATAATAACATGTAGATCTGTTTCTCCATTATAGAAAATGTTGTATTTTGATTAATCTCTTTTAAACCCAAATTACACTAAATCAGAAATGAGTTTACTTGAATACTAAAAAAAATATCAGATTCATACTCATATTGTTAAAGTATTGAATTATTATGACCTAGTTTTAGCCAAAATTAAATACCTAAAAAAATAAAAATTACTTGTAGTTACATTCACAGGTAAAATTACTAATTTATTAAAAATTAACAACCTATGATTCCAGTTACCATACCCATGCTTTTTAAAGTCACAGTTAAAATTTTTATTTTTAATACAAGTTCTTTGAATATCTTTTGTATTTAAATGTTTTAGTTTGAAAGCTTATCCAAGGTGCTGTCTGTTAGACATGAAGGAAATTAACCTTTGGTTATGTAAAGAATAATATATTGAATTATTGGAGATTATTAATTTGATTGTTATAATTTGACTTTTATGTCTGCTTTCAGGCAAACTTGTGTTTTGTTGATATTGATAGCCTAACCATGGATGTACCTGAAGATACTCCTAAATTACCATACATGAGCAACTTAATAGCAGAAATATGTGATATATTTGACACATTTGGTATTCCTCAGCCTCCAGAGGGAGTAGATAGAAATTTGAATCAAAGAGGTTTTTACAGACAACAACATGCTCGAAAACTTTCGTGGAGTTTTGAAAGTGGAGACTCGGGAATGAGCAGTTCAGGCAGCAGTGCTCGTAGCTCTTATAGTAGTTTAGCCAGCACTCATAGCCATATCTTTCAACAGAGTGAAGCTTTACAAAGGGTAACAGCAATAGCTAGAAGAACAGGTAAACCTCTACATGCTGAGAAAGTATTTGTTTAACTTGCAATAACTGCCAGTTCCAGTAAATGTTAAACACTTAAAACTTTGTATCTTAATTAATTTTTTATGATTTCAAACTAGATAACTTTAATATTTGTAGCATAAGGTTAGTAGCACTTAAAAAACTGATGTTAGAAAAACGTGTAGACTCAAAAACATAACATGAAACAGAAACATCCTGTAACCTGAGTGCTTTTAAAAGGTAGTAGACCTTTTAAAAGTGCTCAAGTTATAGGGTTTCTGTTGTTTTGTCTTTTTAATGTGTGGTTAACAGTTGGAATATTAGGACCAATGCAGTATTACTTGTCTTTTGTTTTAATTGTGTAGCAGATTTACTGTTTTATATTTTAATATCAATGTTTGTTTTAGTTAAATATATATTTAGATATGCTTATAACTTACACTGCAGAGTGTGAATTGTGAAAGTTCCACCTATTCTCTAAATTTGTAGAAGATTCTTGAGTGTAAGAATCAACAATACACATTTTATAAAAGTATTAGCATATCTTTGAATATTGTTGCCAAGAAAAGAGCTAGCTAGCTGACCTATTAAGTCAATTGTACCTGTATCAACTTGAAAATAATTCACTCCTTCTAAATTTCCAAAAAAAATATTCAGTTCCAGACCAGATAGAAGACTCAGTATTGTTTGTAAGTGTGTAAAACTTTTGTATATAAATCATAATTTGTGATAACCATTATTATAAATTGTATTGATTGTATGCTAACAAATATTTGTGTTAAGAAAGTTGTTTGCATCAGTCTTGTTGGGAAATATAAATTTGATACATATCAACATTCAATTAACTTCTAAATTAAAATTTCTGGCCATTTGAAATTGTAATACATAATATAATAAATTGGAGACTTGTTTTGTACAAATTATAAAATGTAACATAATTGAGAGTTCATCCAAGATCTGAATCAGAGACAAAATTCATTCTAAATTTAAATCAAAATTCAGTTTATTACTGCCAACAAGATTTCATCATGTCTGATTATCAATATTTTCCTGAACAATCCACCATTGAACAACTAGAAGGATATAATAAAAGTGAATTGTTCAAAACTGCCAAAATTTTAGAATTAGAGGTTTACAAAATTAATGAAAAAAATGAAGTGAACATATTTAAATATTAGCCACTGATGACTTATTGTCTGAGGAACTATTAAGGGAATACTCTAGTGTTTACATGAGCCAGTCAGAGGTAAGTGATAAAAATAAGTTAGAAATCTAGTTAAAACTCAAACAAATTAAGCTTTAACAATCTTATATCAAAGCTAAAAGAGAAAATAAACATCTTGAGGCTAAACAAGTTTGTATTGAAGCCAAGAAGAAAATTATGTTGAAAGAAATGAATATTAGTCTCAAACTAATTGACCATTGCAGAGTGATTACTTTTAACTTAGTCAGTATATTAAAGTGTAATAATTTAATGTAAATGAAGCTGATAGACATTTTCAACATTTTAAGAACTGCCCAAACCATGAAATGGCCTACTGAAAAATAGTCATTATTATTACAAAGTGTTTTAACTGAAGAAGCTTATGCCACTCTCTCTGTAGAAGATTGCAGATTATGATGAAGTTAAAGCAACTATTCTCAAAGTATATGAGTTAGTATCATAGGCTTATTGCTAAAAGTGTTGAGGTTATTAAGAGCATTGTAGTCAAACTTGTATGGGATTCCAGATCAGATAGAAGACTTAATATTGTTTGTAAGTTTGTAAAACTTGTATATAAATCATTGTAATAACCATTATTAAGGATTGTATTGTTGTTTGTATTTTAAAATATTTTTGTTTTAAGAAATGAAATTGTGTGCATCAATCTTGTTGACAAATATCATAAATTTGATACATATCATTATTAACTTCTAAATTAAAATTTCAGGCTGTTTAAAATTGTAATATGTAATATAACAAACCAAAGTCTTCTGAGATAAGTTATAGTATGTAAAAACTATAATAAAGGTTTTTCTCATAGTTATGATAGATTTGTAGAAGTGCTGTTCTTTGTTGCTGTTTACTTACACATCTAAATATTTAGAACTATTCCTTTTGTACCCAGGACTATATTTTTAAAAATCTTTGTGGAACAAAATGCTTGAAAAATGTGTTTGTCTTTAATAATATACTTGTCCCACACAACACATGCAGAAATGTAAATATATATTTTAAACTTTTGTTTTTATTTAGGAGTGAACATTACAGTACCATTGGCTGCATAAGTATATATTCTTTTATGTACCTTATGGCTTTTAACATTTATGCTACTACAAATAAATTGGAGGTAATATAATTTGTAGCAATATGATAATGTTTGTTACTGCATGTGTGACTTTAGGTTTATGAATTAAAGGGATATTTGTGTACACAGTTTGAGGTTTAGAGTAACACATTTTAAAATGTTTGTATGTGCTAGACATTCTCAGTTTCACTAGTTTTGGAAACTTGTGTACTTTGCTAGAAGTCTGTCCAGAATATTATTTTAACCATAGCATAACAGCTCAGAATGGCTCAATTTTTTAAGTACAGACTTTTAGGTCCTATCTCCATCATCCCTTTACTGACTTGATATCTAATCACAGTTTGGATTCAGAAGTTCAAACCCTTTTGATTTATGTGTTTGACCATGCCCAATCATTTGAAGATTGGCCAGTAGAGATTCTGAGTAATAAAACTGAATTGGGTATATACATGCTCTACACTTGGTATTGCTGTTACACAACAATATAGCTAATAAAAAGGATAAAAATGTAGTATATCAATTTTCTCTAGTCCTACATAGAAAAATTTCAAATTTCATGGCTATTGAGGATTCTCTTGTCTTGAAGAAGAAGGAACGGTGTGAAAAAGGAAAGCTTGTTCTCCTGTGCATCAGATAATGAGAATTACATAATGTTTTTATATTATTGTAAATATACTAAAAAATAGGTATTATTTATTAATTTATTATCTGTTTTTAACTCACTGATATCGATGATATTGAAATTTTTAGAAGTTCTAAGTCATAGATATATCACTAGCTACAACCACCTGAGTCAGAACAGAAAGAGAGTAAAAATAGACATGTGAAAGAGAATTTTGGTTGTAAAAAAGCCAGAAAATTTAAAGTTAACCTTTGTAGAAGTAACTGGTCATACAGTTGGTATGTTTGAGTGAGAAGTGAGATTAGTAATTTCAAAGAGATAAAGAGAATAATTTGTTCTGTCAAAGGGTGTTCTAAAGTAACTGAACATGCCTGGGTGGACACTGGTTGAAAAGCAGATGATTTATGGAAATTCAGTATACAAGTGCAGTGTCATTTATAACAGCATGAAATATGCACTGATACCATTCTAATAAAAAGAGAAAAAAAGTTTGTATTCTCAACTGAATATGAAAGTGATTGAATTAGTCTAAGTGAACTTTTGACCAGAAGAGATAACTATATAGTGTTTAAGATACATGGATAAAAATGGTTTGTGCCAGCTGAATTCTGAAGCAAGTGAATTGGCCAAAGTGAACTTTTGATGAGAATATGAGAACTTTATAGTATTTAAGATATAACTGATATTCATAGTATAAAAAGTTTTTGTGTATGAGTTTAACTTTTTTTGAATATATATATATATATATATATATATATTATTTTGAAGGAAGCAGGGTTTGCACTTGTCATTTATTGTTCAAATTTATCTCCATTAAGTCAGACACCTACCATAGAAGAATCTCATACGCTTATATATACTACAAAAAAGTAGTTTTTCAGTCTTTGCTCATTATTTGTTGTGTGTAGGATGAAAAAAAAACTTTTTTTATGGTGTTGTGTGTAGTGATTTATAAACATTTGGTAAATTGAACTGAATTTGCATTGTATTGTATATGGTCATTAAAACAATTATGATGCTAAAAATATGTGAAACTTCTAAGATCTACAAAAATAATTTATTTATTGAATCTGTAAAACTTAAAGAAATACATTTTTTGTACTAGTGTAAAAGATTTAAGAATATGGAACATTTTCTTTTCATATATTTATAATATATACAGTTTTAGACTGTCATTTATATTTGTTATATTCACTCTAGATAGCCTTTTGTAATCACTCTAGTAATGTGTGTTTACATGAGTAACTTCTGTTAATTAGAAGCAATAGCTTTTATTTTTGTTTTTTGTTATAAAAATGTATTTGGGTAAGGCTGGGTATCTCTTATGTTATGTAATCAAATTTGTATTAATAAAATATCCCTTTTCATATGAAAACTTGATATAACTCGATTTAACTATCTCTTGAATGATCTAATGTTCTATAACATTACTTTCAAATTCTTTTGTTCACAGACTACTTCAGTTATTTCTTTTGTCACTGTGTCATTAATGGGATCTTTACACTGTTGCCATTTAATTTTCATAATTATGCAGTTTTTTTAATTGACAATCTGAAGAAGCCCTCAATACACAGTTTGAGAACTGTTGTGGAATAAATCAAGAAGAACTGTATTTGTTGGTGTCAAAATTTAACATGAAATAAGCAAAATGACTCAGCACTCTTTATAAATTACAGGTTCAATAATAACTTTGTAAGGCATATCTTCTTTATTTCACACGTTTCACCATTAACTTGATATATCTTACATTAGTACATTTTGTTTCTTAGCTTGTTCAACAAGATTTATTTGATTAGAATTATTTTTGTGTAGTTTCAATGTTATAGTTTCTCTGAGAATTTTGAATATCTAAGTATTTTTGTATTTTAGGCTACAAAATTTTAATTTTCAAACTTCCTTTGAAACCAAGATATTTTGCTTAAAAATTTGTTTGATTCTGTGTATAATTTCAGTTTTGCAGCTTTCTCAGACTACTGTTGTTAGGTCTAAACATTGTAAACCAAATGTCTCATAAAAGGAGATTTTATTTCTGTGCATTTGTGTTGGACAGTTTACTTGCTCTGGTTAACTGCTGTTTTTGTCTGATATTACATCAGTTTTTTTGGGTTTTTTTACATATACTTGGGGGAATTAATCCTTTGCAATCTCAATTCGTATTAGTTTTTTCTTTCCATTTGCATACAAAGAAACTGCTTTCTTCACTGGTCAAGTTTATTGTTAACTTGTATCACGCATTTTGTACTGATTCATAATGATCCTTTCTTGGAGTGTAGATGTTTAAGCATTTATTTAAGTCATCCTCTTCAAGGAAGATTTTGTGCTATTGTAAAACCTAAATTGTTTGCAGATTGTTTTTAGTAATTATAATAAAGCTCCAAAAATAATAGTTTTAATGCTTATTATGATGATTGCATTATTTATAGTTGTGAAACTTGTATTAAACTTAATAAAAATTACTGTTTAATGCTTTTGCCCACAAGATGGTGGTAAAGAGAAGCTGAGATGAAACTGTACATTATAATGAAATATTGCATACAGATAAGAATAAATGAACTGAGTTTCTGAAAGAAAAGCTTAAATCTATACATTTCACTAACAGACAGATAAATTTCTAGAAAGAAAGTTATTTAGAATTTTATAATTAATTTTAAGAAATTAGAAACTCACTGACAGCTTTAAATAATTATAAAAAGTATCTTTGTATGTAGTTGTAGTTACGGCATTGTGTTTGTAAATTTCAGGAGTTATAACATCCCTACAAGACTTGCAGAAACCAAAAAAACATGAATATGAAAGAATTAAGAAGTCTCTAGCAACTAATGGACATGGAAAGGAACAAAAATATGTGGAAGACCTCAAGTTTAACAATGCAATCCGTGAAGTCTTCTTGAATAGATTTATCCAGATGTTTAGTTCCTATGATCATTTTGTAATTCAGCCAAACCAGGTTAACCTTATTTTTTTTTTTATATGCACAAGACATGTCTTTTAAACTCTTGAGAAAATACTATAATGCTGTGTAATGTTATTGAGTTTGCAGACCTCTGTTGTATCTGTTAATTTTTTATCTTCCTGTCAGAAGCACATTTTTTAAACTTTAGTTAGTCTCAGTAAAGAAATTAAATTTTGCTTATTTCTTTTATTCTAACGTTTTAAAACAACAAAACCCACTTTAGATAAAATATTACTACAAAATTGTAGATGTTAATGTTTGTTATATCCACTGATTTGTTTCATTCTTCCTCAGTAGTTTTAAACTATACAAGTTTGTTTTTCATACACTTTTGTAGATGTATTTTTTTTCTCTCTTATAATTGTTTTATTGAATTATAAATATTTGTGATTCTGTTTACCAAGGTTAGGTGTCAGTGGAAGAAACTGAATAGTAAATTAGAGATTAGGTTTATGTTTGATCCAAAGATTTACCAAAAGAGTGCTGTTGGTCACTTTTACATTATATTTTGATTATCAGAACTAAACATTATACACTTATATTTAAAAAAAAATATTTTAAAGCTTTTTAATTTTTTTTAGGTATTTGATTATAACATTAGACTAATTCAAGAAATTAATAATTGTCTTATTCAAATAATGCTGGAAATTTTAATTTTTTATTTATTGTTTATATTGCTATTTGCTTTTTTTTCTATCTTTATTTGGGCACACAATATTTTTTAGGAAAGAAAAGTGCAAAGGAAAGATTTCTGAATTATTTGTATTGGCACAAACACACACACCAGTAATTATTTATTTTATTATTCCCACTACAGTAGCTGAGAGCTCAGTTAGTATAAACTTTATGTGAAAAATAAAAGATTGTATCATTGGCTGTAGCTTAATTTTTGTTACTCCTGCTATATTGGAAGGAAGATCAGTTGCAAACATTTGTTGCTGCTGTATCTTACCTTCACTTTTTTTCTTCGGTGTGATTCTTGTACGTGGTGAGGGGACCTCCCACGGAAGTTTCTGTACTTTCATAGTGACCCAGGAAGGGGAGGAGAGGATCCTGGTGGTTGAGGGGTCCAACCCTAACACACCACTTTGCCCTTGAATTCCTGTAAACAGGCAGCCTTGGGGTGGCCCCCTAGGATCAGTTGGCTGGTCCACTTGAGCTAGGGTCAACCAAGTATCAGTGTTGAATGTTATCAACAGGTGTTGTGTACATTGGATTTGATGCTGGTGTTTAGGTATTGTGCTTATGAAACCCTAGCATTGTTGCAATGTCCTTGTTTGACATTGCAGTGCATCCCTTCATAGGGCTTCATGGAGGGTTGGGTCAGTGGGCACTGAAGTATTCCTTCTTTTGTTATGGATCTTCCAAATAAAAACTTAAATAGTGAAAAAAACAGTCCATAGGTAAATGGTTCTTCATCTTAATTTCATGCACTTAGTCAGTTCTTTACTGCTATTGATCTCTCAATTTGCTCCCCTTCACTATTTTCCCATTTTTCATGGAGGGACAATAATCCATGAGGCAGGGATCATTTTCCTATAATTTTGAGAGAGATTGGCTGTGGTCTATGCCACCTGACCTCCTGGATCAAGTAAACTGGCCCTTTTTCACTGCTCTTGCAGAACTTGATCATGTCATCAATAGATAGCTATGTGGCAGCAGTAACTGACTATATTATACAGGCAGTTGCTCAATGTATTCCTAAAACCTCAACATGTTTTCACAAATCCTCGTCCGTGGTGGAATCCTGCCTGCCATATGGCATGGAAGGATCAAAAACAGACTTGGGATACTTTTCTTAGATATACCACATGCTCGCACTGCATTACTTTTCAGTAGGCTCTTGCACCTGCTCAGTGGGTAAGACGTCAAAGTCAGAAGGACCCTTAGTTTAACTTCACAACAAGTATATCTTCTACCACCAGTTCCAGAGTCGTATGGGAGAACATTCTAAAGATCAGTAGGCAATATAATTCTGTTCCTTTCTCGATCTTGCTCTCTTATGGCCAAAGAAGTAGCTAATACTTGGAACATCACCGATACTCCAGGAAAAAGATTTTGCAAAGTATCTAGAACTTCTGCTTCATCTTTCACTTTCTTAGTCATTAAGACTGACATTAATCATCCCTTTACATTTGTGGGACTTAATCTGGCCCTTCATTGGTCTGGCAGTACCTCAATTGGATCTGATGATGTACGCTACAAAATGCTGCACCATATATCTCCTTCTTCTCTTGCTATTCCTCTGATTGTTTTTAACTGGTTTTGGCAGCAGAATGTTTTTTTCTGATGCCTGGCACCAGGCTATTGTTGTATCTTTCTCTAAGTCTGGGAAAGATCCCAAGATTCCTTCAAACTACTGTCCAATTGCTTTAATGATCTATCTCTGTAAAACCTCAGAGAAAATGGTTAGTACTCATCTTGTTTGGTTCCTTGAATCAAACAACCTCTTCTCGCCGACCCAGTGTGGGTTCCAACAACAGCACTCCATCATGGACCACTTGATTCGACTTGAAACATCAATCAGAGAACCATTTCTCAAATGATAACAACTTGTATCAATATTCTTTGACATTGAGAAAACTTATAATACAACATGGAGGTATGGCATTTTGCAAGGCCTCCATTTATGTGGGTTACATGGCCATTAAAATTTTTTAATAGGCAAGATATTCCAAGTTTGTGTGGGTTCAACTCTTTTCTGTTATTTTCTACAGGAACTTGGATTCTCTCAGGACTGTGTTCTAAGTGTCACACTTTTCAATGTAAAAATTAATTCCATCAATGAACAACTCCCTCTTCCTGTTGCAAATGGGGTCTATGTCGATGACTTTCACATCTCATGTCAGTTGTTGAACATGAATAATAAGCAGCAGTTACAGACTGTCCTCAATTGTTTACTAAAGTGAACCACAGTAAATGGCTTTAACTTTTCTCTCTCTAAAACCATTTGCATGCACTTTTGTCACCAACGGGGTATTCACCCTGATCCTGAACTCTGTATCGGTGAAGTTGTGCTGCCTGTGGTTCCTGAAACAAAGTTCTTGGAGCTTATCTTTGACTGTAAGTTGACCTTTGTACCACACATAAAGTAGCTACGGGTCAAATGTACAAGAGTACTGAACATCCTCCATGCCCTCTTTTCCACCACTTGGGAAGCAGATCAACATTCTTTGCTAAAGATATATCGGGCTCTTATTCAATCAAAACTTAACTATGGATCACTGGTTTGTGGCTCTGCCAGGACCTCAGCCTTAAAAATGCTGGACCCTATTCATCATCAAGGACTTTGGCTCTGCACTTCTCCAATTCATATTTAATACATAGAATCTCATGAACCTTCTTTACACCTCTGCCGTT
Source organism: Carcinoscorpius rotundicauda (assembly GCA_011833715.1). Lineage (NCBI taxonomy): Eukaryota > Metazoa > Arthropoda > Merostomata > Xiphosura > Limulidae > Carcinoscorpius > Carcinoscorpius rotundicauda. Next base: position 57,016,202 of record CM022395.1, read on the forward strand.
TGCCAGTGTCTTTCCTGTATGCTTCGAAACTTTGTTCCTTACCAAAGCATCCCACCTGGGGTCATCTTTTCCTTCTTCAATGGGCCATACTTTTTTCAGAACAGAAGGTTTGCCATTTATCCTTTTGGCCTTTGTATCCAGATGCAGTTGGATAAATTAGGTTTGTCCTTGAATAACATTGCTGTATCTACTGGTCAGCCCATCCCTCCATGGCTTCTTACAGTCCCCAGTTGTGACCTACCTTTAAGTGATCTGAGAAAAGCAGCCACTCCTATTTAGAAATACCGTCTGTTATTTGCTTAACATCTTTCACCATCCTTTCATTCCTATTTATACCGAAATTAGGTGACTGTGTGGGTTCTGCCATGGTTTGTTGTGGTTCAGTGGTCGCACACTCAATCCCATCTACAGCTTCTGTGTTCACTGCTGAACAGTATGCCATTTCTCTTGCCCTGGATCAAAAAAAGCTAAGTACTACTCAAACTGCTCTATTTGTACTGACCCGCTTAGTTCTCTACTGGCTTTGGAATTGCTTCATGTTAGTTCACACCTTGTTCTCCCCGATATTCAAAACTGATTGGCCCATTTATCTTTAACATCTACTTCTATCCAGTTTTTCTGGATACCGGGCCATGTTGGTATTCACGGTAATGAGCTGGCTGATAGAGAAGCTAAGTCTATTTGCTCTGGCACTATCCCTGCTGTGCCTGTTCCATACATGGAATATGGTACTGTGTTTAAGGCTGGCAACAGACTTGGAGTGAAAAAAGTGAAAAGTACTTTTCAAAATAAAATCCTATATTGAACTTTAGCTGTCTTACTTCTCTTAGGATTGGAAAGAGGAAGTTGTTATAACTAGACTACACATTGGTCACGTTTTTAACTCAGTTTTCTTTTATCTGGAACTGATGAACCAGTGTGTAGTTTGTGTGACACTAAGTCACATTTTACTTTCTTGCCATTGTTATGACTCTTAAAAATGGCACCATTTTAAATATGCTCTGTCCCAAGGTTTGTCCATATTATAAGACAGTGTTATTGATGATACTATCCACCTTGGTAATGTTTTTAGTTTTTTAAAGGCCATTAATCTTTTTAATGCCATTTAAGTTTTTTAAATTTATACACCTTTTAAAAATCACAGTTCATCTTGGTCAATTTGAAATTGGAAACTGCCCATAACATTAAACGACTTGAAGCCGGGACTGGAAAGGCCAACTTCGGGTGACTAACATTGCTGTTTGAACTACCTGTTAGTTTTCCTGGCAAGTTATTATTATAATTTTGCTACACGTCTTTTAAAACCTTTTTATTACTTTTCTTCTTGAAAATGGCCATAATGTCAACTTGTAACCAGGACTGGAAAGGTCAACTTCAAATAACTGACAGTGGTTTTTGTACTTACCTGTTAGTCATCCTGGCAAATTATAATAATTAAAATTTTGCGACAGAAAGTTCTTTAAAACTTGTATTACTGTAGTTTCTCTCTTACTGCTGTAGACTAGATGTAAAAATTGGATTTAATGCTATTTGTTTTATTTTAATTTCCTTTTATGAATTTTAATAATTTTACTTTAGTTTTCCCTGGATGTTTGGCACAGATAACCAAGTTGCTTTGCATTATAAAACACCAACCAACCAACTTCCACTTTTACTGCTTTAAAATTCTTACTGTAGCCACAATTGTTGCCTTCAAATGACGTGACTGAAACAGCACATTTGTTTGTGTGTGTTTGTGCGCTTATATTTGTATAAACGTTTTATGTGTTTCAGTCATGGGTAAGACACGCATTAAATATCTAGGACTGTCTTACATTGTTATTGTGGCAAAAACTTATTCTCCAAAATTTTATTGAGTTTTTTTTTAAGAGTAAAAAGATTTTATCTCTGCAGGTTTTTAGTGTTTTCATCTTATTTTTTCTTTTCTTTTTTCATCTGCATAATTTTAACATGCTTCGTGAAAATAAAATACTTGAAAATTAAACAGAAGTAATGTGTGTATGTCTGTGTGTATAACTTTTAGTGTGACTTTCAAATTACAGCAAGTATTGAAATATTTACACTTACATAAACTGTGCCAGAAAAAAGAATGTGTTAAAGGAAGAGCAGCCATCAAACAACTTATTTTTGATGGTTTTTATTATTTTTTAAACTGAGGTGTAAAAACAAACACAATGTATATATTTTGGTTATATCTTTCTAAAAGAACTACATTATACAATTTAAAACAAGTGATTATACATTGTTAAAAAAGTGTTTAATACTCAATTCATTTATGAATTTAAAGGCTAAGAAAAACAAGGTTCTAGTGTTTTGGCTTATATTTCGATACTATTGGAATAATTCCAATAATATTGGAAGAGTCCGTTAGATTTTTTTTTTCATATATAAGTTTTATATTGGTTGGACTTGTTTGGTTTTCAGCATGATTTGGAGCAGTGGTTGAGCTCAAAAGAAAGTATGCAGAACTTTGATAAAACTGCTTTCCTATCTGACCAACCAGAACCCCATCTTCCATTTCTTTCTCGTTTTATTGAGTCACAAATGTTCGCTACTCTGATTGACAACAAAATTAAGTCTCACTGGGAGGAGCCAGACAGTAATTTAAAGGTTAGTTTAATTTTTGACCCCATGTTACCATGTTAATAGTGGTCAACATGATTATTTTTAATATTGGTAATACGTAGTACAAAATCTAGCCTATTGTTGAGTTTTTCTTCTTTCATAAAAATCATGAAGCTTTTTTTTTCAGGTATTTGACTCTCGTATTAAACTTATTCGGGAGAATAACAGAGATTCTCTTATTCGAGCTCCGTGTTATGAGCCATGTGTTACTTTTAGGGATACAGGTCAGTAATACCGTAATTAATGTAACATTTCTTACTTATTTTAACCTTCAGTTGATAGACATTTTAGTGGATTTCATCTAGTTGATTTGAAGTTTGATTGAAAACAACCACCTGTTGCAGTTGATTGATGCTTCAAGCTTCAAACTGGTAAATGGAGTTCAGTAAAACACATTCTTTATTCTTTTTTCATATGTTTAAGTTTAAAATTGTTTGATGGTAAAGTTAACTTAGTATAACTTTCACTCAAAAATTAAAGTAATTCATACATTGAGAATTATAGAAAACCTTAAAAATAATAAATTATTTCAGAATTTATTTAAAGAAAACAAAACACGAACAAGCTTTTGTAAAATTTATACCTTATAATATCCATATATTATTCATTTCTAAACAAATCTGTTTTAAAATATTAAGCCACATAAGAAAGATTGAATATTAATGTGTGTTCTATGATTGTAATTTTTAGAATATATTTTTCTCACAGATAATAAAACAGATTTAAATGCAAATAAACCTCTGAAAAACGTTTTTGATTTTGTTAATTGCTATAAACAGAAGTTCTGATAGATAAACGAGCATCAGCTGCAGATATTGCAGCTCCTTCACCTCGATCCTTAGAAATTTCATCAGAAGTTGTAAGTAGAAGACGGCACATTGCAGGCCATTTTCCTCCACTAGATGTGTCAGTATTAAATCGAGAACCTGTCTATAGCAGGTGAGTATATTTTTTTTTCTAAGAATGTAAGACTTAGTCCTCGTTTCCTTAAAATTCCTGACTGACCAGGTTTTTATTGTTCATGAAAATTAATAAATATTATTTTCTCTTATTATGTATACTATATTGTACAAAGTTTTTTTACCACTCACATTAGCCCTTTGTGTGGGCCATGCATAATCTGATCCTATTTTTTTTAGATGGTATTGGAATTAAATTTTGATATTCTTTAAAAACAGAAAAAATAAGAAAAGCATATAGTTGAGGACTGAAGATTAATATAATTACCTTGATTGACATATCTTCAACACAAAAAATAAAAATTCTCAACTCAAATTAGGTACAATTTATTCATCCAATTCAATGTCTAATTTGCTATTTTTCATCCTTATACCATACACTTAGTGCTTTTTAAACCTCTTTTTTATGCATTTATTATCAAGTTGTTTTCTGACTAAGCTTATGAATTTTTAGAAATTTAGGTTGGTTTTTATGATCCCCAAGACATCAATTTTGATCATAAAAATGCATTTCTAATAGTTACAACACTCATAATAATTATTTTACGTTTTATTTTCTTTTGTATGTTTAAATTGAATGTGCATAAGTAATTTGAAGATACAAAACAATTGAGCAAACTTGCTATTTGAGCTCAAGATGAGCAGCAACAACACATTTGAGAGATTGTGGTGAATGATAAATTGAAGATGAATCCAAATGAACTGAGCTTTGCAGTCCCACTTTTCTTCATTTCAACTGTAGTTTCTTCTGTCTGGAACGTTTGATTATTTTGACTTTGAAAAAACCTTGAAAAACATTCCTCCTGTTTGCTCAAAAGAGATGAAGTCTCAAGAAGTACAGACTGATTGTCATTTATTTTTTTATCAATTGTTTTTCAATCTCTGCTACAATAGATTTTACTTGCATGTGATGATCCACTCTTTACATACATTTCTAAAGAAACTGGTTATGAGGGTAGTGTTTTGGAAAATACCTGTTAAGTGAATTTTAAAGTTGTAACAAAATAAATGTGATGCATCCATATCATTTTAATGGCTTGTTATATTGTTTAACATTTTATAAAAGCTTCATTGAAATAAGATAAAATAACCCAGATGTAAAATTTTATAACTGTACATAATTATATTCTTGTTGGTGTAAAATATTGCAAGGTCATTATCAGGAATTAAATGATGAAAACTATAAGGATAGTAGAACAGAAATGGAATTTTTACATTTAAATAACAAAGGAAACTTCTTATGATTTTTGATATAAAAATTTTTGCAATTAAAATCACTTTTAGAAGTATCATAAACTTTCTGTAGATCAAAGAAGAGATCCAATACACAATGGAAAAGAAGAGACAGACAGATGCAGCATGCAGAACATCTTCAGCTAAATATTGGTCAAAAAGAGGTTAGTCACGTTGTTTTAGCTGTTAAAACAGCTTTTGACAGATGTTTTGCAGTTTTCTTAGGAAACTTTTTTAGGAAAGCTTTACTTTATGTAGGAATAGACTTTTTTGTTTAATAATGTCAGTAAAATGCTCGTTTTTCATCTTCACGCACATACATAAATGAGAAAGAAATTCTCATTGGCAATGGGGATATGAAACCTGATATCATTACTAAAACAAATTTTAAATAATTTTACTTTTAATGAAATACCTCCCACTGGTACAGTGGTAAGTCTATGGATATACAACTGTACAATAAAAAAACCTTGACACATTTTCCACGATATCCTCATTTGTGGTGGAATCCTGCCTGCCTCTTGGCACAGAAGGCTCAAATATGGGCCTGGGGTACTTTTCATAGATATCCCACACTCTCGAACCGCATGAATTTCCAGCAGGTCCATGCAGATGCTCGGGTGAGTAAGACATCAAAGCCAGAAGGAATCTTGGACTAAGTTCACAACCACCATATCTTTGATTACCAGTTCCAAAGTCATATGGGACAAGATTTGAAAGGTCAGTGGGCAATATAATTCTGTCTCCCTCTCAATCTTACTCTCTGATGGCCAGGAAGTAGCTGATACCCAGAGCATCACCGAAACTCTCTGTGAAAGCTTTTGCCAGGTATCTAGCACTTCTGCTTCTTTCTCCACCTTCTTATTCATCAATACTTGGGCAGAGTGATCACCTTTTTCCTTTTGAGTGATTGTCTATATGATTATAATTGTCCCTTTACACTCAAACTGGCCCTTTATCAGTCTGGCAGTACATTGGTTGGACCTGACGGTATACACTATGACATGCTGCACCATCTATCTCCTGCTTCTCTTGCTATTCCTCTGATTGTTTTTGACTGATCTGGCTGGAGAATGTTTTCCTTAATGCTTGGTTCCAGGCTATTGTCCTAGCTTTCTCTAAGCCTGGGAAGGATCCCAAGATTCCTTCAGACTACTGTCCAGTTGCTTTGACGAACTGACTCTGTAAGACCTCAGAGAGGAGATGGTTGATGCTTGTCTTGTTTGGTTCTTTGAACCAAACAACCTCTTCTTCTGTTCAAACAACAGCACTCTACTGTGGACAACCTTATTTGACTTGAAACGTTAATCAGATAAGCCTTTCTTAAATGACATCTTGTATCAGTATTCTTTGACATTGAGAAGCCTTATCGTACAACATTCAGGTATGGCATTTTTAAGATCTTCTCTTATATATAGATTATATGGCCATTTGCTCATTTTCATTAAAAATCTTTTAATGGACAGGAAATTCCAAGTGATTATATGTGTGACACTTTCCTGTTCTTTTCTACAGGAACTTGGAGTCCCTTATGGCTGTGTTTTGAGTACCACACTTTTTAGTATAAATATTAATGCCATCACTGAACAACTCCCTCTCACTGTTGCAAATGAGCTCTATATAGATGACTTTCACATCTCGTATCAGTCGTGAAACATGAGGTATATTGAGTTGCAGCTACAGACTCCCCCCAATCTTTAACTGAAGTGGACCACAGCAAATATCCTTAATTTCTCTCGCTGTAAAATTACTTGCATGCAATTTTGCTGCCAATGGGGTATTCATCATGATCCTGAACTCTGTATCAGTGAAGTTGTGCTGCCTTGAGGTTCTTGAGATAAAGTTTTTGGGACTTATCTTTGAACATAAGCTGACCTATATTCTACACGTCAAGTAGCTGTGGGTTAAATGTACAAGAGCACTGAACATCTGTGTTCTCTCTTCCACCCCTGGGGGAGCAAATCAGTACTCTCTGCTAAAGATGTATCGTGCTCTTATTTGATCAAATCTTGACCATGGATTTCTGGTCTATGGCTCTGGTAGAATCCTGGCCTTAGAGATGCTGGACCCATTCATTATCAAGGACTTTGGCTCTGTGCTGGGGCTTTCTGCACCTCCCCAATTCAGAGCTTATACAAGGTCTGTTCAAAAAATACCTGGACTGTTTGAATCGCATAGCTCCAGTTGGTTCCAGGGGTATCCGCTTGGTGTTGCTAGATTTTTTCGTTTTTTGGATTTCAGAATGAATGACCTGAAGGAGCAACGACTTGCTGTGAAATTTTGTGTTAAACTTGGAAAATCTGCAACTGAAACTTTTGCTATGAAGCGTACGGCTTGTTTCAAGTGTCATGAACGTTTTAAGGATGGTCGACAGTCCATTGAAGATGATGAGTGTCCTGGACGTCCTTCCACGTCGACAAAATCAACACCCTGGTGCGGGCAATTTGACGTCTCACTGTCAGGGAGCTTGCTGAAGAGTGTGGGATATCAGTTGGACCTTGTTACAAAATTTTGACTGAAAAATTGAAGATGCACTGCGTTGCTGCGAAATTTGTGCCATGCATGATGACAGATGAACAAAAAGCCCATCGTGTCCAGGTTTGTCAGGAACTGCTTGATCGTTCAGAAGAAAATGAAAACTTCTTGTCAATAATCATAACAGGTGATGAATCATGGGTTTATGGTTATGATATTGAAATGAAGGTCCAGTCGTCCCATTGGGTGGGTGAAACATCCCCCAGACCCAAAAAAGCTTGCCAAGTTCGATCCAAGGTCAAGGTGATGCTGACAGTTTTCTTCGATGCTAAGGATGTTGTACACCAAGAGTACCTCCCCGAAGGCTCCACAGTGAACCAGACTTACTACATTGAAGTTCTGAAACGTCTGAGGGATGCCATCCATTGCAAAAGGCCAGAAATGTGGATTGGTGACTGGTTTTTTCATCATGACAATGCTCCAGCCCATTCAGCACTCAGAACTCATGAGTTTTTGGCGAAACACTTGATCAGTGATTTTTCCCACCCCCACCTGATTTTGCTCCTTGTGATTTTTTCTTGTTACCCAAACTCAAAAGACCCTTGAGAGGAAGAAGATTTGAGACGATTCCCGAGATTAAGGCAAATGCGACGAAGGAGCGGGAGGACATTCCAAAAAAGTGTATCGGGACTGTTTTAACAAGTGGAAAAACCATTGGGATAAGTGTGTGCATTGGGGAGGAGAGTACTTTGAAGGGGTCCCAGACCTGTAACTTCTAAATAAAGTACATTTTGTTTTATGATGTCAGTCCACGTATATTTTGAACAGACCTTGTACATAGACTCATGAACCTTCTTTGCACCTTTCCCATTTGCAACTTTCTTTACTCTATGCTTCAAAACTTCATTCTTTACCAAAGCATCCCACCTGGGGTTGTATTTTCCTTTCTCAGTAGGCCATGCTTTTTCAAAACAAACAATTCACCATTGCTCCTTTTGTCCTTCATATCCCATTGCAGTTGTATGAATTAGGTCTGTCCTTGGATAATATTGTTATATTTTCTGGTCAGCCCATCCCAACATGACCTATCTTTAAATCATCTGAGAAAAGCAGACACTCCTGAATTTAAGTACTGTCTTTTATATGCTGAACATATTTTGAAATATCCTTCCTTTCCTATTTATACGGATGGTTCCAAATTCGGAAAATGACTCTGCCATGATTTGTTGTTGTTTAGTGGTTGCACACACAATTTTCTCTACAGTGTCTGTGTTCACTGCTGAACTTTATGCCATTTTTCCTACCTTGGATCATATAGAAATTAGCAATACTCCAATTGCGCTATTTTTACTGACTTGCTTAGTTCTCTACTGGCCCTGGAATCGCTTCACATTGGTTTACACCCTGTTATTGCCAATATTCAAAACCAACTGTCCTATTTCTCTTTAACATCTACTTCTATCCAGTTTTTCTGGATACCAGACAACATTGTTATTTGTGGGAATGAGCTTGCTGACACTGCAGCTAAATCCGTCTACTTCAGCACTGTCACTGCTGTGCCTTGTCCATGCATGGACTGTGGTCTTTTATTCAAGACTCGGCTCTGTGCCAGCTGGCAGTTGACTTGGAGTGAGCAATGTGAAAACAAGCTTTTCCAAATAAAACCCTATATTGGATTTTGTCGTCTTGTTTTCGTAAGGATTGGAAAGAGAAAGCTGTTTTAACTAGATTACGCATTGATCACAGTTTTTTAACTCACCATTTTCTTTTATCTTTAACTGATGCACCAATTTATAGTCTGTGTGACTCAGGTCACAATAAAACACATTTTATTTTTTTGCCATCATTGAGTCACAATGATGGCACTATTTTGAATGTTTGGTCCAAAGGTTTGTCTATAACATAAGACAGTGTTATTGGTGATGATAACACTCTCCACTTTGGAAGTGTTTTTAGTTGTTTAAAGGCCATTAATCTTTTTAATGCCATTTAAGTTTTTTAATTTACACATTACACCTTTTTTAATGTGATTCCCTATTAAGAGTCACAGTCCATCTAGTTCAATTTGAAATTAGAAAATGGTTGTAACATCAAAATACTTGTAACCATGACGGGAAAGGCCAACTTTAGGCGACTAACACTGCTGTTTGAACTACCCATTCGTCATTGTGGTGAGTTATTAATAAAATTTTGCTAGAAGTCTTTTAGAACTTTTATTATTTTACATTTTAAAAATGGCCATATCGTCAAATAACTTGGAACGAGGACTGGAAACGCCAACTTCACATGACTGATGGTGGTTTATGCACTTACCTCTCAGTCTTTCTAGTCAGTTATAGTTACAGTTATGCTAGAGAAAGTCATCTGCAACTTGTGTTACTGTAGTTTTTCTCTAAATGTTGTAGACTAGATGTAAACATTAGTTTTATGCTATTTATGTTTTTTAAAACTTTGTTTTGTTTTACCTCCAATTTATGAATTTTACTAAATTTAATTTTAAATTTTTACCAGATGTTTATCACAGACAGCCTAGGTGCTTTGTGCCATAAAACACCAAGTCAGCCAACCGATCAGATTGTACACTGAGCCCCACTAACTCCCTCTTCATCTCTGCATTAGACTACTAAGCTTCAATCCTTACTGCAGCATCCCTCCCTTGCTCATATCTTTTTTCCATGGTTAACTCTGTTTTTTCAGAATATTCTAACCTTTGGTTTTCATAACCAGCACAATTGGCTGAATTTGGTCTGGTATTGGACAGCATTGATCTTTTCAACGATCAGCCCATTCCACTTTGGCTTCTTACCATTTTCAGTAGTAACCTTTGCTTGAGTCATCCAAGCAAGATAGGTATTTCTTATTGATAGTACTGTCTTCTCTTTGGTAAACATCTTTTGAACCATTCTGCTATTCTCATTTATGTGAATGGCTCAAAATGAGATGACTCTGTGGGCTCAGTGGTTGCTCAAAAGATCCCCCATACATTCATTGCCAAGTTGTAAGTCATTTCTCTTATCCTGGATCACGTAGAGACTACATAGTACATTGATTGTACTATTTACATTGACTTTCTTAGCTCTTAAGAATGACTGCTCAATATTTCTTTATTTTTCATTAATATCCAGTTTTACTAGATAACCTGGCCATGTTGGCATTCACAGGAACAAGCTCACTTACACTGAAGTGACAATAGTCCCCTTTTCACTGGTGTGCCATTGTTGTGACTTTAAGTGAGGGCACTATTTTATACATGTGTATTTTAAGGGTTTAACCCTGTCATTATGGTGTTATTGGTAATGTTGACACTGTCCAGCTTGATTGTGTATTTAAATTTTTATGAACCTTTTCAATGCTGTACAAGTCTTTTATCACATTTTGTGCATATTGTTTGGTTTCAACTTAATTCATTTTTTATATTTTATTAAATTTTCCTTTTTAAGATTTTTACCAATTTGCTGCAGAGCCATGTTGTGTTGTTCTGAAAAAAAGAAAAAATAACCAGCCAACCAAACCCAGCAGAAAAACCCTTTTCACTAATTTTACTGATGAGTTTTACATGTCAAATGTTTATAACCACTAGAAAGAGCAGTTTTCTTTTTTAATTGTACAAGTGTGTTCGGTTTTGGCAATGTAGGCCAGTAATTGAGAAAAATGGTGTGTTCATGTGACTTTCTGCTCTGAACAGTATCAAATTTTTTTATTTTATTTATTGCTTACTTAGAAAGCCACAAAATTAATAATGGTTTTGGGATATTACCTTCAGTAGTTGATATATATTTTGTGTTCTTATATGTATATTTGAAAGCTGCATTAATTTTTATTGGATGCTGAAAATTGAGACTAGGTAAGGCATAATGAAGGACGTTTAAGTTGTGCAAGCAGTTTTATTACACAGTTTTATAAAAGTAACTAAAACATAAAAATTATAAACTTCTCAACTTAGCCTATCAAGATTTTAATAAAATAAAACTTACTCCCAGTGTGAAATATACAACTCACAGCTGTGCTGTTTATATTAGTTCTGTGGGAAACAGCTAGTGGACTGCTGTGGTAATGTATTGCTTTATTCATCCAGTAGATGTAAAATACTGAAATAAAACTGGCTTGTACCAGGATCTACAAATTAAAAACAATTCTTCATAGCTACTGATAAAGTATGAAGAATTCAGTGCATAAGCAGACTATTTTTTGCTCTGTAACACATACAGCATTATTACAGTAAACTGCTTTGCTACTTTTACTTTCTTTTATTAAAACAATGAAATATTGGATTAAAAATAAACTACTTTTACTGAAATCATGAATTTCTTTATGAAATATGTTCATACAGCGTGGTTCATTTCTGTTGTAGTGAGATTTTAGGAGAGAACTTTATTTATGCATGCAATGTTTAACATGTTTAAAACCCATTTACTGTAGCTGTTGTTTCAGTTAATATTGTTTACAGGTATAATATTAGTTCATGAATGTGTTTTCTTGTTTTCAGCTATAATGAATGTTAAAATCATGTTTTTGATAAACGTTTATTTTCCAGCATTACATTCAGGAAGCACGGAGTAAGTCAGTCCGTCATCCAAAGCTTTCCGACGTGTCTCCTGCCATTATTGCTCGAACAAATTGGAAATTTGTAGAGGCTTTGCTGAAAGAGTGCAAAATGAGAGTATGAAATTGGTCTTGTTAATTGTCAAGATTTGTTGTTGTTTTTTCAGACTATTTTAGTTTGTCCAATCTTATACCAAAGTTTTTTTGTGTATGTTTGAAATTGCTCATTATGGAGATTGAAGTATCATTGGATACCAAACTTAAAGTGGTGCAATTTATCACAAAAATATGATGGGAACCTAGATTTAAGTTCAAATAACTTGTTGTCATAAATGTTATGGAGCATTTTGTAAATGAAAGCCAGTTGGGGAATAAAGAAAATTATAAACATTATATAAATTTTAAGTTTTTTTAAATGTATTTCTAAATGTAGTCAAAACTTTTGAAAATTACAAGATAATTTTGTATGAACAGCAAACTATTTGAAACAGTTATTTGCAAATTTAAACAGTTACTAGATTATTTTAGAATGGTACTTGTTTTAATTGTGAAGCCTTCAGTTTTTTAACTTATTTTCATTATTAAGTAGATTAAAACTGTAATCATCAAATGAATAGCTTATTATTCTATACTATTCTCTACTAGTACATTCCTCACATATCATTTTAAATAAAATTGTTTTTGGTTGTTTCAACACTTGTAAATAAATTAACATATACATTCAGTGGAAAATATCACTAAATTTTCTTTTCTTTCAAAACCATAGATGTCTCTGGTAAAAATTAATTAATTACTATATTGATGATAATTTTTTTTTGTATGAGAAGTATTAATAGGAACACTGAAACTGTGAAAGTCATGTACCTATAACCAATTTAGTGCATAATTTGTTTAGAAGAAAAGAATGTTTTAAAAACAAATGACATTAGTGTAAACTCTGTTGATATTTCTTGGGCTAATATTTAATATATGTATTTTGTGAGCATGTTATGCTCTACAATAATTTTTGAGGTTATAATACTGTCATATTTAACATTTTGTAACAAATATAATCAAGACATGAAATAATTAAAAGCTTTAAATAGTTTTAAATGTCACTCGAAATTTTTGTTTTATACTGACCAAAGTATTGAAAATAAGAGTTTTTAGAAATTCCGAACTAACATTCATTCTAAGCCATATTTAGTATTTTAAATTGTTGTAACATAAAAGTTTAATATCTTTCTAGCTGCTGATAGCCAATAGCTGTAGTGTACATGATTTTAAAGGCAGTATGCTCTTATAACTTTGATTATTCATATGTTTAATCCATATCTACATCAGTAATATTGATAGTTAATATTCTTATTCCAGGAAAAACAAACTTTGTGCTAAAAGTTTTAGTTTTTACTACCCTATAGTTCCAATAATTTTTGTTTAAGTACTTTGGAAGCTGGGTATTTTATCCTTTATTGAATATTCAGATTGTATCATAGCATGTTTCTTTTGGTGGTATAGAGGAGAAGGGTATTTTAAGCATAAATGTAACATTTAATTTACTTTCTTTCATTATTTTACACATGGCTAATTCTCTGAAATTTTTTATGTACTGAGGCTTTCAAAATAATTTCCTATTTATAATATTTTAAAGAACAAATATAGTGAAAATGGATTTTTGAAAAGTTAGTAGGAGCTAAAAAAGTCAATTGTGAAGATGAGCATGTATTGTTGTTAACCTCTTTAGTGGGACAACTCTTTTGGAAGTGCCTTAAAGTGAACTGTAGTTGGTGGAAAATATTTTACAACTCTATTCTGCCTGCTTCCTGTAGGTGCTATTGCAATAATCACGTATATGTATTGAAAATTGATTAAGAGTCAATGAAACGATCTCTATTTTAAAAAGTACCCTTTCTTAAAAGAAAACTTAGAAGTATTATTTAAACTATAACAAATGAGGTATTTCTTCAATTAAAGTATGCTCATTTGATTTTCTGATAGAAGTATTGCAATTTAGGATTATTGGTAGATAATCTGGTTTCATTAAAAACTTAAATACAGTTATTAGGTTACTGTTTTTTAGATTTAACTTTTATAATTCGTGATACCTTCAGACAAAAAGAATGCTAGTGGAGAAGATGGGGCAAGAAGCAGTAGAGCTGGGTCATGGAGAAATCAGTATTACGGGTGTTGAGGAGAACACAATTATAGCCAGTTTGTGTGACCTTTTAGAACGTGTGTGGAGTCATGGTTTGCAGTCAAAACAGGTTAGTTAGTAGAAAGTGTTAACATAATGTTTAAATAGTTGTCATTGAAACTACATAATTCTGTAGGTAAAGAATTATATTCTTCAAGAAGTTAAACTTTTTACAAATGTTTTAAATATTTTTTGCTTTATTACAAAAGCCAAACAAATAATGTAGAATTTAATTTGAAAGCAAATGTACCATTTAAACTCTAATTTTGTGAAATCATAGTGTAATTTGTGGGGTGTAAAAATGTGCTTTTTTCAGACGTACTATGTGCATTTTTGGAGCTACAGTTTATGTAAATAGTTGTCATGCAGCTACTGTTACTTTAGGTTATGGTTCATATTTCTATTGGTGGAAAAATGCAACTAATTAAATTATCATAGATATTTTTTGAAATAAAGAATTTCATAGATAAACGTGCATTTATGTAGGGTAAATCTGCCTTGTGGTCTCATCTACTTAGCTATCTTGAAGTAGAAGAGTGTAAAAGCTCAGGAAAACCTATTGATCCAAACTTTCTTACACCTGGTAAGATTACATTTAGTTACTAGATTTGGTAACTTAGTTTCAGAATTGTCAGTTTTGCCACTTGTTTAAGAAAATGATAATTACAGAGAATGGGGTTTTGTTTTGCAGATATGCTTAGTTTTAATTATATTTGAAATAAATTTGCCTGTATGTATAAAATAGATAAAAGATTGTATACCCAAATGATAATTTGATTGCATGCATTCAGAATGATCTTAGCAAAGCCCTCTCTTGTAAATATTAGCATATTTGAACTAAGATTGGTACTCAGTTTCATCAGCTTGTCTTTTCAGATATCAATGAAACAAAAAGACAAAAATAGTTTTTGTTGATGTTAATTTATTTGCATTTGGCATATGATAATGTTAAAGGTAAATGTTCAATTTTATTTATTTTTCATGAATAAAATGGATGCCCGTAAGGGGCTTAAATACTGAGTGCCAGTTTTGGATAAACATTTGCAGTTTAGTGAATGTGTTATTATTAAGTTATATGCTTCACTCTTCACTTAGTGTTGTGTGTTCTGCTCTGTTATTATAAAGTCCTTTACATAATGCTTCTCAGTATAGAATCCCAGCTCTTATCAAATACGAAGTGTATATTGTTTGTATGTAATTGGAAGAAGCACATTGGTAAAATCATAGGTACCATAAAACTAATGAAACAAGAGTGCATTCCACTATTCATGCCTGCTAGTGCAGTGGTAAGTCTACCAATTTACAATGCAATAATCAGCAGTTGGATTCCCCTCGGTGGGCCCAGCAGATAGCCTTATGTGGCTTTGCAATGTGAAAACACACATGCATACTATATGATCCACAAAGGGAGCATACCTTTGATGTCACATAATATAATTATAATTTGATTTGTATCAAATTAATATTGGCTCCAGTTTAAAAAATATGTAAATTAGGTATCACTTGGCCTGAAACACTATTTTAAACTCTTTTGTTCACTGACTGAACTTACTTTTTAAACTCACATTAAAGTGAAAGTGTTAATATGAAACATTCTATATAGTATCTTTATAACTTTTTTTAGTCTTGCTTGCAGTAGGGCAAGGCATATTCAAGGTGTGTGGTTGTTGGAAGTATGCTAATCAGGCATATGAATATTTGATAGAACTGCTCTTTGGTAATACTAGTGAGATGTAGTTAACATGAGCTAAATCTGTGAGATTCTTATCTAATCCAAGTACGTACTTAAAGATGTAATATGTGCAACACTTGAGTCCTTTCTTTCTACGTGTATATGTACATCTGAATCCATGTTTATGCCTTAGATTTACAATTGTTATATCCCTCTCACTCTACAACAGTTTTTAAATCCTTTTATAGCATTTACTAACTCCCTCTGATAATGCAAATGTAGTTATGGTATGTTTAAAGCAGTGTAAATGTCTTGCACCTTTTTATTCTGTCTAATGAAAAAGTTACAATCACTTAGTGTATTTTAGTATCAACTGTTAGGTAAGCCAACAGTACCAGATCTGTGATTTGGTCACAAGGAGATAGATTTGACTGCCTCTATTTTTCTGGACATGGTTGCTGTTCAGCACCAATCCAGTTTCATGACACTACTGATCATTTTAGGAGTGAAGCAGTGCATCTTTTCAAATACGAATATATCTAATATTGATTTTATACCACAGTTCACCATTTTGAAGTCAGATCATGTCTTCTGTAAATTTGTCACTTTAAAAGTAGTTTTACAGCATATCATTGTGGTAACAACGTTCCCTTGACTTTTAATTTTTTTTTATGACAAATAGATATTCAAAATGGCCTACAACTGTTAAAACTATGTTTCTTCACGTTTTGTTTTTCTCATGCTATAATCCTTCGATGGCACTTGTCATTTTACTGATTAGTATTGCTGCAACTGCTGGAACAATGCATTCTCATCATTAAAAGTAAAGGCATAGAAATAGTATATTTAATTAATTGTGCTCATTATTGTGTTGATTTTCATTTCTGATCTATGTATGTTGCTTGGTTTGTGAGAAGTTGACACTAATGGGAGAATAGTTTTAATAGTTGTCATTTGAGATTTCTCTCTTTCAGAATTTATTTTTGTGAAGGACTTTGAATTTGTTTTCATTTGATGACCAAAAGTGTATCAATAGCACATTGAGTAAATTTGGAGGTTCCTCTTATTTTAATGTTTGTCACAAAAATGCAATACATGAGCCCAAAATGGGGGGTGGTGTGGTGAAATAAATATATTTAATAAACAATGTTAGTCTTCATAGTGTTAGATGGTGTATATGTTACTGCTAAATATGCAATAGGTATCAGGCTGTTTAAACAATTTAGACAACCTGTTTTATCTCACTGGAAATAGTTAAAGGTTTTTGTTTTGTTTTTAAGTTGGTAACAGGTTCCTTGTAGTCTTTATACCGCTCAAATGTCTCCAAATAAAGGGTGTTGAAAAAAATGGAATGAATAAAATTGTTTGTGTATTTTGTGGTTCAAATGAAATGTAAAGATTGAGAATGTTCTTTGTTCTTTTTTTTGGAAAAATGAATTTTTAAATGCAAGTTACAAAAGAAATTTAAATGTGATATTTACTTAAATTGATAATTACAAAAATTGAGCAAAGGTGTAAGTATTGTATGGTGTAATTGATTAAAGGAAAAACTGCTGGTGAATATTTAAAATGTACTAAAATTGATGTTAAGTTGCCTTCAATTTACATTTTACTGAAATAGTTGGTGGAATGTTCGAAAGAAATTGATTGAAATGAAAATGTTCTGTATTTGAAATTGACCTTATTTTTTTATACAAGTTTTTTTTGTAAAACATTACAGAACATATATCATGCCTGTCAATGTATTTTAATGTATTCAGGGTAATAATGTTAGTCTGTGTTTGATGCTTTTTAAAAAGGTAATTATTTGTGAATAAAATTTCTATTTTATGAAGTACCTTAAAAAGTTTAAGTTATCTGTAACTTTGAATAAAAATGTAGATAAAACTGTATTGTTAATTAGTTTGCTCATTGTGATTGTAAAGTAACTAAGTATAATTTGTGTTTGTTCCTGTGTGCAACCATATTCCTATTACAGCATACTAACTTCTTTGTCTCCTGTTTTTCTTGCCTCCTCATAACATCACACCTGCACAGCCTTGGCTTGGTGTGTGCTCAGGAAACGAATTGACTGTAGGTGGCCTCTTTCTTTTTTATGAATAATTTATAATGTATAATACTATGTAACTTGTTACTATTTTTCTAAGTTCCTTTCGTGCAATTAACATGGGATCCTAGCAGCTAACAGTTTTGGGTGATTTCATACAAGATATATTACAAGGTATTACAATCATCATTTTGTGATTGATGAATGTTTGAAAATATTCTTTAAAGATATTTTGTAAAATGCTATTGCAAGAATAAGATCATAAGTGTATGTGTGAGATGTAAATTTGAAATATAGTAGACATTAGATAAGTTTGCACTTAACTGTCTTCATTGCAAAATATATGTATCATCTCTGTATAAATTTATACCCCACAAATTATCCTTGTTATTGTTATGTTTTTTACATTTTTTTCCTTATCTCGTTTATATTTTTGTTTCCCCGTTCTCTGTCCTTTGTTTTCTGTATTTTCCAATCCTTGTGCACCGTTTTAGTTCCAGCCCATCCACAGAATACAAGAAGTTTTGGTCTGCCTGAGTTTTTATTGTCTCTTAAAAGTGGGGCTTTCAGCACTATTGTTACTCATCTTGCCAACTTTGGTAAGTTTCACTCCAAATGCCAAAAAAGACCCTTTTAAGGTTTAGCTTTTATTTTAATCTAAATTAATTTGTATGCCAATGAATAATAGCAGCTAGAAATTTAGAGTAACTTAGATATTGTAATGGATTTAACTTAATTTCTTGTTTGGGAAGTAATTAACATTATAAATGTCAGAAAGTTTAAAAAAATTTAATTATTTGTTACTTGTTAGTTGAAGTTAATTGTACAGTTGCCAACATGTGAATATTGGTTCAGTAGTAGTACTTTTAGAAACAAATCTTGGGCCTGTGGAACAACACAGTGTAAAGATGTAAGGAATTTCCAGCCATTCTTTAGCAGCCTTAAATCGTAGAGTTAAATCACGGATTTTATAATTTACAATTCTTATCTCAGCTCATCATTTCTGGCTTTCCCAAACTCCACCAAAATAATTTATCAAAGTATTGTTTTTAATTTAGTTTTAAGGATCAAAGGTCAAAGTCACAAGTAAAAAGAAAATTTCATTTCCACTTTAAAGTAATCATAACCACAAAATAAACCACATTTGTTAACATTCTAAATTCAAGAAAGTAGTACTTGATTTATTCCTTCCTTTTATTTATTATTTGACACTTAACTCTTAAGTTGATTAAGCTTGTATCATTCTTCTTTACTTCGGGAAAGAAATTTTGGTTCATTAGAAAAACTTGAATGCATTACAAATAGAATTAAAAGTTTGTAACTCTGCTACATGTGTTACTTTATTGGTTCAGTTTATGTATTTCCAATATATCTTGTACATTATAAAGGCTTTATGTAATTTAATTTTTTTTTTAATAGGGCACTGTATCAGGGCTCTATAATTCCAACTGTGAGACAACATGTGCCTATATAAAGTGTAAAGTGTTTTGCAAGTCGTTGCATGCTTAAGTATTTTTAGTATGACAGAACAATTAAACATAAAGGATAATCATAAGTTGGTATAGCAGATAATTAATATTACAGGTGAATAGGTACTCATCACAGCTGAGTGATTAGTGGTATTTGCTAGTTGATTAACTGTCGAGTTTATTAATTGTATTCAATTAGTTGTAATGCCCTCTACGATCACACAAACAACACTGCATTACTGTAACGTGGTACTAAATTTCCTATTTCATTTTAAATTGATTTGTTTGTTGTTTTTTTAAAATAACATTTGAATTCTGCTTGATTTCATGTGATGGATCTCTTCAGGATGTATCCATTTTCACATTTGTGAAAAACATTTTTGTGTCAAAACATACTTTTCTGAAACTTTATGGACAGATAAATCACTAATATTGATTAAATACCAATATATAATTATCTGTGCATTTGATTTTATAATATGCAGAAATCCTACACTGGTTACTACAAATCAAATAAATTGATAACTAAATAATGAAACCATTTTATTATAACAATGAGTAATTATCTTTTTAAATTGTTTCAAAATTATAAATACAAGTGATTGAGTAGGTGGTTAAACAGTAAATGCAAATGATTTGATAAAAAAATTATTTTATTTAGTCAACATAATAAAAATAAATTGTTTACAAATGTTACAACATAATGAAACCATAGTATATTTATTAGAAGCAAACAAACTTCAACAAAGAACCAAACATCAAGAAAATACTTTTACAAAAGTCTTAGACAATCTCCTGTCATGTAATGTCTTTGTTTTATACTGTAGAGATGTTCTTGTGTACAAGTGAGCTATGTAAGCTTTATGATGGCAAAACTTTTTCTGAACATTGTACGTTTATTACTGTGTTAAACTTTTAATAAAGTATTCTCTATTATCCATTTGACCTCTCTAAAGCTTATCTACCTTGTTTCAAGTTATTTGATGTTTTGTTATTAAAAACAATTTCTGTAGCTTTCAAACAGGTGCAATTTAACAAAAGTACTTTCACAGTTAAAGAAATGTATAAAGAAACAATAAAATAAAAACAATCTCTTGAACTCATATATTTACTCAATTAGTGCTCAGTAGTCTAATTTGTGCTTTATCCTAACATATTCAGACTTTCTAGCTGTTTTCAAAGTTTTGTTTTATTAGGAAATGGTCAAACCACTTGATGTGGCATCATATAGAGCTTTCAACCGAGGCTTATACAGAAACTGAGGGAAATAATTGAAAATCGAGAAATGGATAAAATATTCTTAAGGTGCGATAGTTGTTTTTTTTGAGGAAGTTAAGTGTATATTCACTAGATATTGTTTCTTCACATTTTGTGATTGCTCTGGCAAAATAACAAGAACAGTTTTGCCATCAATTGTATTAATCTGCTATACAACACAAGCATGAAACTGAATATGAACAAACACATCACGTAATTTTGTCTTGTCTATTTTTAAAGAGACCGCATGTTCAATAGAGTTATGTATATGACAGGCATAGATATATTAGTTTGTTTTTAAGACAGAACCACTGGTATCTAGGAGATCATATACTATGGTACTGTAATTTGTTCCATCTGAGCATCTTAATGTTTAAATGGTATTTTGGTTGGTTTTTATGAAGAAAATGTGATTTTTACATTATGGTTTAACTTTAAGGTATTAGCAATGCTGCAAAACATAGTTTGGAAAGTTATGTGAAAAGGCTCTTAATATGAACAGAAATTCAGAAATGGGAAACTTAAGTAAAGTGCTTAGATTTTTCAAATGTTTGTAAAACGAATAAAAATCACTAAAGCTTACTCAGCCAAGATTAGTTTCAAAATTGTTTTGAAGTAAACTAGGTCTGTTACATCTTTAAAACAAAATGTCTGATAATTGATTGAATATAACACTGATTCTCTTGAAAACCAGCTCCAAGAATAGTGAAATTTCAAGGTATTTTTGGAATCACTTTATTTGGAGGCTTTTAAGTAACTGAAACAGACTCTGAATGTTATTTGTCTTAAAGCAGTGGTTGGAACATTGTGCAGTATGATTCTTATAAATGATTGAAGATATTGAAAAACAGAAATCACAACACAAGAACTTTGACAACCTAAGAAAAATTTTCATGATGTACTTGGGTTTTTAGTTTCTACAGTATGAAGTATTATCATGTTGAGAGAAGTATGGTCCTGCTGTATAGAAGTGCATCTGTGTTCTAGAATACTTAGTTATATGGACACCTTGCTTAAGTAATTGAATAAATCATCAGTACAGCACATAATGTGAAATTACTTTTATATAGGAAGTAATAAAGCACTAGATACATAGTTAGGAAAGAAAAAAATGCACTAAATGAATTCATATTTTAAAAGTCAAGTGGTTCAGAATATTAATCCTTCTTGCCAACTACCCAAGAACATTGTTTATGCAGTTTTGTATGTATTCTACTGTTTTTACTTGTCAGATATATCTATATCAGTGATGTCAGTATAGAATTGTCTAAAACATTGCACTAAAACATTCTTTATGTATTCTACTGGTTTTTACTTGTTATATATATCTACATCAATGAGGTCAGTCTGGAATTGTCTAAAACGTTGAACTAAAACACACACCTTCATTAATTATTACTGTTGGACAAAGTCCAGACCACCTGAAACAGTCCCACACCATTGTATTCAGCCATACTTAAGCACCTCATCACAGAAGTTACTTAAAAACTTGCAGGAGATACTGTTCCTATGTGTATGAAAAATTAGAATTAAGAAGTAATTCATCTGAAAGCACATTGGCCACTGTGAGGTGAGCAGTGTTATTTTATGAGTAAGAGTTATAGTATATGAAAGAGCACTGAGATCTGAATTGGGGTTTTGTTAAAACATTTACTTCTAATGATACAAAAGAACATCTCTAATATGTAGAAAAGCAAATTGCAACCTAGATGAAAAAAACTAAAGGAAAATATGATTGTATAAGATGTATAGGATCTGTGTATACAAGCTATTTTTTTTGTGATGTACTACCTTTATGTATACTTAAAGCTCCATTTTGCTTACCCACCTTCATGTAGTGTTCTAATTTTATTTCATGGGTTTGTTTTTTTCCTAAATCTTAGAAATTTAGAAAGTCACTTAATGCGAAACTGTGCCAGTATTGAAGATATTACAGCACCAGAATATTAACATTAACTGAAGTTATGCTAACTGGCCATAAGAATTTGGAGTATAAATATTATTTTTTTAATCTTACTGCCAGAGTTTATTTTCTAAATCTTAAGAATTAAGAATGTCACTTAATGCAAAACTATACTAGTTTTGAAGACATTACAGCATCAGAAAATCGAAGGTAACTGAAATCATGCTGACTGGCCATAAAAACTTTGAGTATAAATAATTGTTTTATTTTCTTTTACTGGCTGCAACCCAATCATCAGAAATATTATATACTTTAGTTTCACCAAAACTGCTTAAAAGTTGATTAAAATTTCTTTTTTCAGAGGTGTAGATGATTTTTAGTAATTACAGGGAAATTGTACTAAGATGAGGTATTTCAGTGTTTGGCCCTTTTACTCTATAAGTAAATGTTAGGCCTTTTTCATCTGTAAGTAAGTTGTGTTCTCTGTTATATTCTTCATTAGCTTTTGTCTTTGGAGGAATGTTTAGTGTAATAGTCAATTAGTATTTTGAACACAAAGATGAAATATAATGTTAAGTCTTAAATTCAAATTCTCCTTTAAACCAAATGTCTATGAAAAACAAAACCATAATTATGGTCTCACCTTGAAAGTTATGAGTTTTAATTACTTTGGCTTATGTTATAAGCTTCCAGAAAGTCTACCATGTATTTTATAAGATAAGCCATTTAGCTAAGAACTGAATCTTTACTCACTAAAGCTATGCAGAATTTTTTATATATTAAATGTATGTTGGGTATATACATTGTCATCAGTTAGTAATTGCTTACATTCTCTAAATCAATGTATTTTTGTTATCTTGTGTTAAGAAATTGTTATTCCATACAGACGTAAATTAGCTATGTATCAGTGTATTTTTATCTTGTGTTAAGAAACTGTTATTCCATACAGGAGTAAAGAGTCAGTGCATTTTTGTGTCTTATGCTAAGAAACTTTTTTGCAATTTCCATATTAGAATAAATAACTATACCATAAATTAGTGTATTCTAGTATTTTGTGTTTGAGGAATGTTACTGAGTTCTGTACTGTATGTTGTTGTATTCTTGTATTTTGTTTTCACCCTTTGAGTGCATAATTATAATTTTAGATGGGTATCTGAAAAGTGTCAATTCTCCACTAACAAATGAAGTGTAAAATTTGAACTTTTTTATTACTTTTTCAATATAAAAATCAATTAGTTGTGTTTTTGCTTGGTGATAAATGTGTTGTATGATACTAAGGTAGAAAATTTAAGGATCTGACCACCCTGAACGTTGTACTATGAGGAAAAGGTTTTGTTGCACCAAATGACTATAAATGTTAAATCAGATAAATCCAATTATAGCATCCAAAGAGTTAAGGAACATTGATAGATCCATAATAAAGCCATATACTGTAAGTCAATGTATTCTGGTATTTTGTGTTAAGGAACTTTGTTTATAGTTACATAATAGAATAAGGAGTTACATTGCAAGTAAATGTATTCTTGTATGTTGTGTTAAGGAACTTTTTTGATAGGTTATATGTCCGTTTTTCTATATGTTGGCTTTTTGTTGGATCAGGATGTTTGATTATATAGACAAGTGTTACTGAATTATTTCATGTTTTCTATTTGATTCCTTTATGTGATCGGCATTTCTATTATTTATATTATTTAACTGTTGTAGGGTTAATATGTGGATGTTTCACAATATTTATTTTTTTGTTGGATTAATTTGTATGAGTGTGCATTTTAGAATATGTAAATTTGCTAGTTATGTGTGCATTTTGTAATAGGCAATTCTGTTGTAGGGTTAATTTATTTAGTAATATGTTTTTGATAACTTAATTGTTGTATCGGATTGTGTGTGCTTTACTACAGTAATTTTGTTGGAGTAGTAGTTATGTGTCAATTTTACAATACATTTCTTGTAGGGTTAATTATATTAGTTTTTCAAACAGTGATGTAAGATTGTAAAAATGTTTTTCAATTTAGTCATTTTCTTTTTGGCTCATATTTATGGTGTTTTGTTTGTTTCTCCTCTATGTTCTTGTACAAATAATTATTTTTATCAGTTGTATAAAATCAAACAGAATAATATCCATTTACTAACAGATTATATTCAAACAGGTATGGATGGATCAACAGATAACTTGACACTACTTTCCAGTCCTTATATGGAATCTAGTTTGTTCTGACTCCTTGATCATAAGATGCACATATGCTGTTTCACTTACTTATCACCATTCTTAGTTACAGCTTGCGCTTTAATAGTTAAATATACATATTTCACTAATTAAAGGGTTACAAGACTGAATTTTCCATTGTTAAAGGCTCAAATAAGTAGGTGTATGTCTCTGATTGCTGTTGCTACAGGTATTGTAGAAGTGTTTCATTAACTATCATATATCCTACAAAGCATAGTGTGTGAAAGTTGACTGCTTTCAATTTTAAACAAGCAAATATATGACCCTGAATCATTTAATAAAGCAACCTTATAAGTACTTATGGATATGGTTTGCATAACAAGTTTTCACAAATGCAAGTTTACTGTAACCTACATTATATGAATGAATGTTAATATTTAATCGCATTATAGCTAGTTTGTGGATGGTGCAAAGTACTGAAGCTGGTCATGCTGTGACAAAGATTTTGTTCCAGAATAAGTTACATTTGAGTTCTACATTATTAACCTTGTTATGGGGTTGACTGTGCTAATTTTATTATATAAACATTCTCTTAGGATTACTTATGTTTGAGTTTTATATTAGTATCATTTTTGCAGGGAGTATTTGTATAAGTTTTACATTGATAAATGTTGAAGCATTAGTTGTGTGATTTTTAGAATATTAACTTTGTAGGATTACTTAAGTGTGTGTTTTAACACAAGTAACTGTGTTTTGTAGTTTGATTGATCATTTCATATATACATTTAAAATTAAGTTTTATAGCAACATGCTTGTAATTTCTGTGTTAGAAAATTTGCTGCAGGCCAAAATATTCTTGTTTTATGTAACTTAACAGTGGATGGAGGTATGTTAGTGGTTTACTTTTTTCAGTTTTATTTTGTGTATGCAACCAATATTTTGTTTTAAGAATAATTTGTGGAATCAAAGCTAGGTATTTGTTCTGCATTATGTTACTACTGTGATCAGTAATACTTCTATTGAACCTAATTATATATTTGTGAAGCCCGTCTTATGTTTGATACACATCACCTTGTTAGTCTGTCTTGTGTTTGGTACATGTGACAGGAAAGAAATTTTTTTGTTTTTTTTTAACATTCTCAATTACGTGGGTTTGAAAAATTAATTTTCCTACAGACATATCAACATTAGCATTGGAAGGAGATTCTTCAAGCCATAGAGAAAACAAAGACAAAAGGAGACCTAGAACTCCTGATCTTCCAGCCCTTAAACCTCTCTCTGTATCATTGGTTTATGATATCAAGTAAGTCTTCATTTACCTGTTTTAAAAGAACAGACATTTATGCTTAACTTAATTACCAGAAGATTACATAACAGAAAGTCATTTTGATTTATGCCATTTGAAAGTGTCATTTAAGTACTTCAAGAAAGAATGTTTTTGAATTTTTTTTACAAAGTCACTGTTTTATAACAATTTCTTCATAGTTGCTAATTTTTTTTATTTTTTAATCAAATTTTTCTTTTTTTCAAAATTTAAAAATAATAAGAAATGTACCGTTTATTTGTAGTCTAAATGAAATGAAATATAACAAATAGTTGATTGGCCCTGTAAATAGATAGAAAAATTCATTTTTAAATAACCAAAGATAAAACACTATAACCAAACCAGGCTTTCTTTTTTTAGTTATAAAACTGCCCAACTTAATATCAAGTATTAGTAACAACACTCTACATATCAAAAGAACACTTGGAAACATCATACAGTGATGGTATATCAGATATTGTAATAAGAATGGAATCCAAACTGGTTATCCACACAATATGAATTTGTTGATGTTTTAAGGTGTTTAGAAGGTTAAATAACTGCAAGATTTATTCTGTTGGGAGGAGAAAATAATATATTAAGATAATCATGATGTACCATTACAGAAGTATAAACATTAAAACGTTCAGCTGACATTTGCAAGACATGCTATTAGGGTAGAAAAATAACACAACTGCACTTCTACATAAAATGTGGCTCTCACTATGTTATTAAATTTTATATTTGGTGATACGGATATTAAGAGACCAAATTCATTTACGAATGTAAATGTGTTTTCAAAATTTATTTTGAGCTATGATTAGCATATTTAATACATTTTTATCACAAACTAGTAAATGTCGTCTTATGAGTTAAATTTTATTAATAATTACTAATTTTTCTATGTAAATTTGAAACAGGTATACATGATTAATTTTACCTGTTTTACAAAATTTACATTTTGGATATCTGTTTCTGCATTTATTTCAGGCTGTTTATTGCAGTGTTGTGAAATGTATCAACTTTCCTACAGGTTTAAATACTGTTGTCCAGTAATTTTTGCTATATTTCTTAATTATTGTAGTTTTCCACTGTAATGTGTTAGTAGTTTTGCTTGCAGCATTTAACAAAAGGTTATTGACCAACCAGAAAACTGCTGTAACAATGATATATTTTGACTCTCAGGGAACTTTTACATAAATTGTATACAATAATAATGTTCTTGCATGTTTTTATGTAATCGTTATTTTACTTTGTTATTAACTGTGTATGCTTGTTCTAGTAGTCTAGATTAATAATCAAATTTCAGATTTATGTTTTTACCAATTTGTCACTTTTCTGTTTTAAAAAGCGGCTGGGCTTCTAGTTAAATTTTAGGTTTTTTAACTTTGTTTCAATCCTTATAAAAGCAATTTTAATGTATTATATGGATTTTTTTTCATCCTTCTTGAGTTTATATTATTTTAGAGGCAAAATATTTGTTAACTATAAGAAGACACCAATTACATATTATGTTTTTAAAATAATACTGATTTAAGCTTATTTTCCATAACTGTATTTTTTACATTTGTTTCCATAAGAGGTATGACTCTAAACTTGTGACTTTGTTTTGGTACCCAGAAATGTCCAAGCAATGACTGAAATAAAAACTGATATTGGGTATGCTAGAGCTTGGGTACGGCTAGCAATAGAAAAGAAGCTCCTTTCAAAACACTTGAAGAAGTTGTTGTCCAATCAGGAATTGCTCAGGTTTGTTAAATATTTTCTATCTACTTAGTAGAACATGTGTATTGATATAGTTTTATTTTAATTCTAAAATTTCATTGCAGTGAACTTTAAATGTGTTCTTGTAGTATGATGTTATTTTTAAGGAATTCACTTGTCCAAGTTTTATAATGTATGATGTTACGTATTTTTTAATATTTTATGTTCTTTGTAGACTAAACGCAACAGAAAAACGCAGATAACAGCTTGTATAATTTATTACACTAAACTATTAACAAATATAACAGATATAACATAAATTATATAATAACAGTGACAGATATTAAGTTACAACATTCGAAATTAATTAAAAAACGAAATAATACTAGTTTCAAACTTCAAAATTAATCACAATACAAAACGGTACTGGCCTGTATCTAATGTAATGATCTAAAATGAAAGTATCAAATTCCAGTCTAGGGTGTGAATTTGGTCCCACGAAGAAATTCCGAAACAGTTCACAGTTCAATAAATTCGCTGTCTCTCAGCACAAGCAGTAATTCAGATGTATCGTAGAGATTGATGAAATAAAATCACAGCTTCTGTAGATCTAACTTCAGTCACAAATCCAAGTTGAATAATCACAGCAAACACTTAATCTTTCTCAAATAACTAACTCTCTTCTTTTGAAATAAAACTGATGTCTGAATCTCACTCTTTTTCTTCGAATAAAACTAATGACTGAATCTATCTTCTTTTTTCGAATAAAAACTGATGACTGAATCTATCTCTTGTCACCGTCTTTTATATCGGTAGGCCTATTTCTCGAACAATCTTGCAATTTCCATACAACTCCAGAGCAATCCGTGGGTGTCCGTTCTTGCACGAGACTACACGTCTAGACACGAAGTCACCAGCACTCATTTACAAACATATGATTGGTTTACTTAATTCAAGAAAATTCTAAATGTTACCCTAAATGAATAACAAAATATTAGTTTAAACTTTGAAACAATAATATCAATATGGAAAAATGAATAATAGAAATGAAAATTTAAACACAACACGACGTGTTGTCGTTAACAAAATATTTACACATATACATAACAATGAGAAATAGTTTAACACTTGAAGGAAAAGAGAAGGCATAAGAAAATAACAAATTGGAACAGCAGAAGCAGTTGTACTTCTTTCTGACCATTTATATTTTATCCACTATCTAATTCTAAAGGAGGTAAAATAAGCTGATTGTACAATACTTCTTCCTTTGGCTGATTGGATTATCTCTTTACCAACAAAGTAAAATATGTTGGAAGATATCATAATATAAAGAAATGATATTGGAGGTTGAAAAAAACTCAAAGTAATAAAATATTTCCTCATTCATTAGAATGTTAGATTACATTTTTCATTTTATTCAAGTAACTCAAGAACTTGTATGAAAAATTATGAATGCAGTTTTCCATGCTTGTTTTAGTATTTGAGCAGTTTGTTCATAATATTGAATATTGTAACACTTAATTTCAGGAGTCTTTACAAACGTTATGCTTTCTTACGTTGTGATGATGAGAAAGAACAGTTCCTTTATCACTTGCTCACACTGAATGCAGTAGATTATAAATCCTTTACCAACACCTTTACCTCTACAGGTATGTTAAAATATCCATTAATTTCATTAAAGTTTTAGAAGCTTAATCTTAAGGATTATTTCATTTCACTTTCAAACAGTCATAGCTGTGTTTTGAATAAGTTTTAATTGATAACACATCTGTTTAAATCTCCATTTTTATGTGTGTGTATAAGATTTAATGAAACTTCACTTACCTGCTTTGTATAGTTTGGATTCATCACATCAGCTGTTAGGTAATAGATTGTAACTACAGTACACACAGAATATTGAAACTGTGTATACCTCTGTTCAAATCCTACGTGTCGTATGAAACTGGCTATTGTTAGACTTGAGTGATGCACAAGTGAGGGACTAGTGATGACAGTTATCTCTAAGACAAAACTCAAATTATTTAACTTTTTATGTTCACTTTTAACTTCCCTCATGTTTTTCATTTGAGATACGTTGCAGGGAATATATTGTTTCAAACAAATAGAAGTATATTATTACTGCTAGTGATAATTAATTGTTGCCTTTTAAAAGAATTAAATCTTCCAGCAATATATCTGTTTTTGTTCAGTGTACATCTTTTAATCACATATTGGCTTATCTTATTTTATATCTGCCATTGCACAGATGTCATTTAATAAGATTTTTTTTTGTAATAAATTTTAAACAAATGTTAGAGATTATGCAAAACTTGCCTTTTCCCCCTCAAAAACTTATTGAAAAAGTTCAGATAACTTTAACAATATTATATTAACTGGAAAATACAAAGAAAGGGTTAAAATCACAAAATGGGACAAAAAACATACAAACAAGTGACTTTTTTCAAGATCTAAAGAAATCTTAGAATTTAATTATGTTAAACTACAGTGATTACAAAATTACTTATGTATTTTTTAGGAAAATTTTATATTGTGTGGTAAAGGTACAAAATGTTATGTAGCTTGGGAATTTATTTTTTTAGAAAATATAACTTCATATTCTTAT
Source organism: Carcinoscorpius rotundicauda (assembly GCA_011833715.1). Classification (NCBI taxonomy): domain Eukaryota; kingdom Metazoa; phylum Arthropoda; class Merostomata; order Xiphosura; family Limulidae; genus Carcinoscorpius; species Carcinoscorpius rotundicauda. The sequence continues at coordinate 57,046,330 of CM022395.1, forward strand.
AATTGTAATTTTATTTCAAAGGATGTGCATAATACTCCAAATCTCATCATCAAAGAACTGGAGAAATGCTGTTTATACTTTAAAAATGTTTTAATACACAGTAATGAATTTTTTTTTTTTCAGTTATGCCTTATCGGGTTATAATCTTTCCAAGCCGAAAAATGAGTGGTTCCACCACCTCTGCAAATGCTTGGATCATTGTTTCTGGTACCTTAGGAGAAACAAAAATAATTGACTTGCCAAAACAAAGTCTGGAGATTGTCTTCCAAGTAAGACTGCAAGAGTAGAGATCTGTGGTTAAGATTTTTGTTTAAGAGGAGAGGTTGCACTTAAAGCAATTTTTAAATTCTATACCTTCAGTTTTTTTCCTGATAGTTTTAATGACTGTAGTAAAATTGAAATTTCCTGTTACTATGTAGAATGTGGTTACTTTATGATATCAAAAACATTATTTGCACTTCCATGATTGTTTTTACCATATATATTCAAAAGGATGGCACATTTTGTGTACATAAAATATTAAATACTAGTTATATAACTGCAATTTCTTGTAAACTAAAATACACATTATGTTGGCACTTTGATAAAAATTCATCTGATACTAGTTTTGGCATATTTACATTAAATTTAATACATATGAAATAGATTTAAAGATGACCAAGATGTAACTGAATCAGATGAAAACTTAGAAGCTTTGTAATTAATAGCTTGCCAAATGTTAACATTCCTATCTAACATTGCATTCAACTCTTGTATTGTACAGGAAATATGTGATTAAATCTCATTACATCAGTTGTAAACTGGAACAAATCTTCCTTTTTGTTTTTTATCAGTCTAATGTTTTTCAACAGGGGAAAGCATATGAAGATGCCAGAACTTGTATTGAACTCTTTGTGTAAAGTTCCATAATGTTGTTTTTTTCTTTTAACTAATATATGTGTAATCTTTATTTTATTTTACAATTATTATAGCATAAAAACCTAGGAATTCTCACAACAGTAAGAATTGGTCATGACAATACAGGAATATCTCCCAAGTGGATGGTAGAGCATGTTGTAGTTCGAAATGATATTACAGGCCATGCTTACAAGCAAGTATCTCCAAGTTAAAATTCTGTTCTTTATGTTTGAAATAATATATTGATTTTTTTTACAAAATTAATTTAACTTTATGTTTAAATTCTGGAAAACATTTGAAATAGACAACAGACAAGTTAGTCATTTTTGGAAGATTAATACCAAGACCTTTGAATATGTATTGCTAGATAGAAAATGGAAAAACAACTCACATTAATGCTGTGTTTATAAGAGAGAGTTACAAGGTTAAACTTGATGACAAGAATATATGGTTTAAAAATTATACTTGTTCACATTTTTGTGTAAGTTATGTGCTTTTTTGTTATGTAACCTTTATCATTTTATATATGATGTAGTTCCTGTATTTTAATACACTGTTTCTAGTACTGATGAAAATACTTCACCTGAAACTATTATAAATTATGTTGTTCACCTTTGCTGTTTTCATTTTGTATTAAAACAAAACTGGTAAGGTAACTCTACCATGTGCAATACTTGTATGGCCTTAAAATCCTATTTTAAAATTACTCGATACTTAAGTATCAAAGCAGGCTATTAGATCACTGTAAAAGTATGATGCTAAATTATGTTTTATTCAAATATTGTTCTGAAGATTTAGATTTAAATGCTGTTCATTCTTTAAGAGGATTATTGATTGGCAGGGAATAATTACCTTTACAACTGAAGGTGACAGAGGTTGTGTTTTCACCTCTGTGTATGTGTGTATTTGTTAGCATGATTTCTTGAAAACAGCTGATTAGATTTGGAAAAAAGTTGGTGTACAATTGGACTATAACAAACGTAAAATTGATTGGATTTTGTAGGATCCAGGTCACAGCAAGGCTGTACAAGTTAAAATATTCCTTATCTGTTAACATTGTGACAATTTTTAACTGGTATAGAATACTATTCCTCATTGTTTTTCCAAAAGTGGTCCATATCCATTAGTGACAATGAGCATATAGACATATTTTTTAGGGCTGAATATGATTAATGCTGCATTACAGAGGTAAGTTCTCTACTGAGTGTCCTTGTAGTTGTACGTGTTACTTTCAGTAGTCACAATAAGAATTTAAAAATTTGAACACTTTGTCTGGAACTTGTTTTTCTGTCATCAACTTTATCGTCCTGTTAGATCCTTTCACATATGTTATATGTGTTTTGTTGTACTTAAGTTTGAACAGTGTGTGAAAATTATATATATTTTTAAATCAAAGATTAACAGTCATAATGTGCATGTGACACTTAACAATTCAGAATTTTTGTATTATTTGATTGGTTAATCTTAATTAAGGTAACAAAATACCAATAAGATTCTCCTATAGACATGAATACCAAACAAAGAAATATCAGACTATTCTGTTTTTCTCTTCTTCATTAATTTCTTCAGCTTGTTTCATGACTTCATATGTCACTCAGCTAAACATAAATAATCTAAATTAAATACAGATATATTCCCCAAACTTACCAACTTATAACACATTCTATGTATAAATGAAGTATAATAAAAACAAGCTGGAGTAGCCGGCCCCTGGATGGAAGTTAATTCATGATTAATGAAACATTATCACAGAATGTAAAAAGTTGCTTCCCTTGTATGTAATTATAAAAAAATGGCCAAAAGAACTACAAAACACAATGTGAAACCACAAGTTTGTATGTATCTTTGCATGGACCCAACAAACCTTCATACCAAATTTGGAAAAATTCCATCAGTGGGGACAAAATAGTGGTAAAAAATGCCCATAAAAACTACAAAACACAAACTGTTCTCATAAAAATGAATGTTTTGCTTTCCTTTATGTCAGATTTCCATGTGGACGATGGCTTGGGAAAGGAGTGGATGATGGCAGCACTGAACGTCTCTTAGTGGGAGACCTTGTTCCAGCTGACATTGATAATGAAGGTAAAAAAAATCATTTTTAAATTTACACTGTACTTGATGATGGATAATGAATGTATGTTTGAGTCACTATGTTTCATTGATGTTATTTGTTTTTCATTTTGGTGTGAAAATGTTAATTACATAAATTAAAACGTTGCATTTAGAGATCATTATTTATGTATCTAGGTTATGAATATTTAAATTGAAATTATGAATTTGAACCCCAGTCTAGGTTTTTTCACTTTTAAATATCAAAAATAAAGTATACAAATATATTTCCATTATAAAATAAAATACTAGAGTTCGTGCTCATATTTTTGTAGACGTAAGTGAAAGCTGAATTCAGTTTGGTGCAGGGAAACACACTGTTCCTGTGAATATATGAGAATATTTTACCCATTAGTAGAAAGTGCACAACTATAGAGAATCATCTTCATAAGGCTTCATCTGGCTAAGATATAACAAAGGTTTGAAAATATTATTTACAGAATTGACAGAAACGTGCAGAACACCACCCCGTTGTCGGTCACCTAGTGTTCCAAGAAGGTCAAATGAACCAAGTATGTAAATGACTGCTAACAGGGTGTAATACAGGATATATAGGGAGTGTAGTTATTTGTAAGCATTGGAATTTTCAGAGGTTTTTCTTTAGCCATTCAATTAACTGAATGAGTTGCAAGTTCAAATTGCATATGATTTTCATGTCTGTTGAACAATAGTATTCTACAGTAGAAATTTGGACCATTATATATGCACAAAGTACTTCTTGCATGTGTAATATTTACATTAGATCTCACTTTTGGGAAAACTGTTCAATCTTGAGATTTTTATAGGTGAAAATTGCATTACTGAAACTGATAAGGTAAATAAAATATGATTTATTAGTTATATGCAAGACCATTCTTGATGCAGAGTTGCAATACCACATTGAAAGTTCAGTGGACAAATATGTTTACTCATATTTTAGTTGTAATCAGTAAATGCCACTATAAGAAGTTTATCTAACAAATTGTTTTGGTAAAATGAGTGGTTAGCTTGAATAATAGATATAATCTATGACCTACGAACATTAATTACATTGAATAGTGTCACTTAAATGATCACTTAATTAAAATTACAATCAAATTCATAAATTTCAAAGTGATAAAAATTTAACTAACTAAAGTTTGTGATTCTAACTATTACTGTTTTTTTTGTTGTTTTTTTGCATGTCTCATGAGAATAATCAATTATCAGAATGTAAATGATTAAAGAATGTGAGGAATAATCATTTATCAAATTCTGTGAGTGCCCAGCTCTAATGTTTATTACTTTTCTTTATGTATATATATTTCATGTGAATATCTTTTGCCCTTTGTATTTTTTGTATATTACTTAGTATCATAAACATATAAACAGTTTTGAAACTAGCAGTATGGAATGTTACAAAATATTAGGTCTGTTTTATTGTAGATATTATGTCATCAAGGAGTTTTTGCTAATTCCAGATACTTGTCCAGCAGATTAATTTTCAATTTCCTCAAAGTGGATTCCTGTCATTGATTTGGGGACCTCCCAGGGAAGATTGTTGTTTTACCCCCTCTGGGATCCAAACATCTGCTCACATGTCTGTTGTTGGGCATGGCTTTACATGAAGGGGACAAAAGAATTTTGTGATCAAGGAGTTATTCTGATGGGTGAATTTTATATTAGAGTACTTCAGTATATTACTTTGGTCTTCAATTCCTGTAGACTTCTATTCTGAGTATGGCTTCTTCAGGTTCGGTCCGCTAGTATTGTTGGGCTAGGGTCAACTAACTAAGTACTGGTGGTGAGCATTATTAGTAAGTGTTGTGGGCATTGTCTGATGCTGGTATTTGATATAGTGCCCACAAATCTGTGGCATGGCTGCACTGACCTCATTTGACAGTGTTGGGAATTAATGGTGGGTAGGATCACTGGACACTTGGTATTCTTCATTTCTTATGGATCCATAACTCAGTGACCCCAAAAAAGTCTAGAAAAACATCTTGATTAGAAAGCACTCATATCTAGTAACTGATCTGCAGTCATCACTTTTGACTGTTCCTGTATCTCATTTTTCTAATTCTTCATTCTTTGTTTGACAAAACTCTGCAACAAATATCTCCTTAAAAGGATAATCATTAATGATGAGAAAACCCACTTTTAGAGAAAAATATATATGTAAAAATGGCTGGTTTGGGTTGAGAAAATTTTTATGAAGAGGAGCAAACAACGTTTTGACCTTCTTCAGTCATTGTCAGGTTCACAAAGAAAGAAAGAGGCAACTGACCGATAGCTGACCACGTGTTTGAACTGAGTGTAGGAATATAGAGGGTGTGCTTAAGATGTTTGATTAAATTTATTAATATAGGTATAAAAATGTTCCTTTGCATTGACAAACACTGACAAACACCACATCAACATTATTTATAAAATACAATGTGATAATTACCACAACTTGTATATTGGAGAAACAAGTAAAAAAATGGAAAGCAAATTCAAAGAACACAAACAAAAAGTCACCTTTACACGTTTTCGAACACAGCAAATCAAACACAACATAACTATAGAAAACACCCAAATACTAAATAAACAAACAAAAATAAACAAATGCAAAATTAAAGAAGCCTTACTTGTACAACTCAAGCCCAAAATAAACCAACACAAAGGAACATCTTTATACCTATATTAATATAATCAAACATCTAAGCATACATTCCTACACTCAGTTACACAACCCTCTTCAAACATGTGGTCAGCTATCGGTCAGTTGCCTCCAGATTACTGGGGATATACCTATTGAGGTTTTTCCCCATGCTACTTTGAATTTCAAATGAAAGGTTATCATTGAGAGGGATTTAAAGAATATCCCTAAATTGGAAATATTTGCTGGTTTATCCAGTCAAGTAGTTTCTTGCATTTCCAAGTATCTGCACACATAAAGATTAAAGATGCAAGTGTAAGGTATGACCCTATATTTCGAACTATCTAAGGTGTTCAGAGTTTCAGCAGTTTTGACATCCTGAGGCATTTTGTGTTTTTTTTTTATCTATGCTTGTTGTGGTGTCAAAGACCATAATGTTTCCAAGTATCAGCTGGACTTTCAGTGCATTTGTTATAGTGGTTTCCACCCCTTGTACTTTCTGTCTTGCCCAAAGTTTGTGAGGAAAAAGAGGTACAATGTTTCCATACCATCAACATTATCTCTTATCCTAAGGCCCAGAAGTTGTCCTGTGGTCCGTCTGGTACATATACTGCTGCTCTTCATTCCACTGTTACAGTGGGAGTGCAAACAAATGTTTTCATTCCTCCAGCAGTAGGTTGTGTATGATTTTATTTATCAGTATTGTTTAGTTTGCATTTGTAGTTCAAAGACTTATTTTGTACAGAAATATACCATACATTCAAATTAGAATATCATTATATTGTTGAAGAAAAATAGTGTGGAAAACTATTCAAAACCAAAAGGTCAAAATTTCATATTTTTGTATGAATTTTAGTATTGTAACATATTAACTTTTTAATACTATATCCGTAGTATAAAGTAAATAGTTATGAAACAAAAACGATGTTAACAAAATGGTAGCAAAATCTGATAATATATAAAAATGTAGGACATACCACATACATGTGTCAGCTGTGCTGTAAAGTCTTGAATTGTCAACACTACAGTCTACAGTAGAGGATGCATCAAGTCAAGGAATGCATTAGACTTTTATATCACAGATTATATTTTAAAATTTACCTTTGGTGAAAAGTCCTTGATATAAAACACATTTTTCTTCATAGTAAGTACTTTTGTTAGGGTTTTTAGTTTTTGCACAAGTTTGAATAAATATGTTATGAGAGTATGTTGTTTTTAATATATTAATTATGTCAAGCATTTTCATTTTGTATTTGTCTATAGGGTTGACTGTACCTGAGATTCAACAGATGCTGGGAGATGCAGTGAACAGTATTGTTAAGTATTTCTACAAGTCTGAAAAGGAGGTATGTTTCACAATATTATAGAAATCTGCATTAGACTTGGCAACAGTTTAAATTTTCTGTGTAAACTTGAGATATGAAAATGTACTCTTTCAAAAGAGTAACACCAATGATGTAATTTTTTTATTGTAATGATGTAAACTCTTCTTGGTTAATTATTCAGAAGTTACTGAAAACAGCTGGTGTATATCCTTTTACATTTTCTCTCTTTTTCAAAATTGTTTGTCTATTTAACTGAAGAAATAAGTGGGATATTTGATTTATTTTATCTCGTTTGTTACATTGGACCATGAAGACGTTGATTAGTTCTATAAATTTTATGCACATAACACACAAGAGACACTTTGAGAAGATTTTTATCCCATTGCTTTTGTTTACTCTTGATGAAGCTGTTTAGAATCCATATATTCACATTTCTTTAGGAAATTTGTATGTATTTGTATATATTCACCCTTTTAAAACTTACTCAAAAAATGTGTTAATGTGATTAGTTAATTAACTGCACAAAGATATAATTTTTTGTATGCTGCTATAATGAACCATACTGTAAAATCTATAACCATATATTAGAAATAAACATTCTATTTACATTTACTAAATTTTTTTCAAGAAATTTACTGTCTTCTGTGTAAATGTAATTCTTCTGATAAATCCCAAATATTATTGGTTATTTATTTATTTGGAGTTAATGAAATTGTATTATTAAACACAAAATTTCAATATAAAATAAATTATTTTACTTGTTTAAGAATTAGCAGAATATTATATATAAAGAAATCAGTGCCAATTAATTATCTCATAAATAATTCTCTTTTAGTTGGAAATGGTAAAATTGTATTACCTAAGATATAACTTGTGTAAATCATTTCACATTGTTTTTTTAACATTGCTTAGATTTCATTTATTATTATTATTATTATTATGTTAATCTAATAATATATATCCTAATTTATTCTATGTATTGACAGAGGGGAAATTTGACAATCTTGTTGTGTGGTGAATTGGGTTTAGTCTACTGTTTAGAGCAAGTTTTCCTTTATGGATTTAAAGCCACTCGATTCTTTAGGCAAGTTTATCTGTGGGACTTTTTTGGTAAGTTTATTTTCACAAGAATTTAATAAACTAGCTGGGTTTATAAATGTTTTTTCAAAATTTTACAGAATCAAATAATAATGCTTGTTCTCTTCTACCTTTGTAAACTGTTTCAGTAAAAATTCGAGCATATTTTGGTAACATACTGCAGGAAGAGCAGAGAACTGACAGTCCAGTACCATGGGAGTCTCTTGAACATGTCCAACTTATGAGATCATACTGCCAGTTAGTGGACAAAATTGATAATGCCTCACATTCCATAGGAAAAGATGGAAAATTTCAAGTATTTATTTGTTTAGCAGCACGGTGAGTTGTTTTCATCAATGTTGATTGGTTATTATTTAATTCTGTGAAGCCCAGAATTATACATTATCACACTTAAGTAACAGTTGGTACATTGTATTCAAAATTCAGTAAAGGAGAAAGTATTTATAAACGTATTTAAACTTCTTATGTCAGTAAAGTGTATTATAAACAGCTCATTTACTAAATGCTTCAAATAGGTAGCAAAATATGCACCTAGAAGTTAATTTTTTTTGCATTTTTTAAAACTGAAAATAAGTATTTGTTTTTAATTTTGCAGCATTCCTGGGATAAACATTTTTAATACATGAAAATAACATGATATTCTGAGCTTAAACAAAACTGAGATAGAAGCTTTAATTTTAATCTATTAGAAAGTGTACATCTATAGAAGGTTTGGCTACTTATTTTAGAGGATAATGTTGTGTTTCTAGTTTTTTCTACCAATCACAACAGTGTTTTTTTTGTTCATAACATTTAATACTTTTGGAAGTTATTGATATTTTTATGTTGTCTATTGTAATCTTGTTTAAAGTTTAATTTACTTTTGTAATCTTAATCTAATTAAAGTGAAACTCGGTGATGATTTAGACTATCTCAAAGTGAAGAGTAAGTGAAAAAATACATTTTGTTTTATATTAATATGTTGTGTTAATGTAGTTATCTGATTATCACAGGAAGCACTATAACATCATAATTCTGAAAACCAAATACTGGGTAGATCAAGATTATTTTGTTGATTTCATTGTTAATTTTATTGGGTGGGCAAAGTTTTGTGGCTGTACTGTAGGGACTTTAAAATACTATACTGTCCATTTTAATGCTGAACATGACCCTGGTTTTCAATCTGAAGTGGATAAGTTAGGGTTGTGTGGATATAATAACATCTGTATTTAATATGATTTTTATCACAAATGTTAAGCCTATTATTTTATAATCGATTGCCAGTTTTTGATATTATAAATAACCCTTAGTGTTATATTGTATATATATAAATAGCATTTCATAGACATTTTTCACTCTCATCGTCCAGCCCAGTTGGATATTACTTGTTTAAAATATTTAGCTGTGAAAGACATACTCAAAGAAAATGTTTTATTGGCCATAATGCTATTTCATTAGTTAATAGCTTTTTTTAACATAAAATCTCACTTGGCAGTTTGTTGATTCATATAAAGATTACTAGCTTGGTAATGACTGTTAGCTAAGCAATTGGCTACACCTTACCTTTGCTGATTGGAGTTCTGTAAAGTTAAGCCTACAAATTAACACTTTCCTGTAGAATACTATGACACTACTTTCTAGATAGTGTATTTTATATTTCTAAATGTAAATACATACTTATAAGTGTCCTTCCCTGTGCCATGAAGTTAATGCTGAAACTCTGCTGTAAAACACAAAGTGCCAGATCTGTGATATGAAATAAATTTATTGTTGGTTACCATTCATTTTGATGTGACATTTGTACTTGCAGGGATCACCTTCTACATAGGATGATGTTGCATATTGCTTCTAGTCCAATTACTTCTAGCATGTACGAGGAACAGTCATTCTTGCGGGATCCCACCTTAGTCACCTTTCTGGTACAGATCTTGGAAAGCTTGTCAGAGTTCAATATTTCTTTGGAATCCTCACTTACAAAAGGTGTAGAGAGCTGATATTGTTTTAGCTGAAGGTTTTATATTATTTCTCACAAGCTACATACTAAAATTTCTTCCTGTTTTATACTAGTTGTGTTAATCTTTTTATTATGTGAAAACATTCTGTTTCTCATTTACAATTCATGTCAAACTATTCACGTACAAAAATGGTCCATATGTATATAAATATCATTATTTAGAAATCATAAACATTACCATAAAAACTCAATTCTTTTATACTAACTTCTTACAAATCAAATATTGAACATTGAAATTTCCATTACAAGCCATATTTTTCATTTGTTGTTTAATGCTAGCTTCCAGTCAATTCTGGTTAATTGAAATATAATTTCAAGATATATGTGTCATAATAACAAAATGAAATAAGCTGATGGTATAATGTAACAGATATCAGTGTTTGAAAATCTCATGAATGAACAAAAGTAAATATAAGCAAAAAAGTTGATAAAGGACTTAGAAGATTAGGAAATGTTTTAGTGTCCTGGTAATATTTTGAAGTAAAATTCTTTGTCAGTAAAGTACAAGTAAAACGATAATATTGTGGTGGTTTTACACTACTTTTATTAATTCAGAACAAGTTCTGGGTTAATGTTTGTTTTTAGTTAACTTATTAAAGTTCTTTATTCTCTTGTTGTTTTTTGTAATTCTGTTTCCAAAATATACAAGAAAAGATTTTATTACTGACTTTGTAAAGTTACTTTGAATAATTGATTGAGAACTAGAAGATAATAACCATTCAAGTTAGGTTTTTATAGTTTGTAAAAAAAAATTATTATAATGTTCTTTTTTTGTACAAGGTCGTTACATTTTCTCAAAATTTATGATTGTGATTTATATTGTTAAGAAGCTTTTTGAGAATGGAAGTTTCATATAAAGAAATTCCTATAAAAATCTAAATAACATTAGTTTTTTTTATGGCACATTGAACAAAGACTCAAGTGCAAAGTTAAACAGTTATTTCTTATGGCTGGTACCAAAATCGTGTTGATAAGGCATGTTCTGAAAACTAGCAACTGTTAAAAAAGATTGGAATAATTGATGTAAACATAAACTATGTGATACATGATCTGTAAACTTGTTTGTTTTCTTGTAATTATTCAGTAGTTTTAATGTGTGGTGTGGTTTATTTTTTTGGTTTTCATAGAGCCAAGTATGTTGTGTGTAAGAGTACAAATTGGGTTTATTTGTTGCACTTATGAAAGTTCTATTACAACTTTGGAAGAAAAAGGTAAATCATAATTTGTTTTTCTTTTCTCATATTTGAGTGTGAGATTTAGATTGTATGTCTGTCCATTTCAAATTATATTCATAAATAACCGTGTTTATATAGAAGGTTCACTGTGTAGATATGTGTGCGTGTATATATGTATATATTTATAGATAGATATACACACACATGCCATTTCACTGTATTTATTGTAGTATTATATTTGATTTCTCGATTCAAACATTATCCTAACTACCACATACATGTTGTGCAATATTAAAATTTATTATTTATGCCCTGTAGGATTAATAAAATCAATATTGATTTAAATACATTACAAAGATAATTTTATAAAATATTGAATGTGATTGGAAACTTGAGAGTATCAGCTTGTTCACTAAATACAGTCCAACTTCTCAAGAAAAGTGATTTATCATAATGCAACATTTATACTCTAGGTTATTTATGCTATTAAGTAAATCATGAAGAAATGTAGATGGCATGTGAAATGTGGAACATAATTTTTGTATTTTTTTTTAACATTTTGATATTTTACGATATAAATTATGTCCAAGAATTTTGCCTTCAAATTGGTAAAGGAAATGATATTTTTACTTTCAAACTACTAATCATGTATTATGATGAAATTTATTGGTAGTAACCTAGTGCATGTTTTTACTTTTTTTTTTTAAAGTTTGTTGATAGTTTACGACGACAACCGAGTGACTTTAGGTGTGACAGTTTTTACACTGAAGGTGTGTTTGGGTTTGGCTTTATAAGCTAAATGTATTTGCATTCCAGTCGAGTTCTTTATCTACAGTATTTTTAATACAGTATTTCTTATATAATCGTTTTTTTTTTAGTCTATAGTAGAGAGACTCTAGTAGAATAGGATTATTTCGAGTTTTGTGTGAATACTCAGTATTTGCTTAAGTCAGTGTGAACTATTTAGAAAAAAATATATATTCTGACTACTGCACCTTAGAAGGATTGACATAATTTATTTTCATCAAGTGTACTGTAAACGTTTATTCCGTCTCTTTGAACGTATTGTCAGTTATTTCAAGAACAATCAACTTGTATGTAATTGTCTATACATTTGCTGTAAAAATATGTATCACATTCGATAAAACAATTTCCTCCTACTTGTGTCAATATATAGTGTGTCTTATTTGTACGTTACACAAACAATTATTTACTTTCAATATACCAAGATTTAGTTCCATTTCAGAATAAACTGTGTTCATCATTGTGTTTTTACATTTGTTGACAGGTGAATTTTGATTTGAGAAATATTAAGGGCCATTATGAATAGCATACTGAGCATATTATGTTCCAATTGAGTTTGTGAATTCTGGTCTGTGTTATTGTATTGAAAGAAAACCTTCTTCGAAAATAGATATGATGCGTGTTTAGATATTAACATACACACTTCTCAAAAAACCTTACGTGACTGAATAAAGAGTTTCAAAAATATGATAGGTCTAATACTGATATCATAGCATTTAAAGCTGAATAAATTTTAAAATTATACTGAAATATTAAAATTAACCTTAGAATATCATCCAGTTATCAAGAGAGTAGCACACTAGCGACACAAAATCTAAATGTTTTTGTATGTTTTTATAAAAACATACACTTACTATACTATAGCGATATTTTTAGTACTGGGACTAATTGGCTGGTTTCAACTTTTATGTTGTATATTCAATATGTTGCCACTCAAAGATTTTCTTCATTTTCTAACTTATCTATTATACGTAGTATTGAACATTTGCTCTTAGATGTAAACATGGAAGAATATTTTTTTACGTGATTTACTGATATCGCACTTGTTGAATTAATGTCTAACCCTAACGTTGGATCGGCGCTTCTGGACTTACCAAGACCGTATATTAAACGTCTAATAATATAATTATTGTTTTTCAGAATCTATTTATTCAAGTTGTAACTACTTAAACCAGATAATTGTGTGTGTTAAACTGCTGAAGGATTATGTCTCAACAATTTACCATTTGGTTCGAAAATTATTAGGATGTGGAGATTAAACTGTTAACAAAGTTGTAAAAAGTTTCTTCCCTAAGCACTAAATTCATTTACGATTGCTTTCGTATTATCGATGTTTTAGAATAAACAGTAATGGAAATGTTATATATAATGATAATTTCAATTATTAATACTTTTAATTTTTCGGAAGTTACGTATTTCGAGGAAACTAAAACTCAACCTCGCAATTATTATTACTGATTAAATGTATTTTTTTCATTGTGTGACTTGTATTCGTAAAGTGAATTTATAAAAACCCTTTTGTGGTTTTCTCTGAGTAGATACGCTTGGTGATTTACCACTAAAAGTAAAAAGTGTCCATTAAGTAATTTATACTGTCACTAAAACAACTATTAGGAACTGAACCGATAGTATACAAGAAATTAGTGTTAACTGCAAGAATTTCAAAACTGTATTATTAAATGGAGTTTTAACGATGTGTCGTTAACTTTGAAATTTCTTTGTATTTCAAACAAAGTAAGATACACCATGGCCAAATGGTTAAGGCGTTTGACTCGTAATTTGAGGGTCGCCGTTTTGAATCCCTGTCGCATGGTCGTGGAGGCGTTATAATATGACGGTCAATTTCGTTGGTAAAAGTTGCCAAAGAGTTGGCGATGGGTAGTAATGATTACCTGCTTTCCCTCTAGCCTTACATTGCTACATTAGGGACGGCTAGCGCAGATAGCCTTCGTGTAGCTTTGCGCGAAATTAAAACCAAACAAACAAAAGAACAGTTTTACCACATTTAAAAGGTAAGTAAAAATGCATGCGTGAAAACTAGTTATCTTTACGAGGCATGCATTAAGGCACGGAGTCCCTACATTAGGGTCGGCTAGCGCAAATAGCCCTCGTGTAACTGTGCGAAAGTAAAAGAAGTGTTTCATACACATACAGTGCATTTTAAGTTTTGTGGCGACCATGACTTCTCGGATAATTGCCTTGTGAGTATTCCATTTCCAAATATCACTCATAATCATTTATACACCTTTCGTTTTACGAATATTTCTAACATAATTCAAGTTTGTTATAGAAAAATTTTAAACAAACGAAACTATTTCGGGACAACAATGTAAGACGATTATCTGTCAAACTTACTTGACGTGTTTTGACTTTAAAAGCAACTTCTCATTCCTGCTGCTTAGAATGCAAACATTGAAGTTTTCTGTATTAAAAATAAAAGTCGGCTTTCCATACTATATTTAACGACTTGTTTGGCTCACGCAGAAACAACAAACCCACCACACAGGTTTTTGCGTAACATACACCTGAAAACAGGCTCAAATATATTTCGTTTTCTTGTGTGTTTTTTAACGCAGTGGTAATAGATAAGCATCTTAAGTAGAACGTAATAACCATATATTTTTCTTTTCAAATTTAAATGCAAAAGAAACCTCATAATTTACTGGTTGTGCCATTTTCTTTAAATTTATAAATTGCCCACAGTCACTTCGACTTGTTTAGAAACGCCATTAAGGATTCATTAAGTATGCTAGCACACCAGAGATTCACAATTATAAAATACAGACATGTAATTACTAGCATGTCACTTATTTTTCAGAACAAACCAGATGATTTTTTTTTTCACAAGAAAGTATCTTGATATTTCATTATAATAAACAAAACTTCAATAACAGGGATTAAGTGTAAACGTAGCTATTACAAGTTGGTTTCTGTATCCTAAGGCTTCAGAATTAGAACATTAATCACTATCTCCATTCTAACTGCTGCAGTTATTACACGAGCATGTTTCGTATACTGCTTTGTGAAGACGTGATAACAAATCGTTAAAATCCTGTCTAATTCTTAAGAACAAATTCGCATAGCCTCCAGTGACACAGCGATATTTCTGCGGAATTACGCTGCGAGAAACTAGGTTTCGATACCAGTGGTGGGCAGAGTACAAGTAGACCTTGTTTAGTTTTGTGCGTAGTAACAAATTTACAAGACAACAAACAGTGGACTATTTCAACAGAAAATGTTTCAGCTGGTTATAAATGCACGAGTTGATAGGAGTTTTGCATAAAATAGTCTTTACAATTTCATAATGATAATAAAAGGAATTTTCTTTGTGTGTGTGATTTATTTTTGATATGTGTGAGCTACCTACCAGAAACAACTATAACGCAGAATTAACATAAGAACCTCGTTATGATTTACAATAAGATGGTATACAACACGTAATTCTGTAATGATAACAAAATTGAGCTGTAATGTATATGAAAAGTCAGTCTATAGTTGATAGAAAACATTAATGAATGAATCCACTTCTGTGTTTGTAAGTAAAAAGCTGACCTCAGTTTCAGTCTTCAAGACCACGAGACTTGGTATGACCAGGTGCTTGGAGCGCTCGACTCGTAATCTGGAGGTTTTGGGTTCAAATGCACGTTACACCAAACGTGGTCGCCCCTTCGGCTGTGAGGGCGATATAATGTTACGGTATGTCTGATTTTCGTTGGAAAAAGAGCAGCCCAAGAGTTGGCGGTGGGTGGTGATTATTAGCTGCCTTCCCTCTAGTCTTACACTGCTAAATTAGGAACAGATAGCCTTCGTATAGCTTTGCGCTAAATTCTAAAAAAAGCAAGACCACAATAACAGGGATATAATTTCAGTCCTTTACGCACAATATTTGATTGAAGAGGGGATTTTAATTTGTGATATCAGAAGCAAGCATATACAGTGCAAAGCGTAATCAGTATCTTAATGCTACTGGAATCTAAAGCCTCCCCCCCAACAAAATGTAAAATATTTTTATATGGTCACCTGGAACCACCATCAATTTATTGGTACAGTTAAGAATTTGATGGATAAGAGCAAATTCGCAAGGGTATAGCGTTTTTTTATAAAACTATTTATAAGTGTTTTGAAGAGACTTTTTACCAAAAGGCCCCCCAGTGGCTCAGCGGTATGTCTGCGGACTTTCAACGTTAAAAACCCGGTTTCGATACCCGTGGTGGGCGGAGCAAAAATAGCTCGTTGTGTAGCTTTGTGCTTAATTCAAAAACGTCTTATAAAGGTGAAAAACATCAATGAAAATTGTTAAAGTGTCATCTGATGGGTTGAAAAGATTTTTCAATAATTTTTGACACACAATTATTTAATGTGCAATTGTACTATTGTTTTTAAATGTTCGAAGATGCTATTGTAAATATAATAATAAATATGTTAAAATACGCATAACAATAAAATAGCATAAAATCCTGATAGTGTTTAAGCACGAGACTCGAACCTAATAATTCAGTGCTATGATAATTTTGATACCCTATCTTTTGGACGTACAATACTTTTCAGTACAAGAGTTATTAATTGGTTTATTTAGTTTTCATAACAAACGTGTTAAAACTTCACTATTTTAAGAGTGTTAGTTGTGATAAGTCTTGTTACGTAAATCGAAAAGAGTTGAACGTTGTGTATGCAGTTTAATTGTTGTATTAGGCATTTCTAATATTGTTGACATCATCTTATTCGGGGCCTCCACGCTTTTCTCGTTATGTGTAATATTACTAGATAGTTCTATATCTTTCTTTTGCATTGTATAAATATTGCGGATACAACAATTTAAGTAATTTTGTAAAGTTAATAAATTTAGCTTGTGAATGAAAGATAATTAGTTAAGTCACAACGGGCGATATCTAGAGTAGTTTCACAGAATATTATAATAGTAATAAAGAAGAATATGTCGCATCAAAGGATGTTACAAAGTGATGAACCTGCCTGTCTGAACCTTGACGAAAAGGAAATAGTTATTTAATGTACTAGATACAATTATGGTAACCCACAGGGTAACGTAAGTGAATTTATCACAATTGTATTGTGATAAAAGAAGCGAGAAGATATAATAGCCTGCGTGAACTTTTGATGAAAAATATAATTAGTGATTAAAGCTCTAGGTTTAGCTATCGGAAACACTAGTGCAACAAATTTTTGTATATACATTTGACTTATTTTGAAACAATTGCGTTGCGTGCTGTCCAATTATTGTTGAAATTTTATCGCCAACAAGTCAGAAACACTTAATGTATAAGAATCCGGAGATTTAAAAACTTGACAAAGTCGTTGAAATTGAATGCTAACAAATATATTAGAACAATAAGACTGAAATGCGACAAGTCATGTTTGTTGTCTAAAATGTTCCGAGATTCTGGTAAGGCAATTTTATGATTTATTATACGTTGTTGTGGTCAGAAATGTTACTACTTTTGTGAACATTTCACCTATATACAGCAAGCATCAAACGTCACAAACAATATAGTGTATAACAAATTCTTATTAACAGTAAATGCATTGTTAGGACACATAAGTAATATTCGAATGTCATCGTGTTAACATGTTACACAACGTAGCCGGTTGCAAGATGAAGAATCAACAAAAGAAAAATATCCTGAAGAGTCAATTGTTTGAAAATGCAACAATGGTTTGTTCAATACAATATCTTTAGTACCATTATTGGTTTGTAGAATATGAAAGTTGTCCATGATTATTTTAGTGATTTGAGGGTGTACAACTGAGAGATAGGAAATAGTTAAAGTAAGCTTATTACGTTTTCCTTTTTCTAAAATTTTCCAGGGTATAAAGAAATGCTAAGTTACATGAGAAAACCATAATTGAAGAATCTATGGGACAATAAAATTAACGGAAGAACATGATTTATCCACGAAACAAAGTTACCAAACAATGGGTAGTCGTATTCAATAACATCCTGTTATGTCTCTTTCATCAACCTCTTAAGATACATAAGCTTATAAAGAAGAAGATCCTAAAGCTTATAAATCGACGCATCGAGATTCAATTATATATTGTTGGTTTACTAGTATATTATAAATCTCGGAAGCTATAACTGATAAATGCGTATCAATTGGAAAACAAGAGATATTTGATCAGGAATGTTCATAGATTTCGAACATTATAAGCCGTTTAACTTCAGATAATTAACATCAGACATTAGTATTTATACAAGGACTTTACATATTTTCTCGGTGAAAAATTAGCTTCTAAACGGCGCGAAACCAGTCAAGAATAGATTTGTTTTAAATTTCGCGCAAAGCTGCTTGAGGGCTATCTTCGCTAGCCGTCTCTAATTTAGCAATGTAAGACTAAAAGGAAGGCAATTAGTCATCACCACCCACCGTCAACTCTTGGACTATTCTTTTACCAACGAATAGTGGGATTGGCTGTAACTTTATAACTCTCCCACGGCTGAAAGGGCGAGCATGTTTAGTGCGACGGGGAGTCGAACGCCGCAACCCACCTGGCCATTCCGGGACCAAACAAACAAATAAGTTTGTAACGGTAATTAAATTTTATCGTTTTATTTCCCTTTGAATAATGTCTAAGTACTGTCCCCGTTATTATAAGTTGTAAATCACTCGGGAGGCGTGCAGCTCACATTACGCTACCGAATTACATTACCCACATGCTGCTCGCGTGCTTGCCTTGTGAAACATTTTATTATATTATTATCATTTATTTTACCTCATCTAATTTTTAACTAACCTAAAATATCCTTATTTTTTACATTTTAGTCACATTTATAACAATAAATAAAAAACAAACATGAAAAACAAGAAATAAAATACCTACCCAATCTTCTTGGCGTCATATGTCGAGGGCATTTAAGCTTACCTTTCTATACTAAGGTAGTGTTGCACTAAATAATTTATTTAATTAAAAATAACACAAACTAACAACATCTAAAAAGTAGACAGTTTTTCTCTACCTCTAACAACGTTTTTTGGTTTCTAACTGTGTGACAAAAGCCGTCATAAATTATTCTAAAATAGTCATTGAGTTTGCCGCTGGAGCATTGCTTGTACTCTGAGTAAAATTGACTGTTATCTTTTCAGAACACGGCCTGGCATAGCCAAGCGCGTAAGGCGTGCGACTCGTAATCCGAGGGTCGCGCTAAACATGCTCGCCCTCCCAGCCGTGGGGGTGTATAATGTGACGGTCAATCCCACTATTCGTTGGTAAAAGAGTAGCCCAAGAGTTGGCGGTGGGTGGTGATGACTAGCTGCCTTCCCTCTAGTCTTACACTGCTAAATTAGGGACGGCTAGCACAGATAGCCCTCGAGTAGCTTTGTGCGAAATTCCAAAACAAACAAACAAACTTTTCAGAACACAGCGTTATGCAATACATCATTAGATAGATGAAAACCTTGACTTTTTATTGGTTATAGTTAATGTATAATTAAACTCAAAAGAAAAATATAAACATGTCCTGAAAAAGAGATTGAGACAGGTGGGTGTGATAGGAAGAGTTTGATTTTCTACTGATGGCTCTATAACTGCTCCACAATGGCAAAGCAGTATGTTTGCGGATTCCCACCACTAAAAACCGGATTTCTAAAGCTTTGTGCTTAAGTTTCAAACAAAAAGAGCTTATAACCAAATGAAATTGAAGGCAATAAAAACGATTCTATAATAAGAAATTTACGTTTAATTTTTTACTCTTTCAAGAGGTGGGGAAAAAACAGAGCAAGTAGGTATTTCATGTTTATTGGCACAAAACTACTAGGCTATCTGTGCCAAACAAGATAGTTTACTATAATGGTATATGGAAATTAAGGTAAAAATGCGTAAAATATATAAAATTAAGACCTGCCAGGAAGACTGAAGCATTAAGTTCGAACTTGTTGTCAGTCACCCGAAGTTGGCCTTTCCAATTGTGGGTTCAGGTCAAAATAAAAGTTAAAATGTGTAAAAGAAATCATGCTAAAACAGCATATAGTATAATAAAGTCCTTAAATTAAGTTAAAAAGACCACATAAAGATGGCATAATAATAAAATATCCATGATTGTGACCTGAGAGCCAAACAGACCACACATTGGTACATCAGTATCAGATAAAAGGAAGTGGTGAGTTAAAACAACTTCCTCCCTTTGATCTTTACAGAAACAAGATGGCCAAAGAGCTAAAGAAGGCTTGATTTGAAGAGGCTTATTATTTCGTTGCTAACTTCATGTCGACTGCTAACTGGTGTACGGTCGGGTTTTGATAGCTGTACCATAGTCCGTATATGGAACAGGTTCGGTGGTGATAAGAACCAGAGCATGCAGACTTTGCCGCTCTGTTAGCTAGCTCATTTTCACGGATACGAATGTGACCTTGTATCCAAAAAACTGGACAGGGATAGATGATCGAGAGAGATTGGCCAGTTTGTTTTGGATATTGATAAGAATTAGATGGTAACTAACATGGAATGATGTCACGGCCAATAGACAGCTGATGGTACAATTCGTATATAGCATAGTTTCAATATGATTCAGGGCAAGAGAAATGGCATAAAGTTCGGCAGTGAACACAGAAACTGTAAAGGGGATTCTGTGTGCTACAACTGAACTGTAGCAAATCATGGCAGAGCCTCCAGAGCCTCCTGATTTTGAACCTCTCTATTTTTGGGAATGGATGGATCGTTTGAAAGATGTTCAGCAAATAAAGAGTGATATTTCCAATCAGGAGTATCTGACTTCCTCGTATGACTCAAAGATAGGTCACAGTTGGGGATGGTAATTAGCCATGGTGGAAGAGGCCGATCTGTGGATACTGCTATGTATTAGACATATCCAATTTTTCTGATTGTACCCGAATATGAAGGCTAAAAGGAACAATGGCAGGTTTTCTATTATAGAAAAATGTGGCCCACTGAGGATGAAAACACAACCCCAAGTAGAATGCTGTGGTAAAGATCGAAGTTTGGAAGCATACATAAGAGACAGTTGCAAACGGCAAATATACAGAGAAGACAATATATCTAAAGGAAATATGTCGCATGTATTATAAAAGGGGAAATTTAGGATTTTTAAAAATATTTCCTTGTAGAATTACGAGCTAAAAACCAAAATAATATTAAAAGAGATATTGTCAACTAAAGTTTTATGCTGTATTAACTGGTATAATATAAACAAAAAGTAGCTTAATAAACGTTTGAATGTAAGACATGAAAACTTCGTGTCGTGTGTAATGAAGGATATCCCGGGTAAAGAGTTAAATTCCTTTTAATTTAGTAATCTATTTTTATATGTCATTCACCCTATGGAGTAGTTTTTTCTCACGGTATGTGAACTTAGTTATCTTTTACCCTGACAATTAAATGATATATAGAGGTAGCGGCATTTTAAATATTTCATTTGAGAATGACTAACCATATGAGTAGAGCTAGTTTCTTTGGGTGAGCCTGGCGTTAATAATATAATTAGCTTATTTGAAAATTATCCATTTTGTAACACAATTTCAGCAAAATTATTTGAAACGTAATTTAGATTCAATTTGGAACTTGAAATCACCAAATTAAAACTAACTCTCCAATGAAAGGAAATCTTTAAACTCTATATTTCTTTAGAATACGCATAAACGAAAACAAACAAATACGGTATCTCCATATTATACAGCATTTCACAAAAAAAGATGACTTCGCGTAGAACTTTTAATTATTTTTGGATCCCTTCTGAGCTTGTGGAGGAGAGGCTGTCTTTGTCGAATTCTTCAAATGACGCCCCGGTTTTCTGCCTTTCTAATAAGTGTCTATGAATAATATCAGAACTACATATTTATACCATATGTGATAAGTATCTGTGAACAGTAAGTTATGTATGAGATACCGTTATACTTTTCAGTTCCTAAATAAGCTCATAAATGGGAGCTAAGAAATTTCATATTTGAAACTTTTTCCCCTTCTCTTAAATCCAAAGGATGTTGTTGTTTTGAATTAAGCACAAAGCAACACAATGGGCTATCTGTGCTCTGCCCACCACGGGTATCGAAACCCGGATTTTAGCGTGTAAGCCCGCAGACATACCGCTGAGCCACTGGGGGGCAAATCCAAGGGAAAAGAAACTTTCAGTTTAAATGCTATTACTTCAATTATAACATGGTAAAACTTTACTTTTAATCAGCCCCCTAGTGGCTCAGTGGTATGTCTGCGGCCTTACACCTCTAAAAACCGGGTTTCGATACTCGTCGTGGACAGAGCAGAAATAGCCCCTTGAGTACCTTTGTACTTAATTTAAAACAACATCTACTTTCCATTGATGATGATGATAATAATGAAACATGTACTGAATTCAATTGCAAATTTCATCAATGTAATACAACCCTTTCTTCGAAAAACAAAAATTTGATAATTTCTCCTGTTAAAAGACTACTGCACATGAGGACAAGTGACGTCATTAAAATTATGTCATCTATAAAACTTACGCATTACACTGCTCAGAGTTCAATATGCCTATCACATCCAATCTTTGTAATATACAAGTTTAATATTCTTCTTACAAATTCCCAAAAATGAATATTTTTCAAGAAATGTTGGTAAACTCTGGTATTCAATATTTCAGAACTGTGTAAATAATCCCGCTGTGTGTTTACACGTTGTTACGTATTTTTTTATGTTTTATGTTCTTCGTAGACTAAACGCAACAGAAAAACGCAGATAACAGCTTGTATAATTTATTACACTAAACTATTAACAAATATAACAGATATAACATAAATTATATGATAACAGTGACAGATATTAAGTTACAACATTCGAAATTAATTACAAAACAAAATAATACTAGTTTCAAACTTCAAAATTAATCACAATACAAAATGGTACTGGCCTGTATCTAATATAATGATCTAAAATGAAAGTCTCAAATTCCAGTCTAGGGTGTGAATTTGGTCCCACGAAGAAATTCCGAAGCTTAAATGAAGAAGTTCAAAAACAGTTCACAGTTCAATAAATTCGCCGACTCTCAGCACAAGCAGTAATTCAAATAAATCGTAGAGATTGACGAAATAAAATCACAGCTTCCGTAGATCTAATCTAACTTCAGTCACAAATCCAAGTTGAATAATCACAGCAAACACTTAATCTTTCTCAAATAACTGACTCTTTTCTTTTGAAATAAAACTAATGTCTGACTCTCCTTCCTTTCTTCGAATAAAAACTGATGTCTGAATCTCCTTGTCTCTCGCATCTTCGTCTGTTTATATATTGTAGGCTTAGACCCCTCGAATAACCGCGAACTTTCTACAGATCTCCAGAGCAATCCGCGCATGTCCGTTCTTGCACGAGACTACACGTCTAGACACGAAGTCACCAGCACTTCATTTACAAACATATGATTTGTCTACTTAATTCAAGAAAATTCTAAAATGTTACCCTAAATGAATAACAACATATTAGTTTAAACTTCGAAACAATAATATAAATAATGAAACATAGATAATAGAAATGAAAATCCAAACACAACACGACATGCCGTCGTTTACAAAATATTTACACATTTACATAACACACGTAGAAGGGTTAATACATTTTCACCTTAAGAACATTAATTTATAATCATTTCTGAAGCTATTACTAAAGCAACGGTTCGCATTTCTGGTTGTGAAAATGGTAAAATCTTTCAAAGCAGTGGTTCTTAACCTGGGTTCAATGGAACCCTAGGACTTCCGTGAGTCCTTCTCAATGCATAATTTGCAATGCCAAGTTGAGCAATTCTAGTCAAGCACCGGCAAAACTAAGAGAACATTCCCTAAAGCCTAGGTTCGATGAAAGACTACTTTGCCTGTTCTCGGCTTTGTACCCATTGACAAACCGATCCTCACACCATCGTACGAAGTTGCGTACTTAATTGCAAAGCGGAGCAAACCACACACCATTGGTGAAGCACTCGTAAAACCAACTACGTTGAAGATGGCGAATATCATGGTGGGAAAAGCTGCTGAAAATAAGTTATCCCAAATTCCTCTTTCAAATGACACCATCAGCAGCAGAATGGATGACATGAGCGATGACATCTTGGATCAAGTAGATGCAGATCTGATTTCAAGCTCAGCAAAATTCAGCCTTCAACTCGACGAGACCACCGATGTTTCCAATCTAAGCGAGCTTGTTGTATTCGTGCGCTATGTGAAGAACGACGAGATAAAAGAAGATTTTTTATTTTGTCAGCCTCTTACAACAACAACTAAGGCAGCCAACGTGAAGGAACTTGTGGATGACTTCTTCAGAGACAACGATCTTTCGTGGGATATAGTTTCTGCAGTTTGTTCGGACGGAGCTCCAGTCATGCTGGGACGAAACTCTGGTTTTTGTGCGCTGGTGAAAGCCGATGCATTGTAACGCACTGTGTTCTGCACATACATGCGTTGGCAACAAAATCATTGCCTTCAAAACTGGTAGAAATATTAACATTTGTAGTAAAATGTGTGAACTTTTTGCGAAATAGTGCCCTGAAGCACCACATCTTCAAAGATCTGTGTAATGAAATGGACTCTGAATTCGAGGTACTTCTGTACCATTCTAACGTTCGGTGGTTATCCTGGGGAAAGGTGCTGAATCGTGTTGTTTCCATGCGTGTCATGCAGATTGCGTCAACAAATCTGAGATCATTTTCATTTTGGTGTACATGGCCGATATCTTCAATCCTCTCAATCAACAGATGTAGGGAGGTAGAGTCAACATCATCGAAGCGGAAGAAAACCTGAAGGCTTTTCAAAAAAGCTACCGTTATGGAAACAACGAACAGAGAATGATAAATTCGCACACCTTTCCCTGCTGGACGACTGTGTAAGTAAGATCAAAAATGTGTCGGAAATCGGAGACATTTCTGTATCCGTGCAAGCAATTTCCGTGCACTTAGGTGAGCTCGCAAAGTTTCTCGACGGATAGTTCCCCACCAGAGAGTCATATCTAGCATGGGTGAGACAGCCGTTCACATTTAGTGTTGCGATAGTAGATGTCAATGATAAATGCCTTGACAAAATTATTGAAATTCAGCAGAGCCAGGTTCAACAGTAACTTTTCACAACAACAACACTCTCAACGTTTTGGTGTCACCAAATCGTCTCTTATTGCTAAGAAAGCCCTTGAGATACTCATACCGTTTGTTACAACGTATCTTTGCGAGTAATCCTTTTCGAGATGGTAAAAATAAAAACGAAGAAAAGGAACAGACTTTATTGCGAAAATTATAAGAGAGTGGCACTTGCCAAGGTGAAGCCGCACATTTCTGAACTTGTCTCTGAAAGACAACAGCAAAAGTCACATTGATTTGCAATAAATATTCATTGAGTTATGGTTTTCTTTTTGTGTGAAATTCATGTTTTGTTGATTTTGTTCTTTGAGCACAGTGATATTGTGTGCAACTGATGCATGATTCATTTTGTGCACTAATAAAATATTTACTTATGTTTTAAATTTGAAAAAAAAAAAATCATATTTTATTTTTCCAATTACGGAGGGTTCAGTGAATGCAAGTACGAAACTTCCGAGGTTCAGTACCTCCAACAAGGTTGAGAACCATTGTTTTAAAGAGTGAAATAAGCAACTACGATTTGATCTACAACCAGTGAAGCTAGTATGCTTACGTATATCGCAGAACATGAAACTCCTTACATGAGCTGAATTAGAATAGAATGGATTAAAACCATGACGTTTCTGCTAAAAACCTTTACGCATCACACTTAATTTTGTACACTGGTATACATTGTACCATTAATATATACATTTTTATACAGAAAAATTAGCATCATTGGTGTTGAAACCTTGAATTCATATATCGTACGTGAAACACCACATACATGTAACTAATAGCGTCAGATTTCTTGTAAATGAATCTAATCTGTGTTGAAAATTAACGTTTAAAATGAAAGAATAATTTTGAAACAAAGTTACTATTTACCAGTTTGTAAAAGAAAAATAACACATTATCAAAATTACTAGTCGGTAGTGAAGTTATGGGTGTTTATAATGCGCATTGTTCACAGGAATAACCTACTTAGCACGACAAATGGTTAATATATTTAAGAATGCTTTCTTTTCCGTTCCGTAAGTCACGAAGCTCTTTTGACACAGTACCGATCCTCACGTAAACCCACAATGCTGTCTCCTGAAGAAATTAATTATGAAAACAGATATCAAATAATCACAACGTAATTACAGGGATGCAAATCCTTTTGGCACCTGAATCCTGGTATTTCAGTTACTGCAGGCGAATCCTTGTCGTGCTCGCTGTCTAGTTACTACGGTAAAATGGCGTAAGTGAAAATGAAATCACCGGGCAGAAGGGTAGTCGTCTATCATACGTCAATAAAAACTTAGTCAGGGCACGATTTCCCAGGGAAGGTAATTCACGCCTCTGAAAACGAGACCTTTGTTTTCATAACTAACGGTTGATTAACAGAAACTACTGATTACCTTATGACAAACAGCAATTTTAATCAGTTTCGAGATGGGTTCACAAGTTATATGACAAAACGAATGAACAGGAACGAGCCGGTGATCTCATAACGGTTTGTTGAAGCTTCATAGCATTTTGTAATGAAACACTGAAATATACACATACAATGGAACTAAATGATAAATTATACATTGTGTATGTCAACTTAAGGAAAAGTGACGATTAGAGTATATTATGCGTGTAATTTATTACCTCGAAAATAACTCCCGTATCACTGTGCTTACCCTATACTTAAGGAAAGTGATGTGTATGCTATGTTCATGATTCAACATGTTGCAGAATCGCCTCAAAGGACAAGAACGTCAGAAAATTTGTTTCGTTTAGTTTTTAATAATTTTAAAAGTGACACTAGACAGATATTTTGGCACTTTAAATACAGATATGAAATCCGTAAAAGGTAAAGAAAATATTAAAACGAAACGTTGATATATATAAAGGAATAATTCTTACGATAAAGAAGTGTAAGTGATAAATACAACAAATAAAGGTTTTGTTAAAACAAGTGTTCTGTAATCCCAATTTTCACGTCAAATTACTTTTTTATTAGTGAAAATATACAATAAACAAATAAAGGTTCTGGTACTCTAAATGTTGGTATCAAAACTTTCACCATTAGTGGAAATAATATTATAAACATGCGCTTTTATATTGAAGATAATCATATAAATAATGTTATGATATTTTAAATGTTCGCTTCAAACAAGTGTTGATCCGGCATGGCCAGGTGGTTAAGCGCTTGACTCGTAATATAAGGGTAGCGGATTCGAATCCCCGTCACACCAAACATGCTCGCCCTTTCAACTGTGGGAGCGTTATAATGTGACGGTCAATCCCTCTATTCGTTGGTAAAAGAGTAGCTCAAGAGTTGGCGGTGGGTGGTGATGACTAGCTGTCTTCCCTTTAGTCTTACACTGTTCAATTAGGGACAGCTAGCGCAGATAGCTCTCGTGTAGCTTTGCGCGAAATTCAAACCAAACAAACAAAAGAATTTTACCATACACTGTCACATTTAAAAGGCAAGTAAAAATGCATGAGTGAAAACTGATTATCTTTTCAAGGCAGGCATTAGTCACACGAAACTATGTTTGGTACCTATAAATGTATGAACTTAAATGTTCCGTTTTGTAAAGTATGTTTTTTGTCACACTTCTTGTGCAAACCTACATAATAGCTATGTGAGCACAGCGGTATATAATTTTGATATTTCATAAGTCATGTCCGAAGATTTAATACAGGACGTACACCATCTTTTCTGTCTTTGTAGAAGGTTTTAATGATTAAAATATGTTGTAGGACGTGTATCAAAACTAATCCAACTCCACTTTGTCAGATCATTAATCAAATAAACCCTTAAGAAGATAGATGTGTCTGAGGACCACATTAGGCATAAAATACTTTATCAGTTTAAAAAGGCAATAGTGCAATGGTGCGGAATCTCTCAATGAAAGAAAACGTCGAAGGTGGTTTCAGAAGTTCAGACCGGGTGACTACAGCTTAAGTTATGCACCATGTTTAGGTTGTCCTCTTGAGTTTAAAAATGTCTTGCTGTTGGCTGCACTCGATGAAGATTGTGCTATAACAGTTGAAGAACTAGCATAGAAGCTAAATTCAACCCATTCAACAGTTCACTGCCATTTGTAACAGCTTGGAAAGGTTTCAAAACTTAGAAAATAGGTTTCCTATGATCTAGCAGAAGCCAACCTCAGAGCAAGAACGGACATTTGCATCTCTTTGCACTCTCGTGGTCGTAACTCACCCTTTTTGGACAGGTTAGTGACTGGAGTTGAAAAATGGATACACTATAAAAATGTTAAGCGCCGCAGATAATGGCTCAGTTCAGGGAAACTGGCTAAAGGACAGCCCAAAATGGACCTCCACCCTAGTCTTGTTAAATGTTTGGCGGGATATTGTTGGTGTGATCCACTTTGAGTTGCTACCTCTCAATGTACGATTACATCAGACTTCTATTGTCAACAGTTAGAGTGCTTGAATGTTGCAATGAAAGAAAATAGGACTGCTTTGATCAATCATAAAGGTGTGTTACACCAGGATAAAGCACCTCTCCTTCCAGGAAGGATCACATCTACAAAATTGAAGAGCTGGACTGGGAAAAACTTCCACATTCTTGTTTCATCTGATTATCATCTATTCCAAAGTTTGCAGAACTATCTTGATGAAAAAGAGCTTGGAACACATGAATGTGTCAAAACTACCCTTGTAGATTATTCTCCTCCAAATTCTAAGAATTTTACAGAAGTGGCATTCAGAAGCTTGTGAATTGTTGGCAGGAAGTGATTGATAATAATGGAATATACATTATTGATTAAATAACATTAAAAGCGTTTGAAATCCTTTCTCTTTTCCTGAACCTAAAATCGGACATTACTTACGGGATGACCTGATATTTCTTTTTAAAAAATGAATTCACAAAAGCGAAAACTAGTTTCTGAGATCCTTACCCTGATAGAGACGTCACACGTCTGATGAAATTTGTCAGGGCTCTGGTACTATAAAATTAGCACCATACCACTAACGAGACTTTAAGTATAGAACCATAATATTATATCCAAAATTATATCTTATCAAAAGGAACTTTTATTCATCAATATTTTGTAACTTTATATCCATCCGTTTTTAAAGACTGTAACTATGTGTGTTTCCATCTTCAAAATATCTTCAGTAAGTAATTCCTCTTCAATAGATTTTAGCCTCATCACGATTTAAACTAACAATTTTGACATCAACATTGTACATATTAACTTCTTCAAGATAAACTGCTTATCACTTCTACACTCAAGTTGCAAAATGTAGTCCATTTCAGTATGATTTACTTCAACATTTTCATGTTCATATTATTTATAATATCACCATGAAACTGACATGAACCTCATTAACAAAGCTGTTTTATTTGTTACAACAAAACTTTATCCTGTTGTTGATAGCGTGTTAGGATAAATGAAACTTGTCCTCATTAGAATGAATGATAAGCTTGCTGAGCTAGGTTATACTAAACTTATTCAGCATTGGAATGAATTATAGATCTAGAGTGTTACAATAGATCAGATTTACTACTGCTTACAATAGATAATACAACTTGTGTATTAGGACAGATCGAATTTATCATTGATAATATGGATGACGCATAAAATGTGTGAGAATAACTCAATTTTTACCTTTGGTTACAAAGGATGACACACCACATTTCTGAAAATAAACCGAATTTGCCCTTACTGACAATAGATGGCATACTGAATCATTAAGATGGATGAAATGTACCCTCAGTTACAATAAAATGTTTCATCAAGTTTGCTCTCATGATTATAATGAAAGACAAATTCAAATTCAACATGTTAGGATAAATTAAATAATTTACATGTGATATTAAGAAAAAAACTCAGAATAAATACCCTAGAAATTTATACACAACCGATCAGACTGGTTAATCAGTGTAGTGCTGAAGATTGTCCACTAATATTTTCATGAATAGACTGTTTCACATTAAGTTCACTTCATAAAGCCCTGTTTCTTTTTCGTACAATTATTCAAAAACCAGAGGGACACGGCTGAGGTTATTTAATCCTTTCTTTTTGAAAGATTAATAC
The DNA here is from genome assembly GCA_011833715.1 of Carcinoscorpius rotundicauda. Taxonomy (NCBI): domain Eukaryota; kingdom Metazoa; phylum Arthropoda; class Merostomata; order Xiphosura; family Limulidae; genus Carcinoscorpius; species Carcinoscorpius rotundicauda. The sequence goes on from CM022395.1 coordinate 57,076,420, forward strand.
ATGATGCATAGCATGTATTCTTTCAGCGGCTGCAAGTTCTGTTGAAAGGTTAAAAACACAGAATTACAATCCTAATACATTAGTACAAGTTGTCGAGCGTGAATGAAAATATTAACGAAATATTTCGCCTAAGATCTCTTTTAACCATATTATTGTTACTTAGCCTGGAATAAACTTAGCCTTCACATGTATATATTATTAATGTCGTCAGTGACAAATTATCCAATTAACTATGAAAATAAGTTGCTTTTTTTCACGGATTAATGTGCTATTCGCACCCTAGTGGCAAAGTGGTATGTCTATGGACTTACAACGTTAGAAACCAGGTTTCGATACCCGTTGTGGACAGAGCATAGATAGCTCATTGAATACGTTTGTGCTTAATTTCAAACAAACTAACTACAGACTAGTTTGGTAGTTAATGTGAAAATCACGTCGGGTGATAAAGAGTTTCGTGTTTGTTTGTTTTTGACAATGCTCTAACTCTTCGACAAAGAATTATTTCCAGAATATCCATATTATGTTCTGTGCAGCGTCACACAATACACGTCGTGGTACAAATAAAACGAATATACCATGCATGATGGTAACTTAGAGAAGCCTAGAAAAATGTCTGAATTTTGTTAAAGCTGTCCCGTGTCGAATGTAAAGGAAATAAAGGAGCTGAAATCTTATTTCCGGGATCGTGCTAATCTACACGTGATGTGAGCCTATTTAATTAGTTTAAGCTAAGAAATACAAAAACTGTTAAACATACAAATTACAGAACACGAACCACTATAACGTTAGCTCTTGTAAACTGTTACTGAATGCGAATATGATAATGCAATTGTGTTAGTGAGTAGCTGGAACATGTCCATGGGGTTGTGACGAAAGCAAAGGTCAGGCTCTCCAAAGTATTGAACATCAAAGTAATCGTGCCGTTAATTACATGCCGGTCATGGATTTCCCACGAACTTTCAATTAGTGTCATGCACTGGGGCAAGAGTGGAAAATCAGCAATGCAGCCTTCAGAACTGGTAAGCCTAGCAATGTTCGGTTGTCAAAGGAGAAAAGTACACGTAATAATTGAACTCCCATGCTAGTGGGTTGTCATGGTAAACTGGTCAATTCTCGGTTATCAAGGGTGGAAATAAGTCAGAAACCAACTCCTGTGGATTGCTAGAAGTCGGCTTGTATTACCACCTCTTACTGGACACACTTCAAAACAGTTCTTAATACAAAGTATTTATTATGTATCAGTGAAATGAAAGAACAAACTGATCCACAATAGATTAGCATTGGACTATGAATACAATTATTTTTGTTGCTAAAAAGCAGCATAAATTATAATGGATTATTTTGTGGAATTGTTATGCTTATGAAGCATGCTTTTTGTTGTTGTTTTTAATATCGCGCAAAGCTACATGAGGACTATCTGCACTGGCTACTCTATTACCAACAAATAGTGGGATTGATTGAACATTATAACGCACACACAGCTGAAAGGGTGACCATGTTTCATGTGATGAACATTCAAACCCGAGGCCCTCAGATTACGAGTCGGGTGCTCAATCCACCCATGTAACATGACATTGATTATTAAGTTTATATTTTCTTACATAAATTTCTTTTTACTTTGAGATATGCAGTATTTTGAAGCAAATACATTTATCAAGATGAAGGAATGATGAGAAAATAATTTGTTATTAATTTATTAGGAAAATTGTTCCATAAAATGAGAATTTTTTTTTCTATGTTCAGGTTTGAGAGTTATTATTTATGCGTTCCAGTTCTACCCCATCTAGTAGTTATTAGTGTAATAAAATATTTAATATTTGACCTTTGTGTCAGCGGATAAATTAAATATTTTTAGGTTATTGTAAATATTATGTTTTTTTACAGAACATTCATTAATGGATTTCTTTTTTTAGTATTAAAGTATCTTCCTGTTAAATCAGGTTTTAACTGAAAGACATACTCCAACTTCCTATTTTAAAGATTTAGCTTATACAAACATTATTGTGATATACAAAGATATGATAACTCTCAAGTCATTTTCACAGTCATTTTGTGAAATCTGTGAATTTGTTTTGTTGATTTTCGGAGGGAAAAATTGCAGTTTTTTCTTTGGTTGTAAGTAATCAAATATGTAGAAAATAAGAAAAAATACTTTTCTCTACAAACGAAACTTTAAATATTGAAATTTCATGTGGTTACGCTATTGTTTTTGTTATCAACTGAATATCAGCAGTAATGTTTATTTTCTATACTTTTTGAAATATTAAGTCGTTTTAAGACTTAATTGGAGAGCTTAACAAGTTAAAACACTATTTTACAATGCATTAAGGTTTGCAACGATCAGTTAAATTTGTCAATGATCTGTGAAACCTGCGTGATTTCCAGAGGTACGTGTGTGGCTTCTTTGTTTTTATACAAGTTAAAAAGTTGCACATTTGACTGTATGCACTGTCACTCGTTCAGGGATAGAGCCATCAATATTAACGTTATATGCTTTCTAGTTTACTACTGAACCACTGGTTGGTAGAGTTTCAGGTTTTTATAGGGGCGGGATAGGCAGGATTATTTATAGTAGATGCTTGTGACTTGTTGGCTATAAATTTCAACAATAATCGGACAGTATACAATCCACTTCTTTTAAAATCATATATTCAAAACAAGTCAAGCGTATGTAGAAAAATTCGCAACACTATTGTTTATTGTAGTTGTACTGGGAGCTTTAAATAATTGTTTCTTTTTCACCAACGTCCACACAGGCAGGTTCAATTAATTAAAACCTCCCTTTGACAAGACAACTTATTCATCTCTATCTCTGTTATTAAAATACAAGTTGTGAAACTCATTCTAGTAATCGCTTATTACTGCTAAACTGACAATCACACATTTTAGCTTCACCCTTATTTTCACCCGCATTAATTTAACTTACTTGTTGTATTTGCATGTATTTATAACATGCGAAAAAAAATCTAGAAATATGTAGCCAACTAGTAACAACATTATTACACATAACAAGATAAACGTAGAAGCTTCGTGTAAGATAACGTCAACAATATAACAAAAGCCGAGTTTTGCAATTAAACTACACTGCTGGCCAAAATCTTAAGGCCAATGAAAACAAAGAAAAAATACGCATTTTGCGTTGTTAAACTCAACCATTCATTTGAGTAGAGCTTCAAAAGATGAAAATAAAAATATTTTTTTTTAGCATTTAATAGGGAAAATGTCAAAAACTATGAAATTAGCCTAAATACTAGCTGGTCAAAAGTTTAAGAACATACCAAAAATAAGTCCTTAACAGGGTATGAAATGCCCAGCAAGAGGTCTCAGTAGTGAATTGAACGGTTGTCATTGCGAAAAACTCCAAACATTTGCTTTGGCATGGTCAATATAAGCGTTTGCAGAAGGCTGGCTGGAATATTATTTCCAGTGGTGAAGATGGTTTCACGAAGATCATGCACTGTTTAGAATTGACGTCCATTTCTATAGACTTCCCTTGCCAACCACCCCAGACATTTTCAATGAGGTTCAGTTTGGGCGAACACGCTGGATGGTCCAAAAGAATCACGTCATTTGCCATAAAAAAGTCCTTTGTGGATTGCAGCGTTGTCCTGTTGAAAGATCCAGTCATTTCCACACAAGCGAGGGCTTTCAGTCAATAAAGATGCTCTCTCCAACATGCCAATGTAGCCAGCTGCTGTTTGACGCCCCTGTATAACCTGAAGCTCCATAGTTCCGTTGAAGAAGAAACCACCTCAGATCATGATGGAATCTAATCCACAGTGTCACGTAGAAAATGTCTCCAGTAGGATATCCTTATCATGCCAGTAACGTTGGAAGCCATTTGGACCAATCAGATTAAAGTTTCTCTTATCAGAGAAAAAAAACCTTTGTCCATTTTTCTACGTCTCATGTTAGATGCTTCTCAGCAAAGTTTAACCAAGCTGTTTGATGGTGTGGAAGGGGTGTAGCCTTTGAAGACGTTTACGGTTTTTAAAGCCTTTCTCTCGTAAATGCTGTCTTATTGTTCTGTTGCTTTATTTTGCGTCCGTAAAGGCCTTAATCCGGTCCGACGATCGGCTGGTGTCTTGCCGGACAACCCGTCGAATTCTCCTGCCCAACTCCTGCGAAATTTTCTTGGGGTGACCACTTGAAATTCTCGTTTCGTATCCCTCAGGGTCTTTAAAGAAATTTGCAACAGCAGTTTTACTACGCCCAATCTCACCACGTTGAGAGAGACCTTGCTTTTGCAGCTCGACAATTCTGACACGTTCAAATTCTGTGAAATATATAGCCTTTGCCTTGTTTTTATCCAATGTAACACAGGATATTTTGACAACGCTAATGCTTGAACACAAATGACTAAATTTCGTTACATGTTTACCGATTAACGCTTCGTTTCAGTATGGTCTAAAACTTTCGACCAGCTAGTATTTAGGCTAATTTCATAGTGTTCACATTTTCCCTATTAAATGCTAAAAAAGTTTTTTATTTTTATTTTCCCTTTTTTTATTTTCATCTTTCGAAGCTCTACTCAAATACGTGTTGAGTCTAACAACGCAAAATGCATATTTTGTCTTTACGTTCATTGGCCTTAAGATTTTTACTAGCAGTGTACATACAGTGTACGTAACGAAATTTGTCATAACTTTTGCTTTTAAAATAATATCCTTTAACATTTTTGTTATAAAACTAAATAATCATTAAATATTTAATCACTAAATAAATTAAATAACAACTCTTAACGTGAACTGTTTTTTAAATCCAACAGAGGACACATTTGAAACTTCTAGAATCTGACTACAACTTGTTTAAAACTGCAACTTCAAACAAGATAAGTTTGTTTCGAATATATAGATCTGTAGTTATTTATCATAAGATTAACCCATTTTCGCTATAACATAAAAATTTAAAAGCCTCTCACACGTATTTGGTCTAATCAGTAAGACGATATTGACTGATTTATTAAGCGTAAGTCCTTATAATCTCGTCCACTAAACAGTTTTTATCCAGTAACCGGAGCTATTTAAACAACACTGACAGTTAATAAACCTTGAGCCAGCCATTTGTAACCAGAAAGTGTATCCTTGAGTCGTAAACTTTGAGATTGATGTTAAGCTTTTAAAAAAAAGTAATAGCAATTAAAAAACAAGAACAAACAGTTGCAATATTTACTTGGTAGTAGCTGTTACACCTTCTGAATGTTTAACAGTATCTGTACCAACTCTTACCTACTTATTAGTAGGTGTTACACCTTCTGAATGTTTAACAGTATCTGTACCAACTCTTACTTAGTTAGTAGTAGGTGTTACACCTTCTGAATGTTTAACAGTATCTGTACCAACTCTTACCTACTTATTAGTAGGTGTTACACCTTCTGAATGTTTAACAGTATCTGTACCAACTCTTACTTACTTAGTAGTAGGTGTTACACCTTCTGAATGTTTAACAGTATCTTACCAACTCTTATATAGTAGTAGGTGTTACACCTTCTGAATGTTTAAAAGTATCTGTACCAACTCTTACTTTCTTAGTAGTAGTGTTACACCTTCAAAATGTTTAACAGTATCTTACCAACTCTTACTTAGTAGTAGGTGTTACACCATCTGAATGTTTAACAGTATCTGTACCAACTCTTACTTACTTAGTAGTAGGTGTTACACTTTCTGAATGTTTAACAGTATCTGTACCAACTCTTACTTACTTAGTAGTAGGTGTTACACTTTCTGAATGTTTAACAGTATCTGTACCAACTCTTACTTACTTAGTAGTAGGTGTTACACCTTCTGAATGTTTAACAGTATCTTACCAACTCTTACTTACTTAGTAGTAGGTGTTACACCTTCTGAATGTTTAACAGTATCTGTACTAACTCTTACTTAGTTAGTAGTAGGTGTTACACCTTCTGAATGTTTAACAGTATCTTACCAAGTCTTACTTACTTAGTAGTTGTTGTTACACCTTCTGAATGCTTAACAAAAATAATATCATTAGCTCACGTACGGATATCTCTTTAACTAAAAAAAATATTATACCGTTTTTCAAAAATATCATTAAGGATATATAACACAGAGTAAACCAAACACGGAAGACAAAAGAAATTATCGGTTTTAACCTAAACAATAACAGGAAATGATTAACAAAAAAGGTTTATTAGTTCATATTACTCAATAACCGAAAACTTTCTGTACATGTGGACGGAGTATAAATCATTGCTTTCTTTCCAACAAGTTAGGTGTGAAGCATACACCAAAATCATTATCGTATTGACTACATGGCTAAACGTATTTGTATTTACGGTCAAAATTACTAAGCCTATTTACCACTATTCCAATTTTTAAAATACTAATTAAAGAGAAGGCAGCCAGTCAGGAGCAACCTACCATCATAGAGCACACTAAGAGAATCATTGTCACTTTTATAACACATCCACAGTGCACACTAAGTGAATCACTACCACTCTTATAACACACCCACAGCTTAAAGTGCTGGGACTATTATGTGAAATCGCGTGTACTGGAACCTGCTAGTCTGGCCAACTCTGAAACTCAGATCTGTACCACAAAGTAAGCCCAGGCCTGAGGAGAGGGGGTTGAGGGGGGCTACAGTCTCGGGGCTTGGGGAAATATGGGATAAAGAATAATGTGTTCTCATTTTCATAATATATTTAAGGAAAAGTCGCAGTACTGCGGGAAATTGCTTTGCCTCAAAAAATAACTTTTTATCCAAAAAAATGTTAATTCTCAACACCTTTGGCTTCCGCCCACCAGAAAAATTCTTCATACGCCCATGAATGTACCATGAATTTATGAAAATTTCAAAAAAGGGGTCCGGTGACATAATTGTCTCAGGGGCCCCAACTACCTCTCGACACCCCTGGGTAAACCTGTATCAGAGCTGATATAAAAAAGTTTTTTATGGTCAATAAAGTGAAGGAAATTCTCTCGTTATTGAAGTATTCTAGATTTTAGCTTACTTAATTACATAGATTCTAGTTTATAATATTATATCTTATTACCTGATCACCACCTGTTTTTAATTGACGTTGACTAATGAAGAAACAAATATGGAAATCAAAAAACAAATCCTGTTTTTAATTAATTAAGAAAGATAAAAAATGTCGTACATCACAAAATGGAAAAAGTAAATTATGTTGGAAAAAATAACTTTATATTTAACGATAACTTTTGTAAAAAAAAATATATATTATTTTTATTATGCCTCTCGATTCCATGAAGAAACACAGGGCCGCGATTACTTGCGATTCATTAACAGGTTGGTTTTTTAAGTGAGTAGATTGTTAGCCTACTGCACAACCCCCAACCAGGAGGATAAACCTGAGCCATCCCTATTTTTGCAGGGTAAGACCAGAAGGAAGGCAGCTAGTCATCACCACCCACCGCCAACTCTTAGGCTACTCTTTTATCAACGAATAGTGGGATTGACCGTCACATTGTAACGCCCCCACGCTAAAAGGGGCGAGCATCTTAAGCACGACTGGGATACGAACCCGCGCCCCTCGGATTACGAATCGCACACTTAACGCGCTCGGCCATACCGGGCACGTATGTATTATGTTACGTATTATAATTTATCTCGGACGTGTCTCCGATTTATTGTGTCATGTTTGCTTGTTTTATATATTTCGCGCAAAGCTAGTCGAGAGCTATCTGCATTAGCCGTTCCTAATTTAGCAGTGTAAGTCTAGACGGAAGGCAGCTAGTCATCATCACTCACCGCCAACTCTTGGGCTACTCTTTTACCAACGAATAATGGGATTGACCCTCACTCTATACGCCCCCACGGTGGGACGGAGATTCTAACCAGCGACCCAGGCTATTACAGAAGAAGATAGATATCTAATGTCCTCGTAGAAATGTTAACGTCCAAGTAATAAGTATTTATCACAATATCTGAGGCTCATATTATACAGACTTGGCATGTAGATTTATAAACTTCAGGCGAAATTCTCGAAGGTTCACATGGCCCAACAATATTCGAAGATACACTAGTGCTTTAAGGAAAGCACACAAAAAACACAACACGTGTTGTTGATTCTCACTTTAGAGGTTCTTCAAATTTGGTGAACAGATAGGACTTGCGCAATACACATTTAACAATATACGTTACATACACTAAAATGAAAGAAACGTAGTATTAAAATAAATATATAATAGTAAATCCGTTTCGATAGTTATTGAGCAAAGAAGAGATACCAGTTTTAAACAACTTAGCAATGCTAACGAAGCACTTACCGTCAAAAATTAAAACATCTAAAGTACTAGGCCTGACACAATTAAAATATATTATAAAGTACTAGGCCAAAAAGAATTAAATTAGCTATGAAATTACTAGGCCCAAAGCAATGAAAATACAATCCAAAGTACTAGGCCCGAAACAATTAAAATAATTACTAAATTACAAAGTATCCTATACTTAAAATAATTGTTAAGATACTAGGTCAAAAATAATTAAAATAGATATTAAAATTCTAGATTTTATACGACTGAAATAGCTACTAAGATATTAGGTTTCATGGAACTAAAATAGCTACTAAAGTACTAGATATAATGGTATTAAAATAGCTTCTAAAGTACGAGGCCTGAAATAATTTAAATAGCTACAAAAACGCTAGGTCTCATATATAAAATTAAAATAGCTTACTAAAGTTTTAGGCCTCAAGTATCTAAAACAACTAAAGGACAAGACCCAAAGTAATCATAATATTTTCTGAATTGCTGTACCTCATAGCTACAAATTTGTACGTGATTAAGTTGTTCCGGTTTTATTTATTTATTTCTGAGTGATGCAGAAAATATTAACAAACATTTATTTCTGTAACTGGTTGCAAACTACCGAAGTAGTTTAAACAACCATGTACGTGCTCGTGTTTTTTAATAATCGTAGTCATGGCTTTTGGAGGTTTGATAAATTAGTGTCATAAAACACAGCTAAAAGGTACAGTTTTCTCTTAAGTTAGGTGTTTGATGTCTATCAAAATGTTTATCGTACAGGTTAAAAAGCCAAAAGAAATAATATTGATGATATAAATTTTCTCTTCCCGCCATCGACGTCTACTAAGATATGACAACGGTTGTGATTTCCATAGTCAATTGGTGAAGGCGCACTACCCGTTTTTTTTCCTCAAGCTTTTTCAATTTGAATATTATTTCTGTTTCCTTGAATAATGTGAGACTGCTTGATAATTAGATTAGAGTTCTCACTTGAGGCAACCAAGTTGTTTGCGTGCCTGTCCACACCCACAAGGAAACGTTATGATCTCAGAATACAAGAAATATTATCTGTGGTGAATACATACGTGAATAACACGGAACTCACGGCGGTGGCTCTTGGTTTTTGTTTTTTTTCCCCATAGTTTTGACCGTGATACTTATATGTATATCCAGATGACTGTATTAAAAATAAAGTAAATCACTTTCATCTCTGCTTACTTCATAGAACATACAAATGTCACGTGACTGAAAGTTTTAATCGTAAAGCTGTACAAATGTCACACGTGCTGACTCAGTTGAGTACTTTTGTTCGTTGAGCCCCCCAGTGGCTCAGCGGTATGTCTGCGGACTTACACGCTAAAATCCGGGTTTCGATACCCGTGGTGGGCAGAGCACAGATAGCCCATTGTGTAGCTTTGTGCTTAATTCTAAATAACAATAACAATTTGTTCGTTGAAATTATTAAATAAAAATAATTCTTTATTTACCCTCCAATTTTCCTGTGTCTTAAAATAAGCAACTTAAATGAAAAGATATCAACAGATCTTATTACGTTATAAATTTATAACGCTAAAATCAGGATGTGTGATTCGCCCCTCGGTAGACACTGCAGATAACTTGATGTGGCTTTACTACAAGGAAAAACACGCACACGTAAAAAGAAATGTTGTAAAACTTAGGTTTCTTTAAAGTTTGGACACTTTTTAGAATAACAGAATATGCGTATTAAAAACAACAACAAACGAGTACAAGGGAATCTAACTATTGTTTGTGTTTTTAAAACCTACTTAACGTTGTCATGATTAGTTTTGTTTCTTCAAAATTAACAGCAAAAATAATGATTTTGAAAATCTAAAATTACGCAGTGTGTGTACAACGCATAACAGGAACAATAATTAATTAGTTTTAGTAAATACGCTTTAGTGAAAGAAAAATTAATTATTGTCGAATTTTTCTTTCAAATGTTTAGAGCACCAGTACTTATTATTAATAAGAAAAATCAACGGTTTGGGTAATTTATTAGGAAGTAATAAAAAACAGTATTTTCCCAGTTTAACCGATCTGGTTTTAATGATGTAAACACACGTATCTTTGAACAGATAAATATGTTTGTTGTGGGAACTTGAAATGATTGATCAACTAGTCTTAACGTCGTAATGTATGTATAATTATGAGTTTTCTAAAATGAAAAACAAAACCCATCCACAATCATTTTCACTTTGAAAATAGGATTATAAAAATGAGAAATTCAAGGGAAGTAGTTTATTTTTACAGAAGTAAATGTGTCACACTTTCCTTCGAGACCATTTTTTATTATAAACAGAACTTGAGCTACGAGTATTTTATATTTTTAATTATATTAGTGTTGACTGTATTATTGTTTGTTTCAAATAAAACATGTTAGCTAACTTTATATGTCCCTTTGACCTTAAAACTGCCGACTTCAAATACTGTTCACTATATTGATGAGACTTGTATGTTGCCTCGTATTGAGTCAGTTTTATTATTTTGCTGGTTACATAACTCGGTATAAAAAAGCAATAAAAACATTGACGAAATTATTCATTTTCTTTGTGAAACATACAAGGTTTGTTCGTTTTAAGGCCAATGCTACAACTGGATTATATGTGCTGTGTCCGCTCCGGGTATCAACCCCTAAATTTACCATTATATGTCCTCAAAATTCCCGCTTTGTTACCGAATGGCATAAATAATGAGCTCCAGCAATAATTAGTGGAATAATTTGCAATGCTTGTGGTATTTTTATTAAATTATTTAGCGACTCATATCAGGGATCTCGTAACCAATAAAGGTATTGACCTGTGACCTGTGAGCAATTTGACTCATAGATAGTATAGAGAAAAAATAAATAAATGCAGATGGAGATGGATCCCATCGGTAGCTTCATGGTCGTTTCAATTATGAAACCATTACAGGGTGGTAAGGCGCTCGACTCGTATCTGAGGGTCGCGAATTCGAATACCCGTCACATCAAACGTGCTCTCTCTTTCAGCCGTGAAAACGTTATAATGTGACGACCAATTCCATTATTCGTTTGTTAAAGAGTAACCCGAGAGTTGACGATGGGTGGTGATGACTAGCTTGCTTTCCCTCTAGTCTTTCTCTGCTAAATTAGGGACAGCTAGCGCAGATAGCCCTCTCGTAGCTTTGCGCGAAATTCAACAAACAAACAATGAAAGCATCATATCAGTTTCTTAATAATTCGGCCCGGCATGGCCCGGTGGGTTAAGGCGTTCGAATCATAATCCCAGGATCGCGGGTTCGAATCTCGGTCACACCAAACATGCTCGCTTTCCAGCCGTGGGAGCGTTATAAATATAATGTGACGGCCAATCCCATTATTCGTTGGTAAAAGAGTAGCTCAAGAATTGGCGGTGGGTGGTGATGACTGGCTGTCTTCCCTCCAGTCTTACACTGCTAAATTAAGGACGGCTAGCGCAGATAGCCCTCGAGTAGTTTTGAGCGAAATTCAAAACAAACTAAAACAAATTTAATAATTCACGCTTCACCAGTTTTAGAAAAAAATATTGTTTCTTTTATTACGTTCCATTTCATTGTTTAATCTTCAAAAAATCCCGTAAAATGTAACATCAGACAACCTTTATAGTATACAGTGGTTATATTGGATTCAGCTTGATATACACATGTTTTCATCTATTTAACGTCTTGTAATACATTTTACGTATGGCTGAAAAATGCTGGATTATTTCTTTAAAATACGTTGTTTTTTTCATATTATTATTCATATAAAACATATCAATCGTTTTTACTGTGGTGTCATTACAAATAATGGTATGTTTTTCCTAAGAATTGGACTTGGTTGGAGTGTATAAAGACAGCATCATTGTAGCAACACATTTAATATTTCTTTAGAGCTGATAAAGAAAAGCTAATCGTTAGAGAGAATAGAGGTATTCAGCTGGAATTGGAGAGTATACAAGTAGCAACAGAAATATTCTTTGCTTGGATAAGTACGGACGTAGCTATAGAGAACGCTCGCTGAGTGTTTCTACATTATAACGACACTTGAGCGCTACATTTAACATCTCTTTAGTGACATTGCTGCCTGGGAACGTCAAGCACGAATAGGCGGTTTCTAAGCTATACTTTCGAACCGATATTTCCGGTCGAGGTGTAATGCATTCTTCAGTAGTTCTCACACTATACTTCAAATTCGGCAGTGTGCCTGCATTTGTAAAAACAAATAAAAAATAAATAACGGAAGAGATTCAACCAAATGTGTTTTTGTTCGTTTGTGCTATGCACAAAGCAACGCAGTAGGCTATCTGTGCTCTACCTATTATGTGTATCGACACCCAGTTCTACGTGTTGTAAGTCCGCAAATATTCCGTTGTGCCATTGAGGAGGGGGCGATTACCCTACAAGAAGTTGCGTTGAGTCTTAGTTGGACCACTGTTGTAACAGGACGCTTATACTGCAAAAGACAGACAACTAGAAATCAGCAGCTGCGTGCAGAAACTCGTCAAACAGGAACCATTCTTTTAACAACATTTATCCTTTCTTTTATGAATCTAAACATCTGTAACAGACTGATAGGTCCTTCAAGGTAATAAAACTTAAAGAAAAAATGTTTTTCGTGCTTTGTTTGTAGTTAAGAACAAAGTTACACAACGCTATCTGTACTCTGCTCGCCAAGGGTATCGAAACCCCGTTATTAGCATTGTAAGACAGTTTGTAGAAAGCTCACAATTTCTATTAACATTAAAGAAAGATATGTTTCCGAAATTCTAGTCAATTAGCCTAAATAAACGAAACAAAATACAGAATAATATTTATATTCTACCCATTTATTGGAAAATTACTTTATTTATGAATAATGAAAAACATGACTTCATCTTTTAGAGACGAAATTTTTGTCAAACTGAATCATATTAAACATAATTTTATAGTTTTCAGATCTACATGTGTTTTTAAAAATGTATATTGTGTCGCAGATTCTGGATAAAAAATAATTCCGAGCAGGGTGCTTTCACAAGACGATGTTAAACCAAACTGTTACTATTGCTTGAAACAAATTAAAATCTATAAATAATTGCGAAGCGTAATGACGTCATAAATGACGCAAAGAACAGATTTAAAAATAAAACAGAGAAATTAATTATAAACTTTTATTCAAATAATTACCTGACAAGTTATTAAATGCTGCGCTTTGAACTTTCTTCCAGAGCTTCGGGAGATATGAATCGGCTTTACAGTTTGTTTACTGCTAGATAGATATTTTATCACTATATTTCAAGGCAGGTGAAATGCACGAGGGTAGCTATGGACATACGGGTTGACCCTAAGATCAACGAAAATGACTACAGATAATTTGAAGGACATAGGGGAAGGTGGTGTACTATACGTATTTTGTATGTTGTTTACAATGAATAAGGGTTAATTATCGTGTTAACACGAAATGTAAAATTCAGAAATGTAAACCATTCATTAAATTAAAAATAAAAATAAATACTTGTAAATCTAGATAATTGTTAAAGTTATATTTTTTATTGAAAATCCTACTGATTAAAGAGCTTAGAAACCGCCTATTCGTGCTTGACATATTCAACAACGTAGAACAACAAATTTGAGGGTAACTTAAACAGTTTGTTATTAAGCATAAAGCTACCTACAGAGCTATATGTGCTCTACTCGGTTTCTAGTGGTGGGAGTCGCCAGACATTCCTTTGTGCCACTAGGGAAACAACGTAAATAGTAAATACCATTTTACATTATCTTGTCTCTAATTTCTTGAACATATCACTGTTTTACTTTCAACCTTTTAAAGCAATACAAAATCTGAGAATATACAACTACAAAAGTAACAGCTGTGAAACTGAGGGAGATTTGGGTGTGTATCATAGTGGTTAGTATTCCAGAATGTGGTTCGCGTCCCACCCTTCCCTAATAGCACACCTTGGGACAGTGATACGCTATGGAAGTGACGGTTAAGTTTCACCATTTGCTTAAAGTAGCCTAAGAGTTGATGGTGAGTGGTGTTGACTAGCAGCCAACCTTCTAGTCTATCACTTCAAAATTAAGGACAAGTAACGCAGATAGCCTTCGGGTAGCTTCCGCAAAATTAATAAAAAAAATAAAAAGGATGTCTTCTAATTATTGCAAATTCTGTATTATTTCTGTGTTGTTTATTGTTTTGACAAGCATCTTAATAATTGATTTACAAATTTGTATGCAGTCCATGATAATAAGTAATTTTTGAATAAATAACTTAAGAACATGTGTCTACAAAAGCATTAAGCACGAAACTGAGGGAGTTGGGTGTGGTCTCGCAACTTTCATGCGAGTTTCTGCAAAAGATGTTATATGGCTTGCATCTACTGCTGCAATAGTAAACACATTGTCAGGACTGAGCGAAAATAAAAGTTCTTTCTAGATAGAAAACCAGAAGTGCACCTCTCTTACAGTAGTTTCACACCGAGAGACTCTGAGCAAACCTTAGGCAGTAGGATATCGAATTTAAATGTGGCAGACAATGACACTGGTCATATAAAAAAAATCTCCTCTTGCTCTTAGATTTTTAACCCTTTTAAAATAAAAAGGGCTCAAACAGCAAGATGAAGAACATTCATCATGACTGACAAGTGTATTGAGTGTTTGTTTATTGGGTCCAAACATCATCACAAAGACTTGAACGACTTGAAATGCATACAGAAGTTTAATGTAAGATAATCGCCCTTAACCAGTTGCTCTGTAACTGGAAGCCATTATTTTAAGTTTGCTTTTAATATCCATCATCACAAAAACTTGAACTGCTTAAAATGCATATAAATGTTTAATATGAGATAATTGTTCTTAACCAGTTTCTCTGTAACTAGAAGCCATTATCTTAAGTTTGTTTTTAGTATCCAGTTATAGCTCCACCAACACCAGCAGTTTGGTCAAATTTCAATCAGCCACTACTTGTACAGTGCCATGATTAAAGAGCAAATCCCAGCTCTTTCTAGGTATACAGCCAGAGATATGTTTTCAATTACAATAGTTCTAACCTCATAGACGTTAGTCAAACTTCGAGTCACTTAATATCTGCATTTATTGTTACAATAACGGACACAAGCAATGGAACTGAACGTGTCTAGTAAATCTCTTCTCATTCATTCCCAAGTTTGTGAGAAATATGATACATTCACAAATCATGGCTATTGTGTCCTAGCCTGTTGTAAAGTAACAGTAGTTAAGAGAGACATTTCTGATCACCCAGAAAAAATATGACCGAATTGATTTACTTAATACAACTTGACAAGCACATCATGAACTAATATATATGTGTTTCAAGCTTGGAGCTGCTGTGTTTCTTATTCCGTCAACTAAACATCCTCTAATAGCTGTTTGTCTCTGATACAGAAAAGTAAGAAAAGTCTACCTTTCAAAAGTGCTTTGGTTATAGAGTTTTTCTTTCTTGTCCTTTATTGGCTTTTCGAGCTTGCGTTTTTTCTTAACATTACCATCGATACCAATAATAATGGCTATTACCTTTCTAAGGTAATGGGAGAGAACCATCATGAAGCTTCCCACCTGTGCCGTCTTATAACAAGTAAAACTACTGGTACCAGTATATATATATAAGTAAAACTACTGGTGCCAGTATATATACAAGTAAAACTACTGGTACCAGTATATATATAAGTAAAACTACTGGTACCAATATATATATATATATATAAGTAAAACTACTGGTACCAGTATATCTATATAAGTAAAACTACTGGTACCAGTATATATATAAGTAAAACTACTGGTACCAGTATATCTATATAAGTAAAACTACTGGTACCAGTATATATATAAGTAAAACTACTGGTACCAGTATATATTTGGGAAAGGAATACTTCAGAGTCTGGATGCCAGCTTACCACGTGGGAAATCTGACAACCATAAAAACAATGTTCAGTAGAACAGTGGTTATGGTCTTAGTCCACAGCCAGTGAAGAAAATCAAAGTTAATTTCAGTTGTGAAAGACACCTGTTGCATCTGCATCAGTATTATGTTTATTAAAGTTAAAGTAGTCTTGTTTAATTTAATGCAGGAGTTATGAAAAAAAAATTCTGTATGAACGTCAGTGCCAAGATTTTTACAAGGGTCCATTATTTCTACATTTTTAGTAATAGTCACTCATAAGGCTGTTAGGTTGTTATTGTGACCGTTTATTAGTAAATCCTGTCGTTTTTCGTGTTATTGCGAAAGTTTGGACTAGGATACAACATTTCAAGTAGAAATATTTTACACTGCATATAATTCTATTTAATAGTACTTAATTTTCATTAAAATACGAAATTGTTTACCTTCTAGCATAGGACCAGTGCACTAAAATCTATATTACTGAACACTTTTTATTTATAACACAAAAACATTTTAATACTCTAAATAAAAGTTATTAAAAGCAAGCCTAAGAAATCACCAAATGATTTCCACCACCAAGTATAAATTTACTGAAAACCAGATATTTTGATAAGCTTGTAAAAGGTGATTGAAATTTGTGCATATGAAAATAAATGGAGAAAATAAAAGTATATTTTCATAACGTTTTTATTTGCTTATAAAGAAGAATGTTATGCAATAAATGCATGATATTCTAAGAACTAACTGCCGCAGGTGTTTTCAATTCAAAGACATTCTCATGGTTCGACACGACTCGCTAGGTCAAAATATTGTTTTCTCTCGGCACACAAATAATTTCTATCAACAATTAATCTTAATAATCTCTAGTCGCACGTGTGTGCCACAGTACTTACAAGGTGCTGAATGAAGTTATATCAGTTCTAAATGTCTTACAACAAAAGGGGAAAACCAGCTTACTAAGAATGCGATCCAAAGGGTGGAAATGAGACCAAGATGTATCAAAACGAATTCTAGGAAACAATTACTGTGAAACAAACGGTTCCTTAAGCTTTGGTTAGAAGAGAATGAATACACATGACTACCAAATTACTTGAGGTAAACCACGAAATATTTAAGAGCCAGCTGGTAATGACACCAGAATCCTGTCACATGTAAGCTGTGGAACGTATCAAAGGCTACAAGTTACCTTAAACGTTCACTTCTTATAATTGCGTTTAATGTACTTCGTATGTTTGTGATATCTTGGTTTACGTCTATTATTTTTACAAGAGACTGAATAACACTTCTTTTACCTCATGAGGTTCTATTGGACATGCAGTATACAATATCAATCTACTAGTTGATATAGGGGGTGCTGTAAGTACACGAGGGGTGTCAGATCCGCAAAAAACAACCATCTATGTCACTTTCCGGGAGTACTAAGAGTATATGCTAGGTTTGGTGACAAACAGTCTAGTTTTCAGCGATATACAATTTTATCCTTATTTTATTTTTTGTTTGTATTACAATAGATAATAAATTATTGACACTATATATATAATTATTCAAATAAAACTAGAACACGTATATTTCTAACACCTAAAGTGCTCGAATATTTTTAAATTCTAATGTGTAAACTCGATTACAGAAGTAGCATGTCTATTTGAGTATTACAAATTAAAGCACCGATAGCTAGAACTTGTGTGTGAAATTATAAATATGTAATATACTCAAAGAGAGTTGAAGTTACTTTCTTTTGACAAGTGTTATAACCGTGCATGTTATGAAATTAGGTTTAAGAAAGATAAGATAGGTAAAAAAGTTGTGGGATTTTGATCAGTTTCTAAGGAACAAAGAATTACAGCGCGCTGATTCGTTATAAAATGATTGTAGGAAGCAAACACTTTTTGATTTAGACGTGGCGATTACGGCCCCCCACCCCAATCTGATTAAGTTTTTTTATTTTAAATTTCGCGCAAAGTTTTACGATGGCTATCTGACTCAGCCGTCTCTAGTTTAGCAGTGTAAGACTAGAGGGAAGACAGCTAGTCATTACCATTCACCGCCAACTAATAGACCACTCTTTTACCAACGAATAGTGGGATTTATCCTTACATTATAACGTCAACTCAGCTGAAAAGGGCGAGCATGTATGTGTCACGTGGATTCTAAACCGCGAGCCTCAGATTGCGAATCGAATGCCTTGACCACTTGATCATGACAGACCTCCCTAATTACAAGACGTTGTCATACAATGTAAGGAAAATGGATGTGTTTGGCGTGGTTTTTCAAAATGGAATATAAAAGACAGGAGTTTTACAAAATAACTCAGGAAATGTGAAAGAGAACAAATGTGTTTGTTTGTTTATTTGAATTTCGCACAAAGCTACTCCAGGGCTATCTGTGCTAGCCGTCCCTAATTTAGCAGTGTAAGATTAGAGGGAAGACAGCTAGTCATCACCACCCACCGCCAACTTTTGGGATACTCTTTTACCAAGGAATAGTGGGATTGACCGTAACATTATAACACCCCCGCGCTGAGAGGGCGAGTATGTTTGGCGCGAGGTGTATGGGAACCCACGACTCTCAGATTACGAGTCGCACGCCTTAACGCCCTTGGCCAAGCCGACCAGAACAAATGTGAGAAGAGAAGGTTTGTTTGTTTGTTTTTTGGAATTTCGCACAAAGCTACTCGAGGGCTATCTGTGCTAGCCGTCCCTAATTCAGCAGTGTAAGACTAGAGGGAAGGCAGCTAGTCATCACCACCCACCGCCAACTCTTGGGCTACTCTTTTACCAACGAATAGTGGGATTGACAGTCACATTATACACCTCCACGGCTGGGAGGGCGAGCATGTTTAGCGCGAGAAGAGAAGGAAGAAACTAATATGCCGCCAGTAAATCATTGTCTAAACCTATGAGGTGTTGGTTGTAGTAATAAACATAACTTTGTAATACGTGTATATTAAGAGTGAGAATAACCTAAACAAGGTTGAAAGGATAGCGAAACGGATGTATATGATGATTGACGAAGCGGTGTCAACAGTGCACCTGAAACACTGTTCAAAGAGTTTTGATTTGAATTGTAATTTAATAAAATCGTCTGCAACAACTTTAGGACTTTACCACTTATTCGTTGAGGTGCAAAACTATCCAATAAGAACAAATGAATTTATAATATCTCTGAAAATACGTGTGAATGTAATAAATGTAAACCAAATCTTATTTATGAAAGATACAAAGTGACTCATTAATAATGATGTGGATATCAAGTGAAGAATACTTTGTGGCACCTTTCATTCTCCAGTTTGGATAATACTGAAAGCTGTGTTAACTCTCTGGGAACATGATTTTTCTTTTTATATATATTTAATTTATTCTCTGATAAATTTTTACTGACTCAGTCAGTTATGATGAACTAGTTTTTATAAGAATCTACGTAACAAATACATCATTCTCTGGGAACATATCTAACATGTACCTTATTCCCTGAGAACATATCTAACATGTACATCATCCCCTGGAAACGTATCTAACATATACATTATTCCCTCTTTTCATTGGACCTTCTCTGTGTATCATTTCACAAGACGTTATTTGACCTTATATATCAGCTAGCCCGCTTATCAATATCACATTAGACAGGTTCATCATATGGTAAAGGTTAGTCGTAATGCCATAGTACTGCTGATGACTTCGTACCATTAATTCTACATAGTATTATTAATGGTTTTGTTACATTAACGTTACTTTGAAAATCAGGTTTCAGTTGAAGTCGTCGTTATTCATATGTTGTTTTATATAGTTCTCAGAACTTATTTTTTTCTGTTTAAGTCACCCAATAAAACTTATTTTTTCCCAATTCAGAACTGTATACTATACAAAGCTGGCTAGTTCATATATTCCTCTTAAATAAATGTTGACTTAGTTTACATGTCTTTATTTTTCTTAAAAAGGTCAATGGTTACGCGTTTTAAAACTTTCATTACCAGTGTTTAAAACACGTGCGCGCGCACACACACACAGATATATATACACACGTATATATTGGGGCAGCGCTAGTTTCTGGAAGGCCTTAGCAGGAATAAATTTAGACATGTCACCTGTCTCATAAAAAAATGGTTACGCAATATTTCCACAAACCAGAATTACTCCCACACAACATACATACTACAAGTGTTAAAAAGACATTTTTATTCACACATAAACCGTTTCGGTGGTATCTTTCTCCAGTCATTCACTCTGTGAGTGTACTACCTTCAGCTACCAATCAGGCATACGCAACGTTCAAATATCTGGGCCTGGTATGGCCGAGCTCGTAAGGCGTGTGACTTGTAATCCGAGGGTCGCGGGTTCGCGCCCGCGTCGCGCTAAACATGCTCGTCCTCCCAGCCGTGGGGGAGTATAATGTTAGGTTAATCCCACTATTCGTTGGTAAAAGAGTAGCCCAAGAGTTGGCGGTGGGTGGTGATGACTAGCTGCCTTCCTTCTAGTCTTACACTGCTAAATTAGGGACGGCTATCACAGATAGCCCTCGAGAAGCTTTGTGCGAAATTCCAAAACAAACAAACAAACAAAATCGAATATCTGACGGAGAACTACCTTTCTGTTGCAATATATATACGTCTATCAGTTACTGTACGATGTACTTTTTGGATGAATGTGTGTGTTTTTCTTACTGCAAAGCCACATCGGGCTATCTGCTGAGCCCACCGAGGGGGATAGAACCCTTGATTTCAACGACGTAAATCCGTAGACTTACCTCTGTATAAAGAAATACAATATTCAAAAATTGCAAAAACCAAAGTTCCGATGAAAAAAAGTCCCTTTAAATCGGAAGCCACTTGAAATGCTCATAACCCTAAACAAATCCTTGGTCTGCTTATGTTGAGCGTTGCCGCTATATATGTGTATATGTTTTATTTTGTTTTTTCAGAAGCCGATATTATATAATTATTTCAGAGAAGAATGGTAGCACATCGTTTTTGAATTATAAAATACGATGCTGACTAATGGGTTACCTAAAATATTTCTAATTAAGTCTTGTATGTGGATGTGTTAATTTAAAATGATGTAAGTGGGAGGTTTGCATTGCTAAACACTTTCTGGATAAACTAATGTGTTGTATAATTAAAGAGCAAACTTTCTCCACTCGGTTCGAAGTGCTAAGTTTGTTCAAATGTCAAGCTTGGGGATTGAAAACGAACTGATCGAAGCGTAATAGGGAGAGAGAAATATATAATTTATTTGTAGGTAATACTACTTAAATCATGTATCCATCTCCACTGAATTGCCACGTGTTTCTTTATTTATTACTATTCGTTTCACATAAATCGAGCTAACATTCACAGTGAGATTCATTCAGGCTGTAATAAAACATTATATATATGCATATATTATTGCCCGAGTAGCAATTTTGTTCCTAAATATATTCTTAGTTACCTAGTAAATTAACAATAAATACAGACAACAAGCTATACGTTTCAAATTAACGTGTTAATTAATACTAGACACAGATAACATACTCGAGATCAGTCTAAGGCTACCAAATAAATATTGCCTTAAGGAAGTAATCTCTTAAACACGTGCGGGCGGTAGCGAAAGAGGAACGTGCCTTCACGTGCAAAGACAACTTCTGTCCTGGCCCTGGCGCGTGCCTAACCTGCGTCACGAGCACCTGGTACTTATCTAGCTCACGTAGAAAACGCTAGCTACCAAGGTCGCAAACATATACAAGAGGTTCAAATAAAAAAAATCTTTAAGAAAACCTAAGTAAAATTTATGATCCCATCAAGTCGTTCTGTATTCTCGTAAAATGGTATAGAGAAAAATTCAAATCAACTATAAACTTTAGAAATAAGTATTCACAACGAATCTCACATTCTTTGAGCTTTTAATAGAACCCTATTTCAGTTCATTCTGTTAGCAAAACTCCTGCTATAATAGTAGCATTGGAACTACAGAATCTGTTAGAAACACCAGACTAGTAACCTAGAGAAAGTAACAATGGTGTTAGGTACATCTGTTTTCTCACTAATGACCGTAATCAGTAGATAAATAGCTCAACTCTTCATTATTCGTCATAATAATATCTTAAACGAATAAAATATTATTTTCACAGATTTTTGCAATCAGAAATAGTTGAATCCTGTAGAAAAGACAACAAAATGATGCAAATGACGTGAAATGATACTAAGAGAACACGTTTGTTTGTTTTGAATTTCGCACAAAGCTACTCGAGGGCTATCTGTGTTAGCCATCCCTAATTTTACAGTGTAAGGCTAGAGGGAAGGCAGCTAGTCATCACTACCCACCGCCAACTCTTGGGCTACTGTTTTACCAACGAATAGTGGGATTGACCGTCACATAATAATGTCCCCACGGCTGAAAGGGCGAACATGTTTGACGCGACGGGGATGCGAACCCACGCCCCTCAGATTACGAGTCGCACGCCTTAACACGCTTGGCCTTGCCGGGCCTAAGAGAACAACAACTGAAGTTAGTTACACAAACAAACTCCTCAAATGTAAAAACGTAACTGAATCAAATCCATTCATAGTCAGACCGAAAGGTACAACACGGAAAGATGAATATAACTGGTAATTAACCGATCTCTCGATATTCTTCACGAATTAAAAGGGAAACAGAAAACGGTAACTACGAAAGTGATACATTGAGAATCTGAAATATTAAGGGAAATACAACTGAAATAGAATGACACTGTAAGTTAATGAAACGTAGATAATTTAAGAGATCAAACAGAGTTAAGATGTTTAATGATTTGAACAATATAAAATATGTGTTGAATTTTATAGGTTGCAAACAGCAATACACAACAGTGTATTATTTCACACATTTCCAACTGAGAACAATATCAGCAGATTTACCAAGGTATTATATACCTTATTATATGTAGTATTTGATGTGTAAAACATGTTTTCACGGTGTTTACTAAACGTTTAAAACATAAAGTTCGCAATATTTTATTCTATATAAAGTTATGCTTGTTATAAAACTGTTACTAAATTAAATCAAACGTTTTCCAGCAAAATTTAATTGTTGGTGTTCCATATGAATGAAAGTTGTAGATTATTCCACTGTACTAAAATTGAAGTACATGAAACAGTAGGGTAGCTGATAACTATTCTTGATTTGTCACTGATGTTTTCTCTTTCCTTCAGACACTCAAAATTTCTGCTAATGTAAAGAAAACTTAATAATATAATTTGATGTATAAGAGCATTCATTTGGAGTATTGTGCTCAGTCTTGGGTGATTTACATTAGGAATTTGTTTGCTTGTTTGTTTTGAAATGCTACACGAGGGCTATCTGCGCTAACAGTCCCTAATTTAGCAGTGTAAGATGAGAAAGAAGGCAGCTAGTTATTCTCACCAACCACCAACTCTTGGGTTATTGTTTCACCAACGAATAGTGGAATTAATCGTCAAATTATAACGCCCTCACGGGTGAGTATGTTTTTTGTGAGGGGTATTCAAACCCGCGATCCTCAAATTATGAGTTGAGCGATCTAATCACCTGGCCATGCCGGGTTCTTACCTCAGCAAGGATATTGAACTATTGAAAAAGGTTCAAAAGAGTTCTACTGGGATGATGGGAAGGTTATCACACAAAAATAGACTAAGATCTCTGAAATTGTCTTATCTTGAAATTAAAAGAGTTAGAGGGGATATGACAGAGGTGTTTTAATATTATTAGTTAGAGGTGATATGACAGAGGTGTTTTAAGATTGTTAGTTAGAGGGGATATGACAGAAGTATTTTAAAATTGTTAGTTAGAGGGGATATGACAGAGGTGTTTTAAGATTGTTAGTTAGAGGGGATATGACAGAAGTATTTTAAAATTGTTAGTTAGAGGGGATATGACAAAGGTGTTTTAAGATTGTTAGTTAGAGGGGATATGACAAAGGTGTTTTAAGATTGTTAATTAGAGGGAATATGACAGAAGTATTTTAAAATTGTTAGTTAGAGGGGATATGACAGAGGTGTTTTAAGATTGTTGAGGAATTGTTAGTGTTAAGAATTGTACTTCTAAAGGAAGAACTAAAACAGCTTTATTTTAGTAACAGGGTGGTTGCATTGAGATGTAATTGACACAATTAATGTAAGGGAAGGTTTGGTAAATACGTGGATGATCAGTACAGGCTATAAGTGCTTTATTTTTACTTTGAAGTTTAATTTAATGGATTGAACAGCTAAATTTATTAAAAGATCCTTTATTGTTTTTAAATAATATATGTATATTTGATAACAGAGATACTTCTTTTCAGTCTTAGAAACGACAACGGGTATCAGAAACAGAAAAATGGTGTAAACATATAACATTTCATTCTGGAGCGATTAAAACACATCCACAGCTTATAACTTCTGGATAAGGGCACACTTAATGATGAGTGGAAGACAAAAATCATTGTGATCTGGAAATGTGGAAAACCTAAAAGAATTCAAATGAAGGTTGCAAAAATATCAATCATTTTAAAGAAGACATGTTCTGTTCGAAAATAATCTTCTGTTCTTCAGGATCCTGAAGAAACACGAAGACATATTATCGCTGACTTTTCCACTGTTAGACTAGCTGCTACCTGCAAAACACGTGCCGTAGTTTTCATGCCCTTCGCTTGAATTTTCCTTATTCTATCATTTTCACGCACACCATTTAAGCTACAAGTTCTTAGAGTATTACGTATTAAGTCGATAAATCCTAGTCTATTTGAAAACATTTATGCAGTCAAGAAAACAAACTCATATAGACGTAACTTCATGTGATTAAACCACACGTAATTACATTTATTTAATAAAACTTCACGTAAAATATAGAATAAAGTAATGGTATGTGTAATATGACACGGTTTTACGAGATTAAACAAAGAAATTTACAAAATAAAGAATAAAATCCATAGTAGAGAAAAAAGTAGCTAAAAGGTGTTCATAACAGTCTATGGAACGAATTGAGGCTAAATTATTGCAAAGTAAATGTAGAGTTGTAATGAAGGAAAACGTAGCTGAGTACGAGGTCTGTTCAAAAAATACGCAGACTGTTTGAATTGCGCGGCTCCAGTTGGTTTCAGGGGAATCCGCTTGGTGTCGCTAGGTTTGCACAGATTTGCTGATTACGAGGCCATTTTTTGATTGCAGATATCTTTATTTGTGTATTAGCTACGCGGTTTTAAGTGAAGTGCGATTTTTTCGCTTGGCGGATTTCAGAATGAATGACCTGAAGAAGCAACGACTTGCTGTGAAATTTTGTGTTAAACTTGGAAAATCTGCGACTGAAACTTTTGCTATGCTTAACACGGCTTGCGGTGGTGTTGCTATGAAGCGTACGGCATGTTTCAAGTGGCATGAACGTTTTAAGGATGGTCGACAGTCCATTGAAGATAATGAGCGTCCTGGACGTCCTTCCACGTCAACTGACGACCCACACGTTGACAAAATCAACATCCTGGTGCGGGCAAGTCGACGTCTGACTGTCAGGGAGCTTGCTGAAGAGTGTGGGATATCAGTTGGATCTTGTTACGAGATTTTGACCGAAAAAATTGAAGATGCACCGCGTTGCTACGAAATTTGTGCCACGCATGATGACGGATGAACAAAAAGCCCATCGCGTCCAGGTTTGTCAGGAACTGCTTGATCATTTAGAAGAAGATGAAAACTTCTTGTCAAGGATCATAACAGGTGATGAATCATGGCTTTATGGTTATGACATTGAAACGAAGGCCCACTCGTCCCAGTGGATGGATGAAACATCCCCCAGACCCAAAAAAGCTCGCCAAGTTCGATCCAAGGTCAAAGTGATGCTGAGTTTTCTTCTATGCTAAGGATGTTGTTCACCACGAGTACCTCCCCGAAGGCTCCACAGTGAACCAGACTTACTACATTGAAATTCTGAAACGTCTGAGGGACGCCATGCGTCGCAAAAGGCCAGAAATGTAGAAGATTGCGACTGGTTTTTCCACACGACAATGCTCCAGCCCATTCAGCACTCAGAACTCATGAGTTTTTGGCCAAACACTCGATCATTGTTCTTCCCCCCTACTCATCTGACCTTGCTCCTTGCGATTTTTTCTTGTTCCCCAAATTCAAAAGACCCTTGAAAGGAAGAAGATTTTAGACGATTCCCGAGATTAAGGCAAATGCGACGAAGGAGCTGGAGGACGTTATAAAAGAAGCGTACCAGGACTGTTTCAACAAGTGTAAACACCGTTGGGATAAGTGTGTGCGTTGGGGAGGAGAGTACTTTGAAGAGGTCCCAGACCTGTAACTTCTAAATAAAGTACATTTTGTTTTATAACGTCAGTCCGTGTATTTTTTAAATAGACCTCGTATACAGAAACGTTTGATGCGTGTTCACAAAGTCATAAACATATAACTTTGAGATAACTACTCATATGTATTTCAAATCTAAATAGGTCGAGAAAGCCCACAGCAATTAGATTTAGGGTAATGTTTCTTTTTTAAAGAAAACTATATGCAGGTTAAGTGTTATTTGTGTGAAATACTCTGCCAATTAAAAAACAACAATTTAAGTTGAAATTGGAGCTAGTCGTAACGTAATGGCAATGGGATTGTGCCATCATGCCGTATATTTGCTGCGTTAGAAAGTTTGACTAAGTAAAAGCAGGTAAAGTTATTTTGAATGAATAAGCTAATATGCAATCTGGACTCTTTGAACAAAGGCCTTGCTTATTATTTGAGATTTGTAGCACTTCATAAAGAAATTTACGAGAAAAGTTCCAGACAGACAAAGCCAAGCGTATTATTGATACGAATGTGACATATTCATCACAGCTTTCACGAAGCTGGATAAGAATTATACTCTGCATTGAAGTCGTTGATTTAAAATAATTAATAATAATAGCATTCTATATGTTTCTATATTTTAGAAACAAATCATTTATAGAAATATCTAAACAATCCTCTACTGACTCAGAATGCATCGCGAAATTTCTGGTAGAACATAAAAATTAACAAACTTACTAAAATCTCTTTAGTCGTCTCATTTTGTAAACGATTAATTTAAAATTAAAACAAAACTGTTATTTGAATCAGTTCTCTATATAACGAATTGATCAATTCTCCTAAAGACAGATGTCGTGGTAGCAATTCTTATTTTATCAAAATGCGTCGAAACATCTAAATTAAACTTAACGAAGTATAGAAGCTGTATTCAAGAACTAAGGTTTATATAACTTAGATTTCCAGATTTACAAACATTGGACAAAGTCTACTTCTGAAAATATCATTTATAAAACAATACATAAAACTGCTTTCAGTTACTCTGAATGACCAGCTCCCTAGTGGCTCAACGGTATGTCTACGGACTTACAACGCTAAAAACCGGGTTTCAATACCCTTGGTGGACAGAGCAGAGATAGCCCATTGTGTAGCATTGTACTTAATTCAAAACGACAACAACTGAATGACCATTTTTAGAGTAATCAAAATCTGTAATGTTATTGAACTAATACATTTAATTTAAATCTCCGTTTCTGGTAGCGCATGTCATATGAGGTAATGGAAAGTTAAATGACAAAAACAATACAATAACAACAATTGTTAAGGCGAATAGTTGAAAAGACTTGGAAAAAAAAGTTACTACTTTTTATGAGCAACGTTCTAACAGGTGTTATGAATATAACTGATAACTGACAAAGAGGCACCTTTCACATCAGCCTGTTAATCAATAAGTACAGTCATGTGAAAAAGTTAGGACACCCTATAAAAGCCTGTGTATTTGTGTAACATTTTTGGATATACAGATATTTAATCTCAAGTTAAACAATACTGAGAGATTATAGGAATTTAACAAAACAATTAAAACTGAAGAAAAGACTTTTCAAGATCTTCTGTAAATGTCATGCTACAAAAATGAATATTCAAACTGAGGAAAAAGTTAGGACACCCTACCCCACAATAGCTAGTGTTACCCACTTTGGCTTAAATAGCTGCAGTGAGACGCTTCTTATAGCCATCTACTAGTCTCTGACATCAGTCTGAAAAAAGTTTGCCCCACTCCTCAATGCAGAATTCTTTTAGCTGTGAGATGTTTGAGGGGTTTCTTGCATGTACAGCCCATTTCAAGTCACCCCACAGCATCTCATTGAGATTAAGATCTGGGCCTTTACTCGGCCATTCTCGGACTCTCCATTTCTTAGTTTTCAGCTAGTCCTTAGAGGATTTATTGGTATGTTTTGGGTCATTGTCGTGTTGCAGGGTTCAGTTCCGCTTCCACTTTAATTTTAATATAGATGGATTCACATGATCAAAAATAAGCATTAGAAATAATCTTTGGTTGCTTTTTTAAGATTACCAAGTAAGAATACTGCAGATACGCGAAGAGCTTTTTTGTTTGTTTTTTTTGCTGTGACCAGAATTTTGTCCAATAAGAAGTTATGTATGACTTATTGAACACCTTTGTGATTTTATTTTTCATTTAATCTGTATTGTTAGCCTTTTCATGTGTTTTCTATAAATAAACACTTAGTCAGAAATAAAAAACAGATGCTGGTCCAGGATTGAAGTCATGAGTCGAAGTAAACTTGTTCACTCTCACTCCATCAGGTGGCTATTTATGTTCTTCTTGCGTTCTCAACAGTTACCCCTCCTTACTGGGAAGTATAAGGCACCAGTTATGAGACTTTACTCAGTCGTCGATATTCTGAGACCACGTGAAGAGATCTCTTTCAATACGTCAATAATTAGTTCACAGCGTATATTATTCCCATAACTATCCTGACATATTTACGTCATGACCTGTTGAGGATCGGCTAAATATATTCAGTCCACTGACAAATAGTCCTACACTATTAGTCAGGAAGGATCTTCAAAGGTGCTATTATTATTGAAGGAGTTCTAAGTAGCTTTGTTCTCAGTAGGATCAGTACTCAAATACAGTCAATATTGAGAAGGTCGGAGAAGCAACCAGAAGTTCTTCAGACTTAGTAGCTCGCAGCACGTTAATGAATTGTGCGAATTCGCAGTACGTTAATCACAATCACAAGAATGAATAATCACAGCTTTGTGGCCACGTACCTGCTAACTAGAGCAAATCACTATGATGAGAGTTGGTGAACAAAATACGTTTAATCGATGACTTGTAAAGGTGCAATAAAGGAGATTCTAGATTTATTAATCTGAAAGTATTGTCATTTTGATACATGGGATGTTTGGTTTCAGGACCAGTCAACATAAAATGGGCTGTTAACCCAGACTGTTCTGCCCTTGATACTCCAAGTATCCAGAAGCAGATGAAGCCTTTAGTTCCAAAACAGTGGATAAATTGACACATCATTATTTCGTAAAGTTCAAACTAAACTAAACGTCACTTCCGGAAAGGCGAATATAGCAAGATATACTTTTATTTTAAGTAAGAAAAGAAAAAAATAGCGACTTCTAATATTTGACCAGCAATTTCACATGGGTTTGTTATAATGTTACAGGTCAATTCCACTATCCGTTGGTATTCGAACATCGTTTGACACAAGTTATTTATTGAACTAGTTAATTTGTTTGAATGAAACGATACCTTTTAGTACGTTTTTGTAAATTTTCGTATAAAAGCCCGAACCTCGTTTAAGTCGTCAATTTATATTTAACTCTGAGTAACAGAACGAAACAACTTGTCACCTCACACCTCACCACTCTACTCTCACACTACTATAATTTGAACCACCAATTTACGGGCATTATGATAACACCAATCCGAGAAGGCTTTTAGTACTTAGCGTCTGGTTTTGAAATAAGCTTATTGATTGACTATTGTTATGTAAATGTGTAAATATTTTATAAGCGACAACATGTCGTGTTGTGTTTAAATTTTCATTTCTATTATTCATTTTTCCATATTGATATTATTGTTTCGAAGTTTAAACTAATATTTTGTTATTCATTTAGGGTAACATTTAGAATTTTCTTGAATTAAGTAGACCAATCATATGTTTGTAAATGAAGTGCTGGTGACTTCGTGTCTAGACGTGTAGTCTCGTGCAAGAACGGACATGCGTGGATTGCTCTGGAGACCTGTAGAATTTTCGCGGTCTTTCGGGGAGTTTAGGCCTACAATATATAAACAGACGAAGATGCGAGAGACAGGAGTGAGATTCAGACATCAGTTTTATTTCAAAAGAAGAGAGTCAGTTATTTGAGAAAGATTAAGTGTTTGCTGTGATTATTCAACTTGGATTTGTGACTGAAGTTAGATCTACGGAAGCTGTGATTTTATTTCGTCAATCTCTACGATTCATCTGAATTACTGCTTGTGCTGAGAGTCGGCGAATTTATTGAACTGTGAACTGTTTTTGAACTTCTTCATTTAAGCTTCGGAATTTCTTCGTGGGACCAAATTCACACCCTAGACTGGAATTTGAGACTTTCATTTTAGATCATTATATTAGATACAGGCCGGTACCATTTTGTATTGTGATTAATTTTGAAGTTTGAAACTAGTATTATTTTGTTTTGTAATTAATTTTGAAGTTTGAAACTAGTATTATTTTGTTTTGTAATTAATTTCGAATGTTGTAACTTAATATCTGTCACTGTTATCATATAATTTATGTTATATCTGTTATATTTGTTAATAGTTTAGTGTAATAAATTATACAAGCTGTTATCTGCGTTTTTCTGTTGCGTTTAGTCTACGAAGAACATAAAACATTAAAAAATACGTAACAGAAAATTGGGGGCCCATCCGGGATATCGAACAAACAATTTAATTTTATTATAAAATAAGATTTATATTCTATACAGATAGACAGCTTGTATATTCAAAATGGCATTCCAACTCGAAGATTTTATAAACGAATTTAATCAGAATCCCTCTTTCGAATTAATCAGTGAATTAAAAAAATTTGAATTGCTTGATGTTGGTAAACATTTTAATTTAGAAGTGAAGCAAGCAATGAAGAAAGCAGATATTAAACAAATTATTGTTGAACATTTGGTCAGCCAAAATGTTTTACCTCAAAAAGTTGCACAACAATTGCCTGTCGCTCATTTTGACCCAGATTTCGAATTTAAAACAATGGAAATGGAAATGAAATTTCGTTTATAAATTGAAAGCAAACGTCTTGAGGCAGAAAAAAACCAAACGCCTTGTTCTTGAGGCAGAAAAAAAGCGTATTGAGGCAGAACAAAAACGTATTGAAGCAGAACAAGAAAACAAACGCCTTGTTCTCGATGCTGAAATACAAATAGAACGCATTAAAGCTGATAAAGAAATCAGTATGAGAAAGGCACAGACAGAAGAAAAGGTTGTCCAAATGCGGTTGGATAATTTTGATGCTTCCAAACAAATTCGTTTAGTACCTCCATTCAATGAAAAAGCTGTAGATAAATATTTTCAGCAATTTGAAAAATTGGGCCTTAGGCTAAAATGGCCTACCGAATATTGGACAGTATTACTTCAGAGTGTTCTCAAGGGTAAAGCTCAGGAAGTATTTTCCAAACTCACAGCCGAGCAAAGTTATGATTACGAGCACGTCAAAAAATGCATTTTGAATGCTTATGAATTGGTGCCAGAGGCATACAGACAAAAATTTCGTGGTTACAAAAAGTTTGACAGCCAAACTTATGTCGAATTTGCTCGTGAAAAAGAAACTCTGTTCGACAGGTGGTGTGATTCCAAAGAAATCAAAGAGGATTATACAAAACTCAGAGAACTCATGTTAGTCGAAGAGTTTAAAAGATGTATTCCCGTAGAGCTAAAAACTTACATTGATGAACAAAAAGCTTCCAAAATTCATGATGCTGATGTCTTGGCAGACGAGTATGCTTTGACTCACAAAGATTTCTCATACAAAAGCAAATCAAATCACACAGCAAAGAAACCCAATAACTCATTCAAATATTATGCAAATGTCAACAAAGACAGAAAAGAGGAAACTTCTGATTCTCAAAGAAAGACTTCATTGTATTCTCAAAGCTCATCATCTACCAAAAACGTGTCATTCTCATCCAAAACATGTGCTTATTGTAAGAAACCTGGCCATCTGATTTCTGAGTGTTATAAGCTCAAAAACAAGCCATCACCCAATAGTTTCATTTCACCCTTGTTGGATATATCATTGGTTTCCAATGATTGTGACCCTGTCCAGTCCACTGTGGATTCTAAGCCCAATATTCTTGATGTACCTGAAAATATTGTTGAGGACAAATTTAAGCCTTTCATCACTGAAGGTTTTGTTTCTTTTGTTGGCGATTCACGTCTACAACCAATTAAAATCCTGCGGGATACTGGAACTTTTCAGAGTTTGATTTTGGAAAGTGTACTTCCGTTTTCTGAAAAGTCATCCGTTGGGGCCAGTGTGCTCATTTCTGGTGTAGAAGGTGGCGTCGTTTCTATTCCTCTTCATAGATTAGATTTACATTCGGATTTAGTTTCGGGCCCAATGACTGTGGGTATTAAAGCTTCATTGCCTGTTGAAGGTGTGTCTGTGCTTTTGGGAAATGATTTGGCTGGTAGTAAGGTGGTACCAGAGGCTCATGTTGTTGAAGCACCTGTTATTAGTCCCAGTACAGAGCAACTCGTTGAAGAGTTTCCTGATGTTTTTCCCGCCTGTGCTGTTACTCGTTCTCAGACACGTTCTCAGGAGTCCAAAGAGGATTTCTCTTTATCTGATATATTCATGTCTCACATCGATGAGATTTCTGACTCAACTTTAAGTTATACTGATGACTCTAAGACATTTTTCGACTCTCTTCATCGAAACAAACTTATTGAGGAACAGGACAATGATCCTGAAACTCGTTCCCTTCTACAACTGGCTGTTGATGAAAATGAAATAAGAACTGTCCCTATTTGTTACTACCAGAAGTCAGGTGTGCTAATGAGAAAATACAGACCTCCTGACGTTGCTGCTGATGAAGAGTGGAATGTTATTCACCAAATCGTCATTCCAAAATGCTATCGGAATGATATTCTTAGTCTTGCTCATGACCATGTATTGTCGGGACACTTAGGTGTAAGAAAGACTTTAGATCGTATTCGACGACATTTCTATTGGCCAAAGATGCGCCAAGATGTTGTTGACTATTGTAAGACATGCCATTCTTCCCAAATGACAGGAAAACCAAATCAGGGGATTCCCAAAGCACCACTGCAGCCTATTCCTGCCTTTGAAGAACCATTCTCAAGGGTCATTATCGACTGTGTTGGTCCAATGTCAAAAAGCAAAGCAGGAAATGAATATCTCTTGACGATCATGTGTGCTTCTACACGTTTCCCTGAGGCAATCCCTTTGAGAAAAATCACTGCTCTTGTCAAATTCTTTACTATGTTCGGGATTCCAAAAGTTGTGCAATCAAATCAAGGCTTAAATTTTATGTACAAGCTATTTCAACAAGCCATGCATGATCTAAACCTCCATCAAGTTTCATCCAGTGCATACCATCCTGAGTCTCAAGGTATTTTTGATCGTTTCCACCAAATTACTGCCACAAACACTCAAAGAACTGGGTTGAGGGTGTTCCCTTGTTACTGTTTGAAGTTCGCGAGGTTATTTCAGAATCTACTGGATTTAACCCTTTTAAGTTGGTTTAAAAAGACAAATAAACAAAACAAAAAAAAGTTTTCACAAGCTCAAACTTTTTTTTTACTTTTAAGGGGGAGAGTATTATGTAAATGTGTAAATATTTTGTAAGCGACAACATGTCGTGTTGTGTTTAAATTTTCATTTCTATTATTCATTTTTCCATATTGATATTATTGTTTCGAAGTTTAAACTAATATTTTGTTATTCATTTAGGGTAACATTTAGAATTTTCTTGAATTAAGTAGATCAATCATATGTTTGCAAATGAGTGCTGGTGACTACGTGTCTAGACGTGTAGTCTCGTGCAAGAACGGACATGCGTGGATTGCTCTGGAGACCTGTAGAATTTTCGCGGTCTTTCGGGGAGTTTAGGCCTACAATATATAAACAGACGAAGATGCGAGAGACAGGAGTGAGATTCAGACATCAGTTTTATTTCAAAAGAAGAGAGTCAGTTATTTGAGAAAGATTAAGTGTTTGCTGTGATTTTTCAACTTGGATTTGTGACTGAAGTTAGATCTACGGAAGCTGTGATTTTATTTCGTCAATATCTACGATTCATCTGAATTACTGCTTGTGCTGAGAGTCGGCGAATTTATTGAACTGTGAACTGTTTTTGAACTTCTTCATTTAAGCTTCGGAATTTCTTCGTGGGACCAAATTCACACCCTAGACTGGAATTTGAGACTTTCATTTTAGATCATTATATTAGATACAGGCCAGTACCATTTTGTATTGTGATTAATTTTGAAGTTTGAAACTAGTATTATTTTGTTTTGTAATTAATTTCGAATGTTGTAACTTAATATCTGTCACTGTTATCATATAATTTATGTTATATCTGTTATATTTATTAATAGTTTAGTGTAATAAATTATACAAGCTGTTATCTGCGTTTTTCTGTTGCGTTTAGTCTACGAAGAACATAAAACATTAAAAAATACGTAACACTATCAAAATAAATGTTTGTAAGTATTTGTGAAACGTAGTTTTTACTTTCATTTCCTGTTCATTATGATTTGTTTTCAAGACATACTTTCATTTTAAGTGAGAAGAAAAGAAAAAAGAGCGACCTCTAATATTTGATCAGCAATTTCACATGGGTTCGTTATAATGTTACAGGTCAATTTCACTATCCATTGGTAAAAGATTAGCTCAAGATTTTGTAGTGGGTGGAAATGATTAACTGCTTTCCCTTTAGTATTAATTAGTTGGTTGTTTAGAATTAAGCACAAAGCTGCACAACGGGCTATCTGTGCTCTGCCCACCACGGGTATCGAAACCCGGATTTTAGCGTGTATATCCGCAGACATACCGCTGAGCCACTGGGGGGCCTTTAGTATTAAACTGCTGAAGTAGAGACAACTGGCGCAGATAGCCCTCGTGTAACTTTGCGAGGTATTCAAGACAAAAAAATGTCAGCATTAAAACATTAAAATGAGCTTTTTAACCTTAGTTGTGGGAGAACATTCAGTTCAACTTATAATATTGTTGAAAAGTGATATGGTTGACAAATCATTCAAATCTAATTGGTATTTAGTGGTTGACTGTCACTGAAATATGCCTTTTACTGGAATCTCTGTTCTTGAGAAAATATGTTTGGTTGTTATTGTAATGTCAAATGCCCATTATAGAAGTATAGTTCTTCCAGATATAATTTTTCAATGAGAGTATGTTAATAGTCATGCATGCACAGCTCTCACGAGTGATACCTTATCGTGAAAACAGTTTCAACTCATTGAAAATACTGAGTGTCACTTTGGACCACTAAGTGGTTTTTAATTAATTGTTAGTTATGTGTAAAGCAAAGGCCTGTTGTTATTTTCAATACATGCTGTTTTTTTAATTTCCCCGCAGTTCCTTCCTGAGGTTTGATTTGATTATTACTTTCAAAAGTTTGTAAAGCAGTCAACAAGGTAAACGTCTAGTGGTTCGAACATCGTTTGACACAAATTATTTATTGAACTAATTAATTTGTTTGAATGAAACGAGACCTTTTAGTACGTTTTTGTAAATTTTCGCATAAAAGCCCGAACCTCGTTTAAGTCGTCAATTTATATTTAACTCTGAGTTTGTTTTTTTGGAATTTCGCACAAAGCTACTCGAGGTCTATCTGTGCTAGCCGTCCCTAATTTAGCAGTGTAAGACTAGAGGGAAGGCAGCTAGTCATCACCACCCACCGCCAACTCTTGGGCTACTCTTTTACCAACGAATAGTGGGATTGACCGTCACATAATACACCCCAACGGCTGGGAGGGCGAGCATGTTTAGCGCGACGCGGGCGCGAACCCGCGACCCTCGGATTACGAGTGCACACCTTAACGCGCTCGGCCATGCCAGGCCTTAACTCTGAGTAACAGAACGAAACAACTTGTCCAATTCTGTCTTTATAAAAGTGAAATAGCTTAGAGGTAGAGTCTGAATTAAACAGGTTCTTGTCAGATCTAGCGCAGATAAGTTGCTTTAGATGTAATAGACGAGAGAGGTTCTTAATCGCACCATTCAAGCAATTCAGACAAGCTAAACACATATAATAATCATGTTCAACACTAATCTCAACCAGTTTAGTGTATCTCAGAACAAAACAGACTAAAGGGTGTATCCTTGATCTTCTCTCATCATAAGAATATATTTGTATCGGTTTTAGATATTAAGAGTCAGTTCTTATATTTTTCTCGACGGAGCTGAGCACGAACTGAGAAGTGACGGAGCGTATTTGGTCGTCTTGCGCTTTTATCCCATTCGTTCGTCAGAAGGTGACATTTATATTTCCTTCTGGATTTTTTTATCACTTATTTTATGGTGTTTGAATTTATAGCACACACACTCACAAACATATATATATTATTCTGCTATTCAGCCGAATTACACTGCTTGTAAAACTCTGGTGGTATTTTCAAAGCTTCCAAGCATCATTTTCAACCTGACCTACATTTGAGAAAAGATAGGAGCTACAAAATAAAGCATTTATAAAGAAAAAGTTTTTATTACGTGTGATGACCTTGTACACAGTCACGAATAATTCCTTATAAAATGTAACTTTTCTGCATGTAACGAGGAAACTGTTGATAATGTCAGCAACAACTTGCTATATTCTGTAGATAATATACCTTTTATTACGTCAGAGAATGCGTTGATGAATCTTAGAAGATGCCAGCTTTTCATTATCACTTCCCGGAAAAAAATATGCTAATCCGATTAACGTTATTGTGCAAAAAAAAAAGAATCTTTACAGCAGCTGTAATTACAATAAGGTATTATTATTAATATTATTTTATCATTAATATGTATAAATTGGTGGTTACATTCATGTGGAAGTGTCAGCAACATATCATTTATTTTCGTATTATCTTAATCAACACGTGCGAGGCCATACAACATGGCAGGTGATTATTTGACTTCCTTCTAAAACTGTGCTTACCAATATTTCCAAATAATAAGAGGAAGAGTATATGTTATCACATGTCCATACTATGTATGTAACCTATTAGCAACAGAATTGATATATCTTAAGTTTAACTTTGTACGAAAAATTCAACTATAATAATCTATTGCTTTATGATCAAATGAAAGTGGTTACTATTACAATATCAGAAAGATAGTAGTTAATATTACAATATCAGAAAGATAGTAGTTAATGTTACAATATCAGAAAGACAGTAGTTAATGTTACAATATTGGGCAAAAAATGGTGGTTAATGATACAATACTGGGCAAGAGATGGTAGTTAATGTTACAATATTAGACAGATGGTAGTTGATATTACAATATTGGACAGATGGTAGTTAATGTTACAATATTAGACAGATGGTAGTTGATATT
Organism: Carcinoscorpius rotundicauda; assembly: GCA_011833715.1. Lineage (NCBI taxonomy): Eukaryota > Metazoa > Arthropoda > Merostomata > Xiphosura > Limulidae > Carcinoscorpius > Carcinoscorpius rotundicauda. Next base: position 57,113,878 of record CM022395.1, read on the forward strand.
ACAATATTGGACAGATTGTAGTTAATATTACAATATTAGACAGATAGTAGTTAATATTTCAATATTGAGCAGATGGTAGTATTTGTTACAATATTGGGCAAAAGATGGTAGTTAACGATACAATATTGGGCAAAAGATGGTAGTTAATGTTACAATATTAGACAGATGGTAGTTAATATTACAATATTGGGCGGATGGTAGTTAATGTTACAATATTGGGTGAAAGATGGAAGTTAATGTTACAATACAGATGGTAGTTAATATTACAATATAGGGCAAAAATAGTAGCTAATGTTACAATATTGGGTAAAAATGGTAGTTAATATTACAATAGTACACAGATAGTAGATAATGTTACCATACTGGACAGATTAGTTAATGTTACAATATTGGGCAAAAGATAGTTAGTTTTCCGATATTGAACAGAAGTCATAATTTTACTTTTACATTCTCATAACAAATTAGTTTATTCAAAGTTAAACACAAAGTTTTTTTACAACGGGCTCTTTGTGCTCTGTCCCTCACAGGTATCGAAAATTGCTCTCTATTATTTAATATCTGCAGACATGCCACTGTGCCACTGGTGGCCTCCTAACGGTTTAGTTCCTGTTTTTTTATAGTTGTCATAATATTACATTTTCTACAACTAAAATATAACTTTTTATAATCAATTGAGGGTTGTATTCTATACTGCAGTCTTCTATTGACTGAAAGACTTAAATTTACTGGGTTTAAATATCAGAGTTTTTCGTACAGCTTTATAAGATTATTTTACAATGCTAGCAAGTGTACCCATGTGAGACATGACGAGAGGATTAAGAAACTATTTTCCCCAAAAATATACAAGCAGCAATATAAAGATAAAAAAAGATACATGGGAGTAAATTTATTCGCGTCGACTAGAAGTATTTCAATAACATTATAGTTTATATATTTTTTATGTGATTTAAAAGACCTTATTCATTATATCTGTGTATGTCTTGAAAGTACGTATAAACAATATGTGAAAAAAAATCTCTTAGATAACTGATGAGTCTTGGAAACGAAATGCATCTGTGGAACTGATGATTTATCCGTTACGAATATAAATAGTCTTTCTGTTTTTGCCCTAACTATTCTAGTAATGAATGAAAGTACATAGACTGTATATATATAGGACATATAACGAAAGAGAAAACTGAAGAAATCCCATCATTACTTCCAGTGTCCACCCACACTGACTGATCTATATTCAGCCAGCTCTGAAATATGAAATCTATGTATTTTAATACAAAAGTAATTTCCTGACACATCGCGAACCATTCCTGGTTCATTAAACTATATTCACTCTTTCCAAATGCAAAGCTTTGAAGGAGTTAGAAGGCAAAGAAATTATCTTGCTCTCAAACTATAGGAGGATTCTTGTACTTTATTAAGTGAATTAGATGTCGAATGTAATTCTTGACTACCTATTTATCCATTCTTTTTTGTGTGCTACTGCTTTGGATAGTTTATTGATGAGTAGTATATTCGAACTACCTAAGTATAGTTTTGTGATTCTAACTGCTAATATATTTTATATACTTACAGTAAAATTGCTCGTTATGACATTACAGAGGAATAATTTTGAGTAATTAGTTGAGTATTGTTGATATCGATATAATGCAGAACGGCAAACCATATTCATTTGTTTATTTCGACATATATATATATAGATATCTTTGTATGTGTTTTTCTTATATGAAAGCCACAATGAACTACGTGCTGAGCCCACCGAGGGGAATTGAACTCCTGATTTTAGCGTTGTAAATCCGAAGACTGATTACTGTACGAGCAGGAGGCATTTTTCTTGTATTATTTGACTTATTGCTTTAGTGATATCTTAGATAAATGAGCTGTCTAGAACGTTCGTTATGGTTAATATATATATTTTGCGCAACATTATGAAATAGAAGATTTTTTCCTGTATTTGATGTAAAATAGATTGAATATTTTTATACAAAGGTACAAAGGGAGAATAATAAAGGAAGTGACGTATTTTTTTACAGATGCGACATGCTTGGTAGGAAACAATGTAGAACAAATTGCATTTTCAATAGAAATATTCTGGAAACTAAATCGAGTAAACTGCGTGACAATTCAGCTTGTTTATTGAATACAGTGCATATTAAAGTGTACAGATACATAGCTTATGTCATGTTTAGGTACTGCTTGTACAGTTAATATGATATGGCAGTAAAATAAACAACAAATGAATGAAAATACACTATGTCTAGACAAGATGTAAGCATGGCGTTTTAAGCAATAGTGGTGAAATGATTGGTCAGTTACAGGGGTTGCTACTGGAAGGTTTTATTTCACTGGTCTTCTCACATCAATGCCAAACTTTGCTTGAGTACCACTCGACGTAAATCTATTGGATGAACTTGTCGTGCTGTACAAGTATAAATAATTTAACTTGGGAGTGGCGATAACTCTGTTCTTGATTATTTCAAGATGAAGAACATAAACACACCTTATTTTAATAAGTATTCTCGTGAAATAGAGGGCGTCTTGGATTAGCCGACCTTGTGATGTGTGGAATGTTTGGTTTTTGTAGGAAATGAGTACACATAGCTTTGCAGAATGATGTATCACGACTTAAACCTTGTAGAAAACACATATCAGGTGTTCCTCGAACTTCATACAAATTAATTAGTCATTTTTTTCATCAGAAATGTGAAAACTATTTTCCCATTATTTTAGTGTCTTAGAGGTCATTTTTATATAAGGTTGGATTTCCTAGTTGTTTGGTAAAACTTTCTACAACGATATTATTGTCCAGTGAGTGATAGGGACTCACGACTGGTTTACTCATTTCAGTTGCAATAGCTAAGCCATTTATCATGCTTTCACATCAGTTTTTCACGCAATTTAACATTGTTATGAAGATAGCCAATGTTTCTCGCTTCTGTACAATGTATTGATAAATTTGTAATAAAGATTTATGGTTTATATCATAAACTTGGATTAATCTCTTCAATTTGCCTTTTAGAGTTTGCTCTCACCAACTAAATCCTGGAATTATCGATTACTAGAGGTCTTCTGGCATTTATACGAGTAAGTATTCTAAATGAGAAGATTTCTCACATTTAAGTAGTATATATAAATATTTCTATTAACTAATGGTACTGAAAAGTAACTACTTTTATGGTACATATGTCGTCTGCAAAAAGCACGATACAAATGTGCAGGTTGGCTAGAAATTATGAAGGTATATACATAATACGTTTTAAAACGAAGTAAGATAAGAATTCACCTCGTGTTCTAAAATAGGAAATATTTTTCTCTCTATTTTGCCTGATTTGATCTGAACATAAATTCAAAGTTTGTGTCAACAAAAAAGTATCACATTGATGACTCTTCAGAAAAAACACAAGAACAAAAAACGAAGTTTTTTTTTGGGGGGGAAACAGAACTCAAGTTGTTGTGTTTTGCAGTGATTATTTTACTAAATGCCTTGAGAACGTGTACCATCAATCAGTTTAGTATTGAAAAGTTTGTTTTTAAATTTCGCCCAAAGCTACACGAAGGCTATCTGCGTTAGCCGTCCCTAACTTGGCAGTGTAAGACTAGAGGGAAAGCAGCTCTTGGGCTACTCTTTTACCAGCGGATAGTGAGATTGTCCATGACATTATAACGCACGCACGGCTGAAAGGGCGAGCATGTTTGGTGTGACGGGAATTCGAACCCGCGACCATCGGATTACGAGTCGAACCTCTTAACCCACCTGGCCATGCCGGGCCTCAGCAATGACAAAGTTTATGGACACAGGATCTATGTGGTCTAAAAGAACACTATGTGGATACCCTAGTTTAAGTAAAAATCACTGTCTCCTCAACGTAACCTCTAAGTCACGGACTTGACATACCAAGAATCACAGTACTTAAAATTTTAAATCATACCTGAACTTTTATGCATTTAAAATTCAAATGGGGAAACAGCTGATCGAAACGGTGTACAAAATCAGAAAAAATTATCATAAGTATATCCTCTTCAACTGCATATTACCTCCATCGAAGCAACATTCGATAAGTTACTAGAAAGTGTGTGAAAAACCTGATAAGAAAAACAACAAATGGATTACGTCCTTATGTAACAAGAGATCTAGGATTCCATTGTCTTCCCACAGAAAACTTGTTCGTGCACATTTAAGTACTAATGACGTTAGTGGTGCAGGCATTTTGTAAACAAACAAACATCACCTTGTCTTATATTATATAGTTATGAAACACTATATGATATCCTTTGTCCCCCTGAACTTATTGTATAAAATGTTACTTCGGGCTCGCCCTCTCCCAACTCAACGCCCGTTCTTTGGATATGACGATATGTCAAGTTTCCTGTTACCACGGGACCTTACTGCAGAATTGGAAGATCCATTTGAAGAACTGTGAAGACAACCGCAGATCACCCTCCACCACCCGTGGATTACAGGTAAATATGAAAGCTTTTAATACTAAAAATCAGATATCGTGACCGCGATTGAAGAATATAAACAGTCTGTTGTGTAGCTTTGTGTTTAATAAGAGCACAAACAAACCTATAAAAATGCACTGAAGTAAATAGAGGTCGTTAGAAAGTGGTGTAGAATCTGAGGGTACTTTAAAATCGACTAATGTGCCTCAATCTTCTTAATTTAAAAGGCGTTCCGTTTTAAAATGTGTAAACCTACTTGTAACCACCTAGTAGATTATCAATCAGTAAATGCATCCCGGTGGCTCAGCGATATGTCTACGGACTTACAATGCTAAAAACCGGGTTTCGATACCCATGGTTGACAGATCACAGATAGCCAACAAAGTGTAGCTTTGTGCTCAACTCAAAACAACAATCAGTAAAATTACCGAAGTTAATACACGAAGGAGTTATTGAGGTAAAGACCTCCTTAAGAAATTTGTCAAAACGATATCGTGGTAAACATTTTCATATTAGTTCTGTACTTTTTAAAGCGTCGTCATTTCGTATTTGTTTTTGTTACGATAAGAAATGTTTTAAAATAAATCTATAACTTTGAATTTTCAACCAGAAGCAGTTGTGTTGGCGAAGATGTTTTAAATGTAATTATTTACCTGATTGAAATCTGGTTAGTTCTTGCTCCAGCTAGCAGCAGATATCTTATTAATAATTCAGTTACAGAGGCATGGGAAAAGTAAAGCAATAAACTAAAAAAATAATATGTCGAATTAAACACAAAACACCTAAACAACAAGACTGGTAGAGGTACATTATGAGAACTATTATTTTAGTTATGTATTCTAAACGTAAGACGTTGTTTTTCTTTTTTAACGATTTTAAATGAACATTTACCTAAAGCCAAATAAGAGTGTGGGATAAATCAGATAAGGAATAAAATATTTCTCGAAGAGATAATAAAATGATCAATATTGAGAGCTCAAGACAGTTTGAAATATCACATGAAAAATCGTTTCGGTTGTCTCAAAAGATCGATATAACAGAAACAATTGTCACAACTTAGTTACGGACCGGCGCCTCCGTTTTCACTCCCAACTTATTATAATGTTAAAATCAACTACTCAGATAACTAGTCACTAAAGTAATTCGTCAACTGTTTTAGCAATGCTTCACTCGAACTTTCATGCCGACGGATACATGTCCACTAAGTTGTCGGCTTTTAAACGTACCGTGATTGAAAACATAAAGAATGTAACGGCACATTAAAACTCTCAGCAAGACCTGTCTTCCCCTCACACCTCACCACTCTACTCTCACACTACTATTATTTGAACCACCAATTTACGGGCATAATGATAACACCAATCCGAGAAGGCTTTTAGTACTTAGCGTCTGGTTTTGAAATAAGCTTATTGATTGACTATCGAAATAATTGTTCGTAAGTATTTGTGAAACGTAGTTTTTACTTTCATTTCCTGTTCATTACGATTTGTTTTCACTGATGATAAGTTTCACGAAAAATGAACTTTTTAAAAACCTTTTTTTCAAGCTTTTATTACTTCTGGAAGAAAACCAAACCATTGCACGAATAGAAATGTTGGTGTTATTCAAATTACAGAAGGGCAAAAAAAGGCAAAAAAACAAAACAACAATAAGCAAATACGATAGATGTGATAAAAATAAATTATGTGTTAAGATCTGAAAGTCAGAGTACTCCAGTGGGTACAGGAAGCTTGCACAGGTACAACTCTAAAAACCGAGTTCGATTCCTCGGTTTAAAAAGCGTGTAAACAACATAATATAGCTTTAAACAAAACTGGACATTTTTCTTCTCCCTCGGCTCCTCGGTGACTCAGTGGTAAATTTGTAGGCTTCTCACAATGCAAAAATTGGATTTCGATATCTGTGATTGGCACAACACACGTAGCCCATTGCAAGGCTTAACAACAAGAAAATAAACAATCACAGTGGAGCAATGGCAGGACTGCGGGCCTAAATTGTTATAATTTTGGTTTCGATATCTGTGTGGCGCACAGACAGATAACCAATTGTCTACTTTAAGATTAACAAAAAAACAACAACTTCTAAAACATAAATTAGCTTTTTCTACTCAATAGTTTAGAAAATATTAGCTCTGTTACAATACAAATGTTTCATAATTTTAAACTGCACTTTGTGATGCTTTATTTTGGTGAAAAACGACGTACTAGATCTATCTGCAGTGCGATTAAGCATCGAATTTTAACGTTAAAAGTCCTAATGTTTATCATTTATCTGCTGTGAGGCGACTGTATTTTGTACCTAAATGACTGTCGGAAATATTGATTTTGTGTATGGTTAAACTTTTAACATCAAGAATTTTGGATGATAAAAATATTATTCCATATTTCTTCTTTTCTTCTTATATATGCTTACAAATTTTGCAACATTTTCAGATTTGAATGTAAGAAAATTATCTTAAGAAACCAAAACGATTGCTTGTCACCAATTTATAATGTTAGAATGAAACAGACGATAGTTAACACCTTCATTCTTATGTTCACTTTGGTTAGGTTGTCTGTTATTATATGTCTTCCAGTTACACAAAACTGATGATACCCCTGGTGGAGAGAGCGGGGATAACCCCCTGTGTAGCTTTGTGCTTAATAATAATCAACAATAACTGAACTTACAGACCCGATACGTGTTCCAAGAAACTCTGACTTACTTACTAATGCGAGAAAGTTCCAGTTGGTTGAGTGACAGTGTTAAAAGAAAGAAATCGGTCCGCCTTTACACAACGCAGGAGGAACTAAACTTGTTCAGTTACTTCTACCATTTGCAGTTAATTAGTCTTGTTTTTAGAATAAATGTGAGGCTATGCTAGACCTGAAGACTATTAGTCATTTGGTAGCAGCTGCCTGTATCTTGTACTGACTTTCATATTAAGAAATGAAACTCAGCATTTCGTACTGGTAAAACGAACCATGTAATCTACTTCATATTTTAACATTTTGATACCAGAAGGAATTTGTGTATTTTATTGTTCAAGCGATTCGGGTTTTAAGCCTATTACACCCTATATTTTGTACATTATTCAGAAGGTAACTCTTTTTTTTTAAAGATTGTTCGTAATTCGTAAATAAATCAGTAACACATATTTATCATATGTGTCAGGAGGTAAATTAAAGTAAAGGAAGGGTAATTTGTATCTGAGTGAGTGAAGCGAAGGTTCGTGCGCTTCACGTGCATCCATTACGGCCAGGGTCCAGGGCTCGCATTAGGGTCCTGGAACATCACAGGCTCTGGATTAACTTTTGTGCATTTTCCTGCTATTCCTGAAAGTAACTTTCTTAATTTTAATGGACTTTAGCGGAGGGCGGCTTAGCTCCCCTCGCTTCCTACACCACTGATTATCGATTTATTTAACAATAGTTTTAACATAAAAGCATTATACCTTGCTTACTTATGTCCAAACACCTCTGAGTTTTCATCTCCAAATTATTAGCACTAGCCCTAAATTTTGCTGTTATATAGCCCTTACATTTACAAAGGATCAATATTTTTAGATCCAAGGAAATATTGGTTAATTATTTTTACATACAGCGTCAGTTTCACTAATTTTAACCATGAGAACATATCGTATAAACTTTCATAAAATATTCAACAATTATGTATAGCTTGCAATGCAGTTAGAGTTTCAAACAAGACGTGAAAAAACACTTTGTTAGCTTTTGTTGGACGGTTAAGTTTAAATTTTATTATGAAAGTTTTAGTAAATAATAACACGCTTTTAACAAAATTAAGGTTAGGAATACTTTTATCACATATGTAAAACGGTTAATTTTTCATCCAGGTCCTCTCAGAGAAATCCGAGCCACTTCTATCTTTTGAAGTCCCCTGACTACAATAAATGCGTTTCTAGCTTTTTATACGCATAAAAAGTAGTCGCGATATTTAACAAATTAAAAAAACTTATATCTAGAGTTGAAGTTCGTATTTGAGCTTAAACCAATTGGCCCTACCTTAATTACTCTCAGAGATAGCTAAAAGTACTGAAAATAATTTATTGAATGTCAGCTCATTTATGAGCTTTTCATGAAGCGAAAGACAAACCTTTTTTTTACGTTTCCAAAACTGAACTAAATTGTGCTATAAATAATAAATTTATGAATAAGTGAATATTTTTTTCACTTTTGTAACGGAATTACGTTTACTTTAGTACTTACGCTTGTTTCATTATATTTTTCTGGCATTGCCAAGTGTATTAAGGCGTTCAACTAATAATCCGAGAGTCGCGAGTTCGAATCCCCGTCAAATAAAACATGCTTGCCCTTTCAGCCGTGTGGGCGTTATAATATTACGGTCAATCCCAATAATCGTTAGTAAAAGAGTAGCCCAAGAGCTGGCGGTGGGTGGTGATGACTAGCTGCCTTCCCTCTAGTCTTACACTGCTAAATTAGGAACGGTTAGCGCAGATAGCCCTTGAGTAACTTTGCGCGAAATTCAAAAGCAAAACAAACAAACAAGCATTATAGTTTTCTGTTTTGCATGTTACGCGTATTATTAATTGTGTATTGCGCAAGTCCTGCCTGCTCTCAGAATTTATAGAAAATTCTTGAAAGTGAAAAATCAACAATATTTATTTAAGAAAACACGTTGGATGACTGTTTAAAATTCTAGAAACTCGCGTTATTGGTATATAAAAACTGACGCACTGAGAGACAAACAGTATTATTATTGGACAGCTATAGTCAGTGTACTGTAGGCCTAGGAAGCTATAATTATGAATAACATATATTAATCGGAGAACTACATAATTGACCCAGGAGTGTTTATGTATATTTCGAACAACACAAACCGTTCAACATCCGTGAATTACTTCGGACGTTATTGTTTCCATGAGGACATTAAATATCCTAGATAAGAAATGAAATTCTACTAAAGTATAATATGTAATATAATACTCTTTTCAATGTAATTATGTACTAATGCAGTTCAACACGATACATAAACATACGAAACAATACACCAATTCAAATACAAACAAATCAAAAGCAAATCCACAGGTTTATCGTAATCACTGTAACATTTAATATGCCACTGCTGGTACCCATAGAAAACAGAACTACTAATGAAATGACTTAACCCGGCATAGGTATAGTCTGCTGGTATCTTCAGCACCTTAAATTTCTCTATCTAAAATCATACACGATATTCTTAAAAAGAAATGTTAAACTTGCTGAAAATCCACGCTTATTTTTCACTGTTGGTTATAATTAGTAGGTTGGTTCGTCATGGCCAGATGGTTAGGGTTATGGGTTCGAATCCCCGTCACACCAAATATCCTTGCCCTTTCACCCGTGGGGGGGTTTTAATGTGGCGGTAAGTCCCATTGCTTGTTGGTAAAAGAGTAGTTCAAGAGTTGGCGTAGGTGGTGATGACTAACTGCCTTTCCTCTAGTCTTACACCGCTAAATTAGAGACGGCTAGCGCAGATAGCCCTAGAGTAGCTTTGCGTGAAATTAAAAAAAACAAACACACCTTCGCCAATATATTTCTCGCCAATGACTGTTCTTACAAAGATGCATAATTCGTCAAACATACGAGCGTTTGAAAGTTGTAATATGAGTGATGGGCTTGAACCAACCTGGTTGTGATATGGTATTAAAAAAGGATCTCTGAATATACAGTCTTATCATTCATACTCCAACAGCATAACTTATTTAGACAGCTAACCACTGAACTATTTAATAGCTAAACAGTACACCCCTAGTTGTAAAACCGTGCAAAATAAATTGTTTTATGTTATTAAATTATTACACAATTTCTGCAAAATAGAACGTTCATCTATGAATAAAGGAAGCATATGTAAAAAAAACACCAAAAAAACTCTAAGGTTTTCAGCCTTACATTTTATTATTTACTGTTTAAAAATACTTTCAGGAGAATTTCTCTGCAGTATTTGAGAGTGGAAAAGATTTACCGAAACCCACAATCTGATAAAATGGATACAGTTAGTCTCTATTTGAATTAATTATGAATAAAACGCTTATTTTTTCATAGAAGTATTGTAATGTATATACACTTGCCTATCTGGCTCAACTTTTTGTGCCACCTTTTCAATAAATAACGAAAGAAAAAGCCCGACGAACGTATTTATTCATTGTGTTTCAAATTTGCAGTGGAATAAGGTAAGAAACACTGTAGAACAAGCAAAGTAGCTAAACAGCCTGTTTTGTCGAATCTTCTGTTGAATAAAGACTAGTTTTTGATCATTTACTATCAAATATTATTATGTATGAAGATATCAAGTAAAATCATCTCAAATAAATTTATCGTACCATCGGTTTGTTTTGAATTTCGCGTAAAGCTACTCGAGGGCTATCTGTGCTAGCTGTCCCTAATTTAGCAGTGTAAGACTAGAGGGAAGGTAGCTAGTCATCACCACCCACCGCCAACTTTTGGACTACTCTTTTACCAATGAATAGTGAGATTGACCGCCACATTATAACGCCCCACGGCTGAGAGGATGAGCGTGTCAGATTGCGAGTCGAGTGCCTTAACCACCTGACTATGCCGGGCCTCGTACCATCAGAATACCCTGGACCAAGATTCTTCTTACAACACAGTGGAGTAAATTATCCAAGTGATGATGGCCACGTAACTAAAGCGAAATAACAGCTGGTGTAATAGATATAGCTCTAACGCATTACCCGACGAAAGTAAATATTGATAAAAATGTTTAATTTTATATAAAAATGATATATATCTTAAAATAACAACCTGAAACTGTCCTTAACAAGAAAATAAAAACTTAAGAATCTCAAAAAACTCTGAAAATATCCATGAAAAAAATGTTTAAAAATTCATTTTCTTGAACTAAATTTTAAACTCCCAAGTGCTACTATATTTGAACAGTTAATTAGTGAAAATTGTAACCAGTTAAAGGTTTAAATAGATTAAGATCATCTGTCTCGGGAAACAGGCTATATAAGTACAGCATATCTCTTAATATTACACACCATGAACATTGGTGTCTACAAACTAACAAAGTGCTACATTTATATATTTCATGTAGGAAAATTACGTTTCATCTTAATCTGAGGTAGTATTAAGTAACATTACATATTTAACAATCATACTTAAACATTTAAATAAAAACTTCAAAATATTCTATTTGTGAAAACATCTTAGTTTATAAAATACTGACTTAGAAACCAATGTAATAATATTTTTAGTATACAGTTCTAGCATATTTTTAGTTAGATATAATAACTAAATATATGATGTATTCTCCAAAGTAATAAAAGTTTCTTTATTTTAGAAATTATACAAAATATATCATGCACTTGAAATTCTTATCAAACCTCACTGCCTTTTGTCTAGCTGAACGTTAGATCTAGACTCTCTCATTACCATTTCCTTGCAGATTAAAACTGACTTGTTTCTCTATACTCTCATACGGTATCTTCAATATATGTAAGTAAAGACCTGTAAAGTGTTACACATACTGAAACATTAGGGATTATTTTAATGTTCCATCGCACGCCAGCATAAATAAAATAAATTTCTATAAATGAAATAAACAGAACAACTAAAATTAAATACATTAATAAATTATGTAATCCTAATGACTAACAAAGTGTTTTGACCGATGGACATAAGAAACGAGACTTATCACCCAGTTCTCGTTTTGTGGGGCTGCAGGAAATGTATCAAAGTATTAAACTAAGTTTTTGTTGATAGTATCTTAGTGTATTTAGAAGTTTTGTTAAAAAATGTTCTAAACCGTGTGATATTAAGCATGAGATTTTACTTACATGTATTAAAGATAATATTTCAGACTATGATAAGAAGTAAGTTTCATATAATAAAAACAAAGATAAATGATCTGTAACTGATATTTTATACAGTTGTTTGTAAGTCCGTAAAGTGTAAATGAAAACATATTGCGGTAACAAATTTCAAACTCCACGTGAACAAATATTTGTCTTGAAATAATTGAATAATGATCACTTGTTTTATAACTTAAAGTTCTTTTAGAATTATGTTTGTCAACTCTTTCTTCGTACTGTTCATTTGTGAAAAATGTGTTTGACGTTTTAGTAAACTAATATGTTTAAATTGTATTCCGTGCCTAAATTTAAGTTTAAATGAATAAATATAACAGTTGATTGGAAGCTTTTTAATATATTATTAGACTGTTTGTTGTATACTGATGTGTTTCAAGTTGTGAAGGAGTTTATCAACATTACCTGGAAACAACAGCTCTGTTATCATTCGAATAAATAATTATTTGTATTGTATAACGAAATCATAAATATAAAATCTTTCATATGTCTGCAAAGTTAATACAGTTTTTAAATTTAAGTGGATATTTTATATATTAAAATTAGAAAATAATCGATCATAATTAAACTCTCGTTTTGAAAAAAACGTTTTACGTTGGTTAACCCTGACTGAACTTTTGACATATGTAGGATACAGTTTAATCTTAATGAGAAGAGTATATGAAACGTAATTTGTTATAAAGTATGGCTTAAATACTGTATAATGTATAAAATAGGTGAAACTATGACGTCATCGTCTCTACTTTTCCCTTCCCTCCGTAAGGGTAATGCCCAAATTATCTAGCCAAGCGTGTTAAGGCGTGAAACTCGTAATCCGAGGGTTGCGGGTTCGCATCCCAGTCGCGCCAAACATGCTCGCCCTTTCAGCCGTGGGGGCGTTATAATGTTACGGTCAGTCCCACTATTCATTGATAAAAAAGAGTAGCCCAAGAGTTGGCGGTGGGTGGTGATGACTAGCTGCCTTCTCTCTAGTCTTACACTGCTAAATTAGGGACGGTTAGCACAGATAGCCCTCAAGTAGCTTTGTGCTAAATTCCAAAACAAACTCTCGGGTTTTGGGTATGATATTTACGTGTCCTGGAGAGTTTGATGCTTTTTGGTCCAATCCTGAGATATTTGTTTGTTCGTTCGTTCTTTAATTTCGCGCAAAGCTACATGAATGCTATTTGTGCTAGCCTAATTTAGCAGTATAAAACTAGAGGGAAGACACTCACCGACATCTGCTGGGCTACTCTTTTACTAACGAACAGTGAGATTGATCGTAACATTGTAACATCCCCACACCTGAAAAGGCTAGCATGTTTGGCGTGACGGGGATTTAAACCCGCGAATTACGAATCGAGTGCCTTAACCACCTGGCCATACCGGGCCTATCTGAGATGTTACCTTAGCAATATAAAAAGTTATTTTTTTGTTATTTATTTAAAATGTTGTTTTCAATTACACTAGATCTGTATTCACAAGCAATGGAATTGTATTTGCATCATCCTTACATAACAGAATAGGCATACAGTGTGGTAGAATCTAACTGATAAAAATCGGATCAAATGAACGCAATTGTGATTGAATAGCTATACATATTGCTAAAGGTACTTCTATTTAGGGATGATACAAACGCTATCTCTAATATCTTGTCTTCATTATTTTTGAAAGGTCAATATTACCCTTTCCTACATTTATTTCCTTTTATCAAAAGTTTTTCTTTACTTGGTTTTTAACAAAGTCTTTCAACAGATATAGAAAGATTGTATTTATAACTAAGTTATAAATAAAATGATATTCCGACTGTAAAACGTATTGTTTATTTATTAATGGCTATTCATTCCTGTTTCACCCTGTTTTTAAGTTTATTAAAGGAACACCGTAGTTCTGTAAGAAAGCTAGCTTCAAGGGGTAATGATAACATCGTTTACACTAGATTAATTATTTTTTTAAAGATTAGAACTAGTTATTAATAACACTGATAAAAACAGATACTCTGTTTGAAACTATGTCACCTCAGTGAAAATGGTTGACAGCATGGTTTTGGTTATTGAGCTTTTGTGTAATAAAAAAAGATACAGAGTGAAGAAGACCAAGAAATTCAAACTGTTTTCTGCGATGTTTACAGACGTTATCAGAACTTTTCATTTTGTTATTACATAGATATTGTTGTAAAATGAGACACTGTATAGTATTGTAAAGTTCTGGTAAACTATTAAGGATATATTTAAAATACCATTTAGATGAACAATCATCTGACCTGTCTGTACTGTAGGCAGTAGTAAATACTCCCTGATTATACTATTACGTTTCATGATTTAACAAACAAACGTAAGATGGCGCTAAATGAGTAAGAAACTCGACTTTATTACAAGTAGAACAGAAAAAAACAGACCAGCTCTGGCTGGCACGTGTCGCTGTGACAAGCGAAAAGGCTCGTGCTGGGCGCGTGCCGTAATGACATTGAAATGTTTGACGGTATCGCCTATTTCGGCGGCACAAGACTTGGCATGTAGCCAACATATATTTTTTTATAAATTTCAAACCATGACCAGTTTTAAGAAAAATAACAGAAACAAAGTTGCTAGGCATAAAAAAATTATTTATTTTCTCTCTCAGTAGACATTATCTTGTTTTTATGTTACAAATAACGTGTAGCTGTCAATGGTTTTGGCTGTTTTAGTCTTATATCTTAGACATTTGTTCGTAGACTTGAAAGGCTCATGAGGGTAGATTGTAACCACTGCTGTAACTGACTCGACATCCTTGGCTTCTTGCGTGCACGCGGGATGAAGTCTGATCCCCTGAAGCAATGTCATGTTGTTTGTTACAATGCTGCCAGGGCCACGCGTCCCGCACACGAAATTTGCAGAATGAGCGAATACAGTGTACAATGACAGCTGCTTGGAGGAGGGGCCTAGTATTCATGAGGGTAAGGTTTTTTAACGGGAAGAACCGTGTGGACGACACACTTCTCCACAGTAATGCGGTAGGACTTTTCACTACATCCTTATATTCGATTAAGGTAATTTGGCTCCGATTCACGTGAGGTAATACACCAACATTCACGAGAGTGGCACGTGATTCTCGAACAGGATAGGTATATTGAAAGACGTTAAGCTCAAGAAAACAATACTGAAAATCTACAGGCAATAAATAAGCATACTGTGTTTAACTCAATTTGTCGTGTGTTTTTTGTTTTGTTTTTTTATGTTGCGCAAATTCTAATTTCGGAAAGATCAAATATGCGACATGAAAATGCAACTGATTATTTAGACTACACACGGAGAAGACCATGTGGATCAGTGGGATACGTTCTGCAACCGTGTAGACCGGCAGCTGTTGCTAGAAGAAACGAACGCGAGCGAAATCGTGTGCGGCTTGTTAACATGGGTTTCGCAACGCTTCGACAGCACGTGCCGAATGGTACCAAAAACAGGAAGATGAGCAAAGTAGAAACATTACGATCCGCTGTGGAATACATAAAACAGCTTCAAGAGCTCCTAACTGATCAGGACGGTGGTAGTGGATATGGGGAGACTTTTTTTGCGACAAAATCTGATGTTGATTCTAATTCCTTCGCTGTGACCTGTAGCGTGTACCAGAGTTACTGTACCGGCTCATCAACATCGAGCTTTGAATCAGAAGGCTTGACACCATCTGGACCACAGCAAGAACGTTTTAATGTCAACTTTCAGCTATCCCCAAATGGGAGCACTGGCTCTGAAACTCCATCATCACCAGGTAGCACCACTAACGACATATCCTCAGCTATTTCTAGTGCTAGAAACCAACTCTCTTACTCAACAACTCCGGAAAGGAGTCGTTCAGAAGTAGATCAGTACGACTCAGACGAAACCGACTTATTAAACTTCGCCAATTGGTTTGTTTGAAAACCGCAATGAGTTAGGTAAGAGACTCGTTTTCATTTATATGTTGAATAATGAGCGTACCATTTGCTTACGATGTAACCATTTCAGTATCTTATCTCATTGTGTTGTTTGCTTTATTCTGTTGGTATGCATGATAATCTTGCATCAACTTACTTTAAGTGCAAATTATTTTTGTAGCACAAGATTCTGTTAGCAAATTATTTTTCCATTTAGTTAACCTCACTATAAAATTATCTACATTACTACTGTAATTAAAAAATAAATTACATAAAACTTGCTATATTTAAATTAAAAGCACACTCAATGCGAATACTACAGTAAAATGAATTTGAGTGATGTTATATCTTCATTTTTTAATCCATCGGTAACGAGAGAGAAGAAAAACTGTGTAGCTTCTAGCTCTCACTTTTTATAAGAACTTTATTGTGTTTTATTTAATATTAAAAAAAACAGCGATGGTGAAGTAAAACAAACTCAACACCCTTAGAAATTAAAGATTTTACTGGAATATTATAACAGCAAGACAATAATAATCTCAAAGTAAAATTGTTTTTGTTATTTTCATCTTCTTAGTCATTATTTTACTTGAAAATTTATGATTTGATTTTAGCGCGTTAATTAAATTTAGCAAAAGTTATCTGGAAAGATCATCAAATAATCTAATTAACTTACCTGGTGAGCGTAACATCTAACACTGTGTGAAATATTCTGGCTATACACGTTATTTTAAAAGGGTAAAATACAAGGATAGTTTAACTGTTAGGCCTAACGACCATGTTCGTTTTCCTTTCTGCTAATATTCTTTTTTCTACATTTTCAGGTAATCAGCTTTCCGTCTTTTATAAACGTGAAATGGTTGTCGTACTACATTATTTGGTCATTTTGGAACAATTTGGCGTCCGCATTGTGATAAACGGATTCATATTGGAAGACATTTACGCGAGAGTTGAGCCTTATGTTGCTAGCCAGTACTGATCGTTGTATTACGTACGTTGTATTTGTTGCTGTTTTAGTGTTGAATTACAATGTACAGTTTTATTCTCTGAAAGCTCTTGTTGGGTTAAACACAAGAAACTTCGACAAAAATCTATCTTTCCCTTGCTGTAAATGTTTAAATTTCAAACCATATCAGAACTTAGTAAATATATATATATATATATATCTTACACGTTTTGGTAAAAATAAGAACAAATGATTTTATTATTTTTTAAAAATTTGGGTGATATTAAACGGAAGAAAGAATTGTTGACTATACTTTGAGTATCTGAGTTTCACTACCTGCCCAGCAGTGAGAGGATTATTTTTCTATGTTGTTGTTATGGGCACAGTTGTTAACTGTAACAACGAAAGGAAACAAAAGCCACTTCAGTCGCTTTAAAGTGGTGGTGTTTTTTTTACTTCTAGTATGTCTAGTATTTGATAACAAAGAAATGTAATGGAATTGTGTTGAATGTTTGAAAAAAACAAAGCATTAATGGCATTATACATATATATATATATATAACTATGATAATCCATTTTCTGCTTTGTGATATTCTTTAAAGTGTAAAACTTATATAACATGTTACAGGCATATTACTGTAACTAATTTATAATACTTGCTTTTAAACTGAAGGATAACTCTGATGGTTTCAGAGATTTTCGGGTATGGTGTTTTTTTGTTATTGTTGTAAAATAGGTTTGTTATGGGTAGAAGGCTGTAAATATATCTGAAATAAACATTTTTGTTTTTCTAGAATTTTTATATGGCCAATTGCTAGTTTTTCGTTCATAAACATGTGATATTTGATCATATGAAAGGGTGCATGTATATAGAGTTTTCTTGTCGTTTGCATACATGTATATCACATATTAATAGTTGTACATAAGAAGCTACCCCTTATTCATGATAGTTACAGAAGACATTTGACGTTTCTCCTTGATCAGAATTTACAATAAAATACTGTGTTTAATGGAGATATCAGCGTAAATAGTTTACATCAATGTTAAACATTAAGTGTCGATGACTAGTGAACAATGTGTAATCAAAACCACACACGACTAAATCATACATCAAATACTGACCACTTGTTATTAGAGGTAAACACAATATCATACTATAGATACAAACCACTAATCATTACTAAGACATAAATACAATATGATTATGGTCTGGATACTGACCACTTGTTATTACTAGGAGATAAACACAACAAAGTTATATATACACTGGAAAATGACTACTTGTCACTACCAAAAAATAAACTTATCAGAATAAGCTAATTTTAACCTGGACTAGACCTTATTTGAAACATAATTTAAACTTCTAGGTTAGTGATCCAAAAATTTAGGTATAACCATTACTAATTTAGGACTTGATCAGAGAGCAGTTATTTATTCAACATACATGTGACTACTTTCAGCCAAAGAACGCGGTTGACTGTCACTTTTATAAAATTTCTACAGGTAAAAGTACGTAATGTGTTCAGTAGCATATCAGTGGTTCGAACCTTAGGACTTTTGATCTGCAGCCCAGTTCACTGATCTCAAAACCACTCCTGGTCATAACGACATTATATACTGCCTGTGGTCATGATGTCCTGATATACGGTGGTAATGCATTAAGCGCCGATGAATGCAATTGCTAATGTGTATAAATAAGTTTATGTAACGTATAATGACAATACGTCAGGTAAAATAAACATGATGAAGTTACACACTAGATAATGATTTTGAGTTATCAATCGAAAATATGTTGACATTGTAAGTGGATACTGGTGATGTACAGCAAAAATTAGCAGTACGAGGATTTGCATATGCATACTATATATCGATGAGTGTCATTAAAAGTTGGTTCTAGAAAATTCTAAAGTGCTCACTTAAGAAATAACATCAAATACAAAAACTGAATATTTAATTATAACAAAGTTTTACAACAAATGCAGTCGACACGTCATTAAAAGTAGACCCTAAAAATATATTTACTGTGTATCGATAGATGCAATTAAAAAAGAAAAACAAGTTATTTCAATGGGTAATGAAACAAGCCGTCAAAAGTTGACTCTACAGGACAGTGTACCTGGTATAAATGGAAGAGATAAAACAGAAATACTTCCCCAGGGTCTCCGAAAGTGTTTTATTGCAAGGGTAAATAAAATCAATATCATAAGTAATAAATACTTTTAATCCTTATTTTTGAAGTTCATATGTCATGGAATGTTGTAGCCTGTAGAGTGCATAATTATTCTCGTGATTCATAACCTACGCACGTTTTACTGACGTCAAGACAATACAAATTTTAACGTCAAGCACCCTTAAGTGACCTAAGTTTAGTGTCTGTTGACTGACCGACAAACAATACACTGCTGTGGCTCATTCAGGTAACCTTTGGCCCCCTTTCGGGGAAATAAGAAGAATTCAAACCACTGAAGGAATTAGTGGCAGAGCTTCCTTGTAATTCTTATGTTATGTGGGTCAGACTGCTGGTATTTATAAATTTTTGTAACACATAAACCAATTTATAATGTTAGGTGTTCGTTAATGTAAGTGTATTTTTATTGGTACATCGGTAAGTCTACGGATTTATAACGCTAAAATCAGGGGTTCGATTCCCCTCGGTGGACACAGCAGATAGCCCAGTGTGGCTTTGCTAAAAGGAAGACACACAGGTACTGTAGGTGTCACTTGGTGCACTAGCGATAAGTTTACGTATTTAAAACACTAAAATACGGAGCTCGATTCCCCTTAGTCAACAGAACATGAATAGCTAATTGTGTAGCTTCATGTTAAACAATAAGAACAACAATGAGGTTAATAACACAAATATATATATATTAATGTATTACTAAACTATCTATTTGTATCTTAACAGAATATGACTGTTTTTTTTTTATAAATAATGTACTTTTCTATTTTTCTTTGCAGTTGTTTTCATTAATTTATATTACTTACAAATATTATAACAATTTATTATAATATTTTCAATTAATACCACTATTATGAAGAGTTCTATGCGTTTATTACATGAACCTAAAACTAATCTAAATCTACGAAACCTGACCTCAGGATTAGGCCCAAAAATGCTGTTAAAACTTTGAAGATATCCATGTTATTATTCAAAACATTTTAATCACTATACGCTTTAGTTTCCTGTTGTGTTTATTTCCAAAAATAAAGTATCTTAAGCGATTTTGTTTAAAACAGAACTGTTTACGTTAATCTACAAATAGTTTTTGGTTTTTGTTATTTTTAGTCGAAATATATGTAGTTACTTTTCATCAGAAATTCTTAATAACTTGGTAGTGACGAAATATAAATACAAAAACATTATACATTAGTAGTCGGCCCGGCATGGAAAGGTGGCTAAGGCGCTCGACTCGTAATCTGAAGGTCGCGGATTTCGAATCCCCGTCACATCAAACATGCTCGCCCTGTCTTCTGTGGGGACGTTATAAAGTTACGGCCAATCCCACTATTCGTTTGTAAAAGAGTAGCCCAAGAGTTGAAGGACAGTAGTGATGACTAGCTGCCTTTTCTCGAGTCTGCTATATTAGGGACGGCTAGCGCAGATAGCTCTCGTGTAGCTTTGCGAGAAATTCAAAAACAAGCAAACAAATTCAGTAGCAGTGATGGCATGCCACTGAAAGTAAAAAGGATATAGACCAAGTAGTAGTTTATTTCACTTACATAAACTATAACGTTATTCTATATTAAACTGTGCTACTATATTTTCTACACCATTATAATTTATAAATAAAATAAATGAATATTATCCTGTTGAGTCAACGGTAACTTTATGGATTTAAAACTTTAAAATTCGAGGTTCGTTTCACGATGGAGCGAAAGTTAACAACCCCTTGTGTAGATTTCCCGAAGTAAAGAATGATGATCAACGACTAAATAAATAAATATAATAAAAGTGGCATTAAAATTTATATAATTATTTATACAACGAGATTTCCAAATAATATAATCAAATAAGGAACAAACATATTCATACCAAGTTATAACAAAGCAATAAAAACCAGTGTTATAAAACAGGAACTCACAATAACAAAAGCAATCAGAACGAATGCATACCCTCTTCCAGTCGCTATTTTTTCGAGATTACATGCGTTTGTACTGGATAACGTCAACGTTCACTTTTGAAAACTTAGAAAATCCTTTTTGGATCCATAATGATCAATGATCCGATTAGTTTTTGTGGTGTGATAAGGAGTATCAACCTTTAATGAGCTCAGAAACACAGACAGACACACGGACCCGGTATCAATCACCTCGTCTTTGTAGAGGATGAGAATTGAAATCTGTTAATTAATGAACGTTTGAATCAATTCAGAATAAGTACACATTTTAAACCTGTTAATTAATGAACGTCTGAACCAGTTCAGGAAAATCACACATCTTAAATATAATAATATTATTAAAACATTTTAAATAACTGGTAAGATGTTTTACATGAGGCTAAATACTCCAGGAAGACTTTGTATTAATTTCAATCGTCCTTAATAATCTGTGCGAATTCTTCTCTACTACAAGCTCAATGTGTACTTATGTTCTAGCATTTAACAAGTTATGTTCCTAAATTCATTAGATGATAAATCAAATGTAAACTTCCCTAACTTACATACTTAACCCAACGTTTTACAACGTTTTTTCTTATTACTTGCAGACGCTACATCCTGAGTAATAGGGACATAAAATATAATATATATATATATATGTATAGTAAATATACTGAGAACAAGCTGAAACCTTTGGCACTTTCTTAGTACCATATGTCAGGTCTCGGGATGCATTTGGAACTACTTTCTTGTTGATCATTGTCCAATTGATGACTATAATTATTTACTATTTCCGGCACCGGAATTTCACTTTGTGAACAAGCTTCTACACGGTATCAATCTTATACAACCATGATGAAAGTATTTCATAAATGTTGCATTATGCTGTTAGCTAAAGTCAGCTTTTAAGAAAGTATTAGCAGAAATATCTATTGGAACTGTATCGATGAACTTGCCAAATGTTATCAAAAAGAGGAATGCTGTGAGTTCTGTTTCCTCAGATATCTTTATTATTCATGTAAACAACTACTGATTTCAAAATGTAGCTGAAAGTTTGTGAGATTTTGTGAAATTTAAATCCCCATTTATGATCTTGTTAACCATAATAAGAACTATGCCTAGTTTCATTGTAATGTCCTTTTAAAAAATAATAGTTCTTTTTCTGTAACGAAAGCTTTCACTTTAGAAATGAAACAATTTCTTCGAAATGGCTTAAGTCACGGTATCAGAGCTTGTTGCTGTCCAAAACGCTCTATTCCTTGAGATTTTCTGCTTCCATGGAGAACACTGAAAACTCTATTCTTCGAAAATGTTGCCCTGTTGTTTAGGTTTATATCGTATAAAAACCTCACTGCACTAACATTAATATTCGAACTAAAGACGAAGTAAACTGATCGGTCTTCCGTTCTGGCCGTAACTTGTGAAATCCATAAACTGTCTTTTGTTCTTAACATTTTTTTCATTCGACGCATTTTCCAGTATGCTGAATGTTTGGCGACAGAAATAACGTCACAGTCTTGTAAACAATGGTTGACTGATTATATAGGGTATTTGCGCATGCTCTTTAATTCGTGAACTCAGCCCAAGGTTTCAGCATATTGGGAAGTGCATAAATGAAAAACTATTAAGAATAAAAGACAGATTATGGATCCCACATAGGAAAAAAAGGTTACACAACATTTCATCACTTGGCTACATCTAATGTCCAGTTGACAGGAATTCGCAATCAACTATATTACAGTTACAAAACGTCGTCGGCAGTATGTTACGAATAAAAATAACAGTTCAGAAGGTATAAAAATATAAGAATTTACTCTTAAAATATTAAGATTATTTTAGTAAAAGACACAGGAATACGAGTTTAGATTATTTAGAAATTTAATGTTTACACTGTAGAGTATTGTAGTACTTTAAATATGCAGGTATATATTTTCGTACAATGTACGTATATCTTAATAGATGTATAGACTGATTTTAGAAAGGTTAACAAAAACACGCTTCTAACAAGATATAAAACTTTATTTTTGAAGAATGAAAAGTAACCTTTTTACACAGTGAATCAAAAATGATTCTGCTTTAAGTTAAAATTTTATATTTTCAAGATGTATGGGTGTATTTTCAGGCCCCTAAGGTTGTGTGTTAATTGCAGTTTAAGGAACGTTAACAAATAAAACGGCAAAAAGTGGCATTTGACCGTCATTATGTCGCAGCCACTTCCGCATTTAGTTAGGGCGCTCGACTCGTAATCTGAGGGTCGCGGGTTTTAATACCCGCCACACCAAGCATACTCGCTCTTTCATCCGTAGGGGTGTTATAATGTAACGGATAATCGTTGGTAAAAGAGTAATCCAAGAGTTGGCGATGGGTGATGATGACTAACTGCCTTTCCCCTAGTCTTACTCTGCTAAATTTAGGTCGGCTAGCGCAGATAGCCCTCGTGGATCTTTGCGCAAAAGTAAAAAACAAGCAATCTCCAACAGAGCAAGTTTGTATAGCAAATCGTCGCGAACCATGCATTCTCTGATTTACAGTCAGGACACACCAACCACTAGGCCATGCTACAGTCAGAACACACTAACCACTTGTGCATACTCGTATAGATAGAGTAGTGGCTACCAATAGATCAGAAGAAAGTTTGTGATTATTTCTAAAGAATTGTTTGTTTTGGAATTTCGCACAAAGCTACTCAAGGGCTATAACGTTTTGTTATAAAATGAGAAATTATTTTGATTTTAAGAAACTTAGCTTGTAGTTTATATAATGTTGAACAAGAACATGTATAGTTGTTGTGCAGATTGTATCTTGCGACAAGTTTTGGAAAATAATTAATTAATTACTTGTTTTGGACAAGTATTTGTTTATTTATTTTATTATGTAATAAAATGTTACAGTTTTTACCGGTAGACGTCATTAGTTTGCTTGAACGTTTGAATAATTCAAACTTGTCTGAAAAGGCTAAGTTTCAAAAGTTAACTGAGTGAAAAGTTATAAAAGCAGCGAGTTGAATATTGGATACGTTGAAATCGAAAAAAAAAGACAATCGGAAGTTAAAGTAAGTAACTGAACAAGAATATTTTTTCTTAATCCGTAAAAAAAAGAAGTTAAAAGTAATTTTTTGCTATAGTTTAACAAGTTAGTATCCAGATGTGGCAACTATTATTAAACTTAGTTTTAAATACTTATTAAAATAATCTATGTTCTGTGTATTTGTATTTCAAATTTTACGTTGTGTGGTTGAAACTAGGACTAATTGAATTCTTCATTATTATCATATTTATTACGTGTTTTAGTTCTTAGAAATACGAAATGACAAATTTTAGCAACTTATTCCGTCATACTTAAGAACTTTTCTGTAACTGAGTTTACTATTAATTAATTAATGGTATTTCTCCAATAGTAAACTTAGTTTTAATTTGTCAGCAATTCTTCTGTTCGTCCCAAAATATTCTAAATAAAAACTTGCTTCATAACGTTTGTAAATGCAACGCAAGTTGCAACTCTTATTTTCATTTTAAAAGAAGATAATAAATGGGTTAGTAAAAGGTAACCGCACATTCTCTGAAATCTCTGTATATTTAAATTTGATTACCACAGTACACACATTAAACCTTTTTACTAAAATTAAGCCTAAGAGATTACCGTTTTATAGACAAGCATAATGGTACTAATAATCGTTTATTAATTTATCTGACATAACATTAACATTATGATTCTTTAGTCAAAGAGGTTCAAAGTGTTTTTCAGTAATGCATTTAGAAGTAAGTATACGGTTTTATTTAATGAATAAATACACGGAGCAAAACTATTTTTACGAATCTTTTGTTAGTGACACCATTGATTTAATTTTAACTGGGAAAAGTAATTTTAATAGCGACTGTTGTTCCTTTAGAAAATATTAGATTTCATTACTTTATAAACGTTTAACATTTTTCTAACACTTAAAATAGCTTTAATTGGAATATTGTATCTTACAATGCGTATAGTTATTTCATATTTTTCTTTGTTGTAAGTAACTTAATCTGATATCAACGAGGAACAAGTAAATGCTTAAATAGTGAATTATTTTCCATTTAAGAACTGGACATGATCTAATAGCTAGCGTGACAGGCTAGTATAGGAAAGCCCAAGGTTCGAGTTTGAAATGTCAATGAGCAGAGTATGCTGTACATTTTCGGATGTTGACATTTTATGAAAGTTACGATTAACCCTTCTCATTGGCAAAGAGTATCCGTGCAAGCGGCCGCTGGCTGGCCAGTAGTAACATATTATGGATGTTTATATCTGAACCCTAAGGTCTCTGACCCAGCCGTTTAGCATAAGTATTGCATAAGATGTTGTTCAGATTGAAAATGTCATATGCATACATATATTTATACACACTTTTAATAAAACTTCAGTGGCTTCCATCATAGGATTTTAAGAAGTAAATTTGTAATTCATTTCTTGCATGCTAGGACTTTCATATTTTCTGGAACTTACGCGTAAAAGATAACTAAAAATTACCATAAAAAAGTATCACGAGAAGCTAGAAACATATGGTGTACGACACGTGTACTTTGTGTGAATACGTTTGAATTTCTGTTGGTTTTTTTTAAAGCTTGTGTTACATACGCCTTGTCACATAAATCAACGTCTATTAAATAGTACATTATTTTTCGAGAAGATATCGTATACACTACCTGGCGGTATTTCTCCTCAACTAAGGAACTTCATCAGAAGTCTGGGTGGTCCTAAAAAACTTCTCGTAAGTTCTTGCAAAGTATATTTTTATAGAATTTTCGAACTATACATTGGTTAAAAAAATAAAATAATCAACTGAATGAAAATACATGAAATTGGTAATAATTATTAACTCCATTACATTACAAGGCTACTCGGCGATATAATTGAGATGTCTATTGTTAAGTGGCCTTGGAGTCTCATATTCTATGATTACAGACATAGGTTCTCACGTTAACAATAACCATGGCTAGATTGGGAGAAGAAGAAAAAAAGCTGACAATATGACAAAATTCCTGTGTCACGTCTGTTTTTTTAATAATAACTTTAAACATAATATATGTGTGTATGTTTATAAATCAAGAAAGTGAAAAGAATATTGGAATGAAAGTGAATAACACTTCAACGTTTAGTATTTTCAAAATTGAGTAATGTTAAAATACAGATGTTTACCCATTTTACTTTACCGTAAAAACAAAAATTAAAAACGTGTGAATATAATTCTTTGTGTTATTGATTCAAAATACAAGGTTTTTTTTGTCCAGCTTTGAACTGACCCGTGGAATTGATTGTCAGTCTACAGTACTCGTAACTGAAAGTTTGTAGCATGTTTAGTGGTATTGAGGGACAAACCATGGACTTTTCCGATTGTAACTTGCAGTGGTAATGACTAAACTATGCCAGTTCGTAAAAAGAAAAGAAAATACATGTAGATACGACTATAGAGTTAAGTATAACAAATAGCATATGATACAAAGTGACAACAAAAGTTTTCTTGTACGTTTGTATAGTTAATATAAAGAAAGCAACATTACCTAATATTTGATGTAGAATCGCCATTATGTAGATATAAGTAATCATGTAAATGAGAGTAGAATACTATCAAAAGTCATGTAAGTTTACGGTCTGCTTTGTCATGTGTGAATGGCACCTGTCACACTTTAGGAATGTCTTTCCTGTAGCGTGTGAAGTTTGAATAGAATCTGTCTGGAGTCAAGTGTGCGTGTAGTTTTTGTTATAATTAGGTTTAAGGAATCTGTGTCATATCTCAAGGTACCGTTAGCCAACAAGTGACGTGATAAAATAACGTATTAAATAATTAATTACATGCGGTAGTGAATATAAATGATGGCTAGACTTTTAAAATAAACAACACTTAATATCAACCCAAATAATAAAACCAACAAGGAACGTGAGATCGTCTGTTTTTGCTGAGAACTGATTTTTCTGCAACAGCAGCAACAAAAAAGTTGAATGTAATGCAATATTTATCAAGTGCACGATTCAAGGTAGTTCAGACTACAACGACTTGTGAACAAGAACCAACTTAACTTGAAACTGTATTCAATTTAAGGCCCTGTTAGTAATTCCCAGGGTCCCACGTCAGGAGACCAGTTTATTAACCCTCCCCATCATCAAAGGAGTCAAGGCTTTCAGTATCTCATTAATGCACATTTCCGATGAGCCAAACGACGTTATGAAGTGAAACTTGTCTAGTGTAGTGGTTGATGCAGATATAGAAACACCTGCACTAATCCTCACCAGGATTGGTTGCAAAGGGTAATATTAAGCAATTTCAAATCAAAATTTAAATCTTCACCTATCTTTAATCCAGTAGAATTATGGACAAAACTAGACATCTTGGCGCTTGCTCATACTAACGTGTTTTTTTTAAATACACAACAGAAAACAAGTTTTTTCACATTAATAAAAACATACAGAAACAAACTTAGCACTAAAGTGTGTATGATTAAACACAACGTTCAACAGTTATAAAGAATATAAGAATACATATATATAAAAAAATACCATTTGAAATGGGTTTAGTTAATTACGTAAAAGTTATATATACACACGAGTGACTGTATAAATTTATATTTCACTTAAATTTTACGTGTTGTTTTTTTCTGTTTTTAATATATGCATACAAAATTTAACTTTAAGATATCACGTATATTTTTTATA
This sequence comes from Carcinoscorpius rotundicauda, assembly GCA_011833715.1. Lineage (NCBI taxonomy): Eukaryota > Metazoa > Arthropoda > Merostomata > Xiphosura > Limulidae > Carcinoscorpius > Carcinoscorpius rotundicauda. The sequence continues at coordinate 57,141,744 of CM022395.1, forward strand.
AAATACGTTTAAACCCATAAACGCTTTCAATTCATAGGAATCTGAGAGTAATTTATTGTTTCATCTGTACCAATATATACCCATTTTTATATTTTAAAGATACGCATACTTACATTTTCGTTTTATTTGCTTTTATACTTTAAGCAAAAAGGTTTAGTTCCTAGTTTTTCATATTATTTCATTTCAACCATGTAATTTTCACTATTTAAAATTTTGGTTTTGCATTTCACGTGAACACAAACTTCCATCTTTAACTCACTGCACGTAAACTTTGAAGGTTAACATGAGTTAACTTTCGATTGTCATGAAATACATCGATACAATGTTTCACCTATAATTTTCCACAAATTTCACTAGCAGATAGAATACAATATAACTTGTAAGTTATATCGATGAAAAAAGTCACTTGTATTTTTCCGTAAGATTACATGGATGTAATGGAGAAAATCACTTTTAATGTAATGTATTAGACAGTTCGAAAATTATACAATAAATATAGTCTCTAATAAAATTATTTTTCTCTTATATTCTTACATTTTAAATCTACAAACTGTTAGCATTTTCAGAGTTATAAGTGCTAAATTCTTCAAGCCGTTTTTATATTTTTGGGGTCGTTTAGTCGCATTTTAAACTTTCATAAATTTCGTAAGGGGTTAACCAGGCCACACTGAAACATCAAGGAAGTATTTACAGCAGGAGTTTTTCGACACAAATGTTCAAGATAAGTAAAGTTACAGTTGGTCTTTCACAAAAGAAATGAGAATGGGAAATGCTAATTCAACTCAGATTTCAATTCAGTTTTTACATACATGGTATATATACTTATCTGAGTCAAAGGAAATGCTTCTTAGCATCAGTGGATGGTTATGAACCGCACATAGTAATGGCCGGGCATGGCCAAACGCGTAAAGCGTGCGACTCGTAATCCGAGGGTTGCGGGTTCGCGCCCGAGTCGCGCTAAACATGCTCGCCCTCCCAGCCGTGGGGGTGTATAATGTGACGGTCAATCCCACTATTCGTTGGTAAAAGAGTAGCCCAAGAGTTGGCGGTGGGTGGTGATGACTAGCTGCCTTCCCTCTAGTCTTACACTGCTAAATTAGGGACGGCTAGCACATATAACCCTTGAGCAGCTTTGTGCGAAATTCCAAAACAAACAAACAAACCGCACATAGTATCCGCTGCACAGCTTCATTCATACTAGGCAATTACTTAAGTTGGTGATTCCAGCAAGCTAGTATAGCTGTACTCACATACAACGAAATCTTACGCGGTTGGTGGGTTGCTATAGCAGTGTTTTGTTTCAATGGGAAAGAGGACTGGGCTGTTAGTACTAGCACATTCCTTCATCGGTATCTGAAATCTTATCAGTAGCTTTTCGAGGACTGGTTACTTCTACTCACAAGGAGTTGTGATACAGTAAAAAGATAGCTTTTCTCCTCGAAATTGTTCATATTAGAAACTAAATGTAGCTAGAACAAAAACAGATATGGAGCACAACATATTATTCGATTCACCACTTGTCACTGAGTTATACCAGGTTTAATTGTTTCAATCCCTCATCAATAAGTAACCCCGGACAAGGGAAATTCGAACGTATAAGGTTAGGTATTTAATAATGGTGGCATTTATATAATAACGTATTTTTAATTATCTTTTGCTCATGACAATGAACTTGTACAGGGTCTGAAACATGTGATTCTACTACTTTACCCTGTAAATTATTAAGCAGGTAGATGCCAAAAATAAATAAACCGATTGGGTTTCATAATCTGGTTTTAATTAAACAGTTTGTGGATGAATTATTCAAATAAACGAATTTGTAGCATCCATGGTAAAAAGTAATTAATACAGTTTAATGTTATCAGTAAAAGAGACTTATAAATACTATATGTGTAAATAAAACTTTCTCGCGTTATCGAGACGTAGTTCCACTGGTATGTGGTATTCTTTCCTTTTCCAGGCCTGCCATGGCTAGGTGGTTGAGACGCTGGACTCGTAATCAAAGGGTCGCCGGTTCCAATTCCTGACACACCAAACATGCTTGCTCTTTCAGTCGTGGGAGCGTTATGATGTGACGGTCAATCCCCTTATTCGTTGGTAAAAGAGTAGCCTAAGATTTAGCACAAAGCTACTCGAGGGCTATCTGTGCTAGCCGTCCCTAATTTAGCTGTGTAAGACTAGATGGAAGACAGCTAGTCATCATCAACCATCGCCAACTCTTGGTCCACTTTTTAACCAACGAATAGTAGGATTGACCGTCACATTATACGCCCCCACGGCTGGGAGGGCGAGCATGTTTAGCGCGACGCGGGCGCGAACCCGCGACCCTCGGATTACGAGTCGCACGCCTTACGCGCTCGGCCATGCCAAGCCTTCGGGAAAGGAATATGTTAACTTTCTAACAACTTTGATCGAAAATAAGCGCTTTGAATGTTTATGATTACATAGTAGATATTTCAAGCTTGAAAACTCTGTGCATTTTGTTTGTCTAGAACATGAAATTAAGTGTATATATACGTGTGTGTGTGTACATACACACACCAGCACTTTTCCAAATATTAGTCTGATTTTTTTCCATAAAATATGCGTGTACATGTACGATCACATTTTATTTTTATTTATTCAATCATTTCATCACTAATCAATGTTTGAAAACTTCATGGCCCACATTATCCAGATGTCGCCAAAATGCAGTTTTGAGAACCAATTTTTCAAAACTTTTTTAAGGGAGACAGACTCTTTAGACCACAAAAAAACTATTAAAAACTCCCTGCGATGCTGTTACATGCCTAAAGGGCTCCACCGTTTCGTTTGGGTGCCTCCAGCTTCAATAAAATATTGTCTATTGAATCTTCAGATCACCCGTTGTTTGTGGTGCATGTGTATCTAAAGCAAGTCCTTCGCCGTAGAAGAGAATTATAGTATATAACTGTCTTAAGATATTACACAACCTTTATATTAAAAAAAAAAGCTATTCCATTTCAATTTACGTCTTTTGTACTTAGAATGCCCTGTCTTACCATGACAGCAATACAACAAGAACACCCTTTCTAAGGTAATACACAAACCTTGTATTAAGAAACTACTCCATTTCAGTTCACATATTTTGTATTTGTGATGTCCTGTTTTGACTACGGCAGTACTATGACAATCAAACATTTTTCTAACCCCAATTTAATTTCGTTTGTTAAAGTTTTATATAGAGTTGTTACATAACACCAGTGACAAATTTGGCATTCTTAGTACAAATAATTGACGATGGGTGTTTTTCCCTAACGGCACTGTAATTACTTGGTATTTTCTTCACACATAATCTGATAGACAAGGTATTATTTAAATCTCATAAATTAGATTAAAAAAAGTCACTTTTAAGGGACTATATGAGGTTTACAGGAGGAAACAGCCTCAGCGGGAAGTATAGCTCCTGGTAGTGGATTCGATTACTGTATCAACAGGGGGCGTTGATTATAGCTTTCCATGCTAAAGGTGTGACGTAAAAAAAAATGCGGCATGCTGTGATTTAAATATAGCTAATGAAACACAAACAGAAAAAAAGCACGTTATAGACAAACAGAATCATGATATTTAGGATAAATGGGTTCTGTTATTAATTTTTCACTTACTTAAATTTATCGTAAACCTGAATTTATAATTTATACTGATGGATAAGTTATTGAAGTAGCATTTAATTTAATTGAAGCAAATATTTCTAGTAGCTTTTAATTATATAAATTAGTGTTGTATCGAAACGTTTAAATATCTTCATTCAGTACGCTAGGTAAACAAGTCTTACTTTTCATTTATTATTTTTGTTCATATCTAATAATAAATGCTGCGTTTCATGGGCCCCCCAGTGGCTCAGCGGTATGTCTGCGGACTTACACGCTAAAATCCAGGTTTCGATACCCGTGGTGGGCAGAGCACAGATAGCCCATTGTGCAGCTTTGTGCTTAATTCTAAACAACAGCGTTCCATGGAATACATGAACGCATGCATGAAGTCTTCAACCAGCAGTATTTGCTCTTATAAGCCCGGCATGGCCAGGTAGTTAAGGCACTGGACTTGTGATCCGGGGTTCGAGCGTTCGAATCCCTGTAACACTAAACATGCTCGCCCTTTCAGCCGTGGGGGCGTTATAATGTTACATCCAATCCTACTTTTCGTTAGTAAAAGAGTAGCTCCAAGTTGGCGGCGGGTGGTGATGACTAGCTGCTTTCTTTCTTGCCTTACACTGCTATATTAGGGACAGCTAGCACAGAGAGCCCTCGTGTAGCTTTGCGCGAAATTCAAAACAATTTGCTCTTATATTGTAGACATTTGTTTTCACTGTGAAGTGTTTAAGTTATTTTACACTCTTTTGTATTCTCCTGTTACACTAAATACAAAAGACATGCTTTAGCTGTTTGTTATAAGGGCCAATATATAACAACATTACCAAGTGTGACTTAGTTGTTTGCGTGTTCGACTATAAATGAAACGCTCCAGTTCTGATGTGAACGCCTCTTTGAAGTTGGTTTCTGTGTGCGAGACGATGTTGACAGATGATATGCTTTGTATTTTCAGCTGTACGTTATAAAAGTGACAGTGAATCCCATGATAAGTTCAAATAAATAGACAAAGCCCTTTTGGTAGCGGTACAACATTATGTGCATTGATAGACTTGAAAATTCCAGTTCGGTCTCTGACATCCCATTAAATGTGTTTATTTTTACATTTGATCCAAAAAATAAAGATCCAACGTACCAAATATAAAGCGTTATTTATGCTTATTATAAAAGAGAGCTAATTATGTTTAACATAGTAGATAAAAAATATTTTATATTTTAATACACGGGTGAATAACTACAATAACACCTTCAGACGTTCTCGATATACGAGGTCTGATCAAAAAGTTCTAAGACTTCTGTCACACGTATCAGTACATAGGTAGTGAGTTTTACTGAAGTGTGTGCAGTGCAAAGAACAAATAGTGATCTACTCTACGAACGAGCCGTTTCACCAGTCCTTATACCCGTGTTGCAGAAAATGTATTCAAAGATAGACGTATCTCTTTCCCCTGTCGTAGTAAAAATGGACCGAAAAGAAGAGCAACGTGTTTGCATCAAGTTTCGTATGAAAAATGGTAAAGAAGGAACAGAAATCCTCGAAATGCTAAGACCCGCCTTCAGTGATGACTGCTTTAGTAATGCTGTCGTTTGTCAGTGGATAAAACGCTTCCAAGATGGCCGGGAATCGGTCAAAGATGACCCATGTTCTGGGTGATCGACGACGTCCACTGATGAAACGGTCGCTGATGTGAAAGGAAAAATCGAAGTGATCAACTATTAACTGTCTCCAATTGCTGATGAACTGAACATTTCCTGTGGATCACGTCAGGATTCTTTATCATGACAACACGCCTTCACACACTGCTGTGTCTGTTTAAGAATTTTTGGCAGAAAAAACATTCCTGTGATACCACCCACCCCATATTCTCCGATCTTGCCCCATGTGATTTTTTTCTTATCCCAAAAATCAAAATTAATTAAAAGGAAAGGGATATGATGACATTCCAATCATCCACAATAATGAGAAAGCAGAACTTAGTTACATAACAGTTGAAGACTTCCAGCATTGCTTCCGAAAATGGTAGGAACGTTAGAATAAGTGTGTATTAGCTGGGGAGATTACTTTGAAGGGAATAGCACATAATACTGACGTATGTATATTATTATTCAGGACAAAAGTGAAGTATTAGAACTTTTTGATTACATATCGTAAATATAAAGGTGGTTGTTTACACGTACAAATTTTATGTGTTGTGGTTTTTTTGTTACGTGTTGATTTTTGACAGAAAAACGTTCAGTTGATAATGCAATCTGTGTTCGGTTTGATATTAGGTCTGTGCAACATGATAAACTTGATGCATGTTTATTTAAGACTAATATAACGATGAAAATGTACTGTTTTTCTAAATTCTAATTATTTTTAATTAAATTATATCTGAATTGTTGGTATTAAAACTCTTGTATATTTATTTTACGACCTTAATCCCAACAAGTTTATTTACCCCAGGGTGCCTAGTCGGCTATCATATAGGACGAACATGTTTGTTGAGGGGGATTCGAACTTACGACTCTCAGATTGTGAGACGAGAGCTGTAACCATTAGGTTATGCTAGATCCTAATATTCAGACATTTATAATAAAAAAAATAATTTCATAAGCAAGATACAATTTCATACATCGTGTAAACAGTAAAACCAGCCCTTATTTTATTACACATTTCAGTGTGTTTTCTAACATTTTTAAGCAGCGAACCACATAAGCGGGTGAAAAAGCAAGGGGTCTTGGTAGTATTGTTATAAGGTATTTTATAGCCCACTGAATTACTTCTAATACATGAATACTATCAATCGCCCTCTAGCGCAAAAAGTAAATTTGTTAAGATTCTACTGTTGAATGATAGTTAACGTCGGTTGTACTCACTTAAAACTCACTATTTAAAAGTTTAGAAACAATCAATGACACTTTTCTTACTATAACATTCGATAAAGTTATTTTACCTGATTCCAAATTATATTTCAAATATCTCCTCAGTGGTTCATCAGAACTTCACTTACGTTTTCCTTTGATAACAATTTCATATTCTTCCTTTTTATTTTTTTGCCACATGATAACTTAAAAACCAAAACAATGACTCCAACAAATTTCAATGAGATGACAGTTGCAATTGGTGTATACACTTTTATAAGTGATGTTAATAAGTATTAGTTAAAATCAATCATAATTCTAGTGTAAACGATGTTTTCATTACCCTTTAAAGTTAGATTTCTTACAGAAATGTGCTGTTCCTTTAATAAGCTTCAACACAGGGTAAAACAGGAATTAATAGCCAATAATAGATAAATAATAATCTTTACAGTTCGAACCTCATTTTATTTATTATTTAGTTATAAATACAACTTTCCTAGGTCTGTTGAAAGACTTCATTAATAAAAAAAACAAGTAAAGAAAAAACCTTTTGAAAATGAAATAAATGTAGTGATGTCTAATATTAATGATTGATATATAACCAGTTACAACTGCGTTTAATTTACCCTATTTTTGTCTCTTAACATTCTAGTACACTGTGCCTGTGCTATTATGTTGAGATGATACAAATGCCATCAGTACTATCTTGTTTGCACTGTTTTTGAAGGATTCGTATTAGCGATCCCTACTTTTATTTCTTTTTTTAAATTTTTCTTCTATTGTACACTGTTGATTCAACTATTACTTCACTATTCTTATCAACAATGGTTAAGAATGTAGCTCGCTTCACAAATAACTTTATCTTCATAAAAAATGACATGGAGAATGTTTCTAACAGTGTCAACAAATGAGGCTCCGGCAAGGCGCTCGACTTACAATCTGTGGGTCGCGGATTTGAATCAACGTCACACAAAACATGCGCACCTTATCAGCCTTGGGAGAGTTTTATAACGTGACGGTCAATCCTAAAATTCGTTTGCAGAATTGTCGTCAAAGAGTTGGCGGTGGGTGGTGATGACTAGCTCCCTTCTCTCTAATCTTACACTACTAAATTAAGGATGGCTAGTGCAGATAGCCCTCGAGTAGCTTTGCGCGAAATTCCGAAATAAACAAACCAACCTTTGGTTATCATTCTTATCTGCAATTTGCGCTAATATCTATATAAAGGTTCTATCAAGTAAAAAGCTCAGCCCAACTCTGTCTTATCAAACCAGTAATATTAACAAGCCCAGGAACAATTTCGAGTTTGAATGTTCCATCAACTGTATCTCTGAAGTAAAAACAAAGATTACTTCAAGGGAGCCCACAAAACATTTCTGTGAGATCTCTGAAAGGAAGTGGCTAATCTACACTGGTGCTGACGACCACAAATTATCGTATAATAAGCCTATAAACAGATAGCAGTCTTGTGTTTCTCCGTATAATTTAGCTGGGAGGAGGTTTTACTCCCTCTATAAACTGACACAGCACACGCTACGTAAAGAAAGACATTGCTGGAAACCGAGCTTAAGAGTTTCCTGAGCCCAGAGACAATTCTTCGATTTTTTTACTCATCTGTGAGAGATATCTGCGAGTTCCCTCTTCTCTATTAACAAGCAACACAGTATTTATTTATTTGTTTGTTTTTGTGATAAGCACAAGACATGCAATATTTATCTACACTGCGGGTATCGAACTCAATTTTTACGTTCTTAGCTCTCAAACATACTGTTGAGATACCTAGAGAGGGGGCATATTAAAGTAAAGAAATTTCCAGTTTTTTAATGTCTTAATTTTACCCCGTCTTCATTATGTGTTCAGTTTTCAATTTTATATGATAGTTCTTTCCAGAGAGATCTTGCTAGAATCGAAATGTCAGTATGCCTCGATTACAAATTTCATTTAAGCAAATTGAACTAATAAATTCACAGTTTTTTATTTGCGCTTCAGTTATAATTACAACTTAAAATCGATATTTGTTCATTATAAGCATAATAAGTTACTCAGGTTATCCATTTGCGATCCAAGGACCACTGGTGGTTCGCGAGTTTCTGTTTGATAGCCCGAGGAAAGGTTGCATTGTCATCCGCGAAATGAAAATAAAAAATGATATATGATTTAGGTTTGGTACTAAAAAACCTACATATATATATGTATATTTTTGTACTAGACCTAAACATCTCTACGTCAATTATTCTTGGAATATAATTTGAAATGTATATTTTTATTAGGAAACGCTTTGATATTTTTAGTTATTTCACAGCTAATTCAAAAGGCATTTGGATATAAACATTTTGAAACAACATTCTTGCAGGTAAGATTTGCTCCCTCAACATGGTAGTTTGATACATTTTACATACGTAAGTATTCTTATAAATAGAAGTTTAACATTCTTATAAATCTAAACTTCAGAACCTGTATGCTTGTATTGTACTTCACAATATTTGTATGTACACTTTTTCTTCCAGCTAGGAAAACAAAACACCAGCTGTTTGTATTTTATTTTTCTGTTTTATCTCAATGTTATTTTGTAATAACTAGTAGCTGTATCTTTCCGAACCTTCCAGCCTCTGTGAAATTAGATTATAAAGTACATTAATGGTGCTTTAAACTACTTGCAATTACATGTAAACCATCACCCTTTGGCAGTGAACAGAACAATGTCGTGGTTCAAAATCAGGTTACACATAATACTTTATATTCGCCGTTTTACCATAATTACCTTATGAAAACACGACAAAAGGCAATTAATTTTCTGTTTTTTTTTCTTCGGGCTCTGATATATTCTTCAATGATATATAAAAGCTTGGTAATTACATTTATATTGCTCAACAATGTTGTTATTTGAAGTAAGCGATAGAAAGCTGCATCTAGCTCACCCTTGAAACATTCAGAAAATAAACAAGGCCCCAACGGAAAATATTTGGTAAAATCTCTGAAATAATACTAATGACAGTCATACGTACACGCACGTGACTAGCTGCTTTAATTTTCAAATCATCGGGATATGAGAAACTTTAGTCACGTATAAAGATTTGAAAAAAAGAAAGAAAAAAACGAGGTACAAGAAGCGAAGTGGAAACGTCTAATGGTAACGTAATTTTAGAAATACATTAGAAACACGTTTATCAAGCAGATTGTAGCTTTATTCATACGTAACTGTCCTATGTACAGTAGTATTGTTGTTTTTGGAAATCTCTTGCGTTTACCTGAAGCTATCGCATATTATTTATGCGTATTGTGTTTCTTGAACGAAAATATTTTTGTTCAAATTCTTGAAAATAAAGACAACCGATATGTTGGATTCATATAGATTTAAATTGGAAAATCTAAAATATTTATCTCTGCAAAATTTACAAATGTATGTTTTCGAATAAATGTTAGATCAGTTTTTAATTTTCTGTGACAATTAACTATGCTTACTGTTGTTTAAGTTACTTATAAGTTAAACTAACTCATAACCATTTAATTACCAGTATTGGTACTTTATATGCTCATTTTTTATATTATTTCACATTTGTTTAAGTTACTTATATAAACAAATCTAATTCTTAAACCTTTGAATACCAATATGGGTATATTATATCGTTACGTTTAATATTTTCCGCATATGTTTAAATTATTTATAAATAAACTTAACTCTTAAGCCTTTCATTACCAATATGAGTGCATTATATCCTCACATTTAAAATTATTTCACATTTGTTTAAGTCACTTATATCATCATACTAAAATGGAATTCTTGCTTATATCATACTGAATTTTTTTTTAATTTTATTTCGCAATGTGCAACCTCCCAACTTCTTGAAATTTTCATCCCGTGTGCAGGTATATTTGAACTAAAAGACACGATTTTCACGTATCGCCTCTACTTCCTGTCACGGAAAACTTTGTCTCCGTTCTTAGGGTGCGGATAATAAGTCATGAATATGTCATACTATAATGGAACTATTATTTATATGTATGATAGTGGAAAAAACTTTTTTTCATTACGCAATGCCCCTCGGAGTGGATTCCTGTACGTGGTGAGGGGACCTCCCAGGGAAGGTTCTGTTCTGTCTGGTTACCTTCTCTGGGATCTAAACATCCACCCAGGTGTTTGCCGTACGTGGGAGGAGAGGATCCTGGTGGTTGAGGGGTCCAACCCTAACACACCACTTTGGCCTCGAATTTCTGTAGACGGGCGGCCCTTGGGTGAATCGGCTGGTCCACCTGGGCAAGAGCCAACCAAGTACCAGTGTTGGAAGTTCTCAACGGGTGTTGTGGACATTGTGCCTGATGCTGGTGTTTGGGTATAGTGCTCACGAAACCCTGGCGTTGCTGCATTGTCCTTGCATGACTTTGTAGTGCGTCCCCTTGTAGGGCTCCATGGTGGGTGGGGTCAGTGAGTACCGAAACTTTTTCTCTTTCCTATGGATCCTACAAAAAATTTAAATAAAATTGTAAAAAAACAGTCAATGGGTAAGCGACCACGTCTTGAGTACTCAGAACAGCAATCTCCAACATCAGTAACACACGTACCTCATTTTCTGATATTGCATTCTCTTTCGGAAAAACCTTTAAAGCAAATGTCCCTTTTTTTATTCAAAAGGGGCTAGAGGGATTTGCTGGCTCTCCAAAGTCAGTAAAGAAGCTTCGATCTGGTGACATATTGGTTGAAACATCCACATCCCAACACAGTGAACTCCTCTTGAAATCAAAGGCAATTGGCGATATACCTATTGAGGTTACACCCCATGCTACTTTGAATTCTTCATGAGGAGTTATTGTTGAAAGGGATTTGAAGAATGTTCCCGAGTCAGAGATTCTTGCTGGTCTCTCCATTCAAGGAGTTTCTGCAGTGAGGCGCATCCCCACTCGCAAAGATGGAGTTACACTGCCAACAAATACCCTCGTTTTAACATTCACTTCACCACGTGCACCCGCCACCATCAAAGCAGGTTATCTCATTTGCAGGGTTCGGCCATACATTCCAAACCCTCTTCGATGTTTCCAATGTCAGAGATTCGGCCACTCAAAGACATCTTGTCGTGGCTCCCTGACATGTGCTCGTTGTAGAGGCAAGGACTACGATGCCTATGATTGTGACATAAACCCACATTGCGTCAACTGCAATGGTTCTCACCCCTCTTACTTTCATTCTTGCCCAAAATGGTTGGAAGAAAAAGAGGTGCAGCGTTTGAAAACGATACATAACGTTAGTTATCCTGAGGCTCGGAAATTGCTGTCCACAATCCCATCTCGAACATATGCTGCTGCACTCCATTCCACAACTACAGTAGAAGTGCAGACAGATCTCTCTGTGCCTCCAAGAGAATCGTTTTCAAAACAAATGAAAAGCCTTTTGACCTCCGTGGTTAAAAAAGTAGATGAATCGACTTCCACACCCATCTCTGTTCCTCCCATATCTTCCAACAAACCTCAAGATCCATGTCCTTTAGTTTCAAATACAGGAATTTCTTCTGATACGTCTTTTTCTCCCACTACAAGAGGCAAAACAATCATTCGTTCACGTCCTCAGTCACTGGGATCCCCTTCCAATAACAAAGACCTGCCCAATCGATCCAGGGCAGGATCCATGGAGGTTGATAGACCTTCTCCGACTAAGGACAGTAAGGAAAAAAAGACATGGTCATAAACAGAAGGATTCTCCAGCCACTTTGCCTACCCTTCATTAAAATGATTTATGTAAATTAATCATTAAAACAAATATCAACAAGATATTTTAACAGTGTACAAGTGGTTGCATAAAGACTTAATCAGATGAATTATCACTGTCACTATCATCTGATGTAATCTAAGTATGCAGCTTTGCTGTCATTAAGGTATGTAAGGTATTCTCAAGTTATAACTGTATCTATCCTCTTGGGTCTGACTTGGTGTCTCACCAAACCTAGAAACAAAAGATTCAACCCTATATATGCAAAACACCAAAGAACCAGTGAAAAAACAGCGAAAAAAAATGTAAAAATGTGTCTTTTCCAAACACTAAAATTTATGCTGCATGACTGGATTTTGGCTGAGAGAAAATCGTTTTATTCTTGTAGATCAAACCTCATGACTACATTAAACTTGTAGATATTCTCAATGTACGACCCAAATTTGTTTGTGTTGTTGTTAAACCCCGAGTCGAACAATGGGCTATCTGTGCCCCACGGCAGGCATCGAAACCCGATTTTTAGCACCATAAGCTCTCATACTAACGCTTAAGCTATCAAAGGACTTTAATTGTTTTATTTGGTACTCAAAATGGAGGGATTTTGTCGTCGTAGTCAGTTTTAAGTAATCATAGGTTTGCATCCTTGTTAAACTCGTATATACACCGACGAAATTATCTGCGTTTGAGGACACCGCAGTTAGACGCCTGTCTACACTAACGAAAATAATTCTGTCCAGAGATGTCCTTTGCTGCAAATGGAAAACTGAACATAAGGAGAGGTCTGAAATTAATAAATTCACTACAAATATTTCTATAGGTTCTCTTTGACAAAATAATACTTGTTATCCGTTTGTTTACGAGATACACGAATATCAGTATATGTTCTGTGCAAGTACATGTTCAACTAACAAGTTATGATATACATTTAAACGTACACACACTTTGTACCTGAAAAATTATGTAAGTAGACAATCATTCCGACACTTCTATTAAAATCTGTTTTGCATAAACCAACAATGAAGCGGTTTTATGGTCTTTTATGTTGGATTTAATATATAATTTACCGTAATTTCAAAATTATGTATTAAAAAACCTACAGAATGAACGAAATTCTAATTCATGTTCAGTTTTGTTAGAATTTCAAGGTACATGAAGAGAAATATGTTTAACTACATTGTGATTAAACAGAGAAAGAAGACATTTTCAAGTAAAAACCTAGAAATAATTATTGTATTTTACTTGTAGCAAAACCACAGTGGACTATCTGCTGAGTCCACCGAGGGGAATCGAACGCCTGATTTTAGCGTTGTAAATCCGTATACTTACCGCTGTACCAGCAGAGGACGAAATGATTATTAACGCAATAAATAATTTCGTGGATTATACATTAATTCAGTTCTAAAAATAAAAGAATCATTTTCAAAATTTAAGTTGCATTTAATGTTTGTGACTCAATCATAGTTAGATCTACTAATATACTTACGATCACACAACTTCTAGTAGTTGTTAGATCCAACTACACCAGTGCAGTAAAAACTTGATTTTCAGAAAGATGCGTTTATCTTAGTACTGTCATCTAATCTTCATCATAAGTCTTAAAAATTAAATTTTCGATAAGTAGAAAATTGGGGCAGTATAAACAGAACTGCGTACTGGTAATATAGAAGACATGGACAATAAATGCAGAGAAATAAGTTCCAGATAAGTAGAAAACTAGTGCAATACTAGTCCCTGGTAAATGGAAAACTTGGGTAATAGAAATAAGTCACTGGTAACTATCAAACTTAGATATTGAAAGCACAGAAATATACCAATATTAACAAAATCCTCCAGACTATAAATGTTCTGAAATAACTCGTTGATAAGTGGAGATTAGGGACAATAAAAGCAAAGAAATAATTTCATGTTAATTAGATTACCCATTATATACTTGAAACAATGTTTTAACTGTTATTAACATACGTATATAGTGAAACCCGTGACATTACCTTGCTGTATGATGTGAGAATATTATGTATTGATAGATTTATTTAACAGTTATAAATATACATCTCTAGTGAAACCCGTAACAATACCTTGCAGCATTATGTGAGAATGTTAGGTATTGATAGATTTATTTAACTGTTATGAATATACATCTCTAGTGAAACCCGTAACAATACCTTGCAGCATTATGTGAGAATGTTAGGTATTGATAGATTTATTTAACTGTTATGAATATACATCTCCAGTGAAACCCGTAACATAACCCTGCAGCATGATGTGAGAATGTTAGGTATTGATAGATTTATTTAACCGTTTAATATAGATCTCCGGTGAAACCCAAAATGTTATCCTGCAGCATGATGTGAATAAAGAATATGAGAAGTTACAGCCTGAATAAATTTCTTTCAGCGTCATTCATTGGTATTAGCCAGAATCTCACCAGCTTATGATTGTAATGTAAACCTCTATCGCCCCTCAGAGACACAGCGGTATATTTGCAGACTTGTGTTGTTAGAAAGCGGGTTTTGACACTCATGGTGGGAAGAGCACAGACAGATGACATTTTGTGTCACTTTGTGCCTAATAAAAAAAACTAACAACAACAAAATATTTATCGAAACAATTTCCGTATGTTCTATACACGTTTTGAAACATTAACACGAGTCAGACTTTAAAAGCTTCCAGTGCTTCGTCTTGAGTTAACTAATATAAAAAATCTGACGCGTTGCGACACGCCATTGTTACTTGTTCAGAAGTATGAATAATTATGTAACTGTTTTAAATCATGATGTTTTCTTTCTAGCTAGATACAAAGCTATGCAATACGCTCTGTGCTCTGCCCACTATGAGTATCAAAATACGATTTCTAGCGTTGTAAATCCGCAGACATACCGCTGTGCGCTAGGGGTGCTTAAGAGACCTGAGCACAAAGAAGCTTATTCAACAAGCCATCTCATTTACTCTGATGTATTACAATAGTTTAAGATTATCTAGAATTTCAAAGAAATTTTTTTACTCCAGTCTTTTTCTTTAACTTCTGATATAAAGTACGTCTGTCTAATGGATTTTTGAGACAATTACCTTTGTAAAATAGTACTACTTGTTGAAAAATAGTTTTTTGCGAGGAATTCACGTTATTAACAAAGTACGATACGTTTTATCCTGTAATATAGTTCTCTCAAGTCACACTAATATGCTGACTGCTATCGAAATATAAAGAATGGTATTAAAGGAATTGGTTTACTCTATTTCTACTAGAGACTTTTCTTTGTTGTTAAACATATACAGCTACACAATGGACTGTCTGTGTTCTGCTCACTACAGGTATCGAAATCTGGTTTCTAACGTTACACGTCTACATTCTTATTTCTGTGCCACTAGAAGTCAGAGGTTTTCTATAATATCTCGTACTTGATTATAAGCATGTTCATGAAAGTGTCTTCTAAATGTTTCTTTTAATGTTTCCATGAAACAAACATTGACAACCGTTATAATAAGCACCATCATATATTATTTGTAAGTATTTTAAGAGGTTTGGAAACTTTTTGGTTTCTCCACATTCTTCTATACATGATAGATAAATGATGTGTAGTATCTAATTACTTCTATAGGCTTGAGTAGTGGTAGGGAAGTTATATTCTTCTATAATGTTAAACTCTCTATTTTCCTAAACGTTGATGAAAACGAAACAAAAGTAATATCAGTTAGGACTATGTTAGCAAACTATACTCCTGAAATTTTACTGTTTTGTATTGAAAATCTGTTGTGTTTGTACGGGCAGAAATTTTACTTTAGATTTGTTTTTCGTGCTTCATTTTACCCACAGTTGGTTATAAACATCTCACAACAAAATTGCCTCGTGTTAGCTAAACTAGGAAGATTCATAGTTGAAAATGGCGACTTTAGTGGTATCAACTTTTTGAGCTGATGTTGAGATGACACACGGAGTTGCACTGTTTAACCTATTACTCATGACTCCCTAAATGTTCCTTAGATTTGTGAACGTGGTAGTCTGGAGGTTGTAGAAATCTCAGTTGTATCAAATCCTTCATAGTCTACGAGCCACCAACAGAGACCTCTCTCACCTAAGTGATAATTAATCATTTCTTGCATCTGGCTTTTTAATTATAATTCCTTTTTACGTGAATAAAGAACACCCACGGTTTTAATGCGAAGCTAGAGCTAATATTTCAGCATGAACAATGAGCATCATTTTGTCTAATGACGATGGTAATGGCGCCACGGTCAACAGGAGCTTCTTTCTGATGTTCTTTTCAACAGCCGGTAGGTGGTCCATCTTTCTCAACCCTATCTTGTCTTCTAACTAGAATTAAAAAAAGAAAACAGTTTATCCTATGCCTTGAGTTATTACACGTGTTCGTACTTGGTTGGGAACACACCTGTTTCTTTGTGATAAGATGGTCCATTCAGATTGCACAAAAACATAAATAATGCAATGTTTTAAGTTTAAGAAAAAGAAACTTCTGTAGAATATGTAAGTTGCAATTAAGAGGTTTTCTGTACTAACTAGATTTTGAATTTAAATCCCGTAATCACAATTAACAATGAAATTTCAAACCTAAACGCAATAATCAATTTGAAGCAAACATTAGTTGTTCGATTTGCAATTTAGATGTTTCTCAAATTATACCATTTAAATTGAATTCTATATAATGGTTTCATAGTAACAGATGCTCAAGTTATTCTCTAACTTGAAGATATTATTATTTGGGTTAAATTTTATATTATTTTTCATTCTGTAAAACAACTCAATTTTTCATACCAGAAATACTAATTGTTTATATGAACAATGGCTTATCAAAATATGAATTTTGTTATTTTTATTACTTTTCCACATTGAAAGTATAGTACATGTATATTTACATTAAAAAAACAGCTGTATTTGTTGCCCTGCTCATAATAGCATGAAAAATAAGTTATTTTTTAATAAGGCTGAGAAACAAAACCAATAACACTGAGCTATGACTTGATTAATGTTGTTTTTCTCATTTTAATGAAGTATGTATCATAATTCACAACATGTCAGATCTACTAAGATTTTCACATTCTAGTCATTTCAGTAATTCCAGTAGTATAGTCAAGTTTATAACGTCGTGTAGCAGTATAAAACCTTATAATGATCATCGTGAATTTGACTTCTTTCTCTCAGAGTAATTTACTTTCAGATTCGCTTAACAACCAAAATAAATTTCACAAACAAATGCTCTCCGGATAAAAATTGTTCATAAAATTATTGTTAAAGTTCCACGGCGTTCAGAAATGAAGAAGGCTCGATAATTAAGGGACTTAGGGCTTAGTATAAGGTTAAAAAAACTAGCAAGATAATATTTTTTTCAGGCTGAACAAGTATTACAATTTTGTTATACATAAAAATAATTCACGTAATACCCTTAAAGCTGAAACTACTCCTTCCTTATGAAACAAATGATTGGAATATCCAGTTTTTCTATTCTGACTTTCCAAGTTTCATAAAAACGGGACTGATGTTTTGCAAATACTTTTACCTGAAGAAAACCTTTTTTTCCCCTCACCAGTTTGTTTTTATTTCTTGAAGCTTTTTTCTTATTCTGACGTTTTTTTCAAACTTCACAAGCGGAACAAGCAGCTTCTTTTGTTTTTAAAGGTCAAAAACATCATGCATTAAATGAAGGTCGCTCGTTAATTGACCTGATGGAGCATGAAGTACGTGTGACGGGTAGAGCTGATTTCAGGAACATCGAAAACATTGCTAACCCGAGTTATTTTGTATTCGAATAACCCTATACATTATTGTACAGTTGAACACTAATCTTGGTTATTTTTATTCCATACTGACCTCCCTCTAGTGGCAGCGCGGTGTGTCTCCAGACTTACACCGCTAAAATCCGGATTTCGATACCCGTGGTGGGTAGAGCACAGATAGCCCATTGTGTAGCTCCATGCTTAACTTCAAACAAACAAACCATACTGTTCTTAGTAGCTGTTAGAACCAGGGCCGTCTTTAGCGTCCAGCATGGCCAGGTGGTTAGGGCACTCGACTCGCAATTGAAGGGTCGCGGGTTCGAATCCCCGTCACACATGCTCGCCCTTTCGCGGAGATATTATAAAGTGACAGTAAATCATATTATTCGTTGGTAAAAGTATAGCCCTAGAGTTGGCAGTGGGTGATGATGACTAGATGCTTTCTCTCAAGTTCGTGTAGTTTGCGCGAAATTCAAAACAAACAAATCCTCTTCAGACGTTTTACCGGCTTGCTTATCTTGCGATATCTGTGTCAATTACAGTAGTCTCCAAAACAGTAAGACGCGGTAAAGGATGTAAAGCGAGTTTTAGATAGTCGATTTTGTTGAAAGTAAAACTGATATAAAATTTGTATTGATCTGACAGCTATAGTTGGACCCGGTTACGTCTTTTAATCGTAGTAAACAAACGTGCGCTCATCTGTCGAGTTTAAAGAAACGTTCATAAAGATGACAAGTTTAATATCTAACAAGAAGTCGCTGAATAACAGTTTAACAAACTGAATGAAAGCATAAAACTATTCAGTTTGTTTTTTCAAACACCACAATTTTATCAAAACAAAATCATGTTGTTTTATTAGTAAAGTTACTGAAGGATATTAAATTGGAACAGTCACCTTCGTACTTGTTAAAATTTATAAAAATAATTTTGAGTTTTTAAAGCTCATTGGCAGAGCTTAAGAATTCCAAAGATAACAGACACACAATGAAACTTAAGGCACGCGCGCTGTGGAACAAAACAAGAAGGCAAGGCAGTTAAAAGTACGAGCCCAACAAACATTCACAAAGATTCAAATATAGGATCTGAAAATTTAAGAATATATATACATATATATGTAAACATAGAGATATTGTTTCGAAAATATCGTGTCGTACTTATACTTATCGAATATAAAAGATCTAGAAAGTCTCTGTTGGGGCCGTAAATGAGTTATAAAAGTGACAGTAAAATGTACCTGTTATTTATGGCAGGAGTGTCCCAAGAATTGGCATTGAGTGCTGTTGTCAAGCTGTCTTTCCTATAGTCTATTAGTTCAAAATCAAGGACGGCTAGGCATTTTATGTATGTAGTTTTGCGCTAATAGAACATCCGCGAGAAAGAAAACGCGTTTTTTACGTTACAGTTAAATTTCAAAAGGTAACATCTCTGAAGAAAAAAACAAAGAATTTTAAGAGATTGAAAATGTAATTTTTGCACTTAATTACAATACCTACTTTTATGTTTGTTGTGAATAGGAAAACTTTAGAGCCTATATATTTTACGTATCACAAACTGCATACACTTTCTCCCCTCGGTATGGATTCCTGTACATGGTGAGGGGACCTCCCAGAGAAAGTTCTGTTCTGTTCTCTCCAGAATTGAAATATCCATGTGTTTCCCGTGCGTGGCGACACATGAAGGGGAGGAGAGTATCCTGGTGGTTCAGGGGTCCTATCATAATACAATAATTTGGCCTTGAATTCATCTAGACGAGTGACCTTGGGGTGGCTCCTAGGGTCAATCGGCTGATCCACTTGGGCTAGGGTCAAGCAAATACCAGTGTTGGATATTCTCAACGGGTGTTATGGATATTGTATATGATGCTGGTGTTTGGGTATAATGCTCA
Organism: Carcinoscorpius rotundicauda; assembly: GCA_011833715.1. Taxonomy (NCBI): domain Eukaryota; kingdom Metazoa; phylum Arthropoda; class Merostomata; order Xiphosura; family Limulidae; genus Carcinoscorpius; species Carcinoscorpius rotundicauda. The sequence continues at coordinate 57,161,506 of CM022395.1, forward strand.
CGAAACCAGGGAGTGTCCTTGTTTGGCATTATAGTATGTTTCCCCTCATAAGACTTCATGCTTGGTGGGGTCCGAAATATTCTTTCTTTATTATGGATCCCCAAATAAAAACTTTAAAATAGTGAAACAAACAGTCCAATTTTCAACCTCTGTAACACCTGACCTCATTTTCTTATACTGCATTATTTTTTAGACAAACCTTGAGGGAAATGTTCCCCTTTTTTATTCTGATGGAACTAGATGGACTTAATGGTTATCCTAATTCAGTCAGAAAGCTTTGCTCTAGTGACATATTCGTGGAAACATCCACATCTCAACACAGCGGACTGCTCTTGTATTCGAAGGCGATTGGGAAAATACCCATCGAGGTTATTACTCCCCATGCTACCTTCAATTTGTCACAAAGAGTTATTGTTGAGAGGGATTTTACGAACATTCCCAAGTCGGAGATCCCAGCCGGTTTCTCCACCCAAAGGGTTTCTGTAGTGAGGCGTGTCGCCACTCCCAAATATGGAAATATGATGCCGATCAATGTCCTCATTTTGACATTTACATCACCACACCTACCCGCCACCATAAAGGCAGGTTATCTTAATTGTAGGGTACAGCCATACATTCCAAACTCTCTCAGATGTTTCAGATGTCAGCAATTCAGTCATTTGAAGACATCACGTCATATTGTGGTACCTTTATGCCTATGATGTCTATGAGTCTGAAACAGACTCTCATTGCGTTAACTGTAACGGCTCTCACCCAACTTACCTTCGTTCTTGCCCGAAGTAGTTGGAAAAAAAAGAAGTACAGCATTTGAAAACTATTCAAAACATTATTTACCTTGAAGCTCAAAAGTTACTATCCACCATTTAACCTCGGACGTATGCTGCTGCACTTCGTTCCAATACTACAATGGGAGTGCAGATGGATCTCTCCATGCCTCTGAAAGAATCATTCTCAAACTACATAAACATTCTTTTGACCTCCATGGTTAAAAACGTTTATAAATCAACTTCATCACCCATCTCTGTCCCTACAATTCATTTCAGTAAACCACTGGATTCACTTGATTTGGTTCTGGGTAAGGGAATTACCTCGAATACATCTTCACCACCTCAAGATGCAAAACAACCATTCGTTCAAGTCCTCAATTGCTGGTATCTTCTTTTAAAAACACAGACATGCCCAATCGACCCAGGGCAGGATCCATGGAGGTCGATAGACCTCTCTCGAAGAAAGAAATAAGATGGTTGCCTACACATAAAAATGTATAGGTTTACGTTCTAATCTTAATAACATCAAAGCACTGATTGCTTTTTACCATTCTGTATGTCTTTTCTTACAGGACACATTTCTGAAAACTGCAGATACAATCACCTTTCGGCAGCTGTTTTTCTTTTACAGAAATGACAGGTTGTGTGATGGACGAGTACATAGAGGGGTGGCAATGTTAGTCGATCAGCATGTGCACACTCGACATACCCTTGGAGGCGTAGCCGTCCGTGTTTCCTTGGGCCGTTCTATCTCTCTTTGTTCTCTCTACCTGCCTCCTGAAGAGACCTATGATCAATCAGACCTTGATGCTCTCATCGAACAGTTGTCACATCCATTTTTAATCATGGTGAACTTTAATGGACATAATCCTCTCTGGGGGAGATGCTGATATTGATGGAAGGGGGTCCTTCCGTAAAGTATATGCTTTCATATCACAACCTTTTTTCTATACTGGTTCTTAAACTTATTTTCATGTACCTAGTCAGTCCTTTACTGCTATTGATCTCTCAGTTTGCTCCCCTTCATTATTCTCTCATTTTTCATGGAGAGTTGACAATAATCCATGAGGCAGTGATATTTTTTCTTTCATTTTGAGAGAGACTGGCCATAGTGGATGCCACCCGACACGCGTTCTCCAGTGGAAGCTGGATCAAGCCAACAGGCCCTCTTTCACTCTTTTTGAAGGATTGATCCGCACATCGTTTGTAAGCTATCGATAGACGACTGCGTGGCAGCAATGGCTGACTGACAAGCAGCTGTTCAATGTATTCCTAAAGCCTCTATACATTTTCCACGATATCCTCGTCTGTGAAGGAATTCTGCCTGCCACAAAAGGCTCTAAAACTGGCCTGGGATACATTTCGTAGGTATCCCACACTCTCGAACCGCATCGCTTTTCAGCGAACCTGTGTACATGCTCGGCAAATAAGACGTCAAAACCAGAAGGAATCTTGAATTAAAGTCAGAACCAGCATCTCTTCATGTTCAAAGTGATATGGGACAAGATTTGAAAGGTCACTGGGTAGTATAATACTGTTACCCTTTTTCTGATGACCAGGAAGTAGTTGATGCCTGGATCATCGCCGATACTCTCAGTGAAAGTTTTGGCCGGGTATCTAGCACTTTTGCTTCATTCTCCACTTTCTTAGCCATCAAGACTCGGACAGAATGATCACCTCTTTCCTTTCGGGCTGATCGTCTCTATCATCATAATGGCCCCTTTACGCTGGTGGAACTCAAACTGGCCTTTTATCAGTCTGACAGTACATCGGTCGCACCTGATGAAATACATTGCAAGATACTGTGCCATCTATCTCCTTCTCTTGCTATTTCTCTGATTGGTTTTAGCCGAATGTGTCAGGAGAATGTTTTTTTCTTTCTCTAAGCCTGGGAAGGATCCAAACATTCCTTCAAACTTCTGTCCAATTGCTTTGGCAAGCTGTCTCTGTGAGATCTTAGAGAGGATGGTTAATGCGCGTTTTGTTTGGTTCCTCGGATCAAACAACCTCTTCTCGCTCACCCAATGTGGGTTCTGACGACAACGCTCCACCACGGACCACCTAATTCGACTTGAAACGTCAATCAAAGAAGCCTTTCTCAAACGACAACATCTTGTATCCATATTTCTTCTACTTTGAGAAGGCTTATGATACTACATGAAGGTGTGGCATTTTGCGAGACCTCAACTTGTCATTTGCCCATTTTTATTAGAATTTTTTAATGAGCAAGCGATTTCAAGCTCGTGTGCGCTCGACACTTTCCCATTCTTTCCTACAGGAACTTAGAGTCCCTCAGGGCTGCGTTTTGAGTGTCACACTTTTCAGTATAAAGATTAATGCCATCACTGAACAACTTACTCTTCTCTTGCAAACTGGCTCTATGTCGACGACTTTCACATATCATGTCAGTCATCGAACATGAGGTTTATTGAGCGACAGCTCCTCAAACATTTATTGAAGTGGAAACGGTTTTAACTTCACTTTCTCTAAAACCGTTTGCATGTGCTTTTGCCGCCAATGGGGTGTTCACCCAGATCCTGAACTCCGTTTCGGTGAAGTTGTACTTTCCGTGGTCCCTGAGACAGTTATTTGAGCTTATCTTTGACTGTTAGCTTAAATCTATACCACACATCAAGCTTTTCCAGATAAAACCCTCTATTGGACTTTGGTTGTCTTGTTTCTGTAAGGGTCGGAAAGAGGAAGTTGTCCTTGGTCACAGTTTTTTAATTAACCGTTTTCTTTTAGCTGGGACTGATGCATCAATGTATTGTCTATGTGACACTCAGGTCACAGTGGCCCACATTTTAATGTTACGTCGTTGTTACGACTAAATGACGCCAACATTTTAGACATGGTTTGTCTCAAGGTTTCTCCCTAACTTTGTACTTTGGCGATGGTAACACTGCCTACCTTACAAATGATTTTAGTTCTTTAAAGGCCATTTACCTTTTTGACGCTATTTAAGTTTTTGATTAATAAATTAGACTGTTTTTTAGCGTTATTTCTTTTTACGAACTAAAGTAAAATTAGTTCGATATGAAATTAAAAAATGGCCGTGACGTTAAATAACTCAAAACCATAATTGGAAAGACCAACTTCAGGTGACTAACGCTGATGTTTGAACTAACCCGTTAGTCATCCTGACGAGTTATGTTAATTACAGTTACGCTATAGAAAGTTCTTTAAAGCTTGTATTACTTTACTTTCTCTCTTATTGCTATAAATTAGATATAAAAAATGGATCTAACGTTATTTATGTTTTTATTTCAAATATTTAACATTGTTTTGTTTTACTTTGATTCCTTTTTATGAATTTTAATAATTTCACTTTACGTTTACAAGACCAACGAATTAATATAATTGTAAATAGCGTTCTGATGTAGGTCAAAACCAACGATTAATAACATGCTGCCCACCAGTGGCTCAGCGATATGTCTGCGGACTTACACGCTAAAATCCGGGTTTCGATACCCGTGGTGGGCAGAGCACAGATAGCCCATTGTGTAGCTTTGTGCTTGATTCCAAAACAACAATAACATGCTAGCGAGATTATGATGAATGTCATGACCATTTGAATAATAAAACTAGCGAGTTTCTCGTATAACGAGACTAAAAGGTTAGTAAAACTAGCGAAATTCTGATGTGGGGACAAGAGTAATTGGATATCAAAACTCTAATGAGATTTTGATATAGATCAAGTCTTATGGGTTAGTAAAACTAGCGAGAATCTGATAAAAGAACAAGACCAGCAGGTTAATAGCATTCTCGCGAGATTCTGATGTAGGTAAAGACCAGTGGATTAGTAAAGTAAAAATAAAGAGGTTATAATCTTATTATACAAGTCGTTTGTTAAGCCACATTTGGAGTATTATGTTTAGGTAAGGAAACTGAATTGATAGAAAGGGTTCAGAGAAGGGTTACTAGAATGATGCCTAGAATCTAGTGGTTGTCAAATGAGGAGTATTTAAGATCTATGAAAATGTTTCCCTTCGAAAAGAGAAGAATTAAAGGGGATCTGATTGAGGTGTTTAAAATTATAAAAGGGATTGAGGATGTTGATACATTTTGTCTTTTCGTACTTAACATAGAAAATAGTAAGACATAGGAGGGACATACATTTTCGCAAGGCAGGAGTAATATTCATCTAAGACGGTGTTGTTGGTCTTTAGATTGGCTTGTCTTCAGACGAGGAGAAAATTTTTCATAACGAGTTTAAGAGAAAGCTTAATAACTATATGAATGATAAGAGCTGTCTTTTAGATTGTTTGAAAAAAATCTTTATATAATAGTTTTAGTTTAGTTTAAAGAACTGGACAGCCAAGATGGAACAATAGGTCCCTTATCCTCTCAAAACATTACTTTAACCTAAGATAGCATGTTCAGAAACCACTTCAAGGTGTGTGCATGAAATTTATTAAAACATGTTAAGGAACTGCATCAAGGTTTGAGTGTAAAACCCGGTGTAACATGTCTAGCGAACAGCTCAATGTTTGAGCATGGAACTATGTGTATAACGCTTTGAAATCATTTCAAGAATTGAGTATGAAACAATGTGTAAGACGTTTAAAAAATCTTTCATGTCTTATCGATTTATTTCATGGATTTTGGCATTGAGTTACCTACACTGTCCATAGCAAAAAAATAATATTTTGTACGTTTTAGTTATGCTAAAAGCTACTCAGCAATAACATACAGAAATAAACATTTTTATCATTCAGATTATGTCATATTTTGAAAAATGAATGATAGTGTGTTTGATACCTTACAATTTAGTGTAGAACATCCTGACTAATAAATAAAATTTGGCATCAACATTATTCATGTATATTCTCCCGTCATTTCAAATGCGAATGTTGAACCTTTCATGCGTGCGCAGTTTTCCAAACACAACGCAAAAAGCGGCAGCTGTAAATGGTAGAAAGATAAACGCGCACAAAGACACAACGGTTTGTAATATATGTATATATGTATAAAAGATAAATTAACATGTTTACAAAACATATCAAGGTTTGAAGACGAAATATAAAGTCATTTTAAAAATTCCAAAATCTGTGAATGAAATCAAGTGTATAATGTAATGGTTTATTTGTTTTTCTTTAATTTCGCGCAATGCTACACAAGAGCTATCTGCGTTATTCGTCCCTAATTTAGTAGTGTAAGGCTGGAGGGAAGGCAACTAGTCATTACCACCCACTGCCAACTTTTGGGCTACTCTTTTACCAACGCATAGGGGTAATTGACCGTCACATTATAACGCCCCCACGGCCGAAAGGGCGAGCATGTTTGGTGTGAAGGGGATTCGAACCTGCGACCCTCAGATTACGAGTCGAACGCCGTAACTCACCTGGCCATGCCGGGTCATAACGTAATGGACAAAATTATTTATCGTTACTTTCTATATAAACTCTGTTTAAACATTTTAAAAGTGCTGGAAAGCCCGCAATGACTGACTAAACGAGTAAATCAAATGAGCTATTAATAAAATAAATATTTGAATTAAAATTCTTATAATAATGAAAGCAAGGAAATCCTTCACCATAACAATCCTTTCAACAAAATATTTTTATGGGGTTAATTTGATAACCATCTACTAAAAATATCGAAAATTACATACAGTATAAAAAGTTGAGTACGTAAAAGTAATAGATATTAAGTTGCGACAAAAATTGATATTTCTTTTGGTTAATATCAGTATTACATGCTTTTTTTGTACTTATTAATAGGACTATTGAGTAAAATGTGTTATGTCAAGTTTTTATTAAAGGAACGCCATCTATAAATTCCGAGTTTTCCTCAAAGAAAATAAAAAATGAAAATAAAAAATTACGACTATAACACCGAATTGTACATTTTCTTCCTCTTGAGTACTCGCCTCATATCTGGACAATATCTCAAGGACAACAAAATATATGATATTGTTTCTTTATTGTAACTGAATTTCACAAATTACAGTGTAACACTTGTGAAAATGGAAGAAAATATATACCATTGTGATTGATTAGCAAACAAATCTACCTCATTCGATGTTTGATCCCAAACTGCTTAACGAACAGAACTCCGTAAACGTAATAAGAGTTTGTCCTTCTTGAATAAAATTCTGACATTTCAGAAAAAAGAAAAGAAGGAGACCGGGTTGTGGAAACACTCTCAAATGAATACAAATATATATGAATTATCTCGGAGAACAATCACTGATTAGATGTAAATTAAAATTTAAGAAACAATATTCATTAAACAAACACCAAAGACCAACTTTAGCAATGTTTTACTGACATAATGCTACGCACTGGTAAAATCAATATGACTGTACAGGTTGAGTCTACGTCAGTGTTCTCACTCTTTAAAATGGTCATGTATGGCCAAGTGTATTAAGACATTCGACTCGTAATCCGAGAGTCGCGGGTTCGAATCCCGGTCGCACCAAACATGCTCGCCCTTTCAGCCGTGAGGGCGTTATAATGTGACGGTCAATCCCACTATTCGTTGATAAGAGTAGCCCAAGAGTTTGCGGTGGATGGTGATGACTAGCTGCCTTCTCTCTAGTCTTACACTGCTAAATTATGGACGGCTAGTACAGATAGGTCTCCTGTAGCTTTGCGAGAAATTAAAACAAACAAAACAAACACTCTTCAAACGTTACACTTGCGCTTGATTGTTTACAAGGGGAAGAAAATAAATATTTTATTATTGGTAACATTGTTATCGTGATTCCAGCACTGATTAGGTAATGCATAGAATTAATAAATCTCGCTAACATGCATCCCGTCAAAAACAACGAAACAATTGCTGCTACCTCACCCTATAATATACCCTAATGTCACGTTTCATAGGTAACTGAAATTAATACATTTTGCGAAATTAAACTCGACCAACAAAGATGCAGGAACGTGTAGTCGAGGCGTTTAAAAGTCTCTAAATTTCTTTATTAGGCAATCGAAATTAAGATCATTCACGAAATGAATTCGCGGCATCTGTGACCTGTATAAAAGCTGGTACGTGTCACGTAACGCTTGATTTCTCGAAATAGAAGGAGTCATAAACGTTAAAATGCGTATATCCACAGAAAACAGTTCGATAACTGTCTGACCATTCCGAATTTAGTGACGGGATAAAAGAGAGTCGTTACAGGGGGTAACTTGAAACCTGAGAGACTCTAAATCAATAAATATCTTTCCATATGTTGACATCTTAATTTAGAAACCACGTTGATGAGTATGGTTTTCTTTATTAAAACGTTGATGGTATAAGAGAGAGTAGTTCAACTCAGAAACGATTTAAGCTTAAAAATTAATTGTTGTATTTTTTTCATGATAAATTTTATGCACTGGGCTCTAGACTAGGTGATCCTACACTACGTTTTTACTTTATGCTTTTTTTTACCAATACTCACAACACTTATAAGGGTTTATATCATCCCTCGCATTTCTATCATTAAAAACTTAATGGGCAGATGCTAATCGAACTATTCTATTTGGATATATACATTTTAGTTTTTATGACTCCTATTTTGAAAAATCAAGCGTGACATGACCAAACTGGCTTTTATACAGCTAAGATCACTTAATTGTGCACGTAAGTATGAAACTTAAAAGCAGTGTTGGACTACAACATGGTTTTTATTATTTATAAACGAAATTAAGTTACTTTTGTTTCACAGGATAAGTGAGATAAAATTACTTTAATAACTGAGCTATCAGTGTATACTCTAAATGTTTTAGTTTGTTCAACAGGTAGGACACCTTAGGGAAAGAAATATTTTAAATTCACAGATCTTTTACTAAGTTCTAATTTGCTGCAGGTACACTCTACAATGTGATCACGTAATTTTAAATGTCTAAAACTTTTTACTGTTAAATTTAGGTTTTTATGAACATATACACACACACACACACGTTTCTTACATTACAATTCTAAGTTCTAATCATTTTCTCAACATACAAATGAGGTAAAGGTTTTGAATTTCGCGCAAAGCTACACGAGAGCTATCTGCACTAGCCGTTCCTAATTTAGCAGTGTAAGACAAGAGGGAAAGCAGCTAATCATCACCATCCATCATCAAATCTTGGGCTACTCTTACCAACGAATAATGGGATTGACCGTTACATTATAATATCCCCACGGCTAAAAGAGCGAGCATGTTTGCTGTAACAGAGATTCGAACCCGCGACTCTCGGTTTACGACTCGAGTGCTTTTACCATAGGCCATACCGGGCCTAGGTTTTGTTTATTTTTTAAAATTAAGCACAAAGCTACACAATGGGCTATCTGTGCTTTGCCTAATAGGGGTATCGAAACCCAATTCTAGGGGTGGGATCCGCAGATATACCCTGTGCTACTGGAGGGTCAGGGTAAAGGAGTCGGGAAATACATTGTTGTTGTTTTTCGTTCATGCGATAAATAATTCCGGTGTTTTGATTTACAAATTTAATTTTAAATACACTTTATAGATTTTTGTAACAGAATGTGATGTTTGTGAGTTTATGTTAAACTGAAATGTACGCACAAATAAATCACTTTTAAAACAACTCGGCACACCAACGAACAAAATCTAAGAGTAATGTTAGTCGTTCCTCGTAAAAATAAATACAGTAATCTATGAAACTAAGACAATGAGATGCCAGCAAATAAAACAGGCAAACTCTGAAGGACACAGCACACAAAAACGTCAGATTGAAATTAGCTTGAATTTATAAGTAACCTGCCCTTACAGAAGAGCTGCGAAGAATGTTTATACCATAATTCACAGAATTCAATAACTAACTACATACGCTTACCTGAATATTTTCCCCTTCTAATAAATATCGCCGGAAAGAAATAATACACTTATTTAGCCCCAGGAGATGGCGCAGATATCTTCATTGCAGAAACACGCAATTACACGAGAATTTGTGTCTTAATATCTATCTTTGCCACAGCCTAGCGGACAGCATCGTTGTTTAATTCAATCTCCTCGTACTAGTAAGTCATGCTTCGATACTCATGGACATAAGTTGCCGAAATCACAGTTATCAGGCAAATTATCCGCCTTTGTTAATTCTCGAAGTAATGAGTTGATGTTAGTAATATGGTTTCTTTTTCTTCTAAGATCTATGACTCCCTGTGTACTAACTAGAAATTTGTTGTTTATTAAACTAACGGGTTGTTGTTTAACCTGAAAGCATAAGTTTGAATAAAGCAAACAACAAACGTTACGGATGTGGTTTCGTGGCTAGTATGAGCAGACTGTGAATCAGAGTGTACATTCTTTACGTCCTCTCGCAGCCGATACACGCTTCGTACTTTGGACACCTTAACCTCTTATTACAAGTGACGGTTAAATCTCACTATCCGGTCTGAAAGCGTTGAGGTGAGTTTTGTTGACTAGCTGCCTTTTCTACAGTTTATCAATTCAAACTGAGGAACTGCTATGAGCAGATGGCTCTTGTGTAAATTTGCGCGAAAATTCTAAGACACGTAATTCAAACACGTTTAATTAAGCATATACCACAGCTACGAATTCTACTTCCACTTTAGTATCTAGCCGTATTAATATTTATTTATATGTTTGAGTTGTTGTCGATTTGTTTAGATATTAAGCGAAAAGCTGTAAGGTTGAGTGTCTGTATTATTTGCAAAACATGAATCTAATCTCTAATTTAAGGGTATAACCTACAAAGTTTACTGTAAAGCCACAGGTAATTGTTACTCTCGAAGTATACAATCTAAGGAAAATCCTAACACATCAGTGCGGTTTCTTCAACTTTTCCTTTTAGTGCTTGAATGCTATTCAATAAATCTATATAATAGTATTATTTTTGTTATCAGATGGGTACAACTAAAACATACTGATAATTAATAAGTAGATACATGGATTTCGTAGTTGTCGTTGTTTAAAACCCATTAGAAAACAAGTACATGGGTTTGACATTAAATTTGTGTTTGTAATTTGTTCGTTTTTAGCTTTAGTTTGGAACATACCTTGTGGATATTGTAAAGGCTGAAAATGACTTTTAGTTCTATGAAGAGACAATTTCGTGAAGTAAAAAACAAACTTTAATTGTAGTTGTTTAACTTCGAGTAGAATATTTCAGTAGAGCTGTATCATTTTCATTAATTTATGAGTTTTCCTGAAGAAAAAGAAAAATTATTAAGTATTATCCGAATAATATACCGGATTCTCAATTTTTGTTTTCTTGTTAAACTCAAAACAGCACAACGGGCTAAGTATACTGATACACCCTCATCGATTAAACCCGAGCCCCCCAGTGGCTCAGCGGTATGTCTGCGGACTTACACGCTAAAATCAGGGTTTCGATACCCGTGGTGGGCAGTGCACAGATAGCCCATTGTGTAGCTTTGTGCTTAATTCGAAACAACGCAATTTAATGGCTTAGTTTAGGCTATGTAGCGCCATCTGTAGATAAACTAAGATATCATAAAATATAATGAACGGGAAAATACCAGTTGTCTTCGATTACATCAAAGATAGAAGCTTATTTGTTTTTTTCTTGTATATAAACAGAGTTTACTTTGATTAATATAGCAGGTTTTACAGCTTGAAGAACGAAACAATATTAGATAACTGCATTACAATGTTTAACCTTGGTCAGAAAAATACTGAAAAGTGATATATTTGTTAGAGACGTGTGATATGAGTATCAATAACTAATACCTAAAAACAAAACAACGTTTAAACTTGCTTAGATCATCATCAGGTAAAAATGAGATTTGAAAAAGTGACTGTTACTGGTCACATGTTATGGTGACAACAATAACAATAGTTGTAAGATTGTAAGGGACGTTGTATACATTTAATATATTATTTATGACAGTAAACATTAAGGAATGGTTAGTAAAGATGTAAAACGCGTTTCTCGGTGCCAGGGCTAGATACAGACGGGAGATGGGGGATGCTTCCCCCCACTGGCCATACCAAATATGTGCAGGTTAATGGGAAATCAGAAATATATAGTACTGATCTTCTCAATTAGAATATTTTTGCTGTATGTTTACTTGTAACATGTTATTTAGGAATATTTGAAAGTTCACTGTCACATGCACTATGTTGTGTGATTCAGTATAGTGGTCTACGATTACTGGTAGCTTGATATTTTAGAATAAAATCAGTAAATGAGAGTTCATAGTCTTACATGTTTTTCTTTTTCTAAACTAATTCCATGAAATTTACGTTGCAGTAACAAGGAAAAGTTTACTTGGGGTCGGGTTTAAGTCACTGTTACTTATGCCCCCCAGTGGCTCAGCGGTGTGTCTGCAGACTTACAACGCTAAAAACCGGGTTTCGCTACCCGTAGTAGGCAGAGCACAGATAGCCCATTTCTGTTTGTTTAAAAAACAACAACGTTAACATTCTGTGCAAATATAACATATTTTTGGCCGCCATGGCCAAGCGTGTTAAGGCGTGCCACTCGTAATCTGAGGGTCGCGGGTTTACATCCCCGTCGCATTAAACATGCTCGACCTTTCAGCCATGGGGACGTTATAATGTTACGGTCAATCCCACTATTCGTTGGTAAAAGAGTATCCCAAGAGTTAGCGGTGGGTGGTGATGACTAGTTGCCTTCCCTCTAGTCTTACATTGGTAAATTAGGGACGGCTAGCACAGATAGCCCTCGTGTAGCTTTGTGCGAAATTCAAATCAAACAAACTGTTACCTAGTTGATCATCCCCCCACCAAAAAATCCTGTATTCACTGCTGCTTGGTTGTGGTTTAATGTCGGTTTAAGTTCTTGTATTAGAAGAGTTTCTTTAACGTTTCGTTTGTTTATTTTAGTTACAATGTTCACAAACGTAGGATGGTGATTTGTTTTGTTCACTAAATTTGTTTTCCATTTTTCGGCTTATTTTCTGTGGTATAGAAATTATGATAGTTACATTGTTTGTTTTTTATAAATATCATTAGTTTTACAATTGTCAGTGAGTTTAAGGAAACTGTATTTCAGACATCTCTAGTGGCACAACGTAAAATATAAAAACTAGATTTCAATACTCGTGGCGGCTACAATATAAACAATCGAATATGTAACTTTGCACTTGACAACAAAGTTCAGAGGGAGTACATTTAACCTTCTAGAATCTCGATATGAAGTGCAAAGACTCCAACTTCAAACGTTATGAGAACTTGAAATTTGTAGTAAATTGATAATCTGACACACTACAGCATAAACATCTGAAAACGGTTATAACATAAACATCAGAACCAGTTAGAATACAATAATTTATACATAGCTACGCAACAAGAATCTGAATACATTATACCGCAATAACCCCTAAAGTTACACCACAAGAGTTTAAACAAGTTATACCATAAAAACCCAAACACAACTACACCATAAGAGTCTAAGCAAATTATACCATGAAAACCTAAACACATCCGCACCACAAGAGTCTAAGCAAAATATACCATGAAAACCTAAACACAGCTACATCATTGTGTTGTAACAAACCAACCTGGAAGCTCGTAAAGTTCGTAGACTACACCATAACACCACATTTAATATTATAGTAACATAGTTTAACGTAAAGCTGCTTCACCCAAACGTAAAAAGAAAAGTCATATAAGCACTAAATAACGTTGTATTTACTATTTAATGAATTATGAATTAAATGAATTAAAACGATGGTTTCATTTTTTATTAATTATAATATACTGCGTTGCATAATAGATAAAAGATTGGATAACGTTTGCGTAACGCTGGAAAGAAATTAAGGAATTGCACGAGGGTATTTCTAGTTATTCAAAGATATAATAGGACGTAAGACTGTGTTATTACTTGGTTATCCACTGTGCTTCAAAAAGCTGGAATGATGTATGATATATTTCTTATTGTTTTTGGTGTTGTGAGCTCATAAAAATTAATAATTTAATTGTATTCAACATTGTGTTGTAATATTAATGTATCTTCTTACAGGATTACACAGAACCGCAAGGTGTTTTTTTTTTATTTTGTCGTGATATTTTTGCACCTTCTACAGTAATACTTGTGCGCTGAATCCCAAAATGACATTCATTTTACTCCATCATGTATAGATTCTCACAAAACGCCATATGTGTGGCATGAATGAATCATTTTCATTGAAATCGAGTCACATTTTCTTATATTTAAAATATCGACAATTACTGGCTACAGATTTCTCTATACCAATCGCGACACGAGAGTCATCAGGTGTGCTGGCACCCAAACATAATTTTTTTTTTTGGGGGGGGGGCAAGCGAGTTAATAATTTGGTCTAAGTAAAAGTTTTTTGTTTCTTCCAGATTTGTAATATATTCCTTACGTGATAAAAAATATACATATTATTTTCGAAATATACATGCTGAATTTTGGAAAATCAACTTTCGTGAAGTTTAAATTCGTAAGCTTGTGTTATTGATTAACACTTCTAGCTGTGGGGATTTTGTATACAAGTCTTACTATTCGATTACGAGTAACCACATAAATCGACTGGTGACGCTGGCTGATTTTCCTCCCTCTAATCAACAGTCTAAGTTAGCCAGCTCGAGAGCTAGTTCTTTGACCGTTTGCCCCGTGTGTCCCTTAAGGTGCTTTTCAGATTAAGATATTATATATATACACACGCGCGCGCGCATACACTTTTTTCATAAACGTACGAAACGTATTATTATTGTAAAGTTCGTATAATTTAAAATAGCTGATTAGATAGGTTTCAATCACTGAATGTAGATATGATGTGAAAACGAGAAGAGGATGAGTATTTCCTCTCTGGATGGAAGACTTGTGACTTTCTTATTAGTCGTTTATCAGCCGTGCTTTAAATAACCGGAATGACTAACTAAATAAATCATTTGCCTCTGACAGCTTCGTTTATCTTTCATAGATGTCTTAAATTGATCTCGCGAGTTCCCTGATGGAAGCAGAGCTTAAAAGAAACGTTTTAAACATACCTGGCACGCGACGCCCCGTGTTTACTTCACCTGCTGGTTGTAAGCCAACAATAACATTTTTGTTAGTTATTATTTCACGTGAAAAACAAACGAGAAGAAAGTTCACAGATGAAAATAGTTGAAGAGTTTTAATTTTACTGTCACTTTGATTCAGTTGATCGTATAAAATATTCAATTTTTATTTTTAAATTTAAAGTGAAGTAACAAACACGTAACAGTGATGAACATTGGATTAAATAAAACTTTTTTGTAGTCATTGTCGAGGTACATAATGGCTTGTAACTTTTATTCTGATGAACCAGGTTGCAAAATACGATAACTTTGTTAATGCATTTTGTTTTCCTTCTGGTCTGAAACTTTCATTTATATATGACTGGTATATTGAATAGTCGTAAAGACTGACACCCATTCAGTGGCGTATGGATATCTGATGTGTATGGCAAAAGGTTTGTTTGTTATTGTTTTTTTAATCTAACGCCAAACTCCTCGAGGAGTATCTATGCCTACCGTCTCTAATTTTGAAGAGAAATGCTAGAAGAAAGACCGCTGGTCAACACCATCTACCATCAACTTTTGGGTTACTCTTTATCAATGGCTGGCGGACAAACTCACGTGAGCACATTTGGAGATGTGATTTGAAGTCGAGAACCGTCTTATAAGTTTAGTACCCTAACCACTAGGACATGCCAAGCCCATAGCAAATGGAAAATTAATTTTAACATTTTCGATTTACTAGATGATGTCTTGCATTAATAGCATTATTCGAACTATGAGTGGTTCGTTATCCTCTAGATACAAAATGTTAATCTCACTCCATAATGAATACTTATAGATGCTAATACTGTAACGTATCACCGTAGATACGAACCGTGATGCCACATATTCATCTCATACATATTTGGTTCAACGTACGTTTCTGATCTTTGTGTTATGCTGCCAACTGTCAAGACTGTCACCGTTCATTTCCAAGACAAATATTCATCCAGCGAGATTGTTAAATGAGTTAGGAAAAAAGTTAAAAACAACAACAAAGAAAATCTTTAAAGAAGAGATTCGTCAGTGTTTTTCGAAACTAGTACCGAACTATGGATATAAAAATAACCTGACAACCATAAAACTAGTGTAATGAAACTTGGCATATCGCCTTTTATTGTATCAAGATAATAAAGACTTAAATTGTCGAAACTGTTAAGTCGAAAGTTCACGAGCTTATAACCACAACTCGAAAGTGGTCGTTTTAAAGAAGGAAAAATTATCGAAGAAACTGGATACAGCTTCTATTGGCTGTTGTGCTATTGCCATTGGTCTTCATAAACCTGGTTTTGGAGGTCTGCACACAGTGTTAAGTCATCGATCGGTTGGAAAGTTTGTCAGGATGTATTGTCTAAGATTGATTTTTTGCCGTATTTTGCAGAAACCGGTTTCAGTGTAAATCGGGTAATGGGGTGTAATCATAATCATCACAATGTATATGAGTGATGATGAACATTCCAAGCGACGTAGAACATTGTTCTTTAAAAGTGCGTTTCATCTTTAAAATATCCTGTCGCTAATTAGAGGTCGACCTGATTAACCAATAACTTCTCTCTCCCATGTTTTTAAGTTTTAAACTCCATTACGCGGTTTATAGCATAAGCTTTGAACGAGTTTTCGGTATGATTTATTATTATAAAAACACCTCAGTTACCGTATGAAACATAACCTCTTCTAATAACCATAATATTTTTAATATAAAAGAGAAATTTATGAACTGAGTTGATTTTTCTATTCGTTGCAATGAAAAATGGTGTCTTCAGAGGTGTCTTTTAAATTTTACTACGAACAAGAATGTAATCACCAGGTGTTTTCAAGGTGTTAGGACCAGGAAGAATGGAGTCATCAGGTGTTTTCTGAATGTTTGAACCAGCAAGAATGGGTCACTAAATGTATTCTAGGTATTAGAACCAACAACATGGAGTCTTCAGGTATCTTCTATGTGTTATAACCAGTAGAAATGGAGCCATCTGATGTTTTTTAGGTGTTAGAACCAAAAAGAACGGATTCATCAGGTGTTTTATATGTATTAGAATATGAAATAATGGGATCTTGAGGTATTTTCTATTTGTCAAACCCAGCAAGAATGGAATCGTTAGGTTCTTTTAGGCATTAGAAATAGTGAAAACAAAGTTATTAAATGTTTTTTAAGTGTTAGTACCTGCAAAAATGGAATCATTAATCATCTTTTGATTGTTAAAACCTGTTAAGATGAAGTCATAAGGCGATTCTAGACGATGGAGTTAAAAATATTTAATTTTAGTTTTCAGCATATAGTCTTAGAACTTCCCAGTTTCGAAGTAGAGATCACAGCCTGTTAGTAAAAATGTACAAACTTATATTTAGAAAACTGGGGTTGTCAACGCTACATTAGACGTTTGAACGTGATAAATAAAGCAACGGACTTGTTCCTATATAAACTATTGCATGAATATTGCTCACAGAGAAAACGATTAGTGTTCGTTTTCTTTCAGTAACATTTCATCCCATTAATACTGCAGTTCTGTAAGAGGTATTCCATAACTAAAATATAAATCAATCATTACTAGAATAGTAACGAAACTTTTTAACGTTTCGATTATCCATATCACACCTTTAAAGGAAATAACATAATTTCCACACGTAACAACCGATTACTTGGTGATTTATCTAAACCTCTTTGTATTTCCTTTCTATCTATCACAACTTTCTTATAATATTTGTTTTTCTTATACTTAAATAACTGTATAATAACTATTAACAGAATTCTATAAACATTATTTTATTGTTTAGAATAAACTGTTACTCAAATTAATCTTTCTACTTAAATACAATGTTTTTTTTTGGGGGCAAAGCTACCCAAATAGACTGTTTGCACTATGATCATCACAAGTAATCGTACTTCAAATTTTGGAGTTATAAATTCTTAAATTTGCTGTTGATACAATACAGGACAAATCATTGTGACTCGTCAGTAAATATTAATTAATACAATAATTTAAGTCACGCTGACATACTTTTGAAAAAGTAAAATGCTAGAAACATTTACTTTTAACTACCAAATAAGCATATGAGTCTACATAAAAAAATAACTGTTTATTTAGTAATTTAAATAAGAATGAGTTTCCAACTTTTTATTAAACTACTACAAAGTAATAATTAAACCATTAATTAAGCTACTACTCGAGATAAAAAGTTACTTAACGACAATGCGACCTCATAATTACTGTTGCAGGTTCTAACGTATTGTGTAAAATTGTCTTATTGTTTAATGATAAACAGAACGTTGACTATCTTGCAGGAAATTTGCTTCCGTACTAAATACACGAAAGAAACAATTCTGTTTCTTGTTTAGTACAAAACTACATAATGGTTTGTCTGTGCTGTACCCGCCGCGGATATTAAAACCCAGTTTTTAGCGTTATAAACTTTCGAACTTACCGTAGAGCCATTGAAAGTAAAACAGTTTCGAAAATATAATCCTAGAGGGCCGATGACTGGGGCACTCGATTCGTAATCGGACAGTTGCGGATTCAAATCCCCGTCACGTCAAACATGTTCGCCCTTCCCTTCGTGGAAGCGGTACAATATAACAGTCTATCCCACTATTCGTTGGTAAAAGAATAGCTCAGTAGTTGGAGTAAAAATAAAATAAGATTAGTAACAAAATATAATGTCCTTGAGAAAAAACGCTTCGATTTAGAAAAGTAATTACAGTTTTTTAAAATAACGATACTAGAAAGAATTGAAATGTTTAAAAATGTATTGAAAATGAACATTGTAATGCACACTAAAATATATGAGGAAAATTCGGATAAGAAAATGTTTTACTCTTTAAATAATGCTAACTTGATAATGAATATTGATGTAAAATCAATTGAAAATTATTAACAAGAGAATAAGGAAGATTATTCCATAATCAGTTGATACTAACAAGAGAAAAAGAAACTTTTGTTTCTGTTACCAAGACTAGATTAAAACTTTTATTATTTTTACATTTTAAATAGTGGGCGTATCTAATTTATTATACTTGTATCACAGTGTTAAATGTTTCTTATTTCAATGCTAGTAACTAGTTGTTACTTACCTCAAACAAAGGTTTATTTCATCGGGAACCTTACTGTTATCATGTTCAAAATGTTCGGTATATATTAAATTGGTTTTGTTTCTTTGTAATTAAGCACGAGGCTACATAGTGGACTATCTGTGTTGTGCCCGTTACAGGTATCTAAACTCAGGTTTTTGTACTATAAGCCTTCAAACTCACCGTTGAACCACTAGAGAGTGGTATGCATAAGACAGAAAGAACAGTATTGTGATGAAAGCGGCCTCTATCTTTTGGAAACTGAACATAATACCTAAACTAGTTGCATTCAAAATTATTAAACCAACGTTCTTAACAAAGTTACAAATTCTATGATTATTTTTAATACACATTACAATAATATGTAAAACAAACATATAAAAGTTATTGATATATCTCCATGAGTCTTTGTGTTTCTGTTTCATTCAGTGTTTTTAAAGCAAACTGTTCCTCGGGTAATTTTTTATTATTATTTCACATGTAAGCCACGTTTTGCACAAAGCTTCTTCTATTTTTGAATAACTGCCGAAACAGGTAACGATACTCCTTTCACAAAGCCTCTTTAAGAAAAACATATAGCTAAACACTTCACAATGGCTTGTTAAAGCAGGTCGCTCATCACACTCTCACAAATCGCGTTCGAAAAATGTCCGTTTTTCCGGCCCAAGTGATAGAACACGACCTTAAAATACTGGTGTAGTAACAAACGTAGAAAGTGAATGTTTAGTACACTAGAGACTTGCATATCTTTCACTGTGACAAATTTTCTAAAATCTAGGTATTTGCTATTTATTGTTATTACCTTTCAGGCACAAAAGGATGCAAAATTAATTTTTGTCTTTGATTATAAGAAATAAAGTTTGACAGTTATAAACTGATACGACATCTTCATGTGACCTAGGATAATCCAGTTACTTATACGACCAGTAACTTAAAATGATTATAATCTACAACGTTTGAGGAAGCTTACAAAGTGAACCGAAAACGTCGGTTTTAAGATGTTCGACTTTTCATCAGCTAGTATATAATGTAAACTGATTAGTAACTAAGTCATCTAGTATATATAATGTAAATAGATTATCACTAAGTGGTATACGAGAGGTGAAGGCTGAACCTAAACTATTACCCAAGACATAAACACGTTCCCTCTTGGAAACAAAACAAAACAAAAATGATAATAGTGTTTCTGAAGCATTGAAACACAATCATAAACTGCCGGTCAAACGATTTTATATATATATATGTGTGTGTGTGTGTGTGAATTCTTGTTTCTGTAACTTGAAACTTGCAACAAAAAACAACAACAAGAATTCCTACGCTTTCATTGTTGCTACTTTTATAGTGATTGAATAAAATATTTGAATTGATGAAATCACCAGTACGAAAACATGTTTTACCATTAGAGCTCTTACATCTGACCAGCGTAGAAATTCGAGTTGAAAAAACAGTTAGGACAGAAGGTGTTCGTACCCCTGCGTCGTGAGTAGGTTTTTCCTCATAAGTATCACGATTAGGATAATGAAAGTAAAGCACATTATAAATATTATACAATCACATGTATATATTTTTTTATGTAAATTGAACAACAAATAAACTGTTTATAAACAAATAACCAAACATAGGAGGAGCAGAAAGTGTTCGTGTGTCTACTTTAATGGTCAGTTGTGTAGCCTTTCAGGTTAATTACTTGCGCAATCTCTCCTCATAGTCCTCCATGATCATTTGACAGTACTTGACTGGTATTTTCTTCCATTTTTCTTTACAGAAGGCTTCCAACTGTTGCAAGTTTTTCGGATGACGCTGATGATCCCTGGTCTTCAACTCATGTCAAACGTTTTCTATTGGGTCGAAATCGGGTGACTGCGGTGGCCACTCCAGAACGCTTATATGTTTCCTCTACAACCATGATTGCACATATTTCAATGTGTGCTTAGGGTCACTGTCGTGTTGGAAGATCTAACGACGCCCAAGCGGCAAGTTCCGAGCATCATTCTTGATATAAATGCCTAATATATTAACGTACTCTTCTTTTTTCACGATTCCGTTGACGTGGTAAAGGCTGCCTACACCAGAAGAGCTGAAGGAACCACATAACATGATCGAGCCACCTCCGTGTTTAACTGTAGGGACGGTGTTCTTTGGAAGATTTTGTTCCCCTTTCTTGCAGAAAATATTGCGAACATCATTGTGGCTAGAAAGCTCGATTTTAGTCTCGTCTGACCAAAGAATACTCTTCCAATAGGATAAAGGGTTTATTTACATGCTTTTTTGCATACCTCAATCTTGCTTCTAAATTAACAGGCTTTAAATATGGAGTTCTGCGAGGACGGCATGCTTTGAACCCAGAAGAGCGTAACACGTTCGTAACTGTAGAGGTGCTTACTTGAACCCCAGTTCCCGTAGCAGTTTCTGTACGTCATTATGTGTTAAACGAGAGTTCTTACAAACTTCTCTGAGTACCTTCCTCTTGGTTCTCTCTGGAATTTTGGTGGGGTGTCCGAAACGAGGGAGGTTAGCAGTTGATCCTGTAAGTTTAAACTTGGTCATTATGCTTTTAACACTAGATTTTGGCACATTAAATCGTGTAGCAATACCGGAAAGAGACACACGAGACTTGATTTTACAATAATTTGGTTTTTTTAAATCACTGGACAGTTGTCTCCTGTTTGCCATGATGACCAAACAGATAATGATGGAGATGGCGCTAAATTGCTGGTAGTACATTTTTTTTCTGGCTGAATTCCAATAATTATGAACTCTGTGTCTAATTCTGCAATGGTATAATGTAGTTTATTCGCCAAACTAAACAAACTTTTTACGGGAATATCAGTTTTTTCACACGTTCTGAAATGTACGAACATTTTCTGCTCCTCTTATTTTACGGTTATTAGTTTATAAACAGTTTGTTGTCGTTTAATTTACATAAAAATTATGTAGATGTGTGTTAGTATAATATGTATATTTTGCTACTATTAGCCTACTCGTGATACGTTTTAATTTTTGAGCAAAAACCACTCGAGATCCAGGGGTACAAACACTTTGTCGTAACTGTAATTGTAATGTTGAAATTTGTATAAGCTATAAATCATGCGTTTGAGCAAGGAAAGAATTTACGTAAGCACATCCACGCGCGCACACATAAATATTTATATAATAATTACTGTATATACACTTATATACAAACGCAGAAATTATTACATAAATGCTTCGTCGAAGTTAACTAGAGTTATTAAATTTGTAAAAAACCACAGAATAACTTATCAATTTGAGAAAGTTACTTCATTAATCTTATCTGTCTAATTCTTTAAGGTTCTAAACTTGCTAATGTCTACAGCTGCTTCGAGCAGAAGTGTTATTGATACTGCCATGTTTGCTTCTGCGTTTTTGTTTCGTTTAATGTAGGAGTTGTATTCTACTTTTTTAAACATAAATTATATTATTACATTAATTACTATTTAGAATGGTTCGCGATCATTTGCCTAATACGTTTGGTTTAGATCCTTAATGTTTATGACATACAAATAGAAACGAAGAATAAACACTGACTTTGATAGCAAGTCTTTTTCGTCTGCACCTGTAATTATATGCAGTTGTGGGATAGAGCTTTGAACCTACGTATACCTGTGATCTAACTACTTCTAAATGTCTAGTTCTGATATACAGCGAAATGTGAAAGCATGGAGTTCTCGTGATGTAAGAGATTAGCGGTGAGGATGATATATAAAATTGTTTGTTTTTAGGTTTACTATCTTAATTACTTGTTGAAACTAGTGGATAAAGGTATCATAGATACATCCCTTCCCTGATAAATAACTAGGAAGGACGACGCATTCGAATAATTGTTAAATACCTTATACTTGTTCGTTATTCAAATCCTTGAAATTCCATATAATTACGCCTGCTAGGCTTTGATGAGAAACTACTTGTTTTTTTACTCCACTTCTAGTCGTTCCAAATTTCTTTTTAATTAAATGTTTCATCTTTCTTAAATTTATTTCACATGCGTACAAAGAAGCACTTTCACATGCCCGAAGGTTATAGATATCCCAGCCATTTCACGGATGTTAAAGGTTCTAACGAAGTGGAAACATCAAAATAAAACGTGCATTAATTAATTAAATTACATTATAACAACAGAAAAAAAGAAAACGAACGGAATCACCAAGTAAACCTACCGTATGTTGTTGATGAAGGGCCTACTTTGCTTATTCAGAGTCAAGACTAAATTTGAATTTATTTCTTGGAAAATTATCTCCATATTAGATACATGTAGATATACTATTCGTTAAAATATCATTTATGAAAGTTACTACAAGTATAACTCATCAGAGTTCAAATAAATAACTTATTGTAATTCAACATATAAAAACAGAAAAACGTGTTTTTACACACCACTACTCCATTATTAATTACAAACAACAACTATACTCTTGAAAGAATTGCCTAAGGCTTTATGTACAAGTTTAAAACGAGTATTTTCTCGTCTTGCATTTTAATCATATAAAAATACTCTCCGGTCAATGGACTCTTTAACCACACGTTTACAAATAGCGTGAAGGTCATCCAAAACTTCATTGGCAGTGAAATCAACTTTGTCATACATGTTTGTTTGTTTTGCAAAACTATATAATGGGGTCCGTGCGTTGTATCCACCGCGGGGAATCCAACCCCAAAAATTAGTGTTATAAGCTCTAAAACTTAATGCTCAACCTCTATGGGGGCGGGAGGGGCTTATCTCCTATATGTACCTTTGATTAACAGAGAATCAAATTATTATTGACAAACTAAATATTAAATTTCCCTTTTGCCCTCAACAGTGATTGTTTTATTCTATCGATCTTGTTTCTCAGTAAAAAACACCGAATGACTGGATTTTTTTAAAGTTTTTGTCATATATAGATAGAGAATACCTATAAGTGCAGTGATAAGTAACTTCATATTAAAATATTTCATACTTTTCTCGAGCATAAAGACTATATATCCGGAAAAGATTGAAGTTAAACAACACTCAATTTTATCTTTGTGTTATTTTGAGAATTACAATAGTAATCTTGGATCAATTTACTTAGATTATGCAATTTACCACCAGATTAGGCTATCATCGTTTTGCCCTGTTAGTGTAATGTTAAGTAGACAGTGAATGGTTACGGTTGTAAGCTAAATGGTTTTTAGCAAAGATTCTCCTTTCTTCCACTTGCATCGTAGCATATTTGCCCGAGCGCCGCTAGGTAGCGTGACGTTGTTTCTAATTTCGAACCACCGACCGACAGCAACCTACTGCTTCTTTTCAAATACATATTATTTAGTTATTTATGAACAAAACTGAGTTTCTAGTAAATATTTGATTTTTCAGCTTACAGCAGTAAGTTTGAAGATTTACATCGCTAGTAACCGGGTTTCAATACCTGTGGTGAGCACAACATGGTCCACTGTGTAGCTTTTGCTTAACAGCAAACATACAAACAGAAGCAACTCCTATTCACGCACGAAGAGTCCTCGATATTAAAATTTAGCGATCATACATATTATCTGTGCTATCATACATTTATTCATCAGATACGTCCTCAATTTCGAAAGGAAAACTCCAATAACTGAAAAAAAAAAATTTCTACATCGATTTAACTATATATTTTAAACTTAATTAGCGTGTTAATGTAGTAAGAAATATGAAGGGGAAAATGCTGTTCATATTAATGCCAGATATTTCTATCCACACACACACACACACACATATATATATATATATACCCTATAACTTTAGGGGATATATATATATATATCACTTGATTAGGTTATATTAAATGATTAGTTTTACTTACACACCTGGAAACTAAATTACTAGAATATCTAATGCTTCATTGGATAATCGTTCTTTATTTAAAATAAAGAACAAAATAAACAAAATAACGAAGTAGTTTAAAGAACAGCAAGTGGTTTTTTGTTGTTCTTAATAAAGGTTTGGAGACACTTTGAATAGATAATGAAGAAATATCTTCTTCTGTACGAAAGTAATTAATGTCGTTTAGTGGAGCTGTGTTACTGACCGGGCAAGCTGGTCTCTTACATAAGACGATTTGTTTTAGCCATCACAACTATACAGGATAACTAACAAACCAGCAATTGATTTCTTTCTCCCAAACACCTGCCACCTAACAAAATCACAACATAGCTATGCTGTGGTCATTAGGAAGGTTATGCTATTTTATGATATTTTGGTTGTTTTTTCTTTCTCTTGTGGTGTTTCATACACTATCACTAAAATGGAGATTCTAAGGATGTATGACTGAAAAAAACGTCAAAAGATTCTATTTCTAAGTATTTTACTGTTTTTGTACTATTATACTTGTATGTAATAATTTCATGGTTTTATTTATGAAGCGCCCCCCAATGGCTCAGCGGTATGCTTGCGGACTTACACGCTAAAATCCGGGTTTCGATACCCGTGGTGGGCAGAGCACAGATAGCCCATTGTGTAGCTTTGTGCTTAATTCCAAAACAACAATTATTTATGAAGCAGAAATTTATAATTCTGGAAATCGGGATTTATTTCATAATTGAAACAGCTAAAGTAATTTTCATAAAATAAAGTTGAATAGTTTGTAAACATGAAAGTGTTTTAAAAAATAACAAAATTTTAAAAACTGGTAAAAATTCAGTGTGTGTGTGTGTATATATATATATTGTATTTCAAACCGAAATATTTAGAATTAAACAAAATGTCAATGTGTTTTGTTTTGACTTAAAAATGTATTTATAATATAATTAATCAGAGATTGGAGTTTGCTGTTTTTAGTGTAGTCCTTCCTCATTATTTTGGTGCTTGTTTATCTTCATTTAAATATTATGTATATGTATATACACACAATTTCTTTTAAATTCAAGGATAATCAGTTTTACCCCTTCTGTCATGTTAAGCGATAAACTTTAGGGTTTATAATGCTAAATCTAAAAATTCGATCCTCGCAATGGGCACAACCTAGATAGTCTACTGTGTAACACAAAGTAAATAGACACAGATGGTTCAAACATGGTTGGCAGTGAAAACATTCATAGTTTTAAACATAAGATTCAAATTATGTAACTGAGAAACCATGATTTCATGGCTAATACCCAAGACGAAAGGCAGGAGACTATCGAAACGTCGTGCTTGTTTCTACAACAGGTATTTGTCATCCGTTCACTTAAGTTCGTCATGAATACTCTGCCTGAACAGTCTGTCAAAGAATGCTTCAACATCTTGCTGATGACAGAATGCTGTAATGATTCTAAGGTGAACTGTCATTGAAAACTTTACACTGTCTAGTTGTGTAGTCTTCCCACGCACTCTTTATTACATATATCTACTCTCACAAATTATACACGTAAATAACATGGAGAACAATAGGACTTTCTAATGACATAGTTTATAGATTCTTACAAATTATGCAGCTAAACTATGAGTTTCCGGCATAACTAAGAAAGCAAGATTTTGATAACATACTTGATAATTATCGACTTTTGTAGGTCATACACGAGGTGAAACTACCTCGTAATAAAAAAAATGTGAGTTTTTGATCCGATAGTTAATATAGTATCCCATATTATGCATAAAAATTGCAAGTTGTTGAGCACAGAAGAGTACGAATTCGGATTACATGGTTTATCTAGTTTCGCATGTTGTAAAAAGGAAGCTATCACAAAAGAAAAGTGGGAGCTTTTAGTAATTATATGTGAGTCTTGGATGCTGAACTGTTTCGTCTGAAATATGAGTAGAATAACAGTTCTTAATAGAAGTCCTTGAAGTAATCAATATATATATAGTATATTCAACAGTCTTGTAAAATAAAATAAAAAGGACTGTGTTAAAAACGGCAAATCCAAACCTCTGATTAATGATATTCTGATAAAAAAAAATATTTTATAAGCTTTAATTAAATCATTAGTTACTGTATCTTTAGATTTGTTAATAAGTTTAAATTTTTGTGAACTATTGATTTATTTTATCATTATTAATGTATCCCAACTTTCACACTGCAGACAAAGTTTTCATGAACAATTTTATAAATCTGCACGTCATTGAATACTTTGTTTAAAATTAATACGAACTTTTGATTTGCAGTTTCCTCTTTACAAAAGTTCGTAAATCGTTGACTTTTAATCGATGTTTTATAACGCCTAGTGAGCATGTTTGGTGACAGGATTCGAACCTCCCAGACTTTCTAATTGCAGATATACATACAAACATACACACACACACACATCTTTCACGCAACCCACCTATCCACTCAATGAGAAAACGCAATTAGTAACTACTAACTGTATAAATAAATATATAGATTTATCGTTTCATCAGTTATAAACAAGATTCAAGAAAATATGTTATAGTTTCTATTGATAAAGTTAACTGTAATTTTGGTTTTATTTGTAGAAAGTTTTCTATACTAATTATTATAAAATAGATCTATTGTACACAAACATTTAAACTTCATAACTAATATAAAGATACAGTATTTAAAAACTTACGAAAATTTTATACAAAATTAAATTACTTTGTGCATTTGCCTTTTCTTTACGTTATTCCTAAACTTCCTAAATTTACGAATAAATTTAGATTTACTTCTTGTTCAATAAGAACAATTCTTAAACGACTATTTAATTAATTAACTTAACATTTTATCTGATAAAATTGGTCAATGAGATATAAGGTGATCAAGGGTGGGAGAACCTCAAAATATTTTATTGGTAGATGGGAAGCAAACTGTAAATGGTGTTTATAAGAATATTGTCTCATAATTTTTAAATTTTTGAGATAAAGTTTATACTCACGTTATAACTTTGAAACGTATGCTTGTTGTTGAACTTGCATTATTTTACTTAAGTTTAAACGTTCTCCGTCTCTTGACGAGTATTTCTTCTTGTATTTTTTCTTACTCACTGCTAAAATTAATTCTGTTTCGGAATATATGTACATAATAAATATACTTATCGATGACAGGGTGTCATTTTTTTTATAATTGTTTGATTTGAATTTTGCGCAAAGCTCATGGAGGACAATCTGCGTAAACCGTCTCATGTTTCGTGGGTGATAGAGTGTACGAAAAGCAGTTAGTCAACATCACCCATCGTTAACTCTCGGGCTACATTTAAACGAAACGTGGGATTTACCGTCGTATTATAACGATCCCCACGGCTGAAAGAACGAGCATGTTCGGGACCTTCAGATTGCGAATCGAGCACCCTAACCTTCAGGTTCTCTCTATTTACAAAGACACACAGAAATGTTTCATGAAACCTACCTAACCATTCAATAAAAAATGGAATAATTAATAGTTACTAACTGCATAAGAATTCTCATAGGGATAGTCATGTGGTAGATGTGGACTACTTAATGTAGGATAGTCAACTTTTGTGAGATATTTGTTTGTGTGCAGAATAATAACAAAAAACTTCTACCGTATTTTATTTAACACATAAATATTATAACGAGATGTGATTGAAATGTGATAAAGAACTTTCGATTAACAGTGAAAGTTTATCAATATATTTACATGTGCATGCGTAGCTAGATGTGGCCCGATAAAATCTGTGATTCTAAAGTAAACTAGGATGTTGTAAAAACAGTTCTGTGACAAAGTCAAATTTATCTGATTTCGTACTCCAAGTGTTACAGAAAACATTCCATTCTCATTTGAAGTGATCAAATATAAACAACATATACACTTCTGAATATTAGAAACTGTCGAATTTTCTTCATTTTGTTTTTTCTTACTGAGAAAGTAATACAAAGGGCTACTGTGCTGTTTCCATGTCAGGGGTCGAAGCTCTGGTGTCAGTGTTATAAGTCTACAAACCATCACTTAACTACTGATGAGTATTTTTGTCAAATTACAAATTATCCTAAACAGAAAAGTTTGCTAAATCAGATAGAAAAATGTTTTAAAGACAACGAGCAACCGTTCCTTTTAATGAATTCACTTTGGGTAAACGGAAGAATGCTTCATCTTCGAAACCCTTTGGCCCAAACTTGTTTTATCGTCTGTTAGTGAGTACTTAAGCAGCGAAGACTAACAAACAGGTCTGTCTGCTTCTACTGTTTTGTTTTACACGTTATCTCTGACATTTTTGACAAAGAGAACAATAGATACAAATATAACTCGTTTAGAAATAGAAAGTATTTAAACTGTTCCAATACCACCACGCTATCATAAACCGAAAATTTCTCTAAATCGCATATATTTTAAACGGAGAATATTACTTTTATCTACATGCACGTTACAGCGTTACTAGTTCTCTGAAAGCCACTTCAGTCAATAAGATACATATTTACATTCAGATTATCATATTTGTACGAAAAGAACTGTTCTTAAAAATAAAATCTAAAACTGAAGTGTGTTTCTTTCACCATAATAAGTGAAGATAACAGAGGATGTTACCTTTCATATCTTTTGATCTCTCATTGGTTTAGCAATACTCAACAGAAAATATCCTGAGATATTTCATAAAGCAAAATGAGTTCTAAATACGTAAACTATTAAGATAATGAACACATAAAAACATCATGAATATTATATTCATTTTACCATCCATATTTTTTCATTTTAGACATTCATATTGGTGCACTTGTGGTATTCTAAGGAGAACTGATTTCTTTACACGTATATTTTTAATAGGTCGACTTAATAACGGCAGGATGGAACAGAAATATTAGAGAGACAGAACGTATTTCTATAAATTGGTATATTTGAAAGTTAGTGCTTTCAGTTAATGAGCTAATCTTAGTCTATTTATAACCAATTAAATCTAGTATTACTCTATATTTTGGAATCCACTTCCATTCAACATAGAGTAATCGAAGATAGTTCACGCACCTAAACTAATTTAGGTTATTATTTGATGAATTAAAAATGTCTCAGAACCTCAGAAATATTATATATACTTCACGATTACAAAAAACTGAATATATTTTCTCACGATAAAAACCATTATATATTAGCTTACTGGATTAGAATTATCCGGATTATCATATAAGTAACTCCCTGATTTCTAAGACAATTCTGTCTCTCGTACATAATTGATCGAAAATCTAGTGAATAAAACCTTTACAGTAAATAATATTAGCTAACTCAGTTTTATGCAAAACTTAAAACATTGTACACAAAATGGTAGATAAAAAAATATTCACTAAAAAAATG
The DNA here is from genome assembly GCA_011833715.1 of Carcinoscorpius rotundicauda. Lineage (NCBI taxonomy): Eukaryota > Metazoa > Arthropoda > Merostomata > Xiphosura > Limulidae > Carcinoscorpius > Carcinoscorpius rotundicauda. The sequence goes on from CM022395.1 coordinate 57,191,443, forward strand.
ATATGAAACAACAATTGAAGGAAGCAAGAACATCAGCTACCTAATGACAAAGAAACTTAACGACTCTATGTCGATATGCATGTTCATGTTTTTGTTTAATTAAATTTATTGTCATTTTTTTTTCTCCAACAGCAACAAAAATATGGTTTTGGTATGCATTGTTATGATGGTTGATATTAAGTCAATGCCTGGAAATCTAAAATTGTCAATAGCTTATCAGTATTCATGTAACTTTAGCGAGCGTTGCTGAAAGAAGTAGTGCCTTTAAGCGAACGAATTGCGAAAGAATTTATCAACAGTTGAAGAACAATTCCGTGTAAAAACTAGACAGTCTGCTTATTACCGACGAAACGCTCACAGGTGGCAGCACCTAATTTCACCAAAAAAGAGTCTTTCAAAACAATTTTTAACAAAGAAACGTCAGTGGAAAGATAAAAGAATTCCATTGGTGATAGCAGTGAAGCCTCAGTGGTACATGCCTCTTTTTTTTTATTGTGTTTCATGATGTTCTAATCTAGTTAATGATCCTAGCTCACCATTACTCTCATTTAAGATAGGGTTTATGTATCATAAAAGCTATTCACAACAATAGCTACTTTACAGTGCTAGAGTACAATTTTTTTTTCTCAAATTACTGACATACTGATGCCAGAAAAAAAAAATTACCATGAAAACATTTTTGTTATGTGTAGACCTCTTTTCGTTATCTTATTACGAACTGATTTTTTTAATTGAAAATAAAATAGTTTGGGGTTCCATTAGCGCTTGCAAGAAAATTTCAAAAAAAAAAATTCGTTTATCAAATTTATAATGAGTAAATCCAGTTTGTCGCAATGTATTTAGGCTTACAACTTTATTGTCGCATTACTAATGACCTTCATATCTAAATGAATTCCTGCTTAGGTAGCCAATGAAAAATAATTCAAATTTTTCTCTTCTAAAGAATTATCATCACTTATGTCAAGCTACTTTTTTATGTAGAGCATTGAAGAAGTTCTAAATGAGTTGTTCCTTTTCTTCGTACAGTTTCAAACGTCTCCTGTACGAACTTGTTTGCCTCTTCTAGTAACAAGATATTATTTCCTCAACATTTGAATAAGCCTAAAATCGTCTATTATTTTGAATTACTACACGAATTAAGTCTAAGTCTCTTTTACAAATTTCCAACAATCTTCACTAATACAGAGATAATTTAACTTAGGAAAGAGAGAAAAAATTCGTTCGATCGGTATATGAAAATCTCATGTTTGTTATTGTTATTATTTGTTACCAAAACTCTTTCATAGTAAACTACATCAGACTGGTACTTTACACGTAGAGGTAACGTTTGTGTTAACAAACTATGCCCCCTTTCAGTGGATCAATGGTAAGTCTATAGGCTTGTAATGCTTAAAAACCGGGTTTGATTTGAATTTCACGCAAAGCTATACGAAGACTATCTGCGCTAGCTGTTCCTAATTTAGTAGCGTAAGACTAAAGGAAAGGAGTTAGTCATCACCTCCAACTTTTGGGCTACTATTTTACCAATGAAAAGTGGGACTTACCGTCACATTATGACGCCTTCATGGCTGAAAGGGCGAGCATGTTTGGTGTGACGGGGATTCGAACTCGCGACCCTCAGATTATGAGTAGAGTGCCTTAATCATTTGACCATCCCGGGCTAAAAACCAGGTTTCAACAATCTTGGTGAGCACAGCACTGTGTACTTTTGTGGGAATGCACAAGAGCTGTAGCAATTCGACATGTATTATAACCATTTTTTATATATCCAGCTTAAAACTTTGTTCGTGAACATCACTGTGCAAGCAAATGTACTTTGTTCCTTTGAGTAAGTATTCTTCAAATGTTAAACAACTATGTTTAAATTGCTTGTCAAATATCGTTCTTTATTTATTATGAATTTCGCACAAATCTGAACGAGAGCTATGTGAGCTTGCTGTTCATAATTCAGCAGTAAAAGACTATTAAAGGGAAGGGAGCGAGTCACCACCATCACCCACCTCCAGCTTTTGGGTTTCTCTTTTATCAACAAACAGTTGACAGTCACATTATAACACCTATACGGCAGAACGGTCGAACCCGCAAATTGCGAATCTAGCACCTTGACAACCTGATCATGCCAGACATCTTTGTCCTCGTTAGGTGTGTCTGTAAAGAGATAAAGGCAGTTTTATTTTCATTATGACCACATTTCATATGTATTTACTGTATTGGTTGTATTTCTTAAGATGCCTTTGAAACGATAGATAATGTTGTCTACTTTCTTTCTGTTCTGGTCAGTTCGAAATTAAAGACGATTATATCAGCGTTTTTACAAATATATTATAGTTTAACCTATATGCGCTTCAGGTAGAGTTCAGGTTAAAAATATTCATACCCATAAACTTTCATAGCGAATCTCCCTCCAGGTTTTAATCATCAACTGGGGTTATAAAGCGAATTTTTTTCTCGTATTCCATGAAGACTAGTTTAAAAAAGATACTGAACGACATTTCAGTTTAAAACCTAACAAGACAAATTCCAACAAGTAGAAAGTTTGTTTTGGAATTTCGCACAAAGTTACTCGGGGACTATCTGTGCTAGCCGCCCCTAATTTAGCAGTGTAAGACTAGAGGGAAGGCAGCTAGTCATCACCACCCACTGCCAACTCTTGGGCTACTCTTTTACTAACGAATAATGGGATTGACCGTCACATTATATACCCCCACGAGAGGGCGAGCATGTTTAGCGCGACCGGGATGCGAACCCGCGACCTTCAGATTACGAGTCGCACGCCTTAATACGCTTGGCCATATAAGTAGAAAGAGTGTTTGGACCAAACTCATTATTTATATATAATACGGAAAGTAAGTGTGCAGAAGGCTGTTTTTTTTTTTACTTGAAAACCTTCATTACATATAGATTTATAAATGTATTGATAGAGAGAAGAAAAGAGAGAGAGAGACTTTAGGCACGAAATATTCCACAATAAAAAATATTATTGAACTGTCTTTTGAGGGTAAAATGGTTAAGAAACTTTACCTCCTTAAATCATAATATCTTGAAGTATATGTTTTAAAGATATACAGGGTGTGACAAAAGTGAATGAACATACAGTTGTTTCACATAAAACATTGTTTTATTGCTAATTATTTACTCTGAAAGTGTAATTTAATTGGTTTCATTTGAATTTGCAATTTTTTTTTAAATTACCTACGTATAATACGAACTTTACCCACTGTATATTACTTTTTACCCCACCCTATACACACTCAAGCAGCAATAATAATATACTGTCATACACCGCTTGATTTATTCAACAAGGCCTATAAATTTTGCAATTACATGTTAAAAATTTGTCTAACAGGTGTCACTGTTTTATATACCACTGGGCTTAGCAATATACAGTAAAACTTGACAAATGAGATACTTATAATTTACAGTAAGTGATCATTAAGTGAGAGGGTTGTTTACTAGTGATTACATTAATAAACCGATGGACAAACAGCATACAGAAAGAAATTTGCTTGAAGGCAACAGTGTTTAAATTATGTCTTGGAGTACTAGGAATATTAGAAGGAAATGCTTCAGAAAATGTCTAATTTTAGGTTATACAAATTACTATTTGTTAAACCAATAAAATAAATCAAACTGATCCTATTTATGTTAAATCTAGGAAATATTCATTTCAGTTTATTTATCAACTACATTGTTATTTCAACCGTCAACCACAAAAATTTCTAGTTAAAAGCCAAGTGTATGTCATTTGGTCTCAGGAATATGACTGAAGCTCTGAGAAAATGTCAGTTTTGTCATTAAGAATTAAAATTATGGAATTGTTCATCCTCAGATCAGTTTATCGATTCTTTTCAAGTGGATATAACAAAATAGAAGCATTATTTTAAAGAGAGAAACTTAAATGTTGGAACTATTTGCCCTCTAGTGGCACAGCTGTACGTCTACAGATTCGTAACGCTAGAATCCGAGTTTTGATACCCGCAATGAACAGAGGACAGACAGCTTATTTTGTGGCTTTGTGCTTAATTGCAAACAAACAAACGGAATTACTTCTATTCTTTGGTACAAAATTCAAATGGTCTAAACTTTAGGGTGCTTACAATAAAATTACTTATAATAATTATTTCCTTGAAAACCAAGTTTTAGGTGCCATAAAAACAGCAATTCGTAGAAATAAGCATCTAGTTTTCAGATGCTATAAAAATAGCATTCCATATGGTCATGCCAAATGAGAGTCAACAGAAATTCGAAAAATAAACTTTAGCTGAAGCTAGCAAAAGACTTGCAGTACTGACTGCATATACTCGTTGAATTTATGGAGTCATGTGACCAAACCAAACACGCAACAATTTGTGTCCATATCGAATAAATATTATTCTTGTAAACAAAGCCTTCGCAACGCAATCATCTAGTTTTCCTTTCATATTTCACGAATTTGCTAGCAAATTATACAATATAGGTGCAGAAAAGTCGGTGTTGATACAATACATCCTTATTCTATCTCATAAACTGTGACAATGGCGCTAGATCTGAGTAAATTAGTCGGCATTATAAACGGAAGGCCCGAGTTAGACCTGCAAACCAAAGTTAAAGTCCCACTATTTGAAAATAGAGATTCATAAACTATTTAGTCCTGAAAACTCTTTTTTTTTAAACCGAAAAGCAGTTCAAGGTCTATAAAAGTCTTGATGCTTACAATTGTTTAGTGGCTGGCTAGGTATATGATGTCAAGTTGTGGAAAGTGTACAAAGCGTCTGACTAGACAGATTACTTGAAGGTAAATCGAAGTTTTTTTTATGACAAACTTATTGCTAATTTTCTATAAGTTGTAAATTTACAATTTAAGTATACTATTTCTTGTATTCCATTTTAAGTCCTTCTTTCAACCAATGAAAGAAACTTCAGTTAAAAACATGTTTTTGATGTCACTCTAATTCTCCTGGTAATCAAATCACAGACGTATCCAGAATATCTTGATCAGCTGTTTCCATGCTGAGACATATTAGATATTATGAGCCTTGAATTCCTCCCAATAGGTTACTCTATTTATCATCAGATTAAAGTGACGGATCACTCCTGCTACTATGGCATTTAACTGAATCATGATTAAGTTTTAGGTATTTCTAGGGATAACGTTTTGAGCCGTCAAAAATGAAAGCAGAAAACACTGTATCGTTTGGTCCTGAATACAGGTATTTTAAATGGCAATCTGGCGAAATAAGTTAATAATATGATCCAGTTATTCCTTCACTGAATTCGAAAAATTTAGAGGCAAAGCTTGTCTTATCTCACTACTTTTTGACAGCTACAGCAAGAAAAAACATTAATGACATTCGGAATGAATAGCCATAGGGGGGGATGTTTGCTCATGTTATATCACCATGGCAGTAGCATCATCGTTTAAAACCACTCAAAGATGTCGTTCACGTTGATGTGTTGCATCTCTCTCTCTTTTTTTTTCAGGATGAGAACTGGATGATTCTGGGTACGTTACTTGCTCAGCGTGATGTTGAACACGCCATTTCTAGTAAGATAACCCAGGAGAACTCGTTTCTTATGACACAAATGGGTCAATCCAATGTAAGATTTCAACGCCAGCTATAAGATTCACTCTGTAAGCTACTCTAAAAATGTACAACTTTCTACGAATGTTAGTTAGTCAGTGGGTATTCAGTATATGTTTCAATTCTGTGAAGAGGAATTTCTGTTAGGCTTAATTTATTTGTGAAGTTTGACTTATAGTCCACTTGCTAAGTGGACAGGACATTCCAATTTTTTTAACATTCTAATTAATTTTTTTTACATGTGTGACTTAACCCTACTAAACTTTTCAAATGGATTTTAAACAAAAATGTGAAATTGAATAAAACGTTACAGTTACTTTTTTGGAAGCAAGTAAGTGATTTTTTTCGAATTTAAAATCGATTATTAAAGAAACTATTAGTATTTTTTGAAGAACAGTATTTCATAATTCCATAACGACATATTTTCAACTAAAATGTTGATGTTGTTTATTGTAAAGCTACATATTGGACTATCAACGTTTTGTTCACCATGGGAAATCGAACGTCGGATTTTAGCGTTACAAGTCAGTAAACTTACTGTTGACCTCTTGAGGTCCAAATTAAAAACAAATATTGTTTCTAAAAATAAAGAGAAAGTGAAATAAATAATTACAATATCCCTATAACTATTAATACCGAAGGATATGCTACTAAAATTGTGGAATGAAAAAAATTGTTAAGGAAAAATAGGTTATGTTTGTTTAGCGCATTAAGCTGTAAGACAGGAACTATTAGTTTTCCGTAAACTCCCTAAAAAGTTGATTTAAAATGAGAGAAGAATTTTCTCTGAATTAGTTTTCGTGTTAAATACAGCAAGCTGTAAAACAAACATGAAGATCACAGCTTAAGTCATGCACTAAGTTACGTGGATTTTGGATTGAAATCAATGAATGATTATCTCCCAGTTCTAATTAATGTGAGTATTTTGTCACATCTAAATGCGGAGAGCAGTGAACTGAGTGGTTGCCAGAACATTCAATCATGAATTTACACTTTAAGCCAATATATCAACATATAAATTATAAGTACTAAATATTAATGATTGAAGTCAAGTACTTTCTGGATTCGAAGACAATTCTAGAGACGTTCGCTGATAAGACGTTAATGGTTGCCCAGAGGTGAAGATAAATCTTGTTCATATTACCTGAAGAACGAAACTTTTTACGAAAGTGACTTTATCTCACCGCTAACCCCCTTTCCCCTCGAGTCTCTTAAAAAAAAATCTTCAAGTCGGAACATTAGAGAGTTTCGTCTTTCTGCACGATACATTTTTAAACATTTATTGTGATTAAACTTGAGTATTGTTTGTTTAAGTATAAGATTAATAAAAAGCAATCCCCGATAACGACATACTTACCAAACTAGTTTGTCATTTCACGTAGTTATTATGTGTTAATTTTAATAATGTGTATTTAATTTATAGTTTTAGTTAATTTATTTTTTTTCTTTTAGTAAGCACAAAGCTACATAATGGGCTACCTATGTTACGCCCATCGCAGATATCGAAACCTCATTTTTAGCGTTACAGTCTCTCATACTTACAACTTAGTCACCGAAGACCAATTTTGACTAATAAACCATGCATGCTTTAAAAGTCATTTTATGAACTTTTATTAACCTTCAGTACAAAGTACTTTTAAAATTCTTATCACTTTCCGTACGTAAACTTAAGATTTTGTGGTTGTATCCGAAAGCTTATGATCGTGAAAAGTCAGAAGTCAGAGAACAGCCTTTGTTTTTAATGCTTGTTCAAATCGTCTGTTAGACTTAGATTACCAATAAAACAATACTCAATCACAAAAAGCAGACCAGAAACGTAGACCACTCCAGTTCGACGATTTTCTTTTAATAACCATTTTTTTTATAGATAAAACCTTCAAAATATTATCACAAAGAAAACTCATCAACTTAAAGTATGTACCATCGTGTGGAAGTTTGTTTGTTTTTTGAATTTCGCGCAAAGCTACACGAGGGCTATCTGCGCTAGCTGTTTTTTTATTTAATAGTGTAAGAATAGAAGGAAAGCAGCTAGTCATCATCATTCACCGCCAACTCTCGGGCTACTCTTTTATCAATGAATAGTGGGATTGACCTTAACTTTATAACGACCCAGCACTGAAAAGGCGAACATGTTTGGTGTGACGGGGATTCGAACACGCGACCCTCATATTACGAGCAAACACCTTAACCCACCTAACCATGCCGGGCACCATATGGAAGTATATTATACTAATGCAATAATGAATTGATAAACATTCTACTTAAAGACTTGTTGAAACAAGTAGCATATTTTCTGCATAATATAGTTATGCTTATATATCTTCGTTTATCAAGTTAATCTAAGTACTATTTAAATTAAAGCGGAATGAGTGTCGTATTATTAATCTACAGTTATGTAATATATTTTAAAAAATGCCTTGCGGAGTAATTTCTCTTTCAGTTATAAAAGTCGCAGATGCTTAGATGAACATTATAAACTACGCATTTTATGCTATAAGTGTTTAAGGCTTCGTATGAAACGTTCAGAAATACCATTTCATCAGATATCAAACTACAAAATCAATCCTAAAAATCACGACAGTTTTCAAGCTCTTTCGAACGTTGTGATAAGGCCTTACGTCTCAGTTACCTTTGACTTGTAAAGAACAGTCAATAAGGCCTCAAACTTCTACTTTTAATGTAATTTAATTTACGAGAGAGAAAAAACGCAATATTGCCGAAGAACAGAAAATGAAGTTGTTAATACTAAAACTGTTGGCGAGATGAATATACAGTATTAAACACCTTCTAAAATAAGCATTTCAATATATAATATTAAATACAAGGGTTAAATATCTTTTAAAACAAACATTTCAATTCTGTACTTAATACTCTATAGCTCCTGGAGTTTTAACCGGAAACATTATCCTATTGGCTTCATTTCCAAATGGAGATTCTTCTTGATGGCGTTACATGCTGTCATCTGGGCTCTTACCACTGATTTTCGTGGTTGTGGATTCTCATCCGTTACAAGACGTCGAACTTTGGTTACTGTGGCTGTGGTACACTTATTGCAGGCCTCTTTCTGGGTGTTCGTAGTCTACCAGTTTAATGAATATTCGTTTGTTTTACAATGCCATTAAGTGTAAAGAATGCTCCGGTTTTTGAAATCCCAAATTTTATAAAATGAATATATATTTACAATTCAATAATATAAGTATTTCTAGTCATAAAGGACTTTTATATACCTTTTTCAAAAACAGATTTTCAGTGGAATCACACTATAACTACAAAACAGCAATGTCTAGAAGCAGTCTTGTTATATTCAATTCCACAGCAACGTTATATAGGATGCGACCGACATCTGATTTGCTGCTCTTCTTATTTATAATCGTTTCAATATAACTGTTTCTTTGGGACATAACGCAATTACAAAATATAAGTTTTTACAGGCACGAGAAGTTAAAATATCTTTAAAGGTAATCACAGTTGGGAGATCATTGGACATTACATGATAATAGTTTATTTTTAGATAGTTACGCAATGAACTATTTGCATGCTGTCTACTGTGAAGAACTGAGGCCCGGATTTTAGTATTACAAATCCCTATACTTAATGCTACCCCTACTTCCGAAGGGCATCACTATTAATAAGAACTCTTGAATGAAAGCTAAAAAGAAACTGTATAATAATGTATCAACCATACTATATACAGTGCTCACAAGGCCTACCTCCAATATGAATGCTCTTAAGATATGTTAGTAAATCATGATAGGTGTGAAAAACTTCTCAACTTAGAGACAACAAAATGTGACTTTTTAACTAACAGACCAAATCCAACCCACCTGACATTTTTTTTAAAAGAATGTATCTAAACTAATTGCTACGCTTTTCAAACGATCCTATTTTCGTGTGTGGTAGCACATTTAATGTCAATTTTACTAGGATTGTGTATAATTAGTAGACAATCTTCGCTCAGTGAACACTGCCAGCCACATATCCTGTGTCAGATGGTGCACTCGTTTAACATTTTCCCATAATTCATACGTGCTATTATCTTGTATTTTCTCGCTCTAATGGAGCTGATACCAGACTGTTTCAAACAAATTTTGGGCCAGGAAAACAGAAAATGAAGGATTGTTTCACGATGGAAACTCAAATTGTATAACTTAAGACATCTCAGGCTATAAACAATTATATATCTTACAACTTGAACAACTCGTGTACTCGTATATTTAGTAAGAAATTCAACGACATCTCAAGTTTACGATCCCAAACCTCTGTAGTGATATAGACGCAAGTGGCATCATTTATTTTACACACATAAACAAAGTTTTCGTAGAAGTTGAAAGCTATGTGTTAGCTTAGTGGCTCAGCGAAAAGTCTGTGAGCCTGTAATGCTAAAATACGGGTTTCGATATTCATGCTGTGAGTACAGCATCATTTATGTAGTTTTGTGCTTAACTACAAACATACAAACATTAATCCATAAAAAATATCATATATATATACTTATCATTTAAAAATAAGATATTAATTAAATTTATAAAACTAAACAATTTGAAAATGTTGAAGATACTCGTCTGACGATTAATGAAGATGTCAAGTTTGAAATTCAAACACAGGTAAAATGGGATAAAAAATGCATCAGTTAAAACTGTTTGGCCACTGTTAACGTGGAATCATCATCCTGATGATAAGTATCTGAGGTTGAAGAAGTATTTGTGGAAGTCATACCAACGTAATGGTTGGGATACAACAGTTTTCAAAGATAATATATGACATCCTTATCGCTGTAGGAAAAGCCAGATTATGTCTTGGTTTGATTTATTTATTCAATGTACGTGATGCTTCTAGTTATGATCTCAGAATGAAATGTATGTATTGCTAGATGTACTTCCACAAGGTTCCCAAAAGTGTTCAGTTTCAAAAGTTAATAAAGTTAAAATTAAAAGCAACAACAAATTATTAATTCTTGGTCTTGATGTCTTTATAGCATGTAGTTTACAGGGTGCATAATTTCTCATGTTTCACGGCACGAACACTATTTACTGACATCACGACACAACAAATTACAACGTTAAGCGCTGTGGCACAGCAGTATGTCTGCAGACTTTCAACACGAGAAACGGGGTTTCGATATCCGTGGTGGGCAGAGCACAGATAGCCCACTGTGTAGCTCTGTGCTTAACTTGAAACGAACAAAAAGCAACGCTAAGCATCATTTACGTAATATTATTTTATTGTCCACGGACTTACTGACAGACAACACATTACTGTAGAAGTGGTTATTATGTGTAATGTATAAATGTATATAATCAATTGGGAAATGTAATTTTAAATAAACGAGTTTTAGAAAACAATCACTTTGGAATATTCATCACAAAAAACAAAAGTTTGATAGAATAGAGAGGTGGGACTAAAGTCCAGAATTCGTTACTAAAAATAACCTGTTTTAAGAGTTTAGGAATTCGTCTAACATTTATGTTACTTACTATAATTAACTATTTCTTCTTAAGCTAAGATAGCTTTAGGGTTTCTTGGTTAATTAATGGTTACCATTAATATTTTAAATGATTATATTTCAGTGGTTTCGGTGAGACTGAAAGTTAGGCCTTTATCGAAGTACAGTGGGGTGATGTCGCATGTAGTTCATTAACTACAAAGTTTGATTAATGCCGATGATGATGATATATTTTAGACGGAGTGAACATAACTCGACCTAATGTATGATCATATACTCTCCTAGAAATAGCTTAGGACTAAGAAAGACTTGTATTGCTAGATGTCCAAAGGAAATGTGATTGGCTTTAATAACGGCAACCGAGATAACAGTCCTGTAAAGTGTCTTTTTTCTGCAGTTAGCCATGAATGATCTCAAAATTAGACTTCACTAAGAGAGGATTTATAATATGTTCCATAGTAAAACAATGAAGTGCATGTTAGAAAAATAAACTTCTTTATCTACGATACCTTCATATAGTGAATGTTATTTGTCCGTTTTTGTTCAACATTTGTACAGTTTGATGAAAAATATATTAGTATACATACAAACTACGTCCACGTTTATTTTGTTTTTGAAATTTCGCAAAATTGCTCGAGGGCTATCTGCGTTAGCCGTCACTAATTTAGAAGTGATAAACTAAATGGAAGGCAGATAGTCAACATGACCCACCGCCAACTCTTGGGCTACCATTTATTAACGAAAAGTGAAACTGACCGCTACAGTATGTTTGGGGACAAGATTTGAGCCCGCGATCTTTAGATTGCGAGTTGAATGCTCTTAGAACCAGGCATCTAGATTCATCTTCTGAGGTCCTTAGTTGTAACTGAATAGAAGTGATTGAAAAAAACAACAACAAATACAAATATGTCTTAGAAAAAACGTTTGTTGTAAACAACTTACTTTTTTTAACAGAAGCAACATACACACACCTTTGAATTATGGGAGTTTTAAGCCTTTTTCTTTTAATACATGCGAGACTTTTTGCTACTATTTTATTTCGCTCATTATCTCAAGCTTTGTTGCCTATTGTTTTCAAAATAGTTTGATTATCTCTTTTGTCAGTAAGTTATAATAGCGTTAACACCTAACTTCTATGCAACTAAAATGATGTTAATTTATAATTAAACCAAATCTAAATTTATGTTAGATCTTCTAGTGAGACAGAGATAAGTTTATCGATTTATAACGCCATATTCCGTGGTTTGATTTCCCGAGATATACACAGCAGATATCCCAGTTAGGTTTTTCGCTAAAATAGAGAAACATTGCATTACATCTGACTGTTCTCTTTAACATTAATCAATAAACTAATTATCTTTCGAACGTTTCTCACGTGTAGCATAACATATAAAGTGTTACACTTTCTAAGAAGACTATGTACTAACGTACAGTAGTTATGATGGCTTTTCCCACGATTATTTCTTATATACATATGGCCCAGCATGGCCAAGTAGTTAAGGCACACGATTCGTAATCCGAGGGTCGCAGATTCGAATCCCTGTCACAGCAAACATGCTCGCCCTTTCAGCCGTGGAGGCGTTATAATGTTACGGTCAATCCCACTATTTGTTGGTAAAAGAGTAGCTCAAGAGGTGGCAGTGGGTGGTGATGACTTACTGGTCTTACACTGCTAAATTAGGGACGACTAGCGCAGATAGTTCTCGAGTAGCTTTGCGCGAAATTCAAAAACAAGCAAATTATATATATATAGATCTAAAATTCATTTTGATGTATAATTAATAAATGTACACCTACAAGTTTGTCAAAAGTGACTGTATTAGATCACAGTCGAACAATGAGTTTCGGAGTAACACTTCGTACCGTGTTGGACTCGGCTCAAATAGAAGTCTTCTGTTTGTTTGTTGTTTCTTCTAACAAAAACTAATTGATTCGCAGTGATGCCCATAAGTTGGGTTTTCAGTTCCATAACAAATCACACAGATGTCTTCACATTGTGCTATCTCACGCAATTATCTATAGTTATTGCTGGCGGGTCGGTCGTCTACTGCTTTACTTTAAAACAGATCTTCCTTAGGTACGAGAGGTCATCGGCAAAGCAAGGTGAACAGGGCACGCGAAATGCACGTGTCTATTGCGTACACCTGCTGTAATTATAGTGCTCTCCGTAGTGGTTTAATTACAATACAAAAAAATATTGGTGGTGTTGAAAAGACAAGAAAAACTCGATGAAAAATGAACTGAATGAAAAATAGTGATTAATTGTATATGATCTATACCTCGAGAACCTATGATTATACCACACTAGTATGAATAGCCCCATTGCGATGGCATGTAATGTCAAGCGAATCTTTGTCTGTCTCCCTTTCTCTCCAGTCTTAACCCATTCAGTTCGTGTCATTCTTAAAGCATCGTTAAATTTATCACTGAACATTAGAGCGAAAACGGATAGAAATGATTTAAACTTTAAAGTTAGTAAATAAATAAAAACTAGATAAACTTGACAAAACCTACAAACTCGCGTGATTTCACAGCATTTTTAATTACACCATTTCTCCTGTTTTACATGAAAATTTCCTTTCACATAATTTGTCTGTGTATGATCATAGACTTACGTTAAAAAGATGTCAGAATATAAACATTGCAATCATAGGGTTATTTATTTGTTTGTTTTCGGATACTCTCGTAAAAGATACTTGAGGGCTATCTGGGCTATCCGCTCCTAACTTTCTACTATCGTACGAGAGGGAAGGCAGCTAGCCCGCGGCACTCGTTACCAGGTCTTGGGGCTTTCTCGTCGTGGCAAATAATGGGATTGGATCTTTAACTTTATATTGCGGAGTTCAATTATATTATTATTTACTATTACTCCAGTAAGAGGATGTGAATAGTAGAACCACAGATCAACAATCCAATATGCTAACAACAAGCCCACGACTGTCCAACAATTACAGTAAATACTGATAGGATATCTTAAATTACACACTAGACAATGCATCCTCACACCTCTTTAGGTATCCTAAACTATCCAAGTTCCCGTTTATTCAAAGAAATATGTTTTTGTTTTTAATTAAATATTTCTATTACGGTGTCTTAGCCGTAAACTTGATGGCGAATATCCTTAAACCTCAGGGCTCAATCTCCACGGTAGGCACAGCCCAAAGTAATCCATGTGCTCTTATTTAATTTCTCTGATAATTTGATATACCGTTGAACTAAAGTCAATATCTTTGTCCCAAATCTTACACCAGATATGTAGCTAAGGTGTAGAAAACTAAAAAGAAAGTTTACCGACGGATATTGCTTGAAATTAATAATGCTCCTACAAAGTTACTGGGTCGAACATTTCTTAAACACAAACTGTACTAAAAGAAGTTTACAAATTTTAATGCCGTTTAGAAGAATAATTAAACAATAACAACAATAAACAAAAATCAGAAGCAGCTCCGTAGGTCAAATTATATACATTAAAGTTTTATATTTCGAACAACTTCTAAGAATTTATGAATTAAAGTAAAGAATAATATGTCAGTCACACTACATTTGTCATATACTGGGTAAGTCCCTACCTATCCATATGTTATTATGTTATATTCAATTAAAACATGTATAATAAATTTGTTTCGTTTTTAAAGGTATTTGGAACAATAACCCCTACTATGTTGAGGAAAATGTCTCAAAGAACATGGCGCCACATAATACTGTGCAGTGAGAATGAGGGACAGCACACAGATACACTGGATGCATAAGATATATGGATGGGTAGGGACTTACGGGACACCCTGTATAGTGCCGACGAGGTCTTTCGCTCAAGGTACCCACACGATGGGGAGGTAAGATTTTGATATCCCTTCTGATAAATACCCAAGAACATTTTAAATTTTTGTGGTGAGTGGAAGTCAGAATATTTTCGTTAGAGACTAACATAAGAGACACAAACAGTTGCGTGATACAGAATCTGTTTTTCAAAGTGATTTTACTTGATTTTGTTATCGGCCGCCTATGCATATTTCTATTTTTGAATATTTAATTACGTTCAGAATATTTTTTACGCCAATTTAGTTGTCTGGTTATATGACAAAAAGTAAAACTACCAGTCCTAGAGCATTTTACTTAAATATTTGTTTAAAGCTAGTTGGAACTTAAGGTTATTGTGAAACATCAATATGTTTTCAACAATTACTACACAAATGGATTATACGTTCGTTACAAAATGAAAACTTATTTGTAATAAATTATATTTTGTGACCCATTCTATCAAGTGTTTTATTATTCAAAATTGACTGTATAAATACCAATCAATGTTCAGCTGACTTAACTGCACTTTCTTATAACAGATGAGAAAAAAAACCCAAGTTGTCTGTTCCAGATACGCCATCATCATATAGCTATATTATATAGAATACTTTACTTATGAAAATTTAAAATTGTGAATATAATTTCACTGAGATTTCAAAAACATGATTAACCAATTTATATTTGCTTTCATTTCGTTAATTATTTGATTTTCCAAAATGAAATATTTCGCTTTCCACTCGTTTTATTTTTAAGTAATTTTCATGCTTTAATTATTCTAAACTCAACAGGATTTGATTACATTTTGTAATTTATCTTATTTTGACAGCAATGACGTAGATTTACTCACATAGAAATATAAGTATAATGTTGAGTTAAACCTGGTCATAGCTGGAGATTCAATTTCTACCTCGTAGCCTGGAACTTATTATTAACCAGCTAGCAAAACTTGTGTACCAGAACAAAGTGTAAAAACAGTGAATTATTTGCGCACAAATTCAAGAAAAGGGGGAAGTAATTCTTGTTATTGTGCACATGATTGGTGATAGATATTTTCTTGATCACCTATCCATGGTAGATAAATAGTTTGGGGTACCACTATTAACAGTAGAAAGTGGCTAATAACTGTTTTAATGTCCTTTAGAGCAAGTTAGATAGCGCAGAAAAACCACAAGCATACAAAAATGAGCTGTTTCATGGCAATACCAAGGTTGATATCTGTTTATTGAGCATCAGTCCAAGGTTAATACCTGTTTCTTAAGCATTAGTCTAAGGCTAACAGCCGTTTCTTGTGCACCAGTCCAAGGTTAATACCTGTTTCTTGAGCATCAGTTTAAGGTTAATACCTGTTTCTTAAGCATTAGTCTAAGGCTAACAGCCGTTTCTTGCGCTCCAGTCCAAGGCTAACAGCGATTTCTTGTGCACCAGTCCAAGGTTAATACCTGTTTCTTGTGCACCAGTCCAAGGTTAATACCTGTTTCTTGAGCATCAGTCTAAGGTTAATAGCTGTTCCTTAAGCATTAGTCTAAGGCTAACAGCCGTGTTTTGTGCACCAGTCCAAGGCTAACAGCCGTTTTTTGTGCACCAGTCCAAGGCTAACAGCCGTTTTTTGTGCACCAGTCCAAGGCTAACAGCCGTTTCTTGTGCACCAGTCCAAGGTTAATACCTGTTTCTTTTGCATCAATCCAAGATTAATAGCTGTTCCCTGGCCACCAATCCAAACACTTTAATAACCCTTTTTTGTATTTTAATATTTGTACTTTACAGTTACTGTACTGAGCTAATCATATGCTTAGTGTTCCTTTACGTAACAAGTCGATTTAGGTTAGAACTGCTTTCTTGTTTCATTCTAAGTCTGTATCTATGCTGCACCAGAAGTCGAAACCAGATGTATGAAACAACCTTTAGCACCGGCTAGTACAAGTAATTTTAATCACTAACACCAAATGTTAGAAGTATACATGTTATAGTTAGAACCAAATTTACGAAAATGACTTTAACACCAGACGTAGTACAAAGAGTGTGAGGTGTCTTCTGGAACACTAGCCTGAGTATGAATTGACTTTTAGAACTGGCTGCTCTTGTGGTTAAGCGATGTCAGCTGTTCAGTATATCTTCCAAGCAAAATTTGTCGATTTTATAAAGGTTTATGAGCAGTATGTTTTCAAAAAGCCTTTATTGTGATGCCCTGTGTTTCCAACATAGTAAAGCGTTTAGAATGAGCAAGTTCAACAACAGCATTACGTTTTAAAAGTATCTTGTTTCGTAACATATACTTCAAAATGATTTTTATAATAGTTACTTTTGTAGTAACATCAGACCATTGAAGTTTATTTAATTTTCATAATCACATCGGTTATTTGTAGTCATTTGTTTATAAGGGCATCGAATAGTTTAAATTAACAGTATCTTAAATATTGCCATCGGGTTTTTAAAGTAACATAATGTGTTTGTAACACTAGCGAACCGAGGAGGGTCTCGACCCCACCCATTCCAATGGACAACCAAACAATTTTACTCTTAGAGCTAAAAAAGAATTATCTCAAAAGGTTTCATGACCTGGTGGAAGATCCCTCTCCACATTTTCAACCCCCTGTTATACTGTCACAATAGCCACAAGATACACAGTCACTCATTTCTATGAACAACTTAATAACTGGAATTTACATCTGTTTGGCAGTAAAAATGCATAACCAATGACAAAGAAAAAAACAATTAGACTAGAAATTACTAGATGAACCGCTTACAATCTTAAACAACAAATATTTGGTTGAGCGCAATAGAAGGACATCTGCCACTGGCATTGAACTGAAAGTGAAAGAGAAGAAAAAGTGTACGAGTTTATGTCATATAGGCTTAGATTATCGTGCACAGACCTAGGTTTGAGAAAAGTATCAGCCAATAAAATCACCAGCAGCTGGTCATTGGAACAGACACGTAATTTTGTGTAAACTTCCACTGATATGGTTTGTTCGCGTGGACTTAATTGATTTTTCTTACTCTTTTTTTTTTCTTTCTTTTTTTTTTAAACCACATTGGTAACATCAACAATCTTCACAAACGATCATGCCGGTCTCTTGCGGTAGGTTGGTTTAAATAGGTAACTAAAATATGATTTAACAAAAAAAAAGATTTAGCAAATAATGGAGAAGGTAAAGTTCTCCTAGAAATTACCAACCGCCATTTTTTGATAAAAATCTCCCCAGATGCTATAAATCGCATTCAAAAAGTGGTAATTTTTTTCTGTGAGCCTCCCGCTAGTACAGCGGTATGTCTCCGGACTTACAACGCTAAGGGGTTCGATTCCCCTCGGTGGGCTGAGCAGATAGCCCTTTGTGGCTTTGCTATACGAAAAACACACACACACTCTTTCTGTGAAGCAATGGCTGAATGTTTGTACACCTTATGTACAAAATGGACAAAACAGATAGGTCAGACGTAACTATCCCTAATTATGTGGGATATCACATTAAAAAAAGTAGTTATTTCTTTCCCATGCACAAAATGAACTAAACAGATAGGCTAGACATAGCCGTCTCTAATTTTCGACTGAGGACCAGAAAGAAAAAGCAATTAATCAGGAACACCAGCTGTCTGAAACGGTTACATTTAACTGGACTGACTGTTCTTCTTATAACGCACCCACAGCTGATTGGTATTTCAACATTTCGAACCCAAAACCTTTGAATGGTCAGTTCAACACACTAACCACTTAGCCATGGGGTAGTCAGCATATTTTATTTATTCACCTGAGTTTTCTTTTTTTTAGAGTTTATAACTATAACACTGAAATTCAGTTACTTCATTAAGTAGTTGTAAATATTTAAATATCCAGATATCATAGTGCTTATTGGTGGGTCTTTAAATACACAAAAAGCCAAAGTACAAGGTTACGATCACATAGAGCATGATGCAACATGCTATAAGAATTAGCCAGTTAATTATACTTTTTGTCCTATATACAAGGTAAATTAGTTTGTCTATTTTTATATCATAATTCTCATTGTTTAATATGTAAAACTTGGTTCAGCAACTCTACACATTCTTTAAATTGTGTAGAGCATCTGAATAAAACGTCATGCAACATGTGCAATACATGGGTAAATAACTTTTATAAGGTTTTATTTATTCGTATTCACGACAATAATGAGAAACTTGCAGTATGAAACACTTTGCACCAAACATCGGTGAGTAGTTCTGTGAAGCGTAATTTAATTCTGTTTTAACGAAACTGAGCGTTTCGATAAAGCCCCGTCTATTTTGTGTAAGATGTTAAGTTAGTAGTACAGTATCATCTAGTTATTTAAGGCACGGATGAGAAACTGTGTAAAAATAACGTCAGTTTGTGTAAAATGAGAGTCAGTATTTCTGAAACATCATTTAATTTGTACTAACATATGAAGTGTTATGTTTAAACTACCATTTTTATGTCCACCATCAACAAATTAAGTCACTACTCAGATATCTCTTAATCATTTTTTAATGTTAGCATTTACCATCTGTACAGCACTGGTTCTAACTGCCAAGTTGGCTCTTCACGTTCAAAATAATAGCATGTCTGAATTCGAAATAAGCGTACAAGGTTGTATTATGGGCAGTAGCGCAATTATGCCCCTGCAAATGTTTGATATTGGGGTGTAGGGCGGGAGTCAAAAGGAGCCCCAAACGGTCTGAAAAGCTAAAGAATTGTTAACATGGAAACTAAATAGAGGAAATCCAGTTATATTTTATGTGGAGTCTTTTATACTTACGGCATTGATTAAGGAGACTATTTCTGACCACAGATAAAGGAGTTATTAAGTGTTGTAACAAAAAATTATTACATTTTCTTACTTCATGATATTCGAATTCGTAGGAAAATTGATGGCTCTAATCTCGGAGATATATCTGTTTACACCCTTAGCCGTATAAGTGTCTAAAACGAATGTATAGTTACACGCTTCCGAACCTGCTGATTAGTGCCTGAACATTTTCGTCTGTTATCAAACGTTTTTACAATCACGTAGTATTTACATTAATAATAATAAACAAGCGATCTCTAGTGTAGTTAAAATGTGTTTGAATCGGAGCGTTAGGTATAAGGTATGTAGTTTTTGTAAATCCTAAGGACACTTTT
Source organism: Carcinoscorpius rotundicauda (assembly GCA_011833715.1). NCBI lineage: Eukaryota > Metazoa > Arthropoda > Merostomata > Xiphosura > Limulidae > Carcinoscorpius > Carcinoscorpius rotundicauda. Next base: position 57,211,358 of record CM022395.1, read on the forward strand.
TCATTAAAAAAATGGGGTAAGCTCCAAAATGTGTCAGTTTTACGTAACGATTATGAGGTCTTTATATACTCAGTGAATGTGGGTGGGCAAATTCTGTTCATCACTCTCAAAAAGCTGAAAATTTCTAACTTAGAAGTGTTTGTATTTTTATCCCTGCGATACAAGTTTCGTGTCTTCACTAGTGCAATTGACAAGCTGTTATGGTGCATGTGCAGCTCTCCCCCGAGTCGTGCATGAGTGAGATAATGTCGGTAGTCCCTCGCTGGTGCAGCAATAAGTCTATGGATTTATAACGCTAAAATCAGGGGTACGATTTCCCTCGGTGAGCTCAGCAGATAGTTCGATATGGCTTTGCTATTAGGAAAACACAAACACAATTGTGGTTAGAAATATTGAACAATTGTCTGTAGTTTAAGGTAGAGACGAAAGCAAATAAAAAAGTGAATGAAAAACAAGCGGTTAGAAGTTAGCTTATGTTTCTAAAGTGTTTATTAGTGTGTGTCATCTTTAATTGGCATGTCCATGTGTACGTTCTAATAATACTTATAAGTGTTCCAATCAGAGTTACATGCCAGATTATATTTGCCTTTTCACACTTTTTCGATTTTGCCAAACTAAACTGTTTCACTCTGTGGAGAGATCAGCACGAACTGTAGTTGTTTGCACACTAAAAACAAAATGCTGAGAAATTTAAAGGATGCATTATGCTGGCAATCTCTGACTAACAGGAACATCAGGGAGGCACGTTGAATTACGTCCACCTTCATCATTTTTGCGATCAAAATCAGAGATCAGAGACTAAATTGTTAAAAAATCATGCTTTTCACACGACGGCGAGTTTTTGATAGATTATTAATTTTACAGAATTAATCCTCCAGTTTTGTTCGCTGATGATTAAGGAAAGGCTACTTTTTAAATGCTGACATTGTTAAATATTTATTGTGTTTTTTTCTCTTTGTATTATGGCCTCTTTTTATTGACATTATGGTCTCATGGGGAAGAACATGAAACCATAAGGTAAGATGGTGGTTCTCAAACTATTTCGTCACTGGGTTTAAAAGCGAGGCCGTTGTAAATAAAGAAGCGATTCAATGACATTTTCAAATAAAATATAATTTTCGTGCAATCGAACATACTATCACTTGTTTTATTTAAACTCTAATATTGAAACTTGACCCCTTCCATCATGAACTTCTGTTAATGTTAACAGCGCCTAGAGGTCTGTGAACCACTGGTTGAAAACGCAGACAGCAGGAAATCTTCTATCTGAAAGATAAAGACATTTATTTATTAAAACTTCCATTAACAAAGCAACGAGTGCTTTGTTTTCTGATTTATATAGTGATTTGATGGATGCTGAGGATTGCTTTGAAAAGCTTTTTCAAACCAAACTTCAATATATTATTGTATTATTTTAAAAATCTAATTTGACATTTCAATGGTTCCAGTATTTAACTAAAACATTCGTGAACCTTGAAAGTTACACAATTTATTGATTTGGACTCGTGAAGTCGTTTCACAATAGCAGATTAAAAACCTGCACTTCTTTACTTGTATATCAGGAGTACAAGTAACTTTTTAGTAAACGTATCAAGATGTTTTTTTTTTTTTTTGCAAATTACGTCGCCTGGCATGGCCAGGTGGGTTAACGCGTTCGACTCGTAATCTGAGGGTTGCTGGTTTGAATCCCCGTCACACCAAACATGCTCGCCCTTTTGACAGTGGGTGCGTTATTATGTGACGGTCAATCTCACTATTCGTTGGTAAAAGAGTAGCCCAAGAGTTAACAGTGGATGGTGATGACTAGCTGTCCTCCCTCTAGTCTTACACTGCTAAATTAGGGACGGCTAGCGCAAATAGCCCTTGAGTAGCTTTGAGCGAAATTCCAAAACAAACAAACCACGTTGTGTTTATATAGAAGGATTCTAAACAGGCGTTTATCTGGATCGTTGATAACACCTTTTATTTTCAAGAAAGTGTTTGTTTTTTTTCGAATTCGTCTTATTTATCTTTTTCCTCTCGTCCAAAACATTACATTAGTATTTAATTTTATATTTTGTGTCTTGAGACTTTCTTATAGTGAGGTCCGTCGGTGTATTTTTTTTTGTAGTTTTTATGTCTCTTTCTGTTATTTCTAGATAAAATGGAGCATCTAATTACTAATGAAGAATAGTTGGAAGCTCGATATTTGAAAAAAAGTTCTCGTTTACTTTTAAAGTTATTTTCAAAAATACGTTTACCTATAAAAATAATGTAATTTAATAAATTTAATGACAAACACTCGAGCTGAGCTTTACACTTATTCCAAAGTAGGTTGTGATTTATAGCGTTACAAAATGCCGCCTATTATAGAAGTCCATAGTGAAACGTTGTTCTGAAATATATTATGAACGAAAGCGTTATATTGAAAAGATTGTTAACGTTTATAAAAATCTTAGTTTCTGTTTCATCAAGTCGGTTTGAATTTCATGTACAAGCTCACGAAGGCAGTTATCCAACAGCATGCACCGCCAACTCTTGAGATACCTTCTCAAAATGAATAGTGGAAACTGACTATCACTCTTATAATTCATCCACAGCCGCAAAGTGCAGAGCACATTTTTTCTTTTTTTTCGATAACGGGACGCGAACCATTTAGGGGAGCTTGGTTCCTTTTTATCAAACGTTTACCTCACGGTCTAATTATATTTTAATTTCCTCTAAGAACTTTTGAACTGCCAAAAGAAAGAATAGATAAGACTCAGTAGTTAGCTTGAATTATTATAACGCTATAATACAAGATTCGATAGCCTATTTCTCCAGTTTTGTACAACCAAACAGTTTTGGTGAAATACAATTTTTGAAAATTAATGTTAAAATAACAGTTTAGAAAGTCAGAAGAATCCTCCCCTCCGCGAGTATAACGAACCATTCTCATAGTTCTGAAAATATTTTGCAATAATGAATTATAAGATAAAAGAAAATTAAGTAAAACGAGAAAATTGACGCCCCTGTTTTGTAAATAGCACACATACCATATAAGGAAGTAGAAGAAAATTCAAAATAGGAGGTTTGAACATTCAACATGTAGTGTTATTTATTCACATGTGTCTCTAATAGTATTTATTCGCCTCTTTCACTTCACGTATTGTAAAATGCCCCGCACGAGAAACTATATATTTTTGGACTATATATAAGTGTGCGAAAGTACAAGAAGACCCGTAATATTTGAACTGTTTATACTGATGAGTTGAGGACGCTTGTTTTCCAGATCACAAGAATTTTCATGAGCAAAACAATGAGTATTGTCACTACTTTTGAAGTTTAAATCCCAAACTTCATAACTGAGTATGAGAGAAAAACGGCTGCAGAATGTTTGACGAGGGGTTAGAAGATTCCTGAAACAGATGTAAAGGTTCAGTTTGAGCAAGTTTTAATTTAAATGAACGTGTTTGTTACATACAGTTTCAATCCATTTACTTCGCAAACGAGACATATATGTAATTATTTGATACTCTCGATTATGTCTTTCAGTTTCTTAAGTTTCTTCGCCACAGAACCAAGCGATGATGTAACAGCTACTAAGAATTCCTTATCAACAGTTTACATTTTCCATGCTCTCTTTGTTGCAGAGTAGTAGGAAAAGTGCAGAGATCACGCAGTGAATTCTTGGTCGTTCAAGGAGATGTTATTGATGTCACAGATCATTCTTTATGGATCCCTCTGACCATTATCATTTTTTTAGCGACAGGCAAGGTGGTCTTGAACATTCCTCTTGACTCTGTTAAATCGTAGGTGCCGTGATATTAGCTACCGAAACAGTGTGACAGAGTAGTTAAACAACATAGCGTCGTCCTCAACTGTACTACTCCACAGAGCATTGTATTTGCTTGTAATAAATTTTAACCAAATACCTCTGGCGAAGTAATAACTATAAACATGTATAGATTCAGGGGACGAAAAAATCTCTTTTTCTTCTTTTGTAAGAAGTTCGAAGCTTTGTGTTTAACACAGAATTTTACTTGGGTTTAAATGAAAGAGCATATGGAATAAAATACAACTAGTGATCTATTTCTGATGACTTTGAAGTCAACATTCGTTATTTTGGTTATTTTAGAGAAGCAGGTTCAACGTCCTTGCTCTCCAAACTCCAGTGGTTTCTAATAAAAGTAATACTTCAGAATTCGAGATTAAAGGAACATACAATTACCTTGTATCCACATTAGCTAAAAATTCGAAGATCTGATTTGCACAAGGAAAAAATAGTGATACGATATTCTTACTGGTAGGAATAACAATACTAGACTCGTGTATGATATGTAATAAACTTCATTGATACATAAACGCACACGAATAAAAGGAACTGGAATGAATAAAGCTTCACATAAATATAATAAACCTAAATAAAACAAATGGATTTACTGCATATAATTTGAATTTAAGGGCAGATAAAATTATAATAATATATGATTGAATTGTCTATATGGAGTTGAATGAAGGCGATTACATCCAGTTTAATAAGTGAAAACACAACTACAAAGTACGTGACAGTTAGCAAACTGAAACAAAGACTAAATGCACCCAACGACATTTCGTAAGATTTCTTCTTGCAAATGTGGAAACAAGTTTTTTGAAAGTTTCAAAAGTGCTTTTTCAACAGTTTACATTCCATAATTGGCCCATAACATTGAATTCTAAGAATCCAAATGTATCTCTACTCCATATAATAGTCGTAAAAAAACTTCACACACAGGAAATGTTGCCCACAACTACTATTATACCATAAAACCGCAGATAATATCCTTGGCAGATTTCTGTCACGTGACTTACACCTTGGGTTAGTTTATCACGTGACTAAGATTGGTTTTGAAATGGAAACATAATAAATGCGTAGCATGAGATAGCTGTCTACTATACGGGGTTTAAAAGTAAATAAAGAGACCCCTTCAAACCACACGTATCTACCATCTACTTTATTCTATAAATATAGATATAATTTTGAAGTTTATTCGTGTATAACTCCCGACAGATTACAAAGCAGCTCGGTATGGCCAAGCGTGTTAAGGCGTGCGACTCGTAACGTGAGGGTCGCGGATTCACATCCCCATCGCGCCAAACATGCTTGCCCTTTCAGCCATGGGGGCGTTATAATGTTAGAGCCAATCCCACTATTCGTTGGTAAAAGAGTATCCCAAGAGTTGACGGTGGGTGGTGATGACTAGCTGCCTTCCCTCTAGACTTACACTGCTAAATTAGGGACGGCTAGCACAGATAGCTCTCGAGTTGCTTTGTGCGAAATTCAAAAACAAAGAAGATTACAAAGCGCCACCTACTGGCCCAGGAGCTTAGCTGTTATTTTGTTTTTTAAATAAAAGGTTAGGATCTCGCATCTCTCTCTTACCACAACACATTAAGTATCTCAAAGAATTCAAGAAACAAAAACCCGATAACCCTAAACCCTCATTATACCATTCTATATGGGTGTAAAACTGAATATGTTAAATTTCTAATGGAACTCTAAAATTACGTAGAAAAATCAATGTCAGTTTGGTTTAAAATACTACAAGTTATATTCCCAAGTCCTTGATACGTCAGTCCCCCGCTGGTACAGCAGTAAGTCTATGGATTTACGACGCTAAAATCAGGGATTGATTCCCCTCGGTAGACTCAGTAGATAGCTTAAAGTGGCTTTGCTATGAGAAAATACACACACCTGACATGTCTTCGATTAATTCTTTGTTATTATTTCAAGCTGTATTTGTAACCTTCAACCGCTTTTAATAAATTCAAATAAACACTGACTGAGACGCCTCCAGTGGCACAGCGATATGTCTGCGGACTCACACCGCTAGAAACCGGGTTTCGATAGCCGTGATGGGCAAATCACAGATTGCTTATTGTATAACTTTGTGCTCAATTTCAAACAATGCAACTGTTCATTGTCAGTTATAAATAAAGTAAAATGAGAGAATGCTAAAGTAACAAGTCTGTGATAAACCTGATATAGCGCAGATAGCCTTCGTGTAGCTTTGAGCAAAATTCGAAAAACAAAACAAACAAACCTGACATAAGTTTTCTTTAAATTATAGAATTATTGTTACATAGAAATGCTTAACTTGAAATTAAAAGTAAATACATCTGTGTCTTTGAAGGAATGAAAAAAAATTATTCTGAATTTAACTCGTACTAAACATTGCATATTGCTTATTACATACAAACTGCAGTGACGCAGTTTCTTAAATTCAAGTTCTTCCGATAAAGTAATACACTTTTAGACCTGATAACCTTGTTGTTTTGTTTTTCGTTTGACAAATAAATGCAATTATCATTTGCTGAAACAAATTTATTTGAGAGGAATATTTAATGGCGGGATAATAGACTATACAAATAATCGTGCACGTTTTCCGAATGAGTGCAGCGATGTAATGATTTTGTAAATGTCGGCAAAAGTAAAGAGCATTCAAGTAACATAAATAATGAAAACTGTGTCAAAAACATTACCTTACATAATTTAAATTATCTTCTTGTGAGTATGACGTGACGTCTCTTGCAGGTTTCTTAAGAGACATAACAGTATCAAATTGCTATAGGTAGACTGCTGTGGCTTAACAATATAGAGTGAAAACGATGGTTACTATATAGAAAGAAGAGTACAACCATATCAAGTTTCTGGGTAAATACGCGTTAAAAAAATATCCTACGCAATATACAACAATGACTATTTGAAGACCTAAAGATAGAATGGTTTCAAGTTGCTCTTACCTGAACGTAGTTGAGGAATTCTAATGACGACACACTTCAGTACCTCTCAGAATGTTCACCGCAGAATTCTCTTTCCTAGAAAAAAAAAATTATATTGAGACATTATCGCAACAATCCGTGTGTTCCGACAAAAAAAACAACAACAAAATATATTGCGTGATCTACGTAGTATGAAACAAATAAACATAAATGAAATACTCGCACTCAATCAAAAGTACCACTGTTTTCCAAAATAAACCCATGTAACTAAAATTCGAATGTAGATTGTGTAAACAACAAAAACCTCACTTGCGTTAACAGCTTTTTTAGTCAATATCCTTTTTTCTTTATGTTATGGTATGTTAGATTATTGTCAAAAGTGGCGAAAATATGGGGAACCCCTTCCAAGTTTTGCCCCACAAGCAAAGAGTCCCCTTGAAAGAAGAATGGAGTCTCGAGTACAGTTATCATGAAGATGTTGTTTTAATGTTGAAATCAATGGTCATGTTGAACATAACTATCAAGATGTCCACAATCGTTGCCTTCCTAGACCTAATTATTTTCTAGCCACCTTATCTCTTGTGCTTTTAACATTAACATGACGACAGGGTGTCGGTTCCCGTTAAAGCCTACGAGGAATCTAAGTCAAAATCTCGATCTGTTTCTATTAAAGTCTGATAATGAACAGATTACATAACACCATTTGTGATAATTGAAGCATATCTAAATGAAAACCTATATTTATAAAAGGTTAAAATGTATTATATTAACGTACATCATGAAATGGCTCTTTCGTACCTCTTCTCAATGTCTGTGAAGGTAGTTGAACTATAAGCCTCTTCTGTGTAAGTCTATTTATAAATTATTCAGTAATAAGCGTCAGATGTATAAAATTCTTTATACTCTGAACACATAAAACTAACAAAACTGTCACATAAACGCTTTTGAATTTACAATTTGTATTCTAGAAAATAGCTCACATGGACGGTTGTTTTTATCGAATTCTTCAAAGTGAAAGCCAAAGTCAATATGTGGTTAGTTATAGCGTCATTATTAATGTAGACCTAAGATGTTAATGGGTTGGCTTTGATAAGAATAAATGTATAGTAAGCAAAGTTTTCAGTTCCTATGCTTTAATAGAAAAGACTTCGAAGTCAGGCGAATTTGAGAGAAAAATAAAATAGAGTTATGTGAAATTATCGAGAAACATAATTGACAATACAAATATTTCTTCGATTAGACTATATGGTTTTTCAGCATGCTGGGAGTATATAGTTCACACGATCTTAACAAAATCATGATGAATACTTTCTTGTTCTGTAAATTCTACACCAGCTGCGACCTCTAGTGCCAAAGTCTTTATATGTTGCGGAGATCGGGTTAAGAAACAGCTACAACATAAAACATAAACTTTAGTATTATTTTAACAAACACGTATTAACGTATTTCATTTCTAAAGAGGGAGAAAAGCAGATCGATTGACATCAAACAAAACTGACACAGTCTTATTAAAAAAAGTTCAACATTATGCTCACAATTTCTAACAACTGTTAATCTGTATAATGAATAGTTTGTAATAATAGTTAATTAAGACAAGATAACTTCGTGTTTTGTGTCTCCAGCAAGCAGCAGACAACACTGGTATATAGTATGGTGTAAATCTGCGAGAAGTAACACTTGTCTTTGATAACACTGTTAGCGTTTACGACTGTAAATTTGTGATGCGTAATGCTCATAACATTTAATGTTTGTGACTATAATTGTGATATGTAATACTCATCACTTAACATTGAATGTTTATAACTATAATTGTGATATGTAATACTCATCACATAACATTGAATGTTTATAACTATAATTGTGATATGTAATACTCATCACATAACATTGAATGTTTCAACTATAAAATTTTAATGTGTAACATCATCACATAGCACTGGATGTTTACGACTGCAATGTGTAATATATAACACTCATTACGTAACACTGAATGTTTACGACTGTAATACGTAATATATAACACTAATTACGTAACGCTGGATGTTTACGACTGTAATGCGTAATATATAACACTCATTGCGTAACACTGGATGTTTACGACTGCAATGTGTTATATATAACACTCATCACATAACTTTTAACGTTTACGACTGTAAAGTTGGGAGAGGTAATATTTACCACACAACGTTGTAGGTGTTTATTATCCCTGTAACTAGCTTCCACCAAGAAGATCCCCGCTTGAAACTACCTACAAGCTAACACTCTACGAGGCGTTCCAAAAGGTAAGAAGACATTTTTTAAACGTTCCCTATCACGAACGAGCACCTGGTTTTAGGTCCTGGAATAAATATTACAGTTCGGAACGGAAACCTAATCTCAGGTCTCAGTATAAACATTATCGATTGGCGCCAATTTATTCGCTTGGTAAATTTTTATTTTAAATTTCTTGTGCATGGGAAAAAGTCTTGAGACATTTCACATGTTAGATTAATACTCTGTTATATATATTACCAGAAGGGTTAACCCACTAAAAGGCGCTTTTAAACAATTCAATCAAGTTATAAACCATGTGAACTGTATTTATTATCAATGTACTGTAAACTTTCTCGGGTCATAATTATGAAACCATTTTCACGAAAAGTGTTAGATACTTAATATTACGCAAACATTTCGTTTAAATAAAATACGCTTTTGTTAGAATAATAAATACCACTGGAATAAACCGTCTTTAGTGTTTCTTATGGGGGGAGGAAGGGGAGAATGAGACTGGATCTAAAGTAAATCTAACAGATTAATTGAAAGGAGGGAACTAGATCTGTCTGTTCTTACCCCTCCTACTATCCAAGGCCTTGCACTGGTGGAGCTGGTTTTATCAAGCATTTTTTCAATTGTTATTTTGAGAGCAAAGCTACACACTAGGCTATGTTAAGATATGTTACCTGCAAAGTACTAAATCCTGTATTTTTGTAATATAAGCCACCAAGCTAACAAGTGAGTCAACGGGGGGTTTTCTCAAAGAAGTGAATTCTAGTGCTATCCGTTTTCTAGTTACTAACATTGACTATGTAGAGTATAATATAAATGTAATATTTATTATTTCTTTAATCCATCTGAAATAAGAGAAACGGTGCATTAGCTATCGATCATACCTGATGCAAAATCACGACGTATGTAGTTTAGAATGTAAAGAATAAAAGAAAAATGGGCTTGTTCAGTTTGTTTGTTTGCAGTTAAGCACAGGTAACCGAAAATTAGAATTTCTATTTAGTTTGTTTTTGTTTTTGGAATTTCGCACAAAGCTACTCGAGGGCTATCTGTGCTAGCCGTCCCTAATTTAGCAGTGTAAGACTAGAGGGAAGGCAGCTAGTCATCACCACCCACCGCCAACTCTTGGGCTACTCTTTTACCAACGAATAGTGGGATTGACCGTCACATTATACGCCCCCACGGCTGGGAGGGCGAGCATGTTTAGCGCGACTCGGGCGCGAACCCGCGACCCTCGGATTACGAGCGCACGCCTTAACGCGCTCGGCCATGCCAGGCCTTCTATTTAGAAGATAATAAATTGTCGGTATATATCAAATTTATGACACGTGTCAACAAGATTGACACACACAGTTGTCTTTCTTAACGCCGACCCGGTATGGCCAGGTGCATAGGCACTAGATTTTAATCTTAGGGTCGCGGGTTCGAATCTCCGTTGCACCAAATATGTTTGTCCTTTCAGTTGTCAGGGCGTTATAATGTTACGGCTAATCCCAATATTCGTTGGTAAAAGAGTAGCCCAAGAGTTGGTGATGGGTGGTGATGACCAGCTGCCTTCCCTCTAGTCTTACACTGCAAAATTAGGGGCGGCTAGCGCAGATAGCTTTCGTGTAGCTTTGCGTGAAATTCAAACCAAACTTTCTTAACGCAAATGTATTTTGATATATGAAAATCAATACAATTTATTGTAACGGTTATTAAAAATAATGGTTTTTACATAATAGTTTTATAAAAGTATAAACAATACTGAGTTTTATATCTGGTCTAGAACTAAATCTTTTACTGACGTTCACGGAAAACAAATTAATTAATTGTTCATACATAGATACACTTCTTTTGACAGCTTGAAGCGCACGTATTTTTTTTACCAAAGACAATAACTAATGTCCTTGAAGAAATACTAAAGTCCGAAATTAATTCTCTGAAGTTAAACGGTTTGTAATGCCCGAAATATGTAAAAGTTTCTGGTCAAACATCTAGTTCCCGATTAATAAGCGTTTATCACAATTATAGCTTCTACTGACTATAATGAACAAACAGTATTTTAAAAGTCTCTTGGCTCATCAGTTAATTATTTTTTGGGCGAAATTCTCGAAAATTCAATTGGCTCAACAATATTTGAAGATACGCTCGTGTATTCATAAAACATACATTGTTGAATCTTACTCTCAAGAATCTTTTACACATTTAGAGAACAGGCGGTACTTGTATAACTCACATTTCACAATATACATTACATACAAGAAACTGAAACAAACATAGGTATTAAAATAAACATAACAGTAAATCTGTTACACATGTAACAAATGAGGGGTCAGGTGGTTAGGGCGCTTGCCTCGTAATCTGAAGGTCACGGGTTCGAAACCCCATCACACCAAACATAATCGTCCTATCAGCCGTCGGGACGTTATAGTGTTACAGTTAATTCCACTATTCGGTGGTAAAAGAGTTGCAAGTGAGTGGTAATGACTAGCTTCCTTCCCTCTAGTTTTACACTGATGAATTAGGGACGACTAATGCAGATAGCCCTCTCGTAGCTTTGAGAGAAATTAAAATACAAACAAACAAATAATAGTAAGTTCATTGTAAACAATACACTTTGAGAAACTCACCATATAACAGACTTTCTATTGTATACGTAAATGCTAATAATGTTTAAGACACGGAGCTCTGTTTAGATATGTGGTCGATCAGGATTGTTGTGACTCGACATCTTCGATAAGCTTTCTCCAAAGTTTACTTCTAAACATTTTGTTTACTTCAAATCCTTAATATTATTTTGTAAACGTTAAAAAGAAATACGCTAAGCTTCATTTTAATGCTTTTTAGCCAGAAAGTTCTCTCTTGTAATTACAGTCTTAACTTCATGGATCAGAACGTTTTTTTGGAATTGATTCGGAGTGTGGTTTTCTATCTCTTTGTTCTCCCAACCACTCACTATGTGAATATCCTTTCTTAAAAAGAGGTGTAACAACGTCTTCCAGACACAAATTTATCATGACTGAATATCGGTAACTTACCCTGAAACAAATACATATATTGCTAAGCGTGGCCCACTGGCTAACGTGCCATGGTGTTGATCTGAGAGTTTGTAATTCACGTTCCGTTACCGAAAAAAAAAAAGTTCTGCAATTCGTAACCATGGTTACGATATAATAGTAACGGTCAAATTCCACTATTCGGTCAGAGTAGCTGACGGATTTGCGCTGAGTGATGGTAGTTAACCTCCAGTCTGTCACTTTAAAACTAAGGTAACCCTGGAGTAGCTTTGCACAAAATTCAACAACGAAACATAAACGAACTAAACACGTGACCTGAAGCGCAAAAGCTCATGTTAACAACGACATTGCACTGTATTTAAACATGTATTTCTTCCTGTAAAATAGTTAATTCAACGTATAACATTAACAAACAAATCTACAACAGTTTAGAAGATATAAAGACTAAAGATAGCATGCAAATAATCGAACATAGAATGGTAAATTCGTATTTTGATTATGTAATATGAGAATTAATATCCTGTATTACGTTTGTAGCTTAATGAAATGTAACATTTCTATGATCATTCGATAATATTACAAGCGCATCAAAAATAGTGTTAATAGAAGTTTGATATAAACGTAATTTAGAAGAGTGTTCAATACTTATATGTAATGTGATAAAACTGATGTTTACCAAAATGATGGAATTTGATAGTGGTTAACATGTTCGAAGAATGAGTTAGTTGCTGCAAAAACGCTTTCCGCACTTTGAAACTGTGAATTCGCTGTAAAACTTAAAAGTAAAAGTAAGTCAAATCTTACTTTTCGGTCAGATAAAAGTAACTCGAGAGTTGGTGATGATTGATCACTATTAGCTACTTCCCTGGTACCTATCAGTTCAGTATTAGGCACGGCTGTCTGTAGGCAACCCTGTGTAGCTTAACACGAAAGTTCTAAAGCAGACATTTAGTTTCAGAGTATTTCTTGGTGTGCTGGTTCTGTGACACTGCTTATTTGAAACCGTTCCTTTGTGATTACTATCTTAAAAGTAAATATTAATATCACATTAGTTTTCCAATTTATCATTTAAAACGATATTACTGAGATTTAATTGTCGGCACGATTGTGCTTATACGACAACCAATAGCAGAATAACATAAAATTATTGCCTATTTTTGTGAAAAGCTCGAGTATAAACTATTCAACAACATCAGACGATATAATTTTCGTGAAGTTAGAAAATCACGTAAGTTCACGAAGTTCCATTTAACACGAAGATTCGAAATCCTACAACTCGAGCGCTTTCGAAAGATGAACATTTTTTCTTCTGAGCAGGGGCGTAGATCCTGGGGAATATATCCCCCCTTCATTTTAGGTGGGGAAAAGTGCATACAATCATCCCCTCTACACTTTGGTCTGTTGAATTGTTTTATTGCATCACAGGCCTACAAATTGTGTGTTTGTTCTTGTGATTCTCGTGTTCTTATCAATCGAATTACATAATTATGCCTAGATGTAGGCTTTTTCAGTAGCCGAAATGTACATCTTTAATATAGGCGTGCTTCTAAGCTTTTCGATCTAAGTGATAGTTCGTAAGTATCAGTCAGTAGGCCTAACTATACATGCAACGCTTGCAAGCACTATCACAGAATCTACCTAATGTACGTGATGTAAGATTAAGTAAAATTTTCATCACAACAGATTGAACAGAACATGAACTTCGAAAATATTACTCCCAAGCGTAAACTCCTGTAATCTAGATCTGGCAGACCATTTGTAGCCTATAGCTGCATCAATTTTATGTGTTTATTGTGCGGTTTTCCTACTCCATTTCTCTACACCCATCTCTGTTCCTCCCATACATTCCAACAAACCTCAAGATCCACATCCTTTGGTTTCAAATACAGGCATTTCTTCACATACATCTTTTTCTCCCACCCCAAGATGCAAAACAATCATTCGTTTGCATCCTCAGTCACTGGAATCCCCTTCCAGCAACAAAGACCTGCCCAATCAACCCAAGACAGGATCCAAAGAGATCGACAGACCTCCTCCGAGTAAGGACAGTAAGGAAAAAAAAACGTGGTCGTAAATAGAAGGGTTCTCCAGCTACTTCGCCTACTCGTCATTAAAAATGGCCACCTTGATACAATTGAACTGTCGAGATTTACATTCTAATCTGGATGACACCAAGACGCTGATTGCTTCCTACCATCCTGTGTCTTTCTTCACAAGAAAGATTTCTGAAACCTGCCGATACAGTCACCATTCGGCAGTTTTCTCTGTACAGAAATGGCAGGCTGTGTGATGGACGAGTACATGGAGAGGTGGCACTGTTGGTTGATAAGCATGTGCCCACCCTGTCTTTGTCACTCAACACACCCATGAAGGGCGTAGCCATCTCTGTTTCCTTGGGTCATACCACCACTGTATGTTCTCTCTACCAGTCCCCTGGAGAGACATATGATCAATCAGACCTTGATGGTCTCGTTGAACAGTTTTCGTCTCCCTTTCTGCTTCTGGGGGACTTTAATGGACATCATCCCCTCTGGGAAAGCGCTGTGGAGGCTATGCTCTCTGATCACAATCTTTCTCTTCTCAATACTGGTTCTTCCACTTATTTTCACGCACCTTGTCAGTGCTTTACCGCTATTGATATCTCGGTTTGCTCCCCTTCATTATTCTCCCATTTTTCATGGAGAGTTGACAATAATCCACTAGGCAATGATCATTTTCCTCTTGAGATAGACTGGCCGTGGTTGATGCCACCCTACCCGCGTGCCTCCGTAGAAGCTGGATCAGGCAGACTGGTCCACTTTCACTGCTCTCGCAGAATTTGATCCTGCCATCGTGAATCAGTCATCAATAGACGACTGTTTGGCAGCGGTAATTGACTGTATTATACAGGAAGCTGCTCAGTGTATTCCTTAAACCTCGATACGTTTTCCACGATATCCTCGTCCGTGGTGGAATCCTGCCTGCCACATGGCACGGAAGGCTCAAAAACGGGCTTGGGATACTTTCCCTAGATATCCCACACTTTCGAACCGCATCGCTTTCCAACGGGCTCGTGCACATGCTAGGTGGGTAAGACGTCAAAGCCAGAAGGAATCTTGGATTAAGTTTACAACTAGCATATCTTCTACCACCAGTTCCAAGTTTATATGGGATAGGATTCTAAAGGTCAGTGGGCACTACAATTCTGTCCCCCTCTCGATCTTACTCTCTGATGGCCAAGAAGTAGCTGATGTCCAGAGCATCGCCGATACTCTAGGTCAAAGCTTTTGCCAATTATCTTGCACTTCTGCTTATTCCTCCACCTTCTTGGCCATCATGACTCGAGCAGAGCGTTCAATTCTTTCGTTGCAAACTGACTGTCTCTTTAACTACCACCAGTTGGGGAGCGGATCGATGTTAAAGATATATCGTGCTCTTATTTGATTGAAACTCGACTATGGATCAATGATCTATGGCTCTGTCAGACCCTCGGCCTTAAAGATGCTGGACCCCATTCATCATCAAGGACTTCGACTCTGTACTGGGGCTTTCCGCACCTCCCCAGTTCAAAGCTTATACGTAGAATCTCATGAACCTTCTCTGCACCTTCGCCGTTTGCAGTTGTCTTTACTATATTCTTCGAAACTTCGTTCCTTACTAAAGCATCCCACCTGGGGTTGTGTTTTCATTCTTCAGTGGGCCATACTTTTTCAGAACAGATGATCTCTCATTGCTCCTTGAAAAGTAGTGTTATCAAAACGCAGTGGCTTTTCCTGTAAATTAGAAATTGTTAATTTAACTTGTTACACTGGGAGAACTTGAGAAGAAGACAGAGTTTCGGGCCCAGCATGGCCAGGTGGATTAAGGCGTTCGACTCGTAACCCAAGGGTCGCGGGTTCGAATTCTCGTCGTACCAAGCATGCTCGCCCTTTCAGCCATGGGGACGTTATATGTGATGGTAAATCCCACTATTCGTTTATAAAAAAGTAGCCCAGCAGTTGGCGGTGATTACTGATTTCCCTCTTGTCTTACACTGTTAAATTAGGGTCAGCTAGCGCAGATAGCCTTAGTATAGCTTTGCGTGAAATTCAAAACAAACCAAACCCTAATTCCAAAGCACCCACCATAGAACAACTTTTGATTTATGTCTTAACTTTGTTAATTGCTCTGTTAATATTTTTTTAATTGCAATATAAGTTAATCCACTGTAAATAAGATTATCTTAGTATTACCCCCCATTACCGTATTACACTTCGGGAGTCTGACACTAACCCCCTCAAGGTTCTTTTCATAATAATATCCATTTTAATTTGATTTTAGTAGCATTTGTTGTACCTATATATTTTCTATTTTTTTCTACTGTTTTCCATTTGAACAATGACCTTTGTTAAACCTTTTCTTGTTCCCCCACACTACATGCCCTTTCTTGGGCGACATCAATCAGAAATCAATTAAATGGTTTACTGTCTTATCGAAATATACGACGCTGGAATTTGGAATACAAGTTATTATTAGATAAACTATCAAACTTCACGCTAGTCGAAGAAGAACTGTTTCTAATTTTATTAATATTTTAATATATGCTACTGTGCATATATTTAACTTAATTGTTTTGACACTATAGTTCTTGGTATGATAAAATAATAATTATAATCAATTATAAATATGAGCTTCTCACACTGCCATGATGAACAACCATGTCACATTTGAGGAACAGTTACGTATTCTTTTGTGCATACTTGTAGTCGTAAAGGTCGACTTAATAAGTCTAGAACTATTTTTACAATTTTTTGTTAAAAATGATACTACTTTATTAACAATAATATCTTTAACCCTAAAAAATATGTAACATATATCCAAGATTAAAAATTACTATTCAACCAGTATTTAGGTAAGCCTAATGAAAAGTTTACACGAGTGATTTTTCACAAATAACGCGTGCAAGACGGTTAAAAGCTAACGTTCACAAACAACCTGAGTGTATAATCTTGTAATATATTGATATTAACAGATTATACACAGGTTGTTTGTGAACATCAGGTTTTAAGTGTCTAGTATTACTGATTTTACCCAAATAATACTATTTGAATGCAAGTTTTGTTTATAAACATGCCCAATGGGCTAAGATTTCAATTATTTTATAAGTTAATCAGGGATAAAACTGAAAATTAAAATACAAATAAGAAAATGCCTTTCAAACTTACTATGTCTTTGTTCTTACCTGTTAATATATCTATATAAAGCAAGTTGATGTTCGTATTGCAAACAGTTTAATTGTTGTTCCAATAACCCTGATGTCATGACTCATTTTGTTCACAAGAAACTTCTCTTTAAAAATTTGTTTAAATGTCATTAAAAGGGTGTATCCTAATTGCCGCCTATGATTTTTTTCGATTTAAGGACTGAATTCATGTTTTTCAATCTCTTCAACTAAAAGAAAACTAACAAAATACCAACCTATGTAACACAAGTGTAATGAATCATACCATAGGAGAATGCGATGTTGCTGGCCATTCTAACTGGTTAAACATCTTAGCAAAGGCCAGTGATGAACACAGCTTCCAAATGAAAGATAGCTTGCTAATTCAGAAGCTGAGGTCTGAGATAAATGTAACTGGTACTACTAGTAAACTGCTTTTGCTATTATAAAATGTAGTTCAGAACTGAAGTTTATGTTGATAGGCAACTGTAAATTTTATATTACCATGTTGGCAGTTAAGATATTTCAAGAACTGACTAACAAATCAAGAATTATTAAAGATGGTAATAGTATCAACAACATGCCTCCAAGTGTCTGATCCAATTGCCACAAAAGATGTTGTTGAGAAAGAAATACATGCTCTTCTCAGCAATCTCAACAGTTTCTGAAAATATAAGATATATTTACTGCTATCAGTCTTATATAGAAGACCCACAGCAGATTGAAAGGTGTTTTGGAAAGGAATATTAATGCAAAAAGACTTGAAATTAAAGTTTTCACAACAGACTTTATTACTAACCATTAAATTTTGTACTTCATTGGAAGAAAACATCTCTTAATGGTATATTAATTATGAGTGAACTATTTTAGGGACTCACTAAAACTAGCAAGTTAATAGCTATAAGTATATAGTGCAAACTTTACAGTTAAAATAAACTACGCATTTCTGAAACACCATAATGTATTCCTGAAAACAATCTCATGGTCCTTTACTATAATATTCATTTTGTATCAATAATCATTTTTTATGTTTTAATAAATATTTATAAAAGTTATTTTTCCTAGTTCTGAAAAGATATGATTTCAACTTAAGCAAATTTGGTTGTATCTTTCAAAGACTATTTTTAAAATACTACTTTATTTAGTATAACTACATCTCTTGTTCAGTTCTATAACAACTATTGTGTCATTTTTACTGAGATTTTTAGTGGCTAAAATAATTCTTTTTTACTTTGGCCACTGTAAGAGGTCAAGGCAATTTCACTTAATTCATTTTTGGTACTATCAAGTTATTCATAATTACCTGATCATATATATACTGTTTTGCAACCTGCTGTAACAGTTATTAAAAACGTTTGAGGTAGTTTTTAAACAATTACAGTATGCTATTAACTGCTGCTTACTATGGTTCATGCAGTCTTTTTCTCCTATAGTGCTTGTGTCATGTGATACAAAAGTTTTAAGTTTTTCTAGAGTTTTAATTCAGAACATAGTAAAAGTCATATAGCAGGACTTGATCAAGGAGACTATTTACTCGTTTTATGGATAGTTGTGTTGTGTTCCAAATTATTTTCTGTATGCAGTAAAAACATGCTGATTGTATTATTTTCAATGTTGTATATATCATAGCTTATTGAAGCAACAAAGTGGATAAGCAGTAACTTCTTTCACTAGACCTGCTTATCATTAGTAGGTTTGTGGTTTAAACCTTCTGTCTCCTGTACCTGAATATGATTAATGGATATTGGTCACCTACAAGAGGTTATCAATTAATTACAAGTTTTGCAGTATTTTATTTAGTTCTACAGTTAGCCTATGCATGTTGATACTTATAAAACATGAATTTAATTAGCATTTAAATCAAATTATTAAGACATTAAAAACTGCATAGTTCATATGAGTAAAAATGTTTGTACACAAGTATATAAAAGTTCATTGCCAATTTAAGAAGCATTAAGTAACCAATAAAACTCAAAATTTATTTTCTTATTGCTGTCCATCTCTGAAAATGTAATTCATATGAAAGTAGTTCAATCAAATCACAAAAGTAATGAAATTAAACTCATTACAAGTATGAGAGGTTTCTAAGTATCTGTTAGTGACTGTCAGTACTTGTGTCTTCTTTCTTATTTTGCATTACTCCGAACCAAAATGATTCATCATGAACAATACACCTAATCTGCACAAACCTCATTTACTAGTTGAATGTAAATGTAAGGAAAGAAATAATTTTCAGTTATTAGAATTATTTCGGGTGATATCTGGACATATTATGCCTGTTTCTGTTTATCAAGGTCAACAAATTAAAAGTTGGCTATCCAGCACAATTTTTATTTCTTTGTGAAATATTATATTATCATGTACTTGGTGTTTTAAATGTTAAGGCAGTTCCATTTACTGTTCCAGTCAGGCATAAAGTCCTCAGTGAATTACTGACTGAACAAGAAAAACTGATGATGCACCAACTAATTCCAGATATGTTACGACAAATTTTTTTGACACAACATTTATTAGCCACTACTTAACAATTGTGTATAATCAGTTATTATACCAGTTTTCAATTATGAATTTTTAGTGTGTAATAAATCCTTGTTCAAAGACATGGATAAACCAAGATGCTAAATGATGTTTATCAGTAAACTGGATTTCAGAAGAAATATCAACCACCACATGTTTGAAAGAAAAAGAGACACATTAACAAATTGCTTTTTTTATCATCATGAACTTGTTAAAGAGTAGGTAACAGCACACATTTGGAATGTTGTTTAATCTTTCCTTTACTTAAAGCTATACAAATATTTATAACATTCATGACAATTATGTCTTAAAAATTATATAAAAACCCTTAAGGTATAGAAATCATACTAATAAACTTTCTCAGAAATAAAATGAGTCATTAATATTTTTTAAATTATGGTTAATAATAGCATCCTCAGTTTGCAACAGTTTATTAAAGTCATTAGTAACTATGAACTCTTTCACTAATATAAGCAGATGTTATTAAGTTACGCATTAAAACAAAAACAGTATGTGATGACCCAGTTGTTCAGAATACTGAATATAATTCCTAACCCTCAGAAAGAGTTATACATTTATAGATTCAGATTTGCGTGAAAATAAGTGACCTATCTCAGTCTTCTCATCACCTGACATAAAAGTGATTATATTAAGAATGATTAATGTGTGTTTGTATCATTATGTTGTTATGAAAATAATTACTTTTAATCTTCCTTTATTAAAGGTGTGCAAAGACAAGTTTAAAATTCATGATATTTCATACCAGTCATTTGTGGAATCAACTAACCAAGACTGATTTTATTGTATGTCATTTAAAACGATACAGTTACATCACAGTGAAAACACGCAAACTTTTGATTCTAAAATATGTAATGTAAATATTGTACATTTTCTTTTTAAAACGTTTTCTGATATTTCAATAGCTCAACTTATCATACTCATAAATTCTGTACTTAATGAATTCTACATTTGTAACTTAACTTTGCAGCAACAAACAACAAAGAAAATCATGCTCTAAACATAGGTAATACTGGAATAATTCACATCTTTTTTAACAGTTGCAATGGCTAAGGAGAAGATTCTTGAAAACTTGTATACACATAAAAGAGTTCTTAATTACTTTAGTGATTTTAGTCAACTAATTACTTTTCAACTGCATGGCACATGAAAACATGTTATACATCCATCTTTCTGAAAAGTATAATACATGTATCAAGAACAAACATGAACATTCAAATTCTAGTAAAATGTGACTACCAATATCATAGATAGTGTTTTTCGGTGCAAAACATGTAACTTGACTAGGTGCGGACGGAAATTTCAACTGATTCACAGGAATCACTGGAAAGAATAACTCAAATTTGAAGCTCCCCCACACCACTGAGTGATGAACTTCAAGACATCTTGACATTCCACACTATGAGACATCTAAAAATTACACAAATAACAATAAACAAAATGTTAGGGTACAACATTTGTCATGGAAAACAAAATCCTTTGAAAATTTTCAAGTTTATAAAGAAAAAAAAAATTTAATAGTTTATTACAGCAAAACTGACAATATAAAACATTTATTTAATGAAAAGCTGAGGCACTTGTCCATTGTCCAAGTTACGAACTTAAAAATGTAGAGGTGGATGCTGTGAAAAATAATGCAAAAAATCTTAACTTTCATTCAATTAATTTATAACATAACATATTATTACAGTATTCATTATTAAATCATTATTCTATAAACTTTCAGAGCTCACTATTTATATCTTTAAAAATGGCAGACACTGTGTAATTGTTACATTGAACTTGTATGAAGAGGTAACAGCCAAAGCAGTAGAAGTAGTAATAGGGTGCTTTGCTACCAACATTCAACACCCATCTGTTAATGTCCTTTCACATTATTAAGTAATTAGTTGCTTAAGTGTCTTATGAGATAAATTTGTAAGGTCATAGGTCAAAGTAGGAAGAGATATAACTCCAGAAACAACACTTTATAGCAGCATTATGGTGGCTGTTGGAACAGAAAGTTTAACTGAACCCATACAATAGTAGAGGCTGTTTTTCCTCATTACTGCCGATTCTAAAAGTGCTAAAACACTCTCTGAGACACATAAGACATTTGTGTGCTCTTACCCCATACAAGTGTATGTTGTGTTACAGGAAATTCAATGTGTTTGTATATTTCTCTATGACTAAGCAACATGAAGTTATCTGCTTTGTTCACCAAGAGGAATCAAAACCCTGATTTTAACACTGTAAATCCAATCACTGTCCTGCTATGGGAGAGAAAATTTAATAAGTTCTTATGTTTAGTATAAGCATGTGGAATTAAATACAAATATACTTAAAATTAAGTTATGTCAACTATAATAAATACTCAATAACATTAATATTGGGGGTGGAAGGATTGTTACTGCCTCCCTCAGTAACATGTCCCTTGTCCCAGACTATGATCCCATAATGTTGGTTGAGATTGGCACAAGTGACCTAGGTTAGATAAGAGACAGACAGACACACAGATTTATGTGCTTTATACACATATACATATGAAAAACATGAGAATTATAGTGTGGAAATGAAATTCAAAATACATTGTAACAAAACCATGGGTACACAATACTAAAAATAAAAATTAGTCTTTCTATAGCAAGTTCTAACGGGTGGTGTAAAAGAACAAAATAACAACATTGTTAGGATTACATGTACATATGTTTGTGTGTTTCCTTTTTAATAAATATAACAAAATAAAAGCTAATATCTAACTTTAGATTTTTTCAGAAACAAATTGCACCAAATGTTACAAGAGAGTTATTTTCATGTTATTATAAAAATGTGTGGAAAGCCATTTTCTGTAACATTTCATTTAGAACATTTTTAAAACATTGTTTCTAATGAAAAGATCACAGTTAATAGTTGAATGAAAAAGAAAAAGGTCAAAATAAATTAGACCATAATTCTAGGGCTAGTAAATTGGTGCCTTAAAATACTGTCAAAATTAAGAAATGTACATTTTTCAAATGTGAAATATTAAGGGATATTACATTTGTAATAATGTTTTACATCTTAATTTTCATAACAGTATTATCTGATTTCTTTTTATTAAATCTCTTCTCTTACTGATATTTTCAATGTTATACAAATTTCAGACTATTAAAAGTGTTTGCTTTAAGCCTGATGTGATTATAGAAAAAAAAATCACCTTTGCAGCCATCAAAAATTTATTCCAATCATCTTTGTTAGCTACATGGTTTGGTTTCTTGAATTCCAGTTTATTCCTCAGGACAGGGTAACCTGCATATAAATACACCATTAAGTATGTAAAAGTAATTCCCTTTAAATTTTCTCAAATAACTGTGGGGTTTAAATATGACAAAAAACAAAATAACGTAAGAGGTTCCTAACTGTTGATAATTTATATATATAAAAAAAATCAAATCTTTTAGATGCAACTGATTATTTGTATGACCACTCTCCCTATGCCAAAAGGTTAGTACCACTTGTATTTATTATATTACTTCATATCATCACTCAATAATGTAGTTTTGTACTTAACTGTACAAGTTGTAATATATTCTTGGAGCAATCAAAAATGAATTTTGTATTTAACTGAACAACATAATATAATGTTCAGGGAAGACAAGGGACCTATTGGTCCATCTCAGTTGTCCCATGCTCTAAACTAAACTAAAAGATTGTAAGTATAAAAAACAAAATAATCATAAAGCCAGTGCTACAGTTACCAAGCTTTCTGTTAAACTCACTTAAATTTACTGTTTTTGCAACACCTGAAGGCAAGCAATTCCAAAGGTTAAAAAAAAAAACTATCCTAGCTGAAGATGACTCCAACTTTGCCAAGATCTGTGTTCCCTAGTCCTACTATTCTCACATATTAAGTATGAAAAGAGATGTATCAACACTATCAATTATATCTCCTCTACTAAGTCTTCTTTTTTCAAGGTTAAACAGTTTCAAAGATCTTAACCTTTCCATGCCATACCCCATTATAGTAACTTTTCTCTGAACCCTTTCTAACAATTCAAGAAGCCCAAGGTTAAACACGATACTACAAATGTGGCCTAAACAATTAGCTGTTCAATGAAATTATAAACCTCTTTAAACTTGTATTCAGGATTTCTTTAGGTATATCTTAAAACCCCATTTGCTCTACTGCTAGCAACAGCACACTGCTTGGACAGTATACACCAATATCCATTTTTATATAACACTGTAAAGGTTATTTTCATTCAAATTATACTTCTTATAATAAAAACCCATTTGCCAATTATTTGCCCATTGCACTCGATGGTCTAAATACTTTTGTAAATCATTAGCATCCTCTTCACAGTCAGAAACACCAGAGATCATAATACCATTTGGAAATTTAAGTAATTTATTGACCATTCTTTCATCTTTTTTTATGACAAAGAACAAAGGTTCTAAGACAGAGTTCTGAGGTACATGAGACATTAATCCAAATTGACTGAACTCTGTTTATAAAAATGCTCTTGTTTCTTCTGTCAGCTACACTTCTATCCAATTAGTTAACTTA
The DNA here is from genome assembly GCA_011833715.1 of Carcinoscorpius rotundicauda. NCBI lineage: Eukaryota > Metazoa > Arthropoda > Merostomata > Xiphosura > Limulidae > Carcinoscorpius > Carcinoscorpius rotundicauda. The sequence goes on from CM022395.1 coordinate 57,235,581, forward strand.
TTCCCCACACCTGTAGAGATAATTTTTTTACAAGCCTTTTATGTGGCAACTTGCAAAATTCTTTCTGAAAAGCCACATATGCCAAATCTACACCTTTACCCTCAACTAAACAAGCAGTAACTTTTTCACAGAATGTCAAAAGACTTGTAAGGCAAGATTTTTCCTTGGTGAGACAATGTTGATATTCTATTAAAATTCTGAACTTCTGGTAAATTTCTTTTCAAAGCACTTTTTATAAGACTTTCCAAACCTTCTCCCACAACTATTGTAGGACCAATAGGTCTACAAATAATAGGACAATTTTTATTACATACCTTGAAAAGAGGAGTGATACTATCTAACTTCCAATACTTTGGCATTCACCTACTGTTCAAGAACTTACTAAGAGTAGTAGCAAGTGGCTCACATATCAAAACCCTTGAGATATACTATCTAGTCAAGAAGTCTTAGTTGTTTTGTTTTGGAATTTATTGCAAAGCTACACGAGGGCTATCTGCATTAGCTGTCCTTAATTTAGTAGTGTAAGGCTAGAGGGAAGGCAACTAGTCATTCCCACCCACTGCCAATTCCTGGGCCACTCTTTTACCAATGAATAGTGGGATTGACCATCACATTATAATGTCCCCAAGGCTAAAAAGGGTGAACATGTTAGGTGCAACGGGATTTCCCTATATAGTCAATAAGTCTTGTTATTCTAGAAATTTCTCAGTTTTTTTTTTAACTAGCTCAGGATCAATGCAATTACATTTGCCAACTCTGCCTCCATCTATCAACTGTTCCAAGATAAGGAATATCGCTTAAATCTTCATTAGTAAAAACTGAAGAAAAAAGCAGAATTTAATAACCAAGTCTTCTCATAATCAACAAATACAAGCCTTCCTTTATCATCCCTCAAGGGTCCCAGCCCACTTATAACATTTTGTCTTCTGTTAATATATTTAAAGAAATCTTAAACTATTAATTTTTACATTTTTAGCTAATCTTTTTTTCATACATCCTTTTTGATATCCTAATTTCCTATTCGATCAACTTTCTTAGCCTTTTCTAATGTTCCAAATCTCCCATCATACCAGCCAATTTCTTTAATATTATCTTTTATATATCCTTCATAAGTCAACCTGGTTTTCTACTTGCATCCACTGTTTTCTTTCTATAAGGAACATATTTATCTTGATTAGTTACAAATTTTCCACATCTGACTGGTGTTTCCAAATAATTCAGTTGCCCAATTCGCAACAGATAATTCTTGCCACATCCCTTCAAATTTTTTTTTTGGAATTTGTAACAAAATATTATTATTCCTTATCTTCACATGCAACAAAACCTCAAATCTAACAAAGCAATAATAACTTTCACTCTCTCAACAAATTCCATATTAGAAGTTACCAAGAAATAAAAAATAGTATTGTTTCTAGTCAGTTCCCTATATTTAAAAAAAATGTCATAAAAATTACCAACCATGTTTCAGTTATCTCTATTATATCAAAATCTTCCATTCCTACCAATGCACTAAAGTCATTTATTTTATTTCTTATACTTCTAGCATCAAAAAAGTGGCAAATAAATAAATCCTTAAAACTACTTCTATGCTTTGTTGAATTGGACATTGTATTTAACTTCTTTTATGACTTACAAGTAAGATAAAATACAGCTAAGATTGTAGTACAGTTTACACCACAAAGCTTCAATTTAAAACTTTTATCTCACTTCCTTTATTTACAAGTTGTAACATATTCTTAAAGTAGTTTTAAAATGTAATATACTCTTATAACAGTACAGATATAATTCTGTATTTATCTTTGCAAGTTGGCAAAAAAAACCTTGATAAAACCCTCCAGTAAATGATAATATGCTATAAATACAACAGACAAAAGTACAATTTGTAACAGGTTTTAGTTCTTGCAAGTTTAGAGATCAAACGTCAGATTTCACATAGTTTGTTATGTAAGCTTTATTTGACTATTCTTTGGATGCTTGAGACCTAAACATATTTAAAGTACTTTGTAAACTACCTATATATTAACCACCTTCTTTTAAAATCCTGGAAAACAAAAAACACCTGTCAAATTTTATGAGTGAAACTTAAACACTGACTTGAGCCAAAATTTGAATCAAGTGTTCATGTTACTTGAAAATGAAGACAATATTTTCTAAAGTTTAAAACTATATATATCTACAATCTGAGTTTAAAAGTTTTGAGAATTCAGTGACTATATGCTACCTTTAGAACATAATTATGTTGGCTATTATGCCTGTGATTCTGCACTGAAAGAGTAACTGTAATTTATTTATCTAACTTTGTTAGTGTACATCATTGCATACTCTGGTAAGTATTGCTGAATGTATTTGGTGTAAACATACCAGTAATAACACAAGGTGGGTAATGTGTTCCATTGCTAGAGAGAAGTGAAGCTTCATATACCATTCTTTCATCTAGAGGTAAGACCTGTTCCACACGTTGGTCCATTGATACAGCTAAGACCCATTCCTTTACTGCTTCATGCTCCGATTCCTGTAATTTACTAAATTCAAGTTACCTCTGCAACACAACAACTCTTTTTCATTTTGGAAAAACATGACCACAGAGAATATTTTGATACATATAAGTAACATGTGAAATATAATGTTTAATTAATACAAAAATAATGAAATTAACATAATTAACTAGTACAGTCTCTACTGTTTAAGATCATGATTGCTCCCACCCTTTATTAAACTTATAGCTTTTGAAATTTACTCTTTGTACTTCAAAGAAAGGTAGGGCAGGTACTCTAATATCTCTAGCTGTTCAAACTATGTAATGGTTAAATGGAAGAAGATACTAACTGAAAAACTTTATCTTGGTGAACTCGTACCCTGATAGCTTCATTTACAGATGAAGACTCTTCTTTATTAAGTTGTATTCTATTGCCTAGAGCCTGTGAACCTTTGGGGTTGTTGATTCTCAACTAGTACAAGACACAACATTTTGACTGCTATGACTGAGGTATGATTTGCTGCAGATCTTTTTCTAGACAATCATAGTACCCTAAGTTGATCCATATTCATTTGTTTTCCAAGCCAGGATATTCCCATCTTGAAAATTCTGAATCCTTGATTTTTATATATATATTTTTACTTTGAGTATATAAATATTTTGCAGTGAAAATGGTTATCTACCCTTTACAAAAAGTGATGAATATTCAGCAGGGAATCAATGTTAGAATTTAGTTCAGATACATGCACTTCCAATGAAAATTGGTATCAGCTGTGGTTGTCACCTGATTTGTTGATGTGCATATTCTAAATCATTTTAATGTACCACACTCAATCCTCTGGAAATATAAGACAAATTAAAGTTAATTCTTACTGAGAAAAGCATGCATGGAGATAAAATAATACAACTTGAATTAAGGCTGTTGTTTACTAAATAAGGCGTATTCTAAGGTAGAATAATAAAATGAGTTAATATTGTTACTTACTGACAAATGCATGTTCTCAGGCAGAGGAATTTCATATGGAACATCAGTATCTTGAAAATCAGAATGATCTAAGCCTTCTTGATTTCCATCTTCAATAGCCTGTTTTCATTTTACAAAAAGGGGGAACTTATGTTAAAATACAAGCAATTTTACATAATCTAAGATGTTTACTACACAAAAATTAATCTGTAGAAAAGATTATCTACTTTTGAAAATATCTTACACCTGAGTTCTGTCTGACTTACACCTAATTGTACATTGGTGTTATGCAGTGATATTAAAATAAGAACATTTGTTTTGAAACATAATGTTGGTGAAGGTCTATATTGCATTGTTATGATGGGTTTTATTGTGTTTAACTTTCATTCATAAACTCTTGTTATTTCAGTTTTATAAAACAAGGAAAGTACATAATATATATATATGTGTGTGTGTGTGTGTGTGTGTATGTGAAAATTCTGGCAATTAACTCTATCTGACACAAATAATTTAAATCAATAAGCATGTTGCTATCACATAAAAGTAGTGAAAAACTAAAAATTATTTGTATCGGGTTTGATGGTTCCATTGTTAAAAGGAACTGCTGGATATCACTTTTAATTCTATAGTCTTCCTATTACACAACAGAAGTTGCTAAGCTTTAAATGAAAATAGAAGGTATAAAATGGTATCTTACCTCACAAAGGTCTAGATAATGATTCCAAAATACAAAGGCCATATTTTCCCAACCGATGGCCTAAAAGACAAAGTACGTCATTACATAAATATAAAGCAATGTTCTGACAAATTTCATGTGTATTTCTAATAAATTTCATATCAAATCAAGAGTTTTATGTTCTTGTTAAAAGTAACATCTAGCAAATGATTATTTAGACCGGAGTAGAGAGTTATGTCATTTGGTTTTATTTGGTATGGTACATCTACAGATGCATCAAAAACAGAAACACAGTTGGTCTTTTTTCATCATATATCTATGCAAAGCTACAAAAACCAACTTGTACAGAAGCAGAAGGTTATGTCAACTTTTTTTTATTGAAGTACTTGTACAAAGGTATGAAAAACAAATTAAGACATTAGCACAAGGTTTTTTCATCACAACAGCTGCACAAAGATGTTAAAAACAAACATTGACATTTTCTTGAACAGAAAATATATCTTCAATAAGCACCACTTCCTCTCAACCAAAGGTGTTTGTTTTAATATTGGTTTGTCCTCCAAGTGTTGCTGAAACCTTTATCCCTAACGTTAAAAACAGAAAATGTGCTGATCATGTGACGACCCTCCACCAATCATATTGCACCATTTATACTATTCTAGCACAATCTTCACTTTCAATAATTGGTACGTACCCACTAGAAACAGCAGCACACCAGTACTGCGGAAGAGAGTGATATGAGGTAAGTACTTATCAGAAATACATTTCAGTGTAAGAAAAAGGTAACTTCCACAACAGCACTACCTCCCATCACCCAAAGCTAGAATTCCACACTGCCAAGTGGAAAGAGCCCATGGAGGTGTAAAAGCATTTGATCAAGCACCTCCCTTGAAAGAGCAGGTGTACCATAATAAGAAAAGAAGGCAAACCTGTGGGGTATAGTAATACTTTTGAAACAGGTATGCTTTTCAACCAGTATTGAACACAGTTGCACATATAGGGTACAATGTAATAGGCAGGCATTGTAGTCTCAAGAAAGAGATGTACAGCACTATTTATTGGAGAAGTGTCATATAAATATGATATAAAACAGTACAGCAAGAACAAAAACAGAATGTCTAATATACGATCAACAATAAGCCCAAATATATATGTGTCAAGGGTAGAGTTCTGTGGCACACTGAACCATGCAAAACATCCAGTGAAATAAGGATATTGTGAGCAACAAGAATGATTCTCCCTGTCAAAAAATATTCAAGAGAATGCCTCAAACCAACAGTTTGATGAGAAAGTGTTGGATAACTTAGAATCAGTTCACTGTCAACAAGTAGTGCAAAATTTGTCCACATCCACATAAATAGCGAGTGTTAGCAGGAAACATAACGAAAGTCATAGTAAGGCACCACCTGATAACTTGATATAAATTACACAAGTAGAGCAAAAGAAACATAAACCAGTGGAAATGCCTTGCATAAGTTTGTAAGCTCTACAAGTGCAATCCACCCTAGCAAAAACATTCAGGTCATGTGTAGTCCAGCTGGGCAGAAAACATCTAGTAAAAGTGCCTTGCATAAGAAATTTCTTTTATGATCAACAAGTGCAGTTATCCCAGGCATAAACATAAGGAGGAAGTGCCATGGATCCAGAATATTATGTCATTGCATAATCAATAAGTATAATGACAATAGCCCCTATTCTCATTGAATTAGTAAAAATGAACCAAAAAGTTTGATTTAATTTATTGTACTAACCAAACTCAGGAGGAAACCTCATGGTCAACAGCTCCAGTAACTGGGAACTGGAAGAGGCAGGAATGCACTATTTGGGGAGCTGAAAATATGTATTTGGGAGTCCAGAAAAACAACATAACAGAGATATTGCAAAGGATGCCTGCAATTCCCTATTATGAAGATCAGAAAGACCCTGATTGGAATAATTACAGGTCAGTATGGATGGGCAAAAACTCCCATCCACTTTAATCATGAAGTCCATGAGTGACAGTTCATAATATATGAAACAGTGATAAAATATATACACACACAGCCTGAGAAGTGGCCAGTAGTCTTACAGAAACACCCCATCTCTACAGTGAGCATTACAGAAGTATACAGAATTTGTGTAAACATAATATTAAGCATACCTAATCAGGCAACATCCACCACCAGAGGGTATCTGCAAATATGATGTATGTCAACTGAGCATGATAAAAAATAATAATATATTGGTTTATACTAGTCAAAGGTAAACAGACACATGCAGAGCTGCCACAGGAAGAAGGTGACACTTGTCCAAGGAAAATACAGTTAGGTTGTGATGATAACATGCAACAAATGTAATGGAGGTTAACTTCACATCACCCTGAACAATCTCCTCCAAAAGATGGAGGTTTCAAGCAGCTAAAGGCATAAGAAGATGACGAACATGATAAGAAAAAGCATTATGTAGATAACAACGTTCCATGGACAGTTCTAAATAAGCCAAACTTATAGGTTAATTAACCCAACCAGTGAGCATAATAGGTGTTAAATCATAAGAAACAGAAGAATTCCCATAGGACAAACAGACAGGAACCAGAACCATGAAAGGGGGCAGAAAAAAGCCACAAAATATAGCAAAAGATGAACTGAACTAAGTATATGATCCAGATCCAAATGGAAACAGAGAAAGGAAATAGGAGAAAAAGCTAAAGAACATTCCCAAACAGCTGATGTCCCAGGAAGGAAGGTCCAATCTGGATAGAAGATAACATACAAGGAATGGTAAAGGACGTGGAAAACATTAAGAGCACAAATACATGAATGGTGGCATCAGCATACTAGGAAATAAGTCTGAGAGGAAAGATTGTACAAAAATGTTGCAATGAGTTCAAAGAGAGAACTGGACAAGGTGTTAATGACAACACCAAGATCCCAATTTGACAGAACAGAGACAACTCAGACAACTACATGGGAGGAAAGAAAAAGAAGGGGCACAACTGGGGAGGAAAAGGTTTTCCAGAAGCAAAAGAATGGAAGATGTTTGACAGGGCATCCTTCTAATGAGCAACAGTTGAAATAGAGAAACCCTGATCAAACAACACCCATGTGAAAAATTGGGATAGGTGAGGAAAAGGACAGGATGGTCAAAATCCAATGAAAGGGATCAAAGCCTGAAGTAAGACCAATGTCTCTGGTGCATAGTGAGGACAAAAATCAAATGGTACAGTCAATAAAAGACTTTACACTAGAGGCAAGTCCCTGAGATAAGTTTGAATATGGAGTTTAATGTCATTGGTATTCTAGTGAGAGTCAAATGCATCTATTTGTGGTGTTCCCAGTTGAGAACACACCCAATGAATGATGGATGAAAGGACCACTCCATGGGAAGAACCTGGTTGAAATGGGATAAGAAATTATCCACACAGTTATTAATTCTGGGAATATAACTTGCCAGAACCATTACATCATGGTTGTTTGCCTAGTACAGGAGATCCAGAGTCTGGAAACATGGAGGGCAGAATTTGGTTCTTCCTTACTTGGGGACAGGTAATATGGAAGGAGATTGTCCAAAAGAACATGGGAGAAGTTCCATGGTTGAGAGGCATTCACTGAAGGAAACTTATGTGTTCAACCCAAGGGAATGAGAAGCTCCATGAAATCCCACATCCCCAAAAAGAGATAGAACATGACATACATAGTGAGAAGGAGAGGTGGTCTTCGTGATCACCAGCTTTAATATCTAATGTCCTCGTAGAAATACTAACATCCAAGTTAACTCACTGAAGTTTATAATGTTCAAAAATCTACAAATGATTCTGGTTAAATTGTTTGTTGCCATTACAGACCCTTATAGTATACTGACTGTATCAGACCAACAATATTCTAAAACTGTTTCTCAGTGTATTGCAAAAGCCAGCTTTTATACTCATTATGTAAGATTCTCAAAAACTCACTTGGTAACAATATCTGAAGATATGCTAATGGTTTTGTAAAACATATTTGTTGATTCTTATACATGAGAATCTTCTACAAATTTAGTGAACAGGCAGGATGTGAGAAGTACACATTAAAGGTATTAAACTGAACCAAACAAAGATTTAAAATAAATGTATAAAAGTAAGCCCATTACAACATACACTATTATTTTATAATCTAACATTGCACAGGTGACCATGCAGTTACATGAACCTGATATAGGATTTGATATGAAAAAAATTACTTTTAAATCTGTGAATTGTAGAACTTAACTTCTTTGGCTTATAATACTAACCACTGTACTAAAAATATGAATTAGAATAAGTGGTGTATGGACTGACCAAAAGAGTAAAGTACATGAGGAAATTTTGACAACTGAAAGAAATACTTAGTTTCTTTAAAATGATTATTCCCTGAGATTTAGATTTCACTTTACCACACTAGTTTATTGATTGAAAATTCAAAGTCTTACTTTAGCAGCTAATCCAGCCTCATAAAAGGCTTTATCAGCAGGGATTATTTCTGTATGTCGTAAAAGAGACACTGATAGTTTAGTTGCTTGTTGTTCCAGTTCTGCTTGACCCTGACAAGCTGATCGGGTAGCATAGTAATGAGCTATGAGCAAACAGACATCAAAATCTTGTTCTGGCAAACCTTCCTTCTCAAGGTTTTCACACTGAATGAATATAAGTTATGAATATGTAAAAATGAAAAGAAACTGAAGGTTGGTAATCATATTTTGTTTTTTTATTGTTCAACACCTTTTTATAAACATTGTTTAGGGTAAAAAAAACTCTTAATATTCTTTGTATATATTTATTTAATATCTTAAAAATCAAAATACTTGTTGATGATCTAAAGAGAATTACTAAATTTTTATACAAGGTAACTTAATGTATTATGGTAATTAATAATAATAATAAAAAAGACTTATCAGAGAAACACTGCATTTATTCCAGTACTGCCAAAATGTTATAAACACACCACCTTTATTAAGTACAGAGAAAAACTGTTTACATTTTGTTTATGTCATTACTTATTATAGAAACAGAGATTTAACACTCTATATAGTGGTATATATAAAATTGCAAATAATATTTACTTCGAATGGTAGCAAGGTTTCCATTGAGAAAAATTAAAAATCACTGTACTTATTTAAATACATCATTCTTGTATTTCTACTTGGAAAGATTAGAATGCATTGTTTTATCAGTACCCCCACTGTTAACAACACTTTAGAATCTCTATACTCTAAAAGATCATTACATTTCTGTGTGATAGAAGGTTGTATGTAGCATTCCAAGATTGTGATTGGTATACCTTTTTCTGATCCATAGTAATTCACACCAAAAATTACAAGATTCTCAGTCTTTTTCTAAATTACTGAAAATAAAAGGATCAAAGCTCTGAAAACTAAAATCCTGATAGCTTTTACCATTGTCAGATCTTTCAGTGTACCTAAATAACTTTACAATAAAAAGAGTTATAGTACTAAACAAAAATCTAACAGGTCCAACAAGAATATATAGGACTAATGTGTCTACAAAAACTACCAAGAATAGCAACTACTGTGTGATAAAAAATTAACTGTCTCATTGTTCACATACAGTTTTAACATATCTTTATCTTGTACTGTATATCCATTTCCCCACAGCAGCTTTATTTATATATGCACATTTGAAACAGCTGGTTTACTCTTATTTAACACCCTTACTAAAAAGTTAGTTAAATGTTTACATTATATTAATTAAACTTTATAGAGATAATGCATGTGCAACTGCTTTAGCATATGTGTGGAGATCAGCATATATATTTTGCCATGAACATAAACACAACTATTACATACAATATTATCAACCTTGTAGAACAGCAAAACTGTCTATCACATACTAATAACACTACTGGAGAATTTACTCTTTTATTTCATTAGAAATTGGAAACTTGTGATTCAAGGGGAGCTATAGTGCATTTCAGCAAAATGTTACCAATATATACAACATTAGGTACATTAAACACACCTTTACTTTTGCATTTTAACCATTAGCATTCTATTCTGGAAAAATATTTCCAATCTAAAATAACATCCTTGCCTCATGGAAAGTTTTCTTGCTTCAGTATGATAGTGAGGAACGACATGTCATAGCCTTTAAGTTCTAAGGCATGCTGCTTGTCAGTGTGTATATTTTTTAACTCAATTTTATGTGCTAGTGCTATTGATTTTGTTATAAAAGAATAAGTTAAAAAATATGACAAAATGAATAAAAGCTAACTTTTTCATGCAGAGAATTAAATTTCAGTAATAATTAAAACAAATTTCTGCATATTTTTTATTGGTGAAATAAGCATTTATAAATAACTTATGACATTTCTGACATACAAAGTCAACATAAAAACAAAAATATTTACAGCTTATGAATAACCAAAATAAAAAAACAACTAGAGAAATGAACAGAACAAATGTTTTACTTAACGTTTCATAAAATAGTTTTCCAAAATTCAACTTACCAGATCAAAAAGCACATCTCTTAAGTCGGCCCATGTTTTATAAGCATTTGCACTATTCAAACCTTTCATTTGAAGGATATCACTCACTATCCGCTTGTAGATATTAAAGTTTTGAGGAAAAGCAGGAGTTCCATAACGAATATACAGCTGAAGAGCTTGTGAAGATTGCTGTTCTTTGATGAGCTGAGTAGCATATAATGCAACATACTTGTGAAGAATTGTAACTCCCTGGAGAATAACAGTGTAATTTTAAATATAGTAACAGCAAGGCTAATTCAGATCTCTTTCAACTACTACAAAGAAACCCATAATTTGAAAGTAAACATCATTTTGGTCATAATAATTCCATAAATACTTTTTTAAAAAAGATATACCTGACCTACTGTTGGTCAAATATGATTTCAAAGTATATATAAGAAAAAATTGCAACATTATTTTGTTATTTTGACATACATTTTTACCATTAACAGGCTTGAGTTTTGCTATTTACATTTTAAATCACCATCTAATTTCTTCTTTTGACTGATGGAAAAACTTTTCTATTACCTGTTGTTCAGCCATGTCTAAACACTTCTTCCACTGTCCTTGTTCAGCATAAGTGTCTAGTCCAGCAATAACATCCACACTTGCTAATTGGTCTGTCCTACCTTGCTTTCTTAAAAAGTTCTTGTAGTTATCATCAACATATTCTTCAAGTCTGCATTGAAGATCACAAGAACATTTGTCAAAATCTTGAAAACAATCTGAAAATTACATACATCTTTTTGTTTTAACTATTATAGCCAATACACACTTTTATGATAATAATTCAGAAAAAAATGTTTGACAAGTATTTCTACGGATTCATGTTAAACTAAGAAGTAAGCTCTTACTTGTATTTTCTATTTAAACACAACTTCAATCTAACTGAAGTTTACTCAAGGCGACTACAAGAAACCTTTACAGTGAGAAAAATATAGAAAACCACAATGACATATTCAGACATATACAAGCATTTTGAAGAAAGTAAAATACAACATAAGACTTTACAAAGCCATAAGAAACAGATACTCAAATGCATACTGAAAGGTAGAAACAAATCAGAATTGGAATAATCAGAGAAACACACATATTCAAACATACGTTATTAGCTACTAATTTTTACATGGGTAGAAATTAATTCTCAGAGTAGAAATAATGACATATAACATCAAGTATTCAATTATTTGTATCTAGAAAATGAATTATACGAGAAGAAATGATACATTACCAACTATTCAGCTTAACATATCTATAAATGAATTATCTGAGAAATAATGACACATATCACTAACTATTTTGTTCAACACAACTAGCAATGAGTCCTCAAAATATAATTCTTACAAAAATGATAAATCTATACATTATCATTACTTATTTCTACACCTCTAGTATCAGAATACCTTGGTTCTAACTCTTTAGCTACTTTCTTGGCTTTTGCCCATTCTTCTGCAGCAATAAAGGCATCAATAGCTTCCTTCACTTGGTCAATACTAAGGTATAGCTGAGCTGCCTAAAACAAGTACCAGCAAACATAAATCTGGTGTAAAAGATATAATAGCAGTTTTCTTTACTTATTCAGTGGTCAGAAACTACTGAGCTGACTAATATAAAAACTATATATATTACATTTAGTGATGAGGACATACATGTAGTAATAAGTAAGTTATGGTGATTTAATAAATTATAAGTGTATAAAAGTATTGCTTATAGCAAAACCTCTTTATGGTTGTTTCTGTATATCTAATGTTAAAAAAACAACTTTGTATCCCAAATTTCCAAATTCTCATAACACAATCTATGATATTTTTGTGAGTTTAGACTATTTTTTTGAATAAGTAGTATGGAAATATCCCCCACCTCAGAATCTGTAAAATTTCATGATATAAGTCAGTTTTAAAGAATTCATCTTTCTCCCACATTATCAACTTTTTCAATCCACTTCAATGAGTATGACCGAAAATTTTAGTGTCTTACACTAAAAATTTTATTCAACTACCTTTTGTTTACATTATACCAATTAGTATAGCATGAAGTCTTAGCTAACAATCCATATTTTAATAGTATATAAGTTTTAAGTTCTTAATTCTACAAGGTAATATTAATGTAAATCCCAAATTTCCAATAGACATATTGTTCTCTCTATTTTTTCTACCACTTCTTAAAAAAACTAATAAATTAATTGTAAATTATTCACAATAGAATTGTTATTGCTAAAAAAAAACATTATTTTTTGTATCCTTCAGTTTTGCTTCATTACAGAGCTATCTACAGAAAATCAGACCCTGCCTCCCACACTCACCTGCTACATTATCTCCTTCAAGATATTTTTATAGTTCTCTTTTACATTTAATTACATAATACACATAATCGATAGGAAGTCAAGGTTTTCATCTATCAAAGGACAAATTTGCATAACTCTATGTTCTGTACAGATAATAGTCACTTTCACTCAGAGTATGAGGAATGTTCCAGTGACAAATTTAATGACTAGTTTGGATGAATTTGTAATAGTTCTTGTTGCATAGGTAGAAAACCAGAATAATTTTATGAGATATAGAAAAATTGTCTGCTTTTTGTATGATAATGGTTTACATTCTTCGATGCATTATATAATTAAATAAAATTTATTTAGTGTATTACTTAGTATTATTTAGTGATTTACATCTTATAACGGCAAAGATAGACAGACTGAAGGGCAATAAAGCACTAAAATGTAATTACAGAGGTATAAACAGATGCATGTTGCTACAATTTTATATGTACGTACAATACACAAATGAATTTTCATGTTACAGTTTGAAGTCATTCTAGAAAGAAAAAAGGGGTAGTATAAATTTATTTCAGTGGTTTTAAGGGTGGTAAAATTGAATGATCTGGTATAGATGACACAGGAGAGACAAAATAACAGATAAAATATAAAGTTTGAATTTTAAAAAAATATTTGAAAGCTATTTAGGAGGTTTTAGGGTTTACACAAAGGAAATTTGGGATTTTTAAAACAAGAAAAAGTATTTTTAATTTCAACGTGAAATTTACTTTGCACACAGAATACTCTAAACAAATCTTAACCAAGCCTGTGTTGGAAGAGTGAAATGAAATTGTATTTTAAATAGACTTAGGTATATTTACTTTCCATTGTAATTAAATGTTACTATGATACTTTATAAACAAATAATAAATTACCATATTATGTTGCAAGCTTTATTATGTAGCTTGAAATATTGCTGATTAAACTATGTAAATTAAAAATATAAATTTATTCAGCTTTGCATAGATTACACAAATACTACAGACACATATGATGGAGCAAACTGGAAACACAAAGAAATGGAAAACCAGAAGTTGAAATTTTAGTTTCCTAGAAAATTTGTCAACAAAACAAACAAACAACAAAAACACTCCAATTTATAAAAACCTTGAGGCATGAGATATATTTAACTCTCTCACTACAAACAAGTCACAGAGCACATTTCACAACATTTCATTAGTTTTTCAAAATTTAATTAAATTATATTATATATATAAATAAAATTGGCATCAAAATGTTGCTTATAATTCAGGTTTTAATATTATGTGTGGTTTAATTTTTCAATTTGAAGGGAAATATATAAGAAAATGCTGAGTATTCTCTTGTGCATGTCACATGACATATCTTCTTGACTTATTACTCATTTTACATTTCATTAAGCATACAAAGTATGCAATGATTAATGAATTAGAAACTCAAATTTCAAATACTACAAGCTAGAATACAAAATAATAACTTGACTGTTTCAGATTTCAATATAATTAGTATACCTACCATGGTAGCCTCTCCCAAAAAGTCCATTCTTTTGAAACCTCTTGTCTACTCATGCTTACTTCTCTAAAATACGTGTATATAAACAACAAAAAGAGCACATTCCAAGCTACATAAATTTGACAACCATTTATAACTGGCTTGAAGAAAGGAAAGCCATAGATTTGTTTTGCTTGAAATGTGTAGACTTAGTGATTGCTCTGAACAGGTATGAGAATTTTTTAACTCAGATATAGCTTAGTTAAAAATCCAAACAAACATTAGTGATTTTACGTGCTCCAGTATAGAAATGGAATAATTTTTTTTTAATTCATCTTTAAAATCTACAAAAAACTTGTTTGTCTTCTTCTACTTGAAAAAATAACCAAGGCTCAACAAGTATAACAGATAAGCACAAATCAATTTCATAACATTGTAAGTACTATATATCATTATTCTTCCATGTATTTTAAGAGAATTAATTAAAAATTAATTACTTTTGAGTAAAGAGTAATAATGATATACGTTATTAAGCATGTACACACTTTATACACCTATACCACTAAATTCCAATCACTCTAGGAAGATAACATCCAAATTGACTTGGGCTTTGTACAAAACTATATCATAATCATCATTCTGCACTTTTATTACCTTAGACAATTCTTGTTACAATCTTTGCACCAAAAAACCAATAAATTCTTTACTACTGTGTTTTCAAAGCTAGTATTATGATAAATTCTGTGCTAAAAATGTTTGTTTGCTATCAGCAACGTCATGTAAACAGTGTAATAGCAGAAACAGTGATTCATTGCTTCTTTTGAAAATTATCCAAATAAAATTTAATAATTTTCAGATGAAAAAAGTATCTAATCTTAAATTGAAAAATCATTTTGCACTCAGAGCAATCAACTCCCTTATTTCACATATTCAAAGACAAAGTTTTAGTAAAATTACTTCATTAGAAATTCTGCTTTTGTTGTCTACAAAAGACTTAATGTTTACTAAAAGTGTGAAACATTTCATGGAGATACACCAGTACATGTTAAAAGTTACAGTACAGAAACTCTGATGGTCACTTCTGGGTCACAAGATCAGTGACATTCACTAAGTCAATAGTGAGAGGGTTAATTTATAGCATAGTGTTCTTTCAATGCTTTCTTAACTTTGTATAATACAAGATATTTATAAGTCAATCTTTAACAAATATCAGTTAGTGATAAAAAAAACTTATATTCAACAACTTTGTATATAGTTAAGGTACAACGTACGTTTTTCACATAATATATATGTAAAATTTAATTAATATAACCAGAAATACAAAGTAACATTTTGTCTTTAGTCTTCTGTTCTCCTTTTAACTTAACTTTTTATTTGCTATAGTATAAATAAAGGAATACTCTTTACATAAACATACATGGAAAATTATGAATACAGTCATCTTTGTTCAAGAAATAGCACCTGCTTTTATATGACACATACAATTAGATATTCTTAAAACTTACTGCAGTATATTTTTTAATTTGAATAAGTTGAGGAGCTACTCGATGTATGACTTCTTCAGCTCGGAGACCATCAAGGAACTTCAGAGCCAAGTCAGCAGCCTAAAGGAAAAAAACAATGACAGGTTTACACAGTCAAAATAAAACATTTTTTAAAATATTTCATAATAATCTGAATATCTACATTCACTCAATGCACTTTAAAATTAACCTTGGCAATTTTTCTAAAACACTTTAGTTGAATACTTTCCATGAAATTGTAAAGTGGTTGTTTAGTGTTATTTTCAGATTTTATTTTTTTCTATTAAAAGTTGGTCAAAACAAATTTATTTTTGTCTAATAATTCTACATAGTATGTATGTCCAATATGTTATATACATATTTGACAAGCCTTTAGGATTTGTTGAACAGATTATCTTTGACCAACATCTTTCAAACACTTTTATACACATTTGTAATTATCTTTGTCAAAAACGTTAGTGTATATTCAGTTTCAACAAGTGATCTCTGTCCAACATTTTCACACGAAATGATACTGTTATATACTGAGTGAAACTTACCTTTGTCCAAGACTTCTCAAGTAATTCCATGTTGTTGGTGTGTTCCACTGACAGCCTGATGTAACACTCAACAGCTTTCTGATACTCTCCATTAGTTTCCCATTCCTGAGCTTGGGACAGTAAGGAATCTGAATCCCTATTTAAGTATAAAATTCTGAAATGTTCACATACATATTTTTTTAAAGAAGTTTACCTTTTAACTGTTATAATTCAGGTAATGTTACTCCATAGAATCCCCAGAGTTTCATATAAACTTATATATGTTACGTTTGTTTGATGAAAGTCTCATTATTATACTTGTTTTTTTAAAATCAAATGATTAACATGCAATAAGAAAGGAAGTTTTTCTGATATAAACTTTTAGACATACTAATTTTAATAGCTTGTAATGTGCTTTTATAAAAAAATTGTAGTATCACAGAAATACATCAGTGCCATGAACTTTACTTAATGTACCTTGATCCTCTTGAAGACATTTCATGTTCATATTCATCCTGAAGCTGAGACAGTCGACTTGGGATGTAATCTTTACACACCCTCAGAGCATCACTCCACATTCCAGCATCCTGTAGAAAGCAACTTTAATTAACAGTAACATCAATCACGAAATACAATTTGAAACCATGGTACAGAAATATATTTGTTTTTAGTTTAAGTTTAAAATATAATATGAAAATACTGAGAGTAAAGAATCAAGTTTTTCTTTACAACGAATGTATTGGAATTCTGTATATAAGCATTACATACACCTTAATCTCTTATAGTTTATATTTCTTATATATAATTTAAACATTTTCCTAAGTACTGAATTGGAACATCTTAAATGAGGTTTTGAGATTAATTCATCTGAGGTTTTACTTTTGTAACTTAAATGGTCAAGGAACTTATCTACTATTCGAGATCAGATCAACTTTGCTGGAGTCCTGAGACCTATAAATTTTGAAGGACCCATATATACACATTCATTCTCTTCCTTTACTAACATACTGTCCTTTTCCCCAGCTCCCAACACTGGTCCAATTTCAAATTGAATTTTCCGATTATATAAAAACATATTTATTTGATGTATGCACAGCAATTATTTTGTTTTTAATTATTCATTCAGAATACACCTTTGTACAAGGAAATTTAGTGTTTCTAAGCATTGAAATGTAATGCTCCACACGTACAACATCACAACATAAAAAGCCATACAGCACCCACACACACCATGAACAATGTATACCATGACAAACAAAGTGCAAATAGAAAGACAAGATTATCCCACAAAAGCTTCAACCAATTTATACTAATGTCTGTGGAATTTGAAATGAAAACATGTACATCTACTTGAAACATTTCAAGTAACAAACTCATTAGCCTGAAAGATATACATTTTCAATTCTTGCTACCTACCAATAAGAATTGAGTATGGATCATTTGTGTGGACAAAATAAAATGGTACAACACTTACAGAAATGTCATTTCAGCTATTTCACTAATTTTTTGCATATACTTTCTAAATTAGTTTTGGTTTTGTTGGGTGATTTGCTTTTTATAATTTCTGTTTTGTTATATAAACTCTTGCACTGAATCAATTAGTTGGAATGTTTTGACTACATAAAAAAGAAATGGGTGACATGATTTTACAGCCTTATATATTTTTAATATTGAATTTATCATTTATAAAATAAAAAAGATTATAATAATTATAAATGAGAAAAATAGTTTTTCAAATTCCATTTTCATTGGTATTTTAAACAAGATTCCCTTTGAATGCAAGATTCTGGTTAAAAAAAAAAAGCCATGATTTTTTTCCCAATTCAAAATGTCACATGCTACCTTTTTATATGTTGTATAATGCATCAGAGAGTACACACTTTTGGTGGGGGCTCAAGTCTCAGCACATGAAGCCCATGTATTAATTGAGCCCTGGATGCATTCTTTCCTACTTGACCTTTTGTTAAAAGGTACCTCGTGACACTCATACAAAACAGAAGTACTTTAACATTCTTATATCAGTTTTCTGATCCTTCAAATACACAGACAATGGGTCTTACTTAACTTCCTGTGTGGAAGGTACCTCACAATTGTCACATTAAACAGAGATGTTTCCACAATTAACAGCCCATGTTCTTATTGTTTGGCTATGTAGAAAATACACTAAATACAGTTTTGGCACTTTCATATAACAGTCATTCTAACTTCTGAGGAACCAAACTTGCTGTGAAGGTCCCATCTTTGTTTCACTTTATGATCATGAATTTTGAAGTTTAATTCTTCTCATTTATTTACATTTTATTTCTTTATTTTGTAATAGTCTAAAGATTACTTGTACTTGAAACTGAACAGTGTTTTATTTTGACTTCAACAACATGTCTTGCCACTTTCTTTCTACCGGCAACAAATAATACACTTGCCCTGCTACACATTAAATCCACAAATCTCTCATTCTTGTGGGTATTGAGAGACAGTAAGCTATGTTTATCCTTGGATTATCACAAGAATGTATATTAGTTGGTCATTATAATGCATAAGTATAATAAAAAATTGTGCAAGTTTATTTTACACAGTTTCAACATTTATTGTTCTCTATATACTAAAGCATGTAAACTAACAAACAATATTCAATATCAGATTTCAAGTTTATTTAAGTAAGGTAAAAAGTATTTTCTCTAGAGATTGATTTTAAAATAATTTCTAAAACAGCATTATCTTTGACTAATAATAACCATTTAAAATTAAAAACATCAAATATTACATACATACTTTTCAAGTTAGTTTGAAGTCAATAACATTGTAAATAATTTTAGTAAATTTTACAAAATTTAGAATTTCTCTTAACTAAAATTCACAATTAAATTTATTGTACTTTATAAAACATTAATCAAAAAATGTTTGAATTATATTCTGTATAACTTATAGTACCCACAACTTTCTACATAATGAGAAATGTACTAAATTTATTGCAACTGAAATGGCATTTTTTATTGATACTGTCAAAAACAAAAACAAATAAAAATCAGCATTGATCAATACATGCAAAAAAGGTGAAAAATATTTTTTTTTTAAATAATGTTCCAAAATATAAAAAGAGGTAGTGAAAATAATGAATAAAATTTTTTTAATAAATTATATTAAAAGATAGCAAAAATGATAAAAGTACCTTATAGAACTTCACTGCAAGCTCAGCCCGCTGAGCACGAAGAAGAAGTGATTCAGCTCTCTGATGATCACCAGCTTCGAATGCAAAACGAGCTTGTCCAACTAGCACATCTCCAACTGAATCTTTGTCATGATTTTCTGCAACTCTCTGAGCACTCTCCCAGTCTTGATTGTGTACATACCTAAATATTTGAGTTTCAATGAGAATGGGAGAAAAATAAGTTATTTTATATTTTCTAGGAAGGATAAACTTTTTTAAATTATACAAAATGAAACACAAAAAATGAATCATTTGCATAAGTTATTAAAAACTAAATTTCAGAAATTTCACTGGTTTTCCTCATGTTTTTGAATGTTAAAGAAAATATAACATTTTCAAATACAGATACTAAATCATTGAAAACTTACATCTAAAATTTAAGTTCCTATTATTTTTTTAAAAGTACAAAAGAAATACTTATATTTATTTAATACTTGATGTTTGTATTTGGTGTGACATATTTAAAAAGCACAGAGAATATTTCTTACATGAGTACAGCTTCTTTTGGCTTTCCAGCTTTGATGAATTCCACTTCAGCCTCTCTGAATTTGCCCTCATCTTCAAGAAACATAGCATACTTCAAATGAATTTCTGGTAGTTTGTGCTTCATGGAGGTCCTTGCCAAATCAAATGCAAACTCAAAAGCACTTTTGAAAGAAAAGTGAAAGGTAACTATTTAGAAGGATCAAATGACCTCTATGTCAAAAGTGCATACTTCATGAATGAAAAAAATATTCTCGCAACTTCTAATACAACATTAAATTATTAGCTGAGAAATCATCCTTGTGAAACAGTTATCAGTCATTCTTAACAGTTAGCTTTTGTTTACATTCTATCAGTAAATTAAAAATTATTAGTATATAAAAAAACAACTTGTGTAACTTTATTATACATGACAAATATACCAGTAATTTTTCTGTATCAGAACATCATCTATTTTTGTTTCATGTGCATTTGAAGCTTCTACTTTTATGATAACAGAAAAGAAAGCTGAAAGCTAATATTTAATTAAAGTTGCAACTATTGAAAAATGCAGATGATAACAGAAAAAAACAACAACAAATCCACGAACCAATTTTCAGCTGCATAGTCAATAGCACTATCAAGTAACCCAAACTTGGTTAACAGTTTAACTGCAGAGTCACCCCCTAAGTTCTTTGCCCACAAGTAGGCTACTTGTTTAGCAGCAATTGCTCCACCATGAGCTTTGGCTACCTACAATGAATAAGAAAATCTTAATTTACTATTCAGTAGTGCAATTTAGCAGTTACACATTTCACCACTAAAAACGAAAACAAAAATACATGACAAATTAGTTTGTTATTTTAACTACAAATCTGAGCAGCACATCACTATAACAACTTGTTGATAAGTGTTAAGAAAAGTACACGAAATGGTATTGTGATTTATTTTATTTTGACTGATTAAAACTAAAATTTTAGTACTATACTTTCCAACTGATTAATAACAAAATATCTACTTTTTTACACTTTAACTTGAAAATATGAAGCACATTTTATACAATTCTTTACATACAGACATCCAGCTAAAGAATTCCTTTTAATTTCTATAAAACAGCCTTACTTTATGTTTTGTCATTTAGAATTATATTATCATTCCAAACTTAGAGTTTGCTTTGGATCAAGAACTATTCAAACAGTATAAGCTATACAAATAACATTTGACAGAACTATTCAAACAGTATAAGTTATACAAATAACACTTGACAGAACTATTCAAACAGTATAAGTTATGCAAATAACATCTGACAGAACTATTCAAACAGTATAAGCTTACAAATAACACTTGACAGAAGGTATTGATACAAAATGTCTTACTCAGTTGATATTAACAAGATTGTCCAAGTATTATCTTTAATCTGGAATTCTACAATCTTGACAATCTCTAACATTTTAAAATTTGATTTAAGTTTTCATATAATAATAGTGAATAATTATTACCTTGACACATTGACTAATATGTTTATTTAAATAAAATACTAAAATTACCCAATGTATAGAAAGGATGTGCTCTTTCACATCTTTCTCATAAAATAAGAAACTGAATATTATAGAGTGGTTATTAGGTCAAAGCACAATTTATAAAATGTGACACAAAAGAATGTACAGAGTTTAAAATGAAATATCTGGAGAAGTATTCTTTTAATTTTGAAAATAAAAAAAATCTCAATTACATAGAAAAATAGTGCAATAAAACTGTGATATAAATACTTTTTGCTAATATTTTCTTAAACTGAAGTGTATTTGAAGTAATACCTCCACTCACACTGATAGCTATTATTCAACTGCCATGGTTCTTTTACCCATCTAAGCATTGGTCTTATTTTTTCATGCTTCTCCCAGGTCTTTTATACACTAGTTAATTGCACTTGAAAATATTTATCTCATGACACTTTCTACCTATATCAATGTACCCTCTATTCTGGTACTGTATACAGGCACTCATTCAGATGAATTTATTACTTTTTTAAGACCGACTCAGTCTGCAGTCTCTTAACACTAGTGAGGATGAAGAGTAGGAGATAAGGTAAGTAATAATGGAATGAATACATTTTTAATTTAGGAAAATGTTAAGTTCCAAAACATACTTACCTTCACTCACACTGATAAGGTGGAGGGGCTAGTAGGGGAATTATTCATACAGAAAGAATCTGCTTAAATCAATAGAAGACTGACACCTTAGTTAGAGAACTGTGCTACATTGACTAGAACTTAATTCCTGCATTGTGGTTGGCATTTTACCTGATTTTCATCACTACAGTCCAGGCCCCAACTACACCCTTGTGCAAATTAATTGAAACAAGACGGAAAATTATGAGTTTTTCAATTTTTTGCATTTTATTTCTGAGAATCCAAAAATTACTCACAAATTAATACATGATAGACCGCCTTTAATTTTCAAAAGATCATTAATCCGCTTTGGCATCAAGTCCGCCAGTTGACTGCAATCTCTACTAATTTTTGGATCATGGTACTACACCTCAATTATGGCCTCAATTAGCTTATCATTCGTAGTACAGTCTTTTCCTCAAAGTCTTCCTTTAAAAATTGCCCAAAGATTTTCAATAGGATTTAAGTCCAGAGAGTTTCAGGCCTGTCCAGCACTTTTATTCTCGTTGTAATCATAAGTTCTTCACAAGTTTCAATGTGTAGCACAGAGCCAGATCCATCTGGAAATCTTTTTCAATTCTGGAACGACTCTTCTCTACAAAACTTCAATGTACTGTGGTCCTTACATCATACCTTCTATGATATGTAAGCTTCCAATGCCATAGTAGCTGAAAAAGCCCCAAAACATTTTCTTCAAGGGATGTTTTACGAACTGACTGATGTGAGATTCTCAAAGTTTCTCACCTGAAGATCTGCAAACATGCAGACTTCTTTGACCCTGTACAAAAAAAAGGGTCTCATCACTGAATAACACCTTCCTCCATTGTTCTTGTGTCCAGTTCTTGTATTTCAGACCCTCTGATACCATTTTTTCTTCATTGAGTTGGTAAGAAGTTGTTTTTGACTGGTCCCCTTGCCCTTCTAATACAATTTCAAATGACCAGAAAATCACCTGTACCAGCCGCCATGCTGAAAATATTGTAAAATGACCATTTGTTTCAATTAATTTGCACAAAGGTGTATATATATTTATGAATGAATCCCAACAACTGGCTATAGAATGATGCAGAATTGTAATGAGAAAGAGTAAGCAACACAAGAGAGACAAATTTTCTCCTGAACATGAATAAATCCAAAAGGCAACACCATAGGCTTGGAATGAGGAGATCATGTATACCTTATTCAATCTGAGCAAACAGAATTTGTGTGGTCTGGAAGTATTAGCATTCATTCTCACTTCTTAACCATATAGACAAGGTACATTTCACTTGGCCTCGGAATTATGGAACAACAGTTCTCAACCAAGGACCCAGGTGGGAAGGCTCCCAACTTCACTCTCTTTTCCAAGATTAGAGGAATTCACTCAAACATCCTGGAGGACACACAACACTAGTAATGGAAATCAGGTGTGGTAAATGACTCCCTAACTCCATTAGTAGAATCTGGGAAGTAACACACATTGGAGAACCCTGAAAAACAGAGCTCTGGAAATAGTGCAACAGTTAAACCAAGTGCACTAAATTTTTAAAAGTAAACCAACCCCAATTTATTCAATCCATTGATTGGAAAAGGATGTGCAGGATTCCCATAAGCTTTACTCACAATAGTCCACGAGTTCAGCATGGTACAGTAATACCATCAAGTCAGCCTCTAGGTGGTCTTATGGAACACCTCATTTCCAAAGTGCCTGTTACAACCTAGATAAAATATGGTGAATTAATTGTAACTACTGCAGAATTGGTTTGATAAAGCACACCTGCCTGGGCATCACTTGCCATAGAGTTGGTTCCTGTGAAAACAACATAAAGTACTCTGAAAGGTAAAAATGAAAATACTCACCCCCTCTGTATAATCTATCAGAAATGGTTAAGATAACTACAGGGCATTGGCAAAAACCCTCAGATGAAACAACTGTTTGATCATGCAAATAATGTGAGATAAAAGTAATAAGGGAGGTCCAAATACCAGTCTGCAAAATGGTCTTCACTGGACGATTCAACTGGACCACTTAGGACATAGAAATGTGATAAATCTGATTAGATGTGACTTGCAAAAAATTCCTCATTTTAAAAAGAAAGCCCAGAATAAAAAGTTGTTGTTCAACACTTCTAAAGGCATTAGTCCAGGCAAGAAAACCTTCACAACACTAACCACACATGATCATAATCAAAATCTGATTGGCCATAGAAGTGAGCAATAGTGATTAGATGAATCAGTGAAAAGGATTTATCCTCTTCCCTGTTTGACAGTGTCTTGGGTAAGATTAACCAGTATGAGGATGTGGAGAGAACGAGAATGCTATCTATACAAAAACAGCACAAATCACTACGACCAGTGATGTTTTTAGGTCAGCAACCATGAAAAATAAGCCTTCAAGGGAATACATAGCATATAAAAGTCAGATCACAAACAGGTGCTCAGAAACAGCATGTAACATAACCTTAATATACCTGTTAGATAATTGAAATGGTCATTTGAGATCAAGGACACAAAATGGCTCAAGAAATCTGGAAAGTAATGTGAACTCAAATAATATGTAGTTGCAAAAATAAATTGTAACTGATAAGACTACTTTAAACAAAATGACTGTGGAAAATGCAAAAACTTTTGCCACAGAATCAGGTAAAAAAAAAAACAAGTTATGTTTGAATTTCTGAACAAAATGGGTTCAACTTCCATTCCATACACCATTGTTGACATGCTTGTCATTTTCATTGATAAATATTCCTCTTTGGACTAAGCAAAAACTGAGACAGCTATATGGCAGCCTTATAAAATTAAATCCCAATGCTATGCATAAATCTGGAACTTGAGCTTCTGTATAACCAGGTGTACTATGTCAAATCATGACTGCCTCCATATAAATAGCCTAAGAATAAGTGGAAGAGGTGGACACTCTGGAAAGTACTACAAAAGTAGAAACCAAGATGTAATAGTCAATCTGGTGCTATCAACATGACCTAACAATGGAAAATAAAGTCTGCTTTGGTTGTTTCTGAAAGTAGAATCAGGATGTGATGTTCTGACAATTGACAATATGATGCCACCAATAAGTAGTCATTCATGGAATGGTGCATGCATAGTGTGATGGAATGGAGTTAGCAAGGATAAAACCTGTATGATACAGTAGAACCCATGAGAAACTGATGTGATTCTGTAAAGAAAAACAAAAATTGCAGTACCATACCTTTGGACACAACAAATTCCAATTGTGGTGAGATGCCTTTACTATGGCAATAAACAAATTGGAGCTAGCTATAACAAACTTAGACACCTACTATACCTGTAAATGTCAACTCAGGTTGATGAATTAATAAATTGTGAATCTTGAAGAATTTAGGCATTCATATAGACCAGAAGGACTGATGACTGAACACCAGTCTGCTTGCATAGGTCCAACATCCAATAGGAACAAAACATCATACAAACAAGCGTGGCTCTAACACTACATACAGAACAACCAAACTCTGATAGACTAAGTTCCAAATCCTGATGACCTGTGGGAGGTGGAAACCCTACAGGTTCAGTTGATAATAGTGGTAAAAATGTTAATTGAATAACAAATCCTAACAGAAGGAATTGTAGTACTCCTGAATTGGTAGTTAAATTTACCACACATCCAGAAATTCTCAAAGCCCCCACAAACCCTGAGGGCATACAATAATCACAGACACCACTGGAAGCAATCCCACCAAGCAGCAGAACTTTTGAAAAATAAACATAATCTATTCTGTATACCAAGGTTTCAAGGGAATGATGTGGGTTGAAATCTATAAATAGAGGTGGATGTATGACCATCTGTAGGGGCCAATGAAATTGGAGGAATGAAGATGCTGAAAACTGAGTCAATAGATCCATCTTGTCATTAAGTTGGTGATCCTGAGCTTCTTCCAATAAAATGAAGTGAAAAGACAACAAAATGTTGGATTTTGGAGTTGTAAGTCCAATAGCTTATTCTGTCTCTTCGGAGGACATTGCTCTATTCAGGTTACCTACCAACTCCCTCTTGCAAATCCAAAATTTGAGAAGCAGATGAATTATTTGAAAATGCTTCCACTTTGCAGTGGTAGGCTAAATCACAAAGTTTTGATAATGTGTTGGATAAGGCATAATTGTCCCTTCATATAACTAAGAAGTAAACTTTACAGCTTGAATCATAATATATATGCATGTAGACAAAATTAAAATTTCATTCAGAGACCTTTCAGTCATCAAGTAAAGTAGAGGCTAAAAGGCAGCTTAATTTTCTCCATAATGTCAAGGATATAAAAATATGTTTCCATCTCGCTATAAATGCAATCACTAGCAGTCTCAACTGAGAACAACTCCCACTACACAGAATTATTGTGACCCCAGTAGGGATAGGAGAAATCTGATTTGCTTCTGTGCTGGAAAGAATAATTTGGAAATTCATCCAGTAAATTCACTTACCAATGTGAATAAAAGTTATAACTTTTCTACACTAAAAGTATTTGTGATACGTATATACCCCCTATCACAAGTTTAGCTATTATCATTCAATGCTGCTCTCAAAATGCAAACTTTTTCTTTGCACATACCATAAGTCTTTCACACACACACACTGTTGGAACTAGAAAATTCCAGCATGTCTCACTAATTAACCAACAGGAACACGATAGGCTCACATTATGCATGTGGTTTCCTCTTAATTCCTCTACCAAACCTTCTCTTTGTCAGAAGTGAGTACAAGAAAAAATGGACAGAAAGGGGAGGAAATTACCTATCAAAAATACATTTTCAGTGCAGGAAAATTATAAAACTTCCTATATATTACTAACATTCCCTCACAAGTTTAGCTAGAATCCTACAGTAAGAAGAGGAGGGACCAGTGTGAGGGAGAAACAGAAGCACCCCTGAAAGAATCTGAAGGATACCAATGATCATGAGAGAATGAAAACTGGAGAACAAATGGGGGCACCACACCACTTCCAAGCCAGGTATACTCTTCATTATTGTGAATAAATTGGGAAACATAAGGGAAGAAAATGCAAGGTGCTAAGTGGCTAGGATATGTTGAACAATGTTCGACAGATCAACTGCATCTAAAACCTTCACTGCAAGGAACCAATATTCCGTAAGGGTAGGATGAGTATAAAACCATCTTCACCTCCAACCCAAGAATTCAAGATTAAGATGTGCACCAATGACTGGTAACTACGGTAAGACTGATATCTAAAGTAATCCAAGACTATCTATCTGGCATTGAGAGGATGGATTTAACTTGTATGAAGAGTTAGATGGACTGATTCACTCTAAACCAAAAGTGTATTCAGTAAGTCAACTGCATCCAAAACCTCCTCTACAAGGAATCAACATTCCATGAAGGTAGGATTAGGACAATAAATCAAGGGGGTGAACTGCATGTGGAATAGCTCTGCTCCAGGCATTATGGAGCATGTAATAATATGTGCATGTGAATAGTCCATGGAGTTTGTTTCATCCAGTTTCGAGATAGATCATGTTCAGTGAAAGTATAAATGGTATCAGGTGGTCACACCTACCTTCAACAAAACAGATAAACACTAGTGGAGGCTACATTGTATCTAAACCAGCAGAACACCATCACCTATTCTCAACTGAATAGGTAGAGTTAACTATTTTAGTGGCAATCATTCAGGAGGAAGCCACCATGGTCCACCACCCCAGTGGTTTGAAACTGGAAAGTGATAAAAACTCCCATACCCCACTCAAGGAAGAGGCATAACAATGCACTGGAGAGTCCAGAGGACCATCATTGCTGGAGACAGTGCAATGGGTGACCACAAAACCATATTTTGAAAATCAGACCAAACTAAATTCTTTACTCAAGGTATGGCAGGGATGGAAATCTATCCTCTCTGTTGGTATGGTTCATGTGTGGTACAGTCCAGAATGGACATGCTTATAAGGGAATTATCACAAGGTATAAAACTTTCCACCTTTACAGTGACTGTGCAGAGTCATGGACAAAAGCATATGGTGAACATGGCATATGATGCAGGTTTTTTTGTTAAGGAATACCTAGCCAGGTACCACTTGCTATAGAGTGGAATCCAAGACATGAATAAGAAGCAAGAACCTCTGTAAGAAGATAAAACATGAATAAAAATTTACTCAGTGTCATAGCTGCACTGAAAGGTGAAAAATAGCAACAGGCAATACGTGATATCATGAAAAAGCAAAAACCATGATGTGACAGAGATAATGGAAGATGAACGTTTGCAGCGTTGTCCAGATGCCCAACCAAAGAATATCCTCCAATGGCCAACCAGGATGAGAAGTGAGGAAAAAGATGAAAAAACAGAATATAGGAAGGAAACAAGAGGAATAAGCCAACAGAAGAAAGCAACGAATCCAACAGAGAAGGTTAATTGAGAAAGAACCTGAGAGGAAGAGAGGAGCCTGGGAATAAATAGCCAGATCAGGAACATTTGAGAGAAACTGCACAAGCAATATAACAATAAAGGTCATACATTAAGCATAGAGCTCTGGCCAGATCAAAACAAGGGTGAAAGGAGGAAAAACAGAAAGGAAAATGGGTGAAATAGAGAAGTTACCCTTAAACACAAATAACAACAACTAAGGAAGGAATGATCAATAGAAAGGAGAGGGCATGTCAGTGGTATGATGTGTGAGGGACAGCTAGAGCAAATACATGTGACCAGTGGTGCCTGCAAGTCAGGAATGGAAGGAAATACTCTTTAAGGGATAGATAAAGTAAAAAAATGTGAGGCCATGGGTCTATGAAAAGGGAAAGTAATGGAATGAAATACAACAGTAACATCCTAATCTGGCAGTACTGCACATAGAGATGGCTGATGTATTCAAAGCACATGGAACAACAGGGTAAGGAAAGATACTGGGGTAACAAAGATAAAAGGAAATGAGCTAAAGGAAACAACATCTGCCAAGGATTAGACAAAAGCCATGCTTGAAGATGGAGGAAGTGAAGTGTGAGAGGCAGAACTGGCAACTGTGGCAAACAAAGGAAATCTATGAATTGGGGATGGGAACCATAACTGGAACAAACAAAAACCACAATTGAGTAAGCAAATAAGGAGTAATGTTAAGGACCTTATATATACAGAATGGTATGCATGAAAAAACTACCAGAATAAGTAATGGGATAGGATAATTTACAAAGAATGCTGGTTCAATCGAACTTGAGTGAAAGCAGCCATAGCCAAAACATGAGCATGGGTAACAGATAAAAAATAAAGATATTTGTTGAATGAGGGAGATGGTAAATGCATCAATATGAGGGGTACACCACCAATCACAAAGTTACCAAAGGAGATGAAGGGATCACTCTGTCAAGTAAATCTAACCTCAACTGGAAAAGCAATCTAGCACCCAGGTGAAAACATCTAATACATAACAAATGGAAGTGATGATTGTGGGTCCAACACGAAGATCCAAGGAGAAAAATATAGGGATTTCAACTTGGTTCACTGAAGCAGAGGTATGAGCTTCCCATAGGAAATAGGATTGAGGAGATAAATCTTCCGTGTAAGCTTTTTCTCTATTTAAACAGTTTTGAAAATACTGAGATGGATATCAATTGAGTGGCATTGATAAGAAATGTGCCTGTAAGCACCTTCCCACATGTACAATGTTTTGTACATATTGACAATTAAGGGTAGAGATTGGGTTAAAATGTGTATGTCATGACCTTTCCTTTTTACAGTTACATTACTAACTGAATTAAACTGCTTTACTATTGATATAAACTTCATATTAAAAATATTAAAACAGTTTATAATTCAAATGTTTATATTATCCACATGTTATTTTCTCAATTTCAAAGGAAATATCTAGGTAAATTGTTATCTTTCACTTACTTTTGTCATTTAACCCTCCATGCTTTAAATTCTCTTTTTTAAATTTTCTTTCTATGGGTTTCAGTGTCCATCAATTATAGATATTAATAAAATACAGTAAGAATCTCTTATCACCTTTATTTTATATGATTTCAATAAACTCATCACACCCACTATATAATCTACACCAAACTCTTCATGCTTTTGAAATCACTTCTTTGCTCACACCTAATTGTGAATGTAAATAAATAGAAGGGCCATTTTGTGAACTATGTGGTGCTGATGTCAGTGATTTCTTCGGTCAAAAAAAGCTGCTATTTAGCAAGTAAATCTTGATATGCATATGGTGAAGATTTTTAACCTACTTATACCTCAGTTAGAAAATCAGATAGATTATAGTAGCTTTGAAGTATTATATTTTAGTGTCTAATATACTTTGTTTTAAAATACACGTTTGAAACTACATAAATTATTTCTGGATAAAGAATATAGTTATAAAAAATACTATAAAACCAGACACCTTTGTGCAATCCAGTATAGTGCTGAAGTGAGTGCAAAAGTTATTGTATGTTATTTACATTGTTTACTCATTATTGTGTACTTTTTAACAGAAGTAATTTTTTTTTACGGTTATTACTTGAGAAACACATGACAGTGCATGATGTAACCAAAAATCCTGTTAGATAATATATCCTTCCCACAGTAGTTATATATCATACGAAAACCAATCAAACAATAAAATGGAATAAAAGTAGTGATAAAAAGCTAAGAGGCCTAAACGTCTTAAGATAAACTGTTTGTTACAATTTGCAGTAACTCTACAAATAAAACAGCTATTTCTTTATCTGATTTCATATTTTTCAGCTTTTGATACAGATTATTTTAGAACAGTTAATGCTGGGGTAGAAAAAGATATAAAGTTCTACCCAAAGCACATTAATACAGACATTAGTTCAGTGATATTGAGAAGAACAGATACTCTATATGCTTCTTTCTGCATTTACATTGTTTGTATGTTGTAAGACAGATATTATTAACTCAGTGATGGTGAGAAGAAACATCTATCCTGTAAGCTTCTTCTCATATGCATACTGTTTGGTATGTAGTAAAACATGTTGATTTAGTAACATGTAGAAAAAAAACCACAAATCCTATAAGCTTGCTCCCAAGTGTACATTGTTTTGCACACATTAAAACAGGTACTGTATGTTCCTTTCAACATGAACACTGTTTTGTATATACTGATACAGATATTAGATCAGTAACAATGAAATGCTATATGTACACTGTTTGTACACATTAAGACAGTAACACTGTGAAGAAACACCCACCCTATATGCTTCTTCCCACATGTCAACAGTTCTATACATATTTACTGCAGCTTTCCAGTCACCAGAGGACAAGTAATGTTGCTCTGCTTGACGGAAACTTCCTTCTCCCTCCAATTCCTGTAAAATTAAAAAACAACAATAAATAATAATCAATAATTTTGACAAGTTTTGATTTTATGGTACTGAAGCTTACATATGCAAAAAGTCTAAGAGTATTTCTTAATTTTTTTTCCTTCTTTACACCTGGTATTAAACTTTGAAACTATACTGTATGAACAGTGTTCTAACATTTTAATATATATATATTTTGATTAACAAATTGTAAATATTTTTATCAATTTAAATGAACTATATAACTGATTTGCATAGAAACTACAATAAAACAACCACATCTATTTATAACTACAGATGCTGATAGTGCTCTCTGTAACCAACAGCTCTTTTGGTATTCAAAAAAATGGAATTTAACAACAGAGCTGCAGATTTATATATATTATTAATTTTCACATTTGAAATACAGGAAGCACTGATAAGTTGAAATTAAGCAATTTATAGCAAACTAGGCGTCTTCTTTTGAATTCTGATAATTTTTACTCAAGTCATGATAAAAAAAAATTGTTTTAATCATCCTGAATGTATACATTTGTTTCCAGAAATTTTCACTTAATTTTTGACCCAAACAATCATGATTTTATGAAGAAATAAAATAGCTTTGACCATTAATAAAACCCTCATTGCACAAATCAAAATTTAAAAGAAAAGCCCCAGAAACATAACTGGTGTAAGAAACCATCGTATTATGATTATTTCAATGAAGGTCACATTATCTAAATAAAGAATGTAGCAAAAATGTTTAACCAATATTGAAGTTGATTAGTAATTAGCAAATATTGTTTGACCTCTTTTTAACATTCAGTATTTTAACAAAACTAACTTCAGCACTAAAAGACTTAACTCTTTGTATAGACATATGCTAATGAAAAAGAGGTAAATGGTACATCTTATTTTCATAACAACTATATTCAATTTCAAGCCCTAATGTTTAATTGTGCCATAGATAGGATTTCATGAATAAAATTGTTCCTGGTATGTATAACATAAAATTTCAAAAATGCAAGAAATACCAAACACCTCACTATTACAAAATAATGCAACAATCAGCTAACCAGAGAAAGAAGTGGCCTGAAGATATTGCAACTGAACAAGATTGCTACAAATTGTTTTTCATATTAATCTGGTTTATTTCTTTTCTTTCTTTGTGAGATCTCATCATTGTCTTTACAATGTGGTCTCCTTCGCTTTTTGAAGAAGAAAATGTCTTGTGACTTTCCAGCAGTGATTACCCCCTCTTGCCAGAGGCATCCTTAACTATGTTTGTCACAAGGTTTTTAATGAGTTAGATTCAAAATTTAATGAAATTACTTTTTGTTTATTCAAGTTAGACCATAAAGTTATAGTTTATGATCCATATTTTAACAATATACAAGTTTTAACTTCTTAATTGTATGAGAGAGTATTTAAAAAAAATCCTGAATTTTCCCCTAGTGTGAGAAATGACATTTTTTTTGCTAGCCATCCCCTCTTCATTGATTTATTTATCACCCTTCTGAGAAGTAGGAAATTTAACAAAAATTTCTTAATGTAATGTCATCACTCAGGTAATGCATAATTCTTATAGCCTTCAATTTTGTTTGGTTAGAGTCACAAAATAAAAAAATCAGACCCTTCTTGCCACACCCACCTATCACACCCTCTCTTTCATTGATTTGTCAATAGTTCTCTCTTACTTTTAATACTATCTTATTTTTAATAAGAATTTCACCTGTTAAATAATTTATCATGTTACTTAATTTTCTGTATAGGAAAATGTTGATTTCTTTTTCAGTACAAGTTTTGTTCCAATGGGAAACACACTGACTAGCTTGGATGAATTTGCAAATGCTCCTGATGCATAGTTATAAAGAAAGAAAAACTATGATAATTAGAGAATATTATCTGCTATGCTTTGCACGTTATTATTCTATGTTCCTTAGTTCATTATTTAATTAAATAAAAACTATTTAGTGCATCACTACCATTAGTATAGAAAAAACAGGGTTAAGTTTTATGGACACACAGTCAACAGTGAAAGAAAATATTTGTTTGTTTGTTTTGGAATTTTGCACAGAGCTACTTGAGGGCCATCTGTGCTAGCTGTCCCTAATTTAGCAGTGTAAAACTAGAGAGAAGGCAGCTAGTCATCACCACCCACTGCCAACTCTTGGGCTACTCTTTTACCAACGAATAGTGGGATTGACCGTCACATTATAATGTCCCAATGGCCAAAAGGGTGAGCATGTTTGGCACGATGCAGGTGCGAACCCGTGACCCTTAGATTATGAGTCACACGCCTTATGCGCTTGGCCAAGCCAGGCCAAAAGAAAAGAAAAAAGAAAAAGAAGGCCCAGAAAAATACTTTATTTCTTGTGTTTATTTATTTAATATTATAAAAGTAACTAAAATCTAAAAATGGAAAACTCTTTAAGTTAGTTACATTTATATTAGGTAAATAAAAAATAATAGTGTAAAAATATTTCATGGGGCATGCATACATGCAAGTAGCTTAGAGTAGCTTGTTGGTAATGTAATTTGATAACATTAATGTAAAATACATGTTCTCCAAGTGATTTACAACTTATAACATTGTAAATAATACTAGAAGTTAGATGTGGACCAAAGGAGAATAAAGAAGCAAAAATGTAAGTTTAAATGGATGTATATTGTTACAAGTTTAAAACCACTTAGAATAAACAAATTTAGTCTTATGTTAATTTGAAGTTATCCTAGAAGGAAAAATAAAGAATAATTTAGATTTATTTTCATTTTTTTAATTCTTGTTGGTTACAAGATCAGCCAAATTAACCAGTTTTGTGTAAAGTTAGAGAAAATATAAAACTTTACTGAAGAAAAACAATTGAAATATATATAAGAGACTTTAGAGATGAAGAAAAGTATTTTTTAATCTTAACATGAAAATTCACTTTGCACACATAATGGTAAAAAAAATACTAATATATTCAAGGATAAATTTTTTAGTAAAATACTTCACTAAAAAAACTGTATTTTTGTGTGTACAAACAACTTGTAACATTTACTAAGAGTCCGTCAAATGTTGTAAAGATACACATACTGTATCAAAAATTATAGTACTAAAACTGAATAAAAGTGCAAATGGTGAAATGGTTGTTCTTTGAGACCAAGCCCATATGAAGAGAATTCATAACCAGCTATGCATACAGTACTTTCACTGTGCATACACAGTTTAATCTAGTTGGCTAGGGTGCAGATGCATTCTAAAAATCACGAACAGATAACTACAAAAAGTATTGTATCTGAAATGCACATAGAAAAGTATGAAAAGATTGTATATGCTGTTTGGCAGGAAATTACAAGAAATTAACATCAGCTTTGACTTTGATACATCACTCTGAAACATTAAGATTCTTTTATTATGTTGTTGGAGGTCTCAAAAACAACATGAAAACTGCTCAAGAACTACAATAAAGATAGAACTTCTGCTTTCCCATGGCAATCACAATGTCTATGTCTAGTATTAAGGAATGTGCAGACACAATAGTTCTTTAAGTGGTGAACATTAAATACAAAATAAATATTTCTCATGAAATATATTTGCAACTTATTTAGCTCTTAAAATAATGAAAAGAAAAAAATCACAAGCAAATAAGTACAACTGTTTTTTCTTAAAGGTAATGTTTTTAATGCATTGAAGATATACAATGCATGATGCATGTTACATATGTCTTAGGATTAAATTTCATTTTTGATTATTATCATAACTCATCTTCAACAAAAGATAGAATAAATTATTATTATATATTTTATAAGTAAATAGTCTTTTTCTGTACTTTTGCTATCATAGTAGTATAAAGAAATAAATTCATTCATTAGTGAGTACACTACAACAAACACTGACCCAGCACAGCCAGGTGGTTAGGGTGCTCTACTCGTAATCTGAAAGTCACGGGTTCAAATCCTTGTCATACCAAACATGCTCACTCTATCAGCTACAGAGGCATTATATAATGTGACGACCAATCCCAATATTCCTTGGTAAAAGAGTAGCTCAAAAGTTGGAGGTGGGTGGTGATGACTAGCTGCCTACCCTCTAGTCTTTCACTGCTAAATTAGGGACAGCTAGTGCAGGTAGCCCTCATGTAGCTTTGCACAAAATTCAAAACAAACAAACAGCAATCAGAATAAAAGCTGTACAGATATATTGAAGACTTTACATTTAAGATCAAATAGCTAAACTCACCTTTGCCAAATGAATATGAGTTTCTGCCAGCAAATCTGGATGATGTTGCTTAACTAATCGAATCATCTGATCATACATTTTCAGTTTTTTATACATCGTTATAGCCAGATCTGGCTCATTCACTGAAATATAAAGTCTGGAAGCAAAACATACAGTAAATAAACTGAAAATAACTTGATTTTACAAGATACTAATCAAAATTTGTTAGTTTAAACTGTACTTTGAAACATTTTTTAGGCTTGTTAAAATTTTTTGAAGAATTTCAAATATACTTTTAGAATTGTATAGCAAAAAAAGCTTGGTTTTGGTTAGCTACAAGAGTTGGCAAGTAATAAAACTAATTGAGCTATGGACTAATTTAATTTGAGAATCCATAAAAAGCAGTCTTTAAAGAAATGCTATAAAAGTTACATGTCACTATTTACATATGAAAAAGTGCTAAATAAAGTTAAGTATAATTAATTATATGTAAACAAAATACCAAATAAAGTAATTATTTATACATGAACTACTCCTATATAATAAAGGCAAAATTTACAATATATGAATAATTTTATAGAAATGAGAAAACAAACTAATTGATATTAAGAAATGAGTGGAAAACAACTGTGTTTTTATCACTATTTTACTATTTATTCACTAAAATTATGACTAAATCTCAGTGTGTTCAGTTAGTCTCAATCAAAATAAGTGAAACGGAATTCCTTTTGGTTAAAAAAAACAATCTCTTTGGTCAAATATTAATCAATATTTGATATTAAATTTAGCATTACATTATGTTTTGAGACAACATGGACCTACTGGTCCATCTTGTCTGTTCTATCCCCAAAACTAAATTTAAATAATTAAACACTCTTTGTCAGCCCTTATCATTCATATACTCATCAAGCTTTTTTTAAAACTGACTCAAATTTACGATCTACAACATCCAAAGGCATTTCATTCCAAAGGTCAATCACCCTATTAATAAAATAAAACTGTCTTATCCAAAGGTTACTTCTAGCCCACCAAAATTTATATTAATGTCCTGTAGTTCTATTATTCTCACTGTTAAGTATGAAAAAGGATGATGCATCAATACTAGCAATTCCATTTGCAATCTTAAACACAATTAGATCCACCCTAATTCTTCTTTTTTCAAAAGAAAATAATTTACAAGATTTCAACCGCTCCTCATATGACAACTTTCCATTGTAATAGTCTTTTTCTGTACCCTTTCCAACAATTTAACATTTTTCTTAAGGTAACAAGCCCAGGGATGAATACAATACTTAAAATGTAGCCTAACTGGTGATCTTTTCAATGAAATTATAACCTCTTTAAATTTGTATTCAATATTTTTGAATTCCTATTTGATCTATCACTTGCAACTGTGCACTGTTTGGATGACTTTAGTAACTGATCAACTTTTACATCACAATCCCTTTCCTTCATAACAGTGTTAAAGTTATTCCCATCCAAATTATATTTATAACTCATCTTATAGAAACCTACATGCATTATCCTACATTTATTATAATTAAAACCCATCTTCCCAATTATTTACCCAACTCACTAAATTATCTAAATCCTTTTGTGAAGCAGCAGCACACAAGACCTTAATATTATCTGCACATTTAAGTAATTTATTGACTATTAATCCTCTTTACACCTGAGCTAAATTCATACAACCTAAAAATGTTAACAACAAACACAACTCGTTCATTAAAGGAAAGATAACATTGTGTTATGTTATTTTCTAAACAAACTAAGCCCCTAATTTATCAAAAACTACAACCACATCCCTCACAAGCTCAGGGAGTTGAAAAATGCAAGTTTGGAAATGCAAGAAAAATATATTACCTTAACATAAAGATACAAAATACATAAGTATAAATTACTGTCGGTCTAACACAGATTCAAGGTTCTTTCAGACAATTCCAATCCAGGTCACAGCCTCCAAATACCACAGTAATATGCACTGAAAAAGCAACCCTTTTTCAAATTCTATATCCTTGTTATAAAGTATTATCAATTAAAGAGTATATTTCAGACATATGAAGTAATTAAGGTAATATAATTCATTAATACATGAATGTTAACTCATAAAAGAGAATAATCTTCACATGAAACGAAGTTCTTTCTGTTCAGATAATTATCTATACACCTGCTCTCATATTACATTACAAGCCCCCTCATATTTTTATGATAAGCTGAATGAAGATTAAGAGCCTAGTGGTATCAAGCCACTAACTAACACAT
Organism: Carcinoscorpius rotundicauda; assembly: GCA_011833715.1. Taxonomy (NCBI): domain Eukaryota; kingdom Metazoa; phylum Arthropoda; class Merostomata; order Xiphosura; family Limulidae; genus Carcinoscorpius; species Carcinoscorpius rotundicauda. The sequence continues at coordinate 57,273,537 of CM022395.1, forward strand.
CAGTGTTATTTTCTGGCCACCTGTTTTTACAAGCATACATACCTGAAATCAAATTTCAAAGAAATAATTTTAAACTATTGTTATATTTGTGACTAATCACATACACTCTTATATCTCAAAAATGTACACAAATTCTACAACACACAAAAGACAGTCACTTATTATGGACTTTTTCCATAAAGGGTAAGAAAACTGAGAAACACAAAGATTACTCAAGTTAAAGGAAATGAAATGTTCACAAAAATAAAAAGTAATTTTTTACAGAAATCCTGCTATGCTAGTTTCCTATTATAATAATTATTTCTAATAATTTCACTTCACACAAATATTTCTTATATCCAGTATTTAAACATGCATATTTGTTTTAAGTCTAAGATGCTCATTTCAATAGCTATTTATTCACTATTTTATTTAAATGTAAAAACATGGATTCAAGTTCTTATTATTTGTAAAACTATATCAAAATCCCTGTTTGGGAAACTGAAAATACCTTAGATATAAGGATTACCCTTGTATATACAAGAAAGCACTAAATAAAAATGTGTCATTATTTATTTGTAGAATGTATGTGTTTAAAAAATTACATATATTTTCACTAACAGTTTCAAGACAGACTGGTTAACATTAAGTTCCAGTAAAAATAACATTTTTAAATTTTCTTTACCCCTCAACAACTATAAATTAGGAGTACTGCCAAAATATTAAAACTAAAACTGGTCATTTCAGTATAATATTCTTTCATTTAAAATATTTATATTCTGGCCCAACTATTAAAATAGCATCACTTAATAGGTTATTATTTAAATACTCATCCAGTTAACGTAATTTTTTGTATGATTTAGCTTTAGCTTACAGTCATAACTATGCAATCAGGTATGGTAGTTGTATTGGATATACAAGACTATTTAATATGGGTGTTATAACTTAGTTAATTTTTTAACTTAATATTTAATGACTCTTTCATCTTCATAACAATAGTGTTGAAGGTTGATTGTTGCATAAGTACTCGTTATGACAACTTGTTTTACAGAGCTTGGTACAAGTCATAGATTGTATATCCAGTTTAATTGTTGTAGTAATGTTTGCATCATCTTTTCTCAAAAACAGTGTAAGAATTACAACTGCTATATGCAACCATCTCAAGAGATTTTGGTAGGTGGGTAGAAAGAGGTGAGCATCTTGGACTCAAAGATGGTGAGCTATCAGAGTTTGTTAAACAACAACAACAACAATAGAAAGAAGAGAGGAAGAAAGACTGAAGGTAGAAAGAAAGAAAAGGAGAGACTGGAAATAGAGAGGACAAGAGCACAAATTTAAATTACTAAGCTCACCAAACAGAGAGAAGAACTCAAGTATGATAATGGAGTAAGGAACAGTTAATCCAAGCTGCTCACATTTATGAACAAAAAGATGATATGGATGCTTTCCTGGAGAAATATAAGTATTCAACCCAAACCATAACTGGGTCAAAGGAGACTGTGCAGTCTGTCTCAGCCCACTTCTGACAGGAAAAAGACCTTTTAATCTGTCAAAAGATGCTATGGGCTATGACCAGCTAAAAATAGCCTCTCTGAAGAGCTTATCAAAGATAATTTTACTATTTGTTTCTTTATCTTACAAAGTAGTATGTGATACACCACTTTTGGCTAGTAAACTCAATCTATTGGTTAATTTCTGCCAGTAGTCAATGCAGCTACTGATTTCAGGAACCAAATATAAACACTGGAATTATATGTACTTGTTAATTACCATATCAGAATTAATTAAAAGATTTTGAAATTACTGATGAAAAACTCCTTTTTTAAAAAGGACTAAAATCAAGTTTAATTTTTTGCTTCAAAGATTTTATTTTTTTTAATAATCAATGAAATTACTGGTGACATTAAACAGATTAATACCAGTTCTTTCTCTGAAAACACAACAGTATATCTTTAATTGCTTCTTTCCTTCTACAACTGATAAATCCTAAGTATTTGATTTTTTAGCATTAGCAATAAACTTGTAGTTTTAGAACACAAAATAACCTAAATATTTGATCAAAATATTCAGTAATTTTAAATTAAATCCTTATTTCCTCACTAAAGTTGGAATATAATTCTTCCTACAAATGAAAATAAAGTTGTTGGTAATTATATAATCAAAAGTGATAATATATTAAATGCCTCAAAAGCTAAATATTCTGGAAATTATTTTCAGTTCCTTACTTTTATGGTGTACTTTTCTAGATATATTATGCATTTATGAATTATGTTGCAGGTGTTGCTACACAGAATCTACAGTAGCCTTCTCTAGAGAAATCTGACATTTTTCAATACGTCACAACCCAATGTTATGTGATTATTATGGTTCACTGTCATTAAGAACTAAGGAACTTAGTTGCTATCTCAAACCCAAACTTAATATTAACAAAACTGTTTACAAAAAATAAACATAATTATAAAATAGTTTAAAATATTATAAGTTACTCTAGAGTGCAGATGCAAAATATATACACACTTTTCAGCCTCTTTGTATTTCCCCTGTTGTTCTAATATTTGTGCCTGAGAAATGTACATATTTGCAACTTCCTCAGGTTGAAGAGACTGGCTAGCCAACTGAAAAAAATGAATTAATGTTATTTCCTGCTAAGTTGTTAGTTACTACTATAATCATAATGTATAGTTTTAAATCACCCTGTAGGCTTTCTATTTCACAATTAATATGACATAGTAAATAAACCCTATGGACAATCTTCCAATCTTCTTTTCCACAAGAAATTCTCCATTTTTAACAAATTTCTTCACTCCTAGTAGTTTTTACTTACTTTGGACATTTAAATATACCATTTGTGGTTGCCTGCTACTTAGTAGTAAGTATAATAAAACATACAAAGATTCAAACACATTGTATTAGTCATTATATTTCCAAACTTTATAGCAAGTGTGTGACACACTTTTAACCTTGTGGCTTTCATTTTAAAATTCCTTCCTGCCTATGGTACTGTGTTACATTTAATATTTAATTAAATAACCTTACTATCAATATATGTAAATGAAATTAACATTATTATAGTGTATGTTATAATTTTAATTTTTATCTTATTTAAGTTATAATTCCTTCGTTTCAAAGGAAACATTTAAAAATATACTTAAACTGTAGTTTTCGTGTAATGTGATCCATGTGCTATGACAAATTTCAGATTTAGCAGCTGCTGACTCTCAACCACGTAACTGTTAATATATATAAGGATCTACATGCTAAGTGTGCAAGTTTCATGTGTGATATCCAAATTCTGTAGCTCCTTCTTGGTTAATTTGAAATTAGTGTGCAGTTTTCCTTATGATATACCTGTAGCTTCTACTTATATTGTCTGCTTGGTTGACTATAGCACTTACAGTGATTTCTTACCTAAATATGCAAAAGTTAGAGAGATGGTTAAATTGTATTTAGGTCTTACATTTATATTTGAGTTAATATTTATTTTTTGTATGGATGCAAAAGAAACACAAGTTTCAGGTATCATCTGCATAGTCAAAATACTGATATTACTATTAAAAACAAAATACAACTGAGTATACGGCAGAAAAAAAACAAACTACAGTAATACTGTAACTAAACAGTTTCTATGAAAAAAAATTACCACATATGGATGCTTTTTGATATCAGCAAAAAATGCATTATTCTTTTATCTTTTAGCTCATTGGCATACGAAGACAACCCTGGAAGGATTTTACATTGCATTCATACGTGTGCAATGTATATTTTATCTCTCTTGATCTAGGTAGGTCAAAGTGCACATTATAACCTATTACAGAGATATATTGGATAATAAATGGAAGCCACAAGCCATGCCTTTTGTAGAACATCCTTCAAAAGCTATAATAAATTCTCTATGACATTTGCAGTTGGATTACTTGTAACCAATAAAACCTCAAGATTTCAGCCTACTGACAGCCATGGCCTCAATGAAGGATTTTAAATTTCTAGATTTGTTTTTTTTATTTTCCACTGTTGAAACTCTGCTTGATTACATATTATAAAATCATTCTAACTTAACTAGGACACCAGAAAAAATATATTAGTTTAAGAACATTCTATTTTATATGCATGATATATCAGTTTCAGAACATTCTATTTTATGTACATGACAATATTTTATATCTAAACTGCATATCTGAATTTGAAAACAAAAAAAACAGCTCCTGAGATTACAATAATGACCTGCTGTTTTATCTAGACTTTTATTGTATGAATACAAGAGTTTGAAAATGACAAATTTCAGATATGAGTACGGAATTTCACAATTTTTAAGTATATATTTGTTTCCATTGTTGTAAAAGTAACTAAAATGTAAAAATTACAAATGTATTAAGTAAGATAAGAAATCCTAAATTAACTTCACTAAATAAATTACTTATGATCAATAATAGCACATATGAAGCCTTATAGCAGTTGTGTAAATCAACACAAACATGATAGTAACCAGATCCATTGTTTAGACAATGTGAAGAGTAATAAATAGTTGAGGAGGTCTAACTATTTATTTGGGTCGTAAAAATACAGAGCATGTAACTATCTCTGGATATGTGTAGTCATTCATAAAACAGATAATGTAATTCTTTTTGTGTTGGCTACAAGGTAATTCAAATCAACGGAGTCTGTATACAGTATTAGGGTAGAGAATATAACATGAAAAATATGAAGTTTTAAAAAAATATATTTTGATATTCATTTAGGAGGTTCTAAAGATTATGAACAGAATTTGAAAACCAATGAGAAGAAAAAGTACTTTTAATCTTAACATTCAGACTAAAGGTTTACTACCATATTTTATGCAGACATATGAACAACATTTAGTTGCACAGTTACATGGTTGTGCAAAATACACAAGCCCATCTTCATTAGGTTAAAGTGAAGCAACAAAATTTAAAGTTTGCAATTTCCTACACTAAAAATGTATTTTTGATAAATACTTACTTCATAAAAAAAACAGCAATTTTTCTCAACTAGCACTGCCCTCTAATGGCACAAATTTTAAATGTACGTCTTTAGCCTTCCACCTTCATCTTCTGCATATCCACATGCAAATGATCATAGAGCAGCTCTCCACCAATAGAAGTGTAATACAATTCCTGTTGTTACCAGTGCCCTGCAAATCACTTTGAAATTGGTCAGAAAACCTATACCATATATCATTCAAAGTGGGGATGCTGGGTGGGAAATGTGAGAAGACTGCACCACTAAAGGCAGTATAATGGGTGACTGCAATACTTTTTATCTTGAAAAGCAGAACTACCTCATCAACTGAGTCAATCAACCAATATCCAACAATATCTAGCAGCATTTGTAATTGTACATCAAGTCTGCAGTCGGAAGAATCTCAATGCCATAGCCCATCAGAGATAAGCAATAATCTGTCTGCTTTATTGTGTTAATTCATGAGCGTATGGTCTGGAACAAACATATTTATGAAGAAAAAAAAACACTAGAGAGAACTATAATGCTCCTATAGAATACTCCATCTCTACAGTGTACCAATCGACAATGTAATTGTTTAGTCCAATATAACAATAAAATGGAGACACACACAACCAACACCTAATAGCATTTGAAATTGTATATTAGGTCCAAGATAGGAAGGACTATGACATAACTGATACGGAGCATAGTCACAGAATGGACAATGCAGATTTTTAATTTAAATAAAAAGTTTACCTGGTCAGGTACCATTTCCATAGTGTGTGATCCATAATACACTAATAAAAAGGCCCTGAAAAAGTAAAAAAAAGTTTGAAAAAAGAGTAATTTTTCACAAAACCGAAACATGAAAATTTAAATGAATAATATAGAAAAACCAGCAAAATTTGTTAACAAAACTGTTACCAAAAAACCAGCATGTCCATATGGTACAACTGGTGGCAAGAAATGACTGACAAATGTAGATGTGAAGAGAGCACTGGTTATAACATGACTGGTATCGCATTCCTATTGGTGGAGAGCGGCTGTGTGATTATTTGTATGTAAATATACAAAAGTGGGAGACAAAAAACATGTATTGAAAATTTGCTCAAATAGAGGGCAGTGTTAGTCAAGAAAAAATATGATGCAGGTGGAGATAAGATATATTACAGGAAGTCTACATTTTATTTACACTTACAGATCTATATGTTATTTATATCCTTTCAAAATTCTTCTGAGCTCTATTTTGATATGTAATCCATTTTTATATTCTTTAACAGCTAACAAAATAAGGCATCTGATTAGTTCTGCACTCTGCTATCAATCATTTTATTAAATAAATCCTTTAGATAAAAACAAACAAAAAGTAGGATTTCATATCATTTTTACATTGAACATTAAATAAAATACATCTTTTGTAGATCAAAATACATAAAAATTAGTTTAAATACTTTATTGAAGTGAATGTTAAAACATGAAAGTTCCAATCTGTTATATCTTACCAAGTAATTGTAAGTCATTTATTTTTCAATGCAAGTTGAGTATTACACTTACCCTGTGAGCCATCTCCCACTTTCCAGCATTGTTATACATTTCTACTGCTTCTTTCATCATTCCAGCTTCAACAAAGAAATGTTCAGCAACCTAAGTGTAACAAAGATTCATTCTATCATAACATCTTATAAAATAAAAATAATATGTAAAACTCAATTGAATCAATAGCTTCTTTTTCAGCAGTGTAAGAAATGTTGGCTACTGGAAGAAAAAATGACAAACTGAAGTATTATACATAAATATTATCATAAAATAGCAATGGTGCATTAAATGTATGTTAGAAACTTCATTAAAAAATATAGGAGTCTGCAGGTTTATAGCTAGGATTATTAATGCATGGTAAAAACCAGTCTTTTCATGTTAATACCTTTCATGTGTTATAAGTTTAATGGCTTTAAAAATTTGAAAATGTCTTTGGAAAGTCCAATAAAAAACTTCATATGAGCACTCACTAGGCAAACACATGTTAAGAAGTTAATGATGAGTCCAAACATATAATGGTGAAGAGAAATTTTATTCTAGACTGAGAGCCCCCTACCAGGATAGTTGTAAGTCTATGAATTTGCAACACTAAAATTGGGGGTTTGATTCCCCTCAGTGGACACAGTGAATAACCTGATAAGGCTATAAGAGAAACACACACAGACAAACATACACTCTAGGCTGAGTTTTATTTTTCTGATTGATCTATCTTTAAGAGCAAATAACTGATAGAAATTAATCCCAATTAAATTAAAACCATTATTGTGGAAAAAAACACGGATATACTTTCATATTTTGGGTATCTGTAAAATTTCAAAAACCTTTTTATATAGAACAAAAATGTTTCTGGAAAGAAAATAGACTCTTTATGGTATTCACCATGGATGACATTGTCTGATGTGCCAAGATAGGGACAAGTGAATTATCATGGTGTGGGTCATTTGTTTAGCTTTACAGGCAGGTTTCTTCCTGTGAACATTTCTTGAAAAGTATTTTAGCATAAAAGTTATTTGTTTCATGACTTTTCAAGAAAAGTGTTTCTTTCTAACAAGCTAATTGCAAAGTAAACTGTACTGCAACAACAACAAAGTAAATTTTCATGCTTATAGTGAATGTTTTGTCAGTAATATTTACATGGGAGTGGTGGGGGGAGCAGAATGTGTCCCGAGTGGTTGAGGGAGCAGAATGTGTCCTGGGTAGTGAGGGTAGCAGAATGTATCCTGGGTAGTGAGGGTAGCAGAATGTATCCTGAGTGGCCTCAGTCCTGTAGTTAGAACCCTGGGAAGCTGTCTTTATAATGCTTTTAAAAGATATGAAGTTTGTATTTTTTGCTTTAGAGTTCTCACAATTGCTAAAAAACAAAAAACAGAGTACATAGTTAATGTTATCTTATTGAACACATTCAAGTTAAAAGATTCCTTGCAAAGGATTCTGGGAAAGAAATTAGAAGCAAAGAAATATTTTAGTCATTTTTTTGCAGTGAACTTGGGCAATGCAGTTGCAACATATAAAATAAGTTTTCCTAATGAGCTCTCCTACCATTTTTCTTGATTTCAAGCTGATATTTTGGTTCAAATGCCCAAAAACACCATCTTAAAATCAAGAAAAATGACAGAACTTGGTTCAAATTTTTATTCCCATTTCTTACATGGCACATTTTTCTACATGCATAATTTCAAGTAATTGCAAAGTAAATTGAGAAACAAAGCAAGCTTAGCAGTTTTGATTTCTGTAAAATATTTTATTAAAACTAAGTAACAATAAAAATTTTAATTTTTTTTGTGGTATGTGAAAAATCAGTTATGTGAGGTAACTTAATGTTACTATGTTCTGCACATATACAAGATATATTGGAAGGTAAATAGGTTAAGAGAAAAAAGCTTAAAACAGTTTTGTTTTACACCACATGTAAAAAACTTCATTTGAAAACAACGTTTGACAATCCTGCCCCTTTTGCTACTTAATTGTTTTTAGTTTCTCAGCACAAGATTAGGTTTTAACTGTAGAATTACCAATGGGGTCCATTGAGTTTTTGAAACGTTTTTTGTAAACTATTTGTCCAAACTGTTTAAAAACCATAACTTTTTTAGTTAGGAGACTCTTATCAACAAATTCTTATTCAAGTTTCTTATGTTTACTATTTTTTGGTTCAAAATTAATACAGTGACATATTTTTTTACAATCCTAATCTATAAACCCTTATGTCAGTGTAATTCAGGTAAAATGTTATTACTATATGCAATGGAAATTGCTAAAAAAAAAAAGCAAATTTACATTGTTTCAAATTTCCCTACTGAATGAATACATGATATAATATTTCCTAATGGACAGACCAAAGAAAAACTGCTGTTAGGTTATCCAGTACATCTGGTGTTCAGATATATAATATTTTAAAATGATTCTTTGTAATTTGTTTAATTTCGCATCATAATTTTGTTTTTAATTTAAGTTTCATGTTCTTTCTTCAAAGACTAGAAGCATTTTAAACAATTCACAAGGCACAATAAAAATTAACTATATAAGAAACTAAAACATAAAGGGATTTTTACAAATACTATTTCTTCAGCAAATGTTGTTTATAATCTAAAGAATAAACTTTACAGAGTGGTAGAAACACCTTTAAAATTCATACATCAGGTTTAAACTAATTATACCTCATATTCCCCAGTTGAAGCAAAGTGCTGTGCTAGTTTGTGATAATATCCAGCTACTGCAGAAGGATCATCTATAACTTCAATAATCTGTACTGCTTTCTTCCATTGTCGAGCACTGACTGCTGCATCTAAAGCTTTCACTGTTTTTCTAAAAGAGAAAAAAGGGTTTAAAAAAGAAACTAGAATATCTGTTAAAACGAAACTCTTCATGATGTGAACAAATAAACAAAATCTGAAGAAATATTTTAAATATTTAGAAGATATATGAAAGCAAAAAAAAACACCAAAAACATATGTACAACTAAAAACAAAATTTCCATGCAGTCTCTATAATTTCAGTATTTCTCTCACTAGTTTATTAAAATATGATTTAATTTTCTTACCCAGCTTCAATATAATGGTTAATAGCAGCATCTAGCTGTTTCATACTAACTAAATGGTCTCCCCATTCTTCTTCCAAACTGACCACATCAGCAGGTGAAGCTAATCGTGCAAGTTCTACAGCTGTGAGAGTAGAAATAAGAACTGAATTCAACTAAGGGAAACTAAATCATCATGTAAAAAAGTAATAAATATGAAACAAAACAGAAAAAAAAAAAAGAGTTGTATTTAGAAGTGATGAATAAATGTTGCAAAGCAGCAACTATACCAATAACATCACAAGACAGCAATATATGACATTTTACATCACATAAAGCATTTTTACACCTCCTTTATAAATGGGTGACAAAAATACTTTAGGCCTAAGTTCATACACCTCATGGAGTGTTGTTTTATATGATTTTTACAGTGTTACTTAAATTCAAAGAAAATTATTTAATATATATTGTCACATCTTCAAATCATCTTTGTTTAACAGCTTCAAGAATAGACAAATTTTTAACATTAACATTTATGTAAATTCAACACTTTTTTTCTACAAGATAATGTAGTTTCTATAACAATACAAGAGTTCAAAGTAGATAATTAAGAGAAATGAAAATATCTTCTTTAACCTTGAATACTTCTAGGACAGCAATGTTTTACTATTCTAAATACATTTCTCAACTGTGATTTGTAATTAATAATGATTTATGGAAGAAATTATAAAATTCTACTCCTAAAACAGTAGTTTGCTATAGTTTTACAACTCGTTTTAATTTCAGTTTCACAATGACTAAGCAGATTACATTTCACACAAAATAGAGACCACACTGGAACAGTGGATAATTCATAAAACTGTACAAAAACACTCCTGAAAATTTAGAAATTAATCTCTTATCTAATCTCTATTTACCTTAAATTATGAAAGACTTCAACTAAATAAATTGTACACTTTACTCCTTAAAATGCTACAATTGGATTTATCCAACTTGAAATTTATAGCCATTTGGTGCAACTAGTGGATATATCCCACATCATTACAAAATCTTTTCCTCGCAGTGTGACAATTAGGATATTCAAACATCCAAGAATTTCTTTCCAGAGTACTGCACATGTGTATAATACTAAGCAAATGTTGAACTAAATGATTTTATTATTGAAAATGTACAAAAAAAGTTAATATTCAAGCTTCATTTGTTAGTAGGTAACTGATGCATTTTAAGTACCCACCCAAAATTTAATTACACATTCAAAGGTTAAAAATATTACTCTTTCTTATGTTTTCTAGAATATTGTCTTGGACTTTTAATGCAGAAATATCAAAGTTTACTTATATTATAAGAAAATATTATATCTTTTAAACTTTATGGCAAAAAATTCCAAAATATCATTATTGCTTGTTACTGCAAAACATGTATGCATTTTATGTAACATGCCACTGTTTTATGAATCTCTTCAGGTTTTTTTCTTAAGCATTTTCCAAACTACAAATCACTATTTCCTTACTTTCAATTACAAGTACAGAAAATGAAGTTTTGTTAAGGTTTATGTCTAAAGAATTATTTTGCATAACTAAGTGTGTATATATATATGAGATTGTTTGTGCTAATGAACAGCAAGTACAAGTTCAAAGTTTTAAAAACTTGAAGTGGAAAATTATTTTGTAACTCATAAAATCAATATATAAATATAAAAATAATTTAAACAAAAAACCTTATGTTTTCTTAAGAGTTACTAAATAATATATATATATATATATAATTATTATTTATCTTTCTCTGTCTTTCCAGAAAACAGACAAGACCCATCAAAAATAATTCCTGTTCAGTTTTCATTCATTATGATAAGCTGTTTTTGAAATTATAGATTAGATTGAAAGTCAATTGATTTGTTTTTAATGTGTTTCAGCTTCTTAAAGGCAAAGAACAATAAACTAGAACTTATCCAAATGAACTATATGGTAAAGTTACTTTCTGACCATTCTGCATTGTTTCAGTTACCTCGACTGAAAACTTTTCCCCGTCGATAAGATTCCATTGCTTTTTCATAGTTATTGACCTTTTCAAACAGTTCACCTGCTTGCTCAAAAAACTCTCCCTTTAATAAAGCAGAAGAAATCTTCTGCACAAGTTCAGAGTTTCCAGCAAGAGCAGGAACTACAGCTACAAGTCTTGCTCCCTTAGCAGGAAGTCTAGCCTTCAAGTAGAGGTCAATTGCACCATGAAAGTCTCCATCTTTTTCTTTAAGCTAAAATAAAAAAACCTTCATATTAATGAATCTACACACCAGTGTGGCTTCAATATCACTTGTCAATTTAATAAGATATTTATTTATATGTAAAGTTTTAAAATTTTCAAATAACATTACCATTTAAACTAATGTACAGTATCAGAGTCACATTCCAATATGGTACTGTGTTTACCAATGTGGTGAATATAATTGTGGAATGCTATGCAAACAGCATCAGTTTCTACCATGAACTAGACTGCATGATGCATCAATTATAACTGTAGCTCTAGTTAGCCAGATATAAGACAATGAATATATGAAACATCAGGTATTGTTAATTTTAACATGCCTACCATTACTGGTGAAGTAGAGAGCTGTTCAATGTAAAGAACTGGTATCATACTTGTGATAGCATGAAAAGCTAGCTTCCAAACTCTAATACAAATACTATGACAATGTGCAATACTAAATGTAACCAATTTTATTCTTTCACTACAGGCTGGGTTACAGGGACTGCCTTTGTAACCATTTTGTTCTTGTTATTGTATTCATATTATAACTTTTAATACATATATATACATATCTTCAAAAAATTTAGCAAACTTTTATTAACCACTAGAAGTCTTTTGTACACAAAAAAACAATTTTTAAATGAAATAATTTTTACTAAATAATTGTCTCTGAATATATATAAAAATATTATTTCTATCTACTAGCCCAAGTACAAAATTATTTCCACGTTAAGATTAAAAGTACTTTTCTTCATTGCAAAAATTTTAAATTTTATTTTCTTCATTTATAAAATCTCCTAAATAAATTTCAAATATTTTTATTTGTAAACTTTATGTTTTATCTACCCTAACATTATACAAAGTTGGTTAATTAAACCGATCCTTGTAACTATAAAAAAAAAATCTAAATTACCCTTTCTTTCTTCTTTCTAGAATGGCTTCAAATTTTAATATGAAACTACATTTGTTTATTCTAAATAGCTTTACACTCATAACATTATACACCTATTTGTTTTTAAATTTTATTGTTTGAATACCCTCTCAACTCTGATTAATTATTAACTGCATATTACCCGTTTGCTTGCTTTTTGTTATAAACTGTTGACAACACATAACTCTTTCATATTAATGGAAGTACTCCACTGAATATTTTTTATTTCACCGAATAATGCATCAAAGAACACAGAATAATAACCTTCAAAAAACCAAATTATGTCCAACAACTATCATAATTTTTATATCTTTCTAACTACACAATAACAACCATTAAAAATTAATTTAATGTTATTGATTTGTTTCCCGTGAAAATCAAGATTGAACTGAAAGCAAAACTGACAATTCTCTTAACAAAAAAAAAATGTAATATCATATGCCACTTAATAGTTGATAATCTTGCCTTTCTTTTGGTTATAAATAACATAGTATTGAATGACAGAGAGAATTATTCAAAATATCTGAGAGATAGGAGGTGACAAGCAGTTGTGGCAAGAGAGATCTGGTTGTCTATTTCATGGCTTTGTAACCAAATAAGATTGAAGGCTATGAAAACAGTGCTTTCCCTGACTGATGATGATACTGTAAAAAGTAATTTATGTTAAATTTTATAATTCTTAGGGTGCTGGTAAGTGGATCAAAGAAGAGAGGATGTCAAGACACCAAATGTCACAACTGTCACATTAGGAGGATGTCAAGACACCAAATGTCACAACTGTCACATTAGGAGGATGTCAAGACACCAACTGTCACATTAGGAGGATGTCAAGACACCAAATGTCACATTAGGGGGAAATTCTGGATGTTTTTTTAATACAAGAGAAAGAATAAAAGAAAGAATTTAAAACTTATACACTGTTAAAATATCAATTATAATTATGTTTTCTGTTAAAAAGTAATTTAAATCAATTTTGAATGTAACTCACTAAATCTCATGACATGCATGGCAAAAGATGCACATGGATTAACATAACTACCAAAGTTAATTCAATACACTGAGTTAACAAAAACATGTGTTTGTGTAACAAGACTCATTCAAAATACAATTACTGAAAATTTCATTCAAGGAATGATAATTCAGGTTTATAATCTGATAGATTTTTGTGAAAATGTTTTAAATGTTCATGATCTTTCCTTTCACTCATCAGATTTGAAGGAAAATAATAACATTCAAGTTTTTTCTTCTAAGGAATTAAATTTTAAGAAGCAGTTTTCTTTTAATTATATAACTTATAAAATGATTAAACCTCTCCAGCTTTTTCTTCTTGCCCTGAGTCTAACAGCCACTGGTAGTAGTTTCTTTCAAAAGTTTCCAGTTCAGGGTGATTCTGAAGAATATAAAACAAACAACAGCATTCATGCACAGATGGTTTCAAATAACTGTTTAATCGTTTATCATAATTCAATACTTTCTCAATTCTAAATGTAACACAATAATAAATACATAATATTTACTAATCTGAAAAGTATACATCTACAAACTGAGCTCACACCTTGCCTAAAATGAGTCAGGCAATTTCATCAAAGAACTGACTTTGGTTACCAACACATGAAACACATGTACTTTGAATGATCAAAAATCTAAATTATGACTATGAGAAACAACCTTACAAAGCCCTACAAATTGATACACGTACAAAAACTTCATTATTAAAGCAAGATGTTCTCATGCATGTTTACTATTAAGCGTTTTATCATGGACGTTGATATACTTTAAAATTGGAAATTAACTGACATTTCACTTCAAAAGACACATTATTTGTACATATTTCTAACTTTAGCACAAGTTTAAAAACATTAGTTTTACTTGTTTTTTATCTTTAAAACAAACTAGCACAAATCAGTTCTTTTCTTATAAACCAATGTTTCAATTAACATAATTTTTTAATTTAAATTGCTTTCCATCACCTTTTGCCTTGTGAGTAATTAATTATACTTTTTATTTCTTTAATATCGATTAAATACGCAACTTCATCTTATATTTAATATACCACATATCCACATAAAAATGAAACATATGTTACTAATTTAAAAAAAAAGAAAAAGAAATTTTAAGCCCATAAAAACACGGGTCCTGGAGAAAGATCATACATTTTTTCTACATGCTGAAGTTGGGTGATGATTTTTGTAAAACTTCTTAGTACAATTAATCATTTAGCTGAAAAATATTCCCAAGAATCATATTTATTACTAAAATATTAGTAGTTCAAAAATGAAACTACATAAATTATTTAACTCCAATTAAAACTTTTGAGAGGCAGGATAACTGAAAACAAACATATTTGTATTCTACAACAAACAGAATATTGATTAATCTGAGGCTTATAAAATTCTAAAATCCATATTTTAAACGTCATATGTACACCATATTTACAGTTGTGAAAACTTGAAAAACAAAGAAAGGAACAGCATGAGTGCACACAATTATCACAATACACAACACTCTTTATCCATGTTTTCACTTAGGAACAATGTAATAAAATTACCACTGAAGAAACTTTACCCTTGATTCAGCTAATTCAAGAGCATCATCCCATTTGTGTAGCTCCTGGTACATGGCCATAGCCTCTTCAATGTTATTCTGTTACAAAGTAAAGTTTGTCTTTCTGAATACAGTTTATCATTATCTGATAATCCATGAATCCCACACAAATAAATAAAAAGATATTTAATCTGTTAGATCAGAAAATCATAAACATCAAAAGCATATTACCATAAAGTACCTAATTACAGATAAATCACAGAGTCAACAGATCAATTCTTCGGCACCTACTGTAAACAATCACCACATTATCAATCTAGAAACATATTTTAAAATGTAAAAACTGCTTACTTGCATATGCTGCTTGGCAATTTTATAAAAACTTATCTTTTTTTATGTTATATATATATATATATATATATATTTGTTGAGAAAATTAATAGTGATAGAGACAAATAAATTAAAACAAAATCAAAAGAAAGGACTGAATAAAAAAAAACAAATCTAAACTTGTGACTAATTATATTAGTGTGTTACAATCAAAAACAAGTCTAAATAAAAATACATAAAAATACAACCACTGCACCAATTTAAAGGACCCTTGGGTACAAGTTAAAATGTGGGATATAAAATGTACCTTAGGTTTTGGAGGTGACTGAGGAAGTAAAATCACACTGTGGAAGGGTTACACCATCTATCAGTAAAGTGAAAAATAGCAAAAGATGTTTCACATGTCTTCTTCTAAATACTTTTTAACCTATTACTTACATAACTGATAAATGGTGTATCTCCACTGCAATGTGGATCTTACTTCCACAGTTACCTCCAAAACCTAGGGTACATTTTATATTCCACATTATAGCTTGTACCCTGTGATCCTTCAAATTAGTGCAGTAATTTTTTTCAGCTTATTTTTTATCATAACAAGCAAATATATATATATCTTCACTGGTAAATATTAAAACATATGCCCCAATACTAAATTACAACATTGTTGTCACAGCATTAAACATACCAAAAAATATATTAATAGATTTAAAAAGCTAAAGGAGTTTTTTATACATATATCACAGAATTATTCCTATTTAAAAAATATGAGGAATACTCACCTGTTCCAAGAATATTCCTTCAGCTTCTTTAAAATGTTTCTCCAACATAGCCATTCGAGCTCGCACCTTATAGTGATCATAACCATCTCCACCCTTGAAAAGTTAATAAGTAAAACACACTAAGCAACAATTATTAAAACTATGGTCACCAATATTACAGTATACACCTATTAGCAGCATTACATATTATCTTGAGCACATTGTACTGCTGTCTCTTTATACAATTTATGTATGTATGAAATTCACCATAGGGATTTCATAAATAATATTCACTATATAAAAACTAAAACATTTATTAAAATGGTAACAATTTTGTACCATGCCCAGAATATGTTGTATTCCCCTTTAATTTACTTTATGCTTGAAATGAAATGACATATGTTAGTATATCTTAAGATTGTGGTAAACTGAAACTGATAATTGTTAAATACTTATCAAATGTTTATTTATTATTTAATTATTTTAAAACTGACCTCTTAAGATAAAGATTTTCATGACATAAATATCAATGTTCTGTAATCTGAAGAAAAGTTCACAGTCCATATTAACTAAGCACAAGGACTGTTTCTAATTCCAGGATATATTCAAATAGCATGATGATACATGTACATAGAACTAACTCTGATTTAAGTATTAAGTTTACTACTCCAGTTTCTTACTTGGTATGTTACTTATGTGATAATCCATCACTATCTAGAAAACATCTTACAGTAGTTTTTGCAGCTTCTTCAGCCATGTCAATAGTTTCTCGCAAGAATCGAGCTTTTGCAATATCACCTAATGCAGCAAAACATCGTTCAGCAACAGGCAACAGGCGTGACTGTAATGCCATATGTCCCAGAGAATGCCACATAGCTTCTGTTTCTTCTGTAAGTTCCAATGTTTCTAGAAAGGATACTGCTCTGAAAAAAAACAACAGAAAATTTCTGGTTTCACAAGCTGATTAGTGACACTCCCAAGACATGGAGCATATATAAACTTATTCTGATATTATGATCTTTAAATTTATTTCTTATCATATTTGTTCAATATCAGCACATTAGCATCTCTCTCAATCTTTTCCCAACCAAACCATCATTAAATGATGCAGGAAAATTGAATCAACATAATTCAAACCTCCTGTTACTCCCCACCCAATCTGCAACTATTTGTTGTACCGTATTTTCCACCTAATAAGCAGAATTTCTGGCCCTAAATTGTGGACCTGATTTTTGGGGGTCAGCTTATTGGCCAATCACCCGCTTTGGACCAAAAAATACCGAAGACCAAAATCGGTCCCAAAATCATACCTTTGATCTCACAGTTATGGCAGAGTTATTTCAGTTGAATAAACTTTATTTATTCATCCATTTTCTTGTACATGGATGATCACTCCTTTTGGAAATTTCTCCTTCTTAGGAAATGTTTTTCTTTTGAAAATTACCACAGGTGGTAATTTTGTCCCATCAGCAAAGCACGTTAAGACTACAGTGAAACGTTGTTTCTCGTGGCCCGTTGTCTTAACCCAAATGGTTTTCTCACCAGCTTTGTTAACGGTTTTGTTTCCAACCATATCGAATGTGTGTTTTAGCACACATTCTGCTTTCTTCCATTGACGGACCTGTTTTTCATTCACACAGTAATGGCAAGCGGCATTCATATTTGAGGTTTTTAAGGCTAGCTCTACTACTTTCAGTTTAAAAGCAGCATCATAACACATTCTTTTTTTTTGCAGGTGTAGACATCTTTGGCTTTTGACGGTACAATGATAAACTCCCACTACATACCCCTGGTATTTATACCCTGGGTTAGTGATTTTAATTACTGAGTAAAAATTCTGGAATTTCATTAGTTACCTAATTAGCCAATAATGAATGACATATCGATTCCATCTCTATCTCAATACGACACGTTCTGCTTTACTACAAAAAACCAATGATCACACACAACATGCATGCTGATGCTGAAACGAGATTAAGAAATCATTTTGAAGAAACTTGTCAATTCTTAAAAATGGCCTCGGCTTATTGGGCGGTAATAAGCAAAATCCCTCATTTTCAGAGCTGAAAATTGGCCTCAGCTTATTAACCGGAAAATATGGTATTTTATTTTATATTATTGGATGAAATACTGCATTTAATTTTCTCTTTTGCATGTTATTTCTTATGCAAAAGTAAAGAATATCTACAACAGATAACTACTGGCATTATTTTCATTCATATCCCCAAAACATACATTTTTTTCATATTCATTAAAAAACAAACATAAAAAATACTTATTAAATAACACAATTTTTTATAGCTACTACTACAGATTTTGTGAATGCACATTGACTCTGTCTTTCTAGCATAACTGATTAAGGACAGCAAACTTACTTTACCCGAAGAACAGCTATCAGTGAATACAGAAGATCACAGACATTTCTTGTAAACTTATCATGCTAAAACAAGTTTTAAAAATCAGTATAACAATTTGATACAAAAAATGCAATAACATGTAAGTAAAATTCAATTGCATAGTAGCAGAAGGTTCTCTGATAATAAGCATCCATATATCCATTATAATCACATCAGTCATAAATTATATAACTACCTTATCAATACACTTTGATTTAATGTTTTTTCAATATCTAAGGTTGATGAACATGATTAGCTTCTGTATACAAATAACCCACACATTTGAACTACAATAAAAAGGTGTCAATTCCAGAATAATAAGAATATTCATTTTTTACATTAAATTAACTTGGGTGATTTGAGTATGAAAATGGTTGGTTGGTTGATTTAGCGTTTTATGGCACAAAGTAGCTTGGCTATTTGTGCCAAACATCTGGTAAAAAGTTAAAATGAAAATAAATTTAGTAAAATTCAGAAAAGTAAATTAATGTAAAACAAAACAAACAACATATAAACAACATAAAATCAATATTTACATCTGGTCCACAATATTAAGAGAAAAACTACAGTAATACAAGATATAAAGGGCTTTCTATAACATAATTGTAACTATCGTAACTCGCTAGGAAGACTAACAGGTAAGTATAAAAGTCAGCATCAGTCACCTTAAGTTGGCCTTTCCAGTCCTGGTAAAAATATAAAATTTTTAATTTAAAAGTAAATTTACTAAAATTCATATAAAGAAATTAAGGTAAAAAAACAAAAAATACACATAAATAGCAGAAAAAGTACAGTAATTCAAGTTGTAAAGGACTTTCTGTAGCATTACTTGCCAGGAAGACTGACAGGTAAGTACAGAAACCACTGTCAGTCACCTGAAGTTGGCTTTTCCAGTACTAGTTCCAAGTGATTTGACGATATGGTTATTTCCAAAAAGGAAAGTAATAGAAAGGTTTTAAAAGACGTGTAGCAAAATTATAATAACAACTCACCAGAATGACTAACAGGTAGTTCAAACAGCAGCATTAGTCACCTGAAGTTGGCCTTTCCAGTTCTAATTTGAGTTATTTAATGTTATGGCCAGTTTCTAATTTCAAATTGAACTAGATGAACTGTGATTTTTAAAAGGAAGCCACATTAAAAAGGTGTAAAGTATAAATTAAAAAAACTTAAATGGCATTAAAAAGATTAAAGGGCCTTTAAAAAAACTAGAAAAATTACCAAGGTGGACAGTGTTGCCATCACCAATAACACTGTCTAATTTTTTGGATAAACCTTTGGACAGAACATGTTTAAAATGGTGCCATCGTTGAGAGTCATTTACAATGGCAAGACAGTAAAATGTGGCTTATTGTGATCTGAGTGTTACACAAACTACACACTGGTGCATCAGTTCCAGATAAAAGAAAACAATGCATAGTCTAGTTAGAACAACTTCCTCTTTCCAATCCTTATGGAAGCAAGACGGCCAAATTCCAAAATAGGGTTTTATTTGGAAAAGCTTGTTTTTGCATTGCTCACTCCAAGTTGACTGCCATCTGGCATGAAGCCAAGTATTGAATACAATGCTATAGTCCATGTAATGGACACGCACAGAGGTGATAGTGTCAGATCAGATAGACTTAGCTACAGTGTTGGCGAGCTTGTTCCCACAAATACCAACGTGGCCCGGCATCCAGAAAAACTGGATAGAAGCTGATGTTAAAGAGAAATGGGCCAGTCAGTTTTGAATCTCGGCAAGAACAGGGTGTGAATCGATGTGAAGCAATTCCAGGGCAAGTAGAGAACTAAGCAAATCAGTATAAAAATGTGCAGTTTGAGTACTGCTTAGTTTCTATGTGATCCAGTACAAAAGAACTGGCATACAGTTCAGCAGTGAACATAGAAGCTGAAGAAAGGATCCTGCGTGCAACCACCGAACCACAACAAACTATGGCAGAGCCCACACAGTCATCTGATTTCGAACTATCTGCATAACAGGAATGGAAGAATGGTTTGAAAAATGTTCACCAAATAAAAGACAGTATTTCCAATCAGGAGTGTCTACATTTCTCAGATGACTTAAGGACAGGTCACAATTGGGGACTATAAGAAGCCATGGTGGGATGGGCTGACCAGAGGATACAGCAATGCTATTCAAGAACAGACCCAATTTATCTAACTGTGCCTGGATATAAAGACCAAAGGGAGCAATGGCAGACCATCTGTTCTTAAAAGATATGGCCCACTGAAGAAGAAATACACAACCCCAGGTGGGATGCTTTGGTAAGGCAAAGTTTCAAAGCATATAGTAAAGACACTTGCAAATGGCAGAGGTGTAAAGAAGCTTCATGAGACTATGTATAAGCTCTGAACTGGGGAAGTGTAAAAAGCCTCAGAGCAGAGCCAAAATCCTTGATGATGAATGGAGTCTAACATCTTTAAGGCCAATGGTCTGGCAGAACCATAGACCAGTGATCCACAGTTGAGTTTCAATCAAATAAGAAAATAAGACCATGATATATCTTTAGCATAGAATGTCAATCCGTTCCCTAAGTGGTGAAGAGAGGACATAAAGGATGTTCAGTGCTCTTGTACATTTGACCCTAGCTGCTTGATGTGTAGTATTAAGGTCAACTTACAGTCAAAGATAAGCCCAAAGAGCTCTGTCTCAGGGACCACAGGCAGCACAACTTCACCAATACAGAGTTCAGGATCAGAACGAATACCCCACTGGCAGCAAAAGTGCATACAAATGGTTTTAGAGAGAGAGAGAAGTTAAAGCCATTTGCTGTGGTTCACTTCAGTAAATAATTGAGGGCAGTCTGTAGCTGCCACTCAGTATATCTCATGTTCGACAACTGAAACGAGATGTGAAAGTCATCGACATAGAGCCCGTTTGCAACAGTGAGAGGAAGTTGTTCAGTGATGGCATTAAATTTTATAATGAAAAGTGTGACACTCAGACATAGCCCTGAGAGACTCTAAGTTCCTGTAGCAAAGAACGAGAAACTGTCGAACCTGCATGAACTTGGAATTTCCCGTCCATTAAAAATTTTAATAAAAATGGCCATGTAATCCATATTAATGGAGGTCTTACAAAATGCCATACCTTCATGTTGTCATTTGAGAAAGGTTTCTCTGATTGATTTTCAAGAGGAATAGCAAGAAAAGCCAGAGATAGATGGCACAGCATGTTATAGCATATACCATCAGGACCAACCAAGGTACTGCCAGACTGATGAAGGGCCAGTTTGAGTTCTACCAATGTAAAGGGACAATTACGGTCATAGTGACAATCAACTCAAAAGGAAAGAGGTGATCATTTTGCCTGAGTCATGATGGCTAAGAAGGTGAAAGAAGAAGCAGAAGTGCTAGATACCTGGCAAAAGCTTCCACCTAGAGTATCAGTGGTGCTCAGGAAATCAGCTACTTCCTGGCCATCAGAGAGCAAGATCGAGAGGAAGGACAGAATTATATTGCCCACTAACCTTTTGAACCTTGTCTCATATAACTTTGGGACTAGTGGAAGAAGATATGCTAGTTCTGAACTTAATCCAAGATTCCTTCTGGCTTTGTTGGGAATGAATAATTGTTTTGCATCTTGAGGTGGGAGATGAAGATGTATCCGAGGAAATGCTTGTACCTGGAACCAAGGGATTTTGATCTTGGGGTTTGTTGGAATATATGTAAGGGACAGAGATAGGTGAAGCTGATTTCTCAGCTTTTTTTAACCATGAAGGTCAAAAGACTTCATTTGTTTGAAGAATGATTCTTTTGGAGGCACAGAAAGACCTGTCTGCACTACCATTGTAGTCGTGGAATGAAGTGCAGCAGCATATGTCTGAAATGAAGTGGTGGGCAGCAACTTTTGAGCCTCAGGGTAAGTAATGTTATGATTCATTTTCAAACGCTGTACATCTTTTTCTTCCAACCATTTTGGGAAACAACAAAAGTAGGACAGATGAGAGCCATTGCAATTGACGCAATGAGAATCCATTTCACTCGTAAGCATTATGGTCCTTGCTACCACAACGAGCATGCATCAAGGAACCACAACATGATACCTTTGAGTGCCCAAACCACTGACACTGGAAACATCGGAGAGAATTTGGAATGTATGGCCGTACACTGCAATTAAGATAACCTGCCTTGATGGTGGTTGGTGGAGGTGGTGATGTCATTGTCAGAATGAGGATTCTGGTTGGCATTGTAATTCCATCTTTGCGAGTGGATATATGCCTCACTGCTGAAACTCCTTGAGTGGAGAAACCAGAGAAAATCTCTAACTCAGGGATGTTCTTCAAATCCCTCTCAACAATAAATCTTGATCATGAATTCAAAGTAGCATGAGGTGTAACTTCAATAGGTATATCCCCAATTGCCTTTGAATGTGAGAGAAGTTCACAGTGTTAAGATGTAGATGTTTCCACCAATATGTCCCCAGATCGAAGCTTCTTTAGTGAATTTAAAGAAATAGTAAGTCCCTCCAGTCCATTCTGAATGAAAAAGGGAGATATTTGCCCTAACGGTTTTTCTGAAAGAGAATGTAGGATAAGAAAATGAGGTACAACAGGTATTACAGATGTTGAAGATTGCTGCTCAGAATCTTCAAGATGTGGTCATTTACCTATGAACTACTTTTTCACCATTTTATTTAAGTTTTTATTTGGAAGGTCCATAATAAAAGAAGGTATACTTCGGTGCCCACTAACTCCTCCCTCCATGGAGACCTACAAAGGGATGCACAACAATGTCAAACAAGGACACTGCTGCAACGCCAAGGCTTCATAAGCACTATACTTTGCAAACACCAGCATCAGATACAATGTCCACAACACCTGTTGAAAACATCCAACACTGGTACTTGGTTGACCCTAGCTTGAGTGGACTAGCCAACTGACCCAAGGCGGGCCACCCCAAGGCTGCTCGTCTACAGGAATTCAAAGCCAAAGTGGTGTGTTAAAGTTGGCTCCCTCAACCACCAGGATCCTCTCCTCCTCTTCATGGGTTGCCATGCACAGCAAACACATGTGTGGATGTTTAGATCCTAGAGGAAGTAAACTGAAAGAAAAGAACTTTCCTTAGGAGGTCCCCTCACCACAACAAATAAATAAAAAGTGAAAAGACACTTAAAAGCAGAAATTTAACATAAAATATAAAAATAAGTGTAAGAAAGAAAACATCCACTATCTACAACAATTCTCAAGAAATAAAACTCCTTTGATTATTATTAATCATTGAATGCAATAAAAGTAAGGACAAAAGGTACCTGTTAAAATCTCCATCATCAATAGCAGTTCCAAATTCTATTAGCCCTTCATCTAAAACATATGGTACTGTAGTAACCCCATCATTTACAAGCACTTCTGTTTTCCCCTCAGATCTTTCCACATCAATAACTTCACCCTAAGAAGAAAAGGTTTTAGACAATGATAGAAAATCTAAATCACTAAACTAAAGGAAACCCATATCCATATTTCTTATTGTTTTAATCCTATAACATTTACCTTCACAAGAAACTCATGCAATGTGTCATTTACAATATTTAAAAACACTACACATTTTTATCTTTTAACCCCTATTATTACATAAGTGTCACAAAGAGTATTTGTTAAAATATCACTGTAGCAAGAATCCCTTTTAACATGAGTCTTGTCCTTAATTTTTCACAAGATATTCAAATATGATTTTGAAAAAAAAAGGAATGCAAAAGCAATTAAAAAGCTTAATAATATCAATATTACATGATTCCTGTCACTGTGAAGTGAATCATAGACTTCATCAATTCAATAGGGTGTTCACAGCCACAACTATGTGCCATTTTAACTTATACAATTAAAAATAGACTTCACAATGTTTGTCTTCATGCTTAAATGTAGAGAATCCATATTCAGATTTAACCCCATTTTCATACAATAAAATTATGCATTTGGCACTATAACAAAATTATGATATATCTAGTCATCAACATTAATGAATACTCCTATGAAACAGTCTTACTAATGCCACAAAATATATGAACTTCATCCTTCTAGTTTTTGTGCTGCCATATATGCTGATAAAATTAATTTCCCATCATTTTATATTGGTTAAAACACTCCTTGAAAAAAAAAAGGATTGACCAATTGAAATAGTCTTTATGTTCACTAGACTTCAATCTCATTCAGCATGTATGAGATGCTCTTTAATACTATGTTACCTCCAAACAAATGGCTCCAGGCACAAAAGTTGCTCTGAAAACAACAACAACAGCAAAAAAACAGTCAACACGATAACCTCAGGACCTTATTAATACTACTTTTAAAAATACAACTTTAGTGTCAGGCTGACGTTACTGTTGACAACGACTAAACTCTATATTAAAGGAAAATATTATGAAATGTACTGAATAAAAATTAGCTTCACCAAATATTCTTTTAAAAGAGTAGACTGAATGACTAATCATCTACACTTTAAATCATACAATGAGTCATCAAATGCTTTCTGCATAAAAATCAATAAAAAGGAAGAAAGAAATTACTTCATAGCACTGTTTTTGTCATGGTTAAAGTAACTTTAATTCCAGTTGCCCTTCAACTGTTTTTTACAGTATACACCACTGATTGCATCATCTAAGAAACAAGCAGTTTAAACAGATAAATAGGTTAAAAGGTATTTGAGATTTTCTCTTTGGTTTGTAGTGATATTATTACATTGAAACAGTATCACTCAATTGACTTGAACCTTAAATGTGTGTTCCTTATTTCAATGGCTCTAGGAAACTTATGTATTGTGCTTTTGTCTATCAAAATATCTTATTATCATTTTAATGTATTCCTGTGGGTAAGAATTTTTCTTAGAAGACTTTTCAATTTTTTTTTAAGTCTCCTTCCATCCTTCTTCTTCATTACAAACTTTATCATTCTTATGGAGATAAACAATAACTACACCTCTCTTTACTGCAGGGAGATGACATAAACAGAAATATTTGTTACTATTTTTCCATCCTTGATATGAAATGATGGTATCTAGAAATAGCAAACATCTATCTGGTATGGCATATGTAAGTGTAAATTGTATTAACATATGGACTATATTCACGAACTTGTGGAAACTAGTAAGTTATCCTAAATTAATGTTCCATACTCTAAATACATCATCTATGAATCTGCAATAGAAAAATGGGCCTATATCCCTTCTGTTTTCCAAGAAGTAAGAGTTTTCAGTTCAAGTGTATGGATACATACTCCAGCCAGAGGTACTATTACTTCATTCCCTTAATTTTTTTTATAACATTCTCTATTAAATCTTGCATATTCATTACCAGACACAAACCTCAGAGCTTATTTTAACTTACTGAAAATTTTAAAATTTCTATGTATTATTTATCTTTTCTTATCATGGTCATAACACAATCTACTCCTTTTAGGATACTAGAAGATAACTGAACTACATCCATAGTAAACAAAATAGAATTATCAATATGAAGGTATGAGTTACTACATAACTATTCAAGAAAATGATGTATACTTTCAATATGAGCAGAGTCAAGGTTCAGTAGGTCAAGAGCCTACCCAAAACCCATTATACACTTTCCATCAAAAATCTCAGGGGTAACTCAAACATATGCTCTTCAGGATGGTCACACAATTTAGGGACTTGAGTGATATACAGTTTTAAACTGTTCACTATTAATGTTTTTCTATTCCTTCTTTCAAAAATTCACATTAGGCTAATTTAGTTACATTGTATTGACCATGTTAGCTAAAATCTCAAATTTTTATTTAAAAAACTTTGTCTTATTCGGTTTTTATAATTTACTGATAACAACACATTGCTCTTTTACACTCTCATCATAAGCTCAGTCAATCAGACTTACCATGTAACCTATTTGTACTTGTTCAACATCTTTATAAATTTGATACTACTAACTTTCAATATATTGTGTATATCTTCACAAAAGTTGGCAGTCTTTCAATAAACCTTATACATTTTTCACAAACTAAAAATCATACTTTTTAGTGAAGTATTTTCAATAAACTAAAAACAAAAGTTTTGTCCTTGAATATACCAGGTATTTGTTTTTAATATTCCACATGTAAAGTGATTTCAATGTTGAGGTTAAAAATACTTTCTTCATCTCAAAATTCATGTAATCTCTAAAATCTCCTAAATACATTTCAAATGATTGTTTTAACTAAACTTCTATAGTTTATTTGTTACTTTCTCTACCTTAATTCTATTTAACCAACCTGGTAACCACCAAAAAATAAATAAATACAAGCAAATTTAAATTACCCTTTATTTTCTTCCTAGAATGACCTAAAGGTTAACGTAAAACTACTTTTGTTTATAATAAGTAGCTTTAAACTCTTAACTTTATACATCTATATATATTAAATTTTATTCTTTAGTTACCTATTGTACCATTATAAATTGTAAACTACTTGTGGAACATGCAGCTTATATTATGTTATCAAATTACCTTACTCTCAAAATACTCCGAGCTGCTTGCATGTGGACCTAATGAAATATTATTATTGTTTATTTCACCTAATCTAATCTTAACTAACTTAAAGAGATCCATATTTTTACATTTTAGTTACTGTTATAATAATAAATAAAGAATAAAAATGAAAAGCAAGAAACAAGTTACTTATCTGAGTATTCTTTTAACTGTTGATAGCACTTAACCCTATGTTCTCATACCAATGGTAGTAGTGCATTAAATAATTCTTATTTAATTAAATAATGCACCAAAAAACCATATACAAAAAACGTGCAAATATCAGACAATTTCATCAAACAATAACAGTTTTACTGGCTTTCTAACTATGAAACAAGAGCTATTAAAAATTCATCCAAGCTAACTGTTACTTTTCTCATGGGAACAAAACCTGTAATACAGGTAAAGTTAACAATTATCTGTTCAGAACACAATATAATATGACACATCCTTTGGTAAATGAAATCTTTGGCTTTTTATTGGTTATAGTTTATATAGATATAATTAAATGCAAGAAAAAATTATTAACACACCCTGAAAGAGAGGATGTGACAAGTGGGTAAAACAAAAGAATTAATTGAGTATTTACCCTATAGCTTTTGATGCAGTCAGTGTACCTTCACAAAATTTGGTAAATTTTTAGTAAAAATTAAGTTTTTTTTACACGAAAAAAAAATTTAATGAAAAATATTTACTAAAGATGTATTTGTAAAAATATTGAGTCTGATGGTTACTAGTCCAATTGTGAAGTTATTTTATGTTATGATTGAAAAAAATGTTCTTCTTTCCAAAATCTCATATTATTTGTCCAGTCTCTAAAACCTCCTTAATATATTTCAAACATTTGTTTTCACTAAGATTTGATATTTTATGTTATTTTCTATGCCCTATGTGGGGCCCATCAACTAACTGACCATGTAAGCATGAAAAAAGGAAATAAATATAAATTGTTCTTTTCTTTGTGCTAGAACAACTTCATACTATAACACAAAATTACAAATGTTTTGTCAAAGTAGCTTAAGACTCATAATGTTATATATATATTTGATTATATTAACCTTCTGGTTGTGCCTAGCTAACACTACATAACTTACACTAAGAACAGTGCACATGCACTCATAATACGTATCCACTAATATAAAACTGACCTTCAGTCTTCCCTGTCTTGGCCATGTTTTAGTGGACTAGTATTTTGTAATATACAGCCACACTTACATTGTTATACATTATATATATGTATATATGCAGATTATTACTATTTAAAAATAAGTTACAAAACTTATTTTTCTCAAAAATATAGAACAATAAATAAAGAAGTAAAGCAAACAATTATCTGTTAGCTACGGCCTGTAACATAGGTTGATAATCCTTTTAAAACTTTGCATGTGGAGGATATCAAAATAATTATTTTTAGGTTTAATATATACAGTTAAATAACCAAAAAATCACAAATATCTATACTAATACCATTGAATTCCACTAATTTATTAAGCTTAGTAACTAACTTGGTAACTGTAGTTATGTCTGAAAAAAATGTGAAACTTTGAGCAAACTAAAGACATAACCCACCTCCTTAAAATCTTCAATTGAAAGAACAGGGTAGCCTTTTTGGAAATTGAAATGTCTGTGAAAACCACTAGGAGGACATTCCGAGCTGTCAATTGGTTATTCAAATGCTATTTATTGTAGTAAGAGAACATAAGAGACCATTTTTAAAAATGGAAAGACGTGATTGGGGCCACTATTTTTGATTCAGTACATAAGCCATATTTCAGCAAAATAAAAGAATATGAGGTTCTGATATTACATTCGAGGTTGTGAATATTGGTACTTGGAATTTTTAATTTACACAGAACTATAGACTTGGTATTTTGACATCACAAATATTTAATTTTAATCATTGCCACATTCAACATACCACATGACTCAATAAAATCTACATTTATGTGGGTTCTTTTAATACTAACTTTTAAATTATGAAATTAACTCTTATATTAAAGTTTGAATTATAATCTTTGATTTGATTTGAAACTTACTAACATAAGTTCATAAAATAGTAGTTTGATAAAATGTTGAATGAAAATGAACAACCTCAATGATATGACCTTTGATCTGTGACACACTGTGAAAGGATTAATTTTATAGTAACTGGAGGAGTGTTGCATAAAATTGAGAAGATACTTAGAGAAAATGTATTAATATGTCAGTTGAATTTGAGAGTTATCTTCAAGAGATGTATGAGTGTTATGTCCTTTCCTAAAATTAAGAATTCTTTCTTTTTACCAGATTCTTTAACTAAAATGGTCACTATTACCTTTTATTTTATACAAATATTTTTTCTCCTGAGAGAATATATCATGTGTCATTATGTAATTATGAATCTTTCTTAAAATACTTGACACCTTCTCAAAAGGTTCTGTCATGGCATCTTCTTTTATATTTGTACTTTTACTGCTGGTGATTCAAGTGAGTTTGAAAGTGGGATGACTTATGATTGGTGTTTTTCTTGTTATTCTGATGAATCTGTCCTGCTTTTATTCTGTTTTTTTTAGAGAACACTTTTTTCTATTTCACTGAAGTAACAATGATAAAGTATCAAATTCTTCATCATCATCCAATTGAGTTAGAATTGAAAAGCATACTCCTTTATTGATTAATTATTTGGTTACATAATTTAAGGAAATGTCATATTCTACTATTGTATTTCATCATTCAATAATTTAACATTTAGTTACACTGATTTGACTATATGAGTGTTTGTTAACTCAAGTTTCAAATTTATATTTAAGAATTTTGTCTTATTCCTGTTTTTCTACCTTTATGATAACAACACACTGCTCTTTAACTCTTTCAACGTGATCTTGATATATTTAATCAACCATCTGACCTTTTTGTATGTATTTAAAATCTTTAGAGATTTAACACATCTAACTTTCAATATGTTGCGTATATCTTTACCAAATTTGGTAATCTTTCAATAAACATTATAAGTGACTCACATACAAACAATCACACTTTTTAGTGAAGTATTTTTAATAAAACAAAATGAAGAGTTGTCCATGGATTTAATTAGTATTTGTTTTGAGTAGTCCATGTGCAAAATGATTTTCATGTTAAGATTAAAAATACTTTTCTTCATCTCAAAAATCACAAATTTCCTTCATGTAATCCCTAAAACTTTCTAAATACAATTCAAACGTTTTTTAGTAAATCTTTGTATTTTATTGGTCATTTTCTATACCTTATCTCTGTACAGGATCATTCAATTTCACCAACCTAATGACCACTAAAAAAATGTTAGAACGTTTTCAAATTGTAACATGAAACTACATTTGTTGATCCTAAATACATCTAACAGCATACATCTATTTATAATTAAATGTTATTGTTCTATTACCTTTTAACATGTCTAATACTATTTGTACCATCATAAAGTGTACATCATTTGGGAAATGTGTAGCTCATGTTACACTATTCAGTTACATTACCCATGAGATGCAATGAGCTGCTTGTGTGCATGCCTCATGAAACACTTTTATCATAGTATTATTATTATTATTTGCTTCATCTAATTTAATCTTAACTAACCTAAAAAGACCCTATGTTTACATTTTAATTACATTTATAATAATAAATAAAGAATAAAATCATGAAAAATAAGAAATTAAAACTTCCCCAATCTTCTTTTTTCCTTTTTTACTGTCAATGATACTTAAACCTATGCTTTTTATACTATGGTAGTAATCCACTAACATTTGTATTTAATTAAGTATTGAAACTGACACTTACCTGTTAAGAACATAACATTATACAACACGTCATTTGATAGATGACAACCTTGACTTTCTATTGGTTATAGATGAAATATAATTAAATGTAAGAGAGAATTATTAATAAATCCAAAAAGAGAGGATGTGATAGGTGGGTATGGCAAGAAAGGTCTCATTTTCTATTTAATAGCTCTTTAACCAAACAAAATTCAAAGCTATAGTTAGTTGTCTGAGTAATGATGATTTTACAGCAGGTAATTTACATTTAAGTTCATACATTTTGGCAGGGTTATGTATAAAATAGAGAAGAGAAAATGTCACTGTAAAGCTAGGGAAAATTCAGAATTTTTTTTAAATAATGTCTCATAGAATAAAGAACTGAAAACTTTATCCTATTGAAATATGGATTATTAGATAATATTTTATGCTATACTATTTGGTTTAACATTAACTAAAGTAATTAATAAAATTCTGAATGTAAGACAATAAAGTTTTGTGTCATGCACACCAAAGGATGTCTGTGGCAATAGGGTTAGTTCTGTTTCAAAGTCCACATAACTAATGTTTTCAATCAAATTGAAATTTGTATCACAAATGTTTTCATGTTTCATTTTCTTTCTAAACATGCAATTTATAATGTCACTTCTTAAAAACACAAAAACTTTCCAGTCTGTTAATAACTTAAATGTTATCTTCAACATTTCTGTTAACTTTACTATATCCTAGGCCTTCTGAATTTAAGGCATATATTCCATAATCAAGGAGAAATCCTAAATGTGCTTTAGTTACCTTCAACCATAAAATTAAGAATGCACATCTGAATCCCATGTTACTTGATTATTAACTAATAATCACAAAACTAAAGACTATAATTAGAGCAACAAGCCTATCTACTAAATTAGTACATAGAACAGGTACTTCTCTTAAATCTTTAATAACAAGTTCAGCATATAAAAAATTGAACAATGTGTGTAAAAAATAAGGGTACAGCCATTAAATATAGACTAAATTGTCAGCATCATTGTAGGAATATTATTCACAGAGTAAACCATGGCAGACAATCTAGTACACAAAGAGAACTATGCTAACTATACATAATAGAATATCTTATGTCTGTGACATCCAAAACTGTAACATTAACAACACTAGCTCTCTGCATGTTAATAAAGAATGTAGAATGCCACAAGTAGATAACATATTATCAGATTTTATGTAAAAGTCATTGTTTTCTTGACCAAAAAGATTAAAGGATGCATTTTAATAAATAAAAATAAACCCAAAATTTATAAATATATAGGCTAGATTTTAGTGTATCGGTGTTGATTGTATTGTTAGGATTGTAATAAGTTTAAATTTTGTTAATATCTCTTTACGCTTTTAAAATAGTTAAAATATACTTTTTTGACACTAACGTATGTATTGATATAACAGGATAAAAGTAAACAGATATTTATAAAGTCACTTAAATATTTGAACAGTTTACCTGTTACTTTACATATTATTTACCACTGTTGGTTCAGTTTGTTTCAACAATTTAGAGTGAAGAGTGTTTAATACCATTTTTAATAAGATTTAAACATGCAGCAATGTTTGATTAACTGATGACAGTGTTCCAATTTAGTTTCAAATGGATTAGTGAATGTGTAGGACATTGACAGGTTCTGGCAAAGCTGTAACAGTGAAATAATGAGCTAATTCAGATACACTCTGCAGATATAAGTCATTACTTTATTTACATTTATAGAAATGGCTGGGAATTAACTACACTTTTTGTTAAAGACAGTTAAAAATAATAGTTTAAAGTATGTTACCTTGATAGGGAACATTGTGACTTTTTCTGGGACATCAATGTTGTACCACACACACAAGTTTCCTCTGTTTTGGGCTACTACTACATCACTACCAGGTATCCACTGAAATAAAAATCATATTTATAAACATGATTATAATCGTAGTTTAGAAGCATTTTCATTCATCTTTTAAGTTAGACAAAAAAATATGTTATAGCTAAATACAAATAGAGTAACATATGATATGAACTAGAAAATGTATGAAAGCAAAACATTAATATATCTACATGCAACATAAGCAAGGGATACAGTAACAGCTAAATATATAACAAAAAACATAAATATATGTTATGTAAATTTTCAGAGTTAGTATAGCTTCACACACAATTATAAAATGTACATAACAGCTAAGCACAGAATAAGAAATTTAGGAGTTTTGGTTGTTATTTAATATATGGTAGAATCTTGATTAATGGACACCTTGAAACAACTGGCCCAGTATAATTAAAGGCAGACCTTATCAGTCTAACCAAAATAAATCTTGCAACAATGTGCATTGTGATATTCCAGACTATGGGCACTTCTGTTTCATTCTCTACGTGGACACTTGATTAGCTACCCAATTAAAGTGTGCATATCATGACCTTTACGGAGTTATTTTCAAACGTTTATTAAATAACATTGCAATTACTCATAACACTGTAAGTTCTCAAAATCTTTGTTTCTCAAAGTATTTTTCATTTATTATTTTTTAATAAAAATAACTAAAATTTATGCATTTGTGAATAAAGAGTATTTATTGTTGATGAATATCTTTGTGAAAAAGAAGCAGAATCTCATAACTCTTGTGCCTGTACCAAGTATGTCTGTACAATATAGTGCTAAATCCTAAACATCCAATAAGGATAGCCAATATTCAAATCACTTGAAATGTTTATTAGACTGGCTCTGAACCATATACTTATCACCCTGGGGAATTCACATTGTAAACAATGTAGGACACACAAGTTTCATTTACTGTGTTCTCAAAGCAAAGAGTGAAGTTGGCTTATTTCTGTGCATCTGCTTTGTTGTTCTTCGGAGCACCATATTACCATGTTACATATTTCTTTCCTCAATTTATTTAGTGTTTTTTACAGTATACATAAAATCACTGCTTACATATGTGCATGACTCATTTTTGATATTAAGAGCACTTTGCTACAGGGAGCATTTTGACACAGTTGTAAAAGTGCTTCTAACATCATGGTTCTATTGTAGTTCTGAAGTTTAAAACATGAATAATAAATACAAATAATTCAAGATCTTTTATGATATTTATCAAAGTTGACATCAAAAAAACATGTTCTACAGCATAAATAACACTTCATCATGAATGTGTAGCATAACAATCCTTAAAAAAACATTATTTTCTGTTGCAAATGTAATATTAGTCCACATTCTGTAAAAGAGAAGTTTTTATATTCATATTTTACAACCATAGACATTCTCAAAGTACCAACCACAAAATAATCTATTTTTAATTCAGCCAAACAAGTACAATACTTCTAGCATAAACTTTATATATAATAATGCTTCAGGTAATTTTAATTAAACACAAGATATACAATTTTTGATTAAAACTTTTCTTCAAATGTGTGTATGTGCAAAATAAGAAAAAGATGACCATTACCTGAACAAATGTGCAGAAGTTTAACAAGGATGTTCTTTCTTCTGTCTCAATATCAACCAGGTTTAGCTGTGTTGAACATTTAAAAAGAGCTATTTTTTCCAATCATCCAATATATCAGTATGTTAACATTTCAAGTATGGATAAGAATATTTAAACATGAAATTAAAAGGATATTAACTACTAATCATAAAAAATAAAACAATGAAAATTTTTTTATTCTCACAATGGGAGATACTTTATTGAAGAGTAAGAATACACTGACTGTGAACGTTACCAATTTTATTTCAAAAGTAATTTTGATATTTCAGCACAGACTAAAAAGTTCTAACATGCAGTAGCATAATATATTGTTGTGTTTTGTTTCAAGTTTCACAAACAAAAATTGTGATTCTGTAAGATTCGTATTCCTTGATTGTTTTTGTAATTAAATGTTAGATGCTTGAGTAAGAAATACGTCTTTTAGTAAAGTCAAAGTTAAGAAAGTAATTAGTGAGTCAGAATATATTCTTGGCATTCAGTACAAGAAGTATCGTGTATTATAAATCTTGCAAAATACAAATTACACAGAGAAAGCAATTTATAAAAACAAATAACCTATTACAGAATCATATGAAAAATATACCTTTGTTAAATTTTTCTCTACGTTCCACAACTGAGAACAAATAAATTGTAACCACAATTTTATTTCACAATTAATCTGTACATTATCTATTAATCTAAAAAAAAAAAACTCTTAAAAGTTCAATGTATAATAGCATATTTTAACAGACTTCAGTAAAATTATAATCATTAAATCGAACACAAACTTATAACTCACCACAATATAACAAAAGGTCTTGGGCTCAGATCCTAGATGAGCCCCAAATTTGTTATATTACATATTATGATTTCAAGTAAACAGAAATTTTAATTTATAAGTTAATTGAATGTCAATATGTGTCAAATTTATCATATTCACTAGCAAGATTGATAGACACAAATATATTTTAATATTATGAAAAATAATACAATTTATAATAATTGTTGTTACAAACAGTGACATCACCGAATCCTCTATCCAGTTTGAAACTGAATATTTTATCAACAATTCAAGGAGAACAAATTAATACTAATTGATATACAAAAGTTTTACAAACTTACAGTCTTTTTATTAAGTCCTCTATATGATCTGGAACTGAATACTTTCTTGAAAGTGCACACAAGATGCAAATTACTTTAGTGTTGATACACAGATACACTTCACTTGACAAGAATGCTAACTACCTCTATTCTTCACATGTGAGATTTTTCCCAACAAAAATATAAAATGTCCACTTAAACAAACTAATGTCTGAAGTCAATTCACTGAAGTTTGTAATATTCAAAATCTACAAACGTTTTTGATCAAATGTATGTATTGTTCTGATTATTAAGCATTTATCAGAATTATAGCTTCCAAGGCTTATAGTATATTGACTGTGACGATCAAACAGTATTCTAACACTGTATCTTGATGTGTCAATTTATAACCTTTATACAAAGTCATAAAATGTTCAGTTGGCCTAACAATATTTGAAGACATGCTAGTACTTTCATAAGACACATGACTCATTCTTACTCTTGAGAAGTAACAAATTTAAAGAACAGGTGGGACTCGTGCAATACACATTTAACACTATACGGCACATACATTTCTAATTATATATTTAACTGAAATAAAACTTAATATTAAAATAAACATACATTAGTAGATCTGTTACAATAGCAATTAAAATTTCAAGGTAAAATATGAAGGAACATCAAATGTCTTTACATCTATACAGAGGTTTTTGGTTTTCAAGATCAAAGTAATTAAATTATACTATGTTATGGATTATTAAGTTTGATTTCTCAACGTATTGATAATTTATAATTTTAATTAAAATATTAATGGTTAATTTTATTGTTCAGAAACCATAAGTCAAATTTAAAAACGAAAATCCAAAAATAAATTATTTATACATGATATTTATTAATCATGCACTTTAAAACACAGTAAAAATAAAAATATTATTACACCCTAAAAATATATTCTTTGATTACATAGTCTGTTGTAAAAGATAACAGAAAATTGAGTGTCCTCTTGAATGACATGTGCAGTAGAAAGTTTCATTTCAAACTATAGATGTTTTTTAAACACGTTACTAAAAAATACCAACACCACAAACTTTTGACATGACACATGGTTTTATAACCATGTAAAACATTACTATTTAAAAACCCTCTTAAACATTATTCTCTTATTTGTATCAAGTTTACCCACAAAATACAAAACTGGTACTTTGTATGACTGTATAGAAATATGTTAATTTGTTAATCTATTATTAAAGTTTCAATGAATACACTTAATGGTTACTCACTCTCTGACATTTATCTCGAAATAGCAGCTTATGTCCAGTCTCATTCATTTCAATCCAGTCAATTTTGGAATCATGACTAACTTGAGCTATAGGTAATCCAGTTAAAAGGTCAACTAGAATAAAAAAAGGCTTTATATAAACACACAAATACAATCTTTAAATAATATTAAAAAATTTAACTTAAATAACAATTCTGTTATCCCTAAATTATGATTGACAACATTTACTACAACTATTGCACAAAACATACGTTATACAAATAAGTTATTCATCTCAACTTACAATAATCAGATTTCAAATTACCATATATATAATGAATACTTACTAACTGAAATGGTTTTCAGGTCAATAAGATATGCCAATTTTTTGTTGTCTCCAACTCCTCGCTGTTTTCTTTCATTAATACGAACACTATAATAAATAAGTTATAAGGAGTTGAATTTACTTCCTCAAACTTAAGGCAAGTCTGAGATCATACAGCTCCTCATCTGACAACATGTCATTTAAAGTGCAGAGTTCAAATAAAAATCACCAACTGCACTGTTGAATGGGGTCAATACACTAGAATTGCTGCTAAAACCTAAATTCATTTTTCTCATGAAGTAAAGAGCTCATTCATTTTTCGAAGTTGCTATAATTAATATTAATTTCTGATTACAGCAAGTTACCTATTCCAATTGAAATTAAAAACCCTATCAAACCTATAAACACTAGTTCTTAGCTTCAAGTTCTCTCGTAAATTTAGTAATCACTGACAAGTGTCAGGCCATTAACCCTTTAATAACACATTCGGTATAAAATACAAGTTGGTATTCTCATTTACACATTTCAAGTACAGTGATCTCTCATTGTAATGAAGTCGTAGGGACCTAAAAGAATTGTCCGTTACAAAAGAAGTTTGTTAAAAAGGGAGGGTGGGTGAGTTGGGGCAGGCAGGGGTTTAAAGTGTTATTGACCATAATTGTTATAAAAACATTGCTAGGCTAATCTACTACCCCATCTGCAGTTCACTATTTCTCAAGTTCTAGCGACTTTGAAACAATGAGAGTTTACTCTATTTATACTATAACTTTTAATGTTGTATGTGTGTGTGTGTGCTTTCTTACAGAAAAGTCACATAAGGCTATCTGCTGAGTCCATCAATGTTGTAAATGTATCTTCACAACATTTGGTAGGACTTTTAGTGATGATTCCAACAATTTTGTACATGAAAAAAATAACAGATTTTTTAATGAAGTTTTTTACTAAAGATAAGTTTGTGAAAATATCAAAACTGTTTTGTTACATGTACAAGTGCAAAGTGATTTTTCATGTTATGATTAAAAACTATTCTTCATGTCAAAAATTGAAAATATCATTTGGTTGATCTCTAAATCCTCCTAAATACATTTGAAACATCTGTTTTGCATCAAACATTATATTTTGTCTGGTATTTTCTCTACACTAACTATAAAGGGTCTGTTACTTTGACTGACCTCATAACCACCATAACAAAAAAAGAAAAAATGAATAGAAATTTTGCTTTTTTCATTCTAGAATGACTACAAATTAAAACATAAAAACATAAATGTTTAGACTTAAAACAGCTTAAGCCTTGTAACATTATATATACATATACACATTGATTTTCCCATCCTGCCTGGGGTACCAGAAGTTACAATGACATGCACTCATTTTACTTTAAGAATATAAAACTTTCCTTTACAAAGTGGCCAGTCTTGGCTTCCTTTTAATGGACTAGTATTTTGTACAATACAGTCAGGTTTTATTTATAATATGTAATTATTATTTATATGTCTTATTTAATTATGTCTTAAAATATAGAACAGTAAATAAAGAGGTAAAGCCAACAATTATCTCTTCTAGTTTTGCCCATGATTGCATAGCTTTTGACCTGTGACCCATAGCAACAGAGTTAAATGGCTCTAATGGGGTAATTTTAGAATAATCTGACATCTAAAATAAATCACTATGAAAATGTTTCCATTTAACTGTTGATCCAAGTAACACAATTGGTGAAAATATAAAATATTTTCACCTTTGAGTAAGTACACATTATTTGACTAAAGAAATGATTTTAAAAATATGTTTGAACACTCAAGCACATGTAATATTTTTAGAGTAACAGCAAATATATATATCATAATTATCTTCCAACACTTCAAATATTATAATTATTAACATGTATCAAAAGCTTTAAACAGTTGAGTGCTTTTAATTTCACCTTTCACACAATCACTTCAAAATTTATGGCAAATTCTTAAAAATTATTTTTACTTTTTAATTTGCTTTATCTGATTTAAATGTTAATATATAATTATCTAAGTTTACCTAATTATTAATAATAATTTTATACTTTCTATAATGAACATGTTACATTGATGTTGCAACATTACACAATTGTCCATTCAATAACTTTGTTTATCAGAAAAACACTATAATTTTCATAAAGCACCCCCTTAACCAGCAATAATATGATTGTTAATGTACCTGAGAAGATGAGGATTTATAAACTCAGTTCTTACTGATCCCAGGATCTCATTATTTCCATACTCCACTAGTGTTAGTTCTCCAGCATTGAATATTATACACACCTATAGAGAATTAATTAAAAACAAAAATACTTAAACTTTATAATGTTATTATGATAAAGAAAAAGTCAACCAAACAAAAAAAACTAAAAAGATGTAGTGCATTTATTGTAATAAAAGAAATAAATTAGGTGATTAAATAGTTCATGCTTTATCTTATGGAATGTTCAACATACAAGTTTTCATTCATCAGAATGTAAAACCTTACAATAAAATTTAATTAGCAAATCACTTTTTTTAACATCTATGTAGAAACTCAGTGTAGTAAAACCAAATGCCTATCATATGAACACATTATATTTATCATGATAAAATTATGTAAACAAATGTTATTTAACCTAACCTCATTAATTCTCTATAATTTTTAACCAATCCCAAGAAATGATATTTTTAAAGTTCAAGCAATATTTAAACATCAGGCTGGAGAAGACTAAAATGACACAACTAAAAGGAAACAGTACTTAAAAGTTCCCTTACAAATATTACTTGTACAATAAGTTTTCATGGATTCACAAATTAGAAATGCTTATAAAAAACATAACTTCAGTAACAGACTGATAAGTGTAATTGTCTAATTAGGAGATTCTTTAGACAAAAATATCATTAAACAATTAACTTTTTTAACCAAACAACTAATAATATTTTTTATCTAGTATTATTGTGAATACCATGGACTTAGTAAATTACTTCATTACTAAAGAGTAATTGTCTGCTCATATACACAAACTTACATTTTCATTTTCAAAAAAAAACTTCTCATTTCCTCCCATGCCTTGCCAGGGTACCTTAAAAACGATTAGATTTTAATATATAATAAAACAGTATCTTGCCATGTAAAAATGATATCCTATCAAAAACATTACAAAATACAATAGAAAAAAAACAACATTACTCAAACATCTTATTTTACCAGGCTTAATATTCGAAGAATTTATGATTGAAAGTAAAGAATTAAAAGGTAACAATGTCAACCACACTATATCTGTTGTATCCAGTGTTGGCAAAGCCCAATACCAGAGTTCATCAGAATGGCTGAGATATGACAAACATAGCAGTGGTGGTGACATTTTTGTGTTATCAAATTGCATAAACAACCATTATGGTGTGAGCTAGATTGAGCTGGTAAAGCGTAATTTTTGTGAATTTAATTTATGTTACTTATAAATAAGAAACAGGGTAATAATTAATAGCACATTATTATAAATTTGCATTGTTACAAACTCCACGTTAAACAATATACGAGAAAATTTAAACATTAAAGTACATTATGTTACAGATATATTCTATTATACAATTTCATAAACAAAAATATAATTTTCTGTTTTGTTATTTCACTCTTTTTTCTGGCTCTGTCTTTTATATACATCTTAATTATTCAGATTTGTACTTTCAGTTACATAATCTTTATGGTTATTAAACTATAGAATATTATGGGTTTCTAAAATTAAAACTGAACTAAAAAAAAAGGAACTGAAGTTTTCAGTAACATGTGCTAAAAGTCATTTTGACTCATTAATGTAAACAGCATATGTTTGTGAAAAATATTATACATTTATATTTAAAGTCCAAACAAATATTTGAAGATGTCATTAAAGTCATTCAAATTACTTAAACAATGGTAAATTAAATTACGCACCAAAGTGGCCTCGTTAGTTAGTAAGAAGAGTCAGTAGTCCTTCAAAAATTTCTTTAAAATAAATGATATGATTCACCTCACTCAATTTCTTCAAAACAAGATCTCCCAACATTAGAGTGGCGGGAGTACGAGCAACAATGTTGCGATCTTTTCCCAGGATCTTGATATCTTCAATCTCATAACCATAGTAAGATTTAATGTTAAACCTAGTGCCAGCAACCAGGTTTTTTATTATAGCCTGTCAAAAAAATGATCAAACACACTTTCAGAGATTAAAATAATAAACACCATGCAGTGTACGCTTGTTACTGTGACATGAAAATTTTATCAATTCAAAAATGTTTATTGTCTATATTAGATATTAAATTAGTATATAGATGACAAATAGCAAAACTTAGAAACATGATACCTTTCAAACCAGGTTCCTCAAAATATGATTTTCTTTAATCAGCATTGTTGTTATCGTAATTAAAATATCTTGGCTCCAATGTAAAATGTCTGTAAACATGTTTAGTTCCACAGTCATTTTTTATTTATATTACACAAAAATTACTTATAAACCTTTTCCCCCCCAAAAATAGTATTTCTCATTGTTTGATTTATCATATGAGACATTTTGTTTTTATTTGTTTTGTGCAAAGCTACACAAGGGCTATCTGCAGTAGCTGTCTCTAATTTAACAGTGTAAGACTAGATGAAAGGCAGTTAGTCATCACCACCATTTCTTGGGCTACTCTTTTACCAATGAATAGTGGGACTGACTATCACATTATTAGGCCCTCACAGCTGAAAGGGTGAGTATGTTTGGTTTAACAGGGACTCAAACCTGCAGCCCTCAGACTGTGAGTCAAATGAACTATCCACCTGGCCATACTGTCCCTCATTTTTATTTCAACCATCTAACTATAGTTTCTGTTGGTTTATGTTTTTCTGGTTGAAATATCGAAAATAACAGTGGATTGATATGCTAACAGTAACTGGAAGTATATTTCTATGATTACATTATTTAGTGAATATATATACTCACACACACACTTTTTTTTATGTTTCCAAAAAATTCAATTTCTAAAATGTAGCATTACAGTTTCAGTGTATTAGTTACATATTTCTTTCCCCCATTTTTGCTAAATTAAAAATTATATTGCAATGTGTTAGGACTGTAGTATTCTTATTGAAGTTATACTGGATTTAAACTTACTTATTTTTAATCATAATAAATTTTAAGGGCCAATAATCTTTATCCAACATAGTTCTTAACTTAAAGTAATAATAAAACTCAACATTAACAATTACATATTTGGAACTTCAAACATTTATCGCCTAATTCTGTTCATTTTTATGATAACGTTCTGACATTTGAAAGATCAGATTATGCTTTTATGATCAATGATCTTGCTACACTTTAAGAAGAAAAAAATAACTACAATGAAAACACAGCAATTTTAAGTTTTCTGTAGAAATCATTATAATAGTACATTTAAAAAAAATATCTTACTTGACTACTTTTATTCAGAAATGTAATCATTAGTTTAATAACATAAATATAAGTTTTCAAAAGAAAAGAAAGAGAAAAACAAATTTGGTAGGAAAAAACAAAATATAATAATCTTACCTGACTAGGTCCAACAAATGTTATTTCAAATTTATTGTTGTGAATGGACTTCTTTAAGCTACAGTCAAACAATTCCAGAGAACCACAGAGTGTACCCTAGTTAAAACAATAAATGTTGTAATTTTCCTATATCAAAAATATATTTCTAAAAAGTATGTACCATTACTTACAAGATCAGTTATTCTTGTTCAGTGCTGCCCTTTATATGTGAACTTTTTAGTAACACATGTTAAAAGCCCAGAATCAAATGATATCAACACATCTCTACACAAAAATCCTCATACATTACTTCTCCACCAATAGGAGTGTGATATACTCATGTGATGCACGACTCCTATATATGCCTCTATAAAACTATCACTTCAAAGTTTGGCAGAAAACATAAGCATTAGAGGAAGGGTGGGAAGTGTGAGAAGAGGGAAGCACCTACTAAAAATATTTTTTCAGTATAGGAAAATTATAACTTCTGATACAGTACCTCCCTGCACTCAAAAGATTAGCTAGAATCTCACACTGAAAAGGAGGCAACACTGGTAGCAGGGAATGAAAGAAGTAACCACTGAAAACATCCAATGGATAATGATGGAAACGAGAGAGTACCAGATCTGAAGTTTTGATAAAGGGAACTGCACCACTTATGAACAAATTATATTTTTCACCTACTTGTAAAATGTATAGGAGATAAGGCAGAAAAGAGAGAAGCACAAACAAATGAGAGAGAGAGCTGCAGCAGAATAGTGATTCCAACTGAGAAATGGAACTCAATCTCACATAATATGAAAGGGGGTAAAGCAATGAATGTGCTCCTAGGTGTAGAGTAACTAGGGCAAGACAGACCGTACTTTGTAAGTCAACTACATCCTAAACCTATGCCATGTGTGGGTAAAATGAAGATCATATTGCCTTTGCTTCAAGTTGAAGATACAAGAGAGAAATTAGAATCATTTCAACTCCATAGCATGACACATGATATCTTAGATCTATCAATATGGGGACCTAACATCCAGCATTGAAATGATGTCTATATAATAAAAGTCACCTCCCCTAACAGCAAGATTGACTGGAACCCTTTGAGCATCTCCTACAGAAGATACAATGAGAGATGGTAAAAAGGGCAAAATCATAATAATCTCCCTCACTTCCACTGTAACCTACAACACAGAAAGAGTATGATCAAGGGAGAAATACAGACTCTAAATCCAACATTCAGCAGCAGGGTACTAACATCCATGCATGGATTGAATGAGACTCTATTCAAAAAGTAAACTGTCTGCAATTTGGCATTTCACTCCTCAGTTATTATATGATGCATATTGAGAACAACACATCATCTACACCTGCAGAATACAACCATCTTAGTCTGCACTAAATAGTTACAGCCAACTTTGTGTGCAATCCATTCAGGATGGTGCCCTCATGGTTGTTCACACCAGTGTTTGAAACTGGAAAGAAAAGGGGGCTTAGATCACAATAGATGACCTTGAAATACTATTTTGAAAAGCAAACAATACTGATTTATTCAATACAAGGTATGGCAGGAATGGACAACTATCCACTTATGTTTTATGTATGCAATCCATGGCTGGTACCAGTCCAAAATAGGCAACATTGTGAGATTATTCACTGACAAAATATCTTGTGGAGAACCACATCTCAACAGTGACATTGTGAAGCCATAGAAGTTAAAGTGAGAGTCAAGTACAGTGAAAATTTCTAACTAAAGGATACCTGGTCATGTACCACTTGCCACAGAGTAAGAATTGAAGCAAGGGTCCCTCAAAGAACAAGAAAGGCCATAGACGGAAGATAAAAATCCAATAAATATAAACTGCAATATGGTACAAATAATGGTGGATGAACATATTGAGTGAAATCCAGA
Source organism: Carcinoscorpius rotundicauda (assembly GCA_011833715.1). Classification (NCBI taxonomy): domain Eukaryota; kingdom Metazoa; phylum Arthropoda; class Merostomata; order Xiphosura; family Limulidae; genus Carcinoscorpius; species Carcinoscorpius rotundicauda. The sequence goes on from CM022395.1 coordinate 57,318,022, forward strand.
TGCCAACTGTAGGAAATTCATCCAATGGCCAACAAGAAACAAGGGAAAAAATATCAGATCTGATGAGAGGACATCCTAAATAAATTCTAATGAAAAAAAGGCAAGATGAACAAACCAACTGAATTAAATGTTGAGCCCAATTGGTGTGGGAAGAGGAGCAGTTTAGATAAAGAAAAAGGTGGATAGGGTGGTAAAGTATGCATGAAAGTATACAGTACTTAGTCAACAGGAAATCCCCAAAATACAGACCAACTGTAAAACACCTTTTATTTATGCCGATACACCTCCACTAACAAAGGACATATGGATTAAACTGAAAGAAAAGTTACATGATGAGAGAAACCTGATTTCCTTGCCAAGAACTGAACAAAAGCCAGACATGAAGATGAATAGCTGGATGCTGAACCAGTAAATAAGGTTAACAAAAATGATCATGTGGAGATAAATATGTGTCATTAGGAAAATAAACCTTTGTCATCCATAAACCCAAAGAAATCACCCATTGTAGGGCAAGAAATGATTTTATGGTAAAACAGGGCACTTGAAGAAATCAATTGAAGCAGGAGAAACTGATGACAGGTCTCCAGTCCATGGTTTTCTTAGCAACACAATGAGTCTAGAATAGAAACATGATGAAGCATGCAGAACAGGTTTGATGTCTTCAACAGGTATGTTGAACAGGTCCTTAATCACCTTTAACAGATGCTGGCTGATCCAAAGCCTATGTTGGGTGAGGCATGCTAATACCATCACTCAATTGCAAGACAAATTGAAAACATGCACTTGAATATCTGGGGAGGAGGAAACCAAATAGGGATGTGATGTTAGATCATGTAATAAGTAAGGATGCAGTTCATAGGAAATAGAAGCAAGGGAAAAATATCACATACCTAAGAAATGAAATTCAAAAAGACCATATCAGGCCTAACTGAATCCTCAGGAAAAGCATGGGAAGGTACTGAAAAATTAGGAGATATGAGAGGCAATCCAAGTCCATGTCAGCCTCAATAGACTCAGTTTGTTTGAGAAGGGGTAAAACAAGGTCCAAAAATAGAGAATGGTCTCAGTAAAGTTCAATCTCCCTGAGAATAAACACTAATAAGTCTCCTGCCAGGTGACTGAGATCTGAGACACATCTCTAGTTGTAAGTGTGACCCCCAAAGTTGCAACATGAATTTCAGAATTCATAATCAAAAACAGTCAACCAAAAAAATAGATAATAATGTGAATGTAATAAACTGGAATTAAATTAAAGTGAAAAAGCAGCCTGAATAAACTTAGAATTAATTTAAATGAAAACCACTTCATGAGTATACTATACCTGAGTGTGAAATGAGAAACAAAGGAACATGTTCAAGCAAAAGCACTGCCAAATGAGAAGTGGTAGTTCAATAAAGGCAAATAGAGGGAGTCACTTACACAACATGTTACACTCCTATTGAAGTAGAAATGAGGTATTGTAATGTGCATAAGAGATGTGTTCAAACCATTTGATTTCACTGGTGGAAAGCAGAAGACTTGTGGCATCCATAAATAAAAAAGTCTGCATTTAGAGGGTAGCACTGGATGAAAATAGCTAATCTTGTCATTGGATGTAAATACCACATCAAAATACTCAGTCATATGGCAATATTCAACCATGTACTAAGCTCTTTTAAACTTAGTAATGTCAATTATTTAATTTCCAAATTCTCCATTCATATTAAAAAGAAATATCCAAGTATTCATAGACGAATATTCAGTTCATATTGGAGTAAAATAATTAATTAAAATACCAAAATATACATTAAAATACTTTATGCAATTTATTTAAATATAGCCAAATACACTAAAATCATCTTTACTGATAAAGAAGGAAAGTTTAAAACTTTAAAAATTTATTTAAATATAGCCAAATACACTAAAATCATCTTTACTGATAAAGAAGGAAAGTTTAAAACTTTCCATACTTCAGAAAAAAAAAGACAAAACTACACTACCTAAAAAAGAAATTAATGAAAAAAAAAAACAGGGACATCCTAATGAAAGGAAGGAGCACATTAAAATTTAGATAGGGCTGAGAAAGCAATTAATTACAGTAAATAAATCTTAGTGATAATTTCATATTTCTTTGATTTACAAACTTCACTTGGTTTATAGACAAAAATACTGTTAACAGTGAGGATATACAACTAATAAAAAATCATTCTTATCTCTTTAAATACAAATGTAAGAAAAGTATATTTAATTACCTACACTGATGGTCAGGTTGATGTTTCATATAGTTCTAACTTTTTTTTAACTATGATCAGAAGGTATTAAACCAAAAACCTGGTGTTTTCAAAAGGAAAACATAAACTGGCCAAAATATATTTTGAAACATCAAGAACAAATATTAAAAACTCAAAAACTTAAAACAAAAAAATAAAACACAAAAACCATTATATCTTTTGGAGAGACTAAGTTTCCTTCTTTTTCACCATGAAAGAGACTATACCTTCCTGAAAGTTAGGACTATTTTTGTTCTGTTTTACACATTTTTTTTCCTATGATGTTCAAAAGCACTTTTTGGCCAGTTTATATTATAATTTTGTTTCCTTGTATTGGTTTACTTTTCTGATATTGCATTCACCTATTGTTAATTCTTTTTCTTTCTTTTTGACTAAATAAACCCAGTTAATTTGATTTTTTTCATTACACCCATCCTTCTTTACTAAAGGTACCTAATTTTTCTTTTTTATTAGCTAAATAAACTCAGATGTTCAGTTCACAGTTAAGAATCAAATACACATCACCCTCACTCATTCTGCATCAATGAGCATAAATTAATCACTTCACTTACCATTCGTTATCAAAATAAAGCTAAATACTTGCTTCCTTTTAGCAAAAAAGAATGAAATACTCAAACCATCTTAATTAAATGTAGCCAAACATTCATTTCACTTTAAAGTTATATGATCACTCTATTCATGAAACAAATACCCATTTTGATAGAACAGAGTAATTAATTAATTAAAATTAAATAAATCCCAGTAATCACTTCATTTTTGTTTTGTTTAAAAAGTTATATTATCTTTTAATATCTTTTAATTTGCTAAACAAACTATCATTCCTTTAAGATATCATCTATGTTTAATTCTCCAAGTGCTTCTCTCGTCTTTTATAAAACATTTTTTTTTACATGTTTTGATTACAACCCTTACTGGATGTCACATCCAGTAGATTAATCATTTATTACTGAAACACAGTTTAGGAAACGTGTGATAATGGTGGAAAAGTATAGCTTAGGTAATTTCTGTGGACTTACACAATAAATTGCATAAAAGATGGGAGAGAGGAAAACTTTGGATAAGGTGACAAAACACGGACATCCAAACAAATCAAGAAGGAGGTAAGCCTAACTAATTTGAATATAAATCTATAAATCCTAAACTAGAAAAATTACCTTTATATTTTAGTTAAAAATATTAATTATATATATGTACAATACTCCGTTTATTGCATTCTCATACATAATTTAAAACACTATTATTTCTAATTAATATCCTGCTCTCAAAACATTTAAATAAAAAAATATGTATTTCTTACAATTAAATAGACAGAGATACTTTACACCAAAAAAAGAATATGTTGTTCTGCTTTTGCTGTTTCACAATAGTATTCCTATACTATTTACAACCCCATCAAAGATAATGACCATTTAGAACATTATTTTTACAAAAAATATAATTGAAAAACCTGTTATGTCACAGAAAATACTTTTCAGAATATTATGTTTACTAGCAAGATAACACCAAAATCTCCAATCCATCAACAACACAAATACTTCATTATATATATCACATTCATTATAATTTTTCTTTTTTATACTCACAACTGCTAATTTAGATCCATCACGTTTCCATGCCAAACCCGAAATTGTGTACAAATTTGGAATTTCTTTTGTATTAGCTTCTTCCCACACTCTTTTGCTCGGACTGTAGTTAAATACTCGAAGTCTAAATAAAGTTAGAAAAATATTGTTTAACATAAAAGTACTTAGTACATTACAAAAATCATACAAAAGCTACAATAAAATGCTAAAAATGTACATAATTTATGGGGCAATTTTCATGATATCTAATCTGCTTTAAGATCTCTGTTAAAAAACAACAACACATTCCTAAATATCTATATACTGTATTTATATATAAGCAACAAATCAAGGTATGCAAGAAATAAATAGCTTATCAGCTACAATGCTGATAATTTCCAAAGAAACCTAGAAAAGGTTTGATGCTGGTTGTAAAAACTCACCTATTATAGCTACCTATGACAACAGACTGACCACTTGGACTACATGCTGCCACAGTAAACTCATGTTCTGTGTTATCTCGACTATAATCTAGTTGTTGTGCAACCCTTCCATCTTTATTATATATTACAATTTTCTTGTCACAGCCACCAATAACTATGAACTGGCCAGCCCAAGCAATAGCATAAGGAGGACAGGAATGGGTGATGATTTTACCCTAGAGTAAATGAAGACAGGTATATGAATTTGTGAAGCACATACTAATATTGTTCCATTTAAATTTACAAAAATAAGAAAATAAAAATATAAACTTCTTTAATCACAACATAATGCTATTTCAAAACAAAAAATCATACATAGAAGGTTAGCAAATTAATAAAAATGAAAAAGAAATAAAACTGAACAAGTTACAATTAAACAAATACTTGCCTCAAAAAGACAAGTCTATACCATGTTCAATTTTATGTGCGTGAATCAGTGCACTGGAACAAGCCCATATTAGATAATTACTGTTTACTATAATTCTGAATTTATTTAGTATTGTTTTCTTAGCGCAAATGTGCACAATTGGCAGTTTCACTCTGACAACTCTGTCTGGATTTTACTATTGTAAGTCTCTGAACTTATCACTGACATACCAAAGGACTTTATTAAGTGCATATTCATGGAAATCTGCTTTAGAAATGGTTGTTTTTACTAAAATAAACTAGCATAAAGGTGTTATAAGTAAACTAGTTTTCAAAATGACTTTTCTGTTGATTATAAACACATACTACTGACAAGTACAGGGTGTTTGGAAAGTCACTGTGCAGTTTTGTAATCACATACATAAGTGCACAGTGACTTTTCAAACATACAAGTAACTTCAGAAGCATAACAAGATGGAAGGAGATTCTTTAGTGAGTGTAATAAATCAGTTGATATCTCAGAAAATAAAAATGGAAATTTCTTAGATTAAATTCTGACTTGTAAGTATCTATAATTGGTGTATTTAACTGATGCACATTCTGAAGTCTATATGAAAAGCAAAAAAAGAAAATCTAAAATAGAGAATTCAGAGCTGAAAAACATCATGTAACACATAAAAGTGAAAACAGAACTTATCTGAATATTTAATTTTGAATTATAAACAATGCTTAAAGGCCAACTTTATTGACATACACTGAATGTTACTATGTAGAAGTCATAACAGGAACACTGACACATCTGTGCACATGGGGTTATCAAAGTATCAGGAAAGGTATATTACGTTGGAATATTATGAAAAAAGAACAAAATAACAGTTATTTACAAATATAACTCAAAACTTATTTTAACCCTAAATAATTATTTTGTACTGTATGAACTACCTTATTATATTATCTTCACTAAAACCAGGCAGTTCTAAAAGATTAAATTAAGAACACTGCAACTGCTCTCTCAGTGCTGAAAACTATACATCACACAAAATATTTTTCAAACACTTTTATTCATAATTTATCATTTTTGTTTACTTATTGAGCTTCAAAAGATGCTCAGTTTGATATTATGATTTTTAAATTTTATGTTATGATTTCTAAACAGAGTATTATCAAATCTGCCTTAAACCTATTTGTTTTTTTAAAGTAATTTATATATTGAAATAAAAAATTCTACAAAATCTCAAAAAGTATTATTTTAACATTTTAATTGCTTTAACAAAATTAATTATCTCTGCAGCTCTGAATCTCATTTCCATGTTTGAAGTATTGAGTTTCTCTCTTTCTCTTTTCAAGTACAACATCAATTAAAAGATCTGTTTTGAAATTTTTCAGCCTCATTTCAACATGAGTAGAAGGGAGTTTAGTTGCTATAAGTCAATATCACCTCTTTGCAGCTTACTAACACAGTCAAGATATAGAAAGAACATTAAAAAACCTCTAGTAACAAAATTAATTTACACACACTCTTAGAAACAATAAATACAACCCAGACAGTTACTTGTCTATTTCTTATATAATTTCAGTATAGAGGAATCTCTGGATAAGAAAATATAAAGTTAGAATAAAGATTAAAACACCAAAAATGTAAACATCCATACAAATATCAGTAAATATATAAATAAATTTTATAGAAATACTATTCACCTCTTCACAGAACACACAGCTAATACTCCAAAAATTTTTTTCTCGTACATCAAGCCTGTAATAATATATACAATACACTCTGACACAATCAGCATCAAACTATACCTATCTCTTAATGGAAGAGCAATGTATTCACTACACAGAAGTTGAGAAGAAGAGTGGGAGGTTCTATAGAAAAGTAAATATCTATCTGAAACACATTTGTAATGTTAAGAAAAAACAGTTTCAAAAATCCATGATAGAATTGAATAAAAACTGTAAAATCAAAGTGCTTTTCAAAGGTGGACTTTCCAAAAAAACTAGGGTTTTTATTCACTTCTATCTGAAATACATTTTCAGGTAAGAAAAATGACTTCACAGAACAAATAGCTAAAATCCAATATTGAGAAGATGGAGAAAGTACCAGCATAGATAAAGAAATGATAAAGATCAACTCCTTTCTGAGAATATAGTGACAGAAAGAGAAAACTCATGGAATGTGTCACCCATTTGTGGGAGGGGAGACATACTAAATCACTCAATGGGAAATCAGATTCACATCAAGCATACTTTTTGTCCAATCAGACAGTAATACAAAAAAGATGCTGTCAAAATAATCTCCTACAGATTAATTATCTTAAGAAGAAATTTTTGAATGTTCAAGCCATTGTCACATTACAGTTTGTTGGGGTAGAGGGATTTTGGACAAGCTTCTAAGAAATGTTTTGAAAATTTAATGTTATTAAATAGAATTTTGAACCATTTCAAATACAAATACTGCATACACACAAGATAATTTATTGACTTAAAAGAAGCAAGTTTTAATACATAAGCTGCAACTATATATGCCATAATCATGTCAAGGTCTGGCTGCCCTTACTGTTTCCTATAGCCCTGCTACATAGTGTTAGTTTCACAAAGGTAGGCAAAATATGAAAGTTGATCAACTGAGTTACATATCTCAGGGGTCACAGGACCAGTTACATGTGGTATGGCTAGGACAATACATCAAGCCAAACTATATCAGAGAAATATGTGATTGACATACCAGAATAATAGATACACAGATGAACAATCCCAGATTTTAATTCCAATAAGAATGCAAGACCTCTCTTTCTAGTCACATCAGCTGAGACCAGTCCACTTCTTAGTGTAGAGGATAGCCTGTTCTATAATTCCAGAAGGATTATACTCCATATCAATCTCCACAGTGCTTTGGTACTGGGAAATCAAGTGTTTTCCCTATTCAATAGAAAAAAAAAATGGAGAAATGAATATGTATAGGAAGAACACAGATGTTCATGGACGAAATATGAATAATCTGTCATCTGCATACCGAGAGACTGTACAGTGAGTTATTATGAATAAAGACAACAAGAATTGGCAAAATATGAGGGCAAGAAACCATATCTAGAGCAATTTCCTTCTTTATTTGTTTGGAAGTAGCAATATGGCATGGAAGGTAAAATATATAAACTTTTGAAATGATCTTGTAAAAAACATTAGGCACTGAGCAGGAACTTTCTGTTATCTTCTTGGAGGATAAAAGTATTCCTGAAAGACAACACCAGTCAAATGGTTAGTTATCACCAACATATATATACAGATAGACATGTTGCATATGGAAGCTGCAAAAAATTAAATAATTCACAACTTGCCTCTTCAGAGCCTTTGAAAAGATTGTAGAATGGTAACAAGAGAAATCCAAGCAATGTGGTATCAGTAAATGCACACACAAAGATGATGGAAATCGTGTACATTCTCATCTTCAATATCTAATTCAGGAGAAGCCCATAGCCAGAAAAAAAAAGATGCTATGATTGGATGAACTTGAGGAGGGCAGCATAAAAATATCAAATGATTCATCTCCCATAAAGGAATAGGCAAGTTATGTAAATTGTTCAATCCAAACAGTTGTGGTGTTTAGAGATAAGTCAAGGGAAGGAAAAGAATTCTACAGCAACAACAAAAAAATGTTCAGATCCTTGAAAGGAAACAGTGCAAATAAGAAAACATAACAAATTAGATGATCAGAGTTTCAATGGCCATATAGAAATCACAGGGAAGGCAGGGTGGAATATATATATTCAATCATCCTCCAAGCAGCCTAACTTTTGGAGAAAAAAAAAGAGGTCTGTTAGAAGGATTTAACCCAGTCAAGAAAGTTGATATGCTACTACATTCAAAGCTCTCAGGAAGTAAAAGGACAATAACTGGATTTTGTTTTCATGAGCTCAAAAATGGAACTTGAGAAAAATAAAGAACAGATTTAAAGAGAAAGTAGCTTCCTGTTAAATAATGTCAGAATAGATCAAAACAGGTCATCCAGATAATTGTAGCAAAACATACTGGGAAGTCTCTTTGAGTTACTTACATTTCACAAACACTGATGTGAAAAGATTGTTCTATAGGAAGCCAAGTACTGAAAATGATTAAGGTGTCTAGAATTACACCTCACTCAGTTAGGCAGGCATTTGTGAATAGGTGTATGTCTGAGCAATGTGAGGGAAGAGGGATGCTCAGAACCATATGGAAATGTTCCACAAGTGCAAGGTAAAGAGACAGAATTACAGAGAAGAGAGGGGACAATGGATCACAATGCTATATTCTACAAATCTGTAATAATCTATAAAATAAAACACAAATGTCATACCCAGAGCAATTAGGGTCAAAATAAAGGCAACAATAAAAAAAAACAAATATCTCACAAGTAAGAAGGAAAGGAAACATTAGAACCTTGGAAACAAGAAACTCTGTATCTCAGAAATGCACAGGAGAAAGTTGAGCCATTCAGGACACAAAGTGAAAAATAACCTTGCATAATCAAGTATTGAATGGAAGTCAGTACTGACATAAGATCTTAAACAGTGAACTCCATATCAAACCCCTCAAGGACGTCCAAAAAGACAAGGAAGCTCAAGAGAGAGAGAATCTGTGTGACTCAAAGGTTTTCTGCAAAGTAAGTTAACAGTTGGACAAACTGTAAGAGCCAAACTCCCACAGAACCAAAGCTAAGGAGTGTTTACAAAAACAATTGATCACCAAGTCCCATAATGACTGGCATCTTAGGAAACCATAAAATGGCTGCAAGATAATACAATCCCCCAAAAAACCATTTTTATGAAAAAAAAGGGTGACAAATATTTTTCTCAAAAAAAAACTGATAAAGCTTAACTTTAGGAAATAATATATCCTGTTGAAGCAAATCCATGAAACAGAGAGAGCAAGTGAACTAAAGAAACAACTGAAGAAGGAATGGGGTAACACAAAAACATGTTATTGTGACCTTCCCCAGTAAAGCTTTCACAATATATTCTATGACCATTCTTGTGCATTCTTAAGTGTTAGAGTTTTTATATTTTATGAAAGATTTCAAAGTTGTGATGCATAGTCTCAGAAAGAAATTGTAAAAAGAAGAGCAAAAAGGTCAATAAGCAAAATATGAGGACAAGTAGGTTGGGGTAAAAGAAGAGTGAAAAGAATAACAGAAGAAAATCTATAAGATGAAAATAGATGCAAGGTATATGAACACTATAAAAGAGGACGAATTCCAATCACAGAGAAAGTATCTTAAGTTTGAAAAGAATTGGAAACTGAGTGAAACACGAAGCAGAAGTTACATTAATGTAAGAAACAGGTGAGTGAGGAAGTAGGGGAAAAGACATCTTAAAGATTTGAGATGCAAGAATAAATAACTAAATATGTCAACAATATCATACACCTGAAATGTTAGGTTGAGTTGGCTTGTTGTTAAGCACAAAGCTACACAATGAGCTACCTGTGATTTCTTGACAATGGTTATTAACACCCAATTTTTAGCAAGTTAACTCTGCAAACTTACTGCTGAGATAATAAGGAAATAAATAACAAATTTTGGTTTCCCTAATCCTCATTAGGAATTAAACATCTAGAAGCAAATGCATGTTGTAGAAACAGCTGGTAAAACAATGATGGTGCTTAAGAGGAGAAGTGTAAATAACGAACATGGTATTCTCCTATTGGTAAAGGAGTACAGTCTAACACTGTTAACATCATAAACTGGCAAACTAGATGTTATCAAAAGTATGGATGGGAATTTTGTTCAAAGGATTGGCACATGCACAAAAACTTTCCAATATTGGCATGAAGCATTAGCTACTGTTCTGTATGTACATATTTCTTACATGTGAATGTATGTGTGTATACATGTATATTACTTTGAAAATAATTACCTGTGCATCTCCAGACTTCTCATCATCAAAAAAATAACGTACAACAGAGCCATCTGCATGTCCTGATATGATTCCTTTCCCAGGTAAACTATAAAAAAAACAACCTCTAAATGACCTAAACTAAAGACCAAATAGTGTATAGACAGAGGTTACTATATTCTTCTGATTTAGTTCTTGACGCAGATAACATTGATTGAAATAAAGCCTCACTGTATAATATAAATCAATTTTCATAAGAAATTTAAGTCCTATATTATATAATATACTTAAATTTCCACTAAAACAATACTTAAATGATCTGATGTAAAATTATAATCTCCTTATTGTAGACTTCACTGTTTGTTTGTTTTCTATAATATCCAAAAATCAACAAATGCATTCACAATGCAAACAAAATAAATACAAATTTAGATAGAAGAATAACATTATACATAACAATGTAGATGTAAGCATAAATTAAGGGCTTTGTGTCTCAGGAAGTATAAGGCAGGTAGTGTAAAATAGCATATGCTGCTGTGATGTAGTAGTCTAGTTAGTTATAAAACTATTCAGTGCACCCAAAACTGAAATATGCTTTTCATTTTCAAGCAAAACAGTAAAAATAAAATGGAATTTCTTTACTACTTTATTAATTCATATGATTTTAAAAAAAATACTTTTTAAAATCTTACAGTTCTCCACAAAAAAACACAATGGAAGATTATTAATTTAACTTCCTAATCACTTGTTTAATTTTTTTTCAAATGTACATTATGAGAATTTAAAGTGCATATTGCAAACAAGAGAGGTGTATTATTTGTTATAAGGATATATAAAACATAATATAATATAATATATTACTCTAACTGGTTTTACTTCACCACTATGGCTACATCAGTGCAAACAAGACACTTCTAATTGATTTAGGCTCATATAAAAGATTTCAAAATAATTCAAGTTTGAGTCATCAGTTAGACGTAGTACAAGAAAACATATAAACATAATTATTGTATATTGTAAAACTGAAAGCATGTGCAAATAAACAAAATTATATTATTTAAAGCACAGATAAATATGTTGTTATAGTAATTAAAAGCAATCAGTAATAATTAAACATTTTAGGATGATTTTTTTTGTTTAACTGTAGCTTATTCTTTGAAATTAATAGTGCTTCTTTGTATTTTTTCTTTAAAATGCTGCAGCAGTTTGTTATTATGGAACAATCAATATCAGTTATAACATGCTTGTCCACAAAATGTTCAGTGACAGCATTACTATATAATGTGTACAGTGCTTGATGGTGTTCATTCTATCTAAAGTAGTATTTCTTATATCAATAATGAATACCAAGCCTCAAAGTTTGCATGTCAAACTGTAGACTGTCTTTTTGTAGTTGTCTCTTAACCTGATGTACATCTGGCACAGACACTATAATGACAGTGTCATGGTTGAACATTTTGTTGACAAACACTTAATAACTGGTACTGACTTTCCAATACCAACATTCTTAATCACTGGTGCACATTTATAGATAGAAAATGCAAATACAGTAGTGTTCAAAAGTGTTTGAACAAATTCAAAAATTAGATTTCAGGCTACTTTCAAAGCAGAATGAAAGATAAATCGCAGATGAAACATGGCAATTTTATTAATTTTCATATGTAGTACAACAGAAGCTCAGTGTTTCCCTTTCTGCTTTAATAAATGCAAAACGTCTTTCAGGCATTGTTGCAACATATATAATCCTTTAGGATTTTACTCCAAATATCTCTAATGCATTTCCATAAAGATTCTTTGAGAGTAATTTTTGATTTGTTAAATTTTTGATCTATCATATCCCAAACCTGCTTGATATGGTAGAGATTGAGGCTCTGTGGGGGCCACTGCATCATTTGAATGGCTCCACCAGCTTCTTTTTTATTTAGTTAAGTAATTTCTGCATAAGTTGAGTGAGTGTTTGGGGTCATTATTTTCTTGATAATAGAATTCTTTGCCAATAATATGCAAACTACTGGGTAAACCATGATGGATCAGTATCTTATGATATTTTCACTTCTCCATTATTACATCTATTTCTCAAACATATCCTGTCATATTTAATTTTTTAAATATCAGCTTGGAATTTTTAATTGTTATTGTATGTATTTAATTAGCATAACAAAATATTTTATTTATGCTTTCAATAGTATCGTTTTTGTCTGTTTTCATGTACTTTTAATTTCATAACATGTACAAAAATATAATTTTTCAACAATTACATTTATAAGTTTGTGCTTAAAGTCCACCTTATTGCACAAACTCAAATTATTTTAAAAGCTTTTAAATAAGTATAAATAAGTTATCAAGTGTCTTGTTTGTTCTGATGAAGCCATAATGACAAAATATTGGTTTAAATAAAATTGATTATGTGTTCTACGGTAAGTTTATGTTTTATTTATCTTTTTAACATATATGTACATGTTTATTTTTGAAATAAAAACATACATACTGGTAATTTAAAAATGTAATCAATTATAAATTTTTAGTAAAAAATATAGTTAAGAGTTTCTTATACTTATTATTATTAGAGTTATTTTTCTCAGATATTTTGCATTTTAAATCTTTAACAAAATAAAAAAACTGCATTTACTAACTTATAATCTAGTTCCTATCATAACAACTGTCAATATAAAAACATATTCACATTACCATGCCTATCATATCCCAACTAACCTGATAAATCTTGTTAGTGTGCAAAATAACTTCTCAGCACTGAATGTGGCATGGTTGGCAAATTATTGCATTATTTTTCAGTTTCACTCAAAAATGCTTATATTTGAAATTATTTTTAGCCCATAAGATGAACTTAAAAATATATAACTGTAACTATGCTTGTTATAATAACATTATGTCTTATACCTACTTGCTTGTTAAGGAAACAACAAAGGAGTCTGTTGCATACAGTGTAGAAGACTTGTTTGTCTTTATGTTAGCCACTCGAACCTACAGTAGTAAAAAGTAATGAAATGTTAGAACTGGTTGTTAATAAAACTCTATAAGATCAAATTAGTTAAGTAACTAAGAATCCCTTCACTAAATAATACCATAAGTGAATAAAATACAATTAATAATCATATTCTACTGAAGCAATCAAAATAACTTTGTCTACCTATCCTCTGAATATCCCTCCCAATGACACAGCAGTCTATCTACAGGCTTACAATGCTAGAAACTGGGCTTTAATACCCACAGTGGGCAGAGAACAAATAACCCATTGTACAGTTCTGTGCTTAACTTCAAACAACCTGTGAATATCTTGAACTTTCTGCAGGATATTTGAATTTTTAATTTCATATTCAGGTAGAATACCTAGTTCTTTTGATTTATTTTTTTATATACTATTAATAAATTTTCAATACTTTACGTGACATAATATAGAACTAAAATACAAATAAAATGTGCAAATAATTGAGGTCTCACAAAGTAAAAAAAAAATTAGCCACAACTGTTCTTGATAAATTGCATCTGGGTTTCTTGCATGACTATATGATACAGCTTAAAAAGAGTAGTGATCATGCTGTTGTTACTATAGAAAAACTCATAAGAGTTTGTATCATCACTAGCTATTGAGATTTTCTATCAAAAAAACAATTACACTGGTTTACAAAAAAATATTTTTTGTCTGAGGCAAGAATGTAAATAGGTGTTTTTTACTAATTTGGGTGTGATGAATTCATATTTATAAACAGTTTTGCTCTATCACCTCTAGTTTTCTGGCTTTTAAATAGTCTCATTTTAGTATATACAGAGTATATATGTGCTTATTTCAACAGCTGCAGCAGCTTATTACAGATAAAACAGGATAGATAAAGAACATTGACGGAATAAATAGACTTGGATGACACAATGTACACAATTCATAGTACCGCAGACAGTTAGAAATGTGCTTTCTGAGATGATCTGGTGTATTTTGCCTCCTGGATGTCACGCAAGAGCATCCAGCAGAAGTCTCCCATCATGCTTGGGTTCCACTTGCCTTGGTAGTTGCTCTCCATCTTCGTAATGTCTTGATGGAATCTTTCTCTGTGCTCATCACTCACTGCTCCAAGGTTTGAAGGGAAGAAGGTGAGGTGGGAATGGAGAAAATGAATTTTGAGTGACATTCGGCATCCCATATCCTCATAAGTCTTTAGCAACTTCTCAATACAGGCTTGGTAATTTGGTACGCGTGTGTTACCAAGGAAGCCACTACAGACTGACTTAAATGCTTCCCATGCTCTCAGTTCCTTTAAGGTAAGAAACTCCTCAAAATCAGTATCCTTCAGCACTTCTCAGATTTGAGGTCCGACAAAGATGCACTCTTTGAGCTTAGCAGCACTGAGACCTGGGAACACAATAGACAAGTGTTGGAAGGCAGCACCATTTTAGTCCATGGCCTTCACAAAATTCTTCATCAAACCAAGCTTGATGTGAAGAGGAGGAAGAAGCACCTTCTTCATGTCAACCAGAGGATTCTCCTTGACGCTGTGTTCACCAGAAACGAAAGTGCTTCTAGACCCCCAGTCTTTCTGCTTGTAATGCTGGGATACAGCTTGACTATCACAGAGACAGAGAAAGCAACAGTACTTTGTAAAGCCCGCTTGCATACCCATAAGAAGACCAATGACCTTGAGGTCCCCACACAGACTCCACTGGTACTGGTTGTACTTAACAGCTTCTAAAAGAAGCTCCATATTGTCATAGGACTCCTTTAGATGGACAGAGTGTGCAGTGGGAATGCTGAGATATTTATTCCCATTGTGCAGAAGCACAGTCTTGAGACTTTGCTTGGAAGAGTCTATGAAAAGACGCCAGTCTGAAGGATTATGTGGAAAACCAAGGAAAGTGAACAAGCCAGGTACATTTGTGCAGTAGCACAACTTGTTTTCCATATCAAAAAATGAAGCAAGGTCTTTTTTCCGATTCCTGAAACTGGTGATCCGTCTTGATATATAGCTATATATATATATATATAATGTAATGCTATCACTTACATTTATTGCATAATAACTAAAAAAGAAGACATAAGTCACACAATATTAGAAATTAACCCTGAATGCATATACTCCTTTATGTACAGTATGCATATCTAAAAAACTAGAGGTAATGAGTAAAAACGGATTTCAAATCTGAATTCAGCATCCCCAAATTAGGTTAAAACAGCTATTTTTGTGCTTGCCTCAATTACTTTGTAAACCAGTGTTATTTTAACTCAGCAGAAAAAGAAAATTGCACATTCACAAATTTTGGTTTTACAATTAGGAAGAGAAAAGACAATGATGGTACAGAAAGCTGATTTTAATAGTAATAGATCTAAAGCTTAAAATATTTAACCTATACTCAGCACAAGTGAAGGTTTTTAAAAAATTGAAAATTGGTAATGTATTGGCTGAGCTTGATATGAAAATGTGATATCATCATGTTTTGTAAAACACTTTCCAAAGTTTGTGCTGTAAATATGTAATGGTGGTGAGGCACAGCAAATTTAGGCTTGCAGTTCTCTTAAACATTAAAAATGTGTTAACCATTATAGCTGGTCAAAAGCTAAACTTCAATCTGAAAGACCTCTGGCCACATCATTTTATACTGCTGTCAGAAAATAGCATAGTGCAACAGTAGTTGCCTACATTGTGTTGACCAATGGTTCACAAGGGTGACAATAGTAACTGTGAAGCAGTTTTGGCAGTTTCACATCAGATTTTTCCAGCTTTTGAGGAAAACAGCTCATCTCCAGTTGGATTAAATATAATACATTTGGGAAGACCTGTCACTGTGTATTCTTTCTACTAGTGTACGCTGATCATGTCATGTGGTATTTATTCCATTCTTAGCAAATTGCATACAGTTAAATCTCATTAATTTTCCTTATTTACATGCATTTCAATTCTTTTATTTGCTATAACCCTACTACCTCTCAAAGAAAAGTTCACTTGTTACTTCAAAAATGTGTTTTTTTATTTGTCTAAAAATATGATCATCTGTAAAAAAAAATCACTACACCTATCATTCTAAAATTAGATAAGCAAATTCTAATTCTGAGGAAGATAAAGTATCTGTGTTCATCATTTAGCCCTGAAATTATGAAAACAATACAGCATGAAAGCTCAAGAAAATTTAAAAGATCTTGAGCTACAAACCATTTTACCATTTTGAAGAAACTGTCCCCAAACAATATCAAGCAAGAAGAAGGAAACAATGGAAGGCCTAACACATGAACAGAAGTTCAAAAATAGTGACATGCAAAGTGCTGAAGTCCAAAAGCCACTGGAATGAAGTGTTGTTGTGATTGACCCATACTTCCCATGTTTGAAGGGAAGTATCTATGAAAAGATGTTGACCTAGTCACAGGGAAGAAAGCAGCACAACTGCTCATGTATAAGTGGTTGTGTTACTTTCTAATACATATTGCCTCATTATTTTGTAGGGAAGTAAAAAAGAATAAAATTCTGTTGTTTGTGAAACACCCTCCGTAAGGATTGTAAATGGGCATGACTAATGGAAACTAGCCAAATCAAGGAAGACCAAATCCTAAAGAGCAAACAAAATCTTACAAGTAGGAAGTTATAGAGCCAAGAGGTCATGGTGAACTAAATTTCCATCAAAGAAGTTGTGAAGGGAATGCAGTGCTTGGTGGATATTAGAGCCATAAAAAACCTTCAATTTAACAAGGTAGTGAGGGAATCTGAGAAAGGACTTCTGCATTTTCACCAACCAGCCCACTAAAGCTGCTGTTACCGAGCATGAGTGGCTGATTCCAGTTCAGAAGGAGTGAGAAGAAGCTAGCCAGCCATATTATAACGAAATCACAGCCCCAGATCATGGAGATGACATGCAAAAACCCAGGCAATTAAACCAAACACAATTAATCAATCCAAGAGAGTTAAACCAAATATAAGGATGAGAAAGAGGTGGCACATGGAAATGAAGGAAGTGACTTGCATTGGTCATATCCACAACCCAAGTGAAAAATATCCATCTCCAGGAAAGAAGGACTTGAAGGTGAATTTGGATATTGATATGAAAACGTTGAGGAGAGAACAATCACTTACTGGCTACCAATCATAAAAGCAAAAAAAACAACCCAGAAGGGATTGGGAGCAGGTTTGATTACTCCTTGCCAGAGCAACCACTGAACAATTTCAGATAGAACCTGATCATCCATGAGAACTTGAGGAGGTGTGAAGGAAACAAGAAAATGAGAAACCAGAGGTGGTGAATTTTTGTTGGGGGGGGATGGAGGCATATTAAGCTCAGATAGAGACAAACCATTACAGTATTTGTAAGAGTTGAATACTGGTGAGTCAATGACACCCAAGTCCCAATAATTTCTAAAAATGTATCCAAGAAATAGTCATTGAAATGGGGTCCCACTTAAAACCCTAATATAAATTGAGAATAAACTAATTTGAGCCATGACCTCAAATGTCCCAACAACAAAGAAACCATGTACACAAAACAAAGAGAAACTTATGATTTGGGAGCTGCTCCCAAATGCATAATGAGAAAGCTAAAAACAACTGATCTAAAAACTGATAGACAATGCAATGGGAGGAAAGAGCAAAATAATCCAAAGTCCTTTGAGGCATGATGTACTAACCCCCTCCTGATGTGAGGCTAAATGATCATTATGAATCCAAATATCAGGAAAGCAAAAAAAATCTAAAAGTAAGGGAATATTGGTCATATAATAAGTAAGAATTAGGTGAATATGTAAGTAATAAAGAGAAAACATTACAAAACTGAGACATAACTTCACTGAGACTCAATTAGGCTCAGGAGACAAAAAAGGCAGACAAATTCCTTGTCAATCAACAAAGGCTCAGAAGTGTTTGTGGGAGCCTGATGAAGACCAGGGATAAAGGTTGTACCATATAATGTTCAATCTCTTATGCATAAAATCAAATGCATTCTTCATTGGGTCACCCACACATGAAGACTGTAATCCCCAAAGTGGTAACATTAACTTAAGAATTCATAGCACAGAAAGTTTACATGAAATATGAGTACAGAAATAAAGCAACTTGAAAGAACTGATAGATACCAATAGAAAAATCAAGTTGAATAAATAAAATTAAGTTGAAAATTTAACACTTCAGAAGTCAAACATGCAGCAATAAAGAAAAGAGTACATTTAAATTGAAATAAGAAGTGAAGGATCTGCAGAGGAGTATAAGAGGAGTCATATGTATTACGTAAGCATGTGATGCTTTTTCTGGTTGAGACATGACACATGATAATTTACATCAGAGACATGTTGAAATATTGTAATTCCAACAAAGGGAAGCATAAGGCTTGTGGCATACATAAAGAAAAAAACTGCATACAGAGGGTAGTTCTGAATGAGAATAGCTAATTTTGTGAATGAAGGTAAATATCATATCAGAATGAGTTTTTTTCTGGAAGTCAAGCCTCAGCACTGAAATGCTGAACATCTTGACAATGACTTCAGTGCAATGAACAAAAGCAAAATGGTGCAATGTTGACCTGAAAAAGTATATTTCCGATTTCAAGACATTTACTTAGATTTCAGTTGTTTTATTTCTAAATGTAGTAAGATAAAGAAAGAAGATTATCAGCAACATACCCTGGCTGATGGCTTTCTTTTATCACACTTATATTTATATACAGTCATGTGAAAATGTTAGGACACCCAATGAATGCCTGTGTTTTTGTAACATTTTTGGGTATATAAATATTTAATCACAATTTTAACAATACTGAAAGATTATAAGAATATAACTAAACAATTTAAAACTGAAGAAATGACTTTTCAAGATTTTCTGTAAATGTAATTCTACAAAAATGCATATTCTAACTGAGAAAAAAGTTAGTGCACCCCCACATTTATTCCCACTTAAAACGGCTCAACTCACACAGAGATGTATCACACCATATGCACATAATTAGAAGATCGTTACTCAGAATTTTGAATGAAACTTACCTTATATAAACCTCAGACATTTAGTTTGGTGTGCTCCTGACTGCTGAAGTGAGAGTGAGCACCATGGTGAGAGCAAAAGAGCTGTCGGAGGCCTTCAGAAAGAAAATTGTAGCAGCTTATGAGTCTGGTAAGGGATTTAAAAAGATCCCAAAAGATTTTAAAATCAGCCTTTCCACTATCCAGAAAAAAGTCAATAAGTGGAGAGCTTTCAAAACAACTGCCAACATGCCCAGATCTGGTCGTCCAAGCAAATTCACCCCAAGAGCAGACCTCAAGATGCTAAAATAGGTCTCCAAAGAACCAAGCATATCATCACAGGACCTACAGCAAGCTCTGGCTACTGTTGATGTGAAAGTGCATGCCTCTACAATCAGAAAGAGACTGCACAAGTTTAACATGCATGGGAGGTGTACAAAGAGGAAACCTTTGCTTTCTAAGAGAAACATCAAGGCCGGACTGAAGTTTGCCAGAGAAAATGTCAACAAAGACTAGGACTTCTGGAATAGTGTTCTTTGGACAGATGAGTCCAAATTTGGACACCAGAACAGAGGACATGTTTGGCATAAACTAAATACAGCACTCCAGGAAAAGAACCTCATACCAACTGTAAATCATGGAGGTGGAAGTGTCATGGTTTGGAGCTGTTTTGCTGCAGCAGGACCTGGACAGCTCACAATCATAGAATCCACCATGAATTCTACTGTGTATCAGAAAATGCTCGAGGATCATGTGAAACCATCTGTATGAAAATTAAAGCTGAAGCGGAACTGGACCCTGCAACACAACAATGACCCAAAACATACCAGTAAATCTACCAAGGATTGGCTGAAAACTAAGAAATGGAGAGTCCTGGAATGGCCGAGTCAAAGCCCAGATCTTAATCCCATTGAGATGCTGTGGGATGACTTGAAATGGGCTGTACATGCAAGAAACCCTTCAAACATCTCGCAGCTAAAAGAATTCTGCATTGAGGAGTGGAACAAACTTTCTTCAGACCAATGTCAGAGACTGTTAGATGGCTACAAGAAGCATCTCACTGCAGTTATTTCAGTCAAAGTGGGTAACACTAGCTATTAGAGGGTAGGGTGTCCTCACTTTTTTCCTCAGTTACAATATGCATTTTTGTAGAATTACATTTACAGAATATCTTGAAAAGTCTTTTCTTCAGTTTTAACTGTTTTGTTATATTCCTATAATCTCTCAGTATCGTTTAAATTGAGATTAAATATCTATATATCCAAAAATGTTAGAAAAATACACAGGCTTTCATAGGATGTCCTATCTTTTTCACATGACTATATACACACACACACACACACATATACATATATAAAGACATATTTGTATAACAGTGATCAAAATGCATAAAGATATCCAAATTCATAATGAAAAATGAGCAACTAAAAATAAATTAGCATTAAGCATGATAAATTATATTCAATTTGCACCATCTGGTGTCTACTACACGACTTTGCACTGCAATCCTGAGTGATATATTTCCAGCGTTTAACACATATTTATTGCTGGTAGGCTGATCTGTGTTTGCCACAACAATAACTAAAAATGACTCCAATAATCAGTATTCTCATAGTCTCTGCTGTAAACAATGCCTGTATCTTGTGTAAATAATTTTGTTTATTGCTTTTCATCATCCAGTGGTAAATTAAAGTCATAAGGACGAATAAGAGGAAAAAAAATAGTGTTGGTAGTAATGGTGACCTAACTTAGTATTGGCTTAATTTCAATAATAGTTTGCTCTTTCAATACAGTAGTTATGGGCAAGTCAATATGTGGTCACTTCAAAATATTTTGGGATACTTAATAAAAAAAAAGAAAAAAGATTAGGTGCCCTTTCAGACATGTTCATCAAATGTTGTGTTGAGCCCGGTACTAGAAGTATCATTTTCACATAATATTAATAACAATGATATTAAACAATGGTGATGGACAGAAGTCACAGCTCAATTTTTTCATTTAATATTATTTTATGGTAATGGAGCAAGTTATGTTTCATTTGTTTCACATAGTTTGTGGGAAAATATAAGAAAGTTACAGAAAGCACCATCAATGAAGCTTAAAAGAGCTTTCAGTATGTTAATTTTTTTATGTTTATTGTATTTTAGTTTGTAGTTTCTAAGCTTTTTTTTAATATAAGTAAACTATAAAGGCCAAGCCCAAGTTCATATTTTTAAGTTTCTAAATATGAATAGTTGACCACACACACACACACAGAGTCCTAAAATTTCTATGAGAGATCAAACAAACTTACTAAAATTATTAAAAATATTAATATATGTATGACAATAGCATAGTATATAGAAAATAAAATCCATTTCAAAAGTATAGATATATGACATACAGACTCACCTTTCCATCTGCTAAGCCGTATACAACTGGTCCTTCAAGAGGCCAAATCAGGGTAGTTACTGCACTTTGCTGTACAAACTTATTGCATATTACCTTCTTCTCACCCCTGTAATAGACATTTCCACTTTATGCAAAAAACATGCACACAAATATTGGTAAATTATAATTAAAGAAGGAAAAAATGCACGTATTTTTACGTTAATTTAGTCCAAAGGGTAAATTTTGCTACTGATTAATTTGTAAGTTCTATAGGTTTAAGCATAATAATCCATTTGAAGGTCTATATATGCCATGAGAATTTTGATATTTATCTGTTGTAAGTTAGGTGAACTAATGAGAAATGAATATTTTCATGGGCTGGAAAATAAGAAAGGCAAAAAGACATTTTTATTCATCTATTATAGTAAAATACACTTAAAAGATCTAAATTTAAAAAAAACACAAAAAACTGGTGTATAATACAATAATAAAATTACCACATTAATGGTTCTGTATTTACTTACATGTTTATTTCTCTTTATTTCTGACACAACTTAATCTTTTCCTTACATATTTTTCCATTTATTAATGATATTATGCAATTCTTATGTACATTATCTCCAGCACCTGAAGGATAAAAACACTGTGATGATGTCGTACCACTAACTTATCTCAACCTTGCATAACCCCTGCCTTTTATGATCACGTCTTCAAAGATAGTAAAATGTGGGTTGCTAATTACACAAGCATTTGAACACATTTTATTTTTCAAATGTATATTTTAAAGCAAATATGTTCCCTTGAAGAAGGAATCCTTACACAGATGTAGAGAAAAATACAACAATAAATGGAAAACAAATCACTCTTACAGAGATAAAAAAACATATCACTAGTCTGAAATCGAATTATGCTTCTATACCATGGCAACACAAATCACATTGAACATAAAAAAGGAGTGATTAAGTAACTAACCATGAGTGAAACTGTAAAGGGCAGCTTGTTTAGTACATACCTCTGAAGAATATACAGGAGCAACAGTCGTAGAAAATATTGGAATTATCACATACAGAAAGATGGTCATACAATATGTCAAAAACAGTTACATTTTCTGTCAAGAGATGGCTTCAAGAAAAATCCAATGGGTCACACAATATTAATTATATTCAAACAAAAACGACAAGTATTGCAAACTCTACTCTTATAGTTAGGTACAACAGTGCTGTACTTCCTGGAGACGTTACTTACATCTCAAGTAGGTTTTGTTGATTGTTGAATTATATGAAAAAGTACCCATCCCAAGTGATGGAAAAATTCAAGTTAATCTGTCAATTAAAATTATTTCATGGCCTTAAAAAAAGTTAATTGTGTTATACTCTTGGTTTCAATCAGAGCCAAAGCTCTGAACTAGTTGCATTACCCACTGGAAAAAGTAATTGTTGAGAATTACATTCATGCTAAAAGCCACTCAAGAATAACATATGGTAAATCTACATTTTAATTCTTTAAAAGTAAAATGTGAAAAATATGTGATTAATTTATAACATTTATCATAAAATAAAATACTTGAGAAATAAAATTTGGCATTAACATTATTACTGCTTGTTCTACAGTAATTTCAAAAGTAAATGTTGAGATTTGCATGCATTTCTAGCTTTCCAAATGCAGCACAGAAAATAGCCAATGTAAACATGAGACAGGTGAATGTTTGGACAGTCATCACAGTTTGCACTGTATATAAGATATCTGAAATTAAAGAATAGATATATTAAACTCATATACACATGATATACGAGTAGAAACACAGAGATGAATAACACCAGTATAAAGAGATGTAAAAATACATGTATCTAAATGCTTGTACAGAGAATAATTTTCACATTTGTTCCATTGATAAAAAACTGTTAGGTGCCTAATTTAGTGAATCAAGCTTTATATTTCACCATATTTAACTCTCTAATACGGTAGAGACACAAACAATGGGTCAAACATGCAAATAATGGTGTAGACAAACTTTGTATGAATGACTTCACATACGAGGCTAAAAAAAATGAAGTGATGAACAAGTGTGAATATATATAGAATCACACAGTCCTGACAGTGCTGAATAATCAACTTACACCAATAAAGTATTAACATTAATTTATCATGACCTAAACTTCTTCACAACAAAAAGACTTGCATTACTTTCAAAGCACATACAAATAGGAAATACTTCAGTGACTTGTAATTTAAACAAAGAGTGAATTAAAGCTAACAGTCTTCTAAAGTTAAAAATTTAAATAAAAAATCCTAAAGGTTTGAAAGACAGAATAAAAGCTACTGAGACTCCTGTACCACAAACTACAATCTGATGAAATAACAAAACCATTACAGTATAGGCGTGGAACAAAAATAATACACCAAGATGCATTACAAACAAACCAACATTTCTGAATAGCTTGCTGGTGAACTAGTGGATCAGTTGAACCTAATTATTAAAGCTGCAGAAAAAAATTAGTAAATAGTAAGTGACACAACAGAAGGACAAGTATAGAACTAGAATGGAAGTGGCAAATAACGTGTTCATATCAAATATTTGGATATATTGCAAGGGGAACTTTAAATATAAATATGACCTTATAAACAAGGCAGCAACCACAATTTTCAACTTGAATGGCACTTTATGTTCATGTAGACTAAATGGCAAGATCAGAGACCCCTAATGTTCAGGTATAGCCATACCTAATTTTGAAGCACTGGATAAAAGGAACAAAGCCAGAATTCCACAAGGGCTTTGCCCTGCTCTTTGAAATGAATATTGAAATTACAAAATTGACTTTCACTTTTAAACAGAACTTTTGGCTAATGATTTTGAAATCTGTTCAGAGCATTATGTCTTGTACCTTGCATCCTTCAAATTGCAGTCTGACATACTAATCATTAAACCATACCTCATTTGTTAAACAAAAACAGATCTACAAAAGTCAATGTTAAGTGGCAAGCCACACTGGTAGTTTAGTCTAAACTGCTTTCACTCATATAAATACCTAGAATCCCATATTGAAGGTGTGAGGGAAAGAAAAAAAAGAGTCCTCCAAAAGCATCTAAAGGCCACATTAAAAGAGGAGATCTTTAGAGTGAAGGATCATACATGAGATACTGCACCACTTCTGTACAAAATATACTTTTCACCATGTGTGAAAAAAGGTGTCACAGATAATAAGCAGAAATAAGGGGTAGCACACCAAATATGGAGAGAGCTATGGTTGAACAGGGATCCAAATCACACAACACCCTGAATCTCAATCCCATAATACATAAATGAGGGGAACAGTAAAAAAATGTGCCTCCAGGTGTAAGGTGGCTAGGGTGCAATGGTTAGTAGCAAGTCACCAGGAACCAACATCCATGTAGTAGTAGGATGAGGATCATACTATTAATAAGTCAACTATAATCCAAAATCCAGACCATAGAAAATTGACACTCATGTGTGGGTAGGAAAGAGGATCATTTTATCTTCACTTCAAGTTCATAACACCAGAGGGATTCTCGTACCCTCAACCTATGAACAGGATATCTGATAACAATGCAAGAAATTAACTCATTGATTTAATACCTAAACACCTTACAGAAAAGATGTCTGTGTAGATTAAACCATCTCATTCAAAATCAAAATGACTCAAAAAAGCTCCAAGTGTAGCAACATCATCAGAACAAAAAGAACACTGAGGGACAATAGAAGGGGAAAATTTGTATTAATCTGCAAGTACCTCCACCATGACTCATAACACAGATGGAGTAACACAAGTATAATAGAGTGAGGGAATAGAGACATCTGTACTACATATGTGAGGACTTATGTTGATCAGTTCAGTTTTAAATTCAGAACCCAGCCACTATGAACCAACATCCACATGGAGGTAGAATGAGAGATCCCAACTGAATAGGTGAAATGTAATTTTGATGACTCACTCCAGTGTTACATCGGGAGGATATATCCTCATCTACATCAACAAAACACACCCTATTCCCAACTGAATGGAATGGTTTCATTTATATACTATTTCTCATTATCTCATACAGATGGATGAATCCATGATCCATCATCCCAGTAATTTTGAACTGAAAAGTGGTAAGAACTTCTGAACCACATTAGAAGAAAATTGTGCACAGGGAGGTTGTTGATGGAATGACAACACCTAAGTCAGAGCAGTAAATGACCATGAAACCTTATTTTGAAAAGTAGACCATACCAAATTATTCACTATAAGACATGGCAGGGACAGGCAGCTATCCCCTTCTGCTTTACACATAGGTGAGTACAATTCAGGAAGAGCAAACTAATGAAACAAACTTATGACAAGGATAAACTTACAAATAATCTTATGGAACACCCCATCTCAACAGTGTGTGTGTAGTGGCCATAGAATTATAATTGTTAAGTCATCATTGTCCTACTGTATAGCTTTGACTAGTTTAAGTATACCTGGACAGACACCAGTTGCCACAGAGTGGGATCCATAATAAAAAAGGGACATGCACCTAAATAAAATAAAAAATACAGATAAAAAAGGTAACTCACACAGTCACAGTCTTATAAAAGAGTGAAAGATGGCAAAATATTGATGACAGTGCACAGACAAGGAAGCAGCAGCTACCCAAAGCAGATAATACAAGAATGAATGAAGTGTAGTCTCATCACTCAATAGACAAAATGCCTCCAACAGACAACAAAAAGAAGGAGACAAAAATTAAAAGGCAAATCAAATCACAATCCAAACCCATTGAATAAGAAAGGAAAGAAGGGAAAAAAATTGCATACAAAGGTATAAGAGAATGAAACCATGGGAAGTGGATTCAATGGAAAGAAGCCTTGAAAGCATTGAAGCAACCCATAGCATTTTACTGGACAGACAAGAATACACATGAAAATTAAGAAGACCCAAGAAGAGACCAATCAATCTAAAATCCCAATCAGCATCAAGCATACAATATGAATGGAAAAGATCCACAGATAGGACAGGTAAATGACAGGAAGTTGTTGAACATGTAAAGGAATAAAGATGACAATATCTCAGAATGAAATAAAACAAAAAGTAAAGAAATTGAGTACAGCATGGAGATACCCCACATGATGCTAAATGCATAGAAGGAGCTAAAACAAAATAAATCAGTGGAGAAAAAGATCTTACCTCAAATCCTTATTAGCAATAAATGGTAAACAAACAGCAGTGTTCCACTTAAGAAAATCCCAAAAGTAAAGAAGCCATGTGTGAAGGAAAAGAACTGAAAATGGCAAACATCCAAACATGAAGGGAAGAAGGATAAAGTAACCTATGAAAATCCCGAAATATAGGTGGAACACCTAAGAAAGGAAGTGGATGGTAAACATTACCTGTAGGAGAGTAATTACAGCAATATGAAGCTGCAAATATAGGTAGGGGGAAAAATATATGGGATTAAAAGAGCTATAAAGGACATAAAATTAAGAAGAAAATCTGTCTTATGGTAAGCTGATGCAAAAAGAAGTAAAGTATAGGGCAAAACTTGCAAGTAACCATTCTCCAAAGACAGACAAAAAGACCATCATAAAACAATGAGAGAAGAAGATAAAAAGTTTCTAGAAAGAATGAAAACTAAAACAGGCCTAGCAGCTTCTGTAGTATAGACCTGGAATGCAATCCATGATATGGTAGAATAAAACTGAGAAAATATGGGCCTTCTGAAATATGTTCAGCTGTTATAGGAGAAAGATGAGCAATACTGGAAGCATGTCAGGTGGACCCGAGTTCACAAGAGCCCACACAAACAAAATTGATGGTATAAATTATAAGTGAAACAAAATTAATGGTAAGAAATTTTGTAGTAAAATAAACATATGTATTATACGTTGTGTTGAAGAAAACAAGATATTTAACTTAATTTGCTGTTACACCTAGTGAGAGGAAGCTTGCTCATTAGAAAAGAAAGATATATTTTATGTACATAAAACCCAAAACAAACAATCAAAAATAAAAAAAATAAAAACTAGTTAGCACTTGTTTTTCAAACAAGATCCAAAACATATGGGCCAATTTATAAAACTCTTTATACACAGCATACTAAAAGATAGTTTTATTAAAAGCAATAAGAAAAAAAGATTAAAGCATCAAATAATACTGATGTCAAAAATTACACCAATATAGTTTCTGAAACTTTATAATAACAACAAGTAACAGTTTTCACTAAGAGTCACAGGCAAACCATGAAAAGCCTTTATCACTACTATGCCTTACAGTAGATCATCAATTGGGTACCCTTACTGTTGAAAGTTCTTTACAGTCCTTAAACCAAGAACACATTTTTGAAAATTAAGAATACATGCATTTCAACAGATATGACAGAAATTTTTAAGCTATTATCATTCTAACAATATTTAAACAAAACAAATGCACAATTAATTTATTTCAATGTGTTTCTCTTTTTACATTTTCTGCAATTCACCTTTCAAAATCCCTAAAACAAAATTGTATAATGTTTAATTTTTAAGCTCTTTAAATAGCAAATGGCTTGAAAAATTTTTGACCAAAGGCAAGTGTTAATTAATTACATTAAAAGATACTCCCCAAAAAACAATAATAACCAGGAGTTGCAAGTTCTTGGTGGATGTAACATGTTACATTTCCTAAATAATGGGTGTATCTACTTGGTTCCATATTAGTGACATTGCATAACCCTGAGAAGAACTCTCCTTATCAACTACCCTAGCAGCTTGGGACTTTGGAAGCAAAGATTCTCCAGTACTTCATTAAAAGATATGAGGAGGGGCAAATCTGCAAGAGGAAGAACACATAGAAATGTACATAAATTACATTATAAGGCACAATAACCTTGAATTAGGTTTGACACTGAGAAACTGCAATGGATTACCACAATTAAGACTACAAACATAAGCCAGGTGTAAGAGCAGGCACACAGCTGGTATTGCCATTGTCTTTTTTTGTTTTTCAATAGAGCAGAATGTCTTGAAAAATAAAATATATAGATACAACTGAAGCCATCTTGCAAAGACCTCCATTTCAACAGTGAGAACTGAACAGCAGCAGATGGGCTTAACACGTTATACATACACACACAATGAAATAAATAATGCTAATACTATTAATTACATTAATTGCAAAAAGTTGATCAGAAACAGGACAATGAAACAATAATATAAAATAAGCATTAAGGTTTCAGTAAGAATCCATTGTCAGTCCTAGTTGTCATCTTGAAGTCATAGTGGATAATACCTGTGGTAATACCTCCATAACACATTAGGAATATCCCATCTACCAGACAAAATCCAAATGCTAATGTTACACAAGCCAACAAGCACAAAAACTCAATTAACGGTAAAGAGTTGAGTGTGTACCCCCACAATGTCTCAACTCCTACTGCCTTTCACTGTCTGCAGCCAGTTGTGAGAACACAATTACTATTAAAATGTCTTAAGAGTTTCTAAAATAGAAATGAAACTGCCTTAACAGGGTCTATTATATGCAACTCCCAACCTCTGTCCTTCATTGATAGTTCTGCTATCACTCCTACAGATGCAACATATCATAATATTTCTTACTGCTTTTCCATTTTTATTTTTAATCCTCTTTTTTCTTGTGAGCAATCATCTTCCCACATCTAGTTCCAAACAGCAAAAGGTTGTCAAGATTTTGGATGTTATGGTCTAAAGAGCTCACATCTGTTCAGTTTTGTTGTTGTTGTTTTTTCTTAATTAATCATGTGAGGCCTGCAAAGTTGAGATTAAACAACAAAGGAAACAAGGAACAGTTGTCACCTTGGTGATTGACGTAGAAGACAACAGTGGAATTGTCTGAATGGATAATAATGTTTCCAACCCATGTGAAGAAAATGATCCAAAGCACATTGTACCACCAGAAACTCCAAGATGTTGATATGGTAGGATTACTAAAGGTGAGCTCACTCCAGAAGCTACCTTCTGATTGACCCATGCATTCCAACCTTTGGATAGAAGCATAGGTGAATTAATTGAAATGTGGGTGAAGAGGAAGAAGCAGTACCCCATTGTAGTGTTATTCTTTTTATAATAACCAACAGAAATTGTTTAAAAAGGATGGATGGTAACTAGGAAGTCCAAGGGATCCAAAACAAGATTCCTTTGGTCATGCAACATCTACTGAAGAGAATGTATATGTGCATGACCTAAGGGGATATGAGCTGCCACGGAAACCCAATTCTCCAAAAGATACTTCAGTTCTCCATGCCTTTTTTCTTCTTCCTTCCTTCCTGCTTTGGGTACAAATGAAGTGGAGGAGGTTGGACCTAAATGAGGGAAACGTTGAAAAACACACCCAAGTTGACAAGATATTGCTGCTTCTGTCAAGAGCAGACAACTGTATTAAATAAATCCTCTTTAAAATGAGCAAACAGAAGTCAGTCATCCACATAGTGGTAGAAGTGCAACCTAAAACATGCAAAAAATGGACAAAGCCCTTGATTACCTGACAAAACACATGGTGCTGAGGAAAAACTGAAACACAACACTGTTTTGGACAAACCAGAGATAGCAGCTGAGCTTATGGGAAATGAGAATAAGAAATGGAGAAAAGAATCCAAGATGCCCACCTTGGTCATCTGCAAACCTGGAGAAAAAGCCTACCAAAGGGTGAGAAAATAATCCATGGTAAAGCAGGAAGAACCACAGTTTTCTTGGAAATAACAAAAGGTCTGGAGTGAAACCAGGAGAAGGAAGAATGACAGGCACTTCAGCATACTGTAAGAGAAATGTCCAAACAGCTTCAGAAAGATATTATCATGTGAAAATGAAGGCAGGAAAACTAGGCTTGGAACACAGGCTGCACTCCCAATAAAAGCAAAAATGACTCCAATCTCTGGAAGTCAAAGCATGATGATTACAAGTATAGGAAATAATCAACTATTATTGCCAGTTACTATTGTTTTTGATCATTCCAACAATCCAGTAATCACAATTATTACCACATTGATTAATGTAAGATATCATGAACATAAAGTTAATTGCCAGAAATTTTTAACAATTTTTTTTTCATGATAGGTACTCCAACTAGCAATCTCGAATATTTTTATTTTTTCCATGAACATCAGTACTTTTTGTTTGTTTGTTTTTTAATTTTGCACAAAGCTACTGGAGGGCTATCTGCAGTAGCCATTCCTAATTTAGCAGTATAAGACTAGGGGGAAGGCAGATAGTCATCACCACCCACTGCCAACTCTTGGACTACTCTTTTACCAACTAATAGTGGAATTGACCATCACATTATAACACTCCCATGGCTGAAAAGGCAAGCACATTTGGTGTTACGGGAATGCCAACCCATGACCCTTAGATTAAGAGTCGCATGCCTTAACCCACCTGACCATGCCAGGCCAAGCATCAGTATTGTTGATCAAATTATTTTTCATGTTGTGAAAGTAACTTTATTTCTAGCAATGAAAAACATATACAATTAACTGACATCTGATGTAGGTTTATGAATGAAACTAGTTAGGTTTTAAGATATTTTATTTTTTGAGGTTTCATTTAACATTAAAGTTTATTATTTTTATATAAAAAGTCACTATAAAATGTCAGAAGTAATAAATTGAATTTAATTTTTGAAAAATTTCTTTAGTACAGTGATCTTGTGGAAATTTCTAATGACAAACTTATGGTACATTATTAATTGCATTTTCAGGCTATTGCTACTTTGTGTGGATGACACATCCTCATATGCAACAGTTTATAACTAACAAAGCAACTTAATTTTAAATTATTGTGCCTGATTACAGAATTTCCTCAAGTTTTTCACAGAATGATTTTTTGGACACAAATTTTTTAATTAATTTTAAGTCTATTCTAAGAGTTGTAATTGAAATATATAATCTGTGTTTTATCTTTTTTTAAGAAAAAATAAATAAAATTCAAATTTTAATATCTGCACAGCTCCAGAAGACTTTCATCTGTAAACAACACATTTGTAAGTTTAATTTTACTAAGAATTTTTCACCCATTCTCAAGAATAACTGATTTTGCTAAAAAACTATCACCTTTTGAAAGTACATTATCATTTGCTTAGATTTCAAACAATTCCTTTCTCTTTTTCTATTTAGAGTTTGTAGCAGCCTTTGCTACTACCCCTTTAAGACAATATCAGGAGCTTTGGTCATTTACTAATGAAACACAACTTTCAAAACAGCTACAGAGAAAGTTTAAATATGACTGGATATAGCAAGCATAGGAATTTTCAGGTCATAATGCAGTAGATATAGCAGTTTGAGCAGTAGTTAGTGGTTTTGTAGGAAAGTTTATGGTCTGAGTGAAAGTTCAATTACATATATTTGAAAATTACAGGAATATTCTAATACGAGAAGACATAAGGTGGGCTTACTTAGGTTAACTGAGTAGGGAAGGTAACAACAAAATATTCTGATGACTCAAATCCTCACATATTACATATTATAATTATGTTTATTGTATTCAATAAACTAACTACAACTGACTAATGGGCTACTTAATTAATTTTAATTGCAACCATTGCATGTTTTAAATAAACAAATTATTATACTTGTCAGTGATAGAAAAACATTGTTTTCATTATTTGATTATTACTTTGTTACATTTACAAGGATCAATGAGTAATTATAGCATGTTTTAAAAATATAAAATTAGTGATTGCACAGTTGTCTCAACATTAATGAGTTGCCAAGAAGTAAATGATCAAATTACCTTCAAAATATATTTATGCTAAATGTCTTCATCAACTAATTAATAAGCCTAGCTATAATCAAAAACCAAACTGGAAAAAACCAACACAACAAATTATAAACTATAGCACAATCAGTACAACTTTTGTATGTACAGTAGTAAAACATTGCTATCAAAATATTAAATATGACATGCAAAATTCCAAATTTTAATTTCAAATTATTCCAGTCATCCATTATAAACAATGTCAAGATATTAAAACTATAAAATACAGTATATAGTATATCTAACATTAATATTTTGTGCAACTACCAACAAAAACTGGTGATTTAATGTAATTTTTTCAAAGATATATTGCCCTGTTCTGGAACTGGGAACAACAGTGTTGATACTGACTGAGCAATAAATATCTAAAATTTAAACAAAAATAATTATATATTTTATTTAACACCAAACTTTATTAATTTTTTTTTTTCCAAATTATAGTGTTAAACAGACTACCATAATCTTACCAGTCTTCTCCAATCTTGTATACATAAATAATATTGTCAGTCTGTCCCACAGCTATTTTTGTTGAATCAGGTGAAAATGCCACAGCTTTTACAATATAACTCTTTTTGCCATACTGTAAATAAACAGATAAATATATATGTATATACATATATAAATATCAACAGAGTCTGAGATACTGAACAGCACAAAATTATTATTCAGATATATCAGGTCATTCCTTAAGTAATTTCCAAATTTAGGTTCATAAAAAGAAAGGATTTCAAACACTTTTAATGTTATTTAATCAATAGTGTATGTTCCATTATTATTAATTACTTCCTTCTAACAATTCACAAGCTTCTGAATGCCACTTCTATAAAATTCTTGAGGTTTGGAGGAAAATAAGGTAGAAAGAGTAGTTCTGACATCTTCACGTATTCCAAGCTCTTTTCCATCAAGATAGTTCTGCAAACTTCAGAATAGCTTATAATCAGATCGGGCAAAGTCTGAAGAATAAGGAGGATGTGGAAGTTTTTCCTAGTCTAGCTTTTCAATCTTTGCTGATATGATCCTTGCTGTATGGAGCCGTAACACAACACCTTTACAACTGAATAACGCAGAGCTCTTTTCTTTCACTACAACATTCAAGTGCTCTAACTGTTGACAATAGAAGTCTGATGTAATCGTACATTGAGTGGCACCAATTCAAAGTGGATCACACTAACAAGCCAAGCGCTTAACAAGGCTAGAGTGCAAGTCCATTTTGGGCTGTGCTTTAGTCAGTTTAACTGGACTGAGCCATTGTCTGTGGCACTTAACATTTTTATAATGTACCCATTTTTCATCTCTAGTCACTGACCTGTCCAAAAAACACAAGTTATGTTCATGATAGTGCAGAGATGTGCAATTGTTCACTCTTGCTCTAAGGTTGGCTTCTGTCAAATCATGGGGAACCTATTTTCCAAGTTTTGATACCTTTCCAAGCTGTTGCAGATGATGGTGAACTGTTGAATGGGTTGAATTAAGCTTCTGTACTAGTCCTTCAACTGTTAGAACAAACTCTTCATCAAGTGCAGCCAGCAGCAAGTCATCAATAAACTCAACAGGACAACCCAAACCTAGTACATCACTTAAGCTGCAGTCACCTAATAGAACTTCTAAAACCACCTTCGACATTTTATTTCACTGAGAGACTCCACACCATAAACACCATGAATGTTTTGTGTAGTTTCTGCTGCACTGTTGCCTTTTTTAAACACATAAAGCATCATATGTCTAATCTGATCCTCAGACACATCCATCTTCATAAGGGTTTATTTGATTAATGATTTGAAAAAGTAGAGTTAGGTTAATTTCTTTTATTTGTCTGAACATTTTTATACACATCCAACTACATTTTTAGTCAATAAAGCCTTCTGGAGATACAGAAATGATAATGCACTTTCTGTATTAAATTTTTGGACATTACTTATAGGATAACCTGATACATATAGAAAATATAAGTAATCTTACATAACTTACATCTTATAGTCCAAAATACACACACAATACCTCTACTTAGGTATTTAGTACAGAAAACATTATTTTATTAGTAAATGAATACTTCTTTACATTTTACATCTGATCAATTATAAAGTTACACCATATCAAATACTGCTCACAAATTTTACACATCATTTCGCTGATCCTTCCATCAAACTTAACGTAAACACTCAGTTGTGGAGATAAGAAGGCTGTGTAAATAGTGTACTTGTAGCTCAAATTATAAGACTTCTAGATACACTTCCCACTATGATAAATATTAATTTGGCAACATGACTACACATTGTAAATAATACCGATGCCAATAAAATTGGTAATCTTTTTACTTGCTGGAACATATGTTCAGTTACATTTATGCAAAACATCTTACCTGGCCACCAGACAACTGAACTTTGAAGTGCTTACAACTAAAAGCACACATGACAAACCCTTTCTACAACATCCCAGATTACATTCATTAAGGGCCCAACATGGCCAGGTGGTTAAGGCACATAACTCATAATTCAAGGGTTGCAAGTTCAAATCCCCATCACACAAAACATGCTCGCCCTTTCAACCATGGGGGCATTATAATGTGATGGTCAATCCCATTATTCATTGGTAAATTGAGTAGCCCAAGAGTTGACAGTGGGTGGTGATGACTAGCTGCCTTCCTTCTAGTCTTACACTACTAAATTAGGGATGGCTGGTGCAGATAGCCCTCATGTAGCCTTATGCGAAATTCAAAACAAACCAAATCAATATTTATTAAGGCATAAATAAAATGCTATGTTCAGGAATTACTTTTAAATAAAAAGTGTTGAATTAAAAATTATTTAATATACATTTGGGAACATTTACAGCCTTACATTTAGATGTCCAGGAAAGCTATTTACAATTCACTTTGGATTGTACAATAATATCTATTAGTTAACCCTCACACTACCAACTGTTTTGTACATCATCAGCTACTGCTGAAGTCCACATATTTCATCATACTGAATAATTTTATATTTTATCTGTTACAACATTTACTGTAAAGAATTTAAAAAATGGGTGCAATTGGTTACTTTCCATGTAAAACACACAAGAAACTCCAGCAACAATTAGTAGAATTTGTTCTAGTAATGGTGGTACTTAGTTTACATTTTTTTTATGACTCAGATATTATTAATTACCTTTATCTGGACTTTTATAAAGGCACACACAATCCTTACATTATACCTGAGAATAAGTTTATACCACATAAGTGAGTATATAAAAAAAAATTAAAAAATACTGTAATTAATGATATTGTAACAGCTAGTCCAAGACTCAATTTAATAAAAGCAACAGCAACACATACTTTTTGATCAATTGGCTTAGTTGA
This sequence comes from Carcinoscorpius rotundicauda, assembly GCA_011833715.1. Classification (NCBI taxonomy): domain Eukaryota; kingdom Metazoa; phylum Arthropoda; class Merostomata; order Xiphosura; family Limulidae; genus Carcinoscorpius; species Carcinoscorpius rotundicauda. Next base: position 57,353,955 of record CM022395.1, read on the forward strand.
AAATTTATCTCGCCTTTCTCCATTTTCATCAAACAGTAAAACAACTCTATCAGCTGTGCAAACTGCCAACTTTGCATTATTAGGAGACCATGCTACAGCTGTAATCTTGGCAGCACCATCCTAAAAAGGAAATTACATTTGTAAATTTTTGTTGTAATTCACTTATGTTACCTGTGGTTTGGTTCTGATATGAAATACATGAAGTTTTATTGTATTTTACTTTACTTTCACATTCATTATTATTGGTAAAAAACATCAAATAGCAAACTTGTTTTTTCCTTTGAAACTTCTTAAAATCTATTAATTTTTGCTTTTCTTAATTATAAAGGGCAATACTTATAAATTCAGTTCAACATTTATTTCTTTACACTTAGTTTCTACAGTAATTTTGAATGAAATCTTAAAAATTTTTAGAACTCAAAGTCATTTTTTTCCTAAGTGTGTGAATTCTAAAACTATATGCGTATATATAACTATATATTATATATTTGTGAGCTAACCTAATTTCAAACACTTCACAGTCGGTACATATACAAAAATCATTTTGAAATGTTACCTGAGGAGGTAATAGTGTTTTCATATACTTAAGATGCATTGCTAAACAATCTTTTGAACCAGTCACAGGTAGGTACTAGCAACAATACTATTAGTATTAACAGTAATAATAGTCTACTGAAGTTTCTTCACTGATTAAATGTTGAATGAATCCTCTTCTTTCTGTTTATGGTATCAGCCTCCCGGCTGCACTGCAATCCATCTTTATGCAACCTTCACTTTTTCTTTTTTAAATTTCACAAGACTCGTTTTAATTTCCTGTAAATTACAAAACACCAGTGCATGATTTAGCAGAACGAATACAATACTTTATTATTCAAAACTATAACCCTAAATAAGTCATAATTACACTATCACAGTTACAACTTATAAGCTACACTTACAAATTACGGTGAATATGAAAATACTGATACTAGTACGTTGACAATTTTGATGACTGTAAATAATAACACTAAAAGTAATATATCTTTTTCCTTGTTTTAAAGTTCAAACTTAGCTTTCGTCGCTTTCTACCACAATCTCATTGATAATAATAGTAATAATTTACTACACGTAATAAAAATAATTTGTACATATCACATTCAACAAATATGATACATCTTACTACCGTCAATGTGATAGAATAATACAATACAATCACTTAGATACGAAATCTCACGGAATGTCAACACCAAAAGCGTACTCTAACACAAAATACACCAATAATAAATAAATTATTGTGAATATATATATATGTGGGTTTTCTCGGGGCACTCCCGTTTCCCCCCACAGCGAAAACTTAGGCATTGGATTTTTAGATCCCAGCCCAGGCAACTTTATTGCCAGACCCTGAGTCTGTTCGTTTTAATTCTTGTTGTTCATATTTACTTTGACTTCTGCCTTTCGGGACGGGACCTGGCCATTCTCTTCGGTACTACCTTCGCCTCTGTCCAGGATAACATTTAGAGTGACATTCTCCACCCAAAAAGTCAAAAATTATTTAATAAATAAATAAATAAAACTAAAACCTAATAACAATTCACGAAAGGGGACGAAGAGGAACCACAACGTTCCTGAACACCCCAGTTGGAGAGAGAATTCTTACGATATCTCTCTCAACTAAATCCCAGCCACATTAGTTAATTATATATACGTTTGTTTTGTTTGTTTGTTTTGGAATTTCGCACAAAGCTACTCGAGGGCTATCTGTGCTAGTCGTCCCTAATTTAGCAGTGTAAGACTAGAGGGAAGGCAGCTAGTCATCACCACCCACCGCCAACTCTTGGGCTACTCTTTTACCAACGAATAGTGGAATTGACCGTCACTTTATACACCCCCACGGCTGGGAGGGTGAGCATGTTTAGCGCGACGCGGGCGCGAACCCGCGACCCTCGGATTACGAGTGCACGCCTTAACGCGCTCGGCCAATTTAATAAATCAAGTAGATTGGTTTGGTTTGGTTTGTTTTGAATTTCACCCAAAGTTACACGAGGGTTGTCTACACTAGCGGCCCTTAATTTAGCAGTGATAACCCAAAGTGAAATCAGATAGTCATCACTACCCATTGCTAACTCCTTTACTAACTAATAGTGGGATTGACCGTCACATATAACGCCCCCAAGACTGAAAGGGCGAGCTTGTTTGGTGTGACTGTGATTCGAACCTGCGATCCTCTGATTAAGAGTGCCTTAACCACTTGGCCATGTCGGGCCCAGGTGGAAGCAATCAGCCAGTAGCAACCACTTTTAGTTTATAATTTAAAATTATTTACAATAAGTATTTTTTATTTTTAATATCAGATACCTGAAGTAAATAAATGAATGTAATACTTTACTTCTACTATTTTACACTTGAAGAATTTGGACCCCATTTGGTACAGGTTCTCCCTCTTCCATTAATTTCCTCAAGATTCTTAAAGAAACAAAGCCAAATTTAATTTAAGTAGCATTTGTCCTCTTTGTATATATTAGCTCTTGCAGCCCCTTCCAAGTTTCCACTCTCTTTTCTCTTGTTTAAAAATTAACCAGTGTTACCTGTTCTACCTTTTTCATGTTCCATCTGTCTACTTGCTATGCCACTGAAATCATCAGTTGAATATTAGACCAAGCAGGTTGCCCAGGAATTGTCCCTTTCCAGCTAGATGTTTTACTTTCGTTGTTGAAAGACATGCTGCTGTGGCAAGGAATAAAGTTGTTATCAACTAATTATTCAAGACTCTCAAAGGTTTTATCTAAGTTGTTTGAAAAAATAAACTGTTTTCAATTTTGTAATTTAGAGTTTTGGAAAGTTTGTTGAGTGTTTCATTTTGTAATGATCTTCACTGTTAGTGCTCAATAAAATACTTCTATCCTCATATTCTTCATATTTTGTTTTGAATGAACTAAATTCACCTGTTAATACTATCTGACCATTCAGACATTAATTTCTATCTCTCCATATGTGTAACGTACTTACCCATCCAGTCTTGTTTTACCTGACTGAGCCATCTGTTTCTATAATCAGTTTTGGTATCTGTTACGACTTTGACTGTTTTGACTAGTCGTGACCTAAACCCATTTCATACTCTTGATTTTTTTTTCCATTGGGCACAACTCCTATACATATTTCTGGGCCCCTTTAGCCCATAACTTGATTAGTTTCTGTCTATGTGCTGTTGCTTCGTCTACTCTCCTGAAGTGATGTGTAGTTGATTAGATATTATTGTGGTTGGTGTGAGTAGACCTGACTGGCTATAATCCGTTGTCTTGCAGTAATGTTGCTCAAACCAACATAAAAGCTTATAATATTAGGTTAATTGTTCTTACCTTTTTATGCTATTCCTAATACCAGTCAAAGTCATGGTATTGATTTGTCTGTTCCTGTTACGTTTTTGGCTGCATTTTGTACTTTCTGTATCTTGGATATTGATGACTTTATTACTGATGCAAACAAGTTCACTCCATAAACCATTCTGGTAATGACTGTTGCCTCATCGTATTGGTTAAGCTGTTTTGTTATATCTTCTGTACTGCAACGCATTTGAAAAGGGCAAAACTATTCATTGATTTCATTTTAAAGTTATCAGTATATGGGAATTTTCTCTCTAAATATATTAGCATTGAGAAAGGTGTTTTGTGTGATTCTGGAAGTCAACATTCAACAGACTTTATATTATTGGATTGACATTTGTTTTCTACTGGCAGAGGCTTTATCTGGCTTTTTACAGACCTTCTACAACTTCCATAAGTATCAGTGAGATGCTTACAATAACTGTATCATCAACATATATATGGTGTTAATCTGGAGCCTTCGCATGCAGTAACCAAGTCATATTGAAAAGTATATAACTCACTGGTTATCCTTATTATAAGAAATAACTTATCTTAAATTGCTAAATTTCATCTGACATTTATTGGTGTTTAGTATAGTCAAGATCTATCACATGAGAGTGCCAGAATTTCCCAGATACTATATGCTCATAACTAAATTGTCAATATCCATACAATCATAAGTATCTTCAAGAACAAATATACCAGAATCATAATGTTGTAATCTCTGCACATTCTGTTGGATACTGTGTGTGATTGTCTCCACATGTGAAACTATGGATTTTTTTGGTCTTTCCTATTCCACTTTGGCAGATTGACAATCTTTTAAGTATTACCTTTCAACGCCTTTTACCCATAAATTTGGCATTGCTCTTAGTATATTGTGCAACGGACTTATAAAGAGCTTGGATAACACAGCCATTGGGCAGCCTTTGACATCCTTCTAAATATCCTCTTTTCATTGAAAAATTGATAACTTCATCTAACTTTGCTTTCTATTCTATGGAGAAAATTTTGAGGATTCTCTCCAATTCATACAGTGTCACTGATATTCGCAACACACATATATATACTTAGAGAGAGAGAAAGAGATAACTACTTGTTGAATTTTGCCATTCGTTCATTTTGTAATACTGTCTCACAAAAATTTGTTTATTTTATTGTCGCTAGCTCATCTAATTCTGCAGGCAGACATTACATTTTTCTTCATTAATTATAAAATATTCATTGTTTTACGCTTTAATATTTTGTGAACCTAACACACATTTGTCAATGTGTTGACTAGTCTTGACTCGAACCCCTTTAATATTCTTTTTTATTTTCATTGAGCACAACTCCTCTACATATTTCTTGGCCTCATTGATCCATAACTTGATCAGTTTCTGTTTTTATATTATTGCTTCATCTACTCTCTTTCTAAAGTGATGATATAGTGAATTAGATATTATTGTGAATGATGTGTGTGACTTTGTGTGGTTTAACTTTGATTAGCTGCAGCAACCCTCTTAAATTTAAGATGCTGAATGTGTTAAGTGTCTTCTTTGTTACACGGGATTTCAAAGGAGCATTGATATCAAACTTTAACCCTTTAATCTTCTGAGACCCTGACACACACCCACTTGTTGCTATTTTAATAATTTTGCCAACTTAATTTGGTATTATTTTAGTATTTTCAATCACATTGTCAACAGAAAATATCCCACATTGCTTATATATATGTCTCGACTTTATCCTGTAATTCTAGGAAGCTTTAATGAATTAATCTCTTTTCTTCTCACTTTCTCTTTCTTTATATCTTTTGATTTCGTTTTATCTTTATCAATCTCGATCTTCATTTCTCGGGCTTGCTCCACGTTTGTTGTCTTTCATTTACTCTTCCATCTTATTGCCTCCCCGCTAGTACATCGGTATGCCTACGGATTCACAACGCTAAAATCAGCGGTTCGATTCTCCTTGGTGGGCTCAGCAGATAGCCCGATGAGGCTTTTCTATAAGAAAAAACACACTTACATCTTATTTATTCTTTTATAATGGACGTTTTGCATTTACACGCAATGAGTTAAGGCCTGTTTTGTATTGTAAACCTGTATTTTAATGGAGTTTTTGAGAGGTTCTTTTTTCATTATGTTACTGCTCATTGAAACCAATAATTTTATTTCAACTCACACAAAGCACTGAGTATAGCAAGAGTAAGACCTATGACAAAGTTGCTTCTGTTTTTCTGCTATTATTTCGTGAACAACTTTATTGGCTAGAATATGATAAATATTTTGTATTACTTCATCCAACAATTTTTATTCACAGTTTGTTCAGTTTCCAACTATGTAAGACTTCAGGTATTATAGTTGCCTATAATAAGTCGACACAGACTTATCACTTTGCCACTGGGGGCTCGTTGAAGGGACTAGGGACTGTAATATACTTTTTACCCGAGCTTATATTGTCTGGATGTTAAAGGTGATTAATGCCGTGGGGAAAAAAAAGTACATGACATGATGCTTTAAATTAGACAAAGAAACCAGTTTCCTGTTGAATTCAGGCATGTTTTATTAGTTGCTTTCTACAAAACATTGTCAAATTAAAGTCGTACTTGAAAATCACCTTGTAATTTTACAGAGATCAGTTGCGTAAAGATTAAAGTTGCAGAACTAGGCATACTCCACTACATATTCGACTATGATTCGGTCAGTGCGAGTACATATGACGCACTTCCATTTTGTCTTCTCTGAATGAAAAATTGTTTGTTAAGTCTCATTATCTGAGAATTAAATACCTTTGTTATTTCCGTAATGAATCTGCTGTAATTAGCGTGTTTAACAATCTGATGCACGTGAGGAATAACGTTTGTACCTGAAATTATTACAAGTTCGAACTAAGCAAATCGGAAACATTATACGACAAACGTCTGCGTTTTTGTATGTACTCGCTTGTAACTGACGAGAAACTAGACTAATTGTTACCAAATTCTAACATTAATCTTGAAATTTTCGGTGGGAGCGATCAGATTTGATCTTCCACGGGTCCGTAGAGCTTTCTCAGGTGTTGAAAGAGCATCAACCAGAATACATTAATTTGGTGTTCATTTACGGTTTTATCATAAAATAATGCACTAGTGTCATGTGAATCACCATTGCGTATAAACTAAAATATTGTAGTTTGTTTGTTTTGAACTTTGCGCAAAGCTACTCGAGGGCTATCTGCGCTAGCCGTCCCAAATTTAGCAAAGACTAGAGGGAAGCAGCTAGTCATCACCACCCACCGCCAACTTCTGGGCTACTCTCTTATCAACGAATAGTGGGATTGATCGAACATTATAACCCCCCACGGCTGAAAGTGCGAGCATGTTTAGTGTGACCAAGATTCGAACCCGAGACCCTCGGATTACGAGTCGAACGTCTTAATATACTTAGTCATGCCGGTCCAAATATTGTAGTTCAGTAACAATTAAATCTCCTGGGCAATTTATTTATTATTTCATATATTTTATTTGATATGTTTTATTTATTGACACAATTTATTAACCTTGAACAATTAAATTGTGCTTCATAAGCTTTATTGTAATTAAGCTTTTATATTGCAGGGCTTATTTTAGAATAAGTAGTTGTGGATATTACTAATTTTGAATTGCTGGAGTTTTTATGTACGAAAAATAATACTTATCAACTTATTTTTTGAAATATTATTATCGTATCTATTTATTTACTACATATATCTTTGCATTCAGTTTTCCTCCTATCTGTGAACATTTGGTGAATTAAAGGTTCTTGCTTTTGTTTGGGGATGGAACGTTTTTGTTTGTATTTTACGCATTTCATAATAAGTCAATATTACTAAATATTAACTTCTGACCTAAACTTTTAAGGTTTGAAGTTTAAAAATCAATAAAGATTAGGAATCACTATGGCAGCGATTCTATCACATTACAGTACTATAGGATTCTGTAAGTAGAAAACTAGAATTTGCAAATACTACTACAATCTCATTTAGTAATAGTATAAATGGCTATCGTGTATATAACTTATGACCGTTGTCAGAATCTGTTTAAAATGTATGTGATTAAATAGTTATTTCGTGAATCGGTAGACTAGCACGGGATTTGCATCATACTAACACTTATTAACAGTAACACTGTAGTTTACGTAGTTTTAATATTTAGGTGTTCTTTGCTTGGCCGAAATCGTCTGTAGATACCACTAGTTACACGAGTTGTGTTTACTACTACTTGTACTATCAAGTTATTGTATTACTAGTATGTATTATTACTATTAGTATGAGTGATACAAGCATTAAGTTTCAGTGTTGCCTGTTTTAATGTTGTAATCAGTATTTACTTTTATATAATTTTGATTACAAATACAGGTCAAAGGAGATAATTAAGTCAATACAAGCCCTAGTTAGGCATTACAATATTGATCACTTCGTGATTATGACAAACCCATTTGAAGTAAAAATGTACTCTAAAGATGACTGGTATGAGTGTTAACACTTTAAAATAAAGTACAAAATAATGTTTCAACCTTCATACATCATTTTCATCTTAACAAAAAAGATATAATGTTGATTAGTTTCAACTTTTGGTCTCATTATAAGAAAGGATTTTAAGTTAAAGAACAGAAAAAGTTCAAAGAAAGGTTAATAGGATGATTTCAGAGATGAAAGGGTTATCTTGTAGGGCTAAATTCTCATAACGTATTTTCCTCTTTTTTTCCGACTTTAAATTTTGGGAAAACAGGCTGAGCTTCACTGATAAGACAGTTCTATTTTTCTAACAGATTGATTGCTTATGAAATGAGGTGGCATTGGCAGTAGAGAAAGTCATTATATTTGAAGTTGCAGTTTGGAATAATTTAGGGGTAGGTATACAAAGACAACCATGAAAATCCTGTAATTAGGGTAACAAAAATTCAGAAAAGTATATCTTGTGGTTTAAACATCTCTATTAATAGGTTCATAGAAAATACAAGATTAATATATGCAGTAATTAATGACACATAATTAACGTAGGATGCCAAAATAATATCAAAAATATTGAAAAATACACAATATTTGTTGTAATCAACTGCAGAATCATCACTCCAGATTGTCCACCTGAACAATCTTCATCAAGGTCGAGGGTGATGATTCTTCATCTGCCCAGACCTACAGTATTAATTCTCACATTTCATTTTCTGTAGACTGTATTAAACAATAGCATGCATATTTAAACATGTTACTTTAATGACAATTAATATCTGCTCTTATATATATCGAATAAAGTAGGAAAGCCATTTCAAACTCCAGGTTAATTTTAAAATTTTGTTTTGATTGTTATTGTAAGCCAGGTAGTTAAAAGTGTGTGTATGCATTGTTTTCAGACATGAATTCAGTTATTGTAAGTTCATACACAAAATTTAAGATGCAGATAAGGAACCATCTGGTTTTTCAAGGCTATCCTTGTATACCTACTCCTCAGAAAAGTGAAACTTTAAATGCACCCTTTATATGTAAGAAAACCATCTGTTATTTCACTTAAGCTTCTGTAAAGTTGTAGAATGTACTATTACCAATGACTATTTATTTCATGAGTCTGTCACCATGTTATAAAGATTAAACTGTTGTAACTAGCATATAGCTTGTTTTTCCAGGTATTTACTTTTAGTGGCTTGTTCTGGTTATTTTTAGAGAGTTCAGTTTGAAAAAATGTTTTTATCCTATCAATTCTCCAATAAATTTCAATAATATTACTTTTTTACCTATTTTTTCTACAGAAACATTAAGTTAAGATCTCTTAACTTCTACCCGTAAGATAAACTTTCCAATAAGTCAACATCCATTTTTTAGATAAAAATGAAAACTGTACCACCCACAGTATTCCAGGTGAGCCCTAACTTGTTCATTTAGAAAGAGAATTACCTCTATTTGACTTGTAAGTTGTAATCAATGCGAGTATAAAAAAGAAAAAAAATTACTAAAATTTTATTAGGTTTATTGCTAGCAACATAACACATCTTCAATGGCTAAAGTGACTTATCCACAAGTGAATTTGTATTACATTTTGATGAGATTAAAATTATGATAATCCAAATTCAAGGAAATTTGCCAACTATTTGTCCAGTTTAACAGACAGTTGATCCATGCTGTTCTTCACCATTCATCATCCTCAATATAGCAAAACATATGCAAGAGTAAACTTGATTAATTTATTACGACCGTAAGAATATTACTAATATATACGTATACAAGTAAAAACAGATGTCAAAGCACTGACCATTAAACATCACTGCTTGTCATCAGTAAGGAACTTCCTATTTTTTGTTACTTAGCCACCCTTCAATCCAATTAATAATAATTTTTCAAACTCCCACAAGTGTGATTTTTCCAACTAATTTTAAGGTATCTTATTAAAAGTCTTGTAAGTCGCATCCACATGTCAGATAACAATCTCAGATGTTTGTTGAAGACATTAAACATGTTAAGAGTTTGATAATTTATTTGCTTACAAATATTAAATTTTAATATAACAATGCCCCTAATTTTTTCATAGAACATTTATCAGAATTTCATATGGTAGTAAGTTTTATTTGGTGTATTACCTGCAGGTAGTATTTATAATTGCTTGTATTTTCCTGCAGTTTGTCTTTGAGAAATGCTGCTGTAACCTTTTTACTCTGTATTCACAACAACAGGTTTTTACTTGTATTAAACTATAGTTTACGATGTATGTGTTATGAAATGGGTAAAATGGACTATTTTGATTTCTACATAATCACTTTTTAACGAACTGTTAGTGCATGTGCTTGCTTCTAATTATTAATTAGTAACTAATAATAATAAATTTAGTAATTGATAATTAGGCTTATTTGCTTGTATAGGCTATTAATTATGAAAATTATTAATATCCAATAGCCACAATCTTACCAGAACTTCTTAATAATACAGCTCTCAGGAGTTTTTATGCTTATAACTGAGAAGTAATTGAAAGGACATTAAGAATTGGAGAGTAAAAGTTGTATATGTACATACACATGTGTGTTTAATTTTCTTCTGAACTTTATGTTGTTAATTACATCTTTTAAATGTGCATAGTAAGTTAATAACAGTAATCTTTGACTGATTTCCCTTTGCTCTGTACAGATAAAGCACCAGTGTCAAAAGGACTGTTGGGTTGTATGTTTATAACCTCATTGGCTCTCAATGTTCCACTTTTAGCACATATAAAGCAATTTGTTGTCTACAATGTATCTGATATCTTCGATAAATATGAGGTATGTTCTTGTTTTCAGGTTTCCAGTTGTATAACTTTGTGCCTGAAAGATATCAGTTTTAATAAAGACAAGGATAAGAAGTCACTTTCAAAACACTGATCTGAAGTATTGATTGATTATTTGTTTTTCTTTATTAAAACACCAATACTAAACTAAATGTAATCTTCCATGTTCATATACAAATTAATTGTTTTTATCAAACAGTGCATACCACATCCCTTGACAGATCTTTAAGAAGTTTATCTCTTACCAGAAAATCATTTTATTAACAAGCAAATCTGCATGTAGGGTTTAAAATTTTAAACCTGTTACTTCTAATATTTAACTTATTTCCAAATATTTCATTGCATTACTCAGATTGTCTGTAGGGAAACTGGCCCAAGTCTTAAGAGTGCTGAATACCCAAATTAAATGTCTAATTCTGTTATGTGATAAAGTTTGTACAAGGTCTCTCTACTCTTATACAAAAAGTGCAACGTTCCTGCTGCTAAGTTTAAAAGTTTTGTAAACAAAATCTGACCTGAGATCCTATGTAGAATTTTGTTTTTGATAAATATTACCCCATACTAAATATTTTGAATATAGTACAGTAGCAAATGATAATACTTTGTGATTAATATATTTTGTGTATTTAATAGAAATTGAAGATAGGTGACAAAAATCTTTTTGACCAATCATTTACATTAATTTAGGTATACCCCTAAGTATCCATGCACCCATTCAGTATCAAAATTTAATATACTCCCATATATTCTGTAAATAGTTAACAACACAAACAAAAGTTTATGGTGAACTGTTCTACAAGTTGTATGTATACACTTACAAGAGCATAATTTTAATATTGTGGTGATAGCAAAAATTAATTTGCATTTGTAACAAATTAAATGCCTGTATTGCACTGTCTTACTGAAACCTTTGTAGTTTAAGATACTAAAACTGGATTTGATGATGGTTGGATTTGATTTTAATTTTACTACATTGCAGTGGTAAGTAAAATTACTGAATGTTCCAATCAGTAGTAGCCCCTAATGTTGATATGTAATGAAGTGCATTCCACTCAGATTTGAGAGTTTTCAGTAAACTAGATTGAACCACGGAGGTGACTTTTTCCAAAAATGTTTATTGTGTTCAAGAGCTTTATAAAATTGCTGAGAAAAGTAAGCATGATGAAAGAATCACCATAAGATCACCAATAAAGAGATATTTTGTAAAAGAGACAAATCTGAAATTGGACTTAAGTTCACATTTGTTTCTTCCTATTATACAAGTTTCAATTTTAAAACCATTCTCCCATTCAACTAAACCACACACAGATAAAATTGCAATCATGACTGAAATTGGCTTTATTTCTTCTATACTTAAGATTAAACCAGCTCAGTTTTTAGTCTATTTTTCTTGCATGAATGTAGTAATTTGTTCCTGATATCATTCCAGTATATTCACATTTTCCACTATTTTTATCTTCCTAAAGTAATGAAAAATACTGATATGCATAGTATTTTAAATAAGATCTAACCATGGTCTTCTGCACTGTTACAGTAACCTTTGGACATTTTTATTAACAGGTTGAATTTGTAGAGATCTCCAAAAACTTTCTTTTTAAAAAAAAAAAGTTTCTGCAGTTACTTTATACTTCTTACATTTAAACTTATCTTCCATGTTGTCACTTAGCTCAACCAAACTTTTTAAAGAAATGTGCAATACCTGCTTAATAATATTAATCCTTCTGAGTATCATTTTATTATCGGCAGATTTCAAGTATTATTGCTGATTTAGCTGTCCTAGTCTCAGTCATTCACTGACATTGTTTGCTCTAAAGATCACTAAGGTACCATAGTTTAGTTCTTAGTAACACTTCTGAATGGTTTGTTTGGAAATTATCTCTGGAATTTAATGTCACAATTTCACCTTCATTATTATATCACCAGCAGACTTCAAATGTTTCTAACTCTTGTTGTCTCAAGCATGCTAATATTAAGATGTTTGTATATTGGAATAGAAAAAGTTGCTTTCCCTATGCTGCCACACTAAATTAATACTATACAATTTTCAATTCACTCCAGATTTGCCATTTACCTAAATTACCTGAAGTTGAACATGTAATATGTTTAAATAAATGTTTACATTGCAATCACATGTTTGACAGTGCTTTTCTTCCAAACATTTTTGCCACTCTAATCCATTCATTCATTTCATTACTAAAAATTTGGAAGAAGGAAAAGGTCTGCACAAATTCAGCTACACTTACAAATCTGATTGAGCATGTTGAATGAGGTCACACAACTGGAAATTTACACAATTTCAGATGTGAAGCAATTGAAAAGTGTTAATATGATGTATATGTTTCTTTTATTTTTATTTTAGGTGTGGCGTGTAATTACCTCAAAAATTTGTTTTCTTGATACCAAAGATCTAGTTTGTGGATCTCTCTTGATCTATTATTTCAGAATTTTTGAACGTCGGTATGGTTCTCACAAATTTTCAGTAAGTGCTCATGCATTTATGTTTTTCAACATACTATGTTTTCATCAATATTCTTTAAAGTAAGATCTTAAAGTATTTGGCATTAAACTCTCATGCTTAATCCATCACTGTTTTTTAAATTTTGTTATATTTTTAAACTCACAATTTGAGAAGTGGAAACTGTGCAGTCTTCTTGACAGCTGAGAAGACATTACAGAATGATCACTTTTATGAATTTAAGGGATCAATTGGCATAAGTTTTTTTGACTAAGAATTGGTGTGAAGGATCACATTTTATCACACTTCAGAATCATCTAAGAATTGCTTTTGTTTTAAACTGAATTAAAGTTGTGTTGGTTAAAATTGTGGACCTATTATCATAAAGTATTTTAACAAAACTATAACTGTATATGTTCTTGATGAAGTATTCTCAAGGTGCATCTTGGGTAATAATCTTGAATTACTGTTATGGTGTTAAAATATATGTTAACAAACTGTGATGTTCTTGACATTATTTTATGAAGAATGATTTTTTACATAGTAGAAGTTAACTTACAACCCGTATGCAAATAGCAAAAATTCACATAAATATATTTTATGAAGTATGTGAAGACATGTATTAATTTCTTTATACAGAAAAGTGGAGTCTTTGATGCTAATGATGTATTGGTAAATATCAGAAGAGTTTTGAGAATAGTCTTTTGTCAGGAGTTTTTACCTTGGATTAGGTTTAGGCAGGTCGTTTTGAGCAGGGTGCAAGCATTAAGTGAATAGCTAGCAAGGATATTCCTGAATGATAATTCAAGATTGTTATATCTGTTGAACAGACTTAAAAATGTGGGAAATAGGTTTACCATTGATGAGCTGCAAAGTAATTGGTGAGAGGTAGCTGTTTTAGCTAAGTATAGTTAGTTTTGAAAGAAACATTATAATAAGGATTTGTTCTCAATAGATGATATGTTAACATAGATTAAGTAGTTAAGGAAAATTAGAGAAAAAAATTTATAACAAGAGAATTACTTGAAACTATTGGAAACTAGCATAGAGCCAACCAAAAATAACTGAACAAGTACTTACCACCCTTATCTCATAGTATACCCTAACCTCACATTTCATAGGTTAACTGAAATAAGTAATTTTTGCAAATTCAAGTTTGATGAACATAGAGGCAGAAAAGTGCAGTTGAGGTAGTCAAATATTGGTAAGTTTCTTAGCGCACCAATCAAAATTAAGATCATTCACAAAATTAATTTGGGACATATTTATAGACTAGTTATTAGTAAAATTCAGTTAGATTAACAATTTCTAATACACAGAGAAGCCAGTGAATTTCAGTAATTACATCAATTCTTATTACACCTATAAAGTTTTGTGGCACCCTCCTGTCTTTGTCTCCTTGTATCTCTGTCAACAAAGTCATAACTAGACAGTAATTGAACTATTCTTTCTGGGTAAATGCATTTTGGCCAGAATCCTGTTTCAAGAATCAAACATGATATGACACACACTCTCCTTTGTTTAGATTTAGATGACTTTCTTGCTCATTCTATTAGTATTTACAAATAAGGAATTTTTTTTTACAGATCTTGTTTTGGTGTAGAAGGTAAAGCATTAAGAAATTGTACAATAAGATGAGGTTGACACAGATTGGAAAAATGTGAATAAAAAATAGATATGTGCTTCTTGGAACTAAAATTAACTGATGTTACATTTTAAAGAACAGGAAAGCATAAAGAAGGTTACTGTTATGGTTAAGGGAAATAAATGTTTTTCTTAAATCCAAGGAAAAATACTTTGAAGTTTTTGTTTTATTCAAAGAAAGAATTTCAATATATCATTGCCATGAATGAAAAACCATGGCTAATTAATTTTTAAAAAATGTTAATTAGGTTTTAACTTTTGAATAAGATCATGACATTTCTAACCAGTTCAGTCTGTTCACATATGGGAAAAAATTTTGTGCAGTTTTTTACTAAAGATGTTTTAAAAAATGAAAATACATTTATGACATTAACAACAGTGTCTTTATTTAGAAAGAAAGAAAAAACCTTACAATGAAATTCTAAAACCATAATGATAAATTTTTTTATTACATCCCATTTTTCTGACAGTAGATTCCAACACCTTTCTGAAACAAATAAGCTTAAAATTTCTGGAATTCCTCTCTGACTCTTTTCTTTAATGAATGGGATTACATTAATAATTTATGAGATATAATTTTTTTCATTATCAAAAAACATGAGAAGGTGATATTTAAAATCTTTTTTATTTTTTTTACAATATTATGGTTAGTGGCTTTCAAGAGGTGTCAGTTTGTTTTTTCTTTAACAGTGGTTATTTTATGCTGATCTTGATATGTATTTTCTCAAGAGTTAAGGAGATTTTAGTTAATTTTCTTGCATTACCTTCCTCACTTGTATTGTCTTATAGTGATAATCTATACATTTGTTTTTGTTCATGAATAGAAAATTTGTCTACACTACATTAATTTTAGCTATTTGTGTATAAAATATTTTTAAATTACTTAATAATGCAAGTTTAGACTGTTTTGAAGTTGGTAGTGTGTAGAAGAAATGGAAAATTATGCAGTAAATAATTTAACTTGTAAAGAATTTAAAAAAACTCATAATGCCATATTTAAGAATGAATAACTATTTATACTGTGTACATTTCTACTGGAGTGTTATTTTATTTCATGAATTTTTATTTTCATGTAATTAGGGAAGAAAAATGGACTTGATTTACACTTTTCAAAATGGAACTTTTGTGAAAATTCACAATATTTAAATCTTCATTTGTTTTGAAATTTGCAACTGTCTTCAGTTTTACCGTACTTTTGAAGATAAAGAACTTGATGTGAAATCTTGGTATTTTTCAAAAAATTTTTTAATTTAATTTTCATATCCTTGGAGTAAAAAGACAAATTTAGTGTATGCTTTTCAAAATAGAACTTATCTGTTTTTCATATAATAATATTGAATCTGAGAAACTTTTGTTACATCTTTCTTATTTTTCAGTCATATCTTCTTGCAACTTTCACTTTATCAACACTATTGGAACTTCTCTCTGTATTTATTCTAAGGCAGCTTGATTTTCATGTTACCACATTGCCTAGTGGGCCGTAAGTATAATATGACAAAATTATTAAATCATGTTGTTTTTATGTATATATGCCTGTGTGAAATTTATGATAGAAATCTTTTGTTAAACAATTAGTTAATAACAAAAATTAACAACCATAAAACCCACACACTTTCAAAAGATGGACTTTTTTATGTTGTTGTTGATAAGGGGCTAACTAGAATTTGCTGCTGGTGAAGAAAGGTGTACCTTTCGAAATTGCTTTAGTTATATGGTTTTATGTAGTATTTATAGATATTGTAGACCAGCTGGTTTGATGTGTTCTGGTACTGAGCAAATGACTGTAGTGGTTCACAGTAAATAATATGTTATTGAAGTCCTGCTCATGCACTTTTCTCACAACATGTTCATGTTGAGTTAGTCATAGAAGACCATCATTCTTGTTGGGATGTTTCATAATATTTTCTGACAGTGATGCCAACCATTACAATTTGAGCATAATCGTTATGATTTTGGTGTATATATTACAACTATATGCTCATACAGACAAATATTACGATTTGTTGCAACTCCCAAATTATTATTTATTATATAGGCCTATACAATAGAGTGGTAAATTGTTTCTCCAGGGCTTGAAAGGGGTGAAAAGAAAATTTCTAGTGAGATAAAAATAAAAGACATAATCCAAATGGCTACTAGCAATAATCATGTTTGTGTTTTAAATAATAAAAAGATATTTATATCTCAGATGTCTACCAATAGTTTGAGTGCGGTGCTTCTCCATACTGGGTACGTGGGGGAATCCATAGTTACATCATCAGTGCTTGCATAGATGGGTATTTCTCATTTTCTAAGTGGCATAGAAACAGCAATGTAATTGTTCACAAGATGGAAAAATAGAGGCCTCGTTCACCAGATTGTCTTGTTTCTGGCAAATCTAAAAGGACTGAAACTGCAAATCAAAAATTTAGGAAAGAGTATAGTGCAAAATATCTGGTCATTGCATTAAAAGTTAGTGACAGTCATGCGTTTTACACAGTTTGTCACATCAATTTTTCTGTGGCACATGGCGGGATAAACAGTTGTTTCCAGACATACAAAATCGGCATCTCACCAACAAAAGGCTGAGGCTAAAATAAAAATGATGCAAAGAACAACATTTATGAGTAAGAATTCAGAATTTGAAAAGAATTTTTTAGATTTATTTATTAAATACACAAAACACCGTCATAAATGAGCAATCTATAACAGTAATAAATAATAATAGTTATAATAATAATATAATAATAAACAGCTTAGAGACGTTGGTCAGGCCTAGTAGCCACAAATGATAAAGGGCTCTGTCTACAATGATTATGCTCAGTCATTTGAAATAGTTGGCATCTCTGGCCTAAAAGAATACTATAGATAACCTGTAGTTGTAACATAAACTTGAAGAGACATTAAAATAGACACTCTGTAAAAGTTTTAAGTGCAGATGTGCAATAGTTTGTCCAATTAATAAAAGCTGAAATTCTTAACTCAAAAAATGTAACATGTAATAATGAAAATGGAAACAGCTAAAAGAAAAGATTTTCTTCAAACTAATTCATTTTTTATATTTTTCTTACACTTGTTTTCCATGTTTTTAGGTTTGGCCTTGTATTTCCATTATTTGTCAATTATTATACAGACTTTCCAAGAGTTGCACATGTCTACATTATGGGGGTTCCAGTCACAGGCAAGACAATGTCATACCTTTTAGGTTTACAGGTAACTATATAAGTGTGTTATTGACAAAAATAAACATTTGATATTGGTAGTTATTTTGCATATCATTGAATATGAATACGTTTTTGAAATAAAATTTAACTCATTTCAAGATATTTAATTATTCATATTGTAATATGTTTGTTATAGGGTTTTAACAATTCAGAGATATCATGCCTCTTTCACAGATTTGGATATCTTCCTTGTGCATCTGCTAAAGAGATTTGCATGGCACTAACTTTTGGTAGTTTCTTTGTAATTCTGCATGACTTAACATGATTTGTACCACTGCATGATGGTGTAATAATGAGACAAACCCTCCACCAATAGGAAGGTAACACACCTTTGGATGCAGTAACTTCCCATGTGTATTTCTATTCATAAACTTCATTCTTCTCCTTGGCATTCCATTGATCAGACATGTTTTTGTTTTTTGTTGTTGTTGTTTTTGTCTGAGTTCACTTTCTTCAGATTCGAATCCTTAACCTTGTACTTTTTCCTAGACTTTTCTTTCAAAACCTTTAATTTTTATTGTGCATTTGCAAAGACTTGTTCCAAAGTGAGTGACTTAATTTACACTTAAGCCTCATTACTATCATGGCTTCAGGTGGCTTGTTAGCTATTGGAGTTGGTGCAGCCATTATTCAAAATGTTGTGAATTACCTCATACCCACTGGGTATTCTACTCCCATTCCATCAGCCAAATGGTTTCTTCTCTGTCAGGAATGAATTTTCAGAATGTTACTTTCACTATTTTGCTTTGGGGTAGTACCTTACCATTCATAAAACAAATTTCATTTCCCTTTCCCTCTCTAGATTTCATTCTCAGGTATGTTCCTTTCCATATTCTACCTGTGTTTTTATTAATTTTCATTTAATAACTCCATGACCCATATTTCTTAGGTTTAGCTTGTCATTAGAATTTGTACTGTTTCCGTAAAAACTCTTCTCACATCCAAATGCCTCATCCTCTTAATGTTTATAGCTACTTTTGTCCTGATTTGTGGACTTTTTTTTATTTTCTTTCATTGGCATCTATCTGGCCAGCTTGTGGATCACTGTTTTCTTTTCTCCTCTACTTGACCCCATCTATAATCTTTTTTCACTCAGTCTGCGGTTGGTCATGGGCATTGTGTCAAGTATTTTCTCACATATTGTTTTTAGCATGTTCCCCTTTGTTTTCTTTGTTCCATCTGTCTTTTTTTACATCTTCTCATTCTTTGCTTTTTTCTTCACCTTTGCAATGGCCTCCTTTGTCTTCTGTGGTATTGTGAGGTCATTTATGTACCATACTCATGGCTCAGGACTAATGTTTCTTTATTGGACTATGTCTGTACTTCTGTTAGTCTATTCTTGGTTCTTTTCTCCTACATCATGTTTTTTTTTTTTTATGGTGATTCCTTGGATTGAGGAAGAAGGTTATCCTGGGGAGTCAGTCCCTCTTTATGCCCACACAATGCTTGGAACTTTGGTCATTTTCTTCCTCTCTTGTCTTGATAGAGTTTGAGCTTCTCTATTTTGCCTGCAAACTCTAATATGACTGGTCATTTAGTTATGAACTTCTTTCTCTACTTGCATAAGAGATTATTCTTCATTTAGGACTTCTGGCTTCCCTGTATCTCTTTCTGTGGGACATGCACTTAATATTTTCTTCTTGAGGTCCATTGGCCTTTTTTTGTGAAACTTTCCTTGATCAGTTCTCTTGATGTCTGGTTCATACTCGCACTACCTCCTGCATTCATTTACCACCTAATTCTTAAGTGGAACAGCAGCAAATTTTTGGATTTATACTTCTGAAATCATATTTTTGATTCCCCTCAGTTGACACAACAGATAGCCCAGTGCAGCTTTGCTGTAATACAACACATTCTTTAACACCTCATAATTCAGACCTCTCCCTTCTTTAATCCTTTCCTCTCTGATTGTGTTACATTTCTGGATGTGGATATTAATTCTGATGTTTGGATGCTGGACAGACATACACTCTACGTGACTAACCTTTACACCGTTCATTTTATAGCCTTTTGCTTTTGAGTGTTATACATACATTTAGACTCATTTTCAACTAGTCAGTAATTTAATAATGCTTATGTCCTGATTATGGCCTTATTTGTTTGGGCAGTCTACATTTTACCAAAGTAGTGGCCTCTACACCCCCTGGTGGGAATTTCTTTAGGGTAAACATTCCTCTCTTAGGTGGTCTTGCTACCTGCCTCTACTTTGGACTCATTGTCTGGTTCCGTCTTGGTCCACTTGTCATTTAGACCCCCTTCTCTTTACCAAATTTTCTCTCTTTCTTGCTTCACCCTAACACTAACACATCCCTTCTTTTCATGGGATATCTTCACATCCTCAAACAGGAACTTTACCTGTTCTATCACCCATCAAACTTTCCTTTTTGCTTGAATAGCATTATTGTTGTCACTTTCTTCTAACCCTTCCATTGTCTTTTGCTATTAGTCCTTCCATCATCTCTTTCTTCTTGGTATTCATTCTGTGAACAACTTTGTCTCTTCTTTTGCTGGCTGTTGGTTGGCCCTATCTAGGGCCCTTGTCCTTTTCTACTACCTGGAGGTTTGTTTTTTTTTTCCTTGTTCTCTCTACTCTGTTTCATTCTCCTCTATTCTCCTTGTTCTATTCCATTTCTGGACTGTGTTCTTGTTGGGGTTTTGCACAATTATGAGCATTCCCCATTTGTGCTATTGGTTTCTTGCTTTTTGTACTGCCTTTTTTTTTTTATACATTCTAGTTTCCTCTTTCACCTTATTACTATTGTCCAGACATATATTCTATAAATGCTTTTTCGCTCTTTATTTCTCTGCACTTATTTATTCTCTTTCCCCAGATCATCCCACTTTTCCTCATCTTTATCTGCCTAGATGGTTTACAGTACTTCTTTTCTATTTCTCTTCCTTCTGTTTGTCACCTATTGCATAATTTGCATCTATATTGGGTCGTGCTAGACTGTTTGTTGTACCTTATCATGAACCTCACCCTTTTCAGTACTCTGCATTCATCTGTCCATACCCTGGGACCCCTATTGTTTTTCCAGGGACCTCTTTTCTTTTACTCTTACTTCATGAATCTGTTGATTCCTCCAGTTGTCATGTTCTTTTGGGATATGGATGATTGCAGACTTCTTTGCATTTCTTCACATATGATTCCTCACCATTTTCTTAATCTTATGTCTCTTCTTCTCCAGACAGACATGTGACTTCTCCACATATTTATTATCTTCTTTATACTTTCTGGCTGTTTTGACTTCTATGGATTACTGTTCTCTAATCACACCTCCATCTTTGTGAGAAATGCATACTCTTCCTCTTTCAGGGCTTCTTTTTCATTTTGTAGGATCCTACTGTGTCTGGTGTTTCTTCCCAGGGTATACTTGCCATAAACTCTGCATTGAACCAGGATAAAAACAAAAAGTGCATCTACCATCTACCCTGGCTTTACTTGTACCCACTCATTTATCTGATCCAAACCATATCTTGTCAATGAACTACATGAAAAAAGCCAGCACCATGAAATGTATTTTGCCTACTTTTCTGGCTAGCTTTAAAATACGTTTCTGAAGTCACCAAGTGCACTGTCTCCAATGTAAGACTTTTCCAGATTGAGGACATAATGAGGATTTGAGCATGATCTCTGAAGAATTAATTAGTGCTTTTTTAAGTAATACATGTTCACTCAGAATTTCTTTTGATATCTTGTTTCAAAGTCCTTTAGCTTCTGCTTGAGTAAATGTTTTTTTCTAGATCTTAAGTTTTACTGTTATTCCTAAAACACTTTGTACAGCTTTAACTGCAATTTTTAAGAAGTATAATGAAACAGTTATTTAATTTTGGTTACTTATGATCTGATAAAATCAGTAAATTGAGTCCTTGAAACTGATGGTGTGGTCATGGAAATATCTGAATATTTGAAGTTTTTTTCCATTAGCTAGTGCAAACCATGATATAGATTGATATCAGATTCATACAGAATATTTTATGATTTCTAAGCCATAAAACACGAAATCTTTGAATTATGATTGCAGTGACAATTATGTAATAAAATAGTCCATTTAAAAAAAAAAAACTTGTATGATTTCTTTATCAGATGTTTTTCTAACCTTTTTCCTTTCATTCAGTAATACCAAAAAACAGTAACCAGTAATATACTGCTGTTGATATATTTCTCCTTGATGAAGCTTATTAACTTTCCTGTTTCTTTCATATAACTTTTGAATCTATGTATATGTTATTCTTGTTTTGTGAAGCAAAAACTAGCATAATTAAAATTTTCTAAAATAATTTCCCTTACTGATATGCAGGTCTACCTGTACATATTCATGTATATACATTTTTATGTTTATAAAACATACCAGTTACTGATATGCAGGTCTACATGTACATATTCATGTATATACATTTTTGTTTATAAAACATACCAGTTACTGATATGCAGGTCTACCTGTACATATTCATGTATATACATTTTTGTTTATAAAATATACCAGTTACTGATATGCAGGTTGACCTGTACATATTCATGTATATATATTTTTATATTTATAAAACATACCAGTTATGTTAATTTTAACATTTAAATGAGATAGAACATAGTAAAATTATTTCTGTAACTGTTAATGTTTCTTTTGAGACATGTAAGTTATATTACATTAATTGTCTAAACTTTTTTGTGTGTGCATAATAACACTCATTGATTATAATTTAATCATGTAAAATGACTAAAGCTAGTAGAATATAAACTTGAAGTTTGTATTTTTTTTCAGTGTACCATATTTTTTAAGAAACAAATGTCATAGTTTTTAATATTAAAACATTATGAAAAGTACCTGAAACATCTGTTGTCTCATGTAGGTTTGTAGTACATCAAGGGGATCCTTGGTGACTGGCGTTTGCTGCTTGGTAAGTTTATTTTCATTTTATGTATTTCAGCTTTTAATCTTCTTATGAAAGATATTTCATTATGTGATGTGTATATCATATATAGTAGGAAAACATGTGAATCAACAGACCTGCAATACTTGACTTCACAAGTCTTCTGTTGAAATTACCTGCACCCTGTTTCAGTCAAGAGTATTTATAACTTGTTTGTTTGCAAAGTCATAAATCAGAAAATCAGACCCACTTATCCATCTGTCACATTCTGTTTCACAAATTGTCAACAATTCTTTCTAGTGTTTTGTATTATATTATTTATAACCAGTGAAAAATACATTATCTTAATCTGCCAAGTGAAGTATTGCATTAAATTGTTTTCTGTAGAGAGAGAATTGTCTATCTTGCCTCTACTTTTAAACTTCTTACAATATTCACATCAACAAGCTTAGTAGAATTTTAAAATGTTATCATGTAGAAAGCAATAAAAATTTTGATAGTTATAGAACAATATTTGCTTTGTGCATGCTATTTTTCTGTTTTTAGGTGCATTATTTAATCTAAAAAAATGTTATAGTAATACCATTTTTATTTCTAAAAAAGACTAAGTTTTTTTAACAGTGGATAGCAAAAAATGAGTACCCAGATAATTACTATTTCTTATTTTTTATCTGTAGTCTTTATTATAAAAGTAACTAAAATGTGAAAATTATACTTATTAGGATCAATAAGAAAAAAAAGAAATTTCTTTTTGAGGTTTACTTATGAGCAACATGTGCATTAAATGAGTTGCATGTTACTCAAATGATTTGCAAACTGTGTTTTGGGATTACTTGTGTGGAAAGGTGAAAAGGCAGTACAACAACAGAATTAACCCTTTTGTGACGAGCTCAGTATAATATACAGAAATTCATATATACATTTGGACATGTTAAGTGGTGTGTGTATCTTCACAAAATTTGGTAGACTTTAGTGAAGATTGTAAGTTTTTTTGTGAACAAACAATCAAATTTTTAATGAAATATTTTACTAAAGGTTTGTTTGTGAAAATATGGAGTCTTTCATTACTAATCCACATGTGAAATGATTTTCATGTTATGTTTAAAACAACTATTCTTCATCCCAAAAATTTCGGATATTTGTTTAATCTCTAAAACCTCTAAAATACAGCTGAATTGTTTGCTTTCCTTAGTACTTTATATTTGTGTGTTATTTTCTCTACCCTAACTATTTGGAGTCTGTAAATTTGACTGACCTTTTTACTGTGGTTATATAAATGTGTAACATTATAAGACTTAAGCTAAGTGAATGAAACATTTGTATTTTTGTTATAATTTGTAATAATTCTAGAAAAGCATAACTTGTATTTATTTACCAGTTGTGCATAGCTAACAGAATAGAACTTTCAATAACATGGCACATATGCACTTATGTTACCATATCCAGTAATATGAAACAACTTTAATCTTTACAGAATGACTGGCTTGTCTGTGTTTTAGTGGACTAGTGTTTTGTAATATACTGTCACATTCCAATCATTTTACATTATAGACTATTATTATTCAGAAATATGTTATTAAACTGTTTTTCTTAAAATACTGAAGAGTAAATGATGAAGTAAAGCAAACAATTCTCTTATAGCTATGAAGTTTGAGCTGAGTTTCTTCTTGATGTAGTTTGCTAAGCCTTTAAAAGTTTCACACTTGGAGAATATGAAATAATTCTTTTACTGTGTTATATATATAGTTGAATAACCAAAAAAATCATAAATTACCATATCAATACCATAGAATTCCACTATAATTTATCAAGTATAGTTACTAAGCTGTATTTAGGTCTGAAAGATAATTTCTTGCAGACTAAAGACACAAACTACTTCCTTGAAATCTTTGTTTGAAAAAACAAAGTAGTTTTTTTACAGAGTAAAATGGCTGAGAAAGCCACTTGGGAGCATTCTAATCTGTCGATTGGTTATTCACATGTAATATGTTGAAGTGAGTGTATATAAGGAACTCTTTCAAAAAATGGAAACGGACGAACAAAGCCACTGTTTGATTAAATACATAAGCCATATCTTAGCAAAATGAAAAGATACAAGGTTTTTATTTTATATTTCAACTTGTTAATGTTGGTAATTTGTACAAAACTATAGTTTTGGTATTTTGACATCACAGACATTTAATTTGAACCAATGCTACATACATCTTACCATGTGACTAATAGATATCAATGTTTAGGTGTTTTCATATTTACATTTAAATCAAGTAATCTGTAATTCTAAAAATTATAATATACAATTTGATACTAAACGTATTGACATAATTAATAGTTCAGTAATGCTTGGAATGCAAGTCAATAAATTTGTTGACTTAGTCTTTTATCTGTGACCTGTTGCAATAAGAGTAACATCTTTATACCATTACAAACTTTAATTTTCTTGCTATATTCAAAGTAACTGAGTTGGTGACCCCAAATTGGCCTTTATGAATTTCATACTATAAATTCTAATATGTTTTGTATATCTTCACAATTACCAAGTTTTCAGTAATCATTAAAAGTCAAGTGTGGACAAACAAAAAAAATCAGTGTTTAGTAACATATTTTAAGTACAAATTTCACCACGAATATGTGTAACAAAAGTGTTGACTGCTCAGAGTGCAGAGTGATTTTTATGTTAAGGTTAAAAACAATTTGTTTCATCTGAAAAATCTCGCATTTCATTTGTATAATCTCTAAAACCTCATAAGTAAATTTAAAACTTGTATCTTAGAATGGCTTGTATGGGTATTAACACCTTTATGGATAAGGAGAGAACAACATTTCAACCTTCCTAGGTCATCTTCAGGTTAAGAAAGAGAGAGTTTGAATGTGACATTGACAGACATGTCTTAGGGATGAGAGTATCACATTCAAACTCTCTCTTTTTTAACCTGAAGATGACCTAGGAATGTCGAAACATTGTTCTCTCCTAAACAATAAAAATGTTAATACCCATACCAGCTGTTCTGAAACACATTTTTATTTCAAGTAGGTTTTTCGTCATCAAAAATTTAAACTTTTTTTTTTTTACTAAAACTTTGTATTTTATCTCTTACTTCTTTTACCCTTACTCTGTACTAGCTTGATCAGTTTGGTAGACCTTGTAATCACCAAAAACAAATTTGAGAAAAATCTAAATTACCTATCATTACAATCTGCAATCATTCTAGAAAGAAAATAAAAAGGCTAATGTAGATTAAATTCTTATTTTTTACAGTGGTTACAAGGTCAGTCAGACTAACCAAATGCCAGTAGTGTTAGACTGGAGAAAATAACATGAAATATAAAATTTTAATGAAAATAAACTTGAAACTTATTTCAGAGGTTTAGAGATTACATAAATGAAGTTTCACAATTTTTATGAAAAACAAATATTTTAAATTTTATCAGAAAAATAACTTTGTACCTGGAACAATCAACATTTTGACTTTTTATGTTTACAGACAAATTAAAAACTAATTTTTTGTGTACAAAAAACTTGAAAATTGTTATTAAAATACATAAAACATTAAATATTATGGAAAGTCATAGTTACTTTGGGGTCATATACTGGTCAAATTAATGAATGCTGTAGGGAAAGAGTGAACAGAAATTAAAAGACTTAACTGGTTTTTTACTGATAATTGTTCTGTGTTTTGTGTACTCTTTAAGCTGTAGTAATCCACCTATAATGTATCTTATCTGCTATTTGTCAATTTCAACATTAAATCGATTCAAGAATAATACAGCAGCTTAACACTAGTGACTTTTTAATTATAGCTGTAGTATCCTTAACTTGCATGTTCAATTTTAAATAGTATTTCAAAGTAAGCCTCATCAGTCTTGCACCATATAACATTTTGTAGGTGAAAAAAGTTAGGATTTTTTTAGTACTTATTTACTTTGCATCATTTTTATACTCTTCTTAGACTATTAAGAACTAATATTTTTATATTTTGTACAATATTGGCAGTTTCTGTACAGATTTTACAGACATGCTATATAATAATAATAAAAAACACTGAAGACAAGTAGTAACATTATTTGCTGATTCAGTGTAACAGGTTACTTACTTTGTGTATATTTTATTATGTTTACGTTCTAATCTTGGTTTGTGTTTTCTTAAAAATATTAATAGTTATACTCAGCACATAAAGGATTTGGAAAAAAGAAGTTTATAGTGTAATAAACTTATGCAATGACACAGTTTGCCATTGAAAGCCCTTCCATGTATTAACTTTGGTCATTTTGACAGACCTTGTAACCATGAAGCTGTACATACTGTGAACCTTTACTGTTGTGGGTTTATCCTCATAAAATTTTGCAACCTTTAGTAAATATTGCAATACTCTTGTACACAAAAGTTCAAATTTTTTAATAAAGTATTTCTATTAAAAATATGTCTGTGAACTTATAAAGCTTTTACTGTGTCAGTCTGAATGTAAGGTGACTTTCATTTTAAGAACTAGAAAAATAATTATCATCTTGCAGTTTTCATATTTCAGTTGTAACCTCTTGAATCTCTTAAATAAATATCAAAAGTTTTTTTGTGAAGCTATGTATTTTTCATTTTTTTTCTACCCTAATACTAACTGTATTGGCCTCAATCAGTTTTTATCAACCTTGTTGTGAAAAAAAAGAAATAAATCTATATTACCTTTTTTTTCTAGAATAGTTGCAATTTGTAACAGACTATTTATCATTACAGCCAATTTTAATAGATTTGTATTTAGTTTTTTGCCATTACAGTTACACTCACACTTTCTTATAGTATACAGCAACTATTTATCATGTTAAACAAGATTGTGTAAACAATGGACCGAGGAACCAGCAGATACTTGTCAAATTACACAACCATGCTTGCACTAAATACATGCTACAGCTTCATTTTGTCTAAATCAGCTAATCTGTTTCTAGTTTGTACATTTTGGTTATTTTCATAAGAATGAAAAGATTTAGTCCCTATCTCCAAAATCTTATATTTCTGAAACTTTTATATTCATTAAACACTAACCCTTATTTTTTTCTATAACAATGGTGTGGTTCCAGAATTTATTTTTCAAAATTCAAATACACAGTGTAAAATATGAAATATTCAAAAAATATATCAGTTTTATAATACTTTTTATATTTTATAATTTGTATGTTTATTCAAACATTCGCAGACAAAGAAAACAATGCTAAAACTTTCTAAACTGGTTATTCAGTAAATTGGAAGTTTCTCTTTTAAATTGGTTAACAATAATCCAATAGCAAATGTTCTCAAGAATTATTGATATCTTTCAAAGACAGGATATACGGGAAAGAGCATAGCTTGTCAGTTTAACTGTGGTTTATATGTTCATCAAGTAAGAGGTATAGAAAGTTTAAGGTTGCATTTTAGCTTAACTGTATCTAATGTATAACTGTATAATCTCAGAAACCTACACCCTCCCTTATTACTGGCCCACTAATAAGCTAGAAAACTGTGTTTCAACACTCATGGTGGTCTCAACACAGATAGTCCATTGTATAGCTTTCTGATTAGCATCAAATGTACATTTAAAATTTGAAGAACATTTTGATGCCAAGATTATTTATGTGCATTGATAATAAGGTTGGTAAATTAAATTTTGAATGCAACTGTAGAAAAGGTTATGATGGGCACTTTGACCTACTATTATGAATCAGAAAATGTTTGTATTGTGTTTGTCACATGGAGAAAAACTTTACGAAAAGATCATTTAATTTTGTAAACTATATTATATTGATATTTTTTAATATTTATTTGATCTTGCATTTGTCATTCAACTTTAACAATTAAACTACTAGATTTCATCATATGGTCTTTGACATTTGAAGGTATAATTATATTTTATGATCAGTCAAATCACTTAAAGTATACAGTGTAGTAATTATGTTTACACTGTAAGAGATCATGTGGTTTTTACCAAATTTCATTCATAATGCTAAACATTCACTTCAGTCACACTAACTTTGTTGCAACACAAACACATAAAATGTAACTTGAGAAAAATGAGCAGGTAAAAGTTTCTAATTATGCACACTAATTACACAGTGACAAATGAATACTTTTATAAATCATTAAGTGATAAATCATCTGAAGTGAAGATCTTGTTAGCACTACAATTCATCTTCAGTTTCATGTGAAGTTCAAATTTCATGAAATCAATGAATTATAGTTTAAGTTTATTCTGGTAACAAGACCAATAGTGTAAGTTACAAATAAAAGTTCTGGACTTAGAAAGTCAAAAGTTCAAAACATTAAGAATTTCTAGTTCTGCAGGTATTTCATATTAAATATTTAGTGCAAATTTTGGAAAGATATAAATACAAGTAATTTATAAGAGATAAAGAACAAGTTGTAAATGCAACACCGTGTGCAAGTTATCTCTGTATTTGCAGCATCCACATTTGGTTTATGTTTCAGCTTGCAGGTCTGATCTGTCGTTGGAATTTGCTACGGGTTACAGACTTTATTCGAGTGCCCAAATTTGTAGCTCGCTTTGCTAAAATAACTCTAGGTTGGCTGCTGAAATCTGCACCACCACAGGAAGGAGTCATTCCCATGGGAGCAACTCTTGACATTCAGCGACAACAACAGCTAGAACTACTTGAACAACAGAGAATTTTAAGTAGAGCAAGAGAGATGAGAGAAAATGGACAGATTCAGGTAAATTTTATTATTCAGAAGAAAAAACAAACTACACAAAGCCATTTACTTTTTACAAATCTATTCTTATAAAAAAATTAAGAGATCAAGTTCATAATTTAAAATTTTTCTTAGATCAGTTTGTCATGTCTTCATAACAATGTTTCATTTTTAGAATTTCAGTAATTTTTGAGAGTTCTTGTTGCTAACTGGAATATTAATTTTCAAAATTAAGAAAGGTGTGGTGTAAAGTTCTGATGTTAAGTTAATGTAAACCTTAAGTTTCAGTATCAAGATCTCTACAGAAATAAGTGAAGAAGTCAGTTGAAATATACACTTAGTGTAAATATTATACGACAATATTGTCACATTAATGACTTGATAAATAAAGGAATGCTGTCTAACCTATTGTTCTTCAAAAAACTGCAATATAGAAATATTTGTGTGTTGCATGGCCAAAAGAATGGTTCTTAGTAGACTTCTCATCTTTAGGCTCGACAACAAATGGCTCAAGGATATGCTGAAAGGCTTGTGCCAGCATCGGCACAAGACAGTAGGCTTTTTCCTTCTTCAAGCTCTAGGGAAGTATGGGAGAATGTGTTTAACCTCAGAAGAAGAAGAATTGGTACAGATAATGAAAATCAATGGAATAGTAAGCTCATCAAGTCTGTTTGTAAACTTTCATATTTGATTAGGAGTTTAATAACTGGTCTGTAGATTTGTTGGCTAGTGTTAATGGATTTTTTTTTTTTTGAAAAGGTTAATTCCCTTAAACATTTATGCATTTCCAAATATTATTTCATGTGTTACGTTGGTAAAATACAAAATGAGTACTTGATAAATCTTATTTGTTTACTTTTGATATGTAATAATTTGAGCAGCAATTGTTATTTTAATGAATAACCTTAAACATATTAGATATAAGTTACAATAAGAGAACAAATGGATGCTTGTATATTTTATGTTCTATGCATGTGTTTGATATCAAGATTAACATTTATAACATGAATTTTATCTCTGTGCTTATTAGACATATCTTTCTCTGACATTTTCACTGTTGTGCAAAGCCAATTCTCATTTATTAGTTCTGTTTTCATTATTATTATTGTTTTTAGTGGCAGGAAGTTCTTTAGAATCTCATGGAACAATACAGCCCAATGATGTCACACCTGTTGTAGAAGAAA
Source organism: Carcinoscorpius rotundicauda (assembly GCA_011833715.1). Taxonomy (NCBI): domain Eukaryota; kingdom Metazoa; phylum Arthropoda; class Merostomata; order Xiphosura; family Limulidae; genus Carcinoscorpius; species Carcinoscorpius rotundicauda. The sequence continues at coordinate 57,384,573 of CM022395.1, forward strand.
AGGTAAGACATTCAAAGTATAAAGCGAACAATAAAAAAAATTGTTTATTTAACATTAGTTGAATATCTATTTCTTATTGTACCTTATGTAAAGAATATAATCATTACCTTGTCACTATTTGTACAGTAATAACTTTCATAGTTATGTAATCGAAATAAAGACGACTAGTGTTTCCAATATGGTACATTACTTCCATTCATATAAATAGTTATTTTTTTTCAGTGATGCCCTCTATGTGCAAATTTTTTTAAACATGCCACAAGTCTTTTTTCCCCCTCCCTCCCTCAGTTGGAATTGATTTATGACAATGGATATTTCATGTAAATCACCATGCATCAGCCATCCACCAGTAAGAGTGAGGCATACTCTCGTGCTACATGTGGCTCCCTCTGCTCACTTCTCATTTGACAGTACTTATGTTAGAATGTTTCCTTTTGGTGCTCTTTGTGTAAATTGTTTAATTTTTAAAGTGTGATTTCTTCATTACTTTTTCTTTATGTTTAAGAAATGATTTACTTTGCCTTAATTTTCCACTTTTAATTTTATTTTCTCTCTCTTTTACTCTAATATTTTACTTCAATTTTGTTTGATTTATACATTTCTACAATGAATTCTGAAGTTTATTTTTCCACTTTGACTATCATACGTCTAGCACTATTTCACAGACTGCAGGTGGGGGTGGCCACTGTTAAATTTATCTGCTGTGAAAGTGTTTGTTGTATTAGTCTACCACCTTCTCCTGAACATGCTATACCTGTTCAGGCTTGTTAAGACTTGATAGCCATTCTACACCACTATATTTTACTATGTTATCCACTACCCCTCCTGCAGAATCAGCTGGACTTTTTCTACATTATTTCTCAGGTATGCGTTATTTTAGCCATTTCCCCACATTCCTATGATCCCTTATTATCTTCACATTTGTTGTCTTCAGCTCTCATGTTACACACATGGTTTCAGTCCTGTTGTCATGTTCTAGGTCACAATTTGATCTTGTCCTGGTTTTGTTTGCACCTCTTTCTTTTAGGAATTTATGTATGATCCATTTTCTTTGGTGGTGTGTTTTTTGTTTTATACCTGAGCTTTTTGTGTAGTCTGCATGTCAATACTTCTTAGATTGGATATTTATTGCAGTCAAAGCCATAACAAGCTCCTATTCCTTTTTCCTGTCTTGTTATACACTTCAATGTCCATCATTTAATTTTTTCAATGTAGATAGGCACGATGCTAACCAGTGAGTTTTAATCTGGTAAAGGTTTGATTATATGCTTTTGTTACCATTTTGTGATCTTTATTTACAGATTCATAGGTTCTTTGGGTTTTATCAGGGACTTGTCTTGCTCTTTCTTTCCCACACCTTCTTTGTCTCAGGTACCCTTTTCCTTTATCATGCCTTGGAATCCTACCATCAGCCATTGTCTGCCAGAGGCAATACAAGATCTTCTGTCTCAACAGACCAGTGCACCTATTCAGCATTTTCTACAGGCTGTTTGTTGTACTTGCAAAACACTGGCAACTGACAGTGTGTAATAGATTAGTCTCGTTTTAATATATTTTTCATTCTGCCCAGTTTTACCTTGAAGTCTTTTCTCACCCTTAGGTGGGCATTTTCTCCAGGTTTATAGATGACCAAAATGAACTTTGCAAGTGCTTATTTGCATATCCCAGTATCTTGTAACTCTCTCTTCTGTTCTACTGTTTTGTGCACTTCACTTTAAACTTGCTTCAGCCTGTTATATTTTGTTGAGTGGTCAGAGCATTCATTCTTCACTTATATGCTGTGCACTTTTCTCATTCTCTGGACAACTGGCTGCTGTAAGCTTGTTCCAAACAAGTCTCCCTGTTACTTTTTTCAGCTGATCCTGAAGTCAACTATAGTGGGCTGATTAATAAAACTGGAGAAGTTTTTATTGCAACCTATCCAGTATCTTGTTTGTTTGGGTGCTGTTCTTTTTTCACACTCTTCTCTCCTTTAACTTTGTTTGATAGTACTTTCAGTTTTATTACAGCTTATGACATTCAATTGAATGTAATCTTCCATGGCAGCCCTTTTAGGTGAGGCTCATATGCTAGCTCTTTTGTTGACTCTTCATGACCAGGGAATCTTGCGTGGGGTCATTTTTAGCTCTTATTTCCTGTCCACTTTCCCTTGTCAACATGTTGCATTGCTCATTCGACACAAGTTGCATGTTGGCAAGTGTCCCAATTCCTTCTCCACATAATGTTTTACACATTTTTTGGAGATGGGGGATATAGGTAGATTAATATGAAATTTCAGGGTTTGGGTTTGTAGCAGAGAGGTCTTATCATCATTCTTGAGATTCTTGTTGTAAGTTGTGCTTTGGGTCTTTTTCTTCATTTTAGTCAAATATAATTTGATAATGATCTGTTCTGACTCCAATGGTTGTTTATCTCAGTCACCAAGGCAGCACCCTTTCTCAATTCCTCTGTATTTATACTTTGAATCTATTTTGGGTCAACATTCTTGATATTGGCATCATTACATGCCATATTTTGGGTGCTTTTTCTCTTGTCATGAATTGGCTTCCAATCCAAACTAAACCTCTCCAATGGTGTGGTTGTCTCTCAGTTTTTTTGTCTTCCAGTGACTTTGACTTCACTGGAATACTTCTCACATTAAAGTTTTTGCTTGCTATGATCCTTCACCATAAATTGACTTTCTTTTGCTCTGTCTATTATTGTTTTCATTTCTGGACAACCATATACGTCTATCCCTGCATTCTACTCATTGTCTGGGTGATTTCAAACTCTTGATACTCTATGTTCAGTTCTTTTGATAGCTTCTTACTGGCCATCTTAGCTGTTGTTTCTATGGCTTTTCCAGCTGAAACTTCCTCTTTTGTCACTTCTTTCTCTAAATCTTTTCATTCTTTGTTACCCTCTGTCACTTGTGTTTCATTCAGACCTTCCTATCCTCCATTTTAATGTCTGTTATCTGCTGTTTGTTTGAAAGGAGATCTTGCTTTTCCCATTAGTGAGCTTCTTCTCTTCTTTGTGTCATTTGCTCCCTCCATGGAATGTTTTCTTTTCTTGGTTTCTTGGTCCAGGGTTTTCTTCTGATCAACCTGTTGTTCATTGTCATGTGGATTTCCTCACTCAACCTTTGGATTAGAAATCTTCAGTCTTATTGATCTCAGATTTCAAGTGGTCTTGTCTCACACTTTTCGTTTTTCTAAATGCCTTAGGTATTTATCTCTCCTATTCTTCACCTGTTGATGCATTCCTTATAGATTTGTTTTCCACTGTGATGAGCTGCACATATTGGGGTATTAATGGGGTCCTGCACTGCCTCACCTTGCATATGTTTAAACCGCTCTCCCAGTTTTCCTTGTTTCGTTTTTGTTTTTCCTTGTCTTTTTTCCTTTGCCTATGGATGTCTGTGGTCTGTTTATTTGCTATTGATGTTTCATGTACTCTTTATCCTTTTAGATTTATTCTTTCTCCATATTGATTCTTCCTCCCTACCACTTTGGCAGCTCATGAGGATATCTCCTTTGTTTAGTCACTTTTGTTTACATGCTGTTCATTGTTATGTTGCCTGCATGGCTTTCTTTTCAGGTGCCTCTTTCTTCTTTGGCAGCTATCCTCTGTTCTTCAGAATTTCTTAAGAGTTTGACTGGGTGAGTTATTTTTCTTATTTTTCCATTCACATTAGCCATTTTCATTTTTATTATTATTCTTTTATTATTTGGATCCTTCTCAGTGACCAGTGGTTTATAACCAGGTATTCTTTAACAGATCTAATCTGTGTTGTGAAGCTCTGATGACTTGCATATTATATTTCTATGGCCATGCAATGCACATTACGGAGATGAGGTGTTGCACAATATTGCTTGGAGGTTATCTTTATGATGGAACTCTTAACAATTTTGCTTATTCAGGATTGTACTTTGAGCTTTATCACTGCTGTACCTTGTATTGAATAAATCAATATGGCCTGCTTTTAAAAATATGGTTTTATGATCACCCAGTGCACTGTGTTGGGTGTTGTCATTCCTATGGACTGCTCCCTTCCCCCTCCCTTTTTTTCTAGTGGACTTTGAGAGTCCTAACCAATTTTCAGTTTTAAGTTTCTGGGGTGGTATACCATTGAAACATCCTCCTCAATGTGTTAATTAATTACAAAATACAAAGAAATTATAGGAATACTTGTACAACCATTCAATTTAGAGAAAGGCAGTAGTGTTCTCCTGGTATAGATAACATGATATTCTCCATTATGAAATCTATATAAATGGGATTGAATCATCAAAATTGCAGTTCTTTCCCTTTGACTAGGATCTCTTTGGGCACTTCCAAAGGATACTTCTTTCTTTTCTCCCACATGTATAGTATGGGATTCTTGCTATTTATGTCAGTAGAGGTAATTTACCATATTGTGAGTTATAAATTTTCCTCAAATTAAACTGTATTTCCTATAGGTATTTACCACCTCTTGCAGTTCCAACCATTTTTTTTCGATGAAAACTGGTGCTTTTATCTTCTGCCAAATTTCAAAGTTTGGTAGAATTTAATATAGGGAGTCATTACAGCACTAGAATGTGTCATACTCTTACTGGTTGAGGGTGAACGCATGATAATTTGCACGAGGGACTCATTGGAATCAGTTTCAATTGAGGGTAGATAAAATACTTGTTGCATACATAAAACTTTTTTTTACATAATTTTTGCACCGAACAAGAATAGTTCTTTATGTGAGAGGAGGTATCTGTCAGAAATATATTTTCAGTATAGGGAAAATTTATAACTTTTGATATGGCACATTACTTCCACTTGCATAAGTAGCTATAATCCTACATTAAACAGGTGGAAAGACCAGTGATGGGGGGGGGGGAAGTATCACATTAGGTAATATTAATAAATCTAAGTTACAACAAAATGTATTGTATGTTAATTCTTCTAACCTGTGTATATAATTATGATAGTTATAGGTAGCATAGGGATATCTGAACCTGTTTATTAAGGTGCTTTTGTAACTGCAGTATTGTGGAAACAATCTTGGCTTGTTATATGTTGTGTTTGTTAAAAACTCAAACACTGCTAAATTTGATAAAACTCGTTATTGTATCCCACTTTGTTTACCCTAAATTTTATAATGAGTACTTTACAACTAAATGTCATATCCTTGAAAGTATTTTAGAGTAGATTAGTTGTAACTTTTATTCAAGTAATAAGTAGAATATGAACAGTGTACACATTGTTTTCCTCCAGGTTCAGAAGCTGGTGGAAATGGGATTTGAAAGACAAAGTGCTGTCAGAGCACTAGAGACATCAAATAATGATCTCAATGCAGCTACAACAATTTTGCTAAATGAGACATGAGAATTTTGATAATTTTGTTTGAAAGTGACGTGAGCAACTTGTACAGAAAGTTATTTGAAATTGGTTTAAATATGAAATGAATAGAAGAATAGAATTTTATGTTGATAGCTTGTACAGATGTTTTGGTAAGGATTATAAATATTCTTTTTATTGCAAATAACAAATAAACTTGACATGATGTATCTTATTATTCACTGTTAAATTATTTGAGTTGATTTTAGACACTTATCATATACTTTTAAATTATTCGTGCTCACTTTAATGTTTGGGATGCATATTATTGTTCCCTAATTTAAGTATTCATAGAATACCTTTCTAGCTTCTTTCATTTTCTTATAGTGAAAATATTTTTCATAATTGTTGAAAATTAGATAAAAACTTCTGAAACAGAAAATATTATGTTTAGTTTGTTTTGTAATTATATGCATTGAATAGGAATTACTGTGTAAGATATTTACATTTGACAACAATCTACTTGTCAAAAAGTTATTATTCAATGGAAAATTTTAAATAATTTCCCATGACAAAACGAAAAAGAACCTTCTACCATCAGTCGAAAATAAATTATCAAAATTAAGTATTCAACTCCATCTGAAGTTTCGCTTGTAGATGTCTGTTATTCATGTACAGAGTATTAGTTCCAATAATTGTTTGAGAATATCAATTAGATATACACTGAATTGTTATCTTCCAATAATATGTGTAATTACACAAGTTCAAGTGATATCACAGAAATAGGATAACTTGTGTGATGCAAGTTTAACAGATACTTTTCTTTGTTTTAATCAGTCACTGAGTTTTTCATACACTTGTTAAATAGATATAAAGATAAATTGTTTTTATCATTTTCATGCTGTCTTTGTTTATTACTATTATTTCATATGTACTTTAACAAAAATGTACCACTGAAGTATTATGTAATTATTTCTATTATGCAAGTTAACTTGTAAATGAATATTATTGATTTTTGTCCTATTTTGGTGTACTTTAAATGCATACACAACTAGAAAAAATCAGAATATACTCTTCTTAATAGTGCAAAAGGAAAAGGATTGAAGTAAAAAATGTTCAATTGTGATGTGGTGTCACATTACTGAGATAGTTTTTGCATTTAAAATATTGTCTAAAATTACTTTTTCATAATATCAGGTCTATATCTGTTGAGTTATGGTGTGACCCATCTAATATCTGGTCTGCCTTCTAAAAGATGGGATAACTTTTAATATCAGAGCTATCAGTTGATACAATACAGTTATGGTACAGTACAAGTCTCATGATAGGTTCTTTTCTCCTGAGATATAGAATATTTAGATATGAAGCTGTTTGAGTTATAATAGTTTGCTTCTTGCATTATGTCAATGTTTATCAAAAGTTAAATTTCTAAAACAATAACTCAACACATGGGAAAGATGTATTCCTCACACACTTGGCTAAGAGATTTGCATGTCTAGCTTTGAGGCTACTCCCACCTAATTTTCTGTGTTTTAATGTTAACTGTTGCAGTGCATGATGACATCATCATGCGACAAAAGCCCTCCACCAACAGGAAGGCAACACAACATCCATGTGCAGTAGCTCCCCTTATGCACTTGTGATAACTTCATTCTTCCCCTTAGTATGTGAATGAACAGACATGTTTAAACTTTTCATTTGAGTACATTTTATTGAAATTTACATTGTTAATAAAACTTTTTCATTTTATTTTGGTTTTGTTTGAAAAGCTTTAATTCTTATTGTGAATTCTAAGATAACTGTGACTGTTTTAACTTAATCCTGTGTGAGTGAGGTTATTCACACACAGGTCTTATATCTTTTGTTGTTTCTGGAAGCTTCATTACTCTCTTTACTTGGAACTGTTATTCAACATGCTGTAGATTACCAAATACTTAATGGGCCTCAATCTTCTGTCTCATAGCCTAAATGCTTTCTTTTTAGTTAGTAGTGATCTATTGGACTGTGACTTGTTTTGGGTAGTGTCTTTTTATTCAAGAAATGAACATAACCTTCCTACCTTATTCATGGGTTGTACCTTGTATTTTTGACTTACATGTTATTAAGATTTGTACTACTTCCTTTCTCTTCTCACTCCTCTTTCACACCCACCAATCTTGTACCCCTCACTTTTGTGACTCTTTTTGTCCTGACTTGTGGACTCTTTTTCTTTCATTTTCTTAATTGCTTGTCTTTAGTATCTATTTCACTCACTTGATGAATGGGCCCCTTACATTCCATTACCTTTTCCTTTCCGGTTCTCAATTTTTGTGTTTTTGTCCTTTTTTCACTCTTTGCCACCTTAGCCTGTTCCACTTCTGCTTTGTTTCTTGTCACTTTTTTCTTCTGATTCTGAATCAAGCTTTGTTCCTCTTTACCATACTTATTTATTCCATATTGATTGCATTTTTTTGTGTGTGTGGATGTCTTCAGTGGTGTTTATTTCTTCCTGTTAACTTGGACTGGCATTATATGATTTCAGTTCTTTTTGTCATCTGTTTTGACTTTTCCCTTTATTTCTATTCTTCATCTGTACTGATCTGTCCCTTATTTTCTTATTTCAGGTTTCAGGCTTTCCTGTTTTTCTCATCCTCCCTTCTCCAGATGTGTGATACCTTACTCTTTTTGTCATCTATTTTGTTACATCCAGCCTTGTAGATACCCATCTCTTCTTGTCATTTTGTTGGTCTCTTTTGCTGACAGTCATTTTTCATATTTCTACCAAAGTCTTTCTCCTTACTTTTATTCTATTTGCTTTTCTTCCTATTTCCTTATCTCTTCTCTTCAGTGCCACCTATGGTATTTTTGTTTAACTGATCTACAGTTGTACATAACAAATGTGTGACATGTTTCTACACATCCCTCTTAACCCATTTTTTTGCATTTTCTGTATTCCTTGCATTGGATTCACATCTTCCATTGCTTTCTCTTCTCCTTCAACATAGTGTCAGTATATTTTGTATTCATTTGTATCATGAAGGCTTTATCTCCCCATATTCAAGACCTAAGGTTTTCATTCCTTTTTTTTGGACAGTTGGCTTTTTTTGCCCCATACTCAGATGATATCTTCTTTCACACTTGCTTTTCATTTACAGAAGGCTGCTTAGTTGAGGTGGCTTGTAATGAAATCTACATTCTTTATCACACACTCAGTATTTTGTACTTCTACTGGATACTTTCTTCATCTTTTATCTCAGCCAAGTATTCTTTGTCTGTGATTTGTAGCATATCTAGCCAACAGGATTTGTTCTTCTCAGTAACAATTTAGGTGAGGCAGCTCTTTTATTTTGGGGGACTCTGGTTTCTGTGGAACCCCTCATTTGTTTCAGGGGCTCACACATGTTCTTCCTCTAGTGGAATTTGCAAATTCAAGGGATTCATACTGGCATTTTATTGTTTTCGTACCTGAAGTTCTCCTCTCATTCTCTTGTGGAATTGTCTTGGTGACTTGACTGTGCCTACACTAATTTACATTTCCATCTTTTAACCTGGATCTTTCTCTTCACTTATACTTCCCTTTCTGGTTGAGGTGTATCAGTGAATGAATACATGACTTCTGGCATTTGGATGCAGGTCAAGCATTTATTTTATTTGCATGTGCTCAAATTTGATTTTGGCTGTTCATCAGGCACATTCCTATTCCTGCTGCTACTGCTAGATATACTTCTAAATCTTGTGGTCATTTCTCTCATCATGCATTCAGGAGGCACTCATTTCAGGACTCTTTGCTTTAGGACTCTTAGACGCATTCACATTTGGTTCATTTCATTCCCTGTCATTTACCAGAGTTAAGAACTTTGTGGCAAATAATTTCCTTCAGTCTGTTCTCATTCTATCAGTGGAATGATCTCTGTACCTCCAAGATATTCATTGTGTTTGATATCAGTTAGGCATGCCTCTCATAAATTTTTTTGCAACCCTTCTTAATTCCATGTTTTCTCTTTCCCTTTGTTTTATCCTTCAGCTCTGGCTGTCAATGCCTTCAATAGGGCCTGATCTCATCTCTTTCTGTGTACCTGTCTTTTTCATTGTCTCCTATCTTGGGTCCTTATCTTGATACCTAACACTTCTTATTAAGTTCTATTGCTGATACCCTCTACAACCAGTGGAGCCTTAATTTCCATCCTCTGTTCAGTACCTCCCCTATTATTTTAACCTCACATATCCCTTTCCACAAGGGATGTCATGTCTTCATCTTCACATATGAGATACATCCAGGCTTGTGCCTATCAAGACAGGCTCTCCAGTTGTGTAGCATTCTTCCTGTCGCACTTCTGTTATGTCTGTCTGTCATGGTGGGTCTTTTATCGTTGGTCCATCTGCCACACTATTTTTCTATGTTGTCTTTCTGCTTTTTATGTGGCTTTTAACCTCAGAAAATGATAGATGAAAATCACAGATGAATTGTAAGGTCTAGGATTCTCCTTATATATCCAGGTGATATTGGTGATGAAAATAACAAGCTGGGTGTACAAAACTGGGAGGTCTATTTTCATTTTTGCTTGAGGAAGAGGTGCTTGGGCAGCTTTGGAATATAGGTCTTTTTTTAAGTGGTGGAGGGGGCTGATGACTTCATCATTGCTTGATTGGTGAAGTAGCAGTTTCTAAGCTGAAGGTTCTACAAATGGTATTGGCATGTCTTGGTACTGTGTTTGAGACTTGACATCTGTTGGTTACTGACTTGTACTTTGGGCAACCATATAAAGAGGTGAAGTCCTTTGCATTTGGTGCTTTTCTGGGCACTAACTTACTCCAAAACAGGGTATAATTCTCTACAGCATACACGTTTGGTAGCAGCAGTGCAGAAAGTCTATGTATGGCTGAAGTATTGGAAGTGGAAACACTGCTTTCAGGGTAGCAGTCTTGGTGGCTTCTACAGAATGGTCTAAATACCAGAAAGTAATGCCATCTGAGATTAGGATTTTAGCTGTCTTCAGGTTCTTGATTGTAATATAGATGAGAGATGTGATGTGACTGGTTCTGACTCACTTAATGCATTCAGTATTGATTGTATTAATTTCCCAGGTAGTGAGTACCTCTTGGATTTGATGTTCTGTGATTTCCATGGATACACACTGAATAATAAATTCCTTTCTTGGGAACAATTCAACAGCAAGATGAACAAAAACCCTGGCTTCACTGAAGACATTGTCTGGCCAAAGTTTCAAGATCATAAAGTAGCTTTAAGGGTGTGCACAACAATGCCATACTTGGGTAAGCAGTTGATGTATGTAAACAGAATTTTAGAGTATAGTCAATGAAGCTTTTTGATTGCCAGAAATTACATGGGACTCTTTCAATGATAATGGTAAGAGATGACTGAGGTGCTTCAATGACAGTAGCAAAATCATTGATCTAAGAATTAAGAGGAGATAGAGATTTCCTCTTTTTGGTGGTTGTTTTTTTCTTGACTTTCTTTGGTGGGTTCTGTGGCATGGGATCCAAAGAATCAGTGGAGTGCCAGTTAAATTTTCCTTGGTCAGAACTATAGAGAAGTCATCGTTGATGTCTTCAATCATGGAATAATGTTTCAGGGACAGCAATGGCTTGTCTTTGGATCTGGTGACTATAGTTCTGGCTCAGGTTAACATTCTAGAAAAATTCTATAGAGAAACCTTGGAAAGGTCTGTACTAAATACATAAATAGAAACCCCAATGTATTTGTAATAGTAAACTGTTACACTTACAAATTTTATAAATATTTTTTATACAAACAACTTGCTTGGGGTATTCAATACATGTGAAGCACTGTTGAAAAATATGTCCATTTTAGTTGAAATCACTCAAGGTATTGTCTGGTATGTTGAGACATACTACATATTGACTGACCAATGCTTGTGTGTAAGTACTTACTCTTATTTTCATTCTACCTGTCCCTGTGACACATAAGGCATATTTGCATCTCCCCTCATGGATTTTGAGTGAAGAGTGTATCCAGGGCAAGATAAGATGCAATTTCCCAGAATGAAGCCCCATCATTGGATGTCACACTTTATGAGCTTTTTTAAGGGAGCTCATCTTAAGAAAATTTTGTATTAGCTCTTCCACCAATTCAGTGTGGGATTTTAGGTGTGCGTGTTTGGAGGTGAGTTAATATCTTAAAGTTAACAAATAAAAATGTACTCCTGATAGATGCCTTGATACACATATCCACCCATCCTCTCTGATTTTGGTGCCCATTTTTATTTTGCTTTATCAAAAAATGAAATTATCACAAGTGTAAATGTATAGGAGAAGTTAGTATACATGGAGGTTGTATTGCCCTCCAGTTGGTGGAGGACTTTTGTTGCATGCTGATGTCATCACACACCAGTGCAGTTAGTGTTAAAATATGTGAAATTGGGCAGGAGTTGTCTCAAGTATAGTGGCATACAAATCTCATTGGCAGACATTTGAGGAAGATAGCTTTTTTGTGTGAGAGGTAAGTATTTATCAGAAATATTTTCAGATTAGGAAAATATAAAAAAAAAATTTTAATGCTAAGTATGACAATGTGTTTGTAATTGGCTAGTAGTAGTAAGTGTGCTAAGTTAGTAATTTCTATTTCTTTATTTTGAGCCCAGATATTTACACAAGTTTCAATAGAATTGTATGAATATTTGGGTTTATTTTGTTTATTTTTACTATAATTCATGAAATTATGATGTACAAGTTATTTCTTGCAAGAGTCTTAGATGTGGGGTGTATTAAACCTCCTGATTAAAAGAAATACTTTTGTTTGATATATTAGGTGTCACTTTAAATAACAACTTGTATTTCATCTTTACAAAATGATCCTAGGAGTCAAAAGTTGGTAAAATTATATCAGTTTTACTTTTTCCTATGAATTATACATTGAAGGTACATTGGTCCACATTAAGGGTGAGACTGATTTAAATTATCCGTATACAACACATTTAATTATAAAACAGGAATATAATTATTTGGCTTTTTTCAAAGGTGGAGGCTTTTTGTTCTCAAGCACTAATAAATCTGCTTATATTAGAGCAGCATATAAAACAAGGATAGAAAAAAGGTACCACTGTGGTTTGGTTAAATTATATAACGTGAACATCCCAGTCTTTCTTTTTCAATGATGTATTTGAAATAAATGGGTTGATATTTTACACTTTTCCACCTGCTATTTCACTTAAAATTTGGTTGTCAGTGTGGTTCCCACACACTATTCTTATTTGTTGTAGAAATCTACATTTTTTTGTTACACCATTCAGTGACTACACTTTGACACACGTCATCAAATTATATGCAACTGAGCAAAACATAGTATATTGTTTTTCATCTTCCACCCACATTCTAAGGAGAGATAGGAGCTGTTGCTTTTGAGCAAGAGACTGCTACCACATATCTCTTGTATGAAGTGTTGAATTAAGACATTCTTTGTATGTGGAGTGTTCTCAAGATTTGATTTTGTATTGTGAAACTGCCTTCATTGAACTACATCTATATTTAACCATTCAAGCTGATCCTTCAGCTTCAGTACATCAAGATCCGACTTTTTATGATAGAAGACGGAATCTGTTTCTATAGCAAATATGGCACAAAATCCTTTTCAGGGTTTACTTTTTAATTGTATGTAAGACTGTTAGTTAAGAGTTGCATCACTGCATGTTATCCAACGAATTCTCCATCAGCTTTACTCATGGGATTGACACACTATCATCTGGTTATCAGGGAAATAATTGAAGGTATGTTTAGTTTCTTTTGTGATGAAGTTTCCTTCTGAAAATCCTTCACAGACTTCTGGTATAGAGTGCTTCATGTTGGGAAGGAATACTGTTCCATATTTTAATTCCTAGTTGCCTTCACTAACATCATGGGTAAATTACAGCTACAAATTTTCATGTTTTGATGTCTGTATCCAAAGTTTAGATTACCACAGCATTATCTTCTATCAAATTGAGCCAAGAGGAATAAGAGTAATGTATTTTTAAGTCTGGTCATGTAATGCTATACAGAGATCCAAATGTGAGCTTATGAGTTTTGATTGACCAAGTTCCACATTTTGCCTCTGAGGATGTTATCTGCAGTGTTCTCTCAATGAACATCAATCAAAACATAGGTATCATGGAATCCAGAATCTACAGTACACTTTCCAGTCACTTTAACAAAGTTTATTTCCACATGAAAATCTCACAAGTAACAACACTCATTCTGGCATTTTAAGATTTTTGCTTTACATTGGTGTAATTTGTCAAAGGTTATGACATAACCTGTATGATTCAGTTGTTTTGTTCATACATTGAGTGTCAGTGCTTTATAACAATTATAGTGTTTCAGCCACATGAACTTGGGCATTATGAATGGAATATGATCTACAACAATTTTGGTTTAATTGCATGTGGACATGTTGGTCATCAGGGTTTTGCAGCTAAACCAAGATTCAGGCCATACTTATGGCTGCTGTTCTTTGTTTGACTCAGATTACTGATGTTACATTTTCTTTGAACAGTGATTTGGGTTCTTTTGTGTCCATGTGAGAACTGTTTATACCAAGAAAAGTTGAAGTTGACATGTACAGAGTGAGAATATCCTGGTGATTATCTTTTTGTTTCTGTGAACTTGGAACTGAATGCTGCAATTTCATGGGCTTAAAATATGCCTGGCCATCAAAGTGTTTCATTGTTAATATCAGTACTGTATATCACCTACCACACATACCTAGGAAAGTCTTAATATCAATTAAGTTACTTGGAATTATGACTATTTTCTATTCTAGGCACCAGGAAACAACAAAATTTATAATTGCAGTGTTTGCATTGAGTACATACTCATAAATTATGTGACAATCACACTAGTTCCTTTGATCAATATTTTTATCTGCAATCATTCTAAAGTAATTGTACTTGGGGATTTGCTTCCAGCCACCTGATGGCAGAAAAAACAAGGTTTTAAGCTATTGTAAATAGACATACATATTCTGTGTTATTGAAATCAACTCTACAAAAAAGAAGAATAAAAACAAGGTGTCTGCTACAGCATTTTCTGCATGATTCAGATTAATATGAGATGTGTCTGAACTTTTATTCACATACTTTCACTACAGTTTGAAAGAAGCAACTCAGAAGTTCAGAATCGTGTTAATAGTTTTTATCTGATACATTTTTCTGTCAACAGTGCACTGCTTCAAGTGACTAATTTTAATGTCTGTTGTATTTTTAAACAGTAGTACACATTGCATCTTTTTTCTTTATACATCCTGGTGGCTTATTTTATCATATTGGTTCTATTCAACATCAGCACTCCAAATACACAATTAAAGTTAGAATTATTTACGGTTCTCTCTTGGTTCTAAAAAAAACAACTGAAAACAAAATGAGTAATTAAATAAACTGATTTATAGCTTTATCTATCTGTCTAACCTAAGAAAATTAATGGACATATATTTTCTTAAAAACTTAACATTTTAAAGATACTATGATTTGTTTTTCTGGCTGCTAATGGTTTTTTCACTTTTTATTTTTGTAATAAAATTTATTTTAATCATTGATGTATAGACAGTTTCCATATAATCGTTGGTGTTTAACCAGAATGTTTATCAGACTTGATTTTTGTATATTGGCATCTTGACTATTGTTTTCAGAATTTTGAATTTAGAATGTTTTTAGATTTCATTTCTGTTTCTTCTATCACTTGCTGAACTATTTAGTTCTTAAGTTAAGGAGACAACGTTATTTTTTCTCCTACAACCATAATCAAGTTATGAAATCTAAAGAAAAAATAAGTAACTTTTGAGTATGTTATTAAGGATATAAACATGTAACAGTAAGGTATTATTGACTGTCATATTTTGCAAGTACAACTTATGGATTTTTGTATTAATTATTCTACAGGCATACATTTATTCCCATTATATTTCCCTAGAGGTATTCTGAAAATGTATATCGAATTAATGGGGTTTGTAAGTTCATGAAAACACTGGGGGCAAGAACATTCTGCCCTCTTACATTCTCCAAGCCCAACTGTACTAATGTTACATAAATAAAAGGATGCACTAAAACTGTTTCCAAATGTTTTGTATAATATTATGTAAGGAGTATAGGGGACCTCAGTAACTACTGCACTAACCCTCTTCATAGGTGGCTTTTTACAAATTTCTGTAGTTCCACCTTTCACATTTTCTTCAGCTGATCAATCAGTAAACTGGATCATGTGTACCTAAAAAACATTCTCACTTGAGGTAGATGGTATATTCTCATTTGAATTTTGATCTTATAATTTCAACTCATTCCTATGTTATATATTGTGATTCCAGTTGTCCAATATTCCTATAATCATTTAGGACTCTGTCTCTTTCACTTAAAAATAGCTGTTAATATCTTAAATTCTCAGTTTTAATGTCCAAATTCCTAGCATTTATAACAATTATCTCTTTCTGGTATATGTTAAGAGCTTTTGCCTGCAATTCCTAATAATGTCTCTTCACAGTACTCTTGAAACAATTAGTGATGACGAGAAAACCCACTTATAGAGAAAAATATATACGTAAAAACAGCTGGTTTGGGTTGAGAACATTATGTAGAGGAGCGAACAATGTTTCAACCTTCTTCGGTCATCTTCAGGTTCAACCAGCCATTTTCACATATATATTTTCTTGAAACACTTGTCGACTTCTGATTTATTCCTTCTATTCTGTGTAACTTCTTGCCTAACCAATCCTTTTCGCTCTTCTAGGTTATTGTCACTGTGAGCTGTTTTAATACGACTCAATCTGAGAGTGAAATTACTTTGAGATGATGTATTTATTTTTGTGTAATCTTAATGGATTCTAGGTGATCATTATCTGCAGTGCCTTGTTTAATGTTATACACCTACTTTGCTTTTGGCTTGATTGTATATCCTGGTACCAGAAATTGGTGTAAACCAAAATAGTTCTGTCTTACTAGATGGTGGTTTAAGTTGGAACACCTGATCTGATGCAAAAAAGAAGTGTGGCTTGTTTAATCTCTGCATTTAAGAATTCTGTTTCCAGAAGTTTTATGTTGTCACTGATATTCTTTTCACCTTGATGTCTTTCTTTAATTCATTGTTGACTTTGTTAATTTTTCATAACAATCTTCCTATACTTATTAAATTTTGCTATATTTCTATAATCTCTGTATATGTTCAGTAGCTTCATTGACCTCTCAATCATATTTATTTTTGCTTTAACATTTCTTCAAATATTACACATTTTCTTTTAACTTGTATGTTAAATTCATGTTGCATTCTTCTCGATCATCTTTCAATTCTCTCTAAATTTATTTGGTTTCTTTTAATTTATAATTTCGTTCATTTTCATTTTTTTCAGTTTTTTTCTGGCATTCTTTCAATTTTCTACCTTTTCTCTCTTCCACTTGTTCCTCCTGATTTTGTATTGAATCTCGCTACTTAATCTTGTAGTCATCAGTTTCAACAGTTGAAGCTCTATCTCAAATGTATTTAGTTATATTTTATTTTTAACAAAATATCCTGTTTCTGACATCAGCATTGTATTGTTTTTCTTTCGTTGGTGGTTCCTTCTTAATTACCTGGTGAAAATAATTCAAATTCGAGTCCACTTAAACTATAACATATTAGTTTATTTTCTGTTTTAACTCTCATACAAACTTAAACACTTTTACATAGTTGCAAATTAGTATAGATCTTCCTTAAAAATAATATTAAAACATCTAACAATCTGCAACTAAAGTAATACAAAACCACCTTATTTCCACAAAGTGACTGATTTTTATCATACTGACCAACTTCATTCAACTATCTTCTCGAAATAATAGCATCGTTTTCACAACTTTCTCATATTTGTAATCAATCTTCAAATGTATGGACTTAGCATTCGACTCATAAGCTGAAACTTCGAATCCCACCACCATATTATACATGCCCTTTCAACCATGGAGTCATGATCAAACCCATTTTTCATTGACAGAGAAAAGCCCAGAAGTTGACCAACCCTTCTTTCTCATCTGTCATTTCTAAAATTGAGACAGCTGGCACAGTTTTCAAGTAACTTTGCACAAAATTGAATAAATAATTGTAGGTGACATCTAGAAGTTAGAATCAGTACTATTAGAGCGAGAACTCATAATGAGTCTATTCTACTGAGCAACAGATTTCAGTCCTTGGCTTGTTTAAATGAAGAATTACTTGAGGGAAGGAAAACGAAAGGGCCAGAGGAGAATAGACTTAAGGAGGTTATAGTTACAAGTAATTCTTTGACAAGGCATGTGGAGTAAATGGGAAGAAAATAATTAGATTATGTTATTCTGGAGCAAAGGTGGAAGATATATCTGAGAGATCAAGAGATATAATAAAGGTGTCTAAACATGATGCAGTTTTTGTTGTGTAAGGATAGACAGGTCAAAGGGTTGAAAAATGCATTAAAAGGGCACTATTTGTTTCAGAAGTTCTACCATAGTGAATTAGTAAACCAAATCTGAATCTTGTTAAATAATAAATGTTTTCACATTTTAACCATCTGGTTTTGAATATTTACTACTTCATAATTATTTCAAATCGTTAATGGGGGGAGCAGATGCCTCCATCCCATCCCTCCCCATGTACACAGCATAGGGGAAAAATGGTTAATAAAGTACTAAAATTTGCTGACACTGACAATATTAATGTCTTGTGTGTGTAAATTAAATACAATTATTTATAAGGAGGTAAACCAAAACAAAATTTAAATATTACTTAACATTCTGTAACTTCCATATCCATTTTCTAGTTTTCTGTTGTGCTTGACTTCCATATGCCAAGTTTAATAAAGTGTGAAATCAAGTCAATTATTACCAACAAAGGTAAAGAAATTATCATATATCTAATTTCCTTGATGATTGTTAATAAATTAATAATGAATTTTTTCTATCAATTTTTAATTCCTGTCCAAAGCTTGAGCTTCTGATGGTTAGGATTATTTATATTCATTGTCGTAATACCTAGGATGCATTATGTTGTTCACAGAATAAGATGTTTTGCAAATAATGCAGTTAATACCAGCAATGAACATTTTACTTCTTGAACCATGCTAAAAGAATTCTGAAACACCACTCTATGTTAATAAAGATTATGCTAAAATATTAAACATATTGTCATGAAGGCTCACAAGAGGTAGCAATATAGCTTAGCAATGTGTTGTAAGATATAGTTTCTATAAATGCAGGGTATTCTAAAAATATGGACAGGGTGTATACTAACTATGATCATATTGTGTTATTGCTTCCAAAATTGTTCTACTTTTTAATTTTGCATATCTTGCATTTTCAAAGAGACCTTCAATACAGGTTAATATTGTTACCAATCTGTCATTTTCTTCCTGCTTATTCTGGTGTATATCTTCTGTATTGATTCTTTAAAATATCCACAGCTGTGTGAACAAATTTCTGGCTTGTCTTAAAATATGGCTTTTTCTCCACAGTACACAGTTTATCTTAATGTTGCACTTGATATTATTATTTTTTCCAGAGGAAGGAATTTCTCCTCATTTCTTGGATCTGTAAGAAATTTGTTTTTCAAAATGTAATTCCACAAGCCACACTTCCTTTATGGAACTCAAAAGAAAAATTGCCTACAGTAAAGAAAGAGGCATGGCATCATCAGGAAGTTCCTTCCATTCACTTTGATTCTTTATCATTTTGTTCATTCTTTCACTGATGTTATTTGTTGCTGACATGCCTTGAGGTACAGCAAATTCTCAAGTAAGATAGGAAATTGTATTGCTGAATGTGGGATTGGAAGTAACTGTAATAATGAATCTTAAAGCTTTTAAACCAAGTTTTATTGAATGTGTAATATTGTTTATGGAATTTTCTAGGTCTGGAAGAGTCAATGTTGTTCTGCAGTCTTTACATGATTTTTTAAATCAAAAACTTAATATTTGTCAGGACATGAATCTAAACAAAAATAATAAGCAGATGAAGGAAGTTCTTCACTAAAGCCTTTACAATACCTTGTTCTCTATCCACAGTGGATGAAATATCTTGTGCTTCTAATAATCCATGCCTGGTCTAAATATATACCTTTTACACAAACCTCTCATGTTTCAAGAATTTCTATTCATGTAACATGAAGCTGTTTTTTTTTAAACAACAAAGATAAATAAAAAATAGTAGAGTTGGAACAAAGTGTTGTAGCTTGTCAGCGGGATAGCTTGAAAGAGGTCTACAAAAATTAAAAATACAAACTTAATATTTCTGGCAATCTGTCAAACACCACATCGGAAAGCTAAATAGTCATTGTTCCATATGAAACCATTCAGTTTCAGTGCAAGCTCATGTAAACTTAAGATCTCTTGAAACCTTCTGTTCGTGATATTTTTTGCTTGCTCTATATTGTGAGAGTAATTTAGTAAAACTGATCCTAATTCTCACAAAGTTCAATTTTACCAATAACTGTGGATGCTTGATTTGTCATAACTTTTAGTGTCATGAAACAGTGCTTTTTATTGAATGACACATAAATCACATCTCATTCTGAATCTTTGTGTGTCTTGGGAATAAAAACTTTCCTCACCCAAATACTTTTTTTTTTAATGGAAATTAATATGATTGTAAGCAAAGCATCATACATACAGATGACAACAGCATTCCCATAAACAGTATAGCTGTAAATGAAACAGTATGAATGTGTTACATATTTACAATCCTGAATATAAGTTTTCTCAGTTTGATATGGTTCACCAACAAACTGCAACGCAAACATTTTGACATACTTTAAATTAATTTTTTTCATCACGATGTAGCAATAGTAACATAACTGATATTTAAGTAATTTAATGCATGGATGGACTTACCTCTGGACTGACTGATTCATGAAAGAGGTTTTCAATGTTTTGTATTTATAATATTTAATGATACAGACTTTTATAATAATACTACAGAGTCACCTTCAACAGTACATCAAGTTAACTGTGGTTTAATTCCAAGTTTCTATGTATGTTGTTTACTATTTGAATTTACATGAATTATTATGGCAAATTGCCTGTGAAACAAGTGACAACTGCTTATTAGAGAAGGAAACTTCTAGAAATATACTGATGACTATACGCTCTACTTATGTAACTTAAAAGTGTAGTAGATAATTTTGAAAGTCTTGAAGACACAAGGTGTAATACTTTCAAAATGTTTTCCTCTATACTTGAGCTGCATAAATAGGTTGTATACCACTAGGCAGTTGCCACCAATTTCACAGTCAACTCAGTATGGTTCCTCTGCCTAAACCATCTACCAAAGAATTATGTCATAGCAGTTAGGGACACTTTTTCAGTTATTTTTACCCAACAACTGTGTGATTATTTACATACTCTAGAAATCAAACAAGAGATGAAAGAAGCTATGGTACAGGTTTTTATGAAACCTAATTAATGAGAAATGCAAATAATTTCAATATTAAAACAGTTTATTAAAAAAACACTAAAATCAATTTAAAAAATATGACTGGCTTGTACCCTCCAAAGTTATGGTCACCAAAAGTGATCTCCTTTCTTTACTACTTCTCCTGCAAAATATTCTTCCATTCACTGTATCACCTATAAAAAAGCAAGTTGTATTATATGTTATTGGTTTATAATTCATAATGTTATACTACCCTTGGGAGAAAATAAATGCAAAGAAACATGTTTAAAAATAAACATATCAAAAAGTGATTTAATTTATTAAATTAGTAAATAAAAAAGTTAAAATTTGTTTAAAGCTTTGAAACACTATAGTTTCTACAAGATGAAATAGTTTGATATAAATTGAGAAATGTTGAAACCAAAATTTTCTTAAATTACATTTCAAAGAACTGTCAAGGGTAAAAAACAATCAAACTGTTTTTCAACACATAAGGTTTTTTACTAGTTAAAAACCTGTTTGTGTCAGAATATCTTACTAAAATATTAATGCATCCATCACCTTAAGTTGACTGGCTTGATTAACTGTAATGTTTGGTACAGTGACTGGGAACTAACTGATGGTGTATCTAGAGTATTTTGTTTTGGAATTTCTGCCTAAGAAGAGGGAAATAAGCTTCTGAAACGGGGCATATTTCTAGTCTTTTATAGATTTGCAATTAAAGACATGAGTACATAATCTGTTAAATAAGCCAATTATTCCTTTTCACAAAGCATGACATACAATTAAAATTTAATCACAAAAGAAAGAAGAGAAACAATGTCTTTCATTCAACTTTTGTTTCCTTAATGGGTGCCCTCAAATACCAGTAAATAAAAACTAAGTTGCATGATATAATGATCAAGAATTTCTGGAATGCTCTAAAACGTTTAGCCAGGTACAAAATATTTAGTGGTAATTACAAAGGAACCATACGTCCATCACTGAAATAGCTAAAAAAATGATATAATTAAAAAATCATTTCCTAAAGAAAAAAATGATAAAATCAGATCTAAGAAAATAAACAAGCAATTCATATAATACTTATGCCTAAAAGAAATATTAAATAAGACAGTTACCCTTGTTATTGTGCAAATGTCTGATGAGACTGAATCAATTAGAAGGAAGAATAGATCAATAAAATGTCTTACAGATATTCAAATATATAAAAATCTGCTGTAATTTACAAATGCTTTATACAGTTTTATCAAACCACTCATAGAGCAATTAGTTTACCATATAAAAGTCCACAACTTCTGAATAGGTACAGAAAGTACTGATTTAACAGACATACTTGAATATTCTTGGACATCAAGTGTAAATAATAAAACATCACAAAGATATAAAGTTTGTGAAAAACTAGTTTTATACGTCAACAGTTTCTTTTAGTTAATTATTGTGTTGAACAAAGAGTAACTGCTTTGTAATTTATTTTTAAAAAAATTGAATAAAATGCTAATAATAAATGTACCTTTATAGCAATTTTAACTATATTTGGTTCTTACAGTATACATGTTTATGTTTTATAAATTATACCTGCCTATCATTTTAGTCCAAGGTTGATTTATTGTTACTTTATGTATTTACTACCTCATCCTCAAATCAGCATCTTTGCTCTTAGCTGTTATATTAAAAAACTGTGAAAATAATTAAAGTGCCACTAACAAACCTGTGTCAGATAATCATTCAGTACTTTTACCAATATTTGAGGAATTTATATTATGTTTTTCTCTTGTATTTTGAATTATTAACCAAAATGTATTAGCAAGATTAAAGTTTTTGTTGGAAGTTCTATTCAGCGCAGAGGAATAATGTAAACTGAAACAAATAAAAAACATTGAATAAATAAGAGCGATCAAACTTTCCTCTACATATCTTTTTGGTTATTTTCTTTCCCCATTTAAGCAATTACTAAGGCCCTAATGTAAATATGGACTAACAAACAGTGGCCTTGTTGACAGAACAAAACATGATACACTTGTGTGCAAAATGATTTAATAAAGCCTCAATATTTTTTACCTGACCTTGTTACTCAAAAAAATTCTTTTCCTACCATACTTCAAATGAAGTATAAATTAATAAAACTTTCTAAGTTTTCAAAAACAAACTGGGGCCATAACTGAGACAACAGTTTTAAACAGAAGTTGAAACTTAATGAACAAAATCTCCCCATAGATTTACCAGGTGGTATATCAAGGGAACTAATAGAATTTGTTCACATTTCCTCTCGTAATGCATCACTAAGCTAAACACTTAATATTTTGTTTCTTTTGTTACACAAAGTTTCGATGAAGTGAAAGCTATGTTAGGTTATGCAATTGGAATGATTTTTTGTCAAGTTTAGGTCACTAGTCTACGACTTCTCAAAGCTTAGATATAGGGAGTTTAAATAACACCATGAAAGCCTAGGTTGAAAAAAGCAATTAACCCAAATTGATAGAATTACACCTGTATTAAAGAGTACAAGGTTCAAATTAGAACTGTTATCTTAAAAAAAAAAAAAAAATTCAGTTTTGCTCTTTGTTGAATTCCAAACCAAATTTCAAGAATTTCACAAAGACTAATGTTTTGTTTCATAGCTCACTAATTTTTCTCCAAAAGCAGAATTTTCTGATTTAAAAAAATACTGTGCATAAAATTAAATAAACAAAAACTCTTCATTTAATAAATTTCACTCCTGAAATATTTAGAAAAGCATATGGAAAGACTGCAGTTTATTTTCTGTATTCAGAGGTGTTATTTTGCCATCAACCATCAGGTGCACTTTCTGGGTGCCAAAGGGTTAAATAAAATGTAGCTCAAGTTAAAACAGCTTAAATTAATTGTAATGAAGGTTAATATACTTTAAAGCAATGCTGTTAAAGTTTGTTTCCTTGTTGAAATGTATGTACGCATATTTATTGGTAGGATAAAGCTAGATAACATTCACTTGCTCTCTGTTTCTCTTATCACAACCCCACCTTTTAAGTTCTATTTCCATATTCTTGCCTTATGGCTTTTGTACTTGGATTATCACATTGACTGTAAAAATCAAGTACCAGCAAAGGAACATATCAAGACATTGTTTATTCAATAAATAATTGGTATCTATAAAATAAGTCAAAATTCACATATCATTAGGAAATGATACAGCACATTAGCAGGTTCAAACCGATATAAGTACTGTACATTTCACAATTTTACCCATAAGAGTTTGTCATGATGTAAAGATTGTAGACTATCTGTCTGTATGATTATTTTCATAGGCTACTTGCTCCTTTTTACTCATTTTGTACATTTTTTGCAACCAAGTCTTAAAACTATTAGAAACTGATCTGTTGTTCACTCACCTTGTGTGACAGGTATTGGCTCAGAAAGAAGGAACACTGTCTGTTTCCAGTGTGTGAGCGGTTTCCATGGAGATGTGGAGAGTTCCACCTATACAATATTAACAACATAATCTGAATATATAAACAGGAATCATGCTAAAAATGCTATTACAAGCAAAAGCAATGCACAAAATGGTGACTGTGAGAAATGGAATGTTTCATCCATCAAAATAAAGAAACACGGCAATATTACGAAAGTTACCATTAATGTCCATATACATTTATCTATAAATTAAACTAAAAAAAAATGTACTATCTAATCAAACCTGTTATGTATGTAGTTCATAGATACATTTCTAATTTCTTTTGTTACATGGAATTCATATAAGAGTATTAAGTTATGTAAAACAGTAAATACAAAATGAAACATAAAGCATTACAACTAAACACTCCTGTACTCTAAAACAGTAGTTATAACTGTAACCAAATTTAATTAAATACCACATGTAAGTGTAGTTTTGAGATTCCTTTTCTATTATTATTGAGCTAATAAGATGCAACTTACAGGATGTTCCAGATCAAAAAAACAGTCAAAGTACCCAGCAACAGCTGTAACACCACCATCTTGATTTATTTTCAGTTGAAATTCTGAGGTAAATTCACAATCTTCAGGAGAACAGGACATCAAATTGATTTCCTAAACCAATATATACCAGATGATTCAAAATAGCTTCAACTATACAGTCTGATAGAAAAACAAAACACACAGCCACTCCAGAAAAAATGATGTTTTATTAAATAAAACAAATAAACATGAAATAAAGGATACAAAAGTACCATTAGTATGTAATAGATCTGCATTTTGCTACATTAAGACCAAAGTATTATTATAAAATGCATTTATCTAGACCTTTTGCATTGCACATCAAAAAAACTGGAAAAGGGTGTCTCCAGAAACTAGTTGGTTGGAAGAAACACTTTTGCAGGAAACTATCAAGAATGGATCGCTCATGCTTGATAGGGTCCATTTACAGGGTCACTGTCTTTAGCTGTCTATGTTTATGAAAAATTACATCACTCTTAATATTAGTAATAAACAACCTTAACATTTTTTTCTTTAAACTGATTTGTATTTTGTATTATCAGTTATGGCTTCCATATTAGTGGAATGCTCTTAAAGAAGCTGAGGAGCAAAATGAACGTTAAATAAGAAAAATAACATTTGGTGTTATAAGGTCCCACATTACTACTATTCAAATATCTTTTATGCTCCAATATGCACAACAAAAATTAACTAGTGAACATTCCCACTCTACCAAAACTCCAAAATCAATGTAGCAAGATAGTCATGGAGAACTGAAAGTTGAAAAACTTTGCCTTCCACAGTTACATTAGTCATAGAGAAACTATTTCAAATTAAAGTTTTTAGTTCATTTGACAATCTGATACAGCCATAACACTCAGTAAAGCTACTGAATTTTGATTTTCAGTTTTGTCTGGTAGCATTCAGCAGAGTTATTTCAATTGCAGATGTGGTTTCTCGATATCTTTAGATAAGTGACAAAGAAAATGAATGAGGATTTCATATCTAAATTAAAGATTAAAATCATGTGATACATTTGAGGTGTTATAGATTTAGTCGGGCATGTATAATAGGTCTGCTTGCACCCCCCCATCCCATGATCCTCTGAAACCAACCTCTTTGAAAGTTTTCAAAATACTTTTGAAGATTAAATATGTTTTCGGTTGCGCTTTCATGGTATAAGGAGGTTTTTGGGCCCTTTTCAAAATGGCCACAACTGAAAATTGTAAAATTACACAATATACATGAAATGATCATTATTTGCATCCACTTGGCCTATAATATTTAAATTGTTGTTATTCACTTATGTATAAAGCACAAATTGGACCAAAATATGGAATTTTGAAATTTTGTGACATGGCAGAAATCCAAGATGGCAGCCAAATTTTGGTGCATTTTTGCAAAATCGCTCATAACTTATGAACCAATTAACGTATTAAGTTGATTTTGGTGTCTAACCATGTGTTTTGCCACATAAGGAATTCAATAAAACCATAATTAGAATGATTCATCCAACCCTAGCTATATTAGCAAAATATTAACTGTGCACAATGAGTGCAAAGTTATTTATGCCTTTTTCCGAAAAACACCCTATTATTCCACTCTATACTCAATGCTTCGTACATTTAATTTCCAACATTTTTCTGAACCAGGTACATAACAAATGACCTTATTCAGCAATTTTTAGAAATATTTTGTACAAGTCTACACTGAAGAAACAACTGTTAAAAATATTTATTTCTGGTCACACATGGCACACACATATACTACACATCAGTAAAACATATAAAAATAACATAGTAATCAAATAAGATATACAAGTTGCAATATATTCATGTATAGCAAAAAACTGTAAACATGACGAATAATGCATCGTAACATGTCATTTTAAAATATCTTTTTTTGTTATAGGTGGCATAATTACCAATCAACGGTGGTTAACAAGACTCACAGACTTAGAGCTTTCCCTATTCCTAGCAGTGTCAGTGATCTAATATTGTAGTTGTAGAGACACTTTAACATCTGTCTGCATTACCATGCCCAAAGCAAAATCTAAAACTTGTGGTGGCACTGACTCTAGTGATGGTCCAACTAAAAAACAATCATGCCTGCCAGTTTGTATTATACACACTGATGGCATCAAAAATGCAGAGAATCTGACTTTGATTTCCAGCCTTTCAGATCCACAAAGAAGGTACAATGATATTTGTAACATAAAGAACAGGCGATTGTTGCTACCAAAAGATTCACCAGAAAGGAGAGAGTTGGCACGTTACCTCATCCCAGAAATTCTCCAAGATCACCATGGGTATTACAGAAATTGCTACCAGCAATTCACTAATCATCTGGACCAGCTTCCTTTGCTTGATCCTACCAGTGTATCACAAAGCACTGCACGTCAAGACTCTGTGCAAGGCACATCAAATCCTTCACACAGGGAGATCACATTCTGTTCAAGAAAGACTGTATATTCTGCAACAAAGTTGGGCATATCAAAGTCAAGATTGCAGGAAATTGGGAACAGCAGTCCACGTCAACGTTTGAGTATGGTGGCAGTCAAACTGTTATTGATATTGCCACAAGCCACAATGATGACAGACTTCTAACACGCATTCATGGGCAAGACCTTTTTGCTTGTGAAGCCCAGTATCACCCGAATTGCAGAAAGAAGTATACATCAAACCCTGCACTATGGAACACCAGACCCTGAGAACATCAAACAACAAGTAGGTCTGGAGGAGGCACAGCAGAATACCCTGCAGAAAGTTGTCGATTATGTTTCCAACACCATAATAGTGGAGCAAAATGTTGTCATGTTATTGCACCTTTGATGTTTGTATGCTACTGAATTGCAGCAAACATGCTATGACAATCCATACTACAGAGCTGAGAAACTCAAGGACAAATTACAGAAACACCCAGAATTAGGTTCCAAACTTGAGTTCACATTGGTTGAAACAGGTCATGGCAAACTGCCATTTTATCTTGCATTCAACAGCAGCACCAAAACATCTAGTGCTATTGCCAAGGCTTACCAGCTTGCTTCACAAGATCCGATGAGAGATGTAGCCATGATCCTTCGTGAAGCTACCTTGCAGGCATACGAGCAAGCAGACGATGCTCAAGAGAAATGGCCCCCAGACCAATGGAATTGATTGTCCAAGATGGGGTGATTCCACATATACTTCAACAGTTTCTGGTTTTGACAGGTAGCGAAACGGTTAAGACATCAAGAGCTAAACACATCATGCTCTCCATTGGCCAGAACATATGCCGAGCCATAACTAATGGAGAGTCCTCAATGATGGTGTCCTAGATCAGGTGTGGTCTGAGGGGCCTGTTCTGCCTGCCAGTCTGGTAGATATTTTGGACATCAACATGGCCAATGATGAGAGTGAAGACAAATCTGATGAGGATGGGCCATACATTGAGTCCTTCTCCTCAAGCGATGACTTGAACAATGAAGTACAAAGAAACAGTGTGGTTTCATGATACTGTTTTTTTTGTTTGTCCATGTTCAAATGGTTATTCTTGTAACAATGTAAAGTTTGATTACATTGATTAAAGTTTTATGAATACTTGGTTTTTCTTTGTATGCAGTGATATTAATACCATATAAAATAGAGATATTACCTCATAAAATTGCTGAATAAGGTCATTTGTTATGTACCTGGTTCAGAAAAATGTTGGAAATCAAATGCATGAAGCATTGAGTATAGAGTGGAATAAAAGGGTGTTTTTCGGAAAAAGACATGAATCACTTTGCACTCGTTGTTCACAGTTAATATTCTAATTATGGTTTTATTGAATTCCTTATGTGGCAAAACATATGGTTAGACACCAAAATCAAATTTATACATTAACTGGTTCAAAAGTTATGAGAGATTTTGCGAAAATGCACCAAAATCTGGCTGCCACCTTGGATTTCTGCCATGTCACAAAATTTCAAAATTCCATATTTTGGTCCAGTTTGTGCTTTATACATAAGTGAATAACAACAATTTAAATATTATAGGCCAAGTGGATGCAAATAATGATCATTTCATATATATTGTGTAATTTTATGATTTTCAGTGGTGGCCATTTTGAAAAGGTGCCCCAAACCCCCTATACCATGAAAGTGCAACCAAAAACAAATTTAATCTTCAAAAGTATCCTAAAAACTTTCAAAAAGGTTGGTTTCAGAGGATCATGGGGGGTGCAGGCAGACCTATTATACATGCCCGACTAATTAAATTATACAGCCTGCTTTAAAAGTAAAAATAAAGCTTAGAAAAAGTTTCAAGTATTTGTGAATCAGATATGGCAAATGAAACTGTGCTTAGTTCAAAGAATGTAATCTCCATCAAATTCCAACTAGCTACACTGGACAGATGCACTGAAAGCATCAATGAGAGGTCTAGCAGTGAAGCATTGCCACTGCTAAAATGTATTTGTAGTTTAACATCTCCTTCATTTTAAAAGAATTGGAAAACTGTAACAGTTTATAAGCTATTATATAGGTGATGTTAACCTACATGTAGCAGAAGAATACAAACTTCTAATCAACAGACTTGATACAGAAGCAGACAAGCTAAACCAAATTACTTTTATATGTTTGGAAGCAAGGACTAGCTTACTAGATTCAGACAGCTAAAGTACAAAGTTATAACAGCTGATCCTGAATTTCCAATGACATCTTGAAGTAATGAGAAAAGCTTCTCAGCTTTATAAATATTGTGAAAAATTGCTTACAAGCCACAATTACACAAGACTTTGGGAATGAATGAATGGCAACTGCAGTAGAAGTAGAATGAACTCAGTCAGTACACTAAGAGAGTGTGAGCTTTAAGATGCCAAGAAATAAGTGAAAATATTATTGAATATTTATTTATGGCACTGAATTAATGTATATATACATTTAGAATATGAGTACACACATTACAAATGCATATTCAAATGCACTAGTTCCTACCATGATAACAAAAGTACATTGTCTTCTCACTGTACCACCAAAATATTTAGTTGAACGATGATGACCCCGGAATGTGTACCCTTACTATCTATTAATGATATTTTTGGCTGTAATTACTATTATACTTCACAAGGTCTAGTCAGCTTAGGAGATTTAGAATATTCTTATATCTATTTTCTAAACCAACAATGTAAAATAATTCTAATAATGGCAAAATATATTAAAACAGTTAAAATAGACAAATATACAAACACAAAAATCAACAGCAAAGTTCAACAAAGAGAATAATTTATGTGAATAATAAAATAAAAACTACATTTGAAGTCTTAGACTATACTTAAAAAGACTCTACAGGATACACCATAAAGCTGATATTTTGCATGAAGGAAACCAGAAGTTATCACATTTATACCTAAGATGTTGCTACACATTAAAACAATTCACATATTTAGTAAAAATATTCAAGAACATAGATTATACACATAACTAATTCTACACAATATTAATAATCAATATCTAAGTTTTGACCCATTTTCCTATGAGTTGAATTAGTATGAATTTATTTGTTGTTAAGTCCAAAGCTACATTATGAATTACCTGTGGTATGCCCACTAATGGTGTTAAAACCTTGTAAGTCTGCAGACTTACCATCTAGTCACTACAAGGCTTTTCTATGAAAAAAATCTTTCTGTTCATATGCATAACTAACACAATAAACTAATAAGAAACCAACATTTTTATATACATAACAAAAAGTATGTGACTAACCTTTACAACTACAGGTTCACTACAAATTTTCTCTTTCCTAACTGATTCAACTGTGGCTTCCTTAATTACTTCCTTCTTCATACAGCTCATCTTAAAGTTATAAACATCTGTCCAAAAGCTTACATATCTTTGATGAAGGTCTAAAGGATAGAAAATATGTGAAAAAAGTAACTTAATTCTACATAATCTTTAAAATGCAATTTAACTTTCCCTAAATAAGAATTTAACAATCTTTTATGTGACCAAGATTCAATATGGTTAAACCTGCATTTCATTACATATTTTAAATAGAAAATTTTCATGAAGCACAAAAAAATCAGTTACTTTTTCTTTTACACATTTAAAGCAGAAGAATTATACATAACACTATCAATTCACTGGTGGAGCTCTAAACAAAAGGCTTTAAAAACCATGTAAATTTTTACAGAAGTAAATTTTTACAGAAGTAAATTTTCTGAGACTGTTTTATCATCAAGATAAAAATGAACAATCAGAAAATAATATAAGTAAAAATACAAAAACCAATACCATAAATTTTGAGTACATTAGGGAAAATTTGTACCTTCATCAGACAAAGCAATCAAAGAAATAGTACATCTGTTTGGAAGTAGTGTGCCTCCCTTGATTAGGTATTTGTCTCTAGCATACAGTACTGTGTCTATCATTCCCTCAAAGAAAAGAAAGTAGCCCATCCACTCAGAGATCACAATATCCACTTTCTCTACAGGGAGTTCAACATCTTCTAGGCGCCCCTTTTTTAACACTACTTGGTTCTGAAGGTTGTTTTCCCTTGAAAACAAAATCCAATATACATTTTTTTTCATATTTAATTGATTCAGAAAGACATTAGACATTACCTTATGAAGTTAATTTTAGCTTTTCTACAAGAAATGTTATTAAAAAACATCTTAAATACCTTATAGAATATACTTTATCTAACTCATAATAACAAATTAGACAGATAAATAATGCACAACTTTTGTAATACAAGCCTTAATAAAATTGTATTTGGATGCATGTGGCAATAGTTATCCATTTAAGAGCCGACTTCACTAATAATGTTTTCATTCTATTCATGTGCAATCTTATCTCCTATCTACTTGTATGTAATTAAACTGAGAACATGAAGATGATAGTACATTGTTACTTATTTTCCTTAGTCATTCTTAAAATAGGCATTTTTATTTTATTATCATATTATATTGATGTAAGCACTTAACAGTAACACACACCCACATTTTAAATATCTACTTTCCAAATTTTCCCTACAATTTCTGACACCAGATTTTACAATTTCACATTAAAATTATATATTTTTAAATGAAAAATCATAGATAGATATGTTTCTTATTACTAATTTACTTTAAAAATAATAAAGATTTGGTATAGAGAAACAATATAATTGAATATTATTTTTATTACACCATTTAGTAACTTTGAGAAAACCTTTTTAGATTCTTAATATTTTTCTATAGCTGAAAACAGTGATGTCATCTACATATAAATAAACCAGTCTCACTAAACCTAGGTGAACAATAACATTTATATACAATAAAAAATAAGTTTGTTATACAAAACTTTACATAAAACCATTAAAGATCAGTTCACTAAAAAAATCAGACTTTTACCATATTTTCTGTTTTTCAAATTACTTCAAACCATTTCAAGAGTAGTCCTTTTAAAATGTAGTTATTCAATTTCTTTAACAGAATACAATAAATGTATGAAAAACTTTTGTGAGATCTAAAAACAATTCACAAATCTACTTATCATAATGCAAGTACAAATCACCCTTGTTGAAAAAATTTTCTATAATAGTGCTTTCTGGGATGAAAAACCAGTTTCTTTTAAATTACATTATATTTATTTAAAAATCCTTATAACAAATTTATATAGATATTTATCCAGAATTTTCTTAATAACGGATAAAATCTGATTTGTAATTACTTTTTTCATCCTTTTTACCACTTTTATAATTGATCCAATAACTGACATATTTAATTTTTAATTGTATTTGAAATTTTTAAAGAATTTTACTAATACATAAACAATAACTTTAATTTCCTAATTTTTATGTTATCAACAAATGAAGACATTTAATTATCAGATAAATCAGTATTATTTTACATTTCATAGGCAAATATCTTGTTAATTTACATATGCATATTTTAATGTTTAAATCATCTTGCATTGTTCTTGAATATTTGCTATTTAATTTTGGAGCCATTTTAGAACAAAAAATTATGAAATTTTTACTATCTTTTATATGGATAGATTTCTAGACATCTTATTAATAATTAATTCATTTTTTATGTATATTATCTAAAATTTCATACCTAAAATTCCATACCTTTTGTCTGATCTTTTAACAACAGTTTTTAAGCTTGCTACAATAAAACATGTATTTTCTAATTAATTTTTTGTATTAAATTCATATCAGTTTTATATTTTGATTTATAAATTTCATTTTAAATTATTTTTTATAAATTTTCCAAAGTATAACATCTTTGGTTATCCATTAACATACAACATATTTTTAATTCTGTAGAGTTAATTGTCATAGATGTTGAATATTTCCACTTTAAAATCCCTTACAAATTGTTTAAGATTTTCAGACCATATCTCGTCGAACTAATTTTTTCCTGTTTTTTCCCCAAATATTTGACTTAGTTTATTTTTCTAAAATCCAAAATAGCTACCATAAAATAATTATTCAAATTTTTTATTATAAACGACTAGAAAATTATTTAGTTTCACATTTATATAAGTGCACATCTTCATTAAAACATTACCACTACTTTACTTTGTAAACTCTTATGTGTGTTCAATATCTGTATCTTGTACAGATGTATAAATAACACTATGTAACAAAAATTTTACTTTTTCTTGTTCCTGGGCAGAAAATGTTATTTCCCAATTGGAAAAGACCTGTTTTTCTCTTCAAACTTTGCTTTTGTGACCTGGGTAATGAAATTTTCCAATCTACTTATTTTCCAGAACATTCCAGGTTGTTTCAGTTCTGAGTAGCTAATAGAGAATTTTCTTGAACTTGCAAGAATTTTAAGAACTTATGAGAATTTTCTGGATCTTTCCATAGTAATATATATACAGAGACTCACCACTTCAGTTTAGTTCTAGCTGCCTAAGTAAACACATAGACCTATCTGATTTTATCAGAGATGGCATCAAGAAGCTGCAAGCATTCTCCAGATCCATTCTGCTATGCATGTGGTCAATTTATTAAGACAATAGCAAAAAAGTACTCTGTGACATCTGCCTTGAAGTGTAATGAGTATGGCTGGGAGGTCATTGGATCTCTAAGGAGGCTTTACCAAGTTTCCCTATTATCTCTGCCTTTGGAACAGCAGGGACAACCACAGCACACTACAACAGGAAGCACTAACCACAACAAACCGAGTTCTCTGTGGGGATGCACAATGTCAATTGTGAGCCACTAGTGAACCTCCAGAAGATGTTGTTCCCACCACTGCACATAAAATTGGATCCTATGAAACAATTTGTAACAGCTCTTGATAAGGAGTTTGAAGCAAAGATCAAAGCTGGTGTCTTTGTTGGACCACAAATAAAGAAGATCCTGGAGTGCACAGAATTCCCTAAGAAGCTCAATTGGAAGGAAAAAAAAAGCTTGGGGCAACTTTGTAACAGTGGTTCAGAGTTTCTTGGGCAATCACAAGGAATTGGTTGAAGTTCTGGTGAAGAACTACAGCAAAATGGGCTACAGGATGTCCCTGAAAGTCCATATTCTTGATGCTCATCTTGATAAATTCAAAGAGAACATGGGAGCATACTCAGAGAAGCAAGGCAAGCCCTTCCACCAAGATATACTGGACTTTGAATGCCGCTACCATGGAGCATATAACAAAAACATAATGGAAGATTATATTTGAAGGCTGATACATTAAAATGATTTATATAACAGTTGCAAATCTTGAAAAACTACTCACTTCTAATCATTTTTGTGTAGCTTTAGTATAAATACATGTAAATCATGATTCACATGTTGTTTTTTTCAGACCTTTTGTAAATGTGCAAAATTGCCCATTTTTACACAGAAAATAGATTAATTTCTAAATTTCATTATCCAGGTCATAAAAGTAAAGTTTGAATGGAATAATGGTAATTTTCTCTACTTTTACAACATACGCAATTAAGAAATAACACACACTTTCCAGGAACAAAATTTGTGTTATATAGTGTAATTATCAATTCTGATTTCTTTAACATTTCTTATATATATATTAATGACTAATAAATTATAAATGTCTTTATATTTTGGTTTGTATTTACTAATTTTTGCAAGACATTAACCCCATGTACATTAGGGTTTAAAGATTTGTAAAATATTTAGTTCATAGAATACAAGTATGCCTTTCTAATTATTATTATTGATGTCAAACAATATTAATTCATGTATAAACTCTCAAATATAAAAACAATTATCAAATTATCCCAACTATTTTAATACTTTTAATATTGAAATTTACTATATAAAAGTTATAAAATAAACATATAATATCAGATTTTCATCCTTTAACCAACACTAAACTAGAGAATAAACAGCTTTCATCCATAAGAAATTAATTCAAATATTAAGCATGTGAAAAATTTCTCAATAAAAAGACACTGTTTAGAAGTCAAAAATATGTCCTAAAAAAAAATCTTAATTTCATTTTGCAATAAATTCTACCTGATGATGTCAATAGCATGATACACAATTTCTGATTGGTCAATGCCTATCACCTCTTTAGCTCCTGCAGAAGCAGCAAACATACACAAGATTCCAGTTCCACAACCAACATCAAGAACAATTTTGTTGCAGAAAAGATCAATATTATTGAAGATGGCATTTCGATATGCTTCTGTTCTTGCATTGTCCTAAATGTACAAAACACACACGTGGTTCATAAACATTGTACTTTACAATTAAGTTAATTCTGCATTACAATCCAATGCTATGTGATAAACATATGACGATTCCAAACTTCATACACAAATTATTGTAATATAAAACCTCTAGCATTGTTAGAAATACTGGTAAGCATTATGTATAAATTTGTATTCTATTATAAGTTTCATTTTCAACTTGGTTTAATATGATGGATGTCATACACAACTGTAGACAAAATAAATATCATATAACGGCAATACAATCTACATCATAAAGACTGTGTACTATGACAGCCATCATATAGACATCAGGGTAACACACTAAAAATCATTTACATTTTAAAACTGTGACAAAAATCATACATATATGTATAATTCCAGAGTAATACTTAAGTCAAATGTGCTGTTTATACAAAACAGTTTCATTCAGTTTTCTACAAATAATTTTTTCTTATAAAAACAAGTAAACTCTCTCTCATGAGTAATAATTTATTTTATGTAGATTAAGACATTCACAGGTTTCTAAGAAAAGTATTATTTTCTGTTATAGCTGACTCTCAGGTTTTATAACACAAGTAAGATCAATCAGAAACAGGTGAAAATGATTTTCTATTACAAAAAACTTTTGTATAAAAATTAAATTTAACATATCTTAATGCTAAAACAATGCAACAACTGAACTTGTTAGTTACATATGTGTTTATTATAAATGTCTTTTACATTCAACAGGGGAAGAATAACCCCAACAATCAACAAGACTGAGCTCACCTGCAACATTTCATGATGTATGCTGAAATGAGAGTAACAATCAAAGTAAGAACAGTCTTCTTCTTCTTTCAACAAACTGACACTCTTTTCCCAAACATCTGAAGTAGTAGGTGCAGCATCGGAATGTAGAAATGAGTTCTTGACAGATGATCTACACAATAACAACAGATGCAATGTCCCATTTACTTCAAAAATTATAGTAAGTTCCATACAAACTTATGATGTAATTCACAGTAGAGAAACTATGAATAAGTATAAAACAGGTCTATACTTATATATTTCATAACATGTTTATTCCAACAACTTAAAAATTCCACTTTAGAACGTTATAATTTTTCCTACACTGGAAGTGTAGTTCTCTCCTCTCACTAGATTAGCTATTCCCATTTGGTGCTACCCTGTATATGCAAACTTTTAAATTACACATGCTACAAAGCCTTCTGCACCTCACCACTGGAATCAAATGATTTGATTTTCTCTACAATCCTCTACCAAACTATCACTTCAACATTTGACAAATGGCAGAAGCACCAGGAATGAGTGAGGAGGGAGCATGGGAAATATAAGTGGAAGAAAGTACCTACTGGAAATTTATTTTCAGAAAAATTTTAACTTTTGATGCTTACTTCCCATTACTCCCAAGATTAGCTATAATTACACACTGATTAAAAGGATGGACTAATATGAGGGAAGAACAGACATACCACCCAAATAAGTTAGAAGAATACCTTTTGTATTTGAGTCTTTACCCAAATGTTAAATGTTTAAGAAGACAGGGAGAAAGATGAAAGGAGCACATCTGAGTGGGATACAACAAGGCAGGAAAGTAATCATAACTGAAGAAAGATATGCTAACTCAATTCCACAATAAGAAAATGAGTAAATGAGGATGTGTCCTCTGATTTAGAGTGGCTAGGGTGTGATGGACCATACTCATTAAGCCAACTACATCAAAAACCTATGGGGTACCAACATCCATGCGAGGGTAGGATAAGGATCATACAACCTTTATCTCAAAGCCAAGAACTGGGGAGTTGAAAACTACACTGTTTCCTGGGTATGACACAGGACTAACTCGGAGTTATTTATTTGAGATTATGACATCTGGTATCAAAATGATGTGTATTGCACGCAATCAACTTCCTCAAACATGAAATAGGCAAGAAC
The DNA here is from genome assembly GCA_011833715.1 of Carcinoscorpius rotundicauda. NCBI lineage: Eukaryota > Metazoa > Arthropoda > Merostomata > Xiphosura > Limulidae > Carcinoscorpius > Carcinoscorpius rotundicauda. The sequence continues at coordinate 57,421,710 of CM022395.1, forward strand.
CATCCAAATAGAAATAACAGCCCTGTGAGAAAAGATGAGAAAAAGAGGGAATAAGAGACAGCCAAGGACAGAACTAAAACAATCCCATGTACTACTGCTGTGACCCACAACACAAATGAATGAAATCAAAAGAAGAAGATAAACAACCCAAAATCTGTGTGAGGACTTGTGTTGATTGATTCACACAAAATCCAAAACCACTATTGGGTACTCACATCCATGCAATGGTAGGATGACTACTTCCAATCAAAGGGAGGAACTGCATTTTTTTGTGTGCCTCAATTCCAGTGTTTGTGTAAATGGTATCAGGAGGTCATGTCTCATCTACATCAACAGAATATCTTTGAAAAGAAGCTGATGAATATGACTTGGCTGATCCCATTTCAGAACAGGCCAGAAGTAACCAGTGTCATCCATGTAAAAACAGAAAATGCAGTCTCAGAGAATTAAGATGAAGAACAAATGTTTCACCACATGACAAATTAATTATCTCTCATGCTTTCATTATTAACATTGTTTGAAGTTATTGTATGGAACTTATAACAATATGTGATTTTTGGTCACTGACTCTCCCACTGTATTTTCAAGATGAGAGAAATGCTGTTGTTAACAGATAAAGGATGATATTTAACTAACTATACAGCTATCATTATTAATACTTTTTTGAATGGTTCCAACTTTTTTTTTCCACTCAACAAATTAAAGGACTTTATTAGGATTCCACAAAATCTCCACATTTCAAGGACAAAATATCAGAATGTCTTTTGTAAGCACCTAGGAGAAGAAAGTTTGTATTGAAAGAAATATTGGGCATAGAACAGGTGGTCATAGGCTTGAATGGGGCACATATAAGAGCCCTAAGAGCTAAACAGAGATAAAAAGAACAAATGATTATAAAGTCATGGAAGAGACCTATAAGAACCCCCCAAAAAAGCCAAAGAAAAGATGGAATGTTGACAAGAAAGTTGCTTTGTAACCAGCAATTATAGAAACTGATAAACTATTCTCAAAAAATAGAGTAACAAGAGAGTGAGATAAAAAAGAGTAAGACAATCTGGAGGAGAGGATATGGAGTGGGCTCTCAATGACAAATCATCCACATGTGGTAATTACAACTGCAAAGGTGAACAGCTAATGACAGCAAGCAAGAAAATGGGCTACCCTTGAAGAATAATTTGTGCATCTTGCAAGAGAATGGACAAAAGCCATATGTGAAGATGAGGAACAAGGTGTTGTAAGATATCTTCAAGAGAAGATTTAGAGGCCCCAAGGATCATCAAAAGGAGAATTAGCAGAAATCATGACTTAGGACACCAAAAAATGAGAATAATTTGGCAAGGGATGCCTTGAATTAAAGATATCCCTGGAAAGAAGTTGAAGAGAAGTCATATGAAAGGACATGAAGTCTGGAACTAATGGCCAAAAAAGTCAAAATCTTGGTGTAGCAGGAAGTCAGCAATGCAATGATAAGAAACTCCTAAAGTGGGAACAAGCCTACAGCAACATCAGAAGATGTAAATACCACAATGTTGGAAGGATTTGGTCCAGGTGAGATAGTAGATCTGCCACTAAATTAAAGGCTACCAGAAGAAGGAAAGTTGACAACTTCTTGTAAGTCCAGATGTGAAACTCCAAAATAAAAAAGCAGAGATCCACAGTGTAAGTAACTCAGAATTGGCTCATGTATGAAACAGTGGAGATAAAAAAAACACATCAAAACAAGATGTCTGTATCTCTGTAACAAAAAAATGGTGGCAGGTCCACTGAAATGTCACATTTCTAGGGCACTGATGTGGAAAAACTGTTCCAAGGGAAAACAAACATTAAAATGGTGAAGATATCCAGAATCACACCTCATGGTTAGAAAAGTAATGATAAATGGTGCAAGGCTGGGTGAAGTTGGATGCATATACTAATACAAAATTGTATTAAACCAACCAACCAACTACACACATTAGCATCTGTAATTTTTTACTAATAATCAATCATATTCATGAATATTGCCATAAATACACATCTCCAGCTTAATTATTTCCTTCAAAAAGGTGAAACTATGCAGAACAACAGATACCTCATTTTCTTCATATCATTTTGTAGATCCTCCAACTTGCTTTCTGTTAGTGAAAGTCTCTGCAACACTTCCAAATATTTCTTCCTTAGTAAACTCACACAGTTTACATCCATTGGTTCAGCAGTGTTGCACTCATAATTACTGATAAAGTCTTCAAAATCTGTTGGAATTGAGAGGATCAAACACATTACTCATGTGTATATCCCTCTGAATAAAATCATTAAATATCATGAAATAGTATCTACATAGTCTAATTATGTTAAACTTAGAAATTCTCTCTAAGAAAAGAAACACTACAATCTTCAAAGTGACACTATTGGATAGAATTGAGTATATAATGGCACACATTAAATATGATAATATATAGTTACACAGTTGGTTTTTATTAAATTCTTTTGTAGCTGACAGATGTCTCAGATTTTATTAATAAATAAGTTAATTTACTTCTAATATATTTAAATTGAAATAATTTATTTGTTATAAGCTTCACAACTTAGAAATACAATTGAGAAGTTTCCCAAGAAATAAGAAAAATGTGATTTACCTAAAAATTAATACAATTTTACCTTTGTTTATTACTTATTCCTAATTTGAATAAGCAACTTCAATGTAACCTTCAAACATTATAATCATTGATAAACGTGTGGTTAGGAATATCTAAACATTTTGTAATAAAATACTTGTAGACAAATATTCTCTTGGTTAAGTAAGACTTTCTTGGTATCTCTAATACTCTTTTTAGTTTACTGAGATTAATGAATTTTAGATAAAGACCACTGTATATTGAATTACCTTCTCTGACTAAACATCTGGCTGTAAGACTAAGCCTATCTTCCATTCATTATTCTGTGATATCACATTTACATTTTCTCAGCATTCTCTGATACTCATTTTTAGATGAACACTAAGAAGCTACTTGTTGTTATTGTTTTTTTAAATATGGCATAGTTTCATCTAAGTTAATATTGCCTATAGTAATGTTGACTGCAGTGGCTAATAAAGTGTCAACAACTATGTTGGAACACTTCCAATCAGCCTTAGTATAAGACTACTGTACACCTACTTCCTCAGGTTCCACACACCTAAGACCAAAAGTGGAAACTCGAGGATGAGAACACAAAATATATTAACATACATATGTATGTTAAAAATAAATTACAGAATGAAAATAGGTATCTTAATGGTAAGGTAGGCAGTTCCCTTCTTGTAAAAAAGAGGAATGAATGACTGTGTGGTATGTATGTGATAAATATTTTAATTCCATAGAATATGTACAAACTCTGGACTAGAGATGTGAAGAGAGCTCCTATGCAGAGCTGAAGCTCCAGATGGTGAATGACATACCTCCATGTAATGTAATAAGTCTCCTCAAGATTGAAGATGACAGAAACAAAATATTCTCTTCTGAGGAATGTTTTCCTGACTGATGTTTCTAGTCAATTCAGGTCATTCACACAGGCTGTTTGATTTAAGAAACAAAACAAGACAGGCATTAAACATCCTTTTTTACAGACCTTACAGAAACAGCTATTTAAATCAACTGGAAGATAATTAGAAGGAATTTTGGGATCCTTCCAAGGTTTATAAAAAGGTAAGACAGTAATTTTGTGCCGAGCATCAGGAAAAATGTTCTCCTGTCAGATCTGGTTAAAAATAATTGGAAGAAGAGCAAGAGAGACAAAAGAGAGATGGTTCAGCACCTCATAGTGAACATCATCAGGTCCATCAGATATAATGTCAGACTGATGAAAAGCAAGATGGAGTTACACCAGTATAAATGGACAATCATAGTTCCAAAGATGATCACCCTGAAAAAGAAGAGGCAATTGTTCTGTCCAAGAATTGATGGCCAAGAAAGAATGGGAGGAAGCAGAAATACTAGAAAGATGATAATATAAAGCTATTGCCAAGAATACCAGCAATACTCTGTACACCAGCATCTTCTTGACCATTGGACAGCAAGATGAAAAAAGAGTGGAAAGCATACTCCCACTAACCTTCCAAATCTTGTTCCATAGGACTTTGGAACTATTAGTAGAAAAGTTATAAACTTAATCAAAAATTCCTTTTGACTTTGATATGTCGAGCATTGCATGATATTGCTGGAAAGCAATGTGATTGGAAAGAGTTGGATATTCGTAAAAGATATCCCAGGCCCATTTCTGACTCTTTTGTGCATGCTGGCAGGCTGGAGACCAGAATGGACAAGGATACAATAGGAAGCATGTTGAGATTTTAGATATAGAATGAACAGCTGTATGAATGATGCAATCAGTTATTGTCTACATGTTTTACAAAGATGAGATTGGAAGAAGGAGATATAAAGGCTGAGAGTAGGATGGAAAGAGAACTAGGAAGAAAGTTCATAAGTAAAAAGTAGAGTAATTCTAATGTGGACAGAAAATTTGTCTGCAGTAGCTCAAATTGTGACAGCTAAGAATGGTGTTCAGGACAGTTTGAAAACAAAGAATGAAAGTGAAGATTGATTATAATAAGCCCCAGTCAATGATAAAATCCAATTAGGAATGCATCCAACACTTTATGGAAAGGAAAGAAGGCCAAATAAAGGTTTCATAGAAGGAAGAAGGAAGTTCAACTTAGGATAGGAGAGTATCTCTATTCCCAGCAACAAAGAGCCTAGTGAGCATGGAAATGGCAGAAGTGGGATAGACCACAGTGGTGGAGAGAAGATAATCTGGAATGGTGGAGTGTCTCAGACTTGAGGTGTAAAGAGGACAAAATATAGTGAAAAGGATCAGGTGAAGATAAAAGTATTTGGCAATGAAAGGAGAAACTGATGCTAAATAGTTTGGTTTGGTTTAAATTTTGCACAAAGCTACACAAGGGCTACCCTTGCTAGCTGTCCCTAATTTAGCAAAGTAAGGCTAGAGGAAAGGCAGCTAGTCATCACCACCCACTGCCAACTCTAAGGCTACTCTTTTATGAATGAATAGTGGGATTGACTGTCACATTATAATGCCCCCACAGCTGAAAGGGTGAGCATGTTTGGTGTGAAGAAGATTTGAACCCATGACCCTCTGATTATGAGTCGAGCACCTTAACCACCTAGCCATGGCAGGCCTGGAAAAGGAAAGAACAGCACATACCAGTGAAACTACGTCTTGATAACGCGAGAAAGTTTTATTTACACATATAGTACTTATAAGTCTCTTTTACTGATAACATTAAACTGTATTAATTACTTTTTACCATGGATGCTACAAATTCGTTTATTTGAATAATTCATCCACAAACTGTTTAATATATTAAAACCAGAATATGAAACCCAATCGGTTTATATATTTTTGGCATCTACCTGCTTAATAATTTACAGGGTAAAGTAGTAGAATCATCGCTACACATGTTTCAGACCCTGTACAAGTTCATTGTCATAGGCAAAAGATAATTAAAAATACGTTATTATATAAATGCAACCACCTGGCTATGCTGGGCCAATGATGCTAAATAGTCTGCTTCTCCCATGTCAATCCCAGATATGGGAATTATGCAAGAGGATTCAAAATGACTAAAATCGAAGATATAAGAATTAGGAAGATGAGAAAGGGCAGGTTTGAGTTTTGAGGAATGTGACTGATCAAAGGAAGGTAAACAAAATTAATGAGTGTTAAATTCAAAATGCCTGAAGAAGGGAAAGGTATTGAAGTTCCTAGAGGCATAAGGGAACCCACTGTCCTATACATAATAACCATTATGTCATCTCCACTGAATGTACCTCCATAAGCCATAATTGTTAGATAACCTGTGTGAGGAAATTAGTAGAAGTTATATAAACTACTATGTTCATAGGTTGTTGAAAAAAAAAAGGAAATTACCTTAAACATCACAAGTATCATTATACTGTGGTCAGTGTTGAGAAGTAGAATGAAGATTCAAAGCATAAATACATAGACAGAATTAGTGTATGAGGAGGTGTGTTGACCTTGTAGTGGAAGGCTTTTGCCATACAATTATTTTATTCACAATATATCTGCATGATAATAGATGGGAGTTGTTTAAATACAGATGCACTGGAAAGATAATTATGTGTAAAGGTGTGTATCCCCCTGAAAGTAAAAGATTCTGTGTCTAAAAAAATGTTTAGTTTCAGTTTCTGAACACTTAATTATTAAATTCCTGATCCTGAAAATATAAAACCATAAATAATCTATCTAGAAAAATGAACACATTTGAGCTGCTAAAACATATTCATCACTCATTATCATGTGTTCAGCTTAAAACCTAAAATGATTAAAATATGATATATACTTGAGTATTATTTTATTTTATCACTTACAATGAAAAAATACTTTTCACCACTTCCACTGAAAATAACTTTTTCAAAAAATAAAAAACAATATTAAATTTGTAATGTTACTTTTGAAACAGAAAAATAATCACAACATCTATAAAAGAACACATATTAAGTATGAAGTACAAAATATAATTTGTATTTATATGTTACATAATAGAATGCTTACCAAATATTAGCAGAGAATCATCAGGGCAAGTTGGAGTCATGTAGCTTTCTTCTTCCCATGGAATAGCATGAAGGGAAATTTCTTGGAGATCAGATATACTGAGTTTCTAAACAAATATCAGGCTTGTGAAATTCAAGTAAAGTTCATCATGAAATAATATTTAAACATACATATGTACAGACAAACTACAACCCCATAACTAATTTTTAAGCACAGCATCGTTTTTAATCTTACAAATATTCATTTATTATGACTACTATGTTCATTTTAGTACAATACAGTCAAACAGAAATCAGCTGATGAGATTCACCAAAATTACTTATTACAGTTTCACCAAATGAAATCAAAATGAGCATGTCACAAACTTTTACAGAGCTGCATTCAAAATTTAATTAAACTACTTTATTATCAGTATATACAAATAAACTATCAAAAGATAGTTCATAAATCAAGTTTTAATATTATGCAAAATTTAAGTTCTTAGCTTTATAATGAAATATTTTCAAAACCTTCAACCTTATCTTGTATGACAACTGTGAAATTTGTTATCTCTACCTTACCTCCTCTCTTATTTACCATTCTTTCAAGAAACTTGGAATTCAATGTAAATTATCCATTATAACATAATTTTTGCTCAGATAACGATGCAATTTTCTTTTACAGAAAATGTATTTTCAATAGGATTTCCCTTTCCCCACAATATTAACTATTCTTGTACATTGCTGCCACCTTTATGCAAACTCTTTCTTTATGTGTTCCACAAGCCTTCTGCTCCTCATCTATTGAAATTAAGCGATTCAAACATGTCTTGGATGTAAATCATCACAAATCACCTCTTCACCAACAAGAGCATAGCGTACTCGTATGACTTCTATGAACTTCTACCTAATTATCACTTCAAAATCTGGCAGAAGACAAAAGCCCTGGAGGGGAAGTGTACAAAGAAGAAAGTATCCATTGGAAATACTTTTTCAGTACAGGAAAACTATACTTTTTAATAAGGTACTCCCTTCCCTCTCCTCACAAGAGTAGTTAGAATTACACACTGATTAGGAGGATAAACAGTGCAAGGGAAGAGCAGATATATCCCCCTAAAAGTGTCCTACAAATACCTCCATAGATGAGAGAGATTGGAAGATATAAAGAGAGAAACAACACCACTTTTAACCAAGCATACTTTTCACCTATCTCTAAAGAGTAGAGAAAAATGGCAGAAAAAGGATGGAAGCAAGTAGGAAATAACTGAGGGAGAATAAGTATCCAAACCTTTAAATACACATGCATAAATCATTCCTACAAAACAAAAAAGTGGTTAAACAAAGGATGATCCATACAGTGCAGTATAAAAGTGGGTATATCACCGGATATACCCCTAGATGTAGAGTGGCTAGGGTATGATAGGCTGTACTTGGTAAGTCAACTACATCTAAAACCTATACTACTGGCAACTGACATCCATGTGAAGGTAGGATGAAGATTATACCATCTTCCCTCAAGCCCAAGAGACAGGGGAACCTAGAACCACTCCAACCTTAGAGCATGACACATTATTTAAGAATGTCTTGATCCTGCAATGGACATCTGACATTAAAAGGATGTCTGTGTAAGCAAAATCTATTTCCCCAACAGCAAAACCTATCAGAGCTAACCAATAAACAATAAAATCCTCTGACAAAGACACACGAAGGATAGCAAAATGACAGAACCAGAACAATCCCCTTTACCCCTGCTGTGACACACAACACAAATGGAGCACAACAAGGGAAAAAAAGATAGGAAACCTTGAACATGTATGAAGACTTATGTTGATTGGTTCACTCTAAATCCAAAACCCAGCCTAAGGGTACTAACATTCATGAAGCAGTAGAATAAGGGCTCTCAACTGAAGGGGTGGACTTCAATTTGACGTCAATCTCCACAGTAATTGAATAATGCATACCAAATGATGACATACCATCTAAACCAGCAGAACTCTACCACTCTACACTGTATTGAATGGTATTGTCTTTTTTTTGTAGAAAACATTCAGCATGTGCATTCACAATCAACCCCCCCAATAATCGTGGAACTGGTAAGTAGTATGGACACCCATATTCCACTTGAAGCAAATGAGAGTGAAAGAGTGTATTAGAGTCCAGATAACATCACCTGAGACAGTGCAATGAGCAATCATAAAAACCTATTTTGAAAAGTAAACCATCTCAATTCCTTCAATCCAAGTATGGTAAGGATGGTTTATTTTTGAAAGTAAACCATCTCAATTCCTTCAATCAAGGTATTGGAAGGATGGACAGCTATCCCCTTCTGTTTTACCCACAATGTTGTATGGTCTTAAAGGGCAACTTTATGAAGCAACATCACAAGGTATTCATCTTCAAATGATCTTATAAAACATCCTATGTTGATGGTAATCATTTCAAAGCCCTGAAATAGGAAAAGTCAATATGGTTGTAAAGTACAAATTTTGAATTGTAGAATACCTGGCTAGGCACCACTTGCCACAGAGCAGAATCTATGTAATGAAAGTATAAAGGATGGGCCTTATTAATAACAATAATAATAAAAAAACCATTAATATAGATTTATCCAATCTTAGAGTCAAGCAGAAGCCTAAAAAACAGTCACAAGTGAAAGGCTTAGGAAGCCCAAACCACAATATGATGTAACTAATGGCAGATAAATGTGTTAGATGTGGTCTACATGCCCAATTGCAGGATTCTCTCAAATGACCAACAAAGACGAGAAGTGAGAGAAAAGATAAAATGTTGAATTTGATAAGAATTTACCCTGAAAAAAATTTCTGTGGAAAGGAAATAAGCTCACCAAATCAAACAACAAACCCAACTGGTGAAGATAGGATGGAAGAGATCTTTAGATTAAGATTGCCACAAAATAAAAAATTGGAAACAAAAACCACAGAAGAAAGTTGTGCAGGCAATATAGCAATGAAGAGCATGCACTGAACATAGAAATCTATCTAGATTGTGATGAGGGCAAAGATAAGAGCTAGAGGGAAAGAAAAAAGGTGAAAAGGAGGAGCCCTCAGACGCTACTGGCTGAAGTTTTTGGAAGGAAGGAACGATCTGGATAAAAAGAGAAAATAGGTATTTTGATAAAATGTGCACGTAATGTCAAAGATGAACAAAAAAAAGTCAAACTATCAATGATCACAGGCAGAAATAAGGAAACAGGTTTTATGGAAAAGGTTAAATGTAAAACATGAGGAGAGAGGTTTGAATAGAAGTAAAGAAAGGAAATGGAGAACATTAAAATCCCAATCCAGAAAACTAGACTGTCTGGGAAAGGAACAACAAATCTAGATGGAATGGATTATATTGGTACAGACACAGGAAGCATAAACAAAAGGTATGGGATAGACAGCTAGATAACAAAAGTTAGAAGACCAAAGACCACCAGTCAAAAAGCCATGTGAGAAAGTCAGTCATATGAGGCACAGTAAGTCATTCAGAGGGGAATGCCCCACAAAGGGACCACATGTGAAAGACTTTCCTCTTCTGTTGATATACCTCTATGGAAGGATGTATGGATTGAGCCAGATGGAAAGATATGTGATGGGAGAAACAGATCTCCTTGCCCAAAACCTAACAAAAACCAGACATAGAGATGGAAAATGTAAACTGTAGAATGTAGAACCAATGACTGGCATTGATAAATAAGAGCAGGAAACAACGGAGGGGATACAGGACAGAATAATTGGAAATCTTGGTTGGGTTGATCAATCAAAAGAGAGCTATCAGAAAAAGTCAAAACAGAGTGGTATAGATTAGGAAACCACCAAATGAAGCAATTGGAAAGGAATTTGTGAAACAAATCTTGGCTGAAGGCATCAATAGCCAAAGCCTGAGAATGAGGCACTGGGGGCCCAAAGAGCATAATTTGTGAATCAAGGTGGTGGCAAATGCATCAGTGCAAGAAAAAACCCACCAACTGCAAAGCCAAAATGTGAGGATAGAGATAAATTTCATCAGGGCAGGAAAGACAATCTGTGGAAGATTGAAAGTACTGGAAACATGGCATGAAATTAAATGAATATGATTCAACATACAAAAACAGTGGGATGTCAATCAGATGTCACATTGGTGATCAAAATATTCCCTAACCATCAACTTTTCAGAATAAATTATCACCAGACAATGTCTGGTTAGGGGTAGGAAGTGATCTAAAGTCCAATAAATAGCTAGAAACTAGAAGACATTAATATGTAAGGACTGCTCACTGTCAGATAATTAACCTGAAGCTTCCTGACACTTGATCAATGCACCCTAACCCTGAAGGATATGCTCATAAACAGATACAATTTGAATGGGGAGATGGAAGCAGATTGCCTGATGATGCATAAATTTTATCTCACCACCAAAGAAGATCATCAACTAAGGAAGAGGAAGTGTAACAGGAGCAGCCAAAGGATTCTGAGAAAGATTCCACTGATTGTGTAGAGTCCACTGTAGGGAATACATTTATACCCAATTTTGGGGGACAAGTGGTGTCATGGAAGACCATATCCCCAAAAGCAATAGCATCTTGCATTCAGAAAGTCAGTGAGCAGATAGGGCATAGCAAACTAATAATTCCATGGAATAAAGCCAGAGAGAAGGATGGACCTGAAAGAGGTGAGTATTGAAAAACACACCCAAATGGGCAAAGTATTGGGTAGGACTTCTCCAGTTTCATTAACTAGCCCACTTGAGCAACCACTTGAAAAACCTGACATATAGAACTGACTGACTTCAGTTTAGAATGGGCTAGAAAAAGCCAGTCACCCATACAATAATGGAAATGCAGCCCCAGATCTTAAAGACTACAAGCAAAAGCCTTGATCACCCAAACAGAAAGCATAAAAGGTAGCAAATCTTGTATACTATCCCATGATGGATGAACCAAAGACATAGAGACAAGACTGTGCCGAGATGGAAGTATAATAGATAAGCATTAGTGAAGTCCATCTTGGTGTTCCATAAAGCTGAATAAATGTTCACTGAAGGATGAGATAAGTAAACGAAATGCCTGAAGCAGGACAAATTGATGACAGGCCTCCAGTTCATGATTTTCTTGGGAATGACAAATAGTTCAGACTAAAATCCCAGTTACTGATGGTGGTGGTGGTAATAAGTTTGATAGCCTGTGAAGTAAAGAGGTCCTGAAATGCCTCTGACAGACAACAGGATCCTGAGATGGAGAGACAGAAACAGTTACAGGAGACAAGGAAAGGGTGACAATATATGAGATCTTGAGCCATTCAGACAAAATTTTAAGAGCCCAAACATCATTGACAAAAAAGCACCATTGATGGAGAAAGGCTGCAAGATGAACTCCTACTGGACCAGAGACCACTGGATAGTCACTGGTAATGTTGGTGACACAGAAAATGATGAGCTGTGGAATCTCAAGAAGGAGGGGCAGGTTGGGAATGGGAAGGACAGGAAATCATAATGGGTGTCACACTTGGTACTGAGATGAACAGGCTACCAAATGGGAAAGTGGAAACTGTTGTTGAGATGATGCCACACCAGATCTCAAAGACTCTAGGTTCATATCAAAGACAAAACACTATAAATAAGGGGCCTAACATAAATCCTGAAGATACAGTGAACAGCCCTTAATAAGACAGCATCCCGACCTAAAAGGTCCCAACAATAAAGAAACCACATATGTAAAGCTGGAGACAATGAAGACAAATGAACCAATGTGGAGATAAGGAGGGAGGAGATGTCTCAGAAAACCTTTCAGAATTTCTGTGAAGAGTTTCAGAGAGGAGATAAATAGTGAAAAAAGAAAGATACCACAAAAAAATTGTGAGGGTAAAATGTAGGCAGGAGAATTTGGTATGGATTAAACTGATAAATTTGTGGCCCACCTTCCAAATGGGTAAAACAAAATCCAACAGTTCTTGATCAAGATAAGTACAGTTTGCATAATGATAAGTGAAGGCAGAATGATTCAAAATCCATGGAGGATGAAACATGCTAATGCTGTAATTTAACTAAGTGGCAAATTGTTTAATGTAGACTTAAATATCAGAGAAGGGGAGGAAAAAAAACAATTAAGGTTAGGAAAAATGTTTATATAGTAAGGAAGGACATCAGTCATAAAAAATAGGAGTGAAAGATAAAACATTACATAGCTGGGAAATAAAATCCCAAAAAAACATACAAGGCTGAACTGAATTCTCAGGAAAGGTATGGGAAAACAAGGAGGTGGTAACAGATGATTAAAGTACTTGTTAGCTTGAGCAAGTTCAACGTGTTCAGGAGGACGTAAAGCAGAGTTTGAAAATAGAGGTTGGCCCCTATAATGTTCAACCTCCCACTGGGTCACCAACACTTGAAACTTGAGATGATGTACCTGTCAAAGCTGAGACATTAACTCTGGAATTTATGCTTCATGAGTGGATAAAACATCAAATGTATTAAAAAAATGAGATAGAATCAAAATAATTCTAAAGAAAACTGAGCAGTTTATAAAATATAAATACATCTCACTACTACTTACCTCTCTATCATTCAGTTGTTGTTTTTTACTGTTTACAAAATACAGAATGAGCCTTGAACAAGTTTAGCTTATTACATGTACATCAATTAATAATTACCTGTTTTCTCATGAAGTTCACAAACTTTATCCACAAAACAGCATCCAGATGAAATCTGACACCAAATTTGATCATATCAAATGAGTGGTCTGTTTTGATGTGTTCAAAGACTTCTTCTGTGTGAGGAAAAGTAACTTCACAGAATAAACACATTGCTGGCATGACAGGAATATCTGTTTCCACTTCTTCAGCATCCTCCCAATCAGAACTATCGCTATCACTTTTCCTATCTCCTTCCATAGCAAACAAAACTCTCAGATGTCAGTGTACCTAGAGACAGAGAAAAGTGACCACTATATTTCATTACTCTCAACTTACTAATTTACTCTTTCAGTTTTTGAACATTACATAAACAAATGTTCTACATTTTTCAAATGCACAATGTTGTACGCATGGCTTGAATAACTTTGATGGGAGACCCAGAGCTACTCAGTTTTGTGATTTAATGTGATGAGACACAATAGAGCCTTCAAACATCTCTAGCTAAAAAGGAATATATAATCTGGATAAATTAATGACTTCATCCAGTAAGCTTAGAGAAAGACAGATCCTTGAAAGAAGAATTCCATTCAGGTGATCTGGGTCAATACAATTATAAAGGAGCCAAAACTAACAGAAAATATATAAAAGAAAATGTACAATCTCTCTTTTGAGCCACCAAAGTCCTAGGAAGAAACAAACAGGTAGGGAATAAAACCAATGAAGACCTGTAAAAAAAACTAATTGTGGGAAGCATTCAATACATGAAGATCAGATCTGAAACAATCACTAACAAAAACGAAAAGAGAATAGGTTTAACCCTTTCATGATATATTATGGGTCAAAGGCCATGTCATCACATTTGTTGACTTGCATTCAAAATTTTATTGAACTACTATTTTATGAATTTACGCCAAATAATTTGGAATCAAATTGGAGATTATAATTCAAACTTTGATATTATATACGAGTTAATTTTTCATTTCAAATATTAAAGGAACACATCTAAATATAGTTTTCATGAATCGAATCAAGTGGTATGTTGAATGAAGCACTGGTTAAAATTAGATATTTATGATGTCAAAATACTAAGTCCATAGCTTTGTACAGATTAGCAACTCAAAAGCTAGAATATAAAATAATAACCTCATATCTCTTTACTTTGTTGAGATATGACTTATGTACTGAATAAGATACAATGCCCTGTTCACCTCTATCCATTTTTGGAGACATTCTTTTATATACACTTACTTCAATACATGTCTTATGAATAATCAATTGACAAATTAGAATATCCCCCTAGTAGTTCTCTCAGCCATTTTAATCTGTTAAAAAGCTACCACTTTATTTTGAACTAAGATTCCATGAAGATAGGTTGTGTCTTTAATCTGCTTGAAGTTTCATATTTTTTTAAACCTAAATACAGTTAAGTTTCTAAGTTTAATAAAATTATGGTGAAATCTTATGGTATCAGTACAGTTATTTATGATTTATTCAAGTGTATACCGTATTTTCCAGTTAATAAGCCGAGGCCAATTTTCAGCTCTGAAAATGAGGGGTTTTGCTTATTACTGCCCAATAAGCTGAGGCAAAACATGCAATACCGATATTGCAGTTATTCCTGTTGGGCTGACATCTGTGATACAGTCCTTAGATGTGTGTTTAAATAAACCTTTTAAAGACAGGCTCTGTCAATGCTGGAATGAATGGATGGTTTCCGGCAATCAAAGTTTTACTGCTGCCGGAAAATATGTGCGTTGCATCACTCGCTACCATCTGTGAGTGGGTCGTGAAATCGTGGGACGATATTAGTGTTGAAACTGTAGAGAAGTCATTTAAAAAATGCAGCATCTCAAATGCAATGGATAGAACGGAAGATGATATGTTGTGGTTGGATGACGAGGAGGAAGACAACATTCCACTCACTCAGCTAATAACACCAGAGAATGACCCGTATGATGACCAGGTCTCAGCCGAGGATTGGAATCTATTATTTGGTGCTTCTGACAATGATGAATTTGATGGATTTTAATAAATTCTTGAGATTAAAGTGTGTATTTTTTTATGAATTTTGTTATTTCTATGAATACACGTTATTTGTAATGTATAGACCTTTTTCTATTAATAAATAGTTTATTCAACCGAAATAACTCTGCCGTAACTGTGAGATCAAAGATATAATTTTGGGGCCGATTTTGGTCTTCAGTATTTTTTGGTCCAAAGCTGGTGATCGGCCAATAAGCCGACCCCCAAAAATCAGGTCCAAAATTTAGGGCTAGAAATTTGGCTTATTAGGCAGAAAATACGGTATATAAAACCTAAACAAAAAATTTTGTTTGATATCCTTCAAGTGCAAAATTTTAAAGACTTAACGACCCATGTCAATCAGCAACTGAGTTCAAAGGTCATTATTAGAGAAGAGAATTGTCTGTTTTCTTTATTTATTATATATGCAAAAATGGCTTGTTTGGGTTCAGAAAATATTTTACATAGAAGAGCAAACAACGTTTTGATCTTCTTCGGTCATCGTCAGGTTCACAAAGAAAGAGGTAACTGACCAGAAGCTGACCACATGTTTGAAAGGGGTTGTGTAACTTAATATAGGTATAAAGGCATTCCTTTATATTGGTTTATTTTGGGTTTAAGTTGTTGTATAAGTAAGGCTTCTTTAATTTTGTGTTTTACAAAATACTAGTCCACTGAAACACAGTTAAGGCAGGGTCACTTTGTAACAACTAAAGGTCACTTTTACACTACTGGATACAGTAACATGAGTGCATATGTGATATGCCAATGTAAATTATGTAATGTTAGCTATGCACGACTGGAAGATCAATAAAATAAAAATAATTAATATATGATGTTATGTGACTAAAGCTACTTAGACTAAACATTTCTATGTTTGTGTTATGACTTGCAGCCATTCTCACATGAAAAAGCATAATTTATATTTATTCCCTTTTTCTTTTTATAATGGCTATGAGGTTGGTCAATTGATAGACCCCGCTTAGTTTGGATATAAAAAATAACAAAATATAAAGTCTCACTGAAAACAAGCATACTAAATGTATTTAAGAGGTTTTAGAAATGTCACAAATAATATTTGAGATTTCTGAAATGAAGAACAGTTTTTAATCATAATATAAAATCACTTTGAGCTCATACTAGTAACAAAACAGGCTCAATATCTTAACAAACAAATTTTAAGTAAAAATATTTCATTAAAAGATCTAAAGTCTACAAAATTATGTGAAGATACACATACTGCATCAAAAGTTACAGCACAAAAACTTGTCATATGTAAATATGTATATGAGCTTGCGTATACCATACTGAGCCCATTGCAAAAGAGTTAAAGAAAAAGTGACTGTAAAAGTAGAATGTGACCAAGGGATAAAATGTATAAAACAGCACTGAGGTTTCAAATGGGCAAAGAAACTGAATTAATGGGACAACAAAGTAGAAAGAACTAGAAAAAAGAGAACAGAGAAGGAAAAGACAAAACCACAGAGAAAAAAGTAAAAAGTAGATGACAGCTTGGTGGTAAATTATGGTGGATGGACCAGCACCAAAAAACACACATTACTTTTGTAGATAGAGAAAGTGATAGGGATATGTAGTCAGAGAAACCTGACTGACAAACAAGTGACTGAAGAAATCTCATGCTTATGACAATACTCGTGAGTGAAAGAGATTTAAGGAGTTAAATCAATAGTAGCCAAGATGAAGACATGGGAAGGGGAACAGACTGGATGCCAGGAATTGAAGAGTAAACCAAGACTGAGATGGTAAAAAATGTGCTGCCAACAGGACCAAATAATGAGTCTCAAATCAATGACAAGTCACATGGGAAAAAAAAAAAGAGAAAGTTTCACATACAGAAAAAAATGCTCTTAGTCACAGCTGAGAGCATCCACAACCAGATCTGCTGAATGAAGTACCGAGGACCAGAAAAGGAGGAGTTTGGTATTGACAGAAGACATCAATTACCAGCATGAGCAGCTGGGTATATTATCCAACAAAGTATCTCCAATTGAGAGAGTTGATCCATCAGCAACTTCAAAGTTCACCAGACTTAAGAAGTAATCAGGTGAACCTGATGTAAGAGTGCCCAAAACAGAAAATCCAACATACAAATTCAAAAGTCACAGAAATAAGTCTCATTCTAACAACTGATATGGGAAATGAGAGTAGAATTGAAGTGGATCATAACCAATTACCCCAAGACCAGGTATGAAATAAGAACATGTTCAACAAAAGTCAAGATATCTAAAACACTAACATGGAAGGTATGCTCCACAGAAGAAACCAAATCCTCAAGGCCATGGAGTTACTCAGAGATGCATCACAACCTGTAAGATACACATCAGTAAAGAGATAGAAATTCAGACTACAGGATGGTAGAGAGATTCTTACCAAAATATTGGCATGATCTAGTCACCAAGACAAATCCTCAGGAAGAGAAGGTGGCAGCATCAAACAAAAGAAAAAGAATCACAAGAGATATTCCCATTGATCACTCAAAAGCCTTTGAAGAACCCTTGTGTGACTCTAGAAGTACAAAATTTTCTAGAGATACAAGAATTCCCAAAAAGAGATAGAACCTTTCATTCAGGAAGTATAGGATAAGCAAGAGTTGAGGTGAGTAGAATACTCCACGTTCCATAGACAAAATGAAGAAGGATGAGTCTAGAAATGAGTGTGTGTTCAAGCTGGACCAACATTACATCAGAATTAGAAGCAGTGTGTAATACATGACTAGTTAATCCACATGAGCTGTCTTTTGGAGAAGAAATGGTGAGACAAAGGTGGCCTCCTGAGAAGAGGCAATGAGCAATCAGTCATCCATTTAATAACAAAAACAAAATCCAAGACATGATAAAATGTGCAAATACTCCCAGGGCTGCTAAAGACATAAGGAGTCAAAGAAGAAGAGCTCAAAATTCCATTGAATGAAATGAAGTAAATGACATGAGGATGAAGCAATTGGAAAAGGATCAAGGGATGGAAAGAAACCCCTTCATCTTTAAATAAGGAACCACCAGATGGTTGTTGGCAGAATACCAGTCCCTGGTCTGTTTGGGACAACAAGGAAATGACAGTAATGCTGAGTTCATATAGATTTGAAGCTGCAGCCTCAAGATATAAAATATGCTGTGGATTGGAATGACTTTGTGGGAGAAACTGAATGACACCAGTCAACCATAAAAGGGGTCCAAAGGTCTGTGAACAGAAACATACATGTCCTTGCAAGGCCTGAAATGACTGGAAAAAAGGAAAGGGTGTCATTAACAAGATGTACAATAGCTAACTCAAAAGAAAAGGAAACATTAAAAAGTTGTTGAGGCATGAAAAATAGCAAGAGAGAGAAAAAGGTGGTGAGTTTATGGGATCAAGAAATGAGGGTGTACTGACAAAAACTCAGAATCAAGGAAGAAAGAAAACCCCAGTGTCAGATAACTTTAGCTAAATCTTCCAAGTATTAGTAATGCCCCTAAAAAGAGCCTCATGGATAGTATGAATGGAGAAAATGAATGGAAGAGTATCACATTCCAGAAGTTCTCAACAACAAATGAACCAAGTAAGCTTGGACAAGACAGAAGAGTCAACATATTGAAAATGACTACTGTAGATCCCCAGAAAAATTGTTAGAATTAGAATGTATGGCTTCAAATAAGAGATAAAGAGATTAGAAGTCCAAGAATAGAAAAGGTGAATATCCATAAATCATGGCAAAGAAGTCATCAAGTCAAGAAGGAGTAAGTATTTCAGAGTGGATACAAAGCTGATCGAGGAATGTGTCAACATGAACTTGTATGCCTAGAATAGCAGGAAATAAATAATTCTCTGCATGAGAGTCATTTAATGCAGAAGAAGAACAATAAAAAAACAAAGAAAGAGAACTAAAGAACAAGCATGAAACTCATAGAGTTTGAGAAGGAACATTGTACTGAACATGTGAGGAAAAAAAAAAATCTAAGAACCCATGACTTCATGAACCATGGAGACAACATTTTTGATTGTGAGAAACCTCCAGTGATCACAAATAAAGTACAGACAGTACTGATAACATCACCAGAACTTCAAGAGGTAGTAATCATCATCACTTGAGAATTCATATCATTCTAGCAAATCTCTATGTCAAAATTGTTTAACACTCCTACAAAAATTGGGGCCTAATAGGTCCCAGAGCAACTTGAAAGGTTATTAATATTAAGCTAATAATTTTGTATTTAAATGAAATTGCCATTAACTGACCCTATCCCTTTATATTTTAAGAAGCAATAATATTTTGACTTTTCAGAAATTTGCAAAATAATATTTAAAATTTTTTTTTAAAACATCCACTAAGGGTATCACTTTAGTGGATGTAAATATTTTTTTCGTAGGAGTGTTAAGGAAGTGTTAGTAGTGATGTAGCTTGAAATCAAAGTTAAGACAAACTTAAAGGAAACTAAAGAAACTTAACATTCAAAAGGCAGCACACACCACACAAAATTAAGTTGAAACTTAAACAAAACACCACCATTAAAGGCAGTGCCAAGAATATGAATGAATTTAATTTTCAGTGCAAGTGCTTATGGTGATCTACTGCATGTGGAGGATGTTTCACCTTTCTCCTGAGGCATATGATTACATCTTACACTAACACAGTTCATGTTCTAACACTTTATAGGTGAGATATAGCTCAATGCTATTAGCTTGCACAAATTGTCAAAGGCAGATGAGTGAGGAATAGCTACTCTGTGCAGAATGATAAGCCTGTTATTTTAAAAGTTTTTTTCACCCTGTATTAATTTTTTACCATTTGGAATAAACTAGTAAGCAAGTATAAATTTTAGGTCTACATGTCAGAAGAGTGGAGAAAGGGCCTTTTCTTACCTTGCTGGAGGGATATGAGGAGCTACCCAACACGAAAGTTTTGAAATTTAAACCTGAAATGGCACATTTTAATTATCTTTTTTCAAGCCTATATAATGTACAAGAAAGTTCCTATTTTTCAATACCAAAAATGTATTTTTTACAATACTTACCCCACACATTAGCTTTATCCCAATGGAAGATTCTCTTCTTTGCCTAAACAATGGTATGAATTCCACCTCACTTGCTTCAGTCTTTATACTCCACTATATTGTTCCTGGTAATTTTAATCTTATGACTTTCTTCACCTGTATCAATTCACCCTCTATACCTGCCACATATAAAAGTTTCCTGCTATTCTTTTTATTTACTTCTTTGAATCTGGCAAGATACTCAGACCTGCAGTGGTTTTATTCTCTTTAACTTTTTACATGTTCTACAGTAATTACTGTATGCTGAATCCAAAAAACTTCAAAGTTGGACAGAGTAATTTAATGCATTCAGTGGATTCAGAAAAAGGAAACACTGCTTTACTTTCAACTGCTTTTTTAAAAATGTTACTTGATATATTGATGATGAAAAAGTTATGGTCTTAGCTGATGTATTTTGGTTTTTAAAAAGGTTTTGATGAGAAACCATGCAGAAAATTTGCTATGAAAATTATATCGGTAGGTACTGTAAAGAAACTAGTTTATTATGCTGTATGGTAGTTGGATAGGAAAAAGCAAAACAGTTGTTACTGAGTTCAATTAAACTTTCACTAGCAGAATGCCTTAAAGGCCAGAGCTTGAACCTTTGACCTTCTTTATTCAATGATATTGAAAGAAGCATAATTAGTAAAGTCTGCTGTTGGCACAAAACTCCTCAATATCTGTACTCTAGATGTATTGATGACATTGAGAGACTAAATAATGAAACAAGCCAATCACTAAGTTGGACATATATTTGACAAATAATCTTTACTGGAAGCAGAAAGTACACTTCTGACTTTAGTATCAGGACCTTTGCTCTTTTTGATTTACTTCCTTCACAAAGTTAAATAAGCCAATAAGATTGTACTTAGATTTACCAGAGATGCTGAGGACTTGTTAGCTATGAGAAAGATGCTGCTTCTGCTTTACAAGAGGATTTGCATCATTTGATGACAGCTTTTAATTATAAAAATGTGAGGTAATGCATGAGAGTTAGCATAATTTAAATTACAAGTTAAATGGGAATGGCATTAACAGTATTAAGGGAGTTAAGGACCTTGGTGTACTAAGTGATCAGTTTCTTTAGTCATCTAAGCAATGTGTTATTGCTCATGGTAGAGCAATTTGAATTATAAATAGCAGCTATAAAAATACTGAACACATATCTAATTAGGTTATAATTTCCAAATGTGTGTACAATCTTAGGTTCCTCATTACAGGAAAAACACTAAATTGTTGGAAAAGGTTCACAGAAGGGCTATCAAGATGTATTCTGGGATGTATGAGTTGTCATACAAAAACAGATTAAGACCCCTGAATTTGATTTATCTTGAAAAAAAAAACAGATCTAACTGAGATTTTTAAAATTATCAAGACAACTGATGCTGTTAACACATAATTTGTTTTAATGCTTAGTGGTAAGAATGACAGGACTAGGTGAGACATAAACAAATTCTGGGAGACCAAGAGTCATCTTCAACTAATACAGTTTTATTTTTCTAACAGGATAGCTGGTGTTTTGAATGGGTTGTGAATTCAGTATATTGAAAACTTGAATAATATATTTATAAAATATTAAAAACTCACTTCATGGTTGTTGTTTTCTTTAATATTCATTTTACTTAAGTGTAATTTAGTAGACAGGGGAAACTTAGATGGATCAACCAGCCACTGAGGAGCAAGATAACATGAAACTCTAGAACCAGATTTTACTTGTTGTATATTCGTGTATTAGTTGGTATTAATTTTACATAACATGTTATTGTGAATAATGTAACTACGTTACTAATACTATGTATATTAGTAATATCACAATTTATAACTGTAACCGATGTGAGAGACTTTGATTTAGATTGCTGTTTACAGTACGCTCTTACGATATTACTTTAAAAAGACAGATACTTGTACATAATATCCACATCTCTAACAGTCGATATGCCACTGGGGATAGTATGTAGAAGTACCAAAAATTACACAAAAGAAGTAAACCAGCATTTAAACTAAACAACAGTTAAAATAAAAATTAATAAAAAAATCTGTACCTCAGTAAACAACAAAACAATCACCATTAATCACATCTTGCACCATGTGCACAACAAAAGCGTCCTCTGTAATTAATAAACACAAACTAACTTAGCAGGGGTTTAGTTTTGAGAGAAAGAAGTCTCAAGAATTCTCTCCACAACTGGGGTGATCAGGAACGTTGTCGTTCCCCTTCATCTCCTCATGTAAAAGATTACTTAACTGTGCTTGAAAATTTGCCTGTATTTTATTTGTACTTACTTAAGGTGATGAAGTGCGATGGGGCATCATAAAATTAACGGTTGAGAAAGAGAGAAACAAAGGTGACACCGGAGAAGTGAGCCAGAATAGAGCCCGACAAGCAGATATCAACGTAAATCGACCCGATTCAGGACTGAGCAATAGTGTTGCCTTAGCTGAGATCTAAAGATCCAATGCCTGAGATTTGGATGTGAAGAAAAACGGGAGTACCCCGATAAAACTCATTTTCACAGGACGGGCGCCGAAAGTTTTACCTGTTCTTGCCCGATTCTGAAAAACAAATACATATAAATATAAACATGAGTTTATCTTATCCGTGATTATACATTTTGTTGATTGATTTGTGATTCTTGAAATATGTTACATAGTGAAATGTATTTTTAGGATCACTGGCTAATTTACATAAAGATGTGGCTAGTTGGTTCATATGTTCTGCTTTTAAATAATATTTCTATGATATTTCTGTGAGCCTGTTTCTAAGAGTTGGTAAGTTACTTATTTGGTGTACATAGTTTACGGGTGTGTATGATAGTAGTCTGTTTGCTGCTCTTAGTATTTTATTTTATTGTACTTGGATCTTCTGTAGTGTGTTGTTAGCCTTATTATGTGTGACTTGACATCCGTATTCTATTAATGGACGGATGTAAACCTTGTATATTTAGATGATGGTCTCTGGTGAGAAGTTTGAATGTTTGCTAGATATGATCATTAAATGTGAGATGCGTTTTCTGATGGATAAGTGTATGTTGTTAACATGTATTTTCCATGTTAATCTTGAGTCGAAAGTGATGCCAAGGAATATGATGTGCTTGCTCATAATGATAGGCGTATTGCCAAGTGAGATATTTACTTTTTCCAGAGTTTTTCTGTATCTTTTTAATTTCTTGCAAAAGGTGATTGCTTGCTTTTTGTTGGATTTAAAACCAATCTCGAGTTTTTGTTTCAGCTCAAGACATTATTTAGTGTTTCTTTAAAACAAGACATGGCTATTAGTGGGTTTCTAGAGATACTCCAGATAGCAATGTCGTCTGCGTATTGTGAATAGTAAGTGTATGTTAAACTGGGAAAAGGTATATCATTAATAAAAATAATATATAGGAGTGGCGAGAAAACGGATCCTTGGGGCACTCCTGCAGTTATATTGAAAGATTTTGATAAGGGTTTATTGACTTCTACTTGGGCTGTTCTATCTATTAAGAAGTTTGATATCCATTTAATAATACTGTGATTTATTTTCAAATAAGTTAATTTATACTTATGGCGATATACCAAACACTGTCAAATACTTTTTTAACAACTAAAAACACAACTTTGATAACACACATTTGTTATAAATGTTTTGAAAACTGATTCAGTGAGTCGTATGAGGTGATCTATTGTTTGTCTGTTTTTCCTGGATGCATTTTGAGATTCGGGTAGGATGTTATTTATTTCACAGAAACGAAGGAGGCGATTTGAAATAATTTTCTCCCTCAGTTTACCAAGACAACAGACTGATGGGTCGGGAGTTATCAGGATTTGTCCTGTTTGTTTGTTTCTTTGGTATTGTGGTGATAATGGCTTTTTTCCATGTGTCATGGTAATAACCAGTTGCCAATGAAATATTCATGATATTTGTGAGATGTTGTAACAGGAGACTGGAGCCTTTTTTGAGAATATTTGTTCATGTAAGAAGAAGTATTTTTCAAGTTTTTAATGTTAATTTTGAGTTCAAGGATGGTGATTTTTTCTTAATTGAACTGGAATGACTGCTTAATGTGTTACCGGGGAATTGTGATGTTAAAGAAAACTAATTTGTAGGTATATAGTTGTTAGCAAGTTGTTGGTGTGGTGTGTCAATGTAACTAGTAAAAACAGGCTCTTTACTTTTAAAATAATTATATTTTGTTTTCGTTTACAAAATTTAACACAGTAATCTTCTCCATAGATTTCATTATTAATATTTTATTGTAATAACGTGGTTCAGTATTCTTTATTTAGATATAGAACTATGCCATCTTCATTTAATCCTATAATAAAATACTTATGCTCTGATGCAAGGTACAAAAGCAACTTGAAAAATCACAGAAGTTCCAACGTACCGATCAAGACCATCATGATCACCAACTACTTCACACAGTTACTCCAAGACGGGTCCATACCCAAAAAAAGAAATCCTTTAAAAACCTAACCGTGTACCCGAGCACGTATGCCATGTTTGGTCAAATTTCCCGATGCATTTTCCTTAGGGTACTCATTGATGAGTTACCTCGATTGCATCGGCGTCAAATACGCTATCGCTTGCGAGTACGATTATGATTGTAGATTATTTGTCGAGTTTCGCACAAAGCTACTTGAAGGCTATTTGCTCAAATGAAAAATGTGTTTGAATTTGACTGTAACCTTAGTAATGTTTATATTAGAAACAGTATCTATGAAACAGTATTATTATGAAAACAAAAAGATTTATGTATAATTTTACAAAATTTGTTGAATATTTAAGTTTGATACGATCTTTCTCCCACAATGGCCTAGCACGTTAAGGCGTGCGCTTTGTGATCTGAGGGTCGCGGGTTCGCGCCAAACATGGTCGCCCTCCCAGCCGTGGGGGTGTATAATGTGACGGTCAATCCCACTTTTCGTTGGTAAAAGAGTAGCCCAAGAGTTTGCGGTGGGTGGTGATGACTAGTTGCCTTCCCTCTAGTCTTACACTGCTAAATTAGGAACGGCTAGCACAGATAGCCCTCGAGTAGCTTTGTGCGAAATTCCAAAACAAAACAAACCCACGATAAAGAATCTCTAATAAAAGACGGCGGAATAGTGGCGTATCCAAAATGATCCGGCCCCTTAACAAATCTAGGCCTATTGGTCACATATTATTTTTCATTATATATATAACAAACTGGTTTTGCTTAATCTGATGAAAAAATTTCTATAAACACTACTGCCTTTGCTTTAATGACCATTTTATTGAAAAGTTAGATCAACTTCAGCCTTTTAATTTACTGCTCCTCAATTGGAAAACTTGACTACGCCACTGCGGAGGACGCAGTTAGATTTACTGAAGGATGTCGCACTGTCACTATGGAAATCTCGCTTAATATTGTAATAAATTAACTGAAAAAGAGGTTTGGTTTTTATTAAAACATAAAATGTTTTTCTCTTAAGTTTGTTTTAAATTTTAAGCAAAACTACACAAGGGCTACATGGGATGGCCATCCCTAATTTAGCATTGTAAGATTAAGAGGTAAGTCAGCTAGTCATCACCACTTACTCTTGGGCTCCCTTTCAGCAACAAACAGTAGAATTGCCTAATCAGCGATATCGGGGAAACCTACTTGTAGATAAAAATATGTATGTAGAAACGGCTCGTTTGGGTTGAGAAAAATTTACGTAAAGGAGCGAAATTTTCACAAACACTTTATATCCACCTACGCACACTACAAATATATGGCATCCCCAAACCTCAAACTAGATTGTCCATTACGACCAATAATGTCCACATACGAATCGCTTAATTACAATCTTGGTAAATACATAGCATGGGCATTCTCCAAATATATAACATCAGCCAGCTCATTAATCAAAGACTCTTTCAATTTCAAGTCTAATCTTAATCAACTTAATCATAAAGCCTTAATGGCCAGTTTCGATGTTATATCCCTCTTTACAGAAGTCCCAACCGCTGAAGCCTATAAGACAGCCTTAGAACTCTATATCCGAGACCCTAACCCATCAATAGACATTCCCAGCAACCAATTAGCAACCCTCATAGAATTCACCACGATGAAGACAAACTTCATTTTCAACAATCACAACTATATCCAAACAAATGCCCTAAGCATGGGCAACCCAACATAACCAGTTCTAGCCAATATTTTTATGACACAAGTTAAAACACAAGCAATTAACACAGCATTACATCCACCACTATACTGGTACAGATATGTAGATGACTACACGATTGCGAGATTCACATCTACAGAACACACTTAATTTCTTCAATACTAAGTTCTTACTATTTTTAGTGTACATTGATTTTAATTCAAAATAGCGTAAACTTTATTATTTACACATTTGAGAAATTATATGACTATATAATACGACCTTTCTCGGAAGGATTGTTTGATTTGAATTTCGCACAGAGCCACACGAGGGCTATCTGCGATAGCCATCCGTAATTTAGCAATGTAAGATAGGCAGCTAGTCATCATCACCTACCGCTAACTCTTGGGCTAGTCTTTTACCAACGAATAGTGGGATTGACCGTCACTTTATAACGCCCTCACTGCTGTAAGGGCGAGCATCTTTGGTGTGACAGGAATTCGAACTCGCGACCCTCGGATAACGCGTCGAGTGTCTTAACGAACTGCCCATGCCGAGCCGTCTCGGAAGGAAAAGCACTGATAGGGCGGAAGGAGCGCGTTATCGCAGATGGCATTTCGGTTATCTGTTTGATAATCATCAAAACATTCCATCATTCAAAATCGAGATCTTTATGAATACATTCCATACGTGCATATTATGATGAATATTTACACTAACTTGCATGATTCGGTAACTTGCCAGATTTCTCACATTGTATACGCGTGCACTAAATTTATAAAGTATAATTTTAACTTTTGTGACGCTATATGGTAAGCAGGGCCCATACTTATCAAAACTTACCATATTATTGTGAAATAATTTTTACCATCGTATTAATTTTATTGCATATCTCATGCAGTTTTTGTTATAAGTGAACTATGCTCATATATGTTTACGTTCTAAACTCTATAACATATGCTATAATTTCAATCACAAGTTCAAATTAACTTGCAGATTGGAAATATGATTCTGTCTATATTAACTTTAAACTCTTGACATGACCTAACTTAATGCCAAAATTTTCTAAAACCTTTTAGCTATTGAGAAAATAAATCTAGGTTAAAACAACAAACAAAAACATTTTTGAATACTCTCTTATTATAGTGTTAACAGAAATTATTTCTACGGTGAGTCCATTACACAACAAATACTTGGAAATATTGCATGGAAGAGAAACAAAAAATCCAACACTACATAAGAATACAAATGTCACTGTATTTCAATTGAAGTTTATTTTCATTGTCAATATCTCATCAAAACACTTGCATACATTACATGAGCAACATTTCCAACATTCATAAGTATACAGAAAACTGATCTTACGAGTTTTTAATTTTTTAAATTTTTTTTTTTACAAATTAAAACTGTTGTTTTATAGCAAGATTCTTTCCAGTGAAAGTAATATTTTAATAGCAGAGCTTTATTTTCTTAAACATTAATGTAACTTTGTTGCCTATAATGGTTACCTAACAGATATCACATTGTATGTTGTGCTGACAAGCACTTTGAACGTCTTCAATGGTTTCAAGGTCCCAAGTGAAATGTTTGACTGTACAAAGGGCATAATACGATTAAAATATGACTAGGCCTGAACCAAAACCACACCCTTTTGTCGATTAATACAACATTCACTACAAAGCATCAGTATGGTGATACAAAGCACAGTAATAAATATTTGGGAGTTTTCAAACAATCCTTCAAACAAATACTACTATCACCATGAAAACAGTGAAACTTTCCATTCAGTTTAATTTAAAGTGAGGTCTCAGTAGCTTGTATCCTTCTTCTTAACATATATGGGTATTAAATACGTTTTTCTGCTCTTCTCTTTCTAGTTACTGAAATAAAACCTATTTGAAATGTTTCGTTTCACAGAGTTTATCAACTACCGTATTAGTAGACTGACTGATAAATGTTCCAGAAGTCTTATTTGTAATTTATTGCTAATTTAGACATCTATTTTTAAAGCAGTTTTTCAAAGTAACCACCCTATGACTGATAAATTCTACAATGGTGTGTTGAGATTCTTTTATATATATTTTAAATAAGATGTATTAATAACCATGCTACACGGGGGCAATACAAGTTCTATATTCCAGAACACTTTCTGATCCAATTGTACATTTGTTTGAGAGGTGCACATAAATCAATTATGTCACAAAAATTACTTAACACACTTCTACCATTATCAGTAACACATACGGTTTGTCTGTCAACAAATATGTTTCTGATAATACATTATAATAGAGAACTTTTAAGTAAAAATTTTGGCTGTTAATTTAAGTTCACAGTTCAACAGTAACATGTACCGATACAAAATGTTTAATAAATGCAAAACTGGAGTATAGTTCAGTTAGACGTCAAGCATATCACTCACAATTACTTTCACAGAAAAAAACACTCTAGACTGATATACAAAAACTCCAAAAATTTTTTCTCCAAACATTAAGCTACTTTGACGAGCATTACTAAAGGAATTGTAAGTAATTATTACTCATTGACAGAAACCATCCTTCTTTATGCAAACCATAAAATACTGTATATGGAAGAACATTATAATAAAATACTATCACAGGTATTCTGAGGTCGTTAATAAACTAATTGCTTTGACTGGTAATAAAAGTGTGATAATCAAGATTTTACCACTTTGGGAAGCCCAAATTTAAGTTTAATTAACTTTGCAACAACAAAATGACTATTCTTTGGTCAAACTAAAAGAAAGCAAAAAACAAGGCTGCAATATTTTACTGTTAAAAGTCGAATACACTGCATAAACATGTACATATTTATTTTTCCCAAAAAAGAAGCCATTGAAGACGTTTTCTTATGATGCCTAAGGGCTATATAATACACAACACTCAATATCAGCAGAGATTACTAAGAAACTGAATAATATATGCAAAATGATGTTTGTCTTATAAGACACTGCAGTAATTAGACAAAGGAAACAATTAAAGTATGATACTTGCATTGAAACAGAGGATCGCTGGGTTCAGTTTCCATAATGTTACATAATGGGATCACTTTTTTAAAGTTATAAAAACTAACATAAAATAAAGCTATAGAGGCTACAACTTTTACATATTGTGATCAATTTGCTGCTTAAAAGTCCTTACACTGCAAACCAGTAAGACAGAGGCATTAGTTATAATGCTCTGGTTAAATAATGCCATAGCATGTTTATTTTACTTGTAAACTTTCTGCTGCTGCTTGAAACATGAAGGTGAAAGTACCTTAGTTTTGCAGGAATTATTTAAACTAACCAAAGTCAACTTCTGCCAATAATATAACATTTTCTTCTCAATCTGTTAAATGACAGGTCACCAAGTTGGCAGCAGGTTCACCAGCATTATTTATCTCAGCAGCACCATTACAGCCATTGATAACATCTGGCATTAGTTTAACCAAAGCATTAGTTCTATTTGGTGGACTACTGCCCACCATTGAGATTTGAATAAGTGGTTGGTCATCTGCTGCCTTGCAGAAAAAATTAAATCCATTAGTTCCATCAGGACCTCTAGGCTGTCTGATAATAAGAACACGGGGCCCACTGTCCTCTACAGACATGGTTCTCAGTCGACTTATTAGACGTTCTGGTCTTTGACGTGGTTGACTCTCACTACATAGAGGGAACAAGTTGAGAAGATAAATCACTGGGTTATCTTATTCATGTGACAGAAGACAATATCTATGAACACAATTTTTTTCATTTTCAACACCCCTCAAAAATATAAGATCATATCTGTAGGATTTTGAGTCTGTTTTACTTCAACATATATAGTAAACTAATTTGGTACATGAATAATGTTTGGTAAAAGAAAAAATAAAGCTTTAATAAACATGCAATCAGGATATCAGATGAGTAACAACATTAACCACATAATATCATAAACTGGTTGTTACATAATGACAGATTGTTTTGCCATATCAAAATTACTCACAAACATCTGCTAAAAATATGTCAACTATCAAAATTATTTTTAATATAATGGAGCTAAAAACATCTATGGAAATTACCAATATAATATGCATGCAGATTCTATCAAAACACCAAAGATCTGCAGAAATGAGAATTGTTTCAAGCTATATATATAAATATATACACACAAATATTGAAAATGTAGTACTAAATATTTAAGAAATGTAGTTGCTATAATCACAACTAAACTGCATTCTTAACACATTGATATTTAATACTGACAACCATATGAATGTATCAAGAAATTTTAAATACCACCAAATGAAGACTCAGTCACATGTGAACATTAAACTAAAGATTATAAAATCAACACTTTTTTTTTTTTAAGTTTTCATATCAATTTATTTAACTGTTTTTGTTTACTTGACAGACTTTATGAAGTGATTTATCAAATCAAAATGAAGTCAATTATTTTACATACTAAATTATTTAGATAATATTTATGAAGAAACTTCTAACTAAAATGCTTGAAAAGCACGAGTTGTGTCTGAGAATATAAGCATAGACGTTTCTAAAATCCATGCTAAAATACAAAATATTATCACTTAACTGTAGATAAAATATTAACCAAATGTTTTATTTTTCATTTCACTGATACAAAATTTTTATTAATTAATTAAAATTACTGGTTTACAAGGTTTAGTGTGAGAAATTTGTTGCAATACGTACTAGGAGAATTTGTGACTAACTTACTTTGTTTCCAGATCAGTCTGTTATCAACAAGCATCATATATTTAAGTCCAATATATAATTATTGTGCAAGTTTATAATTTCAGTTTTCTTACATAGTTTAAATTAAAAGGAAATTAAAATATAACACATAAACAAATACTGTGGATCAAGCAGTCTTACAAGAAAGAATAAATACTGGATTTTTTTGCCAATATAAAATTTAAGAATAAAAAAATCTAGAAACCATAAACATTTGAAAAAAAACCCAACAAAACAAGAAACTTTAACCAAAAATGTTTGAAAAAATTTAAGATACCTAAATTACTCTTATAAAAGGACAAAGAGAAGAATACTTTTTACACTATTTCCTATTTCATACAACTGCATTAAAACAGCACAATTCTTTTGCTGTCAACTGACAAATATCTCATGACAAAATGACGTTTAAATTTTTGTAAGTTATTAAACATTAATTTTAAAAAAAACACATCTAAACAATTTAAAGAAAATGGTGAATAGAAAAATTTATAAATTTTCTGGAAATACTAATTACTATTTAAATGTTTTTCAGAATACACTTACATGACTGAATACCTTTTAATATTTTCCATTCATTTTTACAACTGATTTCTAATTTAAAACTGCTTCTCTTCACAGAATAATGAACTTCTAAACTTTTTAGGAATAAAATCACTTAATAAGTATCTGATCTGCAAACATTAACTTTTAATATATTTTGAAAGTTGTTACCAAAAAGCTAACACACCAAAATAAGATGTATAATAATGATTACAATTCAGGAATTCTGATTAACAAAATTAATTCAGTTGTAGTACAGTAGTTTTGAAGACTTGTAACTACAACAAGAAAAACAACAATTACATATCAACTGTATTCAGTAGTTGTTTGTTTAATTTTCTTGAATTTTGCTACACGAAGGCTATCTGTCCCTAATTTAGCAGTGTAAGACTAGAGAGAAGGTAGCTAGTCATCACCACCAACTGCCAACTCTTGGACTATTCTTTTATCAATGAATAGTGGAATTGACCTTCACATTATAATGCTCCATGACTGAAAGTACAAGCATGTTTCATGTGACAGGGATATGAACCTATGATCCTTGGATTACGAGTTGAGTGCCTTAACCACTTAGCCATATTCAGCAGTTACTGGGGAATTTTTCCTACTTGATATTATTGGTTACAAACCCATTACTACCTCATTGTTTTGTGCTAGTTATATGTTAACCACATTGAGCTGTCAGTGTAGTATTTTCCTACTCTTGATGTTACGTGTCATAAACCAATAATAATTATTGGGCAGAACACAAAATCTCAGTAAATTTTATATCAAAGTTTTGGGCAAGTAACATAGGCTGATGTTTAAAAAAAAGTAACTATAGTTCATGAAGCTCTTAAGATATTGAAATATAAAAAGTTTAAACAAGGTGGCCACATGTAGCATGGTGATTATTATCCCAGGATGTTAATCAAGAGGCCTAAAGTCTGTAACATGATACAACTAAATTAACTTTAACTGTAGCTGCATTATGAGTCACAATTAAATTTGTCATTCAGTTCGAAACTGAGCAAAGCCCTTCTAACAGTAGGTACTGTTAACTGACTACCCTCACTCTTTTCAACAATTACAAGTGAATGTGCCTGAACCATAAGATTATCTGAACTGGTCACTTAATCAATGTGTACAGAAGTTGCCATTCAGGTAGAATTTACCAAATGTGATTTTGAGGTACTGCTGTCTAATGCACAAGTTAAAGCATCCAACAAAGTTTAAGTTCAACAAATATTATGCAGAGAATTGTAATGAACCAAACAATAAAAAAGTGAAAAATAAAACAGATCTTTGTCCACAGTAGTGTTTGTTTATTTACCTAATGGTTGATATCTTACTCATTCA
This sequence comes from Carcinoscorpius rotundicauda, assembly GCA_011833715.1. Lineage (NCBI taxonomy): Eukaryota > Metazoa > Arthropoda > Merostomata > Xiphosura > Limulidae > Carcinoscorpius > Carcinoscorpius rotundicauda. Next base: position 57,454,594 of record CM022395.1, read on the forward strand.
AACTCAAACAGGCTGCTGGGGGACAAAATGTTTCTATTCTCATCCAATAGGACATGAAAACATGAAATAATAATGTTTTATTGCATTTTCAAGTTAGACAGAGTGGTCTAAGAGCAATATCTCATAATCCATACATTTCCAACATGAAAGACTTTACCAAAGTTACAATTTTCCAATACTGAAAATGTATTGTTAATAGGTACTAACACCCCTGCCCCCTCACAAGATTAACTATTCTTGTTTTGTATGCCCTCTTAATGCAAACGTTTTTGTTTTTTTTCATACCACAAGCCTTGTACTCTCCTCTTGTTGGAATAGTATATTCCAAGAAATCTCTTAAGCAAATCATCATGCATCATCTATTAACCAATAGTGGCATAGAATGGATATGTGACATTTGACTCCCTCTCTACTCTTCTACTAAACCTTCACTTGATAGTTTAGCAAGATTTGAGTACTGAAAAAGTAGAAAGGAAGGGTGGGAAATACGAGAGGAGGTAAGTAACTATTGGAAATACATAGTCAGTACAAGAAAATAACTTCCAGGATGGTACTTACTGCACCTCAGAAGATTAGCTAGATTCTCACAGTGAGGAGGAGGAACTGGTGTGAGAGAAAAACAGAAGTACCCATAGAAGTGTCCAAAGGTTACTGTCATCACCGCGGGCAAAACAGACATTGTATTAAGCTAGTCTTTTATCTGATGGGTACTTCTTGTAAGTCTTTTCTAGAGTACTATGAAGTAGAAAACAGTTCACAACTACAGCTCCATAAAACACATTTAGCTCCATATTAAATAATACATCCACAGCAGCCCATCTCAGCTTAACTCCCTCACTGTGACAATCCTTATTAATAGGCACTAATCAGAGGATACATCATACATTACAAGCAGCGACAAATGTTTCTAACACTGAAGGTTTTATAACTTGCAGATCCACCACTGTAACATGCCTTCTGAAAAATCTAAACATAATCTGAATAAGTGAAATCGCAGATAAACTACATAAAACAATGTTATAAAACACTACAACTGTAAGTACCATGTTCATAAATTAATAGAGATAAAACACTTGATAAAGTTTGAAAACAGTATAGTAAACAAACATATTTCTGATTTAGACATACTAACCAGACATTAGGTACATTGTTTTTCACTTTGAATGAGTGAGTAATTGTTTTACTTCACAAAGAATGAGTTTCATAACCCAGGAATAGATCAGTTGCTTCAACTGAGAGATATTCCTCCACCAACATCAGTGTAAGTGATGGTTCCACCATATTTCTCACATGGTGTGTGGGAGGTCCTAAAGCAACTTTGTCTTTCTCTCAGGCAAAAATCACGTTTTCTAGAATTCATGAGGAAATTACCTAGACAAACATCTACCAAAATGATACAGATTTTGTTTCACTTGTACAGTCCATACTAATTTTTGATGCTGCTAGAGCACAACTCCTTTACAAAATAATAAAAAAGTGGTTATGATATTCTATAATGCCTACACGTGCAATTGTTAAACGTCACGTCGCAGAGTGGACAGTGTGAGAGTGGCAAATCTTTTTCACCGATTAGTTTATTGATTAACCACTTGTCCTAATTGCTAGTCAGACAGTTAATTCTAAGTGATCAGAGCCAACAGTTGCTTATGAACTGGCATTTTCAATTTATTTCTCATAATCAGTTATAAATTTACAATCAGTTACTCTACCTGTGATATGCAGAGTAACAAGTTCTTTAAAGGCTCATCAGTGATATACATTATAAACTACTACAGACAATATACAAACTAGTTCAGTCAGACACAAGTTGTTTCTGAATTACACAAACAATCATATCTTGTCAAAAAGCTTGAACTTTTCTTTTTTTTTTATCATTACTACTTTATACATTTGTTGTCTCACAAATTCCTTGTTTAACATGGTAACTGAATATTTTCCTGCATACTGAAGTAAATTAGATGAACAGATAACTGTACTTTTTGTCCAAACATCAGGAGATTAGAAGAACAAGCAGTTAACTGCTTAACAGTTTATTATATGCTATCATGATGTATACAGTAAGTGCTCATTTCTATCATTGGTTAAGAATAAATCTTTGGAAACATACTTAACAACCAATATCACCCAATAAGACAGACCATCAGACTGATGATGATATGGTGAAGTGTGCATTTTCACTACACCTAACACTCAGCACAACCTGGCAAACAAGTGACTGTTGAAGTTAATTATTTCATGAGTAAATGGACTGCGGCTCTGTTTAGGTGCACCAAAATATCCAACGTTCATCCAACATGTATGCAATGCATTGCCTAAAAATTCCACCAACATATAATATAACAGCATGGAACTGCTGTCTTTCATTTTCAGGCACAAAACCAGATGAATCCAGGGTATTTTTCTTGTGAGAAGAATCCACAACTGTTTGTATAATATACACTCAAAGAGGAAAAACTGATCTGTTATAGAAAATTCCATCAATGACCATTATTTACCATTACTTAACATAACAGTTTATTATGTTAAGAAATTTCAAACATTAAAGGTGGAATAAAAATACATAAAGGTCCCAATACTGAAAATAAGGACATACTATTTTTCAAGAATTATAATAATTGTGGTTACATAGATCATTCTATTGCTAAAGGATACATATACATTGGTAGTTTTTCTGAAATCAGATATGAAATTACGAGGTGAGGTGAACTCCCATTACTTTCCTCATGACATTCTTTATCACCATGTTAAGTTTTGTGTTTAATGATTAAGAAATGTGTATGGAACAGATACACATGCACACATAGACGTCACTTTTTGAAAGTTGTGCATTAATTCTTGAATGCAACACATTGCTGCATTATTAATTACAAGTTGGTAATTAACAATTGGTAATTGTCACTTCTGCCTCAGTTGCTACCTTGATAAAATTTTCAAGAAGGAATCTGAAGATTAGAATTTAAGTGCAGACTAGCACTGGTAGAATACTCATACTTAAGACACTTCAACACATATGCACATGCAACCAATTTTTGAAACAGAAAAACAATGTTCAGAGCACTGTTCATTTGTTTCTTTGAACTTCACACAAAGCTACGAGGGCTGTCTGCACTAGCCATCACCATCCACCACCAACTCCTGGGCTACTCCTTTATCAATAAATAGTAAGATTGACAATAACATTATAATGCCCCCACAGTTGAAAGGGTGAGCATGTTCAGTGTCATGGAGATTCAAACTCATGACCCTCAGATTACAAGTTAATCAACCTGAACATGTGGCCATGTTGATCCATTCTGAGTATTGGTTTTTATTTTTACTGTATATGAAAACATTACTCCTGCACATATGAGACATGACAAAACACTGTTTGCACAATTGTTGGAATTACCACATATGTTTTACATGTACATATGAAGTTCCATTTTTTTTTTTTTAAGTTCAATTTAGACAATACTGTCTGTTAATTTCTACATTAGATCAATCCCTACAATACCAATGTTTGAATCTCAATCAGCAACAACTACCTTTATTCAGTACACAATAATAACAAGATAAAATCAGAGAGAAATGCATATCTCTATTCACACCTATTTTATTATCATTTTCAAGAACAATGTTGGTGTAACTGGTCAAAGTTGTGGCTGTCCATGGATCACATGATACATGGGAAGACTGAATAAAGTTTTAACTGTCTCAATACCTACTGAAACCTGTAACAATAATCAAAACACTGCACGTGTGAGTTAACTTCAGCACTTTTCCAAGACAATGGCTAGATCCAACTCAGGCCCCACTAGTAATAGCTGTAGTTATAGTTTCTCAATTTTCTGATGTTACTCAAGTTGATGACCAAGTAAGTCACAAATAACGAAGAGACTCCTTCCCCTACAGTTTTGAAACTTTTGAAAGCCCAACTTTGGTTATATTTGTGGTGCAATTAATGTAAACAAGACTGAAAAGCCCAGTTGTCCCATAGAAATCCACAACATTTGCACAATAATATCTTGTGACAAAACAGGGTCAAGTACAGATAGCAGCTGTCATTTCTATCATGCAATCTGGAGCTGTCAAATTCTGGAAGTTACCTCAAAGCTTAACCTGCCGTTGCACTTGCCACTGGATGGTTCAATATGACCACTTTGTCTTGAAAACAATTTCTGTTGCAATATGAATCAGAGAAAATGTCCTTCAGACCCATGTGTTATCATATGGATTCACTCGCAAGTTCCTCTATAAATATGTTAATGGGTATCTCATTGCAATCAGAGAAGCATGCTCAAGAACTTCTCATACAGTCTCTTTAAACTGTCCATGCTATAAAATCTATGGTACAGCTTGTTGTAAACTGTCCTATACATCAAATTTTTCTCTAGATTAAGCACAAGACACTGAACTGCAATATAAATAATGATACAATGTGTTTTATAATACTTTGTCACTGAATCTTACAGTTTTCATTAACAAGATAAGGTTTTGGAGCATGTTTAGTATTCCTTACCCATCTGAAAACCTCACTAACTTTCAATCTTGTAGGATCATAGCAAGATGTCACATTCTCCATTTCAAGACAAGTGGTTAATAATACAAGACTTCATTCAGCATGTTGCTCCTTAATTTTTGGTGACATGATCCATACTTGTGATGTCTGGCCTTAATAAGTTCTTTAGTCACACAGAAGTCACCTCAGTAAGACTTGTAGTACTCAGGCTACTTAAAACCACCATAATTCTTCTCTGTCAAACTGTGCCCCAAACACAGGAAGTAGTTTTTAGTGATTCCCAACAACCTCATACTCCTGAGGGTGAAGCCTGAACATGGACATAGTTCTTGTTTCTGCCAGTCAAAGCTTCATGTCCAAGAATTTTTTGTACTTGCTGCAACATGTTTAGATAAAGTAATTACTTCACAACTTCATCTTCTCTGCTGTACACTTTTCACGGTCTCAGAAAGTACCCTCCCATGGTCATGTTTTTAAAAATTTAGTTCCAGAAATTCTAATTAAAAAATAATAAATGAAAAGAAACTCTGAAAGAAAAACATCTTGATCTTAGCACCAAAATGCAATTTAAGGAGCAGTCAAGAAAAGAAAACACATGCACAAAATTATTTGTCTTAATTATTGTACTGGTTACCAAACTAGATAACTTTTTGCTTTCCCTTATGACTTCTCAATGGTTGCTTGAATGCTTGAACATAATAAGGACAGAAAAATAAATCACATAGAAAAGAGAAAGCTAAAATAATTTTACATAAACGTTTGAGTCAAAGAGGTTCTAGTTCAATAACCCCAAACCCCATAATTTGTGGACTTCCTATGTCAAATTAAACATTTAAGTGAGAGAACCAACAACTCAAACGTGTACAACTTGAGATGGGTCAAACTATACAAACCTTTATGCAATAGCAATGGTTGTATGCAATCTTCAGTTGAGGAAAATGATTAACATGTTTAAAACCTTCAAAATCTTGTTTACAACAATATCTAACTGTGTGTCAAATACCTAGAAATATTTATCTTGGTACTTTATTCCAAACTATGAGAGTGATGTTAATAGTTACTTCATCTGCAACACAAATACATTAAAACTAACAAGTATTATTACTAACCCATATATGTGATAAAGAAACTTGGCCTAATATCTTTGATATGTTATCTTAGTTCATCTAACAATTAAATGTTTAAGATCTTTCAGTAATGCCTAAAATATAAAAAGCAAGAAGGAACTAAAACGGTAGAAATATTACTTTTATATCTCATAAGAAGCTATACTTGTGTATAGCTCAGAATAATAAGCTTAATAATAAGAACAAAAACCACAAAAATATTAAAAGACACTACACTCATGTGCAACTGAGCTTGTAAGCTAAGAAATCAAGATCTATGCAAGTTAATATATTTTAAAAAAGGATCCTAAATACTATCATATAACTGACAACAGTACTTATAATTTGAGAACCTAACCAACTAGTGCCACAAACACCAATAGTAGGGATGAGTACAAACTGTTCACCAGATCCTTTTTAAAAACTTAGCAGTTGTGAAAGTTTTGGGAAGTCTAGTTTAGCATAAAAATTTCAGTTCTCAGAAAAATCAATATTTTAATATGGTACCTGCTACATACATAATTGTATAAAACACAAAGGAAGCTTATATGTGAAGTGATAAGCTTTGAGATATTTCAACAAAATTTAAACAAAAAATATTAAACTATTACTACTAATGTAATTAAGTTGTAATTTACAGAAATATTTTGAAGAGAAATTTTACAAAAAAACAATTGTTACACTGGTTAAGCATTTGTATTAGTTCATTGATGTTCATGTTTTCACTCCTCAAATTCAACTACATAACTAGTTTGTATACTTGGGATGCACATCTCATCATAGTAGTTGACATAATATGGATTTAGATATTGACACCATGATACAGAAGTTTTACAACAGTTTGTTACAAAGTCTGTTGGTCTTGTATTTTATTATCTATATTATTAACATTGTCTTATTTAAATAGTTCACACATTAGTGTTTTTAAATTCTCAGGTTTGATCAAATAAATGGCAGCTGGCAAGAAAAGTAAAATAAAAAAGTAATTACCTGTCTCTCAACTTTGTTTTAGTTAATTTGTTAGTTACTTTGTGTGTAATGTTTCTGATAAAAGAAAGGACGACAACATGTACTACTTAACACTAATCATCCTTTATCAAATCATTAATTTTCAGTAAAAATAGTTTATTAGAAATTATTTTTTTTCTCTACAAAAACTTCAAGTTTTCTGAAAACTTATCAGATTTCATGAAGATAAATACATCATATTGAATGATGTATAGACATAATAGTGCCATGGCTTCACAATATAATACTCATATCATTGTACTGCTACACTTGCAACGTATACCATTTGCTAGGAACGATAAACCACATGTACATTACTTGAACTGGTTGAATTTCAGTTACATGTGTGTACTATACACAGTTAAATTTTCATTTTAGAAACTAAATGACAAGTTAAAAAATAATTTCTACCTACCCAGTTTTTAATACATTGCAAGCTGAAGACTTTCCTGTGCGTTGGTTATGAACAATAACAAAATCCACTTTATCACCTGTCTGCAAAGTTACTCCATCTTTGACTTCAGACATGTGAAAAAATAGTTTCTTTCCGTCCTCAATTTCATAAGCCAAAAATCCAAAATTCCCTCGGATTGCTTCTACAACAGACTAAAATAACATGTAAATAAACATGTAAAACAGTTTTCACAACTTAAAATTAACCCAAGCTAAATTAAAAACAGTATTAATGTACTAATACCAGCTTTACATAATTTATACTTTGGTAATAACAACATTATGCATACAAATAACTTTTCATTGCATACCTGGTAGCGTGTGCGAATTGCTTTAATATTCATTCCTCGCTCTTGTCCAGTGGCCTTATTCACACCAATCTGGAATTGTACCACATCTCCTTGTTGAAGCAAGTCATGTTTATCATAAAGGCTGGTGATTCCAAAAGGGTAAAGGGTAGGTGGTTCTAAAGTTCCATCTAACATGAAAAAAGAAATAGATACACAGTGTACATTTTGTTTTTATTATTTCAAATTAACTTTTTTCACACTACTAGAGAATAAACTGAAGAACCAGTAGCAGTCAAACCACCAATACACAGTATTCAAACCTTTATTTTCAGAACAAATAAATGATGAATAAATCCCAGCAAAAACATGTTTTATACAATCTCTAACAATTGGAATTTTAAAATAAATATAAACAGGACATAAGACAAAATTTAGAATTTTACAAAGTTAATTTATTAAAGAAACATGATTACAAAACCATTTTTCACAGTAACAAAGAAATTCTATTTTCTGGACAGGAAAAGAAGGATATAAGCAGTAATATAATTCCTCATGAAATTTGCTTCTAATTCCATAAGTTACATATCCACAAATAATTTTCTTAAATGTACATAAATTAATAACAAAAGAATTGAAAAATTAACATGTAATTTTTACTAAAAAGAACTAAGGAACTGCAGACAGAGAGAGAGAGAGAGAGAGAGAGAAAAAACACTTTCTTTGAAACAAAGGGGTTTCCCTCAAGATCTTAATTCAGAGTGATGATAGGGTAGATATTTTATACAAATTAAATTGCAGTTCATTTTCAGTATCAAATATTGATACAACTAACCTTCAACTGCATCACTCACAGAGATGAGCCCACAGTATTCTTCCTGGTCAGGATTAAAACAGTGCAGTGTACGATACACAACTCCATTTAGGACTTCTGGATGAATTTCTTCACTGGGAATTGATCCTAAAGCCAGCTTACGAACACATTCTGCACTCTGTTTACCGCCTTTCTGTATCACTCCATATTCTACCTCTTGACCAAGTTCCAGCAAAGATGGATTGCCATCAAAAGCACTAAAACATTTTAACATTTTTAATGAAAGAAAGAAAAAAGATCACACTGTTTACATTACAAAAAATTAATGATAATGTAAATTAAACCTTACTTGACAGTGTTTAATATAATTATTAACATTTTATTTCTATCAAAAGTTTGTTGCATAAATTATGTATTATCCATACATGGGTAACAAAAGCATTAGATTTGTTAACATTTTGACAAATTCTTTTGAAGCTGAAAGATTTCACAATCAGGTATAATTTATGTTTGTTAATATTAAATAAGTATAAGACATATCTTTAATTATGCAACAAACAATTAATCCTTCCTATATGAGGTCAGTTGATGTGACCATCGTTGTAACAAGGTAACAATCAGTTTCCATACTGCAGGTTTTAATGTGCTTTGTGTATATTCAAACAATTCGACAAACCTTTAGCGGACATTACAAATCTTCCATACACGAAAAGTCAATTTTTAAATCTAGTAGTTTTACTAAAGATTTGTCCGTGAACACTTAATATCAAAGTGTTCACCACCCTCAGTGAAAAGTGATTTTCATGACAAAACAAAATGCACTTTTTGTTTGAAAATTTTCACTTTTCACTCGTGTAACTTCTAAGTTTTCTGAATAAATATAAAATTATTTTCAGCAAAATTATGCATTTTATCAATTATTTTCTCTTTTTTCTAATTCTATATGGATTTGGTTAATTTGACTGACCACAAAACCATCATAAAAAAACAACTCTGAAGCACCTTTTTTTCTTTCTACAATGATTATAAACAGAAAACTATGGCCATTTATCCCACACAGCTTAAAGCTTGTAACAATCTACAAAACATTCTTCTCTAAAAGTTATTGTAATTGTGTCATGATTATTTTGCCCAATAAATAATAAAATAAATGAATATGCAGTGTATTAACCATCTTGTCTCAGGTATCTTATATATTACTTATTATAATATTATTATATATTACTTATAGGCTTGAGAAAGAAGGTTTTCATCTATCAAATAAAGTATTGTATAACACACTAAACAGATAATTCAAGTTCCTTCAGAGTACAAACTGATCCCACAGGGAATATTAAAGGCTAGCTTAGAAGAAATTGTAATGGCTCTTGTTACATAGTTAGAAAGCTAGAGAAATCTTGGAATTTTGAGAGAAATTGTCAGTTTTTGCATTTTATTATTCTATGTTCTTTGATGCATTATTTAATTGAATAAAGTTTATTTCGTACATTTACCACAATTGGTATAAAAAGTAGGCTATGCACCCTTAACAACTGATAGCAAGGAAAAATAAGATAGGGTAAGTACTCTATTTCTTATTTTTCATGTTTATTCTTTATTTATTTATTTATTTATTTATTTATTACAAGTAACTAAAAGGTACAAAGAGGAATCGGTTTAGGTTAATTTGGATTATGCATCATAAAATAGTTATAATAAACACAATAAAAATATTTCACCAGACACACATACAAATAGCTTCTGGGTAATGTAATTCAATAGCATGAATTAGAAGTTCTTGCAATTATTTACAACTTACAATGACATGGATAGCACTTAGACAGGGCTCAAAGGACAATAAAACAATAACATTTAATTATAAATAGATGTATACCTTTATCAGCCTAAAGCTATTTAGGATAAATACAAGTAGTTTCATATTACAATTTGAAGTCATTCTAGAAAGAAAAAAAAAGGTTATTTAGATTTATAGTAAGTTTATTTTGATGGTTATGAGGTCAGTCAAATTAACTGATTCTGTTTTAAGACAGAGCAGATAAAATAAGGTTTTACTAAAAACAAGTGTTTGAACTGTATTTAAGAAGTTTAAGGGATTAAACAAAGGAAACTTCAGATTTGAGATAAGATATTTCTAATCTTAAATGTAAAAATTATCATGGGCATGGGGTGTTCAAAACAGACAATATATTTACGGACAAATATTTTAGCTTATTAAAAATATTTCACTAAAAATAACTTTTTACATGAAAAACTTAAAATATTAACTTAAAGACTGCTAAATTTTGAGAAGAAATACACTAGATTGAAAGACAGCAGTATTAAATCCTTAAATACTTTAAACAAGTAAAGATATCGTGTTGTTGGTCAACTTAACTAAGCCTGTATTAAGAGAGTTAATATGTACACGTTTTCTGTAATGTCTCATTTTCAAATATCTTCTGATTACAATTAGTTTTGATATTCAGAGTTGCAGTTAAAAAATTTAAAAGATGGTTGATTTGAGTGGAAAATGATGCCTGAATTGACAAAGTCTACAGTATCTTACTTCTGACAGTCATCCTACAGTAAGAAAGAAAAAAAAATGTATTTCATTATTAAAGGTTTAAATGCTGAAAGTTGACAAAATGTTAGAAGTTATAAGCCTAATATTTGTGTTAATCATGGACAAATTAATGGGTATATTGACAAAACATATGCAGATTAAGTAACTATTTTATTACTACCTCTAATAATAACCACTCAGGTATAGTATTTCTAACCATATAGGCTGAAAAACTGCATTGCAGAAACCAGACTGTAAGAGTTTAGTTCAATGGCTTCATGATACTAGCATTTCTCAATTAATTCTTAGAGATCTGGGTGCATTGATCTGACACTACTGTCACATGGTTTTTTTATTGCATTACAAATAACAAAAAAACAAACAACTACTCTATGAAAACAGTTAATCTCAGAATTACTTTCTACAGAATATACACCTTTTGCAAATAAAATCTCATTTTTATATCATACTTTTAGGAATTATATTCTTTAAAATTTTCATAATCATTCACAGTTATACATCTTTTTAAAACCAATTCAAAATGTTTGCTTTACTTTTAGGTTTTGATTACTAGCTTTTGATGTCTTCCAACATTGCTTTACAACCTTCCTGTATATTAGTTTTCATTTAAAAAAAAATGAAACTTATCTGTGCCTCTATTTGAAAATCAATGTACACACTTGTTTCAAGTTGTTTATGATAATTGATATACAATTAAAATAGCTTTTTACCATACCAGTATTATAAACCAACTGTTTCCTGAATTGTTAACCAAGCTTATTTAATAAACTGAAAGTTTTCCAGTTAGTTTAAATTCATTTATACATACGTATGTATATTTACACTTTTCAATATATTTTCTTTACCATTCAAGTAATTAGTTAGGGTAATAAGCAATACTGTCAAGTCTCATGAGACAAACAAGCAGCACAGCCTTTCAAAACGGCTTTTTATGACATACTACAAATGGCATTTTGAATGGCGTAATTGTTACATAAAATGTACCAAGAAAGTTCATAATTGTTGGTATGTGATAAACTGTACAGAAATAGGGATAAGATTCTAAAATTGTAATGAAATCACCAAAACCACTCCTGTTACTATTTTACTATACATGTTCAAGTCAGCTTTTATAGAGAAAAAAAAAAAAAAAAAGCAAAATAACACAAGCCCAAAAAATGGCAACCTATGACTAAGTCATTTTGCAAACAAAACAAGCCCAATTCTGGTTATTATAAGCAGACTTGGTAACACAGTTAATAACACCTAATCCAAGGAAGGCTTAACAATGAAGTCCTTTCAGTTAAACAAAATTTGATACATTCATATGCAAAATGATTTAACTAAGCCTATCTTATCTTGTTCCACAAAGAAATTTCTTTTTCTATCATACTTAAAACATCATAATTCAGATGAAGTGTAAAATGCTCAAGCAAGCTTGAAAACAAATTAGGATTGGAAAAACAGTAGTTGTTCACAGACAGCCTTTCTTCTTGTAACATATAACCAAGGTAAGATTTTATCACTTCATTCTAAATCATTACGTAGACCCTTGTTGAAGAACCAGTACAAAAAAATTAGTTTTAAACATAAAATCGACTACAAATATTCTTACACTAACAAATACAATATGGGCACAAAGTGATATAAAGATGAAAAAGAACATGCCATAATACCAATAAATATTCGACACAAAAAGAGTGTGCTCTTTAATCATTGAATACAAGATATAACAAATTCTAATTTGAAGAAAGAGTAAGAATCCAGTCTTGGGAACCAAAGATCAATTTATTGAAAGAAAAGACCTGATAACATTAACAGATTAGCTGTTTAAATTTTGATTTGACTGTTTAGTAGTTTTAAATAAAGCTGAAAATACTAGCGACCCTTATTCAACTCAACAGAAACATGGGAGTGAATACTGGGTACCTGGACAATAATATGTTTGAGTAGTATGATGCCTAAAAATGTTAACCCTTGTAAACAGGAAGTTAAAGAAGTAAAATACAAATGTAAAATTAATTTTTTTAGCATGTGGAAGCTGCTAAATGAATACCCCTTTCTGCAATTCCATGGAATCAATGTAAAAAAAACAACTAGCCCTATTATTTGATTTTACACACTTCCTAATAAGGCATTTTTTTTTTTACCTTAAAACTGATAACACACACAAATACATAATGTCTTGAAAGTGCAGGTAGCAAGGCTAGACATGCTAAATGTCTTGCCCATCAATCAAATGCAGATGAGAGTAGAATCTTGCTATCTCCATTTTCTCAATGTTTAGTCTGATATGAGTATCATGCAGTTAAAACCAGATAATACACAATTGTGATAACCTTTTGTACTTAAATTCTTAAATGAAATTGACTAAAATGCACGCATGCTGTGTATGCTAATATTCAAAAGTATATTTTTGAAAATCTTCCTTCTGACATGTGTACTAGTAATTATTTTTCTAGTGTCTAAGTTTGACTAGCAAAATTGCAATACTAATGAAAGTTACATAGTGTAATAACTTAATTTACAAACATGTTTTTATTAAGAAAAAAAGTCAGTGATAACTACTAGACTTTCACAAGGTTAAACAGAAAAATAAAAGGAACAGAAATTAGTTTATGTCAATTTGGAAAATAACAATAAAAAAAACAGCCTAAAAGTTACTGAACCTGAAGTGAAAGAAAACTTCACTTTGATGATCTTCAGTTTCAATGAATCCAAAACTATCTTTCAAAGCTGCTATAAATCCATAGTGAGAGTATCTGATGCCATTCTTCACTTGTTGACTGATAACTTTAATATCACTGGCAATTTTCTGGTTGTTCACTTTAGATGTACTGATAATAAATTCCACCTAAAACGAAATATTAGTAGTCTGTTGTCATTTTTTTCTTTACATATTTTAATACATATATATTATGGAAAAAAAAGACTTCTACTTGAGCAATCAGTTTCCTGTAGTGTCAAGTGATCACATACCAATAACTTTGTTTTATTTTTGTTATATTAAATATATCGTACAAAATGTTTCACAAGATTATAAATCAAGAGAAGTAGAAATTCAATATGGTATTAAAACATATTCCACCATACTGCTTTAAGATTATAGCACTATCTCATAAATCTTTGTCTCGCATTTAAGAAACACTAAATAATGTTTCGAGCTGGAGCAACAAGTGGAGAGTGGTTTTAAATCCAACAAAAATGCAAGAAATCACTTTTTGCAGGAAACTGAAAAAGACACAGAAAAACTCTGGAAAAAGTAAACATCTCACTTCACAATACGCCAATCAAAATCACTTTCAACTCAAAATTAAAATGGAAAAAACATGTTAACAATGTGTACTTATCTATCAAAATCGCATTTCTCACTTAATGACCATATCTAGCAAACATTCAAACTTCTCACCAGAGACCATCATCTAAATATAGAAGGTTTACATCCGTCCATTAATAGAATATGGATGTCAAGTCACATATAACAGGGCAAACAACACACTACAGAAGATCCAAGTACAATAAAATAAAATACAAAGAGCAGCAAACAGACTACTATCATACACACCCGTAAACTATGTACACCAAATAACTTACCAACAAATCAGGCTCACAGAAATATCATACAAATATTATTTAAAAGCAGAACATAGGAACCAACTAACTGCATAATTAGGTAATTTAGCCAGTGCACCTACAAAATACATTTCACCATGTAACATATTTCAACAATCACAAATCACTCAACAAAATATATCATCACAGATAAGATAAACTCATGTTTATATTTATATATGTATTTCTTTTTCAGAATCGGGCAAGGACAAGCAAAACTTTCACTGGTTTTCCTGTAAAAGTGGGTTTTATCAGGCACTCCCATTTTCCTTCACATCCAAGTCTTAGGCATTGGATCTTTAGATCCCAGCCAAGGTCACACTATTGCCCAGCCCTGAATTGGGTCAATTTACGATATTTACATTGATACTTGCTTCTCGGGCTCTGGCCTGGCTCACTTTTCTGGTGCTGCCTTTGTTTCACTATTTCTCACTCATTAATTTTATAATGCTTCGTTACACTTCACCACCTTAAACAAGTACAAATTAATTACAAGCAAAATTCCAAGCACAGTTAAAAAATCTTTCACATAAGGGGATGAAGAGTGTTGGGGAAAGAATTCTTGAGACCTCTCTCTCTAAACCAAACCACAGCCAAGTTTGTCTGCATTTGAGATAGATCCTTTAAGACTACACACCATTTTGTGTACAGATTTGCTGTTACAGGTTCTGATACTTGACTCATGACACATAAGTAATTATTAAATGTTTCAGGCTTGCATTCAACTTTTCAATATATTTTTTTAAATTACTAACATAGGCCTAACTTAAAAAAAAAAAAGGATAAAAATCTAGTACCAAATATTTATATTTAACATTTATCCATTAGTGCAAAGGATGAGATTGTTTTCTCTAGCACAAGTGAAGAATGTGTAATACCATGTTATGTCAATTTTAAGGGAACAAAATACTGGTGTGTTTGTGCTAGTAGTGTTTATTTGTTTGTTTTGAATTTTGCACAAAGGTACATGAAGGCTATCTGTGCTAGCCACCTCAATTTTGCATTGTAAGAGTAGAAGGAAGGCAGCTAGTCATCACCACCCACCGCCAACTCTTGGGCTACTCTTTTACTAACGAATAGCAGGATTGACGTCACATAAAAATGCCCCCATGGCTGAAAGTGCCAGCATGTTTGGTATGATGGGGATTCAAACCCACAACCCTCAGATTACGAGTCAAATTCTTTAACCACCTGGCCATGCCATGCCTGCAAGGAGAAAGTAAATGAAGAGAGTAGTAAGTATATGTGAACATACAAAACACAGACAGTGCTCCTTACAAATTTCATGATTATGTTTTTTGTGTACTACTAGTGGTATATGTACTACAGAATCTGCCTCATGATATACAAGCTTTGAGTTGGGAGATTTCAGAATGTATCAATGTCAGGCAGCTACTAATAACAATAGCAAAAGTAACAATACATTTTGGCCCAAATTGGGAAAGTTAACAAACCTCTGTATACATGTACCGTGAACAAAAAGTGTATAAACTTGCTTTTTAGCTATTGCTCCATCAATGTAGCTACGGCTGTATACATACACATTCAATTTATTTGCATAAGATGACACCATGACTTCTCAAATCCTCTCCAAAAGTAGGTGATGAAACTATAATAAAATTGTAAGAAAAATTTACACTGTAACTTAAGTAAGAGTCAACTTGAAAAGCCACTGATACAAGGCATAATACAGCTTATCTGTAGTGGCAGTACTCTTCAGAGCAGTATTTCTAGAATAAAGAACTTAGTTTGAAAAAATGTCCATGGTTAATTGTTAATTTTTCTTTATAGCAGCAAAACATCCCTTTTTAAAAAAAAACTTCTTTTATTTGGAGACTTAAATAACAATGTATTTCACTCCAATAACACTAAATATACCAGATAAATGAAATATGAATATCTGACATAATATTACATAAATCTTAAAGTATGTAAACAATTAACTATTTAAAAAGTAATTTATAATAAAATACACATGTATTAATAAACATCACAAACACTGCAGGCAGAATATAGATATAAATCCATTTTTCTTTCAAAACATCAATAAAAGTGTGAGCCATGTCATAAGGGAAATATTTTGTTAATTTGGTGCATAGTTATTGTGTTCATTCAAGTTGAAGTTACAAAAGTTAAAGTTAATAAAATTAACCATATGAAAAACATATTTCCTCAACTGAGTAAATATAAAAGGATGAAATTGTATTAGATTAATCCATGAAAAAACTTCAGTTTGTTAAATAACATTCTTAGAAAAATTCATTATATAAATCTGATATCAGTCTGGAATTTGGCTTACCCAAGACTGATATACTTACAGCATATTTCAAAATTCAGCATGAAAAGTATCAGAGCCAGATCTTGTTTGCTTTAAAATTTCCATGCAAAACTAAATTAAAGACAATCTGTCCATAACCATCCCGACTTTGAAATGAACTAATAAACTGAAGGAAAAAAAGAGCTAGTTAACAGTACCAGCCATTCAACTTTTATATTACTCTTATATAACTGAATAATCTTTCATTTAGCACACCTACAGACCCCAGAGTAGAGTACTTTCTTCACATATTTTCAATCAAAATGAAGAGTACTGAACTACACCATGTTTCTTTATGTTATTTTGAAATATACTGTAAGACAATAAAAAAACCAAATGACTTAAATGTTAGCTAAATGTATAAATGCTATGTATTATACACTATACAAAAGGGATCTACTACAAGAAGACAGGGATACAGAATTAATAAGTATAATTTACCAAGATATGTGGAAGCATCAAATACTTTCAACTGGAGTTTAACCTCCAGTAAAACTCTAGTATCTATCAGGTTTTTAAAATTACTGGGACTGCTGAAAATAACTACTCTTTACAAATCAGAGAGACTGATTTGTAAAACCTGAATCCAAGATAAAATAGACAGTATAATACTGGTGAGTTGCTCTGAAAGTACAATGAAAATATTTAATTACTACTAATTATTTGATAGAATTTCTAGGAAGTTTTATGAAATATTACAATAATATTTAAAATGTGAAGGACACTAATAAACAGAGCAGCTCATTAGGAATCAGCCACATGATTTCTTTACTCACTTTATCTCCTGACTTAGGCTGATTCTGAAAGTCACAATCTTTCATCTGGTAATGGATGATTTCTTTTTCACCATTCTTGTGAAAAGAAATAATGCCATCAGTAGACACTGATCCAAACACACCTTTACTTGGACTCTTAGAACAGTTGGTTGCTATTTTTTCTACAATCCCAATATTCTGTCCTGTCACCGAGTCTCCTCCTGATAAGGTAGAATTGAAGCGAACAGTTCCAGGAGGAAGCTGTTTAATCCTGATGGCATGTGAACGCCCTGCAGAAATAGGATCCTACAAACAAAAAGCAGTAATTTGAAATGGATAAAAGAAAAATTAAAAATTTTATTTTCTGTACAAAATTTTCATGCAATCATCAGTATACTAGGTGGAGTTTGTGCTTACTTTGACAACAGTGAATTCCACCTCATCCTGAAGCTGAACAGGACTTTCTGGATTCAAAAGTTCACAAAAGCGGAAATAAACACGGGATTCCCTTGTAGGGCATTTGATGAATCCAAAGGATTCTTTCAATGTTGTAATTATCCCCTAATTTAGAAAGAAAATAATAAATTCTCATATGAAAAATTAAAAAGTATGTCCAAATATCATTCACTGAAAAGAAAATTTAAAACCTAATTTACACAACTGTAGAGCATTGGAAGTGATATACAAATTAAAATTTTTCTTAGTAAAAAATCCTTGGTTTTTGAAGAAACCAGCTGATTTTCAGATAACTCATAGCACTGATGTGAAGAATTTTACTTGTACCACTAATGTTGATTAAATTACCATCTTTATATGTACTATTTTGTATTGTATCAGACTAAGGTGTAATTCATAAGATTCTAGCTCTCAACCAACAGAAACAGGAAATTCTTGATGCACAGTACTTCCCATAAGCATTGGAATTGGAACAAAGGCTCATTTTTAATGAAGCAAAAGAAATACAATGGAAATTGTGAACAAGGGTGGAAAGATAAGAAGAAAGGTAACTACTTGAAATACCTTTTTAGGTGATGAAAATTGTGGTGGAGAAAAGACAAATAAAAGAAAATTACAAAGATGAACTACTTTCTGAAAAGAAAAGAAAATATCAGGAAAGGAAAACTCATGGGGGACATCACCAACTGGAGTAGGGGAGGACTGACTTGGGTATCACTTGGTAGAAAACTAGTAATATAGCTAAAGGACAACAAGCAACTATATTGTCAAAGGAGCCTTTTGCAAGATGCGAGACTTAGCTAAATGAAAGGAAAGATTGTTCAACTAACCATTACTTTACAGGTGGTTGACTAAGAATGAGTTTTAATAAAGCTATAGTAGTAAGTCAGGCTGTTCCTCATTGAAGAAATGCTTACATGAGATGCTTAATAAACAGATTCAGGGAGAAACTATAACAGAACAGCTCCTAAAAAAAAAAAAACATGCGAGCTACCTAACAAGCCTAACAATCAGAAATAGCTTAGTTTGTAATGTAGTAGGGTGATATATACATATATATATACATACATTTCCAGGTAAACCAGAGCTGTAACTCTTATAAAAGAGTGTGTCTACTGGATTTCAAACCTTTTGGATTACACTGACCTAACGATGGACTCTCTACACTGAGATCTGTAGCAGATTTGGATGAGGGTCAGAAGGATTATCTGATCATCATACATTTTAGTTACTTTTAGAAGAATAAATGATTAACAAAAAAATTACATACCAGAGTATTCTTTTTTTGCTCTAAACTACCAATGACATTTAACCCTACTTTTTTTTTTTTAATAATGTTTGTAGTGCATTAAAGAAAGCAGAATAATAATCAAGAAAAACCAGACAATTTTTTTCTAACAATCATAATATTTTTGGTTTTTTAACTACACAAAAAAAAGCTGTTACAAATGCATCCAAGCTAGCTGTTATGGTACCTATGAGAATCAAAGCTGTATTACAAGAGAAACAGATAATTATCTATTCAGAATACAATACATCATTTTATAGGTGAAAACCTTGGCTTCTTATTGGTTATAGGTAATATATTATTATTATTATTATTATTATTATAATAGAGTATAATGTATAACTTAGCTTAATAAAAATTTTGAATGAATGTAATAAAAATTGTGTTATGTGCAGTAAAGCATATCTATGTTGATAGAGTTAATATGAAAATCTCTTGTACTTGTATAAGTCAATTTGGACTCCATATATTCACAGAGAAATGTTTGGTGAAGATACTTCACTGAAATTCAAATTTTTGCCTACAAATAACTCTTAATAGTGACTGAAAGCTTGTGAAGTTGTGTATTTTTGCAAAACATAGAAGTTACAGTATGGAAATAGATTGAGACAGGAAACTCAGCTGACATTGCAAAGTCCATGGTGAGAGAGTTAATTGTTTGCTATTATTAGAATTGAAAGCTATCACAAGCAGAAACATGCTAAATGATTTTGTTTTTATTTTGAATAAACTAACATGTTCTTAAGTATTATTGCTTATATATATATAAAAATGTACGAGTAAAGTCAGTAAAGTTTTAAATACTTAGGAATGAATGTCTCGTGCACAAGAATAGGCAATGTTAACTACTTTAAAAATACACCAAGTTTTAATGGAATACGTTCTGAAAATCAAACCCACTTGCTCTCTGTGTTCTCCTGACACTAAGAAACTTTCATCAAGCAGTTCAATGTTAGTGGCCCTTTGTAGATTGTCCCGTCGATCTGTAGCAATCTTAAATCGAACCCAGTCTCCTTTTTGCAAGGTAAAGTCTCCTCGTGGATCTTTATCACCAAATGGAATATCTATATTTCTAGTTTATTATGATAAAAACTCTTAGGACCTTGATAATACAATAAAAATAAAGAGACTGAATTATACACTGAAAAATTATTAAAAGTATTAAAAATATATGTTGCATATAACACAATAGTACAATAAGAACAGGATTAACATAATTGTTAATTTTATGCCTGTGACAGTATAAAAGTTATTTAATGGACCAGATTTGCATAGATACCTGAAAACATTTGTAAAAAACTTTTCATTCATTTAATAAGCCTGAAAACAGATAAAAATATTTTCTCCAATATTACTGTAATTATCTAAACTCATTATCAAGTTAGTAAGACTGACCAAGTAGCAAGCTTGTAACCATATTCCACTAGATATTTTTTAAACTAACATTTTAATACACTTTTCTAAAAATCTGCCAAATTTTGTGAAAGCACAAACATTACATTTGTACACAAAACAATTTTTTAATGAAGTATTTTTAGCGAAGAATTTTATGTGAATATGTCAAGTATGTTTATATACTAGTCCAAGTACTAAGTGATTTCCACATTAAGATTAAAAATACTTTGTCTCAAAATCTCAATTTCTAGTTGTGTAATCTAAAATCTACTAAATAAATTTCAAATTATCAAACAAAAAACTTTCTAAAATGACTTCAAATTGTTATATGAAACTTTTTAATCTTAAGTGTAAATAAATTTATACTGTTATGAGTGTAAAACTACTTAAGATTTGTTAAACAGCCCATTGAAACCTGACTAATTACTGTATGCAACATCATAAGTTGCAAATCATTTCGCATATGTGCAGCCCTATTGTGTCATCAAAATAAATTAAGAATGGGGTACTCCTAATCATATCTTGTGAATGAGTTATTTTTACTACTTTTTCATGTAATTTAATTTGAACTATCATAAAAGTATTTTTAAATTTTGATTGCTTTTATAATAATAAAATAACAAGAAAATCTGGGTCTTTCTTTTTGCTGTTAATAAATAACACACACAAGTTTTTTAATGTCTTACATTCGAAATATTAAACTATTTTTTGTTTACCTTATACCAATAAAATTGTATAAAATCTTAGTTGATAATCCACATTTTAATAGTACACAAGTTTAGTTCTACAAGGCAATGTTAATAGAAAGTTCTGAATTTCCCTTAGTGTAGCACGTGAAACATTTTCTCTTAGCATGTCATGATCCCCAATTTATTCATCACCCCCTTGAAAAATATGAAATTAAATGTAAATTACTCTCTATAAAATTTTCATTGCTCAGATAAACCCACAAGTATTATAGTCAACTTTGTTTGGTTACAGAGCTACCAAACAGAAAATCAGATCCCTCTTGCCACATCAACCTGTCACAATCTTTCTTTCATAATTTGTTAATAGTTCATGTTTATGCTTAATTATACATGTTACCTATAACCAATTGAAACTCAGGGTTTTCATTTATCAAATAATGTGTTTTATGACATTATGTTATGAGAATTAAAATCTCAATTTTACTCAGTACAAACAGCATTCTCATGAGAAAGTTAATGGCTAGCTTAAACGAATTAATAATGAATGTTTTTTATATGCAAAAACGGCTCATTTGGGTTGAGAAAATATTTGAAATAGAAGAGCGAACAAAGTTTCGACCTTCTTCGGTCATCGTCAGGTTCACAAAGAAAGAGGTAAATGACCAAAAGCTGACCACATGTTTGGAAGGGGTTGTGTAACTGAGTGTCGCAAAGTAGAGGGCGGGGTTAGATGTTTGAATATACAATTTTATCTATAATATGAGTATAGGTATAATGGCGTTCCTTTATATTTGTTTATTTTGGGTTTAAGTTGTTGTATAAGTAAGGCTTCTTTAGTTCTTTAGTAGTTTTTCTGTAAATTTTTGATAATGTTTGTGTATTTATTAAAATTTTTTGAAAGTTTTACCTTTACAAAATTAGGGGTTAGTTGTTCCTTTCTACGTTGTTGAATAAAATTTATGTCATTTCTTTTATTAATCATTCATTGGTTTAAATTTCTTAGTTTCTTAACGATCGTGTGAACATGTACTGTTAATAGTGGTGTACTGTATGCTTGTTCAGACATAATGGTAACAGGTAAGTAAAAATACACTGAAAAAAACACAAACTTACACTTCTCGAACAATCACCATGATTTACAGAAAAAACTACTTAAAGCCATGTTGAACACAAAATACAAAGAACTACATGACTTACAAAAACAAAAAATGAACCTAGACCATCAACTAGCATGCTGCATTACTAAAACAACAAAACATAAACCAACATGACTTACAAAAACAAAAAATGAACCTAGACCATCAACTAGCATGCTGCATTACTAAAACATCAAAACATAAACCAAATCAATACTAAGAACAACAGAGACAAAAAGATCTGCCACAACAAAAAGCTAGAAAAACTAAGATGTAAACTACAGAAAAGACACCAAAACGACAAACCATTGACTAACCTCATAATTAACAGATCCGACCGACAATTAAACACAGACGAGATACATCTACTTAACAAAGGACTCAACTTCGCAATAACACCTAGGTACATTCCAACCATAGAAATCAAAACATGTTTAGAAGACCTAGCCAGGAGACTTGTGATACTTTCTACAGAGAACAAAAACAACAAACAGAAAGAAGACAACTTAGATAACTTTATTGACATCCCACTGCCAAACTTCCCAGGTAAAATTACAAATTTATATTTTCCAGAAACACTTAAAAACAACATCTTAAATGATTTTGTCAAAGAATTTTCTTACAAAACCATCAACATAATTTCACAAAACAGAAAACTAAAAAACAACCTTACAAAAAGATACATTAATTCCATTAAAAACCTAAAACAAGACAAACATCAAAATTCTAAAAGCAGATAAAGGTAACGCTATAGTCATAAAGAACACGAATGAATACCTACAAAAAAAATGAATAACATCCTATCAGACACGAACAAATTTAAACCAATACACACAAATCCGACAAAGACACACGAAACGCAACTGAACAAATTACTACTACAAATGAAAAAGCCAACAAAATTTCACAAACACTTTATTCCTACCTACATAAAACCGACTCGCGCACACCGCAAATATACGGCATCCCCAAACCTCATAAACCAGATTGTCCATTACGACTAATAATGTCAACATATGAATCGTTTAATTACAATCTTGGTAAATACATAGCATGGGCATTCTCCAAATATGTAACATCAGCCAGCTCATTCATCAAAGACTCTTTTAATTTCAAGTCTAATCTAAATCAACTTAATCATAAAGCCTTAATGGCCAGTTTCGATGTTATATTCCTCTTTACAAAAGTTCCAAAAACAGAAGCCTGCAAGATAGCCTTAGAACTCTATATCCAAGACCCTAACCCAATTATAGACATTCCCAGTAACCAGTTAGCAACCCTCATAGAATTCACCACAATAAAGACAAACTTCATGTTCAACAACCAAAACTATATACAAACAAATGGTCTAAGCATGGGCAATCCAGTATCACCAGTTCTAGCCAATATTTTTATGACACAAATTGAAACACAAGCAATTAATACAGCATTACATCCACCACTACACTGGTACAGATATGTAGATGACACGGTTGCGGGATTCAAATCTACAGAACACATACTTAATTTTTTCAATCACATTAACTCTATACATCCCAACATTAACTTCACATGTGAACAGGAAGAAAACAATCAAATATCATTTCTTAACCTCAAAATTATAAGAACCGACACACAATTCAAAACAGAAATCCACCGAAAAATCACCCATACTGGACTATACATTCCTTGGGACTCAGCACATGAAACAAAACAAAAACTCAACATACTAAGAAACCAAATAAACACAGCCATAAAACTATGCCCACCAGATAAAATTAACGATGAATTAGACAAAATAAAACAATACTTCATCAACGTCAATAAGTTTCCTCCACAAACCATAGAAAACATTATACGCACACACCTAGACAGAAAGCAAAATCAACCAGCAAAAGTAAATATATCTCACGAATCAAAAAATCACGAAACCATATACTGCTGTGTACCATATATTCCTGACATCAACAAACAAATAACCAACATTTGGCAAAAACTAGTAACAAAATATAACATTCCAGTTAATACTAAATTCATTCATAAACCAGGCACAAAACTAAGGTCTATACTATGTAAGAACTACACTGACAAACACCACACCAACATTATTTATAAAATACAATGTGATAACTGCCACGACTTCTATATTGGAGAAACGATTACAAAAATGGAAACCAGATTCAAAGAACATAAAAAGTCACCTTCATACGTTTTCGAACACTGCAAATCAAATAAACACAACATAACCATAGAAAACACTCAAATACTAAATAAAGAAACAAACAAACAAACGCAAAATTAAAGAAGCCTTACTTATACAACTTAAACCCAAAATAAACCAATATAAAGGAACGCCTTTATACCTATATTAATATAATAAAATAAAAATTATATATTCAAACATCTAACACTGCTCTCTGCATTCCAACACTCAGTTACACAACGTCTTTCAAACATGTGGTCAGCTTCCGGTCAGTTACCTCTCCCTTTCTTAGTGAACCTGACGATGACCAAAGAAGGTTGAAACATTGTTCGCTCTTCTATTTAATATATTTTCTCAACCCAAATGAGCCATTTTTGCATGTAAAATTCTCAACAAGTGGATTTCTCGACATCACTGATTATAATGAATGTTGTTGTAGAGTTAGGAAGCCAGGAAATTTCTCTATTTTTTGCATGTTATCAGTCTATTGTTTGGGACATTACTTAAATAAAAATTATAAATTGCAATAATGTGAGTAATACAAAAAAAAAAAAAAAAATGGTGTTAACACTCCTTAACAACTGAGAGCAAGAAAAAAAAATTGATAAATACTTTGTTTCTCGTTTTTCATATTTATTCTTTATATGTAATTATAAAAACTAAAATACAAGAAAATGTTTTAAGGTTACTTAAGATTAGATTAAGTAAATAAATAGTAAAATAAAAATGCTCTGTGAAGCACACACTCAAGCTGCTTGTATTAGTTTTAATAGCTCATGGGTAATGCAATAAGGTAGTGTAGTATGAGCTGCATGTTCAGAGTAATTTACAGCTTATAACCTCATGAGCAATAATTAGTAATAGTTTCAAAGGCAATAAAAAAATTAAATTTAATTATAAATAGATGTTTACTGTTATAAATTCAGATAATTAGGATAAACAAATATGCTTTCATATCACAACATCAAGTCATTAAAGAAAAAAAAATAGGTAACCTTTATTTTGGTTTTGTTTAAGATAATGTATAATATACAGTTACAAAGTCAGATAAACTGACCAATCTCATTTTGAGTTAGGTTACAGAAAATAACAAGCTATAAAGTTTTATTGAAGAAAAATATTTGATGTATTGAGGATGTGTCAGTGATCACACAAGGGATGTCTTAGGAAGTTTGAGATAAGGAAAAGAATTTTTAATTTTAAGATTAAAATTACTTTGCACACAGACTATTCAAAACAAATACTGAGTATATTCATGGACAAATCTTTATTACAAACACTTCACTAAAAATATGATTTTCTGCATATTAAAGACATTATTAAGTGAAATGCTGTCAAAATTTGTGAAGATATACATACTATTATTGAAAATTAAAAGTATTATATCTAAAAAAAGACATTAAACAAGTAAAGAGACTGTGTGGTTGGTTAACTTGATCAAGCTTGTGTTAAGAGTTAATATGTACATATCTTTGTGTGAATTGACAAATGAGTACAAAGGGGTCGTGTAGTCAGTCATATCAACCTTGATGGAAGTTATCTTTACATTTTTATGCTAATGGGAGTATTACACTAGATTTTTTATTTAATTAAATAATGCACCAAAGAACACACAATAACAGCATAGAAAAAGCAGACAATGTTTCACAACTATCATATGGTATGCATTTTGATAGAAAAACTCACCGGTTCTCATGACAATATTGGATTTTTCCTGACAATGGGTCATTGAGTTGTCGACCTTGGCTACGATCAATAAAATTAATAACTCGGCCAATCACTTCTTCTAGACCAACATCCTCAAACACAACTGTTCCTGAAGGCAGACAATTTATGTTCACTGCTACTTCCTTGTTCTGGACAGTAAAATACAAAAGAAAAAAATTATAAATGAAAAAAGGTACATATGACAAATTTATTTCTAACTCTTAATATGCCTGTTTTAGATGTCAACGTTAATAACCTATGAAAAGTATTCAAATGTTATGGTAGTTCAAGGTAAACATTCAAAATATGTATCATGTGTTTTCTAGATTATTGGATGTATTTCTTTGGATACCATGCAAGCGAAATATAAGTATGATTTCCTTCATTGTTATTAAATACTTTTATTTACTCACATTCCTTGTTTGTATACTGAACTCAACATCAGTTCCCAAGTCCAAGTTTCTGAAGTCTTTACATTCACTTGAATGGAAAAATATCTGTAAAATACAAAACCACGTGTACAGATTTATCTGACTTCTTTAACCACTCAATTATCCAAACAAAAAAAATGTTCAGAATTCAAGATATACATCAAATTTTCTTCCTAGTATTAAAATATCAATTACATAAAATGTTACAAATCCATACAGATCACATAAGGTTAATTTAGATCAGCTACATTTATAAAATATTAAATGTGAACAACTTTTATACAAGACTTAATTTGCAATATATCTTAATATAAAAGAGACTACACAAACATGCAAAGGGTCACCAAGATCTTACTCAAAGTGTTATATGTACATTTTATACACTTTTGGATGAGCAATGACCTAAAGATAAAGAAACTGGTGTCATTTCACATATTTTTTCAGCATATTTGGAAAGTAAATTTTACATTACAAGAATTGAAAAGCAAACATGAGCTCTTTATATAATTTACTTCTGGAAATACTGTAGTTAACAGTTTATTTTGAATCTGCTTAAACATATATACACAAATATATTTATATAAAGCTAGTGTCATTCCTTTAATATTTTTCTAATTCATATTAATATTTAATTAACTCTTATGTTCTGTCACTAAATTTACAGAAATTTATGAAAGTGGTCATGAGACGTATGAAAAAATTTCACATTAACACCCTAACCATAAGCTCAGTGAATTGCACTAATCTTAAGAGTTAAAAATGACCAGAGTTTCCACACTAACTTTTAATATGTTTTATTCATATCCAGGATATCTGGCAGGTTTTCAGTAAACATAAAAAGCCTTTTGTATTTAAAAATAATAATAATAACCACATTTCTAATGAAGTATTTTTTACTAAAAACTTGTTCATAAATGTATGGAGTCAAAGTGTTGATTGTTTATAGTGCAAAGTAATTTCCATGTTAAAATTAAAGATACTTTCTTCAAATTAAAATTATCAAATTCTTTCATATGCATAATCTTCAAAACCTGTTGAAAAGATTAATTATTTAAGAGGTTTTAACCCCTATTTAACTAATAATCCTACCACACAAGTTGTAAATCACTCAGCAAACAAGCAGCTCAAGTAACAATTAAATCGAGTTATGAACAAGCCAATTGTTAACACACCTAATAAAAGAACTCATTTTTCATCAGCTTATCTAACCTAATTTTTAACATAATTTCTAGTTTTTACATTTGTTTTTATAATAATAAACATAGAATATACATGAAAAACAAAAAATATGATATCTGTATCCTTAGTTTTTGTTGTTGACTGTTCATGAAAGTTAAGCCTACTTTAATATTAATGGTACCAGTACTGTAAACAATTTGTTCCTAATTAAATAATGCATATAAGAGCATATAATAATAAGCACAAAGCAATTAATATCCTACAACTATCATAATTTACCTGGCTTTCTAACTATGTAACAACAGCCTTTAAAAGTTTACCTAAGCTTAGCTTGTCAATGTGGATATCACAAATGAATTTTTCAAATTACAAGACAACATGTGGTACATAAACAATTTACTTTAATAGCCACTTGACAGATTAAAACTTTGGCTTTCTATTGGTTATAAATAACATCATAGAATACAAGAAATAGTGTTATTGGCATTTTGTGAAAAAGAGGAAGTGACATGCGAGTCTAGTAAATTGCTTTGACCATTTGATTTTGAATTTCATACAAAACTATGAGGGTTATCTGTGCTCATGGCTTTGATTTCTTGTTTATTGCTCTATAAACAAATAGTTGACAGTTATTAAAATTATGTTATGCCTTAGTAATACCTATATTATAATAAGTTAAATCTCGTACATCTTGGATGGTAAATAAACCAGATAATATGGAAAGATTTATGGAACAAACGTTACAACTCTCATACAAGAGGAGACTGAAGATTTAAAAAAAATATTCCCTTATAAAACTAACAACTTAAAACTTGCATAATATTAACATTTGATTTATCAACTATGTTTTAAGACCCAGTATATTCATATACAGTAATAATAAAGTAGTTGATTATATTTTGAATGGAACTCTAAAACGTAATAACACTCATTTTGACCTACTCCTAACAAGAGAGTTAAAAATTTGGAACTTGCTTGTGTGAAGAATGATTTACAGTTTAACAATATTTATGATAAATCTGAGCCTTAATGTATCTTCATAAAAATTGGTAAGATTTTGTTAAAGATTACAAGTACTTCCAGTAAAATCTATTTATTTATTTATTGTAGTTATTTGCACTCAGACTTTGAATACAAAGCAATTTTCATGTTAAGTATAAGAATACTTTCCTAACTTATACTTTTCATATTTCATTTGCATAACCCACAGAATCTCCAATATATCAGTTTAAGGTAAATTTTTATGTAATTCATTTTCTCTACCATATTACTAACCTATTAACTGTAGCTATTATCATAACCATACATTAGAATGAAATGGCTGACCTTAACCTAAGAAAATACTTACAACTGTCTATTGGAGAGGAGAAAAATTTTTGAAGGACATGACAAAGTAATGGAAAATGTGTATGATGTACTTTAGCCATCAGCAGGCAGTGCATACACTCCAAACATACAATTTCTTCTCTATTACATTTTTAAATTGCAACAGCAAGCAGGTCACATGAAGGCAAAAACTGCATTTTGTCTTCACCCTTTTCATAGGTCAGAAGGTAATGCCATCTCATCTGTTGACTGGCATTCAAAATTTTATTGAACTACTATTTTATGAATTTATGTCAATACCTTTGGTATCAAACTGAAGATTATAATTCAAATATTAATAGTATATAAGAATTATTTTATTTTAAAAAGGTAAGTATTAAAAGAACACATTTAATCATCAATTTTAATAAGTCACCTGTTATGTTTAATGTAGCACTGGCTAAAATTATGTTTTAAATGTTATAATACAAAGTCTATAGTTTCGAAAAATTAGAAACTCAAATTACCAATATCAACAAGCTAGAATATTAGATAAGAGCCTTGTGTCTTTATTTTGCCGAGATATGGCTTATATACTGAATCACAGTGGCCATGTTCAACTCTTCCACTTACTTCAATATATGATATATGAATAAGCTTAGAATGCTCCCTTGTGGTTTTAACAGCCATTTTTATCTGTTAAAAGACAACCACATTCTTTCAAACTAAGATTTCATGGAGGTAGGTTGTGTCTTTAATCTGCTCAAAGTTTCATTTTTCTTAGAACCAATTATAGCTGAGTTACAAAGCTTGTTATATTTGTAGTGAAAATCTATGATTTCAATATAGTAATTCGTGGTTATTTGGTTATTTAACTAAACACACACACACACACACACGAAATTAAATAACTGCATTCAAATGAAGCTAAATGAAGAAACAATCATGTGGAAGGACTGCATTAAAAACAGTAAATCCCAACCTCTGATTAATTATAACCATAAATTTAAGCCATAAACAATAAACAAAAAACATCAGCATGAAATAAAATATGCTGCATATTTTTAAAAAATGATGCCAGAGTACAAGCTGCAACATAGAATTATAAAATATATTCCAGGTTTTTGGAGGTGAATAAGGATGTAGGACCCACATTGCAATGGGAATATACTGTCTATAAATTTTTTTTTTAAAGCAGTCAAGTTGACAGAACCCACATGGTGGGAGCAGAGAAAATAAAACAAAATATAAGGTCTTACTAAAAACAAATGTTTGTAATGTATTTAGGAGGTTTGAAGATCACAAATAGTTTTTTTAAATCATAAATCATTTTGCACTTGTACTAGTAATGAAACACTTGATATTTTCACAAACAAATGAGTAAAAAACACTTCATAAAACAGATTTTTTGTGTACTAAAATTCTATCATATTTTGCAAAGATATACACACACACTGCATCAAAAGTTGTAGTTGATTGGTTTATTTAGTGTTTTATGGCACAAAGCAGCTAGGCTATTTGCAAACATCCAGTAAAAAGTTAAAATTAAGGTAAATTTAGTAAAATTCATAAAAGGAAAGTATGGTAAACAAAACAAAGTTTAAAAACAACAACAAAAACAGCATAAAACCAATGTTTACATCTAGTCTACAATGCTAAGAGAAAAACTACAGTAATACAAGCTGTAAAGGACTTTTATAGCATAATTGTAATTATCAAAAGTACCCAGGAAAAATGACAGGTAAGTACAAATACCCCCCATCAGTCACCTGAAGTTGGCCTTTCCAGTCCTGGTTCAGAGTTATTTGATGTTATGGGCAGTTTCAAAAAGTAAAAAAGTTTTAAAAGACTTGTAGCAAAATTTTAATAACTTGCCAGGATGACTAACAGGTAGTTCAAACAGCAGCATTAGCCACCGAAATTGACTTTTCCAGTCGTGGTTGAGTTATTTAACTTAAAGACCATTTTCTTATTTCAAATCAAACTAGATGGACTGATTGTGAAAAGGGAACCATAGTAAAAAAAGGTTTAATGTATAAAGTAAAAACTTAAATAGCATTAAAAAGATTAACAACCTTTAAAAAACTAAAAACTCACTAGAAAGTGAGAAGGTTCAAGAGTGTGGGATATCTATGGAAAGTACGAAAGCCCATTTTAAGTTTTCTGTGCCAAGTGGCAGACAGGATTCCACCATGGACGAGGATATAATGGAAAACGCGTCAAGATTTTAGGAATACGTTGAGCAGCTGCTTGTATAATATAGTTAGTTACTGCTGCCACACAGTTGTCTATTGATGGCTTATAGATGATGGCAGGGTCAAGTTATGCAAAAGCAGTGAAAAAGGGCCAATTTGCCTGAACAAACTTCTACTTGGGCATGAGGGTCAGGTGGCATTGATCACAGCCAGTCTCTCTCAAAATTATAGGAAAATGATCACTGTCTTGTGAATTATTGTCAACCCTCCATGAAAAATTGGAGAATAATGAAAGGGAGCAAATTGAGAGATCAACAGCAGTAAAGGACTGACTAAAATTAGTAGAAGAACCAATACTGAAGAGAAAAGTTGTGATCAGAGATCATATGCTCTACAGAACAACTCCTCCTATCAATATCAGCACTTCCCCAGAGGGGATGATGTCCATGGATTTTGGGTAAGTGTACCCCAGAAAGTAAAACTGGCTTAAAAATTTGACTCCATGAACTGGATGTCCAGGAAAAGGAGAGAGATAGAATTAAGAAATTAGGTAAAAAACCCTCAGATGCAGAAAACATAGCATAGTAATGCAGATATGTATGAAATCTTTCTGGAAAGAATAGAATGTAAATACCATGAAAGGGTGAGAAAAAATACCTAGAAATGAGTGAATGAGTTTCATAAAATGTATTGGAAAGCATTACAAGTAATGGGGTAAGGAAAAAAGTGGTACATACCTGGGTAACAAGGTTTTAGAAAACCAGAATAGAATTGAAATTCTCCTCAGAATTAAAGGAGGTACTCTAGATAAAGGCAGAAGACAAAGAAATTGCTTCATTTCATGAATCTCAACTTCATATTCAAAATTCTGTGAAGGGTTGGAGGAAGAGAGTTCCTGTGGCAACATGGACCCCACCACATAATGGAGGAAGGCTGTCATAATCTCAATATGCAAGAACTTTGAGTTGTTGATAATTGTGAGTAATACTTGAACTCACTTCAGCACAAAAACAATTCATGTTAAATTGAAAATTATAACTGAAAGGTTTAAAACAAACTTTTTTAAAGTACAAATAAACATTTCTTTGCATGTTTGTGCTGAGGAAAGGAATGAATATTTTGGAGTGGGAATGTAGATTGAGCAAATGTACAAATCAAAGATGGGGTGTCAACTTACTGGTGGAGGGTTCTGCTGCATGATATACCATGTTGTTGTGGAAGTTCATGCATTTTAGGTCAAACTTGGGCAAGAGGTTTCATACTGCTGGTGGCTTGCAAGTCTCTTAGGCATATTAGCATAACGTGAAGAGGAAAACAGCTTTCTGTGTACAGAGGCAAGTAAGTGATTGTGTATTGTTTATAAGTGGTGTGTTGCTCCACATTATTACCTGTGACTACCTCATCAGCTGGTATACAGATAGATACATACAAGCCATAGATGATGATAGGCTGTTTCATTGAATTTTTATTTTTATTTCATTAAACATAAAATTATAAATGCTTCTCTGATAAAATACTTAAAGTTGAATAAAAATTTACATCAATCTACGAACCATCAATTTTAACTTCAATAATACTGAAACACAGCACTATCTCTGAATTAGTGATTAACTCACACCTCATACATGTTAAAAAATTCAAATGAAATATCAAACTTTTGTGCAATAAAACTAATTCCCTTAACTTAAAGGCCAAGATGACTAGTAATATAATGTAGATGCATGTTTTCATAAGCCTGGATCATAAATTCAAGACTTTCATTCAAACTTTATAACACTAGATCTTCTGAGGGTCACCGAATTGTACAAAATGATGGATTGCAATGTGTTGTTGATACAGTTAAGAGTTGATGTGTGCCGTAAACTTGAGGATGAGCTTTCTTCAGTGGGAAAGTACTGACTGGGACTTCTACATGTTAACTCCTTTGGTGTAATACTAGTTTCAAAACACTAGCATGAGATGAGAATTTTAGGTTTACTCTGATAAACCATGGAAGAATACCACTACTGTTGTTATCACTATGGACTTCCATGCACTCTACTACTCTTTCTAGTGTTTTCCTAAACCAACATGAAATTGTATTAGAAGAACACTTACCTCCTTAACTACATCAGCTCTTTCTATGAACCCAAAAGTTTCTTTTAAAGCACATACAACTCCTCTGTATCTTTCTGGTTGTGCCTTTTCTAACTGAATGTTTCTTGCACGAAGACTACCAGTTTTCTTGTCAGTTGCAATTTGAAAAGTGACTTTATCATTTGCTTTCAAAAGCTGGCTGGTAATTTCCAAATCATCTCTTGTATATGGGAGAAAAAAGCATTCACCTCTATTCTCATATGCTACTCGACCCTATTGTAACAATGTAAATATTATTTAAAGACATGCTAAAACTGGTAAGATATTAACTGCTCAAATATTATCAGGCATATAACAAAAATCAACTTAAACAATAAACTTAAAAGAAATATGATTCTTTGTGTAGAAATAGTAAATCAAACTCGTTAAAGAACAACCTACTGAACAAAATAACATTTTTAAAAATCAAAATACCTGGTAATATAACAGCTAACATTATGCCAAAAGTAATAACACCCAACATAATTCTAAGAGCTTGATCACCCACTTACAAAACTATAATGTACATTGTTCTTAGTATTGCAGTAACTGAAGAGGTCTTTAAACTAAGAAATTTTATTTGTGATTATAACAGCTTCCCCAACAAAAACAACTAATCATAAGATAATTTTATACAGAAAAAGCTTATCAGTAATGTTATTATAACCAACCTTAAATTAAAGCATTGATTTAGTACATTAACTTATTCTGTAAAGGAAACATCAAGATTTGAGGGCTTATTTATTACATATTAAAACACAATACTAATTCATTTAGTACTGTTACCACACACTAGCACTGGTTTTGATAAAAAGGTATGTATTATATACCTCAGTTCCGTTACTAATTTCAGTTGTTACAAAACCAGAAACTCTGTATTCACTTAACACTTCATCAGAGATAGCTTCAGATGCAATTTTGCCCACTGAACTAGCAATAGGCTTCCCAGTTCTTCTATCATAAGTCATTTCAAACTCTACAGGATCTGATAACAAAAAAAAAACAAAAAACATTTCAATGTTTTAATTATAAGCATTAGTTACCTGTATAATTATTACTTCTAAACATATTATTCTAGTGGCTAAATCCAATAATAGTAATAACTTTTAATATGATAAACTTATAAATAAGAAGCATGAAAAATTACCTCCTATTTTCAAGTGTTCAATTTTGCCAGAAAACTGACTGAAGTGAAAAAACAGTCTTGCTTGTCTTTCACAACACTGAATGAATCCATATGAGTGCTGAATAATAAAGATACAAGAATTAACAAGAAAAAAGTTAATTATTTATGACACTCTGTATAATACATATTAATGATCTATACCATAAAACAATTTCACTGATTATTCATAATAAATCTTTATCCATTACAGAGGATCATTACTGTTATCAATATACTATAAAATGTATTTGTACTGTTAAGTACTTTTGTTTTCTTATTTAAAAAGCTTATGTTTAGCAGAAAATGTGGATAAATTAAATCAAAACACACAACTTTACAATAATTACAAAATGAGTGTTCTTTCTACTTAAAAACAGATTAGAAGAAATACTAATTATTTAACATGCCAGAAGTTTCTCCACAATGCCTGCCTCTCGAAGGCTACCCGATAATGTGCTTGTAGTGGTGGTGTTGTTGTGGTTGTTGGCAGTCTTACTGAAGGAAGGTGAATGCTGGTAGGGAAGTGTTGTACTGTCTTGTGTTAGCGGCTGGAAGTGCTGAAAAGTGATATTGGAACTACATATTTACATACCATGTTACAAAAGATTCCAAAAGTTATTAATAAGTACCACAAGACCATTTATATTAACTCTTCTTAACAACACAGATAACTTCTTTCACTGTGTTTAATTGCTACTTAGGCAACAGCACAAATGAATAAGTATAAAGAAACAAAGTACAGGGTGTCCAAAACATTTGACACTATAGGTTATATGCAGCTTTTCTTCACATCAGATACACAACTGGTTATCAAAACATAAGATTGAGTTAATCCTGCTGCAAGGCAGAAAAATTTGGTCCTAGCAGAATGTTGTTGCTAAATCTAATTTAAAACATCCAGAGATAGATATAAGCATCACTCCCAGTGTTGTTGGGAAGTTAGCCAAATTTAAAATGAATGGCAGTGTGGACCTTTAAAAAGGACAAGTGTGCTTCAGAATGTTTAAAGAGAATGAAAATAGACTTTAAAAACTTGTTCCAAATTACAAGGACAGCATATGCAATACATTCTGTAAAATTCATTAAAGTTCCTACAGTTTAAAACATTTTGGACAATTGTGCAAGAAAAATTCACACAAAAGTATTTTCATTCACCTGCACAATACTGAAAGATGCTCAGCATCACATTTATTACTTCATGTCAGTTTAGAGGAAATCCCTTTATTGAAATAAGTATGCTTTTCAGAACTTATAACAGTGATATTTCATGTTTTTAAAGATATCTTTTTCAAGATGTAACTCTTTCTGATGATTCTCTGTATGACAAATTAAGTTCTTGAAATGCCTACAGCAAATATATGATACGAAATCTACAAAATAAGGAGATGCAAGAATAAAAGAACTTGCATGTCAATTCAGCAATGAAAAGTAATGCCTACTTTAAATGCTTTCATAAATACCCAAAAATGAATATTTTTAAATTTATAAGTACTGTGACAAGTAAAATATGTTGTTAGACACTTAAAAAGCAACTAGCAAAAATAACAATTTGTTCATATCTTTCATAGTGACAAATGTAAGATTCAACTAACCTGAAAATCTAAATAAAGTGATTAATATTTTAAAAATAATTAATAGAGGTTTGAAAAATAATAAAATAGTTCAGTATCTATTGAGAAATAGATATTCATTTCAGTTATAAAAATTCTACAATGTTGCACTAATCCTTTATCTATTGCTTCTAATCCACTATATGTTGAGAAAATTATCTTGGCATCAATTTCCTTTAACAAGAAACTTTCAAGCAGCAGCAGGGTTCAATTTGAACAGTTGACCAACATGACTAAAAACATCCTTGGATGACCAAATTAAGCCTATGTTACCAGACAGTTGACTAGTGCCCTTGAAAAGACCCTTACTTGAAACAGCAAAGTTTACTGTACACTTACCCATGCCTACACTACACATGTAATGTGATGTTGACTGATCACAGCAAATCTGTAAATTCTCTGATTATGAACTTGAAAACTTGAACCCCATAAAAATATTTTTGTCCATTTTTTTGTTTGAAAAATTTGTACTTTGTACAAGTGAAATGTTGGTACAATTTGCCAAAAAGGGCTGAATATGTAAGAAAATGTTCACTCTTGTAACTGGCTAGTGTTGTTTTAATCACTAAACTTTCTGTAATGGTTAAGCTGTGCCTCCGTGTTACTTCTTGCACGTAACTTTTGTATGGAGCTCAACTGAGTGTGAATAGCCATGTGCACCAATAATATGCACATTTAATAAGGTTAAGTCTAAGGCTAGCTTTAGATAGACACAACTTAGAGTCTAGGAGATACAGAAAGCCTAGCCATTATGGGAAAAGCAGAAAAATCCATGAATTTAACAGAGCATACTAATAACATTAAATAAAACAAGGCTGTTTTTTTTCTCTACAAGTGTGAAGTAGCATGTATAAGAAATCCGATGCAAGTCTAAACAATTTACCATGGATACTACAAAATATGCATTTAATTCAATAAACATCAGCTCACTAACACAATTTACAACAGTTAATACACAAACACACATTACTGTCAATACACCTGGCATAAACAGCCACAGGGACAACAGTTACATGCACTGTAACTAGCTTTTCCTTTTTTTCATCATAAATATGTACTTTGACATCATTCACTAGGGTAAACAGGTAATAACAGATAAAAAAAATGCAGTCCATTCCACTTAAGTAACTAGATTACCAAAAATAAACACAAATAAATTAAAAATTACAGTGAAGATAGATTTGAATATTAAAATAAAAATTTTGCACCAATTAACTTGTCTAATCATCAATCAGAAACAAAACAAGCAGAAGGATGTGTACATCTAACAGAAAAATATAATTTTTAACAGGAAGTTAAAATTCTTGCAAATATTTATTTCAAATCTGAAAACTTCATAAACCTAAAATAAATTACATGAGCTAATTTCCAACTGATGCATTAATGAGATCTGACTGGGTTTCCTCAT
Organism: Carcinoscorpius rotundicauda; assembly: GCA_011833715.1. Classification (NCBI taxonomy): domain Eukaryota; kingdom Metazoa; phylum Arthropoda; class Merostomata; order Xiphosura; family Limulidae; genus Carcinoscorpius; species Carcinoscorpius rotundicauda. The sequence continues at coordinate 57,492,247 of CM022395.1, forward strand.
TATATCAAAACACCAAAAATATATATAATGATACACGAAGCAAATCCAAATAAAAACATTTCAAATGACTAACAAGGATATTAAAAAACTTTATTTACTGAAATTATTAATCAAAAGACTATTTCTTTAGCAACACTACTTACTCAATGTTTTAAACCTAACAAGACCTGTAAAGATAGTTGATGTTTCCATGATCATTAATTTTATCTGGAGATAAAAATAAAGGGGAAGAGAGAAAACATCTTAAAATAAAGTGAAAGAAATACAAAAAAAGATAAGCATCATGAAGGGATTTGGTAATAATCAATCTGCATGAGATATACACATAAGAATCAGTCTGAGCAAGATAAATCAAACTAAACATTAAGAAATAGAAGGAAAATTACAGAAAACATTTGATCAGGTTTATCAGTGATCAAAGTTTAACAAAAAGAACAGTTGAAATACAGAGTAAAGTCAATAGCATGAATTCAAATAAGTGCCAAATTCAAAAGCGGTAAAATAATTAGTTCTTAAAGACAAATACAACTTGAACAAATTTCTAATTATTTAAAAGGCAGTTAAGTGTAATTATTGAAAAGTATATGTTGATTATGGCTCAGATCAATACAGCAAGGTATAAGCTTGGACGTGTCTGAATAAAGAAGGAAAAGCAATTGTAAAAAGTAATAATATGATAAACAGTAGAAAAAGCAGCATAAGAAATCTGATGGTTATCAATGTATTTCATTAAAAAACAATTATAATAAAAGTCTCATGCCTTCTACATGCAACTTATTTTTCTTAAGTAAAGAAAAAATGGATCAAAATTTTACATTACAAAATTCCCAAGGAGTTTAGTTTTGATCGAGGATTGCCATTTTTTAGTTAGTTTTCCAAATCAAGAATGTATGGCCCATCCATATTCCTTTAGTTATAACCAATGAAAGAGAACATATTTCACAGATTAAATAATAAAAACAATTCACGAGTAAATGGTAATTTACATGAGAGGATGTAATCCTTCTCATAGCTTTCTCTTGTGCGATTGTAATTTTATTTCATTATTTCTATCTCTGAAAAAAGTATCAACAATTTCATACTTCAGCATAAACAGCATATGAATGTTAAAATGTGAGAGCTTCTGGTAAACCCATTTTCCTAACAGTGGTCATAAAAATGTAGAGTGAAGATGAGGAAAACAAAATGGGAGTTTATAGTAGGTGTAGAAGGAAGTGAAATATAAGCCTTCCATAAAAACTAAGAAAAAAAGGAAATTAATATTGAGATTGTTAGTATGAAGTCACTAGTAAACTTGGAAAGTATTATCTCAAGTCAAGAAAAGATCATGATAGGGCATGCAGAGAGAAGTATAAAGGAACTGGAAGAGCAATTTGACTCACGGCATCAAAACATATGGCACAAAAATTGGTTGGTTGGTTGATTGATTTGGAGTTTAAAAGCACAAAAAAGCTAGGCTATCTGTGCCAACCATCTGGTAAAAAGTTAAAATTAAATTTAGTAAAATTCATAAAAGGAAATTAAGGTAAAACAAAACAAAGTTTAAAAGAAAAAACATAGCATAAAACCAATGTTTTCATCTAGTCTAGAACGTTAAGAGAAAAACTACAGTAATACAAGTTGTAAAGAACTTCCTGTAAAGTAATTGTAATTATCATAATTTGCCAGTAAAACCAACAGGTAAGTACAAAAACCACTGTCAGTCACCTGAAGTTGGCTCCACAGAAAACTAAAGAAGCAAAAGCTAGTATGTGTGTGTGTGTGTGTGTGTGTGTGTGTGTGTGTGTGTGTGTGTGTGTGTGTGTGTGTGTGTGTGTGTGTGTGTGTGTGTTTTCTTATAGCAAAGCCACATGGATCTATCTGCTGAGTCTACCATGGGAACTAATCATAATAAGATAGTTTAAAAGAAAACTACTGAAAACAAAATCTAACAGCTCAAAGCTCTGAGAGATTATTCTTGGGACCATGCATATGAAACCATTAACTAAAGAGGATGTACATGCAATAAAATATCTTAAAATTAATTTGAAAAGAAAGGAGTAACTAAACAAATAAATCATAATTAAACTTGTAAAGAAAATATTTTTAGATGAGTAACACTCCAATTTTAAAACGTACAACAACTCCACTTTTACTCTATAGTTAACACCAGCTTCAGGAATAAAGATAGATAAAGGAAGCATAGTCCTTTACTACAGAAGTAAAATTTTCTCACAGTGAGAAAAGGTTAGGGGAAAACCTGCCATGTATTATCATTCAGACAAATACATGACCACATTTGAATATGACAAAAATATAACCAAAACACCGATACTGATTAAAAACTTGGTACAATGAAGTTTAGATTTCATCTTTACAAATTAATCAGAGTAACTCACACACTGGGTGATGATAATCAATTTCTTCTGAAAGTATGCAAGAACTTTGGAAAGTGATATACATTAAAATATACAACTATTTACAAAGAATGAGTCCATGCCACTTAGATGAAAAAACAATGGGTGAAAAAAATGCTTTTATTTGTTGCAATCTGTTGTAATGAAACAAGACTTTAAGAAAACTGTTGTACAAGACTCATAACTCAGAAAAATGTTCTAAGCCTAATTTATTAGTAAACGAAGTATCTAAATTCAAGTTCTAAGCAAAAATTCTACATTAACTATTATTTACATTTTGAGAATGTTTACTGCCTTGAGGAAGTTAAAACTTTAAGAAAACAGTTTATAATTATTCAACATTCAAAATCAGTAAGTCATGAAAACACACTAATTTTTGCTATACTTGGTTTACTGTGGCTGCTTCTCTTGAAGTAAAGCAACACAGAGGATGACATTTGGTCCTTTGGGGCTGTATATTTGCATACCAACCCTTTGCAAAAACATAATTCAAATTCATTTTTAAGAAAATCATGAATACCCTTTTCTAACTCTTGGAAAGTACAGACTTAATACTGCCGAAGACATTTAACCTTTTTGCAATGGTTCAGGGTTCAAAGGCCATGTCACCTTGCAATTGAAATTTTAATGAACTACTATATAAATTTATGTTAAGTATGGAATCGAATTGTTGATTACAATGTAAACTTTGATATAATATACGAGTTCATTTCTAAATTAAAAATATCAAAATATTTAAATAGTATTTTGACATCACTAAAATCTGCAAGTCCCTAGTTTTACACAAATTAGGAACTCAAATAACCGATATTAAAAAGCTAGAATATAAAATTAAAATCTCATATCTCTTTAATTTGCCGAGATATGGCTCATTTAATGAATTATACACGGTAACCCTGTTAAACTCCTTCCACCTTTTGAAACGGTCTCATACACACACACACACACGTCCATAATGGTTTTTCTTGCCATTTTAATCTTTGAAAATGCTACAATATTCTTTCTATCCAAGATGTAAATGAGGTAAGTGTTGTCTTCAGCTGCTCAAAGTTTCATATTTTTAAAAATCTAAGCCAATTTTAGTTACCAAGTTTAATAAATTGCAATGTAAATCTATGGTATCAGTGCAGTTATTTACGATTTATTTGGTCATTGTATATATTAAACTTTTTTTGGTATTTTCAATGTACACAATTTTAAACAACTTAATAATCTCTGTCTAGCAGCAACAGACTTCAAATGTCATAGTAAGATGAGAATTGTTTACTTCTTGATTTATTGTTCAACATTTCAAGAAAATTAAGTTGAATAATTTATTTCTAAATACTACTACTAATAATAATATACATACATACATAATGTATAACAATTGAAATGCAACTATACTACTAAATACTAGTCCAATAAAACAGCCAAGACAGGGAAGTCTAAAGGTCAGTTCCATATTACTGGATATGCAACATGAGTGCACATGCACCTCATCATCGGAAGTAATATACTGTTAGGTACGCATTACTGGAAGGTCAATATAATAAATATATATCTTTCATATGTAATGTTATGAGACTTAAGCTACTTAGACTAAACATTTGTACTTTCATTTTATAAAAAATAGTCATTCTAGCACCAAAAACAATTTTTTATGATGAGATTCATTAAATGAATTACAAGATATAAAGTTTTGCCAAAAAAACAACAAAAAACATTTGATATTATTTAGAAGGTTTTAGAATTATACAAGTAATATGCAAGATTTTGGGATGAAGATTAGTTTTTAAATCATAACATGAAATCCCTTTGCACTCACACTAGTGATGAAACTATTTTCACAAACAATTCTTAGGTAAAAATATCTGATTTTTTGAATACAAAATACTTATAAATCTTTACTAAATATCAACCAAATTTTGTGAAGATACACATGCTGTATTAAAAGTTATAGTGCAAATACATAACATGTGTAAATATGTACATGAACTTGTGTATATTATACCGAGCCCATTGTGAAAAGTTCAATTCCATGAGTTAAACCTACTAGAAAAACTAAAATCCTTCTTTAGTCAAAAGAAAAACACAAGACATTAGCTTATGACTGTAAAATAAACCATGCCTAAAATAATCTTAATAGCAATTCTCTATACCCTTTTGAATAATGCAATATCTTTTCTTTAATAAGGGAACTAAAACTGTACATAATTATTCTAATCATCAGTAAAACATCACTTGAAATATTATCGTTTTTTGAGCTGTAAGTTGCATCCAAAAATATAACTTCTATAGAAGGACGTGAGAAATATGAATGAGCTAATAAATCAAATACAGAAATGTCTGCTTTCTAACGGGTCTTCAGACACTTGCAACAGGACTGTTAGCTGAAAATGTAATTTCTTGAACAGATAAATCCCACAAATGGAAACATATAAACATGATTAAATCTTGAAGTGGTATGACAACAAGTGAAAGCCTGAAATCAGATACATGTAACATACTACTTTTAATAAACATTAACAGAAAATTTCTTTTCATTTAGAAACATTAAGCTGTGCCAGAAATAAAAATTCTTCCTAAAACAATCAAAAGTCTTACCTTCCACTGAGGACTTGACATTGTTGTTTGATTCTTAACAGTTAACTAATTAATCAAAACTCCAAAGTTGGTGGTAAAATGTCAAGGAGTTTCTCACTTTTTGTGCAACTCTTTTGTTACTAAGTACCTTAAGTGTATTTTTCCAAGTCTATATGCCCAGAAATAAAGTTTGTTTTTGATAAAAGACTTTAGATTTTTCTAGATTGAAGAAGTAAATGCCAATAGAAGATGCCTCAGGTTGTCAACAGTGTGTGCATGAAGTGTCAGAGCTTGGGTCCTTATGGGGGTACTTTCTAGTTGCTAAGTGTGCTGAAAAAAAAAAGTGGAAGGTTTACATCATTTCAACTTATTGTTTTAAATTAATACTTCTTTTGACAACAGCTGGTCAAATTGAAAAAATAAGTCATAAATTACTACCGTGTTTCTCTGAAAATAAGACAGGGCTTATATTAATTTTCACTCCAAATTATGACACTAGGGCTTATTTTCGGGGGATGTCTTATTTTGATATATTAAAAAAATGAAGTTGCAAAGTAAAAATTAAAAAAAAAACTATTAAACTAACCATTTAAAATACACTATTATTAAACTATTAAACTAATTAATAATTTTTTTAATTACTTTCCTCTTCCTACCACTCTTAACTAGGGCTTATATTAAAACTATCCCCAAAAATCACACTAGGTCTTATTATCAGAGAAACATGGTATTAATTGCGCTTCAAAATATAACTAGCATGTGACGTACATGTACAAACTAATAGTATTAAGTGCATTTTTATTTCATTCACTTATCTAAAGCTTCAAACCATTGCACTATGCAACTTTTAATGCTTCACTTTCCAAAAAAATAAAAATATTCAATACTCTATAGGCAAGTATACAACTTAATAGAAAAAAACATTTAGGGTTAAGGAACTGTTAACAGCTTTCCACTTTTGTGGCCACTGTGTCACTCAATATTCAAATCTTGAAAGACAACTTTGATGTATAAAAAGTAGAATGTCTGTATCATATTAGATGTGTGTAAATTAATTCTAAAAATTTCACCAATGTCAAATGTACAGAATACAAAGTAGGCTTGACTTTCTTTCTTTGAAGTATGAAGGAATTACAGGTGATTATAATTGTTATAAAATTTAAATACCTACTGACATTAGATATTTTACAGTGGTACATTTAGAATATAAATTTAAGAAACAAAAAATTAAATACTCAGAATAATAATTATACATGGTCTATGTGGATTTAAAACAATATCTTACCTCTATGATAGAGTTTTACTTTAAAACAAAATAACTTTTGATGTTGCATTTCTATTCTTTAATACACATTTTTGCAAAACTCTGTACTTTGTTGCAAAAATTTTTACATTACTTTGACAAAGCACAAGATGCATATTTTGTGAAAAATTACAAGACTTGAATGCTAAACTCAAATGAAGTCAACTACCGACATTTCTCTAATTTTTATAAATATTTAAGAAGTTTTTAAACAATGTTTCAAGTGCGAGCAATTGCTCTTTTTCTTTGCATAAATTGAATCATCGTATTTTGTGTGTTCAGAGAAAACATTTTTGGTTCTCTTCGCGTCTTGTATTTTACAGGCATTTTTGAAAATTTTTAGTCTTGTATTTGACTGAAAAAATACGTTTGACAATTGTTTGATTGAAACAGAATTATTTCTTTCTGACAAGACCTAATTTTCTGCAACAAAGTGCAGCATTATTTGAAAAATACAAGCTATAATTACCAAATTACCTACCTAATTAGATTGTCACTTTGAAACAAACTTAAAATTGCAGTCAAACTTTGAAGATGTCTTCAAAAATTAGTAATAAAAAATAGACCATATAAAAATTATTTGGGTGAGACACTGTCTGTATTCCAGTCCACGTAGAAGTTTTGCATTCAAATCCCAGTTGAGGTGGGATTTTGCGATTTTATTTTCCTAAATGATCATATTTACAGCAAGCTCTTTCAATATCATTATGAATTAAATTTGGGATTTAAGATATTGGTTAACATTTGAATTAAAAGATCGCATATTTAAAGCATCAAATAACCTCAGATTTCATTTCAATTGAGCACTTATAACACCATCTGTGAAATGAAGTCTAAACTGGAATTTAGAATAAAACTGAAAATAATTAAGAAACAGTGCAAGAATGATGATGTTGCTTAGTAAAAGAAAGAAGAGGAAATGGATTGCACAACAGAATCAAGAAAGCTAAGGAAAAAATTAGGATAACTGAAGAAAAAAGTGAACATCTGACATAGCCAAATGAAGCTCCTGAAGAAAAAACCCAAAGAAAACTAATTCTGAAAGACACCAACTTTTATTTATGCTTTTGGTGTCAGTAGGTTTGCTGCACTTTTGCTGCTTTCCCACTGCTCTTCAGCCATCAGATGTTCTTATAGTTCTAGACATACAGGAGTCAATAACGGCCTTGCATTCTCTGATATTAAAGGTTTCATTCCTGGTGTCTACATAATCATTGTAAAAATAAAATTCAAAGCCGACAAGGGACCTACTGGTCTACCTAAACAATCCCATCAACTGTAGTAACATTTAAAGTAAAAACTCCAAAGGCAGCCCTTATCATTCAAATACTTATTAATCCATCATTAAACTCCCTTAAGTTAAATGTATCTACCCCAACTGAAGGCAAACCATTCCAAAGACTAATGAATATGTTAAGAAATAAAGCCTTCATTGCCAAGAATAACTCTCATGCTGCCAAAATTCATGTGCCCTGGTCTTACAATTATACAGGAAAAAAAAAAAAAAGCATTAAGACTATAAATCCCCTTAATTTTAAACATCTAATTCAGATCCCCCATAATTGTTCTTTTTCGAGAGAAAATCTCAGAGGTTTTAACCTATCATTGTGCAACATTTCTATCTCAAGTCTCATCATACTAGCTTTCCTCTCAACACTTTCCAACAATTCAGTGTCCTTTCTAAGGTTAGTATCACAGGACTGAACACAGTATTCCAAATGTGGTCTACCCAATGAATTATATAAGGACAATCTCCATAGACTTGTATTCAATACTTAAGATAAAACAAAATCCTATTTTTCCTGCCACTAGCAATAGAACATTGCTTAGATGGCTTAAGAGACATTAATAAGAACAAGATTTCCTCCATAACACTGTTAACGTTCCTCTCATCAAAATTATACTCTAAATTAAAATTGTATTATCCAACACTCATTACCTTGCACTTATAATTAAAAGCCATCTACCATTTATATGCCCAAAACACCACATAATTAAATCCTCTTGCAAGTCATTTTCTCCATAGCCAGCAGCACATAACTTTAATATCATCAGCAAATTTAAATAATTTATTGGCCATTCCTTTATTTATATCAACGATGTTAACAAGGTCCTGACACTGAACCTTTAAGTACTTTCTTGTAACATTAATCCAGTTTGAGTGAACTTAATTTATAACTCCCACTTTTTTTCCATACAATTACATTTTATCCAATGAGCCAAACTGTCCATCACACTTATGAAAATAACTTATGACATTAATCCAGTTTGACTGAACTCTATAACAACTTCCATTTTTTTTCACCCAACCAGTTTTCTATTGAATGAGCTGATTTGTCCCTCACACCTATAAAAGTAAAAACTTTTTAACAAGCCTTTTATGTGAAATACTATAAAATACTTTCTGAAAAACAAATACACTAAATCTAGACCAGCACCTTCATCTACATAAACAGTAACTTCTTTAAAAAAAATTTAAAAAGATTGGTAAAATAAGATTTTTCTCTCGTAAATTCATAATGCCTATCCAACAAAATGTTGAACATTATTAAATGGCTTTAAAAAACATCTTTTATCAAGTTTTCAAAAACTTTTCCATTGCTAGTATAAGACTAACTGGTCTATAATTATTAGAAGAATTGTTATCATTTCCAAGGAAAAGCAGAATAACATTAGCCAACTTCCAGCCTTCTGCCCCTATTCAAAACCTAGAAAAAACAGTAGCAAGTGCCTTACATATTCCATCCTTAACATCATTCACTTCGTAAATATTATTTGGCTCAAAAGATTTATTCTTCAAAATTCCAAATTTCATTTTTAACAAATACAGAATACTATCCTGTTGAACTATTTCTATCTAAAAACTGTTCAGCATGAGGAATATTGTTTCATCTTCATTAATACAAATTGAAGAAAAATAATTTAATCACCCAGCTATCCCATGATTATCAAATATAAGGCTTCCTGTACCATTCCTTAGAGGCCTCACTCTCATCCAAATTTTGTTTATTCTTAATATACAAGTCCCTTTCAGCCAATTTTTATATATAGTTTTACTTTAATTTCCTGTCCGACCAACTCTATAATCTTCCAAATTTCCATTACTGCAGTCAGTTTAAACGAGATTTTCCAAACCTTTGAGTTATTGACCCTCTGATGTACTTATAAAGTTGTCATCAACCCCAAAATTAATATTTTCAATCAGCACAAAATACAACAATTAAATTACAATTTATTTTTTAAAAATATGTATTTTTTCATCGCTGTGTGAATTTAGATTCTGTGAAAGATTCAAGAAAAAGAATGAACATTATACGCTTGCTGTTGCCACTTGGCATACAGAGGTTGTTTGCATTGGCAAACCTTACCCTTGAGACCATTCTGACCTCCTAGGTCTTTATTCACTCCCTGCACAGTCTCATCAACCCCATAAGATCAATACAACTCTGAAAAACCTTGGTATAAAGTTAAATTTATGATTATTTTTTTTTACATTATTCTTTATACCTTTGTTAGCCAACCTGCACTTTCACTTGCAATTCACCCCTTTTTCTCCAACAAGGAATATCCTTATAATGGCTATTCATGAATTTACTTTTAAACATTTTTCATGTTTAATCAGTATTTCCATTTCATTCAGTTACCTAGTTCTAAGTGACAAATCTCGTCTTATCCCCTTCATTTTTTTTAATCTGAAACCAAAAATCATTTATCTACATAAGCAATAAAAAACAAAACCTATTTGCACAACAACCATCTGCACTTAGAAGTTCCCCAATTTTAACTATCAAACATTTCAAAGTTAGAAAGTAACAATAATTTTATAATAATATTAATCCTAGTAGGTTTCCTAATTAATTGAAGAAAACCATCCTGAACAATTTCCAAAGCACAACTCTCTCATGTGTTTGAAATCTCCCATAATTATAACCCTATTAAAACACTATCATGCTGTAAAGTCTCAATATCATCTAATGGTCTATACAAATTCCAACTAAAAGCTTTCTCCCCCTAAATACTAACTAAAAGAGATTCAACTTCAACATTGTTGATCTTGATGGTCTTCAACTTTAACAGTAAATAACTCATTTTATAAATAAAGCTACTTCTCTTTTCAGTACTCCACCCTTATTAAATAACCTATACCACTATATTTTAAAGAAATTTACATCATCAAAATTCTGTAACTTTAACTGGCTTTCAGTTATTATCCTTACATAAAAATTTTCTGTTCAAACTAGTGCTAGAAGATCACCCATTTTATTAATTATACTTGTAGCATTACAATAATAACGATTATGCTAACAATTAAAACTACTTTTCTACTTTATTAGTATACATATACACTGTAGACAGTCTTGTACATCCAAGCATTTGTGTGTCTCCTCCTTGTAAAGCTGCACATGCAGGCTAAGCTCATCATTCATGTTTGAAATGATAGGAAAACAGCCATGAATAATACTGACAAAATTTTATTTCCCCAGCTGGATATTCTACAATAACTTGTTTGGAATTAATCACATTACCATTAACATTTCCAAAATGTGATCTACCTTACAGAATAAAGATAGATTTACCATGTTATTGTTGCCCAGTTCTTTGCATGATTAAAATGCTCAACAATTACTTTCAATGATGGGCAGTGTAAGTAGCTCAGAGCTTTGGCTCTAAGTAAAACCAAGACCACAACATAACTTTTTCAAAGTCCATGAAATAATCTAAATTGAAAGATTAACATACCTTTCCCATCACTACACATGGGCACTTCTGCATGTTCAAAACTACACTTTTCTCTGCATCTCATTATTCTGGCCCTCACTGCCGTCTAGTACCAGTTCAAAGCTGCCCAACAAGCCAGCCCTTACCCTATTTAAATGTATACTATTCACTCCAAAAAAAGCATCCTTTTCTTATGTAACTAATTTCACAAATACAAATAGACAACCTGCTCATCACTGCATATTAATGCAAGATCAGCACTCAGCTCCAGTGATTACCAACTTGTAATGTTATCCCCACAACGAAGTTACTATGGCCCTTTCATTTAAATACCTTATATCTAACAGTTAACTTCTCTGACCTACCTTTCCCTACATCATTAGCCCTCATATACACTAAAAAGACTGCAACACTGCTAGCACCCTTTACCATATTACCATCTGTATTAGTTATATACTTCATCTCTTTCCACTGAAAGCATAAACTGATTATTTTCTCCCTATTCTTACCATAAACTATCCTATCCATGTGTTTCACTAAAGAATCACCCTCATTAACCTTATTATTTTAAAATAAAACCCACTCCTCAAACTAATATTAAAGAATGAATTCTTAACACTTGCACAATTCTTATCCACTGTAGTCCTGGAATAAATAATCAATGCTAAATAAAAATATTTCAAGTTGCCTACTGACAGTCATGTTTGGCCTCACATTTGATTTAAATACATCACTATTTTATCACTACCTTATCTCCTCTTTAAAGTTTATCTTTGAAACAAAAAGTGACAAACGAGTTTTTATATTACATTTGTGTAATAATATAGTCTAGTTAGCCTGTTTTATCAACTAAAATTCTAGCTAGTCACATTAGACTTGTTGAGCCAAACTATACATAAAAATAATTATACTGTAATTAAAAGTAACACCAAAATCTCCTTTTCATCAATATTTACTCCATTAACTACCAAAGTCAGTACTACACCTATAATAATCACCAAATTTTAATTTTGCATAATTAAATGATAATTCAAACAAGTTACAAACGTATTCAATATTGAGTAGCCATTAAATAATAACAAAAATAAAAATTTCCACTAAAAGTTAAATTATCCTTATTACATAGCTAATACTAATGAACATTTTATTTCAATCTAATATTTAATAGCTTTATTAAGCCATAGCTCAAAACTAGTAGTAGTAATCTAAAAACTAAAACAGATTGCCTAACAATCTGGTATTAAGCTTAATGTCATAACTTTATGCTTAGCTATACCTGTAGTATAAAAACCTAAGTAACCAGTACCAGCTGAACTACCTAAAATATACCAAAATAACATCCCTATACTCAAGTTTAACCTCATAATTTTGATAATGGTCAGATTTCTCATTAAATTTCTCATTTGGGTTAAATATGAAGAATGTTAGCATGCCTTGTCATGAAACTAAAACCAATTCTTAACCAGATGAACTCTTCAACAGAGAAAATTTATAAAGAAAAACAAAACAAAAACAGAGAATGAACTTTGACTTGTAAGTTAAATGAATATATATTTTTTTTATTTTGACTACAAAATGGCCTGTTTGAAATCATAAACTGATACTTTTATCAGCTAATAAAGAAAAAGTGAGCATGCATAACTCTTTACTTATGCAATAAACTTCTTCAGAGCCCCTGTGTGTAAGGGCACTGGCTATTGAGTAGTGATGTAGCCTTCACATTCTTGTCCTACCATGAAATACATGCCAAATGAAAGTGATTTTTCAAACAATTAATGGTGCTTGTCTCATCTCCTATTTTTCAGAATAGGAGGCTTATTTATGTAATGATTAGTTGCTTCAAAAACCTGAAAGAATTACAATGGAACACCTCTCGATATTTTCCATTATTCCTCCAATGAAGAAAACTTTGATGAACCTTGCAACTGCCCCAACATGTTATTTACTAGGCATTAAAATCCATTTATGGTTATATTTTGCCACATTTCTGTGAAACATTTCAAAAAAATTATCTAAACTTTTGATTTCAATTATTCCGACACATATCCACAAAACAAAAAGGGAAAATACTTTATAAATCATACTGTTTCAAGCAGAAAAAAATTGTATCTATTATATGCATTCCAGTTATTTCAAATACAAAACACAAATGATGAAATTTAAATTAATTTTCTATTTCAAAGTTAACTAGTTCACAGGGGAAAGTACACGGTCACAAAAAATCACAGCGATTATCTTTACCATGTGGGTTTTTGACTCTGATAAGGAGATGCGACATGTTTACTAGAGGCCATTAGATACACGAATTTGACAAACAAGTACTAAAAATCTTACCACATCTTTAGTAATAGTACTAAACAACGACTCGAAAGTTAGACTATAAAAATCAGCATAAATAATAATGGGATTACTGCAATCTACATGATAAGGTAGTCTTAATCACAGGCTTAGTAGAAACTCCTCCTAATCTCACGTACCAATTGCATATAGAAATATAATAGAAATTAAGAAGTTCATCAACAATTTAATTTAAAAACACAAACAGCAATTATAACTGCCGTACTAATAATAGATTTATTTACCTCGACACAGCACGCCACCGTGGACAAGCCGCCATTTTGGTTGCTGTGTTAAATTTAAAAAAATAAAAATATGCTTCTATGAAAAAAATATATTAAAAAAGTAGAGACAAAAAGGTTTTCTGCCTGTAAATTGGTCTCAAGAACATGTGACAATGACATTTATACTCAACATTCTCTTGTGTATATAACGTAGCTGATTTGAATGTCAGGGGAACTTTTCTTCATTTTTAAAGGCTTCAATTACAAAGTATATAAATTGATTTATTTCAATATATAAGTATTTAACCTTCAAACATTTATGTATTCGAATATTTCCCATATATATATATATATATATATATATGAATATAATGAATAATAACAAAATACTATTATAAAATTTTAGTTTTATTTTAAAATCTAACAATTTTGAAGAAAACACAGTAAAACAGTTATAACGCATGCAAGTTATCTATTTATTTATTCACGGATAAACAAGCAAGTCTTTCTAAACGCCGGCCCTCGTCACTCTTGTTCTGTTTGTCCTGAAACCACTCTTATTTGCCCGGCATGGCCAAGCATGTTAAAGTGTGCGATTCGTAATGTGAGGGTCGTGGGTTCTCATCCCGTCGCGCCAAACATGCTCGCCCTTTCAGCCGTGGGGGCGTTATAATGTACGGTCAATCCCACTATTCGTTGGTAAAAGAGTAGCTCAAAAGTTGGAAGTGGGTGGTGATGACTAGCTGCCTTCCCTCTAGTCTTACACTGCTAAATTAGGAACGGCTAGCACAGATAACCCTTGAGTAGCTTTGTGCGAAATTTAAAAACAAAAAAACAATTCTAAACGTCACGTTTCAATCAGTTTAGTCTGTATCAACAGATAATAAGCTTTAGTTTACTTGTTATTAAGCGCAAAGTTAATAATATTGTGAAACTCTTGTCATACAATTCAATGTATGATGCTTTTCTTCGATTTTTATCTCTTAAACCCTTTCTGGGCCAACTTTCTTTCTCTGAGGAATATATTTAACATGAATATTGAAAAATTATCTTTAAAAATTTTCAACACCTGAGCAGTGTCGCCACATAACTAACCTGACCAATTAACAATAGATAATTCTTGTTGCATCATTTGTTACCAAATACCTTTATTCTTTATCTCCATCTGCAGCAAAACATTGAACCTAATAAACCATTTATTATTTGCATTCAGATGTTCTCTAGTTCCTACCCTCTTGATCATTTCTATATTTGAAATTAACAATAAATTTAAAATAACATTGTTTCTGATAGGTTCCTTGACTATTTGGTAAGTAAATAAAGTAATCCTGAAAGATTACAGATACAATCAGATACAATGTTTTTTTTTATTTATCGATTTTTAAAATTGAATGAAATGCTGCATATCTTAAAACATTTAAAATATTTGGTACGGCACCATTGAAACGTATTTCAATTTGTAAATTTACATATTTCACCAAGTCAAAGTAAAAATCATCAAAAGATATATGGGGTGGTAAGATCAAAGGCAACGATTGTATATCGTCCCAAGTATTCGTCGTATCCTATATCAATTCCTTGATCTTAAAATTGTTTTCCTCTTGCACATCCCCCCCGCTAGTACAGTGGTATGTCTACGGACTTCCAACGCTAAAATTAGGGGTTCAATTCCTCTCGGTGGGCTGAGCAGATAGCCCTTTGTGGCTCTGCTATACGTAAAACACACACACCTCTTGCACTAAATATTTAGATCCTTTTTAAGAACTTAAAATGTAGTAATATTTTAATAATTTTAAGAGCCTGCAGGATTACACCGGTAACAATACTTTAAGATCAGTTGAACTGCTAAAAACAACTCTGTTTTACGTGTCAGAGACTTTAGTCATTAAAACTTTAAATTTTTCTTTACGAGTAAGACGAAGTGCGCATGTCACGACTTTTTTGGAATTATATTTAAAATTTAACTAAATTACTTTATTAACAACATATACAACAATTAGCAAAACTATTTAACTTCTTCAAGCTGTTATGTTTTATTTATACATGGATGATATGATACGCGTAAACATTTTCAAAATACAGCTGTAATAATATCGTATTTTAGATTTATCAAAGCTGACTAGATAACCTAAAGTAATCCAAATAGTTCAAGTTTAACATAACGTCAATTGAAATTTGAAAATATAAGAGAAAATAAGCACTGCACGTTTGTAATTAGTCAAATGTAATCGATTAATTGTACTATTGTTTATAAAATTTCAACAAAAGGCCCAGTTTCAGTAATAACTCTGTGAATCGTTGGTATACTTTCCTTCCATCATTAGTTCAGTTATATTCTTATTTGCTTTAAACGCAAGTTCATCTTCTTCCTGGGAAACATAAAATATTAGGAGCAATTTTTGTATTAACATACAGTCAAAAGAAATTGCTTCTCAAATGGCAGCACGAAGATGCTGGTTTAAGGAAGGTTGTTTTATTAACCTCTGATTGGTCTAAAACAGAAATACATTCATTGACTGATCTTCATATTCTCATTTGCTATGTTGGTGATGCTTTTGGTTCTACTCATGTTACTCTGATACATATATTGTTGGTTCTACTGTCTCATCCTCCGAACACCAGCCTAAGTATTGAAACCAACTTGGCG
This sequence comes from Carcinoscorpius rotundicauda, assembly GCA_011833715.1. Taxonomy (NCBI): domain Eukaryota; kingdom Metazoa; phylum Arthropoda; class Merostomata; order Xiphosura; family Limulidae; genus Carcinoscorpius; species Carcinoscorpius rotundicauda. The sequence goes on from CM022395.1 coordinate 57,508,438, forward strand.
AGTTAGTCATTGACCCTCCACAAAAACAAAGTGAGGAATGTCAGGACACACCACAATACTGTTTTTGCAAATATCGGTAATGTATGCATTGTCAAAAAAGGAAAACTTAAAACTTGGCAACATTAAAATATTTCAACATCTGTTAATCCTCATCAAAAAACGATTGACATGGAATCTTCTCTGTTGGCTCTAGTAATAATAGTTTCAGAAGCCTCGTCTGTCACCCTTTAACAAAATTATTTAACTAACTTATCTTCAGGCCCGGCATGGCCGAGCGCGTTAGGCGTGCGACTCGTAATCTGAGGGTCGCGGGTTCGCATCCGCGTCGCGTCAGACATGCTCGCCCTCCCAGCCGTGGAAACGTTATAATGTGACGGTCTATTCAACTTTTCGTTGGTAAAAGAGTTGGCGGTGGGTAGTGATGACTAGCTGCCTTCCCTCTAGTCTTACACTACTAAATTAGGGACGGCTAGGTGCAGTGGGCTAACAACCTACTCACTTAAAACCAGCCTGTTACAGAAACCGCAGTGATTGTGGCCTTATGTTCCCTAAGGAATTGAGTGGCAGATGATGATGAAGTTATCTTCAAAAAAATATTCTCGTTGAAAGGAAATCCTCTATCTTCTTCCTTCTCCATAAACCTCTTTTAAAATGGCGTCATTGACTCTACAAGTTACATGCTGCAGACTGAATCAGTTCCTATAATAATGCAACATCAGATAGGGTTAATATGCAACTCGACGAGCAAATCAAGACCACAGTTCACACATTCTCCAGTCGTATGATCTTCACAGAAGTTTCTTTTCAATATAAATTAATTCAAGACTACAAATATACCTACGTTACTTGAGACAGGTAGTGCATTTCAACATTTTATAGTGATAAGTAAATTTCGTTGAGTTTTTCTCTGCCATCGCCACCAACTGCAAACAGTCCGCCTACAAGGGAAATGTCACGAGAATGTAGCATACCACCATATAATGTCACAAAAATCAGTGCAGTCGATATAACTGGCACATAATTCCAATTCATCCTAGCAAATGTTTTGGTTTTATAACAGAGACGCTCAGAAATGTCAGTTTATCTTCAGCCCCGCTCGTAAAATAAAGGTTAGATGCTACTTACATAGAGTGATGACAATAATTGAGGATATGGTAAATATCGTGTTACTTGGGATAGGTCTAAGTTTACATTAGACGGAAAGTATAAAAGGATGGAAAGCTTGGATGGTCGATAATGGTAACTAGGGGTTCCATCGGCGAAGGAGACCAAGACTGTAGCGAACTCTTGGATTATGTGGTTATAGCTTACAAGATAGCAAACTGATTTATTATGACAATGACTTTAAGTTAAAATTTTCTTTAAAAATGTTTTTAGTTTCGTTCTAACTTTAACTTTACAATTAAGTTTTAAATTAGAAGGCATTTCTGCATGGTATAGAACACAGGATTAAACGATTCAAGGCGATAATTTTACTGGGGAAGTACCCCAAAATAACCCACTTTCGTGGCCAGAATAGAATACTCTTACGATGCTGAAAAGTAGCTGAAAGAAAAGGCAAAGTTAATAAAACATAAGCAATATTTTATAGATCTCATGGGACAAAATATGAAAATTAAAATTGGATTAGGTGGATAATCTTGCGAGGGAAAAGGCGTCATAGTAATCATCAGTTATCATGATCAGACACGGATGGTTTCTGGAGGATGCTGAAAAGATGGAGCAGCTAGGTGAAGATTGACTGAATATTTTATTGGTCGTGTACTGAGCGCAGAAATGGTCTGGAGTTTTTGTCTTTCTTGACGATCCAGGTTAGGATCTACTGATTGGATGTTCGCTAGTTACCGAAATTGAACGTCATACTACCTGTCGTTGTGCGTATGGTGTTGCACTGGGCCGTGGTAGTTGTTAACTTCGAGATTGGTGGTGTATGAGTGAATTTGATGCTGTTGTTTTTGTCAGTAGACTGACGCCTGCGATCGTCTGTAAAACAAATAAAGTAGTATTAATGGTAGATGAGACCGTGTGTGGCGACATGGATATCTTTGATGGTGCAAGAAGTGAAAGAAATAGCCATTAGCTAGAACACAGTCAGCCACTAGTTTGGTGGTGGTTACTACTTTCATAAACTGTGTGAGGAAGTCTGTAATTGTGGACTGGATTAAGTCATATGGAGCTTAGATTTGATGGTTTCTTCAGTAGAGTGCTGAATATCTGTTGGGTAGACGGAAGGGCGGACGTTCCAAAAAAAAAGAAACGAAATTAGTTTGGCTTTCATGAGTGGAACACCTAGCATTTATGTCAGCATTCCAGGATCCAGAGAGATAAGTGTGGTCGGTCAGGGTAGAGGGCTAGAGGAAAACTCTGCCTCGACGGAGGATTCTGGTATTTCTCGGGTCGTTAGACACTCATGGCTCACCATGGTTGATAAAGGATGTAGTTTGACGTTGGGTAAAATTCAGTGGTAATCCACTAACATTTACCGGAGAAATCGGCGAGATAATCAACGAAGAACTCGTTGACTGCAGAGAAATCTTGGCAGCAATCACTTCACACATCTGATCAGTTTACCTGAAAAAAAATTTCCACATAATGGAATTATTGAAACCTTAAAAACAACTTCTTGTAGTTGCAAAACGAATATCACAGTTGAGTGTGAAAACTTAATTATTTAAACTCCAAATAAAATTTCAATTAATATTTGCTGTCTGTTTAATCTAGGCTTTATTTGAAGAATATAAGCATCTACCTTACCAACAGTCTAGTCTCATTTTCGGTTTTACCAATTACTTTAAATATACTGGGAGTTGGGACCCCATTCAATTTATTTCATGCATTCCAAACAGTGCTTGAACTGTTTTTGCAGAGAAAACAGCTGCTCAACATTTACTTACCGTTTAGGTAATCGAACTATACCGAAACGAATGTTCTTTACCAAGAAACAGGAGCCAGAGCATCAGGGCCTCTAAATAGGATTTGAGGATCCAACTTCATTGTAACCTTAATATTCTGCAAGAACATTTTCATTAAGGTCAAAATGTTTGTATAAGTTACAGAGCAAGGAAAATTAAATGTAGTTTTTGCAGTCATGTCATGGAAATGACCCTTTATGTAAAACTAATTGTGCTAATTGAACCAGCAGCTTTGTACGCTAAACAAAATGGTATTGGTGCGGAATATAAATATAAATATTTTCAGGTATCACTTAAACTTCTTCAACAAATTAATGACATCAGGCATACAAAGAGTTCTGCTAATGGAATAATATTACAGAAATGAATTTACAAAAGTATTTGATTCTATGGTATTAGAAAGAAAGGACAAGATATCTAGTATTGAATACGTGCTCCCATCATTCTTAAATGGACTGAACCCAAATACTAAATCATTGAAAGGATGTTACATCACAGTTGTATAATCATTCTTCCAATAAACTTCCAACCCCTTCAACATTAGTTGAAAGTAAAATGTCGTTTCGTTTATTTTGAATTTTGCGCAAAGCTACACGAGGGCTATCTGCGCTAATCGTCCCTAATTTAGCAGTATAAGACTAGAGGAAAGAGAGCTAGTTATCATCACACTTCGTCAGCTCTTGGGCTACTCTTTTACCAACGAATAGTGGGATTGACCGTCACAATATAACGCCCCTACCGCTGAAAGGGCGAGCATGTTTAGCGTGACGGGAATTCAAAACCGTGACCCTCGGACTTGGTTTTGGAATCGCGTGCCTTAACCGCCTCACCAATAAGGAGAGAACAACGTTTTGACTTTCCTAGGTCATTTGTAACCTGGAGATGACCTATGAAAGTCCTAACGTTGTTCTCTCCTTGTCAATAAAAGTGTTAATACCCATTCCAGCTGTTCAGAGATATATTTTAATCAGTATGCAGTCCTTTTTGAAGCTAAAGAGAATTTAGATTAATTGTTCACAGAACATATTTAAACAGAATGTATATAAAACTTACTTACATTGTGAGTAGGTGTGTAATTCTCGTGAAAGTTCTTTATGAAATTGAAACTAACTGGTAAGATAGTTTTGTCTTAAATGATCCCAAAATTACGTAGTTCTAACTTTACTTTAAAAGACAAAATGGTACCAACTCCTCATTTCAACGTCATAAAGTAAATGAAAAGGTTCCTTAGTGTAAATTATTACAGTTCAGAATATGACAAGGCATTTGAACCTTTAAATGAGCATAATTGTTTTGAATGTCATAATGTTTCTCATAGTGATGAAGTCTTGAAAGTTAAACTCATGGTTTGTACTGTTTGTAACAGATGTTATAAATCTGTCGAAAAAATCACACAAGAATGAACAGACATGAATCAAGGAATAATATAAAAAAACAACATCTTTATGTGATGATTTTTACCAGCGTAAAAATACTTTTCTCATCATTGGCACTTTGTTTTTCTTAATTTTACGCAAATATACTCGAGTGCTATCTGCGCTATCCATCCCTAATTTAGCAGTGTAAGACTAAAGGTAAGGCAGCTAGTCATCACCACCCACAGCCAACTCTTAGGCTACTCTTTTGTCAACGAATAGTGGGATTGGCAGTAACTTTATAACGTCCCCACTGATGTTTGGCGTGACAGACATTCGAAACCCCGATCCTCAGACCCTGAATGTAGCGCCCTAACCATCTGGCCTGTTACTGGCAAAAATGAAAAATGTAATCCTGAATTTCATTGATATGTAAAAATCATATGTGTGGGTTGTAAGTCGTGTGGCTTAAATAACCATTTCAAATATTCGTCAAACAAATACTTATTTTCTAATTTCCAGACAGATCAGGAAACCAAAATTCATGAGGTAAATTACTGTTCATTTGAAGAATACTGTCGATTCTTGTTTTAGAAAGAACGCACAAATTATAAATTTATACTAAATAATATGAAAAATTTAGAATGAAATTTTATCCTGTATTATCTTATTTGTCTAGGAATAAATCCCGAAATTATTATAAATGGTGGAAAAAATGTGCTTTTGGTTGTTAAAAGTCTCAGAATTAGAATAATTTGCAATTAACATTTTATACCTATGCCTTTGTCATTGTTTCCAAAAACTTTTCCATTAAAATAAATATAAAAATGATATTCTTCTTATCTTTTCAATAAAACTTTAAGTTAGAAATATAGAGAACCTATACTGGATGCCAGTGTTTTTATTATCCTGACACCATGTCCGTATTCATAATACAAAAGTTCCTGGATTGTCACTTTCAGCAATAAGAGGAAAAATACATCTTTGACTTTCCAAAGTAGATTCACAGATAAGAGAGAGAAAAAACATCAATGTTTATTTTTATCAATTTTTGTTGTTCTCTTGAAAATTGTGTTGAAATTTGCATTTATCGTTTTTTATTTTTATCTTTAGATACTGTTGATCAAATGTAGATATATTTCGATGGTGCTGTCTTCAATCCAGAGAAAGATTACTCACAACTTGTGATGTTGGTTCGTTCATGTACACGACTGTTGTTTCCATATGTATGACTGGATTCAAATGGAGGTTTATATAACTACAGTCGATAGCTCTGATACCTAATCGTTAATATTTTACTACTAAAAAGTACAGCCAAGTAAATATTCAATGGTTATATTATCTACAAAAACCCAGTGAAGTAAATATACCACATGTTCATAACTGTGAAGTAAAACAAATCTTAAACTATAGAGTAGAACGCTTCTGCATGGAATAAAATATATACGAGTTTTGCGGGTGCCACTAACATGGCTGTAATAAATGTTATGACATTGACACAAAGAATGTTGTTCTAAATGGACCCATGTGGTTTATTTGATAAATAGAAACTATCGAGAACTTTAGTATAGTAGTTCATAACAATATTGGAGATAATGTTTAAGAAAATGAAGTTTAATTATACAGATTTAATGAATTTCTTTAGCGACGAAGCAGTACTTTCATGCCTTGATCTACCATGTTTCTTCTATGGAGGGAAAAGCAACGTGACAAGAGCTTTATGAAATATTTTGTGCAACAGAAAGCAATTTTGAGATCAAGAAATCGATATAAGATATGACGAATGCACGGGACGATATACACTTGTTGCCTTTGATCTTATAGTCTATCTATCTTCCTCAGATTTTTAATTTAACTTTGTGAAACATGGAAATTTGCAAATTGAAATACTGTAAATGTTCTAAGATATGCAGAATTTCATTCAATTTTAGAAGTCTGTAAGTCTAGAAACATTGTATCCGATATGTAAAAGCTATGAAATTAGAAATATATTTCATACTCACACAAGATTTATGTACATAAAAAAGTTTGAGAGCATATATTTACCAGTGATTATCAACTTGGCCATGCAGGAAAACAGTTATAATGGTCAACCTCGATCCGAGCCGTAAACTCTGTAGTCACTATTGGGTTTACGTTTACTTTCGATGAAATCAAAAAGTAGAATATTTTAACCCATCAGGATAACCTTCATATAATATAAAAATAAAAATCTTCGTGAAGAAGAACTGCGAAGGGTGAACTTACAACCAAGACGTACTTTAGTTCTCAGAGTATTTACAATATTGTATATACTGTGTTTATTATCGTGGTCGACGCGTTGAAACAGAAACTCCTGTCGAAATTTGGACCCCACAGATATAATAACGATATATTTGTTCATGATTTTCTTGTGAAACGTTGCCATGTGAATACGTCCTTAGTAGCTGGTTTTTAAACATTAGTGTTAACAATAGACTACGGGTATTTGATACTCAATATTTATTGTCAGACCATAATTATAAATACAGTGATTAAAACCAATATAGGAGTTAAGTGTTCACAGCTGTTACATGTATTGAGTGCAAAGTGTGGGTTTTATTTAGAAACTTGAGACTACCATATACTTTAAGATAACTAGTGATGAACATATGCAATTTATATGTAGCGTTTCTTGGTTGGAGGAGAAGTTAGAGGCTATCCTAATAAAGTTGAGGCAATAGATAAAGAGAAATGACAGCAGGATTTTAAAAGGAGCTTAAATTTTTGCATGCAAGGGATAAACCAACTAACAGTAACTTTCAGGAAGGTAAAACGAACAGTATCAGAGTAAAACGTAATAAAGTTAGTTACAATGTGCCTGTTATGTTGAATCTGAAGATGAAGAACAATTGAATGGAAGAGAAACCAAAGGAGGATATAGTTATAGGCGATTCTTTGAATAGACATGTGTGTACAATAACCAGTGTGCTAAAGAAGGAGAACAGAGTAAGATTATGCTACCCAGTGACACACATGGAGGATATAAGTGACAGATCAGACAATGTGATGAAGAGAGCCTGCAGAGATGCAGTTAGTTATAGAATCATTTAATGAAAAATGCCAAAAGTTAGTTTTTTCATAGATACTGCCAAAAATTAATTGTGTGATGAAGCTATAAATATGTCACTAGGGTTAAGTGCTAGGTTTAAGGATAAGCAGATATTCTAGTTGACGTATGGGATCAGTTCAGCGAATACAGGGAGTTTTATTGTAATGGATGATTTACATTTACATAAGGTAGGGGCAGGCTTGCTACATCCTATTGTAATTGAAAATATTAAAGATAATAGTATGAAGATTAACTCCATTACGGTCTGTATCAGTGTATAAAAAGGGAAAAGCTATTTAGTGGGAATTTCTTAGAGATCACCAGATGATACTGATGTAATAATTGAGAATCTCTACAATGCGATTAAGATTTAAATTGTTAGTGAAATAATAATTTTGGACGATTTTAATTTTAGGCATATATATTGGGAACTGCTAAGGTCAAACCATGAAGACAAATGTTTTGGAATCTTTTCAGGATTACTTTATTTATTTATCAAATGGTCAAGGAACCTATCAGAAACAATGTTATTTTAGATTTGTTGTTAATTTCAAATATGGAAATGATTAAGAGTGTCGGTGCTAGAGAACATCTGGATGCAAATGATAATTTGTTTATTAGGTTCAATGTTTTGGTACCAATGGAGATAAATAATAAAGATATTTTGGTTACAAATTTAAAAAAAAAATGTTTTGAAAGGATGCAACAAGAATTATCTGTTGTTAATTCGTCGGGTTAGTTATGTGGTTAGACTGTTCAAATGTGGAATATTTTTAAAGATAATTTTTCAATAATCATGTTAAATATATTCCTCGGAGAAAGAAAGTGGTAGTAGGAGGTAAAAAAGAACAAGTTGGCTCAGAAAGGGTTTAAGAAATAAAATCGAAGAAAAGCATCATAAATTGACATGTATGACAAGAGTTTCACAATATTATAGAAGATACAAAAATTGTAAAACAAGAAATTAGAACATCGGAAAGGATGTATGATAAAAGACTGGCTGGAAATTTAAAAAATAACAGTAAAGATTTCTTTACCATAAAGGGTAAACAAAGTGTAAGAATGCTGTTAGTTAGGACCCTTCAAGTGTGATATAGAAAGCTTAGTATATCGTGATTATGAGATGGCTGGGTTACTAAATTCTGTTTTTCTTCGATTTTTATTTACTAATATTTAAGCAGTATTCCACGTTTTGAACAATTGATCGATGTAAACGAATTTGAACTAATTTACTGAATAAAAAATTGGACTGGTTAAGAGAAACATTAGAAGATTAAAGAAATGATAAGACTTCTAAGTCAGATCACATTTCCCTTATGGTTTTGAGGGAGGTTAAAGATTGGATGGGTGGGACATTTACCACTATTGTTTATCAGTTTTTAAACATTTGTCAAAAACCAGAGTTCTGAAAGTTAGCTAAGGTATATTTTCTTTTCAAGAGATGTAATACAAATTGTCTCAGTGAATTTAGACCGATTAGTTTTACACCAGTTGTGGGAAAAGATTTGTAAATTCTGTCAAAAGAGAAAATGAACTGAAGATGAGTTTTAATTATAAAAAATGAAAAATGTTACATGTGAGTATTAATAATTTTATTATAAGTAAAGTTTGAATGGGAATGGCCCTGTCAATATCATGAAAGAAAAGGAGTGTGGTTGAATGATTGGTCAGTCTCCCTTTAAGTAGTGAGATGTTGCTTGTGATAGAGCAAATAAAAATTTATATTGTTTCTTCATAAATATTGAATATAAGTCTAAAGAGGCTATGATTTCATTGAATTAGTCACAAGTTTAGTAAGATTTGAAATATTGTGTTCAGTCTTGGGCACCTTACCTTAAGAAAGACATTGAATTATTGAAAATAGTTCATAGAAGGGTTACTAGTACAGTGTCTGAGATGAAGGGGTTGTCATACGAGGAGATATTAAATCCTCTGAAATTGTTTTCTCTTGCTGAAAGAAGAGTTATGGTAGATCTGATTGAAATATGGTACACAAATATAAGTTTTGACAAAGTAAAAGTCATATTCAGCTCATACAGTTTCAATTTTCCAAGAGAGTGGTTGGCGTTTGAAATGGGTTACGTTCAGATGCTCAACAGCTGACTATAATTCTTAAAATTGTTTTAATTTAGTCTGGAGAATGAAGCAGCTTTGATGGACAGATAGGCTATATACTGTTCCAAAAAGTTATTTTTAGTAAACGTGTCATGTTGTGTATGACACCATCTCTCCATCTGATTCCTACATACATCTGCCTGCGTATTGCACAAGAGCTGGAGTAACTAGTTATGCATATTATATTTTGTTTTTCATAGCTATTACATAAAGTTAGAAGTTGCATGGAAAAAACTAAAAATATAATAAATGTTCGATCATACAAAAATATTTTTAATGAGCAGCAGTAAACTAGAGTTTATAATTTTTGTTATAATTTGAGTAGAAAGTTTCTGTATGCAATGTTCTATATAACCGTCTTTTCTTGGATAATGACAAGAGTTACATAAAATTAGAAATATCTTTCTTATACTCTATTCAAACTTTGTTGTTTTTTCACTGTTTATGTTGTTTTCAACAGTGATTTATCTTTAAAGCGCTGCCAACCACGTAAGATCTGTTGCCAAAATCAGTTACATTGTTTAATTATTCTGGTTGTAGGGACTAAAACCCTTTAGTCTCAGTAAAACTTTATACATGCACAAATGCCGGTATGATTCAGTTTATTAACCAACACAATTTTGTTACATACATATATACAGTAAAGAATAGAATTTAAGTTTATTTTACATCCGTTTTTTCTCAGTGTTAATCTGCACTTATGTGTATATGCTACGACTTAAAGATTAATACTGAGAAACAGCGGATGTAAGATAAAATTTTGTAACACACATATAATACAGTAAAGAATATAATTTAAGTTTATTTCACAAAAGTTAAATAATGAAAACGCTTGCGATGCTCGATGAACTTTTTTCTATATTTTTAATTCCCATTCCGTTTTGAACGAGGTAATATTGCCGACAATATTCTGTTTTCTTTATTATCAGGTCATCTACCTCTTTGACGTTTTGTTCTTTTACATTCATTCTGTCCACCTCTTAAAATCTCATCATCTGGGTCGAGAAGGCCAGAGAGAAAAATCGATGATTAATAATCCCTCATCCGGGTTACAAATGTTCCTGAAACCAACAAAACAATATATATATGAATAGTGAAATATTTGTAGTAAATTTCCATTGTTATTGCATATCACCTACCCAACTAAAATTCATCCATTAACATCTAACTTGATTTGTTCGACTATGCTTGTCAAAATACATGAAAAAGTAGATTGCGTTTTTTTTACAGGTAAGTATTTCCCACACTAACAATTCAATGTTTTTAATATATTAATTATATATCAGTTACATTGAAATTTATTCAACTATTTTTGCCAGAAAAACAAGTGATAACCCATCGTGGCTTAAAGCAACATCAAATAAATTAAAAACATGCGGAACAGCGAATTACAATTATATAGGCGTAATTATCCCATTTCTTTTAATGAGGTTTGTTGTATAACTATTAGTATTACAACGTGTCCTGGAGCAAATGGGTTATTATTAACCATGCTCAATATCGCATCCTTTTTCCCTGACTTATATCTCAAATCACAAACATTTTTTTCAGGCTTTTAACTACTGAAGAGAGGCAATACATAAGGTCATATCGAATAATTTTATGTTTTTTCCTGTTGAAAATGTTAAGTGGACAGGGCTTGACCTTAGAGTTAGCAGAAAAGGAAAGTTGACCCGCGTGTATTATAGTTCATGTCTCACCGCCACAAGAAGATACTTTAATCTTTAAGGCTGTGGGCATGCTTTGAGAGTGAAGGTCAAATCACACTTATTCGGTCAGAAAATAACGTTTTAAGAGTTGGATTGTTTATTTGGATTAAAGCACAGATACACAATGGGTTATCTGTGTTCGACCCATCACGAATATCAGAACCCAATTTTTAGCGGTGTGGGCCCGCAAGCATACCGCTGTGAAATTCGTGGGTGCAACAGTTGTTGTTGGGTGTAATTCCGTGAATAATTCCCATCTATGTCATCAGTCATGCTCAGTTATCCCACATAGGACTTTGAGTGAAAAATATGCTAAAACACAAATTAATCAATTTGTTAAGACAATTCGATGTTAAGCTGTGTATGTGCGTGTTTTATGCTAAGGGACTATCTGCGCAATGTTCACCATAGCTATTTTCCAAACATTATTTTGAAACCTTCTTTCTTTAACACAAAAGGTAGAACTGGTAAAGGTAAATTGTAAAAAGTTTCAGTTAAGATATAAAACATTTAATCTGTATATCATTTCAAAATCAGTTAATACAGGTGATTTTTACTTTTTCCTAAAATAAAAAATAACTGATTGATAAAATATTATGTAGCGCCGAAACAAGCTTCGTCTTGATATTTAGTTACGAATTTGCTCGACCACATAATTGATTTCAAAATACAATAACAGCAACTTCGACATGAGGTGAATTCTGACTTTTAATAACTACATCGTTTGAACCTTTAACATGATACCACCACCAGTTAAAATTGTTGTAATTCTATTTTCAAATTAACGATTGCTTTATTTTATTTAAGATTATGTCATGATCATTGCCAAGATAATGTTGTTTCCCCTATAATCAATTAACCTGAAAATAACAAAAATCCTTTCATCTTTGGTTAGATTTGCATCGATGAAATATATTCAAAAAATTGATGCTTACTGAAGGGTCCTCTAATGTGTTTTGTTTCAAGGGTAGGTTAAAATAAAATTAAGAGTAACAAATGTTTTTATTTCATGTTTTTCAAGTTCACGTGTGATGCCATGTTGGATGTTACAGAGTTCATTATTATTCTCATGATTCATGGCATGTGCACGTTTTACTAATGTCACGGCAATACAAATCATAATGTTAAATCTCATTTATATCAGATCATTGTTTGTTTATTTTTTATTAATTTCGTGCAAAGCTACTCTAGGACTATCAGCACTAGGCGTCTCTAATTTAGTAGTGTAAGATGGCAGCTAGTCATCACCAACCACTGTCAATTCTTGGGCTACTCTTTTACCTACGAATAGTTGGATTTACCGTAACATTATAAAGTTTCCACCGCTGAAAGGGCGAGCATGTTTGGTGTAACGGGGATTCGAACCCGTGACCCTCAGAATACCAGTCAAACGCCTTAACCCTTCTAGCCATGCTGGACCATGACATAATTTTAGTGCTTTCAGACTGAGAAAGGAACAGAGAAGAAAACAACTGTACGGCGGTGCAAATGGTAAAAACAGGTAATTCCTATAGGCGGTCCAAGGAAATAGTAATAATAAAAACACACGATATTCTGATACAAATAAGAGGACGCTTACCTTTGTTGTTTCCCACCTTTCTCTGAGCGGTAAAAAATCAGTATGGCTTATTCGGAGGTTTTGTTACTTCCACTACATGTATTCCATCCAACAGAAACTGAACTAACCGACCGCACGTGTATTCGAAAAGAGGTAGGGAATTTTTTTTTAGAATCCTCAGACGTAGGGTGACTTAAATGTGGTTAATACGTCATGTGAATAAATAAGTTAATGTACAGATTGACATTTTCATTTTATATCAACATGGATGAAAAAGTTAAAACATTCAATTACTGTTATGTCAAGTGGACGATAGTAACAAACATGAAAACACGACATGATTGTTAAAAAAGTTCCACTGACATATATAATATACAAACTCCATACAATTTAAGCTTTGATATGAAATGAATATTAAATTAATAATCATAGATCATCCAAAGTGATGTCAAAACCACTGTATTTTTCATATCTGAAAAAAAAAACACGCTTCTTTGAAACAGATCTTTACTGAAGTTAAACTTAACATTAATTTATTCTAATCTCTTCTACCTGGACAGTCCAACATATATATATATATATATATACCGTAAATCTTCGTGTATACGCCGCACCTGTGAACCTAAAATTTTGTTCAAAAGTTTGGGGTGCGGCTTATACACGCAGTCTAAAAATTATATCTGTAAACTTCTCACTACAACCGGGGTTAAGGTACCTTTTAGAATGTGCAAATGCTAAAAATAATTTATTCAACAATAAGATACTAGGAAATATTCAGTACTTGTACTCACGTAATGGGGTCATTAGTCGTGGTCACTGTCATGCGACATCTCCAACACTTGATTCCATTCGTCCGGTAGAATTGTATCGTCGTACGGATCGAAGTCCTTGGAATCGGAAGGTGGAGTTTCTTCTTCATGCTCCCATAAAACATCATCCTCTGTTCCATCCATTGCATTGCTGATGCAACATTTCTTGAAGTGTTAAATGTGTTGAATGTGTTAAATGAATGGAAAAACGTTTGTGGGGATGGATAAAATTAGTGTGGCATGGCGGGTGCGGCTTATATACACTGTATACCTATAACCCAAAAAACAACCTTCAAAGTTTGGGATGCGGCCTATACATGGTGGGGGCTTATACACGAGGATTTACGGTATATATGTGTATAGTCAAAAATGTATGTTTCTAAGAGGATCCTAAGAAGCGATAAGGCCAGTCAGGCCACGGCCTGAACAAAATTTTTACAGTTACAATCTATTTATTACAACTGGTTTCTTGTAATTCAACAATTTGCGTTCAGTATATGCAGTATGAAAATTTGGTATCCAATTTAAATCCTCGTACCTACTAGTCGTGACACACAGAGTCATTCAGTTGTCAGTACTTCCCGTTTCTCTTCCGAAGCGCGTGGAAATTCTCAGCCTTTTCAAAAAACAACATGATTTTCTCGACCTGCGCGGATTTTGCCATCTTTCCTTCTTGTTTGGTCTGTTGGCATTTTCCCTGCAGAAGATATCTTTGATGGTACTTCTGGCAGATCTTGCAAAGACCTGAAGTCGCTTTTTGAGTGACTTTTTCGACGACTTCGATTCTTTGCACATGTCGCTGAAATAAAAGCAATTATTACAAATAATGAATACGCCATAATATATTTACACCCTTAACGGCAAAAAGGATGAGGGTGTATGGTGTGACGAAAGTTCAAATCTGCGTCCTTCTGACTGTGACTAGAGGACCCTGACAGTCAGTAAAGCTAAGAGTTAGGATTTACTTCAAAATACATATGTTTTGGGTATGATCACTTCTGGAGGAGCTGACTATTCTTGTTCGTCAGAGATGAGGTCAGCTTTTTGATATTGTTCAGTTGTTCCCACGTGCTCGATCTTGTGTGATAGTATTACACCTGAAGAAGAAATATTATAAAGATGTTTTCTTTATAAACTTGCCTTCTCAAAAGTTTTTAACTAATATATTTACGAATTATTTCATTTTATACACACACAAGCATATTTATATATACAGGATGTGAAATGAACATTTACATTTTGGTGTGGGGGAACCCTACATTCACTAACTCACTACTGCATTTTATTAAAATTATGTACTTGCAAAAGCGACTTATAAACTTAATTGAACATCTTACACCATGTACTGCTGAGTTAAAGACCATACTTGAAGAAGACAGGCCAATATTCTGTAGGAACATGTACATCACTTCATTGTATGTATAAATCGTTGTTTGCCAACTTGTCGTTATATCAGCCGAATGTGATTCTTTACATAAGTATCAAAAAGAATTTGTACTTCTGCCTTATGATCCATGTTTAATTATTATTTTATTTTATGTGTTTAATATCAGCAAAATATTTTATCCTATATTTCAATCGACGATTAAGATAAAGTAAATTTTCTTTAATGTTAAAGGATATATACAATTAAAACAAAAGGTTTTTACTTTTCTTTCATCCAACTTTTCGCGACAGTGATGCTGTAAATTGGTGATGAATTAAGTTTGCGGCATTGATTAGCTGTAATGTGAGGTTCGATTTTTATCTTATTTTATTTGTGTGTAGTCTATTCCAGTTGACAGATTATTTAATATTTCATTAGAATGTAATGATAGTTCATGCTCACTTAAAATATAGTCAAAACGATTTTCGTTTTATTCCAATTCTTCTAAAGAAACATGTCTGTTAGATCGCAACAAGTCCCTGAGCAAGATTTTCTTTTGTCTTCAGTATATTTTTGGGCTATAAGAAATGGGTTTTGCTCTCTATGTTTTGATCCTTTTTAATTATATTTGTTGTGGTAAGAAGCTAGTAAGATGTACCGAATATAAGACGTGTTAGTTTTTAAGACCTAAGACACTTTGATGGTCCTGCATAACTCCGGTTTGAAATATTGGGCTCATATGATCTGTCTTTGCTTTGATAAGAAAAGAGTTCAGAATGTGTATTGACTAATTCTATTTGATTAACTGATTAGTCGCTTTTATCACATTAATATTCTGAATGCATATTGTCGAACACAAAGTTCAGTAGTAGAAATTGGAAGTTCATGCGTTGAAAGTAGTGTATTGACATGAAATGTTTTCTTTCTCAATTCCTTTTCTCCATTTTTCGATAGAAATTGTTTGTGAAACATTTCTATTTTATTTTGGTGAAGTATTGCTTCTATACTTTGGTTGCTTGTATTCCAACACTTTAACTGGTATGAATTAGTGAAGAGGACGAGGAAGAGGAGATTTTCTCCTCGGGTGTACATATAAAATAAATATTTCAGAAAAGTTGTGACTGAAACCTAATAATTGTAACAATAGAAAGTCGAAAAATAGAGATATTTTACCCTTTTCTTTGGAGCTTTTCTTGGTATGTTCAAGGCTTTTGGTATAGTTGGAGATCGTTGGTTTTGTGGTATTCAAGTGAAACAAATGCATGTATATATATATAACCAAAAATTATTTGTTTGAATTAAAGCCAAAGCTACACAATGAGTTCTTTGGGCTTTGCCCATCACGGGTATTGAAACTAGGTTTCTAACGTTGTAAATCCGCAGATATGCTGCTTCTTTTATTAATTTATTCTACCGGTTTCGTTACTTCAAAAATTTCTGTTCAGAAAAGAGTTTCACTGAGAACCTTTCAAAGGAAACATACAAATATTACTTTTCAACTACATATGAATAATCTAAAATGAATACGTATGCTTTTCAAAGATACAGATACATAATAAACTCTATGGATAAATTTATTGCATTACAAATGTTCGAAACTAATTAGCCCCGGCATGGTCAAGTGTGTTAGGGCGTTCGACTCGTAATTCGAAGGGTGCGGGTTCGAATCCCGGTTGAACCAAACATGCTCGTCCTTTCAGCCGTTGGGACATTATAATATTTCGGTCAGTCCCACTGTTCGTTGTTAAAAAGTACCCCAAGAGTTGACCGTGGGTGGTGATGACTAGTTGCCTTTTTTCTATTCTTACACTGCTAAATTAGGGACGGCTAGCACAGGTAGCCCTCGAGTAGCTTTGTGCGAAATTCCAAAACAAACTTTTTAAATATTATTTTAATCATTCTATTCCTCATAATTATAATAGAAATGGAACTTATTTATTTTATAATTTCGAAGTTTTACTTACTTTTTGTTTTCTCTAATTGTCAGTAATTTTTTTTCATGGTTTCACAGTCACTACCAGTTTTACACAACCACATTTTTCTGTACTTTTACCACAAGATAATTAAAATGGTGCCAAAAATTTGCAAATATTTTTTCGAAAAATAATCTTTTCTGATTTATACTACGTTTTCGAAAAGGGAAAACATGAAAATATAGTTGTTGTTTTTTTAGAACTCTAAATATTTCGAAGATATGCTCAGAAACTGTTTACTGGCATGTAGTGAACTTTTTTCGGTAATCAAACATGATAGGAGAGTGTTACACTCATAATAGTGGAGGATTTTCATAATGTCATTATATTTCAGCATATTGGAAAATGATTATGTTAAGATGAAATTCAAGTACCTAAAATTCAAAGCCATTTAACGCTTTGTAGTATAGTATTGTGGAAAAAATTTTGGTTTCGTGGTACTATAGAAAAATGGTTCAGCAAAATTTCACAAACTTAAGAATGTGTGCAAGCCGATCGTCGAATCAGATTAAGACCCTAACGAACGCAGAATGCAGCCTAAAAAACAACAAGACAGCATTTACAAGAGAAAGGCTTTAAAAGTTGTAAACGTCTTCAAAGGCCACACCTCCTTCCACACTACGAAACAGCTCGGTCAAACTTTGCTGAGAAGCACCAAACATGGGATGTAGAAAAGTGGTTGAAGATTTTGTTCTCTGATTAGAAAATATTTAACCTGGATGGTCCAGATGGCTTCCAACGTTATTGGCACGATAAGGATATCTCACCAGAGTCATTTTCTGCATGACACAATGGATTAAGTTCCATCATGATCTGTGGTGCTTTCTGCTTCCATGGAACAATGGAACTTCAGGTTTTACAGTGGCATCAAATAGCATCTGGCTACATTGGCATGTTGGAGAGAGCGTCCTTATTGACTGAAGGCCCTCACTTGCGTGGAAATGACTGGATCTTTGAGCAGGACCATCCAGCATGTTTGCCTGAACTGAAACCCATTGAAAATGTTTGGGGGTGGATGGCAAGGAAAGTCTATAGAAGAAGACGTCAATTCCAAACAATGCATGATTTTCGTGAAGCTATCTTCAACTCTTGGGATAACATTCCAGCCAGCCCTCTGCAAATGCTTATATCGACCATGCCAAAGCAAATATTTGAAGTTATTCCCAGTGACAGCCGTGCAACTCACTATTGAGATCTCTTGTTGGGCATTTTCTACCTTGTTTAGGATTTCTTTTTTGGTAGGGTCTTAAACATTTGACTAGCTAGTGTTTAGGCTAATTTCATAGTGTTCACATTTTCCCTATCAAATGCTAAAAAGATTCTTATTTTTATGTTTCCTTTTCTTATTACCATCTTTCGGGTGTTTGTGTGTTTTTCTTATAGCAAAGCCACATCGGGCTTTCTGCTCAGCCCACCGAAGGGAATTGAACCCCTGATTTTAGCGTTGTAAATCCGGAGACATACCGCTGTACTAGCGGGGTCTACCATCTTTCGACGCTCTACTCAAATAAGTGGTTAAGTCTAACAACGCAAAATGCATATTTTTTTCTTTATCTTCATTGGCCTTAAAATTTTGGTCAGCAGTGTATAAATATATGTTTGCTGTGGTGAGTAAGAGACAACTAAAAACATCGTACATTTGATAGATAGTTAATGATAAAAAAAAAAAGATGTGTTGTTTCTTAAGTATTTGTCCTTGTCTAGCATTAGTACTGAATGGTAAAAATCCTGAAATTTGTATAATTCAATGAGAGGTGGTAAATTGAATGATAAATTGACTCATATTTTATTTTACGTCTTAGAAGTTTGTTACTCACAAAGGTTAAGATTTCTTATTTTTGTTACATGTTTATACATGGTTGTTATGGAGTAAATTAATTATGATATATTCTCTGCTATTACACCAGTTTATAAAATTTTTAAAAAGGAATTGTTAAGTTGTTTTTCCTGAAGTAAGTTTAACATTGTTAATGTTATTTTGTTGGAAGGAAGTTAAATGATGTAAATGCAGTGTTCTGGTATTAGTGTTGTAAACCATACAATGCCAAATTAGATTCCTCAGACACAAAACTGGTGGTCTCTTGCTTTTCTGACATTTTTCTCAGCATGTTGTGTATATGGAAAACTGACTGGTATTTCCAACAGCTTACTTTTGTTTCTTGTTCTTCAGATGAGTATCAAGTAACTTTACCTTCATACTTCACCACCTTGATAACTCAGATATGTGATATTCTTTCTCTTACTTGTATTGTTTTGCATGTTAATGGATGAACTCGTCACATTTGCCTCAAACCTCCAAACATTTTCCTTTTTCCATCATTACAAGATATTCACATTTATGCAGTTTCATTTCTGGGGCATCTTCATGTTGACTCTTAGTTGCCACATTCTCCTCAACCTTGAAGTTCCTATTGTGTGGCCTGTGGTCAGAATACTTTTCTTGTGCTCCAATTTCTTTAATATCTTCTGGCTTATGGCCTTCTTCACCTACTGTATTTTCTCACCATCAGTTTATTTCTATTTTCCTCTCCATCATTGCTCTTCATTTGTGGGTTTGCTTGGTCATGAAATCCTTTATATAGAGCAGGATTTACAATTCAAGCACAAGTATGTTTGGCAAAAAGCCAGTCAACTACCATGAAGCTACACAATACACTGTCATGATGTACAGCTGAGTAACTTCAGCCAGAATCAAAAAACCTTGCAAGCATATGTTTGATAATTTTTATTGCACATTCTACTGAACCATCAAAACAAGACAAGGTTAAAATGTGTGTTTTCATAACTGTTGAAAACAGCTCCCTGATCCATGTTAATCTTTTCAGGTACATCAAATCAGGCCACTTAGTATTCTACAAGTACATCAAATATGAACTGTGCTAAAGTATTGATCAATGAATAGGTTTCAGCCCACTTAGTGAAGTGACTAGCACATGCCAACTGCCTTACCCAATCTTGGGAAAAAGAACAGCAATGAACAGATCTATTTTCTGTTGGCATTTACACTGTTTAGATGAGTATCTAAACCCAAGTCAGTGACTATAACCAACCTGGTCTCTGTTAGTTTCTTAAATCTGAAATAGCAACAGCTGTTATATGCTGTTGGTTTCCCTGTACCTTTTGTGTATGGCAAATTCAGTTTACTGTAGCACAACATTTCAAAGTAAAAAAAAAACAAAACATTTCATCCTTTCAGGGAGACATCCAAATGGAGGCATCATTGGCAGTGGAAAAACAAAAACAGACCAGAGAAGCCTTTGTAACTTACTGAGAAACACTGAGTTTGCATTATATTATCAGTATGTTTCAGTGATTGGTTAACCCCTCAAATTCTCAGCAAGATGCAACCATGAAAAGGTACTGCCCAACCTCAAAAGAGTTTAAGCCTATAAAGGGGAGAGAAAATAAGGATATAAGTCTTTAAACATTTTTATTTGCTTAATTTTATTGTTAGTGCAGTAAAGCATGGTCTAGAAAATTGTTAATATCATCTTGTTTTATCTATTTCATTACTTTGTTCTGCAGAATAGGTGGAGTATATTCTGCATGTAGAAACATTGCAGTATTATGAATGCCACCCAGTATAAAAGGATTAATGTTGTAATATTAATTTTTGTCTGATTGTTATGTCAACTGAATGTTACAGCTGTCTAATACTGTAAGAAAATAAATGTTACAAAGTGACATAAACAACTGGACAAAGAAGGCAGATTTATCAGTAGAATGAAGTATTTGATTTAGCATTGTAGTGTTCAATCTTACAAGAAGGAAGACTAAAAACTAAATAATTTGTAGGAAGGAGAGTAATGACAGTTATTCATTCATTGTAGATATGCACAGCATTTTTCTCTTTTAGTTAAACTAAACATTTTGCTTTAATCCTTCAAAAGTTATTTTTCAGTCAAAAAAAGAGAAACTCAAGCTATCTCAATCTACAAAATTTCTTGCAAGTTTCTTGGCCAAACTTTGCAGTTATTGTAAGAAATTGGTTTTAACAGAAAATATCACAGTTTCATTTACTCCACACATTTTAACAGGCAAACCTTAATGTTACTTAATTTGAAGACAGTGACAATATAAGAAATTCGACTAATTAGACAAGTCAATTTTCATATATTTCTAAAAGCTGTTCAAGTCTCTCAAATTTTGAAACCAGAATATTTTATTTTACAACTAAAATGCATAATTTTAAGTTACATTTTTTAGTATATATTTTTAAAATTTGTTTACCTCAATCTCAAGAATTTCAGTTGTAAAATTTAAAAAAATAATTTTGGGAATTTGGTTTTGTGTAAAAATCACATAGCTCCATTGAAGGTTCCACCAAATGATATAGTGTTTCCAAATAAATTCAATGACATGCAACAGACAAGAAGTCAATACAATCTGATACATTACATCTCCAAGCACAACTCACTGATCTAGCCTTGTAGTAATAGCTTATTGCTTAAGAAAAGACTATTCTGACTGTCAACTAAACTTTGTAAACCATCAATAACTGTGAAATCACTGCCCTCTTAAATGCCATAGATTTGGAATTCTTATCTAAACTGAACAAAATAGCCTCTAATAAAGTGTATCTATTAATATTTTTACCCTGCCTGTTTGAGTATAACCACTAATATATGTACATGAAAAACAGAAGAATGATTTGCAAACTTTCACATAATCTCCTAGAAGAGGTTTTTGGTCAGCAAATACCACATCTGAAAGCATTCACTGTCTTATGTGGCTATTTATTGCTTTTAACGATCAACCTATGTTTGTGAGAAGTTCTGTAAATTTTGATTCTTTTACATGATGTTAATTACATCTCATTTGTAAAACAAACATAAGCTGAGTTTTCACTCTCAACTGTTAAATCCTTTTATGATATTCGGACAATATGTCGATGTTTCCCAGTACAAATGTTTTAAGATCATTTCAGAACACAAAATGAGTAATTATTGCATCATTAATTTGCACACAAGTGGAACATTGTCAGACTGACAAAATTTATTCATTAGTGGTTACAATCATCATAGATTTGTTAAGGGGCCACTGTGTGTATACAGTTTAACTTTGCTTCTCAAAAGCACATTTGTCACCATATAGTAAAAACATACAAGCCATCTGAAAATAAATTCTACCATTCTTTTCTACCAGAATGTCCTGTGTAGAAGGAAAGGTGGGATTAGACATTAATTCTTTAACAGCTAATGTACCTAGATCTAAAATGCTGAAGAACAAAATCAGTAACACTGGGGAACACTCATTTTGTTGCATTTAAAAAAAGACCTTTCTATAGTCAATTTGAGTGTGTTGATTTCAAATCTGAAGTTGGTTTTTGTCTGCAAGCTACAGATTTTATGCAATTTGACATTTTTATTTATTTTTTAATTTTTCGTTATTATAGGAAATTATAGGAATAGCTTATCAATTTGTTTGTGTATTTTATTCAGGTAAGAATTTGCGTTTGTAACATTTGCATTTGTGCACTTCATCTGGACAATCTCGTTTAATGCTCCAGCAGTAGTCAGCCATCATACTTTTGTCCCAGCGCCCTTGGTAGAATCGTTCTCCTTGTTTGTCACTCACAGCACCCAGGTTGTCAGGGAACTTATCAAGGTGGCTGTTCAAAAAATGAAGCTTGATGCTCATGTTGCACCCGAGATCACGAAAAGCGAGGAGCATTCTGTTCACAAGTTCACTGTAGTTCTCCGCCTTATTGTTTCCAAGGAAGTTCTGAACGACTGCCACAAAGGATAACCATGCTGCCTTTTCTAAAGCGGTCATCTTAGCACAAACTGATCATCACGAATTAGGGTTCGAATCTGTGGGCCATCAAACACGACTGCTTTGATCTTCTCAAATAATAACCCTGGTAAAGCTGTGATGATGTGTTGGAAACATTCACCTTCGGTTTCCAGTGCCTTGACAAATTGCTTCATCAAACCTAATTTGATGTGAAGAGGAGGAAAGATGATCTTATCTCTGCTTACAATTGGGTCTTGTATGATATTTGGCATGCCTGCTTCAAGGGTGTCACGAATAGGCCAGTCCTTCTGGACCCAATGTCTGTCTCGTGCTCAGCTGTCCCACATACAGAGGAAACATGGAAACTTGGTGAAACCTTTCTGTTGTCCAAGAAGAAAGTTGACCATCTTTAAGTCTACACAAATGATCCAATTGTGCTCATGATATTTTAATAAGTCCATGACCATTCTCATATCATCATAGTCTTCCCGCAAATTCACTGAGTGACCGACAGGTACTGCTCCATAAACATTCCCATTATGTAAAAGAACACACTTTAGACTGAGTTTTGAACTGTCTAAAAAGAGTCTCCATTCAGCAGGACTATAGTAAGGTACACCCAGTTCTTTGAGATGCCCTTGGATGTCATGGCAGTAAACAAACTGTCTGTCTTCTGAAAAGAAGGTCACAAAAAGCTGGTCACGCTTTCTGAAATATGATACTTTAACAGAGTGATCAACAAGATTTCTGCCTTGTAATCTTGATGCCAAAAGCTCTGCTGCTTTCTTTGAAAGACCTAAATCCCGCACTAAATCATTCAGTTCAGCCTGGGGAAGAGGCTTGGGGATGGGGAAAGGTTCAGTGTCTGAAGAACAGTTCTCCGATATTGTACACTTTTCTGAGAATTCACTGTCACAACTGTCTTGTTCACTTGTATCATGTCCAATGCCTTTATCATCCAATGAAGGCAAGCCTTTGAAAACTGGAATAGGAACTTCTTCAGAGTGCAGAGCAGGCCGAATAGCTGAGGGAATGTTCGGATATGTAATCTTATGTCGGTTTTTCTTCCCAACACCCGTTGTGTTTACCATGCAGAAATAACAATCACTTACATGGTTGGTGTGTTCGCGCCAAATCATTGGAACACCAAAAGGCAGACCATTGCATTTTCCTTTGGTCCAGTCTAGAAGTATTTCCTCACAATTGTGGCACACAACATGAGGAGCCCATTGCTTGTCTTGATCACCAAGATGAACTTCAAAATATGCCTTGTAGGCACGCTTGACGAACGAGGATATGTTACGTCTCTGACGATTGAGTGTGTAGCATCCACATATGTATCAGAAGGCATCAGGCTTGTTTCTGCAATGACATCTATTTTTGGAAGCCATGTTTGATCTGAAACAAAAGAAGAATGATCAAAATATTAAAAGCTATCTATATATATGGACGTGAAAGTGCTTATACATGGTTTACGCAAGTTCACATTTGTACAATTTCATTAACCTCAAATTGCATACAAACTAGAGCTTGTAGAGAAAAACTAATTTCAGATTTGAAATCAGCGCCTAAAACTCCTTCAGAATCAGTTAAAATATCCAATGCAACTCAAAGTTACTGAAAAAGTGTTCCCCAGTGTAATCAAAGACAAATAAGCTAAGTGTATGGCTCTTTGTAAAGTAGAGGGATTTTCAAAGTCCAGAAATGCAGACAGATTTCTGTTGGATTAGCAGTTTTGTGAGATTCAAAACACTCTCCCACAAATGTTTCATGGATGTTTCTCAAAGGAGAAATTCTGGAGGCCAAATCACCAAACTCAGAATGGGTCATTCCAGTAATATAAAACTATTTGCTATTAATTACCTTGTGACAACTATCAAAGTCATTCTACCTGTTTTTTTTGCAAAAAACAAAAAGACCTCTGAAATATAAATGACATCCATTTTTTACAGCTTACACTGGTTTTTCTTATTTGCATCTACCATATGACAATATTTAGGTACAAACTGCTTTTTGGGGGGGAAACTTTAGCAGCACAAAACTCCATCATGAACAATAACAACAACCACAATAAATACCCATGTGCTTTAATTACTACAAGAGGCATTTGAGTATATTCTGGACACAATAAATCTTGTATGACTTGTCATTTGACCTTATGTTCAATCTTAAAAGCTTAGGACTTGCACAGTCTGGTTTGCTCAAGGATGCACTTGGAGTGGGAGCTGGAGAAGAGTAGCATAGCTTGGATAACTTCTATTTGTGTCACTCTGTGTTGGAAAGGTAATCATTCATCAAGCACACAGCTTTGGAATAATAGTACTACTAGTAGCATTCTCTTCATATGATGAAATACCTACCAACTCACGTCAGCATGAGTTTTATACATTGCATAATAAACAACGTGGCATGATATTACTCGTCTCATAATTATAAAAGTTATAACTTTCCTATACTAAAAATGTATTTCCAAAAGGTACTTCTCACAAGATTAGCTCTATAAGAAAACGTTTATGCAGACCATATGCCTTCATTGGATTTAAGTGGTTCCAACATGTCCCTCATGCGAATTTTAATGCATTGTCTCTCTACCAATAGGAACATAGTAATCTCACATGATACATGTGACTCCCTCTATGTACCTCTACCAAACCGAAGGTAGAGAAGTAGTAGAAACCAAGATTTAGCAGGCCATTAAGGAGCAATCAGAAGGACCTAACTCTGAATTGGTAAAGATGAGAGAAATCACCCATGAAAGTAAGAGGATGGGAGGAAGAACATACAGGATCATATGGAACCAATCCTGGCCAAAAGCATCAACAGCCCAAGACAGAGGAATTGGTACCAGGTACAAAATACAAAATGGAAGGTTAAGAGATATAATGAAGGAATCTATGTGGGAAGAATCTCAAAAGACAAAGCCACTAGAAAACAAGAGGATCAAGAGACCACTCCAATGAAAATGTGTTGGGACGAGGAAAACTGCAATCCAGAACACAAGGTAAAGATATGAATATTCTGAAAATGGGCCTAAAAACAGCAGATCTCATATATCAAAAAATGAAGTGTGAACATATGTTACTCACAGGAGCAACACCTACAAAACAATGGAAAAGAGAAGAAAAGGAACAGACCACAAAACCCTATTAATAATGAACTGGAAAACACCCAGCACTGTCACACTAACTAATAACCTAAAAGTAAAGAAGTCATGTGAGGAGGAAATGTTAAACTAAGGTAAAATTGAAAGCCCATAGAAGGTAAGACTCGTAAGTACCCAAATGCAAAAGGTACAGATCAGAAGACATGAATACAATATTCTAAAAAATTTGCCTGAAAATGTGCTGTCATAGAGGTGTAGCACATACTGCAATATAAGCATGGAAGGCATTCCATGATAAAGTCAGGGAGAACTGACAGTTTTGGGACACTTGAAAATGGGTTCAACCATTTGATACAGAAAGTAAGAAATAGTGAATACAGGTAGAATAGACACTGTCTCTTCAGGAGCAATACACAAAATTAAATTTCTGCTATGAAGAGTAAGTTATAAAAGAAACAACAGTAATGGTAAAAAAATTTAAATGGATATTAAGCAAACTAACTGCAAAAAGTATAAACTATATGGAAAAACAAAATGAGATAGTCAGTGTAGTGAAAAATGGTATTTGAAAGGTTTGCTATATGACAGGGGTGGTCGAACTGCAGCTCACATAAATATGTTGGGTGAACTTCTATTTTGCATCAAAATTAATATAAAAAATTTTCAAGCTTTATAATTATTTACCAGGTATAAACTGAGAGTCCATAAGTTTAATGTTCATGGTGAGTAAATATATTTAAGAATTCAAAACCTAATTTTAAAGCTAGATTTGAGTCGGGGATTAAAGAAATTTCAGATCAGCAAGGATAACAGAGGAATTGTGCTGGAGAATCAGTAATCATACATGCAGGTGCTGACAATGTTAGTTTTAGGGGGCACGGCTTGCGATTGCGTGATTGTGGCAGGTGTGGGCATGTTGCAGGCAGTGAAATTAGCAGAGTTTTGGTGTGATACTGTAATATTTGTTCATGTCTTGTGTCTCTTAAACATCTGAAGTTTATCAGACATGGCTCTTACATTAAGCTAGTTTGGCCACCCTTGCTATATAACATTGAGTAAATGAAAAACCCATAATTGTAGTACATATGAACCTGTCCATGAAACCACAGGAAACTAATTAATGGTAATAAGGGTAAATTATAAATTAATTTAATAGAAAAAAAGGGTAAAGTAGAAACTAAATGAAATGAATGGTAATAATTATAAAGTAGAGCTAAAAGAAACTAAATAACAATAAAAGCATAAACTGTAAAAACAAAATAAAAAAGCATTATAGAAAATGAACACTATATGATGTAGTAGTGAAGAAAAATTGGAACCTAAGTACATATTAATTCATCAATAACACCATTGGTAAGCTAATAAATAATGCAGTAATGAAGTGGAATCAAACAAAGCAGTGAACAGAAATAACAATGAAATCTAAAGTAGAACTACAGTAAAATGAAAAGTATGAAAACTTGTTAAACCTAACTGAACAATGATAACCTAGGAAAGAAACTGAATAGTAAATAGGCAGAATGCTGGGAGAAGTTTGTGTAGTCCCCAGTTCGAGGATTCCTACCCAAATCAAGGAAAGAAAACAATTATCAATTAAATGATGGTACAAAGGTAATGAAATAACATACTTAAAACTAATGAAGGACATACCATGTAAAGCTTATCTGAGTGATATAGAAGAAACAACAGACTTATTATGAATCATAACATAACTCTGCTTTAACTCATCTAAATAAGCATATTTTAAGAAATTCATATAATTATAAACAATATAAACAATCAATTTGTAAAATGTCTTATATTTCCAAATTTAATGGACTGTACAGCAAATGGTGGACCATGAAGCAAGAGGCAAGGTCTCATGAAAGTCTAGACAGTAGAGAAACTCCTCAAGAAATAAGGCAAAACCTGTGTGTGGAAATGAATGAAAGCCATTATAAATAGGTGAAAAAAACATAAATTTCCACATTGGAAATGGAGATTACATAATTGTTATGAAGAACCAAACTTTTTAAATCTAGTGGAAAAAGACTATCAAGATCTCTGACTGCCCAAATAGGGTTGGCGTCCACAAGGCAAGAACCAAAGAAAGAGGCAGACCTTTTATATGCTCAATCTCCAGAGATCAAAATCCATGTTGTGTCATTGGCTGCAAGTTTACATATAGGAGGCAGCACTGCCTCTTATCTTAGTATAAATGACAATATAATTTCTAATGCGTAATGACTAGCTCTAATGAACAAAACAAGTTCATTGGTTAATTAACAGCATGTAGATAGATCAATGCAAATTTGTTGTATTTCTTGCATGTTTTAAATATGTGTTATGAAATATAACACTTAAAAATTATAAAACAAGACTGAAGAATCTAAACATTATGGCTTAAACATAATTTTACAATACTCAATGGCATCTGCAATTTTTTTTTCAATATCTATTAAATTTCATAATGACAAGCTGCATCAGGAGCACTGTCATAATTTCTTTAAAGTTCACTCATTTCTTTGAGGTTGATATGGGGTGCCGGTCAAGGAGTTCTCCCCCAGAAAATTTTACAAATTGGATTCTATGAGGTGTATTTTCAGGATATTGAGGAAAAAGAAGTGTCTTTTTGTTGAATGTAACAACACTGAATATCTTAATATTTATTGCATTTTTAAACTGAAATAAATTTTTGATAAGATAAATTGAATTGTGTTGGCCACTGAAGATTTGAAAATTTGTACTAATGTTGGTCTGTTACCTCTAACAACACACTGATGTTACAGAAGTATTTTCCCCTTAAACTGGCAAGACTAAACGACAAAGCCTTGTTACAGTGGTAGCTGTGAAACAATGCAACAATTTAATGATTGTATGCAGGGCCAGAACCAAGTATACAAGTTCACACCATAAATGCCCTATTTGTATCAAAGTTTCACAACTTCTTATTTGACAATAAACTTTGACAGAAATACAAGGTTTGAAAGAACACACTGTGAAGAAAATTATTTTATGCTCTTTTTCATGAAATTAACATCTTTACAATAGAAGCCTAAAAATAAAAGATCTAAAATTTAATAGGTTTTTTTTCCCCTCAGAACATGGAAAGTAACAAAAATAGCCATGAACTGATAAAAACTGCACAAATGGACTTAGGTTGGACTTGATACACACTGAACAAAATATCAGAACAACAGATAAGTTTATTTTTGCAAATATATTCTGATAGTTCCATTACAGTGTAACAACTTTCACATTAAATTTTTATCTGTTTTTCAACCATTACACATCTTGCATGCCCATTTTCTTTTATAGCTCACGTACATGAAGGCGATTAAGAAAAACAAATATCATGTAATTCCTCTGTTTCCTTTACATTATTGAATAATTACTTGTATGTATTTTGCCTTAGTTACACATTAGTGTTTAACATCTACCAGAGTTGCTAAAGTAAATACTGTACATTTTCCTTTTTTCACAAACTTTGTCCACAAATGAAAATTGTGACAAAATTTGACTTTTTTTCTTCACAAATTATAAATAAGATAATGTCACAAATAAGACTATTCTTCCAAACACATTTATTTCTGTCATGCTAAAATAGAATATCAAAACTTGTATACATAAAATAAGAAAAATTATCTTTGGTTTATATGTGGCAATGTTGTAGTATTCTTAGAAAAGAGGAAGAAAATAAATTGTTTCCTTCCAAAATTCACATAAAACACACGTGTGATACATATATCACTGTTTTAGATTTACAGATAGAAGAATACTGTCATAAGTCACAAGATTAACATCAACAGAGGAAAAGTTATGGTACATATTTTTTTCATATTACTGTAAATACAGAAGTAATGAAGATAAAATAATCTAGGTACCTCCATAAACTCAAAAGATTAAAGTCAAAAAGAGATAGTTATGATAAACACTTTCTCAAATGGAGGTCAATGAAAAATAAAATTTAACTTTTCTTTGTACTTCTTAAACCAGACTTATCTATGGTAAGCACAATAATTCAGTGGTGTAAACTGTATTTTGAAATTAGAGCTTTTAGAATAAATTAAAAATTACATATTAGTCAAATCATGTGTATGCAGTAAAAATTTGTATCATACCTCAGTTATCTTCTGTATTTAAGTATTTTTTGCATTTCTACTGAAAATTATAGTGGATTTCAGATGATACAATGTTACAGCAACACAACTGTTCTTGTTTGTGGTACTCCCACTTACAACGATCATAAATATCATTAACAAATGGCCCTTTTTAATTCACTAAAAATTACAACTTTTATATTAAACATAAAATCACTGTCTCCTTTAAATAAATGACTGCCCAATTCATCACATACATTTAACTAGGTTTAGTACATCTGGAATCTTTTATCAATGGAAGTAATCCTCAGTCAGTAATTATCAGAGAAATAGATTTCACCACAAAACAGTGTGCAGTAACTTGCATTTTTTTCACTGATAGGTGCGAGCTAATACAGTTGTGCTTGTCTGAAATTAAAAAAATATTAAGTAATTAAACACAAAAAATTTAATTAGCTAAAATATAGGTTTTATAGGTTAAACTTTAATGTTGATTTTCTAAATCATAATTATTTAAACATGGTCCTCTACTATGTGTCAGTAATTTTTCATCTTTTCAAGAATAATAATAATAATACTATCATTGTATTTATATAAATAAATAGTTATTATTAGCACAAATAGAAAATATGTTTAGTGTGTATGCATTTACATACTTGTCTTCTGAAATACTTGAAGTGTTTCTTGTAACTACAAAATTTGCAATACTATCTGTAACTGATGAATCATTAACTAACATAATAGTCAACCACAGTCAATTTGAAGAAGGTAAGAAGCAAAATAACTTGTATTGGCATTTGGTACTAACTGTGGTTCACATTGTATTAGATGTAACATATCAAGTGAATACTTCAGTTACAATAAACAACAGTTTTCATGCAAGATAATCTTTGTTGTTAATAGTTGTAATATAACACTATCCTGTTAAAACTTAAGATATTCTAAGTATACAGGTAAAATGCATAATAAATTTCACTTGTTAACCCTTAAAACGTTTGAGTCTCATAAGAATTTACCTTATCATGAAAATTAGTTTGAAGTAGATACACACATCATAAAAACTATGCTAGAAAGTTTCCAAACAGGGTATGCAAATGACTTCACTGGAATATATTATCTTACTGAAATATTATTATTCCAGTATTAAGTAAACTACCTCAAAACAATTTCTACATTAATAGTAATTAATCCTTCAAGGAAAGTTATGCCAAAGGTGCATCACTAAAACATGTACAACTCACCAGTGTTTCACTACTGTCCTTAGCTTGAGAGCTGTGGCTGATCAGACCTTGAAGAATCAGACACTGAAGGTATTGATTTAAGTCGAAGTGGGAGTCTTAAGAACATTTTATCCAAATGCATATCAGAATCTTCTACTGCTATATCTTGTTGTATCCACTTGTAGGAGAAAGAACTTTTACCTGAAGACTGTCAAATATAATAAAGTTTCAAATTAAAACTACTTCCATATGAAGTTACAAGCAAATTACACAAACATATGGTAAGTAGCAATTTAGAGCAAACTGTAGTTTTTATATTCTATAAGAATATATTTGTTAACCCTTTTGTGATCGTTTTGGTACAACGTATGCAAGTATTTATATTATAATGTTTGATGCAGTTATGTATATCTTCACATAATTTGATAAATGTTAAGGAAAGATTGGAAGGTTTTTGTACACAAAAAATGATAATTTTTACAAAAATTTCTTTGTGAAAATATCAAGTCTGTTTCAGTCAAGTCCAAATGCAAAGTGATTTTACATTATGATTAAAAATTATTCTTCATCTCAAAAATCTCAAAT
This sequence comes from Carcinoscorpius rotundicauda, assembly GCA_011833715.1. Lineage (NCBI taxonomy): Eukaryota > Metazoa > Arthropoda > Merostomata > Xiphosura > Limulidae > Carcinoscorpius > Carcinoscorpius rotundicauda. The sequence goes on from CM022395.1 coordinate 57,540,028, forward strand.
TTGTGTAACATCTAAAACCTCCTTAAATGTATTTGAAAATTTTGTTTAATCTGTTTTTGTCTCAACCATAACTATGTGGGATCTACCTTTGACCAACCTCATAACAACCATTAAAAATTAGAAAATATAAATTATGCTCTTTCTGTTCTAGAAATGATTACAAATTATAACAAGAGTATAATACTTTTTTAAATAGCTTAAAACTCATAACATTATCCATTTGCATACATATACATATATGTTTATTGTTGTTATTATATTGACCTTCCAGTCACTCCTGACTAACATTACAGAACTTGTATCAACACAGAGCATATGCATTCATATAACCATATCAAATAATGTAAAACAGACCTGTCTTTGTTGTGCTTCATGGGACTAATATTTGGTAAAATACAGTCACATTTCTATTATTGTGCATTATATGTACACACACAGATTACCACTACTTACAAACAAGCTCTTAAATTTATTTTTCTCAAAATACAGAACAGTAAATAAACTAACTGTAGCAAAATATTGTATCTTCTAGTTACAACAACCTTTACTGCTTGCATAGATTGCTAAGCCTATTCAAATTTTGCATGTGGAGGAAATGATTTTTTTAAATATTTTATATATATGTATTAAATAACCAAAAAAATCATAAATAGCTATATCAACATCACAGAATTCCACTAAAATTTATCAAGCTTAACAACTGAGCTGTATTTGAGTCTAAAAAAATATGTAATTTTGAGTAAACTAAAGACACAAACTATCCTGCTTAACATCTTGGTTCAAAAGAATGAGATAGGTTCCAAGCACTTTAAAATGGCTGAGAAAGCAATTACAAAGATATTCCAAGCTTTTGGCAAGTTATTCACATGTCATGTATTGAAATGAGTGTATATAAGAGACTGTTTCCAAAATTAGAAAGAGGTGAATGGAGCCACTGTGTTTGATTCAGTACATAAGCAATAACTCAGCATGTAGGAAAGATACAAGGTTCTTATACTATATTTTAGCTTGCCAATATTGATAACTTGACTTCCTAATTCATACAAAACTGCAGACTTTCTGTTTTGACATCACAAACATCTTATTTGAACAAGTGCTGCATTGAACATACCACAACTCACAAAAATTTATATTGAGGTGTGTCGTTTTAATATTATATTAAATGTTACACAAGTTCATACAATAGTAGTTCAATAACATTTTGAATGCAAATCAACAAAATTAGTGAAATGGCATTTAACCTGTGACCCATAGTGACAGGGTTAAAGTAAAAAAAAAAAAGAGCAAGCTATTTGCAAATCACCTGCAACATGTGCGTTTTGATGTAATTAAAAAGGAACAAACACATTTAAGTAGGTAAGTTTATTCTTTTTGTGCTTCAAAAGATATGTAAAGTTGGCACTTTGCTCTGGTTTCCTGTGATGTATTCTATACTGATGAGATGTCAGTTCAACACAGGTTAACCCCTAGCTACTTGCAGGTAGCCATTATACAGTTGGGTAGATTAAAGCAATTAAAATAAAATGTCTTTTTCAAGGACAAGCTTCAAACCTGCAACCTTTAAATTACAAGTCCAAAGCACTAAGAACTGAGTGAAGTTGCACCACAAGACAATCTGGTACAAATCAGCTTTGAAAAGTACCCACACATGTGAAAAATTCCTAATATGATAGTTATAATATCTCCAGAATTTACTCTAGCAATACCTTGTTATTTTGTAAGTATTTATGAACCTTTTTTCTCAATATGAACAACAGCCACCCTGCCAATGGTTGGAAAATTCAATTTACAATGAATACCAAACCATCATACATTCCTTGATAATACTAATGTTCATAAACATTTTGTAACATATACATACTTAACCAGTTTACAGAAATGTATCTATTTGAAACTGTTTTTACTCATGTATAATAAACAAGCCAGTACAAGAGAAATAAATGTAGTTACCCATGCTGCATTATCTGCTGTAATTAATGACACTGTGGGCTATAGAAATATTTGTTTTCCAATATCTGTACCTGTAATACATCCACATTATAATCTTGAAAATTAAAATATATTGTTGAAATATACAACTGAAATGTTTAAGATTCAACAATTCTGAAAAGTAAAAGAATAAATGATTTAAATATTTTTATTGTGACTTACATCCACCTAACAATGTGTAAACGTTCATTGCAAGCACTTTTTTTTGCATTTTATAATCACACTAAATAACTGCACAAAGTGCAAATTTCATTATTTTCAAAATTTGAATGATACTAAAAGCACAAAATAAATCAGCCAGTTCTTTCCACTACTCCTACCATCCTCACTGACACATCTGGATACTTTCAAACTTGGGAAGTGTTTTTTCAGCTAGTTAAATTCTTTATTTGTGCTAGTTTTTCTGATCCCAAAAGGTTTCCTCTACTTGCATTACACCCAATGTGTAGAACGAACATGACATCAAGAATCAAGTGTGTACAAGATATCTTAAATATTTTCAGATAAAAGTATTCCACAATAGACTTAAAAGTGAGAAAGTCTAAATTTATCAACTTTAATTTTTAAGATCTACTTGCAATCCTAGAAACTGCTCATAATAGACTAAAATGCTCCTAATATTTTAATTTTAGAAACTTAAACCTTGTTTTAGTCAAACACTAGTCACTGAAATCCATAGTTAAAGCTAGAAAACTAATGTTTTGCAATCCAACAGATCTGTCACTTAAATATTGTATGTATATTGTATTATGTGCTTGAGATGATACACAACTGTATTCATCTTGACAGATATCTATGTAACCATTAAAATCATCTTTATAAGATTATATGTCATGGCATACTTAAAACCATGGAAGAATAACAATTAAAATTAAGTTTCTAAAATAAATTGGAAATACAAAAAAAAACATCCAAATGAAACTTAACTCAACAAAATGCAAACATTTGTCAAACTGACTTTAGAATTGTAGGTTACCATTACCATAAGATACACCAACCATTATCTAAATATTAAACTGTGGCAAGTGTTCTTTGTTTCTGTATATTTGCACATATCAACTCAGAGTATTGCTGGTCAACAGCATATATCACCAATTATAAATTGTATGGCTACTCTTGTCTGACTCCAAAGTGTTTTATTGTTGTTGTTGTTGTTTTTTTGTTTTGTAATTTTTTTTGGGGGGGAGTGAAGAGTTGGGTATGGTGGTAATGGGCTACAAGTAGTGGATTTGAAGATCCCAGATCCACTGTCTGGTATGCTAACCATTTGGCTATGTGAGGCCCCCAGCTTCTTTCTAAACATTTTTTCAAAATTTCCTTCACATGCTAGGAACTAATATTACAAATGTTAGTTTTTAGCATAATCAAAAGATTACAGATAATTATCAACATTCTTGTTTATATTATTTGTGAGTGATCCCAAAGAAACTTAATATAAACTACTTTCGATCATATTCAAAAATGTATCAATAACTTTCCTCTACCATTTCTCAAAATTCCAAAAGTCTTGAATCTCAACTTTCAATTGCATCAGAGCTAACAGAATTTGAAAATCAATTACTATTTTAAACCAAAACCAAAACGTGTAGTTCAATGGCAGATTCGAGTTCATCTGTTAACTTTTGGGCAAACAAATCTTGATTCATTATTACTTTCTTCTGTTTAGGGCACAAACTTTGAGTGATCATGAGGTTTCTAGCCCAAGAAAGTTTATAGTTTGATTTATCCTAAGCTTGTAAATCACACTTTCTAAAGGCTAAATCATCTTTAATTACATCAGAAAACTATAATAAAAAGTCCTCTTAGTTTTTCTATCTGAGAACAAGAAGCTTCTTTTCTTACTATGAAACAAACTTTGTTTTTAAAACATTACAATGTAAAGCTATTAAAAAAAATCTTCCTCTACAAAGTGTTTCATAAACAGTATTAATGAAAAGCTGGTAAGGCTCTCAAAAAACATCAGATAATGTATTTTCAGAAATTAACACTTAAAGAATCTGTCCAATTACTATTTCCTCTCTAAATAAAATAAAAATGTCTTTAATACACAGTGATAACTCAAGGTTCCAGTATTGTTAACATTCAAACTTTTACAGTTTCTTTGGAAAATGTTTTTAATTATTTTGTTTCTGTCAACAACATAATTCTGACTTTTTTATCATCAGCTGAATTTAAAGGTGAAAGCCTTATTTTTGTCATGAAATAGTGATCCAAATGCTGTACCTTAGTAACCACTGCACATTATCATAACATCAATAACAGTGCTGGCAAAACATTTGATGAATATACACCATGAAGTTTGATTAAAGAAAAAAACTCAACAAACCTGTTGTTTTTAGTTCAGAAAACATCAATGTTGATAAAATCAAACTTTTATTTAACATAATTTCAATATTGCATTATCTGGAATTTAAATAGCTGTTTCCAAAGGTTTGAAGCGTCATGGCTGTTTCTGATACAGTCTGTTCATTCAAAATAAGGATATTAATTTTCATGCACCACCCCAGCAGTGGTATCAAATGCCTTGTGCATAAATTGTAGATCTTTCTCAATCTTTCATTTAATTTTCAGTATCTGTACAAAACAGAAGAAAAAATCCTAAAATTCATGTCCATAGTATTTTGAATCTGAATACTGTAGCTGCAACATTGTTCCTAACAGATAAAACTAAAACTTTGTGATAAAAAAACATTGTACCATATCATAATAAAAAATATGTCTGTATTCTTAATAATATACATTCAAACAAAGGGATGGGATGATTTGTTTTATAAGATATTCGATGAGTTGGGAAAAGTCACTTTGCAGTTTTGTAATCATATGTTATTATATTTCAGATTTTGATCTCAATATGGTTTTAACAACTGAATAACGTGTATGGCATGACAAACACGTATTCCAAGAAGGTGGTAGATACACAGATGTGGTGCAACAGCGATTTGCTGAAAAATTTCCAGATACACCTATTCCACATCACAATAAATATACAAGTGCACAGTGACTTTTCAAACACTCTGTATGATGCTTACAACAAATTACATATAAAATTAACCTCTAAGCACGTTTAACTGATTGTTGACAAATAAACAACTTACAATAGTAAATTCTAAAACAATATACATTTAAATATTTCAAAGTATGGTTTCTTCCACAATAACTTTATTTTCTCATCTTTAAAATTTTTATTGACCTATAAATATCCATCAATTTTATATTCAGAATTAAAAATGTTAAGCTCATAAAGAAAAAAGCAAAGATAACCAACCTGTTCTTTGGGTGACACTCTAAATAATGTAGTTTTAAATTAATGCTGAAGATAAAAAGGGGCTGGTGAATTTGTTTGCTGAATTCGACTTGTATCTGATAACTTATGGGATGTGTCAATGCTATCATTACATCCAGAAGTAGCTTCTTTCTGCTCCTGTGGAGATACAATTATTTTTCCAAGTATTTGAAACAGCTGTTTATTTAGTTATAATATACAGGTTTTATGTGTTATTAGACTTATTTTATAAAGAATACACACACAAAGAATGAGGCACATCTGTAGTAAGAGGAGCTCGTTTTGAAGTTACACAATCTTACCTAGGATAACTATGTGCAGTGTGTATCAAACACAATCAAAGCACTGCAGTTTGTTCAGAGCATAAATTACCAGGGAACATGATCCTTCAGAATAAAAACCTAAGATATCAGGTTTACCAGAGAAACAAGATTACCAACACCAAATAGTAAGAGGTGAAAAGTGCACAGATCTTCATTTTAACATGAATAGGATTTTAAAATATACACAGACTTCAAACAACAATTGTGTCATCCTGGAATATTTTCTGAAATGAGTGTGAAGTTGCATGAAAATATTTATTTTTGTGGCTATTTTTTAAAGTTTACCTTCTTCACAGAAGAAAATGCTGTTAGCCACTTTTAAGTAAAAGTCTAACCAATATTTACAATTTACTGTTGAGAATATCCAGTGGAAGAAAACATTCATAACAATACACATGAAATTTGTAAATTTTTTAATTAATCAATTTATACATTAATAAATCAAAAATACTGTTTATTATTAGTAGTATTAATTTACATCTTAATATTACATTGTACAAAATTATAAAGAAATTAAGAAATAATGAGATCTATTTTCACAAATAATTGATGTTTAAAAATGGTGTTTATTTTTTAAATTATGAATCAATCTTGAAAGAAAAAAATTACAAAAGCATTTTTTAAGTTGTCATTTGTCTGAAGTTTAGTCTTTTCATTCAATTTCAATACTAATTTAGTTTTGTACACTTCATTCATTCTTATTTTATTTTAAAATTAATTCAATTATTTTTCAGTTATTCACATTTGTACATAGTTATTTTGTCATATCTTATTTTCACCTGTTTATTATAAATAACATTTTATTTGTTGAATTTCTTCATAAATTCTGTCTTTTTTTGAACACCAGAGACAAATTATGCTTTTGCTTCACTGAGTCTCTGGTTGCTGTTATCATGAAACTGTTTTTTGTATTCAATTTTTGAGTACCAGTCTAATGTTACTCTAGTTGTTTCTGAGATGATGAGAAACGTACCTCTAACATCTTATTCAGTTGAGCTTTCACTTCCAAATATGGCCTAAACATATACATAGAATAATAAGTAAAAAATAAAACAAATTATGTTTCATATATCAGTTACATATACTGAATCAGAATCATGAATATGTACATGATTAGTATGTGCTAATAAAAATTTACATGTAGTACACAGCAAGTGTTTCATGATACTTAACTGTGTATTATTAACATTCTGATTCACCCCTGAAGAAAGGTTTATCTTCTAAAAATTCTCAAATAGTCTGTTTCTTTCATTATAGTGTGTGTGTGTGTGTGTGTGTTCAGTGATAAAAGTATTTGTACTCATGGTAAAGTAAAAAAGGCAAGTTGCATCACTCTGTAATTTTTATCCACTGACTCAAGATAATGAAGCCAGTTAAGGCACACTACCATCTGCTGACACGCTAAGGAATTCAGTGTGACTTATAATCCATTTACAAATACAGAATGATAATTTTTTTTTAAAAACTAATGAATTAAATGATATATGAAATAAGTGATAGAATATTTTAAACATTTTTAACAAATATATACAAAACATATATGTATACACATATTTCTATTTTCTTCATACATATACAAAATAAACATTGATTGTAAGGTATTTCACTTAAAAGCTAATGAATGTGAAAGAATATTAAACACCTAAAGTTAAAACATTATTCATTTTATTTCTTAACTTAAAATAATGTTTTGTTTGTTTCTTTTTGAACACAAAGCTATACTATGGGCTTCACAGGTACCAAAACCTGGCTTTTAGCATTACAAGTCTTCAGTCTCACTGTTAAGCCACCAGGGGCAATTATTATGTAAAACAATCAAAGATATGAAAAGTAAAGGATAAGGATGGAATAAATACTGGGAAGTAAACTTAGGCTACAATGAAGAGTAAAACTCTTCATACTGATAAGCAAAACTGGTTGAAGACCAATGACAGTCTTGGTAAAAGCTGAATGTTTTCAGGGAAAAGGGTTATTTTAACTACACAAGTTAAACCAAAAGTAAGTTATTTTATGTTTAATAAATAGGTACTTGTAATATTCTTTAGATGGCTTACTGACAGTGTTGCCTTTTATAAGGTATTTGGATTTGATCTGAAGAGAGTTCTAATTGCTACATTACAGATAAAAGTAACACCTCTCCAAATACATTAATAGAAAAAAAGAATTTTACTTTAATAAACACGAGATATTATGTACTTTGATATCTTAATCAATATTTATATGTCAAATGTGTAAAAAAACTGCTCATAAAATTCAACAATTTAACCGAAAGGTTTACATGCTTATTTAATAATTTATACAAATATATAAAATAAAAATACAACTTCATGATGTACATTCCACTTTACAAACAGTTTCAATTATTCAATTACTTTGTGATCTTAAATAAACATAGAAAAAACTATAGGTTCAAACAGTCACAAAACTGACAAAAATACACTTAAAACAACACAAAAAGTATTAAATACTTCCTTTAAATATGCTTACTAATGTACTTTATTTATGTATCGAACTGGTGATAACACACACTATTACAGATTGCCAAAATAATCTTTTTGATATACATATCTTTTTATGTTCAAGAAAAGTAGAATCCCACTTACAGAAGTTGTAACTGATGTTGATCGGCAAGATTGTTAGTTTGAAGCAAAGATCTTCTTTCTGAAAAACTGATAAGAAAAGGTCATCAATCATGACTTAATAGAATTTTGTGTCATTTATTTTTTAACACACAAGAATGACAATGATATTATTCATAATTAATTAAAAGTCAGTAATATATGGAGTTACTTTTGTTTGATTTGTAGAATTAGAAATTTAATTTACTTTATATTTATTGAACAACTTGTTTAATAAATGTATTTTTTTGTAATTTTACTTGTTACTGTGTCCGTTTTTCTTAAGAGACTACACAAAAATATTTTCCTAAAAATATAAATTTTATATTTGCTGAAAACAGTGAATAGGGTAACTTAATTTAATCTACTAAATATTAATATTATCATTTGGTTTTCAAAAGAGATAAATTTTACTTATCTGGTTTCAGATTTCTACTAGTATATTTGTTTGTTGATATCTAACTACTTGTTGCCACTGGCTAACTATCATACAGAGGGTTGTTTGTCTGGCTAACTATCATACAGAGGGTTGTTTGTCCTTTTTACAATAAAGTGTAATGTTACAAATTTGAGGAACAAATTCTAGATGTCCTAAACTCATGTTATTACTAATGAAGTAAAAATAAATAGTCTAATTATTATAAAATACAGATGTCTGTTTCTTAACAAAAAGTATGTTTGTCTATTCTGTTAAAGTTTTTTCTTTCTTGTTCAATAAATATAAATAATATTTTGAATGAACAGTTAAAATTGCGAGTAGAATGACAGAAAATCTAATACTTGTGTGTCAGCCTCCTATGAACAAGCTACCCGTAGTTAATTACTCTTAAATTTTAAATAGCATAGTACACCATGATTAACAGTTAGAATAATAGTACAAGATTTTTTCTGTAAACACTTAACACAAACTATGAGGAACATTTCATAGTTAACAAGAAATGCAATGACATTTAACACCTATACTCCTCTGAATAGGGGGAAAAATTCTTATAAATGGAAAGCTATCCACAAAAACCTTTTATAACGATCAACTAAAACTGAAAAAAAATGTTAATGCCACTTTCACAACATTAACAAAATGGTTTCTGGATCTACTTCAAGAAAACATTTTTTGTTTTTGTACACATAGACCAGAATTCAAATCAACATATCTCATTTACTAGAAAATCCATACAGCATATACTACACTCAATGGGAATTACAGTTATGAAGAATTTTTTTAAAGTTATTTAAAATGATAAAACATTTTTTGTGAACACACTCAGCTCAAAGGAGCTTAGCATATTGAAGAAACTATCATAAGCTTGAAATTCTATACCTAGTATATGAAAATGTTCTTCATTGTAATATTTGTGGAAATGAACTTTCAGGAAATGTCAAATATAGCATACAAATGATCAAATTTCTATTACATATTATGCATACAAATGAAAAAGTAAATAACTTTTAGGAACTACTTGTTGCCATTATTTAAATACAACCTCTGTATGGTATTAAACTTAAAATTCTGAATATTTTCATTTCATTTTCTAATTTCTCTAGTTCAAGTTCTATATTCTAAACATTAGAAGATAATCTTGAAGTCATTTACCATATAATTTCTAGCATTGTATTTACATAATTAAAACAAGAAAAAATCTCACAACATTTAACTAAGTGTGAAATGGCTATCACGTCGTATTTCATTCCTTTACTTGATCAGAAATACAAAATTTGTTGTACTACTGGATAATTCAATTAGGACTTGTATTACAGAAGATAAAAACTACTCAATAAGCCAGTGGTTATTTGGAACAATGGTTGATAACATGAAGAAGACATAACATACAATCAATTATCTCTTAACTTTAAATTTTGAAAAGTTGAGTCTTTATACTTGTAGAATAAAATCAGTTGTTTTTGAAAGCCATGCTACTTTTGTATATCCTCATAAATCATCTTAATATATATCATACTCATAAAAAGCATATAGTTTGATGACTATTTCAGAATATAGTAGCCATTGTCATACAATAATTTTAATTTTCATCAATGCAAGCTACTGCTAAATAACATCTTCCATAAGAAACTACCCTGAACAGCTGCCAAGCTTAATGTATAAAAATGTTACTTAATTAAACAAACCTTCTCTAAACACATGTACCTGATTAACCTTCCACAAAAAGTTTAAAATATCAGAAAATTACCCTGTTTAAGAATTAGTTTATCTCCCTATGTGTGTGTTTCTTTTAGCAAAGCCACACTGGGCTATCTGCTGAGACCACCAAAGGGAATTGAACCCCTGATTTTTGCACTGTTAATTAATATATTTACTGGTGTATTACCAAGGAGGGGATTACCTCTCTATAACCAAATTTTTCTATGTTTATTACCCAACAAACTTTTGTAAGATATGAAAAACATTTTTTCACATAAAAACCAAGTAACAGAATTGTTATTACAAAATTAAATAAATCATTATACTAAGTTATAATTACAAGTTTGTAGAAAACAAGCAACTTCTAGGTCATTTATGAAACATGAAACTTTTTTTTTTGTTAAACAAAGATGCACAATGCATTATCTGTGCTGTACCCACTGCAAGTATTAAAACCAAATATTCTGTGTAATTAGCCCTGAGACTTACCAATGAGCCACTGAGAACAACAGGAAACTACGAACTTATGTTTAACATGAAAGTAATATTTATAATACTGAAGAAAAACAACAAAAGCTTCAGATGCTCTTTTGATTATCTATTCTATTGTGTTACAGCTGTTGTCTTGGAGCCAAAATAAATGTGTTTTATGTATATATACATATTTACGACTAAAATTATGAAAATGCACAATCCAACCTTAATTTTTCATAGCTTTCTTTACTTTCATGTGAAGATCCTGCATTTTCCATACAACTTCAACATTCTGTTTTGGAGTTACACGATATCCTGTACAATCTGGAGACAAGACATCTTTTTCCTGAGACAAACTGCAGGAAAATATTTATATATAACCTTTATAACACTACATGTAACATTATGTTATAGGTATTTTTTTATCAGTCATTTTAAAGCTACACTATGTGTAGGATATCTTCATCTATTTATATTCAATATTCATATTCAATCTATAATTTTTAAAATACAGGAAACCTAGAAAAACATTCTACAAATAAGTTAAATATTATCTACATAAAAATGTTAGGGTAAAAAACATTAATGTCATATTTTAAATTGCTTTTCAACTTCACTTTGTATAAAAATATATTTGTATGGTTACACAAGAATGACAAAAATACTAGCACAGCTGTAATATATATATACATATTCTGGAAGTGAATAACATAAAATTAAAAATTAGTAAGAATTAATCTTTTAGATCATAATGCACAAATCCGAATAAAGATTAAAACAGAATAAAGTAACAAAACAAACAAAAAATTAACTGAAACTTTCACTGACACCATTTTTCTAGTAAGCATTTCTACAAAACTAAAAACTAATTTTTTATTGGTTAATTACTTTAAACAGCATGTTTGAAAATAATATTTCTTCCAAGTATATAACTCATAATTTAGGATGATCGATATTGATAGTTATAAATTTCCCATATATAAAAATACACAAACATGCAAATTCAATGAGCTTCTATTAACAAAGGGAATTTGAAAATGCAACATTGAAGTACTTAAAACAATAATGGATTATATGTTTAGCAAAAATTACTTAACTTATTTTTAATATTGTATATAGCCTGTATTTAAGATTACATGCAACTAAACTAAAAAGAATATTACTTTTATAAGCAAGCTCAATGGGACATGCTAATAAAAAGAAAATTCTACTGTTCTTACATTCTCAGAAGCTTTTCTTCGATTCTCACTAAATCTCTTGATGTTTTGTAAACATATGGAAAACTTAATGGTAAGTTCTTATATTTTCTCGGAATATTCTCTGAAGAAAGCATTGAAATCGTAAAATGATTTCTTTATATATGAAAAACAAAATACATATATATATATTCACACACACACAATAAATAAATATAAGTTGTAACTTAACAGGGCATATTCTCAATAAGCACTCACATTATTTGTATACTCATCAGGGCTCAAAATCAGAAGCCAATGGCCCCCAAAAGTGCCAGCAGGCCCCTAAAACTGTCTAATAGATATCCTATATAAACTTTAAAAGTCTGATTTCACACAAAGCCAAACCACAAATGGACCATCCAAAGTTTATGAACACTTGTCAGTCATGTACAATCCACAAACACCATCACAACAAATGCCCATGCCATAAATGTATAGTTTGAAGACACATGCACTAGTTGTGCTGAAGAACAATGTATACAGCATCTACAGCCTATCATACAAACAAACAGTGTGTATGTGCAAAATATTTTTGTAGGTGTTTAGGTTTGGTTTGATTTTTTTAATTTCATGCAAAGCTGTGTTAACCATCCCTAATTTAGCAATATAAGACTACAAGGAATGCACCTTGTCATCACCAACAACTCTTATGCTTACTTTTTTACCAATAAATAGTAAGATTGACCATCACATTACAATTTCCTCATGGCTGAAAGGGCAAGCATGTTTGGTGTGATGGGGATTTGAACCTGCAACCCTCAGATTAAAAGTCAAACCACCTGGCCATGATGGGCCATTTTAGTTTAAAAACATTCATGACCAGAAGGGGCCTGAAAGGTAATTAGGAGCAGTCAGAAACTGTAATTTTCCATTTGACCCACTTGTGAAAACATGGTTTGAAAAACTAACAAGGCTGCAAAGAAATTAAGATTTAAGATTTTTTTTAGTGCTTTGAAGAAATAATGTGAAGCTTAATGTTGTTGAAGCATGAGTGATTGATTCATAAATACAGTTGGTTAATAAGGTAAACATGCACAGATTACATGTTGTAATAAACGCCAGGGACAGCAGGAAACTGAAAACAGAATGTTTGTTGGAAAAATGAAAGATCAATACTGAAACTGAAGAAGAATGCTGGCTGTAAATGAAGGTTTGAATATAAAAGGTGATTTAACATTGACAAAGCAGATGTGAAGATTGAAGGAACCAAAGCTGTACCAAAAATATCCAGTTAAAACTAACACAAGTTGTATACATAAGATTGTTAATTAGGGGCTGAAGCAAATGAATTAATTCTTGATAGGGGACAAATACATCGAAAACTAGCAAATATAGTGATATTTAAATGAGCTTCTATTTATTAAAATTGGTGGCAAAAGATTAAATAGTTTCGTTTGAACTAATATATAAGAATGTAATTTAAATTTTGAATACAGAATATGAACTGCAGCAGTCTTTCTCAGGGTGGGAAATTCAGAATCCAATGAAAATAATTATGCTGTTGGAGAAAACAGGAGTGTCCTGAGAAATATACTACTTGATCAATGCTTTAATTAATAGGTATTGACTGGAAATTACAAAGCTTTTCCTACTTTTATTAAATTTGGATGGGTTGAGGGCTACGTGCCACTTCTTGCACCAATATGATAATGCACTGAATGCTATTTGGACCTCAAATGTTGCATATTGAGACACAAGTATGTGGTTTAAGGGAAGAGAACGAGATATTATTGACAAAGAGGTTGTATAACTTATAGCCTAATTCTGACCTTTGGGGAACATTGGTTTCAAACATAAAAGGCCTAGAGGTCATTGTTAATATGAACTTCAGCTGCTGTATTGGTAAGAAAGCTGTTTATATATTACACATTATGGATGAGTATGTGACTATTAATTAGTCTATAGCAAAATCCATTGTGCCATACCATATCAAAGGCCTTTTGGGTGCCTGTAAAGGAATTTATGGTTGTATGCTTTTCTGTTGAAATCTTTATAGATAGTTTTGTTAAGTCTAACCACATGGTCAGTAGACTGTCTAAATTTTCTGACTGAATTCTGCATGTTGTTAATAATATTGTTGGTTTTCTGGTCAGTGTTTAACTGTTTTGTAATTAATTCATCCATCAACTTACCAAGAGTGTTCACAAAGCTAATGTGTTTGTAGTTTCCAGAATTAGATATTTTTCTTGAGAATCACCTCCATAAAAACTGATTTCCAAATACATGATGATAACAATAAGTAATAAATTGTTACCAATTGTGGGTTAGGATTTTATAAGATAGTTGTTGTGTTTTTTTCAGGATTCAGTTGTTAATTCCATCTTCTGCTGGATCTTTACATTTTATTTATGGTGTTGTTTAATTTGTTGTTCTTTGAGATAAATTTAAATTTCCAACAGAATATGAAAGGGTTGGTTTGGATATATCTTATGAAAGGCAGAAGTGTTTCCCTTTCTCATGTTGTTGTAGTAATACAAGTTTCTTGGTATTAATGAATGGTTTAAGTGAAATGTCAAGGGTTTGTTTGAAGTTATTTCAGTACTGTCTGCAGTTTATTAATTCAGAAGCACAGGTCAGGATTTCTTGTTTTACTGACTATTGCTTCTTCAACAGCATGGGTTATGGTATTGATTACATCAGAGGTGCAATTATTTATTTTGGTTTAATTATTCACAGCTGCAATGCATCTTGTTTAAAGGTAAGGCAGTTCAGGACTCATTGACTTGTGAAACTGACATCTAAAAATGTCAATGTTCTGCCATGATCAGCTGGAAAGCATTCTAAATAGTAATTATGAATGAAAGAGGAAACTCTTGTAGAAAGAAACATTACTGCCTTTGAACGAAATGCTAGAATGCATTGGGAATACTTTATACAGGACTAGTCTTATATGGTATGGCCTTGTGATAATTGGATTAGCATGTTTGCCAGTTGTTGTGTGTGTAAAAATTTAGCACTTATATAATTTGCATTATATAAGCAGTTATTACAAACACAAGTTGCACAATAGAAAAAATTATTGTAAAATACAAAGATTAAATCTATTATTTTTATTAAGAGTATTTCTCTTTTAGTGATAAAAATTCTGATGTTTTTAGGGCATTTTTGGCCTTTTCTGACACAATATATATTTTTGGTTCATGATTTAAGAGAGATGTTTCATTAAAAAATAAATAATTTTAAACTAATGGAATTTTTATCAGTTTTGTGCTATGGCCCAATTCAAGTTAAATTAAATGCTTAACTGATGAATAAGGCTAAGTGCTCAGCAGTTATTGACTAATCATACTAAAACTATTAGCAGTCTATTAGCAAAAAGTGTATCAATTGCTGTAGTGATGAATTTTAAATTTTGTGTGAAATGCCTATGCAGAGAACAATTATTATACTGTTCATGAAAGCAGACCACTAATACCATTTTCTTCATCACTAATAATCTACTATTAATTTCAGATTCATATTCTCTTCTTAACATACCTTACAGAAGGTTATGTCTTCATCATACTGTAATCAGTCATTATCCCTCCCCTATTCTCACCTGTAACAAATTTTCCTCTCCTATATTTTTATATTCATGGTCCCATTACCTTTCTTTATCCTGTTACATTCTTTTTCATATCATCCACATTTGGTTCTCTTCACTTAAGAACATTTTCAACTTCTATACCATATTCTCCACAACTTTAATTGAATATCCTTTGGTAACACTGACCTGTTACAGATACTCTTTTTCACTAGTACAAAGTCCTTTTGTAACAACGTGGCGATGTCAGAAAATGTAGATGATCATAAAAGAATTTTTTTTTCATCTTGATTAGGAAAGTACACTAATTTAATCACCACATGAGCCATTTTTACAGTTATTTACATGTTTTCCTTTTGTTGCTCATTACAAATTCAATTTAAGCAAGTGAAAATAACTGATAAATAATGGATTGCTATGAAGATATTGGTAATGCAAATTGTATGATTTTTCTATCTTTCTATCAAAAGTGTTTGCTATTTTAATAACAAATACCATATTTTATGCCTTTTAAGATGAACTTTTTCTTTAAAAATACCTTGAAAAATATCCCCATGCATCTCAAAATGGCCTCTCATACAGAACGTAATCTCACTACTTACCAATTACAAGCATTTTAAAATGCATAAAACATTCAGTTGAACTAATATTGTTGATATACTATGAAGAATATGATGTATTTGACTGTATTTACTCAGTATATTGAAAATAACTCATGGTTGCATCAAGATGTAGGTTGCCGAGTCAAAATATTTTTTCTTAGAATTATCTTTACAAAATTAGGGGGCATCTTACAAGACAAAATATAGTAAAGACCAACTGTATAATAATTGAAATGTGACTGTATATTACAAAACACTAATCCACTAAAACACAGACAGGGAAGACTAGAGGCCACTTTTATATTATTAGATATGTAGCATGAGTGCACATGCACTGCACCAATGCAAGTTACTAATGTTAGCTAAGTATGATTGAAATGTCAAAATAATAAAAAAAATGATATACACACACTCACACACATGTATGCATGTAAATATGTAGCGTTATGATACTTAAGCTACTTAGACTGAACATTTGTATTCCATGTTATAATATGTAGTCATTCTACCATGAAAAAAAGCATAATTTATATTTATTTCCTAATTTTTTTATGATTGGTTACAAGGTAGGTTAAGTGACAGATCCCACATAGAGTACAGAAAATAAGATAAAATAAAAAGTCTTACTGAAAACAAACATTTGAAATGTACTTAGGAGGTTTTAGAGATTACACAAATAATATGCGAGATTTTGGGAACAAAAATAGTTTTTTTATTATAACATGAAATCACTTGGCACTATGACTAGTAACAAAACAGACTATTTTCACAAACAAATCATTAGTAAAAATATTTCATTAGAAAATCTAATATTTTTATACAAAATACTTGCAATCTTTATTAAAAGTCTACTAAATTTCATGAAGATACACATGCTGTGTCAAAAGTTAAAGTACAAATTCTTAACGCATTCAGATATGTAGACAAACTTATGTATATTATACTGAGCCCATAACGAAAATATTAATAAATGTGTATTCAGCTCTGAAATGACATAATCTGGTGAATAAGGGGATTGATACATGATTCAAGACGTTGGATTTGATTCCCACAGCAACCAAACACGCTATCCTTTCATACACAAGGGTGCCACTTTTTGTTTTAGTCATGGTAAAGCTACTGAGCCTACCTGCCAATTATCCTAATTTTGAGCTGCCAAATAAAGGAGACAAACTAGTCACAAGCACCAAAATCAACTTAATCGTTATTTCAGTGTAACTTTACTGCAGTTTTTTTTTCCCAGTGTGCTTTGTGTTTAATTTATAATTAAATAAATGTGTTGTTTAATGTTAAAAAGAGGTATAATTTCTTTCTATATTGTTACATTATATTTATAATTTGCTGAACTGTTTTTTAATGTTAAATAAATTATAAACTTATTCTTTTTACATAGTGCATGTGATAGATTTGTAACACTACACTTTTTACTTTCTCAAATTTGTCTCAGGGGAAGTTACAACAGACCATGACAAGTTTAAAACCCACAATTCTCTGGTCATAAAACAAACACATTTACAAAGTATTTTTTTACCTGTTAAATCCCTGCAGCTTTTTAACCATGTGGTATGTTACAAACGTACATGCACTAAATACATATTCAAGTAACAATAACAAAATACAGATTAGCAGTATCGAAATTTGCAAGTGTCAATGATTTCATTAACCCTCTTTTCACGTGTTCTGTTAAACTGACTGATTCCATACTCGTGAAGCAGTACATAATAACATTTACAATAATTCTAAACAACAACTGATTTTTAACACAGTATTTCTACTAAAGACTTCTTTGTGGCCTTCCATAGTCTTTATCAAGTTAGTGTTTGCAAGATTTTCATGCTCAAAAAAAAACACTTCATCTTACATTTTTCATATTTCAACTGCATAACCTCCACAACCTCCTGAGTGAAAAGCAAAACATTTTTCGGTAAAACTTACTATTTCTCAACTCTAATGCTACAAAAACTAATTACAGTAAAAATCATCAATTTGCAGTGAAATGAAAAGCTGAAAGATACTAAATAAAATAAATAATGCCATTTTTATCTCTGCACCAATTTTAGTAATGATCAGAAAAATCCACACTTAAGTACCTTAACACATAGAACTCCTAACCTTTTCTCATTTGCTTAATATATATTATTTATGACCTTATTACTGTGCTTTGGACCAACTATTATCAGACTATTTCACTTAGATGTAAACTAAAAATGTAGTACCTTAACTGATTCTTGTAGGGCTAGCGTGAAACAATGTACTTGTGAGATGTCCTGATACACATTCTTGAATCAGTGTAATTTTAAAACATTTCACTGAGGTTTTATAAGGCTAAAATTAGAAATTTATAATTTTTAATTTTAATCGCATTTGTAAAAAATGACACATGAAAAACAATAATTCAAAATATTCAATGTAGCTTACACTCATAAATTTTCATTTGTATGTTTCAATGTACCTTCAAAATTTGGCATCCAAAAAATAATTCTTGCACCTTTGAAACGTGCATTTCAAAACATAAAACAAATACATCAGTCATAAGAATAAAATGCCCCTCAACCACTGTAATTTACTTGGCTTTCTAAGTAAGCTTTACACAAATTAAAAAAAAAAATTCAAACCTACAATTCTTTGATCGTAAGACAAACACTTTTCAAACAATATTCTGTATCTACTCAGTCCTGGCAGACTATGAACCATGTGACTTATTTAAAATCTAAACTGACTAAACAAATTTCCAATTAATTTTTTTTTTAAATACAAAACAAAAAATAATAATAATAATAAATTAGCAAGTACTAATCACTAAAATACAATGTTCTCAAACCACTATTGTTTGTCTGACTTTCTAAATAAATGATTAGGTTACGAAGAAACTTATTTAGTGTTCGGAGAATAAAACTATGATAAATACAACAAAACAACCATACTGTTTGCTTTACGGAAGATAAACTAAAAGATGACTCCTAAGATTTATGTAAAAAATAATCTGATTTTTCCATTATTTTCAAACATTTATATCAACCATGTGAAACTGATCTGCATACAATCTGAAACATCAGACAGAGTGTGCTTCTCTGGCTGGTTGAAAAATACTGATATCTCAGCAAAAAAAGACAATGTTCAAATTTTATATTCTTGTTTGTAATTATGTACAATTTGTGTTTTTGAGTGTTTGAGAATTGTAAAAGTCTATTACTGAAGTTAACAAACAGTAGTTCAGATGTTTAATGTGACACAGAAAAATAGAAATTAATTTTTTTTAATAATTAGTTTGGAACTTACAAAATTAAAATTAATGAAAATACCCTGAAAAGGTTGAAACATTGTTCAGTACTTTATTTTAATTAAAGTTCTAATATCCGTTCCAGCTGTCCTGAGAATATGTTTCACTTCAAGTGAGTTTCTCATCATCACGAATTATATGATAGTACAAAAATGTTTATTACCTTATTTTCACAGGATTACTACACATTTTAAGAATAAAATGGTATTGATGATAATCTTAAATTACGAATTCACCTAGCAGGAAATGTTCATATTATCTTTCTTTTTTTCAAAATGGCAACTGCCACAAAATGAATCCAAGACTGAGACCAATTTATTTTTATTTGACCAAACTTATACTCTAAATAACATTTCTGAATAAAAATAAGAGCAACAACAATAGTAATAAGTTTATTTTTTATACATAAATTTGTCATTAAAATGTAGTTAATAAATTAAAATGTAATATAAGTTTTAGGTTCTTAATTTCATAAAGTAATATCTTAATAAATTATCAATCTCTCGTAGTATCAGAATAGTGAAATTTGTTTTCAAGACATTTTCCATCCTAAAATTTATTTACCACTGTTCCTGAAAGTAGAGAATTTAATGTAAAATAGCCATCACAAGATAAATATCATTCAGGCAAAGTATAGTTTTACATCCTTCAATCTTATTTGTTTATGCATTCATACACTAGAAAATCAGGCCCATTTGTCATACCCACACTTTCACAAATTGCCAAGTTTTAATTCTGTAGAGTATATTTAATATAACATCGTTTTCCATGCAAAGATTTGTTTGTTCCACATAAAGTTAAAATTTTTCTTACAAAAATCACTTTGAAAATCTTAACTAATTTGGTAACTATTTTTAAATAGTCTTTTTTCTGGTATTCAAAAAATGTACAAATGATCATAGAGTAATAGCATTTTGTGTTACTCAAAGCAAACCACTTTCTCAAAGTAACTAAAATATTACAGGATTTGTATTGTTTGACAGGGGAGCGAGTTTGTTTGAGGAAAGGCAGAAGTAGTTTGTTTATTTTTTTGATTTCACACAAAGCTATGCAAGGTTTATTTGTGCTAACTAACTCTAATTTAGCATGATAAGACCAGAAGAAAGGCAAGTAGTTAGCACCACCCACCATCAAGTCTTGGACTACTCTTTTACCAACTAAAACTGGCATTAACCACAACTTTATTGCACACCCAGAGCTGAAAGGGAAAGCATGTTTGGTATGATGAGGATTTGAACCAGTGACCCTCAGAGTACAAGATGAGCACTCTTATCACCTGATCATGCTGGGCAAGACTAAGAGGTAGTGGCTACTTGAAACATGATGCAACAGATGTAGTAATTTTGAGTAGAGTATATTCCAACTGTTCCTCAAGAGTAGAATACTTCTTTTGTAATTGTCAATGTCTATAAACAAGTGTGAACATAAAATAATTTTCAGAATTCAAATAAACAGGACATGGTTGGACTGTTATTGCTATAAAAACCAAAACTAACAAATCCAGAAGAAAAGTTGGGTCTAAAGACCAAGACTGGGTCTCAAGACCCCATCTCTGTATATTAAATAAAAGTGTTGAAAAAAAGAAGTTTACGAAGAAGAAACTTAATCTCATAAGAGAATAATCAGTTTGTTGAATGTAATTGATGACTGAGTCAGAATATTCAACAATTATCAAATTCCTCTCATTTCCCACCTCTAACTATAAGCATCTCTGGCACTGATTAGTGTCAGGTAAAATAATTAATATGTTGTACTTATGATTAAATTGATTGATGTCACAAACTAATCATGCAATTAAAATAAGTGTTCCTGGTCATTATTGCTTTAACATATTCGTACTCTCTAAGTAATTGAAATGCGATTATGATTGTTCATTATTATTTTCTATTAATTCAAGGTTTATCAGTTTAATCACTGTTATGACACAAGAAAATAATAAACAAATGAAAAAAGGTATTTATGGTTATTAGTATTTCTCATTATTCTGGCTATCTGAATCCCATTTGAAAATAATTGAATAGTTGAATGAAATCAATAAACAAGACTAGCAGTTGAAATCAAGATATTCTTTCTTTCTACATGTTGGAAATGTGTGCTTTAAATTACTTTATAAATTCTCATATTAAGCAACATTTAAAAGAAAAAAACACTATCTTTCATTCTTAAATATTTAGAATACATTTAACATTTCACACCAATTCTTGCAAAATCTTTTTCTACATTATACAACATAGTGTTTTCAATCGAATCCAAGGAGAAAGAACGACCTTTTTTTGGAGGTTTTTATTTAATGATTAATATTCTGTAATGATAAGTTACAAACCATTTTTCATTAATGAGATATTCAGATTGCACACATTCTATATAATGGCAGTGTCAACTCTAATTTTTGAAGTTAAATTCCTCTTATACTGTGTATATGTAAAAAAACATCTCATCATTTAACAATTTCAGACAATTATGAACAAAACTGCTTACCTCAACTTCATCCTCTGAGTTTCTAGTTAAAGCTGTAGCTTTTTTAAATGGTTCAAGTTCAGCCTTTTGTTGGAAAAAAAAAGAGTTAGCAGTTGAATATTAATTCTAAACAGATGTAGAAGATGTAGACAAGTTCATAAAAATGAATATTTATAGTCAGCAAATCATGTTATTAAATTTCTTGTATTTTCTTATTTTGTACAACAGAACTCAGATTGAAATAACAATCACACTTTGAAAATTATCTTCCGAGTCCATTTGCCTATGTCATAAGGGTAGTATAAAGTCCTTAAATTTGAAGATGTAGGTTCAAATGATTCTTTATTTAGTACAAAAAAACCTTCTAAAGAAACTCTATGTTATACATGAAGTATACATAAAAGGCACATGTCTACATAACTACAACAAACTGTTTTACTGTAGCATAATTTAGACACATTTACCAACCCAACCTAGTCTCATACATATGTAAGGGGCTATATAAAACAAAACATCCAAATACAGAGTGATCTTATATTTTCAATGATATTATACAAATTAGATGAAATGTCAAAATCCCCCATCAGCATTTATGCATTTCTTTCAATACCAACGAATTGATTGATTGATTTAGTGTTTTATGGTACAAAGCAGCAAGGCTATCTACACCAAACATCCGGTAAAAAGGTAAAAACAAATTAAAAGTAGTAAAATACAGAAAAAAAAAGGAAGGTAAAACAAAACACCATTGAAAAACAGAAAATGCATAAAACCAATGTGACTCTTTTACACTGCTAAGAGAGAAAGTAGAGTAAAAGAATTTGTAAAGTTCAAGCAAAATGGTAATGATCATAACCCACCAGGAAGGCTGACACGTAAGTTCAAGAATCACTGTCAGTCACCTGAAGTTGGCCTTTCCAGTCCTGGTTTGGGGTTATGTGTCATAGCAACAATTATCAAAATGTAAAACAGAAGTTTTAAAAGACATACAGCAAAATCGCAATAATGAGAAGCCAAATGTCCAGTAAAAAGGTAAAACCAATGTTGACTCTTTTACACTGCTAAGAGAGAAAGTAGAGTAAGAGAATTTGTAAAGTTCAAGCAAAATGGTAATGATCATAACCCACCAGGAAGGCTGACACGTAAGTTCAAGAATCACTGTCAGTCACCTGAAGTTGGCCTTTCCAGTCCTGGTTTGGGGTTATGTGTCATAGCAACCATTATCAAAATGTAAAACAGAAATTTTAAAAGACATACAGCAAAATCGCAATAATGAGAAGCCAAATGTCCAGTAAAAAGGTAAAAGTAAAGCAAATGTAGTAAAATTTGTAAAAATAAACGAAGGTAAAAACAAAACAGCAATTAAAAACAGAAAATTGCATAAAACCGATGTTGACATCCAGTCAACATAAAGTTATAAAGACTTCTTCCTGTAGCAGAATGGTGATGATCATAGCCAGCCAAGACAACTAACAGGCAAGTATCAGAACCACCGTCAGTCACCTAAAGTTGGTCTTTCCAGTCCTGGTTCTGGGTTGTGTGTCATAGCAACCATTATCAAAATGTAAAACAGAAGTTTTAAAAGACATACAGCAAAATCGCAATAATGAGAAGCCAAATGTCCAGTAAAAAGGTAAAAGTAAAGCAAATGTAGTAAAATTTGTAAAAATAAACGAAGGTAAAAACAAAACAGCAATTAAAAACAGAAAATTGCATAAAACCGATGTTGACATCCAGTCAACATAAAGTTATAAAGACTTCTTCCTGTAGCAGAATGGTGATGATCATAGCCAGCCAAGACAACTAACAGGCAAGTATCAGAACCACCGTCAGTCACCTAAAGTTGGTCTTTCCAGTCCTGGTTCTGGGTTGTATGTCATTATGGCCAGTACCAAAGGGTAAAGTAATAAAAGTTTAAAAGACATGCAGCGAAATTGGAATTGCAACTCACCAGGATGACTAGCGGGTAGTTCAAATGGATAGTTCAAACAACAGTTGGCCTTTCCAGTCTTGGTGTCGAGCTATTTTATGTTCGTTCATTTTCCAATGTCAAATTGAACAAGAGAGAATGAAACTTTGAAAAGGGAACCACAATTAAATAGGTGTAATGAATAAATATCCAACACTTAAATGAGATTAAAAAAATTAATGGCTATTAAAAAACTAAAAACCTTTATCAAAATGGACAGTGTCACCATCACCAATAACACTGTCCAATGTTACAGATAAACCCTGGGAAAAAACATGCTTAAAATAGTGTCGTCGTTGAGAGTAGTTGTTTAGTTGTTGTTTAGAATTAAGCACAAAGCTACACAATGGGCTATCTGTGCTCTGCCCACCACGGGTATCGAAACCCGGATTTTAGCGTGTAAGTCCGCAGACATACCGCTGAGCCACTGGGGGGCCTCGTTGAGAGTCATAATGATGGAAAGAAAGTAAAATGTGGCTTACAGTGATTTGAGTGTTACACAAACTACACATTGGTGCAACAGTTCCAGATAAAAGAAAACAACTGAGTTAAAAAAACTGTGACCGATGCGTAGTCTAATTAGAACAACTTCCTCCTTACGAAGCTGGATAACCAAAGCCCAATATATGGTTTTATTTGAAAAAGCTTCTTGTCACGTTGTTCACTCCAAGTGGACTGCCAGCTGGCACGGAGCTGAGCCTTGAATACAGGACCATAGTCCATGTACGGAATAGGCACAGTGGTGATAGTGCCTGAGCAGATAGATTTAGGTGCCGTGTCTGCAAGCTTGTTCCCGCGAATACCAACATGGCCTGATAGAAGTAGCAGATAATGAGAAATGGACTAGTCGGTTTTGAATATCAGCAAGAACAGGGTGAGAGCCAAAGTGTAGCGATTCCAGGGCCAGTAGAGAACTAAGCGAGTCAGAATAAACAGTGCAGTTGGAATACTGCTCAGCTTCAATATGATCCAGGGCAAGAGATATGGTGTACAGTTCAGCAGTGAACACAGAAGCTGTAGAGGGGATTCTGTGCGCAACTACCGAACCGTAGCAAACCATGGCAGAGCCCACTGAATTACCTGATTTGGAACCATCTGTATAAATTGGAACCGAATGATTGTTTGAAAGATGTTCTTTAATAAAAGATGGTACTTCTAATCTGGAGTATCTGCATTTTTCAGATGAATGAACGAAAGGTCACATTTGGGAGCTGTAATAAGAAATGGTGGGATGGGCTGATCTGTGGATTCTGCAATGTTATCCAAGGACAGACCCAATTCATCCAATTGTGCCTGGATGCGAAGGCCAAAAGGAGCAATGGTAGATTGTCTGTCCTGAAAAAGTACTGCACACTGAGGAAGGAAAATGCATCTCCAGATGGGATGCTTTGGTAAAAAACGAAGTTTCAAAGCATATAGCAAAGATTGTTGCAAACGGCAAAGGTGCAGAAAAGGCTCATGAGATTTAACATAAAAGCTTTTAACTGGAGAGCAAAAAGCCCTAGTGCAGAGTTGAAGTCTTTGGTGATGAATGGGATCCAGCATCTTTAAGGCCAAGGTGTCTGGCAGAGCCATAGACCATTGATCCATAGTCGAGTTTTGATCGAATAAGAGCACGATATACCTTTGACACTGAACATCGATCTGCTCCTCAACTGGTAGAAGAGAGGACATGGAGGATGTTCAGTGCTCTTGTGCATTTGACCCGAAGCTGCTTTAAGTGTGTTATAAAGGTCAGCTTACGGTTAAAGATAAGCCCCAAAAACTTGGTCTCAGGGACCACTGGCAGTGAAGCTTCTTCACTGGTATGAAGTTCAAGATCAGGGTGAATACCCCGTTTGCAGCAAATTAGCATGCAAATGGTTTTAGAGAGAGAAAAATTAAAGTCGTTCACCAGAGTCCACTTTAAAACACGATTGAGGGCAGTTTGTAGTTGCCGCTAAATATATCTCATGTTTGATGACTGACATCAGATGTGAAAGTCGTCAACATACAGCCCATTCGCAACAGTTAGAGTGAATTGTTCAGTGATGGCATTTATCTTTGAACTGAAAAGTGTGACACTCAAAACACAGCCCTGAGGGACTCCAAGTTCCTGTACAAAAGAATGGAAAAGTGTCAAACCCACATGAACTTGAAATCTCCTGTCCATTAAATTTTTTTAAATAAACATGGGTAAATTGCCACGTAACCCATATGTATGGAGGTCTCGCAAAATGCCATACCTCCATGTTGTGTCATAAGCATTCTCAATGTCAAAGAATATTGATACAAGATTTTGGCATTTGAGAAAGGCTTCTCTGATTGATGTTTCAAGTCAAATAAGGTGGTCTGTGGTGGAGTGCTGTTGTCAGAAACCACACTGGACAGGCGAGAGGAGGTTGTTTAATTCGAAGAATCAAACAAGACAAGCATTAACATCCTTTCTAAGGTCTTACAGAGACAGCTCATCAAAGTAATTGGACGGTAGTTTGAAGGAATCTTGGGATCTTTCTCTGACTTAGAGAAAGGTAAAATAATAGCCTGGTATCAGGCATCAGAAAAAATATTCTCCTGCCTGATCAAGTTAAAGACAATCAGAAGGACATCAATAACGAGTATGCCCCCCGTGACCATCAATAACTGCTTGGCATCTCCTGCCCATGGAAGCGATGAGATGACGAATCACATCCTGTGGAATGGCTGTCCACTCAGCCTGCATAGCTGCTGCAAGCTGAGATAGAGTCTGCAGTTGAGGTTGTCGCTGTCGCAGACGTCGGTGCAACTCGTCCCAAAGATGTTCGATGGGGTTTAAATCTTGTGATCCCTGGAGGGGCAGGGAAGAACGTTGACGTTGTGGTGTCTCAAGAATACAGTGGTGAGTCGGGCTGTGTGAGGACGGGCGTTGTCATGTTTAGAAACGTCGTTGACGTTCACCATGATGGGTTACACATGGGGCCTAAGAATCTCATCAACGTATCGTTGAGCAGTAAGATTCCCTCGAGTGTGCAAAAGGTCTGTTCTGGCATTATAAGCGATGGCAGCCCACATCATGACGCTGCCACCACCAAATCTGTCAACATCCTGCTCACAGTTTGCTGCAAAACATTCACCTCGGGGACGGTAATCACGGGTCCATCCATTCTGCCTACGAAGCATAAAAAGTGATTCATCGCTGAACCAAACATGGCTCCATCGTCGATGAGACCATACCCGAGTCCGCTGCAGCCGTGCTTGACGATGTTGCTGGGTGAGGATGACGCATCTGACTGGACGTCGAGGTCGGATTCCTGCATCTCGTAGATGGTTGCGTACGTTTTGATCGAAAATCCTATGCAGCCCTGGTATGGTTGAGGCAGTAGACGTCACAGTGATGGTCCTATCCCGAAGGTGACGTAACCGGATGTAGCGATCCTATGCGGGCGTGGTCACACGAGGTCTGCCAGATTGTGGACGGTCACGAGTTGATCAATGTTGTTGATGACGATTCCATAGCCTTGTGATGGTGCTTGGGTGGACATTCACAGCTCTGGCAACATCTGATCCAGATTCGCCAACTTCCAAACAACCAATGGCGTTGTTGCGTTATGTTTCAGTCAGTCTTGGCGTAACTGTATTGCGTGTCGTTGGCTAAACACTGAGCTATGAAAACCGAGAACCCGTCACTTTTATAGGGATTTTGCACATGTTGCACTTACAGAATATGCAGATCTCTCAAACAAATTTATTGCACAGGCATGCGTTTTGGAGAAAAATACGATGTTTTTCTCCGTTTCCAAAGTGCACAACTTTTATTGTCATTTTGGTCTGACAATCAGTGCCTTAACACATGTAACATCATATACTCTGAGCTTGTAACGTTATTACAAATATTGTTTTCTTTAAAATAACAAAATTATCCCTTTTGCGTTTCTTGTTTTGAAGAGAATATTTGGTATCAAAACACTGAGATAAAGTTTTGTGTAAAGCATATTTTTAACATTTACTAAAACTTGTAAAACCTTGCCACGTTGTAAAGATGCACTTTAAAAATTCAGAACTACAGTCAACTTTGTCTTCCAATATAGGGTCAGTCTTATGAGTTGACACCTTGCATAACAAGTTGACCTGCTTTAAGTAATATATATCATGATCAGGATATAAAACTGCTACTGCAATATATAAAAACTTATACTGATTAACATATAACAGTCTAGTTTAGATTACTTTTACCAAATTCTCAATAATTTGAATAAGGCTTCATTATCTTTCGATCTATAAACAGTTTGTTTTTGAATTAAGCACAAAGCTACACAATGGGCTATCTGTGCTCTGCCCACCACGGGTATCGAAACCCGGATTTTAGCGTGTAAGTCCACAGACATACCACTGAGCCACTGGGGGGCATCTATAAACAGAGCTTCTGTTTTTCAGTGTCTATTTGCAACTGTTGTATCGTTTCATTTAGTTATTTTAAAATATTTGTTTTTCGGAGTATTTGCTTTTAATACTGTAAACATAATGAACACAATAACAGACCATTTATTCTTTGCATATATATATATACATAAAGAAGAAACAAGTTCTAATTATGTTAAAGCTCTGTGACAGCAAATATTAATATTATTTTCTATTAAATTACAGAAACAAACTTACCGCTAACGGATGAGCCTATATGTAAAGGGTTAAAACTAAATAAAAGTTAAATCTCGCTAGCACACTGAAAGAGAAGTGAGGGAAACCGAATAACCACTTCCACTCTTAAAGAAAAACAAAACTGATTTCTTTTATGCATACATCATTGGTGTTTATCGGTTAAAACCGAAAATTACTAACAAAATTTTTAAATTAGTGCTTTGCTTGAGACTACTTCCAATACCAGAACATAGAAGCTAGTTTAACTGAAGCTATATTATAACTTATCACCAATTAACCACGATTTAAACAAAATGTTTCAATAATACACAATCAATGAATAATTTGAATAAATTAAATGCGCTCCACAACGAAAATACACTTAACATACCATAAACATGACGAATTAAGACCGTTCTTTATATATTGCACGCTCATTCCCCCAAATTAATACATTAAGTTAAACCAATGATTAACATAATCAAGTTCACTTCACAAGGTATACCATCCTTGTCAAAACTAAAATTGTAGTTATATCAAATCTTTCACATCGCTCTCATTATTATAAATCTAACAGCGACCTCTGTAAAAGTAATTAATCCAACATATTCACAGCAAATTAACAAACAACAATTTAAAAACATAATGAAGTGATTTTAATTTGGAAAACATCCTAAGTGTTTTGACAAAAGAGTTGGCCTGTATTCTTTATTAAGCCAACTTTTTGTTTCTAAAGCACACATTACCTGAAAATAAACCATGTATAAAATCGTAAAACATATTTCTGAAAAATTATTATTCATTAAAAAATAATCTCAATTTAAAATAAAGTCAAAACTGATATTAATTGTAAAGCTTTATAGTTCATTGCCCTAAAAGTATTTTTTCACTCTCTTTTTAATGACGTTAGAGACTAACACTCTGAGGATTGGTAATTTAATTGACACGAGGTGAGATAATTCAACACTTTAAGACTGATTGCAATTTTAATCAAGCGTTTTTTTTTTACTTGCTCAGAGTGAGTTTCAATTTTAAAACAAAAAGAGTGCTTAAAAGAAGTACACATGAAATTATGCAGTCTCAGGTAAGAGTTAGAAGTTAGTGTGTTTTGATCCTTTTAAAATCACAGATTCCTCTACCTCTTCTCGTGTTCATCTTGAGTGACATAAAATTACGATTAAATTCTCAACTAGATTTCAATTAAAATAATATTTATTGAATGAATGAACACAACAACGCTCAAACACATACAAGAAAAAATACAGTCAAAACCTGAAAAATCAAAATGCAAAGGATATAAATGAAACAACACCGGACAAAATGAAAAGTATTTTATACGAGTTAAATTAGAACAAATATGTAGCGTTAAAGTAAAATAAACACTTCCAATGAAATTGTTTGTTTCAAAACTTCATTTAAAATACAAAAGGAAAGAAATGTCTTTAATTTTGAAGTGACAGACAAGATGAATGGCAGTTAGTCAACAGCAATTACTACCAACTTTTATCCCTTTCAGCTGTGGGGGCGTTACATGTTTGGTCAATCCCACTATTCTTTGGTAAAAAAGTAACCCAAAAAATGGCGGTGGGTGATGATGACTAGCTGCTTTCCCTTTAGCTTTACACTGCTAAATTAGGAACGGCTAGCGCAGATAGACCTTGTGTAACTTTGCATGAAATTCAAACCAAACCAACTTTTATGTGACCAAACAGTGAGATTTGGCTGTTACTCTTACAGCACACATACTGCCCTAAAGAACGAATCACGTTTATGCAGCAACATGTCGCAGAGTATGAAATCTATGAACTCGCAGTCGAGACATGCTAATCATAATTATATGCAAATAAAATGAGCAATAAACAGCCACACTAAATTAGCAGTTGAATTTTAGAAAAAAGTTCAAACTAACTACTTTTATAAAATTTATTCAAAAGTATTAAAATCTACTAAATCAAACAAATGATATTACATTATTAACAAAATATAGTCGAGAAACACTTCACACCAGTACTGCCACACATTATAACAATTATTTTGAATTCCTAACTTACATGAAAGCTATCAACCATTATCACAATCTAGTATATTTGATTAAAGTACTGACTGAATATTTAAAGGGCTTTTACATAAAAAATGTACTCTTGTTATGATAATCTTGAAAAATACGAAATTACCAATGAACTTTTTTTGAAATGTTGGTGCATTCACCAAAGAGAAGGAAGTGGTAATAAAACCACAAAATGCTGTATATTACATTCACAGACATCGACTTGATAAGGAAAATATAAAGCGTGTCATATAATGAATTATGTATCTTCGCTTACTTGAAGCTGTATAATCCACATATCAAACTTAATATATGCGAGAGGAACAGGTCAAGATTGAATCTGACTCTGCCAGGTCTTCAGAAAAACCGATTGCGAAATCGACATGTTCATCACTCTACTTTTCCCGACCTCCTACAGCAATTTATACTTTATGAACATATTTCAGAAAATTAATGATAAAAATACATGAACACACAACAAAAAGTCAATAATTTGTTCCATTAAATATATTAGTAAAAGGACCGTACGCAAAATGTTTGAATGGGGAGTTCTAATTTACGAGATCAAAAGCGAAAATAAATGCTAAATGGTTAACTCTAGAAGCAATTTTGAATGAAATGTAGCTTAAATAATTGCATGGCTGTTCACTTAAAATCCATAAATATTCAATGAAAGCTCAATAAATCATTATTTTATTGTAACACTATGGGGAGTTAAACTTAAATTAGTATAAATATTTATGTTTTATAATGGTAAAGTACTGTACTATAAACACGCAGAGTAATTATTAATTATTAAATTATATTACTAATTTAAACATCTGTGTATTACAATAGCGTATTAGCTATTCAATAATTTTAACTATTATATACTTACAGGTACACGCTGATGAAAAAACGTGTTAGCATGCTCTTTTCTTTTGGGATGCTTTTCCATAAATAATTTACATAAATTATGTGATCTATAAACACAATTATAAAAATAACTCGTAACTTTAGAATAATATTGTATTAATGTAAGAAAATATCAACTCATGTTATGCTTTCATAATTCATTTGTACTGACAAACTGAAAATTAATCTGGTGAATGTATGATACATAAATACAATACAATAAAATATATGCTACTGTTAGAAAACACTTACACATGTATATATCAAGATATAACATAGTAAGTGATTACAAGTAGCACTAACATAAATAAAGTTACAATAGAAATTATATATAATGAACAAATACTATCAATATTTATAATATTTCATAATGCTTGATTCTGGGAAAGAGGTCCAACACTGTGACACATTCATTTTCATCTTAAAATGCTTAGAAAATAGAATTGCCAGTTTCTTTAGTTTGGCTTTTATCTCTGTTAGTTCCTCTTTCGTGGCTTGCAATTCTTGACAAAGCTAACTTTCATATTGTTAAAATTGCTGTTGCAATTTTTATCGGGGTCACAATCCAGGTCTCTGCTCCTTTATCACATTATACCTGACAGTAACATGTTATCTTCTTAGTCACGAACTTTTCGTCAGAACTATTATAGTTTGTCATGCCTAAACTATATATACAGTTACAGAATACAACTGATGGTTTGTGACCATGGTGTGGTAATCCTGTAGCAGAGTTAGCTTCTCTTGGATTATATTTAATCTTTTATGGTTTATAAAAGAGATCAGAAAACTAAAATAACTATACAGTTTTATTGTGAGGCTCAGAGATTATTTTGGTGGGCTTTCACTTTTATGTTTAATCTTTTCTCCGTCATCTACCTTGTCATGGTCAAACTAAGAAACAGGTAGCTCTTAATTAATATAACTACAGATTATCTATTTGTTCAATGTGTTATTAAAAGTGTAGCGACTGAAACTGAGAACAGTGTGATAAGGTTTGTAATCATAGTCAAGAAATGACATTTGACCAGAGGGCACTACAATCACATTATCTCTTTTGGACTGGTTTACTATTGTCATGTTATTTTTCCCTTTCTTTTGCTTCTGAGCAGCCATTCCCATGTTGCTGAGAATAATTCCATATATCCTTATGGGCACCAAGGTTCATCTTTTTTTAGCGTTAAGTTTCACCTAACTGTGACAGAAAGCACTTTAAAAATGGCAAACAACTTATGGAGTGATAAATGTCATCATCAGAAAGAAAGATATTTTCAGTCAGTCTGTTCAATACTAACAAACTAACCATGTATAAACATAACTATTTTTGCTTTCTTAACAAGACAGTTTGATTGGAGGTTAATAACAGAGAATATGCCTTAATTATTTCCGTACAATTTGGATGTCACTGAATTCTGCAACATGATCCTACTTTATTTACTTGGAAACCTCGAAAGGTTGTGGTTTCCATAACAATGTATATACGTTTCATCTCTCATATTGAATTAACATATTACCATCAAAATTATTATCCTTGGATTTTTCTGGAAATGTTTTAACTGTGTACAAAGCCAGTAGAAACGTGAATTTAGACTAGTGGTAATGTCTCTCCTGACGTTCATTAGTTTTTAGCTGTGTAAAGAGTTTAGTATTTCCAGTGTCGCCATAAAAACCATCGGTGATTCTAGGTTGTTGTTGGTTTTTTTGCATCTACGAAAAGTACACCAACTCTCACTTCTAGATGACCAAGTATTTGTGTACCCCTGTGTCGTATACATCCATCAAGTTTAGCAATAGTTGTTTACCGTTATACTGCTTTGTCTGTTATGCTCGCATTAAGTCTAGGTCGTTTAGCTGCTTTTTTTTTATTCACGTGTTCTGTGTAGAATTCACGTGTCACCAATGTAAGATTCGTACCATTTGATTCACTTTTTGATAGATAAAATTGCTATATTTATACCAATTATTCCGGGGAGTGACACTTTTTATATTACTATCCATATTTATTATTGTCTTGAATAGCAATTACTTTAATATTTCCTAATTTAATGTTCCCAATGTGAATTTATTCTTGCTTACATCTGCAAGTATTTGCAAGAGTGCCTTTTCAGAACTCCCTAATTATTAGTTAATT
Organism: Carcinoscorpius rotundicauda; assembly: GCA_011833715.1. NCBI lineage: Eukaryota > Metazoa > Arthropoda > Merostomata > Xiphosura > Limulidae > Carcinoscorpius > Carcinoscorpius rotundicauda. The sequence continues at coordinate 57,573,583 of CM022395.1, forward strand.
TAAAATGTAACTTGAGATCTTTGTTTTTTGTGGATTATCAACTTTTATTGTTCTCTACAATAGATAATTTATATTTTATCAAATAACCCAATAAACTTACGACATTGAATAAAGTAAGAAAGAGATGAAACTTAGTGGATGCCTTCCCCTAAACCCACTTAGTTACATATTAAAATTCCCCATATATCCCACGTGAACTTTTGCTGTTATTTCGGTGATAACTTCTTAACCCGATGCCTATGCCTGTCTGTAACCTAATCTCAATAAAGACGATATTGGGTTTTGCTGACGTGTAGTGTGAGTGTTTTTTTATAGCAAAGCCGCATCGGGCTATCTGATGAGTTCATCGAGGGGAATCAAACCCTTGATTTTAGCGTTGTAAATTCACAGACGTACCGCTCTACTAGCGGGGGACTACTGAGTTGTAAATGTATTTTATCACTTTCAAATGACTTAAACTTGTTTTGATTTGTTTAATATAGTAATTTTTGTCAAACTAATCAGCTATGAACACATTTCAAACACAGTTAACAGTTTTATTAACCTCGATCACAATTTAGAAATGTAAATAAATATAGAAGTATTATTATTAAATGGGTGCATTTATTAAACAAAAATATGTTTAAGACTTTCACCGGACACTTAATAATATCTGTGGTTAAGCGTTAGCTAAACAAAACATTTGAGCATCTTTTGTATGTATAATAAGAAATCCCCATTGTTTCTGAATTACAAGAAGTGATGTTCCATAGTTTTATGTGATTTAGTCAGAGTTAACCTTCCTCTTCCGTAATAGTTAAACTGTGCTTGAAAAATGGGTTACTGTTTTGGTTTGATGATTCTCACAACTGGACGATTTGTCTTCTTGAAGATTTTTCACTTTAAACACTACTGTTTAATTACAGAAAGTCATCGGAACAGTTATTTTCATCACTCTCTTGTACACATTCCCTTATCTCTGATGCTTTAGATTTGTTGCAGCTACTACCACGATAACAGCCACATGGAAATGAATATTTAAGCCCAGCCTTAGTGCAGCCACATGTGCACTCCCAATTAACCTTACAATTGCACAAAATTATGTTTAAAAGTGCAACAGGAAGAGAAAGCTTACGAGTTAAAACTTGGTGCAATCGCCCATTGACGATGCTCTAGCTCCAGGAAGTTGGTAATAGGTTGCGTCCTAACAAGTGTTGTATTTGATGGTGCATATGCAAGAAGCTCCTATGCTGTTGCAAATGTTGGTGGAAGCGTTGCAAGTTGGACTTTTGTGTGTATTGAGCATTTTGCAATTACTTTCATGAAACGGTGATGTCTATACTCGTTTAGAGGTGATATGAATTTGAGGCACTGTAGAAAGCCAGAAGTTTTTCTCCAGTGAATACAGCTAAAGTGAAGACAGACCTCCACATATTCCTGCGAAGCTAGGTGTTTTTGCAGTAAGTCTACGTCAGTTTCTACTATCTCATCATTATTATGCGCCAGTTCTGTTTTAGCAAGGGATGTTCAACTGTAAGTCAATCCATTAGTTTATCAACAACCTGGTTATCACACACTTGTCGCAACTTTCTAAAGTCAACATGTTGTTCAGTTTCTGAAAAAAATTATAGTTACAGACCTCTTCAAAATAGAGGCATAACTCAGAATATTCTGAGAACCCATAAATTTAAAAACACTTTAAATCATGCCACGACCACCAGTAAGGCCACTAGACGTTTTTATTTCTCATACTAACATCTGCTCTTTGGCTATATCTGACCAAAACCTGTCCAATTTTTATTACTACATCGAATCATGAAGTTCTGGAACTCAGTTGGTATCATCCATTTTTTCACATGAGACATCTGTTACACTTACAATTGAACACATTTTGTATATGCCAGGTGGCCACCTACTTGAAAATTTGAGATTATTTTGCGAAATGTTTCACTGTGCATGGTCCATTCACCACATCGATCAGTGCATGCAAACCGGTGCATCAGTGTTACCTGACCAAAATACTGCAACCATATTTTGGCCATACTACTGGTGACAGCTGTCTAATAATTCATACCTTTAGTTTTTTTATGATTGTAGCGAGTACAGGATCTTTGTTAAGATCATCACCATATTGAAAATTATTCATGACACCTTCACGTAAAGAACGTTTTGCAATAGAATGACTGATATTGTAAGCTGTGTCAGGGTGAGGCCATCCTACTGGTAATAGCTGCCTAACACTTCACAGCTTCTAGCTTCTTGAGGACTGTAGCGAATATAGAATTTTTGTTGAGATCACCAACAGAGTTCGCATTCTTGATGAGAGTTTCCCTTAAAGAACTGAAGGTTGTTTTGTTTGCTTCATCGATTTCAACTTTCTGTAGTAGAATGACTGCTACTACGAGCTATGTCAGGGTGTAGGCACACAATGTCGGAACATAATGATGGCCATAACTCTTTTGGTACACTATCGCCCATAATATACTCAATAAAACCCACGAATAACATCAGTAGGCGAAGACCACCAAGTATGATAACTACTGACGAAAATTTGCTATTAGGTCCTGCTGCAGCCACAATTTCTACAACTTTGACAAACAGAGGCTGATGAAATGTAACAACACAGGTTTACTATCCTTTTCTTTCACACTCGTCGACAAAAAACATTAAAACAATGTAGTTAGTATCCAAGCTGGTTTGCTGCAGGTCAATAAAAGATAGAGTAATCACTTTAGAAGCAATGTCTTGTTCTTGGTTACCAAATTCATGTACCACTTGTGAATATCTTTAATCATGAATCACACATCCACAGCATTTCACAAAAGGCATACAATGAACTGGTTGACGTTAGGCTTAAAAGGTTCTTAAGGTCCTCAACCATTATACTATACATTCTTTTTCAGCTTTGAGAATCTGCAACATTACTTTACACACACGCTAAGACAACAACAGATTCTTTCTGTGTTCAGTAGCATCTGCATGACAAACAGCACTTTATGGTGTAGCACACATGATAACTCCCATACTCTGGAAAGAGCTATACCCATCAAGTGTACGTACATTAAAGTCAGCATTATCGAATAAAAATTACATAACTGCATTTTGATCTGTCATTGACTGGTTTTCTACAATTGCTTATTTCTCATATCATCTTCCTTCACTGTATGTAGCACAAACTCCAAATCAGTCAATATGTCTACAAGATGCCTAGATCCAACATATATATGCAAATAAATGTACACTGACAGTCCAGCCTAGATCATAGGCAAAAACTGTTTTTGTGCGGTGACTGAAATAGCAGCATGACCTTTAATTACACGTTTCCATCTATTGATATACTTAGCTTCCTTCTTTTCTTTCTTTATCACGTCATCAATGAATACTTTCAGTGTCTGGAGCTACAGACATTGTATCGTCAAAAGCTGTATCCGCAGAGGCATAAGCATTTGTTTCATATACCCTTGAATGGATGTTTTCTTTATAATGCAAGCCACTCTCTTCACGATTTGCAAGAGTTCTTCAGTTGAGTCTTGCAACTTTTGTATGAACCATAGCTATTTACAATCTTGTACCCTGTGCCACGAAGCATACAACTGGTTTCCTTCCCGGAAGACTTATAATGATGACATTATCAGGAGAGTGGTCTTCGATTTTACTTGTAATTGTTTTGGAACATACAATGTAAGTGGCTAGAAGATATTCCTTATGTTTCTGAAGTAGCTCTTCAAAAGTATATCTTACAATCAACATTCTTTTGTTTGATGTATTTTCTCGGTTATGAAAAGTATTACAATCTTATAGAGCATGATTAACTATAGTTGACTGGTTAAATGGGATACTACCTGAATATTATTTAAATTTTATACACAATCAGAGTCAATATTCCCATTTTATTATAATTTCGCAAGATTCCATGTGAGTATCGTATGTCTTTTGTCTCTATGTTTTATGCAAAAACTATAGTTTGTCAGTTTTGTTTTTTTGTGGAAGGTCAAAGCTCTTTAACTTCAATATTTGGAAATGTTTATCACTTGTGTTGCTGACCTTTTAAACTGTTTTTATCTGAACAATGGTGCATTCAAAGCAGCCCATTTGAACTAGATTATACTATTTCTAGGTGAATTGATTTCCCTACAAATTATATCTCCAAATAACAGTAGATTCGACTAGGAGTTTTAGAGAATACTATTATTAAGAATCTTGACTAATTTTGTTCATCATTTGTGAAAAAAGGATATTGCACTAACATGAAAAATTTATCATAAAATTTATTTATACAATAATACATAAAGAAGAAACAAAATATATATTTGCACAAACATAAAGTTTTTTTTTTTATTATTTTGCGTAAGGCTGCACGAGGACCATCTGCGCTAGCTGTCCTTAATTTAACAGTGTAAGACTAAAAGGAAGGTAAATAGTCATCATCACTACTGCCAACTTTTGGGCTATTCTTTTACTAACGATTAATGGGATTTATTATCGCATTGGAACAACCCCACGGCTTAAAGTACAAGCATGTTTGGTGTGAAGGGAATTCGAACACGCAACTCACGGATAGCAAGTCAAGCGCACGATATGATGTAATGAAACTGAATAATACACATGACCGTAACACTCATTAAAGATATTTCCACAGTTTTCCCTCGCTTGATTCTAAAAACAACGACTTTGTTTTCCTCCGATTTCTCTTTTTTTCTAGAACTATTTTCAAAAACAAACGTTTGTTTATCTAAAGGGGCCTGGCATGGCCGAGCGCTTAAGGCATGCGACTCGTAATAAGAAGGTTGCGGGTTCGCGCCCGCGTCGCGCTAAACATGCTCGCCCTTTCAGCCGTGGAAGCGTTATAAAGTGACGGTCAATCCCACTATTCGTTGGTAAAAGAGTAGCCCAAGAGTTGGCGGTGGGTGGTGATGACTAGCTGCCTTCCCTCTAGTCTTACACTGCTAAATTAGGGACGGCTGGCACAGATAGCCCACGAGTAGCTTTGTGCGAAATTCCAAAACAAACAAACAAACAAAAGTTTATCTAAAGGTAATCTAGATAAACGACATAGCCAAGGCCAAATGCAAGTGACTTAATATCTTCCTGCTCCAAATTCCTCTCTTTATAATTTAGAGAACTAAATATGTCCTGATTCTTAAATCAACCTGAATATTACAAGATAAAACCGTATGAATTTCAGAAAATATGCATAATACAACTTTAATGAAAAATTATTGCCCACTGAACAATTTAATTGGTCCAGCATGTCCATGTGGCTAAGGCACTCGACTCGTAATCCGAGTATCAAGGGCTCGATTCACCGTTACATCAAACATGATCGACCTTTCAACTGTGGGGGCGTTATAATTTGACGGTCAATACCATTATTCATTGGTAAAAGAGTAGTCCAATAGTTGGCAGTGGTAGTGATGAGTAGTTGCCTTCCCTCTAGTCTTACACTGCTAAATTAGGGACGCCCAGTTTCTGAATTATAATTATGTAATTTTGTTTTAATTTCGCGTAAAACTACAAAAGGACTATTTGCACTGATTGTGTAATTAACTCAGCTGCTAAAAAATCTGAAAAACCAGAATAACCTAATTCTACATTTTCGAACACAACATTGTAATCTTCAAAATGATTTTTGTCATTATCAGTTGTAAATCACCCTCTTAATATTATCGATAATCGTACTGTTTTTGGATTGATTATTTTCCTTACTATAAAACAGGAGGAAAACATAAACATTTCTGATTTTCTATCTTCAGTTTTTTATGATATATGCACCGCTTCATCCATTCTGAGCATCATTTTTCATAAGTCTTACACTACTCCTGTTGATTTCAACATCAGCTCGAAGACTTAGAGCAAACCTTCTCTATTGAGATTGTTGTTTTGAGTAGAACTTCATACGAGTTAGGCATAACAAAATATCGCTTCTAATAAGTTTATAATGATCATTAGACACATCAATACAAATCATGTCATTATTTTCATTTATAGATAAAAATTTCACAACAATATTTGGTTTAGTTTTTGTTATACTTAAGCACAAAGCTGTCCAGTAACAATATTTGAAATAATTTATCAATCCAAGATATTATTTAATCGATACACTTCATTATATTTTGTTAGCATTGTTTGTCAGAAACCGTTTGTTTCTTCTCATTGGTAAAAACCTTTATTGTAAGTGACAGCATACTTAAATTTTGATACCGATTTATCAGTTTTATTAGCTCCGTCCACACTGACTGATATTATTGATTCATCGCCATCAAATACCTAAACATGTTCATTTAGAGTTTCTGAGATATTGATGAAGATTAACATATTAGATGTTTCGATTGTGCTATAAACGTTTGTGAAATTTATTCATTCTTATATATGATGAACGAGAAAGGGTAATTCTGTTTCTTTAATCTATGTATTACCCAGGGGAGTAGATTTTTTCACTCGATGGGGGGATGATTTTTGCAACTACTTATGTGAACTGTTCAATTTGCAAGTTGTTATTCTCTGATTACGTAAATCTGAAAGCTGTAAGCATGCAGTCACAGAGTAATCTTGTTGCCACGATACTTCAAGGTATCGTGAGTGTGACAAACTGTCACGTTTTTGAGGCGGCACTGAGACATAGTTGACCTTATCCACGTCTTCAACCATCTTAATGCAGAAAAGCTGCGTTCACATTCATAGTTGGATACTGGACATACAAGTAAAATTTTCATGAGAAGAAACACTTCACTACACATCTGCTGGTTTCTTACATGCATTTAACAATAAGCATCCTTCGCACCTTTCAGAGATACTGCTTTTGTTGTTCCTTTGAACGTGGGCAACTGAAATTCGAGCCGTTGTGGAGAGACTTCTGGATAGAAGTTTATAACAAAGTTGTCAATTTTGCCAGATGTGATCATGTTCTCAAGTGCCAGATATTGCCTCAAGTCATTGTTGTCTGCATTGAATCTAGTGTTCAGATGTTCTACGACTGTGTCCACAAATTCAAAATATTGGCTACTGTAGTAATCTCTAGCTGTTGCAGAATGGTGTGTTAAGCCATCACCTGTGATCCTTCTGGGGGATTTGCAAATGCGTGATAGTTCAATAGGCACCAGATATAGGGAAGTTTCCTCTTTCTCAACTTCATCAAATATCTTGTTGTAGTTTTCCTCTGTTCGCAATACCTGCAATTGCTCAACTGTCATTGCAGATGCTTCAATCACGCCAGATACTGTCACTGATTTTGCTTAGAATACACGGTTTAGTTCCTCTAATACAGATAATGGATGCTGAGCCATCAACACTCCTAAAACTGTCTTTCCTTTATCAAATCTGTGCAGCAGACCTCGTACTTTCACTGCTACATCTGATTTTTCATTTGCTAATTCAGACAAAGAATCAACAATGTCACTGAAGTGATCATTAGCACATGTAATTGCAGATAGGTGGTACAACCAGCGTGTTGAACACAGTGAACGGATGTATTTAATTGGACCATTGTGGCTGTTTGACGACACAATATTTTCAGTTTGTCTTGTATTTATCTGACCTCTGAAGCAAGACACCAAGTTCATGTACCCACTGGATAGAATCTCGAACACATTCACAAGCTTCAACTGCATGTTGCATTATTAAATTAGCCTTGTGTGCTCTGCAGTGAAAATACAAAGCTGACGGTTGCTTCTATTTTATTTTTGCCTGACATCCACTGTACGCACAACTCATGTTAGCGGCCTCATCATAAGTTTATGCTCTTAATCCTGACAGTGGTAAATTGAGTCTAGTCAGTACATCAAATATAGTCGAGGATATTGTTTCACCAGTTGTATTGGAAACACTGTACAAACCAAGAAATGTCTCATTGACGTCAAGGTTCTCATCTACGTATCGTACACATATTGCTTCCTGTTTGGCATCTGTAACATCTTGAGTGCCTTCAACCATTAATGCAAAGACTTTACTGCACTTCGTATGCTATATTTCTCAGTATTTGATGGCTGAACATCTCCATTATTTCATTCTGAACCTGGGGTGATGTGAATGTGGTTTTCTTTGACAAGTAGGCCGTTAACTAAGGATCTTTCTCTTCCAGGAGCTTCATGAACTGCAGGAAGTTCCCCTCCGTATCAGTATGTCCACGTAATGCTGAACCTTGACGCAGTAAGAAATGTAAACTTCTAAATATTTTGGTTAGACTTCTTTTGCATTTTTCCTGCTGCTTCTTTTTTCCATCATGTCGCTGGATAGTCACTGGAGTTACATCAAGTGAACCTTCTAGAGATATAGCGAATCTGCGCTGAGAGGAGGATTGGTGTTCGTTGAATTTCTGTTTTGCCTTTTTCCAGTTGCAAAAACTGGTTGATATGAAGGTATACTCTACTGGCCTCTCCACTTTTCCTGTAAAAAGGCCTCTATTTTCTGCCTTGGCACAATGAAAGCATATGACTTTTTGAGTCTGATTGTAGAAGCGCAGCCATGAGAACTTATCAAACCACTTGCCCTGGAAGTTGGTATTTTGAGATTTTGCTTTCTGTTGTGGTATTAGTTGTGCCTCTGGATGATATGGCTTTTAACACTGTATCTCTGGAGTGTCAAATTTTTCATTATTGCACAAACTTGTTTCACAACTATCTGGTTGTTCATGATGTGTAATAGTTGCACAAGCATTTTCAGACTCGTCCTCTGATGAACATGGTATTTGCTCTGTATGGCAAGTTTCTATTCCTTTGTTTGAGGTTGTTGGATTATCTGTATCTGCATTGTCACTTGTAGTACCAGTAACTGGCATGCAGAACTGTCTAATATCGGAAAGTTTCAGACGTTTGCTTGTCATAATTGGAATCTGTTTCCCAGATGACTCAACAGGCTAAAATGCAGTCCTTATTGAAAAAACTCTAACGTACAACGAACGAAGATAGAACAGAATGGAAGTAGGATTGAACTGTACAATGTATTTAAGTCGAACGCACAAACCTCACAGCGACTACAGACCCGACTGACCGCCTGTGTGCAAGTTGTAACACAAGTAATTGCAAGTTTCTCGAAAAATACTTAAACAATCACAAATATTCCTGTTAAAGCCCATCAAAAAGCAAACACGTTGTGATATAATGTCAATAAGCACGTCTATTAAATAAAAACACCTAAACAAGGACTAGCAATACAATTCAAATAGAGGCTTCAGGACGTTGAAATCGCTCCTTTTGTGTTCTAATTATACAAGAAAATACAATATTTTTACTATCTATGATAAAAGAATATATTGTTCTTTTACCATAAAGCACCAGCACTTTATTAGAGGGCAGTGATAATCTGAAATTTCATGGATTAATGAAGGCCACAAACACAGGTCTAATGAGTCCTCTTATAAAATCGAGGCTTATACTAAAGGGAGAGGAGGGGGTGATGTAGGACGCGTCTGGATCCGAGCGGCCCGAGCCTGTCGTTAACTGTACACTAAACGTACACTGTGGTCAGCGAATTCGGCAGCTAAGAAGAGTAAGGTGTTCGACAATAAAACCTGCTAGACGTGCATAAGAACAAATGGCGTAGGAAAACCGCACAATATACACATAAGATTGATGCAGCTACAAGTTACTAATGGCCTGCCAAATCCAGATCACAGGAGCTTACGCTTGGGAGTAATATTTTCGAAGTTCGTGCTCTGTTAAATCTGTTGTAATGAAAATTTTACTTAATCTTACACTACGTACAAGACGTAAGTAGATTCTGTGATAGTGCTTGCAAACCTTGCTATGTACTTAGGCCTACTGACTGATACTTACGAACTATCGCTTAGATCGAAAAGCTTAGAAGCACGCCTATATTAAAGATGTACATTTCGGCTACTGAGAAAGCCTACATCTAGGCCTAATCATGTAATTCGATTGGTAAGAACACCAGAATCACAAGAACAAACACACAGTTTGTTGGCCTGTGATGCACTAAAACAATTCAACAGACCAAACTGTAGGGGGGATGGTGTATGAATCATACCTCCACCTAAAATAAAGGGGGATGGAGTATACATCCCCCAGGATCTACATCCCTGCTTATAGTATTTAGTTGCATGGATTGTAAAGAATTTGACTGATTTTTTGAGAAGTAAATACTATACCCAGTTCTGCCGTTGGTGAAAGCCCGAGAAATCAGATGAAAGTCTACAAGTAAAATGAAATGTCAGTCAATAATTGGCTTCCTTTTTGCATATTTTACAATTCACTTTAAATATCTTACTTTAAATGTTTTGCAGGTTATTTTTAAAAGACTGCATCTCTACATATTTTTTTCTCTTAAAAGCTAGAAAGAAAGAAATTTGCAAAAAAGGAACAAAATTTCTGCGAGGGTTTTCAGTAGCTTTCATTTTCCAATAAAACTGTTGTAAGACAAGACTTGTGGATCAAGTGAAGAGGCGTAGAAGTCAAGAAACTTATGTCGAAGCAAATAGGTTACACCACTTCTTATTCAAAGTAGTAAAGCTGTGGTCGAAATTTTACTTTCTAAATGTGGTACATTTAATGTATTCAGTTTTGACTTTAAAAGTTTTAAATTTTGCTTGTTCTGCACCAAGAAATGAAAAAATGTTTTTAAAACGTTTTAGTTGTGAAATACCTCCCTAATTCAGGCTTAAGCACTTATAATACTGGTATAACGCGGAAGTTATATTGTGGTAATCAGAAAAGAGCGGGAACTTGAACAATAACAATATATATTCTCCGCACTGCAGCAGGATATTTTATTATTGCATTTTTTGGTTATTATGAAAAACAAGTTTAAATACTGAACATTTTATCTATAATTTTTGACTTGGAAAATTTTGTTGTGGTGTGAGTTTTGTTGAAACTCGACTATTTACAATAGTTAGTGCAATAACAGTATAGGGGTTGTTTTATTAAAAATATTTTTCAATAAATGGGAAAAAGTTATACGAATATGGTTTGAATTTTGACTATCAAGTTAGCTTTTCAAGTTCGTTCTAGATCGGTCAACTCGTTCAGGAGAAGACGCGTCCACAAATATGTTTTTTCCTTTGGATACTTACAATACGGGCTCGGCATGGCCAGGTGGTTAGGGCGCGTAACTTCCAATGTATGGGTCGCGGGTTCGAATCACCATCCTACCAAACGTGCTTTCTTTTTCAATCCAGCTATTGGTTATTAAAAGAGTAGCCCAAGAGTTGGCGGTGGATGGTGATCACTAGCTACCTTCCTTTTCACCGTTAAATTACGGATCACTAGCGCAGATTTCTCTAGTGTAGTTTTGGGCAAAATTCAAAATAGTTACGTTCCCCGCTGGTGCAGTGATAAGTGTATGGATTTACAACGCTAAAATCAGAGGTTCGATTCCCCTCGGTGGACTCAGCAGATAGCCTGATGTGGCTTTGCTATATAAAAACACACACACGCAAAATATTTACAACACTGACGTGGCTTAATATCTGTAGTGCATGCGTAAAAAACACTTCACTCACCAAAGCTAGATAATAATTTAAAAACATATATTGACAGCCATCGAGTTCTATTTATGACAAATATTGACTGCTACATGGATGAGTCTGTTACATTTTTGTCTTTATCAAATATGTCCACGAATTGTTCGGTCTTTCCTGCCAGTTGTCTATCAACCATAACTTTCTCAGTGTTCTTTGTCAAATATGGCTATTTGTAGTCATATCCGTCATTAATCTGTGAAACTTCGAAAGCAATTATATTTGCCACAATTTTTGTTTATTACAGACATTTATGCATAAAGAGAGTCGAAAACGTTTAGTAAAACGATATTGAGTATGCAAATTAGCAAGTTAAGTGACAATCACAGTCGATATTTAGTCACAGTGAAGTGAAATGTATGAGAACTAAATGTAGACATTGTCGTCTAAACACAAAAAAAACAAACAACACACAAAACAAAATTGGTGAAGCATTAGAAACCTAGGGGCCTAAAACTTGTGATAAAATCATGTAACCTTCAAATAGTTCTTACTCATTCTTTTTAGTTAGTTCAGCTCGGTTTCAAAATTACAGCCGTATGGAAATAGCATATCAAATAAATCTTTAATCTACAACGAGCCGTTTCTCTCACCTTCAGGACACGTCAGTTTAACTGGATGATTAGAAACAAAAGATTCTTTTGAACGCTATTTATAAATGTAGTTTAATACTTTAAAAGTTACAGTTTAAACGTCAATAATAAACGCAACATATTTGTACGCTCAAGTCATTAAATTGTATTTAAAACGAGGATTTAGAATTCTAAGGACGATTTTATCCTTTATATTTATATTTATGTCTCCGGATTTATAACGCTAAAATCATGGGTTCGATTCCCCTCAGTGGACTGAGCAGAGGGCCCATTGTGGCTATGCTATAAGAAAAACACACACTGCTTTTGATACGACAGTGTTACGGCGAAGTCTTTGTTATGAAAACTACGATGCAAGTCTACTGTTAAGGTAAGTGGTTGTCAAATGGAGTGTGATGGAACATGTTGAAATGAACTATAATAATGTATTTAGATTCCAAAATCGCTTTAATATAACATACTGACCCTCCGTATTTTTTAATTTTCAGACAACGTTTTCTATACCACCTACTATTAATTTTCTAAAACATTTCCACAGTTAACGTAAATGATGAAAAATAATCAAAAACATTATAATGAACAAAATTATTTTCAATAAAGGGAAAATATTAATAATATAATAAATAATAGTCTTTATTTTAACAAAATATTAATTGAAGAAAGACTTTGATGAGATGACATAACCAGTACTCTTCCAACTTTCATATTGTTATAGATTTTTTTTCTTTCGACTTGATGCTTGCATTTTGTTTAGGCCTAAATTGAACATTTATATACTGTGATTTTAAATGTTTCACAACAGATGGCAGCACAAAGATGTCATTCGCTTGTTAACAGTAGAATAGATTGAATAGGAAAGAAAAGGAAAAATAATGCAAGCTGGTTAATTTTCCTTCATTTATTTGTGATTTTAAGAATACATAAGTTATTTCTTAACAAAAATGAAGTTCTTTCTGAAATAATAACAATTTGCAACGTTTTTGTTTGGAAAATAAAATGACCATTTTTATTAAAAATAGCAAAATTGGAACAAAATAAACATGTTTTAAAGAACAAATTCACGTTGCGCTCTTTGCTGTTTCAATCGTGGGAATCGAAATCCCGAGTCATGAACTTATAGTATTTCCGCTGTGGAATAAATGAATGTTTTAAGAAACAAATTACTTTTATTCAATCAGCCGGATGTGCTGTGCATTCTACGAGTACCAAAACACTGTTTGTGCAGCCAAATAAGCTTTCAGACTCATCGATGATCCAACGGGGACGATAAAATTTCGTACTTTATTTATTATAACAAAGTTACCTTTGTTACCGATAAGTAATAACAACACAAAATTTGCTATTGATGACAAAACATATTATATTTGATGTCATAAACACTATGAAATATCCTATGCAAAAACAGGCAAACCGTTATTGTTATTAATATTAGTGAACTTGATTTATATGACACGTAAGATGGCCATTGTTGCTACTAGTTATAGTAACTTGTTTCGATGAAATAAAACTGTTATTATTCATAATAATAAGCAAGATATTTCTCATGAAGTTGATGTTATTAAGGATATTTACATTTATTTCCAAAACAAAGGAAAACCAATATTGAAAAAAGAAACTCGTTTTATTTCGATACACACTTCTACGCTAAGTTAAACAATGAACAAATCAACGGACCTGTAAAATTGGTTTGTTTTGAATTTCGTGCATAGCTACACGAGGGCTATCTGCGCTAGCCGTCACTAATTTAGGAGTGTAAGATTAAAGAGTGTAATGTTTCGGTCAATCCCACTATTCTTTGGTAAAAGAGTAGCCCAAGAGATGGCGGTGAGTGTTGATGACTAACTGTTTTCCCCCTAGTCTCACACTGCTAAATTAGGGGCGGCTAGCGCAGATAGCCCTCGTGTAGCTCTAAGCGAAATTGAAAAACAAAACTATTGAACCGCATAATTAGAAATAAATAATATAAAAATGGACGTACAAACTAAAACACAGAGTCGATTGAAAGTACAAGGATTTTGGATGTATTGTTTTCAGTTTTGTAAAGAACAATATCATTAAAGGCTTAGAGAATTTCCGAAAAGATAATAACCCATTTCAAAATAAGTAAAAATATACATTAATATTTCATGAACTACAAACAAAAGTATCTTCCACAAACTTCTTCATAATCATAAAGTCTATTAGTTTTGGTTTTTATTAAACAAAATATTGAACCAAAAGGTTGAATAAATGAAGGAAACGGATGCACAGTGTCTATATATACACACACACACACATATTGTCTTGTAAAACTAATCCACTTGGAATTTCTTTATTTTATTATAGTGCAATATTTTTTTTAAAATAAAATGCTTCTTTTTCTCCATAGAAAGTTTCGAAAGACTGTGTGTGTATATGTAAAAGTACAATAATCTTTTTATATAGCTTAAACATAGAGAGAATTTAAATGTTTTTTCTATAAAATAAACAATATTTTTAAGAGAATGATATAAGCATATTTCCAAACTTTGTTACCTTCAACACTGTTAAAGAATTTGGTTTATCTAAGTGTTTGTTCAACTACTTTTTACTTTGTAAAAATTCCATACTGACCGAACTTTTATTAATATCTTTATGTCTATAACGCTTATTTCACACATGTGATAAATAACACGAACGTACTTTTTGTGTGGTTAAAAAAAAATACTGTCAAACTCTTCATAGGTGTTTTCTCATTTGTTAAAGTGAGCTGTCGAAATATTTTGACAGCTGAAGTTTTAAGCATTATTCTTGTAACATTTCTTATTTCACAGAACAATATAACAGGATGGCCCACCTAAAAAGGGTTTGGCTTAACTGTCAAGGTAACTCAGTAAGATAGCTACCGACAGCAATCGATCTCTCTCACTAACTTTGACACTACGCCTTTTGAGGGCATGCAACATAACAGCCAGGTTGATGCCCACTGTAGAGAGAGTCCCCCGCCCCCTATAAGCTCTGTAATACAAATATTCAAGGGATTCGAACAAAAAGGTAGGGGTCGATCTTAAGAAAGAAATATTAGTTTGGAAAATGGAGTAAAATATTTTTTGTCGTTGTTGAAAGAGTTAAACATTTGTGAAGTTGTAATCCCAAGGGTAAAAACATAGCAAGAGAAAAATACGCTAATGCATACCAGCATCAAGAAAAATATTTTGGGATGTTGGCGAAATACTATAAAGTCTAATGACGGTTTGTTAGTTTTATAAAGTGAATTTTATCATATGTGAAACTATGAATGAAGTTCTACTAGGAAACTAAATTGGCGGGAAGCTGTGTAAGTTGTCGTTTGTTTTTACTCTCTGTTCACGATGCCACAAGTTAACGTGAAACGACATACTTATGTCTAACAAATGGCGTTACATTCGCCACCAGCACATCTTTAAATCACATCATTAGTTGGTAACGTCCCTCGCAGATAAAATACTATAGGTATAAGAACTACTTTAAAAATATCTTCGTTAAATATCTCACAGAGATCCTTTTCAACATTTACGTTCAGTTTTCCTTTATACTTATTTTCACTTAAGTACAATATTTAGTGCTTTATGTCCAATGTTAATCAAGTCCTTTGAATGCCACATACTGCTGGTTGTAGGCATTTATATCCAGTGTTAATAATGTTCTTTGAATGTCACATAATGGTGGCTGCAGTGCTTTATAGCCAATGTTAATCATATTTTTGAATGCCACACAGTGCTCTCTGTAGTACATAATATCACGTTCTTTGAGTATCACATAATATTAGTTGTAATGTTTTATACATGATACTAGTTGCCTTTGAGTGTCTCCGTATATTGGTTGTATTTTCAGGAACTATTAAACATAACCTTTATTGAACAAAAACTTGATGAAATGCGTTTAAAATGTCTAAACTTTCGAATATGTTTTTAGACAAATAGATTTTTAATTACAGAAAAGACATGAAAATATTTGGTGAACGGAATCTTAGTTGTTGTTTTAGAAAAGTTAATTTCAAGTCATATATAAGTTGCTCTAGTTTGTTTAATTGTTCTCTACATCAATAGCTCCCTTAGAAGCCAGATTAACCTATCTCACTATATTGCACTTAATGTGTAAATGTATATAACCGAAATAATAAGTGCAATTTGCCATCTATTGAATGGCATTACTAAATAAAATCAATACAAGTTTCACATTCTAAGTATTCAGGATTCAGACAATTAGAAAAGCAACTGAGACATGGGCAATACTCATTTTTTTTTTACAGGAAACAATTTGAAATAAAAGTCCTTTCCCCGCAACAAGAACATAACTTTTACTAGGATTGTACGTGAGGGTTTGATTATATCTTTACTGATGTAATTTGTAAATATAATGCTAAACAAATGACGTTTTCAAAAAGAATATTTATTTTTTCAATAAAGGATACCACTTTAATATTTTAAAACGTAACAGTTTACTTTAGCACAATTCGAACATTTTTCCTGTGCATTACTTGCCCGAAAAAACGGGCACATGTGCACATTTTTATTCACATAAGGTCTGAATAAAACAATATATGAATCAAGATTTACATGTATTTATACTAAAGCTTTACAAAAATGAACAAAAAAAATGCTTAAAATTGAGTATTTTTTCGAAATTTGCAACCATAATGTAAATCACTTTCACGTATCAGCTCCCAAATGTAGTCTCCCATCATGTTTTCGTTATGTGTTCCTTGGTAGCGGCATTAAAAGTCCAGTATATCTTGGTGGAAGCGCTCGCCTTGCTCCTCTGAGTATGTTCCCATATTCTCCTTGAATTTATCAAGATGAGCGTCAGAGATATGGACTTTCAGAGCCTTAACCAGTTCGACATACTTTTCGGCCTTGTTTTTGCCCCAAAAGCCCCAAACCAAAGCTGCCCCAAGCTTTTTTTCTTTCCTACTGAGCTTCTTGGGGAATTCTGTGCACTCCAGGATCTTCTTTATTTGTGATCCAACGCAGACACCAACTTTGACCTTTGCCTCAGACAGCTTGGGAAGAAGTCTCGAAGGAACTTGGAGACTGCAGACTCCTTATCAAGAGCTATGACAAATTGTTTCATAAGACCTATTTTATATGCAATAGTGAGAATAATAACTTCAGGAGGTCCACTAGTGGCTCACACTTGACATTATACCTCCCCACAGAGAACTCGATCCGTTGTGGCCAGTGCTTCCTGTTGCTGTGCGCTGCTGTTTCCTTGCTGTCCCAAAGGCAAAGATAACAGGGAACGAAACTTGGTAGCCTCCTTGGAGACCTATCAGGAATCTAGCAAGGACTTGACGCTGTTGGATTTCTCTTTGAGGTGCACCGAACGAGCCAGGAGAAAAGTTCTACAAAATTCTAGAAAGTCCTTGAACGTTCTTGTAAGTTCGAAAAAATTCTCTATCAGATACTTAGCATTGAATCTACCTGAAACGTTCTGGAAAATGGGTAAATTTGGAAACTTCATTACCCAGGTCATAAAAGTAAAGTTTGAAGAGAAAAAAGGTATTTTTCATTTACTTTAGGGATAAGCAACTGGGAAATAACACTTACTGCTTAGAAACAAGAAAAAGTAAAAATTTTGTTGCATAGGTGTAATTCATTGTCTTCATCATATAACTTGGATAAGATGGCATGCGAATTTACACTTGAGACATTTGCATGTCATCTATTCAGATAAGTCCTGTTTTCGAGTTGTTAAAGCTCATGGTAAGATCTCTGTTCGTTGTTTGCCAGGAGAAAAGATAAAGAAAAACTGTCTTTCCAACAGGTAACAAATAGGAAGTGGTGCAGTATATATTTGAGCAGCTATTCATCATGGTAGAAATATTGCTTCTCATATTTTCCAAAAAACAAGTCAAAGGTGCCTCCTGGAGGCACCATAGAGAGACGATATTTTTGTCATATTATTTGGAAACATTTGGCAATATCTTTGTGTTCCAGGATGACAATGCAACTGCCCGCAGTGCGTCTATTGTACAGGATTATCTCAATCAGGAGGACGTTATGAAATTGTCATGGCTAGCAATGTCTCCATATTGTAATATTATCGAGAACTATTGGGCAAAACTGAGCTGGAAAATCGATAACCACGACCCTAAATTGTAGATGAGTTGCAGCGCCATCTGGAGATAAGTTTGGATGAACACAGGGTGGATTACATCAGTAACCTCATAGGCAGTATGCCGCCTTGGGGAGACTGTTAGAGTACGAGGATAACCAATCAAGTATTGAATGTTTAATATGGACAGAAAGAAGGTTATAGTTGCTATATATGTAATATTGTTTTGTTATACAGATCCTAAAAACGGGAAAGTTTAATTAAGTCTGTCAGTTGAAATTATTTCATGGATTTAAAAAGTTATTTGTGTTGCAGTCTTGATTTAACTTAGAGTTAAAGCTATTAGTGACTTAGATCGACCACTGCAAAAAAGTAAATGTTAAGCACTTCAGTGATGCTTAGACCAAGGCAAGAACAAGTTACCTCTCAATTTCAAATATAAATGGTAATGTGATTAATTCCTAACATTGTTAGTGTAGAATATCCTGGTTGTAAAATAAAATTATTATTCACGCCTGTTCTCACATAATTTCAAATGTTGAACTTTGCCTGGGTGTGCAGATTATGAAACAGAAGACAAATAAACGTTCGGTTTGTTTGTTTGTTTTGAATTTCGCATAAAGTACGATATTTTCAGGTAACACATTGGACGGAATGTGCGTTTCTAGTTTATCGACTCTGAGATACCAAATACTCGAGGGCTATCTGCGCTATCCGTCCCTGATTTAGCAGTGTAAGACTAGAGGGAAGGCAGCTAGTTATAATCACCCACCGCCAACTCTTGGGCTACTCTTTCACCAACGAATAGTGGGATTGACCGTCACATTATAATGACCCCACGGCTGAAAAGACGAGCATGTTTGGTGCGACTGGGATTCGAACGCCTTAACTCGCTTGACCATGCTGGGCCTATAAACGTTCCGAAAGACACAGTTTATGTTTTGTCATTATATATGTTCTTGTGAGGTTTCATTGTGATAAGTTTCTCATGAAATTGTTTGATGTTCTAATAAATCGCTTATAGTGTCCATAGGGCCTGCTTCATTATGCATACGCAGATGTTTAATATAACATACATTTCTCAGTTTGACAGCACCAAGTGTATTTGTATTTCATCTTAATTATACTTACAATATTATTTGTCACAAAATGTGTAAACATTTTGGCCCAAACTGTACAGTCTCAAGACAAGTAATTACTCGAATAACATCAACAAAAAAAACAGACAGAAAAATGAACAGTCGTAAATGAAATAATCAGAATAATATCATCATTAAACGTGTATCTTAAATACTAACGTGACTATTTAATAACGAAAGTAGGAAAAGATAAAGAGCCATCATGAAATAATCCTTACACAATTTAAACTTCAGTCTATAGAGTCATACAGGTAGAGACATTGTCTGCGTTTTTAGATACCAATTTCAGATCGTTGTTTTAATAAACTTTTTAGTTAATTCACCACATTATTTTAAATAGGTTGGCCGAGCGTTGTATGTAGAAAACAAATACTTTCTAGTTAATTAATATCCCTATATTACTCATTTAAAAAAAAAAGAAGTTTATTGAGTTCATCTAATAAAGTACATAAATACAATTAATTGTGTATTTTTTGTATTAATTGTATATTTGTTATTTCATGTCGTTTTATTGTCGGTAATTATTGTGCCACTTACTATATAAGTTTGTAGAACACAGTTTTTTAAATATAAATTTAAATACAACGACTTTAAAACGTGTTAGTAAAGTTATTTTAAGATGAGAGATATGTCAATATAATAAGGGTATATCTGAATGATTTATTAAGAACATAATAGTGAAGTAATAATAGGTGGCAAGTGAGGGTGATCATGAGGCCTGTGACTTCACAGACAGATAGTTCTAGAATCTGCCACAAGTAGCGAATAGCTCTGAAGTATGCCACTAAAGCTTTTAGTTTCCAAGTGTGTTATCAGGAAGAGGATATTTTCAAAGTGTGCTACCAGGTGGCAGACATCTCAGTGTTGCGCCTTTAGCCTGCAAATAAGGCATATTCAACTTTGTATGACCTTAGTTACAGTAATTTCTGAAAATGTTGCTCAATTTGGGGCAAAATTTAGCAGTGAAGGACAAGAGGGAAGGCAACTGGTCATCACCACCCACTTTCAACTCTTAGGCTACTCTTTTACCGACAAGTAGTGGGATTTATCGTTACATTATAACACCACATGTTTGGTAGAATGAGGATTCGAGCCTTCTCAGATTACGAGTTGAGCACCATAACAATCACCCTTCCCTCATTGATACAGCGGTGTGTCAGCGAACTTACATCGCTAAAAACTGGGTTTCGATACCCATGGTCAGCAGAACACAGATAGCCCATTATGTAGCTTTGTGTTTAATTTCAAACAAATGAAACCCTAACCATCTGTCACAATATTATACCTGGATTATGATAAAAACACCTACTTTATAATTTCAATTTATTACCCCTTTACTCAATAACAAAGTGTTTGAATGCGTGAAGTTAATATTTTATCTATTAAAGTTTGACTAAATGTGTAGCGTAATTTAGATTACATCCTACGTTGTCCTGCTTATCGTATTAACATAATATTTTTTCTGTCTCTTCATTCCTGTCAGAGGGTATGACGGGTCATAAGAGGATCTCGATGTTTTTTGGCCAAGAGATGTGATGATATTGACAATATATATAGCATAATAGATGTGCAAGTGTATGGATCAATAGATAGACTTATATATGATGTTATAATCTGGAAACGGAAGCATCTTTGTACATCAGGAACAAAACATTTCAAGAAAGGTGGAAATAATAATTCAGCTGTCTGTAAAAATATAACTGAGAAATTTGGGATTGAATTGGATAATCAAGTGGAAACAAACAAGTTTAAGAGATGATCAACTGGTACCTGAGAACATCAGAAGATATGAAACTGTGGGAGAGAAGAAATTGGTGAACATATTTTATGTGAAGTTTCGTAGGTATAAAAGTATGTAGACAAAAGTGATTATTTTATAAAGTTCCTTTGTAGAACTAAGAAGTTCAATATTGAAAGCTATCTGTAGAGCACGTCGTTCTGAAACGAGATTACAGGTACAAGAGGAAGGAGAAGCAGCGTGACCATATATGATACAAAGGTGTATAAAAGGAGGGGTGGATTAAAACCCCAGAAGGTTTCTTTGAGATATCGACAGAAATTAAGACTACGAACTATGCTGTGATTGACAGCTACCATTTCGACCTTCCATATTAAATGTTGATCGATACCTTATAGTGTTATACCTTACTTAGATACCTTACAGTGTTATACCTTACTTAGATACCTTATAGTGTTATACCTTACTTAGATACCTTACAGTGTTATACCTTACTTAGATATCTTATAGTGTTATACCTTACTTAGATACCTTATAGTGTTATAGAGCCGGATGGGAATGTTGGTCATGGTGTAATTAAATATTAAAGAGCTGCGACATAGGTGAAACTTTCTCTTTTCAGGGCAAAATGTAACACATTGTTTAGTGGTACTAGGAAGATGTCAGCGAGGACAATGAGCCAAATTGATGCTTATAAATAGCTTTATTAATACTAATTACGGTCTTTCAGGTATTCATAAGAACAGTATTATCGGCTTGTCAATATAATCCAACAGGAAACTTCATCTTAGGCATATCAGCAATATAAAGAATTTACAAAAGAGTTAATAGAAAGGGGCCTTAAGAAACTCAACAGAAGATTGAGAGAAAGTCCTCTCAAGAGAAATAGCTAAGAAATAAGATGATAATCCAGATATTGTTAAATGGTAGTTTTTAGTTTCAGAGTTTATAGGTTAAGCCAAGGAAACACAGAGTCGAAAGTTCATTCAAAATGAAAAAGTAACATACATAAATAGTTGTTAGTTTTGTAGTGATTGGAGGTAGGTCCGATAATTTCAGTATTTGACCTGATGTCAATAGCTGTGAACTAAATTTAGTCTAGATACATGGTAAGAGCTGTTAACCATTATTAAGCCTTTGGAGTCGATTAATTAAAATGCATTCAAAGACGCTGGTAATGCTAACTGGATGATAAGAATTAACATTTTTGGAAGATTATTAGATTTTATTGATAGTAAAATAATAGCACTCAGAAAAGGATCAGAAAAAAAAACTCTGAAAGAAGAAGAAAAGTATGAAACGTTACAAACAAAAGAAGAAACTACGATACACTTGAGATGACAGTATATAGCTTAGTATGTAACAGACAGAGGGCAGTGTTTCGCTTACCCTTCCGGGTCAATTGGAAATCCTTGAATGCATATTTTGTTTGTCCTCTATCTAACTGGGTATGGAGGAGATGCCAATTAGTGGGATCACATCCTTCGTTACCTAGGAGATGCTGCAACATATTCCGTTTGCTTACCAGTTTGACACGACAGGTTATATGTTCTACTCGTTCAGTTTATTTAGAAAGCCATCGCGAAATTCATTTAATTTCCATGTTTAAAGTGCGTGTACGTAAACATATTTATCTCCATTACCATAGGTGTTTGTTACCTAACTCATTAGGTGTTTTTTATTTTGTTTTTTGGAATTTCGCACAAAGCTACTCGAGGGCTATCTGTGCTAGCCGTCCCTAATTTAACAGTGTAAGACTAGAGGGAAGGCAGCTAGTCATCACCACCCACCGCCAACTCTTGGGCTACTCTTTTACCAACGAATAGTGGAATTGACCGTCACATTATACACCCCCACGGCTGGGAGGGAGAGCATGTTTAGCGCGACCCGAGCGCGAACCCGCGACCCTCGGATTACGAGTGCACGCCTTAACGCGCTCGGCCAGTCATTTTTATTATACATATTCTTATGTTGGTACTTGGCAAACCAAGGTGCCCAAGGTCATTACTTGTGTACTTTATTAAGATAAGTTGTAATTTCTTTATTTGCATTGTCTTTCTAATTTTGTTGCCAATAACAGATCTATTGGTTTCTTGTTTTGATACGTAAACTGTATTATTTAAATAACTGCTGTTCAAAATTACATCTTTTATATATTTTTTGTTTCTAATTCATTAACTTTGTGGTAATTTTCAGCATGATAATCTGTAGAGTTATTGATACATGATAATTTATTAACTTGTGTTTTAATTGTTGTATTTCTGTATACCCCCTCGTTGAGGTGGGATAAATAAAGAAAAAAAATAGATGCATTCACGTAACCATTGTCCAGAATGTGAGCTGCAATGGGGTAGGCTTAGGGTGAGAAAGATTCAGTGATGTTTATTGTGTGTTGTAGGTCGAGATAATGCTATCCAAAGGCCGTAAAGTTATTTTTTATAAAATGAGGCAAATATATTTCATTCTAAGTGAGGAAGTAGGTTTAGCACCAAACAAAAAGTCACGGAAATCTTCTCTGTTTACTTTTTCACTTTGAAATTATTTAAATATTTTAACATCAAAGTATATTGTAGACTTGTGTATGTTGAAAGTATTTACTTTCTGTGATTAGTATTTGTACCCAATATCAAATATAAACAAATCTGTTTTATGTTTACCCTGACGTGAACAGGTCATATTTTCCATATTTATTTACCTCTTTTATCGTTTGTTTGTTTTGGAATTTCGTACAAAGCTACTCGAGAGGTATCTGTGCTAGCCATCATTAATTTAGCAGTGTAAGACTAGAGGAAAGGCAGCTAGTCATAACCACCTACCACCAACTCTTGGGCTACTCTTTTACAAACGAATAGTGGGATTGAACGATACATTATAACGCCCCCACAGTTGGGAGGGCGAGCATGTTTGGCGCGCACCCGCGACCCTCAGATTACGAAGCGCACGCCTTAACGCGCTAGGTCCCTCTATTTTATTGACATATCACTCTCTTGCCAGTTATACAAATATGGCAAATACATCAAATGCTTTATTATCATTCACCTATCAATATATCGGATAACCGATCTATTTTCTCATAATTAGAACTCTACCACGAAATGCTGTTTCCTTGTGATCGAATTTTCATCCTAACCTTCAAAGTGTATATTTCTTTGTTTTATTATTTATTCTTTCTACTTCTACTGTGATATTTCATTCAAATGTACACCATGAGCTACTTATTCACATTTCCAACAATTTTGTTTTAAGACCCCTTGTCGCGAAAAACCGACCCAAATCTAGGGGAAAAAAAGTGAGGGCCGAAAAACAGATTGGAGATGTCAGACTAAAAAGGTTCTTCTTCTGATTGAAAATATATACTAATAAGTGAAGTCTGTAAACTTCCTTACCAGGAACTTAAACATGGAAAAAAAACAGACTGTTTCATCTGTGGCATTTGTAGATGCTGCTTACCTTTGGATTTATGCTTAAATAAAGCAAATCACATTCATTGGAAGTGAAGAAATGCTGAAAGTATATAAAGAAATGTAATGAGAAGAACAAGTACCCTGAGAAATCACAAATCGTTTTAAATTCGAAGAAAGAAAGGTTTTTGATGTTGATCACAGTGAAGATGGAAACGCTGAAACCTCTAAACCATTACTGCTAAATACAGCTGTATCTTTTTTCACACTTCGTGGATTTAAAATCTGAAAGGAAAGATTCTGAAAAATAGAGTCAAGTAATTTATATCTACCAATTAGCGTCTTCTAGGATATAAGATTTCAAAATTTGACGCACCATCTACAGAGGTCGTTTTCTTGTGACTGAGGGTCTTGAACGTGCAATTCAACTTTATTCTAGGGTTTTTCAAATCTTTCTTCGTTATTCAACTGCTTTAAGGTAGCTATTGTTTTATTAAATCATCATAAATGCATATAAATAAAACACAAACCCTAAATGTGACTTGAATCACATATATTGAAATATCAAAACTTCAAGTTGTAGGTGGTGGATTATGACTTTAAAATCATTATTTAAATGATAATTAATCATTCATGGTAAGCATATGATGCGTAAAAAGAATAACCAAAGATAAAAGAGACTAAGGGTTATATGATTAAATAGACAAACTTTTTAATGTTAATTAACACCTAGATCAGAGACGATGACTTCGATACATATTAAGTCAACCACATTTTTCTGATCCAGGGCCAAAAATAACAACTGCTATACAGCCAGAATATCATAATATCAGTTACTTATGGGATTTGCAATTTAATCTTGTAATACAACAAAACTTATCTGTAGAGTTGTCTGAGTTATGTAGGTTAAGACTATGATTTTTATTTTTGTTCATGTAATTGCCATTTTGTTTATTCCAAACTGCGAATGTTCACAAAATATACTTTTGTTACTCTTAATTTGTTCATTTACGTCCAGAAAAGTCGTTAATAATAAGAAAGCTGAAACATTTAGCAACAAACGTACAAACACTCTACTTATTACCCATTAGTTACGTCACTGTGACAGATAGTGTCATTTATATGTTAAGAAAAACTGTATTCAGGAGCGTAACATTTGTGAATGGAATTCATCTACGGAAAAATGTACATTTCGAATATCATTATTCATAGAATGGTCAGTGTTACATAGTTATGGCTTATAAGTTAAAAGAGTTTTATTTGGAAACTCAATTAGGATAAATAATTTCCTATGAGGTTTAGTAACTAAATAGTAAAAACAGAAAGACTGTGACAATTAAGAATGAAAATAGAAGCATATATACAAGGTGTTCGGAAAGTCACTGTGCATTTATATATTTATTAACAGACAAAACTGCACACTGACTTTCCGAACATCCTGCATAAAAATAATGAGAGAAATAAAAAATATGATTTCAAACACAATTAATTCTTATTTTGAACATTTTTGAAAGCACTGGTTTGTTTGGTTAGTGCCATGTATAAGATAAATATTTAGAGTTTAATTGCTTCAGGTTAACACGAAAACAATCCTCTTCAGGGTTATGTATTCATAAAATAGTGTATGAATAGGTATAGATGTGTAAATAGTGAAATTATCAGCTGTACTGTATTGTCATCAATTAGTATGTTTTGTGCAATATATATATATTAATAGAGAGAATTTTAACGCTTTAGGTTAATAAGGAAACGGTCCTTTTCAGGACCATCTTTTTGTAACATAAGCTAGTGAATAAACACATATGTGCGTGTGGGTGTAAATCAAAAAACAAATTGTGTTGTGTTACGAATATCTGAGTGAAGCATATAGTATATACCTACAGTTTGAATGTTTTATGTTAGTGTAAAGAACAAAAACTATTCTTTTCAGAAGAAAAAAGATTATAAGTTGAAGCAGTAAATGAATAATTGTATTTGTAAACCACTAATTACGTTACTACTTTAATCATACTGTATATAGATAAAATTATACCTATTAAAATGCTTTGTTTATTACTTAGTGAATATATAATGAAGTGGGTTTGGTAAACAGATAGTTTGACCATAACGATAATGCAAAAAGAACATCGCATGAGAAAATATTGTGGTCTAGATCAAAGAAATTTGAATATGGCTTATTTACAGGTTGGAACACTTTACGACTAACATAGATGTATTTGATACCTGGAAGTTGACTTTAAAAATACCATTCCATTTGTAGCACATTTTCTAGCTAAAAGCCCTTATTCATACATTTAGGAATTATCCTTCAATAATGGCACATTGTGTAACAATCAGCTTCGGACGTCATAGGTTGCATGACCCCTACCTCCCACCTCTTGCCCGCCACTACACAAATAATCTGTGGGAAGAAACAAGAAATATCTACGATGTTGGTGTTAGCCAGAGAAAGAAAAAGTTAACTGTAAATTAACTTTTGTTACTTTATTCTCATCTCACAAAGTTACCAACAATAAATATTTTTCACTTTGGCAAATAGAAAACCTGTAGGAGCATCTGAAGAAAATTTTTATTGACTTTTTGAATATTTTAAGTATTGGTTTGTTTGTAGTTAAGCACAAAGCTGTACAATGAGCTTACTAAGCTCAGCTTAGTACTGATTACATAAAAGAGATCATTTTTGTAATATACTTCTTAAGAGACGAGTTTCTTCCCTTATAAATTTGAATAAATGTTACTTATTTCATGTAATTAAAAGTTTCAATACAGATGCATTCAGCTTAAACCAGAAGAACTATATATATTGTGTTGATGTTGTTTTTATCACTTTTATTTTCTGTACCTAACTATGAATAAATGTTTAACTATATTTTTAAACTGATAAATTTGTCCTCACTGCTTTTTCAAAAGTCATTTTTAATGTAAATTTGGTTTACTGCAGTTTTTTGGTGTTAAGCGATAGAAGAACACTATACAACACTTTTTTGTGCTACTTTGACTACGATTTGTTTTGAATGGCAAATTGAAATTATTGTAGTTTTATGTTAGTCCTAATGTTGAAACTTACCAACAATTATGTTACAGGAACAAAGGAGAACATAAGTAGCATGAATTGAGAGAAAGCAAACATAAACAATTCAGAAACTATGTGTAGGTTGATGGTGCAATGCGCTTCGTTACATTGTTTCCAGGCAGTGGGGAAAGTAATG
Source organism: Carcinoscorpius rotundicauda (assembly GCA_011833715.1). Classification (NCBI taxonomy): domain Eukaryota; kingdom Metazoa; phylum Arthropoda; class Merostomata; order Xiphosura; family Limulidae; genus Carcinoscorpius; species Carcinoscorpius rotundicauda. The sequence goes on from CM022395.1 coordinate 57,601,169, forward strand.
GAAAGATGGATATATACTGGCCTTTGGAAGATGTCGTCGTGACATAAATCTAACACAGTTATCTAAAGTATGTAAGTCACCAAGACCAATAAAGAAGAAACTACATTGACTGGGTGGATTTTTTTGCTATTGGATCCCCAAGAAATAAAGGGTATATGTCAAACAGGTCTGAAATTTTAATGTTTTAAGGTACGTGTGTATATACAATAGGTGTCTGTGACTTGTTGGCGATTAATTTAAATAATAAACGGACTGCACACAATTCACCTGTCTTAAAATGTATTATAAACATAGTCAAACGTATGTAAAAAAATTCTTTACACAATTATATGCATTATTGAGAAATACACCTGACCCCATGTAATATATTAACATTTTACTAATCTCACTTGAAGCATTTAATTATGACTTTTAATTCCTATTTGGAAATAGCAAAATACATTTCTATGTTTGATTAGATACACCATATTGATTGCACCCGTGGAAATTATGTGGAAAGAAGATATAAAAATTAAATACAGTAGGAATTCCACCTCTTTATCATATGAACACGAAATGTACCAGAATACAGGCGCGTGCTTTAAGTTTACATTACAACTGGTTGTCATCCAACTAATCAGAAAGCATCACACAAGTATCAAGCTATAAACGTAAAAGCAGCCATATTATTCTCAGTATTAATACAGTCATGACTCTTAGGACTAAAACACAACATGACAAGCATATATAAATCAATGTTTTAGTTCTTAAAGTATACTTCATGCAATAAAACTGCAGCTAAGCTATGTTTTAGTGAGAGCTATATGCAAGACTGTGAAAAAGGAATATAAAACTGGTACTGATCAAGGTAAAAAAGGAAAATCTCGAAAAGTAATGGCGGCCTAATGCATATTTTCCCATTAATCTTGTTGAAAATTAGTTAAAGGTGTCACGAAAGCCCTTTGGTTGATGGTTTCAAACACAGTAATATTTTGTTTTCTTTAATGCAAATGGAAACAAGGAGGAATAACACATATTTACATTTCTGTGAGAGGACTTCGAATGAAACCTGCTCGTATTGCTGCCTTCAGCCATAGATAAGATCTCGCTTGCTGGATCTATCAAGTCTGGTGTCAAGTTGTATAGAGCGCATGCGATTTTCACGTGGCTTTAGTCGCGTTGTGATCACACTGCTCATAGCTCGTGCAGACATTCACTCAGTGCGTGACTATTTATTAACCTGTGAATGATATTAAACTTGATAGTTTAAAAGAGAAGGTCCCTTTCATTTGTCAGAGATCCACAGTGAATATCTTTATGTAATATATCCATGCCAAAAGAAATAAGTATAAGTTATAAATATGTACACCGTCAAATCGTAAGTTGTTGTTTATACCCCTCAAAACTTGAAGAGTCAGATTTCGATGTATATGTTTTGGTAGTGATAAACTATCATCATATTCACTACGTCGCTTATATATATTTGGCACTTTGGGATAAAATTTAGTTTCTGATTTGCCTGTCATAATTCACAAAGTTTTGAATAGTGTCAAACTGTGTGGATATAATTATAAAGCCGTATAAGCTAAAGATATATTTCATCAAAAACGCCTTAGGTTGTGAAAAAATGTGTGGCCAAATAATGGAGTGAAGTCAAAAATGGCGACCAAACATACCACATGTTTATTCAACTTGGGGCATTATGATAGATATAGTTTTGCTGATCTAAATTAACCGTCTTTAACCTGACATGACAAAAAACAAAAGTCCTCGAGATGAAGCTGTAATAAGACATTAGACCAACAGCTACGATTTTGCGTGGGAGTGCACAAAACATTTTGTAAAGTTTTAGCGGTTTTTGTTGAATGATTTTGCACATGTGACTAAACCTTACACTAAATGGGATTCATAATATAGGCTGTAGAGATCTATCAGTGTACTAAATTTGAAAAAAAAATCCATGAAGTTGTGTGTGTTTTCCTGTCAAATAAAGTGTTTGCAGTCTTGTTGCGAAGAAGAAAAAAGGTAGAAAATAAAAAAATGGAGATTTTGCATGTCAGGTATTTCTTAAGGGATTGTCCTGAATTTAGTGCATGAAGTAAGAATAGTAGAGGACATCCACATGTGATAGTTTTGATTAACACAGTTTGAGAAGATGTAGGTGCAAAGTTGGAAAACTACCACTTCTGTTAATAACTAACATACAGTGTTTGCTATATCAGGTGGCCCAGCTTGGCCAGGTGATTAAGGCACTCGACACGTAACCTGAGGGTCGGGGGTTCGAATTCCCGTCGCACTAAACAAGGTCGCCTTTTCAGTCGTGGGAGCGTTTAAATATGACGGTCAATTTCATTATTCGTTGGTAAAAGAGTAGTTCAAGAGTTGATAGTGGATGGTGATGACTAATATAAAATATTAACACGATTCTTACGTACGAGTATATTGCATTTGATTCTAAAACAACTTAGAAACTATAAGAAGAATTGCAGTAGTGATAGAGTAATTTAGGTGAAACTTTCATTGGATTTAAGTTTTGTTCCCCCCGAACTCGACAAATTGAAGGTTTTTGTGTCACAAATGCACTTAAAAGACAAATCCCGACATTCGTACCACAGTCGTCAATATATTGATATTTTGTTCCAAGTTTAGCGCGATAACTTAATACATTTTTTTATCCTTTGTTTCTCAAACATTAATATCTATTCAGAGATATTTCTTTAAAGTCAATTTAACTTTTTAACTTATAAGAAATATGACTAGTTTCTTGATATAGATGTCAATAATCATCTATATGTATATATAATCAATCAAATATCCGTCTGTTTGTCACACTTTGTATCTCTTGAATGGTTAACAGTACAAACAGACATTATATATCATAATTTTTCTTTTCAAGAGTACATTACAAAAAATGACTTTTTGGAATTCCCTAAAATTTCTCGTTAATATCAGCATCAATCCGTCATTTTTTGTATCTACTGAACGGTCAACTTGGGAAAAAGTTATTAAGAACAAAAATGTTTCATTTTGTGAGGGAATTTCAGGGAAAATTGAACTTAATTATTCAATGGATTGAAAGAAATTTTTATAAGTAAACATTGTCAAAAAACACTTACTTTTGGTAATGTTGTTTTCTTGTGCTCAGTAAAATGACAAGGAACGGTAGCATTCAGCAGAAAAAATCCCATTGGCTACCAAGCGAAACTGAGTGCTCTGTTGTGATGGATGCACCCATTACATGGAAACCCAAACATTTTTAACAATAATGCATTGTAGAGTCTACTTTAATGCAAAGCAAATGCAGTGTGATTTTTTTCCTACTGAAATAACACATGGAATCATGAGAATGGTTCTAAACGCCCCATTATATAAAAATATTGTGTATACTCTTTTTATCAAAGGGATTGGGTTGATTGCACGTTTCAGATTTATTCATCATTATTTATAGGAAAAGAGCCGTTGAAACGTTTCAACGGACATTGCCACTTTATTAATATCACTTATATCTTTGTCATTTTCACTCAAACATGTACTAATATTTTTATTATAACCTGCATATAATATTTCAATAGGTTTGCAATAAAACATTCGGAAATGTAACGTATTTTTGAACATACATGATAAGTGTTTGAAGCACAAAAAGCAACGATTTGTTTTCCATTATCAAAAAATTATTTTACAACCTGATAATAAATCCAATCTCTACGTTCTACTTGATTTGGGCTTGACAGGGCCAGGTGGTTAAGGCACACGAATTGTGATCCGAGGGTCGCAGGTTCCAATCTCCCTCACCAAACAAGCTCGCACTTTTAGCCGTTGGGGCGTTATAATGTGACGATCAATCTCACTATTTGTTGGTAAAAGAGTAGACCAAGATTTGGCAGTGGGTGGTGATGACTAGCTGCCTTCTCTCTAGTCTTACACTGCAAAATTAGGGACGGCTAGCGCAGATAGCTCTCGTGTAGCTTTGCGGGAAATGCAAAACAAACCAAACCAATCTACCTGATTTATTGAGTATCTTCTTCGCTGTGCCATTGGGGGAAAACAATATAAAAATAAAATAACCAAAAGAAATGTGCATATCAGACTACAACTAGAATAAATAATAATAACCAATGGCTTTTTTTTGCTTTTGAATTTATTGCCTGGTTGGTTTGGTTTTAGAGAGCAAAGCCCCGTTGGGCTATCTGTTGTGACCACTGCGGAGAATCGAACCCTGGATTTTAGTATTTTAAATCCTTAAATTTACCGCTGTTCCACGGGGATACAACTTGTTGTCTCATTGACAATATTCGTTCATCCTGATTCTGACCTCATTTACCTCTGGGTAAACTATTCATCCAGTTGACGCTTCAGGTGAAGCTAAATAGGAGTTTTCAGTGAAGCAAATTCCGACAAGTCGTGGCCTAGTAGTTAACGTGCCTTACTGCAGATTAGAAAGTCCTAGATTTGGGCTAAACACATTCTGCGCTTACAACTATGATTGCATTATAAGAGTAACAGTCATCTAATCAATCATGTTATTTGGCTCAAAGTTAGCGACACCTATATCCGAAATTTCGGGTTTATGACTTATCCATATAGAATATGAGTGACTATCAAATACGAAATGTCACTTCAAATTAAACTTTACTTGAACAGTAATGAAAAGTTTATCAAGCATGTTTGTTTTATTTTACTGTTATTTTTTCTATTATTAAAGGTTTTTATAGGGCATTAAAATAATACAGAATATGTTACAAATAAGAAAGTCACGCGACAACAAAAACAGATATAAATTTGCAATGAAAGCAAGAAATACATTTTGACATTGTTTGGCATTACGTTGCATTTTATAAATGGTTAGAATCTATAATGGCTAGCAGCGAAAACCGTCAGCTTTTCCCATGCAATAGTACGCAACACAATCAAGTTATTTTTTTCTTAAAACAATGCCAATGAGACATGTTTTCAATAAGATTAGACTTTTTATTGTCATACGCCCTGTTCAGCTGTCGCATTATTCGAATAGCTGAAGAATGAAATGAGTATTCATTTTGAAGTGTTTAAATATTTTATATTTATAATGGATAACATGTAAAAGGTGATGATAGAACAAATCAATGTTACTTTTACGTTTACTTTACACGTAAATCAATGAAATCACAACTTGCTCAGTAGAATCCAAAGAAACTTAAAATATTTTGTAGCTATTTAATCGATAAGGTACTACTAAACAGCTTAATAATTGGCTTGTACGTCTTACTTTGAAATAATGTTAACAACAGAAAATTCAGTCACGCCAAAGTAATACACATGTTTCGTAGCTCACACGAACTTTAGTTCTGTTGGAATAATGCTCATGTGAAGATCATGTTATAATGAGCTAAGAACATATTTCCTAAAATAACGTAAAACCTTCGATGAGGATGGCGTATTCTGATGATGAACAGTACAACTATTCCAAACTTCACATGTCTAATGATCTCCTCCTTATGACAGTAAAATTGATAGAAATAGTCTAAACTACATTCGTGCCTAGTGCATTATGAAGAACACTAGATTGCACAAGCCCCAACAATATAAGATTATAAATCAGGTCAATGGAAGATGGTCATGCCAAGTGCATATTTACTCAAAACGTTATCAATTGATTTTTGTAGCACTTGGAATACGTACCAAGTGTTTGTTTTGAAATATATTGTCCTTGCTGAAGCCCACCGCTGAAAAGTCACTTGGACAGAGACCACTTTTCATTTAACTTCTGCCGGATAATAAAAGAAAAGGTCAGACCAATTATTACAGAACAAAGTGATTTTGTTTATAACATATATGTTGCAGCAAAATAATCAGGTTGAATATATTTTGTTCGGTCTCTCAAGCTAACTGATGGTAAATACATTAATCTTACTAATATAAACAAGCCTTAATTTGATGGCATGATTTCTAGGATTTCATTTTCAGGAATACCATATAAGGCCCGTATAAATCTTGATTTTGAGTTCTCCTCTCTGAATTCTGTTATTTATGGGGTTTGGGAAATATTCTTGCTATAGATAGAGAAATATGTTCAGCTTGTTGTATTTTTGATGAATGATTTTGTTTCTTTATATACTCGTGTTGGATGTTTCTGCTGCCAACAGTTGATAACTAGCCACATCTGCTCTGTTGTATAGGTCCTCTTATAAATGAGAACACTGACGCTGACAGCCTAATTTCAGACAAGTATTTACAGAGAAGTGTCATATCTAACATAAGTCTCCATCTATACGAAATTAATACAGAAGTAAAGGCTATATTTTTCTCTCTGAAGCACAACAGAAGTCGTTTTGGTTGGAAGGCCAGTTTGGTACGCTTTTTCTAACTATAATGGATATTGCCACATGCATCTTGATTATAGTATAACAATTTCACATCTTGTGCGGTATTATATAATATGTTGTATATAGTATATATTTCTTTAATAAAAAAAGTCACCTACACATGGAACAAAATGAATCAATTTGATAGCACCATACATAGAGATTAAACACAGCTTTTATGTTCAATGTTATATACTGTTACTATAGTACAGTAAAGACATCATATTGTCAGATGAAATGTGATGTTTGATCTTGTAACAACAATATATAATTCATTATATAACATTCCCATAGAATATATCTAAGGGATATAAGCCCCAACTCATGCTAAATTGTATATGTCTCTGTATCACCTTTTATAAATGACATCACCTCACAACAGGTTTGCATGACACAAAATCAGAGTCAGGCAACTACAGATTTTATGGAACAATCATTGTAGTATGTAGTATTTGTATAAGTAGACAACTTTCCTACATCCAGTTAAACAAATGTGTCGTAACTTCATACAGAGTATTTATTAAAAAATAAAAAAACAATTACGTGAACATGCCCAAAGAAGATAACTTAGAGTGGTGAAAAAGTTGAGTATTGTTTTAATTCGAATCATCACTCTTCCCCTTTCTTTCTGCAGGGTCTTTCTAAACCTGAAACTTAAAACTAACTGTTAAAGAGTAAATAAAATTAACTGCTGTAGTCATAAGTTCTTGTAATCTTCTTCTCCTTTTAAATATGTATGATGTTATAACAGCTGTACTACTGTAATAAACTGTTTCAGTTAATCAGTTACAAAACAATAATACTAAAAATATAAATTCAAAGTAAAATGAAGTTAAATTTTAAAAAGAAACGAACCAAAATTGCACCTTATGGCAAAAATTGCAATTTAAACTGAGAATAAATAAAAAATACAGGGACGTCTATATGTTTGCAAAACCAGAAAAATAAACAAAATAAACAAAAAGTATTAATAAATTGACAACTTCAACTATGTACCAAATTTCAAGAAAATAGAAAGTAAAACATCATGCTGTAGAAAATTAGCCACATTACAAAAAACGAAATTACCAACCTCTTGCCAACCATAATCTTATGAAAGGACACATCTTCCTATTTTGGTTATTTTCTATCAACTGCCTAATTTCTTGTGGAAACTGTCGTCTCCTATGCTACTTTTTATCATTTATTAGTTACATTCATGCTCTATCACACCTCAAGCCTCCACCTATTTTAAGGCTCGAGCCTGACAGTGTATGTGTCATTGAACAATAGTATGGTATGGAGGTTAAAAGTGGATATATCTATTATGATGTTATAGTAGATAGCCAACCAGCCAAAGAAGAGACAAAAGTTGATAGACTGTGCCAGATTTGGAGCTTTCATTTCACACTGTTGGAGTTGACATAAGCCAAATTTGGTTCAATGATCTTATGAACAACTTTCATATGCTATAATATGTCTCTCTAATTTGTTATATGAGCATTGCATCATTTGAGGTGACAGGAGTCTTGATGCTTCTATCTCTTCTTCTGAGTTTGTGACGTAAGGTGGGTCATTGTTTTGTAGATGGTTGCACTAGTCAAGGACTCTAACACTACTTGTGGTCTACAAGCAGTGAATAAAGTTTCTAGCCTCGTATGATTTGTAGCCCATTTGTTGTAATTTTAATTGTTTTTTAACACAATATTAAATATAATTGAGATAAATATGTAAATTCATGAACTATTTCACATATAAGTACAGAGTTATGTTCGTAACCTTACCTTTGTTGTTTTGAATTAGGCACAAAGCTACACCATGGGCTATCTGTGCTCTGCCCACCACGGGTATCGAAACCCGGATTTTATGTCCGCAGACATACCGCTGAGCCACTGGGGGGCGTAATCTTACCTAAAATACAGGCATAGTGCATTATTTTTCTTTTGGGTGAACAGCTAATTGTGATTCCATTGATGAAGCCTAAATCACAAAAGTCTATGAATACTTTAGTTGCACAAGATCTAAAATATTCCCTCACTAGCATCAATTAAAACAGTTGATTCACTACGTTTCTCATATTGTGTGGTGCAGGTCCTAAAGAAGCACTGCATTTTTCAGTTAAAAATCGAACCTAATAGGTGCCGTAAAAATGAAGAGAAAACAAAACACATTGTTTTTCTCTGTTATAGTGGTTCAAACTGCATATTTTGGTCACACACACATACCAGTATTCTAAATTAACTTGCTGCCCTTTAAATTATATAGGCCCAGCATGACCAGGTGGTTAAGATACTCGACACGTAATCCGAGGACTGTGTGTTCGAATTCCCGTCACACCAAACATGATTACCTTTTCAGCAGTGGATGCGTTATAATGAGAGGGTCAATCCCACTAGTCATTGGTAAAAGAGTAGTCCATGAGTTGGCGGTGAGTGGTAGTGACTACCTGGCTTCTCTCTGGTCTTACATTGTTAAATTAGGGTCGGCTAGCGCAGATAGCCTTCGTGTAGCTTTGCGCGAAATTAACAAAAAACCACGAAAAAACAAACTTGTAGACCATAATTCAGGTGCAGTGTACCAAACCAAGTAATATCTCGTCATTTCTTTATCCCATTCATTGTTTGTTTATTTATCCCTTTAATTAATATGCAAAAAATATCTTTGGCGATTAACTTTTACTTCTTTGTTTCGAACTGTCACATGCAAATTATATGGTCTTAGGCACGTGATCTACTGTTACATTTAATTTTTAAATTTCTTCACATTACTCGAAGAAAGGTTTTAAAATGCAGAAACGGAACGTTCTTTTATGTTTTAGTTATCGTTTATATTCGTATTTTAAGGAGGGCATTTCGGGAATGTTTGCATTAACAATCACCTACCTAGACTGCTAAATATAATAATATGCATGTTGTTAGTTGCCATAATCAGCTACCTAAATCCTATAATGTATGTGCTGTTTACTCCAAAACTTCTAAAATAGTGTAAAGTATTAAAACAATGTGCAATGTTCATAGAGCTATTTTCTGAGTTAACTAACTCTAGTAATGTTACATGATACGTGCAAAATGTTTCGTAATCTGTCCTACTGCCGAGTTATATAATGCTTAGCTGTAGTTTAGTAATTCGCATTTTAAGTTTGATTGTCTTGAGACAATTTCTGAGTTTGCATTTTTAATTATTAATAGTTTTTGTTCTGTTTACTATGTAATACTTAATTGTTTACCTGTACATTACTTTATATTCTTATTGATTTTCTGTATTATGATCCTACAAATATTTTATTTATATCACATCGTGTTATTTTCACATTTATTGGCTATATTACCATTTATTACAACTGAACTTTCCCGCTTGTGTTTTAAGATGTAATTCTGAAGTTGTCTGCTATAAAACGATGTATAACCCTTATCTGTAACGTACTTGGTCATAAATAGTAAGTTGATTATTTACAATCCTTTATTCATTTATCATATACATATTTTCGTATTCTGTAAAACGCAGTAAAGTTAAAAGTAATTTTTATTTTGCTTTATTAATTTATTTATTAAGGCCCAAGTAATGATCGGTTGAATGAATTAGTACTATATACTGTTATATGTATAGAATAACTTGTTTATCTGTATTGGTTTTTGATATTGCTTTATTTTTGCATTTTTGTCTTTGTAAAAGGAATTGATTTGTGTGGTATTGCATTACTACCAAGCTGTATTATATTAAACTGAAGTCAGACATAGTATTTTGTTACATTGTAATTGAGATGACTAGTGATGTTTTATATTGTAGTATAATACAATCTGTGTTTTTTGACCGATGGATTTCGTAAATGTTGATGAATAAGCCTAAAGGAAAGCGCTGTTTTCGTCTGTTATTCAGTGTTTGGGGTTCTTTCTATTGTGCTGTTTTCTTTAAGGCGTGCGCTCGTAATCCGAGGGTCGCGGGTTCGCGCCCGCATCGCGCTAAACATGCTCGCCCTCCCAGCCGTGGGGGTGTATAATGTGACGGTCAATCCCACTATTCGTTCGTAAAAGAGTAGCCCAAGAGTTGGCGGTGGGTGGTGATGACTAGCTGCCTTCCCTCTAGTCTTACACTGCTAAATTAGGGACGGCTAGCACAGATAGCCCTCGAGTAGCTTTGTGCGAAATTCCAAAACAAACAAACAAACTTTAAAGTTGCTTCACTAGGCAAAATTTTCTTTCTAATTATAAGTGTCATCTTATTACAAGTTACAGCTTTTACAGTAAGGAAGAATATTTTAATAACAGTTAAGATGTTTCGATCACTCGTGCTATCACTTTCACATATACAAGTTTTAACGGTAAAAATTGAGTTCTAATAGCAACTGTTCAGATGCGACCCAATCTTACCAACAGGAATTTCAACCCATTTCTAGAGCTATCATTAATCAACGTGAAATACATAAAGTAATTAACAAACACCCAATGGAAGGGTCGAACTTTCTAGTTAATATAGCAGATGTTCAAACAAAGCAATTCATCACTGCACCAAGTTCGTGCAAACTTAAAGACCAGTTTCCATGGAATAAAGAAACAAGGTAACAATTTTTTTACTCAAAATCTCTTATTAAAAAACAAATGTTCAATACGTACTTAACTTTACCGTTCATCCCGCACTAAAGCCTGAAGCAAGATTGCTTGTGAGCCGAAACAAAGCAACCTATCATTCGGTCGGGGCAAGAAATGAAGACAGGAAACACTTCCACATTAGGATTCACATCCAAGTATTTATTTAAGAGTCGATTATTGGCATCTACATTGTACTCTTGATCAGAAACTAGAAGCTTATATCAAGGAAGAAAATTACTTCTGGAGAGACAACGTATTGCTACTCTCATTTATTGGAGAGAAAAACAGAGTTGGTGGATCCAAAACGATAAAGTTCCTTAACATTATCACGCTATGAGTAGATTATCATCTTCTTACAAAAATATACAGTAAATGAACTCAATGATAGTATTTTCAACAAAACTGGACAATTATTACTGAAAGAAATAGTAGATATTCCTGACTCTAATGATAAACACTGATCAGGACATGGCTGAGGCGGCCAAGTAATAATTACGAGTGCTGCAAATTGTACCTTGTATAGGTTAAAGTAAAAAAGAATATCTTACGATTTGTAGGGATACGTAATCAATTTGTGAGCTGGACTCAAACAACAATATAATTACGTATATCGGCCACAAAGGATCAGACTTTGAAAAGAGAATGGCGGAGGTTAATAAGCCATGCAGGATATGATAATAGAGCGATATCCGATTGGTTTGTATGATCACTGTACATAACCTAAAGTTGAAACATGTACTGAATGATACAGTAAAGGGAATGATAGAAACCAGCGATTTTTAAGCTGCGAAAATGGTGTACGTTTTTTTATCAGATCATTAATCACCGGATCATACAATGCTTTCATCAGTTATTTATCTTCACAGATCATAAAAGTTGGAAGTCTTTATGATGGATCTTCACAGATTCTGACGATAGGAAGTATTTATGATTGATCTTTACAGATTCTGACGGTGGGAAGGCTTTACAATAGACCTTCACAGATTCTGAGGGTTGAAAGGCTTTACAATAGACCTTCACAGATTCTGACGGTTGGAAGGCTTTACAATAGACCTTTACAGATTCTGACGGTTGGAAGGCTTTATGATAGACCTTCACAGATTCTGACGGTTGAAAGGCTTTACAATAGACCTTCACAGATTCTAACGGTTGGAAGGCTTTACAATAGACCTTCACAGATTCTAACGGTTGGAAGGCTTTACAATAGACCTTCACAGATTCTAACGGTTGGAAGGCTTTACAATAGACCTTTACAGATTCTGATGGTTGGAAGGCTTTATGATAGACCTTTACAGATTCTGACGGTTGGAAGGCTTTATGATAGACCTTCACAGATCCTGACGGGTGGAAAGCTTTACAATAGACCTTCACAGATCCTGACGGGTGGAAGGATTTATGATCGGATGCTTGCTGTTTTGTTTGTTTATCTGAAATAATTAAGTTTAAAAACTCAGTTAGACCGTAAAAAAACATCTTAAATCTAAATGCAGTGTGTGTATACATATAAATATATGAAATTCATATAATTTGTAATTTAAAAACCCTGATAAGTTACAAATAAATATACTCATGGATTTTTTGAAAGCGTGAAAATCACTTATATCAAGTCGCAACTACTTAGCAGGATTTATCTTGTTCGTCTAAATTAGTATCTACAACACTGTAGTTTTTTATTCTGGACGTTTCTTTACAAATTACATGTTTTTATTAGTAATGTTACTCGTGATTCATAGATATATACTGTTCTATATTATTTGACTCTGAAGATATATACTATTATATCTGGTTTGTTTTGAATTTTGCGCAAAGCTACATAAGGGCTACCTGTGCTAGCCGTCCCTAATTTTGCAGTGCAAGACTGGAGAGAAGGCAGTTAGTCATCATTATCAACCGCCAACTATTGGGCTATTCCTTTTACCAATGAATATGCATAAACAAATGTTTATTTAATGTGATATTTTTTTCTTTAATTCGAGCAGTTGAAACGTCTTGGTATGGTATAGTTGTTATCACGCTTGGACTATAAATCTAAGGTTTCATGGTTAACGACCCACTACTATAGGAACGCATTCCGCACTTTGTGGTTGTTAATACACTATATTAGTGATGATTAAATCCTTCCAGGGAAGAATATTTCAAGAGTTGGTGGTAGGTGTTATTTCCCTTCCTTCTAGTCTCCCAGTTTAAAGTTATTGATTGCTATGCGCAAAATATCCCTTTCCGTTGCACTGTGTGGAAATTCTGAAACAAACAATTCAATTTTCAGAATTTTTTTGTTGTTGTTACAAAATAAGTTCAGTATTCAAAAAATGTAGGAAAAGTGTTTCGTTTTGTATGTTTGTTTTTTTGGAATTTCGCACAAAGCTAATCGAGGGCTATCTGTGCTAGCCGTCCCTAATTTAGCAGTGTAAGACTAGAGGGAAGACAGCTAGTCATCACCACACACCGCCAACTCTAGGGCTACTCTTTTACCAACGAATAGTGGGATTGACTCTCACATTATAACCCCCACGGATAGGAGGGCGAGCATGTTTAGCGCGACGCGGGCGCGAACCCGCGACCCTCGGATTACGAATCGCACACCTTACGCGCTTGGCCATGCCGGGCCTAAAGTGTTTCGTTTCGCATTGATGATACATAAAATACGAACTTACTAAAACTTTGTTAAGCACAAAGCTACACAAGGTGCTATCTGTGTTTTGACCACCACTGAGATACCGCCGTGCTACAGACTGTTAAGTCTTCAATTATAGTGTTATGTGGTGATAATATAATGTTATGTTTAAAAACAAGTAATATGACTTCAGACACAAAACAAAGTGAAATAAATACCTATCATATGGCAGCCAGTCAATGTGATCGCTGTAAAATAAATTCTTCATATTTATTTATTGTTGTAGCTTACATTCATTTACGTATATTAAACTTTGATAGAATTAATTGATCAAGCAAAATATATATCTAAAGATAAAACACTAAACCATTACTTGGAGTGGTAAAGTACCTGGTATAACTCAGTATATTTCTTGTTTCTAATGACAGTTTATTACATTGGAAGTTAATTTGAATTTATTCTTTTTAACTGAAGTAATTCTGTGATAAAGAACGAAATAATTTAAAAATACAAAAAGTTAGCCACTGTACAAGAAGACAAACCACACTAAAACATAATAAAATACCAAGACTTTTTTATTAATAGAATGAATTGTCTACCGAGCTTAGACATCGTTAACGCAAATTTATCAAATATAAAAGTTATTTTATTTTCGTTTACAGATATTTATAGAATATCATAAAACTTGTATAATGTCTACACCTGACGCTCTTCAAGTATAGTTTTCAACCTGTGTGGCAAATTAGTTCAGAAAAGGATTTTGGTTGAAATACTTCGTAAATAACTTGTATGTTCCTATCCTTCTAAGCTGACTTGATTCAGACCTGGCATCGTTTGGTGGTTAGGACACTCGACTCATATTCTGACGGTTGCGGGTTTTAATGTTATCGTCGCATAAACTCACTCTTTCAGCCGTGGAGACATCACAGTGTTATGGCCGTGACAAATATTCGTCGGTAAAGAGTAATCACACAGTTAGCAATGAATGGAGTTAATAGTTGCTTTTCTTCTACTAAATTAGGGATTACTAGCGCAGACAGTCCTCAAGTAGCTTTGCGCAAAATCTCCCCCCCCTAAAAAACTGATGGAGGCTCTTCTTTCTTAGAAAAATTACACAGCTGCTCAATCCAAATTCAGAAAAGCTGTCAAAAGCTAGCGACTTTATGGTAAAACTTTATAACGAGAAAAAAAAAAAGTTATGAATGCCTAGAACTCCCAATCAAATTATGTTATGGTGACGATATGTCAAAGTCCCATTCACTATATTACTTGCCCAGTTTACTTTATCTAATACTTTTTCCTACTTGGGAAAGATATTCACCGTCTGAGGATGTATTCTTTTATTACTGTAACCTATCGCAGAAGGAAAGTCGTTTTTTAAATCACTATTTTTAAATTTATGTAAATATTTTATATATTTCTTATATATCACAGCGAAAGGTGACAAAGATTGGGACGATGAAACTTTGTAAAACGGACAGCGAATGCCTGTTAGGGAGACACAAGTGTCAAGGATGACGTTTTGAAAGTCTTCCGCTTTTCGTCTTTTACTTTTTTCTTGATGATGTGAGGCGGATGAGGTAGAGGTTAAACTGGATAGACAGTGTATCCCTAATGCAATTCAAGTCCTACATCCACCAGTACCTCTAAATACTAGGGCACATAACATAACAACCTACCTTATGATTTGTGACCCGATGTTGGATGTTTGTACTGTGGCTGCGATTTTTCCCTCTCTTCTTCTTGGCCCTCAGTGGTAAAGTAGTATGCCTACGGGTTTACAACACTAGAAACCAGGTTTCCAAACCCGTACTGGGCAAAGCAAAGATAAGCAATTTGTGTCTTTAACTTCAATTTGTTTTTGAATTTCGCGCAAAGTTAAAAGAGGGCTATCTGCGCTCGCCGTCCCTCATTTTGCAATGTAAGACTAGAGGGAAGGCAGCCTACTAGTCATCACCACCCACCGCCTACTCTTGGACTACTATTTTACCAACCTGGCCATGCCTGTCCTGTTTAACTTTAAGCATACCAACTCTCTTTTGTGAATTTACATTTAATTATATAAATACAAACACGTCTGTTTGAAATCCATTTTTTTGAGAAAATAATAATATTTCTTAAAAACATCGAAACGTTTTTGGAAATAATTTAATTTTGACATTGGTTGAATATTTTAGTATACACATTTTCTGATACTGGCAGAGCACTCTAATATATACATACACACACACATATTGGTTGTTTTCTATACTGTAGTTGTCGAAGTACAAACCAAAGTATTTTGAAATGCTTCAGTAATTAGATGACATTTGTTTTCAGACGAGACAAACTTTTATTTCCCAACATTTCGATTATAAACATTTATCAAGGAGCAACGGTACAGAGAACAAAACAATATTTGTGTGTATCCAATTATTCAAGGTTGTTTTTCATGTATGCCTAAAAATTAAAAAAAGGTAAGTACGATGTTACGTTGAGAAATATTTCGCTGCCATAAAATAATTAATTTATAGTGTAAGTGATAATAAATGAATAAATATACGAAACAGTAAAACACCTTTAGGAATAAGAAAAATAAAATTATTATCAACTCACTATGACGTAACGCCTACTTAGTTTCTTCCCTAGCAAAAGTTTTGGTTGAGCTATCAGTGACTTTAATAAGTGCCTAACTCCTCCTCTCCTTCTTAAAAAAATAATACAGTAACTACCTCGCAAGCATACACAGCTTTGTTCAATACCTCTTCAAATACGGGTGGGTATTACTGTATATATCGAGGTCGGGGCTCCTCCTGTGGTGCATCATTTTTCATTTACACAGTTAAAATTAATGGCGAATAATGAAGGGCACGTAATGCTGAGCGCATGCGTGAATATCAGAAGACTAAATTACGTATTCTCCTGAGAAAGTTTTTTTTCATTGTGACCCTGTAAAGAAAATTGCTTTAATTTACATGCAATATTTTTTTTCTGCTAAGACAACTGGTTATTTGTTATTCTAAGATTAGCGAATACTTTCCTTCAAACGAAAAAGAAGATTCATTTGTCATTGCTGTTCTGACAAGAAAATGCAAAGGTTTTATCATTTTTTTCTAACCTTGAACTGAGAATATGTTTTTAGTTATTCCAAAGCCACAGGCACAAGGTTGAAAGATATACTGTTCATTTGAAACATTATGAGTTTTGTTTTTAAATGGTAATTAGTGGTTTCGAGCGTTATGAGGATTAATGCCCGTTACCTAGGCAAGTGCTGGAAAACAGGGATTGGTGGATAAGTTTTAATTGTTTAAGAACTCCACTAGGTTTGCTCCCCTGTGACTTTAAAATCTTTGTTTGACTAAATCCAGTAATGACTCGTTAATGCAAATGAAGGCCAGGTGGTTAAGGCACTCGACTCATAATCCGAGGGTCGCGGATTCGAATCCCGGTCGTACCAAATATGCTCACTCTTTCAGCCGTGGGAGCTTTATAATGTGACTGTCAAATCCACTAGTTGTTTGTAAAAGAGTAGCACAAGAATTGGCGGTGGGTGGTGATGACTAGCTGCCTTTCCTCTAGTCTTACACTGCTAAATCAGGGACGGCTAGCGCAGATAGCCCTCGTGTAGCTTTGTACGAAATTCAAAACGAAACAAATTCAGATAAAAACTACAAACTTTGTATTCAAATAAGATTTTAAAAGTTTTTACTTTGATTTATAGTACTGCAATATACTTTACATTAAACAAGTAATTGTTAGAAAATGATATTATACAATAAATAAGAAATTTATATTCGTACTTCACCTAGGAATCCAACTTTACTTATCTTGATAAGTTTCTTTTACATTGTGAAATAATATATTGGCTGAATGTTTAATTAGGACCGTAGGTAGTATCGGTTTGGACCACCTCTCGTCGCAGTAATAGCCTGAACTCGATAAATTTCAAAAGATGCCAAATTTTTTCTTCTTATTTGTTACCCCACCTGTCGAGTAGCAAGGTCTGTAATTAGTGCATAGGTGCCGGCTGAAGATTAACGTGGCAAATGCGACTATAAATTTTATCTTAAAAATGCTCGGTCAGTTTGAGGTACGCATATAACGAAGGTGACTAAAGTTACTGTTATATCTTTCAAAACAACTTTGGCCAATACCAGCAAAGTGAATTGCAGAATTATTGCCTTGGAATAGACATTTTCCATCGCAGTGGAAAATGAATTAGTGTTGAATGGACTTGACATCTTCAATGAACTGGCTCAACTCCGACACAATTTAACATTTGTGGCGGTTTACAAGCCTCTTATATAATTTTTGTCTCAGTCATGGCTGACAGCTTCCTGCTGGTGTATCGTCTTTCTAAATTTGCTCCTGTTTTTTGAGTAAGATGATAGATATCTGTGAACAGCTATACTAAAAACCACGATGCTACTGCTAGATGAACACCGATTCTCACACTCCTTTGAAAGTCATAGATGCCCTTGCAGACCTCCCATGATATGACAAACATTTCTGCGTTTATAGAGCACATTCAATCACTGATACATCACTTGATCAGATAGTTTAATAAATCAATAGATTGTTTGACAAATGTGGGAGGGTGGAAATCCTAATAGAGTGGCTAGTCAGTGTACCAGTATCTGGAAGTTAAAGTAAAATATAAATAAGTCTTCAATTTTTGTTTTTTAGAATACGTTAAACATATCCTAACTGGTTATAGATATTTTCTGCTCATGAACTGTTAATTACCAAATACTTTAGTTGCCTAATAAGAACCCTACTGTTACACATATTTAAAATTAAGTTTATCTCATCTTAAATAATTTGTTAGTCCTACGATCATTTTATTTGCTGAAAGCTGTTTGGGCGATATTAAATCACGTACATTTTGTTTGTTTGTTTGTTTGTTTTGAAATTTCGCGCAAAGATACTCGAGGGCTATCTGTGCTAGCCGTCCCTAATTTAGCAGTGTAAGACTAGAGGGAAGGCAGCTAGTCATCACCACCCACCGCCAACTCTTGCGCTACTCTTTTACTAACGAATAGTGGGATTGACCGTCACATTATACACCCCCACGGCTGGGAGGGCGAGCATGTTTAGCGCGACGTGGGCGCAAACCCGTGACCCTCGGATTACGAGAAGCACGTTTTGTTGTTCAGACAAGATAATGTATAGTTCTTTATAATAGTTTACAACTTTGAACTAATAATACTTTTTAATTATTCTAAAACACAAGGAGAAAAACTGGAAAAGTATTGCACGTTTTAGGCACCATCTGTAAAACAGTCGATCAAATGGAACACAATTTGACGTTTATGATGTTTCTAGAAGCCTGTTGAATAATATTTTTTTGCGATAAAGTCACCAACAGCCAAAGTTTTTATGTTGCTGCCAGCTGCAAGCATATTCTCTTTTAAACTTACCCCTGTTGTTAGACTCTGGTTATAGAAGTCTCTGAACAGTCATTCTCAGTCATTAGTTATATTCGTCATATTGATGGGAATTAGCTGAGCTAGCAAGTTTGTGCCTCTAATGGCAATATAAAACTTTCTAATGTTTTCAATCAACCGCAAAATAAGTGCACTATCTCGTGACGGGTAAATTCCGGACGTCAAGATTAGTCATAAATCGCCCATCTGTGCTGTAATGTCGCATGGGTCTTCACAGATAATTACCTAAAATCGCCTTCTAGAAATTTTTTTCATGAATCCCGACTTTGAAGTTACTGACTCGTGAACAACTAATTTTCTACATAGGAGGTCCCAGATACAACAATTATTAGGTGGTGACGATAGAACCATAAAATATGACGTCATTTACAGTAGGTAGTAAAACGGGTTTCGAAATTATTTTTTATAGATTAAAAATGTAGCGGAATAACATTAATTACAAAATGTGTCCGATATATAAATCTAATGAGTTTAAAATTCTTGATCGTGAAAACTTGACGTTTGTAAACTAGCCAATAACATAAGCAAATCATAAATGCTTCCATGTGTCATGTAAATGCCACGATAAAGTTGTAACAGTATGATAAATATATATAATATCAACATAATACGGAATCAATATTGTGCTGCTTTAACATGAAAGTCTTCTGAAACCCACAGTCCCCCGCTGGTACAGCATTAAGTTTACGGATTTACAACGCTAAAATCAGGGGTTGGATTCCCCTCGGTGGACTTAGCAGATACCCTGATGCTGCTTTGCTATAAGAAAAACCCACAAACAAACACACAAATATCCTGAAACCAACAGAAGCAAGGGTCAGGATTGTGTTTCTTCAACGTAGAAATCACACTATGTCAAGGGAATCTAGAGTCAGCATTACCTTGTCATAACGCGAAGAATACGTCAGGACAATATTAGCAAGAATCAAAACTGTGTTACCGTAAAAAAGCAAAAAATCCAATCCAACAGAAGCTGAGGTCAACCCCCCCAAATAAAAACATATCATGTCAACAAGACTTGAGGCAGCATCGATGTTTCAACAAGAGCTATAATGATGATATGTCAATTAAACTGAAATCAACATCAAAAACCTTGTTAAAATTTTTACGTCTGTCCTCGTGTTTAACTTGCAATAGAGATTTCTTCGTTACTTATTCAAATCGTTTTCAAATTTTATTAGTCTTAAACTCGATTCCTGATCACTTACTTCACATAATCGTCAAGCAAGACATCATTGTGTTAATACAATGTGTTCGACGTGTTAGAATAAAGTAGACTGTAGAAGCTAGTTGCTAGTATCATTTTTCCAAGTGAATTAGAGCGAAGTAGTTTGTTAAAGTTGGTTAACAGCACTTAATTTGTAAGTGGGTTGGAATTAAATAGTTTAAAAAGTTAGCTCCTAACAGCTGCATTCCAAGTGGGTTAGAATGATGTAATGAGTCTGTTTTCTTATAGCCTAATCAGGATTGGTATTTATAGCCTGAACAGCATCTTATGGGACACATAATTTACAAAAAAAAGGGATAAAGTTCAAGTAAAGCCATTTCTTATTTAGGTCTGCTGTCCAGAGAAAATAAAACGACCAGTTAGCAGCATCCACCATTTATAAATGTGGACTGCGTTCAGCTGCATATCATTTATCGAATTTTTGGACTTTCTCTTCTGCGGATTGTTAACAACTAGGCTTCACTGCCTCATAAGGAATAGAAAGGGTTAATACAAGCTTCCAACTTGCAGTAAGTGTCATGGCTATGACGATCAGTTTATAAAGTCAAAGAGAAGATTAAAACCAAATATTTACAACACACAGAGAGTGTAACATAATTTAATTTGTCTGAAAGAAAATTGTTGCTATGCTGATCTCATATGGAATCCAATCTGACCAATAGAAGTACATGGGCTGGATCACCTTAGTAAAGAGTAGTTACTGTGAAGCCACTATTATACTGCACCTGAAATTTCAGTGTTGAATAGAGGTTTCTAATAATCATTGATGTTTGCAGTAACGGATTTAATATTTATTGAAGATCATCGAACGTTTTAAAATTATGTGTATGTGTAAGTGTTGTCTACAAAATGGTATTAGTATTGCATAAATCACAGAGGTAGATAACTTTTTAACCACAGGACTTGGTGGCTAAATGTGCTGATTAAGCAAGTTGTTGAAGCTGAAAACTGGATTAATGAATGTCTAGCCACACAGGTAGGTAAAGTGTGTGTGTGTTTCCTTATAGTAAATCCACATCGGGTTATCTGCTGAGCCCACCGAGGAAAATTGAACCCTTGATTTTAGCATTGTAAATCCGTAGACCTAACGCTGTATCAGCGGAAAAGAGAAAAAATCGAGAGTTTGAGAGGGGTTACATAATTAATTTAATGTTTTTTAACCCTAAAGTATTAATTTATTTTTACATTGTTCACTAATGATGAGGTTCACTTATTAAGAAATTTTATATTTTCTGTAAAGAATTTACTTAAAATGGCGAAATTACTTATTTTCTGTGAAAACTCCACAAGAAAGCTCAGCAGTAATTAATGGGGCTATCTTTAATATTGCTGTGTTTTTTTTTCTTGTAACACGTGTTATTTGGGCGTAAAACCAAAAAATTATGGGCCCATAAATAGTTTAGAAAAGGTTGTTCACAAAACTGTTGGAATCCATATCGTTAATTTCAGGGTAAATGTAAATTAAAATAATCGGAAAGTGTTATCTATATTGTGACAATCTTTACTTCTGTTGTTGATGTTTAATTACCAATAAGTCACTTTACGTTTGACCTCATCTATAAATATCACTGAATGAGGTCAAATAAATTCAAATACCGATATTATAATAATACTGACTCCTAATGATTAAAAAATTCAAAACAAAATAAAAGAAATGTGCAAGTAAATACTGAAACAAAACATTTTATCTTGTACTGAGACTTTGTAGGGCCATGTGATTATTGTTATCAATTCTGGTAGCATTATTGTTGGCTAATTGCTGTTATTACCACATTACGAATGATGTGTTTCAACTTAACGTAGAGAAAGAAATAGATGAAGAGATGTTGGTTGGATTAGACAGACCATGTCCGATCTGAAAACGTTAGAGGGATGGAGACGACTCACATTTAAGATAACCAAGCACTGGTTACAGATTTCACATAACTCGCCGCCATTACTATAAAACAATACAAGTTCTAGGGTGAACCTGTTAAACGTATTCTCGCTGCAGAATAAATTCATAACAGTAACCAAGGTTCCTGTGTCTTGGAAGTAGAAGAGATTTTTGGACTACCCATTTTGTAGGTGATCACAATTGGTTAGTTGGCTCATCCGAGAAATCTTCACTTACAAAAGTGAGTAAAACAAAGATTTTGTTAGTTTTTATTCAGTGTGTGTAACCTAATTGTTAATGTCCTCCTCACCCCCAAAATGCACTCCGCACTTTGGGTTTAGGATATGTTATAAAACGGTCAATTAAACCCCACTATTTAGTCAGATAAAAGTATATCAAGGTGTTGGTGGATGTTATTGACAAGCCGCGTTCCGTTTAGCCTATCAGCTCAAAACTACATACAGATATGTGCAAGTATCCTTTGTGTTGCATTGCGCTAACAATTTAAATATCAAAACGACTTATTCAAATTCCAGTTGAGACCATATCTTAAGACGTTGAATAGCAGCAAGATATGAATATGAGTTATCACTGACCTTAGCACAGGGAAGATGAAATGTTACAAACTCTCTAATTCGTATAACAAAAAAAAACACCTATTGGGTCAGTTTGAATGCCAAATAAGAGTGGTTTGTTTGTCTTTGAATTTCGCACAAAGCTACTAGAGGGCTATCTGTGCTAGCCGTCCCTAATTTAGCAGTGTAAGACTAGAGAGAAGGCAGCACGTCATCACCACCCACCGCCAACTCTTGGGATACTCTTTTACCAACGAATAGTGGGAGTGACTGTAACATTATAACGCCCCCACGGCTGAAAGGGCGAGCATGTTTGGCGCGACGAGGATGCGAACCCGCGACCTAAGTCGCACGCCTTAACACGCTTGGCCATGCGGTGCAAATAAGAGTGGTTTCAGGACAAACAGAACAAGAGTGACGAGGGAATTGCTGACCATACTACAGTGTACAGAAGGTTCAGAACAGGAAGCAGTGCAGACTCAACGTAACATGATAATAGTTTGCTGAGTTGAGAGACACTCGTCATGTTGTAATGACATGAAGTTCGTCAGTGGACCTGTCTACCCTCGAGGACCCATTCATAATGTAAGTAACTTTGATATTTTATGTTTCTGTTCCTTCTGTTATATATATGTTCACATTTCGTGTCTCGTATATTTCGTTTAATTCAGTTGTAATTTGTGGAAATCTGGTATAATGATACTTAGTTTATTTATGTCCGAAAAATGTGCGTGCACCCTACCATCTAAGTGCGCATACTCGCGCACTTCATGGACATAATCAAAAGGTGAATGTAAATTTACTTTAGTAGGTATTTTGTACAATAAAGAATTAAACGCTTATTCAAGTTTTCTTTAAAAGGTCTAACGTTAGGTCAACGAATAACATTATAAGCTTATCTATCGATATTACCAATTACGCTAAAATTTAACCCTAACAAAACCAAAGCAAACATTGTACACAAATTATAATCTTAATTTATCTATTAAATAAAGCCAAACTACTGTTTGTCTTACAACAAGGGGACTAGTAAATTTCTGTCTCTGTGATAAGAAAATTTTATTACTACTATAAAAATTCTGTATTTAAGGAAGTACTGTTGCAATAAAAACACTAATTTGACTGCATGTGTTTGGCGGGTCTGCTCATTTCCACAGATTACAACTGAATTAAGCAAAGGAACATTTATTTCGTATATACATGTGTTTTATTGTATTTAAGTAATTTATATATTACTACTGTCTTTCTATACTTATTGAAAAGCCATTATATTCGGTTTGAGTTTTAATTTTTATTGAACTTTTATTTTTTAATATTTAGATTAAATTAAATGTTTCAAATGCTTTCTGCTTGTTTGGTGTTTTAAGTAGATATTTTAGTATTTTATAATTTTGTTATATAATGTGACTTTGCACCAATATAGTGTATAAAACTCAATATTAATTACTAATTTTATTTCAGTTTAAAACCATATGAATCGTTTTATTTGTTCTTAAATGCAGCATATTATTAGTTTTCCAAATGCTTAAAGAACCTACTTTTTTTTTAAAAAAAAAGGACGTTAAATACAAATATTTTATGAGAAGAAATGCGCTTGCAGTGAATAACTGTAACAATGCGATCATAATAATATTCCATTACAGGCTTAAAATTATTTTATGAAGTGTTTATTTCTTGAACTTTCTATTGGACTACATGAATATAAAACAATAATTGTTTCTTTGTTTTTGAATTTCGCGCAAAGCTACTCGAGGGCTATCTGCGCTAGCCGTCCCTAATTTTGCATTGTAAGACTAGAGGGAAGGCAGCTAGTCATCACCACCCACTGCCAACTCTGAGGTTACTACTTTACCAACGAATAATGGGATTGACTGTGGAATTATAACGTCTCAAAGGCTGAAAGAGCGAGCACGTTTGGTGCGAGCAGGATTCGAACCCATGACCCTCAGATTACGAGTCAAACGCCTTAACCCACCCGGCTATGCCGGGGTCAAGTGAGATAAAGCAGTCGTGAAATACCAGTAAAACAAACTGTGTTCACGGTTTATAATAAACTGCGAACTAAAACAAATATATAAACATATCTAAATACCGTAATTTCACTTTTTGTTAATAATAATGTGAAAAAGTCAATCAGGTTTTTTTTTAGGTTCATGCGGAAATCTAGAAGTTAAATGTATCAAAAGATTATTTAAATACCTTTTTTTGGTCTGAGCATGCAGATAAAACACTATTATCCATAACGATATTCCCATAACGATGGATTCGTGCACTATTGTCAAGTGATTTTTTTGTATTACATATGTCATGCGCAGAAAGCCCTCGGGAAGACTTACGTGTGATTAAAATTCAAAACAAACCAAACTAAATATTTGCATAGAAACTTGGAAAAGTATACGTATCAACATAAATACGTACAATCAGAAACAAGGCTTAACGAATGAGGTTTATCTGTCTCTTTGGAACTTTATCTTCTTGCCTTAAAACGTTAAACTACATCAGTTACAATCGCATGTTTATTTTAAAGCGTGAGTTTATAGGGACAGTAAAAATTAATTATTCTATAACTACATAAATTATGGTCCAGATAATTATACAGCTTGTGTTTCACTCCTCATACACGTTACAATAATTATACGTCTCACACTAAGTTATGACAGAAGGGTCGCCCTCCAGCAGGAAGAGGTGAGAGTGATGAAAGTTAAGTGCGTGTTTTGGTGCGATATTTAAGACGCTAAGTCGATATAAAGATATCGTGGGCGCTACAGAAGGGAAGTGTTTATATACAAGGTAAAAGTTTTCAAAAAATAAACAAAATGTACATTTATTACAGTAAAACAGAAATCAAATCTTCTATTTATGCTTTGTTGCTGCTTTACTTCATTTTTTTCGGAAGATAAATCTCCAAATTTAAATAGCAGGTTATAACTGACATATGTCGTAAGTTGATTTTTTAAACATCATTTAATAACTACATTAAATTATTAAATTGGCACTACTGGTATAGTGCTAGTTTTCACCTCATAGAAATTAATTTTTTTTCTTGCATAATTGCTTTATAAACAAGAACATTGTTGTTTTGAATTAAGCACAAAGCTACACAATGGACTATCTGTGCTCTGCCCACCACGGGTATCGAAACCAGGATTTAGCGTGTAAGTCCGCAGACATACCGCTGAGCCACTGGGGGGCATAAACAAGAACAAACATATATTTTCGTAAAACAAATAGTTATTAATAGTAATATTGTTGTTGTTTTATGTATTTTTCAAAAAGTCAAAAATTCCTTCTCGCTTTATTTATTTAGTTTGTTGTCAAGTGCAAAGGTTGCTACGTATTTTAATTTTATTTCGGACGAGTCTCCGATTTAGTATATTATGTACGTCACGTATTACTATCTCAAATAACCGAAAATCTGAATTTGAACTTATTAGTTAATTAAATGTTAATATGCATTAAAATTACGTTATTGGCCAACAACATTAATACGCACAATTTTCTTTCTTAATACAAATATATTTTAATATACAAACATAAAACAATACAATTTATAATAACGGTTATTACTAATAATTAATAGAAATGATTGTTTATATACAACAGTTTTACAAACTTATAGACAACATTAGAGCTCATATCCGGCCTAGAACTAAGTATCTTATCGACAATCCAAGTCCACCCGCCGCCAACTCTTGGGCTACTCTTTTACCAACGAATAGTGGGAGGGATTGCCACGATATAACAATGCTAAGGTTGAAATGGTGAGCATGTTTAATAAGAATAGTACTCAAACCCGCGACCTTTAGACTGTGAATAAAGCGGCCTAGCCGCCCAGGCCTGGCATGGCCGAATGCGTTAAGGCGTGCGCTCGTAATCCGAGGGTCGCGGGTTCGCGCCCATGTTGCGCTAAACATGCTCGCCCTCCCAGCCGTGGGGGTGTATAATGTGACGGTCATTCCCACTATTCGTTGGTAAAAGAGTAGCCCAAGAGTTGGCGGTGGGTGGCGATGACTAGCTGCCTTCCCTCTAGTCTTACACTGCTAAATTAGGGACGGCTAGCACAGATAGCCATCGAGTAGCTTTGTGCGAAATTTCAAAACAAACAAACAAGCCTAGCCGCCTGGCAATACCGGCTTGTAGAAAAGGATCTGCAATGTTGCGTGCGAACAGAAATACTATGAAACTGGGTTTGATGCACAGTGTTTCGATGAACTTCTGAAACGCACACACCTTATAAAGTTTAATTTACTAACATGTGTAACTACACTGAGGCAAAAAAATCAGTTTTTATTTTGATATCAGCCATCATAAATATTTCTCACAAAGTCTCCCTTAACAACATTAAACATAAACTGTTTATGTCAAATCCAAGAAGTTGACTAGCTTTAGATCAATATCAAGAATTATATCAACATAAAATTTTTGTATAATGAGAGAAGCTTCAAGGATATCAACTTATTTTACCAGTTTTTGAAGTCGTTTCAGCAATATGTATTACTTGTTTTGTTTCTCATAAATTCTCATAAAATGAAAATGATTTTTTTTGTCCGCTCACACAAGAGCTCCACCAACACTATTTGAGTTCGGCATGGCCCAATGGTTAAGGTACTCGACTCGTAATCCAAAAGTTGAAGGTTCGAATCTCCGTCACAACAAACATGCTCCTCCTTTCAGCCGTGGTGGTGTATAATGTGATGGTTAATTCCATTATTCGTTGGTAAAAGAGTAGCCCAAGAGTTGGCGATGGGTGGTGATGACTAGCTGCCTTCCCTCTAGTCTTACACTGCTAAATTAGGGACGGCTAGCACAGATAGCCCTCGTGTATCTTTGCGCGAATTTTAAAAAACAATCAAATACTATTTGTTTTTTTTTAATTTCTCTAAAGTTCCGAAACCACAAAAATCTTGTTTAATTCCTTTGAAGAATCAATGACATTATTTTTTTAATTGTCTTTCAGAAGTCTTCCAATGGCACAAAGGTATGTCTGCAAACTTACAACACTAAAATTCGAGTTTCTATACTCGTGTTGGGCAGATCACTGGTAGGCCATTGTATTGCTTTGTACTTAACTTCTAACATTAGTTGTAGGAGCAGTATTCACTTACGAACGGCAATATCTGAGACAGGTGCTGCTGTCTGGTCACTTTTCCACTGGTCAGAGATTCCTATATCATCTAATATCTGAGAAGCTCTATCAACACGAGTTTCTTCAAAAGCGCCATCATTATGGCCTTGTCTGGTATCGGGACATTCAGAAATATGACATCATTTTCCGATTTCGAAAGTCCAAGTAACTTAAATTTCGTACCTGATTTGAGAAACTCCAGGAACGTGCAGTTCGTATTTTATCTCTGAAAACTTCAGATCTGATAAAGAACTCAGCGCAAATTCTGAAACGAAGTTTCCAAAATTGGACAGAAAGCAAAAGCAGTTCATATGAAAGTATTCAACATTTCGACTCTTTTCATAAAACGTATTTGAAAAGAAATTAGGAAAATTATGTGTTTTCGGAACCTTAGTACTAAAGGTTTAGCAAAAACCTTACATCGGTGCTAATATTTCTCTGTTTAATACATTCCTTTGCTAGTTTATTTGTTTAAGCGCAGAGATGTGTAATGGGATATCTATTCTTTGTTTATCACAAGAATCAAACTCCGAATTTTAGCGTTATAAGCCCTCACATTTACTGATGTGTCATCGAGGAGTTCTATTGTTGTTTAAAGGTTGAAGCATTGCTTGTTTGCTGATAAGCATTGAGCTGCACTATAATGTGCCTACCGCGTCTATCTAAATTTGATGTTTATCCCGATAAGCTCTCAGCCTTGCAGTTGAGGAGGGAAGGTTAAATTAACGTACGTAATATTTAAGTTTTTTTGTCAAACATTGCGGCCCAGTTTTTCTGTTGTTTATTTCAATTAAAAAACAAACTCACACTTAAGATTGACCAATGACTAATTACATTTTCTAAAATGCTGATTGTAATAAAATAAAAACCATACTTGATTTCGTGTAGTTTTTACATTTTTCTTTATTAACAAAGTCAAACACAAATTTAATAAATGTGTTAGTTTAAAGTTATAATAATTGTTTTTATATACAAAAACTACTTCATTGTATTAGATATAGAACTGTCCATCCACAGCTATTTTGAGAATACATTTATGCTGTAATTATAGTTAGTTGTGTTGTAAGTTTTGTTGCTAAGTTAAATATGCTTGACAATGAATTAATGTTTATAGTGCTTATGGGATATGTGAGTCTTTTTTCGAATCACTCTTATAAGAGGCGGAACTATATTTGGTTTACTGACTCAAACTGTGCTGATGAGCCTTGAATGGGCGAAACTGCAATTAACAGCAGAGGGTGAGTGCAATCAAAGAACACATTCGGTCTCTACGTCACAGATTATGTTTTCAATTTTACTTTCGGTAAAAAGAAAAATATGTAAGAGAGTTATTGTTTACTTTGAACCTGATTGCAACCTAGATCGCTTGTGTCGAATGAGAGTTGAGAAAAATTTTGTTCTGTTAAAACTTATGTCCTCTGCGTTGTCATGGTAGTTTTATTGCTAATTAAGTTGGAAACAAATGCGTTATAAAAAGTCCATTTTTTAAGTGGAATTTTGAAATCCGTGGTAATGCAGTAGCCGCTTTTTCCACGAGAAAACAAATGGCTCGTTTTACAGCATTCTTATATTTAGTGTAATAGTTTCCGTGTTTGTTTAGATTGTTTGATATTAAGCACAAAACTACACAAACTACACTATCTGTGCACTGCTCATCATGGTTATTTAAACCTAATTTCCTGCAGTATAATTCCCAGACATGCCACTGTGCCACGAGGGGTGGCTGTCTGTTTAGAAACGTTAGTATAACAATCGTTGTTGTTGTTGTGATCGTGTTGTTCTGGCCATAACGTATTAGATACAACAAAAACAAACAAAAAATTCAAAGTGATCATAACGTTTCATAAGATATTAGTATATCATCCTTTCTTTTCACCGGGGTAACAAATGATACTTATGTACTATACTAAGCATTGTACAGCAAATGAAAGTTCAAGAAAAGCGTTCTGTTTTATACAAGTGTTGGACAATATTCTACATAAAATACGAATTTAGATATTAATACTACGTAACTAACTGTATAAATAAGCAGCAGTAGGATAGATAGTTTTTAAAAAATAAACGTAAAAACTAAAAATGTTTACTGGAAAATTGTACAGTTTGAGAAGATGAACTTTGTAGTTTGAGAACAGTTATGATCCATTTCAAATCCATAGTTTAATTTTGTGTTAAAAAATATGGAGGGATTGTTACCTAATGTTACCATGGTGAACTTGAGGAATGTAACGCTTAAACAAAAAGATCGATCCCTGCAGTGAAGAAGGTGTAGTTACGAGTAACTTTGTGATTAACACAACTCAATAAATGTGCAAAACCGAGCACAACGCAGATAATTCACTTTGTATCTTTACCCTTTCAAGAAAATAAACAAACCTCATATTATAGGAAGGGGGAGCAGGGGACTGGGCCCCCTACTTTTTAACTTGACCTAGTAAAATCCATCAAAATTAGAAAAATTACTGTCAGGACAAAAAAGGATAATGCCTAAAATTTAATGCTAAACCCAAGAGTTTCCAGGGACCTAAGGCGAGTTGAGTTATCCGACCTCAACATATGCTCCTGTCGAACACGTTCCCTCTCCTCGCTTGATCAAGTATGTTTTGGGCTCTCTCACTTTTAATTTACTTTGCACATTTCTGATAATGTCGAAATGCGCATTTTTAGTTACGGGAAAACCTGAAATTTAAATAAATAAGTGGGTAATGAAACATTATACAGAGGTCGAGTACGTTGTAATAATACGGATTGTGGAGCCTCAACAAGTGGTTACAGTCCATGTTGTCACTTCCTGTCATGTTCTGTCTTACAACCGTTCATCTTGACAATAGCTCATCAAAATAGTTTTCGTTGCAAAAGACATTGTCGTAAGAATGTCATGTCTGAAGCATTCAACCCCTCCCTGTTATTTTCCATAATTTACCTCGTATGTTAAAACAGGTTCTCATCTATAAATTCTTAAACTCTGTTTCTGACAAATTCATAGGCATGTCTTTGTATGTAATAAAATAACCATTTTTTATTTCCAATCGCTTGAGATATTTGACAGTTGAGCTTATGTGCACGTGACTTGTGATTTTTTTTTCATTCAAAGATCCTTCCTACGTAACACTAAAAAGGGTAAACAATTTAGTTCTCATACATGATATTTTATCGTAACTTAATCTCGTTCATGGTTGTCACGAGATTTTCTAGTTTGCATTCAAAATCGTTTTAATTATAACTTGTTCAACTCTCACTACAGTGCTACCTAATGTTTTCTGTTTTAAGGTTCTCTTTGTGTAACATCATTTATTTTGCATAATGCTATCGGATTTTTCCAAAATGTAATATTCATGTCGGACACTACTTAAGTTAATATCTAATTTGTGTTCTCTGCATATTATAACCGGTTCTCATTCTTCACATATTAACATATTTTTATCGATTATTCAAATAATAATTTGTTATTTAGAATAATCATGCCCTAAGCTATTAAGTCTATATTTATTGTTAAGACAAAATGACTAGTTGGGCAAAATTTAATCTCTTAACTAATCCCAATCTGTAACTGTATTTCAAACGTTTGAACAGCTGATGTTGATCACTTTATCACAGATTACAACGTTCAAATACTTAGTAAACCATTAGATGGCGCTACAATCAACATAAAAATTGATAACTGTTGGAGACTGATTAAAATTTCAGTTCGTGAAAATTGAGAGAATACTAATAATGTCTAACATATAGAAGAATGAAGCCTATTTTCATTTATGTTCAATTCATTATGTAAATACTTTGTTACTCAAACTAAATTTAAACTATAAATGAACGTTGACAAAATCTTTCACACTTAGTAAGAGCTTACAAAACTGACCTAATCAAAATATATAATCCCGCATTTACTTTCCTTGAAAACGAAACGTACTACTCACACTGTACTTTAAGTTTAAGGAATTTCGCTTCCAACGTTTTTTATATACTAAATCTCTGGGATAAAAATACATATCTCAGAGTCTCTCTTGTAACTTTGTTACTGAGCTTGGAAGTGGAACTGATGAAAGATTAAACTTTGTTTATCTTTACCCGTTCTTTAAATAACTTTATCTATATTCATAGTTCATCTGTATTCTTCCGCTTCTCTTTGTTTACCTAGACGCATTTCTATTGTAGCTTTATTTGTAACCGTCGTCAAAATTATATCTATGTTCATTATTTATTTATCCTTCCTTGTTCATAGTATTTTTAAAATGTTTGGTAGTTTTAGCTATGTGCATCTTAACTTATTTGCTTAGCTTTGTGGTTAACAATAAGAAACAAACCGAAAGAAAACTGTTAAGTTAATGATTGTTTTGTTTGTTTGTTTGTTTGTTTTGAATTAAGCACAAAGCTACACAATGGGCTATCTGTGCTCTGCCCACCACGGGTATCGAAACCCGGATTTTAGCGTGTAAGTCCGCAGACATACCGCTGAGCCACTGGGGGGCAAAACTACACAATGGGCTATCTGTGCTCTGCCCACCACGGGTATCGAAACCCGGATTTTAGCGTGTAAGTCCGTAGACATACCGCTGAGCTGAGTACCAACAAGTAAACCACATTTAACTGTGTAAGTTCCTGTAAAAGTCCCCCCCCAAAAAAAAGATTAATATGAAGAGAAACGGCAGCAGAAACATTACAAAATGAAATTATGGATTCTTTAAATCATTTCATTGAAACAGTGAGCGTGAATTAACTGTCAGTGAGTGAGTGACTACGACTACTTCAGTCTTAAAGCTATGTTTATATAGCGTAAAAGGAAGTTGTTTTCACGTGACAATTGTTTTACCTTTTCAGAACCGTTGTTTAAGTAGATAAACAGAACTAATAGCATGGCCAAACTATGTCGTGGCAATAATTCCAGTCACATATATGAAGATTTTCGAACCATCCTAACAACATATTTTTGTTTCCAGATTTGGTTGGGTTTCTGTTTATTTTAAAGATGGGAAAGTCTTAATATCGCATATCTTCGCGACTCTTTTTAACCTTCACGTGAGGTCACGAACCACAATATTTCAAGCACCTTGAATGGGGGTTCACGTTGCATGGGAAGCAATTTTTACCAAACAATAACATCTCGCTCCACGTTTTTGAAAGCACGTAAATTATATACACTTGAAACAATATATTTCTGAATAAGAGTGTTTTAACTCCAAAACGTGAGGTGATAAATGGAAAATAAAAATTCAACTACTAGTGCTGCTCGGAAACAAATAAAAAGGTAGATCTCATCTAGTGGTAGAATTAATGTGTTTGGTTTAAATGTGTAATTCTTATTTAGCAACCTAAAATATTTTAAGTGTTTCGATAAAATGTGATATTTGATTACAATTAATTAACTATTTTTATAAACAGCACCCGTGCATTCGGCAAAACTAGGCTGTTGCAGTGGCGGTAGCGAATCAAAGAATTGTTTACATACTTATATCCACGTTTTGATGAAAACCAGAAATTAAAAAAATTAAATAATTAGTCAGTAAATTCTATTACGTCGTCAGTGTTTGTTTTCGGATGCTTTACTTCAGGTTAAACTGTGCAATTTATTTTATGGTAATAAAAAAAGGTCAGCGCCATCTATTGAAACCACGAATCATCAACATCATGATTTACATATTATGAGGTTAGAGCACTGGTAAAATGTGTCAGATGTGAAGCCGAGGGTCCATGGTTAGCGTCCCGATGTTGCACCATCGTTCTCCGCGCTTCGGAGCTCGGGCTGTTTATAAGAATGACGATAAAATTCCATTATTTGATTACAAGAGTTGCCAGTAGATGCTGTTAAGTACTTGAAAGTGGATGCTGTTGACTAGTTGTCTTTCTTGTTGTCTGTTATCTCAAACCTTTCTGCGAATACCCAATACAAACAATATGTATTGAGAGTGGTTTGATGTTACTCCTTATATACAGTATCAACATTTTAACTTATCTAACGCGAATCCAAGCAAGCACTTTGTGAATTATAGAATTAAACTATTGACTGATATAAAACTAAAATATACAAAGAAAATGCTTTATCGTTTATTACATCGACCTGTAAACCATACTTTCAGTAAAACAAATATTTTATTAGTATGTCCGTAGGTGACTTCTACTCTTTGCAATAACTTTGTATTAAATCTAATGATTCATTTCTTTTGTTTTGTTTGTTTTGCATTAAGCACAAAGCTACACAATGGGCTATCTGTGCTCTGCCCACCACGGGTATCGAAACCCGGATTTTAGCGTGCAAGTCCGCAGACACACCGCTGAGCCACTGGGGGGCGATTTATTTTTACTTGATTGTCATCATAACATAGAAATACGTATTCAACTGAAGTGTTTACTGTTAACTGTTTCTTTCTTTCTGTGTGACATTCTACAATAAATTGTGTTAATTTCTTTTGTAAAAACTATAACCGTAAGTAAGTTTATCATATACTCCTAATGGAGACTTTGGAATAAAAACGTCAAACAGTAAAAAATTTCTTAGGAAATACAAAAATAAATCAAATTAATTTCTCCTTCTTTCTAGAAAGTTTACAGTGATGTACAAACACAGTCTACATTTTAATGTATGATATATGGTCTAATGGGGCTGTAGTAAGACGTCATGTGTCTCTATGGGACCTTGCGTAACATTACAATCTCGCTGAAGGACGAATAAAATAATAAAATAAATATATTGGTCAGTTAAACAGTAAGGACCAGTGGGTGGGAAACACAAGTTTAAGACGAGCATGGTAGTTTGTGAAGGAAAAAAATGGTATTGTCAGTTTCTAGGTCATTATCAGAATTCTAACATTATAAGCAGTGTGTGCGTGTGTCTTTGTAACATTCATAAACCTTATTTTTCGTCAGTAAGAAAGGTTGTATTGATATGGTTACTTCTCTTCAGCTTTGGTTGTTCTGAAGTATCATACATGTAGCAAATAGAGAAGTTACAAGCAGTAAATATACACCATTTAGGGCAAGACCTGGTAATAAAATTTGGTTTAAACAATGACACACTCAAACTAACTGCACTTGGAAAATATAGCTTAATACCAAGAATACTTGTGAAATTTATGTCAGTAGTTTTTTATTGATGGTACAACCTTTGAGCTCTCTCTACATTTTTTTTTCTTTAGGTACAGTTGTGTCTTTCATCACCAACTAACTACAACGCTAAAATCATGGGTTCGATTCCCCTCGATGGACTTAGCAGATAGCCCAATGCGGCTTTGCTATAAAAATACACACATACATACACAATCACCTACTAACAACTAGTCTCGTTTTTAGCAAGTATTTGTACTATGAACTCCAGTTGTTTTGTACCTAAGTTGTATTGAACTCTAGCTGATTTATAACTGGTTCGTACTGATCTACAGCTGTTTTGTACATAACTTGTATTTATCTATAGCTGGTTTAGAGCTAATTCATATTGAACTCTTGCTGTATTTAGCTTATATATATATTCGTCTTCCTTCTTGGCTCATTTTCAGGCTATGTGTTCGACATCAGGAAGTCATCAGATTCGTAGTCATCTTGTATCTTTATCGTCAGTTGCCTAATTATTTGTTTATCTGGTTGTAATAAGTTTGTTTCTATTTATCATAAACCAGCCAAGTAATTCACTCTTTACTACCAACATTTTGATCCAGAACCCAAACCTTATCATCATGTAACAAACAATTCCAACGTTAGTTTTATTTCGATCGTAAATTAATCAGCTATCTCATTTCCATTACAAGTTTCGTTATCAAAATTCATATGATTCATCTTAGCTAACACCTGTATGAATTTCATTCTTCTGGTTTATTTTCCATCAACGAGTTGGGTTATCCTACGTTTATAGCAACACCAATAATTAACAGGTTTTTATTCTCAACCTGTAGCCGG
This sequence comes from Carcinoscorpius rotundicauda, assembly GCA_011833715.1. Taxonomy (NCBI): domain Eukaryota; kingdom Metazoa; phylum Arthropoda; class Merostomata; order Xiphosura; family Limulidae; genus Carcinoscorpius; species Carcinoscorpius rotundicauda. The sequence goes on from CM022395.1 coordinate 57,636,776, forward strand.
CTGTTCTATCTAGAGCTGATGTATTTTTATCACCTACAATCGCCTGGTTTATCTTCGACTAATGAATTAATTTACCTTAAGCTTTCAACTGGATTCATCAGCAGCTATAACTAGTTTTTGTTCCCATCATTCCCAGCTGGCACCTTTATAACAAATAATTTGTATTTAGTCAAAGTCTTGTTTATTCCATTATAATCTCCGGACCAACAAAGAGTAGAAATAACCATGGCAACCCTAACGCAAGTTTACAATGCCTACAAGTAAAATACATAACTCTAATTGTCTATTGATTGTAATTTTCCATCGTTCTGTTAGAAATACGGGGTAACATAATAGAACAATGAAGGAAGTTCAGGATTGTAGCCAGATGAAACTGACACAGTGATATCAGTTTCTTTGTTTTTAATGAAGCACGAAGATACAAAATGGGCGATCTATTCTCTGCTCACCAGACCCGGTTTTTAATATCATAAGTCCAGAGATGTACCGTTGTGTCACTGTGGGGGCAAAGAATCAATTAATATTAGCGAAAAATAATAAATAAATAAATAAGTATAACAATCGAAACGTATACTGATACATTATCACACATATCTGTCTACAAAGAAAAAGAACAGTTATGTTAATTATAATAAAGGAGTGGTGGCGTATTTAGGTAGGGGCTAGAGGAGACTCACCCCCAGGGCCCATGGTCTTAATGAGGGTACATTGATAAATTGTTCTACATAAAATTACATAGGATGTAGGACCCACAAAAATAATTAGCCCATACAACTTTAAATCCTCCACTGTAAGGGAGTGGGACGGTGGAGTGGGACGGTGGTATTTTACTTCTATTATTTTATTCAACTAACAGTTGTAACAATTGTTCTAGATATTAGGTTTTACTGTGTTGTTTGTGCGGAAGTGTAACTATTATGGGTTTTGGATTATTTTATATATTGAATTTTATTATCATTCATAGGTATAGCTATTATGGGATTTGAAATGTTAATTTTCGGTGATACATTTTACCAATCACTCCACGGTGATCAGATTGTACTAATGTTTCATCAAACAAAACGGTATTTTTTTTCTAAAAATAAAAAGAACGAAAAGCAGAAACAAAACTATTGTGTTTTTTTCTGTGTCCAGTTTTTCTGCTTATAAATAAGAGGTGCACGATTATTAGTCTTACTTGGTATTAAAAAGAGTAAATGTTTTGTTTTATATCAGCCATTATGCACTATAGATTTATTTACCAGCTTTTTCTACGTTTGATTCTAAAGCACGTGAAATTCCCAGAAAATTGTTAACATTTTCAGCACCACAAACTTTGAATGACTATGAAGAAAGCAAAACAAAACAAAATAAACGATGCAATAAACGGTATGAACTTGAAGAGGAAAGTTTAGTTGTCAAAAACGTAAAAGCTACTTTTAAATGACGTAATGTGTATTCGGTGCTAAATTCACTATAGATCCTAATTTGCCTAAGAATTATGAACCAGGTACACTGAACAAAATATGATGTTGTGAATCAGAATTTATCCTGAATGTAACCTCATTTTTGCTGCACAGGAAGTAACACCAAGCTGCTTTATTTTGCGATATTTGTAATTTAACGCCTGCTGTTTTAACTGAAACAAAGTTTGGGGCGTTTTGATTTTTCATCCTAACGTTTTTCTATTTACTTTTTTATCTCTGTTTTTAGATTTTGTTACTGTTGACAGACAGGAGCAAATGGCCAGTTTTCTACGTGAGAAGTTGTGGGTGGGTTTAAACTCTCGTTGCTTCTCTGAATCATTTATTTCATTCCATAGGTGAGACATGCAAGTGTAGAGGTTAAATCTGGTAGACTGCGCCATCACAACTGGTCCTACTTTCGCAGAGGATTCTCTTATTTAGGTACGTTTTAGCTGTTTGTTTTTGTAATTTCGCGCAAAGCTACACGAGCCGTCTCCAATTTAGCAGCTAGCCATCACCACCCTCCGCCAACTTTGGGGTTACTTTTTACCAACGAATAGTGAGATTGATCGAAACATTATAACGCTCCCACGGCTGAAAAAGCGAGCATGTTTGGTGTGATAGGGATTCGAGCCCGCGACCCTCATATTACGAGTCGAGCACCTTAACCACTTAGCCTCGCAGGAACACGTTTTAGCTTGTTCCTATATGTTGGACGCTTTTTATCTTTTGTGTGTGTAATTTATTTGTACATCATAACCCACACTGAATATCACTTTGTATTTAATCGTAAAAAGTTATCTTTGTGATTATAGCATACGTTCAACTATGTAATTTAGACAAGAGAAAAACTGTTTTATCATAAAAATAGTGTTAATAAAGTATACAAGTTTAAACTGAAAATGAAAGCTGAAACTTGTAGAGCTGAAAATAGAAATAACAAGGTAAAATAACTGAATTAATACTTCAAATATTTAACCGTATGAATTAGAGACCATAGGTGGAGATACAATGTTATGGTGGGATACGAACTACTCGCAGGTGATAACGTTCTCTGGAAGAACTCAGTAAGTTAGAAAGTCCGTCATCCTGTATTAATCTCAGCAATTATTTCTCTAACTATTAATAGACTGTTTGTGCTCCACAGACGAACAAGAAACTTTCGATGTGAGCGAACAACCTTACTGAAAACATTGTAAACTATGTGTTTTAATTAATAAAATTAATAGCCAGACAATCCTGGCAGACCTAACGTGTTGACATGAAAACATCCCATTAAGTCTATTCACATTCCAAGCGGCCTCAGTTTCCAGCTTAAAGACACCAGCGTCATATTACGTGTCCTTCTTCATTCAGACGATAGGTGAAGCTTGCTGTCGACAAAATATTTTCTTGTTGTTTTACACCTTATATAACACCACTTTACATGCTTATTGTACATGATAAGTGTGATAAAATATTATCTTGACAAAAGAGCTTTACAATAAAAGGAGTTGTTTAGTTCAATGTTTTCACTTTCAACAAATTTTATTTATACAGTTTGGTGTATGATATCCATTATTGGATTTATTTATTCTGACTTATTATTTTAAAATTACATTAGAACATTTTAGAATCTGTAGTAGCGGGTCTGGTATATGTCTGTTATTGAAGTACTGGATTATTTCGTCAGGGTGTACATTACTTCAGAACACCACTTGAGTTTTCAACAAACAATTTAATTTCTCGACATAAACATCTCCTTGGCAGGTGATGACCGTCTCTTGATATCTGTGTATTTCAGGCTCTCACAATTGTTAACATCAGAAGGATTTCTACTGACTATATACAATACACCTCATAGGCTAAGCAGAAATAAGGGTTTGTTAAAAAAAAAAAAAGGCCGATGTGATATATACTTTTAAATTAAAACAAAAGTTCCCACTTCGCCATTCCCCACACATTTAGAAAACTCTCACGGTGAGTTATCCTCATTTTCGGATGATTAATGCATATATATAATGTTGCTCATTACACTAACAACCTCTTATGAAGGCAAAACAGTCACACAAATAACATGGAACAATGCGATGATTCAAAGTCCATTATCACATTAAACAATGCGATGATTCAAAGTCCATTATCACATTAAACGATGAGATGATTCAAAGTCCATTATCACATTAAACAATGAGATGATTCAAAGTCCATTATCACATTAAACAATGAGGTGATCCAAAGTCCATTATCACATTAAACAATGAGGTGATCCAAAGTCCATTATCGCATTAAACAATGAGGTGATCCAAAGTCCATTATCACATTAAACAATGAGGTGATCCAAAGTCCATATTCACATAACTAACGCTGAACAGTGAGGTTATCCAAAGTCCATATGTCCTCACTCCAATCAGAGGAGTTTTATTTGTTCTCATCTAGTCATCTTATCCACTTAACAGCCAACTCACCTGCTTCGTGTTGAAAAAAGCATGTTTTGATAGATCGCTTCATGTTGTGTCGTATACATATTGTACGTTTCGTTGCTGTTTATGTTTAAAATGTTATAATGAGTACAATTTAAATTTCTTTTGTAATAAGTGGCATGTGTGTACCAACAACAATGTATTCGGACCTTAGAATAAAACATTAAACAGTTAAGTTTTTCGAGTTTTCAAACTATACTGAGAAACTCCTCATTTTTATGATTGAAATATTAGCAAACAAAGCTTGTTGGATCATATACAGTGACCTTATCTAAAACAGGCAATCGTCTTCTAACACAAATCCAACAGTCATATTTCAAGAAATTTCCAAGAAGGCTCTAAATCATCTTGCTTCAAAGAAACTTATCTCACTTGCAAATAATGTGTGATCTCTGCGGCTAGCTTTACGTCTGAGAAGCTTTTCATTCACGAATCTCAAGAGATCTTAAACCTATCATTTCAGCCACTGGGTATAGAATATTTTAACCCTTGCTTCTAAGAACACAATTTATAGAAAAAGAACTGAAAATAAGACAAACTTCAAATCCGAGCTGCTCGAATCACAAAAACATAAACGAAGGTTTTAATTTCTTATTTAACCCATAGGTTCTACTTATTATCTCTAATCTTTGTTTTTGTTTGAATAACTGCGGCTGCAAAGTGATTTTAAATTGGCCAAGAGATGAAGCTATAAGCTAAAAGTTTGTACTTTAAGAAAATAAACCAAAAAACTCAGAAACGTTATGTGAGCTTCTATGACGTAATTAAAGTTATTAGAGAAATTTTGAATTTCGCGCAAAGTTACACTAGGGCTATCTGTGCTAGCCGTCTCTAACTTAGCTGTGTAAGACTAGAGGGAAGGCAGCTAGTCATCACAACCAACCGCCATTTCTGGGGCTAATTTTTTACCAACGAATAGTGGGATTGATCACAACATTATAACGCCCCCAGCTGAAATGGCGAGCATTTTTAGTGCGACCCTCAGATTAACCCACCTGACCATGTCAGTAGACGAGAGGTCTTGTCAACACTGGATAGATGTAGTGTGTTTGAAATATTATATCACAGTTTGCTTTCCTTTCAATCGTAGAGTCTTGGAATTAACATCATTGACTGATCTTCTAATTTAACAAATTTCTGACCTTTTTCGACAATAGCATCTGGTGGTAAGTAATATGAGGGCTGAATGGCCAGATGGTTAGGGGCACTTGACTCTCAATCTGAGAGTCGCGAGTTCGAGTCACGCACGTCCTGCCAAACATACGCTTTCAACTGTAAAGGCATTGTAATATAACGATCACTCCCACTATACGTTGATAAAAGAGTAGCTCAAGAGTTGGTATGTGGATGGTAATGACTAGTTGTCCCCCCCTCTAGCCTTACACTATTAAATTAGGACGATAAACGCAGATAGCCCTCTTATAGCTTTGCGTAATTTAAAAACAAATAAACAATACATAACCCAAACTCACATAAATGCTTGGTAAAATTCTCCTGATTCTACTTACTGGGTGTTACTACGCATATTACGTTGCAACAAAAATTAACTTAATATCTTTATTATTCCGAATATTAAATTTTTAGCGTTTAGAAAACTGTTAAACTAAAGTGTTAATTCTATATTATCTTCACGAAGTTCCAAGCCTTTCCTTTTTTTCTTTTTTGTTTTATGTGAACGCACCAATTCAAATAACTTCATCGTCTTTAATAACATTAAACACTACTGCACGAAAAAAACACACCAAAAAAAACAAACGATTTAATCCTGCTCAAAAATGATCAACAGAGACACTTATTAAAGTTCTAGACATTCCGTTCAAGACTCGAAGCAGAAATAAACACTAAAGTCTTTCAGGTTAGAAGTTGATTCGACCTCGAGCAGATTTGTGAACCTCGTCAAGATTTTTTCACTACGACGTAAAGCGTGGCAAAAGAAGGAAGGCTTGGCGAACAAACAAAGGGGCGGGAATACATTTTATACCTGCCATTAGAAATACCTCGTCAACAGCACGCGTGTCAGTTCGACATATATAATTAAAGCCTTTCCTCTTAATATTGCGGGTGGAATATATTTAAGTTTGTGTGGGTCGAGCTAGACTATATTTGTGTTCCACCAGTGAAGGATCACAGATATCTTCTTGCTAAAGACTACTCACGTGTAATTTTCTATAGAGTTTGAATGCTTCGAGGGTACATAAATTTCAGCCAGCTTAACATAAAATCTCGGTAGTGAATTTGATTGCGGGTTATGCCATGCTTCAGGCATTTTGAATTGCCTGTTCTAATTCATATGAGCTAAAGTTGTCATGGCAACCCACGCACCCTTCCCGAGCCGTCTCCTGCCTGCTATCTCAAGAAAGTGAACAATTCCAGTTTGCTACCACCAGTTGTTGTCCCGTCGAAAATCGAGAGTAGCGTGTTTACTTGAACAATACAGAAGCCTAGGAAAATTGCACAACAAAATATTGAGCAAAAATCTCTTAGATCACATAATGTCACACAATACTGAAGGGCCCATTTTCGTAAATAACTTATTCGCTTTTTGTACACTCCCAAATACTTGCCTCCATTGAATTACAGTTCCGTCCCTACGTCGTGCTGTTCCTGTTCCATTGCGATAGCCTGTAGTATTGTCAAAGACACTTAGACAAGTAGGTTATAGAAAAAATGTAGAGGCATCACCACCTTAGCTCCAAAACACATAAACATTTGTTGTATAAGAAAACCTCTTCTCACTCGATAGATGAAGGATCAGGATAAAACATGGCAATATGTTGACAACTACGTATCATACGTAAAGTCAAATTATGAGCCTTAAATCCAAACACATTACAGAAATATCCAAGTAAATAATCTCTTCCTGTCATAGAATATTTCATGTTACAAGACATTTCATTAAATACAAAAGAGATGTCTCCTTTTTCTTTAGTTTTTCAATAATTTAAGGCAATTTATCCATTTGCAGAAAAATTAAGGGTTGTATCGCCTTAAATCATAGGTTTATTTCATGCTAAATAATAGTGTAGTTATTCCTCTCCAAATGAAACGAGTAGATTGTAATTACTCTGTAATTAATTTTAAATTATATAATATTCATGCTTGTGCGTTTATAGTTCTCAGGGTAAGAATATTATTTTTTTTTTTTTCGCGAGGGCTATCTCTGCTAGTCGTCCCTAATTTAGCAGTGTAAGACCAGAGGGAAGGCAGCTAGTCATCATCACCCACTGCTAACTCTTGCGCTACTACTTTACCAATGAATAGTGGGATTGACCGAACATTATAACGCCCTCACGGCTGAAAGGGCGAGCATGTTTGGCGCGACGGGGATGCGAACCCGCGACCCTCAAATTACGAGTCGCTCGCTTTAACACGCTTAGCCATGCCGGGCCCCAAGAATGTTATGAGGAATATGTTTCGTTCTAGTTTGGTTTTATAATATATGGAAAATACGTAAACGTGTATGTGGCTTTTAAACTGTCTTCGCTTTAGCAACTATAAAGTTCGTAGGTTGTAAGGGCTTTTCTTCACATATGTAACCTACCTACTTTTACTAACTTTGATAGCAAATTTAAGAGATTGTGGAAATCCAAACCAATTGGACAGAAAACTGTGGAAAATTATCAGGTCTAAGCTCAAGTCCAAACACTGAACGTTTTTATACGGATAAGATAAACAATTATTATGTTGTTGCTCCTAGCAACTGTAACCGCAATAATCAAACATAAATGAGTTGCTACTAGAAACTTCAGCCTTAGTAACTTACTACAGTCTACTTGTTTGTAGCAACTGCAACCTTAGTACTTGTAACTTACTACAGTCTACTTGTTTGTAGCAACTGCAGCCTTAATAACTTACTACAGTCTATTTGTTCCTAGCAACTGCAGCCTTAGTAACTTACTACAGTCTACTTGTTTGTAGCAACTGTAGCCTTAGTAACGTACTACAGTCTATTTGTTCCTAGCAACTGCAGCCTCAGTAACTTACTACAGTCTACTTGTTTGTAGCAACTGTAGCCTTAGTAACGTACTACAGTCTATTTGTTCCTAGCAGCTGTAGCCTTAGTAACTTACTACAGTCTACTTGTTTCTAGCAACTGCAGCCTTAGTAACTTACTACAGTCTACTTGTTCTTAGCAACTGTTGCTACAGACATTACAGTGATTTTCTTGCTCCTAGCAATTGCAGCTCAAAGTAGCAACAATGATATTGTTACTTCTGCAAATGCAATAAGGTAGTACGATTTTATTGACATTAGCTTGTAATAACCAGTGTCTTCGTATGGTTCCACAAGCATGATATTTGTTACTTTAAAATGTTTGTTTATTTTCTTCGGACATTTGTACAAAGCTACAGAAAAGTTGTGCACACTAGCTGTATCCGTATTGTAACTACTAAACAGTGTACTTTGCTATCTCTTATTTTCTTTCAACCGAATGGTTGGATTTGATTGGCACAAGTGGAGAGCGATTCTGCAGCAGCGGTACGCGAACCACGTATCTTCTCATTCATGGTCTGGCACGTTAATTACAAGGTCATGCCCGACCCAGTTAAAATTGAACTTGTAAGTACATTTGTTAAAAACTAAATATTTAAAACTTAATTTTGTGACATTTTACTATTTATAGAAATACTGCAAGTTAAAAAAGCGTAATTTTCTCACACTTCGTGTTTCATTTTGAATATTTAACCACAAGATATTCAGTTTGGTGCTGGTATTTAAACAAAATGAACAACAGTAATGAAAAATCGTCATAATTTTAGCGAAAGTTTTATTTTCCACAAAACTTTAACAAACAAACAAAAAAAATTAGATACCTGAGAAATTTCAAAACCTCATCATATGATACATGGATAACTCGGTAGTTGAATCTTTAAATTAATACTCTTCGTTTATAATTGATAAACTTTCTAATTGATATCAAATACTGAATTCTTATGGTTCTGCACTCCCCAAACACTTGTGTGTTCATTTGTTTATTATATTTCTTCTTTGAAGTTATCATTCAATAGTGTACATTTCAGAAACTAACAAGCGCGTATCCATAACTTGTATACTTCTTCTCAATAGTAACGTGATTTCTAAACAACATATGAGTTTATAGAGCCCAAGTAAGTCAAAAGGGAAACAGTAGTAAGAACAACTAAACGAGGGCTATCTGCACTAGCTGTCCCTAATTTTGTAAAACAAGAGAGAAGACGACTAGTCATCACCACCAAACCCCAACCCCTGGACTACTCTTTTACCAAGGAATGGTTGTGAACATTATAACGTCCCCACGGCTGAAAGGGCGACCATGTTTGATGTGACGGGGATTCAAACATACGACACTAAGATTACGAGTCGAGAGCACTAATCACCTGGCTATTCCGGACAGATAGTCATCACCACCACTCGCTAAATCTTTAGGAAACTCTTTTACTAACGAAGGGTGGATTTGAGCGTCATATTATAACGTCATTACGGCTGAAAGAGTGAGTTTGGTGGGACACGGATTCAAATCCGCGACCCTTAGATTACGAGTCAGGTGCCTCTAATCCCCTGACCATACCGGGCCATTAGAACAACTGTGAAACGCAATGAACAATTGTACATAAGCTTAGGACTTACACTGGAGAAATATTGGTGTGTATCTTAACCTGGTACTGTTTATCACATTTATATCCCGCACTAAGGATGTGCTGATGTACATTTGCATGGGGTACTGGTTTTATTACAATTACATCCTTATGAACTTTTTATATTTCGAGATGACAACTAAAGTCAGTTGAGAGCGATAGTAGTTCTAAAATTTATTTATATATAGATAACAGCAAAGATTATTTGTTTACAGGATTTAAATGTGAGCTAGTGGGAGAAGTAGTTAAATTAAACACCTATATAAAGAAAAATCTTCAAAGAACCTAACCGTTTGGCGGTGACCCGATTGTTAGAAAGATAAAGACAAACCTAATCTTAGCTTCCATATAAATTGCCACTAGCCTGATAATCTGATTAGATGTAGACCAACACCCCTGAAACAGTGATTTTATACAGGTGTGACTGATTAATCTGAATGACACAACCACGGTCATTGAACTTGGTACTTAGACGCAGTTTAGAGGACATATTGGTGTTAGGGGCCATATTTAACACTCGACTAATTTCTCTCAGAATATTAGAACACAATAATTGGGCATTAAAGTTATTTTGGTAGTTGAATTGTTTTAAAAAATCAGTAATTTACCTAAATGTTTAACAAATGAAAAAAAAATGTTAAAAACAAACACAAAAAGTCTGTATTTTGAAATCTCTACGTTCAGAGGTCAAATATTATGAAGATTGTTTGGTTTATATTGTTATTATGATAACAACTGATAAGATTCCTCAACCCGTGTAATGAACGACAATGAAACCAAGCAGACAAAGTAACTTGACATCAATGTGTTCTCCATCTGATCAAAAACAAAACTTCATGCTTTAACACCTCATGTGAGTTTTGTAAAATCATCTTTTAAATATTTAGAGTCAACTTATGACTAAACCAAATTTAATTTAGCGATGTTTTTTGTTTATTCTTTATGGTAACGTAGAATAAAAATAAAAGTTTGTGGTGTCGTTGTTGTTTTGAATTAAGCACAAAGCTACACAATGGGCTATCTGTGCTCTGCCCATCACGGGTACCGAAACCCGGATTGTAGCGTGTAAGTCCGCAGACATACCGCTGAGCCACTCGGGGGCTTGTGGTGTCTCTTAGGGTTTTCAAACTCACCAGTTTAATAAGGAAAACAAGGGAAAGGACGTTCAGTAAAACATATCGCAAAGTGACTAGTATTATTGTGAATTCATAAATTTATAAACTGTGTTTTGATGAATAAAATTATCTTTTTAAAGAAATGTCACAATTATTGTAAAACAACCAATATATATATAATTAAAACACAAATACTTGTTTTAAAACTTTTACTTATGTCAACGCCATCTATTTTAGAAATGAATTTTAAATCAAATTTTTATTTGTTAATATTTGCATAAGTGTAGAAGACTTTGTAGGTTCTTTTTGTTATATACTGAGCGATATTTTCAGACAATTTTCCTGTGAACAGATTTACAGACAGTATTTTTAATTTGAAGGTTTTGAACGATTCGAGTGAGTGCGTATGTACAGTTTAATCAAGCAGGCGGTAACGCTAACTGTGTAGGGATGGCTCGAATTGCTTGTCGAAATGGTGTTTTAAATATCTCTTCAATAGATCATCAGAGCTTTACAATGCTAAACGGTAATTAGTTTTATAACAATATGTACTTGCTGTTGATGACTGAGTTACAAGTTCTGGGAATGTTCGTAATTATCATGGAAAAATTATGAATTTCTTGTATATTTAGCACATAGTAAGTCATCGATAAAAATGACGTTTAGAGACAATACATTTTAAGCTAAGGCATCAAGTCCAAGTAACGATCTGTAAGTAACTACCATTATAAATCATTTCATACGTCAGTATACATTTTCAGTTATTCTCTGAAACTAGCCATGACATTTTTTCAATTCCTTTAAAAACCATACTGTGGTGGCCATTTGGCGGTGACTGTAAAGTTTCCAGTCCGAGGGAGTTTGTTAACGATCGCACCCTCCCTGGTGAAGTAACCATGTCCTCCATAAATCATAGTTTCTATCTGTAGTGATAGTTGGGAACGCAAAGGTAGGGGTACCTACGTGAAACAAGTGCACGAGCCTCCCAGCTCCAAAGGAATGTTTGTTCACTCGCAGGTCGAAGTCCTGAGAACAAAACTGGGCTTAATTGATTTTCCTCAGTAAATTCATAAAGAAAAGGTCGATCTTAACAAAAAAAAGTTGGTTACTATAAGTTTAATGTTACTCAGAGAACCTTGCTTTAGCCTGTGTTAAAAACTGAACCTGATAAGCGCTTTCTGTGTCGCCTGTTGAGCTTTTCCGTTATAACATAATAAAAATATCAATGCCTCAATGAACGGGGTTACAACGAAGCTAATGTCTGTTAAGAGAACAATAACAAGTGAGAAAGATAAATTAGTTGTAATCGAAGGTTAGATTTAGGAGCAATGTAAACATTTACAAAGTAATAGAACAACGAATACTAGAAGTTTTAAATTGGGTTTTTCTTTGTTACGACAGCTCCTATGTATTATTTAAACGTAGCACTAAAATAAAACAGATTAGACATTTCTGTAGAAAACAAAATAAAAACACTGTGCAGTCTAAGACACTAGAGGTTAACTCACTTTGTAGCTTTAAAGGAAACAACAATAGTTTAAGATTAAAATAAGAACTCTGTCCAAAACTACGTTCTGGCTTTGTGAAATGTTCAGATTTACATACTTTGTGTGTGCGTGTTTCCCTACCATATATCTAGATTACCTTAAGCTTTCTGGTGTTCGTTCTTCACGATGTGAAGTTCAACAGGTCTTCTCACGTAAGTTAGTTTTACGCTTGTAATAATATTCGTAGTTTGACTCGAAACGTAGCAACCTCATCCACATGTTGTATTAGAGGTTTTAATACTTCCTAAATAACTACAACAGGTAAATGAACCATATTTAATGATGGACAACTACTCTCTGTTTTATCAGTAATTGTTTTATTGTCACGTTCCTGAAAACTTCATCACGGACCATCACGTTTCTGAAAACTTCATTATGAACCATCGTGAAGATTTGACAAAACAAATCATAAGAAGTTTTTTTTTCACGAAAGTGTACTGATTTTGTTTGTTTTGTTTTTTGGAATTTCGCACAAAGCTACTCGAGGGCTATCTGCGTTAGCCATCCCTAATTTAGCAGTGTAAGACTAGAGAAAAGGCAGCTAGTCATCACCACCCACCGCCAACTCTTCGACTACTCTTTTACCAACGAATAGTGGGATTGACCGTCACATTATAACGCCCCACGGCTGAGAGGGCAAGCATGTTTGGCGCGACCGGGATGCGAACTCGCGACCCTCAGATTACGAGTCGCTCGCCTTAACACGCTTGGCCATGCCGGGCCTTAACTCTATTGATTCGAACAAAGTATATATAAATCCTTACATCCAGGTGAATAGTTTCTTCTACACGTATTTGCATGAAAGTGATTCATATAGACAATAGATTTAGAGCTAATATTATATTTCATGATTTTAAACAAAATATACTAGCTTTAAACCTGTAGTGCTGTTTTAAATGTTTCATATTTATACGTGTTATCAAGTCCTGGTAACGTTTCTAACATTAATAGCTCATTGACAAAGACGGTCAATAGTGTATCCTGAAACTTGTATACAATAATAGCAATTGAAGACCCATTTTCAACTAAAAAACAAAAACAATAGGAGTCTTCAACCCTAGCATAGGCCCGACATGGCCAGGTGGGTTAAGGCGTTCAACTCGTAATACAAGGGTCGCGGGTTCGAATCCCCGTCACACTAAATATGCTCGCCTTTTCAGCCGTTGGAACGTTATAATGTGACTGCCAATCCCACTATTCGTTGGTGAAAGAGTAGCCCAAGAGTTGACGGTGGGTGGTGAAGGCTAGATACCTTATCTCTAGTATTGCACTACTCAATTATGGACGGCTAGCGCAGATAGCCCTCGTGCAACTTTGCGCGAAATTCAAAACAAACCAAACTTCGAAGAGTCCGACTCTCATCTGGTTATGGTATGATTAAAACATTGAGTTAAATTACTTGGACGCATTCAAATTTTATTAGGAACTTTCATGTAATATTGAATCAGCTCACTTTTTTGTGATCGTAATTCTATGTAACATTCAAATATCTATCTCGATTAAAACACACATACTTAAATGACACATCCGTGAACATCCGATATTTCTTGAAATACTCTATACAGAAACAAGCAGAATGTTTCTCATGTCTCGATCTGAATAATGACTTTGTAGCGTAAAAGAATAGAAGCATCAACTCTTACATTTTCGAAAGCCTTGTGAAATTTGTTAAAGTATATTATTAGGTGTGTGTGTTTTTTTATAGCAAAGCCATATCGGGCTATCTGCTGAGCCTACCGAGGGAAATCGAACCCCTGATTTTGCGTTTAAATCCGTTGACATACCGCTGTATTTATTTCTGTGTTCATCGAAGATTTTGGTACCCTAGAACGTTTGTGAGTACAGGAAGGAAGGTTACTTGTTTTTTATGTTGTCGTTGAGACATTACGTTCCATGGAAAACTAATACAAATTTCATAAATAACCACTATAGAAGTTACATAGTTTCATCTGACTTTGAAAAAAGATACCACGTAGACATAGAACGATTTTGGGACTGTTCGTTTAGTGATGCCATTGTTTTTTTATTTATTTATCTAAAGTTCTAAAATCTCGAATCAGATTAACATAATATATAAATACAACAGAGTCCCTCGATCCAATAAACTGATGTACTAGCGTGATTTAGCATATAAGATTTTTAACTCAGTTAAACCATTGTTTGTGTAGAGCATTACAATCAATTGGTTGTTTCGGTTGGATTACTTTCTCTTCAGGGTTAACTTTAGGAAAAGTAATTCTGATATGTAGCTTACTTTAAGAACATTATATGTCCAGATCGGCCAGTTTGGTGTTTTCTTTCTAGTATTTGTTAATTTTTATAAGTTGAAAAACATAAATATAATTTCACGGCGTATTGTGGCATTCTTAAACTATAAGCGAATTTATTTAGAAATTTAATTATAATTTCTATTAATTACAAGTGGATAATAATTAACCTCCTTTGGCAACTCAAAGCTATAATCATTACCAATTTTAATCGTGACAAAAAAACAACAGATTTAATAATTTTAGGTAACTAATTTCCGTCAGTTGTTGTTGTTTTCTCCTAACCTTCATGCAAAATGTGTCTTCTGCTAACGAATACCAATAATGAGAGATAAAACTTGAGAAATGCGGGAATACAAAACTCATATCTAAATAGTTTAGTAGATTATACACGGCTTTCTGGATCGCGGGCTCGAATCCTCGTCTGACCAAACATGCTCACCCTTTCAGCCGTGGGGGGTTACAATGTGATGGTCAATCCCACTATCCTTTGGTGAAAGAGTAGCCCAAGAATTGGTGGCGGGTGGTGATGACTAGCTGCCTTCCCTCTTGTCTTACACTACAAAACTAAGTACGGGTAGCGCAGATAGCCCTCGAGTAACTTTGCTCGAAATTCAAAAACAAAACAAACAAAATCAGCCCTAGCGATAAATTTTAGCCAATCAAGCTAAGCCTCCCATCATCAAAGGAAGTTGCGAGTGCTTACACACATATCTCAGTGATGGAAAAAGCACTGATATAGTTCACAAGACACTAAAGAATTACGTTGTTTCAAATTAATTATTTAAAACAATGGTATTGCCCATAGGATTAAACTCAGTAATGCTGAAATAGCAGACCTATCGTTTATTTACGGCACAGTTGTTTTTAAAATATTAAACTATTCTCTTTAACTTTAAATAAGTAAAGACCAAATATATTTCCGACTCACTCCTGAAGGCAGATTACATTTTTTATATTTTCAGACTACAGTGTTGTTTACTTATATAAACATCAATATAAGTTGTTACAGTTACTACAAGATCATACTACAAATTGTAATAATTAGGAACAGATATCTAGATTAATCAACACATGAATGTCACATAAATATAAGACTATGATAATTCATTACTTTAATGTAAATGCGAGAATCACTGCTAAACTATTTTAATCATTGAATGAGTTAGTTTCAGTTTTCTGGCTTATACTTTAGGTTAAGAACAGTATTCCACATCTGTAGTTTGAATAGTAAATGGTTAAGCTCCCTTACAGACACTTTTTAAGTCCTGTAAAAATGTATTTTAAAAATCAGTTTAAATGACGTCACACAAATGCATTCTTACTTAAAAGTAAACGTTGTCAATCACATCAAAGTTTAATGATTATACAGTTAAAATAAACGTTTCAAAGCTTTCCTACGTCATATTTTAACATGGAAACGTAGTATTACGAAATAATTGGAAATCTAATAATCATAAACGGAAATGTATTGTTAAAGTTGTTTTCAATGTATAACTTATGCTGTTTCGAATATATAATTCTTAGAGCATAGACGTGATATATATATATATATAGTTTGAAATTTCTTCTATTAATTATTTATAATTCTGATTTTAATAACACATATACAGCTAGTTAAAACACATCAAAATAGGACTCTCGGAGTGATTTATACAAACGTTTAACTGACATAAAAACGTTGTTAATATTTAATGTATTTGATACTATGCTTTGTTAAACTTTGGTACATGTGAAACTTACGTTCCGTTGAAGTTTGAAACATCAGACATTCAAATAAATTATGTTATATAGTTTGTTACAATATTTACCATAAAGTACATATGAGGTTTGAATGTAAGGAAATTTGTTGTTCGTATGAATGTAATGAAATTTCTTTCTTCTGCCACCTCATCCCAGTGGCTCAGCGGTAATACCTGCAAACATACAACGCCAGAACCCGAGTTTCGATATCCTTGATCGGCAGAACATGGATAGCCCATCGTGTAGCTTTGTGTTTAACTACAAACATACAGGTTTGTTTTGGAATTTCGCACAAAGCTACTCGAGGGCTATCTGTGCTAGCCGTCCCTAATTTTGCAGTATAAGACTAGATGGAAGGCAGCTAGTCATCACCACCCACCGCCAACTCTTGGGCTACTCTTTTACCAACGAATAGTGGGATTGACCGTCACATTATACACCCCCACGGCTGGGAGGGCGAACATGTTTAGCGCGACGCGGGCGCGAACCCGCGACCCTCGGATTACGAGTGCACGTCTTAACGCGCTCGGCCATGCCAGGCCTACAAACATACAGACAAACAAATTTAAAAATGTATCCTGTTCTATTTATTGCATGTTTGTTATTGTTTGATACACATGACATTTTTACACTAGTCTGCTACAACTTGAATTAGTTCAGTATTGAAACCATCATATGAACTTGGCAAAAACACCTGTGACGTAAAGCAGTAGAAGTTATATCGGAAAAGAAGAAAAGTGAAAAATGTCTCAACGCGTCTCGAAGTGTCCGAAACCTTTCCAGCGCACGTGTCCCATTTGACAATAACAACGACTAGAAACACGTCAAAGCTCACATTCATTTAGCGTTTGTTCGTTTTTCTTCTCGCCAGGCATCATGGGCCGTCAGATGTCCCTAACGGCAAGAACAATGAAAGTGATGACAGCTAGGTTTTCTTGATCAGGCTTCAGTTTGTTTCTTACCTGTTGGATGACCAAGTTTTAACCGGCTTTCAGGTTTGTAATCAAATACCTGCTCTGGAAAATACTTAAGGAGACGCTCATTTCATCACGTGTCTTTATTGTAAAGATATTGTTGTTCGAATTATTTCACCGTGTTGCTCCTAAAGATTGCATTCCGAGGTTTGGGTTGTTTTGAATTTTGCGCAAAGCTGCCCGAGGGCTAAATGTGTTAGCCGTCCGTAGTTAAGCAGTGTATGTCTAGAGGAAAGGCAGCTAGTAATCAGCACACATTGCCAACTCTTGGGCTACTGTTTTACCGACAAATACTGGGATTGACTCTCATATTCCGAGAAAAAATGGATCTCTTTCGATAATTGTTACTTGACAAAAACAAAACAAAACCGATCAACCCAAAAGTTGCATTTACGTTACTCATCTTTTCAAAAGTGGAATGAAATGTGTTCAAGCTCCTAGACAGTAATAACCCTCTAGTATTTACCCCTTCTTCAGTTTATTGTGCTGTTCCTGGTATATGTGTATGTGTGTGTTCAGAATAAAAGAAACATTTCTAGGCAAATACTTGAATCTCACTAAAACCAACCATTGTGTTCCAGTTTTAAT
This sequence comes from Carcinoscorpius rotundicauda, assembly GCA_011833715.1. Taxonomy (NCBI): domain Eukaryota; kingdom Metazoa; phylum Arthropoda; class Merostomata; order Xiphosura; family Limulidae; genus Carcinoscorpius; species Carcinoscorpius rotundicauda. The sequence goes on from CM022395.1 coordinate 57,654,532, forward strand.
ATTCAGAAGCTTTCCATGGCCACGACCTATCCAAGGTACAAAACCCATGTGGTATTCTTAGGCGCACGAAGTTCCTTTTAAAGTGATCTGGTTGTTTCCGCAGAACAACAGGAAGTTCGACAGGAGCGAATATATCGTGGAGCGTATCTGTTTTAAATGGGATTGAAGAAATGAAAGAAAACTGACATGGTATATAATAAAAAAAATCTTTATTCATGTCAAAATTCAAAGTATGTATTCACAAAAGACAGCGTCTTGACTGAACACAGCACTCTGCGTGTACAGATTTGAATATTTTTAGAAATCCGTTTCAGATCCTAAAAAGATAGCAGTCTGGACACAACGTCTACACTATTCTTCTTAGGCAGGGCACGTGTTCTATTCAAGAAACTGTTGATCCTTCCATCGAAAAATAAGTGACATCATATTCTCGAGAGATCACATGGTTTGATTGTGGAAAAGGTCACTTTCTACTCTCACATAGCAATTAAAATTTTAACAAACCCATTTCCGATAAATGAAAGACCTAGGGTAATGGGTAATAACGACACAAACCTAATAACTTGGATACTTTCGTGATTGATATTCTGTGCTAAAACTACACATTCACCTCAACAAATGAAATTCTTGAAACATTCTTTGTTAAGACAAGGGATAGCAAATAGATGGAGTCAATTATCAAGACTTACAGTTATTTTCTGTTGGGAATGGTAGCAGTAAAATCAAACACATTGTTTAAAAATAGACACTAATATTTTTCACCAGTCAAGTTGAATCTTACTTTAGGATTGAAGTATCTTTTATTTTGAAACGAGAATAATCATTAATCACGCATTTAACACTGAAAAGAAATGTATTTTTTATAGTTTAAAATGTCATAATTTTTCAGTCTGAAACAGTTTTTGAGAGCTAAAGAACTTTTAAATTATTTTTAATGCTTGTGCAATTACATAACTGCCGCATAGATTTCCCTAGATGACTAGATATCTTGCATCACTTCAGTACTGTTGATATTAAAGGAAATAATCATACACTCTTAAGTGATCGACAGGAGGAAAGAGGACATCAAAATTCTGTATTGATTTGTAGCCGATTAATAGTGTAATTTATGTTGATGTCTTCCCACTCCTGTGGATGGACAAATATCTTGGCATTTGAGTACTGAAAACTTAAACTGAACAATTAAAACAGATCTAAAACTTCTTTCAGCACTTTAGATGGTTTGTAAGCTCAACATCTCATCATTTGGTTCAGTAACTGCTCTCATCCTTTTAGAGATATTAATGTAGCTTGCACCAAAGAAGCTGCAATGGGAAAAATGCTTAGTGTATATCGATGATGTTTTATTTTAGGCCATATGTTTGAGTCTGCTACAAAAAACTTTTGCATAATACTATGGTGAATAAGAATGGCAGATTTAAAGCTAAAAATAGAGAACTGTGCAGTTATGCACATACAAAAATAATTTTTGATTATTTGTGAGTACAAAAGAAATCCCTTCTGACTTTCCAGATATTACAAGTTTGCAGACTGGCCTCATTCCATGACCAAATGGGAACTCTACAGTTTTCATGGTTTTGCATTATTTTATTGATGTTTTGTAACCAACTTCTCCAAAATTGCTACAACCTTATTTGTTCTATCTAAGACTGACGTATATTTCAGAGTGACTGAGGACTGAGAGTAAGCATTCTTGTCTTCAAAGCATATTTAATTGAAGCTTCATGCCAGCATATATACAATAGAACTTTTAGTTTTTCTTGGACACCATTGCTGCTGATAACTCAGTTGGGGAATTGTTCTCATATTTGATGGAAGGAGTTGAATACGTGATAGCACGTGCAATCCATATACTCATTATTACTCAATGTTGATACTTCACAAGGTAGAAAAAAAAACGGATTGCAATTTGGTTCAATTGCTATCAACACTTCCTATAAGGCAGAAATTTTACACCTTTGGTTGACCAAGTGCCACTGAAATGACTTATGAGCTTCAAAAAGCTGGAAAGGATGATAGAACATTGAATCAAAATGATGCAATAGTGTGAATGTTAGTCACTCCTATGTAAAAATAACAGTTTTATCCATCAGAGAGGATTCCATGAGCTGTCATTAGAAAATAAAATTGCTGTTTTCTTTCACATAGTATGTACAACTTAATGGAAATCTTTCCCATTAAAAAGTAGCTGTGATATTTTAGGTGAATGATCCAGAATAACATGTGAATAAGATGAAAGGAACTTAGGCACTTTCTTTGCTGAAGTTCTGTGTTGAACCACGTGCATCTACGTAAGCGAAAAAAATTAGAAATTCTTTTTTCAAACCAGGGTATACAAAACCATTTAAATAATGTAGGGAAATAACAATTTGTAAACACAAAGTAACACTATTATGTGTAGAAAAAAAGGTATCAAGTGAAAAATTAAAAACTTCATTTTATTTAAGTTTAAATAATAATAAAAGTTTTGAACAAAATAAAATTCAATAATTTAATAGGATCTAAATATTTCATTAATACAATTACCATATCTTTGAAATTATAAATATCACAATTACAGTACTCTACACTATAATTGAGGTAACTCATGTTATAAATACTGTTAACTCTACACTCATCTGTACTAAACAAGAATTGATTGAAGTTATAATTGTCGCAAGTATTGCACTCTATACTTCAAATATAAACAGTACAACTACTATATTCTCCATTAAGCCTCAGATAACTAATGTCTTAGCTTTTCAGGTACTGCACTATGCAGTAGACATGAGGTGACAGAAATATGAATAAAGCAAGTACTGAGGTGACTGAGAATAAATATTGCATTATGCACTAGGTGTGATGAATTAGGTATAACTATCACAAGTACTGCAATCTAAACTAAACTATAAGTATGAGGTATAAATGTTGCGAATACGGTAAAATTGAGGTGGTTGAAGTTTACAAGAACTGTACGCTAGACTTCAGGTGTCTGAGGTGAAATATTGCAGCAGCTACACTCTAAAACAGTTTAAATGACTCAGGTACACATACCACTAGTATCGTACTCTACACTAGACTTGAGTTGACTATGGTACATATACCACTAGTATCGTACTCTACACTAGAGTTGAGTTGACTATGGTACACATACCACTAGTATCGTACTCTACACTAGAGTTGAGTTGACTATAGTACACATACCACTGGTATCGTACTCTGCACTAGACTTGAGTTGACTATGGTACACATACCACTAGTATCGTACTCTACACTAGAGTTGAGTTGACTATGGTACACATACCACTAGTATCGTACTCTACACTAGAGTTGAGTTGACTATAGTACACATACCACTGGTATCGTACTCTGCACTAGACTTGAGTTGACTATGGTACACATACCACTGGTATCGTACTCTGCACTAGACTTGAGTTGACTATGGTACACATACCACTAGTATCGTACTCTACACTAGATTTGAGTTGACTATGGTACACATACCACTAGTATCGTACTCTACACTAGAGTTGAGTTGACTATGGTATACATACCACTAGTATCGTACTCTACACTAGAGTTGAGTTGACTATGGTATACATACCACTAGTATCGTACTCTACACTAGAGTTGAGTTGACTATGGTATACATACCACTAGTATCGTACTCTACACTAGACTTGAGTTGACTATGGTACACATACCACTAGTATCGTACTCTACACTAGAGTTGAGTCGACTACGGTACACATACCACTAGTATCGTACTCTACACTAGAGTTGAGTCGACTATGGTATACATACTAAAATTATCATACTCTATACTAGACTTGAGTTGACTGAAGTATAGACATCACATGTATCGTACTCTACACTGGGCTTGAGTTAACTGACTGAGCTGACTAAGGTATAAACACCACAAGTATCGTACTCAACATTAACTTGAGTTAAATGAGGTATACATACCACAAGTTTTGCACCCTGGACTAAATGTGAGATAAGTGAATTTATGAATACTGAAATCACTGCATTCTATATTTGACTTCAGGCGATTATGATATCAATACTATAAGTACTTTACCAGACTAAAGAGGAGTGAATTATAAACACCGTGGATTTTGTACTATCTATCAGACTTATGGGGAGTAAATTATAAACACCGTAGATACTGTAGTATCTATCAGACTTATGGGGAGTGAATTATAAACTCCGCGGATACTGTACTGTTTATCAGACCTATGGGAAATAAATTATAAATACCGTGAATGCTGTACTATTTATCAGACTTATGGGGAGTGAATTATAAATACCGTGAATACTGTACTATTTATCAGACTTATGGGGAGTGAATTATAAATACCGTGAATGTTGTACTCTTTACCAGACTTATGGGGAGTGAATTATAAATACCGTGAATACTGTATTATTTATCACATTTATGAGAAGTGAGTAATAAATACCCTAAATACTGTACTCTGTACTAAACCTCAGATGACTTAAAAATACTACAAATACTTTACACCAGTTTTGAAGAGACTGTTACTATACATACATGAAAAATTAACGTTAGGCCTCTTATATTTCCGATGCTTATATGAGCATAAAATAATATTATTCCAACCACATATAAATGTCAAAATCTAAGTAGCTATTTTACAGTTTAATTAGCTCAACCAACTCTTCATTGTTTACAGTTATTAGTTATTTAACATTTACCTTTTAAACCTAAAGATAATTCAAAGCATTATAAAGAGTATTTTATTTTTTCAAATGAACAGTACTTGAGAAAGAAGAAAGAACGTTATTTTCATAAGCTTGTAAGTGGCATTTGTTTTCCCCGTAAAGTTGGAAAAACTGTAGTTGTACACATTGCAAAAAAAATCCTTAATTTTTATTTGAGGCAGAACCCAAATCTCCCTTGTTTAAAATATTATAATATAAAATTGTTGCACGTGAATTATCTAAGTAAAAAATAAGAAGTATCAAGATTTGTAGATGTGCGAAATAAAAATCTATCTAGGAATTATTTCTCTCAGCAGTACCTTAACAGCAAGTGCTTGTACGGTTTGTCGATTTTGAGATAAACACGAATTTAAAATCCATAGAGTTAAGACCGAAATACTAGCACCCGTAGAGTTGGGCAAAATAGAAAGTAAACATTCACACGTTAATAGATTCCATATCATATCTGACAGATGAAAGTTAATGTAGATCCTTACTGATGGTGCGTGGGTGGTAAAACAAATTAAAAAATGTGTTGTTGTTTTTTGCATTTCGATATCCACAGTAATAATTCAAATTTTAGACTGAATGAGCCTCGTTTTGAAACGTGACGTCATATAGAGAAAGCTTAGTTTCTTCGAGTATTATAACAACCAACCACACACACAGACCCGAGTTCACCTCGAAACGATATGCGTACTAATGTTTTCCAAGCGTCTACTGTGCAACTTCGAGTTCGTCTGCTTCGAAATACACGCGTCTTACAAGTTATCTAGTAGAAGCTGCTAGTAGTTACACGTTTACTAAACCAGTATAGCTAAGCCTTACATATGAGCTGAAAAAGGATTTCAATAGTGATATATTTATTAAATGAAAGTGCTTTTTTGTGTTTAATCTCATGAGGAGATAACTAACTGATTGACAAAAACATGTCCCGTTTAACAGTATCAATACTGTGTACATGTTTTCATGGTGTTGCACCAGTTACCGTTGTCTTCTGGTGATCGGGCCCCAGACTGTAGCCACCAGGTGATCGCTGATGTGATATTTAATTCCCGCAGTGACCAAGTTTGCGATTGGAGGAGTGTAACTGAGGGAGGGAGGGGGAGGAAAAGAGACTGAGATTCACAGAAAAGGGACAGACGGACCCCTGGGTTCCTTACTGATCCAACAGAGTTTCACAAAAGCACTCAATCGTTTTTAGACTAGTGTCTTTTACTAAACCATTCAGAGGAACGCGCACCAACTCTGACACAAACGAGCGACATCTGTAGTCTGGGAATTGTATGCTGGTGTCTTCGCAGTGATCAGAGATGGATTACAGGGGTGGACAGTAAGTCGAATTATTATTGGTTGAGAAGTGTGTTTATTGTTTTGAACCATAAAGGAATGACCACAACTTCTAAGTTAATCAGGTCTGTTACAATATAAGTACCAGTTGAATATAATATCGTTGAATGTTCATCACTTAATTCTCGGTAGTTTTCAAATAGAAATACTGCAAATGCTACACGCAATATTACGTTATTTTACGATCCCCACAAAATAAATCTATTATTGGAAGATGTAAAAGACGGTTACTGTCAGTGGAAGTACTAGTTCTAATGGAATTTGTGTTATCTTTAGTTAAGACTAAAGCTTTACAAATGAGCACAATATTGGGTAAGAATGTCTAATATTGAGAAATTTCTTCAGGTATTTACTTAGGCATAAGTAGAAGAAACCGAATGCAGAAATGAGAAACGCGTCTGGAACACTGAATATCGGCGTTCGACGTTGGACCCGTAGTGTGTGTTTAGCTTCAGCTGGGATAGCCTTTACTATCGGTATGTTATTGGGTATATTTTTACCAGTGTATATGTTTGTGTCTCCTCCTATCTCGGGAGTTACGGTTTCTCGTAAAGTAGGCCGCCAGGCAGAACGTTTAACACAGAACCAGTCTGTAACCCAGGCTCCATTCCATGTCGTTGTTCCTAGTCCAGAAACAGATCCTCAGAACTTCGGTGTCAGAAAAGGGAGTAAAATCCGTGTAGATTTTGGGAAAGAAGAGCGAGAGGACCAACTTTATCTTCGTGTGAAACAGAATCGTTTGTCGTTGACGAATGATCAGGATGACGTCTTTGATAATGGAGGTGAAAAATCACCGTCTGCTACTTACTTTGCTAATACTGAATTTTCCGAATCCTATCAGAAAAATAAAAATCGCTCAGTTTATTTTCCAACACGAACACTAAAGTCGGAAAATAATGGTGTGACTAACTCGAACCTTATTGAAGGGTTCATAGAAGTTTTACACGCTGAAACAAACAAAGTGACTAGCTCAATGTCTGCAGAGGGACAAAATGCACGAGGTGGCCAGACTGTTACTACCATCCCGCATGTTCGTTTGCTCACTGCCGCAAAGCAGCGGAGCATCCCGTGGGTCTCTGTTCCCACGGAGAACAAAATAAGTCTCGGCAACATTATCGATAGCCTCTCCCAGACGCTTGCAGCGCCAGCTTTTCCGTCACTCCCTATCCCTGTTCAAAATCTAGGGTACTCTAGGTCAGAACTCCAGAAAGTAACTAATATTGTCAGTGGAATATACTGGGCAGAAGAACTGGAAAAGCTCATTCCAAGTGGATTTAGTGAAGGTGTAGACAGTTGGCATCGGTTTGTTAACAAGACAAGAATTGTTAAAGTATCAGAAGGCTGTGGTAGAATGCAGAACAGGCTAGTTACATTTGACAATGGAAACAAGTCCTGCTGTCGTTACAGGCAGAACAACGACCAAATCCAGGGTGAGATATTTTCCTTCTATCTCAGCAGACTTCTGAATATCGAAAACTTGCCTCCGTCCATGCTGGCTGTTATCAGGGGTCAGGAGTGGCAGTGGGAGCACGTGCTATCCCAGCTCCATCTAGCTCAGTGGAATGTTGAGAGGCCTATCGTGCTGACAAAGTATATAGACAATCTCGTGCCTGCTTTCATCCCTCCTGCTTTCCGCACAAAAGATCGGCAGCTTCTCCCAGTAGCAGAAGATCTCTGTGGTAAAACACTGGTCGAACTGGTCGAACTCGCTCAATGGTCTGACTTAATTGTGTTTGATTATTTGACAGCAAATCTTGATCGCGTAGTAAACAACATGTACAACGAACAATGGAATTCAGAGATGATGAACTCCCCAACACACAACCTTGCTAAACACAAACAATCCGGGTTACTAGTGTTTTTGGATAATGAATCGGGTCTTCTTCATGGCTACCGACTGTTAGACAAATATGAACATTTTCACCGATCTCTCCTAGATTCCTTGTGTGTGTTTCGTAGACGGACTGCTAAATCTATAGCTGCATTACATAAAGCTAAAAATATTGGGGAACTCCTTAAACAATCGTTTTTAAAATATGATCCAGGTATGTCTGATTGGTTACCATTCCTTCCAGAACGTAGTTCAAAAACACTAAGAAAAAGAATTGACACAGTTTATAATCAGATTCGACAATGTGAAGAAAGGTTTAATCCAGTGGCAACTGAGCCACGCATCAGTGTCCAGCGATGATTGGTGTTTACAATGGTCAAGATTTAAACTTACAAAGCAGCATCTAGTTGGTTTAAGTTAATTCTTGCTTGTTAGTGAAGCCTAAACACTTGCAAAGCAAGTGTGGCTGCTCTTTTCCATGAATTTATCACCTCTCAGGACTTTACATTAGACTCGGTCAGTCTGAAGCTGGGTGCGTCTGCTTACTTGATGTTCATCTTGTAATCTGTCAGTTAAAACAGGACAACCGTTTTCCTTACACGTGTTTTTCAAAGTGTAATGTAATAGCCTGCAGGAACGACTCAACTTGTGTAAGTGTCCCGATCTGGGAGGGGAGGGCGTTTCACAGATAGCTGAGAGTTGGTCCAGTTTAGTCTGTCAACCAGGGGCCCGAAAAAATCCGACTTGTGTATACATAACTCGTAAATGTAACCAAATGTGTATTTATGTTCCTGACTTCAAACTGTGCTTTCACAATAACGTCGAGTAAATATTTGTGAATCTTTACTTACTGAAAACACATCCAGCAAGTATAAAATACACTTTTGAACTGACGTCAGTCATATAAGTTTTAAAAGATACAAAAATATGGTAAGTCCATAGAATGTTGTTTTGTATATTGTTACAAAATATACTGTTGTACAAATATTTGAGGAATTTGTATAAAGTTTAGTATATACATATACAACTATATGATATACATTTATCAGATTCAACTTTTGTTTTCGATTTGTTCTCCCAAAATTTATTCATACGGTTGTACATAAGCATCCCTGACATTTCAAAAATATTATATATGATAAATAAATACGTTTCGAAATGAGAGAATGAGAGCTTGATGTTGGTGTCAGAATATCTTATTTAATTTACTCACAAAACTGTGCATACAGTCCTTCTTAACGTGAATTAAAGCGAAAAAATTTGGTGTTGTAATAGGGGGCGTTAAATAATAAACTAAGTCTGCCTAAAGAAATTCGTATTACTGATTTCCAAAGTTGAATACATAATACAAAATGAGATGATAACAATTTATTAAACTGTATCTTAAAGAAATTAAGTTTTTTATTATTTTCTTTCGAAGCTATGTCATTAAATATATATTCTGTAGATTTTTGTATCTGTTTACTTCCAAGTATTGATTGATGAGTTTGTCTGGCATGGCCAGGTGGTTATGGCACTCCACTCGTAATCCGAGAGTCATACCAAACATGCCTGCCCTTTCAGCCGTGGTGGCATTATAATGTTCACTCAATCCCACTATTCGTTGCGCGAAATTGAAAACAAATCAATCATTGATGGGTTTGTTCTAAACTTAGTCCTCCATAATAAGACGTAATTGAAATTAGTGGTGGGCTAATTGAAAAACGACACACAATGATTTATCTTATTTTAAAGGCATTTTTCTGCAGCTCGTACCAGTTATTTGACCAAAATAATGATATCAAATCGAAAGAAAATTTCTATTTTAAATGTGATATGTAAAGCTATACATATGTTATTAACTTTTTCTTTGAATGTATCAAGAAATATTTTCAAAATTTGTTGAAAAAATAACGTTCTGTGTCCATTCTATTCATAACGAACGTGATGGGCTGTTGTTTTTACATTAAATATTTACCGTTGCTGTTATAATGATTTTCCCGTTTCATTTTATACTGAAATAAATGAAACTATTGGGCGTGTGTGTTTTTATACATAAGCTATCTGCTGTGACCACAGAGGAGAATTGAACCCCTGATTTTAGCGTTGTAAGTCTGAAGATTAATCGCTGTCACACCGAAGGACAAGATAGTAAGATAGTTAAAAAAAAAGTTGAAATTAAACTTTAACATAGCATATTCTCCTCACTTAAGTAACTTGAATGTTTTAATTTACTCTTGCGTGGTTCACACTAATCCAAAACATTATTCATAAAGTAATTGCGTTAGTCAGGAGTAGTTTAGTTTATTGTGGTAAAATACCTATAAAATAATTCGTACAGCTTGGAAGTTTTGTGTTAAAGAAGAAAAAAATACCGAGGGAAATGTTTATAATCTAAATCTTGTTAAGGTACAGTACATTATAAAACAACCACTTAATAGAATAGCGAAATACTTCGATAGTTGTGGATAGTTTTACATTATAATACTCGAATACTGATTAAATGTTTTTCAAACTTGGACAGTGTAACTCTAACAACACGAGACACCCGTGGAATATTTCTACAACTGTGGAGGAGTTAACACTAATCTAGCAAAATAACCTTGACATATTTTATAAGCCTATAACAAAGCCCTTAAAATCTTTCTGTAATTGTGAACTGTTTTATTTTAACCTGGAATTATACCAATAAAATCTTTTGTCAGAACAGGTAGCTATATTAATATTTTTAACATGGTCTTAAAATATTTCTTTAACTGTTGACTATTATATTTTAAACTTATACAAAATCTATGTATTATTTTGCGACTATACATGCATTTCTTACGTTAACTTACATGGCTATTGGGAAATAATTCTGTAATCATTAATAAATCTAACACAGTATTCAAAGCATATTTTGTACAACGCGAGACTGTTTTACATCAACCTCCATAGAAGGTATTTCAAATTATGTGTTCTTTTACCGTGAAATAATAATACACTCGTGAACTGTTTCTTGAGTTACACATTTTCTACCTAAATACAAAGTATATCATAAAAATCGTTTGAACCTGAACAATTTTTAGCTTAACCTAATAAGACATTATGGGGAAACTGGGAGGTGAAACAATAGGTCTGTTTTTTAACTTTTCCAACTCATTACCGAATATATTAAATTGTATCGCCAGCTTTACCATTTTACACCACAACAAGGAGTATTTGTATTGTACAAACATTTGAGCGGCCATGTTGGTTTAACTCAGTTGATGAATTCTTAGTATATTTTAACAAAAAGTTTGACTCGTGATCGACAAAGATTGACTCAAGATACTTATTTATGTTCCTCCGAACTGATAACCTATATAGACTAATTAAGATAAGCGAGATAATGCAGTCACAAGAGATTTTGATATCCTTGAAATATTTTGCAAGTCCAATCAAAAGAGAAACCTTTACAATTATTCATAATCTAGTGAGAAGATACTATGAAAAGTAAGCTAACCCTTTCAAATGCTTATTGAATGTTTCTTAAGCCTGCGAAGATACACTGTTTTCTCGTGAAAAGCAAGTGAAACATCTTAATCATGTGTGGATTAAATTTGTACTCTTTGACATTTGTATTTTAACTAAGTAAAAACGATGTATGAAATATTATATATGTCTTGACAGTTTGCTTGAACTTTGTAAAATTCATGTGAAATAACTTGTAAATGTCTATTTCATAATCAATGAAAAAGTATCTATAGATCGTATTAAGTTTGTTGTACTATAATACTGTGAAGATAATGAGTGCAACCATCCTATTTTACTTTAATTTTATTAAATATTCTTAGAATATTTTTCCCTCGGTGAAACAATTGTACAATATTTACAATATTAAAATTACCTGTTCGATTCCCCACGGTGGAGGGTCATGGTTCCAAACTCCTTTACACTAAACATGTTCGCCCATTCAGCCATGGGGGCGTTATAACGTCACGATCAATCCCACTATTCATTAGTAAAAGAGTTGTTCAAGAGTTGGCGGTGGGTGGTGATGACTAGCTCCCTTCTCTCTAGTCTTACACAGCTAATCAGAGACAGCTAGCGCAGATAGCCCTCGTGTAGCTTTGCGCGAAATTTAAAACAAACAAAAACATTTCTCTCGGTGGACACAGCAAATAGTCCGATGTCGCTAACACACTCGTAAAATATTTTGTCGGCCTGGAAATGACGTATTTATATTAGTTAGAAAATAATGATGTTACTTTACTAAATTACTTAATACTCCGTAAATATGAACAATTTAAACGAGTAATTTCCAATTTGATTATTTTAAAGCTTGAACTGTGTTACTTTCCCTTATATGCATCATTTCAAAACGTAAAAATTTAAAAAAAAAATTATTTTTGTAACTACATTCCTGAGACATCTTGAGTCACATTTTTTCTCCAACCTAATTTACTTATATATCCTATTTCATGTTCGTTTCAATAAGACCGACTTTCCTTATGATCTATTGTCAGCTTTAACTATTGTTAAATATATAACTGTTTGTTCATGGTTTAATATAAACAACTTTGAGCACCAATGTAAATTAATGATTATTTAAAGGTTATCTTAGGACAAGACAAGCTGTTTCCCTTATATGTAAGTGTAGAAGAAACGCCCATAACTGCCAAACACAAAATGTGAAGCCACAAATTTGTATGTATCTCCATGGGTCCGCCAAATCTTCATACAAATTTGGTGAAGATCGATATACTGTGGAGGTGAAGTAGTAGTGGGAAAAACACCGATAATATCTGTAAAATGTAAAACTGAAAATATATATGATCTTCACATGGACCTAATGAACAACCTTACCAATTTCGGTGAAGATATATCCACCTCCTGCGAAGTAGTTACATGTTACATGAACATACAACAGACGGTACTATTATATTTATATAAAAAACAAACAACGTACAGTATTATTATTATGTTTATGTATAACAAACAACGTACAGTATTATTGTTATATTTATACATAACAAACAACGTGCAGTATTATTGTTATATTTATATATATATAACAAACAACTTACAGTATTATTGTTATATTTATACATAACAAACAACGTACAGTATTGTTGTTATATTTATATATTACAAACAGCGTACAGTATTATTGTTATATTTATACATAACAAACAACGTACAGTATTATTGTTATATTTATATTGTTGCCTGCTTACTAGTAAAATCACTATTTCTGTTTTTATTCGATTGCAATATGTACTCATGTCAACAGTGAAGCTTGGTTGTTTGTTTTTAATAAAAATTCGTCTGATTAATGATTCCAGCTATTAAAAACTCGTGTCATTTATTAGTTATTTTTCATCTAAATTTAGCTTGGTGTAACGGCGCTCAACTCGTAATCTGTGGGTCACGGGCTCGAATTTCCCTCATCAAACATGTTCGCCCTTTCAGTCGTAGGGGTGATGTAATGCAACAGGCAATTCCACTGTTCGTTGATAAAAGAGTAGCCGAAGAGTTGGCGGTGTGTGAAGGTGACTAGTTGCCTTCCCAAGCCCCCCAGTGGCTCAGCGGTATGTCTGCGGACTTACACGCTAAAATCCGGGTTTCGATACCCGTGGTGGCAGAGCACAGATAGCCCGTTGTATAGCTTTGTGCTTAATTCAAAACAACAACAACAACAAGTTGCCTTCCCTCTAGTGTTACACTGCTAAATTAGGAACGGCTATCACAGCAAGCCCTCATGTAGCTTTGCGCGAAATTCGAACCAATCAAACTCAGATTAATATTTACGTTTTCATTTACCTGAACTTTCGTATAATTTCGTACATCAAAAATCAAATACGTTTCAGATTAACAGGTGGAAAAATCATCAATAAACTATCGCTTTTGTTTGCAAGAAACACCCTTTAAAATTAAACTTCTGGTAACACATGCAAGAAGTTGTGTCTACTACGATTTGTTCCGGTATCGGTAGGACAGTCAGGATCGGAAGATAAAGGCGGGAAAACTTTACGCTGCTAAAGATGTTTTTGTGTGTGTTTTTATCCCACCTCCTGAGAAGTGTGTTACGCCTCATTAAGACAATGTATTCACGTTTGCTGAAATACTGGGAAGATCTGTGTGTGTGCACCAATACTTCCTTACTAATAATACGCCATCACGACTGTGCATTTTATAAAACCCTATTACCACCCCCATCTCTCTTACACTGCTACTTTCTTTGGCCGGATAAAAAATATTAATTCCACGTCATTCTCAATTTATATAAAGTGACGTGGGTATTAAAGATGCCAAGTCTTCGAAAATTATATACCGACATAAACTTTTGCTTGTCAGGGAACAAATACATTACACACTTAACGAGCTGTTGAAATTTGCATAAGACACAGTGCAATTTTCTCACCTAAGTTTCACTTAACATCAGTGCTAATAAATAATAAACACTTCAACCGTGTCTTACGTAAAATTTGATTTTTAATTAGATGTGTCAGTTGTGAACTTGTTGAGTATGCAGCCGATGTGCATTCACATGTCAAATAAGTAATTAATTGGGAATGGAAAACGTGCATTTATTTCATCATTTGATGGAAGAACACACAATCACACTTGCACATATAACTTATTAAGGAGTTAAACATTTTTTGTTGATTGTCATGAAAGTTAAACTGACTTTTGAAGCATGTATATCCAATGTAACATAACTTTTTTACATTATTAGGAGATAGAATGCCATCTGTGTTTTGTTTTGGATTGCACGTAAATTAATTTTACTTTATTACATATTAAAACACCAAATTACGTGTTATCGCCAACTGCATTAAATTCGAATCATTTTATTAAATTGTCTCTTTTTCATTATATATCCCAGTTTCTTCACGTATTTTATTAAGTTTTACTGAAATCAACGAAATAGACAACCTGATTTTATGTTATTCCTTTTATAAATTAGTTACTCTTGTAAAGTAGTAATTAATATTCTTTATTAATAACACCAAACTACAGAATTATAATTATTTCAATAATCCGATTAGTTAGAAATTATACATAAGTAATTTCAAAGAAATAACTTTATAACACTTAATATTTAAATACTGTCGAATGGCTTCGTAATATTAATAATTTTTATTAGAGCCCCCACTGGCACAGTGGTATGTTTCCGGATTTACCCTTTGAAAACCGGGTTTCGATACCCGTGATGGGCAGAGCACAGATAGCCCATTCTGTAACTTTGTGCTTAATTCAAAACAAACACGTTTTTATTAGATTGCGATCTATCATTAACGTTATAATCAGATAAGTTTACTATAATTTTCTACGCAAGGACCTCCAATGGCTAAGCCACAAATCTATAAACTTAGGACGCTAAAAACTGGGTTTTGATATTCTTACTAGCCAGTATCAAGAAAATATGTTTTTTTCAATAAATCAGTATCAGTGAAATCGAATAAAAATTACAGTAAATTGTCTTACGTCAAAAAACGATAGTGGACCTATTTTTGTAGGAACGATATTCATTTAAAGGTGATTTACTAATTTGCTACTAGCATAAACAGTTTCACGACATTATGTACTCGAAAGAAAAACAACTTGAAAACCGAAAAACTTTTCTCTGCCTATCACCTTTGGCTAGTTAATACACAAACACCCTAAAGTTGATGCTCACCTGTTGCACTTCGGGATGACTGGTTATGCAGCTTAACTTATGATGTCATTCTGATACTACATAGCGAATGTTATCCTGAACAAAACAGATGTCTTTGCTTCTAACTCCTGTTCATTCAGGAACATATCATTCACAACTGAATAATACATTATCGAAAGGTACGGTATAGAAGAAATATTGAAGTGAGACAGATATGGTATAAAGTTTCGAATCTGTGCCAAATCTTTATTCGTTGTTGTTGTTGTTTTGAATAAAGCACAAAGCTACACAATGGGCTATCTGTGCTCTGCCCACCACGGGTATCGAAACTCAGATTTTAGCGTGTAAGTCCGCAGACATACCGCTGAGCCACTGGGGGGCATCTTTATTCCACAGGAGCTTTCTTTCAGATGGAAAACATAATTTATGGACACTTTCTGATGACTGGCCTGGTATGGCCAAGCGCGTAAGGCGCGCGACTAGTAATTCGCGGGTTCGCGCCCGCGTCGCGCCAAACATGCTCGCCCTCCCAGCCGTGGGGGCGTTATAATTTGACGGTCAATCCCACTATTCGTTGATAAAAGAGTAGCCCAAGAGTTGGCGATGGGTGGTGATGACTCGCTGCAGTAGGCAAACAACCTACTCGCTTAAATACTTGTTGAAGAATTCGCAAGCGATTACGGCTCTATGTTCCTTGATGGAATCTAATGGTGATAACTAACTAACTAACTCTGGTGATTAACATTAAAGGCAGTGCGAAACCTGTCTTTGCTAAATAAACACTGTATTTTTATAGCATTGTTTGTATGCATATATAGCAATGCATTTAATTTGTCTTGGCTTTTCGCGTGTTGTCACTTCACGAATTTGTTTTGATGTTCACAGTTTTTTTCCCACTTCATTTCCCGTTTTCTCATTTTTGTGTGGATGTTTTTAACAAATCCTGATATTAAATCATGTTGTTTTGACAGAACTAGCAATATGATTAGGTTTGTTTATACAGTACATAGTGTGTTTTTGTTTAAACGCAAAGCTGCACAGTGAAGTGCACGCGCTTTGCTCATCTCAGGGATCAAGCCCAGAATTTTAGCGCATGAGCATTCACCCTTTCCGCTGAGCTAGCGGGGGCGAGTTAGGTTACCATTTTAGTCAAGTTGAATTACGTTTATTTAAATAGAGGTAACATTTCAGTCAAGTTACACCACCTTTGTTCCAACACATTAATTAACTTAGCACCTGTTTGTTTAAACAGTGATAAATTTTAATTAGATTGGCGCATGTTTGTTTAAGTAGAGGTAACATTGTAATTAGATTACACATGTTCGTGAACAGAACTAAAAATTAATATTTGAATCAGGTGAAACTATGTTTGTTTGTTTAAACAAAACTAACATTCTAATCACGTTTGTTTAAACAGAGCTAACATTTTCATTAGATAAAACTTTTATTTTTCATTAACCGACGTTCCGCTCAACTCTTAGTTTTCTCATGACGTTTGCAAGTACTTAGTAATAAATTATATCATGTACATTTGTCTGAAAGAAACATAGTCGTAATATCTATTGAAAATTTTCACTAAAATTTTGCAGGTTTATACGCTCAGCAAGATTATGGTATGAAAAATCGCAAATAACAAATTTTACTTTTGATTTATCTTTTGTTACGTTACTCTTACAATATGTGATTATATATGTATTTCACATCATACCTAATAAGCTCCAACTTTAATTATCTTTATTATAACTGAATTTGATATCAATTGTTTCTACTAACTACCCTGACATTTAATAAGTGTATAATTGTATCTTTACTGTGGTTATTTTTAAATTATTTTTCGTTTTACCACATGCGAATCACATCCTTTATAGATGAATAAAAATAAGTTATATATTAGTCTTAACGAGAGGACAATACTCTATTTATACAGAACACTCGTGTTAAGTCATGGTCATTCAGCATAGTTTCATCTTTCCTGATACTAAGTACATGTAATACAATATGGTGTGAAATCAGGACTTTGTGTTTTAAAAATAAAATGAGTGTAGTTTTAGATTTTGAGCACTACATAAGTTTTTTTATGAAATACAAATTATTGCATAAGTTGATTATGAAGATACTTTATATCGGAATACACGTTTTTTTTAAACAGACAAGCAGTTCTTAAGTGTTAATTCTACAGATACCACAACAAGGTATACAGCGATTATAAGTTACTTCCAGTGGTATTCTACACAGTTAAGCAAACAACGTACTGTAAGCCAGTATACAATGGTTTTTATTTACTCCCCGTGGTACTTTACCCAGTTAAACTATCCTACATTAGAGACGAATAGCCGAGTAGCTTTGCGCAAATATCGGAAAATATTCTGTATTTATTAATTTTTCAAAAAAAAAAAAAACCAACACAAAACGCCTTTACTTATCAAAAAGTTTTTTTTTACTTCTATCTTTAAGTATTCCGTACTTTTACGTGTAATCTAGTTATGTGTTAAGAATAATATCATATCGAAATCATTATTGCGGAGACGAGTATTGCTGTTGTCATGGTTGATCGAAGTAGCTGTTTTGTAACTGTTTATTTATGGTAAAGTGCAATGGACTTATTGCACTATGTCAACCACATGGATGTATGCTAGGTTTCTAGTTATAAGTACTTAAGCTCATAACTAGGTTGCCAATGATTCAGCTGTAATGATTCAGTTGTTTTATTGAGTTACAGAGATCGTTGTTGTCATAGCTGTGACAGAAAAATCAGTTATGTCACGAAGAAAGATGAAGGTATTTTATCTATTTCTAAAAAATGCAAAAATTACTGTAACAGTTCCGTAGCTATAAATACTGCTGTCTTAGCTGAGCTGTAGACTTCAGTCGACTGCTGTCTTGACTGACTCACAGAACTTAGCTGCTATCTGAGCTGAACTGTAGACCTTGGTGATGTAGTTGAAAAGATCGTTATAACTGTAGCTGCACTGCATACAGAAGCCAGTATTGTTGTGAAGGTTCTAGTTATTATGGTGAAACTATAAAAACAGTTATTTTAATGAAGAAGTTTTATCGAATCATTGTTCTCGTGAGGGTGATTTGTAGTTTAATGCTACTTTCACAAGTGTGATATCATGGTGGAGTTAAAAACCTGTTGTCATAGGAAGCTATAGAACTTTGTATTGTTTGGACTGAGGTTTAAAATAATTTGCTCGTAATTTAGGGAATTGTAAATATCATTTATTAAAATCATTATATACAATCTCAGTTGTTTTATTAGAGATTAGTGTATACAGTATCATTTGTGTTATTAGAGATTAGTGTATACAGTATCATTTGTTTTATTAGAGATTAGTGTTTACAGTATCATTTGTGTTATTAGAGATTAGTGTATACAGTATCAGTTGTTTTATTGGAGGTTACTATATACAATCTTTGTTTCAAGATTCGTCTTTTTTTAAAGGTTCATTGTTTTCGACGTCAAATATTTGACAATAACTGAATTTCAGAATCTGAAAATAACA
Source organism: Carcinoscorpius rotundicauda (assembly GCA_011833715.1). NCBI lineage: Eukaryota > Metazoa > Arthropoda > Merostomata > Xiphosura > Limulidae > Carcinoscorpius > Carcinoscorpius rotundicauda. The sequence goes on from CM022395.1 coordinate 57,673,523, forward strand.
CAACATAAAGTCTGAGAATGAAAGGATCCTACAGACATCTCATAAACACAACAAAATTGTAAAATTAAATCATGCTATGATATCGCACTGTTTGTAAAATTTGTCATAATTCAATAATGCGGGAAGAATTTATTTTGCTAAAGAAAATATAAAAACAAAACTAATAAAACCAATAGAATTATAAACATCACACGAGTCCTGCTAACATGTTATATACATCATGTTGTTTATACTAGTAAACGCATATCTATCCATACACATTACTGTATCTCCATACTGATACCAAAAAAAGAAAAAGAAATTCTCAGCTTTTCTATCTCTCTCTCTAAATATATGTAAAAGAAATAGACTTGTTACCAAAAATGATTGAAAGCAAACTGCATAACTGTTTGACAGAAGTGATTGAAATGACATTCAAATGTTACGATATCTAGATGTAATAGACGAATTCGAGTATGATACTGTAAAATTGTGTAAAGGGTATAATACATTATTAAATGTTGATGAGAAAGTTCCGTCGTAGTTTACTGTTCACATTAGGATTTCCAATTGAAAACGGCCTGAGAAATGGCACGCTTACGTAGAAGAACTGCGTTCCTTTTGTCGTGTGCCTTAACAAATGTGTAAGACTTATGTTCATTATATCGTCTTTTCTAACAACTCTGAAGTTTTGTCTGTAATTTCGTGTGTTTCAACAAATCTAAAGAGGTTTTGTATCTAGTTCTGTGAGTGTTGGCAAATTTGTCTCAGTTGTCGTGGACAGACTATTCAGCTGGAGCTTTTCGGTAATATTAAAATTTTTGGGAAATGTTCTATTAAAATATTCACCTCAATATAGATTTCCAGCTTGGTACAGGACGTTCTGGAGACAGCATTTGGAATGATTCAAAATTCTTCAAGATTGATGTTCTTTGCAATAAAAACGTGTTCACTTACCTGATTCCACGACCCCGGTGATATAGTGGTGTGTCTATAAGCTCCCACCTTTAGAAAGCGGGTTTCAATACCCTTGATTGGTAGAGCACAAATAACTCATTGTGTAATTTTAGCTTAATTCTAAATAATCGAAAACATCATCCCATAAACATAATGGAAAAGAGGATTTGTAAGTTTCTTACTATACGCTTTTTCTTCTTTTTTGTTTTTCACAGTATGGATTTTCAAAAGAGATTTTCTGAATGCTTGTTAAAGGACAGTTTCGTAGAGGAATAAGGATATAAGGCGTTTATTTATGTAAATTCCAAAGTTACTTTGTGTCCTTATAGAAAAAATAATGTTCTTTGTAGATTTGTCTCGCCGTATGAATCAAAATGGTTAAAGAGGAAACTGAGTTTGTGGTAGCCTTTACGCTGAAGGGAGTAGATAAGATCACTGTGCATGTTGTTGCCCTGAAGGACTAGAGGGCAGCAGCAGTTAAAATGTAAGTGTAGAGTTTTAATAGGTGTATTTATTGTTGTAAGAACTGTATCTTTTACAATGGTGATCATGGTAGTTAGGAAACGTTATAAGTTTGTTCAGTGTAAATCTCAGTAACTTAAGTTAGAGTTACTTATTTGCAAAAAAAACAACAACTTATAAGCAAAGTTTAAAAAAAAGTGTTTCATTTTTTATTTTGTCTCTTAAAATTCGCGGGTTTGAATCCCGTCGCACCAAACATACTCGTCCTTTCAACCGTGGGGACGTTATAATGTTCGGTTAGTTCCACTATTCGTTGGTAAAAGAGTAACCCAAAAATTGGCGGTGAGTGGTGATGACAAACTGCCTTCCCTCTAGTCTTACACTGCAAAATTAGGTGACGGTTGGCGCAGATAGCCCTCGTGTAGCTTTGCGTAAAATTGAAAAACAAACAAACAAATAAGCATCTAAAAATATAATTTATTCTTATATTTGCAGCGAAAGAATTGTAGAGATTATTAATGTCTTTGTTAGTTTTACAAACTACTTTTCTCTTAGCAGTGTTATGAAATATTGTGTTAATACGTGTGTGAACACCTGTAGCTTTGAATAACAATACTGTAGAAGTTAATGCTGTCGTAACAGTGTTGTGAAGCTATAAGTGTTTATTGTTGTGTAACCAGCATCGTTATTTCAGAAATCCATGGTTTAGTTGAGCAGGGTTATAATAAATTTTAGTGTTGAATAGATAATGGTGCAGGAGCTATTTTTTGCACTACAAGTAGGAGATAACGGTCTTCATATTAATTTTATAGAATATTTGTATTTGCCTTTACTGAAGTGAAGGCGTTAATTTGTTGGGACAGTGTTGTTGTAGTCAATGTTTTCTTTTAGTTTATATGATACTGTTGTTGCAGCCGTTGCGACGGTGTTGTAATAGGATTATAAAAATTATATGGGTTCAGCTAACATGTTATATATAATGTGGTTCATACTAGTAAACGCATATCTATCCATACACATTACTGTATGTCCATACTAATACCAAAACAGGAAATTCTCAGCTTTGGCAGAGTTTATAATAGACGTGAAGCCGTTATTTTGTTGTGTCAATGTTGTAGTTAATTTCTTTTTGACAGCTTATATGTAGTCACTACTTCAGCTAGGGCATTAATTTGTTGTGACAATATTGTAGTAGCCAATGTTGTTTTTTGGTTTATATGATATTGTTGTTGCAGCTGTTGTGACAGTGTTGTAATAGTTAATGCTGTTGTAACAGTGTACTGTCACAACAAAAATAGCTTCGTCAGTACGAAAATAACAACTGCATAAACGAACATTGTTCACTTTTACTACAGCATTATTTCATATAAAATTGTTGAGACAATAACCAAAAGCATCTTCTGTAAAAGTAGTGAATGTTTTGCTGTGATAGCTGGCGTGAGCATCATGGCAGTTGTATCATATAAAAGTAGTTAATGTTTTGTTGTGATAACTGGCGTGAGTAAAACACGATGTTGACTTTAGGTCAGTTTCAAAGTCCTTTCTGTTTATAATTATTCTCAAATTGTTAACATAAGGTTTATTTTTGCTTTTAGTACATTGTGGTAATGATGTGAAAACGTTATACGTAATAATAATAATAATAGAGTATAAATAATTATGCTATGAAGTAGTGTGGTATGCATTGAATCTTCAACTGGGCAAGTAATGGAAGATGGTACTGACCTTACTGGTTTGAAAAATGCTAGTTTAGTCAGTAAATTTTAACCTGAATTTCTTTTATGACCTTCAGTTAGTACAAATAACTATTAATTTGAAGCTGAAGCCAATGATTCATACAAATATAGTAATTGTGATTTGAAGGTTCTGTAAAATTTAGCTTTTGAGTAACGGATAAAATCATTGGTCAAATTTATCTTCCTCCATCAGCGTTTCGATAAATCAGCGGATATATAAACTTGACAATAGTCCAGAAGATAATATCTTGCGACTTGCTTAACGTGATTTGCCCCTATGTGAGACATGAAATTATTGTAGTCTGACGTAAACAACCATAACATTCTGTGTAAGACACTGGGTTTCCCGAAACCGCGTGTCAAGTCTTCTTATGCTTGTAAAATTAAATGAAAGCTCAGAGCCCGTTTCGTAAAGCCTTTGAAACTCGCCGCCTATTATTATTTTCAATGGTGAAAACTGTGAATATTTTGGTTTAGAGGGTGGATACCAAGATTCATGCTAACACCGGTCGACCACAAGTGTTATACTTGTCGGCAGGTTCCTTAGAATTGCGTCGAGTCGACGATTCATCCCATACTATCCGACCCACGGTCCAAATGGCTTCCCCGTGACCTGAGGATTTCCTGCTTGAGTGTTAGGCACAGACGCCTTTCCTACCCCTCCTCCTCAAGGTCTCTCTCTCTAAGCTTTGTAGCTTACAAAATATATTCTCATTAACTGAAAGTTGGGCGAGGAAGTTTTGTTAAAAACCGCGGTAAATGGACTGACTGCATCGTCTCCGGAATATTGAACCAGACACAATGAATGAATTCCGGAACTGATTTTAAGTTAGTAATTAAATGAGCTTATTCACGGTCAGAATATTCTGTTGAAATAAGAAAATATTTTATGCCAATTTTGTGTATTCATTCTTCTAATTTTGGGTCAGACGTATTATACCTCACGTCAAAAAAAGAAAAAAAAAGTTTTTGTTGTTGTGATAAAACTGAAAAACCGATTAAAAAAACTTTTCTTTCTAAACGCGACAGGAATGAGATAAGATAACTAACCATGAAATTAAACATTAATAATAATGTGATGAGAGTAGATGGATAACTGTCATAGCAACTGTCCAGTTAGTGGTGTAAAAAGAAACATGGTGATCTTCAGGAACTGGGACTAGGTTAAAGTTTAGTCTTTATTCGAAAATTTTAAAGGAAAAATAAACATTGTGATTAGAACTCTAGTTAAAGTAGGAAGGGTTGAAGTTGGTATAACATACTACTTTATTACTCCAAAGTTTTTGTGTTGAAAAATCTGCTAAATTTGTTTTCAGTTTGTTGAACTGTTCATGTGAAATAATTCACTGGACATATTATGACAATATAATATTGTTACTATGGCGCCTTGGTTCACCATGCTGTGGCCAAACAACCAAAGTTTAACGAAGTAACCATGACAACCGAGATTATGTTAAACATTTGTAACTTTCCGTGTTTTGATGCACGTGCAAGTGCTGTTATTACAGAGAATGAAGAATAATATTAGTAATAAATTAAAACGAATAATAGAAGATCTGATAGATTATCAGAAATGACAAGTTAATGTTGTTAAAGTGTTTTGTCATATTTTAAATTTATTTTTTCTTTCTGTTGACGCTTTTAGGTAAGTAACAAACCGAAAATTACTTTGTCTTATTTTCCTCACGTACATAAACCAACTTGAATGTTAACGTTTTCAGCGATAGATTTTGAGACTGAGAATTTTTACAGATTCCAGCAAGTTCTTAAGTAATTAAACATTGATAACTCATAGACATGTTATTGTTGTTTTACAATGTCACTTACGAAATATATAAGATAACCCACATAAAGTTCTAAGTTCAGGAATTACTTGACAAAGTAAAATATATTCACATAAATAAACAAAACAAATAAGACGTATTCTTACTCGACTTTTCACGTTAAGAGTACTTTCCTGATTATCATCATGAGAAATAAACACGTGGAAGAACGTGAGGAAAGCGAATATATTTCTACTCCTTCAAGCTTTACAGCCTGATTTTCTGCTCTATGCATTCGGCCAACATAGCAGACTTGTTGTAAGGTAAGGGTATGTGTAATCCGCGACTTCTATAAGTGAGTAGTAGATGAACTTTGGCGACATGTAGGCGTTTATTCAAGAAACAAGTTTACAGATATGGACTGAGGAAGCTACCTAGTGAGAGAGAGAGAGAGAGAAAAAAAAAGACTACTGAATATTTGGCTTGTCAAACACAGAGGAAGATCTGCTGAAGATGACTGTTGAAACCGTTTTAACCTTGTCTTATTGAAAGGTTACAGAACAAGTAAGACTAAGTCTAGTAACCTTTCAAGAACAGACTTCGTATATACGCCTTATAGTGTTTGAGATATTAGATTCTTTCTTTCTACACCTGTAAGCCCGAAGCAAATAAATATATCATTCATAAATAAATAAAACGAAATAATTTGCCCCAAGGGTGCAAATGGTTTGTTTCAATACGTTTGATTATCGTTTAGCACAACTTAGAAACCCGGCCTTTCTTCCAGAGGCGTAGCAAAGGGAGCCCAGCACCCACAAAAACTTTAGGCGTATTGACCACATATTATTTTTTAGCTTTTACATACAATAAACTTGTTTTGTATCATTTAATAAAAAAGTAAATTAAACCTCTATAAATATTTTTACATTTTATTTGTTTTATTGACCATTTTATGAAAGTTTACATACAGTTCAGCTTGTTTGATTTACTGGCTCCCTTTGACATCTTCTGACCCCCCAGTAGAAAAACCTGGTTACCCCACTGCTTTATTCCTACTCCACCTGTTGTTAAGATCCTTGAAAATATTTCGCTTTGCTCTCCAAGTCGATGCTCAAGTAGAGGGCGTCCTAGGTTAATTGTAAAGTTCTTTTACTTTCAAATTTTTATTTTTTTAAATGTGAAAAATTACTTACTTATGAAAATAATTATATTAACATTTGGTGCCTGTGTATCAGCACTGTTACATTTCAAGAAGAGAATTCTGTGACCTACGATCATAATTATATTCATGTCTGGTAAAAGAAATTGTAACAGGAGAATATACAAACAACAGAAGTTGGAGAAATGTTAAGTATTCCACATAAAATGGACATAGTTTTATGTCAAGTGTTAATAACGTTGTGTAAGATGGAGAAATGTCTGTAAAATTATTAAGGGCCTTAAATAAGATAAATGCATTCTAATGAAAATGTTATGAGCCATAGATAAGGTGAAGATAATTCTGTGTAACCTGTTAAAGGTTGTAAATAAGATGAAGGCATTCCAATGAAAATGTTAAATATCTTATATAACGGGGAGACGTTTTCTTGTGGTATTTTTAAGGATCATATATACTGTAGAACATGCATTTCCATACAAAGTGTTAAAGGCTTTACATTAAATGAAAACTCTTCCATGTAAAGTTTTAAGGACTTCATATAATGTGAAGACATTTCCATTTAAAGTATTAAGGATCTTATATAATTTGAAGACATTCGAGCGTAAAGTATTAAGGATCTTATAAAACGTGAAGACATTCCAATGTAAAGTATTAAGATTCTTAACATAACGTATAGATATTCCAGTGTTAAAGTGTTAAACGTATCAGGTGATATGGAAAACTTCTTTCTTCTCCGGTATTAGAAATTTATTTTTACCCTTTTTGTGAATGTCGAAGGTTTATTATTTTTTCGTACATAATTACTATATTTAAATAGAGTCTCACTTAAAATCCCTTTTAAACTGAGGTTTGGAAAACATTTAACTGCTTCATACTAAAAATATTCAGATCGCTGCTTAGGCCACATTTGGAGTATTGTGTTCAATGCTGGGGTCTTTACCTTAAAAATATATTGAATTTTTGAAAAAGGTTTAGAGAAAAGTCACTACAATAGCGCTTGGGATGGACAGATTGTCATATGAGGTTAGGTTAAAAATCTTTCAAATTGTTTTCTCTTGAAAAAAAAGAAGAGTCAGGAGATTCTTTTATTGTAGTGTTTAAGATTGTAAAAGGAATTGACATTGTTTGTGCATCATCCTTTTCATATTGAACAGTGAGAATAGTAGGCCTAAGGGACATAAAAATAAATATTGGTCGGAGAGGAGTCATCTTTAGCTAAGACAGTTTCATTTTTCTAAGAGGGTGGTTAGTCTTTCGAATGGATTGCTTTCGGATGTTGTGGAAGCAGTAAATTCAAGTGAGTTTAAGAGAAAGTTTGATCTGGATATGAATGATAAGGTCTGACTTTAACATTTTATTTATTTTTATTATTTCTACTTAGTCTAGAGGATGGACGAATAAGTTCCATGTTGTTCCAGAACGTTATGTTACATCTTATTCTACTGAAATGCATTCAAGTCCTGACTTAATGTGGATACATTCTAGAGTAATGTGTTAATTAACAACGTGTAAATACATTTAATGTAAACTGTTATTGGACCTTATAAAACGTGGAGACATGTTAATGACCCATATATAACGTGGAAACATTTTAATGTGTTATGTTAATAAACTCTATGTGACGTGGAAACATTTTAATGAAACTGTGTTAATGAACTCATAACGTGGAGACATTCTGATGTAATATGTTTAAGATTATATATAGTGTGGAAACAAGACACTCCCTTGGAATTTGGTAAAATCTTTACTTTCCTTGAAGGCGTCACCTTGGTTACGTTTCTATACATACATCTTCGTTTTAAGTAAACGTGTACACGTAACGCAGTTAAACCGCCTTTTAATAACGTTTTTATATAAAATGACTATTTTAACACTATATTGTGTAATCTTTTCTATGTTACACGGTAATATTTCGACAGAAAATGAAAACATCTTCTATAATATAGTAATATTAACATGCTAACGCTCTTATATAATACAGTTTATATAAACGTCTGTAAGTAATAACGTAGCTTACTTTCTTTTACACTTACGATTTGTAATTTTTTGCCCTATAAAGTATTAATTTTATTATATAACATGGTATGAAATATTACGTTATAAAGACTTCGCATTGCCATTACTTACCTTGAGATAACAATCCACATACCAATTCTAGGCAAAATGTTCACGTTCTTGTAACAGGAACATAAAGGTTCGTTCACAGGAAATACATTTTATACTCAGAAAAACACAAAAAAACAACAGATAAAATCCTGAATCATTATATAAGTTGGTTTGTGTTATCTATATATGTCTAACCACAACCTTCAAAATGGTACATGTAATAAATCTGAGCACGTTTCTACGGACATGTTACCACCTGAACATCTCGACAGTAACACTCACTCTTAATACAAACGATTGTTTAACTTGAAGCACGTATTATTACTATTGTTATTAAGAATCACTCCAGAAAGTATAACTGCATTCCGAATCCGTTGACAACTAAGATAAGACGTCAAACAGCTCCATGTGCTCCGGCTACCGGATGTCAAAGCTCTGCTCGACTAATCCATCACCAAACTATATAATTGTGTGAGAGCCACATCTAAGTCTTAGTGGAAGGACAACAACCAGCACTCCGATAATAAACATCCCAAGTTGATGTGAGTCACTGTAAATCATGTGCAACAAGTGTTTGGTTCATATATGAATTTAAACTAAAACGGTTAAGACTAAAAGAAAAGAAAGTTAAAATCCGTTTTCATGATGACGTGTGTAAATTTACAGAATTATTTTGCCTTTGTATAAGAATTGATATATTTTCAAATTAATTAGTGTAAACTGTAAGAGTAAGCCTAAGATGTAGTAGATTCATTAACTATTTACTACATAACCATTTTTAAGACTGCAAATTATCATTGTATAATAAATAACATGACACTATTTTTTTAAGTACCAGATTTCGTAGTTTAGTCCATCTGAATCTTCATAAATGAAGTCGCGTTCGAATCTGAGACGGATAAACAAATATACGTCTGACCTCTTCACCTTCGTTTCACTACACGACTGAAAATTCAGCTGCCCAATTTTTTTCTGTACATTCGAATGGAGAAAGATAAAGTTCTCGGTGACGGGGAACAGAGGCGAAACAGAAAAATAGTTACCCATATTGCAAATCTACATGCACGCAGTACAAAAATGTCGCGAAGTTGGAGGTTGCACATTGCGTAATATTAAAGTTTTCCAGCATAATATAGGCAAGAGATCCATGATAATGTGACGCTCGTCGTAGTCCTGTAAGTGTAAACCTTTTTCGAACGTTCAATTGGTACTATATTGAGATGTGTTATATTACTATACTTCATTCTGAATATAAAGCTGTTATTTCTTTTATTTTAATAATAAAGCAGGACAATGGGCTATATACACAGTGCCCATGACGGTGATTGATATCCATTTTTTAACGCAAAGGTACGCAACAAGCTACTTGTGTTATGCCTACCGTAAGGATTCGGATCCCGGATTTTAGCGTTGTAAGGATATAAACCTGTTCTGGCTAATCAGGAAAACACTGACATTCAAAGCTGAATTTTAGTATTAAAAAGTCCTATTACTTGCACAGTTTAAGATATATGTGAATTATTTGTCAGGTAGGAAACCTAGTGTTCTGTAGTAAACATATTTGTATCTGAAGCAAATAGAAAAGTGGTGAGGGTTAAAAGAAAGTAAGGGAGAAATATATGAAGTTTGTTTAATTTTTTTAATTTCGCGCATCGCCCCCCGCTAGTACAGCGGCATGTCTCCGGATTTACAACGCTAAAATCAGGGGTTCGATTCCCCTATCTGATAGCCCGATGAGGCTTTGCTATAAGAAAAACCCAAACCCTAATTTCGCGCAAAGCTACTCGAGGGCTATCTGCGCTAGCCGTCTCTAATTTAGCAGTGAGGGAAGGCAGCTAGTCATCACCACCCACCGCCAACACTTGGGCTACTCTTTTACCAACGAATAGTGGTATTGACTTTCACATAATAACGCCCCCACGGCTGAAAGAGCAAGCATGTTTGGTGCGCCCGCGACCCTCAAATTACGAGTCGAACGCCTTAACCCACCTGGCCATGCCGAGCCCATATATGAAGTATTTAAAATATTGTTGTAACTTTTCCAAACATACGTGTCTTACTGCTGGACTGCAGTATCCTTAGTCTTAATATCAAACTGTCCAAACATCTTTTTTTATGAAACATCGCTCTGAAATCCGCATAGACAGGGAAATTTGTAAATAATCAGATATATATATTTAGTGACATTATGTTTGCACGAATTATATAAACAAAAATTATTACACACAGTGTTATTTAATATTGCCTATAATTATAAGTTGTATCATTTTTGAACCACAATAATTTCTGAAGAAACGTCGCCTGCCTTATTGTTTTCTTCAGCCGTTATTAAGAGTAACAAATTACTTTATTTCTTGCTTTTGAATTTCGTATGTCAAGTTGTATTGTAGCCTACAAAGTGTATAATTATTCTCGTGCTTCTTGGCATGCGCACGTTTTACTGACATCATAACAATACAAAGTGCAAAGTGAAGCGTTCCTTATGTGACGTCACTTCATTGTATACTGACTGACTAACAAACAGAATGCTACTATATTGTGAGTAGTGCAAGAGGTTAAGATAGATTACCCCTCCAGGTGGCCTCTGGTCCTTTCAGGATAAATTATTTATCAATGATTATTTTATTCGAAGTCATCGTTCTCTAAGAAATAAATTATTTCTTTTGAAAAGAATATCGCCCCTTTAATACACGTACACCATACATACGCATATATATCATATTAATTACCAGAAATTGGCAATCTTACATATGATTTCAGAGGGACTTGATTCGATAAATTTAGTGCATTGTGGAAAGTATGCAAAATTATTAGGGAATGGAAATATTAGCAAAAGAACAAATAATATCAAGAGATGTGTTTTTTTGATATTTAAAGGAAGATTGTCACTAGGTATTATACATTTGTAGATTTTGTTTGGACTTACTTGGATTAGAAATGCTTTTTCTTTTGTTTTATGAATGCATTGAGGAATATTTATTACCATTAAATTATATACATATATATACAGGAACAGCCGCACCTAATGAGGAACAGACGTGAAAGTGATACTTTGCTGTTTTAACAGTTTCATCAAAATGTTTAAACTTGCCACGTAGCCGTTCGAAGTCAAAATACAGTGGAAAATGAGGTTTAGGTCTTTCCGATCCGCAGGTTGCAACTAAAGCTCAGATTCTTTTCTGCTTTAATTCTTCTAAATATTCCTTATTGATAAGCAGCAAAATCTATAAATATATATATATATACCAGATAAGCTGAACAACATTCACTAAATATAATTAATTTAGATTTTCAATGTATTTAGCATAGCTGATAACGAATAAAGCTGACTGAGCAGTAAGGTGAAGTAAATTTGTTGAGCAGCCATATCTTGATATATTTGAATAGAATTTAGTAGGGAAATTGAAACATGTACATCATTAACTGCATCTAAGATATAGTGTATGATTTTTAGTGTTGCAATAAACTCTTCTTCTGCTAATCAGCAGAGAAGTTTAACACAATTAAGTTAACTTGGTATTTAGATCATATAAATCAACTACAGTATCAAAATATTTAGTGATTACAATTTAAATTAAGAGAGTTTTTCATACATTTATCTACCATTAAATCTGAAGACATTTTAGACCACTCGATTATTAGCATCTCTCTCTATATATATATACATATATATAGTATTTACAAACGGAACTCTAAATAATAATATTATTCAACACAGCAGTTTATTTTTTGCACGTTAACTAAGTTTTAAATCAGGCAATGATTTAATTGAGCTGTAAACAAAGATAACCCCTAACTTATTCAGCTTTTGAGTAAGAAAAATTTTGATTTTTAATTGAAAACAAACTTTAGGGAACTTTACGACGATAACTGAGGCAAGTTTCTTAGAGCAGTTAATTGGCTTTTAAATTAGTAGAGCATGTAAACACTTATCGAACTTTAAAGCACGATGATAAGTTGGACTTTTTAAATTAATTAATCTAAATATCTTTATCAGGTAAATAAACTTTATTTGTTTATCTACTAATTTAAATATATTGAATGATCATGAAACATCAATGTTGTTTCTTGTGATCGTAAGTACATCTAAAGTATAGAACCTTTGTTCATATTTAATAGACGTACAACTTACAATAAAAGTTATTTATACCATTGTATGATTTTGTCAGATGATATCAAATTTTGGCTTAAAAATTGCTCTTTGTGCATTAATATATACATTCACTAAACTTTTTGTTAGGAACTGTGTGCCCCCTCGAACTTGGGCTTGATCTAATCTATAGATTCAAATTATGTTGACAATATGATTTGCCAGATTTTTTCTGAAGCTACAGCTATGCTAATGGATGCACGTCTAGCAGATCACATAGTGGATAAGTCAGTTTCTTTAATAGATGATCTGAGACATTGGTAATTCGAGTTTATCAGCAATGACAAAAGGTGAATAAAATGTCTCTTGTGATGAGCAAATTGTGGCTACAAACATACAGTGACAGAAAGAATAGATAACCAGTTAGACAGGATGGTCAGTTCGAAACAGGATATTTACCTCAGCATCCTTCCTTGCAAAAAATTACTTAATTTATCTTTTTTGGTCTCCCCTGTTCAACCCTCTGGTAGCAAAGTTGTGTTTGGAGCATGTTTTGCTAACGTATCTTGATCCTCCTTAGAAGGCAGAATTAATGCTACAGAATACCTCAGAATCATTTTTATGAAGTGCATCAATTGACGCTTTATGTATACCCTGATGGGGACAGCCATATCTCCAAGACGACAATGATCTTGCATTTATTATGATTAAAACCTATTTGCCCAACTTGTTGAATGGTATGAATCCTTTTGTAAAGTAGCAGTATCCTATCCATAGTTAGTGACACCAAATATCTTAAAATCATCGGCAAATGTAAGTAATTTATTAACTATTCCTTCATCTATGTTATTGATTTCAATCAAAAGGACAAAGTTACCCTATCTGTGACATTAATCCAGTGTGACTGAACTCCATTTACAATATCTCTTTGCTTTCTTCCATCTAGCCATTCTTCCATCCAGTCTTATCCCCACACCTAAAGAGATGTTTGATGTGGCACCTTGTCAACAACTTTCTGAGAATCCAGATACACCAGATACTTATACTTAACTACCTGAGCAGCCTTTTTCAAAAGATTTGTAAAGCAAGGTTTTCATTTAATATAAAAACAATGACTATCCCTTAAAATTCTAAACTTTGGTAAATTACTTTTCAAAGCATCTTTTTCAGATTTTCTAAAATATTTCTCACAGCTGACGTAAGACTATAATTACTTGGATAACTGCTATTACCTCCCTTTAAAGGTGGAGTGACATTAGTTAAATTTATATCCTTTGACACCTGCCCACTATTCACGAATTTACAAAAAAACCGTATCAAGTGTCTCACATATCCATTTTTTAATCTTCTTTAAAACTTTGGAGAAGTATTATTTGACCTAAGATCATTATCATTTTTTTATATTACCGAAATTTTCGTAACAAGATCAGAATTAATGTAATCACTTTGTTCAAGCTTGCCCCCATCTATCTGCTGCTGAAAATGAGAAATATTGCTCAAATGTTCATCAGTGAACCATGGAGAAAAAACAGGATTTAATAACCCAGCCATCTTAAGCCTTTCTTTATCATTTCTCACTGCTCATACGCTAACCCTGAAATTATGTTTACACTTAAAGTAGTTTAAGAGAACCTTAATCTTAATTTTTGATGTCCATAATTCTTGCCTGACCAGTTTTCTTAAAGTTGTATAATCTTTTAAATCTTTTGTCATACAAGTCAGTTTAATTCTGAGCAAAATTAAGTTATAGTCTTTCACTTTAAATGCCTTTATCAACCTTTTATACTCACTAATTAGTTCCTCTGACATACGTTTCCATAAAAAAAAATGCATCTCTGCTAATACCTTTTATTATATCTCTTGCTATATCAGTTATATCCTTCACCATGGCAGTATAATTTGATTTGTTTTTCTCTATTTACCCCACAGACTATTTTATCCACATTCCTCGTCAAGGAATCGCCTATAACTATAACCTCCTTATTATCCATATACATCTATGATCCTTTCGTTTTTTTTCTCTCCAATAGTTCCTTGTCTGCTAAAGCCAACAGCATAGGTTTATTGTAACTAAATTCACTACCTTTTAATCTAATAGTACTCGTTCTAACTTTCTGAAAACCATTGTTAGGTGATGAACCTCTTGCATGTAAAACTAAAGCTTCTCCTGAAATTCTGCTGCTACTTCCCACAACTTACCATTCTCTTTATCTATTGCCTCTATTTTAACTAGAATACTCTCCAACATTTCCTCCAATATACAAACTGCACATTTTCACTACTAGTACTGACGTTTTTGAACCAAACCACCGCAATGAATTTATTCAAAATAAATAAATTTACAACAAAGAATAAGCACATGTACTGTTATGTAACTAAAATAAGCAAAATCCAAAGTTGTTCTAAAAGAATTCCCTCGAAGACAAATATTGTGTCATCACAGATTTAATTATCAGTTTCTGTCAACGTTATATTGTAATGTAACAAAAGACTAGCAGAAACAAAACAATGTCATCAGAATGTTTATTTTAATATAATACTGCGTACACTGACATGCTTACCTGAGACATATGCATGTTTATCGATAGCCTGCTACGTACATACGATTGATGGAATAAGGTGACACAAATAATCCATGCAAAACAAACAACAGCGACACACTTAACTAAATATCGACATTTGCAGCTTCTGCTACAACAGCAACATGTTAGAGTAATAGCTATATTAAATAGTGCTATATGTAGTGACAATAAATACTGAATACACACTCACAGTTTCAGCTACGTATAATAAACGGTACCTAGAACCATCACTACTACCGTCGTCATCTGAAATATAGTTATGGAAATCTACGTAGAGATAGTAAACTCGAGTAATTGTTGTTGTTGTTGTTTTGAATTAAGCACAAAGCTACACAATGGGCTATCTGTGCTCTGCCCATCACGAGTATCGAAACCCGGCTTTTAGCGTTGTAAGTCCACAGACATGCCGCTGAGCCACTGGGAGGCAACTCGAGTAATGATGAACAATATATGACTCAAGTAACAATATGCAATAGCACGATCGGGAACCTTTTATTAGGTGATTTCTTTTTAATGTATTAGAAAATGCATGAATTTTAGTTTTCAAGTAATGCATATGCTAGGAAAATACTGGATTTTGTTTGTGACAGAAACTGAAATACTTAAAATTTTCGTGGCATAACAAGATTATTGCAAAATTCCCGTGCAATCCTACACAACAGTAGATATCACAATAATTTTACAGTGGAGTCATAACAGGGATTTGTCAGTAAACTGTTAGCAGTATATCTCCAGCGTTGTTTGTTTACTTTTTATGCGACCTCTATTTGTAGATTGCAAATTCTTAGTTTTTAATTACCTCGTTTGTTGGATTTGGTAACGCAAAGCAACGGGCAAACATATACTTAGAGGAAGACACAACCTACACTAAGCGCCTATTGTATTTTACCAGCTTCGTGCCTTTTCATGTAATTACTTACTGAGCCAGAAGGGTTTTAGTCTCAAGTGTTGTGAACACGTGTTTAACACGCGTCGAGTATAAAGACAGCTGCTTATTACAACATGCATCTATTATGTATTTATAACCATGTACATCCACTTTCATTGAAGAGTAATCAACTTTTAAATACATTATAGGCATTTGCAGTGTTTCATATAGTACATCTGTTTCATATGGTAAATCCGTTTCATATAGTACATCTGTCTAGGTTTGGATCCAACATACTTAGCCCATTTTCCTGTAGTCTTATTAAACAACGATATTAATAACAATTCAAACAAATGGGCATACCACGAGTTTTGTCCAACAATTGCGAAATAATTTATTTTAGTTTATTAGTAATGTTTGGGTGATCTTAACTATTGAAAAAGAAAGTCTTGAGTTTTCTTTCAAGAATAAATCTACTATTTAAGGTGATTTTACCCAAATGTTATACAAAAGTTATTATATGATTATGGTTCATGATTACAAAGTCACTGTTTTCAATTATTAAACCAAAAAAATCTCAGTATTTCTTATTTTTTGAACAACACTTTTCAGAATTAGATTTTTTGCTGTTCTGTTATTTCTTCTGTGAAACAGTTTGATATCCAGACATGTTTTTAAAACCCTACTGTTGCTTGTATTGAACTTTTCGATATTTTCGTACTTTTTCTTCGATTTTTTTTTCTATTGATTACTTTAATATTTTTTATTATGACAATTTATTTAATATAAGTATATGTAATCATCAAGATGCTTCTTCTTCTTCTAAGTGTCTTTGTTTATTCTATTAAATATTTCGATGGTACGTTATTTATTTCTACCGCTATTTATTCTGTTTAAATGTTTATATCCACCACGAATGTGACAATGATTTATACGTCCTTCTGCGGTCTCTAAAGGAATTATTATTGTTAAATTACTAAGTGTCTACTCTCTGGCTGGGAGAGCGGTAAGTCTATTGATTTACAACGCTAAAATCAGGGGTTCGATTCTTCTCCATGTACACAGAAGATAACCAAATGTGGCTCTGCCATAAGAAAAAAACACACACACACACACTGAATGTCTCGATGATTTTATTGAGGAAATCTGTCAGCTATGTTTTGTTTTTGCTAATGATTGAATATTGTGTTCAGTGATCACAAATGGTGAAACTTGTCTTTAAGATCTAAGCAATCCAGTTGCTTGTTGTCTGAACCTTCTGATAAACTCCAAAAAAAAGAGTCTGTATATTTTAACAGGACACAAGCCATCATGTTGTTGTCAGTTTTTGTTACAATTACACATTAATGAATTAAATTGTCCCCTGAAAATTGTGATGAATGACTGTTGAATTGTGTAAGAGTGGTTTCATTACTTGTAGGTTCTTACTGTTTAGTTCCCAACTTTAATTAGTAGCTTCAATAAACTAAGGATGGTCAAACATGTCTTTCGAGCCTAATGCATCTTCTACATTTAGCCTTACACTGAATTTGACAGTAACCTTAACTAAAACATTCACCTTCACAAGGACACGTGAGGTAGCAGTGTGTAATCTAAAAACTCAGCTATTTGGTAAAATGTCTTGAATATTTTATTTTTATTTCTATGAATGGCACTAGTGAAGAAACAGATAAAAAAAACAGATGGATATATTACCAATCTTTCACCCTGTAAATGTTCATATGATCACATTACTGATTGATCGTTTGTTCAAATTTGCACAAAACTATTCTAGGGCTACTTGCATTAACTGTCCTTAACGTAGAAATGATAGAAACTTGCAGCCAACTCATTGTCACATAATAACGCTCTTACTACTGAAATGGTTACACCTGGTGACAAGATTCGAACTGACTGTAAGCTATGTACCCTAACCACTAGGCCATACCATTCTTGATTGGTGAGTTTTCGTAACAGAATTTTTCTTTCTGTCTATAGGTAAAAGAAAGTTACTGTAATCTGTTCTGTAATAGATTGGTCGCCACTAATAACGTAAATTATATTAGTCGTGCTCTTACAGACAGGATATGAACTTTTATGGTTGATATTGTTCATATTCAAAAGCACAATACAAGAGGATTATTACATACATTCTAACTGTGCAAACAGCATTTGGGTATCCAACTAAAACTTATTCTATATTTCGTCTGTCTCCATAAACTACTAGTATTAATTTCCGTCCCGAAAGTTGATAGAATCAGCTGTTATAGTTTATTGCTATTTTATTTTATTTGGAATTAAGCTCAAAGCTGCACAATAAGCTGTTTGTGTTCTGCTCATCATAGGTATCGAAACCCGGTTTCTAGCGTTGTAAGTCCGCACACATACCACTGTGCTACTGAGAGGGGGGATACATTAAAGTTTTCATCTCGATCCAGGACGTAACAGTTTAAAGTTGCTTTGGCTTAAATCAGTTTCGTAGTAGTTTGATGACATATAAGGCATTTGTTATTTCAAGTAGTCTTAACAAAAGTACCTGAAATAGTCACAAACGTGGAAGTCCTTGTGAGGGTATCTTCACCTCGGTATGTATTAATTAGTAATTAACATTGTTTGAAATGCCCTATTTATCTTTTCCTCCAATCTGTTGGATCCAGATCCTTGGTAGGTAATAAGTCTATACTCTATTCACACTCAGACCTTCTATCAATCTCAGCAAGGTTTTCTGTGTTAGGTACGTCAATCAGCTTCACGAAGTATACAGTCTCATTCACCTATGTGTCAGAGGATCTAAATCATAAATGATCTACATATATTTAGGAATACAACATGGTTCCACAGGCCTATAAAAGAACATGTTTCATGAATTATTCTATAATAGCCTTTGGTTATTCATGACTGGTCTTTCTTTAACATCAGAGAAGAGAAATTCCATTGTAAAGAGTGACTGTCTACTCTATTTGTAAAGAGACGTTATTTGCTGTTTCTTTTTATGTAAAGAAATCGCTATAATATTAATATGGTAGTAGCCTTGTCTTCTTCACTCAAGTGTGTCCAATTAAATAAAAATATCTGTACTTATTATTGTTATACAAGCCACAAATGAATAAATTTTGAACAATTTATTCCATAATACCAAATTCAAATCATCATACCAACTAGAAAGACAACATTATTATCCATTCAAGACCACTATTAATTGTTAACACCTAAGTTGTAAACTTATTTTTCTAGAGTAATTTTAATTTTGTGACTTACAGAAAAATATTATATTGGTTTATATTGGTGTAAGTCCGCTGACATTCCGCTGTGTCACTGGAGGGGGGGGGTTCAGATAAACCTACTACAAAACACAACCAAGAGGGATAATCAACTTTAAAATCAACAGCAGCCATCCTCTAATGTTTATTAAACTGAATAAAGTGGAACATTTAGTAATGGTGAAAAACATGCCAAATTAGTATAGTTTTATTGCTGAACATGAAAAATACATTTCCAGCAACAGTTCTTCATCAGATTTTCACACTTAATGACAAAGCCTGAGACAAGACCAAGATTCAAATTCCTGGAGTAGCTGTCCTGTCAATCAACTTCCAGTGTTAGTGTAAGAGTAAACAAGGACGAGGATTACGCATAATGTTTTGTCAGAGGATGTAATGATCTGTTGAAAATTAACAGCAACGTCATTATCCAAGTCTGACAAGAAAAGAAAATTTCCTAAACAGGATTTACTAGGACTCAATCACTTCAAGAGACAGAGGGAAAGACCTATAACTTTAAGTTAGTTCCCAAGAATAATATAAAAGAGTTGAAGCAACACATAGTTACCATCAGTATCAAAATTCACAGGGGTACTGGAAATGGTAACCAAATATTTCACTCTTGAAACTCTACTAAGGTTGTGTATATTTGAATTCCAAGTATTGCATGTTTGGTAACGAGATGCACCACATGTTTTCTACCCCTGTTTTCTATATTTTTCACTCTAATACCAAGATTAGAACTTGGTATTGATCAAGCAAACGGTCAGTTTTAACTGTCCCTACGGAATAAATGTGGTCAAGTGGAAATTAGGCCCATTTTTTTCTGGTTCTTTTACAAGGATAACAATGTTGTTGTTTACTTTTTTGTAATAACACGCTGAGTTATCCTTGTCTGTAAATCGGACAGTAGTTGCTAGTGGACTCGTATCAGGTATTTACTGCCCATCGGCCATCTGATCCAACAGGCACCAATTTTTCTTGTCTTTAAAACTGGAGGACTTGTCATATTTAAAAGTGTTCAAACGTGAGAGGACAGAACTTATGCAGGTTTTACACAGAAGGTATCTCGAATTAAGTATTTGTTGAAGTTTGCTAGCGAGCAAATTGTGTACAAGTTGCCCCACAAGATAACAGAGCATGGGTTTTTATTTAAAGCACGAGGTTCACTCTTGCTAGTCAGTAATGGTAAGTCAAGAATCAAGTTTGTTGCGTTACGTATTTACTTGTAGACACTGTTTGTTTGTGATTCTTTTTCTTTTATATATCAGCATTATACGGTAACAACATCACACAAGCAAGAGCATATTACTTAATAAAGTCTTTGTTACTTTTGCTAGTTACAATTTTTTTTTCTTTTTTGTAATGCATATATAAACACAGTATTACTTACCTTGTATTGTATAATAATGTCTTTTTCTCCTATTTTCTTCTTATGGCCCAATCGCCTTACCCATCGGGAAACTCAGGGGAAAACGAAATTCTCGAACCTCCTGTTTACGCGGGCCCGAACTTCCATGCTTTGCCGGAAATCCCCGGCATTCCACTACACATACGATATTCTGTTTCAGTAACTTATAATCTGCTTTACGTGTCACCACAATATTGTAATTTTGTACTTTTATGTATTTTATAATCCAACAAAAGAAGTGACGTTGCAAAAATAAAATAAAAGAGCTTCTACAAGACATACATGGCACAATGTAGGAATTTCACGAAGGTTTATTACTTACTGTGTAATTTATTTGTACATAAAGCACTGGCTGCTTAAGAGACTTTGTGACTTTACTTCTCTCTTTTGATAGTGAACTTTTGGATTAAAATTCATTGGAGCTGATCTGTTTGTTTGTTTTGAATTTCGGGCAAAGCTACACGAGGGTTATCTGCGCTAGCCGTCCCTAATTTAGTAGTAGTGTAAGACTAGAGGGATGGCAGCTTGTCATCACCACCCACCGCCAACTCTTGGACTACTCTTTTACCAACGAATAGTGGTAGACTGTAACATTATAACGCCTCCACGGTTGAAAGGACGAGCATGTTTGATACGACCGCGGTTCGAACCCACGACTCTCGGATTACGAGTCGAACGCCTCAACAAACTTGGCCATACCGGGCCAGGAGCTGATCTAATACTCAACGTTAAAAAATTCACTTTTTAATAAAGCAACGATTTTTGTACACAGTTCTAAAAACGAGACTGTTCTCAGCTTCACAATTACAATAAAATTATAAATAACTTACTGTACAGCACAAAAATAAAAAAATGACAAAACTGGAAAAGTCTTATACACTCAACATGTTTCAACGTGTTTTACTGAAGATGACAGAGTAAAACATGTCGAAACACGTTTCTGGTCTCATAGATTTTTGTATATTTTACAGAAGTTTTAGAATTGTGTACAAAAGTTATTGTTTTCTTAAAAAGTGAGTTTTAATATGAAGTTTTGGAGTTTTAAAGGTCAAATATTAAGTCCAGCAGGAAATGTAATCACAAGTCAACGTAGCAAAACGCTAAATCGATAAGTTAAAGCGAAAGACGAAAAGTGGTATTGTTATTTTTACAAAAAAAGTAATTAAAAAAAACAACAACTAACATTTCTCTTAATTTTTGCTTAAAATTGCTGGTGGGCGGAAACGGTATTAACATTTAACATCACTGTCAGTATAACTGCATTTATTTAGTAAAATGATTCTGTTGTGAACTCACGCTACAAATATTAAATTATCGAAAAATATAATTCTTCAGTCGATCACGATTTTGCGTCTTCCTGCTGTGCACATGTGTTTAATATAAGGATAAATAAATTAAATAGAACGTCCGTAAATCATAGTTTTAGATACACACGAAACTTTAAGAGGCGCATGGGAAATTCCTGTGACGTCATGTGTACTGAAAAGCCTTCAGAGACAGTCGAGATGCACGAGCCTGTACAAGCTATGTAATTCAGCATGACTTAGTATATCTGAGTCTTAAATCAGTTCCTGCATTATTCGGAGTTTACTGAATGAATTTCCTCAACCTCAGGGAGACTTTAAAGTTATTGTTAACCTTATATATACCATCCTTACACTATCGTCTCTAATACAGTTACTGAATATACGTAGGTGTGAATGAACATATTTCATATTATCACTCTAATAAATCAACCAACCGGTGTCGACAGCCTTAAAACTAACGGATTACAGGCTTTCGGTTCAGAATACAAAGATACTCAAGTTCATAATGCAAACAAATAATAGTGCACGAGTGCATCATACAACATTACATGGATTTACAGTAAAACACATAATGGCGTACGAGTGCGAAGTATAACAACTTCTGGATATGGCGCGTTATATAAGAATATTTGAAATCACGAGAGAAAACTAACAGTACCCAGCTTTAAATACTGAAATGCATCTGGGTTGGAGAGTGCAGAAACTATTACAATCTGTGTTCCCTGTACGATAGCTAACAGTTAACTAACATTCTTACTCCCTAAGTCTGCACGATTATTATTATTAAATCTATTAAAGAGAAAATATAACGTTACTCACATTTCTAGAAAATAGTCTATAGACGATGATAAATTCAGTAATCGTTAAAAATATTTCCAACCGCATTCAAACTCGTGATTTTACAACGATTTCCGTTTGTTTTGTTTTGAAGCGCCTTAGCCACCTGGCCATGACGGGCATCTCCGTTAGGTGGATAAATTCCTTGTTTATTCCCGAATATTTGTGCAAAGTTAATTTAGGCGATATTGAACTGATATACTAGATGAAAGACGACTCGTCAAAAGTACTCACCACCCACACTTGAACTATTGTTGTTTGACCAATTAGTGGCATATTATAGACATCTTTATTATATTTTGGGGGCAGTAACAGAGATTGAGCGATGGATTAATAGTGCCGCAAGCTAACCTTCGAGCCATAATTGGTCCTCCAAAGAGAAACAAATATCCATGTTTGTAGTACGACAAGATCTTGTAATTACCATCATACAACGACAGAGAGTAATTCCTGGTACCTGAGTACCATAAGGACTGAAATTAGCTAAAATCACATTGCCACAAATAATAGCTCTATTTGTGTAAGTTGTACGAGAACAAATGGTAACTGCCATTACTGTCACAGTGACAGTGAGCATAACCTGACGTTACAGTAAGATCAGTGGCTTAGCCAAGTGTTTTCACTTGTGGGAACGGGGACAGAACATTTTAAGGGGTGCCAATAACTTGAAAAGCTGAAATTGATCTAATTTTTAAATAAAATAGTCAATAAAACAAATCGAATAAAATGTGATAGTGTTTATAGAACTTTATTTTTTACTAACTGATACTAAACGAGTTTATCATATATAAAAGCAAAAGTAAGTTAATTAAATGTTAACATGCATCAAATTTATGATATATGCCAACAATATTTGAACACACAATTTTCTTTTTGAACAAAAATTTATAAAATATACGAACAACGACACAAATTTGATTTTTTTTTAAATCGAACTCCAAACTGAATCGGCATTGCCAGGTGGTGAAGACACTCGACTAGTAATCTGAGAGCCGCGGGTTCTAATCCTCGTCGCACTAAACACACTCTTTCACCCTTTATATTGTGACGGTCAATCCCACTATTTGTTGGTAAAAGAGTAACCCAAGAGTTGGCGGTGGGTGGTGATGAGTAGCTGCCTTCCCTATAGTCTTACACTGCTAAATTAGATACGGCTAGCGCAGATATTCAAACCAAGTGAACTTTTAATTAAAAAAATATTATCCGCAGAAATTTATTTAATTATTATCAATTTAATTACAAAAAGTACCCGGTTTTTCTGAAATATTGGTAGCGGGAAATTCTGTACAAACTAAAACAATAACATATTCACTTCATTAACTTCGATGAAGTATACAATAGTATTTAGTCCAATAATTTATTTTATTCGCATGCAGATATTTGCTCAGTTTATTTGTTTTTCACTAAACACAAAGTTACACATTACAACAAACTATCTGTGCTGTGTCCTCATCAGGTAAAGTTTTGTAAGAATTTAAAGTGCATACTGTTCACCAGCTGACTTCAATTTGGCTGTTAGTTCAAAATTAGGGATGACGAGTGGAAATATCTGTTGTTGTTTTTTTAGCTTCGAGTGAATGACCCAACCCTTGTGCGTTATGAACGTAACAATAAAACTCCAATATTAAAAAAAACTTAGATTTCAGTGGAAGAAAGAAGACTGGTAGCAAGTTAATACCAAGGTAAAGTTTTGGGTTATCCAGGAGGAAGTTTACTGGATTCACCAAAATATTTCACACGACAAAGTATTTCTGTCTGGATAAGACATCAGTCCATTTTTATTTTAGAAGTTCTTTCCATTAACTTATAAAAACTGTAAGCTTTAAATTCCTTAAATTGTTGTGAATTGATTGCAAATTGACTATAACATCATAACACCCCTGCGGCTGAAAGGACGAACCTATTTGATGTTAGGAAGATTCGAACCCCCACGCTCACCTTACGAGTCGAGCGCCCTAACCACATGGCCATCATCTCTGTTTGATAAACTTTTGAATTCTTGTGTTTATTTTATTTTGCGTGTGTGTGATTTTCTTATAGTGTCTGCTGAGTCTCCCGAGGGGAATCGAACCCCTAATTTTAGTATCGTACATCCGAAGACTTACCGCTGTCCTAGTGGAGGACTTTATTTTGCGTCCGCTTATTGGAGGTTGAACTGCTGTAACATTTTATCTGTGACATGGATGTGAAGTGTTTTTTTTGGTATTTTTCAGCTAAAACGTGATTATTTTACAGCATTTTGATTCAGTGAAAATGTAATTCTGTTATTATTGCTGTTTAGATTGTGTATGTTTAATTACATCATTTCCTTTTGCTTTGATTATTATTTTAATTTATTTTGAACAGTCACAGCGTTATTTGCAAATGTTTTCTGTTGTGTGTATTTTAACTGTTTGGAATATGAAGTTTTGCTTAGCTTTTGGTACGTTTTGCTCTTTTGTGCATCTTAATGTCATGGTTCAATTAACAACAATCGATACTGATAGAAAACAGTACATTAATTTTCGTTTTGAAGTCATTTCTAGAAGACACTGTATCTGTGTTTTTGTATGTATGTCAAACTACTATGGCTACCCGCCACCGATCATAATTTTAAATTACTAACCAAAAAGACGTCATCGTACCATACACCATTCACACTGAGGGATTCAATGTCACTCTTATAACACATCCACAGTTATGCAGCAGATAGTTTGTATGCATGGATTCGAATCCCGTTTGCCAGCTCTGAAATATAGAGTTCAACAACAGAGCCAGCCCCCACCTATCAGAAGAGCTAAATGGAAATCCGAGAAAAGCTTTGGAATTTCCAGAAAGTCAACACTTCAGTTCTTTTGTGTGTATTTATATATAATCAAAGCTAGTTAATATTTCTAGATTTTAGCTTTTAATAGATGTAGCAGTTCACACATAACTTTTAAAAAGGTACACCGAATTTGTTTTATTTTTCTAGTAATTGACAGCTTTAAATTACCTAAATTTTCTCGTTGATTTATTATTTAGTCACAACAATTCAAGAAATTTACTTACACCCCTTTGTAAATTTGAAACTTTCATGGGATTCCAGAATGACTGTTCTATAATAATTCTTATCTATAGATTTCAAGTAAACAAAACAGCAGTTCCTGTGTGTAAATATTTGTGCTTATTTTTTTAAAATTCAATTTCATTCCAGTGCCATTTTTAACGCTGGTATTATTGTGTCAGTAGAAAGAAATATTTTTTTTAAAAGTAGGAATAGCCAGTTTGTGTCTAAAAGTGTTGTATTTTGTTTAGTCTAACAATTTATACTCTACCTGTTGGACTTCTGTATATATGTCTGCATGTTGACCATGCAGGTATACAGAAAATAATACCAACAAAAGTTTTATATTGTGAAATTTCCTTGTCTCTCACCAAGTTTTAAACACATTCGATGCTTACAAATTGTCCAATCCTGTTGTATTAGTCACTTCTCGTAATGGACTAAATGCGGCACAATGGCGGGCTGTTACCGTAAAAAAATATAGAAATAACACAATACACACTTTGAGGCCATTAGTATGTTATTATATTGACGTTTAAATTCAACTATTTTGTCTGACAAGAGTTGGCGATGAGTGGTGTTAAAACACTGCCTTTTATTTAGTCTGTAACTTCAGAATTGGGGATAGCTAGCTTGTAATGAAGTACACTGCCTATCAATCAAATTCTACGGCTCTCTGGTTATTGCTGAAGTTCCACTTTATCACAAAGTATCTGACGTCTGGACATCATATCAAAAATATGAGCATTGTCTAGTACCTTAATGTGACAATAAATAATACAAAGAACATTACCTAGCATTTTAATATGATAATAATAATACAATGAACATTACCTAGCACTTAATGTGGTAAATAATAATACAATGAACATTACTTAGCATCTTAATATGATAATAAATAATACAATGAAAATTACCTAGCACCTAGTGTGATAACAAATAATACAATGAACATTACCTAGCACTTAATGTGGCAAATAATAATACAATGAACATTACCTAGCATCTTAATATGATAATAAATAATACAATGAACATTACCTAGCACCTAGTGTGATAACAAATAATACAATGAACATTACCTAGCACTTAATGTGGCAAATAATAATACAATGAACATTACCTAGCATCTTAATATGATAATAAATAATACAATGAACATTACCTAGCTCCTATTGTAATAAATACTCTGAACATTACATAGCATCTAGTGCAGTAAATACTGTGAACAGTGCCTGCTACTAAAAAGGCACAACAAACATAAGCTAGTATTTTATATCATAACAAACAGCGATTACCAGCTGATGTTTGGCAGCAGCAGTGAATTCTTAGTTGCATCACAAAGTGACATCAAATAATGTCTGCAATAATCAAAAGTACCTTGTATACCACTATAATGACACAATCTACACTATAAGGAGACAACAAATAGAAACAATCACTATAGGAAGACGACAAACAAAATCTGACACCCCAAAGAGACATCAGACATAATCTGACAGCACAATATGACAACAAATAGTACCTGAAATCCCAGGAAAACGGCAAACAAAACCATTTACGTTAGAGACACAACATACAGTATCTAACACTACAATGTGATAACAAAGATAACCTGACACTAGAGTGTGACAAAAAAGAGTACCTTGCACGACAATGTGACAACAAATAGTACCTGACACTACAGTGTAACAATATAGAGTATCTGACATAACAATGCGACAGTAAATGCCCTCCAGTGGCTCAGCGGTATGTCTGCGGACTTACCGCTAAAATCCGGGTTTCGATACCCGTGGTGGGCAGAGCACTGATAGCCCATTGTGCAGCTTTGTGCTTAATTCCAAACAACAAAACAACAGCGACAGTAAACAGTACCTGACATTGCAGTGCAATAAAAAATTATAACTTGACACAACAATGCGGCAACAACAGTACCTGATATTACAGTGCAATAACAAAACACTACATACACTTAAACCTATATTGTATATATTTAAACAATATCGATTAGTATTTAACATAATTATTCCTGAACATGTATATAACAGCTATAGATCAGAGGTAGAACTCATTGTATTGTTTATACAA
The DNA here is from genome assembly GCA_011833715.1 of Carcinoscorpius rotundicauda. Lineage (NCBI taxonomy): Eukaryota > Metazoa > Arthropoda > Merostomata > Xiphosura > Limulidae > Carcinoscorpius > Carcinoscorpius rotundicauda. Next base: position 57,701,132 of record CM022395.1, read on the forward strand.
GATTTGGAACACTTGTAAAAAACACTGGCTTTTAAAGTCGCAATTCACAAACCTTGGTCAATGTAGTACAAATTAACAAAGAGAGTTCACGAAGATCCTTCTTTAAAAATGTTAATTAGTAGTAGAACAATTAAAAACATGGATCTATGCAATACCCATTTAAACATGTCATAAGAATAACCATTCATAGTGATTTTTTATAGTTAATTAAAAATAATGGGTTATTATAGAGTAGAAATTATAGAACACGGTCTTTACAGCGTCGATTTAAGATATGGGTAATTACAATAACCCTTGTAAATAGAGGACATCAGAACAGCAATTAAAAAACATATGTGTTTAGAGCGCTAGTTTGAAATATTTGTCACTAAAGTAACCATTAAAACATGTTTCATAAAAGTAGAAGTTAAAAACACGGGTTAATAGAGAGTCCATTTGAAATATGGGTCATTAGAGTGGTAAGTAGCTGACATGCGTAAATCTTTACAACACCAATTAACAAGCAGGGGTGTTTTAGAGTATCTTTAAATGATATTTACCATTGTACAACGTTAGTCGCAAAAACTAACCATAACGGTACAAATTAACTAAATACAATACCTTAAGGTATAAACTAAAATAAAACTCGAATCTTTAATGCGTCGTAAATACAGTAGATAAGTAAAAAAATGATAATAAATGGTTTACAAGACAGTAACTTATAATGAAGGTATTTCTTTGCTACACAACAAACAATTCTCGCCAGCAGATAACCGTCTAAGAGCAGTGATACTCAATGTGTTAATTAATTAACGTTTCTACAACGGAAAAATTAAAGTCTGTTCTACCAGTATAAACTTAACGGATGTGCTTGTGTCATGACATTTGGTATTACTAAGATTCTTTTATAAACGTTTAGAATATTATAATGTGTGACATGTTTATAGGAATAAGGTATATGTGAAAATATGAACACGATATTGTAAGAATACACCTGAGAGAATGTGTCGTTCTCAGTAAAGCACGCATCAGTTTATAACGTTGGGTGTAAAAATTTACGCACTTATAAATGAAAACCTGAGACAATGAAACATTATGTACGGTTTTTAAACTTTGTCGATCTACATATTTTAATAGTAGCAGCTTGAGGATGTAAATAAAACACGATATAATCATTTGTATATATGATGCGTATAGTAATGGCTAACAAAAATAATACAAGTTTTCTTGAAAATTCAAACTTAAGCCTTTTTTAATATATCACCACAAAGGAACTTATTTACTTATTATAATGATTGTAGAAGGTCGCTATTTTATCAACAAACACCAGATTAATTTCTATTCCAGTCAGTTTACGCAGGTATCTCATTCCTGTACTTTTAATATGGATACCCGTAAGTGACCATGCAGGAGGTGTTCAGAAGACGGCCCTTCTACCTTTAATCGAAGGTAACGTGTACACACAAAAAGGCAGGGTAAACTCGGTGCCAAGATAAAAACCATAAATAACTAGCAGGTAAACGACCTAGGCCCCACAGCAAGTTATGCTGTGTCACTGCTGCTTAACGTAAAGTTGTTCGGCTAAGCGACCGGGCGTTCCCTGAAAGCCGAGTGAATTATGTCCTCAGCGATACGTCTAGTGAAATCTCTCTTGTACCGGCCTAACCTGCACACTGGATCACTGTAGCAACGTGGCTCTTGACCAGACGAGGAGCGTCTACTTTTGGAACCGCTACACGAGTAATTGTTTCGTGATGTATCTCATATATTTACTGAAGTTTGTTTTCTGTTACGCAAGATCATTCTATATGATGCACGTGGAATCATTTCTGTAGTTAGTTGAACTGCGCTAGTTTCCCTACCGTGGGTCTCTGAGATATACGAGATCGTTTTGAGTGGTGTATGTGGTAACAATGTTGAACTGTGCCAGGTTTATAAAGCTCTTTTGTAATATATGCTAGATCTTTCTTCATGATACATGTATTAACAAACAGTACTGTAGTTATTCGAACTGTGCCAGCTTTCCACTGCAGTTCTGAGATATGTCAGATCTTTCTGCATGTTATGTGTGTTAACATTACTGTAGTTATTTGAACTGTGCCAGATGTGTATTATAATTCGGTGAGATAAGTCAGATTAATATTGCACTTTCTTCAGCTATGCCAATTCTTTAGTGTCATCCTGTGAGATACGTCACATTTGTGAATGAAGCGTGTGATTACAGTTACTATAATAATTTGAACTGTCAGTTCTCTACTATGGTTCTGGTAGATCGTTGTTATTGATGTATGTGACAATAATGCTGTAATTTCTTCAGCTGTGACAGTTTTGTGAGTTTGTTCTATAATTTTTATAAATGTTTCTAGAGTTTTATAAAATATTTCAGTTTTGATACATTCCCCGGAGTTTTGTTCTTCAATTAAACACATCGAAACTTCAGTGTACTTCCGTTAGGTTTCGCACGTCGTGCTCTGCTTCAAAGATGCACTTACAAACTTTACGTTAGTTTGACGAGATATGTTAGCTGTAACCCCAGTAAAGTTTGCTTAGTTCTGTCATTCTGCATGACCTAGCTGATATCCATGTTGTAATTCTATAACGTGTAAACTAGAGATTTACATTTTCAACAACTAATAAAAACTTCTGATAAATGTAAAGTTTCTAACAATATTACATCAATCACACTATACCTGCATTACACAGTGTCGAAGATGTCTTTTGTTTGTACCAGTATTCTTCAGGTCAGTTGATGTATGAAAGATATTGTAGTGATTGTGATGCTACTTAGGAACACCACATTAACCTGGGAGATGTGTGACACCTATACTTTTGTTAACCTAGATCAGTTTAGTTAACGCGTACATTGGAGTAGCATTGTCGGCCAGTGGTTCGAGTTTAAATTGACATTAATATGGTTCCATAAGGTAAGCTAACAATCAGTATAGTTTTGTGGCTTATCATAAACTTTGCGTTTAGGCGCATAAAAATCTAATTGCTATAGTTTCCTAAGACATATAAGGACTTGTAATTTATTGTAGTTAGATCTTATAATTCTGGCTTTATTAATATGTGACAATCTTTCAGTTTTGTTCTGTCAAGTCTAAAATATATTTTCTACAGTTTACATGGATTTCAGAAATGCATTGTGTATCTACGATAGAAGTCAAAATGTCATTATAAATACGTAACGTAAGTCAAAACTTACAAGTGGCTGTGTAATGTAAGTTACAACTTTTATTCTGGTTCCGTAATGCAAGTAAGAATTTTACGAATAGTCCATTTTGTATGATAGCATCAGAATCACCGTGGTTACGTGAGAACTACTGTTGCTCCACAATGGAAGGTTGAGCTTCGCTACAACTTATAACTTGAGTCAGACTTTTGTTGGACTTCTGTAATGTTAGATGTAATTTCATTGTAATTTTGTAGTGTAGTTTCGTAATTTCAATCAGGCATCCTCTCTGGTTCCGTAATGTAAGTCAGCGATGTAATGTACGTTTGTAATGTAAGTCACAACTTAACACTGAATTCTTATTGTAAATCGAGAATGTACTTTAGTTCTACAATGAAATTTAAAATATTACTGTGGTTTGTAATGTAAATCAGGACTTTACACTATTCCGCAATATGAGTCCTAAGTACACTGTGGTTCTGTAGCGTATCTTGAAGAGGGTTTTGTTTGTTTTCTTAATTTTGCGCAAAGCTACACGAGGTTTATCTGCGCTAGCCGTCCCTAATTCAGCAGTGTAATAACTAGAGGAAATGCAGCTAGTCATCAATACCACCTCCAATCTTGGGCTACTCTTTTACCAACGAATAGTGGGATTGACCCTCACATTATAGAGCCCCAACGGCTGAAAGGGTAAGCATGTTTGATATGACGAGAATTCGAACCCACAACCCTCAAATTACAAGTCGAGCGCCTTAGCCACCTGGACGTGCTGGGACTCTTGAAGATAGAATGATGCCAAGCCTATATATGATATAATATGGTGGCGAAACTGGGACAAAATCCATAATATGACAATAAATTTAACCAGTCTACACAATTCTGGTTAAAAAAAATCAAGTGGAATGATAACAGTATTATGACGATTTGGTCTAACTTTACAAGAACTGAAACGTAAATATATATATTATAATGTTATAGAATGGCCGTCTTTTTTTATTTCATGACAGGAACAGTGAACACAAAATAACAAATCTGATAAGGTAAGTGAATGAAAAATCAGACTAAGCTATATTTATATGATACGGTGGAAATTTAAAAGAGAAATAGAGCCACAAACTAATTCCCATTTTTATGGTCGGAGAAGTATGTTCTAAGTAACACAGCTGTTTCTGCCTAGAGCTGACTGATTTCGAAGTCTGACTGGTTTTTATCTACTTTCTTCTTGACGACTCGACAGTCGTTGGTCCTACAGCATCCAGACAGTCAAATGAAATCAGTGTCAATTTATAACGTATGTCATACTTGATGGTAAGGTTTCATTTTGAATACTAATATGATAGTAATTCATTTCTTGCTTGATGTGTTTACCTACACACCTGTCTGGCTAGCTAGTCAGATTGAAACCCCACTAAACCCGTCAAAACCCACCTACCTTGACTACCCAGGAGTGACGGTATTAAGCCAGTAAATCCTTAAATTTATCATTCTACAACAGTTGTCAAGCCAGGCAGGTTGAGACAAGGGAATCCCAACTGACACGAAACTCACAGTCTGAATTTACACGCATTAGTCCTATATAATAATAGATTGTCCAGTTACTGTGTCTGGTGATTCTGTAATATGTAGACAGTTCACGCGTTATTCGCCAAGCTTCTTTTCCAGCCAATAAAGATGTTTATCAATAGCAGTTTCTGGGTTGATGGAAGAGAATTTTCTTATCATGTCGTCTTGTCTTATGTCAAATAGTTCTTTTTACGTTTTACGCTTCCCTTTTTGTGTCTAATTTTGAATGTGAGTTCACGCCATTACTGTCAGTCGTTGTTTTTTCACATATTTAGAACTGGACGTCAGTTGTATGATGTCGTTTCTAATGTTGTCTAGCACTTCGCGTGAATAAACACATCATGTTTAACATCTCGAGACAACTTACACGTAGGGTCAGTATCATATCATAAAACACACAACCAAAACAGCTAAGGTGGAGAATTTAAATTTTTATTAAAATGCTGACAAAGAAATTCATAGCTGGTCCCTTATGATATACTTGTTAAAAACACTCATACTTTAGCTTTTCAGCGAAACTTTAACCAAAGGCCAAGAACTAATAATCTTATCTCGTTCTCATTGTCGCATGATGTGGATCAAAATCGAATCATTTTAAAATGGATTAACAAACTGTCCCTAATTCAGCAGTGTAAGACTAGACGAAAGGTAGCTAGTCAGCACCACTCACCGCCAACTGTTGGGCTACTCTTTTTATCAACGAATAGTGGAATTGACCATCACATTATAATGCCTCAACGGCTGAAAGGGCGCCCATGTTTGGTTCGACCGGGATTCGAACCTGCGACACTCAGATTACGAGTCGAGTGCCTCAACCACCTGGCCAAAAACATTGGTAACTGTTGATAAAGTTTGTCAATGTGGCTGTACCAAGTAAAGATTTTTTCCATTTTATAGTCATTTTTATTTGCCATTTCCTGTTAGATGAATTTCTAACATCCATGTGTAAAGAAGTGACACTTTAGATATTTCTTCTAAACTCTTAATGCAGACGTGTGAAAAACGTGTAAAGTTTTAAACTAATACCAATATGTTTTTAGCCGCAGCGTAGCGGCTCATAGAATGGCGTGTTTGTGTGTTTTCTTATAGCAAAGCCACATCGGGCTATCTGATGAGCCCACCAAGGGGAATCGAAACCCTGATTTTAATGTTATAAATCCATAGACATACCGCTGTACTAGCGGGGGGGGGGTCATAGAATGGCTCTGAGTTTTTCATGTACAAATCCTTAGCTCATTTCTCTGTCATATCTTGTCCTATTTCAGAGGTCAAACCTTTTCTAAAGATGTATTTGATTACGCCTAAGGTCTCAGAGATTGATTTACTTTAATCATGCCTGAAAGAAGTTTAGTTTGAAGGTAGGCTGGCAGTAATCCTGATTACTAGTAAAATCTAATCGGGTGAACATGCGCCCCATGTTTGGTATTGTTGGCGCACAGAAATATATCTGATAAAATGGTAAGATTGGTTTCGCAGATTAACTTACTTTACTCCTGCCTGAAAGAAGTTCAAGTGCCGCGCCTATTGAGGATTCTCTCTTGTTTTAACCGGTTCATGTCAACGTTCTCTTTGTTTGTTATACAGAAATAATAAAGTGCACATTATGGAATTGGACAGTCTTAAAAAGGTCCATATTTATGTTTTCGTGGCTTCATTTATTACAGAAATGTAAAGCTATTTTAAACTGAAACGGCAATGGAATTGTACGATATAATATTCAAAACACCTGAAACCTAATAGTACAGTTGTATAAAAAGTGAAACCGTCATCAAATCTGGCTGTTGTTGTTGTTTTAACCAAAAAGTCTACCTTTTTCTCGAAGTATGTCGTAACTCATGCCCTTATAAGAATAATGAACATCAACATGGTTAGCGTAAACTCTAAGATTTATGTTAGAAATCCTATATCGTTAATTCACTATCACTTCACCATACAAAGTTAATATGTTCCTGAAGTAAGCGTGTCAGTTAATGTTAGAATGTCTCCCCAGTGACTCAATGATAAGTTAAATAACCGTCATGGGAACGGCACAAGCAGCCAGCCCCTGTGTAGTAAATATCTTTAGGCTTGACAAAAGGCAGCTTCTGTAACAGGAATACTGTGTGTTTGTTTCACACGTTTTACAAACACGCATAAGTGTTTCAGAATATTTCCGAAACACAAAAACGAGGTCCAGTACCATTTATTTAGTGTCTTATATATATATATACATAGATAGATGCACAACAACAGGTAAACGAAAGATACGACTACACTCTACCTTGAGGGTATGGGGATTAATAATATTACATCATTATTTAAAGATTAAGGATATGTTTGTAGCTACTTAACCTCGTATTTAAAGAAGACGAAACCCTCTTTTAAAACTACGTTAGGCAGCACAGGATTCCTGTGTGAATGCTAAGCAAATTATTTTTTATTTCAAATGCTGAAACGTATCGAGCTGAAAGACAACAGTCGGGAACTTTCATCACATACGCGTTTCATACCTACGACATACCCTTAACATGTCTGTGTCGTTCTGGTAACATTTTATTATTGTCGTGAGCTACGTTTTCAATCGGTTTTGGGACGAGCTATGTTTTTATCCGTTATAAGCATTTTGTAGGATATTAACACTTATTCACGTTCTTCTCAACATAAAAATGTGTCATAGTTGTAATGACCAATTAGGTTATCCTGTAAACATCGTTTTCATGCAGTACTGTTGTAATAATTATAGAGGTTAATTTTTATTTCTCAATAATATATTTTATCTAAGTACAATTGAAAAAATTAATACTTTTAACAATTTTGTCCTGGAACCAAGGATACCAATTATCTGGGTAAGGAGAGGCACTCAAAACAAGATTAGTAGAACCTGAAAAGAACAGTTTTATTATGTTTCTGTAGGTGCTGGACCCCTATAAATATTTTCTCCCCCGCACAAATTAGCTCTAAAATGGCATTTGCATCTTTTACAGTTAGTTTTCGTTTTGTGAGCGACATACTGAATACATTCGTTTTATCTCTAATGATCACTAAATATTTCTATCTTGTCGTAGAGTGGCCTTTTCTCTCTCTTTCTTATAACACAGGTACCGAAGGTAAAATAGCCCAGCTGGTTCAGTTTTAAGGCTTAGGATATTTTTACATATTTTCTTATCTTATATTAAATTGCCTTCTCGAAACACGACTTGCGAGTAAATTCCTTATACCAATATATTAAGTAGATTTTGTGAGATACAAAAAGTCACACCTTTTTTTTAACGTTAACGTCAAGTTATAGATTAAATCATTATTACAAGACAAAACTGCCCGACGTAGCCAGGTGATTAGGGATTCGACTCGTAATCTCAGGATCGCGAGTTCAAACCCCCATCACCCCAAATATCCTCGTCCTTTCATCCATTACATTATGACGATTAATCCCACCATACGTTGGTAAAAAAGTAACCCAAGCGATAACGGTGGGTGGTGATGGTTTGCTGCCTTCTAAATTAGGGGCGACTAGCGTAGATAGCCTTCTTGTAGATTTGCACGAAATTAAAAAAACAAACAAACACTAGTAACAGTCTTCTCAACGTTACAATTACGAATGTTCTCTTTGTAGTCACACATTTGAAATTGGTATTTAGATATGTGATTGTTTTACAGGTTAAAATTTTTCTAAAACTAATAACGGAAATAAAAGTATATTAATTATAAAACTGGGATAACTGAGTTTTTACTTTACACTTTAAACCATTACGACTATATCATATTACACGCAAGACAGATACGAAAAAAACCCACAGTGAAAGTAATTGATACACACTATTAATTACGTAAAATAAACATGATATTACGTATTCATTTTTATAGAGATATTGGAAAACTATTGGAGAAGTAATTACAAACTCACTTCCAATGTTTTCTGTAGATTACATGCTTTACATTTGACTTCAGATAAACAAGCCCAACCTGCTCTGGATAGAATAATAATTTGTTTAGCATTGATATATATATGTATATATACATTCTGTTCAGAATAAGACGAGAAATTCAGAAACAACTCTGGAGACAATTGCGTGACTAATTTATAAATGCATGACATCATTAAAAAGGACCTAGTTATGTTAGGACATTGGTTTGCTTTGTTTTGAATTACGTGCAAAGCTATACAAGGGATATCTGCACAAACTGTCCCTAATTTAGCAGTGTAAGGCTAGACGAAAAGTAGCTAGTTAGCGCCACTCACCGCCAACTGTTGGGCTACTCTTTTACCAACGAATAGTTGGATTGACAGTCAAATTATAACGACCCAACAGCCGAAAGTGTGAGCATATTTGGTGTGACGGGGATTCGAATCCACGACCCTCAGATTATGAATCGAATGCCTTAACCACCAGGCCAAGCTTTGCGCGAAATTCACAAACAAATAATCATTTAGTGTGAAAAGTTGAAAATTATATTATATATGCAGCATAGATGAAAAATTAGTTGTTTTATATATTGCAAAATCATTCATGTAGTAATTATTTTACCAATACACGAATAACCAAACTTCTTACTTTATCTTAAACAGCAGTACATACTAATGTCTAGGGGTTTCAGTAAAGCGTGTTCTCCAACACTGTTAGCCAATAAGCATCAATGATTTTTTCTCATTTGGATACCACACAGTTTTTGACAAATGTCACAGATAGCCTAGTTTCTTTGCGCCAATAAACACGAAACAACCGTTGACAAACAGTATCTATAGTATTTCACGGAGACGCAGACACGAAGTTAAAGAAAAACGTCTGACCTCTCGAATCTTATCCACGCCACATTGTGCTGTATACAATGGTCACGTGTGATGGTTCAAATCGTCATCTAAACACAATATTTACTGCATTATCTTGGAAACATTTGTATTATATGGTCACGTATTTAGTCCACTGTGTATCTACAAGTACGCTTTGGATAATGTTACTAATCTAGCTTATTCAACTATAAATTGCCTTTAAACAGTGATGTAGGAACGTCCCTGTAAGCAGATTAGTTAGTTATATGTTAAATACACAATATTTCCATAAACTAACACCGTGTTTAAAATTAGACAGTTAGTCACGTCCCTATAAGTTTATTGTTGATAATAGAAAACAGTGGCCCGTTAAATATATCTGTATATTTTAATTAGCCACGCTGTTGTAAGTTGACAAGTTATATAGTTTATTATGAAATTTAATGAGTCTATAAGACTTCTTATATTATATATATGAAACAACGTTACATTGTTATTTAAACAACTTAATACATCGATAAGATGACTGGTTACATTTAAATATGTAGTCAACGTTATATTGTTAATTATGTAACTTAATATGCCAATATATATATATATTATATATATATAGAATGATACTGAAGCAGTGGTAATATTATAATATCAAAAGAAGCAATAAGGTTGTGACATATGATGTAAACTTTGTTTTATTGTTAAGGAAAGAAAATAACAGCAACGCTTCCAACAAGAAAAGAAATTTTAAAGTCAAACTTTTTAAATAGTTTACTTTGTTACGCGGTTAAAGAAAGCTTCGAACTAGTTAAAATGCAACGTCTCCACATATACAAAAAACAAACACGAATTAAAATGGCTACATAAAGAAACAGATACGTCACGAACTTCTTGTGTCAGTTGTCAGAACGCTGATGTTGAAGTCGCTTGTTTGGTTTATTAATCTGTAATAGAAGCAAGGAGGGATTTGATGCAAAATATAAAATAGATGACAGGAACACAAGTCGTGCTTGTCAAACTTATTTACCTGTCTTGCTGGGAAGTTTCTTAGCTCAAACAGTAGATGCGAAGAGCCTTTACCATGCACGCGCTAATATGAAAAATAAAATAACACCGAACGACATGTTAAGAATGCTGTTCAGTTCGTTCAAGGCGATTATACGAATCTATATTTTATTATAGCTACGTTGACACATGTGTTTTGTTTTTCGAAGGAATCGGAATCGTAAATCCCTCATTCACGCTGTAATTAAATTGGAATATAAGATTGAGAGGAGACATTTAATCGATAAGTGTTAACACTTTGAGACGTAACTTAATGGAATAGATTATATGTGATTTTCCTCTTGAATTTACGTGAAAATGTGAATTATTAAACGTTGATAATGATGCAAAAGTATTTAAGACTTAAAGTAGATTTTCATTACTGGATTTGGTGTAAATATTAGGTATTTTAGATGTAGAAAATACTAAGCAAGATGATGACAAAGTTACAGATATGACTTTTCTTTGGAGGGTAATTTAATGAAATTTGTGGTGCTAAGTGTTAGAATTTTTATCGTAATTTATGATGTACGATAATTGTAAACAATAATGTTGTTTATAATGTACTACCTATAAGTATATAGATACAAACAAGACAGATTTTCAGTTCTAAACAAATAGGATTACTGTAACAAGAAGTAGATATGTGTATTATAAAACAACATAGAAAACAACCACCGTAACCATTAAATTAAGGATTACTTCTCTGTTAGTTTCAGAAGCCATTAAATGAAATATTTTGTTTGTTTTCTGAATCTCGCGCAAAGCTACACGAGGGTTATCTGCGCTAGCCGTCCCTAATTTAGCACTGTAAGACGAGAGGGAAGGCAGCTAGTCATCAACACCCACCGCCAACTCTTCAGTTATTCTCTTACCAATGAATAGTGGAATTAACTGTCACATTAAAACGCTCCCACGGTTTAGAAAACGAGCTTGTTTCTTGCGGTAGGGATTCGAACCCGCGATATTTGTGTTGCAAGTCAAGCGCCCTTACCATCTGAAAATAACTAGAGCTGTAAAATAAATGTGTTGGGTTTGAGTGTGGTTTATATGTTCCTAAGAAAAAGAACATTTTCTACCAAGTGTACCATTAAAATCCATTTATTCTACAGGAGTGTTTAATAAATAACCATTATATAATACAAGTGTGCCAGTGAAAATGTTAAAATTCTTCATCATCTTCAAGAATATTTAATAAATAGACATCATATTTTACTAAGTGTACCAGTGAAACTGTTAAAATTCATCATTTTCTATAAGAATATTTAGCAAATAAACATCATATCTTACTAAGCGTACCAGTGAAACTGTTAAAATTTATCATCTTCTACAAGAACAGATAGTAAATAAACATCATATCTCACTAAGTGCACCAGTGAAGCTATTAAAATTCATCATCTTCCGCAAGAATAGTTAATAAATAAACATCATATCTTATTCAGTGTACCAGTGAAACTGTTAAAATTCTTCATCTTCTACAAGAATATTTAATAAATAGATATCATATTTTACTAAGTGTACCAGTGAAACTGTTAAAATTCTTCATCTTCTTCAAGAATATTTAATAAATAGACATCATATTTTACTAAGTGTACATAAAGCTATTAAAATTCATCATCTTCTACAAGAATAGTTAATAAAGAAACGTCATACCTCATTAAGTGTATCAGCGAAACTGTTAAAATTCTTCATCTTCTACAAGAATATTTAATGGTGAAACTGAAGTTTTCGATGAAACAGTGCGTGATGGGCAAATTTGGTTGTAATTTTTGTGATCAGCAGCCAAAAATCTATAAGGAACATCCAACAGTGTTCAAGAAGCAAAAACTTTGTTGTGCAGTGTTATTACTAATAGTTATTACACATGATGGTTTATATATGAGTTTTATAAACTTACAAGATATATTGAGTCTTCTATCTGGTCTAGAACTGAATATTTTATTGATGGTCTAGGTCCAAAACGAACAAATTAATTATAAGTTGATATTGTTGCACCTCGCTTAAGTTATCGCTGTCTTTTCTTGGCTGGCCTCACACCGCTTGAAAGGTGATTTTCTACCGATGAAGATATTTAATCTCCTCGTTGAAATACTTACGTCCGAATTTAATTCACTAAAGTTGAACGGTTTGTAATATTCGAAATTTATAAACATTTCTTGTCAAATTATGTAGTTTTCCGATTAATAAGCGTTAATCACAATTATAGCTACCGAGACTTAGTGTATACTGACTGTAGATGACAAATAATAAATATCCCTTGGCATCTTGTGATGGTCTGCTTTTATATATTCTTGTGAGATTCTAGAACGTTAAACAATGTTCGAAAACACATAAACTATATATTGTTGATTCTTGCTGTGAGAATCTTCTTCAAATTTAGAGAATAGGCGATACTTGCGTTATACACATCCAACAGTATACGTCACATGCTTCAAACTGAAACAAACTTAGGTATTAAAATAAACGTGTAACGATAAATCTACTACAAAATAAACATGTGATTCTTTTCCACACAAACGTGCAGATGAAAATATTGTTAAAACAAATTTACACAAAGAGCTATCTGTGCTTTGCCTATCACGCGTATCAAAACCCGGTTTTTAGCAGTATAAATGTGTAGACATACCGCTGGAAGGGCGGGAAAAAAAAAGACGAACCATTTCGCTTTAATTTTTTTCATATACCCCTTACTGGTACAGAAAACAATACTGGTATATATATATATAAAACAAACAATGTGGTATTCTGGGTATATAATTAGATTTGAGGGAGGTTGGCAGAGATCTTTATGAGTAATAAAATTGAAGCGGGAATACGCTTAGTTTGTTTGGTTTGTTTTGAATTTCGCGCAAAGCTAGTCAAGGGCTTTCTGCGCTAGCCGTCCCTAACTTCGCAGTGTAAGACTAGAGGGAAAGCAGCTACCCATCACCTCCCTCCGCCATCTCTTGGTCTACTTTTTTACCAACAAATAGTGGGATTGACCGTAACAGTATAACGCTCCCACGGCTAAAAGGGGAGAACATGTTTGGTGCAACTCCTTAACCCACCTGGCCATGCTGGGCCTCGGGTGTACGTGAACCCCACACTTGGTATTACTGGCACACAAAAATATAACTTAATATGAAGCAAATAAGTATAATGAAAAAATAAAAATTTCAAGAAGACGCTTATTGTATAATATATGCATTGCACAGCTAGTTATAATAATACAGAAAGTTTTAATGCCACAAAACAATCTTCTCATAACCACCTATGTTACGTATATGTCGTTTTCTACTTGTCTTTATAATATTTCACATTAGGTTTAATTATTATTGTCTATATTGTGTGATTAATGAAGTTTACTAAGGTAAATTTTTGTTACATATTAAATATAATGTTTTACTACTGAGAGCAGTATAGTGACATTTGTCGCCAGAAAATTAACAATTGGATAAAGTAATATAATATTCGTATTTCTTACTTTTATTTACGGCAAAGCTATGACTAACGTTCCTAACTTTCGAGTACTGATCAGAAGGAAGGCACCCAGTCAGCACCACCCTACCACCCACCATACAATCAATTTGAAGAATTCTAACCAAACAAGCACGACTTAAAGTGCCAGGAATATTTGTTTTGTCTCACAAATTCGTATCCCCAACTACTTTTGAAAAGGTATTTTTATCCGGAAACCAAGTTAAATTGTAACTTTTTAATAACGAAGTATTTTCTCCTATTCTTTCTTCTAAATTTTAGCTATATCCGAATGAGTAGTTATATGAATCTTAGGGTCAGAATTGGAAATTTACGTTCTCAAAGATGCTAAAACCCAGGACAAGTTGTGTTACAACCTGGTCACGTCTAACTTGCTTTCACGCACACTGATATACCGAACCCCTTACGAACTGAATAATGTATCAATACTATTAAATTAGTTTCAGTATTCCCACAATCCCTAACATACCAGAACATAGAGTCTGATAAGCTTTAGAATGATGCAATTGTCCGTACTCTGTGAGACCTTAACTTCATGGATGAGGTGATGTCAGTAAACACAATTAGCTTGGTTGTTTGCAGGTTAACCATGTTCACTAGAAATACGAAACTATATAACGTAAAATATATGAAAGTAATGACATGAGATGTATACTATAATAACAAGTGCAAGGAATGTTTAGAACGAAGTATAATTTTGTTTTTATTAAGCCAGTCTTAGCAGATTTTATCAGTACTAGGGAAAGTATTTAGCTTTACTCAGGTTATTAAAGTGACATACTTTAGGTAACTCTATTATAAATAGTTATAGACGTCTCTAGACTTCACGTTGTCTAATCAACCTACGTAAAAGCCAGTGTGGACCACGTCACGCTTAATTTTAAATTTAAATTGTTTCTGATGATGAGAAACTCACTTGAAGTAAAAAAAACTGTCTCAAAACAATTGTTATGGGTATAAAAACATTTATTAAAATATCGTAAAGAAACCCACAAAAAGACTGTTAACCTGAAGATGACCTAAGGTTATAACTTTGTTCTCTACTATATTTTAATAAAAGTTTTAACACCCATACCAGCAGTCTTGAGATACATTTAAACTGTTTATAAATCATAGTATTTTATATCACCAACATTTTAAACAAACCTATTTAATCAACCCAGATGCTAAATTAGGAAATCAGCAAATATTTTATTCCAGTTTTATAGTTTATACATTACATTTTAATCTTTCAGTACATGGACTAACAACAATGTGAGGTTATACTTTTGTTGCTGAGCGACATAACATTAAAGCCATTGTTGGAATGTATTGTTGCCGATACGCACTGATTTCTTTATACGTTGTACACTAGGAATTGTTATTTAAGGGACCATTTCATTTCTATGTGTTTTGTCGCTTTCGTGCCTCTTTAAAAGGAGGGCATGCGTGCACGTACATGGATAATATGAGTAATAATATTCGGGTGCAGACCCTCAAGATCCACTTAGTACGAATGCCGAACTTCAGGTTTCTATGTTCTTTTCTCTCGGAGTTACGACGGTCACATTTTTTTTCTGTACGGTTTTTCTAGATTATTTACTCTTGGAACTATGGCAGTCACACATACACAGATATGTACGTAAGCACATAAATATATGCGTGTCTCTTTGTCTGTAATTTTTATTTCTTAATATAAGGAACTGCTTGTTTTCTCTGTGTTTTTTTGCTAGTTTATCTCATTAAAAAGATGCGCATGTGCAGATGACGTGGATAAGATAAGTATTAACACCAAGGTACAAACCCTCTGGGTTCATTTGTTTCGGTTGCAAAATCTCAGATTTCTAGGGTTTTCCCTCTTAATGCTATGGCGGTTGCATATTGTTGAGACTCAGCATGGAAGGGGGGCTAAGGTACTGGACTTGTAATCTGAGAGTCACGGGTTCGAATCCCCCTCACACCAAATATACTTGCCCTTTCAGCCGTGGGGGCTGTATAATGTAATGGTCAATCCCACTATTCGTTAGTGAAAGAGTAGCCCAAGAGTTTGCGGTGGATGGTGATGACTAGCTACTTTCCGTACTCTAACCTTACACTGCAAAATTAGGGATGGTAGCGCAGATAGCTCTCGTGTAACTTTGTGTGAAATTTAAAACAAACTATATTAAGCTATTACGTTTGTCAAGACAGATAAGAGATAAAATGAACAAACTGTTACTCGTCTTTCTGTCACAGAGATAAATTATTCATATTGTTTCGTGTTCTTCCGTTCAGAAGAATAACAACAAAATAAATTCAAAATATATCGTTTCCTTTCGTGTACACTGGTATTGTACTAACAATATCCAGACTGTGTGGCATCTTTTTATGAGCAAAAGTAAAGTATTCATAATGTGTTATTTATTCCTGTAAAGACAGATAAAAAAAAGAATTAAAATTTATTCACGTTCCTCTGACAAGACAGTAAAGTGTTTGAACCGTGTTGTCTTCTTGTATCAACAGAAATCAAGTATTTGTAGTATGTCTTTTTAATGTTGTTAAAGCAGGTAATATATTCAAAGTGTGTCTTCTACTATTAACACAGATAAAACATTAAAACTGTTGTTTCTCCCATCTCCTAACACATATAAAGTACTCAGGCCTTAAAACTCTGTCGTTACTCTCCGAACGGCTAGTATGGGTATCAACATTTTTATTAATAAAGCAGAGAACAACGTTTCGATCTTCCTAGCTCAACTTCAGGTATCTCAGAACGACTGGTATGGGTATTAATAAAGTTGAAAAGATGACCTGAAGATGAGCTAGGAAGATCGAAACGTTGTTCTCTGCTTTATTAATAAACGTCTTAATACCCATACCAGCCGTTCTGAGACACCTGAAGATGACCTAGGAAGGTCGAAACGTTGTTTTCTGTTATATTAATAAAAGTGTTAATATTGTTAATACCCATACCAGCCGTTCTGAGATGACCTAGGAAGGTCGAAACGTTGTTCTCTGCTTTATTAATAAAAGTGTTAATACCCATACCAGTCGTTTTGAGATACATTTTTATTTCAAGTTAGTTTCTCGTGATCAAGATGATGATAATTGCTTACACATCGTGAAACAGTTAGAAAAGTAACATGTATATTGTATAACATCTTGTTTGGTTACCAGTCGTGTTAAAGATGTTAGGTTTTTAGAATTGTCATATTCCTTCATCCAAATATAAAAGTCGAATAAAAATGCGTTTTTTAACACACAATTTAGTATTATTTTTTCAGCATACACAAAATTAATGCGCTATGCTTAAATATCTTTAACATGGACCAAATAACACATTATTTTTATACGTTAAATCGTATGTAATAACTAGAAGTGTAGTGCCATTTAATGAACACAAAAGCTTCAAACAATTCGAATATTTCTGACTGAAAACATTTTAAGGTGACTAATTTCAATAATGTAACAGACAGAGCTCTTGATTATACAGAAGGTTGAGCACATTATATTCAAATTACTTTGAATAAGCAACTCAGAAAATCCCTTGGCAACCACAATCGATATAAAGTTACTGTGAGATGATATGTATTAGAAGTACATTTTGACATTTACAGTTTACACGTAAACTGTAGATATTTTAATATGAATGTGGAACAAAATCTTCAACTTACAGGTATGTTTTGAATTTCGCGTAAAGCTACACTACGGCTATCTGTGCCAGCTGTCTCTAATTTAGTTGTGTGAGGCTAGAGGAAAGGCAGTTAGTCATCACCACCCACCGCCAACTCTTGGGCTACTCTTGTACCAACAAATAGTGGGATTGATCGTAACCTTATAACGCACCCACGACTGAAAGGACGAGCAAGTTTGGTGTGACCGGGATTCGAACCCGTGATCCTCAGGTTACGAGTCGAACGCCTTAACCCACTTGGCCATGCCGAGCCTACAACTTACAAGATACGTATTATAAAGTTTAGGCCTATTGACATATTTTGACATGATAAGTGTGAAGTCGTAGATGATTGATTAATTTCGGGAAGGGCATGTAACAGCCTTTTCCAACCCAAATTATTGATACACTGAGATCACAAAGAGGTATTCATATCGTAGATTTGTATATGGATATTCCTAATACCAGCTTGAATACCAGGAATATGCGGAAAGAAACGTGCAACAAGTCATATCTCAACCATGATAGGCAATGTGCGGCGTATTGTAAGAACAGGTGAGATCCACCACTATAAAGATCAACGGTAAAAGCTGTCCACGTACCCCAGACAACAGTACACAACATAATCAAGAGTGATCTCTGTGAAATAAGCCACATAAACTGTATATAGTTTCCACAACATATCCGTTCAACCGTCGCGTATCCCAAACAGCTGCCGAATGGAATGGGTATTCATGCTTTTCTATGCTAAGACATGCTGGTCAAGTCGCCGGACGTAAAGCGATTGTACTACCGAAACAAGGGTTGGAAGCCTTTTTTCTTCCACAATAGGAAGATTATGGATAGCATCAGAGAGAGAAGAAGCGTGATTTGACTACAATATCCTTACAACGTTGTCTTCTGCAATGGAAACTCCGCTACAACACTATTTTCAAGATGTAAATCGCCAGATAGAACATGACCGGACGTAGCGAAATAGACTGTAACGACATAGCGAGACTCTAAAATCATTTTAATATAACGTACCTAACCTCTGAACTCTTGAAACAGTTCGGGAAAGCTAAATGTTTCTGGAAAAAGTGAAAAAGAATTAATATTTAAACTGTAAACTGTAGTTTAAAAACAAAATAAAATTCTTAATGTAAAACACATAATAACCATTTATTAAAATTTTGACCATACTTCTTTGACATTTATTATACATACTAATTAAATAAAAATTACCAAAACTGATGCTAAGAATATTTGTCATTGATTTATGTTTTTTGTAACTTTTTATGTATTTTAATATTATGACCAAAACTTCTAAACGTTATTACAATAGCAGGTCTTCCCCGGTAAAACTTTGTGCAGTGAGAACGATCGTTAAAAGCTTGGCAGAAACAATATAGTTACATGCCACGTGTGTTCCATGCTAGTGTCAGAAGGAAACACCTCCAAAGTTTGTCGGTGAAAAAAAACCCAACAAAAACAGAGAGTCACACTATGTAGTCGTCAAGGCAGCAGCTAACTAACTACGAAGTAGACACGAGACATCCAAGAGCGTGGACTAGTGCGCCACCTGGTGAGAAGCCATCTCTTTACGGGGCGGGACCAGGTCAAGAAGGAGGAAAGGAGGTAGGTAAGGGCGGAGAATAGACTGTGAAATATTGCGGTTAGTAACCATAATCAGATAACCTGGTGGAGCGGGTTGAGGTTTAAATTCATTATATGCCAGTAGTGACTAAGCAATTCATAAAAAACACTTGAAGCAAGACAAATAAAAGTTTGAAATTATAATTAAAACCAATAACTGGAAACGTGATATACGTTTCGATTGAATCTAATTCTTCGTTGGTTTAGTGGGAATCGTTCCATAACAACAACAGAACTAAAACATTTATAAAATATATTATCTGAATTTGTCACAACAAAATACCATATCTGACATCTGATCAAACTTGTGGTTATTCTGTTGAATTAAGTTACGATAAAATGACGCGGGTTTATGTTATTGTATATTGTCGAAATAATTAATCCAAAAGTGTAGTATGTTTGTGCAGTATAGTAATGCAGTATATATATTTTTTTTTTCAATTTTTATCTAGCAATTAAAAAAAGACAAAGTTATCGTTTGAAGAAAATCTTATTTTCCTAATTTTTTTTAGACAGATAAATGAAATTTTGAGGAATAATTTCAAAATGAAATTATGAAGAGATAATTCTGTGTTTTTTTAAATTTCGTGGAAAGCCACACGAGAATTATTTGCGGTAGCCGTCACTAATTTGGTAGTGTAATACTAAAGGGAAAGTAATTAGTTACCGTCACTCCGCACTAACTCTTGAACTACTCTTTTACCGACGAATAGTAGGATTCGAACCCGCAATTCTCATAGTAATAGTCGAGCGCCCTAACCACTTTACCGTTCTAATATTTTATTATGAAGTTTCACTAAATCGGAATTCAGTTGTTTTTCCTAGTTTTCTGTGTGAACTGTTTAAAAGTGAATCTTTAACAGATGTGAATTATTAGATATTAACGTTCTCTTCATGTTTAACTGAGATTATCAGTCACAGAAATTATTTCATTAATATTATATAACTGTTTCTAACAATATTTAAATCATTCGGGAAGTATATTGATACAAATTTATAGCTTACAATATGTATCGGCCTTTTGTTTCGTATTTGCACTTTACGTGTTAAGGGCAACGTGTTTAAAACACATATTCTTAGCATGTATCTGTCGAGTTACTTTTTGTTGAGACAAGAACCTGTATTTACTATTGCTGCGAATGTTTAACAACGAAAAAGATATTTGAATAGCGCCTGGTGTCAAACTCCGCACCTTTCTCAAGAGTTTGCCGTTCTCCAGTTATGAAAAACGGCAGGCTTCAAAATTTGTTCAGTTTGTTAAATGCAAACAGAAAAATAAGGGGGGAGGCAACTATATGAGTCATTCTACATTGTTTTCATTTTTTGCCAAGGAAAATATTCAGCAGAGGTAAGGAAAGCACTTGTTACAAAAACTTTTCTATGTTATTTACGTGGTGGGAAGTCTGCGAGTTTATAACACTAAACATTCGTTAGAACGCAGATAGCTGACTCACTGTGTATCTTCGTGTTTAACAACAAAGAAACAAAACAAACAAAAGGATAATTACTGTTTACGGGGGATGGAGATTAAAATATGAAGAAAGTTTTTATCTAGAATAAAATAATTTTCACGTTTTTGAGATTATCATGTTTAGAAAGAAGGAGGTTAAGTAATAACAAGAGTCGAATTACATCATGAATATAGAATGGACTTTTTTCAAAGATGATATTTTCTAAGTATGTAGTTTTAGCTAATATTTTCAAAAATCTTTTGTATAAATGATATGTCGGTTCCTTTTATTTGTTTGTTTTTATTTTTACTTGTACAATATAATAAATTGTAACTTAAATGATACATTCATAAGTTTGTTAAATTAAATCTCTGTAACATAACCGTGGTTTCAGTAACTGAAAAGAGAAATTAACATTGTTGGCTTAACTTTTCGAATAACATCGATGATGTTAATTCTTATCAGTTCTGCACCTGGCGGGCTGCTGCTTATTATTGTGAAACATACTTTTCAAACAATTAATCTGGCTAAAATCGTCTTCATTGGTTCTGTGCGGTAAATGTATACACATTATTATAGCTTGTAATTTGAACTTGCATATATTATAGGAAAAGGGTAAATCGCAAACTTTCTATTAACATGTTAAAATCCCTTTTCCCTAGACTAACCAGTAATGGTTTTATCTAACATTAAACAATAGCGATATTTTCTGACATTAAAATCATTTTCACGAAGTTAAACAATGATGATACTTTTTGATATTAAAATTATTTTCACGAGATTAAACATCGAAAACATTTATAACAATAAAATCGTTAGTGTTAGGCTAAACTAAAACTGTATAATTTCATAAATAAGGTTCTCTTTTCACACGATTAAGCAGTAGTGGTATTATTCATTACCAAAACAATAATTATATATTTATAACACTAAAAATATATTCAGATGAGTTGTCCATGTGGTAGATCTCCGGAGTTGGGACGAGTGGGTTCAAATCCATAAGATTCCGTAGTATAGTCCTCTCATTTTAAGCTGGGAGTGTATTATAAGTGTGAGAGACAATCCATTAATGTGGACGTTGAATTGTTCGATGCTGTTTCATTAGCTCAAAAATAAGGGACGGCCGTAGATAGCCTTAATAGCTTTGTCATATATTTTTATAATACAATAGTGTTCACAAGGATAAAGAGATCATTTTATATTGTTTCATAAACAATTGAAAAACTAGTGCACCTAATCATTGTGATATGACTCACACTATGGTGCAGATGTCTTTTTTACAGAGCTCTCACTCAGTCCGTGGTAGATTTAATGCTTTTGTTATATGTCGATTACAACCCAATGGTTAGTATGCCGGACTGTGTACCATCAAGTCTGTGTTCTAATATTATAGCTCCATGGTTAGCGTTGTGGATTGTGTATCATCAAGTCTGTCTTCTTAGGTTAGCGTGTCGGACTGTGGATCATCGAGTCTAAGGTTATAACCCCATGGTTAGCGTGCCGTATATTTCATCACAAGAGAACAAGTGGTACACAGTGAATAACGTTCCAAACTGTGCATCTGTGATTTGCGTCCTTTTACCAAAAACAAATAGTGCTCCGCACATTGGAGCCATGGGTACATTATAAGGATAACAATCGAATCTCAATATTTGATTAGACAAGAGTAGCGCAATTATTGACACTGAGCGCTGTTGGTTTGTCTCCTTCCTTCTTGTGTATCAGTTCCTTTACAAAAAGGAAGGAAGTAACAGTCGTTGAATGCCAAACTTTTCAGCTAAAAATGACCTTCACAAAATTTAAGGTTAATGTTATTTTTATGCTATTAAAACCAGTTAAAGTTAACTTATAGTAGTATTTTATTATTGAACCGCTTTAATAAGACTTAACAATGGTAGTTTGTTTATAGATAAGCGAAAAGCTATACAATGGGTTACCTGTACTTTACTCCCTATAGGTATCGAAATCTGGGTTCTAACGTTATAAGTCCGCAGACATACTGCTGTGCCACTGGAGGGACAACAATAGTAGTACTTCAATCAACTGTAAGAACAACGCTCATTCTTAACATTGAAAGCCACTTTAATTAGGCTAGACAATAGTTATTTTTAACACTAAAACCAGTTTCACAAGATAAAACAATAGCGTATTTGTTAACATTACTACCACTTTCACAAAGTTAAACAATGATGTCATAATTCAATATTAAGTCATTTTTTCACAAAATTAAACGCTTCCTTAACCGCCTGGCTATGCCGAGCCTCGACACATATGTAATGTTCATTG
The DNA here is from genome assembly GCA_011833715.1 of Carcinoscorpius rotundicauda. Taxonomy (NCBI): domain Eukaryota; kingdom Metazoa; phylum Arthropoda; class Merostomata; order Xiphosura; family Limulidae; genus Carcinoscorpius; species Carcinoscorpius rotundicauda. The sequence goes on from CM022395.1 coordinate 57,724,111, forward strand.
AAATACATATAATCGTATATCGAAAGAATACTGCATATATTATTGTTTGATATTAAATATATTACAGGTGATGATTCGAATTTACACACTATGTATATTTAAAAATTTAAGAAGCACATTTGTTTGTACCTATAAATAAATATGTATGTATATTATTGCTATATGTGTTTTTTGTTGTTGTTTATATACAGTTAAACCTATAAGTTAAAATTAATATTCGAAAATGTTAAGGCATAATTTTCTTACCTTTCTAGATAGCTTCTTTATTATTACCATCACGAAGTTTCCAAGATTATTCTCCTCATTTCGATGGATTTTAAATGACTGCAGAATTAGTAACGAATACAAACGAGAGAGAAAACAAAGTAAGAATCCAATTCGCGCGTATTAAAGTATTCTATTTATTTTTGGTTTGTTTCGAATTTCGCGCAAAGCTACTCGAGAGTTACCTGCGCTAGCCGTCCCTAATTTAACAGTGTAAGACTAGAGGGAAGGCAGCTAATCATCACCACCCACCGCCACGGATCGACCGTAATATTATAACGCCTCCACGGCTGAATAGGCGAGCATGTTTGGTGTGACGGGAATTCGAGCTCGCGACCCTCAGTTTATGAATCCAACGCCTTATGTCTGCGGACTTACACGCTAAATCCGGGTTTCGATACCCGTGGTGGGCAGAGCACAGATAGCCCATTGTGTAGCTTTGTGCTTAATTCAAAACAACAAACAACAACCAACGCCTTAATCACCTTGCCATGCTGGGCCACATTCTATTTATTATTTTTTTTCTGCCCCATACAGACTGTCCTACTCCTCATTTTTCATCTACATTTAACTTACCTTAACAAGTGAGTATAAACAAGCATTTTGCCTCATTCGTAAGGTCAAATGTGTAACAGAGGAACCCATTTGATTATAAAGCTTGTTAAATAACGGTACATTGCACCCACTACGTGTTAGTTGTTGGATAACTTGCAACGTTTCAGTTATTGTAATGAAAATAGGAAGGTACATATTGCATTATTCGTTTCACCATTTGTCATTGGGATATATGTGTTTTGAAGAATCCTTTATTTCATAAGTAATTTTACACACTTAGAAAGCCCATAACTGGGCTTAACATAGTGTGTAATTATACATATGCTATTTTGAGTTATCTCTTACGTGCTTACTACAATAAACCTGTGTTTAAATAGGATTTCAGAAATATGTAACATTAGCGCTAATAATTTATTATTGCGAAATATTAGTAGCAGACATACCGACTAAAACAATAATTAAAAGAGAAACACAATCTATCAAACGATTGGTCACTTGTCATTGCGTTATAACCGTTACGAGAATTTCGTGACTAATGGTTGACCCTGAAGAAGGACAAATTGTTTGTTGTTTTTTAAGTTCACGCAATGCTACACGTGGGATCTCATTTCTCCTACCGCCGATTCTTGGCCTACTCTTTTACCAACAAATAGTGGGATTGACCTTCATATTGTAACGCCCCCCACAACTGAAAGAGTGAGCATGTTTGGTATGACCGGGATTTGAACCCATGACCCTCAGATTACGACTCGAGCACCTTAACCACATAGTTATACCGGGCCTTAGGACAAATTAAAAGAACAAGACTATAAGTTTTTCAGCTAACAGTTCTCCCGCAATAAAGGAGAGAAAGAAAAATAATGGAAGAATAAACGCACTATGATGCTTGTTAACAATTTTATTTAAAATTATTTTGAAATTGTGTCTATCATGTCTTGTTGAACCTGGCGTGCGTTTTTATTGTAATGGATTGTATTATACTGTGGAAACCAAAATCAGTTGCAGCTCCTTACACGAAGCTGATTGGATAAATATTAGCATTCTAGGGGCCCGGCAAGGCCAAGCGTGTTAAGGCGTGCGACTCGTAATCTGAGGGTCCGGGGGTTCGAATCCCCGTCGCACCAAACCTTTCAGTCATGGGAGCATTATAATGTGACGGTCAATCCCAATATTCGTTGGTAAAAGAGTAGCCAAAGAGTTGGCGGTGGGTGGTAATAACTAGCTGCCTTCCCTCTTGTTTTACACTGATAAATTAGGGACGGCTAGCGCTGATAGCCCTCGAGTGGCTTTGCACGAAATTCAAAAAACAAAAAAAGAAGCGTTCTGTAGTGGCTTTTGTTCACACGAACTTAGAGCGCTAAACACCTAAGATTTGCACATAAACAGTTCAATTACAAATAGCAACGGTTTCTTCGAACACGTATTTGTATTACATATTTTCCTGTTTATTGTTTTTGTTTAATTCAACTTTTTAATTTTTTCGTTTTTAAATATGATGTTTTTCCTATGTTTTTGTACTACAGAATATCGTTTTAATAAACTCTGAAAACGGCTTGAATGGGTAATTACAAGTTTGATAAATTTCTCTCTATTACCTATTAAAACCGTCTTTAAACTATTTTTTTTCTCTTAAAGTGGTTTCCTTGTCATCAGAACACTGTTTTGTTTTCTTTTTTGTAATGATATATTTCACTCCGCCATTTTTCGTCAGCCTATTCATTTCTTTTTATGAATTTTATGTAACTTTTCTTTTATGCTGCTAAATATTTTAAAAGAAAATACTTATATAGACTTTTTAATAAGTTTGTTCTGTCTGGATTGTTTACTAGACTAAATTCAATTGAAATTTCAGTAATCTTATGGCTTGTCCAATAGTAAACTAATAAATAAGAAACACAACGTTAAAATCGCTGCCCGCTAATACAGCGTTAAGTTTTCGGCTTTACAACGCTAAATACAACGGGTCGATTCCCCTCCGTGGGCTTAGGAGATAACTTCATGTGGCTTTATTATAAGAAAAGAAAAACACACACACGTTAAAATCGATGCACAATTAAAAATATCAGGACTATATTAAAATATTTTAAATTGTGTATCGAGTTTTAACTGTGTGATTCTTATTTGTTATCATAACACACATGTGTCAAGAAAATGATATATATACTCGTAAGAGTAACGTCCATTTAAAAAAAATAAGTAAGGTGTTATCATGCTTAAAAATATCTTTGTTCTAAAATGGACGAAATAAAACATAGTAGATTACAAAAGACTATTAAAATGTAACATTATCTATACATATATGTGAGTATTAATTTAAATACAGTTTAATTTTGAAATTATTAAACATTAACATTATATGTACATATAAGTGTGTATTGATAATTTAAATACAGTTTAATTTTGAAATCAACGGCAGTATTGTACTTCAAGGCATTGATTAATTAGCTGCAAAAATATTAAGATTAAATCAGTAGTCATCTAATTCAAACGTTATGGAAAATCAAACATTTCAGTAAACACTTAAATGCTGTGTGATAAAAACATCAACAACATTGCAGCTATAACTTGCCAGAAAAAGCAGGAGAAAAGTAGGTGAAAACCTCCAGCACTGTAATTAACTTTACAGGCAAATGCCAAATTATTTAATTTTTTGTCCAGACAACGCGAGCGAAAACCTGAAGCCACAGAGTGTTAAACACAAAACTCCACAATGGGGTCTCAGTGCTGCGCTCACCCTAACGCTTGAGTCTTATAATATATGAATAATTTCTCATAAATAAATCAGAATAAAAGCCAGTGTCAGGCTTCGTATTGCAAAATAAAACTACAGAGTGGGAATGATAGAGGTGTAGTAGGAGTAGATGCTGCTTAACAACGAAGTGGGGATACACTTTTGTTTTTATTCGCAGTTCTCAGAGTTAAATGTAAATTGGATCGTAAAAAATTAAAGACGGATACGAGTGCCAAAACTCACTTATCTTAAAGACGTTAAACTACAAGCAACTAACTAATAGTAGGAAAACTTAAATAAAAGAGTTAAAGCTCAAGACATTAGAATAAAATTAAAACCAATGAAATGAGTTTCATTTCTCTCTAACATTTTAATTTGCTGTTGTTGTTGATAATTTAGTTTTTACAGTACGCCGCATAAAGTTTTTACTAAATGTATAAGCTATCTAATAATTGAGATAGCTAAAATCTGACTTTTTTACATTTAAAATAAATAAGTAATAACAGAAGTAAAGAGCTCAGAGAAACATAAAGCAAGGATAACAGCGAAAAAAAATTAAATAAAATTTAGAGAGAGGGGATTAACGCAAAATAAAAAACACAGCTTTAATAAGTAGCATGGTCATGAAAATTTTATGTCGCTAGGTGGCGTGGTCTGCCATGAAAATGTAATGTCACTATAATGCCACTGTTATTTAGGAAGCTATAGTATTAGTCTCAGATAATAAAGGTGTTTTACCTATAACCAAAAACGCCCTAATCATCACATACCGCAATTTTAAACACAACTTAACTTACACTAAATCACGTGCTTTGTCATGGCTCAAGTGCCACCCTCTAGGTCATCCACTTTTAAACCAGTACAACCCACACCTGACAGTTATCACATATAAATAACATAAATGTGTTCTGGAGATAAACATATTGTCCATAAACTCATTATACATATAAAGACAGAAAAAAAACTTTGATATTCAATATGTCCTATTAACGTCATTTTAACATGTATATGTTCGCATGCCAAGTTACTCTTCTGTTAAACTTATGAAAAATAGAAAAACCCACTCAGTAACTAAAGATGTTTTTATTTTACCAAACAAATACTATGGAACCACTGCACAAACTTCAAGGAAGATGGCCTAATGGTTTTATTTTTATTATAATAGTTATTGTTTTACACGACAGAATATTTCTCTAAATGTGTAAATTTTGGTGGGTCACTAGTTATCTGGAGAGTTTATAATATGATTTCAGAGTTCGAATCCCCTAATTGACTCAACTTATATATCCTAGTGTGCAGCTTTGTGCTTAAATAAACAAACAAAAATATTTAATTTCTAATCTGTTTTTGGTTCCAGAAAGACCAACATGAAAAATACTTCCTGTTTGCATATATGTATTAATTTTAATTATCTAATTATTAATAATTACACTATACTGAGTTTCAGTCTGTCCAGTATCACGTTCTGTTCAACGAAGGAAGTCATATAATTAACTTTCAACATCGATAACTGCTTTACTAAATACCAAACCTACACATTCCCTTGTCATCATCTGAAGCCTGGCATGTCTATTTTGTTAAGGCGCTCGACTCACAATCTGAAGGGTTCGAATTTCTGTGACACCAAACATACTCGCTCTTTCAGCTGTGGGTGCGTTATAATGTAACGGTCAATCCCACTATTCGTTGATAAAAGAGTAGCTCAAGAGTGGGCGGTGGGTGGTGATGACTAGCTGCCTTCCTTTTAGTCTTACACTGCTATATTAGGAATGGCTAGCGCAGATATCCCTCGTATAGCTTTGCACGAAATTCAATAACAAAAACAACAACAACAAAAGTCATCACATGTTTTATCAGAAGAGACAAGAGATACTGTCATTAGTCTCAGCAAAGAACACTCCCAGACTATTTCTTTCTATATTCTTTCGATTCTTAAGAGATTTGGCTAATCGACAGACGGAAGTGATCTGTGTCACTTTCAGGACATCCAGTGCTACTGTTGTTTTAGTTTTATTAGTTTTTCTCTTTATTTATCCCACCTCAATGAGGGGGTATGAACAAAAAATACAACAAATAAAACAGAAATTATTGGATTAATATGGAATGAAAATTAGACAGATTACCATGCTGGACTTTACCACAAAGTGAATAAAAGTCAGTAAAAATTAAAAGTGGTAATTATGAACATCAGGTAATCTACTAAAAATGACAATTTATACATATAAAACATTAGCAAAAAAATTGAAAAGACAGTTCAATTAAAGAAGAATAACTTATCTTAACAAAGGACATAAGTAATAACCCTGGGCACCTTGGTTTACCAAGGTGCCAACATAAGAATACATATAATAAAATACATTTAACGAGTTATGCAACAAACATCTATGATAATGGAGATAAACATATTTGCGTACACGTACTTTAAACATTGAACGTAAATGAATGTCCCTATGACTTGCCAAACAAACAGAGCGAGCAGAGCATATAACCTCTCTTGTCAAGCTGGTAAACTTGCAAACATAGTGGAATAGTCGAGAGCTTTTATTTGAGGTCATCCAAGTACCATAACAATTCCCAAATCATTTTTAGTGTTTAGCGTACTTTACGGGAAAGGAAAGGGGAAGATTTGCATTGGTTTGGTTTTCCTATCAATGAAAGGAAAAGTTTCCTCACGAAAAACTTTTACAGCAATATTTATATCAGAAGTTGATTCCTACATGTAAACTGTCCGCTTCAAGCAACGAATAATAAACTGTTGGAATTCTAAACTAAGAAAAAAACACACATGAAAACTTATTATCAAAGAAACAACTGTGTACTTATATTTCTCTCTCCCTTGGTAAATAAACCATACCTTCAAAACTGCCCTCATTTTCGTAGTGTGTAATTTTTGTCACAGTTTTGAAGATCTACAAGGCAGAAATTTTAGTTAAGATATAGCTTTGATTTTTATGAATTGTACGCTGCTCCTAGTAAGATTTCATGACTCATGATTTCACCACATGTCTATTTCTCTCACAGTGTTCGTTTTCGTAGTAGCTGTTGTCTTTTTGTTATACTTTCGTGACTTATACCAGTTGTGGATGGAATTCACCTCGCCCATATGCACGAAGTTACAATAGAAGTTATGATTATTGGTTGCCACATATTTCACGCGCCTCGACCTCTCAAAAAATATCAATCATTTCAGAACAAAATCAGGTGTAAAAAATTTCCCTGGGTTGTCAAAAACTAAGGGAAATATAAATCATTAACTGGGAATTGTGTAATTAGTAAGAACTTCTATTCAAAGCAAGCTACCTACACAGATCAAAACTAAATACATATATATATTCAGTAATGAGCAGAGCTAATTAAATTTATTGTTCAAACTGTATAACCTATAGAGACAATAATGCATTGTTTCATCATCTTGCTGTTAACGTTATTTTAGCCTGTAAACCCAATGACGTATCACGAGAATGGGCTAGCTCAAAGCCCTAGGTTTTCACAAAGCTCCTATATTCCTATACTAAGCTAACAATGCAAATTAATCATTATAATAAAAATAAAATAAAACTTACTATACTATAGAATAATAATTAAAATAGAATGATAAAGACAAAGACGAAAATGGGAATAATAAGAAATAACAATATATATTTTAAATATTGTAATCAACAATAAAAAATTACAATTGTTTAGGCCAATGTCCAAGTAAAATCTATTACACAACAGAAAACAAATTCTACTTGACTTGATGAACTTAGTACTGCATCCACGAAGAGAGCTGACAATGAAAAATAATTTGCATGAAAATAGATAGTATTGATGATAAATAAATAACTGCTATATAATGTGAAGAACTGAATAGTGGCCAATGATAACCCAGGCGCGGCATGGCCAGGTGGTTAAGGCATTCGACTCGTAATTTGAGGGTCGCAGATTCGAATCCCCGTAGCATCAAATATGATTGCCCTTTCAGCATATGGGGCGAAATAATGTACGGTAAATCCTATTATTCGTTGGTAAAAGAGTAGCCCAAGAGTTGGTGGTGGGTGGCGATGACTAGTTGCCTTCCCTCTAGTATTACACCACTAAATTAGTGACGGCTAGCGCAGATAGCCCTCGGGTAGCTTTGTGCGAAATTCAAAAAATAAACAAACCAGCGACACCCTTTTTTCACTTCACATGCAAGTGTTTAGGTTTTTCTCATTGTGACTAGAAAGCAAGTTCACACCAATAATATGTTTGAGGTAGTAATGATAAAAATAACCCAAATGAGTTATAATAAATATAATAATTTTAATGAAAGTACGGGGTATACACTATGTAATAGTCAATCCCACTATTCGTTGGTAAAAGAGTAGCCCAAGAGTTGGCGATGGGTAGTAATAACTAGCTGCTTTCCCTCTAGTCGTACACTGCTAAATTAGGGATGGCTATTGCAGATATTCCTTGTGTAGCTTTGCGCGAAATTCAAATCTACGCCTAAATAATTATTGAACAGATGACTATGAGAATATAGCTCTTGTGTAGTTTTGCGCAAAATTCTGAAGCAAATAAGTAAAAGTTTAAAGACACTGTTTCAAAGCGAATCTGCGCTCTGTCCATTGTGGGTAATCGAATCCATGATTTAAGAATTGTAGTCCGTAAACGTAACGGTGATCCACTGGGAGACTTTAAAAACAAATAGAATATCCTAACTACATTTTGTGCGAATAAAATTGTATTACTTGCCTTTCAAGTAGAGATTTACATCAAATGAAGAAAATTGCGGCACTTTTAACACGCCTTTGATTATTTATGTATATTTACAGTTATTTTGAACGAATGCTGTGATTGTTTGTGAATAAACAGAAAACGAAAACGTTTATTGAGCGTTGCAACCTACAGTTCTGGACTTCAAAAAGTTTTATTATGTTTAATATAGAGCTTTACACTCTTCCTGTTTCCAGCTATTTAAACTCAAAGTGTACTTCCAAATCTAGCATTTCGGATATGCAGCCGTCCCTACTTCCTTGTCATCAAACAACAAAGAACATGGATGTGAGGGTGTAGTAACTACTACAAACGAAACGAGTTAGCGTGGGAATAAGTAATAAGAAGTCGTAAATGGAACTGTAACGCTCTACCTCCAAGAGAGACCTTCCCTCTTGTGGTGAGAGTAAGACGAAAATGTTTAGAGGAATAACAATAATGGATGTAGAAAAACAACATGTATTCATAATAAAACATAGGTTAGGGAAGTAAATCTATTCAGAGAACGATAAATCACTTGATAGAAAGTAACTGTGTGAAGCCTTTGGAATAAAGCGGTGTGAGAAATGGTAGCATTTTCTGTGTGGTTATATATAGTACTATAAAACATTCCACAGAAAAACCTTTTAGATATATTAAAATACTATAAGAAATAACCCATGAAAAAGAGTTAACTATGAACTAACTGAATAATATGTGTTTTCTTACAGCAAAACCACATTGGGCTATCTGTTGAGTACACTGAGGTGAATCGAACCCCTGATTTTAGCATGTAGATCCGTAGACTTACCGCTGTATCAGTGGGGGAAACTGATACAGCGGTAAGTCTACTGAGTAATAGACAGCTCGTTAGCTTATATTCTGGGGTATCTGGATATCTTATAACAAACTTGGTTCACCATAGAATGACTGACACGACTCTTTAAATAGAATACTTATGTTCCTTTTATTTTTTAATGTTGATTTTTCCGTGACTGAGGATTTGTTCGTTAATTATAAAATACCTACATAAGAGTTTGAAACTTCTACTGTAACCGAACCGTATCTAAATCTTTAAAATTTGATTTTTCAACACAATGTGAGCGTAACGTTATGCACTGTTCTGTTGTACTTGCATCAGAGTGACTTCGGATAAATAGAAATATTAGACGTATTAACGATAAACTGTGCATATATGTTGTTTTTATTTATATTGGGTAAACTACCTTTGTGTACGATGCTCATAGTGTAAAATAGAAATAAAATTATTTTTGGATAAATAGTTAGAAGATGTCTGTTTCAAAATATACTGTACGTAAATATATTCAGAATAGGATCAGAATGAAGTAAGATAAAAGGATGAACTTGTGAAATGCATTTTCAGAAACTTCGAGTATATATATTTCTTATTCAATATATTTACGCCATTATAATAACTGATACTTGGGGCAAGCAATGCATGATATTCAGTTAAGTAAAAAGAACTGAAACATAAAAAGTTAGAAAAGTTTAAAACTTACCCTGACACTATTACAATGACTTAAGTGATTAAATCATTTCACACATAGAATCACCTCAAAATTTGTGATCAATGTCAATGCTCTCTGTATGGTAGCTGTATTTATTGTTTTTATTAATATTATTTATTATTTTTATCCGAAAATATAAATTACAAATCTGCGCATATCTTACACGTTACATGTTCGAAGTATTAAAAATAACAATTTTCAACGAGCTTAAAAAAACACGCATTTTCACGTTTATAGGTTTAAAAAATTCTGAGTAATACGTTTTTAAAGTACAAAAACAGACACGTCACAGAGAAGGCAATTTTTCAGTGAAGTCAGTTCTTGGAATTAGATATTTTTATTTGACAGAATTCTAGTCGTTTCTACGACAATATACTGCTTTTCTCCATAGCTGAGTGTTTTGTGTTCAATCCTTTTGATCTGATACAAAGAAATTAGGTGTAAACTCTACGAAATTGGTTCCTTAAGGCCCAGAACTGAAGATAGTTGTTGTTTCTGTCTATGGGTTCTTTCGGAAAGTAGTTTCTTATGTATGGTAGTTTATTAGTAATAATAACAATAATTATTTCGTATATTTGCCAGCTTGGTCTGAAACTTTGACCTAAAAATGGAGTATTCTATTCAAGTTAAAATCCCCCCCTCCCGATGACAGAGGTATGAGGGTTTATAACGTTAAAATTTGTTGTGTAGCTTTATACCTAATAATAAACAAGTAAACAAACAAAATGTGATTATATATATATATATATATATACACTTTTGCACAATTAACCTGATTGCACGAAGTTTTCAAAATCTAGACCGCTATATTACAGCTAAAGAGCCTTGATTATCCTGACTGGAAATTTTTTCAGTCTGTTAGAAGACTTTCACTTATCCTGAGTTTATTGCCGTTATGACCTCTAGTTAAAGTCTTAAAATCTCTGGGGTTAACACCAAGTTACCAAACTAGTGCTAAGTAATATGTAATATTGGATACATTCTCAACTCTTAACGGTAAATTGTTTTTTACACATATAGAAAGACTCCTGATGATCACATAATCAGTGCTATAAGCATGAACATACCACTTTATAGCTAGCCAATGAAAGCTTATCTTTCGACCCAATGGCTTTAACTTTAAAATGATCTTAAGAATAGCTATAACTGTACTTATGGACACATGAGTTAGATTGATTTCAACACGAACAACTCATAATAATAGAAAATCTAGACTTAACCAACGAGGTTGAGTTTTGCACTGTTTTTACAATTTAAAATAACTACTAAATTTGTATCGAGATAAAAATAACATTTTAAAAACATTCAGGTGTGTCCACATCACAGAGGTTGACTATCTACATATTTACAAATGTTCTGCTCTCCATATCGAATCAAGAAATCTTCGTTTTTACATCTTCTACAACTAGATCTTATCTCATACCGAGGAATGCAGAAGAAATGAGTTTTATATTTTTGTTGCAGACTATACATGAACGCATCGTGATCCGTAAACTATTATGGAAGTCTGATTGATAGAAAAAAAACACCACATGTTGCGCGTGTCAGAAAATGTATAAGACTGTCTTTCTTAACCGTGTTATTCAAGTGGCAGTTGCTTATGGTTCAGCACTTTAGTTAAGGTTTGCAATAAAAAAAATAATAATCTTTTAAGAAAGATGTAGGCTGCAAGGATCCAGCGGTGTTATTTGGATGATTTTTCGCCCTATCGATCCCAAATCGGACCAAGACCTCGTGGGGACAAAGCTTAAGTCTATACAATAGCTAAGCCTAATCTCGCTTTGCATGCAGAGCATTAACCCTATAAGCCAAGAACTTGTACTTCCCAAACAAGGCTACTCATAATCAAAGCCACGGATTGTAAAGCTTGCTTAAGAAACGATAAGAGTGAGAAGGACCACCCTCTTAGGGAGGGGGTGAACCCCACAAAAAAAACATGGTAATCCACCAGTCTGTGATTTTCTTTGAACTGTTTTGTGCATTTCTTAATCAAACAGTTTCAACATAATTCTATTTGTTATACGGGTATTGAACTTGATGTTTTGTGGTAAACGAAATATCTAGAATTAATGAATTTTAAATGAGTATTTTTCACTTTGAGTAATAGATATTTGGAATTTTTCATATTTGCTGAAGACGTTATTCCATTCACTCGGTTAGTATTCTATTATCGCCTGACAAGTAATATTATCTTCTCGTTGCAGTCTAACACACCACCAGAATATAATTATTCAGGACAACAAATATATAAGCGATTGAATGTCTTACTAATAACAGACGAAAACTTTATGTTTGTGTGTCCAATAGCAGTTGTAATTACAATAGACAGCACTCAATGAAGACCGTTAAGAAGAGCATGTCTTATGAAGCCAAATATCGACAATATGTTTTGATTGAACTAGAGTATTGATTACCTACCGTATTATAGCTGTAATATTTACGCCACTAGGACGGATGGAATTTGTCGTTGATCGAGCTATAGTATGGATTTGAACCTATCATGTTATAAGCCTAACCCTCACGCTACTGTGATGGATGTGATATCCTGACAGGAGTTAATGATCAAAACTTTAATTACATGAAAATGAAAGTTCACAAATACAATTCACCTAAATCATTTTATTTACAGAGTTTTGTATCTTCATTGTGTTAGTTATCTATCCTACAGCTGGTTGGGCAAGAACACACAAAAATTTCAATTCACGAGTAAGTTAAATAAAATTCTACATCCAGAGAACCACGCTTTACGTAAACTTACCCCAACTGCTGCTTGTAATTGGAACTCTTAACAAAACTATGTAAATATGTGAAGTCGTTACATTTTCAAGGTCGAATATTTCTATGGAATAACGGATTTTTGACTCTTTTAAAAGTCACTGAAGCTCAACATATGAGTAGTAACACAACTAAGCTTGCAGTAACTGAAAAGTTAGAATATGGAGCGTTCAGTTAAAGCCAAAGATAAGAAATGTACATGAATTTTAATGATTTATATCTGAACGTACCAAAAGCAAATTTGACGTTACGCATGATTATTTAGTTATGCATGTTATATCAATAGGTAACGAGACGTGTACAGAGACGTCCTAAGACTAATTAACCTAGTTTGGCACCAGAAATTATTGTTTGGTTAATCATTTCGTACAACATACACAATAACGCTGTTATTCTAACAATTGTGTGTGTTCTTGGAATGGATATTAGCGTTAGCAAGAGTTCAATAACTTCTACTCACATTCTGTCAAGATAGAGTACGTTATTAATGTATACGTGCAGTCTTACAGATACATCGACTGATATATTTCTGGTTGCACATTCTTATTTCTATACAAAAGCATATATACTATTCATTTTCTTTTTTACTGGAAGTAGGTTAACTGCAATTCGCTTTATTCCTGGCTAACTGTTCTTCACGTACTGGTTTTGACATAGTGACAAAACCTTTTATCAATATTCTCGTGTTCAGTGAGCTGGAATACCTACTGTTCTCTGTTGATTGTTGAGTTACCAAATAAAAAGAGAGAGAGAGAGTGAAAAAAAGTTCATGCAAAAATAATAGATTCACGTGCTCTCCCCTCACGTTCATAGCGTGAAAATAGGACAGAATAATGACGTCGGTAAAAAGCTGACACAGTAGTTTAACAAGATATCAAGGCAAAGAAAGATTCGGGTTCCATAAAATACGCTTAGTGTGTAGCACCACGCGCGTTTGCAAATTAACTGTTTTTGAGCAGACCCATCGTCACGCTTACCTCTATAATTTCTAGCGTATCACGAACCGCAGGAGGACAACAAAATATTGTCATTTTGTTCCTTTCAGCGAGAGTGTAACAGTGAGGTTCAACCAGTGATCCAATCTACTGAATACAAAACAGATTTTCGGGTATGATACAACGAAAGTTGTATAAGTCCCTAGAAGATACAAGGCCGTTTAGATACCAAATATTAACTTGTCTAGACTGTAACCTTTGCACCAGATGTCATATATCTTGAACCAGTCAACTAGGTTTAACCTAGTTGCTATAAATTTGAGTGTTTGATATAAATTTGAAGAAAAAAAATTCTAGAACTTTTTCAATAGATAATGACGATTTTCAAGGACATAATGTAAGGAAGATCTTTTTTTTTTTAACTTGAAGAAAATATGGATTACGTTGATGTGTATAAAATTTAGTGAAATAAGTTACTTCACTATTACATTTGGCCAGTTTCAGGTTTGGGTTTTGTTATTACTGCTGACTTTAAAATATGAAATCACATGCTCGTATTATCCATGCAATACAATTTATGCCTCCCGCTAGTATAGCGCTGAGTCTACGGATTTACAACGCTAAAATGAGGGGTTCGATTCCCCTCGGTGGGCTCAGCAGATAGCCCGACGTGGCGTTGATACAAGAAAACACACATACATTTTACGTGTATCTTGGCTACGGGGTAAACAATTTTTCATCAGATTTACTGTACATAGCATATTAACTATAGTTGTATAAAACATTTGCTGTGTTACTCGAAAACGATCTCATGATCAACAGACATTCCAATGTACCATTCAAGTTCACTCATTATCCCCAATTACTTCTATTGCTACCTTAAGGGGGTTTCTTATACTCCCCCTCATTCGTACGTGAGCAAAGGAATAAAAACGGTTTCTAAAACAGTTTCTCTGAAACTCAACGAATGCCAGAAACACAAATCTGATACCATATTCGAGATAAGCGACCCTGCAAACCCTCTTATTTGCCTCCATTATGCTTGGATAACTCCAGGGAGAACTTAAGCCTTCCCCTGGTTCTCCAAGTGAATAGAGGTATTGGTGGGTACGACGGACCATCCCTTGTCTGCTTGTCAAGTTTAGTCCTGTTAACTTCAAAACTGTAGGACAGGCGGGTTCACAAACACGTGTGAATTAAATATAAGATATTCTACGAAATGTATTGGTCCTGAGCTGCGTTTGTCTCTCAGATGTGTTAGCTTTCAAATTTACTTGTTTGTTTATAATTAAGTACAAAGCAACACAATGGGCTATCCTCGTTCTGCCAACCATGAATATGGAAATCTAGTTTTTAACGTTTCTTAGTCCCAATATATGCCGCTGTATATCTTCGAAACGAAATCTGTCACTATTTGTTCTGAATTTTATAATAGTGTTGTGGAACTATGAATAGTTATTGATAACCATGAACGGGTAAAATAATATTGATTTTCAGGTATTTCCCAGCATTCTCACTATTCAATTTCATGGTGTTCATAACTCGTGAAGGGAGGGAAATAATAACAAAGACCGTGGAGTGCGCGTGGAATTTTTTCTAAGAAAGGCAGTGAGTTCATATGTCTACACGAACGACAGATCATCACAATCATTTTTATTCTTCAGTCATTTATAACAAAAATTATCCGTAAATACTGTGTTTCTTGGTGAAGAGTGCAATCAGTGTAGTGTTCCTTAAGAACAAATAAATCTTTCATTTTAAGTCAAAATTACATTTAGAAGTAAGTAATTTTTTCCTTAATTCACAATAAAATCTCATGATTTCCTGTTCATATTGAAGTGCCTTTTTTTTCTGTAATTCATCATCAGATTTAATTAATATGGTTTAACAGAAAAAAGAAAGAAAATTTGATTCTTGAGCATACAATAAATATCTAATTAACATAAATAGTTAACGAACATTTAGAGAAGAATTTTTTCAGACCGTCAAACAAAACTACTTTTTAAAAATCTACAGTCAACGCACACTGGAAATATAATGAATTTCTTTAATCAGGCGTTATATATATGTGTTTGTTAGCCCTAGAGTTAAATTATTTACCCATTTGAAATTGGTAACTTAAAAAAGTGAGAGAAAGTGATAACAATCAATCACTGACACCTGGTAAGTCTGTGTAATCCATCATATCCATCAGCTGTAATCCTGTTAACATTCTTTTAAATTTTTTACTCTTTTTTGTAACTTATCTTAAGCGCATTTTGGTTCTTACTTGTGATGAAATATTTATTAACTTTGAAACTAGGAATCGTTAATAAAATAAAACTGATTATTTATTCTTTGTTCCATTTATGAAATATTTTAGTGAAAATCCATTGTCTCTTGCAAAGTAATTTACGTACAAGAAGGCTTGTTTTAAGCACAAAACTAGTCATTACATATTATATAAATATCCGAAAGTCATATTTACTCTAGTCTATGATGCAAGTAAAAAGATGGACGGTGTGATGTTTTGTATGAAGCTCGAACAGAGTCAGAACGGAATTCCTGTCGAAGTGAAAATAATCAGAAAGAAAGGTTGTCCAAAAATAAATAAATAGAATCTAATCAATAGAAGACAAGAAATAGTAAAATAAGGCTCAGTGACTGATAAAATTAGGTGAACTTAATTAGACCTAAAGTAACGAAAGTCATAAGAAAGCTTTAAAAATCATTTAATGTTGTTTCTATTAAGTTGTGAAGAGGTCATGAACATTATTCTTACACTGTAAATCAAGTTCAAAATAAAATGACGTCGAACAGAAGTGACCTTACTTTGTTAAGACTTTAAACAAAACATCGATATCTTAGAATTTTATTTACGTTTTTCAAAGCAAGGGATCGAACGCTAAAACCCATGTAAACGTTTTAATAAGGAATTGACCTCTTGAAATTTTCATTGTTTAAAGATGCCACCAAAACATTGAAGTTTTTCTAACATCAACTTATGAATATTGGCGTCTCCCGCTGGTACAGCGGTAAGTCTCTGGATTTACAACGCTTAAAATCAGCGGTTCGATTTCCCTTGGTGAACTTAGCAGATAGCCCAATGTAGGTTTGTTCCAATCAGCTAGTTTTGACAATAGCTGTTTCTGAAACGAGTGGACTATTCCTTTTTTTAAAATAAATATTTTGTTGTTTTCAAAACTTCATTTGTTTCTGTTTCTTAATGTGTGTTGTTAATTATTTCCATAAGGTTCTGAAGGTAAATATTTATAAGCATCATTAATACTGTTTCTTTTAGGCCAAACTAGCCTGTAGACTAATACTATGAAAGGCCCGGCATGGCCAAGCGTGTTAAGGCGGGCGTGCGACTCGTAATCTGAGGGTCGCGGGTTCGCATCCCCGTCGCGCCAAACATGCTCGCCCTTTCAGCCGTAGGAGCATTATAATGTGACGGTCAATCCCACTATTCGTTGGTAAAAGAATAGCCCAAGAGTTGGCGGTGGGTGGTGATGACTAGCTGCCTTCCCTCTAGTCTTACACTGCTAAATTAGGGACGGCTAGCACAGATAGCCCTCGAGTAGCTTTGTGCGAAATTCCAAAACAAACAAACAAAATTACTGTGAATATATATATTATAATTAATCTCGAACGAGTCTCCCATTTAATATGTTACGTACTTTACGTATTACTATTTCAAGTAATCGAAAACGGGAATTTGAATTTAGAAGTTAACTGAATCTCAATATTATAACGGATTAACCTTATATGTTTATTTCAATATCTACGCTTGTTTCAATTCAGATTTGTAGCAGACAGTGTTTGATTTTACGAAAATGCCAGCACGGTATTGAACGTTATTGAAACTACGAAAAACTCTCGTGATTCGTTTCATAGCAGCTGACCAATAGATAGTAGTAGAATAATATTATCCGTCAGCTGCAGTCAATGTGCTAAAGGCATCAGAAGCGATAACGTGGTTAACGCCTATTAATTAGAAAACTACAGAATTTGACCAGGAACATTTATAATTTCAAACATTACAAACCGTTCAACTTCACTGATATAACTTGGGACGTTAGTATTTCTACGATAACATTAGATATTTTCGCCGGTGAAAACTTACAGGTGTTTCAAGCTTAACCAGCTGTCAAAAGAAATGTAGAGGTAGGTGTGTGAACAATTAATTAATTTGTTCCCTGTGAACGTCGATATGAGATTCAATTCCAGACCAAATATAAGACTCAGTATTGCTGGTCTGTAAAACTCTTGTATTTAAACCGTCATTTGTGATAATTATTATTAATAACTGTTATTATAAGTTGTATTTTTGTTTGTTTTTATATTAAAATACATTTGTGTTAAAAATGAAAACTGTGCATTAATATTGTTGGCAAATATAATAAATTTCATACATATTAACATGTAATTAATTTCTGAATTAAAATAAAAATTTTCGGCGGTTTCACAGCTTAACGCCTGCTATATACGTAACATAAATCGGAGACAATATGTGTCAAATTTATGACACTTGCCAACAAGATTAATACATACTATTTACTTTCTTAACACAAATGTATTTTAATATACAAAGAACATACAATTTATAATAACGGATATTACACATAATAAGTTATATATAACAGATTTTCAAACGTACAAACAATACTGAATCTTCTATCTCGCCTGGAACTGAATAATTTGTTGACTGTTCACGAGGCGCAAATTACGTTTGTGTTGGCGCGAAGATACACTTCACTTGGCGAAAATGCTAGCCAGCTCCTTTTTCCAAACTAAAATATCTAATGTTCTAGTAGAAGTACTAACATCCGAAGTAAATTCACTAAAGTTTGTAATGTTTGAAATCCACAAACGCTCTTGGTCAAATATCTACAGTTTTCCCATTGATAAGCGTTTGTCACAATTATAACTTCCATGGCTTATAGAGTACTAACTGTAGCGACCCAACAATGTTATTAAGTTGTCTATCGGCGTGCCGATTTATAAACTTTAAGGCGAAATTCGAAAGCTCACTAGGAAACAATACTGGCAATTACTTGTATTACATCTACACCCAGTACATTGTTGCTTCGTCCACTCGAGAATCTTCTACAAATTTGGAGAATGGACGAGAATTTCGCAATATACGCGTAACAATATAAGTTACGTGCATTCTAAATATATATTAAACAGAAGCAAACATAGATATTAGAAATAAATATAAAATAGTAAATCCGTTACAAAAGCAATAAAAATACAAATATTGCTCATAATGATGAACATGCTAAACAACAATAGCATTGAACTTCCTCCAATACGTTGAATGAGTTAAAGTTTGTTGAGTATTTTGGTTTGATGCTTTTGATTTTAACAATTAAAATGAAACAGTCTATTGCATGTTACAGTCCTGATTAAGAAACTTGTAAAAAGAGTTTTTAAGTAAATAATTAAAAATTAAGAATCTCACTTTCACATAGCTAATATCTGATACTGGGCCTATTGTAAGATTCTAAGTGATATCTCAAAACTGAATATAATTTTTAAATAGTTTTTCACGGTTGGCAACCTCGAACAATTAACTCCTTCTAACATATTAAAAGTGTATACATATTTCTTACCATTATTTAGCTTATATAGATATGATACCAACAATTTTATTGTGTTTTACGAGGCGTGAAAAATAATAATGAAAGCGTTCTAATAACTTCAACGAAAGGGAAACGTGACGCTTTAATTTATGAAATCAAATTTACTATTTGCCTTTAAGAACGTAACTATCATGTTAAATGCTTGTTCCAATGATGGTAAGACGTGTAATGACAAAGATAAGAATTTAAGAAATTCTTCCTTCGTAACAAGAATTTCAGGGGGCCTCACACAACGATGCCTGGAAAAGAAGAAGTTTGAATTGCTTATTGCAAAGGCGTGTCAGACTAGCCTTTAGGTGAAACCCACACAGGAGCAGGACGCCATTGATGCATTTCTTACACGGCCAATGAGCAATCAAGCTAAGCCTAACATGAGAAACACCTGTGATAGCAGGTTTTCAGGTTAGGGGCCAACAAATAATTCTGAAGGCTTCACACTTTTGGTTAGGAATGGAAAAGTAAATAATAGAATTCACACTAATAAGACTTCATGCCTGTCTATTTAAATATCACTAATATTTAATAAGTAGAGTGATTAGTATTAGTATTCGGAGTATTCATTTAAAAAAAAAATTAAGATAATGTATCTTTGGAATGTTCTTTGGTCTATCTACATAGTTATGTGGATATCCAAAGTACTACCCCCCTATATTCCTTTCATGGCGTGGGAGAAGTGAACCAGGGGTGCCAGCGATA
Organism: Carcinoscorpius rotundicauda; assembly: GCA_011833715.1. NCBI lineage: Eukaryota > Metazoa > Arthropoda > Merostomata > Xiphosura > Limulidae > Carcinoscorpius > Carcinoscorpius rotundicauda. Next base: position 57,743,942 of record CM022395.1, read on the forward strand.
GGAAAGAAGCTGTTTTTACCAATGACATATTCACAGACCAGCAAATAAACTCCAGGAAGTTTAGCATAAGCCGCAAATAAGATCATGCAACGTAAAAAAAAAGAGGGCGCTATAACTCCTAGTTTTAATTTAGTATACAGAAAATTGCTGACATTTTGACGTGTTCTTATCAAGAAAATGGATTTTAGAATTTTAAAGTAGTTGTTTAGCTGGACCTAAAAGTAAAAAAGAAAGTTTGCCCCTTCGCTGTATGAACTTAGACCCGCCTTGTAAAAGTTTAGTATTATTGGAAATGATTTTCCCTTCTATCACGCACGTGAAATATCTTTTCTCGCCAAGCAATTCAAAAATCAACCAACATTCATCTATTCTCTATAACAAAAATAAAAAAACGGAATGAAGAACTATTCATTCCTTTTTGTTATATTGTAGGTTTTAATTTTAAATTGCACTTGGTCTGCTATATTAAAATAAAACTGTTTTTTTGAGTTTCGAATATTTCTTAGTTATCTTGTACAATTATAGTTTTACACATCGAATTCCGTTTTATAGGTTAATTAGATCTCCTACTCGTGCAAAAGCACTTTTCCATACGTTGTTTTCTATAGGAACATAACAGGGTTTCATGTTTATCATCATGTCCATATTTTCCGTAATTTGGTGAGGAGGCGCAATACGCTAATATGATGAGAAGTAGGCAAACAACGCTTTATAAGTATAATGAAACGTTTTATTAATAGTGTAACATGTAGCATATTCCATCATCAATAAAACCTTTCCTTATACTTCTAAATCGTTGTTTGCATACCCATTATCACATTTTGCTTGGTAGATGGGGTTGCTTGTTTTGTACTCATTTGCTAATTAAAGTTACTGGTACAGATCTGACATTTTTCCTCTAATAACCAGATGCTACAAGATCAAGCATCTTTTTCGCAGTTTTATACAGAGTAAATGCTTTTTTCTTTTGTTTTAACCCTTTTTGACGTTATTTGTTACAGTTAAAATTTCAATCATCGAGTGCACCTTCTTCCAAAAAACCAACTGTAAAACAAGTTTTGTTTTTGTGAAATTATTCTTCACGTATATTGTGTTTGTTCAAAAAACTAAAAACAAAAATATACGAATATGTTAACATCAAGAAAGCAAAAAAAATGTGTCCAAACAATCGGATAAACCACGATAAACATTTTCCTGTTCAGTTGTAAAACAAATTGAAAGTATTTCATAAAGATGTGAAAAATTTAAGTAAACCAACCGGTTTCTATGTACTTTTGTATTAGGTAAAAAGAATAAACTTTGCAATAAAAATATGTTTTTATTTATTAGATAAAATATTAAATATTGTGAGTAATGTCCCTGTTAACACTGCAATGGTAATCTAATAGTTTGTAGGCTAAACCAAACAAATGACTAAGTAAAACAGTCACTTGTGTTACTCTTAGATCTTAATACGGACGAAGGACACACAGGTAAAACTAGCGAGACGAGAGATACGATCGAAACAAAATAACTGAAAGAAAGGCAGATAGTTGTTAAAATCGTGTAAACTATGTCACGCAAAGGTCCTCAATTTTATCGTGGTGAGACACGATTTTAAGGAAACGCGTGTTTTGAGGCTTAGCATCGGGAATAACTGTTGTCTTATTTGCTGCGTCTTACTACTACTTCGAAAAGCATGTCATTTAACAATATGTGTTATATTTGTGATTTATCTTGAAACAACGTTTCTTTTAAATAATTAATACAAATAGCTGCTCACCTTATAACTAGCTCATCTAAAAAGTTCCATATTTGGTTTTATGTTAATTTAATTGACTTTTATAAATATGAAATAAAATATGTTAATCAATCTTTAAACTAATATAAGTTTATCAGGTTTAACATATTACTTCTCTTCAAATACCACAAAGATACTAAAATTTTACGGAATAAAATTTATTAGAAAAGATAAAATAGAAATATTGTTGTGAGTTCTGATTCTTTTATCTAGTTTTAAATAGGCAAAAAACTTTAAAACTTTTCAGACAGTAAAACGTTCTTATAAATTTTTGAGTTGATTTTAAGGATAAAAGACTAGTATTAAAAAACATTTAAAAGAAGAGAAGTATTTTGCGCAACTTCGTGAAAACAGTAATAAAACACCAGTATGATAATGTGCTATTAATATTAAATACACGTACACTGAACACACATGTTTGTTTGTTTTTGAATTTCGCGCAAAGCCATACGAGGGCTATCTGCGCTAATCGTGTTTAATTTTGCAATGTAAAACTACAGCAAGGCAGCTAGTCATAACCACCTACCGCCAACTCTTGGACTACTCTTTAACTGATGAATAGTGGGATTGACTGAACATTATAACGCCCTTTCAGCTGTATGAAGTACAGAGAATTTCAAAAACAAACTAAACTGCCATGCAACTAAATACTACTTCGAAACAAGAGAATTTTTTTCTTTCAAATAGCCCTGGAATGGCCGGGTAGTTAGGGCGCTCGCTTCACAATCTGAGGGTCGAGGGTTCGAATCTCCGTCACAACAAATATACTTGCCCTTTTAATTGAAAAAAAAAAAAGGATGGCTTAAAATCGTAATTTTCAATAACCAATCATCATTCATCTTGTCTATCACGTGACACTATGAAATCATATCCCTCAGCCCAGACTGCAATGCTAATAAAAATTAAAGCCAATCTAACTTCATAAGAGATAGTCTGAGCAATTACGAGATAATTCCCTATTACTATTGCATACTTCGAATTAGAAGATCAACTTGTTCCAATTAAACACAAAAACTAAAAATGCATAATTAAAACAAAAACTCAACTCAAAATCAATCAGATTAAAAAACAGGAAAAATTATTCAAAAACACAATGGTAAATCCAAACTAAAAACAGGTGTTAGAAAATACATAAAAAAAGGAAAACTCTGCTACTTAGAAAACAACTTAATTGCATCAAAAAAAGACTGAAAATTCCCAATAGCCCCAGTAACAGCTATTTCTGGACTGTTGTAAATGTTGATGAAAACATTATAATTTGTTACAGTTTTGTTGTTACTGGAATTGCTTAAAAATATGTTACTAGTAGTAAGTTAGGTCTTTAAATAAGATAAATAGATCAAATAATTTCATCTTATTATCGTATAATTAATTAATTAAATTATTCTGTTGGTTTTTAATTAGATGCTCCTCATTATGGATTCCAAATCAATCAAATATGGTAGAACTACACATATATGCATTTGATTAGTCAGACAGGGGAAGAACCTATGTGATAATTAACAAATATAAACACAATAAAATATAAACAAGAACAAACAGTAAAAGAAGAACAAGGTTTAAAGTTTGTTTCCCCGTACGCTGACAGTTGACTCATACTAAGCTACGTCACTAAATTATAACGAAATATCATTGAGCTGATTGACTGGTTCTGAAATTGATTTGAAAAGGAAGCATTCTTTATCGTCTGGAATCTCCTAATCCTACTTGTATTTTTTATATATTACTTTTGGCTTGTTTTATTGTCGTTGCTTGTAGCGTCGTGGTCTTTACTGCTGAATTCCGATACTAACATTACTGTTTGTTTGTTTTTAAATTTCGCCCAAAGCTACACGAGGTCCATCGGCACAAGCCGTCCCCAATTTAGTAGCGTAAGACTAGAAGGAAAACAGCTAGTCATCACCACCCACCACCAACTCTTGGGCTACTCTTGTACCAATAAATAGTGGGATTGATCGTCACATTATACGCAACACGACTGAAAGGACGGACATGTTTGGTGTGACAGGGATTCGAACCCGCGACCCTCAGATTACGAGTCGCATGCCTTAACCACCTGGCCATACTGGGCCAGATATTACTGCAGAGCGTTATATTTCTTACAACTGAACTTCTATTCTGATAGTATTATGTCTTTCATGTATTAAGAATTACATATTGATGTTATTGTAATATTTTGTTCCTTACTGTTGAAGTTTTTTACTGACATTTCCTACAGCTTTGTACTTGTCATTGTGGAGTTTATATACTGACATCACCCGTACCTTTGTGAACCTCATTGTTGATGTTAGCTGTGACTCATTCATGAGTTTTTATATCGACATTATCTTTGGCATTGTGTACCTTAGTGTTGAGTTTTTGTCCTGATTTAAGCTAAATTATTATTTTCTTATAATTCAACATTCTTTTCTAATATTACACGTAGTATTGTTCACGTGACTTTTATTAATATTATTCGTTAACCGTTGTGTTGTGTACCTTACAGATTTATTTAAATATCTTATTCACAACTTTGTGTATGTTACTGTTATATTTGTATGCTGATGTCTTATATATCTTGCTGTTGAATTGTTTTAGTGATTTCACTTGTAGTTTTATGTCTGACCTTTGCTAGTTTAAGTGATTTCACTTGTAGTTCGTATGTTTGACGTTTGGTTATTTTAATGACTTTGACTGTAGAGTTTTAAATCTCGCTATTAAATATTTACAATGATCTACTTTTACCCTTAGGTATTTTTATACTGGGTTTCTTTAGTAACACTGACAGTTTTGTAGCTTTTAATAGATCTCTTTAGTAACACCACTTTATTAAGTAAATATTTTGTTTCTTGTTGTATCTGGAATTGCTCAAAAATTGGTTACTTTTAGTTGTTTAGGTCTTTAAATCATATAAGGAGATAAAAGAAGTTCAACTCACTATCATCTAATTAATTAATTAAATTTACATCCATCCTTAATTCTAAGTTAACAAATTTCATATGATGATTACGAATTCATGTGCATTTGGTTAATTAATGTGTTAAACATGTTCACAATAAAATATTTGATTGTTATTTGTTCTTCAATATAAATGGTTGTCTTCATTGTCTCCAATCTTTAGTCGTTAAACAAAACACGGCCTACTTGATCATAACAACGAAACCTTAATTCATTGGTTCATGGAAATCCTAGTATCCAAGGGATACCACATTTACAGCATTGTGTATGTAACAATTGTTGTCTTATTATTCATTCGGTGCACAGCATGGCCAGGTAGGTGGTTAAGGCGCTCTATTCGTTATCTGAGGGTGGCGGACTCAAATCACCGTCACACCAAATATGCTCGTTCTTTCAGCCGTGGGGGCATTATAATGTGACGGTTAGTCACACTATTCGTTGGTGAAATAATAACCAAAGAGTTGGCAATGGGTGATGATAACTAGCTACCTTCCCTCTAGTCTTACACTGCTAAATTAGAGACGACTAGCGCAGATAGCCTTCGTGTAGCTTTGCGCAAGATTCAAAACAAAGCAAACCAATATGAGATTTGTGTGCTAAATGGTTTTCATTTGATCCATCCTATTGCCAAAGTTTTGCTGTGATCTCACCTCCCAGACAACTATCTACTATTTAAAAAAAAAACTTCAGTGATTACAGGAATGCAACATTTTTCGCACATTAGAATTTCTCTAAATGCCTTTTTTTCTGACCATATTCAAGCTGATGCACATGACCCCAGTTTAACTAATGTATATAAAAGATACAAAGTAATGCAGAGCATGTCATAGCATGCTTCAATTCACCGTGTTGGAGCTACCAAGTATCACCACGGCAAGACAAAAAACAAATTTTGTCAGTTGTTGTCTTTCCCGATGACTTCAACTAGAAACTATCAGAGTTCACTATTAGAGTAGATCACGCATCATCAAAGTAACTGACGAACTTTAACCACACTGAAGGTATAATTACACACTTGATGAAGAAGTTTCAGGAATATAACCAAACATTATATGGAACAACAATGTGACTTTCTTGTGAGCCAGTGAGTTTTACCGTATTTCCTGACATTGGACACTGTGCAGCTGAAAGAGCATCTGTACCATTAGTATCAATAGACATTACAGATGGGAGAAAAGTCACTAGTGAATATACATCTTAATGATCTATTAAGATAATTCATACAGTAAATGGTAGAGCATACATATCCAATGTTTTCTCCATTATATATGTACTTGTATATTATTTTAATGTGAAGTTTTGATTTCATAAATTCATTCATATACTTGCATGAAACAGCTACTTTAATTGGTGGAAATTACTTGCGCAGTAATCTAGTCATATCTGTTTAATAAATGTAGAAGTGGAGTTTGTGTGTGAACTGATGCATGTTTCAAAAAGTACGAATGTGATTGTATTTTCATACAACTTGAATATCGCGCAGCATTTGTTCATTACCAGAAAACTTCACAAGAATTGTAAATACATCAAATGAAATCGTGGTAACGTTTTTTTTTCAATGGACAAAACATTTACAACGGATTTGAAATCCTATAAATATTCTTTAAGCATTATTTTAGTATTAAAATCAAATTAATTATCAATATCATACTAATATAAATTCGATTTCAATGCTGAAATAACGTAATGGGGTTTAAATTTATCCTAACATGCATCAACATCTGTTGGATGTTGCCTGAAGCTAACAATTACCTGGTAATAGTAGCCCAATAACAGTCAATTGTCACTAAATAAACTTTGTTTTGCTTCTACTTATAAAGAAAATACTTCATTATGGTTGTAAATAATTAGAATACTATATTATATTTCAGTTGAGAACAGTAAAAAGAAAGCAGACTTCATGAATCACGTTAATAAACTCTGGAAGAAACAGCCGATGGACTTTGTTGTGAAGTGAATTCAGCGTGGAATCACAATTTGTAGATGCACACAATTTCTGACATATTTATGGTTAGCTAGAGGGACAAAATGGGGGAATACACTGTTGGTAGTATCACAGTTTATGAAGCAGGTTGTGGTTTACTGATCTCTTGAAAAAGAATTTGTTGGACCCTGCATCATAAGAGAGGAGAAGAATACAGAGAAATCTTAGTAATCGTGTTGCAATTAGGATGTGGAAATTTGTTGTTAAAACTGCAATACATGTACTACACAGAGAAACAACTGACAACATATGGAAAATAACTGGTAATAAAATGTAATTTCTCCACACCAAAGATACCTTTGGATACCACTGAAACTTTCAAATAAACTGAGAAGAATGATAGTTACATAGTGGTTATTTTATAATACGTGAATTGCGTAGATTTATTATTGTAGACAAAGTGATTGAGCAACAGATAATTAATTTCAGTGTTCTAGAAGAAATGCATACCAACCAAACAAAGAACCATTAATAGTCACGTACTTTATAAGTTTTGAAATATACTGCAAATGGTAAACAGATAGTCTAGCAAATATGGCAGTACATATACATATATAAATTAATTTTAATTTTCGAAGCCCAGATAAGAATGATTAGAATGACCTTATTTCCAATAAATAAATAAGCATCAGTCCAGTGGCTGATCACCAAACTTGCTGATTTTCAGGAGAAAAATTATGTTTTTTGCTAAGGTGATGTATAACTCACCTCTCAGTGCATATGTCCCTGACAAATATATAGGAACGTGTAGAGCGTATCAACCATAACTGAAGTACACAAACATGCAAACATATAATTGGGAAAAAGTTCCTTTCTCACATAAATGGATATAACTGAAGCAGATATGTTGTGTATTAGTTAAAAGAATGCCCGTAATTTTGAAGCTCTAGGGACAATAGAGGGAAGGGTCAAATAATGTGACGCATGAATATAACATTACTTTCTAACTTTTTGTATTAATATTCTATTCATTCTATACATCTGCGGTTTTCACATAAACCGTAGAAGAGAAAGCCTTTAAGCTGATATAATTTTAGCTTCCTTTGTTCTTTTGTTATTCTCAAGTACTTAATATTTGTTCTTCCCGGGGAAACATGCTGCAATATTGCATGCAGTGTACCAAAATCAGAAGCAGTGTCCTTCAGTGGTCATTTAGGTGATATCTATAGGTTGCGGACTCACCTATGTTGAAATTAGTATTACCATACTTACGGATAGCGCTAGTCGTTCTGGGTAAATGCAATGTTTCTTGATAAGCAAGCAACTTAAGATAATCCAGTAAAATCAACAGTCTGTCATACCGTAAAACAAATAAACACAATATGTTTGTGTTTCTTATATTAATAAAGACTATGTATTTCGTATTTAATTTTGTGTCCAGTCTGATTAGTCTGTTTAACATTATGGCTCTGTTATTCAGGGACTTAGCATCACTTAGTTTCTGGACAGAATCTGTTATTATTAGGCAAACTTAACCGATTTTTAGAGAGATAACTTATAATTACCTGAGTTTGTACAGCGAATACACATACCCACTTCCAAAAAAAATTATTCTTCGGGGTATTTAGTATTCAAGTTGATAAAATAACGATTTTAATTAATATTACAGTATTTTTGAATTAATGACATCATATGTATAATATCCATAATTAATTATTTGCCCTTAATTAAAAACGGTTTTTTGCGTTTATAGTATAATGAATTGTAGCATTAAAGTTTGGTTTCAATGTCCTTAGATAATGGCATTGTTGGATGATAAATTTTGGTTGTACTGATGTCACGGCATTATCCGATATTGCTTATGCTTTACTATTTATTTGTATTACCAAACAAAGATGATAATGTGAAGTACATGGCCATATTGTATTAAGTTCTGTTTCTTTGCCTCTCGCTAGTACAGTGGTATGTCTCCGGATTTACAACGCTAAAATCAGTGGCTCGATTACCCTCGGTGGGCTCAGCAGATAGCCTGATGTGGCTTTGCTCTAAGAAAACACACACTCTGTTTCTTTATTTACTGAATTTTTGTTACTTTGCTTTTCACACAATAAGATGTTTCAGTTTATGGCGTTGAATTTTTTAATGTGTTAACCTAAGGTTATGATTTAAAGCAGTTATGATAGGCTATCATAAATAAGAATGTTCTCATAAGATTGAAAGGTAATTTAGTATTAAGAATACGCTATAAGAAAGGAAGAGAAAGTGATGGGACACCAATGTTATATTTATGCTGTATATCAAGTTAGGGACATTCATGTTATATTTTATATCTTTATATTAAGTTATAATTTGTTTTGTATTTTAGAATTCAGTGATCCTCTTATGATTTCAGTGTGGACTCCTGTCAGTGATAGTGACCATAACAGGCTTAAAGATATTTAGTATGTAACACGCTTGTAAACGTAAATTGTTTTTGAAATATAAGTTCTGGAAGGACGGTTATTTTTATTCTGGTTATGATACCCAAGCTAAGTCATTTCCTCGAATTATTTAGAAACTTTTACAAGAACTAGCCTTTCGTTCCTCCGCATACTGGGAAATTAACGAAAACAAACTTTAAATCTTCTTACGATTAAATGTGTAAACACTAAACATTCTTCAATGTACAAGACGTACTAAAAACAGAAACTGAAAATACCTTCAACTGCCTACCATGAAAAATGATGATGAAAATGCGGGAGCCAGCGCGTGACGAAGGCTCGTGCTCTTCTCCCCGTCGTGAGATTAATGTTGTCCTGCCTTTAGCACCAGACAGGAAGATATTGAACCTACAGGTTAAGGTTTCTATGAGGTAGTTGAAGCTGACCCTATGTATATACGAATAGCCTGAATAGATTAGTTACAAAATACATATCGTTTATATTAAGAGATAAATGTGTGTATGGGGAGGTCAGTAAGTGGAGGTTGAACCCCTCACTGGAAGCGTAAATATTTATACTGAATATTAAATATACGGGTTTATGAATCTCATAAAAACTTACACGTGCACTTCTACTAAGAAACAGTAGTAGTCGGATGTATTTTATATACGGGAGCGTTCTATCATTTTCAGAAAAATAAAATAATTTATCCCTTTAGTCTCCATTTTCACTAAATTTTCCAAATAAAAAAATAAAACCAAAATTGTCACAATAATCTGAAAAGAAAAAATGCATATGTATTAATTAATTAATGATTTTGTTTATACATCAAAATTCTTCCGTTAACAAATAATACAGTTATTTAGTGTTGTTAAGCTTGCTTGTAAAACATCTTTGTTTGTTAAAAACTGCCCCTAACATCCGAAACTTTAATAGCAGATTCAGAAATTGTATTTGTTAGTTTATAATGATTAGATCACCTACAGCACGGTTTGTTTTTAGGAACACACACACACATATGTATGTTACAACTCGGAGATCTTTGAAAGTTAAGTGAATTTTTAGTCCACTTAATTGGCCAGCATGGCCAAGTGATTAATCCGAGGATCGCAGGTTCGAATCCCCGTCACACCAAACATGCTCGCTCTTTTAGCCGTGGGGTCGTTATAATATTACGGTCAATTTCTCTATTCTTTGGTAAAAGAGTAGCCCAAGAGTTGGCGGTGGGTGGTGATGACTAGCTGTTTTCCCTCTAGTCTGACACTGCTAAATTAGGGACGGCCTATCTAATTAAATTACATTTAATAATTACATTATTAAATTACCCTGTGTGTGACCTACAGCTCTCGTGTAGATTTGCACGAAATTCAAAACAAACCAATTGACTTGATTGGTTATTTGAGCTTTCTTTCTCGTTTCCAAATGGTTGATCGAAGAAACTAAGTATGTTGAAGAATGTTCAGTCAAACATTCCTTAAGGCGTAGTAAGGTCTGCCTGTTTATAAATATTTCAAGAAGGTAAAGAATACGCAATAGGAAATCTAGTGATCCGTTTTCTATCATTTAGTTTCTTCTTTTGTTCTCTGTGTAATCAATGCTTCGAACAAACTGCCTTATACTTGTCTCACTTGTTCAGTTTGTATATTTCTCTAACACAAAAAAACCAAAACATTTTGAGCTTGCTATGATCCGTATATTTTTACTTTTCACCGCTCTATATTTTTATTTTAAACCACCCCCAGAAATTACATCAACTTTTTTTTACGTGTAACTAATAAACATTTTGGAACTAATCTAAGTATTTCTAATTCATTCCTGGTGTTACTTATTTTAATTATATCAAGTTCTGTTACCAAATAACCCATGAAAAAAATTCTAGAAACTGATTCAACTATTCGTAATTCTCTGATCGCTTTTCTTATAAATTTCCTAATTCTATTCCACATAAGTTTCCAGATGAAAAACGTAGAATATAATTTCTCCTACTAATACATCTATTTGCAATATTTCATTTAGGTTATCACTGAGTGAACATGTTCTAAAAGTACTCCAACTGTAATTATGCCGTTGGCTATTTGTAAAATCTGTAGAATACATATTATAGTTGATTCAATTCTATTTATTCCAAAATAAACCATAAATAAACTTCTTGGAACTAATCCAGTTATTCTGATCTTCCTTTTTGCAATACTTACACAGATTGCCTGTAACTCATCTCATTATTTATCAGTTCTTTCTGTTTATGAAATTATCCAGTTATTATAATTATCATAAGTTTAAATTTTTTGTAAAGTATCTGATACTATTACAAATATCTGATACTATTACAACTCTTTGTAACTTATCTGTAGAAAAACATCCCGAGGATTATCCAACTATATCTTGTTTTCTCACTCTCTCTCTCAGTATAATCTATGTACGAATACACTTATTTAAACTATTTCAAAAGTTAATTTTTTCACTGTGTAACCAATGAATAAATATTGTGAAACTAGACCAAGTATTTGTAAATTTCTTTCACAGTTTAATATCTGGAGAACTTGTGCAACTATTTGTAATTTTATGTATATTAATAAACGATAAGTTTATCTGATAAGTATTTTTTTAATTCCCCTTTCCATATATGAGTTATCAATTAATTACCAGAGTTGATCCATATAAACCTTATGAATAACATAATTCCTAAGCTAATTATTAGTATTTCATTCTTCTTTAGGAAACGAATAAACATATTGAAACAGGTTATTTTAAAATTACCCTGTGTGTGACCTGCGAATAAACATACTGAAACAGGTTATTTTAAAATTACACCGTGTGTGACCTGCGAATAAACATACTGAAACAGGTTATTTTTAAATTACCCTATGTGTGACCTGCGAATAAACATACTGAAACAGGTTATTTTTGAATTACTCTGTGTGTGACCTACGAATGAACATACTGAAACAGGTTATTTTAAAATTACCCTGTGTGTGACCTATGAACAAATTTTCTGAAACTGCTTTAACTGTCTTCAGCTCTGCGTGATCAGGTGGTTAGGGCGCTTGACTCCTAATCTCAGGATAACGAGTTCGATTCCCTATCTCGTTAAATAGATTTGGCGGTAGGTAGTGCTGACTAGCTGCCTTCACTCTAGTATTACGTTATTAAATTAGAGACTGCTGGCACAGATAGTCCTGTGTAGCTTCGCCCGAAATTCAAACCAAATTTAGAATCCTCTTTCCTGTACTTTTAGCAAGTCTGTAATTCTAGAATTCCTCGCTGTAACATATTATTAAGCTTCCTTAAATTGATCGAATTATTTTCGTCTTTACTCCATTATCGCACATGGAAATATTTCGGGGAATTATTTTTGTTGTTGTTGTATTCGTTCATGTAAAGTAAAAAAAATAACTGTTAAAATTCACCAACTTAATAATTATCTAATATATTAGAAACATGTTTAAAAATAAAATGTTTAACTTAAAAATGACTCTTTCACTGAGAATTGTCCCTCATTGGAGGAGCAGCATGTCTGCAGACTCCCACTGCTAGAAACGGAGTTTCGATACCCGTGATGGGCACAGCTAACACATTTTGTAGCTTTGTGTTAAATTCCAAATGATAATTTCTACATCTGTTTCTTAAAAAAATAACATCTGTCCGTCATTTTGAGACGTGTGATATTTACTCGTTCTATTTATGTATTGCATAAAACTGCACAATCTTTGTTTCACGCATAACAGGCACAGAAACCAAAGTTTTTTCGTATATAATTTCTCATACTTGCAGGTAAGTCACCGGAAATGGAAGGACAATATATATGTATGTATAATTTTCAAATTTGTATATTTTTTATCCAAATTGAGAATAATCTAAATTTTGAAACTGCCACACCAATGTTACAATGATTGCATTCCTACAAAAAAGTTCAATATGGATTCAGTGCGACAACATTTCTTAAAATAAAAAGTTTTATCTTGTTACAAACGAATCCCCATTCTTCAATGCACAAATACAATTATTTTCTTTTCAAAATATGTGTAAGCTATTTTAGGTCTAATTAGATTTTATTAGGGTCGTCACGAATACGTCCTAGGAACGAAGAACTATATTACATTTTCAACCTCTATAACAAGAAAATTTATTGGACGAACCAATTCATCTGACATCCTAGCATGGTAAGCACGTAGCCTATCACATATTAGTTGACAAGTTGTTGTGCCATGTAAATTAAGATATACACATCCGATGCTCAAACAGTTAGTTTCACATAGAAAACCGCGGGGTTTCCTTGTACGTCAGCTATGTCTTACTCCCAAGACAGTTATTACAGCTAAAGTGAAAGGTGCATATTACTTTTGGCTTGTTTTGACTTTCCGCAAAGCTACACGAGTGCTATCTGTGCTAGCCGTCTCTAATTTAGCATTGTACGACTAGAGGGAAAGCAGCTAGTTATCACCACCCACCGCCAACTCTTGAGCTACTCTTTTACCAATGAATAATTGGACTGACCGTCGCATTACAACGCCTTCAGGGCTGAAAAGGCGAGCACGTTTGATTAGACGGGGATTTGAATCCACGACCTTCTGATTGTGAGTCCAATACCCTAACCCTGATACTGCTTGGTTGTACGTTTTGTAATGCTAAACGTAAACACAGTTTTATCTAAATTTAGTTCTGTACTACCTGGTTCATATCTTTTATCCTTCTTTGGAAGGAAGTTCAGTTCTAGCATATGACGACAGTGATAATAAAGTACACAATTGAGCTTATCTACATTCACTGGCCCTCTTTACTTTCGTACATACTTGTATTCCATATTAATTAAATAAATCGCACTGCTGGTTATCATTTAATTAAACTGCTATTTTTTTTCCTGACGAAATATTTCAATACAGTTTGCAACAATTGTGCTTATAAAATATAAGCACAAAATAAAATATAACTTGGTTGTTTTAACTCGAATTTGAGTAAAAATTAATCACGTGTTCTCGTAACATCGAAACATACCTGAAAAATGTCAAATCTAAACAAACATAATTTTTAATGTGTGTGTGGTAAAATATTAAGCTGGAATTCATGACCGTTGTTGTAAATCCTTTACAGAAAGGGATAAAATAATCGAACCATAAATTTTCAGTGGGTTTTTTTGCATATCTTTAACAGATAAGTTAACCAGAAGTTTTCAGTGCTGTTTTACGTATTTAACAAAAATTATGTTAATTTCTTCAGTTCACCTTTGTGAAAATTAGGCATCTTGCGACACTAATGATTGGTTATTCAGCATACACTCGTAAATTAATATTTGGTAGCAGTGGCTTTAGATTGCACAGCTTGAGACATTTCACTTCAAAATGGAGCATAGTCTTTACTAGCAACAAGACTGCTATTGACAATATATCTTCGACAATTTATATCAAATGTTCCAGGTCTGTTACAAAGTTAGCTGTCACGTCACTTATTTGCCTATTGAAAATCATTTTAATATAACGTATTCAATCACGTATTGTGACTGAAATCATGTTTAATTGTTCCAGCATTTGAATGAGGGACTGCGAGATGTGGACCCTTTAGAATGCTACATTAGTAGTTCCAATCCGCAGGATGTAGGACGTAGAGGTAGACACACGCACCAATGCTGGCCCGTAACAGCCAGGAAGCTAGGGCACTCGACTCGAAATCCGAGGATTGCGGGTTCGAATCCCCGTCGCGCTAAACATGCTCGCCCTTTCAGCCGTGGGGCGTTTTAATGTTTCGGTCAATCCCATTATTCTGTGGTAAAAGAGTAGTCCAACAGTTGGCGGTAGGTGGTGATGACTCGCTGCATTCCCTCTAGTTTTACATTGTTAAATTAGGGATGACTAGTACAGATAGCCCTCGTGTAGTTTTGCGTAAAATTCAAAAACAAACTCACCAATGCTTATTCTTGCTCCTTACATACATTTTATGTTCCTATATGTAAATAGAAATTTATCTGGTTCCTTATTTCCTTCAAATAAATGTGTGCTTATTATTTGGCCGGAAGACGAAATGCGACTAATCTCACAAACAATATTACTCCGCATAAGGAAGATGTTCTACTTTATTCATATTTTCGAATGCGTGTTTTTTTGGTCAGAAAACGATCTTACATTCCACTAAGCACATACAGATCCAATTTTCGCCAGTTTTCAACAGTCTTTGTTGATAGACTGGGACTCATTCTACCGACAGTTTTCTGTGTGAGATAAAAATATTCTCTTTGAGGTGTAGCCAAGATTTATGAACAATTTACAGAACTTAATATGTTTACTTCATTTTAAAGTGACAACCGAGAAAAGACTGTTTGACATCATCGTGTACAAAATAAGCTGAATGATAAATGAGTTGTATTTCTGACCGTGTGACTTATTATGATATGCCTGCTTTGCATAACTCTTAACTGAAAGTGTAATTGACATGTTTGTATATATAACAGTGGTTTCATTTTGCCATAGCTGAATTACAAAGTTCAATCATTCTACAACTCTTTTTTGCAGAGTTATAATACATCAAATACTTCACCTTAAACACCCTATTTATGTAAATATAACATAAACTTATATTTAATACTCTATCTTGTGCGATAAACTAAATACGTCCTTATAGTTTTATAATAATGTCATATAGGTAGAAATAATTTTATCCTGGTTTAAAAGTGAAAAATGTTATACTTCTCTCATTATCAATAATTCCATAAAAATTACCGAAACGTTCTAATTAAAGATTCTTTTGAATAATATCTACCAATTTCACAAACTCTCCATTCGGCCAAAATTGTAGATAAATTATTGTAACTCAAGGTATTAGATTGCCACGTCAGGGTATTAGATTGCCACGTTAGGGTATTAGATTGCCACGTCAAGGTATTAGATTGCCACGTCAAGTATTAGATTGACACGTCAAGGTATTAGATTGAAACGTCAAACTATTATTAGATTGCCACGCCAATGTATCAGATTGCCACGCCTATTTCGTATTGTGGTCAAGCTTTCCTGCTGAAATTATTGGACCTCGTAAAACTTGAAAACACGGATTGAAGGATGTAAAAACTAATATTTACATTACAAATTATTTATCGAGCATGGGCCAATTATCATTAATTCTTACTCATAAATTAGAAGATTTAATTCACAACACATTGAAATATCTTGTTTATATATAACGCCTAATGACCACGCAACGGATTGATATTTAGGTGCTCAAAAAGCTAACATTTTCATTAGATTTAACATGAAATACTCATACATCTGGTTGTAACTTAATAAATTTATTTTCATGCAACTAATTTGCCTGGTAATTCGAAACTTACAAAAGTATTTTAATATCAAGATACGAATAGAGATTACATTTTACAAGAGTTTAGAATGTATATACACGTACAAGTACGGATGTAGATAGTGTAGCTCAAAGAGCTTGTCTTCTACCCTCATCGTAAATATATTACAATTTACATCTCACACCCAACTGTGATATAACAAATTCTTCTCACCTCGGCCTATACGATTAGGCCCAGTGTTCCTACAAAATCTCTGCCTAAAATTCTAACTTAGAATTTATTGATAAGAAGTGTTTACGATAAGCGGAAAGGCACAATAATCTAGAAATAAATAGGATAATGAAATTTTATCGCTAAGCTGCAAGTAATAACCAGTTACTTTTTCCTTGCGCTTTTACTACATACTGTACTTTTGTGACATTTAAATATCGCACTTCTGACACAAGTGAAAGATTTTATGTTGTCAAAAGCGGGAAAATCTGTAAGAGTAACTGCTTTTGGTTTCACCTACCGAGGGCGATAAATCAAGTTGCTGGAGTTAAACTTAACGTTATAGAGGGCGTGGTGATCGTGCCGTGTCGCTGTGAGAAACTAACCTCCTGATTTTTCTAACTACTCCATTTCTAACAGCTTGGACAACATCGGCTTCTTGTGATGGTTTTTCATGATGTAAACAGAAAAGCGCGTCATTCGTTCAGAGACGAATCAAGATTACATCTGATTAAAAGTTGAGCTGTACTATTTACTCGTGCAAAACGCCATAAAACGTGCACCCCACGCTCTAAATGCACAGGGAGAAGCAAGAGTTGAGAACTTTCGCCATCTGGCGAGCATGTGGGTGAAAAACAACAATAACAACATGAAGTTTCTGTGATTAATTGACGAGCTTAAAGGGCAAGAGCCTAAAAATCTACAAGAGTACATTTCATACTTCTTATAAAAACTTGTTCTAGTTTGGAATCGTTTTGCCAGCAGCTGGGTGGATTCAGTGGAGTTTTTCTGAATGTTTTTCTTTTATTTTGTTGCATGATTTGTTTAATTGAGATCAAGTATGTAGATATAATTAGGTGTTTAAAAACGAGTAAATATTTGTCTTATCGTTTATATAATGCATGATTAACAGCAGTTTAGAATCATGAAAGAGTGTGAGGACTTAATGACTGCAAGCAGACATACAGAAAACCTCTTCGTTGGGGCGAGCTTCTATATTGGACCGTAGTTGACTTGGATTTCCCTCTTTTTGTTTTCCTTATCCTTCTGGGCTCGGCATGGCCAAGCGTGTTAAGGCGGGCGACTCGTAATATGAGGGTCGCGGATTCGCATCCCCGTCGCGCCAAACATGCTCACTCTTTCAGCCGTGGGGGCGTTATAAAGTGACGATCAATCCCACTATTCTTTGGTAAAAGAGTAGCCCAAGAGTTGGCGGTAGGTGGTGATGACTAGCTGTCTTCTCTCTAGTCTTAAACTGCTAAATTAGGGACGGCTAGCACAGATAGCCCTCGAGTAGCTTTGTGCGAAATTCAAAAAACAAACAAACAAAACAAACCTTATTCTTCCAAACTAAACCTTATTTTCATTGAAATATAAAACTGACTATCGTGTTTTGACTTATTTTACTGTCTCGTTTCAAACTAATCTTATTTGTTGTTAAGCGCATAAAAGGTTTGCTATCGACATCCGATGTTTAGCGTTATAATCCCTCACACTTTCCGCTGAGCCACCGGTGGGGGAGGTTTTCCAAAATAATATTCTAATTGGCTTAGAAATATTGTAATGGTTACGAACAAACGTCACCGTATATCGTATTTGTAAACACCCCATGACTGATAAGGCCATTGTTTAGGTCTGAACCATCTGTTCCTAATATCTTCGTTACTTCTGGTGTTAATTTTGTAAGAAATGAATGAATTTATTGGTATAAGGCGACCACATATTTTTAATATCTTGATATATTGAACTTTCATAATACTTCGGAACTACACTCACCGTAATTCTAGATCCAACAAGTGCAGAAGGAGGAACTACACTCACCGTAATTCTAGATCCAACAAGTGCAGAAGGAGTTTCTGTATTAGTGATAGGAGAATACTTATCTGATGAGAATGGTGATTTTATTGTTCTAAAAGAAGAACAGTGTAATATTTTATAATATATTCAATGTCGTATTTCAGATAATAACAGCTTATTGAACGTTTACTGTTAATGTCTGTCTGCTACTTTTTCATAATAAATATAACAAGTAAACTGTGTGGGAATGTTGGTGTTTTTCTTAATTGATGGTACTTTTGGGGACCATTTTCTCATGAGGATAAATAATGTTCCTCATCTGACAATTACTTCATGGAAGTCAGGGACGTATTGTTCTTGAACTACATTGTAGTATATATAGAATTTTCTCACCAAGCTGCACAAGGGCTGTTTGCACATAGCCGTCCCTAATTTTGATTTGATAGACTAGAGATAGAGCAGCTAGTGAGATGTTAGAATATCGAATAGATAACTCAGATATATATATTTCAATGTCTTTATGGATAAAGTTTGTATGATGTCTTGTCGGTATAACAGATGTTAAACTTATGTAGACGAGTTGAAAGTTTCGTACCAGATACAAACGTGAAACTCACTAAAATTCACGGTGAACTCATGTGACACACTATTTTTTATTTTGCGCCTAGTAAGAACTAGGTTACCGTCATGTGTCACTGTTCATATGATTACTTGGTGACTTTCTTAACACCTGTACTATTCTTACTAATGGTGCGATTATACCTGGCCTCCATGCACGTGAAGTAACACGTGCTTGCGCTCTAAAATATATATAGCACCGTGTAATCTTTAAATCAGACATTGATAAGAAAACAATGTTTTACGAAAGGTATTAGTAAACTCAAGACCCTTTATTCTTAATAATAAGAGTACGAAGTTCCAGAAGTCCACTGTGTCCAACTGTATACCTGACAAGGTGGTCAAAGCGGTATAAGACACAAAATGGTAAGATACCATTTCTTTCATCCAAATTCAGTAAACTTTAGTTCCTCATACCAGGTGCAATCACGTATGTTGCTTTTATTATCCCAATTGTTACTGTCCCGACATTCTTTAGCTACTCCGATATCCTTTCACAAAGAATCACGTTTATCTTTACAGCTTGTCAGATCTCTCCTCCTCCCTACAAGTTACTACAGTCTTGACCAGTCGTAAAGGAGTTGAATTGGTTCTTTTAACAAAGTCACCAAACCAAACTAACACAAACATTATTTTCAGAGAAACTGAAAACTGTGCCATTGACTTTTAAAATCAGATGCATATCCACGCCTGTCTTTATTTCCTTGCTTATCACTGACCAACTTTACTGTTCCTTCTCACACCGCAAGCTGTGTTTACAATGTCATCCGTGCACTCCATAAAATACATGAATAGTCCAGTTTGACTGTTAGTGGAAAAAAACGCCCAATACATATGCCACCTCGTGGATGTTTTGTATAAGAAATATGTGAAGCACTATTGTCGTGATATATTTACTTTTGGAATATCCAAAATCTTTAAGATGTCATCCCTTTGTTTTAGAGCAAAGCCACGTTGGACCATTTACTGTGTCCACAGCAAGTAATCGAATTCCGGATTTTAGCGTTGTAAGTTCGTAGACTTACCGCTTTCTTACTGGGGAACTAAAATATAAGGTGAAAAGTTGGATTCATTTTACACTGTTTATAATGATAGAAATATCATATTTGTTTGTTGTTAAATATAAAACTGTACGATGGGTTATCTGTGCTATTTCCACCACGGATATCAAAACCTAGTTTCTAACACTGCAAATCCGTATACTTACCGCTTGGATACTGAGTGCGATGTAATCAGGAAAGGTCCAATACATATGTTTGTTTTTGATTTATAATACATACATTGGAACAAAAACAGAACAGTCGAAACAAATTCAAAATTACCTACGTAATGATTCGGTGGACTCAGCAGATAGCCCAGTGTGGTGTTGCTTTAAGAAAAAAACAGAAACACACACACACCTACATAATGGTCTTGTAAGTTATAACTTTTATATTGTAATTTGTTTATTAGCTAAGTTAGGATCGAGTAAGTTTATAGAAGTAGGCCTAAAACATTCTAGATTTTGACGTCAAATTGTTTACTACATTCACTGGTACGTTATACATATAAGATTAGAGAAACATCGAGACGAGACGACGTAGTTGTTTGGAACCACCAGAGTGAATCAATCAGTGTGTTTTCTTGTCAGCCGCGAAATGGTACGAGTAAGTTTATTCGTTACATTAGCGTAGAGCATTTAGCGTAACTTGTAGATGTGGAACACAAATGCACAGTGTTCAAGCTTGTAAAAAAAGTTAAGAAAGAAAAAGTTAATTGTGTTATCGTTTTAAACTGGACTTTCAATTATTTCTACGAGATAATTCAAAAGAAACAACATTGTAACAATACCAACGCATTATGACCAGGAATTGTCTGGTCAAATTATTAATTTTAATCTATTTTTTTATCAATATTCTTGAAACAGAAGGTTTAAGAATAATTTTTAATTTAATAGAAAGATATTTTTGACTTTCTGAGGCTGCCCGGCATGCCGAGGTAGTTAAGGCACTCGATTCGCAATCCGAGGGTCGCGGGCTCGAATCTCGGTTACACCAAACATGCTCGCTCTTTCAACCGCGAGGGCGTTGTAATGTTACGATCAATCCCACTGTTCGTTGGTGGTGTGTGGTGAGGACTAGCTGCCTTCCCACTAGTCTTACATCTTATATTGCTAAATCAGGGACGGCTGGCGCAGATAACCCTCGTGTAGCTTTGTTAGAAATTAAAAACGAACATAAATTTAAGTTTACTTAAAGCTTTGGTTTTTCCGTTTAAAAATCGTATGTGATATGCTGTTAAATAGAACTGTCTAATTATTTGTTGAGGCAAGGCATGTTGTGGTTGTTTAGGCACTTAGCCGATCGTGGGCTCGAATTTGAACATGGTCTCCTTTTAGCGTGAGTGTGTTGTTATGTTACTGTCAGTTTCACTATTCATTGGTAAAAGAAAGACCTATGAGTTAGTTGGTTTTTGATGGTCTATGTCTTCAAATTTAGAGACGACAGGTGCAGATAGTAATGTAGTTTTGCACGAAATTTAATAAAAAATAAACAATTTGTTTTCCCATAAATCTCTAACATATACTAATTATTGATCGGTGCCTATTGTCAGGTTAATTTATAGTTTCCTTCTAATTACATAGTTTGCCTCGATGAGAAATTAATACAATTATTAATAAAATCTAGTGAATCGAGTAAACTGTGTATATCAGAATGGCTGGTATGAGTGTTAACACTTTTATTAATAAGGAGAGAACAACGTTTCGACCTTCCTAGGTTATATTTCTTAACCTGAAGATGACCAAGGAAGTACGAAACATTGTTTTCTCTTTATCAATAAAAGTGTTAATACCCATACCAGCGGTTCTGAGATACATTTTTATTTCAAGTGAGTTTCTCGTCATCAAGAATAAGCGATGTATTTCAATTGTTTGTTCTTTATATATATGTATATATAAAGTCTTTGTACTACACTTAAACATAATTTATGATTAAACCTTTCTATCTATCTATCCCAACCGAAAGCACCATGTATTTTCAAGTTCCATGTATCTTAACACTCCATGCAGTTTAGGCCTATTGAAGATGTTTAACTCAGCATGCGTTCACAAGTCAGATATACAAATACAAGTACTTCCATGCAAGGATTGTTAAGGCACCCTACCAACATCTTTTCATATTTTCTTAAGTCTAATTACCACACGGAAATAACACTGGCACGTTTTTTGGATCATCAACGACCTCTATGAATAGCACAGCGAGACACAGCAACACCTGGTCCAGCTTCTGTGAACCACTTTTATTAGACGCAACTCGATTAATATATAAATGTGTATACCTGCCTGTAAACGTTAATGGAAGATATCGGTCCATTTTGTGTTTAGAGAGATGTGGTTGACTACATTGTTACGGATTTAACTGAGCTTGTACTTGCTTTGTATCTTAAATGTATATTTGAATTTGAATAATTTATTACAGAAACATGACATTTAAACACACCTTTATACATCTATCTTTGTAACCTGCTTTTAATTTTAGTAATTGCATGACCTCTTAAATGTCTTTAAGCAAAGGTCTTGGATCAAGTATTGTTGTTTACCAATATTTAATTGTTATTATTTAATACCAAGAAAGTTCAAGTAGTTGTAGCTGTTTATAAAAGTTTGTTATTTATTCACGACCAAAGTACTTCAAATAGTTGTAACTGTTTTTAACAACCAAGTTGTTGTTTATTTCACACTAAGGAAGTTCGAGTGATTGTATTTGTTTATAACAGTCTAACTGTTATTTATTTAATATCAAGGAAGCTCAAGTTGTTGTAGTCGTTTATAATACTCAAATTGTTTTTTGTTTCATACCAATAAAGTTAAGTTGTTGTAGCCTTTTTAATACTCAAATTGTTCTTTGTTTCATACCAATAAAGTTAAGTTGTTGTAGCCTTTTTAATACTCAAATTGTTCTTTGTTTCATACCAATAAAGTTAAGTTGTTGTAGCCTTTTTAATACTCAAATTGTTCTTTGTTTCATACCAATAAAGTTAAGTTGTTGTAGCCTTTTTAATACTCAAATTGTTCTTTGTTTCATACCAATAAAGTTAAGTTGTTGTAGCCTTTTTAATACTCAAATTGTTCTTTGTTTCATACCAATAAAGTTAAGTTGTTGTAGCCTTTTTAATACTCAAATTGTTCTTTGTTTCATACCAATAAAGTTAAGTTGTTGTAGCCTTTTTAATACTCAAATTGTTCTTTATTTCATACCAATAAAGTTAAGTTGTTGTAGCCTTTTTAATGCTCAAATTGTTCTTTGTTTCATACCAATAAAGTTAAGTTGTTGTAGCCTTTTTAATACTCAAATTGTTCTTTGTTTCATACGAATAAAGTTAAGTTGTTGTAGCTGTTTTTAACAGTCTGATTCTTCTTTTTATAATATCATTTGAAAGTTCATATTTTCTCGATTGAGTAGTAAACTTGGCAAATAAAAATTGATAACCACTTTTCTGTATAACGTATATTCCAATTTTATGAGACCTGCCAACTTATATTCAGTTTTCCATCAAATAACTTCGTATTTCTAGTCGTTTTTCAAATGTTCATCAAATATTTTCCTTCTTCTACATACTTGCCAGGTTGTACTCAGTTTTGTTTCATAAAGTATCCTATTATTGTTAAAGTATCTTATTATTATAAAAAATGTTTATCGGCTGGTTCTCCGTCTCATGAAGTTTATTATTATTATCATTATTGTGGAAAGTACCCATCGGATGGCATTATCTTTCCACGAAGTGTTTATATATACATATATATAAATTATTTAATAGGCCTACGTAGTATTCTTGTCACATTGTTTTAAATTTTTATTAAATCTTTGCAAAGTCTACTTACTTTTCTAATTAGAATACACTCATCACTGTCAATCCAGTTGGTGTTAATCAAGATTTATTTCATCACTTCTTAGCAGGTACATTAAGTATTTAATGACTTTTTGTGTAATCTTTGTGAGCGATTATTTTTTAATCTGTGCATTAAGTAATTATAGCCTTTCCTTCACTAGACCCTTACCTTTGAAAATGATAAATAAACATCATAGCAGCTTAACCGAAGCGAAATAACACTACTTCATTTATCTTTTGTCACAGCTAAATATACATATATAGATATCACATCAATCTTAGAGTAACCCAAAATAATATATTTGACCTTAAGCCATCAATTTTTCAATAAACTATTATCGCATTCTTTGATTTTTTGAAAGATTTATTAGTTTTCTTTCAAATTCTGCTGAGAGTTTTAATTACATTATCGTTTCTTCGTGGAATATCATTTGTATGAATATCACTTTGTTTGCTGCCTAAATCTTATCATTAAGTATTTCATCTGCCACCAATATAATCATGGTATTATTTTATCAGACTCTTGTGTCATTTAAAAAGGTCCTGCATGGCCATGTGAGTTAAAGTGTTCGACTCGTAATCTGAGGGTCGCGGGTTCGAATTCCCGTCGCACCACACAGGCTTGCCCATTCAGCCGTGGGAGCGTTATAATGTAACAGTAAATCTCACTATTCGTTGGTAAAAGCGTAGCTTAAGGGTTGACGGAGGGTGGTGATGACTAGTTGCCTTCCCTATAGTTTTACACTGCTAAATTAGGGACGCCTAGCGCAGATAGCCCTCGTGTAGCTTTGCACGAAATTCAAAAACAAACAAAATCATTTAAAATATATGTGTGGAGGAAGAGGTCTAGTGTACCTGACCCTCCCGGGTATACAAAATTTATATACTCAAACAACTAGAGGTAGAGAGATGTATGTGTGCTGAGGTTTTTGTGCCTTAACCACTCCGACTAATTATACAATCCAGTATTGTAACATTTTACTGAAATAGCCGACATAAAAACAAGTCGACCTTTTTGGTCCTGTTAATTAATATAAATATATTTTTATAATAACATTTTCTCTTCAACAGCGCTTCTTTGTTTTATTATGAGACGTGTTGGTTTTTGTTTTGTTGTTTTGTTCACATGGTTTTTATATTCAAATCAGTAGTCACCAGTTCAAGAAAACTTACTTCACGACCAAATTATGAGACAACAGAAGCCAGTTTTGGTGGTATGTCCAGATCGTGGGTTCAGTCTGTTTTGATGGGACATGAAGAACTGTAAAGCGCTCTCCAGTCTGTGTCACGCTGGTCAGCTGCAGGTTGTCGTCCCAAACGCAGCAGGATATGTGTTAAAGTTAAGTTTCTATGTTTAACTGTGTGTGTTGTTGAATCCTTCTAACAAAGACTGGTGGTTCTAACTGAACCGTTTCGAATGCAAGCAACAGCAGAACATTTGTTTTAAAGGCACTCACTCTCTTTCCTCCACTTTTGAACATTTCCAAAATGCAATAAAAAAGATAAATGAGGCCCAGAAGATGAGAAAATACACGAGCAGTTTTGTTTAATTTTCAGCGTAGTTTATTCACTACGGCCAATATACACAAATCACAAACGCTATTGCTTCTTCAGACCCAAGATCGTATCTTTGTTCAACAGTTTTCCAGGTATAACACCCCCCTCTTGTGACAGCTCTGTTTGTTTGAAAATTGGATAAAATTATAAATGCATGAAGTTATCTCTGGAGAACAAGATCGCTTCTATTTTCGTGAGAAACAGTAAAATATTTCTCGTAAAAGAGAAATATAATCAAGCAAAATAAATAGGAAAAAAATATTTTATTCCACTTTTTTCTCGTTAAAAGTAACGAACTTTATTGTTTTAAAGTTTTGTTCTTGTTTTTAACTATTTGGTTTCTGTAATATCATTTCCGAAAATCTTAATTGTGGAGATCTGTCAATTTTCTATAATTTAAGTGCATAAAAACATTTTCAAAGATTAGTAGCTATGTAAAAGATATGATTTTTATTTATTGCGGCAGGAAGTACATAGTAATATAATGCAAAATACAGGATTTTCTGAGCACCGTTGTAACCTCCAAGCATCTCAGAGGAGAGTCTAACGGCTTGTAATCCCTAAACTTGGTTTTGAACCCTGTGATGGGCGCAGCAGTTTGTGTAGCTTTGTGTGTGCTTACAAAAACAACAACAACAACAAAACACACACTCTATCGGGTTTTGTCACAATCACTTTGTTTGTTTGTTTTAGAATTTTTCGTAAAAATATACGGGGTTTATCTTCCTTAGCCGTCTCTAAGTTAGTAGTGTAAGACTAGAGGGAAGACAACTAGTCATTACCACCCACCGCTAACTCTTGGGCTACTCTTTTACCAACGAATAGTGGGATTCATCACCACATTATAACGACCCCACGGCTGAAAGAACGAGCATGTTTGATATGATAAGGATTTGAAACCGCGACCCTCAGATTATGAGGTGAATGCCTTAATCATTTGGTTATGCCAGACGCATCACATTGTACAGCCTCAACACATGCTAAATAGTTACGGTTTAAAGTAAAAATACTTTTTATACTTCTCTTGAATGAGCATTTGTTTTACATTTTACTATTTATTTATGGTTACTTATCCTTGAAATGAACATAAAATAACCATAATATTAGATATACTGAAATACAGTTATCTATCTCAAACACAAACTTTTAGCTCCTTTAATTAAATATTCAAAAATCTAAATTATAGTTCAAAACATAAATACTAAAATGAAGTGTCGATTTTCAATCATGAAAAAAAGTAAAAAACAGAAATATCTCTGTCATGTATATTTATGAATTGGTGGAGTTCACAATATCATTGGAAGGGTGATATGATATCCAAAATTTATCATGCACTATGATAAACAATTATTTTCCGGCCATTAATGCAACCAACGCTCTTTGAAATGGATCAAGCACTTATATTTGCATTTATTTAAGTATTTGTAATCGATTGGCACCTTCGAAGTACCAGAAGTTTATAAGTAACATACATACAAATTATAACCACTTTTATCTTGAACTTACTCTAAATAGCTAATATCACTATCTTGCGTTCGAGCAGTCAACAAGTGACAAAGGAAAAAATGTATAGAAACATATTCGAAATAATTGATTCACTGTTGAAAAAGTATGTTTGGCTCACGGTTTCATACAACCTCAAAGCAGTAACCCGTCTATATATATGTGTATATATATATAATTTTTGTTTTATATCTGCGACGCTGAAAACGGTAGAGCTTATTACAAAGGTTCGTTTATTCCCTGAAGCTGTCTTAGTACAAAAGTTATTTAACAATCGCTAGGGGTCCTAGGTATCCAATAAAAACCTTATTTACATATAGATTCATTTCAAGGTACGACCAGCTGAACAGATAATACTGTGTACGCACGTTGTTAAGAACTTCTATTCAGTATGACTCGAGTAACGAATAAATAGCGATCATTGTTTAAATAGTCAGGTATTTTGACACAGTTCTTGGATGGTTCTTTTGAAGAATTTCGAAGTTTGGAGTTCATGGCTCCCCTTGGACTAAGGTTTGTCATGCACGATGGCCACACCCCTTTAAATAACTATCATTGGATTCTTGGCGGTACCCAAGGAGTTTTACTATATCAGTTACTGCCACGCCCATTTAGTGTTGTTTCATACGGGGTCGGTTGAGTAACCTGTGGATTTTCTGACCTCTCGCTAGTGGGGTGACACTGATGGTAGGACAGAAACGCCCCACTGTGTGCTAAAGTGGAATTTACACTCCCGCCCGGTTTTATCCTTGCTCATCCAACAGCCAACTAGACAAGACGAATCTTTCGATGGAACAAGAGCCCACCAACGATTATGATATCATCTTACAGCAATAATAAACAACGAAGTCAGAAAAGCACATCGGCTCTTAAGCAGTACATATAAAGGTATTCATTGAGGCGGTCTTGTTCCCCAGTATCTGGTGAAGTTTAGCAATACCAATATCCTCCAAAGTTCTGCAGACAGTCTACAAGGTTATTTGTTTAGAATAAGAAATATTCTATATGAGAGGTTCCTTTTAAAACAAAAATTAATGATTAATACTGATCAGGTCGGAGACAGAACAGAAACAGTAATGAGTGTTTTGTTTCTATCTCATTTCTTTTAAAGTCACGTAACGCATTTTATATTCAGTTGCTTTTTTCTTCTAGACAGTAATACAACTGTGTAACCAGAATTTTATTTCATTATTAATCGTGTAATGAATCACATAGTCGTAATTTTTCTCTTATATCTGTCCAGGCGAAAACTTTGTTGCCATGATTGTACTTTAATACTTTTTAAATAGTGTGATATATTAGTGACGTATAACCATATCATTACTTTTGTACGGAATGCTGTGAAGCTATAGTTTACTGCATCACACTGTATAAAAGAAAAGTGTATATCTACAATCGTCCATTTTTAGTGTTCAAATGGAGAATCGTTTATCCAGATGACGAACTAACAAACATAATCTTATTTTCTCTATCCACTGTCACAATCTGTTATTATAACTTTTTCATTAAAAGTATGTTTAATTACAAACTTGTTTTATTATTATCCTCAGGAAAACTGTTTTATTCATAATCTTATTTAACCATTGTCTAGATGATGTAGCATAAAGCCTTAATTCAACAGTGACCAAATGAAGACTTGAATTAAGGCTTTGCGCTACATCATGGATATATAACTTTATTAACAGTGACCAAATAAAGACTTGTATATCTTTGATGTAGCCTAAACCCTTATCACAACTTTGTCAATAGTGGCCAAATAAAGACTTGCATATTCTTGATATTGGATAAAGCCAAAATTTAACTTGATTAACAATGACCAAACGAACATTTGTATATTCATAACCTTAAAGATGTTGCATCTTGTTCACAATGACAAAATCAAATTCACCCACTGATGATCTACAAAGACTTCTACATGACAGATATTTCAATGCTATATTCAGCATAGTCGTCGATGACTCATAAGGTGCATTGTATGTAAAGGTTTCTTCCATGAGTGATGTTATTGCAGGTCTTCTGTCAAATTAAACAACAAAAAAGTCGGAGGACCCCATGTCTCATAAGGTGTCTAATTGGCGTTATCTAAAAGTTGTTCACTTTGTTCTGAAACAAACGAGACCCGGCACGGTCAAGTGGTTAAAGCACTCGACTCCTAATCCGAGGGTCGCGCGTTCGAAACCTAGTCACACCAAGCATACTTGCCCTTTTAGCTGTGGGAGCGTTATAATGTGACAATTAATCCAAATATTCGTTGGGGAAAGGGTAGTCCAAGAGTTGGCGGTAGTTAGTGATGACTAGCTCCCTTCCCTTTAGTCTTACACTACTAAATTAGGAACGGTTAGCGCAGATAGCCCTCGTGTAATTTTGCGCGAGATTCAAAACAACCCAAACTACAGATTAGCAAACCATGCAGAAAAAAATTCGTTTTTTTTAGGCTAATAGCACCTCACCCTGCATAGCTTAGGCATTCTGAAACTTGACACCCATAGCTCTGATGTGCTTTGTGGGAGATTTCTCAATCCCTAATAGGAATAAGAATGGCCAGCGTTGCGTGGTTTTTATAAATAGTTTCCTGACATGGAAAATCTCCAATTTGAAATGACAAGTGGGTTTTCTTTCTATTATCTGTATCAGTTTTTGTTTTTTTTAAACATGGTCCTCCACTTAAATAAAGCTTTTATCATCTGAGTTCACTGTTAAATTTCCATGTTTTAGTTTTGAATATAGCTTTTCAGGGGTGGTCCTGTCATTGATAAATCTGCAAAATAACCAAATTTTACCCACATACCGAGAAATTCTCTACCCACCACTGCGTGAAATACTGTTTTTAAAAGTTGAATTTTTATTCTCAAACAATGCACGCAAAGGCCAAGTTGGAATGTTTAGGAGAGGACGGGAGGATATGGAAATAAAAATCTGCTTCCCTTTTAAAAAAATTCTTGCCAAAATAGAAAGCACCCTTTTTTAGACAATATATTTATGAAGAATTAAGCAATAGAAAATTTAAATGCGAGTGTTTCTAAATCCTTCTGTTGAACTGTTGAATGTTATAAGTTATTAGAATTTCACGATATATAAATATAATCCCAGGATTCCAAACAAAGTGTTGCATTTGCTTCATAAGCTATACGTCCTGTTGATATACAAAGTGGTAAAACTATAATTAAGTTATAGTGATATACCAATTGATTAAAATAATAACAAAGTCATAGCAATGTACAAAATGGTAAAATAGTAACCAATGCAACTTAGTTAATTAATAAATTACAATTAGAGACGACAAGAATTGCAGATACATTTATTCGATGCTTATTATCTCTTCAAGTCAAGTTCGTTTATTTGTTATCAAGCACAAAACTACACTATAGGTTTTCAATACTGTGCCTAACACGAGTATCAATCTTCAAGGGTGAAAATTCATATAGATATACTGTTAGAATACAAGTATACTCGCTTCGTTATAATGCGGTCATTCTTGCTGGTTTTTGGTGTTTTTAAATTGGAAAATATGTTGTAGCGGTTACTTTAGTTACAGTAGATGACATAAACTACTGAGGATATATGAAATATCAATTGCACTTGATTTGAACTGTTGCAATGGCGAGTAACCGTTTGTTGCGAGTTATGGCACCATTACAGAATCACGAATCCAGCCCCCCAGCGGCTCAGCGGTATTTCTGCGGACTTACAACGCTAAAAACCCGGTTTCGATACCCGTTGTGGGCAGAGCACAAATAGCTCATTGTGTAGCTTTGTATAATTCAAACCAACAACAACGACACGACAAACTGAATTACGACCATTCAATTCAATAGACTGATGACTTGAAAAATATAAAATAGTGGTCCCCCAGTGGCTCAGCGCTATGTCTGCGGACTTACAAGCTAAAATCCGGGTTTCGATACCCGTGGTGGGTAGAGAACAGGTAGCCCATTGTGTAGCTTTGTGCTTAATTCAAAAACAAAAAAAAACAATAAAATAGTATAGATAGATCCAAAGGATATTTCTTCGCTCCCAACAAAAATGAAAAAACAACAACAACTCGTAAACAAAGCATTAAGGATAGCAACAGTATCCGAAAGCAAACACCCAAATCTAACTAGGAGCAATGCCCTCGTTTAAAAAATGAAGGCTGTTGTTACTAAAGAAAATCTAATAACCCAAAATTTATTACGTTGGAGCTTGGAACCATTTACAAAATACTAATGAAAAGTTAAAACTATCCGACTTTTACCAAGAAATCAATAGCACTTCTGTAGAGGAAGATAACAGAAGAAACTGAAATAATCATAAAACCTACTGGACTTCACACACGAAAAGCTAATTTGATATAATTCAAATGAACTTCGTCGGACTTGCTTAGAGATGAACTTATTCGCTAAAACCTGCATGCAACGTAAGTTCTGTAAAGAGTTTGTTTAAATACGTGGTATAATATTGACTTTGCCTCCTTCCTAGCTTCTTACAATGTAAATTACATTGTCAAGGGTAATCGCGGTCATTAAAATTAGCAATGTGTGAGTTAGAGGAAGTAGTTTCGCGGTCAGCAGGGGGCGTGCAACGTGGTTCTTATGTGTGTAACCAACTCTCAAGCAGTTCGATGCGATCACCAAAATTTTTTATTTTTCAAGTAATCTGACAGGAAAAAAAAATGCTTTTGTTTTTCTTAGTTGAAACAAAGCTAACACTTTGGCTATCTGGAGTATCTACAATACTATTGCTTGATAACCGCCAGGTTGACATTTGCCAATGGCGTCCGTCTCATACGTTGGGTAAGTTATTTGACAGGCAAACCAAAACTGGCATTAACGTTCATGAAAAGGCTTGGCCTCCTGCCAACCTGAGAATGCCTTAGACTTAGTTACCTTATCTGCACCTACGAAATCTTTTGTGGGTGAAGTGTCGTTAACGATTAACATAACTTACTTGTTATGTTTACTGTTATCATCTAAGCATGTATTTATTTTTCTTGAAATTCGTCTTTTGATAAAGAATTTGTTATTGTTATTTGGAAAACGTTAATTTCATGAAACTAACGAAGAAAACGAATATGACAAGAGTCCAGCTGTTTTATCATATTGTAGGTTTTAATGTATACGAATGAATATACATGAGCTAAGTTGTGATGTTTATCACTTTGTTCTGCTGTCTTCCAAAAAATAAGACATTTTCAGTTCATGCAGGCTCTACAGATACCGTTTATCAATGTAAAACACGCCACCTGGTGTAATCATTAAAGTGTAAAGAGACAGATATTTCCTGTAAAAAATACCGAAAGTTTTTTGTTTCATAAACTGCGGCAGCTTAGTTTAAAGGAGATGAGAAATTTAATTTTTCTATCATATTTTAATACAGGCAATACTGCAAATCGCTCAAGAAAACATAACTTTCTAAGAGAAAGATTTTGAAGATAGTGTAATTACTAACACCTTGATATCGATGAGTGTAAAATGAACTAGACGTAATAATTACAAATTTATTAGAGCGATTAACCGACTTTATACAGTTACTACGAAACTTTGATGTTTGTGGTAAGAGAGTAACTTTTTCTCGTGTGTACGTTCCATAATTTTCTTCCAGTTTTAAAGCTGGGACAACAGTTTTATGTTTAAATTTGTTTTAACTTAGACGGTGGGAAAACAAAACTGTTTTCTTCAGTCACATTGCTTGGGTTTCTTGTTTCTGATAGAGAGAGAAATAGAAATATTTCGTTAAGTTTTTAAATTTTTTGTATGTGATAGAAACAGAGAAATAGACAACAGAAGAGCGCGTTTCTCACTTTTTTTTGGGGGGGGGGAGGTGAGAAGGTGTTTCTTTATCTTTAGCCGTGAAAACAATATTTGGAGATCGATGATTTGTGTCACTTCAGATACTGTTTGTCTGTTGGTTAGGCTATGTCACAGAAAGCTATAAGTTGTTTTCGTTGGTGCTTGTTTTGGGAGAGAAGTTCTAAGAAACAGCTTTCATTTTTTTTAAACTTTCATAGTTGATTTCGTGCAAATTCTATGATTTGTACAACAGTTGTTTAAGCTATTTTATAAATCACACATACATTTTACACATCATATATTTATATAACTTATGGTGAAAATCAAAATGTTCGAAAGACGTTAAAATAACTTATGGTCTAAGCAACATATTTATTTTAATATAAATATTTTTCTTATAACTTTTTTGATAGCAAATTAATTGAATTCTACAAGATGCCGCGTTTTTAACTGACAAACTGTCAAAAATCTAATTCCAGCATATAATTTTTGAACTAACTAATAATATAGGCTTGCGGTAGTTTTATTGTCTTGAAATTTTCACGTTTTACAGTGATTTCTATACACTAAATCCCAAAATGATATATATTGTTCTCCATCACGTATAAAGTTTTCACAAAACTTCACATGTACTTTCATACAAATGAGTCATTTTCATTGAATTCGTGCCATATTTGTTATGTTTAAAGTGTTGACAATTACTGGCTATAGATTTCTCTAGACCAATCACGACGTGGAAGTCTTAAAGGTCGTTCTAGAACCGAAACATGACAAACGTAATAATTTTATCTAAGTAAGAGTTATTTTCTTCCAAATTGAAAAAAAAAGTCCTCACATTATTTTAAAAAACGAATATTATGTCAGACATATGCGTAGCTAAATTAGGAAAAATCCTTCATTGAAACCAAAACAATTTTTATGAAGTTTAAATTCGCAGGCTTGTGTAACTATACCTTTTAAGTTTTACTCTAGTAATAAAATACGTCTATTTTGATACTGATCCTTAAGAATGAAAATCCAAACACCTGTCGTCTGTGTTGGGAACAATAAACAAACAGATAAACATTTTCTATTGAAACTAGTGTGTTTCTTAGTAACGGAAGTGCAGCAGCACAGAGTCGTTTAGTCACCCTTGGATTTTTGTGGATAAGAGATGTGTTTCGTACACATGTATGTTCACCGTAAGACTGACCATGTATTGTAGTATTAGAAGCAGGTATTACCATTCCTCTGTGACAGAATCTTCACTGCCCATATAAGTTGTCGTAAGCACGTATATGGTGCGCTAAAACGTTTCAAAATGTCAGGGAACAATAATTAAATACGACTTTAATTTTGATATATCAGCAGCCCGTAAAAACGTTTGTTCACAAACAGAGAGAATTTTTGTAATCTTCTTTGTTAAAGATGCCATGTTTCAGGAGGGCTTAGCTTTTACAGAGGCTGGATGTTATGGAGAAGCATGATCTTCACACCTAGGAAAATGAATCTCCTCAGCTTCACACCCATCATTGTCAGATTTTTATAGGCATTGTTTCAACGACGTAAAAAAGAAAAAAAGGAAGAAAAAGGCTGCCAAAGCAATAAAGGTCACACGAGAATAATGTAATTATTGCGTTAAAAGGATAGTTTTAAAGCACTGAGGTCTGTTCCTTGGTCAATGGTATCTGGGTATTTTGCCCTGGAGGGTCAGGTTCACTTTGACCTCTTCCTCCACTGAGGTCTGTACAATAATGGATTTCGATTTTTGAATTTCGCGCAAAGCTACACGAGGTATATCTGCACTTGCCATCCCTAATTTTGCAGTGTAACTAGAAGGAAGGCTGCTAGTCATCACCACCCACTGCCAACTCTTGGGTTAATCTTTTATCAAGGAATAGTGCGATTGATCGTGACTTTGTAACGCCACCACGGTTGAAAGTGCGAGCAAGTTCGGCCCGGCATGGCCAAGCGCGTTAAGGCGTGCGATTCGTAATCTGAGGGTCGCGGGTTCGTATTCGCGTCGCACCAAACATGCACGCCCTTTCAGCCGTGGGGGCGTTATAATGTACGATAAATCCCACTATTTGTTGGTAAAAGAGTAGCCCAAGAGCTGGCGGTGGGTGATGATGAGTAGCTGCCTTCTCTCTAGTCTTACACTGCTAAATTAGGCACGGCTAGCAAAGATAGCCCTCGAGTAGCTTTGTGCGAAATTTCAAAAGCAAACAAACAAAAGCGAGCAAGTTTGGTGTGATGAGGACTCGAACCCTCGACCCTCGGATTAATGAGCGAAGAGCATTCTTAAAATTTATAGTTAAATTTAATTTCTTGGTTGCCTTGTTTAAACCATCTGTAAATTCTAGTGCAGAATAATTATTAATGAAGTGATTTGAATCTGTCGAAAATAAATCATGAGAAACATCTCAACTTCTTTATGTAGTACTTTGAAAAGGGAGAAAAGAAAGAGTACTTTTATTAAATATTTTATCTTGATTTCAGGTTTTAAGGATTAAGTAGGAGAAAAACAGTTTGATGATTAAAAAGTAACATTTCTCAAGTTTTCTTGAATGTTTTATTTGTACTTCAGTTTTGTAGGTTTCGACAGTGTAAAGAAATGTTTTGAATTGATTGATAGGGAGTTGATAAAAGCATCAGACTGTTTAATTAGTTAGTACATTCAATTTATTTTCACGAGCATCCTAGCTTAAAACCCAATCTACAGATGGCGCTCATGTAAACACTGTCTTAATAAAATAGACTACAATCCAAGATTAGCTTTACTACAATACGTAGTTTCACTCCGTTCGCAAAAATGCTGAAAACACATATCCAATAAGAATTTAATGATTACAGAAAATATAGCAAGTTATTGTTACGTAGTGAAAAATAAAATATAGTTTTCGTCGTGATTAAAGTATGCTGAAGCCATCGCAATGTAGCAATATATTCACAGCAGAAAACAAGGCAAATCATGCGCGTGCAGTTTTTGATAGTTTACAAAATCCTGATACTCAAAACTTTGTGGAAGAGAAAAAATTACGTTGCTAGTAAAGTAATTAAACAGTCTACAGTATTTACACGCATGATTGCCTGACCTTTTATTTTGTGAATTTGGTTTGAATTTTGTCCAAAGCTACAAGAGGGCTTTCTGCGTTAGCCATCTCTAATATAGCAGTGTAGGACTAGAGGAAAGGCAGCTAGTCATCGCCACCTACCGCCATCTCTTAGGTTACTCTTTTACTAACGAATAGTGGGATTAACCGTGACATTATAACGCCCGGACGGCTGACAAGGGCGAACATATTTGATGTGACGAGGATTCGAACCCGCGACCATCAGATAATGAATCAAACGCCTTAACCCGCTTGACCATGCCTGGCCCAATTTAATTTGAGGTACAAGTGAATGAGAATTAATATAATGCAAATTAATCGCTAAGACATCTAATAGTCCCTTTACTTCAGACCTGAACGTGGCCTAGTAGTTAAAATATCAGTGCCTGAACTTTGAGTCATGATAATACTGTGAGTGTATTATAAGAGTTAAGGAGAAACCGTTTCATGTTGCCGACTAGTTGCTTTTCCTTAGGGCCCTAATCCGAAATTAGGAACTGTTGTACTTGAACCGAAGATCCGTCTAACCCGGATGCTTAGCCCATTGTATACATAAGATGGCGATGAGGTTTAATGAATATAGACAAAAACAAGAACAGATGTGAGAACTCTATATGTAATCAGAAACATATTCTACAGTGCCCGGTACTTCCCTTTGTATTTCACTCTGGTCTATATTTCTGCATATCGCGTCGTGAAAATCTTTTGGGGCTTCCATTGTTAAGCTGTTGTTTTTGCTGCATCGTGAGTTTTGTTTCTAATAGGTCCCCAGCTAAACGAATAAATATAACTGTATAGCGGTTAAGCTGATATACATGGTTACATACGGGAAAACAATAAAACCTATAATTGGGTAAACCTTTCATGTCTAATCAAACGAAACCATTTGTTCTTTCTGTAAACGATTATAACCCCGAAACTTTTTATTACTTCTTTTCATATTTCATGTATTATTTGGAAACTCTTTGTCATCAGAAACGCAATAGTGTTTTGTTAGTGCCTTTGACATTTGGTTTCCTTTATTTATTAAATACCTGGGCACATGATACAATACGATCTGTGTTGACATAAAACGTAATTTGCGCACAACATTCGCTTCGCGCATAATCTCGTTGTAATAGTCCGAGTTTTCCTTGATAGATAGATCAATTTAAACAATGAAAAAGGTAAAGTATTTTTAAGTCTTTCCATATTTATTGTTAGAAGGCCGGGCTTCATTAAATAAGATATATTTGCACGACTGAGATGATTTCTGCCGAGCATTCTATATTTTATCTTATTTTCGGACCCCCCGCTGATACAGCGGTAAGTCTACGGATTCACAACACTAAAATCAAGGGTTTGATTTTCCTCGGTGGTCTCCACAAATAGCCCGACGTATCTTTGCTATAAAAACACACAACACTAAAATCAAGGGTTCGATTCCCCACGGTGGGCTCCACAGATAGCCCGACGTGTCACACAACACAACACACAACACGCTTATTTTCGGAGATGTAGTGAAACAACAGGTTTTGTTGTCTAGTTTTATTTAGTCACGCCATTTTGCATTGTGCGAGGATAATGTTATTTTGTTAGCCATAAACCAGCCCTGACCTTTTTAACTGTTTATAGTATACATAATCTTTATTTCTAAACACGTATTCTCCTAATTACACATTCATGTAGTGAAATAAAAACGCTTTTTTTTTTGGAAGGAACAGAAATTCAGTCTTTTATATGGAATGCTAACATTATTTTTTAATTCATGGGCTTTCTGCAGTTAAGACTGTCCTGAATTTTTTTGTCTTTTCTTCTTTGGAATATTCGTGCAAACCAACATAAAGGGCAATTTATGTATAGCCGTCCTCAATTTTATGTATATAGGCTACAAGAAAGGCAGCTATCCAAGAACATTCACCGTCAATTCTTGTATTGCAGAATAGCGAGAACTGACCTTAAGTATTTTAATGTAAGCTTGGTTTTCAAAGTGAGGAGCATACTACTGCGGTTTGTGGAAACGAACCACGAACCTCTGATTCACAGTCTGGGAACACTAACCAGTGAGCTACGCTTTGTCCATGATCATCTTGTTTGTTTTCATTTATTTTTACGAGAAATGCAAACATTATTTTCAAATAATTTGTATGAAACCATCACAAAAGCAGGCGATTACTGTTAACCGTAATTTATGACTCTACGTATAAAATGGAAAAATGTAACTTTTATTAAAAAAATAAAAAACATCTGGTTCTTTGAGTCTCAGATAGTTTTCTCTGTATATGGAAATGAAGTAACTTAACATTTCCGCTCAGAAAATGTATATGATTTTAAAAAACAAGGGTTGTGTGAACCAAAACAGTTTATATTTACAACCTGACCCCACCTGATTAAAGGCCCCTTCCAAGGCCATTCAGAACTATTCAACTCTTCGCATCGCAGAAAAAATTCTCAGCGTGAAAGACGCCCCCTGGTGGGGAGTTGATAAATTCGGCTGTCATGGGGCGCCACCTTGCTGCCAAATAAATATATCGTGTCCCTATTCACAAGTTTTTTTTTGTTTGCCGCTCTCTCAGCTGGTAGTCCTGCATCAAGTCCCTTTTGCTTGTTTTCCGGTGTCTTCCGTAATATCTTTTCCGCATTTTTAATTTTCTTTTTCTTTCGGCTTAGTAGTAGACAGGTATAGGTTGAATACCAGAGCGTGGATTACAAATCCTGTGTTTTTATAACGTTTTCGTGGAGTTAAAAAAGTAAAATTTAGATGCTAAGGTTAAAATCCTTATTAATTCAGGATATAAATAAGTTGCTTATCAACTCCGGAAAAATTGTTATTGTCCAATTGGAGATACATATGTAACTGTATTGCAAGTTCTGTTATTTTAGTTTGATTATAAGATCATATGGCTGTAAATGACTCATTATTTTATGTAATATAATTCATAGATAAAACTCAAACTTCTGATATAGACGTCACAACATCTGAACCATTTTGTATTTTGCGAAATGTTAGTCAAACAGACAAAACACTTTGATGTTCTATGGTGCTTAAGCAACGATGTTTCATATATACACAGACTGTCTCAAAATTAATATATAACTAAAACAAGTTCAACAACATTTTTATTATTTGAGATAATAACAAAATATCTTCAGACTTTTTTCTTTTTTTTTGAATTTTGTGCAAGCCTACCCGAATGCTATCTGGGCAAGGAGTCCCTAATTCAACAATGTAAGACTTAGAGAGGAGGCACCTAGTCATCGCGACCCACCGCCGACTTTTAGACTACTCTTTTACCAACACATAATAGGATTGTCCGCAACATTATAATGTCGTTGCAGCTGAAATAGCGAGGTTGTTTGGTGTGATGGGGATTTGAATTAGCGATCCTAAGATTAAGAGTCGAGTATCCCTAACCACCTGACCATGCCTGACCAATAGCTCGTGAAGACTTGTAAGTGTTATTGAAGTTCATTATTACTGTTATTCTTTACATTATTTATAATTATTATTTATGAATGTATTTTATAGCAAATTTTGGAACTGACAGTGTAATGTAGTCAAATAAACATTTCTCAGAATTCATTCCTTTGGATTTTTACCTTTCTGACATTTTTTGGAAAGAGAAGTCTACCATAACAAGTCAAGAAATCTTCAGAAACTGAAACTTCATATCTATGATGTTGTCTTCCTATTCCTACGGTTGTGTTGAAAAATGTGTTCTCAGAATCTGATTTTAGCTAATGATGGAAGACATGTAGAAGTTCATTAATTACATTGAATAATACAAGCGTTCAGGAGATATTTTGTTTTGAATTTTGTTGTTATCATCATATTATACAAAATGTTGCTCAATCATCTTATTGATTTATGCATTTTGAGGCACACTGAATATTTTAGTATTTTTTTGTAATAAAGAAATAGTAAAGTGGATTAAAATGCGTCTAATCATTAATTCAAGCAGTTGTTTTTTCTACTTCAAACCGGCCCGGCATGGCCAGTTGGGTTAAGGAGTTCGACTCGTAATATGAGGGTCGTGGGTTCAAATCCCCGTCACACCAAATGTACTTGCCCTTTCAGCCGTGGGGATGTTATAATGTTACAGTCAATTCTAGTATTTGTTGTTAAAAGAGTGGCCCAATAGTTGGCTGTGTGTAGTGATGACTAGCTGCCTTCCCTCTTATCTTACACTGCTAAATTAGGAACGGCTAGCGTAGAACTAGCCCTCGTGTAGCTTTCCACGAAATTCGAAACAAACCAAACCTACTTCAAAGATCGAAAACTTGCAGTACAAATATATAAACTGATTTATTGAAATTATATATCACAATATTTTTAATTTCATACTTTTTATCACAAAACTGAATGTGATATTAATTAGGCTTCGTAAAATGAGCTTACTTTAATCAATTAGGCATCTTAACACCATTTAAAACGATTCTTATCAGTTCTCTCACCATGGTCATAAACGTACAACGTTTTAGTATTTGTCTGCTTGCCTACTATTCTGTTCTTGGTGTCTGTATGCTTCATAATGATGTCGTATAAACAACAGTAAAACGTAGGGTTTGTTTTTTATCCCTCATCCCAGTGAAATCCGTGATAAAAATTGTTTTAGAGAGTTATAATATTGTTATTAGTGTTACTTCAGTGTTAGAAGAATTATTAGGCTGTTAAGGATAATGTTTCTATCAAACACAAATAAATAATGACGAATGCTTCAAATTCAAAGAATTATAGAATATACTATAATTTAACAAACAGAAAAAAGAACAAAAAATGAATTCGCCTACAGCCTTAAGTTAGGCTGTAAATATCCCTGTGGTCATGAAGGTTTTTACTTTTAGCAAAACACAATAAACTTCCCGTTTTACCTGCAGCTCCACGTACTTAATCACTCCTTCCGAACCTCGTGAACTGTGCTCTTAGAGACCATTGATTACAGCCAACCCAGCTATTTTCTAGTGATAAATTGATATTTTTACGGAGTTGAAAGACGGTTTGAATTACTCAACAGAAAACACTGTAAAGGGGCTATCCTTTTCCACACTTTATTCGTAATGACAGATCTGAGACAATATTAACTACATTCTTTAAATGAAATCAAGAAATTGCTGATGCTGTAAAGCCTATTAAAGTCTTTAACCGCACTGAAATTAAAAAGTTTTCAATGTCTTTTTTTAGACTCTTGCAACTTGACTATCACACAGGTTAGTAAACAAGTTATATGTATAAATTCACCTTGAGCAAACACAACTAGAAGTAACTGGAGTCGAGAGATTCAGGCTCATTACAACTGTTGTAAAAAAACCCCACAAAAACAACTTTAAGTATCTGA
Source organism: Carcinoscorpius rotundicauda (assembly GCA_011833715.1). Lineage (NCBI taxonomy): Eukaryota > Metazoa > Arthropoda > Merostomata > Xiphosura > Limulidae > Carcinoscorpius > Carcinoscorpius rotundicauda. The sequence continues at coordinate 57,785,011 of CM022395.1, forward strand.
TAGATGACCAATGTTTTTGAAATCATGTTATTACATTAATATAACCAAAATCGCAAATTTTGGTGGTGTTTGTTTGTTTGGTTTTGAATTTCGCGAAAGGCTACATGAGGGCTATTTGCGCTAGCCGTCCCTAATTTAGTAATTTAGGACCAGAGGGAAGGCAGCTAGTCATCACCACCCATTGCCAACTCTTGGGCTACTCTTTCACCAACGAATATTGGGATTGACCATCACACTATAACACCCCCACGGCTGAAAGGGCGAGTATGTTTGGAGTGAAGGGGATTCGAACCCGCGACTCTCAGATTACGAGTCAAACGCTTTAAACCACCTGGCAATGCCGGGCCATTTTGGTGGTGAAATTGTAATTTAAAATAAATTTGTTCTGTCCCATACTGCTAATGAATAAATATCATTTCTAAAAATATATTAAACAAATGAAGGATATTCGAAAAGTACTGTCGGCATAATTTATTTTGAATGATACGCCTAATAGCTTATTACATACGCATACACTTATCTAGTTATTTGTTTTAAAGGATGGAATTAACAACCTGTTAAGTACATAGACTTTCGTCTGGTTTAAAGAGTGGATTTATTTACCTACTTGTGAAATAAACATATTTTCACCTGCATTAAAGAGTGGCTCACATTTTTATTAAATACACATATTTCATCTGCTTTAAAGGATGGATTCACATTTGTATTGAATGTGGTTTCATGTTATTGTTAAATACACAGACTTTCATCCAATTTAAATGATGGATTTGCTTGTTAAATACATACAGTTGGTTTAAAAGGTGGGTTCAGTTTATTATTATATACAAATATTTTCATCTGGCTTAATAAATTTATTCATCTAATTGTTAACTGTACAGACTTTTGTCTACTGTAAAGAATAGATCTACCTTCTTGTAAAACACGTATCCTTTCTCTGCTTATCTGTTTTAAAAAGGTGTTGGATGAATTTGATGAATATACAGACTTTCATGTGGTCGTCGTTTTTATGCTTACACGTGTCAAAATATTAACTTACAATTAAATAAACATAAATTAATTTAGTTATTTTATTTTAAATACGGACTATCTGACTGGTTAACTAAAGAAACGTTTATATAGTTATATGTTTACTAAATAACATAGATATGTTTTATTTCTCTGTCTTTAAGTTTGAAAAAAACGATAAAGTAATTACAGTTCCTTCTACTAGCAACTGGAGTTGAATAGTAAGACTGGTTTTAATAGTTATAAACTTTTATTTTTTCCTCTGATAAAAAAGTAATTTCTTTTCAGTTAAGCAATCATAAAATACAAGATTTTTGTTCACTGAGTCCACGCTATATAATCTATTATTACAGAATAAAGTTTCTTTCTTACATTTGTCACATAATTCTATGACTGTATGTCACCTTTTAAGATTTAGGATTTTTGAATTTTTACATATAAGTACTTCTCCTGTAATTCAATTAATTAGGTTAGTCTATATTTTTTTACACATAAGTAAGATTATCAGAGTTTTATTGATCATAATTTTGGTGTAACACCAAATTTGTTTTCCCAGAATCAAATAGACCAACAATTAAAATGGACACCCGCTGGGACAGCGATTAGTCTTCGGATTTACAACACTAAAATCAGACGTTCGATTCTCTGTTGTGGCTTTGCTATACGGAAACACATACACTAAATGAATGTCTAGATTTCAATTAGGATATTCAAACTCCTCTGGTTCTGTGTAATCTTTAATCACTATAATTTATTTAACTATAAGTTAAACGCTTTAAACTACATGTTCATCATAAGTTTATCAGAACTATCAAAACTAAACAAAACCACAAAAATGAGCACAAGCAATAGATAAAGTGCCCTCCAGTGGCACAGCGACATGTCTGCGAATTCCCAATGCTATAAACTGGGTTTCGAAACACGTGGTGGCATAGATGGCCCATTTTGTAGCTTTGTGCTTAGTTTCAAACAATCAATCAATTAAGATAAAGTAAGATACGGAGAAATAATAAGTTTTATAAAATAATAATTCAAAAATTAGAATCTCAAGCCATTCCTCTAGAAGACGTTCAAGGAACGAGGAGAGAATTGAAAGCAACAATTCAAATTTCATTGGTTATAAACAGCTGTCGAAGAACCAAAATCACGTGGAATTGATTTAAATAAAGGATTAGGTGTTTCATTCTTAGAGCAACAAGAGTATGCAGAATTAGTTAATTAGAAGAAATGATTGAAAAAGTACGAAGAGTAAGTAACTCTTTGACTGGTAAAAAGTTAAAGCAACTACTAAGTTTACAAAAAATAGATGAAAAGGTAAATAAATATCTAAAAATAAAAAATCATACCAAGGAGATGTTTTGTTTGTTTGTTTTTGAATTTCGCGCAAAGTTACTCAAGGGCTATCTGTGCTAGTCGTCCCTAATTTAGCAGTGTAAGACTAGACGGAAGGCAGCTAGTCATCACCACCCACCGCCAACTCTTGGGCTACTCTTTTACCAACGAATAGTGGAATTGGCCGTAACATTATAACGCCTCCACGGCTGAAAGGGCGAGCATGTTTGGCGCAACGTGGATGCGAACCCGCGACCCTCGGATTACAAGTCATACGCCTTAACCCTCCTGGCCATGTCGGATCCTACCAAAGAGCGAGAAATGTGTTAGTAAATTTGTTCTACATTTTTTAATTGTCGCGAAGAGTTACACAAGGGCTATTTGCATTAGTCATCCATGATTTAACAGCGTAAGACTAGAGGGAAGGCAGCTAGTCAACACCACCTACTACTAACTTCAGGACCACTGCTTCACCAACGAATAGTGGGATTGCTAGTTACTTTATAATGCCCTCACGGTTAAAAGGGCAAGCATGTTTGGTGGTATGAGAATTACAGCCAACGGCCCTCAGAATATGAGTCGAGCGCCCTGACCACCTAACCTAGAACAATTTATAAATGTAAATGAAAAACAATAATTCATATTAAACTATATATCGAAAAATAAATTAAAAATTGATAAGAAAATCTCAAATTATAAAAATAAGTGGTAAAGAATTATTAAAAAATTTAGAAAACTAACTAATAACAGGAAACATGAGTAAAAATTTACATAATCATATCTTTGAATTATGACATGCACTACTTAAGGAAAGAAATATAACAAATTATACTAAAGAAAATTGTTACAAAAGGCTTTTAATGAATATTAAATGAGTTATATTAAACAAGCTTGTATTTCAGTGATGGACAAAATTTAAATTAAAAGCAGCATAAGAAAATCAAGAATCTGTTTTATTTAAATGGATAAATTTAAAAAGTCTAATCATTAAATATTTTAAACAAAAACACAAATTCGGATAAAAAGTGAAAAGATGATTACAATATCAAAAACAAAATGATGACTTTTTTACTAGGTTGAGTACTTGGGATGTGAAAAATATAATTGATAAAATCAGTGGGTCTGGATTTCCTAAAGAATGCAGTTGTAAAAAAATGAGAAAGAAATAACTCATAATTTAGAATTATCGTGTTGAGTAATGAAGGAATAGAGAAAATAATGAAAAATGGAAAATATTTTCGAGGTTTTTACCATACTGATCTATTAACTAAGAAAATAAAATCAATTGAATGTGGAATTGTTAATTTCGATAAAAGTAAAGGACCTGAAACTCAGGTGGTTTTTTATTACAAAGATCCAAAATTTCTTTGAATATTCTAGTCTTTAAAATGTAAAGGTTTCTAAAAATATAATATAAAACTAAATAAAACAATATTTCAGATAAAGCAAATAATAAATTAGGTATAACTGAAGCCTTCTACAAAAAATGTGAGAGTAAAATGCAAATATTATTCTATAACATATATCTGGACTATCTGCTGTGACAAACGAATGGAATCGAATCCATTATTTTAGCGGTGTGAATTATGTATTATAACAAGACTAATAGTGTTACATCTTAAAGGTAGTGAGCATTTGAAAGGTTATATTAGAACTTAAAACTTCTACCGATTAAACTAATGTAAATCATATTTGTGTCGTTGTGAAATCATGGAACAAAATTAATGAAAATGTACATTTAAATATTATGATGGAAATAATTAGAAAAGTGACAATTTAAATTATGAATTATATTTTAATTGAAATAAAAATGTAAGTTAGTTGTTAAATATAAATGATCTTTCTCCAAAATTTGTTGTTAAATTTACATTATGTGTTTGTGTTTTTCTTATAACAAAGCCACATAGGGCTATCTGCTCAGCCCACCGAGGGGAATCGAACCGCTGATTTTAGCGTTGTGTATCCGGAGACATACCGCTGTATTAGCGGGGGGGTTAAATTTACAACTTCAAGGTTTATGATAAAACTATCAAATTGACTTATCTGAAGAGAAGCACTACGATATAAGATTTGAAAAAAATATTAATTCTGATGGAGAGTAGAAAAGGAAATCTTTATAACTAAATATCTATAGCTGTAAAGACAAATATATTCATCATGGTGTTATCAATGGAGTATTATATAGTAATGAGTTAAGCGATATTTAATATTTATTTAAATACACCTGAAAGTCCAATTAAAATTGAATAAATATATCCAATAGATGAAGTTAACAGATCAAATTTTGTTTATAGAATAATATTGAAGATTACAGATCAAAACGAACACCCAATTAATATGTATATAACAATGAGTTTGACACATATAATTTTTAAGCAGCAGTAAATGAATTATGAGAAACATTGCTTATTTCTGAATAAGCTGGCAATATTATGGAAGTATATTTTTACTGATATTTACATAAAGCAAAATATAAAGTTTTGAAGTTTCAGACAAGAAGTCAGATAAATTCATGTAAAATAAAACAAATAGTATGTTAAAAAATTAATACATGTTATATCACTATGTAACACAAATTTTGTTTCTGGATAGTATGTGTTTTTCAATCGCTTATGTTGTAAAAGTATAGAAAGTGGCCATTATTCCCTTCAACCTTTGCTTTTGTGACCTGGATAATGACATTTAGAAATTAACCTATTTTCTATGTGAAAACGGACAAACTTTCACATTTTCATTCACATAAGGTCTGTATAAAACAACATATGAATCAAGATCTACATATATTTATATACTAAAGTTACACAAAAATGAACAAAAATATTTAGAAGTGAGTAGTTTTTCGAGATTTGCGACTGTAATGTAAATCATTTTCATGTATCAGCCCTCAAATATAGTATCACATCACGTTTTCGTAATACGGTCCTTGGCAGCGACGTTCAAAGTCCAATATATCTTGGTGGAAGCTTTAAAAAATATTGGTGACGCTTCTGTTGACTTGTGACTTGCACACTTTCATCTAGCAAATCCCACTCTTTGAGTCTAGATGTCAAAAGCTCGACATTCGACTTTGTTACACCAAGATCTCTGATCAAGTTATTGAGGTCTTTTTAGTTGGGGTAGTTTGGGTTTCTCTCACTAGATGCACCTCTGAATTTGTAATCTGAATCTTTAACGTCCACCTCCTCTTTGATTTGCTGCTCTTTTCTGAGGATGGCTGCTTTCTCTCTTGCGGAGTGGATACAGGGAGTTCAGGGTAGTGTGGTACTGCGGCGATGGATGATGGAAAGCCTGGAAGCATGATATCAAATGCATTCTTGCCAGCCCGATGTATGAAAGAGTCCACCACACAGAAGTAGCAATTGCTTGATTAATCAGAGGATTTACGCCAAATTCTTGGAATAGCGAACTTTATGGCTCTCTTTCCCCCCTCTACCATCCTGCAAAATAGTAAAATAAAATTGTTACTGTGAAGAATAAATTTATTTCATCCACAACTAATGTGTGAGAGATTCATGCAAAATATTTTATATGTGATATTTTTTCTATACTATTGAAAATTTAAAAAAATAAATTAAAAAATACTTAAATTTTAAAAGGTATAAAATTTGTATAATATAAAATCTTGCTATTCAAGGAAGCAAAATTGTCCGTCTTACCTTTTAGAGTTATTTTGTAGCACTTGCAGGTAAAGTTAGGTGCCCAGGGTTTGTCTTGATCCCCGAAAGGCATGCCAAAATATGTCTTGTAGGCTTCACACATTTTAGCAGATGCTGTCACAGAGTACTTTTTTGCTCTTGTCTTGATAACTTGGCCACATACATAGCAGAATGTGTCTGGAGAATGCTTGCAGCTTCTTGATGTCATCTCTGATAAAATCAGATAGATCCATGTATTAACTTAAGCAGGTAGAGCTAAAGGGAAGTGGTGAGTGGTGAGCCCCTGTATATATATTACTACGAAAAGTTCTAGAAAATTCTCGTAAATTCTTCTACAATATTCTAGAAAGTTCTTCAAAATTCTTGTAAATTCGAGAAAATTCTCTCTCAGCTACTTAGCACTGAATCTACTTGGAATCTTCTGGAAAATGGGTAAATTTGAAAATTTCGTTACCCAGGTCACAAAAGCAAAGTTTGAAGAGAAAAAGAGGTCTTTTCCATTTACTCTAGGCGTAAGCAATTGGAAAATAACACTTTCTGCCCAGGAATAAGAAAAAGTAAAAAAATTTGTTACATAATGTATTAGATTAGAACTTCAGACTTAAACGATATGTTCTAAATAAATAAGAAGAATCTTGGATCTAAAGACTTCATCTAATTAATATCTAAACATTATAGAAAGTTTTTAATACAGCAATATCGTGTATCGACGATAAAAGAGAATTCTATATTAAAATATAAGCAATGACATATTCTAGTGGTTATATTTTTTCACAGTTAAAATTATGAAACAAAGTGGTTCCTCAGTTGTAACATAATGTAACACTTTTCAATACAAAAATGTTTTTCAAGAACTGAATCACATATTGGTAAAACGTTAATTGAATAATCTGAACTATTTTGTCTTGCTCATCATGTAAAACAACTAATCAATTTCATAAATGATTACAACACGAGTGAAGCATCTAATACATTGTTCTACACTGATACTGCAGAAACTCCAAGTAAACAGATTTTTTGGCATCTTATGGTGATGGATCATCAAACCTGGACGGTGATCTAAGTAAAAAGAAAAACTTCTAGGGGTCTTATAGGTTCTCCAGGAAACGATCTTAAATAAACTGATCATATTAAGTTAATTTTGAAGGTAAATTATAATAATTATATTTTTAATTTATCGTCAGTAGAAGACTATGTTACACCAGGATAACGCAGGCCCTATACAGCAAGGATCACATCTGCAAACATTGAAGAGCTAGACTGGGAAACACTTCCACATACTCCTTATTCTCCAGACCTTGTCCCACCTGATTAACATCTTTTCCGAAGTTTTCAGAACTATCTTAATGGAAAAGAACTTGGAAAACAAGAAGATGTCAAAACTACCCTCTCTACATTTTTTTTCACCAAACTCCAAGAATTTTGTAGAAGCGGCATTCAGAAGCAAGTGAATCATTGGCAGGAAGTAGTTAATAATAATGGAACATACATCATTGACTAAACAACATTAAATGCGTTTGAATTCCTTTCTTTTTTTCTGAACCTAAAATCGAACATTACTTAAGGGATGACCTGACATATGAAACAAGATGTGATAAGAAAATGTTATCTCATGGCTTCCTAATGATATTGACAGAGATGTTTACTAAGAAATACGAAAAGTATGAATTTATAAATATTTCAGGGTAATAAAATAAGAATGTAGTTAAAACTTAATAGATAAATCAACATATATCATAGTTATTAAGTTGTTAGGATAATATGTAGAACTTGTACATTTTGCATTTCAAACGATTTTGATTTTAACAATTTATTGAGGGTTTTGACGATTTTTAGCTTTTAAGTGAATTTGTATTTTAAAGGTTGATTTCTTATATTTTGTAACATTTGTTTTAATTTCTTACTTCTTTTGCATCCAAGTGGTGCAGAAACCTCAAACCTCTAATGAGGAAGCAAAATTGAGAGATTTGAAGAGCAGGGAAATGAAAACAATTTTTAATTATTTTTATTTTCATTGATTTTTGGTTATTTCATATATTTATCAAGTTTTAACTATTTTCGATTATTTTGGACTATTGTTTGATGTTTTAAACATTTCTCTTTTAATTCGTTGGCTTTAAGTGTCGCAAAAGCACTTTTTCACCACTACTATCGATCTATATTTGGAACCCTAATAAGGTTATTCTCAGTTAAAAAATAAAAGCTATTAAAACAGGGGTTTATTTGGGCTATCTGTACTAAGAGTCCTTAATTTAACAGTAATAAACTAAAGAAAAGGCCTTCAGTAAATCATCACGCACCGCCAATTCTGATGCTACAATTTTATCAGCGAATAGTGGGATTGACCCTCACGTTATAACATCTCTAGGACTGAAAGGACGAGCATAACCACCAGTTTATGCCAAACCTAAACTAAGAAATAGACTTAAACTTAACAAAGTAAACACTACAAACAATGTAATAATTCACAATAGCCATGTTACAAAACTCCCCCGTTACAATTCCATTCCATACTATTAAACATGAACAAATTTAAATATAAGGAGAACATTCTAGCTATGAAGGCTCATTAAATTCATATGAACATAACATGGTGCAATTAGTCAGCGGTGGTATTGCTGAGACGCTAGTTGACAGCGATCAGTAGTAGCTTTCTAAATGCAACTAAACTGGAAAAATATGCTCATATTTTTATATATATTAGAATTAAAGTTATAAAAGTGTAGATTTTATTATACAAATATCACAACTTATTCTCTTTAACTCGTTTTGAGTTATTTTAAAGATTGAATGAAGCAAAATCTTGTGAAAGACAAAATACTAAAAGCAGCAAACACAACTTAAAATTTTAATATATTGTATAAAAACCAATAATTAGTGAAATGTACTGAAACTTTCAAACAAATTGACATTTTTAGCGCATGTAAAAAAGTTTTAGGTCAGAGACTTCTATAATTTGTGTATTGCTGTCCTTAGTTTTGAACTAGTAAATCAAGGGATGGCAGCCATCCCAGCAGCACCTTCTACCCTAATACTGTCATGAGACCATCCACTCAATTTTCTACTGTAGACCAGCTCTTCAAGGAAAAAGATATTACAAAAGCTACAATTAAACATTTAGCTCTTTTCGTAACATTCTTTGAGTCATATAACAGTGAAAGAATTATGTTACCAATCCATATCAAACATAGCGATTTTTCTCAAGTAATAATTTTGCCAAACTAAAAAACTATTAAAGCCAAAGACTATGTTAAGTATTCTGTAAATATATATTGTACACCACCGTCGTACACAAAACGAAACTCGTGATTCGTGTTGTTTTAGGTTTCAATCATTTCTGTGGCTTCTAACAAGTTCATTCCTAATCTTTATTTCCTTTGTAGTCTGCGCGTATTTTCATGTAGTTAACAAGAAACAAAATAAAGTCCAATACAAAGTTGAAATAATTCGATTTATTTTCAAGAGAACTTGTTTTATTTTGTATCAAAAAGTTTGAACAAGAAATTAAATATATTTCTTCTGTAAACCCACCTGCGTGTCGTGAAGGTCCATGAACACTTAGGTACAGTGTAGTTTAGTGCTCATAAACTATAAGCAAAGGCAAATGAAATGCCTGTTATTGCATGTTGAATAAACGTAATTAACATAGACCTTTGACAACAAAGATTTAGTGATGATAAAAGTTATTTAAACACTCTTATATCTATAACGGCGCATAACTCGTTTACAAGTGGATCTTCGCGTGTTCGACTCTTCTATTTAATAATATGAATTTGGTTAGTCCAGACAGTGCAAAAGAATCCATGTTTTAGACACTAGTAATTGGAGTATTGTACAATATAGTGTCGTTAGCTTTAAAATCATTATATAAAATGTAATATATAGTAATCCACATTAGTAAAAGTACACGAAGTTATCAGCAAGAAAACGTCATGTTTTAGAAACAGGAGTGATACAAACAAACGTAAATTACAAGAGTACATCATGCATCACTAGCATCAATACAAGAACACAAGGTAATGTAATGTTATTGGAATTTCGCACAAAGCTAGAGAAGAATGATAGTTACATAGTGGTTATTTTTTAATACGTGAATACCGTAGATTTATTATTGTAGACAAAGTGATTGAGCAACAGATAATTAATTTCAGTGTTCTAGAAGAAATGCATACCAACCAAACAAAGAACCATTAATAGTCACGTACTTTATAAGTTTTGAAATATACTGCAAATGGTAAACAGATAGTCTAGCAAATATGGCAGTACATATATATTTTGTTTGTTTGTTTGTTTTGGAATTTCGCACAAAGCTACTCGAGGGCTATCTGTGCTAGCCGTCCCTAATTTAGCAGTGTAAGACTAGAGGAAAGGCAGCTAATCATCACCACCCACCGCCAACTCTTGGACTACTCTTTTACCAACGAATAGTGGGATTGACCGTCACATTATAACGCCCACACGGCTGGGAGGGCGAGCATGTTTGGCGCGACCTCGTGACCCTCAGATTACGGAACGCACGCCTTAACGCGCTATGCCATGCCAGGCCCAAGAACACAAGGAGTAGTGAGCATATAGAATTCAGACTGTTATTGTTAACTTTTAATTCAGAAATGGTTGAGAGAGTGGAAATACAGGAACACAAAGGTACAAGTTATCACTGCTGTGTTAGATTTAGTGCTATTATAGGCCACTATTTAGGCCGTATTCGGAATATTGTGTTCAGTCTTGGGCTCCTTAATATCGATTCTTACAAAAGGAGTTCAATCAAACTGGATTAATATTGTAAGTGTTACACCTCAAAGAGAGAGGGAAATATTTCAACAAAGCTGGAAAAACGAGTTTGAATTCCTATTGTAGCTTCAGATTTTGTTAATAATATGTAGACGTTTGTGTGCCAACAGTTCGTGATCACTACGTCCATAAGTTAATGTCAACAAATTTGTTTAAGCATTAGTGGCTATAATAGTTGGTGCACTAGTGTAGTTCAAATAACAAGTGCAGCAAGAACATTTCACACTTTGGTAAAAAGAGCGTTAATGATACAAATAAGTAAGAAACTGAGTTCAAGAAGAAAGAAAAATACGAACTTAGTTTAAGTATTAGTAATAAAATGAGTCATCTTTATTATTAATAATTTATCTGTTTCGAAATTCATGCAAAGTTACAAGAGGGCTATCTGCGCTAGCCGTCTCTAATTTTGTAGTGTAACACTAGAGGGAAGGCAGCAAGTCATCACCACCTACGGTCAACTCTTAGGCTACTCTTTTACCAACGAATATTGGGATTGACCGTCGCATAAGAACGCCTCTACGTCTGAAGGGACGAGCATGTTTGGTGTGATGGGGACTCGAACCCGCGAACCTCAGATTACGAACTAAGAGCTCTAACCACCTGGTCATGCCGTGTCTTATTCTTAATGAAAATATAAAATTTAGTTTATGGGGTTAATGAAAGTGTTTTGACACTAGCTTTTAATGTACATTCAGTAATTCATTCTTTGACACACAAAGAGTTGGAGATAGGTGGTCACTACTAAATTAGGGACAGCTAAACGCAGATAACCTTCATATAGCTTTGCGCAAATTTCAAACCAAATCAATTTCACTGTTGGATAGTATTTACACAAATCACGAGTATGGATGTCCATAAAATATTTTTTAGAGGGGAAGGTAAAAATTTAAATCAATTTAATCTATACATTTTTTTTACTGAATGAATAAAGAAGGACATACATTTGTTATTTTCCAAAGTGCTGGTTACAAATACCTCTTTCTCATATATATATCTGCCTGAATAATTAAAAAAATAAATTGATAGCATATAAGCTAGGTACTCTTACAATCCTATTTGAACAGTGCTTCAATGTGAATGAAAGAGTAACATCATATATATAATAAGAAACACAGTCTTGTATGAGGAGAAGTGGAATTCCCCGAAACTACTACAACTCAGTGGTAAATGGTGAACCGCATAAAAGATTGAAACTCATATTTATTATATCTGGCTTAGTCTCAAAAATAAATTATGCTCTGTGTACTTAAAGAAACATCCATTATCGTTAGAGGAAGGAAACAGTCAGATAGCATCTTAAAATAATTCTTAAAACTTTAAGAAGTAACTTAAAATTATTGAAATAACCATTATCATGAAGACACTTATGTTCATTAAGTGTATCCCAAATATTTAGATACCTACTTAGTAAGACTAGAGTTTCCAAACAACCAGTTCTTATGTCTATAACGCTTATATACTGACTCACTATCACTATGACTCAAATATGTAGTCAGCAAAACTAGGTATCCAGATAGTGAGAAAAAGAGTTAGGGCACAGGTAGAAAACATAACTGACAGAGCAAGAGATATAATGAAGGGAACTGGCAAAGATGCGGTTCTTAATATGCACGTAAGGATTAATGATATAGGGAAGATTAAGTTAGAGGAGCTAATTAATAAGCACAAGGAAGTGATGAAAACATTTTATGATAAATGCCATAAATTAGTTGTGTCAGGAATACCTTCAAGAATTAATTGTGAAGATGTAATGTTGAGCATGTCACTGGAACTTAATACTAAGCTATAAATAATATGTAAGGATGAGCAGATTATTTGAAAAGACATGTGGGATAAGTTTATTTAGAGGAGGGAACCTTTTTGAATGGACGGTTTACACTTATATAGGAAACAGTCTGGTATGTTTGCAAAGGTTGTTAACTTGACTGAAAGGGAAGTTTTAAACTAGGACTAGATAGTGATATAGGCAAAGATAAGCTGAAATAAAATTAACATGTAGAGAAAAGTTTAACATAGGAAATCAGTCTAAAAGTAGTAATTAGGATAGGCTTATTTGTTACTGTTGATGTGCTAAAATTATAAGAAATAAAATATAGATAGCTTTAGGGCACTGGTAGGAATAAATTTTGGTATAATGGGAATAACTAAAACATGGTTATATACATAGATGATTTTGATGACAAAATTTATTTTAAACACATGGTTATAAGTTGGTTAATAAGGAGAAAGTAGTAAAGAGAAGGGGAGAGTAGCTTTATCTGTAAAGTGAGAGTTACATACTGTTGAATTTGAGAATTTTAAGTGAAAAAAAACAGGAAACTAAATTCATTTGGATTTCTGTTAGTGGATATAAAAGGTAAAAAGCTCTTGAAACAAATTTGTAAAAGTCCACAAGATAAAAGTGATAAAATTTATGAGAAAATTTACAATGAGATTAATAAGGTCACAATTATGGGTAATCTTAATTTCATACATTTGATTGGGATATGCCAGAGTTAAACTATGAGGGAGAAAGATTCATGAAAACTATTCAAAATGGATTTCTTCAATTGATCAAAAAACCTATAATGAACAATGTTATTTCAGGCAATTATATTTTTCAAATAGAGTGGTTGGAAAAGCCTGTCTTCGAATGTTGTGGAAGCAGTAAAGTTAAGTGATTTAGTTTAAAGAAAAGCTTGATAGATATATGAATGACAAGGGCCAGATTCATTTTTTATTTAAAATATTTTGGTTAGCTTAGAGAATGAAACAGCTAAGATTGACAAACAGGTCCGTTGTTGTCCCTAAACATTCTGTTATGTTAACAATCAGTTCTTATAGCTAAAAAAATTAAATATTGGGTCAATACATCTATAACTATTCAAATTAATTGAGTTTTGTATCTCGTTTGAAAACCATTACAATTTTTGTATGTACTCCTGGGTGCTAACTTTTTAATCATAGTCTCTATAATATCCATACAATACTTTCGGGCTAAACAACGAGTCAAACGGTATATTCAAAACACTCACATATTTGGTTAATTTCTCTATAATACTCAAATATTCACTTACTGTTACCAGGAAGCTCAAATATTAGTTCATTATATATCATAATTTGTTTTTCAGGATTTGCAATGATTTGTCATTTATTTCACGATACTCAGATCTCTCTGTAGAATATATAGCATACTCAGGTACTAAACTAGTATATCTAAGGTATTCAGACATTCAGTGATTATTTTCAGGATACTCGACTCCTGAATGATTATTAATAATATTCAAACGTTGAGCCAGTAACTCCTTAACACTCACACATTAATTTAGCATTTACTAGCTATATCCAAGATATCTGTGTATTTAATGTAAATTCTATGATACTCAACCAACAAGATTTTATCTAAACCAAATTAATAATAATAATACAAAATAAAAAACTTATACACTCGGTACAGTTCTAACTAAAGGTATAACAGGACCTTGTCTAATTTAGTTTCTAGGTGATATGAAATACGTTTATTGAACATTAAAATATTAAACAAATAATTTATTTTGTGATTTCTCTCGATATTATTACTAATCTTAAAAAACCTCATTCAATTATGACAAATATAAAATAAACATAACCCACGGCCCTCGGATTACGAGTCGCACGCCTTACGCGCTTGGCCATGTCGGGCCTTTTTGTGCATCAATCTTGTTGGCAAATACTATAAATTTGATATATATTCATATTGAATTAACTCTAAATTGAAATTAAAATTTCCGGCTGTTTAAAGTCTTAATAGTCTGACATTAAAGAGAGACATAACGTACGAAAATGACTCCTATGCCACTTGTAGCGTTTTGGTTTTAAAACATAGTACTCAGATTTAGAGAGTAATACAGGTACAGGCTTAGTTTTTATTCAGATTTTAAGTTCAACACATAATAATAATAATATATTTGCATAATATTATAAGAAACGTATAGGTTCTATACGAGGTACGTTTTCTGATGTTATAACGAGCTCGTAACAGTAACACACCAAATAAGAAATTAAATTTCAACGTAAGACATTATATATATATATAATATCGGCAACTATCAAAATTATTCGAAAAAAACACTTCAACCATAAATAATAGTAGGTTAGTATAAATTTATGTCGGTTAATAGAAAATTGTAAATACATATTTTCATTAAATTGCGTCACATAGGCTACTCCAATATCTCAACCTTATTGGCAGGATTAAAAGAGCTTCTTCAGTAATTGCTTAACTTGAATATTAAAATATGAGCTCACTCCTATTACACCGAATTTTTACACAAATGGATAAGCTAAGAGTCTTCTAGTAACACTTTATTCCGCTTTTATGTGTCTCTTGCAGCATTGATTATCTATTGTATGATACTGTAACATAATAAAAAATACTACATTGCAGCTTGCGTCGTGTAACTTACACATCTGTTGAATAACAAACACTACAACAAAATATCTCTAAATATGTCAGTTTTACAAAGACAAACTGATCACTTGTCTGTGTTTCATCTTAACTTTTGATTGCGTTTTCCATGAAAAAAATTTCATTGGTGCCATTTTGTGTATCATCTATTTCTTTGAACTCAGTCAGAGTCAGGGAGAAATAATTCCATTGCCCGGAGCTCCAGGTTTTGCATGGTTTACCCATTTTCTCTGTGAGAAATCAATGTATCTGACAATACCCGCAATTATAAACAAATTTGGTCTACACTTAAAGTGTTAGCAAAGTGGTGTATATTATTATGCAAGATGGTAATACAGTTTTCATTTAGTTATTATTCAGTAAATCTACTTTTATTTGTAAATGTGTGATTAATATAATATTTTGCTTCATTACTTCATGATCATAAATTGGGCGTGGCCAAGTAGTTAGTTTCATGATTAAATATAGCACTTCTATGAAGCCAAAAACCTAAAAAATTAAGACCAAACCTAATCCGTGATGACGAGAAAACTCACTTATAGAGAAAATTATATATGTAAAAATGGCTAGTATGTGTAGTTTGTTTTGTTTTGTTTTGAATTTCGCGCAAAGCTACTCGAGGGCTATCTGCTCTAGCCGTCCCTAATTTAGCAGTGTAAGACCAGAGGAAAGGTAGCTAGTCATCACTACCCACTGCCAACTCTTGAGCTACTCTTTTACCAACGAATAGTGGTACTGGCCGTTACATTATAATGCCTCCACGGCTGAAAGGGCGATCATGTTTGGTGTGACCGGGATTCTAACCCGCGACCCTCGAATTACGAGTCGAACGCCTCGTAATTCGCTTGGCCATGCCGGGCCCAGGTATGGGTAGAAAAGCACTATGCAGAGGAGCGAACATAGTTCTTTCTCTACCCATACAAGTTGTTTTTACATATGTAAGACCAAATCTATAGTGTTATGACACTTAAAATACAAAATTTTGAGATGTTGTAGTTTTTCTGAAACTGGAAGGGATTCGAACTTGACATTCTGCTTGCTTGGTATATGTCTTGAGCAACTACATTTTTAATATAGAATACCACAAATAAAGTCCAAGTTCTTACTTTATTAGCTTTTAATGACGAAATTTAGCAGAATTCTTTAGCCAATAAAATCCACAATCTCTTTATGGTTTTTGATTGGAATTCTTATCGGGTTGTATAACGTGCTTGTGAAGTTAAGTCTCATAAGTGTTCAAAGCCTGCTAAGCTTCAGCAAAAGTTCTACCACTACAGGAACATTTTTTCGTTCTTAAATATTTCTAGAAGCCAAAATTTTTTGGAACTTTTATACAAAAACGAACTCAAGTGGACTTGACTTAACATGCGTTTTAGTGTAATTGAAGAGTCGTACCAAAGTCCATTCTTGCAAATAAATAAAGCGAAACTAAGCGAGTGTGGCTTTTAAGAACAAGTAGTGTAGTTGTTTAAAGTATGAAATAAGTCAATGGCTTACAAACACTTCTTGTCTAAGTCTACCTTTATATGAATAAAATGGTTTGAGGTCCCCTAACTTATAATTCTAGCATGGTCGTTAAGAAAACAGTATCGTAATAAAACCAGTAACAGCACTTTTGGCACATTGTATCATTTAATTAGTTCAACATAATATTTATCGACTCTTTGTTTTTTTAAATCAAAAGTAATTCAGCATTTTAACTTTGGTCCATGTTTTGGCGGCTCCTAGGAAATGTTTCACGTCTTCTTTGCTTTTTTATTTTTATTTTTTCATTTCATACACAGCTACACGAGAGCTAGCTGTTCTAGCCGTCCCTGAGTTAGCAGTGTAAGATCAGAGTGAAGGCACCTTGTCTTCATCACTTACCTCCAACTCTTGCGCTACTTTTTTCCAACGAATAGTGCGATTGAACATCATATTATAACGCCCCAATGGCTGAAAGGGCGAGTAAGTTTGATGTAATGGGAATTCGATCCCGCGACCTTCGGATTGTGATCCGAGGGCCCTAACCACCTAGCCATACCAGGATCAAGGACACGTCTCCCACTTTGGGAAACACTGTACTAAACATGGGTGTCTGTAAAAAGCATTCCAGGAAGGGTCAAAGTAGTGTGAAATTATGAATTTAATAAAAAAAAATTATACATGCTAAGTAAATAAATAAATAAATAACTATGTTTCTCATTTTCCGGTAGGGAGTACCTACGGTTCTGAGTGATGACAGCCGCAGATTGAAACGTTGCCAGTTCTTAGTTTCAATTTCTTCAGAATTTCTGAAAAAGCATAGGCCTCAGTAAGTCCCGTAATATACTTATATATATAATTGGATTCGGCATTTTAGACTGAAATCAACTCAGAAACATTAATTTATGAACCTTATAGTAAAATAAGAATATTAAAGTCGACAGAGCGCAACACTTAGGTTTAAAAATATATAGGAAAGCTTCTTTTTTTGGTGCCCCCCAGTGGCTAAGCGGTATGTCTGCGAACTTGCCCGTAAAATCCGGGTTTCGATACCCGTGTAGGGCAGAGCACAAATAGCTCATTGTGTAGCTTTGTGCTTAATTCAAAAAAACAAAAACAAATTATTTTTGATAATGTGGTTCGTTTCATTGTTGTTACGCGCAAAGTTATAGAAAGAGTTATCTATGATCTGCTCTGTCAACCCGAGTATCAAAACCTGGTTTCTAGTGGTATAAGTCCTCAGATACACCATTGCGCCTTCTTTTTTATATATATAATATTACAATTTGGTCAACAGCTCAACAGTTATAAATGATAAAAAATATGAATAGATTTGAAAAAAATAGCTGTAAATTTTCGATGACGTTACGTAAAACTTTCGTTATTTTTGTTAGGATATAAATAAAACTAAAAAGTAAAAATAAAACGCGAAGACTAATTTATGCACTTTTGCCATCTATTGAGATTGGGAGAAAGTTTAAAAAAAATTATCCTTTGTAAATTGGGCTCGGCATGACCAAGCGTGTTCAGGCTATTCGTTGGTAAAAGAGTAGCCCAAGAGTTGGCGGTGGGTGGTGATGACTAGTTGCCTTCCCTCTAATCTTACATTGCTAAATGAAGGACGGCTAGCGCAGATAGTCCTCGAGTAACTTTTCGTGAAATTCAAAACACAACAAACAAACAAATTGTTGTAAATAAACAAAATAACAGCTATAACATGAAATAAGTCAGAAAGCTTACGAATTTTGGAAGACAGATATTATTTGTAACCTATTTTTAAATGAGTAACTATATTGTGAATGGTATTTCATACAAAGAAATACGAAAATGAAATACTGTTTATGTCTTTCTTGCAAATACAATGGATGAAAGCTTCCCAATTTATCCAGTTATTTTAAACATAATAAAATAATGTTTAAAATATTTCTCCAAGTTTGTGTACTTCCGTTTTGCAAATATAACTTATAAAGGTTTGGATGCTGTATATGTGATGTTATATATATAATTTATGTTGAACGTCGTGTGTAACCTAAACCAGCATATCATCCCTAAAAAACTTCTGCACCCTAATATGCATATTCACATAAGTAACATTGTATTTCATCTTTAGAGAGTGACCATCATCAGGTATGCTTTTAAATTTCAGAACTGGTTTCAACTTAATATTCTATAGTGCTGAATTTTCTTTCAAAAGTTAAATACCTAACCGCATAAATACATATCTTATTCTCGATTTATGAAACCTTTGACCTTATCGTGCTTTCAGAAGAAGTTCTGTTTCAGTTTCATTACCTTGTATACTTCCAAAACTACATGAGGCATCGTGTCACACGTTGAATGAAGAAACGGGTGTATCCCAGCTGGAATCCTACTTAACACGTTAATAAAAACGTGAGCAGAAAGGACCGATGAGAAAAACACCTCTCAAGGTAACTAGTGAGAAATAAGAAGTAATACTTGACAATGGAGTATCTAACCTGTCTTGTCACTTTTGCTGCCAGTGTTTACTTTTTTAATTTTGTTGTTGTTCTTCCTTAAGTTTACTATACCAGTTAAGGAGTACGACTCGTAATCTGAGAGTTGCGGGTTCGCATCCCCGTCGCACCAAACATGCTCGCCTTTTCAGCCGTGGGTGCGTTATCGTGTGACAGTCAATCCCACTATTCGTTGATAAAAGAGTATCCCAAGAGTTGGCGGTATGTGGTGATGACTAGCTGCCTTCCCTCTAGTCTTACACTGCTAAATTAGGGACGGCTAGCACAGATAGCCCTCGAGTAGCTTTGTGCGAAATACGAAACAAAAGTAACTTGCACCTCGTGAACTGTCGAGAAAGTATTCAGTTCCATACCGCATAGAGGACAAAAATGTTTGTAAGTTTTTAAAACTCTCGTATATATAAATCAATATTTGTAACAACTGTTTGTAATAACCGTTATTATAAATTGTATTGTTCTTTGTATATTAAAATATATTTGTGTTACGAAAGATAATTTTATGCATCATTCTTGTTGGCAAATATTATAAATTTGATATATATTCATATTCAATTAGCTCTAAATTGAAATTAAAATATCCGGCTATTTGAAGTCTTAATAGTCTGACATTAAAGAGAGACATAACGTACTAAAATAACTCCTGTGCCACTTGTAGCGTTTTGGTTTTAGAACATAGTACTCAGATTTAGAGAGTAATATAGGTACAGGCTTAGTTTTTATTCAGATTTTAAGTTCAACACATAATAATAATAATAATATATTTGCATAATATTATTAGAAACGTATTGGTTCTAAACGAGGTACGTTTTCTGATGTTATAGCGAGCTCATAACAATAACACACCAAATAAGAAATTAAATTTCAACGTAAGGCGTTATATATGTATATAATATCAGTAACTATCAAAATTATTCGAAAAAAACACTTCAACCATAAATATTAGTAGGTTAGTATAAATTTGTGTCGGTTAATAGAAAATTGTAAATATATTTTTTCATTAAATTGCGTCACATAGGCTACTCCAATATCTCAACCTTATTGGCAGGATTAAAAGAGCTTCTTCAGTAATTGCTTAACTTGAATATTAAAATATGAGCTCACTCCTATCACACCGAATTTTTACACAAATGGATAAGCTAAGAGTCTTCTAGTAACACTTTATTCCGCATTTATGTGTCTCTTGCAGCATTGATTCTCTATTGTATGATACTGTAACATAATAAAAAATACTACATGTATTGCAGCTTGCGTCATGTAACTTACATATCTGTTGAATAACAAACACTATAATAAATTCTCTCTGAATATGTATCATTGAGACTGGATTACATGTCCATCGAACTGTAGTCTAAAGTTATGTCATTTCATTCTGTATTCTGTTAAAAAATTACAATACTGTTTAGATCAAATTTATGAAATTGTGTTCTCACAAACGGTTTCATATAAACAACAAGGAAAGAACATGGAAAATACACTAATGTATGCAAATCTGTCATGTTTCTTGTCAATAAATATCTGTTAAATTGTAATGAAATATAACTTGTAACATAAATACAAATACTTTAGTCAGCCTTCAGTATTGAAACAAACCATAAGAGTATTTGGTTGCAGAACAATATCAAACGTAAACTATTTACTATCTTAGTCAATGAATAAAAGTTTCGAAATTCCAGATTATTTTCTATTTTAATCAACGTAAAAAATCGATCAAATAAACAAATTAAATTTTCTTCCCTCTATTTATACATTGAACCAGAAGTTCTCTGTTGACAAATCTGCAATATCTAGAGAATGGCCTGCTCTTGATGCGTTGTTGTTGTTGTTGTTTTGAATTAAGCACAAAACTTCACAATGGGCTATCTGTGCTCTGTCCACCACGGGTATCGAAACCCGGATTTTAGCGTGTAAGTCAGCAGACATACTGCTGAGCAACTGGGGGGCCTCTTGATGCGAGAGAGGTCTTTGATTACATGAGTAATGTATCAGCTCTGAAGAGCCTCGCTTTGTTTCTATTTTAGTTTTAGATGTAAAAGGTCAGGCTCCCCCCTGTATAGAAAATATCTATAGCATATTTTCTTTAAAAGTGGAAAAGATTATAGCAGGCTTTATTTAGAGACAGTTTTTGTTGAGATTCTTGTCAGAGAGGTTTTCATTCAAAGAGTAAGACTTCTTAACTTTGTTTCTATATTTTCCAGTTTTAATTGTATCTCTTTTTATCAGAGTGATATCACACTGTGTAGACGAGAAAGAAACAATAAAGACATCTTCTTCGCTCCAGTTTTACAAAGACAAATTGACCACTTGTCTGCGTTTCATCTTAACTTTTGATTGCGTTTTCCATAAAAAAAAATTGTCATTAGTACCATTTTGTGTATCATCTATTTCTTTGTGTCGAACTCAGTCAGAGTCAGGGAAAAATAATTCCATAGCCCGGAGCTCCAGGTTTTGCCGGCTTTGCCCATTTTTTCTGTGAGAAATCAATGTATCTGACAATACCCGCAATTATACACTGCTAATTTAGGGACGGCTAGCGCAGATAGCCCTCGAGTAACTTTGCGCGATATTCAAAACAAACAAACAAAACCAGCATGATAGATTTACATTTCCATAACAGCGAGCGTATTGCAATACTTAATTCTTACTTCTTTTTAAATTAAAAGGAATTTGAGTACCAGTCTGAAAAAGTTGTATTCATTTACTGACATTCAAAAAAGTGTTATTTTTTGTAGTCAGTAAGCACATTCTTGTCGTTGAAAATTGAAAACCAAAATTTATGTTAAATGGACGTTGTTTTACAATCTCTCTTGTCATTTTAAAATCATTTTAGCTCTTGATTTGATTTCGAAAATACTAGTGTTAAGACATTTATTATATATGTTTTAACAAGGCCGATAACAGTTCTGGTCTGTTTTGAATTTCGAGCAAAGCTATATGAGGGTTATTGCGCTAGTTGTCCCTACTTTAACAGTGTAAGACCAGAGGGAAAGCAGCTAGTCATCAGCACTCACCGTCAACACTTGAGCTGCTATTTTACCAGCGAATAATGGCATTTACCTTTCCATTATGACAACCCCCACGGCTGAAAAGACATGCATGTTTGGTGGGACGGGAATTCGAATACGCGATCCTCAGATTTCGAGTTGAGTGCTCTGACTACCTTGCCATGCCGAGCCCAACAAAAGGGGATATAGTTAATTTGAACTCCATTGACAATAAAATTTGAAAAATGGGATAAAGTATTCCCTTAGCCATATATTTTCAATTAAACCTTATATATTTTACTTGTCCATATTTGCTAAATAGCAAAAAAATGATAAACAAATAGTAAAATGTAAACTAGAATAATCCCTACTTTGTGCTTTAATCATTTTCTTATTTTAGTTTCAGAGAGTGTTGAAAATTCCAGATTTGTGTTTCTTTAATCAATTTTACAGAGAGTATTCTTTCTTCATTCCGTAAAGTAATAGCAGCAATCAATCTCTACGAAGCACTGGTATCAATTTGAGATAATAAAAAATATACTTGTCAACTTATTTTTAGTTGATGTTATTTTAAGAATGAATATCCTCCAAATTTATATAAATAACTGCAAGTTTTTGTTTGTTTGAATTTTGCACAAAGCTATTCGAGAGTTATCTGCGTTAGCTGTCCCTAATTTGGCGGTGTATAACTCCCCACAACTAAAAAGACGAGCATATTGGGTGTGATAGTGATTCGAACACGCAATCCTCAGATGACGAGTCTTGTACCTCAGCCACCTGGTCATGCCGGTCACAAATTATTGTAATTACCAGTGTTGCAAATCTTACATATTTGCCGATTAAAAACTCTGCTTTATGTTTGCATAGTGATCTTACATTCCAAAGAAAAATATAAATAATTGTGTGTGTTTTATTCACTCAAATATTCTCTTTATTCATATTCATATAATCTATCGTTTCGATATCCAAGAAGTTCAGATGCATAATAACTTTACAATACTGTTGTTTACAATACGTTATCGGTATACTGTGATACTACGACTTGAGCACAAAAATATAAAAGTTGCAAATAAATAACTAATTATTTAGCGAGAATATATATATATATATATAAGTGTCTGTTTGCGTGTTCTGACATGTTTTGTTAACTTTTTAAAATTTTCTACGAATTTTTGTTTTCTTTACCTTCTTTCTTTTTTGATTATAAAACACGCCAAACAGAATTATATATTTTACTTTTGGAAAAGTGGTATCACTAGAGGGAGTAAAACGTCCGTTGAAATTTTAATGGAGGTTAATTTGAAATGTATAACGAAATGCATTGAAATTTAGTGATAGCGTTAATTATTTTTATCTTGAAAGTCTTATGTTCAATGATGGATACTAAAATATTAGCATATTGAAATCATTTTAAATAGATCGCAATAAGCTATTGCACTTTTTGAATTTATCCTGCGAAATAGAGGTAGGACCATGATTGATAATTATAATCAACTGAATATGAAAACAAAATTTCAGTGATAATTTCTTTTAAATATTATTAAATTAGAAGAATATAACAAAGTACTTAAATCAATTTCATACTAATTATGGTATAATATACAGTTCTTCAATTTTTAACTTTAAAACTTTTTGATACTGGTACTATAGTGGAAGACTTGTTGAACTTTCATAAAAGTTGAGTTTTCTGGCATTCGATGATTCATTGTAATTTATATTCTTTCCGTAATAATATTGTTACTATTGCTAAGAAATGAGTTTTAATAATTCTGTTATTAAGTAATATTAATAGTGTCCTGACTTAATGCTCCAATTTATTTAATTCTCTTTAGTTATTCTTTTAATTTTCATTACATCTTCCTGAACCAGGTTAAAATGTTTGGGGTAAATACTTGAAATGGGCTTATTGACCTGATAAACAAAAGATAACCTAAAATCACATCATTGGGAGATGGTAAAATACCAGTTTACAGGATTGTAAGATGGTTGCTTTGGAGATAGTAAAAGATTGTTAGTAATAAAGTCCAGTCAACTGGACTTTTGTTGCTAGTGGTGTACCTTAGTAGTTAGTGCTTTAAGCCTCCTTTTTCTTATGTAATTAATAATGCTCTTAAGAACATAATAAGTAAATTAGTAAAATTTGCTGATGACATTTCAATTGTTGGGTATTTATATTTGGTAAATTGTTAAGTTGGAGAAATTGAACACACAACCTTAAATTATAATAAGTGCAAGATAATGTATTTGGGTTATAATTTGGTAACTTTGCATATAGATAGCAACCAAGCCAGTAGCATGACTAAAGAAAAGAACTTTAGCATAGTGGTGCAAAAGTCATTCAAGCCACCAAGCTGGTAGGAAAGCTAACAAAATTTAAGGATGTGTTTGTAACCCTATATATATAACAAAAACCAAAACTTTAAATATAGAGCATCATCACTAACTTTATATATATATAAAGTCAAAAGAAGTAATTTTCTCTTTGAAAACTCACTAGTTAGGCTTTATTTTTAATGCTGTTTACAGTTTTGGTTTTTGTTTCTGAGAAAAGATATTGAGAATGACTTATTGGAAAGGGTTTAAATATGTTAAAGAGGTTTTAGCCAGTTACATCTAAAAAAAAGAAGACTTTTTTTAAGTTACCAGGAGATCAGTGGGATAAAGAGCTCTGATTTCTTTATACTTTATTTTGAATATAATAGGAGAATGAACACAATATTCATAGACAAACTAGTCTCCACTTAAGATAGTTTTATGTTTCTAATAGGGTGATTAGCTTATGGAATGAGGTGTTATCATCAGTAGTGGAGGTCAGGATTTTACAAGAGATAAAGGAAGAATTGATAATTTGCTGAAAAGTAAAAGGTTGGTTTAAGTGTTTACCTTTTTTGAGGTTGGATGTGAATTTACATTAAAAGGACCAAATGTTTTCTTGTTAACTATATATGTTATTTTATGTTACAGATGAGACAGTTTTGTTTCTCCTTACTTGACTGGACATAGTAATATTTGGACGTAAGTCGTCATGCTCTTAACTTTAATAAGTTAGCCAGTTTTTGCAAAATTTTTAAGATTTTCAATTAAAGTTTAGGGACAAGAACATTGTTTAGCAAAATATAACAATACTCTCCCTTTAAATAACTGAAAGACACAGTAATGTGGTATTTTAGATTTGAATGAATAAGGATATAAACATCTTGGTGATTAATCATCCCTGCTCTGTCTAATGCAAACAAATAAGGAATATTGAGGTAAAACGAAATAAAATGTTGCTTGTATGTGATGCTTTAATGAATACATTTTTTGAAATGAAATTGAAATGAGGAAATTTATACATTTTAATACTGTTTTTCTCTCGCAAAACTATCTGTCTTTTTCTGCCCTCTAAATATTGTTGCTACCTTTGTACAAGTCTACATACTACTCCAATTTTAAAAGATTTTTGTGTGAATTTGCAATGAAGATACTTACAACAAAAATTCCTGTTATGGTAAAAAATGCTACTGGTACAACTTCCCAGTAATTGATTACAGTTGTCTGCAGAATAGATACAGGCATTAATTAGTAGAAATATAGATCCGTGTGTTTGGTCAGTGATTTCTTTTTTCAACATGACAATGTTCCTGAGCAATAATACAATAAGTGAGAAGAAAATTTGGATTGTCTTTTTTTCCAGCACCTTCTCATTTTGGTCAGTCACAATCTACACCTCTTGCGGAGTTTTCACTTACCACCATGTTATTCACTTTGGTGGAGAATTGTTCTTTTCCTTCTTTCTTTCTATTATTTCCAGTTTTCCAAGAGGATCAGTGATAAGTTTTTAATAAGTACATTTCACACCTGGTTGATATACCCTTGGCAGGCATGGCTCATGTGCCCTTTATGTGGCTTTGCCCTGTTACTACATGTGAGAGAATTACGTATTTCATGCCATCAATGCTATGACTTTAAATATTTAAAGTTAAATATTTATATCCTTTATCTTCTAAGTTACTCTAGATGAGTTGTGAGTTAGATATCGATCATTACTTTGTTTTATCATTTTGTAATTCATTAATATTATGTACTTTCTAGACTTTTAAAATTTCATCAGTTTGATATATCGTAATCAGTATTTTTTCTTGATATGTTTAAATTGTTTGTAAGTTACATATTGCTATTAGTAACAGCTAATTTGTTGTTCTATCTGAATAATTATTTTCCATCATCATTGTTAACTGTGTGCTTTATCATCGTAATTTTCATCAGTGCAGGATTTAATTCTGTGTCCTCAGTCACCTAGGTTAATTTAGAGGAATTGTGAATTAGATATTGAATATTAATGGTTTTCCAGGTAATTTTCATTGGTTTGGACATTCTTTATTATAACATACTTTGTGGAGTAGGAAAATTTTGATGGTTTGTCTGTTTGCATATTGATAATTACTTTGTTGGGTAGGTATGTTTAGGCAGTTTGTGTGTGACATTAAAACTAATAATATGTAATTCACTATTCTATCTGAAAATTTTTTTTTTTTAATTGTGAACTGTATGCCTTATTTAAATGTTTGTCAATGTGAGACATTTTTTTTTGCTTTGTTACATTGCTGACATGTTTTTCTCTTTTCCATTCATAGAATACCCATGTCTATTTAACATGGGCAGTGGTATGCCTTTGACCAGTGGTATCTTTAACATGCGTCTTTTCTTCTTATCCTTCTGTTCTTCAACTTTCCCTATTCTTTACCTTCTTTTTAACAAGAACTTGTCCACGTTAATGGTGTCTAGATATTGGCCGTCTTTGCTGAACATCATCCATTATTCTTTGCTTGCTGGGGATCTTAGTGTGGATCCTTATGCCTTTCTCATTCTCTATTTGAGCCTTTGTTTTCATGTTCTAACTAACTTCTATCCCTCCATACCTATTTCCTCTTAAGGCCCGGCATGGCCAAGTGATTAATGCACTCAACTCGTAATTTGAGGGCAACAGGTTTGAATCCCCCGTCACCCCAAACACACCTGTTCTTTCAGTCATGAGGGCATTATAATGTGATAGTTAATCTCATTATTTATTAGTAAAAGAGTAGCCCAAGAGTTGGCAGTGAGTGGTGATGACTAGCTGCCTTCCCTCTGGTCTTACACTGCTAAATTAGGGAAGGCTAGTGCAGATAGGCCTTGCAGCTTTGTGCAAAATTCAAAAGAAACCAAATCTATTTCCTTTTCCACCTTGCTTGCAGATGTCATCAGTCATATACATCTTACTTTAATGTTATCATCTTCCTATACCATGCTATATCCCAACCAGTCTTTCCTCCATTAGACCAATGTCACTTTTGAGACTTGTTTGACTTTCACATCCATTTTCTTACCTTTTGTCTCTTCCTAGTACTTCCATTTCAATCCAGATCAACTTCTTTTGATTGGTTCTTTCAGTGTTAAGTGGTAAGTTATGCCTTATTTTTGGGTTCAGGTTCCCAACTTTTATTCCCTGGAACCATACCTTTTCTTCCACTCTTAGAAAAAATTGTAATTGTGCACATCCTTTCCATGTTAGGTTAATTACCTGCTTCTAGTGTGAAGAGCATACCTGTTCCAGAATTACTGTGGTACCTCACAAGCATGCTTCATTTTCATCTTGGAGAGCACTCTTTCATTCTGGATTTTTGCTTTTCACTTGGTATCAGTTTTTTGTCTTTACAGCAGTTACTTCACCTTTGCAATATGAGATTCTAGCTTTGTGTGAGAGGAGGTAAGACTACATTGGAAGTTCACACTTTTTTTCTTATGCTGAAAATATATATCCAATGTGGTACCTCTGTTCACAAGATTAACTTTTTGTGCTGCCCTTCTATTTGCAAACTTTTTTGTATGCATGCCATAAGTTTTCAGCCCTCCCTCTGTTGGAATGCAAAGTTCCAATGCATTTCTCATGTAAATCATTACGCTTCACCTTTTCACTAATAGGAGACCACTACTATCACGTGAAGCATGTGACTTCCTCAGTGAACCACTACTGAACTGTCACTTTTTATTTGTCAGTACTAAAATGCAGGTGCCTTTCTTTAGAACAATTGTTACACCAGAAGTGGTTTAACTTTCATTAACTTAGTTCAGATTAACTTTTTTCTACTTCATTTCATTTACTTTCAGTTTCCTTTGAGAGCATTTGATTTACTTGTGTTTTCCTTACATTTTTATTTGTTTTATTCATGCAGGAATTTTGAAGTTGCTGTTACCATTTTGGGTGCATATCATTCATTTGTTCTTGCACTTTCAGCCACAGCCAACCCATCATGGGATTTCACGGCTTTTGTCCACAGGGAAATGAAGTACTGTAGAAAATTTTGTCTTCTGTTTGTGCCCTTATTCTTTCCAAACCTTTTTTTAAAGATTGACTATAATAAATTGTTGCTTCATTCCCTTTTTTTTTCTCTTTACACTGTGCTTTTGAAATCTAGTTTGGTGATGGCATTGATATGCCAGTCTCCCACGGGCTTCTGGTTGTTCCACTCTTACAACTTTTCAGGCAGGCTGGACATTCTGGACAAACAGTTGTAGGTTTAGTTTACTTATTTGGGGAAGGGTTCTCAAATAGTTTCTTCTTAATCCTACTTTTGCCTCGATTTCAGGCATTTGTCTTCCTCTTCCTATCTGAGATTTTTTGCAGGAACCCTGTGGGATTTCTGGGGACATTTTACCCACTACCCTTTCATTGTCAGTTGTGTGTCAGCTGCTATAGCCCTACACATATGGTTCACTTCTCTTTAGGTTTTTTACTGCTGTAGACCCATCATCCAGTTCCATGTATACTGGTTATTTTATGGCCTCATTTTTATATTTTGAGTGTGACACAGTTACTGTATTCTTGTTGTCTGGAACATTATTGTTGTCCCTCCTGTGCTTACCTTGCCTCCATTACACCTTTGTGGGTGTGTTTCCTACTTGAACTTCTTTGATGGCATATTTCTTCTCCCAATCTGCAGTAGTAATAGGTCCTACTTATTCTTCCTTATCTGTAATCTGGATTGTGCTTTCCTTCCTATAACCTGCTGCTATGACTCATGATTTTCAGGTCTCCTTTTCTTTTTTCTGGCTATCATCAGTTTCTCATTTCTACCCTCCTCCTGATCTGGATGGATCCTTCTGTCTCATCTGAGCTTTTCATTGTTATATTGCTAGCCTAGCTTCCTTTTGTGGCCCTCATTTCCATCTTTTTCTCCCAAGACAACCTTTCTCTTACAGTGATCTTTCCCCAGTTAACCTAACCACTTGAGAAAGTAGCATCTGTTGGAAATACATTTGTTGTGTAAGAAGTATGTTAACTTTTATTTGAATAAAAATTTTTAAAATCAATTATAATATGTAATCAACTCTGAGCATTTATACTGAGAAGTACAACTTTAAAGGCATTGTTTTGGAAAATGTATTATTAGTATGTTTTTTTGAGTATGTTACTTTACCTCATCTGATAATGTAGTTGAAATAAAAAGCATTCTGAGTAATGAATTGACATTAAGTACTTGTTGACAAATTCATATATTATTGTTCAACTTCTTTGAAACAAATTGATAATGTGTTTTGTGGTGAACTAATTTGTGTTATGAAAATGAGGGAAAATGTTAGTTATAAAATTTTATAATTACTTAACAATTAACAAGGAAATCATTTTCCTAAAATATTATGTTTCTAATTATATTGTGGATACCAAGTTATTTACCTTTTACTTGTCCATAGGATTGTGAAAAGTAATTGTTTTAAAAATGTTACATTTATATTGCAATGAAACTTTAGAACTTATAAAATTTTGGAGAATATGGTTTATTAGGGATTTATTTATTTTAGAATAATACTGGATAACTGATTTGGGAATTTATTTGTACAAAAAACATTTGAAGTTCCTGTTGTATTTCTCTGTGGCTTTTGAACTGACAAAACAAGTAGCATGTAACTTTGTTCATGGTCTGAAAAAGTTACTTTTAAATTTCAATAGCTTAACTAGAAAATTAATTTTAAAATTTTGAAAAGAAAAGCTGAATGAAAATATTTATCTTTGATAAGCACTAAAACAAAAATAAAGCAACAAAGTCATTGAGCCTATTCATGTTACTCAGCCAAGAAATAAACACCATAATAATATTAAAATTTTTGCCTCCATTTGGTTTCTAAACAAGCTTAAATACAGTTCCTCATACCTATATAACCAACTTTATAAAAAAGAAAAGGAAAGAGGCATTGCTACAAAGTGCATCATAAGGCAAATCATTTGATATGTTTGTAATGCTAAAAAACTGGCTGAAGAACATGTTTCTATTTACATGTTGACTTCAAAAACTAAAACTTGTTAATCCATGTACTAACTTTTCATTTTGAACTTTTTAATACTGCCACTCAAAAAATCCTTTAAGAAGCCTATTTAACAATATTTTGAGTCTGAATTAAGTCATCGTAAAATGTTTTAATGTGGTAATCAAATTTGAGGTTTTTGTTTCTAAGTCTTTGATTTGAATGCAAGACCTCTCGAACAACAGTTGTTTGAGCTCAAGCATTAACCTTACTAGTATTTGCTCTTTAGACACATTTTAACCACTACATCTACTATATTATTAGTCCATTTTAGCATTTCACTCAACATCATATGTACTTCATGTAACGAAGGGATCCACAACTGCATATGACATCAAGTAAGACTTCATTAGTTTGTACGAAGCTCATAATAGAATTCTTGAATTGAAAATTCCTTTCAGTAGAACCATGAACTGTATGCATTATTTTTACTAAACCAAATATTTATTAGAGAGCTTTATGATTCCATCTATAATAACACAATTATTTGAAAACTCTCAATCTTAGATTTACGTGTTGTTTTGTGTTTTGATAGAAATGGACATCACAGACTATATAAAAACATTTGTACATACTTCCCATCAGTTTTTTGGAAATAAATCTGAACAGAACCACCTGCACCTGCAACGCCATTTAGATGTAAGTATGTTTTTTATATTTCAGAAATGAATTATTTGTTAGAATTTTTGTAATTTTCTCCTTATTTTAGCATTTTTACATATGACTAGTATCTTATCACTTCAGACATCAAGAGATTTGTCCCCCTCAGCTTTGCTATAAGAAAACAACAACAACATGCATCAAGGGATTTTCTGGTCCATTTAGAATGTACCAACCCTCAACATCTGTTGAATATTCAGTGAATCCTGTTTCATAATATATATGGTTGTATCTTTTACCACTCTTAGTGGCAAGTTCTACAAATTTTTGCTCTGTTAGAGAAACAGAGTTGCCTCGTGAAAATGTTTTACCCTCCTATGTCTTACATTTATGACCTCTTGTATTGCTGCTCTCAAAATTCAACATGACATCAGTCTTTTATCAATTTCCTTTATACTTTGATTTGTTTTAGTTACAAATGATAATCCTGACCCTTTGTTTTCTTTTAATGATATTTCAAGCTATTTTTTTGTATTAGCCTATGTATTTCTGGTTTCATTCTCTTACCCCTCCTCTGAACACTCTTTAAAAACATTCATAACATAAGTTGGCTCACTGCTGCTGTCCCATCCATTAGGAAAAAAAAATCAAATCCTTCTCTGGTTACTTGAATATTTGTTGAGTTCTTTCTTAAACATTTTTATATTTATTGCATTTGCAACATGTGAAAACAATCCATTCCAAAGACCAATCACCCTATTTGAAAAGGAAAGTTATCTAAGCTAAAGATAATTAACTACATTGTCAAAATTTATTTGTGTCCATTTGTCCTACTACTTTTACCTTTAAATATAGATAGATGATGTATCAACACTGCTGGTTCCCTTAACAATTCTAAACACCATTCAAATGCCATCTTACTTTTTTTTTTCAAGAGAAAACAGTAGAAAATATTTTAATTTGTTTTTGTGTGACTTTTCCACCTCAAGTATCAAATAACAACATTTAAGACTTTAATATCGTCAGAACATTTAAGTAATTTGTTTATTAACAACTCTTTTATCAAAGATAAGAAGACAAACTTTGCACTTATACTATACAAGATATAATTAGAGCTGGGCAGTTATTAGAATTTACTAATTGGTTAAGCATTGGTGTTGTTAATTGACTATTCTCATGTGAAACTGATAGATGGAATCATCAAAAGTATTATTAATTTGAAGTACTTATATTGATTAGTGACATGAGTCATGTCACTAATCAGTTATGCTAAACATTCTTGATTTAATCAACTAAAATTGTGAACATTCATAACATCAATATTTCAATTACTTGGATAGTTGGAACAGTCAAAAATGGTAATCAGCAACTAATTTCATTCAGTTGATTATTTTCATCATTGTTCATGATTAATGTACATGATATTAATTAATTCTCATAGGTAATCAAAATAATTGCCTGGTTATAGGTCTAACTAGCAGCTTATACAATAAAACCATGGCCTTAGACTTTTAATCAACTTTCCTTTATATATGTATATAAAACCCTGAACCTCATTAGCTTTAAAACTGTCTTGAAGATGTGAATGCTGTATTAACCAACACACCTAGATCCTTTACTGCATCCACGTGATAAAGAGGACTCTTGTCTAAATTATGTGCAATTGATATTTATTATATAGTCACATTTGTGTAACCTTACTCTTATCATAATTAAATGCTATCATGTGTTTGTCTTACAGACCTGATTTAAGTCTTTCTGTAAAATCAGAGCAGTTCTTTTTCAGCCAGTCAAACGTTTACTTTTTGTATTATCAATAAACTTAACCAATTTCCAAATTTTTATTTTAAGTATAAAAATACTTCAGCATATAATTTTCATAACCTTTCAAACCTCCTAAATGAATATTAAAAATTTGTGTGTTTAAATTTTATTTTTATTTTCTCTGCCATATCACAAATTGTAGATATTTTCATCAATGTACAATGCAGTGAAATGATTAAAATTAGGAAATATAAAAAGTATATAGCTTTTAATTTTTTGCAGAATATCTTTAAATATATTGTTTTGGTCATATCCATAATCTCAGGTCTTTTCCTTTTCTTGTGTAGTTTATTTTCCTTTCTTGTCCTTTATAATTTATTATTATCTCAACTCAAGTCAACAGGCATTTTACAGTGTCTAGCAGACATGTGCAACCCTTTGATAATGTTTTATGCTCCTCATAAGGTGTTAAGCCTTGACAAGTGATGCAAGGTATGGTGTATGCTTTTCAAATGTTTAAACTTTTAGTTATGGATTTTAAAATGCAACTAATACATAATTAAGTAAAATATAGAAGTAAGACCTCAATGCAATTTAACTTGCATCTCCAACTGTAACATATTTAGGTAAGAAACAACTGTGGGTGCTATAGTTGATTAAGGAGTTAACAACACCATAGCCAGTTACATGTACTCCACAGTAACAAATGTACATTATAAAATAACTGTTGTTAGATTACAGTGTAAAATGAGCTTTTTCTGATGACTATATACAGGCGTTTGTAACCTTTATACATAATCTATAAATTTCCAACAAATATGTTAAGATGGTCATGATATGTGTCAAGGGTTGACTAAATTTATTACTTGCTTCAACTCATTCATTAAGAATACCTTGAAATGTACGAGTCAAAAGGTTAGGTAAGCATGTGATAGTCCAGATGTACATCTGCACAAGATAGAGTGCCAAAGTAGAGGATTTTTGTAGTTTATTGACCATGTGTCAATATTACTGAAGTTTTAAGTAGTTTTGAAAGGTTCTTTTTGAAATAAAGGACTTAAAACTTAGATAACATAATACTTTGAATTATAAAGGACACCAATTGATAATTTGATAATAAAAGTGTTGGATTAAGTTTTGAATGTAACATGGTGACTTCTACAGCAAAGTGTTTAGGTGGTACCCATTGTGAAAGGGTTAACAGCCAAAAATAATCTTCCAGTTCAAAGATCTGAGTTAAATTCCCTCATTCTGCCCCTCGGAGTGGATTCCTGTACGTGGTGAGGGGACCTCCCAGGGAAGGTTCTGTTCTGTCTGGTTACCTTCTCTGGAATCTAAACATCCACCCACGTGTTTGTCGTGCGTGGCGACCCATGAAGGGGAGGAGAGGATCCTGGTGGTTGAGGGGTTCAACCCTAACACACCACTTTGGCCTCGAATTCCTGTAGACGGGCGGCCCTTGGGTGGCCCCCCTTGGGTCAATCGGCTGGTCCACCTGGGTTAGAGCCAACCAAGTACCAGTGTTGGAAGTTCTCAACGGGTGTTGTGGACATTGTGCCTGATGCTGGTGTTTGGGTATAGTGCTCACGAAACCCTGGCGTTGCTGCATTGTCCTTGCATGACTTTGTAGTGCGTCCCCTTGTAGGGCTCCATGGTGGGTGGGGTCAGTGAGTACCGAAACGTTTTCTCTTTCCTATGGATCCTACAAAAAATTTAAATAAAATTGTAAAAAAACAGTCAATGGGTAAGCGACCACGTCTTGAATACTCAGAACAGCAATCTCCAACATCAGTAACACACATACCTCATTTTCTGATATTGCATTCTCTTTCAGAAAAACCTTTAGGGCAAATGTCCCCTTTTTTTATTCAAAAGGGGCTAGAGGGACTTGCTGGCTCTCCAAAGTCAGTAAAGAAGCTTCGATCTGGTGACATATTGGTTGAAACATCCACATCCCAACACAGTGAACTCCTCTTGAAATCAAAGGCAATTGGCGATATACCTATTGAGGTTACACCCCATGCTACTTTGAATACTTCACAAGGAGTTATTGTTGAAAGGGATTTGAAGAATGTTCCTGAATCAGAGATTCTCGCTGGTCTCTCCACTCAAGGAGTTTCTGCAGTGAGGCGCATCTCCACTCACAAAGATGGAGTTACACTGCCAACAAATACCCTCCTTTTAACATTCACTTCACCATGTGGACCCGCCACCATCAAAGCAGGTTATCTCATTTGCAGGGTTCGGCCATACATTCCAAATCCTCTTCGATGTTTTCAATGTCAGTGATTCGGCCACTCAAAGACATCTTGTCGTGGTTCCCTGACATGTGCTCGTTGTAGAGGCAAGGACCACGATGCCTATGATTGTGACATAAACCCACATTGGGTCAACTGCAATGGTTCTCACCCCTCTTACTTTCATTCTTGCCCAAAATGGTTGGAGGAAAAAGAGGTGCAGTGTTTGAAAACGACACATAACATTAGTTATTTTGAGGCTCGGAAATTGCTGTCCACAATCCCATCTCGGACATATGCTGCTGCACTCCATTCCACAACTACAGTGGAAGTGCAGACAAATCTCTCTGTGCCTCCAAGAGAATCGTTTTCAAAACAAATGAAAAGCCTTTTGATCTCCGTGGTTAAAAAAGTAGATGAATCGACTTCCACACCCATCTCTGTTCCTCCCATATCTTCCAACAAACCTCAAAATTTATGTCCTTCAGTTTCAAATACAGGCATTTCTTCTGATACATCATTTTCTCCCACCACAATAAACAAAACAATTATTCGTTCGCGTCCTCAGTCACTGGATTCCTCTTCCAATAATAAAAACCTGCCCACTCGACCCAGAGCAGGATCCATGGAGGTTGATAGACCTACTCCGAAGAAAGACAGTAAAGAAAAGAGACGAAGTCGTAAATCAAAGGGTTCTCCAACCACTTCACCTGCCCATCCTTAAAAATGGCCACCTCACCTTGATACAATGGAACTGTCGAGGTTTACGTTCTAATCTGGATGATATCAAAATGCTGATTGCTTCCTACCAGCTTGTTTGTCTTTCTCTACAAGAAACATTACTCAAATCTGCTGATACAGTCTCCATTCGGCAGTTTTTTCTGTTCAGAAATGACAAGTTGTGTGATGGTTGAGTATATGGAGGGGTGGCACTGTTGGTTGATCAACATGTGCCCACCCTGTCTTTGTCACTCAACACACCCTTGGAGGCCATAGCCATCCGTATTTCCTTGGGTCGAACCATCACTGTTTGTTCTCTGTACCTGTCCCCTGGAGAGACATATGATCAATCAGACCTGGGTGCTCTCGTTGAACAGTTGCCATCACCATTTCTAATCCTGGGGGATTTTAATGGACACCATCCCCTCTGGGGAAGTGCTGTTATTGATGGGCGGGGTCGATCTGTAGACCAGATGCTCTCTGATCACAATCTTTCTCTCAGTGATGTCGAGAAACCCACTTGTTGAGAACTTTTATATGCAAAAACGGCTGTTCTGGGCCCAGAAAACAGGGTTACTGTAACCCTTTCTTTGTGAACCTGACGATGACCGAAGAAGGTCGAAACGTTGTTCGCTCTTCTATTTGAAGTGTTTTCTGGGCCCAGAACAGCCGTTTTTGCATATAAAAACAATCTTTCTCTTTTCAATACTGGTTCTTCCACTTACTTTCATGCACCAAGTCAGTCCTTCACCGCTATTGATCTCTCAGTTTGCTCCCCTTCATTATTCTCCCATTTTTCATGGATGGTTGACAGTAATCCACTAGGTAGTGATCATTTTCCAATCCTTTTGAGAGAGACTGGCCGTGGTCGATGCCACCCTACCTGCGTGCCCCGGTGGAAGCTGGATCAGGCAGACTGGTCCACTTTCACTGCTCTCGCAGAACTTGATCCAGCCATCGTAGATCAGCCATCAATAGACGACTGTGTTGCAGCGGTAACTGATTGTATTATACATGCAGCTGCTCGGTGTATTCCTAAAACCTCGACACGTTTCCCACGATATCCTCGTCCATGGTGGAATTCTGCTTGCAACTTAGCACGTAAAGCTCAAAAACGGGCCTGGGATACTTTTCGTAGATATCCCACACTTTCAAATCGGGTTGCTTTCCAACGGGCCCGAGCACATGCTAGGTGGGTAAGACGTCAAAGCCAGAAGGAATCTTGGATTAAGTTCACAACCAGCATATCTTCTACCACCAGTTCCAAGATCATATGGGACAAGATTCGAAAGGTTAATGGGCACTACAATTCTGTTCCCCTCTCGATCTTACTCTCTGATGGTCAGGAGGTGACTGATGTCCGGAACATCGCTAACACTCTAGGTGAAAGCTTTTGCCGGGTATCTAGCACTTCTGCTTGTTCCTCCACCTTTCTGGCCATCAAGACTCAGGCAGAGCGATCACCTCTTTCCTTTCAAACTGACTGTTTCTTTGACTATAATAGTCCCTTTACCCTGGTGGAACTAAAAATGGCCCTTCATGGGTCTGCCAGTACATCTGTTGGACCTGATGATATTCATTATGACATGCTGCACCATCTGTCTCCTGCTTCTCTTGATGTCCTTCTGATTATCTTCAACCAGATTTGGCAGGAGAATGTTTTTCCTGATGCCTGGCACCAGGCTATTATTTTACCTTTCTCTAAGCCAGGGAAAGATCCGAAGATTCCTTCAAACTATCGTCCAATTGCTCTGACGAGCTGTCTCTGTAAGACCTTAGAAAGGATGGTTAATGCTCGTCTTGTTTGGTTCCTTGAATCAAACAACCTCCTCTCGCCCACCCAGTGTGGGTTCCGTCTACAGCACTCCACCATAGACCACCTAATTCGTCTTGAAACATCTGTCAGAGAGGCCTTTCTCAACCGCCAACACCTTGTATCGATATTCTTTGACATAGAGAAAGCTTACGACACAACATGGAGGTATGTCGTTTTGCGAGACCTCCATACATATGGATTATGTGGCCATCTTCCCATGTTTATTTAAAATTTTTTAATGGACAGGAGATTCCAAGTTCGTGTAGTTTCGGCACTTTCACGTTCTTTTGTACAGGAACTTGGAGTCCCTCAAGGCTGTATATTGAGTGTCACACTCTTCAGTATAAAGATAAATGCCATCACTGAACAACTCCCTCTCACCATTACGAATGGGCTATATGTTGACGACTTTCACATCTCATGTCAGTCATCAAACATGAGATATATTGAGCGGCAACTACAAATTGCCCGCAATCGTGTACGGAAGTGGACTCTTGAGAATGGCTTTAATTTCTCTCTTTCCAAAACTGTATGCATGCACTTTTGCCGCCGACGAGGTATTCACCCTGATCCTGAACTTCATATCGGTGAAGTTTTGCTGCCAGTGGTCCCGGAGACAAAGTTCTTGGGGCTTATCTTTGATCGTAAACTGACCTTTATACCACACTTAAAGCAGCTTTGGGTCAAACGCACAAGAGCACTGAACATCCTCCGTGTCCTCTCTTCTACCAGTTGGGGGGC
The DNA here is from genome assembly GCA_011833715.1 of Carcinoscorpius rotundicauda. Classification (NCBI taxonomy): domain Eukaryota; kingdom Metazoa; phylum Arthropoda; class Merostomata; order Xiphosura; family Limulidae; genus Carcinoscorpius; species Carcinoscorpius rotundicauda. Next base: position 57,823,361 of record CM022395.1, read on the forward strand.
AGATCGCCGTTCAATGTTAAAGATATATCGTGCACTTATTAGATCGAAACTTGACTATGGATCAATGGTTTATGGCTCTGCCAGACCCTTGGCCTTAAAGATACTGGACCCCATTCATCACCAAGGACTTCGACTCTGCACTGGAGCTTTCCGTACCTCTCCAGTTCAAAGCATATACATTGAATCTCATGAACCTTCTCTACACCTTCGCCGTTTGCAACTGTCTTTACAATATACTTCGAAACTTCGTTCCTTACCAAAGCATCCCACCTGGAAATGTGTTTTCCTTCCTCTGTGGGCAGTACTTTTTCAGAACAGACGATCTGTCATTGCTCCGTTTGGCCTTCGCATCCGGGTGCAATTGGATGAATTGGGTCTGTCCTTGGATAACATTGCAGATTCCACAGACATTTGGCTACTCTTTATTACGATTTTGCTGAGTGTCTTTTAAAACTTTTATTCCATTACATTTTGATAATAGCTACTATGACACATAACCCGGAACCAGGACTGGAAAGGCCAACTTCAGGTGACTGACGGTGGTTCTTGAACTTATTCGTTAGTCTTCCTGATCATTATTATTATGCTATGAGTAAATAGTTTATAACTTTGAAGACTGAATGTCACCATTGGTTTTTACACCATTTTCTGTTTTAATTGCTGTTTTGTTATTACCTTCATTTACTTTTACAAATTTTACTCCATTTATGTGACTTTTCCCTTTTTACTGAACATTTGGCTACTCATTGTTGTGATTTTACTGTGTGTCTTATAATACTTCTATTATTTTACGTTTTGATACTGGTTACTATGACACATAACCCAGAACCAGGACTGGAAAGACCAACTTCCGGTGACTGACGGTGGGTCTTGAACCTGCCTGTTAGTCTTCCTGGCAGGTTATGATTATACCTTTTTGCTAGAGTAAATACCTTACAACTTTTTACACTCTGCCTTCTATCTTAACTTTGTAGACTAGGTGTCAACATTGGTTTTATACTTTTTTGTTTTACCTTCATTTCCATTTATGTCTTTTACTACATTTTTACCGGTTGTTTGGCGCAGATAGCCTCGTTGCTTTGTGCCATAAAACACTAAATCAATCAATCAATCAATCAACCAACCCTCATTCTGAAACTGTGACACAATACCATACCTTTATAATTATACTAAAATATGAGTAGCTGTAGGATTATTAATGCTATATGAATTTAAAATTGTTCTCTTTTCTCTAGGTTTTGATTGGATTGACAGGTTCCCCAGTGGAATTGCACTTACTTAATCCTCATCATCTCAGTGTAACTGAATGTGTTACAGCTTTAGTAGACATTCTCTTAGACCAAGAACCTAAAGTTACCCTTGTACAGAAAACACTTTCTCTCCTTCAAAATTTTGGTGAGACAATCATTGCTTTCTTTTCTATAGCTTAAGTACAATGTTTGCTTTCTTCTATCACTAAATAAATGAAATTTCATTTAGTATCATTAAAAAAAACGATGATAATCACACATTCAAAGAAAATGCATTTTTGTAATTGTACCATGGATAATGTTAAGTAGTATTTGTTTTTTACTGTTTTAATATATGTATGTATAAGGTATTTCTACAATCTTAATAAAAATCCTTAAATGATAATTTCTTAAACATTTTGAACCTGAAAGACAATTTAAAATTTTGTTGAGTTTCTCTTAAATATACGAAGTATATGTATCAGAGGCCCAGCATAGCCAAGTGTGTTGAGGCGTGCAACTCATAATCTGAGGGTTACGGGTTCACATCCTCATCACGCTAAACATGCTCGTCCTTTCAGCTGTTGGGGCGTTATAATGTAACAGTCAGTCCCACTATGTGTTGGTAAAAGAATAGCCCAAGAATTGGCGGTGGGTGGTGATGACTAGCTGCCTGTCCTCTAGTTTTATGCTGCTATATCAGGGATTGCTAGCACAGATAGCCCTCGAGTAGCTTTGTGCGAAATTCAAAAACAAACAAACAAAAAAAACAAAATACATCAGAAATTGATTTGTAAGATTTTAATGTACATTTTATATTCATGCCAGTATTGATTCATACACTTATTGATTTTGTGTTTTGGTTGGATTTTTTAATTGATAATGTTATCAGGACAATTTCATTCAAGTTAGGTTTGAAGTAAAAGTGTTCTGGCTGTAGTTTATTTAATATTATGAATTACTTTTGATTTATTAGTGTGTATTACATACATTTATATATACATGCATCCCATACTCAAACAGACTCAACATTTGTTTTTATTATGTAAGTTTAAACACTAAGGCCAAAATAAATTCACACTTTGATACTTATATATCTCCTCTCGCAAAGATAGAATTACGATGTCATCCAGTGTCCTCATTCTAACATATACATTACCATGTCCACCTGCCTCAATTAAGGTAGGTTATGTTAATTGCAGGATACAGCCATATATTCCAAACCCTCTCTGATGTTTCCAGTGTCAGCAGTTCGGTCACTTAAAGATATTATGTTGTGGTTTATTGACATGTGCTCATTGCAGTGTGAAACAGACCCTCATTGCATCAATTGCAATTGCTCTCACCCGTCCTGCTTTTGTTGTTTCCCAAAATGGTTGGAAGAAAAAGAAGTGCAGTGTTTGAAAACGACTCATAACATTACTTATCCTGAGGCTTGGAAATTGGTGTCCATCACTTTATCTCGGACGTATGCTGCTGCATATTGTTCCACTACTACAGTGGGAGTGCAGATGGATTTCTCTGTGCTTCAAAGAGAATCGTTTTCAAAACAAATGAAAAGTCTTTTGACCTCCATGGTTAAAAAATTCATGAATCAACTTCAACACTCATCTCTGTTCCTTACATACATTTCAACAAATTTCAAGATCCACTTCCTTTAGTTCTCCCATTCCAAGATATAAAACGATGGCCGGGAAGGAGCTGATACCCAGAGTATCGTCGATACTCTAGGTGAAAGCTTTTGCCTGGTATCTAGCACATCTGTTTCTTCCTCCACCTTCTTAGCCATCAAGACGCAGGCAGAGTGATCACTTCTTTCCTTTTGAGCTGATTGTCTCTATGACTATAATCGTCCCTTTACACTGGTGGAATTCAAACTGGTCCTTCATTGGTCTGGCAGTACATTGGTTGTACCTGATGATGTACACTATGAAATGCTGCACCATCTTTCTCCTGCTTCTTTTACTATTCTTCTGATTGTTTTTAACCAGATCTGGCAAGAGAATGTTCTTCCTGATGCCTGGCGTCAAGCTATTGTCCTACCTTTCTCTTAGCCTGGGAAGGATTTCAAGAATCCTTAAAACTACTGTCCAATTGCTTTGAAAAGCTGTCTCAGTAAGAACTTAAAGAGTATGGTTAATGTTCATCTTGTGTGGTTCCTCAAATGAAACAACCTCCTCTCATCTGCCAAGTGTGGGCTCCACTGACAGTGCTTCACTGTGGACCACCTGATTTGACTTGAAACGTCAATCAGAGAAGCCTTCTCAAACAATAACACGATACCACACATAAAGCAGCTACAGGTCAAATGTACAAGAGCACTGAACATCTCCATATCCTCTCTTCCAGCACTTGGAGAGCAGATCGATGCTCTGTGCTAAAGATATATCATGCTCTTATTCAATTGAAACTAAACTATGGATTACTGATCTATGACTCTGCCTGAATCTCAGCCTTAAAGATGCTGGATCCCATTTATAATCAAGGACTTCGGCTCTGCATTGGGGCTTTCCGCACTTCCCCAGTTCAGAGCTTATACATAGTCTCACAAACCTTCTTTTCACCTCTGCTGTTTGCAGATGTCTTTACTATTTGCTTCAGAACTTTGTTTCTTACCAGAGCATTCCACCTGGGGTTGTGTTTTCCTTTCTCAGTGGGCCATATTATTTTAAAACATGCAATCTGCAGTTGCTCCTTTTGACTTTCCTATTCAGATGCAGTTGGATGAGTTGGGTCTTTCCTTGGATAACATTGCTGTATCTACTGGTCAGCCCATTCCATCATGGTTTCTTACAGTCCCAAATGTGATCTATCTTTAAGTCATCTGAGAAAAGCAGACACTTCCAATTGGAAATACTGTCTGCTATTGCAGTTGGATGAGTTGGGTCTTTTCTTGGATAACATTGCTGTATCCACTGGTCAGCCCATCCCATCATGGCTTCTTACAGTCCCAAATGTTATCTATCTTTAAGTCATCTGAGAAAAGCAGACACTACTAATTGGAAATACTGTCTGCTACTTGCTGAACATCTTTTCAACCCTCCTTCCATTCCTGTTTATGCAGATTATTCGAAATCAGGTGACTGTGTGGGCTCTACTGTGGTTTGGTGGTTGCATGCAGAATCCTCTCTACAGCTTCAGTGTTCACTGCTGAACTGTACACCATTTCTCTTGCCCTGGATTACACAGACGCTAAGCAGTACTCAAACTGTATTATTTATGCTGACTCACTTAGTTCTCTACTAGCCCTGGAATATCTTCACATCAGCTCACACCCTGTTCTTGCTGATATTCAAAACCAACTGGCCCATTTCCCTTTAACCTCTACTTCTTTCCCATTTTTCTGGATATCTGACCATGTTGATATTTGTTGGAATAAGCTCGCTGACACTGCAGCTAAATCAATCTGCTATGGCACTATCACCACTGTGCCTGTTCCATATATGGACAGCATGGTCTTGTATTCAAGGTTTAGCTCCATACCATCTAGTATTTAACTTGGAGTGAACAGCACGAAAACAAGCTTTTTCAAATAAAACCCTGTATTGGACTTTGGCTGTATTGCTTCTGTAAGGATCAGAAATATGAAGTTGTTCTAACTAGATTACGTACTGGTTACAGTTTTTAACTCATAATTTTCTTTTATGTGGAACTGATGCACCAATGTGTAGTCTGTGTGACACACAGGCTACAATAAGCCACATTTTACTTTCTTGCCATCGTTATGACTCTCAACAACACCACCATTTTAAACATGTTCTGTCCCAAGGATTTTCCATGATGTTAGACAGCGTTATTGGTGATAGTGACACTGTCCACCTTGGTAATGTTTTTAGTTTTTTAAAGGCCATTAATCTTTTTAATGCCTTTTAAGTTTTTTTATTTATACATTTGACCTTTTTTAATGTGATTCTGTTTAATCTAGTTTAATTTGAAATTAGAAGATGGCCATAATGTCAAATTTTCTCAAAACCAGGACTAGAAAGGCCAATTTCAGGTGACTAATGCTGCTGTTTGAACTACCCGTTAGGCATCCTGGCAAGTAATTATTAAAATTTTGCTACAAGTCTTTTAAAACTTTTATTACTTTGCTTTTTGAAAATGGCCCTACATCAAATAACTCAGAACCAGGACTGGAGAGGCCAACTTGAGATGGCTGGCGGTGGTTTTGTACTTACCTGTTAATTATTATGTCAAGTTATGATTAATACAGTTATGCAACAGAAAGTTCTTGTATTACTATAGTTTTTTTCTTAATGTTGTAGACTAGATGTAAACATTGGTTTTATGCTGTTTATGTGTTGTTGTTTTTTATACTTATTTTCCTTTGATATAATTTTACTAAATTTACTTTAATTTTAACTTTTTACCAGATGTTTGGTGCAGATAGCCTAGCTGCTGTGTGCCATAAAACATCAAATTAACCAACCAACTTTTTGAACCTTAGTTTCATGTTTTTTGCTTTACCTTTCTCTTAAATTTTGTTTTTTGTTGTTGTTGGCCTTTGGATATAGTTGGTCAGAATTGTTTGCAATCCACATGCACAGAGTTCATTATCATTCTGCATTTGTCCTGCTTTACTCCAATAGGTGTTTTCTTCACAAGGCTGACAACCAAAAAAGGGGAAAGATCCTTCTCTCCAATCCATTTGACAGCCATTTCTCACTTTTATGACTGCTCCAATACTGATTGTTTGTTCTGTCAGACCCCCCAAGTGTTATGTGGTTCATACTATCATGTTTTGAAATACTAGGAAATGATTGTTCATTCATTGGGATTCTTCTATTTCTAGTGACTTACCTCTCGTTACCCTGACAAAGTGGCCATATAAACTGATTCACTGGACTATAATGGATTATTATCACAGGTGAAGAATCTTTTGCATGTCATATCAGTATATCATTAGCTGCCCAGTTGAATTACCCTCTGTAGCTATTATCTGTAGTGATTTTCACTACGTCTATTAGATTTAAATCAAAGGTGAGTATGCTCATAAATAATATACTCTTTTATTCCCAGGATCTTTTCATTTTTCACTGGATCCCACTCTATTGTGAGTGTTGCCCAGGCAGGTATGCTTTCTTTACAATTCTGAATTAGCAACCACTTTCACTATAATTGCTATAGACTGCAACAGGCTCTGCCAAAATGGAGTGTTCTATCATAAGACCATCTATGACCCCTCCAGATGGTAGTACCTTTTTTTCCACACAGACAATCATGAATGCTTGGGGTGTGCATGACCCTTCATTTTGATCACTTGTGGAACATGTATTGTTCATGAAAGGAGGTTTACTATCTCATAATTCCAAATGCAAAGTAATCTCATCCTCTATCCTTTTTTGATCATAGGTTCCACATCCTCTCCATAATTCTTAAGGTAAATAGAATGCAATGCTCCTTATTCACTTGGTTGAGGAATGAGGATGAATGTTTGTAATTATAGACCAGATGAGTTTTATTCCTTTGGTCAAGTAAAATAAGTGATCCTATCATTCTGAGCCTGGATTGTTGCCTTTTGGACTTCTTCAGGTGAAACAGAAAGTTTGGTTACTTAATATTGCTTACTTTCTTGTCATGATTATGGCAATGTGAAACACATCATTCTAGAACTACAGTTTAGGACCGATTCAAAAGTTTATAAATTTATATACCATTACTGCCCAATAGTACTAGCCACCAATGTGGGACATTGGTACCACGACCCCTTAGTTCTAACCTGAAATTGTGGAACTATAACTACCTGGTTGGAACTGGCCTATACTGGTAGTAACTCATATTCTATTCCACCTTTGGTTTAGGAACTAAGTTTCAGGTGAGAGCATACCCATTCTAGATGTAGTGTGGTTCTTCCACTCTTGCACAATTTTTATCTTGGTACACTTCTGTTCTATACAGACACTTTCTGTTTGGATCGTGCCTGCACCAGGCCCTCCATCTTCTCAGTGTGGGATTTTAGTTATATTGTCAATAGAGGTAAGTATGTTTTGGAAGTTAACATTTTCCTGAACTGGAAAATGTATTTCCAATAATACATACCTCCACAGACACTCTCCCAACCTACCATCCCACTAAAAGCTTGCTTATTTCTCAGTAAAGTTATTACATTATTTGAATGAGGTGCTAATATACAATACCTGGATAGAGGATGCATTGAAGTTGGTAGAGAATTTTAAAAATTAGAATTTATCTAAAGCAATTGAGTGAGGAACAAAAGATTGAAGTGTTTTCAATGCTCAGATGGGCAAAGGGTGGAAACCCTGAAAATCAAGAAATAGCTATATTGTCAGCAGAAGTAAGTATTATTGGATGTACATATTCAATTTAGGAAGATGTTAACCTTTTCAATCTAAAGTGCAACTATAAAATAATATGATTGTCTGTGTTTTCATAAGCTGAAGATTGATGTGGAACTTCCTAATTCTTTGGTTGATGACCAACCACAGTATGAGCTGTTAATATGTGACTGTACTGTGATGAAATTCAATTTTGCATAGTATAGGGTTGACTTGTTATATATTAAGCTGATGTATTAAGTATTTCAAGAATCATTTTTCTTTAAATTTTATTTTCAGTGAAAAGCCCCTGTTTGAAAGAGTCTCTTTCCTCCACTTTTCACATTCATTCTGGTGTGGCAGTTTTCCTTCAGAACTATGGAATTAATGACAAAGATCTTGTAATAACCCAGGTAATAAGTCAGGATTATTGCTTTTTTATTTATAATTTTTAATATAATTTATAATTTCACAATATTTTGGCATAGTGGTTCATAGTCATTTAGTTTTTGTGACATTTTTTTAAAGCTAGTCAAGCGTATATTAGTTTAATCATGCTGTTCCACTGTAACATTTTTCACAACAGTTGTATTTTCATAATAAAAAAAAGACATCAAGACGGGAGTTTTTATATCTATTATTTATCTTTCTGTAAACTTCTAAAGTGGCCTTTTTCGTTTAGTAATTATGTTATCTTTGCATGCATATATACAAATCCATGATTGTCTAAAATGTAGGCTTCTGTTATTTAAGCAAGCAAAAATGCCCAGGATAAAAATAAACTATATTTATATCTATTTTGCTGTTTATGAGAACAATAATTTCTGTGAGAAGAAAGTGACCACACAAAAGCATGTAGATATATATATATAAAAAAATATTTTTAATAAGGTGCCTTCTGCTTACATACATAGCTATTATTGTTCAGTGCTGCCCTCTATTTGCAAGAAGATATTTTGCATGCCACAAGCCTTTGACTTTTACACACCACCCCTCAATGCATATGGTTTAACTGATTCTCGCATGCAAGTCATCATACAGTGGCAGGACACACACTCATTCAACTCATGCAATTCCTTTATGCTATTCTTCCTAACTATAACTTCTATATTAACAATATAATTGCAATAAGCAAGAAAATGTAATGAGTGGAAATATCAATTTTGATTAATGTATTTAATCATAATTGCAATTAATCGATCAATTTACTTGACAATGATTGTTGTAATTGCTGCTCAGAGGTAATTGATTAAATCATCTCGTTCTGCTTGATACAAATCAATCATCTGGTAGTCATGCTTCGTGACAGCAATTAAATAATAATAAGTAGTGAGAAAATAGTTCTAAGTATTTTTTAGAAATTTTGAATTTTCAGTTATTTTGATATAACTGTTTTGCTATTCTTTTTACATTTAGTCTAATGTGCCATGGTTAATTAGTGCAGAAAATTTCTAATTGTTCTGTATTTGGTTGAGGTTTAAATTATTTACAAACCACTGTATATACATGTGTATCCAGCATCAAGATTGCAAATTTCTCTTGAATGTGTATACTGCTACCATTTTATAGTTTTTGTTAATATTATTTCACATTATGGGGTCATTGGTTGATTTAAAGATTAAAAGCTACTATAATAGAGGACTCGCAGATCAGTGGAACTGCAAACAGCTATTAAAAATAAACTTTTATGAAAATTACATGCAGTTGAAGTGAATACATTGTAATTGTAATTTTTTGTTGTTTTTTGTTTTCATTTTGTTATAATTAATTAATAATCATTTATCTAAATAACCAATTGTTTGGTTAAGACCAACCCAGTTTTTGTTGTAATCTATGACTGTAATTACTATTACTTTTCTGATGCTTTAATTTCTTACACTTGGTATCTTTTGTCAATTTGCTATGCTAGATTTTACTAATATATAAACAACTTTGTAATTGTTTTAAGCCTTAATTTATATAGTTGACTTTTTTTTGATTAAAAGAAGTAAGTAGCTTTTGTTCAAACCAATTTAATGCATAAAACAAGATTTTATAATTATCATGTGTGTATGTGTGTGTGTATTGTTCTATTTAAGTATGTGGCATAAGCATTAAGTTAATAACAAAAAATGTAACAAAAGAAATTTAAGTTTTATTTACTTTGTGAATATTTGGAAGATCAATTGTCATACCATTATGGACAGGCTCAAAAGCTAATTTGTATCATCATATGAAAAATCCAGGATTATCACAGGTTAGGCTTTCTTCGTGGCACCTTCTACAGAAAAGTCAAGGCATTTTATTACTTTTTATTTTCAGTGTTTGTTTTTGATGCATGTACTTTGTTTTGTTTTTTGCAGTGTCTTCAGTTGTTAGAAGTAGTGACATATGGAATAAAAATAGAGTATTTTGAAAGCTGTTTAGAGAGTTTACTAGAATTCCTGTTCAAACAGATGTAAGTAAGAGATTATTGAATATGTTTGATCAGGTGTATACTATTAAAGTGTTATTTCTTGGACACACTCAGAGTGAATGCTCTACCTTAATAATGTTGATGCCATAAAATGAATTGCACCTTAAAATGATATTTGTGTGTGAGAGGGATTTTTTTTTCAAATCCCTATTGGGAATGGTGCTTGTTTTAATTGTCTAAGAAGTTTACATACAATGTTAAATAATTACTAAAATCATTCAGCTTCCTTGCACTATAAAGTATTAAAATAATGTTCCTTAAATGAAACAATGTTTTTGGAGTTAAATTTTATTTATAAGCTTCAAGAAACACTTAAATCATAAGTGTTTTTTTTTCTTTCCAACACTATATACATATCTGTAAAGTGTTTTATAAATTTATAATGTGTTTTGTTCTATTAGAAAATAATTTTACAACCTGAAGTAAATTATGGGTTTTTGAAATTTTAAACCTCTGTTGGCCAAAAATGTAGTTATATATATATCAAACAATGTATGTGGTTGTTAGCCATGGACATCATGTAACATCTTGAAAATTAGGGTTCCATATCAAACATTCAACAGCATTTACCCTTTAAAAATTTCCTCAAATGCTTTAAAAAATTATTTTTTTACTGTGCTTGTTTTTACCATTGTCTCACACTTCATGTGTATTCGAATACTGCACTTTCATGAATGAATAAGTTTCTGAGGGTGGGTTCATAGCAAAAACTAGGTTTAGGAACAGGATAGCCTCTGAGCATAATGGGTGGTGGAAATTTTACATTTAAGTTCACATCGATTAGCTAGGTCAGTTTTGTGGTGGGTGTATGTACCTAATTTTATTTTTCAAGCATTTGAATTAAAAAAGAAATATACATATGGTTATTTAAAAAAAAATTAATAAACAAATATTGGCTTTCTTACTGTATTTATAATTAGCACAGAATATTGCAAATAAAAACATTTTTAGAATTTTATCTAAACTACATGAAATTTTGAAATATCAGATGTAAATTTTTGGCCAATTCAAATTTCAAATTATAGGTCATGCCTTTTTGTGTCTTTTGTTTTTAAAAAAGCATTTCAATCCTTTTCAATTTTATTGTTTAAATGTTTTGATCATCAATTAATGTATGAAAACGTTTGTTCTGTTAAAATGAGTTTAAACTGTCAAAGCTACAGATTTGGTAATATGATAAATGATTAGAGAAATCTGGCATCTTAAAGGTTTTTTGTTGTTTGTTTGTTTTAAGAAATATTTCCATAAATAGCTAAATACTCAAATAGATTCAGAGTTTTAGAGGTATTTCGCTCATAAATGACAAATAATATCTATGTGATTCATGTCATTTCGATTTTCTCAGTGTATGCTGTAGGAAATAATGACAAGGACATTTTTATTTTAATTTAAAATTTAATTTAATGTAGATTTGTATGAAATTTATGGTATTTGCCAACAATATTGGATATGCACGGTTTTTTTTTTCTTAACACAAATATATTTTAATATACAACAACAATACAATTTACAGAAATTATTATTACAAATAATAATTTGCATGCAAAAGGTTTGCAAACTTAAACAATATTAAGTCTTCTGACTGAATATTTTATCAACAGCTCACAATGAGTGAATTACTTTTGAATTGATATCAGTACAGTACACTTAACAAGTAGCTAACTGTCTCTTTCTGTTGAAGTTATGAAATACTAATGTTCAAAATTAATTCGTTGAAGTCAAATGACTTATAATGTTTGAAATAAATAAACCTTCCAGGTAAAATATTTGTAGTTTTCCAATTACAGTTGTAGCTTCTATGTTTTACAGTACACCGACTGTAGCAAACCAACAATTAAACTGTCTCTGTGTGGCATTATTGATTATCTTTAATAAACTTGAGAGAAGATTTTCTGGAAATTTTAGCTAAGGCAACAGTATTTGTATTTACACACACATGTACTACACCCAAGAATCTTCTACAAATTTAGGGAATAGGCAAGAATTTCCCATTACACACTTAGAAATATAAGTTACATAAATTCAAAATATTTATTAAACTGGAACAAATATAAATATTAATGTAAGAATAAAACCATTTCAAGTATTTTATGGAATGTAGATTTTATGGAAAACCTTTCTTGTCCATCAAATAAATCACTCAAAAATCTACTCTTTTTTTTCATAAGTATCTATTTGCCCCATCCCTATCATGGGGCTGGCATGTGAATGGAAGTAAACTGCTGTAAAATCCTAATATTTTACTTTTAAAATCACAAAGCATGATATAATGAAGGTCGTGACTCTTTGTATGTATTGAGGTCTCATTCGATTCATATTTATTCTAATCTAGGTTTTCATGTTTTAGTTGTCAAAATGATTAAAAAGTTTAGATAGCTCTCAATATGTTAGATTTTGTATGATTTCCTTCACCTCTTTAGAAATAGCCAAACAACAGAATATTTGATGCAGTGTTTGTCAATTCTTTCCAACTTGTGTCGAAATAATCCACTGGTACAGGCACAGATTAAATGCATGGTAAGTATAATTTTAAATTTCACTTGTCATTGTTTTAGGTTTTGTGTTAAAAATAGGTTTGAAAGCTTGAAGTGCTACAATGTTACCTATATTGTATTAGATGTTAAATCAAATTATTACATTAAAAGAAACCATTAAATAGTTTACAACTGAAATAAATAGTTTAAAAAATCATTGAACTAATGCCTTTTAAAAAATAACACAAAAGCTACCATTTTAGGCCTAGTTATTTAAAGTTTCTTGAAGTTGTGTAAAATTTATAGGGAACTTCTGATTTTTGTATTATACTGTTTACAACCAAGAATATCAATGTTTGAATTTCATAAAGCAGATCTAGCAATTACAGTTAAATTAACCCTTAAAAAAATTTTAATTGTAATTTTCATAAAAGTAGCCTTAATTCTAAAGGTAAAATATGTTAATAACAGATAGAGAGTATCTAGCCCCAGTTTTACTTTTTCTCATAGTAAATTATTTTTTAGTAATACTTTTATATACATTTAAGTAGTTGACGATAACTGTCAAACAATGTTTAATTTATGGTGTTAATATTACAATAATAATGACGAAAACCACTGCTATAAAATAAATTCAGTCACACCTTTATTTCATTTTATGTATATCAAGTGTATGATAATCAATTATTGGTCTGAAAATCAAATTGTCATTTGGACTATGCCATATATGGTTGTCTCATCTTCTTTCATCTGTCACTTTTAAGTGAATCATAGAGATTACAGTGCTTAAAATTCCTCATAAATCATAATTTCAGCTCAGTAAGGACATTTGAATATTAAACCATGAGAATAACTATTGTGAATTGACTTTAAATGTATTAAAGTGTCAGTAACAGAACGGCATTGAATAACATCCAAATCTACAGCAAGAGTGTTTGAAAACTCCCATAAAGAAATTGCCATCTACAAATCAGTTAAACAAGATTATTTATCAATCCTACAGTTGCAAGGTATATGTTATAAGGTTGAATAAGATATTCAGAGCAACATTCACATGCTGCATTAATTATACAGATGGATAGAATAGAGACATCAGAATTCTGACCTGTATGCCAGTAACCCAGTACAGAGCATTCCATTTATAGCAAGGTAGAAAACAAACAGTTTTTGCAGTTACAAGAGAAATATGATAAACATAAGAAGTGCACAGTTTTAATATACAAATTATAACACAAGAAAATGTGGCACAAATAAAATAGTTAAAGTTGGTTGGAATCAAGTGAAACCTGTGAATTATTTAGGGATGGAAGAATCTTTACATATAACAACTTTCAGTAACTATTACCATCCCCTGAATTGATCTGAAACTTATTATTAAATGCAATTTCAGATTAAAATATTTTTTCTGCGACAAAGATTATTTATGGACTCTATTATTTACATCTTGTCTACTTAACACATGTGGAGACTGTAACACCTCCTATATTGGTGAAACGAAATATTTTCTGAAAATGTGAACATGTGGGCATATCTGTAAAAACTGGAAGAAAGGTTAGAAACCCACCCAATTCTTCTATCAGCACAATACTGAAACAGGTCATCTGATTTCTCTCTCCAACTTTAAAATTTTCTATATAGCCAAACATATTATACATAAAAACTCTTCTCCATTTCTAAATAATTCAGTGTTCACTAGATTTATACTTAATTTAACTGTTTCATCTGTGCCACATTTTAATTTTCTTGAGTTACAATTCATGTATTTAAATTGTTACTTCAAATGTTTTTCATATTTCTGTTGTAAGTTCAAACTGTTTTTATACAACTAGGCTTATGATGATTCCAAACTGTTTAATGAAAACGCCCTATTTTCACATTGTTTTTGTGCTTGAACAACTCACTTGCAATGATGCTAAGAACATGTCCAGTAAACCAACAACAGTTAAAGCACTATTTCTTTTCTGTAGATAAGTCATCCTTCACTTTGGATCTTGAAATTTTCTTTTGTATATAATACGTAATAATTCATCTCCATTTGCATACATGTAATATTGTGTTGGAAAAAATGTTATAGACATAAATAAACATTGTGGATATTCTGACCTTTACATCTTCCAGAATGCTACCATTATAAAGACTTTTCCATATGAAGCTGGTCCTGACTTCAGTCTGCCAAGTGGATATCACTGGCCTTCACAGTGTTATTAATTGACACATTTCATGAAAATGTCAGGATTAATTAAATGGAATAACTCATTCCCATCCAATATTTACAGGGTGCTTTTGGAAGACATGTCATATTCTGTCAGGTGACTCCAAATGCCTATATGAAATGACTTTTACAAAGAACAGTCAATAATACCTCGGAAACCAATTATAACCCAGTTTTTAAACATACATCACTGGTGCCAGGTTGAAATGCAGTTTCATGAACTATAAGGAAAATAAAGTTACTTTTAATAAATCTTAACCTGCAAATAGAGGTTAAATGACCAATCATTTACATATCACTTGCATGATATGATGGATTATCACATGCTTTTTAAATAAAAATATATTAGTGGGATGTGTTTGTTATTTTATGGTGGTGGTTTGTGACTTATATTTAAAAATATAATGTGAATCATTCTTTGTTTTGTAAAGTGCACATTGTTTTTATTATGAAGTTTAAACAAAATATGAAGTAATCCATAATTTTATCATACTTTCATATAGTTATGATATATAATAAAGCAAAATATTTGTAATAATTACTAGCCCCAGATTTTAATTACAGTGATCAGAGCTTATATTAAATTAATTTGGAACTTTGAAGACACGCTGTCTGTTTTATATTTTGTATGGAATATTGAAGGAAGTAATAAATATTTTTCTATCATCCTAGCTACACAGTTAACATAAAATGTGTAAAAAGTTCAGTTATTGTAACTCGTAATCTTGTTTTATATCTTGTGTGACACTTTTCTTGTTTTCTTTTGATGTAGAATAATGCCAAACAAATCTACAAAACCCTAGTGGGAAAACTGTCATCCAGTAACCGTGTAGTTGTTGTAGAGACTCTTTCTGTCTTAGCCAGTCTTGTCATTAATGATGATCTAGGAGAAAAGGTAAAAAATTTTATGATAATTTCTTTTATATAAATGAATGCTGTTTTTTTTTCATAATTGTGGTCAAGAGAAAGAAAATTTTTTTCTGATGTTATACAGGTTAAAATTTGGGTGTCAACTAAAAAAAAGTATTTAACTTGTTAGAATATTTGTATGTGTGTGTAACTCTTGCTAAAATGAAAATAAAGTAATTATTAATGTTTAAACATTTTAAGAACATAAATCAGTGTTATAAAACAGAAGTATTCTACTCTTGAATGGAAAACAAATTTTTTTTTCCTTGTGATTTATTTTTTATCTGCTATTCATGTCTACTTATGAGATAATCACCATAATTGTATATTTATGACCCTTATACATTTTTATGGATACTGTAACATGTTTGTTAAAATAATATATTCCAGTGCTCTTGAAGTAAATGTTTAAGGTATTGATTTAAGAATATTTTGAACAACAAAAATAATTAATAACAATGAAGTTAGTAACAGCATTGAGTTACGTTATACATTTAAATGTAACGTATTGCAATCTTATTATTTTGTGTTGTCATGACAATCTGTATACAATGGTAATACTTCACTCTTACTTTAATTGTCCTTGGATAATTTTTAAGTCCCTTCTTCTGACATACACTTCACATTACTTTGCAAATAATGATTCATTCATAATTGTTTGTTGAGAAGTGGGTAGTTTGTCTCATTGTTATTAGTTACACTGTTATTTGTGAAATACTATTTGTAAAAAGTTGACTGAAACTTGTTATTGCTAGTGTGTAAAAAATAGTTTATATCAGAAAGGAGGCTTGTTATATTTGCAACTGAATTTGTTGACTTTCTTTTCTGTAATGGAAATATATCACTTTTTTTTCCTCACAAGTAGAAAACAAGATATCTGTTACAGTACAATAAAAATTGAGATGGTGGGTGTTTATAACATAGTATTTTATATTTTCCATCCATAACTCTTATGCCGCAATCCTAGTTTCTGTATGTAAGTATCCAGTTTAGTTCAGTAACTTTATTGCAAAAGATAATATATTTTACATGAAACTGAACAAAGCATCATTTAAACATATGAGCTATGATGATTTTATACTATCATTATCTGAAGTCTCACCAGATCATATATTGCTGCTTACAAATTTTTACAATTCCAAAATACTTGTTACTCTTGAAAACTGTCTTAAGCTGAGGAAATTAATTTGATGTACATTTGCTCAGTTATATCAGTTTATTAAAAACGTGGAAGTTATGTAAATAAAACTTTATTTTAATAACTTTATTATATTACTGATTTTGTCTTATTAGACATTTGCTATCCAAGAGTTAAAATGTTTGTTATAATCCCTTTCAGACATTAGTCAACAAACTCGTGAGAGATGTTTGGATTATTTAAAAATGGCTGTAGTTACAGTTTATAGTTTTTATTTTTCACTGTTAACAATAGCAGAGATTGGGGAACTATAAACCAGAAACAAGTATTTGATTGTATTCAAACTTTTGTAAAAATTAGAAAATAAAGAATTTTTGAAATGCATACAATAAAGTGTGAACTTTGGAACATGGAACAAAAGGGTGGGTGCTATATTAAACATATCAAAATTAAAACTTTAAGTATGAAAAAGTGTAAGTTGTTAAAAACAGTGACTCACTAGTAAGTGTCAGAAAGTTAACTCTTTTATTCTGTTGATATTGTTATCTTGTTTTAACACAAAGCTACACATTGGACTGTCTGGACAGTTTGTAGAATGTTTGCTGGTTTGATAAAATAAATTATCACATTGGAACTCAACATCAAACCTAAACTCATAACTCTGAAATTAGGCCTGAGTAGTTGCCTTGTTTTGGAGAATGTGGGGAAAAAAAATGCAGTAGTTGTTAGAAAAAAGGGTTTACTAATAAAGGTTAATAGATAATTCTTGAGCACATATTGTAAATTAATATACAATAATTAATTTTAAAACTATCCCTTGCTTGTATTAAAGTTTATAACACCACTTAAAAATTACTCAAACAGTACACATCAAAATATGCTGTGTATAATAAACAGAATTTATATGAGAGACTAAACAATCTAATAATTTTATCTATACACTTAATTACTGAAGAAATAACTTTATATCCAGATGTCTACACATCTCATTTAAGAACTCTTAAGTCAGTGTCAAGAAATGCCCATGTTATAAGTTAGATATTCAATATTTATGCATTTTTACTTATAAATCTGTATTGAAAGTAAATTTAGGAATGAGCTTTCACGTGCTTGATCTAAGTGAATCAATAAATTTCTAATATCTGAACTTATAATTAAAATGTCATATGACGTATTTTGGGACAAAATTGTTTCACCCAGTCACAATAAAAAAATCAGGTCTAGTTTTATTATCATTACAACAGTTTAATAAAGTGTCAAGTTGATAAAACATTTTGTATGAAACAAGATAGCAGCCAACGAAAGCATTTTCACCAATGAAATTTGTGTAGAATTTTTACTGTATCACCATAAAACAAGTTTAGTTTAAAACTATATAATTTTGCCATTATTGAATAGTTTCCTAGTATTTTTATGCATTTCTGTGTAATTTCAATGACACTTTATGATGAATTGAGTACTCGAAAATAGATTTATCAAACAGATATTCTTTTTAAACTTGTGCTATTAGTTAAAAAGTTACCAGCATATTTTTACTTCAGTACATACTTTTGTGATGCTATTTGTGCAAGTAAGAAATTGTTAACACTGTTAACAACATAAACTTCTTATGTTCAGGTTTATTCTTCAAATTGAAAACTTCATTTGAATTTCTTCATTTAAGCTACAAAAATTAACCAACCATTGTAATAAACCAGGTTCAGCTTTTGTTATGAGCCAAGTGAAGAAAAATGCACACAAACTTTCTTAAACATCTATATTTATACAATATTTAGTTTGAAAATAATTTAAAAGAATTTACAATGTTTTAAAAGCATGTAACTTTGTCCTGATTTTTTTAGCTTTTGTTTTTCATTTAAAGTTTTGGTGCAGTTAACTATATTTGTCATCAAGATACAAAGAGTTTTTTGTATGAGATTGTGAGTGTGTATAAAGTTTAGAACAGCAACAAATGTGTATTATTTAAAATGGTTATTTTCATTATTAGCTTTTCAACAGTAACAACATCAATAGAACCATCCAGTTGGTGATCAATATGATTGTTTCTGGTGATAACGAAACCAGAAAAGTAGCTGTTGATCTGTTTATAGACCTGATTTTATCCTCTCGTCTCCAACCCTACTTTATAAGGTAATGGTTCTTACTGTCTTGACAGTTTTAATATAAACAAGATAATCCTACAGTCCTGAAAATAGCAGTCTTTTATTAAACTTACATTAGGCTAAAAGGCAACATGCCAACTAATAAATTGACATTAATAGATTCAGAGAAAACTGAAGTCCAAAAATTGTTTTCAGTATAAATTAATTTTTACAAGTATTTTTGTTCCTTTTGTACTTGCACAAGAGTTTCAGTACAATTGTTAAATTATTATTTCATACTTTTAATATTTTGTTGGTTATAGACATACACAAATCTGAGGATGAATAAATAGTTATAAAACAAAAATTTATTAATAAATGGTGTAAAATGGAAAATTAAAGCCTTGTGGATAAAGTTTATTTATAAATGTTGCCAATGTACTTTGTTGTATTTTTTTAACATAAAACAAAAAGTAAAAGTCGCTTCAACAAAAATGATAGGTCAATGACAAAATATTCATTTGTCAAATGTTATTTTGTAAATTATCCAACTCTACTGAGCAAAGCTGAGTATAAAAATTGGGGTGAAAGTGTTTTTCACATTTGAGCTATACATATTAAGCCTCACTAGTGTAGTAAGTATCCAATATCAAGGAAAAGTTTGTCTGTGGATTCATCTCCTAAATGTGTTGACTGATCTGATCTTAACAAAATTCATATTAAGCTTTCCCACATATCGAAAAATAAAAATATTTGTAAAATAATTCATCTCTGCAATAGCTGTTGTAAATAGCTTAGTTTGAACAAAACCACACAACAACAAAATTCTGAAAATCAAAGATTGTAAATGAAATTTGTAGAATTTTGGCTTCCTTCCAGTCGTAACTAAGATATAAAGAAATAAAATATCTACACTTGCTGCAGGGAATAAAGATATTGTTGAAGTGTCCTATTTTTAACTTGTTCACACCATTTAACTTCCTCCTGTTTATACTAGGGTTAGAAATATTGCTGAAGCCTGAATTAGAGAAGTATTTTGTAATTAAGATATTTTTGGGCACTTTTTACTACTTGATATAGAATATTATAGAAGCAAAATTCAAGATTATTATCACATTTATGTGCATTAAATGTACCAAATTCAGACAGTAGATATCTTAATCATATGTCTACTGTGAAATTGGCTACTTTAAACGAGAAGTTGTGCAACTGCTTTGCCATTTTTGCTAAGTTTCTCAGTTTGCATGCCACACCTCTTCACTTCTGATCCACTTTTACAGCAGTTTTCTTGCAGAATAAATCTTTCTGAAAATCCCCACAGAGATTTTGCTCATTTTTAGCCAATTTGTTAGTGATTTTTTATATTTTCAAGAGAAAAAAGTTCTGTCTCTTCAAAATGACCTGTGTGTGTTAGTGTAACTTATTTTGATCAAGAGCTTAAAAGCATTTTTGTATTTGGTTGCTCAGTATACATTTTTGTTTATTTGATCAAAATGTTCTATTGTTGTTTTCAGGTAAGTAGTCTCCTTATGGATTTTAATGTACGTAAATAAAAGTAAACTGTGAAGTGAATTATTTCAGTCTCTACAGGTTAGCTTGCAAAGCATTCTTACTTAATTTCAGGTTGGTCAAGTAGTTGTAACCAAAATTAAAAGAACTGGACTTCTTCATAATGTTTAATTTCATGATCTTGTTCGACCATGACATGATAATGCATTTCTTGATTTTTCTTAACACTTCGTTGTTTTAGGTAATATTTAGAAATTAAATGATCTGCTTTGGATTAATAAGATAAGAATTTTGATAAAACATTACAGATAAACTGGCTCACAATTGAGTGAATAGCAAAAATAATGTTGTAAAAATACTTCTATTGTTGCAACTAAATCTTATTACTCAGCTCATACAATTTCTTTATTTTGTTAATTTGTGTGTATATTGTTTTTGATTGAGGTTTATAGACTATAAAAATAGAATCATTATTTAACTCAATGTATCTTTATATCAGATTGGTAAAATGAAATATGGGATATCGTGTAGTGCTATCCATTGTTCATAAAACAATTTTTTTAGGTACAAATATTTAAAAGAAACTTTGCAACAACTGACTGATCAGCTTGTTCAAGCTAAAGATGTTGATGAAGTAGCTGAGGTGGGTGAATGTTTTAAATATTCACACATTCTTTAACCCTTTCATGATACTCAGTATAATATACATGATTTAAGTATTTATACTATAAATTTTGATGCAATATGTGTACCTTTACAAAAATAGGTAGACGTTTAGGAAAGATTATAAGTCTTTTATACATAAAAACAGATTTCTATGTGAAAAGGCCTGGCATGGCCAAGCGTGTTAAGGCATGCAACTCATAATCTGAGGGTCGTGAGTTCGCATCCCTGTTGCGCCAAACATGCTCACCCTTTCAGCCGTGGGGGCATTATAATATGACAGTCAATTTCACTATTCATTGGTAAAAGAGTAGCCCAGGAGTTGGTGGTGGATGGTGATGACTAACTGCCTTACACTACTAAATTAGGGATGGCTAGCACAGATAGCCTTTGAGTAGCTTTGTGCAAAATTCAAAAACAAACAAATCTTTGTGAAAATAGTATGTTTCATGACTAGTCTTGAGTGTGAGGTGAATTTCATGTTATGGTTATAAAACTATTCTTCATACCAGAATTCTCAAATATTATTTGTGTAATGTTTAAAACCTCCTAATTACATTTCAAATGTTTATTTTTGGTAAAATTATATATATTGTCTGTTATTTTCCCTACTATAACTTTGGGGTCTGTCAGTTTGACTGACCTCATAGCCATCATAAAAAATTAGGAAGTAAATATAAATTTTGCTTTTCTTCCTAGAATGAATAAAAATTATAACACAAGAACATAGGTGTTTGAATATCATAATGGTAATTCAAGTTCCTAATTTCTACAAAGCTGTAGATTTTGTACATGGACACCACAAACGTAATTTTAATCAATTCTTGATTCAACATACTATGTGACATGTAAAAATTGAAATTTAGTATGTCATTTTAGTATGTACTTTTAAATTAAGTAATTAACATACAGTACTAAAATGTGAATTATAATTATAGATAATTATCTATAATTATCAGAGACCATACTTTCTGCTATAAATACATAAAATAGTTCAATAAAATTTTGAATGCAAGTCTCCAAATGCAGTGACATGACCTTTGACCTGTCACAATTGTGTTGAAGTCAGTATCTTTTCTTAGGCTTAAATGGCAGAGGTATACTAGAAGCAATATGGGATGGTCAGTATAACTGAGAAATATTATTATTATTATTATTATTTCATTATGCAATAATCCTCGTGGTTTATGTCATTGTTCATCTTCTTTACTACAAAAATAATTAATTTCAAATGAGATAAGTTTAGTAAAAAACTTTAATATAGAATTTTTCTTTTGAATAATTTTTTCAGCTGACCAGGCTGCTAGCAACAGTATCTTCCATACCTGGTATAAGGCCCAAGCTTCTATCAGTTGTGTTCTTAGAAAAAGATTCAGCTTCTGAAGAAGAAAACTGTCACAGTGCTCTTCTTGTAACTATGCAATGGGCAAAAGAACCTACTGATGGCGTAAAAAATACATCACTTTATGCTATGAGATTTCTTGATCATGTTGTTCGTGTAAGAACTTTATTTTCATATATAAAACTTTTTGTTGTGACTTTATTTTTTTTTCAGAAACAGCTATTCTTCAAAATAATGTTTAATGTTTGTGTAGTGTAGCACATTACACTAGGAGACTTGTATATATGACCCACAATGATTTGTAAACATAATGACAAATTTTTAACATATGCTATATATTTCAACAGATCATTGGTCTGTCTTCTTCAGGTATGATATAAATCCAAACAAAGAGATTTATATACACAAGAAATGTCTATATATACTCTTAGCAACAAGATGGAATTTGGCTTCACAAGGTTGTGGTTTTATCTTAACCATAAGAGAAAGGTAATTTTTGTAACCAATAGTGTAATCAGTAATCATAAATTGCTCAACCATAAGTGCAGTGAAGAGGCACCTGAAATTACAAGGAAAACATAGAATATTCATTCAACCATAGGAGCAGGGAAGGAATCTTCTGCAACCAGAATTAACATGAAGAGAGACTTTATATAACTGTAGAAACAGGGTGTTGTCATTTCAAACTTGGTATTATGAGGAGGATCCTGTATAGGCTGGACCTGCTCCAACCTATTTATTATTCTGATGTGATATCTCCTTGAACAAAAAGATTTCTTGATTTATACTGCCCTCTCCCTGACTAGCCTTGATACTCCCACTTATTTCTGTGTACTGACATCAAATGAATATGCAGCAACCTTCCACCAAGAGGAGTGTAACACTACCCCTATTGTAACAAGTACCCTCTAATCTTGCAAGTTAACCACTTCTCTGTTGGCAGTCTTATTGAATAGCTGTCATTTTGCTTACAGTTTGACTCATTTGTCCACGAGTTTTCATTTGAATTTTGTTTGGGGTATTTTTCTACTTCATTAGCTATAGAACATTGTGTTCTGCATCTCATTCTCACCTTCTCCTACTACACAGGAGGCTCTCTCTTTATGGGGGCATACATTTGTCTCAAAGCCCTCATTTCTTTGTGTTGTGCCCTCATGTCATCATCAGTGAGTTTTGGTTGATCATTTCAGCCTTCTTCAGCATCCCTTAGATGACCAATAAACTTAGTATGTTTTAACATGTCACAAGGTTGAGATGAGGCATTTAGCAGACAGCTAGTAGTTGTACCTAGCAATTTTTTGCTTCATAAGTATGTACACTCATAGACTAATGTGTAAAAAGCAGAGAAATGTTACCATTCATCTCTGATCTATGGCATTCAGGCTCTTTAGACGCATAGATCTCAAGTACAATTCCAGACCATGCTAGGTGTTGGTTGATAAACTCCATCAAGATGATCATACTGCTTTTCAGAATAGAGTATCATGATCACTCATTGCATTGTCTCTGGTGTAGTCTTTCAGATGCTTTAATGCATATTTTCCCTTCTTGAAGTGGAGCATGGAGTCTTTACCACTTACAATTCTTAGCTACTGAGGCAGTGGGCCATAGGGGTTTGCCCTTTTAAGTATGCAGCACAATGAGCACTCAGTGAGAATAGGGCAGTGGAATTATGCTGATGCAGATAGTATGACACTCTTCTTACTGTAAACCTGATGTATAATTCAAGATGCTGCCAGGTGTTGGATGTACACCCCTTTCTACCATTTTCCAAATATTGGTTCCTGATAAATTTGGGGTTGGTTCTAACTGGACAAGACACATTCACATATGTGTAAGGCTGGGTACTTTCCTCCTATTGTGGACTAGATGATAAATCCCCAACACTGATAAATGCTGTCTCTCCCAGCAGTTTTAGTGCTAATTGTGTTAGAGGTGCACACATGTAGCAGCAGTTTCTTGGTATGGAAATTCTTATTCCCTGCCAATACTTGTTTTTGAGATGAAACGTAGATGACCCTCTTCTTTCTGTGGACTTAATGTACAATTCCAGGTACTAGGGGATGTTGGTTAAGGCCAAATTGGCCACTTGACACTAGTGGGTCCCATTATTTCTCTATATTTTTATTATTTAGGTCTTTCCTTATTTCTGCCCTTTCAGGTAACACATTAGTAAACTGACTCAGAAGTAGTTTGGTCTCCCACAGATGTGTTGTTTTAAATTCTTTTTCATGCCCTTTGGTTTTCTTTTGGGTTCTTCCTAAAGGGAGATCATCCTCTCATCAGCCCTCTACAAAAGATAAGCTATTGTACTGGATGTTAATGTTTTTCTAAACTGAAAAAATCTGTTTCTGATAGATACTTATCTCTCTTTATATTTTCTACCCATCTTCCCCACTTTTGTTATGGTTTGGTTTGATATGAGCAATCTCAAAGTAGTTACATGTTGCAAGATCAGTTATGATGGGGATAGTTTTTCACTTCTATTGATGAAGGACTGTTGCAGTCATTTTCATGTCAGTAAGTAGAAATAAGTGGAAGTATCAGGGCTAGTGGTGAGCAATAGAAGTCAAAACAGCTTTCTGTGAGTGGATATAGGTATCTACAAGAAAAACTTTTTCCTTTTTATAAAATGTTAATTACTATATTAACAGCTGGAGAAAAGCTTTTAGGGGAACACTAACTCTGCTATCTTCTCTCCAAGTGGTTATTCATGAATATATATGATAAGGTAAATTTCTTGATTCTTTGAGTAGGATGCATCCATGGTCTACTACCTCAATGACTTATTACTGAGTTGTGAAAAGGAATCCTGTTCTCCACTAGAAAAAATAAGGAAGAGAATTAAGTGCAGTAGAGACATGAAGAAAACTTTACACCAGAGAAAGTGCAGTGGGTGTTTGTGATTCTCTATTTTGAAAAACAGACTAACCCCAATTATTTTCAGTTAGTAGATCAGTAGGGATGGACTGAGATACACATTTTCTTTACTCATGAAGTCAATTTATGATGGTCCACCACTGAGTGAAACAAACTTTATGAAAAAAACAAACTAAGTACCTATTGGAAATGCATTTTCATGGGGAAAAAAAATGTTAACTTCAGCATGGTGCCAAAATAAGTGTTTGTAGTTTGAGTAAATAAAGTCTACAGTACCTCCAGCTTTGTTTCCTTAAGATCCATATTTACAGTTTTTTTTTAAGTTCCCGGTTTGTTTTTTTAATTTACCTTGTTAGACCTAGGTCTTTATCGATTTTGTAACCAAGTTTACACACAAAAAAAGCAACATTCTTCAAACTGTTATTGAACAAGAAGCTGTTCATTTGAGGATTTGATCTACAGGTAATTTGTAACTTAGTCTGATAATTCTTTTTTTACTAATCAGTTGTTCTGGATAATTTTTTTGTAAAGTGGTTATCCTTTTTTTCTTGATTAATGATGCATGTAGTTGTACATCTCTTCTAAGAACATTTTCAAAAAGCATTAAACTCTAACATTTCCAAACCTTTTCTTCCATTTGCAATTAGTCATTGATCAAGTTATAAATTTTAAACGACTTTCAAAACTTGTATAAACACACAGACACAAAGAAATTTAAATAAATATATAATTTCCTAATAATGATATATTTCATAAAATATCAACATTGTGTAGACATTTATTTCATGCATTTGTTTGTGTTTTAACATATATAGTGAAACCATTGTTATAAGGATAATAATTAGACTTATCAAGCCATTATTCAGATGATATATGTGTTCAACAGTTTTATTAAACTCAGAATGTTGGGAGAAAAGCATAGTCATAGATGTCTAAAAGTCTTTCAAACCAAGCTTCATTCAAGATATAATAGGTCCCTGATTACTTGCAGGAGCAAATCTTTGAGGATGTGGAGAAACTTTGTGGATTTAGGAGCACTGTAGAAAATCTTATTGTTTGCATCGCTGAAGACTTGAATAACAGCTTAAATTTTGAATCATTCCTTCTAAAATATCAACTGGAAAAGATAATAATTGGTGTTGATAACCTGTTAGGTAAGTTTATTGTTGGACTTGATATCTTATCTTTATTTATTGATGGTCTTGAAATTATTTTTATATAAATTGTGGTTGTTATGAATTTCCTCTGAGATAAAGTTAGAACTTGCTTAGATATCCTTTATGTTAGATTTTGATTAACCTTTAATATAAGTTTTTGTTCGTTTTGGTACCATTCAAGACAATTTTACTGTTTAATTTATAATTTTTTATATTAATTGGAAGTTTTAAGAGTTACTTTGCCTCCCAAATATACATCTTGGAAATTTTTGACTTTAAGAAGCATCCATATACCTCTTCACAATAAAGTTTATAATAATAGTAGTAAAAAAACCAAACTGAGCACTTTCTTAATATACAAAAATATTTGCTGCAATGTAGATGGGAATAGGCATATTATGGAGGTCAGAGCACTTACAAACTGCAGACCATGGGCTCAAGTTCCCTTCATCAGAAATTCTTCTTTCAAGCATGAGAGCACTATAATGTGATTGTTAATTCTAGAATTCCTTTGTAAAATAGAAGCTCAAGAGTTGGTAGGAGTGGTGGTATTGTCTAGTTGCCTTCCCTTTAGTCTACTACTATTAAATTTTTCACCTGTTCCTATTCTCAATTAGTGAATTGCATATGTTTACTTCCACAGGAAGGCATCATAGTTGGATTTTGAGATATAGTTGGAAAAATCTATTCTTACCTATATTCAATACCTGCTTTCCCTGAGGGTTTTTTCAGTTAACACCTCAGTTGGGTCTAACCTTCTCTTCTGAGGGATATGAAATGGGCAGCCACAAAGTCCTTAAACTCTTCTCTCATGACTTAATATATTCTATAACTTTTTGAGGTGTGGGATTCCTTGGAAGTTAATTAGTAACCACAACCATATCTTGTGCCAATCATCAGGCTATGTTCAACAATCTGTTGCATTCAATACATAATTTGAAGTTACCATATTGTTCCAGTGGATGCTTTTGATATTATTTGAATTTTCACAAGAGTTGTAATCATTGTTCTTTTAAAAACCTATAATAAATATGAATTAGTGTTCTATAATGTGTAAAGTACAGGAATATATCACACAGTGTGGTTAATGTGTCAGAAAAAACTACTACACTGATTGAATCAGCACTGAATGGGAAATAGTTTCAATTGGAAAAATGATACATGCGTATCATAAGGAATTTCTTCATTGTAGAAATAACAAAGCCTGGTTAGTTAGAAACAAATAATAAACACAAATAGTTATTAGGTAAAATAAAAATGAAATGAATTGATAAACTTTATTTTGAAAAATTAAAACTGTAAAAATTTACTGATTAAAGTAAAATCTATCTAATCTAAGTTGCACCATTTTCTTCTTGGAGTTCTTGGTTACATTGAATAGCATTTTCAAATACTCATCAGGCATTAATCCTGTACTCTATGTCTGAATCATAATTCAAAATTAAGTCTGAAGCAGTTTCCACTGCCCTAAACATTTTGTTAAGCTCCTGTAAGAGAAATTATTTTTCCTGCTCTTCAGTGACATCTTCATTACACTCTAGACTTTCTTCTTCTTCTTCATATGTCTGTTCTTGATCTAAATTAAGGAGCATATCATTGCCAAATGCTTGAGAATTTGGGTCAATGTACTTTTGAACATTAGCCACTTCCAGAGACTCAAATCCAAGATTGTGTTCAACTTTAATGACATCTTTGGAAACATCCTTAATTTCAGACTCAAAGCCACAGGAATCACTTACATAATGAGGCAAGATGCGACTCCACACTGCTCTCTTGTTACTCATGCTAACTTCGAGCGACTCTTTGTTGATGTTTTCGATAGCATTTCTGATGTTGCAATTTTTCCAGAATTCAGTCAAAGATAATGCAGCTTCTCTAGTTGTAGCCTTTGTTGCTTGAGAAAAAGTTTGTATCAAGTGATAAGCTTTAAAAGTTGCAATGACACCTTGATCCATTGGTTGCAGTAGAGATGTTGTACTGATCGGAAGAAACGTAATTTTGGCATTTTCATTAAAATCACAGTGTCATTGGATGGCCTGGAGCATTATCTAACAAGAACAAAGCTTTAAACTTCAAGTTGTTTTCTTTTTAGTAACATTCAACTGCAGGACAAAAATAAATATTTAACCAGTTTTCAAACAAAGTTTTCATGACCCTTGCTTCTTTATTTGATTGCCAAACAATTGGGAGAGTCTTCTTTGCACAGCCACTAAATGCTCAGTGGCTTTCCATAAGATACACAAGCATCAGTTTTAATTGATAATTGTTAGATACATTTCTACCCAACAAAAGTATCAAATGATCTTTTAACACCTTATATCCTGGCTAAGTTTTTCCACTTTCTGATGGAAAAGTTCTCAAAAGCATTTTTTTCCCAAAATAAACCCTGCCCCCCAGTGGCTCAGCGGTATGTCTGCGGACTTACACGCTAAAATCCGGATTTCGATACCCGTGGTGGGCAGAGCACAGATAGCCCATTGTGTAGCTTTGTGCTTAATTCAAAACAATAACAACAACCAAAATAAACCCAATTCATCAACATTAAAAATTTGGTTATCTTTGTACTCATCTTTCTCAATAATTTCTATTAATTCATAAGAAAAGTTTCCAGCAGCAATGCAAATATCACGAATCCCCAAACATTTTTTAAAAGGAAAGAACCAACCACAGCTTGCCAAAAATGGTTTGCTAGTTCCCCTTCTCCATTATTTTCTTTCTTCTGTTACGTTTTCTTTAAGGGCATTGAAAAGACTCATAGCTTTAGTTTGAATTTCCATTTGATTTGAAGTATTTCACTTCTGATTGCAATCTTCTATCCATATTGATAGCAGAAATTTCATATTCACCATAAGAGAGCTCCTTTTCTTTACGATTGTTTTCAAGGCAAAAGAGTTGGTAGTCATTCCATACTCATTACTTTCTTTTACATTCTTACAGATGATTCATTTATTCCTTTGTCTTGTGTGAGTCTGGCAAACAAAGAGCCTTCTTTATAGCATTTAATAATTTCAAGTTTTTGTTCTAATGTCGGCCATTTACAGTTCTTTGGCTCTGTATCATCACACTTTCTTTTTTCACTCATAGTAAAGGCATCTCTGTAAAAATATTGCAGAAAGGATACAACTGTGCTTAAGTATGAAAAGCTAAACTCAGACTGCTACTGGAAGCAAGTGATGCAAATTTGTGGAGATCATTCTGGAAAATTTAAGAATGTCAGCCATTATAAAAAGGACCCAAGGACTTGTACATATATAAATATAGCTGCATTATAGTGACTCATTTAGTACTAATTGAATCATCAGTTGCATGTCATAAGGATTCACTATAATGAATCTCCTACTGATTGAAGCTGCACTGTGCAAAGTGATGCTGAATGTGATTTGTAGAATAACTCATTTCTTGGTGTTATGTCCATGTTGGGTAGATTAAAATCACTGTCAGGGGTCAAGAGAACAATATTACGTTAAATTTTTGTGAAGTATTTTGTAAAGTGATACTTTTAGTTGCAGATATGCAGCTCATAGAATGGCTCTGTGTTTTTGTTTGTTTTCAAAGTACAAACTTTGAACTCGTATCTCCATCATCTCTTTACCAATTTGAGATCTAAGTACAATTTTAGACTCAAAAGGTAAATCTCTTCAAGTGATGTATTAGACCATACCCAAGGTCTTATAGATTAATAGCTTCTAATTCTGCTTCAAGTAATTTCAGTTTGAGTGTAGGCTGGTAGAGATCCTGATGAATAATAAAACTAAATAATATTTGTATACACCACATGCTTTGTATTACTAGCACACAGAAAAATATGGATAATAACAAAGAAAACATAGGTCTCATGAACCAATTTGCTCATATTCTCTCTAAAGGAATTTAAAGTGCTGCAGCTATTGAGGATTCCATTTTGTTTTAAGTTTCCTAGGTAACTGTATTATTGGTCTTGAATATTTTTTATTAAATTTTGTTGTGTGTTTGATAATCTACAATTTGAACCTAAGTTTTTGTATTCTGTTGTATCTGCTTACCGGTATTTTTGACCCAGATATTCATATAAGAAAAAAATGTTTTCTTAATTTTTAATTTTAGTCATTAGTGTATTGTTGGTCTTGATGTTTTCTTAGATAAGTTTATTTTTAAGCTAGGATCTTTCTAGATTAAATAAGATTTTGTGTTTCATTATGTTTTTAACATGAAATTATTGGACATCCTTATGGACAATTTGATTTTTAATTTTTGCATCATCTCTTACTTAAATGTATTCTTCATAATAAAATTTGATTAACCCTTTGGCTGGTTGTCCAGAAACCCAGAGGTTCGTGGGTTCGAATCACTGTCACACCAAATATGCTCGCTCTTTCAGTCGTGGGTGGTGATGATTAGCTGCCTTCTCTCTAGTCTTACACTGCAAAATTAAGGAAGAATAGCGCAGATAGCCCTCGAGTAGCTTTGTACGAAATTCAAAAAACAAACATTAGAAACTCAGATAAATTAGAGATGTTTTATGTGTACTAGTATGGTAAGTTAAGTTTTTTTTTCTAAAATTTATATTTGAAGTCTGCAAAAATTAACATTTCTTCACCCTCTGCTTAAGAGAAATAAATCTTAATGAAGCTTAGCATATTAGCATCATACTTCTGATTGTACAATTTTTCATTATACTTGGATGATTTGTCTGTTGGTTGAAGAATCAAATATGTTGTTATGGTAGAGGTAATAACATATATAATGTTTTATATTAAGAGGTTTTGGAGGTTACACAAGTGAAATTTGAGACTTATCTTGATTTAAAATTCACTTGGCACTTGGACTAGTCTAATGAAAGATTTGATATATTCACAAACAAATTTCCAGTAAAAAAATACTTCATTAAAAAACGCTGATTTCTGTTTACGAATGACATGTTTACAAAAATTTTGCCAAATTCTTAAAGATACGTGCACTGTATTAAAATTTATAGTATGGAAGCTATAAAGAGTTCACAGTGGTTACATGGCTGATCATTTTGACTGACCCCATGTTGAGAGAGTACAAATAAGTATATTTTTGGTTTTAATATTATTACTCTGTGTTATACATAAAAGATTTATAAACATGTATTCTTTGGAGTGAATATGCCACATTTTATATACATACATAAACTTTGTTTATATCTTGAATTTCATTCATATTTTTCATAAAAAGAGATTCTTTTATTATTCCCCCTATAAATTAGTTGCTGCATATTGGTACTTAATTTACCCAAGATTCAGCAAGCATTATTTACAAACTATTCAAATTTACGATGCCCAAAATCGGAAATTTTTATATTATTTATTTGTTAAATATAATTTGTCTGTATTGATTAAGATATTTGTCAACCATTATATGTTGAATATATTTCAGTGTTGCATGCTTTTCCTTTAAAAAATTTATGTATAAATAAATGTTTAATATAAAATAAAATTTCATTGCATAACAAGTTTTTACTGAATCTTATTTTGTGTTCATGAAACCAGAGCACATTTGTATGTACATTAATTATTGTAATACTTGTATAATAAAGAAATAGTTTATGTTTAACATATAAACCATATTTTCTAGAATTATGTGAAAAGACAAACTACAAAGGAATGATTGCAGATCATATGCAGCCTTGTTTGTTACAGTCAGTTATTTATGCTCTCTTTGAAAATAATTCCTTATCAAATGTGAAAAACCTTAATTGCAGGTCAGTACACCATTAAACTTTTTCTTTCTCAGTTTTTATACATTAAGCATGTAAATAAAGAGTTAGTTTAACCATCCGACTTTCAGTAGAGTCTCATGAACTCCAAGAATATTGAGTGTTTAGTAAGGCATTCAAACAAAAATGTCAGGTTTATTTATGTTTTTTGCACTTTTAGTACATATAAAAATCTTCTGTGACAATTATATTATTATCAATAGTACGTTTTAATGGTCCATATTTAATGAGTGTAAAACACTGGTAATATCTATGTTAAATTGTCAAACCTTATAAACAATATTAAATGGTTTTGAGAAAGGCTAGCCCACTCCTGATTAAAAACAATAAATACAGTTAAAATTCCCATCAGTAATACATTTATTTCTGAAAAATGGTATCTTTAATTTTGTGAGTTTATGTAAAAACTTTTATCGTTAATATTACAAAAATACTGATTTATTTTCATCTTGTTGAATAAAAGAACTTTAATTCATTTAAAATTATTAATATTCCAACTGTTAATGAAAATCATAATTATGGGTGATTTTAATTTCTGGCATAAAGATTGGGAAATGATAGATTCAAATAAGGAAGGAGATTAGTTTTTGAAACTGTTCAAGATAACTTTCTTCATTACGTAGTCCAGGAACCCACTAGAAACAATGCTATTTCAGATTTATTGTGTTAACTTTGAACAGAAATGACCAAAATGATGGATATTATGGAATATCTGGGTTCAAGTGACCATTGCTTGTTTAGTTTCAATGTTTTGCTGCATGTGGAGATAAGGAATAATGTTATTTTGGTCACAAGTTTAAAAAAATTTTAAGGGATGCAACAAAAGTTATTTGTTGTGAATTGGGGAGTTATTTGGAGACACTGATCAGATGTGGAAAAGTTTTAAAGATAAATTTCTAAATATTCTAAGGAAGCATAGTTTGTATAGAAAGAAAATGGTAGATGCAGGTAAAAACCAGTTTGGCTTACTAAGAGTGTAAGAGATCAAATGAAAGAAAATCATCATAAACTCAAGAAATTTGAATTGACTGTTATGATGGAAAATTTAAAAGATTAAGAATGTTGGTGATCAACAAAATTAAGACATCAAAAAGGATGTATGAAAAAATAGTTGACTGAAAAATGTAGTAATTAACAGTAAGGATTTCTTTAAATACATTAAGGGTAAACAAATTGCTGGGATGCAGGTGAAGGCCCTTCAGGGGTTATAAAGATGGCTGGATCATTATATTTTATTTTTTCTTCCATGAAGATTTAAGCAGTGTTTTTTATCTTGAACAGTTGATAGATTTGTTCAGGGTTGGAGAGAGTGATTGCAGTAATTCTGAACTTGTTCTAGATGATAATTACCCTAAGGATTTTGAAAGAGGTTTTATCAGTCCTCGAATAGTAGGGAGGTATCACAGAATTGGAAGTTATTTAATGTTACTCCTTTTTCAAAGGAGATGACAGAAATTGCCCAAGTAATTATAGGCCCATTAATCTTGCATCAGTTGTGGGAAGAATTTTGGAATGTGTGATATAGTTCAGAATTTTATTGTATAATCACAATGGTTTTACAAAGGGAAAATATTGCCCAACAGATCTTTTGATATTCTTTGAAAGATTACTGCTTATGTAGATGAGAGAAGTGGTTTATATTTGATGTATCTTGATTGTCAGTAAGCATTTAACAAGGTGTCACATGAAAGGCTTTTGAAAAATTAACTAATTAGGTGTGGAAGATACGTTAGCAAATTGGATAGAAATTTGGTTAGGTGAAAGAAAGTTGAGAGTTGTTATAAATGGGGTTCAGTCAAACTGGATTACTGTGAAAAGTGGTGTACATTAGGGCTTGGTCTTAGGAACTTTGCTTTTTTTTTTACTTACATCAATGACATAGATGAATGGATGGTCAGAAAATTACTTAAATTTGCAGAAGATACAAAGCTCTTGGTTGTTACTGTCTGTGAAGAGGACATTGCTAATTTAGAAAATAGTTTAGATCATTTAATATGTTGGGCAAATAAGTTGCAAATAGGTTTTAGTTATAATAAATGCAAGATAATGAATATGGGTTATCATAATTTGAATTATAAGTATAATTAAATTGGAATAACCTTAACAGTGGTCTGAAAGAAAGGGATCTTAGTGTAGTGGCTGGTCAATTTCTTAAGCCATCCAAGCAGCGTGCTGTTGCTAGTGTTTGAGCAAATAGGAATTTAGGTTGTATCTATTGAAATATTGAATACAAGTCTAAAAGAGGTTATAATTCATTATATAAGTCACTGTTAGGCCAGATTTGAAGAATTGCATTCAGTCTTACTTTAGAAAGGACATTGAATTATTGAAAAAGATTTAGAGAGGGTCACTGGAACAGTATCTGGAATAAAGAGATTGTCACATGAGGAGAGGGCAAAATCTTTCATATTATTTTCTTTTTAGAAAAGGAAAGTTAGTGAGGATTTAATTAAGGTGTTTAAGATTTTAAAGGGAATTAATAGTGATGATGCATCATATTTTTTCATACTTAAAAGTGAGAACAGTAGGTTTAGGGGACACAAATATTAATTTTGACAGGGTAGAACTCATCTTCAGCTAAGACAGTTTCATTTTCTAACAGTGGGTTTCCCTTTGAATATTTCAGAGATAGTAAATTTAAGTGACTAAGATAAAGTTTGATAACTATATGGATGATTGGGCTGGCTTTAAGATTTCTATAATATATGTTTATTAATGGTTTTAATTTAGTTTAAAGAATAGGACAACCAAGATTGACCAATAGATCCCATGATGCCCCAAAATATTATGTTCTGTTATGTTATTTTAAATCTAGATAATCTTCAACTTCAATTTTGGATTAAATCAGTGAGTAAGGTATTTGAACCTGGTTTAACTGTATGGCTGAAGAAAAAAGGTCTAGACAGGGTATTTAAAAAGTTAATCAAGAGTCAACAGTGTGTGATAAATATATATTTTATTTAGTGGATTAGGTGCAGATGTTATTCTAAATATTATTCTGTTGATGGATCAGTTGAAGATGCTTGTAAATGGACTAGAAGAAATGCTTCACAATATCTTACAGGTAATTTAAATAAAGAAATTATTTTTACCTGTTACTTCTCTGTGTTTTATAAAGTTGTAACATTTGAAAACCTTAGTGTAATATGTCAGGCCATAAAAGTATGTTTTCTTTGTTGTTTTTTTATTATTATTATTACTGGTGTTACCAAGAACAATTTATTATACTTATGTTTATAATTAACATGTCCATTCTGTATGTGACAGACAGGTATGGTACTTTAAAAGTTTTAATATGAGTCACGTATATATACGATTCTTTTAGATTCTATACAATTTTCTGTTTTTTTTGTACAATTTAGAATTCAGGCTTTGTGTGTGTGTGTGTGTGTGTGTAAACATATTTGTATTTGTTAGTTTTACGTATTTAAATATATTGTTTTTGATGTGCATAAAAGACCACTGCAATCAGTAATTTTATGATTCAGTTTTTGTACCTTCTTGATATTACTTTGACAGTGGCTACTTTAATGTGATATTACAAAAAAAATGTATTGAATATTTACACTTACACACACATTTCCCTTATTATTTATACTTGTTTTAAATCTTGAGCTTACTTGTGTATATTACAGAAAGTTAATAACTATTTTAATAGCTGTACAGAAGAAGTTGGGGAAGATTTGTGTCCCACTTGCAAAACATGTTTTCTTTTTGCAGTATTTTGTATTTGAATGCATTAAGTTTGTAAAATGGAAAGAGAGTGCTCTGTATTAAAAGTAATTAAAATGTTTAAGTGACTTGCCTAAACAAATTATTCATGAGTACATGGAGTTCTGAACAAGTTTGATGGCTGTGCAGGGTTAAACTGCTCTTCAAGTAACACCCATCAAACACCTCTAATACAAAAGACACTTTAAAGTAAATGGCTTGATGAAAAATGAAAAAAGTAATCAAATCAAAGAACACTTTCCAAACTTGAGTACTGGGGGCAAGTATTACAACTGAGTGATATTGATGTCAGATCCCTGCTTAAGAACGTGTTGATACCAGTAGTTTAAGTTGTGTGTGTGTGTGTGATGAATAAAATTTCATGAAAAATGTTAGCACTTTAGACTGAAATGGAATTCTGAGACGTTACAGATCCGTTTATCAGATACTTTTTCCTTTGTAATACGTTCAACTACAATCCACCCTTCCCTTACACATGTGGTGACATCATCCTTACTTCTCTACTACTAACTTCATTCTTACATAGTTTAAAGAAGTGTTAAAGCTTCCCAGACATGAGTACACATTACTTTCATAATGATATGATACCTAGTATGTATTTGGATTGTATTTGACAATTATTTCATCAAGTATTGATTTGTAATTATATTGGTTTATCTTACATATTGTAGAATATTTTTTATTGATCTTGTCAAAGCAAATGACTGTTGGTTGTGAATGTTTGTAATATAATTAAGTATTATGTTAAGAATGATAGACCTTAATTTTATTTCTGAAAATCATTATTTTAGTGTTTTTATTAAAGCAGTTAGCGTATTTATCTTAAGAATATTTCATTTCTGATGTAAAAAAGATTCTATGCAATGTTTAATATTATCTTTCAAATATATATGGTAAAAAAAAGTACAGTATAGGATATTATAACTTGAAATTTTTCTAGCAATAAAGTTTCAATATTTATATTGATATTGAAGGACAGTATGATGTTTTTAAAAGTTCTTTTAATGGTAGTTTTCTAACATCTTCATAGAAAA
Organism: Carcinoscorpius rotundicauda; assembly: GCA_011833715.1. Lineage (NCBI taxonomy): Eukaryota > Metazoa > Arthropoda > Merostomata > Xiphosura > Limulidae > Carcinoscorpius > Carcinoscorpius rotundicauda. The sequence continues at coordinate 57,860,170 of CM022395.1, forward strand.
TGGTTTAAAACGTATAGAGAAAACCAAACGGTGTTGTTCAGTATTAATACACAGCTAAGTTAACCATGCTACTTGTATTATACTGTTATTATACTATATACTTGTATTTATCCAGAGAGTGATGGGGTTGGACTGCTAAATAACAGAATATTTGACAAGATGTGTACTGTGAAATAATTCTGAGTTTTCTGACTTTGAGTTCATAAGAATGAATAAAAAAGACTGAACAGAATGTAAAAGACAATTGACAAATCTTTATTACAAAAGAAATGAATTGTTTGATTTTTTCTTAGTAAATGCTGGACTGTTGCTTCAACTGGATTGTAAATTTGCTACCTTTTTTGAGATTGTGTACCAGACTATTCAAACCTAACATTGCTTACTTCATTAGTAATGTCATGTATCCAGAGTGACTAAGGTTATCCATGTGAATTTTTATTCTCATTCAAACTACAGGAAAGTCATAACCTCATACCATTATCTTGATACAGTGGGCAGACATTTATGCAAAAAGTGTAACATTACAGCAATAACTCTTGTGAATGGAACATTTATTACCTCCAGAGAATGACAGAGGAACTAAGACAGCTGGAATAAAATTAACTGACTCGTCTTGACCATATGTTATGTGAAAATTGCACGTACATACCATAATAACTTTAAACTAAAAAAATACTATATTAAAATAAGTAGATAGGAAACACGTGGTATATTTAAATACCATACTTTTGCTACACTTGATTTTCGACAGTGTTTTCTTAATTGTGCAAGCCCACCATATTATTTGTATTAGTGTGTATCTAACCTCTGTGAAGTTTTATAAAATTATGTATGAATGTGGATACACTGATTTTAAATTTTAATAACATTCATCTGTCTAGATAGATTTTGTTAATGCTGTCTTATCTTAATTAATAATAAAATAAAATGCATAATTGTGGATAATGTGTATTTTTGGTCAAAATAAGTATTCAAAAATTAAAGTTCCCACATTAAGCTACACAAAGCATTGCTACAATAGCATGTTTTATTTTTTACTCGAAGCATTTTCTTTCCAAAAACTGGGAATGCTATATAATAGTTAATAATATATTGTTTAAGTGTGAGATGTTATGAGCATGAACGGTTAGAAGTTTTCTTTATTTTTAATTAGCTTTTGTATTTCAGTCAACACATAAAATTTGAAAATAGTGATTATATTACGTAGATGTTCCCAAAATTACTATATTACTTCAAATCTAAGAAACACCTCTTTTCACATTTTTCTGAACTGAAAATTATGGTGCATCTAAAATTTGAAATATTATTTTTTACTCTTCAAAAGTCTCGAAAACATCATTTTCCCCAAACAACAAAGATTTTTAAAAACATCTTGCACTAACAAACAGATTGGACTATATTTTAAGAAGTACTTAGCTTAGAAAGACTAAGGAAACATGCACAAAATGATAAATTTACTGATGTCTGCACCTCTAGCAGCATAGTTGAATATCATTGCCCTAAATCTTGTCTGACTTTCCTGTTACTCAAATGATTTTTTATTGTGTTTTTTAGTTTTATTGCATTTTTCCCCATGCAAAAGCATTTTATGTACAATGCTGAATTTAAAAGAAATGTTATTTTGTGTATTGAACAGATTGGGAATTGTGCAGTTGGTAAAAGGTATACAGTGAGTGAGGCATATGTACCTCATTGACAAGGTATAAAAATCAAGTTGTTTTCTTGCAAGAAAAGTACAAAGTCATTTTTTGGCCCAAGAGAAGGAAGACATCCTTAATGCTAAGAGAAAAGGAATGTGAGGAAATGGTATTTTTTCAAGGTTAGTTGTGGCTGATGTAAGAAATTTATGAAAAGAGAAGGTTTATCATTACAGCAAAGAACAACAATTAGTTAAAAATTGCTGTCAGATTCTGAAACGTATCTTATTGAATATCAACATTATATTATTGGTCTACACCAAAGGAGTAAATGTTCCCTGAACCAAATGTATAACACAGATGAAACTGCAGTTTTTTTTGAAATGCCATTCAACTACACTGTAAATGCTAAAGGCAAAAATAGGTGACAATCAAAATTACTGGTTGTGAAAAGTTAAGTTAGTGTCATGCTATGTGTTACTGCAGATGGAAATAAATTACCACTATATGCTATATTAAACAGAAAAACATTGTCAAAAGAAAGTTTTTGCAAAGATGCAATAGTTAGTGCACAAAAGAAATGCATGGATAACATCAGAGTCAATGGAAGAGTGGTTTGGATATGTATGGGAACATTGGCCTGGTGCATTATTAAAGTAACAGGGCATGTCTGTAATGGATGCATTTTATGGCCATCTGTGATAAAATCAAGTGCAGGTTAAAGAACAAAAACAGTAATCTGGTGATAATTTCTGGTGAAATAACAGGTGAGTTACAACCTCTTGATGTGTCCATTAACAAATCATTCAAAGATTGTATCTGTAAGCATTATGGTGCTTGGCTGAATAAAGACAATCATACTTTGGCACCGAGTGACAAAATAAAAAGGATATCAGCATTAACAATGGTGGAATGGATTCCATCATCTTGGAAAGAGGTGTTAAACAATATTATTATAAAATCATTTTTGAAATGTTTATCCAATGCGGAAGGTGAAACGCAAAATGATATTTTTAGGGACAATAGTGAATCAAGCGATGAAAATGCTTGAACTTCAGAATATAACAGTGAGTCAGAAGAAACATCATGGTAACATTCTGATTAAATAAAGTAAGCAGGAAGAAACAATATTGCAATGAAAATTTTGAATTTCCTACATATTTTATACATTTTTTATTTTAAATACATTATTAATTAACATGTTTGATTCCTTAATAAACTCTTTCAAAACATGTTTACTCCTTTCTAATTATCATCCAAGTTTTTTGTCCTGAAAATCACTTTTTAAAAGTGGGGTGCATCTTAAACTAGAAGTAATACAGTATATAGATCCAGCTTTAGATGTCTTTTCTTCAACTAGGTATTTTACCATTATTGTCTGTTAATTTGAACCCTCAAACCCCTTTTTTACTTGATTGTTCATCATTTGTTATTTTTGGAGTGGTTGTCTAATTAAATTTTAAATTAATTGGACATAATGTATTTTTTTCCTTGTTGGCTAAATTTAACACAACTATTATGTTATTTTCAGATATGAAAATATGCATCCTAATATTAAAGAATTAAAACTCTAATAATTATTCTACATTTTTTACATATACTTAAGACGGGCTTCATATATTATTTAACATCAGTATTGTTCATTGTGGTCATTTGATCTAGGATTCTCGTCTCACACAAGTTTTAGCTTTTGCTTTGACCTCAACTTCCAACAGCAGTGTTCAGAAAGCACTAAAGATTGTGATACTAGGATCCCAGTTAACAGCCTTTTCTAGTTTACTGTAAGTAGCATACTAGCATCTTATTGTTTATTTCAAGTTACTTAACTAGTTAAATCTCCAATACTTGTTTTAAACTTATACTAATTGAATTTCATGATTTTTATCAGATTTGGCACAAACAATTTTGTTTAATAGCAAATGTGTTTCATGTTAGTGCATGTATTTACATTTGCTTTTAAAGAAAATAAAGTTCAAATTTAGATGTGATTTGAAACAAGTACATAATATGTATTATACTTGTTATTCTTAACTGGAATACCTCAGGAATATTTTGTTCTCTTCACAAGTGAATAATGTTTTATCAGGACAGCTATAAAACTCAAACATTTTAGCCCAAGCTCAGTTATTTATATTATTTATGACATTAAAAATCCAAACTCTGCAATACAAATTTTACAGATATTTAAACCTCACATAACAGCATGCAAATAATAAACATATTTGCAATCAAACCCCTCAAGTTTGAAGTTCTATTCTCTCAAATATTTAATCACATGCAAAAGAACTAGTGTATCTAACATACAGTTTACTTGATAGTGTCATCAATTAGTCTTTATGCATTTGAAATCTGAAACTATTGTTTTCTCCTTGTGTGTGTTTGTCTACCTGCTGTGTAATCAAAGATTTTGATTTTTTTTTAATTCATTTATTATATTCTTGACCAGCATAACCAAAAGCATTTTGAAGCTTGCTGGTAATTTTGAAAATGACAAGAAAATCATCCATTGATCTAATATTGATAAGTTATTATCACTTACCATGGTATAACTGTACATCTTTAAATCAGTTCTCTGTCCATTTTAAAAACTTTTAGACCTATCATGGCCAGGTAGGTAAGGCACTTGATTCACATTTGAATTTTTATCTCACTAAACAAGCTTGCCTTTTCTCAGCCCTGGGGAGGTGTAATAATGTGATGATCAATTCCACTATTTGCTAGTAAAAGAATAACCAAGAGGTGATAGTGGATGGTGATGACAAGCTGCTTTCCCTCTATTATTCCACTGCTAAATTAGGGATGGCTACTGCAGATAACTCTTATGTCAAGTTGTGTTAAATTAAAAACAAAACAATTTTAACCAGTATTAGTGTGTACTATGTACTAGTTTCTCGATGTGAGAATTAAGTCTTAGCATTTATTTAAAGTGTTTATTTCTTTTATACATTCAGTATTAGTTTCTATAAGTACCTTGCAATCTCAGTTGTTGTTTTTTTTCTTGTTTTACTCTTAAAAGTATTATCAAAGCATATTATTACTTGCATAACTTTTGCTTAAAGTCAACTTCCAACAGTAATATTTTAGTTTATATAGATTGTGCACCTAGAATCTTTGTTTCAAGTATTTTCTGATTTACATTAAATTGTTTAAGTACTTTTATAGTTACAATTTGACTTTACATTTCTGGCACATTTAAAGTATCAGATGACATGTTATTTTAAATTGTAGGTCATTGACTAGAATTTTAATTGCTGCGTATGCCATTCTGTTTTTTTTTAGTATTTTCTTTGGTTTAATGTATACCTTGCTAATTTGAATTTTTGATAGACATTGTGTATCTCAGAATGTTTTTTTACAAATTTTTTTTTCACAGTCTTGGAGAAAGTATTGCAATGACAAATGCTAATCACAGTCACTTACAAGAATCACAGACTGAGTTACTGGCTTCAAATCTACATGCACGTAATGATGTTCATTTAGAACATTCAAAGTTCTCTCACCGAGAATCAGTTAAATCCAGTAACATCTACAACCGCCGTTGTTCTATAGACAGAAACATTCAGTCTCTAATACAGAAAGTTGAGAATGGCCTTGATGTAAGTATTTTAGTAATACAGTATGAAAATTGTAACACTGTTAAAGTAAACAAAAATGAATTGTAAAGGTATTTAGATGAAAATTATTTGGCTTTAGTCAAATATTTTCTTTTTTTTCTGTAATTTTGACTATAGAAATCACGATGCGTTGTAGATTTTCTGAATCATGAGATTACAGTATTTGAAATTGTTAGTTAAGTTTTTCTATTAAATTATTATGAGACCATAGTTAATAAATAGAAAATAAAATCCCTGAAAATGACTTTTTCAAACATTGAAGAACCACACTAAAGAAGTAATATAATGCTCTCAAGATAAATTATTATTAATAGAATTTCTGTATTTCACTTTAAATAACACTTAAGACTTTTAAGTTGAGAAATAAGGTAAAATGGCAGAACATTTAAATGGTAACAAATTTTGCATCGTGAGTTTTTAATCTAATGCTGTGCAAACCATGGATGGGAAGAAGTAGAACTTCTCATGAATATTTCTTTTTGCAGTAGTAAATTAAGATGCTCATAAAATAATAAAATTTTTAATAGGTGAGTATATCAGCTGTTAACATTATCACCCACAATGGTGAGCTTAAGGTCAAAGTAATTAGCAATTAATCATTAAATAACGTTTTTCTTACAGTTGATGAAAGAATAATCTCTAAATATAAAAGTGATTATAATAATGATATGTGATATTTTGACTTGTACATAGATTAAAGATCTGAAGTCCTCGGAAATCATGGATATGTATGAACACAAGATTGCAGGTTTAACAGTGAGTTTTCTTAAATCTCTTAACATACATTATTGAATCAATAAATGCAATTAACTACATGTTTTTTTTACATATTTAATGTATTTACCATTTATAAATGCCACATTTATTCTAAAAGTGAAACTGAAAATTATTTAAGTGAACCTTTAAAATTGAGGATTTAAAGAAAAAGTTAAATAGGTTTTGCAATATTAGTTTACTACCAAAAGTACCAAGCTTTGCATGGGTTATTAGGTTGATATATTTTTGGCAAGTGCATGAAATTTATAATGAAAGTTAAAATATCAATCCAATTTTAAACTCAAATCATTTCTGAATTAAGGAATTTCTGTTATACCACCAATGTTTTTATTTTTAATTGATACAATTAATCAATTGATACTAAATTAATAAATTAACAAATATTTTTCCTTTTTTTTTATACATTTGATATTTTACTTTCACTACATACACACAACAATATTAGGTTTACTTTTGATGCTAAGCAACATGAAATAAAAACCATTGTTAGATTGCATTGTTATCAAAATGCTCTGCCTTTTTATATATTAGAAATTGTTAATCCAACTTATGTACTGCAGGGTATTTTAGAAGGCATGAGAGCACAAAATGTGTAGAAAAGTGATAATACCCACATGCAAACCCTTGGTATGGGTGCAAAATTTCATGTTTCTAGGTTCTTTTCTCTTGGAGCTATGGTGATCACACACAGACACACCCTTTTATTTTTGTAGATAAACAGAGGCTGTAAATAAGAGAATGGAATAGAAATACATTTTTTACAAAGCTTTCTCAAAATGCACGTTTTAATAGTTACAGAAGAAAAAATTCCTCCACAGAATAAGAATGCTGATTTTTCCATTTGGATGGTAAAAGACATATGGAAAAGTTTATTGAAAATGTATATTTGAAAGCTCTTCTTGAATTGTTCATTATAATATTGGTCCTTTGTTGGAAGGTTTACAGGTATTCCATATTTTTACAAATATTCTAATTTTTAGCTTCTACATTTTCAGTTCCAATACTAAAACTTTGTAGTTACAAAAGAAAAAAACATTGATTATATAGTTATTGGCCCATTTTCTTTTCCCTCTTAGCTAAAAGAACAACAACTTCAAGACTTAGTGGAAGCCAAATCAGCTGCTCTTCAGCAATCTGACAAACTTCTCAACCAATACAGGTGTCGTCAAGCACAAAGGGAAGCAGAGGTGGGTGAAAAGTTTCAAATATATATTGTTCTGCAAGTTGTTTACACACAATTCCAACAGGTCTTAGAGAAACAGAAGGAGAATAGAAGTTTCTTCTCCAAATGAGTGAGAAATAATAAAGAAGTTAAGAAGCACTGTTTTAAATATGTATTAACTGTACATTTGCCCTTATTAGTTGTGGTTAAAACGATAGTTAAGATATAAAATTAGTTTGCTTTTGAAAAATATCCTTTTTTTAATTTTGTTTTCTTGGTTTTTGCAAACACAAATATAAAATTAAAAATGGGAAGTGTATTTTGTTTCGATAAACTGGTTTAAGAGTCTGTTATAGCTAATAATTGACATTTTTATTCAGTTTTTAACAAGAAAGGATACTGTCCATTACCAGACTAAGTCTTCCAAACCTTCAACTTGTCAATATAAAAGTCTTGTCAGTGACACTGGCTGATTATTAGTCAGTGTCTGTTAAGCCTGAATCTTTAACTGGTAGCTAACTTTCCGTACCACTCTTTGTGATCCTTTTTTTCCATTTAGCTTTGGAAAAATTGAAATTATTCATTCATTAAAAATTTGATTTTTAAATGCATTTTATCTATCTTAATCTTAATGCTGTGAAGTGATAGTGTAGCATAATGTGCTAAATTCCCCTAGGTTTTTGTTTGTATTATTGTGTATTTTATTTATTTTATAAAAACTTTGGTGAGAGAGTCAACTTGCTTTCTGTTTGTTAGTAATTATGTTGGTTAATATTTACACTCTCTAGTAACTGTAATACATAATTATGGCATTATGAAAGGATGAAATAAAAATATCTTAGGAAGTCATTCTAAATTGTTGAATAAAAATATTTTCTAAAGTTCAAATAAAGAGTTCAAATACATGCTGTGGTCTTTTTTTTCTATTTATGAAATTTATAACAGACTGACTGAAAAAATAATTTTCAGTTATGATACTGATAAGCTTTAAAAGCTCCTGTAAACCTTCTTAGTTGTCATGGGAATGTCCTGGAATTTTGTCAGCCTGAAACTGGGAAACAATATTTATAAAATAAAACAAATAACAGTGATATAAATCTAGAAAATGTTGTGATGTTTACATTTATTTTCTGTATAAGCTATTTATAAGCTTCCTGACATGTTTTCACCCACCAATAGAGGAAAGGATCTTGTAGTGTAAGTATATCATGAATAATTATAAGTTTCAGTGAAAGAGTACTCTAAAAACTGTTCACAGTATTTATGAGATTTCCTCGGAAACTAAGACCAATTGTGTTTCATAATGTTATATTTTTTAAAATATCTTCTTTCACTACTTTGTAGAACAGTTTGTTTTCGTTAAAGTTATCCAAACATTATTGTAATAGGAATAAACTGTAGTGTTTGTTTTAAAGTTTTTGTAGTAATACTTTTAATGTACGTATCCTACATTTTTTTTTTCATAACAAAAGAAAAAAATTGTAGTTTTGATAACAGTGTCAGTTTTAATTATTGATCATTGATAGCTGTACATATGGATTTGGGAGATAGAGTTTATTTGCACAGTATATGCAAATCGTACTGTTGACAAAAGTATTTCTGTTTTTCAACTAGCATTCTGAGTCAGACTGTTATCAGTTTACAGACATATCTTAAGTACAAGTACTTTTCTAACACATCTAATTTTTTCTGCAAAAGAGACTTGTACATTTGACTAAAAGTTTGCACGTTTCATGTAGATATACGTAGTAAATTGAGTAACTGCTGTCAACAATACTTCTCTAATACAATGTACCAACACTTTCCATGTTCAGTTAACTGTGAAGTATTTGGTACCTTTCTTTTCTATGATGAGCATTTTAACTGTAAGTGTATGTTTCAGGATTTACTTTAACTGTAAGTGTTACTTCATTGTTGACTTATTTTAATATTGTAATAAAGTACCTCACTATATCTGTGGTTCTGTTTATTTATGTTTTTCATATGTAAACAAAAATATCTAATACAGTGATTCTAAACCTTGTTGGAGGTACTGAACCCCAGAGGTTTTGTACATGTAGTCACTGAACCCTTCGTAATTGGAAAAATAAACTATGATTTTTTTCAAATTTAAAACAAAGGTAGATATTTTATTAGTGCACAAAATGAAACATAATCAGGTACACACAATATCACTGTGTTGAAAGAACAAATCAGATCTGCAACTACTTGATCCAAGATATCATCGCTCATGTCATCTATTCTGCTGCTGATGGTGTCATTTGAAAGAGGAATTTGGGATAACTTATTTTCAGCAGCTTTTTCCAGCATGATATTCACCATTTTTAATGCAGCTGGTTTTATGAGTGCTTCAACAATGGTATGTGGTTTGCCCTGCTTTGCAATCAAGTATGCAACTTCGTACAATGCTGTGAGGATCGGTTTGTTGATGAGTACAAAACCCAGAACAGGCAAAATAACCTTTTCATCGAACCTGGCTCTATTTACCTTAAATTCAGCAAGTGTTGTGTTCATGTATTTTCTGTCTCCATGCAGCTTTAGGGAGTGTTCTCGTAGTTTTGCCGGTGCTGGACTAGACTTGCTTAACTTGGCATTGCAAATCATGCATTGAGGACACTGATTCCCATCATGTTCCATTGTATACATGAATCCATATTGTATATATTCATTCAACCACTTTCTGTTTTTGCTTGACATTGTTAGTATGAAGGGATTGAAAGATTAGGAAAAAAATGAAAAATGACGCACGATTACTACAGTCACAAGTCGACTGCTCAGTGCACAAAATTTCCTGCAGCACAGATATTAAGGCCAAGTGATGTGACGTGATCAGCCGCAGCCAATGATGGCCAAGTGGAGCATGACATCACGAATCATATGAATGGGGTGAACGAAAGGGACATGCACACGGTGTGTGTGTCTTGACCTCTGCTGAACCCCTGAAACTGACTCACTGAACAGCTTCAAACCCAATGGTGATTTATGTTTGGACTGATTTGTCAGAGAGAGCAAAGTAGTTGCTTTTTCAAATAATTTTTTTTTCTTTTAGATTTCAAGTTTTTAAGATGTACACCAATTTTCTCTTTTCTTTTAGTACTTATAACTAGATCTTAGTATTTTCAGATTTAAACATCTTGTAGCTACATCTGTTATTTGTGAATATATGACATAAACATGTGTGATTTAGTGAATACTTATTTAAAGAGTACTAAAACCTCTGTGACTTGTCTTTGAAATTTAGGCTTTAAGGCTACGTAAAATGCTGAAAGAATCAGAGAGACGTTCAGAAGATGCTAAAGAACTCACAAGACAGGTAGGATGGAGTTTTAGAAGATATGAACTTGTTAAAGGTTAGAGAAAGTTGAAATATTTTATATCCATATCCATCAATAGATACTTTGAGTGAAAATGGAAAACACAGTTTTTATTTAATTTAAACAGTATATGATATTTCTTAAACATAGCAAAATAAAATAATTGGCATTAGTGGCATTGCATACTTTTATCTGTTAATTTAAATACATTCAGTTTAACTCTTAGCTCACCACATCTCATTTTGTTCTGTGTAAGGCAGTGATAATTCTTAGTTGAATTAGGAGCCAAACAATATGAAAGTAAAAGTTTACAGTACATGAATAACATTCCCCTCCTGGAAGCTGTTGGTGTATTTACCTTGTTACTGTTAAAAATAATACAGCTACTTGTACATTTATTAGTGTTGCATTGATATGAAAGTATCTGGCTAAATCACAGTGTAAAATCTGAATAGGTTTCTATGTTTTGATGCAATTTATTTTCATACAGTAGAAGGAAAGCAATCCCATGATATTTTATATCCATTTCATTTATTGTGTCTATAATTATTTCTGATATTTAATATGTAAAACAATTTGTTTCTTAAGTTTAAAGATATCTTACTATCTATGAGAACAATTTAGGGAAAGGTGTAAAAAAACAGGTAAAACAGTTGATTGTCGACTTTAATATTATATATATTTTTGTATTAATATGTCTGATAGTCCTCAAAGGTGTGTGAGAAATAAGAGTTTAATATATGGACTTAGTGGTGAATATGGTACCCAAATATATCATCATCATCATTGTTATGTTACACGTTAACATCATAGGCTGTCCAGCAACAGAGAGCACTTGAACATGAGTTAGAAGTATCCAAACAGGAGAACACTTTACTTGATCAACAGCTAGAAGAACACAAAGAGGCCATCATAGATCATGCTCAAAGGTAATCTACAAAGATAATTACACAGTATGAATTAAAAATAGGTATATTATAGAAATAACAAACTCCATGCAATCAGTAAACCACTGATTGGCATTAAGTATTTTATTATATGTTAAATGTTGTGTTTTACACATGTGTATCTCAGTCAAGTTTATCATGAAGTATGTTTCATCCACTCTGATTTCAAGTTAAGCCACCTGAGGTGATATAACATGATCTGAATATGAATTAATAGTTTTGTGATTTAGTATGTTAATGTTTCATCAAACTATTAGCTCTTAAACTTGTTACCTAATATAAAAAAGTATAATTTTATGTTTCTGTGTGACTTTTTTTTATCAAAAAGCTAGCTAGCAATATTTACTTTTTTCTGGTACTAAATGAAAGTTTCAAATTAATGAACGACAAGACCTCTGACAAATTATTGAAAGTTTTCTGAAAACTTTTCAAACCTGTTTCATACAAAAACTTTATTTGTACAACATTACTGCTGAATATTGTAATTTTATTTTATTATAGGCTAGAATCTGTGCAGAAAAGTTTGGAGAATCTACAGCTTGACTACAACTCGGTTCTGGAAATGAATGCAATGTTGCAGAGACATAGTGAGACGATGAAACAGAAACAAGACTCGTATGTCTCCCTTTACTGTTTGTTTGCTTGTCTATTTTATATCGTTTTATTTGTTATATTATGAGGTTATTGGAAATAACATAGTCATTATCAAACAATGAACTTAAAAACTTGTATTCACTTAACTTTCCAAGAGGCATTAATTAAATAATGAAAGTATCTATTTATAAAAAAACAGTTGTATTCTGCATAGACATATTTATACTTTTGTGTACAAATCCAAAATCTGTTATGTAGAATCTCATATTTGTGTTCTATTAGTAAATTTTCATTTATGGATAAGTAACACTTCAATCTTTATAAATAATACCCTTCCATTAGTCTGTCCTGAACTTTTATTGCAAATTTCTCAACTAAATGAAACAGATCTCACATAATTAAAAAGGCCATTTTTCAAAAAATCTGGATTGCATATCACATTTCAATTCAGGATCACCTTCCTGTTTTTTGTTTGTTTTTTTTAGTTAAACTTTTCAATGCCATGAGTACGGTTCACTATGGCACAATGTCATTATCATTGTGTACTTGTTTGACTTCAATTTCAACTTTAATTTTTATTTGCAAGTTATTTCACTTAAACTATACCTAACCCACATGTAGCTTTCTAAAAAAATAAACATTGCACTAAATACAATTTCTATGGGCTTTCTCAAGTTATTTAGGTTTAAAATACCCATACAAGGTTCATTCAAAATCACACATATCACTTTGTGAACACCTATTCACGTTTCTTTATATCCAGCAACACATGCCTTCATTACGATTTTACATTTGCTCTAATTTGAAATGATGTAGCTTTGATTCATTTCATAGACTGCTATAAACATTTTTAGACACTTTTCTTCACTACAGTGTTCATACTTTTTGAATTCCTTTCACGTCATAAAACCATGTCGTACACTGACTACTCGTAGCTGTTTTAAGCTCTATAAACTGTTGTAAATACCATTACTTTACAAGTAGTTTTATTAAATAAAGTTATGTCTACATGGGTTTATCTGACTGCATAAAAGTTTTTCAAATAGACGAGGATTTATTAGTCTAACACATAAAGCCTACAAGAAAGTGAAGAAATGGTATGAGTAAAATGATAAAATTAGGAAGGGCATGGCTAGGAAGTGCTTATTTTAAAATTATTTAGGATTTTAATTCAATGTCAATCAGGTTTTATTTGTTACTGTTAGTAGCTGAAATATAGTGCTAAGTACAAAGTTATGTACTTCACTTAATTGCGATAAATCCTTGTCATACTCTTTCACTACAGTATCAGTGTTTATTTCTTGTAATTTGCTATATCCTTGCAGTGTTTGGTACATACATGTAGTTTCAAGTCCACTAAAGTAGGTAGTTTGTTATTTCATGGTAGAATTCTTTGTTTTGTGATGTCATATTCATTCGTCTTTTAGTAGCATTCAAAATATCATTTACCAAATATTTATAGGCCTATTTTTCTCAATTTCATTATTTATATATCTTGATATATTCACAAGCAGTATATACTCTAAAGGCATCCATTGGGATAAATATTGGAGTTTCTCCAACATTTCTGCTGTGCTCATTCTGGTATGATAGAATAATCAGCAAAAACCACTTGTGCAAGTGAAGAAAATGTGTTTTTTATTTATTCATAGTGACTAAACAACAAGATACACTTGGCAGAAGTAAAGCAGTGAATATCAGATAATCACAGAATTTACTCCAAGACTTCTGTGAAAATATGTTATCTTGCTGAAGATATGCTATAGTCATATGATTTATATAACACATAATCATTAAAAACACATATTCATAGCCAAATCAAATACGTCTTTGTGTGGATATAGGAAGAAAAGAATAGCACGTGCTATGGATTCTTTAGTGTATAGCAGTGAAAAGGTGAATCAGTGATGTCGAGAAACCCACTTGTTGAGAATTTTATATGCAAAAACGGCTCGTTTGGTCCTTTGTGGAACTGACGATGACCAAAGAAGGTCGAAACATTGTTCGCTCTTCTATTTAAAATATTTTTTGAACCCAAACGAGCCATTTTTGCATATAAAAGTGAAAAGGTGAATTATGATATTCAGTGACAATTATTATTTAAGTTATTTTATATTTCAGAATGGGTTACAATGTTTTAAGAGTGTAATATCTCTACTAAATTAAACGAGATGCACTCTTGTAGTACTGTAAACTTGTGTCTTTACTTGAACCAGACTAGAGGCACCTGACATACTGTTGTTAGTTTGTTTCTTCTCTAATGAAACTAATTAGTGATATTTATTTGGGCTTTTGAAAATAAAGATCATATTTATTGCACAATCTTCAAGGATGTTACAGCAAATTTCTGACTTAGAAAATGAAAAGAAGAATCTTGCAAAACAACTAAAAGAAAAGGACACCAAACTGAAAGGTGACATCACTGATTTGTTTTTACAGTATACTCTATTCGTACTATATTTTTTAACTATTACAAAGTTTGGTACAAATAATTGATCAAATAAAAGTGGATAAAATCATCCAGTTTCTATGTAAAATACATAGTGGACCTGAGCAGTAAATAGTGAGATTAGTTCTCATATTGATGGCATTTTATTTTGGGGTTTTATGTGGCTATTATGTTATTAGTGACCATGTAAGCAACAAAATAATAAATTCTCAATCTATTTTAGGCAAAAAGTGTTTAAAATCTTATGATTTCTATATTCCATCTGGAATTTAAGGGTGATGACATTGTTAAAAAATGTATTCACACAAACAAGTTTAAATTGAGTTTTGTATTTGTTCATAAAAGAAAATTTCAAATATGAAGAAGTGATTTTTTTTGGCAATATTTAACATTTTTATTTAAATAAAAAAAGTTTTAAATCCTAATATTCGTAACATTATACATTAAGTTATATAATTGTATAATCTATATATTAACTGTATTATCTTATCATAAAAAAGCCATTTCTTGTTTGATAATAAGTAAATATAATTTTTTGTAGAATTACTCTAAAGAACTTTTTATTGTAAATTTTTAGAACTAAACCGTACCCTACAGAAGTCAGAAGAGGCTTTGCAAAAGAAAGAAGAGGAATATTCAGAACTAGAAAATGAAAGAGACACTCTTCAAAAGAAAATGCAATCAGTAGAAAAAGAAAAAGCTAAACTTCAACAAGAGGTAAAGTCTTTATCAGTCAAAGATAGTACACTTTAAGAGTGATTTGTTCTGGTTTGAATTTTGCACAAAGCTACACAAGGGCTATCTGCACTAGCCATTCCTAATTTAGCAGTGTAAGACTAGAAGGAAGGCAGCTAATCATTACCACCAACTACTCTTGGACTACTCTTTTACCAACAAATAGTGGGATTGACTCACATAATAATGCCCCCATGGCTGAAAGGGTGAGCATGTTTGGTGTGACCAGAGATTCGAGCCTGCAACCCTTAGATTACGATTTGAATGCCTTAACCAACTGGCAATGCCAAGTCATTTTTTTGAAAGTGAAATATTTTAATAATATTAAACAAAAAAATAGATAAAAATACTCTACACTCTTACTAAAGGGATTTATTTTTCAATGTTTTGGCCAAAGGAACATTTCAGTTTAAACAAGTTTTTGTCAGAGCCCAAGTTATTTTGATAGTTTTTTTTAAACATACTAGTTAGTTCCATAACAGTTGCATTACATTTGAAATAATATTTTTTGATGCTACTTGTACGATTATAATTTATCCAATAATCATGATGGCATTTTTTTTTTACCAATTTCAGTATCTGATGCCATAACTATTATAGAATTATTCCATGTTGATTTAGCTAATATTTATTGTGTGTCTCTTACATTCATTCTGTAAGGTTATTCTTTTCTTTGAGATTTAAGTTTTGATCTGTTTGTTTGTTGTCAAAACCATATGACATCCTTCTGAAGAATAATAATCCCTCATAAAGAATATGGATGTTTTGCTTCGTGTATTAGTGACAGAAGAAATAAACATTTTATTTTTTAATATTTAATTAAACTCAACTTTGTAAAAGAAATTTAGTAAATTAAGGAAGACAAACATTATTACTTCTGAATGAAAACCAAACTTAAATTGGTATCTACACTCTCCATTTTTCCTTCATACAAATGAGTCTGGTCTCACTAAATTATTGATTAATTTTTATTTTTTGTAACTTCTTCTGTTAAGGTTTTAAATGTAACTGTCCTTTTAATGATTTGTACTACACATGATGATCATGAAATCATTTCTCAAAATATTTACTTCCTTCTTTCATTCTACAGAAACTGTTTTAAAAACAAACGTTTATTTGTGTGTCTGGTCAGTCATCAACTATTTTCAAGTTGCTGTTCTCTTTGTTAATTTTTTTTAAAATTTAGTTGTGAGCTTTCATTCCTCTTATCAGCCTTCATCAGGAACAGTGTACTGAACAATACCAATTTGCTTCTCTTTTTTTAAAGTATAATTTTCTATTACTCGTATCAGAATAGTTATTATTCTCAGTATTAACAGCAAATACCTCCTTGGTGGCTCAGTAGTTAAACAGGACTTTTAATACTATAATTTGAATATTAATAACTTGGTAGAAAAGCACAGATAGCCCATCATTTAACTTTGTGCTTAACAGCAAAACAAACAATAACATGTTTATTTTTTATCATTTTAAAAATTCAAGCTTTTCTGTGAAGGTAGAGTTACAGGCTTTCAATGACTTCCACTGACAAATGGCATTATTACAAATAGGAAATCAATAATCATGCTTCAAAAATTTAATTGTTCTTGATTACTAATAAATAAGTTTATTTTGAATAAAAATATATTTGTAGCATGATGTATTTGATATTTCAGTAGTTGTGTACCTTTTAACTTATTAGATTAAATTCACATATGAGAAAAAGTGAATCTTTATTAATATTTTGTCTTTTTTTTTTCTTTTCCTGATTGGGTTTCGCAAAATACAAAATGATTTAACTGTAATTTGTTTCTTACTGCATTTCAGGTGTCATCACTGGAGTTGTTATGTAACCAGCATGAGGCAGTTATACAAGAGAAAACGAATGTTATTCAAAGCCTTAATGAACAGCTGGATCGTCACAAAAACATAACAGAAATGATACACAATTTAAGTAGTGGTCGAATCAACATAGCCAGTCTCTTAAACCAAAAACCTAATGCTTAGATTTTACTGAAATAGAAATTTTAAGGACAAGACTACTATATGGAAACTAATATGTGTAAACCTACGTAACTTCTTCTCACTTGTAGATTTGTAAGAAAAGAAAAATAAACACAGACTCAAAAAGAGTATTGTATTCGGTAAGTATTGATTTATGTACATAATGGCTTGATATATACAAACACTACAATACATTTTGAATATAGTATCCTATGCTCAGTTTACTAGAAATGTTTTCAAAATATTTGATCCTGAGGAGAGTGATCTGTTTGCTCTTGAAAAATCCACTGAAAGACACTTCAACATTGTTCAGATAAATTGTGAAATGGGGAACTCTCTATAGGCAAAACTAGGAATTAATTGATGATATAGATAAATGAAACTGTTTGTAATTAAGCCTTTAGTAAATTAATGTAAGTTTTAAAATTTACATTCAAACACCAGTTTAAAAATACCTTTAATCTGTATTTCTTTTGAAATGCTCTATTTTCTTAAATATTAATAAGAACTATGATTTCTAACTTACACAACTTTTTACACTGTACAACTGATAAGACCATGTGTGAAACTCCTATTTTCTGTTCATTATTTTGTTTAGCATTCACTTCATTTGAAAATTAAATTATAAAAATACTTGAAACCATATAGTTATTATTAAATGTGGCAAAATGTAGAATAACAGTCCAGACAAAAAGATAGCAGTTATTTATCTTTCAACTGAAAAATTGAAAATTTGGAAATATATTTTGTGTATGTACCACAGAAATTTCTGATAATAATAATAAAAAAAAAGATTGCATCTGTGTGTTATGAAACAATTATGTCTACTTGAAAGCAGAAATGTACAGCAATTGTGTTTTATTAAACTATAATAAAAATGTAGTCAAAAAGATTATTTTCTCTGGTAATATCGAAGAAGTAAAACTTTACGATAAATTATTAAATTTTTCTGATAAACAATTATACATAGCTCTGAAACTAAGTAACTTTACAAAGCATTATTTTATATGTAGGAAGCAAAATAATAGATATTAAAAATGCAGTAATACCAAGAATCCTTTTTTACATACAGTTTGGAATTTCCTTAAATTACATCAGATATAAATATTTTTTTTAATTAGTGAAACCGTGACATTATCATCGAATGAGTTTTCGTATTTAATCAGAAGATTAGAAAGAATAGAATTAAATGATAACAGTACAATCAAATGAACAGTAAAACGTATTGCATACACATTTGATAAATAGCATTGTTAAAAGCTATTACAGAGAAATTCCTAAATATTAAGCCATCCCATAAGTAATGTTTGAAAATTTAATACAGAAAGCCCATTGTCATTCCTGTCTTTGTAGAAGGCTCTAATGACTAAAATATGTAGTAGGGTGTGTATAAAAATGTTCAGACAGATAAAAGACACTAACCCAACTCCACTTTTTCAGATTATTAATCAAATAAATGTTTATGAAGATGGATATGTCTGAGGAGCACAATAGATATATAATGCTTTATGAGTTTAAAACAAGCAATAGTGCAGAAGAAATAATGCAAAACATTCAAGGTGGTTTCAGAAGTTCAGATTAGGTGACAACAGCTTAAGTGATGCAGCCAGCAGTAGGTCATTATTAAACTCAACAGGACGACATGATGAAGATTGTGCTCTAACAGTTGAAGAATTAGCACATAAGCAGACCAGTTAGTTATGACTAACTTTGATATTCAGTCTTTATTCACTGACATTTTACTTGAAGAAACAGCTAAAGTAATTGTTCTACAATTATTCCCTGCCATAAATACTCTGCATTCTAACTTTGACTTACAAAATTTCAAACAGCTTCTTAAATTGGTCTTCAGCAATAATCAGTTCGTTTTTAATGGCCATCTTTATGACCAGACAGACAAGAGTGGTCATGGGATCACTCGTCTGACGCTTGCAGATATTTTCCTGTGTTATCACGAAAGTAATATATGTAATAATTTCCAAATTGAAATATACATTCTATTTAACAACATTGGAAAACAAACGAATATTTGTCAACTTAGTATTAAAGATCACTCAAAACGAGACCTGCAATAAGTTGTACACTGATTGTGGTAAGTAAAGTGTGGTCTTTGTAACAGGAAAAAAGCTCTATGAGTACAATGATCAATAACAAAATATCTCTTAGGCAAAAGTATACAACATGGGAAGTATCTTCATCTGGAAAAAGTGAAGAATTTCACATGTGTAAATGTTGTTTGCAATGCGTAACTATTCAGTATTTGCAAACCTCAATCAGCTGTAGAGGGCTCAATATGGTTAGGTGGGTTAAGGCATTGGAATCGTACGTAATCCGAGGGTCACGGGCTCGAATCCCCGTCGCTCCAAACATGCTCGCCCTTTCATCCGTGGAGGTGTTATAATGTTACAGTTAATCTCGCTACTCGTTGGTAAAATAGTAACTCAAGAGTTACCAGTGAGTGGTGAGATTAGCCTTCCCTCCAGTTTCACACTGCTAAATTAGGGATGGCTAGCGCAGATAGCCCTCGTGTTGCTTTGCACGAAATTCAGAACAAACCAGGTGTAGAGTAGGATGTGCATTCATTGCTATTCTACACGAAAACACTACGACGACGATGTGAATTTTCAAATCATTTTAATATAACGTTTTCTACCTGTGTATATTTCTTAGGCTAGTCTAACAAGCTTGGGACTATTACATGTTCTGCTATAGATAAAAATAACTGAAATAGGACTTTTAATGTTTTATGTGAATTATTTTAATAATAAATCAATATAACTTAATGGCCGTTATAAATATGACGAAAGGGTTATTTCTACGCAAGTTCTTAATTTTACTTCCAGATTCGTGTTTGTGTGTTTTTCTTATAGCAAAGTCACATCAGGCTCTCTGCTGAGCCCATCGAGGGGAATTATACCCCTGATTTTAACGTTGTAAATCCGGAGACTTACCGCTGTACTAGCGGGGGGCACTTCCTGATTCACAGAAGCATTTATGCATCCAAATGAAATTATATAGTAAAGAAAGCGTTTATATGAAATATAAATATTTGAGTGCAATTAATATTTTGAAAAGGGTGTATACATGTTTAAACCGAAATAAGGTAATTACTTTTGAAAGCTAGTTATTGGTACTGTAAAAATATGAATATGTCGCACGATTTAAAATTTTAAATAATATTTATTCAACAGGTTGCTTAGTATAAATTTTAAGACAGTAAATAGTATCCAGTTCAATAAAATAGTTGTAACAAATAATGAACAACCTGAACTTGGTTAGGGGGCTCGACTCCTAATATGAGGGTCACAGATTCGAATCTTCATTACATCAAACATTTTCGTCCTTTCAGCTGTGAGGGTGTTGTAATGTAACAATCAATTCCACTATTCGTTGGTAAAAGAATACCCCAAGAGTTGGCGATGGGTGATGATGAATAGCTGCATTACCCTAGTAAATTAGGGATGGCTAGAGCAAAATCTATTGTGTAGTTTTGTGCGAAATTAAAAACAAACAAACAACCAGCTTGGACATATAGGTATATCACATTTCAAAATAATTTACAAATACACAGTGTAAATAATATCAGTTTGTTGTAAATAATCTAGATAATACTGTAAAGCGCAAGAAAATCGAAAAGTCTGTCTGGTGAAATGACAGTTGTTTTTTAACCATCTATATCTAATTATAGGAAAAAGAAATGTGATAATGTAAACGAAGTGAAAATGATTTTGAAAGTATAGTTATTAGAACGCTCTCTACGAAGGATTTTGTCAGTTTGATAAGATGTAATGTTAGCGAATAACAGGTGATGTTTTTATTATATTAGGTTTAATATAAAGTATAAGTAAAATGCTTAATTAGCTATTGATCTAGCCTAACTTATTTTCAGTAAAAGCCTATTTCTATTAGATTTAAAATTAAAACATTATTGGAAAAGACAAACGAAAAAAATATATTCGAAAATAGCCTTAGGACTAACTATTAGTATTAGGTTTTTGTGGCTTTGGTTAAGGTCAAACTTACTACAAAGATTTAAAGGTAAGCTAAAAATAAACTGTTAAAAGAATACTATTTTGTTTTTGTCGAATCTTTACTACCAGAAATTGTATGATAAGCAGTTTTGTCTGTCGTAGCTTAGAAAATTGCATATCGTTGTTTTAATGTGCAGTAAACTGGAGAAAAGGTAGGCCAAATATTAAGGGATACAACATGCTATATACTATATAATATTAAGCCTATATATTTTTTTATATTTAACTGAGAGATGTTGGAAGTAATGAATTAATAAACCTCAACAATTAGTCTTATCCATATTTAATATTAATTGTTACTATATAATAACATTTCATAGTTTTCTAATCCATTAAGTTATTTGAAAATCGCATTAATTCTTGAGAAGAAAATTAAAATATTTTTTTACATTACTTAGAATAAAAGGTCAATAAATAAGGTTCTATCCACTATTCTAAATTACGCGATAGAAGCTTCTACCTGTCTATTAGTATGTTTTAGTTGAGCATAGAATTAGTAAGAGGAGCAATAATAATAGGATTTCCCCCAGTGGCACAACGATATGTCTGCGGACGTACAACCCTAGAAACTAGATTTCGTTACCTGTGGTGGGCAGAGATAGATAGCCCATGGTGAAGCTCTATGCTTAACCTTAACAAATAATAGGCTACATATGATAAATATTTTTATATTAAACTTGTATAAAGTTAAATTATAGTTAATATTTTTCGTAATGCTACTTTAGAACTTTAGATATCTTTATTGTGTATAAATATTAAATTTTGTAATTTTCTCAGCCTGTAAAGTAGATCGATAGTCCGCTATAATTGACTGCTGGATTGTGATGACTTCAAAAAATATCGGTGGAGAATCTGATAGCAAGAACAAGCTTGATGAAAATGTTAAAACTAACGAATCCAGGACAGAAAAATATCCGTCAACGGAAACAGTAGCCAGTTCTGCATGTTCTCAGGAAAGTTTGTATGCTGGGAGTCTTCCAGATGATTCTGGCAATCACACAGTTCCTGTTTCTTCTTTTGCGATGTCACAACCCGTTGTTCGTCGTACTAGTAGTTTAACAGACCTTACCCGGTACTTTCGATACTATGAGCATATTCAACAAAGAATGAAACGTTCGGGATATAGTTATTCCTGGGAAGATTTCATATCTGTGTTTGGAATTTCTGCTTCAGACTCATTTTTTATATCCCCGCCTGAGACAACTACGAATGCTTCGACAATTTCAAATTCTTCTTGGATAAAAAGACGTTATTTTGGGTCTTCTAATATTAAACCAAACTTTCATACAAAATCAAACCCTAAGAAGTCACTGTCTTCTGGTTTGGCCTGTCCTTCGTGCAATCAGGATTGTGACTCAGATCAGGATTCAGACCTCACTTCAATAACTCCAGTTGAGTCTCAAGAATTACTCAGTGAAGCCGAAGATATTATAGATAATTGGATAGCAAAACCATATCCCCAATATGACGAATCCCCTTTAGTCAAACCTCTGATTAAGGAAAAACGAAAGAATGATACCATTGATTTCCTACCAAAGCACAAAGTTACAGAGCTTATAAGATACTGGTCCAAAGTGGATTGCCGAAAAGTAATTTCTTGTGATAATATTGATGTAAAAAATTCAAACCAGTAGTCTTTCTATTCGATTATTACATTGATTGGTACAGTGGGTAAATTATGTAAATACACTTGAACATTTTTAACGACATATAAATTAGCATGTTAAATCGACCATCAATGTCTCTTTCTTGAAAACTGCATGAATGTAAATTCTCGTTTTTATTGCCATGGTTTGTGTAACTTTTTTAAAATCAATTATTCTTGTATTCCATTATATTTTATTGAATTAATGTGAACGTTTTAGTTTCAGTAACATGGTTTAAAATTTTGCGTCATGTTGATTTATGCTTATTTTACAAAACGTTAAACCTAGAGAGGTGTTTGTTTACTTCATTATTTTCTGTATGGTTTGTGTTATTTTATTTTCAGTGAAGTCGATTAAATTGTATTCAAACGTTCCATTTGCTCGACTGTTTAAAGTTTATCCTTTCTCTATACATGTGTGAATTTCTCCTTTAAGCTCAGCGCAAGTATGTGGGCTTACAATACAACAATTGGGTTTCGATACCCGCGGTGAACAGAACGTAAACAGTTTGCTGTGTAGCTTTGTGCTCCACAACAAATAAACGTATTAAAATCCTTACCTGAGATAAAAAAGCATCCGATAAAAAAAGATGAAATTCTTTAAAAAGTGAAACAAACGTTTAGTTTTAATTTAATTTAATATTCTCTCTATTAGGAGATTTTTTGAGCAAGTAAAACCACTTAACGACTGTAAAGTAAATCCCATATAAGAAGCAAGTTTTCTGAAATCCACAATGTTTAAGCGTGTTCACTGATTTATTGTCAGCATTTTACTTAAGGACATAGACATACGTGCCAGATGAAAATAAAATAACTACCACAGACAAACGAATATTTCGAACAGTAGGCTAAGGTTTAAATGACGTACATGGTGACGCAACCTCGTGCTTAATTCTACTTTGAGAGAATGGCATTTGGCTGCGTAGAGGGCCTGGCAAGGCCTAGCGCGTTAAGGCGTGCGCTTCGTAAGCTGAGGGTCGTGGGTTCGCGCCCGAGTCGCGCCAAACACGCTCGCCCTCCCAGCCGTGAGGGCGTTATAACGTACGGTCAATCCCACTATTCGTTGTTGAAAGAGTAGACCAAGAGTTGGCGGTGGATGGTGATGACTAGCTGCCTTCCCTCTAGTCTTACACTGCTAAATTAGGGACGGCTAGCACAGATAGCTATCGGGTTGCTTTGTGCGAAATTCCAAAACAAACAAACAAACCACTGTTTGTCACTGAAAAGAAACCACGAATTTATCGACGTGAATGTTTCAATGAGGGAGCATTTGTGATAAACAATTTGCTACTTTTCCATTTTACAAGGTGTTTACAAACAGTGAACTAAAGAAATAAGCTAAAACAAAACAGAAAGATAAAGTTATTTCAACAAACACTTACTTGGTAGTAATGTTACATATATATGTATGCGTGTTATTCCCCTTTAATTACTGGTTTTTATGCTTATATTTTAAACACTTCGGAAACCAACCATGATGTTATTTTAGAAACATTACCAATGTCTGAAGAGTCTACTTTCGAAGAAAGTGTTTACGTTGAATAAAGAATTGAAACATTTATCCAGTTATTTTGCGAAATTCCAAAAACAAACAAAACTGGCTGCGTAGAGAACAATTTCAACCCTGATGCAACAAGTTCGTTGCAGCAACTAAATCATACAACACATTTGATGGTTTCTGTAAGGAAAATATAGTGTAAATATAATTCCATAAAATAGATTATAATATCTTTATAAATCACAAGTTATTAACCTACATGAAGTATAAACTAGCTGGTTCAGAGTTGAATGTCTTGTATTATACCAAAATATATTTCTGCTAGAATTGTCCAGCTCAGGAATTCAATAAAATATTTACCATTACTTTTAAACTAAAAGTTTACATAAAAATAAATGGAATGTTAATATCGGTATTCACCCATAAGTGGAGTCTCTGCTTCATGGCTTGTCTTTGTTATAGTGAAAATGGCTATGGTTTAAATTCCTCCAGTGTATTGAAGATCAAAATATTCTATAAACTCATCGGGTTTCGTCGTGTTGTAAGGTAGTGTTTCCATGTTAGGAATTTAAGTGATGAATTGCAACAAATCATATTTTTGGCATTGTTATTTAACATCCTATGATTTCTTTCGGATTCTTCACTGCCTTTGGTATACAAAAAGATACTGTAGTTTTTTTATGACCAGGTTAGCAACGAACCATTCACTAAATTAAGCTTTAGCTTTAAGGAATGGAATGCTTGGTCACAATTTGAGATGTTTCTAGACTTTCGTGAGAGCAGGTGATGTTGCTATTTTTAGAAGTTGGCTACAAATCTTTGATAATATGATTCAAAACTGGACTTTTTGTTTGGTCTAGTTGGTAACAGATTGAGTCTCTCATCGTGGCTAGCTGTACGCTCCATTTCTTTTTAAGATGTGTTAAGAGAATTTCAGCTTCCTCGATTTCAGTTTTAAGCCTTCTCTACTTGTATGCTGCAGTACCATTCTCAGCCAGAGCACCAGCACAAGTGGTGTGTCCAGGTGAGAACTTCTTGACACCACTATTATATAATCATTTCTCTCTTTAGCAAAATCTCCTTCTTGGGCATGAGCATTACTACTTTAGAAATAAAACCATGCTTTGAAACTCGTTTACTGAAGGGATCAAGTAAGGTCTGATACACACGTTAGCAAAGACAGAAAAATTCCTAAATAAACTATGTGGTCGTGGTACCCAAACTTCTTCCTATCTACTTTTGGCATTCTCATGCAAACTGATTTCTATGCAAGTGTAAGGTAATATTGCTTTACACAATAAGTCATCGGTCAGGAAAATTGAGAAATAGATGTGAATTTAGCTAAATGTCTGAATTTTGAGCTAAGAAATGAACACAAAGGATAGTGGTAAGTTGAAAATCCACGGTTCGATTCTCCACGCAGGATTCAGTAGATAGTCTAATGTAGCCTTGCACTGAAAGAAACGTGCAAAATATCTTAACGATAAAAAGAAACCTGTCGAAATTGTCTAGAATGTTAAATTTACAAAAAATGAACAGTTACCAACGTGACCAATTATATCAATTTTAACAAAATGGTTTTTCATTTTTGGTGGTGCAAATTTAATTAATACTTAAAAGACTTTCTTTGACAAAAGATCTTAATTGTTAATTCCAATATCTAAAATTTTGCAAATTATTTTTGTTAATTTGAAATTACTGAAATTTTAAGAACCTGCATTTCAATGCAGAATTTTCTTGTAGCCTGTCAAGGATTTGACCTACCTTTTGTTTAAATTTTGCCTTGCAACTTGCTTTCAGCCGACTTAACTTGTACAAACAAGCTTTCTTCTTTATTGTCACCCTCTAGTACATTGGTAAGTCTGCAGATTTACAGCGCTAAAATTAGGAGTTCGATTCGCCTCGGTAGATTCAGCGGAAAGCCCGATGTAGATTTGCTATAAGAAAACACACACGTACTTTGTTCTTATATAGGCCCCCAGTGGCTCAGTTGTATGTATGCGGATTTACAACGCTAAAAACCGGGTTTCGATGCCCGTGGGTAGAGTACAGATAGCCCATTGTGTAGCTTTGCGCTTAATTCAAAACAATTATTCGTATATTCCAAACATGTTGTATCAGAAGAACAAAAAGCACATTAACGAAAATATTACTGCTCTACGATATGTCATTACGTAAATAAAAATATGCATCCTGTTATCATTTGAATGACTTGCTCATTGGCAACACCGTGAAATGGATAAATACTTTTTTAATGTAACATTTTTATAGAAACTGTTCAGAATCTTGTTTGCATAATTTTGAGTAATTTAATGTTTGATTAATAGATGGCCTCTGAAACAGTTGTTTTTAAGCTAAATAGCAAAAAAAACCGTTTTGGTAAAAAATTTGAGAAACTTGCTTGCGAAATTAACTTAATGATCTAATGTATAAATTAATCGGGGAGAGGTGTTTAAGACTCTCTTCATCATATATGCAATATCTGTCTAGTTCGCATAACAGTTTATTTTTTATCCAATTTTTATCGAAATATTTTATTATACCATGTAGAAGTCTATCTGTTATTGCTTGTGTATTAGAGCATTTGTGCATGAACTTTGAGGAAGTAGTTTTGTGAACTCTAAGTTGTTGTAATTAATGTATTTTGTAATAATTGTAGTTTGTTTTGCAGTTGTTTTTTACCTACGTTAATTCATGCAGGAGCTGCATAGTCTACTACTGGTCCTATATATGTTTTGTATATTTTAAGGATGTTTTCAGGTGTTGTTCCATAATTTTTGGCCCGGCATAGCGAAGCGTGTTAAGGCGTGCGACTCGTAATCTGAGGGTCGCAGGTTCGCATCTCGGTCGCACCTAACGTGCTCGCCCTTTCAGCCGTGGGGGCGTTATAATGTGACGGTCAATCCCACTATTCGTTGGTAAAAGAGTAGCCCAAGAGTTGGCGTGGGTGGTGATGACTAGCTGCCTTCTCTCTAGTCTTACACTGCTAAATTAGGGACGGCTAGCACAGATAGCCCTCGAGTAGCTTTGTGCGAAATTCAAAAACAAACAAACAAATAAACCATAATTTTTACCAGTTAGACTCCTAACATCGTTTATTCTTCGCTAAGTTTTAGTTTTTATGTCACTTATATGTTTTGTCCAGGTAACTTTAGAACCATATGTTAGTCCTAAAAAATTTGCAGATGTAACAGTCTGGAGAGGTGCTCCGTTCATGTAAATCTGGAGTTGCACTTTTTGATGTTTCGTTGATTTTGAAAATATCACAAATTGCGTCTTTGCTGTGTTCATTTTCATTCGTGTTCACTTATTCTGTTTAGTTGTGGTTGTATGTTAGTGGCTGCAATTTCTGGTGTTGGGGCCCTTTTCCAAATTGCTACATCATCGGCAAACTGTGATGAGTATCCATGATGTGGCATGTTATTCGCATACATGATGAAGAGAATAGGATTAATCATCGCTCCTTGAGGGACGCCAGTTTCTGGAGTGAGGAACTCCGAGAAAGTTCCCTCTACGTTTACTCTGCATTTTCTATTTTCCAAAAAGTTAGTTAACCAGTGAATAATTCCATGCGGTAGTTTCATTTCATACATACGGAACCGAAGACCATCATGCCATACAGTGTCGAATGCTTTCTCAATATCGCGGAAACAAGCAACAGTGCATTCTTTTTATTAAAGCTATTTATTATCGTTTCAGTTAACCTAATTATATGATCTGTCGTTTGTGCAATGTTCTAAATTCGTTTTTTTTTCCTCAGGTAATTTTGAAGTAATCCTGTGTAAAAGTAAACCTGAAGTAAAAATGTGGAGAGTCTATAACTTATTATTCGTTCAAGAATTTTGGCTACATAGCTGGTCAGGCTGATTTGTCGATAACTATTTGGCTTATTACCTGGCTTTCCTTCTTTGTGAAACATTAATATATTAGCTTGCTTCCAAGAAACTGGGATGTATCCAGAGTAGAAAGATAAATTAAAGATAACCAGTAGGTGGTCAAATAATTTTGGAGTGCCTTGTTTGAGGAGAATTGTTTCTATGCCATCATTTCCTGGTGATTTGTTTTTTGAATTCTTGATTGCTTGTTTGAGTTCAATTGGTGTGATTTGTTTGGTAATCAGTAGAGTATTATAGTCATAAGTATTATCAATGTTATTGTTAATAATATTGATTGGAAAGTGTGGTTTCTAAAATTCTATCTTATTTGTTGCATGGTTGTTTACTTTGTTGTAGAAATGATTGTTTATGTTTGGGTCTTTATGTGTTTTGAACGTGTTTTGTAGTTGATGTCTAAAGGTTTCTGCTTTTTCTTTGTTGATGCTCGTTAAGGTGTTGTTATGTTCCAGTGTTCGGTATTTTCTTGAAGTTGCTTCATTAGTGAATATTTTTAGGTGCAACCAAAACTTTCTAGGGTCAGTTTGTTCACTTAGTTGGCAGCACAAGTTATCACATTTTTTCTTGTTTTAACAGTTTAATTTCTGTTATAATTTTATTTCTGATACTGTTTCTTTATTTCTTGTTTTCTTGTTGCCATGAAATGTCTTCTTAATTGTCTTCGTTATTTTATCAGTGTTAATAGTTGTTTGGTTGGTTTCCATGCATTGTTTATGGTTGTTTGTTGTTGTTTTAGTACAGTGTCCGTAGCTGCTTTTAGTGGGCACTCCATGATTATTTGACTATAATTATCAATTTCTGATTCGTTGTTAGCTGTATGCTTAATTTTTGTCAGGTAGTATGTTGTTTAATTCGTTTTGAAATTCCTGCCAATTTGCTTTTTTGTAGCCAAATTTGGTTTGTCTGTAGATTTTATCTTTATGGGGGGTAAGATCGAAGACACGCCATATTGGAAGATGATCGCTGTCAACATATTTTCCTACATTAAAATTTATTAAATTTTGATAAAGAATAAACGAGATGAGACAGATGTCAAAGATATCATTTGAATTTGTCGCATAGGTAATATGCGTGGGTGTACTATCGTTGATAAGGGTTATGTTATTATTATCGATGAATTGTAATAGGTGTCTGCCATTTGTGTTTGTGGGTTTACACCCAAAGTTCTTATGTTTACTATTTAGATAACCTATTACAATTGTATTTTGGTTGTGGGAAAAGATGTTGTGGATTAGGTTTATGTCAATGCATTTAGTTGGTGAACAATAAATACCTGCTACAGTTATTATTGAGTGGTTTTCTAAAAGGAAATTAACCATTATATTTTCGTTATTACTGTTTATTTTATTTTCGGTTACGGAAAGGTTATTTTTGTGTAGTAACATAATAACTCTGCTGTAATCTTGATTACTTGTTCTGTCTTTTCTTATCAATATATAATTCCATATTTTAAATATAGTATTAGGACAAAAATGGGCTTCACTTGATTTAGATCTAAATCAACTTAATCATAAAGCCTTAATTTAGATTTAGATCTAAATCAACTTAATCATAAAGCCTTAATGGCCAGTTTCGATGTTATATCCCTCTTCACAGAAGTTCCAACAACAGAAGCCTGCAAGATAGCCTTAGAACTCTATATTCGAGACCCTAACCCGATCATAGACATTCCCAGTAACCAGTTAGCAACCTGGTTACTAACTCTTCTGTGAAGAGGGATATAACATCGAAACTGGCCATTAAGGCTTTATGATTAAGTTGATTTAGATCTAAATCAACTTAATCATAAAGCCTTAATTTAGATTTAGATCTAAATCAACTTAATCATAAAGCCTTAATGGCCAGTTTCGATGTTATATCCCTCTTCACAGAAGTTTCAACAACAGAAGCCTGCAAGATAGCCTTAGAACTCTATATTCGAGACCCTAACCCGATCATAGACATTCCCAGTAACCAGTTAGCAACCCTTATAGAATTCACCACAATAAAGACAAACTTCATGTTCAACAACCAAAACTATATACAAACAAATGGCCTAAGCATGGGCAACCCAGTATCGCCAGTTCTAGCCAATATTTTTATGACACAAATTGAAACACAAGCAATTAATACAGCATTACATCCACCACTATACTGGTACAGATATGTAGATGACACGATTGCGGGATTCGAATCTACAGAACACATACTTAACTTTTTCACTCACATTAACTCTATACATCCCAACATTAACTTCACATGTGAACAGGAAGAAAGCAATCATATATCATTTCTTAACCTCAAAATTATAAGAACCGACACACAATTCAAAACAGAAATCCACCGAAAAATCACCCATACTGGACTATACATTCCTTGGGACTCAGCACATGAAACAAAACAAAAACTCAACATACTAAGAAACCAGATAAACACAGCCATAAAACTATGCTCACCAGATAAAATTAACGATGAATTAGATAAAATAAAACAACACTTCATCAACATTAATAAGTTTCCTCCACATACCGTAGAAAACATTATACGCACACACCTAGACAGAAAGCAAAATCAACCAACAAAAGTAAATATATCTCACGAATCAAAAAATCACGAAACCATATACTGCTGTATACCATATATTCCTGACATCAGCAAACAAATAACCAACATTTGGCAAAAACTAGTAACAAAATATAACATTCCAGTTAACACTAAATTTATTCAAAAACCAGGCACAAAACTAAGGTCTATACTATGTAAGAACTACACTGACAAACACCACACCAACATTATTTATAAAATACAATGTGATAACTGCCACGACTTCTATATAGGAGAAACAAGTAGAAAAATGGAAACCAGATTCAAAGAACATAAAAAGTCACCTTCACACGTTTTCGAACACTGCAAGTCAAATGGACACAACATAACCATAGAAAACACTAAAATACTAAATAAAGAAACAAACATAAACAAACGAAAAATTAAAGAAGCCTTACTTATACAACAACTTAAACCCAAAATAAACCAATATAAAGGAACACCATTATACCTATATTAATATTATAGACAAATTATATATTCAAACCGCGCCCTCTACATTGCAACACTCAATTATACAACCCCTCCCAAACATGTGGTCAGCTTCCGACCAGTAACCCTTTCTTTGTGAACCTGACAATGACCGAAGAAGGTCGAAACGTTGTTCGCTCTTCTATTTGAAGTGTTTTCTGGGCCCAGAAGAGCCGTTTTTGCATATAAAAGTTCTCAACAAGTGGGTTTCTCGACATCACTGATTGAAAACATATCACTGTAACAGAAGTCGTAACAGCTATTAAGAACACTAAAAGAAGATGGTATTCAAGCTATCCTCCTAAAACAAGGCACTCAGAGATTATATGAACACCTAACAGCATTATTTAATCTCTCACTATCAGCTGGATATATCCCCGTTTCTTGGAAGGAAGCAACAATATTAAAATGTTCCAGAAAGAAGGAAAGCCAGCGAATAAACCAAACAACTACCGCCCAATTAGTTTAACCAGTTGTATTGGCAAAGTATTAGAGAGGATAATTAGTAATCGTCTGTCAGTTTACTTAGAAGAAAATTCAAAATTACCAGAAATACAAAACGGATTTCGAAAATACCGCCAAACAACAGACCACCTGATTCGACTAACAGAATCAATTACCGACAGCTTCAATAAAAATGAATGCACTGTAGCTTGCTTTCTCGACATTGAGAAAGCATTTGACACAGTGTGGCATAACGGTTTACGACATAGACTACTAGAAATGAAATTACCACAGGAAACTATTCGCTGGCTCTCCAACTTCCTGGATAACAGAATGTGTAAAGTTAATGTTAATGGGGACCACTCAGGGCCCTTTTCACCCGAAGCAGGAGTTCCGCAGGGAGGGATTGTTAGCCCTATACTATTTATCATGTACGTGAGCAATATGCCTCTGTTGGACCTAAATTTAGGTTATGCATCACAGTTCGCTGACGATGTAGCAGTCTGGAAAAGTGTCCCCACTCCATCGATAGCAGCAACGAACCTGCAGCCAGTCCTAAATAGCATTGAAGAATACTGCCAGAAATACAGAATCAAAATCAATATTCCAAAAACCCAAGTCATATTATTCAGCAGACTGAATAAGCTGAAAAAAGATTCACCCAAACTATATATGAATGGATCACTCTTACTGAGTGCTACTTCTGCTAAATTTCTAGGTCTAACCTATGACTCAAAATTAACGTGAATACCACATATCAAAAATGTACTGACACGAATCTGGAAAAGAGCAAATTACGTAAGAAGTCTTTCAGGTAAAAACCAAGGAACATCACCAGCAAACATACTTAAAATCTACAAAACGTACATTAGACCAACAATAGAATATGCATCACCTGCATGGATTAACATAGCACCTACACATATACAGAAACTTCAACGTATACAAAATTCCGTACTAACTTCAGCATATAAAGTACCGCGTAGCACCTCAACCACATTCATGCACAAGTATGCAAACATAGACACAATATCTGACAGACTCTTGCATAACACTCTAAAATACTTCAATAAGAATTGGCATAAAAATGAATTACTGTGTGATCTCGAAAGATATCACGTGCATGATGTAAATAGTCCTAAATACCTCTCCCCTTTTAACATATATTTAAGTAATGTAACTCAAGCTGGCCACTATGCACTAGACTCTTAGTCCTTGATTATTATTTATCATACAATTATTGAATAATAATTATTAATATACTTACTTTTATTTGTGTGTGTGTGTGTGTGCCACTGCACGTGGTAGTAGTAGCATTCTTTCTTTGAAAAAAAAATACAAAAAAGGGGAAAAAAAACCACAAGAGAGAATTAAAAAAAAATAAAAAATTCTTGTTCGTCCATGCATGGTCTGAGCCCTGAAATGGGCCTGAGCATCAAGTTATACTTTTACTCTGGCCCAAAGCTATAAAAAAAATAAATAAAAAAATCAATTTTTTGTTTGTTTTTGATGCTATAATTGTTCGGGAAGGAGGAAGAGGTCAAATGTACCTGACCTTCCTGGGTATTCAACAACAATACTCAAATACCGACACATCGGAACGGAACCGTGGATAAAAATACAAATACAAACAGTCAAGAAAATAAGTTCAGGGAGGAGGAAGAGGTCAAAAGAGAACCTGACCCTCCAGGGCATAAAATACCCAAACACCATTGATTGGTTGAACCGTGGACAATTCAGTCGCAACATAAACAAACGCGTGGATATATCAACGTGAAAACGATCAGTGATGTCGAGAAACCCACTTGTTGAGATTTTTATATGCAAAAACGAGCCATTTTTGCATATAAAACGTGAAAACGAGTAAAACTGAAAGAGACGACCTCTCTCGATTGCGAGAGAAACCACAGGAAATAATAACAACTTTTTGTTCAACAATTGCTAACACTGTAATATTTTGCTTGCTTAAAATAGATTTGATGGTTATTGTTTGAGTATCTTTGAAAATAAACTCATATTTTTCCTCTATTAACTCGATGAATTAGTCGCCGTTTATTTTAATTTTTTCTCATTTAGGCGCCTTTAAACTTTCGTAAATCGATAATAGTGAGACAGAAAACATTGAATTATTCGAAGTAAAGTTTCTTTCTCTCTCTCACTTTGTTATCAATTAGTGTGTGTATGGGCTGGTTTTGTAAATCTGTAGACTTACCACTGTACCAGCGGGGAATTTGTTGTTGGTTAAAGAACATTATATATAAGAAAGACGAGTTTAATTGCTTGATTGTTGTTAAGCGTGAAACCACTGAAGGAGCCATTTGTGTAATTGCTGGTTTTCAGCGTCGTAAGCTGGCAGACTTACTACTGAGCCACTCGCATGATTATTGTTTGAGTATCTTTGAAAATAAACTCATATTTTTCCTCTATTAACTCGATGAATTAGTCGCCGTTTATTTTAATTTTTTCTCATTTAGGCGCCTTTAAACTTTCGTAAATCGATAATAGTGAGACAGAAAACATTGAATTATTCGAAGTAAAGTTTCTTTCTCTCTCTCACTTTGTTATCAATTAGTGTGTGTATGGGTTGGTTTTTTTTTCATATGGCAGAGTCATATCGGGCTATCTCTTGTGTCCACCCAAGGGGATCGTAAGCCTGATTTTAGCGTTGTAAATCTGTAGACTTACAGCTGTACCAGCGGGGAATTTGTTGTTGGTTAAAGAACATTATATATAAGAAAGACGAGTTTAATTGCTTGATTGTTGTTAAGCGTGAAACCACTGAAGGAGCCATTTGTGTAATTGCTGGTTTTCAGCGTCGTAAGCTGGCAGACTTACTACTGAGCCACTCGCATGAAGAAGGAAAAAGAAACATCAACGAAAAAAGAAATACATAAAAGCCAGTGCTTTATGTAATCTTTCTGAGTTTAAACTTAATAATGGATTGACAAGCAACGATTTATAAGCATAAATTGTTGTTTGCCAGTCTATTATTATATTAGCATAATGTGCCTCCTTATTCAAGTATGTTGACAAATTATAAATGCCATTAACAAGTATAACTATTATTTGATTACAAGTTAAAACTTTTAGAGTAAGGGAAAAATATTTTTAAGACAGGTACAACGTTTAGATCACTAATGTACTTGAGAAAGATAGCACCAGTGATCAAAATGTCATAGTTGTTTTGCACCCCAGTGGCTCAGCGGTATGTCTGCGGACTTACACGCTAAAATCCGGGTTTCGATACCCGTGGTGGGCAGAGCACAGATAGCCCATTGTGTAGCTTTGTGCTTAATTCAAAACAACAACAACAACAAAATGTTTTTAAAAATATTGATCTATTGTGGAACAGCGGAATGTCTGAGGTCTCAAACAGCTAGAAACCGGGTTTCGATACCAGTGGTGTACATAGCACAGATAGCTCATCATGCACCTTTGTGCTTAATTTCGAAACAAATATCATTTTCCACTACTGAAAAATCTGTAACATGAAATAAAACAAAAATTTAAATGTTTAACCGCTAGATGTCCCTTCGGAAAGGAGACAAAGTTTAATAGTTTCGGTGGTAAATTGTTGGAAAGGTTCAAACGAAATTGAAAGTTAAAAATAAAAATTTGAGAATGAATGTCACAATGGCGGGTAGTGAGCAGCACGTGGTTGATGGCATTAATAATCTGTCAACATTTCTATTAAGACATCAAGCTCAACTCGAGTTGTCTGGTGTTCCAAGACATTTTTGGAAAACATTGTATGATAAGCTTTGTAAGGGAGTAAGTTTGATCATATTTTCTTTTATAGTGTTAAAAATATTATATTAGTTTTCGTTTAACAATTTTTGATAGAAGACTGATCGTAACTAAGTTTAAAATAATTTTTCTTTATCGATATAGGAGGTAAATTGCAAACGCTATGAATATTCCGTAAGTTTTCTATTTAAAACGAAGCAAAAGAGAGAGAGAGAAATTTATATGCAAAAACGGCTCGTTTTGGGTTTCTCGACATCACTGAGAGAGAGAGAAACTTGAATTCTGCACTGCAAGATCATACTATTAATTCCCCGCTGATTTCTCCAAGCCCGTTCCCTTGTCTGCGGTTTTGCTAGATAATAGATAGGGACAGTGGGAATCTCGTTAAACACCCTAAACAGTATTAATATTCTTAATATCCAGTTGTTTGAAATAGCGTGATCTTTGAAGTATTATTAATATTATTATTCATAAACAAAGCCAAGAATTTGAAATAATACTGATAAATATGCATATTTCAGTTTGTACTGGGATATTGCTCATAATTAAAAATGACTGATCATATTGTTTCTCCATTACAATTTTGTAAAATTTACAACATATTCAGTGTCTAAAGAACATTATAAAGTGATGTAGACTAACCAAACCATTATATATTCTTAGTGTTTTGCATCACATGTATGCTTGTAAAGTTTTCTTGGGTTTTTAAGGTTTTCCAAACAAAGCTAGTGCTGAATGTGACCATGCTTAGCATGCTGGATTGTAGAAATGAAGGTTTTAGCAAACTGTTGGTACATTATAAGAGAGAGAGTCCAATCCTACTATCCAGTCTGACAAGAGTTGGCAATGAGTAGTGTTTATTAGCTAACTTCCTTCTAATTATTCAGTTTAAAATTAAGGACAGCAATTTTAGTTTTCCATAAAATCTTAAAAAGAAGCAAAGCATGGGTTCATATTTTAATTACTGTGAATGAGATCTATATGATAAAGGTTTCTAATTTATTTGTGCTGCATATGGAAGACAACAGAATGAGAGGACACAGGTTTAAGATTTTGAAAAGATAAACTAGGTACAAATGAAGACAGTTTTATATTACCAACAGATTTATTGCTTCAAGGAATTAACTATTATTAGCAGTCATGAATGATAAAGGATAAATATTTGTATATTTTTATCAGTTTTAGGTATGCATAAAAGAACAGCCTTGAATTACAGTCTGGTTATGCATACATTGTGTTGTACATGTATGATACCATGGATTATTTTAGTTTATTTTTTCTTATAAATAAGGAGAATCACACATACAAAAAAGAAAATTAAATGTACACTTAGCCATTCATAGCTCATAATTTTAATGATATTTAGTTAACATGCACTTATACCAGTATTGAAAGAGATTTCCTGTTAGATTTTGATATTGACACAAACATTTAAACTGGAATAAAAATTATTTCTGGCTTTTAAATTAGGTGAATTTCTATTGGCCTTGAAGTATATCTAGTATATTTCAGTATTGAATATAATTTGGTAGTTAGAATGAGATCCGAAAAGAGTATTATTCAGGATTGCAAGATAATTTTTACTGCAAAGATAAAACTTGTGAAAATAAATTGTCATTCTGTTTCACACCATAGACAAAGATCTTGTACATTTTGAATTGCTGAAACCTAATATTGTATTCCTTCTTCACAGGGCTAGTGTTTCCTCTTTTGTTCAGAGGCTATGGTTAGCATGAACATACCAGGAGGCTCACTGCTTGGAGTTTTTCTTATAGCTTTTATTAATGTTTATGGAATAAAAATAGTTGTGTCAAGGAAAGTATCAGACTTGGATTTGAGAGTTAATTTTCATTATCTTTAATATTCAAGCTATCTACCAGTCCAAACGACTTAATTCAACTACCTATACACCTTCAATATCAGAAACAAACTGTTGTTCTACATTTTACTGTAATGTGTTATTGTTCAAGCTTCTCTTCACAGTTCACACTTTTTTGTGCCATTTCTGAAGTATTGTTAATCTGTCTACAATGAGACAAATCTTAACATAGTTCTCCAAACTCAGTATATTAAAACCTTGTGTATGAAATGATAACAAGCTTCCTACTCCTGGATGTACTAAACTTAACAGAAATAACATTTAAAGGGTTTAAAATTCGTAGT
Organism: Carcinoscorpius rotundicauda; assembly: GCA_011833715.1. Classification (NCBI taxonomy): domain Eukaryota; kingdom Metazoa; phylum Arthropoda; class Merostomata; order Xiphosura; family Limulidae; genus Carcinoscorpius; species Carcinoscorpius rotundicauda. The sequence continues at coordinate 57,897,857 of CM022395.1, forward strand.
TCAGTATTTTTTAATAACATAAGTCACATTTATACAACTGATAGTATTTGAAACTAAGTTATTGGTTTGTGGTGTAGTTTTACTGAAAGGTTTCCAATGCAGTATGTCATTCCCACTGATATCCAGGTTTCTTGATTTAGTGCTGTTCTCAATGTGTGAACCTTTTCACCCACTGCCTTCTTTGAGGTTCCCACCTAATCATGTAATATTGCATGCAAGCCGATTTGCACAAAGTGGTGTGAACTTAGTGAGGAAGGCTTTTGCTGGAAGTTCATAGAAGTCAAATCTAACACTGACATGATCTGACATGACTGAGTATGAAGATAGTTTAGAAGGACTGGCAGATGTACTAATATGTAAAGAGTTCATGATCTCGTGTTCCACTGACATATCACTGTTTCTAAAGGAGAAGGCATGGGAAGATATGGAAAAGATGACCAAGTTATTGGGACAGTTCAAGGAAGCTTGTGGAATGGAGTTTAATTGGCTAGTTTAAGAATAACCAGTCAAAGTTGAAACCAAAAACAAGATACTACCAAAGGTGATAAGAAGTCAACAGACAAAAGGGAAAAGAGATGCTATGCTTATTATAAAATAGGGCACAGCACAAATGAGTGCCACTCTATCACCAACAAGCAGGAGCATAATTCTCAACATAAAGCAGCTGAAGCTACACACAAAGATAGTGCTGACAAGAAACAAAAAAATAGTAAATGTTACCTATTTCTATCAGAAGAAACAGAATGAAAATAACTTACTAGCTTCACCACAAGAAAGAATTGCTACCACTGTGATTAAACAATACACAATTGATGATCAACTCTAGTTGGTAAATGGATCAACAGTGCCAGTAGTGATTTGTGATGATGAGGAAACCCACTTGCAGAGAAAATTATATATTTTAAAATGGCTGGTATGGGTAGAGAAGGCACTAGTAGAGGAGCAAACAATGTTTCGAACTTCTTTGGTCATCGATGACCGAAGAAGGTCAACGTTGTTTGCTCCTCTACTAGTACCTTCGGAAAGGCCAAGTGACTAATGCTGCTGTTTGAACTATCCATTAGTCATCCCGGCGAGTTATTATTATAATTTTGCTGCACGTCTTTTAAAATCTTTTTATTACTGTCCTTTTTGAAAATGAGCATAACATCAAATAACTCGGAACCAGGACTGGAAAGGCCAACTTCAGGTGACTGATGGTAGTTTTTGTATTTGTCTGTTAGTCTTCTTGGCGAGTTATGATTATTACAGTTATGCTACAGAAAGCCCTTTACAACTTGTATTACTGTAGTTTTTCTCTTAATGTTGTAGACTAGATGTAAATATTGGTTTTATGCTACTTATGTTTTTTGTTTTAAACTTTGTTTTATTTTACCTTAATTTCCTTTTATGAATTTTACTACATTTACTTTTAACTTTTTACCAGATGTTTGGGGCAGATAGCCGAGCTACTTTGTGCCATAAAACATTAAATCAACCAACCAACTATTGCCTTCTCTATCCATACCAGCCATTTTTAAATATATAAGTACCAGTGGTGATTGGAGCATGTGACAAATATTAAGAGGTACTAGTGAACCGAAACATTCAAGCAGATGAAGGCTATGTCAGAGACAAGAAAATGAAAGTAGTGTGAGAATCAGTCTACTATCTGATGGTCAGATGACAGGCTAGGTACATCTGTACATGCTTATTGGTGGGACAGTGAGAAAGTTTTCCAAAGCATGAATAAATATGGAAGCTTTATACAGTGTTGGATATCTTGAAGCTATCTGTATGAAAGCATTCATCTGTGACTTGGTAATTAGCAGTGTATCTCTCAGTAGAAGTTGGCAGACAGAAAGAAGACTGATGAGGTATCTGCAGCCATGACTACAACTCGAGAAGAAAAGCAAGCAAGATATCAGGGCACTGCAAGTATCAAAGGGTAGCATCCAAAATGTAGGTCTATAGGAACTGAAGAAAGCATAGAAGAAAGACTTTTCTACTGTAGAAAATTAAGTTTAAGACCAAAAGGGAGAAACATACAAAGTAGAGGGATAGAAAGGAGTGCTGTATAAGATCTGTAAGGGTGGTTCTACTGTGGAAATTAAACAGATCATGGTACAAACAGTATATCAGACTCGCATGATGAAGCTGGTTCATGAGTTAATTGTGAGAAAAATCTAGGAGTGAAGAAGAAAGCAGATAGAATTAGAAACAACTGCCATTCACCAGGGGTTATTGAAGATATGACTAGATTTTGTAGGCCGTGTGATATATGTCAAAGAAAGGACAGTACCTAGAGGAAAGGTGACCAGGGTACCACTGGGTTAGATGGGTCTCATTGAAGAGCCATTTGGCAGAGTAGCTGTCGGCTTGATTGGAATATTAACATCTGTATCTGAAAAAGGGAACTGGCACATGCTGAGAGTAGTTGACTATGCAACGTAATATCCAAAAACTATGACACTGCTGAAGTTAGAGATGAAGGGAGTAGCAGAAGCCATCCTGGAAGTGTTCAGCATACTAGACTTCTCAGAAGTCTTGAGTGATAGAGATCCAGTTCTTGCATCAGTTCTGATGCAAGAGGTGTTTGGACTAATCATCTTTGGATAGCTGTTTGCTACCCATAATAATCCCCAGATGTGATGGAATTTGTGAGAGTAAATGGAGTCTGAAGGAACATGCTGAAGATGTGCTATGAGAGACCACATGAGTGAAACAGATGCCTGCAGGCAGTATTATTTGCTTACTGAGAAGTCTCAAAAGTAACTATAGGATTTTCACTCTTCAGCTTACTCTATAGAAGAACATTATGAAGTCAGATGGAGGTATTGAGAGAACTGTGGACAAAATAAGAAGAAAGAAGCACATACCACACTGATTGGAGGAGACCTGTCATCTGGATCAGGAGAGTTTGTATGCAGCTTAAGACAGTCAGAAGGACTTCTGTGGCAAGAAGGTCAAGGACTGATGTTTCAGTGTTGGACATAAAATCTTAATTTTACTACCTACAAACAACAATAAACTCATTCTGTAGTGGAAGCAGAAGAAAATAGCTACAAATCTATTGTACCAGTACACAGTTGTCTTTATAAATGGACCAGGAAAATCAAACTTTGTGCAACACAAGATTGAAAACATGATTAGAGATTCACTCATAGCAAAGTCCTACAAGATGCAATGTATGATGAAAAACCTGATCAAGTAAGAATTCAAGGGAATGTTAAAAGCAAGAATAATTGAACCTTGAAATTCAGCCAATTGTTCATCAGTGGTAATTGTGAAGAAGAAGTACAGCTCAAATTGCTTTTGTATAGTTTTCTGAAAGCTGGATCTCATGGAAAGTTTGTCTAAACATGGCTAAGCTCTATATAAAGATTGGCCTCAGTGAAAGTTTCTGGTAGGTTCCAATGGAAACAGATTCTAAAGAGAAGACAGTTTTTGTTATATGAGATGTACATTATCAGTTTAAGAAGATGACATCTGGGTCAAATCACCAGACATTTAACATATGAAAAGGAAGATGTTGCAAAAAACCAGAGACATTCTGAACTACAGAGGCAGATGGGAAAACCACATAAAGAAATTCAGTGAGCTGTTTGAATGAGTGAAGACGGCTGGTCTGACAATCAAACTATCTATGTGCTGTATTAAGTATTTTGTGCTGGACTTTGTTGGACATAAGGCAGATGACTGACAGATAGTCATGAAAAAGCTAACCCTTATGTAAGGTGCACCAGCTCCAATGACAAAGCAACAAGTCAGACCCTTCCTGGGGTTAGCAGAATACTACAGAAAGTTTATCTTAAACTATTTTGAATTTGCTGCACCACTGACTGGCCTGAGTAAGAAAAGCCAACCCAACAAGGTGAAGTGGGAACAACCATAGCAGATGGTATTACAAAAATTTCAAACAAATTAGGAAGTTCAATTCTGAGAATGACAGACTTTAACAAACCATTCATTGTTCAAGCTGATGCATCAGATGTTGGAAATGGATCAATATTTCTGCAAGAACATGAAGATGGATTGTTTCCCTTAATGTATGTTAGTAAAAGCTGTTGAGTAGTGAGAACTGCTAATTTATGATTGAATGAAAGTTTCTAGGCTTTATACTTGCCATCCTGAAATTATAGAACTACCTTCATGGAAAGGATTTCATCATCTAAATGAACCAGTATTATTATATCATATCTTCTAGTGTACAGAAAATTCTAGGATTTAATTGACCCATTTATAAATACAAATCCAAAATTTAATTTGAGTAAGACAAGTTGGACAAACATAATGAGAGATATAGTCAAATAAATCCAGTCTGTATGTTTGTAAAGTTTAAACATAAAAAGCATATAGTGATGCATTTTTGTGAATAAGGCCTGATTCAGACTCTACCCACTCATGGAATAGCATGAGTAAAGCGGGCAGGAGGATTCATTCCCATTGTCCATGCCTAGTTTAAAACCTGATGTGGACCTGATTTTTAAAATAAGATTTTTTTTTGTTATCTGTTGCACTGTTTTATGATGATGCATTCCTTTTAAATTTTCCTTGTGCTTTCATTCCCCATTTTTTTCTTTTAGAGGAGCATCAGAGCCCTTTTCACTCATCAGTTTGTAGTTGCTGGAGGGGTGGACCTTGCAGGATGTTTTCTGAATGTCAACAAGTCCACTTAGTAGATAGTAGGCTTGTAGTGTTCTATATTGTACAGTTCATTCCCGATGCTTAAATTTCTCCCATTTTACCACTACCTAAAAGTCTAGTTCTTGTATGGTGTAGTGTTGGATTGGTTCATGACAAGCCAGTACAAGTCCTTACACAGTTGCAGGATGAATGTTATTTTAATTGATGCTGAGATTTAGATGGTAGGGACCCTGCTTCTTCAGCTACCCAGAAGTTGAATTCCTAGTGCTACCTGGTTTTGGACTAGACTTGACATGTGATGTATGATCCAAAATATGTAATACTTCTGAAAACCTGTTTCTTGTTTTGGACTGTTCTTTTATCTTTTGCCAACCCTTGTGATACTTTCTTTCCTTTCCATGTGAAGAGTGTACCCTATTACAAATGAGCTGTTGTCTCTCACCAGTGTGCTCTTATATTGTCACACTCCATGGGTTTTCTTTGGATACTCTCCAAAGGGATCTTATTTCGATAAAATTTTACACTAGTCTTTCCACTGTTTGAACATTGTATTCTCGGCAGATGTGAAGAGGTTATGAATCTTATTGGAATTTAACATTTACAACACTGAAAATATATTTTTCTTGAATACTCATCCTTTCTTCACACTTTCAGTTCATCTTTTCTTATGCAATTCTGTAGTGATAATTGAGCAATTAGTATTGAGAGGCAGCTGCATTAGGAGGCAGTGTGTTGCTTCCTATTAATGGAAGGTTAATGCAGTTTCATTTACATGCAACAGTGCAGTAATATTACTGATTAGATGGGAGCCTCAAGGCTGGTGGTGAGAAAAAGAATAGAGCAGCACTAAATTGGGAAAGCTAGATGTGAGGAGATGTGGATATCTATTGGAAATACATGTTCAGTATTGGAAAGTGTTAACATCTTGTGTATGTACTAAATACAGGGTTTATGAAAAATTAGGATTAATATATAATGTAAGATTATTTTTAATATTAATGTGCTCTTAACACAATAAGAATTCTAACTAGGAAGTTAATAGTGATTTACTTGCAAACCAAAAGCATTACATTTTTCATATGAGAAATATGGAAAACTTCAGTTCTTTTTCTATAGATAAGAATACATGCCAAGAGTGATTGCTGAACATACATTAAGGAAACAGTTGTACCATAAGCAACATAGTCATAGGCAATTATAAATATATTTGGCTCAATTTTCATTGTGTATAAATCATGTATTCATAAAATCATGTTTTTGATGAAAATTCAGATATTAACTCTATTTGTGATTCAAATATCTGTTGTTGAGAAACAAAGATTTCAAATCTTGAATGAAATGTATCAATGAAATACATCAAAATATAATAACCCTCATATTGGACACAAGTGTGTTCTGTGCTTGTAACCAGTGTTCTGTTGATTATTTTCTATAGATCATGGATGCTGGGGAAACATTCAGCATGATCAAGGTAATACATTTTTAAAATATTAGTTTGATAAAATAGTGTCTAATATTTAATATAATAATTATATTGTAATGTTTTACAATGATACATTAGTTTATCACAATATTCTAATACAACAAAATTTACATTTACAGTTCACATTTATTTGAATGTATCTATCATGTTGATAATTGTGGAGTTTGTCAAGAGGTTGTTGGAACAGCAGTTTGAAAACTCCATAGTTTAATACTAAATTCAATAATTTGTAGACACAGTCCACATAAGATTAAGCCAATATACTATTTAACAGGCCCTTCACAGGTCATTTGGTGACATTTTTTTTTGTTGGAAAAACAAACTTCACAATCTAGGTTTTAAAATTTGAATTGAATTTTTTAAAATTTTTTGTTGGGCGAAAAGAAGCCATTTTTCACACTGTTAATGTTGCGGCTGAGTTTAATAACCAAACATGAGAAGCATGGAAGTCTCTAAATGACATGCAGAGGTATACAGGAACTGTTTAAAACCACTTTGGTAGATACTGTGCAACAAGCTGAGCACAATATTATGTCTGTAGCTACAATCAAAGTATTCCTGCTGCTCATCTTACTATTAACTATCATGATGCTTTAACCATACTTACTAAATCATAAGTGATAGCAGAAGCATAAAAGGTTGACATTGCTTAATTAATATTGTTGAGGATGTGTCTTTATTGTAATATACTGAATTTACTCCCACTGATAGACCTTAATTACCTAATATGGCAACTTGAAGATGTTGTATTTCACTTAAGAATTTATAAATTAACAAATAAAAACTTGTCTTGAAGTTGTCTCAAAAAAAAGGTAATTCCAAAACCCACCCTCTTTGGGAGTTTCTGGATTGAACTTGATTGTAATATTAAACAATTTGTAGTGTAAAGACATCTCTTGGTTCCTAAGGGACGGGTTAAATTATTATCTACAACTATGTATCTACTTTTTTGTTACTAAAGTGAAGACCCTATGATATAGTTTAATGTTAAGTTGATGAAAATGGTATGTTAATTGAATGTTTCTTGAACATTTTAAGTTTTGTGCTAGATATTTGCAAGTTCTCTTGTACTTTCTCTCCCTTTCAAAACACTTGCCTGTACTTTTTTCTTTGTTACTCTTTAGTAAAATAAAATATATTGATTGTACATTTAATACTATCATTAGTGATGTTGACAAATGGAGGCACAGTTTTTCAGTTACCTGATTCTCAGTACCTCTCATTACACAGCAGCAACACGAACAACTGGCATTATTACACAAGTCAGTTCTAACTATGTGACCAGTTCCTTCTTAGGTCCAATATGGTGGAATAAACAGTTGGCTCAGTGCATAACGTCGTATGTCTTCTGTACTCCACACTAAAGCATTTGTTTGGTCCTTAGTTTAGTGGGTCGTACCTATTTATTTCATTGGAAATCAGTGTAATGGAGAGTACTATAAATGTTTAAATTCATGGTTTTATATCAATTTTGTATTTGTAACAGTATGAAATTCTTCAGTCATAAGTTTTGATTTTTGTGTACACAGAAATCATTGTGTAGTTTTTAAAACATTATTATATGTGAAAAAGAAAATTAGGTACTCAACTTTTGTTAGTTTGAGTACAGTGATGATGAATCTGAAGAAGTGAACTTTAAAAACAATGAAGAAGAGAACAAGCATGATGGTGATAACTTGAACATAAAAGAAGAAAGTACTGACAGATGTCATCTTCCTCTGTGGAAAGTTATTGTAATTAAAAAGGAAGGTGTTGATCCACAAGATCCACAACAGTAAGTATGAGTGATTTTCTGAGAGAAAAGTATTAATTTTTGATATAATTTTCTGTATCTAATGAAGAACTGTTTGTTGTAAAGGACCTGATTTTATTTCAAGAACTTTGAGTTGGAGTTAACTTAAAAAAAAAGCCTTGTATGATTGGCTTAGAATTCTTAAAACAATAAGGTTCTAACTAGTAACTTCATTAAAATGTATCCCCTATAATTTTATACATGTATATCATTCTTGATATTTGATTTTGTTTAGTTCAGAAATTATCAATATTTCATGATATTTTTAACTTGAGGCATTAAGCATTTTTTCTTTTGGTTTCATATCAACAATTCATATATTTAAGAAATGTCAAAGGACAGCTAGAGGCATGAACTGATTAATTTCTAAAGCTACTGCTTATTAATAGTGGATCGTTTTTTTTATTTTAGAATAGTGAAATGTTCTGATATTTATTATGTTATATATATTAAGTGTAATGCATCAGTTCATTAGTACCAACATTTTCATGTGGATGAAAATAGAATTTGTTTGCTCTTTGACATGGCACTGAATGTTTAATTTCTCAAAATTTGTGATGTCATTTTACTCACCTTTGTGTTTGTGTTCTTACATCAGTATCTACTTGATTGACCATGCCTGGACATACAGTATCAGTGTGGCTCATCAACATTTAGCAGAAATTCCTGGGCTGTTGGAAAGAATGCTTGCTTTGATGGAGATTGATACTGAAGGAAAATCTCAAGAAGAAATGATCACTAGTATTTTGAATAACATGTGGAGGTAACAGCTAACTGATTTGTGTATGAGGCTTTACAACTGGAAGTTATGATTAATTTTCACATTGTACTCTTAGTTTAACTATAAAAAATAATTATATTTAGAAATATGCTTTTATTTAATTATCTCACTATGACACAAGTCTTTAAAAAATTTTATTAACCACCAGGTGTTTCACAAACACTTAGTGATAGTGAGAGCCAATAAAGATTCTCTTATACTTTCTCTTTCTCTCCAGTTCCACAGACATATCAATCACTTGCTCATGTATTTTTTTCACTGTCAATATTTAGTTGAAATTATACTTTAAAAATGCATAATAAAGTTATGTGAAGGTGTGGGTAGTTAATGTTTATAAGATGAAAATCAAAATGTCTAGTTTTGTGCATACACACTGTTAAATATTTATTGTAGACTTGCAGACTATTTTTTGAAGTTAATGCACCTATTTACTCTTTGTTCACCTGACCATATTGCTTGCAGGTACAACCAGTCATACAGCTTTGGAGGGACAAACATAGTAAGCTCCAATAATTGTATTTTTTATTAATGTATTATTAGCAGTTTTAATATGTTGCTGATAAATACTCACATTTCTTGTAAAATGTTCACCTGCAATACTTGTTTAATTGGAATTTAAACCTTTAACATCAGTGTGTGTCTTTCAGCCAATGCTTGGTTCACACATCACATATGGCTTCAACTGAGGTCATATCAAGGCCAAGATAACACTATCCTTTTGTATGAAAATTATAGAATAGGTCAGTTTGTTTGTTTGTCATTAAATTAAGCACGAATACAGACAATAGGTTTGTGCAATGCCAGTGTGAATATAGGAACTTCATTTTTAGCATTATAAGCCTGGAGACTTACCCTTGAACCATCAGTGGGAGGGGCTGTACATCAGTCATAAAAGATATCTTTAGCAGTAATAAAAACATTTTGTTTTAAAGAAAATGTATTTATGTAGATAAATATTTTTAATCATTAGTTTCATATTTGTTCTTAAGAATTCTGTAAACGGATATTACATTTGGCATTATTTCACTGAGAAAACCCTTGAAATAAAGTTGTACTAATTTAATGTGTATGTTGTATAGGCTAGATGGTTACTTAATTATAGTGATCTGAAAATGTCAATATCAAAATTTAAACATAAAAATAATATTGCTGTTAGTGTTTAATGTACATTTTCCATTGAATAAATATTGAACTTGCTAAGAATGTATTGCTTGAAAATGTTTTTAAAAGTACAAGAACATGTATTGTGTTTGCATCGTCCCTGATTACCTAAAGTAATTTGTGTTGCTTATAGTGTGTGTTATTGTAAAGGTCAGTACATACACCACATTAAGACTAATGGTTTATGTAATTTGCAAATAATTATACTTGCATAATTTTCTTTCTAATAGATGCAATAATTCTCACTACTAGTACTAAATTGAATCACCCATTGAATACTCTAACTTCTGTTTTATTATTCATTGTTTCACTGCTTTATTTTAGTTATTTATACCTTGCTCTGCATCTACTCACAATACAAATTTTCCAAATCATAACATGTAAATACCTGATTTAAAACATTGAAAATATATTTCACAACAATATAATCATTTTTTATGCATTTTGATGCTTATATTCTCTAAAAATATATCAAATGGTAAACATTTATGCTTAGGTGTGTGTGTGAATTAAAGTAGATTAAATGTTTTCTTACAAAATCAAGAGTTTTGCATGCATTTTTTTCCTTGACTGAATTGTTTCTGGTCTTGTCTGAGATTTAGTTAATTAATTTTTTTACCATTTTTACAATATTTGTTCTGAACACATTCATACACAGAATTAAAATGTCTTATTCATTAATGAGTTCTCTTTGTATAAGTAAGTTTTTTACCTTGCAGGAAGCTGAAAGTGCTTCTCCTTTGTGGTATATAATGGATGAATTTGGATCTCGTATCCAGCACTCTGACAGTCCAAACTTTCGTACTGTACCTTTTTATGACATTCCTTCACAAACTTCTTTCACACTTCTGTTTCCAGTAAAGCAAGTGGAATACGAAGGTTCATATAGTTTGCTTTTTTAAATATTAAAACTGATACACAAGTTTCTTTCATTGCTGCCAAACTATTGAGAGTCAGGATTTTAATCACTTCATTTATCTGAACTTTTTAACATGTTTAAAGAATGTGAAAACAATTTTTTTTAGAATTTTCATATTTTTTTATTTTGGTATATTTAATATTTGTAATTTATTTAACAAAGCTCATTGTGTGTAAAGGGTTTTGAAAGTATTTTTTTATCTTTATCAGGACATGGGTAGAAAAACTTGGATCACTTTAACATTTTTTTGGTTTGTTAGGAAATGCAAAAAGTATTTTAATATTTCAACAGACTGTGACATGATCGGTAGAAACACTTGAATTTTTTTCTTTGCAATCATAACTTCAAGATAATTACAAAATTACTTGCAGGGGAAGTGACTCGGGACTATATTGAAGGATTAGCCACTGATTCTTTGAGCCGCAAAGCCCTGAGAATTCCGTGGGAACCATGTGATATGAGTTATGTAAACTACAATCAGTGTGAACAAAGTGAAAGTTTTTTGCGGGTAACTCTATGTTTTCACTATTTAAGATTAATAAAAGCATTAGTTTTTATATATTTTTCAGTAGAATTTGTGCACTATTACTGTGTGTGTACAAATAAATGTTAATGATTTTAAGAAATATTCTAAATTTCACTCTTTATTTTTATAATCATTAAACATCCACATCACATTAGTTAAACATGAAAACCACCCACTTGAACATCATTTCAGAATCAGTAGATGGTTTACATGCTTAAAGAATTCATGTAGGATGGAAATATGTGATGTTAGAGTTAAGATTAGTAGTATAATCTTAGATAATTAAGAATGTAAATAAATATTAATAATTAGTAAATATGAAGGAATTAAAATTTTGCTTGAAGGACATTTGACAATCAAGAATAAATGAGATTTGGATTTGAAGATAATTTTTTTTTGTAGCTACAAATGAATGAGAATTTGGGTTTGAAGGGGTAAGGATTTTAAGTACTGTGAATTAAGTTTTGGGTTTTGAAGGTATAGGTGTTTAATTATTAGTCAATTATGTTTACTGATTATTAATTTTCTTCATGCAAAATATCTTTATTATAAACTCTCATGCTGTACAGAGTGGTCGAATGGAAGAAACTACTCCTGATCTAACCCAGGACTTTGCACCTATTCCAACAGATAGAAAACTGAAAGTATATGCAGATTATAGTGTTATAAGGGAAAATTTGCACCATCAAGCATTTGAAATAGTACACGATGATAATGATGCTGACATTCTATGGTATAATTTTCATTTCAAAGAATACAGGTAAAGTTTTTTAAATCTATTTATAAACTCTGTTGTGATGTGCTAAAGAGAAGAAAATTAGTGATACAAAAATTTGAAGTGGCAAGATTCATGTAACTATTTTGAATTTACAAAATTTTAGAGTAATAAATGTTTAATGTTTGATTACAGAGATTTGAGTATTAGTAGCCCTCACAAGATGATCAATCAATTTCCATTTGAACACATCCTCACTGTGAAAGATTTACTTGCCATCATCTGTAGAAGGGCAGCACCAGGAAATAACACTGACTCAGACACACTGAGGACGTGGCCTAAATGGTTGCCAACAACTTATAATTTAAAGATCGAAGTGCCCCAGTTTGTTTCTTACTACCAGCAAAGAGCTTCATGGTAGAGTTCTGTTGACAGTATTATCATGTTGTTATGATACCCGTGTTATAAATATTCATGATAGTAAATATTCAGTGGAACAGAAAGTAAACTTTATTTCAAAATAAAGTGTTATGAAAAAAGTGTACATAAAGTAATATAACTAGTTTTTACTAGAATTTTTTTTCCTAAGACGTGTTAGAACAGTTATTGCTCTGCTTGCGTGAACCAAACTGACCTATGATCACTCTTCAGATGTTGAATGTATGCATGCCTGCATATCGTACTTTAAAATTTGATTAAAAATAATGATTCTAACTCCTAAAGAGACCTTTAAATTTAAAATATATTTTAGAATTAACATTTTGCCATTTTTAACACTTACTTAGTACTAGCAGCATTACCTGGCATTGGTCAGGTTAAAAAGAAAAGACACCAGTGATATCTACTTCGTTGTTCCATATTTAGATAGGTTAAAGATATTTTGTGAATTTATGAAAAAATGATTTTAGGTTTGATTTTTCAAAATAAACTGCAAACCTGTTGGTTCAAGCTAGCTTTATGTTATCTCTGTATCACTTCAGGTGAAAGTGTTTAAATTCTGACATTGTAGTTCTTTAAACTTCTAAAGTTTTTAAGTATATTCCCTTAGTATTATCAAATAGTATTTTTTCTAATAAGTATCCTATTACTTTTCTTGTAATTTTAACTTTATTACTGACTGTTTAAAAGAGTTAAACCTGGCAATTTTTAAACGCAAGATTTTCACAAAGTGTCTTTTATCTCAGGTACTAAAACTGTATAACAGGTGGGTGAATTCTAAAACTTTAGCAAGTGCCCAGCTTTTATTAATTCAGGGAATAATTCAGTTCTTAAGAAATTTGAATAAAATAATTATATTATGAGATAAACTTATTTGGTTTATTAAAATGCTCTAACTATTACCAGTAGTAGGTTTCATATACAGTCATGTGAAAAAATTAGGACACCCCATGAAAGCCTGTGTATTTTTGTAACAATTTTGGATAAATGGATATTTAATCTCAATTGAAACAATATTGAGAGATTAAAGTAATATAACTAAACAATTAAAACTGAAGAAAAGACTTTTGAGATCTTCTGTAAAATGTAATTCTACAGAAATGCATATTCCAACTAAGGAAAAAGTTAGGACACCCATACATTCATACCCACTTAATATGGCTCAACTCAGAGGTATATCACACCAGGTGTACTGATTAGAAGAACGTAACTCAGCATTGTGAATGAGGCTTGCCCTATTTAAACCTGAGACACTTAGTTTGGTGTGCTCCAGATAGTTGAAGTGAGAGTGAGCACCATGGTGAGAGCAAAAGAGCTGTCTGAGGCCTTCAGAAAAAAAATTGTAGCAGCTTATGAGTCTGGTAAGGGATTTAAAGATCCCAAAAGATTTCTTAAAAATTCTGTGTAGTTATAAACAGTAAATATATCAAATTGATTTTTCTCCAGGAATGCTTTATTTTTTTAGGTAAACTGTATGTAAATATAATAAAAACAAATAATGTTAAAGTAAATTCAGTGGGTTAGCTTAATTAAGATTTTATTTAGTTGTTTTTGAGACTTGTATTATTAAATATAACTAATTTTTATCAATCAGATTTCTCATAATGTAATGTTTTTTTACATGTATTTGTACAGGAAACTTGACAATCATTGGATTTGCAAACCTTGGAATTTAGCTCGTGGCTTAGACACTCATATTACATCAGATCTGAACTACATTCTCCGACTCCCTTCAACAGGACCAAAGGTTAGATGAACAGAAATAATAATGTTTGACTTCATCATTCAAAGGCAAAAAAGTTTTCAATGCTGACTGCTGTATTTATTGTAAATAATGGTTTTAGATTTATTGACTTGGCATGTATTGTCTTCTTTTGGTAATATTATATTAACGCTGAAACTAGAGGCTTAGTCAAATTGGCTGACTTCTCAACCACTTTGTATTCATTAGTGTTTCCATGCTATAACTTTTTAGTTTGTGTATCATCAAAAAATTTAAGTCTTTTGGTAAACATTAAAAGTTTGTCCAAAAAATCAGATTTTAAAATGAAGTTTATTATTTTAATAAAGATTTGTTCATAAGTATATATGATATTTTGTCAGTATTCTGAGTGCAAAGTTATTTCTAAATTAGAATTAAAAATATTTTTTATCATCTCACAAATTTTACTTATATAATTTCTGAAACTACCTAAATAAGTTTCAAATGTTTTTTTGCTACACCTTATATTTTGTTATTTTCTCTGTAAAAAATTGGTAAATTTGGTGGACTTGCAATCATAAAAAAATATCAAAATAAATCTAAATTACCTTTTTGTCTTTCTGAAATGACTTGTATTTGTAACGAAAACCACATTTGTTTAACCTAAGCAGCTTTAAAATCTTGACAGTATACCTCTGTTTATATTTAAGTTTATTCTTTTGCTCTTCTTTGAATTGTGACTGCTATTTACACCATTATATGTCGAGTCACTTGGAGAATGTGCAGTTCATGATGCTTATTTTTGAGTAATTGTACACATTATTCAATAATATTACCAGCAAGGTACTTTAAACAGCTTATGTATCTGTGCATTGTGAATTTTTTGTAATTTTCTTATTATTTATTTCACTCAATCTGAAGACAGTTGTTTTTACATTTTATTATTTTCTAATGATAAATGAAAAATTTATAGTGAAAATGGAAATGAACTACATGCCTGGGCCTTCTGTTTTTCTGCTGTTGACTTCAGGTGTAATAGTTTTAAATTATTTTCTATCCTAGCACTGTTTAAATTTTCAGAATTTTTCAAATAATTTTTGATAGTTAATTCTAATAACATCTGTCATGAAATTTATAAAAGTAGATGTTCTTAATGAGTATATTTTATCATGGAATTACTTTAAGGATTTTACTGAGTGTCATTTCCATCTTAAAAACACAATATTATGAGTAATATTTTTTGTAGCTCGTAAATATTACAAATAATTTTAGATTTCCTACTCAGTTCAGATGTATTCTGGTTGAGGCTGAAGGAGATTTATGACTTATTTTATTACAAAAAAATCCTCAAGCAAATATTTTTTTACATAATAGTTTATTTAGTTTAGTGTTTATTAGAAAGGAACTATTTCTGATATAGAAAATGTAATTTTCTCAAAAAAGAAGGTTATATAAAGGGTTTATTAAAAGTTGCCAACTTTTAAGTATAAAGTTTTTAATATAAGTTGCTTATCTCTACTGTTAAATTCAAGATACAAAAACTTATTTCCTGATGTATTCTTCCTTTATTAGATAGCTTGCAAATATATATCCAATCCTGTGCTCTTTCCAAGAGATGAAATTGGGATGGTGAAGTTTGATTTTCGGTATCTTATTCTTTTGCAAAGTGTTCATCCTTTAAAAGCATATGTCTACAATCATTTCTGGTTGAGATTTGCAAACAAGTAAGTGAAATTTTGAATTTCAAAGGTTTTCCGATGTTTGTTTTTAATAGATAGCTTGAGTTAAAATAATGTTCTCAATTAACAAGCACTTTCCAATAGCTATTGCATCCATGTATGTTTGTTATGAAGTTTCAGTTAGATCTGAAACAGCTAAATAATTGAAAATGACAGTGTCTTATGTTCTGATAATTTCAAAATGTTTTGAATTTAAATCTGAGTTGCTAGTGGCATAGCAGTAAATATATCTGTGGACTTGTGCTGCTAGAAATTGGGTTTCAATACTTGTGATGTGTTGAGCACAGATAACCTATTTTTGCAGCTTTGTGCTGAACTAGAGACCAATGAACTGAGCATGAGTAAGTGTTGATTGTTGTAAAAAAAGTTGTAGATACAACTACACTTATTAAGAAGTTCAAATCCCCAATGTTTGTTTATGAAAGTATTTTTTGTGTGGATTTTAAATCATTTATACTGAATACCAAGAAACAGTAATTAACTTTTTTTTCATTGCATAATAATTACCTTGAGAAGTTGGACACAGCAGTCTAAAAGTGACGATTACAAACAGTATGATTATTAAAATTTTAACCTTTATCAAATATCTACATGCATTAATACATGGATATACTTCTTTCACTTTCCATAAACATTGTGTAATTCTAAACATTCTGCTTTAATTAGTGTAAACTACTGGTGATGTTTTTTAAGCTTTAGATACAAAGTGAAACATTCTGATGTTTTCTTGTTATTGTCATATTATTGAATGATGTTAAAACATTATTCTCCATGATTGTATTGCAATAATGATACTCTAACTCTTTATATTGCATAAAGAAGCAGAACTTCTATTAATATGTTTATTAGTGTTTCCTAATTAGCTGAAATAGTAATATTTTTAGAGTTGTTCATAATTGCAAATTCACATTTTTTTTCCTGAAAGATATTTGATGAAATTCATCTTTTTAGGTTAAGATATTTTCAAAACAAAGTATATTTAATATGAGGAAATAGTATTAAGAATTTCATTTTGTGTCTTAGGCCCTTTTCTCTGGATAATTTTGATGACTACGAAAAACATTTTACAGTTATGAACTATACCAACACAACCCTGAAGCAAGTAAGCATGTTTGTTTGTTTTTCAAAATATTCTTTTAACTATAACCCATTCACATTTGTACTTATAAATTTTAACTTGCATGTTAGAATCTTTAAGTAAGGTAACATTTGTAGAATGATCTACACAGGGTATCTTATGTATATAGGAATTCATTTTTTTTGGTTTGTAAGTTATGTCAAACTTTTTTAAGCTTCAGACAAAAGATGATGGTGTTAAAAATAATGAAATTAAGGTAATAAATTTAAAATGCAACGGTAATGTAGACTTTTACTTTGAATAATATGTTGTGTTTTATTAACAAAAGCAAAGCTAGCAAGGACTCCTTTTACATTTTACTTTTTATTTTTGCTGTTGAAGCTCGTTAATATTTAGCACATTTAGATTATGTATTAAATTTTTTATAGATTCTGATTCCTATGGTGAGGTGGTTAACATGTGCTAACCTCTATTAAAAGTAACTTGTTGAACAACATTCAAGAGCAGGTGTGTGTGTGTTAAGGTGTTACATATTATCTTGTTTAATATGTTTGACTGTCTTTATGTATACTGGGTTAACCACGACTATCTTAACCTTGTATGCACAACTTGCAATCATGGTACCATTCAACATGGCATTATGTATTTGTATTGTCAACAGAAGCATATATTATTCCATGCATCAGTAAAGGAAATGTATGTGAATTATTAATCTAATTCACATAAAACGCATTTCTTTTAACTTGTATATTTTATAACAATGCTTTTATACTCTTTTTTTGTGCTCAGAAGTAAGATCAGAAAGATATGGAGACTTTGGTATCATTTTCTATATTACACTGCCAGAAATTCTAATCTTTCTTGAAACACAATGGAACAAAGATGAGTTTTGATAAGCTTAAGATGAGAAAAACTTATTTTTGCCAAAGTAACAGTAACAGGTATAGTGAGGATTATGCATTGTGCTACAATTGAGTAGATCTCATGTAAGGTATTTTCTGTGATAAATTTCAAGGCACAGCTTATGTTATTATTTGGTTGTTTGATCTTGCAAGATACTTGAACCTTCTCACTATTAACAGGTCAAAGGATGCATTTCACAGTGTGTTAGTTATTTTTATAATTTAATTAAGCAACTTATTTTCATTGTACCATAATAAAATTATTATCAGTGTTATTTATAATTCAAATTTTAGTATTTTGTATTACTTAAGCTTTAATTCAACACATTTTTTGTGTGTCATAAAGTATGTCTTGTCTTGTTGCTTAGTTTATGTTTTATTACACTTACCACATAATTTACATAGTGTTAAGGAAGTTGAAACTTGGACTTATTGTTTTGATATGCCGAAATGCAAATGTGTTTTACAAATCTTCCAGGGTAGTCCTGCCCATGACCCTATTCTTTGGAAATATTTGTCTCCTTGTACCTACTTCTCTTAAGTACATCCTTTTAACCAATAGGAGAAGCAAGTTCCAAATGACATAAATCTGATAGTTGTTTGTAATTGGCTTAAAGTAAAATGTTTAATTTTACTGGAAGTCTTTTAACTAGGTTGTAGCTCTGAACAGAAATGAATTTTAATCCACATAAAGCCAGGTAAATTACAGTGCTTTATGTGTATCGGCATAATACTTTTGATAAATTTGTGGTGTTCTAAAATGCATTTTTTAAAAATCTACAAAAATTAATTTGTCTTCCCTCTCCACATGAGAGAATAAATGATGCTTAGAAAGTATAACATATGAATACAACTTTTAGTTAAGAAGTCAATACACAGGATTGTAGACAAAAGCTGCAATGGTTTTTAAAAGAAATAAACTTGAGCATTTTCAAACAGTTCCCTATTGTTTTTCAGGAGAATAAAGGAAGAAGAATAGTGAACTATTTGAGCTTCGGATGTCTATAGAAAACCACAAGTAAAACTCAATTTCATACCAAATCATAAATACTAAAAATAATGATTTCTCTACATTTTTTGTTTGTGTCATGTTTTAAGAAAAGTAATTATACCACTAAATTCTGACCACCATGTGAGGATTACTAGCATCCAAATACCTACCAAATTTATTGGATTAGACCAGACCTTGTACAGCCATAGCATAAGTATTTGTGGCATTTTTATCACTAGATAATTTTCATTGCCACTATTGTACTATAAACAACCTATGTACAAAACATGTTAAAAAAAACAAACATAAACAAACACATAATTGAAGAAGCCTTACTTATATAACTTAAGCCCAAAATAAACCAATACAAAAGAACACCTTTATACCTGTATTAAAAATATTAAAATAAATTATATAAATTTATATATTCAAACATCTAAGCCTGCCCTCTACATTCTGACGCTCGGTTACACAACCCCTAACAAACATGTGGTCAGCTTCCGACCAGTTACCTCTTTCATTCTTTGTGAACTTGACAATGACTGAAAAAGGTCAAAACATTGTTCACTCCTCTATGTAAAAAATTTTCTCAACCCAAATGAGCCATTTTTACATATATATTTCTTTGACACCATGTAATTAAAGACAATGTGTTACTAAAAATACTTTATTAAAAGGACTTGTAATGCTTGCTAAAATCTTCAAAAAATTTCATAAAAAAAAGTAAAAAATATGTTAAAATGTTGTCAAATGTAATGAAGTGGAAACTGGTCACTTTGGGGTCATGTGATAGCTATAATCTACTGAGATACTCCAATTTATTGATGTTGCATGAATCTTTAAAGCAGAGTGTAATCATAGGATCTTTACAATGATGCAAAAGCTTTTATTCTCCAATAATAAGTTTTGATATATCACTTCTTTAATATCAAGTTTTGATATATCACTTGGAAATATTCTTAAAATTTTGCATGTTTTTAAGAGCTTTTAATTAGGTTACACTACTTACATCAATTGTATCAGTGTTAAAGTAATGATCTTGGATGTTTCCCTAGACCTATTAGCACATTCATTCTCACTTAAATATTTCTGTATTCTTTTCTGTTTTGAATTCTAACCTTTCTATCAGATCTTTGTAAAACTACGAACACGTTATAAGAAAAATAATGTGTTTAACAATGCAGTTCATATGCATGTCATTAATCTACCATAATTTACTGATTGTATTTACATTTATTAAAAGATTATACATATAATAAGATACTAAAATATCATGTGACATAATCTTATTAATGAAAGAATTACATTCACTACAGAGTTTGGGATTACACTTATATTTTGCTGATAGTTTCAGTAAAACATCATGGGTCTCTTAAGTTGATATTTACAATCTTTCACACTGTTTGTTCAACACTTTTATCATGTTTCTGAAAGTGTTTTTAGAGTAACTTTTAACTTTTCTAATACATGCCAATGCATGAAAACAGTAAAAAATAAAGTATAGTCTTTGAAGAAAACAAAAACTATCTTGGCCTTAGAACAAGATACAACAGCATCTTCTAAGGTCAAAATCCATTTTTAATTATGACCACAGGGACGGAAGAAGACCTGTAGATTGAGTTAAAATGTTTGTGGTTTTACACCATTCATATTTGTACTGTCAGCATTGCCTTGTTTCTGATAATTTTGGATGTCCAAGCCAAGGTTTTCTGTTTTTGCTAAAAGTAATTTAGAAAGAACTGTTTTTGCTATTCCTAGCACTGGTAGAAAACCAATAATTGTTCCTCAAATTCCCTGGTATTGTATTCATCTTTTCATACCTTTGTTAGTTGTTGAACATGATTTGCATCTTTTGAAGTCAAAAATAAATGCGTAATATTTTACCTTTCTCACTTTCTCTAATATATAACTTTGTTTTGTTTTTGTTTTTTTTAGCCATTATGTTTCAAGTGATCTTACTGAGGTAGTGAGTGTGCACTTCATTCCTCACAATACAATCTAAATGCCCTTGCATGAATTTTACCAATGATTTAAACAATCCAAGAAAATTATCACAGTTTCTACAGGCTCAATTATATCATGTTATTCAGTGTAATAATGTTTTTTTTCTCTAATGTTTGTCAGTTGTATTTACACTTTAGTTGGTTTTCAAAGTATAGCCATTTCATTACACATTTGTTTTGTATTATTTTCATGTGATTTTCATTTTGAAGTCAAGTTTTCGTCAGTCTGAACAACCCTGAGAAGTAAGGCCAATCCTTGCTTTTAATTTTGAAAATAAACAAGAAGCAAAGCCAAATAGACAGTTTATTTTGAGAATACACTGACCATTATTGATTGCACTTTTCACCATTACTTGAAATAAATTAATATTAAAATACATTTTTATTCATTTCTAGGAAAATCATTATTTTCTCTGAAGATGTGAATTGGGGCTTTATGAATAACTTTATATACCTGACTTATATTTTAGCAAAACTCACTCACCAGGATCATCTAAATTGGTGAAGGAAAGGCTCATCTTCAACATTATCAGTTACTGAATAAATTGAATTAACACATACAAGTTCATCAAGTCAACAAATGCAATAATGCAGTAACATAGCCTTTGACAGTACAAAGAAATACTAAAAAATTGTTGATAAGCATTTCAGATATTTTAGAGGTTGAAGAAATGCAATATGTGAACTATACAATTGACAAAGTGTTTCTGTCATTCATATAAACATTGCATTGCAACTGTTGGAGACATATTGACATCTTCAGTTCACAGATGTGTAATACTTTTGTGGTGCATCTGATTTGCTGTGTACAGACATTTTACTAAAAGCTCACAGAAGTTCGTATGGATAAACATAGTAAATGTGTAAGAATTTTTATTTCACTGTATTTGTAATATCATGAAGAGATACCATAGTCTGCAGTATGAGTTCACACAAAATATTTTTTTTGAACTAATTGTCTTGAGGATTAGGAAACGTGACAGATTATTTTACTCAATAGTTTTCATTTTTTGCTTTGTTGTATACTTTAAGTTTTATTTTGTGCAAGTTGTGTACTGTATGCAGTTTTAGAAACACAATATTCACATGCCATCATAATTTTTCTGAAGATGTATTGCCATGACTTTATTGAGCAGTTTGAGGCGTATTATCCTGCATTCACATGGAAGGATATTGAGGTGAGCCTTTTCTGTTGAATCATTTGAAAGGAAATCAAATGTTTTATGATAATATAACTATGATATATATTTGTATAATAATGATAAACTATGAAGTTTCAATATAAGACTACTTTTTAATCATATTTTAATTTGTCACTTGAGAATTTAATCTTGTCAGATTGCTTTTTCATAACATTTATAGCTTTTAGTAATTTATGAGTACTGTTAAAAATAAATAAAATCTTTGTACATGGCATTCACTGCAAATGAAAAAATTACATTCAGCATGTGAGACATTTGTATAAGGGTTGTTAATATCAGCATCACTCACTCTTTCTTGTGGTTTTATATCAACTTTTGCTGTTTTTACTAATGTAAAATTTGTACGTTTTGTGTTTAATTTGCTAAATGAAAGTGCATTACTTCAACCATATTGATTGTAAATTGCCAGTTAAAGCTTTGGAAAACACTTAATTGCATAAAAAAATAACAATAGTTGTTGCATTAATTTTTTGTTTGAAGGTGAATTTATCAAGACTTCATTACATATAGTTTGTTTTTTTTAATCTACTTTTAGAAAGATGTGTTTGGAATTTTAAAGTCAGTGTTGGAAGCAGCTACAAGCAAGCCACCACCAGTAGGTCTTTGTTCAAGTCCTCAGTCTCGGGCTATGTATGCTGTGGATATGATGCTGGAATGGGATCATAGTAACCCAGGTGATAAACATATACTTGTTGTTTTCGTTGATTATTGTGTAATAGAGCAGAGGATTTCTTGAGGAAACTAGCAACCATATTACATAAATTGCATGTCTGACACACAGTAAAAGTTGCCCATTTCTGTAGACATCATTTAAGTTGTACTGAGCATGGTACACTTTTATATAGATATTTCAGAGGCCTTGTGGCACATTCATTTCTGATACATGTTATTATTTGTCTAGTCTTAAAGTTAATACTTTTACAACAGGCATATTTTTTTCTGTGAATGTCGTGAGGTTTTGTGAGTTACATTCACAATTTAATTAAACTATTTTTTTTATCATTGTACATTAATAAACTTGGCATAAAAATGTAATTAATAATCAAAATTTTAATATTATTTTAAGATCCAAGTTCTTAATTTTATAAGGCAATATTAAAAAAACACTTGGGATGAAAATTGTGACATTCACTCTCTAACTATTTTAGTTACCACTCCTTTGAGAGTACAAATTTTAATGTAAATTACCCATTATAATGTGCCATGGTTCAGGCAAAGCACATTTTTTTATAACTTTCAGTCACATTTTCTTACAGAGCCAAAAAAGAGAAAATCAGACACCTCTTGCCACATCAACCTGTAACAACTTCTCTTTTGTAGATTGGCAAGAATTATCTGATGTTATGTACTGTATAATTTGTAACCAGTAGAAAATTGTCTGCTTTAATTAATAGAAAGCCAAGGTTTAATTTATAAAGTAGCACATTATATCATGTTGTTTTCTGTACAGGGAATTGTTTTTTTGTATTTCTAGTTCAAATATTGTTCTAATGTGAAATACTTAGACAAAGTATCTAAATTTTTAAGGATATTTTTTTTTTGCATAGTCAGAAAGCTAGAATAATGGTAGTTATGGGATATATTCATTTTTTTATTATTATTCTGTATCATTTAGTGCATTATTTAATTAAGTAAAAATTGTTTGGTGCAGTAATATACCATTAGTATAAAAAAAAAAATAGTTAAGTTTCATCAACAGTTGACAGAAAAAAACAAGAAGACCCAAGTAAGTACATTTTTGTTTTTTTATATCTATTCTCTCTGTTATTAAAGTCACTAAAATGTAAAAATCATAGGCTTTTTAGGTTAAATAAAGTTAGATTAGTAAAATGAATAATAATAATAATAAAAGTAATAATTTTGTATCGGGTATGCTCATTAACAAGTGTCAAATAACCTATGTGTTGTAATTTGAGAGGATAATGTTAGTGTGACGTTCGTAAAGTACATTTCTAATTTTATGGTGAGAGTGTTAGTTAAGACATGGTATAAAATTAAGTATAAACAGATATACATAGTTGCAGATTTAATGTAATTAGGATAAACAAATATAGTTTCATGTTAAAATCTGAAGTCATTCGAGAAAGAAAAAGTGTAATTCAGATTTTTTTATGGTTACTGGACTGATCAAAATAACAAACCTCTTATAAAGTTGGGTTGATGTAGTATTGGATAAAATAAAGTTTTTGTGAAAAAAGTTTTGAAATTTATTGATGAGGTTTTAGAAAATACACAAATGAAATTAGACTTGTTTTTTGGATGAAGAAAGTATTTTTAGTCTTAACCTGATTCCTTTTATTCATGAAGAAAGTTTTAATGTAAACATTTCATTGAAAATTCTAACCTTTCATCTCCAATTACTTAATGATTATTGAAAGCTTGTAAAATTTTGTGAATTTACTCGGATAATATTATACTATGGAAACTATAAAGGTCAATTGTGGTCAAGTTTTAGGTTGAATTGACCAAGCCCTTAATGAAAGAGTTAAGAAAAATTGATGAATAATTGATTGAATTAGATTCTGATATTTGAGCAGGTTTTACATTCAGTGTTTTTTTATTGACAACATGTGTTATTGTACTGGGTTTTATATTTATTGGTTTTTGAGGTTTTGGTTTTTAAATTAAGTTTACATATTTTTTAAAAATGTAAATTATCTCTAATTTTTAGTTTGGCTGAGACTTCTGTAAAAGTGCTTTAATTATTCTTTATTTTGACACTTCTAAAATGAATGTTTCTTGGGGTTGAGTCAAGCTGTCTAAATTTGTTTCTTAATATTGTTTGTAATAATGTTAACAATAATAGATGTGTTTTATTTAAACTGTCACTTCATACTTAACAATTTTTAATATTTTTAGTTACAAATTCAAAACATTATTATAAAATTTAATATCTCATATCTCAAACTTGTTACACTGTCATTTGAATGTGTGTAACACTGACTGATATCATTACTGTGACACTGGCAGATTTCTGTAGATATATGTTGTTTAGAATTTTTTTCTATTTATTACAATGATATATATGATAGATATTCTCTTTTCCAGATAAGCCACATATACAACCTATGCTGTTGGAAGTTAACTGGGCTCCAGATTGCCAGAGAGCCTGCCAGTATTATCCAGAGTTTTTTGATGATATATTTTCTGTTCTCTTTTTGAAGAGTATAGAAAATCGTCCTGTGCAGCTGTTATAGTTGGTTAGGTTAAAAAAAAAAACTGCTGTTTTAAAGATATCTCAGATTTAATGTATATATAATGCAGTAGTTACTGCAGTTGAATTTTTGTAATAAGTTAATAAGTGGAAATGGTTAACGAATAAAACGTTTGGGAACATTTGTTATCTGCTGAGGATTTGCCCTTGACAAGTACACTCACTGTTACTCCCCAGAGATGCAGCAGGATGTAAACATCTTTAATAGTGAATATATTTTTGATTAGTGTTCTGTAATTTTCATCAAACTGATAAATAGCTTTTTATATCTATGTGTGTTCCAGTGAATTCATTTACAAACTTTGTGATAACAGTGTACCAGTTTTTCTAATGTTTATCAGACTGAGAATATTAATTTCATAGCTTTTCATACATGAAAAATGAAATTTAAACAACTCTCAAGTGGTTTCTTTCTAGTTTTTACATTGATACTCTGTGCTTTATATAGTGCAATTATAAACTTTATTTTCTTCACACAAATACACAGTATTTTAAAGATATTTCAGCAATATATTACTGCTATGTTTTGTTCAAATCAATCCAGGCTAAATCTACTCTTATAAATTCTAAGTGAACTGAGTAAAAAGAAGAGTTGATATATGTTGATTTTAGGCTTAAGATTTTTTTTTTAAATAGATATATGTAATATATGTTCTAGATATAAATTGTGTTTGTATGTACATGTTACAGATAGTATGTAAAATAGGAGAAAGCTTTGAAACTACTCTTGTTATTTAGATTTGATGTAAATTAAAACATTATTTAGTCATTACATTCAAAATTTACTTTAGAGGTAAAATATAAAGTAAACTAAAATAAATTATTAGGTTCTCTGGATTGCTCTGTACATTTTAAACTGTTGCATTAATGTTTTTGTTTCACTCAACTGGAAAACACATTTTTAATACTGTATTAATGACACAAATGTGGATATGTTTAAACTGTTGTGATTACAATATTGTTTATGTAATTTAGAATTCAATCATAGAAAAAATAATACATTAATTCTCAAATATATATAAAATGTCCAAACAGGAGAAAACATAACCTGTTTGCACGCTTTCTGAAAATAAAATGCCTGGGGAATCTTGTAATATTTATGTTTGGCCTAAATGTGAAGAATATTTCTGTTGTTTGATGGGTAAAGTATGCTGCACTGTGTATAAAATATTGTTGTTTAATGATTAACTTAACACGTTTGTTCCCTCATGGGACAGCAGTAAGCTTTTGGACTTGACACTAAAATCAGGGGTTCAGTTGCCCTTCGCAGACACTGCAGATAATCCGATGCTATTTCACTGTAGCAAGAAAACATACTCAAATATGAAAAGTTTTTTCATGTAACATTTTAAACAGGGAGCTTGAAAACACTATTCTTATGATAGCATTGTTACTATTTATCGTTTACAATGTTAATACAGTAAATATTGTATTTTTACCTATTAGATGATACTTGTGTTATTGAAGTGAGATTTCTTTTATGAATTGATGCTGTGATCTAACACAGATTGTAACAGCCAATAATGCTATTACTGGTGTTATTAATAGTTTTCTTCTATGAATATTCTTAAGCTGTTTTTCATATTTTATGAAATTATGCTATTTAAGATACTTTTGTTTTACTGATATTAAATCAGAATGCAACTAATTTAACCATTTGTATGTTCAAAAGTATCTGAAGTCAAATTGTTTAAAACCTGAAACGTTAGAGCATCTGTTGCTAAAGACTTTTTGAAAGTAAAGAAATCAATCTTACAGGTAAATATATATACATATACATATTAGTAACAGCATTTATTAAGTCCTTGTAACCAATATCACCTGCACTAAAGTTTAGAAGAACAAGTATATTGATTTTTTATAGCTTGAACTATGGTCTTCAACATAGAATTTTAATTTGATCCCCCTTGGTGTGGATTCCTGTGAGTGGTGAGGTGATCTCCCAGGGAAGGTTCTGTTCTTTCAGTTTCCCTCCTCTGTGATCTAAACATCCACCCACGTGTTTTGCATGTGTGGCAACTAGTAAAGGGGATGGGAGGATCCTGGTGATTGAGAGGTCCAACCCCAAAATACTACTTTGGCCTTGGAGTCCTGTAGACTGGTAGCCTTGGAGTGGCCCTTCTTGGGTCAGTCTGTTGGTTCACTTGGGCTAGGGTCAACAAAGAAGTACAAGTGTTGGATGTTCTCAACATGTGTTATGGACATTGTATCTGATGCTTGTTTGGGCATATTGCTCACAAAACCCTGGCATTACTGCAGTGTCCTTGTTTGACATTGTAGTGCATCCCTTTATAGGGGTCAGTTGGCACCAAAATTTCCTTTTTCTTTTATTATGGATCCTCCAAAAAAAAAAGCTAAATAAAATAGTGAAAAAACAGTTCATAGGTAAATGACCACATCTTGAAGATTCTGAGCAGCAACCTTCAACATCTGTAACACCTGTTGTACCTCATTTTCTTATCCTGCATTCTTTTTAAGAAAAACCTTTAGGGCAAATGTCTCCCTTTTTCATTCAGAAGGGACTTGCTAATTCTCCAAAGTCAGTAAAGAATCTTTGATCTTGGGACATATTGGTGGAAACATCCACATTTCAACACAGTGAACTCCTGTTGCATTCAAAGGCAACTGAGGATATACCTATTGAAGTAACACTTCATGCTCATTTGAATTCATCATGAGGAGTTATTTGAAGAAAGTTCCCGAGTCAGAGATTCTCGCTGTTTTCTCCACTCAAGGAGTTTCTGCAGCGAGGTGTATCTCCACTCCCAAAGATGGAATTACAATGCTGACCAGTATCCTTGTTTTAATTTTAACATCACCACATCCATCTCCCACCATCAAGGCAGGTTATCTTAATTGCAGGGTATGGCTGTACATTCAAAACTCTATCCGATGTTTCTAGCTTCAGCGGTTCCATCACACAAAGATGCCATGTCATAGTTCCTTCACATGTTCTTGCTGCAGTGGCAAGGACCATGATGCCTATGAATGTGAAATGGGGCCTCATTGCATCAATTGCAATAGCTCTCACCCTTCCTACTTTTGTTCTTGCCCTAAATGGTTGGATGATAACAAAGTGCAGCATTTGAAAACGATTCATAACATTACTTATCCTGAGGCTCGAAAGTTGCTGTCCTGCACTTCATCTCAGACGTATGCTGTTGCACTTTGTTCCACAACTACAGTGGGAGTGCATACAAATCTCTGTGCCTCCTAAAGAATCATTCTCAAAACATATGAAAAGTCTTTTGACCTCCATGGTTAAAAAAGTTGATAAATCAATTTCAACACCCATCTCTATTCCTTGCATACATTCCAATAAATCCCAAGATCCACTTCCATTGGTTCTAGGTACAGGCATTTCCTGAGATAAATCTTCTTCTCCTACCCCAAGATGCAAAACAATCATTCATTCACGTTCTCAGTCACTGGAATCCCCTTCCAACAGCAAAGACATGCCCAACTAACCCAGAGCAGGATCCATGGAGATTGATTGACTTCCCTCAAATAAGGACAGTAAGGAAGAAAGACATGGTCGTAAACAGAAGGGTTCTCCACCCAATTCACCTACATATAAATAAAAATAACCACCGTAATATAATGGAATTGTCGAGGTTTATGTTCTAATCTGAATGACATCAAAACACTGATTGCTTCCTAATATCCTGTATGCCTTTCCTTAAAGGAAACATTTCTAAAACCTGCCAATACAGTCACCTTTTGGCAGTTTTCTTTGTACAGAAAAGACAGGCTGTGTGATGGATGAGTGCATGGAGGGTTGGCTCTATTGGTTAATCAGCATGTGCCCACTCTGTCTTTGCTACTCAACACACCCTGTTTCTTTGGGTTATACCATCATTGTTTGTTCTCTCTACCTGTCACCTGGAGAGACATATGATCAATCAGACCTTGATGCTCTCATTGAACAGTTTCCTTGTCCCTTTTTAATTCTGGGGGATTTTAATGGACATCATCCCCTCTGGAGAAGTGCTGATATTGATAGTAGGGATTGCTATGTAGAGTGTATGATCTCTGATCACAACCTTTCTCGTTTCAATACTGGTTCTTCTACTTATTTTCATGAACCAAGTCAGTCCTTTACTGCTATTGATCTCTCATTTTTCATGGAGGGTTGACAATAATCCATTAGGCAGTGATAATTTTCCTATAATTTTGAGAGAAACTGGTCATGATTGATGCCACCAAACTGTATTATACTAGCAGCTGCTCAATGTATTCCTAAAACCTCAACATATTTTCCACTGTGTCCTCATCTGTTGTGAAATCCTGTCACATGGCATAGAAAGCTAAAAAATGGGCCTAGGATACTTTCTGTAGATATCCTACACTCTCAAACCATATTGATTTTTAGCAGGCCTGTGCACATGCTCGGTGGGTAATATGCCAAAGCTAGAAGGAATCTTGGATTAAGCTCACAAGCAACATATCTTCTACCACCAGTTCCAAAGTCATATGGGATAAGATTGGAAAGGTTAGTGGGCAATATAATTCTGTCCCCCCTCTCATTTTTTATCTCTGATGGCCAGGAAGTAGCTGATACCCAGAGCATCACCAATACTCTAGGTGAAAGCTTTTGTCAGGTATCTAGCACTTCTGTTTGTTGTTCCACCTTCTTAGCTATAAAGACTCAGGTAGAGTGATCACCATTTTCCTTCTGAACTGATTGTTTCTGTGACTATAATTGCCCCTTTACACTGGTGGAATTCAAACTGGCCCTTCTTCAGTCTGGCAGTACATTGGTTGTACCTGATGATATACACTATGAAATGGTGTGCTATCTGTCTCCTGCTATTATTTTGATTGTTTTTAACTGGATCTGGCAGGAGAATGTTTTTCTTGATGCCCGGTGCCAGGCTATTGTCATACCTTTCTCTCAGCCTGGGAAGGATCCCAAGATTCCTTTAAACTACTATCCAATTACTTTGATGAGCTGTCTCTGTAAGAGGTTGGATAACGTTGCTGTATGCACTGGTCAGCCCATCCCACCATGGCTTCTTTAGTCCCCAAATGTGATCTGTCTTTAAGTCATCTGAGAAGACACTCCCGATTGGAAATACTCTCTGCAATTTGCTGAATATCTTTAAATACAGACTGCTTGAAATCAGGTGACTGTGTGGGCTCTTCCATTATTTGTTGTGGTTTTGGTGATATGTGTGCACAATCCCCTCTTCAGCTTCTGTGTTCACTGCTGAACTATATGCCATTTTTCTTGCCCTGGATCACATAGAAGCTAAGCAGTACTATAACTGCACTATTTATACTGACTCGCTTAGTTCACTACTGGCCCTGTAATTGCTTCACATTGGTTCTTACCAACATTCAAAATCAGTTGGCCCATTTCTCTTTAACATCTATTTCTATCCAGTTTTTCTGAATACCAGGCCACATTGGTATTTGCAGGAATGAGCTTGCAGCTAATTCTATCTGCTCTGGCAGATTTAACTTGTTTTCTTTTACCTGGAACTGATGCACCAGTGTGTAGTCTGTGTGACACTCAGGTCACGATAAGCCATTATTTTACTTTCTTGTCATCGTTATGACTTTCAACGATAGTACCATTTTAAACATGTTCTGTTCCAACGTTTGTCTATAACATAAACCAGTGTTATTGGTGATGGTAACACTGTCTGCCTTGGAAATGTTTTTAGTTTTGTAAAGGACATTAATCTTTTTAATGCCATTTAAGTTTTCAATTTATACATTAACCCTTTTTTACTGTGGTTCCCTTTTAAGAATCACAGTCCATCTAGTTCAATGTGAAATAAGAAAATAGCTGTAACATTAAATAACTCAAAACCAAGATTGGAAAGGCCATCTTCAGATGACTAATGCTGCTGTTTGAACTACCCTTTAGTCATCCTGGCAAAGTTATTATTATAATTTTGCTCCATGTCTTTTAAAACCTTTTTATTGCTATCCTTTTTGAAAATGGGCATAACATCAAATAACTCGGAACTAGGACTGGAAAGGCCAACCTCAGGTGACTGATGCTGATTTTTATACTTACCTGTTAGTCTTCCTGGCTAGTTATGATAGTTACAGTTATGCTTCAGAAAGCCCTTTATATCTTGTATTACTGTAGTTTTTCTCTTGACATTGTGGACTAGATGTATATATTTATTTTATACTGTTTATGTATTGTTTGTTTTGTTTTAAGTTAATTTTCTTTTCTGAATTTTACTAAATTTATTTTCATTTTAACTTTTTCCCAGATGTTTCGTGTAGATAGCATAGCTGCTTTGTGTCATAAAACACTAAATCAACCAACAAACCATTTAATTTGATCATTTACAGTTGGTCACAATTACAATGAACTATTAAACAGATTATGTGAAAAACAACCCTTGTGTTTCATTTGTGTGATTGCTTGGAATATTTGGCAGTACTTTATTTCAACATAAGGATATTTTACTTCAGTAATTTTCAAAACTACATAAAGTCCAAACAGGCGAAAAAAATAACCTGATTGCATGATTACACTGATGTTATTTTCAGAACATGCTAAATTCTGAGTTACAAATTTAAAGTGTACTAGACATAGGGAGCTCTCAATGCATTTTCTTAATAAATTAAAGCAATGTTCAAAAAACTTCAATAATGTTCTCTTACCAACTTTTAAAGGAAATGTGCACAGTGTTTTTGGTATGAACATAATATGGAAAGTGATATATATTAAGTTAAATAAACAATGTTTATTTTCAGTTGAGAATTATTAGACTGATTACTATTTGGTTTAATTTTTTAAATATCCCATACAATAGTTTCATAAATGTTTGTTGCTTTAAAATTTAAACTGAGACTTAGGTTCTATAACATAGATTCATTGGCACATACATGTCAGTTTGGTTATTTTAATGTTTGATTTTTTCACTTCCAGTAGATGGAAGAAAAACTATGATTTTAGTTGTTTACACCAGGCCTGCATCTTTAGCCATGGCATAAAATTTGGTGTTATTGTCATTCAGTAGTTGATTTGGAGAATCAAATTCCACTATTTTTCCTCTTTCAAGTACCATAATTCTGTCAAAAAAAGGAAATATTGCTTCATAATGTGGAAGAAATTGGAAAAAAAAAATATTACAGAATATTTAGAAATATATAACACAATAGGATGAAACACAGGTAATAAAATGGTCTTAAACTACATTAAGAGTTCAAACAAAAATTATTTTTCAAAGATGGATAAATATAATGAAAATATTCCATCAATTATCTTCAAGTTAGCCAAGTTATAAAAAGGAACAGAAACATTTTTTTAAAAAATTGGTTGCTCATGTAGTTAAAAGCTTGTCCATTTATATAATGTGTCAATTCTTTTACTGTTCTTTATTTCAAGACTATTGAAAAGAGAAAACTTGAAATGCCTATTGAGAACTTTATTTTTAAATCAAATACTGATTTACCATACCAGTTTCTTATAATCAACACTGTTAAACATACTTCTGAAATGTTTACTGATATATTGGATAAACTGTTTCATAGTTGATGATAAAAGTAAATTTTTATAGACATCAAAATAAAAAGGCACTATCACAAAAGAAATGCTTTGTTCTGGAAATATTACATGAAGACTGAAAACTAATCTTAAGCAATACGTTAAAAACGAATTTCAGCAGTATTTGGATACTTTTTACTTTTCCATTATCATGCATAGAATTACAATATGTGATGTAGAGAAATATATATGCAAAAACGGCTGGTTTGGGTTGAGAAAATATTTCACATAGAAGAAAACAACATTCGAAACGTTGTTTGCTCTTCTATGTGAAATATTTTCTCAACCCAAACCAGCCATTTTTGCATATATATAGAATTACAATATGGTTTTTAACTACAGAATAAGATAATTTTTCCTACATTTTGCCTAAATATTTAATATGCCCTTCAGGAACAAATGGTGTCTTTTTACACTACAGTTTGTTGATTATTAAAAGTAATTTTACTGTGAAAGCTCTCAAAGAGAGTGGTTCTGGGTGCATCTTTGAGATGGGTTCACATTTTTTATAAATTTAAGTGAAATACAGCATCTTTAAGTCTCCATACTAGCTAGTACGAAGGTCTATGTGCTGGAAGTAAATTCAGTATAAATCAGGGAAGCCACATTCTCAGCATCATTAATTAAGCAGTTGGTTACCTTTTACATCTGCTATCACTTGTTTATCTTTCAAGTGCGATACAAATGATTTCATCTGCTATTCTGTAGGTAATTAAAGCATCATGATAATCAGCAGATAGGATCACTTTGAAAGCAGCTACAAGCATAATACTGTACACAGCTTACTGCATAATAGCTACCAAGGTGGTTCTAAATGGTTCCTGAATACTTCCGTGTGTCATTTGGAGACTTCCATACTTTTTGTGCTTGGTCTTTGACTAGTGATGCACTGATGGATTTCAGTCACTTCACCACTTCAAATCACTTTTTTTGCAGCCCCAATACTAAAAAGAGTGTGGGAAATGCTGCTTTTTCAGCAAATAAAAATGTCAAAGAATTTTCAGCTAAAATTAAGAAAAACCAGACTGGGTAATTTGTTTTAATTTAGCAAAAATATCCACCCTCTTGTTTGTAAGGGGCCTGTTAAAATAAGTTTGCTGCATAAGAGTAATTCTTTATTTCTTTTGATAGTAAGTTTGCTAAATTAAAAGAATGATTAATATATACATATAATTTCAAGTTAAATAATCTACTGCTTACTCAATAGGTGATCTTATTACCTATTAAAGAATTTTCTACATCAAGAGTATTTGAAAATATTGTCTATAAATTAATAAAATTATGTCTAACCTGTCATAATCTAAGATGGTGTTGAGTCTATGTGCTATTGTTAACACAGTACTGTCTTTGAACTCTTTTCTGATAGCAGACTGGAGAAAATCATCTGTTTCCAAGTCCACAGCAGCTGTTGCTTCATCAAGCACCAATATTTTTGTTTTTCTCAATAAAGCACGAGCCAAACACACAAGTTGCCTTTGACCAACACTGTCATGTAATACAAAATGAAAACACAAGTTAGTTGATTATCAATAGAGGAGAGAGTTTATGCTGTTTATGTTCTTTAGTTTTAAAGAATGTTTTTCCACAAAAACTTTGGAATATCAACCTCAAAAATAAGGAAAAATAGAAAAAGTTATCTGAATAGCAACACAAACAAACTAAAGTAAACTAAGAGAGGATTGGATTAGGTGTTTATAATCATCAAAAAACTGACAGTGATAGCCTTATATCACACTTAATGAGGAGAATGGTTAGACTATTGGACAAAAATATAAAAGCAGGGTAGGAGTAATCTTCAGTTAAGATGTTTTATTTTTCTAACAGGGTGCTCAGCCTTTGGAATAAGTAGCCTTCACATATGGTGAATGCAACTAATTTAGGAAAAGGCTTGTTAAGCATTTTAATAATCAATTCAATGTGTTATCTTTAATCAAATGTTTAATTTAGTTGATGGGGATGGTCTACTTTGACCAAAAGGTCTGTCCTTAAATTATATGTAAGACAATATAATAACACCAATTTTTATTATAGGTCTTTTTATATAACACTATTATGCTTTTCTCCAAATATGTATGAAACACTTCAAATCATTTTGACAGTGAGCTTTACAGTGACTTCAAATAAAATATGTATAAGGTGGATTTTAGAAGTAATTTTTAAAACCATTACTGTATTTTCTCTGTCATGCACAGAATCAACTGCCTTACATCTATGATATTCTTACTGTATTGTGTAATTAGCATGTCACATCATTATTGTTTTTAATAACCAGCATCATCAGAGTTAATATAAATAGCAATTCTGTATAACTTTACAATCTTTTATATCCAGATATCAAATAAAATAATTTTCTGTTTATGCAAAAAGTAACTTCAACAAAATAAGAATGAACAAAAGAAAGACTTAAGTGTTTGATAAAGCCAATATTAAAGTACAACAAACTAGCAGTCTTATATCCATATATATATTTTTTTATTTCCAAAGTTTATTTTTCAAGGAATGGTACAATATGAGAACATAACTTTATGCTGACAGTCATCATACCTAAGATTACCTCCTCCTTCAGCTACTTGATATTCTAATGCACCATCCAGAGAAGAGACATATGATTTAAGGTGAGACAGTTCCAGGACTTTCCATAGTTCATCATCTGTGTGCTCATTTAATGGGTCAAGGTTTATCCGAAGTGTACCCGTAAATAACACTGGATCCTACAATTTCATAAAAATGTGTGAAGTTAATAAAATCTTTTATATCCTGATAATTGTTTCTACAGCTCTTGGAAGTGGTACAAAATTATTTTAAATTATAAAGATTAAAAAAAAGAAGCCAATGTTTAAAGGAAGGCTTAGTGTAGATGTATGTTGTTCACTATCAAACTGGAGTCTTGTCTCCAAACAGATGGAAGTCATCCACTGGAAATTTCAACCTGAAGATATTAATCTTGTAAGCTTTTCTTAATTATTATATTTCAATAGTAACATTAATAATATTATAATGGTAATCTGTCAAAAGTATTAGTTGTTATTAAAATCTAAAAAAAATATTTAATAATCGCTAAATAATAATTACTTTTTACCATATACTTAACATTCTAGAAGTGAAAGACAGCAAAATTCCTCTATTCATTTATCAATACTTTGATACAATTTTTTTTATTTCTATACACTCAATATTGACAATTTATAAGTAATGCTTATATTATAATACTTAAAACTTTTCATAATTTAATTTTCAAGGTTTCACATTATTCTTAAACTCAAATTTCTAATATGGATTAGTTAATGACACACCTGAGGAATAACAGTCAACTTGGCCCTTAAGTCATGTAATCCTATGCTTGCTATGTTTACTCCATCAATAGTTATGAATCCATCCACTGCTTCAATGATTCGAAAAAGGGAAAGTATCAAAGATGACTTGCCAGCACCTGTTCTTCCTACAATTCCAATCTGGCCAAAAAGTATTTTTTTAAGGTAATTCTTTTGCAAAAATCAACTTTAGATTTGATGAAACCTAAAACTCACAGGTTACAAACATGATATTTCTTATCAAACTAGTAGAAAGAAATGTTATTTACATGTTTTTACTTAATAATCATGTTTCAGGTTTTGTTTAAGCTCAAGCGTGTATGAACATTTCCAATGCATCACTATGTTACCTTTTCTCCAGACTGAATGTCACAAGTTATACCATGAAGTACGAGATCCAGACCTTGACGATACCTGGTGGTGTAACTTTCCATGTGTATGTTTCCTTTTGCAGGCCAAGAGTCATCAGGAACTGTGGAGTTTATGTGCCATACAGCCTAAAGCAAATCAAGAGAGTTAGTTCTATAAGCAAAACTCAATAAATTCATAATTGTGAAAGGATATTTGGCTGTCAGTTCTATGAGGTGATACTCAGTACACATTAACAGAATAAAATGCTCCAGAATTTATTATAACATGGAGCTGGACACAAAATGTGAAGTTGGAAAACTATTTCATGCAGTGGAACTTAAATTTATGTGCAACTTGGATTATAAGGTTTATCATTAAAATGAAGCAATCAATGAACACAATAATACAATAAAGTTTATTAATACAATATTTTATACCATCAAATCAAAATTCTGGTGATTAATTTCATTTAGCTCTGTCAATTCAAATCTTTCAAAAATGTCTTTAAAAGTTAAAGTAAAAGCTACCTTGATGAAAATTAAAGTCATTATATGCATGTCTCTGGATTTATATTCTTGAACCATGCCTGGTCTGCTGATTTTAGGTGTATCTTTGAAATAGTTCCATATAATGATTTTCCAATTTCTTTTGTATTGAGTGTATCAAGTCATACACTGAATCTGAGCCTTTTGACTTATTTTTCTTGCATGCTTCTGGGAATGTACCCTTAAACCATGTCTATTCTGTGGCTTTTGAGGCATTATTGGTTTTTGTCTCTTTTTCTTGAGTCAAAGGAGCACTGATGCCATAGACTCTCATTCTAACAGCAGTGGCATGCTGCAATACAAGGTATTGGTTTTCAATATCTACTGACACTCTGTCTCAGTTGAGAGATTTTAACACAAGACATGTACCAATGAGACATTCTACATCTGCACTAAGTGGTTTTGCCACCACAAGCCCTGCCAGAATTGTTGTAACATTTCTGTATTTATAAGATGTTACAAGAAAATAAACTAACTCGGACAAGATCATTTTGTGAAGATCCGCAGTATTTCCATGCTAAGGTATTTCTTCATATTTGAGAGTTCTGTCACAGTGATCAAATAACTTCGAACATCTTTCAGATTAACTGAATTCTGCAGAGTGGTAAAAGACTCCATAAGCTGCAAATGTTCAAAAGCTGCTAAACCTTGAGTCATGGATTCAATGAGGAAGTCAATTAATTTATTAATGGCAACATCAACAACTCACCTGTTTTACACGTAAAAATGGAGGTCCTTGTATTGGTTTGTTCATTTTTTAAATAAGTTGAATTCCTTTCAACATCACATTTTTATTCTGCTGAGTGATGGCCTGGACCCATTCACCAATTAAACATTTCCTATATTGTAAATATATTATCTAAATAACAAAGGAAGCATATTTTGCCCTCATCAAGGTGTGCAAGAAAGCCACATGTAGCCTTTTTCTCTGATTTTTGAATATAGAGGATGATCACCTGCTAGGAAACTAAAACAGGAGTTACCAATACAAAAGAAACCTCTGTCCACCTATTCTCAAAAAGCCTTAAGGATTGCAAGTAGTCAGCATTTATTTGCTTCAACGCTTTCTTTATCTCAGGCCTGACATGGAACGTGCTAAGACCTATCAGACACTAAAATGTTTGTCCAACTTCAGCAACTAAGCAACTTGTTGGCTGTCATAAGATTACATTTATGAACCCCCACACCAAATCTTTAACAAAGAAACAGAGTACATTTTTCCTTGATTGGCATCCTTCATTTTAAACTCAGAAAATACCCAAAAACCAGTATTCTCTTCTATCTTTACAGAAGTGCCATCCATGACCAGGGAGAATGTATACATACAGATATGCCTAGTTGCTGCCAATTAAATTGTCATGGTTCAGGCATTTCTAACAGCATCAAGAACTTTTTTTGTACCACAGCTGCAAATGTTACTGGTGCCTGAAAGATAAAGCATCACAAGATTTTTGCCATTACATAAATTGTATCTATATGTATTTGGTCCACAGTACCATCACATCTAAGAGACAGCAATGAAGTACCAATAAACAGCTTCTTGGCAAGACATTTCCTGTCACTTTCCACTATACCATGGAGAAAGTTCTTCTAAGTACTTTGTGTTAGATACTGAAAGTCAATCTTGGCCTGATGTACATTTTCCATATTGTACAGCAACTTCACTCACTCACAACCATTCTTGTTAGAAATGTGTGCACACTAAGTGCAAGTTTTTTTACATCTGCATATGTGTAGAAAGATAAAGAAATCCACTTTAACTGCGAGCTTTTCATTTGCCTTTGACATTACTTTTATTAGAGAAAATATTTCTATGGGCATCAAGAATTAATATTTTATTTTTTTTACACTTTCTGTGGTTAGAATAGTTTCAAATGCATCTTAATTGTTTCATTCTGATATCCGGCACAATCATTTTGTGCAAATGGAAGTACAATGAGTTTTCTTTGAAAACATTTGACTGTTTCCATAGGTTTGTAACACACACTACACTTTACAAAATGTTGGCCATTTTGATAAAAAATATTCAAAGACAATTTTTGTTGGAGCATGTGTGTATCACTTGACAAACTTGGAATCACTTTTCAATCTCTCATCTGATGTGGATAAATTCAGTGACATAGAAACAGTTCTCTCAGGATCTTCAGTGACTATGCAATATGCAATTTTCTATTTCTTTCTTCTGATTATTTTCAATATCGGCAAGATCCTATAAGAACACTGGTAGTTTGGCTGCTTTGACAGAAGTATTTCTATCAGTTCTTGTGTCAGCAATATAAAATACTTGATTTTTTTTCAGCAGGTATACAGGAAAGAGAGACTGAGATGTTTA
This sequence comes from Carcinoscorpius rotundicauda, assembly GCA_011833715.1. Taxonomy (NCBI): domain Eukaryota; kingdom Metazoa; phylum Arthropoda; class Merostomata; order Xiphosura; family Limulidae; genus Carcinoscorpius; species Carcinoscorpius rotundicauda. The sequence continues at coordinate 57,937,184 of CM022395.1, forward strand.
GTTGGCAGGTCTTGGTAGTAGTGTTGGATGTTATAAGTCAGAGTTCCAGGGAACTTTGTTTTTATTGGACTCTTTCATTTTCATCTAATATAGTCAAACAAACGTTGCAAAATAGATTTCATATATTCAGTCATAACACATTTTGAGCTTGTGTTTAACAGAGGCAGCCATTAGATATTTGTGAGGAAGAGGGGTTAATAGATAATAAATTGCTATTATATGTTTAAATAATTTTGGTAATGACTTGTGATCTTAAATAAATAATTTATATGATGCTATTGTAGAATTAAACTCTTGAACTAAAGGAATGCTGATTTATGTCTTATGTAAGGAGTCATGATGATTTTTGCAAAAAATTCTGATGACCTGGCAATGTTTTCATGTTATTGCTAAGAAATGAGGTTTTAAACTATTTTTGTTAAACTGTAGTTTTAAACTTTTAGACATGGACTGATGGATTCATTGAATATAATACACCATATTATTATATTTTAAATATTACAACTGTATAATTATTTTTACAATAAACAAGCTCAGTATAAAATGCTATTTATATTAATTAAAATGCAGTGCTTGCCAAATTGAAGTTCTAAGAACTTGAAATCATTAATGGACGAACTTGCTGCACAATGTAATTGTGTCCATTGTGTACTCAGTAACAGACAACAAGAAATACTGAAATTATGACAAGTAAAACCTGCATAATTTTTAAAATTTAAAATATCAGGTTATCAACATATTACACATTGCTGTAACATTGTGTAGACAATAGGTATAACTGTGCCTAGAGAAACTGTGCTTAAACACAGAAAATCATAGTATTATGAGACCTAAAATCATGTAGACCTAGCATTTTCCAAAGTTATAAGAGTAAAAATGGCCTAGAATGAATGTCAGAGTATCTTAAACCAAATGGTTTCCAAGAGTCTCTGCCTTTTAGGTTGTGATAACTTTCCATTTGTATAATGGAAAATATGCTGAACATAAATACTGAAATAAACTTTGACAAATAAACAAGGAGATATCTAGTGAAGTAGTTCTGTGATTCAACACTAAAACAGTATAAAAGTAAAGAGTAAAAAGCTGTATGATACTCGAATAAACTTACAGAAAAAATACTATATGGCATAATATTAAAGTAATACAGATGAACTTGTGTGATGCAACATTAAACTGGTTTTAATGTTAAGGGAAAACAAATGTTCAGTATTGTCTATTACGGATTCCTAGTTACGTGAAGAATTACTTTACTGTACAAAACTACATTCAAACAAAATAAAATAAAATAAGTAATATTAAATTAACAAAAACTGAAGTGAAATAAGTGTGTGGTGCAGTAGTAAACAAGTGAGACTCAACAACATAAACTCATGAAAATTATCCATTGAACATTTTTAGTAAGGTTAAATAAATTAAAAGTCCTAGTTTTGAGAAATAAGCCTCATCACTACTGAATATTCCAGATATGATGTGGCTGATAAAATTGTTATACACTCTAACTTTTACCCAAAAATTCTTTTAATAAATTTAATAAAAAACACTCACATATCTTGTTAAAATTATGTGATAACGAACTATGAGTACCTTGCATGAATATTTTTCTGCATGTAAACCAATACTTAAAAAAAAACAAAAAACGTAGAATAACTTTTAAGTTTCAATTGTACATAATCAAATATAACAAATTACACTGAATTAAAGCAAAGGATAAAATGCTTGGTTATTTACACTACTTTAGCTACAAATTAATAATGTAATGGGAATCTAAAGAACTTTTATTACCATAATGGTTCTGTAAAGACAATGAGATTTTATGTAGAGACAAAAATCAGCTTATCTGGTGAAACTAGTCGGAAAAACATATAAATGTTCACATACAATAGTAGAAAACTGGTTCACCTTTTCATGAGCAATTTTTATGATTATTTTTTCATTACAGAAATTCTTGTACTTTCAGTGGAATAAAGACATAACAGAACTTTATAAGGAGAGCTTTACTGATCTTACTTACCTCTGTTGGGATTTGAGAATATTCTAAACACCTTTCAACAGCTACAATGTTTGTTTCAAGGCCAGTGCTAGCTCTTACAAGCATGTTTAAATTTCCTGTTATCTGCAAAAATGAAAAAGTACAGAAGATTCTGTAGTGACAATTTCTTACAGAAATACAGTGTTGTAAAACTGTGTCAGTTAGAAAATTACACATTGTATAATAACTTAAGTACTTTAAACACAATGTTGTACAGATAAAGCAAAGTACCTTTGATACAAAAGTCCTGAGTTTCCCACTACTTTCCTTTCTACACATAATAAACAATCTGCCAAAACAATCAACTTTTAATAATAATGTGTTTGGAATAACATTTAGTTTTAGCCAAGAATTATACACAGTGCTTTATACTTATTTGAATATGCAGATTGCTTTTGTAATGGTTAGTGAGGGAATTACATACTTAAAGGTGAATTTTCAACAAATTTAATAATTGCCTTTTGTTAGGTATAATTCCTGTGTGGTTGCCATATTTTTAAACACTTTAGTTTTTGAGTAAACAATGAAACAAAATATGCAGGTCCTTGAACCTAATTTCCTCTTGGTCGTTCGGCTGTTTCCATGTTTTACAACTATGATATAATAGTTGCCAAACACACTTCGTTGTGTGCCAACCAATTTGTTCCTTTCAGTGCTGGTGTTTTATGTAAATCTACACCTTGCATGAACATACGGAATATGTCATATACATTATACATTTATGGTAAATATTAAATTAACTATTCATATTGCTACATCTAGTTTGATTTTATAGACAGAATTATGATGTATAGTTGAAATTCATTTTATTATAAGTCATAAATACCCAGTACAATGATTGTGGAAGGGCTGAGTATTAGTTACCATAGTCGGCAAGGTATAAACAAATAAAACCCAGTCTGTGATACCAATAATTTATAAACACCAGGCAGGTTTTGAGATACTTAAAATCGCACATGAAATAATACAGGCCATATTTGTTGTCATGACTTAAGCTTACCATTCTTCCACTGGAGGTATGACTGACTTGCAACTGGCCTGGGAGCTATCAGTATCACTCACAGTTCCACTACTTTTACTTGTGGAACTATCCTCATCATTAGAACTTGTCAGATCTGTGTTAAAAGTAACTGTTCCAGGTTCTTTCAGAGTTGGTTCGAATTGATATGGCGTTACTCGACACTGTTCAGAACACAAAGTCAAAACAGACTCTGCCTCTGTTTCTCCGTATGCACTGGCCATGTTTAATTACATTCAATGCACTGGCGTTGGCAGTTTGTTTGGCAACTATTACGTCTCAGTACTTTTCCTAGCAGATAAAGTAAAAACTACAACATTCAGATTGCCACTCGAAAAGGGCTCTTTCTGTACCAAGTTCTATGTTTCATTTAGTAGCACATATTTTTTTATAAAAAATGTGAACCTCCAAAATTGATCAGTATGAGTAGTTCTTTTGATTGCAAAGTTTTCTTTTTCTGTAAAATTCATCTTTAAAACATGGATTATTTTAACTCATTTTATATAACATTGGCCCATGAAAATCAGTGAATCTTGAGTTCAAGTCTTGGTGATAGCAAATTTTTGAATGTGCTGAATGTATTATATTTTTACCAAACATCCTTGTGATCTATTTCATTTTATAAGTCATATCATACTTAGCATATACAATGCAAAACCCATAGATTCCAGTGAAATGGTCAAAGATATACAACAATGATGTCCCCTGCAATAGTACACTCTCTAACATAAAACTAATATAGTTCTAAAGTTAACTAGGATAACAAACAAGGCAACCACTAGAGGTGAGTACATCATTTCTTAGTGTAAAACATATTAATAACAGAACTGAGTGGCCATGAAGCTTTCTCCATTTACTCAATCCAGTGTCAACAGGTTTACAGGAACAATACAAACAAGAGTGTAAAGATAGAAAAGTTTGCAATAAAGTATAATAACACCACAACAATATACCAACTTAAATGTGTGTTATCATGCAAAAACCAAAGATTAATGGTACCCTACAATAAAAAGAAATTACAGTGATACATTTTGTACTAGTAGTAGTGTTGCAAAGATGGGCTGAAAAAGAAAGAGGACTTGTACCAAAATTATATGCACTAATCTGGAAAAGATTAATAGTTATAGTGCTAATATCCTTTCTTGTTGCAAATAATATGAAAACTGGAATAACAGTTTATAAAATATGGGTAAATGTTACTATATAGAAATTAATGGCTTAGATAAACTTACAACTGAATTATTATCATAAAAACCAGCACAAAAAATACTTGCATGAGTGAGGTTTATGCGATCCCATGCAGAAGTAGGGAGTAAAAAAAAAAAACTTTACTATAATATTTCATAATTAAAGTTTACAACTGAATGTTGGTCATAAAAATATCCCAATCACAAAATTGTTATAGGAATTAATGTAGAAAAACCACTCCATTTACTAGCATACTTTCATATGACTGAATCATCTTAATTTACTTTTTTGTTGTTTATTTTACAGCTCCTAAAACAACCAAGTGATACTTACAGTAAGAGCATAGCTAACAGATAAGCCTACAAGTCCAGGACTCAGTGTTTCTCTAGTTAAAACAGCAAAAAGTGCAGAAAAGAAAACAATGCAATAGCCTAAAAATTCCAGTCGAACTGAAAGCCATCTGCAAATTATTAAAATAAATCACACTATAAAGCAGTAATAAAGACTAACAAAAATCTAGACAAATCATTCTTTATTTACATCACAAAACATAATTATGCTCTATAGTTTTATTATGTGAAGTAAACATGTCATTAAGTAAATTAAGTCTTTTTTTTCCTTACATAACATTTTTCACACTAACATGAAGTTTGTAAAATTTACAAAATAGTTCAAGATAGCCTCATATAAAATAAGCACTTATATGTAGCTAATATAAGGTGGAAAAGTCACTCCCTGAACAGTAATAAATCTGGATAGATACATCCTTCGGCATCATACATCACAGCTCAGTTAAATTAAAAGATCTGTAGGTGCTTTTGATTTACATATATAATAAGATAATGCTACATGTAAAACCTCCCATATATATATCTATACCTGTTTGCAACAACGCTAGGAAAGTAGCACATGTGGTTAACATCTACACGTCTGTTAGATTCCTCAATGAACTGTTTAGTAACTCCATAGGCTCTAATGGAGCTTGTTCCAGTAACTGTCTCGGAAAAGTGAGTGTAGATGGGAGATCGTGAGATTGATTCTAGTCTTCTTAGTTGTCTTGTTGTGGGAATGTAAAACCTCTATAAAACAGATATATGAGTAATAAGTAAACATCACCAGTATATCTGAATTACATATAAAATACTGATGCAAAAAAACAAAGAAAGTATACCAAAGAGGCTAATATCATGTGTAACCAGCCTGTGCATTAATGCATGCTATGCTGCTACATGCCTCCTTATGGAGAGTTAGATTACAGATGATGTTATTAGAAACTTGTCTCTAGGCTTCAGCTATTCCCTGTTGGTTGTTGGATTACTTTGTTTCTTTATTCTTCTTTCCAAATGATACTAGAGATGTTCTATTAAAGAGAATATGTCAGGAGAATGAGCTGACCATGGTAGAAATTAATGTTGTTAACTTGTATGAACTGCTTTACCACGAGGTGGGATCTGGTACTGTTGTGTTGGAACAAATTACCCTGGGTTGGTGAATAAGTGGCACAACATTTAGGCACACAATATAAGCCTTGAAGCTCCCACCCTTCTGGAATTGACAGATTTCAATGTGTCTTGCATACAAATCATCATGAAGTAGCCCTCCATCAATAAGATGTGATGTACTCTCTTGATGCTTGTGACTCTCTCTAATCAGTTCTACCAAATACCATTTAAAGTTCTTTGTCTATTTATTTATCTTAGAACTGAATTGTTCCAGTGACCTTATAATGGTCACTTTTAAATTCTTGAACTTTCTTGCATATAGGGTGCAATGAAATTCCCATTTGCAGCATTCCAAATTCCTTTTTTTACTGTTATGCCATAAGTATGATCCAGGTGACTTTCCTCTCTAGTTACTGTCTTAGAGTTGTACTGATGTACTTTTATATACTTTGCAAATGGGTATTCCGTGACACACGCTTATAGCATTAAAATGAATTTTCACACAATCATGAGTTCCATTTGCAACACCATGTTTCACACTCACATTGAACATAGCCTACACCAAGAACATAACATGTAAGTTTAAGATTCATTCATGTAAAAAGTAACAATATGTTCTGTTGGTATACTTTCTTCTGGAATTCAGCATATATACATATTTGTATAACTCAGTGCATTAGTAGAAACTCTTTACACTTCACTTTACTATAAAACTGCTATATATTTATTATAATATATAGAAAACTTAACAAGTAACATCACAACTGACTACCTAGCCAAAAGCTGGTTATGATGTGATACTATGATAAGGGGGGACTAGTTAACTTCACTAAGAACCTTATTACAGACAAGAATGACAGACCTTTGGGTGTTACACTGAAGTTTCAATTTGTTTAAAATCTAAAATGGTACATGTTCTATAATTTCAGCTACTTTTCTCTCATTTCAAAGCCCTCTGTTCTCCAAGTATAGTGTCTGACATCAGTAACAACTTCAAAATCCCCATTATCATGTTTTAATTCTGTTCCTTATGTGTACACCTGGAATTCTTTTACTTGGAACCAATGTACTCTATTTCGTTATATCATACAAGTTAAAAGTTATAAAATTCACATATTACTAATTTCACTGTAAAATACCAACAAACCACAGTAATAACAGTATTGACTTCACACATGAAACAATGGGGAGTTTACCTGAATTAGATAATACAATCCTCCAAGAGGAATCATTACTATCAAGATTAGTGGTGTCTCCAAACAGATTGCTATGAATGCAACAGAAGCCCGAAACACTTGAACTAGTAGCATGCGGACATTAAAACGAATGAGAAGATCATTTGTGTCGACATCTCTTGAGAAGCGATTCAGGATTCTACCAATTGGTGTAGTATCAAAAAAAGACATTGGACACAGAATGATGCGATTAAGCATATCATCATGGAGAATTTCTGATCCATGCAGAGTAGCCAAGTTTAAAACCAAAGTGGCAATAAAGATAAAAACAGCTGTAAGAAAGGTTGAATGTTAGAAATTCAGAAAAATGATGAAAGAAAGCAAACACCAAGTTCATATTCTCAGTTAATTTTCAATATTTGTTACCATTAATCCAGTTAGTATTAAAATCAATGTTTGCCAAAAATTATTCATCAAAAAAGAAGTTTTTAAGCTTTTAAAAGACAATGGAACTTGCATGTATAATATTTTGTAGAAATAATAGAATAGATATAAATGTTAGGAAGATAACATTAATAATGTTAGCAATATTTTAATCATAAAATTGTTAAAGTACTGTTAATTATAGAAGTAACATATTATGTTTATATTAATCTAATTTTATAAATTTATTTGTAAAAAAATGTTCTCCAGGAGATATAAGATTATTTATATAATTTCTTTTAATGGTTATTCATACAGTTAAATCTTCATACAGAAATCCCAAATAGAGATTAAAGTGTCTCAGTAGTAGTGTACAAAGGTGTGTATATGTATTAAACCTTCCTAAGCTGTACCTCATAGCTAAAGATGTACAAAGCTCATTTGGTTAAAATTACATAGGAATGATGTGTATGGGCTGATGAGAGCTTATGCTATTTGAAAATGAATTACGCAGGTGATCACTGTAAGGAATTTATTATTTAAAATGAGCAAATGTTTCATATTTTTTTTCTTGATTACAAGTTTTTTAATAAAATCAAACATTTTTTTCCTACAGTATTAAAAATTATCCTCCTAAATTAAAACAGTACCCTAAACATTTTAAACAACACAAAGTAAGGACAGGAACACTTTCTTCTTTGTCACAGTTTTAAAGAGAGATGAAAACTTCCTTGATACTTTAGTGAATCTTCAACTCAAGACTGTATATGGTTCATAACTGAGGACACTAGAAGACAGTCTCTTCTCATCACTATTATATTCTACATCTAACAAAATTACACAAAATATGTTCATATCCTATATGCATCTTATTAGGTAACTATAATTTAGTACTAATAAGAAACAACCTCATACACTAAATTTGTTATTTTTCAGTGGCATTCCACTAAAACTCTATTGACTTAAATAACTAATTCTAATCAAATTTATGTATATAACATATTAAATAGTAAAGCTTATTTTTGAAATAATTAACTGTTATCTGTTAAGAAAAGTTCTATTTAAATTACAGATTGAAATAACAAAAGACTAAAAAAATTAAAATTTATAATTATAGGTACCATCCTTTATTCCTATTTATCTCTGGCCATAGTTGTTCGATGAGAAAAGTTCATTAACCTTTCCATCAGTGTATTTGGTGGCTTTGATAAGTATTTGTACAGAGTAGATAGATTCATATTAGATGTTATTTATCCACAACCTACAAATGTGCTTTTTTCATATTGTTCAAAAAGAGTCAATACGTTATCCTATCCATGTGGGCAAGGTTCTTCCAGTTTCCCTACTGTACATATGATAGCAGATATATTTTAAGCTGGTAAACATCACTGGATACAAGACACTCATCTTCAAACTACAAACATGTTTTGGTAAAACAGTTGGCTTTATTACATTGTACAGTAGCATACTAAAATTTTGAAAGTTGGCTTTTAAGGACTGGACCTGTAATATAATTGGCAGTTGAGATGAAAGTAATCTTTTTTAGGTTGTCTTTGGAAAACTGTCTTTTCTTTTTCCTTCATTTATTAATGTTTATGTTGGAGTTGTAATGCTAATGTTTGCTTGTCATAGCATGTGAAAATTGGATGTAAAAAGCTGGACAAACAATAAGTGATTTTAATCCATCTTTTTACATCAGATTTTCACATGCTGTGATAAGCATATATTAGCATCACAACTCCAACATAAACACTGATAAAGAAAGAAGAGGAAAAGACAGTTTTCCAAAGACAACCCAAAAAGATTACTTTCATCTAAACTGCCAATTACATTACAGGTCCAGTCCTCAAAAGCCAACTTTAAAGATTTTAGTACACTACTCTACTAATTGCACTTTTCTGGAAGATATGATGGGAGTTGAAGTTAAGAAATGAAAGTGGCCACCTTAACCTACACAGACAGTGATATGTAAAAGTAAATACATTATCTTGGTGTTACATATACTCTATTCAAAATTTTTTAATATAAAAATTTTTGTAACATTCTCTACATAAGCAAACACAGACACAAAAATATGGTGTTAAGAAACACTTATAAAGAAGAACCTTATATAAATTCATGCCAACGCCTATTGCCCTCCACTAGTATAGTGTTAGGTCTATGGATTTATAATGCTACAATCAGGGATTCGATTTCCCTTGGTGGGCTCAGCAGATAGCCTGATGTGGCTTTGCTGTGAGAAAACACACACACACACACACCAACACCTATTAGTGTAATACTTACTTTCCCCCCCACCTAGTGCTCCATAGACACCAAGGCGCAAATTTCTTAACTTTTGGTCAGTAGCCTTCACAGGGTCTGCGGCATCATTACTCCACTCACTTAACCAGAGGTTAGTTCCAAGGTTAAAAGCTTGTGATAGGGCATAGGAAGCTAACGTGATGCCAACACCATACAGACCAATTGCTTTCACGTAAGCAAAATATACACTCCATTGAACCTGTACAGAAATACTGTCAGAATCAGAAGAAGAATATTAAAGTAATAGTACTTACTTTATTAAGTTGGGTTTCATTATTTCATACTCACAAAAAACTAGTTTTCAAATGTGGGCAATAATAATTGGGTAAGACACTCAAATATACAAAACTGGTCAATTAATGCAATTGTCTTTTTTTTACAACAATTGTAGAACATGTTCTGAATTCAAATTACACCATAAAAAGTTCCAGTTAAATAGTTTTACAAATAATAAGAAAAAAGCCCAGAACAAAAGCTAAGAACATAACCACAAAAGTTTAAAAAATTACTTTGATCATATAACATAATGATACATTACCATTTGACACTGTATTGAATAAATTATTTAGGAAATAATTTTCAGTCAAATATAAAAAGAAAAACTCTTACAATGAGATATTCTTTTTCTGTCATTCTACTTACGATATTTGTTCTTGAAAGAAAACTTAACATCCTTAATATTTAAATTCAGAAAACTTACATTATATATAATATCTTGAATATGGAAGTCGATATATGAATAATACATTGTAAATTCTGAACCATATGAAACATAATTGTCATGAAAAGAACAGTACAAGATATTTAACCTTTAAATGGTATGAATTTAGAGTGTCAACAACGTCAAACTTCCAACACAAGGAAAAAATATTTAATGGAACAGAAAAATGGAAGGATATGAAATACAAATCCTAAAGTGTGAAAAATATTGTGGAAAAAAAAAGGCCTTAACAAATTCAGTAATTCCTAATACTGGGCTACATAGTTTCTACCAACTGGTCATATTTACTTTTCAAATGATACAGAAAATTAGTAATAATTCTCTAGAACTTTCTAAATATAAAAGAAGAGATAAAAAATCTTCAGTATCATAATTGAGATATGGTCTGTTTGTTAGATTTTGAGCAAAGCTACTTGACAGCTATATGTGCTAGCTATCCATAATTTTGAAGTAATATGATAGAGGGAATGAAGAGCTAATTCTTGGATAGGATTTGACTGTTACTCTTATAATACAGTTATGGTTTGGAAATGTGGAACATTTTTTGTGTGTTACAATAGAATGCAAAACAAAAAATCTCAGCTTCAGAGTACAGCATGTTAATCACTAGGCTGTGAACACTTTTAATGTCTTGTGGGATTTGGTGAGGTTACTTTGTTCATTATTGTAAGCACATAGTGGGTATTACAGAACTAATATTTAAACTCATGCATTTTATGTTACAGCATGGCGTTGAAACTTTTTCTCAATGTATAATATATTCTGCATAAATTTACTAAACGTTCTTTTGAAGAACTAACTCAGATCATCTGTTTTTCACATTCAAAAACAACTGCATGTATAAAACGAAGAGCACAATCATGCACTGTTTTGTATGAGACTTACGGATCCTATTTCAGCTGCTTCAGACTGTATTAGACGAGAATGTCCACCATGATTCTTCGCACCTCCTTTAGTTTGTCTTTGACCTTTTTGTGATTGTTCTTCCTCTTGCTTTGAATGTCGACGCCTCAAATCTGAATCTATACTGGGTGATCTATCTTTGTGTTGACGTCTCAAATGTGAATCTGTGCTGGGTGATCTATCTTTATGTTCTTTTTCCTCAGCACTCTCTCCACTTCTACTACTCAGCCTGGAGATACATCTGTATGAAAGCAAAGTGAAATATTTTAACTTTACGTGGATATTAATTTTTTGATAAAACTTTAAACCTTCATTTAATTCATGTTTTCATAAAGCTGTTTTTGCAATTATGTAGATTCGATTATATAATAAACATCCAACAAACAAAACACTAAAATATTACACATAAATTTATTCTTTAGAAGGAAAATAAAAATTTTATATCGTGTTAAAATTTTATAAAGTGTCAGGTAGTAAATATTTCATTTTGAAAATAAGTGATGCTCATATTTTTATACCTTTGTAGTTCCTGAGATGGTCCAACTGTTGCAACAAGTTGTTCCATTATTTCTAACTTGTCAGGAGAAATTTCATCCTCTTCTTCCACGTTTTCAGTGAAATATTGAACCAGAAATTCTGAAAAAGCACCCTTTTTATTTAACAATTCTGTGAAGGACCCATTCTCGGTAAGATGACCATCCCTGAATACCAAGATGGTGTCCACTTGAGGCAAGATGGATACTTTGTGAGTAATCAGCACTCTTGTCTTTCATAAAACAAGATGAAAACACAAGTATTAAACATGCATGTTTCTGATATATTTTGCAAACATACTGAATATTAATTTAGTAAATGAAGTGCTAAATTATTAAAAATTGATCTATCTATACACACATACCTCATCATTAAAAATTAAACCTTGCATTTTTATCCTTGTTACCATCCCTCCACAACAATATATATGCAAACTTGCAATGTAAGAAAGGTCAGTGTCCTTGTATTAATAATAAAATACACAAATGTGATTTATGTGTAATAAAATGCCCTCAAAACAGTAAGAAATCTGTTTTACCAATAATTACCTAATATAAAAGTTTGTCCTTAACTTCAAAGTACTTATTCATTCTTAGTTCAAATTTTCCAAATGAAGTATAAATATATGAAATCAACATGATATTTTATTAGGTTCATACAAAGAACAGCCCAGCATGGTCAGGTGGTTAAAGCGCTTGACTCATAATCCAAGGGTCGTGGGTTCAAATCCACGTCGCACCAAACATGCTTGCCCTTTCAGCTATGGGGGCATTATAACGTGATGGGTAATCCCACTATTTGTTGGTAAAAGAGTAGCCCAAGAGTTTGTGGTGGGTGGTGATAACTAGCTGCCTTTCTGCTAGTCTTATATTGGTAAATTAGGGATGGCTAGTAAAATATAGCCCTCGTGAAGCTTTGTGCAAAATTAAAAAATGAACAAAAACAATCATACCAAGAATTAAGCTAACCAAGTGCATCTAGTGAAAGTATTTTATAGAATTGTTTTTTACCATGTTTATCTTGGTATTATCATCTCGGTCATTACTAGCTTCAGTCTTCAATTCCAATTCTTTTTTTGCATAATTTACAATCAGTACTTCTATCAAAGGCTTCAAATTCATAAAGTTATTCAATTTTTTAATTACTTTGTTTTGATAAACTATACTTTGAAAGCTTCTCTTATTATTTGAACATAACAAGCACTATCTCAGTGGTTTACTGCAATGAATTATCAAATTCATAATAAAATTAACATATAGTACTAGTTATAAATAGTACAGAAGCACTATGGAATAAATTTTGTTTATTTATTTATTCATAATCCTTGTTAATATGATTTTACAAGTTTTGTTTTAATCACTTGTTACATCTAAACTGATTTCTTCTTTATTTTCAAATAGATGTTCAGCTCTCCAGTGCCTTGCAGAAGTACTCGCACCCACTGATAATATCATGTTTTGATAAAATACAACATAAACAATATTTTAATAAACTTGTTTTTCTTTAAAACTGTAATGACCAAATTTAACACAGTTATGTGTGAAGAAGGCTGTATGTCAGCAAAACTTGCAAAGAAACAATAAAAATTGAAATTTGCTGATCACACAAGTTTCTGCTCTCTTAAATCAGTACTTAGTGGAAGCATCTTTGGCAGTAATTACTGCTGAAAATTGTATGGATGGGTCTCTATTAACCTTCAAGAATGGGATGATGTGATTTTTTCCTATTCTTCCTGGCAAATTGCTCCCCTTCTGACAAGTTCATTGAACAAAGTAGATGGACTGCAATCTCCAAATCATGCCATAAATATTCAACTGGATTCAAGTCAGGGTTTTGGACAACTCAAGAACTAAATTATACTTTGTTTTAAATCACTTCAATCTGGCTTTGGGCTTCTGATCATTGTCATGCTGAAATGTAAATGTTCGATCTAATTTTAGATTTTTAGCTGACTAAAGCAGGTTTTTCTCTAGGATTCATTTGTATTCACATTATCCATCTTCTCCTTAATTCTGAAAAACTTCTCAGTCCCTGCTGATGAGAAACATCCACAAAACATGATGCTGCCACTACCATGTTTGACAATTGGGATGGTATTAGTGCACTCACTTGTATCAGATATAACACTTTGAATTTAGACCAAATAGCTCAACTTTTGTCTCATTTGATCACAAAATCTTCTGCCATGTGTCTACAGCATTACATACATGCTTTGTTGCAAACCCCATAAGAGATTTAATATGTTTTTTACTTCAGCAATAACTTCTTTCTTGCCACTTGCTCATACAGACCAGCTTTTTGTAGGGACTAGAACATTACCAATGAATGAACTGATTTCACAGTGCCATCCCTCATCAGCTTTCTGCTTGCTTGGCTGCTTAATTTTGTAAGGATGGCCTAATCTTGGCAGTGGCTGGATGGTATGAAGCACATTACACTTTTTAATGATGGACTTCACCCTACGCAAAGAGTTAATCAGTGACTTTGAATTTTTTGTAACCTTCTCCTGAACTGTGTTTTTCTACTATTTTGTCCCTAACTTGTTTGCAAAGCTCCTTTCTCTTCATGGTTGATTTAGATGCATTTACTCTGAAGTCATATCACTTTGATTATGCACATACAGAGACAATCACATCAATTTTGAGACCCTTCAGGTTAATATTTTGCACCTGAACTGATTTATGGTTGCTGTAGCAATGAGGTTGAACACTTACGCAATTAAGAATATTATAATTTTCTTTGAAAATTTAACTTACTTACAAAATAACAGAATTTGTTTTAACTTTCTCTGTTTGGAGTAGTTTCTGTAATTCTAAATATAAAGCCATATTTTAAAAATTCAAGACTGCAAGTTCAGACAGCAAAAGAAATGTGGAACCTTTGCAGGGGGATAAATATTTTTGTAAGTCACTGTATGTAACAAGAATATTTTCAGCTTCAACATTTTGATGTAACAGTTCTATCAATGATTACGGCTGAAAATTTGAGGCTTAGTTACTGATTATTTTTTACATTCTGTCCATTTACTATAATATACCAAAACTAAAAAATTCTGCAGATCCAGAATATACTATTAATACCCATACTATAAACATACTCACAAACCTTTCAGGTAATTGAGTTATCTGTGCTATAGCTACATATATTGCACTATATTTATGTATATGTATTCACAATACAGTACAATCTATATTTCCTTATAAAACTGTGCATTAACTATACCTTGTGCTTCAGTAATCCATTGGGTCCTATAACTTGATCAAAGATGTGTTTACCAACATGCGAGTCCACAGCACTCAAAGGATCATCTAACAGGAATATATCAGCTTCACTGTATACAGCTCTAGCTAAACTAACTCTCTGCTTCTGCCCTCCACTAAGGTTGATTCCCTTTAAAATGATTAACTGTATATTAATAAACTGCACATACTATAAACTTATAAAGAGCTATATATTAAAATTACACCTCAGAAGACAAAATGGTTTTATGTATTTTATTTCACTTCCAACTTTCAGTTTATTTTCAGGAATTTCATCAAGCTAAACAGTATTAGTACTAAATATTTAAAATGCTGGATACTCTTGATATAAGAAGTCATAGTAACAGAAAGAGAATTAAATAATGACACTCTGGCCTCATCGAAGGAGGGTATACATGGAAATGATTAACAATTAATTCAACACTTTTTAATAAAAATGAAAAGTTACTGCACTTATATTTAATTAATTTAGATGAGAGAACTGTTTTTCCTTAAAAATCAGCATTATATGCTACCTGTTATATGTATATCATAAAACAAACATGATTTACGAACAACTGAAGTATTTCTTACAAGTCAAATATAAACTGAAATTCAAATATAAATTCAATTTAGACCTTTTCTCCAATTTCAGTTAGATCACTACCAGGTAAAATTTCAAGATCTGGGATTAAAGCTGTTGAGTCCAGAACCTTGTTATATTTGGTTTGATCCAGATCTCTTCCAAAGAGAATATTACTTCTCAAAGTTGCATTCTGAATCCATGCTTGCTGGGGAACATAAGCCACTGATCCCTGTCAAAAAGTCCATTTATGTTTATTCTAAATGATTAGGTGTTTTTTTTTGTTTTTTTAAAACAGTATATTATATAGTTGGATAATGAGAAAAATAGCACTGATATATCTTGAAATCCCAAAATAATATTCCATAGAGTGGGTTACTGAAGGTGAACAAGCACATTTTAAACCTCAACTGTATTATGTTGGCCACAGAAAATTAACAAGCTGTTATGATTTTATATCCAGAATGTTTTTTGTTTGCTTATGTATTTCTTCAATCTGGCATGAAGCTTGCTGTAGACCATCTACTAGACTGCTAAAATCTCAAGACCTTCCTTGGTTCACATGTATTACTGATTTCAGAACCAACCCTTCCTCACTGAGAAATTCTTGGCATGCCCAAGCATATTATCCATATATGTGCTGTATATAAGCTATACAAAATAACTTAAAAAAACAGTGACAAATAAAACAGCCAAAAACTTAATAACAACAAAAAGGTTCCACTCCACCTATTTTTGAGTGATAAAACACAAAACTGGTGTCTATAAAGCTATTGTTGTACTATTTTTAACAACATATCACAAACTACCTAAATTTTACAAGGTTTCTTTACAAAGAACTAAGTTCACACTATGGTTTATTTGGTTAGAATAATTGAAAACTTTAAATACATATAAATCTATACCAGAGATAGTTAACTTAAGCTTTCACTCATTTTTAATTAGATTTTTGGATGAAAGGAGATATTCTTGGAAATCATTTTATCTATGAAGCAAATCAAATGAAGAATAAAGATAAACTTTTGGTATTTTTAATTTATCAAAGAAATGAGAACTTCACCAAATCCATAGGCTTACATATAATAAAACATAATTTAAGTTGCTGTTTTGACAGTAATACAATATTATATGTCACTGTACTAACCTTGACATTGGCAAAGCCTTTTATCTTTTTCATATCACCTAGGAAAGCTGAGAGAAAGGATGACTTCCCAGACCCAACCTGACCTACAACTGCTACCAGATTACCAGGCTTAATTTGTACACAAATATCCTTCAAGACAGAATGTGATTTTCTCTCCCAAGAAAAGCTAGCATGCTGCATTATCAAAGCACTTTCTGTTTATGATTAGAAATAAAAAAACAGGGACAAAAAATATGTTAACAGGTAAACAAGGCTATGAAAAATAAGTCTTAAAGAATTTTGTAATTTAATAGAAATACTGTGGAATTTTATATTTAAAGAGCTGATCATTTAGTATGGAAGCCACTGCCCATAAAAATGTTAAAACTTTTTTGTTATTGTATCACAAAAAACACAGTTATCTTCATTCATATTTAATACTTACTTTCATGAGCATCATGCAAAACATCATTTGGGTCAAGCTCAGCAGATCTTATAAACTTGTTAATACGTTTCAAGGAAACTATAAACTGTAAAAAATACAAAAAATTACAACAAAACACCTGAAAATACACACCAACACATATATGACTACCATTTAAAATATATCTTTATATATTTTTTATCCACCAACACACAAAGGTACCAGCTTTCAGTTTTTAAAATTGTATTTCATTTTCAGTGTTTTGTACAAGAAAAATATTTGAGTGGAAAAGTGCAAAAACGTTTCTAATATCACTTAAGTCAAATTTTCTACAACGGACAACTCAATATCTACACAAAAGTCACACGTTGTGTGTACATAATCAAAATTAATGGTAAAAAATTAATGAACTTACAATTATTGGAAAGAAAGAAAAGCTGAATACTGCTGGTTTACAGTTTTCTCTATAGCAGCAACTTACTGATTACTTCTCAGCTCTACTAACTATACTAAAGTTATCAACTGTTATATTTCATTAGTAAATGCCAAGCAATGCTGAAAGTATTCTCCATTATTTGTTATGTTTCAAGGATGTAGTTTACTTTATTGTATCCATTACTTTCATCATCTAAGATTTCCTAAGGTGAATTATTTTTTACTCTAACTGATGTGTATGATAAACACATTTCATTTATTTTCAGAAAAATAAAATAACTATTTTTACATACAGACAAACATTTTCTTTCTTTTGAATTTTTTTGAAAAACAGAAAAGAATGGGCACAGTGCTTGCAGCTTGGTTGATTTCTTGACATGAAAGTGATGATAATTTAGAAAGGAATCCAAATTTGATGGTAAAATCCTTATATGCATCAAAATGATACTTCAGTGCAGTGACAGTTTGCTCAACCACAACAAAAAATTCTTTAGTTCTGATTTTATTGTTGATTGAGAGTATGGTGCTCTCTGCATATCCATCACCATGGTGACAACTGCACACCCATACACATTTCTAGAAAGAACTACACTCACTATGATCACATAATTCAGCAACTTGGCCTTCAAATTAATCAAACCTTATTTTGTAATCTTCAAAAAATTGGATAAAAGCATCTGATAAGAACACAACAGCACTAAGGTTTAATTCAATTTGTTATAGTACAAGACTTTTGTGGTGGAACTGTTCCAAGAATGTGTGCCAAATAATGATCAAAATACTCAAATCTGCTTCCTCAAATTTATCACCAATTGATCAAATTTCATTTCTACAAAAAGTGTTTTGTTCAAAGTCATCTGCCATGGATGTTAGCACTTTGTATAAAAAGGAGTGTAACTTTTCAAAAGGACCAAAACAGCTTTATATATTACTGGTCACCGAGTTTCTGAAAGTTGTTTGGCTGCACCTAGTCAAGGTTTCAGCTCTTGCCAGCAGTGTGTAAATGCAGTTAGAAACTGTACTGCATCAAAAAAAACTCATAACTGTAGGGTAACACTAAGCACTGCTTTTTCAACCAAGTTTAACGAGTGAGATGCACAAATCATATACCAGTTATAAGGGTGTCTCTCATGAATTATAGCTTGAACACCACTATATTTTTCTTTCATACTGGAAGCATTATCATAAGATTGGCCAGAGCAATGTTTTTACAATAATATCATTCTCCATCAAAATGGCCAATATAATTTCAGCTATGTTTTTGCCACTATGGCCTAACATTGGTAAGGAGTTTAGTAATCTTTTCCCAGAAGCAGTTGGTAAAACAAAACAAACCATAAAGATTAGTTGATCTAGTGTTAGAAAAAACATACAAAAAACAGTGAATAAAATTTAGCAGATTTTAATTCCTTAATAGTTGGCTGAAGTATGTTGTCACCCACATGACATATTAATTCTTCACAAATAGTACAGGACAGATATAATGTTTATTCCTTGCTTTGGTTGGTGAAGCACATTATGTATTAGGTCATACTTTGCTCAAAATTCCAGTATATGAAGATAATCATCATTATGTGCAGACCTGAAATTTTATCTCTACTTCACAAAGCAATTCCTCATTCAGAGATAAACATAATCATGTTTTAGTTCTTCATAGCACCTTAAGCTAGTAATGATGTTCATTCTCAAACTGAAATACAATTTTATTGTCCATACAGTTGATAACTCATTGGCTTGTACACATTGCTGTCATGGTCTCTCAGGGCATTTTGTTGCTCTCATGAAACAAAATCCTTCTAACCCTATATTTCCAGTCATTGTACCCACAAGTAAAGAGGCAATCTTCTTTTGCACAAAGTTTACATGAAAAACAGTATACCGTCCCATTAGATGGTGAATAGTAAAGCTACGTAGGTGTGCAACAAGCTCTCCTCCCAGCAAGTGCACACACAAGAAGAAATCTTTTGAGTAGTATAGGCAATAAGGAATAGAAGGAATTCTTGAAGAATGTCTGAGATGTGAAACTCTCCATCACAGTGTTGACAATTCTTATTACTGTTACTAATCCAAAAGTTTTTCAATTCTTCTGATATGTTATCTCTTTGTAGGTCGATGACAATCACAAATTGTAATTATCTCTTTGAATTTTATTATACAATTGAAATTTAAGACTTTTCAGATGAAGAAAAATATTTTCAATCTTAAAATAAATATTAGTTTGTGCTCATACAAATAAAAAAAAGAACTATGTACATTCATGGGCAAGTCTTCAGCAAAAAAACTGACTTTTTGTGTACAAATAAATTGGAATGTTTACTAAATATCTGGCAAATTTTGTGAAAATACATATTATATTAAATGACACAGTACTAAAAATGTATTCCAGTACAACACAGCAACACAGTTGTTTGTCCGTCAAACAGAACCCATATAGAGAAAATTAATATATAAGGTTTTTATAAATTTCATCTGATTAAATTTTTTTTCTCTATGGGCTCTCTATAGATCATGGGGCCCTGGTGATTGATAGAACTGCCAATCTAAATCCATTACTCATTTCCATGCTAGAGCCATTTATGGAACACTAAAATCCACAAATCACATTTTCAATGTCATAAATTTATTTATAACTAAGCTGATGGGATTGCTTTGCAATTAGTGTTTATCACAAACTAACATTTTAGGAGTTGTATACTCATTTTGAAGACTTTGTGCCAGTAATGTTCAGAGTTAAACAGTTGAAAGTTTGGAACATATTACACTAGATTTTAAGCATCTATACTTCACTACATAAAGTGAGCAAAATTAAATAATTTTAATTGGTTTAACTTAACATCAACTGAACCAAATAATTCCAAAGCTTGCTGTTCCCTAAAAACTTTTGTTATGAATTTATGTTACACAAGCTTCTACTTTTATAATGTTAACATAAAGATAAAAAACCTCTTCAGTACCTTGAATGTGTTTGAATCCAGTTTATTGAATAAGATGTTTTATTAATTTTTAAGGATGCAGTTACTAAGAGTAAATAATCACTTGTTCTTTAAAGGTTCAAATGCCTTTGGTACATAGAACATGTATGACATTGAGAGGTGGTTATATACTTGTTTACAATAAAACATACCAAAGTAAGAGATGGAATGCATTAACAATTTTTGACACTAAAAATTTCTTTCTGATAGATATTCATCTCTCTCACTTATAGATTTTTATAATTCAGTGCTGCCTTCTACATGCAAACCCATTTCTTGCTCACCACTTAAATTTACGTGTTTCTATATTCCCCGCATTGTTGTATGCAAGTGAGCAAAATGTTAGAAAACTAAAATCCCAATTTAATATTTCTACAACAATTGGTGTTTTAGTAGATATTTTAACAACAAACATCAGTATTATTACAAAAGTCTATAAACAAAAAATATACTTTTTATACACGAGTGATAAAACCCAAACTTATGGGTAAACAATAACAATTTAGCATGCTTTTCTAATTAAGATTACCTGAAGTTCACCAGAGACCTTGGGAGCCAACACACTGGCATTGAGAAACAGGAGTTTCTCTTTATTCTGCACATGGTAATAGCATAAGGAATGTATTTGGAAGATTGTGAAACTTGATTAATTGAAAAATGTTGAGCTTGGCTAGTACATGATTTCGTTTTGGTTGCAGAGGTCAAGCTGGAAGAAGGTCAAAGAATTTGCAAATGTTTCAATATCTTCTTACCTTATGCAAAGCAAAACAATATCCCTTATTAGCCTTATGACCCCTCAAGGAAATGAGGATCTATAAACCCTGTGTCTGGAAAATATAATGTGAGTAGAAAACTATTGCCTCAAGAAAAATCTACTTCACTGAATATTCTACTTGAATAGTGTCAGACAATGGGAAAACAGAATTAAGGTAGAGTGAAAATGAACTGAAGACAGAAATGGGAGGTGTGAAAGGTATATATTAATTTAGTTGGACTAGGGCCATAAGGTATTCTTGCAGAGTACATATCTAAATGGTGCCTCCTGACAAAAGAGATGATTAGCCAGTAAGGACACAGTGAGTCAGCTGTGCTATGAGAATATTTCATGATCCTATCAGTGGACTGTTCTCACATGCTCATTTGCATGCAATAATGTCATGTGAAAACTTGTGAATTTAGGTGGAAGCCTCAAGGCTAGTAGTGAGCAAAAACACTTGCATATAGAGGGCAGCAGTGTGAGAGGAGGTTAAGTATCATGTTAGAATTCCAGCATTGCTCAGATTATATTTTGCCTGACCAGCATACATAAGACAATTTCAGTTAATAGAACAGATGATAAACAGCAATTGGGATTCCAAATCTTGTAATTATAACTCTGAAGTCAGATTGGAAACAATAATAATTCAACTTTTCCATTTTTCCTCAACTTGAGAGGTCATTAATATTTTATTATTGGTGTGTTTTGTGTGTTCTCTTTTATAGCAAAGCCACATCACGTTATATGCTGAGTTCACCGAGGGGAATCAAACTCCTGATTTTAGTGTTGTAAATCTGTAGACTTACTGCTGTACTAGCAGGAGTTTTATCATTAGTATGTTTGCTCATGAAAGACTTTTAAAATACAAGTAAGTTCAAATAAAATATCAATAAAGATAAAGATGTGAGAGGTACAAATCTCACAAGTTTGTTACAGGAAGAAAACTTGTTAAGTGTGTCAAAAACTGGTAAAATGATTAAAGGATTTGCACATATAAATAATTCAGAAATTCTACAAGAGAGCTTTAGATACTTTAGATGTTATAAAGAGAAGAGTAAAAAAGAAACAAAATATTTTTCATTTGTATTACCTTTAAGATATTTGTTTTTCCTAATTTTGGTAATAGATATGTGTTTTTAATTTAATTAATTAAAATCATAGCTAAAGCAAAAACGTTGAACAGTCAGCCTTTAATTAAAAACTTATAGACATGAAAATAAAAAACCAAAAGAAAAATATAAATTTAAACTGCACCTAATTTTGCAATTTAATCTAATTATTCTTTCAACAATGAATATGCTTGTGGTTAGTTCAAAACAGAAAACAATTCCAGTGGGTTACAAGATATTTTGTATTATTAATACTACAAATGCATCAAAAATATACAGCACTATATAATAATATATTAATTTAAAATAGTTTAGAAAAAATAATATATTTAACATTACATAATAAAAAGCATACATTACCAGAGCTGCAAATGTGATAAGTCTTGGCAAAAAAGCCAATGGTCCTCGAAGTATGTTAAACAATGAGAGAGAGACAAAAGCTTTGTTAGAATCAAGAATATTTTTTGAATCAATTAAGATATACATAGCAAAACTGGCCAATCCAATCTGAAAATAAAAATCAAATTATATATGCATTAAATAGCATGTTTTCAGAATAAATATTAATTTTTTGCACTCTCTCATGTACTAGGAACTTCATCTAATTAATTTAACAAAATTTCTTACTCTCTCTACTTTTTGATGAAAAAAATTATTCTTTGTCTAAGCATAATCTCCATAATAAAAACATTAACACTGAAAGAAATAAGATTAAAATAAAAATATGCACGGCTTATTCCAGAGAATGAAAATTTTTTCAGCAAATAAGACAGGAGTAAAAATAAAATAGAAAACTATATGTAAAAACAACTTATTTGGGTTGAGAAAATGTTTTATGTAGAAAAGCAAACAAGATTTCGACCTTCTTTTTGTGAACCTGATGATGACCGAAGAAGGTTGAAACATTGTTCGCTCCTCTACATAAAAAATTTTCTCAACCCAAATGAGCCATTTTTACATATTTTTTCTCTACAAATGGGTTTTCACAACATCACTGAAAATAGAAAACTGCCAAATGTATTTATTATAAGCAAACATCACACAATAAGATATTGTGCATAATGTGGATTATCTTTATAAAAATAGGTAATTAAAATTATCACATTTACTGGATTTTATACAACACATATATCCAATAGGGTGCTTTTGTACTGAAAGTAATTCTCTTGCTGCAGAGAACAAAATACTAAAAATGTGTTGATTGTTCAGACAGATATTAACTGTAAGTGATTTATCACTTATTAATATTAACATCTGCTCTGAGCATGCTACCTGTTTATAGCAAAACTAAAATCCAATATGATACAGGTAATGGCTAGAGCTAATTAAATACACTTCTCTTATTTGTAATTTATAAATATTAGAATGCACATTTTTGTCAGTTGAGTACTCTTGCAGTTAACAATAGTTTCAGGTATACTCTAAGTAATATTTTATAAAGTTTGGTCGAGGTAGAAGATAAAAGTAGTCTTGACAACATATACATACCTAACAAAGTGATCTTTACATTCAAAGTATGATATTAAATGTAAAATTTAAAAGAAAATATACCTACATATATTAAACATTCCAGCCAATACTGTTAATGAAAATAACTAAAAATAAATAATATAGTTAATTACAAGATGAAAAAAAGTATATTTGTTGTGAAGAATTAAATCTTTGTAATAAATACACGTCTATGTCACTTTAAATATTATATTGTAAAGTAGCTTCCAGTGAGTGTGTCATGCAAAACCCTAGATGGTGTGATGCATAAATAACTTACTAAAGTAAAAAGATAACATAGCTTCACTTACCAAAAAAGGTGCACAAGTAAAAATAAACACAATGAATGCTGACAAGTAGGCTTGAACTGTTAAACCGTGAATTTCTTTAGCTCTGAATTTTTTTACCAAATCCCTGAATGGTTCTTCCCAGGCATACAATTTGATTACTTTGATCCCTCCTAGAATCTCATTCATCATTTTGATGCGCTTGTCTTTTTCTTTCATTAGATTTTGCTAAAGCCATAAATGACCAAAAATTATGTCACACGTATGCACAGATTGATTTTTAAGAAAGATTGAAAAATGTTATGATTAAATGTAAATGGTAAATAATTCAAGAGAGGCATCCAACAATATAATAAACAAAGAAAATTCATGGGTAGTCAGTAGTAAAAACAAGGGCAAGGCTAGCCTACAGAGCTAGGATATACAGCAAAAAAATAATAATTTATTAAACAGGAATACTGAAATCAAATTCAATTACCAATAGTTATTCAAATTTAACTTAAAAAACAAATTGAAACAAAACAAAGAGGTTCAAATAGTTGAATACTGGATGACAAATCATGCTAGAATGTCTTAATTAACAACTTACTTAATCAGAATCATTATTCTGCATCATAGTTTATGCAAAGACCAGTTTTTAAACTTAGTAAAAACCAAAAAGATAAAGATAAAATACACAAAGAGAAACAGAACAGATCTAAGTGAATACTTTTTTACAGGACAAATGAGAAAAACATAATTAGAAACACAATGAATAGCTTATATGTAAGGTACAGAAAAAATGGTAACATTTGCATACTGAGAAAAAGTCTTTAATGATGTGCTTCTGTAACTAACAACTAAACTAACTTACTAGTTATGCTAGTGTATTATTGTAAAAAGTAAAGAAAGGTATGAAAAGAAAAATATTCAAATCCTCTATTAATGAAACTGATAAACTATACAAATATTCTATTTAGATAGAATCTAATATCTGACTTTACTTTTTTTGTGACAAGTATTCATAGAAAAGGCAATTTTGAACAACACAATTCTCCACATAGCAAATGTCTTTCATGTTAATTATCAGTATATGTTAATATATGTAATAATTTTATTAGATAGTGAAACTTAACTTCATATTTCAAGAATATGATGATAATAAGCATTTCACAGTTTGTGGACTTAGTGGTTTTTAGCAGAGCATAGCTTCAGATAAGAAATAAACTAAAACTAATGTTTTCTATTTGCAGAAGAATTTACAAGTGTAAAAACAAGTTTGGGCTAAATATTGTGCACTTAAATTCCTTAAGATATTTATAATAAATTTATATTTAAGCATTATAAAGTTAGTTTATATAATTTCTACATTTAACTCAAGGAATAACACAAGAGCAAACATTTACATGAAGTTTTAGCTAAATGTGAATACATTTACTTAATGAATACATATATTTTAAAAAGTTTCTCTAAAACACTAATGCCACATGTTGTGTAGAAATGAGAAGCAATATAGACATGTAAATATTTATAAAATATTTAAAACATCTGAATCACTACGAAGTCATTAGCACCATATTAAAACACCTCAGGGACACAAGACAGCAAATAATATGTGAACCACTCATGCATATAATTTTTGTTGAACTAGACAAGTGTTACTTCATACATTTTTTTGTTAGTTACTGCTAATTTTACTTATTTTTACTGCACATTTACATGACAATATGACTTACCAACTTATTTAAAGTATCAATAAGGTACTTCATTAAACCGTAACAGGTATAACATCTAGAAAATTTCTTCTTAGGCTTATGTTAGGGTAACATAGCATAGGCCCTTCATTCCTAACTTAGCCTAAAAGTTAACTATAGGCAAACTGAGAAAGCTTTTCTTAAGCCTAAGCCAGGCCTGCCTGTAAGTCCAAATAAACCTAACTGTAACTAAGCATTAGTTAGGCTACATTAAATTAGCCTAATGAGATATTTTTCTGTTATGGCTTGAGTGTAACCTACGTACATCAGCATAACACCAACTGAAGTGGTGTTTCTACTGCCTCACATAGCTTGCATTGTCAATGTTTCTTATGCCACTGTCTACAAAGGAAATTGGGTAAAATAAGTTATAAATGAATTATTTGCTTTATAGTCAATTGTACTGACTTCCAATTAATTTTTACATATTTCATCCAAGGCTAAAATTTTGGGGCCCTCATTATCTTCAAAACAACTGATCAAAAACTCCATCTACCCTTCCAGTAATCTGCTATTGATAGTCACTGTTACCATATTATTCAACTTCTTACATAAAAAAATAACAAAATGACAAATTACTTGAACAATCTTCATCTTTGCTGAGATGAACCCATTTATAGGAAGCAACAGAATTATCATAATAACACCTCCAAGAGTTGAAACACCAAGATGACCCCACAGAAGCCAGAGAGAGATTCCAATTTGTAAAGGTGCTGACCATATTAAGTTCATCATGATAACAAACTCCATAATACGTTGAGTATCTACTGCCATAAGGTTTACTATTTCCCCAACTGTAAACTGTCTTTTGGCATCGTTTGAAAGTTGAAGTGACTGAATATAAATGAAAAAACAAAACAAAAACACTGTAGATCTTAAAACTTATATATACATCAAAATCCTTAACAGTATACATCATAGATACAAACAGTTATCTGTCTTTTTAACATGGCTTTAAACTCAGTATGTATTTTATTTTAACTGTTCTGTGGAGATAAGTTTTATGGATGGTCATAAACACATGCAACAATCTTTAGCAAAAATAGTTTTATGTTTATATCAAAACTTTAAATTTTTCATGCATGTATCTACAGCAATTAACCATTATTAACCCACACACACTTTGCAATCATACGTAAAATGAAGTGATCATACGATTGTGACACATTATGATGATGACATCTGCTCTTTTTCTTTATCTAGTACCACATAATTACCTGTCTTTTTATTCTTTCATGTTTCTGTAAAATCACTACTGCAGAAAGAGAAAATTCTGACGAAATGGATACATGACAATAGAAAGGATGGTAATATGCTTAGAGATGTTCACATGCCACACCTGAACAATGTCTTCAGAAAAAATAAGAAAACACCGTCAGAAGTATTAACAAGTAGCAAGTGTGCCAAGGGTCACCAAAATTAGCATTGAATTAACAGTTCTTGTCAATTTTACAGGGATAGGGGTACCAAACATAAAATTTGTGCAGTTCACAATTTTTGTCCTGGGCTGGGTCTGAGGAAGATGTAGTGAACATCTGTTTCACAGAAGATGAGTGAACCAAGGTTTAGCAGACCATTATTGAAAAATAAACAAACCTTGTATGAAGTAAAGTGAATTGAAAATGTTGGATGAGGAAGATGAGCGTACTTAAAAATGATAAAACTGCTTCTAACTGAAAGCATCCAATAGCCAAAGCTAAAGTCACCAAGAAGATAAAGTTTGTGACTTAAAGAAATGGCAGATGATATGATCATTGAACAAGCAAGATAGCAGTAGATCTAATGGTAGATTTCCAATAATCAGGAGATTGTTTGTGTAAAGAATAGGCCAAAGATGAAATAACTCTTTGGAAGAAAAACAGGAACAACAACAACAAAAGAAGAAGATTCAGGAACCAAGAAAACACTGCACTTCTGAAGAAAAATTATCTAAAGCCACAAAACAAATCAGGTGCTTTTCTGGTAACTAATAGAGGAAATCACATCTACCAATTGTCGATTTCCTGAATTGCACATCAAGTAGTAGGGAAGTACATGTGAATAAATGAACATCACAAAAGAATGAAAAAGCGGAACTCATAATGATGTGTGAGGACAGTCAGCCACTGTCACAAAGAAACTCATATTTTGCAGAAGGAAGAAACTTGTAAATTCCTAAAGGGTTTTTGGCTAGTTTCTTTTCATTTTACAGATACAGCTTCAGATGATGCAAATCAACTTATCAAAACATAAATAAACCTACTACTAGAAAACAATAAAATGTTGTCATATTTTAGGTTTTTCTTATATCAAAATGCTTGGTCAATGTTAAACAGCTCCACAGTGGTTAATCTGAGTGCATACAACACAGTAAATTGGGTTTTGATATTTGTGGTAAACACATGAGAGATAGTTCATTGTGTAGCTACGTGCTCAATTATAAAGTGTTGAATATCTACACTTATATATGACAAACATTTTAATTTTTGGATAACTAATGTCTGATAGTTGGTTGTCATTTCCAATTCATAGTAGTATTTGTCACTCTCAAAAAATGTTATAATTTTTTGTACTGTGTAAGTTCACTGGGACAATTATTTCACAAAACATTGAGGTAAACTTAACAACACAGAGATACTTTCTAGAGAAACTTATTGGATACAATACTTTAAAGCAGTGTGAGTGTGAGTTTTCTTGTAGCAAAGCCACATTGGGCTATCTGCTGAGCCCACCGAGGGGAATTAAACCCCTGATTTTAGTGTTGTAAATCCGGAGACACACCACTGTACTGGCGGACAGCAACTTTAGAGCAAGCAAGTGCACAATATCTGAAAAATGTATAAAAATGAAGATAAAAATACAAATATGCAATGTATAAATCTGTGTGTGTGTGTGTATAAACAAGACAAAAAAGAACAGAAAAGGCTAAAATAAAAAAGTGCATTTTGAACTTGTTTAAACATTTTCATTTATACATTTTATATCGTTCACCAGATGGAGGTTTAGCATGATATGTTAATGATATTTAGTGCCTAGAAACTTCCTGAATGTCTAGATTTAGAGTAGCACTAATATACAAACATAAGAGAGTCGTTGCTGATTAGTGAGTGAATTAGTCAGTGAGTCTGCTGTTATAGTTTTGTTGGACAATTACCGAGCTAGCCAACTAGTTCCAAGTTTGTACCATACATGATGGAAATAATTTAAGAAGTCAGTGTTTAGATTTATTTTATTTGTTAAACTTATCACTTGATAAGTTTGTATAAGTTGTGACAGAACAAACAATATGCCTTCATTTTCATTAAATGAATTGGACTTTACATTTATTTTTATATTTCAAATGATCATAAACAACCCACTCAATTACAGAAACCATTACAACAGTAGACAGTAAAGCACATACTTAATATAAAAGTTCCTCATTCATTTCAGTACAAAGTCAGAAAGTAATGTTTTACAATACGGTAGAGAAAAAAATTATAAGAACTTGTACATTAATTCATATGAAATCAAAAGCCTTCACATGAATTGTATTTTATAATCTAAACTTATACAAAATATCAGATGAATATAATTGTTCATAAATAGTAATGAGTGAGGACAAAATGATAAACAGTTTGTTGCTTTAGTATCCAAAAAAATGAACAATCTTGTTTACCTATTTAACGATAATTCATAACAAATAACACCTGTGCTAGTCCTATAATAACAATATCCTAATATACAACATATCAGATTTTAATAAGTGATAAATGTTCTTAATTTGAAATTGAATTTAAGTATAATATACATTAATATATATGCTGACAAATGTAAAGCTTAAAATATGTTTCTAGTTAGTCTAATTACGTGTTAAAATCTTCAAAGTTACAATCTGATGCAGGAATATTTATTAAATTATTCAAATCTTAAATTTGTTAACATAAATTTGAAATTGTATTGGTACTTTTTGTTGAGCATTTCCTATAAAACATCAATTGATACTATATACTTTTATACATATATTTTTAATTATGACCAAAAATGAAAAAAATGCCCATTAATAATGTTTTCACATTATAAATTACAAAGTAATTTAGTGAATGCTTTTATTTTAGATGGTTGTGAAAAAAAGTTTGTTGTTTGTTTGTCTAAAGAATGTTCAATGTATGAGAAAAGTGATAATTTTAACACTGCTTAATTTGATTATACTTTCAAATAATCATTTTAGTTTTATTTTCTATACTTATATTTTTATATAAGCCAAATTCCATGTAATTTTAAGCTAGTTGAATTTGCAAGCATTTTTATAATTAATAATTCATTTTTTATATTTTTCTTAAAATAAATAAAAAATTCCTATTAATTATAATTTTTTTAGAAAAGCAACAAAACTATTTTAAAACAAAATAAATTTTTACTTTAAACATATATTAATAATTTATAATCACCCAATTTTTAATTCAGAATTATTTTGCTCAAAAACAACAACTTTATTATATTCAAACAGGCTTAAACATAATTGTAGCTACTAGAAACAATAGTCTGACATCGTTGATGTCCAATGACTGCATCTGTTAAAATGTCAAATACCTTCTTGTAAATAGTAGATATTATGCATGACCGCATTCTCATTGCTGTAAGGCTGATACAATATTCATACTGGTTGTTGAACAGAGATTCAATTATAGATGCAAAAAGCATTAGTGCTGCATAAAAGAAGCCTTTCCAAAAAGGTTCATTTCCACTCACAAAAGAAATAACCAAGCTGAAATAAAAAAAATGCATTGGTTAGTGTAAATGTACAACTATAATCTCTATAGTTGGATTTCTACTGAAACTTTATATCATTATAATTTTCCCTCCCACATACAAAAAAGGGCATCTTCATCTTTCAACACTTATATAAGTAACTTCAATATAAATCAAATCAGATTCAATTTCATCAAATTATATAACATTTTCTAATAAAAGCATAGAACAATTAAAAATACCAAATTTAACAGCAGTTTATCAAACCTAAAATACCACAAAGAAATGAAAATTATAATTTTATAAAAGTGATAGAAAGTAAACAATAAAATATTAGAATATTCAAAAACAAAACATAAATTGGAAGTTGACAGCAAAGAAAACATTGTTCAAAATATATTTTACTCTTATAGGAACAAAACTATAATGTAAGTTATTAAAATTGATGCAAATAAAATTTATTTACAGTTTAATCACAAATTATTATACGTGCACTCACAAATATCTTTTTTCAAATACTGAAATATATATAAATACATATAATGTAAGGATAACAAGGGAGACCTATTAGTCCATCTAGTTTGTCCCTTCCACTATATTAAATTCTAAAAAAATGATAACACACTCAATGATTACCCTTATGATTCAAATTTTTATCAGGTATTTCCTTAAATTAATGTGTTTACCAAATAAGAAGGCATCCCATTCTTAAAGCAAATCATCCTGTTAAAATAGTAAAGCTGCCTTAAATGAAGGTGCCTCCTACCCTGTCAAAATAACATATTTGTGTTCCCAAGCCTTACCATTCTAATCATTAAGCACAAAAAAGTGATTCACCAAAAACATTAATCATTTTAATAATCTTAAACACCTCAGTAAGATACCCTCTTAACTCTTTTTTTTCAACATAAAACAGTTGTATAGATCTTAACCTATCCTTATATGACAACCTTTCCATCCAAGATATCATCCTAGCTGACTTCCTTTCAACCCTTTTCAACATTTCAATGTTCTTTCCAAGGTAAGGGTCATGAAATGGAACACTGTACTCCAAATGAGGTTTAACCAATGACTTATACAATGATATTACATATTTAAACTTATATTTATTATTCATGTAACTACAATCTAAGATCCTCTTTGCCCTATCACTAGCAACAGCACAATGCTTTAACACTGTTAAAGTTATTTCCATCCAAATTATGCTTATTATTTAAATTATGACAATCCATGTGCATTTATTATAATTAAAACCCATCTGCCATATATTTACCCAACTAACTAAATGATCTAAATCCTTTTGCAAAGCAACAGCATCCTCTTCACAACCAGCAACACATAAGACCTTAATATCACCTGCACATTTAAGTAATTTATGGCTCATTCTTCCATTTATGTCATTGATGTAAATCAAAAATGAAAAAAAGATTCTAAGACAGCCCCGAGGTACTTCACTTGTGACACATCAATCAACCCTTTGCTTTCTTCCATCTAGCGAATTTTCTATCCAGTTAGCTAACTTATCCCCCATAACTATACAAATAATTTTTTTACTAGTCTTTATTTTGCATTCTGTAAAATTCTTTTCAAAAATCTAGATACACCAAATCTACATTGTTACCCTCATCTATATGAGCAGTAACTTTTTCAAGCAATGTCAAAAGATTTCTAAGACAACATTTTTCCTCAGTGAAACTTTGTTGAGTATCTAACAAAATTCTAAACTTAGTCAAATGACTTTAGAATGCATCTTTTTTATCAGACTTTCCAAACTTTTTCCCAAAACTTATGTAAGACTAATAGATCTATAATCACTACAACAATTTTATCACCTTCCTTGAAAAGAGGAGTAACATTAGCCCACTTCCAATCTTTAACCTCTTTCAAAACCCTCAGGAAAATATAAACTGCCTCAAGGTATTTATCATTTTTTAAAATTTCAAATTTAACAAGTCCATAATTAATACAATCATCTTGTTCAATCTTGTTTCTACCTACCAACTGTTCAAAATGTGAAATATTGCTTCAATCTTCTTTAGTGCAATCTGAAGACAAAGTAAAATTTAACACCGCAGCCTTCCCATAACCATGAGATACTAGTCTTCCTTTCTTACCCTTCAAAGGTCCTAATGCCAGCCTAACATTTTGTTTACCCTTAATGTATTTAATATCCACCTGTGGCACAGCACTATGTCTGTAGACTTGCAACATGAGAAACCAGATTTCAATAACCATGGTGGGCACAGTACAGATAGCCCATTGTTTAGCTTTGTGCTTAATTCTGAATAAACAATAATGTATTTAAAGAAATCCTAACTATTCATTTTTAAATTTCCAGTCACTCTTTTTTTTCATATGTTTTATTTCCTAAATTTCCATTTAACCAACTATCTTGATCTTCTATAATCCTCCAAAAGATCCATCAATACAATCAGTTTACAGTTTTTACATTTATAATACTTTAATTTTATTCTTTATATTCTCTTATAAGTCAAATTGCTTTTATAAATGCAACCAACAATCTTCTGTGAAGAACATACTTATCTTGTATGTTTTAGAATGCATTTATATTTTTTTACATATTTTATCAATACCACCAACTAATTTAGCTCTCCAATTCACAAAAGGTAATTCTCGTCTTATCCCTACATTTTTTTTTTTAATTTGGAACCCAAACCTCATGCAGAGTAGGTTTCCTGACCAACTGGTAAGAAAATACATCCAGTTGAGTTTATAAAACCCATCTTTATAAAGGTTTGACTAACATTTCCTATTTTATGTATCTTTATGCATCTGAAATTAAAATCTTCCATAATTATAATTTCATTAACAGATGAAATTTTTATCTCACTAACTTCATCAGAGATGGTTTGTAACAGATTCCAACTAAAAGCCTTTTCCCTTTTTAACCACAAACAGTTTCAATTTCAATGATTTTCACTTTAAGGTCCTCAACGTGAACAGTAGGTAACTTGCATTTTGTATATAAAGCCACTCCTTCCTCCTCTTTACAGCACTCTATCCCTATTAAACAATCCATAACCCTGTATTTAAAAGAAATTCTTGTCATCAAAACTGTGTACATTTAATTTTTCAGTTATTCCCGTTATGTCAAAATCCTCTATTTCAACCTGTTCTCTAAAGTCATTCATTTTATTTTCTACTCTTCTGACATTACGATAATAACAGTTTAGCTTACTGTCAAAACTACTATTTTTACCTTAATCCTATATTATAACACTGTATTTTTCTCAATGTCTTATGTTCTTCTCTGTCATTCTGTCCTTCATCACTGTCTAGTTCTAGTTTAAAGTTACCCTTACAGCTAAGTTAATTTCATATAATTTCAACTCACCATTAGGTCTTCTCAGTATCCCTTACAGGATTTAGTTATTATGGCCCTTTTCTTTTTATACTTGTATAAATGCCTTGTATTTAACAATTAACTCTTCTGACCTACTCTTCACTATATTATTAGCCCTATGTGTGCTTATGACAGAAAATCTCAGTTTATGTAAGATCTATAGAGTCATGTGCAATAAGTCAAGTGAAAAGTGGATGACACATTACACAAATAAGTAAAGAAATGTTTGAAATTTTGAGTCATGTGTTTTGTTAATAGAATTAATTCCAAGTTAACAAGGACAGTATTTCAGTACTGTGAAGTCTACCTGATTTGATATTATCAACAATAATTAAAAAAATATTCATTGTTAAAGTATTTTAAATAAAAGTTGCTTGAAATTAGTATTTAAAAGAATTGCCTAAAAGCACTAACTGGTGCTATTAACTAAAATTAAATATCTTTGTTAAATTTAGTAAGTAGTTTAAACTTAGTTAACTGTATTCCATCCAGCAAAAAGGTCTATACTCAAGCAACTGTAGTTTGGCTATTGTAACTACAAATACACCTCATGCATGTCATTAGCTTTCAGTGTTTATATAATGACATGTAAATTGTTTTTATTACTTTAAGTTTTTGTGTTGTGCTACTGGGCCTACTTTCATTCGTTTGATTTGAGCTGAAGAACCACAGTATTATTCCTTATCTAGAAGATGACTTAATACTAAACACAGGCTTTACACCTTAATTTCATGAAAATATAATGACACTTTTATTGATGATTTATTATAAAAACAAATCACTACTGGTGTTTCCTATTGGAAATAAGTCTCTTTATGGCCACCTAAGAAATATTTTAATATATAATTATGGAAATACCCTGCATTGTTTTCATACATTTTTTTCTATACACCCTTTTAAAACGTTTTATAATGTACCCTCCTTTATTGATATCAAATTCAAATGGTATTTCAAATGAGCCCAACCACTTTAAAATCAATCAAACCTAACTTCTTTTATTAAATTATGTTCATGAATTTTTCCACATAACAGTTTGTCAAGTTCCAACATTTAAAAACTTAAGAATTGCATAAAAATACATATTTTTATTCACTATGATAAAATATACTTACTCCAACACCAAAGGGTTTACAAAAACTGTGACACTACCAACTAACTTCAATAAGGCAGCAACCACCATTTCTGGAGCAAAGGTTTTTATTATCGGGCCAAGAATATTAACATTTGAGTATCTTGAAGCTTCATTATCTTTGCTGAAAATACAAAAAAATAAATTGTATGCTAAAATAAAAGAGCATAATTACTAAGAGGGATAATTTTGTAACATTTCAGTTCAAAATATTATAGGCAAAAAAAGATTGATAGAGATGGACAATGAAAGTTTCCAAATGCATTGAAGTAAACATGGCTTACTTCTCTGAAGCCAATTAAGGAGAACATTATTTCTGAAGTTTCAAAGAGAAATGTTTCTTAAAAAATCTAAAGACCTTAATTATATCTGATTTTTCTTTTAAGAAATAACATGTAGTAGCAAATAATAAATAAAATGCAAACATTTCACAAAAAGAAATCACTTTCAGTACAACCTAAATGCTTTCTCCAAGACTGGTATCCAATGCCTGTCAAAATCCTTAACTAGTTTTCCTGATTCATTCTCTGGACTTAAGTTCCACATCTCTGACTTCACTAGTGGTTTCTTGTATCCTAGAATAGTCAGTCTAAAAATTTAAATAAAAAATATTGGTTAAAACGGTGATAATCTCTCTGCAAATGTTTATCTTAATTACAAGTTTGAAATATTATGCCTATTAATACATGTTTCATTCTTAATTTTCTAGAACACTTAATACAAGTAATAGATAATACATTATATCATATTTTAAAAACACAAAATAGCTGAAAATAAACAAATGACACGAGGTAACAATAAATTATAATAATAACCGTTACAACTTCAATAACTGTGACACAAAGTACAATACACCTCACTAGTCCAATGTGATAAAAACACATACACAAATGTTTTAAATTTCCATCATATCTTTCAGTAACTATGCATATTGGTAAACAAAATATGCTCAATGAATTTATTAAAAACCAAAACAAAATATTTCTACTTTGTAGTAACTGGCAATAAGATGAGTGTATACAACACAAACCTCTGAAAAGCTGAGAACATTTTTTTCTTTTATCCTTGTTTCAACAATTATTAATTGAATATAAAAAAAACATGTATTTACTGATACTTACCTAATTAAATGCCAAATTTTATATACTGAAGCATTATTCTAACTTTACAGATTAATTCATCACAAAAACATAATTATCTTAAAAAATATTTTAAATACTTATTATTATATTAAAAAAAGATAAAATATAACTACATTTTATAATGTATACAATACAAAATATATGTTTAGAAAAGCTGCTGTAATACTTCTATATTAAAGGTCTGATTTTTAAAGTATAAGGTTCCCATAAACGAGAAGTGGGGGCAAAGAGTTTGAGACAAAAAAACTAACACTTTCATATCAGTGGGAGTTACAATTTAAAAATATTAAAAATTATACCTCAGCTAGGGGGAGGGGGTGTTGGGGAGGCAGTGAGAGGTCCATTACTATTCTACATCACCCCAGTGGACACTCTTCTACCAAAAAAACCATAACTTTGCTCAAATTTTACAACTTTCTAAGAACTGAATACCAATATTTACAATTTAAAAATTACTCACCCTGTGAACCACCAAAATGTTATCTTTGACAAGAATGAAGCTTTTTCTTCAGGACAAACTTTCTAATGTGAGTTCAGAAGGAAGAAAAAAGAAATTAGATGTAACATAAATCTTAAATATATATATTTGTACATACAGTACTGTGCAAAAGTGTTAGGACAAAAGAATATTTTGTCATTCTTTCCATTTTATGGGGCTAATTCTTCCATATTATTACAGAATGTAAATTTCAACACAACAGTACTGCTTCACTGATCCCTGTTGACAAGTGAATGAGTCAGGGTGAGAATATTCATCCTTTACGAGAATTCCCAGATACTTGGACCAAGGGCATGTCACAATGGTTCTCTTTCATTTAAGATTCTGACACTACCTATTTCTGTGAAAACATTTCCAAAGATAAAGTATCTGATATCTGGTTACAGATCAGCCTACCCTCATGAGCATTTGCAATCACATGGTACTCCATGCAGTGTTTTAACAGTATAGAAAGAAACTAGCATGCAGTACCAGTGTGTGCTATAGAAAATCAGTGTAATAGCACTTCAGAAATAAACCACTTTAAAAACAGTGTTTAACAATATATATTACATTTTGTTGTTGTACCACAGCCCAAAACATCCACATAGAAGATATCTTTTCTGACCTGAAATTACAGTTCAAGAAGCATTTTTCTGGTCTTTATGCAAGTGCAACAGAAGTAAAGATCTTCCAAAACCCATTTGATTGTGTTCTTGATGAACTGTCACCTGAAGTAAATGATTGATCTGCAATTCAATGACATGTTGAAGGACATATACAAAGAATGGAAACTGATAAGAGTTCTATAAATACCTTCAAGTGACCAATATGTTAATTCAAAAATTTTGCTCCTGGATTCATTTCAGATTCTGACACTACCTATTTCTGTGAAAACATTTCCAAAGATAAAGTATCTGATGTCTGGTTACAGATCAGCCTACCCTCATGAGCATTTGCAATCACTTTTCATGATAAGAAACACTAACTTTGAACCTCAATTAAGCTACAGAAATTCAGCATTAGTTTTGATACCACTGCAGGGTGAAAAGTATTTGTCATACTTGTGAAACAGCTATTGTGAAACTAAAATGATATTTACCATTTAATACAAACCATACACCATGTAAAAGTTTGTCACAACTGATCAGGCTCATGCTACCACTGGTAAAAATGAGAGTGACTATATTAAAAAACTGTTTGAAATAAGTAAAAAAAATATATCTGCATTTTTTTTTATTTTTCATTGATGGTTACTTATGTAAACTATCTGAAAACATTTTAATTTAACCATCCACTGGCATTAATACTGCTTTAATCACTAATTTCTAACCCAGATGGCTGCTGCTATTATTTGTAAGTTTAAGCAACCATTTTATCAGAAAATAAGTTTATTTTAAAGTGAGTGAATGGAATAATCCAAAGACTGTTAAGTGATAGCATGGAAATGCAAAATGTTATGGTTATAACAGTTCAAGATATGTGTACATCCTTCTGTCTTCTATAATTTTCATACAAGAACACATATATTAACTATCAAAACTATATATATATATTTTAACTTTTGCTAACAATTATAAAAAAGTAAATAGATATATTTTTGATTTCATTGTATAATTTTATTTTGTTATGCTAAAAGTCTCAGTATATTTGAAATGTGAATAAATTCAGAGTTCATATTTATGAAGCCGAGATTTATTTTCAAATGAAATATGAGAAGGCACTTAGAATTTATTGCAAGTGATATAATCACAACGATACTATTACACATGAGCTTTGTTTTGAGTTCAATATATCAGCTTTGTTTTAGCATAATATCTCTCAAAGAAATTTTGTTTCTATGAAATTATTCAAAATAAGGTACCTCTCATTAATCACTGAAAGAATATATTTGCTTTGGATATTGTTAAAAAGTTTAAAATGAAACTTTTCTATGATAAAATGTTTTATTATGTGGCAAAAATAGATAAAGACTTACATTACAAACCTGATCAAAAGCTGGAACTGTTGTTTTCTTATCAGCAAAACAAGACAAGAAAAATAAACTGACAACGACAGGGAAGAAGATCATTGCAACTACAAAATTAAATGTGCTTTCTAGCTTGGCATAACTTGTTTCCTAAAAAAAAATTTAAATGAAATGAAAACATTTTTTACTGCCCACCTTAATGACTACATTAATATTATGTATGCCGAACATAAACTGAAACATTACTTAAAACATCCCATACATACCTTAATTATTTGCACATTATCATTCAAAATTATCTTCTCAATTAAGAATTACACACATCCAAAATATACATTAACAACATTTATTACTTACACTTGATACAGATTTAACTATGTCACCTGGATATAAATGTATCCTACTGTTAATTACATACAGCATAAATAACATAGTTAAAACAACCAATAGTAATTAAATTTTTAGTTCCCAAATTCTTAGTTACATATAATAAGTTTTGTCTTCAATTTTTATGCAATACAAAATCGATCTTTTCAAAGACATTCCATTCCAAAAAGACAAATGTGAACAGCAATCACAAGCTAACTCACCTGATCAAATGTTCTTAGAAGGATGGATCGATACTGAATAAAACTTCCTATGAGCAAAAACAACCAAAACATAAAGAGTACACCTGAAGTATGCATGCCCTTCTTAACTCCAAAACATATGAATAGAAATGCCAGTAGCTGTAAAAATAAAATTTTTGAAAATTATTAATTTTGATAATAGCAGCACCGAAAAGCAAAAGTACTTCAAATAAAAAAAAATTTCAATCAGACAAACAGCAAAAACTGAAATTAACACTAGGTACAAATATAAAATGTTTCTGTGAACATTTCTGTATTGGTTTCGGTCATATACATATAACCAAAATATTTCCAAAAATTAAAAATGTCTAAACTTGTGTCAATAAAAATGTATAAATACTGTAAATACATAACATTTTGTTATAAGTAGTTATGTGAAGCCTGTAGTTGTGCAAAAGCAAGTATTGCATGTTGATAACACACTGTGGAAGTATGTTTGATATATATGTATATAGACATAAACATTTTTGTAAATAGTTCAGTATTTTCCTTGCAGTGTGAAGTTTAATATTGTAATTTATTTTTAACTTTGGATGAATTTGCCTGATATTCTCATGCATGTATGCAGAATGTTTGAAAGGAGTTTTAATCTGTGGTTAAATTTTATTACCCTTTTTGTTATGAAAAACCTGTTTGGCCATTCTGCTATGGATATTAGTTTAATTTGTAACAACTTCTTGCATTTTAGAAAGACAGGCTCAGTTCAAACCAATCATTTTCAGCTCCTCAAGAAATAAAGCTTAATTAGACCATAATTTGAAAACAACCTATTAGAGTTAGATCTTCCACAACTGTCATATCATGACTGATTAATACAAATGGCTATTCTTTTGTAATAATTAACTTTTACTGTCATCACACACAAATTAGTAGAGTGAAGCCATTTTTTTCATTATTCTGCTCAAAAACTCCACATAGAACACTTTCATGAACTATGAACTGCCACCTAGTAGTCATTTTTATAAAAAATCCTAACAATAACTTATTCCAGTGATGAAACTTTACCGTCCATTATACAAAGTTTCATCATAAATACTATGCCTAAAAAATCTATCATAGAAAATCTTATTCCAATCTTTCTGATCAAGCAGGTACATCTTTAGTGTAGCTGAATTGCAATGGTCATATATTTATATGCCTCTCAACACACTTGTATACTGACTGGATTAATTTTAACGTGATTACTGCATTTCTTATAATTCTAAAGCTCATAAAAGATTGTAAAAGTTTATAAATTAAAACTTTATTAATTTCAATTTTCATTTACACGTGCAAACTTTAAATATTACAAGTCAAAGAGTTCCCATAATTAAACATGTAAATGGTTATAAATGTATCCTAGAGTAATTTTACTTACAAACGTTATAAACTTGATGAATGGTGTGTAATAATCAACTGCATATACTTCTTCTTTTGAAGTATAAAGAACAATCCCATGGATTAATTCCACGAGTGATAGACACACCAGTAGCCCAGTCAAAAACTATACAAAATAAACAGAATGCAATAGATATGAAAAAGTAAACATTATACTGTTTACACTTTTAATTCTGTACATTCTTCAAAAACCAATGAATTATGTTTACAGTTACAACAATGATTATAATATCATTAATATATGATTCTTTAGGTGAACATATCTGCAAAGTATGAGTGAATTAAAGGAATATTAAAGTTATATAATATAAACTAATTACATTATATATTCTACACATTTCTTTAATATTTATATTAGTTCCACCCATTTTCCTTATTTAAGGGTTGCTTTATGTGAGAACAGACACGTACTGCAAATATTCAGCTCTTAAAAGAAGTAACACTTTCTTAAGTATATTAAATAAATGTGTTTATGTTGACAGTAGCTTATTAGCATTTATAATTTTTGTTCCTTTTAATTATTTCTAATTTAAATATATGTAAAAAACAAAGCAACTGAAACTACAAACACTTTTTGTTGCATTTATCCACGTCCATGGAACTTTTTGCTTCCGACTTCTCACTAAAAACAAAAGCTCCACAGGAGAAAAAACCCACAGAAACACACAGGGTATCCACATCAGTACTGTATTCTGAAAGCATGGTGTAAAGTCTGGTGTTGTGGAGTACCATATGAGGGTAAGGTCCTGAAATATAGAAAAACAAAACTGTCACATAACTAAAAATTTACTTGTTCTGCTACAAATGTAATCAATTTTAGGAATTACTGAAACACAAAAATAAAATATTTATGTTTGTTTGTGAATATTCAATGAGATACCTTCATTATAAAGTGGTGAACTGTTTGCTCTGAATCCAAAATCCTAATGTAGTACAGCAGTAAATGATTTCAACAACCTAACAAGAGCTAGGAGTTTATGAGCCGAAGTCCAGGCAGGAACTTCAGTAGTTCAAACCATTACAGGCTATTTGTATATTTTAATGCAATAAAGCTTTCCAAACACATAATAAACTGAGTAAATAGTATATGAATATATTTATACATTGTATATAACAAGATATACAAACAAGGATGTAACTCTAAACAACCAAAACCTTAGGCCTGTTGAAGTTACAATAAAAATAAGTCAGAGCCTAACTTTTAATACTAAACATTAAAAATTTCATATTAACTAAAAACCTTATGTGCTAGAAACAACTGATTCACTCAGTAAGAAAAATGTATTTTTATGTGGTTTAGTAACATTGCAACAAGAAGACATTTTATATATGTCTGGTTAGAAGATAAAATAATTCTACACAACCAACTAAAAATCTACTGAATGTTTTTATTGTTCAAAATTTAGAACTAATTTATAATAATGAAGTGTTAAAGTAGAACCTTCTTCCAATGATAAACGAATAATCTGAAATACAAGGGCTAGATTTTCAGGATCTTATAAATGTGATATATATATATATAATACAGAATCATTCATAATATTGATGGACTGAACACTTATTGATTCAACAGATACAGATGTGCACTGAAGTCAGGCAAGTCCAAACAGTCTCTTCTTTCAGTACTAGAAGTAAACTAGCTTTTACAATGAAAACTTTTATGCAGAGAAGTTTTATAATGTAATATACATAGCTATATGTGTGTGTACATATTAACTTTAGTATGTAAACATCATTATAATATTCCAACTACATATTTCACTCTTACAGACTGATAAATGTTGTTGCAGGCATTGACAAGAAACTTGATAAACAAAACAAACATTTCATGAAGAACATAGGTTTTTATTACAACCACTGTTGATAAGAAATTCAAGTTTGTGCTTGGTACTACAACCTTTGAACACATCCATAAGATTCAAATAGAAAGAATAATAATGAGAACCTGCACATGTTTACATATTTTGTATGTGATTTTTCTCATAGAGAGTCTCTGCTCCAAAAAAAAATAGAATTAATCATGATAAAGTTACGTTTCTTTCTTTTAGCTGTTATTAAATCATATAACAATTAAGTCTACAAAGTACTGAATGTACCTTCTTTATATCCTTTTTACCATGTAAACAGTTTTCTAAAAACAATTAAGAAAAGTAAACAATATATAGA
This sequence comes from Carcinoscorpius rotundicauda, assembly GCA_011833715.1. Lineage (NCBI taxonomy): Eukaryota > Metazoa > Arthropoda > Merostomata > Xiphosura > Limulidae > Carcinoscorpius > Carcinoscorpius rotundicauda. The sequence goes on from CM022395.1 coordinate 57,980,035, forward strand.
AATTCAGAAGAAAATAGCAGATGTGCTCTAAATGGCAAAGGAATGACTACATTTTAAAGCTAAAAAAGTACTTTCTGACAAAAGATGCATCCACATAATGGGAAGATAAGGGCAGAACTGGACCTAAAAAGACTCAAGGGCCAGTACAGACCATATAAGCAGTAGCTATGAATGTTAGCTAATTGAACAATCCCCACCAAAGGAGCCTGCAGTAGGAAGATCTCACAGCACAAATGATACACAACTATAGAAACCAAGACACCAACAGCCAAAATAGCCCATAAAACACCTCAGAAATGGGATAAGTATAAAAAGGATGTTAAGGGATGGTAAGGGATGTTTTTTTCTGTTTATGTATATATATATATATATTTCATTTATATAATGAAACACATATATATGTGTTTATATATATAGCATTATATATGTATATAATGGCAATGCTATTGCTACATTGTGCACGAAAGCAAGTGTAAAAGAGCTGGAAATTAGCTTTTTATATGCAATTTATATGTATCACTTCTTTTCATTATTTTATAGGCAGATTTGGGTATTGTGTAAATGTTTAACATGATCTCACCTATCTATATAAATGAGTATGTGTGAGAAGGGTTCAAAGAAAAGTTTTATTTCTATTTCATATTTTAGTATGTGATTTTAGAACATACAAGTATATTTGTAATGTTTCTTTATTAACGCAGGTGTTAATTTTGTGATTCTTTTATTATTCATCTTCTTTCCATTATTGCATTAAGATTTAAAAAAGTACAAGGAGTTTATTTGATTTTAGTCTTGCATTTTTTCTTAAATGTAATATAAGACTGGCCCTTTCATGAGGGGGTAGCTTTTAATCATGGCTAAAATTAAATTCAAAATAAATTCATTGTCAAGGTGTTTCTATTCTATTCTTCCTTTTTATATTTCTTAATTTAACCACTCTTAAAGAGTGCAAGTATCTTATTGTTTTGTTTACTTCTTTTAGATTTAGTTGATGTCCAGGCAAGTGTGTACTTGCACACTGATTTTTAAATGTTAAAGGGCATTTTTACACTGTATGATATGTTACATTTTTCTTCAGGATTTTATTTTGTATTTAAAATATATAAACAGCTGAAGGAACACATTAAATATTCTATTAAACTTAAGAGTTTGCTTCATTATGTCTTTATTGTAAAAGGTAATATCTAATACTTTCAAATATGGTTAAAAGATTCTTTTTATTTATTATAAATTATTACATATGATCTTTTATTTTGGGGTAATTAAATAAAAAGTGTTTCTTTTGCAATATTTTGTATTGCAAATTTAATATACTGACCTCAAAATAACTGAAGAGTTTTCTTTGATAAATGATGTTTTAAATCATCACTAAAAAGTTATGTTTTGTGTAGCATAACTACACAATGTTATGAAGACCATGTAGCATGTAAACAGTCTCAAGAACAAAGAAAAGTTAATGTCATCCTTAGATATGGTGCAAGTTTGATGACACTGGTTATAAAGTTAATTTAAATTATCAGCTTGAGGGCAAGTGAAAACAAAGTAGAAAAATAATATAAGAAACTATAATATCTCATATCAGAATCTCCCGCTCGAATCATTTCTAAAATCTACATTTTTTCCTCAAAAGAAAGAAATTAAGGTAAGATTTGTTTGTAGTTACATAATAGGCCATCTCTGCTATGCTCACTATTGGTATCAAGTTTTTACCCTTATAAACCATCTGACTTACACTTTAGTCACTGGGGACATGAAGGTAAGAAAGATACCACTTTAACATTGAGTGTTACTGTCAATAAGAAATCCTAAATAATAAACATAAAAATACCATAATTCTTGAAAAAAAACACAACTGAACACATATAACTGTTCACTTTCAAAAAGAATAGCACTGAGCACTACCTCAAACTTAAGTTCTACACTTATTTATCTATTGTGTGTATAAAATTTCAATGATGCATTGATAAACATTGAAAAAAAAGCAAAAGATGTACTGATAGACATAGACTTAAATACACATAAACCATGTATGATATGGGACAACTAAATTCATTGGACCTTCTGTGTATGACACTGTGTGATGACTTTTCGTCACAAATACATCAATCAGTTAATGCAATCGTGGTAGATATTTATGCTTAATAACCTTGAGCAGTCAGAACTTAATTATTTCTCTTAGCCCTTTGTTCAACTTATGTGGCAATTTTGGGATCATCGCGGTTGAAGTTCAGGGGAATGAGTGACATTTTGATTATACTATGATGTCTTGGCACAGTTAAGCGAGAGAAGAGTCCGGGAACAATCCGAAATGTATTTGACGATGATGCTGCACCGTTAAGCCTGTATTAGAGCGCTTGAACAATAACACCTTCATTATTTAAAATGATCGGTTTTTTTCCCATTAACAACTTTTCAAAAATGCGACTATTGATTCTTCCATTCAGTGTTTACATAGATTACTACCAAACATTTTTCCATAAGAACATTAATTGTAATTCTGGCAATACTACTAAGTATTTTGCAAGAATGTATATACTTTAAAAAAAAATTATGTAACCTGTAAGATGAAAAATTTCAAAACCCAAGTAACATACCCAAAAATCCGATCCACAAAACTCGTTTAGTGAAGTTTTCATAGTTTTCAAACTAAAACAATTATTTATTGTAATACAATGGTTTGATATAAAAACATTTCCAGCGATATCGTAACGTAACACTTATCTCCGTGTTCAACACGTTAACAATCACGCAGGTCAGAGTCAAACGATTAAACCTACACCTTACCTGGTTGTCCCGCCTCTTCAATCCGAGTAAAACCTAGTGTTAAAAATTGTCGATAATAAAGTATGTCAAATCAAAGCTTGAACCTGCACTCACGCCATAAAACACATTTCTGTGAGCATATACATATATATATATGCACACACACATATATAGAAAAATGACTTGGTGTACTTTGAATTTTAAAAATGTTTTCATGAAGTAACACACAAGATATTAATCAACAAAATCTCATCGGTAAGGATTAGATGTATTGAGGATGCTTAGAAATCATGAAATGATTTAGATCAAATAAGTAAGCTGAACAATTCTTTCCCACCTCAACAGGAAAGATATCTTCACATACGAAGACCTCTTCAACGACGAATGCCACGCTCTCATCAATAGAAAATCAACTACGATGAATTAAGAACAAGGCAAAATGCTCAGATTTTTGTACATTAACATTCAAGGTGGTTTATATAATAAAAAAATTGAGTTATTTAACATAAATGAAAAATTAAATGCAGGCATAATTACAATTAATGAAACATTTTTATCACCTAACAGTAAGTTCTATTTTCCTGTCCCCAGTAACGCAGCTGCACGTCTGCGGACTTTTACCGCTAAACACCAGGTTTCGATCGTCCACTATGTACATTTCTGCTTCGGCCAGACATAGCCAGGTGATTAAGGCACTTGACTCGTAATCCGAGGGTTGCGGGTTCGAATCCCCGTCGCACAAAGCATGCTCGCCCTTTCAGCCGTGGGGGCGTTATAATGTAATGATCAATCTCACTATTCGTTTGTAAAAAGAGTATCCCCAGAGTTGGCGTTGGGTAGTGATGACTAGTTGCCTTTCCATTAGTCTTAAACTGCTAAATTAGGAACGGTTAGCGCAGATAGCCCTCGAGAAGCTTTGTGCGAAATTCCAAAACAAACAAACAAACCTAGTACAATTTGTCTCGGACAACTCACCCACCGATAACAGTGTCACGGGACCTCTTACTAAATTTTAAATTAAAATTCACATCAATAAATTTAAAAACCCTTTCCTGGCGAAGATAGCATCAAAACATTATTAAAAAAACAAGACAGTACACAACCGACTTGTTCATGACACATCCAACATTCCTTTTAAATCTATCTTTATAATCAGGTTATTTCCCAACAGCATGGAAATCCGCTGCCATTAGCATCATCTCTAAGAAAATAAACGATTCCACTGATGCAGGTAACTATTGATCAATTAACTTGTTAATTACATACGAAATTAATGGAAAACATAATTATCACAAGACTGCTTTTCCATCTCGAATCTAACAATCTGCTTTCTGACATACAAAACGTATCACGTAAACAACGTCAAATAATAGATTATTTAGCAAGATTAATGAACAGAGTTCATTCACAAAGGTTTTTAGCGGTAACCAAGCAACATTCGGTGTTTTTCTATATGTCAAAAACTTTCAATGCTGTGTGGCATAACGGCCTCATGTACAAATTATGTAATTATAATATGCCTACTCCACTTATTAGATAGATTTGGAACTTCCTAATTGATAGAACCGTGAAAGTAAACAATAACATTTCACCCTCATGCCCACTAGAAGTCAGCTTTCTCCCAGGTTCAGCTGTCCCTCTCTGTACATTTTATTTGCCATTGACATAAACTTCCGGAAACTAAAGCATCACATTTACGCGGATGACGTCGACGTGTGGAGCATTTCCTGTAATCCACTTCTGGCAGCTCACAGAATACAAGCTACCCTCTATTACATCGTCATACGGTTCATTGACCTGGCACGTTCTGTTAGACCTACTGAAAACGCAAGCCACAATCTTCTATCGGAGGCTAAATCAAAATTATTGAAAAGTTAGGGCTATCAAGCTCAAGCCTTACAACATGAAAATCATATATATATTGTATTAACGTATAACAACAAAAACAAACTAGCCCGGAACACACATTTTGCAGAAATAATAAAAGTAGTTTTTTGTTGTTGTTTTTTGCATTGAGCACAAAGCTACACAATGGGTTATCTGTGCTTTGCTCACCTCGAGTATCGAAACCCGATTTTTAGCGTTGTAAGTCCGCAGACATACCGTTGAGCCACTGGGGGGCATAATCAAAGTAAATAGCGAATCAACTATCTCAAAGAGGTCAGCGGTTACATTAAGACTGCAACGCTAGCACTATAAATTAGTATAATAACTACATAATATTTATATAAGATCAATTCTTCAATATGGTTGCCCTGTCATGTTTAACATGCCGGAATATGTATTCTAAAAAGTTAGAATCAACCCATTTAAAAATAATACGCTTAACGCATAAAGCGTTTACTTCCCTGGCTCATACCTTCAGAGAATAAATAAATTAACAACAATCCAAACACGGTTAAAACCCTCGCTAAAAGGTACTACAATTCTAAAAACAAGAACAACCTCTGTACAAAATTCACCAAAACTGCAGAAACACCAGGCTCATGGAATAAATTTACATTTCCTTTAAAATACATCACTTCACAAAACAAAAAAACCACTCACTTTAACAACCATCTCGAACATTCTAACTGGTCTTTCTTTCTCTTCTTCCTTCTTCAAGTAACAGACGGTAACGAACAATGGACTACAAATGTGTTGTTTTTTTTTGTATTATTGAATACGTGTTACGTAAAAGTGTAGAATTGTTATTGTTAGAATTACTTAGCCATATGTCTGTTATTGAATAATGTCAACTCTTACATGGTTTTTATTTGCTAATTGTATTTATCTGTTCTGTATAATTGTCATTCACAAGCAATAAACTGTAGTTCTGGTTTTGTCTTGTTTCTGGTACGGGGAGTGTCGGCCCTCCACGGCGGGCATTAGCTATTTGGAGACGCAGATAGCATATTTAAGGCCTGAAGTGTCACTTTTATATCACTAGGATAAGAAACTAACGCTTTTCCTGTCGTCTTCACAGTCTTTACTCTCGCTTGACCACGGCAAGTCATGTAAGCATAACCATAATTACACGGAAGCCACATGTTTTACTTTAAAAATCTCTAAAATTATCAAAGAAAGGGGCGAATAGAAATAACATATTTTTTTTTACCACTCCTGGGTTATTAAACCTAGTTAGGAATAGCTATTAAGATTCCATCGGATCCGACAGTAAGTTGGACAGTATGGCAAATGACGATAGCTCTAAGTTCTAGAAATAGCATTTGGGTTATCATGATTGGGAGACTAAAAGCTAGAAACCCGCTAAATAGCCTGACTGGAGGAAATAATTTTGGCATAGTAGAAAATAAGTCACTCAAACCTTCGAGATAATGTTTGTTTGTTTGTTTGAAGTTAAACAAAGTGTTCTGTCTATCACAGGTATCGAAACCCGATTTCTAATGTTATATATCCGCAGGCATATTGTTGTCGAAAAAATGTTATTTTTTCTAGTACTAAAGCGAGCATAATCCTAAGTTGTATTTATAGACACGTCGATCACAAATTAAACAAGTAATTCTCACTGTATAGAAACCACTAGTTAGGCCTTGCTTGGAACATTATACAGTGTACAGTTTGGTCTTCTCATCCAACCATCCCACTTGATGGATCAATGGTATCTGGGTATTTTGTCCTGGAGGGTCAGGTTCTCTTTGACCTCTTCCTCCTTCCTGAACTTATTTTCCCTAACTGTTTGTATGTTAGTATGTTAGGTCCTTCTCAGGGCAATGTCCATTTATAGTCTATTATTCACAGTAGGTCAAGTTAGCTGGTGGTAATTTATTTATTTTATTTTATTATTATTATTATTTTTTAAAATACATAAATATGTAAACTATAAATATAAGATTTAAAGTTTATATACATACATATTTTACTTTAATTTATTTTTCTTTATATTTAAAATATATGTTAATTGTGGAGAGGTATTTAGAATTTTCTTCATCATGTATAAGGTACCTGTCTAGTTCGCATAATAAATCATTTTTCATCCAATTTTTGTTAAAATATCTAATTGTAATATTTAGGAGTCTATTTGATATGGTGGGAAGTGTGTTTTGATTGTTTTATTACTTACAGTTACCCATGCTGGAGCTGCATAGTCTATTACTGGTCTAATATATGTTTTGTATATTTTCAAAATGTTATCTGGAGATGCTCCACTGTGTTTACCAGTTAGACTCCTTACATAGCTGGTTCTTCGCCAAATTTTATTTTTAATTTCGTTGACATGATTGATCCAAGTTAATTTTGAATCATAAGTCAGACCTAAAGAGTACGAGCTGAGATTTTGCTGTGTTTATTTTAATTCTATATTTTTCACAGTATTCACTAATTCTATTTAATTGTGATTGTATGTTTGTAGCTGCTATCGTGGGTGTTGCAGCACTTTTCCAGATTGCCACATCATCTGCAAACTGTGATGAGAATCCATGATTTGGATCCTTCAATGGCATATTATTTACATACATGATGAAGAGTATAGGGCTAACCACCCCTCCCTGTGGGACACCAGCTAGTGGAGTAAAGTATTCGGAAAAAGTTCCTTCTACGTTTACTCTACATTTTCTGTTTTCCAGAAAGTTAGATAACCAGCGAATAATTCCTCGCGGTAGTTCCATTTCGTTCATTCGGAACCTTAGACCGTCGTGCCAAACGGTGTCGAATGCTTTCTCGATATCGAGGAAGCAAGCGACTGTACATTCTTTTTTGTTGAAACTATCTATTATGGTTTCGGTTAATCTTATTAAATGGTCTGTCGTTTGTCTAAATTTTCTGAATCCATTCTGTTCTTCTGGTAATTTTGATGTTATCTCCAAGAATGTGGGCCCCCCAATGGCTCAGCGGTATGTCTGCTGACTTACACGCTAAAATCCGGGTTTCGATACCCGTGGTGGGCAGAGCACAGATAGCCCATTGTGTAGCTTTGTGCTTAATTCAAAACAACAACAACAACAACCAAGAATGTGGAGAGTCTATTACTTATTATTCTTTCGAGAATTTTGCCAACACAGCTGATCAGGCTGATTGGTCGGTAGCTATTTGGTTTATTCGCTGGTTTTCCTTCCTTATGGAACATTAATATATTTGCTAGCTTCCAAGAAACTGGGATATATCCTGAGGATAGTGATAAGTTAAATAGTGAATTTAGGTGGTCAAACAATTTCGGAGTGCCGTTTTTTAGGAGAATAGCTTGTATTTCATCTTCTCCTGGTGCTTTGTTTTTGGTGTTTTTTATTGCTTCTAGTATTTCATGTAGGGATATTTCCTTTGTTAGTAATGTGCTTTCATAATCAGTGTTAGAACTTGTATTTGTGTCAGTTATGTTTACTGGAAATATTGGTTCATATTGATGTTTATTATTTGCTATGTAATTAGTGACTTTATTGTAGAAGTTTGTATTCATATCTGGATCTGTGTGAGTTTTAAATATATTTTGGAGTTGATCCTTGAAAGCTTCGGCTATTTATTTATTTGTGTGTGCAATGGTGTTATTATGTTCAAATGGAGGATATTTCTTTGTGTATGTGTTTTCATTTGTGAATCTTTTAAGATGTGACCAGAATTTTTTCGGGTCAGTTATGTCGTTTAGTTTATTACAGTAATTGTCCCATTTATTTTGTTTTTGTTGTTTTATTTGAGTTCTGATGTGATTTCTAATGTTGTTTATTTGTGTTTTAGTTTCTCTGTTTCTTGTAATCATGTACTGTCTTCTCAGTTGTCTGCGCTTTTTTATTAGGTTTATTATTTCTGTGGTGGGTTTCTATGTGTTGTTTGTTGTTTTATGGTGTTGTTTTGGTATTGTTAACTTGGCTGTTTTCTGAAGGCAATCCGTGATTGTTTGACAATAGTTGTCCATTTCGACATGCGTTTTAACTTCTTTAATAGTTTTATTAGGTAACAGATTATCTAATTCTTGTTTATAGCACTGCCAATCTGCTTTACTGTAATTAAATTTTTCTTTCTTATACGTTATATTTCCCGCTCTTCTGTCGTTGATTTCAGTAGTGCACAGTGAGTTCTTTGACCGATGTGTTGTCTTGATGAGAAATAAATTAAATTTAAGTTCTTCTTCTTATATTTTTAGTAAAATTTTTTAAGCCTAAATCGCCTTCAACAAGAGCCAGACAAAGAACGTCCGATTTCTTTCGAGCCTTAACCCAACCATCCCACTGATTTATATGTTGTTGTTTTTTTAAATTTCGCGCAAAGCTACTCTCAGGCTATCTGCGTTAGCCGTCCCTAAGTTAGCAGTGTAAGACTAGAGGGAAGGCAGCTATTCATCACCATCCACCGCCAACTCTTGGGATACTCTTTTACCAGCGAATATTAGGTTGATCGTTACATTATAACGCCCCCATGGATGAGCTCAAGTTTTAGTTTGTTTATGGACTCCAGAAACTTTAAACACATTTAACGATTCTCGCTGTACTTGTTGATTTCCTATTTACATAGTGAAACTTATACTTCTCTATGGATAACTTTCTACTTAGGTCCTACAAACTAGACGCTTTTTGGTTTTAAAGTTTTTTCTACTTTACGGAGTCCAGGTAAGGCACGTTTTTTACTCTCTGACAATTAGTGCGTGGGTCCTCTGCTATGTACTGATGTTATTTGTGACCTGTTCATTTTCTAAAAGAGAGATATTTTTCTTTGTTCTATATGTAATATTCATTGTTCGATATAAAACATCTAATTGAGAGTTTTAGCCTGAGATTTATAAGACGTAGTGTTTCTTGAAGACTACATGTGATGTTTTCTTAAGGACAACGATATTTCTCGTGAAGTGAAGCCATGTGTGGAATCAGACGAGTGTTTTATTGAATTTCCTTTACAAGGAGCATAATTAACAGATTCATTTGACAGAAATCAAAGTTTAATGATAAACAGTAGAACACTGGAGTAACAACAAACATTTGATACGTGTGTGTACAAAAATAATATGTATTCCGAAACCTTCAAAAATTAAATGTTTGTTACAGCACATACACGTGTCAAATATACAGCAATATTTCGCACAGTGCGGCTTTGATCAGTATGGATTCACTATAGTGCGGTTTAGAATTTGCTACTGATGATTCAGTTAGTACTAAATCTTTTATTATAATGCGGCTATGTTTATATATGTATGAGTCCTTGGGTCCCCTTTTATTATGGCTGACATTCCTCTAAAATTTTTTAGAATGATCTCCACGAATTTGCGTCTCTTTTTTATTCTAGATCTTTCTGCAAGGTTCCCCAGTGGCTCAGCGATATGTCTGCGGACTTACACGCTAAAATCCGGGTTTCGATACCTGTGGTGGGCAGAGCACAGATAGCCCATTGTGTAGCTTTGTCCTTAATTCAAAACAAAAACAACTTTCTGCAAGCCTATACAATGTGCTTGCGCATTTATACACTGGACAGTATAAATCTGAGCATTACTTGTTTCCAATAGCAGTCTAAATTCAGTTTTTTCTTCTTAAGCGTGGGTGTGTCCTTTTTGCCATCGTTTTAGAGAGATCCATTTATTATGAGTGAAAAACAGTGTGATGATACCGAGTCAAAGAAATGTAAATGGCTGACATTAGAACAGAAACTTGAAATCGTCAAATGTTATGAAGAAGGCGCTTCGTTTGCCAAACTTGCACGAGACAAAGGAATAAAGAATCATCTGTAAGATTGTAAAAGAAAAGAGTCAGTACAAATAGTATGGAATGACTACCAATTCTTTTGTCTCAAAAACAATCGTAAAGAAAAGGAGTTCTCTAATGGTGAATATGGAATGTCTGCTATCAATATGGAAAGAAGATTGCAATCAGAAGAGAATTCCTTTAAGTGAAATGGAAATTCAAACAAAAGCTATGAGTTTTTCAGCACTCTTGAAGAAAACGTAACAGAACAAAACGATGAAGAAGGGATAACTAATGAAGCATTTTCGGGCAGTCGTAGTTGGTTCTTTTGTTTTTGAAAAAAAAGCATTTGGGATTCATAATATTCGTATTGTAGTCGAAAGTTCAAGCGCAGACAAAAATGCTACTGAAAAGCCACCTAGTAGCTCAGCTGTATGTCTGCGGACTTACAACGCTAAAAACGGGGTTGTTTAATTCAAAACAACAACAGCTACTGAAAGATTTTCTAATGAATTTATAGAAATTATTGATAAAGGAGGGTTTTTTTAATTAAGCACAAAACTACGCAATGGGCTATCTGTGCTCTGCCCACCACGCGTATCGAAACCCGGTTTGTAGCGTTCTAAGTCCGCAAACGTACCGCTGAGCCACTGGGGGGCTAAAGGAGGGTATAAAGATAACCAAATTTTTAATGTTGATGAAACGGGTTTATTTTGGAAAAAATGCCTTCTAGAACTTTTCTACCAGGAAACGAAAAAACTCAGCCACATCACAAGGCGTCAAAAAATCGTTTCATGCTTGTGTAAGGCGGAAATGCATCTGGCGATTTTAAATTAAAACCCAGTCTCCTGGAGATCAAGTCTTTTTTTACTTTCAGGTTACATAAAAACTAATGCTAATTGAGAATAATATGTATAAATATACTTGTGTAAAAGCCTATTTTTTTGTAATTGAAAAACATAATTTCTGTGAAAATTTTAATTTTATTGAATATTTCTTTTTCTCGCTATTAGTTGGAGTTATGTATAAACTTATGATTTGGCAGAGTTCGCCTTTTCTCACTAAAGGTAAAACAAAAATTTAATCTGTTAAGTAAAGCCCAATATGTTATTTAATTACCTACAACCTGTGTTATGGCTTACAGTTTCGCATATTCAGCAGTCATTACAACAACTTTGGTCACGAAAAGAAATACAGTGAGGCCTCTTATAATGATGCTGTGTATATAATATTTGTTATTTCTAAGGTCTTCTAACTTACCAGCAACGTTGTTTATTATGTTTTCAATTCCACTGGTGAAAAGAAATGTAATTTAAAAAACGTTACAAGGTGTTTAAGCAATATCAACTAAAATCGGGACATGGATAGGTAGTTAAGGCGCTCGACTTTTAATGTGAGAGTCGCCGGTTCGAAAACTCCTCGCACCAAACAGGCTTGCCCTTTTATCCGTGGAGGCGTTATAATGTTACGGTTAATTCCATTACTCGTTGGTAGAAAGAGTAGCCCACGAGTTGTTGGTGATGACTAGCTGCCTTCCATTGTTAAATTAGGGACAATTAATGTAGATAACCATTGTGTAGCTTTTCGCGAAATTGAAACAGTGATAACGCGCGCCTAATTAAATTAAATTACTAAATGATAAATTTATATTATGTACTTGAATATGCAGGTACCAAGTATACAAGTAATATCAATTTACTATGGATATAATTTTAACACTAATTTTTAAATAGACGAAATTTTGATTTTGTCAAGCATCTATTCCTGTATGTTATTTATGTATATCACTTAATTGTTTATCCATTATCTTAATGTTGTTATGATCTTTTAATTTAATGTTTAAATTTAAGTATTCGTTTTTGTTTCACTTTCAGTTCTTTTGCGTATCGAAGACACTCAAGTTTTTTAAAACACTTCTTTATTCAAATTCAATTTTCAAGATAAATCTATGAGTATTTAGTTACACGCATACTAAGTTCAGTTGGAAAGTTAGACACAAAATCAATCTACTATGAAAGTCATAAGCTCAAGCTTACAGAGAAGTTTATAATATTATGTTCAGGATTCTTCAGAAATTGCTGATTAAGTAACAAATTTAAGGAATTTTACAACAAAAATTTAAATCACAAGAAAACATCAACACCGAACTACGATTTTTTATACACTTATTAGTGTGTTACTATCAACTTTATACTAATTAAAAAATCAACGTTACAATAATTTAGACTAACGGCTGGTTTTGATCGACAATTAGGTTTATATATTAATTCCATTTAAGTTCAAATTTATTTAAGCCTAACTATTCAGGCTTAATCAAGTTCAGTTCATTCACTTCGATGCACTTGAATCCATTTTCCTCCAGCTTTAAATCAAAGTTTTTTTGGTTTTTGCCGATAGATTCCGCGTCAGTTCCTTTTTTATCTGCAACCACTGATTTTGAGAAACCCTTTACACCAGAGTTTGGTGTACGTCTGCTTGACTTTTTGATATTATATTTCTTAGCACTTGTTTTTCTTTTAGGGATAGACCTAGATGCTGAATACCTGGAACGACTTCTCTCGCTCTTAATGTCAGTGATAGGCCTACTGCTAGACCTTTTTCGTTTAGTACTTGATCTTGACTTTGAGAGAGACCCACTCTTTTTTTGTTTATTTTCAGCACTTGTTTGAGAAGCAATTGTAGCTTTAACTGAAGTGCTTCGTCGTCGTCGTCGCAACCATACCATTTTTAGTTTCTAAATTATGTTAGGTTTCAAACCAATTAAAAAAACGAATTTTAACGAAGGTCTATAAAAAGTTCCTTATTAAATGTTTCAACAGGTAGTCTGCTATGGTAATAACACAAAAATATGTTTGAACTAGAGATATATAACCTGTTTGTCGAACACACGCGATAGACTGATACCACGCGCCCGCTAACCTAAGACTTTTATTTTAAAAAAAAATCTCAAGTTTTTGAAAACATTTTTTAAAACTCAAATTCGATTTTTAAGATAAACTATGAGAATAGAATTACAAATATATTAAGTTCTGTTAGAATTTGTTTTGTTCGAATTTCGCTCAAAGCTACACAACGGTTATCTGCGCTAGCCGTCCCTAATTTAGTAGTGTCAGACTAGAGGGAAGGGATTTAGTCATCACCAACCGTCGCCAACTCTTGGGCTACTCTTTTACCAACGAACAGTGGGATTGGCCGAAACATTATAACGCCCCCACGGCTGAAAGGGCGAGCATGTTTGGTGCGACCGGGATTCTAACCCATGTCCCTCAAATTACGAGTCGAATGCCTTAATATACCTGGCCATGCCGGGCATAGTTCTGTTAGAAAGTTAGACACAAAGTCAATCTTCTAGCAAACTAGCAAAGTCTCAAACTCAGGCATACATAATAGCTCATAATACTAACTTCAGGATTCTTTATAAATTGCTGAGGTAAAGTAACAACTAAGGAGTTTTATCTTTTTTATTTGGCACATATATATAAATTTTACATAATAAATGTACAAGAATAGATAATTAAGAAAACCGACATTTGGTCTGTTTCAAAAATAGCGTTAAAATTATCCATATTAAACTGGTATTACTCTACCTGCATATAACAGTGCATAGTGTGTATATAGATCCTGTTAACTCGCTATTTAGCAATCAAAATTAATTTAGATACAAGCATAACTGTTTGAATTTAGATTTAGCTGGATTAGTGACCTTGTAGGATATTGATTGCTCTTGACGAAAATTGCAATATGATAAAGTTATATTAGTTTACATGTAACTTAATTTCAGAATTCTGCTTGAAGGTACGTACTGATCAACTTAAGGGTCTGAAATAACTACCATGACACCCCATGCAATGTCTTAATTATATATAAAGAAGCTAGCATATCGTACTGGTATATGCTTGAAGATATTAAATTAATAAATCTTGAAAACAAACAACAATTTTGACACTACATATTAAGTTTTGTTACCATGCTATGGCTAAAAAAGCGTAGAGAATTGTCAGTCTAAGGAAAATGTTGTATGATTCAGAGCTTCGTCTATTTTCAGATTCTCATTCTTTTTACTTACTACCAAAATGGCCTGGCATGGCCGAGCGCGTTAAGGCGTGCGCTCGTAATCCGAGGGTCGCGGGTTCGCGCCCGGGTCGCGCTAAACATGCTCGCCCTCCCAGCCGTGGGGGTGTATAATGTGACGGTCAATCCCACTATTCGTTGGTAAAAGAGTAGCCCAAGAGTTGGCGGTGGGTGGTGATGACTAGCTGCCTTCCCTCTAGTCTTACACTGCTAAATTAGGGACGGCTAGCACAGATAGCCCTCGAGTAGCTTTGTGCGAAATTCCAAAAAACCAACCAACTACTACCAAAATACTAATATTAATATATCTAAGATAAATTTCAGTATTTCGTATAGAATGTTCATATCCAAGAATACTGTTAACGCACTCTCTTGTTAAAAAACAGATTTCGTGTAATGGTTTCAAATTGTTTTAATTTAATAAAGAGTGTAAATGAATAGATGCAAGTATATTAAATAATTCAGTTATTTTATTTTTTCAGTCTTAGACTGACATAGCCAAGTGATTAGGGCGCTCAACTCTTAATCTTAGGGTAGCGGGATCAAATCACCAACTATACTTACCATTTCAACCGTAGAGATTTATAATGTGACGGTCAACCTCACTATTTGTTGGTAAAAAGAGTAACCCCAGAGCTGGCGATAGATGGTGATGACTGGTTGCCATTCCTCTAGTTTACACTGCTAAATTAGCGACGGTTAGCGCAGTTATCCCTCGCGTAGCTTTAGGTGAAATTCAAAAAGGAAAAGTGAATATTAGATCACTACATTAATGTATGTAGGAATAAAACTCGTCAAAGCCTAAGAAATAATCGCTATACACTGTGGATAAAACCACGGGAAGTAACCGTAAATTATGGTCTTATTATATCCTAAGTATATTTATTGTACAATATATAATTGACAGCCATTATAAGATTATCCGTGAAATTTAAGCTATTTATAATTTTATATAAATTGAACAGATTAATGTGTATGTGTTTGCGAGTTTATTTTCTTATAGCAAAGACACAATGGACTATCTGCTGAGTGCATCGAAGGGAATCGAACCGCTGATTTTAGTGTTGTATATCAAGTGTACTTAAATTGGTATTGATGTTAAATATGCATCTTGTAACCAAATCAAGTGAAAAGTGTTGATTTGCCAATGGAGTTGTTTGTGAAGTGTAGGATTGTGCTATAAAATTAAGAGAAGTGACAGAAAAGCACTGTAAGTGTTACACGTTTTATATTTGTGGACAAGGCTTTGAAAAGGGAAGAAGGATCAGTGTTTTTACGCGTCAAGTGTACATATGCTAACTTCATATTATAAACTGTCTGGCATTAAACAGATGATAAGTATACTGTTGAGGAATATGTCTTCATAACACCTGAAGGTTCTAGATTGCAACAAATACAACCAAACACCAATAAATTGACTAAGTGTGCGTAGTTGATGTTACCAATAATTTGCCAGTCTTTCTACTCATATATCAAACTTAACTCAATCTGTCTGGTGTTCCAAGAAATATTTTATTCTTACTTGCAAATAAGGTCATTCCTGTTGTTCTGAATAAGTTATGTCACTGTCAAATTCAAAGTAAAATAGAAAACATAGCGATCTGCCAGAGTTATTAATCTGGCAAACTGTAACTATATTTTAGTATTTTAACCATTTTCAAGAAATATTTTTATTTTATCGTAAGTGTATTTTGCAAGTCTGTTAAAATGACGTAAAGAAAAACTTAAACCTAATAAATTGCTTTGAGATCATTATTTTTGGCTCTTTGCCTAAACTACTGTATAATCTAAAAATTATATTTAGAGTAAGCTTTTACTAGTTATAGATTTGTAACAATGACAACCAAGCAAGTTAAAGTTTTTTTATTTTACTTATTTGTAATGCTAAAAAAATACCATATTATGCAAAGTGATTTCACACTATTGGACAGTTTAAGACGTTAATTGTACATAAACTTAAAACTATTGTGATATTTTGATGTATCACTTCTTAATTTAATATTGTCATTCTACATTCTTTATATCTTTTAGTAATTTAGGAGTAACTTTTTTTAAAAAAAGGTTTTGTACAAGATATTCATTGCAAATAAAAAAATTAATATTTAGTATGTGAGACATTTGTACAGTTCTTTCTCATGGTGGTTTTAATTTCATTTCTTTACTATTTTAATTAACATAAAATTTACACATTTTGGATTTATTCTACAAAATGGACATATGTTATTTGAAACATTGGTATTAAATAGCCAATTGAAGTTTTAGAAAACATCTAATTGCATAAGGAAATAATAACCATAATTCTTGCTTGAATTTTTCTTTCCAGGTGAATATATTAGTACCTAACTTAACTGTATATAAAGTACAAAATATTTGTTGTGATTGAACTGTAAGAGGATTTTTTAATCTACTACTAGAAAAATGTGTTTGAAATTTTAGAGCCAGTAATAGAAGCAGGTAGAAGCAAGTCATCACCAGTAGGTCTTTCTTTAAAATTCAGCCATGAGCTATGTATGTTGTGGACATGATGTTTTTAGTAAGACCACAGTTACCCAGGTAATAAACATATTTTTGAGTGCCCCATGGGCCATTTTACTTAAGGAGAACTATGGGTTGAATGAAAAGTTGAGTTATGGTTGTTAATGCATCTGAACTCAGGTGACAGAGCAGGAGATATGATAGAGTGGGCTAGTAGAGATGGTATTTTTGTGTTGCATGTAGTGGCTAATGTAGTGGAAATGATGCAGGGAGAGATAGGCCAGAAGAGCTTATACAGACATTTAAAGAAAAATACCACAACTTAATTTTGTCAGTGATATTGTCCAGAATTAACAGAGGGGATAAAGATATAAGTAGGTCACTATGGCTAAATGCTAGACTTGGTTAGTATGCAAGGATGAACAGACTGGCTTATTGGACTTGTGGGATAGTTTCAGTAGAAAATAGGAACTTTTGGGAATGGCTGGTTTACATTTAAATAGATTAAGGGCTGGCTCGTTTGCTGAGACAGTAAACTTAGCTGTAAGGGAAGTTTTAAGCTAGGACTAGATAGTGGTGAAGGCCATGAAAAATTATATGCAAAATCAGTAACAAGCAGAGAAAAGTTTAGCAAAGGAAATGAGTATACAATAGTTTTTAATCATTTATTAATGAAATTAATTATATTTAAAAAAATAGGATGTAGAAGTAAAGCACCAATTTGTCATGTGGTGAGTGGTTACCATGTTGGACACCTTGGAATTAGTAGATATAAAGGAAAAAAAAAAAAGATTTTAGTGTGAATTTGTTAGAGATCACCAAATGGAACTGATGAAATTAGTGAGAAATTTTACAATGAGATTAAAATCTCATTTGTTAATGAAGTCATTATTATTGGTGATTTTAACTTAAGATATTGACTGGGAGATGCTGGAGTTAAACCACGATGGAGAAAGATATTTGGGAACTGTTCAGGATGGCTTTTTTCATCAGTTAGTCAAGGAATATACTGGAAACATTGCTATTTTAGAATTATTGCTAGCTGCAACTATAGAATTGATTGAGATAGTAGATATTGGAGAGCATCTTGGTGCAAGTGATTATTGCTCCATTAGGTTGAATATTTTGCTGCATATGCAGATAGAAAATAATGATATTTTGGTTATAAATTTAAAAAAAAACATTTGAAGGGATGTGACAAAAATTATTTGTTGTGAGTTAGACAGCTGAGTTATTTGGCCAGATGTGGAAAATGTTTGAAGATAAATTTTTAAATATTCAAGGTAAACATATTCCTTATAGAAAGAAAATGGTAGGTGTAAGTAAAAAACCAGATTGGCTCACTGAGAGGTTTAAGATAATATTAAAGAAAAGCATCATAAATTTAAATTGACTGGTGTGACAGGAGACTTAGAATTTTATAGAATATCAAGAAAGTTGGTGAAACAGGAAATAAGGACATAAAAAAGCATCTATTAGAAAAGTTTGGATGAAAATGTACAAAAATGTAACAGTAGAGATATGTTTAAATACATTAAGGGTAAATAAATTATTATAATTGGGGTAGGACCCTTGAAGGATGATAAAGGAAGGTTAGTATCTGATTATTATAAGATGGCTGAGTTATTAAATTTTGCTTTTTCTTTGGTTTTTACTAATGAATATTTAAGGAGTATTCCACATTTTGCTTGAACAGTTGATAAATTGAAATGAGAAAAAACAAGTTAACTCTATTAATACTGATGTTGTTATGAAAAATTTTGGAAGTTTAAAGTGTGATAAATCTCTTGGGCCACATAATGTTTCTCCAAGGGTTTTGTAGAAGATTAAAGGTCCTTGAATAGTGGGCAAGTACCAGAGGATTGGAGGCTAGCTAATGTCACTCCTCTTTTAAAGGGATGTGAAAACATTGTCTCAATAATTATAGACCCATTATCCTTACATCAGTTGCAGAAAAATTTTGAAAAGTTTGTTGAAAGATGTTTTGCAAAGCCATTTAATAAAATTTAGAATGTTATTGTTTTATTAGATAGTGAATATGGTTTTACTGAGGAAAAACCTTGCCTTAAAAATTTTGACATTCTTTGAAAATGTTACTGCTTATGTTGATGTGGGAAATGGTGTAGATTTGGTATATCTGGATTTTCAGAAAGCTTTTGACAAGGTGGCATGTAAATGGTTTGTAAAAAAAATGTTTCTATAGGTGTAGGAAATAAGTTGGCAAATTGAATAGAAGAGTAGCTAGATGGAAGAAAGCTGGGAGTTGTTACAAATTAAATTCATTTAAACTGGATTAATGCCATGAGAGAGGAATCTCAGAGTTCAGTCTTGGAACCATTGCTGTTTTTGGTCTGGATCAATGTTATAAACAGGAACAGTCAATAAATTACTTAAATTTGCAGATGATGTTAAGGTCTTGTGTGTTGCTAACTGTGAAGGGGATGACACTCCTTTATGAAAGGATTTAGATTATTTAGTGAGTTGGGCAAATATATGGCAGATGGGTTTTAATTATGATAAATCCGAGATATTGCACGTGGGTTATTACAATTTAAATTATAAGTATAATTTGGATGGAAATAACCTTAACAGTGTAATGAAGAAAAATGATCTTAAAGTAAGAGTCAGAGAATCTGTAAATCCATCCAGACAGTGTGCCTTTGCTTGTGGTAAGGCAAGTAGGATTTGAGGTTGTATCTGCAGACGCATTGAATACAAATTTGGAGAGGTTGTAATTTCATTGCATTGGTCACTGATTAAGCCATATTTGGAGTATTGTATTCAGTTTTGGACTCCTTACTTTAGAAAAAGACATTAAATTCTTGGAAAGAACTGTAACTTCCAATTTTCAGACTCCAAAAAAGCCTATATATGTGTGACAAGGTGTTCATCCACATAAAGTAGTGCCTAGCTGCTTAAATGACTTTATTAACAAATAAAAATTATCAAAAACTTTCAGTAAAAATTCCTTAATTTTTTACTTCTTTATATTTACTTTACACATTCTTATATTTATTACAGAATATTTTAATAATTTACAGAGTTTCTTTTTATGAAATTCATTATATATAAATTTTTGTATCAATGTTTCAACATTAATAACAAAATATTGTAGTTTATTACAAATTTTACAAAATCTGAAAAACAGATAAAGTATAATGTTTATAACAGAAGAGTATGGTACATTACTATAAAAATAATGTTGTTTGTTTTGGAATTTTGCACAAAGCTACTTGAGGGCTATCCATGCTAGCGGGCCCTAATTTAGTAGTGTAAGACTAGAGGGAAGGCAGCTAGTCATCACCACCCACTGCCAACTCTTGGGCTACTTTTTTACCAACGAATAGTGGGATTGACTGCAACATTATAACACCCCCATGACTGGGATGGCGAGTATGTTTGGCGTGACCAGGATGCAAACCTGCAACCCTCAGATTACGAGTCGCACACCTTAACACGCTTGGCCATGCTGGGCCTGTATAAAAAGATGGTAAATTATATATTTGAAAAGTAAAACATTTTTTATCAAAAGGATTTAGATTAATATCATTATTAATGATTTTAATTTCTAAATCTAATTAATATGTCTCTACATTAAATATTGATGTATTTACAATTTCTAATTCTACTGGATAAATAGTGTTAATAACTTTACATATTTCAGGATTATTTACTCTAATTAAATCATCTATATATCTGTAAGTTAAAGTATAAATATCTAGGTTTATGTAGGTTTTCACCTTCTGAGTCACTGCTGAGCCACTTGTGGAAGGCATGAAGATGTATTTATATGATAAAATATAAAGAAAACAGTATTTCAGAAAGCAATTACTTTTTACAGTTGTGAATTATTACATTTTTAACATATTATACATTTTAAAGTAATTTCATACTCCCATGCAATTCACTAGTTATTTCACTAATGTGAAAACTATTTTGATAAGAAACAAAAATCAGGCCATAATACAGCTTAAAATATTTAAGTAAAAAATCTTGAAAGAGCAGAAAAATTTCCCATTTCATAAAAGAAAGTAAACACTAGTATACTAAGAATGTGAACTGCATGGTTATTAACACTACAGTTTCTTTTCAGGCATCCACTTACATCTTTATAAGAGTATCAAATTATTTTAATTTTTGCTTCTTTAACATTTTGTAAAATTATTCAGCGTCTCATTTCATGATGTTGAAGCACAAGTGTTTATGTGGTACACCAAGATTATAACATCTGGTTATTCCAAAATTAAAAGGTTTGCAGATTTGTGGAGAAAAAAAAAGGTGTATTATTTTGTTGCTTGGTTAATGAAACCATCTGGTATAAGATGAACAGAAAATACATTTGTGAAAGCCAGAAATATAGAAATGGCTGATATTTTTAGTGAAGAAGAAAAATGTGGCAGTGGATTGAAAGTGAAAACTAGTTAAAAGTTAGAAAAATCGTAAGTTGTATTTAAATGAAAAGCAAATATTAACGAACTGTGTATGATGTGAAAAAGAGAATCAAAATAAATTTCCGTGCTACATTAATTGGAGACTTGATAATATTGATATTCAAAGGTTAAACACGTCATCAGGAAGTTTAAATGCAGAAATGGTAGAAATAAGACGAAGACAAAATTCTTTACATATTTTTGCTTCATCTGCAACAGAAATCAGTTGGGTTTAAATGTGTCAAAACTACTTTCGTAGTTTACAGTTACTTTGTAGAAACAAAGTTGGATTGATAATCTAAATGACACAAAATGGCTCCTCAGACAAAGGTGATGTAGGACACAAGCTATACAACCATCCCATGTTACAGTAGTTAGCCTTCTTGACAGAAAGCTGTTAGGTAAAGTAACATTTACGGTTCAGTTACCACACACATTAACCATGTTTATATGTTCCATATTGGATATCAGAATAATAAATACATTTTACCAATTTATGGCATATTTGCTATATGCATACCACACCTGTGTGTGGGAATTATTTTTATGAATCTCCTGGTTCTGGATGCTACTGCAGTATACTTCTTACATGAAGACAGTGTTATGATATCCTAGTTTTAGATGCCATTGAAGCACACTTGTTGTGTATGGATGATGTTATAAATATTCTGGTTATGAATGGTACTGAAATATACTTGTATGGATTCAGTGTTGTTATATCTGCTTCTGGATGCCATTGAAGCATGCTTGTCATGTGGATTTAGTATTACAAATATCCTAACTCTAGATGCTGCTAAAGTATTCCTATTTTTCCCACAAAAGTGATCAGTTTTCAGTAATATCACATTACTTACATAACACAAAACAGTGTGGACAAGTAATTGTTATACATGCAATTTCAATGAGGTTTTATATTACCTGTGGTTGCCACATAACTTACTGATTTACACATGAAAAATAGTAATTTATATTTGTATAGTGATTCAATAAAAAACTGTATGACTGTTGACCCTCCTGTTTGCTGCTCTACATTCACTTGTTTTCATATGAGTGTATGCTGTAGTTTACAGCATGAATTATGATCCACGTTGCATGTTGTGACGTGGAACGGCTCATTCTACCGTCTTTAGTCATTGAGCTATAAATGAGTTGCGGTTTTACTAGGCTGAAGGCTGGTTGTGAAGTGATGGACAGTTTGTACAAGCTTTAGTTGTTAACTTTGATGTCGAATTCAACTTGTTATTTGTTACTGTACTTGCACCGTACTGTAGGCAAATTTGTTATTTCATTTTACTTTATCTAGGTTTTAGTGTTAGTAATATTGAAGGATTACGCTCATTTATGAATTACAATTTTTACGAGTTTATCCAAGTAAAATGAAGTCATATCTTTTAGCTAGTTTTAGAATGAAAGAAAATGTAGTGTATCTAATACTTGCTAGCCAGTTTGGTTTATAACAACCTCTATTTGTTGAATTCAAGTACTAATAACTTCTGGAGTTATTGAATATTTACTAAGTATTCATTCTTTAGAAGTTTAGCAGCTTTATACGTTTTATGTGAGCTACATGAATATAAAGTTTGGAATGAACAAGGCATGTCATCATTTAGTTTAATTCGTGGTAATGTTTTCAGTAACGTCTATGATTATACAAGTGTACAGCCAAAGCATATATGATTAATAAAATGATTTTGAAGTCAAAATCAATATTAGACGAAGATGGTTCAGAGATGAGTAAGAAGACAAAAGTGATTGTAAATTGTTATGTTCTTAACTCTTCTATAACTAGTTTATAAACAAGGCTTATCTAAGATTTATTCAAGCGACACTCTCAGAAATTTCTTTGGTTTTTCTTATTTTTAGTTAATGTCTTTACAAACGTGAAGTAGTCAACTTATTGCTCTTGTTTTCGTCTGGTCATAAGACCAGCAACACACAGTTACGCCTAATGTAAATGCCTAGATCTTACTGCCTTCAATTGTTTTCACACTGTTTGAAATAAGTTTTTGTTACCTGCCTGGTGAAAACATATTTGCTGTAATTGTAATGATTAATTTAGCTACTAACGATAGACGTTAAATGCATGCAAGATCATGGAGTAATTTTATAATAAAATACATCAAGTCCAATTATTGTGTCATTTTGCGTTACTTCAATAAAGTAAAATATTTTGTTATTTCGAAGTGAACTATTTTTATCTTCAACATGTAAGACATATACCAACAACTCTTAGAGAACATTTTAACAATCGTAACTCATCCGTTAACAACAAGAACAATCTCCACGTTGATCAACACGAACCAACCCAGTCGTTGTGTTAACGATGATACTAGCACTGGCAGTGGATTTAAGGCTAAAACAGGTAGAAAAATAAAAAAAGCTTCTTGCCCCATTTAGCCGTGAAAGCATTATAATGTGACGGTCAATCCCACTATTCGTTGGTAAAAGAGTAGCCAAAGAGTTAGCGGTGAGTGGTGATGACTAGCTTCCTTCCCTCTATTCTTACACTGCTAAATTAGGAATGGCTAGCGCAGATAACCCTTGAGTAGCTTTAAGATCAAACCAAACTTTCCATGATCAGTTAGAAAGTTGTGGACAATCCAAGGAGTTGTATTTCGAACGTGTATAGAATTCATTTAAGTGTACTGTTGATACTGTTCCCGAGCATTTGATGTCAGTGAAAGTCATGAAAAAGAGATGGCACTATTAACATACCGAGGTATTGTATTCTATGCATTTGAGAAAAAAAGTAAACAAAAGTGATCAAGAAGATAACGAGATAATTTTACTGTCTGTGGAAACCGGATGTAACACAGTGAGAACACAACATCTGGACTACATGCAGAAATATTCAAATCAGACGAGAGTTCTTCTAGTGTAAAGAAATCTAAACTAGAGACCGATATAACAGAGGAGCAAAATCACAGATCCCAGTAAAAGATGATTATCCACAGATAATTACTGAGAAGACATAAGCTCATATAGATTTGGCAACAGTCCTGGAGATGATGAACAGTCCTCATAACGTCATCTATAAAAAATAATATGAGAGAAAGACAGAGTGTATAAGTTTATTTATTCTGATGAATCAAAAGTATCAACAATAGTATAAGCATGTAAATGATGAAGTATGAAAACACACAGAGAAAAACATAATTACCCTACAATATATTATAATTTTCATAGGGTAAGAAAAAGTAAAAAAAATGTGTTCAATATTTTCTTGACGAGATATAATTCCAAACAAAGCTACTCGAGGGCTATTTGCACCAACCATCCCTAATTTAGCAGTGTAAGACTAGAGGGAAGCCAGCTAGTCATCACCGCCCACCGCCGACTCTTGGGCTACTCTTTTATCAACGAATAGTGAGATTGACCATGACATTATAACGCCCCTACAGCTGAAAGGGCGAGCATGTTTGGTGCAACGGAGTAGTTTTCTGTGTGACCAATTGATATAAGAGTAATATATGTGAACTTTTCAGAAATGGGCCCGGCATGGTCAGGTGGTTAGGGTCCTCGACTCGTAATCTTAGGGTCGCTGGTTTGAATCCTCGTCACACCAAACATTCTCGACCTTTTAAGTTGTGAGGGCGTTATAATGTGATGCACAATTCCACTATTCATTGGTAAAAGAGTTGACGGAGGGTGATGATGACCAGCTGCCTTATCTCTAATCTTACACTTTTAAATTTGGGACAGCCAGCACAGATATCCCTTGTATAGCTTTGCGCAAAATTCAAAAACAAACTTTTCTGAAATACAGGCAGGTAAATAAATAAAATGTAAATATGCGCTTGACGCACAAAGCAGGCAGGAGTCTTATAATTTTTGTGTAATATTTAAAACTTGACTTGCAGCTGTAAACCAACTGACAGCATTTAAAAATCACGTCTTGAATTCTGCGTAACATACAATGCAGCTTTTTTTTCACCTGACGAACGACAGGGTTTTTGAAATGCTTTTTTTATTTGATATCACACTTTATTAATAGTTAATAAAATATGAATTAAGAAGGCGAACTTAAAAATTCATTTGTAAATTTGTCAACGTTGTTCAGTGATTTCTATCAGATTAATTTATTATTTTGAAATTACACGAGTTAAGCTTTTCTCACATTTTAATAAGTTTTTCTTATCTATGCTAGCCGTCCCAAATTCAGTAGGGGTAGATTAGAGGGAAAGCAACTAGTTAATAGCACCTACCACCAACTCTTGGGCTATTTCACCATTGAAGATTAGGATCAAATGTCGGGCGAGCATGTTCGGTGACGAAAATTCTAACCCCGCGATCCATAAATTGAGACTGTCCGGCATGGCCAGGTGGTTAAGGCTTTCGACTCGCAGTCTGAGGGTCGCAGTTTCGAATCCCCGTCACACCATACATACTTTCACTTTTCAGCCGTTTTGGCGTTATAAACTGACGATCAATCCCACTACTCATTGGTAAAAGAGTATTCTAAAGTCCGCGATGGGTGGTGATGACTAGCTGCCTTCCCTATTGTCTTACACTGCTAAATTAGGGACGGCTAGAGCAGATAGCCCTCGTGTAGCTTTGCGCGAAATTCAAAAATCAATCTGTAGATTGCGAGTTCAGTTTCTTAAAAAATCATATTCACTTACCTATAAACACTAAGGGGGGGAGAATATTGTTTAACTCAAGTTGATTGATTAGAAGTATGCACAAAGTTACACAATAGACTATCTGTGTTCTGCAAACCATGGGATTCAGCTTAAGTTTCCTGTAGATTAGTCGCCATGTTTGGCATTTACTTAATTGAGGATATCTTATATCACAAATATTGTAACATACTCAAGCAACGAAAAATACCAATTCTTATATCATATACTTGTCACGTGAACGAAGTGACTAATGTGTTAAATAATAATAATAAAAAAAAGTGAGTCCATTGTATTGTAAATCATGATTACTTATAAAGAATGCTTGAAACCTT
This sequence comes from Carcinoscorpius rotundicauda, assembly GCA_011833715.1. Classification (NCBI taxonomy): domain Eukaryota; kingdom Metazoa; phylum Arthropoda; class Merostomata; order Xiphosura; family Limulidae; genus Carcinoscorpius; species Carcinoscorpius rotundicauda. The sequence goes on from CM022395.1 coordinate 58,006,326, forward strand.
AGTTAAAGAAAACCCGAATTAATGTCTTTTGTAACAAAAAAAAATTAACAACAACAAAAACAACAACAGAAAAACAAGGAATAAACAAATTATATTAGGAATGTAAGTTTAACCTTATGGAGAATTCGTTTAAAATCTGCGTCTTGTCACAGACACCCAAGAAACTTGTAGAATTTGGAGGGTCGGCAAATAAACACCGATTTTAGAACTTATATAATTATTAGCTTAACCCTTGTTATTGTATTTTAACGTATTTTCAAGATGGCTTATATCGAAACATTGATTTCTGTTTTTCTTTTCTGGAACTTACAGTCTCAATTGATCCTTGTATGAACTGCTGTGAACTGTTTCTACATTGCGTTAAAAACTTTTTTTTTTGTTTAATTCTGACGGAATGAAAGCAAAACAAGAATAAATAAAAATCTAAAATGAGGAAAACCATTGACTGGCTACGTGGTTAAAACTTAACACTAGATTGAATCATCTTTCAAAAAATCATCAGCTCGGACTTTTTGTGACAGGGATTTCACAGGTTTAACGTATTGACCTGTTTAGTGAGTTTAAATAAAAAGTGAAGTTATTACAGATAGCGTATTTCAAATGTTATATTGGTTTGATTTGTTTTGAATTTCGCGTTATGTTACTCGAGGACTATCTGTGCTAGTCGTCTCTAATTTAACAGTGTGAGACTAGATAGTCATCACCACCTACTGCCAAGTCTTGCGCTACTCTTTTACTAACGAATAGTGGAATTGACCGTCATATTATAAAGCTTCCATGGCTGAAAAGGCGAGCATGTTTGGTTTGACGGGGATTAAAACTCGTGACCTCCAGTTCATGAGTCGAGTTCCCTAACCACCTGCCCATGTCGGACCGCCAATGTTATATTATAAGAGGAAAAATGTTAGTATTTCCAACAAACTATTTTTTCCAATATAACTTTAACTAACAATTTACCAGTTTCTTTACCAGTGTAGTATGTATTCAATAATCTAAGATACCCTAGTAATATTTATAATTTCGGAACATTTTAGGATAGCTGCATTAAAGAAAATTTTTCATTTGTTTTCCACTGTGCAACTCAACACTGGACAAGAACTAGTAGTTTATAAATATAAAGTACTAGCAATCATTGTCACGTATACTATAGTGACATGGATTGTTATTCACAATGAATTTTATTTTCACAAACATTTAAGGTGCTTAAATTACAAAGTTTTATCTAGTTTTAACTGTAATGTGACAAATACAGAAACAATAAATTGCTTTATCGTTTCAAAACAGTTGAATTTAATATCAAGCTTTGATCATTACTTTAAAATACGTTTAGTTTATACTTCAAACATTCAATGCCACATTAAACGAACATTATTCACAATTTTTGTCACTAGGTGGTTCTCTTTGAGAGGATTCTTTCAACCACTAAAGAACCTATTCCTTAATAAATACCAATATAGATTTACTTCTTAGAGATAAATAATATCAAACTATTAAAACATTTACAAATTGGTTGAATCGCGAGGAACTTTTATTTTGAGGTTTACTAGCTCAGTACCATCCGTTGTTGAAACATTTGTTGACAATAGTTTACACGACAAAAGCTTTTTTATATGTAATTATTATTGTGTTTCACACACACAAAACTTAACGGAACTTTATGAAGAGTTGGATATTGAAAATTGGTCGTTTGTTTTTCGTCCTGATAACAAAATACTAAGATACGAAACAAACAAACAAAACAACAATTCAAATGCAACGTTTAGCTGAAATAACTAGTGATTTTTAGATGGAGGCATAATAATACATGTTTTTAATGTCTTCAAATTGCTTTTCAACGATAAAAGTAATTATTTAAGTAATAGTTTAATCTTGACATTTCTTTTCAGTTTAAATATCATAATAATGTTTTAAACTTTGTAACACTCCATACACATTTAAGAAACCAGCAATATGTATAGAAAAGGAATATATAAACATTTCTTTAGTGAAAATTCTAATACGTAATTAGTTACATATAATTTAAAAAGTTAAAAAGGATCTTGTATTTTTGTTTCTAATTTTTATAAGTGGTCACTATCGAGTGTGTGTGTATGTGTTTTCTTATAGCAAAGCCAAATCGAGCTATCTACTGAGTTCACCGAGGGGAATCGACTCCCCTGATTTTAGTCACTCTTAAAGATTACCTAATTGATTTATTTGTTTTACATGGAGGCTGGTCATCTTTTGATAGGAAACTAACAATCTGTAACTTCTAACAAAACAACAAATCTTACACATGTTAAAATAAACTACAATAAACTATCGCCAAATATAATGAAATCAGCGAATGTGTTACGAAATGACTGTTTGCACAATATCAATGTACGTGTTTCATAAAGAGAAATGTAATATCCAGTTTTCATTGTAAAACGTTCTTGTCTTTAAAGCTAAGTGCTTACATGTCAGTGAAAAGATGAAGTGGAGGAAGGAGGTAAAGATCCAAACTTTCTTAATGAATACTTTCTTGTTCGGTGACTAGCCAACCTATATCAAAATATTTATGGTTCATGACATAGCACGTACGCCTTCATTACCAATACCACGACGTCATTTCCCTTTGGAATTCTCATTGCCACGAGTATGGTGTCATTATTGCAATACCTGAAGAACACGAAAACACGTGCTCAGTTACTAAATTTTATCATACGGGTTCTCTAAATAAGCACATTTTCTTACTTTACTGTAACATCTTTTAACTTAATAATAATGTTATCATCTTCAGTGTTATATATTATTTTAAAGTATGATGATGATATGCGTGTATGAGAACTTCAAATGAAAACAGAGATTTTTATCAGTCAAAATGCAGTTAACAGAAATGAATAAAGTATGCAGTGATCTACAGCGTATTTGATGCTTTCTTATAAAATACACAAAGAAACAGCTCTAGCCAGTTTATTCATGCACAGAAAATACCAGACAAACATTAGAATACTGTCATTTGAATTTCAAAATACAAGTGTGTGTGAATACAAACATAGATAGTTCTTATACACCATAAACAGTTATACACTTATTAACGTACAATTTACGGTACGCACATAATATACGTAAAAAATTAAAAGATGTCCAAATAGCTCAAGTACTTTAAAATTTTGGTCGATCTTTCGGGTTCTTAATATTTTTGTAGAGATCAAAAATATTGTTTTTAGAAACAGCAAACATTATTTATACATATACCTTATTTTTTCATACACGACCCCTTCTTATTACACATATTATTTTGGGATGGGATTGTTCATATATGAATAAAGGATCCCATAGCAATGGCACTTAGCAATCACAGTTTTAATTCCATAAAAATGAGTATCACTAAAAAGGTTCTACTATCCTGTAGAGGGCGGTGTATCCACAACATCTTGCTCTTAACTGGTCGACAAAAACGCAAGCTTCTGTCACGCGTTCCATGAGGGTAGCACATTCACAAAGAAGTACATACGTTATCCCGTGATCGGGACAAACTTTCTTGTGGAAAGTGATCCGACGTAACCCTAATCGTTGAGGCAATCGCTTGTAGATCAGTCTTGCACCGCTCCACATCAACCAACTTTGTTCGAGCTTTTCTCGATCTTCCCCCGGAAGTACCCTAAAAGCTGAAATGATATAGCCTGTTTTGTCTGATGATGGTGTTTTCGGGAGCATATCTATCGGTGGTCTGGCGATCGTGGCAACTTCTTCGTAGCCAGCTAAAGTAAAAGTTAATAACAATAAATTATTATAATGAGGCTGATAAGAGCGTTTGACACTAAATCATTTCAATTTTTCATAAACTGGTAAATATGTGTTCTAAAACAGCTGTATATTTGTTAAGGCTAAATGTGTTTAGTAATATATCGAAACAAATATATTGTTTTATATAGATTCTATTTAACTTTATTTTTTCACTTGGCAATTTTTCATTTAGTGTTAAAAAATTACGTGAAAATCTTATTGGTTGTCAAATTGACAGTCAATAAAACTCAATATAATGAGAAATCTAAAACCTTTCATCTTGTCAAGTGCAAAAAGTTATTTTTGAACCCACCTTTATAAGAAATTTAATTTTCGCACTTTTTTTCTTAAATGTTTTTCTTGCACTGTTTTCTTTTGCTTATTGCTAAATTCTTTTCCTGTTTTTAGACTGATTATTCCAGTTTAAATTTACTCCTGTTATATATTAGTACCCTCTTCATTGCTCTCAGTCCTAACATTTATTTTGCTACTAATCGATTCATTATTCTTTTTATACTTATTATATATTTCTTTTTATATAAATAAATTTTCCTCTTTTTTTTGCTTCAACTTATTTTATCGTTTTCATTAACTCTTTTTATGTTATTTTTTCCGACATTTACAACAAGCTCGGCTGTTAAATTTGTTTATACATAAAAAATACTATAATTTAAGGACAACAAGAGATCTGTTGGTTTATCTACTTCGTACCATCCACTATATAAATTAAAAATAAAACTAAGAGTCACTCATTATTCAAATATTTATCGAGTATACTCTTAAAGTCTCCTTAATTAACTGCATCTATCACATTGGATGGAAACCTTTTCAAATTCCAACCACACTGTCAGAAGAGTAAAACTGTCTTAGCTGGAGATGACGTCCACCTTACAAAATATGTATTTGTGTCCCCAAGACTTACTATTCTCACTCTTAAGCATGAAAAAAAAAAAAAAAAGAAACACAATTACTATCGACTTTTTTAATAATCAAAAGAGCTACATTAAGCGTCGGCATGGTCAGATGGTTAGGGCACTCAACTGTTAATTTGACAGTGGCGGGTTCGAATCCAAGACATTCCAAACATATTCGTCCTTTCAGCCCTTTAGGCTTTATAATGCATGCTCAATCCCACTATTCGTTGGTAAAATTAAACAGCGGGTGATGATGACTAGCTGCCTTCCCTCTAGTCTTATAATACCAAATTAGGAACAACTAGTACAGATCTCCTGTAGCTCTGCGCGAAATTAAAAAAAAAACTTTGAAAAAAAAAGGTACAACGTTAGCCAATCTTTGACTTACTGCCCTCCATACAAGGACGTAGAGAAATAGTAGCAAATCAGCAATAGATTTTATCTGATACAGGATATTTATCATTCATCAAGCTTCCCTTTTTCGACAAGTTCAGTAATTCCTTCATTCTTAATCTTACATCTTTCATAGGTTCATCATATATTCCCTTCCCTTCTGCACATTTTATCCATACTTTTGTTTCTCCATCTACTATTAATTTTCTGTTTCTTGGGTTCATCCTTTTTAACTTGTACAATATTTGCAATTTTTTATTTGTATAATTCATATCAACATTAAACTGATTGATTTCACTTATCTCACCTGTTTTCTTCACTATTATATTATATTTAATGTTAATATCTTCTCTACATTTGATTTTTCACTAGTTTTATTTTTTACTGTTTCACTCATTTGTCCCACTTATTGCCCTCCAGGGGCATAGCAGCACGTCTACTGGATAGATCACGAAAGTTTACAGCATTCTCAGTGTCAGGACGATGTTAAGGGATTTTGAAAGTGCACCATTCATTATGTAGAGATACAAGTTTAGGTTTACAGTTCCATATAAATTATAAGTATTCTTCCCCTTCTGTTAACTTTTGATGAGGCAGTCTGTTGCCGAACTTGCTTCCGTATTCAAAAGGTATCTAAACTTTACCGGTTAATTATTGAAACGAAATTTGAAATTTTACAAAATAAAAACATTAAAATGTAAATATTAGATTGATTTTGGAATTTTTTTATTGGTATGACTTTTACGTGTAAAGTGGTGAAAACATGTTTTTTGCATCACATATTTTTTCACAGTTTTTTTCGGAAGCGTCATCATTGTTCTAAAGTCCTAGTGCATGTAGGTGACAATATGACTAATTCCACGGTAAAAACAAAAAAACAGTTATTGTTTCTTTGAGCAAAGAAGGACTTTTGACAAGACAAGTTGCTAAGAGAGTTAAAGTTAACCAGTCTAGTGTGAGCCACTGGGTTCAGAAATATGTATATATATATAGAATCGTTGTGTGGATTGGCAGAAGGGAAGATGTAGGAAGAAAGCTTCCAGATAACCTGACGGTCATGTTCTGAAAGACAAGAGCTAGTAGAATCGTCGACCGTCGTCCACGGATCTCTAAAGAGCACGATAGGTGTCAGGTTTTTAAAGTCACAGTTCTTTGCAGTAAGTTTCTGGAACTTGGCGATAAATTTCAACAATAAACGGATAGCACATAATTCACATTGTTTCAAAATAACATGTAATCAGAATAAGTCAAATGTATGTACAAAAATCATTTACACTACTGTTTACCAGAGTTGAATCTAGAGCTATAATTAATTCTTTTTTTTTGTCAAAAGTCCACACAGACTGGTTCAATTATCCTAGAACTCAACTGACAAGACGAATTATTCGTTTCCGTTTCTGTTGTTACGATACAAAGAGTGAAAATTTCACTTTATAAATTTTCTTTATGACTCAACTGACAATCAAGCAGTTTTAACTTCACCTACTATCACCAGTTATTTCCCTTTTGTATCTTCATCTAATTATAACAGAAAAATCTAGAAATAGCTAGCACTCTAGTAATAATATTGATAAAAAGTTAGAAGCTTCTAATAAGATGTCAACAATATCACAAGACTCTAGTACAACAGTGAAACTGCATACACAACATTTGACTGAACAGTTACGTAACGAAACTTGTCATAACTATTGGTTTTAAAATAATCAACTTTTAGGACTCTTGTTATAAACACTAGATAATCATTAAATATTCGCTAAATAAACCAACTAATGACTCTTGAACTGAACAGTCTTGTTTATCCAAAAGCTCTTCTTCAAGAAAAATAATCACAGTATTTTTATACTATATACAAAGGCTGTTCTCAGTTCATAGACGAAATCTTTTTATATAGTCTGCACTAACATTTGCAGTTCCCTTGTTGGTTTCACGTAGGACATCAGGTAGGTCTTCATCTTGACTGGATCCCTAGTCGTCGTCTTGATTTTGTTTTATACAAATTAAGTTTTGTATGGCTAATTTGTAAATGCATCTGGTACAGTTGCTTCTGTAAGTCTTTCTTTTGTTTGACACCTAAGTAATTCTTATCTTCACTCAGTGGTCCTAGATCTACTGTGTCTTCATTTTCTATAACAAAGTCACTTTCTTCTGGCTCTGTATCTAAAACAACCACATCTAACACGTCCATTTATATCTGTTAGGTCATCTTACCTTTTAAAATGTCTCTTCAACAAATTGGTGTGGTAGATCTTGGTTTTTCTATCTGGTTTCACTATAGAGTCCATTCTGTTAACAGTTTTGTGTATCTCGAAAGGATCTTTCTACTGTAGGGTGAGTTGTTCCAGTCTGGGGGTAGCAGAACTAAGACTTTGTGTTCGACCTTGAAATGTCTATACTTAACCTTCTTTTTATAGAAATGCTTATGACTTTCTTTGTGTTTAGCTTTCTCATTAGAACTCCTTTAATATATCCAGTACATTATTCTTTTCTGGCTCTCTATTTTCTAAGTCTCTTTCCCCTTCTTGTGATCAGCTTTCTCCAGACACTGTCCCAAAGTTTTTGCACAAAAGAGTTTTTCTTTGGTACTTTTTTCAGTTCCATTAGACGTGTGTTCGGGATGTCACTTTTTGAGATTGAAGTGGTTTGATATTTTGCTTACTTTTTTTCCCTTCAGCTTTTGTGGTGGCTGCAGATGCCCCATCAATCTTCTATCTGTCTAGTTCCTCCAAACTTCTATTACTTAGTGTGTTTCCAATCATCAAGATATATATTGGTGCCTTCATACACAAGGGTTCAAGGTATTTCACGTAGCAGAGAGTATCCATATTTATTCTTGCTATGAAAACCTTTTTCACTGTCTTCACTTTCTTGCCCTCAACATAGTTTTCACCTTCCGGAACGTTGTGATCTCTTGGCACAACGCTTGCCACATGCCCCAATCACTAGCGGCGCTGTTGATCCATTTCTCAGCTTAAGTTGAGCATCATCGAGACAGCACTTTCTTATTGTGGAGAATCTGATACGTTGTATATTTTAAACCTTTTTTTTCGAGCAGCAGCAACTATGGTGACTGTCACTTTCGTTCCTTATCAGGTCTGTCTGTGTAGGCAGTTTCAGTTGCTTTATATTGAGGCTTCTACTGCTGCTTGTTGATGAAAGAGTTGCACGCTTTTGTAGAGTGCTCCATTTTACAGCAAGCATATCATATCTTTACTTTTTGTTGAGGTTTTCTACTGTAGCTTGTTGGTTACAAAATTGTACTAACTTACAATATGCTTCATTATGTAAAAATATATCTCCAGTGAGTTCTTGTCACCTTTGGTGGCATCCTGCTTCTGGTTAACCATTTCCGGTTCTGTCAACTTGATCATCTCGTCCACGTCTTCTGGTGCTCTCTCTTACAGGAACACTGACATGTTAGTTAAGCATATGATTACGAGCTGTTCACGTATTTGTTGATCTTAACATTATTTTCACACTTGGCTATAACAATACATCTTGTGAATTATTGTTATAAACGTGCCACAAACTGAAATACATCTTCTCTAGTGTAAGGTTTGATATTTTTGAATGTCTGACAAAATCCTTCCTTGGTAATTTCGTAGCATTTCAACAACACCACTTTTAACTTGTCCTAGTCCATGGTATCCTCTGAAATCATGTCCGTATACACATGTAGGCCTTTCTCTATGAGAAGTGTGGCTGAGAAACACTGCCCTGTTACCTTTATACTGGTTCTTAGTTCAGGCGAATTTTTCATCTCTTTTCAAAAAGAATACTTTATATCTTTCTCTTAATCAAATTTTGGCAGCTTGGATCGGTTGGTCTTGACTCCATTGCCATTATTGGGTTCTTTGTTTTTCAGTTAGGTGGACTTTGTAATCTCTCTTTCTACTTCCTTTTATTCTTGCTTTAATTTTATCTCTGGATATTTATAGTCTCTCGTTTCTTTCCTTTTCTTCTTTCAGTCTATTTCCCTTTTCTCTTTTAGTCTTTCTTCTCTCTTTAATATCTGTTCTCTACTTTTTCTATTGCTGCTGTTCTCTCTTTATTTCTTGTTGTTATTTAACAACTTCTCATATGTCACTATCATTTAGCCCAATTGCTTACTTCTCTACCTATATCCATTTATCAGAATTAGTTAACAAAGTATATAGCGTGATTCTAATTTCTACAATTGTGTGTATATAGACCTCCTTCTGTTGTCATTCACGTCTTCTTTTATCGTCGTTTACCACTGTATAATTCTGAATGACTCGCCAGTGTAAGGTCTTATAAAGCTGTGATTCTCTATAGTAAGTGTTTGATACATTTCAACAACAAGAAAGAAACAGCATACAATCCACATTTTGTAGAATAGAATGTATCGAAAATGAGCCAAATGTATGTAGAATGGTTCGTTACTCGATCGTTTACCAAAGTTGAATGCATAATTTTAAATAGTTCTCTTTTTCGTCAAATGTCCATACAGTCTGGTTCAATTACTTTAGAACTCAATTGTCAAGAAGAATTATTTCTTTTCTCCACTATTATCACAATACAATCTGTGATAATTTGACTTATGCTACCTCATTGGTTACCGCAGTCGAATCCAGAGCTTTAAGTAGTTCTTTTTTATGTCAAAAGTCCACACAGTCTGGTTCAATCACTTTATAAATCAATTGTCAATACGAATTCTTCTTCACTATTTCTATTGTTACAATACAAACTGTGAAACTTTCACTTTAGAAATTTCCCGTCATGGCTAAACTAACGATCACACAGGATAACTTCACTTTCACTTTCACTAATTTTCTTTTTTCTTCTCTGTATTTCTTAGTATTTATAACACGTGATTGAAAAATCTAAAAAAATTTAACCCTCTAGTAACAAGAACACTATACATAATGAATAATTTTAGTATTTTCTAGTGAACTGGTGTCAACAATATTACAAAAGCCTAGTACAAAACTTAAATTGTATACGGAATGCATAACTATACAGAGTTATGTAATGAAACTTGCCATAACTATTGCTTTTAAGATAATTATAACTTTTTAACACTATTTGTATGAAAACTAAATAATCATCATTATTAAATCATTAAATACACTAGATAATAAACCTTAAGCCGAGCAGTCTTGTATATCCAACAGTAGGAAACTTCATATGTAATTTTCGCGTACACCATTGTCTTGCCGTGTTCAATTGCTCTCTTAGCAAGACAGCCACGAAAGAAATCTCTTCTCATTAAGAGTGTGTGTGTGAGTTTTCTTATAGCAAAGCCATGCCAGACTACTTGCTGTGTCCACCAAGGGGAATCGAACCACTGATTTTAGCTTTGTAAATCCGTATACTTACCTTTGTCCCAGCGGGGGACTTCTCACTGAGAATATGAGAGGGATGAAGTTCAACTGGACCAAACAGTGAAGCAAAGCAAGATTCTTAGTAGAACAGAAGTTTAGCTTGCACTTAGAAAGTACCTTGTGCGACATCAGCGTAAAGAAGAGTTTCATCCAATGTGTTTGAATGCAAATGTGAAATATCCATAGAGTCAGGTGATATGGGGATGCAGGGCCGTAGGAAGTGGTAAGGCCAGTAAGGCTACGGCCTGATCCCCATTTAACATGTATAGCTACAACTCGTGTATTAAAACTTGCTTCTTTTCATTCAATGCATTACTTTGTATATATGCAGCCTCTATAGTTAAAACAGTTGATGATTTTATTTCATGTCACTAAATTTTAAGAACTTTGTGTTAATGCTGACTAGTACTTTGATATTTTCGAGCCTTGGTCAAAGCCAACAGCTAATAACAACAAGGCTGATCAGTGTTCCATACCACAAGATTAAACATAGAGTTGGTAACATTCAATTATTCAGTGTAGTAAACGGTAAACAGAGGAAAATAATTACTTTTCAAGTAGTGAAGAGACATCCTGGATGTTATTTCATTACATCAGGTGAAAGACTGACTTCGAAATGAGAGGATGAAGACATTATGCTGGACAAGAAACAACCTGGGTCTCAACCTCATCGAAGATCGCTGGAAGGCAATGGGTAACAAAGTTCAAAAGAAGAAACTGAGAAGCACTTGCAGTCATGGGAAACTTTAATTCACCTATGACAACATGAACTCACTCCTGCCAATATTTAATCCCTCGTGCATTCAATGCCATGCGATTTCAAGCAATTATTGAGGCTAGAGGGGGCACAAACAAATATTAAAACAAGAAACAGATTCTCTGACCATTTTTTGTCAACTAAATTAATAATAATATGGCGTTATTTTAATTCTAGGTTTTCTTACCCAAAGAACATTTTCGTATTTGCGAAGGGTTTGTTGATTATCTGCTGTAATACTTTATCACACTTGGTTTGTTAACGAAGATGTGTATCTGTGTTTGGATGACTGAAATACTATTATTTGTTTGTTTTGAATTTCGCGCAAAGCTACTCGAGGGATATCTGTGCTAGCCGTCCCTAATTTAGCAGTGTAAGACTGGAGGGAAGGCAGCTAGTCATCATCATCCTCCCTCAACTCTTTTACCAATGAATAGTGGAATTGTGCGTCACATTATGACGCCCTCACAATTTAAAAGGGCGAGGATGTTTGGTGTGACGGGGATTCGAACCGTGGATTAGGAGTCGAATGCCTTAACACACTTGGCCATGCCGGGCCCGACTCAAATAGGACTTTGCTTACACTGTATAATATCTATAATCGTTTTACACTAGTTCTGACAATTGTAGGATAGACAGTCTCGTGAAAAATTACAGAAAGAAGAAAAGTGTAAAAACTGGTTGATAGAATAATTTTTTACAACTATTTGATTTTCATTGCAATTATTTAAATTATTTGTGCGGTGCAAGATAATGTGCGAATGATTTTTTTAACCGAAAATCTTAATGTAGTAATAAGGTTAATATAACTTTTCTATAAAGAAAGAGATAGTTAAAAATTATATCAGAGTTAAAAAACGGTTTGTTTTTATCAGATTTAAGGCATCAAAATCTCGTAGAATCCTGGTATCCAATGATTATATGTAAGAAAATGCATAAAGCGATTCTTGCTGCGTTTCATTTTATTATAAAAAAATAGAATTATTGAGATGAATGCTGAGCTCATCTTATTATACTTCTCATACATTCATTCTTTTACACGTCTTTGTCTGAATATTCAAGCTCTGAATTTAATGCGTTTGAGTGCGGACAAACTGAGTCTGTCGTATCTGTATTGGAGTACAAACTTGCAAGACACTAATTTTAAAATTAGAGTTTAGAGGAACTGTTGTCAAAACGTGTGACACGTGTCTCTTCTTGGATTTTATCGACTCCATTCTGATACAACGTTCTCTGTAGGCACTCTAAGGAAAGGCGACAAAGATTACTTTAAGTACCGTAATGTGTTTTAACAATATTTAAGATAATTGCAGGAAGAAAACGTTGTTGAATGCAGTGGATGGTCAGTAAGGTACTCGGAAAGAACAATTAGGTTTTGCTGTCATGCATCACAATTTTACAAGAAAACTTTTATTTGCTGGTTACTTAATGTTCTAAACTTAATAGTGAATGTCATAGTTGCTCTTAGAAAGTAGCGTGAGCTCAATTAACCCGAACGAAAATGTTATAGTGGAGGTATAGATGAAAACGAGAGAAAGAAATTTAAAGACATCTGGTGCTTGCTAGTAGTTTTATGGTAGAATTTTTAGGCAGGTGTTCGTGTAGGGGCTAAAATGATTATAATATTGTTTATATATTGGCTACTACCTCTTAAAGATGAAAATCATAAAACCACATATGATGACATTCTTGGTGTATACGTCGCAATTGGATAAATCATACTGATATTTATCGTGTCTACGTCGTTAGTAGATAAATCACTCTACACTTCACAACAAACACTCACGTTTGTTGAATCTCAGTAGTAAATAGAAGGATAGCTTAAAGATACTTTAAACTCGACACAACTTATTAATTCCCCCTCCCCCACAAGTGGCATGTCTGTGGACACAACGCTCACAACCGGGTTTCGATACCCGTGGGGTGGGAGAAGCACAGATAGCCTACTGTGTAGTTTTGTGCCAACTTTAAACAAACAAAATAAATTAACGAGTGAAAATTTACAGCTAATGTTTGTTTATTAATCATGTCTGCTGAACATTGTGGGTGTTTTGAAGGTATAATTCTAAACTGCAATCGTGTTATCACTCAAGAACTAGCTTTACATTTTGTAAATATGATTACTTACCCAATGTTCTTATATTCTTATTTCTCGAACAAGTATAGATAAACAGGTACACAAACCTAATTTCTACTCAGCATTCGTTGATATATGTGTTAATTAAGTACAAATAAGTTTCAAATCATTAAGAATTTTCGTGCAGACGTAAATAACATTTTCATTGCGAAGAGTACTGCAAAGTTTCCACATTTTGTTATCCTCTGAGCTTATATGAAACTTTCAAATGGAACATTATATTTAGGCTCTACACAATATATTACAAACTGAGAAAGCTAAAAACCCTGGTATTATGTCAGTAGGTTAGATTTTTGAAGAAAGTTAGAATATTTTCAATTGCTTAAGTATCAGACCCCTTTGTTACGGCCACCCTAAATCAGTTCAAGTGCAAAAGATTAGTATGAAACGTTGTATATTACTAAGCACAAAGTTACACAAAGGGCTATCTGTGCTATGCAACAATCGGTATCGAAACCCGGTTTCTAGCAGCATAAGTCCTTAGACATCCCACTGTTCCACGGGGGGAGGTAGTTTCAAATGTCTTAAAATTAGTGTGAGGGTCTCTGTGTTTAATCAAAGTGGTTTGAATAAACTTCAGAGTAAATGCATCTGTTCAAGATACAACTCGCATAGCGATATGACATAGTGTTAAGTTTAGCCATTAAAGTTTTGAATAAAAACAAGTTCATTAAAAATATTGTTTATATTATTTGAATTTCATCTCAATATGATATTATTAGTAGGGATGAATACTTTTGTAAGACAGTGTACTTGTGGACTGTAAGGAAATGTTATTCTGTATTCTTAGAATTTTCGTATAATGATTATACATTAATTAGAATTTTCAAAGTAAATGCTAAGCTCATGTTACTCTACTATCCATACATTTATGAGTCTTAGCTTAAATATTTCAGCTCTGACTTCACTGCATTCGAAGATAACTAAACTAGATGGAAGCTTGATTCTAAATAAGAATAATCAATCACTAAATGCATATTCAAATAATGTGAAATCTACAATAGTGTATTTATCAGGTACGCCACCTAGTCTCTCCTTTTAGCAAAAAGAGGAATTATTCACTTATTTTAAATCTCTACAAAATGATACAATTACAAAAATCATTAGCACAAGCCAAAGGAATTCTCCAGTTTTACCATCGATGGAAAAGTCTAGAAATACTACACTGGACGGATACTTGACATGCGTGAATATCACAATAATTTGTCCAGTCGCGATGTAGACATGACAAACACCACTGTTATTTATCTAGTCGTGGTGCCGACACGATGAACGACCTTTTAACTCAGTAAAACAATATGGAGATAACTATTCTTAAAATTCTAGAACAGAAAAGGATTTTTTCTTACATATAAAACTCTCGTCTCAATCTACAAATACAGAATCTTCCCTTTATTATCCACAGGTTCTCAACTGGGACAGCGATAAGTCTTCGGATTTACAACGCTAAAATCAGCGAAGACTTATCGCTGTCTCAGTTGAGAACCTGTGGGAAATAAAGGGAAGTTTCTGTATTTACAACGCTAAAATCAGCAGTTCGATTCCCCCCGGTGGCTTTGCTATAAGAAAAACACACACATTTCCTACAGATACACAATAAATTTTCTTTACACATTATTTTTAGAGATGTTTCAAAAGTCACCAAAATTGCTTTATAAAAAAGTGCAAATCACGTCTTTTTCGGCCTGTCATGGTTAGATGGTTAAGGCGTTCGACTCGTAATCCGAGGGTCGCGGGTTTGAATCCATGTCGCACCAAACATGCCCGCCCTTTCAGCCGTAGGGGTGTTATAATGTGGTGGTCAATCCCACTATTCTTTGGTAAAAAGAGTAGCCCAAAAGATGGCGGTGGGTGATGATGACTAGCTGCCTTTTCTCTAGTCTTACACTGCAAAATTAGGGACGGCTAGCACAGATAGCCCTCGTGTAGCTTTGCGTGAAATTAAAACAAAACACGTCTTTTTCTTATACATAAAATTTCCCACGTTATTGGTGCATATGTAGCATGTAAGTAAATCCACCTGATAAAACGTTATATTTATTATTCAGCATTTTGTTTTTCACTTACTCTATAATTTCTATCATTTCTAGATTAATATTATCCTGGAGTGTTTATAAATAATTTTCAAATGTTTATATAAAATTAAAGCGCTGGACGCTTTGATAAAAAAGGAAACCAACATATTGGGAGCAACTGTCTTAAAAGGTGTGATTATCATATTGAAAGAATCTTAGAAATGTCTTTCTGAAAAAAAAATATAGATAAATATTTTTACCTATACATTGACATATCCTAGTGTTTCAATGTAGCAAAGAAGGACTTAAATGTGATTTATTGCCATCTAATAGAACACCAAATGCTAGCTTAACCATGGATAAAGCCATAAAGGAATTTATGAAACGACACACAGAGTAAGATGGTAGTATCCAACTAGGTACTATTTGAAGCATATAAAGAAAAGAAAGTTTGCTGTAATTTTTCGGAAAGTGGATACATTTTCAATGAGGAAAAAGTTAACAGTGACGAATAAAAGAATTACAGAAACATTATTTGTTTGTACATAACAAGTCTCGATTTGTCATATCAATCACATATTTTACGTTGTATTATTTTATAGAAGTTTGAAGAAACCGTCATTCGGGTTATCGTATGTTTCTATGAACGTGAGAGCATTAACATACGTCCATATCTGCTTAACCCAAACAAAATCACAAAAACCGTACCACTGAATCCAGATAGAAGATTGTTTGTACAAGACTGAACAGACTTCTAACAAAATTCACTAACACTAAAAGGTGATTTATGCTAAATACTGACAAATTGAGTCATCAAGCCAAAAAATAAAACAACTAGAAAAACCATGTATCCAGGAATCTAGGATTTTTTTAAATAATTGAGATAAAATACATTCTTAATTATTTCTCTACCTTTACTTTCAAGTTCACTTATATATATATTTGTGAAAAAATGTAGCGAAAGTCCTTTTTAATACAATATGTGTTTTTAGGAAGATATAAATCGGGAGGGGTAATCGTATGAAAAAAAGTCATTTTAAAAATTAGGTAACACTCCAGTTTTTTTTGGAGCTTGAAAAATTATACCACCATCACTAATGATCTGTCCAAAGTGTGAAAGACCACATTTTAGGACATATCTTCACAACAATCTAATGATTTTTGTATAGTCTGTAGTTAAACACAAAGCTAGATAAAGGGCTCTGCCCACCACAGGTATCGAAACCCGGATTTAGGCAGTTTGAGTCCGCAAACATACCGCTGGGGGTGACGTTGAAGTAAGGTCAGAAACTTTCCCTAACAAGAGGCCTTAGGATCAGAGAAAAGATTAAGAATAATGGGCTGTCACGTGTGAAAACATCAGTTTTAGTGAAATGTCACTCTTAAGCCTACGAAGTGTGAATCAATACTGAGTGTTAGGCAAGGTATTTTTGGTAGTGGATAAAATGCTTGATTCACTTACAACCTCATAGTAAGACTGAAAATAATTAAAAACTCATCACTCTTCTCTCACATAATATAGGTTTCTAGCAAGGATAGTGCAGAGTGACATTTCATATGTACCTTTGTTGTTACACATTGCTACCGATGAATATCTTTCCAAAGTATAGCACATAAAACTAGCTGCTTAAATAATGAATGGTATGTTTGAAGTTAATATTATTCGTATTATGATATAATGTCACACATATTACTCGCTTCATATTTAAAAACATGTCCTTTTTATTAATGTGTTAGGTTTTCTCCCAACTGTTTTTTGAAACATGAAAATATCTTTGACAAAGAAACGCAAATAGTGTAACAAAATTATCGAAACTGGGCAGCTTTATAATATATATCCGCTTTCAAGTAATTTGCCGAGAAAAACTTTTCAGTCTGTTTTGATATCAAAAATCAGTGGATATAGAATTTCCAAAATGATACATAACTTTCAAAGATATAATAATGAGCTAAAGACGAAAAACAGACTCCCCATAACTCAAGTAACATAAAAAAATAAACCAGATTTTCGACTTTATTACCATTTAGTATTGAATCAATTTTAGGAAAATTATGGTATTATTCAGAAAGTTTCAGAATCTCTTCATTAAAACTTGTTATTACTTTGGTTCGTGTAGTATGTTGAGCGTATCAGGTGTTCTCTTTCAATTGCACAGGTGAACATTCTATGTTCATCTGAAGTTTCAAAAATACCTTCAGTCGTGCAAAATTAATCGTGCTCATAGACCATAACTTGTAGCAAGTCCAGTTTTTCATCTAATGTATCTAACACGTTGACATACAAGTTATGCACTGCCTTTCGTGTTGGCGAAATCTTCCACAGAAGGAGTCATTTGAGAAATGTGTAGTTTGGTGCCCTATATCTATCATTTTAAGTATGGTCAACTGTGTGTAGGTTTAAAAATACGTGGAAGCTATTTTTTATTTATTTCAGCTCGGAGGATGACCAGTGACGTGAGTGACAAATGCACTGAAATGACGCTATTCTGATTTCTACCAAGTGTTTGCCTAGCAAGTTGTCAGCTATAAACTGATCGTGCATTTACTATAAGAGTGACAACTTGTTAAACGTATGCATTGATCAATTTACAATGAAACAGTTGTACATTAACTAACATACCAAGAAATTACCTTGTGTTTAATTTTTAGCTTACAGCTGGCTGTGTATTGACTAATGTATAGATACACTGATTTTCCACAGGCACAGTTACAACAGAAAGTGTTCGTATTCTTGCGCCGTGATAAGTTTTTTCCTTATAACTTAAAAAGTATCACAATTAGAATAATGAAAGTAGAAAAGTATATTATAAATATTATACTAACACACATTTACATGAATGTTTATGTAACTTGAACAACAAATAAACTGTTTATCAACAAAAAACTAAACATAGGAGGGACAGAAAGTGTTCGTGCATCTACTTTAATGGTCAGTTGTGTAGCCTTTCAGGTGAATTACTTGGCGCAATCTCTCCTCATAGCCCTACATGATCGTTTTACAGTACTCGACTGGTATTTTCTTCCATTCTTCTTTACAGAAGGCTTCCAACTCTTCTAAGGTTTTTGGATGACGCTGATGATCCCTGGTCTTCAACTCATACCGAACGTTTTAAATTGGGTTGAGATCAGGTGACTGCAATGGCCACTCCAGAACGCTTATATGGTTCCTCTGCAACCAGGATTGCAAATATTTCGATGTGTGCTTAGGGTTATTGTCGTGCTTAAAGATCCAACGACCCCAAGCCGCAAGTTCCGAGTATCATTCTTCATATAAGTGCCTAATATATCAACGTACTCTTCTTTTTTTTCATGATTCCGTTGACGCGGTGAAGGCTGCCTACACCAGAAGAGCTGAAGGAACTCCATAGCATGATCGAGCCACCTCCGTGTTTAACTGTAGGGACGGTGTTCTTTGGAAGATTTCGTTCCCCCTTCTTACAGAAAATACAGCGTTATTTTGGTTATTTGTTTATAAACAATTTATTTGTCGCTTAATTTACATAAAAAATTATGTAGATATGTGTTAGTATCAAACGTATAATATAATTTACTTCTATTAACCTATTCGAGATACCTTTTAAGTTATGAGCAAACAACCACTCAGAACGCAGGGGTACGAACACTTTCTGTCGTAACTGTAAGGAGAGAAACCAGTCTCACAAGAGTTTTGGCACAAAATATGTTACAGAATGGAACTAAATTTTTATCTAACTAAACAGAAAAGCTCTTTTATAAGGTACAATATAATAATATGTATACAGAATATAACAGACAGGAGCTATTATTATTATTTAATTAGTTATTATTTTTTACTATGGAGACAACTGAACCAGGTGAAAACTTGGTTCTAATTATGAATAACGAATCGCTATATTTTTTATTAAAATAAGGTGAAATCTACAATACTGTATTTATCAGGTACGCCACCTTGTTTCTCCTTCTAGCAAAAATAAGAACTACAAAGAGTAAATTATTTGTAAATTTCTACACGACTGATGCAACAACAAAAATAATAAATACTAGCATGAGGAATAATTCAACGTTACCTTCGGTGAGAAAGTCTAGAAATACCATGATGGAATGTGTGACTAGCACAATAATAATATCAGAGTAGCTCCACTGAATTTATCTGCAAACCATACATTCACTACTTGTGTTAACGTCTGTAATTGCGAAAGAGTTTGAACTACCTATTTTGAAAAGTTCACCTTCTAAACCGTAAAACAAAAACAAAAAATCTGGTATGCTTCAATTTTCGCGTTTTGGAATTTCGCACAAAGCTACTCAAGAGCTATCTGTGCTAGCAGTCTCTAATTTAGCAGTGTAAGACTAGAGGAAGGGAAGTTAGTCATCACCACCAACCGCCAACTCTTGGGCTACTTTTTTATCAACGAAAAGTGAGATTGACCGTCACATTATAACGCCCCCACAGCTGGGAGGGCGAGTATGTTTGGCACGACATGGATACGAACCCGCGACCCTTAGATTACGAGTCGCACGCCTTAACACGGTCAATTATCAAAGTACCAAAATACTGGTAGTGTATTAAGTATTCAGTTATCCGCCAGTTGTGCATCGATAACGTATTAGTAACACGTCGTATATTAGGTTGTCAAACATTCCCATAATTGATTATAAATTAAATTCAAATGATGAGAATCCAGATATCATAACCTAGTTTTCATAAGTTTCATATCATATATGAATAAGTTATATTAAAACAATTTTTAAAATATCATTCAGCAAGTAATATGACAACCACAGTCAATATGAAGTCGTCATTGAATGCCATAAATCAAAACTACGATTTCACTTTGCCATTTGAAAGCAAGGGTTTAAGTAATAATATTTTCAAACGCAGAATATATATATAGTTCGGATCATAAAAATGTGTTCATATCAAAGATTTTGAATATACAAGGCGTTGGATTTTAACAGAACTAGAAAGCAAAGAAATTTGGATCTTCTTGGTTTGTTTGTTTGTTCTGAAATTTTGCACAAAGCTATAGAAATGCTATCTGCGCTAGCCGTCCATAATTCAGTAGTGTAAGACTAGAAAAAAGCAGCCAGTCATCACCACCCATCGCCAACTCTTTTACCAATGAATAATGGGAATAACCGTCACATTATAACGCCCCCACGGCTTAAAGAGCGAGCATGTTTGGTGCGACGGGGAGTCGAACCCGGGACCCTCAGATTACGAGTGGAACGCCTTAACCCACCTGGCAATGCCGGGCCCGGATCTACTTGGAAAGCTTGGACCATCTGGAAAGAGAACTGTATCAAACACTATCCAGCGGCATGTTTATGCAGGAGACCATGGTCTTAATGAGAGCCCATTGATAATTTTATTCTATGTAAAATTACATGGGATGTAGGACTCACAAAAGGTATTAGCCCTTGGGCCCACGCAACCTTAAATTCGCCACTGACACTATCCCAGTCATGGTAAGAAAATTGTGGCATCTTGTAACACTTGAGGACCTAAAAAATATAAGGTCGGTGGCAGAAATATTCTGTCGTCCTATGCAACTACACAAAACATAATTAAATAGGATATCCGCTACTCAAGTTACGTGTATACAACTTACTTCCACGACATATCCGTTCAACTGTTTTTTATGAAGAATGAAACAGATATTCATAATGTGCCCTGTGAAGACATATCTGTTAAGTGGGGCAATAAGAAACTTGGTGAGCGTCCAAAATAAATTTAATATAATGGACTTTTTTCCTGTAATACAACAAAAATGCTTTGTTCAAAACGATCTCTCTCGAAGATTAGAAAGCAAATACAAATGTTGAAACATTTTCAGGACTTGTGCCTGCCATCAAAAGTTAAGCGAGACCAACAAAGAGCACATAAGATGGTTTATGTTTTACTAAGTTTCCAGTTGTCTATACAGAATTGTTTAACCTCTATATTTGAATGCAGTGTTTTCAGCAGTCCTTCACCAGTGGCTTAGATGAAAGTTTAATTTAAAACGTTGAAATGTGTGCGCTTAAAAAAGACGCAAACCTTTAAACGTTAATTAAGTTTGTAATTATTACAACCACATTACCTTTCACAATGAATCAGAGATAAAGAAATCAAAGAAGCTTGTGCCAGTTGTGGTAATTATCGCCCTAAAGCCAGCCCCTCAATGGCACAGTGGTATGTCTGCGGAGCCACACCACTAAAAACCGGGTTTTGATACCTGTGGTGGGAAGAGCACAGATAGTCCATCTTGTAGCTTCAAGCTTAACTTCAAAACAAGCGAATACAAACTATAAAGCTATATCCTGAACTCGTACAAAAACTATTTTTTTCCGGTGCATCTAAGAAACATGAAAATTAATAAAACACCTTCATAAGCAAATTGAAAATCTCCGTCCATGGCAATATCCTTCAAGCTAATACAAACAGTCATTAACAACGTATTTAACAAAGAGTTAGAAAAAACGGATATTTAAAAATAAAAGTGTAAATATATTTATATGGATACATGAGTGGGTATATGCTAGTGTAATTATCAGCCCTGCAATACACCAATTTTATTTTTAAGTAAACTTAACTTTTAATGAATTAAAACATTCAGTAACAGAAAGATAAGCTATAAGATGCTGCTGTAAAATATTAATTAACTGCAAATTTATTCAAAAATCAGGCACAAAACTGAGGTCTATACTGTATAAAAACTACACTGACAAACACAACACCAACATTATTTATAAAATACAATGTGATAACTGCCACTACTTCTATATTGGAGAAACAAGTAGAAAAATGGAAACCAGATTTAAAGAACATAAAAAGTTACCTTCACACGTTTTCAAACACTACAAGTCAAAAAAACACGACATAACCATAGAAAACACGCAAATAGTAAATAAAGAAACAAACATAAACAAACGCAAAATTAAAGAAGCCTTACTTATAAAACAACTTAAGCCCAAAATAAACCAATACAAAGAAACACCTGTATATCTATATTAAAATAATATAATAAATAATAATAATAAAATAAATAATTTAAAATTATATATTCAAACATCTAAGCCCGCCCTCTACATTCCGACACTCAGTTACTCAACCCCTTTCAAACATGTAGTCAGCTTCCGGTCAGTTACCTCTCTCTTTCTTTGTGAGCCTGACGATGACCGAAGAAGGTCGAAACATTGTTCACTCTTCTATGTAAAAAATTTTCTCAGCCAAACGAGCCGTTTTTTACATATATACATGAGTATTTCGAATAGACAACAGAGGGCGCTGTGAGATGGCGGTTCCCAAAAAACTTAAGACATGCAAGAAAAACTATAAAATACTTGGTTATCGTTGATAAAGTGTATTCTTAGTTTAAAGAATACTGTAATTTAGAAGATGTATGATAGATGAAAAATTCAATTAAAAAAAAATTCATTATTTCTATTGGGATGCTGCTGTCTTCCATAATACGAAATAAAACCGAAATAAAATAAGATTTACCTATACATAATTACTGCTTTAACTTGTGTTTACTAACGAAGAGCAAACACACACACATGTGTTATAGAGGTATAATGATAGCAGGTTATTTCGAACAGCCTGAGCGGATAGATTCTTATGATACATCATAGTTGTTAACTAAAATCACAATATGACCTCCATCCAAGCAGTCCATAACACACGGACACTGAGAAATAAACATCTGGCGGTGATAGTGTGGGTATAGTAGAATATATTTCATAGATAAATGTTCATTCGTCAAAAGTAAATGTTTTCTTTTAACTGTTGTAGGTTGATGGATAACTATAAGAATATTTGGTTATATTTTTTACATGGTTGTGCTAAACCTGAGCTAATTTTTAGTTGAGTAAAAGAAATGATTTGTAAAAAAAATTCCATCAAGTTGTCTGCAAATATTATTAGCAATTAATAAATACTTCTGACCAAAATCCAAGTCTAAATAATACTTTCTATGATACTTTAAGAGGTTTTGCGCCGGCATGATCTAGTGATTAACTTACCTTAACTAAAAATGTAAGGAGGATATAAACGATCTGGACTTTTGTATTGTAGATGTGATAAAAGGAATGAAGGTAAAATCTCATTGTTCGATCAGAAAAAACGAGTAAACCAATAGCTAGCGATGTTCGCTGTTAACTAGCTACCTCTTTTATAGTCCATTAGTTCAAAACTAAGGAAGCTAGGTGTAGATGGTGTTTTATGTAACTTTATGAGAAATTCCAAAACAAGAAAACAAATTAGGATCTGTTCTGTACATTTACGTGATAAGGTTACTTCAAGTAAAGGATGATAATCGAGTGATACACGTGCGATTGTTTGTTTTTTGGAATTTCGCACAAAGCTACTCGAGGGCTATCTGTGCTAGCCGTCCCTAATTTAGCAGTGTAAGACTAGAGGAAAGGCAGCTAGTCATCACCACCAACCGCCAACATTTGGGCTATTTTTTTTACCAACGAATATTTGGATTGACTGTCAAATTATAACGCCCCCACGGCTGGGAGGTCAAGCATGTTTGGTGCGACTGGTGCGCGAACCCGCGACCCTCAGATTACGAAGCGCACTCCTTAACGCGCTAGGCCTTGCCGGGCCGACACGTGCGATACTTGCCGTTAGAATATATCGTTATAACATCTTGCAATATAGAAATGTATATATGTGTGTTTTGTATTTGTATAATCTTACCAGAACGAGACGAGTTTGTTAGAAAGGTGTGTGTGTGTATGTTTTCACACAGCAAACCCACATTGGACTATCAGCTGAGTCCATCGAGGGGGAACAAGACAGTATTGTTGCTCATGCGTTCTGTTCAAATCGTCATATTAATAAAGTTTGAGGTTCAAAGGATATGGATTTTTTAGCTCTATTTTTGAGGTCGTTGTTGACCTGCTTGGTATTATCAAGCGACATAATTGCTTTGTGTTAAAGAATGGATTTCAGTCGTACAATTTCTTTGCTCTGACTTCTTTTTTAAGTAATGGTCATTATACGTCTAAGTACTATTCCTGTTAACGAATGTACCTTATTCTACTGCTATCCATGCACCTCATCGTATATATATTTATAAAAGAAAACCGAAACCTACAAAAGTATAAAGTTCATTGTACCATAAGCCTCGTTACATCCACTTCACAAACGCGCCTGACTGTAACATTATGTTCATACCAGGGCTAAGTAACGTTAAGTGCCCTTATACTGAATGTTTGTTTGTTTGATTTCTTATAGCAAGGTTACATAGAGCTATCTGCTGAGTCCACTGAGTGGAATCGAACCTCTGATTTTAGCATTGTAAATCCGTAGACTTACCGCTGTACTAGCGGGAGGACATATTGAATGTTACATTACACGTACAAATTATACGGGAACATTATCGCTAATAACGCATACCTCATTTTATCAACTAATGTACTTCAATAACTAACCACAAATGACTGATATGTTTTTGTAATACACTAACAAGATTCCTGAACACTCACTGGACGGTCTGAAGTACCGAGGTAATTTATCAGTAAAAAGACTCGCTTCTAGCAGCAGTAATGTTAAAGAAAACATCGCGCGTGGGAATGTACAACGTTATTACACATCTAAGCGATGGCAGATATTATAAACACGTTTTCGTTAGCTTTGGCGCTCTTTAGCCACACAGATTTGACCAGCATAGGATCATTTGTATAATAATTTTATTTCCAGTGACATGTTAATATTTTACGGATGCTGAAGTGGACGTGAACGGAGAGCAACAGCATGTCCCTGTTCTAAACCAATATCCCATCAAAATCAAGACAGAAGATATTACACTATTCTGATGCCTGAGCTTGAAACGAATACAGAGAGTGGCAGTCCGTTTTTAATAGAATGATGCGAACCACACGTCTCGCAAGTGATATAGACTAAGCCTACGAGAGCTTACTTTTCCTCGTGGGTTCACTGAGTTTGCAACTATTTCATACTCATTATAGATTCTATACTTTAATATTAACACAGCGTATACATCTTTACAATACCTGGCAGACTTTCAATATATGTTACAAGACTTATTTACACAAAATATTCAGCATTTTAATTAATTGCGTTTAATGAAGATTTTTCTGTGAATATATCAAGCAGTCGTGCTTACCAGTCCGAGTGCAAAGCGAACTTCATGTTAAGATTACAAATGTCTTTCTTGATCTGAAAACTTTCAAATTTTATTAGTGTTATCTCTAAAACCTCATTTTTACCTTTAAAACATTATTTTTACAAAAAAAAACTTCATATCTAATCTGTTATTTTTTCTACAGTTACTTCATATACAAGGCTGGTAAATTCGACAAACTTCAAAACTACCAAAAACAAATTCAAAACAAATCCAAATCAACTTCTTTCTCTTTAGAATGACTTCACATTGTAACCATTTATTCTAAATAATTTCAAATTCTTAACAGTATACATCTTTTCATATGTAAAATGTTAATATTTTATTGCCCTACGAATTTTGTCTAAATGAATACGAGTAATACATACGTTACTGGAGCTGTATGTAAGCAAATATATCACGAAACATTATTAAGTTTATCTAATCTCACTCAAGAAATTTCTAATTTTTACACATTACTTACTTTTATAATAATAAATAAAGAATAAACACGATTATCAAGAAAAAAATTCTCTCTTGCTGTTTGCTGTGGATAATACTTAACTTACTTTTTCATACTGATGGTCTTAGGGTTGAGAAATAAAAGCTTTGCTGAAACAAAATGATATTCGATTAAAATGCCGTGAAAGTTGCTCGCATTATTTGTGTTTGATTAACAACAGTTCGAATAATCGTGTTAAAGTTTAACTACACAAACAAGAATCAGGAAGTGTGTTTCGACTACTCTTCTAGATGGAAATAGCAATCTCTGGTTGCATTGAGAACTATACCAGAACAATATCCAGTTGTTTCTGTTAGTGGAGCTTGTAATTTTGTCAGCACTAAACCGAGATAACAAAGCTACCGCTTGAAGTTCATAAAAGTAACTGTTGCCTGTTGGCAACCCGGGTAACAGTAACTAATAAATAACGTATTTATCAATGATATATTTTGGTTGAGAAGCTTGTTTGTTTAAAGTTAAGCACAAAGATACACAATGGGCTATCTGTGTTCTGCCCACCACGAGTATCAAAAGGAGGTTTTTAGTGTTGCAAGTCCGCAGACATACCGCTGAGCTACTGGAGGGCGGATAAGAAGCTAAGAATAAATCATTTTCGAAATAAATTAAGAAAAACAGCATCAAAAGACGTCAAGACACTATGAAAAAAAACACAATAGTAGTTTGTATGAACAGAACGAAACGAAGTCAGAGACTCTGATAACTAGACATTGAAGTACATATCCCTTTCAACTATCACACTTGTACAAATGTAAAGCAGTCATATTTTGTGCAAATGTTTGTGTGAAATTCCTTGGTGCAATAAACCATGAACTTCGTAATTCAGAGTTTACTTTGTAAAATAACAGTTCAGTGATTAGCATTTTTAAGAGAAAACTTGTAATATGACAAAGTTTTTATATATATGTACATATACAGCAGTGTGCTTTAATAAGCGTAATAACATACCAACTATAGTGAGTTTAAGATTATATAGGCTAGAATTAATTTAATTATCATTAAGGTTTTTCTTCGACGTACAAAGCTTGGTACTTAAGAGACAGCAAAATTACGAACCATTACAGAACGAAGGATCTCAGAAAGTAAGATTCGCCATTAAAAATAATCTCCCCTAGGAATTAAAAGATACAACAGATATTCACGAGATGGTACTTACAGCACTTCCTCTTCATATGATCTAATTACTACTTACCGTAATTAGTTTGGAAAGCCTGTATATATAGCTTACTTTTATAGATGCGCAAGTTCGTAACCAAGACAACATCAAGAACATTCCATAATTAGTAACCACAACAACCTCAAGCATTTTTCACATTTTAGTAACCTGTGGAATATATATGTGTATATCTGGCGCTAATATATATTTTATGCGTAAGGTCCTAGTGGCTTCACTTTTCACAGTTATTCTTATGTAACAAATTACTGAGTTTGAAAATTTTAAGGTCAGTCATTTTTTTGTGAGTTAGTTTCGATATCTGTAAGTCTAATTACACATAGTTAAGGAACTTCAGTCCAACATCACGTTGTTAAACCTAGTGGAAGATCAGTAATTAAAAACACGCTATAATTTTATCCAGTATCATGTCGTTTAAAAGCAGGACGAGTTGTCAATCATGAAATTCAGGATTCCTAGTGCTTACCCGAGTACAATCGTTGTACGATGCAGTTGTACAAGAACACAACTGCATCACTTTAAAACTGATGTAAGTTTCAAGCAAGCAAAGATATAATATATGATTAACATACTTAACAGATTTAGAAAGATGTATTTGTTGTACTTGAAGATGGAGAATTACTTGAACTTGTGAGTTATAAAAACATAGACTTACGAAAATTTAATCTGGACAACGGTACACCCATCACACCAAAAATGTTCGCCCTTTCAGCCGTGGAGGGATTATAAAGTGATGGTCAATCTCACTATTCGTTGGTAAAAGCGTAGCCTAAGAGTTGGCGATGAATGGTGATGACTTGCTGCCTTCCCTCTAGTTTTACACTGCTAAATTAGGGACGGCTAGCGCAGATAGCCCTCGTGGAGCTTTGCGCAATATTCAGAAAATAAAACAAACAAACAAAAGTACACTTAATACATCGTAAGGCTAGAACAGAGTATTCGAAGTACAGAGTTTAGCTGGTAAACATGGTAGTATTATTATATTTTACAATTGCACAAACATATAATTTCTATATTTTATAAATGAAAAAAAAATTATACTTTGTATTAAAACAGGGGTCACCAAACTTTTTTCACAGGGGTCCGGATTACTTGGGGAATGAAGAGCGCGGACCACATGATCATTATGTTCAATATTCATAAGCAGAACAAAAGCTCTCTGTAAAAGACTTAACACTAAGTTTAGGATGCCACATAAGCCATGTGGGAGTAACATACAATACACACATATAATAAAAAACAAAGAGAAGTGCAACCAACATTTTTATTTACCAAAAGGTTGTCAAAGGAGGTGACATTAGCAAAAACAATTGTCACATCGCACATAGTAAGTACATATCTGAATTTCACTAAGTCGCAAAAAAGTTAGTGAGATTTATAAAATTGGCGTTTGGCTTTCAAAATATCTTCAATGTTCGGTTTTGAACTGCTGCATTAAATCATTAGAATTGCTTTCAAATGTTCATCAGTCAACCTTGATCGATGTACCGACTTCACATACTTCATTTTTGAAAATTCTTGTTCACAGACATAAGTTGTTCCGAACACTGATGCCATACCAGATGTGAACTGCTTCAGCTTTGGAAAATCATCTTCAGGTATGCAGCTGTGAAATTTAATGAGTTGTCTCTCTCTGTGTTTTACTTTCAACAAGTCATTTCCTTGCAAACCGATGACCTCCAGCTGAAGTTCCACTGGCACGTCATCAATGACACAATCAAAAGGAATCTGAAAAAGGAGAATGTCACTTTGGATTCTGTCGAGATCCGAAAATATCTCTAAAAATGCTTATTTAAATCACCAATAATCTTTTTCTGAAACTCCAGGTTGACATCTGTGATTCCAACATGAAAGTCATTGAAACACTGAAAATGAGAGAGGTTTTCTCCTTTCAAATGTGCTTCAAACAGTGACAGCTTTCTCCGAAATCCTTTAATGATTCTATAGAGATCACAGACAAGGTTATTCTTCCCTTGAAGTTTCAAGTTTAATTCATTCATGTGGGATGTGATGTCAACTAAAAATGACAACTTTGACAACCAGGTTGGATCCAACAGAAGTGGATCGGCTCTACATTTCTCGATAAGTAATATATCTGTTTCTCTACTCAGCTTATAAAACGAGACAAGACTTTACCTCAGCTGAGCCATCTCACCGCCATGTGATAAGACAAGTCACAGAAATCCGAATCAATTTCTTCAAGAAACGCCTTGAACTGGCGATGATTAAGTGCATGATACCAAATGAAGTTTATTGCAAAAATAACTGGTTTCAGTACACAAGAAATATCTTAGTCTTTTCCACCGAGTGATTGCTGATGTATGATGCAGTGTGTGAACAGAGTGCTTGGGAGTTGAAGATCTTCCGACTATTTCCTAATCAGCCCCACCAGACCCTTCTTTACTCCAGCCATGTTTCTTCTTCCATCAACTGTTACACCTCTAAGATGATTCTACTGAAGGTTATAGTCTTGCAAAGTTTTATCCACTTCCATGAAAATTTCTTCTCCAGTTGTTCTTCCGTGCATGTTGCAAACTGATGCCAACTCTTCGGTGATCTGAAAGTTTAAATTAACTCCACGAATGAACACGAGAAGTTGTGACGTACTCGAGAGACCAGTAGACTCATCCAGTGCCAGAGAATACTATAAGAAGTTCCTAGCTTTTTCGCGTATCTTTAATGCGATGTTCTCTCTAAATTGTTCTATTCTCCGTACAACTGAAGTTGCTGAAAGGCTGATACTTTCTAAAAAATTGGCTTTTTCAGGACACAGCTCATTTGCTGTTTCCATCATACACTCTTTGATGAAGTTACCGTCAGTAAAAGATTTTCCTCGCTCTGTCATCCTATGCACTATTTTGTAACTTGTACGAGTGACGGATTCATTTTCAAGAAACTTTCTCGTGAAGAGATTCTTTTGAGATTCAAAAACACGTTTCATGGATTCAAATATCTCAGAATGGAACTTTCCTGAAAATTTCAAATATGTTGATAGATGTTTTGTTTCATAGTGACGCCGAAGATTGTACTCTTTCAAAACGGCAACACTCTCGGTGAATATCACACAAGTAGCTTTCTGTTTTGTTTTCATAAAGAAGTACTTTTCTCCCCATTCTTCATTGTAACCAAGACACACAGAGTCCACTTTTCTTCTTTCAAAAGCAGTCATAACGATGGGCGACAAAAAACAGGATTTGAAAACGAAAAACACAGAACGCTGTGAGAAAAGTATTGTACTGGTCCAAGAACACACAAACAAAATATATTGAAACGTACGTTTGCCACGACGCTTACCTAAGAACGAGTTACGAAAAGCGCATAACCCGACTGCTAAGAGAAATGAACTTGCTGAAGCGGTAACCCTGGGCCGTTGAATTTACAAGACGAGTCTATAAGACGAGGGTTAAGTCTGAACTTGTTTTCGAAATCCTAATGCTTTCATAGATAGTGCCTCGATACGAATAAACGGGCAGCAAGGACGAAAGAAGAATTTTCCTATTGGTTAAAAATGCGCGTGAGAGCCTTGTTTCTTTTTATCATAACGTCTTGTGTTTGTCAGATTAAAGTGACCATCGGTATGATTTATTTTGTTATGACAGTTGGACATTTGATGAAATGTCACTTTTTATTTCCAAGCGGCTAGCTGCTGGTCGGCCGGACAGAATGACCTCGAGGGCCGTAGTTTGGTGACCCCTGTACTAAAACATTGAGAAACCTTTCTTGATTGTAGAGTTAGACATAAGAGAACCAGCTATGTCTCTAAGATGGATAAAAACGTTTTGCTACATTTTTGAAACGAAAAAAAAAACTTATGTTTTTACTTTTTTTACTGAATATTTCAGATATTATCGTATTCACCAAACTCCAAGGTGAAACTTATTATGCGAAATAATGAAATAATTTTTAGTAAATGTTTAGAATATTTTTCACTAGAAATAAAAATTAACTTTTGTTTTATTAAACGCACCATCCCTACCCCTGTTTCCACAAAACGTGGCGTAGATAAATTTTTAAACATAAAGACGTTATGTGTTATTTTAATATACTATTTAACAACGTATTTACCGTTTTTATTATACCTCATAAGTGTAGCGAACTAAAAACACATTTTTTGTGACGATTATATTCATTTTCGTGAAAAAAAAACGTGTTGTGAACTCGCTGAATTTTCTAGTCAGAATATAAAAATTAAACTGAAATAAAACTATTGTTTTTCATTTTGATCAGTTAATTGATTGGATTGAATTTCGCGCAAAGCTACATAAGTGCTATCTGCGTTAGCCATCTCTTATTTTACAGTGTAAGACTAGAGGAAAGGTAGCTAGTCATCACCACCCACCGCCAACTCTTGGTCTATCTTTAACCAACAAATAGTTGTATTAACCGTAACATTATAACGCCCTCAAGGCTGAAAGAGGCCATCAACTATTTACTGACTTTCAGTGTTTGTGGTCTTATAATTTTCCTTGCCTATTTGTTTTTCCTTTTTTTTTATTTACCGAATTCGATTGGTGTGTTCATGTATGACGTAATTATGTTTTGCGTTGCTATGACAACAAAAGGTTTGCATTCCGACCGGAGCAGATGATGAAAATCCCGCATTTATTTGTAGTTTTCCTCGAGTTTGTTTCGTATATTAATCAGTTAATAAATTTAAAAATTGCAATTCTAGAACATAAAACTAAAATTTCAGGATACGTTTTTGTTTCTTCATTCATATTTCTAAAATAATTTCTAGAACTGTAAATCATACTCATTAGCCACCTGGTTGATTTCTTGAGAGAATCTATCAGAAACGTTTTTAACAAAGCAAATATACGGACCCCTAGCGGTATTATCAAGTACAGTGAAAAGTTGGGCCTTTGGTGTTTTAGGTGTAAAAGTAGTCACAGTAGGACGAATTCCTGGTACTATGGATAACATTAGTAGTTGGAGTTGGTGGAAGAGTGTTGTAGGTGTAATTAGTAGTTATGAGATGATGATGATGGGTCTTTAGTGTTATAAGTGAAACTATTAGATACAGCGGGAAGATTGTTTGTTTTGAATTTCGCGCAAAGCTACTCGAGGGCTATCTGCGCTACAGCGGGAAGAATTATCCCTTGTGTTGTTGTAAAAATATTTGGAATCATAGCAGGAGGACAAGTCTCTTGTGTTGTAGGTAACGTTAATGTTTTTATTTATTTGGTGTAATAATATGAAAACTGTAAACAAACTTGTTATGAAAGAGTTCAATAAATTTGAATAATGTCAAACACAATGTATTACTTGAAGTACTTCTAATGTACACATCGTTGTTAAATCCGTTTACAGGAGGAAAAAATAAACTCTTACCTTCAACAGAATTGATCACTTAGGACAGCTAGTTTAGTATAATACGATAAAATTATATCTCGTTAGAATTATTTAGGCTTTCTGATTTATTTTACGAAAGCTCTTTCAACCAGCATTCACCATAACCAATGAAAGCACGGTACGTAATTAAGTTCATTAAATTCCAACTTTGAGCATAATTTTACAGAAAACATATGGGTGAACTCTTCTGCTACGTAGTTCTATGAATTTCTAGCAGAATTTGACTGTGACACTGTTTTGTTTTCGTTGTATGCATTTGTTACATTTATCGACATGTGTCAAGATACCGGCTGTTTATTGTTTGTTTGTTTTTGAATTTTGCACAAAGCTACACGAGGGTTAGTAGTGAAAGACTAGAGAAAAGGCAGCTAGTCATCACCACCCACCGCCAACTCTTGGGTTACTCTTTTGCCAAAGAATAGTGGGATTGATCGTCACGTTATAACTTTACCATGCCTGAAAGGGCTAGCATGTTTGGTGCGACGAGAATTTGAACCCGCGATCTTCAGATTACGAGTCAAGATTTTAACCATCTAGCCACGTCGGATCCTGCCCGTTTAAAAGCAAGATGTAATGGTATCTGGGTATTTTGCCCTGGAGGGACAGGTTCTCTTTGACCTCTTCCTCCAAGCAAGATGTAGGCGATTGGTAACAATTCATTTTAAAATGGTATAAAAATGTGCTTGGTGCTGATACGATAAAACAGAGCTGTGTTAATAGTTCAAAGCATTAGTGTTAACAAGCGAATGACGTTCTTTGAATTACTGATCGCTAATGCTTCAATTCTTTCTCTGTTAGCGGTGTTGTTTAAGGGAGTTAACAGCGTTTCTGATTACTGATAAAGTAGGCAAAATTACCGCACACATTAAATACTAAATTTTACGATAAACACATTTCATTTAATAACGAATATTTGAAAGATAACATAACTTTTATGTTCCAAAGACATATTAATTTTCGTTTATTGGGTCATCGTGGACAATTAGTTTTTTTTAGTGGCTATAGCCAAAAGGTTTAAAGATAACAAATAATCCAGGTCCTGAAAAACAAGAATTATTTCCTACAATCTAGTTATGTTTAGCATAATTTTATCATATATTTTAAATTATTTTTACAAGTTCTATATTTCTGTAGAGATTATAGGTTTTAAGCAACTAAAAAAAATAAACATTTTTGTCCGAAATCATGGAAAATTTTGGCTAGTGTCTTATCTCAATTTGAAACATCAAATGGTAGTTTATGTTAAATAAATGTAAACAACGTATCTTGAATTAGAAGCGTAATAACAGATTTACATTCGTCGGTTTTATAACAACCAACACAAAATATCCGTGCCCCAATGCAAAGTTGAACTTTCTTCTCAGTTTCAAATGTGGCGACCACCGTATCCTGAGTGGATCAAGGAACGCAAAATTCTATAACAGATTCAGGTGCAGTTATTCTAAAACCACACTTCTAGATCCCTATCATCAACAGATGACATGATTTAGACCCCCTTGGTGCCCCATGAAGATAAGGACATTTTCGATTGCCAGGCTTAGTTTTGCTAACTACAAAAGTGTGGAAGAAGTTCACCTACAGGAAAATTTAAAAATACACAAAGTCAGTTAATATGTGATGAACACTTTGTTCATAAGAAGGTAAATAAATTAACGTATTGGTTTGTTTAGAGCTAAGTGCAAAGCTACACAATGAGCGATTTGTGCTCAGCTCACCACGGGTATCGAAACCCGGTTTTTAGCAGAATGAGTACGGAGACAATATTAATATACATACCTAATCGGATATAGAAAACAAACCCTAAAACAGAAATATTTGGTATTTTGATGTAAATATAAAGTGATTATACCGTAATTAGAAAATGGTGGACTGCATGATCTTCAAATATAATATCTGTGTAACAATGTTCTTTTGTTGCATTTTTGTAAAGTGTTAAAACAGCTTTTCAAATTAGATTTCAACATATCATTGAGTACTCTAGCGGCCTTGCTGATCACTTAAGAATTAAACTTGGGTCCTTTTCATTTTTTGTACTGAGTATGTTCCGTTTCATAACTTCCTAAACTTCCACTATTAACAATAACTTGTTTTATAACTAGCGCAATATTCGTATTTGATGACCGAGGTCTTAATGATTGTTATTCTCTGAAGCCATAAACAAACAAAAACATTCATACGTAAGCGGCACTAATATAGTTCAATCCAGTACCACTTGAACAGGAGTTAAAAATGAATTATTTCTCGGTTGTAACTTTAAGTTACCCAGATGATTAGACCTGAGGTGACGTGTTCAGGTACATCAAACAAGTAAATCCCAATATTTATAACGCTCACTATTTAAATTACATTTTTAAAACTAATTTTTACTAACACTAGGTTTTAGGACTTTACCGTTAATTTCAAGGTAATAGTGAACATTTTTAAACTTTCATTAAAATATCAGTAATATACACAACTATAAACCATCTATATTTTCTTTATTGTTTCTAAAAGGGGAACTATATTTGTCTCGGATATAGACAAATCTGTGATATTTATTTCTCCTTGTTAATCTGTTACTTCGTTTAGACAATTTCACAGTTTCTGTGGTGATTTATAAGCAGGAAACTAAACAGCCAATGATTAACACGTGAGAAACTACAGTCTCGTTTGACCACTTGACGTTTATGTCAGAAACAGGTAATGCGTTAAAAATAAACTTCTCACTATATTTAAATCTAATGTCCAAATAGTTCTTCAGAAAGAATAAAGTGAATGATTTTCAAATGAAAAGTTTATATTTCTGTTAAAACATATCGTTATTTTAAACTTGTGGTGTTCAACATGCGAAGACGTTTTTATTCATATTGATAAACAGATCTATTTAATTCAGTCCAGGAGCACAAAGGATGAACAGCCAGTCTACATCAACGAGGATAAAACTGTTTATTAGCTTTACAGATTAAACACGAGGAAAATTGAGGAACATTTCCTTTAATAAAAGTGATTATGTATTTTATATTATGCTGCGGAAATAAGTTTTATAGTTTATGAATTCGTATATATAAATATACA
The DNA here is from genome assembly GCA_011833715.1 of Carcinoscorpius rotundicauda. Taxonomy (NCBI): domain Eukaryota; kingdom Metazoa; phylum Arthropoda; class Merostomata; order Xiphosura; family Limulidae; genus Carcinoscorpius; species Carcinoscorpius rotundicauda. The sequence goes on from CM022395.1 coordinate 58,041,831, forward strand.
TAAGACATTACCATCGTGAAGGATACTGTTCAGTTTCTGGCTAAGCCTTTTCTGAAACAGTTGCATATAAATGGTTTTTATTTTAATATAGGATAATGTAGTTTGTTTTGTTTTTCACGAGCTTGCAGGGTAAGTACTCTAAACAAATTTAACTGATTGTGAATGAATATAGTGCCTCAGGTAAAGCTCTACTAGTTTTTGAAACCAAATTAAAATATAAAATAATTAAAGCTCTTAAACTAACACTTTATAATATATTTATTACTCTTAAAGTCCCTCTTCTGATTTTTTCTATTACCAAAACAAATAACTTTAACGTCTTGCATGATATAAACTAGTTGCTAAGAATTTCTCTGATTAGTTATTGGACTAGACAAGTTTGTTTTGGTATTTTTTACTTGTTTTTCGCCAAAACCTATTAGTTACATGGTAATTATGGTGTGTAATATGGGTTATAATTTACACATAAAGAAAATATATGTTGAGCAGCTGTTGAACTATAAGATTCAAAAGTTAATTTCCATTTTTTTAAATTTAATTACAGATCAAAGCGTCAATGAATTTTGTTAATTTCTGAAATAAAAATGATGTTTGAAACTGAAAAAAATATGTGTTTTGAGTGATGTGTATGAACGTTCAGAGTAGTAACTCAGAAAACTGCCTGTTTTATTTTAACCCACTGAAATAATCTTTCTATCTGTCGTTATACATATCTGCCTATCTGTAAAAACGGTTGTTAGAGGTAGGTCAGAGCAACACAGGTTTGTTTGTTTGTTTTTGAATTTCGGACAAAGCTACTCGAGGGCTATCTGTGCTAGCCGTCCCTAATTTAGCAGTGTAAGAATAGGGGGAAGGAAGCTAGTCATCACCACCCATCGCAAACTCTTGGGCTACTCTTTTGCCAACGAATAGTGGGATTGACCGTAACGTTATAACGCCCCCACGGATGAAAGGGCGAGCATGTATCGTGCGATCGGGATAGCTACACAGGATTGATCGAACTTTGTATGAACGTTATTCATGTGTTTATACAGTTATGCTGTAAATGCAAATCGCGACACTACAAATCTTGTTTATATTTGGTTCATAGAGAATTTATAATCGTTCAACAGTGCAGAATTGCTAGGGAGGCCTTGCGGATGGAGGACAATATGCCACATTCATTTCGGACAAAGAATACTCTCGTGAAATTATAAAGACACAAGGATTTCAACGCGTCAATTAAAGGATTCTTAAATATTCTTCATGGAAGCATAAATTTTGCCGCGAAAGGCAATTCAACAGTAACGGAGTCTAAAATCACACCTCAGGCCAATCTAGAGTAATTTTGTTATGCATAAAATAAGACCGAAAAAGTCATTGTGATCAAGGTGTATTCTGATAACAGGACAATAAACAAGGAAGCTCATTAGCCAAAACAAGGTTACAAGTTTTCGTTTGTTTGTTTAGAATTAAGCACAAAGCTACATAGTGGGCTATCTGTGCTCTGCTCACCATGAGTATCAAAATTCACTTTTAAGCAATGACCGTCGACTAACGTACTTCTGTGCCATTAGAGATATCAAGTTTTCAGCCACTTCAAAAATAAACGGCTGCTTTTATAAGATAAGTGACTGTAATCACGAAAGTTTCAATCGACGACGACTATGTCAAGTACTCTGACGTACTTTCAATGGAGTTTGCCGGCCTGTCATGACCAGGTGGTTAAGGCACTTGACTTTAATCTGAGTGTGGCGGGTTCGAATCCCGGTCATACCAAACATGCTCGTCCTTCAGCCGTGGGGGGTTTAAATGTGATGGTCAATCCCACTATTGTTGGTAGAAGAGTAGCCCAAGAGTCGGCGTTGGGTGGTGATGACTAGCTGCTTTCCCTCTAGTCTTACGCTGCTAAAATAGGAACAGCTAGCTTTGCGTGAAAAACAATAACAAACAAACAAACAAAAAACATTTGTACAATTAGTCTGCTTAAACGTGATCTCGGATCTTACTAGTTATAGAACGGAATGTTGGATTTTTAACACCTAAATGGTACCTTATACGCATGTGCACTAAACGGTCAGAGGGAAGGTAATCAGGCAGCATGATTTAGAAACACCAGGTGGTGTGATGGTTTTAGAACATAGTTTGTTTGTTATTAAGTAACAAGCACCAGGTCTATCTTATTATTTACGAGTGATCTTCAGCGGTTCGTTTCTAGTTTCAAACATTTAGATACAATTTTGTTTTGTCTCTTCCAAATGCTCTGCCCACCATGGGTATTGAAACCCGGTTTCTAACAGTGTAAGTCCGCAGACATACCGCTGAGTGTATTTCTAAGTGAATCAGAATCTGTTGCTTTGTATTCAGTTTAGTATAAACTCTAACGAAAACAGTTTTTAATTTTATCATTTTCTCATCGGAAACTCTCAGGGACTGAAGAATGCGAAACATTTATGTTCGTGTAGCAATGATATCATTTACTTTGACCTGTATATATCTTGGTTATCAAGATTTATCCAAGCACACTGTGAAGATAATGAGAACCTCTAATAGTTGTTGTATTACTATACACTATGGTGGAACAGACAAATCCTCACTTAATTATTAAGATATATCACGTTGTGTCTTGTAGTTTAGGCCTGGCATGGCCGAGCGCGTTAAGGCGTGCACTCGTAATCCGAGGGTCGCGGGTTCGCGCCCGCGTCGCGCTAAACATGCTCGCCCTCCCAGCCGTGAGGGTGTATAATATGACGGTCAATCCCACTATTCGTTGGTAAAAGAGTAGCCCAAGAGTTGGCGGTGGGTGGTGATGACTAGCTGCCTTCCCTCTAGTCTTACACTGCAAAATTAGGGACGGCTAGCACAGATAGCCCTCGAGTAGCTTTGTGCGAAATTCCAAAACAAACAAACAAACAGTCTTGTAGTTTTAAAAGATATTTGCTTGTTTTAGAATTTTCTCGCAAAGCTACAGTAGGGCTATCAGTAGGTCGTCTTTTGTAATTTTGAGCTGATAGATCGTTTGTTTGTTTGTTTTTTAGTTTTGTGCAAAGCTACATGAAGGCTATCTGTGCTAGCGGTCTCAAATTTAGAAGAGTAAGACTCGAGAAAAGGCAGCTAGTCATCATCACTCACTGCTAACTCTTGGGCTACTCTTTTACCAACGAATAGTGTGATTGACCGTCACATTATAACGCTCCCACGGCTGAAATGGTAAGCATGTTTGATATAACGGGGATTCGAACACATGACCCTCAGATTACGATTCGAGTGCCTTAGTCACCTGGTCATGCCGGGCCGGGCCGATAGAGTAGAAGGAAGGCAGCTAATGAATAGCATCAGCCGTCAAATCTTGTGCTATTTTTGTTTGACTGAATAATGGGATGTTACGATCAAGTGTAAGCGCACTCAGGGATTCAAATGGAGTGTCTTTCAGATTCACAGTTTGGCTACGCTGACTACCTTTTACGCCTTGCCTTTAGAAAGAACAAACTCAAAATTTTGATTGTTTGAAACAAATAGCTGTATAAATGAGATGTTTCTGTCGTGTCTCTTGTAGGAATCGAATCAAATTTTAATGTTTAAGTTCTCAAGTTCACTACTAAACTACCAGGTAAGTGAAAGGTAAAAATGACTCGGAAAACCAAATCTACTCACATGAAAACTTTAAAAATCCTGACTGCTTATTAAAGTGTCTGAATTTAAACCAAACTACGGCATATAATGCCTTTTTTGATATTTTCAATTTTTTCTTTTATTTTGGAAATTGAATTATGAAAATGTTAAAATGGAGTCATTTATTCAATAGTTTGTATAAATAGTAAAACGTATATGAAGCACTTTGTATACAACGACTAATTATATTTATTCAACTATTCACCATGACTGTTAGTTGGGTGTTTCTTGAGGAGGGAGCTATACACGTCCAAAACAGTTCTTACCTCGGGTTTAGTTAATTAAATAAGATTATTATATCGGATGAAGGATTTTTGAAGTTTTTTTAAGCTATAAGTGGCTGGAGAATTGTTCCTAACGGGATAGGCCTTGCATGACTTAGTGGTTAGGGCTTTCCATCTGCGAATCTCGGGTTTAAATGCCGTTATTCAACATGTTTGTCCTATTAAATGTGCAGCATTATAATATGATGGTTAATCCATTTTTAGTTCGCCAAGTGTAGCACAACAGTTGGCGGTGGGTGATGATGACTAGCCGTCTTTTCTCTATTCTATCTCTTAAACTTCTGGTTGGTTTGCAAGTTCTACAAACAAACTTAATAGACTATTACATCTTGTGTCTCTGTTTATAATATACTAGTAGAGTACCCGGAATTGCTCCAATGAAATGATTTTAAATTGATTTAATTCTTTTCTTTATGTGCTGGTTTATTGATTTACTGTAAATTTTCGTTGTACAAAATATATCTTGTTCCGCTGTAAAAGGCAAAGAGAAAACATTATTTCCATTTATAAAAACCTTCTTGATCACACATTACCGAAACAAGCCGGCCTTTTCAATGTGGTCGTCATATTTGCCAAAATATGCTATAGTGGTCACTTTGACCTCAAAATGGCCCCTGATGCCGCGGCCACATATCTCATGCTACTTCCCGCACAAAGTCTTATCTGCACCGAAAATATTAACTTTGTAGCTTTAAAGATGCGACCGTCTACAAGGAATAGACCCAGGGAAAGAGATAAAGAGAAAGCCATCTGTGTTTATATGTGGTTTACTGCAAAACATAAAATAATTTCCCCATTTCTGTTGTTCTAATTTTGTAATTTTTATTTTTTATAATTCTATTTTTAAATGCAAGATACACCGAAATATATTTTAAAGCTCTCTTTCCACGACTTTTTGGTTTGTATTCCATTTTTTATAGAACAAAGGTGCTTAGAATTCGATAAATAAAAAAACGAAAGAATTTCTTGGCTTATTACGACGGATAGTAGAGAATTTTCGTTGCACAAACCACAATCCCGCAGACAACAGCTGCTCTGAGCAGGAGAACAACAGCTTCATCTTACATACATATTCAAAAGCTAAACATATTTCTATCTTTTAATGACTTAACTACAATCAGTAGACGAGAAAAGATCCTATAATTGTCGTACTATGTACATATATACCAAATTAACTAACACGTGTCATGGAGTAGTTCTTGATAAAACCCCAAGCGTGGAGTTTGTTCTCATTCTGTTAATGAACAATATACAATAAGCTCCAAAAGACAACAGCACCTTACTGCATATCTGTTACCTTGGCAACATACTGAAACTGTCATGAGGAGATGAGCTTTCTGTTTACGTTAACGAGACAGAGAGAGAGACTGCAGACTGCTAAATAAATTGGTTTCTATGATACTAATGAACGACTGGCACAGTTGGTGTAGGTCTGGGGTACCTAAAGATATCAAAATGTACTTTCTGTTTATAATTCTAGCTAAGTTTCATCCTGTTTATCGTGTATTCCCTTTTAGCGTGTTCAAAATTAAGAAGAAATACCAAGGTACGTGGTTGTTGTTCGTTTAATCAACTGAGAGTCTGGAAAACCTGCAAAATTATATACTTTGTGATCTATCAGCACTTTATCAGTGTTAAGAGACGGTACTTATCCACGTGTCTTTCAGATTCATAGTTCGCTCAGTATATGAAAATAGGCTTTCCTTTCCTTAAACTACATCTAACCGTAACATGTATGAAGGATATGTTAGCATTAAGGTTCTATATTAAAAACCACAATACAAATCCATGCGTAGACTTTCCAGCCATAATACAACAATTAAATATGGTGTTGAAGTCTGTTGAATTAAAAAAAACAAAGTCAATGGACTTTGCGATGGAGTATCCTGTATAAATAAACCAGTGAACACTGATGGAATCTCTTGTCATGATAATAATAGAAATATTAAATACGTGCAGAGAAAAAAAAACTTTAATGGTGAGTAAAAACAAATGGTAACATTTGTGGTTAAGTATCCTAAAAAAGGGAACGAAACGAATTCTATAAAAAAACTTTTAAATAATATATCACGGTTAACTTCAAGACGGAGATTCCCAAACGAATGAAAACATGAGGAACTTTGTAAAGAAAGTCCAAAGTCCAAATACACAACATATTTTATGACGAAAATATTTGAGTAACAAAAGCCACACTAACTTCATGAGTGAAATTCACTCTTGACAGAACAATACGTAGAAAATGTATGTAAGTTTCGTTATCATAAGCCCTCATTTTAATACATACTTAAGTATGTAAAGAATTAGATCTACTGATAGTTATATATAAATATATATATATATATACTGTATAAAACACAGATCTTTGAAATTAAATTTCTAAATAAAATATTACATTAGTTTTTTTCCGAAATTTATGGATAAAATATTACACTTAAAATAGTTAAAACTCTGTGTTGAAGTTTTCTGAATAACAAAATAGAATAAATTGATAACAAGTAAGAACAATGGTTTCACCTGAAAGCAAAAAAGAACAACTGTCTTTATGATGAAAACCACTGGACGTAAAACAAAACAAGGTTTGTGGTAACAATGAATTAAATCTTTAAAACAAAGTTTTCAGGAAAAAAGTTGCAGTTAAACTTTGTGATGATTTCCGGTAATGAAAAAACAATAGAAATAGTGGCGGAGTTTTGTTGTTTTCCACTCATAAACACTAATTTAACTGGTACAATGTATATACAGTACCTAATGACGAACTTTATGGAAAACCGACTGATAAAAAAAGACGAGTCTATTTATAGATAATTGTTTTTCACTTGCGCTAGGCCAGGTGGTTAAGGCACTCGACCCGTAATCCGAGGGTCACGGCTTCGAATCCCCATAACACCAAACATGTTCGCTCTTTCAGTCGTAGAGGCGTTATAATGTGACGATCAATCCTACTATTCGTTGGTAAAAGAGTAGCCCAAGAGTTGACTGTGGGTGATAATGACTAGCAGACTTACCTTTAGTCTTACACTGCAAGATTAAGGACGGTTAGCACAGATAATCCTCGAGTAGCTTTACGCGAAATTCAAAACCAAACCAAACACTTGCACTGAACATTATTGGATTAACCGTAAAATAATACTTTCTATATTTAGTATGTCAACTTTAATTCACTAATAATACAAACAACCTTTATTAGTTGATGGCCTTGTGGTTAGGGATCTAATCTCCCAATCATCAGAACACTGGCTTCAACCCTGTCTCTGAACATGCTCACCCCTTCAGCTATAGAAACGTTATCATGTTACGGTAAATCCAATTGTTCGATGGTAACAAAGTGATACACCAATTGATGATGGGTGATGTAGATTAGTTGCCTTTCTTCTACTCTGTTAGTTCAAAATTAGAGAAGCTTTGCACGAAATTCATTAAAAAAATCAGGTAGGTGACGTTCTGTTCATCAACTCTGCTGATTTCCCATGGTTCCCGTGCTTTTCTTCTCAGTTATTTACGACTCTCCACCAGTGGCATAGCGATATGTCTGCTGACTTACAACACTAGAAACCGGGTTTCGATATCCGCGGTGTGCTGAACTAACAAACAATCGTTTACTAATCTCGTTTTCTTTTTCTATGAAATTATATTAGTGTTAAATGTGTGTATGTGTTTTTTAACAGCAAACCCACATTAGATTATTTGCTGAGTCCACCGACTGGAATCCATCCCTGATTTTAGCGTTGTAAGTCCACAGACCTACCGCTGGAGCAGCAGGGGATAGTGTTAGGTGTTTGAACTTGGAGAGTTTTTCTCAGCTGCTCTGTATTATACCAATATTATAAAGATATGCAAATAAAGGAAGTTGTAATTTATTTAAATTATTGCAGTCTGAGACATGAAATGTAAAACAAACTTGATTTTATTATTAATCTAAAAACGAGTTTATTCCGTTTGTAGTATTTCAAATTTTATTTAATTTAATACATTATTTTTATTCTTAACTTGATGCTGTTTTGCGAATTTATTCAAGTATTAAAAATTCATTTAGCCTAATTTTTTATATTTCATTAAAAATCATATTAATATACCATTCAAAAAAGACGATTTCAGGTTGGTGTTTAGTAAGTTATTCTTCTGTTGTTTTGTCAAATCAGTTTAAATGAGCTTTCAATTATTGTCTTGTCATGCGCGTATTAAAAATGTTTGACTTCTTTCTCTCGCAATGGCAGATTATGTCAAAAGTATGTAATTTTTGAGAAATAAACGTTTAGTATTTTATGTCCTTGAATTATCTGTAGTTCAATATCGTGTTTAAAGCTTATATCGAAAAAACAAAAGTTTATTCACAAAATAAATTTAAGTATTTATTCTTATTTTTAAAATAATTTTTAACATTACTTACCTATATGGTGTAACTCATCCTGACAAGAAGGTGGTATGGAATTGTTATGAAGTTCGCAAACTAGTCGCCGGGGGTCGCTATGGTTTGTATTAAGCACCAAATACGTGACAAAAGGAAACTGACCTGGAAGTAAAAGTATTTTCCATGTTTATTTTGTTTGTATTATTGGCATATTTTACGAAAAAGAGATAATGGCAAATGTCTTAATTAACTAGAAATGAAAACAAATTATACTTCAAGAGATAGCATTTTTTTTTTCTTAAAACGTTCAATTATGCATGAAGTTTCAGTAAGTTACACATTGTTGATACAGTTTTCTTGGAATGATGGACTTAAACTATTCATAGTCTTTCGCGAGACATAAAAAACACCTGCGATGCAAATGTATCAGAAATGCTCAGAACCTACAATGTTTATTGGACCAGCGCAACTTTGAGCCATATAATAAATGTGTTCACACATTCTAATTGTAATTTTATTACCCTTGAAAGTTTCCTTTGTAAGTGTTGTAGGAAACATAAGCCACTTAGTCCAATACTGTGTTCATGGAGAAAGGGCACGTGTGAATGACACTTTTCTGTTTTGCACGTGCTTTCTTGCTCTCGAGGGTGTCGTATTACGTGTGCCGTGTGCAACGACAGGCTAAAACTTAAGCTGAAATGGTCTGTGATGCCAGCTTTATTTACAGTGGGTTTAGCTTTATATGTTGAGAGTAGAATAAACACAGACAATTATTGGAATATGTTTAACAGTTGAAATTCTCAAGATACCTACTTTACAACCTCATGATTAAGATGTTCTAGAGATTATACAAGTGAAATATGAGATTCTTGAAACAAAGAAAATTATTTTTATTATCAGAATAAAAGATCTCCTTACTCTCGTACTAGTTAAAGATAAACGACAATTTCACACACAAATATTAACAAAAAATTCTTCATTAAACAATCTGACGTTTCGTGTGCAAAATCATTGTAATATTTGCTAAAAATCTACGATATTTTATGAATATACTCTTAATATATCAGAGATTACTAATGTTTAAACTGTAATAAGTACAAATGGTTATGAGTTTGGTCTGATGAGCATAGGCAGAGTCAGTAAAGTTAGGCACCAATATGTAATAAAAGAAAACTGACCTGAAAGTAAAAGTATTTTCCATATTTATTTTGTCTGTATTATTAGTACATTTTACGAAAAAGAGATACAGTGTTCCCTCGCCACTTCGTGGATCCTCTTTCGCGGCTTCACCACTTCACGGGCTCGGCCGACCCCCCCCCCCATATATATATATATATATACATATATATAAAATAATAAACATTAAATCTAAAATATAGCATTAAATACCATTAAAATATTAAAAATAAATATAATTAATAGTGTAAAGAAAAAACAGGTATATTTTGAGATATAAACATATATTTGAGTTGAGCATTGTGCATCTGCGAAGGCTACGCGAGATCAGCTTCATGGCGTAGCGATGTGCAAGACGGGCTATGATTGATGCAGAAATGAAAGACGGCCAATGACAGCTACCCATTTTGATTGCCTGTGATTGGTGCTGTCAATATTCATATCTGGCCTGTGATTGGTTCTTTCAAACACACAAGCACCTTCCTTGGTGAGCCTCTCAGTCTGTTTGAAACAACGTGCTACGCGGTTCAAATCGTTTTACGCTGTGTCTCGTGATTTTAAGGCTTAATATCTTAATAATTGTTCCCTATATTTCAGCAATAATGAACAGTATTGTAATGGGAGGGTTAAATAGTTGTACAGGGAGGGTTTTAAAAGTCTAAATGCACATAAATATATACGTAAAAATCGGCGATCCCACTTCGCGGAAAATCTCCTTTCGCGGGGGGTTTTGGAACGCATCTACCGCGATACACGAGGGAACACTGTAATGGTAAAAGTCTTAATTAACTTGAAATGATAAGTTCATTCTTCAATAGGTAGCCTTTTTTTTTTTCTTAAAACGTTCAACTATGCATGAAGTTTCAGTAAGTTGCACATTGTTGATATGGTTTTCTTGGTATCATGGATTTAATCTATTTATAGCCTTTCCTGAAATGAGTCTCATTAACTGATTGTTTATTACACTGTTTTGAAGTTAAAATTAATTATTATTTTTATATGTTTGCGATATTTTCTTGTGGATAAAAGAGAAGACAAGGGCTTATAATTCTAAAATTCACGAACTAATTCTACAGCAGACACAACTAAATAGCCCTTAGTGTAACTTTGTTTTAAAACAAATGCAGCAATTTTTCGTTAGACTAAGATCGTTCCTTATCACCTTTTCTAGAAATACAGATTAGCTCATTCATTATGTCAGAAGGGAGAGGTCAAAACGCACGCATAATGACAGATCGATGCTGTGTTCCCACTTGTTCTCTTGTGTTTTTCAGTATAAGAATTTTATGACGTTAGTCTTTCTATGAAATCGATTAAGTAGTATTTTTTCTTTTATTTTAATGCAAACCAGTAAATGAAAGAGAAAGTTTGCCCATTAACACTATGATTTTACTTGCTATACACGTGGTGGGTAGAGCACAAAAAGCTTAGTATGTAGTTGTGTGCTGAACAACAACCAAAACAAATTATACCACAATAGATTAGGAAATTTATTTTTCCCTTTTGCGAATCTTTCAGTACTTGAAAGCTATACGGTTGAGAAAGAATGAACTTACCAAAATAAATAAATGAAAGCGAGTGACGCAACACAGAACTTTTGAGATGTACCGCTCATGCCCTTTTTTAAAATAACAAGGTTGTAGCTTACCTTAGCTCAATTATATACCATGGTTGATAAAAAAAATGGCCTATAAAAACTGAAACTCGGAGCTAAAGGACAAGCTGAAATAATGTTGTTGGAGTCCTTGGGGTACAATTCTCAAGTAACTTAGGGAGTGCCACTTTGAGAAGTTTTTGATTGCTTTTGAGAGTTATAAGTTTGTTTGTTTTTAAATTGCGCACAAAGCTATACGTGGGATACCTGAGCTGACAGTGTAAGGCTAGAGGAAAGGCAGCTAGTCATCACCACTCACCGCCAATTCTTGGGCTACTATTTTACCAAGGAATAGTGGGATTGACCGACACTTATAATGCCCTCATAGCTGAAAGGGCGAGCATGTTTGGTGCAATGGGGATTTGAACCCGCAATCCTTAGATTACGAGTCGAATGTCCTAAACACCCGACTATGTCGTGCCGAAGAGTTATAGGATATTAATATAAAGATTCCACCGAATAGCTTATATACCGTTAACCATTGTATTTCAACAAACAACATAACACACACAGTTAATTCTGTCCACGATTGCAGTGATGAAAGGAAAAATACAACTATCTTGCAAAAGATACACTTTTGGAAAAACTAAAAATATTTTTTTAAAATTTATTTATTAATCTTTCCTTTTAATTTTTCCTCTTTGTTAACAAGTAACCATTCAAGATTTTCTTCAAATTTTTACGACATCCTCCAAATTGAGCTCTTCTCATCAAGTAAAACAAACCCTGTAATTCATACATTGAATATCATTTTATACGTATAGAAGAAATATGGCTTTGACCTAAGTAAAAACTTCAAAACCAAAGAGAAGCAGACTTGGATCCTTGGACTTAAAGAACCAGAAATATCACGATGACGAAGCCATGGAACCAGAAATGGAACACGAAAGAATTAAACAGATTGGTAGATTGACGTTTATTGAACCTCAGCTTTGAATTCACCATAAAGGTTAAGCAAATGTAACCGTGCCATTTTTGTTGTTTTCATTTATAGACATGATCTATCTCATCGTAAAACCTGTCCACTGAAACAGAAGAACCTACCACACATGTCTAATAAAACAAAGAAAACATCAAAATATGTTTGATTGAATCACAAAAACCTGCGGTTTAAACCAGCTGAAAAAGCAAGACAGTTTTTTACTAAAGGTTTTTTTCATTAAAAAACTTAAGGCTACAAAACGGTTACATCTCGAAATATTCTTTTTCACCTTAACACAACAATAAAATTGGTATCGTTATAAATCGACGAGTTAAGTTATGAAAGAACAACACTATCACTTTGAATGAAATTGGCTCTAGTTACAAAAAAAATTCTTATGTTATACAAGACACGGCGATTCGGGGAAGTTTCAATATACATTTTGAGGTCTTGGCGTTGCAAAATCCAAGACAGAAGTCATTAAATATCTAACTCTACAATATCCACATTAATAATTGAAACTTCTAAACGTATAAGGTTTCTCTTTAATTCAGTGAGAGTAAGTAATACAAACACACTTTCATATATTATTATTTAATTTCGCTCTGCAAGACTAGGCTTGAAATGAAAGATCGTGGACATTTATCCCTCCCCTTTTATGGCTAATCAAACCCCTCAAACATTTATATTTATACTTGACTTTAATAAACTCTCTAATATACAGAAAAAATATAAAATTAATTCATTAAGAGGGATGCTAAAAGAAAAACATCTCAATATGAAGCTTATTCAGTACCTGTTGTTGAGTTTATTGACAGTTTTGGTTAACTGAAATCATAAAGGCATGAAATCGTAAGTTCATTGCTTTACTAAAATATCTCCGATGACGTCATTATGGGTGTATGTATATATATATATATTTAATTGATATGGTTTGTTTTCTCTAATTTCGGGCAATGCTACACGAGAGTTGTCTGTGCTAGCCGTCCTCAATTTAGTTGTGTAAGACTAAAGGAAAGGCAGTTAGTCATTAACACCCACCGCTAACTCTTGGGCTACTCTTTACCAACGAATAGTGGAATTGATCGTTACTTATAACGGCCCCACGGTTGAAATGGCGAGCATGTTTGGTGTGACAGAGATTCGAACCCGCGAATTTCAAATTACGAATCAAGCACCCTAATCACCTGTTCATGCTGGGCTATTTTAGATTAGAAAACTGGTATATCTTACATACGGTCGCAAGTATATCGAACTTTGTAGCTAATGTATTTGACACCCGATAACTGCCCTAAGATTCATCAACCTAATTGTAAACATATATACATGCAGGATGTTGCTATTTGCAATCACGTGTAAGCAGTACTATGAAATTTCTAAAATTATAATGAATTTGTTATCGTGTATAGTAATGTTTTAATGACATCCAAAAAAATAACTTATCAAACGAAATAATACAACTTACTGTATTGGCTAAGACACGTCTTACCCTATTAGCTATGGAAGATATCACCCTGCTAGTTGGAGCGTATTTTATCCTGTTAGTTGAGGCATTTCTCATCCTACTGGCTAGAACACTTCTTACTAGTCAAAGCACATTTTAACCTGCTAGGTTCGGTAACACAAATGACATTAGCATTAATTAACAACGTTGTATTTTTTACAACATATTCTTTATGTAATGGTCGGCCTGGCATGGCCGAGCGCGTAAGGCGTGTGACTCGTAGTCCGAGGGTCGCGGGTTCGCGCCCGCGTCACGCTAAACATGCTCGCCCTTTCAGCCGTGGGGACGTTATAATGTGACGATCAATCCCAGTATTTGTTGGTAAAAGAGTAGCCCAAGAGTTGACGGTGGGGGGTGATGATTAGCTGGCTGCCTTCCCTCTAGTCTTACACTGCTAAATTAGGGACGGCTAGAGCAGATAGCCCTCGAGTAGCTTTGTGCGAAATTCCACAACAAACAAACAAACTTTATGTAATGTATAACGTTTTGATAGATAATGTCTTGCCTAGTTAGTTATAACTGTATACAATGAAGAACTGACTTAGTAAATCTTTGATTATCATACATAGCTAAAATACTACTTTCTACTTCTGTATAGGATTATCTCAAATATCTCTCGGAAAGAAAACATTTTACAAATTTCACACAAATATATATTGATGTGTAAAAGAATTCACGTTTCTTAAATGTTAGGATCACAAGATTTAAGGCCAAAATATACATAAATATTTAAAGCAGGAATATAATTATTTCTTTTTGATTTATTTTTGATAATTTTCTAGAAGACAACCGAATATTGTAATAAATTTCTTTATATGTGACAAAGGTACATGGTTTAAACAATAATATAATTTAAATATCGCTGAATTATGTTAGGTGCGATCAATTTAAGTTTATTGTTATGTTTTTAGGTGAAGTTTTAGGTTTCACGTTGCAGAAATATATAAGAATTAGTGTAGAATAGGATATTTCCTTAGGCATAAGAGCGGCTTTGTTTACAAATTCATTAGCACATAATGCAAGTAAACTGAGCAACATATTATGGTATATAAATTGCACATATTTATCTTTGTAAAACATGTTTTTCATATCTACAAAATTTCTAATGTTTGTTCAGAATTCTAATTCGTAACATATCAGTGTTGGTTGAGGTCTTATACGTATTCAACCTTTAGGTGTTTGTGTTTGTTCAACCTCCAGGTGCATGTGGTTGTTCAACCTTTAAGTGTTTGTGCATTTTCAACCTAAAGGTGTTTGTACTTGACCAATTTCCACATTCTTGTGCTTTTCACACCACTAGATGTTTGTGCTTGCCCGACCTTTCTAATTTTTCAACTTCTAAATGTTTAAAGATTTACTAATTGAAGCTATTAGTACTCAATACTGTTTCAATACATGGTTGAATTATGTTCCACTTGAACTCACGTAAGGACTGATTTATAACTGTCAAACGAACCAAAAATATCAAGGAAAGGTGAAATGAAAATGAAATTTCGACCTCTTTAAGTTTCTTAGTCAGCAATAAATTTACGAACTTAAAGGCTAAAATACTGGGTTTGATTCTACGTGATAAAGAAAATGAAGATAGCCTATTCTGTAGTTTTTATATACTAAACAAACGAACAAAGATTTTTCGAAGAGATTCGTTTTTCTCTTGGAAAAACTAAAACCTTTAGAAAATGTTCTTATTTTATTATTGAATTTACCAGTTAGTGGTGATATGTGTGCTATCATCAGTTTAGCTCTAAGTTCTCTTTATTTTAATTTCTTTTTTACTTAAATACTGTTTTCTTTCATTTGATTCACACCTCAATAAAGCATTTTTCATTACCTTAAAGCAAAATATCAGTTATTATTCATCGAAAAGAATCGGTTTTTACTCAACCTCCCAGAACACTCTTAATCAACAATAAATCACTTGACTTGTCTTCCTTTCTATTCACTAATTTCCATACCTTCTCAGACAAAGAAGACGGGTTAATCTTTATGATCACATATTTTAGTTAAATGGACTACTACCGAGAGCTAGAGATGAAAGTTTACAACTGAAATAAAACATAAATATATGTTACGTTTTTACCCAATTATAACTGAAATAGATAGGCAGCTTACAATTAGGATCTGCGATAGATTGTGCTTTTGGATAACTCGGTAACGAAATATTAACCTTGTTAGTCATGGGTCCTGTATTTAACTCCCAGTTATAAAGTCCCTTTTCACTTATCGGATTTTCAAGTGAAATATTTAATATACACAAATACTACGCTCGTGTTTGTCTGGAACTTTTCTTGCAAATTTCTCAATTAAAGGCTACAAACCTTATCACCAGAAAAGCTTTTGTTCGAGGAGTTTGGATTATGTATTGGTTTTTCAATTCAGAATCACATTACCTGTTTTTTGCTTAGCCCAAGTTTTTAATATAACAAGTATGATTCACGTTGTTATCACACGATGACTGGTTTCAATTTAAACTTCAGTTTTATTACTTGTCAAGTACTTCACAAAACACAACTTGGAAAATCTACGACGGAAACTTTTACTATGCTTAACACCGCTTACGGTGATGTTGCTATGAAGCGTACGGCATGTTTCAAGTGGCATGAACGTTTTAAGGATGGTCAACAGTCCATTGAAGATGATGAGCGTCCTGGACGTCCTTCCACGTCAACTGACGACCCACACGTCGACAAAATCAACACTCTGATGCGGGCAAATCGACGTCTGACTATCAGGGAGCTTGCTGAAGAGTGTGGAATATCAGTTGGATTTTGTTACGAGATTTTGACCGAAAACTTGAAGATGCATCGCGTTGCTGCAAAATTTGTGCCACGCAGAACTCCTGAGTTTTTGGCCAAACACTCGATCACTGTTCTTCCCCACCCCCCTACTCACCTGACCTTGCTCCTTGCAATTTTTTCTTGTTCCCCAAACTCAAAAGACCTTCAAAAGGAAGAAGATTTGAGACGATTCCCGAGATTAAGGCAAATGCGACGAAGGAACTGGAGGATATTACAAAAGAAGCGTACCAGGACTGTTTCAACAAGTGGAAAGACCGTTGGGATAAGTATGTGCGTTGGGGAAGAGAGTACTTTGAAGGGTTCCCAGACCTGTAACTTCTAAATAAAATACATTTTGTTTTACGACGTCAGTCCGCGTATTTTTTGAACAGCCCTCGTATAGCTACGTTTATCTTCATTGGAATGTTACATTCACTAAACTTTACAATAATTTGCTTCGGTTCACTTCATACACTAATATAAACACCTTTAAACTAATTTTTCTACACTACGAATTTAATTATTCGTTTTTATGAGTTTCTTTGTGTCAATTCGTAAATAAAGCATATCATATATTGAAATTTCATGATAGTTTTATACAATGTTTACTCTTATAAGTACCATTACTTTACTTCATTGTTTACTTTATATGTAGTTTTATTAGATAAATTTACGTACGTGTAGTTTTGAGAGATTGTTTGTCTGACTGCGTACATTATTTTCAAGTATAGCAGGATTTATTGATTTAGCTCAAAATGTTTGAAAGAAAATGTAGCTTAAATGACGTGTGTGTAAATCACAGGATAATAGAAGTTCGAGTGAAGGGCATTAAAACTACTGCTAATATTTTGCAGGTCGTGGCTATTAAGTATTAACGCTTTATAGTAATATTACTATTTCATTAGTTTTTGACTAACACCCAACAAAAACAGATGATAACTTGCTAAGAAATTTTAATTGGAATTGGTAAATATTTTTTGTCAATTTATATTTTCTATTTTCCATAGTATATATCTTACTAAATTACGAATATTCCTCCGCAGTATATAATCTAATATTCCTAGTAAAGCCCTTCAAATGATGGTTTGAAGTAATTTCAAAAGATTTAATGCCATAGTTTCGAATTGAAGTTAATTTCTATATGTATAGATTTTGAACATGATTTTCATGATATCAAACACTTTTTTTCAATGTGGTTAAAATATTTATTGGCTTTTGTAATGCCAATTACTGCCCCCCAGTGGCTCAGCGGTATGTCTGCGGACTTACACGCTAAAATCCGGGTTTCGATACCCGTGGTGGGCAGAGCACAGATAGCCCATTGTGTAGCTTTGTGCTTAATTCAAAACAACAACAACAACAACAGCGAATTACTAATTTATAATTAAAATAATCTTTAAAAAAGTCACTCCTTCTAAATACCAAGTCAAACATAAATCTTGTTGAAAATCAACACTGTTTAGATGGGTGTATTTACACAATGTTATAAACTAAAATAAACACTGACCTATGTAGATTGATGAAGTTACACAATGTTATAAACTAAAAGCAATGCTACCTGTCAATGTATGTGATACATGAAGATGTGGATAAAATTTGTTAAATGATTGAGGGAAAAAACGCACAGTAAAAAATCATAGATAGATACAAATTAACATAAGTGATCGAACAGTATGTGTAGATGCACAGATATCTACAGCAATGTAGATACTAAACAGACTCGAAAAATATCAAATATTAATTCTTTCTTGTTATTATTTAGCCAGATGTTGCACTCAGATTTTAAAAAAATTATATCTTTATTAACATGTGTGAAAAATAACAAAATACAACATATTTCAGTTCGAAACCTAATTAGTAGGATTCTGGACTTTTTTTTGTCGGATTTTTTAAGCGTACTGATAACTTCCATATTGACATATTTTGATTTGTAAACACGTGCACATTAAAGTATTTGTTAAACTGTATATTTTTTGTGGTCATTTTCATACTTTTCTTTAGGATAATCTGTTATCCCCCAGTGGCTCAGCGGTATGTCTGCGGATTTACACGCTAAAATCCGTGTTTCGATACCCATGGTGGACCAGCGCACAGATAACCCATTGTGTAGCTTTGTGCTTAATTCATACCAACAACAAGGATAGTTTATTATACATTACTTGGTTACGGATTTGTTTCTCACTGTAAATTGATTATAATATTTTCCCAATGTTTGTTACTGTAAACCGTAGTTTTACATTTTTCAAATATTTCTAACTGTAAACCGTATTATTATATTTTCCTAATGTTTCTCACTGTAAACCGTATTATTATCTATTCCAAATGTTTCTCATTATAAACCGTATTATTATATTTTTGAAATGTTTTTCACTGTAAACTGTATTATTATGTTTTACAAAAGTTTCTCACTGTAAACCGTATTATTATGTTCCCAAATTTTCTCACTGTGGACTGTATTATCATATATTCCAAACGTTTCTCACTGTTGATCGATTATCATATTTTAACTACGTTTGTCACTGTAAACCGTAGTATTATATTTTACAAGTCTCTCACTGTAGACCGTATTATTATATTTTTCAAATGTTTCTCATTGTAAACCGTATTATTATATTTTCCAAATATTTCTCACTGTAAACCGTATTATTATATTTTACAAAAGTTTTTCACTGTAAACAGTATTATTATATTTTCGAAATGTTTTTCACTGTAAACAGTATTATTATATTTTCGAAATGTTTTTCACTGCAAACGGTATTATTATATTTTCCAAATGTTTCTCACTGTAAACCGTATTATATATTTTATAATTGCAACAGACGATGTAACCTATTAGTTAATTTTCCAACTGCTCTTTGTACTGTTTTTTTATTTTTGTAGTTCATTTTTATATGTGCTATTGTGTTATTTAAGGTTTTCAGAAGAAAGTTATAATTAGTAGAATATCTTTCATTCAACAGATTTACTTTAGATGAAACAATTCTAAATAACTAATGTCAGGTGAAAAATAAAAATATAGATCGTACGTTAATTATTAATAATTATGTGTTTTATGAATAAAGAAATTACGAAGTATAATAAATGTTTTAAGTGTCTGTAAATTAGATAGCATAATATTTTTAATTTATTTTCCAGTATTCTGAAACTCAAAAACTTTGAGACTAGGCGTAAAAAAATAAGTTTGAACGACTTTAAATAAAATAAAATACTTATCGCGTATTGGAAAACTTCCAGTGGCTCAGCGGTATGTCTGCGGACTTACAAGTTAAAATCCGGGTTTCGATATCCGTGGTGGGCAGAGCACAGATAGCCCCTCGTGTAGCTTTGTGCTTAATTCAAGACAACAACAACAGCGTATTTGAGAGTTTCAAAATAGCACTAATTATATACACGTGTTATAAGTTTTCAATTTGATCTAAAAATAAGCCAGTTGTGTTAATTAAAGTTATCGAGATAAAAGTATATAGAGTATTGCAATCGAAAAATAAAATATGTGTTATTTTCATCTTGTTTTTAGCCTTGTCTTGAGTCATTTAGAAATGGCAGGGGTTTAAAAAGAACGAATATTTTCATAGCTTTTTCGAACAAGACTATGTTCATAACAATCAAATTCCACACAGGAGCCATCAGCTCCTTCTGAGTTTAATGTGCTTTATATGTGTAAATTCGTTTAACTGAAGTCAACATTATATCTCCTGTGACTTAGTTTTTGATCTTCTAATTGACTGGATTATGTCTATGATAACGATAATGTTTAGGATGACTACAAGTCTTGGTAATTTGTACATCACTAACAAATGAACGACAGGGAGATAGATAGGCAGAATGGATTATAACAAGAACTGTTAATGATGACATTATTGTATGTTTTATCTTTTAATACAGAAACCCTGGTTGAAATAATATTGAAACCCAAAATATAAAAATATAATTTAATTACAAGTTGTAATAGAAGATAAAATCAGTTTGTGGTAGTAATGAAACCGTAAGAAAAGTTTAAATCTGTTTTAAATTATGTGATAATAGTCGGGATTTTTTTTTCTAAAAACATTAAGCGTGATCTCATTTTTTCCTTGTAATATCACACAGCTATTATCGTGAACTTGAAACAGTTTACGAAGAGCTAAGCCCGGCATGTCCAAGTGGCGCTTGACTCATAATCTGAGGGTCGCGGGTTCAAATCCCCGTCACACCAAACGCGTTTGTTCTTTCAGTCGTGGAAGCGTTATTATGTCAGTCTCACTACTTGTTGGTAAAAGAGTAACCCAAGAGTTGGCAGTGGGTGGTGGTAAATAGCTGTCTTCCTTCTAGTCTTATACTGGTCAAGCAAGGATGGCTAACGCAGATACCCCTTGTGTAGCTTTACGTGAAATTCAAATGAAATAAATTACCAGTCTTAGATCGTTACATTTAAAGGAGAAAATACATCAGACCGAAAAAATTAATATCGATATAGAGTGAGCGAAATTTAAAAAAATAAACAGACAAATAAACAAATGTAGAGTTCAAATAATTTTATATCAACTATAAAATGAATATTAATGTTTTTTATTCTGTCCCAGTTGATCAGTTAAGTTTATAGATTTACCAATCATTGATACACAGACACATATTAGTGCCGTGAATGTTGATAGCTACTTCTTGGAAATGTGTGATTTAAAGTGAACATTCATCATATTTTCTTTTTTATTTACGAAACTTTTATTAATACGTTAAGAGATATAGCTTGCTCTGTTTAAGCTAGTCATTTCCTAGATTCATACATTGTAATCAGGGGGACCCGGCATGGCCAGCTGGGTAAGGCGCTCGCCTTGTAATTTTAGGGTGGCGGGTTCGAATCCCCGTCACCAAAAACATGCTTGCCCTTTCAACCATGACAGTCAATCCCACTATTCGTTGGTAAAAGAGTAGCCCAAGAGTTAGCGGTGGGTGGTGATGACTAGCTGTTTTCCCTCTAGTCTTACACTGCTAAATTAGGGACGGCAAGCGCAGATAGCCATCGTGTAGCTTTGCGCGAAATTCAAAAACAAACAAATAAACATCGTAATCAGTGACGTGTAAAGTACCTCAACAATAGTGTTTTGAAGAGTCTTAAATTTAAGATAGTGGACGTTAAGGTGCAGTACCCATTTAAAAATAAGATCTTTCTCCTCATTTGACAACACTTGAACCAATAAAATTGGGTGTGTTTCTTGTCAAACAGATGGAGCAATATTTTCTACCTTCAGTCTGACTCGAGATAAAAAAAATTGTCAGTTTATTTTAGATCAAAACCACATTGGGCCACCTGCTATGTGTACCACAGGTAATCGAACACCGGATTCTAGTATTGTAAGTCCATAAATCTACAGCTGAACCGTTTGGCGACGACAGTTTTCATTTTGGGAAATAAAGTTTCTCTTCAGTCTCAAAGTGCTGATACATATTTCACGAACTTTTTGTTTATTTGTTTGTTTTGAATTTCGCGCAAACCTACTCGAGGGCTATCTGCGCTAGCCGTCACTAATTTAGCAGTGTAAGACTAAAAAGAAGGCAGCTAGTCATCACTACCCACCGCCAACTCTTGGGCTACTCTTTTACCAACGAATACTGAGATTGACCGTAACATTATAATGTCCCCACAGCTGAAAGGGCAAGCATGTTTGGTGTGACCGCGATTCGAACCCGCGACCCTCGGATTACGGGTCGAACGCCTTAACACGCTTCGCAGTGCCAGGCCATCTTACGAACTATATCACTTATTAGCTATGTCAAATATAACTCGGTCTTTCTTGTAAACAGCAACATATAGTTAAAACTCAATGTATTCACTCAGCTGCAAAGTTTCAACAGGACCATTTGTTTTAGGTCAGAGGTTTTAATCTTATTATGAGTCTACACAAGCTGCGATAATTTTAACCTTATTCAAATACACTTCCATGGTTTTAAAATAGGTGTTGTTACAATCTAGAGATTTCTTGTTATTTTGGGGTCTGAAACAGGTCGTGCGAACTAAAATATTTATTTTATATCAACGTTGTCATAAAATTTCAGTAAATTACGTCAGCGAGCATAATAATTGGTTTGTAGGTTGCCATAAATTTGATATAAGAATCATATCAGATTAATAATTAGTTCTTTCTTGTTAAGTAAATTCCCACAAAGCTATAAACTTCCATCAGCTTGTCTTGAACCAACTTATGAGCGAGCTATCTTTGATTAGGTTAGGTTCTAACCAAGGCGCACGTA
The DNA here is from genome assembly GCA_011833715.1 of Carcinoscorpius rotundicauda. NCBI lineage: Eukaryota > Metazoa > Arthropoda > Merostomata > Xiphosura > Limulidae > Carcinoscorpius > Carcinoscorpius rotundicauda. Next base: position 58,064,375 of record CM022395.1, read on the forward strand.
AAGTTCTACAAATAACCACGAGTAATAACGTTCCGTGTTCAGCCAGTGATTTTTTTTTATGTTTTTAATTAATCATCTATGATAGAAAAGCTAAAGAAAGTACGTGAAACATTAACGTAAAAGTTTTATCTAATTAATTATATAGAATTTGAGTAAAATATAGATTTTCAAGTTTGCTGCAATGTAGTTCGAGTTATAAAGGAAAACAAATCTCTCTCTTAACTAAACAAATGAAATTAGACAATATCAGTTACGCCTAAGACGTCTGCACACATATTAAGAGAGAAAAATAGATTACGTTCTTAAAATCGGATTGCTGTGGTAACAGGAAAAGAAATACACCTCACAAAACAACTAATATCAAGTAACAGTTCGTATGTACATAGGAAATATATTAAACGTATGAGAGTTTTGTTTTCCATTTTATTTTTTTGCTACAGCGGCTCAACTAGATCATACCAATACGACAATATTCTTCACGTTATTGCGTCAAATAACCTTGGTTATAAACGTGCAACTGAATATTGGGATGTCTAATAACCGATAATGTCGAGAGAAAATTGAATTATTGGACTAGATCTTAAGAATAACATTATAAAGCTGCGAAAAAACGAAAATCCCTCTTTACTTTCTAAATATAATGTTTTCAGATTACGAGAATCTTCTGGTTTACCAATAATATACGTGTGTTTAGTATTAAGCAAGTTTGGCAAATTCAAAGAATTTACTTATATTAATTTAATTGTAAAAATATGTGAACAGGGAAAACAATAACGTTTGTGCTTTAAACTTACATACCTTTTTATTTTATTAATGACCCCCCAAAAAAGTTTTGTTTAATCCCCTTCTGTTGGCTGAATAGAAAAAAATATATATAAGACTTCGGTTTACTTTCCGAATCTTTGTTTGACTTTTAATGATTTTTGGTGACTTTATAGACTAATTAACCTCATAATGACCTGATAACCCAATAAGCAAAATTAGCTTTATAATGACTCGATAACCCAATAAACAAAAGTAACTTCGTGGTAATGTGGTGACGGAGTAACCAAAAACAACTTCCCCCACTGTTTGAAACCACAAAAAAACCGAAGTAACCTTTCCATTTGCCAGTAACCTCTCGGACAGAAAACCAAATATTGTGAGAGCCCTGTGAAAAGTATTTTCCTTTTATATAGTGAATCTGTTAATAAATCAAAGTTTTGGTTAATACATCGAGAGCATGGAGTAACGGAAGACATTTTATTGCTTAACAACATATTTTGTTTTCAAATCAATAATTCTGTAGAAAGGACTGCATTAATCAGAATGAAATGACTTTCCACATTATCAAGGCTTTCACACACCCTCTCTCCCAGACACACAGAATTGTTTGAAAGCTTCATTTAGTTACTTATGCAAAAACATAATTCTCCCGTGGCACGTACCTGGTGACTGCCCGAGCCCTACAGATATGAAGATATATTTTTATCAGGGTGAGTCTGCAATGAAACAGGTAACAGTAGAAAATTCCTCAATTTTCAAATATTAATGTTGTGGGTTTCCGTCTTAATGGACCATCGTTGAAGACCTGTTTTTCTCATAGGCTACTCAAAGACACTTGCAGCTAGCGACCAAACCTAATAGCTACATTTGTAGCATTGTTAAGAAATTTACAGAAAACACATTCAGTGGTTACCAGGACGTGTTTTTTTTTTCAACTTGGGGGATGATAGTGGGTGAAACGAAATTCGCTGTCTGGTGAATGAACATATGCTGTACAATTATTATCAATGATATATGCGTAGCTAGCAGTTTTAGTTACCAATTTTGATTTCATTGAACATTATAATGTTCCCACGACTAAAAAGGCGAGCACCTAACACCTGGGCATGTCGGAAGATGTTTTTTTATTTTATTTTTAAAACAAACTTACTAATATATGTACAATTCTGACTAAGGGTAAGAACGAAGTTACACAGCTAGTGTATCAACGTATTCTAATAATAATAAAACATCGAGTTGTTCATGAGTTAATTTTTTTATAAAGACATTATCAATGTAAAAGTAGCAAAAAAACAAACATTAATCAGCTTCCTAACAATTTAAATAATGTAGTTTCGTTACAGAAAGTGGTTAGACATTTCAGCTTTAGGATGTACGTGTCAGCTCGTTGTCTTGTCATTTTCTGCTTGCTTTAGCGCCAGTTCAGTTTGAAATCCAACGGCTTGAGTAAGATCCATGTTTATCGCGGAATGATCTATTGTTTCCACTTCACTTGTTGTAAATTGAATCCCAGCAAGCGATTTAAGAAGGCTCCTATTTCGAGCCAATGGTTTTTTATATGCTCAAGTATGTCACAGCGAGCGCTGGGGTTTCACTTCCTGAGTTTAAGTTATAACCTATATTTTTACAGTCCAACTCTTGTATGAGTTGTGTGATGTATAAGTTGTAGAGATACTGAGCGGAACTTGGATGAGAGTCGAATATAATTTTTAACTAAAATACGTCTCGAACATTACGTGTTTGTTCTTTCGACTACTATAATGTTTTTGGTTTCATTTTTCGAGACAACCTGTAAACACGTTTCTTTTAGTTTCCTATGACTTGATCGGTTTCTTTTCGAGAACAACAATACACTTATGTATTAAGAGGCTGAAACAACTTCAAAAACCGATAAGTTTGTTTGTTTAAAATTAAGTAAAAAGCTACTGAAGGGACTTTCTGTGCTCAGCTCACCAAGGGTATCAAAACCCGGTTTTTAGTAGTGTGTGTCTACAAACACACTGCTGTGCCACTAGGGGGCCAAAACCTATCAAGCCTATTGTAAAACAAAAACTGATTTAGTTACATGTGAATCATTTTATAACATTCATATATTAAGTTTTATTTTATAGAAAGAGGGAAAGTGTTATTAATGTATTATCTCCAGGAAAAAAACAGCCTCTTGTCATTTTCACAGCTAAAGTGTAGGTTAACACAACATAATTTTCAATATTAAAATATAATATGTTGGTAAAATGCCATTTTTGGAAAGGGTATAACTACAAACAAACATATTATTAGTGCTAACACATTATTGTGTCCAAACTTAAAGTAGAGGTTAGTACAATATAATCTTAATACTATTCAGACGGCTTAATATTCATAAGATTACAACTAAAGTGGAGATTGCTGTACAAGATTAACATTAGAACTAAAGTGGATGGTGTTGTACAAGATTAACATTAAAAGTAAAATGGAGATTGTTGTACAAAATTAACATCATAACTAAAGTGGAGATTGTTGTACAAGATTAACATTAGAACTAAAGTGGAGATTGTTGTACAAGATTAACATTAGAACTAAAGTGGATGGTGTTGTATAAGATTAACATTAGAACTAAAGTGGAGATTGTTGTACAAGATTAACATTAGAACAAAATTGGAGATTGTTGTACAAGATTAACATTAGAACAAAAGTGGAAATTGTTGTACAAGATTAATATTAGGACTAAAGTGGAGATTGTTGTACAAGATCAACATTAGAACTAAAGTGGAAATTGTTGTACAAGATTAATATCAAGACTATAGTGGATGATGTTGTACTAGCTCAGATTTGTAACTAATCTGGATAAATGAGAACAACACTGCACCAAAGATATTTATAGAAACAGTTAGTATGCAATTATCGTTAACGTTACAGTAGAAAGACTGTTTTAGAACTATTATAGGGATAGTTAGTACAAATTCATCCTCAGAATTAAGGTGGAAAAGTTTAATATCAAATCACTAATATCAACAGGGGGAGGGGTGTCCTACCCTTATATCCAAAATATATTACCCTTGATATTTCTACAAAATGATGAAACAATTAAATAATGAAGTGGCAGTTAATGGTCAGGACCTTTGTTTTTAAAGGTCATCCTTTCGCCCATCCACCCCTCCATTGGTTTCCTTTGAACTGTTGTTTGTTAATAAGCCTAAAGCTATGTAAATAGCCATCTGTGCTACGGCCATTCTGGTTATCGAAATCGGTATTCTAAAGGTATAAGTCTACAGATATAACATTGTACCAAAAGATTAAATATGAATTTCTACATTTTCTCTTTACGTTTAAGGAACTTTGAGAATGACCTAGTAAAAATAAAAATGAATGTTTATCTCAAGCGTAATCCATAATAAGAAAAGGATGTGTCTGTGTGACCATCGTAGCTCCAAGAGAGAAAGAACGAGAAACTTGAAATTGAGAAAACATACTCATTGAACCCTGAAGTTGTGCACCTGGATATTATTACTTATCCATGTGCGAGCGCGCGTACATCTTTTTGTGAGATAAGCAAGCAAAAATTCACATTGAAAATAATATTGGACCGCTATATCTCAAAGAGGAAAGAACCTAGAACCTTGAATTTTTGCATCATGAAACAAATTTGCTGTTGTACATTTATTTTGATGCCTAAGTTTGTTTCTATATAGTTTTACTTATTAGATATAAAGTATATTCTTGACTGTGAATAGCACAAATCCCGTCTGTTCTCGATATTTGTAGAAGCTTATTGAAAGTAAGAATCAACAATATTTGTTTACAAAAACGCGTTAGAACATTGTTGAAAGTTCTAGACTCTCGCGTGATTCGCGTAAAAAAGCAGCCAGGGAGAGACGAAACAAGATTATTATTGTTCAGCTACAGTTAGTATGTTATAGGTCTAGGAAGCTATTATTGAGATTAACACCTGTTAATCGAAAAATTACAGAATTTCACTAGGAAAGTTATAGATTTCGAACATTACAAACCGTCCAATTTCAGTAAATTAACTGTGGACGTTAGTATTTCTTCGAGGACATTAGATGTTGTTGTCGGCGAATGCTTAGGCTTGTAACCATTGAAAGGCCAATCAAGTTAGCTAGCTTAACAGATGCGTGACAGTGTCAACTCAGAATTAATTTGCTTGTCGTAGAACTAAATCGTCAACAAAATATTCAATTCTAGATCGGATATTTTGGTTTGTTTGGAATGAAGCATAAGGCTACATAATGGGCAGGGTATCTATGCTCTGCCCATCACGAGAATCGAAATCCGGTTTCTAGTGGTTTGAGTCCGCAGACATACCACTGTGTCACTGGTAGACTAGACCTGATATAAGACTCAGTCTTGTGTGAAAGTTGGTAAAACACTTGTAATTTGTAATTACTATTATCATGAATTGTATTGTTTTTTATTTGTATTAAAAAAGAAAATTGTGTGTATCAATCTTATTGGCAAATAACAAAAAGTTAATACATATTAACATTTAATTATCTACTAAATTAAAATTAAAATTTCCTGATATTTGAAAGAGTAATACGTTAACTTACCAACGTAATAAATTGAAGACGCGTCAGAAGAAGTGGTTCCTTGTATAACAACCTCTAATGAATAGAAAAGCCAGTGCGTTTGGGTAACAGTGTGTCCCAACAATGGCTTTTATGTGATGTTGCTTATCAACAAAAGTATTAACTAATTTTGTTGTTAGCTTATGAACTGAAAGTATAGAATGAAATGTATAAAAGTACAAAAATTGAAAATATATTTCTTAATTTCTTAATTTAGTTTCCTTTGGGTAAATTCAGAAACGATTTAAGATTAGAATTGGATCGATATTTTTTTATTTGAGTGGTAAATTTTATGCATTTTCAAAGGTTATCTTACACAATGTTTTTATTTCACACTTGTTTCTGAATTTCTTTAAATTTCACTACACTTAAAAGGTATTAAGGTATTTCTTTCACGATCCATTTACAATCCTGTGACTAAAATCGTCATCAGCAGTCATTAAAGCAACTTTTAAATAAATGTATTTTGGGTTTTATGACTATTCTTATTTCGAAAAATCAAGAGTAAAGTGATAAAACACACACTGGCTTTTATATAGATTAGATAACGTGACATATAGTGATATCTATAGTTATTTATAATAGTTTTTTATTATCATAGCTTTACAACTTTTGTATGCTTCTGGGAAATATTCTTTTTGCCTGCTCTTCTGTGCTTAAATTGATTCTAAATACATACAATGACAAAGTCAACTAGAATATGTCAAACCAATAGCCCAAACGAATTTGGGTACTTTCGATAATTCTCTAATATACTATTTTCTTTATCATTTAAATAGTGATTACATGAATCAATAAGTACTGTCATTGTAAGTAAATACTGTTAAAACAATAAAAAATCATTACGGGATTCTCCAATTAAGGAAGTTATTTTTTTTAACTTTAAATAAATAATTTTCCTAAGGGTTTATTACTTTACACTTATAAACTGCCTTTCATAATGACTAAAATGTTAATGGTCATAACTTTTTATAAAAGTCAACTGTCAATATGAATAAAAATTACAATCAAATTAGCAAAATAATATAGCTAATTTGATGGATCAGTCTAGGGCCCGGCACAGCCAGATGGTTAAGGCATTCGATTCGTAATTTGCGGGTAGCGGGTTTGAATCCTCCTTACACTAAACATGCTCGCCCTTTCAGCCGTGGGGACGTTGTAATGTGACGGCCAATCCCATTATTCTTTGGTAAAAGAGTAGTCCAAGAGTTGGCTTTGGGTGGTGATGACTAGCTGCCTTCCCTCTGGTCTTACACTGCTAATTTAGTTAGAGTAAATCATAGAGAGACCAACTCTGGCAGCACCCTACATTGTTAAAGTGTTGAACTTCCTCAAATGAAGTGTATCATTAATAAACGGTGTTTCTGGAAAAATAACATCTTTCAATGGCTAATGTCGTCTACTCACAAGTGAATTTCATTAATCGTAGTTTTTAAATGACGCAAATTAATATATTCTCAAGAGTAAGTCAAATGAACATTTCGAAAAAGTTTTTTGTGCGCTTATTTAGAAATTTTTTTCTCTGTGCTTATTTCGTGTCTATAACTACATTACCTTAAGAAATGCATAACAAAAACTGCACATAAGCTTACTGTGGCGCTCGACGTTCATCAGGAGCATACCTTCTGTAGCCCTTGAAGTTTCTCTTATCCAGCCTAACATCTTCCGTTGGCGACAGAGTTGAACCATCAACCAATCTTTGGGCGGCAGCTCGAGCGCGATCGTTGGTGATGGCAAGTCTTGAGAGCCAAATAAAGCGTTTTCGGCAAAATCGAAAATAATACAAATTTTTGGGTCAGTGACTTTCATGACACTCAGAGCACGAGAAGAAAGACCAAGGCTACTCTCCTAAGAAAACAAATTCGTTGTAAAAACATTAATTATCTCTGTTGCCGGTTGTGATAAACAATGATGAATTGTTGCCTTAAACATTAGTCTGTTTTATTTTAAAAAGGTTAGAAATAAGTTTTTAACTGCTCTATTTCTAAATAAATAAACATCACATATTTAGTTGCTCTTTCACATAGATAAGAATCACGAACACATTTTAATTTAAAATATAAAGTTTATCCATCAGTGAAAAATCCTAAGCAGTGTTTTGTCTTCCGTGACAATGTGTTTACAGACGTCACTGCTTGTGTGTATTGATATGACATTGTGTTCTGAATATATAAACAGACGAATCATATATAGCTACGAAACAGAACACACACCCATATGTATGTACATATTAGAGAAAGAAGAAAATAGAAGTATCGGTGAGTTTAAATTATAAGTTAGTTCTAAAAACCAAGAAGTAAAAGTAAAGTGTCATAAAATGTATAACACTATTTTTGCCATTCTCAGTGACGACTGGATCTTTCGTCTGCCACTATGGCTCGTCAGGCTGCATTACATACTGGTGATAGAAACTACGAAATAAACTATCATCAGTAATGTTAGATAGATGTGAAGTAGAAAGAAGTAAAAATTATAAAAGAGAAAACAATGTTAGAATTAAACGAAGAAGTAAAAACTCACAATATAAAGTAAAACTGAAGACAATAATATATATATTTACTTAGAACTTATTGTAGAGCTTTAAAAAATAAATTGTGAACGGAAATAGATATAGAAGGCATATAAAACAATAATCACAAAGAGACGGAAAACAAAGAAAAAAATGACAAGAGTTACAACAAATTGGCAAGTGAGACGAAAAATAACAAAGATGTGTGGGAAAAAAGGAAATAAAAACAAGTGGAAAAAAGAGAAAACAGTACACGTTGTTAGGATACAATTGTGAAGGAAACACTCAGAAAAAAAACCAGATAAGAAAGAACATCAAAAACAAGGAAAAATTAACACTAAAACAAAACACCACTATAACCAGTGTCGAACGTAAAACAGCCTATTGAAATGGAAATGAAAATTTTAAACAATTAGAACACAAGTCTTATCATTTTTATCTATATCTATATATTTAAAATAACCTACAAAAACAGTTAATAAACCCATGCTTGTCTAATAAACAATATAACATAAATACTAATGTTATTAATTTTCAAAAATAAAAGAATTAGGAGAAGAAAAATCGAATTAAAAATACACAAAAAACACAAAAACAAAATTAAACTGCTTCGCGCTCATTAACAGTATCAAGCAACAATCAACAGTACTTGCTTGTAACAATATATCGTGAATTCACTCGTTTAAAATCAATGCAGGGTTTATATTTATTGGTTTGACAACGAGATTACATATCATGTAACTAGTTAATTTAGGTAATCTTCCACAGCATTAATATCCGTATGTGACCACTGAGAAAAGCATGTGTAAGCTTCATCACACAAATTTACTAAATTTCAACGAGTTCTAGCTAGAAGGTGAGTTTAGCGCATTAATATAACAAAGAATTCATCGCTGAACTAAATGATAGAAGGAACAGTGAATTCAACCATAACTAAAGTAAACGAGGAATTCGCTGTCCCACATAAGAAAGAAATAGTGATATGGTTGTTTGTGGCAAAGCTGCTAAGACTATCAGCTTATATGCCTAATTGATCACAGGGAAGGTAAGTAGTCGGCGAAACCCACCGCCATTTCTTGGGTTGCTCTTTTTATAACGAACAACAGATTGACTGTCATATTATAATGCCTCCACGGTTCACGAGGCGAGCATGTTCGAGGACGGGTTTCGATCCCATAATGCAAAAATTGCTAGTCGAGCATTTTACCACTAGATTATAACAAACCAATCAAAATTGAGAGAGAGAGAAAATAGGATTCTCAGATGCAGGACATTAAGTACATTTTCAAATGTAATGTATAGGTTTCAGCAGATGTTAAGAATTGAGATAATCAAATAAACTTGCAAGTTACGAATGTATGTAAAAGGAAATATAAAGTAATGAACAGAAAAAAACGAAAATATTAAAGCGGTAGAATTAAAGTGTTTAGAAAACAGAAACGTTTAGAAGATAACATTGAAGGAAACGAGGATAACAAAAAAAAGCCCCCCAGTGGCTCAGCGGTATGTCTGCGGACTTACACGCTAAAATCCGGGTTTCGATACACAGATAGCCCATTGTATAGCTTTGTGCTTAATTCAAAACAACAAAAAATACAAGAAAAAATATAGTCATAAAACTCTACGGTAATTAAAAAAACAAAGAAAATAGTGATACAACTCTACGATAAAGAAAAAATAAAAGTATAATAGTCATAAATCTCTATGGCAATGGAAAAAGAAAAAGAATAGTAATAAAACTTTATAGTAACAAGAAAATAAAAAATAATAGTAATAAATCTCTATGGCAATAGAAATAGAATAGTGATAAAATTCTACGGTATTGGAAAAATGATAGAGAATACTGATAAAAGTCTACTGTAATGAAAAATAAGAAAATGGGAGAAGAGGCTATATATGTACACATAAATTAAAAATAAAAAAAACTGTTATCATTTAAAAATATAATGCACAAAATGAAAAAGAGTTTTAAGAATTAATAAAAATACATAAGTACGCGATCCAGGCAAACAACATAATACTCTTGATTTAAATCTGGTCCGTAGAGCCAATTTTAAAAGCTTATTTATTCTCTTACTTTGTCTTCTCTCGCACAGTACTCAACATAACATTAAAGTTTACAACACGCCAGAGAAAAAATACGAGAAATTTCTTACCCAGTGAAATGGCATGAACCGGTTCATGAGATGAGTGGGGATAATAAAACAGTCTCGAATTTCTTGAACTGCTGAACCTCCTCGATGTTCTTCCACATCGGCTGTAGGGAGTGAACGACGTGGCGGCTTCCTCTTCTCATCTTTGCGCCTTGTCTGTTCTTGAACCATTGATAACTGCTGTGTTCGTTTAATACCTTGATCTAATGTTGTTTCAGAATATCGATATGAGCTGAGGTGACTTAAACATTGAAAAGTATCTCCAGTTTTTAGTTCAAATTTATCTTTTGATCTTCTCCATGTTTTACTCTTATCCCTAGCGGAAAGTTCTGGAGACATCATTGTCGGGCTGTGGCAGAAAATGTCAAAGTCTTCATAATCTGGACGAGAATGTTCTCGACCCATCCTGGAACCCTGGATATCTGAAAATCGAATTCTTTCCGAAAATTCTCTATCACCTGTATAATAATCTTTCTGGAATTGGTTAACTCGACCTGCTAATAGTTGAGAATTATTTTCCTTCCTTTGTGGGTTCCCGTTGCTACCTATAGGTGGCGCTTCTTGGGAAAAGCCCGAACTAGTTCCTGTTTTGCGTTGTGAGCCAGACCTGTCCATATGGAAATACACGTGAGTACTCAAATGCTTAGTGAAAGAAGCCATTAGCGCTAGTTTAAAACTTTTTCCAACCTTTACCTTGTTCTTTTCTGCTGTAACACTACCAAAATCCATTAATGAAAACAGCTTCACATTAAGAAATACAAACAGAATATATATAGGTGTGCAAGATGGTTGACTGTTGTCACTTTTAGAAGCGTGTTTTTAATTAAATATGTTTAAATTTCCCTCCATTAAGAAAAAATTAACTTGTAATTCGAGAGTGATGCTATGTGAGGAGAAGATTATTAGCATTAACATAAGCGAGTTAGACGAGTCACGCAAAGTGAGATTTTTGGGAACCATGTATAGCACTCGTCCAGTGTAATAACCTAAGCACTTCCAACACCTACTAGGTTCAAAACAAAATATAATCTTCTACTTTCCTTTAATCCATGGTTACCAACACGTTCTTTGCTTTCCGAGTTTGAGAAACAGGTAGAACTAGACGTTCGTAATAATGAGTATGGAAATGAATCTTACGTCTAGAGCTACCAGGTAATACGATTTTTAACTGTAAATAACTGAAAGTATGAGAAATACACGTGGATTCTGCTCATGTGAAGACGACAACAAAAACAACTGTTAAATACACGAAAAATAATCAGTGAACTGCTGCAGCAACAAGCGGTTGTTGAACAAAAGCGTATCGCAATTTGCCACTGACACTCCCCAAATCCAAGAGTCAACTCGGTGTCTCGACATGAAATCCATACTGCTTTCTCTATTGCAGCGCCATCAAACGACGAATAAACCAAATGCGTGCCGCTATTTTAAGATTGTACACATGAACACGCTCTTGCAATAGGTAGATCAATATTTCTCCTTCTTATAGGTAGTGGTTCCTGTATGACAAGGAATAAATCTTGAGGGATGTCGTTCTTATGGGTTTTTCCTACTGTTTGATTTTATATACTCGAGTCTTTGCCCTTTTAATATTTCAGGTTCGATAAACGTAAAAAGTGTTAATAGACCCTACAGTTTGTAAATATTTACTGGTTTTTGAGAAAATTTTTACTTCTAAAACAAGTAAACAAAATAAAATAAACAGAGTTTATGCTTATTTCTCATTACTATAGTTTTAATTGAGAGTAAACTTAGTTATCGATTCAACCATCATCAATTTCAGGTCTCATAACCTACCTTCAAATCAAGAGTGACATATTCGGGTTGATAGCTCACATAAGCCAAGGATGTTGAAAAGCCATTGGTTACTATGTAACTAATCAGAGAGTAAGACATAACTTTGCTACAAAATAGTTAAATCTATGGGCCCATTAGATAATAAACCAGCGTGTTATGAATAAATAAATAAATAAATATGTTAAAAGCACTCAGGAAGGTGTGGTGTTTGATGTTTTTAATATTGATAATGCTTTATTCCAAAAATGGCTTCAGCAATTAGGTCAAAGTTCAGGCAGTTCCCGCCCTTAATTTAGAACTGGTGACTAGAGTGACAAAAGCACACGTCGCCTACACAGTTGTGTTTGTTTGTTTGTAATTAAGCACAAAGTTACACGAAGGGCTATCTGTGCTCTGCCCACCACGGGTATCGAAACTCAGTTTCCAACAATTTATGCCACTGAGGGGCGTTTATACAATTACTTCTAAACGAATAATGGGATTCACTGTCGCTTTTATAATTCGCATACAACTGAAGGGTTAATCGTCATATAGTGGGTTCGAACCTTGAACCTGAGATATGCAGCCCATTATCTTAGCCATTATGTTACTTACAGTTCAATAGTGTGTGCCAAATGAAAGTACTCGTGTAGCTAATAAGATGGCTACCAGTAGGATGGTAGAGAACTAATGTATACAATCAAATAAAAACCTCTGACATACGAATACAAAATAAATAGTTTTTATTGTCAAGTAAAACCTGAAATATAATACACCCCTATATAATCAAGTTAAACTTGTATATAACACCAGACTAGAAAATAAAGTACTATTGTGTTCAAATGAAACCTGTAACACTGTGATACAAAAGAAGCTATGGAGTCGAACGAACGAAACCTGTAACAATGTAATACAAGGAAAAGCATCTACGCAGTCCACTAAAATCTGTAAGAACGTAAATAGCTGAAGTTAAAAAGGATCCACAAGGATTTGCGAAAAGTCTTAAACTCCAAAATGGAAACGCATATAATATTTATTTTCAAGAAAAGTTACATATTTTAAATTTTGTTAAAAAAGACAAAGCGTGCTGTTTAATTTATACAGCATTACTTTGAGAGACAACAAAAATTAAAAAAATTATAAGGACAATTTAGTTATATATATATATATATGCATACACACACACACACACATATATATATATATAAGGTTTAGACTTTAGAACATTGAGAAAAGTAGCGTCTACCTAAGTCATCGATTCAGTTGTAACAGAGGAAACTGGAATATACGTTTCAGGTATTTATACGTTTGTGACTATATTATCATAACACTTATAGAACTTCGTGTTTCATTATTCATGGATACTACTTTAGAGACAAGTATTCTCATCAAAGAAGGTACTTTCCTCATCAGGTTTTCCACTCGAGATGCTTTTTACTTCATTCTGTTCCACAATTTCTCAATTTTTTTGCAACAGCAATTAGTTATGCACGAGTATAGTGCTGACCCATCAATACAGCGAAAAGAGGCTGAGAAAGTTTCGAAAACCATATTTTAATTCATATTATGCGCGACTCAAGAAAGATCAGTAATGATTCACATTTTGTGTATAAGACGAACATTACATTTGGATATGATTGGTTGATCACTTCCAGCAAATAAAGACAACGTTGCATTAAACCTCCAAAAAACGAAATACGAGGTGTTATTTTTAGAAATTTCTTACATAAGTTTATTTTTCAAATGCTACCAGTTCAGTCTTAATTGTTATTCAGCTGTTGATACTGTTTAACTTAAATGGGAAAAAGTGTAATCCTTCCAATGTTGCGTTTTAATAAGTAAGATAATGCATTCAAATTTGATTACACAGTTTTCGATTGGGATCGCTCGAGAATCTTGCGCCATAGACGTGACGTGCTTTGGTTTTCTGAATTTAAACAAAGTTTGGTAATTATAAAGTTACAAGTACTGCCTACAGTACAACGTCTGTAAATTATATTCCTTTTATGTAACAGGCAAATAAGCCAGTTTACCTTAATTTGTGAAATCAAATACAGAGAAGGATAGTATAGAAAGTTCCTTGGGTTTTCAGATCTACAACACTAAAATACAGGGTTCGATTACGTGCGGTGGAAAGAACACAAGTAACCCGTTATGATGCCTTGCGTTAGGACAAAAAAAAAGAGGAAATGTTGAAGGTAATTAGATTAAAACGAGAGACGAAAATTTTTTGTTACTTTGAGAATGTTTCTAATTAGTTTTTGTTTTGATAAGTTACATATTTTTATTCATTTACCTTTTATTACTTATAAAGGAACTATCAAAGAATAAGAGTATTGGGCCTTGATTATATAAAATCTCGTTTTTATTTTTTATTTTTTTTAAATTCGCGCAAAGATATACGAGGGCTATCTTCGCTAGCCGTCCCTAATGTAGCATTGTAAGACTGAAGGAAAGGCAGCTAGTCACCACCATCCACCGCCAACTTTTGGACTATTCTTTTACCAACGAATAGTGGGATTGACCGTCACGTTATAGCGTTCCCACGGCTAAAAGGGCAAACATGTTTAGTGTGACGGGGGTTCGAACTCATGACCCTAAGATTACAAGTCGAGCGCTGGGTTCATAAAACTTCTTATACCAACAAACTCCTACAGAAGTGCTTAAAATATCAATATCAGTACAGAGAAATAAAGAAATCGGATTATCTATATTAAATTCCAAAACGTTGGAAAAATACGTATTAAATTAACCCTTAAATACTATTATGAAATAAGTTTACACTTTGGCAGTTTGACAAGTACACGGTTTATAGTCGGATGTAATTTCAAACTAATTTGTTATAACAGTTTTCTACTTTCTTTAAAATATCTAATTATCTATATATACATACACAGAAATCAATACATGCAGACACGCACGCATCTACATATTTTTGATTCAAATCCTTGTTTATTTTCAAAGGCACCACGAAATATGCCTAGTTTTTGTGTAACGCTGTTTTATTACGCTGAATGGAGTTTTGCTTTAGTATCTATAGTTTTTACTTTAAAGATGAGGACGTTTTTACAAGGGCAAGGTCATGGCCCGGTGGTTAGGGCGTTCGATTCGTAATCTGAGAGTCGTGGATTCAAATCCCCGGCACACCAAACATATTCGCCCTTTCATTCGTGGGGACATTATAATGTTACGGTCAATCCCACTATTCGTTGAAAAAAGAGCAGACCAAGAGTTTGCGGTGGGTGGTGATGACTAGATCCTCTTTCTTTGGTCTTACATTGCTAAATTGGGGACGGCTAGCGCAGATATATATGTTTGCGCGAAATTTAAAACAAACAAATGAAAGTGCGTAACGGGTGTGATTTGTAAACGTTCTGCTCAGTGAGTTTTCGTGTAGAATCTTGAATGATTCCTTGTGTTTAACAATCTTGCCATAGGAATATGTTTGTTCGGAAAGGATTCTTAAGCCACAGACTTGTTCGTGGCGGAATTGTACTGTGAATGGTAAAAAACAAACAAACAATGTCGTTAACCAGTTACGTAGCTGTTTAACATGTCGCTTATAACTCTAGGATATGACAGTATTTTAATAAATTAATATCATTTAAATCACTTTACCAGTTACACAAAATAAAACCCATCAACGTGAATACATACATTGACAATTTTTTTCACTGGCTCCACTTTGAATACGTTTACAGTATATTCGAAAACTGACTAAATAAGACTAAAATATCCTGGGAAGAATACCAGCTCGCAAAAGAAAGAAAGAGATATAATTGAGGAATCTAACGAGTGATATGGATGTGTGTACATGCACGCATCTGTGTTTCTATGTACGTCGATAGTTGGAGTTTTATTTATTTTTACTACAATCCATTCAAATTGCGTTAAAATTGTTTGCTTGATCTAGAAGTTCTGTGTAAACCTAGGCAAGGGCTACTTGTGTTTAGTCTTCCCTATTTAAATAATTAGATTAGATGAAAGGAGCTACTGAACAGTAGTCACTGTCAATGCTTGGAATACACTTGTCTGACCATATAATAGTGCTTTACCACCATTCTTATAGAATACTCATGTTTCCAGAATGTGAAACACGTGTTTTGGGCAATGGGACACGAACAATGAACCTTTTGATCAAAGCTCATGCACACTAATTATTACTGCGAGCCCGGTCATTTAGGTTACAAAAACACAATAAAACAAGAACAATAATATAGTTATATTGACATGCAACTGTTCTCTCACAGATTAGGAGGTAACGTAAGAATCAATACAAACAAAATAGGTTTTATTTCCATATTTGGTAACAAACAAGCATTATAACATTAGATCGTGGAAAAATAGCTCAGCCATATAAAGGATTTCGTAAAAAGTGTTCTTGGCTAGTATTCTAATCAGCTGCAAACATTGTTGATATGAAATTTACGAGATATCAGCAAATGGCGTTGATTGAATCAGATGAATAAATAGAGTCATCTGTATATTTCTCACCTTTCGTCATTGAAATAACACAAAATGATGTGTATGGATGTGACTAACTTTCCTAACATAATAAATTAAATGTATTTTATAAATCATTTACCAAGAAGCATCTAGAATGAAAGTATTAATAGTTTACGCACTACAGTACCACGTTATCAGGTAATACACTTCACGAAGGTTCAAACTGAAATTTTTACACGTAGAAAGAAAGATACAAGCTATCTGTCGAAAGTTTGTTTTAAGTAGTAGGAAACGATAACTTGTGACCATTTTCCCGTGAGACGTATCTCAATCTTGGAACTATTTATTGTTTAAGGCTTATCGTAGGTACGCCGTTTCAAGTTAAGACCGTATAAAAATTTAAGACTGAATGAAACACAAAAAATGGATAAATCATGGAAGATACGTATTCTCTTATAGAACCTATTCGTTGCAAAGAACGTTCGCTCCCCAGTGAGAAGTGTCGATTCTAAACAGGTTCTTATGAATACTTAACTGCGATACGTTGACTGAGTCTAAATACATCCCTTAGAGCATGGAAGATTCAAAAATCTATAATGGTGTTTGTAACGTTTTGCTTGGATGCTTCGTTGTAACAGCTCTGTAAGTCAGTGGGAGTTCACCATATACAAATCAATGGCCTTCTTGATGTTAAAGTTTAGCAGCTTAATTTTTGGAAATTTTATTCGTTTTAAAATATTTCAAATTTTTAGACTAACAAACTTTATTTAAAATCTTATTTATTTTCAAACCTGGCATGTATAAAGGATATTGACCTGAATGACATAGAAATGTACAAGTACTAGTCTTACACTGCTAAATTAGGGACGGCTAGCACAGATAGCCCTCGAGTAGCTTTGTGCGAAATTCAAAACAAACAAACAAACAAAACAAACAAGCATACATACACACACGCATTATTTCAGTTATCAATGGGAATGTATCACAAATACTACATAAGTACAGCCAGCTGCATAAATTGTAGACAATTCTCTTCAGCCATATATACATATATAAATAGACCACGAAACCTTACTTTACTACGGTTATCTACATTTGCCGTAATAGTTCTTGGACTACTAGTGGTTGATATTACAGTGAAATTTCTTCAGGCTTCGTCTAACAGGTTTTATAGCTACACCAACCGCGTAACGTTGTATAGTTAGTAAAGAATATGTCCTTTGTAAGATATAGATGTCATTGCATTCTAAAAGAATTAGTTGTTTTAAGTTCTGTATGTAGCAAGCCAGACAGGTTCACTGTCTTAGTTCTCAAACTGTGAATAGAAGGTGACTGTTTAACATCTTGTATATGTTTTGTCACCTAGCATGTTTTGTTTTTGTTAAATGAGGAATTTTTGTTGTGTGTAAAACTTTGTTGTCCATCATACGTTTTTGTTTAGTTTCAGTTAAAGGCAAAAGTTAGAAGTCAAACCCAATCACAAACAATGAATATTCTGCTAAATCTCTTGTTAAAGTACTTAATGTAATTTTCTGTATGAATTAGTGAGCCATATAATGCAATGGAGTGAAGTTTTATTGGTGTAACCACAGAACGTGTATAGTTTTTAAATTTCGATATGTGCTTTTCTTGTCCTTTCCTTGTATTATAATTGCATCTAGATTTGGATTGAAAAACGATAACTTACAAACGACATTTTCCAGACAAAGTATCTAAGGAAGAGAGTAATAGTTGTTTCTAAAACAGTGATAATATTAATTGGTTCTAAAAGAGCAGTTGGGATCCAGGCAGAAAGCACAGATAAAAGATGATCAAAATGGTGGTTTGTGTTCTGGAAGACGTGGGAATATGTGGAAATCTCTTCACTGGGCTTCTATGTTTCCTATTATCAGAAGTTGAACCCACTACTGGTCCATTTCATCATCAGGGCTGTCTGAGACTGGTGTCATTCATGGACTATGGTTAGATAAAGGCTGTAGACAAGACTCTTTGAATAGTTGTAATACAATCTCTCTGAGCTGGGCTTCTGGGTCTACTAAGGCTTGGAACAAAGCTTGACACTGTGCCAAATACGACAATAACGTTTTTGTTATGTTTATGTGTCACTCTATCAATTGAGAACAAGGAACTTGTACTTAAAAGAGCATTGAAGTTTGTGAGCACCAGTCTGAAGTGGTGTATCTGACGTATTGACTTAAACACCTCAGGAGGTTATCTGTATCTTCAACTGCAGGTTAATGATGGTGAAGTGAAGCAGACAGCATTAATATCATTCAAAGGGACAACTAGTGAAGACTCAGGAACAGGGAATAAATATTTGATGACCAATAGAAACAACTTGTAACTTGACTTTATTGTCTGATGATCAATTTAGACAACCTATATCTTGATGTTATTGGGTGATAACCAATGTAGACAGCTAAATAACCTAACTTCATTGTCTCATGACTAATTGAGACAGCTAAATAACTTGACTTGATTGAGTATTTGCGGAAGGAACAGCTCAGTGACTATGAGTTGTACACCAGTATTTGTGTGCTTTCCTATAGCAAAGCCACATTAGACTATTTGCTGAGTCCACCGAGGGGAATCGAACCTCTGAATTTAGCGTTGTAAATCCTTAGGCTTACTGCTGTACTAGCGGAAAACACAGTATTTCAGTACAAGACTTCATAATATAATACATTCATGGAGTTTGCGAAAACCAAACAAAAACCATGAGGTTGTAACCCCGACTATATATTGTTGTTTTTCTTCCCTTTCTGAATCTACTTGTTTTTATCACAACCAAAGTTATTATTTCAGCATATCTGTAAACAAAGGCAGTGAAATGGTGCTCATTGGAGGAATAAAAGATAAGTATAACAACGACGTGTAGTGTGAACAAAGAAATATACTTTTCTGCGAGAAAACACAAAGTTAGATTTATAAACAAGGTTATTAAAACACTTGTGTAAACAGTGCTCAGATAATTTTCATGTGTGTACGGTAACAGAAAACTCTTGAAGATTATGTACGATAAGTAGTGTCTTTGTTATAAAACAGTATCTCATTGGGAAAAATGGCGCTTTTCAAGTAAAGTAAGGTAGACTTGTTTGTTTTTTTTGAGACAATATTGGAGAGAATATGGAGACTGTGGGTTGTCTTTGGTGCACATAGGGTGGAAAGCTACGAGAAACAAACAAATTTTTTTTTATTTATATTCAATTGGCCTTAAAAACGCTTTTAAACTATAATATTAAACAGTGAGTTCATTTGTATTAATACCCAATAGCATATCGAAAGTGTTATTAATTTTTACCGTAAAAATATACAAGCCCTTATTGTCATTCATTTTAAGGGTGAAACATTTTTGAATGAGGCATGTATTTTAATAGTTAAAAAAGAAAAAAGAAACTTGAAAAAGGTATTTTTGGAGCATAAGAGCAGAAGGGCAGAGGCTGGAGCCCCTTAACTCCTTCCACAATGCACTTCACTGAATATCAACACCTGCCAGTAAATTCATCTTTAGTTTTGCCATGGGATCACGTTATTGTATATGCTGTCAGACGTTGTTTTACAAAAACAGTTGTAACGGGTTCAATATTAGTTTAATGTCTATGTTTGTTTTAGTTTAACATACATTTAGAAATGTATGTAACTTTTATTATTAAATGTGTATTACGCAAGTTCTGCCTGTTCTCTAAGTTTGTAGGAGATTCTCGAGTGGACGAATCAACAATATATGTTTTACGAAAGTTCTAGCGAACATTGTTGGTAAGCAAACTTTCGAGAATGTCGCTTTAAGGTTTATAAATCGACCCGTCGAGAGACATGTACATAACATTGTCGATCTATTACAGTCAATATAATATAAGTCCTGGAAGCTATGATTGTGATAAACACTTATTGATCAGAAAGCTACAGATATTTAGCCAGGAACATTTATAGATTTCGAGCATTACGAACCGTTCAACTTCAGTGAATTAACTTCGGACGTTCCTATTTCTACGAGAACATTCGATATCTATCTTCTTCCGCGAAAAGTAATCTTATAAATTGCGTTAGGCCCGAACAAGAATGGAGCTAGCTAGCTAGCATTCCCGTTAAATGACGTGTATCTGTGTATCAACATAATATTAACTCGTTCGTAGTGGACCTGAACCAACGATAAAATATTCAGTTCCAAATCAGATAGAAGACTAAACATTGTTTATGAGTTTGTAAACTTTTGTGCATAAACAATGATATATTATAACCATTATTATAAATTTTATTGTTTTTAGTATTTTGAAATATGTTAGTGTTAAGAAAGAAAATTGTGTGTGTCAATCTTCTTGGCAAATATCATAAATTTAATACGTATCAACATTTAATTGACTTCTAAACTTAAATTCATATTTCTGGCTATTTGATATCTGATATCAGACTTCTGACAGTATTTCCGTTTACTGGTTTTTGTGTTGTTTTTTCACAATTTGCTATGCACAATATTGTGTTCTCTTATTATTATTATTACATAGTTACTGCAGAACGTAATATAAAATGTTCACTCTTTCAGCCACGGAAGCGTTATAATATAAATAAATAAATATTCGTTATTTATTTATAATCCGGTTATTCGTTGTTAAAAGACTTATCACAAGAGTTGGCAGTGAGTAGTGTTGACGAGTTGCTTGACCTCTAGCCTATCATTGCTAAATTAAAGACAGCTAGTGCAGATAGGTCTCGAGTAGCTTTGCACGATATTCAAACCTAACCAATAACTTGATGTTCTGTAAAGGATAGGCCTTTTTTTTTTCTATTGGGTATTGACGTAATTGACGTAGTTGGTTCTCGTGCGAAAATGCACTTGTTCGTGTGTTGGAAGAAGGACATGTTAACTGACGCGCATGTTGTGGGTGAAAGGATAATGCGAGAAAGACATGTGGCCATTCCTCTCACAGCCAGTGTTATCGTTAGAAAAAAACTCTTTCGAAAAAGCAACATTACATTAATGAATTCTGTCATGTTACTAAACTGAGCAACAGGTAAACAATGATAACTTGTCTTTGTGTTATTGTAACATGTAATATTATTAACTCTCAAGCTTTATGCGTTTAGTTGTTGATAAAAAAGTTTTTAACATTGTATAAACTTTTTTTAATGGCTTTTTAATATTAGATTTCGCCATCTAGAATTCTAATTAAGTGAAATATGATGCGTCGAACCACTTATGGCAGTATCTGAATATAATAAAATTCAGAAGTTGTCTTATAAATAGATCGCTGGCACTTCGCTCATCTCATACCAACTTAAAATAATGTTCTATTGAAATATTTTGTGAAGAATATCCATCAGTACGTGAAGTGACTGGAAGTTTCAGATAGTTAAAAAAAACTATCTATGTGTTTGTATTATATATTTTAAAGTTGCGAAATAAGTGTTAAAACACGAACACTTACTTTCAGCTACACATGCCTTCTCTGTACTGAATATTTACTGGTGTTAACGTTTGATCTTTACGTGAGTTCTGTGTCGGCCCGGCATGGCCAAGCGCGTTAAGGCGTGCGCTCGTAATCCGAGGGTCGCGGGTTCGCGCCCGCGTCGCGCTAAACATGCTCGCCCTCCCAGCCGTGGGGGTGTATAATGTGACGGTCAATCCCACTATTCGTTGATAAAAGAGTAGCCCAAGAGTTGGCGGTGGGTGGTGATGACTAGCTACCTTCCCTCTAGTCTTACACTGCTAAATTAGGGACGGCTAGCACAGATAGCCCTCGAGTACCTTTGTGCAAAATTCCAAAAAAACAAACAAAACAAACAAGTTCTGTGTTACTATTTATAATATAGATATAACTTTAACACCAGTCTAAAGTACGAAACGTTATATCAACAGGTGCTTGATTACAGCCTTTATCCAAAAAATGTATGTCAGATTTAATCTGTATTCCTTTAGACTGATTATATCTACTTAAAACATCACTTTTAAATAGATTATAAAGAATGCCAAGTTTTCTGCCTCTTGCTACAATCTTATAACAATAGTCAGCAACTTCTATCGTTTTTCTTACGTAATACAGGTATCTTGTACGATGTTCTATGAATAAATAGTTAAGTAAGAAAGAAAAGGGATATTATGAAACATTTTAGTAGGACTTCAGATTGGCAAGCACCCAAGCATTCACACTAGTGCACACAGTTGAAACGTTGGTCCTTCTATAGCATGATATAATCTAGCTATTGTTAATATACCCAATTGTTTCCTTATTATAAGCCATTCCCTTGCATAGCGGTAAGTCAACGGATTTACAACACTAAAATCAAGGGCTCAATTCTCCTGGCTGCGCTCAGCAGATAGCCCGATGTGGCTTTGTTGTAAGAAAACACACACAAACACACTTTATTATAAGTTGTGTATTCATGAACTTCGAAAATAAATTAAATTAACTAACCTCACGAGGTGTCTTTCTATTAGGCAATCTATTACCTGTAAAAGAGATTAAATATACTCTGGAGAGAAATACCTACAAGTTATATGCTATTTTAAATCTAACCTATTTTTCTTTTTATCTTACTTCCTTAATGCTGTTTAATTTGATGAACAATAGAAAGATGGCAGCTGTAACGAACATTTGATATGTATGTGTACAATAACAAACGTTTTATTGTTGAACATTTCGGAACCCAAGTACTCCTTACACAGCAAGCTATACTGAACAACGTTAACGTATTATGTACAAAAATTTATAAAGTTTAAATATTTTAGAATAAAGTAATTTGTATGTAGAATAAAAGGAGGATGTAAATTAAAAGACAATCAAATAAACAAAGAAAAGGATAATGTTGATGTCGTGAACATGTGATATGTTTTGAACACTGCAAATCAAATAAACACAACATAACCATAGAAAACACCCAGATATTAAGTAGGGAAACAAATATAAACATGCGCAAAATCAAAGAAGCCCTATTTATATTGCAACTAAAACCAAAATTAAACCATTATAAAGGAAAACCTTTATACTTATACTAACTAATAACTTGACATTTACCAGCAACGCCCCCTATAATCCGGTACCCGTTTATACTCTCGTCCCTAAGACATGTGACCATTGATGGGCACATTCAAATACTTTTTCTTTCTTAACCTGAAGATGACCTAGGAAGGTCGAAACGTTGTTCTGTACTTTATTTTAATAAAAGTGTTAATACCTATATCAACCGTTTTGAGACACACTTTTATTTCAAGTAGGTTTCACGTCATCAAGAATGGGTATTGATTTTAATTTTACCGCGTGATCTAATTAAAAACAAAACACGTGAATATCTTGTTATTCCTAATAAAAAGCTTAAAGCAATCAGACACCTTTTACTGATGACAGAAATTATTTGAATCATATTGTAAGAATTATCGTATTTCGTGGCGTCGAAGACGCACCTCTATTTTGATTAGCTAAATCTTGAAAAAAACTAACAAAAACATAAGAATAAAGTCGCAGCACTTCCACCAATCTCACCACGTGGATTGTTTAGTGATTTACGGAACATAAATCCTTTTTCTCTGGTCTCGTTGTTTGTGAGCTAAATGCTTATCATATCTACCTTTGAAAGTGTATACCTTATATTACCGCCGTATTATTGCCAGTAATAACGTTATTCTAAACCCGAGGAATTAAAAAGAGTTCCAGTTTTACAGTACCATATGTACAGTAATCTGCTCTTATTTATTTATTTGTTATTTAATACCAAGTAACTTACACATTTCATTCTGGGTCGTATAGATGAACTTGGATTACTGTCTAGCATCGAAACGATTCCTCTAGGCTTAGAGTTAGGTCCATGAGTAACGTAACCTTTAGCCTGAAAGATGCAGGGTAAAGTTTGAGACTTTATTTTGGAGGAAAAAAAGCGTCTTCAACGCCGGAAATTGCGGTACATTTTATTAAAAAAAACACCAACAAAATATACAGATGTCGCTCTTATGTTTGTCGTACGCAACAATTGTTTATTTTTATAGCAAAGCCACAACAAACAATCTTGCGCTCATTGTGGAAAATAGAACTTGTAACTGCAAATTCCTAGACTTATTGCTGTTTTACTGGGAACTATATATAAGGTATTACTAGTAAAAGAGGTATGAATTCTGGTTACCTGTTTAATAAAAACGTAAATTAATCTAACACCTGTTATAAATGTACAAAAGACAAAACGACTGACTGTTAAGAACAGGCCTATATCTAAATATAAATATTTTAATCATAAAGGCTCGAACAAGAAGAGGTAAATTAATTATATAATTTGTTATAGATTTCCAGTAAGTCTATAAAACATCACTCTGATGTTGTTTCCTAAGAGCAAACAATATAATGCACTATCTGCACTATGCTCACCGCGGGTAACTGAATTCTTAATTTAGCATTGTGAGTACGTAAATTTACTGCTGGTCCCCTGGAAGGACCAATCACTTTGAAACAATAGATAGCTGAAAAGAATTATTTTCTTAAACTTTTGTTTAATAATACTCTATTTAAAATATTAACGTTATTTCGATTAATTATGTTTGAGCCATCTGCATATGAGAATAGAAGCTGTAAATGAACCATAATAGGGTAATATTCTATTTTTTATTAGGTAAAGCTTTTTAAATCTTTATATATATAAGTATAACATCTTTAAATTTATAATTCATATTCATAAATATATATATCGAGAGAGTGATTCGTAGGCGTTTAATCCAACCACGTGTCAGCGCAAAAGAAACTTATATATCAAATTAAGTGAACGATAAGCCTATGAATGTTTTTAGTCATGGGACTCACATGCCTCTGGACATCTAGATAACTGGGGTAACTGAAATCACAGAACCACATTCAATCACGTACATATCTATCGAAGTTACCCATCCAGCTATGTAGGACATGTTACATTAAGCGTGATCGACCCACACGAAACGAGCAGATCTTTGGAAAGTTTGTTATTGTGATCGGTCTAAGGACGACCTCATCGTCCTTGGTAGATGCCGGACAATAGGACATAATTATGATTATCAGATTGAGAAAGATGGACAATGGAAGAAGTATATTAAAAGGCGCCAAATGACCTCGAATATCGTACGTGTAATGTGCGGACAACCATCAGTGTGTATGTGTATGTACAAAATAAAATTGCAAGTGTGTATAACGAACCTGTGCTTAGCTACGTATATATTTAATGACTGTCTGTATAAATCTTTAGATTAACATTAAATATTGACTTCTCGTCTCTGACAAAGAGTACGGAAATTACAATTGAAGTATTTTACTCATGGATAACGTATTTGAACTGGGTTGCTGTTTTGTTCTGATTGTAATATTTATAAAGAAAAATTAGCTTTTTGGGCGGGCACTTTTTGTTGTTCAATTTCCGAGTGTAGATTATTCCCCACAATTAGGGCTTATTAATTTAACCCATTAAAACCTGCATCTGATCCAAAGAATAAAAAAGTCTATGGAGAGTGTAGCACAAACGCACATACTACAGTTATTTAGTAGTTCCCAACGTATACCATGAAATTATTACTGGGCAACATAGGAAGCGGATGGAACGTCATTTCTAATGGTTTGCCTGTAGTTACTCAATATAATTTTGTTTTGAATTTCGCGCAAAGCTACTCGAGGGATATCTGCGCTAGCCGTCCCTAATTTAGTAGTGTAAGACTAGAGGAAGACAGCTAGTCATCACCACCCACCGCCAACTCTTGAGCTACTCTTTTACCAACGAATAGCGGGATTGACCGTCACATTATAACGCCCCTACGGCTGAAAGGACGAGCATATTGGGTGCGATCGGGATTCGAACCCGCAATCTTCGGATTACGAGTCGAACGCCTTAACACGCTTAGCCATGCCGGGCCTACCCAATATAACACGGTTCAGCACCTGTCGTAATTAAAGCTATCTAGATGAAATCTTTCCTACCTTGCTGCTTTATAATGGTCAACGTAAACTTGTAGCATTGCAGATCACCGATATGAAGTAAGACGTTCAGTTTTCTACAGGTATGATGAAGACAAACACAACATGTTGGAATATAACTATTTGACTGAGTTTATAGTCGCATCTTAAAATATACGACTTCGCAGACCATAACCCACCCCAGAGAAAGCACGTGTTCCTCTCCACAGAAACGCTATATTCTCCGTCGTCAATTCAACCTTTGTTGACTAGCTTATAGCAAGACGTTAGGTTTCTTGGCAGCTGAGACGGTTGATGATAGTGACAAAGAGAAGTGAATCTACACTGTTTTACCTCCTTTGTTCTAAGTTTCTTGTTGTTTTTTAAGGGCACCCTTCCAGAAAACCTTATGATGACAGATGTCAATAAGACCATAAGTTACAACATCGCGTGAAATAAACGTATGACAATATTTTTATCATTGTTATATAACAAACCTTACAGAGTCTGCAAAGAGGATTTCTAGATTTTGCTCATGAATCAAGAAAACGAAAAAATAGGAGTTAAACTTTCATTTATATAAACTGCCATCTATATAAACGCTTAATTACGATGAAAACAAAGAAATGATTTAAACTTATTTTTATATGGGCGTATAATTATAATGAAAACAAAAACTATGAGATAAGCTTACTTCTACATGCGTGTATTGCTATAACTTGAACAAAATCTTTAAGGTTTGGTTTGGGATTTCGCACAAAGCTACTCGAGGGCTATCTGTGCTAGCCGTCCCTAATTTAGCAGTATAAGATAGAGGGAAGGCACCAAGGAGGTGGGTCATCACCACCCACCGCCAACTCTTGGGCTACTCTTTTACCAACGAATAGTGGGATTGACCGTCATCTATACACCCCCACGGCTGGGAGGGCGAGCATGTTTAGCGCGACGCGGGTGCGAACCCGCGACCCTCGGATTACGAGTTGCACGCCTTACGCGCTCGGCCATGCCGGGCCAAATCTTTAAGTTAAACTTATTTTCATATGAACGTAGTATTATAATGAAAATAAAAACTCTTAGCTAAACTTACTTCTGTATAACTGTATATTATTATAATGAGAACAAAACTTTGAATTAAGTTTACTTTTATTTTGGTGCATAAGTATAATGTAGATAAAACTGTGGGTTAAACTTACTTCTATATGGGAGTATTATTAAAATGAAAAGAAAAAACTGTAGGTTAAGCTGGCGTCTATACGAATTTATCATTACAATAAAGATAAAACTGGGTTAAACTTATACCTATATTATCATTATAATGAAAACAAAAACTGTGGGTTAAACTTACTTCTGCATGAGTGTATTGTTGTAATGAAGACGAAAACTATGAAATAAGTTCAAGTCCATATAAATGTATTGTTATAATGAAAATAAAAACTGTGAGTAAAACTTATTTCTCTACGGTTGTGTAATTATAATAAACAAACACTGAATTAGCCTTACTTCTATAAAGGCCCGGCATGGCCAGGTGGTTAAGGCTCTCGGCTCGTACTCTGAGGGGTGCGAGTTCGAATCTCTGTCACACCAAACATGCTCGCCCTTTCAGCCGTGGGGGCGTTACAATGTGATGGTAAATCCCACTATTCGTTGGTAAAAGAGTAGTCCAAGAGCTGGCTGTGGGCCGTGGTGATGACGAGCTGCTTTCCTTCTAGTTTTACATTGCTAATTTAAGGAAGGTTAGTGCAGATATCCATCGAGTAGCTTTGCACAAAATTTGAAACAAACTTTTATAAAGACGTATTATTATAATGAAATCAAAAACTTTGAGTCACGCTCACGTACAGAAGAATGTATTGTTATGAAAAAAACAGGTTACAATTTCATTCATTGTCACCATAACCAAATGTTCATTTATTCAAATTTGAGATGCTTAATGACGGACCGTACAGCAGGTCTGTGTCTATATGTGTCTGTCAATCTATATACGTGTCGGTTGACTTTATGTACGAATAAAAAAAGTTTCATAAAATAACTAATAGACCCAATATTTTCAGAACGTTTAACTTTAGTTTGTGTATAATTATTTTTAAAAATCCTTGAAATTTTGGTGTAACAGACATGTTAAAAATAGTAAATATACTTCAAATACCATACTGATAAAAAATATGATAAATTTAATTTTGATGCTGTGTCTCAAAGTGATTTCGTTGGTAGTTTAAAAAATAAAACTTTTTATTTTAGGTTTAGATAAAAGAAGCCATTTTAAACAGTGATGAACGAGAAAACAGTTACAGAATATGTGTAAGAACGTTTACAGCTTGAACAATAGGAAATATTTTTGTTTGCTGGCTTTGATTTCGCGCAAAGCTACACGATGGCTATATGTGCTAGCCATCTTTAATTTAGCAGTGCAAGACTAGAAGGAAGGCAGCTTGTCATCACCAACTACCGCCAGCTCTTGGGCTACTCTTTTACCAACGAATAGTAGGATTGATTGCTACATTATAATACACCCACGGCTTAAAGAGTGAGCATGTGTGGTTTGATGAAGACTTGAACCCGAAACCCTCGGATTATGAGTCGAGTGCCATAACCATAGAAATTATGGTAATCTAACCACAAGGAAAGCTTTCAACTTGTTAATCCTAAGCGGCACATGTAAAAGCTTTGTTTAAAACTAAACTGAATTATCTGAGAAACTTGTAATTTAACATAAAACATCGGGCTGTGTCTAACATGTTGTTTGAAGTTACGGATCTGGTCTTTGTTTACATTCTGCCTGGCAAACTTCAGTTTGACCTTGATGTTTCTTTTAGAGAGCAAAGGTTTCCTCCTTGCACACCTCTAATGCAAGTTAAACTTGTGCAGTCTCTTTCTTCTTTCTGATTGTAGAGGCATGCACTTTTACATCAACAGTAGCCAGAGCTTGCTGTAGGTCCCGTGATGATTTGTTAGGGTGCTTGGAGACCTCTTTTAGCATCTTGCGGTCTACTCTCGGGGTGAATTTGTTTGGACGACCAGATCTGGGCATGTTGGCAGTTGTTTTGAAAGCCCTCCACTTGTTGATTATTTTCCAGACAGTGGAATAGCTGATTTTAAAATATTTTGGGATCTTTTTAAATCCCTTACCAGACTCATAAGCTGCTACAATTTTCTTTCTGAAGGCCTCAGACAGCTGTTTTGCTCTCACCATGGTGCTCACTCTCACTTCAACAGACAGGAGCACACCAAACTAAATGTCTGAGGTTTAAATAAGGCAAGCCTCTTTCAAAATGCTGAGTAACGATCTTCTAATTATGTGCACCTGGTGTAATACACCTGTGTGTGAGTTGAGCTATTTTAAGTGGGAATAAATTGTGGTGGTGTCCTATCGTTTTCCTTAGTTAGAATATGGATTTTTGTAGAATTACATTTACAGAAGATATTGAAAAGTCTTTTCTTCAATTTTAATTGTTTAGTTATATTCGTATAATATCTCAGTATTGTTAAAATTGAGATTAAGTATCTATATATCCAAAAATGTTATAAAAGTACACAGACTTTCATAGGGTGTCCTAACGTTTTCACATGACTGTATGTTGCCCGGCATGGGCAGGTTGATACTCGACTCGTTATTTGAGAATTAGAGGGTTCGAATCATCGTCACTTTAAACATGCTTGCCCTTTCAGCCGTGGAAACGTTATAATGTGACGGCCAATTCCACCATTCGTTGGTAAAAGAGTAGCCCAAGAGTTGGTGGTGGGTGATGACAACCTGCCTTCCCACTAGTCTAACATTGCAAAATTAGGAACAAATAACGAAGATAGCCCTGGTATAGCTTTGCGCAAAATTAAAAAAACAAACATTCCTACATTTGTATCTACCATTCATGAATATGTGTATACGAGCCTGTCGTTCATCTTTTTTTTTTTATCTAACATTTAATTTCTATTAACTTCTCTTTCATCTTTAAAGATATGTGAGAATCGCTTATGTAAGGAAAAATGACCTCAGACCAACAACAGAACAGTCATTTGATGTTTTATTTTAACAGTAACAACGCTTGACGTCAGTTTGTTGGTACTACGCGACCAGACTAAGCTTGCGCCTAATTTGTTTGTAGTTGTATAGAGACGAGCTTAACACCCACTCATTGTGAAGTCATTATCGTCACCAGTGTTATAATTCAGAATGTCTAACTTCCTTCGTGGTATATCTTTCTGTTTATCCACAGGTCAAAAGTTAATAATTACAAAACATTCTTAGTAAACTTCAAATACACGAAGAAAATTTAACAGAGCAAGAATATTAGTTACTCAGTAAACACATGTTTAAGTTGGGTGTTAAAACTCAATACACGTG
Source organism: Carcinoscorpius rotundicauda (assembly GCA_011833715.1). Lineage (NCBI taxonomy): Eukaryota > Metazoa > Arthropoda > Merostomata > Xiphosura > Limulidae > Carcinoscorpius > Carcinoscorpius rotundicauda. The sequence goes on from CM022395.1 coordinate 58,094,821, forward strand.
AAATTTTAGTGAAAAAGAGTAAAAACTATTTGAAACCTATTTCAAGTATTTCTTGCAGACGGTTAGACGAAGAATATGTGTTCATAGAACATAAACATCATCAACATTATCCATGTGTTCATAGAACATAAACAGCATCAATATCCTTCATGTGTTCAGATATCTGTTTATAGAACATAAACAGTATCAACATACTTCATGTGTTCAGATATGTGTTAATAGAACATAAACAGCATCAACATACTTCATGTGTTCAGATATGTGTTTATAGAACATAAACAGCATCAATATTATTCATGTTGCCCATTGTGATGTTTCTTTTTATTCAAATAAAAATACGTAATTGTTTTGGTAAACCAAAAACAAATTCACGATGCTCATCAAAAGCGGTATTGAATTCTGCTTATCAATAGACCAGGTGACTTTAAAGTCCATTGTTAAGCAAATAATTCAGAAACCGAGTGGTAAATTAAACTAATTTTTAATTTTATAGAAGGAGATGTCGTGGGCCTAACTTTTAACAATATCATTGAGGTCTCTCCAGGCCAATTACACGATTATGTCCTTCAAAACTGTTATAAATATGTATAATACAACAGAAATTTAGAAACAGATGTGTAAACAATAACAAATAAAACGTCATAAACTCAAAAATATCAAACATTTACAAACATAAGTGCTAGTGATACAAACATTTTAAACCAGTTATAAAATCACGTTAACTGCAGTTGGACATTTTTCTAATTTCTGATTTCGAATGTAACATCAGAGCTCTGTAGAGATATTTATTCCGATTCGCCTCTATTTCCCACAAGAGGTCTTTCATTCAATGTCAAAATCCGTCAGTTGAGCTGGACAATTGGAAATAAAATACTATCTATGAACGCTATTTTTGTATAGAGAATATTTTGTCCTTTATAACGTAGCTCAACTGATAGATTATGATATTGAACGAAAAATCCCTTGGACAGAGATGTAATGGAGATATGTTTTAATCAAATATAATGTATTATTAGTTCTATTATTGAACGTTATTAATAGGTGTGTTATCAAAGTAAGCTGTGCCAGTAATGTTTAACAAACAATTCGAGAATCACGATAATCTGAAAACATTTCCTGTAAGTATGAAAGCTAGGAAATGTAAAGACGTTTGTCAAACGTCTTGCAGCTCCGGCCCGGCATGGCCTAGCGCGTAAGGCGTGCACTTCGTAATGTGAGGGCCGTGGGTTCGCGCCCAAGTCGCGCCAAACATGATCGCCATCCCAGCCGTGGGGGCGTTTTAATGATACGGTCAATTCCACTATTAGTTGGTAAAAGAGTAGCCCAAGTGTGGGCGGTGGGTGGTGATGACTAGCTGCCTTCCCTCTAGTCTTACACTGCTAAATTAGGGACGGCTAGCACAGATAGCCCTCGCGTAGCTTTGTGCGAAATTCCAAAACAAACAAACAAACAATCTTGCAGTTCTTCACGTCACGATTAGAAAACATCTAAATGATAAAAATAGGTACCTCACGTCTACTCATTGAGCTCCATTAAAAACAAACAAAAAACCTATGATTTACGAGTTGTCAATAATCCACGACTGAAAAAATGATAAAATACAAGATGATTGAGTGATGGTATGAACAATCGTATGTTTTAAACTTTTGAAGAGTAGTCATATTTTATTTCTCCATTTATGGAAGAAGTGCCATCTATTGGTGTATTATTTAAAATCATACGTTCATAACATAAGAAATATGCAGAGAAATTTACTTGGTACTAAAACCAATAGTGCTTATTGAATGTTTTTTACTCTGACGTCCAACGTTGTTATAAACTCTTAAACATACATTTTAAGAATCTTTGGATAAACTGATAATCACAAGACCACTAAATTCAGCTCCTAATAGAAAAGTATAAAAGACTGTTCAAAAGCAAGATATCAGTATAGATTACACTTAAAATTGTAGGTAAATACATATTGTCGAATAAAGTAAATTAAGATCAAGCTTAAAATCATATAGTTATTATGGACTATTATTATTACCTGAATACGGGTTTTAAAGATTTCACTTGCCCTCCTCAGTCCAACTTTTGTTTGTAAATCTTGTATCCATATGAACTTGTTGTTCCCTAATAGCGGAAATTTATTTTAGAAATAATTAAAACTTAAAACCATTACACGCAATGAATTAATACAATTCTATATATCGGTCTTACCCTATAATACTTGATGTTATAAATCAATACAGAACAAAAATTAAAACCACTAACCCGTTACTCTGAACCATGAGTTGGATATCGATAGTTTCTATAATACTCCGGACAATAGCCCATAAATAACTATAACGTTATGGCATAAATAACCATAAAAATATCCCATAAATAACCATAACAGTATCTCACAAATAAGTAAAACAATATTCACAAACTTCATTTACTTCCCGAACATTTTAGTTTTAACGTATGTCGCTATAAAAAGTACTGTGACGTAATAGTTGCCCAACAAACCTCCAACGCCAGCGCGTTGAATATAAATAAACATGACCAGACCATACAGAGAAGCAGAGGCGGAGTCTATTTCGACTTTGTGTTCTGAACAGTGTCGAGTAGCGCCATATTTTTTCGAACCTACTCTGAACGGACCTAGAACAGTTACTTTTGACACAGATCTGACAAGTTCTAGTGATGAGGACAGTTCCACGAGAGTAGCAGAACTGTGAGTGATACTGAAGAAACAAGATTATATATTAAAACAACATGCTTTATGAGGTTTATGAGATTTACATTTAATATGACAATGTCAAAGTACTGTGTTAAGATTAATTTTATTATGATTAGTTATGGAAATATGTTATGGGGTTAACATTTGATAGTTTACAAGTCGACAATGCTTCTTTTTTTAAATACATGAACTTGATAACTTCAACATGTTCAAGACATAGTCTTATTTCAACTTATCTTGAAATGTTAAATTGGAAAAATGGCATTCTTTAAGCATTTCTATATGTAAAAATGATACAAAAACATCTACAGATGGATCTACTGGCTTTTAAACTTGGAATATACTCTATTTGGGATAGATTTATCTGCTGTCTGGACTAGGAAATCAAGATTTCACTGATTTTCAGGTGCCACAAATGCAAAACACGCTCATGAATGTGAATTGTGTATGTCTAGTTACATTCTTCAAAAACTTGTATTTTTTAAATTATTATATTATACTAGTTATTGTTTATCGCTTTATACTGCACACATACGTTAAAGTTTGTTATTTTCGTGATGGCAAGGGATGGCTTCAGAGGGATGGAACCTGTACACTACAGGCTGAAATCAGTACTCAGCTCTACACGAGGAAAGTTGGTGGGAGACGATCCAGTATACTGCCGATAGGTTTTTCAGTTTCAACCTGCCTGGCTTGAAACCCACGGAATCCAAAACAGTGGGATCCGATACAAAGTATGAGGGTTCAAAGTGATCTTGACAAAGCTTTGCATGGTGTGAAGGTGTTCACTTCTTCCTATTGACCACCCGCACAAACTGTCGCCACCTTGCCGGTTCCTTCTCTTTGCATGGAAACGAAAAGAAGCTTTTGCTCGATGCCGAACCGTTTTTACAATCATAAGCAACGCAGTAAACCATTTTATCATAAAACATACATAAAGTAGCAATATCAAGACAAAAAATTGTCTCACAAAGTATGTAATCCGAAAAAAGCACCGATAGATTTACATAAAACACCAGCACTAAAAGAAACAAAATGGTCGGAGCGCAACGAAGCATGTTTGGCAACTATTACGTCACAGTTGTAAGACGTCACGGAAACAATCGAACCATCGAGAGGAACTTGAATTCGAGGACCCGCATATTTTGTTTCATTTTTTACTCAAAAACTAAAGTGTTTAAAAATATGACAACATCACAGGAATTATACCTAACCAAAGTACAGTTTCTAAGCCAATTATTAAATTTGTTGAAAATTCACCTTTAAATCAATAGATTAAGCCACAAAACTTATAAGCAGACAATTCTTTAAAAAAAAACATATCAATTACCAGTTACCTATTTAGACTAATACAATTTACAAATGCACGAAATATTGATAAATTAGCTAGAGTACTCGTCCCCTGGAAGGAAGTTATGGAAATTATTGATTAATAAATGGTTATCTTAAGTTTGGTTTTAAGTTTCACGCAAAGCTGCACGAGGACTATCTGCACTAGCCGTCCCTAATTTAGCAGTGTAAGACAAGAGGGAAAGCAGCTAGTCATCACCACCCACCGTTTACTCTTGGGCTATTATTTTACCAACGAAGAGTGGGATTGACCATCACATTATAATACACCCACGGCTGAAAGGGCGAGCATGCTGGGCCTGTTATCTTAGATCATGAAAAGTTGCTCTTCTTATAAGTAATTGTGAAAACCGCCCATAAAACTGTAAAACACGAAATGTGAAAGCCAGGCATGACCAAGTGGTTAAGGCACTCGACTCGTAATCTGATGGTTGCAGCTTTGAATCCCAGTAACACCAAACGTGCTCGCCCTTTCAACTGTGGGGGAGTTATAATGTAGGTCAATCCCACTATTCGTTGGTAAAATAGTAGCCTAAGAGTTGGCGGTGGGTGGTGATGACCAGCTGCCTTCTCTCTACTCTTACACTGCTGAATTAGGGATGGCTACTGTAGATAGCTCTCGTGTAGCTTTGCGCGAAATTAAAAAAACAAACAAACAAAGCATGTATTACTCATAGATCCAACAAACTTTGAAGTTAAATTTAGTGATAATTGATAAAGAGGGGACAAAGTATTAGTAAGAAACGCAAAAAATGCCAGTAAAACCCGCAAAACACAAAACTGAAAGTTTGTATGTACCCCAGCAGACTTACTAGCCCTTCATACCAATTCTGGTGAAGATTCATCCAAACCATGCGAAGTAATTAAATGGACATACAGGAAACAATGGACTGTACAGTTATGTTTATTCAGAGTCGTAAGCATTCGTGCAGTTTCAATAATATATATCCAAAATGATAGCCGGTGGGATAGCATTAAGTCTTCGGATTTACAATTCTAAAATTAGATGTTCGATTTTCTTCGGTGGACACAACATATAGCTCAATAACAAATACGTTCAAAATATTAATATCAATTTTATAAACGTTTCATATTTCAAAACTTTTTTTTCAATTTCTATTTGCCATTCGTTTGCTTGGTTAATCGATTTGTTAAATCAGTGTTCTGATTTTATTATTTTTTCAAAATATTAAATTTTTTATTTAGTTTTCAAAGTTAATTTAATAATATCGGAATTATTTTGGGAGAGCCATTGACAAATAATAATATGTTTCATTTCTATTATTGTATCAAATCATCCCATAAGTAATGTCCGAAAATTTTATACAGAAAGTGCAACATCATTTTTTTCTTTGTAGAAGGTTTTAATGACTAAAATATGTAATAGAACATGTATAAAAATGCTCAGACAAATAAAAGAAACTAACCCAACACCACGTTTTCAAACCATTAATCAAATAAACCCTTATGATGATGGATGTATTTGGGGAGCACATTAGGTACATAATGCTTTATGAGTTTAAAAAAGGCAATAGTGTAGCAGAAACTACACGAAACATTCAAGGTGTTTATGGTGCGGGATCTTTCAGTGAAAGACAATAACGAAGGTGGTTTCAGAAGTTCAGATCAGGTGACTACAGTTTAAGTGATGCGCCATGTTCAGGTTGTACTGTTGAGTTTAATGATGTCTTGCTGCTAGCTGCACTCGATGAAGATTGTACTGTAACAGTTGAAGAACTAGCAAAGAAGCTTAATTCAACCTATTTAACAGTTCACCATCATCCGCAACAGCTTGGAAAGGTGCCAAAAATTTGGAAGAAAATGGTTACCCCATGGTTTGACAGTAGCCAACCTTAGAGCAAGAGTGGACAATTGCACATCTCTGCACTATCATGAACGTAACTCATGTTTTTTGGAAAGGTTAGTGACTGGAGATGAAATATGGATATATTATAAAAACGTTAAGTGCCGCAGACAACGGCTCAGTCCAGTTAAACTGGCTAAAGCACAGCTCAATATGGACCTTCACCCTAGGGAAGTCTTGTAAAGCGTTTGGTAAGATATCGTTGGTGTCACTCACTTTGAGTTGCTTCCACTCAATGTAACGATTACATCAGACTTATATTGTCAACAGTTAGAGCGCTTGAATGTTGCACTGAAAGAAAAGAGGCCTGCTTTAATCAATCGTAAAGGTGTTGTGTTACACTTGGATAATGCACGGCCCCATACAGTAAGAACTACATTTGCAAAGACTAAAAAGCTAGACTGGGAAACACTTCCACATCCTCCTTATTCTTCAAACCTTGCTCCATCTGATTATAACCTATTCCGAAGTTTGCAAAACTATCTTAATGGATTAGTGCTTGGAACACAAGAAGATGTCAAAACTACCCTCTCTACATTATTTTTCTCCAAACTTCAAAAATTTTTTAAAAGCGGCATTCAGAAGCTTGTGAATCGTCGGCAGGAAGTAATTAATAATAATAGAACATACATTATTGATTTAAAACATTAAAAGCGTTTGAAATCCTTTCTCTTTGTTTGAACCTAAAATCGGACATTACTTAAGGGATGGTTTGTTTTCAATTTCGCGCAAAGCTACACGAGAGCTAGCTACGCTAGCCGTCCCTAATTTAGCAGTGTAAGACTAGAGGGAAGGGAGCTAGTCATCACCAACCACCGCAAACTCTTATGTTAATCTTTTACTAACGAATAGTGAGACTGACCGTCACATTATAACGCCCTCATGGCTGAAAGGGCGATTATGTTTGGTGCGACGAGGATTCGAACCTGCGATCCTCAGATTATGAGTTAAACGCCTTAACCCATCTGACCATGCCGGACCTCCTTAAATGATGACCTGATAGTTTTCCATTTGGACACTTCTTGAAAACGGCATATAACATGCTATTATTCATTTGGGACAAATCGCAATAAATATTTTGCTTTTTACTGGTTTATTCTTCAAATTGACTGACGTCATTTGGACTAGAACAAATCGCATTTTGACACGTTCAGAAGAAGTGGGATATGAATTGAGAAGAATTAACAGATTACATTACTTCAGTGGAGTGAGTTCCATTTTAAACTACTTATAAGCGCAGAGAAACTCAAGTGAAAAAAATCCAATAACAATAGCTTATCTTGAGCTGTCCTATTATATAGTGCTACTCGACATTTATTGTTAGAAGGCTTATTTCTAGCTGCACACACATATACATAAAAATAGATAAATACATAGATTTTTGTCATTTAAAGTCAACCGCTATTTAACAATATGTTAAAGGAAGTTATTTCTACTATATTTTAGCACAAAGTTACACAATAAATTACTTACGCTGTGTCCATCCATCCCCAAGAAGCAAGTCTCGACTTTAGTATTGTAAGTCCGCAACCTTACTGTTGAATCAAAGTGAAACATTGAAGAATCACAATAAACGAATGAAATAGAAAATATAATTGAAGGACTGTTATGAAAATTATTATTATTTAATGTAATTAACGAGTTACATTAAATATTTTACTGGATAACACCTCTCTCTCTTTTTATTATTTTACAATGAGTACATTGTTTTGTTTGTTTGGAATTTCGCACAAAGCTACTCGAGGGCTATCTGTGCTAGCCATCCCTAATTTAGTAGTGTAAGACTAGACGGAAGGCAGCTAGTCATCCCCACCCACCGCCAACTCTTGGGCTACTCTTTTACCAACGAAAAGTGGGATTGACCGTCACGTTATAGCGCCCCCACGGCTGGGAGGGCGAGCATGTTTGACGCCACTCGGACGCGAACCCACGACCCTCAGATTACGAAGCGCATGCCGTAACGCGCTAGGCCATGCCAGGCCCTACATTGTTTTACCAAATACTATTGGAACAAAACACCTCGAAGTAAAGTATGCCGTGTTTCATCTTTAAGGCTGTATTTTAATAAGAAGTTTGACCATTCCTGATGTTGATTACAATCTGGACTCTGTTACTTGTCAGAAACCAATGGTTAATATCAAGTGTAATAGACAGTGATTTTTCTTGCAAAGCACTTTCAACTGTACTGTGATTCCTATGTATGTTTGTCTGTCTCGTTCTAATACATTATAGGTTGGTTTAGCTGTGGCCTTAGTTGACCAAAGTAGCTTCTAGATATTTTAATGCCTCTTAAGCCAGTGAAGGACACGTTGGTGATATGACAGGATACATTTTCTTACTGAACAGTCATTCCTCTTACAATTTCATCAATTTCCGCAATGTAATATTGTCCAGAATTGACAGTAGAGCAAGGCATTTGTAGATTCTTTAACGACTCCTAAAAAAAACAATAAAAACATTTAACCAATTAAACAGAGCTTTGCTCACAACACTAATCACGACTGGAAGGAAAATAATAAACCACAACATTTTCCAGGTTGAAATTAGGTTTACACTTGGGTACTAAACAAAAAACACAATGAAAAGTTGATCTTATGTCTAGTCTTATTCTACAGTGGTTTTCGAAGTCAGCATTGCTGGCGAAGTGATTAATTTTCGACAGTTGAGCTTGTAAAAACATTTTCATCAATGGATTTGGGTATAAGTAGTTAGCAAATACATATTTCTCTCTCGTGCTACCAGATCCATAGTTTATCCACAAACTATTTCTTTTTAAAAGTCCTAAAAAGGACATGGGACAGGATTTTTCAATGGGTAACTAGAATTTTGCCTTTTATAGCACTCGAGAGGCGGAAAATATAAAAGACTGTTGGTATTCAGAAGACGAATACCCGGCATTTCGAGACATCTTATATTACAGTTATAAGAATACCAGTGAACGACAGGTTTTAAAATTTTATGTGTTACTAAAGTATTTTTGTGCACTCGCTTGCTATGAGTAAAAACAAGAAGTCAACTAAGAACCTAACTCATCTCTAAGGTAACATACTTTTATTAATGTAAGTCTGCTGTAATTAATTACAAGTAAGAATAATTCTTCCTACTCGAATGAGATGATAATATGTTATGTTGACTTCATCATTGAGTATCATTGGCTACTGACTTCAGGTGATAAACTATTAAAATAAATCTTATTAGAGAACCGTTTTTTGTGTGTTTTTCTTGTAGCAAAGCCACATCGGGCGATCTGCTCAGCCCACCACGGGGAATCGAACCCCTGATTTTAGCGTTGTAAATCCGGAGACATACCACTGTACTAGCGGGGGGCATAATTAGAGAAGCAAACTATGTAATTCCTTGAATAACAAAATGGAATTATCAATAGTCGTGGCTTCTTGAACGGCTCTGCTATTTTTGTTATTTTTTTGTAAGCACAAACTTTTAACTCATAACACCGATCAATGTGAGATCTAATTACAAGTTTGGACTCAGGAGGCCAGACCCTTTCAACTGATCGATTTTGTATTTGACCATGCGTAAGGTCTCATAGGTCTATGTACTCCAGTCCCACCTTAACGAATTTCAGTTTGAGGGTAGACTGTTAGAGGTCCTGGTGTGTAATAAAATCGAATCATAACCAAAAAGTACTGTAAGTAATTGAAATTCACAAACTTTAAAGCATTACAAGTAACTGTTTAGAACTTCAGTAACAATCATAGTTAATGTTTTGCGTAAATGGGCTATTTAGAGAAACTGAATACCAGTTACTAATTATGTAGAAACCCCCTATTCTACGAACATCATGGAATAATCATTACCGTCGTTAAAACATTCAGCATAAATCGGATATTCAATAAAATAATACTGTAAAAGATGCTCAAGGTCCTTTCAAAAATAAAATTCAACAATTTTCAAATTATATCCATTTCTAAAGATATGATCGCTTGAAACAAATAATTTAATTACAATCCACCATTAGCACATTTTAAAACGTGCACGGTTTGGAGGCGCCAGCTAGTTAAGGCGCTCGACTCGCAATCTGACGGTATCCTTTCCATTTCTCGTCACAACAAATATGATCGCTGTTTCAGCCGAATGGGCTCTATGCTGTGACGATAAATTCCACCTTTCGTTGGTAGAAAAGTAGCCTAAGAGATGGTGGTGGACGGTGACGACTAGCTGTCTTCCCTCTAGTCTTTCATTGCTTCATTAAGAACGGCTGATGCAGATGGCCCTCAAGTTACTCTGCTCGAAATTCAAAACAAAAAAATAAAAACAAACAGAATGTGCAACTGAAGGTTATTAAAACAATATATCTGGTAACAAAAATAAAAATAAACACAATGTGCAATTGAAGATTATTAACACAATATATCTGGCAACAAAAATAAAAACAAACAGCATGTGCAACTGAAGGTTATTAACACAATATATATCTGGTAACAAAAATAAAAATAAACAGAATGTGTAACTGAAGGTTATAAACACAATATATCTGGTAAAAAAAATAAAAACAAACAGAATGTGTAACTGAAGGTTATAAACACAATATATCTGGTAACAAAAAATAAAAATAAACACAATGTGCAATTGAAGATTATTAACACAATATATCTGGCAACAAAAATAAAAACAAACAGAATGTGCAACTGAAGGTTATTAACACAATATATCTGGTAACAAAAATAAAAATAAACAGAATGTGTAACTGAAGGTTATAAACACAATATATCTGGTAACAAAAATAAAAACAAACAGAATGTGTAACTTAAGGTTATAAACACAATATATCTGGTAACAAAAATAAAAACAAACAGAACGTGTAACTTAAGGTTATAAACACAATATATCTGGTAACAAAAATAAAAACAAACAGAATGTGCAACTGAAGGTTATTAACACAATATATATCTGGTAACAAAAATAAAAACAAACAGAATGTGCAACTGAAGGTTATTAAAACAGTATATCTGGTAACAAAAATAAAAATAAACACAATGTGCAATTGAAGATTATTAACACAATATATCTGGCAACAAAAATAAAAACAAACAGAATGTGCAACTGAAGGTTATAAACACAATATATCTGGTAACAAAAATAAAAACAAACAGAATGTGTAACTGAAGGTTATAAACACATTATATCTGGTAACAAAAATAAAAACAAACAGAATGTGTAACTTAAGGTTATAAACGCAATATATCTGGTAACAAAAATAAAAACAAACAGAATGTGCAACTGAAGGTTATTAACACAATATATATCTGGTAACAAAAATAAAAACAAACAGAATGTGCAACTGAAGGTTATAAACACAATATATCTGGTAACAAAAATAAAAACAAACAGAATGTGTAACTGAAGGTTATAAACACAATATATCTGGTAACAAAAATAAAAACAAACAGAATGTGTAACTTAAGGTTATAAACACAATATATCTGGTAACAAAAATAAAAACAAACAGAACGTGTAACTTAAGGTTATAAACACAATATATCTGGTAACAAAAATAAAAACAAACAGAATGTGCAACTGAAGGTTATTAACACAATATATATCTGGTAACAAAAATAAAAACAAACAGAATGTGCAACTGAAGGTTATTAAAACAGTATATCTGGTAACAAAAATAAAAATAAACACAATGTGCAATTGAAGATTATTAACACAATATATCTGGCAACAAAAATAAAAACAAACAGAATGTGCAACTGAAGGTTATAAACACAATATATCTGGTAACAAAAATAAAAACAAACAGAATGTGTAACTGAAGGTTATAAACACATTATATCTGGTAACAAAAATAAAAACAAACAGAATGTGTAACTTAAGGTTATAAACGCAATATATCTGGTAACAAAAATAAAAACAAACAGAATGTGCAACTGAAGGTTATTAACACAATATATATCTGGTAACAAAAATAAAAACAAACAGAATGTGCAACTGAAGGTTATAAACACAATATATCTGGTAACAAAAATAAAAACAAACAGAATGTGTAACTGAAGGTTATAAACACAATATATCTGGTAACAAAAATAAAAGCAAACAGAATGTGTAACTTAAGGTTATAAACACAATATATCTGGTAACAAAAATAAAAACAAACAGAATGTGCAACTGAAGGTTATTAACACAATATATATCTGGTAACAAAAATAAAAACAAACAGAATGTGCAACTGAAGGTTATAAACACAATATGTGTAGTAAAAAATTACCTCTTCTAATCTGTCGTTTCAATTACATTTTTATTACTCTTATCATTCTGTCACAATCTCTAGGGATAAAATGCTGGGATTTTGACATTTTTGTGAAGCTTTTGATCTTCAATTGAGTAACGAGAAGTTAAAAGGAGCGTTAAGCGTGTTATTTCCGTTAGCGCTTTAGATATATTGTTCTAATAGCACTTGACGTTAAAATAACTTGATGGGGCAGAGGTGTATACTTCACATGCTTAAGGTCTGGCATGATAAGGTAATTAGAGTGATCGATTTGCGATCTAAGGGTCGCGAATTTGAATCCCCGTCACACCAAATATCCTCGCCCTTTCAGCCTATAATGTTACGGTCAATCCCACTTTTGATAAAAGAGTAACCCAAGAGATGGCGGTGGGTGGTAATGACTAGCTGCTTTCTCTCTAGTCTCTCTCTGCTAAATTAGGGACGGCTGGCGCAGATAGCTCTCGTGTAGCTTTGCGTGAAATTTAAAATAAACAAACTAAATCTTATACTTGGGTGAAGGAAGTATACTGGCATATTTTATGCTTTATTTGTTCCAAAACTGGGGCGCTTACTGTAAATATTATATCAGTTTAAACAATAAGGATGTTATAATTTTTACACTATGGTTTAGCACAAATATACAAAACAGACTATCAACTCTCTGGAAATTCGACCCCAAATTTTAGCGTTTCAGGTTAGTGAAATTGCCAATGGTGAACTGCAGTCTTTAAAAAATAAAAGTTGATTTTGATGCACTTCTCTCCTCGAAGGGCTCTACCATACCACGGAAAATAAAATCATATGCCAATGATACATAACGGAAATCCTTTGGTGAATCCAAATCCTACTTTTACTTACCAAAAACAAACAAAACAAATCAACGAACTCAAATGTAGGCTGTGATAATCATATAACTGTTCTACAAACGTTTAAAACACACGCGCATGTCAACTCAAAAGGTAATCTATTTATGAATCTTGTAACTCGAACAGTGAAATATATTTACAGCCCCAGGATTCAAGTTCCCATTTCCAACCTTATAATTCAACAACTGAATCATTTCTTCAACATGGAATTTATCTGAGTTTCTCTCATCCTGAGCACCTGAATCAAATTACTCAAGTTTATAAACTCTCTAGAGAAAATAAGTGGATGGTTTCTCCATAAAAACAGAATTGAAGTTTTTACCGCTCTAAAAATAAACCAACTGAAAGCTGGAATTTATCTTTTGCCCAACAAGTCGTTATCTGAAGACACGATAAAAATGCAAAACACTTAAATGGAATGAGGTGAAAAAAACAACAAATTACTTTCACATATATTTGAACAAAGCTGTATAAAGACTTTCTGCACCAATTGTTTGTAATTTTGAAATAATATAGACTAGAGATAAGGTACCTAAGTCATCAGCGCCATCTCCTAACTGTTAGACAACTTTGATTGGATAACAGGATTGGATTGTCACTCACAGCTTGCAGGTGTCGAGCGCGATTTTGTGACAACAACACGAGAACCATGAACTTTTAGGTTCACAGTCGGGCAGGTTAAACACTTGCCCAGCCCAAAATAAAAGTCAAAAGGATGTTTCTAATAAAATTATATCATAATAAATTTCAGTAAAGGCTTTGTTTTGACACTTGAGATATCCAAAAGTGTAGCAGAAAAAGGCATTGAGTTTTTACTTATACACTGGTGAAAATGCGCAATCAATATTATTGCAGCGCAAGCTACTGTAGGTGTGTACAGCTAATTTATACATACTCGATAAACATGTGCAATTAACGTCATTACCACAAACACGAGGTGCCTGTTCAGAGAACAAAAACTGTATAATGCACAATGTTTTCCTTTTTTTTTCTTTTGTCATTAAATCCCTAATAATTTCATTGGCTGCTAATTGCATATTCTGCTGTGTGGACAGTAATAACTGACTCGTTTAATTGATTAAGCACTTATACCTTTACTTTCAAAACTGAAAGTCTGTTTAAAAAAAGTGGAAAGGCACCTAATTTAAGGGTTCTCGGACAGAAATCCTAAAACTAAATAATACATTCTTGGATACTTTCCAGTTGCCATACAAAAGATTACACACACATGCACACACTTAGGTAATAAATTTTGGTACTGAGATACTGTAAGTACATTTATCCAGAGCCACGGTAATCATAGTAGATATTGCACGAAGGTTACAAATGTAATATAGCCATTATTTTTAACATTATAACAAACATGTTAAATACGTACTATTAAGGCTCGGCATGGCCAGGTAGGTAATGCGTTTGCATCCTCGTCGCACAAAACATATTCACCTTTTCAGCCGTGGGGGCGTTATAATGTTTCGGTCAATCCCACTACATATGTGACTTGACCTTTGACCTTAAAATAAAACTCATTTATATTGCTTTCTGCCACGAAATTATTGAATGTTCCCTTAAAAATTGGGATCTAATCTGTTATTTTTTGTACATACTTTAGAGCTCGTTCGATTTTACTTAATTTATTGAATAAAGAAATTTTTTATTTGCATAACCTTTGAACTCAGTGAGGTAAGGAGAATAAGAAAGTTGTGAATATTTGATTAATATTCATAAAGATAATTGCACTCGCTTCCTACTTATAGGTAGTTTTCTCTCAACTTCCTCTTACGAATGAAGTTTCACTACTTACTTATGAAATATAAACAAGAAATTAGAATATTATAAGCAAGTGATTGTATTTTAAATTACAACAACCTGGACAATGGTGTTCGTACCAGAACTCTGCAGTAAGAAATGTTTATTGATACATATTTTGATTTCTATCAACTCTGCCGCATTTCTGTTGAAATTCCTATGAAATCTTTGAAACAAGCAGAACGGCTGAAGTCTGTACCCACCGAACTAGGTCACTGACAAAGTTACTGAAAGTTTGCAAATGGTACCACAATAATGTTATGTGGCAGTTTTTCTAGAGTTGATTCACGGTCTGTCATATCAAAACAGTTTTACTGATCCGGTTTTCTTGTTAGAACTTCATTTAAATGGCAAACTTTTAAACTTTTTTTAACAGTTGAAGAAACACTGAAATGTTTGTAGCGCAATAACAAACTGCATTAAAAAGATTAAAATAGCCTTTATAAGGATGGGCGACAACATAGAGAATAATTCTTTTGTTGTAGCTTCAAATAAAATGCTCGCTACTTATTTTTACTCTCTTATTCCAATATTTATTTTAACTAATATTTCATTATAAGTATGTCTGGGTATTTTTTAAAGTTTTAATATTTTGAACCTGTACATCACAATTGGGTTAAGAGGTCAGGACAGGCTAAACATGGCCTGGCATGGCCGAGCGCGTAAGGCGTGCGACTCGTAATCCGAGGGTCGCGCTAAATATGCTCACCCTCCCAGCCGTGGGGGTGTATAATGTGACGGTAAATCCCACTATTCGTTGGTAAAAGAGTAGCCCAAGAGTTGGCGGTGGGTGGTGATGACTAGCTGCCTTCCCTCTAGTCTTACACTGCTAAATTAGGGACGGCTAGCACAGATAGCCCTCGAGTAGCTTTGTGCGAAATTCCAAAAACAAACAAACAGACTAAACATAGCCATCCATAACTTAGAAAAACTTGTGAAAAAGAGAAGAATCAGTTAGAAATCTATGCGATTATCTTTAAACAAAAATGAGGTTGACTGTTATGGGTAAAGTGCCACTTCAAGTAAAGTGTGAGGGTGAGGTTCACTGTTATGGGTAAAAGTGCCACTTTCAGTAAAGTGCGAGGGTCAGGTTTACTGTTATGGGTAAAGTACCACTTTAAATAAAGTGCGAGGGTCAGGTTTACTGTTATGGGTAAAGTACCACTTTAAGTAAAGTGCGAGGGTCAGGTTTACTGTTATGGGTAAAGTACCACTTTAAGTAAAGTGCGAGGGTCAGGTTTACTGTTATGGGTAAAGTACCACTTTAAGTAAAGTGCGAGGGTGAGGTGAACCGTTATTGGTAAAATACCACTTTAAGTAAAGTGTAAGGTTGACTGTTATGGTTAAAGTGCCACTTTAAGTAAAGTGCGAGGTTGACTGTTATAGGTAAAGTGCCACTTTAAGTAAAGTATAAGGTTGACTGTTATGGATAAAGTGCCACTATAAGTAAGGTGCGAAAGTGAGGTTAACTGTTGCAGGTAAAGTGCCACTTTAAGTAAAGTGTGAGGTTGATTGTTACTTTAAATAACGTGTAAGAGTGAGGTTCACTGTTATAGGTAAAGTGCCACTTTGAGTGAAGTGTGAGGGTGAGGTTGACTGTTCTATATAGGTATAGTAAGTGTGAGGTTGACTGTTATAGGTGAAGTGTGAATCGTGTTCAGAAGCATATCATAACTCATACCTTTCGACCCACAAACTATCACGCTAACCTTATGACTACGTTGCTCTATTCAAAATTTCTTAAATTGAATACAAAGAGATCGAACCATTTTCTCAAACTGTTTTTATTCTTTTAACATGCTATATACCCTTGCATTACGGGTTTCAACAGGGATTATCAGTATACTTAATGGTATTTTTCTGTTTTATTGCAAAGGTTATGGTTTTGTTTGTTATGTGTTTTACACAAAGGCCAATATGCTTTATCCGGCTCTTGATTTAGCGGTAAAAGACTAGACTGTACACTAGAAACCTTATAACTGTGTCGTATATCTCATTTGCATGTCCTTCCGTTTCATAGGATTTGAAACTTTTATTCCCAAGACCAGTTTGTAAGGCTCCGTCTTTTGTGTTTTAATGACAAAAATTTAAACTTAATATTGACGAACTCATATAGTTATTCGATAAATGAAAATATATTAATTATGTTTTTGAAAATACCAGGAGTGATAATTTAAGCATTTCACACACAGATTCTCTAAAGACCAAAGTCTTCCTCTGTGTGTTTTATTATTGCAAAACCACATCGAGCTATCTGATGAGCCCACCTAGGGGAATCAAACCCCTGATTTTAGCGTTGTAAATCCGTAGACATGCCGCTGTAATAGCGGGGGGGGGGCGTCTTCCTCTTAGCCTAAAACGAAGAGAATACCTCGATTTAATTCTGCTGTCCTTTAAACAGGCTTATACAAAATTAATTCATTCTTTTAAGGAGCGGCTTATTTTTTTCCAATATTGTGACACCTCCTTCTCTTATATCTTTAAAATAAATAATAGGAATTTAGTAGACTATACGGCACAATCAAATTTACATACTAATGACATAGGACTATCATCTTGCACAAAACCGTGCCAACCAGCATGCATATCTTACGTAGAAGCATACTGATAACAACACAGCTTTTTTTTTTTTAATTTGAAGACTACATTTACCAGGTTAAGGTAAATTTACTAATACATCTGTTGTATCTCATGCACTAAATGTAGGTCTTTATACATTGGACAGATATAAAACAATTATGAGGTAGATTTCACAGATATCCATGTCTTGTTCACGTTGATGACAGAGGGTATGTTTCAAGACCATTCATCTCTTCTACTTTAGACAGTGCTAAAAACATGACAGACTTAGTTTCAAATCATGCCTGATGGGACAGGTTAAAACGCTAAGTCCCCGGAAACCGTTTTAGTTTTAATTCAAATACCAAATACTCTCATTTTTGGACGAAAACCATTCTTTCAAATGACTAATTACATTCTCATAACTTTAATCCATCACAGTTGTATGTGCACGTTATATTATGACGTTTTTAGCGATTTGACTACTAATAAATTATATGTTTATGTATTGTATATATACGTGTGTACATATACATATGTATGATTGTTCTCACATATATCTATTGTATTGTCTTCCTTTAGTGTATTGTTAATTTTGTATCATAATATTTAGCTTAATATGTCTATGTGTAATATGCACATAAATTCATTATCGTGAGTCTCGTACGTTTACGAAAAAAAATAATTCATTTTGAATCACTTTTTACTTTTGTATCATTCTGATGAAGAACAACTCCTCGAAACGTCTTTGTTAAAGTACAACAGTTTTTCTTTTCTAGACGTGTGTCCAAAAACGTTTAGTGAGACCGACAAGAGTCTTTGGCGTTATTCAAAATGGTGACCCATGAGTCGAGAATAATGATGATATCAAATGAAACACGATGTAGTCAGTCAGTATTTCAAGACCCCTGCTAGTACAGTGGTAAGTCTACGGATTTACAACGTTAAAATCAGGGGGGCTAAGCAGATAGCCCGATGTGGCTTTGCAATAAGAAAACATACACAGTAGTTCAACAGAAGCAAGGACCCTGGAATATTATTCTTGTAAAATTTAAAAACCTTCAGTAATATTTAAGAAGTGAAAATCTGAAATGAATCGATGAATTCGTATGACTGAGACCTTGACCGAAAATCTTACAAGTAAAATATATATGGATGGAACAAACACGTACGTTTAACTGTCTTAACATTTTATGAGGTGCATAATGTAAAAGAAAGAGTTCTTTTAAAATTAAAGCATAGTTTGTGGATTAGCCGCTGAGTTTTTTTTAAATCTACACCACTGTACAGAGTATTTACAAAAGATCGATGTCTCTCTTTCATGTTAATCAGTCGTTAAAATTTGAAAAATGTTTAAATATAAACCACCTTTTCTCTGAAAGACAAGAAAATTTCACTATGGGATACTTCACTAGTTAGACATATGATATTTTGTGTTATTTTACATGATAAAGAAGTTCTGTTGAATTGAAGTTTTATACATTTAAAGTATCCTAGCTTTGACTTTTAAATAATATGATGTAATAAGAATGTTGGAAGACACCAGCATTCCATGTCTTGGTAAATCATAAAGTAAATTTCACGAAAACTTGCCATTATTTCCCATAGAACTATATAGTTTCACCAATAAATATTCAAATACTTTGTAAAATGAAGGATTAAGACCTCATTTAATGATTTCGTTTATTGAAATACAAATTATTCGAGTCATCGTTTAGGACTCCCAATATCATATTTATATCCGTAATGACCTACGTAAGTAAGACAATAAGTCAATTACTCTTTCATTCTTTCTCTTTTTTCTTTTAATTTTTTCAAGTTATTGCTCAGGGCCTGGCATGGCCTAGCGCGTTAAGGCGTGCACTCGTAATCCGAGGGTCGCGAGTTCGCGTCCGCGTCGCGCTAAACATGCTCGCCCTCCCAGCCGTGGGGGTGTATAATGTGACGGTCAATCCCCCTATTCGTTGGTAAAAGAGTAGCCCAAGAGTTGGCGGTGGGTGGTGATGACTAGCTGCCTTTCCTCTAGTCTTACACTGCTAAATTAGGGACGGCTAGCACAGATAGCCCTCGAGTAGCTTTGTGTGAAATTCCAAAACAAACAAGTTATTGCCCCCCAGTGGCTCAGCGGTATGTCTGCGGACTTACACGCTAAAATCTGGGTTTCGATACCCGTGGTTGGCAGAGCACAGATAGCCCATTGTGTAGCTTTGTGCTTAATTCAAAACAACAACAACTCAAGTTATTTTTCAAGTTAAAAGACTTTTTCTGTCTTTTACTCATACTGTCATAAGTTTTTTTGGGGGATCTAATTAATTATGGAATTTTGATAGCTACTGTGTGGAGGATTCTCTGGAGGATTTATTCTGACTGTGATAAATAACCAGATGCGTCTAGATTAATATTTAAGATTTGTTAACTTTTACCTTCACCGGGCATGGTCAGGTTGGTTAAGGCGTGCGACTCCTAATCGCACTAAACATGCTTTCCCTTTCAGCCGTGAGGACGTTATAATGTAACGGTCAGTCCCACTATTCGTTGGTAAAAGAGTAGCTCAAGAGTTGGCGGTGAGTGGTGTTGACTAGTTGCTTTCTCTCTAGTCTTACTCTGCTAAATTAAAACCAGCTAACGAAGACAGCCCTCGTGCAGCTTTGCCAAACCCAATCATATAAATGTTATACCGATCTTATACTGGTATGGCGTATACTCAACGTAATCAGAACGTTATTACATCACTTAGTATATTTTGGATATAATTTTTAACCTAGTTTACGGAAATTATAAAAAGTATGCGTGATCATGTGAAGATTGAAGAAACCACTACAATTATATATGTCGTTTAAATTATCCAAACATTATCTTACAATCAGTTTTCTTGCATGAATCGACAGTTTTTACCTTCAGATATTGAATATACACAAATAGTATTTCCATAAAGAGGTACTTGAAATATTATTCCATTGTACAGAGGGTTAATCTTGCTTTATAAAGCGACATGGAAGTACTAATAACAGTTCACTTGTCGCAACAATGCCACTTCAAATTCTTACATTTACTTTCGTTCCTTTAATTGCACAGTTTTTGCTTCATGTCAAATTTTATGGTCGATTGAAATATCTATCATCCTAACCTGTTTTATTTGTATCATAGTTAATCTCAAATTTTATGAATTTCACTTTAGAAGAGATTTTATTTGCACTAGCAGCATTGGATGACTCGAAAAGTGAACGGAATTTATATTGTGACAAGGGTATTGACTTTGATTTGTTTTGAATTTCTCCTAAAGCTGCTCAAGGACTGTCTAAGCTACTCATCCTTAATTTAACAGCGATGGACTAGAGGTAAAACAGCTACTCAGCACCATCTACCACCGGCTCTATGGCTACTCTTTTACCAATGAATAGTAGGATTAACTACACGTTACAACTACTCACAGATGAAAATATCTGCAGTGACAGGGATTCAATTCTGCAACCTGCGAATCTCTGGTTGAGCGCTCTGACCACCAAGTCACACCAGCGTGTTGGAAAATGAATATTTTAATTTAACCTTATACGTGTATTCCAGTAAGGACTGCTAAGTTTATGTATTTTCCAAGGATTTGGATTTCGTTTTTATCTACGTTGACTTTAATACTTGCTACAGCTATAGCTTCCAAACACAACTGTATTGCTTAATGGTTGTGGGTTAAAGAGTGTTTGTTGGTGAGTTCATTGGGTTTGTTTCTGTTACAAAATGCATCAGATCTGCTTTCTAATGCTCTTTTCGAGACAATCTTAGTTATTCTCTATGAGATGACATGAAATTCGTCATACAATTCTCTTGCACTGATAAATTCTTTACAACGCCACCTGTCAGAAATCCAAAACTCTAGGCCGAACTACATAGGTAGCCAATACGTGTGACTGCTATAATAGTAAGTTTACGAGTAAAATATATAAACTTTTTACTAACAAAAATATAAAGGTTTAATGTAATAAACTTATGGGTTTAAAATTATCTGAATGGGGACCTAGATGGAATATGACTGAGGGCAGTCAGCAAACGAAGCAGTTCGAATCAGATGAGCAGCCACCAACGTTAACCACATGGAGAATTCACTTGGTATCAGGTGGACAGTCACCAAGGTTATTCACATAGAGTTTACTTGGCATTGAGTGGATAGTCACCAAGGCTAATCAGATAGAATTTGTTTGACACCAAGGCTAATGACATCTCTTGTCTTTCAGTGTCTAGATTCAATGACGTGTTTGTTGATGTTGATGACACCATTTTCAAAAATAAATGTCACTTTTGTGGGGATTGAGCAAACCAAATGATAATTCTCACCTGGCTTAAGTCTGGGGTATAGTTGGCGTTCCTAAGAGCAGTTAACATGCGAAGCTAGATCTTATTGAAAATACATTTACTCATGTTATTCGTATGGTTCTTTAGTTGGCAATACTTACGGATTTCTTCCATTGTACTTCTTCTAATGCATTCTTTCATGACAATATTAAACTTGGCAAAATATTTAACTAGTTTTATGTACTTCCCATTTTTGGGTTCGAAGAGCAACATCTTAAGTTCCATGATCAAGATCAGGGGTTACCAAACTTTTTTCACAGGGGGCCAGATTACATGGAGAATGAGAAGCGCGGGCCGCATGATCATTATGTTCAATTCTCATAAGTAGAACGAAAGCTCTCTGTAAAAGACTTAACACTAAGTTAAGGATGCCACATTAGCCATGTGAGAGTAGCATACAATACACACATATAATAAAAAACAAACAGAAATACAACTAACATTTTTATTTACCAAAAGGTTATCAAAGAAGATGACATTAGCAAAAATAATTGTCACATCACACATAGTGAGTACATATCTGAATTTCACTAAGTCGCAAAAAAGTTAGTGAGATATATGAAATTGGCGTTTGGCTTTCAAAATATCTTCAATGTTCGGTTTTGAATTGCTGTATCCAATCATTAGAATTGCTTTCAAATGTTCATTAGACAACCTTGATCGATGTACCGACTTCACATACTTCATTTTTGAAAATGCTTGTTCACAGACATAAGTTGTTCCGAACACCGATGCCATACCAGATGCGAACTGCTTCAGCTTTGGAAAAATCATCTTCAGGTATGCAGCTGTAAAATTTAATAAGTTGTCTCTCTCTGTGTTTTACTTTTAACAAGTCATTTCCTTGCAAATCGATGACCACCTGGTGAGGTTCTACTGACACGTCATCAATGACACAATCAAAAGGATTCTGAAAAAGGAGAATGTCACTTTGGATTCTGTCGAGATCCGAAAATATCTCTAAAAATGTTTATTTAAATCGCCAATATTTTTTTTTCTGAAACTCCAGGTTGATATCTTCTGGGATTCAAGTATGAAACTCATTGAAACACTGAAAATGAGAGAGGTTTTCTCCTTTAAACAATGACAGCTTTCTTCGAAATCCTTTAATGATTCTACAGAAATCACAGAAAATGTTATTCTTCCCCTGAAGTTTCAAGTTCAATCATTCATGTGGGATCTGATGTCAACCACAAATGACAACTTTGACAACCAGGTTGGATCCAACAGAAGTGGATCGGCTCTACATTTCTCGATAAGTAATATATCTGTTTCTCTTCTCAGCTTATAAAAAACGAGACAAGACTTTACCTCAGCTGAGCCACCTCACCGTCATGTGATAAGGCAAATCGCAGAAATCCGAATCAACTTCTTCAAGAAACGCCTTGAACTGGCGATGATTAAGTGTATGACCCCGAATGGAATTCACTGCAGTGAAATGCCACTTTTTATTTCCAAGTGGCTACCTGCTTGCGGGCCGGACAAAATGACCTCGATGGCAATATCCGGCCCGCGGGCCATAGTTTGGTGACCCCTGATCAAGGTAATAAATCTTTCAATTTTTGTCAACGCTCAAGTTCTTTTTTAACCAGATTTTGTGCCATTTGTTTGGCTCAGTTTCAATTCAGATTCTGTTTCTATTTGCTTTTGAAATATTTCTATGCTATATAATGACTTTTTATGCTGATTTAAAAGTAATAAATTTTGGCGACAATGAAAAGTTAGTTTTGCTGGAAACTTTGAAGCAAAAACAAAGCACAGATTTCCACATGACTTAATACTGAACTATTTGTTTTGATATTGTTCTTCTTTAACAGGTTGTTGTATATAATAATTTCTGAATTTCCTGCATTATTTTCTTTGGAAGAATCGAATGTCTGCGTTTTGTCCAACAACTGTTACACCTTTGAATCATCTTTTTGCTATTTAGTTGCTTTACCCAAATCAAATACAAGTTTATTTTCCTTTATTTCTGCTCCTCCTTTTAATGACTTATTTAATGAAGCAAAAAGTTGTAGAATTAAGATTACTGATAGCGTATAGATGCAGTAGTTCCTTGACTCGTTATAATGGAAGAATCTTCAGTGTACTTTAATGTGTTATATTACAAAGAATTGAGAAGAGATATATTTTTCGATGTTGAGCATGAGACAGACAGTGTCTTGTATCAGCTAGAGTGTTCTTAATTGATTGTTTAATCACATTTAAATTACTACCTACACTTGCACTTTGTACACTTTTACAATATTTAGGAAATATAAAATTAATTCTATAAGAATATTTTCTATCATCTACACTTTCTAGAAATTAAGAGTTTCTAAAATAAATAATTCACTCTGATTCTTCCATTTGCTACCCACAGCAAAAGTATCCACATAGGGAAAACAAAACCAAAAAGATGATATTATAGACGTAAGGTGATTATGGAAGGATAAATGGGTTATATTATTTTTATTTTGTAATCCTCAATGCTGTGATATTTTATCGCTATATAATATCTATTTAGTGTTTTTCAGAAAGAAAATTAAAAATATCCCCACTTTAATTTCTTTTAATCTCCAAGGAACATCGCATGTAAACAATACATGTAATTTTTTTTAGAATTGTCTTTAATAGTAAAAAAACTATATCTGTCAGATGTAAATTGATCTTGACAAGAATACTATTGATACAAATCACGATACAATGCCTAACAAGGTAATGGTGACGTCATTTCAAGTGATTAACATTTAGGTCGCCGTCAAACCTTGGTCAGTTTATGGTGTGTTTTTATGATTTACAGCCAGAAACTTTAATTGGCAAAATAAAATGTTAAACATGTGTTAATGGATGGGAGACAAGTTGAAAATGGATGGATGTGTAAAAATCAAATAAAATCTGTAGCCAATGTACCACAATGTGGACACCCACAAACACCAGTAGATATTGTTGTAGGTATTCAACCATCATCATCAGACAGGATAATCTATAAGAAACATTGAGGATCTATAAAGTTATCACGACTTTTGCTGACTCGTGTGAGTAATATGATGCACAAAATCTGTTTCCATATAAGACCGTAAGAACTGCTTATTGCCAACCCAGAGATGTATTTGAACTTTTAATTAATTGCAGGTTTTAACGTAAATCTTAACTGGCTTGAAAGCATTTGTAAAATTTATAAAGTCCAATTCGACTTCAAAGTGAACACCCACAGATGAATTACTAGGTATTACAGAAATTCGCATGCATTCGTTGAATGTCCTCTTGAACTGAGATGACTGTTTGGATTTAGTTTGCGAGCAGTGCCATTGTTAGGACTTACTGTTTTACGAGTCCACAGAAGATGATTAATGAATTGCTGTGATTACAAGTGCATATTGTAAGCAGATTATAGCTAACGAGTGTTATCTCGTTTGCAAGTAAGAAGCATTCATCAGGACATTACATTCACGAGCACAACTACTCGTTACAACGAGTGCTAGAATCAGATATGCTATAAATTTGGTGAGTCAATCACAATTAGGTTATCCCTGTACATTCAGACTTATGTCATTAAATCTCATACACGCAATATTTTTGTCATAGTGTAATCTAAAACTGTTGGTTGTCCACAGACTATCTTAAGAACAACATTTAATGTCATATTTCTGCTTTTCACAGCAGTCAGTTGCACTGACCTGTGTATCACTGTGTTAACTATTATGGAAAATTAGCAGCTAGAGTATTTAACATCATTAGCCAATTTGCCTCACAACTGATCGACATCCAGGGACTCAGCGATATATCTGCGAACTTACAACACTAGAAACCCGGTTTCGATACTCGTGGTCGCAAAGCATAGATATCCCTTTGTGTAGCTTTGTGCTTAGTTACAAACAAACAACCACAACTGGTCGTTATGCCCTTTTGTATGTACCAAGTCGAATTTTCTTTGATTTTTTTCCCACTAGCCTGTCGGGTTTGAGAATTGAGTCTCAAATATTAAATTGTTACAAGAAGTTTCTGTAAAAACTATACATATTATCATCAGTGGTCAAAAGTCGAATTGCTCTAAGTTTTTTTCTTCTCTTAACGAAAAGGAGTTTTGAATTCACAAGATTAGTTTAATTTGTTTTAATGACTCTCTTCGATTCGGATTCAATGTAAAATGTTTAGAAGGTTTTAACATTAAATCATAACACTTGCATAAGCAACAAAGTAAACTCATATGAACATTTTAAAAGACGTAATTTACACTATTAATACGAATTTAAATTTACTGAAATTACAGTGAGAAAACGTCCTGCCCCTCAGCGGTAAGACTGTGCACTTCTCATGGTAAAAAAACAGATTTCGATATCCGTGTTTGGAACAGAACAAATATTTATTGTGTAGCTTTATGGTTAGATACAAACAAATAAATATTTCTAAGATATCTTATTTTGAAATCAATCATCGATGAAGACAGAAATGACTGGAGACGTTATGTTCCAACATTTGAAAATCTTTTATTGATTTTAAAGCATTCTATAGCATTATTTGTTTTCTTCATGAAATAAATTCCTTATCTAAATATATAAGACTTTTGTCGCTACAGTTAATTTTGTTTTCATGAGTTTATTTTATGTGCAAAATCTTCAAGATACCTGACCTGTGTGTATTTTTGTATAGCAAAGCCACATCGAGCTATCTGCTGACCCCATCGTTGGAAATCTAACCTGTGATTTTAGTGTTGTAAATCTATAAACTTACCACTGAAGCAGCAGGACACCACAACTGAATTTCATATGAAAACAAACAGAACACATTATACAAGAATGTGACATGATGTTTTCCTGATAAACGTTCCTGTGAAACGTTAAAATGTTTAAAATGATAATGAGTATATGTATATGCACAAATAAGCTTTGAACAATGTTTTCTAATTTCGCTACATCAATAATCTCAAAGTCAAAAAAGCATTTGGGATCCTCTGTTTATTTTAAAGCTGTAACAAAAAATTAATACCTGCATTCTCCCTTTCCATTTTAAAACAACAATACTCCCTTACCAACTTTTGTCTCAGGATATCGACTTCCTATCTATTTACCGCATAACAGCAAACTCAGTAGGTCGGAAATGAGCACTGATGTCTATCACAGGTTGTTAGTGAAGAGATACTATGCCCGAGTAACTTCACCCGATCTCTCTCAACCTTAGCTTCCTGGTGTCGAGATTTCACGCATCGATTCCTCGCTACGTAATAAATGTACAATATTTTTTTATAAATATAATTCCTGGTTATGTTTGGAATATGAAACTAATAACATAAAATCGTCAAATTTACAGTCGAATTTTCATTACTTTGAGATCAGGCTTGATAAAACCAATTACATTCAAGTGTATACATTCCAAAGGCTCGAAATGCCTTAGAATTTTGAAACAAGTTTATGTGAAAAAGAAAAGAAAAGGTTTCATCATAAATTTCTGTTTATGGTTAAGGGATATTGTGAGAAAAAAACACACAGAGATGAATGGAAAGTGGATATTTGTAAAAACATTCAGTTTCAGACAAAAAGTAACTATTTTGGAATATTTTCAATTAAAGAAAAGCATAAACGTTATCTTACTAACTTAATTTATAGAAAACGAATTAAAATTAATAAAATAATCTCTTATGTTTCTTCACGCTTACTGAGTCAGTCTTTGTGTTTCTTGTTTGTCATAAAGCCCTAAGCTACACAATGGGCTATCTGCATTCTGCTACCCCTGGATACCAGCTTTGTAATTCTACTGGGGGTGAGGGGCTCGATTGTTATGAGGAAATTAGCAAAGAGAACGTATATTTCGAAGAAGAAAGAGATTAGAGATTACTGTGTGTAATCCATGTTATGTAGCGTAGTGTGAGAAAAAAGGCAAGACAAATCTATTTAGTATAATTAAGGAATAAAGAGAAAATTATTATAACATTCATGGACGTCATTACATTACTCAGTTTATTTGTTTGTTTGTATTTTGGCACAAAGCTACACAATGGCCATCTGTTTGCTCTGCCCATTACTGACACGAAACCTGGATTCTAGGTGGAAGACATGCCGCTGTGCCACTGGAGGCATAATACTGATTCTGATCTATAATTAATACCTAATAAATATTTATCGATTGTAAATTATGACACCTCCAACGTTGGTTTTATTTATAAATAGGGTGTTAAAAGAAAGAGGTTTCAAAAAGCCAATACCCCATTAGAAGAGTATTTCAAAGATTATTGCAGAGGGATTTTAACACAATCCTGATGGTTACCAATAGGCTAATATGAAATATTACTATTTCTTTGTGTAGCAAAACATAGTAAGGACAGACTAAAATAGTATTGGATATAATTTTTTGCCATTTTTTTAAATACCACCTTTCATTTTTCAGATGTATTATTTCATAAGTGTAATCATTCAAGAAAATTGATATGAAAAACTTTCAGAATTTACAAGTTAAAGGTCCGGCATGGCCAGGTGGTTAAGGCACTCGACTCGTAACCTGAAGTTTGTGGGTTGAAATCCCCGTCACACCAAACATGCTCGCCCTTTCAGCCGTGGGAGCGTTATAATGTGACGACCAATCCCACTATTCGTTGGCAAAAGATTAGTCCAAGAGTTGGCGGTGGGTGGTGATGACTAGCTGCCTTCCCTCTAGTCTTACATTGCAAAATTAGGGACGGCTAGCGTAGATAGCCCTCGAGTAGCTTTGCACGAAATTAAAAAAAACATGTAAAACAAATTATATGGGTAATGAAACTTTTATTATTTTGCTGTAAATTGTTTGGAAGTCTTATATTTGAAGATTTTAAAGTTAAAAAAGTTCTAGAGTCACGTAAAGATAATAACTATGAACCAAAACATTGATATCTTCAAGTTTTAGGAAATTTATAGCAATAAAAAAAGCTGGTCAGTTAATTTAATTTTATATACAAACACCTGACTTTTGGAATTTGATTAAAGAAAGTCCTACTGTGTAATACTAACCACAAATTCACACAAAACTTACAGCTTAATCTACCTGTTTGTACATCAGGGCCTTGCAACAGTTATATGAATGTTTATAACGCCAAATTTTATTGTATTTATTGTTATTATTGTATGCTGACCAGGATTATTTCAGTTTCTGTACTGACGCTTCTAATATGGGGATAGTCAAGTCACTGAAAAAAACCCCACAAAAATATCTGAAATTATTACCAAAAGTCAACTAGCAGTATAGATAAGGACTAAAATAACTCAAAAAGTAATTTATGAATTATTGGAAACAGTTCTTTATAGCAAGTTAGCAATAAATAGTTGAAGTGTTAAAGCTATATCTTACAAAGCTCTAAAACTTATAACGATTAGACTGCAATGAATCGCCATCTGGGTAACTTTTCTATAAACAATATTTTCGGCCATACCTCTGATAAATCCTTACCATATTTGATCATCTTAGAAAAGTTACGATGTGCTCAATTTTCTTGTACTATAATTTTTGTGATGTGAGAAAAACTAAAAAAAAGAATTTGGACCATCTTCGTTATTAGAGGATGACCAGAAACCCATTTGAAGTAAAAATGTGACCAAAGAAGGTTAAAACGTTGGTCACTGCTTTATTAGTAAAAGTATTAATACCCATACCAGCCGTCCTGAAATAGAGAATGTTGTGTAGGTGGTAGCCTTTTACGCCTTGACTTCAATTAAATAACTTCAGTTTCTGATATTTGTTTCGAAACTCTCACAAGCCATTTAACCTTGTCCTTTCGTCATGCATGACTGCTAAGTACGAATGATATATATATATATATATATGCCTAATACAATATAACCAAAAGACCTGTGAAATGAATTCCAGTGCATTATAACTGCTCTTGTAATTTAAAAGGAACTATTCAAACATTTTTAACAATGAAGTTTGTTTCAAAACGTATAAAGTAAATAACACAGTTAAAGTTAAACACACTTACCAGTAAGATGTAGTAAATTTGCCTTTGCAGCGGAATCGACCAAGAATAGAATGCTATGTTGCTACGCAACCATGATCCGGCTTTGACAAGATTATTCAGGTGCGCAACTTGACACGGACTACGAAACGTCTCAGTAGTTACGGAGATAACGATTCATCGATTATCAATGTTAGCATGTAAAAACCTTGTGCTGTATTATACTTGTGTAACAAATAATGAGCATTTTGTGGTACTTTATAAATATGTAATAACTGACGCATAAGAGGATCTAACAATTAAGTTGTCAATTTGATTTTATTCTATTAGTGTTTTGATCGATAATTTGCATTAGTCACAAAACATGTTTCAGGCTGTAATCAGCCTTAGATGTTCCAACCAGCGAATCTCCATTGCATTTTTTTTTATTATTTTCAGGTTTAAGAAGTGATTATCACAGCCAATGGATTATACTGTTTCAAACAGAGATCATCAGAATGTATAACTTGGTATGAAAATGTGAAAGTAACCTGTCTAAATACTTATAGTCGACTCCTATTCTGAGTTGTTGCTTTATATGATAAATAAACACGTATCCATCCGGCCACTGGACTGTTTATATTAATAAACAAACACGAAACCATCTGTCCACTGCACTTTTTATAATAATAAACAAACACGAAACCATCTGTCCACTGCACTTTTTATAATAATAAACAAACACGAAACCATCTGTCCACTGCACTTTTTATAATAATAAATAAACACGAAACCATCTGGCTACTGGACTGTTTAATAGTAATGAATAAAGTTGCTGAAGAGTCTAAACATAACCGTTTTAAACAATAATCAAAATAAAAGAAAGCTTTGTTTGTTAAGCTCAAAGCTACACAATGAGCTATTTATGATGTGTCCATCACAGTTATTGAGACCACATTATGAACGTTATGATCCTTTAGACTTACCTATGAGCTACTAGTGGGCATAAAATATTGGATTGAGTTATCAGAGCATATATTCCTTTTTTATTCCATAACATTTTTTATAAACATGACAAATCCTTCACAGTTTAGACGCTTATTAAATATGAAACGTTTTTTGTTATTCGTCTTGAGTATTAAAAACAAACGTATGGGAATAATGTATTACGTGATTATATAAGAGTGTTCTTATACATGGATATGTATGTAAATATAAAGAGATATAAATATATGGAGATATTATTTACTAAACTTAAATTATGTTTATTGTTCGTTGCTAGGACTTTATATTAAATTCTTCAGTTCATAGGTCACTCCCTATCTGGCTTCCTGAAAGCACAAAACCCTAAAAGTAGTATTGAAACCAGTCAGAATATATATTGAAAATAAAATGTATCCTGTTTTAATACGTATTTGAGAATAACAATGTTCAAACTTCAGTCACATTCGGCCCGTCATGGCCAGGTAGTTAAGGCACTCGACTGGTAATCTGAGGGTCGCGGGTTCAAATACCCGTCACACCAAACATACTCGCCGATTCAGCCGTGGGGGCGTTATGATATCACAGTCGATCCCTCTATTCGTTGGTAAAAGAGTAGCCCAAGAGATGGCGGTGGGTGGTGATGAGTAACTGCCTTCCCTCTAGTCTTACACTGCTAAATTAGGGACGGCTAGCACAGATAGTCCTCGAGTAGCTTTGCGAGAAATTCAAAACAAACAAACAAGTAACCCTTTGTTCGTTTATTTAACTTAGACTCTTATTTCACTTTAATATTTCAACATCATACTTTTCTAAATAATAACATTCAATCAGAGTAAGTAAATATTCAGAGTAAAACGCAAAATCAACCCAGTCTTGAGTATAGCTGATTAAATATACTTTTCTTAGATTTCTATTTATAAATATCAGAATCCATTGGTATACCAATTGTGTACTCACTCTATGACGACATTTTTGGCCTTAATCTCATTATGTTTCCTAAGTTTTGTTTGCGTAATAACAAACAATAAGTCAGAATAAAATGTAATTTGTATTCTATATAATGACTTCTATCACTAATACTGTTTATAAAAATAACTATAAATTAATGACACAAAGTTTGTGGTGAGTAATTGTTTGTTTTGTTCTGAATTTTGCGCAAAGCTAATCGAGGGCTATATGCGCTAGCTGTCCCTAATTTAGCAATGTAAAACTAGAGGAAAGGCAACTAGTTATCACAACCCACCGCCCACTCTTGTGCTACCCTTTTACCAACGAATACTGGGATTGACCGTCACATTATAACGTCCCCACGACTGAAAGGCCGAGCATGTTTGGTGCGACGGGGATTCGAACCCGCAAATTACGAGTAAAATATCTTACCCCCTTGGGCATGCCGGGCCGTGGGTAATTGACTAGCTTTTCTCCCTCATGTCTACTAGTTGAAAGTTCAGGATAATTAGAGCAGCTAGATCGCGAAAAGATGAAACAAACAAACAATTTTTTAAAAGTTTTAATGCTTTTTATTTCAAGCACATAAAGTTATTTCGTGATTTCTAATCTTAACAATTATTTTATACAGAAAGCTATTTTTAAATCAACAATATCAAAATAATCGTCTTTATGGCATCTTTCGTGGAAAACAACTTATTTTTAATGACGTCTTTTTGACGTCATTTGTGGCACGGTTTTGAACTTAAATGCACCAAAACTAATTACTTCAAAAATCGATGACCAATATGGTACAACCAAGATCGAAAAAAATTAAAAAATAGATGAAATCGTTTGCAATAACTTGGAACTTATTCAACAGATAGTTAAAATGCTATTTCAGACAAGAAATAATATTTAGATCGAAATAATACTTTTTCAAAATAGTTTAGAAGCATAAATACGATTTATGTCAAATAGAATTCAGGAAATATTTTTTTTAAACACAAAAAAACATTTCACATTTTTATTTGGTATGTTTACGACATGAGTTCAGTTATCAAATTTAGTTAGCAGAAATAAAACAAAAATAGTTCACGTTCATTGTCAGAAATATATATACTGTTAAAGATTCATGTTTTTTTATCAAATATAATACGCCATAAAAATAACTTATAAATTAACTGGAACAAAGAAATGAAACCGTAACTATAAAATTAGTTCGATATATCCAAAATATGTAATTGTCTCAGAATCAGGATCACAGCACGTTCGGACAAATAAGGATAAGTTATGGCGAAGAGCATCGAACAATTATGTGATAATTTAGGAGAGGCAAGACATATTGAATCTGTTGTTCTTCTACCTAAAAAATCAAAGGCCCGGCATGGCCCGGTTATTAGGGGGATCAATTTGTAATATGAAGGTCGAGAATTCGAATCCCCGTCGCACCAAGCATGCTCGCCCTTTCGGTCGTGGGGGCGTTATATTGTGACGGTGAATCCCAGTATTCGTTAGTAAAAAGGTAGCCCAAGAGTGGGCGGTGGGTTGTGATAACTAGTTGCCTTTACTCTAGTTTTACATTGCTAAATTAGGGACAGCTAGCGCTGATAGCTCTCGTGTAGCTTGCCCGAATTTAACAAAGAAACTGAAAAGCAAACAAAGGTTTAACGACTAATCTCGACGAAAGATAAAGAATCCCACGTTCTTATAAATGTATTAAAAATAATGTTATTACTTAGTAATTTCAGTGGAGTATTATAAGATTTATTTTCTCTCAACATGGGCACATACGTGCGCGTCTGATTGTTCTTATAACTGGAGACAATAATTGAAATGAAAAAAACTTATTCATCTTACCTAAAATATTTAGTTTCAACTGATATTAGATAAGAACTCCATACAGACTTAGTATTCAATAAAACATCTTACATTTAACTAAAAGTCCAATATTCTAAGTGAAAATAAGCGCTCCCAGTGGCATAGTTTTTTTGAAATTTCGCGCAAAGTTACACGAGGGCAATCTGTGCTAGTCGTCCCAAATTTAGTCGTGTAAGATAAGATGGGAGGCAGCCAGTTATCACCTTCCACCGCCAACTCTTGCGACTGACCACAACATTATAACGCCCACACAGCTGGGAAGACATATTTAGTGTGACGGGGATTCAAACCCGCGACCGGCTGAATATAATTCGAGTGCATTAACCATTTGACCATGCCGGACCAGGCAGAGTGGTATGTCTGCGCACTTACAACGTTAAAATCCAGGTTTTGATACTTGTGGTGGGAAGAGCACAGTTAGCTCATTTTGTAGCTTTGAGCTTAATTACAAGTCTAATTGAAAATACATGCACTTTTTTCATGTTGTTGTTGTTTCGAATTAAGCACAAAGCTACACAATGGGCTATCTGTGCTCTGCCCACCACGGGTATCGAAACCCGAATTTTAGCGTGTAAGTCCGCAGACATGCCGCTGAGCCACTGGGGAGCGCACTTTTTTCACTTTTCGAAAGAAATTAAACTTGTACTTACGCGTGTGCTTAATTACAAAACAGTTATAATTTGTTTGTAGATTAAATGAGAAAACATTGTGATAGCTTTTGTAAATAAATGATTTGAAGTAATAAGAAAATGAAATCCTCTTCTTTACTTGTTAGACAGGTTATTCTAATGGTATATTAGTTGATTTTGACTAGAAAAAACGTCTTTAGAAAATATCTTTACAGAGTTAGTGAAAAATACGTCCACTTCTGAACTACTATCTAGATGATCAGAAGATTCACCCTTTTATCAACACGGCCGACATGGCCAGGTAGTTAAGGCACTCGACTCGTACTCTGAGGGTCACGGGTTCGAATACAAGTCATACCAAACATTCTCGCCATTTCAGCTGTGGGGGTGTTATAATGTGATGATCAATCCCAATATTCGTACGCAAAAAGAGTAGCCCAAGAGTTGGCGGTGGGTAGTGGTGGCTGGCTGCTTTACCTTTAATTTTACACTGCTAAATTAGGGATGGCTAGCGCAGATAGTCCTCGTGTAGCTTTGCGCGAAATTCAAAACAAACCAGAATCTATCAACACTTTTTCTCATAACTTCACACTCACTGTATTCACATCATAATCATATCTCACCCATTGTACCTGCGTTGTCTATGCTTGTACTGAGTTGCTATCAAGGTTATTTGATCCGGAAAGGCAATATCGCAATTTCATATGACAGACAGTCATATCCATTATTTCCGTTCTTTCTTTTTGGATCCACTCTTTAAACTGGTATTGTTAATTTTAGTCATCTAAGATATCTAGAAGTTCAAATTAACTTCCTCACACACTCAAGATCGAAGGAGTTGCTTATTTGACTTTTAAGTCCGGAGAAAACGGAACATTGAGATCAGAGCAAACTCAACAAATATATGTAGTAATGTTATTAATCAGTGATGTCCTCTTATCTCCCTGATAAATAGCAATTACAATAAACTTAGAATCAGTTTAATTCCATGTAGACTCATTAAACATATTTTGATGCTCTGATTATTAACCATCTTAATTCTTATGTTTTCCTCCGATCCATCTTCACCAAAATACCAACCTGTACCTCCTAGGATCTTCAAGCTTCTTGAGGAATTTTTGGACGAAAATTTCGAGATCTATGAGGTTACCCAACTGACAAATGAAAGCATTCTGGTAATTGTAAGATATTATTTTATAACATTCCTTTGGTCAGAAGCAACTGATAATTCCATTCATAGACTTTTCTCCATATCTTCAAGCCGTACAAACAAATAAGAAAAGATCCTGTAGGAAACAACAGGTCAAAGCGACTCGTTGGTAGTGAAAAATGTTATATTGATAGAAAAAAAATTTGAGTCATCAGACCCAAGGAAGAAAACCTGATTACAACTAAGTCAAACATTTTTAAATAAAAATGCTATTATCTCTCTTTGTTTTGGAAATAATGTCTTTTCGTCGGTTTTCTACTACATCTAAAAAAGGTACTTGTGGCCAAGTGATAAGAGTTTCAAGAACTGTGGATCCAAAGATACAGGGTTCGCTTTCCATTTCCACAAAAATACGCTTCACACTCTGTGGCCATGGAAGAGCTTTAAGATTGACAGTCAAATTCTACCAATCGATCATACAAGAGCAACATAAGAGTTAATGATTGTTGCTGTGAAATAGCAGTTATCTGTCCTAAAAGAAACTGTTCAAAATGTATTATTCATATAAAAGTATTTTTATGTGTAATTATCAATAGTTATGTCTATGAAAAATACATTTATGACAATATAAGGATGATTCGCTTGGCAGAATAAGTTATTTTTAAAGTCACAAAATGTTTTAAGTGGATCGTAACGAATTCTTTTTTCAATGACCTCTGATATATATATATATATATATATAATTTGTTTTGCTTTTATTTTCACGCAAAGCTATACGGGATCTCTCTACGTTAGGCGTCTCTAATTTAGCTGTCTTATCTCCAGTCTTCCACTGAGTCAATAACATTATGCCACCATTAATCTTAGACGGGAAAAGAACCGTGAAATTTTCCTTATAGGGGAAATTTATTTATCCTTGATAAGACTTTATTATTATTCCTTTTCATAACAAAGATATCTGTCAGATATAAAAGATTGTTTATCTGTGATGACGAGAAAATCCACTTGTAGAGAAATATATACATGCAAAAACGGCTGGTATGAATAGAGAAAACTCCATGTAGAGGAGCGAACAACTTTTCGATCTTCTTAGGTCATCGTCAGGTTCACAAAGAAAGAAAGAGATAACTAACCGATAGCTGACCACAAGTTTGAAGTCGGTTGTGTAATTGATTGTAGGAATGCAGAGGGCGTGCTCAGATGTTTGATTATATGTTAAAATATATACGTGTTTCTTTCTTTGGTTTATTTTGGGCTTGAGTTGTTGTATAAGCAAGACTTCTTTAATTTTACGTTTGTTTATGTTTGTTTCTTTATTTAGTATTTAAGTGTTTTCTATGATTTGTTGTGTTTATTTGATTTTCAGTGTTTGAAAACCTGTGAAGGCGACTCTTTATATTCTTTGAATCCAATATAGAAGTCGTGGAAGTTTTCACATTGTATTTTATAAATAATGTTGGTGTGGTGTTTGTCAGTGTAGGTTTTACACAGAATAGACCTTAGTTTTGTACCTGGTTTTTGGTATTAACTGGAGTGTCATATTTTGTTACTAGTTTTTGTCAAATTTTGGTTATTTTTTTGCTGATGTCAGGAATATATGGTGTGCAGCAGTATTTGGTTTCGTTATTTTCTAAATCGTGAGATATATTTACTTTTATTAGTTGATTTTGCTTTATGTCTAGGTGTGTGTGTATAATGTTTTCTACTGTTTATGGAGGAAACTTATTGATGTTGATTAAGTATTGTTTTATTTTGTCTTGTTAGTCGTTAATTTTATCTGGTAAGCAGAGTTTTATGGCTGTGCTTATTTGGTTTTTAGTATGTTTTTAGGTTTTTGTTTTGTTTCATGTGCCAAGTCCCAAGGAATGTATAGTCCAGTATGGATGATTTTTCGATGGATTTCTGTTTTAAAATGTGTGTCGGTTCTTGTAATTTTGAGATTGAGAAATAATATTTGATTGCTTTCTTCCTGTTCACATGTAAAGTTAATGTTGGGATGTATAGCGTTAATGTGATTGAAAAATTAAGTGTGTGTTCTGTAGACGTGAATCCCGCAATCCTGTCGTCTACATATCCGTACCAATATAGTGGTGGACGTAATGCTGTGTTAATTGCTTGTGTTTCAACTTGTGTCGTAAAAATACTGACTAGAACTAGTCATACTGGATTGCCCATGCTTAAGCCATTTGTTTGTATATAGTTGTGGTTGTTGAACTTGAAGTTTGTCTTTACTCAATTACACAATCGCCTTAAAACTTGTGGTCAGCTATTGGTTAGTTACCTCTTTCTTTCTTTGTAAACCTGACGATGACCGAAGAAGTTCGAAAAGTTGTTCGCTCCTCTACATAGAGTTTTCTTTAACCATACCAGCCGTTTTTACATATAAAATATTGTTTAGTGTAGGTATTATTAATTTATTTATTTGTGAGTTAATATTTTATTAGTCTTTATTGTGTTTTTTATGATAACAGATTTAAAAACAAATTATTATCAGAAGTGTTTGCAAGCTATTGATGTCGAGACTGCGAAGATTTATAGAACGCCACAGCGAAAGCTATTAAAAATGGCCACCAGACTAGAGACCAGATAGCGTGAAAAGAGCTGAAAGTGAAGCCGAGTGGAAGAGAATTTTGGTCGTAAAAAGTAATAAAATGTAAAGTTAACTGTCATAGGAGTGAATAGTCTAACGGTTGATATGTTAAAGTGAAATTAACAGTTTTCTGACATATTAGAATAATACTTTATTTCATTAAAGGGTGTTCTAAAGTAATTGAACCAATGTGAGTAGACTTTGACAAAAGGCAGACAATGTTTAGAAACACGAAAAATGAATAGACGATATTTGATGTAGAGGATGCAACCATTGTAACTCAACTACAGCGTAAGTAAACTATACGTGAATTTTATGACAATAGAAATAGAGAAATAATAGTTTGGCATTTCAACTAGATTTAAAAGCAAGTGAATAGGCTTGAGTAAGCTGTTAACAGCAAGAAAGGAACTATATAGTATTTAAGATACAGCTATGACCTCCATAATGTAAGACATTTTGTACATACGTTTCACTTGTTTCTAATATATATATTATTTTAAAACAAACGGAGTTAGTGCTGTCCGTTTATTATTTTAATTTATCGCCAACAAATCACAGACACCTACTGTAGAAGAATTATTAGCTCGACACACCCAAACACTTACTTTAATACATTCTATTAAAAAGTAAGTTTCTGTCAATAACAATAATTTTTATTTAGTTCTAAAAAATAATTTATATATAAATATATAAATGCAAAAATATTGTTTGAACAATTAGATAGATATTTCCATCAAAATAAAGGACTGTCGTTAAAAACAACAAGTTCAAGCTCGTAAGATCCCCGCTGGGACACCGGTAAGTTTTCGAACTTACAAAGCTAAAATCAGAGGATGGATTCCCCTCGGTGGACACAGCAGATAGCCCAATGTGGTTTTGTTATAAGAAAACACACCTTAACGTTTACAACGGCTTAGCGGTATGTCTTCGGACTTACAATGCTAGAAACCGAGTTTCGATGGGTGAGCACAGATAAGCCATTGTATAGCTTTGTGCTCAACTATAAACAATAACAAAAGAAAAATTGCATAAACTGAAAAAGATAACCAGAGCATAGGTCTATAATGTGATTTGACTGTCATTTTTATAACGCACTTCCAGCTCTAAAGTGCGGAGAAAGATTTTATTTTGATAGTGAAGAACAGTGACCACTGGGACATTTTCGGCTTCATCGTTATGGAAACTGTGTAGAAAGTACATTGAAATATTTGCAATTTGATAAATTTACATGTAATAGTAGTAGTAAGCCTACTATGCGTGATTTACCTAGTAATGCTTATATATGTAGTTAATCATATATTTCTACAGTGATATTTGTACACTAACCAATACAATGAATGGTAAAATTTACAATACACAACTGTTAATTAGGTATGTTACAATGTTTTAGAATATCATGTTTTATTATTATTAAATGTTTAACAAAAAGTATTATAATATTATATCAATGATCACATGAACTACGTACGTATTGTTGAATCAGCAGCAACTTCTCTTTTTGGATTATTACATCAGCAAGATAGCTGAATGTTGGGAACTTAATATTTCAGTACAAAAGTTGAGTGTGTTATGTTGCAAAGATAATGGAACATCACGGCTTCCATTACAGCTACTGCGCCGTGACCGGTCATGCTCTATCTGTTGCCAATAGTCTCTCAGCGTATATTTCATAGTAGAAGGTTTTGCCACAAGTCTGTTATATCTACAGCATACCATTCCTCTTTGCTGGCTTTCAATAATTCCAACAATCGATCCCACAGAAATTCATAAACAATGAATAATGTGAGTTAACCAGTATCTCCATACGTTATAAAATGAATACTAGGTTTATTCCAAAGCTGTTTGAAGCATGAAGCACTTGAACGAACATGTTGTAGAAGTAAAGGCATGTGCACTGTTGCTTGTCTAGACGGAGGTTTATCGTTATTGTGTTGAGTATTGTTTTTGCTTTGATCACAGGAACGACTTTTGTTTCTGACTTTTACAATGTAGATTTTCAACTATTAAACCAGTCTATATTTTATTCAGCCTGACTTATTGCAAGTCTTTTTATAGATGGGCCTGAGACCTCAAGCACATCCATATTCTTTTTGTTTTATAGAGTCATTAGGTACAAGAGATATCCTTGTCTTGAAAATTCTAGATCCCTAATCTAAATAAATATTTATGAGGTTAGTGTCTGGGTCCGGCATGGCCACATGGCTAAGACACTCCACTTATAATCTGAGAATCGCTGGTTCGAATCCCCGTTACACCAAGCATTCTCGCCCTTTCAGCCGTGGGGGCGTTATAATGTGACGGTCAATCCCACTATTCGTTGGTAAAAGAGTAGCCTAAGAGTTGGCGGTGGATTGTCATGACTAGTTGCCTTCCCTCTAGTTTTACACTACTAAATTAGGGACGGCTAGTGCAGAGAGCCCTTGAGTAACTTTGAGCGGAATTCAAACCAAACCTTAATGTTTGAATATTTTTTATCGGAAATGGCTGATGGGCATATTCAAAATCGTTTTAATATGACGTCCTCAGTCTCTCTGTGTTTTTAAATTTGTATTGAGTAAATATATTGGCACTTGTGTCTATGCAAATACGTCACTTAAAATATTTTGTATTTCTATGTTGTAATATTATACATGGTTTGTTAAAATTCAGAAAAGTGAAAGTGCTGAGTAAAGTAATGAATAATAAATTGAGTTTCTCCTGATTCAGTTATGGACAAATATGAAACTAGTGTAGCTGTAGATTGTGCCTTGTTAAACGTAATAATAAAACTTTTACGCTGTTTGTAACTAGGCACATATTACAATATTGGCATCGTTTATATATTAATAAATATATTCGTCGCGTAAACAAATATAATTACCGTTTCTGTCCCTTATACAAATACCCTAAAATAGATTACATGTATCTAGAGTTACAAGTATGTATTACACATTCACGAAAATCAATTTGCTGCATCATTTCTACCAAAATTTACACGAAAAAACAACACTTTTGTAGAAATCATTTTTATTATTCACGCATTATACAGAAAAAAAACTTAAACAACACATCAAACAAACGTCTTAGCTCTGATCTTATAAGTAAATTTTATTCAATACGGTTTACAATGGAGAACAAGCATAGACGCTTAAACACAACTTTCGATGTTGACTGGAAACTGCTGGCAGCTTGTGAAATCTACACATACTTTTGAAACTTTACCTCGACATGAATATTGTTATTATCTTTTTGGTTTTAATCTAAATTATAAAACCAAACACAAGCCGATCAGCTCGAAATGAAATTGTCGCCATTGAAATTTTTTTATATAATTTCACGCAAAGCTACACGAGGGCTATCTGCGCTAGCTGTCTCAAATTTAGAAGTGTAAGACTAGAGGGAAGGAAACTAGTCATCAACCCCACCGTCAAATGTTGGGCTACTCCCTCACCAATGAATAGTGAGACTGACCGTCATATTATGATGCTTCCACGACTGAAAGAGTGAACATGTTTAATGCGACGGGGATTCGAACTCGCGACTCTCAGATTAGGAGTCGAGTGCCT
Organism: Carcinoscorpius rotundicauda; assembly: GCA_011833715.1. Lineage (NCBI taxonomy): Eukaryota > Metazoa > Arthropoda > Merostomata > Xiphosura > Limulidae > Carcinoscorpius > Carcinoscorpius rotundicauda. The sequence continues at coordinate 58,136,140 of CM022395.1, forward strand.
TCATTCCCCTGGTCATGCCGGCCTCATTGAAAAAACAAATTATTTTAGAACAAGAACATTTAATTTAATCCGAGTACATTTAGTCAAACTTTGTAACTGATACCTTTACCTGATTTATTTATCCTTTTTATTTGGTGTTTTTAAAACACGTAAGTATAATGCATATATATATATATATATATTGTTTATATTTAAAACCTGAACTTTTCGTTATCACCGGTAGGAGTTCCTTTGTTTAATTAATATATTTTTCTACTTCGACTGCCTACATTTAATAAAACTAATGATTCCTTACCAACAAGGAAACTGAGATTTAGCAGTAACTTTTTTAGTTCAGAATCATTGCAAGCGCCTGGTCATAACATTGTATCAAAGAAAAAAACTTTAAATTGTACCATAACCTTCCCCAACGAGAGTTTATACTCAACTAAAAGTATCAAGTTAGTTTCCCATACATTAATAAATAATATGTGTTCGGCAAAATTGTGCTTGGGATACCAACAGCAGAAACACGAGAAACCTAGTTTACTGTCTAGCAGATATTAATAATCCAAAGTATAATATATATATATATACATTTTGTTTTTTAAATATATAAGGATGCATTCCCTCCTAATGGCACAGTAGTATGTCTTCGGACTCACACTGCTAAAAACCGGGTTGCTATACTCGTGGTGAGCATAACACAGCTCGGCTCTTGTGTACCTTTGTGCTCTAGTTACAAACAAACAAAATCTAGTTATGTATTATCTCTATCTACTCACTTCCGTGACATTTCCTCTAGTCAACAAACATAAACCTCCCAATCTTAGGATGTATATATGATGATTTGAATATTATTAATCTGATAGTAATTTCGTCGTACATTTCTAAAACAGTACATTGCTTTAAACAATTCTTCTTCGAGACTCTCTGTAGCTTACATATGATATTTAGAGAAAGAGGCTCTTATTGGAGAACTGTATAGTCATCGATGTTTTCTTCTAAAACTTGTCTTTGACTTGCTGGCGATAAACTTCCTGACTTTCCTGGTGTGCCTGTAAATGGTTCGTTTTGTCTTCCTTAATCTCATCTTGAAACTACCTGAAAGTCTTTTCTTGTGGTTCCTTAGCTGGAATTTCTTTGTTTTTACGACTTTCTTCAAATTCTGCAAAACAACACCAAAACAGTTGGTTTCTTCACAATCCTCTAAAAACAAACAAACACAATATAATACAAGAGTAGCACTATGTGACACTTAAAATAATCCACTTTTTGTTTCTTTTCAAAACACCCGTAGCATTTAGAAAGTTGATATAGACTAACCAATCAATGTTGGGAACAATGTTATTAAACCCTTCCATAATGTATCTTTATTCAGACACATTGAAATAAATTTCTATATTTTTGTTCAGGTGTTCAGAATTTAGTTAGTCAGCGCCCTTTTAGCCAGTATATATGAAGAATCCAAACTTATGCTAATCTTCTAACTAAAACAAAAATTACATGCCATGACACCATTGTTTTATAAGACTGATATTTGTTTGACCCTGTTTTTGTAGCAAGTCTTCCTACAGTGAAGATGTACTCGTTTCAGGTAATGATACAGGATATTGTATTTGTTAGTATGAGTTCGGAATTTATCACCTTGGAAATTATTTTAATTTACGAAATATAAACTTATGGGGTATCGCACTTTGAAGCTGTCATTCGGAATCAATAACACGGCATATTTTTATTATTCCTTTAACCTTCTTTATCTAATATAGATGTATTCCTTGGGATTCAGCAGATAGAGTTTCTAAACGTAGGTTTGAGTGCGTTATATTAAAACGATTTTAAATACAGAAATCAAGAAGTTACGTGAAATTACAACCGAAATAAAGTCGTGGTGGAGTGGTATCTTTCTGAACTACAGTTTGACTTTTTGACATTTTCTAGGTAGTGTGATATCACACATATTTGACAGTTTTGGGAAGAATATGTAACATTTTTCATTACAAAATATGCATACACGATGCGTTGAGATCGGAAATTTCAAACTTCCAAAATAGGAATTTCTCTCGCGCTTGGCATCATTGGAAAGAAAAGGAATATGGGTTAACTGGAAGCACTATCCAGTAAGAGACCTGTAGTATCTGTACCTCATTTGTGGTAAGCAAAGTACGATGTTCTTTTTACTGGTGATAATCCACGAACAAAAATTCAGTGGAAAAAGCTGCCTTCTTACTCTAGACACAATACACAATGAAATCAAGAATAATATCGATTTGGAAAATCGACGTAAGTCACATGTACACATGTTGCTTCCACAGCATGCTCATTCAAACTTAACAGATTTCAAAAAGCTAAATAATGAAATGGGTATTCTATAGAAAATATTCAAATCACCAGATGCAGCACCATTGTTGTCCTCTTATACAAGATGGATAACACTTTGGAAGTATGGTACAAATACAATAATCTTACTAAGGAGTCTTTTGCAATGTAAAATACTCTGCAGGACCAGTGATGATATCCACGGTACTTATAAAAAGCATGACTGGACTTGGTCTAATTCACGCGACCACTAACAATTTGAAATTGATTTTGATCATACGCTTGAGTCATATATTATCTAATATTTAAAATAATATGTTAATTGATAAAAACAACAACGCAGAGAATAACCCTTTCCTCCTTATGAACAATATTACTGACTTTGTTTTTGAGCTTCAAAATACTAATCATATTCAAGGTTGTGTTCAGGGTAAGGAAAATGGGTGCAATTATCTCCGGTTCTCCACGATTAAAACGGCGTCCAACGAAGAGAAAAACTTGGATAATCAATTTTTTGTCTTATTGAAAAACAGTTGTTTATTCTTAAATTTCGTACAAAGCTACACGAGGGATATCTTCGCTAGCAGTCCCGAATTTAGCAGTGTAAACCTAGAGGGAAGGCAGCTAGTCATCACCACCCACCGTCAACTCTTGGGTTACGCTTTTACCAACGAATAGTGGGATTGGCCGTGACTTTATAACGCCCCCACGGCTAAAAGGTCAAGCATATTTTGGGCGACGAGGATTAGAGCCCGCGAACCTCGGATTACGAGTCGAATGCTTTAACCACCTGGCCAAGCCGGGCTACCATATGCTTGCAACTCTGTCAGTATAATAAGAGAGGGTTTAGCTGTTTCATATTAACTATTATTTTGTAATTTTGTATTAACATGTTTTTACAGTCCATTATTTCATTAATATACGCTCTGTATTTAACTGAACAAATTCACTGTCTTACTTTACGTTTATTAGAAATATTATAATTAATGTTTTCTATGTTATCTACTTATAGATGATATTACATCGTATTTGACTTATTTGTGAGACTAAAATCTACTTCTGAAATTTCCACTTGGGTGCTGAGGCTCAAAATCTGATCCTGTATGTTTATTCTTAACGTAGGAATTATAAAAATAAAACTCTGATACCCCAAAAAATCCAGAAGCCGGAATTCAGTATCAACCACGTCCTTTTTAGTGCTTATATCTTCCGCTAAGATTCTCTCCAAAACATCCTAAGTTGTTTGAAACTTTTCATATAGAGACCTTAAACTTGCCTGCGTTCATTCAAAATTCCAACAAAAATAATCGTATTTGTTTAAATATCAATGTTTATGGTGTTAAATGTCTAATTTATTATTACATTACTTGACTATATACTAGTTATAAAGTACTCAAAGTATGCGATTGGTGAGATTGTAATAGATTACTTAATGACAAGTGTAAAATAGAGTTTCGTTTCTTTGCTACATTTTTTAGACCTAAGAAGAACATTTCACGAATTTACATAATTTCAACGTTAAAATACTCTGAGCTTTTTCATTTTGAATTTTATTTCATATTAATGTTCCCTTCAATCCTATATTCTAACAAAATGACTGGATTATACTGTTACATTTTCCATAACATTTCAAAACTTAATTTCACCTCACTTTCCTTGTTTCAAATGATTTGAATGTAAAGTTTATCTGTATATAAAAAGTAAATTCAGTTTTTCAAATACGATTTAAAATGAAATGTTTTGTAAATAACTATTTTCAGCAAAAATCTGATTCAATTAATCTGAATCTTCTGAAACAAAAACCGAACAATTTTCGCAGCGAGGATATTTATATTTATCATAATTTATTTGCAGTTAAGAGCAGAGCTACCTAAGATTATATGTGATTTGCCCACCATGGATATTAAAACCTTTCAGCCGTGGGAGCATTATAACGTGATGGTCAATCCCACTATTCATTGGTAAAAGAGTAACCCAAGAATTAGCGGTGGGTGGTGATGACTAGTTTCCTTCTCTTTAGTCTTACACTGCTATACGACGGATTAGGAACGGCTAGCGCCACTGCTATACGACGGATTAGGAACGGCTAGCGCCACTGCTATACGACGTATTAGGAACGGCTCGCGCAAATAGTTTTACGCGAAATTAAAAAACAACAACATAAAACCAACTTTTTTTTCGATGTGGGCTTTTTGATTATTTGTTTGATATTCGTACAAAGCTAATTTAACTAAACCGCTAATCTTTAGTTAACTTGATTATGATGACTTTTTTAGGACTGGAAAGTCCACTTTCTTCACCACAGTCTTCGCTTTACGACAGAAAGAATTGCTCCCGATGGGCGTGGAGTTTCAAAGTCCATGGGTTCATCTCCGTGATGGCCTGGCATGGCCAAGCGCGTAAGGCGTGCGACTCGTAATTCGAGAGTCGAGGGTTCGCGCCCACGTCGCGCTAAACATGCTCGCCCTCCCAGCCGTGGGGGTGTATAATGTGATGGTCCATCCCACTATTCGTTGGTTAAAGAGTAGCCCAAGAGTTGGCGGTAGGTGGTGATGACTAGCTGCCTTCCCTCTAGTCTTACACTGCTAAATTAGGGAAGGCTAGCACAGATAACCCTCGAGTGGCTTTGTGCGAAATTCCAAAACAAACAAACAAACAAAGAAATCTCCGTGATGCGAATTGTTTCGTTCATTGTGAACAATATAGATTCCTATATTTGAAACTACATCTTCTGGTTTAACATCTGGATGCACAAACAATTCTGCAGGTTACTAGAGACTTTTGTTTGTAAGATAGTCATAGTTCTACAACAACCCTGACATCCGTAGCAAAATGTTATAGCTAAGCTACAGGTATATTCATAATATGAAAATGACTCTCTGTGTAATCTCTATACTTTTTTAACTACCTTACATAGAATATGTACAACTGATGAAATATGATTTAAATTAATAATGATTACGCGATATTTTGTGATATAATTAGTTGCACTGTATATTCGGAGAGATATCTAGTTCTTCAAATTGACAAAATACATTCATATAAAACATTTCTCTTTGGGTACAACATGAGATTATTTATTAGAGATTTTAAATAACAGGTATGTGCAAAAAATAAAAAAGAACTTTGTTTTCCAAGCGGAAAACAACACAATGGGCTATCCGCACTCTCTCAACTGCGGAGAATAGAACCATGTATTATGTCATTATATGTCCGTAAACTTTCCACTGACCTACTATAGAAAGTAAAAAAAGAATAAGTCCTGATGCTCAGAAAGATTTTTTGAAACGTTATTATTTTTATTGGTCCGGCATGGCCAAGCGCGTTAAGGCGTGCGACTCGTAGTCCGAGGGTCGCGGGTTCGCACCCACGTCGCGCTAAACATGCTCGCCCTTTCAGCCGCGGAAGCGTTATAAAGTGACGGTCAATCCCACTATTCGTTGGTGAAAGAGTAGCCCAAGAGTTGGCGGTGGGTGGTGATGACTAGTTTCCTTCCCTCTAGTCTTACACTGCTAAATTAGGGACGGCTAGCACAGATAGCCCTCGAGTAGCTTTGTGCGATATTCAAAAACAAACAAATAAATTTCTTTTATTTAGAGCTGTTTAAAATCCATAATGGAGAAAAGCTACAGCAGTACGAAAGTAAAACACAGCTTAGTTTTATCAAATCTACTTTAAATAGTTCATTTTTTTGCACTTTCAGCGATTAACCAGGTAGTTAGAAAAAGTTTCGATTCAAAAGACTTGCACTAAAACGTATTAGTGATGTTCCTATCTATCTAACTGTCGGTTTTATACTGATTTTCGGAACATTCAATTCACAACCTAGAGCGAGCTTCTTATCACCGAACATGTTCAATTTTGTGGACATGGAGGCATCAAATGGTAAGTGTCAATTAAACTATTTGTTGCTAAATATAGTACAAGATTTTACAGTTGGTGGTATTGACTGTCGTTTCTCTATCTGATAACTTTGAAATAAGGGACGGCTGGCTCAGACAGTCCTCTAGTACCTTTGTGCGAAATTAAGCAACAAAATATCTTTACGCTGATCTCTTCTTAAGTATTATATTACAGAAAATATTTTACCATAGCGAAGTTGTAATAATTATGATTCTTAAACCGTAGATGTTACGTTTTTTTTTGTTTCTTTTAGTGAAAAACTATGCAATGAGCTATCTCAGTTCCATCCATTGCTAGCCTGTTAAATCAGCCACTACCAAACCATCAATACGACAGGTTACCGCTAATTCACACTGAAAAGCACGACACATATCAGAGTTTGTTAAGCAAGAAAATGATGGATTGTTTTCCAGGTAATGAATGTTTTATATAGACGACACTTCAAGATTGAAAAGAAAAACCATGAGGTTTATACACACATCACTGTTAGGAGACCTAACTGTATTTCTTGGTTTACTAACTTAAGCTATGCTGATGAGCCTTGAATAACTGCAGTCTACAACAGAGGGTACGGCTAATTAAAGAAGGCATTAAACGCTGAAAAAATAGGGCGTTCTTCGTGTTTGAATGAGTATATGGTATCACACTACAAATAATTAAAATGAACTACAGAACAATGTTTCAGCCTTCTTTGGTCATCTTCAGGTTAACAAACGAAGGTGACCAAATTTTTCAAACAAGCGATCACAAAGGCTGGCTATTGCACTAACTCTGAGAGGACCGGGGTGGGGACAAATATTTGAAAAATAACTTAGTCATAATTTTTAACGTATGTTTATACGGCACTCAAATATATATACTGTTACGGTATAAATTACCAATCATAAAACCAACAAACAAAACAGAGACAGTATACAATAATAATTATTTATATGTTTCTTAAATTACAATAAGAATTATTTTACAATGGTAATATTTACATAATTATCAAATAATATTGACATAAATACACAAATACTAGGGCCCGGCATGGCCAGGTGAGTTTAGGCGTTCGACTCGTAATTTGAGGGTCGCGGGTTCGAATCCCCGTCGCACCAAACATACTCACCATTTCAGTCATGGGAGCATTATAATGTGACGGTCAATCCCAATATTCGTTGGTAAAAGAGTATCCCAAGAGTTGTCCATGAGTGGTGATGACTAGCTGCCTTCCCTCTTGTCCTACACTGATAAATTAGTGACGGCTAGTGCAGATAACCCTCTTGTAGTTTGCGCGAAATTAAAAAAACAAACAAACACAAACACTAAAAATTAACTGACCTTATCAGAATCAAGAATATCTGAACACAATTTAATTTACTAACTCCACGTTGACCGCCAAATACAATTCCAGCCAACATGACCATAATCTTCTTGTAACAGAACAACACCAATGTCAACATCGCTAGCATCTACAGCAAATCTGAATTGCTTTAAAAAATCTGGTGCTGTGAGAACTGATGAACTGACTAGAATCTCTTTGATACTTTCAATAACATGCTTGTATTGATTACACCACATAAATTTGTGTTTTTTTCTAAAAAGTTGGTTAAAGGATGAGCCAATGTTGAAACATTTAAATAGAATTTCCTGTAATAACCAGTTATTCTAAGATACCTCATAAGTACTGTTTTATTATCTTCCTATTTGAAAATTTACAATAGCTTCCACGTTTTTCATTAAACGTTTTATCAGCCCTTGACCTTTAACATGTCTTAGATATTCTAAAGTGTCATAACAAAAAAAATACTTTTTACATGAAGTTGATGTACAGGCTTTTCTCACTCACCACTTGATATATTGACATCATCAGAGTTATCGTCACACCCCTCTAGCCCAGCAATTACACTATTGATCAAATGTTGGAATATCGCTTGGTTATTCTTAATACCGAACAGCAACACTTAGTACCTAAAATGTCTGTTCGTGGTTACAAAAGCTGATTTTTTAGCTCTGTCTGTGAGTGGAAATTACCAGTATATTTGCAGTAAGTCAAACTTAGCAATATGCATAGCATGATTTATCCTGTCAGTACAGTCATCAATCCTAGGAATCAAATAAGACACTCTTGGTTATATCATAACCTTTTTGAAAACGGTGCAAAACTTATAAGACTTGCCTCACTTGGGTACTGAGACACAAAGCGAGCTACATTCACTATTACGTGACACGATGTTATTCTCCAAAATATACTTGACTGCACTTTTCATGTGTTCCAGCTTCTCAAGATTAACACAAGAAAGAGTTATTTAGAAGATGTGGTTTCACCATCATCTAAATCATGACAAACGATGTCACTTCTGTTTGACTCTTCAGGAACAAAATTTACAAACTTCTGAATTAAAGATTTCAATTCTTCTTGTATAATATTACTTAGATGGCAGTTTTAAATCTAAATTTGAAAGTGCAATTGAATTTTTCAATTTACTATCGTATTGTATATTTTGATTCACCCATAACTCGTCATTTTCATAACTGTCAAGTTTTAAATCTGGTTACTTTTGTGGGCAGCGACTAAGATATCAAGTAACTTGACAGTTTGAGAGTCATCCTTCTTAATTAACTCTTTCAACATGTCACTATCTTTACTAAACCAATTCTCTTTGAGTAATTTCAGTGATCTCGGTACTGAATGACCAAATACAAGCTCAAAATGGCTAAAACCAAGCAACTCTTGGACAGCTTCTAGAGTGACAAACAAAAGTAACTAAACTCCTTCACTTCAGTCTTTCTGAAATTTTAAATAATATGCCCAAATGATATTTTTAAGTGTTCTTTAAAAACATTCCAGAATCCCCTTGAGATTCTGGGTGAGATGCACTAGACGTGTATTGCTGAAATAATCTTGACCTAAAATTTGACCCTCGATTAGACTGAACTTACTGTGTAAGACAACAAAGGTGAAAAATTTTATCAGAGTCTTAATAATAGTGGTGACTTTAATATCCTCAAGGGTACTGCTTCAGGAAACTGATTCTTGCTGAATGATTTTTCAAATTCTATTATGGGTTGGGACGAGGTGTTGGGTGTTTTTACGTTTGGTTTGCTCAATAAATGACATGCATGACATGACCTGGAATATTCTAGCACATTTTTTTTGGAAAGTTGGCCAATATAAATGATTAAAAATTCTGTAACAGGTTTTTGGTACAACCAGGTTTCCAGCCATGGGCATATTGTAGGCTAAACTCATAACTTCTTTCTGATACAACTTTGGAACAATTAGCTGTTGAGTAATGTTCCATTCATCCCCACTTGGCATATCGAGCGGTCTCTCTCTACTTTTTCATTAACACTCGCTTATTAAAGTAATAATATATGGCAACTTTTGTGATGACGAGAAATCCACTAGGAATAAAAATGTATCTTAAGACGGCTGGTATAAGTATTAAAATTTTTCTAAAGGTCATCTTCAGGTTAACAAAAAGAGTTTGCAACTGATCGTTGCCGGGCACGTCTTAGGGAGAAGAGTGTAAACGGATACGGGATTTTATGGGGCGTTGCAGAATATGTTAGGTTATTAATTGGTATAGGAATAAAGGTGTTCCTTTATACTGGTTTAATTTTTGTTTTAGTTTCTGTATAAGTAGGACTTCTTTGATTTTGTGTTTATTTACATTTGTTTCCCTACTTAGTATCTAGGTGTTTTCTGTGGTTATGCTTATTTGATTTGCATTGTTAAAAAACGTGTGAAGGTGTTTTTATTAATTTTTTGAATCTGGTTTCCATTTTTCTGCTTGTTTCTCCAATATAGAAGTCGTGGCAGCTGTTACATTGTATTTCATGAATAATGTTGATGTTGTGTTTGTCAGTTTAGTTTTTACATTGTATGGACTTTAATTTTGTACCTGGTGTTTACTGGAATGTTGTGTTTCGTTACAAGTTTTTTTTTCTAATATTGAGGATATATGGTATGCAGCTGTGTAACGTCTTGTAGTTTGTTGTTTCTTGGGATATATTATTGTTTGTTTGTTGTTAGCCATGCTATTAATCGGTGTTTGATGAAGTGTCTTATTTTGTCGATTTCATCGTTAATTTTATTTGGTGGACTTAGTTTGATGAATGTGTTTAGTTGGTTTCTTAATATGTTGAGTTTTTGTTTTATTTCATGTACTGAGTCCCAGGGAATCTATAGTCAAGTATGGGTTTTTTTTCTGTGGATTTCAGATTTGAATTTTGTATCGGTTCTTGTGATTTTGAGGTTGATACATGTTATTTGGTTAGTTTTTCATTTTCACGGGTAAATTTAATGTTGGAGTATATGGGCTTTAGTATTTCTCAAAATGTAAATAAGTTTTAATTTGACATCATCACCTATAAGTGACACAAGTGTTTTTGAGATAGAGGGATTATACTCATTTATAAATTCAGGCTCTGATCTTTTTATTTTCACCAGATTTTTGACATTCAAGGGCGTAACAAAATCTTTCATTTCGATAAAACCCACTTTCCTTCCTTTGTTTCTCTAAAAAACCCAATACTCAGATATAACGTGTCTTATTTTTTTTAAAGGTACATCTCTTGTTGGAGGCAATTTGTTCGACAGAGAAGAATCAGAACTGGAATGCTTATTGGCATTCTGGCTTTGGTTTTAATTTCGGATTAGGTCCTCTGATGGAAGATTTGAATGTTTGGTCCAATCATAATTGTAAGCATATTATAATTTGAGTACCTTTTTCTGCTCTGAATTTTTGTATGAAAACATAGTCATTCGCCATTGTTGTTGCTTGGCTTAAGTTTTCAAATTTGTGCTCATCCAAGTGTGTTTTTATTTCCGGGTGGATACACCGCCCAAATTCTTCTATTAAAATAAGCTGCCTCATCTTGTCAAAATGTTTTATCTATTTTCTCAGATAATAGCCATCTGTCAGATAGTTGTTCCTTCACTTTGGCAAATTCCACATACATTTGGTCTTCTTATTTTCTGAATTTTCTAAATTTGCACCTATAAGCTTCTGGCACACACTCATAAGCTTTCAAAGTTACCTGTTTAAAAGCGTTATAGTTATTATTTCGTTCTAGTGAAAGTGCTGAAAATATTCCCCTGGTTTTATCAATCAATGTAATAGCAGAGTCTAAACATCTTCTGGCCACTTAAGACTAGCGGCGACTTTTTCAAAATGTAAGAGATACTTATCGACTTCTTTTTCTTGGAATTTTGGCAGTGGTCTTACATTTTTTGTTGCATCAAAATTGTGACTTCTAAATGACACCGATGTGGTATGGTTTGAATTAATAGCTAATTTCAATTCCTTTAACTTAATCTGCATTTTAATTCTTTCTCTTCGTTTTTAATTCCCTGATTAATTCTTTCTTTATAATTCTAACTCTTTTAAGCTCAGTTGATATTTCAATTCTAATTTCTTTAATTCAATTGCATCTGTCTTGCTCTCATATTCTAAGTCTACTACATTTTCACTAAACGCCTTTCATAAACCAAATATTTAACAACTAAACTCCTAGTTTCCTGCTTTATCATCGAAATCGTAACAGGTAATTAACTGTGCTTAGCTAATAACATTAAGTCAGATTTTGTTTATTGTCAAACTCCTTCAAGGTGGGATTGTTTTTCAAAAATTATCTACTTCAAACACCATAGTGGCTGCATGATGATTTCACTTCATAACCTAAATTCAGACCCAATTCATTTTAATTTACAATTTATCAATTAACAATTTATTAGTTGATATATTTATTAATTTCACATTCTCACGAGCACTAATTTCTATTGAAGTAGAAATTACTGACCGTGAAACCAACGAAACAGAAGTAATTTGCAATAATTTATTAGGTCACAATAATAATAATTTTAGTGCTAATATTTACAAAATTATTATTCTCATATTTACACAATTACGAACAATATTGACGCAATAAAAAATACTAAAAATTAACTGACCTGGTCAAAATCAAGTATTTCTTTATACAATTTGCTTTAATAAGTCCAATTTCACCGTAAAATATAATTCTTTTTTTTGTTTTTTTTTAACCATTATACACAGTTTCAAGTTTTCTGAAAAACATTCAACAGTCGGTTGGGTGTCTGTTAAAGGCAACATTATATCTCTATCAGTAACTTTTAGACTGTAAAAGCGTCAGCACGTGAATGTTATCATATCCTCTCTTAGATTGTGATAAGATCGCTGATTCAAAATTACGTTTCAGAATGTTTTAGCACTTTACATAATTGTAGGTCTAAATTACAAGCGTTCAGAATATTTAACAACTCTTCTGTAGTTCAGAAATGTTCGATGAGAATCAGTCGTATTATTTAGGCTAAGGATTCTGACATGGTGGTTTATTTAGCTTTCAAATTTTGACCAGTTGAGGTTCAATATTAAAAACAGTAAGATATACGTCTAAACATTACAATATTATTACTAACACTACTACGTAACAATACGTATTGTGTATTTAAGCCACAACGTCATGGTTTTATTTTCAACTTTACCTAAGGTTAACTGAAAAGAAGTTTCTTAATAAAATCATTAAACAGGTACTTGAAAAAAGTCATTAAAATCTTTGTCTTAGTATACTTTTATTATGTAGATTTTGTATTGTTAATTAAGCACACTGATTTACGACAAACCTAGGTTAGCCGAACTCCATGAGAAATTATTGGTAGAAAATGTCAACCTCTAGGACAGTGATGGCGAACCTGTGGCACCTGATAGGATTCCCGCATCTTTGCTAAGAAGTATGTAGAATTTCGGGAAAACTATACTTGGACTAATAAATTCTGTGCCCTGCGTAAAACACTTGAGAAAATAGAGTGTGCAAGGATCTTGGAAGAAAACATTGCAAAGAGTTGTGAAAATGAAATTCTTAAAGTGTGGAATTCTTTGCCAATTAATTTTAAGTCAATGAAATTACTTGGAATAGTTCTTCTTACTTTGTTTCGATCATCTTACTCTTGTAAGCAGCTGTTTTCAACTTTGAATTTCATCAAATCAGACAGAAGAAACAAGCTTACAGATGAACTGAGTGCTGCATGTTTTGCTCTCAAATCGACAAAATACGAACCATCAATTAACAAGTTATCCGAGTGTTCACAACATCAGAGATCGCATTGATTTAATAAAATTCAAGACAAAATATACAAATTTTAAGTCAAGGCTATTTATTAGTTTAATTGAAACTTTTGTAATTCGATTTTTTAAAAATAAAGATACTCATCAAAAAGTCGTTTTTTTTATTGGAAAGTAACTGTAATTTTTATGAAAATCCTGGCACGTTCGGATAGGCAAAATAATTTTGGGTCACAATGGAGGCACGCAATCTCTAAAAGGTTCGCCATCACTGATCTAGGGTATTCGACTTATAAAACGATGAATTCTAGATATGAAAAGTATCAATATAAGAAAATTATATTTAATTAGCCACATTCATTGCTACGTTTATTTTTAGATTCGTTTCAAGTAAATACCTTACTGACCAATGAAATGAGAGAAATGGTAAGTGACTTTGACATACTGCACGAGCTTTTTCCACAGCGGAGAAACGAACCTCGGACGTTAGTGTTTTAATTAGGTATGTCAACTTACAAAATATTATTTCAATAGAATAAATGATAATTTTGAAATAGTTCGCTACTAATTTGGGATAACGGAGAATTTACAATCTTACAGTTTTAAAATCTGGGGTGCGATGCTTTGCGGTGAACACAGCAGATGATACAAATATTTGGCTTTGTTCTAAGAAACAAAACACTACAAATTTAGCATTTGCGATACCTGCAACATTTACTTTTCACTAGTTTGACTATTTTGCGCAAAGCTACTCGAGGGTTACTTGCGTAAGTCGTTTTTTGTTCATGGCCAAGCGCGTAAGGCGTGCGACTCGTAATCCGAGGGTCGCGGGTTCGCGCCCGCGTCGCGCTAAGCATGCTCGCTCTCCCAGCTGTGGGGGTGTATAAGTGACGGCCAATCCCACTATTCGTTGGTAAAAGAGTAGCCCAAGAGTTGGCGGTGGGTGGTGATGACTAGCTGCCTTCCCTCTAGTCTTACACTGCTAAATTAGGGACGGCTAGCTCAGATAGCCCTCGAGTAGCTTTGTGCGAAATTTCATAACAAACAAACAAACCGTTTTATGTTTTGATGTGATAGACTAAAGGGAAAGTACCGAATGAAAAACATACGTCACCAACCATTAGTTTTTGTCCATCAGTATTAGAATACATCCATAGCCCCGTAGCACGAAGTACAATTTTTGTTTATTTGTTGAAAGTAGTAGTTCGCAAATCACTGAATCTCAAACGATCAGCTTGACACTTCAAGGTTACACTTGAGCCATATGCTGATGGTTGTTGAACTAGCAGTTTAATACCTATCATGAACATTTATAAGCCGTTTTGTTGGTTAATTAACATTATTATTAAAGCCAAAACTATGCAATGGACCATCTGTGCTCTGCTTATCACGGTTATCGAAACCCAATTTTCACCGTCGTTAGCCTGTAAAATATCAATGTGGCAGCTGGAGCATGAACATTTCATTCGCACTTATTTCACGGCTAATGAAGTTAATTTTTCACATGTTGTACATCTAAATACACTAACAGACTTTTCGTAATTAATGGTACAATAAACACATAATAAGATTATTTATTATTGTCATTAGGCATTAGTATTAGACCTATATATATATAAAGTATAATTGGGATTTTCAAGAATTAGAATAGTGAATAACAAGAGTATTCCAAAGAAAAGTGGGTTCGCCATGTTCATTCCGAAAACGCATTTTGCTCAATCCACAGGTCATTAGGCGTGTTGAGACGAAAAACGCAACAGTAAACGAAACACTATTTATGTAAGTCACTTGTTACAACAACAGTTATGATATTGTAAATACCTCTTTACAAGCTGGCGAAGCAAGATTATAATTAATTAATTTGTCATTAGATGTTAATAACAGATCAATTATATTTTTTAATATGCACTCTTAATCTAGTCCCAATTGATCTGATGAGTTCGGATAAAGGGTTTATTTGTTTGTTAAGCAACACATCGGGCTATCTGTGCTCTGACAACCACATGTATTGAAACTTGGTTTCTGGGGTTCTAAGTCCGCAGACATACCGCTGTGCCACTGAGGGTAAGAAATGAGAGAAACATGATATCGACAGTAGATATCGTGAGAATAGTGTGTTTGGAATACTATTATTATATACTTTTCTAATTCTTGAAAATTTTCAGTAAAGAGAGTAAACCATGGTCTGAGACACTACTCTCTAAAGGACATCGTTTGAAAGTTGATATTTTTTAAACAACTGAAAATACGTATAATTTTCTATAACATCTTGCTCGTTGTAACCCAGTGCAGGATCTGTTGATAGTATTCTTGGTGCTCATAAAACGTACTCAACAAACGTTTCTTTGTTTGTTTACAATTCACAAGTTTCGCTATGAAAGAAACATTTTAGAAAGTAAACACTACATTCTATACGGTAATTAAAGAATAGTAAAAAAATTAATTCAGTGTTAGATATTGTTTGAAATTCTTGCATGTAAGTTTTACTACGGTTAGTGTGAGGCAGCATTGAAGTGTCTATACCTTTTTGTTAGCTGTTTTTCGTGGCACATAGGAAATGACTTAATATGAAAAATACTTAGGCTTAGACAGCAAAATTGCATACTTAAATTTTAATTTTACAAGGAATCGTTATAATACAGGTGCTAGACTTGGCTTTTAATGGAAAGATTATACCGACTGTAAATATTATGGTCTTTGGTTCAAGATCCATTGCTGCAAAAATGTACTTTTCACTCAATATATGGTGGTTGTGCAATGCGAGTAAAAATAAAACCTCACCATTCTACAGCAAGATGAACACAGACACCTAGAATTCAGGAACAGCAGATGTCAGAAAGTTAGCGGAGAATGCAGATGAGTTGTTACCATTCCCTCAGTTCAAATAACGACAACTAATCGCAGTGATCTGTTTATTTTTGTGCGGATCACAGGTGCAAAGATGTACACAAACAAAATGTATATCTACACCAGAATACATTTATAGTTCCTGCAAGTGACACTTTGTATATGGGTTAATAGAAACTGTTGCAGCTTGGAACTGCTATATTTAACTGGTCATGGTTGTTTGATTATTTTCCAGTAATTCTTAAAAAATGTTTCTTATTTACATTTTAATAAAACTTAAGGCTACTTCTAATTTGTTACGTGATCGCAATGGATTAATACATTTAATTCATGCATTTTAATGGCTACGTATTATAACATGCAGACCAGAACGTTATAGAATAAATATAATACGTGGTTTTCTCTGAAGTCGTAATTTAAAACATGCTAAGTTCTAATTAGATTATGTGTCAAACTGAGCGACACCGTAAAGAGCACAAGAGGTGAACACGCAGATCTCAATAACCCTGGAATAACAAATGTTTTTAGTTTCGAAAATTAAATATTGGAGAGTCAAACAGTCAAAGAACCATCGTAGGTTGGGCTTTGTCTTCTTTCGAATTGAATAAGAGTCATCTGGTACTGTTATAAAGTACCCTCATCTGACAGTGCTAATTATTGTTGCAGCTTCATCACTGAACTTTTCATTATGCCACTTTAATCTTGAAACAATCACTGTACGAGTGAATTCTCTACAGTATGAATAAAAAGTTTTTTTCTGCTGATTTACAAGGTAGTTGTATTCTACCCAAAGCCACACCATATTTGGATTAAATTTCGTACTTGGTGAATTGTTTAAAAGAGTGTGGATTTGTATCGCAGTTTTTGTGTATTCAGACATTTAATACGTACCAGTATTAATTATGGCGTCTTCTTGTTGACTTCTGATTCAGTTGGTGACAATGTTTGCTGTCTTCCATCATTAAACACCCACTTTGTGCTTCAAGTTGAACAAAAATACGGCCTAGCTAACTAATGAGCGAAAATATTCTGTAAATTGTTATTATCCATGATCGAATCGGGGACTTTACGGGTGTGAGGTACTACACCACAAAATGTCGCACATCTTTTGTATTGTTGGATTCTACATGAACTGTTATCAACTGATAAAACGGATGTTTATGAATGTAGTTTCTACAATATTTGTGAAAATCTTTTTTGTTTCTTTTTAGCATTCTCGAGATCACTGGTAAACCACTGTTTATTTGTCAATCTCTTCTTGTATAATCAGATTCGCCAACGAAATATAACTTCCTAGAGAAATTAAGTGTTTTTAATAATAGGTTTAAGTTGTTTTTCCCCCTTTGATTTAAAAGAACACTTCAAATTATGAAAATAGAGATCCAATAGTCTTAGGCACATATTTTTTACAATTCCATTCCATCATTCACATTTAAGTCTGTTTCTCTACACTGAACCATCTTGCTGTATGATGCTCAAATACAATTACAACTTATGGAAAGTTTTATTTGTCAGAATATCTGAAAGGAGAATACAATATCTCATACAGCAAGATACAATGAAATGTTTCAAAATAATATGCAATAATCTCGAGACAGTGTTTTCACAGGATTCTGCCTTACTGTTGAAACCAAGGGTTCAAACCAAAATTTATTTGTCGTTTATACTGTTTGTTTTTAATTTCGCTTATAGCTACTCAAGGGCTATCTGCCCTAATTTAGCAGTGTAAGACTAGAGGGAAAACAGCTAGTCATCACCACCCACCGCCAACTCTTTTACCGATGAATAGGGGGATTGACCGTAACATTATAACGCCCCCACGGGTGAAGGGGGCGAGAATGTTTGGTGCAATAGGGATTCGAACCCGCGACCCTCAGATTACTCATCGAACGCCGTAACCCACCTGGTCATGCCGGGCCTCCATTCATACTGTACTGACAAAAGTGATTAAACCAAGTGGTTTCGAAAGCTATACCTTTTCTGCATCAGTGTAAACTAAGAAATGTTTACAAAATTAGACAGTTGGCAGAAACATTTACTACATTCTTTTTCAATTGAAGTGCACGTGATAATCGTTACACTATGAAATCTAAAACATATTAAGATTGTAACTTAACGTTAAAAAGTTGATAAAAAATGTATGTCCCTCAATGCATCTTTAGCGAACTTTATGACATCACTGGTACTACTACCATACTGTAGGACCCTGGAATACTATTGTTGTATTTGTCAATTTCTTTGGTGAAATTTTTGCATGTTTTCAGTCATTTCTCTACTAGAATCTGAAAATACCCATTTTTCTCCATTGCTCACAAATTTTTCACAAAATGTCCTATGTACTTTTACACAAGTGGAAGTGGGTTACATTTTGTTATGCTTAAAATGTTGACAACTATCTATAGGTTTCTCTGTACCAATCTCAACTTGAGTCTTATTGATCATCCTAGAACCCCTGATGGGATCCGAGTTGAACACGAAGTATACACTTATACAAAATTGTCCAGCCCAGAACAGCAACTACTACTGTGACTTTACCCATTCTTGTGATTTGTTTGAATTTAAAATTTCAAAGATCGTTGTTGTTGTAGCTACTATTTCTCTAAGTGAGAGATTATATCTTACTCCCAAGTGGGTTAATACATTACTGCAGGTTGTAGTGATTGTGCCTCAATCCTGAAGTTACATCTCAATCAGGTGTTTGACAGTATCCATGGCTGTTCCATCCATTCCAAGTATTGAGCTGCCTGATGAAATGGTCCAAGTCTTGCTTCACTATTGGCTTGAAGGTTGCAGGTGAGATGTTTCTCCTCTCTCACAGTAGCCTGTAATATTAGCATAAGCTTACCAACCTCTAATTCATAGATTGTATCAAGCTAAGCTCTAGCAGACTGTTGGGGTAGGGCAGAAGTCAATACACTAAATCCCTGCTTCTTGGTTATGTTTCATCTGTCATACAGCTATTGTTGGTAAACCTCATCCATCAGTTGCATTTATGTTTTTTCCTGATTGGATGAAGGTTATGATCAGAGTAGGAATAGCTTTAATATGGCTGGTGCTTGCTTGGTAGTCCTCATCATTCACTTTTGGGTTCTCCTGCCAATTATCACCATCTTCTTCATCAATTAACTGTATTTCTAGTGCACTGAAGAATGTCCTTGGCCATTCTGAGCAGTGGCTACAGAAAGATATATGAGAGTGCCTCTTGCAAAATAAGCAGAAGTCTGACATTTAAGAAAGGGTTCCTCTTACACCCAGTCATTTTCCCTGACAATCCCTAACCTCCAGTAGCTGGATCTTTCTCTTGCCCATAAGTAATTTGCCTAGAAAGTTTAATTTCTTAACAAACTTCTGTTAATTGCAACATTTTGTTATAACGTGACATTTTAACTTATCAAATACTTTCCTCATTTGTTGGTTCAGTCTATTTTGAATTTTGTGCAAAGCTACACAAAGACTATGTGCACTGGCCATCCTTAATTTAGCAGTATGAGACTAAAGGGAATGCAATTAGTCATCACCACCTAGCTCCAATTCGTGGGCTACTCTTACCAATGAACAGTGGGATTGACTATCATGTTATAATGCCCCCACAGCTGAAAGGGTGAGCATGTTTGGTGTGATGGGGATTTGAATCTACAACCTTTGAATTATGAGTTGAGTGTCTTAACCACTTGGCTATGCTGGGCCTTCCTCATTTCTATTTAAGTTTTTCTTCATAGGATTTCTGTATGTAATTTGTGATTTATACAATGTATAATCTATTATTATTTTGTGATACTTTTTATTTTTTCAAGACAAAAAATATATAACACAAATGCAAAAAGTATATAAATTTTTTTTATTTATTTACAACCTGGTCTAAGTTAAGCACAGTCAATAAAAATCTTATATACATAATATACCCTTACTAATGGTTAATAATAAAACAGTCATTATTCTGTACCTTCAGTAAATTTTATTTTTGTATAAAAGAAATTCAGTAACTTGATTTTTTAAAAAGCAGCATATTGAGTCTTAAAGATACAAAATACTTCAGTACATCTGTAGACTTACATTGGGTATGTATTGGTTTATTCAGTATACACAAATTTTTAAAAATCTTTATCATAACTATTTTACACATAAAAGCTGAAATCAGTTCCACTTTCATATTATGAAGATCTATGTTTTTAAGTGTTCAGTCTTGACACAACTAGTAAATCACCAATTGTTAAAATAGTTTTGAAAAGCATAAAACACGTAAACAAGGAAATAACTTAAAATGTGTAAGTTTGAGTTTAATTATTTTAAATTCTTATCTAAATAAACATCAAAAGTGGCAGAGTCGAACTGTTTTCCCTGATGCTAGTCTCAACTTGTTGTTTTCTAAATAAAATATTCTTGTTTAAGCTGAGCATACATAACGTAACAAACCTGAACACGTGTACAGGATGGCTAATAGACACATGTCAAAAAACTGATCTGTCACTACTTATGCAACAAAACTACAGCGTTCTTGTTCACCTTTGTTTTAGTATTGACTATATAATAACACCTTTGTATTTGTGAACAACCAATTTTACATCTAGAATATTAAAAGGAGTTTTGTGTTCATTGAAAAACAAAATGAATTTAAATAAATTATTTAAACATAATTAGCATTTTCTTATTTTTTGTTGAAAACAAAATGTCACATATGAGATACTTTGAGTTAAGAAAGGCCAACTGAAACAGCTTTTATACCCTACACACAGAGCTGGAGCTCTGAAAGCATACTATCAGATCTGAACAGAATACAACTTATTAACAGTTAAATCCTGGATTTTATAATATATAACAGGATTCAAAATTATGTAGATGTAGAATAAAACAAAATACTTTAACTTAAACATTATAAAATGAAGTGAATGGTTTTCTTGAATAACTAGTTCATAGTCTTTAAATCTTACATCATGAAAGAATGTTTCACTGAGCACTGCTAAACACACATAATATGGCATTAAGTTTACTAATAAAAATATTAGGTACAAAGCTCTTGTAGTAATAGCTACCATACAGTACAAATACAAAAGGCATAGTTTTCCATATAAACATTAAATAGATTGCCCCTGAAGAAGAAAGGCCCATCTTTTGAAAGCTCTTGGGTTATAAGGGTCACTATTTCAGTTTCAACATTAAATAGAATATTTGGGACCTGATGTGTTAGAATAAACAGCATTGTCTGGAATAATTTAATTTCATATTTGCATTAATATTAGGTCTCAGAATTAAGACAATGGAAATTATTTTTATAACTACTCAAAATATACAAAAGTTACAGTCCTAAAACAATGAACAGCTAAATGCCCATACATGGATGAATAATAAGTAGACATAAAACAACAGTTGCAAGGCACTCTTCCCTCTCAAAGTACGATAACAATAGATTCTGTAAAAAACAAATTTGAATGTTCATGTGCATATGCACTACTAAATAAAACCTACAAATATGTTAAATAGTGAGTAAAAAACACAATACATCATAAAATTTCAATAATTCCATAATGTATGTTAAAGGCAACAAAAGATTTTCACAGTAGGTTAGATTGTATACATTATGTACACATTTTGATGCTAATGTAAGTATATTACTTTGATAGAGATATCTCTGTACTATTAAAACATTATAAATAAATTTATATACGAAGACCAAGAGAGAAAGCAAGAACACAAAAACTGTTTATACATGCATGTCAAGATGGTATTAGCATGAAAATAATAACTATGTTTGTATACATATGCCAAGAAGGTAAGAATGGACATAATAACTAAGTTTTTATGTGTATGTAAAAAAAGTATTAGCACAAACATAAGAACTAAGTTTACATGTATGTCAAAAACATTAACACAAACAAAAACAAAGTTTACATGTATGTCAAAAACATTAACACAAACAAAAACAAAGTTTACATGTATGTCAAAAACATTAACACAGACAAAAACAAAGTTTACATGTATGTCAAAAACATTAACACAAACAAAAACAAAGTTTACAAGTATGTCAAAAACATTTATACCAATGTAAAAACTAAATTTATGTGTATATCAAAAATATATTAACTAAATTTACATATATGTAAAAAACACATTAATTTACACATTAACACCAACATAATAACTAAGATTTTATGTGTATGCTAAGAGAGTTATCATGAACATAAGATTTAAGTTTGTACATGTATGACAAGAAGGGTGAAATAGTGAATATACAACAGCTATATGAAAGCAGTAAAAGTGGTTTACTGACTAAAGAACTTACATTGTAATAAGATGATTTGACTTAAAGAGAAATTTGTTTTTGCCAAATGAAACCTAAGTAGATTTTCTTCTCAATTAGCTTTCTTCTTAACAGATTACACACTCAACTTTAATTAATCATAAAAGAATAACAAATGAAAAAAACAAACTAAAAACATTACTATAAGATAACTAAACATCGTTACATTATAGTAATCACGACACTTGTAATTCATCATAAGAGAAAAATACTCGCTCGTCAACAAAATGCTAAAGTACTGCTAATTACAAAAAATAACTAACAAACCTCCTTCCACGGATCCATCTCCTAAATTTGTAACAGTGAGTTTTCACATGCCGAGCTAAATGAACAAAAGAAATCTGTCATAAATACAGAGAACTGAAAGATTAAATGGGTGTTCCTGGAATGACAATGTGGTTAGTAATTACTGTAAGTGTATGTGTTTGAAAATTCAAACTAAATATTCTTCTTCATGGTTAGACTTACAAATTTCTTTGTGTGAGTTATCATAAAAAAAATGGCGTGTGATGGTGGAAACCAAAATTTGTTAAGGAATAGTATTAATAATTACAAGTCACTGATATATTATAAATATTAAGCATCACTTATAAAGACCAATCTTTAAAAATCGCTTATAATAATATTAAATATCATTTGTATAATATGAATGCTAAACGTCATGTGTAAAATATAGACTTTAAATATCACTTGTAAAATTCTAATGTTTAATGTCACTTGTATAATTTCAACAATAAATGCTAGTTATTAATGTGAAAGACAATTACTATACAACATAATCATAAAAATAACAAAAGAGAAAGAGACAATAAGTGTACTATGGAAACTTCTAAAAATGTTAGTGATATACGTACATGAAAATTATGGAACTAATAAAAATGCTGCTGTATGAGTGGTTTTTGTGCTTGTAATTACTAATCATATTATTCATCCCTAATTAAAAAAATTTAGAATTGAATATTTTGTAAAAAATAATTTTTTTCTGCATGATGTGCTGCATGGGAAAAGTGTTAGATTGCGGTCTTTAGTGATACACAACTCACTGCATCAAAATGACTCAATGTACAGAGCTTAAAATGTTCATAAATGTTTCAGACATAAACTGTAATAATTTTATATATACATATTCAAAGTATTATTGCTTATTGAAAGAAATAATAGTTTA
Organism: Carcinoscorpius rotundicauda; assembly: GCA_011833715.1. Taxonomy (NCBI): domain Eukaryota; kingdom Metazoa; phylum Arthropoda; class Merostomata; order Xiphosura; family Limulidae; genus Carcinoscorpius; species Carcinoscorpius rotundicauda. The sequence continues at coordinate 58,159,715 of CM022395.1, forward strand.
ATGACAACAGCATCTCAGTACTGCATTTAAAAATTACATCAATAGATATAATCAATCTCATGTACAGTTCTGGAGCAAGTTGTGTTATTGTTGTGATAAGAGTACTTTTATTTAAATCTGTGTTCTGTGATAAAGAAATGGTTCTCACATATACCACAGTTATTTTTCTAACTGGTTGACACCTGAATACTCAAAGTGTGAAATTGATTATGGAGTTTTGTTTATGGTGCCATTCAGTAGATGTCACAGGAGAATTATCCCTCTGTAGGAAGTGCCCAAAGAGAGTCTAGGAGGTGTGGAATAGTGTTTTTCTTATTTTACAAATCCACGTACAGAATCAGTTTTTCACATATGCAAACATCAAGGCCATGCCATGTGTAGATACCCACTACCAGTTTTTATTGTTTTGGGTATTTTTAAATTATTAACTTAATTGGAGTATTAGGCCATTTTGCAGTGCCACCAGTTTGTTATTTGGGTTTTAGTTCTATCAACTTCTAGGGTCATTATGGCCATCAGTGTGTTGAGACTCCTCACTACTACTGAGGATGTGTGCAGCTTGAATAATGAAGTATGCGGCACTTGATTGGTTGTTGTTGAACTATGCAGCTCAAAGGAAACACTGCTGTGAAGCCAAAAAGAGAAAATATCACATCTCAGTGGGAAACTGCACTACATCAAATTGAGGTATACTCTTTCTCTTTATAACAGTATCTTGGATACAAAAAGTAGAAAAATATCAAGGAATCCCAGAAGATGAGTGACTAATGAATGGGATTCCAGGGAGTTGAGTAGCTACGGCATGACATACTGTAGTGGTGGTTCAACCTCATCTGACACCAGATGGTATCTGAAATGGTACATCTGATTCATGGTAAGAAGAGGATCACCTACCTCTTCACCTTGAATCTGGAATTGGTAAGGAAGACAACTTTCTGTACCAAAATCTTGAGCTTGAACATATTACCAACACAAATAACACCAGATCTGCAGGGAACCAACATCCAGCAGACAGTGGAGAAGGTAGAAAGCCTCAGCAGAATGAGATCTTCAGTCCAAAGCTTGATGACAAGGGGTATGATAATTACAGCTGATGGTCGAAGGAGGATGTTTATCTGTGCCCAAGCAAGAAGAAATGTTCTGCACCCATCTACAACCAACATCATTTACTGACATCCAGTAGATGGTAGAAAGGAAGACTGCAAAACCTGGTAGTAGTGGGAACTTTCCACCTATTCTGTGGCAGAATGAACAATACCATCCAGCACATGTTAGAACCCACCAGGATGGTAGAGAAGAGGAACATTTCAAACTGGAGGAAAAACTGTAATTACACATACATATTCAAGAGATGGCAGAGTACTACAACAAAAACATGACAACATCTGGAATTGCACGTCAGGTCCATGGTTGAAAGTGCTACATGTCAGCAACACCTGCAGGATGTCACTGACTGCTCTCAACTGAGTGGTATGATTCATCACTCATAAAAACAAGCCTTCATAGTCCACCACCCCAATGGTTAAGAACTCTTTTAAGTTGTTAGGATTTCCATAGTTTCCCAGAAGAAAGGAGTAAGCATGCATTGGAGTGAGCAGGACTATACCACTGGAGACAGGAGAAATAGTGACTGTGAAGAGCTACCATATTTGATGAAGCCAGTCAACCAAAATGAGCCAGCACCTGGAACTGTGGTAGGAAGTGACTTAATGCCACAGAGCAGCTGAGATGGGGAGCAACCTCTGTCTACTTTATTCATATTAGTCCATGAGTGCATGGCTCAAAATGAACATATTTATGATGAAAAAAAAAACTAGATAGAACTACTATCAGTCCTACGGAATAATCAATCTCTACAATGTGCATAACCCAAACCTGCAAAATAATTGTTTTGTCATATATAATAATAAAATAGATACACAACGAACACCTGGTGGCATGTGGAATTGAACATGTCCATAATAGGAAGATTTACAATGGAATTAACATACAGCATAGTTACAGAATGGACAGTTTGTATAAAAAAAGTATACCCAGTCAGCCATTATTTATCAGAGTGTGATAGACAAAAAAGATCCTGAAAAAGAAAAACTTGAAAAAAAGTAACCTTTCACAAAACCAAAATGTAAAAATTTAAATAAAAATTAAAAACAAAACAAAGTCAACAGTAAATGAAAAATGTTGACAGATTTCTGATGAAAAACTCGCATGTCTGTACAGTATTACTGGCAACTGAGAAGTGATTAACAAGTGAAGATGGTTGTAACAAGAGTAGTTTTGTGCTCCTATTGCTGGAAAGCTGCTGTGTGTTTACTTACATGTGGACATGCAGAAGTGGAAGGTGGAAAGCTAGTGGTGTACACTGAAAATCTGTACTAATAAAAGGCAGTGCTAGTTGATAAAATCTATTTTGTGAGAAAAGGTAAGATACTGTATTCGAATTAGTAGCCAGTATGCACAACTAAATCTGATTATTAACTCAACAATGATCTTACTAGACGTTGTTAAATAGTGTACATCTTACATTCACTTTTCATGAGGAAGGGCTGGTGGAATATCCACTCTTTTAGAGTCTTCCATTAGAACTTAAACTGGGTTACTCTGACTTCTTTGCCATGTTTACAGTGTGTTATCAGTTAGGTGAATGTAGAAAGATCATTTTACCAAATGTTTGTGTGTGTGGCTTACATCACATTAATTACTTATTTCTACATTTTACTATAAGGGTTTCTTCATTCACATTACTGGCTGTACAAAATGGATTGAAATCACAGTGTATGTTATTATCCTCAATTTTGAGTTCCATTAGTGCTTTTGTTTCTCCAATGTACCTGAATCCATATGATTAAGGGAGTTTATAAATGTGATGTTTAAAATATAATGCAATAATAATGGTATAAGTACCACACACAAGAAAATGAAAGATGAAGAAAGTCTTCTACAAAATGTAACCAATATTACACTTAGTCAACTTAGCATAGGAGACAGCAGTACTTGTTTATCCCTTTTTGAAAGCAGTCAAATTCTAATAGGGAGGGGAGGACTGTAGATGAGCGAATAGTGCACCAGTCTTTTTCTATCAAGAATACCTAAGATCTAAATATAGCCAATAACACTAACAATGCACAGTCTTTCTCATTGAACTTCCTAGAAAACGATATCTAAAATATAGAACAAAAGTAATTCATAATTATCATCTGGTATTAAAACTAAATTGTTATTACAAATTTGTGATTATATAGGCTACTAACCTTATAATATATCATAATTTCATTCGTTATCCTATTTATTTATTTTGATGAATTAATTACTTCGACAGTTGTTTTTTGCTTTACAGAAAATCCCACTGGTAATTTGAAACTAATGGATTATTACAATGGCCTATGTTGTGGAAAGGTAAATTATATAAACAGTATAGAGTAATATAAAAAATTGCATAGGTTTATTGAAATAGATGAAAAATGAATAAAACATCTGTTCAAAGTTATACAAACTGACATAAATGATGAAGTTAATTTTCTCTTTATGAAATAATTACTATGAGAAATTACTAATGTTATATTTAAACAAAATAAAAACTTATGACTCTTGAATTATACAATTAATGCAGTCATTAAAAGACGGAAATATGAAACCTGGGTTACCGAGAGTACAGTATAATGAACTACTATATAGATATACTGTGTAGCATTTATTATTATGAATTGTATATTTATCAAAGAAATCTAACTTGGGACCAAAGATATGCAATGGTTATTAGACTTTATGTACAAAGTTTCTGTATTTACAGTCATAAATATTCTGAAATTAGCAATGTAATATTAAACAAGATTACATTAGGGCACAAAACTGGACTTGGTATACTTACATATGGAATAATTGGTTTCTAGTACCATCTGGGGTCTGTCATCTTCCAACAGTAGACGATACTGAAAGTATTAACACATACAAAGAATAATTACATTTACTCAAAGATTAAAAATTAGAACAAGATTTATGATCTTTATTAGAATAAGGCAGTTTTAAAATTTTCTCAATACACATCTAAGAACTGATTAAAAAGTTTTAATTTGAAGAACAGTTCAATTTAGTAAACATCAAGCAAGCTTATTAACATTGATGCATTAAGAAACAAATAAAAAACTTATGAACTGATAAACCAACACCACCTTAATTACACACAGTAATACAAAAAAGGCATATTTTAGCACCCAGAGTTTGGTATTCTTGGATCAGGTATGTACAAGAACCATACAGTAGAAAGTGGTGTATGGTTTGCTGGTTGTTCCGAGTACAGATATGAAAAGTTCAAGTTTCTCACACAAAAAAATAAGCTTCCTGTACATTTGTACACCAAATGCAAGCAAATGGGATTGATCTACTACTTCAGATTAAGCTAGCAATGAAACGTATTATGAAAATTAAAACTTAATACAATTACTATGACATTTTATCATAGTAAAGAATTTCACAGTAAAATTGGATTCTCTAATCATAAATGGTTTCTTTGTCAAAAAGTAAACTTTTAATTATTTGTTCACAAAACAATGTATTAAATTTAATCATGTAATACTGTGATTTGGGCTTCAAGTTTATCCATATGATGTCAATACCAGGGGAAAAATCCTCATGGTTCCATTGAACCCCACTGAGATAGTAATATGAATGTTATCTTTGGTATCCTCTTGAACCTGTTAGATTGGTTAGTACTACTTATCAGTTAATTTCTAGCTTTTGAAATGGTTCAACTAAATATTTAAGTTTTTTTGATTGACTGATTTAGTGTTTTATAGCACAAAGCAGCTAGGCCATCTGCACCAAATGTCTGGTAAAAATGTAAAAATAAAGTAAATGTTGTAAAATACATAAAAGGAAATGAAGATAAAACAAAACATAATTGAAAAACGGAAAAAGTATAAAACCAATGTTGACATAACCCACCAGGAAGACTAACAGGTAAGTTCAAGAACCACCGTCAGTCACCTGAAGTTGGCCTTTCCAGTCCTGGTTTTGGGTTTGTGTGTCATTATAGCCAGTACTAAAAGGTAAAGTAGTAAAAGTGTGAAATGACATGCAGCAAAAGTGTAATAACAACTCGCCAGGATGACTAATGAGTAGTTCAAACAGCAGCGTTAGTCACCTTAAGTTGGCCTTTCCCATCCTGGTGTTATTTAATGTTCTGGCCATTTTCCAATGTCAAATTGAACTAGAGAGAATAAAACTGTAAAAAAGGAACCACAATTAAAAAGGTGTAATGAGTAAATATGCAACATTTAAATGAGATTAAAAAGATTAATGGCCATTAAAAAACTAAAAACTTTATCAAGGTGGACAATGTCACCATCACCAATAACACTGTCCAATGTTACAGGGGAAAAAACATGTTTAAAATATTGCCGTCGTTGAGAATTGTAATGATGGCAAGAAAGTAAAATGTGGCTGATAGTGATTTGAATGTTACACAAACTACACATTGGTGCATCAGTTCCATATAAAAGAAAACGATGAGTTAAAAAACTGTGACCAATACGTAGTTTAGTTAGAACAACTTCCTCCTTCCGAACTTTATGGAAGCTAGATGGCCAAAGTCCGAAATAGGGTTTGATTTGAAAAAGCTTATTGTCGCATTGCTCACTCCAAGTGGACTGCCAGCTGGCATGAAGCCAAGTCTTGAAGACAAGACCATAGTCAATGTACGGAATAGGCACAGTGGTGATAGTGCCGGAGCAGATAGATTTAACTGCCATGTCTACAAGCTCATTCCCACAAATACCAACATGGTCTGGTATCCAGAAAAACTGGATAGAAGTAGCTGTTAATGAGAAATGGGCCAGTCGGTTTTGAACATCAGCGAGAACAGGGTGTGAGCCAATGTGTAGCGATTTCATGGCTAGTATAGAACTAAGCAAGTCAGTATAAATGGTGCAGCTCAGCTGCAATATGATCCAGGGTAAGAGATATGTACAGTTTAGCAGTGAACACAGAAGCTGTAGAGGGGATTCTGTGCACAACTACTGACCCATAGCAAACCATAGCAAAACCCACTGAATTACCTGATTTGGAACCATCTATATAAATGGGAACGGAATGATTGTTTGAAAGATATTCATTAAATAAACGACGGTACTTCCAATCTGGAGTGTCTGTCTTTTTTAGATGACTGAAAGAAAGGTCACATTTGGGGGCTGCAATAAGCCATGGTGGGATGGGCTGATCTGTGGAATCTGCAATGTTATCCAAGAACAGACCAAATTCATCCAATTGCACCCAGATGTGAAGGCCAAATGGAGCAAAGACAGACTGTCTGTTCTGAAAAAGTACAGCCCACCAAGGATGGGAAACACAACCCCAGAAAGGATTCTTTGGCAAGGAATGAAGTTTCAAAGAATATTGTAAAGATAGTTGCAAACGGCATAGGTGCAGAGAAGGTTCATGAGATTCAACATATAAGCTTTGAACTGGAGAGGTACGGAAAGCCCCAGTGCAGAGTCGAAGTCCTTGGTGATGAATGGGGTCCAGCATCTTCAAGGCCAAGGGTCTGGCAGAGCCATAGACCATTGATCCATGGTCGAGTTTTGATCGAATAAGAGCACGATATACCTTTAACACTGAACTTTAATCTGCTCCCCAACTGGTAGAAGAGAGGACACGGAGGATGTTCAGTGCTCTTGTGCATTTGACCTGAAGCTGCTTTAAGTGTGGTATAAAGGTCAGCTTGTGGTCAAAGATAAGCCCCAAAAACTTGGTTTCTAGGACCACTGGCAGCAAAACTTCACCGATATGAAGTTCAAAATCAGGGTGAATACCCTGTTGATGGCAAAAATGCATGCATACAGTTTTAGAGAGAGAGAAATTAAAGCCGTTCGCCATAGTCCACTTCAGTACATGATTGAGGGCAATTTGTAGTTGCCGCTCAATATATCTCATGTTCGACAACTGACATGAGATATGAAAGTCATTGACACACAGCCAATTCTCAATAGTGAGAAGGAGTTGTTCAGTGATGGTATTTATCTTTATACTGAAAAGTGTGACACTCAAAACACAGCCTTAAGGGACTCCAAGTTCCTGTACAAACGAACGGGAAAGTGTCTAACCCACATGAACTTGGAATCTCCTGTCCATTAAAATTTTTTTTAATAAACATAGGTAAATGGCCATGTAACCCATATGTATGGAGGTCTCGCAAAACGTCATACCTCCATGTTGTGTCGTAAGCCTTCTCAATGTCAAAGAATATTGATACAAGATGTTGGCGTTTGAGAAAGGCTTCTCTGATAGATGTTTCAAGACGAATTAGGAGGTCTGTGGTGGAGTGCTGTCGTCAGAACCCTCACTGGGTGGGCGAGAAGAGGTTGTTTGATTCGAGGAACCAAACAAGACAAGCATCAATCATGGGTATGGTGGCATCAACTATGGCCAGTCTCTCTCAAAAGGGTTGGAAAATGATCACTGCCTAGTGGATTACTGTCAACACTCCATGAAAAATGGGAGATTAATGAAGGGGAGCAAACCAAGAGATCAATAGCAGTAAAGGACTGACTAGGTGCATGAAAATAGGTGGAAGAACCAGTATTGAAAAGAGAAAGATTGTGATCAGAGAGCATATGCTCTACAGATCGACCCCTCCCATCAATAACAGCACTTTCTCAGAGGGGATGATGCCCATTAAAGTCCCCCAGGATTAGAAATGGAGATGGCAACTGTTCAACGACAGCATCAAGTTCTGATTGATCATATGTCTCTCCAGGGGATAGGTAGAGAGAACAAACAGTGATGGTATGACCCAAGGAAACACGGATGGCTACGGCCTCAAAGGGTGTGTTGAGTGACAAAGACAGGGTGGGCACATGCTGAGCAACCAATAGTGCCATCCCTCCATGTACTCGTCCATCACACAGCCTGTCATTTCTGTACAGAGAAAACTGCCGAATGGAGTCTATCAGCAGGTTTGAGAAATGTTTCTTGTAAGGAAAGACAAACAGGATGGTAGGAAGCAATCAGTGTTTTGAAATCATCCATATCAGAACGTAAACCTCAACAGTTCCATTGTATCAAGGTGGCCAAGGTAGTCTCAAATGCTGCACCTCTTCTTCCTCCAGTAAGAGGGGTGAGAACTATTGCAGTTGATGCAATGTGGGTCCATATCCCATTCATAAACATCATGGCCCCCACAACGAGCATATGTCAGGTTCACCTGACGATGACCGAAGAAGGTCGAAACATTGTTCGCTCTTCTATTTAAAATATTTTCTGAACCCAAAACGAGCTGTTTTTGCATATAAAATTCTCAACAAGTGGGTTTCTCGACATCACTGAATGGGTAACATTGACTGTTTTCTTACAATTTTATTTAAATTTTTTGAAGGAGGATCCATAGGAGAAAAGAAAAATTTCAGTACCCACTGACCCCACCAACCATGGAGCTCTACAATGGGATGTATTACAAAGTTATGTAAGGACAATGCAGCAATGCCAGGGTTTCATGAGCACTATACCCAAACACCAGCATCAGGCACAATGTCCACAACACCCATTGAGAACTTCCAACACTGGTACTTGGTTGACTCTAGCCCAAGTGGACCAGCTGATTGACCCAAGGTTGGCAACCCAAAGGCTGCCCGTCTACAGGAATTCAAGATCAAAGTGGTGTATAAGGGTTGGACCCCTCAACCCCCGAGATCCTCTCCTCCCCTTTACAGGTCGCTATGCACGGCAAACACATGGGTGGATGTTTAGATCCCAGAGAAGGTAACCAGACAGAACAGAACCTTCCCTGGGAGGTGCCCTCACCACATACAAGATATTTAAGCTACAATGACATTTTACACCTCAAATTATATCCTCAGACAGGTCAGTTATTTTTGGTAGATATATAACAGTTCAAACATCATGCAGAAATTATGGCAGACTGCATCATTACATTCACATAGGAAAATGATACTCTTATACGAGTCTATACAATAACAATTAGCTGGAATTGTCAGTAATATATAGTGTAGTACCAATCAATGAATGACTATTAGCTTTACTATCATACAAAATCATAGGCCATTTATCCATTGTCACTGGTTTAGGTACTTGAAAAGCAAGAAGCACAGATCTATGCAATTCCTGTTATCACCAAACATGCTCACTCTATCAGCTGTGGGTGTCATATTTTTGAGTTACGGCAAAGCTACTTAATATGTCATTAATTTTGAGTTGTTGACCACAGGAAAGACAATAAGTGAATTGTATCTACTGCACAATCTTAGGCTACTCTTTTTCCCAGGAATAGTGCAACTGACTGTTGTATTGCCACAAGAGTTTTGCCTTTAGTTATATAACAATTAAAGTTACACAAAATATAATAGATATTAGTGATCAAGCTACATTTACCTATTGATTTAATTATGATTAGTTGTGAACTGCAAGCATTTTACAGGAAAACTGAAAATCTGGCTGTCATCAAATGCCATTTAAACACAGTCTAGTATAGTAAGACTTATCTATTTCTTAGTACATGTTCTTACAGTTTCTTTTAATCTGTACTGTCAATTTTAAAGCAATTTTAATTATCTTCATGCACTCTTTCTAAACTTCAATCTGAAACAAAATTTCTTGCTTGAAAATTTATGATGCTTTTTAAAAGTTAATTATTTTAGACTTTTTTGTGCTAATGATGAACTAAGAAAATGTCATTGTTTCAATATAATACTTGAATCTCTTCCTTGCAAGTTATTTTAATCTCTGCAAAGATTTGTCCATTATTATCATATGTACTTTTGCCAAATAATAAGTGTTTTCTGTCTTTGTTTTTTAACATCTGCCACATATGTAAACCCAGTATATTATAGTACTGAGTCTTGGATGGCTAATGAGGTGGTCATTCTGAAACTGTTGATTTAGGGTTATTTCAGTGAGTCTCAATGAAAATAGCTTTGCACTTTTTATAAAATGAAAAAAACCCAACAAATATATATCAATGAAAATATGACATGATGAAATCTATGTAGATTATACTTTGGTGGTACTATGTTAGGCATTATGCAATTCTTACTTTTACGTTTCATTGCATAAATGTTCTTTTTAATTTCAAATTTACTAGAGAAATAATCTTGTAATGCATCATGCATGTGCTTCACCTTCAGTAATGTGCCTTTTTTGGTTTTGCTGTAATGTTAATTTCACAAAATATTGAAACTAATGATTCCCTATATATGTTCCCAATGACCCTTTTTTGAAGATACAGATATTACTGTGCCCATTGTTTATGTTTTGCTATTGATACAGTAGTTGTTAACAAGTCTATGATTCAGCTGGTATGGCCAAGTTGACTGGAATTCTTTTAAGTTGTTCCTTAATCTCACCTGGACCACAGCTTAATCACTGCTCTAAAACTGTCACATTCACAACCACATCTGAAACATTTCCAGCATGTTTCACTGCTACATCATCTAACTTTACAAGTTAACATCTCTCTTATGACGTAGATCTCAAAAACAGTTGTTTTATCAAAACAACTCAAACCTTTCCAGAAAGACTCCCACACTTATTTTTACAAGTTGGCTTGTATGGAAAGTGTTAAATATCACACCATAATACTTTTACTAATTTTATAATAAGAAATCTAAGGATAATTATTTAATTAAATAATTAGTTTGTGAAAATATGCAGTGAGATATAAAATGAAATTAACTGTCACAGGTTTCATACTGCAATGAATGTATATTTTCATACACAACAGTTTAGGATTAAACTAATACATCTCAAGATGTCTGTCACTTGAAACAAAGAGTATAGTTTAATAAAACCAAAAGAAGCTGAACATGGGAAAATTAGTCTCGCATAAGAATAACAGATTTGATGAATGTAATCAATTATGAACACCAAAATTAATTGAATCAGAAAATTCCATTAAATGTCCAGCTCTATATTTAAAACATAATGCAGTCTCTGTATCTTTTACTGTACATTTCTTCATCACAACTTGTCTATAATTTTTGCTGGATTTATAAAAAATGTGCCCAACCTCAAGTTTTTGCCATCTAAGCTAGTCAACTCATTAATCTTAGCAAAAATTTAATACAGGTTTTTCCTTCACGTTGTATGATAGGGTGTTGTCTAGCACACAGCTAGATCTAGCAAAACTCTACTTGCTTGTTTCAGATGTTTACTCTCATACATCAGGCCCCTAAGTTGCTGATGATGGCTCTTGTTTCTCAAATTATGCAGCTTTTCCTGAATCATATTTTCTTACTTTCCAACTCCATTTTGGTTTTGAGCTGGGCAGTTTATGAATATTTCAAGAAATATGTACACTCGTGGGAATTTTACCATCTGATGAAGTTTTTAAGTAAGGTTAACCAATAGACCTTCATAAGTTCTAAAACAGCAGTAATAAGCCAAGTTTTCCTTAGTGCTGCAACTGGTATGTTATGGTTGTTTTTTGTCCAGAGTTTCATCTGCCTAACTATTTCAATTGAGATGGTGAGTGGCACTGAGTAACAAAATTTATTATCTACAAAAGTGAATAAGAATCAAACTAAGTCTTCAACTATAAACCTAAGCATTTAAATTAAAATAGAGAAAAAGAAAGTAAAAAAATATTTTAGGAATATTCAAAACTAACAAACCTCTCCTTTGGTTGGAGACTGTGCATCAAGAGCTATTCGTTCTTGAGCATAGTTTAATTCCTCTTCTACATGATGGCGCTTTTGTTGCTCTTGTTTAAGGGCTAAGTCTAAGGCTTCATTAGCTTGCTGTAATTCAACAGTTTTCATCTTACTCTCCTCCAAGCTACATGAAAAATAAATTAACATAGTCTTTTCATTCTATAAGAAAGAAAATATTTGAAAGTAAATAAATGCAAAAAAATCAGAATTTTTAATTAGTTTTAATAAAACTTTTGCCATTATATGGAGTTAAAACGTTGACTGCTCAGAGTGCAATGCGATTTTCATGTTAAGATTAGAAATGTTTTTTCAGCTGAAAATTTTCAATTTCTTATTTTTATTTACATAAACATTAGAACCTACTAAACAAATATGAAATGTTATATCAGAAAATCATGTGTTTAATCTGCTATTTTCTATGCTGTAACTATATATAGGGTCAGGTTATAAGATCAATACCATCTTAGCTCTGCCTGTAAATTTATGTCAGTAAGCTGAGATTTGTATCTAGACTTGAGAAAATCTCATGTAAAAAATGTTGACTCGCACACCCATGTGGATCCAAACATGGAAAATAATTTTGAAATTATCTTTAAAGTTGGAAGATTCTCATTTATCAGAATAGTGAATCACATCTCTCTGATAGAACATTTTTGTTTACCTTTTCTGTGTTCTACACTCTGCAGGGTAAACATCTTGTTTTCAAATCCACACTTATCCAAAGACAAAAAGGATGTAATTTCCTTACTGAAATTTTCTAAGTAAAATTGAAATAGATCATGCAAAAATCCAGATATCAATTTCAAATTTATAAATTTGGAGGAATTTAATTCAAATTTTTGAGATAGATTTTTGATAAATTTACAAGGAGATCATCTTTAGCATGAGAGAAATCATAGTTATTATTTTTTAGAAATCTATTCAACTTTGCAAAATGTGTCAAATCATTCTTTTGTAATTGTTCTGCAAGGAGGTTTAGCTTTAATTGAAATTCACGAATAGACTTTGATTGCTCACTTATTATTTTACCTCTTCCCTGAAGCTTTGTATTCAAATTATTCAAGTGAGCCGTCACGTCACACAGAAAATGCAAATCACACTGCCATGACAAAGTTTCAATTTTAGGAAAACCTCCAATTTTACTTTTTTCAAGTGATTCAAATTTTTGAGACTGATTTTTGATCCAGCTTACATAGAGATCATCTTAGCATGAATCTTACCTTTTTCAACAAGATTCTCTTTTATTTGAGGAAATAGGGAAGTAAATCATTCCAAGACTTTTCCTCTACTTAACCATCTTACAATTGCAAAATCAGCAAGATAATTAAAAGCACAGTCACTGCTTTTCTTCAAAGACTCAACAGTCGATGGATGAGAGAGCTTCCACTTCTCATATAATTCACAACTTTTACAATGTCCATCAAATTTTTCAATTCATCACTTTTAGACATCAGAGCACATAATTTTTCCTCATGCAAAATGCAATGGAAAGATGGCAGAGTGGACTTCACATTATTTTCAATTAAATGCTGCTTCAAAAAAGAAACAAATCCTAATTTTGCTCCAGTCATAGTAGAAGTACCGTTTATTGTGACAGAAATCAGTTTTTTAAAATCCAGACTGAATTTTTTTGACACTTCAGGAATTTTTTCAAAGATGTTTTTCCACATGTTTGATCTCGTAATCCCCAAAGGCCAAACATTTCGTCTCTCGCTTGAAGATCTGAAGTTACATATTAAACCCAAAATATCAACTTTGCAATGTCACTAATATATGTTGATTCATCTAGTGCTAAAGAAAAATACAAACAGTTTTTTAGTTGTTCAAGTAAATGATTTTCTATTTCTTTTGCTAACTCTAGCATTCTGCACACAATTCTTCTTTGATTTAATTGCAAATTATTTACCTTTTGAAAAATGTCTTATTTTTGAATCATAATTCTCCAACATTGTTTCAATGACCACAATCAATATTTCTTTTACTAGTTCAGCATCACAAAATGATCTCTTTTTTCAGCTATAATCCAAGCTACTTTATACCTAGCTAAAATAACTTGTTCTATCAATGATAAAAATCGTTTTAGGCCTCCCTTTTGTTTATGAAGTTGCCCTTTCAAAAAACCAATTTCATTCATACAATTTTTGTCATCAACTAAAAATTTGACATTAAATTCATTGTAAAAATTGCTAAAGTGTTGCTTAAGGTTGTATACTTTATTATTCCTAAAAATCTTTGTTACACAAAAGACACACTGGATTATTATTTGCTTCAATCACTACAAATTTCAACTCCCAACTTTCATCAAATTATCACTTCATGTTTTTCATGGATCATTGTCTTTTCAGCAGTAATGTCAGAATCAATTAAATTACCTTTATTTTCTGAGTGTTCACCATTCTTTTGTTTTCAAATTATTCACTTATCCATATTATGGGATTAAAAGCAAAATATATTTAAACATTTGAAAGTTACACAATAAAAATATGTTTGCAAGTACATGCAAAACAACTCACACATGATAAACAAACATCTAAAGCAGACTGATGTTACAAGATTTGCGAGTCTGTGGCAGTGATGAAGTGCACATTGGTAATGATGTAAGGCAGTACAGTTGTTGATTACTAAATCTGTGATAAAAAAAAATGAATGATGGAAAAAGTTGATTCCTAAACTTGAGCTGGCCATAGAGTTACCCAATCCTGATCTAATCTAACCTAATAAGTTTCTAATTGTTACATTTTAGTTCAATGATTTATAATAAGAAATAATGAGTTTTGTTTGTTTGTTATTAAGCACAATGCTACACAGAGGGCTATCTATGGTCTGCCCATCATGGATATTGAAGTTCAGCTTCTGTAGGTAGAAGTCTACAGATTTGAGGGAAATAAGAAATAAAGAATACACATTAAAACAAGAAATACAATATTTACCTTAGCCTTCTTTTATTCCTATCAACAGACAATGAAACTTAAGCCCACTTTTTATATTAATGATATTACTAAGTAATTTTTTATTTAATAAAATAATGCACCTAAAAATACAGAATAGTAACACAAAATCCAAACAATTGTCTAAAACTATCATAACATTTCTGGCTTTCTAATTATGCAATAAGGGCTTTACAAATAAAGATAAAAGGTGGAAAAAACATGGAGGAATCCCAGAATATGTAGAACTGATGAATGGGACACCTGGACCTTGAGTAGCTAGGGTGTGACAAACCAAAGTGGTAGTTAGATTTCATCCAACACAAGGTTGAATCTGGAATGCTTCATCATATTTGTAGTAGGTACAAGATCACTTACTTTTTCATCTTGAAATGATGAACTGGTAAAGAAGATGAGCTTCTGTATCAAAATTTGCAAGCATTTCCAACACAACCATCATCATCATATCTATTTAGAACCAAGATCTAGCAGATTGTTGGAAGGCAGAAAGCTCCAGTAGGATAGCATCTCCAGTTCAAAACCTGATAGTAATGGGAATTTGTAACCAAGTCTGCAGTCTGTGGTAGAAGCAGTATATACAAAATCAGGACAACATACTGCATCCAGCTACAACCAACACTATATCCACTGGAGATCAACATTTAACAGATGGTAAGAAGAGGGACTGGAAACATGGGGTGCATCTCTAGTTCAAAATCTGACAGCGGTGAGTATTTGTCATCAAGTTTGCAGTAGAAGGAAGGAAATCAGCCAGCACAGGATTTATATAGTTAGACTATAATCAATCAACGCTGGACCTACTAGGAATGTTCACATGCTCAATTATTCCACTGGAAGAAAGGAAATAAAAACATATTGGAGAGTCCAGAGGAATACATCACAGTTCAAGGGTGGGTGCAATATCCAATCTCAAAAAACAGAGATAGCATGTCAATGAAAGTGTTCAACCAAAACCTGGCAACGTCTGGTATTGCACATCAGGTTTACAATAGGAAGAGCCTCAATGCCATGAAGCATCAGAGATGGGCAGCAATCATTGTCTGCTATACTCATTTAGTCCATGAGTGTATGGTTCAAGATGAACATATTTATTATGAAGAAAAGCCATTAAAGAGAATTCCCAGCAGTCCTTTGGAACACCCAATCTCTACAATGTGCATAACAAATCCTGCAACAATGTATTTTCAAGACCTTCTTAGGTCATATTTAGGTTAACTTTGTTCTGTTCTTTATTTTAATCAAAGTTTTAATACCGATACCAGCTGTCTTGAGAATACAATATTGCAGGATTTGTTTACTGATAAATAAACAGCAAAGAAAAACTAAGTTAGTTGTATAATGGAAAACACTGGCAAATCTATGAGCATAAACCAGCACGTCTGTACAGTACTACTGCCAATCAAGAAGTAACTAGCAAATACAGATTTGAAGAAGATGTTGGTTACAATATATTTATAGAAGTGTTGTGAGTTGCTGCATGATAATTTGTATGTGGCTATGTAGAAAATGGAAGACAAGTTGAGTAGAACTATTTTGTGAGGGAGGTAAGATATTGCATATGAAATAATGTAATATGATATGCCATTTCATAAATTAAAACTTTAGCTTGGTTATGCATAATATGGTATAAAAGATCAGAGGGAACTTTTGGCAATTTATGAAAAAGAGTGGGACAGGTATGTGTAACAAGTGGGTCTGATTTTCTACTTTATGTTTCTGTAAAAAAATACAAATGAATATCAAAACATCATGTTTTACCTGAATAATATCTATGTCTTAACTTGTAATTTATGTTAAATTCTGTATTTTTTGGAAGGTGGCAAATAAATTAGACAATAGGGAAGACAGAAAGAGTATATACCACAATTTTCATAGGAGGCGAGATTAAAGTCTTAATGTAATTAAGAACCTAAAACTTATATAATATTAAAATTTTATTTAGTAACTAAATTCAAATACCAATTTTATTTGTATACATTAATAATAAAGTAGTTTAATAAAGTGTAAATATAATTCTATCAAAGATTGTGATGTGCATTTTCGACTCACCCAATGCAAAAAGGTAAAGTATGATTCTAATCACTGCGATTGGGTCTCATAAATTTCAATGTTTTATCAATATAGGTTTTTCATGTCACTGTTGTGAATAAATAGTCTTTCTAAATTGATAACACGATAAAGTTAAAACAGCTAATTGGATATCATAACAATGTAAAATTAATTTAAAAAATGAGTACATAAGTTTAAATTATAGCACTGATGATTATCAAGCAAAGGAATCTTTCTTTATTCTACCAAATATAAAAAAATATAAATTACCTTTGTTGCAGGAGAACAATCTTTGTGTCTCGAGACTCAGACACTACATATCCAGGGTCAACTGGCAGTTTGGAGGTTTTATCAGCATGAGAAGAAGAGAATGTATCAGCTTGCTAAATAAACAAGATTAAATAAAAGAAAATCTTGTGAGATATAGAATTCATGTGCAAACTTAAATATTATAAATGCTTATGAGAATTACAAGTTTAAACATGAACAAGAAATAATAGTGATATTGTCTATAACTGTCTCCTTGGCATACAAATATTTTGGTAAAGTTTTGAATAAACAAGAATTTAAAAGCTCAAGTACTTGTTTTACCCTTAAGAAGAAATGGATTTAAACACCTTTTGATGCTCTAAACAATTAATAATTTAACAAGTAATAAATGTAAGCTGTTAAAATATACAAGTAATATCAAATACTCATTTCCAAAGGAGAATGTATATGTTCTGATCTCCTGCAAGCTAAGAAATGTTAATTACAGTTAAAAACAAATTGATGTACATTTAACAAAAAAAGTACTATATTATTACAAACAAATATTTTTTATTCAGATGGATAACTAATGACCCTTAAAAATTTATGGTAACTTTCTGTGTACTTATAGCTGAAATACACATGCATACACAATACGTACAAGAGGTACTGACTTGAACTGAAACTGAGAAACTTGTGTAGGTATTAACCGTAATTAAACAAGTGCAAGTAAAAAGAAACTAAGATTTGAAAAGCTTACATTGTAAAAACAAAAACAAAAAATGCACACATTTTCTGTAATAAATATAAAAATACATAGTAAATTTTCTTGTGTAATTCACTTACAAAACAAAAAATAAATAACAGCTAATAGCGAAAAAGAAAAAAGTTCATTTTTTCAAAATATAAAACTGATATCCAGGATTCAATCTGCATAAAGTTCCACAAATTCCTCAGTCTTAAAAAACTAGGTGTTAATTGAAATGATATAAAACCCACTCCATTGATTCCTAGCTCTTTCACCTGATCTGATTTGTGTACTTGAAGTTTTCTTGACAAGCTGATCTCTTGGAGGTTTATCAGTTCCTTTTCTTTTTCTTGAAGAGCTTTCTGAGTCTGTGATAGTTGGTACTGTAAGCTGTTCCTTTCTTCTAACAACTAACACAGGAAATAACACACAAGTAACAGTAACAAAAAATCTAAAAATCACAACAATTAATGTTCTCAGTATCAGTGGTTTTAGAATAATATTTAAAATATACAAAATAAAAGTTTGATTCTATACAGTTTCTTAAAAAAAACAACAGAAGATTCTGAATGTTATAAAGTCATAACTGAAGTACAATAATCAATTTGTGTGTTTTAGAGAATGTTAGATCATCTTCTGCTCAAGATTCCCAGAAGTCAAGAGACTAAGTAGCAAATAAAATCTATAAAGTGACCAGCTTGTTTTTGAGAAACTTATTTATTTAAGCAAACATGTTGTCTCTCAACAAAAAATCTCTTTTCTTAAAATTTTACATTATTATAAATAAAATATGCATTTATGACAAAAAAGAAAAAAAAGGACTACAAATTATCAAGTTTTTAAAAAAATATACACATATAATTTCTCAACATGACTTACTTTACTAACTTCAAAACTAAGCTTTTCAGTTTTTAATCCCTGTTGATGGAGACTCTGCATAGCCTGTTGAAATTCCCACTGCAGCTGCTCTTGGTTTTCTTCCAACTGCTCAGTTTTGGAAGAATGACTTTGTGAAACTGACCCAGTTTGTTGCTGATAGTCTTTATCAGCTAGGTATTGCTTGAGTTCTTTTATTTTATGATGAAAAATATCATTCTCACCTTGAAGTTGATTGCATAATAACTCTTGATTTGTCTTTTCACTGAACAGAGCTTCATTATCTTTTCTTAAAGACTCAAGTTCTTCTTGGATAGTTCCAAACTGTTTTTCAAGTGATTCATAGCTGACTTCCCATTCTTTGATCTGTTGTTGACACTTAGTTTGACAGTAATTGACTTTTTGCTGCAAGGTTTCATTCTTTGAAGTAAGTTCTTCAGCTACTTGCTTTAAATGCTGATTTTCAGATGCTAGTTTCTTTATGTCTGCAGCAGTTTTCCACTCAGTGGTGTCCAGCTGCTCCTTTACATGATTTAACTCACTCAATAACTGTTCTCGTTCTTTCCTGAGAAAACAGACTTCGTTATCAAACTCTTTATTTTTTTTGCACAACTTTTCAAAATCATCTAAAGACCCTGATTCAGCACTATGCATGTCTGCGAGTTTCTCAGACTGCTGGAAATAATCCATTTGATGTTTCTGAACATGCTGCTTTACAGTTTCTGTTTCTTTCTCAGTTTTATCAGCTTCAATTTGCAGAGTATCAGTGTGTTCAGGATCTGAAAGTCCCCAGCTAAAGCTAGTTTGAACTGTTTTAAAGGATTCAAGTTCAATTTGTGTTCTGGATAGAGTTTCTTCCACACGTTCTTTCAAGTGAATTGCATCATTTTTTTCTTTTTGAGCATTCTGTAGTTTTTCTTCCAAGTTATTTTTTTCTATCACAAGCTCATCAAGGTTTTTACTGAGTTCAACATAATCTGAATACAACTTTTGGTATTCATCTTCTTGTTCTTGAAGATTAACTTCCAAGTTCCTCAACTTGAGTGTTTCTTGCACATTTCTTTCTTCAAATTCTCTGGTACTTTTGGAATGCATTTCTTTAACTCTCCTTAATTCCTGATCCAATTCTTGTTTAGATGTCTTTAGTTCCTCAACAATTTGCTGATAAGACTCATTATCTGAAGACAGCATTTGTTCATGTTCTTTCAGATTACTCAGTTCTCGTTTATAACTTTCACACTGAGCTTTTGCTTCTTCACAATCACTATTAAATTCTAAGCACTTCTTCTCTAGACTATTGCACTTGCTTTGAAATAATCCTTTTTCTTTCTCTAATTCTTCTATGATGTGCTTTAAACTTCTTGTTTCTGTTGATGAGCATGCAAGTTTCTTTTCAAGTGATTTGTTATCGTCATTCAAGTTTTTCAATTGTTCTTTCAAGTGATTATTTGTGTCTTGAAGATGATCTCTCTCTTCTTTAATTTGTTGGAGAGAGTTCCTATGATCTTCTACAGTTGCAGCCACTTCTTCCTTCAGTTTACTTATAATGTGCTCCTTTTCTCTCAGATATTCTTCACTGATTTGTTGTTCTCCTGTAATTTGAGTTTCATCTACCATTGTCTCAGATGACAAACCCTCCAATTCTTTCTCAAGTTTTTCATTTTTCAGTTTAAATTGTTTCAGCTTAGCCAATGCTTTCCCAGTTTTAATTTTTGATGATTCTAGTTCATGTTTCAAACGTTCATTTTCTTGCTTTAATATATTTACATCAGAGTTGCTAGATTTCTGTCTCACTTCCTCTTCAGTTCTCATATTTTTTTCTTTCTGGATTTCTTGCAAGATTTCTGGTTCAGACAAACCTATCGTACTTTGTTCAGTTAGAGAATGCCTTTCTTTTTCTACCACTGATAATCTAAAATTTTCAAAAGCTATCTCAACTTGTTTCAGCTGATTTTCTAACTGTTTAATAATTTCTTCATTTTTTTTAGCATAAGCCAAAGTTTCTTCCTTCTTAGTTTTTTCTAAACCTAAATTTGAAGTTAATGTTTTAATGACTTTCTCACTTTCCTTAATTTTTATTTCTAGATTCATTTTATCATTTACAAAAATCTGTTTCTCTTGGAGCAAATTGTTAACTTTTACTTCCAGTTCACAAATCTCTTTTCTTGCATCCTCTAAGAGAGATTCTTTTATTTCTAATGTTTGATAAAGTGATGTTACTACCCCCTGTAATTTTTCCAAATTATTCTTTAGCTCCTGAAAGTACTGTTTTTCACCATTCATTTCATCTAGTGCAGATTGCAAAGAAGCTTTTTCTGATAAGATATTCTCTATCTGAAGTTTTAACGATTCATAATCTTTTACCAATATTTGTGAATCTTCTTTTTCTCTGTTTAATGCATGATTTGTTGCAACAAGCTTGCTTAATTCTCCTTCTAAATGTTGCAGATGATTATTCTTTTCTTGAAGTGTATTCTTCATATCTTGGACCTCAAGAGATAAACAGTCTCGTTCCTTTCTCATGAGCTCAACTTCTTCTTTTATTTTATTCAAGGTAACTCTGAGACTCTCCATCTCTTCAGTTATTTGGCATTCCCTTAAAGTTTTTTCATTAACTTCAGCCTGTAAGGACTTAACCTCAGTATCTAAGAGTAGGTTCAGTTCATGCTTTAATTTCTGATTTTCAATGTTCAACTTATCAGAAATTTGTTTGAATTGAGAAATTTCAGTTTCTAAAGAAGCTATCTGTAGCTGCTGTGTCTTTGTCAATTCTTTTTCTTTTTCAAAGTCAGTTTGAACCTGTTTTGTCCCAGTTTCAAGGTTTTGTATATGATATTCTTGTTGACTAGTTTTCTCTGCTTGGATTGACAACTTTTCCTCGAGACTTTTCATGTCTTCTTCTTTCTTCCCAAGAAGCCTTTTTAATTCTTCATTTAATTTTTCACATTCCTTCAAAGTATTCTTAATAATTTGAAGCTCTGACTCTAGCTTTTCCATATTTGCCTGAAGCATAGTTATTTGTTCGTCTTTGTCTTCTGTTTTCTTCAGAGTTTCCTGGAAATTTACAAAGAGTTCATTATACTGTTCTTCCTTTTCTCTGAACTTGGTTAACAATGAACTTGCCTCCAAAGATTGTGAATTATGTTCTGTATTCAAAGCACTCAACTGTTCAACTAAACTAGAAATCTCAATGTCCTTATCAATGTTATTTTGTTGAAGAGTCTGAAAAGCACTTTCTTTGAATTCCAACTGTTGCTTTGCATCTTTCAAGTCATTTTGAAGACCAGATATTTCCTGTTTTAGGTATTTCATTTCCTCATCTTTTTGGTGTGTAGATTGATTAGCATCATCCAGTTCTAGCTGTTTGTTAAGAAATTTAGTTTGCAGTTCTTGAATCTGAGAATAACAAGATTCTAATTCCATTGACAGCTTTTGTGTGTGTTCAACAGCACCAGACTGTAAAACACACACATGTTCATTTGCTTGTTGCAAACTAAGTTCAATTTTTTCGTATTTTATCCTGAGCGTGTTTAATTCATCCTTCTGTATTTTGTTGATATGTTGAGATTTATTAAGACCATCCTCTAATTTTTGATTTTGTTCAAAAAGTTGCTGTTTTTCAGCTTGAATCCTCTGAATGTATAATTCTAGTTCATGCTTATCGTGACTAAAGGTCTTATTTAGTTCCTGGCATTCTATCAAACTGGAACTTAACCTTACATTTTCATTTTGACTATCTATTAACTTTTTATAATTTTCTTCACACTGATTTTGTACTGTGATCAAGTTTAAATCTGATTTTTCTAGTTTTTTTTCCAATTCTGTAATCTTTTCTTCTAAATGTGCTTTTGTATTTTCAAACTCTTTTGACTTCTTCAAAGACTCAATCTTTTCACCTTCAAGTTCTTTAATAGAGATCTGTAAAATTTCCATTTTATGTTCTGTATCTTGAGAAAGTTTCTGGAATGATTCTTTTTCAAGAACTTCTTTTTCTAAAGCAGATAAGAGCTCTGCTTTCTCAAGTTCTATTGTATCAAGTTTTTCACCCAATGATGTAATATATTCCTGTAACTGCTGAATGTGATCAGTAACTTCTCTATTAGTGTCTTCTAGCTTTTGAACTTGCTCTTTATAGGATTCTTCCATTCTGTTAGATTTTTCAACCAAACCATGATATTCAGATTCAAAGAACTGAAGTCTTTCAATCTGGTTGTTAGCACTGGTAATATAGTGATTTTTGTCTTTTACTTGTTTCTCTAGATTGCTAATAGTTTTATAGTTGGCCTCATCTTTATGTTTTAGCTCAAAAATCTGTTCTTCATAATATTTGACGATTTTTTGTAACTCTTCTTGTTTATGACTCATTACTTCACTTTCCTGTTGAAACTGTTCCATTTTAGTATTTAGCTCACAGTTTTTATCCTTCAACTGTGATGATTTACTTTCAACTTTCTGAATTTCTAGATTAAGCTCTTCTTTGGTAGATAACAGATCTGATTTAAGACATTCAACTTCCTCTTGAAGAAAATTATTTAACTTGTTACACTCACGTAAATCTCTTTCCTTATCTTCCATCAGACTTTCATGTCTACTTTGCAAGTCTTTCAGTTCTTTTTGGATGGATTCTCTAGACTGTTGACTTTCGAGCAATTCCTTCTCTGAATCTTGAGACTTTGAGTACGCTTCTTGTAGCTGATAGTTTAAACTCTCAATTTCAGCTTTCAAACATTCAATTTGTGCAAGATGACTTGAATCAGAGTCTATCACCTGATTCCTTAAAGCCTCCATAGACAGTTTTTCTTTTTGCAACTGTTCATATGCTGCTTCAAGTTTTGATTGACATTCTTGAATAATTTGATCTTTCAAAGTTATAGTTTGTTCCATGGTTGATTTTTCTTGTAAGACCTCTTCTGATGACTTCTGTAAACTTTGTTGAAGTAATTCCACTTCACTTGTCAACTGTTTAATATGACTTTTATGTGCCTCTTCCAATTTGTTAACCAATTGAGCTTCTTCTCTTTCAGTTCGAATTTCCAGAGATAAACTCTGAAGTTCTGATTTTAACTCTGCATTGTCTCGTTCACTGTTTTGTAAAGTCTTTTCAAGTTCATTTATATGGTCATTTTTCTTCTGGGCATCCCCTTCCCAAGCTCTTATGTTTTGCTGTAGACTTTCCAATGTTTTATGAGCTTCTTCTTTATCATATATTAATTTAACACATTCTTCTTCTTTGGAAACCAAGTTTGTCTTTAAGTCTTGAACCATTCTTTCTAGTGTTTGGATATTTTCTGTCAAACAAGTAATTTCCTTATTCTTTGTTTGTAGACTAATATCAGATTCTTTTTTGTATTGTGTCATTAAGTCCAGATGCTGTGTGGCTTCTTTCAGTAATTGCTCAGATCTATGCATGTCTGAACATTTCTGATTGTATTTCTCCTGGATTTCTTCATATGCCTGCAAAACTTTGCTGTATTTATCATTCAAGGAATTTAACTCAGAAATACTAGAATCCTTTGTTGATTCAAGTTGAGCAATATAGTTTTGAAGACCACTAAGTTGATCTTGATGTTGAGCTAATGAAGAGCGAAGTGTTTGGAGTTCTGCTGCAA
The DNA here is from genome assembly GCA_011833715.1 of Carcinoscorpius rotundicauda. Taxonomy (NCBI): domain Eukaryota; kingdom Metazoa; phylum Arthropoda; class Merostomata; order Xiphosura; family Limulidae; genus Carcinoscorpius; species Carcinoscorpius rotundicauda. The sequence goes on from CM022395.1 coordinate 58,183,851, forward strand.
GTGAGTTGTTTTCTTCGGAGCTTAACTCCAACTGCTGTTTTAAAGAATTCAAAGCTTTTTCACTATCTTCTTTTAACGAGACAATTTCTATATTCTTTACTTGAATATCATTTTGAAGTTTTTCAAGTGTTTCATTTGATGAGACAAGTTTTAATTTTAAAGAACTGAATTCTTCTATGTAATTTTGGGTCTCTTCAAGAACCTTTTGTTGTTCTGTAAACTTGTCATTTCTTATTTGTTGTTGCTCAGTTAAGTACTCCTTCTCACTTTTGAGCTGCATAATTTCTTCTTGGTATTTCTGAATTTTTACATCATACTCCTGCAGTTGATTTAAGTTTTTACATTCAAAATCTTCCACAAGTTTATTCAGCTCATCATCTTTAGATTTTATTGTGTCAACAGCAGAAGAAAATTTATTTTCAAGAACACTTAATTTTTCTTCCAAACTTTCTATTTTTGACTCATATTCTACAATTTTTATTTTATAATCTCTAACTTCATTTTCTCTTTCATACTTTATTTCTTCTAATTGCATCTTGTACATTTCAAGATTTCTATCTTTCTCTTCTACTGTGTTTTGAACACTTGAAAGTTCCAGTTCTAAATCATGTATCTGTTCCAGAAGGGATGCAACTTTGGAATCAATTTTTTTGTCTTTGGATGAATAAGTTTCTTGCATTATTTCGAGTTCTCTTTTCACCTGGTTAAGCTGTTGGTTAAGTTCTTCCTTGTCCTTTTTTTCTGTATGTAGTTCAGATCTAGCAGACTGAATACTTAGATTTTTGCTATTCAACTCTGTGAGTAAACTTTCTATGCGGTCATTTTTATTCTCAAGTTCAGACGTTAACTGTAAAATCCTATTTTCTTGCTCATCCTTTTGAGTAACCAAAAACTGATATTGTTTTTCTTTACCATCTAGTTTTTCTGTCAGTTTTACAATTGTGTCTTCTCTTTCTGACACTTCTGCATGAAGTTGGCTATTTTCAGAACTTTTTTCATTCAAGGCTATCTGAAGCTGCTCTCTTTCTTTTTGAAAGGATTCTTCTACTTTTGTGAGTTGTGTTAATATGTGTAATGATTTACTTTCAAACTTAGATTTTTCTCTCCTCAAGAAATCCATTTCATTTTCCATTTGTTCTGTTTTTTCTTGAATCTCACACCATTTCCTATTAACTTCCTCAATACTCTGACATGTGTGCTTCGATAGAAAATCTGATAAATCCTTTGATGTTGCCTCAAATGTTTGTTTTAGACCCGTAAAAGAATCTTCCTTTTCTTTCAATGCTTGCTGTGTTTCCTGTAGCTGGTTTACAGTTTCTAAAAGTTGTTCTTCTATAACATTAAGTTTCTTTAGATATGCACTAGATTCTTCTCTTACACAATTATTTTCTTCTTTGACGAGCTCATAATGATTCTGTAACTCGTTTAGTTTTTCTTTTGCAACTTCTAACTTATTTTCCAACTCTTGAATTCTGTTCTTATCTATAACTCCAGCTTTTTGTAACTCGTTTAGTTTCACTTGCAAAGTGTCTCGTTCCTTTTCAATATCTAAAACAGGTTGCTTTTCATTTTCTATCTGTTTAAATAGACTTTTACCTTTTTCTTGAAGTTCCTGTATTATCTGTTCATCACCTATAAAAATGAGTACAAAAGTATATTAAAAAAATTGTAAAAAATAACGTTGTAAATAAATGCTGTTTCACATTCAAATTGTTACATAAAACAAACTCACAAAACTCATTTAACATTTTCCAGTATTGCTGTAAAATCTCTCATATTTCATAAGATTTTATATCTCTATTTATGTACAAAAATTATGTTAACCCTATTGCATTTCAGTAACTGCTCAGATCTCTACAAATTTGTACATTTCAGGTTATATTTGTTCTGAATTTTTCATACAATAGTAAGTAACACTATTATTATCCAAAGTAATTCTATTCAGAAATAATCAGAACCTCTGATAACTCTAACTTTATTTCAACAACTCAATCTATATGCATTTTGAAACTGATATTATTATGTTGCATATATTTAGTGGGATTCAAAAAGGACAACTAAAGGGTATTCCAACTTCCATTACTGCAACTTCAAGGCATCTTAAATATAAAAAGTAAATTTTTGAGAAATTTTCTTAAAATATGAAAGTGTAAGTTTATATTACAAAGGAACTATCAACCATTGAAAATATAGTGATTCATATCTTGTTTTTCAACATTAATTTTCTGCTCTGTTACTTTGTTACCACTTTTTTCTACTGTCACAGTATGTGGTCTGAACAATAACTAATAAAGCTTAACTTTAATAATAGCTAGAGGCAATGGCTGAAATACCAGTGAACAGAAAGGATTACAACCTATATACATCAATACAGAATATAAATAAAGTTGTCTGAGCAGTAATTTGTGAGCTTTTGAGATACTGATTGGCCAAATTTGCTGTAGGGATAAACAAAAAGATTCTAATAGGACATTTAGAACATGCAAATTAATAATTACATAAAAGCTAGAATTAAAATGAGAAGAAAATATTAAAAATAAAACTAAAGAAGGACATCCACCCACCTTCCTTCTGTTCTTCAAGCTCTATTATTTTCATTTCTAATGAAACTTTTTCTTCTTTTAAGCATTTCAATATAGATTCAAGTTGTTCAAGCTTGGAATCCTTTTCCTGCAATACTTCGGTCATTCTTTTCTAGAAATTAATAGAAAAAAATAATTAACATCTGAGAAACAAATTTCAGAAGTCTGTTCTTTGCACAAGTGATTTTTTGTTCAATTATCCATGTGCAAGAAATTGTGACAGGTATGAAAAACAAATTATTAGATGCTGTGTACTCATTCAGGACCATTTAATAATTTATCAGGTAATTTAATAGCTGTTGTTTTTGTTGTTTTGAATTAAGCACAAAGCTACACAATGGACTATCTGTGCTCTGCCCACCACGGGTATCGAAACCCGGATTTTAGCGTGTAAGCCCGCAGACATACTGCTGAGCCACTGGGGGGCAATTTAATAGCTCAAAGAGCTCTTACTACGTCTATGTGTATTTCTGAATATACCATTTAGTTCATTTTATTACAACTTTCACTTTTAAGGCTTAATACTATGAAATAAACACATCTATGCATAAGTCAGATTTTATATTAAAAAAAACAAACAGTCCCAATCAACTAGAAATAGAAAAGTAACAACAAACCATCTGAAGTTGTTTTTCCTCTGTTGTCTTTTGAAGCTCTTGTATTTTAAGTTCAAGAGCGTTTTTTAACTCCTTTTCCTGGTATGCCTGTTCCTGAAGCTGTAAAAATACAAAATATTTTTAATTTTTTGATATAATAAAAAAAATGTTAACTCTAAAATGTAAATGTATGGTAAAAATTAAGTTTTACTTAAAAAGTGTAAACAAAGTTGAGTTTCAAGTTTTTAGGTGATGTATTAGCACAGCAAAGAATTGATATTTTGCATAAGGTTTCTATACAAAATTGAATAATATATTTCTGAAACAAAAAAAATTCTTATGTAACAGGATTTTGCTAATACACATTTCATCTATTAGAGCTATAGGAACTTTGAAGTAGATACAACAAAACATAACAGATAAATTAAAGTAATCATATCACTGATTGTTTTCTCGGTTTATCAATTAATCTAACCTGACTGCAAGTACACTGGAGATATTCAATTTTCTCTAACATTTGTTGCTGTTCTTCTTTTAGGGATGAATAGTTGACCTCAAGAGTTTCCTTTTCTTTCTTTTCTCGTGCAAGACTCTGTTCAAAAACAGACTTTTCCTTGTTCCATTTCTCTGAAGAAAATGAAAGGAAATATTTGATGTACAAATGTAGTGAAATTAGTCCTTTGTAGAAATTTGCTAGTCATATTACCATTCTCACTACAGAAACAGTCAAGTTGTGTTTGTGACCCTATACTGACCTTTATAGTTCTAATATCTTCAAATATATTCTGTCCATCTTGATGAAATTTTACAAGTTTTCAGTAACTATTAAGAGTCTTTTGTAGATAAAAAAAACAATTATTGAAGTATATTCACTGAAATTTTCTCTGTGAACATATGCAGTCAAAATAATTTTAATGTTAAGATTAAAAATACTTTTCTTCACCTAAAAACTGTCAATTTTCATTTACACAATCTCTTAAAACTTCCTAAATAAATTTCCAAATTATTTTCAGTAAAAAGTTATATTTTTACCTTCTATTTTCTCTACCCTAATTCTTTACATGGTTGGTCAACTTAACTGACCTCGTAACCACCATAAAAATATGAAAACAAATCTAAATTACTCTTTTTTTCTTTGTGGAACTTCAAATTATAACATGAAACTACATTTGTTTATCCTAAATAGCTTAGCTTAAATCTTATAACATTTTACACCTATCTACACTTAAGTTTCATTGCTTTATTGTTCTTTGAATAATAATAATAATGCCACTACGCAAGTTGTAAACCACTTGGTGAATATGTAGCTCACAGGCTATATGCAAGATACTTATGAGTGTAAATCATGAAAATTTTCATTATTTTTCCTTATATTACCCAATCTAAAGTAACAAGTTTTAATTGCTTTTACAATAATGTATAAAGAATACACTTGAACAACAAGAAATATAATACTTACCTGGATCTTTTCTTTTTGCTGTCGACAATACATAACTCTACTTGTTTATATTAATGGTACTACTACTACTTCGCTAAATATTTTTTGACTAAATTATGCATCTTATAATATGGAATAAAAACAAATAAAAGTAAACAATATACAGTAACTGTCGTAACTGTTCTAGCTTTCTAATAATGCAATAAGTACATGTTCAGTTAAACTTGTCAATACATTTACAGTAGAAATAAAGTCTGTGTAGATGTGTTCAGATAAATGAACAAGATTTTCCAAGATAAGAATAACCCTTGTAATTAATTGAATTTGAAAATAAAATAATATGGATCAATTTAGAGCACCAGAATTGTCTGAAAAGACACCTGCAACAAGTTATAGTAAGCAAAATGTGGCATGCTGCAACTGGTGAGAATCAAATACACAAAGGTCAGTGATAAAAGCCAACCCCATGTCTTAAGCAACATAATCAAGGTTTTTCCACCTAAGAATGAGACCAACAAGATACGAGTTCATTAAAATAAGGCCTCCAATTACACATTTTATTCAACTGACACACATCTCAAGCAGCTGGAGAATGAAACATGTATTCATGCTGTTCTATACTAAGACATAATAAAGTTGCCAGACACAGCACCTATTGGATCACGAAAAGTTCAGAGGGAGACGTTTTGTGCTCTGGACATATAAGCTTTATGACAGCTCTTTCTACTGTCAAGATGCACAGTCATGAAAACATGGCATAGCGACACTGTCTGTATGTGGTAAAGCTCCAAATTCATTTTAATCCAATGTACTCATCTTTATTTTATAAATGATACCAGAAATGAGCTGATGGAGTTTTCTACATTATGACCACAACAGTTATTAAATATTCTCAAGTGTAGCATTTTTTGCTTTTCTGCACATACAAAACATATGGTTGTTTTGTAGATGAGTTAAAAAAGAAAAACAAAATGATTGAAATTTTTCCTAACTTTGCTCATTATGCATAGAATAAATGTTTGCTTTACCCTGAACATTAAGCACCTCTTAAGAAAAGAAATGGTGCAAGCAGTCTTTTCCTCAGATGTATGAATGTTTGGTTGTCAAAAATTAAACAATCTGCTTCAAGATTTTGTTTGAAATAATCCGTATTTCAACACTATTATCTGCAAAAGAATCTGAGCAACTCCTAAATATATGCACACAAAAAATGCAGTTGGGAACGCTTGCCATCATAGCTAGTAAAAACTTTTATTTTTATCTATTGCATATTTTACAGTGCTAGCAGCATAAATAAACCTGCATCTACTTAAACGATGCAGTTATTTACTATTTTTTTGGTTGTAAATAAATTTATTCTTGAAAGAATGTCACATCAGCAGAGGATGAGAGAGAAAATATAAATTAATAGAAATAAAAATTAACCTCTTCACCATTGTTTAGTAATTATTATTCCCAATAAGTTAATTTTGCTCAGACCATCTTATTATGAGTGTGTCATCAAATGTCATGGCTACTAATATCCTGAAATAAATATTTATTACCAGCATGATTTATTTTCCTTTAAATGTCTGGTTACACGATAATGATTACAGTATAAGTGGCTTTGAGTTAATATAACACACACACACAAAATCATCCAATACTTTTCAACCTGTTTCAGCTGAAATAGTTGGTGAGATTTTACAAAATATAATAACGTAACTTGTTATTCTTTGATATTGTTCAGGCACATTATTCATGATGAAACTTTGTAGAATGGACAGCAACTGCCTGTTGTGGAGACAAAAGTGTAGAAGAAAACGTTTTGAAAGTCTTCTGCTTTTTGCCTTAGGTCAGTGTGTGTGTGTGTGTGTATACAAGGTGTTGTCAGTCTTTTATAGCGTTCTGGTGGATTGTGGGGAGTGTGTTATGATTGGTTGGATTGTCACAGTTTCTGATTGGAAGAGATATTTCCTGTAGACTCAGCCAATGGTAGCCATAGGTTACTCACCTCTAATCCAAAATCTCTCTTAATAAATCTCTAATTATGGAAAAAGATATGAACTGAAGAATGATACAGATGAAGAAAACAAATGAACTGCAAGCAGTGACAGTAGTGATGAAGAATGCTGCAGATCAAAGAAAAAGAACAAGGGACTGCAGAATGTAGAAAATAAAGATTTGGGCTTGGGTACATATCACTGAAACTGGTGAGAATGATGATGAAAGTATGTGGCTCTAAAGTGTGAAAAAAGGAGAGAAAAACTTCCACCCTACATATTTCAAAATGACACATTCTTCACTGTTCTATCATATGCATTTCCCTTCTTTATTATAACTATAACCTAAACTGAGTAAATGAATCTCTGTGCTAATAATTTGATTTTATTTAATCATAATATGTGAATAAAACTTAAGACTAATTGAGATTTGCATATTAATTCAAGTTACTGAAATGTTTTGGGGAAAAAAACAACATATGTGCAGTGTTTCTCAACATCTAGAGATGAAAAAAGAAAAACTGAATAAGGGATCTTTATTCAAAAAGTAATGTTCTCTTAAATTCTCACAATATCAGTTAACTGCTTCGTTATTCCTGGAATTTTAACAATAATACAGCAATAATTAAAAAGGCATCATCTCCTAGACACTACAGTAAACTAAACAGACAAAACCTGAATGATATATTTAAAACTGTATAAACAATCCTACATGTAACTGATAGAGAGCAAGTATTTTTAAAGTTCTTTTATCTAAAAATTATTCCATAAAATTATCTTATGAATAGATGAAAATCCTGAAAATCATAAAAAGTTACCATAAAATATAAAACATGCAGAACATTGAGCATGCAGACAAACACTACAAGGGGATCACCTTGTAAATCTATCTGCTCCTCAAGATCCATAAGTCTCAATTGTAGAATTGAGAAAGTTCTTTTATCTAAAAATTATTCCATAAAATTATCTTATGAATAGATGAAAATCCTGAAAATCATAAAAAGTTACCATAAAATATAAAACATGCAGAACATTGAGCATGCAGACAAACACTACAAGGGGATCACCTTGTAAATCTATCTGCTCCTCAAGATCCATAAGTCTCAATTGTAGCGTACCTTTCTCCTCTTCTAACTCTGCTAGCCTTTCTTGGAGTGGTTCAACTTCTGTTCCTTCTTCACCCTAGAAGGAGCACATTCAAAGATATACTTTCTGTTAAAATAAAATCACAAGTACACAAAATACACAAACAAACATGACTGAAGAACAGTTCAAAATGCATGTTCTTACAATATATGGTCAGAAATGACTAGATGGAATAGCCTCTGTATAAAATTCTGTGAATATTTTATTTAGATTTTAAGTTTGTGATAAAACTGAGTTAAAATATATCCTCCAAATGCCACCAAGTGAGTAAGTTCAACAAACAAAGCATAAAAATTTATATATATATAAAATGTTACATTCTTTACAAATGTGTTTATATTTAAACTGATGTTTCACTTTTTTACTATTATATCATCACTCAAGACATTTTTACACATAATTAGCCTACATTAAAGGTTTGTATCAAGTTCAATCACAGAAATTTTCATTTGAATTTCTTGAATTTATTAGCTTTGTATCAAAAGTTGCTATAATCAAAATTAAAATGAATTTGTCTTACTTTCATTTAATATTTTTTGTAATATGAAAGATGTTAAAACTGTGCAGGGGTCAGGTAAGACAAGACAAATCACAACAAAAAGTTTCTTCACAGTAGAAAAGTTAAAGTCCGTAAGAGAGAGTTCATAATTGAAATTATTTACAGAAGTTAATTAGAATTTCAATAAAGCAGAAGAAATTTTAAACTATTTGTTTCTATGGAAGACAATTTCATACAAAAACAACTGAATTCATGCCAAAAACCAAGCAACCTAAATTTTTGTACAGATTAGAAAGCTTTCAAGTGCTGGAATATACCTAGATGCAAAATGAAATACATCAAAAAGTGGAGAAAAAAACAACAAAACAAACTATGATGAGTAGATTTTATACAGAGCAAACATTCAGCTTGATAAATATACTCTTCAAAACAAAAAATGCAAAAGGGATATTTTTGTTCTTTTAAAGATAAATATATGTAATAATGTTACAAGCTCAGAGTATGTGAAATTACACGTCTTAAGGCACTGATTGTCAGACCAAAATGACAATAAAAGTTGTGCACTTTGAAAACAGAGGAAAACATTGCATTTTTTGCCAAAACGTATGCGTGTCCAAGAAATTTATTTGAAAGATCTGCATGTTCTGCAAGTGCAACATGTGCAAAATCCCTATAAAAGTGATGGGTTCTCAGTTTCCATAGCTCAGTATTAAGCCACTGACATGCAATACAGTTACACCGAGACTGACTGAAGCACAATGCAACAACGCCATTGGTCGCTTGGAAGCAGGCAAATCTCGAACAGATGTTGCCAGAGCTGTGAATATCCACTCAAGCACCATCACAAGGCTATGGAATTGTAACCAACAACATGGATCAACTCATAACTGTCCACTATCTGGCAGACCTCGTGTGACCACGCCAGCACAAGATCACAACATCCGGTTACGTCACCTTTGGAATAGGACCACCATTGGGATGTCTACTGCCTCAACCATACAAGAACTGCAAGGAATTTCCGATCAGACCACATGTAACTGTCTACAAGATTCTTATGCCCCATGTGCAACCCATCATGGTGTAGGTCAACAACGTTTTTCAACATGACAATGCGTGTCCTCACACAACCCGATTCACCACTGTCTTCTTGAGACACCACAACATCAACGTTCTTCCCTGACCCTCCAGATCACCAGATTTAAACCCCATCGAACATCTTTGGGACGAGTTGGACCAACGTCTGTGACAGCGACAACCTCAACTGCAGACTCTACCTCAGCTTGCAGCAGCTTTGCAGGCTGAGTGGACAGCCATTCCACAGGATGTGATTCATCATCTCATCTCTTCCATGGGCAGGAGATGCCAAGCAGTTATTGATGCTCATGGGGGGCATGCTCGTTATTGACAAAGAGTGATGTTAAACTTTACATAGTGAGCGTGAACTTTGCTTTTGCAGACTTTGGATGTTCAGCAGTGATTGTGCAAAGTTTCACACATGTCATATAGAACTACCCGGAATAAACTTGTTAACAATTTGTCTCATATTTTGCCTTTTGTGTTTCTTTTTTTGAAGAGTATATTATTATTAAAATATTACTTACTTAGTATTAACAAATATACTAGCCTGTAAAAACTTCAAGTTTTTCTAGAAGAATGTAAAACTATGTTAGCTTTATGTCTAATTATTAGTGTTACTATACCTCATTTCAAGATTTTCGAAATCAGAAGAATTATACAGTGGAGTAAAAAAAAAGATTCTACTTGTAAGAAAATATGATAGAAATCCTGAAAGTTTAAATTATAAAGTTATTACATATGAAATAATAAATGCATAACTAAATAAAAAACAGAATAAGATTGCAATTATAAATTAAGCTTGTTTACTTAAGATCAGTTACATATTTGTTATTGAAATTACAGCACTTTACCAGAATATATCATTAATATAATAACAAATGAACTGTAGTTGATGCACCGCCTAATCTAAATAGTGCATCAAACAGCCAACATATTTTTTTTGTATAGAAGCACTTATCGTTTGAAGTAATTCTTTTTAAATACAAAAAAATTCATAACTGATGCCTCAATACACACTGTAGCTGTTTTGTGGGACAGTGCCTGATTTACTATATTTATAGTGTTTCACATGAAAATTATAGTTTTCAGGACCAGTAAATTGTAGTAGTTAATGATGACAGTTTTATTAAAATGCTCACAGATTATTTTATTAATAAAATTAGCATAACATTCAAAAAAGTTAAATAATTAAATACTTTTATTTTTTTTTCCATAAAAAGAACAACTCACAATTTATGGAACATATTAATCAAATTGCTTTTGAAAACACATATTTCAGATAATTTAACAAAGTTTTATAGGGGTTATCTCCACTAGACATCCTTAACTGGAAGGTTAAGAAAAAGGCAGCCAGTTAAAAGTTTTCACTTCCAGCACTTTGACTACTTTAACTGAATACTGGGATTTGATCCTTTGACCATCCCTTTCATAACACAATTTTAGTCTCAATTTTTCTTTTTTGCACTATGCACTAGTCCATGCCCAGCCCTAGAAACAACACAAAATTGTTAAAATAAACTTAATCTAAAAAGTGTTGGCTTTTGTTCACTTGGTAAAGGTATAAATACAAATGTAGTTCTATCAAAACAAGAGAAATGAGTGAGAAACTTAAATAAAACTACTTATTTTACAAAAGTGTATCACAGTTGTAATCTTACCAAACTAACTTAACATTCACCTACTATGAGAGTAAATTTGTTATCAAGCACAAAGCTATCTGTGCAATTTCCATCAAAGGTTGGACTTGTGTTGGTTAGTTTACTCAATATCCAAAACCAGCCTAAAGGGAACTAATAACCATGTGAAGGTAGGATGAAAACACCCAATTGAAGAGGTAAATTGCACTAAGATGTCTCACTTTGTTGTACCTGTCATTAAATAGAGGATGGTATACTTTCTACACTAGCAGAACATCACTGTCCTACTCTGAACTGAATGGTTATGGTGAACTATGTGCAATTCATTCAAAAGGATGCTTCCATGGTTAACCACCACAGCAACATGGAACTGCTATGTGGTAAGAACTCCCATACTCCACTGGGACATGTAGGGGAAGTGCATTGGAGGGACTGCTACACCTGATTTTGAAAAATAGAACACATTGATTTATTCAACCAAGGCATAGCAGGGAAGGGCAGCTATCCCTCTCTGCTTTACCCATGCTATACACAGATGGTATGGTCCAGGAAGGATCTATTTATGAAGCATATATCCTGGGTTTATTGTCCCTCTTATGATCTTGTAAAACACCTAAACTCAAAGGTGAGTATGTGGAGCCATGGAATAAGCACATGAAGAAAAATAATGTACAGTGAAGATTTATGCAAAAGGAACACCTTGTCAGGCACCACTTGCCACAAAGTGGGATCAAAATTTGAAGCAAGGACCCCTAAAAGAAAAGAAAGCATTAATAAAGACTTAACCTAGTGTCATAGCCACATTGAATTCTGAAGTATAGCTACAGATGGTAGGAGATACCCCAGAATGCAGAAACCATAAAGTAATGGAGATTGTGGGAGATGAACATCCAACAGGTGGCCTACATGTAGAACCTCCTCCAAAAGTGGATTCAGACAAGAAGCAAGGGAAAGGATGAAGTGGCAGATTCAACTGGAGGTAGCAAAGAATAATATATGTTGGGAAGGAGACAAAAAAGAATAAGCCAACTAGATTAAACAATAAACACAACTGGCAAGAGTAAATGGAGAAATATCCTGAAAGGAAGAGGGTTACCATGGGATAAATAGAGAGAATGGGAGCCCATGTGGGCAATAAAATGATAAAGAGCACATTCTGGGCATAGAAGTCTATCTGGATCAGGATGAAGATAAAGATGAAAAATATAAGGAAGGGAAATGGGTGAAAAGGGATCATTCTTACAAGCTACTGAGATCTAGGAAAGGAAAGAAATAAAGGATAAAGAAGAAGATTATTGGGTTGTACAGTGTGTGAGTGATGTGGACAGCAAACACAGCTGACCAAGCTGCCTGCAAAGAAAGAGGAGGAGAAAATATGCCCTAAGGGATAGGTGAAACAAAGAACATGAGTCTCAAATGAAGGTAAAGTAAAGGTATGGAGTACAACATTAATATTCTAACCTGAAAGTACTGGATACTTGAAAGAATGAATCAAAAGGGTAAGGACAGGGGAAAGACACTGCAGGAAGAAAAAAAATGGAAAGTATAGGATATAGCTGCTTGATAGCAAGATATTGAGGAGACAGAAGATGCCTTTTCATAAAGCCATGAAAAACTGGGAGATACCAGCAACCATTGGACAAGAAGCCAGAACTCTCAGAGTGAGGGCCCAGATGCACAATAATTCCATTTCTGCCAATATACAGCATTGGATGAAGGGCAAATGGAATAAGCTAAAGGAAATCCCACTCAAATTGAGAAATTGGATCTCCAAAAGCCAGGCATGAAGATGGAGGATGTGAATTGTAAAATGCAGAACTGGTGACTGAGGTTGGCAATAGAGGTCGAGGATGAAATGGTGAGGAATGGGAGGAAACAAATGTAACTGTAGTAACAAGAGGAAAGTGAACTAATAAGAAGCAATCAGAAAGGAAGATAAACAAAGAAATTTGTTCAATCAATTCTGGCCAGAAGCATCTCACCTTGGATCTTCTCCTTTGGTTCCAAACTCAACTTGACTGAGTGCTTCTTTGGTGAGTGATATGAGCCACCATTGTTGAATTATTGGAGTGGATCTTTACTAACCGATACCTGGAAATGAGTGATGAACAGAAAGAAGTTTGAGGATGCTGATGTGAAAAAAACATTCAGCTGTAAACTAACAATCCAAAGCCAATTGGTAGTCAACCCATGTACCCCATCACTGAAAGGATACAGATGTAAATCTGGCTGCAGAGGAGAAAGCAGAACACCTGTCAAATTATGAGCCTTATTTATCCACCATCACAGATCATCAATAATGTATGAAGGACGAGTGAAAGGAGAAACTCAAGGATCCTAAGCAAGGTTCCATTGGTCATAGAGAACCCACTAAAGGGACTGCATATGAGCCTAACTGAGGGGTATGGGAGAAGTCAAATATTACATCCTTGAGAGTGAGAAGAAAGTGAAGGAGCAAAATAGCCATAGAAAAAAACTGAAGAGAAAAAGGATTGAAGGCTGATTGAGATGGGTGTTGAATAAAACACTCAAGTGAAAGAGGTACTGAGTAAGATGAAGGAAGAACTTCTCCAGTTTGATCAACCAGCTCACCTCAGCAGCTTCGAGAAGGACCTGACAATTATGACAAACCAACCCCCATTCAGAGCAAGAAGCCAGTCATTTAGGTAGAAATGAAAGAGCAATCCCATGGTATGAAGATTTAGAGCAAACATTTGCACATCTTTACAAAAGATGTATGGCAACAAAGCCATTCCAGAGGGAATGATGTAAAATTGGTACACTGCTCTATGATTGACAAACTAAAAATAAGGACAACAATGCTCCAAGATGAGAATATGCACATAAGCATTGGAAACATCCATCTTGGCCATCTGAAGGCACTGAGAAAAAGCTCACCAAACTGTAAAGTGGGATTCCATGCTGAGTTGTGGGGTGTGAATATATTGATTGAGATGGGATAAGTTGATGATCTGCCTTCAGTCCCTGGTATTTTTGGGAACAACAAACAGGTTTGATAGTCTGTTGTGTGAGAAGGTCATGTATAGCTTTGGAAAGATGTTGACATGAGAAAGGATCCTGCTGAGAGGGAAAGGATACATGGATTTTGGATGAAGGAGTAGTAGTAAAAAATGAGATGATAAAACCTTCTGATAATATTTGTGAACCCAAACACTGGAAATGAAAGAGCTCCACTGAGGAATGAAAGCTGTCAAATGAGTTCTCACCAGACCCAAACCCACCTAGTAGTCACAAGAACTGTTGTTGGCATACTATGAATTATTGTGAAAAACAATGACAAGCAGCAGAAAGGAATATGCAAGGGCTGGAAAAGAAAGGGTTGAGAGAAAGGAATTGGTGCCACACTTGATTCTGACTGGGATAAGTGGGCCAACAGATGATAAAGGGCGAATTGTTATTAGACCAAAGTAACCCTTGACTCCAAAGACTCCAGAATCAGGTGAAACATAGTATCTCAAAATTGGAGCCATACAATGGTTCTCTAAATAAAATAAGGAATTAGCAAAAAAATCGGTGACTAAAAGCACCAACAACTGAAAAATCATGTTCGAAGGGCCAGAGTCAAGGACAACAGGTGGGCCAACGTGAAGGGAAGTGGGAGAGAACATCCCCAGTAAACCACTTAGGTTTCCTATAAAAAGCTTTCAAACAGAAGACAGATCAGAAAAGGATACTGCAACAGACCCGTCATGATAAGACAAAGAAGGAATACTTGACACCCGCTAGAAAGATGGGAGATTCTAAATCTGACTTCAAAGAGGCAGAACTAAACCCAACAATTTTTGGTAATGATAAGAATGGTCCTCCCTCTGATATGAGAGAGAAGACTGATCCAAAGACGAGGGACCAAAATAAAAATAACTGGTGGTTGAAGAAGAGGCAAATGCATCTATAAGAGGGATGCTCCATAGGTCACAAAGCCACAAAAAACAACTGAGTGGCAAAACAACATAAAGTCAAAATCAGTGCGTGGGGAAAACTAAATGATTGTTTGTTTTTTGTTTTTTGGAATTTCGCACAAAGCTACTCGAGGGCTATCTGTGCTAGCCGTCCCTAATTTAGCAGTGTAAGACTAGAGGGAAGGCAGCTAGTCATCACCACCCACCGCCAACTCTTGCGCTACTCTTTTACCAACGAATAGTGGAATTGACCGTCACATTATACACCCCCACGGCTGGGAGGGCGAGCATGTTTAGCGCGACGCGGGCGCAAACCCGCGATTACGAGTCGCACGCCTTACGCTCTCGGCCATGCCAGGCCGAAAACTAAATGAAGTCAGATGACAGAATCATGTAAGAGAAAAGGACTTGGGTCATAAGAAATAGGAGCAACAAATAAAATATCAAATGCCTGAAAAATAAAATACAAAAATAATCACAAGGATTAAACAGAACCATCAGGCCAGATGTGGGAAAGTACAGTGAACTCCAAAAGAGTAATAATGATCAAAATCTTTGACAGTGTGGCCAGGATTAAAAGACTCAGGACAAGAAGAGCAATCGGAGGAGAAAAAGATTGTCCCATATCGCATATAATGCTTAATTTCCCCGTGATTAAGTATGGCATCGGAGAAATGGGATGAACCTGAGGTGCCTAGCATCAAACAACCAAGCAAAGGATTTGATGACAAAGCACATGGATATAAATGTTTAAAAATGAAAGTGAAAATTTCTTGAAAAGGAATAAAGTAAAATGTGAGTGAAACCAAGTTAAATGACTCCAGAACAAAAAAAAGACATATGAGTTTGAGCACTGTCAACTGAGAAGTAAAGGACTGGTAGTGGTGCATAGATGGTGCCACATGCATCACATGATGGTGGTGCTCTCCAACTGGTGAGGAGATGATGCATATTGATTTTCATGAGAGACATATTGGAATGTTTGATTCCACTAAGATGGGTGGGTGTAAAAGGCTTGTGGCATGTGTTATATATAAATATTTGCATAAATATGGCAGCACAACACAAGGTAAGCTAGTTCTGAGAGGAGGGAAGTATTGTATCAAAAAATAAACACCTTAGGTCTAACATAAACAAGCCAAAAATAATAATTGTGGATATAATATATTCACAACCAGAGCTAAGTTTTTTGTTGCATGGAGAAATAAACTTAATCAAACAATGTGTAGCTATTGCCCACTGAAACACTGTAATATACCCATGAAAAGATGTCAACATAACTCAACATAAATATTTCATATTTAATATTACATTGAATTTTGTACCAAGGATAAAATGCAATTAAAGATTTGTAACATTCGTTTTACTAAACTGAAACCTCTCTTAAACCAGGTTTGTTCAGTCCTTTCTATTGCATCTGTTTATTTATTCCATTTTTTAATCAAGTATTTTATACTTATTTTATAAAAATTCTCCAAAAAAGTGAAACACTGTGATTATTAGTTCTTATTCTTTTACTAATGGGCCTAATACATTTGCATAAACCATACTTAATGAAGCTATCAACCAAGTACTTAGACAGAAAAGAATGGTTAGAGAATAGGCTTAACATTCATAATAAAAATTGCATTTGTTTGCAGATGTTAGTTTTTTGCATTCTTTTTTACTTGTTCATTAAACATTTCTAATCATAGGCTTTGCATTCAGTAAGAAAAACTGGCTTTAAATGTTTTGTTAGTATTGAATATTCAAACACTAAGGCTTATTAACAAGTTTCACTGAAAATATTTGGTTTAATAGTTATGTGAAGAAAACACAAAAAATATTCAAATGAAATGAAATAAACAAAACCTTTTTCAATTGTTCAATTTGTCTCTCTAAAGCTTTTATCTTGCTTCTTTCTTTAGCTCTAGCTTTCAGAACCTTGGTGTCAGTCTGACTATTGGCTTGCTCTAGATGTAGTTGTAACTCTGCAACTTGGGAATTTTTTTTTTCAAGTTCTTTTTGGAGCTGATTCCATTCCTCTACAAAATAAGTGAAAATGGGTGGAAAAGAATTACGTTAAATCATCATTTTTAACCACCCATAAAATAAATATTTTAATGGTTTTATTTTTGCAAGTATTTGCATTATATTAGCTGTCTTTCTGTAAAAGTAAGTACTAAAGGTTTGAAGTATATTCTAATGTAAATTCCACAGTTGTAACCAGTATAATCAGACTTCCCTTAGAAAAAACAAATAAATATCATATTCATACAGATATATTCTGATGACATACTTATCATCCACATGCTTCTTCAAATTGAATAATGTGTTTTGTTAACGTATTTGTGGCAGCTTAGCAAAAACTCTTGGTTTTGTTTCCAATACTTTTATGAAAATATACATGGGCTACCTGTCACTAATTCTCAATTGTTAGGCTAGAAGAAAAGGAGATAGTACACAGTACCCACTACATTTTAAAATTTGAGCTGCTCTCTAATAGAAACATGAGATGTTTTGGTTATTTTTATGAAATATCAACAACCCCAACATGCAAATTGCAATTTTTAAGTAATGGAACACAAATAGCACTTGCAGCAAACTCTTGAGTTATTTTAATTAAACATTGGGACTTCACCATCATACTCATAATGATAGCCTTAAAATGTGGAAATGCAATTTAGCAGTTATGAGCTGTGAACTGTAAACCTCAGAACAACTGTTCAGCAAGCTTGCCACTAGAACATATCTTGCTCAATAAATTAAAAAATGGCAATCATTTATTTCACTACAATAAGTTTGGTTTGTTTTGAATTTCACACAAAACTACATGAAGGCTATCTGTACTAGCCATTCCTAATTTAGCAGTGTAAGACTAGAGGGAAGGCAGCTAGTCATCACCACCCGCCACCAACTCCTGGGCTACTCTTTTACCAACAAATAGTGGGATTGAATGTCACATTATAATGCCCCCACGGCCAGTAGGGCAAGCATGTTTGGTGTGGTAGGAATTTGAACCTACGACCTTTGGATTATGACTCAAGTGCCCTAAATATCTGGCCATGGGGGGCACTACAGAAAGTAAAATTTATATAAATAACATTAAGTTTATTATTATTTTGAAAGTAATCACGAGATCTGCTGGCAGGATATTTTAAAGTACATGAAATAAAAATAATTCATGTTAATTACTGTATTTAAATATAAATCAAGATCTTCTGGAAAGTAATTTATACATAATAGCATACATAAATTATTTTTATACCATACAGAATGTATATTACAGATTTATTTTACCAAATCTGTAAGGATTTCTAAGGGTAATAATCAGGCAAAATTTACCAAAGACACAATCACATGAAGTTTATATATCAGAATATTTAGAAAATGTAAGTTACAATTTACTTATTATAATCAAAACACAAAAATTATTCTCTGTATTGCCTAATTTCTTACTTACCTTCACGGTGTTTTAACTGGGTGTCTTTAAACATTCCCATGTTTTCCTGGAAGTAAACAAGTTTTTCTTGTAACTGTGCATTTCTTGCAGCTAGTTCAAACCGTACTGACTCTAGCTTTTTCAAACTTGACTCAAGGTCAGCAATTTTTTTGAGTTTCTCATCTGTTTCTGCCTCGTGTTTTTCTTGAAGGTGTTGGATACTTTTCTCAAGTTTATCTTTCTCATCCTTCCAGCTTGTTTCCATGGTTACAAAGTTTTTCTGCATAATTTTCATTTGGCCACGTGTTTCATCCAGTTCATCTACAACTGACTTTCCTCTTTTACTCATATCTTCTGTCATTAGCTATAAACAATAAAAACAAGATACACACACACATATATATATATATATACTATTTTGCATACTTTTCTAAAAGTTATTTAATAAGCTATGAATTTCTCAGTTCCATAAATGAAACAAGATGATAATAATAACGGGAAGAGTATCAAAACCAGTGAGTCAGTCTCTTCCAGAGCATGGTATCATTAAAAAAATTATTTGATTTCCCTCAATTAATTCATTTAACAAATAAAAATTATCACTAAAATGTTCATGTTAATAATTTTGTTTTGATAAAAATTTGATTAATACACATATTAAATAACATACTAAAAATCAAACTGATAACCCTAAACTACAACTTTGCTCCAAATCTTAATTACTGAGGTCGAAACACTTAAGTCGTTTTGCTTGCACAGATAAAGCATGTCAACATACAAAACAACAGTCCTGTAATCTATGCATTTGTTGCTTATTTTTAATTCAAAAAATTTGAAAACAATGATTTTCTTTTAAGCTGTTGTGTTTGTAAAATTTTCCAAAGTCAAATAACTACATTTGTTTTTTCAGAATTTCCATAAAGTTCTAAAGCTATAAAAATACATCACCTGAAAATTGACATTAGCTTCTTTCTCATGATTTATTTCTGCAGAGCACCCTTCCTTCTTTACATGAATTGTACATTTTGAGACATTTAGTTGTAGTGTCAAAATCTTTCTTACTCTAAATAATGTAATTATACAATTTTTTCCCTATATGCTACCTGAAAGTAATAACTTAATTTCACTGAGCGATAGTTTATTTTTTTGAAGTTATTACTTTGGTAGTTGCTTTTCATTTTATAAAATACCTCACTCGTAACCTGAAACAATGAAGCCTTACTGTGGAGTGTGCTTGTGCATAATCTCTAAAACAGATTTCCATTACTTCTTAAAAAATTGCAGATGTAACAAACTATAATAAAATAAATATTTATATCATGCTTAAAGATACACATACATACATTTCATTGTAATTTTTTTTAATAAAGTGGGCTAACACGTAATTAAGTCTGTGATTGTGTTATTGTTAACAATAGGTGGGTGTAAAATTTTGTTTTAAGGTCAACAGTCAGTAGTTTTTATTTCATTATAAGTGTCCCAAATAATTAGAGTTCAAAGACATTTAATGTTTAGCATACTTCACATCTGAAACACATTTATGTCAGACATAGTGATATTTATGAATTAATTTTTATAACTGCAAATCCAGATGTGACCAGTTCATTGCTACAAAAATTGCAGAACAAGATTTTCATATGAAATATTAAAAATAAAACAAAAACCATATAAGGTTTAATGTATTGTAATAAACACAGTTTTAAGCAACTCTATAAGAAACCTCTATTGCATTAGAAAAAAAAAATTCTTACTGAAACTTATACTGAAATTGTAGTATTGTTGACTACAACCCTTACTTCTCATTTAAACTTCGTGGTTTACAATATCACACGTCATAACACATTAAAATGCACTTCTGTTAGATAATGAAATCCCACAATGCTTCAACACTGTTTAATTGAGTTGAATGAACTTGAGTACATAAGAGTGTGAACAATTTCTAGGAACCTCCTACATACACTAATAACAAAGGTTTTTTATCAAGTGTTTTTAGAATATTATTTAATAAAAATAAAGGCCAACACACCTGTATTGCACGGTTTCGAGTCTGTAGGACCTCATCCTTTTCTTTGATAAGTTCCTGAAGGTCCATGATCTGACGTTCCCTTTCAAGAACAGTGTTATTAAGATCCATGATCTTTGAATCTTTATATACCAGCTGGGCATATATTTCTTGCACATTTCTTTCCTGCAGAAATAATATATTTTTACTATCAACTCTTACACAATGGACAACCGAGGACAAAAAACTACCACTTTTACTTATTTAACATCCTTACATACAATTACATGCAATGTTTTAGGAAACAAATGATTTTGCTATAAAAATTACTTATAATATGTTTTATCCACATCAAACAGAATATTCAATAACTATTTCTAAACCAGTGGTTTCCTAACTGTGTGTTGTGGCAACTTGTTAGTGTTGTAAGAGTTTCACCAAGAAAAGAGTAACTGAAAACACATACACAAAAAAACAAACACTGAAAAGGATAGCAGAGGTTTTGCACAAATAAAAGTAAATGAGTTAAGATGTCACCAGGGGAAAAAATTTGGGAACTTCTGTTCTACACTCTTACACTGTGAGTAGTTGATGCCTTAGTTTCCTCATTTTTCATGTCTTTTTTCTCTTTTAGCTCTTGAATAAGGTCTTCCCTTTCCTGAAGCTGACTTTGTAAATCCTGAACTGTTTTTTCTAAAATGCTACGACTTTCTATTAGTTCTTTTTCTCGTCTTTCAAATTTTTGTCGTCCCTCCTCTAGCTGCCTCTTTAGCATTATAACTTTTCCTTTGATTCCATGGTCTGCAGGATGTTCATGAGGTGAGAATGGAACTTCTTCTGCTTCAACTGCTAACTACAAAAAAGAACACATTTTTGAGTAATACGTTTTAAAATAATATTCCTGAAAAATCTATAACTTTACATATGTAGTTACAGCAAACAACTGAATATTGGCAACCATTGTGAGACTTGTATTCATAAATATCTTTATTTTCATCTTTTTCTAAGAGAAAGTATATTTTTCCCTAGAAACAGGACTGCACCCATGTGAGACAAGAACAATTCATCTTTGTATCCTTGATTTTTAAAGTTATTTAATTACAATAAATTAAAGTCAGTTTGGGGCCTATCTAGTTATGAAGGCTAAATTTGAATTTTCTTTCATTCATACTCTTCTAAGAATGTCCACAAATAAAGTAAAAAACTTGTAAAAAAAGAAAAGAAAAAAAGTGCTACAACATTTAAGTATAAAACTAACCTGACTTGAATAAAGCCCATATTTTATAATTAATAACTGCATAATTTACTGAAGTTAACAATGAAGTTAAGATTGAAATTATAAATTAACATAGTTTTTAATTTTGTTTTATTCATTTGATTATTTTCAAACTTTACTTGTTTCCAAACAGATTTAAAACATAAAATTTAATTTCCAATGTGTTCATTCCACATTCCTCATCAATTATAGGAAAATTAAATTAGTCTATAAATTGAGCATAACTACAAAAAAACTATAAATGTAGCTCAAATCTACATAATTTAAGAATTAATAAAAAATGTACTAATTTTAATATTATGCAAACTGGAAAACATTCAATTACACAAGCAACAACATAAATATTGTTTAAAACACGGTATCAATGTGGATCTGATACACTTTTATAGTAAAGTGAAAAGAAACCATGGAAACTAATCATATTAACCACTTACTTGATTTAATTTTTTTTCTCTTCTACATAAGTACATGCAATGAATGAAAAGTTTTTCCATTTACTCTACCTTTTCTTGTCCAATGTTCACTTCTTGACTTTTGAGCTGATTAGTAAGCTGTGCTATTTTGGCTTTAGACTGAAGCTTAAATTTCTGAAATTTGGCCATTGTATCCTGAAAGTAGAATACTTTTCAGAAAATTGGTAAAAATAATCATAATTAATATGCAATTGTGAAACGGAACAACAGTTTCTATATCATTAAGGATGGGCTACTGTTATCATTCATGACACAAATGCTGATCTTTCATATTTTTCATATGATCATAAAGTTTTTTAATCTTTTATTTCTTTGCAGTTAAGCACAAAACTACACAGTGGGCTATCTGTGTAGTGCCAACTGCAAGTATAAAAACCTAGTTTTTAGTATTTTAGCCTTCAAATTTACAACACTACCATTCAGAAACTACTACAAGTTTGTGGTTTCAAAATGCCCTAGTGGGTGCATCATAATATAGAGTTAGAAATAAAGTTTTCTGATACTCACTTCTACTTCTTTCTCCTTGTTTTTTAACTGTGCTTCATTTTCACGTAACATATCTTTCAACTGCTCAATAAGCACTTGTTGTTGTTCTTGGAACTCTGTAGGATTCTGAACATTTTCAGTCTGCAAAAGCAAAAATAATTATAACATAAATCTTCCGGACTGTTCTTACAAAAAGAAAATTGTGACATAGCTTATTTAAGTAAACATATAGCATAATTTCATTTTGCTGAACTTTCTAATCAGTATAAGCAAATCAAACACACATTGTTTAATGTTCGTTTTATAACAAACATGTAATGTACATGCATAGCCTATTAACAGGTAGAAAGACATCCTTGAGAATACAAGTGAACCATCCCCATGATGTTATATGCATCCTGAGTCATAGGAGCTCAAAGGAAACTACAAGGTGTTACAAAAAACTCAACATTTGAATTTAACAAATGGCAATGTTGAAAAGGGAGTGATCCTTATTAATAAGCATAATGCCATCACATCACAGCATATGAAGAATAGAAACAATTCCTCTTTCATGTTGTGCTGGATTATAAATGATTACAGTAGAAAGAAAACAATACAAACAACTAATATCACCAAAATCATATAAAAATGATATGATTAAGTAAGTGTACTATTGTACATGCAGTAAAATAATAACACTTTAAATAAATGATTTATAACACACAAAATATGTTTTTATATCAGTGCATATGGCACTAAGCAACTATGAACCATGTCCAATCTCATTCAACAACTTCTAAATATAGTACAAAATGGATGAAATTTGACATTTATTGTTTTTCTTTTTGTACACTGAAACAAAACTAGGAAGTAAGAGCATCAGAATTTTTAAATGCAGATAAGAATTACACTTCAAGATGGTCATTTATTAACTTTGTAAAAATGTCTTTCACTTTTATATTTTGAAAAAGATTCATTATGAGCACTTCCAAAATAATGACCATAGAGGAGAGTTGGTAAAAAATATGATGCACTAAGTAGAGTGTTTGTGCTGTATCTGATTGTGTTTATGACAATTTCAAAACAATAGAAAAAGTTAAATGAAATTGAAACAACTAATAAAGTTATCTTAAGCCTTAGTATTAATAACAACTGTGTAACTGATGACTCTATTTTCCTTAAAACATGACCAGTTATCAACAGTCAAAGATATTGCAATAAAACTTGGTTAATCCTGTCAAAAACATTCAAATCATAATGCAGTCAAATTTTCTTCCTGTCCTTTACACCATATGCCAGTTTCCTTTAGTTATAAATAAGGAAATATAGACTTACAAATATAGACTTACAAAGACATGACAAATAGACTTACATACTTAAGTCAAAATATATTTAGCACATTTATGTATACTTAAAAAAAAATGCAACTCATAGAATATTACTTCCCAGTTTTTTTCTAGAAAAGTTGTTATAAAGCAAGCCATAACACTGCCTATGTAGGGATGGCTTGGACTGTTGATTGAAATTGTATTTTAAGTATCTTCTCGATAAATCATTAGAACTTTACAATACCAGTACAGTGTTCCTTTTTATAACAATATCTATGTAATGACTGTGTAAATATCACAGCAAAAAGTTTGAATTTTATGTTGTTCTTGTTTCTTCTCTCTTTTTTATTACATAATAACTCAAATAAAAAAAATGGTGTCAACCAATTTCACGGAGGTGACATAGTTTCAAATGGGGTATCTGCTTTTATAAATATTATTAATAACTAGTAGTAATTTAAAAAAAAAACAAGCATAATTCTGGTGTAAATGATGCTGTCATTATCCCTTCAAGCTTTACAGAAATTTGTTTTCAAGTACAGGCTTAAATAGTAATTAATAGATAATAATAGACAAACAAATAATACAGTCGGAATCTCATTGTGTTTAGAACTTGGTTATAAATACAATCTTCCAATGTCCATTGTTTCAATATGTTTAACTTCATTAAAGAAATGCAAATTCCATCTCTAATATCTTGTTTGCATTATGTTTGAAGGATTTATATAAGCCACACCTTCATTAAGTCCCTTTTTATAAAAAGGGATTTCTTTACTTGTTTATGCATTTTCTGAAAAAATATTTATTTTCTACAGAAAAAAAATTTTTTTTCAAGATAATTGGAATGTTTTATACTTGGCACATTGTTAATGTAGAACCACAACGATGACATTATGTTTTTAAAATATGAAGTAATCTCTCATCAGTATTGTAGTTCTTTCTTTTACCACAGTGTGGCCATTCATACAAATAGCCCTTTAACCAGCTGAGCTTATTAATCACTTTTACCCTATTGAACTATTTCTGAAACTACTTGTCAATGAGTAAGCTTAAGTTTTGTTCACTCAAGTATAGAGTTGTTTTTCAAATAGTAACAAAATATTCTTGTATTAATTACAAAGTAACAGAATGTATTCTAAAGACAGTTGGTATGAATATTAAAATAAAGTACAGAACTTTTATTTTCATTAAAGTTTTAATACCCATACCTACCATATTTAGAATACATTTTACTTCAAATGGGTTTCTCATCATCATGAAACTAATCAAATATAATTTTACAGAAAATGTAGTTATAATCTTGGTGACTACCAAATTTCAAATGCCTGGTGACTACCAAATTTCAAATGCCTTTTAGATGTAACCAAGGCACAACAATACCAATAAAAACTTTAGAAATGAAAAAGATTGAATAATTAGATACTATAAATCTACTTTTCCAAGGTTCAGTTTACAGGTCGTTTCATAAAAACCTAAAGAAATGGTGAAAATATTGGGGAAAACTGTGTGACCTTTTAATATGCACTTCAAGTTTCAATGATCACAGATTTAACTACTGTTTTAAATGAGGTAAAATAAGGTTCACACATTTGCTGAAAATGCGATAAATTTTCTGACATTGAAAAGTCTAATCTTTTCTCTATCCAATTACATTACAACTATTTTATAGCCATTTCAAAAGTTATGTTTCATTAGTAAGTGACAAAACCACTTAATATAACATTAAAGGATGGCAATCAAGATGATCCCAAAAACTCATTTGGGAAAGCCAATGGAAGTTATCAAAATTAAAGGACCAGATATTGGATTCTCCAGATACATTATTTTTTAGAAACTTATCCTTTAAGATGGGCATAAAATTCTGAAAAAACTAACAAGTATGAAGTTTACAAACTTCCTTAAACCTGTACATAAATGAAAACAAACATTTTTTAATTTTTATTTGTAAATGAACCAAAATAAATGTACTACAAAATACTGATTCTCAAGCATTTTATGAGTTATAATTGTCAAAGCAGGGTTACAATTTAAATTATCTTGACACTTTATAGGTGTTCACTGGTCTGGACCAAGTTTACGAGATCTCGATACCTTAGAAATGTTCACTGGTCTGGACAGGTTTAACAGACATGACATATTAACCCTATGTCTATTGGCTACTAATTATTTTAGTATGCAACACTGTTCTTATCATATTTTGTTCAAAAAATAAAACTGGCAGATAAAATTTGACAAAATTGTTCCTAAAAGTATGTAATCTCAGAAAATAAAACATTTAATTTTGATTTTTTTTTGCTATTTATAATAAAAAGAATTCATTATTTGTACTCAAACTATGAACAGTTCACTTACAGGGTGATTTTTTATGAAGCATAAAAATACTGTTTTTTATCTTACAGTTTTCACATTTCATTTATATAATCTCTACAATATCATAAGTATCAAAATATTTTTGAGGTAAATAGGTTTTGTCTTCCATATTCTCTATTATACCTATTATCACTAATACACAGTGCAATAAAATGTTTGAAATTAAATTTAAATATGTACATGCCATTCAACTCGTCAAAGAAACTCACTGGGATGACTATATTTCTCATATGTGTAATTTCAAGACTTAATATTTTCACTTATAGTTTATTTATAATTTTCCTTTCAACTTCTTCCTCTGTTACAATATATACCAATATGTTAACTGATGCCTATAGGGCTTTATAAAGGTATTTCAGTAGACTCTCCATACAGATGTGTTGCCCAAGGAAGATGGAGCTTATACACACCATATTGTTTATTACTTTTCAAAACCTGAGTAGCAGGTTAAATCATGCAAAAGTGATACAAAAATAAAATACATATTTAAAAAAAATATAAAAGGTCTAAATATAATTTAACTGCCTCTCTAAATATAGAATATTTAAAAAAGAAACAACTATACATACTAGAGCTGATCTAGCAGACATTGATACAAACAGCAGTTACATGTATACTGTAAATTGAGCTCTTTCAAATGACTAGATGCATTTGTGTCAACTAACTACACGCATGTTAAAGTGATCTCACATGACAATTGGATCAAACATACATACGTAACATGTAAAAACTGAACATGCGTGTCAAAAAAATGCTGTTAAAGACGAGATTTTTCAAAGTTCATGAACAATGTGACATGAAAACTGCAGTTAAAGTATTTAATAAAGGTTTCTTTTGAAACAAATTAATCAAAACTTAAGTAACACAAAAATTCAAATTATAACATATATTATATTGTTATTTTTTATATATTATTTGTTTGTTTATTTTAAATTTTTGCACAAAGCTATACATGGGCTATTTGTGCTAGCCATTCCTAATTTAGCAGTGTAAGACTAGAGAGAAGGCAGCTAGTCATCATCACCCACCACCAACTCTTGGGCTACTCTTTCACCAACGAATAGTGGAATTGACCATCACATTATAACACACCCACAGCTTAAAGAGTGAGCATGTTTGGTGTAAGGGAGACTTGAACCCGAGACCCTCAAATTATGAGTCGAGTGCCATAACCACCTGGCCATGCCAGGTCGAAAATATTGAGAGTGAAGTAATATAATTAAATTTTGAGCTTAATGCAGTACTATACTTAGAAAAGAATTTAAGAATTGCACTGGAGGTCACAGAGTTAAAGATGTTAACAGATATGTAGAGGATTAAATGATCTGAATACCTTAAACAGGTTCATCTGTTGATATGTTTAAGAAATACATAGAAGCTGAAAATATTTTGTTAGTATTGCACCTCAAACTTTAGAATTTATGAATGAATCTTCAGATTTTAGCAATAATTAAATTTTCATTTTTCATGACACAGTTTGTATTAAAGTATATACAAGAGTCAAAGAATGATTCATACAATGAAAAAACTGTTAGCACTGTAAAGTTTGAATTAATGCAATTAAATATCTAATAAATTAAAAAATGACTTTTATTTAATTACAGCAACACATACATAATGAATCCAATATGATCCAAAGCATAATAATTCATCAGAATATAAAATTGAATTAAAAATTTGTGGTCCCACAACTTTGGAAGTGACAAAGAAAAAAATATTTAGCAAAACCGTTGACAAAAAGAGAATAGCAAAGTATACCCTGCATTCAAGTGTTGAACTTTACAGTTTGAGAGTAACAGTAATGTATTTACATAATACAACATTAACTATACACACATTACTATTACTCTTAATATATTTAACATGGAGAACATAATAATACAACTCTACAAATGTGTTTTTATTTGATAAACATGCTATTTGCTGCCAACAGCTTCCACACATATAAATCTTCAAGAAACACCAGTACTTTATAGAAATATACATCAAAGCAATACAACTCATTCAAATCAAAGTTAATAAAGGTTATTTGGCATGATTTACAGTACTTCTATATTAACAAGCTTCAAAACTCATAATATTTTCATTCTTCATGAAGAAATCAGTAAGAATGGGAAGTACAACTCAAAGTGAAGGAGATGGTGAGAAACAGAATTCAGGTTGGTTGGAAGAGATAGAAGTTTCTAAATTCATCTGTGACAACAGAGTATTAAGAGCACTGAAAGTCAAAGTACAAGACTGTGATTAGACTAGGGCTCCTACACAGAACAAAGACCCGAACTCCAAAGAAGAAAGAAGGTTTGATGATAGGCAAAATAATGAGAATTCTGAGATGACTGTAGAGTCAGTGAAAGAGAAAAGAATGAATAACAAAATCGAGAAAATGGAAGGAGTCAGTAGAAAAGAGTAAAAAAGTCAAAGAAGTGAGATTGAAGTTGTTTGGTCATTTAAAGAGACAAAGAATAAACAATAAGGAGAGTTTCAGAGCTGTCAGTAGCCGGTTAGAAAAGGCAGGGAAAGCTAATTAAGAATTGGAAAGATAGGATTAAAGAAGATGTAAAAGAAACTGGAGAAAACCTGGTAATGAATAAAGATGATCATGGTAGGGCAACCTGTGCAAAGGACAGCAGCCCCTGCAGAATGGAAGAGCCAAAGAAAAAGAATGAGGAATGCCCTAATGAATTCTTGTAAAAGGAACATTTTGTACACTATTTGAAAATACAGATAAAATTCCTTTAATACAGGTTTCATTACAGTGTTATTGACAATACTGATGCTCCACTATAATATCATCCATTGGTTCCATACTGTGAGACTACATTATAACAAGATCCTTTTGAAGTACCAGAATAAGACAGAACTACAGAAATACTGATTGAAATGGCCTTATAAACAGAAAAAAAACTTCTGACATGAAACAAACAAACAAACTTCTGGTAAAAAAATGAAGACAGTCATTTAAAATAAATTATATTCTATATTTTCTGGTTAAAAATGTAAATATTCTTGTACAATCAAACCATCCATAGATCATAACAACTAAACTTTTTTTAAACCTGTGTAGGCCATAAGGGTTAACCTAAAAAATGTCTTCATAAAAGGAGGATTTAAAAATTGTTTACATATCAACGTAGGTAAATTTAAACAATGTTATATTCCACACTATAAACACTATTCATCTGCACTTGGGTAGTCTACTTTATGAGAAAACTGTAAATGTTGTTTTCCTGAGTATCTTAGATATTTGAATGAAAACTTTTCTTCACTGGCTTTAGATTAGTCTGATCACTAACAATGTTATTATTTATTGCCCAAAACAATGTACAACTGTTGATATTTCTTTTACAAAATTTTCTTTTAAATTACTTGATTCGTATGATTACTAGATTTTCAGCCTACCAATATTGGTGATACATGGAATATCAAATTATCTTCAGTAGTAATAAACATACCAATATAGATGTCATGTTCAGAAACAACACCCAATTCAGTAACAGTAAACTTGTCAGTATCAACACCACTTCAGTAACAGTGAAGTTGTTAATATCAACATCACAATGTGATGAATTAACATCCACAGAGGTAACAACATTAGCAGCAAAAAATCCTGAACTTTCCATGAAAATTGGAAAAACTTTCTTCCCATCACAACACAAAACTCAATGGCAAAGTATATTAGGTAAAAAGTGTAACACAAGTAGAAAAGCATTTGAGGTGATTTCTAATGCCATTATATATTCAGTAAAGAAAAGTTGAACACAACCGAGCACTGAGGCTCTTGAAGGCAACTTCATGGAATTGTTGAAGCTGATATCAAAGCACAACTTCCAGTTAAATACATAATTTTCTTAACATGTCCATTACAAATATTGCAGTTGGGTCTCACAAAATGAAATTATGGAACATGTAGCTCAAAATGTACTTTGTAATGTTGTTGAAGTTGTTAACAACCATTTTTTTGGGCATCGTTTGTGATTCTGCATATTTGGATAAGTTTTTAGCATGTGTGCGAGATATATTAATGATGATTTGAATATATATAAGAAATGAATAGCATCCTCTGTTCTCAGTAATGTGACAGCTAAGGAAAATGATAAGTACAATAAAACAAGGACTGCTGTCATATGGATTAGAAATTAATCAAGCTTGTGAGCAGTTATGGTGGAGCCAGCACAATGAAAAGTAAAAAAATGGAGTAGCAATATAAACATTAAATTAACATCAAAATGCATCTTCAGCTAATGTCCTTGTCATACCTTATTTATATCTCATACCAAAATTTGAAATTATTTGATGTTATGAGAAGAAAGACTTTCAGGTCTATAGTTAACATACTAAGTTACAATACATTCTCTAAATACTTTTCTCCACTATCAGAATTACACTTTCATTCTTACCTGTTGTGTATGCAGCTCAGGTTCAGCCTGACTGAGTCCTGCAACTTGACTCAGTCGGTTCCACATTCTGATTGATTAATGTTCCAGTAATATTACTTCATTGATGCAACCACTAAAGTGTATACAAACAGAAACGGTAATTATATTTACAGTAATGCAAAACACAAGATAAAATTCCTCTACAAACTGATGTGAATGTATAACACAATATAAAAAGTATTTTCTTTTAATTTTTACATGTAGAAACTTCAATACAAGCTTGTGGTCAAAGTAGTAATTTGTTTAATTTTTCTGAAGTTGAAAATCATTTGACTAGTTGGAAATATACTTTCCTGTTAGAATTCGAAGCTAGTGAAATAGTCTGTTAGATTACAACAATACAAGAATGTGTGCCTAAGATCAATTCAAAATTCTTTAACCATATTAGATACACATACATATAAGGTTGTAGCTATATTTAAGACTACAATAATTAGTATTGAGTGGACCAAGTAAATCTTTGGTGAATGGTTTGAATTTTACAATGTCAAATCCTTGAGGATTCACTGGCTTGAAGAAAGATGAATTATACTTACAAGTTACAATTCTATAAAATTAAAAAACATCTCAAAATATTTGGATTATAACATATTTTAGCTCTTGGAATTAAATGTAATACAGACTACAATCTGATAAGTAATTGTGGGGCTAGTTTAAAAATATAGAAAATAGCAAAGTAGTAGTAGTATTACCTGGAAACGGAAAAACTGAAATCCTGTAGGCTGAAAAGAGAGAAAAAAAAAGCTTACCTGTACTAAAACCTATAGGTTGCTCTCTTCCCAGAATAATTTTTTAGGAATTAAAAGAATCTCTAAAAACAAATATACACATGTTCTTTATTATCAAAGGTTTTCAACTGTTATATTTTATGTACAACGAAAATAAAATATCGTAATTTCACACTGCATTTAAAGTTTTAAATTAAAGTTTACCTACTAATATATTTAATTGTAATGTGGTCGTCAACTTTTATCGTCTTAAGCGACACCTAGCACAGAGAGAAGTATCAGAACTTTAGATTTTGGAAAAAGATATATGCATTATAGAATACCTATACTGTTTTTAAACATATACCACATCTACAACATATTCTAAAATTTTATACATACTTATCGTTACTTATTTTATAACAATTGAAATGTTTTGTTTTTTTGCTTGTCTTCTTTTAACACTTCATTCTTTATATGTTTTAGTCTTCCGGTGGGGTAAGGGCAAGTTCATGGAATCGCTGCGCTAAAATCCGGTGTTGTTTCCCTGCTGTGGATACACCAGATAGTCTAATGTGCTTTTGCTCTAAAAATAAATTAAATAAAAAACAATTATCTAGTCTTTAAAGGATTTTGAAAATTTGAAATAGTATATTAATATTCTAACCCCACCGTGTTCGCAAGATCCATTTTCAACGACACATTTCGCTTAATCCATATCTATGAAGGTCACACCAAACATGCTCGCCATTTCAGCCGTGGGGGCGTTATATTGTTTCGGTCAATTCCACTATTCGTTGGTAAAAGAGTAGCCCAAGAGTTGGCGGTGGGTGGTGATGACCAGCTGCCTTCCCTCTAGTCTTACACTTTTGAATTAGGGACGGCTACGCAGATAGCCCTCATGCAGCTTTGCGCAAAATTAAAAAACAAGCAATAGCAATGGAGGTCAGCTTGAACAACAAAAAAAAACATAATAATTGTCACAGTATGAATACTTTTTATATAAGCTATTTCTTACAACTACAACTGTTGTGGTATGAACACTTTTTCCGTACCAGAAAAGCATGATCATAATTAATTATACTTATCATAATAGACATTATTATTAATTTTATTATGTATCTTACATTGTATTTTTTATCACGCAAAGGGTTAAAGAAAGATAAGTGACA
Organism: Carcinoscorpius rotundicauda; assembly: GCA_011833715.1. Lineage (NCBI taxonomy): Eukaryota > Metazoa > Arthropoda > Merostomata > Xiphosura > Limulidae > Carcinoscorpius > Carcinoscorpius rotundicauda. The sequence goes on from CM022395.1 coordinate 58,216,381, forward strand.
CTGTTACAGTTCTTGGAAGCTACAGCATCTCTATTCGGACGTAGTCACTGACTTACTTGAGTACAATAAACAGTTTGGAATTCCTGCTTAATATAGAAGTGGATAGAATGCTAGTAGATGTCATGGTATATCAGGTTCTCAGAATGAAATCACCACTTAGGCCAGTCGATACAAATTTATCTTGAGGAATGTAGAGAGACTAGATGCGAATAAAAGATTCATGCTCTAATTTGTATGGAAAATTTGTATTGCCATGAAGGCAGGTGTCAATGGCACTTGTTTTGGCAATGTGATCCTTAGAATGCATGTATTGTGAAGTTTATCACTCAATTTTGACTATGCAACTGACAAACTGATATTACGTGATAAAAGTATCCAATGTTGGTTTTATCACCCCAGTTAACAAGGAAGTCACAGTACCCACATGTACACAAATTATGTCTTGTAAATTCTAATGCATCGATGCTGTTTAACAATTGTTTTCTGTATAGCGAGCATGAAGCATTAGCTCAGAGGAATGAAGTCCAAGACGTTTTCTAATAATGGATGAACAGTTATCTAGTTGCAAACTGAAATAAAAACCAGCACAGTAAACATAGTGAAAGCAACTGAAGCTATAGTTATTTCTATGTTTTAATTTATTGCACAACATCTGTAAGTAAAATACACAGATAGAAACACAGCTAAGATTGATAACTGAAAACTGTGCAGGCAAGCTAGACTTAACATAGTGGTAGCATGTTTTCTCTTTTTAAATTTCGCGCAGAGCTACACGAGGGCTATCTGCGATAGCCATCCCTAATTCAAAAGCGTAAGATTAGAGAGAAGACAGCTAGTAATCACCACCCACCGCTAACTCTTGGGCTACACTTTTACCAAAGAATAATAGGATTGGTCGTCACTTATAATGCCTTAACCCACCTGGCCATGTCGGGCCAGGTGGTAGTAACTCGGTGATTTGTTGACTGGTTGAGTCAAATAACACTCACACAACATCATATAGATAACAGGTGATGCATGCTCAATAAAACAACTACTGCACAGACTTCACACTAGATCATTACGAATGCAGCCAGTATTGAAGTACAAGAAAAAGGACGGGATCATTTAACTTTCATCGATTGTCTGGAAGAACCAAGGTACACTAAACTTTTGCATTGATTTTAGAGGAGTGAATGTAACAATTTGTGTTAACATCTTTTCATTAGAAATAAAAGTGTCGAACGCATTAAAAAATTTGGTTGGTTTAACACTTTATACATGACATTATGATAAAGGGACGGCTAGCACAGATAGCCCTCGAGTAGCTTTGTGCGAACTTCAAAAACAAACAAAACAACCATAGCTGTAAGATATAAATCTATATACATTTTGTTTCCAAGTGTTAATTTTCAATTTTTAGATAAATTGTCTGTAAGATGTTTCAGGGGCTGTGAGCATGGTTCAGTTTAGCTTCAAATAGCAGAAATGCCCCTATAAAGACGGTTGTTTGTGCTACTAATTATTAATCTTAGTATCCATGCCTCAATGAAATAATTTAGAAAAGGTGGCCCTTTTCTATAAAAGGATTTTCGTGGGAAGTAATACACAGCAAAAGTGTTCGGATTGTGCTAATACGAACTATGATGTTTTATTTTTTAAAGTTATACACTTTATCACAAAAATAACAGTTTTTTAAAAACTTTTTTCGTGCCACATTTACAAATTGCATTAACAAAGATATAACGAAACCCTCACGTACAGTCCAAGTTAAAGTTGTGAGGAAAATACGTTTATTTAAATCTGTGTTTTATAATAAGGAAAAGGGATATTGTAAATACAGTAGTTATTTTTCTAATTATCTAAATGTTGAATAACTAAAATGTGATTTTTTTACAGATTTGTGTTTGTGGTGTCACTCAACAGTTAGTACCACATTTATTTATTGTTCTAGTCACTGATGCAGGTCATGTATGGAACGGTATATGTACCTGTCAACATTACTGTAGTGCAATGTACTTAATGTTAGAAACTAAGTCTAAACACATAATTCAAAGTTTGAGATAACTTCAGTACAAAATAGAAATGTAGGTTTCAACAGTTTGTTATATACTAAAATATGAGCTCTTGATCTGTCTCTGGGTAACTTGATAAGTCTCATGTCATTGTTTTGTCTGTTTTTAAGTTTGTTTCAGAAAATAAAAAGTCAGAAAAATTATTCTTGCTCTCACCAGATAATAGTTCATCTCAATCTTTCTTTTAGAGTGTTGAGTTTTTCCCTTAAAATTCTTCTCGTTTGTTCATAATTAAGGATGTACAACTAGCTACCAAGTTCAAAGACTTGTTCAAGCATGCCTTTGGATATCAAGTTCACTGGTCATTACAATATGATTGCTGCATCACTAATAGAAAATGGCTAAACCCAGCTGATACCTGTTTTTCGAATTAGTGAACTAATTGACTATAAAGTGGAAGAAGCTGTGTTCTGGAAAGTAAGCAGCATTTTGGCTTATAAGCCCCTTCGTTGTTTCTTCAAGAATTGGTAGACGATGAGAACACTACATGTACTTTTCTTCAATTATGAAGGTGACTCTTATTCCTCGCTGAAAGAGTCAAACAGTCACCAAAAAAGATATAGACATCAGTAGTCAGGGACAAAAATAATTCTCTAGGCCTCCAAGAAACACACAACTTCACTTTCTATCCATTAAAAGGATGCAAAGGAGATCATAAACATAAACACAAAATGTGGGCTATCTGAAGTTAAATCATAGTTTGATGAAGCTAAAAAACGTCTCTTTGGAGCTACCAAATAATCGGACCCATGCAATCAATATCCATGTAACAACTTATCTTTCAGTAAATAAAAATAAATTGGCAGAGAAATATAAAAATGTTTTGGGGGAACCTGCAACATCTTGTGCCCCTGCTGTGTCTGTGCTTACTGTAACACTTTCACCTTTCCCATCTCTTGCCTGCACCCCAGTGGCGCAGTGGTATGTCTGCGGACTTACACACTAAAAACCGGGTTTCGATACCCGTTGTGGGTAGAGCACAGATAGCCCGTTGAGTAGCTTTATGCTTAATTTTAAACAAACAAACCAATCTCCTGCCACTATTCAAACTATTATTGGAATCCACGGCCACCATATCTTGTGTTTTCAATGCTTAATTAATGATATGTTAGTGACATAATTGTCAATACAAAACATTTGTTTGGATGGCCATCTTAAAATTTATATTCCAGCAAGAAGACCACCATCAGGAAAAGGGAAGAAGTGGTTTCAGGACGGTAGCTAACCTGTTCAGAATGAAGTATGACTCACCACTACTGAAAGAAACAGATGTATTATTTTGAGGTGACCTAACAGTTGGTATTGGAGAGAAAAAAATAACATCTGCTGTGACTTTAAATAACTTGCTATTGACTTTCAGTTATGTCTACTGGAGCTCCTGTCTGTAAATAAATATATACACGTGTGTGAGTGTATGCATGTATTATATACTAATTTCATGTTTCTTATTTTTTATCTTTTTATATTCAACTTTAGGCTTTTATGATTGCTATTTCTCATCTTCTTTTCGTATCTTTATGATATTTTTATGTATACAGGAAATAAATTATCAATGGATGATTTTATAACAGTGTTTATAACAGTTCAATTGGTTATTTAAAATTGTAAGTTAATTCTTTTATTCTTTATTTGTTTTTTTACCACAAGTTATGATTTTCTTGAAAACTTACCAGATCACATTGGATTATAGTGTACAAATACCATGTACAAACTTTCCTATAGTGAATTTTATCTGAACTAGCTTTTAAAATTTGGTTCAGCTAACGCGATAAATTCAGCCTAATACTTTACTTTCGGTATCAAATTCGGTCAAGTACCTTATCTATTGTATTGTGTGATAAGTCTCCCACTGGGTCAGTTCTGGGGTTTCGAACTTACCTCTTTAAATTTTGAGGTTTGATTCCCTGTGGTGAGCAGAGCACAATTAGCCTATTGTAGCTTTGCGCTAAAAACAGTTCATGAGCTTGTACTGCAATTTTCTTTACCTTCTGCTTTATGAGTTGCAGGTGAAATGTGTCGGAAAGCAATTTTGGCAGAACTCAGATAGATTATTTAAAAAGTGAGATAAGCAGATAGGTGTCTGAGTCAGAACTTTTAAAATAATCTTATGTTTTAATCTTTTAATCGTGCAACCATCTTTATTCAACCAAAGTTTGATTTTTTTTTAAATGTTAACCTTTCATTTAAAATAATCTTACCAATTAAGATAAATGAGCCTTTGATCTTAAGTTTCTTTCTTTCCTTGGTAGAAAAGTGTCTCAGTTTTATTCCGACTTTAGCACAGGATATCGTTTCTTTCATAACACTTCTTATAAATCACTGCATCTGTCAATCTATACAGTAGATCCTCAAACCTGTACTGTTGCGGAGATTAGCCATTTCTATTCTTGGTCTAACCTGAGATTACACTTTAATATTCTGACTTACTTTACTTTCTTCGTTCAATTTTACGTTTTAACTTCTTATTTGAAATAGTTCTTGACCAATTTAAACCATATTAATGTTATGATTACGTCATGATATGTTTAGTTAAGATATAATTAATCGATGTTAATATTTATTTATTCTATGATTAACACAGCTTCCAGTATATTTAAGGTACTGTAATAAACTATTACTATTCCTTTATTTGTTATATTGATTTTTCAGATTATTGAAGCTTGTCCAATGTAGTGGTTCTCAACCACAAGGGCCCGGCTAAGGCACTCGACTGCGTAATCCTAGTTTCGTGGGTTAGAATCCCCGTCACACCAAACATGATCGTCCTCCCAGCCGTGGGGGCGTGATTATGTGATGGTCAATCCCACTACTCGTTGGTGGTGGGTGGTTATGACTAGCTGCCTTTCTTCTAGTCTTATACTGATAAATTAAGAACGGTTTTGCGCAAAATTCAAAATAAACCAAACGAGAAACAATATTACTGATTTAAATAAGAAAAGCGATATTTAAATCCACAAGTATGTGAGCTAATAAGATTTTGAAATAAAACGATATTTTTATTTAATTGAAAACCCTATTGTGTTTAGAATAACTAGGATTAGATCATTATTTTACCTCTTTATAATGCTTAGAGATTCATTTAAGAGCCACTAGAACACAGGATTTTAACCAAAACTTGTATAAATATGAAATCGCTGATGTTGCTTATGAAATTTGAACGAGTCTTACACTGATTGATCACATTTCATTTTTGTTACCATTGAAGTGTACCCCCTCTCTTCTTGGCTTACGACACTGAAAAGCAGGTTTTTATATTCGTGGTGGATACAGCACATATAGCCTACTGTTTAGCTATGTGCTTAATTACAAACAAACAAATACATACGACTGAAGTGTATTGTGAATTAAAGGATTTCCTACATAGAAAATAGAAAGTGCAAAATCAGCTATTTAAATGAAAGATCTTTAATTAGTTACACAAGTACAATAAGAGCATTTTTTGTTACGTTATTGCACAGGATGTCTGGAATAATAGGACTTTCAACGAATTTTATAAAATGTGTTTGTTTTTTTAAATTTCGGGCAAAGCTACACTATGGGCTATCTGCGCTAGCCGTCCCTAATTTAACAGCGTAAGACTAGAGGGAAGATAGTTAGTCATCACTACCCACCGTCAACTTTTGGGCTACTCTTTTAACAACATGTTGACCGCCACTATATAACTATGCTGTCAGTATAACTAGAAACAAGTTGGGATTAACAACAAGATTAACTGGACCTTCTCATACCTTGATAGTGGTCAACATAAGTCAGAAGAAACTGTAAATCACCTATGGTTTGAGAATTTTCGGACAGTCACTATAGGGACATATTTATAGGTAATACATAAACTGAAATGTAAAGAGAAAAGTTTAAAGGAGCCACACAACATCTTGAATACGAATCTTATATTATTTTCGTTACTTTTATGCATGTTTGTCTTTAATCAAACATAATGTTCGAAGTTATGGAACGTCCAATCTTTAGGCCTCAATCAATTTCGTGCCCTCCTACAGAAGTATTACATATGTATTAATATCCACATTCATATGTATTTACCAACATGATAACATTCATCTTGTTAATAGAGATATTTTTAATACGTCTCTGTGTGTTTTTTAGCATCTACTACCAACAGCTGACTGGCTCGCTTATCTTACATTTCACATAGTAACTTGAAACTTTCGGACTGTATACAAAAACTATTTTGTTTTAGGATTTCTGCCCAAAAATAGAAATAAAAATCCACAATAATATGACCCATTTCCACCTTTTTGTAGACTTTTGACTTGCATCACCCACAGTTGGATAGTTTCATAACACCACTTTTTTGTATGGTAAGCGAAAAAATGTCGAACAGTTTTCATGGGTTATTAAAAAAGAACTACCTAGAAAGAGGGGGAGGGGAAGATAAAACACTCTTATAGGACATTTCTACTATTTATGCACTTTTATCTTTAAATTTCAAGCTAAGAATACTTAATTAGTTAAATGAGACAAATATTATATTCTACAAAGCAGGGAGTAAAGTTAGCATTTAATTAGATAATTAGAAATTTAGTAATAAAAGAAGAAGAAAGGAAGCATCATGTTAAATTGACCTTGATAAAGGTTTTGTTTGCTTAGCGGATACTCTCAACTAGTATCAATAAACAGAATACCACAATGAACGGTATCTGTGTACATTTCATGGAAAAGGCAGATACTTCCGCAGCAGGAAGAGACACGTCAATAAATCTTAGTGACTTTTTTCTGTAAGTTCTTGTTGAAAATGGAACATTAAGAGTTATGGTTTCTTTCTTTTTGTGAAAACGTTATAGAATCATAAGATAATAATTAATTAATATTTTAGATATCACTATCTCAGGTGGTAAAGGTAATGAGTAAGTACCTATATCTTCCATTTGAATCGACAGTTCTGTATGAAACATTGTTAAGTTGATGGTTTCTAAAGCTACAATATTCTGTGAACTAACGTATCTTCTTTTGCGAAAGATGTAAGTTTGTTGTTAAATAACCACAATTTTATAATAAACGAGCTATTATAAATGGCCAATTTAAGATTAGTTGGAAATTTAACATAAAAATTAATGAAATTAGTGTTTTCGATATTTGTGGCACAAAACCAAGGAGAATCATTGTAATCAAGATCTGAATTTCCACTAAAAGCTTCCCATATTGACAAATTTTGGAAAGTTTACTTGGTTTTGATATTAAGCTCAAAACTATTCAGTCTGACATCTGTCCGGTTTCCAGTGTTATTGTAGATATTCCACTGTGCTACTAATAGTTCCAGATATATTTTTACAATTTAAAGATCTTATATGATTCTTTTTTTTTCAGTTGACTTTTTGTTTTAACATTATTTAATGAAAATACTAATTTTAATAGTGGGCCTGGCATGGCCAAACGCGTAAGGCGTGCGACTCGTAATTCGAGGGTCACGGGTTCGAGCCCGCGTCGCGCTAAACATGCTCGCCCTCCCAGCCGTGGGGGCGTACAATGTGACGGTCAATCCCACTATTCGTTGGTAAAAGAATAGTCCAAGAGTTGGAGGTGGGTGGTGATAACTAGTTGCCTTCCCTCTAGTCTTACACTGCTAAATTAGGAATGGCTAGCACAGATAGTCCTCGAGTAGCTTTGTGCGAAATTCCAAAACAAACAAACAAAATTTTAATAGTAATAACATGATTAGCAAATCTCAATATTTTACAATTATTTATGAAACATTTTAAAGTAAAATGTAAAATACAAATAAAATAATAATGAAAAACTACATGCAAAACATAAATACTTAAAAGGCTGGTGGTTATTTTCAAGTGTAAAGCTACACGAGAGCTATCTGCACTTGCCTTTCTTAATTTGGCAGTGTAAGACTAGAGGGAAGGCAGTTATTACCACCCACAGCCAACTTCAGCTAATTTTGGTATGATCTACCTAAAAAATTATATCTTGTCATTTGTTTCTTAAGCGTTGTATGCAAGCTAGTTAGAGTAAGTATATTAATTACGATAATAAAAGAAAAATGCGTGTAGAATAAGATAATCTTGTTTTTATTCCATAAGTCGTTGTTAATATTTTTCATGACTGATAGAACTTGAATTATAAGTGGACTAACTAAGTCGCAAATCGACTCAAATAAATATACATAAACATAAACAAGTTGTTTAACTGCTTCTTGGCCTTCTGTAAAAACTCATGCCTTGTGTTTTAAAGAAGACGCAAACAACTAGACGGTTACACAAACAATCGAGGACACAACCGGAAAGCAAAAACTATAAAAACCTGACAATCAGTAATTACATTTTCATTCCAAAATCAAATTGGTGATATAGTTCGAGCTCTCCACTTACTTTGGATAACTATGTTTAGAGATGGTGGTTCAACATAAAGAACTGGGTTTTGATACTTGTGGTGGGCACAACACAGATAGCGAGTGGTACTCTGTTGTAGAAAATAATCATTTAGAAATAAAGACCTAGATTCGGGAAAGCTACATAAAATGGTAAAAATTATAAGTGCTTTGTATATTTCAGCGAAAGATTACACAATGAGCTTTCTGTGCTTTGTCAACCCTGGTTCGAATCCCGAATTTTAGAGTTTAGTTTGCAAGCTTATTGCTGGCACATTGACGGTCAGGTATAATAGTATTTATTCGTAGAAAATTAAACCAAAATGTAAAGAAACACCTGTGGTTTAAGAATAACCTATAGTTTAATCTAATAGAACATATTGTTCAAGTTAAAGTTTATGAATCATGTTATAACATTTCAACACGAACTTTTCCACTAACTGAAACTAATTTACAAATTGTGGCCTGGCATAGCCTAGCGCGTTAAGTCGTGCGCTTTGTGATCTGAGAGTCGCGGGTTCGCGCCCGAGTCGCGCCAAACATGTTCGCCCTCCCAGCCGTGGGGGTGTATAATGTGACGGTCAATCCCACTTTTCGTTGGTAAAAGAGTAGCCCAAGAGTTGGCGGTGGGTGGTGATGACTAGCTTCCTTCCCTCTAGTCTTACACTGCTAAATTAGGGACGGCTAGCACAGATAGCACTCGAGTAGCTTTGTGCGAAATTCCAAAACAAAAACATCAAAAAAACAAAAACTTTACAAATTGTCGTACACTCGTACTTTTCATTGTACAAACACTTTTCATAATAGACTATTTGATATCTTGGCACTAGCAATTCAGGCAATTGAATTAATCGGTGTTTATCCAACATAAAATAATTCTTATTGCCTGATAACAAGCACTTTGCTGCATGTTATTTTGAATTCCTCCAATGTAATTATTTTATTATTCAAATGACATATTATTGAGTAAGGTTAAAAAAGTATGAAAAACTTATGTATTTAGCACAGTTTGGTTCAGATTAAAATATTGTTTAATTTTGTGTTATTTAGATTAAAAAAACTCTTTAAAAACGAAATATATCGAGTCTCGTGAGTGACGTCATCGTTTGTCAGGATACGATACTTACATGGAAGTCGATTGTAAAAGAGAACAGGTGGATGACGTGATACAGCGACCTAGCGACGAAAAGGGTATGGTCGATCTTCCTTATGGATTTTAGGCACTGGATATAATTTAGTGTCAAGCGAGCCCTAATTATGTAACCGAAGATTTATGGTTTGCGACTCATGTCTACAGAAATGAGCGTTGTACCTCAATTTCCAACTTCTACTATTCAATAAAACAAGAGTAATTCAAATATTAGCAACGGGCGCTGTTGACAAGTTACATTTTCTTCAGCATTTAATTTAAAAGTAAAGTACATCTGTAGTTTTGCATGAAAATAAATTTAGATAAATAACACGCTTAAATCTGGATATTAATATGTCGTCGTAAACATTTTTATCCATAATCTGTAAAGTAAAATATTTTAACTGTCGGTTTTATGTGTTTAATCGTGATATCTTAAACATCCGAAAATGATTTTATATTTTAAACGACAACTAGATGGCCTCTTACATTAAATTGGAATTAGCTGATTCTGTCAGTTATGAATTTTTAAGAAAACGATTATTTTAAGAGATTTATGTTTAATTAAGTTGTTTCTTTACATCAGACATGAACAATAAATAATAAATTTCACCAAAATAGTTGCTGAAGATGCTACAATAACAGTGAATAAAGATTAGTTTTAATAATGAGTAAGAAAACAACTATGAAAGGTTTTTACGGCCATCTGTCCTGTATGCCATCAGATGAGTATACCTTCAATCGCTGTTTTCAGTCCTTACTCGCGATGTTTGACTTCATCCTGATGAACGGATCTGAAAGGAACTTGAATTAGATGTTAATGTTTGAATACTTTTGGAAAGTCCCGCTTTTTTATGTACTCACATGGTTTTAGCAGACTTTACATTTAATGTGATGTTTGTCTTTGATTTAAACTCCGTCTTAACCAACAATGTTTCAATTTGAATTCCTACAATTTTAACAATAAATGGAATCTTGAATGTTTAGGTCTTGTTGATCGTCACTTAATTATCGTTGTAGTTGATGAAAAATAAACAAAACTGATGGCTTTTGTTTTCATTATATCCAACAGAGTTCGATGGGATACCGTGGTTTCCAAGAAAAATTTCCGATTTGGATGTCGTTTCGAACAGGGTATTGATGTATGGTTTAGAACTTGATGCCGATCATCCAGTACGTATAATTAATTATGAATAAGGAAACATCATGATGTACCCGACCGTAATGACGTACAAAATCTAGAAATTGTAATCTGAAGTTCATTTCTTATTGAATTAAAAAGTTTGAAAACTCTTTAATGAATGAAATGTATTTTCAGATGTTAATGATTGAAGTAAGGCAACATGTATTCATGTCGATATTAATATAAATATTGAGTTTGTTTATTTATTGTTATACATAAAACTAACCCATGGGCTATCTGTGTTATGTGTACAACAAGTATCGAAACATCGTTTTTAGCAGTGCTAGCCCTCAGTTACCCGCTGTTTCAGCAATAAGTCTATGGATTTACAATGCTAAAATCAGGGATTCAATCCCCCCCCCCCCGGTGGACTCAGCAGATAGCCCTATGTGGCTTTGCTGTAAGAAAACACATGCACACACGCTCGCCCTCAGACGTAACATTGAGGAACTGGGAGAAAATATTGGGTTATAATAAAGTTCTGTAAATACACGCTTTCTTGTTAGGCCGACTAACCTAGATATATATTTTAAAATCTGTAAACAATGTAAAAACGTTATCTGTACATGGGAATTTGTCAAAAGGCTATTAACATTGGTAATTAATACACATTCTAAATGCGTCAATTGGATTATGAAATGAGTATCGGGGACTAAATTAGTAAGGAGAAGAGTGATGGAAGACATAAACTTCTGTTTGAAGTGTCGAATTTATGTTGTTTAATATACTGCTTTGAGAGGCTTTACTAATTTAAGTTTTTAATTCATTAAATTTATTACCTCAGTTCTGTTTTGCCTGAAAAGACTGTTCCCCAGACTGTTTTTGATTCTTTCAAATTACTTTTGCAAGGCCACAAATTAAAATATAGTTTTATTTTTAGGTTTATTTGTTTGTTATGAAATTAAGCACAAAGCTACACAATGAACTACCTGTGTTTTCTCACCATAGGTATCGAAACCAGGTTTCTAACACTGTAAATCTGTGGACATAACGTTCTGCTAATGAAGGTTACTTTCAGGCGTAAGTTGAATGACATGGCTAATACCAAGTATTATACATTTGCGTGAATTGCCCCCTAGTGGCTTAGCAGAAAATCTGCGGACTTACACTGTTAAAAACAAGGTTTCGATACTAACCAATCAACCGTGTGGATTTGAAGCTATTTTAATTAAAAACCGTTTAATAACCGGATGCTTCATTCATCATGATTATTCTTTAATATTTATAACCTGTCTTCTGTATTTTTATTCGTATTTAAAAAAGAACATAATTCAATATAATATGTACAGAAACACACTTTTAAACATACATTCAGCTTTCAATAATTTGGTTAGGTTTGAATTTTGCGTAAAGATATACGAGATGTATCTGCGCTAGCCGGCCCCAATTTACAAGTGATAAACTAGAGGGAAGGCAGGTAATCAACACCACCCACCGCCAACTCTTAGGCTACTCTTTTGCAAAAGACTAGTGAGAATGACTATAACACTATGGCGCCACACAGTTCAACGGGCAAACATGTTTGTATGATTAGGATTCGAACCCGCGATTCTCAGATTGCTAGTCGACCGCTCTAACCATCAGGCTATAAAAGGATCGATAACTTTGACAAATGTTTAAACAATCAGTGTTTAAACAGGCTTATTGGATGTGCATTCCATATTATTATTATATATCAAACAGAGAAAGTGAAACGTGATTCTGTGAATCCTTTGCGGGACGTACTTCTCAGAATGTCCGTTTACGGAAGGTCCTGGAATGCACTCATATGTGCACGCATGTTCCATCACGTAGAAACACTACTGCCTATTCCATTTCCTAACCAGTTCCCACGTTTATGACGTAGGCAGGCTGTCATGCCATTGGTAGACATAATATTTACAATAGTGATGTGTTGCAACACATCTGATTTCACAGTGTCTTTTTATTCTTCTCTTATCACTGGCGATAAGTTTTTCCTGCACTGGCGTCTTCCATGAAATAAATGTTCAAGGGGAAATTAGTTCGTACAATTTCACAGATTTTGGTTTCTATTAAGATGTTAGCCTAAAGTCTTTGTCTTTTCTTACCATACACATGAGGCACGAAAAAAACATTCAGTTTCAGAGGAAAATACGGCCTAGCACCGCCAGGTGGGTTAAGGCGTTCGACTCGTAATCTAAGGGTCGCGGGTTCAAATCCCGGTCACATCAAATATGTTCGCCCTTTCAGCCGTGGACACGTTATAAAGTGACGGCCAATTCCATTATTCGTTGATAAAAGAGTAGCCAAGAGCTGGCGGTAGGTGATGATGACTAGCTGCCTTCCCTCTAGTCTTACACTTCTATATTAGGGACGGCTAGCACAGATAGCCCTCATGTAGTTACTCTTTTACCAACCAATAGTAGGATTAACTGTCACATTATAACGCCCCCACGGCTGAAAGGGCGAGCATGTTTGTTGCGATGGGGATTCCAAACCGCGACCCTTAGATTACAAGTCGAACGCCTTAAACCACCTGTCCATGCCGTGCCACAAAGCAAGTAAAGAAATGAAGTTTTAAAATAAGTGTAATTATTGAGGGCTTATAACTATATAATTTGCGGATCGATCCCTCCGGCGGTTATAGCGCAGATAGTTCACTGTCCAGGTTTGCGCTAAAGAAAACAAACGATCAAAATAAAAGAAATATATTTCAAACTAAGAAAAAGGAATTAAGAAAAGTTTATTAGAGTAGGATTTAGCAAGGCTTAATGGTTAGCGTATCGGATTATGAATCAGCGATTCACGTCTCATAACCAAAAAAAAAAAAAAAGAGTTGTTTCTCACATTGTCTTCCCTCTTGTCTATCACTTCTAAAGTAGTGGTTCTAATGCAGTTTGTCCTTCAGTAACTTTGATGGAAAGTGAACAAATTTTAGAGTGCGCGCCAATTAAAAATAAAGCATTCTAAAAGGTTGATAACGCGCACAGGTTCAACGTTTTCCGTTAGATACTTCAAGTTGTGAAACTATGAGAAATCACATGAGCCCTTGACAGGTTTAACATTACAAACTAATTCATCAAAAAATATTTTTTCAAATAATTCAAAATTGTCAACTTAAATGATGTTTGGTAGTTTGAGAAATAGTTATTTATATTTTCATGTTTTTCGAATACTGCTTTTTAATTGTTAGACTCAACGTGCTTTATGGAAACATGCTAATTCGCAGATATGATTATCTCACTTCGCAGGGTTTTAAAGACAAATCGTACAGGGAAAGGCGAAAGAAGGTTACTGCTATTGCCATGTCTTACAAACAGTAAGTAAATAAACCTGTAAGAAACTAAACCTAAATATCTTCAAAATAAGACAGAAGCAACTTTTTTATTTGAGTTTTTAACCATTATTAATATGAATTAACATAGACTGAGTTTGTTTTTCTGATTTGGCAATAAGCTACTATCATATCATTGCCACTGTAATAATTTTGCTAATAATTTACCAATATTTATATGTTCTTATAATAAATCCGCACTTTAACAAGACTGATATTGTCAGTACGTTTTCGTGCCGGTTGCTGTCACTCACTTACAGTTGTTCTACTTCTATCTTTATCAACTTATTCATTTGTCAGGTACTGATCCGAGATTTTCAAAAGAGCGGCAAATTAAGGGATATGGGAAAGTTCGGGGTGAGATGTGTAATCTTTATTAAAGCTAAGGACATTTTGAAATAGTAAATCTCTCTCTCTAATGCCCCCGGCTAGTACAGCGGTAAGTTACGTATTTACAACACTAAAATCAGGGGTTCGATATGGCTTTGCTACATAAAAACACACACAAAAACAAACACACTCTCTCTAATTCTATATCGTAACATTTTATTCTGATTGTAGCCAGCCACTTCCATTGATTGTTTAGAAATAAGAATGACCAACACTTTCTGCCACTACCGAGAAAATCTTTACCTTCATTTTGGAATCTGACTGTACATATTAAGATTTTAGAATGTCCATTAGAATTTAGTTATATATAGCCCTCTTCACCATTAGGCTAATCTAGTTATATATAGTCCTGTTCACCATTAGGCTAATCTAGTTATATATATTCCTGTTTACCATTAGGCTAATCTAGTTATATATAGCCCTGTTCACCATTAGGCTAATCTAGTTATATATAGTCTTGTTAACCATTAGGCCACAGAGAAAGATACCGATAAAAAGAATTCTTTCAAAGACCTATGGTGGACTCTGGAAGATAATATATTTACGACTGCTTTTGACATTTTACACATTACAATCAGTTCAGAACCCTTTTCGTAAAGTTATACGAGCATAAACGATACCAGAAAATAATTAAATATAATATTTTGACCTCTTGCATTCATATTTGTTTCTCTGCATTTCTCTGTTTCTTTCATTTTTTAATTTTACATTAGAAAGAGGAGTTCTGGTCCCCTTAAACCCTCCTAGTGGGTTCACCACTGATTTTGTTTCAAATCTTAATTACTCTATATCGTTAATTTAGAGATTTAACCTAAACTGTTAGAAGACCTTAGTCTTGACACAAAATTTGCATCAATCTTAAGGTTTCAGTCTCCTGCTGGGACAGCAGCAAGTCTTCGGATTTCCAACCCTGGAA
This sequence comes from Carcinoscorpius rotundicauda, assembly GCA_011833715.1. Lineage (NCBI taxonomy): Eukaryota > Metazoa > Arthropoda > Merostomata > Xiphosura > Limulidae > Carcinoscorpius > Carcinoscorpius rotundicauda. The sequence goes on from CM022395.1 coordinate 58,231,679, forward strand.
TCAGGGTTTCGATTCCTTTCCGTGGACACAGCAAATAGCCTGATGTGGCTTTGCTATAAGAAAACACACCTACGGTTTCAAGTCTAGATTAGTTGTGATATCTGATAAATAGTTTAAAAATTGTAATTTTACCTTTCCTTTTACATCAGAGTACTCAACACAGGTCATGAATTATCGATAATATAAATTTATTCATCTAAGAAAATTGATAAGATTTTTTACACCTTATTCTTTACATGTTTGGTTATTTCTTACAAAAATCAAATTCCTGGATTACGTTGGCCCGTTTTTGACTTCTTTCACTTTTTGAGTGCCTGTTAAAAACACAGAGTAAAAATATTTAAATACAAAAATAAAAACATCAACTTTAGGCAATGTATGCTTAAAACTAACTGTTATATTTATAAGATTTCCCAGATATATGTATACATACCAGTACCTGGCCTCTTACCGAGCTAAATGTCTCTTCCAAATCATTATATCATAAAAGTTTGCTTGCGTGTATTTGTGTCTACTTATAGATAGCGAACTGTGGAATGTTGTCATGCGACATTAGCTTCTCCCGATGATTGAACTGAGGAAATTTCGACGTTCGATTCTGACCCTTATGTCACTTTTACTCGTGTTTTGAACAGGTACTGTCTGCTAGTTAGCTTAATGATTAACCCTCAAGAGAGATCAACAACCCCTAACGGATTGATTAAATCCCTAAAGTTCTTTTTTCACGATAGAAAACTGAAACACCATTTCACACGGAATTAGCATTTCTTGATAACGAGAATTGTTTGTTTGTTTGTTTTGGAATTTCGCACAAAGCTACTCGAGGGCTATCTGTGCTAGCCGTCCCTAATTTAGCAGTGTAAGACTAGAGGGAAGGCAGCTAGTCATCACCACCCACCGCCAACTCTTGGGCTACTCTTTTACCAACGAAAAGTGGGATTGACCGTCACATTTTACACCCCATGGCTGAAAGGACGAGCATGTTTGGTGTGATGGAGATTTGAAGATCATTTAGGATGTTTAGGTTTTGTTTGTGGTCAATGACAATACACAATTTCCAGTTTATAGCATGTTTTGCATTCACAGAGCGTTCGCAATCTCTAATGTGAAAATAGCAGCTTGTTTGTAGTTTTTTATTTATGTTAAGAAAGTCTGACACCAAAGCATCTCATGTTTTTATCTATTTCAGTGATTGATCAACCAGAACAGGGTTCATAATAAATATCGGTTTTTGACATAATATCAGTGAAATTTTTGGGGTTGGGTGGGATTTGTCATGATATATCTTTTAATCTTTTTTGAGATATCATAAATACATAAAATAAGAACCGATCTGTCGTGTTCAGTATTTGTTTCTGATTTGTTATCAGTGCAATTTTATATCTTATTTCTTTGATATTTATAAATCTATATGAATATCCATTTGAGCAGAACATGTCATATTCTTCTCTTCTTTTACTTGGTCTGAGTTTTTGTTTCGGTTTAAACTTGTTTTGTGTAAATAGGTGCAAACTGCAGCTGATTTAAAAGAAACCGGGTTGTGCTTATTGAAATGCAAAATATTTCTAAGTATATATTGGTTTATAGTATACATCGGTTTATGTTTTCATTTTCTATACAGGTGACAACAAAACTGAGAAAGGGTAACGTGTTACCTTCACATCTTTCTGCTGTAAATCAAGCGTGTGTGTGTTTTGTGTAGGTAATTGAATAATGTTAAAACTTGCCAATATTACCATTAGCCAGCATTCACAGTTCATTAGCCATTTAATTGTGGCAGGTGTATTATATAATCTAAATAGTAACACAGAAAATTGCCACAATCCATTTCCTGCAGTAAAGGCTATCTTCTTTCTACATGTTTCATTGAGTTTTGCATGCTGATAATCACTCTTAAAAGCCTGTGTTGAAAAGCATTTTGATACAGAGAGAACATCAAAAGTAGATGTAATCCTCGGCAATGGGTAGATACCCACCTTTGTTCATCTCCAAGTTGTCAAAGTAAAAGTTATGGATCCATCTTTGTTTTTCACAAGTGCAAGAGATGACACCCATGTAGTAATACTCAGTTCTCTTTCTCCTTGTTTTTCAAGGCTTCAGTCTGAAGTCTGACTGATATATTGAGACTGTATTTGCAGTATCAATAATCTTAATGTTTGTTTGACCAGAGTCACGATATCCACTGGAAAAGGTAACTTGATAATAAATTGGGAGGTCATTAATAATTTGTAAATCTTCCAAAGCTATAGTTACACAACACCTGTAACTGGAGCAGTAATCTCTTGATATGCGAGAATTTGATACTGAACTTTCTAAATTTTGCCCCAGAGGTAGCTGTTTCTTTCTGATATTATCTTGTGTGGAAGTAATACTTGTACAGTTTTATATCCTACAATTGTCCACCCAGAATTGTCTACAAGTTCATGGTTTATTGTGTTCATGGCCCTAATATTGACATTTTTACTGATCAGATCTGTGACAGGGTTTTCTCAACTGTTACTCCCACAGGACACATTAGAGTGTTTGATTCCACTACATTACAATCAAGAGATGCACATTTATTTGTAATAAATCTTGGTATAAATATTTCACTGGTGGTAGAATAACCGTCATCCTTGTTATCCCTTATAAGTTCAAACTCTGGTATAGTATCTGTCGTGTAGTGCATGAGAATTTCGTGGTCAGAGACTTTGAAACTAGTTGAAGCTATCCTAAACTCGTATCCTTCTACTCATGAAATCAGTTCCCAATATATAGTCACACATCAGGAGATGCGAAAAGCTTCTTGCAATAAGGGCAACTTCAAACTTTCCTGTTGGCCTAACGTTATGTCCTCTTGTATGTTTCTTAAACTCTTCTTGTTTTCTTACCAAACTGGGCCATATTTGTGTAACTATATATCCAGTTTTAATCAACAATTTGCTATACTTCCGATCAATGACTTCGTGGACTTACGAGTTAATTTCTCCAAATACTGAGCTTATTATCCCATTTGAAGCAGAAAAAGTATTCTCAGTTGAGCATTTCTCCATTAAGTCAAACTAATTTCTGTCTTTCCAATGTATGGTTGGATCTTTGGTTTTTCTTCGAACCGATTTGACTCGGAGACTCATCATTTCCTCAGCTTATTAACAGTTGTTTATTTCTTACAGTATCGGCTCTAATGTTTACTTTTTCCACACTTACAAGAGTTCACTGTTTATGATATCCTTTAGGAGGAGCTCTTATTCCATAAAGGATTTCCATATGTTCCTTCAAATTATATTTGTAACATCATTAAATTGTGACGTACTTCTTCCATTCTGTGTAACTAGTTGTCTCATTAATAATTTCAATTTTTCTAAACTGTCATCAGGGGGAGTTCAGTAATAATTGAATTTATAATTCCATTAGTTCTGAATGGTGTCCTATGAGTGGCTTGTTTGATCTACTCATTTACCAATTGCTTTATTCCATTACTAATTTCTTTTTGTACTAATCCAATGATGATTAATCATAACTTCTTCTTAACATATTAAATCTCTTATCTTTAACTTTTCTTTTATATTCCAGTCTTTTTTCTTTTAATTTTCTTTAAACGTTTTCTTAGGTTTCTTCTACATTATTCTGATATTCTGTTTCTCATTTTCCTTATAATTTTTTTAAATTTTCTGTGTCGTTTTTTTTGTTGTTCTTTTAATTTCTCTGTCTTTTTTCTTCTTTAATTGTTTCATAGTTTCCGGCAAAGTTTCGATCTCGCTTCATGATAAAATTTCCATCTTGAAATTTAGTCGAAGTTCTAACTTATTCTCCCCAAAGTGTGTTTTCTTATAGCAAAGCCACCTCGAGTTATCTGCTAAGCCCACCGAGGGAAATCCAACCCCTGGTTTTAGCGTTATAAATCCGGAGACATACCGCTGTACTAGCGGGAGACATCTCGCCAAATTAACTTTCCTTGTGATACCATAAGGTACACTATCGTTGGGCAAATTCTTTAAGGTTATTTCGTAAAAATGATAAGTTTTTGTCCACGTAAGGACGAAAATTAATTTATTTGCTCAATAACGTTTGCTACAGACTACATTAACTTTCATACAAGTTATATTTAAGGGCTAGGTTCATAAATAACATTTAAATAGAAACTGCGATGCTAATGTATGCTTAATTCATAATATAAGCATCAACACTCAACTGACACTGAACTCAATAGCTGACTAACTGTTAATCAACTAACTGTTTTACTGATTCTCCTATTTACATTTACATTTTATTCTCCATACTGCACACAATTTCTAGATCATACAGATACATTAACTTTCATGAATTTTTAGATAAATTTAATAATTTTTAACTCCCTTTAACAGATTAAGATTTAAGTAAAACAATGAAAATATAGATTACAATAATACCAACATCACTTATATTATAACTATAATAGTAAATTAAAAAAAAATACGTTCAGGGAATCTCCTGATTCACTGCATCACATTTTGATCAGTGTAACCCAGAGAAGATTAGTTGTTGAAATGAGTCACTCTGAATGTGAATTTAGTTTAATAGCACATAAATCAAATGACGCAATGTGAATAAAACAATTCGTTTGTTTATGAGATATCACGTACTGTTTAAACTAAAGTTGAAATTTGTTTTGTTTTTCTTCCTCAAAAGTTTCTCCAGTGCATTTCACATATTTTTGTGTATTACAATAACAAAAGACACAAAACTTTGATTGTTATTGTTTGTCTAGGTCTTTAGGAGGATGCAACTCCAACATGGAAGTGAGATGTAATTCAGAATATTGTAAACGTTAACAAGTGAATTAGAAGAAATTAAATAATAATAACTTGTATCAAAATGGTAAATGTTTCCTTTTTTCCTGAATACCATTTAGGAAATTTATTAGTGTGAGAATGTTTACTTAATTAACCTATGCCATATGTAATAACAAGAAGCTTCCAGTATATCTACAGACTAACAACACTAGAAACTGGGATTCGATAGCCATGGTGAGTAGAGCACGGATAGTTCATTGTGTAGCTTTGTGCTTATTACGTAACACTTAGTAACAATAAATACTCCGTATTTGAAGCAAAAAGTAATATACATATGTATATATTTCAATTTATAAAAAAAGTTTCTTATTGTTACAGTGGCCATCCCATCCCTAGAGTTGAGTACACCCAGGAAGAAATTATCACTTGGTAAGACTGATTAAAAAGTTTTTGATTTTAAGTAACCAACGAAATTAAGTTGATGTTTGATAACAAATAAACGAATTTAATGAAAACTAGTGATGCTTGATATTAGATAATAATTCAGTGAAATAAAGCTGGTGTTTGATATTAAATAAAATAATTCAGTGAGAAACCCAAAACAGCTATCGAATAAATGGATAATATTTACGAGTTCTTTGAGTAAGACATATCGTACTTTTTCCTTAACATTACTTTCATTAACAATATTGGTTAGAGTATTTAATACTTACTTACTTTTATTGTTTTTAATTTCTTCATTACTATATTTGGTTTATAAAAGTCGTTTTGCATTTTTAGTTTCTTTCACATTACCAACACAGGAAAAAGTTATACTTGCTAATTAATAACAGGAGACTGTTGAATCTCGCGCTTGGATGTATACTTCCCAACAATCTGCAACAATTGAGTCACACAAATGAGTACAAAGAAAGATAAATATTTAAAGATTCACAGTATACAATATAACTTAATAACACTCCAGCAACAGGGTACAAGACAATATGATGTAATGAATAACTGATTGTGTGTAATTCGAAGTTTTAAATGGAATATCTAGAACCTGTAATAGTTAATGAAGAAATTTAACAGAAACAAAAACAACAAACATTCCTGTTGGTCCATGTTGTTGCTGAATGGGGCAGATATACAATACATTCAGTAAAATCTACTCACATACACCCTTAAAAACGAAATAATAAATCTTCAAAATAATTTGAAGAATATCTTGGGAAATAAAGATTTGCAAGCAGACAAGAAGTATTGTACGAGCTACAATACATGCATTACAAACTAACTGACCTTATTTCGATGTCTTTATAATTGTTTAAATATTCTATTGTGAAACAGTTTTAGGTACCACTATAGCATGTGGTCTACCGGGACATTTAGATTGCGGCTAAATAAATATGAGAATATGTTAAATAATAGCATCACATTAATGGTACATACGTCATATAATTCTCATTATGAATGGCAAACTGTCATGTTGCATACTAAAATAGTATTAATTTATTCAGCGAAATACAGGCCTGTATTTCCCTCCTCTGTCATGTTTGCTTTTCTGTTCCATAACACTAACACAGCAAGGCAATGCTTCTTATGGTGTGTACAGAAGATTGTTTTCACGTAAAAGTACAAGCGCTATTTCTTCTGTCACGATGACACTTCTGTAGAACTCTTTCAACAGTATTGCATAGGGTAAAATGTGTCAGACTGAAGTTCTTGGCTTGAATATTTGAAGAATGTTCAGTTCAAGTCATATGTCAGGTATGATCACGTCAAGTAAGGTCTAAATCAACTGATAAACCGCACACTATAGTAGCACCCAGTTCTATTCTGAAAATTAACATTATTAAGCAAGTTTTCACATGAGATATAATGAACTTTATGCGGAATATAAACGTATAATTTCTTCAATTTTTGTAGGGGGAGAGTTTTTAAACGTCTGAAACAACTGTATCCAACCCACGCTTGTAAGGAGTTTTTAGAAAACTTTAATCTACTGATAATGTATTCCGGCTATAGGTAGGCAACGGTATTCAAATATTTTTTGTTTGCTGTATTTTTTTTTTTAAATATTCCATTTTTTATTTACGGTCCACTAAGCTATTATCGTAGCGTGGTTGTTACGTTTTCAATACGAAGTTTACATTGTCGTTTGTTTGCTTAATGTTGAATACAAGGATACACACTAGGCTATCATCTTGGGTATCAAAGCCCGATTTTTATTCTTATACGCTATCAGGCGTAACGATGAGCCAGCCACCAGGGGGAAAGATTAAAGAAATATTTTAAACTTCATAAACAGATAAATGAAAACATTTAAATAAGTACTTTATGACATGTTTTTATTCCTATTTTTATTGTGTAAAATCAAAGTCATTTGGATATAAAAATTCTTGGTTTAGAAAATTACCAACTGACCCCAAAATTCGTTATAAAGGAGAATACAATTAGGATGAACTAGAAACTAAAATATGGTGATTATTAATCACCATAAGTTTGAAAGTTTTACATTAACAGAAGTATTGAGTTAGTTGAGAAGTTCGAGCGTTGGCTTTTAAAACATTTTAGTAAGAAAGTTGCAATTTACTTGGTGTTCCATAGAAAGTTTGCATCAGTTTTGTTTTTCAGGGAAGACTGTATTCCCCAGTTGGAAGATGTAAGCTGCTTTTTAAAACGTAAGTTGAGTTTGTCGTATTATTTGAACTAACGAAACATAACAACATAAATCGAATACATTAAAACATTGTAAAAGCCGATTTGGCTTTTATCGACTGATTTCTTTGGAAATAAAAAAACTTTGCCCATGGAGCTACGTAAACAGTCTTGGGTACGGTTGTACTTTTAGTAGGAATGGGACAGATACACACAATACATGAAATACAAACTATTTACTCGTATACACCATTAACAACCAAATAATAAACTTTCAAAAGTATTTGAGAAATACCTTTAATGGTTAAACAAACCTCATACAAAATTACAAATCATACAACAACTTAACGAAGTTAGTACAGCAGATACAAAATAATCACAAAACCACAAATTTCTTAATCTAATTATCTGATTGACGTTCTTGAACGCTTTTAGCTGTGTAACAAACAGATTTATCATAGTTGTAAGTGCACCAAATAGAAGAACAGCATAGGATCCACGTGCTGGTGTAGAGTGATGTAGGTAATTAAATTAATTAATTAATTTACCAGCCTTTACTATATGCATACCATATGACCCATATGGCACTTTAAACCATAAAGTAGCAAGACAATATATCGTTTGAGCATTTGCAGATGTTTTAGTAAACATACGTTCCTTCTAATATGACTGTGTACTTCTTTGACAGATATCGCTCGTACGGCTGTTTATAGTTTTTCTTCAGTTTCATGCGAATCATTATGTTTACACTTGTAAGGAAGGTTGTGATTTCAGCTGCAATAGACTGCTGTATTTTTGAGTTATTTCTGGTTATAAGTGATTTAACTTCTCCTACTACCTCTGTTGTGTAATGATAGTTGGTCATAAGAATCACATTGCAGCGGAATTGCAATAAGTGGGTTGGGTCTTTAACCTGCTTAGTCAAAGGTTAAGGGGATAACTAGGGACAACGTGATTAACATAGACCATAAACAACTTTTTAAATCTTGTAACAGTAATTAGAAGCTCCTATGATATTGATTTGTGCTTGATCACAGGAAAAACTGGATTTCAACTTAGACCTGTTGCTGGCTATTTGTCATCACGTCACTTTTTGGCTGGTTTAGCTTTCCGACTATTCTACTGTACCCAGTATATACGTCACAGTTCGTATCCTTTCTACACTCCAGAACCGTAAGTTTAGTGTGACAAATTTATCACTAGTTTTCAAGTGTTTTATGCTTGAGGACTTTTTAAGTTATAAATTCAATTAAAGTTTTAAACAACTTGTATAATTCAAATGAGGTATGAATCATGAAAAATGTATTTGATATCAATTCACTTTGTATTGGAATAAAATATAATTTACTGTTTTATTTTTAGCCTCGGAAAAAACAAAACAAAATTGGATATATTGTTCTTCAGTTCTCGAATTAAGTACTTTAGAAACAGAAACTTCTTAACGTGACATTGATAATTTCTGCTAATAACAATGATATAACCAAGTATTTTCCAGAAATGCTATATCCGAGTTTGAAAAAAGAAGCCAAATGAAAGAAAGTGAATAATTCAGAATTTATAAAAATGTTTTAAAATAACTGAACAATCCAAATAACTATTTCAACACCAAACTGCATTATTTACGCTGAAAACTTTGCGTGCACACTTTAAATCTATTCTATTTTTTAAGTTAATGTTTGGTGTAGTTTTTTATTGTGATAATTACTTACTTTATAATATTTCACAACCGCTTTACTTATGAGGATATTTATTTATTTTCAAAAAACGCATCAATAGAGGATTGAATGTACTTTATTAACACGATTTTCAACACTCAAATCAACAAGTCATGTCAAAAACCATAGTCATATAAAATCGCGGTGAAATGGCATTTATCAGAACTACATTTTGACATTGATTGGCATCATGTAAGTAGTGTAGTGCTTTCTAAAACTGATCGTAAAAAGTTGTAAACAAACTCGGATCAAGACATGTGTCAGGATCGGATATTTAGATGTTTTACGACAGCAATATTGGTAAACTAAGGAATATAAATGTACTAACCATTCAGAAAAGTACCTCAACCATGGTAAGAAAAGTGTCGAATTTCGTTATAGGTGAGAATCTATGAACACGAAGGTCATTGGCAATAACTCTTTTATGTATTCCAAGAATAATATGAACACAAACTGCTTCGACGACATATCCTTTCAACTGTGACATGTTTCAAACACTGGGAGAATGAAATGGGTATTCTTCCTATTACATATGAAAACATACTGGCTAATTCTTCGAATGCAGTATTTATGAATTTTTCTTTGATTTGATTGTTGAAATGGGCAATGGAAAACCGTTGTTACGGTAAACTAGATGTATTATGGAAACTCTGCAAGGAGGAACGATGCTTTGAACGTGACATCCTTACGATAGAGTTTTTTTTTGCAATAGAAGTTACGCTATAATGGTGTTTTCAAGATGCATAATCGTCAAGTAGAGCGTGATTGAACATGGCATGGCAACAAAGGCTGTAACAACGTTTCGAGGCTTTTAAATCATCTGCATATAACATACTCATCCAGTGTATTAACGTTGCCTGAAATAAAACGAAAATTTATAACCTATATACTAGCAAAGAGTTGTACAGTGAACATTATGGCTAGCTTCATTACCTCCTATAAATAAATCTGTTTCTGAAGTTTTGATGTATTTGAAGAAGGTAAAAATATTCTTCAAGTGTTACTTAATATATTATGAATAACGATTTGTAATAAAATAATCACTAAAGTCACAAACAACAAGAGAATGTTATTAGATCAGTTAAATTTCAAAGTGAACTGAAAAGAAATTGAAACAGCATGAAACATAAAGTATAATTTTTAATATTGTCTTTTACGAAATTTAATCTTTGCTGAATTTTATAATTCTTTATACGGTATTTTTCAGTAACAAGAGATGTCATAAATAGTAAAGTTTGAAACATAATATGTTTATTTTTGTGTTGTTTGTTTTCCTGATAGTGACTGTTGTCACGAGCTTCTTGGCCACGTACCTCTTCTAGCAGATCCCAATTTCGCGCAATTTTCCCAAGATATTGGTTTGGCATCTCTGGGGGTTTCGGATGATGAAATAGATAAACTAGCAACAGTAAGTTTTGATGACTTATTGCTTTTTTATTATCCAGTTGCTTATTTGTTTTTTGTTTGCTCGCCGCTTTCACTGCGTTGGTCACACTTCCATTAAAATGACAATTTTTCATTGACATAAATACATCTATCGTCTGCTTGCCGAACCAATAAATTTATCATTAACATATGCTTTGTAAGAATAAAATTCACATAAACTTGATATTTTTTTGTGAAAAATATGAGTTAAAGTTTAAAATAGAATATAGTGTTATACACCTATTTAGTTATAGATTATTAATTATACATTTACCAACTCATCATATAATTAAATTTTCACACGGGAGCGTATGCAGAACTATTATGTCGTGCGTGAAAAAGTAAACATTAGGACTATGCTATAATACAAAATTATGCTGCCTACGGTAAAATATTATACGTAAAAAATAAGGCTTAAATTATAATACTTGTTGTGAACAATGAGATTAAATTCAAAGCAGTGTAACTGGTAGAGCGCTCATATGAAGTGGTGGAACTCGGAAACTGCATTTTTTTCTTAGCATTAGAATAGATAGGCTTATTTATTTATAGATAAATAAGTATACATCTACTAATACATGATGTATAGTTAATCTCACACACAGAAAATAAATATTTAGAATTTATGTGCAAAAACGGCTCGTTTGGTTTGAGAAAATATTTTATATAGAAGAGCAAACAACGTTTCGACCTTCTTCGGTCATCGTCAGGTTCACAAAGAAAGAGGTAACTGACCGGAATTTGACCACATGTTTGAAAGGGGTTCTGTAACTGAGTCTTGGAATGTAGAGGGCAGTGTTAGATGTTTGAATATATAATTTTTATTTATTTTATTATATTAATATAGGTATAAAGGCGTTCCTTTATATTGGTTTATTTTGAGTTTAAGTTGTTGTATAAGTAAGGCTTCTTTAATTTTGCGTTTGTTTATGTTTGTGTCTTTATTTAGTATTTGAGTATTTTCTGTGGTTATGTTCTGTTTATTTGACTTGCATTGTTCGCTCTTTTATGTAAAATATTTTCTCAACCCAAAAGAGTTATTTTTGCATGTATATTTCTCAACAAGTGGGTTTCTCGACATCACTAAATATTTAGAATGTTGTGTGTCAAAAAGCAGGACGTATACTTAGTTTATAAAATAAATTTATGCTGTATACCGTTAGATAGAGTACGTGAAAATTGTAAAGCTTACATTATAATATTAATTGTGTAAAATGAGATTCAAGTGAAGTCAGCCAATGTATTTTATTCTATTTTTTGTTTCTCCAGGTAACTCGATACCTGAAAATGTATTTTTTTGATACATTATAACGTACAATATTGCGTTTTGTTTCTAGTGTACTTCATAGATGAGTGTCATAATGGAAATATGCTATCACAGTCGTAACAATATATTAAATATACGTTAAAGCAAGTTGAACATAATATTACATACATATTTACGTTTGAAATTTTAGTATTTGAGAAAGGATATGGTTTATAGAGTTAGGCTTATCCCATTTGCCAGTAAAGGTATTCACGTGTATAAGACAGTCTCAATATTCTCACAAAAGAAAACAAAAAAAACATTAGTTCTTAGTTCACATTTAAAAATCAAACCCAAGATTCTTTTCATAAAATTAGAGGACGAAGAAACGATTTGTTTTTTTTCAATTTTGCACGAAGATACACGAGAGCTAGCTGCGTTAGCCGTCCCTAATCTAACATTTTTAGAATAAAGGAATGGCAGCTGGTCATCACCACCCACCACTAACTCTTAGGATACTCTTTTAGGAATAGTGGGATTGACCGTAGTTAAACGCCCTAATGTCTAAAATGGTGAGCATCTTTGATGTTACGAGGATTTGAAACCGTGACCCTTAAATTATGAGTCAAGAGCTATTTTGTAAACTTATGATAAAAAACAACAACCTTATGTTTGATTTTTAAAAATAAACAAAGTGCATGTTTTAAGTGAGGACTTACTTATGAACATTTGTTTTTTTTTCTTTTCCTTCACTGACAAAGATAAATAGGCCCTTATTTATATATATTTTTCATATAGAGAATATTTAGATTATCTTATTAGCACCCTTACCAGGGAACAAAATAAACTATAACTATTATTAAAATTTCTAACATAAATGTGTATGTAATACTATAGTCAACTCACTTTAACGTAAATTTAATATGTTGTTACGAATGTGATAGCGTCTTCACATCATGATATTGATGTATGAAGTGTAGTAAAAAATGCAATATTGTATTTTATAATGTATGAAAAGAAAAAAAATCTGCTTCCAGGTCTCGAATTGCTCGGAAAAACAAAAAGTTGAAAAAATATATCCACTGACTTGACGTTATTATCATTTTACACACCAAGTATTATTATGTAAGCCCTTCTCGTTTCATGTAGTCTGTTTTATGGTAGGCAGTATAATTTTATTTTATAAGCTAGGCCTACTTTTTCCTTTTTCATTTACAGCATTTTAAATCAGCATACATTTCTTTTGTATCTGAGGTTAAATATATGATGTATTAGTAGACGCATAGTTAACGATTTATAGCTAAACAGGCCAACAATGATATATCCTAAAATACGTGTAATCTCAAACTTAGCTAGGCATGGCCAGGTGATTAAGGAACTCGACTCGAAATCCAAGGGTCGCAGCTTCGAATCTCCGTCACACCAAACACGTTCGCCCTTTCAACCGTGGGGGCATTATATTGTGACGGTTTATTCCATCATTGGTTGGTAAAAGAGTTGGCGGTGGGTGATGATAAACAGCTACCTTCCCTCTAGTCTTACACTGCTATATTAGGGACGGCTAGCGCAGATAGTCCTCGTGTGGCTTTGCGCGAAATTCTAAACAAGTCAAATCGATCTCAAACTTGCCAAAAAATATGAAGTCTACGTATAATTTATTCGTGTAATGCATATGTTAACTATAAAATTATTGGTTGGATTAGCAGATGATAGACGCGTTATGAATGAAAAATTATAAGATTGGACACCTTCACATAAGGAAAGACCTGCGCAGTGAACGCGGCGGACGAATAAGCAAGCAACAACCAAACAGAGAGATTTGAGTTTTATATAAAAGTTACGATTGTTTAATGAGATTGTATTTTATTGTGACTGACTTAAAGACATCACTTGTCAGTACAACTGAGTTCTTGATATCCTGTCGATGTAATGAACTTTAAAAGATATCATATGACAATGTGGCTAAGTTTAATATATCACGTGCTATTTTAACTGAATTCAGATTTGCTTTTGTTTGTTTGTTTTGAATTTTACGCAAAGCTACACGAGGGCTATTTGCACTAGCTGTCCCTAATTTAACAGTGTAAGAAGACTAGACGGAAAACAGCTAATTATCACCACCCACCACTAACTCTTGGGCTACTCTTTTACCAATGAACAGTGGGATTGACCGTCATATTATAACACCCCCCCCCGGTAGAAATGGCGAGAATATTTGGTATGACGGGAATTTGACCCCGCAACCTTCGAAGTACGAGTCTAACGCCTTAACCCACCTGTCCATGCCGGGCCCAAGTTCAGGATATGTGTCATTGCTACTCAGATCAGAATATTATGTACCGCCGACTTAGTTAAAGACATTAATAACTAGTTTGACTGAGTTCACGATAACATTTTCAACGTGATACAGTTAAAGATATAACATGTTAAAATATTATTTTCCAATCAAAATATTTTTTTCGTTTGATAGTGTTACTTCTTCACAGCGGAATTTGGACTCTGTAAACAGAATGGTGAAATGCGGGTATTCGGTGCTGGTCTTCTTTCTTCTGTCGCAGAGTTACAAGTCAGTTTATTTTTACTTTCTTTTTTTTCACTTTATTACACAATCCAATTTTTCTGTACTTTAAAGACTATTTAAACATGTTAAGAAAGTGAGTTTGTATTTGACACAATTGCAACCGGATCGATTGATTAATTCCTCTACAAAAGAGAATATAAAAGTTTAAAGAATTTAATTGTTAAATGGTAGCCCAGATATACAGAATTTATGTACATCAAAACTATATTTATTATAAACTAGGCATAATGAACCAATTTCTGTCGTCACGTCATATGAACTGATGACATGCTATTTATTTGATTTTTACAGCACGCGCTGTCTCCCAAGGCCAAGGTTTTGTCCTTTGATCCCGACCTGACGTGTAAAGAAAAACCTATTATTACTTCCTTTCAGAAGGTTTACTTTTACACCAATACTTTTGAAGAGGCCACAGAAAAAATGAGGTAATCATATGTCTGAAACATCACAAATTTGCAAAGAAAATTTGGATTCTGCAGTGTAAACATATTCATATAGTGATTTCATATGGACCATTACTGTCACCGTGTTTTTATTTTACTGTATGTCTTATAATACTTCTATTATTTTACATTTTGATACTGGTTGCTATGACACATAACCCAGAACCAGGACTGGAAAGACCAACTTCAGGTGACTGACGGTGGGTCTTGTACCTGCCTGTTAGTCTTCCTGGCGGGTTATGATTATACCTTTTTGATAGAGTAAATACCTTACAATTTTTTACACTTTGCCTTCTATCTTAACCTTGTAGACTAGGTGTCAACATTGGTTTTCCTACTTTTTTGTTTTACCTTCATTTTCATTTATGTCTTACTACATTTACTACATTTTTACCGGTTGTTTGGCGCAGATAGCCTCGTTGCTTTGTGCCATAAAACACTAAATCAATCAATCAAATCAATTGGAGCCTAACGCCTAAAGTACTCGCGTAAGATTTGAGATTTGCATTAGAAAAACCATGTCATAACACGCATCTATTAATTTAATCGATAAATTATTTTTTTTTTCGTATTCTGGAAGGAGATTTTATATTTTCGCTTTTCTACTGGATATGATCAGGTAGTTATGAGTGGGAAACTGTCTGTTTCGAATTCAAAATCGAAATTTAACAATCGTAACTGATTTATCTTCTCTTTTTCTGTTTTCGTTGTAGAAAATCATTTATTGTATTGGTGTGAGCAGAGATAATGTTTTAAGAATTTTTCGTTCACTCAACTTAAACCCGAGTGAACTTTATTCCATCTACACCTAACTATCCACCATATATTATTGTAAACTTCGTTAGTGTTTTAATACTTGATAAGAAAACCAAAATTCGATAACAATGACTTCATTGACTCTTTGGATGTTTATAAGATTTAAACTTTTAAACAAGTTCTCTTTGAAAACTTTAAAATGATAGCTATCATTGTTTATTTTACTTCTGACAGTTCCCAAGATTTATCATGATTCTAGAGGTTCAGATACTTATTACTTTATTTTTTCCTGTATTTATTAATTTTTTCAATCCGTCGACTTGTGTACTTTTTTTTTTTCAGGGAATTTGCTCAAACCATTAAACGCCCTTTTGGTGTTCGCTACAGCCATTACACACAGACTATAGAAATACTACTGAACGACCGGAAGATTGGTGAGTCAGTGTGATTACTGTATCGCGGTCACGTGAACACCGAAATGAATCGAACTATAAGATGGTGTTTGTACTTAATTAACTGGAGCTTAATGAAACAAGTTTTATAAACTTCCATTACGCGCTGAAAATGTTTTTTCTATTGATTTCATTTATTTCAAATAACTTAAGTTTCATTAGGAAAAAAAATTTAAGATCAATAACATAAGTTTAACTAAAATGTAAAAAACACTTTAACATTTTCTTTTTTGTCTAGGATTTTGTTGCTATTGTTGTTGACTTACTAATATTTGTTCAGCTTGCAGAAAAATTGATTGCTTCTTTTTAAATTTATCCCCACCCTTAGTGTCTTAGATTTAATCCGAGGGCTCATTATGCTTTAAGATAAACAAGTTTTTATATCCCTAGTTGGTAGATCTCAGCTTTGTGCTAAACACAACGACTTTATAAATTCTTTACTGTGTTGGCCCAGCATAGTCAGGTGATTAAGGCACTCGACTCGTAATCTGAGGGTAGTGGGTCCGAATCCCCGTCACACCAAACGTGCTCGTTCTTTCAGCCGTGGGGGCGTTATATAGTTTCAGTTAATCCTACTATTCGTTGGTACAAAAATTAGCCCAAGAGTTGACGGTGGGTGGTGATGAGTAACTGCCTTCCCTCTAGGCTTACACTGTTATGTCAGGAACGGCTGGAGCAGATAGCTCTCGTGTAGCTTTGCGCGAAATTCAAAACACACCAAACTATTACTGTGTAATCAATTTACAATAAAGAGAAATTTAGTACAACACTCTTTCTAAATCGGACCACCAGGAGTCCATTCATGGACACCGAATACCAGCATACTTGAATAACATAAACTGATTATTAAAAAAAAGGATGTTATTTTCGAATAAGAAGACCTGTTTTGTTCTAAACTTGTACATTTTGAAAACATTATGGTATTATTTGTGTGTTAATACCACACTTGAGATGTCCAAACATAACCTAAGGAAAAAATATAGTATTTTAACGTGTGGCAATATGTAATATCTACAAGAAATGAAAGTTGAAATGTCAAATTATTATTATATATTTTTAAGGTGAAAAGAAGTGAAGATGTAGTACTTTTGATTTATTACTAAGTTATAATAAATAAATGTAGACACTGAAAGGAAGAATAAAATAACTTTTAATGAATAAATGTAGACACTGAAAGGAAGAATAAAATAGCTTATAATGAATAAATGTAGACACTGAAAGGAAGAATAAAATAACTTATAATGAATAAATGTAGACACTGAAAGGAAAAATAAAATAACTTATAATGAATAAATGTAGACACTGAAAGGAAGAATAAAATAACTTATAATGAATAAATGTAGACACTGAAAGGAAGAATAAAATAACTTTTAATGAATAAATGTAGACACTGAAAGGAAGAATAAAATAACTTATAATAAATAAATGTAGACACTGAAAGGAAGAATAAAATAACTTATAATGAATAAATGTAGACACTGAAAGGAAGAATAAAATAACTTATAATGAATAAATGTAGACACTGAAAGGAAGAATAAAATAACTTATAATGAATAAATGTAGACACTGAAAGGAAGAATAAAATAACTTATAATGAATAAATGTAGACACTGAAAGGAAGAATAAAATAACTTATAATGAATAATTGTAGACACTGAAAGGAAGAATAAAATATCTTATAATAAATAAATGTAGACACTGAAAGGAAGAATAAAATATCTTATAATAAATAAATGTAGACACTGAAAGAAAGAATAAAATAACTTATTTATAAAACACATCTAGTGCATCTTCATTTCTTTTCACCTATAAATTAAAGTTTGTGGAAAAATAATATGAAATATATAAAAATCACTAGAAAGTAGCTATTACTTAACAAAATCACAAGTATACAAATAGCTTAATTACATATTGGGCTTGAACTCTGGGACTGTTCAATGGTTGAGGGTTGTACGAAGTTTTATTGAGGGCTTATCTAGAAATGAATGTTTACTATGTATGTTTCTAACTACTATAACCAAGTATTCTATGATGGCAATGCAAAGACGGTTTTTGTCAATGAACGTTTTTTATTTCGGACTTGTTTTTGTAAGGTTTATATTTTAAGGAAGGTTAGCTTTGAATATTCTAGATATGTAAAACATAATATCACATATTTTTCTATTTTTATTCTCGACTTGTTCATACGTTCTCAGTAGGTTATAACATTACATTACATTATCTTTATTATAACCTTAACTGTAGCATTTTGCATATTCAAGTCTCGTCCTGGAGTAACTCTTCTCCTATCAATTCTCGAGTAAAACGTTTGGCATTAAATATTATGATATAACAATATTACTATTTCGCTATAAGCCTGTGATAGACTTCCATGCTTTAATCTATGCACTTATCAGAGTGTAGAATGGTTATTATACTCACAGTGACAGTAATTATAAGCGAACATTGATGGGAACAATTTGTAATTTTTAAAACGTAAAGTAGTGGTATTTTAAACAAAAGATAAGGTTGTGTTACGTACTTGTTTCTAAGGTGTAGTGTTCGAATATTGAAGTGCACACACACACACATCTAGATTGTTATAAAGATTAATGTGCTAAACTTTGTGCACGGTAGTTAGAATTTATTGTTTATTTGTTTATGGTTAAGCACAACGTTATACAATGGAGTATTGGTACTGTATTCAACACGATATTTTGCGTTGTAAATTCAAGGACTTGCTGTTGAGTCACTGGAAGACTGGTACTACTGATTACAATAAGAGTCTGCTAAGGTTTACACTTCTAACGTAATTTAGTTTCTAATCCTTACTAAAAATACCTATATAACTTTATATCTGTTTTAATTAGAAACTTTATTTTAACGGGTTCCACGCAAGTCTGGTAATAATTGACAAAGTATTTGTTTCCAGTTATTTAACCTTTATTTAATGGCGTTTTAAAACAATGAAAACGGAAGTGCAAAGCATTCAATTACTGCTGAACACAACCAACAATGAAAAAATGTAGGCCCAAGGGGATCATGTAGGTGCGTAATTTAATATTACGATAGGGTGGGGGCTTAAGAGTAAATGTAAAAATAAGTCACTTTTTGGAGGACTTCTTTTGATAATGTTCAAAATATATTATAATGGAGACACTATTATATGTTTATTTTAATATCTATGTTTATTGAGGTTTAATATACATTTAGAAAATTCTAGATTTGTAAGAATTAACAATATATGTTTTACATAAGTACTAGCGTATCTTCGATTACTGTTGCAAGCTGAACTTTGGAAAATCTCGCCCTAAAAGTTTATAAATCGAAGCGCCCAGAGACTGTTTAATATTGTTCGTTTGCTACAGTTAAATAAGCTATAACTGTAATTAACGCTTGCTAAGTTACAAAATAACTTCGGACGTTAGTACTGCAATGAAAAAATCGTATAACTTAATTGGAAAAAAGTCACGTGTGAAAAAGGTAGCTAACTTCCCGTCAAGTGAAGTGTACCTATGTATTAATAAAAAATTAATTCGCTCACCGTGAACTGTCAATAAGCTATTCAGGTCTAGATCAGATAGAATACTCAGCATGATATGTGAGTTTGTAAAACTCTTGTATATAAACCATTATTTTTAATAACTATTTGTAATAAACTGTTTAACTTGTTGTTTGTATATCAAAATATATTTGTGTTAAGAAAGAAAATTGTGTGTCAATTTTATTTTCAAACATCTTATATTTGATACATATTAACATTCAAATATTTTTTAAATTAAAATATTTCTGGCTATTTGTAATACGGTAACATACGTTACATAACAAACTGGGGGATCGTGTACGAAATCTGAATCAAAGAGAAAAATGGTTCTAAATTCAGATTCAAATCGTAATTCAATCATGTCTATCAATGTCAACAAGATTTGATCGTGCCTGTTATCAAGGTTTTCTTGAATCACCCCTCGAACAACTAGAAAAATATAGTAAAAGTAAATTTCTAAAAACTGCCAAAATTTTATTAGTAAAAGTTAAGAGATAAATGATAAAAATGAACTAAAAAGTGTAATATTGAAATACTAGTCGATGATGTCTTGTTGTCTAAGAAAGCATTAAGGGAATACACTAGTGTCTCTACTAGCTAATCAGAGATGGATGATTAAATATAAGTTAGAAATCCGAATAAAACTCAAACAAAACAAGCTGGATCAAAGTCTAAAGAGAAAATAAACATCTTGTGGCCGAACAAGCCAGTAGCTTCCCGTGAAGTGAAATGTATTTGTGTATCAAAACAGAATTAATTTGCTCATCGTTAACCGTCAATAAAATATTCAGTTCCAGACAAGATAGAAAACTCAGTATTGTTTGTAAGTTGAAGGTGGAAATTTCTTACAAAAATATCCCTGGAAAAACAAACATATCAATAGTGTATACAATTATATAAAACTATACGTATAAGAGTTTCCAAGGGGTATATGAAAATCCAATAAGTTGAAATCGTGAAAAAATAATTAATGTACAGTTTTGTTTTATTCCCAGATTGTCTCATCCAATACGAGAGTATATATATTCGTAGAGTTTGTAGAGATATACAGGTTTATAATTTTTAGACCACAGCTTATACAGGCCCGGTATGGCCAAATGGTTCAGGTACTCGACTTGTAATCTAAGAATCACGTGTTTGAATCCCCACCATACCAAAGATACTCGCCCTTTTAGCCGTGAGGGCGTTATAAGGCGACGGTCAATCCAACTATTCGTTGCTAAAAGAGTAGCTCAAGAGTTGGTGGTGGGTGGTAATAACTAGTTGCTTTTCCTCTAGGGACGGCTAGCGCAGATAACCCTCGAGTACCTTTGCACGAAATTCAAAACAAACCAAACCAGCTTATACAACGTGAATAGTAATAAGTTTCAAAAAGTATTAAACAACACACTAGTAGATAAAATTAAGCATACAGCCAATAACGAATGTGAAATTGATTGTTACAGTCAAATAATCATGGAGTGCCTACTAAAAGCAGCCACGGACACTGTATCAAAACAGCAACACACAACTACAAACAACACATGGAAACCAACCAAACAACTATTAACAATGATAAAACAACGAAAACAATTAAGAAGACAGCTCATGGCAACAAGAGAACAAGAAATAAAAACACAAATTAACAATATTAGAAACAAAATTAGAGCAGAAATTAAACTGTTAAAACAAGAAAAAATGAGATAACTTCTGCTCCCAACTAAATGAACAAACCAACCCTAAAAAGTTCTGGCTGCACCTAAAAAGATTCACAAATGAAACCCCTACAAAAAATACCCAACACTGAAACATAACAACACCTTAGCGCAAACCAACAAAGAAAAAGCAGAAGCCTTCAGACATCAACTATAAAACACATTTAAAACACATCATGAACTAGACATGAACAACTATTACTTCAACAAAGTAAATAATCATGTAACAAATTACATTTGTTAATATACAAACCACATTTTCCATTCAATATTATTAACAATAACACAAGTAACACATATAACTACAAATACTCTACTGCTTACCGAAAAATCACACTAACTGAACTCAAATAAGCAATCAAAAAGACAAAAAACAAATCACCAGGAAATGATAGCATACAAAAAATTCTCAAAAAAGTCACTCCAAAATTATTTGACCACCTATTAGCTATCTTTAATTTATCTTTCTACTCTGGATACATCTCAGTTTCTTGGAAGGAAGCTAATATATTAATGTTTCACAAAGAAGGTAAACCAGTTAATAAGCCAAATAGTTATCGACCGATCGGCCTGACTGGCTGTGTAGGCAAAATTCTGAAAGAATAACAAGTAATAGACAAGACTCTCCACTTTTTTGGAGATTACTTCAAAATTACCAGAGGAACAAAACGGATTTAGAAAATGTAGACAAACAACAGATCATTTAATTAGGTTAACTGAAACAATAATAAATAGCTTTAATAAAAAAAGAATGCACTGTCGCTTGTTTCCTCAATATCGAGAAAGCATTCGACACTGTATGGCATGATGGTCTTCGGTTCCGTATGTATGAAATAATTTGTTGGATATCTAACTTTTTGAAAAATAGAAAATGCAGAGTAAATGTAGAGAGATCTTTCTCTAAGTTCTTCACTCCAGAAACTGACGTCCTTCAAGGAGAAATGGTTAATCCTATTCTCTTCATCGTGTATGTAAATAATATGCCACTTAAAGACCTACATCATGGATACTCGTCATAGTTCGCTGATGATGTAGCAATTTCGAAAAGTGCCCCTACACCAGAAATTTCAGCCACTAACTTTCAACCACAACTAAACAGAATAAGCGAACACTGCCAAAAACATAGAATCAAAATGAACACAGCAAAGACATAATTAGCGATATTTTCAAAATCAACAAAACATTAAAAAGTACAACCCTAGATTTACGTGAACGGAGCACATCTCCAGACAGCTACATCTGCAAATGTTTTAGGACAAACATATGGTTCTAAACTTACCTGGACAAAACATGTAAAGGACATAAAAACTAAAATTTGGAGAAGAATAAACTATGCTAGGAGTCTAACTGGTAAAAATTATGGAACAACATCTGAAAACATCCTTAAAATATACAAAACATATATAAGACCAGCAGTAGACTATGCAGCCCCTGCATGGATTAACGTAGGTAAAAAAACAACCTGAAACCAAACTACAATCATCACAAAATACATTAATTACAAAAGCATATAGAGTACCCAAAACTACTTCCTAGTTTATGCACAAATGCTCTGATACAGAAACAATACCAGATAGACTTTTACATAGTACAATAAAATATTTCGATAAAAACTGGAGAAAAAATAAACTGTTATGCGAACTAGACAGATATTGCATATATGATGAAGAGAGTCTTAAACACCTCTCCCCGATTAATTTATACATTAGATCATTAAGTTAGAATTAAATTAAAATAAATAAATTAATTAAAATATAACAAAATAATAATAATAATAAAACTAGTGCTAAAATAAAATAGGCCATCTGTGTTCTAGACATAAAAAAACAAAAAAAAATTGAAAGAACAATATACATAGACATTGCCCTTAAAAGGTCATCACTCTGGCCCTCTGTATTTACTTTAAATATACTAATAAGTTAACTCAAACAATGTAAAGGAAGGAGGAAAAGGTCTAGTGTACCTGACTCTCCTGGGTATACAAATTTATGTACCCAAACACCTGGATAGAGAGACAACGTGAATACATGTCATGTGACTATCAGTAACCTAGCTGGAACCGTTAAAGACTTAACTTTGATGTTCTAACTATTTTAGTAACAATTTCTATAAAGATTGTTAAGTAAGTTCAATAGTTTGTTAATGACGCTCTAATGACATTAATTTAATATCATGCTTTTATAAGTATCTCATTTTACCTTATGAACCAAATGATTTTTTTATATGGTTTGATTTGTCCTGGTTATCGTTCAGCACAAAGAAACATGAAAAGCTCTCTGTACTCTAACCACCACATGTTATATAGATTGGAGTTTTAGTGTCGTAATTGGCAGGTGTGATAGATCTTATGGCAAAATACTGAAGAAAAACATGTTATTATATAGTTTCACAGAATAAGAACCAATTTCAGTTATCATTCCTTGTTTTTTATGCACGCAATAGCCTTAACAGCCAGGTGAACCATAATCACGAGTCCAGCCAGAAGGAAGACAATCAGCCATGAGCACTTACTGCCTAAAGTGGCAACTCTTGATCAAATGGTGTGTTTAGCTTCATTCTTACAGCACAACCACATTCGAAAATGTGAAATATGTTTGAAAAAAAAAAATAATAAACGTCTCAAATTTCGTTAGAAAGATATTCACGAAGATATGTTCGGGTTTTGTTACAATAATGTTTTGTTTCTTTTCTCTTTAGAAATTAATGTTTTACGAAGTAATATTCGTATAAAGTTAACTTATAAATTCAGAAACGTATATTTATAAACATTAGAAAGTTTGAACTTCAAAGCTTGTTAGATCTGGATGGAAAGTCACTCCCTAGTGAAAGAATATAAAATCAGCCAATCTGTTTGTTTTAGTCCTCAACTTATTTGAAAATACGCTACTCAAAAGTAATCTTAAAACTATTATTACACTCTGGTATAATCAGAACTGATGCTTGACAAATCTACCGGTCTGCTCTGGAATAATTTGAAGCAATGCTGGACGAAACTATTAATCTGCTCTCGAAGACCGAGAACTGATCCTGGAGGAAACTATTTTCCGTTCTGAAATAATGGTTCTAATGTTGAACGAATCTGTTGTTCCACTCTCGAATAATATGAAATTGTACTAGACGAAACTATTAATCTGATGGATAACAACCAGAATTGGTTCTGAACGAAACTATTAATAATGTATTTGTGAAATTTATTTTGCTACCTACTCTGAGCTAATTGCTCAAATAACCTAAAATAGTCCACATAACATAAAAGCATGTGAAAAGAAGACATTATTTCGTAGCAGACAGAATGCATACATATACATACACTAACACATTTATGCATGTATTTGTACTTCAGTTCATGCTTGTAACACCTAAATATATTAAATATTATTGAGATACGAAACGGTTCAAGACGCCACGATAGTTTTGTTTTGATTGTTGCGCAAAGCTACACAAAGACTATCTGCGCTAGCCGTCCCTAATTTAGCAGTGTAAGACTAGAGGGAAGGCACCTCTTGAGATACTATTTTACAAACGAATAGTGGGAATGACCGTCACTTTACAACGCCCCTATGGCTGAAAGGACGAACATGTTTGGTGCGACGGGTATTCGAACCCGCGACTTTCAAATTACGAATCTAACGCCTGAACCCACATGGACTTGCCGGACCCGTCGCGATAGACAAACAGTGGTAACTTTTATGTTATTGTTTCACTTACGAACATGCAATAATAACACAGATTTAACAATTTGTTTGTTTTGGAATTTCGCACAAAGCTACTCGAGGGCTATCTGTGCTAGCCGTCCCTAATTTAGCAGTGTAAGACTAGAGGGAAGGCAGCTAGTCATAACCACCCACCGCCAACTCTTGGCGTACTCTTTTACCAATGAATAGTGGGATTGACCGTCACATTATAACGCCCCCACGGCTGAGAGGGCGAGCATGTGTGGCGCGACCGGGATGCGAACCCGCGACCCTCAGATTACGAGCTGCGCGCCTTAAGACGCTTGGCCATGCCGGGCCCAGATTTAACGAACACAATAATTATCCTTTGACATAAACATGTAGCCATCCAGTGACTCAGCGGTATGTCTGCGGACTTACACGCTAAAATCCGGGTTTCGATATCCGTGGTCGGCAGAGCACAGATAGCCCATTGTATAGCTTTGTGCTTAATTCAAAACAACATAATCATGTTAATATTCCATCATTTACGCTTTCTAGACAGCTACCTTATTTTATGTCTAAAATAAAATAATTCATAACGAAACCCAACCAAACATGCTCGCCATTTCATCCGTGGGGGTGTTATAATGTGACGGTCAACCCCACTATTTGTTGGTAAAAAGAGTAGTCCAAGAGTTGGCGGTGGGTGATGATGACTAGCCGTCTTCTCTCTAGTCTTACACTGCATATTTAGGGACGGCTATCACAGATAGCTCTCGTGTATCTATGAGCGAAATCCAAAATAATCCTTATATCTACTTATTTATTTAAAATAAATAGTCGCTAAATGCTAAAACTCTAATACAAGAATTTTTATAGACAGTTTCATTTCAATGTTTCCACAAAATCCATTATTTTCTTTCTTTCTTTTTTTTCCCCCTTCAGTGGCACAGAGGTATGTCTGCAAACTAATGCTGCTAGAAAAACAGGGTTTTGATACTCGTGGTGGATAGAGCACTGATAGCCCTCTGTGTAGCTTTGTTCTTAATAACAATTTTGAAATGCAAAGAAAGCTCCTGTTACATTTGGATGTTGTTTTGCCTAGCTTTCTTTTCTACAGTTTGTGAAATAAGACGTATTTACCACTCTATTTAAATACGAACGGATAAAGATATAAGTTATTTTTTTTCTGTTGCTTTCTACACTTACCAACTCTGTGAAAGATACACTGTATTATTTCTTTTATTAACTTAATTAATCAGAATGCTTATTGTATCAAGTTTTATTATTTTCAAAATTAATTTATCATTATTATTTTATCGTATAGACTTTTTTCCGGTTGTTAGTTTAATATATGCATTTAAGACTTATCAAAATTTCTAAGCTGTTGAACCTTGTGAGATATTATTAGGTTTTCGGATGAGACATGTTTAAGAGTGAGTGTATCCATCTGACGAAATAATGCACTGTAATATACTAACTATTACCATAATTAATTAATTTACAATAATTCACCGTATTGAAGTCGTAAGCAAAAAACCAACCATTTGGAACATCGATTACGATATATATATATATATATATACACACACACATACTAACAATACGCTAAAATGATTACTTACATTCCTTTTATAACAATTACAAAATTTCAGAAACAGCGCCATCTGCACCTACCTGCTGTGTACCGCCAAATGAAATCTACCTTTATCAATTATAGTAGACATTGAAAATACTTGTTTGTTTACTTTTTATTGAATCAGTTTTTTATTCTTTTATTTCTAATTTTTGTCCTATTCATATATTTAATTAAATATACTCGTTACTAGGTTGATTTTATTAGCTTTGCTCCAAGTAAATGACTTATTCTAATTGGAAGTAATTATTTCTTGATGTGAAAATACTCAATAACGTGTTTTGAAGAAAAGAATGTTTTATTTGATTACAATACTCTCCTATGAGGATGATTATTTGTTGTTATATTATAATTATCATTTATATGATAATGACTTTAGAAAAAATTCTTTTCTTAAAGCGGACAAACTCGTTTTGTTTGAAAATTTAATATTTGCTGAACTTAGTTAGGATGAAAATTTATTGAGAATTACGGATTTTGTTTTTCTACCAGTGAATCATTTATACACGTGTCTACTTGGTTAACATTTTCACATGTTTAAAGAGTCTCGCACTGTATAAAAATACAACATAATAAATAAATAATATTTGAAACGTAATTAGGCTTCTAGTTTTAATGGTTCTTTTTATGAATAAACTGCACAATGGGTTATTTGTACTGTGCCCGAAAGGGACCGAGCCTTAATTTTTGCGTTATAAACCTTTAAGTTTAACGTAGAAAAACCGGGGTGTATAAAAGTTATATGGTAAAATATATTATTATACAATGACGTAACTGCTATGTTAGCGTTATCTAGTGATGTAGAATAACACTAATATTCGATAGCACAATCGAGTTTGTTGTGTTTTTTTTCTAAAATTATCGTTCCTAGGTGTAAAACTTCTGTGTAAACACAGAAGTGTTGTTGTACATTCTGTACAGCGCTGTTCTGTCAACGATCAGTAAGTTTCCGGGAAAAAAAAAGTGTTACATACTACATACATAGATGTTGAAATTTACTTTAAATAATTACAGTAAAATTCAGGGCCGTAATTCTTAAAGGGTGAACGCAGAAGCTTGACGTTTAAATAATTAATCTCATCTAATCTCAAAGATCAACATGACGTTTATTTTTGAATAAGTTTGGCTCGTGATCTGTAATGGAACATCACGTTATTTTAAATTTAAAATTTTGATGCCTTGAAGAGAAATGTACTTGTAAATCTTACATTCGGCTTCAGTTTGATAAACGGGGTATATATATATATATATACTGCAGAAAATACATAATGAAAATATAAAAAAACAACAGGTTTTCATAGGTCTTATGACACCATCATCTTAACGTATATCTGTTTTATGTATAAACATTTAGTAGTTTACTTATATTAATAAAAAACAAAACCGTCTCTTTTGATGTGGGATAATAATTCAATATAAGAGTTATGTATATATGTACACACCCGTCACTGCATTTTCAGCTGTGTGAAAAAAAAAACGTAACGAAAGTATGTTGAATTTTAACTTAACGACGCTGTTAAACACATGAGACTAATAATTCGACACAGTTGTTTGATTTTTTTAAATACGTTTTTACAGACATGTTTGTTTGTTCGAAGTTAAGCACAACGCTACAATACGGTCTATTTGTGCTCTGTCCATCACGGAATCAAAAACCAGTTCTAAGTTTACAGACATTCGTCTGTCCTACTGAAATGAGGGTACGTTATACATTGTTTATCCATGGTAATTAACTTTTTGAACTTTGATGTCTTAATTTTGTTTGTTTGTTAGTAAGCACAAAACTTCACTGCAAGTTATATGTGCTTTGACCGCCACAGGTGTCGAAACCTGACTTACCACTATACCACTAGGTGGCTACTTTGTTTGTCAAAGTTATTTCTATAAGCTTGGTTTTCTCGAAACGTTTCTGCCACCATATATACATATTTTTTAATTTACTTTTGTCGAATATTGATTCAGGTGAAAGAAAAAAATCAGTATATTACTAGGGTTAGCAAGTCTCGGACTTTCTTTATCATATGTCACATTTCTAATATTACAAACATAAAAGCACTACAGACGGCCAGTAGTAAGTGTATAGACTTATGATGTTAATAATCCGCACTGGATTACCCGTGACAGGCAAGGTAAAGATAACTTGTTGTTTGGCTTTGAATTTCGAGCAAAGCTACACAAGGGCTATTTGCGCTAGGCGTCCATAATTTAGCAGTGTAAGATTAGAAGGAAGGTACCCAGTTATCACCACCCACCGTCAACTCTCGAGCTAGTCTTTTCCACACGAATAGTGGGATTGGTCGTCACTTTATAATTTTCCTACGGCTGAAAGGGCGAGCATGTTTGTTGTGACGGGGATTCGAACCCGCGTCACTCAGATTACGAGTGGAATGCCTTAACTCGCCTGGCCATGCCGCGCAGATTTAGCAATGAAGTGTCTTAAAGTATTTATTAAATACGTTTGACAGGTGGAGAAAACAAATATCACAACTCATTACAGAGTAACAAAATATTATGATATTTATATTTAACCAAGTATTTAACGCGTATAAATACCAAACAAGAAACAGGCTTTTCCAAAGCAATCTATAAAAAAAATAACTTGTGCGGTTAAGATAAATTGGTATCAAGTGTTTTTTTCTTTTACAGGTACGCTCCCCAGTGGCACAGTGGTATGTCTGCGGACTTACACACTAAAAACCGGGTTTCGATACCTGTGGTGGGCAGAGCACAGATAGCCCATTGAGTAGCTTTGTGCTTAATTCTAAACAAACAAACAAATTTTACAGGTACAATCTAATAGTACAACAGCTTATGAAAAAGCTTGAAACAATTCACACTTAAATTAAAAGAGATCAAGGACAAGACGATTACATTACGAGTCTTGCTCTTTGTCCTATTGGGTCCAGTATGGCTAGGTGGTTAGGGTGATTGATTCGTAATTAGAGGGTCCTCGGTTTGAATCCCCGTCACACCAAACAATCTAGCTCTATCAGCTATGGAGACGTTATAATGCGCAGTTAATCACACTATGCGTTGGTAAAAGAGTAGCACAAGAGCTGGCTGTGGGTGGTGATGACTAGCTGCCTTACCTCTAATCTTACACTGCTAAATTAGGGATGACTAGAGCTGATAGCCCTCGTGTAGCTTTGTGCGAAATTAAAAAAACAAACAAACTTAGTCTTATTACGGCATGTTACGTTTATTTATATTAGTTTCCTTAATATCTAGGTGTTTTCTATTATTATGTTATGTTTATTTGATTTGCAGTTCTCAGAAACGTGTGAAGGTGTTTTCATTTTGTGTTATTTGAATCCAGTTTCCATTTTTCTGCTTGTTTCTCCCGTATAGAAGTCGTGTCAGTTGTTTCATTGTAGTTTATAAATAATGTTGGTGTTGTGTTTATCAATGTAGTTTTTACATACTATAGACTTAGTTTTGTGTGTTTTTTGAATTTCGCGCAAAGCTACTCGAGGGCTATCTGTGCTAGCCGTCCCTAATTTAGCAGTGTAAGACTAGAGGGAAGGCAGCTAGTCCTCACCACCCACCGCCAACTCTTGGGCTATTCTTTTACCAACGAATAGTGGGATTGACCGTCACATTATAACGCCCCCACGGCTGAAAGGGAGAGAATGTTTGGTGTAACGGGGATTTGAACCTGCGATCCTCAGATTACGAGTCGAACGCCTTAACACGCTTGGCAAGGCCGGGCCCTTTAGTTTTGTATCTGACTTTTGAATAGATTTGGTGTTTATTGGAATGTTGTATTTTTTTGTCAGTTTTTATCAAATGTTGGTTAATTTTTCACTGATGTCGGGAACATATGATAAGCAGAAGTATAATGTTTGTACTTTCTTGTATCTTGGGCTTTATTGTTGTTTGTTTGTTGGTGGCCTATGTGTGTGCGTATAATTTTTTCCACGGTTTATTGAGGAAATGTGTTGATGTAGATGAAGTGTTGTTTTATTTTGTTAATTTCATCGTTAATTTTATCAGGTGAACATAATTTATTTGGTTTCTTAGTTTGCTGAGTTTTTGTTTTGTTTCATGTGCTGAATCCCAGTGATGTATAATTCAGTAAGGGTGATTTTTTCTTTGTTTTTCTGTTTTGAATTGTGTGTAAGTTCTAGTGATCTTGAGATTAAGAAATGCTATTTGGTTAGTTTTTTCCTGTTCACAAGTTAAGTTAATGTTGGAGTGTTTTGAGTTAACGTGATTGATTAAAACTAAGTGTGTATTCTGTAGATGTAAACCCAGCAATTGTATCACAACATACCTGTACCAGTATAATGGTGGGTGTAAGGCTGAATTGATTGCTTGAGATATAATCTGTGTCATACAAATATTAATTAGAACTAGTGACACGGGATTCCTCATACTTGGGATATTTATTTGTAAGTAGTTTTGGTCATTGAACATAAAGTTAATTTTGGTGGTAGTGAAATCTATAATGGTTTCTAACTGGCTGCTGGAATGTGCATCAATAAATTGGGGTCTTAAATATAAAGTTCTAAAGCTATCTTGCAGACTTCAGTAGTTGGGACTTCTGTGAAGAGAGAGATTACATCAAAACTGGACATTAAGCCTATATGATTTAGTTGATTAAGAATATATTTAAAGTTAAAAGAGCCTTTAAAAAAAGAGACAGCTGTTGTTACATATTTAGAAAATGTCCGTGCTATATGTTTACCGAGGTTGTAATTAAATGATTCATAGGTAGACATTATGGGACGAATTGGAAAATCGGGTTTGTGAGGTTTGGGGATGCCGTAATTGTGGTGTGCGTAAATTTGTCCTACGTAGATAAAAAAAAGGTTTTTTGAGATTGTCTTGAGTTAATTATTTGTAGTAGTATATTGTTTAATTAGTTTTCATGTGTATTGTGTTTATTAGTTTAAATTTGTTGGCCTGGTATGGCCAGGTGGGTTAAGGCGTTCGATTCGTAATCTGAGGATCGCGAGTTCGAATCCTCATCGCACCAAATATGCTCGCTCTTTCAGCCGTTTAAATCCCACTATTTGTTGGTAAAAGAGTAACCCAAGAGTTGGCGACGGGTGGTGGTGACGAGCTGCTTTCCGTCTAGTCTTACACTGTTAAATTAGGGACGGCGCTAAATTTAAAAATAAAACAATATTAAATTTGTTTCTATCTGATAAACTGTTCATTTCTTGAATGTATTCATTGTAGCTATAGAAATGCCTTTATCTAGTTTTATAATTTTGATGTTTCCTTGTTTAGGCTGTTTATAGAATTAATATCTTTTCGTGTGAGGTTATTTTTAGTCTGCTTTCTTTGAAATTATGTTGATGATTTTGCATGAGAATTATTTGAAAAAAAAATGTTTATTTTAAGGTCGAAACTTTGCTCTCTGCTTTATTTTGGTAAAAGTGTTAATACCCATGCCAGTCGTCCTGAGATACGTGTTTGCTTCAGGTGGGTTTTTCGTCATTACGAATGAGAGGATTCTGTTCATCACATACTGGGAACTAGCTAGATAGTGATATATTGGAGAATCTATTGCAGTGACGAAAATTGCTCCACATACTCCACAGACCTTTTCTTCAATCATCTTGATTTCTTCCTCTTGCTGCACTCAGACCATTTGTAAAAACAAAGAAGCAGCAGCTTACTGATTTATGAACAAAGTTGTGGCTACTGGTTGGCTGGATGAAGTGGAAGTGATTTACGTGTTAGAAAACATAAGACTGACGACGAAGCTCACAGTAAAATAAGCAATTATTATTTTTTTATTTTTTGTCTTTTTTCACAAATAAAACAGTATTACAAGAAAAAATGACATTGAAGACATCTTAAACGTTAATAAACAGAGACATACAGACTTAATTGAGCAACTTTACGCTAATCTCTGGCAAACAAATGTTTAGCCCTTGTGGGTTGGACGTGCAGTTCTTTCGAATTTGACTGTACGGGAACTGACACTGTATTGAGAGTAAGACAACTAAATAAAAATATCATATACATGTAGGAACATCGTCTATATATCCCTTTCAATCCATAGGAAATACTTACACAACAGATATTCTATACTCATGAGAATGCTTTGCCAAAATATATGTTGACTACCTTTCAAGTTGCTATAAGGAAAGAAATATAAGAGAACAATATAAAGATGATATAACAGTGCTGGAAATAAAAAAATAAAGTAGAAAAAATGGATGCGCACAGACAAGTAAGGCCTTAATATATATATATATATTATTTTATAGAAGGGTAGGTTTGATATTAAGAATATCACACTCTTTCGGTCAGAACCCTAACTTTAAATTATTGCTCTTCTAGTGATGTCGTGGACCAAGCACTCTTACTTTAATTTATTAAGAAGTATTACCATAACTTGCTAGTTATCAAGTGCTGTCACAATAAACAAACAAACCTTACACTCATTCTGCAACAGATCAGGTAATTTTACCCCAATTTTCTACTCTTCCATTGTAGTTTTTGTTTAAAGAATGCGATTGCAATACCGTCCCAGATTAAAAATATTTCTTGTAAACTGCAATACACATGTATAATAGTTGTTATAATAGCATTTTTTTTTATCTGATGACGTCTTCCATGTGCTACTTATTTTCATTGTAACTATTTTGTTCCTTCTTGATGATGGCCCTCCAGTGGCACAGTGGTATGTCTGCGGACTTACTCACTAAAAACCAGGTTTCGATACCCGTGGTGGGCAGAGCACAGATAGCCCATTGTGTAGCTTTGTGCTTAATTCTAAACAAACAAATCCTTCTTGATGACGAGAAACCCACTTGAAATAAAAATATATCTCAGAACGGTTGGTACGGGTATTAACACTTTTATCGTTAAGAAGAAAACAACGTTTCGACCTTCTTAGGTGATCTTCTGGTTAAGAAAAGAGAGTTTGGATGTGACCGTTGACGGACACACGTCTTCGAGACAAGAGTATAAACGGGTACGGGATTGTAGGGGGCGTTGCAGGTGAATGATAGGTTATTAATTGGTATAGGTAAAAAGTGTTCCTTTATATTAGTTTAATTTTAACATTTTTATAACACAGACTGAATCACAAGCGATCAGTTCAGCCTTACACCCTCCATTATACTGGTACAGATATGTTGATGATACAATTGCTGGATTCACATATAAAGAACACTTAGGTTTTTAACCATGCTAACTCTATAACCACAACATTAAGTTCACCTGTGAACAGAAAAAAAACAACAGTCAAACAAATAGCATTTCTTAATCTCAAAAGCACTAGAACCGATACAGAATTCAAAACAGAAATACAAAGAAAAAATCTCCCTCACTGAATTATACATTCCCTGGGACTCAGCACATGAAACAAAACAAAAACTCAACATATTAAAATACCAAATAAACGCAGCCACAAAACTATGTTTACCTGATAAAATTAACGATGAAATTAACAAAATAAAACAAAACTTCATCAACATCAACAAATTTCTTCAAAACACTGTTGAAAAAATTATACACACACACCTAGATCAACAACAAATAAACGATAATAAATCCCAAGATACAAGAAAGTACAAAACCTTATACTTATGCATGCCATATTTTTCCCGAGATCAGTGAAAAATTAACCAACATTTGATAAAAACTTACAACCAAACACAACATTCCAGTAAACACCAAATTTATTCAAAAACCAGGAACAAAACTAAAGTCCATACTGTGTAAAAACTATACTGACAAACACAACACCAACATTATTTACAAACTACAATGAAACAACTGATACGACTTTTATATCGGAGAAACAAGCAGAAAAATGGAAACTGGATTCAAATAACACAAAATGAAAACACCTTCACACGTTTTTGTGAACTGCAAATCAAATAAACATAACGTAATAATAGAAAACACCTAGATATTAAGGAAACTAATATAAATAAACGCAAAATCAAAGAAGCTTTACCTATACAGCAACTTATAAACCAATATAAAGGAATACCTTTTTACCTATACTAATTAATAACTGGACATCCACCCGCAACATCCCCTACAATCCCATATCCGTTTATGCTCTCGTCCCTAAGACATGTGTCCGTCAACGGTCACATTCAAACTCTCTCTTTCTTAACCTGAAGATGACCTAGGAAGGTCCAAACGTTGTTCTTTCCTTTACAATAAAAGCATTAATATCCATACCACCCTTTCTGAGATACATGTTTTGTTCCTTGATTAGTACACGTGAAATACATCAACGCATATCATACAGATGTGAAGTGTTTAATAGAAGCAATATTTTTTCTGAACAATGTCCCTTGTATTATAAATGTTTTCATAAGTAACAAGTTGTTTCTTATCAAACGTTCGAATATTCTCCTCGCAGTCCGCGATGAAGTAAGTTTATTGTTTTGGAAGTTTCCATTTAAATAAACTAAACAACCATAACTTTTCACTAAACACATCAGTAGAACGAGAGGTACGAATGATATAATAAGCTTATAAAAAAGGACTTTTGACTATGTTTGCACAGCTGTTACCAAAACCTGGTAACCAGATGAGAAGGGAATATCGTATGAAAATAAAAAAGATAAATAACATATAGTGAGGACCTCATATACACTGATATATAATCATTAATGAGATACTTCTATTTTTAAAACGTGGTTTAATCTTAGAATTTCTGAAGTATATCTTTGTTTGTTTGTTGTTAAGTGCAAAATTACACATGGGCTACCTTTTGTAGAACACATGGACTATCTAAGTCCGGTTTTTAGCGTTATAAGATCTTAGACTTATGCTAAGCCTGTTGAGGCAGTTCTGGTGGGAAACCATTTACAAGGGTAAATAACCTAAGATTTCCTTCAGAAATTTTATTTTTTGATCTGGAATGTTCTCTGAATTTAGGAGAGAAAGCGTAATGTTAAATACGTATTTTCTAAAGTATGAAACAAAAAACAAAGAGTAACCTACATTATTAGGGTATGTTTAAAAGATGACGAAACAAGCTACTTGTTAGAGCCTTCGTTAAGCTCCGTGGTTGGACAAGGTGAAAATGAAAGAAAATTAAAAGTGTCCTTGTTTGTGAAAAATGAAAGTCGGCTGATGAAACTGTATTACTGGATTTATTTGAAATTTCTGTTAACTCCACCCTATAGTCTAAGTAATGGTTTACTTAGGTATAAAAGCAGATTTCTTGAAGCACTGCATATCACTCGTCATAAGAGCTGTTTCAGAGCGAAGTAGTCTTGGACAACATACAGTATGAAAAGGGTAAGTCCCACGTGCATTTTTTATCTCTCTAAGTATATACATATATGCATGAT
The DNA here is from genome assembly GCA_011833715.1 of Carcinoscorpius rotundicauda. Taxonomy (NCBI): domain Eukaryota; kingdom Metazoa; phylum Arthropoda; class Merostomata; order Xiphosura; family Limulidae; genus Carcinoscorpius; species Carcinoscorpius rotundicauda. Next base: position 58,267,478 of record CM022395.1, read on the forward strand.
ATTATCAACTTGATTTCATAATGCGTTAGAACAAATGGTTGGAACAATGTTTGCAATTGGAACTAATTTAAAGGATCCGTGAATATGATATAAACAAGTTGTATTCTCTGTATTTCTGTTAATATTTACTTATTTTAGTAATAGATTTTTTAATAATATTTTTGTAGGCTATGAATATATCTTCACATGTTTCGAAACAATCATCTCTTGTATTTACTGTATAAAGATCGGCCTGTCTGGTTCTCAAAAAATGCCCTTAGGTGAAACATTAATGAAATATTTAAACAATCTCTTTACGAAGAGCGCGTTTATGTTTTTCTTCGAGCAAAGCCACATTGGGCTATTTGTTGTTTCCGTCAAGGGGAATCGAACCCCTGATTTTAACGCTCTAAGTTCGTAGACTTACCGCTGTATCAGCAGAGGTCCCCTTTAAGAAGAGTAAAGCTTAACATTTTAAGCCTTGACAAACTTGTATTTTGAAAACGTCACTTTGTAGTTTGATATTTTATTATTTTAAAGCACAGCCTACATACACCTCCTATAGATCTTAAACATAACAAAATTGAAACTAGCTTCGTGCAACATTGGTAAAAATCACGTTTTTCTAAATTGAAAGCATATTTCATTTGAGCATAAATTATGATAATTGAAAAATGTCAGAATAATTAAGAAAGAGTGGCGATATCTCAAACATAGGAGCCCCCTAGCGGTATGTCTGCGGACTTACAACGCTATGAACCGGGTTTCGATACATGTGGTGGGCAGACCACAGATAGCCCATTGTGTAACTTTGTACTTAATTCAAAACAACAACAAACAATGGATCTTTGCTATGATAATTTTGTTGTATTTCTTCATTTTGTTGTGTTGAGTTCATTTCTTGCTTGGTCTATGACTGCTTTGTTATTTACTCCAATACCACAAACACTCCAAATACCGGAACACACTGCAGAGAAAACCAAGTAATAGATCAGTTTCATAGTATCACTTGTTAACATTAAAACTTGTTAAAGTGTTGTAATTACCACCAAAGTTGTGAAAAATGCAATTTAATCTTTCTACCTTTCTAAGTGATTTTTTTCTCATTAGCTTATCTTTATCTTCCTGTTGGCTGCTGCCGTGTACGCCATCGAGCTGGACACTGCAGAAACCTACGCTGTTCCTGTTAGTTACATTCAGGGTCCTGCTCTTCTTGCTGGTGGAGCCCACGCTGCCGGATACGGAAATAGCGGCTATCTGAGCACTGCTGCTGGGGCCGCCGGTCACTCTGCTCTTGGCGCTCGTTCTCGTTGGGGTCTTGCCGGTGCTGGAGCTTCTGGTCTGAGGGCCAACTCTGCTCGTCGTAACCTTGGTCTAAGTGGTGCCGCTGGTGCCTCTGGTTCCATCTGGAATGACCGAGGTGCTTGGGCCCGTAATAAGGGATCTGGCTTCCAGAAATCATATAGCTTTGACAAACAGGCTGGCACTCGGGACATCGGTGGTGCTCAAGGTGCCTGGGGAAGCGCAGCTGGACTGAGAGACGACTCTGCCTCTGGTGGCTTAAATGCATACGGTCGTTCTGCCAGCGGTGCCTACGGTGCTAGTGGTCTTGCTGCTGCTAAGGGTTCCTCTGTTTACGGCCGTTTGGCAGCTGGTCAAGCCGGATATGGAGGTATCGGTGGGACGAGCTACATCCAAAGGCCTGGCTATTCTGGTCTCATCCTGCACTAAGTACTGTTTTCTCTTTTTCAGGTCGGTGTATAGTTCATGATAATTAAGCTATACTATAATTTTTGTGTGTGGTTAATATACAATTGGTATATAATGTGTATTTTGTTGTAGCGAGTTTCCTAAAAACATTGTTTATCCTTCTAACAAAATCCTTATCAACTTTGCGTTGGGATTGAAATATCCTTTAAGACAATTAGAAACTTCACTTACTCAGTACTAATAAGTTTACGTTTAATTTACGGAAATTAAGAGGGCGATGTAACATACAAAATTATTTGACTCCATTAAAACACAATAGAGTTATTATCAGAAACAAAAATGATGAAGTTTTGTTTGCTTGTTTATTATTAAATACAAAACTACGTAAAGAGCTTTCTTTGCAGTACCCACCAACAGATTTCTGGCATGGTGAGCCTTGAGTGAGACTTTCTGTTGAGTGGAGTTGTTAATTTAGATATTCTGTAACTTGAAGTGGCAGACAAAAGCATTGAAGTTCATATTGAATGCTGTCAAAATAACATCAAACTTATAATATCTAAATTTCGTTTGTAAGTTCTAGAAGTAACTGTAAGAAAAAGTTAAATAAATACTTTAATGACTACAAAAAATTATTTAAAAGTTATGTTGCCAAACTTGAATTTGTTTTTTGCTCAGCGCAGAGGATATATAATGGTCATCTGCACTCTGTTTACCACAGGCAATCGAATCCTAGATTTTAACATTGAAAATCTTGAACTTACCGATGCCCTAGTGAAGGTCAACAACATTTGTATAAGGAAATTTCTACTAAGCTGCACCTAATTTTCTGAAAGAAAAACTACGTATAGTTCAAATTCCCAACAGAATACAGATCTATTTTAACAACATGTCATTCTCAACCAAAAGGCTCGGCATGGCTTGGTGGTCAAAGCACTCGACTCGTAACCTGAGGGTCGCGGGTTCGAACCCAATCACATAAAACATGCGCGCCCTTTCAGCCGTGGGGGCGTTATAATGTTACGGTCAATCCCACTATTCGTTGATAAAAGAGTAGCCGAAGAGTTGGCAGTCGGAGATGATGACTAGCTGCCTTCCCTCTAGTTTTACACTGTTGAATTAGGGACGGCTAGCACAGATAGCTCTTGTGTAGCTTTGCACGAAATTCAAAACAAACCAAACGAATCCCAAAAAAAACAAAACGAACTAGAAATATCAACATTAGTAAGATTTTTTTAAACTTAGGAAATTAGTAATATGTATATTTTAAATCGTGGATATTTTGATAGTGTAATATAAATTCAGATTTAAAACATTTTCAAATAATCATGTAACAACCCGCTTCTGCTCTGTAAGATAAGCGAAGTTAGTATATAAATTAAGTGAGTTTAACGTAGAGATTAGGTATAGTTTAAAATGAATAAAATAAAATAACAGTAAATATCAAAAAGAACAACTTATATAGATAGGTTTATTTTTTAAAATAAAAATACAAATGAAATAAATATATTTGGTTTTTTCTAGGTTCCAAGACAATCGAACTTCGCTACTCCAGTTGTTCTATAATGCTATTTCATTTCAACATGTCTACAACTAATGTACTTTTCTAGTTTTCGTTCTCTACTATCACTTTCTTTACAACTCAAGCTACGTAAACCTGTTTCTTTCAGAATCCTCTACCTTCTTGTACTGAACTGTAATTTGACAGTGTAATCGTTCTTTTATTTAATTCTGTTATTTAAAAAATAAAGAATAATATATTTCTCATTCATCATTTCAGTCTCATTCACATTACCAAAAACATTAATCAGATCACACTATTGTTATTTACCTAGTATATCAACTGATGAAGAGCACTTAAAATTCCACCTGGTTTTTATAATATGTACTAATGTGAAAATATAAACACTTGAAATTCAAAATAACAAAGATAATAAATAATGTAAACAAGACGCTCTGACATCGTGAGGAGATGGAGTATATTAATTATAATAAAACATAGTTCGTAGTTTAATGTTATTTCGCACTTTACTCGGTAGTTTTCTGTATTCAGATACTTGTACTTGAAATGAAAGTTTTTATTAATAATGAATTATGTTATTTTTAAAAAATCAATAGAAGTGATACTTCCTTAAAATGTTTGGGGCCCGTCATGGCCAGGTGGGTGGGTGGCGTGCGACTCGTAATCTGAGGGTCGCATCCCTGTCTCACCAAATATTCTCGTTTTTTCAGCTATGGGAACGTTAAAATTGTACGGTCAATCCCACTCTTCGTTGGTAAAAGAGTAACCCAAGAGTTGACGGTGGGTGGTGATGACTAGCTGCCTTCCCTCTAGTCTTACACTGCTAAATTAGGGACGGCTAGCACAGATAGCTCTTGTGTAGCTTTGCGCGAAATTCAAAACAAACAAACAATGAAGTGCTTGAAGCTGAGAAAGTTTTCTCTCCACCTTTGTCTCCTCTGTTTGTTCCTCTGTATTAAACAAAACTTTAAGACAATCGTTACTTATAACATTATCTTTTTCGCTTATTACTTTATTTTATTTTATCTAGTTGGCCCAAACAATGAAATTATTTTTAAAATTTGTACAAGAACTGTATGGAAATTGTTGCTACATTTACAACCATTGATAAAAAAAATTGTATATTTATACATCTTTACATTAACTTATATGTATCGTTTATGAAGAAGCATTTTATTTTCTTTACAAAAATAAAATTAATCATTAACATTATCAAATGACCAGCAAATCAAACGAATCAGATGAATGTACCGTAGAAGATTTTTTTTTTTTAAAGAAGGCTTTGAATTTCGCCTAGTGATTAATGACGGACTGCAGATAGCAGAGTTCAGGTTTAGAAACATGATGTCACTAAATGTGCACTACAGTTTCAGCTATTATTAGAAACATTACAGTGGATTTGTTTATTTAATTTAAAGAAAAGATAGAAAATAATCTGTTGCAGCCATACTTCTGACTGGTAAGCTTTTCTTTGATCTGTAGTTTTATTTTGCTTGTTTTGAATTTTGCGCAAAGCTACACGAGGGTTATGTGTTCTAGTTATGTAATTTATCAACACAAGATTAGAGGGAAGACAGCTTGTCATCACTACCTACCACCGACTCTTGGGCTACTCTTTTACCAACAAATAGTAGAATTGACCGTAACTTTATAACGCTCCCACAATTGAAAGGGCGAAAATGTTTGGTGTAAGCGGGATTCGTTTCCGCCACTCTGAGATTACGAGTCGAGCGCCCTAACCACTTGGCCATGTATATCACACACGTGAAACATTTTAATCTCACTTTACCTTAATGTATATCACACATTTAAAACATTTATATCTTACTTTATCTTAATATATATCACATATTCATACAGTTTTATATCTTTATATACTCTAGCTAGGAACATCCTGAATCCTGTCGCGGGCATGTGCTAATCAGCCCTGAGCGCTATTTTTTGCACTGTGGATCTATCTAATAAGCGATTTGCGGTTACATCGGGTAATTGCATGTTGTCCTACTTTACCGTGCATGGAAAATGTTCCAGTGACTGTCACACGAACAAAAAATGTTTCCAGGTTTTTGTGGTCTGGTTTTCTAATCGATTAGTTTCAGACAGAAGTTTAACTGCAAAAATATTCGCTATAGAACTTAAATCTTCGCTATTTGTATCCCTGGTTAATAAACTTGTTTCTCTTGTTTTTGTTCACTTGTCATTTTAAATTTCATTTCAAAACGTAATCCTTCCATCACTTATTTATTATCTCGTTGTCTTTTTTCTCAGTTAGTATTATTTCGTTTTTCTTTGAATTTCAACATCACGTCTTACAATTATCATTTTACCACAAAATGTCGTTATGTTTGTTCTCACACATAATAGATTCTCGAATGTCTAGTGGATTTGGAGATCAGATAACTGTGTGTCAGATATAACCGTGAAAGTACCACGCAAAATATCTTATGAGATACGATCATAAACGTACGATGAAATTATAACGTCTGTCGAAATGTCTTTAAATAAAGCATTTAGTGGTCAAATTGAGCATTTAATTAAATATATGAACAAATGTTTTGTCCAATAAATAATTTTGTGAAATTGTCTCTGTTAGTTTTTAAAAGTTGTTTTTTATTGTTACACAGTTTAGAACTGTACTTGTAGATCTGTGAATACTGATATATATTACATGTATATTATATATTATTCTGTTCACAGTGTTCGAAACTGTGGACGAGAACTTTTTAACAACATCATAAGAATAGATAAGATTCTATGTTTCTCTTCTATTCATAATATGAATTATGTTTAAGAATAAGTATTTTACCAATGCTGGAAATAATTTTACATTATCGACGGTAAGTTTTATAATGTTTTCCAACTTTATGTTTTATGCTATCTTGACGCTGACTTTATTAGAACATAACATCTGAGACTTGTAGCCTCTTTCAGTGATATCTACCCCATGAATTAATCTGTTCTATTTAACACAGACTATTGTAAAGAATAAAGCTATCACTGCTTTGTTTCCGAAGTTTTTAAAACAGTAGTTACGATAAAGTGTAAAATATAACATAAACGTAGTTTCATAAACTTGTGCCTGAAACTACAGAATTCTGAGCGCTTACGACTAGATTTAAAATAATAGCTACTGTGGCTCAAATTTGAAACAACTATTATTTGTTAGATACACATTAACAGTTTGTATTTGTATATTCATAATTTTCATGTTAAAACATAAAACAAATTAAAGCAGTCTGCTTTGTTGATTTCCTGTATTTTTGGAGTTTCAAGAAAGTAAGCTCCAAATTCAACGTGTATTAAAAGTGCTTATACCTTGTCTCCAGTGTGTAATATAACATTGGTAAAATGTCAACATCAGTGTGTGGTTAACATACAAGGTTGTAGATTATTTTATAGTTTTATTGTTTTGCTTTAATGACGGTAAATGTCATGATAAATGTTTTAAAAATACATTGAAACTCCAATCGCTAAAACAAAGATATTTATTGCAAGTCAACAATAACTTAACACAAAGAATGGAACATAAGAAAAAAAGGAACAGTTAGAAATCAGACTTGAAAGTTGAAAATGAAAATATAGGCGGCAGTAAAAGATGAGAAAGAGAAAGGGATAGAAAAAGAAACATGATAGAAACAGACATTACAGTAATATTAGAAACAGGAAGATTGTGTATTTGTTGGGACTGATGTTTCAGGTCGAATTTCTTGTTAACCCTGAAAAAGAAATTATCATTACTTTTATACTGTCAAGAATAACAATAAAAACTATGACAACGTATTCGTTGTACTGTATCATCAATAAAACTTTTCTCTTAAAACTTTTAAATTTATAAACCATTATTATATCAATTAAGAAAAAAAAACGTATTAATTGGCGTAGAATGTTTAGCGCCCTCTAGCAGGGCTTCATTGATTGGATACCTACACAACAAATTATTATTTTAAATACTGGATTACCTACTGTATGTAATGTACTATATGATTTAAAACTAACGAAAGAAAATCCTCAATAGCCGCGGAACTTGAAATTCTTTTAAGCAGAATTAAAGTAAATTAACCTTTGAGTCTTCGTATGTAGTCAAATGCATGAACCAAACGTTTGGACCTCCTGTGTCCTAAACTGTAATTAGATTTCAAAGATGACAAAGCTATGAGCTTAATGTTTGTGCTTAACAAACTAAGATTCATTTAATGAGTCGTAATTCCACGGATGAAACTGAAATTACCACAAATATGTTTCTTTCACTAGAAGTGACTAATGCGCTTGAAATAAAGAAGCAAATTATAATAATATTTAATAAGGGATCATATGTTATATATCAATATTAACAGTACAAACTAGTGTAAAGTTTTTTATTATTTAAATACATGCTAGGTTGGATAACAATGTCCTTAACTCTTCTGTTAAACACATGTAATTAGTAAAGTTTAATAAACGTGACCTTTTACTGACCTGGAGAAGAAAAACAGTATTTAATGCAGAATAAGGCCGGAAAAGCCAGGACTTTTGATGTAGCTGGTTGCGCCAGTACCTCCATATCTGGCTTTTCCAGCAGACAAATGACCATATCCAGAAGAACCCTGAGCAGCAGCAAGACCACTATCACCGTAGGCACCGCTGGCAGAACGACCGTAGGCATTCAAGTCACCAGAGGCAGAGTCGTCTCTCAGTCCAGCTGCGCTTCCCCAGGCACCTTGAGCACCACCGATGTCCCGAGTGCCAGCCTGTTTGTCAAAGCTATATGATTTCTGGAAGCCAGATCCCTTATTACGGGCCCAAGCACCTCGGTCATTCCAAGTGGAACCAGATGCACCAGCGGCTCCATGTGCACCAAGGTTACGACGAGCAGAGTTGGCCCATAGACCAGATGCTCCGGCACCGGCTTGACCCCAACGAGAATTTGCACCAAGAGCAGAGTGACCGGCGGCCCCAGCAGCAGTGCTCAGATAGCCGCTATTTCCGTATCCGGCAGCGTGGGCTCCACCAGCAAGAAGAGCAGGACCCTGAATGTAACTAACGGGAGCCGCGTATGTTTCTGCAGTGTCCAGCTCGATGGCGCACACGGCAGCAGCCAACAGGAAGATAAAGATAAGCTGGAAAATATTCATTTATAAAAATACTTATATTTTCTCAGAACATAATACTCAAAGCGTGTTTGTTTACAAGTGTTAAAACTTACTTTAAAGCCAACAGTGTGCGTCACGATAAGAGAAATAAACAATAACAGAAATATTTTTGCAATTAACATTTATCTAAAGATGTTTCACAAAATATCTTTATTAGTTTGTTCTTAATCAGCCATAAAGAAGTGTAGTTTCGCGATGTTTAGATATCTTGCAAAAATAAATGCTTTGAAAATAAACTTTTTATTCGAACAGAACATGCAGACAAATACTGTATAAATATGTATAGAAAAAATGTGTTTTTGACTTACCACTTTCATGATAGTATAGAAATAATTCTATGTTTGAAACAGCGGTGAAAACAAGTAATACTTCCATTTACTAAAGAACGTCCTTATATACTTCCACAGCTTGCTAATACAGTAACCCTAGGGTGGAGTACTAGTAGTATTTCATTGACATTCACTCTACACTATTGAGGTCACTTTCAGTTTCAGTGAAAGACACTCCCTTTGCTCTTAGGGATAAAAGTGATATCTAAACAAGGTAATGTCCATGTGATCTATAGGTTGAAAAAAGTGTCTTAGTTAAGTTTCATCAGATTTCACTCTACATACAGAACTGGGTTACCTTGTTTTTACTTTCCTTTTTTGTAAATCGTGTGTCTTAACAAACCAACTCACTGTCATCAAAACCTAAATTATCTTATATATTTATTTATGTATATTTAAAATGAATCTACGAGTTAAAACGTAGGAAATAAATTTCTGGCGCTTGAATTATTTCGCACGATTAAAATAAAATTGGATGTTTACAAAATATCATATGCTATAAAAAAGCATGTCAAAAATGTTTAACACGTAATACATTGATAATTGTAAGTTAGGCCCGGCATGGCCAAGCGTGTTAAGGCGTGCAACTCGTAATCTGAGGGTCGCGGGTTCGCATCCCCGTCGCGCTAAACATGCTCGCCCTTTCAGCCGTGGGAGCGTTATAATGTGACGGTCAATCCCACTATTCGTTGGTAAAAGAGTAGCCCAAAAATTGGCAGTGGGTGGTGCCTTCTCTCTAGTCTTACACTGCTAAACTAGGTACAGCTAGCGCAGATAGCCCTCAAGTAGCTTTGCGCGAAATTAAAAAAACAAACAAAAACAAAAAACAAACTTAATGCATAAAAACAATATATTTTAATACTACGTTTAGTAATTACTAGCTTAAAAATCTGCCAGAGAGCAGTGTTTCTGCTAATACTAAACAGTTATCCAATCAAATGGTAGAATAAAAAAATCCTTGTTGTCAATGAATTAAAGTATGCTTAATCTTCTAAATCTTGGTAATTCATTTGCATACAAATAACACTAACTAGTAGAGAGAGTTCCACGGGTTTTTAGAACAATTGGTACAACATTTACGACATCCACCTGTGAGCACGTAAATCTTCACTAATTCACGAAGATATAGTGCCAAAGTCTTACGTGACTTGTGTTTTACAAAAATAATCCATAATCCTTTAAGGGGTTTAATTCTCAGTATGAGTTGCTGTTTGATTTGGTTTACCTACATCACAGATTCCAGTAGCAAAGAAATGTGAGATAACTAAATTAGAACAGTGAACAATCAGTCTTCAACGAACAAAACTTTCTGTTTTCACAGTTTGTTCTTAGAGAATAGAATAAAACGGCGAGAGAAACATTAAATCAAAATAATCGTAGAATAGTCTGAACACAATATTCGTTCCTAGCGGGCAATCACGTTTAGTTTTTTTTAACCTTTTAACATGTTTATACAATCTATACATTTTAGTGCTAAGCTCCTGTTTCAGTATAGCACCTTATGATGAGTTCTTGTATTGAGATCATTTTGCTACTTTTAAATTAAAAGAGATCGTATTTGAAACGTTGTTAGTGTGCTAGAAAACTGGATTGAATAAGTTAAAAATTATTATTCCTTTTATTGCGATATTTTATTATATTTCATTCTTCCAGTATTACAAAATAACAATTAACGATTGCAGTAAGTGTAAATATTTGTTTTACACACTTAATCAAGAATTCAATATTGGCTTAGAAACAATAAAAATGAGGGATCGTTTGAAATGCTAAAGATGTCATTTTATCAGCTGAAAGACATCCAATCATTTAGTTTCAAGAATGGAAATGAACATGATGCCTTAAGACACATTTTATTTAATAACACTGACTTCTTTTAAAATATAAAAAGTTTCTAACAAATTATTTACAAGTTTTCAAATGGTTGTGGCTCTTCAATTAGTAGATATATTTGTTAGCATAATTTTTATAACATAATTGCTCAAAGGTTTCTGCAAATGCAAACAAATATAACATATTATTATGGAATATATTAATTTACATTTTGCAACAAAACCAGGACAAACTTATTAGCGAAATACTTTATCCAATGGAAGTTGAAAAGAAGTATGGATGAAGAGAAATGTTAAATGTAATACAATGTTTCACTTTTATCAAAGTAGTGAACGATTTATTTCTTTATCTCTTTGAAAACGTCTGTTCCAAATTAATGGTTTTTGAAACGCGCAGCTTAGAGATGTAATTTTTTGCATTTTTGCATCCATTCCTTAAATACGTAGTTTAGTACAGTGGTCATAATTATACATTTTGTAGTGATCTGATCAATACACACTTTAAGTGCTCTGGTCAATTCCAAAATTTGGGGCAAATTTGATTGAAAGGTCTATCATATAGATTAATCCAAAATTCACTTTCCTTTTATCTTGTAATTTGCTTATAGAACTAAATGACAACTATCAGTTTTTTTTGGTAATGTATTTGATTTTTAAAATAAGTCAAAAATTAGATACGTTACACTGTGGAGAGTATAATATATTGAAGTTATTAAGATTGTCTCTATAAAAAGTGATTTGGTACAATACGTATTGCCAACTAAATGTCAAAAATATTTTATCCAACTATGTGTGCTATTTACATTAGATTGATATAAATAGAAAGTTAACTGTAAACTATGCTCTAGGTTTGATATTTGTATAAATATAATAGTACTGTCTGTTGTATGCCCATATAACTGTTTCGCAGGGCTCTGGTGGATCTTTACCAAAATTGGTGTGGAAGTTCATTAGGTTTATCCGAAGACATACACATTTTTTGTTGTATATTACGTTTTGCAGTTTTTATAGGTAATTTTTACCACCACTTTGTCCCCTGTTATTAATCATTAATTTACATAGTTTTCGTCCAGGGGGCGGATACTCCAGCTAGTTTTATTTACAAACTTTGTAACTTTACAAAAGTTTAACGAATCTGTCAACTCCTTTAAGTTGAATATTAATAGTCGACTTTGTTGTCTTGGTGGTCAGGTGTGTATTTTTACGTTCCACCTCAGCATTATAACTTAGTTTGCAAATTTTGCTAAGTTTCGGGTGATACCCTATTTCATCTACAAACATAACTACAACGTTAATCTATATCTAGAGGAAAGTGAGTTCATTCGTGATGCAGATCTTATAACTCATGTTTCAAACTTATTACATCGTAAAAGTTTACATCATGCACAATTGAGTACAGTGCAAGTGAAGTAATTTTCATTTCGTTAGTGGAGAATTTATAACTTGCGTTTCACACCCATTATGCTGTCAAAGTTTACACTTCGTATGTTGGTAAACTGCATAAAAGAAATCGTGTCTTTTCGTTTTCGCAGACTTTGTAATTTACGTTTCACATTCATCACACTGTCAGTTTACACTATGCGCAATGATGTACTAAGCAGAGGTCGTGTCTCTTCCTCAGTGCAGACTTCTATTCGCGATTCTAATCTATCATGCCGTTAACGTTTACATCGAGTACAATGATGTACTGTGCAGAAAAGCCAAGCATTTTTTTTATTAACACAAATTTTGTTCCTGGATAGTGTGTGTTATTTTTTAATTGCTTATTTTGTAAAAGTACACAAAATGGCCATCATTCTCTTCAAACTTCGCTTTTGTGACCTGGATAACGAAATTTAGAAATTTTCATTTACATAAGGTCTGAATAAAACAACATATGAATCAAGATTTACATGTATTTATACTAAAGTTATACAAAAATGTTTAAAAGTGAGTAGTTTTTCGAGATTTGAGACTGTAATATAAATCACTTTCACGTATCAGCCCCCAAATATGGTTTCCCATCATGTTTTTTGTTATTCGCTCCCAGGTAACAAAAGCAATGTTTGAAGAGAAAAATAGGTCTTTTCCATTTAATTTAGGCATAAGCAATTGAGAAATAACACTTTCTGCCCAGAAAGAAGAAAAAGTAAAATTTTTGTTACATAGTGTAATTATAACTTAAACCTTCATGTCGAATGTGTAAAAAGCACTGTACATGTAGTTAGAATATGATTCTTCATGACTTGTAAAAAGACGCCATGATTTTCAACATATATTTTAAAAACGATCTGTTTGTTTGTTTATTTAGAATTAATCATAAAGACATACGATGCTATCTGTGCTCTGCTCACTACGGGTGTCAAAACTCGATTTTTAGCGGTCTCAGTCCGCAGACATACCACTGTGCCACTAGCAGGCTCTTAAAACCCACATAATTAAATATTCTCAGATTATCCTACTGAGATGGTATACAGAGAACTACTTACTGTACTAGTTTAAGTTTTATAGACACCCAGCTTTATTACTGATGTTTTATATCCTTTGGTAACTCAATGGTAAACTTGGCAGATTACAACCACAGAATATGGAATCTGATCTCCAAGAATGATGTATGGTAGACAGCCTATTGGTTACTTCTAATAATAGAAATCTGGTTTTGATACCCTTGATGGGATGAGCACAGTTAGCTTTCTTTTTTCTTAGCATTAAACAAATACATAAAACAGCTTTAATTCATTATCTCAGTTATTTTTATGAAAAATTAGAATTAATTAATGAAACGTAATTTAGCTTAATGACTTTGTACAGTTCTTGTTACTTAAGTTAAACAAATACCTTTTGGAAAGTTCAATATAATATATTATTTGTTACTGTTAGAATCACATAAAACAGGTTTTAGTTTCGTTTTTACTAGTGTTGTTGCACGCGTAAGCATGATTCGTATTTTATGTCTTTAATACACCAGTTCTCACGAGAGAGGGGATTCCATCATTTCTCCTTAATGTGAAGTTGTGTGTTAGAAAATTCATTGTAGTAATAACCTATAGAAAAAATACCAGTAGGCTTAAACATTGGAATATTATAAATGTAAAAATAAAAAAAAACGTGTTGAAGCTTTGATCTTGGTTTGTTTTGTTTTGAATTTCGCGCAAATCTACACGAGCCTTACCTGCCCCAAACATTCCCTAATTTAGCAGTGTAAGACTAGAGTGAAGGCAGCTAGTCATCACCACCTACCGCCTACTCTTCGGCTACTCTTTTACAAACAAATAGTGAGAGTGACCGGACCATTACAACGCCCCTACGGCTGAAGGGCGAGCATGCTTGGTGCGACGGGGATTCGAACCCACGACGCTCGGATTACGAGTCGAACGCCTTAACCCACCTGGCCAAATCTTTGATCTAGATAATGCGGTGTGGTTTGTTACTGTTTTATATTTATATATGTAACACACGTACATAATGAATATAAGCCATTGTATACACATATATGATACATTGCTACACCTAATAAAAACTATTGTGTATAAATATCACACGAAAATACCTATACAAACTATTATATCTATGTAAAATATATTGACATTCATAATAAAACTGTTATATATATATCATACACGAACATATCTGTTGTAAACCTATTGCACGTAAGTAATATAAGCTATTACATATAAATAACAAAAGCATTTTTGGAAAAAAAATAAGTATGATGTAATGATTGTAATGCTAACAGTACAGAAACAGGGTAAGGATGAATACATATAACATTACAAGCAACTCTACATAAGTCGCCAAGATTTTTGGAAAAAAATAAGTATTATGTAATGATTGTAATGCTAACAGCACAGAAACAGGGTAAGGATGAATACATAAAACATTAGAAACATAAGTAAATTGCCAGTAAGTACTGGCTTATGGTTATTAGTCACCATAAGACCGTGCACTAGTATTCAGTTTAAATGTTTTCATTCAAACCTGAAGTCATGCAACTGATATGAATTCGACACTATTTGTAAATAAAAGTTATTGTTGAATATAATTGACTGTTCATATCGTTGTTTTTGTATGGTTTTGTGTATTCATCCTTACCCTGTTTCATTGTTTTTTTATCATTGCTATCCTTACATCGTATTTAATTTTTTAACATTGATTGCAGTTTTGTGATATATATTGTTAATCTATCACTTTTGTCAGTTTCTTCATTGCCCTCGTTAAATGACCTCAGATATTGATAATGTCCATACAGTTGGTTACAGTAGATTATTAATCATCACAGGTTATATTCTTGACTTTGTATGACTTAATGTTGAGAAACCTATAGTAAGGAAAGAGAGCATAAAAAATGTGTAGTTGTGTCACGCTATATTCATGTTAACGTTAGTTTTGGCTTTATCAACCCAACATCATTTCATTATTACAAAATGTTTTATTACTTGTTTTGTGATGTGTTTTTTCCTAATTGAAAGTTAATATATTCTATGTAATAAAAGTCAACTGTACTTCCACAGAGCAGATGCCTATGATTTGGGCTGTATGGCAGCCCTTAATTTATAACATCATTCAGAAATGAGCTAAAATTCTATCTCTAACATATTCAGGTTGAACTAAAATCTCTCACAAAGTTTCACCAAAGAAATTCGCACATTTAGTGACGCTAATCGCAAGTTTTTCACTCCCATAGTACATTGTATTAAACCTAGAAAATGTACATATGGTATTACGTTGTTGACTTGAAAGGTTGACCTCTTATTAAGATCAAGTACAGTTTGTTGTGTTCTTGGCTATTCGTTCTAATACTTAGTTTTTGTTTTCAGAGTAGATACGAGAGCCTTGAGTGGCGTCAGTGAGATAATACTTATTACCTTTATCAATGGTAATCTACTGCTTTCAGTGAAGATTGATTACATTAAAGTTGGACAGATAGTACTGTAGTTTCTAGATTAAACCCAGACTTCAACCGATGAAAGTGCCATCTAGCTGATTCAAAAGTTTGTTTTACAGTCTTCAATCTCTCTTTCACTTCTTTGAAAGATATCGACTAACATAACATAACTTTTCTCTGAATACATTTCTCTATCAGAGCTTGTTGTACATGAGATTTTATAATCAAGATTCTTACAGATATAATTTCCTATCACGGTCACAAGACCTTCTGTATCTCCTGGAAGTAACATGATGCATACAATTCTTAATATACTCGCGCAGATTGCAAGCAATCTATTGTTCATGTCAATAACTTTGAAACTTGATGCCTTCCGTCCAGCTTCTACATTTGGAAAGTTTGATGTCGCTGTGGATTCAATACCAAAGAATTACTGAATTCAACAGACATCGTCTCGACGCCACGTTGAAGTACCACAACCATATCTTGAACGTCTTCCTTTTACGTTTGAGTTCTTGGATGATCTGTGTCGTTTTTTCGGTATTACGAAACCCAAAGAACCCTCAGAACTATCACTAGACATTTCATCTTCATCACTCTCTAAAAGAACAGTGTAATCAATCTTTCCTTTGTTTTCTTCCTACGTGCCAAAAATTTTCACTGCAATTCTTTCACACCTTCTCGTGTCATTTTGACTTGTGGTTCTAAACCGTTGCATCCACACTGATATCAAAGTCATTTCCCACAAGTTCCACACATACACATTTTGTATATAAACCATTTTCTTTATTTTCTATATTAGCGTTGCTTTATCAATACAAGATCAGTACACTCACTCACTAAATGTCGAGTGTATTTTGATATCTGTTTTGTGGTCAGCTGTGGATCTAGTTTTCACAAAGATTTTAGCACTCACGTGCTTTTTTTGTCGAATCACGTTTTGATAAAAGTGTTAGCTTATAAACAAACGTTCTGGAATGACTTAAAAATTAAGTTCTGCAAAACCCTGGGTGTCTGGACCGTGGAAGTAATGTTAAAATTATAGTTTTTTTTTTCTTACGCCTTCACTTCGTACATAAGTGTTGGTTCTCTAAAGACACTCGTTATATGGAGTACAAAACACTGAGTGTTATACATGCTACACTAACCTAATGTTTATCTATTGTTGATTAGTAAGTCCTATTTCAGCCTGTACTTAAGCTTAATTTCAGGGAGTATTGATAATGTCGTTTATATTAGTGTTATGATTTTTTCAGCCTGTTCCGGAGTACTCTTTTTCTGTCGTACTAAAGTCATAGTGAAAACTTTATACATTTTTTGACTAATAATGGAAAAGATAAAAGAAAGCTGAACACTTTGGTTCTTTAGCTAGTTCCCAATTCTCTACTTTAGCAACACTCTTTTGGTGATATTTAAAATCTCACAAGATGTGAAACACTTGATAATGACAGTTAGGTACTCTAAAATAAAGTTGTGACACAGCTACACACTAATAAATAGTGTGCTTAGTGATGCGTATAACATATGGGCATAGCTAATATAAATTATTTTGCACATATATAATATATGGACATACCTCATATAAACAATTGTATACATATATAATATGTGGACATACCTAATATAAACTGATATTTATGCATATATTAGTTTAACGCTGATACAAGATAAATTATACAAAACAAACAAACACACAAACAACATTGACTTTATACACAAGGAGACAGAAGCACAGAACGTCAAATGTTTATATATCCATTTATGATTATATATTCATGTGTATTTGTGTACAAATACAACACTCTTACACATACAAATATAGATGATACACCATCAACTTGGTATTATATAAATATAGATGCATATTATTCACATGCATCATAGAACAATGGATTAAATGAGCAGCCATTTTTCTCAGCCCATCACAACACGTTACTAAAGTGTATGTTTTGTGATATACATAGTATAAAGAAATAGGCAATATAAACTGTTATATACACATATAATACATAGACACTCCTAATCTAAACTAAATCTACAAATTTTTTAAAGACTTTTAGTTATTATTATTTTTCTTTAAGATTTTCACACACTAAGCCAATATAAGAAATGATTAAATTGCGTCCAAACTACCTCTTAACTATAGCCTTTAGAAAAACGAAACTCGACATATACTATTTGTGTGGTTTGGTAACATTTACGTTTTTTTTTTTGTAAAACCTCATTATAAAATAGAACAGAACAAACATACGTGTAATAGTTTCATCATCATTACTTCAAACTGGGCCTTTTTTTTGTAAATTATTTGTAAACTCTAATAAATAGTTCTGCTTATTTCTCGTGCAAACTGTGCTACATCGTGAAACGGGTTTCTTACAGAATCAAAGCAAAGAGCGAGCCGAGTTACATCAGCAGGAATCCACGCCCAAAGACTAACTCTGAAATCAATAGGTTGTAGCAGTATATCGGTCGGGGTAGAACTCGATTGATATAAGTTTTAAAATGTGAGGCTTAGTAGTTGATAAGTGTTTATGAACGGCGTATCGTTAGAGGGATAATTTCACCTACATACATCTTCATAAGTCAAATTCTAACAAACAATCCGATCCGGTTGCAGTGCTGGTTTCAGACTTTCGTGTTATATGTACTTTAGTCGGTTGGACAGATTTAATTTTCTAACACTCCAGATCCAATTATATAGTTCTAAATTTCAGGCTTTAGAGGAAAAAAACGAACCAAAAACAATATAACTGAACTTTTATGTTAGGCCTTTTGGTGACTCAGCAGCAAGTCTGAAGACTTATAAACGCTAAAAATCGGATTTTGATACCTACCTTGGACAGAGAACAGACAAATTGCTCTGCAGCTTTCAGCTTGTAAATAAATAAACAAATTATGCACATAATTGAACGATACACTTGTATTGTCGATGTGTCGAGAATAGTCAGTGAATTCAAAACCTCAATTAAATCGAAATAATTTTTAAAACTTTTAGCCATTACGATGCTGTTGTTGTTTTCTGTAGAATTTTCATACAGTAAGCCAATAAAAGAAATGATTAAACTGCATAGATCTTGGCACATATTTGTTATATAGACCTAGGGGAGCTAGTCTTTACCCCTTGTGTTGTTTTTTATTATTAGATCAATGTCTGCTACTACTATGCCACATGATTAATTCTATAAACTGAACGATTAGACATCTCTATGGATAGAACATACACGTGTTCAGCCAATGACATAAGTTATCTTAAAGTTTAACACAACAAGATTTGTCCAAAGTGTTATACATTTGTATATTTTGAAGGCTGTAATATACTTAAAGACTTAACTTATATGAACGCATCTATGTTTTACAGCAGCTATATTTATCTATATTATCCCTGAGTAAGCTGATAACTTAAGAATCAATGAGTGAAGAGTTATATGTGGGATTTAAAAAAAAATGGTATTAAAATATTAAAACTGTTTTCAATGGGTTTCCGGCACTTTTATTAAATAGTCTTGTTTATATATATCATTCTTTTTATCCATGAACAAAACCATCACTTATACTTAAACGCTATGATGAATTTATAAAATATTTTAATTTCATAACCGTATAGTAGTTCTCAATTATCAGTGATATATAACTCTAAGGGAAGGGGGCTATTTAGTTATGTAAACTACTAGTTTAGTTCATGTAAAATCAGAGTCAAAAAGTTTTGGTGGTTTATTTTTTGAATGTCAATGACCAGTTTTCTCAAATGATTTCCTCATGTTAGGAGTGGGGAATTTACTGACGATGTCATTTAGGATAAAGCGGCTGAATGTTTGAATTATTATGAGCCAAGAAATGATTAGCTGAAAGCATTGGAGCTCGTGGCTGACTTACTGAACTTTTACAAAAATTTTGTTATAGCCACTGTATTACTATTATTCAACATAACTAATATATATACTTAAGTGACAACTTCGCTTAAATACAGGTTTCTTCTCAAATAGTATTAGAGGCTCAAAACATTGAGTGCAATATATCTTATAACAAAAGGGGTGTTACGAAAAATGGGATGGATTTTAAGAAAGAAGTAATATTTTCTTTCGCATATTCTAAATATGCACGAACAGTGGTTAAGTACTTTCGTTAACAGGTTGTTATATGTTCATTGTTGATAGCATCATATATATCGTGTGCTTTTACTAAAGGAGGCGTACAACACCATTACGAGAGAGCAATTAGGATCATACAACGTGGTGTAACGGCTATAAATGAAAAGATTGGATAAATGTTCTTTCCATATTTGTACATGTCTCTTAGGGATCTTCTGCGTAGACAAGACAAATTATGTTAAAGCAGTTGTATGCAATCGTGTTTATAAACCACCTCTTAAATTAATGACGATGCATACGGAATAACAGGCAATTAGTTTGAAGGATATTTTCTTGTTGTTCACGTGTTTGTTCATGGGCTGTAATATGACGTGGTTGGTCTACAGGCAATAAAATATCTTTGTTTGTTTTTTCTACACAACCATTGTATAAGACTGCGTACTTAGTTGTTTCTAAGTTCTGTAATAGTTTAAATTTATAATTTTGAAAAATTTTCATTGGTACTGTTTTTTGTATCCTGTTAAGAATCTCCATGATTTCGCTTTACTTTGAAAGTATCTAACGATGGTATAGAAACAGAAGTAGTTCATATTTATTTTGTTTTACTACTTTATCCATGATGGATGTAACATCTAATGTTTTGTTATATATTTCATTTTAGTCTTCACAACAATATTCTTTGCTCAAAAAGGAGAAAAATCTGATAGAAAAAAAAAGGGATTAACTTAAGTTCAAATAAAATCTTTTACAAAAACAGTTGACTATAAGTAACATTTACATGCTAACCATTATTCCGAGTTGTTAACTTAATGAAGTTCAATGAATATATTCAAACTATTTCGTTTTTCATGGAGCTGGATGTGGTCAAGTAATGCAAAGTGAAAGTCAGTTATCAATATTCGATTATGTAGAAGTAGTCCAATGGTTATAGACAGGTAACATTCCAAGAATGAAAGTCAGTTACCAATATTCGGACATATAGAAGAAGTCCAATGGTTAGAAACTGGTACTTTAAATAGTTCCCTTCCTCCCGGTATACTATGCCTATGGGCTAGTTGCTCTTCTGTAGTTTTCCGCAAAATACTGAAACAAAACCAATTAATTTATTTATATACAAAATATTACTCAGTTCCTTGTTATACTGTACGTTCTGACGAGTGAAGAGAATTCGTACACACTTTGTTTCATTTTTTACGTAATCACGAAGAATCATCCGAATTTTTCTTTTTTTGAATTTTGGTTACTTGCGATACTCGTTCTTGACTTAGAAGTGATAGACTAAACGGAAGACATTAGTCAATACCGTCCACTGTTTTCCAGAACTGTTATTAACCGTTTATTTATAAGATTCCCTATTTTCAAGCAGCAAGAATTCTCAGTAACGGGATTAAGTGGTTAAGGCACTCGACTCATAATCTAAGGGTCGTGGGTTCAAATTCCAGTCACATCAAACATTCTTATCCTTTCAGCCGTGGGAGCGTTATAATGTAACGGTCAATTCTATTATTCGTTAATTAAAGAGTAGTCCATGAGTTGGTGGTGGGTGGTGATGACTAGCCGTCTTCCGTCTAGTCTTACACTAATAAATTGAGAACGGTTCGCGCAGATAGTCCTTGTGTAGCTTTGCGCGAAATTCAGACAAAACTTTCTTCGAAATTCAAACCAAAGCTTACATAATACACGATGTCCAACCTACACATCTCGCTTAATTAAAACCTTTGATGATTGTAATTAATACTTTTGTTTTAATTATACAAAGAAGAACAAATCAAATAACCTAAATCTCTTCTAGTGCACCGTTTGTTTATGCACGATCACTAGCTTCCAGATAGTGATAACAATGCTTGTTGTACATTGATCTGTGGACCAATTATAATTGAACAATAGAATGTATGATAATCCTAGTCATTTGTTAACTCAGTAGCGACCAGAAAAGTATCAGCTATATACTTGTACCTGGAACAAACGAACTCAACAGAAGCTGAAAATAATATATAAGAATGGATTTCTCCTGTTGTTAGAAAGTTGATAAAGGAACAGGATGGGAACTATATTAATAAGAATGATATCAGATGTTTTTTTGTAATTTTAAGTTTCGCGCAAAGCTACACGAGGGCTACTGCGTTAGCTTCTCAATCTGATATCTGATGCCTAATTTAGCAGTCTAACACTAGAGGGAAGGCAGCTAGTTATCCCTACCCACCGCCAACTCTTGGGCTACTTTTTAACCAACGAATAATGAAATTGACCGTCACATTATAATGCCCCCACGGCTGAAAGAGCGATCCTGTTTGATAAGATGGGGATTTAAACCCACGATCTCGGATTATGGCCCAAACCATGTGGCCCATGATGTTAGTAATTACAAGTGATGAATGATCTCATTCACGAGATATTTGTTATCTCCTGGAGATGATGATATCGAGTTACGTGATCTCCTTTAAGTTCAGCTAGAACAAAAATGGCGAATATTCCCAAGATGATCTTTTACACACCAAACACGTTTGTTTGACAAATAGTTTGTTCATGCATGCCACCATCACACTTGATTTTAATAAACGCAGTGTACTTATGCACACCAAAAATTAGCTAGAAACATCACAACTTTAGAAGGATCACAATAATGTATTAAAACAGCACCAAGATTGTAGTTCAATTCTACGTGTTTCAGCTATCGTCAAGAAAAGCCGCGAGTTAAAAGTATCGTAAAGAAGCGAATCAATTGCCACACAGATGTATTGTTTTTTTGTGAATTTCGTTCAAAGCTACACGAGAGCTATCTATCTTAGCTACGTAATTTATCAGCTTAAGACGATAGAGAAGGCAGCTAATCATCGCTACCAACCGCCAAGTTTTGAGCTACTCTTTTACCAAAGAAAAGTGGAATTTACTGACACATTATGACCCCCTCCCACGGCTGAAAGGGCGAGCATGTTTGGTGTGACGGAGATTCGAACCCCGACCCTCAGATTACGAGTCGAGTGTCTGAACCACCTAGATATGACTGGCGCCCATACAGATGAACGCACGTAGATACAACACAACATGAAATATTATGTAAAAATTTGACAACCTACGACGCCAATAACAATACAAAATTTGTTTTTTAAAAAATTTCCATAACAATTGGAACGTTTTCATTTTAACCACATATTTGGGCGTGTATGTGTGTGTTTTCTTATAGCAAAACCACATCGAGCTTTCTGCTGAGTCCACCGAGGGGAATCCAACACCTAATTTTAGCGATAGAAATCCATAGACTTACTGCTGTAATTAAACTGAAAACCAACTTTAATATATTTTTATCAATAAAATGAATCGACTTTTCTGTACGTTCAACTAACAGATACCTCTCCAGTTTTGTGTTCTTTTAATCCAAATTTCTAGTTTCTATATATTTTTCAATAAAAAATAAACCACAGTTACATGTCATTGAATAAATTTTACTGTAGAATCATATATTTCAGCCCACTTATAAGATTTCTTTAAACGAGAAGAGAAAACTATTTGACAGTCTACTTACTTCCTAAAACTATTCTCCATATGTGTAGAAAGAGTTTGAGCATTTAACAAACGTGTACCATTTCTATTAGAACTGGTCTTGACTTTAACTGAACACTGCCCAAGGGACACAATGAATATATCTCGAATATATCACTTCATGGAACTGCTTTACAAAAGAACGTGCGGACAAACCCATGCGATGAGTTCCAACAAGTGTTGATGACAGGATTTTGGCAATAAAAAACCCTAAATATGAGCTGACTGTCAATAGTGTTTCGCTATTGAAACGTGATAACTTCTTCTTAGGAATAGCCCGGCATAGCCAGGTGGTCAATTTAGTCAACTCCTTATCATAGGGGCGAGGGTTCGAATCCTTGTCTTACAAAAAACAGCCGTGAGTGCATTATAATGTGACACTCAATTTCACTATTCATTGGTAAAAGGGTAGCCCAAGAGTTGGCTGTGGGTATTGATGATTAGCTGCCTTTTACCTAATCGTACACTGCAAAACTCAGGACGTAGATGGCACTCGTGTAGCTTTGCGCGAAATTCAAAACAAATCAATCTTTCTAGGGTATATTAACCAAGCATTATTGTGATATAGTTTATGTCATTAAATACACGTTAGCTACAAAAATGAAAAGAAGGGGAATCTATACTGAATTATGGAAATGTTCAATTGATAATTTATTATTAGGGAAATATAATATTATATATATAAAAATTTCAGGGCCTCTTTAATTTTCGTAACAAAGAATGTAGACATAAAAATTGATTATAATTGTAAGATCGATTAAATATATTATTTATAAAAAGAAAACCAACAACTCCTGTTATTAGTTTATGTTTCTTGGACCTAAATAACATTACTTACATAAGAGACAATTACAAGAATACTTTTAAACGTATAAGAACTTCTATACACTAACGTAATGAAGTGTCGCATCAGATACAACTGATGATAAGAATAGTGGGTCACAACACTTTGAAAACAAATATATTTCAATAACAAAGGGGCTAAAGGATACAAATTCTAGAAAATACTACTTTCTAAAGTGACTATCTATAATTCACTGACTGACGTCGGCAAGAGAAGATTAGAAAACTCACATGAAGACGTAAAGCCAATCAGCAGCATCCTATCTGTCGTCACAATTAACAAATGTCGCCGATTTGCCATCCATAAAATCTTCTGTCTAATCAGAAGGTTGATGCTAATAAAATGCTCATGTTTCAATCAACTGTGGCGAGATGCATCACATAGAGGCACAAACTGAACGATTACAGGTTGTTCTCCGAGGTGAAAATTGGTTAACAAAAAACTTATAGAAAACAGCTAGCACATAAAATATGAAAGATTGTTTAAACACACACTAAAGTATTGGTATGTATGAGCGACTACCAACAAAGAAACTAGTGAATTGCTATCAACCACTGTATGATAGGGATTTTCCACTAAAGTGCATAGAACGTCAAGGACGTTTTTCATCAGAATTTATTGTTGCGTTAAGATTCTGATACAATATAAAACCTAACTGTCATCAGAAAAATGTGATGACACCAATTAAGCGAGTTGAACTTATTGTTTGGCTAAACGTTAAAGGATAGAGCACCAAATATGAGTCGACACAAGCGTTTCGAAGAACCCTACAGGTGTTCATGCCAACTCCTTCTCGGAAGTATTTATAAAATCATCTCACAACATGAGTTGATTTCGGTGTATTGAATTCGCTTAACTTTTTTGTTGCCAAGTTTGACTACAGTTGATCCTACGGCTTTTTGCCATTTGCGAATTTAGTCGAATATTTTTATAGTGTTTTCTTTATTCACTAGATAGCAGCACTTTACGGGCAAATGCAAAGTTCCACTTAATATTTCTGAGTCTTAGATGTCTTAGTCTTTATGTTAGACTATCTACATATTCATGAACCTGATCATGGAATTAGTATTGTTTCCGGGACGTAAAAAAAGGGAAGATTTTTGTCAAAAAAGATTCCAGGATAGCTTCAAGCAGGCGCTCTTTATTTACTGCAGCTCAAGTTTTGGAAATAATTTAAGAAACTTCGGCTTCAGGGAGTGACTGTTTTGAGTATGAAAGCTCAGAAGAAGACTCAGAAGACAGTGGTGAAGATCGTGATTCCACTACCAGGGGAAGATCAGGGAAATCAAGGGGAAGAGCGACCGCGGTTTGAGGAAGAGCTCGAGGAAACAGTTCAAGAATTTCACCTCAGGTACAGTCCCTATCCTCTCCTGAACTCGAACCATCGACCAGTCCAAAACAGGATGCCCAGTGGAAAATTCTGGAAGAAATGAAGATGTTTGAACAGGACTGGCTACCTGACTATGTACGTTTCAAACAAACTCTGAAAATTTCATGTTTACATGTTCATTTGTAATGAAGTTACAAACTTTGTACGTTATGTTTGCCTATTCAGTACTAACAGGCAAAATTAATGTGGCAGTCAGTATTAGTAACAGTTAAACGTTGTTTTTGAATCTGTAATGGAGAGAGTAGATCTGTGGAATGACGTGTGGTCTTCCATGTCTTGGAATTGTCGAAACTGCTCTGTCGAACAATTCTGCGTAACCATGGTCATCAGACTGAGTACGATGGGACAGAAGTAAACTAATATCAAGTTAACATTATTTTAATAATTAACATCCCTTAAGAGGGCCTAGCATGGTCAAGTGGTTAAGGCACTTGATTCGTAATTCGAGTGTTCTGATCCCAGTCGCACCAAAAATGCTCGTCCTTTTAGCCGTGGGGACGTAATAATGTTACGGTCAATTCCACTATTCGTTGATATAAGAGTAGGTAAAGAGTTGGCGGTGAATATTGATGACTAGCTTCCTTCCCTCTAGCCTTACATTGCTAAATTAGGGAAGGCTAGCGCACATAACTCTCTTGTAGCTTTGCGCGAAATTCAAAACAAACCAAACAAACATCCTGTAAGGTTATAATTAAATTTCTACTTTTATGCAGACTAATATAAACTGCCTTGAAATTCATTTCTACTGTGTTTTCAGAAGTGGAATTTTCATTCTGCTTAAAATGACGCTTCTCTGTTGCCGAACGGCAAACTTGTGAATTTATGGCTCTAAAAATCGAGTTTCGATATCCATGGCAAGATTAGTAGAGATAGTTTATTGTTTATCTTTGTGTTTAATAACATACAAACAAATAAAAGATTGCTGTAACAAGCTTTGAATAACTGGAGATAATAATCTACGAATGGAATAACGAATTATCTTTAGCTTATATATATTCTTTCATAAAATACAAACATTTTTATTTCAGAAGCGTAGAAAGTTGGGCAACGTATTTATCACGAAGTTAATGTTTAAATAAGACGTCCAAGACAAACAGATATTCCTTACCTTAAAGTCCCCCAGTGGCACAACAGTATGTCTGCGGACTTACAAAACTAGAAACCCAGTTTCGATACTAGTGATGATCAGAACACAGACACCTCATTCCGTAGCTTTGTGCTTAAATTAAAACAAAGAAATTTTACCTCGAAATGTATAAATGTAGTTTACACTTAACGCTTGAAAAAAATAATTAAAGACTTAAAAAACTTCTCTCGCTAAAATACATCGCTTATGGTCATATTTATGTTTACTGTTTCTCAGCATATTTCTTCCGTTATCAAGCATTGTTCGTGCAGACAGAATATTTCGAATACCGCCCTCTTGTGTAAG
Source organism: Carcinoscorpius rotundicauda (assembly GCA_011833715.1). NCBI lineage: Eukaryota > Metazoa > Arthropoda > Merostomata > Xiphosura > Limulidae > Carcinoscorpius > Carcinoscorpius rotundicauda. The sequence continues at coordinate 58,294,131 of CM022395.1, forward strand.
AGTACCAAAACATAAAGATTTTTTTAAAGACTAGCAACAGTAATTATGAGATAATAATATGAAATTTCGTGACAAGATTTTTAGACTAATGATACATTTTGTTAATTAGAAACAAAAGTACACTGGATTAAATTTGGTGCAATATAACAGGGAGAAAAGTTGACTTAACACACACGAAAAACAACAACAACAAATGAAACAATGCTAAACAAAGTCTGCACAAAAACACGTAAAACAATGCCAACAGATAAAAAAGTAAAACCGTAAAGGAATGAAGTTGATAAAAGACACAACCATGACGAGTTCAAGTTGATAAAAAAACAACAAAATCATGATGGATGGAAGTGGAAAGAAAACTGCAAGACAACAAAAACAAAATAAAAAATGTGCTAAACTGAAATTCATACAATACAGCAAACAGAACTACTATAGATTTAAGTTAACACAAGATTCAAGGCTATATTATAGGGGGAGAATGACAAGTTTAATTGAAGTAGACACGAGATAACATTTTAAAATTCAACAGTTTGAAGCTGACTCGAGATAGCAAACAAACCAATGATGCAGTTATGTTGAGTGTGTTTGTGTTTTCGTATAGCAAAGCCACACTGGGGTATTTGCTGAGCCCACCGAGGGGAATCAAACCCCTGATTTTAGTGTTGTAAATTCGTAGACATACCGCTGTACTTGTGGGGGGCTTTTATGCTGAGAAGAGACAACATATTGGTGTGAAACTCATACCATCTAATTACATTAGATTGAAGCTAAAAGAACGAATGAATTATAAGCGATGAAAGTTACTAAATTCTCATGCACCTGTAATTCCGGTTCTGATTTAGGTTAATAATACGGTTAATTACTTCTCTGGTTTATTCTTGTATACGCGGTTCTCTCAGTTTTTCGAACAATTAGCTGGATAATAAATCTGAAGTAGAATAAGGAAGGAACGAATACCATTGAAGTTACATTAGTCAATATCTTACTTACATGTCATCTACAGAATCTTCTTATTACACTGCACAACAATTGTTTTGAAATTGAAAAATTTTGCTTCCTGAAAAGTTTTTGCTGATTGTGACAGGTATCTGGTGGGTATGCACAAATATAGTTTTGGTTTTGTTCATCACGTAGGGACTCTGTTTCATATCTGATAAAATTAACAAAATAAAACAACATTTCATCAACATCGACAAATTTCCTCCAAAAACTGTTAAAAAATTTTACACACATACCTAGAACAGCAACAAACAAACAACAATAAATCCCAAAATACAACAAAGTACAAAACTTTATACTTCTGCATACCATATGTTCCCGACATCAGAGAAAAATAAACCAACATTTGATAAAAACTTACAACAAAATACAGCCTTCCAATAAACACCAAATGCATTCAAATTTTATATGCAAAAACGGCTCGTTTGGGTTGAGAATTTATTTCAAATAGAAGAGCAAACAACGTTTCGACCTTCATCGGTCATCGTCAGGTTCACAAAGATAGAGGTAACTGACCGGAAGCTGACCACATGTTTGGAAGGGGTTGTGTAACTGAGTGTCATAATGTAGAGGGCGGGATTAGATGTTTGAATATATAATTTTATCTATAATATTAATATAGGTATAATGGCGTTCCTTTATATTAGTTTATTTTGAGTTTAAGTTGCTGTATAAGTAAGGCTTCTTTAATTTTGCGTTTGTTTATGTTTGTTTCTTTATTTAGTATTTTAGTGTTTTCTATGGTTATGTTGTGTTCATTTGACTTGCAGTGTTCGAAAACGCGTGAAGGTGACTTTTTCTGTTCTTTCAATCTGGTTTCCATTTTTCTACTTGTTTCTCCAATATAGAAGTCGTGGCAGTTATCACATTGTATTTTATAAATAATGTTCGTGTGGTGTTTGTCAGTGTAGTTCTTACATAGTATAGACCTCAGTTTTGTGCCTGGTTTTTGAATACATTTATTATTAACTGGAATGTTATATCTTGTCATATCTTTGTGAACCTGACGATGACCGATGAAGGTCGAAACGTTGTTCGCTCTTCTATTTGAAATAATTTCTCAACCCAAACGAGCCGTTTTTGCATATAAAATTCTCAACAAGTGGGTTTCTCGACATCACTAAATGCATTCAAAAGCCAAATACAAAACTCAGGTCCATACAATGTAAAAACTACACTGACAAACACCACACCCACATTATTTATAAAATACAATGTGATAACTGCCACGACTTCTATATTGGAGAAACAAGTAGAAAAATGAAAACCAGATTCAAAGAACACAAAAAGTCTCCTTCACACGTTTTCAAACACTGCAAGTCAAATGAACACAACATAACCATATAAAACACCCAAATACTAAATAAAGAAACAAACATAAACAAACGCAAAATTAAAGAAGCCTTACTTATACAACAACTCAAGCCCAAAATAAACCAATACAAAGGAACACCTTTATACCTTTATTAATATATAATCAAACATCTAAGCACGCCCTCTACATTCCTACACTCAATTACACAACCTCTTTCAAACATGTGGTCAGCTATCGGTCAGTTACCTTTTTCTTCTTTTGTGAACCTGACGATGGGGCCCGGCATGGCCAAGCGTGTTAAGGCGTGCGACTCGTAATCTAAGGGTCGCGGGTTCGCATCCCCGTCGCGCCAAACATGCTCGCCCTCCCAGCCGTGGGGGTGTATGTTACGGTCTATCCCACTATTTGTTGGTAAAAGAGTAGCCCAAGAGTTGGCGGTGGGTGGTGATGACTAGCTGCCTTCCCTCTAGTCTTACACTGCTAAATTAGGGACGGCTAGCACAGCTAGCCCTCGAGTAGCTCTGTGCAAAATTCGAAAACAAACAAACAAACCTGACGATGACCGAAGAAGGTCGAAACGTTGTTCGCTCCTCTACATAAAAAAAATGTCTCAACTCATATCAGCCGTTTTTTCGTACGTTCGTCGGCCCGGCATGGCCAAGTGTGTTAAGGTGTTCGACTCGTAATCCGAAGGTCGCGGATTCTAATCCCGGTCGTACCAAACATGCTTGTCCTTTCAGCCGTGGAGGCGTTATAATGTGACGGTTAGTTACACTATTCGTTGGTAAAAGAATAGCCCAAGAGTTGGCGGTGGGTGGTGATGACTAGCTGCTTTCCCTCTAGTCTTACACTGCTATATTAGGGACGGCTAACGCAGATAGCCCTCGAGTAGCTTTGCGCGAAATTCAAAACAAACAAACAATTAATATATACGTTCTTATGTTTAATTTGGTAGTTAGGTTCCACTTTCCAGTTTTTCCAAAAAAATGAACAATGAAAAAATATATAACTTTTAGTTATATTACAGTTTACAATAATATGAAATCCGAATTCGACTAATATATGTTGTGATTAATAAAAGTTTAATGAAAAATTTACACGAATCGGATAATCTTGCTTGGAAACTTTTCTATCGAACTGGCATTGTTTTGTTAGACAATACGGAACAAGAACTGTAAACTGGCAATATGTTTTATCGCAAAAATCTACTGGTCTTTTGTATTTTGTGTCTTTATGCTAAATTATTAAGGTTGCTATTGTGTTAGAACAATTGCTACATGAACGATATTGTGCAATTAGAATATTTTTAATCTTACAATGTTAAACAACCAATTACATTTCGGTGAAAATTACTCTAAGTCACTTATGATTATCTAATAATTTTGGTTTGAAAAAAGCTGAACCGCTGAAACTTCCTGAATATATTGCTAAAATTAAATCTAATAATCTGTGTATTATTTAAAAGGAAGCATATCAAAAGTACTTTTCGTAAGACAATAATTCCATAATTACCTGATTACAGAAGTTTCTAGTTATCTGGTTTGTTTTGAATTTCATGAAAAGCTACACGAGGGCTATCTGCACTCGCCGTCCCCAATTTACCATGTAAGAAGAGAGGGAAGGCAGTTAGTCATCATTATCCATCGCTAACTCTTGGGATATTCTTTTACCAATGAATAGTGGGATTGACCGTGACATTACATATATATTTTTCTATACAAGTAGATTTTCTCGTCATCACTTATAAACATAAGAACGAAACAAAAAATGTTACTGTGTAGTTTGTTTAACGCTAAAACAAACAAACAAACATAAATAAAATCATTTGAAATTATTCTATATATATATATATAAACTAGTTATTAAATCAAATTATTTGTACAAAAAAACAATATTAAAATTGAATCAACGAACATAGACAATTTTGTAATTTCGTAACACAGTGAATTTGCACTATTAAAATTATTTCAACAGAGCCAGGTCCTAGGCCTTCCATGTTCTTATTTATATACATTATGTATATGTTCTAAACACACATGTTTTTGAATTGTGATAGCTAGAGAGACAGATTAATATTTAATTGTAAAACAAACTCGATTACATAACGTGATAAATTAAGTAAACAACAAAGTCAACCATTAAATATCTCTTTGTCTATATGACCATATAAAACTAGACTTTACCAAGAGAAATGAAACAAATAAAGTTATATAACTTAAAACATGTTACTACATACATTGAATTTTTTTTATAAAGAGTTGAACAACTAATACAATGGGAGATATTCCAATGATGCTGGTTTCTTGTTCAGTAATATTAGTAATGCTATAATAAAACTTCTTCTAAAAGAGTTCAATTTTGGGGAGTTTTGTTGTGAAGACAATGACATAAAAAGTGACATCTAGGTGTTATAGTAAAAGAAAACAGTAAACCAATGAGAAATTTTCTTCTCTTTAGAAACGAATTAACTCATATTCTCACCAACATCACATTTTGAATTTCCAGTAATAAAACTTGAATTAAAATTTGATTATTAAAAGCTTTACAAACAGCGTCAGGTTCCATAAAAAAGCAGCATCATAAGTAAAAATTACAAAACATTTCCAAGAGGTCTTACTCCCGGATTCCCCAGTATGATTTCACTGGTCATTTCGTTTTTCATCTGAAAGTAGTCCCTTTCTCCAATCAGTGATGTCGAGAAACCCACTTGTTGAGAACTTTTATATGCAAAAACGGCTCTTCTGGGCCCAGAAAACACTTCAAATAGAAGAGCGAACAACGTTTCGACCTTCTTCGGTCATCGTCAGGTTCACAAAGAAAGGGTTACTGGTCGGAAGCTGACCACATGTTTGGGAGGGGTTGTATAATTGAGTGTTGCAATGTAGAGGGCGCGGTTTGAATATATAATTTTGTCTATAATATTAATATAGGTATAATGGTGTTCCTTTATATTGGTTTATTTTGGGTTTAAGTTGTTGTATAAGTAAGGCTTCTTTAATTTTTCGTTTGTTTATGTTTGTTTCTTTATTTAGTATTTTAGTGTTTTCTATGGTTATGTTGTGTCCATTTGACTTGCAGTGTTCGAAAACGTGTGAAGGTGACTTTTTATGTTCTTTGAATCTGGTTTCCATTTTTCTACTTGCTTCTCCTATATAGAAGTCGTGGCAGTTATCACATTGTATTTTATAAATAATGTTCGTGTGGTGTTTGTCAGTGTAGTTCTTACATAGTATAGACCTTAGTTTTGTGCCTGGTTTTTGAATAAATTTAGTGTTTACTGGAATGTTATATTTTGTTACTAGTTTTTGCCAAATGTTGGTTATTTGTTTGCTGATGTCAGGAATATATGGTATACAGCAGTATATGGTTTCGTGATTTTTTGATTCGTGAGATATATTTACTTTTGTTGGTTGATTTTGCTTTCTGTCTAGGTGTGTGCGTATAATGTTTTCTACGGTTTGTGGAGGAAACTTATTAATGTTGATGAAGTGTTGTTTTATTTTATCTAATTCATCGTTAATTTTATCTGGTGAGCATAGTTTTATGGCTGTGTTTATCTGGTTTCTTAGTATGTTGAGTTTTTGTTTTGTTTCATGTGCTGAGTCCCAAGGAATGTATAGTCCAGTATGGGTGATTTTTCGGTGGATTTCTGTTTTGAATTGTGTGTCGGTTCTTATAATTTTGAGGTTAAGAAATGATATTTGATTGCTTTCTTCCTGTTCACATGTGAAGTTAATGTTGGGATGTATAGAGTTAATGTGAGTGAAAAAGTTATGTATGTGTTCTGTAGATTCGAATCCCGCAATCGTGTCATCTACATATCTGTACCAGTATAGTGGTGGATGTAATGCTGTATTAATTGCTTGTGTTTCAATTTGTGTCATAAAAATATTGGCTAGAACTGGCGATACTGGGTTGCCCATGCTTAGGCCATTTGTTTGTATATAGTTTTGGTTGTTGAACATGAAGTTTGTCTTTATTGTGGTGAATTCTATGAGGGTTGCTAACTGGTTACTGGGAATGTCTATGATCGGGTTAGGGTCTCGAATATAGAGTTCTAAGGCTATCTTGCAGGCTTCTGTTGTTGGAACTTCTGTGAAGAGGGATATAACATCGAAACTGGCCATTAAGGCTTTATGGCTTGGTAAATACATAGCATGGGCATTCTCCAAATATGCAACATCAGCCAACTCATTCATCAAAGACTCTTTTAATTTCAAGTCCAATCTAAATCAACTTAATCATAAAGCCTTAATGGCCAGTTTCGATGTTATATCCCTCTTCACAGAAGTTCCAACAACAGAAGCCTGCAAGATAGCCTTAGAACTCTATATTCGAGACCCTAACCCGATCATAGACATTCCCAGTAACCAGTTAGCAACCCTCATAGAATTCACCACAATAAAGACAAACTTCATGTTCAACAACCAAAACTATATACAAACAAATGGCCTAAGCATGGGCAACCCAGTATCGCCAGTTCTAGCCAATATTTTTATGACACAAATTGAAACACAAGCAATTAATACAGCATTACATCCACCACTATACTGGTACAGATATGTAGATGACACGATTGCGGGATTCGAATCTACAGAACACATACTTAACTTTTTCACTCACATTAACTCTATACATCCCAACATTAACTTCACATGTGAACAGGAAGAAAGCAATCAAATATCATTTCTTAACCTCAAAATTATAAGAACCGACACACAATTCAAAACAGAAATCCACCGAAAAATCACCCATACTGGACTATACATTCCTTGGGACTCAGCACATGAAACAAAACAAAAACTCAACATACTAAGAAACCAGATAAACACAGCCATAAAACTATGCTCACCAGATAAAATTAACGATGAATTAGATAAAATAAAACAACACTTCATCAACATTAATAAGTTTCCTCCACAAACCGTAGAAAACATTATACGCACACACCTAGACAGAAAGCAAAATCAACCAACAAAAGTAAATATATCTCACGAATCAAAAAATCACGAAACCATATACTGCTGTATACCATATATTCCTGACATCAGCAAACAAATAACCAACATTTGGCAAAAACTAGTAACAAAATATAACATTCCAGTAAACACTAAATTTATTCAAAAACCAGGCACAAAACTAAGGTCTATACTATGTAAGAACTACACTGACAAACACCACACCAACATTATTTATAAAATACAATGTGATAACTGCCACGACTTCTATATAGGAGAAACAAGTAGAAAAATGGAAACCAGATTCAAAGAACATAAAAAGTCACCTTCACACGTTTTCGAACACTGCAAGTCAAATGGACACAACATAACCATAGAAAACACTAAAATACTAAATAAAGAAACAAACATAAACAAACGAAAAATTAAAGAAGCCTTACTTATACAACAACTTAAACCCAAAATAAACCAATATAAAGGAACACCATTATACCTATATTAATATTATAGACAAAATTATATATTCAAACCGCGCCCTCTACATTGCAACACTCAATTATACAACCCCTCCCAAACATGTGGTCAGCTTCCGACCAGTAACCCTTTCTTTGTGAACCTGACGATGACCGAAGAAGGTCGAAACGTTGTTCGCTCTTCTATTTGAAGTGTTTTCTGGGCCCAGAAGAGCCGTTTTTGCATATAAAAGTCCCTTTCTCCGTTATACATTTCACTCCTCGATCTGCACCCACCCATAATAACCACAACTATAGAAAACTGAGAAGTTTGTATAGAACATAAATGTTTCGTGAGTATTCGGTATGAAAATAGGCTGAGAAATATGTAAAAAGACACTTGGATGTAAAAGTATTATTCAAAATATTCGTCACCCCCGCTAGTACAGCGATGTACCGATGGATTTACAACGCTAAAATCAGGGGTTCGATTCCAATCTGTGAGCTAAGTATGTAGCCCGATGTGGCTTTGCTATAAGAAAACACACACACCCTTGCCACCTAGTAGATCAGCGCTATGTCTGCGGACTTACAATGCTAAAAAACCGGGTTTCGATACCCGTGGTGGGCAGAGCACAAATAGCCCATTGAGTAGCTTTGTGCTTAATTGAAAACAACAACAACAAAATATTCAATTTATATGGAATTCTAAGAGACATAAGTAAGAATAAATATGCTTTTATTCGATTAGAGATTAATTTGTACTGAAACGTTGGCTAAGACAAGTATTGAAATGTGACACAACTATTATCTTTAAATACTATCTCTAAGCATTCATATTGACAAACTGGTGGATATGTTTTGGTGAGATACTTAGCATCGGCTTTCCAGTGGCACAGCGGTGTTTCTGCGGACTTGTACTGTTAGAAACTGAGTTTCGAAATCCATAGTAGGCACAACACAGACAGCTTTTTATGTAGCTTTATGCTTACTAACTATATTGAAAATCTGTGAGAAATTTTGTATTGAGGTATTAATATTTGTAATTAAAATATAGGAGAACCTTTGTATTGAAGTATTAATATTTGTATTGAAAATCTGTTAGAACTTTTGTATCGAGATATTAATATTTGTATTGATAATCCGATAAAGATTTTTGAGCTCAGGTACTGATAAATTTTGTGTGTCAAGTTAAATATTTATGAGGATCTTTGTACTCAGATGATGATTAGATGTTTGTAAATTGAAATACTGAAGAGATGTTTTTACTAAGCGCCAAATAAGAATCATTTTCCGCATTGAAATAGCAATTACGACTTGTCCTCAGACGTTGGTGGGGTTAGTTTGTCCTAACATTCTGGTGCCAACAGAATTTTGATTGGTTATCTATTCTAAGAACCTAATACGGATATTTTTGTTATTTTTTAAGAATGTGGTGGGAACTTGAAAAGTAATTGGGGCACTTTTTATATTTCCTCAACGTTTGTAATTACATTTACTTTGTTTAAAACTCTTTGTAACGCTATTCATTTATTCAAAGTATTATGAGAGATATTTGCCATGCTCAAAATTTCATATTGCAGTGATTAAGCTTTTATTTCAAATTTAGTGCTAAAAATGTGTTTGAAAATATTTTTACGTGTTATTACAGGCAAACAGTTTTAACTCTTTGATATCAGTTTATAAAATGTATTATACACACAGTTGTAGCCCCCCAGTGGCTCAGCGGTATGTCTGCCGACTTACACGCTAAAATCCGGGTTTCGATACCCGTGGTGGGCAGAGCACAGATAGCCCATTGTGTAGCTTTGTGCTTAATTCAAAAAACAAAAAAACAAACACACAGTTGTAATACTTTTAGATGTGTATCGTTAAGTATTGTCATAGCTACGCGAAATTTCTTTGGTTTACGAGCGACCAAAATATGAAAAAAATGCAGGATGGTTAAATTGCGCATAATACATATGTTTCTACACAAGGTTGATGGTACCATGACAACCGGATACACGCCCCCTAATCAGCTGGTTACGAAAAGATGCCTGAAGAGCGACTTAGCGAAGCGAAACTGTGGCATGGATTTTGGCTTTAATTTATTTGAACCTAAGAAGAGGGACAATTATAACGGGGAACACCCAGAAATGTCCCTTCTCTTCTTCCCGGTCGTGATTTGAATGTTCTGGTGGACCTAATGTTAACAAACAACTTGAAGAGAAAGATAAAACAATACAATTTAGACAAGGGTAAAAAACACGATAAGAATAAAAATAAAACTGATGCCGGCAATTAAATTAAAATGAAACTTGAAGCAAAGATGGAAAAAGCCAATGACGGTTATCACAAAATCAGTGGGTCCGTCAGGGCTGTTGGGTAACTGTAGATCCTTTAGAAAAACGAGTCATATCACCTTAGAAACATAAATGAATGCTAGACTGGCGAATTCGGTTTGACTGAGGGAAGGTAGCTTCAAAACAACGCCATGTCACTAGGTGACGTGTACGCACGTGAACCGAGAGAGGAATGTGATTGCTGGTTTATCGCGTACTAAACTTAGTTGTCCGGTTGATTCTCGAAGGTTCACGTTGTCAAATGAAATATATCTGACGGACGCAAAGTATTCACAGTTGTGTCTTGATTTTGTCGATTGAAACACATTACATCTTAAGAAAATGAAAGTAGATTTTCAGTTATAGCTTGCTTTGTTTCTGGTTCTTCTATTTCCGTGTTCTCAAGATTTAGCAGCTTACGTAATTTACGTATTACGTAAATTTTTTTCAAACTTACTTTGAACGTGCGGGTATAAAGCAGGTAAGTTTTAAGATAATTTATGTGTGTCTGTGGTCGTTGCGCAACTGCAGAATATCGAATTTGTTCTCAGTCAGTTTCGGACAAAAGAATATTTGTTTCTTTTAAGGTAAATAATTTTATTTCAATAATAATTATATACACGACGATGACCAGGGAGGTATTATTGCAGAACAGCGTTATAACTAAAAATACTTATGTGTTTTTTTTTCTGAAAGCGTATTTGATAAATATGTTTAAGGAATATACTCGTATTAATAACCTTCTCTTGTCTACAGTGGCTCACTAGTACGTCTGAAGGCTTATTACGCTAAATCCGGGTTTAGATACCCAGTCTGTACCTTTGTGCTTAACGAGAAACAAGTTTATTAATTAAAATCGTGAACTGAAGGGAATAATTTGAAAACGTGCAGAACATTTTCAGCTGTCTTGCCAAATGTATGAACAAGTATTAAATAACCTTCTCGCAGTTACAATGTTCAATAAATAAACAGACTTATTGTTCCGAAAATTATTTAAATTCGAAATCTAAGCTCAAGGGAGGCCTAGTTCAATATGTAATAACGAGTAATATTGGGATATAGTAGTTTAGAAGAATTCTATTCCTCATCAGTAACTCTGAACACAGGTTAACCTCAGAAATAATAAACATGTAGTATGTATTTAGTTTTATTCTACGTAACTTTTTATATAAAATTCTACCGTTCAGTATAATTTAAAATTAATATATTTATAACGTTGTATTACATGAAAGTTTAAAAAGAAAAAAAATGAAGTAAAAGATCAAGCAATTTATTTCTGTTCAGGAATTTTCCATGTTATAAACCTTGTGTTGGTGCTAACATGCGTTAGAACATCCAAAACGTATTTAATATTAGTCGTAAAAACGATGTAATCCAAACTACCTGATTTTTTAGTTTGCAGATTGAGAAACGACATACGATTAAAGCTGTTTACGATTTTTTCTTTCGTTACTGTTGAGCCTTGATATTTTTCATGTTCTTATGAGCGGAACAATATTTCGACCTCTGTTCTGATAAGGTTTTTTTATTGATTATCCTGTTTTAAAATATAAAAACATATGTCTGTCGATCAAACAAGTAAGCATTCATACAGAAGTGAAACATTATGGGAAACATGGTAGAATATTTATTCATATGTTTACAATTTTATCACGTGATGATATCAGTGTCAACTTTTAATGAAGTATGTCTTCAAGTTGTATGAAAAAAATTCATCATTTAATTATGTTTCCGGTAAATCAGTGGTAAGTTTACAGTCGTGCAACATAAAAACCCAAGGTCCGATTTCCTGCGGTGGAGATAACTTGGATAGTCTATTACATATGTTTGCACTAATACTATCAAACAAATCAAACCATTTACTGCTGTGTTTGTTTTCTTTTAAAATATCAATAAATAAACATGTATTGCTGAAGGACGATGTAGTTATTAAATGAGTTAGATTTTCAACAATTACCACTAGTTCCACAGTGTGAAACGAACAATAATCTGGAACCCTCATTATGTGTTAACACTGTGCCTCACATTATTAAGTAATACACACTGGTACACAATGCGCTCACCCCATGAACCATCTAAAGTGTGTGCACCCTGCTCCTGTGAACAAGTCACTATATGTCTTATTAACACATTAACTGGAACAAAATTAATACTAAAACTGCTAATCACAACATTTATTCTCAGATATTTTATTTGTTTATTAAACAATACACCACGATGTAACTTGAATAACGTACATTTAATACATTTCTTTGCTCAGTTAAGTTACAAAACAATCAGCCAGTTAAAATAAAACAAACTACACAGAATTATTTTTAGCTGACAGTTTCATTTGCATTGTACAAACGTCTTTAGAATTTTGAGCCGTTCTTAACCAAACCATAAAACTTATCCAATACATACCCTAGTGATAAGCTTATAACTTAGAGTCTGATCCGGGTGCTCGAGTCGTCATTTGCGTGAGTTCCACTTTTCTTCACTGAATAAACCCGTTCTTTTATCCGTGGGAGCGTTATATAACGTGAAGGTCAATCACATTGTTCATTGGTAAAAGAGTAGCCAAGAGCTGGAGGCGGATGGTGTTGAGTAACTGCCTACACTCTAATTTAGCTAGTGTATGTAGCCTTCGAATAGCTTCGTGAAGCATTTAAAACGAACAAAGTAAACAAACATTATAACCAAATAATTTGCTACGAGTTAACAGGTCTTCGTTTTGTATTTCCCTAAGTGAATGGATGTTAATAGTTAAAATCAAAAGAAAAGAGGATATTGTTGTTGGGTGTTTTCCAAATTTAATGGATGTTAATAGATGAGAAAAAACAACAGGATATATTGTCTCATCTATTTTTATAAAATTATACAACACTTATACTTAGAGCATGAATTATGGGGAAATTAAGTATTATTAGAAACATTGAACAATGTGTTTTTTCTTAGTGGGAGGTTTTCACTTACATAAAAAGCACGAGTTTTATAACATTTTTGAATTTTCACAATTGTTTAATACTTAATAAATGACGTTGATTCTTCATAAGTTAAAATGCGGGTGTATTGAGAATAATGGACCAATTTTGCACAACGGGTTGATTCTGTGCAAGATGATGATTCAGTATGACACCAATCTTCTACAAGTTTACATAACGTGGAATATTCTAAGAAGTCAATTCTATACAATGGAACTTTATTCTGTGTAGCTTATATTCTGGGTAGTACATGAAGTGAATAAATGCGAAGGGAGTATTGTTTCGCAATGTAATTTCAGTGCTAATACAATTCTTTTCGATCGCGATACGTAATCAGGTCCCATTATGCAAGTAAGACCCGTCCTATAACACTTTATCCAGAAGTGATCTGTTACGTAGATTCGGCACCATGTTAACTCGCTACGGCGAAATAACCCATACTTTAATACATTTTGCACAATTTACTTGTTATAGAAAATCCATCCATTATGCAGAATACACCCGAATTTGAGCACGCTACACAGAATCGAACTTAATACGCAAAATACACATGTTATGCAACATCGACCGGTAGTTAAAATAGAACTGTAAAGTAACCCATTATGCACAATCAACTCCTTATGAAAAGTCTACCTGTTATGAATAATCAACTTGTTATGCAGCTTCAACCCCTAAACCAGAGCTCAAAAAGAACTCATGACAGATGAAACTAAACATCGGTGAACGTCATATTTCTCCTTTGTTTATCAACATCTTGAGAATATAATGCCATTATCTGACTTGCAAGAAGTACTAAAACCTTTAAGGAATAAAAAGCATTCTCTTCAGGGTGGTAGGTTGAACACAGCACAGTCAGGATTGTGTGACGAGTCAAGTGATGGTATATGCAAATAATGTATGACATATTACAATATACTCGTGATGTAAATCGCATTACAGTGTGTACAAATGATGAAAGACGTCCCAGAGCGTGTGTACGAGATGATACACGTATTAGAGTGTGAATACATGTGAGGTAAGACCTTATTACTACAGTGTCAACACTGTATAACGCTGTTTCACAGTGTCTCTACTATGTGTTTTTCCTTAAAGGCTGTAGATCGAAGTCATTGGCTTATTAATAATGACATTTCTTATTTCAAATTAAAATGTTCAACAATAACTTTCAAATGTGTCTACTTCTATTTCATAATACATTTAAGCAGATTTGTAGTAATTGGAACGTATGTGTGTGTATACACGTGGCAAAGTACACCTTATAAGAACGATTTTTATTTGCGTAAATTACAGACGTGAGTCGTGGTGACAAGAGCAACATTTTTAGCTCTAATATATTTAGTTCACTGTTGTTTCTCAGTTATTTGATAAGTCCGTTCCACTATAGATACAATAGAGGTTTCAGTCTCAGCCTTTTCCGAATAATAATATATGTGTAGCAGAAACGTTAGAGAGCTAAAGATACACCATTATGAATAAGAAAGTCTCTTCACGTTGTCTGTCGAAGTGATATACTCGTACAGTAGAATGTTTACGACAGCAATAGCCCAATTCGGAGTAAAAAACTTATCAGAGAAATCAAGGATATGACTGAGAAATAAATCCTTACTTCTCGAAAAACAGAAAATATTGGACGAAACTGTAAATATCAGGTTGTATCGCTAGATTTGGAGTTCACACCATCTCACAAAACAAAGGTTTTGAAAGCTTCCAATAACTCATCGCAATCAACGGCCGAATAAAGTGGAGATGCAGCAATACCATTCAAACCCATAGTTCTCATAGACATTTGTGCTTTTGGCTTACTTTATCTCGATCTAGGAAGCTGACATGTATTCTCATTGAAGGATCTGTAGACAATGTGTCACGATGCGCGGCTTAACATTTCCTCGTTGTACTTCCCAAAGCTTGTAGAAATAGATATTATGAAGTTGGCCAATAGTGTGTAATTATGGCTGCCAGAATGACACAATTGACGATGGGTAAAATAAATCCAAAAGGACCGCAGAATCTGGGTCATCATTCTTATAAAGAAGCACATTTTAACCCTCAATATCGGAAGTAGATTTATATTGCATTTTATTCGCAACAATACACATAGGACTTCGCTCCATTTTTCTTATGTTTTTTCCAAGTTGAGAGTAGTTTTTATTTACTTTAATTAATAGTTTGGTGAAATTAATCTATAGCTTTTGATTTGCTCAGCTTGATTTACTTTTTTTAATTAATCAGCGTTTTCTCCTCACTGAATACTTTAGCGTACTTTACTTAATTTCTTTATTAAACAACGCTCTTTTTATTTATTATACAATAGATGGATTATGGAAAGCTAGCAGGAAGGAAAAGTGTTCTTTGAGCATGACAAATAAGCGAGGGGTAATTTTGTAATGGATATAACGCTTTAAGAGTATTGTGAAAAAACAAAACAAAACGGTCTTCAGACAGAGCTTTACCAAACGTGCCGTCATGGACTGTAACATCGTAGTGAGGCTATAAAGTTATTGTATTATGATGTGCTCAACCTGTGGGTTGTTTATAAAGTACAACAGGAACACTTTCTCTCTATTAGATTTTTTTTTAATTGAAAACGATGCCCTTCATGTTATAACTAGTACGTTTGCTTCTAAGAAACAGTACCTGTTAGTCAATAACCTTTGTTTTGCACATTTAATCACTGTTTTATTTTTTATATATGTATACATACTGCTAACCTTTTTTATATTATGAGTAGCACTAGTTACACGCATCTGGTTTGTACATTTGGAGCAAAGTCTTTTGTCCTACTTCCAAAATTATACGATTATAAGCAAATGTTCCACTATAAATACCATTGTTCATATCATATTAGGACAGTTTTCTCATAAATGAAACGCTATTTACTTCACAGTTAGCTCTGTAACAAAAATCTCAATAGGCTATATTGTATTGTATTTATATTTTGCACTTCTGGCAAAAAAGACTACATATCTCCTCAGCTGATTTTCAATTTCTAATCAGAAGGATGTCAGCCACTTGGCAGCAACCACATATTCACTCTTAGGAACTGTCTGTCACACTTTTAACTTATCCATAGTTTAAAATATGGAAAATATTTTGTGTTATCGTAGTGAGTCGAATCCGACTCGGCAGCTCGGAAATCCAGTGTCAACTTAGTAGTTGTTGATGCTATTTTCCAGATCAAAGTTACACGAAGAAGTATCTACTTTGCCCATCACGGGGAATCTGACACCGGATTCTAGCACCAAAAGTCCATAAAATTAATTAATTTAAAGATAACGGATTTTAATTATGTATACATATATTATTTACCGCGTATTTAGTATTTATTGTTTTTCTAGGATCAGAGAAAATTACCGGTAGGCAAACAAAGTGAGATAAGTCACCAAGCTCTGAATAAGAGAATTAAAAGGAGAAGAGTTTATGATAGGACCAAGCCAGACTTGGAAATCTCTTACTTTGAGATCATGAAATTATCAATATTTGCCATCGCTGATCGACATACAAGAGAAAATGAAAACATTAGTACAGAAGTTCCTGACAGTTTCATTCCAATCAAATAAATTGGGAGAGAAATTTGAGAAAGAGGCTTTACTGAATGCTGTTTGATTGTATACAACTTCTACTTCACTACCTGATTTCCTTATTATAGTTTCGTAATTTAATCACTGACATTCATTTGCTCAAATTGGGTTGCGTTTGATGTAACTTAGCAAGCGCACAGTAATAACGCGCAAACACTTTAACCTATAATAAGTTCCCAGCATTCACAAGATAACTCAAAGTAAAAAAGTAAAATAAGGAACATTTATTGACATTAAGAAACCTTAACTTGTGATGCGACCAAAGAATTTACAAGTTACCTCAAATTAACAAAGCGCAACTTTGTCACACGAATTTCGAAGCTATAAAGGAATCGTCTGGGCTACTGCAAATTTAAAATTTGTAATTTCATTTTATTAATTGCAGTTTAAGGACAAGGAAGGTAAGATATTAGGAGCTCATGAATTATATGTTAAGATCACGTGATACATTCGGTAAAGAATGAAATAATGTCTATATACATCACAGCATTTCATGTAGATAGCAAATATAACAGAATTTCCATTTGTTAGTCATGTAGCTAGGCTAATATCACTCTACAAAGTTTACTGTGAGCCAGTTAAGTGTATTCGTAATAAACAAGCGTGAGCTAAAAGTGTTGTACTGATACCCTTGCAATTTGACAGTCTAAAAAACTGGCTAGCAAAGGAAAAACTTAGTGGATGAGCAAACACAATCACAGGTAATTCTAGTGTGGATAGCTTGCATCTTGGTTTAATACATTACCTATTAACTCTTAACACTGGCCAGGTGAGCAAAGGCGTTCAACTCGTAATTTGAGGATCGCTTGCTCGAATTCCCGTCGAACCGAACATGCTCGCCCTTTCAGTCGTGAGGGCATTATAATGTGACGTTGGTAAAAAAGTAGCCCAAGAGTTGGTGGTGTGTAGTGATGACTAGCTGCCTTCCCTCTAATCTTACACTGCTAAATTAGGGACGGCTAGTATACCTTCAGATTATATATATCCTTGCGAAATACATAAGCATATATCACGGAACAAGATTTTCACTAAATATTACATACGGATTACAGAGGTATAGCCATAGATTAATATGGTACAGCCATGTTAGCCCTTTTAGTCATGCTTCAAAGCTATAGGTGAAAGTACTTTGATTAACGAAACACATACACATAATGATAATGTGTTATTGATTGCGCTAGGTGCTTAGCATAATTTTACGTGAAGTGAAATACGTCCATTTTCATTATATTGCTAAGTGATGTAGAGACCGTCATTATAGTATGTAGAACAAATACATGCAACAAAGTATCGAACACTGCCTTCAGGAAGCAAGGTAGTTTCGTTATTAGAACTACACGATTGAAGTGTGTTGTTAAACAACTTTACTCTGTCATTTCGTCAAGACATTTTCGAAACTCTCAAGAAGATAGACATACATGTATCCATAATTCAGGCACCAGGATTTGTGAAGAGTGCATTGCACAAGAATTCCACATCACAAGGGTGTGTGTGTTTTTCGTATAGCAAAGCCACAAAGGGCAATCTGCTCAGCCCACCGAGGGGAATCGAACCCCTGATTTTAGCGTTGTAAGTCCGGAGACATACCGCTGCACCAGCGGGGGGCCACATCACAAGGAGGGCCCTATATCCGTAAATTAATGTATCATAGAAGTGTTAGTTTTTATTAATTCTGTAACCAGTTTTTTTATTTATTGTTCTTTTCATGTTCCATAGAGAACTGAACCAGGGATACAATGTACCTGGTTCTGGATCTATCACAATTAATACACATATTACAGCGGAGATGTGCTCTTTACTTTTTATGGATTGAAATGGTGTCATATCCTATAATATTAATAAAAGTGATGCCAGGTAAATATTTAATAGTAATAAGTGAGCATAGATTAGGCTGTTATGATGCAGTTAATTTTCTTTGTTTTAGGCCCGGCATGGCCAGATGGTCAAAGCGTTGGGCTAATAATCTGAGAGTTGCAGGTTCAAATTCCCATCACACCAATCGTGGGGTGTTATTATGTGACGGTCAATCCCACTATTCGTTGGTAAAAGAGTAGCTCAGTAGTTGGCGGTAGGTGGTGATGACTAGCTACCTTCCTTCTAGTCTTATACTTATAAATTAGGGACGGCTAGCACAGATAGCCCTCGTGTGGCTTTGTGCAAAATTCAAAAACAAACAAACAAATTCTTTGTTTAAAAAAATAATGTTTTTGTTTGTTTCAGCATTTTCGTTCACTACACAAAGGGCTATATGCGCATAGCCATCTCTAATTTTGAGTTGATAGACTAGAGAGAGAAGAAAACTAGTCAACGCAATCCACCCCCAACACTTGGTTCACGCTAACTGAATATTGTGATTTGGCCATCTTTATTATAGCACGTCCTCCATGGCTCATTGCTAAATCTGCGGCCTTTAGACATTAAAATCGGGTTTCTATAATCGTAGCGGAAAGATAAAAGAAAATCCGTTGTGTATCTTGTACTGAACGACAATGAAATCAAACTAATTGCGTGGCACATCCACTGCCCTAAAACACAGAGCGCGTTTTTGAAGCAAAAATAAATCCCCCCAAAAAACATAAATTCTGGACTTCATTATTCGACCACTCTAACCACTAGGATACGCTAGACCCAAGATAATAATAACAATATTGCCAGAAAAAATAATAAACTATGAAGAGTTTTGCTGGCAGTTAGGTTTATTTCGAGAGCTTTATATATTTTAATTACGTTTGAAGTTTTTGAAATTAGTAAGAGAAGCGCCGTCTGATGTTGAAAGCTCTATCGAAAAAAAATCAGAAAATGCACAACAGAATATTTTCTGTAAGATAGGATTGTGATTTTCATACATCGTACTGCTATCGTAAGTCTCGTCAATATTTATATAATCCCCGTAGGGGCGTTATAATGTAACGGTCAATCCCGTTATTCGTTGGTAAAAGAGTAGCTCAAGCGTTGCTTTTTAAAGATTCAGTATTTTAATATACTGATTTTTTAATCTCTTATAATAATTGTTTCATTTTTACTAGATCACTCTTTAGTATAAATCAACTGTTTACAGATTTTTGGTTATTTGTATTTTTACGAAGACGATTTTATCATAGTCCTATGATTATTTGGCCTAGCGCGTTAAGGCGTGCGCTTCGTAATCTGAGGGTCGCGGGTTCGCGCCAAACATGCTCGCCCTCTCAGCCGTGGGGGCGTTATAATGTGAGGGTCAATCCCACTTTTCGTTGGTAAAAGAGTAGCCCAAGAGTTGGCGATGGGTGGTGATGACTAGCTGCCTTCCCTCTAGTCTTACACTGCTAAATTAGGGACGGCTAGCACAGATAGCCCTCGAGTAGCTTTGTGCGAAATTTCAAAACAAAAAATCTTATGATTATTTCATAGAAACTGGATGAAAGCAGTTTATCGGAGTTTCGTACGTGCCTACATGCATCAATTTTAAATACACGTAATTACAATGACGTCTTAAGAAAACGCGTTAAAACGTGTACGTTAATAACACGTGGCTTTAAAGTTGAAATCGAATAGTGAATATAACTGCAAAATGATGTACAGAATCTGCTTAACTCAAAACTGTAACATGATAATCTTGCTGTCCATTTTTGTCTGAGATGTAAACATGTATTGACTATTCCGAATTTACAATTGACCAAAGTATATGAAGTGAGATAAAAATCGGTACATAAGTTCTTTAGTTAGAGATAAGTGAACGAGTGGTTTGTGAAAAATCTTCTTTAGTATGTTTCTTGTTCTCAAATGCACTACTTACGTAGGTGGAAAAATCGATATGGTCAGTCCAGTGTCTCTAGATTAAAGTGGCCCCAACATTCGTTCAAATTACACGCGTACGTTACTGTCACGTATGTAAAGAAAATCTCCAAAGGAAAAGATTTAATGTTCGCATTTGAAACTAGTTTTAAATATTGTACTTCGAAACTTGCTGGTGAGTTGAGTATCGACTTGTCCTGATATTCTGATATTTTGTATTTAGGTTTAATCGGCCTTAATAAAGTTAACGGATTTTAACTCCACCTTCTAATGGAAAAATAAAATTAATATAACAGTTTTATCATGTTTCTACTAGGAATATTTAAGCTAATTCGAAAAAAGTTAAGGTTAGAGAATTTCATAAAATACCTACTTTTATACCTTTTTTTTTTTATAAGCGATGCACTGTAAAATATTGATTTACTCGAAAATGTTCTTTTAAAGGTTTTCATGAGCCGTCACTCTTTAGTGAGAGCTTTAACTGTAGTGACATAAGAGTAGCAATAATTGTCATATTGGCGTTTCTATGAAAAACGACTTTCATGTAATTACTCATAGTCGTCTGATAAACTACTGAATACCAATGAAATTATGAACATCAGAGATCGTCCGAAAGATCCCAACAAACACTCTGGCATTAGAACCTCACAGCAAATATATTTATATAAAACGTAAAGAAGACATCTTGTTTCAAAATACGATATAAACGCCGAAAGACCAAAAAGCATTGAAAATCAAGTAGGCCTAACATTTGCGAACTAAAACACTCAATTGTTTGTTTTGGAATTTCGCACAAAGCTACTTGAGGGCTATCTGTGCTAGACGCGAGCACGAACCCACGACCCTCAGATTAGGAGTCGCACGCCTTACGCGCTCGGCCATGCCAAGCCTCTAAAACACTCAAACTAGAGATGTTTTAATTCATTACATATTCTCTCGACTTGTTTCTTTAGGACACATATTAAGAGTAGAGTTGGGGTAAATTAGTAGTCTGGGTGATTTTTTTATGAAATTAACCTCCCAGTAGCTCAGCAGTGAGCTTGTAGCTTTGTAACTCTAAAAATTAGGGTTCTATACATGCAGTAACGAAGGTAGCACATTTTAAATTTTATTTCTATCATTTTGTACTCGTGCATTTTGTAATTTTATTTTGTTTTTGTTTGATTTTGTAACTGTTATGTACAAAGTTACATAATGGGCTATTTGCTTCCCGCCCACCATAAGTTTCGAAAACAACTTTTCACCGTGGTCACTCTTCAGAATTGTCGCTGAGCCACTGAAGGGAAGAACATAATATATTAACATACGATGGGTGCTCATTGTAAAGGTATCGTGTATTCATTAGTAGTTTCTGTGCATCATATTTCATTAATTAAAACTAAACTAATGCTTGGAATGAGTCCAGACAATTAAGCCTAAAACTTATTATTTTGCTACAACAGATCGTTAACAGAATAATCATATATACGTGTGTGTGTATTAGTTTGTTATAACTTAAAAAAACAAGCCGGAACAAAAGTATATTAAACAAAAAACTCTGCACTAACTTAAAAGATCTCAGGATACAAACTATAATGTGAGATTATAAAATGTACCCTAGGTTTTGGAGGTAAAATTGTATAAGTAATACAATGAAAAGTGCAAGGAGCAGGACATGCGAGATATCATTTACTATTACATTTTATAACATTTACAGCAATATAATTGTTATAATCAGCTTGCTAGGCTTAATGATAGTTTCATAATATGTCATTAGTTAAGGCTATTTCACTTAACTTCATAAAGGTTAAACATATACGTGGCTTTTAATGAGTGATGTTTTGCAAAAGTGTACGATGGTAAATATCTTATTTGATATTTATCGAATATTAGTACAGAACTGATTTTGACGAAACCCAATAGAGGACTAGTTAATTATACGGTTCGTAGAAATATGAAATTAACTAAATGCATTTTGTTTTCGTATTAGCATACGAACATACTAAATACACTTTTATCTTATAACTACGCGCATCACCTTCGTATTACCGTCGATAGAAACATATTTCAAAGACCACTTTTACCCAGTGAGTTTATTTCTATATTCTAATATTTCTTTTTAACTGGTGCCAAAAATTGTTAATTGGCTTTGCCAGTTATATTACCATATCGTTTTTCAAATATTGCTTCTTTAACTAAGCAATAACTACTCTTTAACTACTCAAAGAGTATTCTGTTTTGTTTGGTTTTCATAATAGTGTGAATTGTGACAACATCTCTTATGTGTGCAGTACATACACGCTTCTAAGAAAGTCTACTGTTGTGGCTTATATTCTCTTCCTTAATCTCCCGAGACTAATCTCATCGCGAAAGTAAATAAATATATATAAGAAAATGTTTTTCAATGTTTCTAAGGTGGATTGTGTTTAAACACATTAGACTTTTTTTTTTTGTCCACATTTTCGAACAGTAAAACTGATATTCCTGTCCTCTTACTGTTCAAATTTTTAAAGCGACAACATTTTTCCACTCTTTTAAAGGCACACTTGTGGTTTCAACGTTAAAAGGGCGTCTCAATAGCAACAAGACTCGAACCTTGAACCCTTAGAATCACAGTCCGGTCACGCTAACTTCAAGACAATTCCTATCTGTTGTCTTACATCTTGGCGCCATTTCAGTAAAATACAAATTCGCAAAAGGGTTTAGTTTCTTTTCCATTTTAATAGTTTATATGCCTTGAACTTTCTCTCACATTCACGTTTATATTTCTATTTAGTTAACCGAAGAGTAAAGCAGCTCTATTCTTCTTTCACCTTATTTTACTTCTGTCTGTTAGTCGTAACAAAAGTTACGTTGCTACTGTACTATCTTTTTTTTGTTTTTGGAATTTCACGCAAAGCTACACGATGGCTACCTGCGCTAGTCGTCCCTAATTTAACAGTGTAAGACTAGAGGGAAGGCAGCTAGTCATCACCACCCACCGCCAACTCTTGGGCTATTCTTTTATCAACGAATAGTGGGAGTGACGGTCACATTATAACGCCCTCACTCCTGAAAGGGCGAGCATGTTTTGTGCGACTGGGATTCGAACCCGCGACCTTCGGATTAGGAGTCGAGTGCCTTAATCGCCTGGCCATGCCGAGCCACGTCACTGTATTCCAATGCAGTGTTTATTTTAAATGCAAGTCTGGCGACTCATAAACTGACTGGTGTAACAAAAATAATTTATTAAAAAGAAAATAACTAATAATAGTAATAACTGCCTTTTAGTACTTCGAGTAAAGTTTAAAGGTAGAAAACCTACGCTTTTCAAAACTAGAGATAATTTTGTGCCAAGTTAACTAAGGTATTACATTTAACACAAGTTGGTTGTTAAGCTTCACGGGGCTCAACGAAGGCTTATAATGATAAATATCTGGGTTCATATCTGTGATGGGCTCAATTGTGATTGTCAATCGTGCATTTTTACGCTTAAGCAAAATCAAACAGACGGTCGCATATATTTTTTCTACTAGATTACCGGCTTCTATAAATTAATAAATGATTTCCGTTTCATGGTGATTTTCAGGTACATAGTAACAGTAATAGCAATATATTCCAGTAATACTTTTAACTACTAAGCTAATATGTCCCTGTTGCATTTTTCAGCGCAGTAATAAAGATAGTGGACGGGTTACTATCTAAAGAGATTACATTTAATAAGATGTTTGCCAAGCCATCAAAAAATATTTACATTTCTACTTATATCTCCATTTGTGCTACTCAGTGTCTGGTGAAACTCGTAAACTGACACATAGGTTAAGTAAGCCTAACATGATAGCTTTGTAGATCTTACATTATTTCGTACCGTTAGGACTTCATTTTTAATCAATTGGATGTAACGTAAGTATCCAAAATTTAATATTTTGTTATGTATTCTCATTTTGAAACATTTTCTCTGCAAATTGTCAAATATTTAAAGTACGCTATAATATTAATAATAAAAAAATTAACTGAATTTTAGAGTTTTTTTTATATTCACTAAATACCGAAATTGATGTACACGTAATAAATGTCTAACATAATATTTACTTCGTTAATTAAAATATTTCGAATATTTTAATAAAGTTAAAATTGCTTGCTGACTTAGTTAATATGTTCGACAGTTTAAGTTTGTTTGTTTGTGAATTAAGCACAAAGCTACACAGTGGGTTATCTGTGCTCTGCCAACCACGGGTATCGAAACCCGAATTTTAGCGTGTAAGTCCGCAGACATACCGCTGAGCCACTGGGGGCTTGACAGTTTAAAGTACAATTTTATTTCCAATTATTCGTGTCTTTGACGTTCTCGTAGTTTAATGTTTGTTTTTTTAATTTTGCGAATTCTTTTACCAACGAATAGTGGGATTGACCGTAACATTATAACGCTGAAAGGGCAAGCATGTTTGGTGCAACGGGGATTCGAACCTCCGACCCTCAGATTACGAGTCGAACGCCTAAACTCACCTGGCCATGCTGGCCCGTCGTAATTTAAGGAAAGTGAAAAAAATTATAATAATTGTGATTTATCATATCACTTAAAATGTTGCATAATAAACTTTATTATGTTGTATTTAGTGATTGGTGTTATTAGCTTTTATGAATAATTTAAAATACAATCTTGGTCAAAATGTTTTCATATTGTATTATAAATATTAATATGGAATAAAAATACATTTAGCACTGTTAAACTGATAGTTGTATGTTGTATCAAACATTTAGACATGTAATTTATATATTGAGACAGGTTCTGTGGATATCAGGAAGGATTTATTAGAATAACAAACAATTTATGAGACACCCGTTAAAGAATTTGTAATTTAGCTTTTCATCTCTCACAACAAAACTTTACCAAGAACATATATAATGAAAACGTATAACATCAAATTATTTAAATATTATCTGTAACCTTATACTCTTTCTTATGTAACATTCAATATTTAATTGACTCTCCTAGTATTTTAATAGTCTCCTCAAGGTGGCGTGACATGCTGTCTATAAGGGTACTGATGTACTTTATCGTGATTTTATCCCAACTTGTCAATACAAGGCGTTGCGACTCAAGTACAATAGCTGGTTTAAGGTTTTGGTTAGTAATTCTCAATGCAATTACAGTCTGGAGACTAAGCTGACCATTGCAATCTTGTAATATCCTCCTGGTGAAGATAATCCTGTACAATATATGTACTATGGGCAGTGGCGTTGTAACTCCAGAACACAACGTTATTGACAAACCTTGTTCTAGCATATGGTAGAAACACTGACGCACGTGATGTCTGTAGGAGGAGCCATTTATGTTTTACTGTAGGTTATGAAAAGCAGTTTTTTTTGCGTAAATAGCTGTCCAAACATGTACTGCACCGTTCACTTTGTGTTCTATGTGGAAAATACAGTCCTCTCTTATCTGTCCTGTAGGAAAAATTACGAACATGAATTGTACCGTAAGCTTTAATAAACCAGAAACAGGAATAATATAAATAGATGACGTATCACCAGTATCCTAACTATAAGCTGACACGGTGACGATAATGACTTCTGGTTAATATCTGTTTGAGATAGCCCTTCACGCAAAATAATTTTGTTTGGCCAGTCCATTGTACTTCTGGATATACTGCAGTAAGTGTGCTCATGTTATTCCAATCATAAAGTGTTACAAGACTTTTTCAACCTTGACGTATTAATCTGATCAAAACACCGATATCTCGAGCAACAGTTTGTTTTGTTGCGACGTCTACCAACAGACTTTCCTGGAACAACGTTTTCTGTAGTCCAGTGACATTTCAGGTTTCTTGATACTGTACAGTAAGGTTGGCCCACTATTTTGGTGATGTCCGTCTGCTTCATACCACTTCTGGACAGTCTAGCGATTTGACACCTTTTACTTTCTGACACGTGATAAGGCATGACTCTACATCGAGTACAGAGAAATTATTTGAGCAAATAGTTTATGTTTCGGAAAAGGTTGTACCAAAAGCACAATCTTTTTATACAAAACAGGTGTGTGTGCGTGTGTGCTTTTGAACAAATAGTGAAAACAACGTATATAGACCAGAACAATAACTCGTACATCATATGATACAATATCTTCTCTATTACTACTCCATGCATGTAGATAATAATATCAGTACAGGACAGTATACAAGTATTTTGGCCAAGAGTGTATAGTACATCTTACTGTAGTACGGTTAATGCATCATTAATTTTCTTGTTAGTTTGCTGTAAAGTACAAAGCTACACAACGGTCTATCTGTGATCTGCCAACTGAGGTATATCAAAACCTAATTTCTAGCGGCATAAGCCCATTAATATATCGCCAAATCACCTGGGAAAATTAATTTTCTGTTGGTTGCTCAGTGGTAATGTATTATCAGTTTGTTCTGTAGGTTGCTTAGTGGTAATGTATTATCAGTTTGTTCTGTAGGTTGTTTAGTAGTAATGTATTATCAGTTTGTTCTGTAGGTTGTTTAGTAGTAATGTATTATCAGTTTGTTCTGTAGGTTGTTTAGTAGTAATGTATTATCAGTTTGTTCTGTAGGTTGCTTAGTGGTAATGTATTATCAGTTTGTTCTGTAGGTTGCTTAGTGGTAATGTATTATCAGTTTGTTCTGTAGGTTGCTTAGTGGTAATGTATTATCAGTTTGTTGTGTTTAGTAGTATATCATCATTTGTTTTTTCCTAATTTATTAAGTGGCCATATATCGTAAGCTTCCTGTAGTGTATATAGTGGTCATGTATCATGAGTTTGTTATAATGTGTTTAATTTTATATGTAATCATCATTTTACTGTAGTGTAACCAGTTTTTTTTTAGTGTATTGAATACGTAAATGTCACCAGCATCACTTAGTATATTTAGTAGTTAAATGTCACCATTTTAGTGTGGAGTATTTAGTAATTATTCGCCATCAGTGTGATCATGAAGTAATGTAGAACTGAACTAAAGTAGAAGTTATTTACGTCTCTAACTTGATACAAAGTATAGTTCTTTTGGTGATGTAAGTAATTTTATTTTGTTTATAACTCGTGGCGCTGCACATGTCTTTTGTAGAGTTTGTACATTTTTTCTTTATGTATTATATATTTATTTTATTGTGGTTCGATTTATCTCAAAATACACATGTCTAAACAAAAAGTATGTTTAATGAAAATTCAATAAATCGTTTCAGCAGAAAAAAGTAAAATAATTCTAGTTTGATGTAAAAATTTGTGTTGGGAAATAGTTAAAGATTGCCATTTTCTATTTTATTTTTCTTACAGTGAAGATTCATTAAAACTGATGTATTTTAGGTCTTACTTACACGAGCTATGAAATATTCAAACGCTCTTGTTTAAAGATAATCATTTTGCTAAGCTTCCTGCTGAGAAGTGTTTAAAAAAGTGATGAAAATTACGAAATAGCGTGTCGTTACATCTCGTGATAAGTAGCCTCTGTTTCATCGAACTAATACTTATTTAACTGTATGTCCTCAGAACAAACTCTTAAATAACAGTGATTAGTTCATTTTGTTACTTCGCTAGTAGTTAAAACTACGGTTACCTCCGAGAAGCAGAAATTCCCCCATAGAAGGCTCTCATCAATAACAAGTAGAGGAACAATCCCCCCTCCCCTCCTTCAAGAATAGAAAAAATCTCACACTCGTAATTTAATGAATTTATTCATTTTGGGAGGCTTTGATTAGGACCGGATACTTCTGTAGATCCTACTACCATGATATTTTAGTAACTACGTAAATACCTAGGAGAGAGACATTTTCTAAGATAGCATGTGAAGTACTCCTGAAATAATGAAGCAACATGGTTTTAGAACGATTATTATTATTATCAGTTATTACAATTAGAACTCTTGAGTAGAACACGTCCATTTTGGTAGGTTCTACTTTTGACACACAGACGTCTGAAACGAGTTCCATAAACTTAATTAAGGAAACGTAAATCCTTTGTAAAAACCGAAAAGCTTCGAGAAAGTTCAACAATAATAGTAGTTACAAATGGAAACTACAATAATTGTGAGTAATACAAAGTGAATACCGAAAACTAATTTAATGATATAACATCAATCCGAAACTGATGTACAGTAAGAACTTAAATGACAGGAAGTGAAACTAATGGCGGTCATTACACTAAAACGGTTCATTATTATTATCTTAAACGACTTTCTTTAGACGGGTGAAAATTAAACGAGTGATTCAAATATGGAACGACTTTAAAATAGTATATGAATTGCTATAAAATTGTAAATTGCTCTGTCATTAGAAAATCTAAAATAGTTGTTAAACAGTTAATCAACCACTGATTCTTTTAACTTACCTTTTCCATCACTTCCAGTAGAGTGACTCGCAATGTTTAGCCTTCGAGTGATCAAAAGTTACTTAATCATTGAAAATGTATACAAACAGATACGGCAGCAAAGTTTAGGGTTTTGTGTTTAGAATTGTTAAATGTTTATAATATATACTCTTTTGGGAATACTATATTCGATTCACATACAAAATCTGTTTTTGATTTATTATAAATTCAAACCTTGTATACTGTTCTTGTTACACATTACATTTACACCACATTTTATGGTTTACTAATAAAAAAAATCATCCAAATAGTCACTAACAGGAACTTACGAAGGACTAGAAATGTTTCTGGATTCTGCAAGTCAGTTTTCTGTTTCATTTTGGCAACATGACAAAGAATTAGGCCATTTTAGAGAGAGGAAAACATAACAACATCTCATAACTTGGAATAATGTACAAAACACAACGTAGACAAATAGGATAATGCTGACAGAAATCGAAATTTCACTAATAAACTATTTTTACAAAGCAAACATTGCTCAGTGACAGAATATTACTGATAAATATATGAGCATCTGAAAAACATAGAAAATATGACACAATGAAGTGTCAAGAGTAAGAAATGACTCCACTTTATATTCCTTTTTCCCAGTAACGAACACAAGTATACATGTTGGAGACGAACTGTGATGTTTATTTTGCTGTCTGTTTTAGTCGACGTGTTATTAACACAGGCCTGTGAGTTTAAACTTTATAAAAGTTGTTTTGGGTTTAATAACAGATATTCAGCCACATGGATTTCGAAAATAATATTAATTTTTTTGCTCTGACGTAAGAATTATTTTACGAATCGAGAACAAAAGAACTCTTACTTAGACCAGATTATTATTTCGTGTACCACAATGCACATGTGTTTTATTATTATGTTTGTTAATAAAAATACAAACTAAAAAAACGGAAAGGTTGTTAATGTCAAACAAATAAGGATCCACACTCATCCTGATTTAGGTTTGTGAAATCTACGTCTTTTAGTATGTGAAGCACGTCTTATGATCTTTCTCTTTTGTATTGCGTTATAAAATCTCATGAAAAATCTGTACGTGATGGAGAAAAATGAATATCATGTTTCTATTTAGCTTACAGGAATTACCATAGAACTTGTAGACGTTTCAAGACAATAAAACTACCGAAGGCCTGTGTAATTACTGATATCACAATGCAAACAGAAGTGTTGTTATTTTCAAGGAGTTAATTAGGAAAGTTAAATGGAGTTGAAAATAGATAAAACGTGAACAAACTATTTATCGAAAAATTTAGCTTTGGATTAAGAATATTCTGAGGAATCGAGATGTGATTAGTCGTTGTATCATGAACTTCATTAATAAACTAATATTGTACACCGTCTAACAATAAATTATTAAAAAGCTGTGGCCAATTTGGTTTCGGAGAAGGAATATCGTTAGGAATCGATTATCGATTTAACTCTGGAATATAAATCTAATTTGGAATCTGTTATATTTAACACGGTAACACAGAGTTCGTTAAGAAACACGAGTCGATATAACTTTAAAGCATGTGCTTTTCCAGGAAACTGTAATCGATTAAGTGATATAAGATAAAGTCCACCGACTGAATAACGACGATTTAAATCATCGTAATATATAATTCACTGTGTAACTAAGCTTAAATTAAACACAGTCTAGAGTATGAGAGCTACTCCCTAACCTAATATCTTCAGATACCATGCAATTTGCGCAAATAGTCCTTGTGTGGTTTTGCGCGAAATTCAAACCAAACCATGCAGTTTCTCCAGCTTCCAGTTACCACGACAACCATTGTAAAACATAACATAATCCAAGGTTGGAGATACGTTCCATAATAAGTCCATTTACAAACTCCTACAAAACGTGCATTTCTAGTGTAGCGTGTCGTCTTTCTGAGCTAACGCCCACATGCTCATGAGCAGTGATGCTTCTTCAAACTCTCACTAGGTGATGCGACACGTCATGGGGTAGTTGTATGTTTGTATGTTCACATCTTGTTGTGTATTGTTTTGCTTTGAAAGCTAATACACTTAATTTTTACTAATTGTTTGCTGTAACGTAGCTACTTGCGACACAACTAGTTTACTTACTTCACTATATATATACAATCACGCACGGTTTGATTATTTTAAGGCAAAGACACATTGGGCTATCTGCTGTATCTATCATGGGAAATCGAACACCAGAGTTTAGCAATGAAAGTTCACAAACTTACGGCTGTCTTAAGGGAAGGGACATGAATCTACCGAACTTTACAAAACAAAATCTATGTTTTACAGTCTATGCTGCCCATAATACATTTCTTTTGGTTTTAATTTTATTTGTATATATATGTACTATTACAGATTTTCTTCTTTTTTACTGCTTAATTTCCACGCTGTTCATCTAAGTATAATAAACCGAAGTGTTTAAAATGTTTATTATAAAATAAGTCATTTCTCTCTCACGACATCACTCATAGGATGAACATTATTTCAACGAACATTTTAAAACTGTTATAAATATATTTTCTGAAACATTTTCACTGACATGACAGCTTTAGATTTGACAATTAAAAACAAACACCTGACAACGAATAGCGTCAGCTGTTCAACCTTCGAACGACTAAACATCATGTGGTCTTTACTTATCGGACCGGCAAGGTCAGATTTGTAATCTCAGAGTCGCGAGTTCGAATCCCCGTCCTACCAAACATGCTCGCCCTCTCCGCCGTGGGGGTGTTATAAAATCACAATCAATCCCACTATTCGAGAGTTGGCGGCGGGTGACGAAAACAAACTTCACATATCTCTAGTTTACGTACAGTGAAGTTATACATTCATAACACTTAGGGTTCTATGTCTTATAACGTTATAATAAAACAGTGTTTGTTTGTTTTAATTTCGTGCAAAGCTACTTAAGGGCTGTCTGCGCTAGCCGTCCCTAATTTAGCAGTGTAAGACTAAAAAAGGGAAGGCAGCTAGTTATCACCACCCACCGTCAACACTTGGGCTACTCTTTTACCAATGAATAATGGGATTGAACGTCACATTATAACGCCCCCACGAATGAATGGGCAAGCATGTTTATTACAATCGGGATTCGAACCCACTACACTCAAATTACGAGTCGCACGCCTTAATCCACCTTTCCATCCCGGGCCGTTAAAACAGTAAAAATACTATATATTACATTACGTAAACTACTCTCGGTTTTATTTGTATGACACCATTTTAATGTGCGGTTTTAATGATTTTGCTATTTGAAATGATAATTTGTTAGTTTTTACGCCTAAAAGCCATCGTTTTTGTTAAAATCACTTAACTTTACTTGTATGATCCATTAGTGACTTTTTTAAGTGAGACACTCTAAATTTACGCAGGAAAAGCAGATCGGTGAAAAGTAAAAGTAATGCCTTTCCATTTGTGTATATAAATCAGTTCTTGTATAAACTATGAACTGTGTAGTTAAGTTTCTTCTTGCAGCTAGTAAAAGAAACGGAAATGACGTGCTAATGGAATGCTAACTTTAAGGTTAAAAATGTAAACTGGATAGTTTGTGTAAGAGATAATGTATTAGTCTTACTGTAAGATGTTAAATGCATGTACATTATATATACATCCTGGCTTGAGTGTAATACAACTCAATTCTGGCTCAGATAATGTTTTATTGTGAAGAATGTTCGATAGTGATACGTTGAGACAAGAATAAAAAGACATGTCAATGTTATGCCTAGAAATATTTTGAGATTATTTCTATAGAGGGCATAGTCAACATAGTTCGATTTTCATGTATTTGAGAAGTGGTATTTTTAATTTAAAATATGCTACTCATTTTAAACTGTTAGCACTTTTAATTTAATCTTATTTGTTCTTTTATAAATGGTTATATCAGAGAAATAACAATAAACAACTTATTTGTAATTATTAGGGTTAAAAAGAATCCAAAATATGTCCGGCTGTCTAATATAAATCATTTACATATATTTTGCCAAAACAAATGTGTACAAACTCGCTATTTGTTTATGTAGTTGCTCCAATAAGTACAAAGACGTTCGTTGTCCGCTCAGACAGCGATAAGTCTATGGATTTAAAATACTAAAATCAGGGGTTCGATTACCATGCGTGAACACAGCAAATAGCCCAATGTGCCTTTGCTATGAGAAGAACACACAAAATAGAAAGATTTTCAAAAAAAGTTTGAATAACTGAGACATTCAGATACACCACAGTCATTTTCACAATTCACAGTTAAAATACTTATTTGTTGCTAATCTTAAAGTTATGCCATCTCTTATCTGAGTGTTGTCTGATTTGTTTTCAATTTCGCGCAAAGCTACACAAGGGCTATCTGCTCTAGCCGTCTCTAATTTAGCAGTGTAAGACCAATGGCCAACTCTTGAGCTACTTTTTTACTAACGAATAGTGGGATTGACAGTTATATTATAACTTCCACACGGCTGAAAGGGCAAGCATATTTGATATGACGGGGATTCGAAGCCGCGAGCCTCGAATTACGAGTCGAGTGCCTTAACCACCAGGCTATGCTGGGTGCTGTTAATCGAAAAGAATTGAAACCCTGCTTTTTGTCTCATAAGAAGCGCGGGATGTTGACTTAGGATTAGCTAAGCCTTTAATAGCTGAATACTGACCAAATATAAAAGTTCGATAAACTATTATGGTCCAATGTTTTCGATTACTGTAACGTATATTGGCGAATGACAAAGCTTTTAATTAATATAATAGTAAATACGCCTACTCGCCAGATGAAAAATTATGTTTCTTACGTTTCAATTTTAAGCTGTTATATTGCTATGTAATTAAGCCCTTAATAATGCTGATTCGGTTCGCAGAATAGCGGTATGTCATGTGGTAATTATCTAGTCTTAATGTCCTTCCGTTTTTAATCTCTCATAGTTTAGACTATTTGTAATCTTGGAACGTAAAGAAAACTATTTGTCATGGCCTTTCGCTGGAGAGCCTTGCTAATATTACTTATACACCTTTGTAATTTGTAAACGAGTGGTGAGTGTCGTACCGTGAAGTCGTAATACGGTTGTATCGATACATCGTCCGATACGACATGATTTATGTTTCTTCACGAAATTTGGCAAGCTTTCAGTAAACATTATAAGTCTTTTGTACATAAAAAATAAGAATTTCTAATAAACTATTGTTACTAAAAATTAATGATTTGATAAAGGATGATTAGTGTTAAGCAGTACATGTTTTCGTCCTTTCTTTTATCAAAAACATTACATACAAAGTAAAATAACAAATTAACTATAACAAAATGGATGGACAGATATTAAGTTTTTTATTTTACTTTTCTTGCCAGCTGCCATTTAGTTGACCAAACCTGAGAATTTAAAAACTCTAATGGGTGAACTATTTAAATAAGATAATGTTAATAATATAAATAATAAAATACAGACAAGACTTTGTAACAATCTGTTGTCAAACTTTTATATCTAGATATATATTCTATCATGGTATCAATATCTAGATATGTATTCTATCATGGTATCAATATCTAGATATGTATTCTATCATGGTATCAATATCTAGATATGTATTCTATCATGGTATCAATATCTAGATATGTATTCTATCATGGTATCAATATCTAGATGTGTATTCTATCATGATATCAACATCTAGATGTGTATTCTATCATGATATCAACATCTAGATATGTATTCTATCATGATATCAATATCTAGATATGCATCGTATCGACTACGACGACGAGATATGCACTCCTAGTAATGTAATTACGGTTAAAAGTGGACATTCGTTGAAACTAAAAAACTGTAATGGCTCTTTGGTACCTCTTTCACTAAAACAATACAAAAAGTCATTACAGTTTTTACTTCAGAATAAAAAACATCTATAAAGGTTACTGGAGGAATAACCTGTTTTTGTACATACTATACATACAAAACATGTTATCTAAGTAAGTATGATTTTGATCCACCCCGAGTCGCGCCAAACATGCTCGCCCTCTCAGCCGTGGGGACGTTATTATTAATTGACGGTCAATCCCACTATTCGTTGGTAAAAGAGTAGCCCAAGAGTTGGCGGTGGGTGGTGATGACTAGCTGCCTTCCCTCTGGTCTTACACTGCTACATTAGGGACGGCTAGCACAGATAGCCCTAGAGTAGCTTTGTGCGAAATTCCAAACAAAAACAAACTTTTGATCCACATGGACTAATGGTCAAATGAGTGATTTCAAGTTTCAGGCATAGCCAGTCCTAATTTAGGTCTACTGACCAGAGATTGTGTAACCAGTCACCAACAGCATCCCGCTGCCTATGCAGTTATTATTAACCGAATAGTTGGATTGACTGTCATATTTATAATTCGTCCATGGATATAAAAGCAAAATTTATTTAGCAGCATGTCGCATCTCGAATCTTAGAGGATTAACAGCGCAGCATGTAAATTCTAAGCCACGCCCGTATAATAAGTTAAAACACACTAAAGTCAGCTGGCTTATGCCTAAATAGTCTTAGAGCGGTCGAAGGCATTGAATTTTCTTTTGGTTTCTGTCTTTTACTCTTATTTTCTCCTTAGATCAAACACTTATGTGAATAATGTACGTTTATAATTGTTCTAAGAAAAAAATGCAATGAATTCTATTTGGAGATGCTTTGAACAGAGAAATGTCACCTCTTCCTCATTTATCACGTGCTATGACGTAGCTTGTGAAGTACTTCCGACGTATGTTCTGGGAAACGGTAGTTCGCAAAAGAGAAGACTCGCGTATGTGAAAATGAGGTCGATATATTCTACGCACAACTCAGGTATCTCAAACAAACTTGATACGATATAATAGAAATCGTAAAGGGGAAAATATGTTATTAGCAATAAGGCTTTAACAGTTGATATTTTATTATAAAAAGGAAGAGAAAACAAGTTGTTACTGATATGTACACCTAAAGCTCAGAAATCGTGATATCACATGTAACAGTGATACTATTATAATTAATTAGTTGGTGTTGATTGATAGATGACCGTGGTTCACCCTTGTCCTCAAGGTGCTACTTCTCCAGAGCTCAGCTATGTTGTCTAAGCACTCCTTTTTTTAACCATAAGAGTAGGAAGTAATAAAATATTAGTAAGGCTACAATCGCAAAGGTATTTATGTGAGGGGGTGAGAACGTAGGATATTTGGTTATGGAGCTAATTTTGTTGTTGGTTTGTTGTTAATTTTCACGCAAAGCTACACGAGGGCTATCTGCACTAGCCATTCCTACTTTAGCAGTGTAAAACTAGTGGGAAGACAGCCAGTCATCACCACCCACCGTTAACTCTTGGGCTACTCTTTTACCAACGATTCGTGGGATTTACTGTAAAATTATAAAGCCCCACGACTGAAAGGGCGTGACAGGGATTCGAGCCCGTGACCCTGAAATTTCCAGTCGAGCACTCTAACAGGGCCTAATTTATTTTTAATGTAATACCTACTTATAAATAAAGTAATTTTGTTCAGTTGTTTTGTACTGTAGTTTGGATTCTTCAAAGTAATAGAATGAGATAATATATAAACGAGCGGACATAGTGACTAAGCCAGTAGGTTCTCACCTATAAGCTTTAACACAGGAAACAGTCCACTTAGCATAGGGAGTAACTCTTTATTTTTGTGACGTAGTATCTGGTTGATCTAAAATGATAGCCTTCACAAAGAGCAGTTATGATGTGATGACTTGTTTGATTTACTGAAGCCCTTTGTGGTAAGACAAGTTATGACTTAAAGGAGTTTATACAGAAAGTGAATCTCTTTATGGTAAAGTAGGTTACGACTTAAAGCAATTTAGTGGGATCCTTTATGGAAAAATATATCTTGTTGCTGGAAACAAGAACTAACTCGAACGATGGTTCAATTTCTCAAACTATGTCACAGATTTCTGTGATAGTTAAAATAGGGTTTTAAACAACAAATGTTTACTTAGGTTTATTTGAGATCAGAATAAGGCGGTTCTGTACGTCACCCTTAGCTCCACTAAAGTTATAAATGGGGAGAATTCAATATATCTCTTTATACGACTAAAGGTTGTAATTTTGAATCCCGTAGTCTGAAATACCTGTAAAAGACACCTATTACGTGTTAAAGGTCTCTGACAGTGTCCTGTTTGGTCTCATCAGAGTGGAGTAGCAGGACAGAACATACAAAATATTCTAAAGGCCAACGAGCTCAACGTGAGATAATTTCTGTGGGAAATGCCTCCAAATCAATCATTTTGAATCTAAAATATTGTGTTCGGCCTTGCTGAAACCAACCCTTGTTATGTCTTGCGAGACAAATTTATGGAGTTATATCATTCGGTTTGAAAAGTTTGTTTGTTTTTGAATTTCGCACAAAACTACTCGAGAGCTATTTGTGCTATCCGTCCCTATTTTGTAGTGTAAGACTAGAGGGAAGGCAGCTAGTCATCACCATCCACCGCCAACTCTTGGGCTACTCTTTTACCAACGAATAGTGGGATTGACCGTAACATTATAACGCAAACACGGCTGAAAGGCCAAGCATTTTTGGCGCGACGGGGATGTGAATCCGCGACCTTAAGATTACGAGTCGCACGCCTTAACACGCTTGTCCAGGCTGGGCCCCGGCTTGAAGGGATAATTAAAAAAAAAACTTAGGTATTTGGATTTGTATCACTTTACGATTTTGGCCAGGTGGTTTAAGGCGTGCGACTCGTAATCTGAGGGTTGCGGATTCGCATCCCCGTCGCACCAAACATGCTTGCCATTTCAGCCGTGGGGGCGTTATAATGTTACGGTTAGTCCCACTATTCGTTGGTAAAAGAGTAACCCAAGAGTTGTCGGTGGGTGGTGATGAATAGCTACCTTCCCTCTAGTCTTAGACTGCTAGATTAGGGACGGCTAGCGCAGATAACCCTCGAGTAGCTTTGCGTGAAATTCAAAAACACACAAAAAACATTTTATGCATGAAAAGTCAAACAAAAGTTGCAAAGGTAAAAAACTGACTTAAAGATTGATGGTTGATAAGTAGTTTTGGGTAAAGTTATTGTGTTACGTTTAGTCTCTATCCAATGAAGGTACAGAACCCGAATTTATAACCGCACGCAAGAGAAAAAGCCTTCTGTATCAGTTTTTAAGCTTCCAGTGGTGCTGATGGCCCGTTTGTAGTCCGTCCTTCGCGTCAGATTTCTTGTTGTACAGAAGTACTTCCTTGAAGACGAGAACATGTAGGTGTTCGATGTGCTTACGTTAAACGTTGATATTTAGAACTTCACCGATGATCTGGAAGATGTGAACTTTCTGAATTCGTATTGACTGATTCGATATATGCCAGTTTTTAAACTCGTGAGAACGACTCGTTCTATCTTTATGAAGATTTTTGAAACGCATTCCTGCGTGTGTTGAAAGTTTCCACCCTATGTGATGGCTCAGATCTGCGTTTTAAATTCCCCTAGTAAGTAAAGAAAAGATGAAAACTTGAGATATATGGGCAGGAACAGGGTGACAGTAAAGTACTGTGGTAAACATGGCAGACCTACTCTTGTTTAACCATCTGTGATTGTGCTGAGATTGGGAGTACTCTTTCTTGCACTTGTATATTGTTTTCCTTTAGTAACTTGTTTTCCAGCCAGGGACTTCACACACACACCATGACAAGAATTACTCTTGAACACAGAAGCTGAGTTTTCACGAAGATATATTATGGAGGTCAGCTGGATGTGATGGAGTAGAAATTAAAGTGTAGGTTGTTTGTTTCAAATGGTTATATCTTAAGATCAAAATGGCTGGTTTCTTGACATCCTGGGCTTAAAGGATTATACTTTTGGTTCAATGGAGTATCCATTGTTGGTTAACCACAACATCTAACATCAAAATCAGTTTGTTCGAGAATTATTACTACTAATTTATCTGTGTGTAAAGACATGCATTAACCGTGTATATGTAGACATAGCAAATCGAGAGTAGTATTACTTGTACAATACCATCGATATGTTTTTCCTTCTGGTACAACAATTTAAGATTTATATCGGAGGTTGATAATTATTATGGGGTGTTCTTTTATTGTTTCTTGAATGGTACACCCTTTTAGGTACAGTAAATTTAGATTAAATTTTTCAACCATTAATTAATTAAACAATTTGTCCTTATGTATACAATAATAATTTGAAAAGAAAAATTTTAAGGTCTTCAAAATGTAATGAATTATAAGTGACTTGAATGTGTTATTTACTTAGGGTGCCCCTTATTGCATAAATGGTTCTCATGAAATATATATATAATAAAATACCTGAATATTAGACTCTTCTGTTTTTTATCTTCTTTACTAATTTTTCGGACGGCTGTAGTGACTTCAAAGGTGACTTTTTCAGGATGGAATTTTAGAAATAATCTTTAAAATAAAATTCAAATATGGAACCAAATATAAATAAGTTAAATATTCAGGAAAATTAAGTTTATCTTTTGATAGATGAATACAGAAAGAATAATGAATGGAATGCATGACAAAAAAAAGATACGGCTAACAACAACAGCTATTAAAGTTTTATTGGAAGGGATTCACGTAGAAAACTGATTCTTGGAAAGAAATTATAATGTACAGAAGTGAGTAGACGAATAAAACAGAATTTTACAGTATTTTGTGTGATTTAAACAGCACTATAAGAGATTTTCTGATGAAAAAAGAAAAATTACATTTTGAAGAAGTTTAAAAACCGAAAATTAACTGAAATCGTCTGAAACAATTGATAAAGTTATTTCAAATAAGGAATAGCAAATGAAAACAAGATTAGAAAAAGAAAAAGAATCGAATCTCTGAATGGAAAATTAAAAGAAAAATTTAACATAAATTGATTAGAAAATTTGAAATGTATTTGCTAAAACGATGAAAAATAAATATATGTTTGAGTAGTTCATAGAAGGAGAATTATTTAAGTAGATTGAAAGACAAAAGAAGTGATTTTTTGTTGTTGTTGTTTAGAATTAAGCACAAAGCTGCACAATGGGCTATCTGTGCTCTGCCCACCACGGGTATCGAAACCCGGATTTTAGCGTGTAAGTCCGCAGACATACTGCTGAGCCACTGGGGGGCCAAAAGAAGTGAAGAAAAATGGCAACAAAAGGAAATGCGGTTCATACAACAATTAAAAATGGAGAAAATTCAGAGAGAAGAAAGAAAGCTATTACACATCGAGTTGAAGGTTATGCAGATATTGAAAATGTAGAAGGAGAAAATAATCTACAGGGTGTCCCAGAAGTCGCGCACCATATAAATTTTTATGTTAATACATATGAATAACAATTTTATTGATAATAATCATAACAGATGCTCAAACTGTTCACCCTCTGCTTTGATACATTCATCAATTCTCTTTATAAAACTGTCTTGTATTGTTAGTTTTTCACCCATATCTGGAACATAAAAAACAAATCATTATTATATGTACGTATGGTGCGCGACTTCTGGGACACCCTGTATATTACCATGTAAGCAAATGGATAAAAAATAGCAAATACAGTAACAACACTAAATGGAATCCTATAGGTGCTATTATAGAAGATAAATATGTCCAGTCAAGTAAAGATAAGAAAAATAATATTTACTGAGAGAAGCTTCAATAGGATGAAAGGCATATGATATGGAAGAAGAAAATATAGAGTGTACGAAAGAATTGTGTATTTTAATAGAATAATTAGAGTTTCTAGAAATGTTTAGATAAACAGTAGGAGAATATTTTGAAAATTTGTAACTTAACAGAAATTAATTTACTAGAAATGGAATACGATTATCAGTGAAAAGTTCAACATTTACTCCCACAAATAAACTTAATAAAATACAACTAGCAGAAGATGTAATTACTTCTATAGGAAATTAAGACTTAAGAATATTTTTATGAAGTTTCAAATAATGATGAATCGTTAACGAAAAGGAAATCAAATTTTGAACTTGTTCAAGGAATAAACCTTGAGCTACAGTTAATTCACCCAAAAAGTGAATTATATTTTATTAATGAAAAACAAGGAAACGATAATTTAACATTAAAGGAACGGAAATAACTCAAGAAATTTAGAAATTCTAATTTGGTATTTCAGAAAGCGGATAAAATGAAATTCGGGTAATAATGATCAACAGTTTTATAATCAAGTAGATTAAGATCATTTAATGGATACAGAGGTTTATGAGAGGTTTAAATAAATTAAAATATATAAATTTGATAAAAGAATAATTTAAAAACATTGTTAAAGAATATAAGCTGAGGCTAACAAAAATATGTTATTTTTATGTAATTCAGAAATTGGGTGCTCTTTTGCACTTCCGAAGTCCTATAAAACAAAATAGAGTAATGAATTATTGCTTAAAACAAGAAGTGAGTATATTTATTTTGGAAAATCTTTCAATACTTCAAACGGCCCAACTGTAAGAGGTAATAAAAATATTGAATATTTAATTTGCATAAAGAATATATGACTAAAATAGGGATGATTTTGAACTTTCTAAAATTGCCAAAAAATTAGAGGAAAATCAAAATTTTATTTCTTTAGATGTAGTAATTCTGTATCCAATTAATGAAAGTGATTTTGGACTTAAATCTGTGGAATGTTTGGTTTATAATTATTAGAAATACATTTATCTAACTTATAATAATTGTTTTTGTGTTTTTAAACAAGCATAAAGCTACACAATGGGCTATCTGGGCTCTGCTTACCACGGGTATCGAAACCCCCTTTTTAGCGTTGTAAGTTTGTAGACATACCGCTGAGCCATTGGGAGACACTTGCAATAAAGGTTATATATAGAGAGGTTCGGATATAGTCTTAAAATTATTTTGTTACTTAAGAAGAACAGTTTTTTTCATAAAATGTTTAATACAGCAGTCGGTAAAAAAGTTGCATCAACTTATGTTAATATCGAATTACAACTGTTATATGTATTACCTAATTATTTAAAAGATAATTTTATAGTTCACATAAATTTTTTTAATATTTTTAAACAACTGTTTTGCAATGTGGAAAGATACTCAATATATCAATAAATTTGTCGGGATTTTAAATTCGAGAATCAAGGAGATTCAGTTAATCGTTGGAAGATATAATAAAGCCATTTCTTTTTTAAATCTATTGGTAAATGTTTCACCTAGAAAAGAGATCGTAAGCGACATTTCAAGCTCAAATCAATATTTTTTTTTGTTTTGTTATCATCCCAAATAAATAAAAATTAATATATATTATATCGTTTAGTTTCTAATGAAGAAATTATTAGAAATAAAAATACATTTTAAGAGGTTTGGAAATTGCTAAGGATAATTAACTTTTGAAATATGAAACACTTAAACAGACAGGTTAGTAAGCCTAAAGGGAATACTATACTTTAAAGACTTATTGTCCAAATATACATATTAATATTTCATTTAGTAATACAAAGCCGCAACAAATATTTGATAAAAATATATTTAAAGGTAATAGGTTTATTTTATCAAGAACACAATCTAAAAATGTCTATAGATTCTTTGATATACGTAAAGGAAAGTATTTTTAGTTGTGAGAGAGAGAAGTGTGTTCTACATAACTTAGGTTACA
Organism: Carcinoscorpius rotundicauda; assembly: GCA_011833715.1. Lineage (NCBI taxonomy): Eukaryota > Metazoa > Arthropoda > Merostomata > Xiphosura > Limulidae > Carcinoscorpius > Carcinoscorpius rotundicauda. The sequence continues at coordinate 58,336,354 of CM022395.1, forward strand.
TGAAACTAGTAAAATCAGAAAGGAAAAATGATAAAGATATATTGTTTTCATTAATAATTCATTGAGAAGCAATTCTCATTAGGGAATATAGTTTTAATAATCAGTGAACTATGATGAATTCTCTGTTGGTAATTGTAAAACCCTAGAAACTATTAGTTGAAAATCAGTTTTTGAATATTTTTTGTGATGGGTTCTCTGTTAGTTTATATTCTGAAGAATAGAAATCGATGGAAGAAATTAACAAAAGAGAAAAATTACAAACGAGTCTAATATTACTGTTTTATTGTGCGTATCTACAAGTCCACCTTGTTTGTGTTTTGGTCATACTTATGTACCAGCATATATATAGGCACAAACATAATTCTTTGGTACATGGTAGAACGTTAGATTTCGTAGCTGGTAAGGAATCCTTCTGGTACCAAAATATACTTCTTAAATTTCAGTTGTGAGTACTCATAATATCTCTAAGCGTGCATGATGAATGCTGCTGAGTATCTGTCTTTTAACTAGTTAGTAGTTTAAAATTAGGTACTACAGCAGAGAGTGGCTTTATCACAAATACACAAGTCCAGATTTCTGTTTTCTCTCTCTCTGCATCATGTAATTTTGGAAATGTTGAGATCGAAAATATCGCTAAATAGCGATGATAAATAATTGATGAAACAATGAATCAAAAGAATTGTAAGTAAGAATGTTATATTTAGTTAGCGATATTCATTATTTTCTCCTCCTGGGTTGATCTTTAGTTCTGACATATGTAGCTAACTTGTTTTATCAGAAATTAATATAAATAGTTTTAATATTTCATGCGTTCTTATATCTAAAGCTTATAATAATAAATAGCAAATACATACTTGTGTTTTAGTGAAGATAGCATTTCTCGAAGGTTTTGCATGGCCAAGTGGTTAGGGCGTTTAACTTGTAATTTCAGGGTCGCGGGATGGAATCCCTGTCACACCGAACATGGCCACCCTTTCAGGCGATATAATGTGAGGATCCCTTTGCACGATTCGTTGGTTAAAGAGTAGACTAAGAGTTAGTGGTGGGCGATGATGACTAACTGCTTTTCTTCTAGTCCTACAATGCTAAATTAGGGACGACTAGAGCAGATAGCCCTCGTGCGGCTACACGCGAAATTCTAAAAAAACAAATCAAACAAATATCTAATGATACAATTCGGTTTTGTGTGCGAAACAAAGGTCTTAATTATCTAACTTTATCTACCTCAAGCATTCGTTAAAGAGAGATTTTGATATATCATCATTTAATAGCTGTAATATGAACTATAACTTAATATCCTTATAATCAATATAAAATCCACTCTGTTATGAAATGGTGGTAAAGACTCGACTCCGTATTCTTGATAAAATAAAATTGGTTTATTGTTTTATTATTATTACACAAGTTCCTACTTTTCATGTTTAAAATAGTTACATTGAATGATGTCTCGAGACGGTCTGTCAATATTAACTATGTTATTGTGTTGTGGTAAATAACCTCTTTGAAAGAATCACGTGACTTCAGGCTTAAAGCGATTCACATTTCACTGTTCGTACTACAGCTGGAGCTTATGCGTTGTTATACGAGCGTGAATAGTTAAGCAACTTGTTTAAGCTCCTAAATTTACATCTGAGACTGAGAACAGTTACTTTAATGTTTTCTACTAAGTTTGTTTTTTTCGAATTGCAAATACATAAGAAGAGCTAACTACAAGTAATAAAAATATTTTGACATAAATATTTCCAGATTAGGCTTAAATAGATTCCTCAGTAGTACAACACGAACATTTGAAATTTGCTTTACACCATTTGAAAGATATGTGCAAAAAATTATCATCAACAATTTCGGATTTACAGTGCTAAAATCAGGGGTTCGATTCTTCTCGGTGGACTCAGAGATTCCGATATGGCTTTGTTATAAGAAAACACACACACATCAACAATACACCCTTCATAGAGCTGTTCTACAACATAAAAACAAATGTGTGCCCATTTTTTTATTTTCCTTTGAAATTTGTGTGTGAAGTATGAAATATTAGACTTTTATTTTATTGGTTGTGTATTTTACTGGTGATATTCAACGTAGTCAGTTCAATCCTCGTTTGGTTTGGCATGGCAATGTGGTTGAGGCACTCGACTCGAAATCTAAGGGTCCTGGGCTCAAATTCCCTTGACACCAATCATGCTGGATCTTTCAGCCCTGGGGACGTTATAATGTGTCGTACAATCCCACTATTCGTTGGTAAAAGAATACCCTAAGAGTTTGCGATGGGTGGTGATGGCTAGCTGCCTTCACTGCTAAATTAGGGACGACTAGCGCAGATATCCCTCATGTAGCTTTGCGCGAAATTCCACAAACAAACAGTGCTTAAATTCTTTCATTTTACAGTATAGAAACCACAACTGATGAAAGAGTTAAAAAATAACTGTAAGGATATTTCAGGCGTACATTGTGTAAAATGTTATTTTATTAGCATGTTTTTAAAGAGATGGCATGAAATTTTGGTTGAATTTAATGATTAGAAAAACGTATAGCGATGTTTGTATGGGGAGAAGTTCAAAGTCGATCGATCTTTACCTGAATGTGATCTTTTACAGTGAACTAACTTAGCGAGGAAAGAAATCGATATTAGCGACATCAAACTGTGTAGAAAGATGCAAATTATTACTGGATGGAAATCCAGTTTTATACTGCTTTGTATCTTAAACACATTAACGTAAACTGTTCTAAAGTGTAGTACTTCGAACTGTGAAGAAAATATATTTTTAAGTTCGAAAGTGTGATACTAATAACTTGGCAGAGGCTTCAATGAATAAAGACTTATTTTGAGCTATAAGGTTTGAGTTCTGTACTTAAGAAGGATGAATGCTACCAGGGATTCAGAGTTTTGTAGTCGGCTTGGAAACCGTTTCATGCCTTTTTAGGTTCTGTAAAGATCCCATTTTAAATAATTTAATAATAGTTAAAATAAGAATATTAACTGTGGTTAACGTCTTTGTTGACTAGGATTTTAAAACTGTAAGTCTTGGATTTTCTCTACACGGATATCGTATATATTTTATACACGGTTGGCCAGCTCGATAGCCAGTTTCAATTTTTCAATAGAAAAACGTCTATATTTTTCATATCTGACAAAAGGAAAAGAAAGGAAAAATTCTGAACATAACACGTGTTTGTGTGTTTGAATCCTATACATAATAATTATCACAAGAATAGTTGATAATAACCACCTGATAATTTCCCTTGAATCTTCTTTACGCTGTATTTATAAACAGTATATATATGATACAAATATAAGAATAATACAAAAAGAAACATCATTAAAAACGCGATCAAAGAAAGACCTCATGAGTACAACGAAGTGTCGCTATGGAAACTGTAAAACAATAAAGGACTAACAAATATTTATTTTTGTTAAAAGTTTGTAACGAACAACTCTACTCAGTAAAACTTCTTCAGGGACTAGACTAGCCTTCACTTAAAGTTAAAACTGATATTGAAATACGTGATATTAATAAACGTATTACGCATACGATGAAAATAGCACAGTTCAATTGTAAATATTAATACTTTATTACATTTTTACTTCTTGTGCATTTTTATCCATTCATTTTAACTTAATTATTAATAACAAATGAGTCACTCTTTTAAACATAGTATGTCCGCTGTTATGAGATAAATGTTTATTTGTGTTTTATTATAGCAAAGCCACAGTGGGCTATCTGCTGAGCCCACCGAGAGGAATCGAACCGCTGATTTTAGTATTGTAAATCTATAGACTTACCACTGTACCAGCAGGGGACACTTGGACGGCCTATTTCAGTCTGGATGAATCAAAACAAACTTATTCTAAAACGCCAAAAAGTTGGTGCAATTGATCCTAATACACATTTCATGATGAATAATGTTCAAACTTGCGTATCATCATTTGTTAGTTTGAGTGCATGTTGAGAATGTGAGTTCGATAATATATGACTTGCGATGTTTTAACGGAAAAACACGATCTACACTTTGCACTGTAGGTGACAATCAGAACTCATTATTCGTTGAATCGAACTAAGAATACAACACTCTATTAGTGAGTGCTGTTGACAATTTATCTTTCAGCTCAAAATTAAGAACGGCTGTGCGTGGAGAGTCCTCTGTGTAGTTGTATGCGAACTTCTGAAGCAAAGAAACGCAAAACTATTGAAAAAAATATTTGAACTGAACCTATGTAATCAGTCGACACCAGTGTATTTAAAAATGAGATTTTATACCCCTAAGTGCATTTTGCCTTTCAGTTCACAGATATCGAGTCATTCATTTTATTAGGGCTGGCCTTTAAATAGTCTTGTGGAATGATTTCGTTTTCATTAACAGCGTGAATATTTTTATACCCAAAATTAACCATAAGACGAAGCTAATTTATTTCGTGACATATCTGTGTTTCTGTTTTTTGATGTTAACTGAAGGACTGTAGCTGTCGTAAATATAACGACTACAAGTCGTTGTTGTTTTTGACAAGTGACAAATTTAGGAAAGATATTATAAATACCATTATTTGTTCTGTTATAAGATGATATCTAACTGAAAAGTTTTGGATAATTTAGCATTTTATCGTATAACGTCATTCAATCTAAATGTTTTGGTTTGTTTGTTTTTGTAATTAAGTACAAACCTGCACAATGGGCTATCTGTCCACTACGGGTAGCGAAACCCGGTGTCTAGCAGTATGAATTCGCATACATACAAACGTTTGTTTGTTTTTTGGAATTTCGCACAAAGCTACTCGAGGGCTATCTGTGCTAGCCGTCCCTAATTTAACAGTGTAATACTAGAGGGAAGGCAGCTAGTCATCACCACCCACTGCCAACTCTTGGGCTACTCTTTTACCAACGAAAAGTGGGATTGACCGTAACATTATACACCCCCATGGCTGGGAGGGCGAGCATGTTTAGCACGACGTGGGCGCGAATCCGCGACCCTCGGATTACGAGTCGCACGCCTTACGCGCTCGGTCATGCCAGGCCCGGGGCGAAACGTTTTGAATAATTTATCATGTGACCGAGTGATAAAACTGAAACTCAACGCTTGAGATTGGGCGTGGCCCTGTGATTAACAATCCTGGACTGTGAATCAGAGGAATCATTACTTCCATTGAAGTAATGAAGAAGCTTACTGGAAACACGTGAACAGTAACAGTTTTTGTCCCATCTCTCGATAAGAAAATGTTAGCCCAAGAAAGGGTGATACGTGTTCCCCTTAAACTATTGTTTCAGAATTTAGAGCCGCTATAAATGATTATCTGCCTTTTTTCTAAACTAATATTTCAAAATTAGGAGAGCTACTCGTGAATATGTTCCTTCCATTTAGACTATTATTTTAAAATTAGGGGCGGCTGTACGCGAATAAACCTTCAGTAACTTTGTGTAAAAATTCAGTAAACAAACAAGAAACGTTAACGTGAGACTGTTTATTGGCTACTGAAGTGTCTAATACACTTCCAGTTTAGACATATTGCCGAGGATCATCAGTTGAATCTTTGAGGTAGCTCGTTTTATACCTACCTTTGCTGAAGGAGATCTTGAGTTATTAATAATTTATATTAAGCGCGACATTAAAGAGAGCCGCAGGCCAGTCCCTTTTAGTACGTATCTAAATATAGCAATTTTCTAACAACTTCATTACTTATTTACATGTTTCTAACGTGCCATTGTTTTTAGAACCCTTTCATCTCCAAGACGCTGATGTTAAATATACATTAAGCGCTTGTGGAGTGAGTTTACCTATCAGCTTGTTAATTAGCGATTCGCTGCCTATTAATTTATAACGGGAAGCTGACAATCATTCGTTTTCTTAAAGTAGTAGTAATAGTAGTAGTAGAAAGTTCATATATTTTGTGGTATTTAATAATTATATTGTTTGTCATATCTAAACATTATGTGAAAAGTACATCAGTATGAACTGGTAGGGGCTAGGCGATTACGGCGCTCGACTCCCAATCTGAGGGTCATGGGCTCGGATTCCCGTCACACCAAACATGTTACCCCTTTCAGCCGTGGGGGCGTTATTATGTGACGGTCAATCTCACCGTGTACCTTCAGGCGAAATTCAAATAAAACAAACAAATATATGGGCAGTATCTGTCTGAAGAATTAAAGTGTATTATATAACACTGATAGGCAGGTTTCCTTTCACTCATAAGATAGATTTACTAATTTGTTTTTATATTTCGATATTCCGCCATTTTTAATGATTTAAAGTTAATTCAAATAAAATAACATTAACAATAAGTAATTTATGTTAGAAATAATATATTATTAAACTTTCCGATAATTATAACATGTAAATGACAAATATTATTGATAGTAATTACAATTCAGTTATTTAACCTCGTTCACACCATAACAGTTGTTGCTGATATAACAGATGATACAAATAGTAGCTGGACCAATCTTCTATCTGTCGTATGTCAGATGGCATAGCGAATCCCGATATTAAGCAAAATGCCTCTTCGGCAATAGATATGGCAGATGTAGAATGGTTGACATGTTATTCTTTGCGTTCAGTAATTAGTTCTTAGAATTATGAGGCACATGGGTTCTTTAAATCGGTTTAACATAACTCTACGAATATTTTGCTCAAATATATATATCGGGTTTCGAATAAAAAATATGTCGAAATAGAAGTTAAACTTAGACTTGTATACGTATACACTATAACAAAATATCGAGGGTCGCCGGTTCAAATCCCTGTCGCACCAAACATGCTCTTTCAGCCGTGAGGGCGTTATAAAGTGACGGTCAATCCCACTGTTCGTCGGTAAAAGAGTAGCACAAGTAATTGCGGTGGGTGGTGATGACAAGCTGCCTTCTCTCTAGTCTTACACTGTTAAATTAGGGACGGCTGGCGCAGATAGCCCTCGTATAGCTTTGCGCGAAATTCAAACCAAATCGCTTATGCTGATCATTTCAGTTTCGTTTATCATATTAATTTTACCTGTTGGAGGCTGGTGGAAGTTTCTCACTGATCTAAGTCTAATAAGGTATTGTAAACCAGATGAACAAAGAGATAATTAGCTGTTAGTTTTATTGTATACAGATCTGTAAACCAAAGGTTGCGGTTATACCTAATAGCTTGGAGAAAGTTGTAGAAAGGGAACTTTGCTACGTATTGACAAATATCTTGTCAAATGACGATCAGAAATTGCCAGGATTATCCAATAAACTTCAAGGCAGCAACTGTGACTCTTAACTAAACACAGTAACCACTTAACACGAATCCAGCTTAAGATCAAGAACACCTGATTTAACTTGTGATTGACTGTATGGCTCATTTGCGATTCTTTTGAGATCTCTATAATATAAATGACATCAGTTTCGTTACATGCTTATATTTTTTATAGATACATGTTGATGATTCTTCGCTGGATAGCCACAGTTGTATGATATACTTCGTGCAAAGTTGATGAAAATGATCATTTTGGGTTGTGGCTGTGGAAAAGTTAAGCATCACTTTGAAAATATTTGCATCTCTTATTACACTTCTTTTTAGCCTAAATGGCCTTTGATGATATACTGATAATAAGTTCAGTTTGGTGTTTGATGATTCACCGACATTAGATTCAGTTGTGTCACCTTTCAAGGACGAAATTGAATCACACTTTGTCTTGATGAAGGATTATTCCTAGTGATTAATCCACAGGATACTGACGAGCTATATTAAACTATTATTTGTCCTAATGAAGGATTATTTTCTGTGATATACTCGCAGGATACTGATGGTCTAGGTTAGACCAATATTTATCCTAATGAAGGATTATTCCTGGTGGTTAACCCACAGGATACTGAAGATTTAGGCTAGATTAATTTTTTGTCCTGATGAAGGATTATTCACAGTAATGTACCCCCAGAACTGATGGCCTAGTCAGCTTGAAGAAGAAATAATGAAGGATATAAATCGTGAATCAAGAAATCCCGACCTAAATCTCATTGAAGACCACTGGGATCTTCTATCACACGAAGTCGTTGCTGTGTAATGAATGGGGAGGATACCCCTTCCCCATGATATACAGTGGAACCCCTCTAAAGCAGCCACCTTCGGGACTGAGACAAACTAGCCTGAATAGAGGGGTTCCACTATATTATTGATTATGTAAACAAAATGGGAATGTAATTGAATTATTGCTTTCAAGGGGTGACCGAATCTAAAGGGTGGCCGCTTAGAGGGGTTTCACTGTATATCATTCAGGGATGAGATATATGCCTCGGTTATTTGTTTTAAATTTCTCGCAAACCTGCTCGAGGGATATGGGCGATAGCCGATACTACTGTAGAGTGATAGATCAGAGAAGAGAAAGCAGCTAAACAACGTAACCACCGTCAACTCTGGAGGTACTCGTTACCAGTGAAAAATAGATTAACCGTTACTTTATAACTCCCACCATGGATGAAAAGGGTTAGGATGCTTAGTGACAGGTTTCAACTCGTGGCCTGTAAACTGCAAGGGGAGCGTCCTAATCATCAAGCTATGCTGGGCCTGATATATGTCTCGTGGGAACAGATTCTGAGTAGCACATACTCATTACTCAGCATTACTTTGTCTCCTTGCCAGTTTTAGTTTTTTCATATAAATTCAGTAAGGCTTTAACTCTTAACATTTTACCTTTAAAGATAATCATGTTCCACGAGCAATAACTAATGGTATAAACTCAATACCTCTTATTCGTTTACTGTATTCAGTTAGCATATAATGAATTTCTTTTCTATATTTAACTGTAAACTCTTACACATTCAGTTTTTTACTTTTTATATGTACCTGCTGAGCAGTGTACTCATTCATATAAAACATTTTGCACCAACACTAATTTTATATGAATTATCAAACAAAGTGGAAAATGCTAGTGCAATACACTTACCTAAGCCATATTTTAGTTGATATGACGCTTTTCTCACATACGTTTTTAGGCGGTCGTTTCTAGAGTCAGCTTGTAGTAAAGTTAATATGTGTGCATATAACTCTGATCGAAACTTGTATATTTAATGCTGTTATTCTTGTTTAATGCTGAAAAAAATCTTCTTCTCTACTTTCAGAAAGGTTTAGAAATACATCTCAGCTGAATCAGTGGCGGGTTCTTTGGCTGTACAAACACTTTTACCCTACATAAGTTTGGAATTATCTTTATTCAACTGGTTAGAATTTTAATTTTGTGTGATTGTTTTCATCATGACGTCTTTATAAAATGCTGTCTTTTTCGAACGACATATTAATTTGAGTTAACTTTTGTCTTCTAATGTGAACTTTGTATCGAGGGCCTAACAAAAAAAATCATTAATTTTACGGGTGAAAACTATTTTTATTAATACCGGAGTTTTAGTTTTGTAAACCCATAAAATTTTCGGAATTGTTTTCATGGTGTCAAAATAATTTTCACCATATCTTACAAAATTTCGGTTTTTCTTAATTTTGTAGACAATAACATAGTTTCCATTAGTTTCAGCCAAAGAGACATAAATCTTACCTGACGTTGTCATTGTATAATAGGTAAATTTGAATTTTAGGGCGGAAGGTAGTAGTGTCTGTTCGTGTTTAAAGAGTTACAAAAAAGTTTCCTGTTTAATGAAACTCGCATTAAAACTTGGAAGTTTCTTCAAGAAAAACAAGTTTATAATGTTATGTTTCACACTAAAATCATTGTGTTTACTACACAGATTCAAAAGTAATTCAAAGTTAACAACGAACTTTAAAAATATGTTGGCCTTGATTTCAGTAAGTTCCTTCAGCTGTTTTCCGATAAATACAAATTCAAAATTAGCTCATATGGGCTTCATGTAGTCTTAACCCTGTTCACACACAAAAATCTGCAAACGTCAACACCGTACTCTTATTATCAATATAACCACACAGTGGATTATCAAACACAACACGTATTGTTAGTGTTAGGGTTAATAAATTTTTGAAACACACTCTTGGAAACGAACACCGCCATGTCTCTCTTGTTACTACATTAGAGGGTTAATTCTATAGTTTGCTTCAAAGGGCATTAAAATAAAATTACTAAACATCTAAACAAAAAGAAAACGGAAATCTCCCTGTAGTTGTCTCTGTCGGAAAAACGAAGAAGTCTTAATCATTGCATCTCACGAAAGCACGAATGAAATATTTATTTAATTTGACTTTGAGCAACTCGTAATTATTGTATCTCATGAAAATCATTGTTTTTTTCCTGGACGCACGAAAGATCCTTGTTATTCTATATCTCGGAATAAAAACCCCACAAAAATCTGTTTCGTTATATCTCTGGTCAAAGTACAAAACTTTTAATAATTGTAACATTTGGGGAAACAACAAAACTCTTTTCGTAATTTTATATCCTTTAGTAATACAGATAGTTTCCAAAAGTGGCAACACACGCGAAATATTGTTCAAGTGTACTTTGATTTACAAAATGACGTATAACAATAAAATTTACAAATTCTTTTTTTTGTGACAACTTATAATATTTATGTGACTCATTTTCGCAGGACATCCACCTTTATGCCAGTTATTACACACATACATATCAGAGAAAGTTCTGATCTTATAATATAGTCTTTGTTTAAGGTGTTGTTGTTTAGCTCTCATATGACTTCTGTTGAGCCCTCCAGTAGCTCAGCGGTATGTCTGCGGACTAACACGCTAAAATCCGGGTTTCGATACCTGTGGTGGGCAGAGCACAGGTAGCCCATTGTGTAGCTTTGTGCTTAATTCAAAACAACAAAACAACACCAACGATTTCTGTTGAATTATGTAATTATGAGTTTATTTTCTACAAACCCATATTTAGCACTTAAAATCTGTGTACATTGTTGCCAGACCTTTTATATACTGGAAGAAAGAAATATCATAGTTATACAGTGATGTTTTCACAGTATGTTGGAATAATTTTCCATAACATATATGTATTTTATAATCCTATAAGGCTCATCCAGTTGGCCTGGAATAAACAGTTGTAAGGGGTATTATTTCCACACAGAATCGTAATCAATGTTGTGTAAAATGCCATTACTTAATATTATTTTCATTAAAAGTATCATTTTACCACAACCTTTGCACAATGTTTTAAATATGTTGTTTAAGATACCATTACTTTAAAGTGGACGTATGTATCATATATATTATGACTACACACTGAATCTGGATGAAATGTGAAGGATAGCGTATCCACTCAGTGCTGTTGTACTGTATGACATGTAATACAACTTATTCCATCTCTAAAAAACTGCTGATGGTAATAACTGATCTTTAAAGTGGACGTATATGTTACATATTATGACTACACACTGAATCTAGATCAAATGTGCAGGATAGCGTATCCATTCAGTGCTGTTGTACTGTATGACATGTAATACAACTTATTCCAACTCTGAGAAAACGGCTGATGATAATAGCTGATCTTTAAAACGAGTAAATTTGAAGTTCATAGTTCAAACTGTCTGTGCAGGATACAGAATAAAAAACAGGCTGTACTTTCGGTTCTAAACTTACCGGTCTGGATGAAAACGGTAAAAACTGAAGAATACAACTAAAGTTTTTTCTCTTAATTTCACTTTCAAATAGTTTTCATTTTGAGTGCCGAGAAACCTGTTTACTCTTAAGCACAAAACTACATAATTGGTTGTATCTGTTGTGCATTTCGCGGGTTTTGAATAGCTGTGACTTACTTTTGAGCCAATAAGTTGAGGCGGGCGACGAGTTCTAAACACTTGAAAATGAATATTAATATCATAACACGGCTTACTTTGAGTAGTTTGGAACAATATTAATTCTTAGAATAAATATACTTCCCCTCGAGAAAGAATATATATATATATATATATATATTGTAATTAGTTTGAAACAGACATTTCAAACTGAATACTAACAACAAATCTCTCCTAGTAGCTTCAAGCATGCACTATGAAGAGAATTCTTTAAATTACATGCAAAAATACACACGGTCTTCGGTAAGCGTAATGTAATGTGGGAACTCAGTGCATTATTTTGATATTGAGAACAGGGAGCTATATGTATCAATAAAGTCGTTTTTAAGAAACTTGCGTAAAAATAAAGATGTGTAGTAAGATACTTCATTAAGCTTATTATTATTTTCTGTACATGTTAGGCTTTGATGCATTTCCATAATAAATTTTAGTTTTATTTTCCCCTAACAGTGGCTTAAAAGATATCTTACTCTTAATGTAAATATTAAGGGCTTTATTACTTCTCAGATAATACTTGCCTGTATGAATATTTCTGTTCCGTTTTTCGAATTTGTAAACGATGTGAATGTTTTTGCTTTGAGAATGGTGTTTTGTTGTAAGAGAATGGATAATCTAAACAAGAATTATGAGACGTATTTCAGTAGAAGAAACAGATAAAGCTTGAGTACGTTATATTAAAACGTTTTTGGAGCTGCTTTGTTATATCCTGTCGTGATCTATATGACGGTCGTGCATCTTAGCAATATCCTTGTATCGTGGCTTTCATAGCGAAGGACTCAATAATATGGCTATTAAGTTCAAAACACACCATTACTCCCTGCAGGGTTTTCATAATCCACTATGGTAAGAATATGACGGTTTCCCAGAGCTTGTTTCAAGAGTCGAATTGCATAAGAATGCATAAGTTTTGCTTTTGCTGAAGCTCAAATATTCGTTCCATTCTCTAGAAGCTTAAGGTATGCGATGGTTGGAGAAGAGATATGATTATAAATCTTGTCTTAATGAAACGAAATGCTACTGGCAATGTTTTCAGATGGAGATTTTTCTTGAGTATGTTGCGCCCACTTACCTGGGTTAAATGGATCTATTTTGCAACTGTCCTTTGTGTTCGTGGGTTCAAACCCATACTTTCCTCATCGTGACTGGGACACAAGGGTTTGCAGTTCTCATTCTGGATGGTCTTGGTACCCTAAGTTCATCCATATTCCTTTATTTTTTAATGCCATTAAATACAATATTCATATCTTGAGAATTTTAAATTTCCAAACATTACGATCTGGGTGTCAGGATATTTTGTATTGAAAAGGATTCTTTCACACCTTTCTCAAAGGTGATCATTTTTAGATGGCATCATACAATCTACAAAACTTCAAACAATGTTACAGAATAGGTCTGATTCATCTCATTTCATATCCACTTTACATTGCTTGTAGTTGTCATGTGATTTGCTGATTTGACATATTAAAATTGTTTTAATATGACTTATTTAACTAACCCTATGTACGAAGTTGTGTCCTTAGTTATTGTTGTTTTTCATCACAAAGACGTAATTTGAAGGAAAACAGCAACAAAAATGTTGTTTTTAGATAACCACTTTCCTTTCTCGATAGGAGAAGGGCCTAACTGTTAGCATGTCATCCGTAGACGCGTTATAAGAATGATGGTAAAATTCCGCAGATTCGATCAAACAAGAGTAGGCGTTGTTGACCAGCTGTATCCACTTCAGTCTGTCACTAAAAAATTAGGGACGGCTAACGCAGGTAGTCCTGGAGCAACTTTGCGCGAGATTCAATAAATAAACAATCGATGGAAGAAATGCGATTTCTGTCACAGTAGAAAAATTGTGTTCTACCTCAAACTTCCAGGCTTATTAAATTAATTGAATATTTTCTGAAAAAAACAAACAAACAAACACATTTTATAAAAAGAAAAACTGGTAAAAAGTTTTCATCTTTCTTGAAAAACAATGAAAAAGTTACCCATCATAGAAAGTAATGTATTCTTCACACTTTGTAGTACATTAATCAGCCAATTAAGAAGCCTTTTGGCTTCTTTTTCTGAAATTAAATTGCGTAGTCATAGTTTAAGGATTTCAGCAGCTGTTGCATTCTATACTAGTTTTTGTGTATTTTTGTTTCGATAAATATAGTATATCTTTAGCCCAGAATATTGTCACTTCCAGACATTCATACTGCTGCCCCTATAGAGTCTAAATACAGACACTGGCTTTAAGAATGAAGATCCCATTGATTTCTGATCAGTGACGAGAATAGAGCATTAAAACCAGTCCTCAATTACGTTTCTGACTGATATTGAAAATATTAAAATATCTTGGAATGTTTTTTGATTAAAACACAGCCAGAGCATAAACACGCTAGATGTGAAAAACAGTAAATAATTGGTTTGTTTTGAATTTCGCGCAAAGCTGCTCGAAAACTATTTGCACCAGCCGTCTCTATAGCAGTGTAAGACTAGAGAGAAGGCAGCTAGTCATAACCAACCACCTCCAACTCTTGGGCTACTCTTTTACCAACGAATAGTGAGATTGACTGTAATATTATAACGCCCACACGGCTGAAAGGGCGAGTATGTTTGGTGTGACGGGGATTCGAACCCGCGACCCTTAAATTGCGAGTAGAATGCCTTTATCGCCTAGTCATGCCAGGACCAGTAAGTAAGAAGCCAATTGTTATATTAAATAGAGCTTATAAGGGTCAACACGTTGATAAAGTTTGCATGGAGATTTCTGTTTGACGTATATACGCAATGGGAGAAACAACATTCAGAAAGTGTCCTAAAATTGTTCTAGAGGCGCTGGTTGACTTATTGTTATGAAATACTAAAAACTTCAAGTTGTTTGTTTTCAGTAATTGTATAAATTCTATACATTACAGTGTAGTTAGTAATTGTAGAATTTGTCATACTACTGAAACCCAAATCCTACATTGTAAGAAAATGCATTACCACGTATATACAAATACAGAATATTAAATTGTCTTACACTACACTATCCTTCAGTGTAGTACACCAGAAGGTAATAAAAATGTAGTGCAGTGTATACTGGACCACTAATAAAGCAACTGGGTTTTTAATGTTGAAAATGTGCTTAATAAATTACAGTATCTTTAACAAACTTATCTATGTTTTTATTATAAATACACAATTTGATTTAAGTTTCATTTTATAACGTTTTATTTCGCACGACTTTTTTTGTTCATTTTATGAATGAGAAACAGGTAAAAAAATGCAACGAATTTCTAATTAAAAGCCTGTGTGTAATTATCATTGTGTTTTACAAAGTTAAGGAAATCCACAGTCGTGAAAGACAGATAAGTGTCAGAGACACTCAATCCTGTTCATGTACAAACCAGAATCACTGGTCAAAGTCAATCAATATTGTATAAAAGTCGGAGATCATCTATCTAAAATTCGTTTTAACAAGTAAATTAATCCACATGTTTCTCTCAGTTCTGTAGCAAAGATGAAGTAAACAACATACACATATTTATGCTTCTGTCAGTTCTGTAGCCCAGATGAAGCTATCAACATACAAATATTGACTTAAGTAATTAAATATATTTGTTTTAATTTTCTTACGTGGCCTCTTTTTTAGCAAAGTGATAAGTTTTAGTGTCAATTATCGTAGTGAGAGCTGAAATGGTAGGACATTACCACAGTAGACACTTAGTTCCGAGCACGAGCTCCATAAGACAGCATTACCTATGTTTTTACGTGCAAAACAGAACACAATCTTTATGAGTAAAATATTTATAACCATTATCACACGTGTACGTATGGATGGTCGAGGGGTTTCAACCGAACCCCTAATTATGTGATGTAAAAAATACTCCCAGTAAGTTCATCTTCATGTGAACCTTCGACATCTGTTTCCTGCTGAATTAGTTGAAGTGTGCACAGACTGAAGAAAGAGTGAGTACCCTGACTTTAATACATAATAATTATGACACCAACAGTAATACAGAAACTGTATGTAAGTTATTTTTAGAAAAGAACCGCAGAAGAATGAAGCATGCATCAATTTACATATATTATAACTAATGACTGAAATACTTAATACACTATTATTGTACAGAGTTGTGTAAATTAGTAATATATTGTAACAAGTAATTATACGCAGACTAGACGTTTGTTTTCTTAAATCTGAGTTAACATTTAATACTTTAGAATATAGCATTGTAGGTCTATTTATCTAGATATCATTATCTATATATTTATTTGTACATTGTACATTTAACCTCGTACACAGATCTATGCATATTTAAATTATGTGACAAAGTAAAACGTAGGCCTAGCCTATAAAATAAAAATTTGCCGTCTACCACGTGAAATAAGTAAGACTTACGTTATAATATTGATTGTATAAAATTGTATGAAATTCACATCAACGAGTATATTTTATTGTATTTTTTCTCCGCGTAGTTCGATACCTGGAAGCAGATTTTTTCTTTTGACGCACTATAAAGTACAATATTGCATTTTATAGTATACTTCATACATCAATGTCATAGTGTGAACACGCTATCACAGTCATAAGAACATAGTAAATTTATGTTAAAGCAAATTGAACATAATATTACATACATACGTAGGTTTGAATTTTTAATATTTGAGGAGGGATGACTGAGGATGGGGAAGTAGAACCAGGTTGATCCTGTTCGCCAGTAAGGGTACTACTCACATGTGTAAGACGACAGTAAGGGTACTACTCACATGTGAAAGACGACAGCAAGGGTACTACTCACATGTGTAAGACAATCTAAATGTTCTTTATCATAACTAGTGGAGGAAAAACAGAAACAACAGCAAAAAACATCGTTCATAAGGGTTGCTGTTTTAAATTAAGCATAAAGCTACACAATGGGCTATCTATGCTCTGCCAATCACGGGTATCGAAACCCGATTTTTAGCGTTGTAATTCCGCAGACATACCACTGAGCCACTGGAGGGCGCTCGTAAGGAGGTACAGGTTTAAAACAGGTTTATAATTTGTTTTAAAAATCAAATCCAATATTTATATCTATTTTTCACAAATTCACAAAATATTTTTACCTGTATAGATATGGAAAGGAAAAACCTAGAGAGTCAAGTGTTTTTTTTATTATCGAAAACGCGGGTAACGATACTAGTTTTAATTAAAATTAAATATTTTTAATCACATGGATGACATTCCATTTTACCTTTTCAGACATGTATATAATATTGTATATAATCAATGTCCACAAAGATAATGTCTTTACTACCGCACGTGTCCCTCGAGCCAAGAGTCATTAAATTGCCAGTGTTTCCAGCTCTGTCAATCTGTATTGCGCAAAAGTGGAACGTATTTAATTTTCAACCACATTCAGCTTACTAAATTATCGTTTATTTACTAACCTGATAAAAGAGATTGTGCGGAAACTACGAAATTCTGCTTACACACAAAAATTGGGAAACGTGCCTGAATGAGATTATGGCAGTTCGGCATTGATTGAAGTAACGTGTGTGTGCTTCTGTGATTCTTGTTACTTAGCTGTCCCTTTGACCATTCTTCAGCCTGACGCTGGACGTGCAAACAGCTTCTTGTTACAGAATAACTTATACTTTCAAGGTTCAAAAACAAACAAATGGACCTGTCTACAAACTTTAAAATCTGAAAGCAAAGAGCTTTTACACATATATAATTAATCAAAAAATATATTTCCAAATAATTGAATATTATTCAGACATATACACAACAAATTGCAAACAAGGGCTTAGGGGAAAGACTTTCAAATTACTTAAGTACGAAAAAATTACTTAAAAATACTCTGTAACATAGCCGTACTACTAAAAGTCCTAAAGATGATTTTTTCTACAAAACTATGTTGTTGGAAATGATGAATTAGAAGTAGTTTCCTCATTTTATGGAAATTTCGTGTAACACAAATGTGTATTTCATCTGTCCATGTAGTTTGTGTGAGTAAACCTTTAAACACAGTAGTTTTTAACATTCTATATCTCCATGTTTTATTAAATGCCACAAATTTCATGTTCACCATTAACTTACATATTCACAATCACTTACATACGAAGAACTTACCCAGAATATCTTCTAGAATCATTTTTATCGCTGATGAATAGAGTTCAATACTAGTTTCACGAGTCTCTTAATTCTAACATCTATCGTTGAAACTACATGTTATGGCAGAGTTCGTGATCTGGATGTTATTTGAAGAATAACCAACGGTATACTTCAGATGCTCTTTTATTTACAGCCCTAAACGAGTTCCGCTTCCACACATCGGTAAACACGTTGGAGTTTATTAAATCTGGTTTTCGTTTTGGGAAGTTGTCTCCTCAAAACTTACTTTGTGGCTCTACACATTACAAATGTGCGATTGTTTGGATTCAGTATATTTGTGATTCTATTTCTCAGCACGTGACCATAAATGGAAGACTGAAATAAAGTGACATTTAAGGCACATAATAACTTACTTTACGAGGTTGTACAATTCACCTAGTATTAATAAGTTGTCAAGAAATTAAAGATTAAACTTATTTTTTACACTTTCTATTTCAGTATGAAGGCAATGTGATAAGCAATATGAAATATGTATTAACCTATCATTATATCCAACAGTTAGAAAATTTTCAGCCATCGAAATATTGATGATATCTGATAGGTTAGAAAATAATTGTTAAACTCGGGTTTCCATACATATGGCAGGTAAAGCAAAAATAGTCAGTTGTGTAGTTTTGCGCTTAACAAGTAATGTCAAAATTCGCACAACGAAGTTGCTCAACAAACCTTAAATCTGCCAGTTTTTAAAGATCAAAATTATTAATAATTATACGTTAATTATTTCAAAATGTTTCAAGAAAATGATTCAAAAACAAAAATAAAAGCTGCCATTCACAGTTATAGACACCTATATTCGAAACTGTTGGCCAAGCGAGACAAGTATGGCGAACCGTATAACATACAAGAATGGTAACGTACTGGTATAATATTTTTGTAAAGTTTATTATTAAATATATTAAATTTCTCAATTTTTAAAGAACTACTTTTGTAAATGACCTTCTATTTATTTGTGGGATCAAATTTTATGTTACATGACTAAAACTAAGTTAAGGCTATCCCTGTTATTGCCGGTACAATTTTACCTTTCTCTTTTTTCTATAAGTTTAATTATTCTTTAGTTTCCCTCATACACCAACACCCATCCCTCTACTATTCATTGGTAAAAGAGTAGCCCAAGAGTTGGCGGTAGGCGGTGATGACTAGCTGCTTTCTCTCCAGTCTTATGCTGTTATATTAGGGACGATTAGCACGGATAGCCCTCATGTAGCATTGGGCAAAATTCAAATTAAACCACACCCTCCCCAGTGGCACAGCGGGAAGCGGGAATGTTTATAACGCGCTCAGAATCGGGGTTTAATATTGACAGTGAGAAGAGAACAGATATCTATTGTGTTCGAGACAACATACAGAAAACTCTAACTTTCAAACACGTTTCTCAAAATATATAAAATAATTATAACAAAATATTCCGGGGATAATGGTAATTTCAATTCTCTAAAGAATATATATATATTTCCATACATTTACGTAGAGGTTTTTAATATATTCTTTATCTGGACCACAAGTAACTGTTCCAAGAATGCCTTCTGTTCTTTTTAAATCAGTTAACATCATAAATGATTTAGTCTTAGGTATCTTAATTACTTGTTGCTAGTTCTACATAAGTCTTACATTGCACATTCTAAATGTGATATAAAACATACAATTCTATTCGGAGATATCTAATATTTCATTATTTTGAAATAATTCTGCAGTATTCTATAATAGTATTTACCATTATTATTATTTTTTTCCATTAGTCTTAAACAAAAGAGTCCGTGGAGTCAGTTTTGATATTTTGAACGTGTGGTTTCATATAGTAAAACTACACGAGGTTATCTGCTGAGTTCACGAACGGAATCGCATACCCCTGATTTTAAAGTTATAAATTTGTAGGCTTACCGCAGTAACAGCGGGGACATTAATATTAAAACTGTTGACCTAATATGTTTGTTTGTATTCTGAGATAAGATTTTCCAGATTTTCTGAATGTTTGTAAGGTGTTATTACACCTCTTCTTTGGGGTATCTATAATACTAAAATAAATGTGATTACGTGTTTTTTATTACAGTTGTTGTTGTTTTGAATTAAGCACAAAGCTACACAATGGGCTATCTGTGCTCTGCCCACCACGGGTATCGAAACCCGGATTTTAGCGTGAAAGTCCGCAGACATACCGCTGAGCCACTGGGGGGCATTTTTTTATTATAAATTATAAAATTAAAAGAAGACAGAAGAACTTTGTTTTGTTAAATGAAATACATTACTTTATTGCACGCACAAGATGAATATTTCTACTGCTATATGTATTTTAGTTTATTACTTTTACGAACAAATTCTTAAAATATTTTCAATTTCTATAATGGTTTGTTTGTTTTGGTTTTTTTGGAATTAAGCACAAAGCTACACAATGGGCTATCTGTGCTCTGCCCACCACGGGTATCGAAACCCGGATTTTAGCGTGTAAGTCCGCAGATATACCGCTGAGCCACAGGGGGGCTTCCATAATGGTAACCAAAAACAGATTCATCGAATGCTGTGCACTTAGTTGATCAACGCGCTGTTTAATTTAACCTGATTTCTGTTTACTTCTTCGTTTCGGTATTTGGTTTTTATTTCTTACAAATTATACGCTTTTTAATATAATAATTTTAAAGGACGTATGCAATTACTGAACAAAATATTAAACGTCCTATCACAATAAAACAATTTTAAGAAACCTGGAATCATAACTCACCTTTCATAAAACTTACGTAAGAGTTCTTTTCCAGTCCCTTTAATACAGGCCTGGCATGGCCAGGTGGTTAAGGCACTGGACTCGAGATTAGTTAAAGAGTAGGTAGGGGGTGCTGTCGACTACCTGCCTTTTCTATAGTCCACAAATTTAAAATTATCCACTGCTATTATCAGATATCCCTTTTGTATCTTTTGCGCGAAATTCATTAACAAACAAACAAAACAGTGAATTCGATAACTATTTTTTATTATTTGTTTGTTATTAGGACAAAGCTACCCAATGGGTTCTTTGCTGAGCCAGCGGGGGAAGGAAGAAAAAGGTCAAGAATATTTCAATAATATAGACTTTCTGTTGTCATGGCAAAGCTTGAATGAAGTAGTTTCTATGTTTCACGCATGTGATATTTCACTTTTTTTTTAAAAAGTATTTTTGCAGAAGCGTTTGGGTTTTAACTTGTCTTATCAAAAAGTATATATACATATGAATGCTTCTGGCAAAACCAAGTTGAAATATTCAGAAATATTTTGGTATATCTGTCTTAAGTAATGTCGAAGTTTATATATATATATCTTCACACTCTAATTTATCCTAGTATTCTAGGTCAGAATATGTTCACGATAAACACTTCTGTAAAATGAGATTTTTTCATAGATAATACCAGAATTTGTCGCTATCAGAATTGACGGGATATTTGTAACTGATAACAAATACTTAAATTCTTAAAAAAGTCTTCCAAACCAAGAACGTGAACATCACTTCTACAAGAAGATAAGCTATTTGTGCATCAGTTTGATTTGTTCGCGCAAAGCTACACGAGGGCTATCTGCGCTAGCCATCCCTAATTTAGCACTGTAAGACTAGAGAGAAGGCAGCTAGCCATCACCACCCACCTCCAACTTTTGGGCTACTCTTTTACCAACGTAATTGACCGTAATATTATAACGCCCACACGGCTGAAAGGGCGAGCATATTTAGTACGACGGGGATTCGAACCGAGACCCTCGAATTACTAGTCGAATACCTTAACCACCTACTACTTAAGGCGTTTATTTAAGAATTAGACTAGTTATAATGAAATGTTAAAGTTTGCGAAGCAAGAGTAAGTTTGAATAATTTGTGAAGCTAAAGCTTACAAGTTAGCAATTGTTCTATGTAATGTACAAATAATAAAAACATTTTATAAATGTAAAATTATGAAGGTACAACAGTCATAAAGAAATCATATTAATCAAAAATACTGGGGTAGTACATTTCTACATGACTTTCAATATAAAATTTAATGTTGCACTACAAAATGCATTATTACAATATAGTTATGGGGTCGGTCAATTTTAACCGACCTTGTAATGAGAGTTCATAAAAAATCTGTAATAACCAAGATATGTTTTAACTCAAGTTCATTTTTCGTGTACATCAGTCCTAGACACTTAGATATAATACATCGATGCCCACTCTGACTTGGCCAAGATATTATGCTGAACAAACTGCACACCAACTGTCATGAATATATAGCTTCCAACTGCAGTAGTATTAAAGTCAAGTTTGCACTTTACAATATATTAGGGATCATTTATGTATAGCTGGGTAATGACATAGAGCACTGTTCAGAAACAAATAGAATGGATTTAGGTTTGAAATTATATTGAAAAAGTAATTGTAGAGTTATCTCGACTGAGAAGAGAAACAAGATGAATAATTTGTAGTTGGTCACTTTCAGTTTGGTATTGCCCGGTATAGCCAGGTGGGTTCGACTAGTAATATGAAGGTCGCGGGTTCGAATCCCGGTTGCACCAAATATGTTTGCCCTTTCAGCCGTGGGGGCGTTATAATGTGATGGTCAATCCAACTATTCGTTGATAAAAGAGTAGCCCGAGAGTTGGCGGTGGGTGGTGATGACTAGCTGTCCTCCCTCTAGTCTTACACTGCTAAAATAGGGACGACTAATGCAGATAGCCGTCGTGTAACTTTGCACGAAATTCAAAAAGCAAACAAACAAAACATAGTTTGGTATTTACGTTACTGTTGATTTTATAACGTGTAAATTTGCATCATGCCTATAGAGTATCTTGGTCATTGTTATATATAGGGTTTACTAATTCTATCATAACACTAAATCTGGCAAAAAAAAAAAGACTATCTTATATTTATACATTTCCTAAAATTATTGTACGTCGATGGATCGCCGGAAAGTTTTCGAATTTTCAACGCTAAAATACGTGATTCGATTCCCAGTGTTCCACAGAATTGTGTTGCTTTGAAATAAATCAAACTGAAAAAATACTAGTTTGGGACATTGTGGCTACAACATTCTCAAAAATATCCCAATGTTAAAATTCATTCCTTTATTTTGTTTATTTGTTTTCATGCCCGGCATGGCCAGATAGTTAAAGGCAGTTGAGTCCTAATTCGAAGATCGCGGGTTCGAATCCATATCCCACCAAACATGCTTGACCTTTCAGCTGTGGAGGCGTTATCATATTACGATTAATTCGTTGGTAAAAGAGTAGCTCAAGAGTGGACGATGGGTGGTGTTAACTTCTTGGCTTTTCTCTAGTCTTACACAAACAAACTTGTTTGTTTTTATTAATTCATTGTGAAACACTTTTTCCGATTTTTTCTTTATTTTTTTTAGTTATTGTTAATTAAATTACATTAATCACACTGAAGCAACATTACATCAGTTTATCAACTCCAGCACTCAGTCTTCACGTTAAACACAATGGATATTAGTTGTATTTTGTCAAAATGCCACATAATCTATGACATGGACGTCACAAATGTCGTTACCAAACCGACAGTCTCAGTTTGATCGAGGAAAGAACTGAAGCTTTATACCTGTACAAAGTAATTTTTCACTGTCATTTTTGTCAATATATTTCATATTCGTACAAAATTGTGGAAGCAAAAAGAAGTTATTATCGAAACTAAGACTTAAGACAGGGGGTCGATTAATTTTCAAGTTTGATAATTATTATATAAATTTCTACTTTCTTATTCACGGATAGTGCAATATACTTACGGTAAACCGATACGAAACTGTTGTTTTGAATGTGAGTTTTCAATTAATCCTATAAATATGAAAATTTTCTCACTTTAACTTTGAAACAAAACCTAGTGTTTATCTTGGCCATCACCTTCTACTTTAGAAGAGAGGCCTCATACTTAATGCATTTTCATTGCGAATGAGAAGATTTGTGCCTTGTGGCCTATAGCCGCAAAATAATTGCTTAGTATTTTGTGCAAGGGTGCGCTATACGAGTGTCATTCAAATCTCACTAATTTATTAGAAGTGAGTAGCTGTAATTATCTCAGTGTTTCAAGTGAACATTTTGGTCACTTGTATTCACTAGTACAGTCTAATTCAAATTCACCTTTCTAATTAAAATCTTCTCTATCTCAGGTTTTATATAGACGTTCTAGTCACATGTACATGCGGGAGTAACCTGTTACTGCATCAAGAAAAACTAACAAACAAACATTTATTGTGGTTCTTGTTTCGACTTACATTATAGAAATACATTGTCAGGATAGAGGCTGTACCAGTGCACGTGACTGCTGTTGTGTCGATACAGAACTGAAAACAAAACAAAGATATTAATTCAGCAGATTTCCAACGAAACACGAACTGTACCGGAAGACAAGAGGCCAGATCGTCGACGTGGAACTTGGACAGACAAGACTTCAGAGCTTAAGATATTAAGTCGAAGTTTCTCGAAACAAATTTGCACCAATCTTCGTAAAATACTTAAGCTTCAGTATACAATGCCTGAAGTAAGTTTGTTTAATTGATACCCGATATAAGAGATCACATAACTAGTTATATTGCTGCCTCTACAAGGCATCGTTTTAGTTTGGTTTGCTTTAAATTTTGCGTAAGCTAATCGAGAACTATCTGCGCGAGCCATCCCTGATTGTAGCAGTGATAGAATAGGGGGGAGGTAAGTAGTCAACCCCACCCATCGTCAATTCTTGGGTTACTCTTTTACCAACGAATAGTGCGATTGACTGTAACATTATAACTCTATCACTATTGACAGGAGGAGCATATTCTGTGACAGGACTTCGAACCCCGCAACTTGCAGATTGCGACTCAAACGCTCTAACCACCATGCTAGAGGAGATCACTATAAACATTAAAACATATATAACCATGCTAGAGGACATCACTATAAACATTAAAACATATATAACCATGCTAGAGGACATCACTATAAACATTAAAACATATATAACCATGCTAGAGGACATCACTATAAACATTAAAACATATATATATACTCGCATTTTGGATCCACTGAACTACGCATTTTGTATGAATGCGTACTGTGAAAAAATATTATCAAAATATATTTAATAAATTAACATATTTTGTTTTGAGTGCTTTTGATCGTTCCATTATTTTCATTTATCTAGTAATTATTACATAAATAAAATATTAAACATTTTTAGTTTGTGTGATGGTATGGTGTGATACATGAGGTATATCTTAACTGAGAAGGTATTTAATTTTCAAGGGCTACTAGCATCTTGTGATATCCTACAACTGTTATTCTTATTTTGAGATCTGGATAGCTTTAGCGGCATATTATCATTTATTCCAATTTTTCCCGAAGTTCATGCAACATATTAAAGTTAAATACCATGAGAAACAGTTTGTTTCTATTATAAAAGAATGCTATTATAGCTTTTAAACGGTAGGCTACATACCAGTCTGCCTATGTCTCTCCTTATTTACGAACTGGTAAACTAGGGGAAGACAGTTAATTAACAGCATCTAATGCCATCTGTTGTGTTAATTGTATTGTTACCATTTGTAGCCTTAAAGCTTATAAAAATGGATTTCAAAAACTGTAATGGGCAAAGTACAGTTAGCTAGCTCATTGTGTAATTTTGCGCTTAACAACAAACAGGTAAAAGAAAGACGTTTTGACTTAGACGTCGCCATCTGATGATGTCACACGTAACTATTTTTATATCATCAAATAAATATCTTAAAACTTTCACGAATAATATTTTTCTTAGAATTATTTAATTACGTCTAGCCTCTTTTTTCCATTAGTCAAAAGATACAAATTTTATAAACATTGGCCTCGGTTTTACACGATAATTATCAGTAATTCATCTTGAGGTCTTCAGTAGGACAGTTGTGTTTGACAAACTTTTTTTTATTTTTGAAGTTGCATCAAAATAATAGTAGATTATTTTAAAATGTCTCACGGATTTTACAATGAGGGGTTCGATTTTCTTCGGTGAACTCAGCAAATAGCCCAATGTGGCTTTGCTGTCAAAAAAGCACATTTTTTTAAATAGTAGGAGAATATTTTTTTTCATTAGTTTTTTTGGATTGTTTGTTTGTTGTTTTTTGAAGTAAGGACAAAGCTACACAATGGGCTATCTCTGCTCTGCCCACCACTGGTATCGAAACCCGGATTTTAGCGTGTAAGTCCGCAGACATACCGCTGAGCCATTGGGGGGCTAGTTTTTGGAAATATTAACTTAAAACGTAACTGAAGACGTGTTTAAACAACTCATTAATAGCAAGTAAAACTAATGGATTTTGTTTCCCTTGCACAATATAAATAATTATCTATTTTTAAAATAAAGGTAAACTAGACGCGATCAGACATTTATGTATTCTGATTATTGAGAATGCCGTATAATTACGACAGAAAGTGTTCGTACCCCTGCGTTATGAGTAGTTTCTCCCTCATAACTTAAAACATATGATTAGGATAATGAAAGTATAGTATGTTAGAAATATTATAGTAACACAGATCTACATAAATTTTTATATAAATTGAACGACATATAAACTGTTTATAAACAAATAACCAAATATAGGAGGGGCAGAAAATTTTCGTGCGTCTACTTTAATTTTACCTTTCAAGTAAATTACTTGACGGAATCTCTCCTCATAGTCCTCCATGATCGTTTAACAGTACTCGACTGGTATTTTCTTCCATTCTTCTTTACAGAAACCTGCAACTCTTGTAAGTTTTTCGGATGATGCTGATGAACCCTGGTCTTCAACTCATGCCAAACGTTTTCAATTGGGTTGAGATCGGGTGACTGCAATGGCCACTCCAGAACACTTATATGTTTTCTTTTTAACCAGGATTGCACATATTTAGATGTGTGATTAGGGTTATTGTCGTGCTGGAAGATCCAACGACGCTCAAGCCCCAAGTTCCGAGCATCATTCTTCATACAAGTGCCTAATATATCAATGTACTCTTCTTTTCTCATGATTCCGTTGACGCGGTAAAGGTTGTCTGCATCAGAAAAGCTGAAGAAACCCCATAGCATGATCAAGCCACCTCCGTGTTTAACTGTAAGGACGGTGTTCTTTGGAAGATTTCGTTCCCCTTTTTTCGGAAAATATAGCGAACATCATTGTGGCCGAAAAGTTTGATTTTAGTCTCTTCTGACCAAAGAATACTCTTCCAATAGGTAAAAGATTTATCTACATGCTTTCTTGCATACCTAAATCATGCTTCTAAATGAACAGGCTTTAAATATGGAGTTCTACGAGTACGGCATGCTTTGAACCCAGAAGAGCGTAACTGTAGAGGTGCTTACTTCAACCCCAGTTTCTGTGTGTCATTAAGTGTTGAACGAGGATTCCTACTAACTTCTCTGAGAACCTTCCTCATGGTTCTATCTGGAATTTTGGTGAGGCGTCCAGAACGAGGGAAGTTAGCAGTTGATCCTGTCAGCTTAAACTTGACAATTATGCTTTGAAAAGGAGATTTCGGACATTAAGTTGTGTAGCAATATTGGAAAGAGGTACTCGAGACTTGTATTTTACAATAATTCGTTTTTTTTAAATCACTGAACAGTTGTTTCTTGTTCGCCATGATGACCAAACAGATAATGACGGAGATATCGCTAAATTGCTGGAAGTACATTTTTTTCTGGCTGAATTCCAATAATTATGAGCCCAGTGTTTAGTTCTGCAATGGTATAATGTAGTTTATTCGCCAAACTAAACAAATTTTTAACGAGAATATCAGTTTTTTCATACGTTCTTAAGTGCATGAACAATTTCTGCTCCTCCTATTTTTGGTTATTTGTATATAAACAGTTTAATTCACATGCAAATTTATGTAGGTATGTGTTAGTATGATATTTGTAATATAACATGCGTCCATTAGCCTAATCGTGATACATTTTAAGTTGTGAGCACAAAACCACTCGGGAGGCAGGAGTACGAAGACTTTCTGTCGTAACTGTACATTTAGCGTACTTTGTCACGAACTTGACTTTTTCTTGAAAAAAAGTCCCAAATATGTAAGCGGTAGATTTAAGAACTAACAACACTGAAAGCCAGGGTACGATTTCCAGTGGTAGACAGAAAATTTTGTGTAATTTGCCTCTGAAACAAACATAATCATGAAGATAAAGCAAAAAGTTGTCATTGACCGCTGATGTTTGCTGGTTATACATTACACTGGTTTACAAAAAAAATATTTTTTGTCTGAGGCAAGAATGTGAATAGGTGTTTTTCACTAATTTGGATGTGCTGAATTCATATTTATAAACAGTTTTGCTATATCACCTCTAGTTTTCTGGCTTTTAAATAGTCTCATTTTAGTATATACAGAGTATATACGTGCTTATTTCAACAGTTGCAGCAGCTTATTACAGATAAAACAGGATAGATAAAGAACATTGACGGAATAAATATACTTGGATGACACAATGTACACAATTCATAGTACCGCAGACAGTTAGAAGTGTGTTTTCTTAGATGATCTGGCGTATTTTGCCTCCGGGATGTCACGCAAGAGCATCCAGCAGAAGTCTCCAATCATGCTGGGGTTCCACTTGCCTTGGTAGCTGCTCTCCATTTTCGTAATGTCTTGCTGGAATCTTTCTCCATGCTTATCACTCACTGCTCCAAGATTTGGAGGAAAGAAGTTGAGGTGAGAATGGAGAAGATGAATTTTGAGTGACATTCGGCATCCCATATCCTCATAAGTCTTTAGCAACTTCTCAATACAGGCTTGGTAATTTGGTACTCGTGTGTTACCAAGGAAGCCACTACAGACTGACTTAAATGCTTCCCATGCTCTCAGTTCCTTTAAGGTAAGAAGCTCCTCAAAATCAGTATCCTTCAGCACTTCTCGGATTTGAGGTCCGACAAAGATGCCCTCTTTGAGCTTAGCAGCACTGAGACCTGGGAACACAGTAGACAAGTGTTGGAAGGCAGCACCATTTTTGTCCATGGCCTTCACGAAATTCTTCATCAAACCAAGCTTGATGTGAAGAGGAGGAAGAAGCACCTTCTTCATGTCAACCATAGGATTCTCCTTGACGCTGTGTTCGCCAGGAACGAAAGTGCTTCTAGACCTCCAGTCTTTCTGCTTGTAATGCTGGGATACAGCTCGACTATCCCAGAGACAGAGAAAGCAACAGTACTTTGTGAAGCCCGCTTGCATACCCATAAGAAGACCAATGACCTTGAGGTCCCCACGCAGATTCCACTGGTACTGGTTGTACTTAACAGCTTCTAAAAGAAGCTCCATATTGTCATAGGACTCCTTTAGATGGACAGAGTGTGCAGTGGGAATGCTGGGATATTTACTCCCGTTATGCAGAAGCACAGCCTTGAGACTTCGCTTGGAAGAGTCTATGAAAAGACGCCAGTCTGAAGGATTATGCGGCAAACCAATAAAAGTGAACAAGCCAGGTACATTTGTTCAGTAGCACAACTTGTTTTCCATGTCGAAAAATGAAGCAAGGTCTTTGTTCCGATTCCTGAAACTGGTGATCCTTACATCTTCCTGGACTAGGTTCCACTGTTTAAGCCGAGAAGCCAAGAACTCTGACTGCTGTTTTGACAGATACAAATCACGAGCAAGGTCATTCAGGTCTTCTTGCGTGATCCAGTGTGGCTCGTTGCCACTTGTTCCTGAATAAGAAGACTCAATATCTTCGGAAGAGATTGACTTGGCAGAATCTTCCCTTGGAGGCATTTCTTCATATGATTTATTTGCATTTATTGCATAATAACTAAAAAAGAAGAGATAAGTCACACAATATTAGAAATTAACCGTAAATGCATATACGCCTTTATGTACAGTATGTGTACAAAATGTACAGTATGCATATCTAAAAAACTAGAGGTGATGAGTAAAAACGGATTTCAAATCTGAATTCAGCACCCCCAAATTAGGTTAAAACAGCTATTTTTGTGCTTGCCTCAATTTCTTTGTAAACCAGTGTAGTTTTAAATTAACTTGCTGATTTAATGAAGGTTAGTGAGTTTTGTATTTTTGGATTCCTCGTCGACAGTACAGATGTGCAGGGAAAAAACAACAAATGAACATTTTACCAAAAGGCTTGTTAAGGCGTGCGACTCGTAATCCGAGGGTTGCGGGTTCGAATCCCTGTCGCACCAAAATGCTCGCACTTTGAGTCGTGGGGGCGTTATAAAGTGACGTACAATCCCACTATTCGTTGGTAAAAGAGTAGCCCAAGAGTTGGCGGTGGGTGATAATGACTAGCTGCCTTCCCTCTAGTCTTACACTGCTAAATTAGGGACTGCTAGCACAGATAGCCCTCGAGTAGCTTTGTGCGAAATTCAAAAACAAACAAACAAATACTCCAAACAAATAGCGCTATCTAGGTCTCTTTATTGTACTGATTTTAAAAAAAGTGGAATAAATTTGTGTACGCTGTTATATCCGGTTTTTTTTAATTAAACAAAATTAATTTATGCATTTATTGCATAATAACTAAAAAAGAAGAGATAAGTCACACAATATTAGAAATTAACCGTAAATGCATATACGCCTTTATGTACAGTATGTGTACAAAATGTACAGTATGCATATCTAAAAAACTAGAGGTGATGAGTAAAAACGGATTTAGCAGTGTAAGACTAGACAGAAGGCATCTAGTCATCAACACTCACCATCGACTCTTCAGGTGCTCTTTTACTAACGAATAGTGGGATTTAGCATCACATTATAACGCTGAAAGGGTGAGTGTAATGGGAATTCGAATCCGCAACCCTCAGATTCTGAGTCGAGCGCCTTAACTACCTGACAATGCCTGGCCTAAATTAAATTATTATAATTTGTTTTGTTTTGTAAAGTTTTGATTAGTTAACTGTTGTGTCAAATTTTGTCCAATTAAACTGAGTTTATCTAACAAGAAACAATCACATTTTCAATTTTATTAAATGTTTTTTGTCACAGGAAATATTTGAGTTTAAGAACTACAATATTGATATACTTTACAAAAATAGAATTTTACATTCACATAAGGATATCTACGGTGTCCACTGAGCGGGAATTGAACCCCTGATTTTAACGTTGAAAATGCGAAGACTTTGTGGTGCATAACCTGAGAATCACTGGTAATGTATGTTGTACTAACATGCTGAAGAACAGTGAATTTATTGTCGTCTTATTTTTAATCTTATATATATATATCATTTATTTTCTTTTTATCACAGTCAAGAAGCGATAGTTCCATCTTAATGTATCGTGACTGTACATAAATAGAAACAATTACGTGTCTTACTCTGCATAGTGGCGCCATCTTTTATTTTTTAAATTTATATTAACGTGGCACAGTAGTACGTCTGTGAAGTTGTTATGGTATGAATTTTGTTTTGATAGCCGTGATGGGCAGAGTACAGATAACCCTTTGCCTAGCTTTGTGCTTATGTACAACCATCGTTTCCATTTTTTAAGCATTACATTAAATTTTTTATAGAACTGAAGTAGTAATATTTATATTTCAATTTATGCATAGATAATATAAGTTATAAGTTTCACGTTTAAAAAAATCGCTCCCCTTAAATTTTTCATCAATTTCTAAAATAACATTATCGTGTTTTATTTGCCAATAAAGAACGTAGTATTTGTGCAAAATTTAGTTTGCTTAATCCAATACAAAATATGTGCATAATCAAAATCATCAAAATTGCAGTTAACGTGTCCCTGACATGATATATTTTTAGATACTTACAGGATGTATTATGTATCACATTTCTAGAAATGAATTGGCAAAAACATACACAGATTTCACGCTTATTTAGAACCAAAGGCATTTTTGTATGTGCTGCCATCTCTTAACAAGTGTCTTAATTATTTTCCATTTGCAATAGTCACTCTTCTTGGGAGTTAATAAACAATATATAAACATTCTAAGAACTAATGATTAATTAAACTGTTAACCGGAAATATTGTTAAAGACGACAAATCTAGTAGTTCAGTCACTGCTACATTATGTTTTTATGGCAGTCACATCTAATAAAGCTTGTTTATTAATTTGTAGCTAAATTAGCATTAAATTCACACCTGTGTACAGTTGTCTGTTAATATTAGAGGTGAGAATGGAAAACATTTTTCAAGTTGGAAATGTACTGGGTTTCTTTAAACGTTAAACTAATTTGATAGGCCACTTTAGAGAATTGTACAAATTAACACGTGATTAGTTAATGTTATAATTATGCAAAAATTAAATAAAACTGAAGGGCTACAGATATTTATTTGAACCTGAAATGCAAGGAATTTAGAAATTTCTACGTTATGGAAATTTCCATTTTTAGTATAAACTAATTTAAAACTAGAAATAAAAAATAATAAAAAATACAAAAATAAAATAATAATTATACACATATATATCTATATTATTATTACTACAAATAAAATAAAAAATACGAAATAATACAAAAATAAAGTAATAATTATACACACATATATATGTATATTATTATTACTATAAATTACAAGGAAGTAATAATATATATTATTATTATTTACTTGTTCCAGAATTTATGAATAAAGTCACAAAAAAGGTATCTACAAATAGTCGTCCGTAACTTTAAACTGATTGACTATACAAGGAAGGACAGTTAGTTTGTTCCAACGCCACCTATTATTGTGTGTTCCAAGAGTGAAATTTGACCTTCAGTTTCACAATCCAATATCAATCTCAAGTGCAAAGCGCCTTATTATAGTAACAAGACTTTTTATACATAAATACATATAATATTGTAAACATATTTCAGTGATTTTCTTTTCTTTCATCGTTTATGCCGAAGAAAGAGTATGTCATTTCCGAAATGTCCGAATGTGAATAACTAGAAATACACATACAGTTCATCATATCTGTGGTTTAACGGTTTCTCATAAAACTGAGATTTCTGCCCCATGAACCTGTTAAAATAATCTCACATTGAAACATTCACTTTATAACTTAACAATTTCTTTGTTATTTATCATTTAAATCCTGTATTGAAACATTTATAATAGGGTTGTAAATTGTTTAATAAGTTTATGAATTATCACATTGGTTATTAGTTAACACATAATTTGTTTTGGAATTTCGCGCAAAGCTACTTGAGGGCTATCTGCGCTAGCCATCCCTAATTTAGCAGTGTAAGACTAGAGAGAAGACAGCTAGTCATCACCACCTACCGCCAACTCTTGGACTACCCTTTTACCAACGAATAATAGGATTGATCCCACTTTATAACGCCCCCACGGCTGAAAGGGCGAGCATGATTAGTGCGACGGGGATTCGAAACCATGACCTTCAGATTACGAGTCGAACTCCATAACCCACCTGTTTAACACATAATAAAGCGAGGAGTGTCGTAGGTTGATTCTTGCTATCAATGCTCATTAACACTTTTATATTTGGTAAAAATGGCTTCATTGTGCGTGGAATTGTAAGTTACTTTTGGTGATACAACTTTTATTAAACAGTTTAGAGCTGTGAAACGTGAATAAATATCGAAAAGTATAGAAAATCCAAATTATGAAAAAAAATTTAAATATGACTATAAATTAGTCAAACATTCATTAATAAAATGTCACATACAATTTCTCTCCCTTGTCTCTCTCTCTATATATATACGCACACTCATATATATATGTACCCTTTTTTTCTCTAATCTTAAGAATGCATGTATTTTGTTTCCGAACACAAGAAATGTCAGTCAACCATCAAATGTTTCTCAGCTCTTAACCTTGTAATGAACAGAATCCGCTCAAAGGCTAAAGTTTCACTTATATTATCACTATGATTTGTAGGCCATTTTTATTTCGGATTTATAATTTATACCACAGGCTAAATACAGTTATTCACAAATTCATAAAACTAAATTAATTTTTTTCATTGATTTGTGTTTCCTTTCATGCACCAAATCTCACTTTTCTTTCAAAACAAAAGTGCTTGAGACGTTCCAGGTAAATTTAGTAATCGAGTTTCTTTCGTCCTGTTATATCGTTAACTGTAAACACCATAACTGCAACTGGTCGATTCAAAGCTGACGAAAATAAATTTTTTTTGTTTGACGATTTGAGCCAGTACCTTTTATACATTTATTACTGTTTCAAATTAAAACATAATCGTAACGTTTTCTCCTAAGCGTCATACAAATAGAGTGATAAAATAAGACCCCGTTCTTCTCTTTGATGAGAAACAAGGGACAAAAATGTGTCATTTTGTATGAAACGACTTACTGAAGAAAGTGATGACAGTAAGAAGACTCTCTTTTATTTTCTTATGAGAAAACGAAACTACCCCCTCTATCTTCTGAAGAAAATTAAAAGCATAAAAAGTTCCTTTATTCTTCTCACAATAAACTATGACAGGAAATAAACAATTTCTCTCTGTTTCCGAAAAATAAATCCATACATTCTCTTCACGAAATACAGGTGATAACCCCAATTCACCTTCTCAAACTTTATTTTAAAAAATGGAATTTAGAAGTCGTCTTTTAACTATTTCTATGAAAATAAGGAAAAGAAACCAAGTTCTTCTGCTGACAAAATAATGTTGGAAACAAATAAACAAATAAAAACAAACAAAAAATAACTCATTCAGAAAATAAGAGGGAAAGATGTAGTAAAATGTTTTCTCTTTTTTTAAAAAATTAAATTAAACTTCAAACGGGTCGTGATGAATCAGTCTTTATATCATTATATTTTTTATACCGGTATGTTTAGAAATTTTAACGTTAAAATTCGTGGTTCGAATTGTGTCGCATTGTCAAAAATCAGCACTGTAGAACAGAACGAAGAAATAATGCTAAGTTGCTGAACGCAACGCCAAATGCCAAGATGCTTGTAAATCATATTATGTTATTTGCAGATGTATGTTTATTTCAGTCAACTTTTATCAGTAATAAATACACTTTATATGTCATTGTAATTGAATTGCTTGTTTAGTAAAGCTTGTAGTCGTCATTTTGGTGCTGAAAACAAATATTTTGAAGTATATCTTAGGTGGTGAGTACCGAGTTAGGTAACAAGTTGTGGTTTCTTGGAGTCGACCTCTTGAACTGCAACATAGACATTCAACTTCTTAAAATAAAATAAATAGTGTTGTACTACACATCGGCTATATATTCTAATAATGATTTGTTTGTTTGTTTTTAATTTCGCACAAAGCTACTCGAGGGCTATCTGTGCTGGCCGTCCCTAATTTAGCAGTGTAAGACTAGAGGAAAGGCAGCTAATTATCACCATCCACCGCCAGCTCTTGGGCTACTCTTTTACCAATCAATAGTGAGATTGACTGTAACTTTATAACGCCCCATGGCTGAAAGGGCGCGACGGAGATGGGAACCTGCGACCCTCAGATTACGAGTCGCACGCTTTAACACGCTTGGCCATGCTTGGCCTCTAATAATGGAAAGAGTTATTCTGTGGCATGGTCTGGCGGTTAAGGCGCTCTATTCACAACCTGTAAATTGCTGGCTCGAATTGCGTAATCGTTGGTAAAAGTTGGACTGTCATCCAGACTAGAGTCTGTTCCTGAGACGTTATAAAGAGGTTACTTCTTGCGCGAAATTGGAATTAAATATATTTGTGATGTAATTTTACACAAAATAATTAATACACAATGTTAAAGTGCTCGATGTGATGCGGGAGATTGTTTCAGTAAACTTTTAAATATACTTGTTCGTTGACAAAAACGAAACGATTGGATGAGTCGTGTGAGAACAGCCGAGTCTGAAATTTACAAATGGGGTTATTATTGCTTGTGCGCTGATTGAAACATAATAAATATGCAGACGTGTTTAATAAGAATTAAACGCACTGTTCTTAGCTACTGTGATATATAGAGAAATACATCTGTATTTTCATGTATAATCATACAAATTTATATAGCTACAAACGCATTGATAGTTAAACATTTAGATTTATAGATAATTAATAGTGTGTTAACTAACTCTTTCAACTTTATTTTCAGGCAATATGACAGTGTCGCCCTCTGTGCTTGGCGCTGCAGCCGGAGTTGGTCTTGCATTGCTAGTAGGACTTACTCTTGTGATTTACCGATATTATCGTGATAACCGTAACAGCAAGGAGTTATTATTTTCAGCGCCACCTATTGGGACCAGTAGCTATGAACGGCGCAGCAGGTTGCTTGTGCTAAACAACAGGACTGCATTGGATTCACATTGTTCGCAACAGGTAAGCCTAAGTTTTCTCAGTAAAGTAGATTACAGCGTTTAAAACGAACATTCATTTTATAAATTTTACACGGAATATCGTATATAAACTGTGACAGATATTGTTTTACCTGTCACAAGATACGGTGTGGTTGCTTGGATACTGTTTATGAAGATGAGTAGTAAAGGCAGTTCTGCCAGTTACACAGCCTAATGCAAGACAACAGAGAGATCATTATGTTGCCTAGGTAACAGTATGCTATCTGGAACAGAGAAGTTGTCGGAGCACAGTAAGTTTCCAATACCGATTATAATAAGAAGAAATGGGGTAAGATAATATAATTTATGGATTGTTGCTAAATTAGAACACTATCTTTTAGTAGTACTATAGACCTAGTTCTTCCTATTAGATGGTAATATTTTCATATCTTAATTGTGTGTTTACTTTACCTGAAGTTCCAGTCATGCCAGTATTCGTTAATTAAACTTAACTTTCATGTATTATGTGTGTAAATTATGAATTGTAAAATTACGTAATTCAGAGTAACACCAGCATAATAAAAATGTTGTCAAGGATGCATTCGATACTGTGTGGTATTCTCTCAAGTAGTTAGAATATTCTACTCATTTCTTTTTCTTTTAATAAGCTTCATGCACAGTTTCTCTAAAGCAAACAAATAATTTATTTAATGTGCTCTTTTGTTGGCTTTACACAAAGACTAAACATTACGTCGTTAACGTCCAAAAATCTTGAAGTAACTCAAGAAACTTAACGAGTGACTTATAACGGCTCGGCATGGCCAGGTGGTTAAGGTGCTAGACTCATAATCTGAGGGTCAGGAGTTCAAATCCCCGTCACACCAAAGATGCTCGCCCTTTCAGCCGTGGGGGCGTATAATCTGACAATCAATCCCATTATTCGTTGGCAAAAGAGTAGCCCCAGAGTTGATGGTGGGTTATGATGACTAGTTGCATACCCTCTAGTCGTACATTACTAAATGAAGGATGGCTAGCACAGATAGTCCTTGTGTAGCTTT
Organism: Carcinoscorpius rotundicauda; assembly: GCA_011833715.1. Taxonomy (NCBI): domain Eukaryota; kingdom Metazoa; phylum Arthropoda; class Merostomata; order Xiphosura; family Limulidae; genus Carcinoscorpius; species Carcinoscorpius rotundicauda. Next base: position 58,373,375 of record CM022395.1, read on the forward strand.
GATCGAAATTCAAAAACAAACAACTTATAAGCGCGCAGACAGTAGTTAATCACGGTTCAAAAGGCAATAAAAAAACAATTAATAGGTGTTTAGTGTGAAGAACTTAGAGCTAATTAGGACAAACGAATGTGGTTTCATATGACAATATGAAATAATTATACAAAAAAATAAGGGTAATTTAGATTTATTTTTTGTGTTGTTATTGTTGTCTTTTTTGTGGTTACGTGATCATTCAGATTAACCCATTCCGTTTGGAGTTAAGCTAGAGAAAATAGCATATAAATTATCAAGTTTTAATGAAGAAAAAAACGTTTGAAATGTATTTAGAAGGTCTTAGGGAATACACAAAGGAAGTTTGATATTTTTTTAGAAAAAGAGTATTTTAATTTTGACACGAAAATTACTTTGGGCACGGACTATTTGAAACAAATATTCAATATATTCACGAACAAATTTTTATTTTATTTTATTAAAAATACTTGACTAAAATATGATTTTCTGTATGTTAAAGATTTATAATATTAGGTAAAATACTGCAAAATGTTGTGAAGATATACACACTATACTGAAAGTTAAAAGTATTAAGTATGCAAAGATTTTAAACGAATATATCGAAGTCACGTGGTCGATCATATAGAGGTGGCCTGGCATGGTCAGACGGTTAAGGCAATCGGATCGTAATCTGAGGGCGCGGGTTCGAATCCCCGTCGCATCAAACATGCTTGCCTTTTTAGCCATGGGGGCATTATAATATGACGGTAAGTCCTACTATTCGTTGGTAAAAGAGTAGCCCAAGAGTTGGCGGTGGGTGATGATGACTAGCTGCCTTCCCTCTAGTCTTACACTACAAAATTAGGGACGGCTAGTTCAGATAGCCCTCGTGTAGCTTTGCGCGAAATTAAAACAAACAAACATACAGAGTGATCCCACGTTGGGAGAGTTTAAATTATATTTGCGGGAAGGTTTTCCAGATGCTGGCACAAGGCTACTTTCGTCTCATTTTTTTTCGATGCTTGGAAAGGATCTCAAAATTCCTTCTAACTAGACATTGATTACTTTGTCTTTCTATAAGATTATGGAGAAGATGATTAATGGACGTATAGTTTGGTTCCTGAAAACGAATAACTTCCTCTTGCCAGCCAAATGTGGTTTCTGTAGATAGTACTTTACTGTGGATGACGTGAGTTAGCTTGAAACACCGATCAGGAAGCTTACATCAAGAGACGAAGCATCTTTTGTCGATCTTTTTCTCTTTCATCTTGAGAAGACTTACGATACTAAGTGGAGGTCTGGCATGCTATGGGACCTACATTTCTATGGGTTATTGACTATTTATTCATTTTAGATTGAAATATTTTAAATGGCAGGTCATTTCGAGGTCATGATGGCTCAGTATTCTCCACATTCATATGGGAACTTAGGGCTCATCAGGGCTTTGTTTTGTGTGCCACTCATTTCGGTATTAAGATTAATGTTTTCACTGAAAATGTTCCTCTTTCTGTTGCAAGCAGCATCTTTGTCGACGACTTTCAAATTTCTTGTTGGTCATCGAACATGAGGTTTATTGAGTAGCATTTCAGTCTGCCCTCACCCACTTCTTGGGTCTACCATAACAAACAGTTTCACCTTCTCGTCACATAAAACGGCTTGTGTGCATTGTTACCACCAGCAGAGACTGCACTCTGATCAAGAGTTTCACCAGTGGTGACTGAAACAAAGTGATTAGTATTCACTTTGAACCCGTAAGATGACAGTTTGCTCACACATTAAGTAGTTTTATATCAAATGTACATGGCCACTGAACTTCTTCTGTGATATGACCTCTTCTTCACTTCTTGGGAAACGAATAGATGTTTGGTGCGGAAAATATATTGTGTCTTCATTCAATCAAAGTTGAATCAAACATATATGGTTTTTGATTCAACCAGGGACTCTGCCTTAAGGATGTTGCACCATGTACATCATCAGGGTCTTTGGTTCTGCTCAGAGACTTTACTCATTTCTTTGCGCCGGTAGATTACTGCTTATTCCTATTCAGTTGAGTACATAAAATGAGGATAGGTATTCCAAATACTTGTTACGTACTGCTGTGGATCAGTTTTGTATGAAAATGTTTATATGTTAGATTTATAGCATCAAAAGTGCTTTTCACTGTTCCGCTAATAAGCATCGAGCGCTGTAGCAACTATTTCCATTGGCGGGCGCTCTTTATCTGATAAACATGGAATACTGCAATAACTATTTCAACTGATTTAATAGCGTCTTACCTGATGAAAATCAAGTGTGGAGTAGTCATATCTGCTGCATTAAACGTGTTTTATCTTTGGCGTAAGTAAATGCAAGAGCTTTTTGTTCATTGATTTTGCAGCTTGCTAATAGCACCAACAATCAGATTTGAGGCGACAGTGATATGAAGAAATAGTGGGATCTGATTGTCACTCTTATAGCTCAACACACGGCCATAAAATGCGTAGTACGTTTTTGCAGAAGTTGACCCATACTGTGAATTTTTAGATTCACAGTACAATCTAACTAATAACCGAGCCAACATGGCTGGATGACTTTGCAGAACTGATATATATATATTGATTAGCTGTTTTTCCTTTTGTCTGTCAGTTTAAAATTAAGAATGGATAGGTCACGTATAGCTTTGGGTAAAGTTTGTTCAAATATCCGTAACTAACTAAACTTCTAGTTTTGTAGCAGTTACACGATGTGTCAGCTTATAAATATTTGATAAGGAACAAGATGGAACAATTTGTTGTTCTTTTGCCTTTAGCACAAAATTATACAATGAGTTATCTTTTCTGTTTTCGCTGCATGGATTGAAACCCCAATTTTTGCATTACAAACCCTGATGTCTGCAGTGTGTTACTATGGGTCATATGTAAAAAAGACAGACAAAAGTGATTAACAAACATTTGTGTGCTTTTGTATTTCGTGCAAAGCTACTCGAGGGCTATCTGCACTAGCCGTCCCTAATATTGCGGTGTAAGACAAGAGGAAAAGCAGCTAGTCATCACCACCCACCGCCAACTCTTGGGTTACTCTTTTACCAACGAATAGGGGGATTAACCGTCACATTATAACACCCCAAAGCTGAAAAGACGAGCATGTTTGGTGCGATGGGGATTCGAACTCGCGACCCTCAGATTAGGAGTCACACGCCTTAACCCACCTTAAAAGCTTGCCTCTTGCAATGCTTTCACGCCCATCTATTTCTAGATCACGAGCTCAGATTATGAGCCGAGTGCTTTAAACACCTGACCATGTTCGGCCATATCATTCATTATTTCAAAATGGTGAGAAATAGTGTTCGTTTTAAGATTGGTTTGGTTTGAATTTCGTGCAAACCTACTCGAAGGTCAACTGCACTAGCCGTCCCTAATTTAGCAGTGTAAGGCTAAAGGGAAAGCAGCTAGTCGTCATAATTCATCGCCAACTCTTGGGCTACTCTTTTAATAATGAATATTGGGATTGAACAAAACATTATAATGCCCTCACGGCTGAAAGAGCGAGTATGTTTGGTGAGATGGGGATCCAAACCCGCGATCCTCAGATTTAGAGTCGAGTGCCTTAACCACCAGGTCATGCCGAGCAGCTTGTAAGATGAGAGGAAGGAACGTGTTTGGATAACCCAGGAATTGAGTAGACAAAAGAAATGGTATTTTTCTCCTTGTTTAAAAAGAAATTATCTCACTGAATCAGCGGTAGACTTGATGGTTTATAACGCTAAATTCAGGTTTCAGTACCCATGATGGGTACATAATGGATAGCCCATTGTGTATTTTTGTACTTGAATACAAACTAATCAAAAATAGCATAGAAAATATCATTAAAATCGATATTTTTCTGAAAGTCAACCAACTGACTAACAGGTAAGTAAGTTGGGGTTTGCATTTTGGTCTTAAGCATATAAATTCTAAATATTTCATAAAAATGGCCAAAAAAGCTGTAAATGTTTTAAACAGTGACCTTCTTAGCCAAGGGAGATCGCACTTCCTTTCCCCTACCCTATATGTCCATTTGTAACCAACGCTGTGAAAACAGCATGGTTTCGGTGTACGATACATAGTTACAGATAGATAGAAAGGTACAACAACCATTTTATCGATAGTGGAAACACACACCTATTTGCCCGGCATGGCCAGGTGGTTAAGGCACTCAACTTCTCATCTGATGGTCGCAGGTTCGAATCCCCGTCGCACCAAACACGCGTGCTCTTTAAAATGTAACGGTCAATTCCATTATTCGTTGGTAAAAGAGTTGGCGGTGGGTGGTGATGACTAGCTGACTTCCCTCTAATCTTACACTGCTAAATTACGGACGGCTAGTGCAGATAGCCCTGGAGTAACTTTGCGCGAAATTAAACAACAACAACAATTAATTAAATGATTAATTAATAATACGTTTGTTGTGATGTGTTTAATTATTATTTTTGTTGTGATATTTTTAAGCACGTGTCACCTTAGTGTCCCAAGGAAAAAAACAAGAAGTAGAAGGACAATCCCTTGTAAGTAGGTGCATCCTAAATACCTTCCTTTCCAAACACTCTTCATACGTATCACTTCATATGTCATTGTTTTAGTAACAGATCATATAAGTTCGAAAAAAACACACGCAAACTGAACATGTGTTATATTGTTCCCATAATGTTATTTAAACACGCATTTTTTTAACCCTAGGTTAAAGTCAATACTTATATAATATTTTATTTTTGTTTAGATTGAATTTCTGGATAAGAAATCTCAGTATTGTTCATAATATATTTGCTTATTTCTGCAGTAACGTGTGGAACCGTTTCGTTTTGGTGTGTTCTTTCAGGATATTCTCATTGTGAGTTTTAAATGTCTATGGCATCGTGAGTTGAAAATTACCTCTATTAAGTTTTAATAAATAAGTTCGTGTCTTATAGACTTTACACGTTTTATGTTTTGCAAAACTCACTTTATTATCTGTATGTATGTATGGATAATCTAAATATTTAACTCGTATTAGTTAAAAGTTTATGATGAAACGCAATTAGGCCTGGCATGGCCAGGTAGGTTAAGGCGTTCGACTCGTAATCTGAGGGTCGCGGGTTCGAATTCCCGTCGCACCAAACATGTTCGCCCCCTTTCAGTCTTGGGGGCATTATAATGTGACGGTCAATCCCAATATTTGTTCGTAAAAGAGTAGACCAAGAGTTTGCGGTGGATTATGATGACTAGCTGCCTTCTCTCTAGTCTTACACTGCTAAATTAGAGACGGCTAGCGCAAACAGATCTTGAGTACCTTTGCGCGAAATTCAAAAACAAACAAACGCATCGGCCTGGCATGGCCGAGCGCGTTAAGGCGTGCACTCGTAATCCGAGGGTCGCGGGTTCGCGCCCGCGTCGCGCTAAACATGCTCGCCCTCCCAGCCGTGGGGGTATATAATGTGACGGTCAATCCCACTATTCGTTGGTAAAAGAGCAGCCCAATAGTTGGCGGTGGGTGGTGATGACTAGCTGCCTTCCCTCTAGTCTTACACTGCTAAATTAGGGACGGCTAGCACAGATAGCCCTCGAGTAGCTTTGTGCGAAATTCCAAAACAAACAAACAAACAAACAAACAAACAAACAACAAACACATCTGCGTTTGGTCGTACAACCAACGGATACCTTTAATTCTCGGAGATATGAAAACTGACGGTTTACTCATGTAGCAGTGCACCCTGTTCATCCCTGACTGCGCCAGGTTTCTCTTTCACTCTTTTAATTAATCAAAATTGTCTCATTATTTATTCATGTGTTCGTAATGCCTTCTTCATGCTACAGTTGGCTCTTGTTCGTGAGATAAACTGAGTGTTTCTTATAAGAAAACCAAGGTCTCTGTTGCCATTTTGCTAAATATAGAGGGCACACCCTACTGTTGCTTGCGGTGGCTAGTTAGACTTACGATGGACAGACGCAATCTTCACTGTGTAAGATGATGATCAACAGTTATGCACCTCCTGGTAACCGCTGGTGAATGTCTTCACTCGTTCTGAATATTCTACCTTTGCAGCTTGTCCACAAGCGACAAGAGACTTTACGAACCATTTTCGTATTTCAGTTTATTAAGTTAAATAATTTTTCTTCCATTAACAATCCACACAAAATCTCCAGATTAGTTTTGCTTCGTTAAAAGACTTGTATTTTAACTGACTCCTCTCGCGCGTTACCGCCAATATTCTTGTACGAAAAGCGTTCAGCTACAGCTGTTTATATTTATTCACAATGTCTGGGGGCGTTTCTTTCGCTACCTATAAACTTGTAACAGTATTATTAATGGCTATGTGAAAAGATATAATGATAACACCAAAAAGCCACTGGAATGAAAACAGTATATCTGTATGGAAAGAGCTTGTGGTGAGGGTAAGTCAATGTCATATCTGTATGGAAAGAGCTCCTGGTGAGGGTAAGTCAATGTCATACCTGTATGAAAAGAGCTTGTGGTGAGGGTAAGTCAATGTTATATCTGTATGGAAAGAGCTCGTGGTGATGGTAAGTCAACATTATATCTATATGGAAAGAGCTGGTGTTGAGGGTAAGTCAATGTTTTATCTGTATGGAAAGAGCTCGTGGTGAGGGTAAGTCACCGTTCTATATATTGTTAAGTTGTTGTCTAGAGTTCTTTAATAATTAGGACAATGTGGTCAAATTAGGTTTTGCTTTCTTTAAATACGATTAAATAGCATCATTTTCTGAGTAAATCAGCACTGACAGCTTCTGTTTCAAAGTTTACGATTAAGTTTTGATTGTATTCTTTACAACGGTCTGTACCTTGATATATTAAGTTCTAAATTAGCTTAGCCACATGATAATGTCTAACTAAACATAGGGGATTATGTATTATTTTACATTCTAACATTATCATTTTACCTTAGCTCAGTGGTTTCCAGACTGTTTTAATTTCTAATATATATCATTTTGCCTTAGTTCAGTGGTTTCCAGACTATTTTAAATCCTAATATTATCATTTTACCTTAGCTCAGTGGTTTCCAGACTATTTTAAATCCTAATATTATCATTTTACCTTAGCTAAGTGGTTTCCAGACTGTTTTATATCCTAATGTTATCATTTTATCTCAGCTCAGTGGTTTCTAGACTGTTTTAATTTCTAATATATATCATTTTACCTTAGCTCAGTGGTTTCCAGACTGTTTTATATCCTAATGTTATTATTTTATCTCAGCTCAGTGGTTTCCAGACTGTTTTAATTTCTAATATATATCATTTTACCTTAGCTCAGTGGTTTCTAGACTATTTTAAATCCTAATATTATCATTTTATCTCAGCTCAGTGGTTTCTAGACTGTTTTAATTTCTAATATATATCATTTTACCTTAGCTCAGTGGTTTCCAGACTGTTTTATATCCTAATGTTATCATTTTATCTCAGCTCAGTGGTTTCTAGACTGTTTTAATTTCTAATATATATCATTTTACCTTAGCTCAGTGGTTTCTAGACTGTTTTAAATCCTAATATTATCATTTTACCTTAGCTCAGTGGTTTCCAGACTGTTTTATATCCTAATGTTATCATTTTATCTCAGCTCAGTGGTTTCTAGACTGTTTTAAATCCTAATATTATCATTTTGCCTTAGCTCAGTGGTTTCCAGACTGTTTTATATTCTAATATTAACATTTTATTTTAGCTCAGTAAAACTAAACTAAACTAACGTGGCAGGGGTTCAGTTTAGAGAGAGAGAAATCAGAAGAGTTCTCTCCCCAACCGGGGTGTTCAGGAACGTTGTGGTTCCTCTTCGTCCCCTTTCGTGGATTGTTATTAAGATTAAGTTTTTTTCTTTATAAATAAATTATTGCTTTTATTCTTAACTATTTGGGTGGAGGATGTCTTTCCTAAATGTTGTCTTGGGTGGAGGCAAGGCAGCAGCGGAAAGGAAGGCCGGGACCTGTCCCGAAAGGAAGAGGTTGAGCAGATGTGAACATGAATATTATTCAAATCCAGATCAAAACAAAACAAAACAATTCAAACGGCACGATTCAGGGTCTGGCAAAAGAGTTGCCTGGGCTGGGATCTATAAATCCAATGCCTGAAGATTTTGATGTGGGGGGAAACGGGAGTGCCCCGAGAAAACCCACTTTCACAGGACAGGCGCCGAACCTTAGCCCAGTGGTTTCCAGACTGTTTTAAATCCTAATATTATCATTTTATCTTAGCCCAGTGGTTCCCGAACTTTCTCAGCATTCTAGGAAACAATTCATAATGATATCTATATTGAATATTAAAAAAAAGACGTACAAGACATTTATATTTTTGTATTTGATAGCTGGTGTTTTTTTCACATTTTAAAAATATGTATCGTAAGGCTCAGCTTATTGCCAGCTATCAGTTAAAAACTACAAGACATTTTGGAAATATTATTTGGTTGGATTAACAGTTACGTTGCTACATGTTATGGTTTTCGTGTTTTCTTAACAGTTCAATATGAACTGGTTCTTGGGTTTGATTTCGTTTTCTTAAACGAAGAAGTAATAAGAAACAATCTTGAGAAACAATTCATTACTATCTTGTGATGTCACTAAACAAATCTGTTGGCATGGCAACGTTTCAAAAGTACCAGACAAATGTTATATTAATACGAGATGCTCTCCTCAACTGATACGTTAATGAATTAAACGCTAAGATTGCGTGTTTGCAGAACATTACGAATTATTGTGCAGTGATATAATGAACAAACATTTTACTGAACCATTTATACAATTGTGTACAACGAATATATCTGTAATAAGAAGTTTTTTCCTCATCGTTTTCAGTGTAGTACCAGTAGATATACTTAGGATTTTACATTTACACGTCATAAAATCGAATGCACCTTTGTGGGAAACCACACACATAATTATTAATATAACCAATCTGACTTTTGCAACTTGTAGATAGATAAGTGGATCTTTATATTTATACAAAATGGGTTTCAAACGCCATAATGGGCCCGGCATGGCCAAGCGTGTTAAGGCGTGTGACTCGTAACATGCTCGCCCTTTTAGCTGTGAGGGCGTTATAATGTGATGGTTAATTCCATTATTCGTTGGTAAAAGAGTAGCCCAAGAGTTGGCGGTGGGTGGTGATGACTACCTGCCTTCCCTCTAGTCTCCCACTACTAAACTAGGGACGGCTAGCACAGATAGCCCTCGGGAAGCTTTGTGCGAAATTAAAAACAAACAAAGGTTTCAGACTCCATAATGTCCACTGAAGACGGTTCTTTGTCACTGTGTCTCTCTATTTCTTTTTTGAATTTTGAAACCTTTCTCATTCAAGACATGAAAATAATTAAATTTTTAGTGTAATGATCGTTGTTATAAAATCGACAGAGACAAGCATTTTTACCTCTAGATTACTCAGTGTTAAGGCTGAAGGCTTACAATGCTCAAATTTAGGTTTCGATATTTGCGGTAAACACAGCACAGATAATCCATAGCTTTGTGATTAATAGCATACTAATAAATACATAAATACACAAAATATTAACTTTACCTAATGCTACCATCTAGCGGTACCGTCGACGTCAGCACTAAAATATTATGTATCATTGTTTTGATTAGCAAAGAGAGAATGCTAAACTTTCATAATATGATTTGTATCTCTGGAAAAAGGTTTACTGCCATATTAGTCATGAGAATTACTCTTGTTTGTATTTATGCATACAACGTTCATTTTATTTAGCCATTACTAATACCTGACTGAAAACCGTTATTTCCCAAATATGAAAGTGCTAGTAACACAGCTATGTTTGGGACTGTAGATCGTTTTATCTGCGTATCTGTCTTAACATGAATTGTTCAATTATTAATATAATTTCTTCAACAAAATGTAAATTACGCCGAAAGATGCTACTTTGATCGCATAATGGTAAAGTAATTTAAATATTACACATCCTATCTTATACTGTTGTAAGTTCTGGGCATGATGCGAGATAAAGATTGGTTCCAGAAATCTCAAGTTGCTCTTCCAGAAGCATTTAGCGTGATGTAAGACAAATTTTTATATTACACATCCTATCTTACACTGTTGTAAGTTCTGGGCATGATGCGAGATAAAGATTGGTTCCAGAAATCTCAAGTTGCTCTTCCAGAAGCACTTAGCGTGATGTAAGACAAATTTTTGTATTACACATCCTATCTTACACAACTGGAAGTTTTGAGTATGATGGAGGTATAGATAGGTTCTAGACATTTGAAGTTACTGTCTTAGAGATGTTGTTTTTGTTGCGAGGTTAATGTGGGTGTGAGATATCTTAAATTACTGTTTTCGAAGTGTTGCGCATGATATAAAGTAAAGATGGATGTCGGACATCTCATTTTGATCATGTAGAATCAATAGAGTTCGAAAAATATTAAGATCAATCAGTTAATCCTAAAGTAATTAAAAAGCAGTTTTTTTTTCTGGAATAACAATAGAGTTTCTCATAGGAAGAAGATAAGGAGATTGTTTGTTTAACTATAACGTTTCTAACCAACACTCATATGTTATATTTCTGTGTATTTATCATTTCTATTTGAGACTTAATGCTCGAAGAGAAAAAGAGTCCATAAATCTGATACTAGTAGCTTGAAATAAATTCCCTTTTTTAACTGCGGTTCGCAATGGAAAGAAACATTTTGTTGCCTTATATTGTACACTAACACACATCTTCAACTGATGGTGCAGAAGATACCTGTATTCATTATACCACAAAGCCTTTGATAGATTGATGATTATTGTTTACAACAAGTGTAATTTTAAGTGAGATTATGGAGTTATGTTGTAAATGATTTACTGAGAAAAGCTCATTTGATCAGTTGTTTGTAAAGCAAAAACATAGAAAATCACATTAGAACTCACTCCTTTCGCAATAAAAATTTTCAGTTTTGAAAAGTCTACTTAACTTATTGGTCAAAATTAAAAAGAACCAGGCAATGGCGCTTTATATAGATCTGAAAGACAGGCTAATACACGCATGGAATCTTTATAGATGTAAAAGACAGGTTGATAAACACATGGAGCTTTATATAGATGTGAAGGAGAGGTTGATATGCACATGGAGCTTTATGTAGATGTGAAAGACCAATTGGTACTTACATGGAGCTTTATATAAACGTGAAAGACAGGTTGATACATGTATAGAGCTTTATATAGATGTGAAGGTGATGTTGATACACAAACCTCTATACTCTGTCATTCTGAAAGAGTCTAACGTTTTATATTTGGAGACCTACTAATCCCTCACTTGTTCTTTACATCACGAAGTTATCAGTTGTGATTTTTAAACACAACTAGATGAACAGCCTGAAACTCTCTTTCATAATGAAAGAATAAAGAGATGTGCGAACTTTAAACATACACCAGACATAAAAAGTATAGAGATGTGTGAATTTTAGAACAGTAAGTATAATGTTTGTTTGTTTGCAGTTAAGCACAAAGCTAAACAATGGGCTATCTGTGCTCTGCCAACCACGGTATGGAACCCTGATTTCTAGCGTTATAAGTCTGTAGACATATCGCTGTACCATGGTATAAAGAGAATAAATGTATGTTTGAACTTTAAATGTACACTGTGTATAAATATTGTTCTTATAGGAAAAGAGTATAGTTTAGCACAGTTTTGACTGACAGGAAAATACTGATTGACAAAAAAATACACCAGCAGTTTTCATTGAATATAAAACACAGATCAAACAGAAGAGTTACCATGGGCTTGATTGACAGGATAATACGAGTTAAACAAAATTTTAACACAGTATCGGTTGAAATAAGTCTATCTGGTTATGTTTTACATGTTTATAGACAGAACCAACAGTCTCTACATTAATGTTATTGCACTTTGAAGAATTATTAAATTAACACCCACTCTTATGTAAAGATTTTTAGGTGTTAGAATAAGAGTAAAAATCCTGAAAATTAAATATTCTACTTCGTCATGTTGTAAAGTTTTATAAAATTTTATACAAAGTGAAAAAAATGATTGATTAACGACGCCTTCTGTGAGAGTTCAAACAAGTAAGTCTTTTTAAAGAAGAACAAAAAGCAATGTTTGTTGAAGATAATTATTTTAATAGTTTTATGTAAAGCTGTAATGTTAAAAGATTATTTAGTATAAATATATGTCTTTTAGGCTTACTTAGTTGAAAGTTTCCTCGAAGTGGAAAATAAAAAAGCTGGTTTTCCTGGAGTTGTATCTCTACCATCCCAGTCTATAAATTATGCAACATAACAAACTTGTTTATCGCTGCTATTTAATGACCAAAACGTCAATTTTCTAAGCCTAATTCAGAAAAGTTCATCATTAATGTTAACCTAAAACTGTTCAAAGTATTAGACTTCTTTTAAAATGTAATTGATGTAACTGAGAGTGAGAAAGTAAGTTGTGTTATGTTTGGGGTTGGATAAAACTGACTTAAGACAGTAGACGACGCAAAGGAAGAGCGAATTCATTAAATCTGATTAACAGAATATGTTAAAAGTGGAAATTCAGCATCTTTAATGTATCGTTAAACATTAAAATGTGCAATGCAAGAATAGAAAACTTTCATAGGTTGTCTAAAAATGTGCTTGATATGAAGCCTCAGTTACTCAAAATATATTTTGTATGGGTAAAAAAAAACAGTAAAAATAAGAAAATGGAGGTGCTTACCACACAAAAAAGTTCGAAATGGTAAGGAAAATATCCTCTGCAAATTATGAATTCCTTACCTTCCTGTGAAAATTGGATTTATGACAACTCTCTGCTACCTACCTATTTTTCTATAGAAGTGAGATAATTAAAATATTTTTGTTTATCATAATTTAGGGATAAAAGGGAAAATAAATGTCGTCAGTCAAGTGTATGGGAGATTTTATTACGGTGGAGCTGAGCTTTGTTTGTCCTGAAATTGTACTTGAAAGGTGGGGTGAAACGAATTAAAACAATTGGTTAGTAACTTGAATATCAAAAATACGTGCGACAGTTTTCATAAAATGGCCAAGATGGGGGGTTTGTAGCCCCCTACGCTCGTCCCGTACATTCATAAGTCTAGTATTTTGGCTGTGGATTTGACTCACATAACGATTTAGCTTTAAGGACGTCCAGTTAACTGTTTTAATATTAGTCTGAAGTCATTTCAAAGAGAATAAAATATTATGCAAATATTATATATGTTGGATTTAACCCCGTTTAATCTTGTATGAATCGGTACTGACAACGAACAGAATAATTTACACCAGCGATATATGTAGATAAAAAATATCTATAAGACGTGTATAATTTTGTTGTATTACTAATGATAAGCCACTACTTAAAAATATTCATGTGTTACACGTAATATTACTGTTAACACATTTTTATTTATAAATGTAAATCTAACCAATAGAACAATGGAATTAAATGATACAATATTTACATAAATGTTGAATAACCAATAACTAACGTATTAAAAAAACTTCATCTAGGGTATTAGAACTATCCTGAATCATGGTTTTATTAAGATTGAAGTCTCAAGCTAAAGGACAAGAAATGACAGCATAATAAATTAGTGTTGAAATTAACCAAGAAAAGTTATTAAGTGAAAAGGGGATTACACTGAAATAATCAAAACGCTCGATTGTTTTATTACAAACACAAAGTTAAATATTCTATTCTCTTGTACTGTTGCGTTTGAAGCTCTTTGACCTTTACTGGACACATGTCAAGGACAAATGGAAGCTTTTATTGAACGATATTTGTTTATGTTTATTTCTATTTCAACATCACCCAAGAATTGTTAATCGTACAGAAGTACCTTATCGGTTATTTGTCTCTGTCGGTTTTAGCTGAAGACGTCAATCACGCACTGGGCATTGAAGCTCAAGCACGAGCAGGGAAATAATCGATAAAACCTTAGCTTTTGGGTTTCCATGGCAATACGTGATAGTTTATTGACATGCGAATAAAAAGAAAAAAAAAGCAAACTTTGTGCAGTGCTAAGGAAACCAGCCATAACGTATGTCCTGTTATTAATGTCAAGGCTCTGTATTTTCATATTAACATCACAGTTATTCTTGTTCTTTACACAAACTTTTGAAATAAAATCGATGGTAAAAAAATATATTATGGTTATTAATTAACGCAATAATCACACAATTATTTCATATTATTATTTGACTGAAGTAGTAACAAGATTCTTACTCCTTAGATTTGCATAGGGAGTTATTTTGGATTATTCGGTAAAAAAAATAATGGAAAATTATGTCCACTTTACAACACCTGAAACGCTTTAGTAGGTAAACCTCTAGTTCTGTAAGTTAATTTTATTAGTGTGTCGGGTAGACCTAAGTTTATAGTGAACTCTGATACACCATTTGTAGTTACTTGCTAATTTTCTCGGACGTTCAGCTCTTCTAGTATCTCTAGTACTTTGTTCAAACACAAGCAAATTTTATTCACAAAAAAATTCTTGACAGTTTGAGAAATTTATACATATTAGATTGTTAAATCACTTTTTACTACCTACATTAGGGTATCTTCAATGTATATTTCAATATGTACATGGATATAAAATTTAGTGCTACTTAGTTCATTGCAGACAAAATGGTAATCAATAGAAGACAGATCATTCAAAGTCACATTACCATTCACAATACAGAAAAACAAAAGAACTGAAAGATTAATGGTGACTGTAATGTATTGAATAATCATTAGCATACCATTACCAGGATAGATGATTTAAACAGTATATTTAGGTATAATTCGTGGAAACTCGTCTTCTGATCGTTAATCATTAAGAGATGTGTCCATATATGACCCTTGTGAGCACGTAACTGTCCTTAGTATGTTCCTGTGTGTCTTTTTGATACGTGAAAAACTGCAGTATTTTTAACGGGCAAGTGACGTTCACCAGTTTATCTATATGTCTTTTGTGCTTTGTTTCTATTGTATTTTTGGACGAAGATTGTCTTACCAAAATATTAGAGTTTAAGAAAAAGATGTAAATCGTTTGTTTGTAAAGACATTTATACTGTTGTATATTCCATGGAAGAACTCGAAGGAAAAGCGACTCCATGTTCTGTCGTAATACAAATCTCTCAAAACATAATATATTCAATATTGACGATTTAGAATTACGTGGTTCTCCTATGTGTTATTTGCTATTAATGAAAATTTTTGAAATGTTAAATTAAGGCTTAATTACGCTTATATCAAGGTTCCTTTGTCCGTAGACGTACTGTCGACTTACAACGCTAGAAACCGAGTTTCGATAATCGCAGTGAGCACAGCACAGATAGCCCATTGTGTAGCTGTGTGTTTAGTAACAAAACAAATAAACCTTAGATGTGCATGTGTATGACATAAACTCTAGTGATTATAAATAATAATAAAATGTTAAAAGAAATTTCTTTTTCACAGAACGTGTATATTCTATAGAAAAGCAAACTTAACGATGTAGATTGGCTCGGTGTATTGAGATTGCATAAATATTTTACTGTTAATTTTATAATATTCTTATTAATTCATGCTTTAAAATAATATAAATAATAAACACATTTTCAATTAAGTTACATTTAATTTCTCACTTTTCAGAATTTTCGCATCTTCCGAGAACAGCCTCAACACTCTTATGCAGCCTCTGCCTTCACAGCGACTGCATCGGCTGTGACGAAAACAAACTCTACCAGATCAGCTACACACATGGCGTCTGATTCAACTTCAGACATTAAAGATGTAGATGATATGCACGCGCGTTTATCGCTTCCATATGTGCATGCATCAGAAGAGAATGTTTCGCCTTCTCGTTCAAGTTATTCCTTACCTATCTTCAGAAGACGATCACCTGTTGTTAGCCGAACTCCATCCGTTGATACACGTGCAGCGCATGTGCCACGCTTGTCCATTTCAGATCGATCTGATAGCCAACAATCGACAACATCCAGTGAACCTTGGACCCCCATTTCGATTCATCCACACTGCACTTCACCAGTGACACTGTCGCCAGATTCAACTTTATGGCCTCATTCGCCTACCCATAGTGGTCGACCAAGATCTATGTCCCCGGTTTCACCATTACTATCTCCAGCTTATTTTCATGGAGCGGATTCGACTAATAATACTGGATCTATTAGTCCAATAGGTACGTTGATATTGTTATTTTATTTCACTTTTTCACTTTTGAAAAGAAAAGAAAAAAAAATGAAATATTAGGTCATTCCTTAAGTAATGTCCAATTTTAGGTTCAGAAAAAGAGAAAGGATTTCAAACGCTTTTAATGTTATTTAATCAATAATGTATGTTACATTATTATCAATTACTTCCTGTCAACGATTCACACATTTCTGAATGCTACTTCTATAAAAGTTTTGAGGTTTAGAGGAAAAGAATGTGGAAAGGGTAGTTTGACATCTTCATGTGTTCCAAGTTCTTTTCCATTAAGATAGTTCTGCAAACTTTGGAATAGATGATAATCAGATGGGGCAAGGTCTGAAGAATAAGGAGAATGTGGAAGTGTTTCCCAGTCTAACTCTTCAATCTTTGCAGATGCGATTCTTGCTGTATGGAGCGTTGCATTATCCTGGTGTAACACAACACCTTTATTATTGATCAACGCAGACCTCATTTCTTCCATTGCAACATTCAACCGCTCTAACTGTGACAATAGAAGTCTGATATAATCGTTACATTGAGTGACAGCAATTCAAAGTGGATTACACCAACAATATCCTGCCAAACGCTTAATAAGACTTTCATAAGGTGGAGGTCCATTTTGGGCTGTGCTTTTGCCAGTTTAACTGCACTTGGCCATTGTCTGCGACGCTTAATATTTTTATAATATATTCATTTTTCATCTCCAGTCACTAACCTGTCCAAAAACGGTAAGTTAAGTTCACGAGAGTGTAGAGAAGTGCAAATGCCCACTCTTATCCTCAGGTTGGCTTCTGTCAAACCATGGGGAACCTATTTTCCAAGTTTTGATACCTTTCCAAGCTGTTGCAGATGATGGTGAACTGTTGAATGGGTTGAATTAAGCTTCTGTGCTAGTTCTTCACCTGTTACAGCACAATCTTCATCAAGTGCAGCCAGCAACAAGTCATCATTAAACTCAACAGGATGACCTAAATGTGGCGCATCACTTAAACTGTCGTCACCTGATCTGAATTTCTGAAACAACCTTCAACATTTTTTTTTTCACTGAGAGATTCCACATCATAAACATTTTGAATCTTTCGTATAGTTTCTGCTGCACTATTGCCGTTTTTTAAACTCATAAAGCATTATATGTCTAATGTGCTCACCAGACACACCCATCTTCATAAAGGTTTATTTAATAATTGATTTGTAAAAATAGTTGGGTTAGTTTCTGTTATTTGTCTGAACATTTTTATACTCGTCCTACTACATATTTTAGTCAATAAACCCTTCTACAAAGACAGAAATAATGATGTACTTTCTGTATTAAATTTTCGGACATTACTTATTGGATGACCCGATATATATATGATTTTTGTTTTGCAATAAGGTTTAACATAAAGAAATCTAAGTTAATACCAAAGTTGGTTTTTGAATCTATATCAAAAGAATAATAAAACATAGAATATAAAATGAAGAAGCTAAAGTAAACCGTAATAATAACCACTTAGTCATGCATATACCTTGGACAGAAACTAGACATTTTCATTGTAGTAGTTATTAGCATTTTAGTTTTTATTATTTTACTTTTATTGATGCAAACACATTAATAGCTTTTGAAAATATGTGTATATAATGTAACATTCTTGATAACGGTGGTATGTGCTTGACAACTTCACACTTGATTCTGGGACCATGATTACTTCATCAAACACTTTATGTAACGTATTTTCTGTTACACTTTAATTTTAATATCTAAGTTTGTTTTACTTTAATGCTTGTAATGTATATTGTTAAATATGTACAGCGCAAGACCCGTATGTTCTCTAAATTTGTAGATTCTCGAGTGTATGAATCAACGAAATCATATTTTCAGCTATTGTTGGCAAGTAAACTTTCGAGGATATCGCCTAATGAGTATAACACTGAGAACGTCCAACACTGGTACTTAACTGACCATAGCCATATAGGATCAACTAATTAACCTTGGGAAAGGCATTCCATAGCCACCCGTCTACAGGAATTCAAGACCAAAATGATGTGTCGAATTGCCATCGATATCAACCAACTCATCAAGCAACATCACCATCACCAGGATCCTTTACAGAATACATCCAGCAAATACGGAGGTTTGGGCCCAAGAGGAAGTAAACTGAAGAAACAGAAACTTCCCTGAGAGGCCCACTCCCCAGGCATAGGATTCAAAGGAGCCCCTTAATATGTCACAAAAATAACAAATGCGTGAATGGATACTTAAATCCAAAAGAAGGAAAGGGTGCAAAAAGTTTTCTCTGGGAGGTTCCCTCACATTGTAAAGAGTCACATTGAGGAGTTTGAAATACTACATATTATTTATCTCAGACGATTCTCCAATGTTGTTAACATTGTGTGTGGTGTTGGTGTTTGGGTATGGTGTCAAAGAAACTCTAGCATAGCTGCAATGTCATTATTTGACATTTTAGTGGGTCTTCTTCTATAGCTGTATGGTGGGTGGAGACACTAAATATTCTCCATTTCTTATGTCACTCTGTATCCCCCCAAAACCATTCAAAATACGTTGATTTGAAAACAACCACATGTAGAAAATTGCTTTACAGTCACAGTTGCCACCTAAGTCAGTTCCTGTTCCTCCTTATTTTAACATTTCCTTCTCTATCTGCCAAACGCTTAAGACAAATGTCTCCAATTTTCACCCAAAAGAAATTAGAAAAGCATGGTAGCTTTCCAAAATCAGTCAAGAAGTTACATTCTAGTGACATTTTTATCCAAACATCAACAACACAACGTAGTGACCTGCTTCTCAAATTGAAGTTCATAAGGGGCATAATGTTGAGGTTACTACCCATGCTACTTTAAATTCCTCCTGTGGAGTAAGTGATGAGACGGATTTACTTGACATACCCAAGTCAGTTGTTCTTTCCAGATTTTCCATCTAAGGAGTTTTAGCTGTTCATCATGTCTCCATTTGTAAAGATGGAATTATACAATTCAATTGTTTTTTTTATTTTGACGTTTACATCTCAGAAACCTACTGTGTAGATTTCTGTACTTGGTGAGGGGACCTCCCAGAGGAGTTTCTGTTCTTTTAGTTTACCTTCTCTGGGATCTAAACATCCACCCATGTGTTTGCCATGCATGTCGAAGCCTATCGAAAATGAAATATAATTTTATAAAATTAGTTTCATTCTACATTTATTGCTAATTACGTGTTTAAAACTTGTTTTTATTGATAGAAATATCACGTGTTTCACAACTTTCCTGTTGGTTCCTAACTCACTACCAAGCGCATACATTTATAACTTAACCTACATAAATACCTTGTCATTATCCCTGTTTGAAAAGTTGTTTGTAGACATACAAAGTTACTATCTTATAATCATACATAAAATATTTTGCATTATGTGCTACAAGTTGTTCATTATTTACAAATGTAATATTATTAATAGGGCAGAATTTTAAATATACCTCTTGTTAGAGCTCTAACCAGCAAATAATCTTTATTCTGACACAATAGATTTAGAAAAAGTTTATCTTGTGTATCGAGCAAAGCTACACAAGGGCTATTTGCGCTAGCCGTCCCTAATTTAACAGTATAAGGCTAAAGGGATGACAAGTAGTCATCAACCCCCCGCAAATATTGAGCTACTCTTTTACTAACAAATAGTAGAATTTGCCATTACATTATAACGTCCTCACGGCTGAAAGAGCAAATATGTTTGGTTAAGCTCATTTGAAGACACTGCTAAAGATTATTTCGTTGTCTTTCACATCAGATAGTAAACATCACTACAATGTGAGTAAAGATTGATTGTTAGAAAATATCATTAAATTAGAGGTTTTTTTTCTATTTCAAGTATTCAACGAGAAAGTAATGTTTACTTTCCTGTTGTTCTTGTTTTTGTTAGATATTATAGTTCTTCTCTGTGCGGACAGGGACGAATGGTTCCTCCTAACCCAAATTCGTGGCTCGTTCTTCTCCATTTGGTTCGATATTTTTCACCATGGTGCATCACAACACAACTCTTTCTATCACCCTCCGAGATATTAGACACGCGTGCGTACGAGAGAGCGAGGATCGAAAGCACTGAATCAGAAGAGACAAAGAACATGACGTAACACGTTTGTTACAAAATAAAACAATAAACAAAAATACTAAATACAAAAGTACAAATTAAAACATAAACGTGAGCTACAGTAGTTTAATCAGTCTTTTTTAAGATTGTCAAAATTGAGAGAAACTTTGACTACAAAACATTCAGTGAGCTTCACGAATCAATATTGATTTACCGTTATATTACCAAACCACGAAGAACGTTAGAACAGAAGTTTCTCATTTTGAAAAAAAACAAACAAAACATTTTGAACTTCCAAAATGACTATACCAAATACGTAAATGTCATATCCGTCTTTAAAATTAATGGAGAAACACTTTTCTTGCCTTTTGCTGTTATTTTGTACATTAATCTGTGGAATGTATTTGTCAAAAAAATTTGTAGAATGAGAAATAAATGAACTGTAATAACGTACATTTCGTAAAATCCTACTTAATTCATATTTTGTGAGAACCTTTGATGACTTTATGACCAGAACTGGAAATCTGAAGCTTTTTTTTTTTCCTTTCTTAACTAGGAGCCATTCAGCCTGACCTTTACAAAAAGAAAGATATCGTGTTTCTACCGTCTTCGAACAGCCAGAGAAAGGATAAATGTGGTAGATTACATTTTCGACTGAAGTACGACTTTAATCGATCTGATCTCGTCGTGCACGTTATTGAAGGTAAGTTTAGGCTAATTAGATAATCTATTAAACGGGATTTTAAATTGTTGACGTCCACCAATGGCTTAGTGATAAGCTTGGGGCTCATGATGCTACAGTTGGAGTTCTATTTCTGCAAATAGCAAGTACTGGTGGATTATTGTGTAGATTTTATTAAACTACTATGAAACTAAGCTGATCATTCCTGTCCTGCCATCTATTGGCATTTAAAATACACATAAATATCGTAATAATTGTTTTATGAATATAAAAACATTTTAATGAGGTTTAATAGTGACTTTAGTTCTTTTGTTATCATAACTATTACTAGAGTGATTTGCTATATTGAGATTGTATCATTAACTTTATCATGTCACTTCGCTGTAAAAGTTGTACCAACGAGACGTTATTCTGACACGCCTTAATGGATTTATCATTTGACCATTAATATCAACTTTTGACCAAAGCAAACAACCTACATAGATAATAACTAAAATTATATGCATAATAATGAATATAGCCACTTAAATGTACTGTTCATATTATCCTTCTGTTAATGATTAGCGTACAATGCTTCATCAGTTTGGTACACTCTATGTAAATGACACTTTCGACCATAAACCCAATAATATTTCAGGAGGTTCAGTCTGGCCAGAAGTCATACGTTAGTGATAATTCTATTTAATAATTTAACAATGCAAAATAATCATTATAATACAATAATATGTATAAAATAAAATATAAAATAATAAAAAAGTAAAAATAGATATATTGAAATTTCTAACCAACATTGCATTAAAGTTTCATTTGCTTAGAATGATTTTCAACTACAACTCAGTTCTCTGCGATAAATATTGTACTTGAATCGTCAAGCTTAGTAGATGTAGGTCAGTAATAAATTCATAAATTAACACTAAATCCTTACTGAGTTACCCCCTCAGTGGCTGAGCGGTATGTCTACGGACTTACAATGCTAAAATCTAGGTTTCGATACTTGTGGTGGGCTGAGCACAGATAGCCAAATGTGTAGCCTTGTGCTTAACTCAAAAACAACAATTTACTGAGTCGACTTATAAATATAAATTTACAATGGTTATTTTGTTGTACCAACTTAACTGTAGTAACGTTATCATATGTAAAACATATTTCCATCATCGTTCTGTCAGTTTGTTTTAAAATGCGCGCGAAACTACACGTAAGCTATCCGCACTAGCTGTCTCTAATTTAGCAGTGTAAAACAAGAGGAGAGGTAGCTGGTCATTACCACTTACGGGAAACTCTTGCGCTTCTCTTTTACCAACGAATAGTAGAATTGACTTTCATTTTATAACGCCTCCACGGCTGAAAGAGAGAGTATTTTTGTTGTGACAGGGATTCGAACTCACGACTTTAAGGTGATGAATCGAGAGTCCTACCCACCTGGCCATGTTGAGCCTGATGGTTCTGTCTACATTATTTAAATTTCGCAATGCTAAATCTGCAATCAATGTTTTTTCTATACTAACGTTTTTATATGAAATTTGCCATAACATACTTTTATATTATTATTTATGTTGTAAGAAATTCATAACCACTACAGTAATGTAGAATTTTATATTGTTATATATATATTTATTTCAGTAGTGTTTTTATTATCATTTTACCACATTAACATTACCATTGTGACTTTATCATAACAACTTTAACATGCGACTGATTAACAATTATATTTATTTTAATATTTAATTTTGTTTTAGTTAAATATATATTTAGAAATGCAGTTAACTTATACTGTTACATGTCTATTACAAAATTCCCACCTATTCCTTAAATTTGTAGAAGATTCCCGAGCGTAAGAATCAACAATGTGTATCTAAAATACTAGTGATTGACAGTATTATTGCCAACTCAACTTTCGAGAATTTCGACTATAGTGTATAAATCCACGCCGAAGAGACAGTTATATTTGTTTGGATAACGAAATTTAGTATAATAAACTGCTGGCCAAACTCTTAATGCCAATAAACAGAAAAAATATGCATTTTGCGTTGTTAGACTCAACCACTTATTTGAGTAAAGCTTCGAAAGATGAAAATAAGAAAAGGGAAAAAAAAACTTTTTAACACTTAATAGGTAAAATGTGAACACTATGAAATTAGTCTAAATACCAGCTTGTCAAAAGTTTAAGACCATACTAAAAAGAAGCGTTAATCGGTAAACATGTAACGAAATTTAATAATTTGTGTTCAAACATTAGCGTTATCATCATCTGCCACTGATATCTCCTGTGTTACATTGAGTAAACACATGGCAAAGGCTAAAAAGTTGACAGAGTTTGAACGTGGCAGAATTGTCGAGCTGCAAAAGCAAGGTCTCTCTCAATGTGCCATCGCTGATGAGATTGGGTGAAGTAAAACTGTTGTTGCAAATTTCTTAAAAGACCCTGAGGGATACAGAACGAGAATTTCAAGTGGTTGGCCCAAGAAAATTTCGCCGGCGTCGAACCAGAATAAGGCCCTTATGGACGGCATCTACGAGAGAAAGGCTTTAAAAACCGCAAAGGTCTTCAAAAGCCACGTCTCCTTTCACGCCACAAAGCAGCACAATTGAACTTTGCTGAGAAGCATCAAACATGGGACGTGGAAAAGTGGACGACGGTTTTGTTGTATGGTGAGAGAAAAATTAACCTGGATGGTCCAGATGGCTTTCAACGTTACTGGAGACATTTTCTAAACGACACAGTGGAGAAGGTTCCATCACGATCTGGGATGCTTTCTCCTTCCATGGAACAATAGAGCTTTAGGTTATACTGGCTACATTGGCATGTTGGAGAGAACAACCTTATTAACTGAAGGCCCTCGCTTGTGTGGAAATGACTGGATCGTTCAACAGGACAACGCTGCAATCCACAATGTCCGCAGAACAAAGGACTTTTTCATGGCGAATAATGTGATTCTTTTGGACCATCCAGCGTGTTCGCCCGAAATGAACCCCATTGAAAATGTTTTAGGGTGGATGGCAAGGGAATTCTATAGAAATGGACGTCAATTCCACACAGTGCATGATCTTCGTGAAACCATCTTCACCACTTAGAATAATATTTCAGCCAGCCTTTTGCAAACGACCATGCCAAAGCGAATGTTTGAAGTTATTCGCAATGATGTTGTTTTTTTTTTGAAATTCGCACAAAGCTATTCGAGAGCTATCTGTGCTAGCCGTCCATAATTTAGCAGTGTAAGACTAGAGGGAAGGCAGCTAGTCATCACCACCCACCGCCAACTCTTGGGCTACTCTTTTACAAACGAATAGTGAGATTGACCGTCAAATTATAATGCCGCCACGGCTGAAAGGGCGAGCATGTTTGGCGGGATGCGAACCCATGACCCTCAGATTACGAGTCGCACGCCTTAACACGCTTGGCCATGCCGGGCCTATTTGCAATGACGGCCGTGCAACTCACTACTGAGACCTCTTGTAGGGCATTTCCTAACCAGTTTACGGCTACTTTTTGGTATGCTCTTAAACTTTTGACCAACTAGTATTTAGGCTAATTTCATTGTGTTCACATTTTCTCTATTAAATGCAAAAAGTTTTTTTTTCATTTTCCCTTTTCTTATTTTTATCTTTCAAAGCTCTACTCAAATAAGTGGTTGAGTCTAACAACACAAAATGCATATTTTTTCTTTATGCTCATTGGCCTTAAGATTTTGCTAGTAGTGTATAATTCTTGGAAGCTATAACCGTGATAAACGCTTAGCAATCGGAAAACTAAAAATATCTGACCAGAAACGTTTACAGATTTCAAAAGTTGCAAACAGTTTAATTTAAAACAATTAGCTTCGGACACGAGTATTTCTGCGAGGGCATTATATATTTTCATTGGTGAAAAGTCAACTTTTAATGAGCGTGACGAGCTAAGAAGAGTCAGCTGATTAGCTACCCGTTAAGTAAACTCTAATGGCGGGCCTTCTTCTCAGTAAATTTATCACTCTGAATACATAATGATAGTGTTGTCGTAGCTTTACTACAATAACTTTTAGTTTACTTTAGTAAATTTATAGCAAAAACTTTATAATCTCAGTTTTCAAAACTAGTTTATAATGATAGCAATAATTTTATAAAAACCTCATCGCAACAAATTGATTATAGCAACTTCATCATAATATCGTTATAATAATTTTGCTATAATAACACTATATGTCAGCCGGCGTGGCCAGGTGGTTAAGGCACTCGACTCGTAATTCGAGGATCGCAGGTTCGAATCCCTCTCGCACCATATATGCTCGCCCTTTCAACCGTGGAGGTATTATAATGTGATGGTCCATCCCACTATTCGTTGGTAAAAGAGTAACCCAAGAGTTGGCGGTGGGTGGTGATAACTAGTTGCTTTCTCTGTAGTCGTACACTGCAAAAGTAGGAACGGCTAGTGCAAATAGCCCTCTTGTAGCTTTGCGCGAAAAAACAAAACAAACCATACCTTCGTATCATAACAACTTTATAATAATAACTTATTACTATAGTAATAACAAATTTATTATAGTACCTTCGTCATTGTAATTTTACTATATTAACAATATTATAAAATCTGTATTATGATAAATTTATGTGACACACTTTTCTATGAAAGCTTTTTCATAAGAAGTTTGATCTCAACTTTGTTGTGACAACTTCACCACAATAAAGTTGTTAACAAGATAATAGTTACTGTACCATAACAAATTAACCATAGTATCATTGTCACAACTATGTAATAGTTGCTGTATTATAATAACTTCACTATGGTAATCTTATCGTAAGACATGTACAATATGAACGTAACAACGTTATAAATCTAACTTCATCGTACAGTTTTAATACGGTTATTTTATGAGAAATGTTTTACCATAGTAACTTTATGATACCAATTTTATTACACTAAATTTATCGTGAAATCACTACTCTCATAACTTCTTTATTAAACTAACTTTATAAATTAATTTAATTAAAATAAATATTATTTTTATTATGTTATAGTAAGCCTTAAACAACTCCAATACCTTTATCATACAGCTTTGCGATGGTAACTTCACACCAAATATTTATTATGATAAATTTATAACAGGTTTTTCCATTGTATCATTAATTTAAGAATTTTACCACAGTAAAGCTTTATCATAACAACTTATGGAGTGTTGTAATAAATTTTAAATAATAAATTTTACTGTTCCAACCAATCTTATTGTAAAAAGTGCCTTGTTAATTTATTCATAAAAAATCTGCCATAATAACAACTTCATCAGTTTACCTTCATCACAAGAATATTTTCTTGGTAAATTTATCAGAGCGTTTCAATAGTAACTTCACCTTTACAATATTTATATGATAACTTTGGCGCAACAACTTCACTATAGTACATTATAATAACACCTTTCTATTGTAACCTTATCGTAACAGTTTTATTATAGTATATTATTACGTGTTTATCCTAGTGTTAACAGCCTTAATAAGAACTTTAACATAACAATTTTACCATTGCTCTTTATAGTAACAACCCTATTAATTGTAACGTTTCAGTGATATGTTCGGGTGGTTTTCAGTCCAGCGACCCTCATCAAGAGAACAAGATAAGGATTATCATAGATTATCAAAAGTATTTATTTTAAAATTTGATAGTGTAATAATATGAAACATATTATTTCGTGTGTTTTTTTCTTTCTCTTTTCATATATTATATGGTATTGTTACTTTAAATATAAAATATAATTTATTTTTACAAAGTTAATGTTTAGGATTTTTTCATCTTGATGTAAGGGAAAAATGTTTTCACAAATCTATATCTTTTAAGTCCTAATTATTAATAAATCTTAATTATCAGTTAAATATAAACCCATTTCTGCAAGCGAATCTGATTCCAACTCCAGGTAAGAAATAAATGTTTGGTTTAATAAGGTTTCTGTTTACTCCACCCAGTGTGCCTAACTCTCAAGCAATAAGAAGGCAAACAGTTACTATGGAAACCATATTGAAACCTTGACGTTAATAGTTGCTAAGAAACATATATTCCATGAAGCTTTGAAAGTAGTCATTATACTTGTTTATGTTTTTTTCTCTTCTCCTTCATTAGTAAATCAATTATTTCTTATGCCGTATACTGCACTATGTCTTATTATTGGCAACCATTAAATTAGGGTCGTACTAAAGAAACAAAACATCACGTCAAAAATTAACTAGGGAAATCTGATTTTAGTCGTTCATTCTAAGTGGCTGGCGAAATATCAATCGACAGTTCATAATGGAATCGTTTCAATGATTTCTCATTTGAAAGACAAACAGTACGTGTGGTAAAAGTATGTAGATACAGGTTTAAACAAATGGATGTGATGTGCGATAAAACCTGTCTTTCTACTGAAATTATGCAGACATAAGTTTTACAATTTGGTATTGTGTGTGGAATTTTACAAATAAAGGTTTATACAAGTATTTGCTGTATGTTTTTTTTGTAAAATGCATTTTTCGAGTAAATTGTGCCTATAATTTAGTTTGTAGCCTTGAAAACATGTTAATAAAAAACGTGTTACCCTCACCTTATCCAGTAAATAAGCCGATAAACACTGTACATTACATAATGAACACAAACATCGAAATAGCAAGCGCGTCTTGTGCGACACATGAGGCAAATGTCAAACCAGAGACTACTAAGTGCAGACATAGCTGTGC
Organism: Carcinoscorpius rotundicauda; assembly: GCA_011833715.1. NCBI lineage: Eukaryota > Metazoa > Arthropoda > Merostomata > Xiphosura > Limulidae > Carcinoscorpius > Carcinoscorpius rotundicauda. The sequence goes on from CM022395.1 coordinate 58,400,882, forward strand.
CTAATTTAGTATTGTTAGCCAGAGAGTAACAGGTGTCTATCACTTAACACCTAATAACGTGCACATCGTTAAGCCTGTTCAGCAATAAACGTCATCTCGAACGATTTATTAACATACACCATGTTGCGAATCATCTCTTATCATTGTTGCGTATGACGTTTAAAAATTAATGCTTACCTAGAGACAGCGATAAATATTAGGCTTATAACGCTAAATACCGAATTCCGATATTCATGGTGGCCACAGTAAACATAGCTTATTGTGCAAATTTTTTTTGAACAATAACTAAGTCTAATTTATTATTTTTTTTTATCTCATTTTTGATAATAATTTTGTCTAGACTAGAACTGCAACCAATATAATCAATCGCAAAATAAAGTAACTAAATATTTCTGAATTAATAGATTCCAAACTGTGGGAGAAGTTTTGATTTCAACAGTGATTATTTGCATACGTATTGTAAAAATACTTTCATATTCGGAGAAAATATTTCATTTATTTTTCAATTTTCAACTTTGAATTGGAAACGAATTTATCACTTCCTGGATACATATTTGAAATTCTAACCGTTGCTCGATTCTCTTATTTTTATTTTGTAGTAATAATTTTGCTGAAATACAAATGTCACAATTCGTTTACACTTTACTGCAAAGTAAACGCCACTAAATTATTATATCTGGTAACATTTTCTATATTCGGTTGGTAAATTTATTACGATGCAGAAAAAAATATTTGGTTCCTTGATTGTGAGGAAAAGTTGAAACTGAATAAACATTTCTTGGTTTGGTTTTTAAATTTTGCGCAAAGCTACTCGAGAGCTATCTGCGTTAGCCGTCCCTGATTTTTGTAGTGTAAGACTAGAAGGAAGGCGGGCAATCAGCACCACCCACTGCTAACTCTTGGGCTATTCTTTTACCAACAAATATTAGGATTGACCACAACATTATAATGCTCCTACGGCTGAAAGGGCAAGGATGTTTGGTGCGACGGGGATTCGAACCTGTGACTATCAGATTACGAGAATGCTTTAACCCACCTGGCCATGCCGGGTCGAACGTTCCTTCAGCTATCAGTATTAATGGTTCACAAAAAAAAAATTAAGACATTAACTTTAGTTCATTTAGAAATGTGAAAAATATTTTACTTTTTTTTTTTTATTCTTTCAGCTGTAGATATAGGTGCAATATCGGAAAACGGTTTTAATGATCCTTATGTCAAAGTCGCCTTGGTACCGGAAGTAGATACGAAAACGAGACAAACAGAGATTCAGCGTAACACTACTAACCCTGTATTCGACGAAGTTTTCAAATTTCCGGTTTCATTTGAAGACCTCTCGGAGAAAACCTTGCTACTTCAAGTCTTCGATTTTGACAGATTCTCTCGAAATGATATTACTGGAGACGTAAGAGTAAAGATGTGTGATCTCGATGTTACAACAGAAGTGGAGGTCTGGAGTGAAATATCCAAAACTGATAAGGTAAAAACTGAATTGTTTTTATTCTAAAATCTTTTAGAAATTGAACTTCAAAATGAAACTATAAAACAATAAATGTATCATAATTTGAAATAAAAAGATATACAATTTTCAGTTTTTATACAAACAAAGACATGATTTTTTTTAGGACTAGAGCACTCGAATTTAAGACAACACATAGACCAGTCTATGTACATATATAGATCAATCAGTGACATAGTAAATGGAATAACACACTCCATTATCGCTAATTTTCAATCTGACCTGGTGTAAATATATAATAACTTGAAAACGATTTTCAGAAAAAGCGGGAGAATGCATAAAAATAAATCCAAAATCCAAAAGTTGCCCAAAGACAAACCCTGCTGAACCCCACTCGTAATGGATGCGCCTGTGGCTCTTATTCCTTCACTTCGCAGGCCCAATAATACTTAGCTCCTTCAATTTTTTCATTTGTCTCCTACATATCTGTTAATATTATTTACAAACCGAAGACAATATCGTTAGATGCTACAAAACTCTTTATAGACTAATTTCCTAAAAATTAAACCAAACCATTATACAAAATAGAAAATTCTTTTTGGCGTTTCAGAATAAATTTGTTTTGATTTATCCAGACTGAAAGAGCCCGCCCAAGTGGCGTCCCCTACTGGTACAGTGGTAAGTCTACGGATTTAGAACGCCAAAATCAAGGGTTCGATTTCCCTTCGGTGGACACAGCAGATAACCCAATGTGGCTTTGCTACAAGAAAACACATGCATACACAATGCGAAGTAAAGTAAATACTTTATATTAATATATAAAATAAGTAAATAATTGTATAAGCAGGATATGAAATATATCGGTGGTATGAAAGCAAAGCAAATTAATACTATTTAGAAAAAAAAAATTAAAAAGTTACTTAGTCCACTGAATGATAACGAATAATATTTTGTGATGGTATGTCACGTGCTATCCAAACACCTAAAACATTATAGGTTATTATTGTTGAGTAAGGGACTATAAACATAAAGTCTAAACCAGTTATGCTTGTAGCGGAATTACTATTGTGTTTAATACTTCGCACATGTTTGGAAGATTAGTTTCGAAAAACAGAGATTATAAAGACGTACATATTAAGAAGAAGCGATGCAACGAATTATAAGCGTAGTTATTCTAACTTGTATATGTTTCTAAAAACGTGTTCCTCAAAAAAATATTACAATTATAGTAATAGTATTCCGAAACAAAAAGGCTTCGGAAATCATATTAATGTTTTGATATAAGTGATAATTGTTTTTACATGCATGTTTCTGTTTTTTCGCAAAGGGTGGTACCAGTTGTCATGCTTGAGCACAAACACCAGAAGTACACAAAGTCTCTAAATGTGTATTCCAAATTTAAGATATGTCATACTCGATATACGCCAGCATTCTACTTTCACATCTTCAAAGAAACTTAAGAATCAATGTTTCAAAATTTTTATTTATTATATATGTTAAATCTGAATTTATTTAATCTTTCCTTATGTAAGGTATCGAGTGATAGACCAGAAATTCTGCTGTCTCTCAGCTACTTACCCTCTGCCGGTCGATTAACAGTAGTTGTTCTAAAAGCCTCAAATTTAATGGACCCATGCTCAAAAGAGTTTCCAGGTAAGTAAAAGCACGCGTTTTATTATAGCCTTTTACTACATATGATAACATTGGTTTTTGTTGTGCCGTTGAACAAAGTACAATGATTAAAACCTCACTGGAATCAGCGCAAACCAGTGGAAAACCTTTTACAAGAGCAGTGTTATGATGTTCATATTAGTTTTTATACAAAAGTTAGGTAATAATTTTTTCTTGTTACTAAGCAGCTGTTTATACATCCATTGAGGTTATATCGTGCAGATATATATCTTACCGTTCAAGATGTAATATGTGTTATATTTGTGAATTAGGATCTATCTGGTGTAACGTAGGAATTCGACTGCAAATCGGTTCTGTTCTATAAACACTTATTACTTAAATAACGTGGGATTACACAGCAAACGAGTATCATCTAGTATACGACAAACTGATAACGAAGACCATTACCAGGTGGGTTAAGGCGTTCCACTCATAATCTGAGGGACACGGGTTCGAATTCCGGTCGCACCAAACACGCTCGTCCTTTCAGCCGTGGGGACGTTGTATAATACGATAAATCCCGCTATTCGTTGGTAAATGAGTAGCCCAAGAGTTGGTTTTGAATCTTATAAAGAACGTTTGAAATAGTATTTCAAGCGCAATGACATTGCTGAAGCTAAACAGTATTTTAATTTTGAGTGTTACTGGTGCCCAGAGGTATGCACTATTGAAAACTTTGTGTCACTAAGAAAACCGTCAACTAAGTTATATGCCGACCTAACAACTACATTGAAACATTTATACATTTATAAATAACTATTGCAATGGAACCGGCTAAGCACGATGCACGAGAGCTACAGCAGCAAGATTCTGTGCACGAGTTTTTAGAGATTGGTAAGAAGAACGGCGATAATTCACAAAGTCACACAAGTCCGACTCGGAAGAAACGAAAACAGTGCGCGATTCAGTGAAACAAAGTTGTAAGTCAACACAACGTAGGAAGTCGTGTAAACATTGCACAAAACGACAACACGTTCCTTTGAAATGTTATTACGAGAACTGTAACTGTTATTTTTGTGGATTAATAGGCGTGTGAGTCTAACGATAATCCGAACGAGCACAAGTTACGAAGTAGATGTTTGAAGACAATTCTGACATTAAGGAATGTGCGACGATTTGTTTGGTCTCCATGAGATTAATTTGTCAAAATCGGTGCGTATACCAACATCAGTCACTTTATCAATTGAAGTTGAGAAATCGTTTTTTTTTTCAATTTGAAGTGAATAGAGGCTCATTAGTGACGATTATTCTTGAAGAAATCTACATCCAGCAATTGACAGTCGTCAAATTTCATCCATGCTACAAAGTTCTTCGTGCGTACACAGAAGAGATACTGTTACGGCACCAATTGTGATTACCAAGTTGCAAAATCAGCCAGCAATTTTAGGGTGTGATTCAATACACGAATCAAACTTAACTGGATTACATTGTTTGAAACTACAGATGATATTTGATTAACAAATATAAGTGTTTATTCAGGGGTTATCTAGGGATAAAAAAAAAGTACACAGCAAAAATCCTTGTGAAATCTGATGCAATGTCAAAGTATCAAAAAATTCGCTCGCTACCGTACTCCCTGAAGTCTGAAGAAATTGGATGTTTGCCACCTTGGCTAGTCTAAAATTTTACTCTAAACTTAATATGAGCCAAGTTTGTCAAAAACTACTTGCTGATGAATATTCTTGCAATACTTAACTGTAAACACCCACACAATATAACATATTACCGTTTAGTGTCGCCAGCACTCCAACAAATTTCTAGAATAAGGTCTAGCAGAGACTCTAGGTTCTGGAAAGCACCTTGTGTTATCTTGAAAATATTTTGGCTACAGGACCAACATGCGATTAGCATCTACAAGTTCTCGAGTCTGTTTCTAAATGCCTACATTATTATAGCTTTCACCTCAAGGTGGAAAATATCATATTACGCAATCCAGTGTTGAATGTCTGAGATACGATAAACATTAAATGTCTACACTCAACCAATGAGAAAGCAAAACCCGTTATCAACGTTTGACAACCAACATGCATAACAGAACTTTCTCAAAATGGTCCAATACTATCACAGATTTTTTGCCACATTTATCGACTCATTTACACTATTTGAATGGAAAAAGATGGGTATAAACAAAAGAAAGTAATAATGTACTTAACTTTCTCGAGAAAGATCTGGCACTAGCTCAAATTATGACGTCAAATTACCAGCACGTTTAGCATATGACATTAGTACCTATGAAATGGGAATGTTATTTCTCATGTAATGCCTGATGGAAGCGAACGACCTATTGCATTTGCATCGTATTCTTTAAGTTAAAGTGAAAAACATTGTATACACTTGAAGAAAAAGGCTATTTTATTAGAATACATGTGTAAGAAGTCTCACAACTACTTTTATAGACACCATTTTAGATCAGTGACTGACCGAGTCCCTGCTCCACTTCAGAGATTGGCAATGATTCTGTCATGTTATCAATATAATTTCGAATATCGACGTTTTATAAACCACAGCAGTGCTGACTCTCTTTCGTGTCTTCTGCGTGAAGTTGTATCATCAGATGAAATAAGTATTTATTTTGTAGTTAATTCATCTGTGCCATCAAACGGCATTAGAAATGGTACAAATAAATATCCTGTGCTATCAAAAGTTCTAGACTATATTCTGAATTATTGGAAACACCCAGTTAAAATTCCTGATTTAACTGCATATTTCAACTAGAAGCTGGTATTATATAAAGTGGAATGATGTGTCTTGTGGGAACAAAAACGAATTGTTAAGTGAACTATGTGATAGACATCCAGATTTTTGCCGAATGAAGGCCTTAGCCAGGTGTTACTGTTGGTGTCCTGGTCTGAATAAGGATATTGAGGACTCCTTGTGTGTAGTGATCGTGAGTCTGTGCAAAAAGTTTCTACCAAAGCGCCGGTGCACTACTGGTCATGGACTACGAGAGTCTGTTAACGCCTTTACACCAACTGTAGAGAATCTAAGAAAATGCATTTCTTTGTATTAGTGGATTCACACTCTAAGTAGCCAGAGTTTTCATCTATGTTTTCTAGTACATCTGAGACAACAATCACAAAACAACATGGTTGATTCTCCTCTTACGGAAGTTGTGTCAGATAATGGTCCACAGTCCACTTCTGCAGAGTTTACCACATTTCTACAAAATAATTGAATCCAGCATAAACGCATCACTCTCCTTGTCATGAAACCTCAAATGGTGTGCCACCAGTGGCTCAGCGGTATGTCTCTGGACTTACACGCTAAAATCCGGGTTTCGATACCCGTGGTGGGCAGAGCACAGATAGCCCATTGTGTAAGTTTGTGCTTAATTCAAAACAACAACAACAACAACTCAAATGGTGCATCAGAAAAAATAGTGCAAGTGATGAAGTAAAGATTGAAATCCTACTCCAATTTAAGTCATTTGTGTTAATTGCACAAACTTTTTACAGAACCTCTAATGAAACTCATGTCCAGGTGGTTAAAGCACTCGATTCATAATCTGAGGATTAAGGGCTCGAACCCTCGTCACACCAAACATGCTCGCCCTTTCAGCCGTGGGGGTGTCATAATGTGACGAGCAATTCGTTGGTAAAAGATTAGTTGGCGGTAGGTGGTGATGACTGGCTGCCTTCTTTCTAGTCTTACAGTGCTAAATTAGGAATGGCTAGCGCAAATAGCCTACGTGTAGCTTTGCGCGAACAAATCAAACTGATGCACAAATAGCTTATCTTCTTGTTCGTTGGCACAAGAGTAGCCTAAGAGTTGGCAGTGGGTGGTGATGACTAGCTGTTTTCCCTCTAGTCTTACACTGCTAAATTAGGAACGGCTAGCGCAGATAGTCCTCGCGTAGCCTTGCGTGAAATTCAAAACAAAGAAATAAACCATAGAGCTTTTACGGAAAAATGAAAATTTTCCTTGATTTATCTTATGCCTCCACTATCATCACTATCGTGTCTTGTATTGGCTTGTAAGCTATGACAGTGAAAAGTCTTCTTTTCTAACTATTTGTTTTCAAATAGTAAAAGTACGCATAAAAGTTTGGATTTTGAGATCTACTTCATGTTTAACGTACTACACATTAAATTTTATGTTAATCAATTATAAATGTATAAAACTTAGTTTTTAATCGCTGGAAACATTCATTCTTCAGTGGAAAACTTTTGTTAACCTTAGAAAAAGGAAAATATTTATTCAGGTGTTTCTTTTCAATATAGATTCATATGTGAAGGTAACTTTTATGTATGGAGAAAGAAAGAAAAAGAAGAAGACGGCTACGAAGCGAGCAACAAACAACCCAGTATGGAACGAAGCTTTAAGTTTTGACGTATCGGAAGGACTGAAACACTGCCGTCTTGTGGTTAATGTAATTAACTGTCACCATGGCAACATAATTCCTCTCGGAACTTGCATTCTTGGTATGAATGAACGCGGCAGAGAAGTAACGCACTGGCAAGATGTGCTTCGTAATCCTCGTAAGGCTATCGCCATGTGGCATGGATTACATGTCTGATAAGCAACGTTTGTGTGTGTGTGTGTATTTTTGAAATCTAACTCGTTTTGGACTGAGGAAGAGTTTAGTGCAATGTAATGTAGTTGAGTATTTAAAGATTACCCCCCTCCTATAAAAAGTTTGAAATTAAACTTGTTGATTTTCATATTAGGAAAGAAAAGTATTATAATATACACGTTACTTAGGCTCACTTCTTCAACTTGGAAAACTACAGTATTGTAATGTACCCATATTAAACTTCCAATTAGAACGAGCTATCTATCAAAGTGACAAATAAAAATGAGACGGAAAAGAAGTGTAGCCAATTAAATGCGCTTTTATTACGTTCTTATTTATAACGATTAAAATACATTGTTCCATCAGTTGAACACCAACGGTTCGCAGTCGTAAATCCAACAACACCTTAAGATTTTCGATCCGCTTAGGAGGTTTAGACTAGTTCTAAATCCATATTCTAAATTAACAAAGCAGAGCAATCTCTATAACTAAAATATAATATTGCTAAATGATATTAAAAATACATATATTTAACATTCTGAAGAATTATTTTACTGAATGTAACATTAAACAAAGAATAAAGTGTACTTAAAGAAAAAAACGAACATCAGTTACCAGCGCCAACTGTTGTCGTATATGTGATATCCACCTGATGGTAATGACTGGTTATTCAAATACACCTTAGAGCAGCAATAATAAATCAAAACTGTTTCTAAAGTCGCTTGTCTTTCACTGCTGCGCCATCTAATATTTCAATTTATTGTTTCAATCTAGATAATTCGGTTGTACTCGTAAAGTTTATCATAATTTCATTACTTCAGTACCGGTAAATAAGTAACATTTAAAATCATTATTTATGGCCAAGGTAGCGTCTGCTGTTATGACGTCATTTTACTCTCGAATATCTTGAAAAACATTTAAACAAAGTTATGATAATCAGCACTTTCTATAATGCTTTCACAGTATCATGTTTTCCTTGTAATGTGATCTATTAATCTACCTAAGTTGAGTGGTTCCTTGTATCAGAGCTACTTCCAGACAATTTTACTCAAGATTCAGAGAATAAGTAGTAACAGATTCCAGAAACCGGCCAGTCGTTTTTAAAATCAGAACAACCGTCTAGTCATTTCCTTTAAGTTTTATCAACCAGTGTTCTACAAATACATGGAATGGAATGTATTTATCTCACGCTTCACACATGAATTAGGTTTAAGTTATTATTTTACTCAAAATGTTCTAATACTTGATACAATAATTAGATTGGAGTTGTTTGATTGACATATCATATTCTGATACTTATCACTGGTGTTGTTATTTTACTCGATCTTAACTGATACTTGATAGAAGAACTAATGTAGAGTTGTTTGTTTTACCCTACGTTTTCTGATAATTCACACGTGAATTAGTTTGAAATTGTAGATTTTAACCAGTATTCTCTGATACAGTAATACAGGAATTAGTTTGGAATTGTTAGTTTTACCCATTAGATCGCTACAACTTTATAACGTGTAAGATCCATAGCTTAGCTATCATTATCAGTTTCTTGTATTTTTCTGCACAAGTTTAACACTATTAACCAAATTTAAAAAGAAATTGGAAGAGTGACAATTTTATTGCAATAATAATAATATTTAATGAGACTCCCTTCTGGTATATTTCTCTATAGTAATAATAATGTTTACAGTGCATAGATGGCGCTTATTTGTTATCTCTTGTTTCCTAAGAATTTCAAAACAAAATTGTTGAGTTTTATAATTATTTAATATTATCATACATTTCTCTTAGTCTTACATAAAATCTTGATCACACTTTCTTAAAGTACAATCGTACAGTTATCTTCAAAACTATAATGAATTGATGGACAAAGATCAAATATTCTAATGGCCTTGAAATATTCCCCGCTGGTTTTCAGAAGAGTTTATTTTTCTTGCATAGTTTCCTGACATTAAAATAATATTATTTGAATTTATGTCGAGTGCTGGTTTCAGCCATGCTCAACACAAGATTCCATATCGACATCATGTACGTTGTAAGTACATTTTACCCTGGTGTTAAAGATAAATTTATTTTTTAACTCTGCACAGAAATGAGATGATTTTTTTTTTCGAATGAAGGATTAAAATGAAATTGGAATACCTTTAGAAATACGAATATAATAATACAGTGTTGATAGTAACGGACTTATCAATCCATTTTATGATAGAAATGTATTATAAATGTTTTGTAGCTGCTATCAAATCCTTAACGTGAATAAGTTTTCGTGTTAATTTAAAATTATTTCAAATGTTTGACATGTCATAACGACATGAGAAAAACTCAGTGTCGTTGTTCAAACAAGATTAATTAAGATTGTATTATTACAAAGAAGTTTCCACTAGAAGTCAAACATAAGTTTCATCGTCCACTTTGTAAGCCTAGCTTTAGTGCAATAAATATGAAAATTTTCAAAGTAGGTTTGAATTTTCTGAATATAAATTACACAAGAACAAATGTTAATAAAATGTATTTTGTGGAGTTCAGGGAGTTCAGTGGTTCGTGTTTGACAGTTTTTTTTTTCATTCTCAACTTTATATACATGTGTTGAAAAGTAATTTCGTAACATCAAGTCAGAACTGGAATATTCCATAAACCGAGGTTTATGAACCACATTTTCCCACCTATTTTTATACATTTCTGAAACTGAATGTTTACGTCTAGAATTACTGTTAATTACTTTTCATTCCTTCAGTTACATTCAAGTTAAAGGACATTGTGTTTACATCTGTTAATTTTGAAAAACAAAACAAACAACGTTTCACTGACTTAGAAGTTATCGGAAAAACACCAATTTGTATCATAGAAAATTGAAGTATACTATAGTTCCAAATAGCAAGCTAGCTTTGTTTCACATTTTAATGACCATGTGATTAGGGCGTTCAACTCGTAGGTTGAGGGTCGCAGGTTCGAATTTCCCTCACACCAACATGTTCGCTCTTTCATCAGCGGGGGCACTATAATGTTTCGATCAACTCCACTATTCGTTGGTAAAAGAGTAGACCAAGATTAGGCGGTGGGTAATGACTAGGCGCCTTTCCTCTACTCTGACGCTGCTAAATTAGGGACGGCTAGTGCAGATAGCCCTCGTGTAGTGTTACGCAAAATTTAAAACAAACAAATACATATTAATTCTTAACGATAAGCATCCCATATTTCTTAAACAATATCAACTATAGATATATAACAGGTGAACACGTAGGAGAATTTGTTCTCTTAGTCACGAAGAATTTAACTAACAGAGTTAACCATAGCTGAAAACTATTACACGTATCATGTGAAGAATGGTTCAAACTGTTTCATTGTGTTAAACTCTGCTGCTCTTCCCTAAATTCGGGTCTAATCCATTGAATGATATTCACTGTCTTTAACCTGATAGAGTTGATATGGTTTTGTGGCAAAAAAGCATAAAATATGATATTATCAGTTCTATTGCAACAATGTCACATTTATTACTCATTACACTACTGGGCTTAGTCTTTGAACACTATTAAACTTGAAGTCCGTTAAATGACTACTATAAACAGCATTTCGATTTTGAATTTTTCGTCGTAATAGAACTGATCTGATAAGTTCTGGTGTTGAGCAAAAGGCTGCTTTGGCCGCAAAGCATAAACACAAATTGTAGAAAATATCCTTCTGAAATCTCTCGTAATACCAATTAATAATGGTGTGATAACATTTGTATCAATCTTATTCTAATTTAATCTACACTGGACACAACAACTAGTGGTTTATTGAAACTTATAATACTGTGGGTTACTCGTTCATTATAAGAACGCTGTTTTGGTCTCATGCTGCTATTGGAAATATTTCTTCCACAGTCGATTGTGCTCAGTCTCATAGCAGTGATTACGCACTTTTATTCGACATCGCGATTTCTGAAAGGACTTCGAGGAAAATCTTAGATCACATATTTTTATAACTTGTTATATGGCCTTCATAATATATATAAACAGAGGAAATAAACAAGTCTACTGAAGATGCATCAGAAAACATTGAGAAACTTGTCATATACCCTTCACACTATGTTTAAACAGAAGAAATAAACAATAGTCTAATGAAGATGTTTCAGGAAACTAGATGTGTTGTTATCGAATGACATTGCTGTGATTTTCTTCTGTCATTTATTTACACAGAGACAGTCGTTGGATTTAAAGTGTAACTAGAAGATTGCAAATATTTAAGTTGTGAATCGACATCAGTTTCTAATCATTGTTCTTTATCTTTCAAGTGATACCAGATAATATACTTAGTTTCATTGTAATGAGGTTTTGCTCGTGAGTAACTTAAGATGTGGGGGTTAAAACCCTTTTTCTGTTTTGATGTACAAAATTAGCTGCTTTCTGTGAATATTCGTAAACTCATTTTTCTTCAAAATATTCTATACCTCGTGCCTTCTTCGTTTCTAATATTCTATATCCTTCCTCGGAAAAGGCTGTGGCAAAGCATCCATCCACAAATATTACTATCGAAATTATATTGTCAAAAGGCTGGTACTGTGCTCTCGGAATCGAATGCATAGGTGTTAAACACACTCATCGTAAAGCCAATGCACGCACCTATTACACTAAGCCATATACTTACTGCTGCATTTTCATACAGGAAAAATGTGCACATTACAGTGATAAGAGAATGATGTAAAAGGAAGTGAGCAACGTGGATGTTTCGTTTCCTCGATCTTGCTGAGCAGTACATCTTATGAGAAGCCTTTGTGATGCTATCTGCTGATAGAAGTGGTATTAACTTAGGCCTGATGGTTGATAATGTTGTTGCGTACTATGCAAAACTGACCAACACACAACATCTACAAAACGCCTTAGCTGGCTGGCATTTAAAAACTTGTAACGTGGCCGTCCTCATAAGCTATAGTACTGAAGGAAATGTCTAGTTGGCAACAGCATGCAACAAATTAGGCACAATTGAACCTGGATTATATACCTTTTTTCTGGAAACCCGAAATGGTTCTATCAAAATTAATGTTCTTTGTTTAGAATTAAGCACAAAGCTACACAATGGGCTATCTGTGCTCTGTCCACCACGGGTATCGAAACCCGGTTTTTAGTGTGTAAGTCCGCAGATATGCCACACAGGGGCAAATGTTGTTAGCCTAACTGTGGTGATCGACATTCTCTTTGAAGAAGAGGTTTGCTTTTAAATTTTGCGCAAAGCTACACGACAGCTATCTGCGTTAGCTATCCCTAATTTAGCAGTGTAAGACTACTCTTAGGGGGCTACTTATTTATCAACAAATAATGGGATTTACCGTTACGCTATAATACCTCAATGGCTGAAAGGGCTTGTTTGCTTTTCGGACACAATCTCACAGAACATGTACAGGATGATTATAGACATTGAAGATGTTCTTGTAAAGAGCTCTTTCAGAGGAGAAAATAACCCAGGACTTTACCAACACCCATTTTAAGCACTCGGTATAGACAGGCTAGGAAAAAGGACTCAATTGAAGGACTCAATTGCCCAAGTATCCAAGCGAAAGAAATCTTTCAGAGTATATCTTCATTTAATCATAAAAAATCCTGGGCATTGGCTTTTCTTTCCATATATATATATCTTTATATATCAAGAATTATTGAAATAATAATTTATTAGTTATTAATATATATTTGCTACTTTATATATTTAATAGATATTTGTTGTTACTGTATTGGCATTTTTACATTTCTTCTGTGAGCTACAAACGGCTGTTGTTATGATTTTGATTTAATATATTTTTTAAAATACTAAGAATTGTTTTCCCATGTTCCAGGGCTTGTTTTGGCTTTCGATGTTCTTGGGCGTAGATATTATGTTTCCTTGTTTTTTAGTAGTGATATTGAATCGTATGTGAAGGTGTTAGAGTCACCACTAAGAAATGTCTGTTTACAACTGTAAGCTGAACGACCAATTACACTATGTAACACAAATTTTGTTCTGGAATAGTATGTGTCATTTCTTAATTAACTATGATGTAAAAGTACTGAAAATGGCCATTATTTCCTTCAAACTTTGATTTTGTGAACTGGATAATGAAATTTAGAAATTAACCTATTTTTTATGTGAAAAACGGGCAAATTTGAACATTTTTATTTACATAAGGTCTTAATAAAACAACATATGAATCAAGATTTACATGTATTTACACTAAAGTTATACAAAAAATGAACAAAAATATTTAGAAGTGAGTAGTTTTTTAAGATTTGCGACTGTAACATAAATCACTTTCACGTATCAGCCCTACAAATATAGTCTCCCATTACATTTTCGTTATACGCTCTTTGATAGAGGCGTTCAAAGTCCAGTATATCTTGTTGGAAGAGCTTGCCTTGCTCTTTTGAGTATGCTCCCATGTTCTCTTTGAATGTATCAAGATGAGCATCAAGGATATGAACTTTCATGGACATCCTGTAGCCCATTTTGCCGTAGTTCTTCTCCAGAACCTCAATCATTTCCATATAATTTTCAGCCTTGTGTTTGCCCAAGAACCCCCAAGTTTTGACCGCTGTGTAAAAACTTCCCCAAGCTTTTTCTTCCTTCCTACTGAGCTTCTTGGGGAATTCTGTGCACTCCAGGATCTCCTTTATTTGTGGTCCAACGAAGACACCAGCTTTGACCTTTGCCTCAGACAACTTATGGAAGAAGTCTCGAAGGTACTTGAAGGCTGCAGACTCCTTATTAATAGCTATGACAAATTGTTTCATTTCATAAGACTCAATTTAATGTGCAATGGAAGAAACAACATCTTCTGGAGGTCTACTAGTGGCTCACTCTTAACATTGTGTCTCCCCGCAGAAAACTCGGTCCGTTGTGGCCAATGTTTCCTGTTGTAGTGCGCTGCTGTGTCCCTGCTGTCCCAAAGGCAAAGCTAACAGGGAAACTTGGAGACCCATCAGGAATGCCACAATTTTGAGGTCTCCGATAATCTCCCAGCCATACTCATCATACTTTAAGGCTTCTAGCAAGGTCTTGACGCTGTTGTATTTCTCTTTGAGCAGTACAGCTTTGAGGCTTCTAGATGAACTATCAGTGAAGAGGCGCCACTCGTTTAGGTTATAAGAAATTCTAGTTGCCTCGCATAGACCGGATAAATTGTGACAGAAGTAGAGCCCATCATGACGAGTGAAGTTCAACAGCATTCTAGAAAGTTCTTGAAAATTCTTGTATGTTCGAGAAAATTTTCTATTAGCTACTCAGCACTGAATCTACCTAGAATGTGCTGGAAAATGGGTAAATTTGAAAAATTCATTACTCAGGTAACAAAAGCAAAGTTGGAAGAGAAAAATAGGTCTATTTTCCATAACATAAGCAATAGAAATAACACTTTTTGTTCAGGAACATGAAAAAGTAAAAATTTGTCTACATAGTGTAATTTTTCTTTAAGATCATGCGACGAATCACCAGATGTTTGTTTTGCATAAAAATAAACTTGAAGGAATTATTTTTATTATTTTCTGGTGGTGGTTTTGCTTTATCAAAGTTAAGAAATTATGGCTTCTAATTATCTTCTAATTTCTGTCTCACTGTAGTGCTACTTTTTTTTAGTGTAACCTAAAAAAAATATTTTTTATTTATTTCCCTCATCAAAATGTGAATATCAGTAAATAAAAGGTGACAAAGAGGCCTATTCCATTCTTTGATATAATCTAAGCTCGTTGTTGTTTTAATCTAATAAAATACTTTCTTGTAAAACTGTTAAAATTTCTTACAAACTAAAAGTAGACTTATTTTAATCATTGTGTACGATAACAGCATTCATATTCCTCGAACACATCAACAAATTTGGAACATCACACGGCTGAATGATTACATCCAGTTGTTTACTTTTCTCGACTGGCCTGAGCTTCGAAATGCAGACCAGATGTTAGGCAATAAACAGTTATAGCGTCCACTTTTCTTAGCGTTATATCTATAATATGTTACATAGAATATCATATCAGCCAGCTTTAGGGTTATTTGTTACTCGCTCTTTTATGATATCAGTCGTACAACGAAGTTTTCTGCAAAGCAAATAGTATAATGGTTTAATTTACGGCAGCGATAAAAAAATGAAATTACTAAACACACAACTTTAAAACACAAAGTTGCCAAAGTAATTTACCATTATGATAACAAACAAGAACTTATTAAACTAACTACTAGTGTTATGTATGATTTTATATTGTTGTCATAAGTAAATTCAAATATAATAACCACATACTAATATTTTTTTGTTAAAACAGAAGATATTTTAAAATATACTAGTAAAATAGTTTTTATTTAGATACATTTTATACCAATAACGAAATGAAATACAGTGTTCCCTCGTGTATCGCGGTAGATGCGTTCTAAAACCCCCCGCGAAAGGAGATTTTCCGCGAAGTGGGATCACCGATTTTTACGTATATATTTATGTGCATTTAGACTTTTAAAACCCTCCCTGTACAACTACTTAACCCTCCCATTACAATACTGTTCATTATTTCTGAAATAATAAGAACAATTATTAAGATATTAAGCCTTAAAATTAAAAATTACATATCTTCAGCAGGTGGTGTCTTTTCGGGGGACACCACTTCCTCTTCTGTGGAAGGTGAATCGGCAATTTCTTCGTCGGTCGTTAAAACTTCTGGAACAGTACTTGCCATCGGTACCCTTTCTTTCTTGCTCGGCTGGAAAAACATTGTTATTGGCAGTTGTTTTCTCTGCCTCTTCAGCCTATCGAAAATCATTTGATAAGGAGTTATCAGTTCTTCTATTTTATTGCAAAATTGTACTGATCGAACCATATCGTTGTCCCATTCCTGTGAGCATTCCTTCACTTCGTTAATTAGTTTCATTAGTTTACCTAACCGCTCTAACGACCATCCACTTTGCTCAATTGTTTCCTCGGCTTCTTTCGGTGTTTCCTCTTCGTCGTCTTCCTCGGCAGCAGACTTCGTCAGTGCTTCTAAGTCTTGGTCGGCGAGTGGTTCGGATTCTAGTCAATCAGTTCATCTACGTCTTCCTTCGTCATATCGGCAAATCCTTCACCTTTGATTAACGAAGCTAATTGTACAGCTTTTTGAACAGCCGAGTGTTGGATTTCTTCAGGCGTGAATCCCTTGTCGTCGTGCACAACCTCAGGCCACGACTTCTTTCAGCTTTCATTAACGGTGCAGGGTTTCATCTCTTGCAATGCCTTATGAACGTTTTGAAGACATGTAGCAATGGTGAAAAACAATCAAAATGGGTAGCTGTCATTGGCCGTCTTTCATTTCTGCACCAATCATAGCCCGTCTTGCACATCGCTACGCCATGAAGCTGATCTCGCGTAGCCTTCGCAGATGCACAATGCGTACATCTATAGCCTTTCCAGTTGGTTCTGTTTCCATTTTTACGCTGTTATAAACTCAAATATATGTTTATATCTCAAAATATACCTGTTTTTTTTCTTTACACTATTAATTATTATATTTATTTTTAATATTTTAATGGTATTTAATGCTATATTTTAGATTTAATGTTTATTATTTTATATATATGTGGGGGTCGGCAGAGCCCGCGAAGTGGCGAGGGAACACTATACTGAAAAAGACAAAATATTTATTATATTTGATGATGATTTCAGTCACCTCTGTATTATATATCGATTATTGTGCTGGTAAATCATTGTTTCTATTGTTTGTACCTCCCGCTAGTACAGTGGCAAGTCTCCGGGTTTACAACGCTAAAATTAGGGGTTCGATTCCCCTAGGTGGGCTCAGCAGATAGCCCGAAGTGGCTTTGCTATAAGAAACTAAATAACCATTGTTTGTAGCCCCCTAGAGGCGTAGCGGTTTGTCTGCGGATTTACAACGCGAAAAACCGGGTTTTGATATCCGTGGTGGGCAGAGTAGAGATAGCCTATTGTGTAGCTTTGTGCTTAAATCAAAACAACAACAACTATTGTTTGTAAATAGGTCGTTGAATAAAAAAAAAGGTAAAAGATGATTTCTTTTCAATTAAGATCAATTTCTTTGCCAGTCAAACCTCGGCATGTCAAATAATATGCGATTGGCTATTGACGTTACGGGATAAAAAATGTTTTTAGGCTTAAAAGCAGCTATTAAAACTCTCATAAATTGCAAAAATTTGAAATGCAAGAATTGTGAGAATATAATTTTGTGTCCATTCTGTTCACCTGTTTAGTCAGTTAAAAGTAAGAACTCATTATTTGGTTTGGTTTTAATTTCTCGCAAAGCTTGTTTTTTTTTGTAATTTCGCACAAAGCTACTCGAGGGCTATCTGTGCTAGCCGTCCCTAATTTAGCAGTGTAAGACTAGAGGGAAGGCAGCTAGTCATCACCACCCACCGCGAACTCTTGGGCTACTCTTTTACCAACGAATAGTGGGATTGACCGTCACATTATAACGCCCCCACGGTTGAAAGGGCGAGCATATTTGGCGCGACGAGGATGCAAACCCGTGACCCATAGATTACGAGTCGCACGCCTTAACACGCTTGGCCATGCCGGGTCATTCGCAAAGTTAAACGAGAGCCATCTGCGTTAGCCGTCTCTAATTTAACAGTGTAAGACTAGAGGGAAAGCAGCTAGTCATCGCCACCCATTGCCAACTCTTGGGCTACTCTTTTGCCAACGAATAGTGGGATTGATAGTACATTATAACGCCCCCACAGCTGAAAGGGCGAGCATATTTGGTGTGACGGGGATTCGATCCGTGTTTCGGTGGTTACGAGTCGAGTGCCTTACCTACCAGGCCATGCCGGGTGAAGTCATTATTTGAAAGTAACTCACAACAGCCATAAATCCCGTTAAGGTGCATTGTTATAAATGTTTCTCCGTTTGTTCTCAATAATGCTTAATGCCTAAGCTACAACGTAATTTCAAGATCTTACGTGGTGTCTTTCTGGAGATAAAATGAACCAAACATAATATGAATGTTGATGAATTTTCTAATTCATATACCAAGAAGAGTTAAACAAAAACTATTTGTTCGTTAAATATCAGAATTCTTCAAGTCCTACCTATCTTCAGGAATATAATTACTTTGGAGAAGTTTGCAACCAAATGTAAAACCTGTTTTTGTTCTGTCAAGGCTAGTGTTTTGTTGTTTCTGATCGATCACGATGTAAAAGAACAGAAAAAGAGCTTTCAATTAATTATGAGGTGACAAGAAACCCCCTCACAAAAGATGAATTATTATATTATTTTGGGGATAATGCCCCTCACTATCTGAAGATTACTATTTTGAATTTCAAAAAAATATTAAATTAATTTTTTCCAAACAAGAAGCCGTTTTCTAATCCGAATTTATATCAGTTTATTTTCTCGATATTTCACAACTTAAATTAAAGTACAAATTTAAAAAATAACAACAACTGTGCTTCGTACATATAATAAATTGAAAGTATAATCATGGTTGTCAAAATGGAGTCCGCCAAAAACCTCTTAGTTACTTTAGTAAATCTGATCACGTTTGTTCTTCAAGGACCATATTTTATGCTACCTTTCAGATTATTAACAGAGAAGAAAGCTACCATTAATTATGATACACCTAAGTACATGAAAAATTAATGCTTCCTTAGTTCTAGAAATAATAGTTAAGTTATCGATCAAAAAATGTAAATTAAAAAAAAATCTATTGCGCATGCGTCATGTCCACAACATGTAAGCCCGCAAGGAACATATTCAAAAATGACAAACACTTCATATTATTATTTTTTAAAAAGATATCAGTGAAGTTTAGCTTAATAGGAAGACAAACAAGTGTTGCCATAGCAACAACATACTGTAATGTGCAGTAATCCACTGACGTCAGTATTCCGAAGAATTTGTGCATTCTGCATTTGATTTTAGACATTGTCATTGAGAGAAAAGCTAATTACACAACAGGTAAATTGGAAGTATTTTTGAGCGTTAATTGTATGCAATATTGATAATTAAAATAGGTTGATGAATATTATTCAACTAAAAATTCAAAATCCTTGAACTTTTTGTTTCTGCAGATTTTGAAAAATGTATTAAATTAAAATGAAACTAAAAAGTCGAATAACCTTCACTGTTTTGTTTACAAATGTTTATCTTTTGAAATACAATAAATTTCTTTCTCTCTTTTCGATTGAAAGTTGTTTACGACTTACTTTATTTACGGACTTTTGATGTGGGGGTAAAATATATTTTAAATGTCTTTTTCCTTCACTGCGCCCTTCCCAGTGGCTCAGCGGATAGTTTGAAGGCTAATAACTAAATAAAAATCAAGTTTACGTTCCTGTTATGTAAACAACCTTTACTGCATTGTGGTTAGTTATATTTTACCATCTTAGTTAATACAAAATTAAGAACGTTCATTTTTATAAGCATGTGAGTTATATGAGACAAAATAATAGTTATTTTTTCAAATGGATTGGTTAACTTGAGGTGTAAATAGCTCCATTAATCAAATAAAACATTTATTATATAAAATAAAGTCGTTGGAATGAATCATTCGCCTGTTGAACACCTTCACTTCAAAAACTTTCAATCTACGGATTTACAACGCTAAAATCAGGGGTTCGATTCTTCTCGGTGGATTCAGCATATAGCGTGATGTGGCTTTGCTATAAGAAATACACACACTCAAAAACTTTCAACTGTGCGCCACCTGTTGTGTCTTCCAAACAACATTTGTATTAAGTTGAACAAACCATTTCAACAGAATTTCTAAATCAGCGAAACAACTTGTAACCATCCTCAGACGGGTCGTCGTGCCCATTAAGGATGCGCCACAGACACCATTATAACCATTTATAAAGCGTTTATCAGGCAACTCGTGGAATATGGATGCAAGGTCACTTGCACCATAACCAGTCCCTTTAGGAAACAATTAGAAAATATACAATACCAGACAATATGCACAGCATAGTGGCTACCGAGTTATATCCCATCACGTTACTTAGCTTCCCTAAAGTTAGTAAGACAATACAAAATTCATCTACAAAATACTACCGTAATACTGAAACAAGAAACTCACTAACTCGACAATTCCCAACACTGGCTGAAACACCACACGCTTGGCGCACCCATCAGTCTCCTTACTACTTATACAATACCTGGGGTCATAATCATATATGTTTGTTCTTTCTATATTTTTACAGAGGAAGGAACCCTAACCCCACCTCCACTTCAGTTCTACAGCTCAGACACTCCAGGTAATAATCAGAAACCAAGGAGTGAAAGCAAGTTTTCTCGGGGTTTTCCCGTTTCCCCCCGACATCAAAATCTTAGTATAGGATCTATGGATCCCACGCCGCCCTGAAGGACCCTAAGTGCGACATCGGCCGTTGATTCTTGTAATATACATACATCGGTATCTATTGTCGGTTTTTTTATGAATGCTTGCTCGCCAGAGATCTTTCAAATGAAGTTAAACAAATTGTTTTTTTTTTTGCTTTTTGTGGGTTGTGAGATCTAACAATTGTCATGAGGAGGTTAAACAGAAAGAAATTTTTTGAGAACTCACGGTAATAACTGTTACTTGGGCGCTAGTGACAGATATATTTAAACCAGTTATAACTGTTCCACTAGTGACAGATACACTTAGAGCAGTTATAATGTTCCACCAGTGACACATATACTTAAACCGGTTAAAACTGTTCCACTAGTGATAGATATATTTACACCGGTTATAACTGTTCCACTAGTGACAGATATACTTAAACCAGTTACAAATGTTCCACAAGAGTCAGATATATTAAAACTCGTTATAACTGTTCTACAAAAGTCAGATATATTTCAACAGGTTATAAATACTCTACTATTGACAGATATACTAAAACCAGTTATAACTGTGTCACATGTGACACATATATTTACGCTGGTTATAACTGTTCCACCAGTGACAGATATACTTGCTACATTCTTCTTTTTCTACTGTCAGTTGTTAATTTCACTTCTTTACGTCTCCAGCTGGAAGTACTTACGGTAATACGTGTGTGAAATAAACATAATAAAGAATTTATTGACTTGTAATAATTTTCTTTACTCGCTCTGAGAAAAAAAATCATACGACGGTTTAGGAAAATATAGCAAACCAAAATTTCTAGTCATTGTTGAGACATTTGAAGTTACTTTAGCGTTGTAGATACAATAAGAAAAACATTTATTATAACAACTGTGTTTCACAAACTTTAGTTTAAATTATCGTTAGAACTCACAATTTTGATAGTTCTCAGTTATCACTCAAGGTAACACTTTAATGCTATTGAATAAATATTTCCAAATGTTGAAAAAACCAACACATGCCTGAGAATTTTTTGTTTCGTGTAAACAGTATCGGTTACTTTAGTAAGGATTAGCCTACACTAATCTTATTGTTACTGTTGGTAATAATATATTTTACTTTATTACATAAATACGAGACCCGGGTATGGCCTGATGGTTAAGGCACTCGGCTCGTAATCTGAGGACTGTGGACTCGAATTCCCTTCACACCAAATATGCTCGCCCTTTCAACCGTGAGGGCGTTAAAATTTAACGGCCAATCCAACTATTTGTTGATGAAAGAGTAGCCCAAGAACTGTCGGTTGGTGGTGATGACTAGCTGCCTTCTCTCTAGTCTTACACTGCTAAATTAGGGAGGGATAATGTAGATAGCCTTCGGTAAATTCAAAAAACAAACATAAATACGAGCCTAAACTGAACATATTTTTATTTGTGCAAACAATAACAATTACTGCATTGCACAGAATATTAAATAATACCAATATAAATAACATTGCAAACTAAGACAACCCTAAACCGATAATATTATTATTTCGTATATTCAGCATTACTGACATAAAGACGACCAAAAATTTGTGTCATGATTACTCCTTGTAAACAAAAATGGCTGTTTAATAATATAAACATCGTTCTAAACCATTCACTCATGTCCACCGTATCAACCATTTCTACGCATAAAGTGATTTCGAAACTATTCAGGTTATTATTCCGTTCTAGAAAGCACAAACCGTCTCCATACAATAAACGTTTTTAAACAATAATTCTTTACCAAAAATGTTTCTCCAGAATATTAGTAGTATGATCCATCACGTACGTTTCTTGACATAAAGTTGATTTTAAAAGCATCCATGTTATTATTTCACGCAAAACCTGTTGTTTCTTAAACCAATAACGACACGAAATGTTTTCACGAAAACATTATCATTACTCAGAGCATTTTAATCGTTAGTCTTAAAACTGCAAGCACACAATATCTGTTTGTTCGTTACACTAGCGAATATTTAAAAATTTAACGACCAAGAGTTTTGTGATTTTCTAAGTATGGTTTGTTTTGAATTTCGCGCAAAGCTACGCGAGGGCTATCTACGCTAGCCGTCCCTAATTTAGCAGTGTAAGACTAGAGGGAAGGGATTTAGTTATCACCACCTACCGCCAACTCATGGGATACTCTTTTACCAACGAATGGTGGGATTGATCGTCACATTATAACGCCCTCACGGCTGAAAAAACGAGCATGATTGATGTGACGGGGTTTTTTTAACTTCGCAGATACCTTTAAGCTATTTAGCTAGAATCCAATTACTGTTTCTCTATGTTGTATATGAAATATATTTTTGTATTTAAGGCTAGTTACTGGTTTGAATTAAGTTAAGCGAAGCTGTAGGTGTAATGCTGCGTTACTCGAAGTATCGACCACAAGTGTATATTATTGAATATTATTCAATGTCAATTTAACCATCCTTGATTTACAAGTGATAGACTAGAGGAAAGACAAACAGACAACATTACTCTTCCTTAATCCTTGAGTAACTCTTTACCAGCCAAAAGTGAGATGAATTGTTACATTATAACGACTCCACAGTTCAAATGGCCAGGACCTGCACATTGAAAGTCGAGTACCCTCACCATTAGGTCATGTCATGCCGTAAAAATAGTGAGTTGTTAAATTTGTAAAATTTTGAAATTATGTTAGATTCTTATTGACCCATTACAGCTGAATAATTTTTAGGTCATATATGCCGGATAATGTTAATCATTTGAAATAAATTATTTATTTTAAATCATCACGAACGTTGTTTTAACATGTTGAGTTCGCCAACTATAACTAACTGACAATTTTCAAACACGTATTTAATAAATCACATAAGCATTTATTAAGTTAGGTTCTTAATATTTAACCACAACTATTATTTTACTGTTATTTGTTACATAAAAGTGTTTACGAGGTATAATTTTCATTGTTTATCTACAAGATGGAGGATTCATTAAGTGGGGCGGAAGCTCGTAATAAAAAACAAAACAAAAACTAATTTTAACGTAGTTAATCATATTATAATTGTTTACCTAAATATAACTGCGTATGTTAATAATATAAAAGAACGATATTATACATTGCTGCCAAAACAAATGTTAAAAGTTTATGATTTTCAGCCAATAAGAAACATACTTTTCATTTTTACGTTACGCAAAGACAAGTCTATACTAAAAGCTCTTTCATATCTATTATTAAGGACAATTAACTACAATTTACGACATTAAAAGCAAATAATGTTTGTTTCCTTAAACATATCTGAAAATTGTTGCATGGAAATAGATTTGTGTTTTTTTGTTTCAGGTGTGTAACGTTCATAATTTAATGTATTCCACAGAATATAGTGATGGAGATATTTGTGTTATTTTAATAACTTGAAATATTTAAATGATATTAGAAGGTGACAATATGACATAAAAAGCAACCACGTTTCAGAAAGTGAGGACGTTTCAATCGTATAATGTTCACCACCATACTAACCTGTTGTTAGGTCTTCTAACGTTTCGTCTTTTAAAAGTAGTTATGAAACTATTATGAAAAATCGAAGAGCCCTGAATTTCTGCTACAAAACTCACGCATCTAAAACAGCATGAAACCACAAAGCTAAACAAATATCCAATACTAGTGAGTACTCAACACTCCCCTAACGTTTTATCTTCAATAAAATTTGAGAAAAATGGTTTCTCTTAGGGTGTTTTAATTGTATCTTGAGATGAAGCATCTAGCAAAAGATGCCAATGTGCACATCTATTGCTAGGCTCTCTGGGAAAAATATTACGTCATTCTTTTAGGGTAACCCACGCCATCGATCGATCTCACCGAATGAGATGCTCGAGTCCGTGCTAGCCATGCACCCAGTCATAGGCTTTCACCAATATTGGGGAAAGATGTGTGCATTCTTCTCTCCCTTTAAGAGAACTCGTGAATAGAGTATCTCACGTTTCTCTAAGATACATCAAAAACTCTCACCTGATCAGTATGTAGCTGGTTTGATCCTGATATCACGTGAATTGCTAACATCCAATACATAGATACAAAAGTGTCACGTCTCGTACACACTCTATTGTGACGACTACAGGTTTGAGCCTTTTTATTTTACTTTCTACATTTAGAAATCTTAGGTGCCATTAAACCATGTAAGTTTAGCTACGATTAGTTAAAATTTTTATATGTTTGTTCATGATTTATTTCAAAATATAATGACTTAAACCTAACCTGTAGCAGAATGAAAACTTGTTTCTTATGATTAATTAATATTTAAGGCACAAATAAGATAACTTCTTGAGAACCTTTTTTATGATAGTGAATTACGGATTCCTGGTTATCTGCTTCACTATTTCTAAATATACTAAAATTACAGTGTTTGTTCGTTAGTAAAGACTTTAAAAAGAAGAGATTTTTCCTGAAATCGATAACAATTATCAGCCAGTCATTTGTAAACCGTTTACCCGTAGATTCTATATAACTGCCTACTTTACTCTGCTGTAGTCACAGTTAGGAAAGCTGTTGCGCTTCGTTTCTGTATTAATTAGTTTCTCCTAGGACACATTGTACACTCGATAGAACATTTCAAACATTTTCTTTATATTAAGACACGTTTTAGAGATTAGTTTTTAAATTTACTCTAACGCTTCTATCCTGTTAAATCATTCCTTTTAAATATGTTTTCACACATTCGCACAAGTTCTTTAATAAGTACTTTTGCATAGAGATACTCTGTTTTCACATGTAAAACGTTATAACCCCCAAGGACCAGCACTGGTTTAAGAAGGTCTGGTAGTTCTTCAGACGACACAAATATGAGCTCGTCGTTGCTGAGGCGAACGAAACACTTAAAATGTTTAAGTCGTCACACGATCACATTAAACAGATTGTGTTGCAGTCAACAACAAACTAGTGACGTCTGATGTCATCTTTTAAGTTATTGATTGCATTTCATAGGATATTGCAATTCAGCTGAAATGTAAGACCCACAGTTTTTGTGATATGAATAAATATGTCACCCTGTAAACTGCCTTTCTTAACTTGTTTTAGATATTGAGAACGAAACAACAAAAATGGCGGTGATTACTATAATTCTGAACTGTTGCTAATGTTATCGATATTTGGACGGTAAATATTGTTCAAGTTCTACTTCTAACTGATATGATGTAAAAGCTTTATTATTTAATAAGAAATCAAGTTTTACGTAACAACTACTGTTTCAGTTGTCTCAAATTAAATTTTTCTTTCAGGTTTCTTGTTACTTTTTGATCAAATTTAATTACAATGATATTTTCGAGAGAAATTTTGTCATTTTAGGTAAAATTGTGTTGGTTGTTGATGTTAATTTTTATATAAATACGCAAAGTATGACTTATAAGTTTTTCTCAACCAATAAATTTGATTAAAAAAATGTGAAAACACGAAGTTATGTGACATGTGAATATAAATACTACAACTTGTTATTCTGCAAGAACACAATAAACGGGTGAGTTAAATGGTGTAAAAACATCTTAATCTTATTTGTTGGAGTAATATAACAATAGAAAATATCTTTTGTTGATACCTCTCAAGTCCGTCATTTTGGTAGTTACATCTTAAACGTGAGCTGTACCTTTATGTGTGCATGGGTTAAATAGTCAAACTATCTCAAACCTGAGCTGTACCATTTTGTGTGCATGGGTTAAATAGTCAGACTAGAGACTCGTAAGGTTTAAGAATGTTTTTTAGACTATTTTTAGACTACAAGTCAAAGGAAAAGCACCCAAGCAGAAGTACGTGCAGACACAAGGGATTTGTGTGGTTTTAAACCGTATAATTGGACTTACTATCATATATATAGCATATTTAGAGCCAAAATGCAAACCTTAAAACTTCTGCTAGGCAGCCTGATACGTAGATCAGTAAACCTCGCCTGGCCTCTTTCATGATTTAAAAGTACATCTGTTATTATGATAATATATCGTTATTGTTAAACGTTACTGGAATTATTAAACTTTATTTGTGTCTGTTTTCAGCGTTACTCCCTATTACAATTATCTACGTAAGGTCATAAACAACACGAATCAAACACTGGCATATATTTTAACACACTATTTAAACTCCAGATTGGAACCTTATTAGAGGAGTTAAATCAGAGTTATCCTTCTAATGTCGCTGATTATCCTTTATTCACTATTTAAACTACCAAGAGCGGGGACTCGGCGTGGTCAGGTGGTGGTTAGGGTGCCTCACTCGTAAGCCGAGTGTTGCGACTTCGAAGCTCCCTCCTACCAAGCATGCTTGCCCTTCTAGCGGTGTGTGTGTGTGTGTGAGAGGGGGTTATAATATAATCTTCAATGTCATTATTCGTTGATAAAATAGTAGCCTACGAATTGATGGTACGTGTTCCATGACTGGCTGCTTTCCCTCTTCTTTCACTACTAAATTAGAGATTGCCTAGAGCATAGAGTCCTCGGGATATCTTGCAAGTAATTCAAAACAAACAAAACCAAATAGGAGAAACACCTGTGTCGTACATTGAAAACCTAGTCTGTAACTTAGGTTGTTTGAGATCACACTAGTAAAGGATGAACGAATATTAGTTTGGACAAAGCATAGTAAATACGAACTGTATAGTGTCAGTATAATTATGGTGTTACAATTTATAGAGTTAGAACAAAATACTTATTGACTCATGCATAGCTAACAACTAATACACGTAGTCTCAAAACTTTTTCTTTAAAGAAGTGACTAAACGACTGGTATTACTTTATCAGTCACTTATAGCCACTAATAATAATACATCTTTACAAGCTTGACTTACGTATAAAAGTGCACATAATTGTTTAAATAAACTAAGTTTTGTTCTTTTGCACTTGGGCTTTAAGAGAAAAGTTGTTACACAGTAGTAAAGATACCGGGGATCATTCTAAAGGCACAACTGTCTTTAGATCAGCGTGTTTGCCCTATTTATTATGAGAACAAAATGTGATTCTTAAAACAACTAGTTCATAATATCAACATTTTAAAGTATTTTCACAAATTAAACGTTACGCAACTTTATATATATTTTGAAATGATGCATTATAATTGCATGCATGTTTTGTATGTATTGTATGCATCTTTAATTATGTGTTGTCGTGTAAGGGAGGAGATGGGAGAGAAAGAGCATTTCATATCATTGTTCCACTCATATTTAAAGATTGAGACAGCATAAACCAGAAAACTATGACGACGTTGTATTTGAATTTTAAGTATGAAAAGTAGTGGTGTATACTGATACATTTGTGAATTAAACAAAACAATTCTGCTCAAGAGAGATTATAAAACTTAGAACGTTTTCCTAAATAAATAATGATACATTAGAAGCATCTCATTTAGAACGTTCGTTCATAATGAATGAAATGAGGGGAATTTGCTTGTGTAAGCAAGTTTAGTTTTTACTAGAGTAACGTAAGATTTACATTAAAAAACTCTTTTATCGACACATATTTTTTATCGTTACGCTGTAATGAGGTAGGTTAAGGCATTCGACTCGTACTCTGAGGGTCGCGGTTCGAATCTCTCTGGCACCAAATATGCTCGCCCTCTCAGCCATGGGGGCGTTATAACTTGACATTCAATTCCACTATTCGCTGGTAAGAGTAATCTATGAGTTGGTGTCGGGTGGTGATGACTAGCTGTCTTCTCTTCTAATCTTACACTACTAAATTAGGGACGGCTAGCGCAGATAGCTCTTGTGTATCTTTGTGCAAAATTAAAAACAAACAAACAAACCTTTTTCAAGTAGTGTTACTAAACTTATTGTCATATACTTTGAATCTGCCTGAAGTAACAATGTAACTTTTTTTCTCATAATTGCTCCAAGTTTGCAGACTTTTATAAAACAACATAACCGTGAAGGCAATTTCGACTTTTATTATTGTTTGCTTCTTTATTGTCTCCAGTGACGCGAAGATAGGTCTGTGCTTGAAAACGGATTTCGATACCCATGGTGAGCAAGGTTCGAATAGCTAAATCTGTAGCTTTGTGTCTAGCTACAAACAAACAAAAGTTTCTTTATTTTCAGATTTGATGCTGTATTGTTTTCCTTCCTGACATTTTAAGGTTAAAAAGTTTTTCTTGTTGATCGTATTATAAACGTCTTTCTGCGCTGTGTCGCCTGGTGGTGTAGAGCTCGAATCCCCTTCTACGAACACGCTTGTCCTTTCATCCGTGTGTAAACGTAATATAATCTGAGAATTAACCTAACTGTTCTTGGTAAAAGAGCAATCGGAGAGGTGGAAGTTGGTGGTTTTTCTCTAATCTGTTAAGGACGGCTAGAGCAGTAAATCCTCGTGTAACTTTGCGCATAATATAAATCAAAACTACTAAAATTTATCAAACATGTATTTTTTCATAAGTTATTTGTTTGCCGATAAGTCAATGACACGTTTACGAACTTATAACCTTAAAATCCGGGTTCGATTTCCCAGTTAAAAACAGAAGATAACACAGTGAAGTTTGTATTAAAAATAAGCATAGGACATTCTAACAACGTGAAAATAATTGTAATTATAATTTTTAAATTCCCCGCTAGTTCAGCGGTAGGCCCGGCATGGCCAAGGGTGTTAAGGCGTTCGACTCGTAAGATGAGGGTCGTGGATTCGAATCCCGGTTGCATCAAACATGCTCGCCCTTTCAACCATGGGGGCGTTATAATGAGACGGTCAATCCCACTATTTGTTGGTAAAAGAGTAGCCCAATAGTTGGCGATGGGTAGTGATGACCATCTCTAGTCTCATACTGCTAAATTAGGGACGGTTAGCGCAGAAGTCTACGGATTTACAACGCTAAGATCAGAGATTCGATTCTTCTCGGTGGACTCAGCAGATAGCCCAATATGGCTTTTTTATAAAAAAAAAACAACAGAAACACATAATTTTAAAAAATTGGATTAAAATATCATTTGGTACTTTCACTTCGTTTCGTTTAATTTCGTTGCGGATATTTTGATTATAAATGTAATTCTAGTGCATAAACATCTATTATTTAATATACATATTTCCGTGTTTTCAAGAAGCTTCCGTTCTTGTTGATGAGATTCGTGAACTACAAATACAACAGTAATAACAGATCAGGCGTTTCTTCCAGAGTGACTGAATTGATAATAATTTTACTCGATGTTTGCCGTCATCGCAATACACGGGAAGTTTCCAAAAAAACATTATCAAATTAAACCTGAAGCGTTCAATCACACTTGCTGCTAATATTAGTAGACGTCCTTTCTATTACTTCTTTAGCAATAAAGTATTCTGTATTTAAATATTTAATTCCACATGAAGTCTTTTACATTAACAGTTTTCCTTTTCATAAAGTAAAATGGAGTTCAACAATTATTTTTGTTCACAGTGTGTAGCTGTTTCTAAGTATAACTAAAAGAATCTCCTGAAATTCGGTTAAAAATATAATCCTATGACATAAGAAGTTTATGTAGTGATTTTTTTCAACAAAAGTCAATGACCTCTTTAACCCTAGAATTACCGATACAAACTAAATCAGTTTTTAAGTACTTCTCTAAACCATTTATATACCAATTTCTTGATGTTTTATTACAGGATTCCTAATTACTGACACATGAAAAAAAACATCAAACGAAATCTCCATCAATGTTGAAATTAATCTTACTAATAGGTAGTTTATTACATTGAATATTTAATATGAAACATTTATTCAGTAGGACGAAATGTATAGATATATAAGGGAAATGAAAGACGTATGAATAAATATAGTAAATTAAGTAAAAACTGTGAACGTACCGTTAGAACTTTATATAGTTGAAGTTAGAAAAAGTAAAATATTTACATATGACAAACTAGTCTGTAAACTATGGATATATAAATGTATGTTTATTTATTTCTAATAATTTGTTTCTTCAGTTTTATGTAATGAATCGTTGTGTTTTTATTTATAAAACATCTAACTTTTGTTTACTACCAGAAATATAATTTTAAAATTCATTCAATAGAACATACTTCCATCGTGGAATATTAATCATTGGTTCACCAATAATTTCTTCGAGTTGTATGTTTCTTTTATTATATTACACACATTTTGTAGTAATGCACATGGGAGGTACTCATAATATAAAATTAATATCCTTGTTATTTTACGTATAAAGAATTAACCTTCCGCTTGTAGTTTGAGCCATTTTGTTATGTATTTGAGCTTTAGTATATGAAATTCAACATAGACGAGGAAAAGAGGACACGCCCTTGTATTAGTGTATTTCACGTAAACTGTTTGGCTGTTCCTGTAATGTTGATTTTTATTTTCGACATGAATGTAACACATATACTATGAACAACAACATTAAGTTTATTTCGTCGTTTGGAAATATTGACATTAAACATTTATCAGAAAATGCAGTTCCAACGTAGTGGGGTATTGGATGACTAGTTGTACTCCAATAATTAAAATTATGAATTTAAACAGTTGTTGCAACTGGACATTTATTACTTGAAATACTAACGGAAATGAGCACAGATCTTTGTTAAATTTATAGCTACTTTCATTTCAAACTACTGTGTAAACTTGCACTATAAATCAATGATACTCGTATGAGTTTGATGATCCTTCTGTAGTGTATCTGCTTAAATGTTTTATTATTTATATAAGTCTCAGTCCAAGAAGAAAAAAAGTTAATTTGTTATAAAAACTCGAAACAGTGGAAAAGATTGTATACAAAAGAATAATAGCTTTCTATTGCTGTATTTTTATGTCGTTTAGTTGTTCTAATAAAAATTAATCATTCCATAAATATCAGGCCCGTCATAGCCAGATGGATTAAGGCGTTCGACTCGTAATCTGAGGGTCACTCGTTCAAATCCCCGTCGTATCATACATTTAGCCTTTTAGCCGTAGAGGCATTATAATATGACAGTCAATCTCAATATTCGTTGATAAAAGAGTAGCCCAAGAGTTGGCGGTAGGTGGTGATGACTAGCTGCCTTCTCTCTAGTTTTATAATACTAAATTAGTGACGGCTAGCGCAGATAGTCCTTGTGTTGCTTTGCGCGAAATTCAAACAACAAACAAACCACAAATATTAAAACAACATAACTGTATATCAACTACTGTGTATGATTAAATTTGGATTTTCTGGTTTTGAAACATATTTTCATAATTTGTTTATTCCTGTTTTAACCACAAATAGTTTTGTTTCATTTGAGTTAAATGAGCGAATGATTGATAAAATGCCAACGTCATCCAAATCAATATTGCTGCTACTGAGAAACAAACAGTAGAATTACTAAATAGAAAGTTACAATTTATTGTTTCTTAAAATGTAAAAGCACCCAAGTGTCACAGCGGTATATCTACGGGCTAACATCACTATAAACCGGATTTCGATACCCGTAGTGGGCACAGTCTAGAGAGCCCACTGTGTAACATTACAAACAAACGGTAAAAAAACGAAGAAACTCAATTGCGTAATCTTCATAATAATAAAGTTTCGAATAACATTAGAACGTTAGTTAGTACTTGCAAACAGCGAAAAGAAAATAAGCGAAATAAGAGATAATAAATATTAAACTTTCCCAGAAATACATTATATGCATATAACTGAATTAAACATTGAACTGTTCGAAGGCAGTTACAAAAATAGCGACGTACAAGAGGAGGTTGCAGTCAAAACCTTTAACGTTTCATATATGAATATACCCAAGCGTTCAGATTTGCCCAAATTGCAAACGAACGAATGATAATGAGTTGTGGTCTGATGAGATAAAGATTGTTCTTTTTTCTTGGAAACTGTAGAAGACTTTACGTAAAAAGACGTGACTCTGAGAAGTTAAGCGAGAACTATGTAAGTAAGCCAGTAAAGAAATGGTAATGGATCTTTAATGACATAGGAAAACATTCTGCTTCAGTAGTGGAAGATGGCGCTCGAAGTGATGGTGAAATAAATACGGAGCCGTATCGAAGCATTCAGTTCATCATGAAAATTCGGTGACGGACGTTTAATTGATGTAGTGTTTGAATTGTTAAAAACTTGATCCAAAATACCACTTTGCTGAATACATACAACTTGCACAAACGTTAAGTATGTTTTATGAATACAATGTTGAACTTCACCACCTCGTTAGAGTCCAGTTCACTCACGCATTAACTGATAACTGTTCGTCTTGAAGATAGGTTTACAGTGAAGTTGTGATTGTAAAAGACAACGTCCAAAGCACATCATTTTTCCTCTACGTTTTCCATAATCCATCTCGAAAACGAAGAGATTGTTTTCTCAGCGCCAATTTAATCAGTTCTACTCTCACAGAAATATAAAGGCACTACGTCTAGTGAATTAGCTGCTATTTTTTGTATAGAATAAAATGAATTACCCCTTTTAATTCTTTAGATTTATACAACGGTTGAATACGAAGTATGTTTAGACATCTCAACTTCGCGAATCTGTGCCCTGTTAGCCTAGTTTCCAAACGGATAATCTAAGTTATCACGTTTTGCACTATTTTCAAACTGGCTTTGTCTTTGGTCTCTCTCATATATTATACAACACAACATTTTTTTCCCACGTTGCATATACCTTTTTCACGATGACCCTGGAAACCAAAGTTGATTCAGAACCATTGGTTTTCCAATTACTTTATATGCAAGGGATATTCTTGTCTTGGACATTATAAATCCCTGATCTAAATGGTAGATTTCACTGACTGGAAGTCCTTACTCTGATTAGTAGTTCAAAATCAATGACAGAGGCATATGGTCTTATGTTGGTCATAATTATACAAATACAAAATAAATCAAATAAGAATATAAATACTTTTTCTCACGTTTCTACATCTCCATATTATCCTTAGATTTCTCTTAGCTATATTGTTTTCTTTATTATAATTTTTTTTTTTAATTTTCGTGCAGAGATACGCAAAAACTATCTTCCAATTTTGGTGCTCAATTTTGAGTCCCGGCATGGCCAAATGGATAAGGCACTAGACTAGTAATCTGAAGGTCACGAGTTTAAATCACCATCACACAAAACAGGCTCGCCATTTCATTCGTGAGGTTGTTATAATTTAACGTTCAATCCTATTATTCGTTGGTAAAAGAATAGTCCAAGAGTTAGCCATAGGTGGTGATGACGAGCTGCCTTCCCTCTAATCTTACACTGCTAAATTATAGACGACCAAGCGCAGATAGCCCTTGTATAGCTTTGCGCGAAATTCAAACTAAACCAAACCTAATTCTGAATTGATATATTAAAAGGAAGGCAAATATTCAGCAGCACCATCCTTTAACTTTCAAGCTACTCTTGTATGATCGCCATTTTTATAGTGCGTCATCGATCTCAAAGTACGAAGCTCTATTTACGATAACGGAACACGAACCACAAATCGTTCAACTGGTTGTATTTGCACACTAATTAGTAAATCATACGGGGCTCAATAACATTAAATAAAGTAAGCAAACCTCATGGACAGTTTCAATATTCCAGGAAAATTGTATTTCATAATTTCTAAGCTTCTATTTACTGTTCTAATAGCAGAAGGGAGTAAGTTTCTTAACTTCTCATTTTTACACTTTCCAAAAACTATGCTTAACCAAATTTGCATAAGGTTCTTAGTATATCTTATAAAGACAATTAACTTCTGACATCAAAATACGAGTTTCAGCCTCTTTACTAATATACAGTTTCCGTTATTTCAAATATATACTGACATCTATGATACATTATATCACGTAAGATGTAGGCGGAGAGTAGGGTGATTAACCCAAGCCATGAACAAAACGCGGTCTCGTTGATAACTTTATATTCATAAGGTACATTATGGGAGGGTTCTTCATCAGTTACTCACATTTTAATATATACGTTTGCCAATAGGTATTTACTCGATATGGTGCTTAAAAATAATACAAAATAATTAGTGACTCATTGAAAATATCCTAAAGGTGAGTAACTTTTTTCTTTCATAGGTCAAGACCATTAAATACCAAAATATTTCGTTTGCACTTGAGTTTAAATTACTTTATGTACATGGGTGTTTTCTTGTAGTTAATGCGCTCAACTGTGTAAATGATAATTTCTTTCCTGCTGCGTTTGAAAACGTAAACATTATTTACTTCTATAAAATATTTATTTGTAAAAAAAAATTAAAACAGTAACATGCGTTTCAGTTAGTTTTTATTAAAGTTAAATCCATCTATTTAGTAAAACTACACATTACGAACTCTGAAACACGTTCCGAATCATACAAATATGTAGATAAATTAGTTTTAACTTATGTGCAGTAAGGTTATATTTGGTGACAAAGAATATAAAAAATCAAACACAGACAGATACGTAGGTAAGCGAATAGAGAAACAAATATCCATCGATTTTCTCCTGACCAATCTATATTGATAATGTGTTCTGAATTCTACGCTTTGTGAAATATTATATCGACAGGAAGGCAGTTTGCTTCGTGATCACCCGCCTGTCTTATAACGGAAATCAGAGGGTATAACTATCGGTTAGGTTGATTTAGTACTACGATTTCTATTGTACATATACTATCACAATTGTAACATATCTTTATATGATAAAAAGATCGATACGTGCGATTCGAAGCGTTCAATGGCCAAAAATGATTTTCTATGGAATTTTTAGGACTATAATTATCAATTTCAGGATAACTAAAGACATTCAAGAATGACATTTTATGTCACTGTTGAACACATAGTAATGTGAACGTTTCACAACACAACAAAACTTTTAATGACTTATTATATTCGTAATAATATCTCTGAAATGATAAACTCGAGAGGAAAACCAGAAGTTAGTGTTATATAAAACTCAGTGGTTAAACTTCTTATGTCTATAGCATGCTTTAAATTGGATTGGTTTTTTTTAAAGGGCTTATGTTGTCTATTATCTTTTTGGAAAACTTTTATCAGATTGACTTTCTTTATAATTCAAGTTTAAGTTTTTAGGATTACGAAAGTGTGAAGTATTTTTATATGAAAAATTTCGGATGAGCAAAGATTAGACTGGAAAATGTAGGAAAATGTGAGCTGTACGTGTTTTGCAGTGTTTGCTTTCAATACGAACATCGTTTCCAAATATAGACTAGAGGGCCCCCCAGTGGCTCAGCGGTATTTCTGCGGACTTAAACGCTAAAATCCGGGTTTCGATAACCGTGGTGGGCAGAGCACAGATAGCCCATTGTGTAGCTTTGTGCTTAATTCAAAACAACA
The DNA here is from genome assembly GCA_011833715.1 of Carcinoscorpius rotundicauda. Classification (NCBI taxonomy): domain Eukaryota; kingdom Metazoa; phylum Arthropoda; class Merostomata; order Xiphosura; family Limulidae; genus Carcinoscorpius; species Carcinoscorpius rotundicauda. The sequence continues at coordinate 58,436,988 of CM022395.1, forward strand.
AACAACAACAACGACTAGAGGGAAGGTAGCTAGCAAACGTTATCTACCGCCAACTCTTGGGCTATTTTAATTGAATAGTTGAGTTATACCATGACTCTTATAACGAATCCAAAACTCCCAAAGTGCGGAGCACTGCAATAAAACAAACTACAGATGTTGAGCTTCACTCAATAAGACACACTTATGGCCACGGCCATCCCAAGCATCAGTAACACCAAAATTTTCATTATGGATTACTAGACTAATATTATTCTATTCACACTAGAAAATCAATATTATACTAAACAATATCTAAAAACTTCCTTCAAATTGAATTCCAAATTTTCCTTTAGTTCTCTAGCCAGGACGATTTGGTGGTAGTAATAATGTTAATCCCAATCTTATAATTACCAAATGCAATAGTATTAAAATACGGCTTATATAATGTTTTATGTATAAATATGTTTTACCTTCAGTGGCTCAACAAATAATCAGAACACTAAAAACCGACTTTCTGGTGAATAAAGCACAGATAGCTTAATCTGTAGCTTCGAACAAATAAACATTTATTATTGCAGTTAAAAATACTTTGCACGATAGAATAGTTCAGTGACAGTAATTTAGTTTAGGATAAATTAATTCAAGTAGAATAAGTGTGGAACTATAATTAAAATACGATCAACTTTCAGCTGAACGCATAAAATACGTATAACGAGTACGAACATCTCTAGCTATCTGACTGTGTTAATAAGTCTTCACCAAGTTTATCTATAGTAAGTTCAGTTAATTCATCTAATATAGGTTATAATAAGCGTGTTATTGATTTCTCAGTTAAAGTACGATAAATACGACTCATAGAGATTAAAATGGTCCATTATTGTTATGGTTTGCGTGTTCCAAAGGACATATGAAACGAGTAAAGGGTAAGGAAGACATTTTATTATCAAAATTTTATAATGTCTATTAACATTATTTCAGGATGATAAAAGTTGATGTTTTGTATTTTCAGTACGCTTCAACCTATAAACACTTTTTAGGACAACAGCCAGTCACTTGATCTTGACAGAATAATTTATGAAAATGAAAAACGATACATTTGATCTTTAAATAATAAGAAAAAAAGTTTTCTTATCATATCCAAATCTAAAACTATATATATTATCTAACATTATACACTCGTTTGGGCTTAAAGAAAGTTTTTATCTATCACTTAGTTATTTGTACCGAATCACTTATGGTTGAAAGTAATAAGCTACATAAACCGGCTATTAAACTGAATAACTATTTCTCCTGCAGGTAGCACTTTGAGATTCCAAACCGAGCAGAAATTGGAGCCTAAAGCATTCCCTATCATAGCAACCAGAGCCTAAAACATTACTTGTCGTAACTCTGATTTTCTTCGAATCGCTCATAGGAGACTATGTCAGATTTAGACGTCGCTATTACTCTTACTGGCATCAGTATTATTATCGCCGCCATCTTGTACGCCTTATGCCGAGTACTCGGTGGCTGGACATGGCTACGCACTTGGTTGACCGGAACCAAGGAGGAAACAGCACATTTGACGAAGAGCGAAGACTTTGGTATAAAGGGTTACAGCAATATGGTAAGCTAGAATGTTCCTAGGCTAAGTGAGTTTATTTTAATGTAGTTTCTAGTAATTATTACTTAAATTAAACATTTAACATTAAAACATGTAACAAAATAAGCACAAGATCAACTAATTACAATTCGTTCGAGTTGGGTGCCAATACTCATCCATAAAAGGCAAGAATATATGTATTATAATTTATGTAAATCATACCTGTAATAAACAGATCGGCTTAGTATGGCCAAGTGTTTAGGGCGCTCGACTCGTAACCAGAGAGTCGTGGGTTTGAATCTTTGTTACACCAAATATGCTCGCGATCAATCCATCTATTCTTAGGTAAAGAGAGTTGACTGTTGGTGGTGATGAGTAGCTACCTTCCCTCAGGTCTTACACTGCTAAATTAGGGATGGCTAACGTAGATATCTCTCGTGTAGCTCTTCGCGCAATTCAAAACAATAATTAAACACCTTAAATGTACTGTTTACTTAGCTGTTTGGAACTATTGGCAGTACATCCAAAGAAAGTCGTTATGTTTCTGCACTGTTATTGTCTTCGTCTACTGATCATCCTCCACATCTTGTCTATTTATTTCTTTTAATTACTTTAACTGAAAAGCAATTAAGATGCAAATTAACATTATGATGATCAAAAACAGTATTTTTTAACTAATGAAATCCTTCTCGTGTTACATTAAATTCCTTTTTCATTTACATGTATTTTTACTGTTGTTCTTGTTTTGGCAAAATAATATGTGGCAGCTAACGAGAACAACACAAAGTGTATGGTATTAAACAGTAACAAAAACAAGATAAACAAGAACATAAATGAAATGTGTATTATTAAACAAGGAAGAAAAAATGAGGTATGAAACAAGAACAGAAGTAAAATGTGCTTTTATCAGACAAAGATAAACACAAAATGTTTGTACTTGATTTATATTCGTCAATACAGCTTTGGATTAACTAGCTTTGTGTATTTTAGAAAGCGTCATACATATCTCAAATCACATTATTTTTGAGTTCCGAGCTTTTTTGAGTAATATTCACGAATTGTGTGTTTACAAGAAACAAGAAACCCTCTTTTCACTTCTATTTAATATCTGGTAAATAATAAAATGCTCTCTATAGTAAATAAACAGAATTAATTAAACAAAACAAGAGGATATCTGCATACACAAAAATGTTATATGAAGTGGCAACTTGTTACTGTTTATATAACTGTATTAAAAAGAGACTTTGGTAGAAAGGAGAATTCATCGACATGGCGTACGTTTATTTTCAACGAATGATTTTCTCTTCCTTTTTTACATTTTTATTCATACTTCTTGTCACCAAAACCCGGACTAAGGTTTCAAACCCCTACTTCTATTATGTAATAAATCATTCTTGTTCCTCTATCGTCAACTCTGTTACTTTACCTTTATCCTCCGCTGTGAACTCAACCTTTATCCCTGTTCTTAACCTGTATGTTCCTGGTGTCCAAACTACATCTGCACTCTTCCTTCAGCTTCCACTACATCCTCAGCCCTACTTAGCCTGCATTACATCATCATCTTCTTCTAGTCTGTGATACTTATTCATTCTTCTCTGAAGCTTCGTTACGTTCTCATCCATTTTTTTACCTATTCTACATCCCTCCTATTTTACGTCCGCAATCTAACCTATACCCGATGTTACATCCTCTTATCTTCATATGGTACATAATATATCCCAACCCATTCCTATCTAGAGCTATCTATCCATAATAGATTTCCACCGCAATTCCACCAAGAATTAAATCCTTATGTCTGCTTATAATTTAACATAATAATGCTGATAACATTCCGTTCATTTTTATCTCTTATCAACAACACTACACACATATATATATTGGATCCCATCTTAAAAATCCAGAAAATCTCCCTTAACTGTAAAATCCACTTTACTTTACAATGACAAAAACTACCTTATCTGTGTAGATCATAACTGAAAAGGGAAACAAGTTGCTTAACTGAATAGATCACATCAACTTATAGGAGCAAAAGCTATCATAACTATATAAATCACATTAGCTTTTAGGAGCAACAATTATTTTAAATGCATATGTCACAACTGTTTACATAGGTAAGAATTATCAGTATAGGCCACTTCAGCTTACAGGAGTAAAAACTGTCATAACTAGATAGGTCATATCAACTTATAGGAACATAACACATCTTAACTATAAAGGTTGCATCAGCTTTCTAAATATTTCAAATCTTTCACTTACCACGTATCCACGTCAGTAAGACAACTTCATGGAACAGTTAGACTGAGTATACGTGAAGAGTTATACAACAAGGTTGGGACAATAAGATTATGTCAGTAAGGTCTTGCACTCCTACTGCCTAAGAGTTATTTATTACTAACCCGGATAGTGGTTCAATATATATAAATCATTTGTTAGTTTGTGTGTGAATCACTGATATTATGAGTTATTTTTGTTTTAGATTATACCAGTCTTTACTGGCGTGAACTTGAAAACAGTTTTTATTTTGTCAATGTGTGATTGTGTTTTTATGGGAAGTTTGGTGCAGAAAGCTCGTTGAAGGAGTTCCATGGGATTTTATTTAGAAACTCTAATCCCTTATATTTTTTTTGATGGATCGGTCCACAATATAACCCACGCTCCTGTAGTAAGAGCAACATCCTTGTGATCCACATTATATTTTCACCAAACTTCTAGCTAGCGCCCCCGAGTGACACAACAGTTTGCCTGAAGGTTTATTCTACTAAATATCGAGTTTCAACACTTGTGGTAGAGATAGCTCATATGCTTTCTGCATAGCAAAAATCATACACAAAATGTTGTACAATTTGTGTGTGCTCCACCAGTGACTTATTTAGGTAGGGGCAAAGGGAACTCAGTCCCAGGGTTAATGGTCTTAATGGGTGTCCACTTATAGTTTCACCCTATGTAAAATTACATAGGATGTAGGACTCACAAAAATTATTAGCCCCTGAGCCAACATAACCTCTAATTCTGGATTACATCTTTATCTTTACAGATAAGTAACTTAACTGTATAGGTCATATAAGCTTATAGGGGCAGTTAAGTCTCATCCTAATATTTAGTGTCCGCTTAATAATTATTAACAGTGATATCTTCACAATTGTACTGTCATCACTGGGGTTGGTTTGGTGTGTATGCGTGTATTTTAAGTGCAGCTACAAAAACTTCAAAAGTGTTTAATCTTAAAAGAAAGACAGTTGGTTTAGTTAAATAAATTATTAAAACGTTTAAAAGCGTTTTTTACTTATCATTTTGGCTGTCCGTACTACACTTCAGTCACCATGGAGAAAATATCTTTAAAAAATACTACAATGATTTTTAAAATCCTTGTTTCTAACACTCGAGATAACACCCGAAGATTCCCACTTTACTAAAGGTTCGTTGGTTTACAATATAAAATATTTATTTTATATTTAAACAAAATTGTTTAGCCCTCCTTAATTTAGCAGTGAAAAACTACAGTGAAGGCAGCTAGTCATCGCTACCCACGGCCAATTTTTGAGCTTTACTAGTTACCTTTTCTCTGGTCTATCGCTTTAAAATTAGAGACGGTTTTCGTATAAAGCCTTTGTGCAGCCTTACGAAACGATTGTTGTTGTTGTTGTTTTGAATTAAGCACAAAGCTACACAATGGGCTATCTGTGCTCTGCCCACCACGGGTATCGAAACCCGGATTTCAGCGTGTAAGTCCGCAGACATACCGCTGAGCCACTGGGGGGCCTTACGAAACGAACAATCAAACAAAGTTTCTTGTATGAATACATCTTTTCAATTTTAGTTTCAAATCTTCTCATAGTTTTTAGCTTCTTTAAAACTGGTGGTTTTCTGCTAATTTTATGGATAATATAAATTTATTTTACGATATGCTGGTTACAGATTCGAATCCCTGTCTCACTAAATGATCATTCTCACTGTTCGTTAGTAAAAGAGTAGCCCAAGACTTGACAGCGGGTGCCAATAGATAGCTGCCTTTTCTTTGGTCTTTTACTGCTAAATTAGGGAAGTCTAGCGCAGACAGCTGTTGTGTAGCTACGTGCAAATTTCCAAACAAACCATAAAATAAAAATTACCAGATTGAACGTCCCTCGACTGACAACTGTCAATGCAGTAACCGTGTGTTAAGTAAAATTTAACAACCGTTTTTTTTTATCCATTTCTTTTAAATTGTGGTTAGTTCACAATCCTTAACAGGTAATTTCAGCAACAGCATATTCCTGACTTCCATACAACACGTGCGTAATATATGATATTACTAATGTTTACATCGATAAGCTGAACATTACTTTCGTCTATCAAGACTGTAAGACACCAAATCTCCGTCAAAAGCTGTCATGTTAGGAGGAATGGTTCTGTTTTTGGATTGTATGCTTTCTTTTCTTTTCTTTTTTTTTAGCGAAGCCACATTAGTCTATTTACTGTGTCCGCCGTGGGTAATTAAACCTCGTATTGTGTTGTAGGTCCATAAACTTACCACTATCCCTCAGGGAGATCTGATTCTGAACATGTTAATCAATAAAACATTTTAATTGCAAATAACTGAACGTGCTAGAATATTTACTGAGTAAACATATATCATACATAGTACTTATTCGGCAAAATCAATATGTACAGTATAACATTTTTAAGTATTATAACTTATATCGAATGGGTCTCCGATTTATTATGTCACGTGCGTTACGTATTACTATTTCAAATAAATGGAAATTTTTATTTTAATTTAAAAATTAATTCAGTATTAATATGTATCAAATATTGTGACATTCGTTAATTTGACTAATACACATAATTTTCTTTTTTAACACAAATATATTTTAACATACAAACAAAAACAATACAATTTATAATAATGGTTATTAGTAATAGTTATTACAAACGATGGTTTATTTGTAATAGTTTTAAAAACTACTTACAAACAATACTAAGTCTTCTATCTGGTCTAGAACTGAATATTTTGTCAACGATCCAGGTCCAAGACCAGTAAGTTAGCTCTCTGTTGACACTGCAACACTTTACTTCAGTAGGCTAACATGTTGATGTCACATCGCTTACAAGCTGACTTTTTCCGGCGAAAATATTTACTGTTCTCGTGTAAATACTAGTGTCCAAAGTTAATTCACTGAAATTGAATGGTTAGTAGTGTTTGAAATCTATAAACGTTTTTGGTCCAATTCTGTAGTTTTCTGATTAATAGACGTTAATCGCAATTTTATATTCCGACGCCTACAGCACACTGACTGTAACTTTCCAATAACAGTCTCCTTCAGGTGCGTCAGATTTATATAGCAATTTCTCGAAGTCAACAATATTCTAGCAAGTTTTTCATAAAACAAATATTGTTGATTCTTGTTCTCAGGAATATTTGATAAATTCGAGAACAAGATAGACTTGCGCAATACACAGTCAAAAATATACGTCACATCCAAAAAGGAAAACTACACTGAAACAAACGTAGGCACTAAAATAAACGTGTAACGGTAAATCTTTTACATATAAAAGTTTGGCCTACCATGGCCAGGTGGTTAAGGCGTTCGATACTTAAGTTGAGGATCGTGGGTTCGAATCCCTCTCACACCAAACATGCTCGCTCTTTCAGCCAAGGAAGGTGTTATAATGTTACCGTAACTCCTACTCTTTTTTAGTAAAAGAGTAACTCAAGAGTTGGTGGCGGGTAGTAATGACTAGCTGCCTTTTCTCTTGTCTTACAATGCTAAATTATTGACTGCTAATGCAGATAGCCCTCGTGTAGCTTTGCGCAAAATTAAAAACCAACCAAACAAACATCAAAGCTAGCGTTTCAAATGTTCTTTATTGATCAGGTGTTTCTTATTTTTTGCACCCTAACATGTTAGTGGTTTATTCTTATGTTCATCTCAGAGCTTGTAGTTTATTAATATATTACTCTATGTTATTTCAGCAACCGCGTGTTTCATCTAAGACGAAATTCGATTTAGGGAATGAGATGATAATGCATATTCTACCACTTTACAGTGACATTCTAAGCATATAAGCAACACAATTGACAGTGAGTTAATCAGTTACGAGCTTATAAGTGTTTAGTATCTAGAGGTCAAAGGTTAACGATACCTTTAATATCCGAGTGGTGACCTTTGTTATTGTCCAGCTCTAACACGCTCACCTTTGACATTTTTCAGTTGACTGTTGCTCATTCACTCCTTTTTATCTACATTCCTCATTACATGTTGCATTGTATGATCCCCATTTTTCTCTTACTGTCCTCTATACTTTTATAGTTTCTCATTTTTAGACCTGTGTAACTTTGCTGTCTTTTATTTACTGTACCTTTCGACTTGTCAACCCTTAACCCCTTATCCGCCCTTTTTCCAATTTTCTACACTTTCATCAATCTATTTCTTAACTTTTCTATATATAAATCTCCCTAGCATGCCGGGTCTTCGAAATATTTCTAGTTGTAGTCGTTGTTGAGCTAGCAGTTGCTTAATAGTTAGCATACTTCATGATTCATGATATAAGACCGTTTCCAATAAAAAATATCCGCACTTTTGAGCCACAAGTGCGTTATAAGAGTGTCTGTAGAATCCTACTATTCGACAAAACGAGAAACCCCCAACAGGTGGCAGTGAGTGCATTGAGTCCTTGTCTTTCCTCGGGATAACCCTCGTATAGTTTTATATATAATCGTGAAAGAATCAAAGATTTATGCAAGCAATTTATTTCTTATTTTTAGGTAAAATCTGAGTCTGATCTGGCCATAGACGCAAGTGGGAACTATAAGCACTATGACAACGTCACAAATGATGTTAAGATAGCAGATGAAATCAAACCTATGGAAGACGAAACTGATTCAATATTGCTCACGCCTCGGCCTCGCCCTAAACCCTATCAGACACCTACACCACAACCTTCAGAGATCCACACAACACCTACAGAGAAGATTATTAGACAGCCTTCCAGTGGTAGCGAAAGACAAAATAGTCTAGAATCTTTCCTACCTGAAGTTCTAGGTAGGTACTGACAGCAATATATGGAAATTAGTTGACGTATAAATTGAAATCAAACTGAATTATTCTTTTTCTCTAATTCTCTAAAAATATTAATTTTTATTAGTAGTAAAATTCTGACTAAGATATTTTGGACACTATAAAATAAGTTGTATATTTAATGTTAATGAAGAGCGAAAACAGCCTTGCAGCAAAATATATTTTCTAATCTTGAAGATTCGATCAGAAGTTGTGAGCAGTCAACAAGTTGTGCTAGTATATATAGTGAAACAACGCTCACTTGATTCAACTTACATTCATGCATAAGCACGTCAAATTTACAAGTGACGCAATATTAATTATTATTTCTTATAAAGTATTTAGACAATAATACAAATTATTACTTTGAAGAGGATCCAACCATAAAATAATTTAAGTTATTTCATTCTACATTTTAATTGATAACGAGAATATAATGATAACAGTGTTATGAAGCTAAATTAATAAAGATAGAAAATGTTCCTGGATGTTTTATTATTTGTGGAGGTGTTGAACTCCTGATGGCCCGGCTCACCCTTTCAGGCATGAGGGCGTTATAATGTCACGGTCAATCTTACTATCGTTTGTAACAGAGCAGCCCAAGAGTTGGCGGTGGGTAGTGATGACTAGTTGCCTTTCCATTAGTTTTACACTGCTAAATTAGGGACGGCTAGCGCAGATAGCCTTTGATAGCTTTGCGCGAAATTCAAAAACAATACTCTTGACTGTTACATTTCTATTTTCATTCCGCTCGTGTCAGTTCTTGTGCGTATTGTTTTAAACTTGTTCTTGGATACGACATTTTGGCTTGTTTGTTTGAGGTGTTAAAAAACATACAAGGGTCTCATAAGGTACTAACTGAGGCTGACATTCATGTCTTTACTCGTTTATTGGTAGTAACAATGATTAGGGGAATTGTCTTTAAATTCGTAAACTCTGTGTAACTTGATGATGACATATTCTTTTAGGTTGAAAAGTCGTTAAGTAAATAATAAAATACAGCTGTTTGTTAACTCCAGATTAATGTATTAGTTTTAATTGTCACGTTATAGTTGGCTTGGCATGGCCAGGTGGTGAAGACATTCCACTCGTAATCTGAGGGTCGCGGGTTCGAACCCGATCACATCAAATATGCTCGCCTTTTCGGCCGTGAGGAGGTTATAATGTTACGGTCAATCCCACTATTCGTTGGTAAACGAGTTGCTTAAGAGTTAGTAGTGGATTGTGATGACTAGCCGCCTGTTCTGTAGTCTTACACTGCTAAATTAGGAACGGGTAACGCAGATAACCTTGTGTAGCAATGCACGAAATTCAAAATAAATCAAACCAAATTCTCATTGCAACATAAGTGGGGATGTAATATTTAGATATCACCTTAGCAAACGCAGCCTTACAGAAACTGTCATTTGGAAGAATATTTTGTCTGAGCAATAAAAATATTATATATTCCGAAAATAATAAATGAACAAAATTACCTTTCGTTTGAAATTAACAGCTTTCTCCATCACGCGTTGTGTGAAACCTGTACAAAAAAGAAACCAAACCACTTTATTGTTAAAAATATTTTATGATATTTCTACAATTTGTTACCAAAATAAGATTTAGCCAGATAATAAATATTAAATCTTATTTGCACAAGTGTCATAAATCACTAAACTGTCAAATTTAAATATTAAACATTAGCTGAATTAAACAATAATTTCATTGTAATTACGTTCACTTAAAAATATCCAATTTGCCCTTGAAATTTTAAAGATATTATTCTTACTGTTATAAACCGTAGTTCATTGAATAAAAAGAAGAGACAAGGATGTCTACGACAATGTTCATCACTGCACTTCGTATATTCTTGAAATTTCGTCTCTTATGAACCTTGCTTTATTTTGTATTTTTAATTATTTTTTTATCTTCGTCCACCCCACAAAGTCACATCATTTCAACTTTTTATACCCTTTATGCCCCACTGTTGAAACAACGATGAGTCTATGGATTTACAACGCTAAAATTAAAGGATTTGATTCCACCCGACAGACACAACAGATACGTAGCTTGATGTGGCTTTGCTATAAACATACACAAACATACCCTTCACTAAGAATATTTTTTGTATGTTTGGTATCTGTCTACTTTATACTAAACATTTCTGTCGTGCGTTTAGTAAGTTCTTGCTTTTGTATGTTTAGGAACATCCTACTTCATTAACAACGGAAGTGTTACTGGCTTTCTTATTCGGATAAAGCCTAGTTTGAAGCCATAATGATGTGGTGTCATACACATAACGCCATGCGTGATCTGGTTCTGATAACTCTTTCTTTGACAGAATTTTATATAGCAGAAAAAAGTGGCAAAATTTAGTAGTTATTTACAATAAGTTCACGATAAGAATCAAATCAAATGGAAATAGGCAAACAAAAAGGAAATATTATGGAAAAAAATGTGGAACTGCACTCGTGTAACCCACGAAATTCAAAGAATACGAGTGTCACCGACACTTAACTTATGTGTTTTACCTTTAAGTATCTGTTTAAGATAACAACGTTGATAACAAAAGGAATGGCATTCAAATTTCATACGGTATTCAGACTTTTCGGTCAAGTAGCTTTGGATTCTCCAAAGTAACAACATTAATACTAGTTGTCGATCAGAATTCGACACCTATTGAGAGGGAAACTAAAGATCAACTTGGTAATGAACATAGCTTTGAGTACACCTTTCTTTCGATCTCACCTAGAGAAATTAAAATGCGCTGTTTCATCATTTAGGTACCTTAGCATAGAAATTTACTGTTGATTTAATATTCAAGCTCTAAATGCATCCAAGCATTTCTTTTTTCTCAAAATTATAACTTTGAAACTAATAGAAATAATATTTTATTAAAACTGAATCAACTTTCAAAATATTTTCTTGCTTGTAAAGTTTGACTGTTTCAATTCACAAGTTTGATAACAACAGAAAGATATTTTACAGTTGATCTAACGTGTAGACTATAGTTCTTTACCCCAGATGTATAACGAGTTAAGATAATGTAGAATACAACTCTTTGATCTAATGTTAACAACTTGAATGATGTAAACTACATGTTGATGTATGTACATATTCTCACCACGAGCTTGCAACAGGTTGAGACAGGCTTGGATCACTTAGTTATGTGCATAATTGATATACAGCCTTATATATTTACAAATCTATTTCTTTGTGACTTGCACTATGACAATAGTAACACCGTATGGTTTGGTTTGTTTTGAAGTTCGCTCAAAGCGACTCGAGGGCTATCTGCGCTAGCCGTTCCTAATTTACCAGAGGGATAGCAGCTAGTCATCATCATTCACCACCAACTGTTGGGATACTCTTTTTCCAACGAATAGTAGGATTGTCCATCACATTATAACGCCCTCATGGTTGAAAGGGCGACCATGTTTGGTGTGAGGGATTTTAAACCGTGACCCTCAGCTTACGAGTCGAGTGCCTTAACCATCTGGCCATGTCAAGCCCAGCACCATATGGCTATATTAACACCATATGATACTTTAGAAGAAATTAAATCCTTTGCAAAATTTTTCAGTAAAATCTCCAATGTTTGTTTACTGTTTATATTCATAGGAAAGCTATTGGTTATCACATTCCAATGTCAAGATTTTACCTATATTTTTTCTCTATATATATTTTTCAAATAATGTAAATCATTAAAAAACGTTTCTCCAATTTCACAAAAAGCACATTTTGAAGTAATTTCTATTATTTTTTTAGAAGAAGAGATATTTTTTACTCATATAATTAATCTTACCTTTTTTATCCTAATTACGAAAATTTTCTTGAGATTTTTTGTTCCATATTTCTTTAATTAACGTGATTATTTCGGATATCTAAAACGAATGATCTGTTTCCTTCAGAATTCTGAGAGTATAATATATTAAAAAAATGACAAAACAAGAAGCATGGGAAATGGTAGACAATAATGTACAAAGTTGAAAGTCCAACAAGATTTTCAGTGACTGTTATGTGGTGAATAATATTTTTGATACAATATATTTCGAATAAAAACAAAGAATTACTTTTGTATTGATTAAAATTTGTATAGCATATTTTAGTCTGTCTTTAAAGGGCTTCTGTTTTGTTCAGCAAACCTTTACCAGATCTAGTTTGATTGTAGTTCAATTTCAACATAAATTTTAGCACATTTTCTTACAAAGATTATTAGTTTGGAAACCAACCATCAGGCCACACTCAGCCGCTAATAATACAAATAATTACACTCCTTTTCTGCAAGTTTTAAGCTGTTAAAGTCTATTTTCCAAAATCTAAAATTATATTTTTGAACAATTTTATCAAATATTCTCAATCGGTCATAACTCTGAGACATTTCTGGAACTAATAAAAATATATGAAGTCATATTTCATATGGTGTTTTAATGTATTTCTTGTTTATATCTTTCTAAATTACAACAACTAGTGCGTTTAACGACAGAAGAATATTTAACAGCAAAATATCAAGTTGACAGAATAATTTTTAGATTATCAGTATATAATTAATATGACACTAAAATCATTAGTTTGACAGTAAAACTATCAGTTGGCAGTAGAATATTAATTTTAACGATAGAATCTTTAATTTAACAAGATAATAATCAGTTTGATAGCAGAATCTTTAGTTTTAATCTTTAGCGATTTTGTCGTCGATTGGTATCGAACAAAGTTTCATGTGAAATAAAAAGCGTATAAGTGCTGAGATTCATCATGGATGTTTGCTTAGAAAACAGACTTCTTCAGAAATCCTCAAAACCATGGTAAATGAACCCACAGATTATTTTTTTTATGCTCCTAATGAGATATGCTTTTTCGACAATATGGCAACAAAATCTTATTTGTTTGTTTTTGAATTTCGCACAAAGCTACTCGAGGACAATGTGTGCTAGCCGTCCCTAATTTAGCAATGTAAGACTAGAGGGAAGGCAGCCAGTCATCACCACCCACCGCCAATTCTTGGGCTACTCTTGTTACCAACGAATAGTGAGATTGACTGTTACATTATAATGCACCAACGGCTAAAAGGGTGAGCATGTTTGGCGCGTTGGGGACGCGAATTCGCGACCCTCACATTACAAGTCGCACGCCTTAATACGCATACCGGGCCGACAAAAATTGAAGTTAGTAGATACATACATATATATATATATTTATTTTTTCCTGAGGTAGAACCTTCTTTTGACGAATAAGTGCCCGGATAACGATTAATTGCAGCTCCTAATTACGTCTTCTTTAACGTCAATATTACAAGGTCTTTGTATGATTAAGCTGACGTACTTTGATTAGTAAACTTAATCACATGTCAGGACGACTCAGCGTCACTTTTATTCTTTCTAAATAAGTCAGTTTTGACTATTTTAACCAATTTCCTTAGAGATTGGATGACGAAAACTGGTAATGTTAAAAGTAACGAGTAAATATTTTAGTTCTTTTATCGTCGTGTGTTGTGGAAATAGATTTTGTCTGGAATCTTCGTATGTAATCTAACAAAATAAACAAAATTCTAAAACTATTTCTCTTGTCGCTCGTAGAATACAGGGCGTTATTTTAAAGTTTATGTACACAGCTTGCAAAGATAGTTTCAAGTACAGCTCTAAAGATTAGATTAGACGTATAGCGTAGCTAGTAGAGAGATGCCATTAGAAAAAATCAAACGTAAAGCTTAAGTAAAAAAAATAATTTCGTCTTACGTATCATGACAGCTGTAAAAATAGAACTTTTATCATACGCTTTATTATATTGTGAAAAACAAACGTGTTAAATACAGCTTTGTTCTATTGATCACAAGTATAATATTTGAATGGCAGCAACGCATGTTCGTGTTAAGAACAACAGTCGTTATGGACTGGTAAAACACGACACAAATGTTAACTAAACATTGCTCAAGTCGGAATCATCGTAAAAATGTGACTTTACAAAATAATAGTGTGAATTATAAATTGAAAAACAACAATTTATAAGCATATTGAAGTGATTTTATTATGGGAAGCTTAATACAAATTGAGAGACGAATAATCTTTTTTCCATACTAAACCTCTTCAGTACGTCCACCAGTGGCACAGCAGTATATCCGCTAGAAACTTCGATATCCGTCGTGGGCAGAGCACACAGAGCCTTTTGTGCTTAATAACAAACAACAACATAATCTGTGTTGTTGTGAAATAGCAAAATGTTAATTTACAGTGAAACATTTTGTTTTTATTTTTGTTACAGTGAAGTTTCTGACTTTTCTGATGTCGAAATGAGAGAAATATAATGTTTTGGTACATAACGTGAATAAATTTTCACCAAACATAGGATTAAGATTTTAGTTTCATTAATAACTCCGTTTTATCTTGTCTCGTTCTTTTACAGTAATTTTCTCTCACTTTAATCATCTCTTTTTCTCTAGGCTCGCATGGCCAACTGGTTAAGGCACTCGACGAGTAATCCGAGGGTTTCGGGTTCAAATCCCCCATCATACCAAACAGGCTCACTCTTTTAGCCGAGGGGGCGTTGTAGTGGCACGGTTAATCCCACTATTAATTGTTGGAAAAAGTAGCCCAAGAGTTGGCGTGGGTGGTGTTGATTAGCTATCATCCTTCTTATTTTACACTCTAAAGCTAGGAACGGTTAGCGCAGATAGTCTCCGTGTAGCTTTTCTTTATATATAAATCCGTATTTTTCTGACAAAAACATTTCTGTTGTTTCATTTTATCATTTTCTCCATTATTCTATTTATTACAAATAATTAGGTCACAAAACTTACAGTTTAGATTTTTCCCTTCCAGTCATTCATTATATTTTCACTGTCACAAAGTTTATTTTAATTGTCTGTGTGTTTTTTCTTCTGCGTCTTCCTTCTGGATATTCAGTATTCCCATCTCTCAAAAACTTTTGTCTCCATATGAGACACTGACACTCAGTGCTACCTATAACAGCGAGTTAATCGATTTCTGATCCTTAAAAAGTATTGATTTGGTTTTACAATTTTAAGATAATAAAACGTTAAGTTTTTTATATAAGAGTTTAAAGCAAGAACTATTTAGTATTAGTCATGTTTGATTGATTTATCGGCGACTATGTTTACTGGGGAATCACTGTAACGTAATCGCGTTGCAGCAACTAAGATCCGTGTATCATTCGCGTGGTGTCTCGAGAGTAGCTTACGTTGTTTGGTTCTACGTCATCACAAGGGTCACTGAAACTTCGGAAGAAATAAAGCTAATATAAGCCTTTTATTGTTTGATAACACGACACTCATGAAGACAAATAAAAATCTGGTAACTCCTTTTATCTCTCTTTAAACCAAGGAGGCACTATTGTGGTCGTTTATTAATCACTCACTAAATCAGAGCTAAAATTAATGTTTCCAGACAATGTAAAAAATAACATAGTGGAACATGATTCCACTAATTCTTCACCTAAAATGTACTTCAGGCTCTAGTATTACCTGTGCGTCTTATCTTTGTCTCTCTGACTAAACATTTCACAAAACCTTTTTTTTTTCTCTTTTTAACATCGTCTTTGTAATTAAACTTTTCTCTCACATTTCTCTCTACTCATCCATTCTTATTCCTCACATTATTCATAATACCCTTGCCAAACACTTCAGGTGTTTCATGATTCATAGATTGTGGCATCAGCTTTCCTTAGAATTCCGACTACGCATCTTAAGGAATCACATTAACACATTAAGATTAATCACTCAGTATGCTATTCCTGCCTTTAAATTGGTAATACATTTTTTTGGATAGTCGCATTATCGAATTTTACAGATTATCTTTACTTACACGTTAACTTATCCATGTTGTACCTTGGTTAAATAACACTTCATTTGTTCATTTGTATTTGTACATGTTAATGCATTCGGCGTTTCGTTACAGAAAATAGCCGTGGCGGCACAGACAGTATGCTTTGCCCTTTTGTAATTGGTTCAAAGCGAGTTTTATTAATTTGACAGTTTAATCCTGTCACAGAAAGCTTATGTCATTGGAGGATAATGTCACAGCTTTTATCGAGGGCACATGAATTTCAAAAGTAACTATCTAAAACAAATTCAAGAGTCAAAGAGGGACAAACAGCTCATCACATAAAAAACATAAAATAACCGAAACACGCCATCATCACAAGCAAGACTGTTGCCACCACTGTCAAGGGTAACAGACAGGTTGATGAGAAGCCACACTCACACACCCAACAACAATGTAATTATTAATCGATTGCGCAATTCTCGATTATCTGTGTTTAAAATAAAGACCCTATTACTTCTTACAATAGAGCAAAAACCACGAATGCAAACCAGAATGGCGAACATACTTGAGTAGCTAGTATGTTGGACTGTAGATCTATCAGCTAACATCCTGTTGCCACAAAAACATACGAGGAACTTTGTAACCTTAGGTGCGTTATAAGAAGGGCTGTCAAATTCCAATATTCGATCAAATGAGAGGTAAACTAAGAGTTGTCGATGAGTGTTGTTGACTAATTACTTTCTCTTTTGTCTATCAGTTCGAAATTAGAGACATCTTTGCATATTGAACTATTGTGGTTCTGGACTAAAGGTAATATTACCAAAACATCATCCAGAAGTATTGTGGTGTTTTTATTGGTTATTTCCCTGGCTTCTGTGTAATATTTTACTGATATTATAAATTAACGTACTTCATAATATACATATATTACGTATAACAGTTTTTACTATAAGATAATAAGGTAAATTTTATAAATAAAACTATGTTAAAACATAAAAATTGAAGCCACTATAGTGGACCATAAAAAAAGAAAATAATGACTCGGGTGCAAAAAATAATAATAATAAAAATATTATTTCCCATTTTGATAAAACATTAGAACAACTTGGAAATTAATTGCACTATTTTTCTTCTTTGCTTGACAGATTTTGATAACTCAAGTACCAAACTTCAGAGGGCGATATCATGCGACAGTGTTAGTTCTGACACGTCCGTTGTGTTAGAAACAATGGAGTCACCTCAAAACAATGGTGAACTGGAGATAGGGTTTGAATATGATAGGTAAAACGTTTTATTAAATCATTGTATTATATATATAGTCTATTATTGAAAAGAGTATTTTTAGTAGATTGTGCTTGCATATTTTTCCCTAGTTTAGTTCTTTGTGGTATTTGAAGAATTAAGATTTACACAAACCTTCGGCATTATGAAAGTTGTATAAAGACTGAAAATAATTGCTTGATCGTTACAATGAAATAGGATGTCATAGTGTTACAAATCAAATGATGGAAATTCATGACTTAGTATAAAAATTAAGTCTAACAAATGTGGTTATCGATTTTCAACTTATTATTTTACTCTTTTAAATACAAATAAACTTGTTTAGTTTCTCAAATATAACATCATATGAATTATAACCCACTTTATAGATTTGATTTTAACAGTAAACGAGCAAATATCTTTGTATAACATTAATTTTATTGAGGTCTAAAATACTGTAAGAACAGGGATACGATCTGTTTTACTTAACACTGATTTATCCATTTTTTACTGAAATAGAACCCGACTTCACCAGACGGTTAAGGAGCTCGACTCGTAATCTGCGGGTCGCAGGTTCTAGTCCACGCCACACTATATATGTTCGTCCTCTTAGCCAAGGAGCCCTTATTATATGACGGTCAATCCCACTATTCGTTGGTAAAAGAGTAACCCAAGAGTTGGCTGTGGATGTTGATGATTAGCTCCTTTCCCTCTAGTCTTACATTGGCAAATTAGAGACGACTAGCTCAGATAGCTCTCATGCAGCTTTGCGCAAAATTCAAATTACCAAACAAACATTAGCGAAATAACACTATAAAACACAAATTTTGTTCCTGGATATTATATGTTGTTTCTTAATTGCTTATGTTGTAAAAGTGCAGAAAATGGCCTTCAGTTGTTCTCCCCGATACCTTAGTGGTAAACTCAAAGGCTTATAACGCTGTAATTCTAGGTTTATTCCATAAGTGGGCACAGTGCATATTTGCACTTATCAGCAAACAGTATCGGAATTATTTCGATTTCCTAATAAGTTTTATATTATCACTTACTTGCGCTGTTTAAGCTACAGTCATTTTATTTTCTAAAAGCAATCGTCCAATAACATAAACAATTCATACTATTATAATGTGTGTTTCAGTGAAACGGAAGATCTCATCGTTGTTGTTAACCAAGCACGAGATCTGGTTGGACCAAACCCTAACGTAGCTGTTGATAGCTACGTCAGAGTATTCCTATTACCTGATAAAACAACAAACATGCAGACACGGGTAAGGCATATAAAAATCACATAAATCGTTGGGTTCTAAGTGCACTTAGACTAATTTAGTGTACACTTTGTGCTAGTTCCAGGCGTTTGAAGTCATAAACTAATTAGCGGCTAAGATGTTGGTTATTATAAAACATAATCTGTTATGCAGATTAAATTTATGAGTAAGAGAAAAATCACAATATAGGCGATTATGACATCATTTTAATGAGACAATAAATCTATTTGTTTATTTATTACTATTTTCAATTTATTCTACCAACTTTGAAGACGTTAAGTATAAACATGAGGACCAGATTTTAATAATATAACATTTCTAATATATTTGCAAGTAAAAAAGAAACATTTCAAAAAAGAAAATAAATTAGTGAGTGTAATTTATCCCCACAGACGTACAGTATAGTAGAATGTTAAAGACAAAAACAGTTGTTATTGAATAAATATACGTATATATTGCAATATGTTAATTGTCATCTGTTCTATAATGTGAAGATGATACAAACGCCATCCCTACTATCTTGTTTGCATTGTTTTGAAAGTATAATATATGAGCCATCCTTACATTTATTTCCTTTTATCAAGAATTTGTTTTAGTTATTTGCTTGCTTTGTTTTTAATACAATCTTTCAACAAATATAGAAAGATTGTATTAATAACTAAGGTATAACTAAAATGACATTCCAACTGTAAAACGTATTGTTTGTCTGTTAATGGCTATTAATTCCCGTTTCACCCTGTGCTTAAGCTTATTAACCTGTTCAGTGTCGTAGACGAGATAGCTCGTCCAAGCAGATCGGTAACACAGTGCTGCGGACGAGTTCTCACTACCTAACTTCAATGCTAGATGTCAGCACCATACATGCATTTGACCTACTAATAAATTGTTTGACTTCCGATCTAAAATGGCGTCACGAAAAATGTCACAAAATGAAGAAGTATTAGAGTTGTATTGTAGTAGCTGACATACATGGCAGTCAACAGGTTAAAGGAACACCGTACTTCTGTAAGAAAGCTAACTTTAAAGGGTAAAGATAACATCGTTTTCACTAGAAATGTGATTTTTATTTAATTACTGCTGTTATTAATAATACTTACAAAATCAAAAACTCACTTTGAAACTATGTCATTTTAGTGAAATTGGTTGACACTATTGTTTTGATTTTTTTATTTATCATGTAATAAAAAATAAGAACAAGAAATTCAAACTTTTTGCTGTGATATTTACAGACATTCCCAGAACGTGTGACTAAGTCATTACATAGGTATAGTTTCAAACGAAACACTGTATAGTATTGTATGGTTCTGATGACTTGTTCGGGAGATATTTAACATACAACTACCATCAACAATCAAAGACATCCCTACATAGACAACGTTACCACCTGCCTGATAAACATGCATTTAAAAAAAATGAATAATTCAAGCTACACTTTAAATTAATGTTAATACATCACTTTAGTAACAGTCTAGTATCCTTCAAGTCTGTAGTAACAATAGTTATTTCCTGCTACTGGGAACTTTCAAAGCTATCAATTTAATATTAAGAAAGGAAGGTTTCACGTTTGTTTGTTTTCACAGGTTCAAAGACGTACGAATGATCCAGTTTTTAAAGAAAGATTTTTGTTCGGTGTCGATAGTCGAGAACTGAGTCAACGATCGGTGCTTTGTTACGTTTATACATCAGACAAATATACGAACACCTTAATAGGAGAAGTAGAAATAAAGCTAATAGATATTGATCTTACCAAACCCCACTTACGCTGGATGTCCATTATAGATTCAAATAAAGTGAGTTCTGAATGGGTAACTCAAAACTATTAACTTATCTAAAATATGTATATACACCCTTGTGCAAATTAATTGAAACAGATGGTCATTTTACAATATTTTCAGCATGGCGGCCGGTGTAGACTCGCTGGACCCGCTCATTTTCTCACACAGATGGCGTCATTAGCTGTGTTTTGCAGCGCGGTTGATCTGTTTTGGGGATATATGACGAAATTTTGAAGAATATTACGTCATTCGAAATAGTGTTAGAAGGGCAAGAAGACCAGTCAAAAACAACTGATTACCAACTCAATGAAGAAAAAATGGTATCGGTGTGGTCTGAAATACAAGAACTGGACGCAAGAACAATGAAGGAAAGTGTTATTCAGCAACGATACTCATTTCTTCGTACAGGGTCAAAGAAGTCTGCATGTACGCAGATCTCTAGGTGATAAACTTCGAGAATCTCACATCAATCAGTTCGTAAAACATTCCTTGAAGAAAATGTTTTGGGGCTTTTTCAGCCACTATGGCGTCAGAGGCTTACATGTCGTAAAAGGTATGATGTGAGGACCACAGTACATCAAAGTTTTGCGGAGAAGGGTCATTCCAGAACTGAGAAAGAGGTTTCCAGATGGATCTTGAATTTTTCAGCAAAATCTGGCTCCGTCCCACACATCGAAACTTGTGAAAAATTTTATAACTTCAACGCGAATAAAGGTACTGGACTAGCCTGGAAACTCTCCGGACTTAAATCTTATTGAAAATCTTTGGGCGATTTGGAAAGAAAGACTTCGGGGAAAAGACTGTACTACGAAAAATAAGCTAATTGAGGTAATAATTGAGGTGTAGTACCGCGATCCAAAAATTAGTAAAGACTGCAGTCAACGCGTTGACTCGATGCCAAAGCGGATTTATGATGTTCTGAAAAATAAAGGCGGTCATGTCATGTATTAATTTGTGAGTAATTTTTGGATTCTTAGAAATAAAACTCAAAGATTTGAAAAAAAAAAATAATTTTCTGTCTTGTTTCAATTAATTTGAACAAGGGTGTATATATATATATATATATTGGTATTTATTTACTCTAATTCCGAGATCATTTTGTGATCATAGTAGTGATATTAAGTAGAACCTAGTATTAACATAGTATTATTAAAAATATATTTAAAAGGCATTATTCTCTGCCTTTTATTAGCAACGTTCTGCTTTTACTAGTATAAGTTCCACTGTCTTTAATTAGTAACGTTTTACTTTTACTGGTATAAATTCCACTGTCTTTTGTTAGTAACGCTTTACTTTTACTAGTATAAGTTCCACTGCCTATTATTCATAACGTTTTACTTTTACTGGTATAAGTTCCACTGCCTTTTATTAGTAACGTTTTACTTTTTCTAGTATAAGTTCCACTGCCTATCATTAATAACGCCTTACTTTTACTAGTATAATGTAGCTTAATGACCTATTTTTTTCTCCTCTCTGCTGTTTCTTTAAGAAGTTTTACATATTTAAACTACGATGGTTTTTATATTCTGTTTCTACTGCACTAGTTCCATTTCTTGTGTTTATAAGTTGGTATGTGGTAATGTATTTGCAATTTTTTTCATGTTCGTTTTTAATGTTTTTCCTTCTTATATTTCTTTATCAATTGTTCGCGATATCTATTATTAAAGTGGGTTTTATGGTTGTGGTGATTTGTTCTTCTTAAGTATTCCAAATTCTGTTCGTTCTGGAAACTAGGCAGTCTTTACACTTTTGGGGTTGTTTGATTATATATGCATATTTGTATATTTGTGGATGCGGTATTAAACTTTCCTTCGTTTGTGTGTATTTTAATGTATATAAGCTATTTTTCTAGGAATATGTTTGATAAATAGGACAAATAATGTTTTTCTTGAGAACATTTTATTCACACAACTTCTCTCTATGCTTAATTAACAACTATGAAATATATTATCTTCAAACAAAATAAATATTGATCTTATCCATACAGTTGAGTATAAAACAAACATCGATCTTATCCATACAGTTGAGTATTTTGCAAATAAAGTTAGTTAACAGTTGTAATATAATCAAAACTTTGTTTGTTTGTTTTTCTGGCTAGAAACCAACAGATCTCGGTGACCTCATGTTCTCTTTGAGTTACTTGCCAACAGCAGAAAGATTGACAGTGGTTGTGGTCAAGGCAAGAAATATAAAGTTTCCAGCTGGTCAGGAAACTGGATGTAAGTCATTAAAAATAAAACATTGAAAGAAATAAAGAACTATTTGCGGATTATTACGGGTTTTCAAGTTAATAGTGTAAAATTTATGTTTGTTCTGTCAGTGAAACTGTTGAGTATGGAAGAGAAAACGACATTTTTATTTATTTAGGAACATAAAAAGCTGAAACGGTGTCGTTCTTTTAAAAGTCGTTATGTTGGAATTGATGATTTTATATCATGTAATTTTATAAACAGCTTAAGGACTCGGCTTCTGTGAAATGCGACATAATCGTAAAGATTAGATTATACTGAATTTAGGTTTTTGGCTGTGAACTCGCAAAGTGGCAGTTAGTTATTTATGTGTTTAAAGCCTCCGACTCGTAAAGGTAGAGCTTGCTTCATCGGAAGAGTAACTAAACCTAATATCAAACGAACTGGTTTAAGCCACGTTTTTAACCAGTGCGAGGTTTGACGTCATGTAATAAGCAAGTGTCTATAAGTCTTGAAGTATATCCAAACGAAGAGAACATTACCGAGAGACTAAAATGGATGGATTATTTATCAATGAATTAATCAGTGAAGTAAATGATCTATTATGACAGTGTTTCGTAAAATATATGTCTGTGACGTATATAAACTACCATGAAACAATTATATACTTACAAACGGCTGGTATGGGTAGAGAAGAAACTAACAGAGGAGCGAACAACGTTTTGACCTTCTTCGGTCATCGTCAGGTTCACAAAGAAAGAAAGGGTTACTGACCAGTAGCTGACCACATGTGCCTTCTCTACTCCAGCCGTTTTCAAATATATAATTTTCTTTTCAAGTGGATTCACTCGTCATCACGGATTACCATGAGACAGCTACTTAGTTTATTTTTAATTACAAGTTTATGTTGGTGAGAAAAAGACATAAATTCGAGATGTATCCATGTACATTATACATAAGAGAAAATTTGCAAGTTTTTCGTTTGATGTTCAGCAGAAAACTAAAGAATGAGACTACAGGTATCGGATCCTAATCTTAAGAGTTATTAGCTCCTAGGCTTACCACGGAGCAAATTGGCTAACAAGTGTAATGACTAGTTTAAGCTTAAATCACGGTAGATATTAAGCTCATCAGGTAAAACTAGCAATCAATGAAATAAAAACTTAAGTTATTATTAAGCAGACTGGACTTTGAAGTCGTCTTTTTTTTCTCTTTTTGTTGTTGTTTTTTTAACCGAGTAACCCAAACGAAACTGCTCAAAAAGACAACCTATTATAACAGTTTATAATTTAATAAGTTGTGAACCTATTAACACGTAGTTTGTGAAAGCAATTGATTTTTAACAAATTCCTATAACGAAAGTGCTATTTCTAGATATATATTTTACCGACTTCAAGTTGCTGTAATAGCCTTAATAACAGACATAAACGACGCTCAATTCAGTTAATTAAAACTCTTTAAGTTTTAGATAAAATATTACGAAAAATGTTAACATTTCCAAAACGCTTCTCTCTTAAAATGTTCGTTTATATTTTTTTCATTTTCACACAAAGCTACACGAGAGCTATCTGCGCTAGTCATCCCTAATTTAGCAGTGTATGACTAAAGGAAAAGCAGCTAGCCATAACTACCCACCGCCAACTCTTGGGCTACTCTTTTACCAAGGAATAGTGGGATTGACCATCACATTATAACGCTCCCAGCTGAAAGAGCGAGTATGTTTGGTGCAACCGGGATTTGAACCTGCGATCCTCAGTTTACGAGTCGAACGCCTTAACCCAAATTGCCATGTCGGGCTCTTCTCTCATAAAAACTTTTATGATCGAGTTAAAATCATTTTATGGCTTTACTTAGCTTTATGTACCGACATATCGGTGTTAGGTAAGATTTATTTTTATTTTACAGCTGCATTTGTTAAAGTGTACCTTCTTCAGAACGGTAAGAAAATTAGTAAGAAGAAAACATCCATAAAAAAAGAAGACAAAAATCCCATCTTTAACGAAGCCATGATTTTCTCCGTTCCAACCAATGCTTTACAGGTAACAATTCCTTTTATGAACAAATATTTTACATTGTATACCATACTAAGTTTTTTTTATCTCTGCTACATCAAATATTCTTGTTTTTCGGGGTTTTTTTCCAAAATGGCATTTAAATTCATGTTGTTTGTCTTTGGATTAACATATTATAAAATTAGAATTATCTCAAAGTATTATTTTTTCTATAGTTGAGTATATCTAATTGTTCTGTTTCCTTATAGTATAAACAATTTTCTAATTATTGTAGCAAAATATCCAGCTTCGCATGACAGTGGCTGACTATCAAGGTGAAGGCAAAGCGCCCTCTTTAGGACATGTTTTTGTTGGTTCTCAATGTCGAGGAAAATCTTTGTCTCATTGGAATCAAATGATGTCTTCTCTTCGAAAACCTATCGCCATGTGGCATCCTTTACGAAAATGATGATACTGAACAAATATAAGACAAGTATTGCAGAAACAAATTATCAGAAGCTATTTTTATTTCTCCAAATCATTGTCTGTTTTATGTTTCCTGTAACAAGTTGGAAAAATTACTGTTTAGGATGACGATCTTGTTCTTCTCATTATATAAACAGAAAATGAAACCTAACGCACGTTGCATGAGCCAGCTTATTTTACATTATAAAACAAAAATTGAAAAATTGCATGTTCTCTCCCCTACTTTTCACTCTTTCCAGCAGAACATATTGAAAACAAATTATTAATATGAAAATATGCCTGTTTTTATATAACTTCACGTCATATGTTAGCTGACAGTGATATTTAAGTTGCAAGTGCTGTATATACTAATTATTAAATAATAAAAATAATTTAGTTATAGTCAATAAATATTCTTTTTTTATCAATCGTCTTACAAGACTGTTTATCTTTAAATTATTATTATTGTAAATCGTACTTGTTAGAAGTGAATAATAGAATCTATTGGTAAACAGCATAAATCATTGTAGACTCTGGTACTCCTTTAAGACTCATGTGATTTATTTTCGAGAGATTAAAGATATTTAACTTAAGCTTCATAATGGTGATTGTTTTATACAGGAATGAAAGCATTACTATTAAAACATTATGTTGGAATTATGTGGGCATATCTTGCACGGTTGTTCAGAAGCTAACTGTTCCAGAGTGGTATAGAAACCTTTCTTGATTTAAACTGTTTCAGATTAATAGACATAAGTGAATAAGCATGGACAAACAAATTTAGGTGCTACAAATGAAATATTACTAACCAAGAAGGATTTAGGTAAGAGAGCAACTGTTTATGGGGCTATGCAGATTGTTTCGGTAGCAAATTCAAAATTACGTTTTTAATGCAGCATTTAATAGTAAAATGGGATTTATTTTTGTGTCGCATTAAAATGTGTTTTTATATAAAAACTGAAGATTACTCAATTTATAGATAATTAGAATGTACTATTTACTCAGTCAACCAATTAATATTTTTATGGACCATAAGTTTGACATTTTTTTTAAAACACCTTTTAACAATAAGTCATATTTCACCAAACAAATTAATCCACATTCCACATTTTATTACAGTCTTCCTTAGATTTTGAAAGCCGTATGCCACGTGTGCTAGTGTTTTATCGTTTATTTAAAGAAAAAACAATCATAAAATAAGATATTTTAATTCATTCAGAGAAGGTTGGGACCTAAAAAAAAACTTTGATGAAACTAAAATTCTTTGTTTAAAATTATAACGAAGATGTGCAGTCTGAAATAGCATAAAATCTTTTAAAAAACCAGTAAATTTTACAAAGAATTGCATTTCGTGACTCTCTATAGGTTTTTGATACTCATATTACACAAACAGCAACAAAATTATACGTGACTGTGAATATTGTTTGTACAACTAACATAAAGTTGGATCTTTATAATGTAACTAGTTTTAATGAAATATTGAGGTTTTATGTTGGTACGAAACAAATATATATTCTATGTTTGTTTTGTTGTAATAATAAATAGTAAATCTTCAAAGGAATGTGTAAAATTTTCAATATTTTCATTTGTCTTATCAATTTACTACAAGAATCTTGTTGACTTTTCATGATTGATCAATGAGATAAATATTTTATTTCTTTATGTGTTTTATCTACAAAAGAAATATAATAAATACTTAATTCTGTCAGTAATTAATAAAACTCGACAATTACAATATTGAGTAAAACAAAAACAATTAATGGTACGTTTCATTAATATTTCTTTTGTTAGAACCATAGTTTCAGAAATACTTAATGATACTTTTAGTGGTAAAACAATTATTGTAGTAAATCATATATTTTTGAGACGTACAATTGTTTTTGTCTTCCTTAATTCTGTAAAAAATTAACATGCATGTGAATTTATCGTAATGTTATTGTTAACATTAATGTATTCGTAATGTAATGTTCATGTTAATGTTAACTGATGTTTGCGTACCACGATCTGTTTATTCTACGAAGTAATTGATGCTATCTATTTTCAATTGTTATTTGTGAATCTGTGATAAAGTTGCCGATATATCATTACCCAAGGGTTTGAGTCTATTGTTTTCATAGGCTGTATTAGATGTTGTCTCATTACTATTTAGAATACGTTGTATAACTCATTCACTCATGGTGTACCGTGAAGCATTAAGTGTCAGACATTCTATGTCTAACATTGTATACGTAAGTGCAATCTTGTTACCACTCAGACCTTTGTTGTCGTAAAAAACAACAACTGAATTCTAAGAATAGAGGTTTCTTGAGACATTTGCAGTAACATCTGACATTCTCAGCTGCTCGGGTTGATTATAATTATATTTTAAAAACAACAACTCCACAACAGAAACAAAATCCCTGTCTCATCAGAAAAAGACTCTTCACGACTTTTTCCATTTTAGTAGATGAATGCAGAAAGACGGACATTACACATTTCTGAAGTTTACACATTGAACATTATAAAAACTGTGTCTTTTTTTCGGAGAAAATTCATTCTTACTAAAATACGCTCTTTAAATACACGAATATTTATCACAGTTCTGGTTGTTGAAGGGATCACAGCAGTAAGCTGAGATAGACTTCGCTGTAGTGATAAAACAAGGAGCTATAGTGTTTGTTATTTAATTTTGTGTGATAAAAGTCTAAAGCCTCTCATGGCTATAAAGAAGGAATTACTTATTTGGATACAAAATAATTATTTAGTTTATTAATTGCGATCTATCGTATTGTTTTATATCCAGTCTGGAAGATTAGGTGTTTTAATATTACTAAAATAAGTATAAAACTAAAGAACTTAAACTTCTCAATGAAATAAGTAAAATAAAACATAACCAATTTCGCTTTGGTTCTAGAAATTATTCTATTTTAGTGGTACAATGTATATTTAGATGAATGAAGCGTTTATACGGATTTTACTTGGTTAATTGTAAGATATTAATGTTGTACGTGTTTTGTCTTCTACGGTAGATTCAGAAAGTAAACTTCTGTTACACTTTATTAACAATCTATTTATCTATATCTATTTGCTGATAAGACTAGCTCTCAAGTAAAAAGTGGCTTTGAAGTAAAACATGTCCATCTTAACATTTCTGCTAATTTAGGAACCACATTGTTAATTTTCTTTAAATGTGCTATTTAAGAAGTTGCTAAGTATAATTTATAGGCTTGTAATATATTCAAAAAACTGAATTCATATCGATTATTAACACGTGGTTATGACACAGAAAACATACAATAACATTACAACCCTTAAAATACACGAGTTTAACATTTAAAAACCAATTTAATGTAATGTTTAGAAGATTTACTTCTCTGATCCAAGTTTTGTTCCATTATTTTGTGTATGCCAAATTAACCGTTGAGCGTTGTATACATGTCATAAAAACGTATAACAAATTCTCCTCTCATGTCATGGTCCGTTTTCACATAAAAATAGAACTGACTTTGTTGTAAATAACCTTCTAAAAACCGATTTTCACAACTTAAAAATGAAGAGTAAACCACAACCTCCACTAAATTTGTTTTTGTTGGTTATAGACCTTCAAGCATGTACAAACTTACATTGTTTATTCATAATAAGTTATAAAAGAAGTAAAGCGAGGGTTTTCGTTCTCGTCCGTTATCAGAAATTCCTTTCAGGTTTATAAATAAATTATGAATTAAAACTAAACAAAAGTGTTGCTGTTGAATTGTATTTTGTAAATTTTGTGTCAATTCATTGTGTTTTGAGCTTATAAAAATCATTTAGATTGTTCGTGGATAATTCTGAAACTACATATTTCATACTGTAATTCATGCCTATTATGTGTACACATTTATAATCATGTTTTCGAAACAGATGCCAGATCTTATGATATGTTATTAAAATATAAAGATGGGTTGATCTCAAGAGTTTTAATTTGTTATTAACGGGCCAAAATGTTGTGTATCTAGAATTAACAGACGTCAATTTAACAAAAGGAACGTGTTACTATTATTATTAACCAACAAAATTCCGGTTACCCAGTAAGAGACGGTATCTTGATTACGTCTCCAACTGGCACAGCGGCACGTCTGCGAATTTACAACTCTAAAAACTGGAATTCTAAATCTGTGGTGGGCATAGCACATATAACCCACTGAGTAGCTTTGTGCTTAATTCAAACCAACTCTTGATTAGATTGCCACATTCAAGGTCTTCCATGTTTAGGGCATGTTATAAGAGTAACAGTTAAACACCACTATTTGATTAGGGTGTTCAACTGCTAGCTGTGGATGTTGTTGATTAATTTCCTTTTCTTTAATCTATTAGGTAAAATTTTTGCGACTTGCGCAGACAACCCTTGCATCGATTTGTGTGAATATTCTAAAGAAACAAACGAAAAGTTAATATTTAGTCTTGCTGAGTGATTCGAGAAAACGGAATGTTAGTGTTGCTGTAAGATGTAACATTTTGTTGAAAGGTAGCATTATAGTTATAATTCATAATTAACAAATATAGCAAACATTTAAGCAAAAAGTACGAACAAAACATATTAACAGTTAAAGTATTTCTTTTACTTCCTGAATACTTCGGAAATACAGCAACTGTTATTTTTACATCAAAGTATAAATTGATTTATTTTTCATTAATCCGTGACAATCAGTTTATTTTTGTTTGTAATTAAGCATATAGCTACACCACAGACTTTATGTGCCCTACCAACCACCGGTATCGAAGCCCAATTTCTAACGTTGTAATTCTGTCCGCATAACGTTTTGTTACTGAAGGGTAGGGTTTAACGGTGAAACTCTGTTTATTAAAAAGAGAGTTTTAAAGAAATTAGTTCTGTACTTCATTATAAGACGTTTCTCGTTTTCCCTTCTTGCTCAAAATTTTACGTGTGTGTGATAGGTAACGGAATATTTAAGGCAGCTTTTAGAACGACTGAAACTTCTAAGTATTTTGAAATCTCCGGAAGATATACATAGGAAAATAGACCCAATTTACAATAAACGAAACATAAAAAGCTGTATTAACAAACGTTTTTTTGTTATCGAAATATGTTGAGTGAACGTATACAGCCAACAATCTTTATATTGCAGTCGAATTGTACCTGACGGCTGTTGAACTTAAGACATTTAGGTTTTATGATTCTCTAAAGATATGTCAGCTTATGTATTGTAATTAACTTATGTGAACGTAAATGCTAAATAAAAATAAATTATGGTTTGGTAACAATGAGTGGTAGTACAGATTTTCTTATCATTCAGTTCGGTCATTTAAATTAGACCTAAGACTGGGTCACAGGTGAAAAAATACACTTTAGTTTTAGATTAACCATACACGTAAACTGACACAAGATCTAAACTTTATCTTCAAGCAAAAGAAAAATAAACACAGTGGAAAAGATTCGAATGATGGTTGTATGATGCCATGGTTCAAACGATGTGTTCGAAATATGAACTGAAAAAATGGTAAACCACGACGTTTTCATCGTGAAAATATTAAATACAAATACAAATTATAGGATAAAGAAATCGTAATTAGATCATAATCATAATTTTAAACTTTGTTAATAGTAAACATGTACCTTAATGTTTCTAGTGGCCATCTTTCAGTCAAACAGTATTTATATTAAAATATTAGTGTAATGTTCATAAAGTTAAGTTGGGATAGGCGACAAAAGTTCTATATTTAAATATTATGCATATTTTAATATTTTTTTAATTTTACTTCATAATGCATTGTTTTGTCCAACCAAAATATTTATGAATAGTAAATCGAATTATAAAAGATTGAATGAAGAACTTATGTATTACATTGATTTAACTTTATTGTGGTTCACTCGAGACCTTGTTAATGTTATTATAATTTTAAAACTAAGAGACAAATCTTTGTACCCTTAAAGACACAATAACAAAACAGAATGTTAACAATACAGAAACCACACGTGTTCTGTCTTACATATTACATTAGGGTATAAATAGTATTTAATACTTTGTTTGTTTTAGCTTAAAACTGCACAAGTGGCTAACAGCACCCACTGCACAGCGAAAAATTAAACCCTGAATTTTAGCATTGTAAATCTCTGGACTTACTGCTGGACACACTCGTAATTTACTGATTATACTAAGATTGATGAAGTCTGTTGTAATTTATTTAACACGAAAAATAAAGTCATAATTGAAAACTTAAGAATTTGGCTGATAAAATTTTCACTCTGAAGTTTTTGACTAATTCTAAGTTACCGTATTTCGAAATGTCTTTGCTTTAAATGTCAATTTTGAAGTTCGTTGTGATGCTTTGTGATTCTATCTTTTGATTTAACACTTTCGACTGTATTATACCAGTGTTAGGAAATGTTATTCGTCTTATGTAGCAATGTACAATGTACAATGACATATCGAAGAACAACACTGTGTTTCTTACAGTGGTGAATATGTATGATCTTTTGAGTTCCTTTTAACTCCCGCGAATGAACCTACGTTTATATAAATTTAAACTTTAGGACTCTTGTTATAATTCATTTGCATAGGTTTTTTGTGGTAAGCTTAAGACAAGCCAAACCATCATATCCTTTATGATTATAGTAGGTGCAGCGTTACTGAAATTTTATAAATTTGGGTAAAACGTTTATGTCTCTCTAAAATTTCTCATATGAGTTCCTAGTTACACTCTGTATCAAAGTATCATTAAACCTTTCGAAAGTTTGACACCTTTGATGGCAATTTTGATATTTATTGTCACTTGTCAAATTCGAGAATAACGGCATAATTAAAAATTCATAACTTTGGTTGAAATGTATGTAACGTTCAGAGATTTCTGAGACTAGTTTATAAGATGTCCAGTAAATCAGGATATGAGTACTTTTTAACCAGTTAGAAGGTTGGGGCTTAATTAGAAGCCATAACTTTGGTTAAGAGGTTTCTAACACTTCGATATACGGAGTTTTTTTTGTATAAATATGTGAAATATGATTTGGAAAATTTGCTGCTTTATGTGTTAGTTTTAAAATGCCATTTTAATCCATTATTTACGACATTTATATTAAATCATGAGTGCGAGAAATTGATTCTGAACTAAACTAAATATTTGAAGTTTAGTCCTCGTATAGACATTTATTAAAAATTGCAGCAGCTTGATTTATTTGTATTAACATAAACACGCATTAACAAAGTAGTAACATAATAAATTACGTTAATATGGACATACGTTAACTAAAATGCAATAACATAACCAATTACATTAATATAGACACACGTTCAATAAAGCCTAGTAAAAGAAAAATATTATATTTTTCGCTCGAAACAAAATTGCCTCAAACTCTGGAAAATATCATCGGACATTCAATTCTTGACAACTTGCAAACACCATCAAGTAATTTCGAGATTTCTCTAACTTAAAACTACAAATTTTCATCTACAGAAATATCTTGCCTACTTCTCATTTAAACTTCGTCTTTTAAAATAAAAACTGAATTTGAAATTGCAACAGAAGAAAGAGTTTAGCATTCAACATAAATGAAGAATAAACTGGGAAATAGCGTATCATGTATGGACTTCAACCACCTGCTTAACCTGAGACAATATTAAAATAAAACTGAAACACAAGCAAAAACTTAAGCCGAATAAATTAATTCCACATAAAAATACCAAAAGTACTGTTGATAATCAGCTGATTTATAACTTCAGTGATGTTAAACTTCGTGAACTCTGTGAAAATCACACTCGCTAAAGGCTAACAGTTCTGTTAAACTACCCATAAATTTAAATTCCCTGATTATCTGTTCCCTTTTTAGAGAACTTGTAAAGTACTGAAACCTTAGTGTAAACAAAGATGATCCCTAGAACCTAGAACTAGAATTACAACTCTCATAAACCTGCTTCCATCATTACTCATGAAAAATATACTGCCCTGTATGAAAACATCGTAGTCACTCAACCCGATAAAGGTACAGGTGCTGTTATACTTAATAAACTGAACTGAATTAACAAAATTCAATATATGTTCAGAGTTAAAACAAAATTCAAATTTCTTAATACTAATTGATTAAAACTCACCATAAAACATGACAAAAACCCAACAAACCTTTAGAAATGCAGATATTTACCCCTTAGCCTCCCTCCTAGATCTTATGTATGGGCTATCTAAAGCTCACAAAGATAACATTCTCTTAAGACCTATTCTATCCAACATGGATTCCCATACTTATAAATTGGCTAAATTGTTTGTTCCTATTCTGAATTCACTTAATTTCAACGAGTTTAAAGTTAAAAGATTCCTTTTCTTTTGCTCAAGAAATATCTAAAAACTATAAATGCTGTTGAATCTTTACTTGATAGTTTCGACATTGAATCTCTAGTCACAAAATGTCAATGGAGGAAACGAAGTAAATTACCTGAAGAAACTTTTCTTCGACAAATATGAAACATACAAAGCTTTACTCATCAACACTTCCAACAGTTATTTAGTATCTCCCAGTTGAACTACATATGATATTTAACTCAGCTTTCAAAATGCAAAAGCTATTCATGTTTAAAGACCTATAACTTACCCTTATGCGTACCAGGATCGTATATAAATACACATTTGATGTTTATAATGCCACTTAATTTGGTAAGATTATTTGCGATCTTGCGAACGTAATGCTAGAACAAAGAAGAACTGGTAAAAACTTTCAAATCCACTAGACTCGACAATTTACACACATAGTAAACACACTAACCACCCCTTTGTAATTACGAATTTTAAAGTAATCTCAGCACGTTATTCCACAATTGAACAATTAATTAAACAAAGTCCATCCATTATAAATGAAATCCTGAACTTAAATAATAGCACAGCTTCATTATCAGTAAAGTCTGTTTCGAACACTTATATAGCGTTGTATCATTATCCTTCATTATCAGTTAAGTCTGTTCTGAACACTTGTATAACGTTGTTTCATTACCCTTCATTATCAATTAAGTCTGTTCTGAACACTTGTATAACATTGTTTCATTATAATTCATTATCAATTAAGTCTGTTCTGAACACTTGTATAACATTGTTTCATTATCATTCATTATCACTTGAGTCTCTTCTGAACACTTGTATAACGTTGTTTCATTACCCTTCATTATCAATTAAGTCTGTTCTGAACACTTGTATAACATTGTTTCATTATAATTCATTATCAATTAAGTCTGTTCTGAACACTTGTATAACATTGTTTCATTATAATTCATTATCACTTGAGTCTCTTCTGAACACTTGTATAACGTTGTTTCATTATCCTTTTCTTTGTTTATTTGATTGTCTTTTAATTTACTTCATCCTTTTGTTCTACATATTAATTACGTTTTATAAAATGTTTACATTTATAAATTTTTGTACATAATAACTTATCATGTTCAAAATAACTTGCTATACATGAAGTGTAATTATCAACCAAACAACGCTTGTTACTGTAAACACACGTATCAGGCCCTGCCCAGTAAAATAGATACAGGAAAGACACTAAATTATCATTTACCGTGTTTTCTGGGTAACCCTTTAATATCAAACCTTCTCACCTTCACGCATAGACTTACGTGGAAGTTGAAATATTGAGAGAACCTTTAAAAGGCTGGTGTCGTCTATAGCAATACACAGTTTATCCTAGTCGTTAAAACAATATATTGTTTAAATTTTGCATATAAGCAATTTTGTAAATTGATAGATGTCAATACAGAACAATTTTCAATCACGCTTTGGGCTCAACTGTGAGACATTCCCAACAAAGAACTGTTTGCATGTTATGAAGAGCAAAATTGCAAAGAATGTTAAATAATTGAAGAGATCCCGTTGAAACAAAATAACTAAAGGATATATAAAGGTAAAAGTGTTGAAGATAAAATTAAATACAGCGCAAAATTAACGTGTCGTATACCATAGCTTGTGTAATGGTTAGATAATACCTAGAGTCAGGATTATATTTTAAAATAAACTTTAGGATCTATGTGAGTTTACGTGTATGTCGTGGACAATAGTTATGCCAAAATTAAAGCATTTATTTCCGTCCGGTTGGCCTCACGTGTAATTAAGATGACCGGCTGAATAATAATAAAGTCGATATTAACATGCGTTTTAATCAGACAATAATTTATTATTGTTCAACATTTCCTTTAACACATAAATTGGTTGTTCACCTTTTACACACACTTTGAATGTTGAGCTGAGGAACACCGAGGAATATAATATTTTAGAGATTTCAATGATTAATATTAATTTCAAATAAATGAAGGAAATGACTCATCAAAATCTCTTTTTAATAAACAGAATTTTACCGTTAACGATTAATAAAAATATATCAATTTACATGTTGATATAATTATAAGAATTACAGTTCTCATCGTGTATTGAATTTGTAAAGTAAACATGGATGTTCGTGTATCTTTTACATTGTAGTAAAAAATAAAAGAAAGACCTGCAGCACTCTGTAATATTTTTTAACTATTAATACGTATCATTATGTTTTATTCATACGTTTTGCTTAAATATTTGCAATAATTATTAATTATGATATGTAATCCGCTGGTACAGTGGTAAGTCTTCAGATTTACAAAGCTAAAATCAGTGGTGCGATTCTCCTCGATGGACTCAGCAGATAGCCTGATGTGTCATTGCTATAAATGAACACACACAAACGAACAATTATGATACAGCTTTAATGCTATTTTTCAACTAAATATTATATCTTACTGCAACGCTAACATTCTATTTTTTCGAATCACTCAGCACCAAGTAAGAATAACGTTTCGTTTTTTTGTTTAGGATATTTACACGAAGCTATGCAAGGTGTCTGCGCAAGTCGCCAAATTTTCACCTAATAGATTAAAGGGAAGGATGTTAATCAACAACACCCACAGCTTACAGTTGAACACCCTAATCAAATAGTGGTGTTTAACTGTTACTCTTATAACATGCCCTAAACACGGAAGACCTTGAATGTGGCAATCTAATCAAGAGTTGGTTTGAATTAAACACAAAGCTACTCAGTGGGTTATATGTGCACTGCCCACCACAGATATAGAATTCCAGTCTTTAGCGTTGTAAGTTCGCAGACGTGCCGCTGTGCCAGTTGGAGACGTAATCAAGATACCGTCTCTTACTGGGTAACCGGAATTTTGTTGGTTAATAATAATAGTAACACGTTCCTTTTGTTAAATTGACGTCTGTTAATTCTAGATACACAATATTTTGGCCCGTTAATAACAAATTAAAACTCTTGAGATCAACCCATCTTTATATTTTAATAACATATCATAAGATCTGGCATCTGTATCGAAAACATGATTATAAATGTGTACACATAATAGGCATGAATTACAGTATGAAATATGTAGTTTCAGAATTATCCACGAACAATCTAAATGATTTTTATAAGCTCAAAACACAATGAATTGACACAAAATTTACAAAATACAATTCAACAGCAACACTTTTGTTTAGTTTTAATTCATAATTTATTTATAAACCTGAAAGGAATTTCTGATAACGGACGAGAACGAAAACCCTCGCTTTACTTCTTTTATAACTTATTATGAATAAACAATGTAAGTTTGTACATGCTTGAAGGTCTATAACCAACAAAAACAAATTTAGTGGAAGTTTTGGTTTACTCTTCATTTTTCAGTTGTGAAAATCGGTTTTTAGAAGGTTATTTACAACAAAGTCAGTTCTATTTTTATGTGAAAACGGACCATGACATGAGAGGAGAATTTGTTATACGTTTTTATGACATGTATACAACGCTCAACGGTTAATTTGGCATACACAAAATAATGGAACAAAACTTGGATCAGAGAAGTAAATCTTCTAAACATTACATTAAATTGGTTTTTAAATGTTAAACTCGTGTATTTTAAGGGTTGTAATGTTATTGTGTTTTCTGTGTCATAACCACGTGTTAATAATCGATATGAATTCAGTTTTTTGAATATATTACAAGCCTATAAATTATACTTAGCAACTTCTTAAATAGCACATTTAAAGAAAATTAACAATGTGGTTCCTAAATTAGCAGAAATGTTAAGATGGACATGTTTTACTTCAAAGCCACTTTTTACTTGAGAGCTAGTCTTATCAGCAAATAGATATAGATAAATAGATTGTTAATAAAGTGTAACAGAAGTTTACTTTCTGAATCTACCGTAGAAGACAAAACACGTACAACATTAATATCTTACAATTAACCAAGTAAAATCCGTATAAACGCTTCATTCATCTAAATATACATTGTACCACTAAAATAGAATAATTTCTAGAATCAGAGCGAAATTGGTTATGTTTTATTTTACTTATTTCATTGAGAAGTTTAAGTTCTTTAGTTTTATACTTATTTTAGTAATATTAAAACACCTAATCTTCCAGACTGGATATAAAACAATACGATAGATCGCAATTAATAAACTAAATAATTATTTTGTATCCAAATAAGTAATTCCTTCTTTATAGCCATGAGAGGCTTTAGACTTTTATCATACAAAATTAAATAACAAACACTATAGCTCCTTGTTTTATCACTACAGTGAAGTTTATCTCAGCTTACTGCTGTGATTCCTTCAACAACTAGAACTGTGATAAATATATATATTGTGTATTTAAAGGGCGTACTTTAGTACGAATGAAGTTTCTCCGAAAAAAGACACAGTTTTTATAATGGTCGTGATGAGTCTTTTTCTGATGAGACAGGGATTTTGTTTGTGTTGTGGAGTTGTTGTTTTTAAAATATAATTATAATCAACCCGAGCAGCTGAGAATGTTAGATGTTACTGCAAATGTCTCAAGAAACCTCTATTCTTAGAATTCAGCTGTTTTTTTTGCGACAACAAAGGTGCGAATAGCAACAAAATTGCACGTACGTATATAATGTTAGACATAGAATGTCTGACACTTAATACTTCACGATACATTATATTGGTTTTACACGAAATATTCACAATCACATATAATTTTGTTGCTGTTAGTGTAATATCGGTATCACATACCTATAGAAAGTCACGAAATGCAATTCTTAGTCAAATTTACTGGTTTTGGAAGAGAGTTTTCGTTGTTTTACAAGAGCATTTGTGGATTGCAAGTCTTTGTTCTAATTTCAAACAAACAATTTTTATTTTATCAAATTTTTATTTTTAATTTCGGTTTCCAAAATTCTTTAAACGAGTTCAAATATTATCACCGTGTGTGTTTTCTTACAGTAAACACCGCTCAGTCTATATGCTATGTCTATGGACGAGGAGAATCGAAGACCTGATTTTAGCGTTGTATAACCGAAGACTTACCACTGTCCAATCGAGGTACATTTTACGACTGTTTTTTTTCTTTAAACAATCGATAAAATACAAGCACACGTGGCACATTAATTTCGAAATCTTTTGAAAGACTGTCATCCATATATAGAATGTGGATTAATGAGCTACTAATTTGATTGGTGAAATATGACTTATTGTTAAAAGGTGTTTTAGAAAAAAAATGTTAAATTTTGGGTCCATAAAAAATGCTTATTGGTTGACTGAGTAAATATTACATTCTAATTATCTATAAACTGAGTAATCTTCTATTTTTGTATTCAGAAATACATTTTAATGCCACACAAAAATAAATCACATTTTCCTATTAAATGCTGCATTAAAAACGTAATTTTGAATTTGCTACCGAAACAATCTGCATAGCCCCGTAAACAGTTGCTCTCTTACCTAAATCTCTCTTGGTTAGTAATATTTCATCTGTAGCACCTAAATTTGTTTGTCCATGCTTATTCACTTATGTTTGTCTATTAATCTGAAACAGTTTAAATCAAGAAAGGTTTCTATACCACTCTGGAACAGTTAGCTTCTGGACAACCGTGCAAGATATGCCCACATAATTCCAACATAATGTTTTATCAGTAATGCTTTCATTCCTGTATAAAACAATCACCATTATGAAGCTTCAGTTAAATATCTTTAATCTCTGGAAAATAAATCACATTAGTCTTAAAGGAGTACCAAAGTCTACAATGATTTATGCTGTTTACCAATAGATTCTATTATTCACTTCTAACAAGTACGATTTACAATAATAATAATTTAAAGATAAACAGTCTTGTAAGACGATTGATAAAAAAAGAATATTTATTGACTATAACTAAATTATTTTTATTATTTAATAATTAGTATATACAGCACTTGCAACTTAAATATCACTGTCAGCTAATGTATGACGTAAAGCTTTATACAAAATAGTCCTGATAAAAATGTGGGAGTTTTTCTATCTAAAGACGAGTATATTGTAATATTTATAGTTTGTTTCCAACATGTCGTTTCTAATTGTCGATATTTAGGTCCTTTTGGTAGACGTGGGAAGGTCAGGAAAATCTTGACCTATTTCTACCTCGTTCATGATGTCATTGATATTTTACGTTTGTGGCAACTCTTAAATGGTAAACGCAATGTTAATGTTCATTGATATAAATTCGAAACCCATATCAGGGTCACATCTATTCATGTTGTAACTTCAATCATTTACACTGAGACATATTTGCTCTATATATAGTCCATATATTCCAATTTTTTTCGTGTAGTTGACTTATTTTACGTGCATTTACGTAAATACTCTTTTAACACACTATATGAAAACACAACAATATGATGAGTTAGGTATATCTAGCAATATTTAGGTGGCATGTTACTTAACTTATAACACATATTTTAGGGTGAGGAGTATTTAGGCTCATTTTCATCATGTATAATATAGCAGTCTAATGTGCGTAAAGAACAAGAATTTTTTTTTCTTATTTATTGCAGGAAACATAAAACAATCAACAATTTGAAGAAATAAAAATAGTTACTGATAATTTGTTTCTGCAATACTTGTCTTATATTTGTTCAGTATCATCATTTTTGTAAAAGATGCCACGTGACGATAAATTTTCGAAGAGAGGA
Source organism: Carcinoscorpius rotundicauda (assembly GCA_011833715.1). Classification (NCBI taxonomy): domain Eukaryota; kingdom Metazoa; phylum Arthropoda; class Merostomata; order Xiphosura; family Limulidae; genus Carcinoscorpius; species Carcinoscorpius rotundicauda. Next base: position 58,477,236 of record CM022395.1, read on the forward strand.
CATTATTTGATTCTAGTGAGACAAAGATTTTCCTCGGCATTAAGAACCAACAAAAACATGTCCTAAAGAGGGCGCTTTGCCTTCACCTTGATAGTCAGCTGCTGTCATGCCAAGCTGGATATTTTGCTACAATAATTAGAAAATTGTCTATGATATAAGGAAACAGAACAATTAGATACGCTCAACTATAGGAAAAATAATACTTTGAGATAATTCTAATTTTATAATATGTTAATCCAAATACAAAGAAAATGAATTTAAATGCCATTTTGAAAATCAACAACAAAAAACAAGAATGTTTGATGTTGCAGAGATAAAAAAACTTCAGTTGTGATTTATAATGTTAAATATTTGTTCATAAAAGGAGTTGTTACCTGTAAGGCGTTGGTTGGAACGCAGAAAATCATGGCTTCGTTAAAATGGGATTTTTGTCTTCTTTTTTTATGGATGTTTTCTTCTTACCGATTTTCATACCATTCTGAAGAAGGTACACCTTAACAAATGCAGCTGTAAAATAAAAATAAATCTTACCTAACACCGATATGTCGGTACATAAAGCTAAGTAAAGCCATGAAATGATTTTAACTCGATCATAAAAGTTTTTATGAGAGAAAAGCCCGACATGGGAATTTGGGTTAAGGCGTTCGACTCGTAATCTGAGGATCGCAGGTTCAAATCCCGGTTGCACCAAACATACTCGCTCTTTCAGCTGGGGCGTTATATTGTGATGATTAATCCCACTATTTCTTGGTAAAAGAGTAGCCCAAGAATGGGCGGTGGGTAGTTATGACTAGCTACTTTTCCTTTAGTCATACACTGCTAAATTAGGGATGGCTAGCGCAGATAGCTCTCGTGTAGCTTTGTGCGAAATTAAAAAAACAAACAAACGAACATTTTAAGAGAAAAGAGTTTTGGAAATGTTAACATTTTTGTAATATTTTACCTTGGACTTAGAAGAGTTTTAATTAACTGAACTGATCGTCGTTCATGTCTGCTATTAAGGCTATTACAGCAACTTGAAGTCGGTGAAAAATATATACATAGTTAAATTTCAATTATTTTTACAAACCATAGGTTAAACTTTCGATAGTTGATTTACGTAGACTATTTGCTTTATTTGTAAAATACTCAAATATATAGATATGTTAGATATGTCAATGCTAGTTATATTTAAACGTAGTCTCTTTCAAAATTGATAATTAGGTACAGAAACATCTGATCATCTTGGACTAATACTTTAATAATATACTTTTTATTTCATTTTTTCATTGGTTTTCTAATCTATAGTTCCTAAACTTTGGCAATTTTGTATAATTCGCTTTTGTTATATTTTTTTTAGTAATTCTTGTAAATATTGAAAACCAAACATGATCAAATCTTGTTGGCACTGATAGATAACAATCGAATTATGATTTCAATATTAATTCTGAACATATTTTGTTTCTGATTCAGGTCCGAGATAAGCCTCCAATTTATTATGTTACGTACTACAATTTCCAATGGCCTGAAACTGAGTTAAGTAATAATTTAGATTTAGAAGTTAAATAAATATCAATATGTATCTAATTTATAGCATTTACCAACAAAATTGATATGCAATAACACAATTTACAATAACGATTGTTATAGATAATGATTTATACGCAGAAGCTCTACAAACTTACACAACAGTTTTGAATCTATTATCTGGTCTGGAACTTTTTTGATATTTGATTGAGGGTTCACGATGAACGAATTAAATTTGAGTTGATGTTGATGCAATTCACCTAAAAGGGAGCTGAGTAGCTCTATATTCTTTGTTGGTCAAGTGTCGATTATATGTCGAGTTATCCATCGCTGAAGTTAAATAACATCTTCGTAAAATTACTAATGTTCAACGTGAATCCGCTAAAGTTAAATAATTTGTTATGTTCGAAATCTGTAAACGATCTTGTTCAAATATCTGAAGTTTCCCGATTAATAAGCGTTATATCAATCACAATTATAACTTCCAGGAGTTAAGTACACCAACTATAGCAAACCAATAATATAAACTATTTTACGTGCGTCGTGTTGGTCATAATTATTAGCGTGAAGACAGTTTTTTAGCTAGTTCAGCTTAAGCAACAATATGGACGACACGCTATTGTGTACATACACATATATTGTCGATTCTTACTCTCGAGAATCTTCTGTAATTTTAGTGATTGTTTGTTTGTTTTGAAGTTAAACCCAAAGCTACACAATGGGCAATCTGTGCACTACTTACCACTCCTATCGAAATCCGGTTTCTAGCGTTATAAGTCCGCAGACATCCCGCTGTGCCACTGTAATGCAGTTCTAGTGAATATGCAGGAATTTTGCAATGCAGGTTTAATAGCATACGTTATGTAGATTTTTAATTACAAATTTAACTTAAACAAAGATCGATATTAAGATAGAGATGTAATGGTAGATAAATTAAGTTCTGAGAAGAAAAAATAATGTGATTTACGAAGTTAATTCTTTTTGTGGTTAACAATCATAGTAATATACACTAAGTATCGTATATGTATATATAACGTCTCAGTAGTTATTTGTGTACATTTCATATTCATGACATTTATTAATAAATTACCTGACAAACAACAAGGGTTAGTAAACCAAAGCTGAAGAAACTGTAGCTAGCGAAACGATTAAAGTCCGGGGAAAAATAAAGCTCCCACCTACTTCATAGTATATGGAATCATTAGTGTTTTTTTTAAATATCTGATATCACTAAAATAGCATGATTAAAGTTAAAACCTTTAATTAATATTGAAGTTTTCAAATAAAAAAGAGAGCTTTATTTGTTACCAACTTACCACAAATATCTGAAAAGCTGGTAAGGATTATGGAAGGAGAACTAACAGTTTCTCTTGTGATGTGACAGAGAAATTGTTTGTCCATCCTCTCTACACAACATGTAAAATGTATTTCATCTGAACTTAATTAGACGTTTTATATATCTGGCTGTAAAATTAGCCATTCGCTTCATCGCTCGTGTTCAAAGCAAGTGTAAGTGTGTGTATCTCTGCATGTGGTCAGAAAGTAAGTAGTTAAATGGCGAAATGACCATATACAAAGATAGGGCTAATTGAACTATATTTGTATTTTCTCAGCAATTAGACTGTTCTTCTGAAGTGGGTAGTGCGATATTCTAGGAATCTCCGGGAGACATTGGATTTTAATGTCGTTTTATGTGAAATTAGAAGTTTTATGTTTAACCTCACGGTAAGGTTAATTATTTCTTACAAAGATTAAAAGTTTTAAAATATTTTTGATATATTTTTCATTGTGTAGTTAATTAGGAGGCTTCTAATAAGTCAAAACTGTTTTTTAACAAAAGTTTTTACAAGTCATATTAATTTTTATTATTAATGGCTTTTAATTTGAACCTTTAATATGAATGAAAACTTATGAAGTTTAAAAATTAATAAAGAGATTTATAACCTTGTATTTCTGTACAGGTTCTGCAAGGCTTCTTGTTATTCATACTCCAGTTGAAACTAATGGCTTTTAACCGTTTATAACTTAAAAATTGAATATATCTTTACCCACATTGTTTGAGAACATTTGATTTCAAAATATTTTATTTAATGTTCTGCACTTAGTTAAGATTCTTGTATGCAAGATGTAGATTACTGTAAACGTGTTTTAATCTTTGTCTACATGTAAAATCAATATCACGTGATCACATAAGTTAGTTTGTGATCTCTTGCTTAGGCTTATCCTATAGCACGTGGTGCTTCAGTAGTTTTCTTTACCTCCTGAGCAGTTTCTTAACATGAACATCATTATTAGTAACAAAAAAATACATTATTTGAAGTCTAAAGAATCCTTCATTATCACTAGAAACACCCGAAAAAGAATGACCTATGAAAGAGTGTGTCTGGAAGAAGAATAGGGATACCACATAGTAAATACGTTTAGTTGTTACCGTACATACAACAAACGTACCAAACGTATATAAGTGAAATAAATTTTGGTGAAAAAATGTGTTCATTTCTCCAACCTAAAAGTAAGTTTGGCATCTGATATATCATTAACATATTACATATTTTTTTCCTCTCCCTCGGCTAGATAAACATCTGGGCCCGTTGGTTTACTACCTTTGGTCTTGTTACTAGCAAATCAATCTGGACAGTGAAAACAGATCTCAGACTTATTTCTGTATAGCAAAAGCACTGTATGTATTTCACACTGCAATATTAGGCCTGAGCAGTCACCTTTCACTTTTAGGAGGCTGATAAAGTTTACACTTTGAGAATTGTTAGTGGAAAAGATTGCTAGGCCATCCAGATAACAGTTAGGGTTTTGGTATCATATTTCAGAATTTTCTATGAACCTGAGAGTGAAATTTCAGCTTGTCAGACATAGTAGGCTTCAAATTCAGATTATAAAATCTCTGTGTGTTAATGTTAACAGAACTGGAATTTCTTAATCACACAGTGTGTTAAGATAAAATATGCACTGATCCTGTGTATGCGTTAACGATTTCCAAGTGACCATACAATATGATAATGTAAAGACTTCTTAGGACTGTGGTATTCGTCAAATACTATTTTCACTGCTTGCGAGATAAAAAAAAAGAAACGCATCACTTGAATGAAAGAAGAAAGATGAATTTTGAAATTATGAGTACACAGTTACAAGCATACGATGTTTACAATAATGACTAAGTCATCAACATGAAGGTGTTCATGAATTATCACATCAATTGATTACGTTATATCCTTTATTTTAATGTTGAGGTCTTAAATATCAGGTTAAAACAGTTATAATAAGAGTATTTAAATAATCATTAGTACTTGTAGCAAAATATAAAGTCAAACTATCATAAAGTTGTGAATCTGACTCTGATGCACATAACACCTAACACTTTTATGAACAAGTAAACTATGAGCCATAAAACCTGGTGATTAACCCGTGATGAAACTATACGTCCCTAATTCTTTAAGGTAGAAGATACTTCAGATTCCTAGGAAAGAGAGCCACTTTCAAATGTCACACACCTTTATAAGCATGTAGAAACAGTTTTCTAATTACATTCGTATAAAGACTGTGAAACCTAGTGTAAAAACCACACCACATAAAGTGATCGGGGAAATTCTGGCAGAGAAACATAAGTTCTTCTGTGCAGAAAAGTTATATATTTAAAAGCGGCTGGTATGAGTAGAGAAAGCACTAGTAGAGGAGAGAACAACGTTTCGACCTTCTTCTGATGATGACCGAAGAAAGTTGAAACATTGTTCGCTTCTCTACTAGTGCTTTCTCTACCCATACCAGCCGTTTCTAATATATAATTTTATCTACAAGTGGGTTTTCTTGTCATCACGGATTATTCTGAAAAAATACCATGGACATAGATGGCCCTTTACTTATAGCTTATAATGTTCATAATGTAAAACGGAAGTTGCGACAGTCACATGATTAGTCAAAGTGCTGATTTCGTCATCCTTACTGCTATATCCTGAATCAACTAGCTGACTGGCAGTTAGGATAGTTGGTTAATTAATAAATCAATGGCTGAAGTAAGGTGGTTTCCGAACAATAAAGTGGTATGTCAGAGTAAAAAAATATCTCTTAACCGCTTTTTTTGATAACCACTCGATAATGGAGAAGTAAGAAAGATGTCTTATGTCAGCAGTTGAATTAACCTCGTGGTCCGAATACCGGAAGCTATACTCTTTGCTTTCCAAGGTATCAAGCAAAAATGTTTGACAATATGTTGGTGTGATATGTAAGGGGTTACTGTGACGCTTTTAGTTCAGCCTGCGTAATATTCTAGGATATCTAAGATTATCAGTTGAGAGCTTAGAACATTTGAAGTTTTTGATGATACCTGGACACTCTTGATAAATAGGTAAGCAAAAAAAACTTTCCAGTGCTTGTTTTCTGAACACTGTAGTTAAGTTTCCTGGTGACTGATATTTACTATTTTCCTGAACAAACTTTGTAAGACTGTCCTAGACGTCTATAATGTCTATACCATTCTGTGTAATGTGCAGTAACAGAAATATATTTCATTACAGCATTATAAATTGGCATATACTATACGAATTTCAGAAATATGTGTGTGCCATTTGGCAAGATTTTCACAGATACGTTTCGTGTTTATAAGATTTAGTGCGTTCATCAGCCTCTAGGTGGAAGGACTATCGTATAATTTTATTGTTGAGCTATGATTTACAAAAAGTTTTGTTTGCAACTGAGCACAAAGCTACATAACGGGGTACCTGTGCTCTGTCCACCACGGGTATCGAAACACAGTTTCAAGCATTGCATAACCGAAAACGTACGCTGTGCCACTGTGAGCTTGCAAAAGTAACGTGGTAATATTTATAACTTTGCAAATGAATTGAGGCAAAAACAACCAATTATGCAAAATATTCGTCACACAGCTCGACGCAATATGATTATGTGACTCAACAGATGACGCTCTAAAACAGTAAATGAACACTTAAACACATGTTCAAGAGATTGACCAACATGGGTATTATTTGCTCTGGTTGCTAGGGTGTTTGTGAGTAATAATGACAGCGTATGCAATCTGTATGCGATAGATATGTGTATAAAGTTAACATATACAGCTTTTATTTTATAAATATCTGTTTATCTATATTTATTATGTGTATAAACGTAAAATATACAAGGCCACAAATTATTCAGACAAATCAAAGAGAGGAGATTTAATAGCGAAACTTAAATCACAATAACAGAGAAACATGATGTTCATTTTTGCGTTGATGAAATATATTTCTGGTTTAATCGTGAAATGAAATACTTGTAACTACCTACTTGATTTCACTGAGGAAAAAACTAAAGCTTTCATTCAAATAGGGAATGACTTTACGTATTTATTCATGTTATATTTAACTTGTTTAAGAACTCAGTTGATCTCATAACTTGCATTTGAAATGATTAACTTAATTTATGTAACCAATGTAAGAGGCCTAGTAGAAACACGTGATTAGAGTGTTCGACTTCGTATCTCAGGGTCGTGGGTTGGAATCCCTGTCACAGCAAACATACTCGCCCTTTCAGTCGTAAGGGTGTTATAAGCTAGGTCAATCCCATTATTTGTTGATAAAAGAGTAATCTAAAAGTTGGCGGTAAGTGGTGATGACTAGCTGCCTTTCCTCTTGTCTTATACTATTAAATTAGGGACAGTTAGTGCAGGTAGCTCTCTTTTATATTTTCGCAAAATAAAAACAAAACAAAACCGATGTAAGAAAACAGTTACCAAGTTACATTATCCTTCTCCAAAGGAATAAAAACTTATGTAGCCACAGACCGTAGTAGAAAATAACGTGCATGAGTTTTACTTATTGACTACTTAGGCTGTCACAATATATGACTCGTTTGTGGGCTGGCTAAAGTAATAGTAATATATACCAATGTGTCATAGAAGCTTTACTGATTGAACACTCTCGGGTATTTCGGTCATCTCGTTGCTACAGCACAGGCATAAGTACTTTCACAATTTCTTTTGAAACAAATGAGGCATTTTAAATAACAAAATCATCTATTGATCTTTCAGAAGTGTCCTCAACGCATCTGACAGAAATACTTGTTCAAGAGTGACATCGTCAACGTCAGGTCTAGGCTACCATGTTGACAGAGAAATTGACTTTGTGCTAGTGTAACTGACGTGCCAACGTACAAGTAACGAAATACTTTTTTTTTTTACCAGAAATAAAGAAAGATAAAATTCATCGAATAACATTTTTGATGACAAAAGAAATTTTTGGCCTAAGCTCTTGATCCGTAGGTAGTTTGTGCAGACATTTTTAGAATTGTGAGAACAGCAGATCGAAAGAAACAATCAAAAACACATATTATGTAAGGAACAAGAAAAATAGTGAAATATATGTAAAACTATGGCATAACCCTGGGTGATTTGTAATTTAAACATAAATAAACTGAGGAAATCAAGTAGAATTGGGCATTTTTTAATTGTTATCAACATAACAACTATGCAATGGGCTACCTACGTTTTGTATTTAACACGAGAACTATAATCCTGGACTTTAACGTTGCAAGTCCATATCTATACTGTTTTACCAGGACACCTTACCTTGATGTAAAAATGAAGAATTTAAGGCTTTTAATAAGTAAAACAACCTAAATTTCGTAAATTCCCGAAAAGTAATTGAAAATTTACTAATTACAGAAAGACTACCAACATAGTTCATCAATTAATATAGAATTTAAATGTGTTATTCTCGGGTGAACTGATATTTTCACACATGTTAGACAGATTGAGTTGCAAATTTACATAACAATCTGTATGAGAAATAACACACGCCTGACATGTGAGGCTAATATATAACAAAACATAGTTTGCATATTTTTATAGATAATCAGTGAAATAGTTGACAGCTTTGTTTCTTCTAAAAACAGAATACCTCCTCCCAGTGACACAGGGGGATGTATGCGGACTCACACTGCCAGAAACAGGATTTCGATACCAGTGGCTGGCAGAACAGAGTGAATCCATTGCGTAGTTTTCTGCTGAATCCCAACAAACAAATTAAAATATGTTCCTGTAAAGCCAAGCACATAGGTAGTCAGGTAGAACTCTAATAGTATAGAAGTTACAATCTAACAAATAAATTATTGTTATTTTTGTGATAGTGTCGCCATGTGACTGGTCATTATATCACATCGTTTGTTGTATTGTTAACTATTAGTGAAATAATTTTGTAAAAGATCATAATTCTAGTGTAAAACATGTTATTATTACTCCTTAAAGTGAACTTTTATACATACATTTGATATTATTTTGAAAATCTTAATGTTGTTGTTGTTTTTGAATTAAGCACAAAGCTACACAAAGGGCTATCTGTGCTCTGCCCACCACGGGTATCGAAACCCGGATTTTAGCGTGTAAGTCCGCAGACATACCGCTGAGCCACTGGGGGGCTGAAAATCTTAAGTACAAGGTAAAACAGGAATTAAGAGATACTAAATAAACAATAAATATCACAGTTGGAAGTTCGTTGTTATAATGCTAAATAAAAAATAAATATCACAGTTGGAAGTTAGTTGTTATAATACTAAATAAACAATAAATATTACAGTTGGAAGTTCGTTGTTTTAATAACAAATAAACAATAAATATTACAGTTGGACGTTCGTTGTTATAATACTGTTTTGTTTGTTTGTTTTTGGAATTTCGCACAAAGCTACTCGAGGGCTATCTGTGCTAGCCGACCCTAATTTAGCAGTGTAAGACTAGAGGGAAGGCAGCTAGTCATCACCACCCACCGCCAACTCTTGGGCTAATCTTGTACCAACGAATAGTGGTATTGACCGTCACATTATACGCCCCCACGGCTGGGAGGGCGAGCATGTTTAGCGCGACGGGGGCGCGAACCCGCGACCCTCGGATTACGAGTTGCACGCCTATTAAATAAACAATAAATATTACAGTTGGAAGCTTATTGTATTTGGAATTTTGTTATAAATTCCAACTTTCTATGTCTATTGAAACACTGCATTAAATAAAAAAGCAAACAAGTAAAGGAAAATTTTACAAAACAGGAAATAAATTTAGGGAAGTCTAATATCAATCTTCCAAAAATAATGCAAATAAAATAGCAGAGATGGTATGTGCTTCATCCCTAAATAGTAGTCCAGGCAAAAACTAAAATATATACATATATATACATAACTATACAATCAAAACCGAATTTAAACTATCGTATTTTTGTTTGATAATATTCTACTGTGAGGTGAAGATAAATAAAAAATGTGAGCCATAATTTTAAAAAGGCGGTACAATATAATATATTAGAATACAGTAACCAGAATGATTCATAGAAAGTTTTCTCGTGATCACGTGGTATAATAATAACATTCAAAAGACGCAAGAAACGATATCAACAATTTCAAATTTAACATAAATAACTGAAAACAATGAAACAATCAACGTTAACACAGGTTAACAAGGTCAATACTTTAAGAAAGAATAATGTGTAAGTGCGTTTAGAAGACAAAAATACACTTTAATGACAATTAAGTATCTGTATATGAAAATAGAACTTTTAACACAAACTATCATTTAGAAGTGAAACTAACAAACTACGTAATCAATAACATATATAACAACTAAAGAAAAAGAAACCTTTCACACTAACAAGGCCCGGCATGGCCAGGTGGTTCAAGCGTTAGATTCGTAATCGGAGATCGCGGGTTCGAATCCCCGTCACACCAAACATGCTCGCCCTTTCAGCCGTGGGAGCGTTATAATGGGACGACCAATCCCACTATTCGTTAGAAAAAGAGTAGCCCAAGAGTTGACGGTGTGTGGTGATGACTAGCTCCAAACGTGTGGTTAGCTTTTGGTCAGTTACCTTTTTCTTTGTGAGCCTGACGATGACCGAAGAAAGTCGAAACGTTGTTTGCTCTTCTATTTAAAATATTTTCTCAACCAAAACGAGCCGTTTTTGCATATAAATTCCCTCTAGTGTTACAATGCTAAATTAGGGACGGCTAGCGCAGATATCCCTCTTGTAGTTATGCGTGAAATTCGAAACAAACCACACTGACAAACTTAGACAAATAAAAGTAGTGCTAAACTCAGTAAATTGTTTTCACTATAAATGAAGTCATGTTCTATACAAAGAAAAAATTAATAAGTTATCACGTTAGTTCTAAACGAAAAGTGATCTTAAAATTGTAATGCATAAAACAAAGTACAGTATTGAACTTAAAGTAAAATATACATTGAAGTAAATCGTACTTAACAAAAATATATAAGAAAGGTGTGTAACTTCTTTTCTCTCTCTCATGTACACTAATATGGTTGTACAAATAAAAGTAAATTATGTTTTTGTATAAATATTTTAAAATGTTAGGACCCTAGTTTATATGTACATTCATGTATGCAAAAGTAAAAAAGAACCGTTATGTTAAAACACAAAGTATATGTATATATAAAGATATATAAACAAAATAAACAAAAAGATTCGATTCACTTTCTTACATAAAAATATAACATTTATGAAACACAGAACTGCTAATCAAGAATACAATTCAGTTTATGAGAAATTGCACAACAGAGAATGTTTACTTGCTCAAAGTTTGTAAGGTTTCAATTGCCGTCATCTGAACACCACCAGGAGGATTTTCACAACTGCTGATGTTTTGTGGCTGACTGCTACTGAGATCTTAAAATCTTCTAGGTCTCTCAGTGTAGTCCAACCTGATCAACAAAAGAAACGTTTTTTCTTCAAATAGTATTTTGGGGGCGGTTGCCTCGTTTATTCCTATTCTCTATAGTAGAGGGCTCATACTATTGACTTATCAGGTATCTCTTGACAGTAATTTATCAACACAGAAATCTGCTTAAGCATCGAGCAGTTTGTATTTCCCATAATGATTCTATTGAGAGTTGAATCTGTTATCTGGATCTTTTTGCCCGTGTTGCCTTGTCCACCTGAGCTACTTCGTGGTTAGTTCGATGGGTCGATAACATTTACCCATTCGCCCTCAAAGTGGCCACTCCCACACTGATATTGGACTCCAAACAACGTGATGACAATGGCGACAAAGCCCAATGAGCTAACTCACTTACCTGGATTGCCATGGAGGTTGTCACAACACTTGGACAACTGGAATTCTCTAAGCATCTATTTCACCTTTGCCTTCCTCGAACTTGGTAAACCTTTTAAAAGGTTCAAATAACGAAAAGGGTTATTTTGTTTAGGAATAAAGTGATTCCATTAGAGACGATAACATATCTGGTGACTTCTCAATGTAGTAACAGTGCATTTAGGCCTCAGTTTTTCTTTGGCATCAAAAAATAATAATGTTTTGCCATTTTTCAAATTCGATTTCTCTAAAATTACTAAGATTTCTAATATTGAAGGACGTCATAAGGTTTTGCATCAATTGGTATTTCTACAGTCTAAAAAGTCGCTATACTGACAACCTAAAGACCAACTGAATAATAAACACTAGGAGTTCTACTGCATCTGACATGTCGGCAAGCTCATGTTCAACATCAAACTAGTTTCAAGAGTCCTAGGATCGACAGTTTTAATACTCCCTTCGTTAAACGAGAAGTCCTTGGTATCTTGGAGAAAGTGTCAGGCTTTATAATTAAAAGAATTCATGGTGAATCAAGGAAAGCTTGGAGTTAAAGACAAACAAGGCACTAAGACTAAAAGTAGAAGATTTTCCATTTAGTCGTGGAATAAAAATAAAACTTGGTCAAACATATCAGCATCAAAATCGAAACATTTTTTTCTAATTTTAATAAAATTATAATAGTCATTGATCTCCAAAAATACCTTTGAAGTCAGTTACTATGGTAGCCTCGTTCTCATAACTTGTTTATATCGTTATAAAATCTTTCGCAATTTTGCCATCATTGTTTTTTATTATTGTGTTATTTCTGTTAATAAATTATTCATATTATAAAGTACTCATGAGATGTGAACTTACTCATATAAACTTATATATAGGCATACTGCCATTACAAATAATCACAGGGTTTACTAGTTTATAAAGATTGCCTGCAGCTACTGCATGAATAACTTCAGTAACGCTCAGAATCCTCTCCAAATCTGTGTTTTGTAGTGATGGTATTGCCAACCTAAGACCACAAAACTTTATTCATTTATATTTAAGTCTTCACAAAACAAATAATCATTGATCAAAACTGGACTAACTAAGACTTTTTAATTAAATTTATTAACTAGAATTACATGTTTTTGTTTTGACTACTGTACAATACACACACAGAAATAACAGGTGTCTGCTTGTAGAACCTGTATACTTTTCAGGTAAATAGATGTTTACTTACTGGGTGTAGGACAGTTACCTTTTTTAGATGTAAAAACTGTTGATGTTCTAGGAATTCTATCTGTTTACTCTCGTTATCTTATTTTTTGCTGAGTGAATAGTAACCGTATGGTAAAGGAGTACATGATATTTCGTGTTACCACTTTGAGCTTCATAATTATGAACGTGATGCCCTTTTAGTCAACAATTTTTCACTACTAGAGATTTCTAGCTAGTGATAATTGAGCAGTTATCATCCAATATCCGACTCATATCTTATTTACTGAAATCCTGTTTTATAGTGCAGAAGGTAAGAAAGTCGAAACATTTTCAGTCTCATTGAAATAAATTTGCATGAAATTTGCCTATTTGACCAAATTCGTATAGAAAAAGAAGTATTGATCGTAATTCCAAATTTAATATGTACATCTAGACAACATGTAGCGAACATTTAGGAAAATGTACAAATCTGTTGCTCTAAAAAACAGCATTTATATTAAAATATGTCTGTGTTTTAATGCTTTCCATGTGGAGTCGGTCAAAATGAATGACCTTGTAACCACAAAGTGACCATCAGAGTTGGCCTGGCATGGCCGAGCGCGTTAAGGCGTGCACTCGTAATCCGAGGGTCGCGGGTTCGCGCCCGCGTCGCGCTAAAACATGCTCGCCCTCCCAGCCGTGGGGGTGTATAATGTGACGGTCAATCCCACTATTCGTTAGTAAAAGAGTAGCCCAAGAGTTGGCGGTGGGTGGTGATGACTAGCTGCCTTCCCTCTAGTCTTACACTGCAAAATTAGGGACGGCTAGCACAGATAGCCCTCGAGTAGCTTTGTGCGAATTTCCAAAACAAACAAACAAACAAACCATCAGAGTTTCCACTATATAATCTCTCATGCATTCTGAAGTCTTTTATGCATAAAAATCAGATTTCTTAATTAAACTTTTTACTAGATGTTTATTCATAAATATCGGGAATAAAAATGTGGACTGCTTAAAGCAACAGTTATATTTATGATAAGATTAAAAATATTTCTGTTAATCAGAAAATTTATGAATTTTAATTGCGTAACCTCCAAAACGATCGACTTGATTGACTAAAATACGAAAAACATCTAAATTATCCTTTTTTCTATCAAGAATGGCTCCAGACTGTAACAAAAATACTACATTTGTTTATCCTAAATAAGTTAAATTCATAACAGTTTAGATATTTTTATGCATAATTTTACTGTTTTTTTGCCCTTTAAGCTGTTTCTAAGTGATAATCTCATCATATAACTAGTAAATCCCTCGATAAACATATAGCTAACATTACAATATTGAATGATGTAATGCACAAGCTTCTTCTGAGCATACCTCGTGACGAATAATTATTATTCATTATCTTACCTATTCTAACCTTAAGTAACCTGATAAGTTCATAATTTTTATATCTTAGTTACTTTTATAACAATAAATAAACGAGATACATTAGAAACAAAAATATAGTTCACACCTTTGACCATTCTATTTTGTATGTTGTCAGTTGCCAATGAAATTTAAGACTACGTGTTTTTAATGATGGATTCTAGAACAGTAAGTAATTTTCTGTTTTAAATAATGCACTTGGGAACTCAGAATAATAACACATAAATAGTTCACAATGTCCTGTAACTATTGTAATTCAAGTGACTTTCTAAGTATGGAATAAGAGCCCTAAAATAACTCTCTGAACTTGTGGACCTGAACACTACAAGACAAACTTTCAAATGGAAGAAGATATAGAAATATACATTACTTTTTATTGAAATCATGTAAATATAATACGTCATTTAACAGATTAATGTTTTGTCTTTCTATTACGTAGAATAAAACATCAGAGAGAAATATGGAGAATTTTAAAAAGAGAGGATGTGGCAGGTAGCGTGGCAAGTAGATTTGATTTTCTATGTTATGACCTTGTAAATAAATAAGATTCAAAGCTAGGAACATTATATTTTGCCTTTGTACTATCTATATTATAACGAGGAATTTAAGTTAAATTTCATACTTCGGACATGATTGATAAATAAATTAAAGAAGACCAAATGATACAGCTCACATAATTAGAGAGGTTGAGGGCTTTATAAAATATTTCCTCATAAAGTTAAAAATTTAAAACAAATATATTATGACCTTTAGTTTTCTTAGCTCCATTGTATTTTACAGTATCATCTGATAGCTGTAAAAGGAAGGTTTATAAAGCTTATTAGCCCGATATGGCCAAGCGTGTTAAGGCGTGCGACTTGTAATCTGAGGGTCGCGGGTTCGCATCCCCCTAGCGCCAAACATGCTCGCCCTTTCAGTCGTTGTGGGCGTTATAATTGACGGTCAATCCCACTATTCGTTGGTAAAAGAGTAGTCCAAGAGTTGGCAGTGGGTGGTGATGACTAGCTGCCTTCTATCTAGTTTTACACTGCTAAATTAGGGAGGGTTAGCACAGATAGCCCTTGAGTAGCTTTGTGCGAAATTCAAAAATCAAAAACAAAACAAACAAAGCCTATTAAGTCAATTATTTCTTACCAACGAATGTCCTAACTCTTATAATAAAGTGGAAATCATAATATAAACTTTAGTATAAAATACTTGATAAATTGGAAAATAAGACGTAACGCTTCGTTACAAACATTTCATAGTTCGGTTTAAGTAATAACTTGATCTAATGCGTTATTGAATTTCTTAACTGCTCTATTTACATTGGCCTGGCACGGCCTAGCGTTTTAAGGCGTGCACTTCGTAATCTGAGGGTCGCGGGTTCGCGCCCGAGTCGCGCCAAACATGCTCGCCCTCCCAGCCGTGGGGGCGTTATAAAGTTACCGTCAATCCCACTATTCGTTGGTAAAATAGTAGCCCAAGAGTTGGCGGTGGGTGGTGATGACTAGCTGCCTTCCCTCAAGTCTTACACTGCTAAATTAGGGACGGCTAGCACAGATAGCCCTCGAGTAGCTTTGTGCGAAATTCCAAAACAAACAAACAAACTCTATTTACAATAGTTGAGTTAAATTTCCTTTTAGTTGGTACATGCTTCATTTGTAACACCTTAGTTTTTAATTCCTCTTGTTTTATACATGTCTTCATAATTCTATCAGGATGGATATAAAACTTCAGACAGTTTATGTGTTTCCGTATGACATGATTCCTAGAGTGTGATGTAATAAGAACAGATAAAGGTTTTAAATAAATAGATATCTTCAGATTTGTCATCAAGTCTATGCACCAAAGGCTTGTCTGTAACATATGGACACAACTTACTAACCTAACCCACAAATGCTCGTGTACCTCATGTTTCTGTATCTCATATGTCAATAAAGCAGCTTGCTGAAGTATCAAATACAGACAAGTGAAGCCAGAACCAAGTTGTTTTCATGTTGCTGGTGTGTACCAAATTCAGATCCAATCACCACAATGAAATATCCAGTCTTTTATTTTCCAGTTATAATACTTCTTCTGTTGTCTAACAGCAATCCTTAGCTGTTGTTTAGCAAACTCTTCATCGTTCATCATAGATAGACCTTAACCATTCACATATTTCTGTGAAAAATTGATGGGCGTCTTTTCAAGTTAATCAAACAAGAGCATGTTTGGGTAACAGTTCATAGGCTTTTGTTCAATTGCTCTAAAGCCCATGATTTAAAACAGTGAGTGTTTATCCAAGTCCATTCTATTGGAGTTAATAAATTTTGCAAACATAACTCCCTTGGTAGTCTGAAAACTCTTTGAAACCATTAGGGATAAGTACATGTTTTCACTTCATCTAAAAATTTACATAACACATTAAATGTTGGCTGTTGATATTAGCTCTCTGTAGATTTCCACTGTTGTTTTGAACCATACTCTCCACTTTTCTGCCAATACAATAAGATATGGACTGTGTTAATATATTATATAATGCATAAACCTAATTCCATTCTATGTAATAGCTGATGATAAGTATCAAAGGCCTTTCCAAGTTCCTGAGACTGGACAAACAATATTCAGGAAATTCCTCACAGAAGAGGCTCAACAATTTTGAAGTTTGTGCTGTCTTGATCAGTTCCTTTTCTAAGCAATGCACAATATAGAGGTATTCAGATCATCAGTGACCATTTTGACTTAATGTAAATAGAAAAATGTCAGTACAAGTGTGGATGGTATCTTGGTGCCACACAGTTTTTGTATTGTGCAAAGTTTCAAGAATTTCTTACTGCGGGCATCTGGAACCTTTAGTTGTACCACTGTCATAGAACCATAACACTGTGGTCCATAATGGTTCTCAAGCATATTGTCCTGCACTTATAACTGGTGTTTCGCTTCACAAATAGATGTATATATAGTAAATCGCAAAATATTCATTTCATTTTATTCAGTTACAACAGGTAATTGGTTAAAAAAGAATTGCAACCATTACTTTCCAAGCTTTTTATGTGCATTTAATTACTGATTTAATGCAATATGCGTTAAAGTACAATTTTTCAGGTTAATAAAAAATTGTTACTTGAATTATTGATCTGTGATACATTTGATAAAAATCTACAGTGATCACCTGAAATTACAGCAAGATACAAAACACAGCATGATTTGTGTGTTATTTTAATGCTGATGAAATATATATTATATTTCTACTGCAGTCATAAACTGGAATATTAGTATTTATATACTTTTTTACAAAGAAAAATAAGCAGTTGCAATAAAAATCTACATCACATCAGGTAATAAACGCACTAAACCCATTCGGTTAATGGTGAATAGAAATATTTGAGTTTTGGTTAATGAAATGTTCATAAGTTATGTTATTCAGATGAAGTCAGGATACTGTTGTAACATTTTTCTCTAATTGGCAGGTTCTTTAAAGCTATCTTGTTAAATAATTCAAACTATAGCTCACATATCAATAACAAATAAGATTATTTATTTATTAACATTTTTACAAGCTTCGTTACTATTGTAATTTGTATACTACAGTTACAATCACGGTAACTGTACCGTGCCAATATTGCAATAAACTTACTTGAACAAATTCAATACATCATAGCTAATAAAGATTCAAAAACTGGAATACACTGAATGATTTAATCTGCAACCTAAAAGATAACTTATTATCTCCTTTGTCTTTCATCGATATTACTCTGTCACTGTATTGACAATTTACCCTTAAATTTAATAGAAAATTTGATATCGAATAATTTAAAATTCGTCAGGTATTTCAAGCTTATCTTATTTTAATGTCATCATTCGGTCCCATCTTCCTCCAGCTAATAAGCAAATCATGGAATTAAAAAAAATAGCTTATAAAATATAATACAGTTGATTAAAGCCTACTGTTTATATTATAATGGGTTACTAGACGAATAGCAAGAAAAAAGTGACTTTCTTTACAGTTTCAGATCAGTTTAGATTATAGGTTAGTATTAAGCTATCTGTATATGATTTTTGCTAGTATATTTTTGGCACAAATTTCAAACGTATATGATCAAAAGAGGACTAAATTCTTCCTTCCAGTAATTTGGCTGTATTTCAGTAAACTTATGACACTAAAAACTTGGTTTCGATGCCAATGACGGGTGTAACACAGATAGCCCACTGTGTAGTTTTGTGCTTAATAACAAAGAATTAAATCCACAAGCCTCTTCCTTTCATTGCAATAACTTATACTATTTCTCGATGTTTATTATTATGGCCAAAGCTACATTAATTTTAGAGTACACACATGTAAATCCAGTGACAGTAAAACATGATGTTACATATATATATCTTAAGACATTCAGTATACGCATAATATTTTCTTCCCTTACACATTTGGTGGTAAGTCTAAAATCTTTTGCATGAATAGTTACATTCTATCATAAATATGTGTTTTATCAATTTTAACTTACAGATTGGAAAGAATAATATAACATTATCGCTCTCAAGTTTATTATAACAGAGTAGTGATAAGACCATCTGCCCTAATTTATTTTAATATCTTTGTATGGTTTATAAATATGAGAAAACTGACTTACATAACAACTGTGAATTATATTATTGTATTAATTTCTGGATGATATATCCCCAGATCGCCTAGATTGAAATGCCATTAACAGTATTTTAATACTTTCAATCTCTTATTGCAAAATCTGCATGTGTAGCCTTGTACCCTCACTTTACAACTTTTTCCTAAACTACTAACTGTTATCGTTTGAAAATGCTTACTTTGAAGATCTGTAGTAGGATAGAGTGATACTGAGAGGTTTTCAAAAGGTAACTTTGAATCTGTGTTATGCAGTAATAAAAGATGGCGATATTCACTAACGGATTAAGAGGGAAGCGCTGTCGCTTCCTTTTTTATCATAAGTTTGTGACCCTTTTAACAATAAATGATTTCAATAAAATATTTTTCTTCTTTTCCTGCATACAGACAAATAATTTATAATATTATATTAATTTTTTATTTATCATCTTGTTACATCTATATAAATGATGTATACTGAAATTATATGGCGCCTGTCTAGGCGAACGCACCTTTCCTTTCCAGAATTCGAGGTTCGCTACTGGTGATAACGATGAATCTAAGTTTCCACTTTCTCTCCATTGAAAATAATATGAATAATTCGTCCTTATATAACATTCAGATCTTTAAACTGGCTAGTAAATCGATCGTAATATGATAGAGGTCGCTAAATTACTAGTACCAGTTAGGCCTAAAACTTTATCGTTTGTAATTTATGTGTTCCATTTTTGGTATTTTTACTAATAAGTGTTCAAGCTAACTCGTATGTTCTCGAAGTCACAGAACTGGAGTGAGACGGTCTGTAGTGTGGGCCATACCTTAAATAATGTAGTTACCAGGATGTATTGGGTTTCAAATTACTTTACATTTGATTTATAGTGCAGGTATATTGCCATTAATTTTAAAGGTGCAAATATATTTTAACTTTTACTTGAAAGTATGTAACTTAAGTGGTATTTAAGAAAGAAAAAATAATGCAGTGCCAGTATTTTTATAGTAATCCGAAATCACGAGAACAAAGTATTTCCGTACTAAAATGTTCTGATTAACAGTTGTCTTATATCTTTTAAAAAAGTAACTGTTCTTGGAATTCCAAAGAAAAAAATATTTTGAATGTTATATTCATAAATGGCTTTATGTTCAAGTTAAACCTACTTTACTTGGGATGAGAGAGAAAATGCTATTAATTTAAAATAGAGAAAAACAAACGTCTCACTTTTTTCACTAAATCATAAGATGTAATACTAATATGTAGTTTTGGCTGCTAAGCATTAGTGGCACTGCTAACCCAAACAGAAAACAAGATGTTTGAAAGCATTGTATCAGACTTACTGAATAAGTTTCTTGGAGACTACGTTGAAAATTTAGATCGTTCAAAATTAAAACTAGCAATATGGGGAGGAAATATCATTTTGAAGAACCTTAATATTAAGCAGAATGCACTGGAAGATTTAGATATTCCATTAAAAATTGCCTTTGGATATTTAAGTGAACTAATTTTGAAGATTCCATGGAAAAATATTTATTCATCTCCAGTCACTGCGGTAGTGGATGGGTTGTATGTTATTGTCACACCTAGTGCTGTTCAAAAATATGATGAAGAAAGAGAGAAAAAAATCTTCCAAGAGACAAAGAATAAAGTACTTCAGGAAGCTGAAAATACAAAAATTAAAGAAGTTAAAAAATTCAAACACAGGAATAAAAAACACGATTCCTTCAAAGAGAAGATACTTACCCAAATAATTCGTAATTTGCAGGTAAAGGTTACAAATGTTCACATTCGATATGAAGATGATTTCATCAATGTACATTCTCCATTTGCTGCTGGAATAACACTTCATAACTTATTGTTTGAAACTACAGATGAGAGCTGGAAACCATGCATAATCAAAGAAACTGTAAAAATGTTTAATAAACTTGTAAATATAGATAATTTAGGTATATACTGGAATAGTAGTACAAAACTCTTCAGCAAGATGGACTCTGATAATAGGAAAATGGCAATGCTGCAAGCCATTGCTTCTGAAAACTATAAGCCAATAAATCATTCATTTTTGCTTAAGCCACTGACTCTTATTGCAAAGATAGCCTTGAATCCCAAACCAGAAGCTGATACATCCAGTTTTTGTATTCCAAAGGTTTGGTTGAACATCATAGTTGATGATGTTTTTATGAGTATGAGCAGATCACAATATCAAGACATTGTAAATCTCTTGGAAGCATGGGATCGAATATCACTTACTTCCATCTATAGAAAATACAGGCCAGATAAACCATACAAAGGAAATGCAAAACTGTGGTGGGAATTTGGGTATAAATGTGTTCTTGAAGATATTCAAAGAAAACGTAGAAACTGGTCATGGATACACATGAAGCAGCATCAAGAGACTTGCTGCAAGTATAAAGATCTGTACAAGGAAAAGTTGTTATCTAAGAAACTTTCCCAAAATATTCAGCAACAAATTGATGACTGTGAAAATAAACTGGATGTTTTCAACATAACTCTCATGCGGAGGCAAGCAGAAATAGATGTTTCCCACAAACTAAAACGCAAAGTGTCAGGTAGACGGCTTAGCAGCTTGTTTCATGATAGCCTAAAAACTAAGAAAATAAACAGTAATGGCAGAGGTGATATTGTTAAGAAAGTTAATGAAGCCATGACAGAATCAGAAAAAGCAAAACTCTATAAAGCCATTGGTTATCAAGAAAATTCTCTCCCGATAGAATATCCAAGAGAATTCGTTGCAAACAAAGTGATTTTTGAGTTAAGAAAATTTATCATCTCAATTATAGATGATACAAAATTCAATAGAGAAATAATGATGGTTGATTCAAGGAAAATTTCAAGTTTGATTGAGCACAGACCAGCTGCAGAAGCAATCAAACTGAATATGCAAGTGCAAAATTTTACTGTGTATGGATCATTTTCATCAGATTTAAGAAGACCACGGGTGATCAAACTTGAAAATTTAAGTGCACCAAAAGAAAGTCCAGTACTTCAAATTTTGTTTGAAACAAATCCGTTAGATCAGGTGTGTGATCAAAAAATAAATGTTTTAACAATGCCACTGGAAATTATTTTTGATGCTCTTACTGTTAACAATTTGATTGAAATGTTTACTTTACCATGCACATTACAGATTTATCAGTTGCAGACTCATGTCAAAAAGAAACTGGAAGAATTCAAGTATCAAACATCACTTGACTTAAAAGATGTTTTTGAGCAACACAAAACTTTGGATCTCAATATTGACATCAAACCTTCATATATTGTTGTTCCAGAATATGGGGATTTAAAACAAAGCCAAAATGTACTGGTGATTAATCTTGGAAATTTTCAAATGCAGTCAGTTCAAAGAGAAACAAAAAGTTCACCATCAAAAATAAAGTTTGTTAAAAAAGAACAAGCAAAGAAGGAAGAAAGTGAAACAGTGATGACTGAAGCATATGATAAGTTTGGTATCCATTTACAAAACATTGTTTTATTGCTTACCAAAACTGGAAATGATTGGAGAAAACATACTGAAGAGGAAGTGTCAACAACTAATTTGTTGTATCCTGTCTCTTTGGATATCAGCCTCATGAAAGCCATTTTAACAGATGACAGTCAAATGCCAAAAATAAAAATTTATGGAGAATTGCCACTTTTGAATCTAGCTTTTTCTGACTCAAAACTGCAAAACTTAATGAACCTTATTCAGAGTATTCCATTTCCAGAAGGCCAACTGTATTACACCCCAAGAGAAAAGGAAACAGTAGGTTCTACTGTTACAACTGACATCAGGCAGGTTCAAACAAAAGCTCTAAAACAAGTCATTCAGTTAGAAAAATTAAGTTATGATGCTGCCAGGGAAGATAAACAATGTGCATCTGGGACTAAAGAAGATGAAGCTAGTGAGATTACAAAACTTCAGCTAAATTTGGAGATAAAGAAAATGGCAATTAACCTCTTTCATCAAGTAGATGGAATAGAAAAGCAAATTATTGGATTTGAACTTTACAGACTTGGTACTTCTGTATGCATTCACGCCTCTGGTATGAGTGCAGATATTTTTCTAGGTGGAATTTATCTGGAGCACAAGGAATATTTAACACCAGATAAACAGGTACTTTACCTGTTGAATACCCCTTTCAAACCCAATGCATCAGAAAACTTCTTTACATTACAGATTTTGCAGGCTGTTAAGAAAGGACCTAAGTTTGTTACACACTGTGAATCCACCTTTTGGAAGGTTTTTGTCAGGTTTGCACAATTGGATATAATGTTGCACCAGGATGCCTTGTTATCATTAATTACATTTGTTTCTAACTTGACATCACATAAGGAGCAATCACAATTAACAGCAGCAAGTAGGACTGCTGTAAATGAGTTAAAACATCAGTTTGCTCAAATATCAAATGAAAAGAAGCATTTTAAAAGAAAGTATAAGAATGATAATTTTATTGACACTGAAATCAATGCTAAACTTTCTTTCCTTTGTATTTCACTTTGTACAAGTAATGTTAGCATTATGAGCATGCAGATAAGAGAAATGGATGGTGAAGTGAAATTGTTGAAATCAAAGACAATATTAGCTTGTTCTTTGAAAGAAATTTTAGTGATGAACTCTTTACCAAATATTTTATACCCAAAAATTCTGTCTACTGTCAGTGAAGAAGTGCTAAGAATGGAAATTGTTTTCAATAAATCAAAAGAAAGGAAAGAAATATACTCAGACATAACATTTTTAGATGTGGAACTGAAAGTATTTCTTGGTGCAGTGAAAGTAGTATTTTTGTATTTTTATGCTTGGAAGATACTGAACTTCATCAGTGAATTTAAAACAGCAAAGAAGAAATTATCAGAAGCAAGCAAAGCAGCAGTGCAGATGGCTATACATGGAATGGAAGAAGCATATCAAAAAGCAACTAAAATATCTTTAGATGTATTTCTAAAAGCTCCACTTATTGTAATTCCACAGAATGTTAGTTCTGATACAGCTGTTGTTGCAGATTTAGGGACACTGAAATTGCACAATAATTTTAAAGTGGTAAATGATCTTAGTGATTGTGACATTCCAATAGTATTTGACAACATGTCTTTAGAATTATTTGACTTAAAATTATCTTCTGCTATTATTCACATTCCATCTGCAAATATTCTGTCAGAGTCCATGTTACTAAAACCAATCAACATGAATTTGGAAATAATTCGTAACCTCTCTATAGGGTGTTATAAGAACATTCCAGAAATAGTAGTTAAAGGTAAACTTGACAGTATGGAAATGACATTGAGTCAAGGAGACTTGACTGTTATTTTGAAGGTGTTACTTGAAAATTTTAGTGCTGTACATCAAAGCAACTCATCACCAGAATTTTTGGTAAGAGCTGCCACATCTGAAAAAGTAATTGTAAAAAACATTTTAAAGAAAGAAAAAAAGGATATTAAATTTAAAGAATTTGTTTTTAAAAGAGCAACATTTACTTTCCACTTGGACAGTTTTAAAGTTTCTCTTTTTCAGGGAAATTCCAACATGTTTTCAGATTCATCAGAAAGGAAAATGGAATGTGCATTGGCTGAGCTTGAATTTTTAACCATAGCTGTAAGGGGAGAAATTCTTAGTGATGGATTTCTTTGGGCTAATATAATTCTTAACAACTGTATTTTGGATGACATACGGGTTGTTAGGAAGAAAGGAATCACCAGACTTATGGATTGCAGCAGTGTAGCTAATGATGATAATCAGAATATGATTTATATTACCTTCACTCAATATTCAAGCCAGGAGAGATTTCTGGATGTCAAAATTTCAAGTTTCTATCTTGTCTTTAACTTATGGTATTTAATGACACTGAAAGAGTTTTTTGATAAGGCTATGCCAATTAAAAAAAATTCACCACAGACTGCTAATGATTTGATCCCAGAGACAGTTTCAAACCATTGTGACACTAGTTCTAGAACATTTATAACCATAACCCTTGATATTAAACAGCCAGATTTAGTTCTAATAGAAGACATGGAAGACTATAATTCTAATTCTCTAATCTTGAACTTTCAAATGAATGCTAAAATGTCAGTGTCACCAGATGCTCGGTTAGTATCTGGACTGATTTCTAAATTTCAGCTTTTTACAGCTTGTTTTAACTCTAAATTAAGGGAAGAGACAAGTTCAGAAATTCTGAGACCCTGTGATATTATTATTTGTTCTAGTTCACCCAAAATCAGAAGTCATCATATAAATATTGAATTCACACAAATTTGCTTGAATATATCACCAAATACTATGCTTATAATGAAAAAAATTTTATCTGGTTTGTCCCATCAGCAAGGCTTAAAAACGACCAAAGAAGAAAAGTCTTGTCAAAATCATTCAGACTTGTGGTTGCCAAAAAAACTTGAAGAATGCTCTTTTTGGTTTTTAGAAAGTGTAGCATTTGCAGAAGATGCTTTAATATCTGATGCTACATTACCTACTGAAGAGAGTGTACAAGCAGAAGCTGATTTAGAGCTATTGATGTTGACTATGAAAACTATTATATTAACAGTTGAAATAGGTAGAGGGAAACAGACAGTTCCTATGATTTTGATGGAAGCTGCTTTTCAGGCTAAGGTACAAAACTGGAGCTCAAGTCTTCACGTTGAGTCAGTTTTATCGATAGAAATTGCCAACTATAATGAGAAACTGGCTTTGTGGGAACCACTCCTTGAGCCAGTTGAACAACCAAGTGGGAAGTCAAAACCATGGGAGCTGGTTGTGGAAGTGACCAAGAACCCTGAATTACCAGAAGTGCCTGGTGAGAATGAAGAATCATATGAGGTTCCTTTTTTCCCCCCAATTATGAACATTGTTATATTTTCTAGTGATATAATGGAGTTGACAGTCAGTAAGATTGCTCTAGAGGTTTTAAAAAACCTTATCAATGCTTTTGGTGAGGTAGTTAAAAAAACTCACAAATTCGAAATTACACAACCAGAAGCATCATATGTTATACAAAACTACTTGGGTGTTCCAGTACGTGTAATACTAACCAATGATACTTTACAAATTGTTGGACAAAATCAGTTTAGTTTCAGAGAAGAATTATTGGAGTCTGGTAACACACTTTATTTAAAATGCTCTTCCACTAAAGAATCAAAAAGTAATACATCTGTTCTAAACAAGCAGAATGTAAAAGTAGAGGAAACACTTTGCTTGAAAATTGTGACTCATAAGATAAATTGTGTTCAAAAACTCAATATTTCTCAGGTTGGTAAGCGGTGCTATCAGCTACCTTCTGAAACCTACCTAGATGATTTGTGGGCTTTTGTTGTGGATGTGTTTTTATTACATGGTGTAAAAACAGTTACTTTCCATGGCTGCATCACCTTATTTAATCATTTGTCAGTGCCATTTGAATTATATTATAAGAAGCCAAGTGGAAATGAACTGCAAATTTGTGGACTTGTAGAGCCTAATAAGATGTGTTTTGTTCCATTACATGGAATATACTCTCTTACTAGTGAACTTTTCTTTAAGCCTAGCAAAGATTCAGTTACAATGTGTACAGAGCCATTTGTTTGGAAGGATCTAATAAATGAGCCAAATACATTCAAAACTCTTGAATGCACTGGTCATGGTGATGTGGAAAGCAATTTTTTTTTCAAAATATTTGGAGAGGTTGAAGAGATTTTTTATGAAGAATCTATGAAAAGGACTGGCATGAGCTCTTGTTACACATTACATTTACGACCAACTGTGACACTAAGAAACTTGCTTCCTCTAATTATCACTTATACTAAACAAGGAATGAAGGAAGAATATATCTTGGATGAAGGCAGCACTCATGATCTTACATTTGCTTATCCTGGCAAGACTTATTTACAGATAAAATTGCCAAATTATCTGGATCAAATATGGGTATGCACTAAAGAATTGAATCCTGTTGTAACTGAATTATCTGTTTGGATATTTTCATCAAAAGAACTGACTTTAGACTTAGGTATGCATACTAGAAAGTGTGATGGTTATTTAGATATGGAAATATATTGTCCGTTTTGGATGATAAATAAAACAAATCTTCTTCTGGCATACAAAGGAGAGAAACATAATGATACTAGCCATCCTGGTAATTTAAATGTCCCTGTATTATTTTCATTTAGAACCAAAAACTTTTTTTCTAAAAGCAAGGTATCTTTAAAAGTGGAAGATTCAGAATGGTCGGATGAATTTTCATTGGATGCTGTTGGAAATTGTGGTTCAGTTGCTGCTAGAGTAAAAGGTGGTAAAATATACTGTGTTGGTGTACAAATTATGCTTAGCCAATCTAGCTTGACCAAAATTGTTGTGTTCACACCATTTTATCTGTTAAATAATAAGAGCAAGTGTAATATTCAAATTAAAGAGGACCTAGAATCAGCACAGTGGTTTACTGTTACTTCTGGTGAGTGTGTTCCATTTTGGCCTGATCAAACCAAGAAATCAGGAATGGTAGTAAGATACTATGGTTTTAAAGACCAGAGTGCACCTTTTTCATTCAAAGAACCACATTTACATCTCTTAAGATTGGCTGGCATTAAAGGAGCAATTTATGTCGATTGCCAATATAGAGAATCTTCATCTGTATTAAACTTCTGTGATTACTATGAAGGGTCAGCTCCAGTTCGACTTGTAAATCACACAGACAGTTTTACTGTGAATTATTCTCAGTGTGGCAAAAAGGATAAACAACAGCTTGAACCACAACACTGTATTCTCTACACATGGGAAGATCCAATGGGTGAAAAAAAATTTATCTGGTTGTGTGGACAGAAACTTTATGAAAACAATCTGATCCAAGATGGTATTGGTGAGTTTTTTGCTGACAAAGATACAAAATTGTACTGGGTGTCTTTTTTGGATGGATTTCAACGAACTTTATTGTTTACAGAAGATGTTGCATTAGTAACCGCTGCTCAAGTAGCTGGTGAGCTAGAACAACATGAGCAAGAAGTAACTGTTTCTCTTTTAGGTGTTGGAATTTCTTTTGTAGACAGTGAGAATAGATCTGAGATTATGTATGTTAGCTTTGCTAATTCAGGAGTGTTGTGGGAAAAGTGCAAGCTTAAAAGCTTATGTTTCAAACCTGTAAATGTACAAGAAAATATATTATTAGAAACTGGATACCAGAAATACTTGAATGAAACTAAATTAGGAAAATTGACAAATTCCAGGAAATATCTCAATGAAAAAATTGAAATTGACTTCAGTGAGATGCTAATGTACAAGCCTAATAAAAGGCACATTCGAAGGACCTTTCAAGTAGGTGTTTGGGTTCAGTATGGCTCATCTGCTCATCATGAACAGCTGCATGTGAAAATAAACAAATTGCAAATTGATAATCAGGTAACAGATTGTATCTTTCCTGTGGTTTTTGCTCCAGTACCACCTCCAAAGTCTGTTACTTCTGACAGTACTCCTAAACCTTTTACAGAGGTCAGCATCATGATGAGGAAAGCAGAACACAGTTTACTTAATCAATTCAAGTACTTTAAAGTATTGATACAGGAATTTCATGTGAAAGTAGATCAGAGCTTTATAAATTCCCTGTTTGCTTTCTTTTCTTCAAAAGAAATGGGTAACATAAATTATGCAGAGCTTCTGAAGAAAGACAAAGAAATACTGAAAGATAACATGAAGCCATTTGTAACAGCCTACTCTTTCCATGACCAGAAAAGTTTCTATGACATTCTTCATTTCTCACCAATTAAACTTCATTTAAGTTTCTCTATAGCAGGAGGTACACATTATCTTAATCAGCCAAATCCTATTCATTCTGAACTCTTCAATCTTCTCTTGCAAAGTGTTGGAATCACAGTAACTGAAATACAAGATGTGGTATTTAAACTAAACTACTTTGAGAAGCAGAATATTTTCCTTTCTCATAGACAGATTTTATTAGATGCAATCATACATTATAAAAGACAAGCTCTTAAGCAACTCTACATGTTGGTACTTGGCCTTGATGTTATTGGTAATCCTGTTGGACTCTTGCTTGGAATGAGTGAAGGAGTTGGTGATTTATTTTATGAACCATTTCAAGGAGCAGTGCAAGGTCCTGAAGAATTTGTAGAAGGACTAGCTATTGGTGTTAAAAGTTTATTAAGACATACTGTTGGTGGAGCAGCTGGTGCTGTTTCTCGTATCACTGGCACTCTAGGTAAAGGTGTGGCAGCTCTCACAATGGACCCAGAGTACCAGAAGAAAAGACGACAGCAGAGAAACAGACAGCCTGAAGCTGTGAGACAAGGTTTAGCTCAGAGTGGAAAAGGCTTTGTCATGGGAGTCTTTGAAGGAGTCACTGGTGTTGTAATGAAGCCAATAGAGGGAGCCAAAGAAGAGGGTGTTGGAGGCTTTTTTAAGGGTGTTGGGAAAGGTTTAATTGGTATTGTTGCACGCCCAACATCTGGTGTTGTTGATTTAGCTAGTTCAGGCTTGGAGGCTGTAGTGAAAGTAACTGATCTTTCTGATGAAATTAAACGAGTTAGGTATCCTCGCTACATTCATCCAGATAGAGTTATTAAACCATACAATGTCTTTGAAGCTGAAGGAAATGAAATTTTACAGGAAATTAGAAAAGGATGTTCTGCTACAGCAGATGAATACATGGCCCACTTTCCAGTTAGCAGTGATGGTACAAACTATTTACTACTAACAAATAGACGAGTAATGTTTATACACCATGAAGATATTTTTGGTCAGTGGAATATGGATTGGCAGATTACCTGGAATGATCTCGTGGATACTCCACTTGTAACAGTGAAGGGAATCAAGTTTATGTTGAAGCAGCCTGTGAAGAGACTAGGAGGTCTGTGTGGAAGTCGACAGACAGAAAAGTTTCTTCACATCTATGATCCTAAACTATGTACTTGTATTGTGAGGAAAATTAAGGAAGTCATGAATCAATGTGTGTAATTTCTAGAAACTTAACTATATATATATCTTAGAATGTAAAATCTTATGATTTTTGCAGTGTTGGCTATACAGTGTTCTCGAAAAAGATAAATTCAGCAATATCAACTGGTAATATTGAAAATTATTTAGTTAGAACCAAGCTTTTCATTGTTATGTAGAAATTAATTAAATCTTGTAACTTTTGCTGTAATCTGAAAATAACCACAGAAAACTGTGTTTTGAGAAATTTCCATGGTATTTCACCATCAAATATGATATGTAGTCTTTCTGAAATGCATATACTAATTCATACTAAAGTGCATATCGAGTGATTAAATGTAATGTGAAGGGATACTTTGGTTTCTTCAGATATTTTGTTCAGTGTTTAAATATATAAGTTATTTAATTGAAAATCATTTTGGACATTGGATTTTATGAGGGAAAACTTATCAGTTACGATTATTGTATATCTAGTCTTTAATTTCTCAGGTATTCTTTTGTTATTGTTTTTTATCCTTATCATGATGGGAATGGAGACTCTTATTTTTTAACTGTGATAAATGTTTAAACGTTTTATTAATATGTTCACATTTGTTGATGGTCATTTGTATTGTTTGCTGTATCATGTTTAACATGTGAAAAAGTCTACTAGGTGATGGCCGGTGCAATATTTATATAAATATTTATTTCAAAAATTTTTCTTTATATTATCCCATTTGTTTTGATATATGGGAGTGAAAAATACCCATTTCTTGCATATATGTAGTCTGATTTTTTATTTGTACAAAATGTGTTTTGAAATTATGCTGTAATATGGGTTGTGAGAACTATATATTTTATTTTTACTATATTATTGTACAGGCTGATGTTTGTACATGTGCAGATTTACTAAAAATGCATCATTAAAAAGTTATTTATGAACAAACATTTGAATACAATTTCCTTACATTTCTATTGTAGAATAATATGAAGAGAGTATATTATCCATATTATTGTCTTGTATATATGTATGTATTTGACTAGTTTTCCTTTATAGGCTTGGCATGGCCATGTGGTTAAGGCACTGGACTGGTGATCTGAGGGTTGTAGGTTCAAATTCCCGTCACACCAAACCTGCTCGCCGTTTCAGCCGTGGGAGCATTATAAAGTAATGGTCAATCCCACTATTTGTTGGTAAAAAATAGCCCAACAGTTGGTTACCTTTCCTCTAGTCTTACACCGCTAAATTAGGGACTGCTAGCGCAGATAGCCCTCGTGTAGCTTTACGCGAATTTAAGAAAAACACCTCTATTATTAACAAAGTTTGTGTCAGTAGTAGTTAAGTCCTTTGATAATATCTAAAGGATAATTATTGCTATTACTCACAATAAAATATTTTGCTTTTTAGCAACGTATTTACCGTTTTTATTAATAACTAATCGATACGTTTTCACTGAAATTTAAATGTGAAAATTGCTAAACCACAGGCAACTGACGGGCGTGACTGTTATAGGATATATCATATTAAGTTGTTTTACTGGCCTCTAGGTTTTTTTATTTTTCACAAGTCATTATTGAAATTAACTTTGGAAAGCGTGACTGTTTTCCAGGAAATCTACACGTATACCACTCATTATATGAATTTTTTTTAACAAAAGATAACCGGGTTTTTTTAATCAGTTGCAGGTTTTCAACTTTACAGCAACCATGTTGCCGTCAGCTTCTGTATTCTATGTTTATATTTTAAGAACCTTCAATAAACCTGTATTACGCTAAATTATACGAGTTGTAAGTAGGAAGCGTGCTTGTAATTTTTATATCCTGAAATGAAATAGATTATCAGATAAGGGGTTTCACTGTTCTACATACACTTTTCGATAAATGGGTAAAAAGTACTCAAAATTAAGTTTTACATGTTCATTTTTTTATTTTTGTTAGGGAAAACTGTTAATCTTACGTTACCGTCCTGAAAGATTGTTTCTGAATGTTTGCACAAAGCTAGAAAAGGGCTATGTGCGTTAGCCGTTCCTAATTTAGGAGTGTAGGACTAGAAGGATGACAACTAGTCATCACCACCTATGCCAACTCTTAGAGTACTTTTTTTCCAACGAATAGTGGAATTGAACTGTCGTTACAACGCCCCCTCGGCTGAAAGAGCGAGATGGGGATTTCGAACCCGTAACCCTCAGATTACGAGTCGAGTGCTTTAATCACTTGTCCATGTCAGATTACCGCCCTGAAAGTGTCTCAGCTATGTCTAGCGAGAGTTATATTACTCATTGCAACTTGAGTAGAGTTCTTTATCTTTACTTACGGATTGATAGGCATTTTCTTTGTACCATTCTGTAGCGTTTGGAGCCATCGGTAAATTGTAGATGAAAGCATATGTGCCTATTTTTATTTTTTTTTAAAGTTTGGCTATTTCTAGTTTCCTGGGCTGCACGGAAAGAAAATATAATTTAAATATCCACAAAAACTATAGTAAATGAATGTATAGTTACTTTAACATAAACAAATAACATTTTTCTGAAAGGAAATCTATATACATATTTAATTGCAGGTTAAGAAATATTACACTTAAGTTGTTAGCAACAATATGCCAATTCTATCGTTGAAAGGTTGTTTCTCTCTCTCTTGGAACAGCTGAATAATTTAACTGTAAAAACATTCCATGATAGCAAAGTTATGCGTTTTTGTTGTTGTTGCTTTAATTCTTAAATCGTTTTGGCATCAATCAGTTGTTATACAACTAAGATTCCTTAACTCGCATTCTGCAGGTTTGATATTCATATGTCGTTGTGGGTCACTTTTAAATTTACGATCTTACAGTGATAAAGTCTGGGACTCAATTTCTCTCGATGGACAGAGCCTAGATAGCCCATTGTGTAACTCTGCGTTGAAAACAAAACAAATGAAATTATAAACGATGTGTACTCCTTCTTTCGTATGGGTATTGTAAATTGTAATGTTGTGGTTAATTAAACTACTCGTTGGTAAATGAGCAATATTACTCACGAGTTGGTGATAGGATGTGCTGACTGTATGCTTTCCTGATGCTCTAATCACTCTGAAGTTAGGACGGGTAAAACATATAACCATTGAGTAAAATTTAACAAACACGTACTTGTAACAATATTTACTTGTAACTATGTGATATGCTCATGCGTTGGTTTTCTTCCACCCCATACTTTCAGCAAATTATACTCCACACCCCAAGATTACAGTTAGAGGTTAATAACCTTGAGACAAATATTTAGTAAAAGATTGAGGAGATAAAAGGAAAATATGCTATATTTATCCATCAAATTGTGTTTTATTAAGTTGCTCCTCCATGTCCTCAATCGTTGTCACCAGTGTTTTTAGGAAAACTGATAGGTAAGATAAGTAATAACTAAATGAATTGGAAATAATGGATCATGGCATTAAAATCAGGTTTTCGCCTCAGTAAGTTAAATGAAGACGAATTAGTCCAATATGAAAAAGAAACTATTTGTGTACAAATGAAAGTGACCTCCTACGGCAGTAAGAGAACGTAAACTAATGTTCAGGCAACATGTGTGGCCGTCAGATGCTTTGCCTCCCGCTAGAACAGCGATATGTCTCCGGATTTACAACGCTAAAATCAGGGGTTCGATTCACCTTGGTGGGCTCAGCAGATAGCCTGATGTTGCTTTGCTCTAAGAAAAACATAAACACTCAGATACTTTCGAGAATTACATACTTTGGCAATAATGAACCAGACATTATAAATTCCAACAAGCGTGAACTATACATTTGAAACGCATTTTA
Organism: Carcinoscorpius rotundicauda; assembly: GCA_011833715.1. Lineage (NCBI taxonomy): Eukaryota > Metazoa > Arthropoda > Merostomata > Xiphosura > Limulidae > Carcinoscorpius > Carcinoscorpius rotundicauda. Next base: position 58,510,668 of record CM022395.1, read on the forward strand.
GACGCAAGAGACTTGTATGTGGGAAACAGGTTGTGCACCGTTAATTTTTAGATTGGATGAGTGCACAAAGATGCCGAAAAACCCCTGTAAATGAGATTTTTAGATCAAATGAATTTGGCAGTAGTGTGATGACTGAAAACGTAACTTCTACATACTTGTATAACAGGAATGAGTTTTGCAGAGTGTACTTGTCATTTGATAACCAAAAATATGGAGAACATAATCTCCAGGTGCTCCTAAACCCGTACACAAACAATGTTACTAAACACAAGTAGCACTTAGTTCTCCAATGACACTTTCCATGAGAAAACTCAAAATCATCATGAAAGTATATGACTAGCACAAACAATGAGGTCGTTACATTGCACATCCTATTTTTCTATTTATTTAGCTGTAAAGGTTTAATGTGCCAGAATGCATGTGTGTGAACATTTTTTTCCAAAATATTTTCTGAATTATATTGTTGAATTTTCCAAAGTAAAAAGAGAATTAACAGAAATAAATAACCCACTTTTCTTTATTTTTTCGTCGTGCCAATTCGACAGTTGTTAACTTTAAATCTTAAAGCTGAGAATAAGAGAAAAAAAAAACGTGGATGGATTTTCCCTCTATAGTGTTATGGAAACATATTTTTAACAATATGTAGGTTAAAAAGGTGTGCACAGTTAAGCATATTTAACTACAACAAAAGTCACAACATTTCAGAATGATAGTACTATATTATGCAAAATATGAGATAAAATGCCCTTCTATGTAAAAGTGTCCGATATTACAAACAAACTTTTCCTTTTATTTGAAAGAAGTGAAAACAGTATACTGTTAGAATACATTCTTTGAACCTTATATGTTTGAATGTATTTGGTTTCAAATATGTGTAGCAGAATTAAATGAATTGCCAGTATTCTCTTTATATAATAAAAGTGACATTTTTGTTTAAAATACATTGTAACAGTGACAGTTAATCTCACTAGTAAATTAAGAGTACCAATTAAGGCAGCAGGTATTGTTGTAGCACTAAACATAAGCAGATTAAGCAGTTGCTCATGGTCCTGAGAAACTTGTTTGTTTGTTGAATTTCGCGGTAACTTACACGGGAAGAATAGAATTAGTTAACACCATTCGACGCCAACTCTTGGGCTATTCTTTTACGAATCAGAATGAGACTGACCGTCACATTATAATGCTTTAATTGGCGAAGGGGCGTTCATTTTCAGTGCCAGGATCGAATTCGCGATTCGTAGATTGCGAGTAAAATACCCCAGTCAATAGGCCATAACAGGTCTTCCCAAACTGCTCCGGGATGTACGGATATTTTATATTAACTACGACCGTGCCTCTTTCAGAATTATACTCATGAGAAAAAAACAAACAAACATAATTTTCGGTAGAAGTCAGTGAGAGATGTAACAAATTGTAGCAGCTTAAAATATATCATTTTGTTAAAGTGAATTTGTGATCTGACTGAGTTGAAAGAAATATAAATTTATGTAAATTTCAAAACATTAACATTTATATTTCTTACATTGAATATTTGGTATGTGATTATTGTTGTTTTAACTATGTTGGAGTACTTCGAATGCGTTTTATTATTTTGTTTGTTTATTTGTTTTTTGAATTTTGCGCAAAGCTTTTCAAGGGCTATCTATGCTAGCCGTCCCTAATTTAGCAGTGTAGGACTAGAGAGAAGGCAGCTAGTCATTACCACCAACTGTTAACTCTTGGGCTACTCTTTTACCAAGGAATTGTGGGATTGACCGTCACATTATAACGCCCCCACGGCTGAAAGGGCGAACATGTTTAGTGCGACCGGGATTCGAACTCGCGACCCTCAGATTACGAGTCGAACGTCTTAACCCGCCGGGCCTATATTATCGTGTTTAGCTCGTAAACAATATATTACCTTGGAGTAGCAGAACATTCTTAAAATAAAGATTTTTTGGGGGTAAAAACCATATTACCACTCCAAATGAAGGCAAAACATGCACTATGCCATGGACATTATTCTATAATTTTCTAAATATCATACTGAAATGTACACTTTAATCAATCAAACATGTAAAATCACGTGAATAAGTGCTTTTTAAAGTACAAAGATCAACCTTCATGCTCCAACAAAACAAAAAATGTCAGTTTTTAATCGAAATGTAGCTTTTATAATCTGTACCTCTTAAAGTTAGAATGAATAAACTGCATCATTAGGTAAACTATTATAAAGGTGCATGATTATAATACAGACAATATTTTAGCTTAGATCGAGGTTGAAGTGGACTTTTAAAGCTTACGGAAGTTGGGTACATTTTATTAAAACGATTTCGGATTATTACCAGTTCGTTACAGTTCATTTTGCTGTAGTCCGTCATCCTCTATCTGACATTGTTCACCTTGACAGTAGTCTTGTGAGATAGTTTTATTCCAGAATGCCCCTCGATATGGTTATCATGACCATTGTATACAAATTATCCTTGCTTGCTTTCCATAACTTATCTCGTGGATGAGAACTATGATTCCCATGCTACAAATACATTTTAATAATCCGGTTGCATTAAAATCTGTAGGCACTGCATCTAGCTACGTTACCATTATGTTTTCGTATGTAATGTCATGAATACCCATTTAATTCTCCATTTTCTTGAGGTATGAGCAATTGAAAGGACATGTCGTGATAAAAACTTTTATACCCATCTCTTGTGGCTTTTTTTTCAAAGAGACCGTTTCTGTCTATGTTGCATACTGCTACCTGGATCATTGAATATTGACGACTGTGTTTTTCACGTAACTTGCTAATTTGTTTATTTGAAATCAGCTTAATTTTATCTTCTCAAACTTTTGTATTACCCTAATGTTTGATTTGTTTGTTTTTGAAGTTCGCACAAAGCTACTCGAGGGCTATCTGTGCTAGCCGGCCCTAATTTTGCAGTGTAAGACTAGAAGGAAGGCAGCTAGTCATCACCACCCACCGCCAACTGTTGGTTTGCTCTTTTACCAACGAATAGTGGGATTGACTGTCACATTATAACGCCCCCACGGCTGAAAGGGCGAGCATGTTTGGTGTGACGGAGATTCAAACCAGCGACCCTCAGATTACGAGTCGAACGCTTTAACCCACCTGGCCACGCTGGGCCTCCTAATGTTTGAGTTTTTGTTTCCATCCTTTATTGTCAATTTAAAATAGTAAAAAAAAAATATGTACCTTCTGTCTTCAAAACATTCAAACTGCTAACATGTTCACTCAGTTGAATCAAGTTTTCCGATCCAGAAAAATCAATTTAAATTTATAATTGAAAGTCTCTCTTCATAGCATTAAACTTATGAAACCCCAAATCATTCTGTAAACTTTGAGTTTTAAGAGTATGTTTCACATTGACAATGAATCTTCCTTTGGTCACGTCTTTTGAAAGTTATCTCTTGAACTTTATTTTCAAACACTTAAAACTTTTAAGATAAATCTCATAAGATAGTTTACAGTTTTTTCATTTTTATTTGCTAATTTTTTGACATTTTAACTGAGAAAATAACGTCTATCTTACGACTAGTTACCAAAATCTCTATTCTCTCCACAATATTTCGAATCTTTACATGTAAGGTGAGAAAATTTTAGCTATTTAGCACATGAAGTTTTGTTCAGAATACTTAACACTTCATAAATCAGATGCAGAACCTTAAAGCAATAAAGTATATTTGTTCGAGATCTGAAAGGTCCACTTAGTTTGAAAGAATACTGACTGTTCTTAACATCTCTATGGATCTGCTGCAACGTGTTTCTTAAAAGGAAATAAACACTGCTGTACATGTTTGAAATATTATAACTAGAATCTATTAATTATTAAGATAACTTTTTTCCTTAAGTTGTAAAACAGTTAAAAGAGAACAAGTGAACAGCCTAAAATTTTTATATTAGAATAAAGTAAGAAGAAATATCTAATGAATCATCTCAATAATTCCTCGAAGATAGCTGACACTAAAAACGTGATCCAATTTTTTTAACAACTGTAGAGTTTGTACCCGTTTGACATTCTATGGATGAAAATTATATTACGTAACTCACGAGTCAACATTGATAACAGTATAAAGAGGACACGTACTTATCTACTTAACTATTTCACATTGATCTTAGCAGGGTAATATCTTGTGATAACCAAGATAAATTACGGAGTATAAATAAATTACCTCATTCGATGATGAAATAGTAAGGTATACGCAAAATATCCATTGATAATGATACAAAAGAGTTAAAATAGTTTCTAGAAAACAGAATCTCACTTCTGAGATTGATGCTTCTAGTGAAAACTATTCCAAAAGCAGAAGATACTACTGATGATGATAACCTGAGCTGTAATAGTTCCATGTAAACCCAGCTTATAGCATTGTAAGCCCACATGAATTCTTAACTAATCTTAAAGTAACTCGTATGAAATGCTACGTAAAGTGTATGTATATTGCATATAAAAACTGTTATACCTTTCTTATCTGGAAATATATTTTTTCAAACATTTTCGTGTAGTTTTTCTCCAGCTAGTCGACATCCTTTTGAACATTAATTATCGTATTTTTACATTATTTCTCGCCTAGCGTTAATACTGCGTATTACAGTGGTCATTCCACAGAAGTCATTCCTTGCCAATGCTTTCGTTTTGTTGTTACCGTTGCGTGTGGATCATTAACAAATGTAGTTTGCACAAGTTTGTATAAACCGCGGAGTATTAATCTCTTACTACGTAGGTAAAATGAAAATGATTGATGTAGGCATTCTAGGATTATGGGATTCTACACTAAGGTTATGATGTAATTTTAACAGTGTGGAATACAAATAACTTTTAGTACTTTATTCTAGCTTAACAGTATGCTGGAGAAACACTCCTTTGTGGAGTGTATAAGTATCCCACTCTTCCCTTAATTCAAGCACAGGACAAAAATATTTTAAAGCTGTTATTTTATTTACATGTAAATCTTTTACGCCTTCCAGGTTATTCTCAGTATATATTTGAATGTTACATGCGTTTATCATCAGTAAAACACATATAAAAAAAGGCTCAAATATGCATGGATGCGAGTGTGAAATACTTAAAATTAAGATTGGTAAAGTTTATATCTTGGAGACCATGACGTAGATGACAGTCTCATAAACCCGTTAAACAGATAGCTCAGAATCTGTGTTTCCTCAATCTTGGCCCAGTATTACCGGCTGGTTAGGGTGCTCGACTTACAATCTGAGAATTGCAGGATGGAATTCCTATGACACCAAACATGCTCACTCTTTCAGCCATGAGGGCGTTATAATGTTACGATCGATCCCACTATTCGTTGGTAAAAATAGTTGGAGATGGGTGGTGATGACTAGCTGCCTTCCCTCTAGTCTTACACTGCTAAATTAGGGACGGCTAACGCAGATATCCCTCGAGTAGTTTTGTGCGAAATTCAAAAACAAAGAAACAAAGATGCCTTCCTTCTTGTCTTACACTATTAAAATAAGAATGGCTAGCGCAGGCAATCCGTATATAGGTTTGAGCAAAATTTGAAGAGAAACAAATAAACTTATTGATGTTTTAATTGTAAACATGCATGTATAAATAAACATATGCTAGAGCATGACTTTTATTAATTGATCAATAATCTCACGTTGTGGATCCAGTCAAAAAACTGATAAATTAGAACACGTGACTTATTAATTTAAGTTATACTATTACGTGTTCTTATCTAACAAAAATGTTGAGGTGTGTTACAAACACACTTTCTGTAGTAGAATAAGGTATAACCTTAATCCATATTCAGGATAATTGTGAAAATTAATTAGAATATGCAACTCAACAGGACTGCCAGTCGTATATTCTGATCCATTCTAAAGACAAAATCTTATCACTAGATAATTTGAGAAGTTGCATATGACAACTATGCCACATTTCACACAGGTGAAACGGTACATTTGGTTAAACATTCGTGTTTTCTAACATAAAATATTGTCCAGAAAGTAACTATTCTAGATTCCGCTGTTGCTGAACACGATTATTTGATAGATCGCGTCATAAAGTAGGACAATGCTAAATGTTTCTGATAATACGTTCGACCTTAGGAGACAAGTTTTTCTTGTTCTTATTTTTATGGAGGCTGGAATGTGGCCAAAAACTGTGACGTTTGAAACTGTGATTTAGTTCGCAATCCTCTTTTTAATATTTGTTGGCTCCTATTGCGTTTGTAGTGTTTACTATGTAATAATTATTTTTCCGACATACACTTACACTGGCAAGCCTTTCAAATTAACAACCAACCTTTGTTGAAACATTTATCAATTGTTAGATATTTTAAATCAATAACGTATTTCTATGGTGTCTGTTGATGCCGATTTTTTACAAACTTACCAGATGCAGATGCTCTTTCTACATTTAGTTTATTTTGGATTTCAGATCAGAGATGTGCAAAAACAACATTTCAGATATATCTTTTGAGTACCAAAAGTCACAGCTTGAAAGGTCTATATAGGGAAACACAATGAGTTCCTTTCCATTGTAAGTGTTAGAAGTAAGAAGTAATATAGAGAGAGATACAATGTGTCCCTTTCCGTTGTAAATGTTAGAAATATGAAGTAATATATAGGGAAACACAATGTGTCCCTTTCCATTGTAAGTGTTAGAAATACGAAGTAATACTGAGTGAGATACAATGTATCCCTTTCCATTGTCAGTGTTAGAAATAAGAAGTAATACATAGGGATATACAATGTGTCCCTTTCCATAGTAAAGGCATAATCAGGGACGTATAATGTCTTACTTCTAGTAATGACAGCCTCTGACGTCATACAGTTGTCTAAATCATACGCAGTGTGAGTATACTGCTACTACTCGTATATGCCGTTATAACAAAACTGTTAGTGTTCGTTGAAAAACAAATGTTATCGGTTACACTGATAAAGCATAAAGATATTATTATCAAAATAAACTTGTCGTCTTCTATACCAGAATTATTATATTTTATTCAAAGTCTTCAGATTCAGTTATTCTATAAACTACACACCTTGATCATCCTCTCTCTCTTCATATAAATTAATGAAGTTTAGGGCTATAAAACTCGTGAGTGTTTTCACCCTAAACTGAGATGTTTCAAATTGTATTCTCCTTAATTCTATGTATTGATTAATGTAGATTCTAGATCAATACCAGAAATATCATTTATGTGTAAGTTACAATAAATAAGATACATTGTGTGTGTGTGTATTAGGTTTCATCACCCTAAGTTAGCTGGCTCGATTATCGCCGTTTTTTATGGTAGCTGACAACAGTTTGGCTGTGTATATGGACTATTTTGTATTAGAATTTTTCCTCGAAAAGGAGATAAAAAAGGCCCTGAAATAGAGGACATTTTTTATTGGTTTCTGGCTTTCAGTACCCACGGTTAGCTGGTATGATTATCGTAGTGTTTTATACGGTGACTGATGTTCAACAGCGTACGTGGGCTGTGTTGCCTGAGAAAGGAAAAAAACTTTTAGTTTCAAGATGCACATATTTAACATATTTAACCAGTTAAATGAGCCAATTATTATATTCCACAAAGTAGGATATGCAATTATTGTATAATGAGGTCATTATAAAATTTAATTAGGCCCGGCGGATTAAGGCGTTCGACTCGTAATCTGAGGACTGCGGGTTCAAATCCCCATCGCATCAAATATGATCACCCTTTCAGCCGTGGGGGCGTTACAGTGTGACGGTCGATCCCACTATTCGGTGGTAAAAGAGTAGCCCAAAAGTTGACGGTGAGTGGTGATGAGTCTTACACTGCTAAATTAGGGACGGTTAGCGCAGGTAGCCCTCGTGTAGCTTTGCGCGAAATTAAAAAAAACAACAAAAATTTAATTTAAAAAGGAGGAACATTGTCCTTTATAAAGTTTTTCTTTCTGAATGGGCATCCTTAGCTAGTGTTAATAAATGTTTACTTAAAATATTTTGAACGAAGATTTAACTAAATAAACATTATCTAATGAAATAATTAACGATGTGTGTGTATGATTAACATTCTAATCCCACATAAAATAACTAATCAAAATTGTAATCCACAAGTCTATTTATCTATACACATATTTCTCAATCTACACATGGTCTCAGATTTTGTAATAAAATGTTTTATGAATTTGCGAAATGTTTAAAGTACGCAAAACAATGGAAACGTTCAAAGTTTGTAACTGTCTTTACAGGGTTATAACATTTATAACTTTTAACACCTACCTCGTCCTTCGCAGTACAGTTACGTAAGGGTAGCACATTTAGAAATGTTGCTAAAATCAGCTTGCAATGTTCTAATGAGAACATATTGTCACTGATTCTAAACTTCTTTCAAATTATTCATCATAATAACTACATATTCTTAATAAAAATTAATTTCCAAATATTAAAATTTCGTTTTTAAGATCTAGACATACTAATTTATTTTTAATTCAAGAATATATGATGTTTTTTGTATGCAAAAGACCAATTAACCCTTGAATCTTAAAAACAGTTCCTGAAAAAAAATAATAAAATGGCATCTATAAACGATGCAATTGTACAATGTTAGTTTGACCATTGTGAAAAAACATACTGTTTATAATATTGAAGTCTTGCCTATAAGACAGTAATTTATACAAATTAATCATATTATTATATGAACATTACGATAGTAATTAATACAGACTAATTATCACGTTATAGTGAATAATACAGATTAATTATCACATTATAGAAATATTAAGTTTTTTTTTATTTCGCGCAAAGCTACACGAGGGTTATCTGCGCTAACCATCCCTAATTTAGCAGTGTTAGTGGGAAGGTAGCTAGTCATCACCACCCACCGCCAACTCTTGGGCTATTCTTTTACCAATGAATAGTGGGATTGAGCGTCACATTATAACACCCTCACGGCTGTAAGGGCGATCATTTTTGGTGCGATCGGGATTCAAACCCGCGAACTTCAAATTACGGGTCGAATGCCTTGACCCGCCTGACCATGCCGGGCCTAATATAGCTTGTAAATGAAAAAAAAGGGAACAAAAAGTACAATAATAAATAAATGCATTGTATAAAAACAAGTAAGAATCGATACATACGTAACCTAACTTCATATAGTAACATAGAAACCGAGCTACTTAAAATAAAATAAGAAAAGTTCATCCCTACTTTGACAAATCATTGTAATTATGTTCTTCTGAGCAAATCTCTGTAATGTGTTAGTCCGAGCCAATACTTTTTGTAAAATTAAACTTTTTTTACTTCAGCTAGCTACGTCAGGTATACGTCAATCCCTAATATTTTAAAATGTTTATTATACTTGTTAAGATAATGATAATTACAGATTATTTACTACATTGAAAAAGGATTCAAACTTCTGTAACAAACCGGATTAAAACATTTTAAACATATAATAAATTGTGGTTTGAAGCTTGTAGCTTTACGAAATTTTCCCTATGAAAAACTTAATGTCACAACAAAAATATTAAACCATTGTTAAACGACTTTAATATTAACCCAAGAAATGTTTTTCGCACTATTTTACATCTTCAGACAGAAATTTCTATGTAGTATTTTAGTGAGTTTTCTGTAACATTTCGAGTAATTCATTATAGACATATTTTCTTGCTTCTATTCCCCATATGAAGTCCACATGTGACCACTTAGGATATTCCACCATGTAACTCTTTATCATGTGTTTCAAACGTGGCTGTAACATAGCAATATCACCAGGATCAGCAAACCAGTCATCTTGACCCCAAAACAAAGCCACTGGTGTTGTTATGTTTTCTATGAAGTACTCTGGTGGGGTTGTCTAAAGTAAATAGATAAAAACATTACCAGCTTCTGATTGTATAGATTATGGTGTTTAATACAAACTCTGACTATGGTTTTAAAAGACAGACGTAAGTCATATTTTTAACAATATAGTAACGATGATTTGAAACAAAGCAATACAGTAAAAACACATTAATTTGTTACCTGGTTATATTTCTTCATATTCTTATTTTTCCCATAATCATATTTTAATAGTTTTTTTGAATTCACCAACTGGAAAGGGAAAAAATCAAATATTTAAGTTTCAAAGTTCTACAATTCTCACAGAAAACAACTTTTAAGCAGACAAGAACATATGAATTTCAATATTATAATCTAACGTTGTTCTTGTATGAAATTACCAAAATAATTAGTGTACTTAATAACATCACGTAAAAACTGGAGAATATGGAAGTTTACAAAGTTACATAATTTGCTCAAGTTTTTAAATTTCGAGTTCATATAGTATTACAGTTTTTTATTTTAACTACAAAACATATTTTCGTGTTTTGCTTTTCACCGATTATCGTTGTAACTACAAAATAATACAGAATTTTAAGTTTCTTTACACATTATTGTCACTAAAACGTTTTACGTTTCTAATGTTCAAATTACGTCTTTTCAATAACATGACGCTGAACCATTCGTTTGTTTGTTTTGGAATTTCGCACAAAGCTACACGAGGGCTATCTGTGCTAGCCGTCCCTAATTTAGCAGTGTATGACTAGAGGGAAGGCAGCTAGTCATCATCACCCACCGCCAACTCTTGAGCTACTCTTTTACCAACGAATAGTGGGATTGACCGAAACATTATAACGCACCAACGGCTGAAAGGGCGAGCATGTTTGCACGACCGGGATGCGAACCGAAATTCACGATTTGGTGGAACAGGATATAAATATAGGATCTAATTATATCAGTCGAAACCGTTCTGAAACAGCTGACGATAATATTATAAAAGATGCTATTCGAACGACAATGGCAAAATTATTTATTTGTGACGTCAGATAACCAAAAAGTAACCTATTGCGAGTAATTAGAACTAATAAAGGTATTGTAATTTTTAAAGCAGATAAAGGAGGACAGTTACATTAAACACAAACCATTATAAGGATAACATTACAAACCTTTTAAATTATGCTTCGTAAATTAATATCTAAAAAGACCCCACGAATGCAGAGTAAAGTAAAAATGGCTGTAAAAACCTGTAGTACCATAACAACGAATAAACAAAATCCCACTTTATTTCACATTCGTTTTTATGCCCTCTTGAAATTTTATAAAATTTGGATACCCTTTCAACCAGTGATTGATAAGAGAGGGTCATCAATATAATTAGTTTCTGAGTTGATTGTTAAAAATGCTCTTTTTAAACAAATTTTCACACGTTAAGAATTTGTATGAATTTATTAATATAGAAGAAAATTATGTTAGTTTCACTTGATATAATATTTTGTTTACAAATATACCAGTAGAAAAAGTGTTATGTTGTTTTAAAAGTATGTTACTAGCTAATAAATGTTTTTCAAGCGAAAATGTACGATATTATAAATATAACAGAACTATGTGTAACTTAAAGTTATTTTAAGTTGGCAAATAAAATTTATGAACCGAATGAAGGTTTCTCCATGAAGTAATCTTTATCATCTTTGTTAGCGTAAATTTTCAGCGTTAGAATTATTGATGCAAAAACCCGATGTGTGACCAAGATTTGTTAACATCACGTTCCTGGTGTGGCAGTGACGCGTTAGTTATTTCCAGAAACATCTTAATTCTGTCAGCCATACAATACATTTCAACACAGTTGGAAATAATTGTTTGAATTTTCTGTATGTTTCTTTAAAAACGGTATACGAGAAGCCATTTTCAGTTACCATGTAGACATGTGCAAGATCATACCATACATTATAATAACAAATGTTCTTATTTTTGTCTGTTATCATACCATTCATTATAATAACAAATGTTCTTATTTTTGTCTGTTATCATACCATTCATTATAATAACAAATGTTCTTATTTTTGTCTGTTATCATACCATTCATTATAATAACAAATGTTCTTATTTTTGTCTGTTATCATACCATTCATTATCGTAACAGATGTTCTTATTTTTGTCTGTTATCATACCATTCATTATAATAACAAATGTTCTTATTTTTGTCTGTTATCATACCATTCATTATCGTAACAGATGTTCTTATTTTTGCTTTTTGTCAATAAGGCCGTTAATATCTTTTCATGTAATAAACAGTTAATGTTAGAATTATTTAAAATATATAGATAGACCCTGAACCAGAAGTTTTCAAAACGGATACATATTAAAACAAATGAAATCACTTATTTAACAAAAATTATCAGAATGACTTAATCTCCTCCATGAAGTAGCGCGAACATCACTATTGTCTAATGATTAAAATGCAAAATAGGTATAAAAACGTGAATTGATCTGGCTTTTACCATTTTTCCTAAGTCTTTAGACTTAGGAAGCTTCGTATGAATCAATGTTAACAATCAAAGACTTAATTCTAGAAATTTTGAGCTTGATGTACTGTCTAACAAATTTCAAGTTTTTTAAAAACGTGAAACTGAAATTAAATGGAACTTAAACTGATGATACTCTCAACTAAGTTGAATACGAGGCGAAAACTTCAAGTACTGCACCAACACCCACTGTCCTCTCATATAGAGGGTGGCTGCCTCATAAGAAGTGAAAGAGAATTTGCACTGTTCTTACTGGTTGTATTTTAACTGTCTTTACTTTTCCCAGCTACATGATATAGTAGTTTGTTTATCAGCAGTATTATTCCCTTTAAATTTTGATGTCGATCTTCTATGGATGTCTCTTTTTTTCCCCTTAATTGTGCAGAGATATATCTATATTCTGTTAATAAAGTTACGCCTAATTATATACTGAGGTTGCCCCCCAGTGGCTCAGCGGTATGTCTGCGGACTTACACGCTAAAATCCGGGTTTCGATACCCGTGGTGGGCAGAGCACAGATAGCCCTTTGTGTAGCTTTGTGCTTAATTCAAAACAACAACAACAATATACTGAGGCTTCGCTAACGAGCTCGTCATTTTCCTTATTTAGGTTTGGTCTTATATATACCGGCACATGCATAGTTCTACCATACATCGTGAGCAACAAATATGTCCCGATTGAAAAAGACAATGGCTTGAGGATGAAATGCACGGTGTTCACTGCAAGGTCCTGGTGAATAATTTAGCTTGTGAGTGTTTTTAATGTTCTTTGATGCTATTGAAGCCTGTGAGGTGTAATATGACATTGATTGGAGTGGCTTAAATACATCCCACAACCAGTCCTAGACAGTTGTTTTAAATCTTTTCCTATAAAATTCGCACTGATTAACTGCAGTACATAATCCAGGACAGGGCGGACAAGTTATTAGAAGAACATAAGCAGATGACGTTTTTCAGCTCTGTCTCTTATTGCAGCTCTTAATGCACTGATGCCTTTAATAACGCTAGTTATTATGGTGTTAATGTGTCTGGTGTGGTTTAGCTGTCCAGCTACTTCGATTTCTACCAGACGGATGACAATGCCCACAAAGAAAAGTAATGGTTTGTCCTTGTCAGTTTATTTGTTACTGAGTGTGCAGAATACAGATATGGCTTTGAAAGGATTGAATGTATCAGTCACTATTCTCTCGCCCTGTGTAAAGATACTTGCGTCCTGTTTTCTATTTCAGCTTTACTAGAACCTTTGCTGTACATTAGGATGTCGTCAGTAAAGTTAAGAACATGATATCTAGTTAAACTGTTAAGGTCAGTTATATCAATGGTGTAGATGTTTAAAAGGATTGACAATAATAGTGATTTTTGAGATAGACCACAGTTGACAGTGATATAATCTAATTTCCAGTTTCCATGCTTCACATTGCATTTTATAGTAGTTTTATTTCAGTTACGACCCATCTTGCACATGTTACGCTGATACTTATTCTGAATATTCCCATATATCAGCAGCGCTGATTTAGATTTCTCTTCCACCAAGCAACTTTCTAGTAACAGCTTTCTCTTGTCTTTGATGCTTTGTGGGACACTAATCTGATGGTCTATAAGATAAAAACGATTACTCAAGTGCTTAGGTAAATATTTTATAAAGGCACCAGTCCATATTTTGGGGATGCTACGTGTTGGTATAATATATTCATGCACTGACATTAACTTCAACATGTTACATAAAACTCTTAGTGAGGCAGATGCATTAGCATATTGAACTAATAAATTACACATTCTACAAGGTCTCAGTTTTCACTTTTTCAGAAAATAATAACAAGAACTATGTTAGGTGTTCTCATTGTTATCTTAAAACTTTTCTTTAAACATAAAGTATCAAATTTTACATCGTTTTATAGAATAACAACTGGTTGGTTTGGTTTGTTTTGAATTTCGCGCAAAGCCACACGAGGGCTATCTGCGCTGGTCATCCTTAATTTAGCAGTATAAAACTACAGAAAAGGCAGCTAGTCATCACTACCCACTGCCAACTATTGGGCTACTCTTTTACCAACAAATAGTGGGATTGACCGTCACATAATAACGATCCCACGGCTAAAAGGGCAAGCATGTTTAGTGTGACAGGGATTCGAACCCGCGACCCTCGAATAACAAGTAAAGCACCTTAATCATCTGGCCATAGCTTGTCAAAACTCCATATAGACTGCTTCAATTACTTTAGATCACCCTTTAACAAGACAATTTTTTTTCTGTGTTAAACTGCGAATCACATTTTAAGATATTACCTGTTGTGGCTGAACTAACATTGACGTAGTATAACTTTCACAAACTTAACTTTCTCTGACTAAACTTTACTGTACCGTCACATTATAACGCCCCCAGCTTAAAGAGCGAGCATGTTTGGTGGGATGAGGATTCGAACCCGCAACCCTCATATTACGAGTCGATTGCCTTAACCACCTGGCCATGCCGGACCCGAATAACAACTTTAGCATCTTAACAGAAAATTAGCAAAGTTAATTTATTGTAGGTATTTTCTTACTACCTGTTTTGTAAATAATGAACTAAGAAATGTAAATGAGCTGTTTTCTAACCTGAGCAAAGTGAACCATGTTTTGAGTGGATGTTCCAGCAGGGGTGTGGGAAAGATAAACTGGAAGGCGTGTCTAAAAAAAAATATATAATACAATACATTTAAAAATATCTTCAATTTTGACACATTGTAAGTTATCATAGGTAAGTTATATGTGTTTATCAAATTAGAAATATTCAGTTTCATACAGGTTCCTTCTGTATGTACTACTGGTTGACCAATAAATGACTGAAAAGTTATAACTGTGTTTTAAAGCTTTACTTACAGAATTCATTTGGTCTGGATCGACGCCAACAATCAAAAAGATTATTTCTTCACAAAACACTTTAATCTCCGTTGTGCATACAAAGTCACTTAACAGTTTGATTAGCCAGCTGTTTGGTAGAAACTCGTTGACTCCTAACAATTTGAAGAGTATCTGGAAGAAAAGTTGATTTTATGATACTAAGTAAAGTTTAAAATATATACATATTGTAGTACCAGTTTATCCCAACATAAAGAAATCATAGTGGGTACGATGGGAACTCAAGAGATCATATCATAACATAGTGCACTTCTACAGATATACTATTAAAACAAGTAGGGTTAACCTTGTAGTGGAGCTCTAGATTTTAGAGTTTGGTTTGAAAATGTGCAATATCACAAAGTTTGTGGGTGCACTATAAGTGTGAGTGTCTATCCCTTGGTGTAGAAGGTGTGTGACAGGAAACTGACAACTGCCCAACTTCCTTGTGATTGGTAGTTCAAAATTAGGAACGACAGCAAATTGCCTTTGTATTTTTATCATAATAACAAAGATATAAATACAAATACAAGCAAGCACCTAATGCAATGCATTCTCCGTATAATTTTAAAGCCTTAGATAATTCATAAAAAATGATAGCTTTAAACGTTTAATTACAACAATATTTCCAAATGTTTTGGAAAGGGTTAAGAAATGGGATCTGGGTAAGAAATTCCAAGACATTACTTTTGCCACTTTGAAACCAGACAAGGGTTATAAGTACTTGAACAAAGAATTGTTGTTAATTATATAACCCCAGTGTCTTGATTATTTAGGATTTTCTAATATCCATATTTATTTAGTTATATGTAGAGACACTTTACGGGTTGCTTTCACGTCCAATATAAATAATGCATTCCACACAATAACATTTACACCTGGATATTTTAAAGTTGGCACAATATGCCATCCAATAAAATGTTCACCCACTATCTCCAACTCCATAATTGACGTTCATGTATTCAAGTAATAATAAAATTCCAAAATATAGGAGAACTTGCCCCCAATTCTCACGTGACCACACTGGATGCAGCAAATCTACTTTATTAAACACTTGCTAAAAATTATTTTTGTTACTAATTTTCACAATTTAACTAAGTGATTGTTTGTTATCTTCTAACAGCACTGTTAGTAAAATTTTAGTTTTAAAAGTGCTGACTTTATACCACTAAACTATCTTATGTAAAGTATATTACACGTGATAAAACTTTGTAATTGGTTTAGATTTGGAATTGTTATACTTTTTAGAGTATGTAATCTGTCGTTTTTCACATTTCTTTAATCTACAATGTTTTTAGCATCTGAGTTCATTTTTGGAGCATATTGATGAATTACGCCAATAAAACAACAAACTTAAGTATAAACAGGTGTATATTGTTGTTATAGTATGGAAACTGTGATGGTTACTTTGTGGTTATAAACTCGGTTATATCGACCGATCCGGTAGAGCTAGAATTCATTCGCTCCATCCTTTTACCATATTGTATCGTTTTTTGTAAATATGTATTGCATTTTCATTCTGAGAAGTTTACAGTTATTAAAGGGTAAAGTAATGGTTTTGTGTCCTCTTAAGAAAAAGAAGTGGGATGACATCTCGTCCCACTTCAAACACTGCATAATTGTTTTATGCTTGAAAAATTCATCTTTTTCACTTATTTATCACAGCTTTCTGATCAAAACAAACCACGTACTTTAACTGCTTGATCGGTGGTAAACAATTTTGTAGTTAGTTTAAATTTACCTTAGTTTTAATCATAACGAGAGCGTGATTAGAATGCACATTTAGATAAGTTTATTGTTTATTTATTATTGAAAGAATACTCACTTCGATATCCTTGGTGTATGGAGCTAAGTAGCGAACTGGACTTTTTATGTATCCCACGGTCGCAACTGGAGCCAGGGCATAGAAAGTTTTCAGCTGCAATTCACATTACAAAATATGATTATTATGACTTTAAACTTTCGATTTTACAGATGAATTACTTTCTCTGATTAAATTGCTTATTTGTTTTACAATAAATTTACATTCAACTGTGTACTACGTTCACATGGTTGTTAGTCCGTAAATGTAACGCTGTCCGAGTGGTGGACATCAGGATGAACCATTAACTTCTTTAAGTTACTGTAAGTTCAACAACTTTAAATGAGAAAGGAGACACAGTATGTTTCACTGTTTAGGTTTATATTAGATAAGGCATTTAAAACAACTTACAAATATCTAGTGCAATTATATAAAGCAAATAAGGATTTCAGCAACATTACCCCAATAAATAACTTGTATGAATACAAATAACAAAAGAAAGAAAAACTAGTTTCTGGTTAAACAAATTAATCTATAATTTCAGGGCAAAATTCAGTTTGTAAATGTATTCACTACATATGAAGTTTCCTTCAATGAAAATAATACCTGAAAATGTAGGTGTATGATTTACGGATTGTGTTCCATGTAATGTCTCAAGTTCTTAATCCATAGATTTAGTTATAATTTTCATATGTAACCAGTTACCTTATCTTTCTTTTTCAGAAGGTCTACAGTCAATAAATAAGAACATCACGTGCGAGTAAATGTCCTCCTAAAATTATCTGGAACTGATGCCTCTTTAATTTATGTGTAAAATACACTATTATTAGATATTATATTTGTTGGCCAACTTTTGGTAAGTACAATACTAAAAGAGCTTGTGAGAACATCTGAAAAGAAGTGATTAAGGTGTTAAAACGTACTGAGAAACTTACATTATATGTACATTACATGGTCAAAAGTACGCTGACACCTGACCATCACACCCATATGTTCTTGTTGAAAATCTCATTTCAAAACCATGGGCATTAATATTGAGGTGATCCTTCCCTTGCTGCTATAACAGCGTATATTCTAATGGAAAGGCTGTTTGCTAAATTTTGGAAAAAGGTTGCAAGGATTTACTCCTATTTAGCCCCAAGAGTATTAGTGATGTCCGTCACTGGTGGCAGGCGAGAAAGCCTGACTCGCAGTAGGCGTTCTAATTCATCTTAAAGGTGTTCGATGGGGTTGAGGTTAGGGCTCTTTGCAGGCCAGTCAAGTTCTTCCACACCAACCGCGGCAAACCTCGTTTTGTGCACAGAGGCATTGTCAAGATACAACAAAAAACATCCTTCCCCAAACTGTTGCCACAAAGTTAGAAACACAATTCTCTAGAATGCCATTGTATGCTGAAGCACTAAAAATTCCCTTCACTGGAACTAAAGAGCCTAGCCTAAACCATAAAAAACAGCCCCATACCATTATTCCTCCTTATCAAAAATTTTACAACTGCCAATATGCATTCAAGCAGGTAGCGTTCTCCTGGCATCCGTAAAACCCAGATTCATCCATCAGACTGCCAAATAGTCAACACTCCAGAAAACGCGTTTCCACTACTCCATAGTCCAAAGGTGGTGTGCTTTACACCACTCCAGCCAACGCTTGGCATTGCACATTGTAATATTAGGTTTGTGTGAGGCTTCTCGCCCATGAAAACACATTTAATAAGGCTCCCAGCGAACAGTTTTTGTGCTGACGTTCCTTTCAGAGGCAGTTTGGAGCTCGGTAGTGAGTATTGCAATTGTGGACAGACGATTTTTACATGTTACGCGTTTCGTCACTCAGTGGTCCCGTTCTGTGATTTTGTGTGGCCTACCGCTTCGTGGCTGAGTTATTATTGCTTCTAAACGTTTCCACTTCACAATAACAGCACTTACAGTTGACCGGGGGAGCTCTATCAAGGTAAAACTTTGACAAACTGACTTGTTAAAAAGGTGGCATCCTATGACAGTGCCACGTTGAAAGTCATTGAGTTTTTCAGTAGGACCCATTCTTCTGCCAATGTTTATCTATAAAGATTGCATGGCTGTATGCTTGATTTTATGTATCTGTTAGCAATGGGTGTAGCTGAAATAGCCGAAACCACTAATCAGAAGAGATGGTCTTGAAGTGTATTTTTGTTTCTCATGTAATATTTGTACATCACACAGTTATTTCATTATGATTAAAAAGACATATCTTAGTAGGGTTTTTTTTGCGGTATATGTAAGTTTCATACAAAACCTTTTCATTGTATTCGGGCTTTTCAGACAAAAGAGCAAATGCTGTAAGGGTTCCTTGTGAGTGACCTATATAGTAAAGCTGACTTTCTCCAGTTTTGTTCAAAACAAAATCAATCATAGCTGGCAAATCATAAAGGGCCATTTCATCAAAACTAGAAAACGAAAATAACAATTTTAGCAAACTTTGTCCTGGATTAGTTATTAACTAAATACAGATGCACGTAAAAATTCCAGCGTAACGAATGTACATTAGCCTAAACATTTTTAATTTTACTGTTTTATACACGTTTTAAATTAATATAATAAACAACCTACGCTTAGCGTTTTATACACTTCTACTTCCATAAAACAAAGACACAATCAGAATGCAATACTTTAACTCGCTTTAACAGAATATTCACTTTTAATATTTCCTGAGAAAGAATAACAAAGGAAGGAAACAGCGGGTAACTGAATAAACAATTGTAAGCCTGATTTTAATCTATGCACGTAAATAACATTTTCAAAAGGATAAATGTTAAAGATATTTGTTCTATATTTTACTTCAATATGTATTTAAAACCAGCTAATATTTGTAATCTTTATTCCTTCAAATACTTACCTGAACTCCCAAAATTCATTGGAATCAGTGGAGTACTTAACATGTTTACGTGAGTAAGTGTTTCCTCTAAAGTTTCCCAGCCATACATCAAAACCAGCATCAGCTAAGATATAACCTGTTTAAAGTTGACAGCAAAAAGACGAATATTAATTTTTTATTATTTATAACTAAAATAAGTATTGCTATGCATACTTTACATAAATACACGAGTTATATTTACAGGTATGAGGGCCTGGCATGGCCAAACGCGTAAGGCGTGCGACTCGTAATTCGAAGGTCGCGGGTTCGCGCCCGCTTCGCGCTAAACATGCTCGCCCTCCCAGCCGTGGGGGCGTATAATGTGACGGTCAATCCCATTATTCGTTGGTGAAACAGTAGCCCAAGAGTTGGCGGTGGGTGTTGTGGCTAGCTGCCTTCCCTCTAGTCTTACACTGCTAAATTAGGGGCGGCTAGCACAGATAGCACTCGAGTAGCTTTGTGCGAAATTCCAAAAACAAACAAACAATACATGTATGATAAAATGTAATAAGAAATTGTGAAGTACTTTTCTTCCATTTCTGGAGAATGTTTTTTATTATTATTTTTATATATATTGGGTGTGTTTTTAAGTGCAAACGTATCAGGATCTGTAAAGAAAAATTTCAGGACTTTCCAAGACCAAACAATGCTTTCCAAATTTATAATTTACGTATTTTAACAGAAAGTAGGCTTAACCAAAGTTAACAACAAGTAACTAATGTTTTATTGTATTCTGTAAAAACAAAACCGCAATAATAAATGTACAAAACTTTTAAATGTCGATATACAACCATGCTAGACTGAACTTGCCCTTCTCTGTAATACTATGATTAACACCTAAGGTTCCAAAATATATACATGTATGTACATGATTAAATAAAAAAAAATTACGAAACAAGACGTTAAACTAAATTTTAAAAGGCCACGTATGACTAAACAAAGAACTAACAATTTACTAGCTACTTACAAACAAATATTGTATGTGTTTCACTTCGCTTTACAGGTTACTTCTTCAATACAAGTATTGTTAACCAACAAGCCAACTAAACTCACACAGGTTTTATACGCTGATTAATTACACTGGCTCTTATCTAAATATATAATATGTTCCTTTATTAATTCATTCTACATTTTGCTAGATAAATATATTTTTATTACATGTTAACTCACTGTTAATTTATTTATATAGTTGTTCATTTAAGTACATAGCCAGATGGTGAAGGCACTACCCTCGTAATCTGAGGGACCTGTATTCAAATCTCCATCACATCAAATATTCTCGCCCTTTCAGCCGTGAGGGCATTATAATGCTACGGTCAATCCCATTATTCGTTGCTAAAAGAGTAGTTCAAGAGTTGACGGTGGGTGGTAATGACTAGTTGCCTTTTCTCTAGTCTTACACTGCTAAATTAGGAACGGCTAGGGTAGATAGCCTTGGGTAGTTTTATGCGAGATTCAAAACAAACCAAATTCTCATTACAACATAGATGGGGATGCAACATTTAGATATCATCTTAGCAAACGCAGCCTTACAGAAACTGTCGTCTAGAAGAATATTTTGTTTGAGTAATAAAAATATTATATATTCCGAAAATAATAAATGAACAAAATTAGCTTTAGAATGAAGTAAACAGCTTTCTCGATCATGCCTTATATGAAACCTATACATATATCATAAGTTCATATTCATTACTGTGATATTACAAGAAGACAAAAACATATGCTATGTTTCAAATACCACCACATTATTACTGAAACAACTTAGTGTGCACATAAACATTTGAAAATGTTTCTTACACAATTTCATTTCATTGTTTTTAAAATTATTTTTGAAGTTCCAGTTGACAAAGAACTTTTCCAAAAATTGTAAGTTTTCGTATATGATAGCATACTTAAATTACATTGAAAGCAACAACTGTTTTCAACACTTTGATTTGTTGTCAAGAGTGCTGTCATGTGTGGCATGTTAATCTCAAACAAAATTAGGAACTAGATTTTAAGAATTTTATTCATTTTAAAACCGAAAGAAATCTAATAAATCTAATAGGATTAACAAAATACCTCATAATACTGTATTTATCGTCATGATTGTCCATTAGAAGTAAACATTGCAAAATATTTAGTATTAAAGCTCAAAATATTCCTCACTAGATAAATCTGTATAAATAATGGTTGATATAATTAGATATAAGCTGACGGACTGTATTTAACAGTGATGTTTTTGTTGTTACCTTTAGCACAAAACGACGTAATAGGCTATTTTTCTGTGCTGTGTCCACCACAGGTGCTGAAACCTGTGTTTTAGCGTTATAAGCCTTCATACTTAACGCTGTTTTTTGTTTTAGTACTTTTTTTAAAATTCTCGCAAAGCTAAGAGGGTTATCTGTGCTATCCATCCTTAATTTAGCAGTGTAAGACTAGAGGGAAGGCAGCTAGTCATCACCACTCACCACCAACTCTTGGGCTACTCTTTTACCAACGAATAGTAGGATTGAGCATATATTGTAACGCCCCACGGCTGAAAAGACGAGCGTATTTGGTGTGACGGAGATTCGAATCCTCGATCCTATGATTACGAGTCGAATGCCTTAACCACCGGGCCATACCGGACTCCACTTAACGCTGATCCATTCGCCGGGCAGCACAACTATATGTCTATTTAATACAAAGCTGTTTTTGTTTTTTGGTTTTTTTTTAATTTCGCACAAAGCTACTCAAGGGCTATCTGTGCTAGCCGTCCCTAATTTAGCAGTGTAAGACTAGAGGGAAGGCAGCTAGTCATCACCACCCACCGCCAACTCTTGGGCTACTCTTTTACCAACGAATAGTGGGATTGACCGTCACATTATACACCCTCACTGCTGGGAGGGCGAGCATGTTTAGCGCGACGCGGGCGCGAACCCGCGACCCTCGGATTACGAGTGCACGCCTTAACGCGCTCGGCCATGCCAGGCCTCATAATACGAAGCAGATAGCTTGTTTACTGATTCTGTTATCCTATTATTATTTGTACTTGCATGAATTTCTCTCTCGGTTTAGTAATGAATAATACTACTTGTGCATTGTAGGCATAACTGATGACGAACGTAGGCTAAAAGTGCTATTAATTATTTTTGGAGTGTTCATGGAAAAGAAAGAAATAAAAAAAATAGTAAGTATCTTTTGTTTTCACCCTATCAACAATTTCATGGTTTTAGATTTCCTATAAACAAGGCTTGAGCTTATTTTACGTTAAAATAGGAATTTTTTCAGCAACAGTAATGTGACGGAAAATCATTGTTCATGACCTGTTCCCGAGTAGTAAGCGTTTATTCTTTATCTTATAAACCACATATTCCAAGGATTTGTTTTCACTTAAACTAGGGGAAGGTAGGAAAAATGGATTAATAGCTCAAGGATTTTCCAAAACCTTATAATAAAAACCATTGATTTTCGAAGATATCCAGTTTGAAAATTATGTTAACGATATTTATAACTTTCCAGGATTTTCATGACCTGTGTGAACTCTGAAATATGGACAAATGATTTTCGTTAGTCTCTAATCTTAACCAATGCATTACCAAAAATAATTGTAAAATATTAACGATTAGCCCTAAATTTGGGGTCTTAAGGATATGAAACATTACTAAAAATCAATGTTAAATATTAATGATTAACCCTAAGTTTGATGATATGATATATTACCCTTGAAATGTTTGTCATTTCATTATTATCAAAAGTTTGTTTTGTTGTACTTTGTTCTTTGCACTAGACTGTTCTCTTGATAAAACGTATTATCAAATATTACAAGTACAATAATTGATTGAGGCGTACAGGTATTTATCAGGTTTAGTACAATCATAGTAGTGACAGATGTTACTAAAGTATCGACTTTAAGTTGCATCAATAAACTGGAAATATATATATTTATATATACAGAAGTACTTATCAAAATATTTATAAACATGTAGAAAATAGTTATTTGCATAAACTAAGCCAAAACGAAGAATAATATAATTTGCACTTAATCATCTGTAATGTTATGTCTTACACACAGGCCAGAAGTTAATTTTCCGATCATGAACATTCCCAAATTACAGTTTGAAAGTACAAGAAAGACCTTTTTGAATAGATTATGTCAAGTTGAGAACATGGATTTTGATATTTGTA
Organism: Carcinoscorpius rotundicauda; assembly: GCA_011833715.1. Taxonomy (NCBI): domain Eukaryota; kingdom Metazoa; phylum Arthropoda; class Merostomata; order Xiphosura; family Limulidae; genus Carcinoscorpius; species Carcinoscorpius rotundicauda. Next base: position 58,534,647 of record CM022395.1, read on the forward strand.
CCATAAGTGAGTCTTAAGATCAAACTCGTTAGAGTATTTAAACTACTGTACACCAGCTGTTTTAAGACAGTTCCTTACTGTACAATAAACAGTGATGACAACTTAGCACACGGTAAAGTAGTGATAATGCTTTTCAGATTACTAATAATAAGGTGTGACAGATGAAAAGTGGCTCAGAAGAGGTAGATCTCTGAGGTCCTTTCTTTTCTCAAAGAGATTATAAGATATTCCTGAAATAAAATTATATCAAATTCGCTGCAAAAACAAGGATTGTATATTCCACACTTCGACACTAAAGATGTAGTAATAAACTGATATATTTTTCATTTATCTATTTACTCTGGTATTATTCATTATTGTTAACACGGACTGCCTACTCTGACTCAGTCTCACAAGTGACATAATGGTATTATAATTTACCAAGACCACACAGAACAGTGAACTACCTAAACTTTCAGTGGCTGGGTTAACAATCCAATCAGTGGATGAACTCAGCAGTCCATGTTGCAGAAATACTACTTGTCGTGGAGAGTCTGAATCTTTAAAAGTTTTTATTCCATTAGGAATGCGCTGCACACCTAAGATGTAACCATCAGATGTTTGTACGTTGTATTCTTCGACTGGATATCCTTTGCTTCTTATAATCTGGGACTACATAGATATATAAAATAATTCAACAATGTTATTCCACACAAGTTTGAAAGATATCATGTAAGATTTTACAAAAAGTTCAAATGACAAAAGTTTTGTTATATATTTAAACGTGTAAGGCTTACTAAACCCACATGAAAAATGATAACTTAATCTGAAAATTGAATTATTAAAACTAATTTATTTCGTGTGCTTTATAAATACAATACTACAAAAAATTGCTTTTAAATTTTTGTGCAAAAGAAATTTCTTTTCATCTGCACGTAAGTTAAACATGAAGTTTATTTATGGAATTAACGTAAAATTTACTTGAAAATGGCCATCACCTTTATTGTTCACTCAAGAGGTGTTTACTTGATATTTAATTGGCCCAGCATGACGAGGTGGGTTAAGGCGTTCGGTTCCGTAATCTGAAGGTCGCTGGTTCGAATCCCCATCGCACCAAATATGCTCACCTTTTCAGTCGTGGAGGCATTATAATGTCACGGTCAATCCCATTATTCGTTGATAAAAAAATGGCCAAAGAGTTGGTAGTGGGTGGTGATGACTAGCCGCCTTCCCACTGCTAAATTATAAGCGGCTAGCGCAGATAGCCCTTAAGTAGCTTTACGCGAAATTCAAACCAAACCATATAATTTACTTCCCCCCATCAGTGGCACATTGGTATTTCTTTGGACTTATACTTCTATAAATTTGTCGGTTTTCGATACTTGTGGTAAGCACAGCATTGATAACCATTTATGTAGCTTTGTGCTTAATAACAAACAAACATATTTACTTTTTAACCAAACTTCAGTCAATACCTCCTCCTCAGGTAATTTTTTTAACTTTTAATTTAGGTTTTGTTCTATTATTATTATTTTAAAATACAATCTTAGCTACTTTAATTTCAGTTTTTTCTTGTGAATTCTAATACTTTATTACCTCCAGCGGCTCAACATAGGCTTAGAACGATAAACAGCGAATTTGTATTGAAATTACATTTTTAGTGTTCTAAGCACAGCATACATGGTTCGTTATGTAACTTATGCTTAACAACCAAACATACAATAAAAGTCACTAACTAATAATTTATAATTTATTGCATAAACGTTAAAATCTGTCGAAGTATCAGAAACTAATAAGCCTAAAACTTGAAATATAATTACGTAAACTGGAAATTTGTTTCCCTTAATCTTCTTAATTCGTTGATCTTGGATTAAAACGCAGAGTGTTGTAAAAGTAGTATTTCGGATCTCCATTATATACCCCACGAACTCCGGTAATCGTCGAAACGGTTTCATGAAATAAAGTTGTCATCTAGACGTGTTAATTTATCCTTTATAGCTGAATTTTTCATGCTTATCTATGTAGTCGCACTAGGAAACTGTGTGTGGTTAAACCAATAAATTAATGTATTTTTTATGATGAAACAACGAGGTTTTGTTGTGACCAGAAAAAATACAAAAGGATATTGTTAAAAAAGTTTTAATGACTTTTTACTTATAAAATGGATAGCTTACCACATTTCTGAACATATCGGGATCTACTTGTGATGCAAACTTCTTGGCAGAATGTAAACCAAAACTAGCATTCAAAAAGGTTATCAGAAGTAGGAGGGAAAACATGTTGCTGCCTTTCTTGATTATCTTCACTGTCTCATTGCCGACTAATGAAACGAAAATGCATTATTGTTTACACGATTTCCTTGTAGTGACATCTAGTGTACTATATATGAGTCCAATATACTATAGTTTAAAAAATCTTTCTTTCTGCTTAAAGTTTGTCACTACCGTTAATTTACTTTATTTACTTAGATGTTAATTAAATAAAAAAAAGAATATGTTTATCAATGATAATGGATTAGGGACAGGTGACGTCAAAAACGGCCCAAAATTATGTGCGATATAATTACACTAAATATAAAAGGCTGGACTACATACCAAAATCCGAACCCATTTTGGAATAGATTTATTTATTTATTTTTAGTAGTTTGCGCACATCTCTGATTTAAAATAGACGTGAGTCTCAGTATCAAAAGAAATTCAAAAGTGTCAGTTTGGTTTAATCAGAAAATCTGAAGAAAATAATTACATGTAGATGTCGCTGTCGAAACAGAACAACCTTCGAAAAATTATGAAGGACACTAAAATGGGTTAGCATTTTTCGGTGCAGGAAAATTAAAAACACATTTATATCTTACGAAGATAATAAATAAATAATTTTAAATGTTGTATTATGAAAATATTAAAACTGTATTACCTGGCTTATCATGAAAAATATACCAAAATCAAAGTATCAGATTTATTTTTATAATGTATTGTTAGTCATGAGCCACTCATCTTGTCTGCTGATGTTATTGTTCACTTAAGACAATAAAGTTTGCTCTTACTTTACATACGTTAAGAAAGTGTTCGATGAAACCATTTGTGACTTCTCTCCTAAGGAAGAATTCTTGACGACCACACAAAATACTGACAGTTCAATAATTACAGTGTTCACCGTATTTTCTTTTAATGAAGTATATATTTCTTTATTTATCTAAATACCAATATTTCTAGGTAAGCTGTATCATACAGGTATGGGTACACCAGACAGTTATTTAGAGATAAAATGATATTATTGTTTTAAAAAAATTCTTTATAGTCGGAGAGATGGCGCCATGGAACTGGTTTGTTTGTTTTAGAACAAAGCCACATTGGACTATCTGTTGTATTCACCGCGAGAAATATGCCTAATTTTAGCGTCTTAAGTCTCTAGTCTAACCGCTGTTTCACTGACGGACGGTGTTAGTTTAAATATGTTCAATAAACGTTTCCCAATTAGCTTTATTTGATTCTATACATTCATCTATACTGATGACTTAACGTATATAAACCTACGAAAATGACTTAAACTGTCAAGTTTAAGGTATAGGCCGAATTCTTTACAGTAGGTGTCTGTGAGTTGTTGGCGATAAATTTAAACAATGAAAAAACATCAAATACTCTACTCGTTTTAAAATAATACATAAAAACAAGTTAAACATGTATACAATTCCTCATTAGACTTTTAGACATTAAAGTTGTATTCAAAGCTTTAAATTGGTGTTTCCTTTTCAACAAACTCCACACAGACTAGTTCAAATACTTTAGAACAACTGTTAAGATGAATTATTCCTATTGCTTTGTTATTACAGCACAGTCTGTGATGATTTCATTTTAGAAATCGCTACTGTACATTCTTTATGGTTAAACTCACAATCACATAGTTTAGATCTATGTCACTATTACTCAAACTACACTTTGGGCACACTACGAGATATTATGATACAAAAATAATCAATTAAAACAACGAGAAAAACATAGAAGATTTTAATAACGTGACGCCATAATATAGTGACCGCCAATCCTTAAATAGTGAACCACATAGTCTCAAAATGTAACTAAATTTAACACATACGCTATTTAAACTATTTAAATTATAATAGTCGTATTAAACTTAAACAGCCATACATATCTTACTTAACTAACAAATTAATAATAATTAAACTTCACTGCCTCAGTTTAATTCACACATTAACAATTTATGTTTATTTTATAGATGACATATATAGATATGTACAGTTACTAGACAATTATTATGTCACATCCTAGCCGTCCTAATGAGCTCCGGTACCTGGCGAAATGTCTCTATGACATTGGGTATTTCAGACAGAGTGTTATTGACACATAATTGCATGTCCTTCTTTACTTCATTAAGCTTTTGTTATTATTTGTGTAGTTTTTCTTTCTTCGATACTGTTGTTTGATTAGTACGGAAACTATAACATTTAGCTCGCTCATTCGCCAGTTCTACTGAATAATAAGTAAAGTTAAGTCAAGTAAAAGATAAATGAGTAAATGATAATAAAAGTAGTAATAAATAAATAACTTATGTTAAAATATAAACAAAATTGTGTAATTAAACCTAACACCATTTCTGGTTCTACGCTGGTACAGCGGTAAATCTCCGGATTTACAACGCTAAAATCAGCCATTCGATTTCCCTAGGTGGACTCAACAGATAGTCCGATGTGGCTTTGCTATGAGAAAAACATATACACACTATTTCTGAATAGTAAATGGCTTAAGTAAAGAAATATAATAATTACATTTCACTTACTTAAATCTAGTTTGTACCATGACAGTTGTTCATAGAACTGATGATATAAATACCACACAGACAACTGTTATGTCTGCAGTATCCTAGACCGGCACGATTAGGCTTAGTATCTTGGGAAAAGGCCTTAAGGGCATTGACATAACAGATATAATGTAGTTGACATATTATGGCATATCCTTCTCCCCTTTCAGTCGTAAATTCATAGAATACAATCATAGAATGATATTGTCAAAATGTTTAAAAATCTTAGCATTATTCGGTTGTGATGACAATGTTTAAATAATGTTTTAAAGACAAAAAATAAAGTTTGAAAGATCATAGTGCTTAAAGACTTGATGATTCCCTGTCGATACTCTCAAACCCCAGTGAAGAAACTATTGATAATTCGAGAGCAAAATACTAAATATCATCATTATAACACTGCTATGCAGTGTTGACCTCGAAAAGCAGCTGTTGGAAAATTTGAGAGTTACGGAACTAATAACGACAATTTCTCAACAAGAAACCTCGAATTACAAGTTTCTGTTTATGTTTGCCACAACCTTGAATATTTAGTTAAAACACAGAACACTTCCTCGTTCAATTAAATTTAACTTTTCCTTGATTTTTCTTGCCAAAATAAAATCAATAAGGCATTTTTAGTACAATTTTAATGTACAAAGCTAATCAAAACATTTGAGATTTTGAACCGCACTGTATAATTTATATAAAACAACATCAGTATCAATATATTAATAAATCATAGAAATAAATAATGTTTAGTGTAAAACAAATTAACATTTACAGTTCTATAGAATGTAAACTTTTGTTGATGATACAGCTTGTTTGTCTTTCTTATGTATTAAGTCTATAAATTCGGTTTGCAGCTTGGTATGTATGCATTCCAGCTGCCTCTATCCGTAGCCCCCAGTGACTCAGCGGTATGTCTGTAGACTTACAACGCTAAAAACCAGGTTTTGATACCCATGGTGGGCAGAGCCCTTTGTGTAACTTTGTGCTTAATTCAAAACAACTTTTTCCGTAGTTCTGGAAATATCGGATTCAAACTAGTTAGACAAACTTGAGGTAGCTGTTTTATAAAGAAAAAACCAGAAGATAAACCGAAAGTTTATAGGCAGTTAAGCCAGTTGTTTAGACAAATTTTATGTATAAATAACTGCTGAAGGACCATTTTCCATTCGAATTTCATAATAAATTCTTCGAAATACTACACAGGTCCAAGAAGTTTAGACAAACTACTGATCGTATAATTTGATTTACTGAAACAATTATAAAAAGTCTCAATAAAGACCATTGCATAGTAGCATGCTTCCTCGATGTCGAAGAAACATTTCACAGTATAGGAAGTAACAACGTTCGATTCCAAATATTCTAAGTAGAAGTACTGAGTTGTATTATCCGATGAATTTTCCACGTTTTGGACAACACAATTCAGAATATTTTATTACTCAGACAGATGTTCCTCCAGGAATGGATGTATAGTCCTGTTGTGTTGGCAACAATCTAATTCTGGACAAATATTAATGTATTTAATCCCAATTCGCAACGGATATATTATTTTAATATCTATATTTGTTTCAGTTTAATATATATTTATATGAATTGTGTGCAATTTATGTGTCAAATGTGTATTGTGCAAGTCCCAGCTGTTCTCTAAATTCAGATAAAAATCTTACTTGGAGCTGTGTGTGGGTGTTTTCTTTGTGTATAATTATTTCAACAGGTTTTGGAGGAAATTTGTTGATGTTAATGAAGTGTTGCTTTATTTTGTTAATTTCATCATTAATTTTATCAGGTGAACAAGTTTTGTGGCTGTGTTTATTTTAGTTTTTAATATGTTGAGTTTTTGTTTTATTTCATGTGCTGAGTCCCAGGGAATGTACAGGGTGTTCGTAAAGTCACTGTGCAGTTTTGTCTGTTAGCAAATATATAAGTGCACAGTGAGTTTCCAAACACCCTATATAATTCAGTATTGGTGATTTTTCTATGGATTTCTGTTTTGAATTGTGTGTCGGTTTTTATTATGTTGAAGTTAAGAAATGCTGTTTGGTTAGTTTTTCTTCCTGTTCACAGGTGAACTTAATGTTGGGGTGAATTAAGTTAACGTGATTAAGAAAAAAATTAAGTGTGTTTTTATAGATGTGAATCTAGCAATTGTATCATCAACATATCTGTACCAGTATAGTGGTGGGTGTAAGGCTGAATTGATCGCTTGTGATTCAATCTGTGTCATAAAAATGTTAGTTAGAACTGTGACACGGGATTCCCTAGACTTAGCCGAGTTATTTGTAGGCAGTTTATATGTTTATCGAGGTTATAGTTGAATCACTCATCGGTCGACATCATGGGTCATAGTGGGCAATCAGGTCTGTGAGTTTTGGGGGTGCCGTATAATTGTGATGTGCGTGATTCGGTCTTTCTTAGGTAATAATAATTTTTTTTTCGGAGATTGTGTTGTTTTTTCGTCATTTGTAGTAGTATTTTGTTTAATTGATTTTCATGTGTTTTTTTTTGGATTTGTGTTTATTAAATTTGTTTGTATTTGACAATACGTTGTTCATGTTTTTCATGTATTCATTTGTGTTAATTATAACTATAGCATTGCCTTTATCTGCTTGTAGAATTTTGATGTTGTTGTCTTGTTTTAAATTGTTCATACTAACTCATATCTTTTTATCGTCATACAGATTCATTATACCTCACTTCTTCTTTTCTTCATTGACTTCACGTACGAGATTCTCGGTAATTTTCACATTACTTCAAGTATGATACTCACAGAATGGCATAGAGTATCATTAGTGTCTACTAATGAACAACACTAGCATACCCTAAATACTGTATTCATGTAATCGATAATGTTTATTGGAAGTGTGTGTGTGTTTTCATATAGCAAAGCCACAACGGGCTATCTGTTGACTCCACCTAGAGGAATCGACCCCCTGATTTTAGCGTTGTAAATCCATAGACTTACCGCTGTACCAGGAGAGGGACATTACAGGAAGCAGTCACCGTTTCGTTCGGCCCTGGTCGTACTTAATAGAAGTTTACCTAATGTTAAGACAATGACAAATAGACAATAAATTTCATTGTTTGTAATTCGAAATATTCCGCTTTATTATAGAAATCCTGCATTTTAAAAAAATACTCTAACAATTAAGACAATAGTTTGACCATAAATGTTTTGCGGGTTTCTGCTAGACTAAAAAATAACATTTTTATAATTGTTAATTATAAATACAAATGATTATTTTAAGATGTGTTTTATTTTAAATATAATTATAAAGTACACCACCGGTTGACATAAGTAACAACCAATGAAATGCACTCAACAAAACAATCCCTTTAGTGCGTTAAGAAAGTAATATGCATCAAACGCCTTTCAGCCAGAAGGTTAATAAATTTAAACAACTATTTCTGTGTGAACATCATATTAGCTCTTCACAGGAATTGTTCAGTTGTGAATATTATCTAACCTTAACCCTTCCACCATTTCTATTCTAGGACGTTACCCTTTATTTATTACAGAAAGTTAAGTAGCCTGACGTTGTAACCGCTTTAGTATTTTTATTATATCCTGTAGTCCAATTTAGGCTTTAACTTTTAAAGCCTTTTAAACTTTTTTAACTTTTAAAAACGTGAGTTACGGTTCAGACTTTTGATGCTCGTGAGAATATTTTTGTAATAAATTTTGAAAAAAGATTGTGATTATAAACTCAAATTTTACGACCTAAAATTGCTCACATCCGGGGAATTTGCGCTTACCCAAATTGCTTCGCAGTAATTAATCCCAAAAGCAAAATCTTATTGAAGAACAGTTTGTAAAAGAAACGTCTTGTATTATTATTATTATTTTGATTTTTCTGTGCGTTCCTCTGATTCTTCTGTAGTTGTAGATGGCGTTTCTGTAGTGGTGTGCAAGGATGAAGAGTCGGGCTCGTAAGGAAAATTGTATGCGGAAAGATGATACGGAAACAGCTGATGGTCGATAAGTGGACCTCCTTTCACATTGGAGCCATTGTTCTCTTTCAGTGCAGACGCTGTTAGCTGCTGTCCATATTCACTGGTTATCTTCACATCAGCGGAATTCCTACTGGCAGTTCCAGGCTCGTTAGTTTTTATAATAGCTCGGAAACCGTCGGCATCAGCGACGTATTCCACCTTGCGGTACATACCAGAAGCATCTGTATACCCATAAGATCCTTTGACAGCTCTATCACCTGTAGTTTCTTCTTTGCGAAACTGAATCGTACCATACTCGTCTTTAATTTGGTATCCATAAACGTAACGTTGGACTGAATTCTGTAAATAATGATCATTCAAGTGATACTGTTGTTAAATAGAAAACATGTAGAAAGGAAAACCGCAATAAACGTTATGAAATAAAACAATGGGTCACAACGTTTGTTTAGAAACAGTCTTGAAAGGGAAAAGCTAAAAGGAGGCAGAAACACAATTTGTTCAGATTGCACTTTTCGTAATTTTTGTTTCTGTTTTTTTTTCAGCTACCGAATTTGGTTTCAGTTAATTTTCTTTTAACAAGTTATGTAAAACAGATTCTGACTAGTTAACCTTCTACTTTATGTAGAATTATATTAATATTAGTGTTTACTAAAAGCAGGCATGGCCAAGTGTGTTAAGGCGTTCAACTCGTAATCCGAGGGTCGCGGGTTTGAATCTCGGTTCGCACCAAACATGCTCGCCCTGTAAGCCGTGAAAACGTTATAATGAGACGGTCAATCCCATTATTCGTTGGTAAAAGAGTAGCCCAAGAGTTGGCGGTGGGTGGTAATGACTAGCTGCCTTCCCTCTAGTCTTACACTGCTAAATTAGGGGCGGCTAGCGCAGATAGCCCTCGAGTAGCTTTGCGCGAAATTCAAAAACAAACGAATAGCAAGGTTTTGATGTCTTGCCCTTCACCAGTATGGTAGAAATTCATCCAGTCCCTCATTATGATGTTACTCACAGAAACAGCAATTTTTCACTATAATGTATAATATTTTCCTGATCTGAATCTGCAAGGAGTGAGAAATTTTTGTTTGGTTTAGAATTTTAAAGGAAATCTACATAAATAGTTAACGCACATAGCCATTCATTGTTATGAACTGATGGTCTACAGAAAAGTTAGCTAGTCAATAGCACTCACCACTAATTCGTAAGCTTCACTTTTTTTAACTAATTGGTGGAATTTGACCATTATTCTCATAGCATGGCCATAACTCCAAAGTGTGGAGCACGTTTTTACGGATTGAGCCCTCGGATTCACAGTTCAAAATTAGTAATGATTATATAGTAAAATAAAATCCCAATATTTTACATCTTAAGAGAAACTCTTATACCCTACGTTTTTAATCTAGGCATTTCTAGAAGTTAGCGTTCAGTAAGATAAAGTTGGCACAACATGATGTGTCTGGTATTAATATCTATAGATTTACGAATCTGCAAAACAGTTAGTGTGGAGAAAAGACTAACATTAGTGGATTATTCAGTCAGTTTATGTATTTCTGTCAACCAGCTAGTGAGTTTTATTTTTCAATGAAGGAAAAGGTATATAAAACTAACAAGTATAATTTTAGGTTTAAATCTCATCCTCACACGTGCTCAATCTGCAAGGTGCTGGCAGTTTATAATTTGACGTTATCCCCACTATTCGTTGGTAAAGAGAAGTCCAAGGTGTTGGCGGTGGGTGGTGGTAACTAGCTGTCTTTCTTCTAGTTTAACACTCTGAAATTAGGGACAGCTAGCGCAGATAACACTCGATTAGCTATGCGAAAAATCCAATAAACAAACATGCTAACGAATCTAACTTATGTTGGATGTTGTTTATTTATAAAATTAACTTAGCAGTGAAAGTTGGTCGTATTAAAGTTGAAACTTGAAGTATGGGTGTTTAAAAGGTGTGTATTATCATTGAATGGTTTGGACTTCCAATTATTCTTTGTACTAAATAATCCAAAACGATCCGCTAAACAATAAAAAATACATTAATGAGACTGTTTCCAACTCAACCTGTGAAAAATATACTGATGACGTAATTGTTTTTAAGGTTATATGTTGCAAATTTAAAAAAACAAAACTCAAATTTAGCATCCAGAAATATCATTAAGTTTAGATTTTAGATTTTCGCTCTAAAATCCAGATCCTACAAAACATAAGAATAAGAATGGGAAGTGTTGAAGTTATTGCTAAAAAAAAACGTTTTGTGGAATAAAAGAAATCACCCATATTTTGTGTCTTAATGATATTTATAAGAAATGTTATTTATTTATTATTAAGTCTTTGTTTAAGATTTTTCCATTCTAAAACTTATAAAGCTGATGATTTTAGTGAATGAAGAGTTGGAATTATTTATGGTGAGTGTAAATAAATGTACACTGTAGAGTAAAGAGAACCTTCAAAATGAGTGAAGTTCTGGAAACTAATAATTAATGGTCATGTGGTTGTTCTAAAAGTAGTTTGTTTTATTGGTTACAACCGAGATCCTGTAAAAGTTACTGAAAAAAGCTCAAAATCGCTTTTGTGAGTAAATTTCGCAGAGTGAAAGAGTGTTTGCAATCTAACGTATGAAGATCGTTCTAAGAAACGTTATTAACGACTAAGTGTTTTATACTTGGTTTTCAATAAATTCTTGAACCTACTGGAAATTTTGGGTGAAGATAAAATGTTTGTTTTTTTAATTTTGCGCAAAGCTACAAGAAGGCTATCTGCGCTAGCCTTCCCTAATTTAGCAGTGTAAAACTAGAGGGAAGGCAGCTAGTAATTACCGCCCATCGCCAACTCTTGGGCTACTCTTTTACCAACGAATAGTGGGATTGTACGTCACATTATAATGCCCCCTCGAGTCAAAGCGCGAGCATACTTGGTGCGACAGGGATTCAAACCCGCGACCCTCAGATTAGGAGTTGAACACCTTAACCCACCTGGCCATGTCGGGCCGTGAGGGTGAAATGAAGAATTATAATCATTTTGTGGGTTGTTTTGTAGCGCTAAAAGGAAGCAGATAAATCCGATGTCTGAAGAAAATTTGTAAGAATGTAAGTGCAATGTGAAGTTAGAGGGTTAAAAATATTGAAGTGAATGTTTGAAAGGATCTTAAAGTTTTACTTTTCTTAAATAATTATGCATGAAAGGATTAATTAGTCTTTTATTTAATGACAGTACCAGTTAAACTCACGATTCCTTTTAAATTAAGATGACAATATTAATCAGTTTTCTTATATACTTGAAATAAAAATAAAATATTACTGAAAACTTTGTAGAGTTTGAATCATTTCATGTAATCCCATTGTCATAGTTTTCATTACGTAATAACCTGAAAAACAGCTATATTTTTACAAAAACAAAACTTTCCAACTGTGTTTTTTTCTGCTCTATTTATCCATTGGACTTGTGCTCACAGAACATGAGTTATGTGAAACTTTTGGATCACGACCTGTTTAACACGCTACTTAGGTTGCATAATTAACATGTTAACATTTTCTAAACGTTTAGAAAGATGGAAATACAACGGACTTGACAACATTAGTATTGTTACGTAGCTTGCTATAAACAGTATTATCACACTTTTTATCAGGTGTTCACTGAGTGGAAACTGAATTATTGACACAACTTTGACACTACTTAAATGATAAGCATTAGTTGTTACACAGGTAGAACACTAAAACATACAACTGTTTTAATTTGCATATATCTAACAAAACAAATCAACAACATTCAATTTTACGTGTCCCCCGATGGGATAGCTAAAAGTCTACGGATTTACAACGCTAAAATTAGGAAGTTCTATTCCACTCGGTGGATACAGTAGATAGCCCAATGTGGCTTTGCTATAAGAAAAGCTTACATACATACAATATTACGTAACAAGTAACACTACAGTCTGGAGTTGATTTACATTTCAAGCAGTAACAACACGTTTTACATAGTAAGTAATATTACAGTCACAAATTGCTTTACATTAAAAGACCAATAAAGACAGAACTCACATGAGACTGAAGGAGCTTTATCTTCAATAAAAATTCAGATCATAAAACAAGACCCTAAAAACATATACATATATAACGTATCTTAAACGTTTCCCAACAGAATCGTTTATTTTATTATAAAATAAAACTTACTTGTATTTTTGGGTCGAATCTTGGTAGAACGTATGGGAACAAACGATAACCGTAACTAGACTCAGGACACAGGGCAGAGATTAAAACCAGTGCCGTGAAAATATTCAACATACCCTTTAATAAGAAACATCCACACGTATCTCAGTCTCGATTTACAGTTTCTCACTATTAAATTACATATATCGTATATACGTATGTAAATAAGCTTATTTCCTAAAATCTGTACGTATATAAAGTACAAAATATGAAGTAAAATCGTATTTAGTTAAAATTGTTAGATATTTAACAGGCGATTTCTATCTTACCACACGATTATAGCACATCTTATACAACACTGTATAGTTTAACTAGAAGTCACATCCTAATGTGTAAGAAGCATCCATATGATCTGTTTGAAGTACATTTTGTTGGCTACAGCCATAACTTCCATATTAACTTGTGGTAGAAAAGGATTCATACCTTCAATATTTGTGAAAGAAAAAAAAAAGTTTCTCAACTACGTTTAAATACGGCTGTATTTGTCAGCTCTTTAGTTTATTAAAACATACCTTTCTTAGCATACTTTTAGTTGAAAACTCTCCTATGTCAAACTGAATCAGAACCTTAGATTAGCTGACTTGTAAACACAGTAGCCAGTGAAGTAGTCGAACCACTTGTGTTACTCACTCTTAAATATGATCTATAACCTACATCCCCACTTCAGCTATTTTTACTTTCACTGATAACATTAATGATAAAGTAAAGGAATGAACACAAGGAAAAACACTAGTTTCTCGTCCATTCTCTGGGACCACCGTTAGCTTCTTGGAAATTTACTCCAGGATAGTTTGAAAAACTGGAGCTAATTTCCAAAGTGTTTTAAAAGTTTCCATTGCCCTCGGGTTATTGTTTCAAGAGAACTTTCGTCTTTGTTGTAGGTTAAGTTTACACATAAATCTTTTTTTCTTGTTTTCAAGTTCCTTTGTTAAATAATGTGGACTTATGTATGTATGTTAGTAACGCAAAATGAACAACAATATGGGTTTTTAATGCTCACCAGAGTAGATGCAATAATTTTGACTTTTGTGTAAAACGAATAAAATGTCAAGTTCATCCACTATACGTACCAATATAACATTAGAATTTTATTATTATTTCTAAACCTACTGTATAATAAATGATACAGAATATTCTAAGACAAGCTTTACGGATGCTTCTGTTATGATTGAAACTGTAATGTCACAAATTTATATCTAAAGCTAAAATCATATCATAATGAATACTAGTGTTACATTAAGAGTATTATGAATACAACTTTAACTTATGAAGGGCAGATGGTTAAGGCACTCGACTCGTAATGTGAGGGTCGCGGATTCAAATCCCCGTCACCCCAAACGTGCTCGTTCTTTCAGCTGTGAGGCCGCTATAATGTGACGGTCAATCTCACTATTACTTGGTAAAATAGTAGCCCAAGAGTGCGGCGGGTGGTGATGGCTAACGAACTTCCCTCTAGTCTTACATTGTTAAATTAAGGACGGCTAGCGCAGATAGCCCTCGTGTAGCTTTCGGTGAAATTCCAAAACAAAGAAACAAACAATTACTTATGAAATAATAGCATCATCATATTACATCTAGAATTGCAGTAACATTGGTGTTCCTTTTAACATTTGACAATATATTAGTATCATGGATTAATCGTGGTGTATTCTTAAAACTGATATAAGTGTTTAATCATGGATTAAGCATGATTTATTTCTAATGCTAAGATGGGTTTTTAATGTTACTTAAATTTCATTTTTTTTTAGAACTGGGAAATATTTCGCTATGTTAATTGGAAATGTCGCCAGAAAAGAAGGAACAAACAGAGTTTTTTAATAGAAATTTCTGTAGTAAGCACTTGTCATCAGTGTTGTAATAGTAACCTCCTGAAGTAAAATATGTTTATAATATATTTTATTATTTACGTATCCTACACTTTTCATGAAGCAAACAGCAATACCGCTGCTTTTCAGTCCTTCATTACTGGTTATTAATAATTCCCAGTTTTCCCTGTGGAAGAAACATCAACCTTTATTTGAATTAAACCAATTTATGTGCTTATTGTTTTTCTAGTATCGTGTTTATAAATAATTACAAACTGAGCTGATACTTTTCTCAACAATTTATAAAATTGTTATAAAATAACTTATTCCTCATAAGTTTTTGAGTTAAACAGGTTTTCAAGAATACCCAGTAATCCTGAGGTAAACAGACGAAACTAGTTTCTTAAAACAGTATTCATATAATTCACATTTAGTTAAAAATTACATTTTCAACAACAAAATTTCTTTATATATTTTTAAAGTTTTAAGAACTCGTTAGTCTTATAGACACTGAGAGGTTACGGTATGTATCTTTCAAGAAAAGTTAGTCTGCCATACAAAAACTAAATATGTTATCAACACGTGTGATACCGAGGCCATGTTTGTTTGTTTGTGGAATTCTGCGTAAAAATATTCGAGGGCTATCTGCGCTAGGTGTCCTTAATTTTAGCGCAATAAGAAAGAGAGGAGTGCAGCTAGTCAACTCACCGTCAACTCTTAGGTCACTCTTAACCGACAAATAAAGGAATAGACCGTCATATAATAACACACACACGACTCAGTGTTCTAGTATATCCGATGAGGATATTCGAACTTATGATCCTCACACTGCAAGTCTAGCGCCTTAGTCACCATCATTTCACGCCCCGAGGCTACAAATGACAGTGAAATATAGTTTCGTTTCACAACATTCAAATTCTAACTTATGCTTGCAATATCGTGATTTTAGCTTAAGTTAATGAACCACGTTTATTATCTACGAACAATCTTTGAGTCATCACATTTATATAGGGAATATTTTTATTTGAAGAAACTTGTGTATCGTCTGGGTGCTCAGTAGATTTAAGTTTTCATTTGTCACTCATTGGATATTGACAGTTAACACGAGCTTTGTTTTAAAGAAGTCAGCCAATTCCTGGTTGGTTTTTAGTCTTGTAACAAAAAAGTACGTTTGAAAGAGAAAGTGAAACGTGAACATAAGAGGCTGTGAAAGGTGATTCAGACACTCAAACACCATTTCATATGATTCGCGGAAGGACTAAATATAAATAGTATCATGTCATCAAAACCACGAAACATTGTACAACAGTAACTCAACTTTATCTTAAACTACATATTTACAGAGGTATATCTAAAGTCGGTGTTAAGCTATGTACTTACATGATATCTGAAGTCAGAATCAAGCTATGTACTTACAGTAGTATATCTAAAGTCAGCGTCAAACTATGTATTTAAAGTAGTATTTCCAAAATCCATAATGAGCTATATATTCTGTTATTTCTAATGTTTTAAAGTCTGTGGAAAATATTTATTTTAGTGTTATTTATGAAAAGTCCAACACCACGTTTACATATTCAGATTAAAAGACAAATTTCATCTTTATTGTCAAGTTTTACTTTAACTAAAATCGGTAATAATTTTGGAACGAGTTTACTTTTTATCTCTGCTTGTTATTATACTTCCTCGTTAACCCATTTCAAACAACAATGTGATATCCTTACACCAGAACCACCCATTGGAAGTATAGCCTACTTAAAACTACCACACCCAGCCTTTGATATATGAGCTGTTTTTAACATGTAAAAAATATTCGATCAATCTGAAGTGTCAAAAAGTCTCAAGTTTTATACGAAAAGTTATATCAGTAGAAATACATAATACAATCAAGTAAAGTTTAAGCACTTATTTGTACTAACGTTTTCGGGTAGAAATAGCAAGTGTTTTTCGATGTCTTTAATTTTTGGTCGCAGAAGGAGGGAAAAACTGGAGAATTTACTTTTCCTATGGAGCTTTACATAATCATAAAATCAAAACAGCATCAACTATATACATATATATGGGTTCATAAGGTGCCTTTCAGTTGGAAAAGTTTCCTCATGAGGCAACGGTAATTCTGCATACTTGTAACTCTAAGATCTAGGGTTCGGTTCCTGTTGTGGACACAGCACTTAGCCGAATGTGTTAATTCTTCAAACCAAACCCAAACCAGCCATTTTAAAAATTTCAGTCCTTATATTTATAGCTGTTTGAGTAGCATAAACAAATGTTCAATTTTCTTTGTATCTAAACGTCTAAAGTTCTCTTTTACACGTATGGTCCATGTGATAGCTCATTGTTGTATATGTCATAATTATTAGTCCGTGTCATAGCCTATTGTTGTCATGATTTATAGTCCATATGATAGATCACTATTGTATGAGGCGTAATTTATCACCCCCGCTAGTACAGCGGAAAGTCAACGGATTTACAACGCTATAGTCAACGGTTCGATTTCCCTCGATTCCAGCACACAGCCCGATATGGCTTTGCTATAAGAAAACACACTCGTAATTTATTTTAAGAATATCCAAAAAACACTAATTACGTGTTTGCAAAACAATAATTTTTGATAACTTTGAAATACCTAGTTCGAGTGGTTCACATCACATTACATCGAGAAAACAAGTTATTTTAAACCAAGAATGAAGATATTTGTTGAGAATCAGAAAACAAATATAAGGTACAAGAATTTTGTCGTTTTGATCTCTTCTTTCAATGTGATTCAATTAGTGTTTTAAAAGAAGCGTTGAGTAACTGAAAACTTCATTGAAGTCCGAGCTCAGCAAATAGAACAGAAGAAAATAACAAACAAAAACTACTCGTTAATGTTAAAACTAGTATTTCTTTATCCTTGTTTAATTTGGATTATCTCTTTCATATCACACTTCCTCTAGTACAGCGGTAAGTCTCCGGATTTAAAATATCAGAATCAGCGGTTTGATTCCGTGGGCTCACGAGATAACCCCTTATGACTTTGCTATAAAAAATACACAGTTTTAGTTTTGTTCACATAAATCAGTAAAATCAAAGATTCAAGAACTGAGAAAATGTTGAATGAACATCGCAGTAGATGAGATTATTAGTTTTATGCTTTTTAACTAGCCTAAATCAAGATGGGTGAAGTTGATTTTAAAATATTATGTGCTGTATTATTTTATTTACTAATCTTTGAAATGCCTCATGCAGTATACTATAGGAAGTTTAGCTAACCAAATCATATTTATTAGTTTCACATTCAAGGTACTCGAAACCGTAAAGAAAGCAGATTTAATTGGCTTTTCATATTTGAAAGCATTCTCTCATGAAGGTATAATGTGTTGAACAATCAAAATCTATATGTACAAATTATACAGAAACTGAATAAGCCATTAAACGTTAAAACATAACTAACTAAAACTTATTTGAACATCCACCAGAAAGTGAAAACAATATAAAAGCTAATTAAAAACTTTATTGAAGTGTACACATTTATTGTAATAAAATGATGAAGACGAAATTGAAGATAATTAAATGATTTATTTTAATGTATATCAGAGAGTGAAGAAGACGATGTTAGTGCTAACTAAAACCTTTATTTTAATGTATATTAGAGAGTGAAAAATATGCTACTAGTGCTAACAAAAACCTTTATTTGATGCATGTCAGATGGCGAAGAAGACGCTATTAATGCTAAATAAATCTTTTATTTTAATAAATATCAGAAATAGATGAAGATGCTATTAGAATTAACTAAAAACCTCTATTTAATATATATCAGAGAGTGAAGACGTTGTTAGTGCTAATTAAAACCTTTATTTTAATGAATATCAGAGAGTGAAGAATATTCTATTAGTACTAACTAAAACCTTTATTTTAATGAATATCAGAGAGTGAAGACATTGTTAGTGCTAATTAAAACCTTTATTTTAATGAATATCAGAGAGTGAAGAATATTCTATTAGTACTAACTAAAACCTTTATTTTAATGTACTTCAGAGGGCGAAGAAGACGCTAATAGCGTTAACTAAAAACCATTATTTTAATCTGTATCAGGGAGTGAAAAATATAATATTGCTACTAACTAAATCCTGTATTTAAATGTATTTCAGAGAGTAAAGAACACGCTATTAGTGCTAACTAAAACCTTTATTTTAATGTTTATCAGAAGATGATAGAGACGCTATTAGTACTAATTAAATTCTTTATTTAATGGATATTAAAGAGTGATGAAGACGCTTTTAGTACCAATTAAATTCTTTATTTTAATGGATATTATAGAGTGATGAAGACGATATTAGTACCAATTAAATCCTTTATTTTAATGTATATCAGAGAGTGATGAAGACGCTATTAGTACTAATTAAATCCTTTATTTTAATGGATATTAGAGAGTGATGAAGACGCTATTAGTGCCAACTTAAAGTTGAATGATAATGTATATGAGAGAATGGCGTTATCTTTACAGAAACTAATTATAAAAACAAACTTTATTTTAATGTATATCACAAAGTGATAAGGGTTTTATTGAAACTTAGTTAAAGAATTTTCATGCAGCGATTATAGCATTTGTTGAATGAAGTGTAAATCACTGAAACTGTAACGATTTTTTAGTTTGTTCCACATATACGTTTTTCTATATCTTATCAAAAACACTAATATGTTACAGAGCAGTTCACCGTTCCTGTCATTGCTGGGTGTCGTGACATTTTAAAATATAGTTCAGTATTCGAACTTAACAATGAAAAGGCACTAGTATTTCTTGTTGTTTTACGAAGCATAATTTCTCATTATTATGCAACTCACGACCAGCCTTAGAAACAAATCTCGTGAACTGGTGAAACGTTAAACGACTTTAGGCTTGACATTTAAATATTTATCGTGTATTTAAATATTAAAATGAACTGTGCTGAGTCTTTTCGCTGTAAAATGGGGCACATTGTTAACCACAGAAAAGTGTTTAAGATATTTATTTTTGAAGAAATGTATAATTTTCCTACTTTAACATTACTAACTATTTGCACACGTCAAGAACACACCCCAAGCATCGTTTCAGATTTTCAAGAACCAACTGCTTAAGATATTATATTATAAACTTGCGGCCCTGGCATGGCCGAGCGCGTAAGGCGTGTGACTCGTAATCCGAGGGTCGCGCCAAACATGCTTGCCCTCCCAGCCGTGGGGTTGTATAAAGTGACGGTCAATCCCATTCTTCGTTGGTAAAAGAGTAGCCCAAGAGTTGGCGGTGAGTGGTGATGACTAGCTGCCTTCCCTTTAGTCTTACACTGCTAAATTAGGGACGGCTAGCACAGATAACCCTCGAGTAGCTTCGTGCGAAATTCCAAAACAAACAAATATAAACTTGTTTTTACTACACTTTACTAAATTAATAACAAAAAGAGGAAAAGCAAATGTTTAATAAAACGGACTCCAAAGTCATTGTTTTCACTCAGGTTATTTCTTACATGTATGGATATTTTAATTAAAATTTTCTAATAAAAGGCACATGGGAAAATAAAGGTGTGGATATGAATTCCCTTTGAATCATTGACTGATGTGTAATATCAAACCTTTCTTTTTCTTTGTCTTAAAACGTCTATAACGTCACGTAAGTACAATGATAAGATTTGTCACTTCTATTCAAGGTACAGAAATCAGCGATAATGTATAAAGCAAAAATTCAGCTCTTATAAATTTATATAAGTACTTTGTGCATTTTATGAATAGTTATTTCATTAAGAAAATTAATTAAAATGTTCTGCATAGAATATCATTATTTACATACTTTGTTAGATATTCGTTATAATGACGATTATTTTGTACGTAGTTTAGTGTATGGATTTGAGACTGACCTTGATCCCCTAAGGTGGCCGAATTTTGTTAGATATTACAAGAATTATGGTCGAAAATCCGAAATCTAGCTGCTGAATTAATGTGTTTCAATTATCATATTTTTTGTTTTATAATAATGTATATTTTATTTTGTAATACTGCATATTCTTCTTTTATAAAATTATATTTTTTCTTTTATAATAATGTATATTTTTGTTTTATAATACTGTGTATTTTTGTTTTATAATACTGTGTATTTTTGTTTTATAATACTGTGTATTTTTGTTTTATAATACTGTGTATTTTTGTTTTATAATACTGTATATTTTTGTTTTATAACACTGTGTATTTTACTTAAAACACTATATTAAACTACCTTTATTATATACTTTTTAACTTTTGTTCTATATTCGTAGCTTATTTGTAATAAAATGTTATAGTAATAGAAATCATCATTAATTTATCATATTAATTATTTCTAAGTTTTTGTTCAAATCTCTATACAAAGATATTTTTATCACAATTGAACGTTTACATCAAATATATATCTTATTTTACTAAGAAGAAAATAACATTAATGATATTATATTTTAAATCTAGCATATCATCTATTTTTTCACTTGAGATAACATAATGTCAATGATTATCTCAACTCGGGAAGGTGAGGCATGTATTTGTTACATTTTATATTTGTAAGTGTATCATAGCAACTTCCTTAATTCTATCTTAAATAATTCTTTCTTGTATAATGAGTTAAGAACATCACATCAGCGGTTCTTCAGACAAACATAAAGTTGTTTTTCATCTACTGGAATTAAATCGTCATCCATTATATAGAATATTTAATGAATCAACCATCTTCTAATTACTTTTCATCTGTAGGGATACAAGAGGAAAAGTAATTAACGGTAGCGCTGAACCGATCATTCTCCACATGAGGGCGCTATCGAACATTTTTTATATAGAATTACTGTATTACATTGTACTATACTAATTGTTCTTTATCTATAGAACATTACCTTGTTGATTAATCACTTTCACAAATGTTATATGTGTTGGTATCATGCCAGTTGTCAATAGGTCACAGAGAACATACGAGTTTGAATCTCGTTACCGAACATGCTCGCCCTTTCTGCGTGTGGGCGTTATAACGTTACAATCAATTCACTACTCACTGGTATAGAGTAACCCCCCAGAGTTGGCGGTGGATTGTATTCACTAGTTGCCTTCTCCCTAATTTCTCACTTCACAACTAAGAACAGTTAGTGCAAATTGCCATGGAGTAGCTTTGCGCGAAATTCTTAAACAAGTAATAAAAAATATTCTATTCTTTATCTTCTAAACCTCTCCTGTAGTTAACTTATTCTAATGAGAATCTCAAAGATTAGTTGCTGTTTATTAGTACTTTTATCTCTGACTGTTTGGGTTTTGTATTTTATGTTAAATCAGACAAAATTATTCGAGTGTTTTTAGGGAAATCTTCGATAATCTATCCTTTTGCAGTTCATTAGTTTGAGAGCATACCTTATCCTAACTCAAAACAAAAGTAGAGTTTGAAGACGGAGTTAGTTTTCTTAGCGTTAAAACAATTCATGAATGTTGTCTAGTGAAAATAAAGGAGAAGAGATACCATTTCAAGGTCGCCAGCGAATAACTCAAAACAGATCACTTTGTTTTAGGTCGAGCAGTTTAACATATTACATACTGAAATTGTTCAGTTACATTTTATATTCATCCGATAAAAAAAATCTTGCTCTTCATTTTTACTGAGTTGTCTGAAAATGCTGAACAAAATTTATTGAGAAGACAGGAAACATAGTACATCCAGTTTTATAATTTTGACACTAATGTGAGTTACGATAGTAATGCCAAAATACTAATTACTATTGTAAATTAACGATCTTGGACTTCGTTACGTATGTCAGGCCTAGAATCGTGATCTATTTGAAAAGCATTTTTAAAGTTAGCTTCGCACACGTCTTGAACATGGTAGAAGTGTATTTCAATTTAATGTCTAAATGAAATAAGCAAACTAATAACTTGCTTCAGGCCAAATCGATTATAAACCTGTTTCTTGAGAATAATCGACAGTTGTAGAACCTAACCTACCACAATAACATGTTATTTTAAAATTAGGGTCGGGCATGACTAATGTGCTGGACTGGGTTTCGTGTTTCATTACAGAAACATTGTTCTCCATATTTAAGTCTCCCAGTGGCGGCCTGGCATGGCCGAGCGCGTTAAGGCGTGCACTCGTAATCCGAGGGTCGCGGGTTCGCGCCCGCGTCGCGCTAAACATGCTCACCCTCCCAGCCGTGGGGGTGTATAATGTGACGGTCAATCCCACTATTCGTTGGTAAAAGAGTAGCCCAATAGTTGGCGGTGGGTGGTGATGACTAGCTGCCTTCCCTCTAGTCTTACACTGCTAAATTAGGGACGGCTAGCACAGATAGCCCTCGAGTAGCTTTGTGCGAAATTCCAAAAAAACAAACAAAACAAACTCCCAGTGGCACAGCGATATGTCTGCGGACTCACACCACTAGAAACCGGGTATCTATACTACTCGTTGGCACAGAACAGATAGCCTATCTGTAGCTTTGTGCCAACTTCCAATTAAACGACCAATCATTCAAACCACGCTAAGTCAGTGGAAGCGTTATAAAACTAACAGTTCAATTAGAATAGTCCAAAAGGCGATGGCCAGTGATGTTGACTAACATTCTACTCTGCCAATTCAATTACAGCTGTCCTAAACAGATTTTGGGAGATTTATGTCAAGTTACGACACAAACAAGACAAAGCAACTATAAAAAAGTCCAAATAATGATAAGTCCATTTCAAATTACATGCGTATTTCACCACAAGAACTATCAAATGTTTCAAAATTAAAAATATCAAATCATTATTTTATAGACCTTCAGCCCAGATATGATTAAGTTGTTAAAGTGCCTAGTTGTGGATCCGAGGAACCATTAATGGCCTCTCTTTATATCACAATCTATCTTTTCATTCTGGGGCTATGGGTAAGGTATAACAGTTATGAACGAAATAGCAATTTATAAAAAGAAGTAACCTGGTTAATTTTGGCGTAAACCTTGGAATTAGTAACATTTTAGTGTCTTTATACACTCGGCGGCCACTTTATAAGGTTCACGTATCGAGTACCGAGTAGAACCCCATTTTACCACCAGAACAGCCTGTATTCTTCGCAGCATGAACAACACGAGATGCTAGAAACATTTCTTAGCGATTTTGGTTTATGACGACTCGATAGCATCATGTAGTTCCTGTGGATTTATCGGCCACACATTCATGCTGCGAATCTCCTGTTCCACCTCATTTCAAATGTGTTCTATTGGATTGAGGTCTGGGGACTGTGCAGTCCATTGAAGTACAATGAAGTCACTGTCATGTTCGTGGAACCAACTTGAGATGATGGGTGATTTGTTACATGGCGCATTATCCTGTTGGAAGTAGTTATTGGAAAACGAGTAGACTGTGGCCATAAAGGAATGTACATGGTTAGCAACAATGCTCAGGTACACTGTTACGTTCAGATTATGCTAAAACGGTATTAAGGGGCCTAATGAGCGCCGTAATACCATTGTCCACACCATGAAACCACTACCGCCACGTATATCGTTGACACGAGGCAGGATGAATCCATGGATCCATGCTGTTTACGCCAGATTCTGACCCTACCATCTGCATTTTGCAGCAGAAATCAAGGTTCATCAGATCAGGTGACGTTTAACCAAATTTAAATCTTTCATTTTTGGTGATTCCGTGCCTACTGTTGTAGCCTCATCTTCCTGTTCTTAGCTGACAGGAGTAGAACTCGAAGTGGTCTTCTGCTGCTGTAGCCCATCTGCTTCAAGGTTCAACGTTTTGTGTGTTCATAAACACCTTTCTACACACTACTGTTTTAAAATGTGGTTACTTTAGTATTTATGGTATTCCTATCAGCTTGAACGAGTTTGACCATTCCCCTCTTACCTCTCACATTAACAAGGTGTTTTCGCACACAGAACTAGCGCTCACTGGATGTTTTTTTTTTCAGTTGTTTGCACTATTTTCTGTAAACCCTAGAGACTGTAGTACGTGAAATTTCCAGGGGGTCAGCAGTTTCTGAGGTGCTGGAACCACCACGTCTGGTACCAACAATCATTCACGGTCAAAGTCGCTTAAGCTAAACATTTTCCCCATTCTAATGTCTGGTCGAACAACAACTGGATCTCTTGACATTTTTGCATACTTTATATAATGAGTTGGAACCACATGATTCGCTGTTTGGGTATTTACGTTAAAGAGCAGATGTACGTAATAAAGTGGCCAATGAATGTAAGTATGTGTTTTTTGTGTATGTATACTGAAGATTTGTTCAACGTTCACCACTGTTATGATTTTAAAACAATAAGAATGGACAGTTACATCACAACTATTGGGATAGTACACCAATAGAATTGATTTATCCGTTTTTCTTGAATTTGGAAGCTCTTTCACTCATATCAGGAACATTCTTGTAGGAAAATCTACGTACCCTGCTTGCAGCAAATACGAATAAATTAATAAATTATATTTGTTATTTTTAGTGATGAAATGTGATCCTCGTATCTGAAGAAACACTGCGGACGATATTCTGTTTTTAAAATTAATCTCAAGCTGTACGTACCTGGACGGTCTACGAAGTTGATTTTTAACGTGGAAGGAACGTTTACCGATATATCACGAGGAATCTTCTACATTGATTGATATATAACGAGATTCAACAGTTTGATAAATTAGAAACAGTTACAACTTTCTATCAAAGAAATAAATAAGAAAATCATTTTTGGATGTGGCCAAACTATATACGTAAAACTTTAAAGGTACTTGTGATTTTATACGTATGATAAAATAAAATCTTTCTCAAATTATGTTTTCATACAGATGTTACGTAAATTATAAGCTTGAAATAAAGATCGGTACGTGTTATTGTTCTTTTATAATAATATGCTTAAAACTTAAAATTATGATCATAATAATCATTATTTCAAGTTTTGTTTAGAAATAAAAGTTTATGATCTGATATTCAAAAATAAATTTATTATTATTGCGCGAGCTCCAAAAACGAGAAACGTCGTTTGTGTTCTTAAAACTGTTAGAAGAGAGAAATGGTTTTAAATATCGTTGATATTACTTCAACTATTGTCCTTTATGAGGGCCCCCCAGTGGCTCAGCGGTATATCTGTGGACTTACAACGCTAAAAACCGGGTTTCGATACCCGTGGTGGGCAAAGCACGGATAGCCCATTGTTTCGCTTAATTCAAAACAAGAACAACAACAACCTTCATGAAGGGTTTGGTTATGAATTTCACGCAAAGCTACCCAAAAACTATCTTCGATAACTATGTAAGGCTAGAGGGAAGGCAGATTGTCATCACCACCCACCGCCAACTCTTGATCTATTCTTTCACCAACAATAGTGGAAATGACCTTCATATGAAAAGCGCCCTCATGGCTGAAAAAGAGAGCGTGTTTCATAGGACGGGAATTCAAACTCTCCACTTTCAGATTGCGAGTCAGGCATATTGACTATCTGTCATGGCGGACTCTTTTCATTAAAACAAGAAATAGTAATAATAATTAGTAAAGAAAAATAGTCAATTTGGGAACCATGGCTGCACAATCATCCTCATCGTAAATTTTGCTACTGAAATAAAAAAAATGTGATTGTTTGGTTTCAAAATTCATTAACGTTGGAAAATTCAGCTTTTTTAATTATCATTAAAATAAATTTGTACTTAACTGTATTGTTTTGGTGGGTTTTTTTCAAAAGGAACCCGAGTACTTGGGATTCTATTTCAGTTGACTCAATCTAGAGATGAAGTTTACAAAGTTAAAACATAGTGGTTCAGAAAGCAGAGGATTTGAGTTCTGATAAGTTGATGCACGTGTTCTCGAAGTAATGGCAGTGTGTTCGAAACACTTCAACTATCAAATTACACTTTTGCAGGTAATAATTAGTTTATTGTTAGGACAATAAAGAGATATTGTGCATGAAATTTATAAATGGGTTAATTTAGTTTTATTTTATTTAACTTACATTTAGTTTTAACAAGTAGTAACATTATATAATACCAATATTATATTTCTTGATACTATCACTGTAGTAATGGTACTATGATATCTTATATTTATTGATATGGTATACATATATATATATATATCTAGATCTATTATTTATAAAGTGATTTTATTCTGTTCTTGAATTCATTTGATAAAACAAAAATTGTTAACGTTTAAATTCTATAAGAACAGTTATTTAGAATATTTGTAAGTTTGCTATGCCGTGATATTTTAACACAGATATGAATGTTATGTAAATACACACATAAAATTACATATACGTATTAAATTTGATTTTTTTTCTTTCTTCGGTAGTCTTTATAAGACATAATATATACCATTTGAATCACTTCTACTAGTTATGCCTACATGTTACATATTCTCTTTACTTACTATACATTCTTTTCTACGCAACGTCTTGAATGTAAATTTAACATACTCAAAAATAATAAGAAATCTAGCACGTGTCTCTTTCCATATCTTTCGTTAATCAACGTGAATAAACAAAAACAATTTTCTTATGTTTTAGTGCTCCAAAAACAAAACAGTTGACAGAATGCATTAGGTAATACTTTCTGATCTCGACCGAACACGTTTCCCACATATATATCTTTATTATTTTATTTCTCTAATGTCAGAAGGGTTTTGAATAAGATTTAACAATTTGGTCGAATTCTTAAAATATTATCAATTTTATTTACGTATCCCACTTTTTCAAAACAACTAGACTAGTTCTTTCATCACATTTAAAGTTGACAGCTAGATTTCTCGTTATCAAATATTCCATTAACATAAGTTCTAATATTGCAAAAATATTCTATAGGCTTAGACCAAAGTACTTGTTTAGACTGCTCGAAGAGAAATTAAAACAAAAGTCTCTATAATACAGCACATTTCCATTATTTATAGACTCTTGGTTTCCATCGCCCGAAGTTTACTGACTCGAATATCGTTTGTTTGTTTACCGCACGATAACTGGAAACTATTAACGGTACACGGGGGCTATATTGCTTATGTATTTTTGTCGAGAAAAATGATTAAAAATCATCCTAAAATAAGACACATTTCTACTTTTTTATAGACTTTTGATCTTGAATTTAAAGACACAACTACCTGATCAGTTCAATGAATCAGGTATTACCTTTCACAAAACTAGGTACGGTAACAAAATAAAGATGGAATATGAACCTAAGACCAACTGGTATAAAATAAAGCCAGTATTTTGATAAAGCCCTGAGATATTCTTAACCATACTTTTGAAAAAAAGGGCTTGTTTAGAGTTTGGAGTCATTTGATTGGATGAGCCACGTATCCAAAATAGGACTGAAGTGTAATTGAGCAAGCACATAATACTATTCAGTCAATACTTTCTTCTCCAAGCGCAGCACGTGAGGTGTGCCATATCATTAGTTTGGTTGAGCTTAGGAGTAATTGTAAATGTGTATGGTTGCACAAAGAATAGTAGAATGTGGTTCTTACAACAGCTGTTTTAATGGTACCATTCTTCAAGGTGCAGAAGTCAATAGATCCCCAAGTATGTATGTTCACATCCTACTTACATCACTGTTATTTACCCTCGTTCTTTTATAAAAACAGTGGTGGATTTGGTTTAGTTTCTTTTTAAATAAACATACGCCTTAACCGCAGGGTGAAGTGAAACTTATCGGGAAAAAAAATGATTTTATATGTTATTGACACCTTTACAAGGGAAATGTTTGTTCCTTGTTGCGAGTATATCGCACCTCATTGGGCTTCTGTCATATTTTATGATATTACGTAATATATTTTTATTGTTTATTTCCATGATCAATGTCGGCTGCAAACATTGGAGTCAGTTTTAAAATATGTACATTAATTTTGTGGCGATCCAGAATCGACAGAAAGTGATTTTCTTCTTTTATTGGCCCCCCAGTGGCTCAGCGGTATGTCTGCGGACTTACACGCTAAAATCCGGGTTTCGATACCCGTGGTGGGCAGAGCACAGATAGCCCATTGTGTAGCTTTGTGCTTAATTCAAAAAACTTTTGTTTGTTTTTTTGTTTTTTTGGAATTTCGCACAAAGCTACTCGAGGGCTATCTGTGCTAGCCGTCCCTAATTTAGCAGTGTAAGACTAGAGGGAAGGCAGCTAGTCATCACCACCCACCGCCAACTCTTGGGCTACTCTTTTACAAACGAATAGTGGGATTGACCGTCACATTATACACCCCCACGGCTGGGAGGGCGAGCATGTTTAGCGCGAACCCGCGACCCTCGGATTACGAGTGCACGCCTTAACGCGCTCGGCCATGCCAGGCCAATTCAAAAAACAAACAAACTTCTTGTATTGTGGCTGATGGCCTGCCTTGTCTCGGTGTCCAGGCAAACGTACAATTGGCTCTGCACGAGTGAAACATTCAGATATTTGATTCGAGTTCCAGCTATAGTTCGTGAAGAATTTTAAAACCTTAGTTCTATGATTCACTTAAAAGTGATAACTAAGGCAATACTGGGTAGGTCATCAAAATATGACGTCCGGTGATGAAGAAGAAGAAATAATTTTCGTTTCAGAACTCATAACTGATCATAATTTATATAATAAACTAAAAGTGTGAGTGACATTATTTTGCAATAGTGGTTTTCCTTGAAAAAATATAATATTAATAATTTTATTTATCCTTTTACTGCGTTGTAGAGGTTGTTTCGTTTTACTGATTGACATTTCTTTCTTCTCAAATTTCAGTATATTATTTTAGAACTTGTTCATTCTTATACACGTGATTATATGTTTTAAGTGTTCAACTCGAAACCATGTGTAAAACTTAATTGTTTGATCCTACGAAATGAGTAAGCGATAACAACAAAAGTCTAGAACACATTTATTTGATTTTGACATGTTTGTATTTCACAAATACTTAAAATCATACAATGAATTTACTTTTGTGTGCTGCCATCTGTCAATAATTACCAACATTACCTGAAGAAGAAGTAGTTTTATAGTTCTCCATTATCAATAACAATGTAAATATTCGAAAGTAAAAAAAATATTAAACTACTGTTTATAGTGTAATCTAATAAAATGAATAGTAACAATAATAGTAAGAACACTGTAAGCTCTCTATTCGTTTAGTAACTACAAGAATGAGAAATTTTCATTTAAGACTTTCACCACCAGGTGTTCTTATTTTTGTCATCTACATTCTGACAACTGCAGGGCTTGAAGCCTGAGCTTGATAAATCTTTAAACTTACGAGTGAACCACCGAGTAACTTACTGTTGCAAAAAATTGCTCTAAGAAAGATTCTTCATAAAGTTACGATTAAAAAATATATCTTATTCAGGTTTCAAAGATAAATAGCAAAATCGTGCTTGACTTTAGCTCAGTATTTGTTTCAAAATATGAATTGAAAACAATAATTTTACCTAACTTAAAAATATTTGTTCTTTGTATTCCGCCTTTTTTTACTTTCATTATCCTTAGAAATCTAAATGTTTTAAGTGGTGGTAAGTGATTCTTATCTGCTTCATAAAATTTAATACTGTTCCTTTCATTAACTATATTTATATAGATAGTTCACTGTATTATCAATAATCATATAGCTTTAAAGTGGTTTAAATATATTTTTTTTCATAATCATACTTTAAAGTTTCTAACTCCAATCGAACGTAATTTATTATTAAACTTAATAATAATAAATTCACTATAATACAGCAACAGCGAACGTAACTACAAATAACGAATCGAACAACCTAATCATTAGGCCATACTAGATATGAAACATCAAGAAACAAAATCCAGTAACATTTTAGAAACTGATACAGTTCACTACACAAAAATAATAAATTAATACAACTATTTATATTTATTACACATCAACATTTGATTACTGTTGTTGTTTTTATGGCAAAGCTACACAATGGACTATTTGTGCTCTGTCTACTGTGGGAAATTGAGCTTACATTTTAGGATTATAGACCTTTGACCTTCCGATGAATTCAATATTTGAAGTAATTGAAAAACTTTAACTAATATTTATTATAATTGTGATTCTCTTACATGTTTTACTTCAAAATTTAGAGTTGGATTACTCGTGCTGCATAAAGACCAGATGTCCCCATATGAAACTTTATTCTAAAAAATGCATTTTTTTGCTTTCAATATGAAAATTATGAAATTCTTTTAAAATTATTTTTATTTGGTATTTTTCTAAAACCTTAAATTTTTAGCATTCAAGTATTCACTAAATATGAAATATTATCCTAAGAGTTTAATAAAAAGATTAAATAAACCATTGAGATATGAACACAAAGTATTTGCAGGTCAAATTTTGGAGTGTAGTGCTATCCACTTATTAAGTGCAGTTAAAAGAGGGTACGCGCAAATTTATACGAAAAAAAAAGAGCAATTTGTATTACACGTGGCTTTCAATTATTTCACTTTCTGTATATATACCTTATTCAAACAGGATGTTTGTGACTGTGATATTTCACAGCTCCCTTGTCATTGAAGCTTGGTTTGTTTGTTTGTTTGTTTGTTTTGAATTTCGCTCAAAGCTACAAAGCTACACAAGGGCTATCTGTGCTAGCCGTCCCTAATTTCGCAGTGTAAGACTAGAGGGAAGGTTACTCATCGCCAACTCTTGGGCTACTCTTTTACCAACGAATAGTGGGATTGACCGTCACATTGAATACAAACAAAACCATAAATATATATTGCCCGAAGATCATTTAATAATACGAACTGGCCATACATATAAGGCTGAATAGTTACCACGGTTCAATGGGAAAACTAATTAATAGCATTTAAAATTAGCACAACAAGGTTAAGCATCGAATGTTTACTTTGCTAAGAGTCATTAGTTAAACGTTTTTACTGGGAGTTAACCGGTCGAATAAGTAATTTTTGTTATTTAAAGGTGACATCATTTACACTGAAGAAGGTGTTTTCCAGCTAAAGGACAGTAACTTAAAGATTAAATTGAGCTTTAAAAATGTTAAATATTTCATAATGAAAAACATCCTTCTCGTTATAGACATCAGTGGAGTGTGCGAAACTTTCTTTAACATGAAAGTGAAGGCAAGATATATGATAAACCTGTTAACAACTCTAGTCATTGATGCGATGGCCACAATGTATATATACGTGTGTTTCAACATCTATAGAAAATGTAGAAGTAATATATCATGTTTAAGTTTATCCAGACTTATTTATGGAGTGTGTTTTCAAATATCTGGGAAGTTAAAATTTTAATTATTTTTTTTGGATAACTCGTGATTTTCTGGACAAACATAAAGATATTCTTTTAAGTGACCTAATACATATCTCTGAAATAAAATTAATGTGTTCTTTGAAAAATGGTTTCCATTGTTTTTGTTGTTTTTGGAATTTCGCACAAAGCTACTCGAGGGCTATCTGTGCTAGCCGTCCCTAATTTAGCAGTGTAAGACTAGAGGGAAGGCAGCTAGTCATCACCACCCACCGCCAACTCTTGGGCTACTCTTTTACCAACGAATAGTAAGATTGACCGTCACATTATACACCCCCACGGCTGGGAGGGCGAACATGTTTAGCGCGACGCGGGCGCGAACCCGCGACCCTCGGATTACGAGTGCACGCCTTAACGCGCTCGGCCATGCCAGGCACAAAATGGTTTCCAACCGAAAAAAAAAACAAAAAAAACTCGCGATCGTTAATATTTAGTGAATACAAAGATGACTTTAGTTCAAAAACGATGTGACTAAATAACTAAAGATATAATGTCGTTAAAAAATTAGAAGTTTGTGAGTCCAAGTAAGACAAGTGACAAAATGAATTTATTAATCTACAAGAAGCAACTGCCAGAATCGTTTCTGTTAACTGTAAAATTACCTCATAAAATGCATTTTGCCATTTAAAGTAATTATTTTTTAGTCAGGCAGAAGAAAAGTATAAAACGTATGAAATTACTCTGAAACAACTAATATAACTGATACTTATATGCGGTAGTGGAGAACAAACAACAACGAATTATTTCAAGTAAGAAGAAGCTTATGGAATGGAATTTTTGAATCAATAAAAAGCCGACAAGAAATCCTCAGAAAAATCACTCATAGCGGACTATACATTCCCTGGAACTCAGCACATGAAACAAAACAAAATCTCAACATATTAAGAAACCAAGTAAACACAGCCACAAAACTATGTTCACCTGATAAAATTAACAACGAAATCAATAAATTAAAACAATACTTCATTAACAACAACAAAAATACGTGGAAAAAATTACACGCACACACTTGGACCAACAACAAACAAACAACAATAGATCCCAAGATAAACAAACTATAAAACCTTATACTTCTGCATACCATATGTTCCCGATATCAGCGAAAAATTAGCTAACATTTGATAAACACTTATAACAAAATACAACATTCTAGTAAATACCAAATTTATTCAAAATTCAGGTACAAAACTAAAGTCCATATCATGTAAGAACTACACTGACAAACACAACACTCACAACACTAATATCACTTATAAAATATAATGCAACAACTGCCACGACTTTTTTATTGGAGAAATAAGCGGAAAAATGGAAACTAGATTCAAAGAACACAAAAAAACACCTTCATACGTTTTTAAATACTACAAATCAAATAAACACAACATAACCATAGAAAACACCCAAATATTAAGTAGGGAAGCAGATATAAACGCAAAATCAAAGAATACAGCAACTAATAAACAAATATGAAGGAACACCTTTAATCCCATACTAATTAATAACCTAAAATACACCTGCAACGCCCCCTATAATCCTATCCTGTATGCGTTTATACTCTTGTCCCTAAGACATGTGTCACATTCAAACTCCCTCTTTGTTAACCTAAAGAAGACATAGGAAGATCATAACGTTGTTCTCTCTTTATCAATAAAAGTATTAATACCAATAGCAGCCGTTCTGAGATACATAATTAGTAGCTTGTTTTATCCCTGTTTTTAGCTGCTAATCTACTGTGCTATCTGTAGCCTAGATCTTATAGCTGGTAACTTAAACATAAATTGAACAATTATATGATATTTGTAAAAGATATATCCAGATTTCACTGATTTCTGTGTTAGAATTACTGAGTACGTTTTTCAGTTAGATATACAATACTTTCTTTTATCTTTCGTTTCCTCGCGTGTGGTTCTTATTTTATTATTTTACTATCAGCATTATTTTATTGAAGATAGATCAGTATTGTTTAGTTTTACTATCAGCATTATTTTATTGAAGATAGATCAGTATTGTTTAGTTTTGAACGTTTATTATTTTCCTGTTAGTCTATTTCTTTCTTCAATTTATTGGAACTCACACCCACAGAAGATATCATAAGTGGTGGATTTCTTCTGCATTGGATCTTTGGGTAGTTTGACTTTTACCACTGTCATCCTATATTGTTGTTTCTTCTGAAAGAGGTAATAATAATTTTATACTCTAATAATGCTGGAGTTAGTATGAACTTCTGTATAATATTTTATTGTGACTAAATATCATGAGCCTGATATATTGGAAATAAAAATTTAAGGCTGTTATGTGTTAGTTTTTAATTTATGACTAATATTAAGTAATCGAGCAATTTTTATAACACTTTCTTGAGACAGTTATGCTAAGTAGTTGATAACATAAATATGCGTGGTTATACGAGTTTCGGAATCTACCTCCAAACTGTATCTTCCACACTAAACAATATGAATGAGCGGAATGTTTCTCCCCATTCGTTTTATAGAACTGAATAGGTTTGAATTTCGCACAAAGCTACACGAGAGCTATCTGCACTAGCAGTTTCTTATTTAGCAGTGTAAGACTAAAGGGAAGGCAGCTAGTCATCACCACCCAAAACCACCTAGCCATGCCGGGCCACATTCGTTTTAAAAGCTAAAACTTTTCTTTCACATTTTTTTCAGCTTTCTCTTGCTCAGGATTGAAGTAAATACTTATTGACGAATGTCATAAGTCTATGGAAAGATTTGTGTTGTTGCTTTCTCAGTGCAAAGCTACATAATCAGATATTTGCGCTCTGTTCACTGTAGAGAATCGAACCTCGACTTCTAGCATTGTAAATCTGTAATCTTACCGTTTCCTCACAGGTAGTGTACAAAGCTATAAAGTATGTACATATTTAGGTTTGGATGTGATAATAGCCGTAATATTGTATCACATTTTGATATTCAGGCACGAACTTTCATCACCGCTCACCAACAACACATTTTCTTTCTTTTTCTCTTTAATTTCAATCTTCCAGTACGATTGGCCAATAAAAACTTTTGTTTTAATTTTGGAAAGTAATCATCCTTGTCATTGTGGTTATCATGAGTCAAGATTTTATAAAATAGCTTAAAGTTTCATTTCGAGTTTCGACAAAGCTACACGAGAGGTATCTGTGCTAGCCGTCTCTAATTTAGCAGTGTAAGACTAGAAGGAAGGCCACTAATCATCACCACCTACCGCCAACTCTGTTTTACCAACAAATAATGGAATTGAAGGGCACATTATAACGCCCCCACGACTGAAAGAGCGAGCATGTTTGGATAACGCAACCCTCGGATTACGAGTCGAACGCCTTAACCTACTTGGCCATGCCGGGCTTATAGCTTAAAGTAATATTTCTACTTTTAGTTATAATGCAAATTAATAAGGTATATTACGTTACGTTGTTACTAACACAATTTGACAGTGACAGATGTAATTTTCCCATAACATTGTTTTTATTAATAAGAAAGACATTAAGCCATGTTTGTTATAAGTTCATCCCTGTTTGCATTGGAATCACTTCGATGTTATCTGACGACAATTAAGACAAAACTAAAATTAATACCACTATATTACTAATTCATATAACAATGGCAACATCTTTACTAACTGTTACAAATTTATATCATATGAAGGTAAGAACTGATTTTTTATAACTAAACTAATCAGTATCCAAGTTAGTCACTGGACTAATCTTGTACGCTAGATAAAAAATTCAAAATATGTGCTAGATATGTCTTTAAGCCTAAGTATAAAACTTTCGATTTTACTCAACATAAATTATATTAAAATAAAAACACACCAGTATCAGCTTAATTATCACAGTTTCAAGAATATAAAATAATTTTACCGAAAACGCTTTTGCTGTAATATTGAACAGCTATGGCCTACCAATTACCATCTAAAATGTATTACAGTATAAGGATAGAATTTACCCACAACTAGATATAATTAATAATAATTAATACTCTGCTTCTGTCAGCAATGGTACGGCGATCTCCGTATTTCTTCTTAAAAGTGTTCCCATTTGTTCTCTGTCGAAAATAATATGTGGCACAGTGATAAACATGAGAAACGAAATTAAAATGTAATCCAGTTTAATTTTATATTTTGAACATTTTTACTTAATAAAAATAATTTTGAGCATGTTTGTGAAGTAAAATCATATGAATATACATCATATTAGAAGTAAATCACATGTTCATTGCTCGTAGCTTGAATACTCGCAACTAGGGTTAAAGTAAAATTTGAAAATATAAAGATTATTATGCAATTTATACGTCTAGAGATACAGACATAAACAAGTTGAATCTGGCGGACTGCACTGCATAAAAAATGAAAACTAATTTCTTCCCAATTAGTTTGTTTACTACACCAAAAGTGTTAAAATCAATATTTGTATCATAACGTCGTATAATAATACAACTAAAGGGACGTGACGACAGTATGAAGTGCAAAACCCTTCAATACTAACTACTTTTACTTGAAATATGAAATAATAGACTTCAAGATATTGCAATCCATACATTCTGTTTTATAAAATTCTGAGAAAGTATAGCAAATAATAATTTTCATAGTGCTGTAAAGACTCCAGTTATTAGTAAGCAGCAATCCTGTAAATAAAGTAAACTTGAGACTTATTATTGTATATTATAGCACTATGCAATAATATACAGTAATGTCAATAAGGTATACATATAGTTTTCTACAATCCTTTTCTTACAACTATACTTACCTCTTTAAGTATTCTTACTTCCCATTTTTCTTGGATTGAATTGAAACTATTCTGCTTACTTACTGAAATTACTACTTATGTAAAATATTTGCCAGAAATAAATTAAAAAGAAAGGCTACAAGTGAGTCGAAAAGCTACATAATGCCATAATTTTTCACATAGTCCAAAGAAACAATCATTCACACTGTGCATGGTTAATACTACGTAGCTAGCAGATCATTCACTCGTCACATCTATTTGTTGTTGTACTATGCTTAAAATACGCTTCGTTC
Source organism: Carcinoscorpius rotundicauda (assembly GCA_011833715.1). Classification (NCBI taxonomy): domain Eukaryota; kingdom Metazoa; phylum Arthropoda; class Merostomata; order Xiphosura; family Limulidae; genus Carcinoscorpius; species Carcinoscorpius rotundicauda. Next base: position 58,571,594 of record CM022395.1, read on the forward strand.
AGCTTTATTACAAAGGGCGTTTATCTTACAGTATTACAAGGCCCGGCATGATTAGGTGGGTTAAGGCGTTCGACTCGTAATCCGAAGGTCGCGAGTTCGAGTCCCCGTCGCAACAAGCATGCTCGCCCTTTCAGCCGTGGGGGCGTTATAATGTGTCGGTCAATCCCACTGTTCGTTGGTAAAGTTGGTGGTGGGTGGTGATGACTAGCTGCCTTCCCTCTAGTCTCACACTACTACATTAGAGACGGCTAACGCAGAGAGCCCTCGTGTAGCTTTGCGAGAAATTCCAAAAAAAACTCTACAGTATTACCCTGCAGTCTCACTATAACACTGTACCAGCCAGATGTTTCAAACTTAACCTATTTTGAAGATAGTGTTGTGACGTGTTCTGAAGTTGGAGGGCATTTACACTCGTTCACTTGGTGTGGCTCAACACACTTGATACATCAAACCGTTGTGGTACAGGCCATTGTAGTGTGGCCAAGCTTTTGACACTTGAAGCGCGTTGTATTACTCTTGGCTCTCGGAGTTTCGTTTTTTCTACTTGATGGTGAGTCAAGAAAAGTGAAATACCGGAGGTGAGAATTTTGTCGGCCTTCTTCATATCGGTGATTGTGAATTTGACAAGTGATGTGGGGAGTACAGTGCTTGAAGAGTTGATCCGGTCAAGCTTGATTGGATTAATGACCTGGGTTTCCAGTTCCTTCTTTACTTTATTGATCGCTCTCTCTCTGTATGGGTATTTGGGTATTGATGTTTATCTAACCAGGAGGGTCAAGCTACCCTGAAGACTCAGGTTTCGTTAACCTCTTCCTCCTTCCTTTCCTTCAAATTTTGGTTTTACAACTGTCAAGTCTATTAATATATGGTACGGCCAGAGTAACCCGCACTTACTCAGGCCCCTTTCTGGGCAATGTCCATGCACAATCTACACATACACTTGGTGCAAATCAAACATTTTTCTAAAAGTTCCATAGCTTATTTGCATTTTTATCAGAGTATTAACTCTAAAACTTTTACACAAAAAAGACCTTTCAATGTTTTGTAATTAATCCCTAATCTAATGTGGAGTCTAGTTAATAGGTGGCCTTTTATTATTTTTATTTTATTTTTTATTGTATTTATTTATTCAGAAAATATATATTCACTGGGGAGAGTTGCTTAGGTTTATGATCATCATGTTAAACAATACCTGTGAAGTTCGCTTACTAGTTCATTTTTTCAAGTTGTTTAGGTTTATCATCATCATGTTAAACAATACCTGTGAAGTTCGCTTACTAGTTCATTTTTTCTCCAATTTTTGTCAAAATAGTTTACTGTACCATGTAGAAGTCTATCTCTGCTATTGTTTCCATGTGTGCGTAGTTTATCGATCGAATCTCTGTCGGTGTTTGGGTAAGAAAAGTTCGTACCCTGGAGGGTCAGGTTTTCTATGACCTCTTCCTCCTCCCCGTACTTATGTTCTTGACGGATTGGTATTTATAATTGTAGAACTTAATATTATTTTGATCATTTTCAGGGCAATGTCCATGTGTTGTGGCTCATATATAGTGATTATTTTATTCTATCAGCAGAATGTCAAGTTTGTTGGTGTCATTTTTTATTGTTTAATATATATATATATTATTATTATTATTTAATATATATTTTTATATTTAAAATATAAGTTAACTTGTGAGAGATATTTAGGACTAGCTTCATCATGTATGAGGTACCTGTCTAGTTCGCACAGTAATTCGTTTTTCATCCAATTCCTATTAAAGTACATTATTATAATATGTAGGAGTCTATCTGGTATGGTTGGTATATTAGAATATTTGTATATGAACTGAGATGGTATAGTTCTTGGAACTCTGTATGCTGTTGTGAGAAGTGTGTTTTGGATTGTTTGTAGTTTAGTTTTAATTATTTTATTACTTACAGTTATCCATGCCGGTGTGGCATAATCTATTACTGGTCTAATATATGTTTTATAGATTTTTAGTATGTTATCTGTAGATGCTCCACTGTTTTTACCAGTTAGACTCCTAGCATAATTAGTTCTTCACCAAACTAACTTTTTAATTTCGTTCACATGATTGATCCAAGTTTGATTTGAGTCAAAGATTAGACCTAAAAATTTTGCCGATGGGGCAATCTAGAGTAGGGTGCCATTCATATATAATTCTGGCTGTTGTTTTTTTGTGTTTTGTCAATTTCGTAAAAACTACGAGTTGTGTTTTTGTTAAGTTTTTTTTTTGACAGTATTCACTAATTCTATTTAGTTGTGGTTGTATGTTAGTGGCTGCTATCGTGGGTGTTGTGGCACTTTTCCAGACTGCCACATCATCTGTGAACTGTGAAGAGAATCCATGATTCGGATTCTTCAGTCGCATATTGTTTACATACATGATGAAGAGTATCGAGCTAACTACCCTTCCTTGAGAGTTTATTGATGAAGATATCAAATGGTACGCTTTGAATAACGAGGTCTTCACTGGGTAAACACTCTCCAGCTACGTGAGTGGTCAGCTTGATTTCACTGAAGGCTAAGCTGGGCTACGTCGTGTAACATACCCTGGAGGGTGTTAACACTTGGTGTTCTCCCCTCCTCTTGGTAGACGGTATAGGTGGGTGAAGATAGTCGTGGGGAAGAAACGTCGAAATTCCCTTGTTACCTACGGTTGTCTTATTGAGTTTGGAGTACATTCAATAGTGACGCCTGAGAGCATCTTGAGACTGGTGGTGTCAGAGTTTATATCAGGATTATTGTCTAGTTGGTCACAAACTAGGCATGCAGCTTTGGAGAGTTTGGTAACGGTCACTGGAGGATTCTTGTCGATTCTTGTTCACTAATCGAAAAGCGTTCTTGGGCTTCAACCAAATTTGGTATTTGTTAGTCGTTCACAATGGTTCACCCGAGGAACGGATGGAGGTTTTTCGGGTCTACTTCTGGACAGTCACTATTTAAATAGCTGTAACTGAGTTTACATCAATATCAGTGGCATTTATTTCTTGCTTTAGATCTGGATACTTGCTTTATGAAAAGCCTTGTTTTTGTAGGTAGTAGCAACCAAAGTTAAAGCTTTACAGAAGTCGAGAAACAAAACATACGAACGATACAGAATCTTGTGGTAGATTGTAAGTAGATTTTTAGTAGGGTTTGTATTTAAATAAAAAACCGAAAGTGACTTTGACGTTCGCCAAGGAGCAAATGACGTAAGAGGTGAGGAGGAGCTTAAGTTGTTTTGTTCATTTAGAACTTTCCCTGTGTTTCTTTTTAGACATCTGTTTATTTATAAACACTGTCAAGTTTTTACCTTTTTCATAGATATGTAAAGTGTTATAGTTTTTTTATCAAATTGGTGTCTAGTTTTAATAAGGTGAATGCAAAGGTTAAATCAATTCATTGTAAGCGATATATAAAAAGTAAACATTGTTGAAGTTTAACTATTCTATTTAATGAGTTCAAACTATATTTTGTTACTTTAACTTCAGTTGTTATAACTAATTAAACGGATATTGTTCTGTACAGTATAAACATTGCAAGTGAAATAAAAAGTAAACACTGTTGAAGTTTAACTGTTCTAGTTATTGTGTTCAAACTATATTCTGTTTCTTTAATTTCAGTTGTTATAATTATTTAATTAAACGAATATTGTTTTGTTTAACTAACCACAATTATTAGTTGTAATATTTATTTGTTCACTGTAAACTTTGTTTGTCTAACAGTTGCAAATAAAAGTCCTCTCCTGGCCCTTTTGTTGCAGAGTATGAGGTCCCTCAGGTGAGTCGGAGGTGTCTGTCTGAATTTATCCCGCTGTGTGCACCAGCACATTGTAGTATGTTTGACAGGCTAATTTGTGTCTTGAAACCAACAAAACTGAATGGACCTTTCACTAAATATTAAGCACGTGTTGTACAATTAACCATTCTTTTACCTGCGGACGACGCATGTTTTTCATTGTCCCATGCTCCCCAGTGGCTCAACGGTATGTCTGCGGACTTACCACGCCCAAAAACCCGGTTTCGATACCTGTGGTGGGCAGAGCACAGATAGCCCATTGTGTAGCTTTATGCCTAATTCAGAACAAATAAACATTCATTGTCCTCCTGCTGATACAGAGGTAAGTTTACGAATTTACAACGCTAAAACGAATGGTTCATTCCCCTCGGTGGACTCAGCAGATAGGCCGATGTAGCTTTACTGTAAGAAAACACACGTTCTTGATGCTACCATATTATGATATATGTTTAAAACCTTAGAATTAACTCGATAAATATATATAAGCCTAAAATTTCAAATTAGTTACAGGAAAATTTTTACATGCCTCTGATTTCGAACAGAAATGTAAAAACAAACATTTACAGTCAACGTGTTTTCGATATAAATTTTATGTCTGTTGGTTTCCAAACTTTCTGCTTTGAAACAATAGCATGGCCGAGCGCGTTAAGGCGTGCACTCGTAATCCGAGGGTCGCGGGTGCGCGCCCGCGTCGCGCTAAACATGCTCGCCCTCCCAGCCATGGGGGTGTATAATGTTACGGTCAATCCCACTATTCGTTGGTAAAAGAGTAGCCCAAGAGTTGGCGGTGGGTGGTGATGACTAGCTGCCTTCCCTCTAGTCTTACACTGCAAAATTAGGGACGGCTAGCACAGATAGCCCTCGAGTAGCTTTGTGCGAAATTCCAAAAAACAAACAAATTGAAACAATAACATTTAAAGGTGCAAGCATTGTTTCCCTTCAAAATTATTGTGTTATGTTATTATTGTAACTGGGGAAAAAAACTTGCGTTTCTTTTTTAATTAGTATACGAGGGAAATAATTGTTTTTTAACAACAAAACATAATTCATGGATGTTTTCGATTATAATCTAGTTCTAATAATCACAACTAGATATGAAGAACAAAATAAAAACGTTTATTACTATAATATAATTTTTCAATGAGCAAGCATGCAACAGCTACAGAAAGGAATGTTCATTTTACAACAGGACATGCTTACAGTGGATAATATATTTTGTCATTTTCCAACTGCAGGCAGGACTTCTTCCTTAGTTAGACACGTATAAAGCACAAACTTATATAAACCGCTAACTTTTTTTACAACAAGAAGAATACCGCTTAACCCGGGCTTCAGTTGGCAAACATAAATCAGTAGTGTTCTTCTGTGTATAGTTGTACTTAGTATGTATGACTGGTAGACTTTCTCTGACTTTAATAAGCGACTCGACGATGACCGTAGCCATAAGCAGGTTTAGCGTAGCCATAGCCACGACGGGCATAGCCGTAAGCAGGACGAGCATAGGCGTAGGCAGCAGGACGAGCGTAGCCATAAGGATGTGCGTCATATTTCACAGGTGCAGCGTCGGAGTAGATGTTGACGTCAGCAGGGTTCTGATTGGCGGTACCAGGTTCATTGGTTTTAACGTTGGCTCTGTAACCACCTTCGTCAGCAACATAATCCACCTGGCGACTAATGCCATAAGCATCCCTGTAACCATAGGAACCTTGCTTGTTTCCGTACTCGTCACCTTGCTCCTGTTGCCACTGGCGGTCACCGTACTCGTTTTGGATGTCGTAGCCGGTGCTATATGGCTGTGGTTTGGCCTGTGGAGAACGTATTTTGTTAAGTTCTTACTTGTGAAATTTACATTGCAATACTTATCTAATAAACAAATCTACACAGGGAGAAAATGTATAAGATTGTACCTGATCATCAAACAGTTTTATTAGGATACTAAAGCCAAATAATAATACATTAGTTATTGATTTTATCTTTCAAGTAATAATGACCAAAAACTGTACTGATACTGATTTTCACTGCAATCAACAACGATTCGTTATAACACCTTAGTAACTGAATAATAAAAAATACGAATTGATTAATACAGAGCTAAAGTGAATCACTGATACCTGGAGTGGTACAACATCAAAGCAGCTAATATCGTTACCAAAACTAAAAAATATCAATAATAATAATAACTAGGAATTGTTACTTACATATACATCTGGCTGATAGGCGTATCTGGCTGGAGCGTAAGAATACGGTGACCGGTATCCACAAGAGGCTGACACCACACACATGGCGAGAACTGCAATCTGGAAATTAAATAATTAACACACATCGACATTGAGGCCTAACACACTAGTGTTAATCTGATGTGAGAATAAGAAAACAAAGTGAAAGAACCAGTGGAAATGAACTAATCTATTTCTGAACAACACAGACACATATAGTGGGTACATATTGTAATATTGACATTCACTCTCACCTTCCTAAGTTCAGTACGAAATCAGGCGTTGATTGAAAAAATATGCAGAGGTAGCAAGGAAATACTTAAACCTCTTTTTTCTTAATATCATAAATATGGACAAGAGTGTAACCCCTTTATATCGTTCATGGTCTGGTCGTACATATCTCCCTCCATAATATAATTTAGTAAACTATTATGTTTAATTTATATATATCAGTTTTAATGTCAGTTATGATGATTAACTTACGAATTGAAAAATTCGAATAAAAATAAGTCAGCAATCGCAATTTCCAAGCAGCTCTGTGTTATTCAAACAGTTTATCGAATATTACGTGTATGTAGGTTTCCTTACCTTAATCATGGTTTATAGAAAGATAATGTTACTTGACAGTTAACAGTTGAGTCGAGGTGTCTGATCTGTTGTGTAGCTCCAGAGCTCGGTCATTTTTATACTAGTTATCACTGTTATTTTCCTTCCTGGTGTCCGTGATTCTAGGTTAAGTGGGGGCTGGTATGAACTTGAGCCGAAAGCCTGACACTGTTCATAGGAATTTCATTCTCATTTGACACACGCTGATAAGCATTGTCTAGCCGCGCCTTGTCCCCAAGCAAATAGTGCGATGGCGCTTTATTACGTTTAACCTTATCAAACCCAGATCAAGAACGAATCTGTCAATGTTTTTGTATGCTTAGTAGCTTTAATATATTTACCAGCATAATAAATATACAGGTAAAAAATGCCAAATTAAATATTCAAAGAGTTAATTTCAAATATTATGGTTATAAGAAATGCCTTCAAATTAGCACATTCACACACACAAACTATCAAATATATCAAAATAGTGATACGATTTGATTCACAGCTTAGTTTCCTATCTTAAAAAATAAAAAGTCTAATAACCTCCCTGACATAGTTTATTACTACTTCTTAAGCTCTCGAACAGGTTCGCATCACTAATATTCACCCTGATTTTATTACTGTCAAGCTTGCTATAAAATACAAAAATAATATTTTACCTTCCGTAGATTCAGCTTCTGATACGAGAGTGGAATCTAGCCCGAACTGTATAATTTTGTATGTTTTTTACCATTCTATCTCAACTTACCTAATATGTTATTATTGGCATTAAGTTTGGTGGCTTCTGTCGAGTAAAGTTTGTATATAGGACTTGTATTTTCGCCCTCACAAAAATATTATGCATAACTTTTTAGTTATTGCTATAGAATTCTATAAAATATTTGGTTTATGTAGAAATTTTGCACAACTTAACTGTCCCCCAGTGTATCAGTAGTACTTCTCAGTCTTATAAAACTCAGGTTTTGATACCCATGGCGGACCTAGCACCAATAGCCCATTGTGTAGCTTTGTACTTATGAACAACAAACAAGCAGACGAGCAAACAAGCTTAGCTATGGTTTCATAGAAATATACAGAAACTGTTTTCTATGATGTAGAATGTCTATAAGACATCATACAAAGTGTTATTATCATTTGTATCTATAGAACTGCTAGAAATAAATAAAACTACACATTATTTTTGTCCTTGAGATAATTTGAGTAAGGTGTTAAGTGAATTATTATTTTAAAATAAAATCATTATTTTTAGTTTACTAATACTTTGCTTATGTTTCTCATTATTTTGAAATAAGTGTGGAATATATAGAACGTGCTGCTAAAGGCTTTTTGTAGCATGTTGGAGTCATTTCTTTCTTTACTTGATGTCATGGTTATAAAGAAATTAAAGTTATCCAATTAAATAAACTTGTAATTTTGTTGTTTTGTTTTGAATTTCGCGCAAAGCTACTCGAGGGCTATCTGTGCTAGCCGTCCCTAATTTAGCAGTGTAACACTAGAGGGAAGGCAGCTACTCACCGCCAACTCTTAGGCTACTCTTTTACCAACGAATAGTTGGACTGACTGTCACATTATAACACCCCCACAACTGAAAGGGCGAGCATGTTTGGTGCGACCGGGATTCAAACCCGCAACCCTCAGATTACGTGTCGAACGCCGTAACACTCTTGGCCATGCCGGGCCTGCAAAAGTTTATTGCTTATTCCTTGCTACAGCTAAATATTTTCAGTTTATGTAAATTTTGGCGAAACCAGTCGAGAGAACAACAAATATTTCCCTGGTAATATTGATATGTGCTAGAACTTTGATATTGATACATTTTAGTCTAGACAAGCAGTTTCAAAAATAGTGTTTGATTGACGTTGATTTGTTATTTATAACAAAACGTCATGTCAAACTACTTGCAAGTGGCCTATAATATACCTAAAATATCTACGTCAGCAAGTTTTCGATATTACAAATTTACTAAGCAACAACAGGGAAAATAAGAACTTGACGCACCTGATATACACGTATATAAAGATCGTTCAACTCGATAATTTCATGTTATAATTAAACACAGTGCATATAGGCTGTGCAGTATTATAAACAGTTTATGTTTTTAGCTCCAATGTGTTGTCCTTTGCTTAGCACTAATTTTCTATAATATTTTAAATTATTAGTGGTTAGTAAATCCCCATACATAGGGGCCGAACAGAGTGCTTGCATTCAGTTTAAATATAAAGCCTATTTTGCTTACGTACTTCGTTGTTTCAAGAATAACTGATGAGCTGTGAATTCAGCAAAACTCATCTACTGCAACCAAAATAACGACCCAGAGAATATACTAGGCCTGCCCGTTATTTCTTCTTCAAAAAAATGTATAGCCTGGCATGGCTAGGTGGTTAAGGCGCTCGACTTGTAATCTGATTATCGCAGGTTCTAATTCCCGCCGTGGGGGCGTTATAATGTTACGATCAATCCCACTATTCGTTGGTAAAAGAGTAGCCCAAGAGTTGACGGTGGGTGGTGATGACTAGCTTACCTTCCCTCTAGTTTTACAATTACATTATGAAATTAAAACCGACTAGCGCAGGTAGCCCTCGTGTAGCTTTGGGTGAAGTTCAAACAAACAATAAAATTTATATTCTGATATGCAAAATAAATATCTACTTTTATTAAGATATATAACAAAGAGCTGAAAGGGCGAGCATGTTTGGTGTGACAGTGATTCAAACCAGCGATCCTCAATTTACAAGTTAAGCGTCCGAACCACATAGCAATGAAAGGCCTTTTTGTTTAAGTTAAATTTGTAATTAAAAATGTACATAACTTATACTGTTAAATATTTATTGTAAAATTCTCTCTTACTTGCTAAAGTTGTGAAAGATTTTTGAGTGTAAGAATCAACAATGTACTATGTATGTATGTATTGTTGTGCAAGCTAAAATTTCTAAAAGCTCGCTTTATGTTTATATATCTGCAAATCTGACAAACTTGATGCATCAAGAAACGGTATATATTATTGGTTCTCTATAGTTGGTATACTACACATCTTGAAAGCTATAACTGTGATTAACGTAATTGACATTTATTATTCGGGAAACTACAGGTACTTGAACAGTAAAGTTAATAGATTTCGAACATTACAAACCATTTAACTTCAGCGAATTAATATCGCACGTCAGTATTCTTAAGAAAGCATTATGTAACTTTAGCTGTGAAAATCTTACGTGTAATCAGCGAAGAGCTGGCTAGCTTCCCGTTACGTGCATTGTACCTATATCAACCAGAAATTGATCTGCGCATCGTGAACTCTCGAAAGAATATCAAGGAGGTTCCGGATAAGATATAAGACTCAATATTTTTATATGCTTGTAAAATATTTGTATATAAATAATTATTTGTAATAAGCGTTATTATAAATTGTATTACTGTTCGCATATTAAAATATATTTATGTTAAGAAAGAAAATGTATGTATTGGTCTTGTTGGCAAATATCATAAATATTATGCATATCGATATTTATTTAATTTCTAAATCTAAATTATAATTTATTTCAGTTTTATGCTATTTGAAATCTTAATACAAAACCGACTTAATGAATGAATACTTCATTGTGTTATTTAATACTCTGACTCTAATATTTTACTCTCTGTTGATACAAGTTCTAATTAAGATCCGAAATTTTAGCCGTCTGCCTTTAATAGTTTTTTACATTTCTCTTTTCTTGTTTCGTTACGAAAAATCCTTGTATTAGGACTGTTTAAGGTATTTCACAATTCAGTAAAGTGGGTAGTATTAAAGCTATATTTATTTGTAATTTGTTTAATGTTTAAAGTCCTAGAAACATCCAGAACAAGTGTAAATTGTAAACACGAAGTTCCATGAAGCTGTAAGAGATCAGTTAAAAAGACAGTCAAAAGTTAGGTAAAAATGCTGTTTAAAAAGTAGGAAGCAAATCGGTTAGCTATAAAATGAATTAGTTAGTGCGTTTGTGTACATGGACCTGCGTTAGCGATCGCACTTACCGCATTATATTGTACAAGCAAGTTCACCCACGTGACATTAGTTGAAGTCATTGTAATGTAGGTCTACAACAATTTACGACATCATGAAGGTATCCAAACATGTAGTAACAGTAAAGAGTGAACAAAACGCATGTGTTATAGTTTCTGTTAACTGGATTTTGAATTATTTTCACTTGAAAACTTACAAGAACCCACAAGCGGAAGTACAACGTCAAACCAATATAACCTATCACATATATTAAATGAAACGTTCCAATTCACAGTTTTTTTTTAATTTGGATTCGATATAATTTTGATACGGTGAAAAAGCTATTTTTATTGAACGCCTGAAGTCATTAACGCAATGAAGTTTTGTGAGGTGTTCGTGGAAGAAAACAAAGTAAGAATTAATTTTAAAGGAATGTTTAATTAGTTATGGCAGAACAAATCAGTCAATCTGCGTAAATTGTCACTAAAATAGGCAGTTCAAAATTTGAGTCAACAAAATCTGTGTAAAGAAATGACAATAAAATTGTTTTCGTTTTACTAAACAGGTTCAAATGTAACAGGTTTCTCTTTACGTTTGACAATTTACTGACATACAGTAGTGAACAGAAGTAACAATTTAAATACAAAAAGCCTACTATTTCTTGTAACTATTTGGCTTATATATCTTAAAGCAGGTTTCCTAATAAAATGTCCCGGCATGGCCAGGTGGCTAAGGTACTCGACCCGTAATCCAAGGGACGCGGGTTCGAAGTACCGTCACACCAAAGATGTTCGCCCTTTCAGCCGTGAGAGCGTTATAATGTGCTGTCAATCCTACTATTAGTTGGTAAAAGAGTAGCCCAAGAGTTGGCGGTGGGTGGTGATGGCTAGCTGTCTTCCCTCTAGTCTTACTTTGCTAAATTGAGGACGGCTAGCACAGATAGCTCTCGAATAGCTTTGCGCCAAGTTCAAAACAAACTAAGCCCTAATAAAATAACACAGAATCAAAAACAAATAGCACAATAAAATTTGTGTGTGTATTTACATAAATCACGGTTTCTCATTTCAGTTTGTGAAACTTTAAACGTAACTTAATCCTAATATCTTAACTTACCTGCAATAGTTTGTTGTTTATAATGCCGACATTTATTTTTAAATTCTAATTTTTAACATCATCCAAAGTTTGGTGATTTCTTCAGTTTTGGAAGAACAATATAAACAACTTTGGTTTGTCTTACGTGTAGATACTGCTTATGTAGTTTGTTTTCTTAACAGTTTCTCTGGAAAACTTTTGTAAGATCTACATTTTGTATGAGAAAGAGCTAGGCATGACATAATGATACGTGTTAATCCAAGGGTTCATGGTTCAAGTTCCACTGCCACAGAAACGCATTCTGTACGTTAAGAATTGATGCCTCGTTCTGGACAGAAAAAGAGTAGCCTCTAGTGTAGTTTATTACTTCAAAATTGTGTAGTCCAAGCTCAGATACCCCTGTGATAGTTTGCTCAAACATTGTGAACAAGCAAATCTGTGTGAGTGTGTTTTAAATTTCTGATGTAAAATTATGGTTAATACAAATTCAATGTTTAGACGAAACTCCTTCAAGATTTGAACACTTTTCATCCAGCGTTGTCGGAACGTCTACTTTACTATTGGTTCTTAACAATATTGCAGGTATCTGTTATTTAATTGACAAATATCAACACAGTGTTTCACTACACTCTTATTATGCAAATCAACTTAAAGAGTATATATAAGTAGTTTCAGGTATTTTCTTTAGGTAGCACAATCATCAGATATAAATTTTATTGGACCTTAATGGAATAAACTTCAACGCTGCGTTTAACACCATATTATTCTGTTGATATTCCTGAATGAATTATATACCACATTTCTCAATTAGTGAAGTACATTAGAACATTTTTTGAAGTCTGTATAATTCTGAGAATAGGTTATTAACGTGAAGAAAAGTGGAAAAACCACATATTAAGTAAGGCTCTAATAAAATGACCAATAAATGTATTTTTGTGGTAATTGAGAATATTTTTTACTTATGTGTTGCACGTAACGATAACTTCTCGTCTCTGTTTTCTTCCACTTTTTTTTGAACGAAGCTCTTGTGATTAAGGCAACATGATTGGTTTTAGTTAATAATCTTTATTTTTTTAATACTTTAATATGAGTGTACATTTTAATAAACATTTAATACAAATTACATTAATCCAAGAGTTACTAAGTTATCCGGGCTAATAAATTAATTATTCAGTACTTTATTCAAGCACGTTGTTTGAAGTTAAGCACGAAGCTACACGATGAGCTATCCGTGCTCTGCTTACCATGGGTTTCGAAACCCGACTTTTAGCGTTGTAAGTCAGCCGACATACCGTTGTGTCACTGGGAGACATTTAATTACATTTAGCTTTCATTTGCTTCTTAAACTCAATGTTACACAATAAGCTATTTGTGCTTTGCCTAGCATAGGTGTTAAAACCCTACTTTTTATGTCACAAGCTATCAATCTCTTACTACTTAGCCATTCAGGCCTAAATTTAAATTACGGCTTCTATATTTTTACTCTTAAAATTCGCTTACAAGTAAACTTACTCAAATCATTTGAATTTTGTATGTTAATCGTTATATTATATTATATCGTCAGAGGTCACGCTAATCTTTATAAAATTTAGTTTTTAGACATATGCATTATAAAATCTTGCACTTTCTGCCATAGCGCCTGCAATTTTTTCTTTTACATATAGTATTAAAATATTTAATTATTTTAAATTAGCTTAGTTAATAAACAACAAACGATAATGCGTTGCCTATTACACGTAATGCCCATCAACACAGGCGACGTACACAGCGATATACACGACTCTGGATATCATCTCGAAGTTATACGTTAAGCTTGTTCATTACTGATATTTAGAAACAACGAAAGATGTAATCACTTCTCAATCAACTGCTGCAAAAGTTCTATATACATTTTGTCAGGCTCTGAAAATTGGAAATTAGAGCCTGTATTAGTTGTTATATGTGCATTTTATTTAAGAAACTTAGTGTCAACTCTACGATCAGGGGTTCGATTCCCCTTTGGTGGGCTGAGCAGATAGCCCGATGTAGCTTTGCTATAAGAAAACACACAAAAACTTTCTGTTTCACTTTTTTCTGTTTTATTCAAAAAGTTCCTGTGCAAATAACGCATAATCTGCATAAACGTAATATATGTGTATTTTTTTCCCATAAGTAATAACTTGTGTTTTTTATAAATAACATTATAAGTATTATTTTTAATTATGCACAAAGCTACACAATGGGCTATCTGTGCTCTGCCCACCATCGGTATCGAAACCCGGATTTTAGCGTGTAAGTCCGCAGACATACCGCTGAGCCACTGGGGGGGTTGTAGGTATTAATGAATATTTCACAGGAACTATTTTAATAAAATATACTTGTCATAAATTTTCCTTTTATAGCCATAATATTATTGACTGTATCAACAAAATATAAAATATTTTTTTAGAACTAAACGCTTAATATGTTACCCTCCCCCGTCCTCGAGGGACACAGCGGAATGTCTACGGACTTATGACGCTAGAAACTAGATTTCTATACCCATGGTGGGCAGAGCACGGATAGCCCATTGCATACCTTAATTACAAAAAACTTTTTTTTTCAGTACGATCCTAAATAACTTCACCACAGTCAACTAAGTTTCACTTCAGTTTGTAGTAAAATACTGCTATCAACTGTTTTCTCGCCGTTTCTCCAACTTTGCTCAGACTTTGTACGTTTTAGCAGAATTGTTCTTACAATTTATGGTGTTTTAAATAAAATAAAGTAACCGAAATATTCCGATTTCTTCTTTTCACGTTTCTTGCTTAATGTAACTTTTGAATAGACGTTGTTAATTTTTGTGCTTTTAACTACTTCTTTCTTATTAAGATAAATCTTCAGGTAAAATAAAAAATCTATCGCTTCAAAATTAAACGTGGCTATAGCGACTCAAACTCGAGTAAATTTACATGAAATTTAACAACAAAAGAGGTTATTGGACCACATTAGGTTAGATTGTCAACTGAAAAGAGCCTGGTGTTAATTAAAACTTGTGATGACGAGAAAACCCACTTGCAGAGAAAATTATATGTGTAAAAACAGCTGGTATGAATAGAGAAAGCACTATAAAGACGTATTTCCAAGGGTAGCTAAACTTCACGAACCGTGCGTGATTCGTAGTTAGCCTATTATGACTGCTATTAAAGAAATGACTTTGTTAACCATCATCTTGTAATAACCTACATCAAATATACGCTTACGTGACGCTAAAATGATAATAACAAACACCAATGACTTTGTTTTGATTTAGAAAAGTGAAGGTAGACTTTAGTTGTTACTGCTTTTATTAATTGTGGCCATAAGTTCGAGCAGGAGCAACAGAATGGTAGACAAACGGATGAGTGGGAGGTTTAGGGTTGAGGACAACGTGGGAAGGCTTAGCGTAGACTTTAGGGGAAGGTTCGTATTTTACTGGGATGGCATCAGAATAGATGCGAACGTCGGCAGGATTCTGATTCGCAGTACCAGGCTCGTTAGTCTTGATGTCGGCTCGGAATCCATTCTCGTCAGCAACGTAGTCCACCTGGCGGCCAATACCGTAATCATCCGTGTAACCATAGGAACCTCGCTTGTTGCCGTATTCGTCACCTTGCTCTTGTTGCCACTGGCGACCGCCGTAATTGTTTTTAATTTCGTAATTAAACTTGTAAGGATGGGGTTTCACCTACATAGAAAACAAAAAGAAAACATTACAAATAATTTTCTAAACGTTTATTCTAGAAACATAAAATAGGGATATAAATGTAACCTAATATTTAAATTTTAAAACGTTAGACAATTTTTCTTCAGTCAACATTCGTTACAAACTTGTTTATTAGTTACATAAAAATTAAAGTTTTTCGTAACAAATTCTTAAATATCTTTGTTTATAAAGCTTTAGCCTTTTTCCCAGGTCTTATTTGTTTTTACTGTTGCTATTTAATTTTTAGAAAGTGAAAACTAAGTTTTCATGTGCTGAATTAATTATTGTTGTTATCATTTTAATTTGTACAGTGGTAAATCTTCAAATTTACAACGTTAAAATCAAGTGCTTAACTACACTCGGTGGTCTTACCAGATAGCCCAAAGAGGGTTTGCGAAAAGAAAACACATATATATACAGACACCCTTTTGAGTTAATACCATATTGATTTGTTTATTTCTGTAATTTTAGGCGATAGTGAAAGAGCACGAAATATATAGACACTTAGGACTTACGTAGGGGTCGAGTTGGTAAGGTTTTCCATAAGTCGGTTTAGCAAAAACTTTCACTGGATCGTATCCAAATTGAGGTATGTATTGTGCGTTGGCGCATAGTGTGATGAAACAGCAGAAGACAATCTGTAAAGTCCGTTCATGGTTGAGAAGTGTGAAATGTGAAAACAGGACTCATTTGACTATCCAATCAGAATGAAATGTTACTTCTTTATATTTCTGATTGGAAAATGTAAAAATAATATAAAACTGATACTATAATACCACTAATCTGATTAATGAGAGGAACAAACGTTTGAATTATATAAACTGAATCTCAAAGGTAAAACGTTGTAATCTAGTTCCATGGCAGATGGTACTGAACATTTTACAGAGAAATACTACAATGGTGACTGGATCGTATACACTATTAGAGAAATGCGAAAGTCTTAGTTTTTAATACTGACTAGAACTGATGGAAAACAATTGTTTATAGAATTTTCTCCCTTTTCGTAATATAAAACACCTAACATGTTACAGCTTTAAAATAGCGTGTGTTTTAAGGTGTTTGTTCATCCCTGAGGGTGGTCGAATATATTTAGATTTGGGGGTAGAGTACCGGCGATTGGGGGCACGTTATTTCCTATGGTAACAGTGACCAGTAAATTCAAATTGAAACAGTAGCATCTCATGACAGTTACACCAAAGTTTCTATTCCCCATTCAAAAGAGTGCTTCATTATCGACTCAAGACACCTACCTGCAGTGTCCCACCTCCCTCCGGTTTCGCTGTCTACGATCAACTACGTTTGAAATAGTATAATCTTATTCGTCTTTGTTTGTAAGACCAAAATGACCAAATACATAAATTAGTTTCCTGGTTCATTTGAAATTCATCTTTCTAATTTGTTCAGCACGTTTATGTTATATTAAACTATTTTACTCGGAAATTTTCTGTAATTAAATTGATCTAGTTTTTCCCTAGGTTGGGAGCAGATCTATTACTAACACTGAAACATCAGAATTAACTTACCCTGATCATACTGTTTAGAGAAAAATGGAGGCTTCACTCAGCGATCTGAGGTTTGACAACACCTTCGAAATTTAAAGGTTTTATACTCAACCAAAGTATCTTCCTTTTTTGCTACCACAAAATTGAGGCTACAAAAATGAAACGCCGAAACGATGGTGTAAATCACTTATGTCATCCTCGGCATGGAATGACATGTGCATTTACAGATTGCTTCACAAGCAGATTTTTAAACTTCCTGTTTTGAAGAGGTCTTTGTACTTTTAATGAGGGTCTCCTTGAAAAAACAGAGAAAACGAACAACTATGAGAGTATTTTATACTGAAGTATTAAAGAAAAATATTTAATAGACAACTATAAGTGCATGTCTTGTTTTTTCATCCTACTAACAAGTGTTCTGTTGTTATTTATTCTATAGAAAAACAAGCTACTTCAAGAAACAAATAAAATAAAAAGTTTACTAACAATATCTGCCCCCCGCCAGTACAGCGATAAGTCTACGGATTTACAACGTTAAAATCAGTGGTTCGATTCCCATCGATGGGCTCAGCAGATAGCTCGATGTGGCTTTGCTATAAGAAAACACACACTACTAATATCTTACTTTGTTCAATAATTAATTGTGAAATTGAGTGTGTTTGAAAGAAGTCCATCTTAAACCAATTAATCATTAACTCCTGATATTCAAGTATGAACATTTCTAGAGATGTGGAATCATGTTACCTATCTTGTATTAAAATTATAATATTACTTGATATCCAGTATTGACTGATCATATTTATAAGTCAAGACACTCAAAGACAAACATAACGGTTGCCTTCTATAATTAAAATATTTGTACATTTAATATGCCAAGCCTATCTTTTCTAATAAGTGGGCGGTTAGAACTACTGTTATACAGATATATCTCTGGTTATTAGATGAACAGAATGTTACACTGGTATATCTATGGCAAGTAGACAGAATGTTACACCGGTCATATGTCTGATTGTCACTGGGATATTTCCAATAAACAGACAGAATGTTATACCGGTATATTTCTAGTAACTAGATAAAATCTTACACCGATTATATATCGGATTGTCAGTTAGACAGCATATCACAGTGGTATACCTCCAATAACTAGACAGAATGTTACACTGGCATATCTTTGAATGATTACTAGAAAGAATATTACATTAGTATACTCGTATAGCTGATTTAGAGCTATAAAAATGACCGTTACACAGACATGTTCCTGCTTTTCAGCTGGACAGAATGTTAGAATAGTATATCACTGACTCACAACTAGACAGAATTAGAACTATACCGACAGCAAGACAGATTACTATATTGGTTTATCTCTGTGTGACAGCGAAACGGATTGCTAAAGTATAATATATTCCTGACTGACAGCTAGATAAAATGTTAGTGATATACATTGGTAATAACCACACAACATGTGGCCAGAATGAGTTGTTACCCTAGTAAGACTGCACAAATTTTCCTATTTAAATAATTTAATGAATAAAAAGGCTGTTATAATTCGGATATCTGTAATTTAGAAGCAAATAGGATAACCGCATATCACATGGATGTTACACTATAACATTTAGTCTACACTAAAGAATAGAGAGAACTGTGAAAAGCGTACCTCTAGACAATTTGGTTGAATGAATATCTTATTATCACATCTCTAATTAACACGATAAGCCTGTAATATTTAAATATCTGTGACTAATGAGTAAAAATAACGAAAATTAAATTTGCTTCCATATAATTAATGAGTGGAAAGATGAGTGTTACATGAGCGTGAATTCAACAAAGTGAACAAAACTGTTGAAGAAATGGCGTGTTCTGATTCACTATTGAAAAAAAAAACCTGCGATACTGATATGTCTTTATTCAAAAGTGGACATATTACTTCATAAATCAACATATTTTAATTAACTGTTGGAGGTAATAAACTACACTATGTAACAAACAACTTACTTTTTCTTGTTCCTGGACAGAAAGTGTTATTTCTCAATTGCTTATTCTTAAAGTAAATGAAAAAGACCTATTTTTCTCTTAAACTTTGCTTTTTATGACCTGGGTAACGAAATTTTCAAATTTACTCATTTTTCCAGAACATTTCACATGCATTTGGTGCTGAGTAGCTGATAGAGAATTTTGAAAAAACTTTCTAGAATGTTGTAGAAACCTCAAAACTGTGCTGTTCCATAACAGAATAAGTACCCGTCTCTTCCCCTGGCTCATTTGGTACACCTCAAAGAGGAATACAAGAGCATCAAGACCTTGCTAGAAGCCTTGAAGTATGATGGGTATGGCAACTTGATGAGTAGGGAAACTTGGTGAATCATCCTTGGAGACCCATCAGGAATGCCACCATTTTGAGTTCTCCGATAAGGTCCTTTGTCTTTGGGACAGCAGGGACATTACAGCACACTACAACAGGAAACATTGGCCACAACGAACCGAGTTTTCCGTAGGGAGACACAATGTTAAGTGTGAGCCATTAGTGGACCTTCAGAAGATGTTGTTTCTACCATTGCACATAAAATTGGGTCTTATGAAATAAAACAATTTGTCACAACTCTTGAAAAGGAGTCTGCAGCCTTCAAGTACCTTCAAGACGTCTTCCATAAGCTGTCTGAGGCAAAGGTCAAAGCTGGTGTCTTCGTTGGACCACAAATAAAGAAGATTCTGGAGTGCATAGAATTCCCCAAGAAGTTCAGTAGTAAGGAAAAAAAAGCTTGGGGCAGTTTTGTTGCAGTGATTCGGAGCTTTTTGGACAACCACAAGGCCGAAAATTAGGTAGAACTGGTTGAGGTTCTGGTGAAGAACTACGGCAAAATGGGCTGCAGGATATCCATGAAAGTCCATATCCTTGATGCTCATCTTGCTAAATTCAAGGAGAACATGAGAGCAAACACAGAGGAACAAGGTGAGCGCTTCCACCAAGAAATACTGGACTTTGAAGGCTACTATCAAGAAGCGTATAATGAAAATGTAGTGGGAGACTATATTTGTGGGGCTGATACGTGAAAGTGATTTATGTTAGAGTCGCAAATCTCAAGAAACATTTCTAAACATTTTTGTTCATTTTTGTATAACTTTAGTATAAATATAAATACATGTAAATCTTGATTCTTATGTTGTTTCATTCAGACCTTATGTAAATGAAAATGTGCAAATTTGTCCGTTTTTGCAACGAAAATAGGTTAATTTCTAAAATTTTCTAATTTTTGTTAAAAATGAAGACAGGTGATATAATACATTACGCAGCATTTCTGCGATTAATGAGTGGAAAGAAAAGTGAACCGTCCTTTCATACATTTCTGAATTCCTTAGGGTATAATAACTAACACTTTGTCTCTCATTAGCAGGTTGAGATAATAACTGAGATACTATATATTTGAACACATAAAGAGAATAAGCTGTTTTATGGAATGTTATGACACATATAACATTTATACAGCTCAAGAGCTCTCGTTCATCATCTTAACAGAAATTTTCCGAATTATCTTTTTCTCCAACTGCACAATTATATTTTAGCTTTATCATCTTATAACACATAACATCTTATTGCCTCGCTTGTATACAGGCCTAGTAAGAAACGATCCACAAAGTGAAGAATATTCTAGTAAATACATTTATTTATCAGCACTAGAATGAAATTCTACAATCATAAATATGTTTTTAAAACTAATCTACTTGGGCTAATTTTTATATATATTTATATAGATGAATTTTCAACTGCACAAATTTTTTTACAGGTGCACAATTTGAGATCAACTCCACACTAATAAAACCCCTGACTTAGCTAGTGTCAGTTACTGTGTTCTTCTTACAACATATGTATTTGTAAAGCTGTGTATGTGTGCTACTGTCCATAAGCATTTTCACTAAAAACTATAAAAAACCCGATCGAAGCCAAAAATGTCTCATGAAAGTTCGTGTTTGAACTTTTTAATTGAATTAATATTTTCGTTTTGAAACTAATTTGCAATTTTCACAACAAACAAAACAGAGAGCTATTTAAAATAAAATTCAAAACCGTTTAAACAGAATAACTGTTACCTTATTAGTTATAACTCTTGGTTTTTTATCCTGATGAGCAGAGTTTCAGAAAATTAAAATGTTGACTATGTTTCTTTTTCAAAACATTTTAACTATCTAGTTTTGTATTTGTGTTTGTATTTGCTAAGTAATATTACTTCAGGACTTACGTATTATTTCAGAGAAATAGCAACTGAAACCATGAATGTCAATCTGATAAATGTGTTATCAAGACCGATATCTTTTAGTAATTCTAATAAAACTTGAACTATATAGGTTACTCAGCTGTTTGTATTCAAGGTCTGTTACCAAAACAATAGAACAAACACTTGTTTGTTTTGAAAATACAGCTTTAAAAGGCCACGAGTGACAGATTTAGTTTTATTTATTATGATCCTCCTGAAGATATGTTATGTATAATTAAGCGGTTCGAGGTTTTATATATATAAACAAACAGAATCAACTTATAACTATGTGGTTTACTGAAAATTTAAAGTCCATAAATATTTGTTTGTTATTAAGCACAAACCTTCACAATGGCCTACCTGTTCCGTAACCACCGAACTATCTAAACCAAATTTCTAAGTTCCCAGACTTACCGCTAAGCCAAGAATGATTGTGATCTTGACAAAATCTGCATGTGTTGTCTCTTAGTAACAGTGTTTAGTGTTTAGAACGTTTTATGTGGTGAATAAATGTTAATTGATAAATGTTATTTATGGTAATTTGATATACATATATATTACCTACTTGGTCTTAAAGCATAAAGAAAAATAAGCGTTAATTACTATCAAATATCTTTCATCCTCTTTACAGTCGAGAGAGTTGTAAATTTGTGTCGAAATGTCCACACAATATTTTCTACATCCTAATCTAGAATACATAAAAAAGGTCCAAGAATGCTATTTAAGTCTTTCAGAGTACACGTTGTTTTGTTCACGACAACATTTCATTTTTCTGTATAGTTTCTGCTAAAAATGTGATGGTTAAAGAGTTACTTCAAAACTTTCACACCAAACTTGCTCGCCCTTTCAGTCTTGGGGACATTATAATGTACTGTCAATCCCACTATTCGTTGGTAAAAGAGTAGCCCAAAGGTTGGCGGTGGGTGGTGATGAATAGCTACCTCCCCTCTAGTCTTACACTGCTAAATTAGGGATGGCTAGCGCAGAGAGTCCTCGTGTAGTTTTACGTGAAATTCAAAAACAAAGAAACAAACAAATCAAGACTGATGAAATAAGTGAAGAGTAGGTGTACCTTGGAGGTAAAGACAAATTTGTTTTAGTTAACTTCTGTAATCATTTAACAGTGGTTTCCTATCGTATTTGGCTGGCATTTATTCTAGTACTTATAATAGTGGCCTGGCATGGCCGAGCGCGTTAAGGCGTGCACTCGTAATCCGAGGGTCGCGGGTTCGCGCCCGCGTCGCGCTAAAACATGCTCGCCCTCCCAGCCGTGGGGGTGTATAATGTGACGGTCAATCCCACTATTCGTTTGTAAAAGAGTAGCCCAAGAGTTGGCGGTGGGTGGTGATGACTAGCTGCCTTCCCTCTAGTCTTACACTGCTAAATTAGGGACGGCTAGCACAGATAGCCCTCGAGTAGCTTTGTGCGAAATTCCAAAAAAACAAACAAACAAACAAACTTATAATAGTAATAAAAGCTGAATCTAACAATTTCAATAAAAACCGCGTAATATTTTCGTTGTGTGTATGGTAAGCATGCAATATAATTAGGTATCGAATAAAAATAAAAAAATTAAATTGATTTTAAAACGCATAATAAGGGTGCATTCAAATTTTTCGTTAGCTAGGAGGACATTGACCGTTATATCTCCGTGATAAAGAGTCAACACCAAACATTTCCTTTCTCCCAAACTCCACCCTACAAATGGCACGTGTTGATGACATATCGCAAAATAGAGCATCGTGAAGCCAACGAAAAAAGAAAGTGAGAAATTGAAAGAGATAAGTGTTCCGCATTCTTCCTGTTTAAATTTACCCAGAGGCCTATTTTACAGTTCGAAATAAAGCTTACGCACGAAAAACTGGATATTATTGAAAAGTAACAGATTCTCTCAATATTTCAGTTTATTAGACTATGACATATAATGCAACTTAAAGTAAGTTTGTCATTATAGTTATTATATTCAAATAAATATATAATAAGCGAAGTTTTGTTGAAAAAATAATGTATATACTTGTAGTTGCTTTTATGGTGTAAAACTGAATTACTTTCAAATTGAAAATGAATAAAAGGACTTTTTTATTTATTCAGGAAATGCATGAATTAATTCCTTTCTACAAAAGGACACCTTCGTTACAAACTTCTTGAACCCAAAGAGTTTTTGTTTCAGAATTCTCGACACAGTAGCAATTGCGACTAAACATTTTTAATTTTGAGCTTATAGATTAGAGGGAAACCAACTCTTGTTTGACCAAAAAGTGAGATTTACTGTTAGTTTTAGAACTTATATATAGTTCCAATGTGCGAAGTACGTTTTTTGGTGACGAACCGAGTGTTTGAACATGCGGTTTCTTAAAAACGAAAAAGAAAATTGTTGATAAAATATCTGCGTTGGGTGAAAAAAAAATTCAATGTCTAGTTGTCATGAATATTGTAGCTAGAAACGACCTTGTCTATGTTTAAGTGTTTTAAAGATTAAAATAATAAAATAAATTTGATGTTGCTTTAAAAGAAACCGGTTCTGAACTTCATAAAACAAAATTTCTTTTTATATTAATTCTTTAAATCAACTTTTTACGTTGCAACGTTTTATTATTCTATCTTTCATTTAGCAGGAAATACACTACATTATGTAGTATTTTGATGAAGGGGCACAACTCTCCTCAGTGGCGTACTTAGGTAGGGGTGGAGGAGGCTTATCTCCAGGGTCCACTAATAATTTTATTCTATGTAAAATTGCATGAAATGTAGGGCCCACAAAAATTATTAGTCTCTGGACCCACACAACCTTAAATCCCCCACTGTCTTTCTCTCTCGAGTTATTGTTTAGAACAGCTTTAATAAATTGCTAATTGCTTGAAGGTCTTAATGGAGTTTCTCACTTTCAGTGGCGAGAAAATACAAACAATTAAATATATCTATTCTGTTAACTCTCATTTCGCTATAGATAAAAAACACACGCTTGTTCGTCGTTCTTGTTCTGTAATGTTGAAATGTAAGTGTGTGGAAACTAATGTTCTATCCACACATCTACAGCTCTCGCACCTTTGCAGTGGGCACTGAGCGGTGAAAATAATGTTATATATGAAACCATAGGCACCTGAGTGGAAGATGAATGTTCTCACTTCGTTTACTTCTAGAACATGAAGGTTTTTTAAATAAATTCTTCAACTATTAACATGTTAAACTTTAAATTTATATATTGTAGTTAATTTACGTAACTTCTTGATGCCAATGTTTCTATCAGTACACATGCATCTTCAAACAATAATTTTTTTTCTTCTTTTGAAGGGTGGTGAAACATATTATACAGTTGCTAGGAAACCATTAAACAAAGTTAAATTTACAGCATTTACATTAAAATTCGGTGAGTAAATACTGAGGCTTTCTAACATACCTCGAATACATTGAAACTTGCTTTTATAATTTTTAACACATAAAATGAAAAATATCCCTTTTAAACTTTTTCAAATAAAATGATAATTTCACACATAAAGTCAGACATTAAGGTTAGTATCAGAATGATAAACTAATTTTTTATCGTGTTGAACATACAAGATTGTTTAATTTAAGAGTTGTTATACAGTTTATTTAGTGACTTTATATTTAAAGATTATTAGGTTTTCATAACGAAAATGTTATAAGTAATTATTTTAAAGGTGATAATTATGACAAATTCCGTTGCGAAACTCGGTAAGAGTCGTATGTTTCTGTTGGTAATTCAACTGTTTTAATTTGTCATAGTATTGCTCGAACCTTGTGTATTCATTTTCCTTGCCTTAAGTGTTGTTAGATCATAGATTCCGTAGTTTGTACAAAGTTCTAGGCCTCAGTTGGGCAATGTATATAGACAACCAGGTGAACGCAAGTGAAGTTTAGCCAGAAAAAGTTAAGTTTGTGAGTTATACTACGTCAATGTTAGTTCAGCCGTAACGGGAAATATCTTAAAGTGTGATTCGCAGTTTAACACACAAAAAATAATTTGTCTTGTTACAGGATGATCTAAAGTAATTGAAGCAGTCTATATGGACTTTTGATAAGCTATGGCTAGATGATTAAGGTGCTCGACTTGTAATTGGAGGGTAGTGGGTTCGAATCCCTGTCACACTAAACATGCTTGCCCTTTTAGGCGTGGGATCGTTATTATGTGACGGTCAATCCCACTATTTGTGAATAAAGGAGTAGCCCAAGAGTTTGCAATGGGTGGTAAGGACTAGCTACCTTCCTTCTAGTCTTAAACTACTAAATTATGGATGGCTAGCGCAGATAGCCCTCGTGTAGCTTTGCACGAAATTCAAAAAATAAACAAACTTTTGATAAGAAAAGATAATTCGCTGGAGGTTTAGATACAAGTGTGATACTCTACAGTGTAATGAATTTTTGTGCATACGTTTGACGAGTTTTGAATATATTATTTTTGAAAAGTGAATTATGTGTTTTCCATTTATCATTCGAATTTATCGCCAACAAGTCACAGACACTTGATGTTAAAGAATCACAATTCATATACAACCTTACAATAAAAACTATGTACATTTCTGCAAATATGCATCAGTGAATATATGTAATAATAAAAGAAATGAAAGATTGCCAGTAAATCAATGTATTTAGTGTACTTTTATACATAAAAAACTCTTAGTGTTCATATCGTTTGGTTTACTTTAAAAAACAAAAACACAAAATACTGAGCAATCATAATCAGTATAGATAATATTCAGATTTTTATGCTGGTTTTTAAGCTGTTGCTATTGAAGCTTAAATTACAATACAGTTATAACACAGAGTAGTAATAATTAGGTGAATCCTTTTGTTTATAATGAATGTGCTAACAAATTACGAGTGTAATAAATTCCGAATAAGTAATTTTACTTTCAATTTATCATAAAAACAATGATACAAAACATTTGTTGTACTGTGTAAAGTATCTAAACCGGTCTCCGGATAATAAAATTTGTCAAGGAGGTAGACATATACTTGACACCAGGAAGAAAGCAAATGCGTGACACTATTAGAAAATGAAGTTTCGTTTTTTTATAAACAGGCAAACAACGAAATGAGTTATTTTAACGTTGTCGGTGACAAACCTGGTCTGAATGTAACAGTTTTATCATATAAATATTTATAAGTATGTAATATGTTCAGGACGTTATATAAAAACAGTTTTGAACTTTTATTAAGTCGTAGCAGTCTATGTCGTTATATCCCGTCACGCTTTATAGGACGACAACAAAACTGCATGATAGTTTTCATTGTAAAAGTCTCAATCGTAAGATTGTTATGTCCAAAACATACCAATCCTTCTCGATTGCTTTCCACAATCCATCTTATGTACTAGGACTTCAATGCTCTAACGACTGTTTTAACAGTTCAGTTGTGCATAAATTCATGAGTACTACGTCTGACGGCTGACTATCATGCCCTCATATGGATTAGAGTAATATCTGTTTTATTCTACAACTCTTTGAAGTATTCAACGGTTGAACCAATAAATCGGAAGCAACTTGGTTACACTTGACTTATTTCGCTTTTTCAAGCAGAAATCCTTTTTATTATGCTCTTTACGGTTGCCTAAGGCAAATGGACGGTTTTTTTTTCACTAATTTGCGAGCTCGTGAATTCTCATCTGTCACAAGATGCCGCACTTTGTTAACCTCGGTTAAAGTTCGATTTTTGTTTGGAGGTTTCTTTTTGGATGTTTTCTGATAGTAATAAAACTCGATCTGCAATTTTTTGTTTTTCAATGCTATTAAGTAGAAGAGATATCGCTGTCTTTGAAATTCTAAATCCTCCATCTCAATACATCTTTTTTTACCTATGAATATTTTATGTTGAACGGGCTCTTATAGAACCTCCCCCAAAATTGACTAACTTCCGGTGATGTCACACTACCTACAAAACACCAAAAAATGTCAAAACGGACTTCTGATACACCTCATTCCATTACGATTTCCTCGTCACACTAAACATGCTCTCTCTTTCAGCCGTGGGGGCGTTATAACATGACGGTTAATTCCACTTTTAATTGGTAAAAGGGTAGCCCAAGAGTTGGTTGGGTGGTGATGACTAACTGCTTTTCCTCTTACACTATTTAATTAGGGACGGCTAGCGCAGATAGCTCTCGAGAAGCTTTGCGCGAAATTCAAAACACACACAAAAAATTACGATTTTATATCGGTTATGGTTGTCACGTAACTGATTTTCATATCTAAAATAATCTTAATACAATATGCTCAACCATTTGTATTATCTTAACCTCTAACATATTCAGGGTTTTCTATTATTAAGTCATGATTAATAAGTAATTAAATTCTTGAGTAAAAATAAAATTTATTGTTGTCACATCTTCACTGCAAACAGAAAACTTATTTTTGCAGCTTCGTTTATAGCATGTAGCAATTAAATCTTTAAAATAGGAATCGACTGTTATTATTAGATCACTATATGTATCTATATAAACAATATAAACCATTATGTATCGCAACATATTTGAGAACAACCAAAACAAATGGAATTTTACTTTGGATTTTAAAGAATGTGTGCAGTTTTCACTTTTTTGGTTTTCGCGGCAGGAGCCATTACCATTATATCCAATAAACGTTTTTACTTCCTGTTGGTACAAGTTTTAATTACGAGGACCAGAACTTCAGCCGTCTGCCTTTAATAGCTTTTTCGTTTCTCTTGTCTTGTTTCGTTAGGAGAAACTGTCTTCTCACAGCTGTTTGTAGAAAATGATTCGGTGGTATAGTTGTCGAAAATTGTATGATAGAACTCTCATAATCTTAATACCAAATCAATTTCACATATGGAATATATACTCTTCAAAAAAAGAAACGCAAAAGGCAAAATATGAGACAAATTGTTTACAAGTTTATTCCGGGTAGTTCTGAATGACATGTGTGAAACTTTGTACATTCACTGCTGAACATTCAAAGTCTGCAAAGGCGAAGTCCACGCTCACAGGTTTAAGTTTAACGTCACTCAACGTCAATAACAAGTATGCCCCCCGTGAGCATCAATAACTGCTTGGCATCTCCTGCCCATGGAAGCGATGAGATGACAAATCACATCTTGTGGAATGGCTGTCCACTCAGCCTGCAAAGCTGCTGCAAACTGAGGTAAAGTCCGCGGTTGAGGTTGTCGCCGTCGCAGACGTTGGTCCAACTCGTCCCAAAGATGTTCGATAGGGTTTAAATCTGGTGATCTGGAGGGCCAGGGAAGAACGTTGATGTTGTGGTGTCTCAAGAAGACAGTAATGAGTCGGGCTGTGTGAGGACGGGCGTTGTCATGTTGAAAAACGTCGTTGACGTTCACCATGATGGGTTGCACATGGGGCCTAAAAATTTCGTAGACGGTTGCGTACGGCCTGATTGGAAATCCTACGCAACCATGGTATGGTTGAGGCAGTAGACGTCGCAGTGGTGGTCCTATCCCGAAGGTGACGTAACCGGATGTAGCGATCTTGTGTGGGCGTGATTACACGAGGTCTGCCAGATCGTGGATGATCACGAGTTGATCCATGTTGTTGGTGACGATTCCGTAGCCTTGTGATGGTGCTTGGATGGACATTCACAACTCTGGCAACATCTGATCGAGATTCGCCTGCTTTCATTCGACCAATGGCGTTGTTGCGTTGTGCTTCAGTGAATCTTGGCGTAACTGTATTGCGTGTCGGTGTCTTAACATTAAGCTACGGAAACCGAGAACCCGTCACTTTTATAGGGATTTTGCACATGTTGCACTTGCAGAACATGCAGATCTTTCAAACAAATTTATTGGACACGCATGCGTTTTGGCGAAAATTCCGATGTTTTTCTCCGTTTTCAAAGTACACAACTTTTCGGTCTGACACCGAAACACGCGTAACATCTCATACTCTGAGCTTGTAACGTTATTACATATATTTCTCTTTAAAATAAAAAAAATATCCCTTTTGCGTTTCTTTATTTGAAGAGTATATTTTCACTGCTACGTGGGTCCTGTATTACTTTGTTAATGTTACCAACAGAATGTGCTTATTGCTCCCTCTCGTGTTAGTTGCCTGTTATTAGTGATCGATGCTTTTATTTTTTATATAATGTTTCCCTTAAAAATTATGTATAATCTGGCGTAGAATAGTTTATATGTATTTATTCTGAATATGTGAAACGAAGGATAGGTTCGTAATTAATTTCATTGGTTACTGTTGAGTATAAAGCTCCATAATTGGCTAACTGTACTGCACCTACCAAGAGGTATCAACACCTGATTTTTGCGTTATAAGCCCGTTGGCTTACAGCTGAATCTCTGTTGAAGGGGGTAAAGGAGGCTAACACTCATTCCAACCAATTTTATGTTGGAAAGTTGAAAACGCTTAGGCATAAACTTTCATTTCACCACATGAATAATTGCAATCTCAGCCCGTTCTTTTCCAGTAAGAATTTGTTTTTAATTGCTAAACTGGTCATTCGAGAAAAACAATTAACGAGGTCCTTCTAAACTTTATCACGTTGTTGCTATGGGATTATTTTATTCAGTAATTTTTCAATGCGATTTAAGAGTAAAGAGGTTGTTTGTTCTTTTCGTGAAACGCAACTCAACGGGCTACTTGCACACTGTCCATTGTAGATAATTGCACTCTAAATTTAAAATGTAATTCTGTAAAGTTACTGCTGGCCCGGCGGGGGATAGAATGAAAGAGACATTTTCTTTATGTTACAGTGCACTTAACTATTGTTAGTTATGTATAACACGAATTCTATTATTTTAAATATCTTCCATTAGAATACTTATAATATTTTAATTCTTTAAAATGTATATCACGTAGTCTAAATACTTTATATCAATTAGATACTTTCAACAGTTCCACTTTGTATTGTTATGCCATATGTGTGTGTGTTCGCTATACGTTTAAGTTATTGATATTAACTTTGAATTTTCACGATTTTCTTTTACCCCAAAACCAAGTGGATCAACATACAGAAAAATACTTTAAAGAATTAGTGATTTTATGTATCAAATTTATCCTCTAATACTGAATTAACTCAAGTAAATTATATATGTATGTATATGATAAACAGTTAGAGTTAATTTCCTTATATTATAATATCAATAGCATGAAATCCGTGGTATGAAAGTTAAATTTACCACTCCTGTGCCTGTTAGGTTGTCAGTTTTATTAAACTCTTAAGTTAAAACCATCATGAAAAGTTTTCTGTATTTTCGTTCTGTAAAAGCTTATAAATTGTTACAGTCACATCTTATAAATAAATTGTTCAATAATTATGGGCTTCAGTGCTTTAGGAAGAAGTTGGAACGTGGAGATGCCTGGCTAATTATTACATATTTTATTAAAAGAGAACAAAGGAGGCTTTTTGTTGCTCCCATGCTACCTAAGGCAGCTCGATCTAGATGGCACTGGGAGCATGTCCCCCAGAAAATTAGTATAATTTACAGTTACTGTATGTGACATATGTTAAAATAAGGGTGCTACAGCACTCCGGTTCCGACCCCTCTGCACTTGAATGCTTACAATTTACAACTACAAATGTTCTGTATGTAGGTCAAATAATTAAACAAATATATTGAATTAAATTTAAACATAATCATCACACACTATACGAGTTATAGCATCATTAAGTTATTAAGGCAAACAATACAATGTTTAATTCTGAAAACTTTTAATGGAAAATTCAGGTAACGATACCCACAATAAATATATCACTGATGGCGCGTTGTATAGCTATTTGCTTAAGACTAACACATAATATACATACAGTAAGTTTATATATATGTGTGGGGGTGTAAATAAAGACTAGTTCAATATTTTATTTCGAGATGCATAACAAGGCATGAATTACATCGTTCTTGTTGTCTCAAACTGATCCTTTTTGGAAGCGTTACGAAACAGGTAATAAAACAGAGAACTTCTGGAAAGAACAGAAAGTAATCTAATTACGTTGTTTGCGCGTGTGTGTGTAGCTTACTAACTTTGATCTAAATTTTTTTATTGAGAATTTTTGCTCAAAATTACACAAGAACTGAATGGAAGGTAGTTATTTAACAGTATTCATCCCCAACTCTATTTTTTATCAAGTTTGGTATGGTTTCAATTTTCGCAAAGTTACGAGGGCTATCTGCCGTTGCCGTCCCTAATTTAGCAGTGTAAGACTAGAGGGAAGGCGGATAGTCATCACCACCTACCGCCAACTCTTAGGCTACTCTTTTACCAATTCACAGTGGAATTAATCTTAACGTTATAACGCCCCCACGGCTGAAAGAGCGAGTATGTTTAGTGTGACGGAGATTCGAACCCGTGACTCTCAGATTATGAGTTGAGTGTTTTAACCACCTGACCATGCCGGGCCTATTTTATCAGGTAACCTATACTAAACAGAAAACTATTTGCTAGATGATGGCTTGTAGAAATTTATTCACATACTTAAGCAATAACAAAAATAATAGAAACTGAATGTCGATAATTACAAGATAAAGCATGGGTTTGATTGTTTATTTTATGTTATTTATATATTTTTATGTTATGTATCATTATATTAAATAAAGTGGAAAGTATATGCATAGAAAATAGACGCAGCACAATTAAAATTTAAACTTCTATATACGGTTTCTACGTACGCGATGTAACATCAGCCAGTGTTAACTGAATTGGTAATAAAAATCAAGTATTCACAGTCCTTTAGTTGTTTATTGTAGTCACGTATTGTGTAAACAGGAAATTAGGAGCATGCAAAAAGCAGGGAAGCATAAGTAACCTGAATGTGATAAACAAGGTTTTTTATATATATTTTTAAATAGTTTACCATTGTTTGTTCTATATTTTTCAGGCGACAATGCCAACAGCAATACGGCAAGGTAGTGAGAATAAATTATGCACCAGACGATCTGGGTACTTACGACTGCTAATACCATATACAACTACATACGCGACGATTCTACATATGTTGACAGTATGTTCGTTAACTCTGTATTTATTATTATTATAAATATGATACTCAATACACTTTTTACATTGCAACATTTCGTTAAATCTACGTTTATTACTGTTATAAATACACTATTTCTGGTGAATGGCCACCCAGTGGCACAGCAACATATCTACAAACTTACAACCCTAGAAGGCGGGTTTCGATACCCATGATGAGCAAAGTACAGACAGTCTATTGTGCACCTTTGTTCTTAATTACAAACGAAGAAATTAACGCAGTGTGTTTGTTAAATCTGAGTTCATTATTCTTGAAAATATATTTATTACAAAACAATGTTTGTTAAATCTATAATAATTATTATTATAAATATATCATTTACGGCGTACTATGTTCGTTGGATCTATAGTTTTATTAAATATTCACAAACATAATACTTCTTGTAAAACTGTTCTTTCATCTTCGGGTTATTTTAAATTGTCTGGTAAAAGTAGCTCAAAATCCAGTCCACTTAACGATAAGTTCTCCGCTGGTACAACGGTAAGTCTACGTATTTACAATGCTAAAATCAGGCGTTTCATTCCTCTCGGTGGATTCAGCAGATAGCCCGACGTGACTTCGTCGTAAGAACACACACACACACTTATTGATGGGAAAATAATTTATTTTTTCTCTTAACGTTTTTACAGGCTAATATATTTTGTAACACATAGGAAATCCTACTAAGTATACATGAAAATACGGTTGATTGATCTTGTAACGAAACAACAAAATTAATTCACTGCTAGCTGAAACAAATACGCAGTTTACAATAGTAAATACACTGAATGATTCACTGCCTCTCGTACATATGATCTATTTCTTGAACTTACTAAAAATGTAATGTAAAAAAATGCTAAGACTTCTAGATTTGCATTACTAAACGTTCGGATGTTATCGTCATGTAGTTTCAATCTAAACAGATAAATTACGTTAGAAATATACCTTATAATAATATACTACTTATGACACTCTATGTTCGTTAAATCTTCATCTGTTGTTATGAGAAACTAACGTATAGCTTGCCAGGAATGACTAAGTAAGTACCCCCACCCCCACCCCAAACATGACATTTCATAGCGAAGTGAAATAAATAAATTTTGCGAAATCAAGCTTGACCTGGGAGACAGATAAGTTCAATCAAGAGAGTCCATTGTGAGCCAGTCAAAATTAAAATAATTTATAAAAGGAATTTGTAACGTATTCGTAGATGAATTAATCAGTTAGTTTAACAACTTCTAATGTATTGAAAAACTTGTGCGTCTTGGTGACACTACGTTCCAACGTATATTATTTCATATTATGTTGATTAGCCTATTGTTTTCAGGCCATGTAACGAAAGTCCAAAATGAAATGTATAGACAACAGTTCTAGAATCATGTTTATGTGTTTCTTAATTTAGAGTCTCCGTTCGTTAAAAAGTTTTTGTTATAAACGTTGGTGATACAGCAGAAAGTAGTTGAATTCAGAAACAATTTAACATTACAATTGAATCGTCATCTTTACTTTCATGATAACATTTATGCACTTGGCTCTAGGAGATCTCACATTCTATCTTTACTTGAAGCAAGTTAGGCACGACAACTGGTTAGGGTGTTTGACTCGTAATCTGAGAGTATCGGGTTCAAATCCCAATCTCACTAATTATGCTCGCCCTTTCAGCCGTGGGATTGTTCTAATGTAAGTCACTCCCATTATTCGTTGGTACAAAAGTAGCTCAAGAGTTAGCGATGGGTGGTGATAACTAGCTGCCTTTCCTCTAGTCTTGCACTGCTAGATTAGGAGCAGCTCCTGCGGATAACTCTCGTGTAGCTTTGAGCAAAATTCAAGCAATCAAACAAACAATACTTTAGGCTTATTGTATCAACACACACTACATTTCTAAGGTTTCAAGGTAAATCTTTTCCTTACGGCTCTTTTGCACCCCTGTCATTAAAATCACAAAGGGTAAACCAACTAGATAATTTATGAATTAAAATATAAAAAAATTATCAATTAATATTTATTCAACCCTTAAAACGTTTTAAACACTGTCACAAATCTTCAACTGTAGGATAGTACATACATTTGATAGTAACAAAAGTTTAATTTTTATATTTAAGAGACAGGTAGGTAATACATGTGTTAAAATACTAAGTAAATATTTATTAACTAAAGTACGGCTCGGCATGGCCAAGTGGATTAAGGATTGGGTTCGAATCCCCGTCGTACCCAACATGCTCGCTCTTTCAGCCGTGGAGGCTTTATAATGTTACGGTAAATCCAAGAGTTGGCGGTGGGTGGTGATGCCTTCCCTCTAATCTTACCCTGCTAAATTAATGACGGCTAGCACAGATCGCCCTGGAGTAGCTTTGCGCGAAATACAGAAAAAACAACAACAATTAATTAAAGTTTATTCACCACTTAAGACTTTTTAAACATTGGTTTTATAACGTTAGTAACAGCAGGCTTATGTACACTATAATTTAAACATTACACCTAATACATAAACGTAATGTAAGACTTAACTGAAATATTACTTTGCTGCAACTTAATATGATAAAACTTTTGAATTGATCTATTTTGCTATTATTAAAGTTACCGAAGTTGTAAAAAATAAAGAATAGAAACACATTCTTCTAAGCATAAACATAAAAACTGAGCATTCATCATAAACACTATAGTTAGCCTATTGTTAGGCGAGGATTTATATTGTTCAGCATTACCAAATAAGGGAGAATGAAAACATTCTCGACACATTTCGATAAGGATTATACATCTTTGTAGTTAGTAATAGAACTAATGATGTACTATATTTATTGTATCCATTTCTGCTATTATTATAAATATAGAACTTATAACATACTATATTCGTTTAAACTATATGTTATTATTACTAGATAAATAAAAAATATACCAATTTAAAAACTGAAAATACAGATTGTAAAAAGTGTGGAAACAAAGTTGAAGATATTGTAAACATTATTCACTTAAACTACAAAGTAGTTTTGACAGTACTATTGTGGGTCAGCGGTAAGATTTCGGATTCACAAAACTAAAATCAGAGTTTTGATTCTCCTGGGTGGACACAGCAGGTAGTCAATACGACTCAGCAGTAAGAAAACACATTCTTTTATGGTTTCACGATGTTATTCAGAATTATCTGTAGTGGAGTCAAACTAGCGATTTACACTTTGAGTAAATAACGTTTACAGTATCTCCAGACTTGTTATTTTATGATCCTAGTTGCAAGTTTTTAAATTCTCAACTCTTTATCTATCTTAATTGCTAGTTTTTCTGTATACTCAACTATAAACAAAGGATTATTAGAAATGGTAGCTAACTTTATATACTGTAATTATAATATGATAATGAACATAGCTAACAGCTAGCTGATACAGCTCATGATGATTTACTGTAGCTAATGTCTATTTGATTACATTAGTTCGAGATGTAAAATGTCAAGCTGCAGCTAGAGGTTGTCATGGAGGTTTGTGAATATGGTGAAAAGTTATAGTTTCTGTGTAACTAAACTCTCTGTGTATTATGCATATCACTGAATTGACTAAGTAAGACACATCTGCTAAGTGCGTGAAAAATTTTACTAATAGAAAAGAAGCCCTCTCAAATGGAACATATAGATCTAAAACATCACTGTGAATACAATTTCGTGTCTTTTAAAGTAATTATTCTCAGAATGTAT
Organism: Carcinoscorpius rotundicauda; assembly: GCA_011833715.1. Lineage (NCBI taxonomy): Eukaryota > Metazoa > Arthropoda > Merostomata > Xiphosura > Limulidae > Carcinoscorpius > Carcinoscorpius rotundicauda. Next base: position 58,607,345 of record CM022395.1, read on the forward strand.
GTAATGTTAGCTGCATAAAGTCATCGACTGTATAGTGTGTAAAGCACTGAGTATCCACATGTTAGTCATCTAATGTTCATATATTATTGATTTGTAATTTTTATTTTACCCTATAATTAAGTTTTTTAAGGGAACAGCAAATATTCGTAAGAAAGTTAACTTTAGGGGGTAATAATAACATCAATTACTCTAGAATTTGGATATTTTTCAGCTAACATGAGAAACACAACAACTTTTCAACACCCCTACGACCTACGCAGTAACTTATTTAGTATTCTACAAAAGACTCGATGCAATATTCGATAAAAATTTCAAACAAACCGTTTTGAATGAAGTTTTTTTTCTTGAAAATCTGACATGTATATTTTGTGTGCATTTTTATTTCCGTATAGCTTTGCAGTCAATGATAAAGGTTTTACAGTAACTTTTTAATTGAATATTTACTGTTAAAAGGTGCGTTTTGTCTGAACATTCCATTTGGATTTTGTGCAGTTTCTTGCGATCGTTATTATGAATCACTAATGATAAATATACAATTTATGAAGCACTAGGTTCCTGTAATCTATACAGTTACGACAGAAAGTATTCGTAACCGTGCGTCGTGAGTAGTGATTTCCTCATAACTTAAAAAGTATAATAATTAGGATAATGAAAATATGGTATGTTATAAATTTTTATTAAACTGAACGACAAATAAACTGTTTATAAACAAATAACCAAACATACGATGGGCAAAAAGTGTTTTTGCGTCGACTTTAATGGTCAGTTGTGTAGTCTTTCAGGTGAATTACTTAGCGCAATCTCTCCTCATAACCCTCGATGATCGTTTGACAGTACTCGACTGGGATTTTTTTCCATTCTTTTTTATAGAAGGCCTCCAACTGAAGGAACCCCATAGCACGATCAAGCCACCTGTGTTTAACTGCAGGGACGGTGTTCTTTGGAATATTTCGTTCCCCCTTCTTACGGAAAATATTGCGAATATCACTGTGGCCGAAAAGCTCGATTTTAGTCTCGTCTGACCAAAGAATACTCTTCCAATAGGTAAAGGGTTTATCTACATGCTTTTTTGCATACCTCAATCGTGCTTCTAAATAAACAGGCTTTAAATATGGAGTTCTATGAGTACGGTATGCTTTGAACCCAGAAGAGCGCAACATGTTCGTAACTGTAGAGGTGCTTACTTCAACCCCAGTTTTCCTTACTTGTGTTTGTATGTCATTGTGTTAAACGAGGGTTCTTACTAACTTCTTTGAGAGCCTTCCTCTTGGTTCTCTCTGGAATTTTGGTGGGGCGTCCAGAACGAGGGAGGTTAGCAGTTCATTCTCTAAGCTTAAACTTGGTAATTATGCTTAAAACAGTAATTTCGGCGAATTAAGTTCTGTAACAATACCGAAAAAGAGACACACGAGACTTTTATTTTACAATAATTCAATTTTCTAAATCACTGAACAGTTATTTCTAGTTCGCCATGATGGCCAAGCAGATAATGACGGAGACGGCGCTAAATTGCCGGAAGTACAATTATGAACCCAGTGTCTTGTTTTGGAATGATATATTGTAGTTTATTCGCCAAACTAAACATTTTTTAACGGAATATCAGTTTTTTCACACGTTTTAAACTGTACGAACACTTTCTGCTCCTCCCATTTTTGGTTATTTGTTTATAAACAGTTTATTTGTCATTTAATTTAGTTACATAAAAATTTATGTAGATGTGTGTTAGTATAATATTTATAATATATTGCACTCCTATTAGCCTAATCGTGATACATTTTAAGTTATAAGCAAAAAAAAACACCACTCGGGACGCACACTTTCTGTTGTAACTGTATCTGTTATTAGTAAACAAATTCAACTATGTTCTATGACGCTCTGTGTTCGTTTTATCCATATCTGTTATTATTACAAATATACAACTTATGTTCGTTTAATTTATATTTATTAACTTATTGTTGTTGTTGTTTTCAATTAAGCACAAAGCTACACAATAGGCTATCTGTGCTCTGCCTAGCCTGGGTATCGAAACGCGGTTTTCAGCGTCGTAAGTCCGCAGACATATCGCTGAGCCACTGGAGGGTTATTAACTTACTATCAAAACAATCCATAAGTGTGTGCGTGTATGTGTCACCATCGATCACTCAGAGTTAATTGGTTTAATTACCATAATATTTGATAAAGTAACTGGATCCTATGATTCATGAGCTATTTTGATTTAGGATTTCTGCATGAATTAAACACACTAAACAACAACAAAAGACTGAAATAAAGTACATTTTAGACTTTTGGCTTATACCATCTAGAGTTTACTGACTCAGTTGCCGTAACAGATACAGTTTTAACAAACATAAAACATTGGAAATAATATATTGATCCATCAAAACTAACCACAATTTCAAGACTTGTAGCATCACAGTGACTGAGAACTCCGATCGGCTGATTTCTGATAGCATGAGTGAGCACCTTATTCTGACAACTATACACGTTATATTTGTACAGAAGTTCATTGCCTTGTGAAAATTGGAGTTAAAGTTCTTTCACTTTTAAATGATGTTAAGAAAACGTTACCAACTACGCAACATTATGACAACAAATGGTATGGTGAATTTAAATGACATGATTACATTCACATAAAAAGTACGTTTATCTGCAAATCTTCAACACAATCAAAATATAATTGATAATTCACTAAAACAGATATCTAGGGCAAACAAACGTTTAATTTTTCATGTGAATAAGAAATGACAGTTTTCTTGCAAGATGTAACTTTTTTCTTCCTCGATAGTTTTCGATTATCTTCGCATTAAATGCTTTTCTGAAGACATGAAATTTAACTGGGTTAATATTCGACACAGGCGTTAAATGAGAAAATTACATAATTCGTGAGTTTATAATTGTTTACGTTTTAACTTCTCGTTTTACAACTAATAAAGATAGGGTAACAGAGATCTTTAACGGTGCCAACTGGCTAAAAACACTGAATTTAGACAGTATAGAAGTTTTGAGAGTTACAAAACATCTAATAATCTTTAAATATCTTGAATACGTTGGATTCGATTCCTTTCACCGAAAATACAATATCTGGATTAAAACGAAAGTTCAAATTATAACGACTTTGCAGATAGCAATAAGTATTAAATGGTGTATTGTATAATTTTTCTCTTTTACAATAATAAATGCGTTAAAAATAATATTTGGTTTGTTTTGAATTTCGCTCAAAGCTACACGAGGGCTATCTGCACTAGCCGTCTCTAATTTAGCAGTGTAAGACCAGCGAAAAGGCAGCTAATCATCACCACCCACCGCCAACTCTTGGACTATTTTACCAATGAATAGTGGGATTGACCGTCACATTATAGCGCCCCCACAGCTGAAAGGACGAGCACTTTTGGTGTGACTGAAATTTGAACCGGAAACCCTCGGATTACGAGTCCATCCCCTTAACCACCTGGCCATGCTGGTGTAAACGTTGTGGGTATAATAATTTATTATTTAGGCTTAGTTCTTTCACGTTTTAAGGTTACAGCAAAATAAGCTGAAGTTTATGTAAATGAAAAATAGCTGCAAACAGATGTAGTTTAACTTTTCACTAATGATGGTAGTAAAGTTATTTCATTTATAATTTCACGAAATGGTGTACTAAAACGTCATAAATTGCTACAATAAAAATCATTTTTGACAAACAATTATTTGAAGACTTAAACTTACGATGCAGTTCATCAATAGCACAACTACCCATTTTTGAGCCACTCAAATCGAATAGCAAGATTTGTCATACCTAAAATGCATACACACAGCCCTAAAGAATTCAGTGCAGTTTATAACATTTTGTGGTAACAAGAGATAGGTCCTCAGGCCTATTGCTTGGTACATTAACTTGTAAGTGCATTGGTTCAGAGAGATAATGATGTCTTGATAATAACTGTGGTTATGTGAACAAAAAAGGAGCCACTAAAACTATACATGTTTCATGTCAATTTTAAAACTTAGAAAAAAACACATATATATATATATACACACACACATATTCGTTAACCTAAAATTACAGGTTTAATAAATAATATTGTTGAAAAAAACTGAATAACGGGATTCTAGAATGAGGTTTATATTCTCTTTATAAGGACTTAGTTGAAGTTTTATTGACATTTTGTAAGAAAAATACAAGTATGGTAAGTAAAGTAAAAGAATATTTTATTGTAGAAAATTAGAACATACAATAAACTATCTACAAGAATGAAAATAGACATGTCCATTTTACTGTACAACAATTAGTACACAGTGGTAAAGTTTTACAACAGTAAACAATATACATATACATATATATATATATATATTTATACAGCATAAAAAGTAACTATATGCACAAAAACAGTAGAATTACATTGCAACAGAATTTGTAATCATATTATTAAAGATGAGCATTTTAAAATAAGCTTTGAATAACAGAAATATACTACTACTACTACAAATAATAATAATAATGGTCTTTCACATGCAAAACATAACATGGTCATGTAAGCTTTGAACTATTTATTTTATATATACTTGTGTATAATTACAAAGGAGAATAATGAATCACTTTTGAAGCAGACATTACTGAAATAACAAACGTGTGTTCCAAGTACCTTAGTAGTTTTGAAACAAAGTTTGGCTAAATAATTTCAAACAACCACTAAATAACCTGTGTTAAAAGTTTTCATATTCTACACCAACAAAACAAAAAGCATATGTTCATATTTCAGATAATTTGAAGAACAGCCACTGGAGTATGCATCTGAATTTTAAATGTTTCTAAACATATGTATATTCAAAATTAGAGTGAGCAAATCTTTGATTTGAAGCTGATAAGTAGTAAATATTTACTCATTAACTAGAATGAATATCACTAAATTTATTTTACTACATTATTATATACATGTATACTAATAAGGCACAATAACAGATTGTTTACTAAAGCTTGATTTCTTACAGAGGATTGTTTCACACTTAAATTAACATTGAGCTCAAATCTATGAAACAGAATAAATTATGTTACTGATTTACTTCATAAACTGTCTTGTTCCTGGTACTCTATACATACCTAGTTATCAAAATGTGACCTACAGACACTAAGCATAGAAATATTTGTCACATTTAATAACAAAGCTAAAATTTCAAATATCCAAAAGTTACTTTTACATATATTTGCAATTTTTTTTTCTGTTTTGTACCAGATACCTACACGACAAGATTTCTTAGTTCTAGAAGTTTTAAACAGCTATCTTCAAAATTCATAAACTTAACTTTTAATCATCTTAAATACTGAAAAAACTAGAATCAAATATTTAGGATTTGCTAAATCTTTCTCCATGTTCCTTCTTTTTTTCAGATATCTCATGTATTAACACTAATAAAGCTATGAATACCCAAAACATCATTTTACTTACTTTTATTTCAGGTTTTCCAAGTTTCTTTTACATCAGTTCAAAACCTCACTCACTAACATCACTGAATTCCTATATTCGGAAGCCAAAAGTTTTACATACCAGCTCCAAGCTTTTCTGGGTTTTGGATACATTGAATTTGCCAACAATTCAGGCTAAAAACTTTAATACATTTTATTTTTTGAGCTTGAAAGTAAGTTAGGTTTTTTTCTAATTAACTTCACCTGTTCCTAGAATACTAAATTCAGTCTAAAACTTTGCTCTCATATATTTATTACAGATTGAGCTGACATAAAAGTGGATGATGTCACACAGCTGTCATCATGGTAACTTTAGTCTCAACTATATTTTTAATGTTTTTTGACATCCCTAAAACAGAATATTTTAAAACCAAAAAAATTCCAACTTCAGTAAAAATAAACTGTGATATGCAGCTCTTGTCATTTAATATAAATTGAGTGCATAAAACTTGTGTGTTTTAAATCTACACTGTTTTCATTAAACCATCAATCAAAACCAAACAAATCACTGATAATTTTCATAGGTTCAACATTGTTAATGAGAATTTATAACAATGACATTTTCCATGCTATTCCACTAAAGAATAAAACAGAAATGTTAAAAATACATTGCATGAGCCCTAATCTGTTGTCTTATGTTTAGAGATTATACAAACAAAATCATGATTTTGAGCATTCTAATGGCTAATGCACTAGCTTTATTGGACAACCTTCTTTTACTCTTCTCATTGATTGGAAATGAGGTTAAAATTATAATGCCAGGAACAAATGTTATTCACACACATACAGAGTGCAATACTATGTGAGCCCTGAATTTTAGGATGATGATAACAACTGCTAACAATACATTAAACATGTTGAACATGATTAATGTACTTAACGATAGGGCATGCCTGAGAACTACAGCATGCTAACAAGCTATAGAAAAACTACTTAATTCTATTCAACCTCTAAAAGTGATCTTCATTAATCCATCTAACCACTGAAGGCAACACTCACAAGACTGGGTAATATAAATGAATGTGGCAATTTAACCTTTATTAGTTTGTGTAACCACTGAAACTAACACTGATAAGTGTGGGTGATGTAAGTGAATGTGATGATTTTTTGTAACCTCGATTAGTTCATGTAACCATTAAAAGTAGCACTGATCAGTTTGGGTTATGTTAGCAAATGTGGTGATTTTCTTTCTAACATTTATTAGTATATGTAACCACTGAAAGTAACATTGATGAGCTTGGGTAATGTTAGTGAATGTGATTTTTTGAAACCTTGTTTAGTTCATGTAACCACTGAACATAGCACTGATCAGATTGAGTAATGTCAGCATATGTTATAATTTTTATGTAACCTTTATTAGTTTCTATAACAACTAAAAGGAGCACTCACCAATTTGAGTAATGTTAGTGAATGTAATTTTTGAAACCTTAATTAGTTCATGTAACCACTGAACATAGCACTGATCAGTTTGAATAATGTTAGAGTAAGTCATGATTTTTATGTAACCTTTATTAGTTTGTGCAACCACTGAAAGTAACACCAATGAGTTTGGGTAACATTACTGAATGCGATTTTTTTCGTAACCTTGACGAGTTCAAGTAACCATTTAAAATAATGTTAATGACTATGTTACCTGTTAAAATGACATTTACTGGTTAGTATGGTTAACTAAAAACAACTTTAATGAGTTTATATGATTACCAAAAATAACTTTGACTTCCAAGTTCTTTATATGAATAGTCCTTTTAACTTAATAAGACTTTTAAGGAAAATATTTAAAATTATGGACCATATTAACACATTCTCCAAAGAATTAAAACAGATAATAAAGAATGTAAGAACGATCATCCTTACACAACATTTATAAACAAACATATGATGTGAAAAATTGACAAAACATTCAACTAACTTTTGTGGAACAAAACATAGAAATAAATTTAAAACAACTCTTAAACAATTCCAAAGAAAACAAAAAACCCAGTAAAAAACAAGACCCCTCTATCTTTTAGCTATACCGACAAAAGCAGTAAAAGTATATGGTTAACCATACAACAAATCTGTTAAACTAGTTTGTGAATACACATTGTTTAAAAGTTTTAAATCTTCAACTTTACATTTGTACACTACTTTTATGTTATTCACACTGTTAAATTATTACTACAGTAATGTTTGATCTACTGATACAGGATAGCTAACAACAATCATGCAAATCACGAATAGCAGACAACATTGTATTTTGACATAGAACTTCTTTTATGTTAAAGAACGTATACTAAACACATGTATATTCCTACACAATTGACAAAATATGTAGCCAGCAATAAGAATGGTATTATTAAACAAGTTTTAAAAAGACTTACATATGTATGTTGGTAAGCAAAACAAGTTTTCAGTAAATATTAGTGAAATTCATGCATATTAATAGCATATTTTACAGTTTAAGGAATAAATTAAAAAGTTTCTTTATATCTGAGTCACATAAGAAAACACTATTAAATCTATTTTATCAGTGTGTACACAACTGGTATGATTTTTGACCAATCAGATTTGAAACAGACTGATAAAATAAATTGAAGAAATAATGAAAATAAGAAATTTGCATAACTGGTATGATGTTTGACCATTCTGATAAGATAAACTGAAAAAATAGTTAAAATCAGGAATGCACACAACTGGTCGGATATATGGCCACTGTGATAAGATAAACTGATGAAATAATTAAAATCAGTAATATGCACGAATGAAATGATTTCTTCCCAAACAGTAATGAAATATATATTTAATGTATTATTTCTGCTAATAAGGGGTACAGTTGATATTAACTAGAAAGTGAGAATGAGTCCACTGAATAAAAATTATTATATGGTTATTCAGTATGACTACGTGCATTTGATAGGCCTTGTCTTCTATGGGATGTGTGATTTGATATAAACCTCTGAATGATATTTAATATTAATTTCTAACCGATGAAGTGGAATTTTTGCAGAAGCAATAAACTGACTTAAGATTTTTTAAAACAGTATTAAAGAAACAATAACAAAACTAAATGTTAATATTGCATCTAGAACACAGTTACATAATGTCACTAAAAATTTAGCTATATTTTTACATTCCATTAAAAATTGTTGGCAGAAAGAAACATACTATATGAGGGACTCAAAGCTTTTACAAAATTCACCATTTACCTTTTTTCAATAAATCTTAGAAGCAGTGATTTATTCTTTTAAAAGCAAAACAACTGTTGAGGCTTACTTCACATTATAATAAAAACTAAGCCACAGACAGAGCAAGCCTTGGCAACTAAAAGCTATGGTATTGGAGTTTAATTTAAAAAAAATAAAATAAACAGTCTCATGTGTCAGTTCACATGTTAATTAACTTTCTCAATGTTACCACTGCTAACTGGTATAGTAAAATTAGAATTGATTTTTTCTTGCTCACAAAAATTATGTCAAAACTACAATAAGATTAAGACACAAGAAAATAATAAATTATATTAAGTAGGAGAATGACAAAATTTTACAATTAAAGCATAAACTAAATAAAAACAGAGTGCTACTGATTAAGTAAAGATGAGGAACATTCCATATGTTTATAAACAGTTGTATCCAAAAAACATATCTAATATTTTATACGTAAATTTAGCTATGTCAGTAATGATTGAACCTCGGTTGGTTGGTTACAGTTTTGTATAGATGTTTTTAATTTTTTTTAAACAACAAACGAGCACAGCTTGCAAGGTTTGATTCATATCAAATCGTAAACTCGATAATTATTTACTCCAAAATGTTTAACTTATACTGTATCAGGTATAAGAAGACATGGAAATCACTTTTTATAAAGAAAACCCATAAGGGCTAAACTAGCCTAACTAAACAGTTCCAATTTCTATCATATTCAAATAAATTATTTAATTTTATTAAGAGCACAGAATTCCTAGTCATTTGTTTTCTTTATATACTAACTTTCATAAACAACCTTGAAATACCTGTCTTTACACACTGTCCCAGCTTTGATTATATAAGTATTAAATTTCAGTTGTAGACAGTGATACTAGGTTTTACTTTAACTGAAACAAGCACAACCTTAAAATGTCTGATTAACAATGTAAAATTAGTACAATACACAAACATCACAATGCCTTGTGTATATATACAAAGCATGTCAAACATCCACAAAATGTTCTGTATATAAATAAAACAAAAGCACACAATAATTGATTTAAAAAAATTAGTTTAAGCCTCAACATGAAAAGTATGGGGTATAGACTTTATATTCGACCTTAAAAGAAAAAAGAAAATAAAATGTACTGAATTCTACAAGTTTTGGCATTCAAAACAAAAAAAGTAAACAGGTAGTAAGTACCCTGTTAACATATTAAGTGATGTTGACACTGTATGTATTAATCTAATACATATATCTTGTTGCATAAAACTGTCAAGTTGTTTTTGGGGGTAAATACACATTGTGCTACCAAGGAACCAATTTTTAACAATGACCAGTTAGTGCTAGAGTAGCGTAAAAGGCACACGTGTGTAAAATATATCAACAGAAATAAAGATACAAAGATTCACAAAATTTTAGTGTTATTAAATATGGAACCCACTTGGAAGTCAACACATGCTAATCAGGTTAATGTTTTTCCTCTTTCATTACACAAACATTATGTAATGTAAGACGACCAATATTTGTGTGTGCGTGCATTCTGATGTTCTAGTTTGGGATTCTCGTAATCTATTATAACACAAGTATTTTATTAAATATGATTGTAAGCATTTCACTGTTAAATCTGATTTAGTTTCAGGTTCTTCTGTCCACCTTTTTGATAAAAAAAGTTTAGTACATATACAGAAAGCATCACCTCTTTAGTACAACAGTCAAATTCAGGATCTCAATATTCAAACAAGTTATGAAATATTGAACTGCTAACCAAACTTCAAGATACCTAAAAACAAATTTTTTCTCTTATATACATTAAAACATTTTACAACTATATATCACAAAAGCTTCAATGTAGAATAATCACTGGTATGGTTAAAGTTGCTTTCACAGGGAAGAAACAGAAATATTCATGAATATAGAAGCGAAAATAAACATTTTGTACAAGTCTGTACTTATTGTACAGTCTGTACATAATAGCATCACACAATATATGACAAAAATATTGAACACGAAATAAACAAACATTTGTCATTTTTTAACATTGAGTGATTTAAGACAGTTGTGATTCTGAAAAAATGTAAACAATAAATTCTGGTACAGTATTTTTACACTCGAAATTAAGTAAAATATTATGCTCAACAATTTCACATTGGATTTTATCAGTTATATTAATCATAATTTCCTCACAATTATTCTAAAACAACTTTAATTTCAATTACTTCTATATTCCTAAGTAGACTGTTAATTATTTTTACCTTTTAAAAATGAACACAAAAACAGTTATTAACTATTAACATCATTTAAATTCAAAAAACAAAATAAAATAACAAAAAACTTTCCTTTTATGAGAGGATATATTAAATGCTCATTATTAAAAGATATTATACAGCTTTAAAGGAAATTTATACAATGACTTATACACAAGAGTATGGATGAATGAATGAGTTCAAGATACTTGGTTCTTTAAGATGAAGAAACACTAAAACATGATACGGAAAAAATTCACTGGCATAGGAAACACAAATCATGAGATCAATAATAATTTTCACACTAACAGTAAACCTACATGTCTTCATCTTCACCGATGATTACTTTCTGGGCAGCAATGCTGGGCCATCATAACCAGATAGTTATCATCTCCAATTGGAGCTTGTCTAAACAAGTCAAGTAATTCACTGTATTTAAAAAGGTCACACTAAACATTTTATTCAGTGCTATAGTTAAATACAGATGCCTCAACAAATATGCAAGATTTTACATAAATATATCTAATTATTTGTGAAAATGGTTAGTCCTGTTCCTAACAATTTACAGTAATTAACATGAGTTGTTACCTAAAGATATTTTTCACAAATCTAAGTTTAAAAATTCTAACATACAAATTTAATTTTAAATATGCTTATGTGAGAAAATAAAAATGTCTGAAAGTTTCAGTTTCCCATATACAACTCACATAACTAGTATAAGCAGATACTATAAAAACAATATATGGTCATTGTTACATCAAGACTACACATTTAAAACACTTAAATATTTTTATTAGATAATTAAGAAATGCTGGTTTTGAACTGCAAAGTTTAGGAAAACATAAACCAAGGTTGTAAAATATGCTTCAATCAAAGTAAGCACCATTTACTTCAACACATTTTTGCCAACACGTAATGATGCTGTTTATGACCCTGCTGTAGAAATCAGAGTTTCTATGGTCAATTAATTCCACGATAACTGCTTCTGTAACTGCCAGGTTTTGAAAGCATTTATTGTTCAAATATATGTCAGTGCTTGAAAAAAATGAAAATCTATAGAGGAAAGATCTTGGAAATAAGGTGGATGAGGCAGAACTTCAATTCCCAATTCATTCAATTTTTTTGAGCATCAACCTTGACAGGTCTCACAATGCTGGTTTTGTTGATCTTCAGTGAGCTCATGCAGAACCCACTTATCCAACTTTTTCATATTTCCAATCACATTCAGGTGGTTGGCAATGTTCGATTTTCTTACGTCTAGCTTTCCTGCAAGATCATGCACTGTTGTGCAAGGATCTGTCTCAACTGCTTCCCTTAATGCGTTTTCATCCAAGTATGGCTTCCTTCCATAACCTTTGTAGTCAAGATGTTTGTTTCTATGTTGGAATCAACGTTAACTTGTACGTTAGTACCAGATCAGTGGCCGAATGCCTGGCTGATGTTCTGTACAATTTTGACAGCTTTTCATCCAAATTTGAAAGTCGTAGAGAAAAATCAGTAAGTCCTTCCTATTTATGCTGTCTTGGGGGTTACAAAACGTACTCTGAGTCGAGTAGAAACAGCAGACAATTAAGACACCTTACAAGTGACAAACATCAGATTAAACCAATCAACAAACGATAATTTACTCAATATTCAGTTTCTAAATGTCATTGTGAGAATACTGACATTTATTTCTAGACAACGTAATACTTTATGAAAGTCTATAAAATGAAACATACACAAACAAATATAAATTCCAAAGAACCAAAATAAAAACATTCTATAAAGAAGCTTATCTCATTTAATAAACTCTACTGTAACTATTCAACACTGGTATTTCAGCAATTTCAGAAATAAATTTTTCTTACTCTGATCCATATTGTGTTTCACGATACATATTACTCAGATGCTGCTTATGGTCTTGTTCTAAAGTAATGACACAACTCTTCACAGCTTTCAGAGTTTTCCACAGAGACTGAATGTCTTCAATAACAAACCCTGGTGGAAGAGACATACCCTGTTCTCCTGTGTAGACAGCCTGTTGCTCACAAGATTCTGTGAAGAGTAAATTATATTTATGGATAACATGTTGTTAATAATTTTATGAAGAACAAATTATTTAACTCTAAATACACAGGTAGGAATCAAGGAACATGAGCCATGACCTTTTACATTCAACACAGTATTATATAACTGATATCATAATTATTGATAGTGTACTGCCAACTTAGCAACATTTAATGGTAGAGTAAATTCCAGATATAACACACATGGATATCACAGGAAAAAAAAGTTACACATTTCAAGTTTTATAATATGCAAACTGTACAACAGACAAAATATCATTTTTCTTCACATGAATATCACCTTGAACCTGTTATCAATTCTCAGACATAACTTGTGTATAAATACTTTTGTAACATGTCTGATTTCTTTTTCTACAACAGACTTGTACATTTTACTGATAGTTTGCCATGTTTCATGAAGATAGTAAGTCTGGAATTACAGTCAGTATTTCTTCTCAAATAAGGATTTGAACCGATGTACTGAATCCACACACACACACACTGAATTACTAAATAGCTTGTTGTTTACATTATTCTGTGAAGATATTTAGCAGAAAGCTCCTTATTCATATGATTCTATGAAGAACACTGCATTTAAAATATAACATTGTTTATATGTTTTTATGAAAAACAAAGAATTAAACATGGATTCTGTTGATCACACAATTTATGAAGAAAAGACTATTAAATAGTTTTTTTTATATGACTATCAAAAACAATAAGTTAAAAATATATCTTGGTTCATACAATTTTATAAAGGGTAATTATTTAATACTGTTTATGTGACTATCAAGAACAATGAATTGAAGATATATTTTGATTCACACAATTCTATGAACAATACTTTATTCAATACAATTTACTGTTAAATCATTTTTTTTGTTTTGTTTTTTCAAAATGTGGGGTACTCTCTAGGAAGCAGAACTGATCTCTTGCAAAGGCATTAGCAACTAGGATCTCCCGATACAGTGCAATAATACAAAATTGTATTAATGTATTATTTATTAATGAAAATATAAAATAATTGCTATAACATAAAAAGCATTTCAATATCTGTATACATCTTCTCTCATGCTCTAGCTCATTAAAAAGAAATAAGAGGGAGAGCACAAGAAACCATATTTATTAGAGGGCATGGATAAAGACAAGTTCAAGAAATGGTTATTTATACGATTCTATTGAAGAAAAATAGTGAAATATACATTCTGTTGTTCACAAAACTTAATGAAGAATACAGTATTTAATATACAAAATAATTGTATCATATTTACTACTAGAAAGAAACTATATAAGCTTGATAGTACAAAAGTTATTCAAACAAGCTTTCTAAAATATTCTTAGGACAAGTTAAACATTAAGAAAACTAAACATAAATCTTCTCCAACAATTTTTAAAGAATAAAAAATACATCATATGGAGCAACTATGTATATTTAGAATAATTTGTTAACATCAAGATTGCTTTTCTCACATAATCTCTTTACAGTAACTTAACAAAACTTATGTGAAAACATGCATTTATGACAGAATATTTGATTGACACAAACAAAACAACCAACCGATTAAATTTTCTAGAACATTCATGTGGTTGAAAAAAATTGTATGTATTCTTTCCACTTCTCTGTCTGAGTCAATGTGAACTCTGATGTTTGCTGAAACACTAGCAGTAACAGGATGACACCCTTGAGCACTTTCACTGGATGCTTTACAGCTGTAAATATTCAAAAAATTAAAAAATTAAATAGCTCACCATGAAAAGAATAACTGTTGTTATAAAAATACCGTTATTTCTTTTGCTGCTTCAAATAGCTTTGCATAATTTGCAAATATCCATTCACATAGATAAGAAGATGAAAACATAGGTTTGTTGTTACATTTCTCTTTTTACAAGTATTACTTTCAACAATTCATTTCTGAATGAATTGCTACAATAGTGCTCTTAAAAGAGCATATATTGAATAAAATATGGTGAGCAAGTTTGATTTTTTAAAGATTTCTTACATTCTAGACTTGATTTATCTTTTTGGTAAAGTAGCCAAATGTGAAAAAAATAAAAATATAATTCACAATTAACTGTATTTATTTTTGCTTCAAAGAGGAACCAAAGGGTTTGGTGTGTTCTATATAATAATGTCTTGGACAATGACGGCCTTAAATGCAATAAATAACAGTAACACTCAGAAAAAAAACAACCTAAATATGTAGAAACTTTTGCAATTTTTCACGGCAAAATTTTTAAAAACTGCAGCAACAGAAGTAGCCATACACAAATATGTAACCATAGCAATCAAGACACTAAAGGAATTATTAAAATACTGTCTCACTGCAAATTATCAGAACCAGGAAACCTCACACAACTGTAGACTTTACCTTCAGCAGAAAAAGAAATATATTAATTCATAAGTGGCAAAAATGTTGTTAACCAGTTTAACTGACTTCTACTATAAAAATTACCCATTAAGTCATGTTCAGTTTTATAAAAATGTATGATATTGAAAAAAATTCATTTTTCTCAAATTGGGTTTAGAATGAATTTAGGTTTAAAATGAAAATTCCAGAATAAGACCAATTTGATTTTCAAAAGCAAAAACTCACTGTAAAAAAAACTTTACATATGAAATAAACAACAATAAATATTCAAATATTTTTATTTTTGTAACTGTAACTATATTTAAACATACTTTTTTGTCTTTCATGCACACACAAAATATCTCTTTAAATATTATGTATTAATACTAACATTTTTTTAACAGGGAGTTCAGCACAGATTACAAGAATTACAAGCTGGCTTATCATACTTCAAGATTAAATTTAACTTACCCAGTGAATGCTAAATAAATAAGTGGCACAAAAATTTATAATCAATTTTGTTAGTGTACAAACAACACTACAAAAAGCATCATTATCACAACCATTATGTAAATCTAAATTGGGATATCTACTTCCCTGTAACACTAAAGAAACAGGTATTTCATAAAACTTTGAGTGATAAAACTAAGATAGTAAAGTTCTACACATAATAAACATGTTTACCATATTAACTACCACCTCATTACAATTATAGAAATCCTCATATCAGACAAGAGCCATCAATAAAATTAAATTCTTCTTTAAAAAATTAATTATTTCAAGCTGTTAGTAAAACCACTTGTTAAACCTAAGTGCAAAAAGGTATGAGAGCTTAAAATATATTTATGTTTTCTGCATAATATGTGGAATTTATTTTATTTGTTAAAAATACATAAACATTCCTACCAGAGCCAATGGCCATTGAGAAAAGCCGCAGGATGGAACTCTCTTAGCCTGTTTTTGTTACTTTGACAAACTTTTGTTAAAATGTCAATCCATTCTTTCTCTTCAACACAGTTGCGGGCTTGAATGTACAAAGCTCTCTCAGGTTGGATTACTTGAAACATCTGAAGGAATTAGTGAACAAGTTAGGAATGTATTACTTACTACAGCTAGGAGGTAAGTAACCATTATCTAACATGTTACTGTTTCCAAGATTTAAACTATAAGTTGAATTATAGGGTAACAACTATTTTTTTTATTTTGAAAAAACAGCAAAATGTTATATTTGTAAAAATAAAAAAAAATATTTAATTCCTTTTCTGTCTTCACAGTTTTTTGTTCCAAGGAGTAAAAAGTATCAGTTTTAAGACAACTAAGTAAGAATATATCACTAACAATAGCATGAATAACAAATAACTTTGAAAATGTTAACATTTTCTTTATCTGAAAATGTATTTCTTATATAGATACCTCCATGTACAGATTAGCCATAATAAGCTATTATATTATGATGCATCAAAAAGCAAAACTTTCCACCAATAGAAGTGTGACACACCTCCTTATGCAAATGCTACTTCCACATTTGCATGCAAAAGACCTCATTCTTTAATCAGGTAAACAAGAAAAGTGCACTGGGAAGAGGGGAAAAAGGATGAGAACATGCCCCAAGGTAAAGTTTATCAAAAATACATTTTCAGCTGAGGAAAATGTTAACTTCAAATACAATGATTCACTTTCATGCATAGATTACCGAGAATCCAACAATGATTATGAAGGGACCGATGTAGAAATTATATAGATGAGCTGCATTTCCAGAGTGTCAAAAGGAAGTTCACAGAGTACAACAGTCTATGGCAAGGGCTCCAGTTAAAAGAACAATGAAATGTAAATGAACACTATCATCTACGTTAACACAATAAGAAATAAGTGAAAATAAATACCCATCAACTTAAAGTGCAAATTTGTAAACGACAAATTATGATTTAACTTAGTATAATAAGTGGTGCATGGTATAAAGTAAGTAACTATGACTGAGCATTATAGTCTAAGTTGTACAAAGTAAGGAGTACAAAACTAGTACCAAATGATATTATATGTGGACATGTTAACTCATTTAACATGGATTCAGTCAATTTGACTGACCACATGCCCTCTCTGTACTCGTTGAAAGTCTTCTTAGATTTAATAAAACTATAAAATTTGGCAATCTTTCAGTTAACATTATGAGTCTTTCATTTACAAAAAACCATATCTTTTAGTGAAGTATTTTAATAAACTAAATCAAAGGTTTGTCCATGAATATACTGAATATTTGTTTTGAACAGCTCATGTGTAAAGTGATTTTCATGTTAAAATTAAATACATCTTTCTTTCACCTCAAAAAAGTCTAATTTAAGTTGTGTAATCCCAAAAACCTCCTAAATACAATTCAAACAAACATTTGTTTTCAATAAAAGTTTATTTTTATCTGTTATTTTCTCCACCCTATCTTTATATGGGATTGGTCAGTTTCACTGGCTATGTAACAACAAAGAAAATAAAATAAATTATTACTTTTTTCAAGAAGGACTTCAAATCATAACACAAAACTACATCCAGTTATCTGTAGTAGCTTTAACTTCATGACTGTATACAACTATTTATAATTAAATTTTATTGTTTTATTACTCTTTGAATCATAACTAATGAGTATACATGCCATCACAAGAACAAGATGTATATCACTCATGGAATGTGGAGCTCACATAATGCCACTGAATTGTTTCACCCATGAGCTTCTACAAGCTACTTGCATGTATGCCTCATGAAACCTTTTTGTGATGTATATTTTATTGCTTAAAATAATTTTAACTAACCTGAAAAGACCTCTAATTTTTAAATTTCAGTTATTTTCATAATAATAAATAAAGAATAAACATGAAAAACATGAAATACATTAATTACTCAAACTTTTCTTCGTGCTGTCAAACTGTCAAGGAAACTTAAGCCTACTTTCATACTAATGATAGTGTGATAAATTTTTATTTAATTAAATAATGCAACAAAAAGCACAGATTAAAAGCACGTAAAAATTAGAAAACTTTCTTTAACATTCATAATTTTTCTGGATTTTTAACTACACAAGATCCATTACAAATTCATCCAAGATAGTCATTACTTTTCTCACGAGAATAAAGTTTACACTAAGAACAAAGTTGACATTTCTCCATTCAGAAAACATTATACATTATTTGATATATGCAAAGCTTGGCTTTATATTTGTTATACAGAGAATTAAATGCAAGAGAAAACTTTTAAGAAATCCTGAAAAAGAGGATATGAAAAGTGATTGTGGCAAGAGAAGTCCGATTTTGTATTTTATAGGTCTGTAATCAAACAAAATTGAAGGCTATAAAACTTATGGTTCGTCTGAGCAATGACAATTTTATAGTTAGTAATATACATTTAATTTCGCACTTATTGAAGGGGTATTGGATAAAATTGAGAACAAGGGATGGCTAAAGAAAATGTTTGCACATAACACTATGAGAAATTTGAGACTTTTTTTTCAAATATTGTCTTACAAAATTAAAAATTAAAATTTATATACTACTAACATACAGGTTTATTAGTCAAGGTTTTATGCTATACTAGTTAATATACATAAACAAAATGTAGATCAATAAAATGCTATATGTAAGACACTTAAATCTTGTGTCATACGCAGTAAAGGATGCCTATGGCAACAGGATTAACAGGTAATAAACAATGTCCACAGAGGCAAGTCCTATGAGCTACATGTTAATGAAGAGTAAACAATATCTAAACAATAACTTCCAAGTACCTTGTAAGACAGGAAGGGTAAAGCATAAAACAGTTGGAGTGAACTGAAACCCTAAACTAATGCTTGGTGCAGCACTAATATGGGAGAAAAAAGAAAACTATGAGTAGAAAAAATATACGCAGGGCAGGGAAAACAAAAAGACATTTGACAGGTAAAAAAGTACCAAGTGGAAAAGTTGCTCCATTTCATCCTCAGAACTCCTGGAGGGAAATTTGTGGTAGGGAAGGAAAAAGAGGGTCAAAGGCTACATGGGCTCCATCAAATAATGGGCAATTCACAATACATTATGAGCATTTCTACCTTGACAGGCAAGCATTTCCTAAATTCCTAAAATGGTGGCAACTGTAAAGTGATATTTGTACTTACATTCATGTTAATATTTGAATTTGTGTTGAAAGGTTGAAAATACAAAGTTGTTGAAGTATTTATTACAAGAAGTCTCAGCAAAAATGTACATGTATAAGTGCAATTGTGCTAAAGAAAAGAATGAAGACATTTGCATGCAAATGAAGGAGTATTTGCACAAGAGGGTAAGTAGAACTCTTATTAAGGAAGGGTTTGCTGCATGATACATTATTACACAGTAGCATAACTTCATGCATTTCATGTTAATTTTAGGTAGAAATTTCACAAAGTTGGTGAGATTCAAGTAAATAAGGCATCCAACAAGTGATAGTTGTGAAGAAAAAGAACCACACAACACAAAGATGGACAGCAGCACGGATATAAATGTGGAAAAAAGAAATTTATAATAATCTCATCAAAAAGAATGAACTTACGTTTTTCATTTTAAAAGATTCCTCCTGCAACTTCTCAACTGCTAATATATGGTCAATAGGTATATGACATAATGGAGGTTCACCTAGAAATAAATATTAAAATAAATACACCTAAACTTTAGTCAGAAGACTAAAAACAACAATCTCACAAAATTACACAATTTCTTAAAGCAACTCCAATATTTATCTCTCAAGTTATTTAAAAAGAGAATAAAAACCAGTTTGACAGTTTACAAAGTAGAGATAATATCTATCAATAAATAATTATAATTTAAGTATACAAAATATCAACCAAAATAGCAAATATTTAAAGAACATAGAACACAATATGTGTATAAACTGAATCAATCATTTGTATATTAAAGTTATATGACAGAGTTTAGCAACAGCTGTATTTAAAAGAAAAATAAAAGTATTGCAGTAAAATATTAAATGTGAAAAGGATGTACCGTGTTATTGAGAAAAATGTATTTGCTTTGAAGTTAAAACAATTTATAAAACTCACAGAACAAAAGCAAATTATACAATAATTATTGAATCACCTATCACTAACAACATAACTGTGATGATCAAACATTGTTTATGATATAATTGCATGTTGTAATTTAAATGAAACTTATCCACTATTTAATAACAACTAATAATTAGTGAAATTCATTATGGATAAAACAATTCCCCAACATAAACTTTAATCATAAAAGAATGTTTTGGAATTGAAATAAGCTTCAGGCTTGACAAAATACAAAATAAAATCATCATTTTGAACCACATTTGTAACTACAATAGCCAGTTTTTGTCCAACACATCAAGTACTCTTAAAAAATTGGATATTTTTCAAATATTTTGCATAATGTGGTAGAAATGTGCATTCAAGTGAATATTTTAATTTATGCCAACTTTTACAAGAAAGAATTTCAAGACATAATGTTGTAACAAAACTCAGACTCTGAGGAGTATTCAGAGTATTACTACGTAAAAATTCCAAGCTGAAATTCAAATATAAACCAAGCCTTACCTTTAGATTTGGCATAGAACAGTTCAGTAGTAGTAAGACAAAAATATCTGATTTTGAAATTTTTGATACCAAATTTCTTTCTCCCCTGTGCTCTCTTTTTCATCATCCTAAAAGAAAAAGGAATATTAATTGTTTCTTGTATATTGTCTTATAAAAATATGACATTTTGTTAAAGTTCACATTAACTCTTAGTTGTTTACTTCATCAGAACAAAGAAATTTAATCAATTAATATTTTCTCCTTGAAGCAGTCATATTTCTCACCAAAGACGAGGGCCAGTCATAACGTGCAACTTGTACCCAGACGTGCTTAGTATTTTAAAGGGCCAGTCATAACGTGCAACTTGTACCCAGACGTGCTTAGTATTTTAAAAATCAGAAACAAATAGCAAATTTAAAGAAATTAATTTACCTAATAAAAATGATTTAGTATTTAAAAACAATGTTTTTTGGTCAAAATCAGAGATTTTAGTAAGAAGTAACATACATGAAACTGAGTTAACAAACAAGAAGTAGAGCTTTTTCCTGGTCTTTAATAACAAATTTAATTTTAAACTGACAAGTATAGACAATAAAAAAATAAGCAATTTTGAAGAATATTGTCCCTAAAAACAGTTCCCAATGTTTTTACAATGACTTCATTAATTGATCCATAGTATTTTCTTACAACCAAACAAAATGTTTAGACAATTCATTACTCAGTGTTTGTCAAAATGCACACAAACAATTATTTATGTTTCTATTACAATAACATACCAATGCCCTCAAGTATATTCATAGTAACTAGCATCCTGGTGAGATAAGTCACATTCCTATTCAATTTATAAAGTGGAACAGTGATAATTCTTCCTAACACCAAAATATCTATTCATGAAAAGTTAAAATATTAAAGTCTCACTGACACAAAATAATAGTTATACAATTACTTTGACATTCTACTTACCTCATTGTGGTCACTGGTAGCATAGAGAAAAAAAGATGAAAATTTCAACGAAATTATTATAAACATTCTGTTTGTTACCAGTTTATACACAATGTTAAAGGTACATTATTTAATATTCTCCATCACAAGTTTGTATGTTATGTAAATTAGTATTTTAAAAAGTAAAAAACAAAAACATGAGCTTAATTAATTGCAAACTTTACAATCTTGAGTTTAAAATGGATATTTTACTTATAATAAAATATATTAGATACTCAATGACCATTACAAATTTTTATAGTTTTATTATCATTATTAGAATTAGTTGAGTAAAAATATCGAATTCATTTAGTTATTGATAAGAAAAATCAGGATAAATTTTATAATGGAATGTTACTTCAATGATAGATCTTTTTAAGACAAATATCTTAGTTTAATGCACTCTGAGAAATATGCATGTGTGTTATTCTATTAGAGTAACTTAAACAATATTATCACATACCCTTCTTTGAGGATAAGCGGTATCTCTCGTTTAAATGGAGTGGGGCAACCAGAAGACGATGATATCAACTCCAAAAACTGTTAATAAAGTACACTTAATTTTTAAATGAATAGAAGTATAAAAAAGTCACAAAAATATGAAATCTTAAAATAATTGGCAAAGTTCAAGGTTAAAAATGATGATTTTAAAAGAAAATTTTCTTTAGAACCTGCAAACGTAATTCATTACAAAAGTAGTTTAAACACTGAAATCATACCTTAATAGACTGATTCATGCTTTTAAAACAGTGTTTCAAAACAAAGGTCATATCTTTAAGATGTTCTTTTTATAACTTTGAATTAGGGGAAGAAAAATAATTTTTATGTAACATTTGACTAAAAGCACATAATACAATAATTCAACACAAAAGATAAAATGATTAGAATGCACTGATACATCAGTCACTACTTTGACAATAAATGGTATTTTCAGTCACAAGTTCAGTAATGTCTAATATTTCAGTTATCTTTTCTTGTTATTACATGCAAAGGCACCAGAGGGATATTTGTGCTTGCCATCTCTAATTTAGAAATGACAAAGTAGAGGGAAGGCAACTGGTCAATACCACCAATCCAAACTCTTGAGCTAATCAAACAGTTGAATTTCCCACCATATTATTATGCCTCCATGGTTTAAAGAGCAATCATTTTGGTGTAAAATTCAAACCCATGATCCACAGATTTCAAGTGCCTTAATCATCAGACTAATTTGCTCAGCTTAAGAGATTTAGATCAGTCTTTAATCTATAAATTAAACTAACATTGCAAAAGAAGTGTAAATATATTAACTAAAATTATTTCCAAACTTTAAAACATGTGAAATAAATTTGTGTTTTAAAAACTAACAGATCAGAAAGATTCTACATAACACATTTTATTAGTTTTGTCTGATTTACTTAAACAATTATAACAAACTGGTTTCATGTGTCATTGTTTGTTAAAAGTATACTTACATACAATTTTGTTTGAAAATCTAATATAAAA
This sequence comes from Carcinoscorpius rotundicauda, assembly GCA_011833715.1. NCBI lineage: Eukaryota > Metazoa > Arthropoda > Merostomata > Xiphosura > Limulidae > Carcinoscorpius > Carcinoscorpius rotundicauda. Next base: position 58,630,597 of record CM022395.1, read on the forward strand.
TTACTCTTTTATTCTTTGGTTTCTTATTTTTCAAATTTTCCTTTTTTAAAAACTTGTAAAAGTCATTAAAGTTTAATATTTTAAATTCATAACTTAGTTATGTCGTTGTCTAGTAAAATGGTTACCAATAACCAATGAATACATTGTTTAAGGCCAATAAATTAGGTCAAAATCTCATATTTCCTTCATAATGTCTATAGCATTTTAATTTTTAAATATGATCTTCAAAGTAAACCAGATAACGATCACTCCAATGTATCTAAAATTTTGCTACATTAAAAGCCTTAATGTGAAGAAATCCAGGGGCAGTTTTTGCTGATCACATCACATTCAACAACAACCTACCATTTAGTGACAGTTATCTAAATCTACTTAATGCTGTGGCAAGGATTTTCTTAAAACAAATATGCATTACAAGTAAATAACAGATAGTTATTCTATGGCTGTTTTGATAATTTCTTAAGCATAAACTACAATTTTATTTGAAATTTTTTTTTAACCATGTCTAGTGTAAAGTCAATTAAAATTGTATGAATACACCTCCTGAAAAAATAACTTGTAAAAATGCACTCAACTATTCTCTTTGAGTAATACTGGTCACTTCACATGTTGCCATAAACAACACAGCTTCTGAAATTTACCAGTAACATCACTCACATGCTACAAAATCTTAGGAATACTGATTAACTAAAAAAAAAAAACTTCTCTTTGAAGGTTTTAAACCTGTGCCATTTTTCTGTCCTAATTTAATAAATATATAAAATTATAATATAGCTAAGTACAATCTTCAAGAATTGTTACAGTTTAAACATTTTGCCATTTTCTGTCCAGAAATATAAGTAAAGGTCAAACCATTAAAAACTCAGTACTTCAATGTGCTAGAACAGTTTACTATCAAACAGAGGTGACAGTTTTAATGGTGTTTGTATCAGATATCACAAGTTCAATAAAAAAACTGGTATCAGAATTTAAAATATCAGAGGACTGTATGCCAATCCAATACTTCTATCCAGACCATAATTTAGTAAATACTGCTTAATGTGTTAGCTTTAAAGTCAGTAAAACAGAACTGAATACAATACATAAAAAAACAGTTATTAATAAAAAGTTTCAGACACTAAAGAACCTCAATGTAAATTTTAGGCTTGTAATTTAAGAGAAATTATGAAATTTAATAAGACAAATTTTAAATTTGTACCTTATTTTTAACACTTTCTCTACCCTCTAACAAGACCAACTTAATGTAAAACTTTACATGATTTTTAACCCTAAAACATATCATAAAATAAGATTAATTAAAGTTGGTACACCAGCATATAAATGTTTGTTAAAAGCATAAATCTTGAACTTTTAATGATGATATGATTAATATCCAAGCAGATCTGGTTAGAAAGTCTTATTTTAGAAACTGAAAAGTATTCTGGAAAATGCAAAACCTGTATTTATTCTTTTATGTAAGTGTAGTTTTATTTCACATTTCATAATACTCTTAATTTGAAATAAATAAATAACATCACACATACTTAAAAGCACATACTAGTTTTGTATGTTCCAAGATACTTTTCATTTTCTAACACATGGCTATTTCTAGCAGAACCTACATAACAATGTATTGGTATGTTTATAGGAAATGTAATATTATATATACTAAATATATAACAGGCCCTACTTGGGAGAAAATATTTTCATAAACTTTAGTTTTACTTGTAATTCACTTAATGTTATAAATGCATTTTTTTGCATCTGTTGTGAATATTTGGTGCTGGAGAGACAGAAAACTTATGTTTAACAATAAATATACATAAAACACATGAGTTTCACAAGCAAAATAGATTCTATTACTTGTGTGTATATATGTACAATTATACTAGCTGGAGTACAAGTGAAAAGTTGACTACCTTATACGTAATTGTAAAAAATGCCCATGAAGTATGAAAACACAAATTTACAAGTGTTTCTACATGGACCCAACAAACCTTCATTTCAGATCTGGTGAAGATCCATAAACAGAAAACAAAAGAATGGTTAAAAAAACAAACAAAAAAGAAGAAGCAAAACCACTCATGATAGTATAGTCATGCAATATAGAAAGTTTGTATTTCCCCAAGGATCTGAAGAACCTCCACATTACATTTGGTAAAGATCCATCTATAGGGGACAAAGTAGTGATAAATACAAAAATATCCAAAATCCACAAAGTGCAAAACTAAAAATCTGTATATACCCTATATGGATATAATGACTTCCTGCAAAGTAAATACATGGACATACAACAGACAATATTATTATACTTATACAGATATACATACATACATGTATTCAGAGTAAGAATCAAATATTTCAAAAAAGAAATAGTCTATTCCTCAAAATATTTCTAAAATTTGAACCATCTCGAACATTATTTCAAAATCAGTATTCACCATTAAAAATGTTTACTCCCTATTGATTAATAAACAATGCAATAGCAAATATTACAAAGAATTACTGACATTTTTTTAAAGACAGGTGTGCAATATGTTTGACTTTCTGATTTATATTTATATAAATTGATATTATTGGAAGCTGTAAGATTAACTGTTGTTTCAACAATATTTATACTATGCATTTCTAACTTATACTAAAATTTAAAAGATGAAATAGGGTGGAAAGAATATCTAAGTGAACAATTTAGACTAAATAAGTGTCACATGATACACAAAAGTGAACACTGAAAATTTATTTAAAATATTTCATTTTAAATTTAAGAAGTTAAAACTGTAATTTATTAACTATGTTCTGATGCCATTTTTATTGGCATATATTTCTAATAAAACAGTCGCTTGTTATAAAAGTACTGAATTAAAACACATGTAAGCAGCTTGCATGTATTCCATGAGGATAATTTATTTTTTCATTTAAGTTTTTGTATACAACCAAATACACTTCTAATTTTATAAATTTTTTATTTTTTAATAATAATAAGTAAAAAACATTTTTTGTGCATTCATTGTCTTAATGGAAGTTAACTATTGTTGTTGATAATTTATCAAATATTTATTTATTTGAAATATTAAATTCAGAAGATGCACAAAGAATATAATGTCCTATAGCTAGTTTGAGTGGCTTCATAATTATTATAAGTATTTTTAAAAATTCTTCTGACTGATTGAGGTAATTTGGCAGTAAAGAAGAATGAATTTGAAATCTATCACCAGAATAAACTATCCTTATACAACTCAAAAAAATTAAAATATTTCTCTTAGTTACAAATAATCTAACAGCAAATCTCAGAGAGAATTATTGATATTTTTTGAAGAGCAGGATGAAGATAGGAGGGTGTTGTATGTGGGTTTGACTTTTTGATTCGTATCTCATGAAAACAAGTGGAATGGAGGCTGTATCATTTAGATTTTGCATGTATTAGCAATATCTATACTACAATTGTGTAATCTGTATTTAAGTTCAGAAGTTCACACATACATGGAGAGAATATTTAAAATAGGCAATTCAGAGCAAAAGCAAAAATTACATCACACAGAGAAATGAAGGTATTAGAACTTGAATAATATAATAAGTTGTGATTCCAAGTGTTTTAACAAATATTGATTTTAAAAAGTAGTTCCATTTTGAATGTTACTCTGTAAAAAAGTTTTGACATGTACACTTTGGCCTGCCTGTATCCAAAGAGTTAATGTGAACACAAAACTATTTAAATATTAGAAGATTTCTCATCAATAAAACATGCTTTAAAATTCTTCACAAGTTCTAATTCATTCACCATAAGCAATAAAATGGAAACTCACAAAACAAAGATCCGTGTACACAGGCTTAAGGCACTTAATAGTTTACATAAGTTATTACACATACGTGAACATAACTATTCTAAGAGTGAGACACACTAACCACTCGAACAGACTCCACATGATGCTCAGTTATAAAACCTTTATTGAAAGACACCATATAATCTTCTTTAAACAACTGCTGCAGCTGCAGGTGAAACAAAGGTTTAGTGAGGCTGGTAATGAGTAACAAACATATATAATAATGTGTTTAATGAAAGAAAATACTAACACTTAAACTTTTATCATACTTTTGAAAATAATTATTTTCAGATATGTAGAAAATTACAAATGTATAGTATACTTGAGAGGTATTCAGAAAACAAAAGGATTTTACTAACTCTAATGATAACCATGTCACATTACTGCCAACAATTGTGCACCAATCCTTGTAGTAATGTGGAGAATGTTTAAACAGTTTCCATTATGAATGATGTATTTTCTGTGCTGTTACATAATCCTTGTCATTCCTGTTCCATACAATACATACACTACTGGCCAAAATCTTAAGGCCAATGAATATAAAGAAAAATATGCATTTTGCATTGTTAGACTCAACCACTTATTTGAGTAGAGCTTCAAAAGATGAAAATAAGAAAAGGGAAAATAAAAAAAAACAACTTTTTTAGCATTTTATAGGGAAAATGTGAACACTCTGAAAGTAGCCTAAATACTAGCTGGTCAAAAGTTTAAGAACATTCCAAAAATAAGTCCAAAACAGGGGAGGAATGCCCAACAAGAGGTCTCAGTAGTGAGTTGCACGGCCATTATTGCAAATAACTTCAAACATTCACTCTGGCATGATTGATATAAGCATTCGCAGAAAAATGGCTCGAATGTTATTCCAAGTGATGAAGGTGACTTCACAATGATCATGCACTGTTTAGAATTGACGTCCATTTCCATAGACTTTCTTTGCCATCCACCCCCACACTTTTTCAATGGGGTTCAGTTCAGGCAAACATGCTGGATGGTCCAAAAGAATCATGTTATTTGCCATGAAAAAGTCCATTGTCCTGCAGGCATTGTGGATTGCAGCACTGTCCTGATGAAAGATCAAGTCATTTCCACACAAGGGGGGCCTTCAGTCAATAAGGATGCTCTCTCCAACATGCCAATGTAGCCAGCTGCTGTTTGATGCCCCTGTATGATGTGAAGTTCCATTGTTCCATGGAAAGAGAAAGCACCGCAGATCATGATGGAACTTCCTTCACTGTGCTGTATAGATAATGTCTCCGGTGGGATATCTTTATCGTGCCAGTAACGTTGGAAGCCACATGGACCATTCAGGTTAATTTTTCCTCATCAGAGAACAAAACCTTTGTCCACTTATCTATGTCCCATGTTTGGTGCTTCTCAGCAATGTTTTACTGAGCTGTTTCGTGTTGTGGAAGGAAGTGTGGGAAGACGTTTACAGTTTTTAAAGCCTTTCTCTCACAGATGCCATCTTATTGTTATTGAGCAGTATTCTTTGTCTGTAAGGGCCTTAGATCAGCTTGTGTCTTGCCGGATAACCTGTCAAATCCTTCTGCTCACAGCCAGCAAAATTTTCTTTGATCCGACCACTTGAAATTCTTGTTCTGTATCCCTCAGGGTCTTTAAAGAAATTTGCAACAGCAGTTTTACTGCACTCAACCTCACCAGAGATAATACATTGAGAGAGACCTTGCTTTTGCAGCTCAACAATTCTACCACATTTAAACTCTGTCAACTTTTTTGCCTTTGCCATGTTTTTACCCAATGTAACACAGGATATGTCAGTGGGAGATGTTGACAACACTAATGCTTGAACAGAATTACTAAATTTCATTACGTGTTTACTGATTAAAGCCTCATTTCAGTATGGTCTTTAACTTTTGACTAGCTTGTATTTAGGCTAATTTCATAGTGTTCATATTTTTTCCTAATAATGCTAAAAAAGTGTTTTATTTTTGTTTTCCCTTTCCTTATTTTCATGTTTTGAAGCTCTACTCAAATAAGTTGGTGAGTCTAACAACACAAAATGCATATTTTTTCTTTATGTTCATTGGCCTTAAGAATTTGGCCAGCAGTGTATATGGTGTAATGGATCTAACTGCCTCTTTAAGAATACCTGTTGCCTATAAACACTCCATTGAGATGACCAACAAAAGCCAAAAAATATCATCTGTACATAGATTTTTACCATTGTTCATTAATAACTTGATTACAGCATCAAAACGCATATCACATACAATTTCTGTTCCATAATTTTGATGCACTAAGATATACTAAGATAATTGTTGGCCATGTTTAACTCATATTCAGTATATGAAAAAAAAGTTGTTTCTTTCTGAGCACCCTCTCCACAAGTATTATTTGTGAATAGGAACACTTTACAATCCATTTTTTAGTATCACTATATTACTATCACTTCAAACCAATCTGTTAATTTTCACAGTTCTTACAGCTATCTGTTTTATGAAGATTCTTCTTTCTAATCCCTACACAATTCTGCTGTATCATAAAAATACTAAAATACATACAAAGAGAGAGCTGTAATGTATCTAGTGAATTCTATTTACTTTTAACTTATAAATTTCATTTTTGTAAGATTTGTTTTTCATTATTAAAGTAAAAAAAGAAACAGCTTTATAAAATACACTACTTAAAATATTAGTAAATTTTGTACAAGTTCTAGTTATTCAGACTAATGTTTTCCTACAAAAAGCATCTGAGAGAAAGAAAATATACCCACTGCTTAATAAACAAGACCCCAAACAAAAATAACACAGAAAATACTTACAGATTTACAGCTCACACGGTTACCAAGGCTCTGTATTGTTTTTGAAACAAGGGTTAGAGTTCTATGTGTTTGAGGATCCTAATGCAGAAAACAAAGCATGTTGTAAAAGTGCAAAGGACACTAAAACAAGTTGAACCATTAACAAGCAAAAATGTTTTGTGTTTAGAATATTTTTAATAAAATAAAAACAATCACTAGCATGATATAAAGTTTTTTTCTCTATTCTTTTCTCCAAAAGAAATTACTGAATAAAATGCATGTGAATTCTTGATAACTTCTACCCAAAAAATTCTTTTATGTATACAATGTTATACAGTGTATGAACAATTCTGCTTCATTACATTTTTTAAATAATTCTGCAATTTGATTAATATAAAACTCTGATATCAAATCTAGCTTCATTTAATACTCCATTAACCCTTAAATAACAACCTTCATCAACTGATACTCCTACCTACAACATTCCTACTGGTTAATGATTAAAGAAGCTTAGAATGCACAAATATTTCAAAAGACAGCACCAATCAATAATTATGTCACCTTTACAAAGAAGTTGTATGTAACAAACTTACTACCTTTACATAGAAGTTGTATGTAACAAACTTACTATAGGGTCTGTACTTAAGTCAAACAACTTTGGACCAAGTATTGCTGGTGCAAAAAACCTGAGGAACAGGAATCCTGAGATCACAGAGTAGCGAACTTCTCTGACATTTGGGAAACAAAGAGTAGCCGATTCTTTCAGCACAGCAAAAACTTCACACATAATTTGAGGACACACAAGAGCTGAGCTGGTAATGGCACGGAATGTTCTTTGAACATAGTCTTTCAGATTGGCCTGTTGTAGTGGTCCAACAATAATAAACAAAATCAAACAACATGGTACATTAATAAAATCATTAGGAAATGATTTACTTTAAGATATTATAAGTTTAAAAGTATCTCTTACTTACCACTACTTTTTAGTGTTTTATTAAGTATTAAGTGTAATCTAACAATAAATCATGTAGAAATACATTTCAATGCCTTAAAGTAATAAATGTTTGGTTATTCAATTTGTACAAAAATGTCACCCAAATACAGTTACATGCCTTTTTTTTAACTTCTCATATACACTGCTGGCCAAAATCTTAAGACCAATGAACATGAAGAAAAAATATGCACTCTGAGTTGTTAGACTCAACCACTTATTTCAGTAGAGTTTGGAAAGATGAAAATAAGAAAAAAGAAAGTAAAAAACTTTTTAGCATTTAGTAGAGAAAATGTGAACACTATGAAATTAGCCTAAATACTAGCTGGTCAACAGTTTAAGACCATACCAAAAAGAAGTCCTAAACAGGGTAGGAAATGCCCAATAACAGGTCTCAATAGTGAGTTGCAGAGCCGTCATTGCGAATAACTGCAAATATTCACTGGTACATTGAGAGAGACCTTGCTTTTGCAGCTCAACAATTCTGCCATGTTCAAACTCTGTCAACCTTTTAGCCTTTGCCATATTTTTACCCAATGTGATGCAGGAGATGTTGACAATGCTAATGCCTGAACAAAAATGGCTAAATTTCATTATGTGTTTACTGATTAACGCTTCGTTACAGCATGGTCTTAAATTTTAACCAGCTAGTATTTAGGCTAATTTCATAGTGTTCAGATTTTCTCTATTAAATGTTAAAAAGTTTATTTTTATTTTCCCTTTCTTATTTTCATCTTTTGAAGTTCTACTCAAATAAGTGGTTGAGTCTAACAACTCAAAGTGCATATTTTTTCATTAAGCTTATTGGTCTTACAATTTTGGCCAGCAGTGTATTTCTTTACAACTCAATTGAAACATTTATAATAAACTGATCACAGTTTTGGACTTCATATTGGCTATCTGTCACACTTTAGTTTGCTGTCCACAAGTTTTATATGTTTTTCAATTTATTACCAATACTGATACAGTTTATAGTAAAATTTATTTGATAGTTGTACCATATTTGTTTCAATGTTTTCACCATCTCGTAGTTTCGTAGGATCTATTTCACATGGTTTGTGGTCCATACAGATCTGGAAAATAAAAAGAAAATAGTACCACGAAACCTGGTTTGCATAAGCACATAAAAGAAGTTTAAGCTCAGAAAAAGAAAAACATTTATCATTTTTCAAATTATTTTTGTGATAACTCTACATCAAGATAATGTCCTAAAACACATTAGAACAATTTTGCACCAGCAAAAACAGAAACTAGTATAAATAAACAGTAGCATTAGTTTTAAAAAAAATTTGATTCCAGTTTCAAGCCAGAATCCACATACAACTTTAAGGATGGGAAAAAAAAACATTTATTTTTTCATTTCCGAGTCAACATATTTTGAATTATGAAATTACTTGCAAAAATGGCATAAAAAAAAGGTGAAAAGAACATATAAAATGAATATGATCAAGTGTCATTTCAACAAACTTGTTCTATAAGGTGTACCTACATAATGAATGGTGCTCTGGAGTGTTTCATGAAGGTAATGCATGCCAGTTAGTTTCATAAATTCATCCATGCATTTAGAGACCAGAGTGTTCCCTCGAAAAATTGTGTTTGGATCCCTGCAAACATGCAAAAAAAAGGGGGGGAGATTACAAACAAAACAACAGAACAGACATTGCAAAGATAAAAATGGCTAAATTCTGGAGGGTGTGTATAAGAAGACAAACAAAGTAACATCGGAATACGGAGACAAACACAATTAACATTCCAACATGTTACTCATGAGCAATTTGGAACAAACACTTTTTTTTGTTTGTCAGATACAAAATATATATTAGATATGTTTTGTATCTGAAAATGATTGTAAAAATTGCAATAAAGGGTACATTTCTCAATTCTAGTGTTTGTAAAATATGTTATCTTGGAAGTACTATTTCATACACATATTTGTTTTATACAGTTAGTATCATACACTACTCATTTTTTATACAATAATTTTTCTTATGGTACAGTTTAATTTTCTGTTCACAAAACAATTACTCTTAATCACTAAAACTATACACAATTCAACAAAAAAATTACTTTGAGGATTTAACAATGATATATCTGGTAAAAATAGGACTAAATATTTGGTGATTGAATTAAAACATCCTATTAATTTGTCAATGCTTACAATTAAATCATTCTCATTTATTTATTCACAAAACAATTGTCTGTAATTAGTGGTATTATGATGTTCTGTATTTTCCAAAATGACAAATCTACAAGAAAATTTCTGTTCCTGTCCTGAATTCTACATTTTGTTGGTAGAAACCTCTTACCAAACATTCTGTAAAACAAAAGTTTAATTATAGTATACTTGTGCATGAATTGTAATAATATAAACTACATACTTAACATTTGAGATCTCCCAATCTGCCAATGCCTTTATGAAGGCCACTATTTCTCCATGATGCATAAATATTTTTACCAGAGGTTGTGCAGCATCTATCTTGTTGGTAACAATCTCACCTAGTACATAAGCAGTGCTTGAAGTAATTGGCTAAAGAAGAAAAAAATATGGTCAAAACAAAAGATGTATACAATATTACAGATACTATGAGCATTGAAACGTGTGTATTCAGCATAAAGAGTTTTCTTTTTATGTTTTAAAAAATATTTTCTTTTTACTCAGCTTTTTTGGGCCCTTTTTACATAGGAAAAATAAACACATGTTTAAATCAAGGAAATAAATGGTTTTCAAAGATGATACAACAAAGTTAGTTGTCATCGATATATAACACACTCTCCAGATAAATACAGTACATTTCCTATACGAAAATTACCTTATAATAACAGACAGCAATTGCATTTTATGGGACACCCTTGTCAATTTTTTAGTTCTATATTTAAAAGGATGTACTAAAAACATGTATGTATCACAGTTAAATGTGTAATAAAAACATGTGTTACCTACAGCTGCAATTTCAAACTTTTACCATGTTAAAAGTAAAGTACTTGCACACTAAAAATGCTTTGGAAATTATATTAGTTTACAACCTAAAACATAAAACTTTTTTCAAACAACATCTGGTCCTCAAGATGTAATGTTATCAAACTACCTAAGTATTACAGCTTTTAGCAAAATCAATACAGTAGTTTCATGCTCACTATGTCAACAGTGAATATTTTCAATTAAAGGAATTTATATATATATATATTAAGATTAAACAACAAGCTAGACAGATTTATTAACCCAAGGAGCAACACACCACAACCTGATATTCCTTAGCACTTACCAAATAACAAAATAGCTTAAAGCTGAAATACTCAACTGGTCAATATACACTTTGATAACTAACATGATTAGTCATGTTTGAATTGTAATCTATCTTCAAAAATCAGGAGGTTGAACACAAGTATTATTTTATTGTAACCTAAAGGTTGATGTTTCAATTAGTAAAGAAAAAATGAGGTTAGCTTAGGCAGATGTAATTTTATAAATCAAAATTACATCAAGTATTATTTCTAGTTCTCAACTATTTCTTACCTTCACCTTGGAAGAATTAAGCAAAAGATTCCGTAATGGATCATAAAACTGACTAGAAAATACATGGTCAGAGACATAATAAATTTTAAGTCTAAGTGAACCAAGTTCAATTTTCTGTTGAGGATGATGGTCTCGTGGTTTGAGGAAATACCTTTTATAAAGAAAAAAAGAAAACTGAAAAATCTCCAAATTAGCTCAAACTTTCATTAAAACAATTAATAATCTTGCATAAAAAAACAAGAACACTGAGCTTCAAACAAAACTTCAACAATAGGTTATGATAAATATGTTAATTTTTTTGAGATTTTGAGATAAAAATCATCATAGGTTTTTTTCACTGTTAATCATAATCAGACATACTACACCCAATACTTTTAGGTTAGAAAGAATACAATAAAATGTATTGTATTGATCATATGATCTCAGGTATACTACTGACAAAACAACACTAATAGAATGATTATCATGCCATATGAAGTTTTAATATGATTTATTCATACTTCTAACTTTTCATAAACCACACTTTCTTTAAAAGTCATAATTCTTCTACACTGAAAATGTATCTCTGATAGGAACTTCTCTCCACTTTTTAATTATGCATGCCATAAACCTTTCACACCTTATTGGAATCAAATGATTCCAATGTGTCCCTTATGCAAATTATCATGTATCGCTTATCCATCAATAGGAGCACGGTACACTCACATGGCATGTATGAGTCCCTCTATGTGCCTCTACTGAACTACCACTTTAAAGTTTGGCAAATGGTGGAAGTACCAGAAATGAGTGGGGAGGAAGAATGAGAAGTGTGAGAAGAAAGAAGTACCCAGTGGAAATACATTTTCAGTACTTCCCTCTTCTCACAAGATTAATTAGCTATAATTCCACATTGATTAGGATTGATGTGCCACTTAAAAGCATCCAAAGTTTACTTTTGTAGATCAGAGAGTTAGGTCCAAAGACCTGAAAAGGGGAAACACACCACTTCTGATCCAGCTGTACTCTTTGCCCATTTATATAGTGTGCAAGAAACCAGGACAGAAAAAGAGAGGAGCACATCTGAATGGGAGAGAATGCAGTGGGAAAGTGATCCAAGCCACAGAAATAGAAAGCAACTCAATCCCACAATAAGAAAAGTGATAAATTAGGATGCATCCGAGAGTGTAGAGTAGCTAGGACATGGCAGATACACTCTTGGTAAGTCAACCACATCCAAAACTTCCTTGCAAGGCACTGATATCCAAGCAAAGGTAGGATGAAAATTATACCACCTTCACCTAAAACCTAGGAACCAGTGAAGTGAAAACTTTTCTGATACCTGGGTATAACACAGGTTTAGTTCTGAGCTATCAATTTGGGAATGTGACATCCAGTATCCAAAGGATCTCTGAGGCATACAATCAACTTCTGTGACTGTGAACTTGGTTGGAACCCTCCAAAAGGCAATAACATCCAGATAATAGCAGAACAAGAAATAGTCAAGGATAAAATTGAAACAATCCCACACACCCCTGCTCTGACCCACAGTACATAAGGAGAAATTGAGAGAGGAAGATAGATAGCCTGATACATTTGTGAGGAGTTATGTTGACTGGCTCACTTTAAACCAAACCAACCTAAAGGGTACCAACATCAATGTGAGGATGGGATGGTGACTCTTAATGAAATGGGTGAGCTGTATTTTGACATCTCACTGCACTGGAAGAAAGAAGGATCTAAGAATGTATTGGAAAGCTCAGATGAATATCAACATTCAAGACAGTGCAATACATGATACACTATTTTGAAAAGTAAACCATACCGATTTATTAAACTGAGGCAAGGCAGGGATAATCAGCTATCCCCTACTGTTTCATCAAAAAAGTTCATAGGTGGTACGGTCTTGGACGGGCCAATTTATAAGCCATAGAAAGAAAAAAGCTAATCTACATGGCATGTAGTGCAGATTCAGAGTTAAAAATACACTGAAAGAAAAGAAAGCATTAATAAAGATTTATCCATTGTCAGAGTCACACCAAAGTCTAAAGTACAGCCACAGGTGGAAGGTGAAAACCCAAGGAAACTGAAATGCAATATGATGTAAGTAATGGGAGACGAACAAGTGAGGGTTGGTTTACATGCCTGATTGTAGGATTTCCTCCAAAGGTCGATGAAAATGAGTAGTGAGAGAAAAGGTGAGGCATCGAATACAAAATACAGTGGGAAGAAGAAAAGGAACAATGTCAAATGATTCAAACGACATACCCAATTGGTGAATGTAGATGAGGGAGAAATCTCAGGATGAAGTTGGTTGCCCTAGTATAAAAAAAATTTGAACCCTGAAAGGAAACCACATGGGTAACATAACAACAAAAAGCATGTATAGAACATACTAGTATATCCTGATTGGGATGGCAATAGAAAAGAGAAATAGAGAAAGAAAATAAATGAAAAGAATGAGTTGCTTTCACAAGGTACCAAAGTTTTGGGAAGAAAGTAATGGTCTAATTAAAGAAAAAGATAGGTATGGTAGTAAAGCGCGCGTGTAATATCAATGGCAAAAACATTTAGACCACAAGTGCCTACAGTCCAAAAAGAAAAGCAAATCACTGAAAAAAGAAATAGGTAAATGGGTTTGAAATAAGATAATAGGATAATGACCTGAGAAGTCCTACAAACATGGCTTAGCTGCTACAGCAAAAGAGTTCTAAAGGTTGGGAAGTATATTTTTGCAATAATGAATGAATATAAAATATAGGAGCAAGGGGTAAAACAACATATACCTGAGAAATAAACACCAAAACATGGAAACCTTGAACAGAATCCTCAAGAAGAGTTATGGAAGGCATGGAAAATTCAGAAGGAAGTGGGGCAACATTTGGTGATAAAGCTGATCCATATAGTATTCAATCTCCTTGTGAATAAACCATGCACTGGAAGCCTCTAGCAAAGTACCATTTGAATGCAAGGTATTAGAAGTGGTGGCATTAACTTTGGAATTCATGTTGTATCAGTTGACAAAAGCATTTGTAGTGAGAAATAAGTGCAACTAGAAAAAAAGCAATGGAATCTGAATGTTTGAAAAATAAAACAAAACTGAATACGTTAAATGAAAGAACTTCAATAGCAAACACAAATCAAGATGAAAGAGAAAAATGTCAGAGTTCAAGAGCTGCCAAACAAGGAGTGACAGCTTGGTAGAAGCACATGCATCACATGAATATACTATGCTCCTATTGGTCAAGGAATTATTCAAGATGATTCCAGTCAGGTTCTGAAGGCTTGTGGCATGTGTAATAATAGATTTGCATACAGAAGGGAACAACAAATGGGAATAGCTTATCTTGTGAAAGGAGGGAAGTACCTTATTGGAAGCATTATTTACAATACCTATAAGTTTTCCACCTTTCTATAATAAAAAGTGAGATGACATACAACTAAATTATGCTCATTAACTTTTTATTACCATTCTATTTATAACACAAATTATTTTATACTATTAAATGAAACATTTATTTAACAGCTTGACAAAGAATTAAAAGTACAAATATAAAAACACCTTTAAAGTTTATAAAGAAAATCATAATATATTGTATGCTGGATCTTTTACATAAATCATAAAACAGGGTTGAAACAAAAGTTCATTAATAATACAGCTAAAGAAGCTGATATTCTTATTTATACAGACACGGGGACAGTGATGCCCTCAGTTAAAACAATAAACATTACCATGCTTTATCATATGCATACAATGTTGATAAATGTCTGATAACAATTTCAACAATAAAATGTTCAAGAATCTGCATGTAACCAAAAAAGAGAAAAAATATTGTAAATTAAAAATATGTAATGTTTAAACTGAACTGTAATCATTTATACTACTCATGAATTACTATAGTATTTTTTAAAGAGAGAAACATGTACATCTTCATAAAATTTCATTCCAGAACAGAGTTTCAGACTTTAGACTTGAAGATAAATTTAGCAAAAACTGACTTACCAAGCATTATGACCTTTAATAATGTCCAGACCATGAAGAGGAATTTTAACTTCACCGAGAAACACACTTCCAAACAGTCCACTGGAATCATGCATTACTGAAACTCTGGAACCAACAAGTACAAGAAGTATATACACTACAGTCAGTGAACTAGTACTTTAAACTTTATGATAATGACTTCATATCCTAGAACTGTGTATGCATGTCTTTGTCTAATGTATACTGGGGAGGAATCCTATAAAAAACTATTGCTCACAAAAATATAATCAGATATTTGATTAATACTCAATTACCAATGTTTCTATAGAACCAGTCACTGAATTTATCCTGTTTGTTCTTTTGCTAACAACGATTAACTCAGTAGCTATTAAATTAATTTTTTACAGATAATGAATTATCTTCAAAACACAACCAGTAGTCTCACTAGGGCTTTCACTACTTAACCCAAGTACACCCTTGTGCCAATTAATTGAAACAAGATGGAAAATTGTGATTTTTCCAATTTTTTGCCTCTTATTTTTGAGAATCAAAAAATTATTCAAAAATTAATACATGATATGACTGCCTTTATTTTTCAAAAGATCATTAATTTGCTTTGGCATCAAGTCCATGAGTTGACTGGAATCTTTGCTAATTTTTGGATTGCGGTACCACAACATCAATTATGGTCTCAATTAGCTTATCTTTCATAGTACAGTCTTATCCCCAAAGTCTTTCTTTACAAATCTCCTAAAGATTTTCAATAGGATTTAAGTCAGGAGAGTTTCCAGACCAGTCCAGTACCTTTATTCATAATGCAGTCATAAAATTCTTCACAAGTTTCAATATGTGGCATGGAGCCAAATCTTGCTGAAAAATGCCAGATGCATCTGGAAATCTTTTTTAATTCTATAACAACTCCTCTCTGCAAAATCTTGATGTACTGTCATCCTTGCATCATACCTTCTACAATATGCAAGCCTCTGATGCCATAGTAGCTGAAAAAGCCCCAAAACATCTTCTTCAAGAGATGTTTTACAAACTGATTGATGTTAGATTCTTGAAGTTTCTCACCTGGAGATCTGTAAACATGCAGAATTCTTTGACCCTGTACAAAGAAATGAGTCTCGTCACTGAATAACACTTTCTTCTATTGTTCTTGAGTCCAGTTCTTGTATTTCAGACCCTATTGATGCCGTACCATTTTTTCTTCATTGAGTTGGCAAGATGTTTTTTCACTGGTTTCCTTTCCTGTCTTATTCAATTGTGAATGACACAATATCCCTCAAACTTCGTCATATATCCCAAAAAATAGATCGACTGTACTGCAAAACACAGCTAATGATGCCATCTGTGTGAAAAAATGACTATTAAAGGAAATCAGCAGGTTCAGTGAGCCTACACCAGCTACAATGCTGAATGTATTGTAAAATGACCATTTGTTTCAATTAATTTGGACAAGGGTGTATATTACGTAAAAGTGTTTTCCTTCCAAGTTTTAAAACAATGAGCTTTAAAGCTATGATTTTTTGAAATATATCTAATGAATCACTAGCCACAAAAAGATAATGAATTTTACTTCATGAATAAACTGCAATTATGAGATGATAGCAACAGGCTTTTAACCAACTTTCACATCAACATTCCTGCCTTAACATATGATTTTAAAATGAAAAGATACATGGGAACAAAAGCTGTGCAATAAATTCATTAAAGAAATATGTAGGCACATCATACTGTATTTAAATGATATATGTGTGTGTGTGTACATATACAATACAAACACGTGGGTGTATGGTTTAAACAAAATAAACATTATTTTAACAATTAATCATGTACCAAATTCAAGCAAATGCTTTCTTGAACTCCAAAAATAAACAGCATGTTCAACTTTTGCCTTAGAATACTCTAATTGCTTTAGTTTTAACATCTAACAATTCTGCTAGCATTTTTATGGTACCTAATTTTAGTAATTGAGGGATTCTAAATACCATATTTTCAACTAGTTGACAATGAGGCTGATTATAATTTTATTGGTAGCAGAGTTTATAAGAAATGCTCAAAACTACCAAACATGCTTTATTATTGGCATAAACATGGCAAAACATTCCATGAGTTAATTTAAACTGACAGTATTTTTCATTAAGTAACAGTTAGTAACAAATTATGAAAAAAAGTTGGTACAATACAACTGTACTCATTTAAATCAAGAACTCTTGAAATATACACAAGCTATTTCTTGTTTGAAATTTTTTTCCAACAATCCATAAAATATATGGCTTGAACCATGTTGCTGATCTTGAAATTGTTTTTTAATTTAATAAGACTGAATGTACTGCTTCAATCAAATAAATGTTCTTGCTATACATCACAAACATAACAGTTTGTGATGGCGAGCCGTCCTGAGATACAAAATTTGACACAGAGGTTTATATTCACATTTGTTCAAATGATCATGGATCAGTAACAAAATAAGTGTTCATAAAACAAGAATTTCATTACTATATGAACAGACAAATGAAAACTTGGTTTCTACAGCCACCATAACTTTAAAGATGAGAAAGTTCAAAGATGTATAACAGCTTTTTATCTTGAACAGAACTACAAGTTAAATATTTCCTAACTGTTTTAAATCTGCTCAAATTATAAAATATCAATTATCTGTGACATGCTTTTTATCCTATCTGTTACTTGCAGGTAATGCTATTTGATAATTAATTTATGTAGTGCAGTCAAGCTTCCTTATGTTGTCATTTGTAGACATAATACTGTTGTTTGCCTTATGGCCAGAATATTCTTAAGTGGTGTCAGTTTAAATGTAAGGATGAAAACTTCATATGGGTCACAGGAAATGATTCACTTGAAGATGGTAATATTAAAATCAACTCCACCTTGTATACAGCAAAATCTAGTGTTATTGAGTGACGTACATACCAATAAATGTTTACTCAGTGTTTTTTTTAACAAATTTTAAATGATTTATTCATAGATAAGCAGATGAAATTTGCTAGATATCAGGCAGAATATTGTATTCACATTTTGAAAATTATCAAAATCAAACTGAACATCAAGCTGAGTGACCTTTTTATTTCATATACTTCATGCTAATGACCTGACCTGCAGGCTTACTTATCAAAAGTTGGAGTTTAATAAGACATATGTAACTTCTCAAAATTGTTCCTACAATGACATGCTTATCAGCAACAAACTGAATGACAGACAGCATCAAAAATAATACCAGATCAAATACAGTTGCACATCAATTAAAACAATGCCAGTTAACAGCAACTGTATTACAGCACAAGTGCTAAGTTGTAACAATGTTTACATCATCATACCGCTTATATTGTTATTGCAATTGTGTAACAAAGATATCAGAAGAGCTGAGCAATTAGTAGTCCTTTCTAACTGATTAATCAAAGGACTCTTGAATCATTAGATTTAATTCACTGATTCGTACAATGTTTCGTAAACCATTGTATATACGAGACAAAAATAAAAAATGCTGGTGGCAGATACTGCCAGCAAGTTATCTTCTCTCTCGTTAGAAGCTCTAAGAGTCATGTCACTTTTTATTACTTTAATTTATTACAACTTGGTAAAGTAGAAGATGAACAACATGTTACAATAAATTAGGACATCTGAATGAGTCAAAGTTAAAGCAAATGCCCCCCCTTTTTTTTTACTTGCTTATGGGTTTGTATGTGAAACTTGTTAATTCATGTCCACCAATCAGCTAAGTCTATTGGTAATACTGTTCATGTATAAAAAATCTAGATTATTAAAGTGTTACACATCACAAATATTCTAACTTGTAATAACTTATTTCCAAGTCAACTGATATGAAATGAGACAAAAACAACAGTTTTCCTGGATGTTAAGTTTTGGTTGTGACTGATCAATGTGCTTTTATTCTAATAAACTATGCAATATTTTTAAGTAATGCAAAACAATTTATGATAAAGCATAATACATTTTAAAGAAAATGTATAAAAGATAAAAAATGAAATACTGGTTGATTGTATTTTGCATGCATATATGCACAGTAACAAAAATATTAAAGTTTTATCAATAAATATATCTAACAGTCTGTGAATAATTTAGTTTGGTTATCACAATTTGTAAGAGTAATTTTAATATAATATTTGTATTTTGATTGTTAAATGATATTTCCACAATATAAGTAAACAAAAAGAACTTCTGATCTACCAACTTAGTAAATGATGCACATGAAAAAAGGTTATTTGGGCAAATGTCTTCCACATATCATGTCCCAAAACAATAAACATCTCCTTCTAAATCTTTCAAGCTATCATTTCACTTCCATATGAATCATGATGGTAAACTTTTCTTCATCAAAGTTTGAAATATACTTTTTTAAAATTCTCATGAAACTTAATAGATACTAAGATTTCTTTAAGTAAGCACTGAAAGCTTAAAACAATGCAAATAAATATGTCATAAAAATCCATTTCACATCCACATAACTGTGAAGATAATTATTGGCCATTATCTACTATTGAAAAAAAAAATTCTTGTTCTATTTAGTATCAATTTTTAAGCCCTACTATTATCAATTTCACTTGAAATGTAACATTATTATTCATTTATTAACCTTGAATTCATAAAATTCAACTTACCTTAATTCTACACTGCCAATATCTTCTTCCAGAATTTTGAAAACATCTTTTTCTTGGTTATGGCTTTTTGATGGAATCTACATATAAGCAATAGCAAAGTAAAATAATAATAATTATAAAAACTTTGCTAGAAATGATTGTTTGGCAATTATCTACTCATAATTACAATAGATATGTGTAACTGAAATATAATTATCCAAAACAGCTTCTCATTTTAATACCAAAAACTTCTCTTTAAACCTATATTCATATGTGAGAACTGCAATGTTTACATAACTCAGAAAATATTTTACTGTAAATGGATCTATATGTCTAATTTTACAATAGTTTGCTTTCTAAATGATTAAACTATATGAAGCATGAGTATGAAAAAATGCATTAAATAAGATTATTACACCAAGAAACAACACAATAAAAAACTTGTTTTTAAATCATTAAATATTTTTTTAAACATCTAGCATATTTACAAGTAAAAAATAACCAATTAACAGTGAAATTTTATAAGTTTCTTATTTGCAGTTAAAACAATTCATACATTATTTTAAAATATATTTTCCATTTAAATAAAACAAATGATCCTATATAAACAAAGGAAACAATTCGGTTGATATAATTCGTTTTGTAATACTTACATCAAAATAAAAAACTTCATCAAACTGTGGACAAATTGTTTTCTTTCGAACTTTTGTTCTTTTAGTTTCTTGTTTACTAGAACTGTGAAAAATACTGACAGCAGCATATGGGTCACAGGCACCATTGATTATGGTGAGATCATTGCATTCAATAACACTGTAAGTGCAATAAAAGATTTTGTTGATGAATAAATTATTTATTGATATGATTTTGAGAAAGCTTAGTAGAACTAGAACAATTCTCTATGTATTTTAATTACTGCAAATAATTATAAACAAATGCTTGTTTTTTTTCATATACACAGTAACAACAGACACTTTCCATTTTATTAAAACTAATAAGCCATTAATTTAAAGTCCATGAAAAAAAGAAGAAATGATTGGATTTTTTTTTAATTTACACAAAATATTTATGTGCATTCAATGCTGTGGAATATAAAAAATATTATGTTGGATGCAAAATGAGCTTTAAATATGATTTGTTTTATAATGTTCTTCCAAACAAGTTGAAAACCTCCCAGGTTTAACCAGCCAATCCAGATGAACAGAAAAATAGAATGGTATGATTACAAAACGCTTGTTGGGAGAGAGCCACAAAAACCCATTATCCTTTTAATGATGAAATTACAGTCCCAGGCCATTAATATGATAAGCAAAAGCTCTGATTACTTGACAGAAAATGTATAGACCCACAGCAAGGTCAAAGGAGAAAACATCAAATTGAAATATCTGATCTTGATGAACACACCAAAGACAATGCCTGGAAGCACAGGAAATAGGAATACAAAGATTGGAATGTCAGATGTCAAACTTGGTCATCTATTGAACTGGAGTAAAAGACAATATGAAGGTGAGAAAGGATTTTATGGTAAAACAAGTCAATAAAGCAGCTGAAGCTCTAAAAATTAATAACAGGACACCAATCCTCCATTTGTTTGGGGGCAACAAACAGAAAGGAATAAAAATCTGTTCAATAGTATCTGCAAGAGATCCAAAACTGCTTCTGGCACATGCTGGCAGAAAACTGGTTCCTGAGTTAGAGAGAAGAATTTGGAACTGAAAACAATGAGGGAAGGGAGGAAAACAAAAACTCAGTATATCTGATAACACTCAAAGGACCAACAATTGGCTGCAAATGTATAACACAGGTGAGGACCAACCATGCCCATACTGTGCCAAATCAAAGAGATGGTTAACATCAATTCTGACATTGTTGAAAGTGAGAGCTGGGATATTGATAGGTTAGTGTAGAAACTTGGAAAGCAGGTGGACTGAAAAAGAAGAAAATCCAAATATGAAACAAAAAAAAGTGTTGGTATTCAGCCTTCACAAGAGATTTAAAGTAATCAAAATCACCCCTACAAACAGACTAGCAAATGAAAACAGCCAGAAAACAATCTTATACATACAAAGTTGGCAAACATACTTGAAAAAGTAGGGTGTCCCTGTTTAATAAATCCAAACAACAAAGCATCCACATATGGAGAGAAAAAGCAGACAAAGATAAATTTACCAACTTGAAAAAAACATGAGAATGAATATCCATCAAAAATAATTCAAGAAAACAGTGGATAGCCTCAAAAAGCAGAGTGTAAGAGTGAGCTGGAGACAAGAGATTGGGCTGTGGAAAGGAAAGTAGGGGGAGTAGATCCCCATGCCTGAATAAGAGACTACAAAATTTGAGTGTCTATGAAGTGAATCTCAATCCAGCATGAAGTTGAGAGAGAGAAACTGATCTAGAATGACCTGAATGACTGGGGTTAAAGTAAAATAACCACATGCTGGGTCAGAATGGAGCAGGGAAGAATCATAAGGCACAGTAGAAAAATACAAAAACTAACAAACATGAGAAACCATATTCAAGATTGATTCAAAAATCAATGAGAATAGACTGAGGTGTAAGAAAACCAGATGGAGGAAATAGGTTGTTAAAATTAGTGTCCTCTTGAACAGTGTCCTCAAAGAAAGGAATATCTGTCCCCAGGTCAGAAGATATCTATATGTCTACACATGCAAGTGCTAGATTGAGAAGTGATTAATGAGTAATCAGTATTGAAGAAGTCAGTTGCACAGATATTACAGCACAGAAATACCACATGGAATATGAGTTTAGGTAACAACCTCAAGACTAATGATTAACAAAAAATTGATGAAAGCTAAGATGCGAGTGTAAGTAAAGTAGTGAATGAGAAACAAATCTAAGAAAATCATAAAATTTCATGATCAGGTATTTTGTATCAATAACAATTTTGGGATGAATGGGTCTAACTGTGCAAATCATGATCTTTTAGCAAGTTATTTTCAAAATTTAATTAAACTACTTTTTTGGTATAGCAAAAAATTGTAGCTAATAATCCATACTTTAATAGTACACAAGTTTTAAGTTTTTAATTACATAAAGCCATATTTACAAAGTCCTGAATTTCCCTGTAATGTGAAAAATGTGGCATTTTCTATAAATACACCCTCTATTTTATTCATCACACCTTCAATAAGTACAACATTTAATATAAATTACTAACTATAAAACTGTCATTGTTCAGACAAAACTATTTTTTTATAGTTTTCAATTATGTTTGATTACATAGCCAACAAACAAAAAATCAGACTCCCTTGTAAAAGAC
This sequence comes from Carcinoscorpius rotundicauda, assembly GCA_011833715.1. Classification (NCBI taxonomy): domain Eukaryota; kingdom Metazoa; phylum Arthropoda; class Merostomata; order Xiphosura; family Limulidae; genus Carcinoscorpius; species Carcinoscorpius rotundicauda. The sequence goes on from CM022395.1 coordinate 58,653,517, forward strand.
CAATCTGTCACACCCTTTAAGGATTTATTTGCAGTTCTCTCTTACATTTAATTCTACATTATGTATAGCCAATAGAAAGCTAAGTTATTCACCTATTAAATGATATATCATTTTATGTTGTGTATGACTACCATTAGTATATGACAAAGTTGTGTTAAGTGTCATCAACAGTTCACAGGAAAGAAAAAAAAAGACCCAGATAAGTACCATATCTATTATTTTTCATATTTTTATTACTATACAAATTAAAATGTATAGTTATGGATATCTTTAGGTTAGTTAAGATTAGATTAGGTAAAATAAATATAATAAAAATGTTTCATGAACCATGCATACAAACAGTTCAGACTTAGAGTTGCATGTGGGTAATGTAATTTGATAGTACGAATTCTGGATTCCCCAAGTAATTTACAGCTTATAATGGTATGAATAGCACTAGACACTTGTTCAAAGGATAATCACAAAACAATAAATCAATAAAATTTCAGGATAAAAAGATGTATATTGTTATGAGCTTAAAGCTACTTGGGCTTAATGAAGGTAGTTTCATGTTACAATATGAAGTCACTCTGCAAAGAAAAAAAAAACATTTAGATTTGTGATGGTTATGAAGTTGGTCAATTTGACCCCATATAGAATTATGATGGTGAAGATAATAAATGAAATATAAAGTTTTACTGAAAAACAAATGTTTGAAATGTATTTAGAATGTTTTACAGATCACAGATAAGTGAGATTTTGGGGATGAAGAATAATTTTCCAATCATAACATGTAAATCACTTTGTTTTCATACTAGTAAGAAAATAGGCGATATATTAACAAAATCTTAAGTAAAAATGCTTTGTTAAAAATTATTTTTTGTGTATAAACTCTTATATTGTTTACTATAATACTACCAAATTTTGTAAGATACACATACTACATTTATAATTATATTATAAATACTTAATGTATGTAAATGTGTATACAAACTCATGTATTCTATATTAAGCCAACCACAGAGATTCCACAGCTTTATAAAGTCTGAATACTAAACTTTTAATTTTAGAAAAGAACTATAAGTTGACTTGAAAACTTTTAGCAATTTTATTATTTTTTTTTAAACACAAAATTCTAAAAATGTCCTTAAAACTAAAATTTTATTTAAGTCTCAAATTGACATACCTGCCTAAAGAAATCCAAATTCAATAATCACTACACATCAAATTTGGGTAAAAATTAGCTATTACTTAATCATTAAGTGCAAGAGAATAATCTCATGTTTTACATGCTTTTAAAATAAACAGTTTAAATACTCACTTAAAGTCTAATCTATTAGTGACTTATTCACTTTGGTAATTTTCAAAAATTAAAAACATATTTATTAATACACATTCTTATCAAAATAAGTGTCTGAATACTTACCGCACACATAATCTGTGAGAAAATGACCCACTTCCCGATGGTTTCATGAACTGATTAAGTTTAACATGGATGTGAACCTTGCCCTAAATATAAACATGTTAATGAATATTGAATTCTTTTTCAGTCTTTATTTAAGTTCTGAATCACTTTTTCAGACACTGACATTGTCCTTGAAGCATAAATCAGACTACATTTATGATATGAAGAAGCTTGCTTGGATTCATCAGTTTCACAAATGTCCCCAGCAATTTCAGTTAACCATTGTTTTTTCTTAGTTTTACTAAATATAAACAGCACTTTCACAGTGACCATGTTCAACATTAATCAAAGATACTGAGTATTATTTAGTTGCTTTATGGCTACTCCAGTGACAGTTTTGAACAGACTGTTTCTAACTACTAGCACTCCAAAGAACTTTTGATATAATTAACTTGCATTAAATGAATTGACACATGATGCCTACATTGCCTGTAATATTTTCTAGTGATATGGAAGCTGCAGTTTATGTGCACTGGATATAAAAAAATATAAAATTTTTGTTGTCATATAGACAATTATCTTATTCAAAATATATACCTGTGGTTAGAACACAATTCACATAAAAATGTATTTTAATGCAAGACTTGCACGAAACTAAAACAATATTGCTAAAAATCAAAATGGTAGCAGTGAATACATTTCATTCAGCACTAGCATTTAGCATTTTAATTACTGGCATACAGAACTTCCCTGGAAATTAAGACTAACTGTGATACAACTTGTAATTTAATTATATTTTATTACCAATATTTTGAAGTACATTTGATGCTTTTTACTCTAACTAAAATCTAAATAGCTGAAAGTATCAAAATAATTTGAATTATTTGATGGTTAATCACACCACTGCATTGCAGTTCAAGGTAAAAAAAATTAATTTATTGATTATACATACTTATTTGTATATGCTAATTTTTAAACTGAATATACATTTTTAAAATTTCAGTTATGTAGTAATACCATAAAAGAAAATTGTAATAATTCTACCTGAATTACAAAACATGTAAACCTTAATAAAATAATCTGCTATTTAGGTAGCAAATTAACAATGACATTTTCCAGAACACACACAAGCACATGGAAAAATGACAATTACAAAAACAACAAAAAACTACCTGTACTTCAGAATTTGCATCAACTGGAAGTAACGGAAACCAATGATCTTTCCCATGATAATTATGGAGTTCTTCTCGCTTGATTGCAACTTTACCAAGCACTTTTTCTTTACATGTATTTACAACTCGTTCTTTATCACAAAGGTAGATTGAAAGAAAGCGAAATTTTCTGGGAATCTCACATTCATATTCTTCCCCAAAAAAAGGTCTATAAGTAAATATGTATTATCCACAATCAATTTCCAAAATTATCACTTAAAAATAAATTTGCTGAATTAGTTTCTATGTCTGAAGTCAAGGTGTTTACAAGTGAGCTGAAAAGTTATCAAGCCATAACATATGAGCATTTGTAGTCCATAACTTCATGCAGAACAAAACCTTTTATTATTTTATTCTAAAAAATATCAGAACAGAATTAAAAAATTAATGATGCTAATTAACATGAAATAAAATTGGAAAATTGTGATTTTAAGTACTACAAATATTATCCACCTTCATATATAAAATTTCCCATGAACTTCAATTTCTAAACATTTCAAACAAATAAGATGGCACATACTCTAATGTTTTCTCTACAGTAGCAGTACGAAAAATTTCTTCTTGGTCTAGACTGATTCTACAGTAAATGTCTCTCCAGCCAACAGAGCCATGACTACGAGGAGGGAGATTTTTTGCCTGGCCTATATGTCAATATAATAAACATAAGATATCAGTCATAAGAATTTATTTCTGAACTGTTGACAATGCTTATGGAAATTTTTTTCTTTCAGTGCAAATTCATTCTTGTGTTTATTTCACAAAATTCATACACTGTTTGTTTGTTCAAATTTTAAGCATGCACCTACATCTTAATATTTCATGCAAAGAAATATACATACACACATGGTAACTTTACTGATCAAACATTTATAATCTACACAAAAAGAGCTCAAAACAAGTTTAAAATCTTATCTTAGAATAATCAACAAAATATGCTTTAAAATTAAAAGCATTTCTAAGCAATAACATACAGGTATTTAAAAATTCTTAGACTTTCTGATTTTATTATACATAAGAAAAATTATGGTAAATAAATATCCATATATACATAATTTAGTTCTTTGTGCAAAAAACTCATTGTTATGATTTGTAACACATATGATCACCTATATCTGTAATTATTAATTAGTTACAAATGTTTTATTATTACCTACTAATTGCTAGCTTTCACCACTGTTTATTTATTGTATTTCTATTAAAGAATTATGAAGTTACTGAATACATAATTTACACAAATCTCCACATTTCATTATTTGAGAAATACTCTTTTATTTTAATGTTTGATAAATCACAAAGTTACAAAACATGCACTGTTCTTCTAAAATTTTAAAACAATTCTCAACCTTCATTTCTCAGTTTCACAAGTTGCATTTGGGCTCCAAATTACCTACTTTAGATTTTATTTCTCCCATTATATGATTTTTGTAATGCCAACCAGTTCAAAACACATTATACAAGTACTATAAAAACAAAATAAGAAAATCTAATCCTCTTGCTGTACAGAGATAAAGAAAAGTCAAACACACATAACACTATTCCTCTCATGCTCTCTTTCAAACTTTCAATTAGATTTATGACCAATAGATAGAAACTTTTACAACATTCCTTAATTATTTCATTTGTTGTCCAAAGTAAGTATTTTGCCTCAATTTCATTGTTTGTGATTGAAGAAACTGTATAGAAGCACCTCATCTTTAAAAATGTAATCACTTTTTTGAGACAAACTGGCTTTTAATGGAGAGGTAAGGCAGGAGAGTGTCAATGAAAGAAGGAATTATTGGAAATACATTTTTAGTTTAAAAAAATATAAACTTGCAAAACATACCATCTGTTGACACTATAGCTAGAATCCTACATCAAACAGGTGGAGAGGCCAATGCAGACATGATAAATACAGAAAGCATCTGTACAGGAGTGTAGCAACATAAAGATGGTAGAAAAGTGACAGTACCATACTACATCCAAAAAAGATATTCCCTTCACCTTGAACTTAGTTCCTATATCATAAGTGGAACAGAATGTGAATAATCTTCAGTATACAAAAAGCAGACAGCTGACTTTCCACAACTCAGGGTTGGAATTAAAAAGTTGTGATACCTACATCACACAATGGTGGCTAGGGCTGCAATATTATACAAATATGTATATATACATCTTGATTGAGTCCCATCCACTAACCATTGAGTGGTCCTTTTCACACCACTGGAATCACAAGAAGAAAGTAATCAACATGTAACTGGACAACTTTCTCCTTCACCTGAAGAAGTTGAAAAGGCAACACCCCAGGATTGGAGTGATGGGATTGTGCATGCCATACTCAACCAAGAAAATAAAACTCATCCAGTTTGAAATTTAAACATTCATTCTCATTCTTTAACCAAGCAGACAAATAATATTCTGTTTGCCTTGGAATTATGGATAGAATATGGAACCTGTGCTCAACTAAGATATGGGTGTGTTGTTGTTTTTTCTAATACAGCATGGAATTTACCAGAAAGAGTATTCACCTCAACTTTATTGAACATACTTTGGCTACACTAGGATGATATGTAATATAAATAGATATATAAAGGATCAAAATAATGTTTTACCATTAGTCCACTTACAGATTGTGATGCATCATTTTTACGTGTAGGATGAAGTGTATAATAATTCCAGTATCACCCCAACCCCAGTTCTCACCAGAGAGAGACTTCTTAACCTAATACCAGCAGTTAGATCTCAACTAATGAGGATTATCCATGGTCCACCATCCCAGCAGCTAGGAAATGGTGAGTGACAAAGGTTTCTTACAGTCCACATGATAACAGGAGGAAAATACACAAAGGGGAGGCTCAGAGACTGCACTTGGATCACATTGACCAGAAAGATCTTTTAGTGCAGACATTGAAATGGATGAATGCAAAATCCTCTTTTTAAAAGCTAGCAAGAACTAGTCAATGAAATTGGTATAGTCAGGACAGAACATTAAATGTAATACAAGTATATATAAAAATACCACAAGGAAACCTCATCTCACAGTGGGTACTTCTAGAGCCAGGGTAGATGGTACAAGCACTTTTTGTAACCTTCGCTTAATGGATATTTTGGGTAAATATACCCCAAGAGGAAATACTATCTGCCTACTAGGATTTTATGTGAAATAAGTGATGAGTAGGAAAAATATAAGTTCACTTATATTTTTAAAGTATAAAGGTACATTCAAGAATTGTTATGGACAGAAGTTTAAATCCTTCCAGGGAGGAGACAGTCAGTTGATGAAAATAGTGTGTGACAAAAGTGCATGACGAGGTACACATGCCAGCCAGGAAAATTAGACAATAGATAGCACATTGAGAATAACTCTACAAACATAACAAGAAATATCAAACTTTACAATTACATTTATCTTTTAAAATCTTAACACAACCTAGGGACAAAAAAAGGAACATTTAGTCTTTCAAGAGCATCCATGTACACCGACTCTTCAGAAAAGTAAAAATTCAACCCCATCTGTAATTTTCCAGGAAATTAATTCCCTTGTTTAATTGCTCTACATTACAGCTAATGGCCACACATTTCTTACACCAATCACAATTATAAAAATGTCTTAATTAGAATGTAGTCTCTCGTTTCCAAGTTTTAAACTTGAAATCTCTCATTCGGTTATTCTCAGGATGTAGCACAAAGAAATCAAGTTATCTTGTAAATACTCTGCCTTGTACACTTCAATAAGATTATCTCTTGCACTTCTGTTTTTCCAATAAAAATACAATATCTTAACCTATCCTTATAAAAGCTTCAATTTAGATAGAAATACTTAAGTTTTGTGTCATCAACAAACTTCATTAATGCCAATTACACCCTATCTATACAACTAATATAAATAAGTAAGAGCAAAGGCAAAAGCACTTGACAAGTTACAAGGGTTAAATATTACTCAACTCCATTAAGAACAACTACCCTACAATCTTATTAGCTACTCTTTCTCTAACCTTGATTTCTAAGCTAATCTTTTGTGTAGTGCTTTATCAAAAGCTTTTTGAAAATCTAAGTGTTAAAAACACATTCCTTCCTTTTTCCATGTAATAGACAATGTCTTTGAAAAAATGGTAACAATGTATTATCTATTTAACAATAACAAATTTTGTTAATTTTTTTCACTTTATTATTTAAACATACAAGCTAAAAATGAAAATATTCCCTAACAATATGAAGTTTGTAATAATAAAAATATACATATTTAGCACTGCCTGATACTGTAAAATTTGAAAATGCAAATCAGTATATCACAAACCTCAAGAAACAGTAATATTAAAGAAATTCATGATACTTGTATATACATTACACATACACGTAAACACCATACTTAAACTCAATTTTATTTTAAGAAACTATGTAGTTTATTTTACTTAAAATTTATAAAATGTAGTTTCATTCACAGTGCATACACAGTTAACATTATGTGTACACATCTTTATTCAGAAAATTATCACATACATTCTAATATATATATATGTATATACAACTTTTTTTTTACTCAGAAAATGATTTTCCACAAACTACTTGAAAATAATTAGAAGTGGTAATGATTGCACCATTCTACTTCTTCCTGAGGTAGTCCCTTCCTTTTCCTGAACTTACAACACTCTGCCGAGTTTCATTTACAATACATGTACCTGAATATCAGTCCTTTCAATCTTGTCTAACTTTAACACAAGAGTTTAAATCAATAAAGATCAAATGCATGTAGGAAAGAAAGAAAACTATTTTACTGGTGTGTCAAAATGTCTTAAAATACTTATTTCTGAAAATAAAAGCACAAAATGTATATAAGAATAGTATGTTAAAATTCAAACTCTGTAAGATGATCAGTGAAGGTTGAAATTATGAAAATAATTTTACCAAAGAAGTTGGTGAAAAAAACTTTTGTTGTAATAATGTTTCTTTATGAATATATATATTGTTATTGGAACCATTTTGAGGCTTGTTTCTGTCAGGCATAGGAGAAAACACCTTACCTCACGTTCAAATCTAAAACAAGTAACAGTAAAGTTCACATGATATTAGATAATGCACTGAATAATTGAAAGGTCTCAGAAAATACATTTCTTATTAGTAAACTACTTAATAACAGATTATACATAATAACTAATACTTTTATCAATGATTAACACTTTTGTATCTTTTCTTGTCTTTATAGAAGATGAAATATAGGTCAAATAAAGTGTCAGTTGGATTTTTATTTAAGAAAATCATTTCTTTCCACTGAATATGAAATAAAAGTCTTAAAATATTTAGAATGAATTTTTCAATTTATATATAAAGAGACTGTATCAATGTTGTATATATTTCAGAATAGTAAAAACTAGAAAGCACACTATTTTCAAATCCTTTCTTCAACAAATTTTGACACAGAATTTGGCCCCACATTGCAGAGTACCATCATATAGATTTGTGTGTAAAATTTTGTATCACTAAACTCAGTACTCATCTATCAGATGTTAATTTATTCATAAACTGCTGTATTTTAATAATACAGGTGAAACATTATTTCATAAAAACAAAGGTGTTAAAAACCACCAGTAAAATTAATGTAATTCTTTACACCATAAGATTGTTTAACAAAAAAATGTGTTAATTTTTTCATGTGTATATGAACAGTATTCAAGTAAGAGTTTTTACAGCATGCATAATTTTGTAAGTATCCGTTACTTAATCATTTTCAAATGAAATCAAATGAATCACTCATGGTGAATGATATACACACATACTGACGTATACATAATATATGAGCTGAAGTACCAGTCTATTGGACAAAATTTATGCAACTTCATGATTAAGGAAAGGTTATCTTAAGACTCGAAAAACTGCTTTCCTAAAATGTAAATGTAACAAATGCCCATAAAAATGCAAAACACAAAATATGAAAGTGTAAGTCTGCACGTATTTCCACAACAAACCAACATATCATTATGCCAAAGTTGGTGGCAATCCATCAACAGGGAGAAAATTAGTAGTAAAAAATAAAAAAAATGCCCATAAAAATTGCAAAACATAAAATGTGTAACAAGTACTCATAGATCTCCACATCCTTCCAAAAAACACTGATGCTAAATATGATAAAAAAAATCTATCGATGGTTGTAAAATAGTGGTAAAAAATGCAAAGCTGTAAATGTGTATGTTCCCTGCATAGACATAATGAATTACAATCCATCTACACCCTGTAGAGTAATTAGACAGACATACAAAAGGTAGTACTACTGTGTATATACAGAGAGAAGATGAGTTTGGATAAATGTCGCATTTGATGACAACTGATCCAATAGTTTGCTAGTTATAAGTGAGCTCACAAACAAAAATTTGTCAAACAGCAGTTAATTGAATAATTAAATGTTTTATGTTGTTAATATAGTTTCAATTATTGATATGAGAATAACTGATTAACTAAATGTAACAGACAAATAAACTACAATGGATTAAATGTCGTAATTCAGGAACTGCTCAGCTTTTATACATTGATACATCCCTTTTCTATGCATAAAGAAAATATTTAAACACAAGCTTGTTCTTTCAACCAAGCACAAAACCTTATGATATTTTACATACAATGATACATGGTGAGCCCAAATAGTGAATTTTTTTATAGAAAACCTGTTATCTTTGAGTTTTTTTACAGAATGTTACTTATTACATGGTTAATGAAAAGGTTGTGGTTTAAATGTACTTAAGATTTTCAAAAAGCTTTGATTGATTGATTGATTGATTTAGTGTTTTATGGCACAAAGCAAAGAGGCTATCTGCACCAGATATCTGGTAAAAAAGTAAAAAATAAATAAATAAATAAATGTAGTAAAAGACATAAATGGAAATGAAGGTAAACTAAAAAGGTATAAAACCAATGTTGACACCTAGTCTACAACGTTAAGATAGAAGGCAGAGAAAAAGAAATAAGAAGTTGAAAGGCATTTACTCAAGCAAAAAGGTAATGATCATAACCCACCAGGAAGACTAACAGGTAAGTTCAAGACTCACCGTCAGTCACCTGAAGTTGGTCTTTCCAGTCCTGGTTCTGGGTTATGTCATAGCAACCAGTATCAAAATGTAAAAAAATAAAAGTTTTAAAAGACACTCGGCAAAATCGTAATAATGAGTAGCCAAATGTACAGTAAAAAGATAAAAGTCAAGTAAATGGAGTAAATTTTGTGAAAGTAATTGAAGATAAAAGCAAAACGGCAATTAAAACAGAAAATAACGCAAAAACCAATGTTGACATCCAGTCAACAAAGATGAGAAAAACTACCTGTAGCAAAATGGTAATGATCATAACCTGCCAGGAAGACTAACAGGTAAGAATAAAAACCACTGTCAGTCACCTGAAGTTGGTCTTTTCAGTCATGGTTCCGGGTTATGAGTTAATATGGCCAGCACTAAAAAGTAAAGTAGTAAAGGTGTGAAACGATATGCAGCAAAAGTATAATAACAACTTGCCAGGATAACTGGCAATTAGTTCAAACGGATAGTTCAAACAGTAGCGTTAGTCACCTGAAGTTGGCCTTTCCAATCCTGGTGTCGAGTTATTTATTGTTCTGGCCATTGTCCAATGTCAAATTGAATGAGAGAGATTAAAACTGTAAAAAAGGAGCCACAATTAAAAAGGAGTAATGAATAAATACGCAACCCTTAAATGAGATTAAAAAGATAAATGGCCATTAAAAAATTAAAAATGTTATCAAGGTGGACAGAGTCACCATCACCAATAACTCTGTCCAATGTTAAAGACTGACCCTGGGAAAAAATATGTTTAAAGTATTGCTGTCGTTGAGAATTGTAACGATGGCAAGAAAGTAAAACATGGCTGATAGTGAGTTGAGTGTTACACAAACTACACATTGGTGCATCAGTTCCAGATAAAAGAAAATGATGAGTTAAAAAACTGTGACCAATGCGTAGACTAGTGAGAACAACTTCTTCCCTCCGAACTTTACGGAAGCTAGATGGCCAAACTCCAATTTTGGGTTTGATTTGAAAAAGTTTATTGTCGCGTTGTTCACTCCAAGTGGACTGCCAACTGGCACGGAGCCGAGCCTTGAAGACAACACCATAGTCCATGTACGGAATAGGCATAGGGGTGATGGTGCTGAAGCAGACATATTTAGCTGCCATGTCTGCAAGCTCGTTCCCATGAATACCAACATGGCCTGGTATCCAGAAAAACTGGATTGAAGTAGCTGCTAATGAGAAATGGGCCAGTCGGTTTCGAATATCTGCAAGAATAGGATGTGAGCTAATGTGAAGCGATTCCAAGGCAAGTATAGAACTAAGCGAGTCAGTATAAATAGTGCAGTTGGAGTACTGCTCAGCTGCAATATGATCAAGGGCAAGAGATATGGCATACAGTTCAGCAGTGCACACAGAAGCTGTAGAGGGGATTCTGAGCGCAACTACTGACCCATAGCAAACCATAGCAGAGCCCACTGAATCACCTGTTTTGGAACCATCTGTATGAATGGGAACTGAATGATTGTTTTTTGTTATTATCCAAGGACAGACCCAATTCATCCAATTGCGCCCGGATGCGAAGGCCAAACGGAGCAATGACAGATCGTCTGTTCTGAAAAAGTACTGCCCACCGAGGAAGGAAAACACATTCCCAGGTGGGATGCTTTGGTAAGGAACGGAGTTTCGAAGTATATTGTAAAGACAGTTGCAAATGGCGAAGGTGTAGAGGAGGTTCATGAGATTCAATGTATATGCTTCGAACTGGAGAGGTACGGAAAGCTCCAGTGCAGAGTCAAAGTCCTTGGTGATGAATGGGGTCCAGCATCTTTAAGGCCGAGGGTCTGGCAGAGCCATAGACAATTGATCCATAGTCAAGTTTCGATCTAATAAGTGCACGATATATCTTTAACATTGAACAGCGATCTGCCCCCCAACTGGTAGAAGAGAGGACAAGGAGGATGTTCAGTGCTCTTGTGCATTTGACCTGAAGCTGCTTTAAGTGTGGTATAAAGGTCAGTTTACAGTCAAAGATAAGCCCCAAGAACTTTGTCTCCGGGACCACTGGCAGCAAAACTTCACCGATATGAAGTTCAGGATCAGAGTGAATACCTCGTCAACGACAAAAGTGCATGCATACAGTTTTGGAAAGAAAGAAATTAAAGCCATTCGCCAGAGTCCACTTCCGTACACGATTGAGGGCAGTTTGTAGTTGCCGCTCAATATATCTCATGTTTGACGACTGACATGAGATGTGAAAGTCGTCAACATATAGCCCATTCGTAACGGTGAGAGGGAGTTGTTCAGTGATGGCATTTATCTTTATACTGAAGAGTGTGACACTCAATATACAGCCTTGAGGGACTCCAAGTTCCTGTACAAAAGAGCGTGAAAGTGCCGAACCTACACAAACTTGGAATCTCCTGTCCATTAAAAAATTTTTAATAAACATGGGTAGATGGCCACGTAACCCATATGTATGGAGGTCTCGCAAAACGCCATACCTCCATGTTGTGTCGTAAGCCTTCTCTATGTCAAAGAATATTGATACAAGATGTTGGCGGTTGAGAAAGGCCTCTCTGATAGATGTTTCAAGACAAATTAGGTGGTCTATGGTGGAGTGCTGTCGACGGAACCCACACTGGGTGGGCAAGAGGAGTTTGTTTGATTCAAGGAACCAAACAAGACGAGCATTAACCATCCTTTCTAAGGTCTTACAGAGAAAGCTCGTCAGAGCAATTGGACGATAGTTTGAAGGAATCTTCGGATCTTTCCCTGGCTTAGAGAAAGGTAAAATAATAGCCTGGTGCCAGGCATCAGAAAAAACATTCTCCTGCCAAATCTGGTTGAAGATAATCAGAAGGACATGAAGAGAAGCAGGAGATAGATGGTGCAGCATGTCATAATGAATATCACCAGGTCCAACAGATGCACTGGCAGACCGATGAAGGGCCATTTTTAGTTCCACCAGGGTAAAGGGACAATTAAAGTCAAAGAAACAGTCAGTTTGAAAGGAAAGAGGTGATTGCTCTGTCCAAGTCTTGATGGCCAGGAAGGTGGAGGAACAAGCAGAAGTGCTAGATACCCAGCAAAAGCTTTCACCTAGAGTGTTAGTAATGTTCCGGACATCAGTCACCTCCTGACCATCAGAGAGTAAGATCGAGAGGGGAACAGAATTGTAGTGCCCATTAACCTTTCGAATCTTGTCCCATATGATCTTAGAACTGGTGGTAGAAGATATGCTGGTTGTGAACTTAATCCAAGATTCCTTCTGGCTTTGCCATCTTACCCACCTAGCATGTGCTCGGGCCTGTTGGAAAGCAACCCGATTTGAAAGTGTGGGATATCTATGAAAAGTATCCCAGGCCCGTTTTTGAGCCTTCCATGCTAAGTGGCAAGCAGAATTCCACCATGAACGAGAATATTGTGGAAAACGTGTCAAGGTTTTAGGAATACTCTGAGCAGCTGCATGTATAATACAATCAGTTACCGCTGCAACACAGTCGTCTATTGATGGCTGATCTACGATGGCAGGATCAAGTTCTGCGAGAGCAGTGAAAGTGGACCAGTCTGCCTGATCCAGTTTCCACCGGAGCACGCAGGTAGGGTGGCATCGACCACGGCCAGTCTCTCTCAAAAGGATCGGAAAATGATCACTACCTAGTGGATTACTGTCAGCCCTCCATGAAAAATGGGAGAATAATAAAGAGGAGCAAACTGAGAGATCAATAGCAGTGAAGGACTGACTTGGTCCATGAAAGTAAGTGGAAGAACCAGCATTGAAAAAAGAAAGATTGTGATCAGAGAGCATCTGCTCTACAGATCGACCCCTCCCATCAATAACAGCACTTCCCCAGAGGGGATGGTGTCCATTAAAATCCAGGATTAGAAATGGAGATGGCAACTGTTCAACGAGAGCATCCAGGTCTGAATGATCATATGTCTCTCCAGGGGACAGGTACAGAGAACAAACAGTGATGGTACGACCCAAGGAAACACGGATGGCTACGGCCTCTAAAGGTGTGTTGAGTAACAAAGACAGGGTGGGCACATGTTGATCAACCAACAGTACCACCCCTCCATGTACTCGACCATCACACAACTTGTCATTTCTGTACAGAGAAAACTGCCGAATGGAGACTGTATCAGCAGATTTGAGAAATGTTTCTTGTAAAGAAAGACAAACAGGCTGGTAGGAAGCAATCAGTGTTTTGATATCATCCAGATTAGAACGTAAACCTCGACAGTTCCATTGTACAAGGGGATACACTACAAAGTCATGCAAGGACAATGCAGCAACGCCATGGTTTCGTGAGCACTATACCCAAACACCAGCATCAGGCACAATGTCCACAACACCCGTTGAGAACTTCCAACACTGGTACTTAGTTGGCTCTCGCCCAGGTGGACCAGCCGATTGACCCTAGGGGGGCCACCCAAGGGCCGCCCGTCTACAGGAATTCGAGGCCAAAGTGGTGTATTAGGGTTGGACCCCTCAACCACCAGGATCCTCTCCTCCCCTTCACGGGTCGCCACGCACGGCAAACATGTGGGTGGATGTTTAGATCCAAGAGAAGGTAACCAGACAGAACAGAACCTTCCCTGGGAGGTCCCCTCACCACGTACAGGAATCCACTCCGAGGGGGGCATTAATGGAAGCCAGTATTTTACATATATTTATTTATGAAAAGAATCAATGATTTCCTGAGAAGTAAAGGAAGGATTTTAATGATTAATGTTTTTCATGAGTGGATGTGCAAGAACAGCCTTGAACCACCAAGGTTATGTTATACATAGAAAGAAATACATTATAATGATACAGACAAGGTTTTGGAAAAAAATAAAAATGTCCATTCCAAATATGTTTTACATAGTCTACCTTTTTATTCATTTTTTAAGACATCTTGATTGTTTGTTTGCAATTTTAGGTTTGTTTGTTTCAAAGTGAGAACTTCATTATGTCAGGAAAATTACTTTCAAGAGAGTTTGTTTGCAAGTGAGAATCTAATTAGGTTGGTAATTTGGAAATTATAGCTTATATTTTTCAAGACGAGAAACTACACACTGTTGCAAAATATTCAGCACTTTGTTGCATAAAATTGGTATCTCATTAGAAAGACAATTCTATTTCAATATAACAACTGTCAAACACATTTTTCAATCAAATACAAGAAACTAAAAATTTTCAAATAATAATTGGAAAATACAAAAGACATAGAAAAAAACAAATCTGTATGAACACAGAACAAAAAATATGATGATTCAATTCACTTTGCCAAGATTACAGTTCTAGACAAAAACAATGGAAGAATTCCTTCATAGTGTAAGACACAGTATTAGATTTTAAATTAACAATTAAACGAATTATCAACTAAATATATTAGTGATAAACTACGCATTGTTATACATTGTAACATGTGCTACTAAATATGTCATTCTGTAACATTATATGATGATTATTATTTGCAATGTAAAATTTAAGAAATTAATAAAGCAATATAAACATCTGATGTATTTCTGTAATTTTTTTTCCTCTGGTAAAACATTGTCCAAGATCCTACATTGCCATATGGGCAAAACAAATATGCTGATTTAATAAATATAGCACAAGCATTTAAAAAATTTAAATATATAGATCTCTGCCAGACTTATTGATTTATGTATTAAACTGTTAATTTTATATGAATGGCAGGTTGAAAAAATGTATTGAATTGATCTATTTATTAACACTTTCACCTGTTGCTTTATTCAGATAAAATCAGGTTAATCTTACAGCCTATATACTTTTGTTTTGATCCACCTGATAGCATTTAAATGGCTATTCTAATACACAAATCATTGCTAACACATTATAGAATTATAACCATCACAAGTTTGAAAGCACTGTCTGTATGTTTTCTTTCCTTATGACATTATGTTTAAATATTTGCAATATTTGCAGTATTGAGTAAAGGTTTTAAGCCCTCTGAATTCTTTGGAATGTATTAAATAAATAAATTCTTTTAAAGTAAAGAACTACATTTCTAACACAATAGTAAATAAAATTATCACACTATTACCATATATTTTGTATATTTCATTTGTCCTCCTTTCAAAACTGCTTCAATGTTTCATGTACGACTTTTTGTAATCTCCATAAAAACTTCACTGAACTCTTATTGCAAGCATCAGGAAGCATATCCAAAGGTTAATTTATACAGGTTGATTTCTTTTTATTTTATTCTCTGGCCATGTTATTCCAGTTCAATAACTTTTGGAATTAATGATGTCAAGTACTCCATTCTTGTTTGAAAGTTCAGTTTGACTGCACTGATTGTACATTTAAGATCATTAATACACTAAAAAATTGATCCATATCATCTTTAAAAAGGTATAGTGTAATGTACCAATAACTGCTTATATTTTGCTGCTTACATTCTTCTATCAGTTATCTCCCATTCAGATGCTGAAACAAAGCCCCAAAATGACCTATCTCTATGCTTCATAGTTGATTTAAGCATATATACTTGTATTATTCTCCAACGTTTCTCCTTACATAGTCTTCTTTTAAACCCAAATATTTCAAACTTAAACTCACCAGTTAAAAAGACTTGTTTCATTTGCTGATTTGATCATTCTTTATACTTGTTACCATGTTTCTATTTTGTTGTTTCAGTGCCTTTACATAAAAAAGATTTTTTGACATCCACTTGTCTGTTTAAAATGTCTTACTAAGAAATTTTGTACAATGAAATACATATTTGCACTCCTGATGAATCTGATAATTAATCTAATAACTATTAGCTAGATTTTTTTCTGATCCTTTACGAAGTTATCAATTCATCATGTTCCAACATTTTACAGTCAATAAAAACTTTTCCTATCTACTGCTGAACAGTCTTTTTATAATTATTAGTAACTTCTTAAACAGCCATAATAACCAGTTCTTCACGTAATATTATGTTGGTTACAGTTTTGATGATATTTAAATAGAATTCTTAATCATGTTAAAATTCTTCACAGTGACAAAGAATGTGAATCCATTAATATTTTACAAATACAATAATAGCACACAATGAGTCAAAGTCAGACAATCAGTGCAAGTTTAAACACTGTTTAACCACATATATGTTTGTCTGTTTGCAAACAGTGATAAATTAATTTCTTGTTAGTATAAGAGCTCACACAATATAATTTCAATAAAACACTTGTAATATTTGTGACTGTCAAGTATAAATTCCTATAACATTTCATTTTTAGGTATAAACAACATTGCTGCTATCATACAGCTGAAATTTTACAAAAGCCAAAAAGATCAATGTCATACAATACAACATTGAATTTAACAATAACATTTGCAATTTGTTTCATAAAAAAGTCATAAATATACTGTACAAACTTTATGATCTTATAAATGTGGAATTTTTGTAAAATCCCAATGAAAGATATGATTATTTACATACAAGTATGAATGCAAAGTTGGCTCTAATAAGTTTGTATATGTATGCAACAAATATAAGTGCAAAAATAATTATAGCAATAAATCGATCTATATTTTATAAAGCTGCTATTACCATACATGTATGAATACAAGGCTTTTCACTTGTTAATTTCTTTTAGAAAGAACATATAATATTATTACAGTAATAAACTCAGTAATATTCATTTAAATTTATATAATTATCAAACTGTCAAAAACATAAAATGTCAACATTTGCATTTTTCTTTCAACATTCACTATACACCAACTGGTCAGCAGTAAAACCTGAAGTGCACTGAAATAGTTTTTTATTCAATAAATAAGTACAATTTATAAATAAACCAAGCAACACGCATGTTGAACAGACAAATTAGTGTCTACTATCAAACTGAAGCTTCTATTTCTTTGCTTTTTTGTATTTAAAGTAACCTTTACAAATATTGTAAGTATACACAGGTCTAACTTTTTTAAAGTTACAATTATAAGTTACAGGATTATATTTTAAACACACTATGTTACAACTTACACTGAACGCAAAAATGCATACGAATTACACCTTAATTATGCTTAACTTCTTACATGCCGTGTAAGTTTAATAATGAGTTTCGTATTCAAAGTCTGCAAAAGAAGGTCTATTTCATCAACGAAGGCTACACGAGGAATGGTTATGAGAAATGACTACATAATAGCTTAATACATATTATATATTATTAATTGTTAAACTCATTTACTAAATGAAAATTCAAATATAAAACAACACATTCATTTTGCAATTCACAATTTATTTCGGCTTACATTACTTAACAATCCTTAGTTCTTCAACTAATTTTATTAATCTAAAAATATATTTTAAACTTATGTACATTTAATTACCTATTTTAATTTTCAAGCATTCCTCAACCCTGACATCACTAGTTGATATCATCGCCATCTTCCATGGCATATCCTTAGCAGCGCTATCTACGTACACTCTTTACGAAACATTAAGGAAATTTAATGGTATACACAGATAAGTATTTATGTTGTCATTTATAACTAGTTAGTAACCCATACAATGAAATAATACCAACTATAGTGAAAATACAAAAATAATTATTTAGGTTAAAAATGTTTATACAGTCGTTGTTATTCCTCGTGTTATACGCCACACTAGAATGAAATAAGTTTATCCATCTAAATTTTAAAATGCAACATACACCGACAATGAACAAATAAATAAACAGATGCTTACTTTTATGACTAATAACAACAACTTATTGATCAAAATGTATTATATTGGGTTTGGGAATTGAGTAAAACATTATCACTAATGATTACAAATAGGAAAAAAATGGTGCTGTTTTAACTACACATAGAAAAGCTCGTTTATTGCTTTTATGGATAATATTATTCCAACTTTTGTGTAATTACAAGAAATAAATACTTTTCACTGAGATTCAAGTGGTAACATAACTTATAACTGGTCATGTTAAAGTAGAAGAGAGTGCATTTATAATCTATTTCAAGGTTTACCAAGTATTGAGGGGTCTGACCTTACCAATAACAAGATGTTTATGTACTAAGAGAGGATAAATACGTCATGTGAAATTACTTTTGAAGCCTTGCTCTGTCGTTACAATTCAAGTCCTAATATCCATTCATCTTTTAACTGGAACTAATTCATCTTGATAATGGCTCTGCAGTGGTATAGTTTCCATTACAGAAAGATCCGTCGTAAGGCAGTCATCTCTAAAGTACACCACTCTTCCCTGTTTGACTTCCGTAATACGTTTAGAGTATGAGAACGATATTTTCCCAGCACCTGTTCAGCAGTCTGATCCATAAATACTGCATCCAGCTTTTTGGACTTGCATATCTCATAAAAGACATGAATACCAATTTCATTCTATGCGATGGTTGAACAAATGCGTTGCAGAAGCGATTTGTGTCACTTTTCTAGATGACGATCCGCCTTAGCTACATTCAGTACTGATGTTTGAAACGTGTGTACGCGATTCGCCTCTGGTTATTGTGTTTATGAATTTGCACATGTTAAAAAAAGACACTCTTTTTTATGCCACAGCTGGGAATTGTTTGTTTTCTAAATTTCGCTCAAAGTTACTCGAGAGCTATCTGTGCTAGCCGTCCCTAATTTAAAAGTGTAAGACTAGAGGGAAGGCAACTAGTCATCACCATCCAACGCCAACTCTTAGGCTACTCTTATACCAACAAATAGTGGGACTGACCGTCACATTATAACGCCCCCACAGCTGAAAGGGCAAGCACATTTGGTGCGACCGGGATTCGAACCCACGACCCTCAGATTATGAGTCCAACGCACCTGAACATTCCGGGCCATAACTGAGAAACGATTTGTTGCAGGTCTCTTTCTGCACTGTCCTGTTTCTCTTAATTGTTCAATCTTCCTTTGTTCTTTGATGACAGTAACTACAAGGTATATCTTCGTCTTATTAGCTCTAAACCTCCAGCCTGAACCCATCTATATGATAGTTGGAGAGTATAAATAAATGTGAAAAGAACTGTAACATACCATACCCAAAGCAGTCATTTTTCAGTTCCATCACATTGTATACCCAACACCAAACAATTTCGAAATGTAGTTCTGATAAATACCGTTCTACTAGGATTTTAAAATGGCGGTGATTGATACATAACTTGCTAATTTATAAAAAAAAAGAGTCTGTTTAATAAACTATATTTAATCTTCAGTAGTATGTTTGCTTGTTTGTTTCGAATTTTCGCACAAAGCTACTCGACGGCTATCTGTGCTAGTCGTCCCTAATTTAGAAGTGTAAAATTAGAGAGAAGGCAACTAGTCATCACCACCCACTGCCAACTCTTGGGCTACTTTGTTACCAACGAATAGTGGGACTGACCGTCACATTATAACGCTCACACGGCTGAAATGACCAGCATATTTGGCGCGACGGGGATGCAAACCCGCGACCCTCAGATAACGAGTCGCACGCCTTAACACGCTTGGCTATGCCGGGCCTTTGTTCTTTTGTTTTAATACAAGTACACTACATCTTTTAGTAATTTCACACCAACAGTTATATGTTTGTTTAAATAGTAGTTTATTTCCTTTTATTTTTACACAAAGTTTTATTTGTTTGCTGTTTAATTTAAACATAGTTTATCTTAGTTTCCAGACTTAATACCACGCAATAATCCTTACCATCAGACGGTCAGCAAGGCTTACGTTTATTTTTAAAAATTAAATATTATTTCATGTCGACCTCACAATATGTAGTGTTTCTTTCATTACACTTTAAACCAATTACTAAATCTGTCCTTCTACATACTACTGTGGCCCGACATGGCCAAGAGCGTTAAGGCGTGCGACTCATAATCCGAGGGTCGTGGGTTCGCGCCCGCGTCGCGCTAAACATGCTCGCCCTCCCAGCCGTGGGGCGTTAAAATGTTACGGTCAATCCCACTATTCGTTGGTAAAAGAGTAGCCCAAGAGTTGGCGGTGGGTGGTGATGACTAGCTGCCTTCCCTCTAGTCTTACACTGCTAAATTAGGGACGGCTAGCACAGATAGACTACCCTCGAGTAACTTTGTGCGAAAATTCAAAAACAAATAAACAAACGTCTTAACACACTTGGCCATGCCGGACCAAATGACCCTATAGCTAACTGTTTTCATTTCTCTCAAAATTAAGGTTAATGTCTTTAATCATAAAAACAACGTAAAAAAATGAGCACTTTGAACAAGTTGTCCCTGCTTATGGTATGGTCTTACACCTTTGTACAAAATATTCTTAGTCGTCGTTATGTTAATTGTTAATTTACATCTAATTACTAAAGGATTAATTATAAATCAATATATTATTTGCATATTAATTATTTATGACGTCACAATTCTTTGTTTGTTTGTTTTGGAATTTCGCACAAAGCTACTCGAGGGCTATCTGTGCTAGCCGTCCCTAATTTAGCAGTGTAAGACTAGAGGGAAGGCAGCTAGTCATCACCATCCACCGCCAACTCCTCAGCTGCTCTTTTATCAAAAAATAGTGGGATTGACCGCACATTATAACGCCCCCACGGCTGAAAGGGCGAGCATGTTTGGCGTGACCCTCGGATTACGAGTCGCACGCCTTACTCGCTTGGCCATGCCAGGCCTCGTTACATCTTTAAGTCCATAGTGTCTTTTTCACTATTAATAGGAAACAACACCCTCGTCCATAGAAAATCTATATATTCTGTATCAGTATCATACTCTTGTCAGAAAAAGTTCCCTTATTATATAATATGCGGAATTCTTAAGTTGTCCTTATCGAGTAGCCTGCGGAAGCCACAAAAAACAGGATAATATATCAGATACTGCTTTATAGAGTAATACCTGTATTTTCTCTGCCTCTCATTGCGTCAGCAGAAAATACTGATCACAGGTTTGTAAACAGTCATAATTATTATAAACTTGTATACAAAACACTAACAAATACTTACGTAGTCGATTTACACACCAACGAAAGAGAGATTTATTTAAATTATTTTCAATTTTAACTATTTTTTTGCTAAAGTTAAAATCTATGACAAATAAACCTCAAATCTAGAAAACAAATAATCTGTATCGCAACCTCTACATCTCAAACAAACCAATTTTTACTTGGAACCTAGCAAAAGTGAAAGTCTGTTTGACAGTTTATATCTGGCAATCTATTTCAAACAATGAAAAGCTAGATGATATATACATTATTCTTTCTCCTCAGGTACATGAAACATTCACGTGACTGAGAGCTACGGTAATGTTAACATGGGGTATCGCACCCCTAAGTTCCCTGTGCAAACGTTAATCCGGTTTCATGTTTTATTTATTCATGCTTTTTTCCCATGGCATTTATCCCATCATCCAGTTCTCGTCTTTACTTCAAAGTAGAAGCTTGCGAGTTACGTTAAAGATTTGAATTTACATAAGAATAATGATTCTGTTCTATAAATTCATTAATTTCTGCTTCTTTCTTTTTTATGTTCATGTTTCAAATTATTTTTATATAACATTTTTAGAACCTATGAATTTGTGGTTTTTGATGTTTATCAGTCAGTGGAGGGTGTTCTGTTGTTGATGTGTTAACACAATATGAAAAGTTACAGCAATATTTCCTTTGTAAAACAGGTGTTATCTATTAGAGAACCACACACACACACACAAAAAGATGACTGCAGCAAAATAGCTCAACGATATTCTGGATCACTTGTTATGCAAAGCTACATAGAATCAGAGTAAGCAAAAACTGCGTAATTCCTACATTAATATAATAAGACAGAAAATTTACGGTATGCCTACATACCACAAAAGGAATGAAACCGTAGAGAGTGTCTCACACTACTTTTAATGACAGAAGCAGCTTTTCTCGTCATAGTCACATTGAGACATTGAGAGGTGGTGTAAGAACTGAAATCAGATTGTTTCTCAAAGTAAAACCATTCGTACCATGAACAACTGAAGCAGAAATACATTTACCCTTCCTTGTTGAGAAGTCTTGACTATAGTTGGTCCATCTCAGAAACTAAAAGCAATAATTGTTATTGTTGGGCATTATTAATTATTTTACCCAATAGTATGATTAATACTTCAACAGATTGCGCCATTGATACTTAAGTCGAAGAGTAGATGAACATGATTCAAAGAACTTGCACAAATACGTTTTCATAAATGAGTCAACATCAATATCCAAATTGCAAAATTATGTCACATGATAAGTTTAGTGATGACTCACACGTCATTGCATTATCCTCTCATTAACAGTATGGCTTAAAAGGTTACAGAATCCATCAAACATACGGTTGAACATGCCAGCTAACCAGATTTTAAAGCTATTTTATCGACATAACATATATTTACCTGATATCTTGAGTTCTTACGTTTAGATGCAATGCATTTTCAAGCATTTTACCCTAAAAAAATAGCTGCCAAATTACATAATTGTTCTATCTTAGAAATTAGAACCTCGCGTGTTTATATTTAAATAAACGCGAAAAACATTTATTGCATTATTACACACAAACAGCGAGATTATATTAATTTTCTTGCAATACTGAGTAACACATTTTCCTGTATCAACCTTAATGATGAATGTATTTTGCAATGAGTTTAAACTTATCTTTATTTACAAAGATAACGATCACACGAAACTATATCACATTTATTTTCATTTTACCTGACACTAATTTATCATCAAAATTAAGCGTCTTAACATACAATAAAAATAATAACAGTAATCATGAGTAATAGAGTTGCCATAATATAGCATAGAAATATTGAGCTCCGTGTGACATTTAATGAACCTATACCTCAAGAAAGAGTCAAATTTCACACATACTGATATTAGATACCAAAGGAGCATTTAACTCTATCAATAAATAATCGGTGATTATTTTGAATATTAATCATTAAATTGTTGGTTATATTTTTTCTTTCGGGGTAATACATTTTTAACATATCGTAAAAATAGATGTGAAACTTAATTTCGTCTCTGCATGATGAACTTTGAATAATTTAGACACATCTTGGAACATCTAAGATACATTACATTTTTGATGACTTGCACAAAATAAGACACATTCTGTACGTATCGTTGCTCGGCATGGTCAGGTGGTTAGGGAGCTCGATTTGTAATATGAGGGTTACGGATTAGTATTCATGCTACACAAAACACGCTCGCCTTTTCAGTCGTGAGGATGTTATAATGTGTCGATCAATGCCATTATTTATTGGTAAAAGAGGAGCCCAAAGGTTGGCTGTGAGCGATGATAACTCGTTGCTTCCCCTCTTGTCTTATACTGCTAAATTAGGGACTGCTTGTATTGAGTCATGTAGCTTTGCGAGAAATTAAAAAAACAAACAAACAAGAACACGTAGTGTACATATCCTAAAAATATTATTATTTGTGTTTGTTAGTTTTTTGAATTTCGCTCAAAGCTACTCGAGAGCTATCTGCGCAAGCCGTCCCTAATTTAGCAATGTAAGACTAGAGGGAAGACAGCTAGTCATCACCATCCACCGCCAACTCTTGGGCTATTCTTTCATCAACGAATAGTGGGATTGACCTCATATTACTACGCCTCCATGGCTGAAAGGGTGAGAATGTTTTGGGGTGATGGGGATCCGAACTCGCGACCCTCATATTACGAGTCGAGTGACCATTATTTCTAAAGAAGAAAAATTAGCAAGTGCATGAGAATATGATACAGAAATATTGTATAAGATTTGCTGTTCATAAGATTGTATTTTACTCAAGTTGAACGTGTTCAGTTTTAATCCAAAGCGATTTAGTGAACGGTTAATTGGATAAACATTTTTTCCCCGTTCATATCACTCAGCAGTATTATATGGAGTTTAGTGTAGACACAAATAATAATTTCACTTTTTGTAATTATCCTAGCAGACGAATTACTTCCCATGAACCACCTCTCGCATGCTTGAGGTAAAAATGGCTGCAAATGGTGTGGTTGGTTCGGTTTCTGAACAACCTGATTATTCTACCCCGACTTCTGATGGAAGCAACAGAGTGAAAGTTATTTGTTTAGGAGATAGCGCTGTCGGAAAATCCAAGTAGGTTGTACAGAAATATTATGTTTATTAATTAATATATCTAGGTGAAAGCTTAACTGTATTTCACCAACCATTCTATAATATTACTACTAATATCTATTAGTATTGCAACTACGTGTACTTGTGTAATGTAATTTGTAAAACTTCCTACTATAGTATCAGTATCGCTTACAGTATCTTATATGTTAACACTATAGCCTATAAGGTGAAACATATAATAAATATTGCTAACATCAATAGTATATTAGCACTAAGTTACCTCAGTGGTACTAAGTAATACTATTAACTTGATATGGTACTGATACTGTGATAGGTCTGTGGCTTCATTTGAATTTGACTCCTAATTATAATGATATTGAATTAACATTTTCAAAGCAAATTAGTACAGTAACAGTTGGAAGAAATTGATGGTTTGTAAGTTAAAATATTTAGGTGTATCATTGAAATATTTAATGTTTTATGTGTAATAAATGTACGTAATATCATAAGACTGAATCCTGAATGTTTTGTATTTTGTTAAATTTCAAAAGTTCAATACAATAACTAACAAGATAATAATACAAAGCTAAGCAATTACAATGAACAAAAGTTAGAGTATTATGAGCAGCTAGTTAAGCATGCTATTAGTATATGTTATATATAGTATTCAGGGATGCTATTGTCCGGTAGAAAAGTTTAAAGTATCTGCAAAATGCAGTTTGAGGACTGTTAGCAAAAAACAAACTGTGGTCAGCAGAATAAAATAAATACAAGTGAACATAGAAACACAGTGTTCTTTATTTATACTGCAGTATTTGTTGCTAAAATGGCCAGACTTCTATTGTTTATGATTGCTGTCTTGTTACTGTGATAATGGCAAGAACACAAGAGCTGACAAGAAATAAATGACAACCTAACTGAAAGAGTTATGGAAATATCATACATTTGCACTTAAACTAAAGGTTTTAGTCTGGTATTTCAAAAGTCATCAACTTGTATACTACAATTAGTAGTTTACATACGATCCTAAGCCTTTAAAAGTCATTTTTGTTGTTTTTTTTAACAAGTTTTTATATCAGTCGTTTAAATAGACTACCCTTCACTAGTCTATACAGAAACAGATGCTTGCTGAAACTTAAGAACAAAGGTTATAGTGTGTAAAAGGGTTGGCACATGTTTACATTCTTGTCACATCTGGTGATTGTTGATATGATGAAGTTCATACAGAAATTATAGGAAAGTATTAAACAATTATGTGAAAATACCTGAATAAAAATGTATTCTGTAATTAGTAAATAGTTTATTTATAATACATTTAAGAGTTGCAAACTGCAGTAATAATATGACTTTAAAGTTCTGACTTGCAGCTGTAGGTTTTGACCAATTTTTACAAAATTCTAAAATTCAGCTCAGGTTTATTTGAATATTATTTAATTGGATGCAATTATTTTTGCTATTCATAACAGAGGCTCCTACAAAAATACTTCTATAGTAGTAGGTAAAGATTTGGCCAAGTATTATCCCAATTTATAAAAATGTTTGAACGACTTAAATTATTAATATCAAAATACATTAAGTAAGCTTTTTAAAGGACTTACTCTTTACCTGCATTGATCTTTAAAGTGTTTAAGAAATGCAAGTAAAAAGTGCAATTAATGAAAATTTTCAAACACCAAACAAATTGTGTATTTAAAACATATTAAAAAGCAACTCAGTGAAATCTGATTACCAAATTGAAAGAAACCAAAAATTACATTCCAAATTAATTTACCTCTACACATAAATTAGCTGTCTTCCTTAGCATATTTTCTAAAGACATTTACATGACTCTCACATTGAGACAACTCCCCTATAATTTTAAACAGTTGTATGTAAACTGTGCTACTACGTGATTATTTCCTTAAACAACAAAAGCACTCCACTCAATGTGGATTCCTGTACATGGTGACGGGAGCTCCCAGAGAAGGTTCTGTACTTTCATTTTACCTCTTCTGGGATCTTAACATCCACCTGCAGGTTTCCCAGGCCTGGTGACCTGTGAAGGGGAGGAGAGGATCCTGGTGGTTGAGGGGTCCAACTCCAACACACCACTTTGACCTTGAATTCCTGTAGAAGGGCAGTATTTGGGTGCCTCTCCCCCAGATCAGTCAGCTATTTCATTTGGGCCAGGGTAAACTGAGTGCCAGCATTGAACGTCCTCAAGGGGTGTTATTGACATTATGTCTGATACTGGTGTTCAGGTATAGTGCTCACAAAACCTTGGCATCACTGCAGTGACCTTATATGGTACTGTAGTTCATCCTTTCATAGGGCTCCATGGTGGGTAGAGTCAGTGGACACTAAAATATTCTTTTTTTTTTTATTATGGCTACCCCTCAAATAAAAAAAAAAATAGCCAAGCATGACAACATAAGAGAAAAATCCAACTACTAGCAAACGACCATGCCTTGATGACTATTTATAGTTGAACTCACAACTTGAATCTGTCCTGCAATTTTTAATTATACATTCTTTAATTAAGAAACCTTTAGGGTAAATGTCTCCATTTTTATTCATAAGGGTTTGGAAGGGCTTGCTGGTTCTCCTAAATCAGTGAAAAAGTTGCAGTAGTCTGGGGACCTTCTAGTGGAAACACTTTCATCACAACATTCCAAACTCCTCTTGAAATCAAAGGCCATTGGGGATATACCCATTGAGGTTACTCCTCATTCTACTTTGAATTCTTCCAGCAAAGTCATTGTTGAAAGGGATTTAAAGACCATTCCTGAGTCAGAGATCCTCACAGGTTTCACCAGCCAAGGTGTTACAGCTGTGTGCCAAAGTTTTATTTGTAAAGATGGGATTATGGAGCTGACAAATGTTCTAATATTAACATTTACAACATCACGTCCTCCCACTACAATCAAGGCAGGGTATCTGAATTGTAAAGTACAGCCTTATATTCTTAACCCTGTTATATGTTTCCATTGTTAACTATTTGGCCATTCAAAAACATCTTGCAGTGTTTCCTTGACATGTACCTGTTGTGCTTATAAAGACCATGATGCTTTTGAATGCCAACTAGAACTGCATTGTATTAACTGTAATGGTCCACATCCTTCCAATTTTACTTCTTGCCCTAAATGGGTAGAAGTGAAAGAAGTATGTCTAAAGACAGTTTGCAATATTACTAACCCAGAGGCTCAGAAATTACTGTTTTCAATTCTGTCTCAGACTTGTGCTGCTGTAATCTGTTCCACCTCTACATTAGAAGTCCAAAAAGACCTTCTGTGCCTCCTACAGAATCCTTAACAGCACATCTTAATCTAGTACCCCCCAAAATCAAGAGTTAATGAATTAGGATCCTCTTCTATCTCTATCCCTGCCACATCTTCCAGTTATTGCCCAACCTTACCTTGTTCAAGCTCAGGTGTTTCCTCTCTTTACACCCCAAAAATTAAACTATTCATTCACTAGAACGTATGCCAACAAACATTGACATGCCTACTTGATCGAGAGCAGGATCAATAGAGAGTGACAGACCCATATCCAGTAAAGAAAAAAAAAACAAGGTTGTAAGCAGAAGGTCTCTTTGCCATATTCTCCTCCAAATAAATAAAAATGGCCACACTAATCCAATGGAACTGTCAGAGTTTTCAATCAGATGTGAATGACATCAAGGATTTGATTGACTTTTATCATCCCAAATGTCTTTCTATGCAGGAAACTTTTTAAAACATATTAATACAGTCACAATTCAACAATATTCCTTATACAGAAATGACAGGTCATTTGTAGGACAAAGACATGGGGGAGAAGTACTGCTGGTTGATCAGTATATGCCCAGCTGGTCCTTGTCATTGAATACACTCTTGGAGGCTTTAGCCATCCATATCTCCTTGGGTTGTCCTATCACTGTTTACTCTCTGTACCTTACTGCCAGTAAACATTACAATCAATCAGGCCTTGATGCCCTCAATGAACAAATGCTAACCCCCTTTTTAATTTTGGGGGATCATAAAGGGCATAATCCTCTCTAGGTTGGTTCTGGTATTAATGTGAGGAAACATGCTATAGAGCATATGTCTCTGAATCACAACCTGTCTCTCTTCAGCACTGGATCTTACATTTATTTTCATGCATCCAGTCAGTCATTTACTACTATAGATTTTTTTATCTGCTCCTCTTCACTTTTCACTTGCTTTTCTTGGAAGGTTGACATCAATCCATGGGGGTAGTGATTATTTTCCTATCATATTAAGAGAGATTGGCCGTGGTCAATGCCACCTGACCCGTGTGCTTTGGTGGAAATTGAACCAGGCCAACTGGCCCTCTTTCACTGTTCTCTTGGAACTTGATCCTGCCATTTTATGTAAATCATTGATAGATGATTATGTAGCAGAAGTAACTGTATTGTCCAAGCAGCTGTTCAGTGCATTCCTGAAACCTTGACATCTTTTCCACTTGTGATTTTACATTTTTAAGAGCCGTTGGTCTTTTCAACTTAATTTAAGGCTTTTATTGGACTATATATGGTTTTAGCATGATTTTTTTACATATTTTAATTTTCATTTTGACCTGAACCCAGGACTAGAAAGGCCAACTTCGGGTGACTGACAGCAAGTTTGAATTTAATGCTTCAGTATTCCTGGCAGGTCTTAATTTTACCTTAATTTCCATATACCATTATAGTGTACTACATCTTGTTTGGCACAGATAGCCTGATAGCTTTGTGCCAAAGAACATGAAATATCTACCTATCTACCAACCAACAGAAGGGTGGCATAGTATGAGCAATAATTCCCCTATGCATTTACACTCAAGAATCTTTATTATTCTCTGCATTGTATTGTACAAATATGTTTAAAGATGTTGTCTGTGTTCAAGTTATTGTGATATGCTTAATTAATGAAACTTTGATATTTTTCTTTATCTTTTGTTTTAAAAGCTCTAATTTAATTTTCATTAACACTTAAGTGAATGTGATTTACACTTAGTCTTCCAGGATACACCCTCTCAGGTATGTTCCTTCACATCCCTTTTGTTTGTGTTTTTTTATTTTTCATCTTCTCAATTTCTGTTTCAAGATTCTTGGTTTATCTGTCTTTTCTCCGTGCTTAGCTTATTTTTATTATTTCCTTTATGTAATGGTTCCTTTCCCTTGCTCAAATGCCTTGTTCCCTCAAATTTTTACTGCATTTGATTTTTAGATTTCCTTTAATTTTTCCCAAGTTCTTGTTATTGGTATCTATCTGATTGTCTTGAAAATTAAGCCTTTTACCTTCTTTTCATTTTCTAGTTCTCCATATTTGTGTTTTTTTTTCCCTGTCTTTCTGTGTTCCTTCTACTAACTTCACCCTTTACCTGAGGCACTTCTTAATTATTCTGATGGCTTCTGTAGACATTTGTTTTCTTTTCTGTTTGACTTCTTCTGCTCCATTCCTCTGCACTTTGTCACTCTGCAGTCAGAACTGCTTGGATTGAGTTACATTCTTTTTCACTGTACATCTCTTCCTCCTCCTTGCATACCAATACTTGTCTGGCTCCACTCCATTACTCAGATGTCTTCAGGAGTGTTCCTTTCTACATGGTGACCTGGTCTGATATTATATGACTTCTGTCCCTGTTATCTATCTGAGTTTTTCCACTTTCTCAACTTTGCCCCTTTTTTCCTATTTTTCATTTAGATTAGTTTCCTATTTTTCATTTCCATTCTAAATTCCAAGCCTTCCTTGTCTTTTCTGATCTTTCATCCACTAGAATTCTCATTTGCCACTTTTCTTGACCGTATCACATATACACCTTTTTGGGCACCTTACTCTTTTTCCTGCTGTTGGTCCCATTTTCTGACAACAGTCATTTGCCATTTCTACAATTAAATTAATTTAGTTCTTTTCACTTTTCTTCATCCATTCTGTGCTTGATCATGGTTGACGTGTCAGATACATTTTTTGGCCTGCCATTCTTTTGCCTTCTTTGTTCTGTCCATATTATTTACATCTTCCCATTCCTTGGTCTTTCCTTTGACTTAATGTTGGCTTTTCTTGTATTTGTTGGCATTGTAGAGGGCCTTCACTTGCCATATTTAGGAACTGGGGCTAGCATCCCTTTTCTTTGATTATTTATATCTATTAGTTCATTCTTGGATATTTTCTTTTCTCCTATCTCTCTTTTATGGTTTCAATTCAGTTGAGAGAGGGAAACTAATCTCGGGATCTAAATCCCAGGATTAGTTACTGTTAACTATTTTGGGCATTTTATTCTTTCATAGTGACATATTTTATCCTGTCTTCTTTATCTGGTCATCAGGGTTTGTACTTGTTGTTCTCTCCATGAATAAAAGGTTATTTGACTTTTGGAGACTCTAGGTTTCATAAAACTCCTCGTTCTTTTAGGGCATGCTCTCCTATATCTCCTACAGTGGACCTTGTACGCCAAAGATTTTTTTCTTGGGGCCATTTATTTTATGAGCTTCTCAAGGAATTGTCATGATAACTGGACCCTGCATTCCCTTACTACCATCTCTCATCTTCGGTGTTTCCATCTCTGGTTGGGATACATTTTTTGATTAGGATAAGACTTGTGATGTTTAGATGCTGGAAAAGAGTTCACCCCACATCAATGTGCTTGACCTTCTCATTTTTAATTGGGCATATTTCCATTCCTGTCTCTGCTAATGGTTCTCTTTTTTATGTTCCATTTAGCCTATTCTTAGGTCTTTTCCTGCTACAGTTGTCATTGTGGTTTTTGTTCATGGGTTGTTTGTTCTGGGCGTTAAACACTGACTTGACCTATTCGTATCCTTCACTATGAGCTTCAGTCTTGGGTTGTGAGACTGCCTCTCTTAGTCAGTCTATATTCTATTAATGAAATCACCTCTATACCCTTGAATCTTCTGTGAGACTTACCAATGGTTGGACATATTTATCTTGGACAGTTTTGTCACTCTTTTGCAATTTGGATTTCATCTCTGGTCCTCTTTCTCATTCTTAGGCTATGGATGTGAATTTCTCAGCTTGGCCTTTTATCTCGTGATGGTTTAGGTTTCCACATATTATTTTTCAGTCACTCTGTCATCTTTGAAAAGAGTATGTATTACTTTACTTTTATAGCTATTCTTTGATTACATAGGATTCCACCAGGTAGTTGGTGTTGTCTCTCAGGGTATTGTTATCCAAAACTTTAACAAACCAGGATAATTGAGAGTGCTCGTACCATCCATTCTGGCTTTTCATCAACTCTTTTAGAGATGAAGTGTTTTGCAAGCTATCTTGGAGTATCCTTGTGGTAAATATATATTTACTCTATTGTTTGATCCAGACTGTATCTATTCTGTGGACTAATAATGAAAAAGCCAGCAGTAAGGAGTTGATATATATATATATATATATATCACATTTTTTCCTGTAGTATTTGTCTGTTCATAGGATTGAGGGGACAAGGCTCTATACTGGACCTTACTACCTGAAAAATTTAACTTCTTCCTGTAGACTGTGGTGGTAGAGTTAGGCAAGAACTCTTCACAAATCTGTTTTGTATCTTTGTCATATTCTTTCCCTGCAGCTAGATCCTGTCCAATAGTCTGATGGTAGAGTTAAAGTGAGCACAGATGTTTGTCACATGATTTCTTTAAACAGTTGATGTTATTCCCTTAAGAGCCTAACCATACAGTTGAGGTGAACATATGAGGTACAGACTGAATATGCACCAGCCATACTGCACATGTAGGCTGCCCAATTACTTGTATGGTTATATTTTAATTCTGCCTATCTCTACAACACAAATTTGGCTTCTATGTCCCTTTTACTATATGAGGGAAGAGTATACCATGGATGAGGCAAGATGTTCTCCATCTACGTGCTCCTATGAAACCTCCTGTTAATGGATGCTTTCTGAAGGGTGTTCACCTAGATATATTTAGAACTGTTCCTTTTACCATATCAGCATGGGATACTAGTTAATCTGTGTGTAAAGGTGAGTTGTCTTAGAAGTTAACATTTTCTTTACCTGAAAAATGTATTTCCAATAGATACTTCCACACATTTACATTTCAATTTATCTTTTCCACTTTTAATGCTCATTTTGGTACTTGCTTTATTAAAAAATGAGGAATCATCAGTGCAAATGCATAGCAAGAGTCAGTGAACATGGAGGTATGTTGTCTTATTGGTGGAAGGCTTTTGCACATGATGATATCATCATGCAGTGTCACAAGACATGGAATCAGGTGGAAGTTGCCTCAAGATGAGTGTTACACAATTCTCTTTGGTAGATGTGCTGAAGAATATAGCTAAATTGTGTAAAGAAGTGTTCATCAAAAATAAATTTTCATTACATGAAAATGTTAACTTTGTTATCATAGGAATTAGTAGCACATGGTAATTAAATACACAGTATGTCTACTTAATGTCTATTATTAAAATTCCTTTGTTTTTCCTTTGTCAAAAGATAAGAGTTCCTAGGTAGAATTAACTGTGCTGTAGTCATTAAATATAAATGCAACTGTAAATTCATAAAAGCTTTTACTGTAAACATTAAATACATTCTTAAAAGTTCAATATGAAAATATGAGCATGAAGTAGTTATCTATTTGTATTAAAAACATGGAATTCAGAGTTATCATTTTTGAGATCATCTTAAACCTGGAGTTTCGTTTCCATAAGCATTAACACTATTTCTCAAAACTTAAGATACAAAATTAGGTTTGTTGTTGCTGTATGTTGAAAACAGCCACCAGTGACGAATTACACATGGTAAGTGAATATTGTATATAACTGGAGTTTCTAAGCTGTGCAATCTGAGATATTGGTCAAATGTAGCCTTTAGTAACTAACAAAGCATTGATGTGTTAATAATTTCATAGAGACAAAAAATGGAGTTATTTTGGCTATTTTGATGCTTTATTCTCCAGTCTGTACATGAGATATTCATGTGTGTGTTTCACTGATTTTTTCATTTATTGCTGATTAAGGAAAGCAGGCTATTTGTGAAAACCAAAAGTAACTACAATAAAAGTTTAAGCTCATTTTATTTGTAAATGTTTGTACATGTAGGTATTTGTGACAAAAATATTTATTTTTCAGACTCGTGGAAAGGTTTTTAATGGATGGATAGTATCCTTTTGTAAACAGTAAAAAGCATTACATGTATATACTGATTAACAGTATCACAAATATTTGTAAAAGTTGTACTAGTGAAATAGTACTCTCTGATATCAGAAACTCAAAGTATGAGAGATTTATTGAATTGAAGTTTGCTATGAAAAATTTTAAAGGATACTTGTGTATTTTTATATGTGTGTATGCACTAAAAATTAGTTTAATTATTTTTGTTTCATGTCACATTTTTTTAAATGATGATTTATTTGTTTTATTATGCTTTAGCATTCTTGCTGAAAAATTATTTTTGAGTGAGAATCTTAATGATTAAGGGTAGTGATAAATGTGACTAGGTTAAGTTTATAGTTTGATGGTATCAAACTGAGTAAGAAGTTATAGTATTTAGTTTTCTTTTGGTAAACCAACATGGAAATTCCTCATGAAGTCTTAAATAATGAGTACAAACAATTTTACAAAAAAGAAAGGGATTGTTTTTACAGTATTTTATCATGGAGAACAAATATGTTCTCCATACCAAGAGGATATTTAAGTTTGAAAAAGTGGAATTGGCTAAATGTTTTTGCATTGATTCTTTCTCAATGTAATACAGACCAATTCAGGGCTTACTTGAACTTGCTTATTTTCTACCATATTTTACCAATGCTCTACAAGAAAGATATGAGACAATAAAGGAGGCAAACTACATCAGAGTTTTCTTATGAGAAGTTCAAGATCAGTCAAATCAAGCAGAAAGTAAAGACAAACAACTGAAGGAGTTCAAAGAGGTGTTACATTATGAATTATACATATTTTGAAGGTCAACATAATTATTCATCCAAAAAACAATGAAGTTGTAAAAGATCCATCATTGTTGTCATTTATTTTCATGAAAGAAGAGAAAAAAACAAGAACAAGAAAATAGAGTAACTGCTTGTATACACTTTTTTGGAAAATGTACTCAAAATTGCAATTTTTTTACTTATCGTAAAATTTCAATCATTTATTCATGAAGAAAAACTAAACAAACTTGAAAATATTTTTTTGTTCTATTTTAGTGTTAATTTCTCTATTTCAGTGTTCAAATTCTGTACTTCATGTGCTACAGAAATCAACAATATATCAGGAAGTTTTTCACCCTTATATATGTATTGCATGTTAAATAAATATAAATATTTAAAGCTTGGATGTTTCAAGTTAAAACATTTTAGGTAAAGTTGAACATAGTAGTTTCAGTGAAACTAGCAAAAGCATCATCAACATACTGTATGAACTCAGAATTCAGTTGTTTAACAAGGCTTCTTCACAGAGAGAAAATATAACAAAATTAATCTGTTATATTAATTTCAGATAAAACCAAAGTGGTTGCTTTTGACAGCAAGAGTCATCAAAAGTAGATTCTCAGTTAAATTCTTCACCTGATCTTCTTGAAATAGTTTTGAGAAAAATTTTCAGTGTCTTTCAGTGAAATGTTTGTGAGTATCGACATCAAAACTTTCTAAAATAAAATCTGCAATTTGGTGATGAATATTTCAATTTTTGTTGAAAAGAGCATGTTAAACTTTTCTGTTAATATTGAAACTTGTATCAACTGAGCAAAATTTATTTCAAAAACCAAAAGAAATGATTGATTTTTGTAGGAGCACTGATTGCTGGAGATTTCAATGGCTGTTTAGGTCTGGCATGGTCTGGTGATTAGGAAAGTCAATATGCAATTTATGGGCCATGTGTTTAAATCTCATTACTTAACATACTCACCCTTTCAGCTATGGGGGCTCTATAATGCAAATTTTTATCCCATTATTCATTGATAAAGAGTGACTCAAGAGTTGGTATTGGATGGTTTTGACAAAGCTGCTGTCCCTCTAGTTTTTTACTTCAAAATTTTTGACAACTAGAACAGACAGCTCTTGAGTAGCTTTGCACAAAATTTCTCAAATAGAGCTCGATTGTTCTTCTGTAAACTTAAAAGATGTTACAAGACTTGCTCACTGACATCTTTTCTTCTCAAGCTAACACAGCTATGAATAAAAATAAATATTAATGAATTGCAAAATGTGTTAATAGTTTGTTTGGTTGGACTATCAAATGTGATTTTGTGTTTAAGTATTTCAATAGTGTTATAGGTCTTGTGACATTACCAGTTACAGTTGTAGGTCTCAAATGTTTTGTGTAGTTTTATGGTCTGTTATGCTGTTTATGTTGGAAATATGTTTATTTAAGTATGAAAGTGTAAATAAGTTTTATATTTGTGTGAAAAGAATTAAAAGTTCCTATATGTCCATTTACCAGTCAGCCTCATCAGTTATCCACATATGCATTAACCCTTTTTAGATACACAACTGATGTTGATGGTGAATCTGTTGTTGTTGGTAAGTTGGTTTTCTTGAAATGTATAGTTTTCAAACCTAATCATTTGTCTTCAGTTATAACTGTTTCAGAATAATATTTGTTGATGATGGCTACTTTAAAGTCATTCATAAGCTCATAGAAAATAAAATTATTCAACCAAATTATAATGACAATAAAGTAGGAACAGTATGATCCAACTTTTATGAATGAAAAGCTACAAAATCAGGTTTCTGAATTCAACAATGTTATGACAGGTTTTAGTATGAAATTAAACAAAATGTGTAGTGAAGTTTCTAAAATCTATATGGAGAGACAAATATTTCACTGTATTCTAGTTATGTAAACTTTCTGTGCTTACAACATGGTAATTTTTTTTCTCTTTTATAATTAGACTTCTGGGATACAGCAGGTCAAGAAAGATTCAGCAGTATGCATCCCTCTTATTATCATCAAGCCCATGCCTGTATATTAGTAAGTAATAAAAATTAGATGATTTTGTTCAAATGTTAAATATTTATTTTGTTATTTTTTTGGTACTCTGACAGATAAAATCTAAGTACTGAAATTTGTTTTTTGCAGCTTAATATGGAATGCCATTTAATGCATGTAAGTTATCAGTCATTCACTGAAACACTGAAGAACAGTACAACATTATAAGTTAAACTCTTCTTGCTTGTTTATACATGTATAGTTCAGGTTTATCAAATGGAATCCTTGAAACAAACATTTATTATAAATAAATAATTCTATCACATAGCTTATTTGTTAAGTATTAACTTAGACAAAACAAACTTTCATAAGACATCAAGAACTTGTACTATATCTGAGTTTTTAAGAGTCTTATTGGTGGAAGTTCTTCATTTGTTTTGAGAAAATTGTGGGGATAGAGTAAGAGTAACAGCTTTGGTGAAGAATTATAAAAGTGAGAAAAGACCTGTAAATATATAGTTGTGTATGTATATACATATATAACCTTAGTCCAAATTGCTCTTGGAGGGGAAAGATGGAAAGTTTAAAAAATGTATGATGGTAGAAGATTGAGGTTTAAGAAAGTAGGTATAAGTTTGGTAATAGTAACTAGTTTTATAATTGTTTTGATTAACTCTCACAACTTAAGTAATAAAAGTATATAGTTAATACATAAAAAAGTGGCTTATGTTAATAATGTAGCCATAGTATTTTTGATATTCATTAATATGGCTGGCCTTATGTAAGTATGATCAGAGTAAAAACAGTTAGCCTTTAGCTGATCACTGATTATTATTTTGATAAGAAACTTTATAAAAATAATTTCCAGTTGAGAATTTCTCAAGTAGAATAAACTGAAGACCTAAGAATTGCAGAACTAAAATAAACTAACTTAAATAATAAAGTAAAACTTGCAACATTTGTGAAGAAGATCGGGCTTTACAATTTACAAGTTTTGAAATAACAATCAGTGATGTCGAGAAACCCACTCGTTGAGAATTTTATATGTAAAAATGGCTCGTTTGGGTTGAAAAAAATATTTTACATATTTTACGTTGTTCGCTCTTCTATGTAAAGTATTTTCTCAACCCAAATGAGCCATTTTTGCATATAAAATTTACAAGTTTTGTGGAGACATGCATCCTCAGGTGAGGGTCACAGATTAATCTTAGTAATTCAGCATTTTTAGAAAAATTGTTATTTGCATTGTATTTTAATTAATAAATTATAACTTCCATTCTGCAGATTTTACATTCAGATTTATATAATGTTCGTAATCTCTTGGAGTGATGAGGATTATGTGTGAATCTAAACAAATCTTGTCTACTTGTGCTTTAGACTGGCAACTGTACAGTACAAGTAATGAGTTTAAAAACTAGCCATTTATAAGAAATGATAGTATGTGATAACTTGTAGAACCTAATGATAATCTGCTGAAGACTTATTATTATTATTTTGCATTTTAAGATTACTGCCACGTTGTTTCAGTGAAGTTATTAATATTCTATTAGTTGCTTTAATTTCAAGTTTAGAAACTGATAATTTGTGTTGGCTTATTTCTAGAGTGATTTCTCT
Organism: Carcinoscorpius rotundicauda; assembly: GCA_011833715.1. NCBI lineage: Eukaryota > Metazoa > Arthropoda > Merostomata > Xiphosura > Limulidae > Carcinoscorpius > Carcinoscorpius rotundicauda. The sequence continues at coordinate 58,691,559 of CM022395.1, forward strand.
GTTTGAAATACCTCATTTTACTTAATAATTGTACCACTGAACTAATGAAATGTTTGGTTTCTTAAACTTACTGACAGTTTTTGTTGTTGTTATATATTAATAGATAAATGCTTATATTAAATATTTTAGGTTTTTGATGTAACTAGAAAGATTACCTATAAAAATTTACCAAATTGGTACAAGGAACTTAGAGAGTACAGACCAGAGATACCATGTCTTTGTGCTGCAAATAAAATAGATGGTAAGATTTGTTTTATTAATTTTCATCAGATATTTATACTTATTTAGAGTTTATGGTTAAATAAATGATCAGTATTAAAAAACAAACTAAATTAAAAAAATACTGAAAGAAGAAAGAAGGCATATAAAAAGGTAATTACAGCATGTCTAATGTCACATGACAGCTTCTCTTATTCAGTGCTACCTTTTATATACATACACATTTTTGTTCACCATTAACCACAAATCTTCTATTTACCACACATTCAGTGTGGTTCTATTGCATCCTTGTATGTAAATAAGCATGCAGCAACTCTTTGCTAATAGGAGTCTGACACATTTTCCTGATTTTCTTCACTATTCAGCCTAACCTTCACTTTTTGTTTAGGCACAGTTGTATTCAGATGTCACAATAGTTTCATCCAGCACTTCCCACTCTTTATTTTTATGTGTGGCATTTGTTCAGTCTTTTGCAAGGACACCTGAGCTATTTACTGGTATGGTATTTTTTGTCCAATTCAGTCCATTCTTTTGTTCATGTTTTTTAAGAAAAAAATAGTGGACTTTCCATTATTGGTCACTGCTCCATGGATTCCTTTCTTCCTGACCAACCATACCTCACATTGCAAAATTTTACATGACTGTTTGATCATACTTCCTCAGTATTTGCCATGACAGGATGTTGAGCAGCCTTAAACAAGATATTTCATTTTACATGGTGTACTGCACAATGTTTTCCCTTCTCTCTTTTTCCATTTTGTTATGTTCCTTCTGCATCTGTCATTCTTCTCGCACTACAATATTATGAGATTCTAGTATTGTTTTATTACACCCTTACCTATCCTCCTGTGTGTACCCTTGGCTACTTGTTTCTTCTACCACCTATCCCTTAAATCCTTTTTTCTACTCCTTTTGGTCTGTGATTATGAGAGGTTGGACATCTTTGACATTGACATTTCATGTGTTCTTTACTACCTCACTTATATTTTCCTTTATCTGGATCACAGTTTCCTAACTATCTGTGATTTGTGATGAGGGAACTTTTTTTTTAACTATTTTTCTTTCTTCACTTTCCCATCTGGGGAAGTGCTGATATTGATAGGAGGGGTCACTCTGTAGAGTGTATGCTTTCTGATCACAACTTTCTCTTTTTAATATTGATTCTTACATTTATTTTCATGCACCTAGTTAGTCCTTTACTGCTATTGATCTTTCAGTTTGCTTTCCTTCACTATTCTCCCACTTTTCATGGAGGGTTGACAGTAATCCACGAGGCAGTGATAATTTTCCTATAATCTTGAAATAGATTGGCCGTGGTCAGTGCCACCTGACTTGTGTGCCCTGGTGGAAGCTGAATCGGGCAAATTGGCTCTTTTTCACTGCTCTCACAGAACTTGATCCTGTCTCTGTAAGCCATGAACAGACAACTGTGTGGCAGCAGTATCTGACTGTATTTCTAAAACCTCAACACGTTTCCTAAAATATTCTCGTCTGTGGTGGAATTTTACCTGCCATATGGCACAGAAGGCTCAAAAACAGGCATGAGATACATTTTGTAGGTATTACACATTTTTAAATCGCACCATTGTCCAGCAGGCCCATGCACATGCTTGCTGGGTAAGGCATCAAAGTCAGAAGGAATCTTGGATTAAGTTCACAACCAGCATATATTCTACCACCAGTTCCAAAGTTGTATGGGACAAGATTTGAAAGGTCAGTGGGCAGTACAATTCTGTTTCCCTCGATTTTGCTCTCTGATGGCCAGGAAGTAGCTGATACTTCAGGTGAAAGCTTTTGCTGAGTCTCTAGCACTTTTGCCTCTTCCTCCACCTTTGTAGCCGTTAAGACATGGACAGAGTGATCACCTCTTTCCTTGTTAGTTAATTGTCTCTATGATTATAATTTTTGCTTTACAGTGGTTGAACTCAAACTGGCCCTTTATTGGTCTGACAATACATCAGTTGGACCTGATGATGTACACTATGAAATGTTGCACCATCTGTCTCCTGCTTCTCTTGCTTTCTTCTGATTGTTTTTAACTGGATCTGCAGAAGAATGTTCTTCTGATGCCTGGTGCTAGACTATTGTCCTACCTTTCTTTAAACTTGGAAAGGATCCCAAGATTCCTTCAAACTACCATCCAGTTGCTGTGATGAGCTGTCTCTGTAAGACCGTAGAGAGGATTGTTAGTGCTTGTCTTGTTTGGTTGCCCGAATCAAATAACTTCTTGCTCATCCTGTGTGGGTTTTGATGACAGTGCTCTACCATAGAACACCTGATTCGACTTGAAACGTCAGTCAGAGAAACTTTCCTCAAACGACAACATCTTGAATTAATATTCTTTGACATTGACATGGAGGTATGGTGTTTTGCGAGACCTCCATATATATGGGTTATGTGCCTATTTGCCCATTTTTATTAAAACATTTTTAATGGACAGGAGATTCCAAGTTTGTATGGGTTTGACACTTTCCCATTCTTTTCTACAGGAACTTGGAATCCCTCGGCTGTGTTTTGAGTGTCACACTTTTCAGTGTAAAGAATAATGTCATCACTGAACAACTCCCTCTTACTGTTGCAAACAGGCTGTATGTTGACAACTTTCACATCTCATGTCAGTCGTCGAACATGAGGTATATTGAATGGCAGCTACAGACTGCCTTCGATCATTTACTGAAGTGAACCACAACAAATGGCTTTAACTTCTCTCTCTCTCTAAAACTGTTTGCATGGACTTTTACTGCCAGTGGGGTATTCGTTTTGATCCTGAACTTCGTATCAGTGAAGTTGTGCTGCCTGAGGTCCCCGAGACAAAGTTTTGCTCTAAGTCTTTTAAAACTTTTATTACTTTACTTTCTGAAAATTGCCATAACATCAAATAACTTTGAACCAGGACTGGAAGGGCCAACTTCAGGTGACTGACAGTGATTTTTGTACTTACTTGTTAGTCTTCCTGGGGAGTTATGATAATTACAATTATGCTACATAAAGTCCTTTACACATTATATCACTTTAGGTTTTCTGTTAACATTGTAGACTAGATGTAAATATTGGTTTTATGTTATTTGTTGGTTTTTTTAACTTTGTTTTGTTTTACCTTAATTTCCTTTTATGAATTTTACTAATTTTTTTTTAATTTTAACTTTTTACAGGATGTTTGGCACAGATAGCCTAGCTGCTTTGTGCCATAAAACACCAAATCAACCATCCACCTTTCTCATCCAGTTATTGCATTCCACCTTTTACTGTTCTCCTTACAACAATTCAACTCTGTATCTGTAAATTTACTTTATAAAATGTTTACTCTTTGACCTTTAACCATAATATTATATGTACGTGTGTCGTGTATATAAACTGTCCAGGTACCCCTGGTGTGCTGTCTCCAGTGAGTCAAGTTCTGAAGAATGGTGTAGCAAGTAGTTGGACAAGTCAAGCGGTTGACTGAAATGCCCCATCATCAAACAGCCAGAGAATGTTCTTGCTCGCTCATATATATCCAGGCTTGTAACACAGCCTTTTACGACGGAATGTTCCATAAAAAGATTGTTAGTATATTCTCCTCATGATATATTGCTTTATAATTATGCCTATACCAGGCCATGCTGATTTGTTGACTATCACAAGTACAATAGAAGGGATAGTTGTTCACATCTCTGTCCGTCCTTTGATTCATTAAATCAGGAATGATCTGTTTTTTGAAATAGGACAACCATTGTATAGTCCTTGAAGTCAGCATTTCTCCATCTTCCCAAATGCATTTCTTGGCTTCTTCAATTGGGTTATAGTGCTTCCTATCACTTACCAGTTTCTTGCTCTTTGGGTGGTGAACCATGGAGGTTTCTCCTGATTGCTCTCAATCAGAGCATCAGAGAGTAGGGCAGTGGTGTTTTGCTGGTGTAGATCATTCCTTGGAATTAAAAATTGGAGTAAATCCACCTTAATGCAATTTACCCTTGCAGCTTGGATAGAGATTCTACCATCACTTAGTTGTAAGTTTCAGTGTAATGTATTTGGTATCAGAGCTGTACCAGCCAAAAGAAGTGCATGTGTTGGTTGAGAGCCCTACCCTACTGTGGACATGGTGACCTTGTTAATTGGACTATCCCCTGGTGTACCTCTTCCATCAAGCTGAAACTTGGGAGATCAGTATTGTAAGGAGCTTAACTTACTAATAGGTACTCTGGTTGACTGGGGTACCTTCAGCATATCACTTGCAGGCAGTGAAAGGTGATATAGATGTTGGACATTGTAAGCTTGAGCACCCATGTGTCGCTCTTCTAATTTCTGTTTCTATATCTATTGCAACTCTTTATTTCTTATGTGAGACAGTGAACAGTGAATGGAGGTTAAGACTGATAGACTGTGTATCCCCACCACAATATAGTTCCTGTCATGCAGTTTTCTCTAACATGTAGAATACATTTTATAATCCCACATTATAGCTTGTACCCTGGGATCTTTTCAGTTAATGCAACATTTTTTGTTTATTCTTGTTTTGGCTTGTTTATTAAGATATAACAAACTAAATACAGCTAGTTAGAGGTTTGGATTTGCTGCTTTTAGCACAGTCCTTCCTTGTGATTTTATTTACTTAGCTTTATCAGAATTAAATTTTACTGAAATACATGCACATACATATTACTTCTCATTACGTTATCTTTCAGCTGTGTATTACTAATATTATAGAAGTTGCAATTGTGCAGTATGTGTACTCGTGTTACCATATCCAAGAATGTGCACCTGGCTTTTATGACATAAAGTGTCTTGGCTGTGTTCTAGTATATCAGTGTTTTGTAAAATACAGTCTCATTTCAGTTATAATGGATTATATATGAATTTACATTATTACTATTTGTTTTTAATATCGTGCAAAGCTACATGAGGACTATCTGTGCTAGAAACCTCTAATTTAGCAGTGTAAGACGAGAGGGAAGGCAACTCGTCATCAGCACCCACTGCCAACTCTTGGGCTACTATTTTACCAGTGGATAGTGGGATTGACCATCACATAATAACAGCTCCACTGCTGAAAGGGCGAGCGTGTTTGGTGTGATGAGGATTTGAACCTGTGACCCTTTGATTGTGAATTAAGTGCCTTAACAACCTGGTCATTCTAGGCCAATTATTACTATTTACAAATAAATTCTTAAATTTCATTAATTTTTCTTAAAACATAGAACAAAATATAAAAATTATTTAAAACAGTTATTTCTTCTAGTTATGCACTTTGTACTCATTTGTTGTTTGCCTTAAGTTGCTGTGTCTTATCAAGTTTTGCATGTGGAGGATTTAAACAAAGTAATTTTTTTTGTTTTTTTTATATTAATTTTGAAATGTCAAAAAAATCGTAAATTACTACATCAGTACCATAGAATTCTTCTATAATTTATCAAACTTGTATTTAAACTATTTTTGGGTCTACAAAAATATTTTCTTCAAGCTCACTAATGTCTTACCTTACTGCTTGGAATCTAGCATCAGAAGAAAAATTTTCTGTGCAAATACTTTATAGAAGCTAAGAAAACCACTAGGAAAACATTCTTAGCTTTTGATTGGTTATACACGTCATTGGGGAAGTAGGTGTATGTAAGTATTTTCAAAAAATGGAAGATGTGGGTGGGGCCACCTTAGTTGATTTCAAGAAATGTATTAATGTGACAAAAAATATGAGAAGTTTCTTATCCTAGATTCAAGCTTGTCAATATTGGTAATTTAATTATCTAATTTGCAAGAAATTGTAGATTTTTTATTTGGACATGACAAACATCTGATTTCAATCAATGCTACATTCAATATGATATGCAAAAAAATCAATATTTAGGATTTTTACTTTTAAATTAAGAAATTAGCAATAGCATTAAAATATGAATTATATGATTTGTTACCAAACTTATTGACATAGATTGATAAAATAGTAGTTCATTAAAATTTGAATGTGAGTATTCAAATGCAATGGCATGGCCTTTGACATATAATCATAGGTAAGATTAATGAAAATTAATAAATTATGGAATAGAAAAAATCAAGTGATAGTCACTGACTGAATATTGAATTATTCCTATTTTTAACTTGATCAGCTTATGCTTTACTGTAATGTATATTTGTTTCTAAATGCTGCACCTCCTGGTTTGCAAGTGTTTATCAAATTTATGCTTTTCTATTTTGTCATACAATTTAATAAAAATGTCTCTTAAGGTATATTGTGGAAAAAGTGAATATTAATAAATTGTTTTGTTGGGATGTAACCTAAACAATACAAAATTTGTGCAACTGTTACATAGGTACTAATATTTATTTTGTTTTTGTTTTAGTGGATATTAAAATAACTAAGAAGAGCTTTAATTTTTCAAAGAAGTTTGGCATGCCTTTCTATTATGTTTCTGCATCAGATGGAACAAATGTTGTTAAGGTAAGATTTTGTGTTTGTGTAGGTAAGTTAATTATGATAAACTATCAATGTTATTCTTAGGTTTGTTATAGAAATATGAAAATGCAATAACATCTTCTACACCGACAAAAATAAGTGTAAAATAAGCAAAGAAAAATAAGTACATGGTAAACTTACCCAGTATCATGTAGCATCAAATCAAACAAGACACCAAAAGTTGCAATAACACTGTATATGCACTTACATTATTATATTTGAGAATACAAAAGTGGTTTTTACAAAGTGACCTCTCTTTGCTGTGTTCTAGAAGTGCAGGATTTTATAAAATACAGTAATGTTTCAGTTATAATACATTATATTTGTATAAACACATTGATACCATTTACATGCAAGTTTTTAAATTTCAGTTATTTCTTCTTTAAAACATAGAACATTAAATGAAGAAGTATAGAAAATATCTGTTCTAGTTACAACCTTTGTACTTGTTTTTTGCTTGCTCTAATGACTTGTCAAATTTCACACATGGAGAATGTAAGGCAAAATTTTTTTAGGTTTTATATGTGCATTTTCAAATAACAAAAAGTCATAAATGACTATTAGTATCATAAAATTTCACTATAAATACAACTCAGTTGTATTTGGGTAACAAAACTGATTTTATTTGAACTAACTAATGTTTTATCTTAAGGACTGGAATCTGACATCAAACAAATCTTCTGAAACAAACACTGAGATTATTGTACAAGTTATTTATTCTGAATGTTGAGAATCAAAATTAATTGGATATAATTTGAGCAGAAAGCATTTCTTGTTTATAGATGTTTCAAGAAGCTATTCGTTGTGCTGTACAATACAAGAAAAACCCAACAGACTTCATTGATGAAGTTATGCAGGAATTAGAGGTAATTTTCTTTAGATATTTTTAAGGTATTTGCAAATTATGTTCATTAATTAACAACAAGTTTTCAAACAACTACATTTGGCTTTGCTGTAAAATTGCAGAAAATCTAAATACATGTTGCTTGTACAAGTTGTATGACAAAATATACAGCTATTTTATCACACCTGCACACATTTAAGTATTCTTTTAGCAGGTTGAGTATGAACACACAATTTCATTTTATCCTTGCATACCTAAAGTAGTCCAGATTTAGTGTAATTTCATTTAAATTCATACTGTTCAATATTAAATCTAGCAGATTCCAAAGTCTATTGAATGTCAACTAAATGTAATCCAGCAATTTCTATAAAAACACCTCAGAATGTTAGGTTCCGTTGCCATGTTTGTAAAACCGTTTTAAGCCTTTTTATGATTTTTTGTCCAACATATGTTTTGGTGTCTTGATGTGATTGTTATGATTGATTGAATTTTCAAAGATATTTGTGATATTTGTTTTATTGAAATTCAACCTTAGGGAATGTACAAATATTGTAAAGCTGAAATTGTAAATTCTTTACCTCTGCTCTTTTGTGGTGTCCCATGACGCCGGAGAGCAAATTGCAACTGGAGAAAACTCAAGTAATTTAGGGTAATTTGATGGTGCTGACTTGATAAAATCTCAGAGTAAGTCAGTTACCTTTACATTTTGAGTTATAATAATATCTGAGTATTTTATCATAAACATGAATTATATTTTTTAGAAAATCACTTGAAATGCTGGTAAAGTTAAAAAAATCATTCAGAAAGTTTCTGCTACATTTTTAGAAAATGTATTACAATTTCTCAAACAAAAAATGTTTGTTACACAAGATAAGGTAGCTTATTACCACTATGGATGTAAAATTGTGGATCAAGAAAAACATAACACTATGTGTGTTGCAGTTTGTACATGTAACTTGACATAGTCACTCAATAATAAGAAGGCAGATATACTGTTTACAGTTCCCATGATACGACATGAGCCAAAAGAACATTGACTGTAACTGTTATTTTTGCTTGTCTAACATTTCTGATATTCAGCAATATAAACATCCATATACTACATCTACAATAAAACTGGTACCTTATGTCTCTCAGTGCCACATTCACCAGTGAATTAGGAAACAAAAGAGTCATTCTGTAAAGAAGACATTGGGTGATTTTCACTTAGTAATTCTCTTTCTGTGGTATCACAACATAAACTGTCTATGTTATCACATAGCTTACAAGATATACATCACAAGGTTTTGGTAACTTACATTCAAACTGTTATTAAACTACTTTTTGTTTATGTTATACCAGTTAGTATAGCATGAAAGTGTAGTTAATAATCCATATTTCAATAGTATGTAAGTTTTAAGCTCTTAACTTTGTAAGGCAATATTTCAAATCTTGAATTTCCCCTGGTGTGACATATGTGACACATTCTATCCAGGTGTCTTCTTAGTTTTATCCACCACCCCTTCAATAAGTACAAATTGAATGTAAATTACTTGCTATATAATCTTTAGTGCTCGGATGAACCATAATCTTTATAGCCCTCAATTTTGTTTGGTTACGGAGCTATGAAATAGAAAAGGCCCTTCCCGTCATGGTCTCTTTTAGAATTTGTTGATAGTTCTCTCTCTTATGTTTAATTCAGTATTATGCAAAAGGGATATTTTTTTATTTTAAAGAGAAATATATGTATTAACGTTACAAGCGCAGAGTATGTGATGTTACACGTGTTAAGGCACTGATTGACAGACCAAAATGACAATAAAAGTTGTGCACTGTGGAAACGGAGGAAAACATTGGATTTTTCGCCAAAACGTATTCATGTTCAATGAATTTGTTTGAAAGATCTGCATGTTCTGCATGTGCAACATGTGCAAAATCTCTATAAAGTTAACTGGTTCTCGTTTTCCATAGCTTAGTGTTAAGCCATTGACGAGCAATACAGTTACGCCATGACTGACAAAAGCACAACGCAACAATGTCGTTGGTCACATGGAAGCAGGCGAATCTTGATCAGACGTTGCCAGAGCTGTGAATGTCCACTCAAGCACCATCACATGGCTATGGAATCGTCACCAACAACATGGATCAACTCGTGACCTTCCACAATCTGGCAGACCTCATGTGACCATTCCTGCACAAGATCGTTACAACTGCTTACGTCACCTTCGGGATAGAACCACCACTGCGACGTCTACTGCCTCAACCATACCAGGGCTGCATAGGATTTCCAATTAGGTCGTACGCAACCGTCTACTAGATTCTTAGGCCCCATGTGCAACCCATCATGGTGAACATCAACAACGTTTTTCAACATGACAATGCCCGTCCTCACACAGCCCGACTCACCACTGTCTTCTTGAGACACCACAATATCAACGTTCTTCCCTGGTCCTCCAGATCACAAGATTTAAATCCCATCAAATATCTTTGGGATGAGTTGGAATTACGTCTGTGAAGGTGACAACCCCAACTGCAGACTCTACCTCAGCTTGCAGCAGCTTTGCTGGCTGAGTGGACAGCCATTCCACAGGATGTGATTCGTCATCTCATTGCTTCCATGGGCAGGAGATGCCAAGCAGTTATTGATGCTCATGGGGAGCATACTCGTTATTGATGTGGAGTGATGTTAAACTTCACCAAGTGAGCGTGGACTTTGCCTTTGCAGACTTTGGATGTTCAGCAGTGAATGTGCAAAGTTTTACACGTGTCATACAGAACTACCCAGAATAAACTTGTTAACAATTTGTCTCAAATTTTGCCTTTTGCGCTTCATTTTAGAAGAGTATATAATCAATAGAAAGCCAAAGTTTTCATCTATCAATTTACATATGTTGTTTTATGAATGGAGAATTTTCAATTTCTTTTTTTTAGTATAAGTTTTCTTCCCATGGGAAGACAATGGCTAACTTAGATAAATTTTTAATAGCTTTTGTTGCACAGTTAGAAAGACATAAAAATTTTGATAGGTAAGAAAAATTGTCTGATTTTTGCATATTATTATTATTGTTCTTTTGTGCATTATTTAGCTAAATAAAAATTTAGTGCATTACTACCATTATTATAAAAGAAAAGAAACTGGGTAAAATGTCATTGACACAGGAAAGCCCCCCAGTGGCTCAGCAGTATGTCTGTGGGGTTACACGCTAAAATCCGGGTTTCGATAACTGTTGTGGGCAGAGCACAGATCGCCCATTTTGCAGCTTTGTGCTTAATTCTAAACAACAATGACACAGGAAAGTACTCTATTCCTTCTATTTCATCATTATTTTTTATTTATTATTATACAGGTAATTAAAAAGTAAAAGTAGATATCTATAGGTTAGTTAAGGTTACGCTAGGTAAAATAAACAATAACATAGTTAAAATGTTTCATGAGGTACACATGCAAGCAGCTTGTAAGGTACAGTGCTGTTTGAAACTGTTAGGACAAGAGAATATTCTATTCTTTCCATTTTATGGGGTTAATTCTTCCATGCCATTGCAGAATGTAAATTTCAACACTGGCAATGCTTCACTGATACCTGTTCACAATTGAATTAGTCCATATACTCGTACCAAAGGTATATCTTATGAGCTCTGAATGAACATGGTGATCAAATTTAGGGTATGAAATAATTGTCATGGTACCCCATGCAGTGTCTTAACTTTATGGGAAAAAAACTAGAAACCAGCTAGCATATGGTAGTGGTGTATGCTAGAAGAAATCAATTTAATATCACTCCACCAGAAAACCTTGGCAAAAACAATATTTAACACATTATATTAAGTTTTGTTGTGATATCATGGTTCATAAAAATGTAGAGAATTGTCAGTAGAGTAGAGAGTTAAAATATAAAATCTTTACATGGTGCTATTTCATGTCTGACAAATTGCTCCAGACTTGAAATACTCCTTAAACACTTAAGTACACCTTAGATCATGAGACCAAGAAAGGTAAATTTGAAAACAGGAAAAGAAGCAGAGCACCTAAACTCAGTTATATTGGTGTCAAGTATTTTTGTTTATGCACTCTTTGGGACAGAAGAAAGATTGCCACTAATCTCAAACATGATATAAAAATGATCGTGTACCAATGTATTTGATTTATACAGGTTTATTATTATTTTTTTTTAAGATAGTGAATCTGAAACTGACAGGTGTATTACCATTATCTTAGTCATTGGATTGTTAAGTTAAATCAGACACTGCAGATTTGATGCTTTTATCCATCTGTTCAGTTTTTAGAAGGATGATTTGATTGTTGATTGCCTCATTCCCAAAAATACACTGCTTTCTCTCTAGGAGCTTGGGTATTTTAACCAATGTCCACTTGATGTACTTGCATATGGTGGTTTGTGGCCTAGTTCAGTTTAGTTTGAATGTTTCTCTCTCCTCTATCAACTCAAATTGATTTTACCAAGTAATTCATACTCTTGTGATCATCATTTTTTGTGTTTAATAAAAAAACAGGTTATGAATTGTGGTGACTCGAGTATACCAACTAATCTGAGAGATTAGAACCAAGGTGAAATGGATAAAATAAGTTAAATTGCAGAGCACTGCTGACTATTTGTGGAATAACTCTGATGATGGATGCTGAAAATTCTTTTCTTCTTTTTTAATTACATATTTTTATTGTTTCAGTCAACAGGAAATGTCTCAGAAGGTACTTTATGACTAGGTTTTATCAATTATTTTGCACTATAGTTTTTTGAACTGTGTTTGTACACCAAAAAGACAGCTTACCTGCATGTTATAACTCAGTGTAATTTTTGTTTACATTATTTACTAACAGTTAGATTACTAGTCTTATGTTTGTGATCTTCACCCCTTAAATATATTTATCATGAATTGTGTGTTCATTGCAAGTAAAATTAATTACTAAAATGACATTTGGAGACAGGTTTCAGATTTTCAGAAATTATTTCAAGACATTACTGCCATGAATCTACAAGTTATGCACAGCCTTGTAAACAGAGGGAGTCCTATGATTTTCACTCATTACTAAGTGAAGGTTTGAGGATTTAAGCATACAAAAAATACAAATTATTGTATTTTCTGGCAAATATGTATGTTTCATGTAATGAATAAATACATTTTGGTATTTTGATCTCTATAAAAGATATTTTTTTTATTTTTAAGCATGAAGGCTTTCCTCCAAAAAGAGGAGCAGTCATAATTGAGGATTGAACTAAAATATGAAGATTCACTGTGTATTAATTTCCTGTTGTTCTACATTCTAATATTTTGTAGTGAAAGATTAAGCATAATGTAGTGCCAAGTATTGTTGAATTATTGTGTGGAAATAACATGCACTTTTACCATCATATTGCTGTGATATACTATAATAATTTCATGCAAGAAAAGAACAATTTTGCAATGGCATAATTTTTGATTTTTGTAGAATTTTGAGAGCAGTGAATTTGACCAAGAAAATGAAGCAAGTCAACCAGGTAATCAGTAAATGGTCTATAAAAGTCTAGCAGTGTGATGTCACTTTCTAGTGCCTTTTGGGGCTACAGTGTCACGTTTTCTGTCAGGAATTCTGTATCCATGTGTTCAATTTCTTGTTGACGAATAGTTTTTGTGTCTTGACTTTTGAATACATGTATTTGTGCCTGCATTTTGAGAATTGCAAGTATGGGACTTTTACTGATGTATCACTAGTCAACATAAATATGTATATATAAGCACATTTCCAGTTACAGATGAGCAGAAGTTAATTTATTGTGATTATTTTCTACTTTTTAAAAATCTTTTAGGTATAATATAATTGTATTATTCTGTATATTTTTGGGATTGGAAGTGAAAAATGTATTGTTTTGGTAGTTAAGATTAATTTTTAAACCAAATAAAAATATGTAAAAGATTTTATATTGAACATTTTATCTGAGTTTAAGCATTAAAAGGTAAACATTAAAATGCAAATAGACTGTAATATCTGAAGGGAACGAAGATAGTAAAGATATTTAGTGAAAAGAAAGATATTACTTATATGTTCAAATAAAATTAATAAATGTTACTACATGGTTGAAAAAAACAATAAATTCCCTTATTTTTGTGAGGTTTTCATGTCTGTAGACAGTTTATAACCACATGATTTTTAGATAAGATACTGACAAAGAGACCAGTTGTGATCTGTGTTTGTGAAGACAGTATCAATTTATTGGTGTTTGTAAGCCTGTCATTCTCTCCATACACTCACACACACACATACAATCACATGCAGAATACGTATCAAGAATCATGCCCTAAATTTCAGTGTGAGTTATGTTTCTGTTTTTGTCCAAACAGTAACACACAAGCTGTTTCTGACTCACATTACCAATATCAAAAGTCACTCTTTATGAGTATATTTGTAATAGATGCACTGGCTCTTTACAGACATCATAGAAATACTATCAAATATAGTGTTATATATCTCTGTTTTTAATGTTGACTAGATAATAAATCAATGTTGGCATTCCAGAAGCTCCTTGTAATACACAATTGATGTATATTTATCTTTTCTAGGCAGGTAATGACTACCAAACAAGATTAATTTATGATTTATTCTTAGATTTTTGTGTTTTAAGGTGGTTTTAAAACAAGATATAATTATTGAAGAAGTATATAGTAGAAAGCAGTACCTGATTTAAATAAAATGCTTGTTTAGGTGTTTCTCCTTGATAAATAATGCATATATTTGTGTTGTATATTCATTAAAATATGAAGATGTTTAAATTTGTTTGTTTCTAATATTTACATAATTTATTGTTATTAACCTCCAAAAAGTGCTGAAATATGTCTTAGCATTTATTTATTACTTAGCTCCAAGAAGCATGTTTTTAAGTCTGTATGCACATTTGTAATCATCAACTTATGGTTAGTTTTAAATAGTGACCATTGGTAATTTTTTTATTAAGCAGTATTGCAATATAGTGAATATGGTTTTTCTTTCAGTACAAGAACTCTTTCTCATTATTATTTGTAGATGTTTTAAAAATTTGTTTAAAATTATTTCTGCATACATTATTCATGATTTTCTATTTGTATTTATGTGAATTTTATCCATATCTACAAAACGTATGGGTGTGTAGCACAAAAATTAATGTATAAAAATATAAGTTATTGATGTTCTTTTTTAATGTCTTTTACATTTAAAGTGTATCTATCATCTCTGCAGAATGTGTGTGTGTGTAGCACAAAAAATGATAAAAGTATGAATTCTTTAATTTTGTTTGAAATATAAGTTTTATCTATAATCTCTTCAGAATTCCTGCTTGTAGCACAAAAATTGATTGATAAAACTGTAAAATATGTTCAACATAAAGTGTTTATCTCAGTTTGTTTTGAATCTTCTTTTTAGAATAGAGTTAGAACAAGAAATATTGGAGAAAATGAAAGGTTTAATTTTTTCCTGAAAATTTTAAAAACTACAATTGTGTTAATAATTATTTATGTAGTTTTTATTGACTGTCTTAAGTGGGTTTGAAGACTTGTCACACCAAACATACTTGCCCTTTCAGTCATGAGGGTGCTATAATGTGATGGTCAATCCCACTATTTTTTGACAAAAGAGTAGCCCAAGAATTGGCAGTGAGTGGTGATGACTAGTTCCCTTCCCTCTAGTCTTATACTGCTAAATTAGGAATGGCTATTGTAGATAGCTCTTGTGTAGCTTTGCATGAAATTCAAAACAAACAAAACTGCTTTGAGACCTAACACCGAAACATGCAACTCAGGCTTGGCTTGATAGCTAGTATGTTCAACTTGAAATCTGAGGATTGCGGGCTCAAATCCGCATCACATCAAACATATTAACTCTATCAGCCATGAGGGCATCATAACGTTTGGTAAATTTCACTATTCATTGTTAAAAGAGCAGCTGTAGGTGATAATGATAAACTGCTCTCCCTCTAGACTTACACTGTTAAATTAGGAATGACCAGCACAGATAGCATTAACATAGTTTTCCGTGAAATTAAAAACAAACAAATGTACACTGAGATTAGTTTTTTGAACAGATATGTCATATGATCACTGATCCAAGTACACTTGTTTTTACAGTAAAAAAAGTTTAAGTATTTTAAACCAACATTTAAAAGTACATTGTGGATCTTGAAACATCTATACCTGGTAATAATCATACCTGTTATAAAAACTAATGCATTGTAAAAGGTACAAAGTTTAATAAAAATACTTAAGTAAACTAAAGATGAAATTATTAATGCATTTAATTTTTTTTCAGTCAGCAACAATTATCCATATACTCTTATTGTACACACATTCTGAATGTAGAGAAAATACACATTGCTTCTCACAAAAATAGGTAAATACAAAGATATAATGCCATTTACTGATGAAAACAAACACAACAAAACAACAAATAACCAAAGATGCAGATTCAAATGTGTTTGTAATCAAACATTAAAATCTGTTCTAGTGTACCATACAGTGTATTTTTAAATGAAATCAGTTAAGTCTTTAAGATAAATATCTGAATACAGTATGAACATTTTAATTAATGAAAATAAAACGTACTTTACATTGGTATTGTAGTTTTTAATCAAGTTTGTTTTAGAATTATATAAATGATTTAATACAAGTTGAAATTAATATTTTTTTGTAGTATATACAGTTTGCAATGTATAATTAAAGGAATGAATTTTATGTTTATCAATTTGATTGCATTATATTTGACACAGGAGTATACCTGTGGACTTACAATGCTAAAAAGTGGGTTTTGATACTTGTGGTAGACCAAACGCAGATAGCCCATTGTGTTGGTTTGTGCTTCAAACAAACAAGTATTGAATCATTAGTTGAATACCCTCCAATTTTAACAATATTTTAGTTGTCAATTCCAATAATGTGTCCTAAGAGTTGGCCACCTTGTACAATTTAAATTAGGCCTAAACTAGATACAAAGCAATTTAATCTTCATGCAAATTGGACGAAATTAACAAAGGTTTCTGTTTAGAAGACACACTAGTACAATGAATTTCTACCATTTAGATAACTTGTGTCAAAATGGCTGGCAGCTAACTTTTGTGGTATTCTCAAGTGCATTGATTTCCTTCAAGGATAATTATGTAGGTTTCAAAGAATAAGATAAAGTTTGACAGAAAACGTATCAAAGAATAAATCTGACTAGTTGTAAAAGAAGATGAGTGTACCCAGTGTATAACAATGTAAAATACCTATTTATACAACCAGTGCAAAACTAGATGAGTGTGTGTGATACATTTACTGGTTAGAGCTCTTAGAAATACTAGTTTTGAGCATAAATGTACAAATACCCAAGATGCTAATAAGCATATCGTTACCAAATTGACGTTTATTATTAAGAATTATGTAAAACACTTTGGAAAAATTCTAAGTATAGAATAATATGATGAAATGAGTAAGAACTTCTAACTCGGCGTGTGTTATAGAACAAAGACACATTGGACTATTTGCAGTATACACCGAAGGGAATTGAACCCCTATTTTAACATTATAAACCATAGAGTTACCACTGTCACACTCTGTTGCAAAGAACGTATAAATTCTGATGATAAATAAAAAGGTTGCCTCATTCTAAAACTTAATCATATCAGTGGGTAAACAAAGTTTTCTTAAAATGGATATTGGTGTTTTTAATGAAATAAGCTATCATAATAGTTTAGAAGTGAATCAGTTTTACCTAGCATTTAATCAATTTTTAATTAACATTTCAGTTGTTTTGTTTTGAATTTCGCACAAAGCTACTTGGGGACTATCTGCGCTAGCCGTCTCTAATTTCGCAGTGTAAGACTAGAGGGAAGAGGGTAGTCATCACCACCCACTGTCAACTCTTGGGTACTCTTTTACCAACGAATGGTGAGATTGACCGTAACATTATAACGCACCGACGGATGAAAGGGTGAGCATGTTTGGTGCGACGGGGATTCGAACGCCTAAACTCACCTGACTATACCGGGCCCTAACATTTCAGTGAAAGACTGTAACGATACCAATTGACAAAGTAGCTTGGAATTTTGGATTTATCTGTGAAAGATGTGTTGCTGAAGCCCCCCAGTGGCTCAGCGGTATGTCTGCGGACTTACACGCTAAAATCCGGGTTTCGATACCCGTGGTGGGCAGAGCACAGATAGCCCATTGTGTAGCTTTGTGCTTAATTCAAAATAACATAACATAACATAACGTGTTGCTGAAATTATTGTTAATGAAATAATTCCACAGATACCTATCATTTAGTTAGTAAAACATCAAAAAATTTGACCTCGGACAAAACTTTATTCGAAATTATTATCATGATTATTTGTTTGCACGCTGTTCCTTCTTTAAAATTCAGACTTGTATTTCTGTTTAAAAAATGTGTAATTGGAACAACTGCAATGGCGTTAATTAACTACTTGAGTTTTTGGATAGAGGTAAAAGATAACTGTCGTTTCTGGATTATAATGAAATTATTTCGCATGACCTTAAAATCTGGAATTTTAATAGGTTAACTAGAACTATTCAAATTTTACGATTTTGCAGTTTTTTATTTCAAGAGTTCTTGGAATATTTTTTCTCATGTTTCAGAAATTATAGTTGATAAATTCGTTACTGAAACTATCCGTTCGAACGTTCAGTATTTAATTAAACGTTTTTGTTTTTTTTAATGGCTAACCGGAGACTGGCTGTCAGTTAGCAATTCGGATTTTTAATCGGAAACACGAGACATTCAAATAAATGACTTGCTGGTAGTTAGTCATTCAGACTGTCTGTAGCAAACTGAATGCCAGTTAGCTTTTTGATTTCGGAGAAAACGTATAGGCTGGTTTTTCTTCAATGGACAAATACTCAGTTATAGATAGATCGTTATAAGATGAATATTAATTTGCTGGAAAGAAGACTAAATTATAAGTGTAAAAGAGCGAATAAGAACAATAAACAATTCTGGAGATGTTTGTTCATAACTGAACGATAAAAGCAATGGAAATTGAATGTGGAATTAAGAAAGGGAACCATCTTTACTTAATCAGTCAAACATATTAAAACTTTAAAAATTATTTTGATAATGCATTTTCACCCAATGACTTTTTGTTTAGTTTATTTTACAAGATTACTTAATGGATATTGAAATAATTGTATTAAGATCAAAATATCACAAGTTTTAAGAAAGGGACGCTAATAATAAAGAACACACCTTTAAGTTTTTCTCAATAATCGCTGCAGTCACCATCTAAACAGGGCCTTTAGTTTATATGCTTGATTAGATAAAGACTTGATGGATGGTACAGGGGTAATAGGAATAGGTAAAATATTGATCCAAGCTTCACCAAAACCCGCACTCTACAGGGTGGCCCGTAATTCCCTACCCATCCATATATCTTATGTATCTAGTGCATCTTTGTGCTGTTCTTCATTCTCGCTGCATAATAGTATACGACGCCATGTTCCGTGAGACATTTTCCTCAACATGGGTTTACATCTGCCATATTTCTCTGAAAAAAGAAATTTATAATACATGCGTAATTGAATATAACATAGCATATGGATGGGTAGGAACTTACGGGCCACCGTATATATAAAAATAATTATTCGCCAATAAAGTTTAGATAATATTGGTAAGTCTCATTTCTTTTTCAAAAGAATTAAATTTATTGTTAAAGAGGGCGCCTAACTATTTTTATTTTGAAAATCACGCAGGGATCGCTTTTTGGGGCAAGCAGACTTACAGAGAGGTATTTGGTAATATCACTATTATCCATTGACTTTCATTAATTTATTTTATTTACCCAAACTGCTATCCATTAGGCTAGTCATCGACTTGTTAGAGCTAACTAAAAAACCATAGAATCGATAGGAGAAGATCATATTTGTAATTCTACGAACTTTCGAGTGAAAGTAAACTGGTTGTTTTCGAATTCGTACAAAGCTACACAAAGTCCATCTACGCTAGCCGTCCCTAATTTAGCAGTGTAAGACTAGAGGGAAGGCAGCTAATCATCACCAGCTTTTACCGACGAATTTTAGGATTGAGTGTAACTTTGTAACATCCCCACGCCTGGTTGAGCTAGCATGTTTGGTGTGACGACGGTTCGAACCCGCGACCCTTGGCGAGTGCCCTAATAATTTGGCCATGCCGGGCGTATGTGAAAGTAAATAATCTAAGAATGTTAAATTATATAATATAAACTACGTATACCATGTTCCTTTTTTTGGAATTTTGATACTTTTAAGTTTTTACCCAGTGTTTGGCACAGATAGCCAAGTTACTTTGCGGCATAAAACGCCAAACCCATCCGTTCATATGGTATTCAAATGATACAATGAAAGTAAACACATGTACTCAGTATTCACGAGCTATCTTTTGAAAATTATATCGCATCTCCTTGAAATTAAAATTACCTCGTACATTTTAAAATAAATATAAATTAATGAAAATTGCACATTTTACGTTTTGTAGACTAGGTACGTTTATCTAGTACGAAACGTTTCATCTCAAACCAACATCTACACGACAAAATGATGCTTGGTTTAACTCTTTCAAACTAGACAGAAAAATCTAAAGAGTGAAAAACCTTCCCTGATTTTTAAAGTGCATGCCATTATTTTTATCAGGATCTTATCAGACGAGGTGGCCCAGGCGATGCATTGGAAGACACCACACGCACAAATATCGGTCCCGAACATCAGCTGTTCATACTTCGCACGCAACACTTTATAAAACAGCCTCAATTTTGCCTGTAATGTACAGTTTCTTTTCTGATATGGGAAAGGGCTGCCGAATGGCCAGTTTCCCATTATAGTGATATACATAGCTGTTTGTTGTCATGAATATAATTACATTATCAGTGTATATCTAAAAGTATAAGTACTGATTTTCAATAACCGTTATGCTAACTGGGATATCTTTTTCCCGCTTGTCCTAAGCTTGTTGCTAAGCGAAGGCATTGAAATGACCGGTAAGGTCTCTTGTTTTCTGCCTTTCATTCCGTTCCTTTCACATTTTCTGGAAAAAAAATTGTGTTAGTTATTACAAAACAACTGTGATATATTTTTAAATGCTTTAGAAGTGTAAGACTGCTGTATTTTTTAGTTAAGAACATTATGTTAAAACAATTATTTGACGACAGAGTAGGGCTATTATTTTAATAATCAACACAAAATATCTTGCTCAAAATTATTAAAGTGAAGATTCCAATAACATAGTATCTATACACTGCTGGCCAAAATCTTAAGGCTGATGAACATAAGACAAAATACGCATTTTGTGTTGTTAGACTCAACCACTTATTTGAGTAGAGCTTTGAAAGATGAAAATAAGAAAAGGGAAAATAAAAATAATAAACTTTTTAGCATTTAATTGGGAAAATGTGAACACTGAAATTAGCCTTTATATTAGCTGATCAAAAGTTTAAGACCATACTGAAACTAAGCGTTAATCGGTAAACACCTAACGAAATTTAGCCATTTGTGTTCAAGCATTAGCATTTTCAACATCTCCCACTGACATCTCCTGTGTTACATTGGGTAAAAGCATTGCTAAGGCTAAAAAGTTAACAGAATTTGAACGTGGCAGAACTGTCAAGCTGCAAAAGCAAGGTTTCTCTGAACGTATCATCGCTGGTGAGATTGGGCTTAGAAAAATTGCTGTTGCAAATTTCTTAAAAGACCCTGAGGGATATGAAACGAGAACTTGAAGTGGTAAGCCAAAGAAAATTTTGGTGGCGTTGAGCAGGAGGATTCGACGGGTTATCCGGCAAGACGCCAGCCGGATGCAGAACAATAAGACGGCATCTACGAGAAAAAGGCTTTAAAAACCGTAAACGTCTTCAAGGGCCATGCTTTCTTTCACACCACAAAACAATTCGGTTAAACTTTGCTGAAAAGCACCAAACAAGAGACGTAGAAAAGTGGACGAACGTTTTGTTCTCTGATGAGAACAAATTAATCTGAATGGTCCATGTGGTTTCCAACGTTACTGGCACGATAAGGATGTCCTCACAGGAGGCATTGTCTATACGACACAATTGAAGAGGTTCCATCATGATCTGAGGTGCTTTCTCCTTCCATGGAACAATGGGGCTTCACGTTATACAGGGGCGTCAAACAGCAGCTAGCTACATTGGCATATTGGAAAGAGCATTCTTATTGACTGAAGGCTCTCGCTTGTGTGGATATGAATGGGTCTTTCAGCAGGGCAGTGCTGCAATCCACAATTCTCGCAGGGCAAAGGACTTTTTCCATGGCGAATAACGTGATTCTTTTAGACCATCTAGCGTGTTCGTCCAAACTGAACCCCTTTGAAAATGTTTGGGGGTGGATGGCAAGGGAAGTCTATAGAAATGGACATCAATTCCAAACATCTTCGTGAAGCCATCTTCACCACTTGGAATAACATTCCAGCCAGCCTTCTGCAAACGTTTATATCGATCATGCCAAAGTGAATGTTCGTAGTTATTCGCAATGACGGCTGTGCAACTCACCACTGAGACCTGTTGATGGGCATTTCCTTCCCTGTTTAGGACTTCTTTTTGGTATGGTCTTAAACTTTTGACCAGCTAGTATTTAGGGTAATTTCATACTGTTTATATTTTCCCTATTAAATGCTAAAAAGTTTTATATTTTTATTTACCAATTTTTTGTTGTCATCTTTCAAAGCTCTACTTAAATAAGTGTTAAATCTAACAACACAAAATTCTTATCATTTCTTTATGTTCATTGGCCTTAAGATTTTGGCCAGCAGTGTATTTAATACCAGTGATATAGAATCGTATTTTGACTAAATGCGCCCCTAGCTAGTACAGCGGTATGTCTATAGGTTTACAACGCTAAAATCAGGGGTTCGATTCCTCTTGGTGGGCTTAGCAGATAGCCCCCCGTGGCTTTGCTATAAGAAAATGCAAACAAACAAGACTAAATGCGATTTACCTGTAATTAATGGCCTGGCATGGGCAAGTGGTTAAGGCACCCGACACGTAATCTAAGGGTCGCAGGTTCGAATTCCCGTCACACCAAACATGCACGCCCTTTCAGCCGCAGGAGCGTTATAATGTGACGGTCAATCCCACTATTCGTTGGTAAAAGAGTAGCCCGAGAGCTGGCGGTGGGTGGTGATGACTAGCTGCCTTCCCTCTAATCGTACGCTGCTAACTTAGGGATGGCTAGTGTAGATAGCCCTCGTGCATCTTTGCGCGAAATTCATCACAATCCAAAACCAAACCTGTAATATATACCAACTACTTGCTTTCGACTTTAACGTGTAGTATACAGAAAGGTACATACGATATATTAAAATGATTTTGGATCCTCACTTTGCCATTGCAGTCAATGTTATCATGCTCTGTCATGTTCTTTCTGAAATATCATTATTTTTGAAAGTAGCTCTGCATTATAGTTTCCATTTCGAAAGACTTCGACGTAAGGCTTTTATATATAAAGCACTACATATTTCCTGAGTTCTTTCTATAATCCATCTAGTTTAAAAGGAAAACTGTTTCCCAGCGCCACTTCAACAGATTAATCGTAAAGAAACCCATAGGCATTGCGACTGTTGATTCGACTGGTATTATTTCACGAAAAATAGCATGGATACTCATCTCCCTGTCCAGTTACTTGAAGTATACAGCAGTTATACATAATGTAGCGCTTAGAGTTAAGAGTTCAAATCCCTGACACACCACACATGCTCCCCCTTTCAGCTGTGGGAGCGTTATAATGTGACGGTCAATCCAATTATTCGTTGGTAAAGGGGTAGCCCAAGAGTTGACAGTAAGTGGTGATGACTAGCTGCCTTCCCTCTAGTCCCATACTGCCAAAGTAGGGACAGTTATCATAGATAGCCCTCGTGTAGTTTTGCACAAAATTCACAAACAAACTGGAAGCCTAAATCTTTGTCAATTCACACAATTTCGACTTCACTTTCCTGCAAAGGAACCATAATATTAATTTGACTGTATGAAAAGCTTAGCTAATCTATCTGCCCTCCTGATCTTTATTTTTTCCTGAAATGGCGTCAAATGATAATGATGAAATATTACGCAAAAATTATGCAACGTATCCTGTGCCAATTTTGGAATTCTTTTTATCCATTGCCTTGTATCAAATGACCCAAGTGTTATTACATTTACACATACTTTTCATTTGAATGTCAGAGCATAGTTCCATTTTTCTAACATATGCACCATTCATACAGTTTTCTACAACTGGTCTTTCTTTTTCCTAGATATGTCATGAAAGGAATTTGTTTGCAAGTGACTTATGTTGATTTTTCAGGCAGTAATCTTTCTTGATTATGTTGCATACTGTTGCCTAGGTCAGATGGTTAGTTTTGACATTGAACTTTGTATTTGTAGTATTACATATAATATTATAATTTCGAACATTTTGAAACTGAGTGAAATAATAATGATAATTTAAATTTAGAATATAAATGTCAATGTATAACTAGTCTATGGTAATTGTCAGTGAGATTGATATACGCAATTTTCTTTTTTAATATAAATGTATATTGATGTACAAACATTAACACAATTTAAAATAATGGTTATTACAAATAATGATTTATATACAAAAGCCTTACAAATTATATTGAGTCTTTTATCTGGTCTGGAACGTTCTTGATATTTTACTGAGGGTTCAGGAGGGTGAGCGAATTAATTTTGTATTAATGTTTGTACAATTCATTTAAAATGGAACTAGCTAGCTCTATATTCTTCGCCAGCCACAGCCAGAGTTTTCTAACGCTGAAGTTATATAAGGTTTTCTTTAAAATACTTATGTCTTATGTGAATTCTTTGAAGTTAATTGGTTTGTAATGTTTGAACTTTCTAAACGTTCTTGGTCAAATATCTGAAACTTTCCGATTAATTAACGTTATAGTGTATACTGTCTCTTGATGCATGAGGAGAGTTTCCAGACAGTTGCGTAAAAACTTATATTGCTGATTCTTGCGCTCGAGAATTTTCTTCAATTTTAGTGGATAGGCGAAAATATCGCAATGCAGATTTAACAGTTTAAGTTAGGTACATTTCTAAATGTACACTTATTTATGTTAATGTCGCTGTTTGTTTAAGTTAAATTTATTATAAGCAAATAAGTTTGTGTCTACTATTGGGTAAGTAACAACTTGTTGGAGGTCTCTTTCGATGGTCTTGATGCCACAGTCTGATTGGTATTATTTTGTTTTGACAATGTTATTATAAAAGTTGGTTTTGAATTTCGCCCAAAGTTACACGATGGTTTTCTGCCCTAGCCGTCCCTAATTTTGCAGTGTAAGACTAGAGGAACGACACCTAGTCATCACCACGCACGGCCAACTCTTGGGCTACTCTTTTACTAACGAATAGTGAGATTAACCGTAAAATTATAATGCCCACACGACTGAAAGGGCAAACATGTTTGGTGCGACGGGGAGTCGAACCCTTTAACTTACCTGGCCATACCGGACCTGTTATTATAAAAGCGACCAATATTTATATTTGATGGCATCATACTAGACATGAAATGTCAAACAGTGTCAAGGTTTGGTTCTGATACATGTCATTCCATTGCGACTTCATGATGGTTGTGGTTGTTACGTGACTCAATGATTTGTATAATGAAAATAATTTTAATGTAACATATTCAATCTTCAGTACCAAGTACATTGCACAGTTTTAAGTTTATATTAGAAATGCTTATTATATTAATTAATTATTGAAGCAATGTTAGTTTTATAGTTTAAACTGTCTTGCATACCGGCAGTTCATGTTGCTAATCATGAAGATTTATTCCATCTTTCTGTTATATACACTAAGTATTTCTTCTTTCCATAGTTTAAGGTTTCTCTGAACTGTAGGCTTTCCATGATTTACATAATTCGTCCTTACAAAATTAAAAAGTAAGAATAATATTAATATTAACGAAATATGTACGGTAAACACTTTTTTGTTTGAGTTTGAGTGTACTGTACAAACTAGAGCTTACTGTGGGTCAGGAATAGGTAGCAACGTGCAACATTATAGTTTAATGAAGTTTGTTTGCTGATTACTTTTTAGTTTACAGATGTATTGAATGGACATCTGGATAATTACTGATTTGGCTCAACGTATAACAAAAACATTTCAAAGAGAACATTCCCTGTATTCTCTTTCAGTTAAACATTTCTTTCACTAAAGAGTTGATTCACAGTAAGCAATACTCAGAAACGTCAATGTTATTGGATCTATCTTCCATCCATTGTAGTATATTGGAATTATTTTATGAGAAATCTCACAAAGTATAGAAAATTATCCCTGAGACAAATGTTGTACAAACAACTAGTTTTATTGCCCTCTTGTAATTCGTCATTCCTCAGACAGGATTGACACCTTTCATTATGTTATTTTTCTATAATTATAATCAGAATTTCTGTGCCAACATTTTTCAAAAAGAAATGTGTCTGACCAAAGGGATGTTGTAACTCTATAAATATATATGTTTTAAAAAATAATCGATTTTCTTTGAGACTTAGTAACTGCTCTCAACCCGTACATCATTTGTTTCTGATATGTCTTCCATTTGTTGATCTCATATATCCAATTGAAGTGGTGACTTTATAATTTATCTTACAGTTTATTTCATTTATTTTCAGGATTTCTGTTCCATACCTGTTTCTGTTGTAACACATCTTGTTTCTCGGTTACTAATATTTAAAATGTATTTTTTGGCTTTTGTGAATAATATGCCAACACAGAGGTTGTTAGAGGTTCAATTTAAGCTGTCCAATATCTTGTTTTTGGTTTACTGCTGTGCAATACAGTATAAACTGGACGATTCCCTTATTTTTAAAACGAGAATGGAGTTTCTGAGAAATTGAATTACTCGAAGATGCATAACTAGGAAAAACAGACCTTTCGGATCTGGAGACAAAGCTCTTTGTCTGATGATTTTATATCTTCTCTAACAGATGGAAGAAGACTGCAAGGGGATATGAAAAGTATTTGAAGATAATACATCTTTTTATAGATGTAAACTATGTATCTTATCAAGGGACCATAAAGTAGGCAATTTATCAGCTAGAGAGGTATTTAATACTGATGTATGACAGAGAATTCATGTATAAACGTGTAAATGAGGCTTACAAGAAATTCCTCAGAAAGCAGAAGCAGACCAATTAATACAAAACCCTGCAACCGGTGTAGCTTTACTTTAATACAACAGAACAGATGCGCACTGAAGAAATAAGAAATTCTGCAAATTCTTTCTCTAACTTTTATTTCTTTGTTTTTAAATTTCAGGCAAAGATACACGAGAGCTATCTGTGCTAGCTATCCCTAATTTAGCAGTGTAACATTAGAGGAAAGGAAGTTAGTCATCACCACCCACCGCCAACTCTTGGACTACTCTTTTACCAACGAATAGTGGGATTAAACGTCACATTATAACATCCCCACGGCTTAAAGGGCGAGCATGTTTGGTGTGATGGGAATTCGAACTCATGATCCTCGGATTACGAGTCGAGTGCTTTAACCCACCTGGCCATGCCGGGCAATACTTGTATTACATAGAGTGACAACAATATTTGATTATTCTTTCGTTGCTAAGCAATATGACGTAAAAGCCAGTGTTGGGAAGCATTATTACTAAAATGCACTGACTTGTCTGCATATTTGATGTAGTAATATAAGGGAGTAACTTATTTTCTATGTGGTATTTTGCTTGCTTGACTTATAAAAAGATACGCATGTCCACACACACATGGACAAGTAGTAATAATCATGTTTACACCCACAGGGTTAGCTTAGTAGGAGTATAAAAGTTTAGATTTGTAGGTTCTTTCCTCTTGGAGCTACGGCGGTATAACCCGTTCATTTTCATCATTCTACTGGATTAATACAAACGTGGGCTACAACCTGCCATAAACAGCTCAAATAGACACAAGCTACTGGTTGCAACCTCCACGTGACATTTATTAAAAAATAAAGATACGGGACGAACAGAAAACGTAACTATCGATTGCTTTGATAAATAAACTGTCTCTTGATGGGCTTCATTTCATTTTTGTAAAATTATAATACTAGAATATTTAGTCTTTAAATTCAATGTGTTTTTCCAGACTAAATGGTTTCTATCCCATTAATCCAGTTGTAAATGTGAAGGATAATAATGGTAAATTAGCTTTGATACCTATGACAGGTACGGCACAGATGACCCATTGTGGAGCTCTGCGCTTAAACAATAAAACAAAGACGCACAATGAGTTCTTCTCATTGTAACATTTATCAAATGATAACGATTCTGTTTGTTTTAGAACAAAGAAACATTGCACTATCTGCTGTGTCCATCGCGGCGAATCGAATCCAGAATGTTAGTGTTTTAACCCAGCAGACTTACAACTGTCCTACCAGAGTAAAACATTTTGTTTAATTGTTGCTAACCATCAAGATAAACGATTAGCAGCACCCATGATAAGAATCTAATACACAATTTTATCGTTATAAACCCTCAGACATACTGCTGACTCACAGGGGTCTAAGGTTATGAATGTCTGTGATATATGTTCATGTGTCGCTATTTACCTTGAATCAGGATTTTTAACTTTTACAGCTTATTAATCTTATAAATCATTTTTTTTTCGTATTTAATCACGTCATAATGACAAGTTTATTTTAACTTTTCATGAGATTATTACCTGTTACAAATTAAGAAGAAACGTGGTGCCCAGCGCATACTTGTGGTTAGTGTACTAGTCTAAAGTTCTGAATGTTTAAGCTTTACGTCATCTTTGACGTAAAGAAAACACTCTAGGACTATGGATGAGTTATAAGAAAGACAGTCAAATCTCACTGTTTGATTAGAATAGCCAAGGACTTGATGGTAGTGGGCTTTGCTCCTGTAGTCCATCAGTTTGGGATCACGGATGGCTAGCACAGGTAACTTAGTTCGATTATTCGAAATGTATCGAATCACAAGAAACTAACAGCAGTTACCTTTGTCTGTATATAGCAAAACAGAATTTTCTGATGAGGTAAACTTCACTTCGATCTACTTAGATAAAGTGAACACTGTATTATTTCAAGTGAGGTAAGATAAAATTATTATTAGGCCATTCCAAGTGCCATATCAAGTGATGAGATACAGAATATGAGTATGTTCGTGGATCCAGAAAGATATACAAAAATTAGAATAATGAGTACTTAATCTGGTCAACTATTTAAAACTGTTAAAAAGATTAGAAGTGGTCCTTGGACTAGGAAAATTGAATCGTGATTTTATATCCAAAGTGATACAAATTTGAAATTAGTATACAAGAAATTAAGTGTAGAAATTCCAGTTGTACTCGATTTAGAATATCATTTTAAAAAAAGAAATAATGAGTGAAAACCGATCCATGATTCAATTCTTCTAGTGTTGGTATTTTCAATATGAACATCACGTTACGTGCGCATATAATAATCAAACAATACAAAAACCTACTAGATTCTGGTACAGCTGCTCCTAATTTTGAACTGCTTGCCAAAAGGGAGGAAACCAGCACCGGTATTCGGGGCATGAAGGATCTGTACAGCTGTGAACCGAATAACAGAAGTGACTGTCACTTTAAACACACCAAGATCTGTATACGTAAAGTATTATCAACGATATCATGGTGTAAACGTTGGATTATTTTCATTCGTAAATAAGTGTAATGAAAAGACATAATTTTAGCTAGCAAGTAATGTATTATGTCATGATTGATGACGTACTTGATAACAATAAATTATATATAATTTGATATTTGGAGCAATAGTTGGTACAAACTCAGAAAGAAAGAAAAACATTCCGAGAGGAGAATTAAAGTTACAAACACCTATATAAAAAGTCCAGCCATTTTCTTAAATGCATCACAACATTTTATTTCTTATGGCTACGATATATCAGTACATATTGTCAAATTATGAAGTTACAGGAAACATTTAATAGTTCTTCTCATTGTAACATTTATCGAACGATAATGATTCTGTTTGTTTTAAAGCAAAACAACATTATGCTATCTGCTGTGTTCTTCCAGAATTTTAGTATTTTAAGCTAGCAGACTTACAAATGTTACTCTTGCATTGTCACTGGGAGCGAACTGACGCGCTGGATATTTTAATAGTTGCCAAAGTTTCTTACACAACCGAAGACTCAAGAAAGTTTCATTTGTGCCTCCAGTTAGTTTGAAGTCAGAATGTTTAAAAACTCTATGGTTAGAACCTATCCTGTTTACTAAGATCGTGAGCACATGTGCAGCAGTTTGCTGGAAAACGTTGCTTGAGCACTTCGTGACACTTCGCTATAATTCTGTTGACTCTTTAAGTCTTAAAAGTTATACTTGAATTTTTACACATCTTTGAAAGTATCTGTAATTTAGTTTGCTTAAGTGCAAATGAAACTGCATTTTGTAGTAAGCTACTACGTTATATGAAACACTATTTATACATAGAAATTACACAAAATACAATTAGGTATATGGAGAATAATAAAAACATAAAGTTGTTGAGGGAAAACCCTCCAACATGAAGCTCGCTCGAACAACTGTTCACTGACAAGGTTTTTGTCAAGCACTATTACAGAGTATGGCTTCCTTCCCTATTTTTTATTTAGTAATCCTCATATGTATGTATATATATATATATATATATATACAGTTATTTCTAAAATCCAAAGCATTTTAGTCATTTTCTTGTACATTGAAGGAAAATTCGCTTATCTGTTGGTTGACTACAAAACACGTTGTTACCAAGCGCTTCTACTGTAAACATTAGCCTTTACATCAGGTTAATGTTAAACAACCGTTAAACAATAGTCATATTAATAAGTGCGTGTGCTATATATACAAGCTCTCATAAAATGTTATTTTAGCTAACTATTGAAAAGTATATTGTACTAAGTGTATTTATTATAGATATAAGCATTCTCAAAATATTAAACTACCTTTAAACAATATTTAAATTTCCAAGAACATGTACCACCACAAAATGTTACTGTTACAATACAATAGCTATATATACCTAACATTCTAAATATTAACTCTTACAAAATGTTATTTTTACACAAGTGTTGAACAGTAGCTGTACTTCGAAATACATGCAATTATAAATATAAAATCTGATTAAATATTACTGTTTTACTGCTACTAAACAAAAGTTAATTACAAAGTACGTGCAGTGAAGGAATAAATTGTCAAAAATGTTACTGTTCCAATACCACTGAACAATAACTATATTACTGATTACATGTGGTATAAATATAAACCTTCACAAAATGTTACTGTTCCAATACCACTGAACAATAGCTATATTACTGATTACATGTGGTATAAATATAAACCTTCACAAAATGTTGCTGTTACACAACCATTGAAAATTAACATTTTATGTACATGTATTGTAATAGCTATGTTACCAAGTACATGTAGATATAAACCCTTACAAAATGTTACTGTTCCAATACCACTGAACAATAGCTATATTACTGATTACATGTGGTATAAATATAAACCTTCACAAAATGTTGCTGTTACACAACCATTAAAAATTAACATTTTATGTACATGTATTGTAATAGCTATGTTACCAAGTACATGTAGATATAAACCCTTACAAAATGTTACTGTTCCAATACCACTGAACAATAGCTATATTACTGATTACATGTGGTATAAATATAAACCTTCACAAAATGTTGCTGTTACACAACCATTAAAAATTAACATTTTATGTACATGTATTGTAATAGCTATGTTACCAAGTACATGTAGATATAAACCCTTACAAAATGTTACTGTTCCAATACCACTGAACAATAGCTATATTACTGATTACATGTGGTATAAATATAAACCTTCACAAAATGTTGCTGTTACACAACCATTAAAAATTAACATTTTATGTACATGTATTGTAATAGCTATGTTACCAAGTACATGTAGATATAAACCCTTACAAAATGTTACTGTTACAATATTATTGAATCCAATATATTTATAGCTACACTTGTGTTTGACAAATAGCTACATTACTAACTACATGTATTGTCAACAGAAACGACACAAAATGTTACAGTTACACTTGTGTTTGATAATACCTATATTACAAGCTACGCGTACTGTCAACAGAAACCACACAAAATGGTACAGTTACACTTTTGTTTGACAATAGCTATATTATCAAATACTTGAATTCTCAACAGAAACCACAAAAAATGTTACAGTTACACTTGTATTTGACAATACCTATATTACAAGCTACACGTACTGTCAATAAAAACCACACAAAATGGTACTGTTACACTTGTGTTTGACAATAGCTATATTACAAACTACATGTATTGTCAACAGAAACCACACAAAATGTTAGTTACACTTGTGTTTGACAATAACTATATTACAAACTACATTTATTGTCAACAGAAACAGCACAAAATGTTACAATTACACTTGTGTTTGACAATACCTATATTACAAGCTACACGTACTGTCAATAAAAACTACATAAAATGTTACAGTTACACATAGAATCTTGAAGACGCTTCAGAGGAGCGTTCTGACCTTCTATTACATTCCAGGAACCGCAGACAACTTACTGTTTACTTTTATGAGAAAATATCTAAGAAACTCAGCTGTTCCAGTTATTTCTAAAGCGCTACTGGTAGTTATTCTTAAAAACGGCAAAGTTAATTGTGTGCTTTCTCTATAGAAATAATTTTAAGTTGGTTGGTACTTTGATGTTTACAACTTTTTTTAGGACACATAACTTAAGTTGTTTGACTTTGTAAAACACGTCTTTTAGGTTGTTTTGTGAAATAGGGATTATGTTTACAATTTGTAAGTTAAATCAAGTTTCACGTGGACTTTCTTTATACAACACCAGAAAATTGTTGAGAAACTGTTAACAAGGACTTCACTTTCCGAAATAAATTAACAAAATCATCTTTTATAATTCGTCGAAACAATCGACTACTGAAATTGTAAAGAAGGAAATTGATAGCGAAATTAGTGTAAAACAGCAACATTGACCATTGGTGAAAAACGAAGATATTTTGAGACAAGTCGCTCTCTCTCAGGAGGATAACGGATACGTACACTCTGTTGGTATAGCTGGGAATGTTAAGTATAACAAAAACTGATGAAATCAGCAGGATGATACGGGTAACCTTTACTTGGTTGATGTCAGCAAAAGACGAGTGTCTGGAAGATTCGCTGATTTGAGATACGCCTGCACAATAAAGATAAGAAGGTTAATAGTGACTGTATATTACTGGTAACAATACATTCCGAAGCTGGTAAACAATGCCAATATTAACCTGTTCGTAATTTTTCCTTCCATATGCAAAATTAAATTCCTCTAAAATAAATTCACCTGCCTATATACATGGACAACCAAACTAAAGATAAAAACGGTCAAGTAAGTGAAGCATTACTTTCTTCAATGTCTTCTGTGTATAGCAGTGCACTATGATTATATTATCTAAGACAACGAAAGAAACCTTTCAATAGCTAACAAAATTCTTTGCGATGTGCAAATTATCAATCGAAACACATATATATGTATTAAGCTTGTAGTTCTCTTTACAATATGTTTCTTTATCGCTGTTTTATTTACACTATTAACACAAGATTTATTTAATAAGCTTACTTGTTTTCTGAAGGGAAAAAGACTGTCGAAAAGTTGCCTCTTTAGCTTCCTTGTGATCAACATGAAACGTGTACAGAATATAACCAATCATAAAATTCATCGATACAATCAGGATAACTGGAATCAGCAGGGTGAGAATCATGTCCACAAAATTTGTATATATCCACAAACTAGAAATGAACAAAGACAAGCATGAGTCGAATGCACTTTTTGTAATTGTTTACTAGCAATATTTTATGTTTTGATCATGTTGGTCGAAACACGGACTTGAGGTCCTACCCTAGTATGTACCCTAAGCCATGTTTTTTCTTCACGTTGGCTTTTCATAAAATACTAAAAACATAACTATGTTTCTACTCTAAGCAACTCAGTTTTTGTTGATCTCTCATCTCTCTAAAGTCCTGAAACCTCACCAAGTGTGTAATTTAATATCCTGATTTTTCATTGTCTGACTTCAGTTTCCTTGCTCTTCAAGTACTTGAATGTAGGAATTTACTTTTACGTCGTTTTAAAGTTTATTTCTTAAGTACAAATATAGATAAAAAAACTCGCTTCTTACTTTACAGAAAAGAACTCAACATCATAAAGCATACGGATGTAAAGTATATTACAAATATCTCGTTATTAAAACTGAATATCAGTGTGGATACATAACAGATTCTTGCATTGTGGGTACATCATTATCAAGCTTATTCTATTGTAAATATGTTATTGTTAAACGGGTATTGTAGTGAGAACATTATTGTCAAGCTGGCTTTGTTGTTGCTACATTATGATCAAGGTGCTGTTGTTGTGAGTACATTATTGTGAAACTGGAATTGTTGTGAGTACATCATAGTAAAGTTGTTATCGTTCTTGTTACATCATTGTCAAGGTGTTATTGTTGTGAATACATAACACTACACAACAAAGTTTTTGCTTCTTGAATATTGTTGGGTGTTCCTTATAGATTTTTGGCTGCTGATCACGAAAATCACATTCAAATTTGCCCATCACGTACCGTTTCATCGAAATATTGGTTTCACCAGAACATTGCTACAATGGAAAAAACGATATCAGGGCAACTGGAATCCGTCAATGCTTGCTGACTACTGCTGGTCACTGCAACGTGATGCACCGGACATTAAATACAAACGAAAATCAGGAGCAAAACACTTTTAATTATGTTGAACTTAACAGCGTACTAGAAACATAAACGCAATTACACACATTATTGCCGATAAACAGTTAATTGTCTATTTCTCAGAATTCCTACATTTGTGCATACTCACCAGATATCTGTCACAATCAGCAAAAACTTTTCAGGAAGCAAAACTTTTTAAAAATATCGTTGTGAGTACATTATTATCAAGCTGGTATTATTTTCAGTACAATAATGTGCTCACATTATTGTCAAGTTGTTGTTGCGGTAACTACATTATTGTAAGGCTGGTATTGCTGTGAGTACATTATTGCTCAGTAGTTACTGTTGTTGTAACATCAATGTAAATCTGTCCTACTCAGTTTTAATATTCTCGAATACTCGAATCTAAAAACTGAGATAATCATCTTATAATATAACAACAGACAAACTGATAAAAATACGTTTTGCGCAAGCGCATAATTTCAACTCACCACACTATTTAATGGAATCTTATTTTTAAACTTTCAGATCAAAATGATAAGGCTAAAGATTATACTGATATCAGGAAGTGTTTAAAAAAGTTAACACACGTATAAGTTATGTAGACGAAACCAAGTACATATCATGTGATATAAAGCGCATGTTTGAAAATCGTTAAATGTGTTTCACTTCCGCCAAAGAACCATTAGCTTAAAATCTATGGAACTCCAATGATTTACCAAGGTATTTTAGCTAGTGATGAAAATATAAACAAAAATTTATATATTTGTTAACATTACTGTGTAGTTGACGACTCCCGTTTTCCTCGAATACTTTTAGAGAGTGTTATGTTTGAAAATAAAACCAGTAGGTCACCTTAGCTTTTATGTTTCTAAGATGGAGAACAGTTCTTAAAGCACACGTTCATTATGTAAGAATTAGTCATATTTAAGATTTACTTTCTAAACTTTCCTTCCGTGAATATGAAAAGACTTGATTAGTGTGACCTTACTCAAGTAGGAAGATGAATATGGATTTGTCAAATTGTATGTGCTTTAATGAAAACGATTTTATGTGTGTTGCAAGTCAATTTGTTAACGGCCTTTCGTAGACGAGTAAACAATGTGGTGAATCATTCATTCCGCTATGGCTTATTCTCTGCATTAAATGACAAAATGAATCAGTAGAAAGCTTGAAGGCTTACACCGATAAAAGTTTTGCTCAGTACCTGAGGTGGAAAGAGTGTAATAGCTTGATGTATTATATTGAGCTTATAAACGAAAGCAAATTAAGCTTTAATTGATCAAAATTAGTTGAAAATTACAGCAACTAACTCCGCCGAAAACTCTGAACGATATATTTGGGATTTTTGGCTAAAGTTAAAGAGAAAAATGTCAAGAAGATAAAATTATGAACATTTTGAAAGCTCCATAGTTAGCTCCATTTTATGATAGTAGGTGATAAGAAAGCTCAAGAATAAAAGAAATAACTTTTATATTTCCTCGATCTATTTTACTACAAAGTGCATGTACTACATGTATATATGTGAGTTTGACATGAAATAGACATTACGAGGTCGTAATGTATAATTATTTGATATTTTAGAAATATGTAAAAACATAAAAAACATCATAGCCTTCTATATATGCTATATTTTTTGTACAAGTTTTAATATTTGCCATTTACAAGTTTTTGTTGTTTATGGATTTTATATAAAATGTACGTATGTTTACATTAACGTGTGGAATATTTTTATGCGGGCACCTGGTACCGTATAGCCAGGTGGTTAAGGCGCGTGACTCGTAAATTTAAGGGGCGCAGGTTCAAATCCGTGTCGCGCCAAACATGCTCACCCTCCCAGCCGTGGGGGCGTTATAATGTTACGGTCAATCCCACTATTCGTTGGTAAAAGAGTAGCCCAAGAGTTGGCGGTGGGTGGAGAGGAATAGCTGCCTTCCCTTTAGTCTTATACTGCTAAATTAGGGCCGGCTAGCACAGATAGCCCTCGAGTAGCTTTGTGCGAATTAAAAAAAAATTATATATATATATATTTCGACTTTATTAAATATTTATGTTTTATGTATAGTGTACTGTAACTGGCTGATTATCTGAGTTAAATCTGCAAAAGGGGTGTCCAACCTATCGAAATATAAATAAATATATGTGATATTTCGAATATGATCGTGCTTATAATATTTTAATATATATATTTATTAAAAGAAAACTAATTTTTAAGTTGCAATTTGGACTCAAGTTTTGGAGTAAATAAGGAAGAAAGAATCTAGAGTAAACATATTTGATGGACATTTTAGATTGGTTAGTTTATTAGTTTGATCAATATTCAATTTCAGATGTATCATTTTTATGTTTTCGTGATAGTTAATTGTACATTCAGTTTATGGGCGAGATATGTTGTTACGAAACAAGTCACATGCCAAAGCTACATCAACTATCAAACCAGGATAGAATTACTGTATGACATTTGTGGTGTTTGTTTCATGTTTTGTTGAAACATTTGAAAAATAATTAAGACTATCGTGAACTCAGCTTTCATATTATCATATCACGTTTTCTCTCCCGTTATCAAGTTTGACAATTAATAACATTAATTTTAGTGCTATTAGAAGTGTTACACAATTACCTTAAATGAAAACAAACAAACAAATTCACTCATAAAAGGAATTAATACTGAATTTAAAGAGCCACATTGGGCTGTCTGCTGAGTCCACTGAGGGAAATCGAACCTCTAATTTTAGCGTTATAGATCCGTAGAGTTATCGTACCAGCGGTAGATTAAATGGAAAGGCTAACGATATAATTACACATACAACAAAGACTGGACATTGAAAAATTATTCAGACAAGTTTTAAACGCTGTTTCAAGTTCTTGTTTCTCTCATTCATCAATGGACATGGTAACCACAGTGTGGTGCAAATACTGTATTATACATACTTCTAGTTTTTTGAAAATTCCAAAGGAACTACATAACAAATGTAGTGTTAAAATTAATAGGCCTAACAACAATGTACTTCTACTAGTATAATTAATCTAACACATCATTCATTGTGGATACTAGTTTTGAGAGTCATTAAAAAGCATTATAACATATAGGTGTATATACTAGAAAAAGTATTCGCGTTGCATTTATTATTTGATTGTATATGGCCAATCAGGAAAAGCACCCTTGCTACACATGTCTTCCGTTAAACGTCACGTTCGTTTAGTCCCGTGTTCACGTAGTTAAAAAAAAGAAGAAAACTTTTCATTCTCGAATCCTCTGCCCAGTCGCCTATTCATTTAAACTTGATTTTTAGGAAATCCACCTGAGTTTCTCTACCAAGTGTAATCGAAATCGACTACGCCAATTTCTCAGAAGTATTTGTAATGCCAATATACGAGGTAGCCAGACAGTTTGTTTGTTTTGAATTTCGCGCAAAGCTATTCAAGAGCTATCTGCGGTAGCCGTCCCTAATTTAGCAGTGTAAGACTAGAGGGAAGGCAACTAGTCATCACCACCCACCGCCAACTCTTGGGCTACTCTTTTACCAATGAATAGTGAATAGTGGGATTGATCGTAACATTATAACCCCCAACGACTGAAAGGGCGGGCATATTTGGTGCGACCGGGATTCGAACCCGCGACCCTCGGATTACGAGTTGAACGCCTTAACACGCTTGTCCATGCTGGGCCGATAACCAGCCAGACAGATAGATGGAGAGCAAAAGCGTACCCTACCACGCAGGGAAAAACACGACAGTGTGAGTTATTCGCCTTTCATGTCTATTGAAAAAAAGCGATCAGAGTTTATAAAGTAGGCACTAATAAAAAAAATTGAAGAGACCACAGTTCTCGAAGTGTTCGCCCGATTGTTTCTTTGAACTGATTCAACTAGTTTCTCACACAAACTTGTGACGTTAAGACACCAGACAGATAGATGGATAACTCTACTTTATGTATGTGTAGATAATTAGGTCCAAAGTAATAAAGTAATTAAGGTATGATAATAAGGAACTATGTAGGCTCTAAAGATTAACTTAATACTAAAATATAAAACTCTATTTTATATTTTTTGTAGAGAGGTTAATATATACGAGGTCTGTTAAAAAATACACGAACTGTTTGAATTGCGCGTCTGCAGTTGGTTCCAGGGGAATCCGCTTGGTGTTGCTAGGTTCGCACAAATCAGCTGATTACGACGCCATTTCCGATTGCATTTGTGTGTTAGCTACACGGTTTTAAGTGAAGAGCGATTTTTTTCGTTTGGCGGATTTCAGAATGAATGACCTGAAGGAGCAACGACTTGCTGTGAAATTTTGTGTTAAACTTGGAAAATCTGCGACTGAAACTTTTGCTATGTTAAACACAGCTTACGGTGATGTTGCTATGAAGCGTACGGCATGTTTCAAGTGTCATGAACGTTTTAAGGATGGTCGACAGTCCATTGAAGATGATGAGCGTCCTAGACGTCCTTCCACGTCAACTGACGACCCACACGTCGACAAAATCAACACTCTGGTGCGGGAAAATCGACGTCTGACTGTCAGGGAGCTCATTTGGATCTTGTTACGAGATTTTGACCGAAAAATTGAAGATGCACCGCGTTGCTGCGAAATTTGTGCCTCAGAACTCGTGAGTTTTTGGCCAAACACTCAATCACTGTTCTTCCCCACCCCCCTACTCACCTGACCTTGCTCCTTGCCTTTTTTTCTTGTTCCCTAAACTCAAAAGACCCTTGAAAGGAAGAAGATTTGAGACGATTCCCGAGATTAAGGCAAATGCGACGAAGGAGCTGGAGGACATTACAAAAGAATCGTACCAGGACTGTTTCAACAAGTGGAAATATCGTTGGGATAAGTGTGTGCGTTGGGGAGGAGAGTACTTTGAAGGGGTCCCAGACCTGTAACTTCTAAATAAAGTACATTTTGCTTTATGACGTCAGTCCGCGTATTTTTTGAACAGCTCTCGTATATTTACCTGTATCTGTGTTTATGATGGTCTCAATAATAATAGTAATAGTTACTGTAAGGTGAGGTTAGGCATATATATGTATATACTAAGCACATTATTATTACTTCAAGACAAATAGAATCAGGCTTATAACAACTATTTTTAATATTAATTTCAATCACAATACTAAGTACTAAAAAAAAGGATTATTTTACATGTAATATTATGATTCCTCTTATTTGAATCTTCTGTCGGTTCCTTCCCTAAAATTCACTTTGAAGTCACATTCAGTTTTACAAAGCTCCTTCCCAATCTAGTATATGTATATATATAAACAATCTTACCTTTCGTACTGTTGAAGAACGTCACACTGGAACATGTTTGTTCCCTCCATCCTTGTGATTCCAGCGAAAAGTATGATGTAAGAATTTAATAATGCGCTCATTAAAGCTGTCAGTGAAATAACTAGTCGTGCCCGAGAAGGATTTAACAGCCGGGGTCTTAGAAGCGGGAATTTTACAGCTAGAAACCGCTCCACGGTAAAAGACACGATTAACCATACGGACCAACAACTGAAGATACAAGACATGTACTGGACAAACTTGCAAACTGAATTGACGTTAAGAGCCTGTAAAAAGCAGAAGTGATTCATGCATGCGTTTTAGGTGAATGTAACTCCATTACATAAAGTTATTTTATACAGATTTAGCCGGAAAACTTTCGTTACAGTGAAAATGTAAGTTAACAAAAGTTTAAAGTTATATATTATCAAAGAGAAAGATGTGTATCGTACATAAAGAGTTTTAAACACGTGTTTAAGTGTACTAAAAGCATTGTCTTCAAACGATGTTTTACTAAATTATCGTTAGACGTAACGATAGTAAAATGAACCATCAACGATTCGTGAGCATAACGACATTTTTTTAAACGTGTAAAACATATTCCAGTAAAACATTGGTCTGTCTTCTTATCCGGAGGACACTGTATTATGCTATGTTGAATCACATAATACCTTCTTTACTTGAGAAGAGATATCTATACTTATAAATCGTTGTTGATGACCTTACTGTTGTTTCAGCTTAAGGTGCTGTACATAAGTTTAGACTTGGTAAATTGACAGAATTTATTAGTGATATTAATTTCCATACAATGGTGTTTGATTTAGCAGATATTGCAAAACACATCTAATCTGCAGTTCCCTATTATACAGGCTAATGTTTTCAGTTTTTATAAATCCTCGAAACGAAGTTGTTAGCTGATTATTAGATGAGATAACGGCTAACAAAAAGTGTTTACCTGTAACAATGTTGTTTGGGAAACCTGCATTGATACTTTAGGCTATTTTTAGAATTGTATTACAGCATGTTTTTTAACAACATTACTGTTTTATATAATGTCGAACATCTGAAGGTGGAACTTTAAATCAGATTACATATGATTACACTGTGTAACTACATTTTTGCTTTTTTCTTGTTCCTGGGCAGAAGGTGTTATTTTCCAATTGCTTATGCCTAAGGTAAATAGAAAATACCTATTTATCTCTTCATACTTTGCTTTTGTGACCTGGTAGCGTATAACGAAAACACCCTGGAAGACTAATTTGGGGCTGATATGTGAAAGTGATTTGCATTACAGTCGCAAATGTCGAAATACCATTCACTTCTAAAAATTTTTGTGTAACTTCAGTATAAACACATGTAAATCTTGATTTATATGTTGTTTTATTCACACCTTATGTAAATAAAAATGTGCAAATTTGTCCGTTTTTACAACGAAAATAGGTTAATTTCCAAATTTCATTACCCAGGTCACAAAAGCAAAGTTTGAAGGAAACAATAGCCATTTTCAGTACTTTTACAACATAAGTAATTAAAAAACAACTCATACTATCCAGGAACAAAATTTGCGTTACATTGTGTTATCACTGAAAAGAATACAATGTTAATATCAAATGTCAAACTTACCGGATATTGTTGGCTTTGAAAGTATGTAAGCAGAACCATAGACAAATAACCAAAGTCTGATATCGCTAAGCAGCCCAAATATTGACTGGATGGTCGCAGCTTCAGTCGACTGAAAAAGAATGCTTTGAAAGAAAGAATGTTACCTAACATTCCAAAAATGACGATAAACGGGACGTATATTATGTTGAAATATCTTAGAATTTTAATGCTCAGTTCATCGTGAAACAAAGGCCGCAATGAGTCAGAACTGTTTTCAGCGTTCGTCGTCTGGTTTCTCAAATAATCATGATCGTAGTTGTAAAATAACCACAAAGGGAGCGAACTGTTTAGCTCATCATAAGTGTTGTTTATAAAAGAGAGCAGCTCATTAAGAAAATCAGGCTGAGATAAGAGTTTGTTGGGTAAATCCATAACATCCTTGTGTTTCTTCATAACTGGAACTTGTAGAACGATATGGAAGAATAAGGCAATAGAAAATCAAACTATTTTTAAAGGTGTTTTTGTTAATTGACACAAAGCACACATATGCTTAGTGATGACGTATAATTTTAAAGTTACATGTTAGCCTTCTGATTGAAGCTGACCTCGGCACTGAAAAACAAAAACAACAAAAACTCAGCATTAAGTCTGGCATTTGATAGTGTTTTAGTCCTCTTTGTTATTAAATAAACATAATAATTAGCATTTATACACTCTTTTATTATCCGAGCAATCTATTCAGTAACAGACAAATTACTTCGTGCAATTCATTTGCAGGTTTTTCAATTAGGTTTTAACAAAACAACCTGTATTTACCAGTTTAAAGTTTAGAATAAAAAATACATAGGAAATGAAACATTTCTATTTATTACTGATGTTGAGAGAACACCATATGGCTCAGTCGTATGTCTGCGGACTTACAACACTAAAATCCGGGTTTTAATACCCGTGGTAAGCAGAGCGTCCACAGCCCATTATGTAGCTTTGTCCTTCATTCAAAAATAACAACACAACACCATTCGTTTGAATATCTTAGTCGTCCTATTGCTTTTTTAACAAACCTTTTAAATGCTGCATGCTGATTAAATGTAATGCCTAAAAACTTTTATTTAGCTGTCATCAAATTATGGATTTTTTAAAGATGAAAGTACCAAAAATATATGAAATAAAAAGTAATATTATAATACCAAAACATTCTCTTTGTTTATTTATTTCTCTTACTTAAGTCTGGAGTAGATAATCACAACAATAGTTAGAGGTAAGTATTATTGTACATTTATCATTAAAGAGTGGAGTCGGTAATTAACAATACATTTAAAAAGATCAGTTCAGAGGCCATATTTTCAAGGGTTTACAGTGTTCCCTCGTGTATCACGGTAGATGCGTTCCAAAACCCCCCGCGAAAGGAGATTTTCCGCGAAGTGGGATCGCCGATTTTTACGTATATATTTATGTGCATTCATTTAGACTTTTAAAACCCTCCCTGTACAACTATTTAACCATCCCATTACAATACTGTTCATTATTGCTGAAATAATAAGAACAATTATTAAGATATTAAGCCTTAAAATTAAAAATTACATATCTTCAGCAGGTGGTGTCTTTTCGGGGGACACCACTTCCTCTTCTGTGGAAGGTGAATCGGCAATTTCTTCGTCGGTCGTTACAACTTCAGGAACAGTACTTGCCCCCGGTACCCTCTCTTTCTTGCTCGGCTGGAAAAACACTGTTATTGGCAGTTGTTTTCTCTGCCTTTTTAGCCTATCGAAAATCATTTGATAAGGAGTCATCAGTTCTTCTATTTTATTGCAAAATTGTACTGATCGAACCATATCGTTGTCCCATTCCTGTGAGAACTCCTTCACTTCGTTTCCATTTTTACGCTGTTATAAACTCAAATATATGTTTATATCTCAAAATATACCTGTTTTTTTTCTTTACACTATTAATTATATTTATTTTTAATATTTTAATGGTATTTAATGCTATATTTTAGATTTAATGTTTATTACTTTATATATACATATATATATATATATGTGGGGGTCGGCCGAGCCCGCGAAGTGGCGAGGGAACACTGTATAGATGTTAAAGCTACAGATATAATTAGGTTTAAAATGGTAAATGGTAAAAATTAGTCCTAGTGTAGCAGTAACACATTTCCACATTTTATATTTTTAGCTTCCTGAATAATAGTTGCTTAAACAAATATGTCTACTAAACATTTGGTATTTTTCAATATGTAACATATAATGTCGATTTGTTATTGTACGATTTAATGCTAAATATCTTCAATAAATAGCATAACATTTAAATTTATAATGTTTTAATACATAATATATTTAATACATAAAATGCGATATTTCATGCATAACATATGTATATAATACTTAATGAGTAACAGATATTATTAAACCTATAATAGTACGTAATAAAGGCATGAATTTTCGTATGGTAAGTATTCTTTCATGTATATGCTATTTTGAACAGTAGGTGGCGTGTGAACTTTGAAATACTCTGATACTACATTTGTATTATTTCTACAATCTGAAACTTGGTATATGTTAATTATAACTATTCATTCCAGAGCAGCCAACGGGAAGTCATTATCTCTAATAATAAAAGGGCGTAATTATATGTATGTGACCACCATATTTTCTAAAAACAAAGAACCTACAAACCAGAAATTTTACACACGTACAAAGCGGACCATGAGGATGTATGTGCATCTGGGTTCTATTATATATCCATGTGCGTACGCATCTTTTTTGTGGGATAAGCAAGTAAAAAATACACAGAAAATATTATGTGACTGGTATAATTCTAACAATAAAGATCCCAGAAAGCTGATATCTTGCACCTGAATTTAGTAAACCCTGAGAATGTGAATTTGGGTATTATAACTTATCAAGCCAGCGACAAACTACACAGAAAAGAAATTGCTCCTTATATTACCAACAGAAATCACAAACAGAAACGCACGTGTCAATGCATATGTAACCATCCCGCA
The DNA here is from genome assembly GCA_011833715.1 of Carcinoscorpius rotundicauda. Taxonomy (NCBI): domain Eukaryota; kingdom Metazoa; phylum Arthropoda; class Merostomata; order Xiphosura; family Limulidae; genus Carcinoscorpius; species Carcinoscorpius rotundicauda. Next base: position 58,735,644 of record CM022395.1, read on the forward strand.
GAAAAAAGAACCTAGAACCTGAAATATTTTTACCCATACTAAGTAAACTCTCTATGTAATTCTAGAGAAATGATTATATGGTCTGTTCAAAAAATACGCGGACTGTTTGAATTGCGCGGCTCCTGTTGGTTCCAGGGGAATCCGCATGGTGTCGCTAGGTTCGCACAGATCTGATTTCAACGCCATTTCCCGATTGTAGATATCTTCATTTGTGTATTAGCTACGCGGTTTTAAGTGAAGTGCGATTTTTTCGTTTGGCGGATTTCAGAATGAATGACCTGAAGGAGCAACGACTTGCTGTGAAATTTTGTGTTAAACTTGGAAAATATGCGACTGAAACTTTTGCTATGTTAAATACGGCTTACTGTGATGTTGCTATGAAGCGTACGGCATGTTTCAAGTGTCAAGAACGTTTTAAGAATGGTCGACAGTCCATTGAAGATGATGAGCGTCCTGGACGTCCTTCCACGTCAACTGACGACCCACACGTCGACAAAATCAACACCCTGGTGCCGGCAAATTGACGTCTGACTGTCAGGGAGCTTGCTGAAGAGTGTGGGATATCAGTTGGGTCTTGTTACGAGATTTTGACCGAAAAATTGAAGAAGTACCACGTTGCTGCGAAATTTGTGCCTTAGAACTCGTGAGTTTTTGGCCAAACACTCAATCACTGTTCTTCCCCATCCCTCTACTCACCTGACCTTGCTCCTTGCCTTTTTTTTCTTGTTCCCTAAACTCAAAAGACCCTTGAAAGGAAGAAGATTTGAGACGATTCCCGAGATTAAGGCAATTGCGACGAAGGAGCTGGAGGACATTACAAAAGAAGCGTACCAGGACTGTTTCAACAAGTGGAAATATCGTTGGGATAAGTGTGTGCGTTGGGGAAGAGAGTACTTTGAAGGTGTCTCAGATCTGTAACTTCTAAATAAAGTACATTTTGTTTTATGACGTCAGTCCGCGTATTTTTTAAACAGTTCTCGTATATGAAATAATAATATATCTCACTAATTATTAAAAGTACCCAGCTTTAAAATATTCTAGATGACTGTTAGTTATAGACAATTTTTGATCCCATTATACGTCAATTTACTTAACCAATATATAGCCAATGTGTGTCATGTTACGCTATTTTAAACGTAACTCGTTTTCAAATTAAGGTATTTTCTGTTATATCACAAATGTTTTTAATATAACACTTGGCCATGCCGGGCCGACATTTTACAGCATATTTGACTTTTACAGCGTATTATTTTTATGAAACAATGTTTTTTATTTAATTATGTATTGGTAAGAAGTTTATTCTAATTTTCATGGGATTATTACCTGTTACAAATTGATGAGAGTCATGGTGCCAAGCGTGTACTGATGGTTAGTGTATCGGCTATAGTTCTGAAAGTTTAAGTTTTACGCCATATTTGAAGTAAAGAAAACACTCTAGGACTATGGATGAGTTATAAGAAAGACAGTCAAATCTCACTGTTTGATTAGAATAGCCAAGGACTTGGTGGTAGTGGGCTTTACTCCTGTAGTCTATCAGTTTGGGTTCACGGATGGCTAGCACAGATAACTTCGCTCGATTATTCGAAATGTATCAAATCACAAGAAACTCACAGCAGTCACCTTGTTTGTATATAGCAAAACAAAATTTTCTGATGAGGTAAACTTCACTTCGATCTACTTAGATAAAGAGAACACTGTATTATTTCAAGTGAGGTAAGATAAAATTATTATTAGGCCACTCCAAGTGCCATATCAAGTGATGAGATACAGAATATGAGTATGTTCGTGGATCCAGAAAGATATACAAAAATTAGAATAATGAGTACTTAATCTGGTCAACTATTTAAAACTGTTAAAAAGATTAGAAGTGGTCCTTGGACTAGGAAAATTGAATCGTGATTTTATATCCAAAGTGATACAAATTTGAAATTAGTATACAAGAAATTAAGTGTAAAAATTCCAGTTGTACTCGATTTAGAATATCATTTTAAAAAAAGAAATAATGAGTGAAAACCGATCCATGATTCAATTCTTCTAGTGTTGGTATTTTCAATATGAACATCACGTTACGTGCGCATATAATAATCAAACAATACAAAAACCTACTAGATTCTGGTACAGCTGCTCCTAATTTTGAACTGCTTGCCAAAAGGGAGGAAACCAGCACCGGTATTCGGGGCATGAAGGATTTGTACAGCTGTGAACCGAATAACCGAACACCAATATCTGTATACGTAAAGTATTATCAACGATATCGTGGTGTAAAAGTTTGATTTTTTTCATTCGTAAATAAGTGTAATGAAGAGACATAATTTTAGCTAGCAAGTAATGTATTATGTCATGATTGATGACGTACTCGATAACAATAAATTATATATAATTTGATATTTGGGGCAATAGTTGGCACAGACTTAGAAAGAAAAATAAACATTCCGAGAGCAGAATAGAATTGAAGATCTACATCCATGTGTGCACGTGTTTATACATGTGTAATCAACACACAGAAGAAATAACTTGGAATCTGAAATATTTTTACCCATAGTAAGTAGACCTTCAGGATGTGCAACCGTTCTTGTGTATAAGGTTTTCACTTGATCGCCTAATAAAAATTGTGCGTGGATAAGTAATAATACCCAGATGGAAACTCTCCGGGTCTACTTATTAGCTGTGTAAAATGTTTCGTGTTTTTTTTCTTCTTTCAGCTATAGCGTTCACACACATACACATGCCCGCAAATACCCATTTTTATTATAGTTTAATATTATTAAAGTAATGATGCACGCTTTAAAACGACCATTTATACCTTAGGTCAGCCACTTTATCCTGGGTTGCTCACATGTGGACTCGTTAAACATTAATAACTTCATATTTTAACGAGATACGTAATTCTTCCTCGGAAAATGCAAGTCTACAAACATTTTCAGATAGACTAGACTAAAGATAAGTCGTTTGTTGATCGATTCTGTTTGTTTCAAATGTTTCCATGACGTCATATTTTACTCTATCTAAATAAAATACCAGCGTGTTAATGTGCGTTGTTGTTTCCAAACAAATACGGCTTCAGTTGTTTTACTACTATTTAAACGTAACCGTATGATGTTTATTATCTGAGAAAAGGAAACAATTATCTCACAAAGACTTTGCCTACTGGATGTCGCTTATTTGTTTTATTTTTTTTTATATTTCGCGCAAATCTACATGAGGGCTATCCGTGTAGCAGGGTGAAGGAAGCTAGTCATCATCATTCTCCGTAAACTCTTGAATAACTCTTTTTTCAATTAATAGTAGGATTGACTGTAACATTATAATGCACCCAAGATTGAAAGGACGATTATGTTTGATGGGTGGGGATTCGAACCCGCAGTTTGCGAGTCAAGTGCTCTAAGCACCTGGTAATGCCGTTCTTGCTTTTTAGTGCTCGTTACTGACACAAGAAATAAAAGTAGAGAGTAACCATTAGTTCTCATGAAAGGTTGTGAGGCTCAGCTTTTCTCCACTGTTTTGTAGTTTCAGTTTTATAGATACGAGCAGTCTGTTTCTTGTTCATTCTTGCGCACAGCTGTGCAATAGACTACCTAACTTTCTGAGATTGAATCCCGAATTTTGTCGCTATAAGTCCTAACGCTCATTAAGTGTTTTTGCTACATTCAATTAAATTTTCTTTTAGTTCTACAGAGACGCCCCCAGTGCCACAGCAGTATGTCTGCGGACTTACAACACTAAAATCTGGATTTCGATACCCGTGGTTGGCAGAGCACAGATAGCTCATTGTGCTGATTTGTGCCCAATTTCAAACAAACAACAATCCTAAAGAAACATTGGTTAGAAAAATAGAACAAATAAGTTTGTTTATTTCGTTAGAAAAAGAACACGGTTTGATTAATCGTCTTCAGAATGGATTTAATATTTTTCTTGCAGGTTACGTTGAAACACTTAAATGCACACATGAGAATACGAAAAAGGAGCAAATCGGAAGTTCTCTGAAGCAACACCGAGCTTTTTGTGCTTAATTAGATGGATGACACAAGGTGACGACTTCCCAGTGGCTCAGCGGTATGTCTGTAGACTTACATCGCTAAAAACTGGTTTTCGATACCCGTGGTGGGCAGACGAGAGATAGCCCATTGTGTAACTTTCTGCTTAATTCAAAACAATTACATGAGGTGACACATGGTAAGACTTAATATGTTAATCTCAAATAATTTTGTGTACAAAGAGATGATTGCATTCAATAAAAAACAAACTCTCTATTTAACTAAAAGTGACCAAACTGTATATAAAAAGATTTTAAAATACGTACCGGAGCAAAATCAGTATCTTCGATTCTTTTCAAAGTCGAGGGGAAAATAACGGTTTGCTTTCGAAACCTAACAAGAGAATTTCTGGGCGGAGAGTGTGACGCTAAAAATTTCAACCTATAAGAATAACGTCCGCAGTTTTCGTCATTAAGTAATTTCGCATCTCAGTTTCCCGAGCAACAAGTTGTCAGGATTTTTCGAATCCTATTAGGAATCAGAAGAAACATTCAGTTATGAAGTCTTAATATTTTTCTTACAGTAAAAAGTAAAAATAACATGGTTATTGAGATATATCGCGATATATCAGTGATATGTTTTTAGAACCACCGAAATTTAAAAAATGAACTGCATGCAAACATAAACATTTTTTTTTTCAGTTGCGTTACGATGTACACTAGAAAAGTGGTAAGGAGTTTCTTCTCAAGCGTATATTTAAAGCTTGAGTTTGAAGAGTCGAGTTCAAGTCGAGTGCTTCTTTTCAGCTTTGGCGTTTTTTCTCTCTATAAAGAAGTGAAAACTGAGACAAAGAGGGATCGAAGCCGGCAAAGTTGCGGATTCGACTAACAATCAGTTTTTCAGAGAAAAATCTAACATTAGAGAACTGAGTGACACTTGTAAAACTTCTATAATTAAAACACTTCAGGTCAACACTTCCACTCACAAAGTGAGGGAAATCGAAATGCGTTCAAACTGACATAGTTCATTAATGAGAGTTGTAACACAACTTGGTTAGTTAAAGCCAGTCCTTCAGAACTCCATAGGCAAATAAATCCATACTACTCAGAGTTTTAATTTCTTACGTGCTTATGAATTTATCTTGATGCCAATTTTCTAATTATAAAATGTTTTGTAGGTGAAACTTAATAACATCATAGCTTTCTGGTAAGTACGCGTTTACTTTGAGATAATGTTGCAATAGGCTTGAAGTTAGAATATTTTGTTGAAACATGTTTTTCGTTTGATTCGATTTTGAATTTCGCGCAAAGCCACACGAGGGCTATCTGCGATAGTCGTTCCTAATTTAGTAGTATAAGACCAGAGGGAAGGCAGCTAGTCATTACCTCCAACCACCAACTCTTGAGCTACTCTTTTACCAACGAATAGTGGAATTGACAGTCACGTTATAACGCCTTCACAGCTGAAAGGGCGAGCACGTGTGGTGTGATGGAAATTTGAACCCACGACTCTCGGTGTTTTTATCAGGGCTGTGTTGAATGAAGATACATCTTAGAGAGGCTTGCAGGTTTAAAAATATTCATTCAAATGATCGAGCCAAAGGTACAAATAAAAAATACTTTAATAGCATGTGTTTGTGTAATTAGAAGTGTACAGAAAATGTTCACCTATATGGTTATAAAACCGGATGATTTTGTTAAGTATGTGTTAAGAGAATTGTGTTTATTTTTTAACGCACTTGTAGCGTAAATAGAAATGCCTGGTGATTATTAGATCGCTCAACTTGCGAATTCGAATCCCGTATCGAACAATCTTGTTTTATATGATTGTAGTCGTGGTCGACTACCCGGATGTACTCATTCTCGGCTTATAAAATAACCGGTCGAATCCTAAATATAAACAAAGAAAAAGTACCATACTACGCCTAATTAACGTCCTAGAGGGCACTGCACATAGAGAAGAGAGGCCCTAGTTATAGTGTGTGTTTTTCTTACAGCAAAGCCACATTGGGCAATCTGCTGAGCCCATTGAAGGGAATCGAACCCATGACTTTAGCGTTGTAAATCCCTTGACTTACCGCTGTACTAGCGAAGGGTGCTAATTATATGATTTGCTGAGTTTAATGCAAATAAGTATGTTTTTGTCTCTAATCGAAATTGCACGAGAGAGTTGAATAAAAACACCGGGGGAGGGGATCATAATTGGGAAAAATACGGTATAATGTGTATAGGCAAAATACTTACCACAAACAGTCAGTAATTCAGTATGTGGGGATGAAAACTGGTTTGAAGAGATGAAATTATATATATCGTAAGACGGTGAAGATTGTTTATTGTATAGCATTTGAAAGCATGAACACGATTTTCTTAAAACTCTGATACAAAGATGCTCATTAGCCAACATAAAAATTAGGATATTTTACTTCATCTTTGAAGTGAGAATCCTAAAAACGGAACTATTTTCAATTTCCTGATACCAGCTAATAACATATATGCTAAACGGAACGTGTGATTATTTTATTTTATAAAAGTGCTAATATTAATGCCACGAGTAGCGTTTACCGAAATTTTCATGCCAACATATAATTATCTTAATATGTAATTGAAGATGCTGATAAAAAGCCAGCAAACCTTTTTAAAAGAGCTTGTTTCTGTTTGAATTTTCCTCATATCAACAGGAAGGCTATCTTTGCTAGCCGTCTCTAATTTAGCAGTGTAAGACCAGAGGGAAGGCAGCTAATGATCACCACAAATTCTTGGACTACGCTTTACCAACGAACAGTCACATTATAACGTTCTCGCGGTTGAAAGGGCGAGCATGTGGCGGAGACTGAAAGTGCTCACTAGCATGTGTAATTTTACATTCAGGGGTTTTGCGTTAAACGTTTGCTGATGAATATTTATTAAAAAATAACAACACTGAATTCGAATGCTTCTTCGAAATTGAGCAATAAAATTCTAGGCTTCTGCCACAACCATATTATTCATAATTACTTCAGGTCTTCTTTAAGCATGTTATGAAGATGCCATCAAAATTATTTGTTGTTACAGTGACTAGATACTTAATAATATCATAAGATGGATTTTTGTAATAATATTAAAAGAATACTTAATTATGATTCAATTATTTATTCAACTAAAATGTTTATAAAACAGAAAGTTCTAAAGTATTAGGATTGTTTGCTTCTGAATTTCGTGCCAAGCTGCACGAGGGCTATCTGTTCCAGCCATCTCTAATTTAGTAGTGTAAGACTAGAGGAAAGGCAGTTACTCATCACCACCCACTGCCAATTCTAGGGTTACTCTTTTGCCAACGAATAGTGGGATTGACAGTGACATTATAACGTCCCCATTGCTGAAAGAGCGAAAATGTTCGGTGTGACGGGGATTTGAACCCGCGATGCTTGAATTATGAATTGAGTTTCTTAACCCACTTGACCACGTTGGGCCCTAAACTATGAGGAATTTTTGAAAGTGTTATTATTTTCTTTATTTATAATTTTTTTTCCAGTACATATTATTCTTCGTAAAAACAATGATATTTTTGGTTTTATTTTTTTTGTCAGACATAGAAACCGTATTAGCGTATGTGAGTTAAAATGTATATTAGTACCTTATGTTATATTCTGTGACACTTGATTTTTTCACGCGTGCGAATCACGTAATTATAATGAAGTTGACATCTCAACAATTATTTATTGGTCTGTGATCTTACTACTGTTACATTAAATCTTGTAAAACTTTTAGCATGAACACAGCTAGAAATATGCTGGCAATTTTTTATTCATATCTGGATCGCCACAAGATCATTACAAATTTTATACAGTTTGTTTTTAGTCTAACAACGCAGGTATGAACAGTTTATGGTCGCATTTCTCCAAATTTTGATTTTGATGGAACAACTTATCCTTGCTTTTTTTGTGTTGTTGAAAGTTCGTAACTGCTGAAGCTCAAACATGATTGTTATATTATATGTTTCAATTCTGAAAACAAACAAAGAGAAGATTAAATAATCCCCCCCACAACTAAAAGAGCAAACATTTTCGGTGTGAGGGGGATTCGAACCCAAGACCATCAGATTAGGAGTCAAACGCCTTAACCCACCTGGCGATGCGGGGCTTCAGAAGCAGGATAAACTACTTCTAACAAAAGGAAATTGCAAATCTCTGTTTGTAACACTATTAATATTATAATATTGCATTACGAACCTTTCCAATAATACTTCATGTATATATCAGTTTTATATTTGTTTTATTATGGTAATAGGTACACCGACTGGCTTTCTCAAAGATTATTCTGCATATGTTAAATAAATTTATCACGAACACAATAATATCAAGACGAAGTTGTGTCATTTTTTGTTTGCAAAAAAAAGATCTCTCCAATATATTTTGAGAAAAAAACATAGTTATTAAAGTTCGTTTATGAGTTGTTTAAAGATATTTCGGCGATATGAAGGAAAAACTCATTTCGCTAAAAAACGGTTGTTAAAAATCTGGTAACATATTGAAGAAAAATTACAACTGAACAGGTTTGTTATGTTTAACAGACATCAAACTACACTCCAATTAGCTGATTTTTTTGAGAGGGTCAAAATTACCTATTTTGGTAATAGTATGTGACGAACATTGCAAAAGATGTGTGTTAGGTGCCATTAAAAACTCACTTATCTCATATGTATAAACAAAACAGTTACCTTATAATGCCCCCCAGCTGAAAGAGCGACACTGTTTGGTGTAACAGAGATTCGAACGCGCGACCCTCGTATTACGACTCAAGTGTCTATCCACCTAGCCATGCATACTTAATATACATGCGTTCAGCTTCATGAAAAGTGACTGGATTCAACAAAAACTACAGTGATAAACTAAAATACTAAAACTTTTGGAAAGTGATGGACTATCAGATTTTAGTTATCTGCAATTATGGTTCCTGTTTCATTATTTTTATTCGTCCACTAACTCACCAGACTGAAAGTAAGAAAATGTTATTACGGTCTCTGTATCAATAACATCTGTTAGGTTGTTCAGAAATAAATGTCGGAATTCTCACGATGACATTTAGAAGCTGAATATTGAGTACCTTATCGTTGGTTAGTTGGTTTCATCCAACTTTTGTCACTTGCAATGTGTCTAATTGTTTGCTGTTTCAATTCTACTCAAAGTAAGTTTCGCAACCCCTTAGGCAACATGGACCAGAAGGATTTTCCTCTACGACTTGAAACTTGGACAAAAAGCTGCCAAAACTATTCGGAACATCAGCCGGGCATTTGGCCATGGACCTATTGCTAATCGCACAGTTCAGTGTTGGTACCAAAGGTTTTGACATGTACATGAAAGTCTTGAAGACCACAAACATTGTGGTAGGAAGCCATCCTTAGATGAAAACACATTAAAAGAAGCAGTTGAGACAGACCCTTACACAACAGTACATGACCTTGCAGAAAAGCTGGACACAAGCAAATCAAGCATTTCCAACCACCTGAGTGTAATTGGAAAGATGAAAAAGTTGGATAAGTAAGTTCCGCATGAGCTCACTGAAGATCAACAAAATCAGCATTGTGAGACCTGTCAAGGATGATGCTCCAGAAAATGAACAAATTGGAAATCGAGGCTCTGCCTTATCCACCTTATTCCCCAGACCTTTCTCCTACCAATTTTTATTTTTTCAAGCACTTTGATAATTCTTTGAACAATAAACGCTTTTAAAACCAGAGAACTGAAGAAGAAGCTTTCAGGGAGTTTACTGTCCATAGAAGCTCTGATTTTTACAGCAGGTGCATAAACAGCATCGTTACATCTTGGTAAAAGTGTATTGAAGCAAATGGTGCTTACTTTGATTACAACGTTTTACAACATTGGTTTATACTTTTTCAAATTTCACAGTTCAAAAACGACATTTATATCGGTACAACTTAATATTTTCGAAAGAAATACTTATTTGTTTAAAGTTAAGTACAAAGCTACACAAAGGGATATCTGCGATCTGCTTCCCAGGTGTATCGAAATATGGTTGCTAGCGTTGTGAGTCTGTAGACGTGTCGTTGTGCTACTGGGGTGCTCGAAAGAAGAAAAATATGTTTTAAATAGCTAGAGTAATGGAACTTCTCTGTTCATCTAGTCTTACCGGTTTATTCATATATCGAACTCAGTGATTATATTTTATTTTTTCTAGAATATATAATATGCATGCGTATGGGTTCGGGTGCGCGTCTGTTACTTTACTCGTTTCAAGTGTTGACTGATCAGCTAAAGTACAAATTAAGAATAAGATTTTCTACATACAGTTTTACCGTCTTGGTTCAAACGTATTTAGATTTTCGAGTTTTCATAAGAAAAATCTGGTGTTTCGCTTTAACTTAACATTTGGGATTATTTACTTAGAAACCTGTTAATCAAAACAATAATTTTGCTGTGTAACACTTCTGACATCACGAGAAGAGAAATAACTCTTAATAAGCAAATAGAGGTTATTAAAATCACGAGTAGTTAGTTTTACAGCTTGATGTGAACGAGCTATACGTGTAAATACATATGTGTATATATATATATATATTACTGTATATATGTATACATATATATATCTTATCAATGCACCTGAATTCAAAGCTGCAGTTGAGAATTAGAAAAGTTAATCTTGTTTGTAGCCTTCTGACATTTTAAATATTAACACTTCGTAGAAAAATTAAAATTGTTCTGACATTTGAATTCATTTCAAACATCGATAACATACATAAGTATACATTATTAACGTTTTCATGAAAGAGAACTGCTGAAGGTGCCAACCCGCGACCCTCATCTCACAAGTCAAACGCTCTTGTCACCACGAAGTCTTTGGAATTAAAATGATTTTTAAAACTGATCTTACGAAAGTAACATAGTATTTCTTTCTAAACAAATATTTGCCTTATTTTGACAATTTGTATGCAAAACAGAAAAATTGCAATTACTGTTCTTTTTTTTTTTTTGAAACAACAATTAAAATTAAAAGACTTTTTTTCGTGTATTACACGAATGAAAGTAAGGAATACATTTATCTATGAACTGAGTAAAAACTCCTCACATGTTTCAGATATCATTGTATATATAATGGTAAATCAATTAATCAATAAATTAAGATTAATGCCTCTGTAAATCGAATTTAGCTGTTAATAACTATACTGAATCTATAAAATTAAATATTCGCATTGTCGTGATAATAAATTAATGAAAATGAAATATTAAAACCTTCAGTGAAATAACTGTTTAAGATAGAGAACTTTTTAAAATAGCGGTTGCATTTAAATTTTACACTCTTGTGATTTATGTTATTTGTTTTAAGGTAATATATACATACATATTAATGCTCTAATAATTAGCACTTGTTTTTATTGTACTATCATGCTTGCAAAGTGTATTGTTATTTTTTGGAATTTGCTGGTTTCACCATTAAAGAACAAAATATAACTGAAACAAACCCACTGAAGTCGCAACACAAGTCAATGCTTGAGTAAAAGAAAAAAATATCATTTTACAATTAAAGATATATATATCTATATATATTCGTTTAATATCACTTGTACAGTTATTGTATCTGAAATCAGAATATAAAGGAATTGCCAAGCTTGAGTTAAAATCTTTCTTTCTTTCCTTTCTTTTCAGACACAGGGCACACGACAGGCAAAACTTTCGGCGCCTGTCCTGTGAAAGTGGGTTTTCTCGGGGCACTCCCGTTTCCCCCACACCAAAATCTTCAGGCATTGGATTTATAGATCCCAGCCCAGGCCTCTCTTTTGCCAGACCCTGAACTGTGCCGTTTGAATTTGAATTGTTTTATTTTTGATCTGGATTTGAACAATATTCATGTTCACACCTGCTCAACCTCTTCCTTTCGGGACAGTTCCCGGGCTTCCTTTCCGCTGCTGCCTTTGCCTCCATCCAAGACAACATTTAGAAGAGACATCCTCCACCCAAATAGTCAAGAATAATAGTTACAATATATATATATACATAAACCACCATTTAATCTTTATAACAATCCACGAAAGGGGACGAAGAGGAACCACAATGTTCCTGAACACCCCAGTTGGAGAGAGAACTCTTCTGATTTCTCTCTCTCTAAACTGAACCTCTGCCACGTTAGTTTAGTTTAGTTTGAGTTAAAATAACTTGAATGATATTGAGGTTGGTATTGTTGACCTCACGCAGTATGCATATTTCACTGAAGTTGGTATTCACGGATTACAGCAGTATGCATATTTTGTTTAGGTCGATGTTGTTAGATTCCTAGAGTTAAGGTATTTTATTAGAGTTGGTATTGTTGGATTCCTGCTTTATAAATATCTTATTGAGGTTGGTATTTTTCGACTCTCACAATATGGATATTTCATTGAGGTAGGTATTGTTGGATTCATACTGTAAAAGTATGTTATTGAAGTCGACATTGTTCAATTCCTACAGTACATGTATTTTATTGAGGTAGGTGTTGTTAGATTCATGTAGTGTGGATATGTTATTGAGTTTCATATTTTGGATTTCTGCAGAATGGGCAGAAATTTAGATAACTGAAGACATGTAATGCAATTTTTTACTGTATCTTTTTCACATATAATACTTGAAATGCTTTAAAAACATTTTTATTTTATGTAAATGACTACTACAGATATATAATTAGTTAGCACATAGATAAAAATACACATGGAGTATGTATATGTAAACATAAACACCATACAGATAGAGAAACCACAGTTCACTAAAACAAAAAGCCCAACTAACAATTATGAAAACATTTTATGTTTCGTTTATAAATTGTGACTGTATTTCAAGTAAAATGTCACTATACATAAAATGTCATATCATTCTAAAGACGAAAAACACGTTCACGTTTACAGCTTTGCATTTTAAAAATGAGTACCATAATTCTGAATATATTACTAAGACGGAAACAGAACGAACTTAGAGATAAAAGTTTTAAATGTAATAGATTTTCAATGATGATGAAACTTCACTTTCAAATATTTTTTTTCATTGAAATTCTCATTAACTTGATACAGGTATTTTCTAAAGTATCTTGATGAACTAGATGTTTATCAAGTGAAATAAAGAAAGTTCTCAGATCTAAACATTTAATAACTGAACATTCTATTTTCAGATTGAAATGAAGAGTAAAACTGACACGAAAAAATTTGAAGAATTATAGTAGAATGAACTCTTCTGTGCGTATTTCTTAGTCATGATAGCTGTATAAAGAACAATATTACATAAATCCCTTATGAGACTGTTAAACAAAGACTGAAACGAACAATGTGTATGAAGACTTTTTATTCTTTGCATTAGAAATGTTAAAATCAAAAGGCTTATTGATCAGAAATTTTTGATACCATATGATATCTCTGGCTTACTGAAAGTTAGCAGTTTGGTGTTAACACTTATTACGCAGTTTCCCAAGGTTTTCGTCCTTAACTCATTATGAATAAGAAGATATAATTTATCCCGCTATTAGATTACTATTTAAACCAATTAGTGAAAAACTGTTCTAGAAAATCATGGCACAATTTGTAGATTGACACATAAATTATAAGTTCAGAAGCTAGTGTCAAAAACATTTTTTTATCACAAAGATGCTGCATACGAAGCTAAGAACACTTTTATTTAGTAATACAGTAAACATTCTATTTATCATTTACAATCATCAGTCGCTTCAAGTAATGTAGTTTTATGTATCTTTACCAAGCTTATGTTTCCAAAACATTTTGCATTGCCTATGGCATGTTTTATAGAGCTTAGATACAGGATTTTTGAAACTAAATTAGTCAGAAAGGTAAATTTATCTCCAATACCTTTGAAAAGCAGGAAGTTTCAAAATCGTACTTTCGAAGTAGCAATTCTTTCGCAGAAAATGTACTCATAATTTGAGCCGCTAATGTTTTAGTACTACTTAATATGATATCTTTCTAATTTGCCAGAGAGCATTTGTTCATGAGGATTCTGAATATATTTCCATTTACATTTAACTGCTAAGAAATTTAGATCATTCAGTACGTTAGGCAAATAAATGACAGATAAGGTTTGATTACAATAAATGCAACTTAATGCATGTCGGTTATCATTATTTGAATTATAAATATAAACTGAATGAAAATAACTTTAAAGATTTCACGAGAGGGATTTTGGTGTAACAGCCCTTCAGTCTCTGAAGCCATCCAAATGTGTGCTGATGCTGGTGGTAGGGAATGTATGTTTTAGGATGTATGTACAGAAATATTGAATAGAAGTCTAAAGAGGTTATAATTTCATTGTATTGGTCACACAGGCTAGGCTACATTTGTAGTATTGTGTTCACCTTGGGCTCTTTAACTCAGGAAGAACTTTGAATTGTTGGAAAGAAATCAGGGAAGGGTTACTAGAATGGTGTCTGGGATGGAAGGGTTGGAAGGATTACTAGAATGGTGTCTGGGATGGAAGGGTTGGAAGGATTACTAAAATGGTGTCTGGGATGGAGGGGTTGTCAAACGAGTAGAAATTGAAATATCTTTTTTTTTCAATAAAATAGTTAGGGGAAATCTGATTCAGGTGTTTAAGATTGTAATGGTTACCAATACCAATATATGGTAGTAGTTTTGATTTGAAATCTTTCAGGTTTCATTGGTGACACACACACATAAATATATAAACGAAATCAGAGACCTCTTGGACATGATGCCATTTTCTTTGAGTGAAGAGATGTCGGTCAGGTTATTCTGAGTTACTTGTTCTGAGGTAAGAAGAGAAGAGATATTGGAAAGTTTTGTTGGTGGCATAACTGAACAGTGTATCACGTCACAAATTATCGTTTGGCCCAGTGAAACAAAAACCTAGCAAATGAGAGTGATGCACTGTGCATGCTCGCATCAATGGTTGGACGTGTTGATTTGTGAGAAGATCGATGTATAATTTTACTGGCCATGTACAACCTTACATTTTACAGAAAAACATAGAACAACAATTTTAACAAATATTGACTGTGATGCACCATATAGGTTACATACCTTATAATAATTTACACAACACGATACATATACATAAAAACGAGCTGGTGGATGCACTATTAAAATAAATGAAAAAATAATTAAATAACCAAAGTGATGATGATTTATAAACTCTGAGTGTGATTTAATGTTAATTTTTTACAAAATACTGGTTATGGTTGAAAGTGAGGAGATCCGTCTCGGAGGAAAACGACGTTGTTTAAACAGGAAGGTAGTTCTGGATGCAGGAAGACATTAGATATGGTGACTAACAATTTAACTTCACGATGCTAACGCCCTCTGAACTATATTATTTACTTCAATATGAGTAGAAACATACTTTTTGGCAAATTAGGCAAACAAAATTTAACTATATGTTAAAAACACGTATGAACCCATATGTAAATATTTCACAGATCACACTACATAAGAAAAAAGTTAAGTCATGACTGTAAATATGATTTACTTCGGACGAGTTTTTGTTTTATACATTATATATTTCAAATAAACACAAATTTTAATTTTAATGTAGTAGTTAGTTAAATGTTAATGTATATCAGACTTATGATATTTGGCAACAAGACTGATACATACAATATCATTTTTTAACATAAATATATTTTAATATATAAAAAATACAATTTACATTAACGGTTATTGCTAATAGTTATTAAAAATGACGGTTTAAATTCATGAGTTTTACAGACTTACAAACAATACTCAGTCTTATATCTGGTTTAGAACTGATTATTTTATCGATGTTCATGAAGAACAATTTAATTGTTGATACACAGGTACACTTCTTTTGACAACTGGCTAAGCACCTGTTAAAGTCTTCATAGAAATAATAACGTCCGAAGATAGTTCACTGAAGTTAAACGGATTATAATGTTTGAAATATATAAACGTTCCTGGTCAAATTCTTTTGTTTTGCAATTAATAAGCGTTATTCACAATTATAGCTTTCGAGGCTTATAGAAAATTGGTTGTAGCTGTCCGATAATAATATTTTATTACTGTTTACCGGTTAGCTTTTATACAAATCACGTAAGTTTCTCGAAGTTTCAACAATGTACGAAAACGCCCTAACGTTTTCGTAAAACAAATATTGTTGATTCTTAATCTCAACAATCTTCTACAAATTTAGAGAACAGGCTGGACTTGCGCACTAAACATCCAATAATATAAGTCACACAGAAAAAAACAATAACTATACTAAAACAAGAGTGAGCATTATAATAAACGTATAAAAGTAATTTCGTATGACAAACGAAATACAGTTTTCACTCTTTAGTCATTGGTTTTTGCATGGACGTAGCTGCTGCATATGAAAAATGACATTAATTGAGAAATATGAACTTAAAGTTCATAAAACAAGCAAAACTGAGTTCATCCTGAAAATGTTGGATCAAAATTCAAAATGGCGTATAATTCAACTCTGTGAACTTATAGTAAGAGTGTGCTGCTCTTATTAACACGTGCTTGGTTAATCTACTGATCATATGAAGTTATTCTTATTAATCCATAAAATCACATTATTGAAGTGCAACCAACATAAC
Organism: Carcinoscorpius rotundicauda; assembly: GCA_011833715.1. Taxonomy (NCBI): domain Eukaryota; kingdom Metazoa; phylum Arthropoda; class Merostomata; order Xiphosura; family Limulidae; genus Carcinoscorpius; species Carcinoscorpius rotundicauda. Next base: position 58,752,160 of record CM022395.1, read on the forward strand.
TCAGTTTTAAAAACGGAATGAAAATGTCAAGTTTTATGTTAAAATTATAATGAATTAAGAGCTGATTAACTATACATAGTTGTATGGCTGACATAATAATATCAAATAAAAATAACACATTATAAAATATAAATGCAATTTTGTTTATCACCCTAAGCCTGATTGTAGTGAGGCCCAGCATGGTTAAGTGGTTAAGGCACTCGACTCGTAACCTAAGGGTCGCGAATTCGAATTCCCGTCACTGCACTGCGGAGGGGGGGGGGGAACAACTCGGTGCAATTCATTATAAAAGCAAAACATATCCTTGAATAATTGTATGGCTTAAATAAATTATGTTTCCTGAGTAAACAAATGTCTTTCAAAAGTTAATCATTTAATGATTTTTATTGTTAATTTACACATATGTATGTTTATATTTATTCTATTATTTATGAACCGAATGTGGTTAGTAATTAAGGTGCCAAGACTGTAAATCCATGGGTTTTTGGCTCACGTTCCAGTGCTGCAAAAAACATTTTCATACTTAGGGACTGTGGGTGTGTTATAAGACGTTTGTCAAATTGCACCATTCAAGAATGTCCAAATGTTGGCAGAGGCTTATAAGTTTCAAATTGGGAATAACTAGGTAAAATTAACCCTTGCGTAGCTCTGCATGATATTCTGAATAATTAAACAAACGTTTTGGATGAATTGGTAGCATAAAAATTTTTTGAAACTGTCCAGTTTAACGTAAAATACACCAAAACATACACTATTTAAAAAAGAACAAATGTATCCGCATATTCGTTTGTTTTCTATGTTTCATTAAGTAGAAAGAGCATCTCTGCTTTTAAAATTTCGAATCCATAGTCTGGGGACACATTCATTTATGATTTGAGCGTATAAAGTTTTTGCACCAGAAGTGGCTTTTACACACTTTTAGAAATAACGATCAATTTTTGGGGTAGCATCACATATCTAAATACAGAAAAGCAATGTTAGTTCTAATACGGGTCCCGGCATGACCAAGCATGTTAAGGCGTTCGACTCGTAATCCGAGGATTGCGGGGTTCGAATCCTGGTTGCACCAAACATGCTTGCCCTCCCAGCTGTGGGGGAGTTATAATGTGACGATCAATTTCACTATTCGTTAGTAAAATAGTAATTCAATATTTGGTTGTGGGTGGTGATGGCTATATGCCTTCCCTCTAGTCTTACACTGCTAAATTAGGGACGGCTAGCGCAGATAGCCCTGGATTTGCTTTGAGCGAAGTTCAAAAAACAAACAAACAACAAACTGTTCGATACATTTCGTTCTCCGTAACTTTAAACCGATTATGGTTGCCACGTGACTTACAAACTTTCGTATTCGAAATCATTTAAGTCTTACTTACTCATCTTTGCATTTAACAAGATTAGAGCTTTCCATACTAAGGAAAAACAGATGCCATTGCAAACATGAGATAATGTGAAGTGTTTATTTGTTGTTTTGCAATAAACCCTCCTCAACGATAAGTCTGAAAACTTTCGACTCAAGGTGACTGAAAAATGTATACTGGTAAATACCAACATTTGTGTAAGAACTATGGTAAGAAGTTTGGTTTGCTATGTTAAAACAACTCTCAAGTATAATAATAATGTTGGCTAATATTAGCAAGAATGGAAAAAGAGAATTGAAGCAACTGAGTTGTTGTTCTTAAGACATGTCTTGAATATATGTTGGACAAGCCACCTCAAATGAGGAACAGGATGCAAGAAAAAGTTGCTGATTAATATCAGAAAGAAACAGTTGAATTTCTAGGACTCGTTATAAGGAAAGAAGTTGAAAGCATAGTTGTGACTGGAAAGACTGGAGGAAGGAAAGGCCGTGGAAGACATATGCTGACCTATGTCAAGTGTCGATCTAAAGGAATGAATTTATCAACATTGAAAATTATTTGTGCTTCAAGGATAAGAGATCTTTGGAAGATCTGGCCACCAATGCCCTGTTTGAATAAGGTACATAGACAGAAAGAGAGATCTTTTGGAAATATTAAGGTTACTAGAATGTCACTGTACTATATTTTTGTGAGAAATATGAATTATATTTTTAAATATATTGTTACCTCCTTAAAATATGTTTCTACTTTTCAAAGCATAAAGTATTCAAGTACAATTCTTCATTGCCATGTGTTTGAACAGGAATTATTTAAGAGCGACTGTTAAGTTGTTTATGTAGCTTGTTTGAAACAAAACTATCGAATTTGTTCTTTCTATAGGCGTAATCTTAGTGCAGTCTGATCTATTAGTTAATACAAGTTTTTTCCTCAACCTCAGTGACGTAGCATGCGAAGAGATATGCTGGTTACTCTTTACTGCTTCTAAATCGACAAAAACTGACTCAGCTGAAACTTGCTACATCGTCAGTAGAAACCCCATAGTTAATGGAGGCGCTCCTTATATGTTGCTTAACCAATGAGTTCGTTACGCTGTTCTTCTTATTGTTCGCTTCTTGTGACATCTGTTTTTTTTTTTAAAACTCGTGTCCAACAGATATGTATCAAACATCTTCAGACACCAGTGATAGTGTTGGAGCTTAAATACTGTTTATCATGTCACCATCAGTCATCATTATTCTATCGATTACCTGTGCGTGAAATGTTCGCAATGGATTTTTAGACAGCCCTTATTGAGGCCCATTCAGACAGCAATGAGAGTTATAGTTGCTTTCTGTCAGATCATAAGATCAAAAATAGACAATGAAGAAATGTGGCAGAATTAGATGTGAGAAGTAAAAAAGAAATAATTCATGAGCGTGTGTGATGCTGTTTGTGGTCCCATGGCCACTCAGGAATCTTCTCTCTCTTTGACTGCTCCTGACTGAAACCATCTTTTCGAATTTGTATTTCGAATACAGAAAATTCTGGCTTTCTCAACAGTGTAGGTCTACCGCGTCTATGTGGTTAGGACTCTGGACTCGTAATCTGAGGGTCGCAGGTTCGAATTCTCATCACACCGAACATTCTCGCCTTTTCAGCCCTGGGGGCGTTATAAAGTTACGGTCAATCCAATTATTAGTTGGTAAGAGAGTAGCCCAAGATATGGCCATGGGTGGTGATGATTAGCTGCCTTCTCTCTACTCGTACACCACTAGATTAAGGAAGGCTAACGCAGATAGCCTTCGTGTAGCTTTACGCGAAATTAAAAAAAAAAAAACAAGTCTCAACGGTATATGCAATAACTTTAAGGATCAACTGTCGAAATTTTTTGTTCCTTGCCCTGGTATCGAAATTCCTATTGCAAAAATCATTCTTGAAAAGATAAATTAACGGAAATTATCTGTGTTAGGATTGCATGCGAGCTGAGGACAGAAGGTTTATTCGAATTTCTTTATTGTAATCGTTACCAAACGAACAACACGGAACTTGACTTTATGTTGCATGATAAGAACTAGCAACAAACCAAAATTGATATTTGTCAGAACCATTCGACCAATGTAATTGACACATGTTCAGTGAAAGAAAATACCACTTGTTTCCAAACCCGTGTATCTTACTTGTTTTCTCAGAATTTATTTTGAACATATTTACTACCTTATCTGTTCTGTTCTATATTTGTACTGTTCTTATACATATTTACTAAGTTAACTATTCTGCTTAATGTTTGTCCGTATTTATTAGGTTATCTCTTTTGTTGAAAGTTTGTTTTACATTGCACATACGTAATAGGCTATCTCTTCTTAACGTATGTTTTGTATTTGTATGCACTAGTTCATCTGTTCTTCTAAATGTTTGTTTTACATACATACTAGGTTGTTTCTTCTGCTGAATGTTTGTTTTGTATTTATAGATTTTCACTACGTTATCTGTTCTGCTCCATATTTGTTTTGTATTTATAGATTTTCACTACGTTATCTATTCTGCTCCATATTTGTTTTGTATTTATAGATTTTCACTACGTTATCTATTCTGCTCCATATTTGTTTTGAGTTTACACATGCTTACAAAGTTGTTTGTTTTTACTTTCTCTTTTAATTTTTACTTTATTTGGATATACTTATTAGTTTATTTGCTCTGCTTAATGTTTGTATTTGTACATACTTACTAGGTTATCTGGTCTTCTCAATAATTGTTTGGTATTTGTACATACTCACTTGGTTACCTGTTCTTCTCAATGTTTGTTTGGTATTAATACATACTGAGTTATCTGTTATGCTAATTGTTTGTTTGGTATTTATACATACTGAGTTATTGCTTTTCTCATTGTTTGTTTGGTATTTGTATATACTTACTTGGCAATTTGATATTCTCAATGTTTGTTTGGTATTTATACATCCTGAGTTATCTGTTATGCTTAATGTTTAATACTGTTTTAGATGTATTAATAGCGTAGATTTAAAGTTGCTATTTACATTATTACAATTATACCGAACTGAAGGCCTGTCATGGCCACGTGGTTAAGGCTCTCGAATCATAATCTAAGGGTCACATGTTTGAATCATCTTCCCTTGAAACATGCTCACCCTTTCAGCTGTTGGGAAGTTATAATATTTCGGTCAATCCCACTGTTTTCAATAATAAAGTAGCTCACGAATTGGCGGTAAGTGGGAATGAATAGCTACGCTCCCTCTGGTCTTGCATTGCTAAATTAGAGACGTCTAGCGAAGATAGGCCACGTATAGATTTAGGTAAAATTTAAAACAAACCCAACCAAACAAACCACTGAAGTGATGACTTCACAGCTGCATTATCATATTTGATATCATACAGGTATACTTCGCTCATGACTGTTCGTCGCTTGAACATATTGCACAATTTCCAGCTGATTTTATTATCATCAGAAGTGCTGCTACGCTTTCACAACTTGAACATTACTACACTGGAGTAATTGTTTCAACACTACTCTTTCATAATCAGAACCATACTAAATTAATAGCTTCGCAATTACTTTTATCACGGTCACAAAAAGTGCAATGACATTCATTTACGGCTACTCTTTACATCATTATAATGACCGTAATGCCGTTTCTACAAGACTGCTCTTCCATTGGCCACAGTTTCTCTGATTTTATAGTTTGAGAGCTACTGTTCTTATCACCATCACAAGTACAGTAATGCTACTTTCTTAACAGGAACACTACTAAAACCACAGACTCACGACTGTACATGTCTTCACAGTAATACCACTGATGTCACAGATTCGCGTTCACGATTGTTCATCTCCTCACTATAATACCATTGATGTCACATATTGAATTTTCCTGTTACAAAATTTTCATAGTGTCATACATTCACATATTCATCTCTATTCTTCATTTCTTTGAATTCTTATGTAGTTAAGTTTCTACCTCTTTCTATGTTGTATTGGTTTCTTATATGGCTCTCTGCAATATTCTGATTTCTTAAATCTCCTCATTTCTCTCCAGTGTCTTCATATTTAAATGATCAGCTTTCTTGCATCTTTACATTCCCTTGGTTATCCATATCGTTGGCTTTTCACTTTTTTTTGATATCTCATTTAGTTGGGGTTTTTTATACGGTATGTTAGTCTAATTTTCTATATTTTTAACAAAATTGTCTCCACTCTACATTGTCTGGCGTTTTAGGTTCACAGTCATTTCCCAGTTTACTCTACACGTTTCTGGATTATTATATTCATTCTTATTTCTTTCCTCTTCACATTCAAATATTCTGAGCTATTCTCCGAGGAACAAGGTATGGCCTAATGCATATTATGCTGGACAGGGAATCTAATAGTTTACGGTTCAACACCCGATGCCACAACATCGATTTATACAATTTGAAATAGTGGATGCACTCAAATAATGACGATCAAATTACCAATATTTATCCACACAATAGCAAACAGTAGACTCTATAAACTAGCTGCCAAACCTGTACCATATCACTTTCAAATTTACATACAGATATAAGCAGGAAATACTTGTGTAGCTTTTAAGCAAACGTTCCAAAACAAGTTCTACCTTATCCTATTCAAAGCTTTCTACATTGTTTTGTTGTCTTAAATCTCACAGATGTTTATTTATTCTCCAAATTATTTGTTTATTATGTTAACAAAATGTCTTCTTAACTTTATATTGTACGTTTTATCGTGTTTAAAAAAGACCTCTTACCTCTACATTGTAATTTATCATGTTTGCATAAAGTTCTCCTATCTCTACATTGTAATTTTATCATGTTCACATAAAGTCCTTTTATCTCTACATTGCAAGTTTATCATGCTACTTACATTATCATTGCTCCTTATATTTAGTCTCAACTATTCCTGTATTTTCAATATTGACTTACTTAATTTAAATTTACAATTATTTCTCTTCTCTCCACAATGTCTTGATTTTCATATTATTTGCTCTTATTCTCTCTAGAATATCTTCGTTTATTACATTCAAAAGTGTTTCTTTCCTTTCTCTGCATAGTGACTGATGTTTAAGACACTCGATTCGCAATCTGAGAATCATGGTTTCGAATCCTGGTCACACCAAATATGCTCGCCCTTTTAACCGGGGAAGCGTGATAATGTGGTGGTCAATCCCACTATTTCAAGAGTTGACGTTGAATGGTGTTGAGTAGATGCCTTCTCTCTAGTCTATCACTGCTAAATTAGAGACAGTTAGCGCATGTTGCCTTCGTGTATCTTTGTGCGAAATTCAGCAAACAAACAAAATAGCGATGTCAACTCTAGTCCTGGCTATGCTGGGATTTAGGAACGTTAAGACTTCGCATAGATGTTCTCTAACCTCAAATTCTGTAAGTCAAAATACATTTTTCTTGATGTTTTCTACCTTATGCAGACTTATGATGGAAATTGGGTTTTAATACTGGTGATGGGAGAGCACATACAGCCCTTTGTGCATAATAACAAAACAAACATACAATTATACGTTTCTGCTTTGTACTCGCTTATTATATAATTTTAATTTCTTTTACTTAGAACTCAATCTATTCTTTTTTCACTGTCATGCATCACTTATCCTCAGCTATTCTTCTCTCTACGTTGCCTTGGGCTATTATATCCTCAGCTATTCTTCTCTCTACGTTGCAATTTGTTATTATATCCTCAGCTATTCTTTTCTCTACATTGCCTTGGGTTATTATATCCACAGCTATTCTCCTATCTACGTTGTATTGGTTCATTATATCCTCAACTATTCTCCTATCGACATTGTCCAATGTGGCTTTGCTCCAAAACAACACATAAATCATTTTCTATATTGTATCAGGTTATAGTATTCGGGACTATTTTCTACAGTGTCTTGGTTTATTACGTTCACAACCTTTCTTGTCCTTTATTCATTGTTTTGGCTTAAAACATGCGTATCTATTTCCTATTGTTTCCTACATTGTCTTGGTTTAGTTTATTAATACCTATTTTCCTCTTTTTTCTAGATTACTTTGTTTATAATAAACATATATCTTCCTCTACTTGTACATTTTCTGTGTTTTTGATAATCACAACCTACCCTGTCCTTTCTACGTTGTACTAATTTATTATATGTATGATTATTCCCACTTTTTCTACAGCATCTCAGTTACCTCTGCTGCCGAAGATAAGAGAGGCTATGTTTTTGCTCTTGTATGTGTTTGTTTTTCAACATTTCTGGATAATAGATAAACGGATTTTGACGAATTTAGTATACACTTGTACTGTGACCTACGTTAGAAGTGAGTAGTTTGTAGAGAGTCAAGGTCACGAAACAATTGGTATTTGTTAACTTTGAAATTTATTTTTCACAATATTTTTGCTGTATAACTCAGTCAAAGATGATCTGATTTTGATAAATTTTGGTAGACTTATGTAAAACAATATACTTCATTGCTCTGCCAAAAATGGTTCGTGTCTGTTGGTGATGCCGGACATACGGACACGTTTTTAATTTTTTGCAGTGTTAGTGCGACAGGTGTTTTTGGTTGGCTTTTTTCTCCAAAGTCGGTATCAGCTCAAAATTAGGAATGGCTATGTCCATATAGCCCTTTGTATGTCTTTTGAAACAGAAAACAATAAAATAATCTTCCATCTACTACCTTTTAATGATACAACAATTTAAGAAATAGATCACGTTGACTCATGTCAAGACTGTTTACAATGGCGATGAATACCAAACAAGAGTCACTGTGTGGTTTAAGTACAATATTTATCTCCAGCGACCACATTATTACTGTCTTGTCCACTATATCTAGATAACTGCGCTTTGAATTGATTTATATGTTTATAGTGACAATGCACAGCACAAAATGTAAAGTTCTAAAATAACGCACCATTACAAACAGAATTCAACAACAGACAATTTATTAAAGTGTTACAACACTTGGAATAAAATTTAGTACTTACCAAAAACACATTTAATAAACACGTGCCTGGTCACTATTTGATACTAATGCTAGTGAATTGTGAAACATAAATGCCAGTATTAATTATTTCAAGTAACGGAATCTGGAAAAATAACCAGAAGAAAAATCACGATTCCAAAAAATAACAAAACACAATATTCCAAAATTACCTTTCTACATTAATTACAATATCAAGTTACGGATAGCAATAAATCACTATCTGTATTGTTCTATAACTATTTTGTGATTCAAGTTATGAAGCTCATGACAGAATATTTATTCGATCTTCTATGTCGCTGGAGTACATCTCATATGATAACAAATTTACATAGTATTTTACTACATAAATAATATCTGTACATCACGGCTAGAAAGGCTGATGTCAATTTCACAATATATACATATTTACTGAGATATGACTATTTATAACTTTCATAGATAAATTAAATGACAGAAGAAATAATAAACGAACGATAAACAAGACCATACCCCCCTCTCCATCCAAAAAAAGAAAAGAAACTTCGCTGTATTAAAAGTAGATCTTATTGTGCGTGGTCTATGATTAACTGTCATAAGTCCCCCGTTGGTACAGCGATAAGTCTACGGATCTACAACGTTAAAATCAGGGGTTCGGTTCCTTTAAGTGGACTCAGCAGTTAGCCCAATGTGGCTTTGCTATAACAAAAAACACACACACTCTGTCATGAATTCAAAATAATTTCTCATTGCTGGCACGGCTAAGCAATTAGAATGCTCGTCGTCGATTATGCTCATCCTTTCAGCCCTAGAGGCGTTATGACATGACGGTTAATCCCATTGTTCATTGGTAAAAATGTAGCCAAAGAATTGCCAGTGGATGATATTGATTAGCTGTCTTCTCTCCAGTTTTTACTGGACGGTTAGCTCGATAGAAAGTGAGGGCTACCAGGTAAAATATATTCAAGAATCACCGACGATGTATCAGCACCTGAAGTGTCCCAACAGTCGAGACTTAAAACAAACAATAAAAATAAACTAAGTGAAATAGTAAGTAGTTAAAATGTGTGTTTGATCATTGTGCTCTATTCCACTGAGTTTAAGAGAGATGGAGCAGCCCACGTTGTGCTTAACACTTGTTGGCTTGATTAAATCCATCATTTTATGGAAATACGATATTAAATTTTGCTTGTGAATAAGCTTGGTATTTGTTACTTTTTTATACATAAATATAGAGTTTTGTGTCTCCTGTTAGTATGACGCAGATTTATCAGAATATTTTAACTTTGGTAATAAGTGATGCGGTCATTTCCGTTTCCTGCTTTAAGTACACTTTGGTTTAAGTATAGGATTCGTTTTCTTGACATTGGCAAGTGTTAATTGAAAGCGTTAGCGCATATGTTTTAGATACCCTAAGATTCACTGAACCTGGAAAAGAGCCATGAAAATGAATTTGGACATTTTTGATGGAAATTTGTAATCTTTTTTCTTATAAATGATTTTAAGGACGTCTGGAATCCAGACAAGTAACATTATTACAGTAATGGTTTCTAAATCCTTTCTGCCTTAAATTTAACGTCAGTTATAAGGGCATCTGAAAGATGATTAATAGGGGATTACACTATTGTGATTTATGAAATTAGACTGATGTTTGCAAAGTTATTTATGACTACCAATTTATTTTTAATTTTCGCATTATTGAAATACGATAAAATTAGAGTGATTATTTATTTGAAATCTACTACTGGTATATTCTTATCTCTCGTATATTTTAAAATAATAGTTTATAATATAAAACTTCTGCTGTTTAATTGTAGCGAAACTAAATCTGCTTAATGTGATAAGTCATAAAATCTTTAATGTCTTAAAATGAAAGTCAAGCGAAAAATTGTTCACATAGTTTTGGCTCTCCGTTAGAGTTTATTTGTTTTTTGAATTAAGCATAAAGCTACACGATGGGCTATCTGTGCTCTGCACATCACGGGTATCGAAACCCGAATTTTAGCGTAGTAAGTTCGCACACGTACCGCTGAGCCACTCTCCATTAAAGAGTTTAAAGATTAGTTTGAAATTAAATTTATTTTTTGAATGTTATTTCTTTTCTTTTATATTACTTAATATTATTTCGTTCAAAGTATCCATTTTAATAAAATAATGTTCATTGTTATTGTTTTCGGATTTTAGAGCATCAGAATATTCTAGCGTTTTCCTTCTGTCCTTTTTAAACAGATTTATGTTTTATATACGTAGTTCAAACAGTACAACTGATTTTTGAAGAACATGATTCTTGAATAGACACTTCTATACTTTTGTATGTTTATGTGTTTATATCCGAGAAATCTCTTATATGAAAATGTGGACAGATAAGGTTTAACTGTAGAGTTATAAATTGAGAAAGAGCTCTAGCCATGTGACAGTGTGACGACATGGGGAAGTCGTCGCCATTGTGAAAACAGAAATAGACATCCGAATATCACTGATGGATAACTGCCAACTTTTCAAACAATGCCCGAGAGCTATGCTTGTTTTAATTGCACAAATAAGCGTAAAAAAACCCTAAGAAATCTTCTTCCATATTTAAATATTCATATTTATGAACTTTTCTTTCAAAATGAAGGCCTTGAAGCTCGAGCAATTGCAAACTATCCTCTGCTTTGCGTCTTTCAAGTTCCAAAGGTCCAAACCCTATTGTAATGTACTTATTTCTACTAGATCTACCAGGTTATACACTATAGGCTCAATTAAGATGTTGGACCTTACAATTAAGTTTGATATGGTACTGATTTAGACTGAGGCATTAAATATACCAGTATTTAGGTATGAATAAGCGATCATGCAGCCAAATCATGAATGGCAATGACCGCTGGTAAAAATTAAATGCAGACTAAACACGTTTTTGGTCCCAATGCTATATTTTCTTGTCCGATTTTAAAATTTCAAAAGAAGATTTTAAATGGATGTATCAGAGAGATGTCGGAAAACTTAGTTACAGAACAATTTTATTTTTAGGTTCCATTCTGATGAAGCAGTTCGTCAACAATGGTTGAAGAATGTAAGTCGTGAAGGATTTCAAGCATCACAGAATGTGCAGTGAACACTTTCTGGTAAATATTATATGAGAGGTATGCAACCATTTGGACAATATTGTCAATACTTATTAATATTTTAGAAAAGAAAACTCATTTTTATTTTCGAAAAATACAATCAATGACTTTATAACATATGTAAAATATGAAATAATGACTGCTTATGTTTGTTACTGTTTATGGGACACGTATCTTTAATATTGGGTCTGTTTAATAAATGAAATAACAACAAACTACCACTGGCTTTCCTTCTGAAAACCTGCTGCAATCATAAAACTTAAAAAAGTGGTTTTCATTTATGTTCAGGAGTGAACCCAAAAGACATAAAATAAGATGACATCTTGAAGTATGAACTCAAACCTCTTGCAGTGCCTTCTATCTCTCCAGGTCATCATTGACACAAACAAGTTGCATAATCACAAAGTAGATCACCTCCAAGAAAACGAGCTCATGAAATCCAGGAAACATGCCCAGTACTTTCCAAGAAGAAGAAAACGAGTTGCTGATTGGCATACCTTCCTAATAACTGTACATATTATGACTTATTTTTCAGAAATGTACATGTAGGTCTGATTATTATTGCTCAGTGTTATCTCACGAAATGTATGAGACGTAATAAATTGAATATACAACTCAAAAAGTGGTTGACAATTTAAAAAGTTAGAACTATTATATTCTAAATATCCCGGCTGATCACAAGTCAAAATTACGCTTTGCATCGTTTTACGATATACCAGACATAGCAGATTTTTAGTCCGGAAAAGATGTCCAAAAAGGATTTCCGGGTCATAACCGCGAGGACTGAAACAGCTACTGGCAACATACTAGTTTTTATAAATTTCTATCTTCGTGTCCATTTAATATCGGTTTCTACAAGGTGAATAGGAATGAGCGCGCAACGAACGGAATTCGCGCTAAGTCGCACATTTTCAAGCTTACTAGCCATAGGACCGAAATTCGCAGGGTTCAATGTGGAATTTGAAGATTTTTATATTCCAGGCTGCCTATAATGCTTTTCAGTCACAAAAGTAATGGAAATTTATTTGTTGAAATACGTATAACTTCGTTAACGAACTTATGAACCCAGTGAATTTAAAACAGTATGGCTCGTACTAATACGTAAACACAGAAACTAAATGTCTACGGAATAATACAATGAACTAAAACAAATCACTCCAAAAGATGACGTAACTTGTTAGCCTAGAAGAACTACATTTACTTCCAAGAGTACTAATCTGTCAATACACTAAAATTCAAAGTTTATGATTGATTATATTGTGTCCCTCTTACAGAAATATTAGAAGTTTTATTGAACATAGAAACAAGTTTTAATTTTATTCTCTTAAGAAAAGGAAGGTTAAATGATGATCTTTTCTAAACATACAAGGTTGTCCATGGAGTCGATGAAATTAAGTCTCTGAATTATTTTGTACTATATCCTGAAGATAACAGTATGAGGTGAAACAAGCTTAAGAACCCGTGACTCTCAGATTACGAATCGAACGCCTTAACCCACCTGGCCATGCCGGGCCCTCATAACTAAATGAAGATACTATCATATTTAAAACTCACCAGGATTACTAGAAATACTCTTGTATGATATTGAAACTGTTGTACGTACGTTTAACAGCATTAGAACTTAAAACAACTTCAGTGATGTCGAGAAAACCCACTTGTTGAGAAATATATATGCAAATATATATGGTCAGCTTCCAGTCACTTACCTCTTTCTTTGTGAACCTGACGATGACCGAAGAAGGTCGAAACGTTGTTCGCTCTTCTATGTAAAATATTTTCTTTACCCAAACGAGCCGTTTTTGCATATATATTAAAACAACTTGATATTTATATCAGATTAAATGTCCTTCAGATGTCTAGTTATCCATTATTCTGCCCTCTATGTTGAGAGCCATATTGAAAACTTTCATTACCTTCCGTCATATTTATCAGTTACAATTTTTGACTAAAACAGGCATTTTGGCAGTCTTTTTTCCCTTGAAAGATGTATTAATTAGATTTATTTATTTTAAAATAATTTACAAAATACTTCATTAAACTAATTTTTAAATTTTTCTATATTTGTTTTACATGAAAAGGTTTCCTGTATACGCTTTAAACACGTGTTTGTTTATTAATTTCTAGAATGCTTTAAAACATTGTCCCCTACATATGAAATGTCACTAGTCAGTCGGTTTATTTAATGCTTATCCAAATACTTATCTTGATCTATAATGTGCATGTTGGGAATTTCATATTCAGCCATTTTGAAATTAAAACGTGCAGTTCATAATAATAAGCATTGCCAATTTGTTATTTTTTTATCCACAAGCTGATAAAGTTCTAGGTTTCCTTTTTCTATCTTGAAACTATCAAGATATTCCCGTATAGGCACAAAATAATCGTATTTTCATTAATATATCAAAACACACGTTACAGTGTCTTTCAGACAAAAAACAACCTGCAGAACACTGTGTGTGGAATTAACAGGTGTGGTAGTTTAATGATTTTTCTTCCCTCTGTGGCTCGAAGGCCTAGCATGGCCGAGCGCGTAATGGGTGCGACTCGTAATCCGAGGGTCGCGGGTTCGCGCCCGCGTCGCGCTAAACATGCTCGCCCTCCCAGCCGTGGGGGTGTATAATGTTACGGTTAATCCCACTATTTGTTGGTAAAAGAGTAGCCCAAGAGTGGTTGGTGATGACTAGCTGCCTTCCCTCTAGTCTTACACTGCTAAATTAGGGACGGCTAGCACAGATAGCCCTCGAGTAGCTTTGTGCGAAATTCCAAAACAAACAAACCCTCTGTGGCTCAGACTTTGGTAATCTAAACTATCACATATCTGCTCTATTGAACACATACTTAGCATACCATATTTAAAAGCAATCTGTTAAGAAATATTTGAAATATATCACCTCCGTTTTGGTTAAGCTTCTTCCTATCTTTGTCTATTTTATGTTTTCGCGCCAAACGTATGGAAACTGTATCTGATGGCAAAGCACACTTAACTTCTATTGATTGTCTTCACAACTAATGCACTGATAGGTCTTTACAACCTTGAGCTACTTTTTAAATTTGGTCTAAATACAAGCCACATGTGCAAAATTAATCAACAAAAACTGCACAAATTTAAAGAAACATTTTGCCCACGCCTTGGAAAAAAAATCACGTGAACTATCAGTCTAAAGTTCTTACTACAGCATTACCTCGGAGTAAAAGTAGATCGATCTTAGCTTTTTATCACTCGGATTAAAGAAAACTGACTTGTAGCATCAATAGAGTGAAAGCACATGCAAATATATAAGTATTGATTAGACAAAGCAAACAAGGTTAGCACTTTTTTAGCTCAAGTTTTCAAAAGAATCATATGGGTGGACAGTTATTATTGACTAATCGTTGTAAACTCTCTTTGCTAACCTGAAGATGACCCAGGAAAGTCGAAACGTTGTTCTCTCCTTATCAATAAAAGTGTTGATACCCCTACCAGCCGTTCTGAGATATATTTTTATTTTAAGTGAGTTTCTCGTCATCAAGAATCGCGTATCCAAAATTATAAGTCTGGTCTTTACTAAATGACCTGTCTTGGCTGTTTTTTAATGTAACATACAGTCGTTGTTGTTGTTGTTTTGAATTAAGCACAAAGCTACACAATAGGCTATCTGTGCTCTGCCCACCACGGGTGTCGAAACCCGGATTTTAGCATGTAAGTCCGCAGACATACCGCTGAGCCACTGGGGGGCAACATACAGTCACATGTTTGCTATAACATACTATAACTTATATATTTATATACATTATCACCATTTATAAAAAGTTTTTAAGTTTCAGTTGTGTTTCTTAAACATAGAATAACAAATAAAGAAGTATAGGAAAACAATTATCCCTTTTAGTAACAAATTTTGTATTCCTTTGCTGTTTATCATAAGTTGCTAAACTTTATCAAATTTCACACTTGGAAGATGTAAAACAAAACATCTTTTATGTTTTATATGCGCATTTTAAAATAACAAACATAATAAATTATTATATAAACACCACAGAATTCTACTATAATTTACCAAGCTTGTAACTAAGTTGTATTTGGGTCTTTGACCTCACTAAGTTCTTATCTTATCTCTTGGAATCAAACATGAAAAGAAAGAGTATACCGTGAAAATACTTCGCTCAAGCTGAAGAAACTGCTAAGTAATCATTTTATGTTTTCAATTTGTTATACAGATGTTATTTGGCGAAGTATTTGTTAATAAGCAAGTATTTTCAAAATACTTGAAAGGTGGTTATGGCTACCTTCGTTGATTCAATAAATTTATTAATACCTCAAAAAATTAAAAAATCTTATCTTATACTCTAGTTTGTCAGTATCGGTAATTTGAATATCTACTTCGTAAAAAACTACAGACTTTGCATTGGAGCATCACAAACATTTGATATGAACCAACGCTTTTTGTTTGTTTGTTTTTGAATTTTACACAAAGCTACTCGAGGACTATCTGTGCTAGCCGACCCTAATTTAGCAGAGCAAGACTAGAGGAAAGGCAGCTAGTCATCACCACCCACTGTCAACTCTTGGGCTACTCTTTTACCAACGAATAGTGGGATTGACCGTCACATTATAACGCCCCCTCGACTGAAGGGGGCAGCATGTTTGGTGCGACGGGGATTTGAACCCGCGACCCTCAAATTACGAGTCGCACGCCTTAACGCGCTTGTCCATGCCAGGCCCATGAACCAACGCTTCATTCAATTTTTCCATATGGTACACAAAAATCTATATTTAGGCTTGTTTAAATATCTACTTTTAAATTTTAAAAAATGACTATTGTACAATACTAAAATTTGTATTATATTTTACAATTTATACCAAACTTATTGATATACATTAATAAAATAGAAGCTCAATAAAATTTTAATGTGAGTCTAAAAATGCGATGTTATGGCTTTTGACCAATAATTAAAACTAGACCCATGTCAGTAGGGTTCACAGCAATTACAAATAAAGTATAAATTATAATCACTGTATATTTTATATAATTATATTTTGTCTACTTTTGTAATTATAATTTTGTTGTTGTTAAGATTATGGAAACTGCGGAACATCTGGATACAAGTGATCATTACTCTATTAAGTTTGATGTTTTGCTGCATATAGAATTAAGAAACAATGATATTTGATTACAAATTTCAAAAAACAAATTTTGGAGGGATGCGACAAGAGTTACCCATTGAGAATTAGACATTTGTGTTATTTGGAGACACAGATCAAATATTTAAAATGTTTAATGATAAATTTGTAAATATTCAAGCCAAACTTATTCTTTATAGAAAGAAATAAGTATCTGCAAGTAAAAACCAGGTTAGCTGAATAAAAGTTTGAGATAAAATTAAAGACAAACGTCGTAAATTTAAGAAATTTAAATTGACTGGTATGACTGGAGATTTAAAATATTATAGAGGATAAAGCTAGTCAAACAGAAATTTTGGACATCAAAACAAATATATGGGAAAGGTTGACTGAAGATATTAAAATTAACACAAATGATTTATTTAATACATCAATAGCAAACAAAATGTCAAGATGGTGGATATGTTCCTTGAGGGATAATACAGCGATGATAATGAGATAGCTGGGTTATTAAATTTTGCTTTTGATTTTCTTCATTTTTAGCTAATGAACATTTAAGTAGTATTCATCGTCTTGAAGAGTTGATAGATGGAAATAAAGTAGGAAATATGACTTCATATATTCTTAAAATTTTATGTTAAGGGGAAAAAAATTAAGGAGTTTAAGAAATGATAAAGCTCTTGAGCTGGATAACATATCCTCAAGGAATCTGAAGAAAGTTATGAATTGGAAGTTATGATTGTACTTGAAATAGATTTCTAACTCTCTCTCTGAGCCAAGGTGTGTCAGGCGAATTGCCTCCTCCACACTGTTTTTTTCTTATACTCATATAGCATTTTATATTACATAAAGTTTTTCTGTAAGTGAAGTGACTTCATTTTTAAAAATATTTAAGATTTAAACTCCATGCAAAATAAAGTATGCATATAATTAAAAATAACTTTGTACACACTTGCTAATTAAGCACAAAGCTACGCTGAGGGATTTCTGTTTGTTTATCTATTTATTTCTATTTATATATCCATTGCAGTCTCCCTGTATTGTTGTTGTTCTTTGAAGTTTAAGAACAAAATCATACGATAAATTATCCGTGTTCTACTCACCACGGGTACCGAAATCTAGTTTTTAGCATTGTAAGCCTGCAGACATGTCGCTGTGCCATATTAAAGGAACACATTGAATTAAGTATGTATACAATGAAAATAGTAATCAAATAAAATGCAGAAAAAGTAAAATTTAAATCCGAATTTTAATATAGTATAGAATAAAAAGTAAATTGTACGCACTAATTATTATAAAATTTGTTTTCTGCTTTAATTCCTGTATCAAAAATAAGCTTTTCCTTTTCCTATAGTAATTTCAAGTGATACTTTTAATCTTTCTATCATGATGGGCATAAATAGTTGTTTATGTAAAAAAAATTACGAGTGTACAAATAGATGACCTGGTCGTTAATCTTAACACATAATTTTGTATAGTTTGTAAACTTTTAATATTATTTGTATTTGACCAGACCATTCCTGCTTAACCTTTTAAGTAGCTTATAAATGTCTTAGACGTTTTGATTATTGTTTTATTTGTATGCCCACGTTGTTAAACAATCATTTTTTTAAACATATTTACTCTAGTCTAACATTTCTTCATTAAATATTCAACATGATTTTTCCAGTTCAGTAATATAAATATATTATTTGTTATACTTTAATAACTTCTTTATTATATATTTTTAGGTTATTCTCTATATGCATAATGTTATTTGTATTGATAGTAATAACTTGGTTTTATCTGGGTTTAAGTATATTCTTTATAAATTGCACTATAACTCGAAATCAGCTACAGCCAGTTGTAAATTTTTTGTGATAACTAAAAACGATTGATTTTTTTTCAATACGTGATATCAATGGGCAATGGTTGGGTCCAGTTGATTTGTACAAAATGGAATAAAATGCTTCCGCCCTTCATGAGTTTTCCAACCATGGATAAAATGGTGTGATGGAACATGACATCACAGGTGGACGTATTCTTGATGAAGTCAACGGCCAGAATGGAAGAACTCTTGGATGAAATTAACTACCATATGTTCAGGACCAGACTATACCCACTGTATGGTGGATTTTGGATGTGGTCAACTTACCAGGATAGGAGATGGGTACTACCAGGAAGCAACTGCCCAAGACACATCACATGACGACAACCACTACTTAACCCATACCATATCGGTTGCAGTCATCGTAATCAATGGCCATGCCTTCTGTTTCACATCAGGACGGATTTAATAAGTACATTACTGGTTCTCCTACCACCAAGTCCCAGTGGAAGAAAACAACGCCATCATCGGTACATGGAAAGTAAAGACTTGATATATGCAGAGAAATTGAGAAACTCACACATGAGATTGATGGGTACCGCTGGAATCTCCTTGGACTCTGTGAGATGCGTTGGAAACACTTTGTGGAAATATCAAGCAAGGAAGGACGCAAGGATAAACATTTTCTACTTCTTCACGAACTATAGGATTGTTACTCAAGATATTCTAAAACTTTATAAATGATGCTATCTGAATTCAAATAATGATTTTAAAAGTGCTTAATATTTTTAAATTTGAGTCTTGGTATTAACTTACATAGATTACAGAGAACAGTCACAGTAGATGGTTGGAAATATATTTGCATATCTTATTGGTATTTGTATGAGAGTTTATTCCAATCTGTAGTCATAGTTGAGCTTATATATATATAAAGTTTTTGTCAAAATATTATATACGACTGATAAATCAATCCATACACAGCAGCTCTTGCCAAAGAAACCTATCATTGTGATTTAAAGTTATAAAATTGGATAATATAATGGAGCTATAAAAGTAGAAAGTAGTGGTGACTTGAATATTTTACTTAAAAGACACAAAAACTGATTTTCATGTTTTATATAAGTAGTTCTAAATTAGTCCTCTATAGTGTAAACTTACAATTTCGATAATTTCGACAGAGAGTGTTTTCATAGTCTAATTGCTATTAGTCAACCTACACATAGAAGTCAATATTTCTTTTAATTTATCATCCTATTTTAAAGTAAAGTAGAAATAATATAATGTACTCCCCCACGTTAGCTCACTGGTAAGCTCAAGGAAATTCAGCGTTCAATCATTCCAGCTGCTTTAACCTTTGTCTAGCACTTCTAAATGAGGAAAGGCTAGGTCTCGAGCAGCTTTATTTGAAATTGAACAAATAATGAAAAAAAACTTTGTGAACGCAAAAATTGTTTTTACTGTATTCTGTTGTTATGGTAATTACAATTTATAAATTACATTGATTGATTGTTTGTTTGTTTGTTTTAAAATTTCGCACAAAGCTACTCGAGGGCAATCTGTGCTAGCCGTCTCTAATTTAGCAGTGTAAGATTAGAGTGAAGGCAGCTAGTCAGCACCACCCACCGCCAACTCTTGGGCTACTCTTTAACCAACGAATAGTGGGATTGATTCACATTATAACTCCCCCACGGCTGGGAGGGCAGTATATTGCCAATTTAGATGGGTTTCTAAAACAATGTACTACAAAACTAATCAACATGATGTGCTCAGTTTTATCGTACACAAACACATTTTTTTTTATTTTGCGCAAAGCTATGCGAGAGCTATCTGCGCTAGCCGACCCTAATGTAGCAGAGTAAGACTAGAGGGAAGGCAGATAGACACCATCGCCCACCGCCAGCTCTTGGGGTACTCTTTTTACCAACGAATAGTGGGATTGACCGTCACATTATAGCGTCACCACGGCTGAAAGGGTGAGCATGTTTGGTTTGACTGGGACTCGAACCCACGACGCTCAGATTACGAGTCGAATTCCTTAATCACCTGGCCATGCTGGGCTTTTATCGTACACAAATACATTTTTAAGATCTTGATTACTTTAATAAATTATTCATATTTAAGTAATATTATTGTTATGGGTAACAATAATCAATGATTCTCAGCCTGTGTGCCGCGGCAACTTTATAAGGATTTTACAAGCAAGTCAAACACATCAGTTAATAAAAGTTACAACAGAGACACTTTGAAACCTTCCAAAACATTTGATGGTTTTCATTGAACTCGAGTACTGAGAAGTTCATACTTAAATTTCATTCTCGACTGCAACAGTTCAACTGTTAGTTTAATTGTGGTGCAACAAGCACTTTGTACGTCATAAGTGATGCATCAAACAATCAAACTGCTTTCTAGAACACGTTCTCATTTTGCAGTAAGCTACAGTTACTACGCTGTAGGTAGGAATTTTATATCAACTGCAGAACTTCGTGCTTTATTATTTATCCATAGAAAAATATTTAAGTAAGTCTGATGCTGCAAAGGAGAATGTGTTGAATCAAGAGCAAGGAATCAAACAAAAATACAAAAACGAATACATCGAATATGGTTTTATCGCTTTGAAATCGGAACATTCTCAATTACCATTCTCCCTACTGTACAATGTAGCTTTATCGAACAAGGCGTTTGTTCCTAGCAAACTAAACAAACACTTGGAAACAAAACATTCAGCTGTGAGGGATAAACCAAAAGAATATTGGAGAATATCACTACTCAACAACATGAACAATCAAGGAAGCTTGTGAACGATATGAAGCTGCCCGACAAAAAATTGATTGCATGTTTTAAGGTTGATGAATTATTGGCAAGACGCAAGAAAGCGCATATGAAGGCCGAATCAGTCATTGCACCAGCGAATACCTATTTTGCAAATATTTAAAAAGTACAGCGAAAGGCCAAGACATTTTAGAGTTTGTGAATGAAAACATTTTGCTTTTCAAATTGCATTGGAATAATTGTGTAAGAGTTTGCACCGATGGCTATCTTTCAATGCAAAGAAAAGAGAAGGGATTCGTCACTCTGGTGCTCCAACAAAATCCAAACATTAGGATTGCTTACTGCATGATTCACAGAGAGGCGCTCGCCTCCAAATCTTTGCCGAAAGATTTGCAGTCTGTTAAGAATCCCGTTATTCAAGTGGCGAATTTCATCAAGTCTCGGCCAATTCAATCTCGACTTTTCTCTCTTCTTAGTGAGGTGATGGATTCACACTAAAAAAGCTATTGTATCACATTGAAGTTCGATGGCTTTCGAAAGAAAAGGTGAAGCGTCTTGTCCAACTAAAAACTGAAGTAATTTCTTTCTTGGAGGTTGAGGAAACAAGTTTTGAATTTACTTTTCATTATGAGATCTGGTGGCTGAAGGTTCAATTTCTCTCCGACTTGTTTGACAAATTAAATTCACTGAACTTAAGTCTCAAAGAACCATCTGAAAACATTATTGCTGCAAGGTTTAAACTGAAGGCCTTCGATAAAAAGGCGACTATGTGGAAGAATAAGATGTCGAAAGGAGTTCTTGATTGTTTTCTTTCTGTTAACGAATGTCCGTCAAAGAAGAAAATTGCCCCGTAAATTTTGAACACATTAAGCGACCTACAGTCTGCACAAAACATTACTTCTCGTCACTTGCTGTCGACGAATATAACTGGATGACCTATCCATTCGGAATCAACGAGACAACAAATCTTACAACTGAGGAGGAAGAACAGCTCATTGATTTACGAAACGACAAATTTTATCAGTCATTGTTTCCCGAAAAGAGCTTGGGTAAGTTTTGGATCTCCATTAAAAATTCATATCCTGCAATCAGTTCAAAAGTAGTTGAAGTTTTGCTTTCATTTGCATCTTCGTAGTTTTGCGAAACTGGATTTTCAGCATTGACTGAAATTAAAGCCAGAAAGAGAGAGAGGCTTCTTACAGTCGATGATGAAATGCGAGCTTGTTTATCTTCGTTAGAGCCTCGCTTCAATTTGATTTGCTTTCGGAAGCATGCACAAGCGTCACATTGAAAACATATGTAAAAATAAAAAGTACTAAGTTTTCTGCTGTATCAGAAAATCGTTAAAAAACTTTAGAATGACTCTCACGGCCAAAGCAAGCAATAGTATTGTCAATGTGCAGATGACATTAATATTGCTTGCTTTGGCCATGATTTTCGTTCTAAAGCTTTTAACGCTTGCCGTATAACGTGTACCTAAAAAAATCGTTAAGCCTTTCCGGGTGTGCCGCGAAATTTTTCATATTGTCGTTGTGTGCCGCAAGTCAGAAAAGGTTGAGAACCACTGGGTTACATGTATGTGTTAGCTAGATTCTTTAAGATTATTCTTTGGGTAAAGGATAACAGAAAGCCAACTTCATTTAACGGTAATAAGAACATTTTTTCTTGAATTTCAAATTCCATACCTATTGGAACCAATATTCTCTAATTGGCCAAAATTAACAAATAAACTGCGTATAACAGAAATTCCGCCAACCCTAATAACCTATTTGTTATATTCCCCCGCGTTTCGATCAGTTCATTGTTATCTGAATGTATTAAACCTTAAAATCTCATGGATTGATCGTGGATTAGGGCTATGAATCTACGAATTATCAGTGAACAAAGGTTGGAATACGGATTTTGTCTTTAACATTCAATCGTAAAAAATATTTGAATTCAGTAATAAAATATATCTATATATTGTCATAATAATTTCGCCGTGAAATATGCTGTGGCAAGTTATATAAGTAGTGCTTTTCGGTTGAGGTACCAATAAAAATAATTCCGTGGTTTATCTATATGAGGCGGCTGTATTTTGCTTTTCTGTTTTGCCATCCAGTGATTCAGTTGTAAGTATGAAGGCTTATAACAGTATAAAAATAAGATTTTTTATACCTGTGGTGGTCACTGCACAGATAACTCATTGTATAGTAGCTTTGAGCTTAACAGCAAGTAAGCTAAACATTTTGCTTTATTAAAACAAGAGATTGTCAGTGTTCTCGACCTTGAACATTTTATGTGAAAAATTGGAACATGAAGATATTTATTCCTTTGTGGGAAGTGGAAAGACTAAGAGATTCAAATTAGATGAAGCACTTGGGCCAGACAAGGTTTACATCAACGTTTTAAAGGAAGGATGAATCAGGTATGTGAGCTTCTTTCTCTCATGTTCAATGATAAAAGAGTTTCTACTCTCCTCCTTAAAGGGTAAGATATGATTACACTGGATATTTTATGTCAGTTGGTCGTACCTTTGTGGTGAAGAAATTCTAGAGTCTAATAAAAGCAACTTTGCAAAATAACTTGATAAAATAAAATACTACATATAAATGAAAGATAACATGAATTCATCAAAGGGAAATCTAGCCTAACTACTTATCTTTTTTTCTAGGAGATCCCTTGTTTTCTGAACTGAACAAGGGAAAAGGTATACTTAGGATTTTAAAAAATGCTTGATAAGGTATCACACAAAATATTAGCTAAAAATGCATTAGCATGATATATGGAAGGATTAGTTAATTGGATTGAAATATAGAGTAATTGGAATGAGACAGAAAGGTTGTTACTAATTGGATACATTCAAACTTGACCCTTGTTATTAGTGTAGCACTTCAGGTGTCAGTGTGTAATAGGTCCTTTGTGGCTGTTTTTCTTCTTCACATGAATATTATTGGTATGGGCATTATTCGTAAGTTTGCTGATGACAATAAAGTAGTTGTAATTACGACGATGAGGTATTACAAATTGATATAAATAATTTAGTTCTCCACTTAATGAGACCAAATTTGGAGGATTTGGTGGGCTGCAGAGCGTTTTCATGGCTCAGTTAAGTTAGAATTAAAACAAATCACTCCAATAAATGTTGCAATCTGCTAGCCTAAATACTACATTTACTTCCAAGAGTACTAATCTGTCAATAGTGTTCGGCCACTAAAATTCAAAGTTTATGATTGATTATATTGTGTCCCTCGTACACAAATATTAGAAGTTTTATTGAACATAGAAACAAGTTTTAATTTTTTTCTCTAAAGAAAAGGACGTTAAAAAACGTACAAGGTTGTCTATGGGGTCGATGAAATTAGGTCTGAATTTTTTGTACTATGTCCTGAAGATAACAGTATGAGGTGAAACAAACTTAAGATTTGGAGGAGATAGATTAGGCTATAGTTAAGACGGAAAGATTGGCTCATAAAATGACTTGTTATCGGCAATAGTGAAGACCAGCAGGTTACTGGAATAAAAGAAGGAAGTACATCGGTGATTCTTATGAAATGTAAAGGATAAGTTTGATTTTGTTTTACTTTTCCCTAAAATGGGTAATCAAGAACAGGCTTGAAAGACTAACTCTTTTCCTTGTTGTCTGTCGGTTATATTAAGAAGGAAATGGCTACACAAACGTAATCACACCAATAGTTCGATTGTGCAGTGTGAATCAAATCAAAAGAGAAAGTTGTTAAGATGAGTCAATCATTCTCTAACCAATATATTACTAAAGATGACAACAGTGAATGGCTTTTGGCGGGAACAACTTATCTTTTTGGGCATTGTTTTATTAGAGTCTTGTGCTTTCATTCTTATTCTCTATTTCTGGAAATTTAACCGTTGATGCTTTGTTTGTTTTGTTGTTTTGAATTTCGCGCAAAGCTACACGAGAGCTATCTGCGTTAGCCGTCCCTAATTTAGCAGTGTAAGACTAAAGGGAAGGCAGCTAGTCATCACCACCCACCGCCAACTTTTGGGCTACTCTTTTGCCAACAAATAGGGAGATTGACCGTCACATGATAACACCCCTACGGCTGAAAAAGCGAGCATGTTTGGTGTGACGGGGATTCGAACGCGTTTCCTTCAGATTACGAGTCGAACGCCTTAACCACGTGGCAATGCCAGACCCTGTTGAAGCGAATACACAAATCCCGACAATATGACTTTGAAAGAAAAACGTTCTCGCATATAAATTAAGTCAGATAAATTAAAATGTAAAGATGTATGATATTCTAAGAGTTAAAATATTTAACTCATTACAAAAATTAATTTAAACTTCATTCTTTCTTTCAGATTTCACCAAAAGAAAGGAGAAGAAAAGAGAATGAACATGTGGATAATTTAGAAAAAGGTTTGTTCAGGTTCTACTTTATCAGTTTCATAAATTATGTATATATATATATATATATTCTTCATTTATTGGTCCGAGCTTATCACTATCATTGATGTCAAATGTTTTGTGTGCAGGTGGAAATTCAAAAATAAGAAAACAAATGCATATATATATAATAGACTGTCTTCAATTAATAAGAACAGTTATAATTTTAAAGCTTAATATACAAAAAATAAAGTTAAGTATAGAAAAAGCAAATATCATAAGCAATGTAGAATTTTTTTTAAGAATAAAAGAGAAATAATGATATCACTACTGTGAACAGTTTACCACTGCAGTTTTTTAAAGGTACAGTTTGTACAGAATCTTACGATTTAGTTTTTACACTATAAAACATTTGGATACGAATTTATGTATACGATAAATAGGGGTTTATTGGTATATTTCATTTGAATCGGGGGTTTTCATGATTTTAGCAGTTTTATTATTACTCTTCTGAGATATATGTATTTTAGCGAACAGTCAAATGCTGTTGAATGAACCTACTTTAAAGATGGATTACATTTAGGTTTTTCCAATTCATACTTGATTATTTTTGGCCCAAACTGTATATTTTTGCCAAAGATTATAGACAAATGGTAATATACTGGGCTTTGTTTTTAATTTCTATCTATAATTAAGCTAAATAAATGTTCAAAATATGTTTACAACTTCATGTACTTCATTAAGGGATTTTTTTTTCTATAAATATCTGGTCTTACAATTTTTAAAGTTAGAACCTCTACTTGACAGGACTTGTGTTAGAAAAAAACTACTGCCACTGAAATTTGTCATGAAATAAAGGTAAAAATAAAATTGTTCTCAGTCGTAGCAATTACTGAATTCAGTATTTATTTCAGTAAGGAACAAATATGTATACATGTGTTGTTTTTTTCATCCTATATCATGAAATTTACTTTAGCTTTTTTATACCTAACAGACAAATATAGCAACAAGTTAATAAAAAAAGCTATAAAGAAGCAGCTGTAAGGAAGTAAATAAATCTGATTATCGTTTCAGCCAGATGACCTTCATCATGTTGGTACAGAAGGATGTCTGGTCAAAACTATGTCCACTCAACTATATTTCCTTTATATCAAGTATACTATTTCTTTGTATTTATAGGTTTTATCTAACAACCATTTAAACAGTTTAGAGCAAAGTTAATAAGGGTTACTACTTGCATTATGACAGCAGTAAGTTCTTATATTAAACACTAGGCAACAGTTCATAAAAAAATTACTTTTTAGGCATTTTATTGTATATGTGACTGTGTTGGTTTAAATTATGCTATTTTAATTTCTGAAGACATTATGCACATTCAAGGATGCCTTTCATCTCGTTCAGTCATTAATGAGAATACTCCTCATTTTAATTTTCATGGAATAAAGCTGTTTTTAGCACATAGACATTGGTTAGAAATTTCATATTTTGTGTGTGATTTTTAGTTTTGTAAAACATCTCATATAAAGCCAAAATAGTGCAAAACATTATATGCAAGTTTGTATTTGGAGGGGTAATACTAGCATATTTGGTCATTAATATTCTGGATAGAAAGTATAAAAGTTACAAAAAAGTTTTGTGATAATTATGTGAAATACTTGTTTAAAAACTGTAAGTAAATGAGTGACCACTTACATAGTTTTAAAAATTCTTCCTTAAGGTAAAAGCAGGAACCTTTGAAACAGCAGAAGAAATTCTGATGAGTTTTTTTTTTAAATCTGAGTTCAGCATTAAGTTGTCATTGATCCATGTTGTAACACTGGCTTTCATGAATGAAATTATTATTTGTGATTTTCACAAACACATGCACACTTACAAATACCACAAAAATATTGACTAAATGTCATACACTTGGAAATTTTGGCCACACCTTACTTTCAGAGAAATTCTAACTTTGAAAGTATTTTTTTTACATTTGTATCAGAAGACTGAAAAATGTGTGTGCAAATCTTTCAGTCACCTAAATGACATTAAAATTTTACTCAAGCAAATCAAAGTCAGTACATCTCTTTGAGGTTAATACAAGTAAATTCAAGTAGTATCTGTTTTCATGGACCTTTCATAGTTATCTAGATAGTATTGTGTGAAACATTTGAAAAGGTGCAAAAATTATTTCACAGAATTATGTGGTTAAGGTCACTGTTCCTGTTATATGTTTAGATAGTATGAATAGAGTAAAGTAATGCAACTGTAAATTGGATAAATATTGAATCCATTTTATTTTGCAGATAAATCAAGGTAGTTTTTTCGGAGTCATAAATTCAAAAATTCCAAACAGGATCTGTGACTTTCATGGTTAGTTGAGTTTTGTCCAATCAAGATGTTTATGAGTGTTGTCACCAACCTTTCTTTTTTCTTTTTCAGAATTCAAGAAACAATGAGAAGATGTTGGTTTTGTAACATTAATTTTAAAATTTTATATTTGATTTGTGTGATAAAATAAAAATTTTACCTCAAACAACTAACATTCATGAAAAGTGCCTAAGTGCATACTGAATGTCTTAGTATTTTCAGTATTTCATTTTATTGAGACATTTAGCAAGAGAAGTCCAGTAATATTATTAACTCCATGTTGTAAGAGTTATAATTTCAAATATTTTAAAGAATTAGCTGTAAATAAGAATATAATCAATCAAATTCATTTTGAAAACTTTTAATATATGAACCTTTCAACATATAATTCAAATTTATTGGTCAGTAATTAGAAGTTTAATGCCCAGGTGACAAGTGTTTTTTATCTTGTTAGCTCATGTGAGCATATTTTATAATGCCATGCCATATTATAGCAATATATCAGGAAATGAAAATTATTTTAACTTAATATTGAATTTATCCTGTCTTTATGCATGTAGGTATGAATTAGGTCTTTACAAGGTGTACTATGAAAGATTATTTTCATATTTGTGATGAGTAGTTAGATGCTCAACATTTTTAATTAATATTAATTCTTTATTTCAACCCAAATATCTAATGGACTAATTTTAGTTCAAATTAGCTAGTTACTTGTGGAGATGGGATTTATTTTCTGAATCTTTAATTTCACATTACCAATGTTGAAATTCACAGGATCATCTTTCTACCTGGAGGTAGAATGTATATATGTATGCAAATATGTACCTGACTGGAATAATGAATATAAGGTTGCACCACCTGTTGGAAAGTATCAGAAATAGAAATCCATAAAAAATATAACACTTTGAGTATTCACGTTTCAGACAATTTTAAGAATATTACACTATGTACAACAACCATTTTTCTTTCACAGGACACAATTTGAAACAAAAGTACACTACACACAACAGGAACACAACTTTTACTGAAACTGTACTTTAAGGTTTGATTATATCTTTACTGATGTAATATGTAAATATAATACTAAGCTTTGTTTTATTTGTTTGTTTTTTGGAATTTTGCACAAAGCTACTCGAGGGCTGTTTGTGCTAGCCATCCCTATTTTAGCAGTGTAAGACTAGAGGGAAAACAGCTAGTCATCACCACCCACTGCCAACTCTTAGGCTACTCTTGTGCCAACGAATAGTGGGATTGACTGTCACATTATAACATCCCCCACAGCTGGGAGGGCGAGTATGTTTAGAGCGATGCGGGTGTGAACCCGTGACCCATGGATTACGAGTCACACTCCTTATGCACTCGGCTATGCCAGGCCAATTTTAGTACTAAGCAAATGCAGTTCTTAACAAAAACTGTTGTTTTTTTTTCTATAAAGGGAAGCACTTTTAATATGTAAAAATATTATAGTTTGTATCAGAACAATCCAAACACTTCCTGTATATTATTTACCAGAAAAATCCTTTTTTGGAAAAATGTTTACTTTTAAAAAAATTTTAATGAGGTATGAGTACTTTGATTATTTATTACAAGGACAAAGAGTAACACACAGGGTATCACTTCTGCTAGTTTGTAGGATTAATATGGTCTAACCAAGAATGATGAAACTAATAGAAAAGTTTGACTGACTTATAAAATTGGTGATTGTTTTCTTTTAGCCCTAGATGCATTTATCACATTTTTTTAAGATCAGTAATTAATGACATTTTCATTAAATTATTCAATTATTGCTAGATGTTTAACAGCTTAAAAAAGCAAATGATGTAGATTCTTTAAGCTATGCAATTTGTTGTATAGATTGACAACTCAAAGGATTCAAAGAACGGTGTAGTTTCATTAATCTATCCAATATATGGTAAAGATTTAACTGCACAGAGAACTAAATCAGTGATGTAGTTTCTTTAATCCATGCAACATATGGTACTAATAACCACCTGTCTTCCATACAAACAGTCATAACAACTTATTCTCCATCCAAATAGTCATAATCGTTGTCTGCAATCCAAACTATAAAAGCAAATTGTCTTTCATCCAAACAGTTGTAATCACTTGTGTAATAATTAAACAGTCGTTAATGTTTGTCTTCCATCCAAACAGCTATAACCACTTCTCTTTCATCTAAATAGGCATCACCACTTCTCTTCCATTCAAACAATTATGATAATTTATATCTCAGGAAGGTTGGTATGGATGTTAACACTCTTACTAATAAAGAAGTTAACCTGAAGATGACCTAAGGAGGTTGAAACATTGTTCTCTACTTTATTAGTAAAAGTGTTTATATCCATTCCAGTGATTCCGAGATATATTTTTACTTTAAGTGGGTTTATTTTCAGCACGCGTTATTGTGACTTGTCTTTCATTGAAATGTAATTAATGCTTCTCTTCCAACAAATATACCATTAACACTTATCAACACTACCCTTCAGATAGTCATTACTGTTTGTCTTCCATTCCATTCAAATGGTGTCATCACTTGTCTACCATCCAAACAATCATAACTGTTATGCTTTATATCAGTTTACTAACATGTTTCTATTCAAACAACTGTCTTTACAATGTTTCTCGTACCATCACGCAATATATCCATAAAGCTATTATCATAACTTGTTTTTCAGCAAACATAAAACTCTCTTCACCTTGTTACTTTCATACCAACTTGTGTCTCACTACCTAATAAAGCACACTTAATGTCTTTACCATTATTTCAACTGTTTCTAACTATATGCTAAAAACACATTAGGACTCCTTACAGCTTGTACAACAATTTGTGTTTAATTTCCTACTAAAGCACACCTAATGTCTTTACAACTGTCTTAGCAACTTATTTTTGGCAATCTCCTAAAAATGCTACATCAACCACTAATGTTGCTGTAACCTCATGTTCAAACACATTACCCAGGTGTTGAAAAGAATGGTCAAAGAGATCCTGTATTTTCAAATTCTGATGTATTTATAATAGTGCTTCTACTGTAAGACATTTGTTAAGAAGTTTAAGCTTTTTTACTTTGTTGATAAAAATATAATAATTTAATTGTTCATTAAACCAATTTTGTTTATTTACTCATTTTAATGCATTAGAAAAAAATATTTATTTTCTCTAGGTTTTTATATTACTAACAACCCATAGCCTTGATGGCTTTAAAACTTATTGTCTGTTACACCAAAATTCTGTTCCTTCATTACACTGTTGAAGTTATTCTTATCCAAACTGTACTTATTCAAATTATAATAACTGATATGCATTATCTTACATTTATTATAATTGAAACCCATCTGCTCAACTCACTAAATAATCTAAATCCTTTTGTAAATCAGGACCATTCTCTTCATAGCTAAAACACCAAAACTCTTAATATCATCTGTAAATTAAGTAATTTACTGATTATCCCTTCATTTGTGTCATTTATGTAAATCAAACAGAGCAAAGGTCCTAATTCTGAGTCCAGAGGTACCCCATTTGTGATATTAATCCAGTTATATTGAAATCCATTTGTAACAATCCTCTTCTTTCTTTCATCCAACCACTCTCTTTATATTCTACATCTTTAAATATAATTTTTAACAAGCCTTTTATGTGGCATCATGTCAGTTTTTTCAGAAAATCCAGATATACATAAACAGTAACTTTTGAAAGAGAAAATTTTCTTACAATGAAACCGTTTTGACTGTTCAATAAGATTCTAAATTTTGTTAAATGACTTTGTAAAGCATCTGTTAAGAAACTTTTCAATCTTTTTGCACAACTGATGTAAAACTAATGAGCCTATAACTACTGAGAATTTTTTTCACATCCGTTTAATCTTTGAACAGTGGTAATGTAGGTGACAGCATTAATTGATGATGGATGCCTTTAAGGGTTAAATGATGGGTTACATAAGCTAGCTTCCTGTTCTTTGATATATTCTCCACTATTCAAGGACAGATAAAAAATAATAGTTAGTGGCTAACATATCCAATTTTTAATCTCTCCCAAAATCCCTGAGAAAACATTTTGTGGTTTAGGAGATTTATCATTTTTTAAACTACCCTCTTTTTTCCTAACCAGCCCAGAAGAAATACAGTCATCTTCTTTGATCTCATTTCCATTTATCAACTGTTCAAGATATAAAATATTGCCTTAGTCTTTGTCAGTAAAAATTTAATAACCCAATAATCTCATAATATTTTGATACTAGTTTTTCTGTATCATCTCTCAAGGATCCTTCCCTAATTCTAACATTTTGTTTACTCTTAATGAATTTAAAGAAACTATTACTGTTAATTTTAAAATTTTCAACCCATCTTTTCTCATACATCATTTTCGATATCCTAATTTTCCGTACCCCCAATTTTCTTGAACTTTTATAATATTTCAAATCTCCTGTCATACCAGTAAACTTAAATTACTTAAATTTATGATGTTTTTCTTTAGTTTTTTCTTTTAAACTCTTAGTGAGTCAACCTAGTTTTTACTTGCATCTACCCTTTTCTTTTTTTGAGGAATGTGTTTGTACTGAATATTTAATAATTTTTCTTTAACTTTTACACATCTGATCAGTATCAATAAATAACTCATTTGTCCAATTCATAACAGATAATTCTTGTTGTACCTCTTCGAAATTACCTTTTTCACATCTGTAACACAAATTTCATCATTCCTTATCTTCAAATGTGGCAAAGCATTGAATATAATAGAGGAATGATCACTTGTACCAGATGTTCTACTATTTCCACCCTATCAACTATTTTTGTATTAGAAGTTAACAATAAAACTAAAATAGCATTGCTTCCATTAGTTTCTTGACTAAATGGTGAAGAAAGCCATTTTGAACAATTTCCAAAAATCTTTATCCCTTGTAGTTTGATTCTAGCATTTAACAATCTGTAAGGCTAAAATTAAAGTCACTCATAATTATGACCACATTAACAGTTGAAATCTTAATCTCACTGTAAAGTTTTTCACTAATTGCATTAGTAATATCTGGTAATGTGTAGCAAGTTCCTACAAAAAAATCCTTTTCTCTTTATACCTGCTAATAGAAACCCAGGTAGATTCAGTCCCTTTGTTATTATATTTGATAAATTCAAGAGGATGTAACCCACATTTTATATATAAAGCTACTCTTACCCCTCTCTTTTAATAGTTTATCCCTATTAAATAGCCCCCCACTAGTACAGTGATGTGTCTCCAGATTTGCAATGCTAAAATCAGGGGTTTGATTCCTCTCAGTGGACTGAGCAGATAGCCCGATGTGGCTTTGCAATACAAAAAACACACAAATACACACCCTATTAAATGACATTTAACCATGAATTTCAAAGAAATCTGGCTCATTAAAATCATTTGTATTTTATTATTTCAATTATACTACACTCCATTTATATCAGTGCTTTAAAGTCACCTGTTTTGTTTCTTATACTTCTAATATTACATTAGTACAATAAAGTCAACCCTTAGAGTTAATTTTGTACTCATTTCCTAAGCTAAATATTTCTGTAATTTTTTTCATTTATCCTGACCACCACCACTTCTAGTTCTACTTTAAAACTTCCCTTTTAATTGAGTGAATAGCTCTTGAAAACATTCCTTTCCATTAAACTGATCCCATAAGTTCAACCACACAATCTGTTTATCTTTGCATATTAAGCTAAGCCTAGTCTATAACCATTGATTAACTCAATGCAGTGAATTTGTTGATCTAAGTTGAAAACTAGGAAATATGTTGAAATTTGAGTTAAAAATTATCAAAATTGTAAAAGAAATCAATCTGATGCATATTCAAGTGCAATATTGTTACACAATAGACTATTCTTGGAAGTATAGCATATATACATTGAATACAGAAAAACCAAAGGAATCTTCATTAATTATTGTAATTAAAAATGTCTTGTACAGTACTACTTCATGGTTTGAATTTAAACATTGGTTGCACATGATTATTTATATGTTTATAAAAATTAAGTATTATACATATTAACAGTGGTGTAAACAAAACAAGTTATAGATACTTTAAGTTAACATTACTGATGCCTCAGAGAAAATTACATGAGAAAAAATTTTTAGGCCACTGAAAGTCATGGCATTTCTCACAGCTACCATAGTCCCTGCTTGTTTTACCACTTGCTCATAACCTAGGTTACTTCATAGAAAGTCATAGATAACATAAACAGGAGGAATTAGTGGATGAAAGTTTCAAATGAGCTGTTCTAACATTAGCATTATGGAGTGTTGTTTCTGTGATAATCATTGCAAATAATGTTGCTATTTTTGTTTCACATAGAATTCCCTTGAGAGGATACTCAGAGTTAGTTTATGGTTTATGCCTGGTACTATTATATTTTTATACTTGAAACAGTTAATGAACTCTTCAGAAAAGAAAGAGTGAAAGAACACTTGCCTGTCAGTATTGTTTCTTTACACCTAAAACAGATTATAGTTTCATTTGTAAAAATTAGTCTAAACAGTGAAGATGAAGGGATATTAGCCTCTAAAATCTGATAATGGTTGCGATAAATTTGCTGGATGTTTTTATGAGATAAAAATATATGATTGTTTTTTCATAAAAGCATTAATATTTTTAGCCTTAAATGTTTATGATGTAGGATAAAATGTGTAAATTCTGGAGGTTTAAAATTTAAATACACAGAAGCTGTGTAAACTAGGTACATTAGGTATTTGAACAATTTTATAATGAGATTAAA
Organism: Carcinoscorpius rotundicauda; assembly: GCA_011833715.1. NCBI lineage: Eukaryota > Metazoa > Arthropoda > Merostomata > Xiphosura > Limulidae > Carcinoscorpius > Carcinoscorpius rotundicauda. The sequence goes on from CM022395.1 coordinate 58,786,652, forward strand.
ACTTCTCTGCAAAACAATATTTTTAAAAATATTTTTAGCTGGTATTTATTTGTTAACATACAGTACTTTTTAAAATTACAACTTCTTGAGTTATGTTATAATAGGGTATGTTTTAACAAAAGTTTTCAGCTTTTTCAAGTGTAAAACTGATGATGACCAAAGAAGGTTGAAACATTGTTCACTCCTCTAAATAGAGGATTCTCTCCCCATATATAAATATATTAACAAAGTTTATGTTCATTTTTATTTTGCTAAACAGGACGACAATAGAAGTTTAAATTGATATATAATGGTTTTCATATTGCTCCTACATATAAATAAAATTAGCACTGGTCATGCTAATAGCATGTCACCCCCAACGTTTTCAAAGATAGAATACTTTTTAGTGATTCGGATATGGTTTATAATTATGTACTGATAAGATACTGTAGAAGCGAGTGACTAGTTAATGTTAGTGTCTTTCAAATTTTGTATCAAAATTGGTAGACTGCTTTAGACTGTTTCCTTCTAATAAAATGCATTTCATTGTTTAAAGAGGAATTTGTTGCAAACTAAAAAACGAACAAACAACAATAACAACACGGCAGTATATTTATGCCTAAAGGATTAAAGTTGTACGCTGTCCTTTGAGAATGAAAATCTTTACATTTAGGAATTAGTTGGGTTTTTTGTGTTTTTTAATTATTTAATAATAGTTATTTTATCTCATCACAAGTTACTTCAAAATGTATGGTATGTAAAGTCGATAATTATATAAACAACTTATATATATAATAGTGTATACATTATATAATTTCATTTTTAGTAAAGCACTATTTACTATATATTTATTTGTTTAAAAGAACATTGACCACAGCCCAATTCAATTATTTTATCTTATTGATACATTTTTGTTTCTAAAGCTGCAGGTCATTGCACTGACAAGACTAATTTCTTGACAGTTATGTAGAATAAATAACATATCAGTGTATTTGTATCTATTACCATAGAATCAGTAAGTAAATAAAAAAATGCCCATTTTTCGTTGCCTGAATTGTTAAAATGTATTTGTTAATAAAAAAAAAGATTTTTATTACAGTTTAATTCGATTTGATGTTTAACCTTAATTAAAATGCAGCTATAAAGTAGTAAACAAATTTTGTATTAATTTCCACCGAAGATTATATATACGTTTCGTAATCAGATTTAAAGTTTTCGGAAACAATACATTAAAAAGTCGATGTACATATAAATTTTAAGACTTTTTCCAATTATTGTTAGAGTGATGCTAGTAATATTAGTTCCTGATGAATAAAGTATTCTGATATTAACTGATTTTATGCGATTAGACCACTCGTTGGGTACTATTTTAGTCAACAAATTGTCGAGCTTTGCAAAATGAATTATTTCTTGATTCAGAAAACGTTGGATATTTGGAGGAAATCAGTTGTGCGTATCACTTTCAAGGCAACGGGTATTTTTTCGATGTTTTCTTGAAATGAATAAACATGTATAAACAAGGTACACTATGTTTAAAGCAAAATTATTTGGTGTTTTTATGATGAACGCTGATTGGTCGTAACGAATGTTGTGGAAGAAAAACGGTTTTATGTGTACTTCTAAGTATATAAATAAACTAGATTTTGATAAAAGTTTCTCTTTGTTCGCTTATTTTGCTGTGTTTGACGTGAATATCCTCCATCCTTAAAAACAAACGGAATGTTAATTCGTACAATTGTAAGTGTAATGTTTATGATTATTGGAAAAATACTGAATTGTTTTTAATTTTATCATGTTTAGCTCGGCTTATCCAATTTCTTCTGTTGCGTAGTATGCCAACAATTCATTCAGAGAGCGTGTATGTGAACTTAGTAGATAATAATTTTTTCTGCTCATGTAGGCTTCATACAATAGAATGTAATAGGTATTTTTGTATAATCACTTAAATATGTTATAGCAGTCTGATGCCCTGTGGATAATGTGAATGTTTCATTCTATATCTTTTACATTTATTGGTCAAGTAATATAATATAATTATTACATTTAGTGAAATATATTTAATTGTAGTACATCACACTGCCATAGTAACACATTGTATATCATACATATGTATTAAATCACATATTTTATATGTACAAAAAATGAAAGTATCGATCATATTCATATGTGGCTGCTTCCTAGTGGAACAGCGGTATGTGTGCACACTCGCACCGCTAGTAATCAGGTTTCGATACCCGTGTTGGACAGAGCACAGATAGCCCTTAGTGTAACTTTGTGCATAATTTCCAATCAGTAATATGTGGCTATCGTTTTAATTGTTATAAACATAAACTTATATTGTTTTATTACACGTCACTTCGGAATATACGATACTGAAAACAATAATTTTAGGTAAACAACCTAAAAATTATATTCAGTTTTTGTAAGCATAATCTCAACGTTGAAACGTTAAAAGTTAAGTTTTTATTGTTAATTTTTTCAAGATGATCTGAGCTAACAAAGAAGTGTTTTAATCGTACTGTTTATGTTACTGTGGACTTTATATTTTTGGAAATACCTCTGATCGGTCTGAGGACGACTTTGTTTTAGATCTTTCCTGTTTGTTGGCTGGTCCTACCAGTGTGAAGTTTGATATTATTCAGCACTTGAAAAAAGTTGCACAATTAGGCCTAATATTACATTTACATAACTCCTCAGAAGAATAAATTATGTATGTACATTTTACCGTTATCATCTCACACCATAAATGAACCACCATCAAAGCATTTATGTTCAGTGAAATTACCTGTGACTCTCCAGACAAATGTTAAGAAAAAGGTGTCCAGTTGCGTTTTTTCCGATTTTGGTGATTTTGAAAGAATTTTAAATGAAGAATGTGTGTGGTCAAATGAGGATCTTAAGCAGGTCTTCTCAACCTTAAAAGTGAATTTTACAGAAAAAAGAAAACTTTGCAGTCAGAAGAACTACCCATACTGATTAATTTTGCAGGTTCACATTTTTTATAAAAATATATGCTAATAAATGAAACATGGAACTTGGTGCAGAAAGAGCCCTTTCCGAACGGCAATCCGAACGTTTTAGTTTTGACATTCGCCGCTAAGAAAACTACTGTGACGTAATAGTTGCCAAACAAATCACCAACGCCAGCGCGTTGAATTTAAATAAATATGGACAGTGTATACGGAGAAACAGAGGTGGAGTCTGTTTTGACTTTGTGTTATGAATAGTATCGAGTAGCACCATATCAATTCGAACCTACTCTGAATGAACCTAGAATAGTTACTTTTGACACAGATGTGACAAGTTCTAGTTATGAGGACAGTTCCACGAACGAGAGTAGCGGAGCTGTGAGTGATAATGATTAGCGCCAAGGCTGGTTGCGAGTCGGTCATACCTCCAGTGGAAGAATGGTAAGCCTAATTTATGACAACAAATATGGTCTGTATTATTTCACGTGCAATTTTAGGCATCTCGAAACCTGTCTGGTGTTTATCAATTATTGGTATCACAGACTGGGTTTTATTTGCAACTAATACTCGGCGCTTCCACAATCATTGTACCGGGTATTTATGACTCGTAACAAAACGAATTTCAATTATACGACATAATTCTGTCTATAAAATCAAACTAGATGTAGCAGTCTGAATAGTTAATTTAATATGTACCATGTATAATTTATATAACATATTCCGTACGTTTGTGCAAGGTGTAAGTGTAGTTTATGCGAGCAGATGCCAACCAGGAGAGAGTGCGTTTGTTGTTACTTCTACTTGTAAGGAAACGAAAAGAAGCTTTTGCCCGATGTCCAACCTTTTTTACAACCATAAGCAATGCAGTAAACCATGTTATTAATAAAAAAACAAAAACTAGAAATATCAAGACAAAAAAAGTCTCACAAAGTATTTAATCCGACAAAGCACCAATAGATTCACACTAAAAACCAGCACTGAAAGGAACAAAATGGTCGGCGCGCAACGAAGCTTGTTCGGCAATGATTACGTCATAGTTGTAAAACGTCACGGAAGCAGCCGAACGACCGAGAGGAACTTGAGTTCAAGAACCCGCATATTTTGTTTCATTTTTTACTCAAAAACTAAAGTGTTTAAGAATATGGCAACCACTAGGAATTATGTCTAATTAATGCACAGTTTTTAAGGCAATTATTAAATTTGTTGAAAATTAACCTCTAAAGCCATATTAATGAGTTTGTTCATACCGTTTGTTCACAGATGATCACGTTAATATATACTTAGTTCATCAACAAACTAGTTATTTATGAAGCATTTTAAACTTCCCAGATTTTTTTTAGGTTGTCTGGTGTAAATATTGCTCTAGAATCACGTCGACGGCTTTTCTATTGCAGATGTGGAAATAATGAACTGTTATTTATCAACGTGCCTTTTAAGTTCCTGTTACTGGTATTTGATTGATTACCACATTTCATTTTTGTGTTAAAAGATTGATTAGTCAATAATAGGTAACACTGTCTCCTAATTAAACAGAAACAAATCCAAATTAAAATAAAGTTCCAAAATAGTAAATCGGCAAATGACCAAATGTAAAGATGAAATATTTGTAGCAAGAAAAAAACTATTTCCATTATCACGACAGGACACGTGAAAGGTATACATAACTACCATCACGTATTTTAGAATTATTTGCTTTATTACACTTTCGGGTCCTATTTTGTTGGAACTAGGAGGACAAGTACACATTAATGGCGGAAAATTCAAACCAAAACCTCCTCAACAAATAGTAGATTTTGGTTCTTTTCATTTTTTTAATTAATATCAAATGTTTCAGATTTCATGTTTAATTCCATTTAAGGCCTGGCATGGCCTAACGCATTAAGGCGCGCGCTTTGTAATCTGAGGGTCGCGCCAAACATGCTCGCCCTCCAAGCCGTAGGGGCGTTATAATGTGCGTTCAATCCCACTTTTCGTTGGTAAAAGAGTAGCCCAAGAGCTGGCGATTGGTGGTGATGACAAGCTGCCTTCCCTCTAGTCTTACACTGCTACATTAGGAACGGCTAACACAGATAGCCCTCGAGTAGCTTTGTGCAAAATTAAAAAAAAAAATCCCCGTCGCGCCAAAAAGCTCGCCCTTTCAGCCATTGTAGTCGTTATAATGTGACGGATAATACCACTATTCGTTGGTAAAAGAGTAGCCTAAGAGTTGGCGGTGGGTGGTGATGACTAGCTGCCTTCCCTCTAGTCTTACACTGCTATATTAGGGACGGCTAGCACAGATAGCCCTCAAGTAGCTTTGTGCCAAATTCAAAAACAAACAAACAAAAACAATCGTAATCCGAGGGTCGCGGGTTCGAATTCCGGTCGCATTAAACATGCTTGCCCTCCCAGCCTTGGGGGCGTTATAAATTTACGGTCAATCCACTATTCGTCGGTAAAAGAGTAGCCCAGTCGTTGGCGGTGGGTGTTGATGAGTAGCTGCCTTCCCTCTAGTCTTACACTGCTAGATTAGGGATGGCCAGCCCTCTAGTTGCTTTGCTCGAAATTCAAAACAAACAAAAATCCTTTGATTTAGTTTATTTTAAATTTCACCCCAAATAACACTAAAAGTATCTGACAATGTAGTTCCACCAGAGATGAACTTATGATTGGAAGTTCATGTTACAGTCGTTTCCAAGTTAGGATATTCTTATAGCGAAATAGAAAAAAGAAGTAAAGCATGGTGTACAGTTATGTGAAAAAATGAAAGCCTGTGTATTTTTGTAACAATTTTGGATAAATGGATATTTAATCTCAATTGTGACAATACTGAGAGATTATGGGAATATAACTAAACAATTAAAACTGAAGAAAAGACTTTTCATGATTTTTTGTAAAATGTAATTCTACAAAAATGCATATTCTAACTGAGGAAAAGTTAGGACACCCCCACATTTATTCTCGCTTAAAATGGCTCAATTCCCACCAGGTGCACATGATTAGAAAATCGTTACTCAGCATTGTAAATGAGGCTTGCCCAATTTAAACCTCTGACATTTAGTTTGGTGTATACTCCTGACTATTGAAGTGAGAGTGAGCACCATGGTGAGAGCAAAAGAGCTGTCAGAGGCCTTCAGAAAGAAAATTGTAGCAGCTTATGAGTCTGGTAAGGGATTTAAAAAATTCTCAAAATATTTTGAAATCAGCCATTCCACTGTCCGCAAAATAATCAACAAGTGTAGGGATTTCAAAACAACTGCCAATATGCTGAGATCTGGTCGTCCAAGCAAGTTCACCCCGATAGCAAACTGCAAGATGCTAAAAGAGGTTTCCCAAAACCCTAAAATGTCATCACGGTACCTACAGCTTGCTCTGGCTACTGTTGATGTGAAAGTGCATGCCTCTACAATCGGAAAGAGACTGCACAAGTGTAACTTGCATGGGAGGTGTGCAAGGAGGAAACCTTTGCTCTCTAAGAAAAATATCAAGGCCAAACTGACGTGTGCCAGAGAGAATTTAGACAAAGATCAAGACTTCTGGAATAATGTTATCTGGACAGATGAGCCCAAAATTGAATTATTTGGACACCAAATTTGGACATGTTTGGCGTAAACCAAATACAGCATTCCAGGAAAAGAACCTCATACCAACTGTGAAGCATGGAGGTGGAAGTGTCATGGTTTTGGGCTGCTTTGCTGCAGCAGGACCTGGACAGCTCAAATCATAGAATCCACCATGAATTCTACTGTGTATCAGAGGGTGCTTGAGGAACATGTGAGACCATCTGTAAGAAAATTAAAGTTGAAGCGGAACTGGACCCTGCAACACGACAATGACCTAAAACATACCTGTAAATCCACCAAGGACTGGCTGAAAACTAAGAAATGAAGACCCCTGGAATAGCCGAGTCAAAGCCCAGATCTTAATCCCACTGAGATGCTGTGAGGTAACTTGAAACGGGCTGTACATGCAAGAAACTCCTCAAACATATCACAGCTGAAAGAATTCTGCATTGAGAAATAGAGATAACTTTCTTCAGACCGATGTCAGAGACTGGTAGATGGCTGCAAGAAACTAAACTAAACTAACGTGGCAGGGGTTCAGTTTAGAGAGAGAGAAATCAGAAGAGTTCTCTCCCCAACCGGGGTGTTCAGGAACGTTGTGGTTCCTCTTCGTCCCCTTTCGTGGATTGTTATTAAGATTAAGTGTTTTTTTTGTTTTTTTTAATTAATAAATTAATTATTGTTATTATTCTTGACTATTTGGGTGGAGGATTCTCTTCTAAATGTTGTTTCGGGTGGAGGCAAAGGCAGCAGCGGAAAGAAAGGCCGGGACCTGTCCCGAAAGGAAGAGGTTGAGCAGATGTGAACATGAATATAATTCAAATCCAGATCAAATCAATTCAAACGGCACGATTCAGGGTCTGGCAAAAGAGTTGCCTGGGCTGGGATCTGTAAATCCAATGCCTGAAGATTTTGATGTGGGGGGAAACGGGAGTGCCCCGAGAAAAACTTTCACAGGACAGGCGCCGAAAGTTTTGCCTGTCGTGTGCCTTGTATCTGAAAAAAGGGAATTCGTGTTAATGACATGGATTTTATTTATTTAGATTCTTTGTTGTGTAGATTGTGATTGTTGAAATATGTTGTACGGTGAAATGTATTTTGTTGGTGCACTTGATAATTTGTGTAGTGATGCCGTTAGTTTGTTTCTATTTTCTGCTTTTAGATAATATTTGAGAGAGAGTTCTGTTATTCTATCTCTTATAGTTGGTAAATTACTAATTTGGTGTAGAGAATTTGTTGGCGTAAATGATGGTAGGCTGAATGCGGATTTTAATATTCTGTTTTGCTGCACTTGGATTTTCTGGAGTGTGTTATTTGACATATTGTATGTTACTTGACATCCGTACTCTATTAGTGGACGGATGTAAGCCTTGTATATTTGTATAATGGTGTTCGGTGCGCATTTCGATTGTTTACCAGTTATAGTCTTTAGATATGAAATCCTTTTTCTGATTGATGAGTGTATATTGTTTATATGGTTTTTCCATGTTAGTTTTGTGTCGAAAGTGACGCCAAGGAATGTGATGTTTTTGCTCATGTTAATGGTTGTGTTTCCAAGTGATAATTTTATTTTTTCTAGATTTTTTCTTTGCTTCTTAAGTTTCCTATAGAAGGTAATTGCTTGTGTTTTTGTTGGGTTTAACACGACTCTCCACTTGTTGCTCCATGTTGGCTGCAAGAAGCGTCTCACTGCAGTTATTTCAGTCAAAGGGGGTAACACTAGCTATTAGGGGGTAGGGTGTTCTAACTTTTTATCAGTTAGAATATGCATTTTTGAAGAACTACATTTACAGAATATCTTGAAAAGTCTTTTCTTTAGTTTTAATTGTTCAGTTATATTCCTATAATCTCTCAGTATTGTTAAAATTGAGATTAAATATTTATATATCCAAAAATGTTACAAAAATGCACAGGCTTTCATAGGGTGTCCTAATTTTGTCACAGGACTGTAAACCAATTTTTACGATGTTTGTAACATAACAAATGATCATGAGGTTAGGACGGTCGACTCGCGATCTGTAGGTCGGGGGTTCGAATCCCCCTTCCACCAATCATGCTCTCCATTTTAGCTGTGGGGGTTTTGTAATGCTACTGTCAATCCCTCTATTTATTGGTAAAAGAATAGCATAAAAGTTTATGGTTAATGGTAATGACTAGCTGCCTTCTCCCTAGTTTTATTCTGCTAAATTAGGAGAGGTTAGCGCAGATAGCCTACGTGTAGCTTTGCTCGAAAATTCTAAAGAAACAAAAACAAATTCTGTAGTTTGTAAAATGATAATTCAAGTAATTATTTTTGCCTCGTGAGAAAAAATAAGGTTTAGGAATGAGGAGAAATATGGTGACTCGGATGAAAGAATTTTCATCTTGAACGAAGTCCTAAAGGGAAACGAAGAAAATTTTAAGACAACAACAGAACAATATTTGAAATTATTAAACTGGAAAAAGAGACAGAGAGAAAAATTAAAAGTCTAAGATACATAATAATCAACTAAATTATAACTTTTACTAAGAAATGAGCAATGGTAAAAAAAAAAAACATTTGTAAGTAAAGAAACACGGAAAAGAAATGAAATATTATCATAATCAGACGCTTAGTAAATATTTTTCTCTGTATATTCAAAATTTGTCATTTATCAGAGTGCATTAAGAAAGAATGGAGGATCGTGGTGGATTGCTTGATATAAAAGTTCCAAAGCATTAACTGCATCCTATTAGATAGAAAGGACAAAATAAATATTAGTTAAAGAAGATTAACTTTAAGCCTACGTGCCAGAACGAACGGCGTAGCGTGGAAGAAGATTTCTCCCTCTACACCGGCCAAATGGTTTGCTAGCCTGCCGTTCGACTATAGTTACAACAAAATAAAATTAAAAAAGCGAGCTCCGCGAATTAAGCTTTGGGTGCAGTCAGGTTGACAGTCAAATCTCTATTCGGTCAGATAGGAGTAGCCAAAGCGTGGGTTGTGGGTGTTTCTGACATCAATTTTTTTTCGTCTCTCACCTAAAGAATAAGAACAGCTAGTACATGCAGCTATTAAGTAGCTTTCTGAAACTTTTTGGAAGTTAGCAAACAGAACATTCCACTTACAGATAAAGCTAAATTCATTCATTATTGCTCTGCTCCATGAGACTGACATATTTTAACTTCAGTGGATATTAGTAGAGTAACAAACAATTGAATGATACATAGAAGTTACCTGTATATATTGAACAGCAAACACTGTTTATTTTACCTTTAAATCTATTTGCATAATCTTTATGATTTTCAAGTTAGCCCGTTACTCATCTACAAATCCATTTTTAGTGACTGGGAGTTCTTTCTCATGACAAGAACAAACAACAGGCGATTTTCTTTTATCAGCACTACTTTTGTACTTATCGCTGTCTGCCATGTTTGGTGGTTAAGACACTCGACCCACTCTGAGGGTGGTGGATTCGAAACCTGTCCTCAACATGGTCGTGACTAATGATTAATCCAATTATTCATCGCTTGTGTGTTCTTCCTCAGACATTGCTGGATGATATTGGCTGTCATTCCTTAGGGCATGACCCATTCAACCACACTATCTGTAGTGTCACTGCTGACTGATTGGTTTTTTTTATTAATCCTGTCCCATAGATATTTATTCCTAAATTTGTTATACCATAGTTTGTTTAGAATTCTATGTTGGTAGAACATATCTGCAGTTTGAGCATGACTGTTTTACTCTATGCTATAAAGGAGCACAAATGCTACACTGGAATAGAAAATATTAATATTTGTGGTAATTATTATTTTTTTGAAATTATGAGGCTGCTCTTGCTTTACTGATTCAAGCTTTCTGTTTTTACATCGCTCATTCTATCAATCATACTGACTACATGCAAAACTGATAATTTGTGTGATCTCGGGCCCTGCATAACCCAATGGGTTAAGGCGTTTGACTCGTAACCTGATGGTCGCGGGTTCGAATCCCCGTTTCACCACACATGCTCGCCCTTTCAGCCGTGGGGGCGTTTTAATGTGACATTCAATTCCACTATTCGTTTGTAAAAGAGTTTCCCAAGAGTTAGCGGTGGGTTGTGATGACTAGCTGCCTTCCCTCTAGTCTCACACTGCTAAATTAGAGACGGCTAGTGCAGATAGTCCTCGTGTAGCTTTGTGCGAAATTCGGCCTGGCATGACCGAGCGCGTTATGGCATGCGCTCGTAATCCGAGGGTCGCAGGTTCGCATCCGAGTCGCATTAAACATGCTCGCCCTCCCAGCCGTTGGTGCGTTATAATGTGACGGTCAATCCCACTATTCGTTGGTAAAAGAGTAGCCCAAGAGTTGGCGGTGAGTGGTGATGACTAGATGCCTTCCCTCTAGTCTCACACTGCTAAATTAGGGACGGCTAGCACAGATAGCCCTCGAGTAGCTTTGTGCGAAATTCAAAAACCAAATATAGTGGACATAGTGTACTTTACCAGTTTTGTACACTATATAATTGTACAAATTTTCTGTTTAAAAAGTACTAAAACTGCACTTTCGATATTATGATTTCCGAACAGAATGAATTTTGTTTATATCTGTTGTCTGTTTCTGTGATGATGATATCGTGTGCCCTCAGCTGGTGCTGAGAAACTGGGTTTTGAAACCCGTGGTGGGGAAAAAAACAGATACATCATTGTGTATCTTTTTGCTTAATTTCATGTAACACTATGTAACAAAAATTTTACTTTTTCTTGTTCCTGGGTAGAAAGTGTTATTTTCCAATTGCTTATGACTAAAGCAAATAGAAAAGACCTATTTTTCTCTTCAAACTTTGCTTTTGTAACCTGGGAGGGTATAACAAAAACATGATGGGAGACTGCATTTGGGGGCTGATAAGTGAAAATGATTTACATTACAGTCGTAAATCTCGAAAAACTACTCTTTAAACAGTTTTGTTCATTTTTGTATAGCTTTAGTATAAATACATGTAAATCTTGATTCATATGTTGTTTTATTCAGACCTTATGTAAATGAAAATAGGTTAATATGTAAATTTCATTATCCAGGTTACAGAAGCAAAGTTTGAAGGGAATAATAGCCATTTTCTGTACTTGTTTGTTTTGAATTTCGCGCAAAGCTACTCGAGAGCTATCTGCGCTAGCCGTCCCTGAATTAGCAAGGTAAGACTAGATGGAAGGCAGCTAGTCATCACCAACCACTCTTGGGCTACTGTTTTACCATCGAATAGTGGGATTGGCCGTCACATTATAACGCCCCCACGGCTGGAAGGGCAAGCATGTTTGGTTTGACCGAGATTCAAACCCGCGATCCTCGGATTACGAATCGAACGCCTTAACACGCTTAGCCATGCCGGGCCATTTTCTGTACTTTTACAACATAAGCAATTAAGAAACAACACATACTATCCAGGAACAAAATTTCTGTTACATAGTGCAATGAATCAGTCTTACTCAGAAAGCAAAAACAATTTCATAATAAATGATCAAAAATATGTTTCAGGTACTGCAAGTTGAATTATCACCTTTGAACGAAACGTGGAAATGTATTAAATGTGTAACGTATTAAAATAGTAACCTGTTCAGTGCCGTAGACGGGATTACTCATCCAAGCCGATCGGTAACACAGTACCACGGACGAGTCAATTTGTTCTCAATGATATCTAACTTCAACACTAGAGGTCAGCACCATACATGCATTTGACCTACTTACAAATTGTTTCACTTTCGATCCAAAATGGCGTCACGAAAAAAGTTCTAAAATGAAGAAACATTAAAAGGAGTAGCCGTAGCAGCTGAAATACTTAGCAGTCAACAGGTTAAACAACAAGAATGAAATGATATAATTTGTTCTAAGAATGGTGACATTGTTATATTTCAAGTTCCATTCGATACCAGGTGGGTGTGCTTATCCTTATAGATTAAACCACTGCCAGAAGAAATCTCGTTGAAAAATTACTATAAATGAAAGTGAAGTGAAGAAAGAAAAATCTTGCCCAAATTGACAAGAAAATACAATATATTTATTTGTAATCAGTTGTTGGTTATAGACAGAAGTCTGAGTTTCATATAACGTATATTTACAAAGCACTTCAAGCATATAATCAACTATATACTATGTAGTTGTTTCATCTGGTAGTTACTACAAGTTCTAGCTTATGACATACTCCAATGTCTCATAAAAAACAAAATATTTAACGATATATCAAAAAACCAATATGTGTTTTCTGTGACAGTTGCATATGCAATAGAAGTTGGAAGTTTACCTGCCTGTTACAAGTACGTGTTGTGTTTTTGTGTATACAGGTAATAACGACAGAGTATGCATATGTATGTTCATTATTTCATCTACATTGTAACGTATAGAACGCACCACACCGCGTTAAGAACGAAAACAACCATAGGCAAGTTTAGTTCAAGTACTCTTTCGTGTCAACTTCATTGGTAGAGTCAAGGTATTATTTTTTATTGAGTTTGGAGCTAAAAACGCATCTTGTCATAGGTTCAGTAAAACAGGATTATTCAAGTAACATAAAAGTATAAGTATACATAGGCGTAAACATATATAAGTTTATGTTAATTCTATATTATGTTTTTGGTATTTCTAATAGATCACGTTTTATGCTACTTTGTAGGTGGAAAATTACTCTTTTCATAATCACACATTCGAAGAGCTTAAGTGGGTAACTGATACATATGGTTGCGTAAGTGAGAAATTATACATATGTAAAGCAAACATGTTTTTTTTAGTAAATATTAAAAACTATATATCTCTCAAGTTAGCTCGGCATGTCTAGGTAGCTAAGGCGTCTGATTCGTAACTTGAGGGTCGCACGTTCGAATCACAGTCGCATCACATATGCTTGCCCTTTCAACCGTTATTCATGGCATGCGCACGTTTCACTGACGTCACGACAGCACGAATTCCCGTTAAGTGTCTTATATGGGATAGCATTTTAGTATCTACTGACTGACAGACAACACATTACTGTATAGTGATGGAATTGGTCAAAACATGTGACCCACCTCTAGATAACCTTCGCTCTCCCTTTCGCGGAAATAATGTGCACAAATATTGCAAATAGAAATCTTCTTACAGCTTATTTGAAGTCAAAATACACTGAGAAAACATTCTTATTGGCGGATAAATACATGTGATGAACACAACAAAGATGATTCATTATGTAGCTTTGCGCTAGACAAAAAAACAAACAGTAGTAATGGGTATCGATTGCACATGGTCTCAGAATATTTCTTTGCTTGAAAGTGTAGCGTTGCTTCTGCTTTTTGTAAAATTGTCTTTTATTATAATATAAATAATTGTTTCAAGTGTTTATATTCTTAACATGTATTAAACCTTTAACTGGTAAAAGAAATAAGAAAAAATATTATTACAATTTCGTGTCTGTTTTACATCCATTTTAAAAATTTTAATGCTGAAACACTAAATAATCTATAAACCAACGTTTTCCTGTCATACGATTCATTGAAAGTAACACTTCAAGTTTTAGCTTATTACTCACAAACGACATATCCTTTTCCAGTTCGGTATCTCGTGTTTTTAACGAAAGTAATAAATAAAGTTTAAAAATACCTGTCTGATCTTTTCCGTCAAATCACTTAACAAATAAATCTATAACTGAAATGCCCAAATTTTAAGTTTAGAGTTTTATTTAATTAATATTTCTTTATGATAAAGTTTGTTTTCGTATAGCAAAGCCACCGTGGGCTATCTACGGAGCCCACCTAGGGGAATCGAACCCTTGACTTTAGCGTTGTAAATCTGGAGACATACCGCTGTACTAGCGGGGGGCTAGGATAAAATAATAAGAAATTTAAACTGCTAAACCTAATTTCGATTCTTCTTTCCTTGAGCCCACCAGTGGCTCAGCGGTATGTCTGCGGACTTACACGCTAAAATCCGGTTTCGATACGCGTGGTGGGCAGAGCACAGATAGCCCATTGTGTAGCTTTGTGCTTAATTCAAAACAAAAAAAAAACAAAATCTTTCCTCGATAGTAATTTTTGTTTGAGGGTCGCCTCAGTGACACAACAGTGTGCCTTCAGACTTACAATCCTAGAAACCGGATTTCATAACCAGTGAAGGGCAGAATACAGCTAGCTCAATTTGTATTTTGTGATTAATTATGTACATGTAAATTTATTTTAGGGGCAGTTTTATATATAGTTCTCGCCTTCGTACATAAAAGTTTTTGTCAACACACAAAACAAGCTTCAAGTTAATGATATTTATATATATTTTTGCTGCTTATTTCTCGTTCAACAACTTTAAAACAGAGTCTTTTTTTAATTTGATTGTATCAAAACAGTATAATTCAACTAGCTGCTGAGTAAAATCATAAATATATCGTCTAAAACCTAGGACTATTTTCTTCTTTACAATCTATTTACCATTTACCATTAAATTCCGCTCTCTGATGGTCATCTTTCAAGAGAATTCTTCATGGTCAAGAGTACAGCATTTTAACCGAGAACGTAGCATTTCGTGATAATAAGGTTGTTTATAATTATGAAGGTTTTCCTTGCAAACCCATAAACTTTATATTATCTGATAGTTCTCTGTATATCTTTCCTGTTTTTTTTGCAACATTCATACCCAATATCTAATTTAAAATATTTTTAGTTACTTGTACGTATGCTATGTTTAATATTTTATTATTTTCATTAGTATCTCTTTCTTGTTTCTTTTGTTTCTGCACCACTCATCCCTACATTTTAAACCTGTAATAGCATAGTGATATATCTCGAGGACTCACAGTGCTGGAAACCGGCTTTCGTAGCCGTTGTGGGCAGAGCACAGATAGCACATTGTGCAGCTTTGTGCTTGTTTTCAAACAAACCCTACATTTAATTAAAATATATTTAATTTACTTGTGAAAAGGGAAATAAACAATATGCGAAGTTCAGTTTTCTTTATATAGTTATATTGTAGTTTACAAGTTTATAAAGTATTATAACGTGAAATTAACGAGTACAAACTTCTGGAACAAAATGTTAATGAATTATTCTAGTCC
The DNA here is from genome assembly GCA_011833715.1 of Carcinoscorpius rotundicauda. Taxonomy (NCBI): domain Eukaryota; kingdom Metazoa; phylum Arthropoda; class Merostomata; order Xiphosura; family Limulidae; genus Carcinoscorpius; species Carcinoscorpius rotundicauda. The sequence goes on from CM022395.1 coordinate 58,802,147, forward strand.
CCAAGTGCATATTTTGTGTGGGTTTTTTCAGTTAATTTAGCTAATTCTCGCGATTTTGAGCATATTATCTCACAAAATGTGGTTTTATTGCAATCCTGAAACACAACATACTGCGTCGATAGGTGGCACTACTTATCCTTGCTATTTGTTTTCCCTTAAAACATATATGATAAAAAAATAATGTTCTCCATCTTATGCTTCGATCTACAGTTTTTGTATAAAATAGGAGAATTTTTTTGCGAATTTAGGGATTAGTTACACTGTTTACAATTTCTCTAAAAATATTTATTTCATATCTTAGTAGCTATGATAAAATATCCCACTAGTATAAATGAAGTGTTTAAGTAAACATTCGTTTCACGCCTTACTGACAGTAACAATATTTTTCAGTAAATGTTTGTCTCGCAATTAACTAAAAATGGTTAAAAATGCTAGTAATTTATATATCACTGTTTACTACCAAATGTAACATGTTACAGAATAAATTCGTTCCAGAGTCCACTAATAACTAAAATAATCCAGTCTGTCATAATTTCACATCTTACAAATATTGATAAAATGTTTTCTGTATTCATTTTACCTCTTACTGGCAAAGATAAAATATTCCAGAAAATACTATTTTTGTATCTTATTGGTGCGTCATTATTGCTTACAAACAGTTGAATAAACATTCGTTTGACAACTCACTAGCGACAGTAACATATTCTAGTAATTATTAATTTTAGAGTATATTCACAATAATTCAATGTTACAGCCAGTTCTTTCCAGTAATTATTGATTTTACAGTATATTCACAATAATTCAATTTTACAGCCAGTTCTTTCCAGTAATTATTAATTTTACAGTATATTCACAATAATTCAATTTTACAGCCAGTTCTTTCCAGTAATTATTGATTTTACAGTATATTCACAATAATTCAATTTTACAGCCAGTTCTTTCCAGTAATTATTGATTTTACAGTATATTCACAATAATTCAATTTTACAGCCAGTTCTTTCCAGTAATTTTTTAATTTTACAGTATATTCACAATAATTCAATTTTACAGCCAGTTCTTTCCAGTAATTATTAATTTTAGAGTATATTCACAATAATTCAATGTTACAGCCAGTTCTTTCCAGTAATTATTAATTTTACAGTATATTCACAATAATTCAATTTTACAGCCAGTTCTTTCCAGTAATTATTGATTTTACAGTATATTCACAATAATTCAATTTTACAGCCAGTTTTTTCCAACACAGTAATAATGGTAAAATGTTTCATTAAATATGAATTTAGTAGCATGTCGACGAAACGAACGCGTTCCTCTAAAGGACCAAACATTCATTTACTAGCTTACTAAAAATGAGGAAATATCTCAGTAAATATTGTTGCAATCTGTTTTTGTTTACAGCATACAAAGGATATGCTGTGTTAAGCACGTTTCACAGTTTGCCGACAAAGGTAATATGTTTCTGTAGACAATATTTTCGATGCTTACTTATAATAATACATGTTTCACAAAGTATCTTTCATCTCATAAAAATTATAGGTTTGTTCAAGTAAACAATAGTTTTACAGCTCAATAAAATATTCTGTTTAGTATTTGTTTTATATAAAATAACAATGCTGGAACGTTCAAAGGAAATTTTCTTTCGTGACTAATTTAAAAGAATGACATATTCCACAATTATTTGTTTTCATAGCAAATTACTAATGACGAAATGCTCCAGATAATATTTGTTCATAGTTTTTTAACAATACAAAAATGCCCTGATAAACATTGCTTTCACAGGCTATTAATAATTATAAAGTATTTCATTGAGTTCTGTTTTCACACTTACTGTTTCGTCAGTATTCCTTTGATATCAATGTATTCTGGTACATATTTGCTTATCAAGGTTACTAACAGTGAAGAGACGTTTCGTCAATTTTTGAATTTTTGTTTATATTGTACCAACAATGATAAAATGCTCCAGAAAATATACTTTTCGCCATTCGCTAACGGTGATAATTGTTTCAATAAATATTGTTTCAGAGTTTTTTAACAATAATAAATTGTTCCATTCTATATTTATTTCACCACTTACTAAAATATATTCTCGTATATAATCCTCCCACCGTTTACTGACAATTATTAAATATTCCAATAGATATTCGTTTTGCAGCTTTCTTATACACCGCTATTTGTTTTATAACTTGATAGCATGTTCTAGTACGTATTTGTTTCACAAATTTACAAAAAATAAAATGTTCTAATAAATCTTTGATACACAGTTTACTAACATTCTCTCCATGGCATAGTGACATCTTTTAAATGTTCTCGTCGGTTTTCCTTTGTAGAATACTAAACATTCATTCCATATCTCACTAAAAAGTATGAAACTTTCAAGTAAATATTTTTTTCACAGCTCATTAATAGTGATAAATAACAAATAATATGAATAAATAATAGTAATAAATAACAAATAATAGGAATAAATAATAGTTATAAATAACTAGTAAGTAATACTAATAAATAATAGTTACAAATAACTAGTAAATAATAGCTACAAATAACTAGTAAATAAAAGTAATAAATAACAAATAATAGGAAAAACGAATAGTTATAAATAACTAGTAAATAATAATGACTAAATGTCTCAGTGTTTAACTCCGAAGAACCCTTTCGGTTTTCGAAGAACTAGAACCAAACTCCTTGGTATAACTCATTTCGATTAAAAAACAGGTAAAAAACTTCGTAGTTTTAATAATTCAGTTCTTAAAGAGTCTGTTTCGTACTGTGTGACATAAATCATTTAAGTTTTTTTTTTAGGGTTGTTTCAAATAATATACATAATTTTGATTTTTGAAATGTCAGTACCACACCCTGCAAAACAACTGAATGTCAGTGAGTTTTAAGTTGACATACCTAATACCAAAATATTGAAAACATATCAATGGTTTTATATTTTTTAAACATTTTCACTGAAAATAAATTTAGTGCAAAAGCTTTCATGTTTGTAACGGATTTACAATTACATATCTATTTCAAAATCGATGTATGTTTAAGCTAAATTTACATTTAGAAACATACATATATTATACTGTTGAATCTATATTATAAAATTTCCGCTTATTCACTAAAATTATAGAAGATTATCAAATTTAAGAATCAACAATATATGTGTATCGTTTATATTGTTGTGCACACTGAAATTTCTAGAAACTCTCTTCACGCTTATAAATGTAACCAATGTAGTAATCCAATAGAGAGTATATATTATTGGTTCGCTATAGTTGGTATACTATAAAAATCAAAGTTATAACTGCAACTAACGCTTATTAATCGTGAACTTCAGATGTTTGACCTGGAAAGTTTATATATTTCGAACATTACAAATCATTTAATTTCAGCAGCTCTTACTATATACGTAGTATATTCCATTTTTTCTATAACCAGAAATAATTGTTTCAATTTTGGTCTTTTACAACTTATTATAAATATTTAACCTGAAAAATATTTTATTTACGAAACCTTACGTACTTCAGCGTTTGGAATTTCGCCCATCGCTGCACGAGAATTATCTGCTTTAACTTTCCCTAATTTGAAAGTAATAGACAAGAGGAAAGGCAGCTAATTAACACTATCCACAGCCAACTCTTGGGCTTCTCTTTCACCAACAAATAGCGGAATTGATAGTCACTTTATAACGTCTCTACGGCTGAAAGGACAAACATGTACAACTATGGGGAATCGAACTGACAAAAAGCAAGTTACGAGTCTAGCACCCTAGCCACCAGGCCATGCCAGGCTTTTCTAAAGTATACAACTGCTCAAAATGAAACTGATTAAATATCAGATTCTAACCAGATATTGTGTTCGGACTGTGGATCCAAGGACTTATAGTATGCAAGTCGTTGCCGAAAAAGCGCGATTCGTGTCTAGAGGGTTCGGCATGGCCAAGTGGTAAAGGCATTTGACTCGTAATCTGAGGGTAAATCCCACTATTCGTCGGTAAAAGAGTTGGCGGTGAATGGTGATCACTAGCTGCTTTCCCTCTAGTCTTACACTGCAAAATTAGGGACGGCTAGCGCAGATAGCTGTCGTGTAGCTTTGCGCGAAATTTGTAAGAAACCAAACCAATTGTGTCTAAAGACTGTATTTATGTTGTAAGATTGGCCATCAAATTTTGCTATTCAGTAAGCTAGAAACAGCTCAAAGTTCAGCAGTGAGTGTTGTTGACTAGCTGTCTTACCTTTAATCTATAAGTTCAAAGTGAGAAACGGTTATGCGTCCATTGCCCTTTGTGTAGATTTTCGCGAAAATTCTGAAATATACATTTCTCCAGCATGTATGTCATGTAATGGACATCAGTTAATAGGGTATGTGAATTTGAATAAAGTGTAAAAGATGGGTGTTAGCTACCTGATGTCTCTAGTGATGTTTTACATGCTTCGTAATTACTGAAAATATAAGTTGTAGATAATAAATTAAAATAAAAAACGCATCGAAATATATCGAAGATAACTGCTCTAGTCTGGTAAAGTTAACTGTTACGCCCCAATTCGTTTAGCTTTCTTCGACACATTACGGAGATATAATAGTGAGAAGAATACTGTGATCTTTGCTCTGTCCCCATTACTAGGGCGTGAGCTAGGAGGCACGTGGAGGATTTATTGGTAGCTGTTAGTATGTTCAGTGAAGAATAATATCGATGTATGATAGGTGACTTTGTACAGGGTGGAGCTCAGACAACATTTATTGAAGCAGAGATAGGGTTTGAAAATAACTTTGCGCTTTGTGACTAAACGTAAAGAACTATTACTTATAAATTTTATTATATCTGAATTAAACGAGTGAAGCTCTCGTATTCATATTACTTTTCAGCCTTTTTTATCTTCCAAAGAAAATAGGGGGAAACGGATTAGTTACATTTAAAGGAGAGAAGTAAAAACAACAATAATGCTATATATATACATGAAATATAATAGAAAAAAACAACAATAATGCTATATATACATGAAACATAATAGAAAAAAAAACAATAATGCCATGTATACATAAAACATGATAGAAAAACAACAATAATGCTATATATACATGAAATATAATAGATGTAATGAACAAATATCCTCCCAGTGACACAGCGGTATGTCTACGGGTTTCACACCGCTAAAACCGGGTTTCGGTACTCGAGGTGGGCAGAGCTCACATAGCCCTTTGTGTAGCTTTGTGCTTAATTACAAACAAATGAACAAATATTACTGTTCGTGTGTAAGAAAGTAGTAAACGTTGTCATAGAAACGTGGCACTGTTCTCTGACGTATAGATGTGAATCTTCGTTTAATAACATCGACTTGTAACGATAAATGTTCCTATATCTTTGCACTCTTTATTCAAAACACTTAACATGTAACAATTGTCATCAACAGTTGTTTAGTGTTTCCTAACATCGTGTTCCTTCAAACAAAATCATTACATCACTTCAGCCATGCTACAACAAACTCGTGTTCACACTATTTTAGGAAAGAAAGCAAAAATGGTGGAAACTTACACATTCTTGTTTGTAACAGCACATTCCAGCTACTGTATTGACCTTTATACATCGACGAATAACGAAGCAAAAAGTACTGAAAATGTAACATTCACAATTTAAGTCGACCCTTTTTATAATTCGCATACCCGATACTCAAAGCAAACAGCTTGTTAAAATAATGTCTCGAAGATTAACGATTGTAATTAAAAGTATTTATGCATTGTGCTTTAAGGCCAAAGTTAGATTTCTTTTAGCCTTCTTTACAGCTAAGTAATAGGCGATTTACTTGTGTAGCAATATCATTCATTTCATTTTTTTTTAAAATAGTGTCAACAGTTAGATGTTCAAAGAAACTTATAAATAATAAAAAATGTTATTTAATTGCTACGGCGGCTAATACACATTATTTAGAGTTCCGGTTGGTTGGTCGTTTCAGCGCGAAACCACAATGGTGTATGTACTGTGTCCACCATGAGGAATCGAACACAAGATTTTTGCATTATAATTTCGCAAACTTACCATTTTCGCACCTGGGACTTGCAGTTCTGAAAATGTTGGATAATTTTAAATAACACATCCAAATATGTGTCTAAACATAGTAACAAAGAGTAAAAAGTGGTGTTCACCGATTATGCTGTATTAGCTTAAGCGTATCAAACACTATAAATCAAGTTTATCTGAAGTCAGAATGAAATTATGGAAAATAAGCTTGTAGTTAAAAATCAAACAATCTATTTTTATAAAAGTTTGAGAAAATGTATTCTTAAGAATCTAAAATTAAGAATTTTCCGAGACAATACTCAAATCAAAAATATCTTTTTATTATACTATACATTTGGACTTTAATGACTTTACATAATAAAATAAAAACGAGTTTAAATACAGATTTTTAATAAATATTATAAAATATTAAATGTTTGTAATTTGTTTTGTACTTCCAAGCTACTAATTTCAAATTATACAAGTGAGAAGAAATATTTTCACTTGAAAATACATTTTAATTCCTTCCTGATTTTTACAGTACTTGAAGTATCTATTGATACTTGAAGATTATAAACTAAAGTTCGAACTTTATATACAAATGTCTGTTCTAAAATATTTTATGAAATACGGTTTGTTTAAATATGCATCTAACCCAACAACTGTTCATTTGCGAGTAAAATGTTATCTTTAGAAATTTGATTATAAGATGTAATTTTCAGCCGCATTTTAATAAATATATTCATGTACTAGTAGATACCCACAAAACGTTTATTGGAAAATTAGTATCTTTAGTATAATAGTATTTGTAGAGTAATACAAACGAAATGTAATCGTTGACAGGGAAATCTGCAAGTCTAGTTCTAACTTCTAATTAGGTCATACTTTATAAAATCTTAACTAATGTTAGGCGTAAGTATGATAAAGAGTTTGCTTTTGAATTTCGCGCAAAGCTGCACGAGGTCTATCTTCACTAGCCGTCCCTAACTTAGCAGTGTAAGGATAGAGGGAAGGCAGCTAGTCATTACCACTTACCTTCAACTCTTGGGCTACTCTTTTACCAATGAATAGTGGGATTGACCGTCACATTATAACGTCCCCACGGCTGAAAGGGCGAACACGTTTGGTGTAACAGGGATTTGAAGCTGCGACTCTCAGCTTACGAGTCGAACACCTTAACCTACCTGGCCATACTGGGCCCTGTGAATCTTACACCAGCAAATGCCCTCTTCAGCCTTGGTGTTATATATGTATCCAAAACACACTAAGTTACTTGTTTTTGATCCAGTTCTCACAAAGATATCATATTCATGTTAAATTCCGACCAGAGTGCTCCATACTTATATAGAAAATGAAAATCAATATCAACCTTTTGAGGAGAATAACATTAACTACACAGCTGCTTACAATATTACTTACAAGGCTTAAAATGCATTGTTTCATCAGTTAGAAATATAACTTTCATATAACGTTGGAATAGATTTCAGGTGCATTGTAAATAAATAACCTTTGATTTTATCATATCTTTATAAAAATTAAAGTAATTCTTTTATTATAAACTGACGTTAAAGTATTTTTAGTTCCGTATAATAACTTCTCATAATGGCTAAAATATAATTGTATCAGTTATTTTGTTCATTAAGGCAAATTATTAACAACTTACTCTGGGACAAATTGAGATAAAAATGTCAACTTTAAGTTAGTCATATAATGGACTCATGTATATATATATATAATATCAGATCGACATACCAATCGATTCACGAGGCGAGATTTTTAATTAATTATAGATTATGATTAAAGCAAAGTATATACAATGAATCAGACACGTACACGCACTATTTTAACAGTAAACGAGTATATGGAAGAAAGTGAACAAATAGAAACATCAAATTCCCAGTAAGGACGACAGATCTACAAAATTTCAGTAACAATGATTATACAAGCAAAATAATAGAGACAATAACAAAAACAAAAGGAACTATAACTGTAAACCAAACCAAAAATAACGATCCAGGTGAGAATGGAATACCAACCATTTTTCTAAAAAAAAACTTACCCATAAATTATGTGATCATTTAACAGCGTTATATAATTTATCATCCAATTCTGGTTACACCCCAGTCTCTTGGAGCAAGCATATGCTCTTATATTTCTCTAGGAAGTCGAACCAACGAATAAATCAAGAAGTTATCGATCAACCAATCTGACTAGTCGTGTTGGCAAAATGTTAGATAGAATTATCATCAATAGAATCTTCAACTTTTCTAAAGATACATCAAAATTACACGAAGCTCACAATGGTTTCAGAAAATTTCTGCAAACAACAGATCATTTGGTTAGGTTAATTGTAAGTGGAGTATTTCATTCCAGGGATAGGTTCCACAGGGAGGAGTAATTATCAAACCTTTTTCTTATAAATGTAAGCGACATGCTATTAAATGATCAACATTTTAATTTAACATCAACGTTTACAGACGATGTGACGATATGGAAGAACTCTGTGACTCCCCCGACTCCAGTTACAGAGTTACAGTCTGTTCTGAATCAGACCGTTGAACACTGTCTAAAACACAAATAATGAACCTTGTTCTATTTGAAATATCGATTAAAACATTAAGAAATCCTCCTGAAATATATTTAAACAGAGTATTTTTAAATGTCATACCAAGTCATAATTTCTTGGTTTAAAAGATTAACTGGTAAAACTACAAGAGACACACCAGAAAAATTAATAAAAATTTCTACAAAGTACTTTAGATCTGCCCCCACTTAACGTTTACTATATAAAAAAACATTATCTACGTATCTATGCTAAACATTAACATATCGTTTAGAATTGAGTATCACTTGTGTATTTTAAAGGGTTTATAAATGTGAAATACGCAAAATGATCAAGTGAAAAAGTGATAATTTATTTTTAACTATTTGCGAGTATATACAACCAAATTAACAGATATATTGATATGGTAGTAACTGCTACAGGTAGTTAATTCATGGGTATAACACCAGAGTTCAAATACAATATTTTTCACTAATTTTCAAACTCTGATTTCGTAAATAACCATACCGCGTTTACAAGTCCGTAAATAACTCTAGAGAAAGGAGGAAGAGGTCTGAGTAAGCCTGACCCTTCCAACTAATTAAACCCCGATAAAGACAGAACAAAATGAACTACTAATGTCTGAATTAAATTTTAACCCAGCAATGAAACTAGCTTACGTTTTTACTTCTTATTTAAGAAATTTAAAAGTCATTCCTAAATCTGAATTAAGGTGGCGATAAACAACACAGTATTATAGATTTAATTTAGAATTAATTAATTAATGTTGTTACTTAATTTTAATTGAACTAACTTCACTTGCCATTCGCAAGATCCGGTCAAGCAGCCACAGCGTCAACGAGGGAAGACTATTTAGTGATTCTAAGAGTTGACATGAAGAAGAGTGTATAGAAATATGTCAAACACACTATATCTGCTCTATTTAGTGCCGACTATGCATTTGGCTCAATACCAGAACTCGTCAAACCAGCTGGGGTACGACAGACACAGTGACGGCTAAGACGTCATTTGAATTATCTAAATGTATGAACAACAACTATTATGATGTGAAATACATTAAGTTGGTAAAATGTAAATTTCATATTAGGGTTATTGTTTCATCTGTTGGTTGCTCTTGCTATTAATCATAATTTCAGTCATAATACAAATAATACTTTATTACATTTAGCTACTATGGGATATTTAAGTTAGCCTTAAATCTTTATACTAAACTAATAATGAAACCAATCTATCGAAATCAAAATGCCTTCAAAAATAATATATATATTTATATATATATATTTGAAATATTCTAAATAACTGTTAACGAATTAATATTAAATACAAACAGCTTGTTTCACGTACCATCGCTGACTAAATACAGTTTTCAGAACTTGAAACCAGTATAATCTTTCCAGATAATCCTTTTTAACTAGGTGTTATCACTAGTAAAACCCATTAAAGATTCCAGCAGTGTAACAGTAGAGCCGTTTGACATCTCAGATATATTACTACTACATGTTTCTGCTTAAGTCCAGAATCGGATAGCATGGCAGGACAGACAGTGCAGCAAAAAAACCAAAAAAACACACACTACTGTTTATGAAAACATAAATAATAATAGTTTAATAGATGATCTAATGATGTGGTATAATAAGAGGGATATTAATACTCTCGTTAAAATATAAACGAGCTAAATGAAATGAATATAAAAACAATATACTATGAACTCTATGAAGGTGAGATACAACTAACCTGTCTTTACCTCTTGCAACTATATAACAGCCGAAAGTAATACATGAACTTAAATACTAAACAATAGTTGAAAAGCAAGCGTGATAAACTTCGCGAAAGATAAAATATTGATTTTAATAATAAGACATAGAGAAGGATGTTGTTGTTCTTTTGAATTAAGCACAAAGCTACACAATGTGCTATCTGTGCTTTGCCCACCACGGGTATCGAAACCTCGATTTTAGCGTGTAAGTCCGCAGACATACCGTTGATCCACTGGGGGGCCATAGAGAAGGAAATAACAACAATGGTAAATATTACAAGTAATGTAACTTTACAAATAGTGAATAAAACCGAGAATTTGGGTGACTCAACTGATGTCGAATTAACTCAAATTTAATTTTAGTTTTAGTAACTTAAGTAATACATGTAAATGAGCTCTTGCTGAGAGTTTTACTATCTTTTATATCCTGTAGAAAATTTATATACCTGAATAATTCTCTCTTTTTGAACGAATTCAGAGAGTGTCAAAGGAATTTGCCATTTTAAACTCTGCTATTTAAGAGCTTGCTCAGCTGAAGGATCATATAGACAGTGAGATTGAAAACGCAGTTCCACCATTTTTTATTATTATAATACAAACATATACAGAGAAGTGAACTTACGTTATTGAACTGTACCAAACTACACATTGATATATTCAGTTTTTTTTCTGTTAAGCGAAATAAGTTTAATTCCTCTTTAGAAACTTGAAAAATAACCATCAAGCCATCTTTGATTAAACTTACTCCTTTGGATTTCGGCCAAGGTTTTTATATATAGACTTCGTAGCATTTTGTTTTCTCATATTACAATTACTTATCTCTCTTTCGTACAGTAAATGTAACTTGTTCTCCACAACCTTTTCAAAACTATTACTCTATGCTTAGTTTCGACATTACTTCTCGATTTGGGCCTGGCAATGGCCGAGCGCGTAAGGCGTGTGACTCGTAATCCGAGGGTCGCGGGTTCGCGCCCGAGTCGCGCGAAACATGCTCGCCCTCCCAGCCGTGGGGGTGTATAATGTTACGGTCAATCCCACTATTCGTTGGTAAAAGAGTAGCCCAAGAGTTGGCGGTGGGTGGTGATGACTAGCTGCCTTCCCTCTAGTCTTACACCGCTAAATTAGGGACGGCTAGCACAGATAGCCCTCGAGTAGCTTTGTGCGAAATTCCAAAAAAAACAAAAAAACTTCTCGATTTACTGTGTTTGTGTTTTTTCGTATAGCAAAGCCACAAAGGGCTATCTGCTCAGCCCACCGAGGGGAATCAAACCCCTGGTTTTAGCGTTGTAAGTCCGGAGACATACCGCTGCACTAGCGGGGGGTAATCGATTTACCAATATTTATCTTAGAGAAAACACCAACGTGAACCTCAAACACCTATTCAAAATTAACGCACAGGACCAGCAAGCTAATTCAGTTTATCCACCATATTTTCAGACTACACAAACATGGGATTATGTGTAAAACTGTCTTCTAATCAAACAGTACCTTCAGAACTTAGTAACTTTTGTACTTCTATGGAACTAAGCCTACTCTAGTTTACTTTATATTTATTTAAATCATTTTTTTTGAAAATATAATAGTATGTCTATTGTCATCTTTGCTTGGTTTTAAAGAAAAACAAAATTCTGTAAATAAGTAAGAAGGTTCCGCCAAAGCTCATTGAAGATATTTTTCCCATAATTCTGTTGGTACGGATAAAGTGGCATAATTTTCTATGATTGTGGTTTTTCTATTGTTCTCTTATAGCACTGTTCTCAGTTTATACTGTTAATTGGTAGAATTTAAGAAGCATTTGAAAATGAAATAGGTATACAATGAATGGTTAACAAGGGATTGTAAAAACGTCATCTTCATGACATTAACGTAAGGTTATTAATGTGATTATTATTAGAGGAACGACTGGTAAAAGAGTCAAATTCATGTTGAGATAAAGAAATAATTACGTCAAACGGACTAAAATGGACGAAGGGTTAAAAAGAGTTATTTTATGTAACATTCCCCTGATAATTAAATAAGAAACAAGGTTTCATTCCCTTTAACTAAATACATGGAACCCAAAAACATCTGCAGATTTTTCAAAGGTTTTTAGATTATACAATAATATATTCGATGATTGTTTGCTTTAGAGCGAAACGGCATTGGGCTATCTGCTGTGTCTGTCATGGAGAATCGAATTCCGGATTTTAGCGTTGTTTATACGTCTGTAAACTTGTCGGTAACCAACTAGCGGGAAAATAGTTTGGTAATATCAGAGAAAGACTTTCTCCTATAGGACTAATTATTATCAGAAATGTTAACACTTTTTAATAAGTGCTCATGGATGTGCATTTACAGAATAAAATAAAACAAAATTGATTTCAAAACGGTTAGACATATTTATTCATCGTATGAACCAGTTAATTTCAAATGTAGACGTACTGATCTTTCGGGATTACGAAACATATCTGTAAGCAAACAAATTATATATGCAACAGGCTTTTTCATACCAATGATCAGTGGTGGGTACTAACGTCATACTATGCTAATGCTATCATAACATGTGAGTATCGTCCACAAAGTTGTGGATTATTGATACATAAAATCATTAACCACCAGATAAAGGATATTTTCAAAATGGTTAGAAGTGAACTTTAGTATCACGTAATTCAAATGTTATTAGAATATTCCCAATAACTTTATCATTTTGAAAATCAAATAAGGCTGGATGGTAAAGATAATATATAAGTACTTGAAGACCGAGTTGCAGGTAATAAAATTGCAAATTCTATATACAACAGCACTCTCTCCTTTAAAGTTATAAAATATTCAGTTTTCTGTATGGTAAAATATGATCTTGTTTTATACAGTTTTTTTAGCTATAATGGTAAAAATTATTGATTATCATACAAACTAAATAAACGATGTAAAAACATATACACAAGCTAATAACTTTTAAATTAAAGTTATGCTTACAGGTGTCTAAAATACATTATTCTCTACATTCATAAAAATTACATTTACCAAAACTAGCGTTTAGTTTCATGGACAATCAACGATATATTTCAACATTTATACGAATGAAATATTCAGCCGGTTGTGGGTTCGAATCCCCATCACACCAAACACGCTCGCTCTTTCAGCCGTGGGGGCGTTATAATGTGGCGATCAATCCCACTATTCGTTGGTAAAAGGGTAGTCCAAGAGTTGGGGGGGGTGATGACTAGCTGTCTTTTCTTTAGTCTTACACTGCTAAATTATGGACGGTTAGCGCAGATATCCCTCGAGTAGCTTTGCGCAAAATTAAAAAAACAAACAATTTATCTGGAAGTGCTTTTTCATTTCATAATGATAAAAATACTGGCGAGGAATATTTAGAACTACAGTGAACAATCTTATTGTTACAAACTGTATAAATCAAACGTTTTATACAAAGTATAGGGAGAAATATGAAAATAATATGTTTATATGACAATGACAAATATATTGGTATAAAACGTCTACAAGAAACTGTACTAAGAGGTGCTTGATTAAACTTAGTTTTACTGTCTTAGCGTAGACCTCACACCTAATTTCTAATTCTGTCGTTTTTTTAAATAAGCCTTTGTTAGAAAATAATAAAAATATAAATCCAAGTCTGCTCTAGCACCATCGCACGATATCAGCCAGAGTACGTCCCTCAGGATTCATTCCAACATATTGACGTGAGCTGTAATTGTTATGAATCTTTAATAGATAAAAGTGCACGATAAGTATACTGAGTTATAAAATGGTTACTATAATAGATACAAATATTTCATTGGACTTTTTGTTGGCGACAGTCTAATTTACGTAATGTCATTCAAGTGACTCTATATTTATATATGTACACTATAGCGTATCTTAGATATTGAACCTGTGTTCTGAAATCTTATATATATGTATACATCATTTATTGGAGGCGTTTTGGGAAAGTTGGCTTGGCACGTTATAGTTTTTATCTGCTGTTAGAGTCATGCTATTATAAGACTGATTGTTGTGTGGTAACGATTGATACCAGCTTCCGAGAAACTAAAAAAAAACCACCGAACCGATTACGATCTATGCTCGTGTATTCTAAATAACGTATTCTGGAACAACTATACTGATGACTAGAAATCTGTATCAGAATTCGTCTGGTTTTGTATTTGAGATAAACCAAAATTAAAGATTAGTCAATATACTTGATTTTTCCCCTTATATATTTTAATTACTGCCTTAGCATAGACCTCACACCAAATTTCTAATTCTAAAATATATATTTTTTTCTCTGACCTTCGTTGACTAATTTAAACAAAATAAGTAATTGTGTAATTTTTTTCTATAATTAACTCATTACAGAGTGTCTATAACCAGTAAACGCTGCAGCAAAGAAAATGACCACTTCATTGTCATTTTGTTTGAAATTAACCACAAAGCTGCACAACGAATGGGCTTATTTGTGCTCTATCCACGATTGGGTATTGAAACCGATTTGTAAAGAGGTACATCCGCAGACTTATCACTGCACCTTTGGGGGTGGGAATAAGAAATTAGATAATCATCCTTCAAATTACCAACCAAGTCCGACATTGAAAGTCCACGGAGTTCAAGCGAGACCCTTTTTTTTCGATATGAAAGAGAGATTTTCGTTGTTGATCTAGTAGTGGTTGGCCAATTATATTAAGCTCGACCGTGTCCGTGTGTAGAACATAGCGATGTAGGCCTAGCAACTCACGTAAAACTTCTGTGTAAACCTACTAATCTTCTAGAGACTTTCTTTTACATCTTCTTTGTTGTTGTTTTTAATGACACGAGCAATTGTTACTTCTTGAGATGTTGCAAAATTAGGGGTTTAATTCCTCTAGGTGGACACAACAAATATTATGATGTGGCTTTGCTATTAAAAACACACACACTTAAGTAAAATTCATGTAAAAGCGTTGGTTATACATTCTTTCTTATTACATACCCTTTAACTACAACAATATTCAGAAAATAAGTACAGAGCTATATATATCAAATAAACTTTATATTAGGATGTTGACTTTGAGCAAATACTTCTCATGCCAGCTCTGGTTTGTTATTGATGTCAAAACTTTGACTGTTAAAGCGTTTTTATTTAATGCTAGAAGTGTGATAGCTCTGATTCTATATTGATGTAAAAATTTGGAATGCTCTGATGTGATTTTTTATGTCAGAACTTTGATAGCTTTGGTTTGATTTTGATGCCAAAACAGTGATTGCTCTGGTTGTTTTAATGTCAAAATGTTAAATATGATTTTTGTAAGCATAATCTGTAGTTAGGAGGATATTCACTGGGAAGTGACTGATGTGTACGAACAAAAAATTATATGAGACTTTGTTCCAAAACTAGACGTTTAAAGCGGATCATATCATAATTCTGTTGGAGGGAGAGCACAAGAGGAGATGACTGAATGCTTGTGTGTGTAAAGACATATACCCCTAATCACTACAGGGAACGTCGGTCAGTAAAAACAAATTGTGCAGAGTGAAAATGATTTGCACGCCCATAATCCACACTTATTGTGCCATGAATCTACTGTGTTCCCAATAGCCAAATTTAGATCAATATTATAAAGTTCAGACTTTTCTTTCTGTTGGTGCTAACTGGATTTTATTAATATGTTTATCATACTATGCTAGCTTAAATGAGGGCTTATGTAACGTGTGTTCACGCACAATACTTTTAAACCTCAGGTCCAATCAATGTTTGGCTAAGCACATTAAAGACCCACGTAGTACATGGTAAACCTTTTATAATACCATGCAGAGTGTGGTAAACTTGCTGTAATCCCTTATAATGCATGGCGAAACAAACTATGTATTAACCCTAAGCAGATGTGGTAAATTATAGTATAGAATAAGTTAAGAAAAGTGAAGTAAATTGCATTGAATTCACAATAATTTTGATGTAAAATACACTACAGAAAGAAGCAATAGTTGGTAAAATACAATATAGTGACAAGCAATATGTAATAAAACACGACATAGTTATAAGCAACGTACGATAAAACACGATTATTTATAATATTTATTATAAATACACTTTATTCTACCATACTTAAGGTAGAATAAAGCATAGTCTCAATAAATGTATAGTAAAATACATTGTACTGCGCAGTCAAATATGTTGTAACCTCAACCAGTCTGAAATGCAACACACAATATTGACAAGCAGTAAGTGTGGTGAAACATGTTAAAGTCCTGAGGAATATGAATCAAACCATGCTGTAATCACCAGTTTTGAAGGTAGATACATTATAGTCACTAGTTATAAGATAAAACAGTATTTTTTCAATCAGAAGAAACAAAACTAGAAACACAGCGGTTATTGGTAAATTGTTTCTTAATTACTTGTCTAATAATTAGATATATGTGACAAAAAAAAAAGATATAGATGTAAATATATAGTTTGATTAGTTATGTTTGTTGTTCGGGAAGAACAAGGAAACAGACAAGTTAAGGTTAACTTACACCAACCTACATAAATAAACTCGCTAACTTTATGTGGATTATTTGTCCAGCAGCTATTCTATTAACTTTTCAAAATATCTCTGACTAGTTTTCAAAGTGAGCACAATACGCGGAAGTCAACATATATAACTTTAGCAACGTTATACCCGAATTTTATTTGCAGTTAAAATCTGTAGTCCGATTTCTGGGGTTGTTCCATTACACAAAAAGAGGATAAGTTTATTCGTATGGTTGTACATATAGTTATGTAGTTGTATATATACGATAAGAACAACTGATAGACTTATCGAAACTACAGTAGAGTTAAAATAAATTAATAATCTTCAAGTAATCTGAATAGTTTTGGTTTATAGTGAGCAGAGGTTACCGTTGAAGAAAGCTATTAGCATCAAGATTCTAGAGTGTCCTCTCAAGAAACTAGAAATTATAAAGGAACTTCTTCAACGTCTTTAAGATCTAGGTTTAAAGTTTTCTTGAACAAACAACCAAAAAAAAAGAGACAACTTTTCATTGTCTTTTATGAGTGGTTGTTAGAGGTGAGATTCTACAAGACTGATTGTTTGTTTGTAGTTAAGTGCTTAACCGCACAGTTATCTGTGTTCTGCCCACCACGGGTATCGAAATCCAGTTTCTAGTGTTGCAAGTCATCAGACATAACGCTGGGCCACTGGTGAAGGGGTTGAATATAACCGTTCAGTTTCGTAAGAAAACAATAAAGTATGATATTTTGATGGAAACTAATTTTAAGATTTAACTGTGGAGAAAACTCTGGTAATTCATCAAGACACTCTTGGAAATTGTTCATCTCATAGGTGTAGTTTAATTCAGCTGGACAACATCAACCGCAACATGTATCTTCTATATAATAAAACAAATCAATATTTTGATACTTTTTGTGGAAATAAGGAATCATGAAACCCTTCAAATTACCTAATGTATGAAAAAGAGTAAACTGAGAAGAAGATGTAATTTAGACGAGTGTAGGAAATCTTGATACGTTATATGTCATAAACAACAGCAAAAGTGACTTAGTAGGTGTCTCATTGTGCTTAAACATCGAAAGTATAAGAAAAATACGTCATGATCTTATTTGAAACTGCCATTTATAGTTTAGAAATCTGGTATTGGCAGGAAACATGGAAACGTTATTTTGTAACAAGTTTCAACTCCACGGTTCTTGGAGGAGTTTGCTTTAAGGAACTTCGAAGTCACAACACCTGCTTGGAAATAGCGAAAGTGGAGAAAAAATCGTAACACGTAGGTTGTTTAAACATCAAGGCTTCCGTAATCATTGTACGCAAATTTCTTACGTTGGTGATTATGCAAAGACTGTTTGTGCATTGTGCACGTTGGCCATCGCTGCACATCAACACACAAGATAGAGAGTAAGGAGAACCAAAACTGCTGCTGATTAGAAGTTCGACAAATGAGCTGCAAGAGAAAGTTCAGTAAGAGAAGCTGGACAGTTTTAGAATGTGCTGTATGACTGCATACTACTCGACAGTTCTAGAATGTGCTGTATGACTGCATACTACTGGACAGTTTTAGAATGTGCTGTATGACTGCATACTACTGAACAGTTTTAGAATGTGCTGTATGACTGCATACTACTGGACAGTTCTAGAATGTGCTGTATGACTGCATACTACTGGACAGTTTTAGAATGTGCTGTATGACTGCATACTACTGGACAGTTTTAGAATGTGCTGTATGACTGCATACTACTGGACAGTTCTAGAATGTGCTGTATGACTGCATACTACTGGACAGTTCTAGAATGTGCTGTATGACTGCATACTACTGGACAGTTCTAAAATGTGCTGTATGACTGCATACTACTTATATTATACCGCTTGATTTCTCCATAAGTTTTGATCCATTAATCGTGGTTATTAATTAATTACATCTAACGAAGTCTATACTCTGAATAAACTTTGAACCTCTGGCAGTTTCCGTTCTTTTCCTTTAGATTAATTTGATATGCATCAAATTTTGGTCTACCCACACTTTGAATTAAAAACAGTTATATAATAGCCAATCGAATGTATGTCACAACTTTATACAATTTTTGGTTCGAATCCAATGTAATTATTTCAAGAAGTAGAATTGTTATTAGAATCAACTTTTAAGCAATGATCTGAAAATTAACTTGATCTATTAAAGGGCCCGGCATGGCCAATCGCGTAAAGCGCGCGACTCGTAATCCGAGGGTCGTGGGTTTGCGCCCGCGTCGCGCCAAACATGCTCGCCCTCTCAGCCGTGGGGGCGTTATAATGTTACGATCAATCCCACTATTCGTTGGTAAAAGAGTAGCCCAAGAGTTGACGGTGGGTGGTGATGACTAGCTGCCTTCCCTCTAGTTTTATACTGCTAAATTAGGGACGGTTAGTACAGATAGCCCTCGAGTAGCTTTGTGCGAAATTCCAAAACAAACAAACAAATGATCTATTAAAACAGTGATGGTTTTCAAATAAACTGTTACTTAGTAGAGACTTGTTCTTTTCCACAATTCTTTGTTATCCTAGATCATCAAAGCGATCTTATACATTACGTGAAAACTATGAAGACAATATTATATTGTGTGAGGGAGAAAAATACAACTTACATTCATCAAAATAAAACATCACTTCTCACTTGCACAATAGTTAGTATGTCTCCAGAATTACAACGCTAGAGTACCCCGCTGTTCCAGCATTAACAGATTTACAACGCTAAAATCAGGGGTTCGGTTACCCTCGGTGGACTCAGCAGATAGCCCGATGTGGGTTTGCTATAAGAAAACACATACACATACAACACAAGAAACTGGGTTTCGATATCCTTGTTGGACAGACCTCAGGTAGACCATTGGGTAGCTTCGTGTTCAATTCCAAACAAAACAATCAAAATAAATTAAAACTTTGCAAAAAATGAAAAAATAATCATACTCAATTTACTGGGAAAACGTTACAAACTTACCTGATTTTCATCAACGTATTTAGTTAGTGGGAAAAAATGAATAACTTGGTTTATCTATCTTTCATGTAAATTTTCTTCTGGTCTCAGCCTCCCAAGTTTTGTATTCGTCAATTCCTTTATATTTATTTATTCTTGTATAAGAATTCCAAACCTATAAAATCCTACCTGTAAACTTTATTATTGTCCTGGTGACTTCAAAATAGCTTTTATAGTAATGTGATACGGCATGCTATTAAAAGTAAGATAGGTTTGTAGTACACTAATTACAATTTTCTTCAGTATGTATTTACACCATACATATATCCTAAGTTGATATCCTACCTTAAATTGTTTGGTTTTTTTTTAATTTTGCGCAAAGCTACAAGAGGTCTATCTGGGCTAGCCGTCCCTAATTTAGCAGCGAAAAAGTAGAGGGAAGGCAGCTAGTCATCACCACCCACTGCCAACTCTTGGGCTACTCTTTTACCAACGAATAGTGGTATTGACCATAACGTTATAACGCCCTCACGACTGAAAGGGGAAGCATGTTTGGTGCGAGGGGGATTCGAACCCGCAGCCCTTAATAAATAAACCAATAAAATAGCTTTAGTAGTAATATAATACAGGATACTGTCAGAAGTAGGATGGGTTTACAGTACACTCATTACAATTTTCTTCTGTATTAGTTTACACCAGACATACATCTTACGTTGATATCCTACCTTAATACATAAACTAATAAAGCATGCCTATTTATCATAAAACTGACTTCATTTCTCTTTTTCGGTGAAAGTATTTTAATCTATAAGATTTCTTGTCTTAAGCTAATAAGGGACACTTGCTTGAATCAAAACTAAAATTACGATATTCAGCACAGAAATAAATTAAACGAGTCTGTGAAAAAACAAAATTTTAAAATAGAGACTTTGTAAATACAGAAAAAACAATACCTTAACTTTAAAAATGGTGAAAGCAGAAACAAAATTTACAATTCGAAATGAGAAACTTCAGTGTTAAATATCTTAAAAACAAAATAAACAGCGAAATAATCTTAACTTTGTCATGCAAGGCTAACCCTAACATATTTTAATACGATTAAGAATTTTCTGTTTTTACGTCAACAAAATTTCAAGATAATTTCGTTTCGAAGAGATAATTTACAGCTCAGTCATTTTAAAGAGAAGCATCTAAAGCTCATTGATATGATATAAAACGTACACATATTCTGCACATAGTAGCATTATTTGAAAATCTCATTCATGTCTGTCAGTAGAAAGTACATCAAATGTTTTCTTTATAACGTTTTAAAAGCACATTATGATATTAAACAACCCACATGAATAAGTGCATATAAATATATACAGTTCTGTAGAATCCATGTAACCCGAAACAGAAACACTTATTCTTAATACCACAATTATGTTAACCATATAAAAGAAGACATTTACAGCCGTATTACACATATCGAGCGATATTTTTATGATAACTTAAGTCAATGTAGCCACTGAACGAGATTAGATTTTGTGCAAGAAATTACGATTTATTGTGAAACACTAATTTATTAATATTGTAAACTGAAAATAAAACCATTCGCGCTCGTAACACACAGATTAAAGTCTGAAAGAGGAATCTGATACTATGAAAGAGCAAACTACGATGTTAAACAGAATGTTTTTTTGCACTTTATATTTATGGCATAAGAGAAGCCCTAACTGTACGTTTTACCTAATCTTAGATTATTTTAAAAGTATTTAAAATAGATTTATTCAGCTCCAACTTGCATTCAGTTAGTCAGAATAAATCATTCGTTAATTGTAAGTCTTCATCTATTTTTGTAGCACAGAAACTCAAGGAGAAGTGTATATCTGGATCTAGGAAGTATTTCTTAATTCGTTAGTGCAAAAAATTTAAATATAGAATTAACCTTCGAAATATTCCTTAATTCATCAGTACAAAATAAAAAATATATAATTAACTTTCGAAATATTCCTTAATTCATCAGTACAAAATATAAAAGTATATAAATGACCTTTGAAATATTCCTAATTCGTCAGTACAAAATATAAAATTAACGCTTAAGAACATTTGCTGAAAGATCGGATCGGTGTTTCTGCCCACTTTATGTCGTTATGTGTCACTTTTTTTCTATAATTCCTCAAAGGAAAGTTCACGAAAAAGCGTTCTATCTCGACTACTAATAATATTATATTTATTCACTTATTTCACTATTTTTAGATAATATTTCTAAATTTATTTTTATCAAAAAGAAGTAAATTATTCACGGTATTATAATTTGGAATTTGTTGGAATTAAAACAAAATTAAAAGAGACCGACATTGATGGAGGAATACAACATGTCTCTGCCACGCAATACCAACATGGAGAATTCTGACAGCACAAAAATCATAAAAAACACGGAACAATCGAACATTGTCTATTTCGGTGTTTAAGACCTGTAAGAAGGCCTTTAAGTACCAAAACCCATGCAAATTGGTTGATAGAAATACAAGTTGTCTACTAAATTTCGAAATTTGCTTTTCTCGCTGAAAAATTGAGCAACAGACAAAATATCCAAAATTGTCTCCATCTCCCTTTGGAATGTCTAAAAATAATGGACCAAATCCCATGTAAACTGGCCAAAATACGGCGAATTAATTATAAATAAACTCTAGGATTATGCTTTCTGTGACATTTTGAACCCCTATAATTAGCTCAGATACCCTTCGTGTAGCTTTGCACTAAATTCAAAACAAACCAAACCCCCTATAATTACTGAAAATTAAAACTTCCAACAGTTTTTTTGTAAATGTGTGTTTCATGTATATAAGTATATTTTTACCAAATTCCATGTAAACTGATTGAAATAAGAAACAGTGATTGACCAAAATCCCTAAGATGGACACATTTCACATTTATATATATATATGTATGTATGCATGAAATTTGTACAAAAGTATCTTTGTTCTAAATCCCATGTAAATTGGTCTTAATATGGTGAAGTAGTTGTTAAAAAGATTTAGAATTATGCTTTTTGTGAGTTCTGACCATAACAAGGCTTAAAATTGGTAAACCTAACCTTTCTGTATGCCACTGTATTTGTCACATGAAAATTATATTTGTACCAATTGACATCTTGATTTCTGTAAATATGACAGCACAGGAGCCCAAAATATACATATTTGGGCTGTTTGTTTTTTGACCCCACAAAAAATGAAAAATTTCTGAGTATATTGGATCAAGTTTCTAGTCGATTTCCCGCTGTAAAGGTATTTGGATGAAGAAAAAAAAATAGTAAAACAACGAGTCTTTCGTCAGAGATATAGTAAATTAATCACAAAAAATAATTGTAATAGACGACATTAAAATATGTTTGTAAGTTTCGATCTTCATTGTTTTATACTCGTCACATTATAGAAATACTTTAAAGTTTAGTTCAGAAACGATGACTTACATTAAGATGTCACAAAACAACCTAATCATAATTATGGTGGAAACTGGAGATGTCATTCGTTAATATTTCCTAGCGTTCCATTCCTCACATATTTTGTGCACTGGTGTTACTATAATATTTATACAAATACTGTCCGCATTAAACATAACAAACAGCGCTTGAGAGTGTTTGACAAAACACGAACACTTCCTTAATTTTTCTATTTCAATTGCCACTAAAAGAAATGCAGTTTACGAACGAATTTGTATTTGTAATTGTAGTTTTTGATGTTCTCGAGCCTACTGCTTTTACTCATTAGATTATCGAACGTTGGAAATTTCAATATCTAATATTAAAAATTACAAGTTAACATTCGTTTGGAGATATCAATGGTTTATTTTCACATTAAAATGATTCAGAATCAATACTGACGACACAGTACAAATTCTTCTCACTGAACTTTTGACCTCCTGTACTTAGATCATAATGCAATCATAATTGAGCATTAGTTTAATACAATTAAGTTTTCATTCAAAAAAACTAATTAACGAATAGAACTTATTCATTGATGATAGTGTAATACTCGGATTTTCGATATTTTAAACAAAATTATACCATTTTAAAGGGATTAAGGAAGTGTATTATTGTATAACTATTGATTCGTCAATAATTATGTTAAATATATATATATTCCAAAGCAGGAACTAGACACTGACAGCTTTACTTACAATAAAATGAAACTTCAGGAACGATTGGTGTGTGAAGTTCATGACTCGCTGACTTGGATATTAAATGAGTAAAAACAAAACTACAGTTACGTATTTACAAGAACGGAATTAATATTCAATTATTAATTTTAAAATGCTTAAGTATAGCCAGAGTCTACTACTATTTCATGTAATTCAAATTTCTAATGATTATAAATTAATAAAGGACAACTGAGTGTTCAGAGTGAAAGCCCTTCTAATACTTAACAGAAAGTATGTATTAGTTGTTTTACTGCTGTTACGTTTCAATAAAAAAATGCAGATCTTAAAAATTGTACTGATTAAGTGACTAGTACCCATCTCATCTTTCTGCTCTGCGACACTTAGATAGGAAAATGATGTTGAATTTTTATGTTTTGGAAACATAAGATATGGTACTAAATATGAGATTCATACCTGTGAAAATATCAAGCTGCTGAGAATATACGGTTACGACAGAAAGTGTTCGTACCCCGGCGCCCCGAGTGGTAACATAAGATATGGTACTAAATATGAGATTCATACCTGTGAAAATATCAAGCTGCTGAGAATATACGGTTACGACAGAAAGTGTTCGTACCCCAGCGCCCCGAGTGGTTTTATGCTCATAACTTAAAATGTATCAAGATTAGACTAATAGACGTACAATATATGACAAATATTATACTAACACATATCTACATATATTTTTATATAAATTAATTGACAAATAAACTGTTTATAAACAAATAACCAAAAATAAGAGGAGCAGAAATTGTTCATGCAGTTAAGAACGTATGAAAAAACTGATATTCCCGTAAAAATTTTGTTTAATTTGGCGAATAAACTACATTATACCATTCCAGAACTTGACAATGGGTTCATAATTATTGAAATTATCTGCTTGGTCATCATGGCGAACAGGAAACAATTGTCTAGTGATTTAAAAAAACCGAATTATTTTAAAATACAAATCTCGTGTGTCTCTTTCCGGTATTGCTACTCAACTTAATGAGCTGAAATCTACTGTTTAAAGTATAATTGCCAAGTTTAAGCTTACATGATCATTTGCTTACCTCTCTCGTTTGGTGGACGTTCCACCAAAATACCAGAGAGAACCAAGAGGAAGGTTCTCAGAGAAGTTAGTAGGAACTCTCGTTTAACACGTAATGACATACAGAAACTTGTAAGGGAAACTGGGGTTGAAGTAAGCACCTCTACAGTTACGAACATGTTACGCTCTTCTGGGTTCAAAGCATTCCGTCCTCGTAGAACTCCATATTTAAAGCCTGTTAATTTAGAAGCACGATTGAGGTATGCAAGAAAGCATGTAGATAAACCCTTTACCTATTGGAAGAGTATTTTTTGGTCAGAAGAGACTAAAATCAAACTTTTCGGCCACAGTGATGTTCTCAATATTTTCCGTAGGAAGGGGGAACGAATTTTCCAAAGAACACCGTCCCTACAGTTAAACACGGAGGTGGCTCGATCATGCTATGGAGTTCCTTCATCTCTTCTGGTGTAGGCAGCCTTCACCGCATCAACAGAATCATAAAAAAAGAAGAGTACGTTGATATGTTAGGCACTTATATGAAGAATGATGCTTGGAACTTGTGGCTTGGGTGTTGTTGGATCTTCCAGCACGACAATGATGCTAAGCACACATCGAAATATGTGCAATCATGATTGTAGAGGAACCATAAAGCGTTCTGGAGTGGCTATCGCAGTCACCCGATCTCAACCCAATTGAAAACGTTTGGCATGAGTTGAAGAAGAGGGCTCATCAGCATCATCCAAATAACTTGCAAGAGCTGGAAGCCTTCTGTAAAAACAAAATGGAAGAAAATATCAGTCGAGTACTGTTAAACGATCATGGAGGACTATGAGGAGAGATTGCGCCAAGTAATTCACCATTAAAGTAGACACACGAACACTTTCTGCCCTTCCTATGTTTAGTTATTTGTTTATAAACAGTTTATTTGTCATTTGATTTACATAAAAATTTATGTAAATCTGTGTTAGTATAATATTTATGATATACTCTACTTTCATTATTATAATAATGATACCTTTTTACGGTATGAGGAAAACTACTCACGACGCAGGAGTACGAACACTTTCTGTCGTAACCGTTGTAATATACACACGTAAAAAAAACAGTTCTGAAAATCACAGTGTAAAACATAATGTTTAGACCTACAGATATAAAGGACACAGTTCTGAAGGTCACAATGTAAAATATAATGTTTATAACTGCAGATATAAAGGACACAGTTCTGAAAGTCACAGTGCAAAAGATAATGCATAGAACTACACACATACACGTTTCGGCTTTGGTTGAAGTTACATTCGAAGCCACACAATGGTTTTTCTGTGTGTTGCTAACCACGGGTTTCGAAATTCAGTTTCTAGCGATGTTAGTGCGCAGAAATACCGCCCTGGCACTGGAGAGAAACACATATAAAAGACAGTCATGAAAGTTACAGTGTAAAATATAATTATCTACTTATATAAGGGACGTTCTGAAGCTTATAATGCAATGAATAATTTGTAGAAATAAAGATCCGAAATACTGAATATAGTGCACCATAATTTGAAAACTATTGTAATAGAGTTGATATTATAGAGAATTACCTGTTCTGGATGTATATATATATATGTGTTTCTGTAGGTGTGTATACTGTGTGTCTATATATATATATGTACCGTATCGATTTCTAACATAAGTACTGCTTTGAATATGCGGCTCTCTTTAACCAATATTTCTCTGAATTTCTAACAATTTAAATATTTTTGTATATTTTTAGATACAAGGTTGCACAATGAGTTGTTTGTGCAAAGTTTATCTAAATTATCGAAACACATTTTCACGTTCTAAGACCTCAACTTCAGAATTGAGCTACGAGGAATTCCAGCAGTGAAAACGTAAAACATGGTTGCCTAGTAACAGTTCTATAGACTTCCGGAAGTTGGCGGAAATTAGCTAAGTCCAACCGTTGAACAAAAATGCCCAACTTGACGTTGTTAGTTGTAAAAGACAAATCGGTGTGACTTTCTAAGATAAAACAAGTTAACATTTTGTTGGGTTCAGCAACTAGAAATAAATGAAAATTTTACGTAAAAGTTTTTATTAAAATATCAATATTGTTAGAGTTTAAAACCGAGAATACAAATAAAAGTGAACGAAATATGAATATATTAACTTTTAATTTAAATTAAATGTTAGTGCCTGAAGCTACCTAGTCAGTAGATGTGTAAATAGTGATGTTACAGTTTAGTCTGAAATGTCTAGAGGTTGTAGAAATAATCATTAAAATTACAAAGACAGTCCCCCGCTGGTACAGTGGTAAGTGCGCGGATTTATAACGCTAAAATCAGCGGTTCGATTCCTCTCGATGGACTAGACCGATAGCACGATGTGGCTTTGCTATAAGAAATAAACATCATAACGATGAAATACAATATTATTAAGCGTTTTTATCCGTCATACCAATGAGCTAGCTCAAGTCGCTATGAAAGGTTATCAAATATTTATTGGTTGCCTTCCCTTTTGTCTATTAGTTTAGGATTAGTGAAGGTGTGAGTAGGTGTTTATGTTGCTTTTACTTCCAAATTTTACAAGAGTCCTATATCAAATTTCATAGATATGTCGATTTGAAGCTCACTTTAGGCTAGTGATCGCCATCTCACAGGTTTTCATCTTCCTTTATAAACTTAAAGTACAAATATTTCCAGTTTCCATAGTAACTTTTCGTCTTTGAACATGTGTTTATCTAGGATAAATTGACACGTCTAAATGAAATAGTTTTCTTGTTTATTTTCTGCGACGTTTCCAGAGGATGCTATTCGTTAAGCAATAGAGACTGTTCTATAATGGAATTAGGTCCAAAAATAAACGTTAAAAGGCAGAATAATACAAATATTCCAAGTAGACGCGTTGAACATAAAGCACAGCGACAAAAAGTACTGATAAATTTATCTTTTACGTTATATAATTATTACTAAAGCTGCCAAAAATATGGAAAACAAGTAATTAGAAGAACTAAAACTGAATTCCCCAAGTAAACTCAGGAAAACAATAAACATAAATTTGTAAAATAATAATAGAGGATTTTGGCAAGTGAATCTAGTATTACCACCTATGTTTACAGACTTGGATTAACCAGGGAAAATGCTTCACTTTTGTTTTGTACATACAATGCAATACTTAGTCGCCGTTCCGAAATATCTGGTGTAGGTCTCGTTGAAAGCATGAAAGTGATTGGTTAATTTGAAAATGTTTCTTCACAATGGAATGTTTAAAATATAAGTTAGATGAATTACAATACTTCAGTATTCCTTTCACGTTGAAAAAAGAAGTAAAAGATGCGAACTTTGAACAGTAAAACACATTTTATTGGTGAAGTCAATGAATGTCTGCCTACATCTCAAAAAGCAGTATACAGTTAAGACAGACTAACTCCACTAACTGACTTAAAAAAATACATTAACCGACTATTTTTTTAGATGCTTATTTGCGAATATGGAGAAATGTAATCTGGCATGTTTAGCGAAGCTTAAATAATGTAAACAAGCAACGTTCATGGATTAATACAATTATTTGTATCTTTAATCAAATTTTTCTTTAGACGAAGGCTCGCATAGAGAGAAAAGAAAATTAACTGTTCATATATATGTATGAAATAAAATAATGTCTATATAGTAACACAGCTGGTTCTCATGAAGATTGAAATCTTGATTTATTACGTGACATTGGGGTAGATTTTCACGTCAACGACCACAATTTTCAGTGTTTTTCATGCAATATCAGAAAGAGAATATTACGTAAAGATACATAAAACTTAAAGTATAGAAACCCGATATGACTTTTTATCTGATTAAAGACACAAGTCGACAACAATAGTTTCAGAACTTCGAATCTTGTTATTGAGACATAGCTTCTTAATACAGCGATCACAACAGTCAACACGTCTTTCTCAGCTGATAGCAGAAAAAATCTGTAGGATGAAAGCCCTTCGGTTACTGTTTACCAACAAATAGTAGGATTGACCGAACCTTTATAACGTTCCTACGGCTGTAAAGACGACCATGTTCAGTGAGAGAATTTGAACCCGCGACAAGTAGATTATGAGTCGAGTAATGAGGTTTAAACTTTATCTGTATTTTAGTAATACTAATTATCAGGACATGTTAAATTAACTTTTTAAAGTTCTTAATAAATTAGTTCTAAAACACAGAATTTAAGTAATTTGTATTTGCTTTTTTATGTTAAAATGGTTTTTCGTGTAACTTATATGCCCCCCAGTGGCTCAACGGTATGTCTGTGGACTTATACGCTAAAATTCGGGTTTCGATACCCGTGGTGAGCAGAGCACAGATAGCCCATTGTGTAGCTTTGTGCTTAATTCTAAACAACAATAACCTATATATTTCTAATCCATGGAAAATCTAATGAATCCAGCAAATAAAAATGTCATTATCTGAAACTTATTAATGACATTTCAAATCATAGTTTGAAAATTTCATAAGTCTTATAGTTTCACAGCACAGCTTGCTATTTTCACAATTCACTTAATTGTTAATTATCAGCCTTAAAAGTTTATTTATAGTGTCATTAATTCAACATGTAAGTGTAAGATATATCACAAAATTGGTTTTAAATTTAAATTAGGTATTTTATGTGCCCTAAAATTACAATGTGTTGTGTGAAAAAAAAACTGCATTGAAATTTTAAACTTGAAGAACAAATTATTTCATGAAACTAAATAATATATATATATATATATATATATGTTTCTGACATCCTAGTGATAAAATTGGTAGAATCATAGCTGCTATGGAACGTTAACAAACTCTTTCATCCTTAATACATTTATTTGTATATACTACTATTAGTTTTAGTCATAGGCCTAAGTGTAGTTGTTGTTTTGAATTAAGCACAAAGCTACACAATGGGCTATCTGTGCTCTGCCCACCACGGGTATCGAATCCCGGATTTTAGCGTGTAAGTCGGCAGACATACTGCTGAGCCACTGAGGGGCACCTAAGTGTATATAAAATGTATAAGTAAATAATAATGACAATGTCAGCGACGTCGGGCCTATTTTCTTAGTTCTGTTTCCCCAGAAAGTAAAATAAGGCATAAGTTAGTTTAAAATGTATGATTAAATACTTCAAGTACCTAAAAACTAATAACATTAAAATCATTAATTGATCTCTGAAAAGTTTGCTCGTGACTGTCAGTACTTGAGTTTGTTTGGCTTAAATGCTTTACAAATACATTTCTTAACTTTTAAATTTTTTTCTACGAAACCAAATCTCTCATTTTTCTTGTTATTTTTTTCTAACTATGTGCAAGTTTGAAAGGACTTTAATATATCTTGTTTACGTTTTTAAAGAAAACGGACAGACTCTTGAGAATTTACTATAAGTGTCAGAGGTGGAAATGGATGTGTAAGACGACTTTTTGTTCAGAACAACGACATCAACAACGCTGTAAGAGATCAGTGACTGCAGACAAAACATTCATCGATCGTAACAGTAAAAACTTTATTGCCTGCGTATTAATGATCCTTGGCTTATACTGTGTGTGGATGTTTCTTATACAATGGCTTACTCGTGTGTTGGCTTTGAAGTAACTGTATATTTGCTGAATTTGTATTTTTTTTTAGATTATCATTAAATTACACGCGTGTTTAATTCTTCAAATGTTACATTTTTACAATATGTAATGCTTGGTATGTATTTGTTTTGTGACACTTAGCAAAACCTGAATTACATTGAAAAAAACTTATTATCACCAAATGAGTTTTATTTCTGTTGTAAGCAACCTTCCAGTGGCAGAGTGGTATGTCTATGGACTCATACTGCAAGAAACCGAGTCTCGATGCTCGTTGTAGGCGGAAAACTGGTAACCCGTTGCGTAACTTTATGCTTAGTAATAAACAATAACGACTTCTGTAAATACCTGTCTTAAAATATACACCTCAAGCATAAAAAAACAAATAATTACGAGTGTTTACAGAAACTTAAAAACTTGTAAAACATCTGCCACTGTTTAAACTTAAAACACAATGAGATAAAAACTAGTCACCTGGAGATGTTTATTGCCGGTTTAA
This sequence comes from Carcinoscorpius rotundicauda, assembly GCA_011833715.1. Classification (NCBI taxonomy): domain Eukaryota; kingdom Metazoa; phylum Arthropoda; class Merostomata; order Xiphosura; family Limulidae; genus Carcinoscorpius; species Carcinoscorpius rotundicauda. The sequence goes on from CM022395.1 coordinate 58,833,133, forward strand.
TCTTTTTATAGAAAATCTGTTTGTCTTTTGAATTTCGGGCAAAGCTACATGGGGGTTATCTGCGCTAGCCGTCCTTAATTTTACAGTGTTAGATTAGAAAGAAGGCAGCTAGTCATCACCTCCCCCAACTCTTGGGTTACTCTTTTACCAACAAATAGTGGGATTGACCGTAACATTATAACGCTCCCACGGCTGAAAAGACGAGCATGTTTGGTGTGACGGGGGATTCGAACCCGCGACACTCGGATTACGAGTCGAGCGCCTTAACCCACCTGGCCATGCCGGGCGTTTATAGAAAGAGGATAGAGTCGTTTAGTTAAGTGTTTAGCACAGAAGACTAACTGTTTAATATTGAGGTAAATGGTAATCAGTGATTTAAACGACCATAATTACAAGACTTTGCGATAATTATAACTAATAAACTTCTGCAACACAAATATTATTATGTAACTGTTTTTAAACTCATATTCAAAATTCAAAACATAAAAATGTTTTGCAAGTTGTATACAATGAATTTATGTAAGACGTATATATTGAATTTTCAGAACTGCTTACATATCTTACATCTGGTATTGAAAGCACCTGGATCGGTAATTTTAAGTTAATTAATATGAGTTTATATGTTTGATTTTTGCTTTTGTTCGTGAGTTTCAGTTTCAGTAGTTCTTGAAAAAATCGAATTTTATCATCTCTGGACTTTTGAGCCATAAAAAATAGCTTACTAAAAATATCTCATATTAGCCGATGGTATATATAATAATCTATTGTTACATACAATTTTTTCACTGATTAATGTGTATCCTCTACTGTTACACACCGCATTTTTACCTGGTTAGTGTGTATGATATAGTGATACTCACAGTGTTATTATCAGTTTAGTGAGTATCACCTACTATTGCACACAGTATTTTTATCTGGTTAACGTGTATCATCTACTGATACTGACAATATGTTTTCCTGGTTAGTGTCTATGATCTACTGATACAGACAATATTTTTACCACGATGGCGTGTATCATCTATTGTTACAAAATAAACAAACAGAAAAAAGAAGCATTCTTGTTTATTGTGTTTTATTTACTCTCTGTTCAGGTCATAAATCACACAGAACATAACTTGATAATTAGAAAATAAACAAAGTTCAACATATTTTTATTGCGTTAAAACTCGTGAATAATACTGTTTAAATTTTATAAAATAAACCAATATAATCATTACCTTTGAAAGGACGCAACTAGTTTTATGACATTTTCAGAACTGAATATTCTTTTAAAGTAAAAAATTACAAACTTTTTACCTGACCAATTAATAATTCCAAAATGTCATCATAAGAGATATTATTTGAACAGCATAAAATTTGAAGAATGATATAAAAAATGATAAAACACATGACAAGATAAAACACACATAAATATCAGTCTGTTGCTAGAAGCACTACTTTAAACATATGTCAAAACTGTCATGTTAACGAAAATTGTTCATTTTTAAGGAAAGGGACTTTTAAACTCACTAGCTAACCACCTTATTACTCTATTGTTCTGAGGATAGGGACTTTTGAACTCACAAGGTAAACACTTTATCAGTGTAATGTTCTGAGGAAAGGTCCTTTTAAACTCACTAGCTAACCACCTTATAACTGTATTGTTCTGAGGATAGGGACTTTTGAACTCACTAGGTAAACACTTTATCAATGTAATGTTCTGAGGAAAGGGACTTTTAAAATCACTAGCTAACCACCTTATAACTGCATTGTTCTGAGGATAGGGACTTTTAAACTCACTAGGTAAACACTTTATCAATGTAATGTTCTGAGGAAAGGGACTTTTAAAATCACTAGCTAACCACCTTATAACTGCATTGTTCTGAGGATAGGGACTTTTAAACTCACTAGGTAAACACTTTATCAATGTAATGTTCTGAGGAAAGGGACTTTTAAAATCACTAGCTAACCACCTTATAACTGCATTGTTCTGAGGATAGGGACTTTTGAACTAACTAGCTAGCCACCTTATTAATATACTATTCTATCTTTACTTGATGGTTTGTTTTCTTTGCTCGTGTTTGAATTTTGCGTTATGCTTTATGAGGGTTATCTGCACTAGCCATTTCTAATATAAGACTAGAGTGAAGCCATCTAGTCATTATCATCCACCGCCAACTCTTGGGCTTCTCTTTTACCAACGAATAGTGAGATTGATTGTCATATCATAAAGCCATCACGGATGAAAGGTCGAGCATGGTTGGTGTAACTGGAATTACGAATTGAGCGCTCTAACCATCTAGCTATTCAGAGCCAATATACTTGTATAAATAAATAACTAAGACCATGTACTGTGTTAGTATATTCCTAAGTTATGTAAATGTAGAAATGTGATAATATCAGGCTTAGCCTGTAACACAAAGTGTAGAAATGAAATACTTTTAATGGGGTATGATATTGGGTGTATCTCTAGCAAGAACGTCCCTATCATAGCTAACGAAAGAGTCGATGCTAAACACCACTTTTTAGCACGTTTTTCAAAAACATCTTTTTTCAACGTTCGTCAGCTAAGTTAGTCGAAAAGGCACAAGTCTGCGACAAAAGTAACAGTGGATAACAAATGTTAGTGAGAGACCAAGAATATTCAACATACTTTTAAAGGTCAAAAAACGACATGATGTATGTTAGGTGGCCGATAACTTCTATAATAGTCAGGACTCACCTGTCTATAATTAAACCTTGTAAACAACATGACAGACAACCAGTTTAATGCTCACTTATATCAAATGCAAATACAAACGTATGGATTTAATGATGCTTGGGTTAAAGGTATTGGTTAATTAGATGTGTGTAGTGTGGTCTGATTAATAGTATTTCGCTTCATTTTGTTCCAACGAGAGAGTAAAAGATGTACAGAAACGACTTAAGGCATTAGGCTCTGTTCCAAAAGTCAAACCTCTGGAGGTGAAAAAAATGTTCTTTTGATAAGACCTGCGTCTTTTGACTTCTTTGAAACTGTAAATAAATCACTATATTGTACCAGAACGTTGTGCGCGATAATTTCTACTTCACAAAGTTGCGTGTGATGGATAATAAAGCCACAATCCACGGTACTCAGGTTGTACAAACAATGTTCAGTCTCTACCTGTGACAACACAATAACTGGATCTCAATGCGTCTGAATATTTCTAAGATGTTTGTTGTGTGTCTTTGGAGACACCTATTAATTAATTACAAACCATACTACTCGTCTTGCTGTGATCATTATGAAAAGGAGAAAAATCCGAAGGTAAGTTGGATTTTGACAACGTGGCTCTTCAGTGTCTTCTCTTAGGATTTATAAACTAAATCATCACTGCAATCGTCGTTTTATCTGTCACAAGATGTGATAAGAAAAAATCAGTTCTAACAACTCGAACTATTGACCGAAACTTCCTACACAGATGCAATTCATTAGCAATGCCTACTCTCCTAAGCCTTATCTCAAACAAGACCAGTCGATTCATCTATTAGCGTTGTTGTTTCGAATTAAGCACGAAGCTACACAATGGGCTATCTGTGTTATGCTCACTACGGGTATCGAAACTCAGTTTTTAGCGTTGTATGTCCGTAGACATCCCGCTGTGTCATTTGGACGAAACTGTCTTATACGAGTTTTCCACATTATGTTTAACATATTGTTAATTAGCTTCGATTGTCATATAAACATAAAAATGTAAATTCATTTTCCACTTTTGGCAGTCACTACATTTTCATATTTGGTAATTTAATAATTACAAGGGTGAATGTTTATGTTTTTGTGTTTTAACTTTTTTGCCTTTTGTATTTCAGTATACAAATTTATAAAAAGTAAAAACAATGCCGTGTACTTAATGCAGTAAAACTGTGAAGTGAGCTGCTTAGATTACTCACGTATGAGATCAGGCATGCAGAGCTCTGATCAAATTTGACGAGCCGTCTGAATCTTGAATACCCGAATTTTTTTATGGAAATATGTTTGTGGTGCCACTCAATAGACGACCGAAGAGCTTAGGTTACATACATGCTAAGACTATTATTGTAAGATGAGAAAAAAATATAACATTGTTATGTAAAAAAACTGTTTTTTTATGTAAGGCATAAACTGTCAGGATTACCGACACAGGTGACTATATTTTAGTTACGTGTTACTCGTTTTGAGGCATGACTTTACAGAGGTCAAAACAAAATGATGACAGACAGATCGGTATACGTTAAACTATAAATAATGTATTGCATTATGAAACATCATTCTTACTTATTTTGGTCTAAATATAAACAAAATTACTCCTCATATGTTTAACCTTTGACATTTAACGGATAAGCTATTTCTTGCTGCTCACGCTTGAGTTTTTTTCACAGATAAAAAGATCTATTGTCATAGTATAAATTTTTACTTCAGAAGTTAATTCACTGAAGTTAAACAGTTTGTAATGTTCGAACTATTTTAAACGTTTCTGGTAAACTATCTGCACTTTCCTTGATTAATAAAAGTTAATCATAATTATAGTTTCCGAGGATTCTAATATATTAACTGTAGCAAACCAACAATGTTAAACTGTCCGCATTTTGTAATGGCTACCTTTTATTATCATTAGGCAAAATTCTCGAAAGTTCACAACATATATTGCTGATCCTTATGCTCAAGAATCTCCTACAAATTTAGAGAACGGGCGTAACTTTAGCAATACAAATTTGACAATACAAGCTATATGCATTGCTAAATATGTATTAAATTGAAACAAACATAGACATTAAAGTTAATATGTACTATTAAATCCTTTACAAAGTAAGAGCACGTGGATTTCTTGCATCGAAAGGTTCTCGTGATCGTACTGAAAACACACAATAATCTATATTAGGACACGTTCCTTTTCATCACTCTGGTTTGTTTATTTGTGTTTAATAACAAAGCTGCTAATTGAACGATATGCGATGCACAAGCTGTGTTAATCGAACACCAAGTTCTAGAGTTATTGCCCTGGAATGAGCGTTCTATGAAATTAATAGTTGTATGTGAGTTGTATATCCCAGAAGCCACGCTAATGTGTTTATAACGTAATGAATAAAACTGTCTCGTTATTCAAGAGTTGTCCAACAGTCAATAAATTTAAGCTGCTCACTTTGTACCATAAATTATCTGATTATACTTCTAATCAGACATTCACAAGCCTCCTTATATGAACAGATGAGTTAAACATTCCTATTTAACACATGCTGCTAACTTTTCACACAGGTTAATCGTGAGCAAATTCCACCCACTTCTACATATACCCGTCATAACTAGCTGCTAAAATTTAGCCTAAAATTTCTGATTTCATGAGGATTCACGAATCTAATCCGTTTCTCGATAGATCAGCAGCATATCTAATAACACGACAATTCGGAATTCGAGTCCCGTCGTGAACAAAGCGAAAACACTTCACTCTTGAACTACAAAAACTAACAGAAACACAGTGATGTGCACCAGGATTGTGAAGCGTGAAATGACACAGCGAGAAAAAACTAACAAAAAGATCGTTCTATTACCAATATTTTAACTCTGTAACATTCCGTTCAGAAAAGAAAACATTTCGAATTAGTGATTACTTTTTAATGATCTTTTCCTCTCATTTAAAAAAATAATAACCATTAGATAATTTCCACATTTTAGATCAAATATTCACACGTAACTAATAGATAAGTATAAAGTTAATGGTGTCAGATTTACTGGCGATTTTCTTATTATTAAAAAACTAACACAAAAACTGTATGCTGAAAAAAAGATACATTGAGTAATCATGAACTTTAACTGTTAATACCTTAAAATTGGGTGGAGCTCAAAGATTTTTAAGAACTTAATCTTGTAACGCCCAAGTTGAGGTAACTCCTAATTACACGCATGTGAATCTAAAGATGTAACGTGTCATGTATTGCTGACTTATTTCCATCATTTATCATGAAAAAATATTCCTTTTAAGTATAGTCTAAACTTTTTATTTTATATGTCTTCTTTTTCCTTATAGTAGGGGGCAGCAAAGTGCCTCGTCATCTAGTTAATGAAAACGCATGAATGAGCTGAGAGATTCGAATTGTCCCATGTCTTCTTCTATTTATTGCAGAACTACAACCAAGGGAAGGAACTTGGAGAAATCAAATACTGAGGTTTATTGTGTTTAATCAGAACGATGTTCCATATCTTGTCCTATATGTGAAAAACTCCCTCTATACAGCTGACCATGGTCATTCTGATAGTCATGATTCTGCAGTATTGCCCGACACCGTAACTTCCATTCTGTAAGAAGCTGCCGGTAAGGTAATTCTTATACACGCAAGATTTGAATTTTTTTTTTTGTTTACACTGAGTGAAGGTCAGCCCGGTGAAGTCGTTCTTAAAACGTGCATATGCCATGCATGGCCAGATGGACAGGGTGCTCGTCTCGCAATATAACAATCGTGAGATCAACTCCCCGTCACACCAAACATGCTCGTCCTTCCAGCCGAGGTAGCGTTATAATGTTACGGTCAATTCCATTATCTGTTGGTAAAAGAGTAGTCGAAGAGTTGGAGGTGGATAGGGGTGAATAGTTGCCTTCTCTCTAGTCTTAAACTGCTAAATTAAGGAAGGCTAGTGCATATTTGCCCTCGTGTAGCTTTGTACAAGATTTAAAAGAAGCAAATACAGCTCACGCATATTTTTCAAATATTCCACACAAAGTGAATGTTAGCTCGATAAGATTATTCTCAGGCCAAACATAATTGATAATATTTTACACATCTTTGCGTATGCCAGCTTTATAGAATGTTCAAGCAAACGAAGCGTACAAAAGTTAACGTTGCATCCTAGACTTACCAGTTGTCAAGTCAAATAGCGCTGCTTAATATCCTAAGTTCTTCTGATATTTTTCTCGCACGTTCAGCTGCTATTTTAGAAGTATGACCAACGGTTCATGAGCTTTTGTTTGAGACTCTTGTCATCTTCATGTGATACCAAGAAACATAATACATACATGTATCCAGCTTCACCACATTGACTTTTTGAAAAGAAGGTTTTCTTTCGTAGCCAATCCTCACCTTCCAAATTAAAGCATCATAGTGGATTGGCACATAGTGTGGCTTCGGGGTTACGACGTGCTGTTTTTGTGTTTAATTAGAGAACTTTGAAAGTTTTCTTTTTTTTTAATGGCGTGTTTATTGCTCTACACTGTTTTAAAAATCTGCTGTGTGGCCCATCCCTCAGACTCTCCAGTGATAAGATTATGCTTGTTTGTAGCTAAGAGCAAACCTACACAATGGACCATATGTGCTCTTATCACCACGGGTATCGAAACCCGATTTCTTGCATTGTAAGTCTGTAGAATGTGCTACTGAGAGGGTGGAAGGGCAGTGATAAGGTAACTACAGCGATATTAGAATTTTATGTGAATTGAATCAAATATACAAATTTGAAATCTCTCAAACAAAATGTGATTAACCCTATCTTAACATGCACCGAGAAATGAACATTAGTGACCGTGTACCACGATCCATAACTTGTCTAGAAAGAAAGATTCGGAAAAATATAAATATTAACTAAACGTTCTATATGTTAACGAAAGTTTCATAGAAAATGCTTATAAGCTCGATGTTCCGTAGGCTTAGGTATGTTACACACAGTGATGGTGGTATCAAGTTATATTAAACTACTTCTTATGTAATAATATTACATTATGTTTTTAGTGTTTCGTAAAAAGTAAGTACATTTTTTAAGTTTCGTATGTTTATAAATGATTAGCAGAAAATCAGTGTAATTTCGTCTCACTACGTGATGTAGGGTTTTGAATGTCTAGCTCAAAGTCGGTTTACGTTCATCTCACTACGTCTTCTAGGCTTATGAGCGTTTAGTAAAAAGTGAGTATTGAATACAATGTGAACGTGTATTTTTTCTTCATACGTTGTTAGGTTTATGAATTTAAATACAGAGGAGGAGTAAATTTATAAATTATACACTTATAAATACTAATAATGAATGTTTTACAATGTAAAGAGTTATTAGTTTTTACACATTTAATCTGAAACGTCTATAAATTCTGGTGTTTTTATTGGGTTTTTTTATTACACTTTTTAGTTTTAACAGAACGAAACATTTACAAGAACATGTAAGTGGATCGTGTTCTTCAGATAATGCGTTGTGTTAGGACCAAGCAAGATTATTGCGAAGAGAAGGTAGATATTCTAGATGATATGATTCGCGCCTTTTCAGAGGAGCATGTTGATCACGTGACTTAGCTTCGTTCTGGGAGCAAGGTCCGACGAGATTCAGCTGCGATGTTCTCTTACCGGCGATGAAACGTGGGTTATGGTGCCTGTACGACTGGAGCGAGTAAATCTCGTGACGTATTATTTAAAAGTCTTGTAATTTATCGTAATGACTGTATTCAATAAGGAAAAGAAGTATTTATCACTGTTCTGTACTAAAAGTTTTATTGCGTACGGCTGAGCTCAGTGAAGAGAGTAAGTACAGGTATTATAAACTTTCAGTATTACTTCAGCAGTATTTGAAAAAAAAAGATATTTTATTTAAATTACATTTCGATGTTTTTCATTATATTACATGAATTTAAAAATGTATATATCAAACTTAGTACAGTAGTTTAATAATTACATTTGTCGATAACAGAGTTAAGAAATGTTTGAAAGGGTATTGTTTGAGCACAGATTCATTGTGGCTCCAATGCAAATAGTTAAATACTTTTCCCTCATCATTTATATGACTCGAGGCTTGGGCTCCTGTTGACTTATTTTAAATTGTATAATTTTAATACAGAATTAGAGCTAGGATTGTGGAAAACCTATACATGTTAATTTCATTGATCTGAAACTTAACACCTGATTACATGTTTTTCTGTGTTAATATCAGGGTATTTTTTACAGTGCGATTATTAAAAAGATATAACGATGTTTGTCTGTAACATAACAAATGACCAGACGCTTACGACACTCGACTCGTAATATGAAGATCGTGAGTTCGAATCCTCCTTCCACCAACCATGCTCGCCCTTTCGGCTGTGGGAGCGTTATAATGTCACAGTCAATTCCACTATTCGTTGGTAAAAGAGTAGCCTAAGAATTGACGGTGGGTGGTGATGACTCGCTGCCTTCCCTCTAGTCTTACATTGTTAATCAGGGACGGCTTGTGTGGATAACTCTCGAGTAGCTTTGTGCGAAATCAAAATACAAACAAACAAACATAAGATCATCTGAAGCCGGTTTTAATTAGCCACATTTAGTTAAACTGATAATCTAGATCCAGATATAAGACAACATAGTTAGAACCGTGAGAGTGACATTGTGTAAACTGCACTCTAATACTACACTGGCTTCCTGGCAACTTTAAGCAGAACCAGAGATAAAATATTCATTCTAAAGAAGGCGAACCATATTGATCAGATTCAATTGTCAGAAGACAAAAGAAGAATCCCTTTCTGTTTTAATTTAAACTTCAATATAATTCAATTCTTGAAGAGTTAGTTTCCAATTCATAAGAATCACCTGTTGGTAGATCCAAACTTATTTTCTGTTCATACTGAACATTTAGGAAGTTCGATCTCATATCGACCCGGATTCCTCGTGTATAATACTGGCTACTTGTTTTGCCTTCCAATTGCTCAGCGGGAGGTCTACAATCTTACGATGTAACATATTGGGTGTTCATACCCGTGGTGGGCAGAGCACAGACAGCTCATTGTGTAGCCTTATACTTAATTCTAAACAATCAAACAGTTTAGATCTTTTAATTTCCTGAAAACATAATATATTTCAACAAATTCCCGCACAATATCGGATTTCAGTGTTTCATATCACAGCAAATGTTAAAGCTATTCAAATCCACAATTTATATTTCAATATATATTTTTCCGAAGACTTTCCGCTTGATCAATCATTTGGTCATAAGTTGAATATGAATTGTCATCAAAGGACATCATATTGATTTAAGGTTAAAAAGCATTGAAATATTTGACCAATGGCATTTCCACAAACCGGATGTCAACTATTTTGTTTGTTTGTTTGATTTTTGAATTTCACACGAAGCTACTCGAGGATTATCTGTGCTAGCCGTCCCTAATTTTGCCGTGTAAGACTAGAGGGAAAGCAGCTAGTCATCACCACCCATCGCCAACTCTTGGGCTACTCTTTTACCAACGAATAGTGGGATTGACCGTATCATTATAACGCCCCCACGGCTGAAAGGGCGAGCATATTAGGCGCGACGGGGATGCGAATCCGCGACCCTCAGATTACGAGTCGCACGCCTAAACACGCTTGGCCATGCCGGGCCATCAACTATTTTCAGAAGACATTGTCTGGATTTGAAGTTTAACCTTAATGAAATACTTAACCACTGTAAACATGGCTAATCTTTAAAATTTCTGAATTTTATGTGCAATATATATAAGTAACTTTACATAATATGTGGTAGTAATATAAATATATCGGTGTCCGTCCAATGACAAATGCTTTCCTCAAGTTTAAATAACGAAGAATTTCCTGGTCAAGGAAAAATAATTAGTAAATTTTTATTGTCACTTAGCAGCACATGTTAGGCTGTAATTTTAGTGATAGATCGTTGATAAAAAAATAAGTGTGATTCGTCAATTACCGTTTTATAAGAATGACTTCCACTGAATGTAATAGTTTCTTTCCTTTGAATCATAAATTTGAGTAGTTACTCAATCTGACAGTTGGAAAGTGAAAAAAAATTGATAAAGTGGTTGAATAATATTGGTAATCTAAATGGACGTATTTTACTTATGTTTAATTAGTGTCAGTAAAGTGTTTACTACGTTTGTTATATATGTTACAAATATCGATAAAGTGGTTTTAGTTTCAACTAAGTTTTGGCAAATATATTTTTTACCACTACGGTTTTCGGGTTGGACGTTGTTTAGTAATACCATTTTGGGCTATTAATTCAATGGTTCTTGTTTCATGTGCCCAAAAATCGCGCTCCGCACCTTGGAACTGTGGATGAGTTATAGGAGTGATGGTAAAATCCAATTATTCAATTAAAGTTATCGACAGTTCGTAGTAGGTACTGTTGAATATCCTCCTTTCCTCTAGTCTATCAGTTAAAAGTATAGACGACTGGTGTAGATTCTCCGAATTAGAATTCTAATATCAAATACTTCAAAGTTTAGACAAATACAATACAAAGAAAATATTAGATTAGATTTTCTGAGGTCGGAATAAATAAGTAACCAAACTCAGAAATAGTTTCAGCACCTGTTTATATTTACATTGTTCAGATATTGTTTCAACAGAAAATGTACATGTATATGAAATATAAATAGGACAGTTATTTATTTTCATTATGTACCAGTTTATAATAATTTGAAAAAGTTATCAGCTTATTTGTTTGCTCTTCGAAAAAGAAGATATTTACTATCAGCAGTAACCGAACCTCGTAACTCGAGGCTTTTGGGCTCAAATATTCGTTCAACTAAACATACTAGCGCTTTCAACCAGACAGGCATGAATAATATGACGGTCGTTCTCAGTATTCGTTGATAAAATAGTAGCCTAAAAGTTGGCGTTGGGTGCTGATCGCTATTTGTCTTTCCTCGAGTCTTTAACTGATAAATTAGAGATGGCTAGACAACCTTGGTATAGCTTTGCGCGAAATTAAAACCAAACTAACATTAACGGCGAGCCAAAGGAAGACGTACAACTGTTTATAATAATTTATTATTTAGAGTAAGAGATATATGTTTATTTCTCTGGCCTGTTCCGTCTTTATACACTATCATTACGCTAAACCACCAAGTGTATTGAGATTCGATGTATTTGTATTTTATAACACAAATAAATATATCTGCGATAGTGATCGTACGTTTAAGAGTAAAGTATCCAATTTTACTGCCATCTAACGACAGCCAATCGAATTATTCATGCAAGAAAATCGAGCTCAATTAAAATTGTGTCTGTAAATATTTGTTAATATTTCTTACAGTGTTTTAATGTATTCAGAAGATTAGAAAATATATTTTAAGCATTGAACAATTATAAAAAGCTAATATTCGATTGTATTTAAAATTTACTGTTTGTGTTTAGTAATAACTTTAATGTATTTAAAGCCTATAGGTGTTACAGCTACGTCAACTTTAGCAAATTACAGAGCTCACTTCATTCAGTTCGCGAACTAAGCCTTCCCTGATCAACATTCAGTGGCAGTTTATCTTTTTTAAAACAATAAACAACTGCGTGCTTCAGCAAAAATCATGACTGGTATTTCGATTTACATTTATATAATCCCAAATCGTACCTTAAGGGCAAAAATAACCTAGGGCTTTCAAGAATTACCTTTCTCTTCGTCCCGCTTTCGTTTTGAATGCTCTGATGGGCTTAGTTTTAAGAAACAACATGAAATAAATAAATTTAATTCAGATAAAAGATAAAATAAAGTTGACGTCAGAGATAAAATTAAAATTAACTTGAAGCAAATCAAAGGTTGAAAAACCAAACGATAATCAGCACAAAATCAACAGATGATGTGGGATTTAGGGTCCTCTAGGACATGGAAGATCTTTAGGTCCTATGCTAAGAATCGAATGTGTGTGTCGGGGGGAGGACTCCGAGAAATTTCACTCTCATTAGCTGGTACCACCAGTGCCAGGTGGTGCCCTGGAGAGGAAAGGAAGATTCAATGAGTGCAATTATTGTTTTGTAAATTAATCGTGATGTACAAGTCTCTAAGGCTAGGCGTAAGATAGGTGGTATAGCGTGGTATGTTGTCATTTTCATTATCAGAGGACGTGAGTTGATAGAAGTAGGAGAATTGGATGTTCCATTGAGTTGCTGGAAGTTGACAGAGGCTTTAGTGGTGGGAACGGGTTTAACTGTTGCAAGATGTTGGTGTACGAGGGAAGAATAGTTGGGGATTTTGGAATGGAAGAAGACGGAGGCTGGAGTTCAGGGATTCGACAGTCTTAGTGGATTTTTCAGACGGTAAGATTTGGTCTGTGAAGCTTGCGTGACGAGAATATAGGCGTCTGAGGTCGTTGGTGCTTCAGTTTGAGTTGATTTGTCCTAAACGGAGGTTGACTTTGGGGAAGGAATCTGGGTTGTTAACGTGGAGAAGCGTCTGGAGATTATAGTATGGATGTTAGAACTTAAGAATGGAATTGGTTGGTTGGGTCGAGAAAGAGGTTGTTTACAACGTGGTGATTTGGCTAAAGAGTGAAACAGGTGGTATTTAATCCGGAGTTAAAGATGGATTTGACTATAGTTCTTGAGATGGTAACTACTTTCACGAAGTAAGGGGGTTATCATATGGTTTTGCTGTAGAAACGACCAATGACATGGAGTTAAGTTTCATGTGTGAATTCTATGGAAAGACGTATGTTATCAGTGGGAATAAACTGGCGAACTGAGGAAGACTGAGGAAAGATGGCCATGGCGGGCAATTATGATGTTGATGATAATGCCATATCTTAGAAAAACTACTATTGTGGAATAAATGTGATTATTTTAGAGTTGTTATACATGTACATCTATCTCTGAATATTACATAAACATATACCGAAATGGTTAGCTGTGATAAAAAATCATGAACCAACTTCTTACAAAGTTTAAACTTTGGTTGTTGATTTTTCTATCTCTTACTGCGCTTTTTATATCCTTCTTTTTCGTTTACCCCTGAACGTTGTTTCCTACACATTTAACGTGAATTTCGCAACTATTTTCAAGTCACCAGACTAATGGTTTTAGCAACAGGAACGGCACTAGCGAGGGGATGGGGTGCGAATCCCCCAACGTAATGCCGTTCATTAATTTAATTTTAGACTTATTTTAGATTTGGCCACATTGCATGTCTTATTTGACTTCCAGTTAAAAAATAAATATTAAAGATATAAAATTTAAAACGGGAACTATTTAGCTTACCATTTTTAACTATTTCTTTACAACGTTTAATGCATAAGCATCTCACTAAACATATTAGCTGACGACATTTCAAACAATTATTTGAATCCCCAGTGATGGCCCGACATGGCCAAGCATGTTAAGGCTTTCGAGTAGTAATCCGAGGGTCGCGGGTTCGAATCCCCATCACACCAAACATGCTCGCCCTTTTAGCCGTGGGTGCGTTATAATGTTTCAGTCAATCCCATATTTGTTGGTAAAAGAGTAGCCCAAGAATTGGAGGTGGGTGATGATGACTAGTTGCCTTCCCTTGATGACTGCTAAATTAGGGTCAGCTAGCGCAGATAGCCAAGGAATAGCTTTGCGTGAAATTGAAACAAACAAACAATTTCCAGTGGCACAGTAGTATGTCTGTAGAGTTACCACGGTAGAAGACATATTCGAAATTGGCGGATATTTTTAGCTTTCTGCTTAAAGTACAAACTTTTTTTTTGTATTTCATTTTCTTTCACAATGCAGAGTTAAAACAAAAAAACTAACAAAAACTGGAATAGGTGACATTTTATTGGAAGCTAATTCGTATTTAAGTTTTTTCTTTTCCTTCTCGTCAGCACACAAATTAGAACATATGATCACACACAAAAAGTAAACGACAATCAAGTAGATTTCAAAAGAGCGAACAGCTTAGCTGTTGAACAATCAGCTCTTCTTCAAAAATATAAGAAGTGATTCGTTGTTAAAAGGAGAAGTAAAAGTCGATCTATTATCTCAGAAAACAAAACTGGTCCTGTTTGAGCCAGCATTTCACCACTACGGTGTCGTCAGGGCAAAGAAGACACTTGCTAATTGATTTGAGCTTACACGAAAGATTTCAAAATGACACGAGTCTGCGCAGTAAGATAGACTTCACCCGGTAATATATATAAAGAAAATTGGAAATAAATGCAAATAGACAAGATTAAACTGTTTAAGCAGACATGTATGTATTATTCTTTCAAATTGTTTATATCACAGACGTCTCATTTTCATTACTCTACAAAATTCGTCTACTGTTTAATTTTTTGTGATGTTAAGCTTGAGAGATTTTTTTTTTTTTTAGAAAATCTACAATGAATGCATTTAATAAATACAAACTTAACTTAGCGATGGAGACTGTCTTTCCTCGTCTTACTTATTTTCCAGTTTAATAATATTTAAGTTCCAGTGAGAATAGCATAATCACACTCACATTGTGTGTGCATAATTTATATGCTGCAGGATACAATGTGTGTTACAAACAGAAGTGATAGTTTAGCGATTTTTTTGCCTTCTGTTTCTCGTACTGTGGCAGTTCAAACTATCACATATTTTCAGCCTATGTGCTGCACTGAACTTTTACTTTAGATGCTAAATTTCAAGCTAATGCATTGAAAAATACCCGAGATAAAATATATCTCATTTTCATTGAGTTTTTTTTCTGTTTCTTTGTTCCAAAAGTGTGTAATCTGTACTTGAGAGAAAAACATACTTAACTCGATTTAGTCGAAATTTGGTACATTTATATATCATTTCAACCTACAATTAGGAGTCGAATTTGGTTTGAATATGAACCACAGGTGAAAAGGTGTTCAACAAAAAAAATTGCTGAAATTTAACGAACATATTTGCGAACGCTTCTGTAAAAAGTCACGTGAGCTATCACACACTACAGCTTCGCCTGAGGGTAAAAGTACACCTTATTTAGTTTTTTTTGCCATTTGGATTGGAAATGGCTGATAACTATAAGGTGAAGGACGTGCATATCCTTAATTATTGGTCAGGCTAAGCAAACTAGACAAGAAGTTTCTAGCTCAAATTTTCAAAAGAATCGAACAGGTGGACGATTATAACTGATTATTCATCGTCAACTTTCAGCACAAATTTACTAACTTGTATTCCAATAAAAAAACATTTATCCTTACGTGATATTAGCTTAATCAACTAGCATAAATAGAGATACTTTATACGAGAGAAGAAAAGAAACTGTTAATTTAAACTTCATGGCGTCACCGTAAAAGAAGTTGTTAACACTGTTTAAGAGAGGAAAACTACCATCATATATTTAAAAGAATCTGGCTGGTTTAGTACAGTAAAGGTCTGTTTCGAATAATAAGGTTACGATCCTAAAGCTAATGTGGGTTATTACCGAGTGCCAGTTTCTTACTGGCTATGGTTTCTTGGGTTGTATTGACAATAAGGCATGCCTATTCAAAAACACTTTGTGTGTAAAAAACAACAAAGGTGTGGCTACAAAAGGGCTGAATGTGCGAGTTAAAGGAATGAAATCAAAACTGGCAGATAAACTGATAGCTACAGTTACAGCATTATATACGAGGACTATCTGTGCTAGCCGTCCCTAAATTAGCAGTTTATGACTAGAGGGAGGGCACCTAGTCATTACCACCCACCGCCAACTCATGGGCTACTCTTTTACCAACGAATAGTGGGATTGTCCTTAACTTTACAACGCCCCCACGGTTTAAAGGGCGAGTATATTTGGTGCCACAGAGATTCGAATCCATGACCCTCGGATTACGAGTAGAAAACTTTAACTCACCTGGCCATGCCGTGCAGCTATAGCGTTGATAAGAATGTTACAGCAAATATTTATTCATTAGTTATCCCAACGTGTGTATTTTGTTTATTCATTAGCTATCCAGACGTGTCTGTTTTGATTTAACCACCATCATACCTCAAGTTGACAGAAATGCGTCTTGTTCACTAAAAATATAATATCTCTATTTATAATTGTAAAGAGAAATGTTGTCAACATCTCTGTCCACATGACATGTCGTCATTATGTGAAAGAATGATTTTTCCAGTGCTTCGTTGGTCGTCTCCTGTATAATTACAAACTGAATAAATTAGTAATGGCGTCTAACCTTATACAACTAGCTTCGATCCGTATCCGTAAAGAAGATGTGATATACAAGTTCTGAGTTATTATAATCAACTATGTACAAGTAATGTGGCTGTCACCAGATGACAATATGTTATATTCATGTATACACGAAGGCAGGATAGTATAATATAGCATCATTCAAAAAATCAACACTTGTAATCGAATGTAACATTTTACATCATGAGTCTGAAACTCAACGTTTTTCTTTATATAAGTGTTTTTGCTTTTGTCTATATTTGTCTCAGTAACATGCTTCGATTATTCAATTTAATCGTTTTCTGAAATATATATACAGTAGCTGCAGTTTCTTTAATCTTTGTTCGTTTTTTTCTCTGTTTATTTTCGTGACAGATAGAGATGCAGTACATGTCACTAAACTTAATTTTGGTGTAAAACTTAAGTGTTTATTTGTAGTACACATCGTTTTGGAATTAGGTTTAAACCATGTTTTATGATTCCTTAATTTTTTGATCTCATTGTAAACGTTGCTTTCATGATACACTCGTTTTTGGTTTAAACTGAAAGGCCGCGTTATGACACGCACAGTTTTCAGTTTAAACTTTAACGATGCTCTATGATACACTCGTTTCAAAGCTAAACTTAAAAGCTGCTTCACGACACACCTCATTTTGGGTATAAATACATATTTTATTTTTGAATCAGCTGGCTGCTTTGTTTGTTCGATTAAAATGAATCTTAGCTGACGGAATGACCTTGTTCTCCATCAATCATATTCCTCCCTTCCCACTGTATTCTGTCTTCATAATAAATGACAGTACATTTCCCTTTAGTAATTTGCTATTAACAATCTACAGAAACAGACTGTTCGTGTTTTTTTTTTTTGTGGATTATTCTAACTGGTATTACTTCAGCTGCTCCAATATCTTAAAGTTTTAATATTTATGTTTTCCGTCTCCTACATACACTTGTAATCCCTGAGGACTAGTTTGTTTGTTTTTGGAATTTCGCACAAAGCTACTCGAGGGCTATCTGTGCTAGCCGTCCCTAATTTAGCAGTGTAAGACTAGAGGGAAGGCAGCTAGTCATCACCACCCACCGCCAACTCTTGGGCTACTCTTTTACCAACGAATAGTGGGATTGACCGTCACATTATACACCCCCACGGCTGGGAGGGCGAGCATGTTTTAGCGCGACGCGGGCGCGAACCCGCGACCCTCGGATTACGAGTCACACGCCTTACGCGCTCGGCCATGCCAGGCCCCCTGAGGACTAATATAAGGTAAACGTTTTTATTATAAGAAAACTTTGTATTCTAAAATGCTTGGAAACTTATAAATAACATGCTTGAAGTTCGGTATGTATCTTAATGTTTACAGGTATAACGTACTATTTTTGTTCTTTATTACACGAACCATTAAACTTATTTTGTTTTCCATTGCAAATATTTCAAAATTTTATACTAGACAAAATAATTCAAGCTTTTACGTCAAAATTTTTATCTCAGTAAAATTATTATTGTTGTTCAATAACATAGAAAAAGTAAAAAATGAAAACAAAACAACATTAATTTTGTGAGACGATCTACGTTGTGGTGTGAAAGACGTTTGGAGTGATTTCAAGTACACTCCTGAGAAATAAATAACATCTTCACTTATATGAAAAGGAGGAAAATGGTATCATTGCCAATGTACAACATGCAAAGTGAAGCATCTTGAGGAGGCAGTACAAGAGTGGGATCCAACTCTGAAAAATGGTGTTTGGATGTCTCTACAAAACTGATGACACCCTAACTGCTGACGTTTGTCAGTAAATTCTTGTTTGTCTTTGTGTTATTTTCACAAGAACAAAATATGTTGGACAGGAATTCGTATTATTCTGAATGTCTAAAATAGGCAAATAAAACATAACAGAACCTTAATAACACAACTGACTTATTAAAGTTCTATAAACTTGGTCAAAACCATCAAACAATTCAGTTAAAAGAACAACATCAAGCAGGATAATTGAGACAAATAAACAGTATGAACTCAACAATGAGGCAATTTTTAACTGTAGCTCATTGAAAGAGATATTTGCATGTATACTTTCCATAATATTTAAAACCTACCTATGAAACCAGAAATAAAAGAAAAATACTATAACAACAAAATTGAACTTCAAAATTAGGAGTAGACATGGGTACTTAATCTTACAATGTTCCACATCTAAATCTTTTATACAGTCTGTAGCCAGTTATATAAAAACAGATGTTTCTTAAAAAACAGAAACACAATTAAAACATGTCACAACAACTGGATCACTGAGGTGGGAGACGGATTAACAAAAACCACTCACCATGATGGTCACATACCTCTAAAAACAACACAATAAAAACTTGATGTCTTTATCTCAATAACTGGAGAAGTATTGAACATTTGTCTTCTAAGTTTCAAAACTTTATTAATACTCTCATCCAACTCTCTGACTTATGGACTAACCCATATCTTCCACGAGAATTAAGTGTGTTTTTAAATACGTGGGAACCAAACGTACTTCCTCGATTATAGGAACAATCTGAAATAACTACACATACCACTTAGCAGGCATATCGACACGTGGTAAGAACCCAAATAAACTGTGTAATAGAAGCAATCAGCATTAACAAAATATATTTGAAGTGTAATGCTTTTAAGTAATTTTGTATAAAACCACTCTGATATTACTTACTTGGAATTTTAATTATGTCTATGATACTTGTTATATCATATTGACTATTTTCAAGAATTCATATTATTGAAACATCTTAGGAACATGTAAGTAAAAAATAAAAATCCACATTAGAAATAATATATTCCTGTTTATTATATACCTTGCATTAATTAGAAGTTGGAAACATTTTATTTTTAATGAATATGAAGGTACGTTTCTGTTAATTTAACATTTCCCAGGGATCTAAGTAAAAGGTATTAGGTGTTCATGAAACTATATTTATACAAAAAGATAGCTTCTGTTTTGAACTTTTCAATTTAAATAACAATTTTAGTATTAGATACTGTAATACTTTCAATTTGTATGTCATCTCGACATATAATTTTGCATGGTTGTTGATACTATAAAAGTTCCCAATAAATAAACTGTGAAATGTGTGTTTTCTTAGAGTAAAATATTTGGCACTCAGACAACGAGCTAGAAAAGCATTTTTGTTCTTTGATTCTCAAACAAAACTTTCCGGTACTCTCCCTCCTTTTGTTCTGTGTAAACTCTTTTCCAGAACTGAGTTCCCAGTTGTGTGTACACTCTTTGCTTGACATAAGTTCCCAGTTGTGTGTACACTCTTTGCTTGACATAAGTTCCCAGTTGTGTGTACACTCTTTGCTTGACATAAGTTCCCAGTTGTGTGTACACTCTTTGCTTGACATAAGTTCCTAGTTGTGTGTACACTCTTTGCTAGACATAAGTTCCCAGTTCTCTATAAACTCTTTGCCTAACCTGAGTTCCTAGTTGTGTGTAAACTCTTTGTCAAACCTATGTTCCTACTTATGTGTAAATTCTTTGCCAAACCTGAGTTCCTGGTTGTGTGTAAACTCTATATCAGATCTAAGTTTCTAGATTGTGTGTAAACTCTTTGTCCTAGTTGGATTCTCAGTTACTCACATACAAGGCTAAATTCTCACAAGTTATGAGAAACTAAAACCCGATCTATATCCATACTTCTACATAACATTGGGTAGTGAGCATGCGTGTTGACAGTACAAGACCTGGATCTTCAGCTTTATGAAACGTTTTTTCCATAGTTTTCACGCGTTATCTCGATAGACACGAACAAGGAAAGCATTATGTTGTAAAGTGGTTAACAATGGTGTGAAATCACCCGATTTTGTGCAAGAAAAATACAGTCCAATCATCCTTAAACCATCATCGTGGTTGAGCGACATTGGTATTGAGTTATTTCGAGAGTAAAGTGTGCTATTGTATGTTATTACATCGAGCCCTTTATAAGAGTATATATATTTTTCTGTTCTATCTTACATACCGGAAGCTCTGAGACTTCTGTTTAACTCCCAATACCTTGAATGTGGTCTCATAGATTCTATAATAATTGATGACAGTAGAAATAAAATGTTTCTAAAGTTCAAAAATAATAATTTTAAATAATTTTCCTTGAAATAAATTGTGTTAAAATATTAAAGTTAAAATACAATTAATTACTGGTATTATGTGTCTTACTATTAGTTAAGTGACTTGTAGGTACATGCTAGAGAATATACACGTGTTTATTTATCCTTTATACAACTGAACACTCATTTTATCAAAACACTTGCCAGAATGGATGTTGGATATATTACTGCATTCTTACAATTCGAAAGGAAACGTCCATCTTTAATTCTTCTGATTGAGATGTTTATTGACCTAGACACTTTTGATTTGTTTTCTTGCTCTTCACATGGAAAGATATTCAGTTTGGAGTCTAAAATTGTCAACTTTTCCAAATATGTCGTGCTTACTAACCCCCGTTATTTGCTTCTTTCCTTTAGTAGATTGTCTGTGTCATAATAAAAAACTACTTCCCCACATGGGACGTTATAGGATTTAACACCTATACCCTATCATCAGGTTTGAATTATATTTTAGAGTTCTAGTCTCATTTCACACGTAATGTTTGTTGGTCCTACTTCATAAACTTCTAGAGAATTAGTCCTAGCATTATTTCACATCTAATGTTTGTTGGTCCCGCTTCATAGACTTCTGTAGAATTAGTCCTAGTATTACTTCACACCTTATGTTTGATAGTCCTACTTCGCCGACTGCTGTAGGGTTACAGTTCTAGTTACACTTCACATGTAATACTTGTTAGTCCTACTTCACTGACGCTTCTCCTAGTCTAAAATACTCTTTGCAATTCCAACTTCGATATCTGTGTCATAATTTTATTTGTCTACTTGTTAAGCTCTGCGATTTTCGTTCTTGGCCTGCATACATGCTAAGCCAGCACATGTGTAACGGGTCAAAGACAATGATTTTCTTTCTTTGAAAGTTACCAACATCCCGTTTTAAGCGTACAACAAACAATTAAAAAGTTATTCCTGTAACAAAAAGCTTTGGTTTGCTTTGTTCCATTATTTTAAAAACATTTTACTGTGTTTTGTCTCCTTAAGAGATTTCCTAAAAATTCCTCTTTTTCAGGGAACGTTCTTTAATTGAACAAGCTTATATATTTTATGCTTAGTATATATATACATGTATATATAGTAATTATTTCTAGTTTGATATACGTATGTACGTTTAACGATGGGCTTTCTATAATACAAATATTAGCTATATCGTTACACTTAACTCAGAATTTACACGGACTTACACGCTAAAATCCGGGTTTCGATACCCGTGGTGGTCAGAGCACAGATAGCCCATTGTGTAGCTTTGTGCTTAATTCAAAACAACAACAGAATTTACAAATATTATATTGGTTATTTTTTGTTCTAACTCGAATCACCTTAAAAAGAAATGTTATTAATGTTTCAAAATCATTTTTCAACCATGGTATATTCAGTTCATATTATGATGCACATACATATTTTGAAGAAGTAAAAAAGCTATTTCTACCAGAAGAACGTAGTTTAGAAATAGCGACATCACGGCGCTACACTTTGGAATGCACATTAACATACCTTTTAAGATGGGTTTAATAGTTTGAATATATTAACGTGGAATGCACATTAACATACCTTTTAAGATGGGATTAATAGTTTGAATATTTTAACGTGAACTTTTAATACTTTTCTAGTTTTACAAGAACATAAAGTAAAAATCAAAAAAATGTTTCCGATAAAAGTTATTTAGGAAAAGTAAACATCCACGTTTAGATATGATCAGAGTGAATCGTATCTACTGAGTAAATGGTTTCATAAGTTTGTTTGTTTTTGAATTTCGCGCATAGCTACACGAGGGCTATCTGCGCTAACTGTCCCTAAGTTAGCAATCTAAGAATAGAGGGGAAGGCAGCGAGTCATCACCGCCAACTCTTGGGCTACTCTTTTACCAACGAATAGTGGGATTGAAAGTCACTTTATAACGCTCCTACGGCTGGAAGGGCAAGCATGTTTTGTGTGACGGGGATTCGAACCCACGACCCTTAGATTATGAGTCTAACGCCTTATCCCACCTGGCTATGCCGGGTCCTACTTATGAGGGTGAGTAAAGAGACCTTGTTTGTCACGCGCCATTAATGTTCTATGATTAGTTTCTGTCCGTTCCAACTTAAAGTACAAATGAGTAAATTCTTAGTATTTGTAGGTTTACTTCTGGCAACAAATGTTTTGTGAGTATAAATAAGTATTTATTAGGACGAGATCAGATATAACGAAATCCAGAATCATTATATTATGATGTGATTTTACTGAAGTAAGCTACTACTGATTATCACATGAAATCGGCTGAAGGCTTCACTGGTAACTAAGTGACTAACTAATTTTTACACTATTTGCGCCACATTGATGGTCAATGAAAAATCCAACTTGTTAAAACACAACCTACAAATGAAGTAAAACAATCAAATATGTTAAGAACCTTTAAAAAGGAAGTTTTGTGATGTGTTTTTGTTTTATTTTACAAAGGATAACTGAAGACAACTTCACCAACCGGGATACTTGTCATCATGACGGAACAAAGGTCTCCTGAAACTAACCCAAAGACCCCCATGCTGCACGACTCGACGAATGTGGTCCGGATGACTGAGCCATCTAATAGTTGTGGTAAAAAGGTAAGCAATGAAAAGCTGATGCAGTATAAATATGTATTTCACTGAACAGATAGATTTGCTATTTATAGCTGTTTATGTCCGTACGTCTTTGGCATTCATGATACTGTTTGTTGTTGTTGGTTTTTTTAAGTACAAAGCTACACAATGGGTTATCTGTGCTCTTCCCACCACGGGTGTAAAACACGGTTTCTAGTACAGCAAGTCCGCAGAAATACTGCTCTTCCTGATGCTCTTTAATTAGATACTATGTTCAGTTTTATGATTTAACGAAAACACTTTATCTATATATTCAAATAAAAAGCTGTAAAAATGTTTTAGAAAATTACATATATGTATATATATATATATATATCAATACTCTGAATTTTTTCCCCTTGTAGTACTAATATTTTAAACATGTTTTTGAATAACAAGTTTTATACAACAATAACCGAGCTTTGCAATTTTGAAGTTCATCAGTTCTTGTCAGCTTGTTAGATCAATGATAGAAGCCATGTAAGTCT
The DNA here is from genome assembly GCA_011833715.1 of Carcinoscorpius rotundicauda. Lineage (NCBI taxonomy): Eukaryota > Metazoa > Arthropoda > Merostomata > Xiphosura > Limulidae > Carcinoscorpius > Carcinoscorpius rotundicauda. The sequence continues at coordinate 58,857,128 of CM022395.1, forward strand.
CATCGTGTAAGAGCATCATACTGTAATAAAACTCTTGCTTATAAGATACCGGAGAAACCTTTGTATTGCGCGATGTGCAAACCCTGTCTCCGCGAAACTTTTATTATGTATACATGTAGATTTGCAATAGAGGTCATGATTTTAACCTTTCGCTTTCGTTTCCTGTCATGGATAAGTTTATTTTTTATATTATCAGGGTGTAGATATGATGTCATGAATAAAGTCATAAGCGGATGTAATGTACTGGTGTCATCTATATAAAAATAATAGTACTGTATGTTGTATTTTCATGTAAATACTTCGTAGGTTGAGGTTGGACCTTCACGAACATTGGTATGGAACTTCATTAGATCCATGGGAAAATACACTCAAATTTCAATTTTGCGTTCTTAAGGTTTTTACCATTACTTTGTCACTCTTGATGAATTTTTACTAAATTTGGCATGAAGGTTTGTTGGGTCCATGAGAAGATACACGTAAATTAACGGTTTTAGATTTTGTGTTTTGCTGTTTTATGGGCATTTTGGTTTGCTTTCTATAAATTACATATAAAATAAACAACTTTTCATGTTCTAAGATAACCTTTCATTAATCACGAATTTACATAACTTCAGTCTAGTGTACGGGTACCCTAGCTAGTAATAACAAAGTGTACGGGTACCCCAGCTAGTAATAACAAAGTGTACAGGTACCCCAGCTAGTAACAACAAAGTGTACGGGTACCCCAGCTAGTAATAACAAAGTGTACGGGTACCCCAGCTAGTAATAACAAAGTGTACAGGTACCCCAGCTAGTAATAACAAAGTCAATTAATCAAGTCTAGTGTAACTCATACATACATCAGAAAGTGTGTGTGAAACGGGCATGGTGCTTTCCCTTAAAATCACATCAATATGAAATTGTCTAGAGGACTTCATAATACGACAAATGATCAATCTCTCCCATGATTATTACCAGCGAAACTCGATAAAACAGTAAAAAGATAAGATGCCTAAACCATGTCATTACTTACCTCCACGATTCTTAACCGCTAGGACGACACAATATTATCACTTTGTTTCTCAGTTTGTCATTATATCCGGACCCATTTATAGGAAGTGATTTTTCCCAAAACATCAACAAACGAGTAGTGAAGCTATCACACCAAATCATGAAACAAGTAGTGGGGTTCTTTCCACCACATCATCAAATAAGTAGCGGGGTTCTTACAACCAATCATGAAACAAGTTGTGGGGTTTTTCCCACCACATCACCAAACAAGTAGTGGGATTCTTCCCACAATATCATCAAACAAGTAGTGGGGTTCTTACAACCAATCATCAAACAAGTAGCGGAGTTCTTACAACCAATCATCAAACAAGTAGTGGGGTTCTTACAACCAATCATCAAACAAGTAGCGGAGTTCTTACAACCAATCATCAAACAAGTAGTAGGGTTCTTACCACCACACCATCAAACAAGTAACACAGTTGTTCTCACCACTTCTTAATCCAGTTTTGTCTCTCAAAATACTAAAGGAATCAACAACTTTCATTTCCTTTTGTTAAGTTTATTTGCCGCAACATTTCTATGAACATGACAAACATGGAGCTCTCAAGCCACTATGACTATGCTGAGTGATGGGTAATATGACAGAAATATGTTTTAAAACACAACAACTTAACTTTAGACAGCAGGATTGCTTCCCCACATTATCATTTCTTTCTGTTTCCATTTTATTACGACATTAAGCATGTGAATTCGGATAGGAATAGGTGGGATGATACATCTTGGACACGTGCTATCCTAACATTACTTCGATAATGTCTTGTGTTTGAAGTTATACAACTTGTATAGCTCACGGCATCTTCACTGTCTGTGGTATCTTCTCTAGCCATCGTATTCATTATATAGCAGTGAACCATGGGATTCAAGAGAAAAAGTGAAGACAGGCCTATGGAAGCAATACTGTATGGTTTTATTCGAATAGTAATTTTTTTCTTCAGTTTATCATAAGAAGTCCACAGTGGTTTACAGATAAGTTAGAAAATTTCTAATGCTTGCAACCGAATTTTGATACCCGTGATAGGCATAGCACAGTTATATAATTATAGAGCCTTTTGCTTAACAACAAACAAAATAAATGAAATCGAGAAGTCTAAAATATGATTATATTTTATTAGAAAAGAAACAATATAGATGTAAAATGTATTCGTAATTAAATTTAAAAAATGTAAAAAATAAAAACCGCTTTCATCAACACTGTTGGAATTAAGTTTAAAAATGCAATCTATAATAACTAAAAATATTCAGATAAGGCCTAACAGAAACACTACACTTATTTAGAGTTTTGTTGTTGTTTTTTTTTTAACTTTTCTAAAAACTACTCGATGGCTACTCACGTTGTTCGTCCACAATTTATCAGTTAGAAAGAAGATAGCTAGTCAACATCACCCACTATCAACTCTTGGGCTACCCTTCAACAGCGAATAATGGAACCGGTCATCAGTTTATAACACCACAAGTCTAAAATGGGGAACAGGACTTGAACTTGTGATTCAAAGACTGCGAGTCCAGTGCCCATGAATGTTTTTCTACATTAACTGAAACAACGATAAGCTATCTCTTCATAGTCGTTTCTAAATTTGAGCCGATAGACTAGAGGATGCTTCTAGTAAAAACACCAACCACCAGCTGCTCTTATCTCACACATTTCTGTTTTCGTTCTTTGCCGTTGAGCACAGAGCTACACATTAGGCTACCTGCCCCATGTCCATCACTGGTATCGAAACGCAGTTTTTAGCTTGTGTGACCGAATGGTGGGAGTTGACAGTAATACTTTTAGTACACCCACAACCCCGAAGTGCGGATTACGTTTCAGCAACAGCAGGTCACGAAGGATAAATCTTTAAGTTTACAAACGATTATACTAATCACTTAGCCAATTCCAACTATTATATAGCTAAAACAGTCAATTTTTTACTCGGTTAAAAGTAGCTTGAAGCAACGGCTATGTCTAACTTTTGAAACCTTCGACTTCATTGTGTTCCAAAAGTCAGTGTGCCGAACTCTGAATTTGAGATTCTGTAATTCAAGTCTCGTTACAACAACAAAAAATATAACTTCGTATTTCGGGGCATGAACACATTATATGAGTGACGTTAGCAATGGGTCACTAAAACATCAGTGATGGCTAGCGCAAATAGCTTTTGTGTTACTTAATGCAATATTCCATTAAGCCTAAACATCTTAGGGTTACCATTTAGTTTCAGGAAAAAAAGAAACTCATTGGTATAAGACTCTACTCGTTTGATCTTAGTTTAACAAAATATTGTTCAAAACATTATTGCATTATCTTGAAATCTCATTTGTAAAGTTACATTTTAATAAACAAGAGGGAAAAATAGGAAGACGATTACATTGACTTGAACTTTGTTTATAATGTTATGGTTAGCCCGGCCTGGCCAGGTAGCCCAAGAGTCGTCGGTGGAGGTGGTAATGACTAGCTGCCATCCCTCTAGTCTTACACTGCTAAATTAGGGGCGGCTAGCGCAGATAGTCCTCAAAAAGCTTTGCTCGACATTCAAAACAAACAAACAAACAAAACAAGGTGATGGTTTATTTGAAACAATTAGCTGCGGAAAATAGTTATATCAACCTTCATATTATTGCTTTAACCTGGAAAAGTCTTTAAAAACCAACAGTTTGGGAACAAGGGACAAGATTGTAACATTACACTGAGATTTCACGATAAATATTTTAATTTTAGAAACTAAACAAGACAATCTTTCATTACAAAAATCTGAAACTTTAATTTTAAAAGTACATTTTTACTAAGAAATAACGAAACATATTTACAGTTCGGTACAGAAATACGAATTTGTTTCACAGAACTGAGGGAAAATGAACGTTTCACAAACACGCCATTTATTACAATCATGTTCTTGTAATATCTACAGTCATAATAAATAGTGTATTTGTGAAACGTACAATTGTCTTTCTTTTTCTCAATTCCATAATTTTGGAGTTTCACCAAATACCGACAGTTCAAAGCATCAATAATACAAATACGTGTTTTATTTTTATGTGTTTTTGACGGCTCTTAATTAAACATCAGCAACGTGCAAAAGACATTGAGAAAGTAGAAGCAATTTTTTTTCAAAAAGGCACTTTTTGGCCATCGTAAGCTAAGATTTTATTTTAAAGGGAATTGTGTTAGGGGAGTCTTTGGGGAGCGTGCGTTGTTTCTGAAAGAAAGAAAGAAAAAGCAATAAGAAGTAAACATCTGTTTTTATCTTATATGTACTTATTAAGACCTAAACCTAAACAGTTGATTTTTGGGTATCAATACAACTATTTTATTGTAGAGGTATACAAGTCCCTGTACGTTATTCATTTTAAAACGGACATCCCCTCCATAACCTGTAGCTAGTAAGAAGTGGAATCGAAAATGTCTTTAAACACTTCTGGACAAATTTTATAACTGATAAAATAGATAATTTCTAGATGTAAGAGCATAAAAGCAGTTTAAGCTCCCCAACCTGCAAGAAAGTTTTCAAGTGACAAAATATTTTATCTTCACTCAAAAGCATTTAAGTCCAAGATACCTTCTCCAGTTGAGAACTATATTCTATGGACATAACTTTTATCAATGTTCTGTTGATATATTGTTTAACAGTGTTTTATCGCCATACTGTTTATTAAAGTTTTATGAATTATTACTTCAAAACAATGAGTAACATTCTGATGTTAGCATTAAAATTAATAAAAACGTTAAAATAGTTTTCGGTTGAAACTCAAATTAAAAAAATACAACTTTGCAAAGACGTTGATTTAATAATTAAAACTTCTTTTATTTAGAAAAGGTTAATAAAATCAGATGCAAGTATCTTCTGGAGAAAAAAAATCACTGTACTTATACATACGAATTTTCTGATTTCCTAATAACGTTAATACCTCGTTTATTTTTATTCTTCAAGTTTTCGAAATGGATCAAGACGAACTTGCTATTAGTTTTGACGGTATTTGGTGTGTTCTTGGGCGTTTTGCTTGGTTTTCTGGCAAGATTTGGTAATTATGGAGAAGAAGTGATCATGATGGTTTCCTTTCCCGGCGATATTCTGATGAGGATGTTAAAGATGTTGATTTTGCCACTCATAATTTCTTCCATGATATCAGGTAAGTAGACGTGTTTGTTATAACATTCTACAATGTATCTTTAGCTATGTCCCTGTCAGTCTGTTTATTTAAATAGTTGTAGTACAATATAACTTAAATTGTCATAAGCAGAGTATGTAGTAAGCGCAAAAACACAAGTGTGCAATCTCAAAACTTTCAAATTATTAAAACGTGCACCATAATAAGAAAGTAAACTCGAAGATGGAGTTAAATATATTATAAGTATAAAATGAATTTCAATTAATAATTTTCTGTTGTTGTTCTTTTGAATTAAGTACAAAGCTACACAACGGGCTATCTGTGCTGTGCCCACCACGGGTATCGAAACCCGCATTTTAGCGTGTAAGTCCGCAGACATACCGCTGAGCCACTGGGGGGGCGAATAATTCTCTAAGTGTTACGTGTAAAAAACTAAATAAAAATTTCTTTTCTTATATGGTATCATGTACCCAAGCATCACATTACTTAATGACATAGGCCCGACATGACCAAGCGTGTTAAGGCGTTCGACTCGTAATTCGCGGGTTCGAATTCCGGTCACACCAAACATACTCTCCATTTCAGCCGTGGGGGCGTTATAATGAGACGGTTAATACCACTATTCGTTGGTAAAAGAGTAACCCAAGAGTTGGCTTGTGGGTGGTGATGACTAGTTGCCTTCCCTCTAGTCATACACTGTTAAATTAGGGACGGCTACCGCAGATAGCCCTCGAGTAGTTTTGCGCGAAATTCAAAGAAAACAAAAACAAACTTAATGACATTCTAATTATACAAGTATTTTACCACTAATTGAAACTAATATCCTAATTTCTGCAGGAGATAAGTGTTCGTTTTTGGTTACTAATTTGTGTTCGAGTTTATATTTTTAACTTGTTTTACCTGCTGTAAACAATGGAAGTAGTTTTAGAGATAGAACCCACATGAATTTCATCTTCTGATTGCTTAGGTGTTAGTTTTATTCCACAGCTAGATTTTGTAAAAAGTACTAGAGGTGAAAGGCTCCATTTCTGTATGAGCTTGTAAACATTTTTCTTGCTGTGGAATATTTTACCATTCTTACTCAGGAATATGTTTGCATATGTTAACGCAGTAATGTGTTGCAGCACATCTGAGAATTGGCGCCAATCGATGATTTTAATATTTTACAGTGCAAAAATGATAAGGACAACTCGTAATAAAATATATACAACTAGTATTTCAGAAAACACACACTTATGAAGCGACATTCTTAAGCTATGTAAAACCATAAAGCACAACATTTCGAGAAAAATCATTTGTTACTGATCTTCATAGAAGAGAAAGAACTCGGAATCTGAATTAATTATTATAATAGAGAACCTTTTAACCCCAAAAGCCCTTGTGACGATGTTGTGCATATCTTTTGTTACAGTTAAGAAGAATTTTCGTTAAACGATGTTTCATAAGCTTTCAACCACAATTCATAATCATGGCTGTTTCATGAAAATTCTGAAGGAATTGGATTTATAGCAATATCACTTGGAAACGTATTACTTGTTAAGTACCCTGGTGGATGTTTGTGTTTTGGTTGAAACATGGTCTTGAAATCTAACGTGTAAGATCAATATATGTATTATTTAATAAGAAATGATAATCTTTCTCTGTACATAAATGTATACATACAAATTAATTTGCGTACCGCCAGGTTTTGTTAGAGCTATGTGTTCTTTTAAGAACTAATGAGTCAAAGCAAATGAAAGGTTGTTATATGTAATATGTCAACCACAATATCTCTGTTATATCCAGAGCAGACGAGGCCTATTGCTTAATACCAGGATTAATCAGGCCGTCTTGGATACGAGTACAGCAATGGATTTTAGAAGAAACGAATACAAATCACATATGGTTTGATATAAGCAATTGCTTGCATTTCACTACGTTGTTCGAATTGTAGCATCCAAGCATACAAATTGGTCTATAACAGTTATCCCACTAGCTTTTTTATAGGCTTCGTATCCTGGTATAAACCTAGTGGTTCTTTATAACACAGAAGGTTGAGTAGTTATATTAGAACAAAGTTTGATATGCAGAGCAGTAGGTAACGTGAAGATTATTACATTTTGACACACTTTGACATTACATATTCAACACAATGCCCCAGAAAACTATTCACTTTTAAAAAAGATGTATGAAACCACTTCTGACCCAAAATATTCGTACTCTTATATCGTAGGAATTTAGAATTTCCAAATAGAGCATATTCATTTAATGTAATAGCATAGTAAAACAAACGAAATAGATCAACTTAGTACTAGGACCATCAAGACAGTGACGTATAACAAGTCGCAATTGTAAGCAAAATGCGGCATCTTGTAACAGTTGAGAATTGATAAATATGAAAGTCAATGGCAAAATACTCCCACATGCTCCAGGCAACAGTATGCAACATAATCAATAAAGATGTTCAAATGGAAAAGCGACTTGAGTTGCCTCTAGGATATATTCATTCAACCTTTATATTCCTGAAGATGCTGAAGAGTGATGCACATAGATTTCTGAGGCAAGCACTATGAAACCATCGTCTTAGTACATAAAATGGACTACGGAAACACTGCAGAAAGGCTGGTATGCGTAGGACATGACACACTTACAACGAAACCGTTGCAATAAAGATTTTGTTGTAGGGTTACTGCCAAAGTCTACGGTTTTCAGATAAAGCATGATCAAATATGTAGAATCTTTAAAGTCGTTTCAATATAACGTATTCGATTTCTTATGTAATTTTCTAATGTAACATGAAGTTGTATTAGAAACCCTATTCTGACATGCCAGAAATTTTGTTAGAGTTATATCCTGAAAAATACGAGGTTTTATAGTATTCAAGTCCTGGCGTAACGAAAGGTTTGTTTGTTTTTGAATTTCGCACAAAGCTAATCGAGGGCTATCTGCGTTAGCCGTCCCTAATTTAGCAGTGTAAGACAAGAGGGAAGGCAGCTAGTCATCACCACCCACCGCCAACTCCTGGGCTACTCTTTTACCATTGAACAGTGAGATTGATCGTCACATTATAACGCTCCCACGGCTGAAAGGGCGAGCATGTTTTGCGCGACAGGGATGTGAACCCGCGATCCTCAGATTACGAGTCGCACGCCTTAACACGCTTAGCAATGCCGGGCCAACGAAAGGTTTTGCAGTATTCCTATCCTAGCATATTACAAGGTTTGATACCAGTCGTATTCCGAATGCAACTACATTAAACAAAATATACTGTTTTGGATGTTTACTGGTAGGGGGTGTTTAATGCTTTATTCTATTGAAAATAATTTTATTTCTGTACATCATTTAACATATGTGATACTAACATTTGTTGTTGTTTTTTAAATTCACAAACATTTACTTGAATTACTAATTTAAAATGTGTGCGATGCTCAGTTTCAACGCACTGAAATAAACTTGGCTTTTGGCAAATGGAATTGCAGTAACATTTAAAAGGTTTTAAATTTATTTACACTTGCATTTATCAATGTAAAGACTGTATAATTAACAGATATTATTGAACGAAGTAACACCAAGTCTGTGGTAGTCAGAGTACTTTACGAAACCTGAAATATGGAGACCAGTCCATTATCTGTAGTATATATATAAAACTTAGACAAGCCAATGCATTTAATCTTAAATTACGTGTACATACTCAATAGAGGATCAGTATATATATCTATATAAATATTCTACTGGTAACTTTATTATAAACTGCAAACGCTAAAGGAAGTCACAACAGAACCCGTGCAATGTTATGCCGATTGCATTAAGCACAAGATAATAAACTGCGCTCTCTCTGACGAAATAAGAACTGTATAGTGGGAAAAAATTGTATTATAAGAAAAGGTATTTGAATGCTAACGGTGCGTTTAGAATGACCGTGCATCATCATTATAAATCCTGAGCAGAAAAGCTCCGTAGAGAAATAAACTGAACAAAGACCGCAAATTCAAAGAACACGTCTTGGACCTTCCTCTGGAATGAATAACGCATAAAACCGCTTCCAACAGTACTGACTCAAATGGGAAACGAAAATATTTCGATGAGAAATGGGGAGACGTTTTCAGGAATACCAGATATAAAACACAAACCACATGCTTAGGATTTGTTGCAGGGATTTATCTCACATTTACCCCAAACATAAGTAGACTGAATCATTTGGAAAAAGTTTTTATGTAGAAATGAAGGTGGAGACATTTTCTAAAGTTACACACAAAGAGTTATACAACTTATGCAGAATTATGTTTCAGAATTATTATTTTAGCTACCTGCAAAACACGTACTGCTAAGATGTAGATCCTTTGACTTTTATCCAGTGTAGTAGATAGAGCTTACGTTGTAACTAATACACGTTACATGTACACAGATACAGGTAACAATAAAAATAAGTTGAGTGGCCAGTTAAAGAAGTTGTCGATGGTGTTTGTTAAAGCACATTACAATGTAATTATTTTACCTCTAATAACAAGATAAAGTAAGTAAACAACACATGTATGTTTTCTCTAGGACTTGCTCAGCTAGATGCTAAGTCAAGCGGACGGATGGGCTACAGAGCTTTGATTTACTATTTTGCTACAACCATGCTAGCTGCAGTACTTGGAATTACTCTAGTTACAGCAATCCACCCTGGTGATCCGTCTATCAAAGAAGGGGCTGAAACAGGTACCGAAGATAAGAATGTCTATACTCTGGACGCTTTTCTGGACCTCATAAGGTAGGAGCATACACAGTGCTAGTACATTTGGTATAAAATACCTTGAAAGTATAAATATGAACATGGCTAATTCTAGTGCGCTTAATTGCTTGGTATAACAAATATCCTGCTAATATAAAGTATGAAGTTAGTTCATTAGTTATAAGAAATGCTCTGGAAATCTGTGTGTATTTTTTTTTATAGACAAGCCACATCGGGCTGTCTGCTGTGTCCACCGAGGGAAATCTAGCCCTTGATTTTCGCGCTATAAATCCGAAGTGTTAGCAGTGCCCTAGCGGGGGAGTACTCTGGAAATATAAGATAGAAGCATACACACTGACAGTAGTGTAAATATAGATCAATTGTATTATTTAAATTAACAGAAGACTTGTTAACTTATTATGATTACAATTTAAACTGATTGTTCCCAATTGTTTCTCAGCATTTAAAAACAGAAATATTGGAATAGTAATGACGTTCGCTGTCCTGGTTGAGCTTACGAAATCCACTGTTGTTTATCAAACTTCAGAGACTTATAATCTTACCAGTGTATTTCAAAGTCAATTGTAAATCTAATGTTTCTATCTATGTAATCTTTAAAGGTTTGATATGGGAGAAACATATTAAGTAGAAATTTGTACCTATTTCAAAATAAATATATTTTTCCTGTTAAAAGTTTCTAACACACTGTTCACAGCAAAATTAATTGACAACACAGTGTCAGTCGAACAGTCACATTTTGTGAAATTAACAGTTGTTTTGTATCTCAGAATGGCTGGTATGGGTATTAACACTTTTACTGATAAGCAGATACCTTCCTTGGTCATATTTGTAAACCTAAAGATGGTGAAAGAAGGCCGAAACGTTGTTCTATGCTTATCAATAAAAGCGTTAATACCCATAACAGCAGTTCTAAGATACATTTTTATTTCAAGTGGATTTTTCGTCATCAGTAACAAAAACAGTTTTAGTTGTAAGCTTTGTATTGATATCACAAAACAAGTTTCGACACGTATATATCAGAATACCCTTTACAACAATGGCTTTCAAAATGCTATTGCTAAATCACATTCAATAAGGATTTTTGAAGAATTTTTGTGACCAACACTAGCCTGTCGGCATTAAATTATTTGTTATTTTATTTCTATAGAACAGGATTATGTAAAGCTGCAAAGGTTAAGTAACAGAAGTTGAATTATAACGTGAAACATGTTAGTTCAAACTAGTTTATCATGAGTGTAAGTAAAACACAATAAAGATTGGCAATGGGAAATGGAGGAAAAGGTTTGGATTTGACACTCAAAATAACACAAGATGGCTCTGTCAAGAAAGACAAGACTGCACAGGTTGCAGCTGCATTGATTAGTTTAGTTTGTTTTGTGCAAAGCTACACAAGGACTATCTGCGGTAGATATCCCTAATTCAGCAGTGCAAGACTAGAAAGAAGGCAGCTAGTCATCACTACCCACAACTGGAGAAGCGAGCATGTTTGGTGGGACGGGGAGTCGAATCTGTGAATTTCAGATTGCCAGTCGATGCCCAAAACCATTTGACCACGTCGGGTCGAGCGTTCCGGTCATTCACAATGGAATTTTAGCCATGCAATAATGCACTTGTCTGTTTGGCCAATAGTAGTAAAAAGCATGACCGGACCATATTTCTTGCAGACTCCCTAAACATCATCACAATATTAGAGATATATTCTATACGAAAAACATTATCAGAAATTTTGAAATATTTCAAAGCTCTCTTGATAACGGCCTATAACCTAGGCCATAGCGGCGTATCACCGAACTAAAAGTGGACCACCTAGCGGGTAAAATTTCTTTATGATGTCATCAATGAAATATCGTGTAAACTGGGAGAACAGAAAAAGATGGAATAGAAGCCTAATTGAAGAAAGAAGAATAAGAGTGGATGTTTAGGAGTGATTAATAATATACAGAATAATTAATAGTAAAAATAAAAACTACTGCAGTCAGAAGATTTCTTTCTGTTTTCGAAATTAGGGAAAGCGTCACTGCTACCTGGACTGAAATGGGTTTCTTCTAGTGTGTAAATAAATAAATAGATAAAATATTTGGAACAGCAAGTCTTAAGGATTGTTTTGTATGCAAATATCACTGGTATTATCACATAGAGTTTGTAAACTTTAGCAGCTGTTTTTGGCGACCAGTTGTAGTAAACATATTTGAAGCAAAGAGATCTTTACAATACTTATACAACATAAAGAAAGTTTTATGATGCCAAATTCTCTGTAAGAGCAGCTACGGTATATAAATTATCAATTTGATGGAAATTTATTGGGAAGGGAATATTTCAGCAGGATAACATACCATGAAATGCTACTCATTCTATCTAACAGTCATATGAAACAAATAATATCCTAGACTTTTATCTAAATCTCACGAAATCTTTTTATAAAGTTTTAGAAATTGGCTGAGAAATGGAAGAATGTGTTTGTTTAGTGCAGAACTTCACAATGAGGGGAATCGCACTCCAGAATATATCGTTATGATTCCATAAACGTACATCAAACCCACTGGAGAGGGAAGGAAACAGACTGTGTGTGTTTTCTTATAGCACAGCCATATCGGGCTATGTATTGTGGAACCGAAGGAAACAGAAGGGAAAGATAAAAAAAATATGCTTAAACTATTGTCAGAGTTGCTTTGCAAAAAAAGAAAATTCTAACACATAAAGTATTTACCAGGGACAGGTATCAAATTTCAGTAAAAGGATCTAGTTTGTGATTAACACCAAAGGCTACCATATCTTATATTACATGCCACTCTCCTTCTTAAAGCTTCCTAATAATATATCTGATAATGAAGACATAGAAGTGATTTCCAGTTGCATTTTAGAGCTGAAGATATTGTATCACCAAATTTTTTTTTTTGCAATTCCGATTTTTCCCTACTACCCAGTTCCTTTATTAGAATATTGGTAAGGGTCCTATTTTACTCGGTATTTATCACATGTGTTTCGATGATGTTATCAGTATACAAGGTGAAGTACAACTGGTTGACGTTGATAACGTCAACCACCTTCTTACTCTCTGTTTTTATTTCAGGAACATGTTTCCCGAAAATCTTCTTCAGGCCTGTTTTCAACAAGTTGAAACAACATACACTAAAGTGAAGGCCAAACCAAACATTGGCCGAATTGGAATGAACTTGACCAACCTGTCAGAGCTTGAAAATGTCACACAGTACATCCAGAAGAGAGGTCTCGTTTACAAAGACGGGACAAATGTACTAGGTGTGTAAACAAGACTGCGTTAATTAAAATTATATTCTATAAATTAAGGTACCCGTCTTTTACCCGGATTATGAACTTAGGGTGGATGCTATGATACTTAACACAAAAATATATGCTTTCACAGAATGTATTTATAATATGATATAATATTAAAGTATTCATCATTAAATCAACAGAAGTTTTATATAAGTTATATAATCTCAATAAATATATACTTAGAACATGTTATACGCTTCGTGATGGTTAGTGCCACTTTGTAGGAATAGGTAACGTCCAAAGTAGTGGCGGTAGGGCTCTTTATGTTACCCTACTTTCAATACCCAGTTCATAATATCTTTTTACAGCAAAAGTACCTTGTAGGCCGAAATTAATGGGTCACAGGTCAAAGTAAGAAGTAAGTATAACTGAAGAAACGAATATTCATATCAGTGGCTGTTGAAGTAAAAGCTTCAGCTGCGTTTACGTATTGGCTAGGTGGGTTAAGGCGTTGAGTCATAATCTGAGGGTCGCGGGTTCGATTCTTCGTCGCACCAAGCATGTTCATCTTTTCAGTCGTGGGGGCGTTATATTGTGACGGTCAATTTCACTATTCGTTAGTAAAAGAGTAGCTCAAGAGTTAGCGGTGGGTGGTGATGACTAGCTGCTTTCCCTCTAGTCTTACACTGCTAAATTTGGGACGGTTAGCGCAGATAGCCCTCGTGTAGCTTTGCGCGAAATTAAAAAAGAAACAATTTATGTATATTATTGCAATATTAGCGATTTTTTGTTGTTGTTGCATTCCCAAGAGAGCGTGTTAGTTTGCTCTCACTCTCGACATCATGTGTATAATATTTTGTATAAAATATAATAACGTTTTCTTTTTCTTTTTTGGTGTAAGATCGTGGCGCCGTTTAAGAATGTAGTTAACTTTAGCTTATGTCAAAGATAATAAGTGCTGAATAATAGCAATAACGAAAGGGATATAAACCCAAATAACATGTCCCTTGTTCCACCTTATCATCCTATGAAGTTCAGTTGAAATTAACTTAGCGACCAAGGAGTAGTTAGGTAACGAACAAATAAACAAACACACAGATTTTTTAATATTTTAATAGAATTAATCAAAGGTTTTAAAAATATAAAGCATAGTAGTGTGTAATTAATATGCTCAAAACTAAATTATAACGAAAATTTTATAAGAATTCACAATAAAATAGAGTTTTATTTTCATTAAGTGACGATGAAATAAGTAGAATTACTTAATTGTTTTTTGAAATCTACTTTTATTTAAATATTATGATATCACAATGTATTTCAGAGAACTGGACTCTATTAGGCACTTAGGCTATCATAGTTACCTTACGTTAACAACTGCATTTAATTTCAGGCTTAATCATATTTTGCATCGCTTTTGGTGTCATCTGTGGTCAACTTGGTGAAGAAGGCGAAATGATGGTGAATTTTTTCGTAATTTTAAACAACATAATAATGAAGATCGTTGTCCTAGTAATGTGGTGAGTACAATCTTCAATTATAATATATCCATGCAGATATATTTTATCTTACAGTGGCTGTAGTAGTAAAATTGTGTATGCATACAGTTAAAATATATTAAAATATACTTTTTATGAAATCGTTTATAATTTTTCATAAAAGGGAAAAACGAAGTTTCTGTTGGAAATTATTTATTTATTATTTTCTGAATTAGTCGTATCAAATGGAATATTTATTTCAAAAATAGTAGTTTTTCTTTAACTTTGTTTTTGTTTTGGAATTTCGCACAAAGCTACTCGAGGGCTTTCTGTGCTAGCCGTCCTTAATTTAGCAGTGTAAGACTAGAGGGAAGGCAGCTAATCATCACCACCCACCGCCAACTCTTGGGATACTCTTTTACCAACGAATAGTGGCATTGACCGTCACATTATACACCCCCACGGCTGGGAGGGTGAGCATGTTTAGCGCGAACTCGCGACCCTCGGATTACGAGTCGCACGCCTTACGCGCTCGGCCATGTTTTCTTTAACAACAGTATACTTTATTCATTTATCATTTTCTCAGTTAGGCCTATTAAATAGAATATTTGTTTTAAACAATCGTAGTTTTTTCGCCAACAATAGTAAACTTGATTCGTTTATTATTTTCTCAGTTAGGCCTATTAAATGGAATATTTGTTTTAAACAATAGTAGTTTTTCGTCAACAATAGTAAACTTGATTCATTTATCATTTTCTGATTTAGTCCTATAAAATGAAATATTTGTTTCAAACAGAAGTAGTTTTTCTTGAGTAGTAGACTGAGTCTTGGTGTATAGTTAGTGTATAGGACTGGAGTTTGGGGCATGATGTTATTGAACATGATTTATACTTTTAGTGTTACAATACCGCTGACATGTTAACGAGTACTCTTCAAACGGTGGGTGCTAATGACTAATCAGTCATGATTGCCTTCCCTCCTGTTCACAGCTATTCCTGAAATGTAAAAGCATCTGACATACTTGTTTAACTCACTATGTGGAAACAAACAAACTTCATTCGTAAATATCTTTAAATTTTTTGCTTCTAATGTTTGAAATGTCTTTTACAAAATCAGCTGATTAACATGTATTTCAGAACGTATATACATATACATAAACACAAAAATAAAATTGATAAAAACGCAGTATACAAGAAAGGTCATGTAACGTAACCAGTAGTAGACGAAACCATGAAAAGCATGCATCTGTGAACCTACGCATATAGTAAATATTAAAATGTTCTCCATATTCTTTTCGAAAAAAAAAAAAAATGTTTACATTTCTCTCTCTCGTCCGCTGTTACTGGCTAAGAAATACCAAACGACTTTTACCAAAACATTGCACTAGTTATTTCTTGTCTTTGAACAAATATTCCGTTTTCTTTCTTTTAAACCCTATATCAACTAAAGATAAATTTATATTTGGAGAATAAAAAGTAAATAAAGTATTGCTCATATCACCCGTTTTCATATTTTCATATTACGTTATTCTGATTGAAAATGTTGTCTTCTATCAAGTCTTTCGTTAAGGATAATGCTTTTTGAAGCAGTACTCCTAACATTTTTGTTAGTTTAACAGTTTTTTTCGTGCAAAGCCTAATTATTATTTAACTAAAACACCAAGGTACATCACAATCCTCCATAATGCTCGATCTAAGTTGATGTAATAGATTGGAAACTAAATGTTATTCTCCACATGTTAGGTACTCACCATTCGGTATCATGTCGCTGATAATTGGGAAAATAATGGATATCAAAGATTTGGCTCGGACGGCACAACAGCTGGGATTGTACATGTTGACTGTAATCACTGGCCTCATCATTCATGCTGGCCTTACTCTACCGTCAATCTTCTTTGCCATCACCAGAAAGAGCCCCCTGACTTTCCTGAAGGGGATGCTACAGGCGTGGATCACTGCTTTAGGAACTGCCTCAAGGTGTGTTTCTTCATTATTTTGCTGGTTTACTATTATACATTTATCTTAATATCTAGGTTTGTTTCGTTTAACACGTATTTCGAAATGCATGTAACGTATGTTGTTAAATGTGTATTGTGAAAGACCTGCCTATTCTCTAAACTTGTAAAATATTGTCGAATGCAAGAATCAACAATATGTTTTACGAAAGCACTAGTGTGTCTTCGAATATTGTTGCAAACTGAACTTTCGACAACCTTGCCGTAAAAGTTTATAAGTCAATGCTCCAAAAAAAACATTTATATATTGTTCGTTTGCTGCAGTTAGAACACTATAAAGTTTGGAAGCTATAACCTTAGTAAACACTTATTAATCAGAAAAGTACAGATATTTGACTGGAACGTTTATCGATTTCTATCATCAAGATCGTTTAACTTCAGAGAACTAGCTTCGAATGTTAGTATTTTAATAAAAACACCACATAACTTCAACGGAAAAGAACTCACGCATCAATGGATAGCTAGCTTTCCGTTAAGTGAAGTATACTTTTGCATCAACATAGAAGTAAGTCGCTCATCGTGAACTGTCGATAAAATATTCACTTCCAGACCAAACAGAAATCACAGTATTGTTTGTAAGTTTATAAAACGTTTGCATATAATTATCATAAATTTGATGCACATCAACATTCAATTAACTTTTCAATTGAAATTAAAATTTCAGGCTATTTGAAATTATAATATGCAACAATTATTATTCTTATGTGTACAATCACTACAATATCATATGTATGCACATTTAATTGTATTGTCTATTGTCTGTTGTGTATCATCTGTAATTGTAACACTGACTATCTTTAGATAATTCCTGCTCGGAAATATTTTGCAATGATTGATTTTTGTGCTATGAACAATATCACTTTGAGTTGCTATAATTCCTTTTGTTACACAATCATTAATAATTTTGACAAGCTAGGGAACAACTTTTCCTTTAGCTCTTTTGTATCTTTAACTACTTTACCATATTTGTCTGGAAAAGTAATGCAGTTGTTTTATTCATTGAAAACTTTCCAACACGAACTCAAGAAGAAGTTTCTGAATTGAACAGTTTGATTTCATATGATCGAAGTTACTAAGTATAAAAAAATAAAAATAAGTTATACAAGAGCGTGTGTATTACACGTCCACCATAAATGACGCTTTTGGTCTAACGACAATTTTTTCATAGTTTCGTTGCTAACCAATGATGTGTATTGTTGAATATAACCAAAATGAGCGTGAAACGGAATCAAACTCCAAAAGTCAGTTTTAGTTGCTAAATAAACTTTTTTGTAAGAAACCTGGAGGGAATTCTGCCGCACTTTGCTACTTCTTGGGATCATATGAGTTACTATACAAAATTTGGTGATAGTTTGTTAGATAATGCGTGAGGATTTAGCGGACAGACAAACATATAATTTCATTTTTACGTATATTAAAGCATTATTTTCTTGCAATGTTCTGAATGGACATTATGTATGTATAATAAATAGCGAACGTATCGGGCTTCGCTCGGGTTATGAGAATTTATAGTTTGTATTCTGAATCCATTTTAGCGTAAAAGTATTAACCTGTATACTTTTGTTGCTAATTCATGATGACAAGAAACCACTTGAAGTAGAAATGTGTTCTCAAGATGGCTGGTATGGATATTAAAATTTTAAAATTAAAATAAAGTAGAGAGTAACGTTTCGACTTTTCGAAGATGACCTAAGAAGGTCGAAACGTTTTTTTGCACTTTATTTTAATTAAAGTTTTAATATCCATACCAGCCATCTTGAGAATACGTTATTAATCCGCAATACTACCAAAACGCATTGACATTTCTATATATTAGAAATTGTTACATAAAGAACCGCTTTTTGCTGTGAGTTTTCTACAGGGACAGTGGTAAGTCCTTGAATTTACAATGCTAAAATCAAGAGTTCGATTACTACTAATGGACACAACAGATGGCCCAGTGTGGATTTGCTCCAGTAAAACACACACACACTTTCCTATGTGGTTTTGCCAGCTTGCCTGATTAAAAAGATGCTCATGTGTCTGCGCGCACACATGTGGATAAGATAAGTAGTAATACCCAGGTATACCCCCTTATGGTTCACTTAATGTGGGTGCAACATTTCAGGCTTCTAGGTTATATGATCTTGGAGCTATGGCAATCAAACAAACAAGCATGTGTGCACATGTTTTTTGCATAAATGAATGCACACACGCATACGGATACAAACACAGATAAATAATAACATCAAGGCACACACTCTCAGGGTCCACTCAGTATTGGAGTAAAATTCCAGGTTTCTAGTTTCTTGTAACCATTTTTTAAAGTGGTGTTTGCTAATTTGCCTCTTAGTATGTGTGCAAAATTTCAAGTTTATAAATTCTTTCCTCTTGGAGCTATGACCATCACACAATAAACATATAGACTAACAGACACGCCATTTTTTATTATAGGTATTGATCTGTGCACTGTTATGTCGTCATATTTGTGCAAATTTGACGAGTTTTAGCTTCGAGTTAACTCTTTGTAGAAGATCTCGCCACACCAAACATGCTCGCTCTTTCAGCTGTGGGGGCGTTATAATGTAAAGGTCAATTCCATTAGTCGTTGGTAAAACAGTAGCCCAACAGTATTGTACTAAGTCTTACACTACTAAATAATGGACTGCATGTGCAAATAGTCCTCGAGTAGCTTTGCGTGAAATTCAAAACAAACCAAACCTTTGCAGAAGTTCAAAAATATTATAATGCCTGTTGTATAACAAGTTAGTCTTAAAAATTTCAAGTTTTTGTCTTGGTTTTAAATGTTCAATGATTGAAATGAAGTTTAATACGTACCTATTTTATAACTGAATACTATAGCATACATATTATGTTCGTTCTTATTTAGGAAAAGCTTAACCTTTTATGATTTCTTATTCACTTCGTTTTTTAACTCCAGCCTGTTTAACCCTCAATAAGTTTATTTTTGTTTTACAGCGCTGCTACTCTTCCAATTACTTTTCGATGCCTAGAAGAAAATAATGACATTGACAAACGAGTCACGCGATTTGTACTACCAGTAGGCGCCACGGTCAACATGGATGGTACAGCTCTATACGAAGCAGTAGCAGCAATATTTATAGCTCAGATGAATGGAATAGAACTGGCAGCTGGACAAGTCATTGCAGTGAGGTAATTAAACACACCTCTTTACTCCGCGTCATGCCATATAGACCCATTGAACTGGCAGCTGGACAATTCATTGCAGTAAGGTAATTAAACACACCTCTTTACTCCGCGTCACGCCATGTAGACCCATTGAACTGGCAGCTGGACAATTCATTGCAGTAAGGTAATTAAACACACCTCTTTACTCCGCGTCACGCCATGTAGACCCATTGAACTGGCAGCTGGACAATTCATTGCAGTGAGGTAATTAAACACACCTCTTTACTCCGCGTCATGCCATCTGGACCCATTGAACTGGCAGCTGGACAATTCATTGCAGTAAGGTAATTAAACACACCTCTTTACTCCGCGTCATGCCATGTAGACCCATTGAACTGGCAGCTGGACAATTCATTGCAGTAAGGTAATTAAACACACCTCTTTACTCCGCGTCATGCCATATAGACCCATTGAACTGGCAGCTGGACAATTCATTGCAGTGAGGTAATTAAACACACCTCTTTACTCCGCGTCACGCCATGTAGACCCATTGAACTGGCAGCTGGACAATTCATTGCAGTGAGGTAATTAAACACACCTCTTTACTCCGCGTCACGCCATGTAGACCCATTGAACTGGCAGCTGGACAAGTCATTGCAGTAAGGTAATTAAACACACCTCTTTACTCTGCGTCATGCCATATAGACCCATTGAACTGGCAGCTGGACAATTCATTGCAGTAAGGTAATTAAACACACCTCTTTACTCCGCGTCACGCCATGTAAACCCATTGAACTGGCAGCTGGACAATTCATTGCAGTGAGGTAATTAAATACACCTCTTTACTTCGCGTCATGCCATGTAGATCTATTGAACTCTTTAAAGAACTTGAGTGTTTTCGACCAGATGTTTATTTCAATAAAATATTACGATATGTCTTTTACGTTTACTTTTTACTATAAGATAAATTTTGAAAGTTACAAGTTGTACAAATGCTGTATTATGTACACAGCTTAAGTTATTAATGTAATTAATCCAATAACGTCTTTATTGTTTGATAATTGTTCAAATAAAATTAATTGTTGCGAAAGTAATACAAATAAGCAAAAACTGAATATTCATGAAGAAAAGTTATAAATTTCTAAATTGCTTTCTTTAAAAGAAACTGCCTTTTTTAATATCGGAAATCGATCTAAGCTGATTTTATAAAGAAATGGTATCACAGATAATTTAGTCCTAAAGTATTAAGTCTTATCTACTTTTGTCGTTTTATCTTTAAAGTGTTGTAAAATACAGAATCGTGGATTAATTCTGCACCTTCGTATTGAACTCTGTGACGTATTTTAGTTAATTTTGCTTTGTATTACAATTAATAGAAACGAAAAAGGCTAAAACCTAACGCACCCGCAAATACAGCGGTATGACTCCGGATTTACAACGCTAACATTAGGGGTTCGATTCCCCTCTGTGGGCTGAGTAGATAGCCCTATGTGGCTTTGTTATAAGAAATAAACACTAGAACCTACCAATGTCTACTTTTTCATTATATTTCATTACTGGCTCTATTGTACAAGTAAATGTTACCATCGATATGAGTATATGTTAAATATATATATATTAATTACTAGCAACTGGAAAACTCCACGCAACTTTTTCTTTTATTAAAGCTCTTAATTGGTTTGAAAATTATTTATTGATATTGCTCTGTTTTTTCAGAGGATATAGCAAAAAAGCTAGAGAGAAAATTGGATTTATAAAATAAAATTCATTCGTCGGATCACATCAGAGCTTTATAAAGTTTTGTTTCTTGGAAGATAATAATATAGATATAATTAGTTTAGTAAACGTCCACCTACCTCGAACATTCAGCTATCGAATGGTTTTGATCCTTTTGTTTTTTTGCTTCAGCAGGGTTAATATACTTTGTATTATAATTAAACACAAATTAAACTAAGCTTATGAAACACGTGTTACTTGTTCAAGAAAATCAATGAGTTAAATTAGTTAGTTTTTATGTGAATTTCCCTATTAAGGGTATATGTGTTTGTATTTATTTTGTAAATGACTATACTTTGTTTTAACATAAAACAAAATATCCAGTCTAGCTATAGTTATAACTACAAAGGGCACACTTTAAAGCCTACCAAAAATAAAAAAGAAAACTTCGGATAAAAATTAAAGTCAGTATTTCAGAAAGACATGACATGCAAACCCCAACACTTTTAGAACTTAGCACTTTTCGTTAATTAAAATTACTATTATCAGAAAGTAACAAGTTCTAATAAAGTCTACCCATCATGCGCAAATTGCGCTTTATTGAGACGACGGTACCAAAGAACATGGGTGTTAAAATCTGACGCGTTTCATGAAGCTGCCATTATCATCTCATAATTAATTGTCAGTCTCTATATAGATATATTCTGTATAAAACATCACCATTAACATAGAGGATTGGATATCCCACTATCCTTTCTTAGTAAAACATCCAGGATCAAATCCCAACGCTAATAATCACACATAGCTCTAAACACAAGCTTCTTAAAGACAACGGTAAATAAATTGTCTGAACCTAAAAAAAAAGAAACTAATTAATATCTAGTATTAATAAAGACAAATTGCTAAGTAATTAATAACTAGATTTAATTAAGCGAATACGCTCCTCATTGTGAGAACGTTTTACATTGACATAATTGTATGATAAGCATTTATCTGACAGAAATGTGTTGAATATTAGCACAGTCTGTAAAGTTGCTTTATGTCGCGATATAAAGTCCCGGGTTTGAAACTCAGTGAGGTTACAAGTTTGAAGTATGTGCCAATTTATTTGTTGGATTTACCAATGTTTTCATGCCACTTTGATTATATCTGTTTTGGTATCTCATCCTAGTTTGACGGCTACAGCCGCCAGCATAGGAGCAGCAAGTGTTCCAAGTGCTGGTCTGGTGACTATGCTGTTGGTGTTGTCAGCTGTGGGATTACCAACTAAAGACATAACCATGATTGTCGCTGTTGACTGGCTACTGTAAGTACCTTCAACTAAAGATATTACCATAACTGCCGCTGTTGACTTGATATTATACATCTTTATCGTTAATTGTTGTTCTTGCTTTCCAAGGAATTAACTGATTTTTGTTGTTTTTTTTAAATTTAGAGACCGCCTTCGAACTTCCATCAATGTTCTTGGAGATGCCTTTGGTGCTGGAATAGTCCATCATCTATCCAAAGCTGAGTTGGACAAAATCGACGCTGAACACGCTCGGATAGAAATGGAAATGGCAGAGAGAAGGTTATCTGGTCCCGCTAGGAGGAGTGTCATTCGCCAAGGAAGTCTGGAGAAAACTAACAGCAAAATGAATAATCCAGGTGGCAGCACAAGCGAGTGTGTAGATAACAATGAAACTCAGATTTAAAGATGCTATATGAAAAATAACATTATTCAACAATTTAAACAAGCAAGAAGGAAGTTAGTTTGTAAATTAACCAAGTATGACGTTTTTATCGTCCCTGTTCCATGCGTTAAAACTTTCAAATAGCTGGCTATTTTATCTTTTCAAAATATTTTGTTATTGAAAGGAACCCTCAGAGGATATTATAGATACTTCTGCATAATAAATGTATAATTCGAGATATAGCATTTTTGTCGTTAAAGTTTAGAATAAAAAGCACAGGAGGATATTTAATATTTGTCATAACCGTGTAAGAATTGTTGTGTTTTACAAAGGAACTACCTGGGATTGTACCTCCAGTAACATCAGGATATGTTGTAAACATCAAATAACAATTATTCAGAAAAACAAAAGAACGTTATTAAAACCAGCAGTTCACGTAGGTATTCCCATAACTTTATATAAAACGCACAAGCTTTTGAAATAACAAAATTTGAATTTTTTCTTGCTATACGTACTTCTTTGGTAAATTTATAAAACGAGAATGCCACAATTTTTAAAATTCAGAATGATAAAAGCACTAATATACTTTTATACACACTCCTTGATTTCCCGTATTAATAATTTTCTGCTTTTTCCAGCGTTATCAGTAATACCTTTAACCACTGTACTTATTGAATGAGTTTTTATTGTTTTTTGTCTGGTACTTAAGTGTGCTAACCAAGAAAGTAGTTCGTGTGAGTACACCGGTGAAACGTTACTTTGCATTAGGTAAGTGAGTTCGAAGTCTCTAAATCAGAGTAATCATTTGTAGCATATCGGTTTTAACATATTTCTACACAGTTTGTATGCAGTTTTACGCTTGAAACCGGGTTTCAATACCTTTTGTGAGAAGAGTACAGGCAGCCTCTTGTTGTTAACTAAAAACAAACACTGTGACCTAATAAGGTAAAATCAAACCTAGTAAGTTATTTCAAGAGTTATAATTTAACTATTCTTTGCTCAGAGTTTCACTGTTACTTTATAAAGTAAAGGCATTCCTAGTTAATATTTTTCTCGCGTTTAAGAATTCCTTACTTAGAGTTTCACTGTGACTTAATAAGGTAAAATTATCCCGAACTAATATTTTTCCTCAAGTTTAAGTATTCCTTGCTCAGAGTTTCATTGTGACTTAATAAGTCAAAAGCACTTCTAGCTAATATTTTTTCTCACATTTTATTATTTTTTACTCAGAGTTTCACTGTGACTTTAAGGATTGTGATGTCTTGCAGCAACTTCAATAACTTTTCTTTTATGAAAAAGTATTGTGATGTAGACCACATCAAAAATGGTGTTTTTCAATGGCAAGTCTAATAACATGTTTGGACTAGTCCTAACATAAAAACTTGGTTCTCATGTTTTCTCCAATGTAAACGCATTCATTAATTAGCCAGGTGAGATCCATTTGGTTTTCACTGCTGAATTCTACGAGACTGGTTTCCCGTGTAAGGGCGTGGTTGAACTTTAACTAGTAGCGAAAAGCATTTAGCACTGTAATCTGTAGGCTGTAAGTATATTACAAAATGTTCAGCACACTCTAGGCTGTAAGTGTATTACAAAATTGAAAGTCAGTCTCATACCACTGAAAATGAATAGTGTATTGCTGCTGATTGGTTGCTTTCTCTGTAGTCAATATTTCAAAATTAGGGACAACAGCAGATAATCTGAGAATTTTTGTCATGAATACAAATTGGTAAAACTTGGTTTGATCTACAATTACAATATGTATTAAAATATGCAAGTCAAATTATGTTCATTGACTTAATTTAACTTTACTAACGAACATAAGCATATACTATGGATATATCATAAATTAAATCATATGAACCAACAACAACATATAATCTTACTTAGCGAACTACACCTGGTGTTCGTTTAAACTATGTAAAGATAAAATTAATCCTTATAACAGTTCTTAACAGACTTAACATAAAGATTGGCCCAGGAAGGTCAGATGCTTAAGGCACTTGATTCGTACTCTGAGGGTCGCAGATTCGAATCCTCGTCACACTAAACATGTTTGCCATTTCAGTAAGAGGGCGTTAAAATCTAACAGTCAGTCCCACTATTTGTTGGTGAAAGAGCAGTCCAAGAGTTGGCGGTAGGTGGTGATAACTAGCTGCCTTCCCCCTAGTCTTACACTGCTAAATTTGTGACGGCTAGCACAGATAGCCCTCGTATAGCTTTGCGTGAAATTTAAAACAACCAACTAACCTTGACTGTAATAACCAACGAACGTTGGATAATACAAATAACGTATAAAAACGCCCAAGTTAAGATTGCTAGTTTCTGTTTTACATTGTTTGTTCAGTTATACAGAAAGTATATTTATAGATTATTTTACAGACGTGCATTAAACCTTACAACACATCAATAGCTACCTAAGGTCAAGTTATTAATATTTGTAAAAGGCATTTAACTAGGCGAACCAATCCAGGATATGGTTGTGATATGCTGAATTTGAATGAACAACAAATTCTGATCTGAATATAAGAAGAATGTATTTTTAATTCTAAATTATCATTGTTACATAATGTTCAATTAAGTATTCACATTACTTCAATACGATTGGTGTTGTCCGTTTAAAAGTGGACGGAAACCACTTTCTAACATTTATATGGTATACTGTTTGAGGAAGAGAAACCTCGTATACTATCGTTGTTATTAAATCTCTAAAACAAGCTGTTGACGTATTAATCATTTAAAACACATCGTTGTGCCGTGTTTTATTGTATATTTCATATAGTATAAAAATGGTTATATTAATGTTCAAGCTATTGCACGTTTATAATCATGTCTAATACAAGTTCTAAGTCAGTGTGATTGAAAATCAATTTCAAATAGTGAATGTATCTAAAGTAAGTGTAGATTGTGTAGCTCATGTTTGTTACTGGTCGACTGGTCGCTTTGTTTCTTACACGTGTAAATTTATTCTGATAATTTACTCGGATGTGAACCTATATCAAATGGATGTGTCGTTCTCTACATTAATGTACTTGTGCCATAACAGGTACAATTACCGTATCTTTCTTAAGATGAAGAAGTGAATTACACCTTATATAATTCATGACATAAAATTCATTGGCTACGATTTGATCCACGCTTGCTAAACGAATGTTTCATCAACAGACATAGCTATCAGCACCGCTTTGCAAGGCATATTTAACTACCGCATTCTTCCTGTCCCGGATATAACACTTTGGGGGCGTGGGACGGCCCCACCTCAGTGATCAGTGTGGTAAGTTTAATTTTTCATGCTATTTATTTCCTTGCCACGTGTTAGACCTGTTCCATTCCAGAAGTGTGAAGTACCAAATGACGTAAACAGCTCACTAGCTATAACCGCTAATAATAGATTTATAATTACTATGGCTACTTCGTATTACTATGTTTTCTAGCTCAGTAACAGCGAGTAATTGAAAGTCTTCGTTTTTGGTTAGCTGCACATTCTGTGATTTTATTTTTTCAAGTAGTCATTAGCGAAGTGGTTGTTAGATTACCTTATAAACACTGTTGTACGTAGTATGCAATTGTTTAGGTTTTCAACCAATGTTACATTTTATTCAACAGCTTTCATAGCTGTGATTAAAATACGTGTATATAGATATATACACACCTGAAACTGATAACTTGAAACTGAAAGTGTACTTTAACCCCAGAAGTTAATTTAATGCAAGTTTCAGCTGTAGTTTGATGTTTTAACACTTATTAAATTTCATATTAAATATGTTATAAGAAATGTAATTCAACAAATGTTAACGTATGACAGAATACAATTTACAAATAACACTGTTCACGAGTGGTTACTTTAGGTCTAATAATTACATTAATTTCTACCTGTTTACGATAAACATTATGATATAATGAAATGAGACATTTGTTGCTATACTTTTTCCTCTATTGTCTACTTTTTACATTATTTAGAGAGAAAGTTTCCTTTGTGAAAATATTGTTTTCATTGAAATCATGAAAATGAAATTGATTACTGTTTAGATAATTTAAATGTAACGTTTTGACTTGTCTACTAATTTAGTAACAAAACATCCACAAAGAAAGTGGCTGTTTAGAATATTATTAAAGAAGTATGTATAAAATCACTAAAAAAATAAACATATCGGGGTTATATTTTTTATGTTTAATTATCGACTGAGGTGTAGACAAGAGGAGAAAATAGTTGTACCAATTTACGTTTATTTAAAATTAATATATGTCTCTGCCAACAATAAACTTATCTGATCCAAGTAAGAAATGGACTAAAAGTATTGTTCTAGGAAGCTTGGAGGTTATCTATTTACTTTTCAACATGTCTGGGTGTGTAAAACCCAAACCAAAATTACGATACAACATGATCTCAGTGAGTTTCTTTTTTTTATTCGTTTTTGTAACAGAATGTTTTAGTAATTTATTTGTAAAGTATGTATGATTAGTAAAATAAACGTTATTTGAGCAGTATGTGTCACTACGATAAAAGATAAAGCATACATAAGCATTCGTCTTACTATCAGATTACTCTAAATATAATAAAGCATATAAACTTTATCACCAGTAGATGTCGCTAACTGAAATAATAAGCAAACCAAAACACGCACTGTAGTATCCTATTGCCAAAATACCATTGTAAGTACGCACAACTTACGAGGCAAAGAAATTCATTCAAATAACTACAAAAACTACGATAACTGATCGTTAAATACAGATGTGGATCTCATAAATATCACTTACTCCCAAGAAATTATCTTCAAAAGCATTCGTCATGATTCTAACACTTCAACGGAGAAAAATATAATCCTGATATCATTATTAATATAAAGACAGTTGAAGTCGACAATATTCATATTTGGTTAGTTTTTCTTATCCAACAATGTTTCATTTATATGAAAATTTCTCGCTTCGTTCTCTATCGAGAAGATTAGATGCACCGTTATATGTGGCTCATGACATTCGTCAAGCACATGATTCATCATTTAATTTGCATGCATGTTATTTAATGTGTGTGCCAGTCCGCCTAATGGTTAAAACTATACACTTAAACTTAAATCTGAGACACCCAAGTTCATATATCATCGCGCCCCAGTGGCTCAGCGGTTTGTCTGCGGACTTACACGCTAAAATCCGGGTTTCGATACCCGTGGTGGGCAGAGCGCAGATAGCCCATTGTGTAGCTTTGTGCTTAATTCAAAACAACAACAACAACATCATTTATCATCTTAAATATTTTTAACACAGAGGTTATATATTATGGAGTGCACGTGACGACATATTCAAGGTTCTTGAGCCACGTATTAGAAGTAAAAACAAACACTGCTTTGATATTTTTATTAAATTAAGAGAAGAGGTAAAAAGAGAACTAAATGCCACTAGCTTTACAGCTGGGAAAAGGCCTTGAAAACGGTAAAAAATTAGTGCTAATACTCTTTTAGTGTATGATGCCTGATCTCGATATGTAATCCGTATAGCGTTTTTCTGAAACAACAACAGTAAAATACATAAATACATCATGAACTGGGATTCTCCATACTTAGACCATTTATTTGTAGTTAGTTTTGCTCATTGAACATAATGTTAGTTTCAGTGGTAGTGAAATATATAATTTCATGTCACCGGTTCTAGCCAACATTTTTATGACACATTAAATCACAAGCGATCAATTCAGCCTTACACCCACCACTATACTGGTACAGGTATCTTGATGATACAATTGCTGGATTCACATCTTCAGAGCACAGTTTTTTCAATCACGTTAACTTAATTCACCCCAACATTAAGTTCACCTGTGAACTGGAAGAAAAACTAACCAAACAGCATTTCTTAACCTCGAGATAATATAAAACCGACACACAATTCAAAACAGAAATCCATAGAAAAATCACCAATACTGAATTATACATTCCCTGGGACTCAGCACATGAAACAAAAAAACTCAACATATTAAGAAACCAAATAAACACAGCCACAAATTTATGTTCATCTGAAAAATTAACGATTAAATCAACAAAATAAAACAGCACTTCATCAACATCAACAATTTTCTTCAAAAAACCGTGGAAAAAATTATACACACACGGCTAGACCAACAACAAACAAACAACAATAAATCTCAAGATACAACAAACTACAAAACCTTGTACTGCTGTATACCATATGTTCTGGACATTAGCGAAAAATTAACCAACATTTGGAAAAAACTTATAACAAAACATAATATTCCAATAAACACCAGATTTATTCAAAAACCAGGTACAAAACTAAAGTCCATACTGTGTAAAAACTACACCGACAAACACAACATTACCATTATTTATAAAATGTAACAACTTCCACAACGTCTATATTTGATAAACTCGAACCCGTTTACACTTTCGTTTCTAAGAAATGGTTAGATGCAAACTCCTTCTTTATTAACCTGAAGATGACCTAAGAAGATCAAGACGTTGTTCTGTATTTTATTTAAATTAATGTCTTAATACCTATACGAGCCGTCTTAAGGATAACGAAGAGAGTGTTGAAAAATAGCTATGAGCCTAACAGCTAGATCAACTCTTCTAACATTAATTAAAATAGCACGTAAGGAAAAGAATAGTTCATAGGAATGTTATATGATGCGCACTTCAGCCTATTAAACTCTGTAGTTTTAAGTATGAAATTATGAAATTCGATTTTTATAGCGAAAAAATATTCTATTCTATTCTAAAGTTGAAAAACTAGTCTAAATGCAATTTGTGGATATCTTTTTTAAAAAGTTTACGAAAGTGATTTGTTTTAAGAACAAAGCCTCATTGCGCTATCCGCTGCACTCAGCGCAGTGAATAAAACCCACCATTTTAACGCTAGAATGTTGTAAACATATTGATCTCCCACTGGGACGGTCCTGTTATCCTCCTATCATTTTGATTATATACATTCGCATTAAATAAAAATGCAATTCCTCTATGCATCTATGTATGTGACTGAACTAATGAATACAATCTTTTGTACTAAACAAAATATTAATGCCTCAGGATGTGAACCAGATTTATAAAAGATAGAGGTATCTCTTGAATAATATTCCAAACATAAATCCATAAAGAAGTTTTACACTTTGGGTATTCAAGATTTCAACAATTATAAGAATAACTGTGGAATGTACAACAACCATTTCTTTACAACATAACACAGTTTTAAGTAATAGTCCTCTCACAACAACAGTACGAGTTTCTTTAGGACTGTACGTGATAGTTTGGTTATAGCTCTGTTGATGTAATACCAAAAAAAATATTAAATTCTTAAAAACTGTCATTTTTCCATTAAAGGGTAGTACTTTTAAAACACATAAGAACATTGCACTTTACAAGTAAACTTTTCTAAAAATTTTGACTTTATAATTGAAGCATTTTGATGCAATGATATGTGTAGGACTATGAAAAGTAGAATCAGAACATTTTCTCCCATCAGCATTTGTCAGATAATTTTTTAAAATAAAATGTTCACTTTCTTCTTATTTTTAAATGAGTACTAATGTAAGTAATTAACAACACAAACAGCCGCCAGTAAGGTACGTACAGCCACCATATGTTATTATTAGTCCAGATAATTTTTTGAAAACTTGATTTGGAAAATTTAAGTTTACGTATTCTGATACAAAACGTCAAATGAGTATTTCTTCTTATCCATACAACACTCGAAAAAAAAAAATCTTCAGCCCTTACACTGTTGATACAAAAACAGAAGAAATGACTGATTTTTTCAATAGTAGATGCTTGTTTGTTTGTTTTGTTTTTGAATTTCGCACAAATCTACTCGAAAGCTATCTGTGCTAGCCGTCCCTAATTTAGCAGTGAAAGACTAGAGGGAAAGCAGCTAGTCATCACCAACCACTGCCAACTCTTGGGCTACTCTTTTACCAACGAATAGTGGGATTGACCTTCATTTTATAACGCCCCCACGGCTGAAAGGGCGAGCATGTTTGGCGCGAACCCCCGACCCCCAGATTACGAAGCGAACGTCTTAACGCGATAGGCCATGCCGGGCCTCAATAGTAGATGCTAACACGATTCTTTAGCCCCCCCCCAGTGTCTCAGCAGTATGTCTGCGGACTTACACGCTAAAATCCAGGTTTCGATACCCGTGGTGGGCAGAGCACAGATAGCCTATTGTGTAGCTTTAGCTTAATTCAAAACAACAACAACAACCAATTCTTTAATATTCAGTGTGTCTCGAAGGCAGTTAAGAAACTTTGTGAATTATCCTTTTGGTGAAGAAGTACATTCATCCAATCCAGACATATCTTCACATTAACATAACAGCCAATAACGTAACCAAAATGAATTACAAAATTCTCACCAAAGGTTCAACAACCCTATGATTTTTCACCAAAAATCTAACAATCAACATGGTTCTTTACCAACAATTCAAGAACTCACATGGTTTTTAACCAAAGATTTGACAATCCACGTGGTTCTTAGTGACTAACATTTAATAACCTACAGATACGATACCACTATTTGCAAACTTATGGTACACGGTGCTTTAACACGACTGTTTTGCCGATACTTTCCAGAGTCCAGAAAACAAATGTTGTCCTGATGTCTCACACTTATCTGTATATACAGGGTGTCCCAGAAGTCGCGCACCATATAAATTTTTATGTTAATACATATGAATAACAGTTTTATTGATAATAATCATAACAGATGCTCAAACTGTTCACCCTCTCATCGGTTGCACTCCTTCTTCGTCCACATCTCTCACGGTCAGCAACTGAGCCAGTTTCTTGGAAACGTTTAATTAAACGACAGACAGTAGTATGGCTCAATGGCTTTTCTCGCTCAGGATGAGTAAGGTTGAATTCTTCAGCTACAGAGCGGTATGTAGTACCATTTATTCCAAACATAAACACCAATGTAACTCTTTCTTGTATTGTTAGTTTTTCACCCATATTTGGAACATAAAAAACAAATCATTATTATATGTACGTATGGTGCGCGACTTCTGGGACACCCTGTATATAGCCATTGTGTCTCAGCCAATAAGTAGCTCTTTAAAAAGAAAACAGAGCACGACTCACGCGTGGGTAAACATGTTAACATCTAGTAACAATACCCAGTACTCGCTTGACGCCCAACTTTGTGAATGACCCAGATTCATCACTTGATAAAGAATACTACCTTAATACGAGGATTTGAATACCATTACGGTTAATACAATTCTTTTGCAGTACATTGTACAGCCTCGTGTATCGCATTATACGAAAATTTTTGGACTGCTGTTTACAGGACTAACGTCAGCTTGGGAATAGAACCTGTAAACGTTTTAGCTACAATAAAAAACAAAACGAAGCCATCATGTGGATTTTACGTCAGCAGTCGAAAACATGACAGTGTTTCACTGTATTGGGTCTCAAATATGGATCTTGAAACAAACTAGAACATCGTTAAAACAGACCAGTCTATAAACTGGGCACGTTTCTCGCAAAAAGTCTTCCTGTCGTTTTAAGAAACATATACTTTACCATTTTGTAGAAATGTTTTTCTAAAGGATTCTAAGGAAACTGTTGAAACTAACACTATGAAATGTAAATCAGGTGGCAATATTTTAATTTATCACAGATTCTAGTGATGTAGTGACTTCTTTTTTTTTACTCATATTTTTGAGCTCTGTGTATTATATAATTGTAATTAAAAATAAAAAAAGCTTTTCAAAAATCTTATGTGTTACTGGTATATTTCACTTGGGATGAAAAATTATGAACAAAAGTCAGGGATTTTTAAGTTTCAGTCAACAGTAGTGTGTTGTAAGTAGGCTTTTGAGTTTGAATCGACTAACCTTCATTTAGACCAACGTTAACCCACTATATTATAAGCTTGACATTCCACTAGAAAGAACATAAAATTTTTACCTATTAATCAACAGTTATTCCGACGTAACAACAACAACTACAGATTGAGCTAAATATCATTGGAAAGATAATTTCCCTGTATTTGTTATCACAAAATAAATTTTAAAATTATTCGATTCGGCTGCTGTTCTGGTTTAAACCTGCCGTGCTGTGAGTCTTGCTCCTCTCTCTTGAAGTACTTCAAGTTTTCGAGCTGTATGTTGAGATCTATCATTGAAGTAACGATTTCATATAGTTTACTTGCCTGCCAAGCTTTACAACTGAAGTATTGTTTTCAAGTTGCTATTCTGTCTTGCACAATTATTTATTATCCGTAATTGAAATGTCATCGATCTTATTGTGCCGTATTACAAAACGTATTGTGGTAAAAAAAAATTGAAACACGAAATATTTTAGCCAGAAATTTAAAATCTATTAAATTTATGTATTTCGTTTCTTACTTATAGTTTTGGGTCCATGTGTATTTCTCTGACCAGTACTTCAGGAATAGGTGAATGTAAATCTTAAGTTTTTTTAATCACTTGTGGATTACAAGTTTTATTTTTAAAATCATAAATATATGCTTGCACTCAATTTTCACAATGTATTATATATGAATATTTATTTCTTTAAATATAAATCAATACACAAAATAGCCTAATCGATGATGTCTTTATGTCTTTACTAATAAAACTTAAAAGAGAAAACGTGACAGATGGGTGTGGCAGGAAGGATCTAATTATCTATTTGATAGTTCTATAACCAAACAAAATTGAAGGCTATAAAAATTATGGTTTGTTTGAACAACTATGATTTTATAGTTACTAATTTATGCTTAATTTCTCAATTGTTAGAAAGATGGTGAATAAAATGTAGAAGAGAAGATACCCAGAGGCAATGTGTCACGTGTGTCACACTAGAGAAAATTCAGTGTTTTAAAAATACTGCCTTATAGAAATAAGATCTTAAACCTTATATATTATTAAAATAAGGATTATTACCTAAAACGTTTATGCTATACTAATTGGCATAACATAAATAAAATGTAGTTTTATATAACTTTGCTAATGCCACGACCTGAATTTTGAACAATTGTGTTAGAATATAAAAGTTGTATTTACGCCACCAAGGACAGCATCATTTATGTAACCAACGCATCAGGGTATTATTGCACGCTCTGAGAACCTATTATTTGAGAAAAAAACATTTTAGAAACTTATTAGTGAAACTAATGCGAATATCAAACCAACAGCCCAAGAATTCTGGAAGAAATTTGAGATTATTTTTTATTATACTTTGCTAATTGGTTCTTCCTGAGATAAAGTTTTAAACCTCTTAATGAACAATGCTTGGACCAAAAATATCGTGATGCAGTGCATTCCTTTGAAAGATTCAATGACATATCATTTATATGTAATGAAGTAATGCAACTATCACAAAAAGTGATAGACATCGTTTCATAGGGACATCATAGAAGTAGAAAAAATGATGTTGTAGAGCCGTTGAAGCTACCTGGTATTCATCTAAACAATGAAGATCATCCTGAATTAGATAAACAGACTTTTGAAGAAGAAACTATGGGTGATGATAAGGAAGATTCTCTCCAACAAAGATGCTTCACAGTCCAAGAAAGTATGGGTGATGATAATGAAGATTATCTCGAACAAAGACACTTCACAGTCCAAGAAACTATGGGTGATGATAATGAAGATTCTTTCCAACAAAAATGCTTTACAATTCAAGAAACGATGGGTGATGATAATGAAGATTCTCTCGAATATAGATGCTTCACAGTCCAAGAAACTATGGGTGATGATAATGAAGATTCTTTCCAACAAAAATGCTTCACAGTCCAAGTGCTAAGAGATATGTTTGAGCATATCAAAGACGCAATTAATATTATTTAGAAACGTGGCACCCTTTTGAATTGTTCTGTAAAGTTGATACAGATTGTTATAGGTTTTCTGCCATGGTTCCGCGAAGTTTTATAGGCACAATTACAAGTCGGACAACAGAAAACCCTGGGCTCTTTATTAAAAAAAAACACTCAAAGAACCAAAAGCAGGCCCTTCTGGCACCCAAGTGTTTTGCAAATAAAACTGTTGTTTAAAGGTCTTTGAACTTAAAATTAGTTATAAATATGTGTACACTATGAGTTTTATTGTTTAGTATTGTACGGGTACTATACATGTACAGTGCGCATTTTGATTGCTAGTTGTAAAACAGAACATTTTCTTAAGTTATTTTTCCTGTTCAATACAACATTTCATTATTTCTTATAGGAGAACTTGCTCTGCTTTGGATCACATAGAGAGTTTTTACACTCTTACGGTCCCTATTCTTTCCTCATTTCCCATTATTCTTATGGGGGAAGTTCTTTGTCATTCATCGTTTCGTTATAAGTTTCAACTTACTGGTCCTTAAAGCCAACACATAACGAGGATCGCCTGTATCTGATTAAATTCTGTGTTTACATTAGACTTGCAGTCGGTATTGTCTACAGTGAGTTATCC
The DNA here is from genome assembly GCA_011833715.1 of Carcinoscorpius rotundicauda. NCBI lineage: Eukaryota > Metazoa > Arthropoda > Merostomata > Xiphosura > Limulidae > Carcinoscorpius > Carcinoscorpius rotundicauda. The sequence continues at coordinate 58,892,621 of CM022395.1, forward strand.
AATAAAACTTTTCTTATTGTGTTGGTATTTTTGCAGCTGAGGTTAAAGTAACACTCCCAAGTTGTGTGTGAATGCGTGTGAGTGGATACGTGGTCACGTTCTGTGTGTGTGTTTTTCTTATAGCAACGCCACATCGGGCTATCTGCTGAGCTCTCCGAGGGAAATCGAACCCTTAATTTTGGCGTTGTAAAACCGTAGACTTACTACTGAACTAGCGGGGGCCTGATCATATTCACATGCGTTGAATATATCTGGATTTGTAGCTGAATTTAAAGACAAATTTCCATGTTTTCTATGAATTTGTGCTTTAGTAGCCGAAACAAGGATCGCATTCCTGTGCTCTGTGCGGATGTGAAAGTGAGGTTTATAATTTCCACACATCATTGTTGTTACAAAAATAAGATATGAACTTTATTTTCATCCTGATTATCCAGGAAAATTCTTCAAAAGCAATAGAAAAGATATGAATATAACTTAGGATCTGTCCTAGGGTATATTATTACATGGGTAAAGTATGACCTAAGTCGCACTATTTTGAAAAATACTGTAACAGAGTAAATACGCTCATGATATGGTAGTTAAACTTCATACTGACACGGAAAAAAATTGTATAAACTTGAGTTAGATGTACCTTTTTAACATGAAATACCATAAGAAGAGCATTTGTGATATTCCATCACGTGATAAAAGTACTGTTGATGTTCTATTATATGACAATAATATGACAACAGTGCATATAATATTCCATCATATGACAAGAGTACTTGTGATGTTTCATTATTATGAAGGCAGTAATTAAACTACCGATGGCTTAAAAAATATTTTATTTATTTATATTAGAATTACATAATACAGTCAACAGGCAAATGAAGTTTTATAACTGTTATGGTTACTAATTTACACGCTCACCAAAATATAATTATTACTTACTTACTTTAATTATAATATACATATTTATAACTTATTTATATCCTACGTTTCGGTGGCTAATATTCTGCTGTTTTAAGTTTAAGTCCTGTGTCTGTGGTTGTAGTAGCCAGTATGTAATCCCGGATATTCTTAATATAGAGGTTGGTGCGATGTCTCATTTGATTGAGGTGTCTCCATTCACATTTGGTGTATTAGGTGCGCACCATATTTTATCATTAGTACTTAATGCGTTCATTGTAATGATTATAGGTATGTGACACACTACATAATTTGAGTAAAAGCTCCAAGAAAAAAATATCCAATAAATTGATTTGTAATGAAGCATAAGGATACATACTGGGATACGGGTGCTATGCCAATCACCATTGTCAAAAACCGATTTTTTGTCGTTGTAAGACATGAAGGCGAGGCATGACCAGGTGGCTAAGGTACTCGACTCGTAATCTAAGGGTCCCGAGCTCGAATCTTTGTCACACCAAACTTGTTTGTCCTTTCAGTCTTGGGGATGTTATAAAGTCACGGTCAGTCATACTATTCGTTGGTAAAAGAGTAGCCCAATAGTTGGCAGTGAGTGGTGATGACTAGCTGCCTTCCATCTAGTCTTGCATTGCTAAATTAAGGAAGGCTAGTGTATACAGTCCTTGTGTAGCTTTTCGCGAAAATTCAAAACAAACAAGCACTTATAAGCCATGAAACATATCGCTCAGGCACTAGTGGGTAAGAAGTTAAAAATCTTGGAAACAAGCGCATGGATAATTATTTTACTTCAGACTTTTTGAAATCTGTGACCAAAGTGATCTGCAAAATACTTCAGGCAATTATTTTTGAAAACAAATATGTATACATGACAAGTCATAAGTACCCCTCATTGTACGTATTTCTGTATGTATCTAATAACAAAACTCATGATTAAAGCGTTATTTGTCAAGAAACGTTGCAGTAATAGAGTTAATGAGTTATCCCGTTTGGACACTACGTTACAATATGAACTCTGAAGATACTTTAACATTACAAACTTATTTATACGGTAAATATACGATTATTATATTTATTTATTTTTGGTATAATAGTTTGCAAAAGTAGCACTAAATCATACGGTGAACATTATTCTCTTCAGACAGTTTGCAAAAGTAGCACTAAATTATACGGTGAACATTATTCTCTTCAGACAATTATACAAGGGCAAATGAAGTATGTTTCGTTCATTCGTTCTCCAAAAAACATTACGACGATTGTCCATACAGGGATCTTTAGTTTTATTATATATGAAACCTTGGCTTTTGATCTGATTGATCTGAACATTTTTGAAAATATTAGTAACAGCTATCCATTTTATCAATTGGTAGAAATATAAAGCCACTTGTGCATTCAGCAGTCAAAAGAATTAAACACTGTCAACTGTTGTATTTATCCGAATTCTACAAGAAATGAGAAGGAACCTAAATACATGAATGTCTGCGGACTTACAATGATGTAAATTGAATTTCGAAACCCGTAGTGGTCAGTGCACAGATAGCTCATTGAGTAGTTTTGTGCTTACACTATAAAGAACAACAACAATACATGGAGACTACAGTGGATAGATAAATATATAAACAAACAGAAAAATAGAGGGGTATTAGATATTAAGTGATTTTCTAGAAGTACTGTACATTAGCTTTAGTCAATAAGAACACTTGGAAGTATTATTAGCAAACTCTGTTCTTTAAGATTCGTTTGTTTGTTTTAGCACAAAAATGCACATTGGGCTGTCTGCTCTGTGTGCACTGTCATCCACAATTTTTTATTATAGATTTTTATTAATATAGATTAGTTGGTTGGTTGTTTAGAATTAAGCACAAAGCTGCACAATGGGCTATCTGTGCTCTGCCCACCACGGGTATCGAAACCCGGATTTTAGCGTGTAAGTCCGCAGACATACCGCTGAACCACTGGGGGGGCATTAATATAGATAACTAGAAAATTATCATACTTCAAGGAACGATTAAGAAAAGACGGGGATGGCGTGGATAAAGTTTCAATATATACTTTAATAATGGAGTATTCTGTGGATGGCTGAGTAAGAAAAAATAGTATTTGTTCGTTTCATACTAATAGTTAGTAACCTAGACATTTTATAAAATGTTACATGTTATTGTTACATTGTTTGTAAAGGTATGTGAAAATTAAAAGTGTGAAATACTGACACCAAGAGATAATATTTCCAACCCAGACTACATTGTTGTACTAACCTGTTCCAGTGTTTCATATTTCTGTGCTATTATCTCTTCACAACCGGATGCAACTCGTGAATAGTAGACATAGATGCAAGAAACAATGAGCTTCTGCACTCCTATTCGTTCAGCCCCCCCCCCAGTGGCTCAGCGGTATGTCTGCGGACTTATACGCTAAAATCCGGGTTTCGATACCCGTGGTGGGCAGAGCACAGATAGCCCATTGTGTAGCTTTGTGCTTAATTCTAAAAAACAAACAAACAAACTATTCGATTATAATTTCACCTTTTTTTTTCCTTCTACATATGGGGATTGAGACAACAGATGACGTCATATAAACAAAGTCTCTGGTACTGTGTGGTTTTTCTTTAACGTATATTTCAATTATGAAGATAAATTTTACCACATTATAGTTATTTTATTATTTGTCTTTTATTGATGTAAAACGTTTTTTACTTTACTACTTCGTAAGTCTCACACTTAATTTACATTTATATATTAACTGTACTCAGTTAAAGTTCAGTGAACTTCAGTATGTCAAATAGTTTAACTATTTCTTTAGTAAGATAATTAGACTTAAAGTCATATACGCTACTGGCACAATATCACTGCATTTCTAGCAGGCTTGGAGATTTTAAAAAAGGAGGATTTAACGGACCACTTAAGATGTTACTTACAGAGCTGCAGTACTGTGTGCATTGGTGTGGAAAAAGGAAAGTGGGTTCGCTTCTTTTCGATCTAGACCATTTCATTCCAACATTACATTCATAACTTTGTGTATTTTTACTCTTGACGTTCGTTCCTGACCTAATGTATTTCCACTTTCAACTTTTTGTTTCTGTCCTAGCTTCTTTCTAGGCTTACATTGCATTCCTGACTTTGTATCTTTTCATCTCGAGATCGCACCCTTGTTTTAATGTTTTCCTACCCTACATACCTGAATAATGTTTTCCTACACTACATACCTGAACGAATGTATTTCCTTTGTTTTCTTTCACATCAAATTTTTCATTCTTTGTTTCAGATTTCTCTTCCATGAAGGCTCTACATAACCATGTGGGTTAAGGCGTTCGATTCGCAATCTGAGAGTTGTGGGTTCGAATTCCCGTCGCACCAAATATGCTCGCCTTTTCAGCCGTGAGGGCGTTATAATGTTACGGTCAATCCCATTATTTGTTGGTAAATACAGCTCTCATGTAGCTTTGCGCGAAATTCAAAAAAACAACACAAAAAAGTCTTCCATAAATCAACTGCTCGATTCATCATAGCAACTTCCAGATTAATTGATGGGTAAAAGAACAGAACGGTTTCTATAAACTTTCATCAGATTTAGCTGTTTAATATTTGGTTCTCATTAGCATTAATTTCAAAGTAAAAAAAAATGTGAACAATTATAATTCAAATTAAACTAATATAAACTATTTTGTACAGAACTATTCGTTATTAATAGTTTACTTAGGTTTGTTAATTCTAGAGTAAAACCACATTGCACCATCTGCTACGTCTGCTGCGGGGTATCGAGCCTAGAATTTTAGAGTTATAAGTCCCTAAGCTTGCTGCTCTCCCATTTGTAGACTAACAGTCAGCCGTACGTGTGAAATTAAATTTTAGTTAAATACTACATCGCTTTGTGTGTTGGAGTTGACATTAAAGGGAAGTTAAAGTAATGATAATTTATCATGAGAGAAATGTCGATACACAAGTCACTATCAAAAATACACATAAAGAAACGTCGATAGACAAGCCATTATCATGTGTACAGATAAAGGAACGTCGGTACACAAGCCAATGTCATGTGCAAAAACACACAATCAAATGTCAGTAACACAAGTTTAATTTGATCACACACATAACTTAAATGTTGTGATGAATAACACAGTTACCATGCGCTCACGCTCTATGCAATGATATATATTCCTTGGTTATTAATCAACCAATAGTTTCTTATTGACAGATAAAGATGTTAGACACGCTTTCAGAAACGTGCACATCGGGGACATCTTCCTTGTAAGCTTGCACGCTCTACTTATGATAATCGTTATACAAGAAACGTGGAAGAAATTTGCTTTGCTTTTCTATTTCATGGAACAAAAATGTATCTATCTGTAGATTTATAACAAAAATGTTAAACGCGAACAAAGACCGTTTGTTTCTTGTTAAACATAGAGCTCTTCACCATAATATCGAAATTCGGTTTTTACTAGTACAAGCTCATAGATTCATCACTAATCCACCAGGTGGCCATGCACAAATAACAAATTCATGTTTTTCTTATTTTAGACGAGAAAACATTCAGCACGTTGATTAACGAACTAATAACCCGAAACGTGAATTGTTTGTTTTGGAATTTCGCACAAAGCTACTCGAGGGCTATCTATGCTAGCCGTTCCTAATTTAGCAGTGTAAGACTAGAGGGAAGGCAGCTAGTCATCACCACCCACCGCCAACTCTTGGGCTACTCTTTTACCAACGAAAAGTGGGATTGACCGTTACATTATAACGCTCCCACGGCTGGGAGGAGGGAGCATGTTTACCGCGACCCTCAGATTACGAAGTGCACGCCTTAATGCGCTAGGCCATGCCGGGCCCCTCGAAACGTCAATAAAAGAATAAATTATACCGCCCAATATTTTAAGGGAGATTAATACTACGTGTTTAACTAATGATAAGGTAATTATGTACAAGTAAGCAGACACTTCCACCTGTTCTACTTGTGAGACCGTACCTCAGCTTTCCGGATCCTTTGTGTATATACAAAAATACTTTCTACGTCGTTTTAGAAGCTTGTTTGTTTTGAATTTTGCGCAAAACTAAACGAGAGCTTTGTGCATTAGCCATCCCTAATTTAGTATTATAAGACACCACCAACTCATTCTACCAACGAATAGTGGAATTTATCGTTGCAGTATGGCATCCCCACAGCTGAAAGGGTGAGCATGTTTGGGGGGATTGGGATTCGAAATCGTGACTCAGATCGCGAGTCGAGCGCACTAACCACTTGGTCATGCAGGACCATTTTAAAAGGACTATGTGCTTAATATTTAAATTTGTTTGTTAGTCAAAAGTGATATGAATTAATCATTAATACGTTATAAAAACGCGATATTTTAACCTGTAGAGTAGCCCAACATGGCCAGGTGGTTAAGGTACGCGATTCATAATCTGAGAGGAGACCCGGCATGGTCTAGTGTGTTAAGGTGTTCAAAGCGTAATCCAAGGATCGTGGGTTCGAATACCGGTCGTACCATACATTCTAGCCTTTTCAGCCATGGGGCGTTGTACGCGACGGTCAATCCCAATATTCGTTGGTAAAACAGTAATTCAAGATTTGGTCGTGGGTACTGATGGCTATCTGCCCTCTCTCTAGTCTTACTTTGCTAAATTAAGAACGGCTAGTGCAGATAGCTCTCGTGTGACTTTGCGCTAAGTTCAAAAACACTCAAATTTTAGAATTTTTTTATATTTGTTTTATATTCTACTACATAAATAATGGTTTGTTTGGGTTTTTGTGCAAAGCTATACAAAGCTTATCTGCATTATTTAGCAGTGATAAGCTAGAAGTGAGGCATGTGGTCACACCACCCACGGCTAACTGTTGGGCTAGTCTTTTATCAACGAATAGTGGGATTACCCGATACACTGTTATAATGTCTTCTTGGATGATAGGAGAAGAATATTTGGTCACCAGCAACCTGTTATGTTACTAATCGAACACCTTAACTATCAGGCTATGTTATGTGCTACGTATTTCGAAAGTGAGAGCTGCTATTTGTATTAGCTCACTTTTGCCTTGACAGTATATTATTATATACGATGGGCCATAGAGATCCTGTGTATTTTGATAGTACGTATAGATTAATTATACGATTTCATAAAGAATAAAGTTAATTTTGTCCACGAATAAAAGATAAAAAACAACAAAACTGAGTGAAAAATATCACATTAACGATAAATTAATACACGAGCTCTCTCTGGGTGTGATATTAGATTCGTTGTTTTGAAATGAAAGAATGTGATTTAGCATTTTTTAATCAATATATAGGTTCAAAAGTAAGAAAGGTTCGCATGACTCGTGGGGATATATCTCTTGTATCATGTCTGTAACGCCCACTGATATTAAATATCCAAACACCTCATATCGTGACATCATTTTGTATCTAAACTGAAGTCCAAGAATGTACACAGTTGCTGTTGTACATTTTATCCTATAGAATTAGAGCTTATAACCAAATAAGGCTGTAATTCTGTAAATTATCTTTGTGTGATATTCAATTTAATCTATCAGATAATATGATATAATGCACAAAGTATTTTAGAATTCACAAAATGTGTAAAAATATATTTCAGAAAACTAAACCTAATTAATTAGATTAACGTTATTTCAATGCGTTACATCTGATGTTAATTGTCAATGTAATAGAAGCAAAAAACGCAGCTTTATTAAGATTCTCTGACGGTTCTTCATACCGAAGATTTTTTCTTGTTTGTTTTGTTTGTTTGTTTTTTTGGGAATTCGCACAAAGCTACTCGAGGGCTATCTGTGCTAGCCGTCCCTAATTTTGCAGTGTAAGACTAGAGGGAAGGCAGCTAGTCATCACCACCCACCGCCAACTCTTGGGCTACTCTTTTACTAACGAATAGTGGGATTGACCGTCACGTTATACGCCCCCACGGCTGGGAGAGCGAGCATATTTTAGCGCGACCCGGGCGCGAACCCGCGAATTACGAGTGCACGCCTTAACGCGCTCGGCCATGCCAGGCCTGATTTTTTCTTACATGAATATAGTTTAGTTACAGCGAAATAGAAATTACTTAAGATTGTGAGTTTAATTTCATTAAATTTATGTAAGAAGTTTAGTACTTAAGAGACGAAACTTGATCAGTACTGTAACCCAAAAATCAAAATTCGGAATTTCGTTTTAATCTAGCACTATATGCTTGATGATTAAACTATAGTTGAGTGTATGAAGAGCGAAATCAATATTTTACTATTACCCAGTGATGTAATAATACCAGTGAATGTGGGTTTAATTTTTAAATTGTCTGTGTAAAATCTTCTAAGTTCATATAAAAACGTATATTTGTAAAGAGCGGATTAGGTGATAAGGTTAAGGATGCCGAATCAAGTTTCATTGTAGCTAGGTGGCCTCACTTTTCAGTTGCTTTTTAATTTCTTCTATATTTTATTGTTCACTGATGAACGATGTATAGCTGTCACCGAACTGTCCATTCATGTCTATTTGATGCTTAGCAAATCAGCAGCAGTTCTGAAAGATTGTAACACTAAATATTGAAAGTCCTTACATTTGGTGAGCATTTGCGTAGCTTTTCACTTAAGAACAAACAAGCAATCGTTACTGTTTACTTGTAAATGCACTGATATAATAACTAGTCGTTTACTATTTCGTCCAATATGTCTTAATCGTATCAACAATCACGCCTGCTGCCGAACTCCTAGATTAGGGACCACAGTTTCGTAAAGATTGTGATGCAAAAGAATCTCTTTTTAAATGTTTATTATATTTAATTTCGTCTGCTTTACTTTGACTGATATCTAAAAATTGTCTCTTTAATTCGTTTCTTTGAAAGAAATTCGTAGATTTAGCCTTTTGTCTTCAACTTAACAAAAATATTGGATTTTTTGTTGGAACGATTATAACAGCAAAGTCTAACAGAGATAAATATTTGTAAAACATGTAACATATGTTTGAGTTATTTAAGAAATAAACAAGGAAAAAATCTTAACCTTTATACTAAGGTTTTTGTGAGGGTTTGGCCACACCCTACAATTCACTGAGAACCTTGGATATCAAGGTGTCCGTCCCCATAACAATATTAAAATTTACCGTTGTTATTTCGACCTTAAAGAACAGGTTCGATGAATACGTTCACAGTTCACACTTGAGTCTGCCCAACAAACATCTTTCTATTGCAAGTGAAAACTCTGAGTTTCAGCAATAGAGAAATATCACAGTAAAATGTTTTATTTTTAATTTTAATATACGTTTTCTGCACGGTTTTCGAATGTTAAGTTAACAATAAGTAAACTTTATATTTCTCGTTTTGCATCACGGAGTCGTTGATGGAAAGGAATATGTTGTATGGTTATAATAAAGTAATTTATCAGTTAAAATATTGTTATAAATATTAACGGTTTAGGGCAGAAGAGGAAACATTGTAATCTATATTGTTCTGGGATATAAATTAACAGCAAACAAACAATATTATTGAAACGCTCTTTAAGTACAAACAAGAATAAGAACGGTTTTTACTATATCAGGTTAGATTCTCAATTGTTTGTCTCTACTGCTAGTAAGAATTATTTACTGGAAGAATGAATATTTTCTATACGTCACAGAAGATTTTACCAGTATTGTTTTTTGTGGTATTTTTGTGACATAACACAAGCTGTTGTTAGCCCTTTTAAAAATTCGCTGTTAAAAATGAAGATGGAACCTCTGAGATTGCTCTTCAAGATAAGAATTTTGTAAATATAAAAAGAGACATTTCTAAATGCTGGAAAAATCCCAAACATTGCAAAAGCTGATAAAGCACTCAACCGCTTGCTACAAATTTCGCTTTTGTGTTGCAGAGAAACCATAATACTTTTGCGTAACTCAAACTTCTGTAGCCTTTGGTCGACAGATTACATGGAGTATCTTTGAGAATTACAAAATGCTGGAAAGAAGATGAACTTAACATAAATATAAATTAAGAGTCCATGTTTGTAGCTCTCTATTTTAGGGGAAAAAATTACATACAGAAGACTTTAAGAGTAAGTGAACATAAATTAATTTATATATTTACAACTTTCATCACTTAGGTTTGGTTGTAGTTTTGCCCGAAGCTACACTGTATGCAATATCTGTTTTGCCCGCTACGGACATAGAAAAGTCTGATGTTGGCTGAGAGTTCACGGGGGAAATGTTTATACAACAAGCACAGGTCTCTCCCTGAGTTTAAGACTAAACATCTCTTTTTATCAATGTCTAATAGCTCAGCGAAGAAGAACTAGTTCATTTCCTGAAGCCTTTAAAGAATGTCACTAACTGCTGGGGGGTTGAGGAGGGATAGCTAGATCTGGAAGCAACTAGTGCATTACTTGATCTTGAGTTTGGAATGTGCCTAACGGTACTAAAAACATATGTGAGGACCAGCTTTTTAATTGGGAAACAGTTATGGCCAAGTTGTGATAGCATTTTACCAGCCTGTGTCACACTAAGTTATATTTCAGAATGGATTCAAGAGTGATTTCCTAGAGACTTTTTGCCACTTTAGCAGACCATCTGAACATTATTATCAGAATTTCAATAACAAATTTGTACAGGATATCAGAAAATAGCTTCTCGGTTATCACCAAGTTTGGATGGCAAGTGTTTACAGATGTAATGACTAGAACATCAACACTGCGTACAAGTAAAGCTGATCGCCAAGAGTTTGAAAACTCGACTAAACGTTTTGTGACTCCTACTTTCATTGTGATTGGAGTGTTGAAATGGAGTGAAAAGCCAGTGTGCTCTTAAAGTAGGTGAATTTTGGAAATAATGAATGGAGGAATAGTTTGTTTTGGTAATGGCAGCTTTATACCTGCTCTTTTCGTAATGGAAACTACACTGCAAGAGATTTTTCAAGATACATAGTAATCATATAGGATATGACTGCTGTGTGGTAATATGGACTGCAGTGATGTGGTTGGGTTCTAAAATCATTTTAGTATAACTTACTCAATGCTCTGAATGCAAATAAATCTGTATGGTGTTGTACACATGTAGCATTCGTGAGAGTTGAACAACAATAACACAGGGAATACAACAGTCAAAAAACATATAAATGAAGCTCTCCAGAAGCACAGCGGTATCTCTACAGAATAGTATTACTAAAAACCGGGTTTCGATACCAGTGGTGGGTAGAACAGTAAAACATTGTGTTGCTTTGTGCTTCACTTCAAACAGAATAAATAAATGAAAATATAGGTTTTGATGTTGTTTCGAATTAAACACAAAGCTACACAATGGGCTATCTGTGCTCTGCCCACCACGGGTATCGAAACCCGGTTTTTAGCCTTGTAAATTCGCAGACATACCGCTAAGCCACTGGGGGGCAAAAGTTTTGAACTGAGCGTTAAAAATTAAGTTAAAAGTAGACTGCTGATATTAACATTTGAAAATGTTTTCAGTTTACATTTAGATATTCAACAAATAGTATATTTCATACGATGACATAAGAGTGATGAGTGAGCTCACACTGTGTGTCAAGCAGAACATAATTTGACCTAGTGCAGAACGTTTTTGAATGGATGATGTCACAATGTACATGAGCAGTTAAAGTAAGGTGAAATAGCAGAAAGTAGCTTAAATTTCATAACAAATTAAAATTTAATGTTATACATGATTATGGTTGAATATTTTTAATTGTACAGATTGCAATGTTTCGAAAGTACAGAAGTTTACTGAATATGTTATTAATATTGTTTCATTACATGTTACAGTTGGAAACGGTTAATAGTGCACACTGTGAGTGTTCAACCAGAAGCAGGGAGTAATATCCAAAATACCGTTTTTTGTAAGTCACCTCTGACCTATACTTAATTTGTTACTAAAAGGTGTCTAACAGAATTGTTTGTTTGTTTTGAACTTTTGCGCAAAGATACACAAGGTTTATCTGCGCAAGTCGTCCCTAATTTAGTAGTGTAAAACTAGAGGGAAGCCAACTGTTGGGCTAACCTTTTACCAATGAATGGTAGAATTGACCATCATATTGTAACGTCCCCACGGCTGAAAGGACGAACATCTTTGATGTAATTGGGATTCAAGCCCGAGACTCCCAGATTTCGAGTCGAGCGCTTTAACTTCGTGGCCATGCTGGGTCGTGACAGAAGTGAGATGTTGGTGGTAATGGACTACCATGAAAGATGTATAGAGGTTGGTATTTGTATTGTGAATAAACTGTTTTATTTGCTTAATTATATAATCGGTACTTGTATTGTTACTTCTTTCATTTCTAAATATATCCAATATATGTTTTTATAACAACCAGACAGCAGCAAAGATAATGTGAGCAGATTAGAGAATAAGTACGTTAGTTGTTGTCATGGAAACACTGACAATGAGCAGCACAGCTGAGAAATGGTCAACCATGAGATCCAATGAATCCTTGTGAATCAAATGTACAAAGGATAGATTATATACAAGCAACAACACCACGATTCGAACATTGAAAGATGACGGACAATTTCAAACCATTAAGCCTAAAACTGTTATTAAAGTCAAATTAACTAATTTTCAACAATTCACTCTATTTTGGCCTCAGTCCATAATTTTTAAAGTATGATACTTAAATATTATTTTATACAGTCTTTTAGTTTCTCATAGTCCAGCCCAGCTGATAAGTTCTGGTGTTTAACACAATGGTTCTTGAGCAATGATTTGTGGGAAGCAAAAAAAAAGATCTTAAATGCTATTTTCCTTATGCCTCGGACTTTGACCCACAACGGACAAATTAAAAAGAACACAATAAAAAACTGTAATTAATTTGAAGTTTATAATAATATCACTTGACCAAATTAATAGTAATTGTGATCATACTACCGTGACATTCAATCCTACATTTCCAGTGAGCATGTGACTATGTAAGACAGAAGTCACTCACACTGCTTCATTTGTTCGCTCAGATATTTGTATTCATTCACATCGGAAATGCTCTGAAGTAACAAAAACCATGCGAAACATTTGGCTTGAATGCAAATGACAATGAACTTGTGAAGAATAGAATTCTGCTGATGGTTCCTTTGAGATACTATCCTGTTGTTCGACCGTTAATGGGTATAAAAACACTGTTTATCCCTAGTGTCCCTCTACACCTGAGACTGTGTACTACTCAGCATTTGAAAGTGCTACTTAATGATTAAATGTCAGTCCAGAGTGCGTGATAAAACAAATAAGCGGCAGTGACTTCATATTGCATTTCATGACTCATTATCTTACAGTTATTTTCTCAAAGATAAAAGGCTTACTTTTAATGTACTGAATGGGAATCATGTTAAATAGCTTTTGCTACGCAGATTATTATTTTTCACGTGTCTGTAACTGTTTTACGATGAAGAGTAATCGTACAATATACTTTATTTATATACGAATATATTAGCACTAATAAGCATTTCGTTCCGTATTCCAGTGTTGGTATGTTTGTGTAGAGGTATTTCACTTCCTGTTTTAACTAAGTTACATTTTCAACATTTTGTTTTGACATTTTATTTTTGTATATACTGAGTTATTATTAATATAGAGTTGTACTTTATAACTTCAGATTAATTTTCCTTTATTTTGTATTCTTGCTTTTATATACAGTGTAGTTTTATGTCACTGCACTTTATTTATTGGTTTAATTATAACTTAAGTTTCTGATTTATTTATTTGTTAACAGGAGCGAGAGTTAGTTACGCTAGTTAGTGCATAACGTATTTTAACTTGTTTTGAATCTTAGACTTAAGTATGGTAGAGAAAGCAACTAAAAGAATGAATCATGTAGTATGTGATTGCACGAAGTAGTTTCTTTCATTCTAGTTAAATCTCGTTCGTTTATAAAAAGTTGTATGTTAGTTTAATATAAAACTTTGAGAAAAAGTGGCTAAAAATCTCCCACCGTAGTTTCCTATTCATCTCTTTCAGTTAAATGTAACATAAGAATTATAATTTACATAGTTATAAGGGGAATATTTTAAATTTATTAATTTTAGAAACTCAAATTTATCAGAGATTTGATTATGTATGAATCAGTTGTTGTAAAGTTCAAATATTGTAAATTGAGGTCGTGTTACTTAAACGTATTGAATCTTGCTCGTTGATTTAATTGAATATTGTTACATCATATGATCCCTTTAAAAAGTTATAGGTCTATGTCAAGCAATGTATATATACATATATATGGGCGACCAAATTAATGCAAGTAAAAAAATGAGTGAAAGTAAGACAAAGTTTGTGAGATATAATGATCTAGAGTTTATCCATAAAGAGTGTCTATTGACGACCTTTGAAGTGTTATAGCCGCAAAATGTAATGTAATGACAGAGCAGAAAAGAATAATTAGTTTCTCAGTGGGGTTCTAAAGTAACTGAACTACGTTATGTGGACTTTTAGTGTAAAAGTGAATTATTTAAGTCTTTGGATACAACTGTAGTAACCAAAGGGATAATTTATCACTGATGGTATTGTAGTAACGGAGTTTTTACCTTGTAAAAAGATGTTCGAAAGTAACTTAATCAGCCCGTGATGATTTTGAAAAAAAATAGACAATTATTTAAAACTATGGATAAAATGGTGATTTTTGTACAAACATTTGACTTGTTTCGAATTTATATTATTTTAAAATGAATTAATTGTGTGCTGTGCTTTCATCGTTGAAATATATAGCCAACAAGTCACAGGCTCCAACAGTAAACGATCCTGGTTCTAACACACTGAGAAAATATATTTCTCTTACCTATGGTGTCACACTCACTTATTGTGAGAAAGAATGGAATAAGTTTTAACACGTGATGTAAAAGAAAGCTTCAATCTTTTTTCATTGGCAGATCCAATGACGTATTTAAGTTAATCCTCCTTTTTCATTATAATGACATAACACTGACGTGTGTATTAATGAATGACATTACAGAACTGTGCATATAATGCTGTGTGTTCTCAGTTTGGAATAATCTTTGAAAAGTTTCACAGAAATTTCTGGAAGATCCTGCAAAAATATCTTTCGTTTGTGCACTTGTTATTTTGATCGTGTTTTTTAAGCTGAATAAAAATTATTTTTACACTATCCAATCTCGCTATTCGTCAGTAAAAGGGTATCCCAAGAGTTGGCGGTGTGTGGTGATGACTAGCTGCCTTCCTTCTCATCTTACACTGCTAAATTAGAAATGGCTAGCGCGGATAATCCTCATAAAGCATGGCGCGAAATTCAAAAACGAGCAAAAAACAAACCATCAAGTAAAAAGATGGTGGATGGGTTTCTTAAGGCTCGAAACAAATCAGACGTTTTATTGTCTAGCTCTGATTAAAGGCGGTTTGGGCTTGAAATTTTATTGAATATATAAGAAGAAGAACTTAAATTTATTTATTTTACTGATTAAGATAGCACATTAATCAAAGACCTCACACATAGAACAAGTCAAATCAACGGCAGCAGAGCGGGAAACCGCGAGAAGCCTAAGAACGGCACGAACAAAGAAAATGACGGAAATAGCGGGAAAAACCGTTAATTCGAAGCAAACGTTGATTGCAGGTAAGTCAAGTATAGTTGGTGGTAATGAAAATAATTCTCCATTGCTAGCTCTATGTAGTCTAGCAAAAAAGAATTAAATTCGGTAAAGAAAACAAAAAATGTAATTAAAAAAAAGTAAAGTGAAGAGAAAGTTGATAAAAGAAATTAATTCTTCGGAAAACTCAGAATACGAAGAAGAAGTAGTGTTGGCTACTAATACTGAGGTAGAGGTAGCTACCCCTGCAACTAAAGTAGGTAGTTTAAGTCCCGATAATGTAATGCAACAAAACTTAAAAACTAAGGATGTTGATATTACACCGGTGAATAACGTACAAAAAAATGACACGGACAGTGATCAAGACTTGGAGGACCAAGCATTTATCACTGTATTATAAAAAAAAACAAAAGAAACAAACAACTAACCACAGTACTATTTTAAAGACAAGACCACCACAATATGCGGTGATAATAGAAGGCATTCTGGGTCAATATAATCAACCCCTGCTTGCCACAGAGGTGAAAAGATGTAAACCTAATGTTAATATAGTTAACATTAAGCGTTTGCCAAGAGGCGGTGTACTTGTACAAGGGCAAGATGTGGTCGATCTTAACAGGCTACTCAAAGAATGGCCAACAGATGCTTTTAAACCTGGAAACATTAAAATCCATCTTCCAGGAAGTAAGCCGCAACCAAAAGCCATTGTGGTAAGAGGGGTTCATCAGACTATTGACCTGGACCTAGTTAAACAAGCACTTGACGAACAAAACATACCACACACAAAGACAGAAAGAATTATTTCAAAGAAAACACAAACACCTACAAACCTGATAAGAATTGACATTGATGACAGTTGCAACATATAAAATTTAATAAATAATGGAATTATGCTCTGGTATCAAAAATACCAAGTTGAGCAATTGAAAACTCCGACAATTGTTGTAACACAGTGTTACAACTGCCAAAGATATGGACATGTTTAAGCAACCTGCTTAGCATCACCGAGGTGCTGCGGATGTGGCGGGGAACACCATATCAACCAATGCAAAAAAGGAAAAGAAACGCCTAAATGTTGTAACTGTGGTCAAACCCACACAGCAAATTACAAAGGCTGTGAAAAATATAAACAAATAAAGCAACGTATTTATCAGATCAGAACACCAACAGAACAGAATCAACCGAAAACAAACAGTTTACCTAAAACAGACACACCAACAGAACAGAATCAACCGAAAACAAACAGCTTACCTGAAACAAGCACATCAACAGAACTCAATAAAACAACAAAAACCACGTATGCAGAAATGTTAAAAGGAGAAGAACCAAATAAACAACAAGTTTGGCAAACTGATGGAGAGAATTATCTCCAACCGTCTCCTACATTTTTGTGAATCAAACAACATCCTTCCAGAATTTCAAAATGCCTCCAGAAAAAATAGACAAACAACAGATCACCTCACGCGACTCACCGAATCAATCTACAAAGCTTACAACAACAATCAAGTAACCATTGGGGTATTCCTAGATGTCAAAAAAGCATTCGACAGCGTATGGCACAACGCCATCATATATAAACTAAATCACTTACAAATAAATCCCACGATAGTCAAATGGATCTCAAATTTCTTAACAAATAGAACAGCACAAGTAAAAGTCAACAAAACTATATCCAAATTATTTAATATAACGGCAGGAGTACCCAAGAATCAGTCCTCTCTCCACTCCTATACATAATTTTCGTCAGTGACATACCTTTTCCAAATCTAACATACACACACAATTCACAATACGCAGACGACATCGCAATCTGGAGCACCTCCAGAAACCCAGTTATGGCCACGTTCCGCGTACAAGAATCATTAAACAACGTCTCAACATGGACCAACAAGTGGAGAGTCGTGTTAAACCCAACAAAAACACAAGCAATTATTTTCTATAGGAAACTTAAGAAGCAAAGAAAAAATCTAGAAAAATAAAATTATCACTTGGAAACACAACCATTAACATGAGTAAAAACATCACATTCCTTGGCGTCACTTTCGACACAAACTAACATGGAAAAAACATATAAACAATATACACTCATCCATCAGAAAAAGGACTTCATATCTAAAGACCATAACCGGCAAACAATCGAAATGTGCACCGAACACCATTATACAAATACACAAGGCTTACATCCGTCCACTAATAGAGTACGGATGTCAAGTAACATACAACATGTCAAATAACACTCTCCAGAAAATCCAAATACAGCAAAACAGAATATTAAAATCCGCATTTGGCCTACCGTCATTTACGCCAACAAACTATCTACACCAAATTAGTAATTTACCAACGATAAGAGATAGAATAACAGAACTCTCTCTCAAATATTATCTAAAAGAAGAAAAAAGAAACAAACTAACGGCATCACTACACAAATTATCAAGTGCACCAACAAAATACATTTCACCGTACAACATATTTCAAGAATCACATTCTACTTAACAAAGAATCTAAACAAATACAATCCACGCCACTAACACGAATTCTTTTTTTTTATTATTCCTTTCTTTCTTTCCTTTTTTTTCAGATACAAGGCACACGACAGGCAAAACTTTCGGCACCTGTCCTGTGAAAGTGGGTTTTCTCGGGGCACTCCCGTTTCCCCCACATCAAAATCTTCAGGCATTGGATTTATAGATCCCAGCCCAGGCATCTCTTTTGCCAGACCCTGAATCGTGCCGTTTGAATTGTTTTATTTTTGATCTGGATTTGAACAATATTCATGTTCACACCTGCTCAACCTCTTCCTTTTGGGACAGTTCCCGGGCTTCCTTTCCGCTGCTGCCTTTGCCTCCATCCAAGACAACATTTAGAAGAGACATCCTCCAACCCAAATAGTCAAGAATAATAATAACAATATATATATATATATATATATAAAACAACATTTAATCTTAATAACAATCCACGAAAGGGGACGAAGAGGAACCGCAATGTTCCTGAACACCCCAGTTGGAGAGAGAACTCTTTTGATTTCTCTCTCTCTAAACTGAACCCCTGCCACGTTAGTTTAGTTTAGTTTAAACAACAAGTACAGAACACTAATACACAGAACAAGAACACAAACACAAAAACCAAAAGAAAACAACACCACCATACAAGAAACGAATATTAACACAACAGACAAAACAAGCCTGTTTTCAACAGTTTTCAAAAACGTAATAACAGATTTTATAACAGAATATACCAAACCAGACAACAAACTTTCTAGAACTCATATACCCTACATTATAACTACACTAACAGGTTACATGCTCACAGCACAATGTTCACAGTAGTGTATATCAACATCCAAGGTGCAATAGCTTCCAAGAAACATGAGATCGAAGACCTAATAGAAGAATTAAACCCCCAGATTATAATAATAAGTGAAACTCTAACATACAATAATAATAGATTTAAAATACCATATTATTCAACTATTAGAAAAGACAGAAAAAATAAAAATGATGAAAACAGAGGCATTATGCTGCTCCACAAAGTGGACTTATCAGTAGTAGAAATCAAATTAAACAGTAGCAATGAACATGTTACTGTAGATATCCTCCAATCGAATAAAACTAAAATAACCGTAGCAGGAATTTACTGCTCACCCAATAAACAATTAGATACAACTTTACTTAATAACATCTTTTCCCACAATCAAAACACCATAGTTATGGGAGACTTAAACAGTAAAAATGTTACCTTTAGATGCCGAAGTTCCAATGGTAGAAAATTAATACAATTTATAGATGAAAATAACATAGCTTTATTGAATGATACCACCCCAACACATACATCCTATTCCACTAACACTAGTGACATACTAGATCTGTGTATGTGTACATATAATTCAAGCCAGAAATTAATAAAATTTCAAGTGGGAAAAGATGTAGATAGTGATCATCTCCCAATTTTTTCCGTCTTCGATCTCGCCCCCTATAAAAATATAACATATAGAAAAGAAAAATTTAATTACAGTAAAGCATATTGGCAATGCTATAAACAAGAATTAGATAATCTGTTACCTAATAAAATTATTAAAGAAGTTAAAACACATGTCGAAATGGACAACTATTGTCAAACAATCACGGATTGCCTTCAGAAAGCACCCAAGTTAACAATACCAAAACAACACCATAAAACAACAAACAACACATGGAAACCCACCACAGAAATAACCAACCTAATAAAAAAGCGCAGACAACTGAGAAGACAGTACATGATTACAAGAAACAGAGAAACTAAAACACAAATAAACAACATTAGAAATCACATCAGAACTCAAATAAAACAACAAAAACAAAATAAATGGGACAATTACTGTAACAAACTAAACGACATAACTGACCCGAAAAAATTCTGGTCACATCTTAAAAGATTCACAAATGAAAACACAAACACAAAGAAATATCCTCCATTTGAACATAATAACACCACTGCACACACAAATAAATAAATAGCCGAAGCTTTCAAGGATCAACTCCAAAATACATTTAAAACTCACACAGATCCAGATATGAATACAAACTTCTACAATAAAGTCACTAATTACATAGCAAATAATAAACATCAATATGAACCAATATTTCCAGTAAACATAACTCATACAAATACAAGTTCTAACACTGATTATGAAAGCACATTACTAACAAAGGAAATATCCCTACATAAAATACTAGAAGCAATAAAAAAACACCAAAAACAAAGCACCAGGAGAAGATGAAATACAAGCTATTCTCCTAAAAAAGGGCACTCCGAAATTGTTTGACCACCTAAATTCACTATTTAACTTATCGCTACCCTCAGGATACATCCCAGTTTCTTGGAAGCTAGCAAATATTTTAATGTTCCATAAGGAAGGAAAACCAGCGAATAAACCAAATAGCTACCGACCAATCAGCCTGACCAGCTGTGTTGGCAAAATTCTTGAAAGAATAATAAGTAATAGACTCTCCACATTCTTGGAGATAACATCAAAATTACCAGAAGAACAGAATGGATTCAGAAAATTTAGACAAACGACAGACCATTTAATAAGATTAATTGAAACCATAATAGATAGTTTCAACAAAAACGAATGTACAGTCGCTTGCTTCCTCGATATCGAGAAAGCATTCGACACCGTTTGGCACGACGGTCTAAGGTTCCGAATGAATGAAATGGAACTACCGCGAGGAATTATTCGCTGGTTATCTAACTTTTTGGAAAACATAAAATGTAGAGTAAACGTAGAAGGAACTTTTTCCGAATACTTTACTCCACTAGCTGGTGTCCCACAGGGAGGGGTGGTTAGCCCTATACTCTTCATCATGTATGTAAACAATATGCCATTGAAGGATCCAAATCATGGATTCTCATCACAGTTCGCAGATGATGTGGCAATCTGGAAAAGTGCTGCAACACCCACGATAGCAGCTACAAACATACAACCACAATTAAATAGAATTAGTGAATACTGTGAAAAATATAGAATTAAAATAAACACAGCAAAAACTCAGCTCGTAGTCTTTACGAAATCGACAAAACACAAAAAACAACAGCCAGAAATATATATGAATGGCACTCTACTCCAGATTGCCCAATCAGCAAAATTTTTAGGTCTGACTTATGATTCAAAATTAACTTGGATCAATCATGTCAACGAAATTAAAAATAAAATTTGGCGAAGAACTAATATGTAAGGAGTCTAACTGGTAAACACATGGAGCATCTACAGATAACATTTTGAAAATATACAAAACATATATTAGACCTGTAATTGATGATGCAGCTCCAGCATGGGTAACTGTAAGCAATAAAATAATTAAAACTAAACTACAAACAATCCAAAACACACTTCTTACAACTGCACACAGAGTTCCGAGATCAATATCATCTAAATTCATTCATAAATACTCGAACATACCAACCATATCAGATAGACTCCTAAATATTACAATTAGGTACTTTAACAAAAATTGGATGAAAAATGATTTATTATGCGAACTAGACAGGTACCTCATACATGATGAAGAAAATCCTAAATATATCTCCCCAATTAACATATATTTTAAATATAAAGAAAAATAAATTGAAGTAAAATATGTATGTATATAAACTTTAAATCTTATATTTATAGTTTACATATTTATGTATTTAAAAAATAAATAAATAAATAAATTGCCACCAGCTAACTTGACCTACTGTGAATAATAGACTATAAATGGACATTGCCCTGAGAAGGATCTAACATACAAACAGTTAGGGAAAATAAGTTCAGGAAGGAGGAAGAGGTCAAAGAGAACCTGACCCTCCAGGGGAAAATACCCAGATACCATTGATCCATCAAGTAAAAGTAGAATAGTATAGCAATAAGATGGCTAGCTAGTTAGTCCTCTTATCTTACACTGCTAAATAATAGATGGTTAGGACAGGTAGCCCACGTGGAGTTTTGCGTGAAATTCGAACAAACAAAAAAACTATTTCTGTTTATTGTTCAATATTTTTCAAACATTTCTCGTATTCCATGGAACTTTATTTTGGTTTGTCTTTCTCTACTTGTTTATTTCCAGTCTCTCCATTTGTTTGTCTTTTGTACATTTACTTATTTTTTTAATGTTAGGTTAAATTATGTACTTACAGTTTGTATTTTTCTTTGTCTCTATTTTAATATGTAATTACATTCCTTATTAAATTACAAACTCCTATTCTCCTCACGTCCACAACTTATCAAAAGACCACGAAGCTTCTTGAGACTTGTACAGTATGTCCCCCACTGAGATGGTAGTAAGTTTCCAGATATACAACGCTAAAATCAGAGGTTCGATAGTCCGCACAGCAGATAACCCGTCATGGCTTTGTAATAAGGAAACGTGCACACGCGTCAACCAATATCATTGTTATACTAAGTTTATAAAATTTATGTTGTTCGTATGTTATACAAATGCACCCACGGAGTGTGGTCGTTAACAAGAACCTCTTTATGATTCTTGTTCAAGCAGAAACTGTTCGTAAACAAGTCCAATTCAGATATCTGACCAGGGGTAAAGTATCGAAAATCGAATGTGTTTCGGGTTGCGCTGCCTGAGTTGAAAGTTTGCTTTGATTACCATCATGTGACGCTAGTTGTACAGACGAGGTTGTCGTGTGTAGAGCTAGATACTCGTGCCTCACGGCGTAGGAATATTCAGGTTTCGTGGCGTTCTTTCCTTAAAGGTGACTAGTGTCTGTAGAAGTGAAAAGTAACTACTGTTAGTAAATGTGAAGATATTTAATCGCGTTGTTTCCAGGAGGGGACTTTTTACCCATAACGAGTCAGCATTATTTATATGTGTTCAACAGATGATAGGTACTTTCTGGATTTCAAGGCGTAATGTACTTATGCCTTCAGCCACTGGGGGAAAGCTATGGTCAGCAGCGTGCCGCTCGGAATAAACAGACTGCGTATAAATTACTGTACGGATAACACATCTATAAGGAACAACGACTACCGTTTTCTCTGGTAAGACCATCTGGTGATCACTACAGGTCAGAGGTGTTTATCGTCTGGAATACAATAGTAATTTAGTACTTCATAGAGAGACAGAAACAAATCAGCGATATCTGTAGAGAAACTTCACATTTCACTTTTTTACTACCAAATAACGAATCGAAATTCGCATTTAAATGTAAACGATTAAACAGGAAGGAAACGTAAAAGGAAATAGTTTTAGTTTCTGCGTTTTATATTGTAAACTGTTAGGTTTTAGTAGGGAGGCCTCTGACATCGACTTGTCACAAGACCCTTGTCCATCTGTATGCATGCCTGTACATTCGTACGTCCGTTCCTGGATGGACCCCAGGGAATCTATCGGCCGAAGAGATCACGAGTGCGAGCACAGCTTCATCGACGACGTTTCTCTGCACTTACCGCCGCCGGAAGAATGCGACGACCCGTACGATCATCCAGTTTTCACTCGTTCTCACCACAAGAAGAAGAGCGGTGCCTGGATGGGATTGAGTTCCGTTGCCATCACACTTATAGCTGTGTTTATCGTCGGTTTTATTGTATTATCCCCTTTATTTCATTATCTGATGTAGGCAGACCCTTCGCTATAGAACACGTCGTTCTTTGTCGAGTTTACCGAAGCGTTAATTCTGATTGGATATATTAGCACTTAGTGAAAAGTTTTACTCTGTTTTATGAGCAAGTAAGTGAGGTTACTGTTGGTTATGTATGTATACCTCAACAAACAAGCTTCAACCTTCTATTGTAGTTCAAATAGATAAATATAATTACTCGAACTGTCTGGATAGGAAGAACTGTTGTCATAAAGGAGACTAGTTTATATTTAATTTTTACAAAGGAACAAGTGTTTGAAAACTAAAAGTAAAGAGACTTCCGTCAAGATATAGTTTGAAGTTATGCATATCCTTTAGGTTTAGGATTTTACTTTTGTTTAAAACGTATAAATACAAATATGTTATGTTTAACATGACGTCAAACGGAATACTTCTTTTCGAACATATTTTAATTTAATACAATTTATAACTATGAATCACAGATCGAGAGTTACAGTCGGAATATTACTTTGATTCCGAACTCTGTTCTTCGTTTCAATGATAATTTTGATAATAATGAAAAGAATATATATGTATGTATAATATTCACTTCTCATAATGGTTAATATAAGAACAGTTCCAAGTTCCGTCATAATAAACTCTCTTTTTCAGATAATTTTTACCGAAAAAAACTCAAATTTCTTTTTAAACAACTAAATGACACATGTTCATTATTTTCAGTTAACAAACTTGATTAAAATAAAAGTTTTATGAGAAGCAAGTACTTAAAATGTATGAAAAAGAGCACATGAAATAAATTGTCCAATAACAAGTTATCAGTGTCTGAATATTATAAAAAAATTGCGTTTTTCTTGGTGCATTCGAAAAACGACTCATATTTAAAAGTTTCCTATTTGCTACACATGTTGTTATAAATAAGTGTGTGATGAAAAATAACTGGATTGAATTGTATTTATTGACTTGTGATCCAAAATAGTAGCATTCAAGTTCTTATTGAAAAAAAACATCATCAGAGAATGGATAGGTTTGAATTAAAATAGAACCTTTAATGTCACGAGCTCCCATACTCAGAGTTGAGCCATCGAGACATTTTAAGTATAAAAAAAATATATTTTAAGACATTCTCACACAAGCTCCTTAAAATGTTTCTTTATAAAAAATTACCAAGACTTATTGTTGTTCACTATAATCTTTTTCTTATTTCCGTTTTATTAAAAGAAAGGTCACGACCACGAAAGCAGAAGAAATATTTTATCTTTATATACGTCCAAGGGTATAATGCATACAAAAAATCATTGTGTAACTGAGTATATTAATTAATTGTACATTTCATAAAGGAAGGTAAATACAAAAAAACTAACATTATAAATAATATATTAAATTCTACATGCCAGTTTAACCTTGAGAATGTAATGCCGTAAAACAAACTTTAATAAAACAAGAATTTACAATGACCAGAGTGCTTTTACTTATCAGTTAAATATCCTAGCAATTATGACATCTTCAAAGTAATTTCAGTGCTATCTCACGAGACTTAGGTTAGTGTTTGCTGTTCATACAAGTGGTTGATGTTCATGTTAGTGGTTGCTGTTCTTACTAGTGGTTGATGTTCATGTTAGTGGTTGCTGTTCATGTTAGTGGTTGATGTTCATGTTAGTGGTTGCTGTTCATACTAGTGGTTGATGTTCATGTTAGTGGTTGATGTTCATACTAGTGGTTGATGTTCATACTAGTGGTTGATGTTCATGTTAGTGGTTGATGTTCATACTAGTGGTTGATGTTCATGTTATGGTTGATGTTCATACTAGTGGTTCATGTTCATGTTAGTGGTTGATGTTCATACTAGTGGTTGATGTTCATGTTAGTGGTTGATGTTCATACTAGTGGTTGATGTTCATGTTAGTGGTTGATGTTCATACTAGTGGTTGATGTTCATGCTTAATTGCTTTTTTTGCTTACGTTGTTGTTAAGCACAAATCTAAACAATAGGCTATCATTACTCTCTCATCTACTTATATTAAAACCAGATTTGTAGCGTCTTAAGCCTGTATAGTTGAGCCGCTGGGTGTCTTGCACAAAGAAAATGAAAATTGTGACTACAAATATTCTTTGACACACGACCTTAAGCTGCCTTCAGTATGATATTAATGGAATTTTATGTAAAGAAATACATATAGGTGATGATTAAATCAGGGAACTATATTGAATATTTTAAAGAACAATAACTAAATGTAGATATCATTCCATAGTTTTTTGATATAATTTGTAGCTGTTTGTTTTAAGCTTTAGCTGCTCGACTTGTAGTTAGCCACCTTCGAAAACTACACGCTATTAATAACTTCTAATGTTAGAATTAATATTTTACCAACAGTGAATATTTATGTATGCCGGGCTTTTAAAGAATAAATGTTTTTCGCCGACATAGGCGTGATATCTTGTTAGATGATATAATTTATTCAAGATTTGTTTGTTTTTGAATTGTGTAACGACCTTATGGCTGAAAGGGTGAGAATGTTTGATATGGCGGGAATTCAAACCCGCGATCCTCAGATAAGGAGTTGAACGCTCTGACCACCTGGCCATGCTGGCGTTTATTCCAAATGAGACGATTCTGAACACCTGTGATGAACAACAAATATGATTAACTTATCACCTTTACATTACAACATATCATATTTTAAATTGAAAACCTCATTGTTAAGATCCATTCTTATTTATTGTTAGGCGTTGTTTTCTTCAAATTCATAACTGTCGAGGCCCAGCATGGCCTACCCCGTAAAGGCTTGCGCTTCGTAATCTGAGGGTCGCTGGTTCGTGCCCGCGTCGCGCTAAACATGCTCGCTCTCCCAGCCGTGGGGTTGTATAATGTGACGGTCAGTCCCACTATTCGTTGGTAAAAGAGTAGCCCAAGAGTTGGCGGTGGGTGGTGATGACTAGCTGCCTTCCCTCTAGTCTTACACTGCTAAATTAGGGACGGCTAGCACAGATAGCCCTCGAGTAGCTTTGTACGAAATTCCGAAACAAACAAAGAAACATAACTATCGAAGTTTTAATGAGAGCCCCTTCTGTTAGATTTTTCAGTTCAACGTAATTTATTGTGCTGTCTCTGAAGACATTAGTTGGTAAAAACGTGACACACCCATCGCGTGACTATATCACAGATTTTTATTGTTAATTTAGTAGCCACTCCTTATCCAAGCTCAACATATTATATAGCAGTAATTGTTATGACACAGTTTGAATAATGGACGTAAAATAATTATATCACGAATTGTGTTTCATCTAATCAGTGCCTTATTTAGGTTAACTGACGGTCAAAACACACTTTTTAGATCTTTTTGAAATAACACACCGGGAAAATTATCCACCATCACCAAAACACCATTAAATTAAAACGCAATGAAATTTGTATCTATGAGATGCGTTCTAGGTACAAGCCTTAAGAGTCTATTGGTTAATACCCCTTTTCACCTCTGTAACAAAATTTTTACTTTTTCTTGTTCCTGAGCAGAAAGTGTTACTTACCAACTGCTTATGCCTAAAGTAAATGGAAAAGACCTTTTTTTTCAAATTTTGTTTTTGTGACCTGTTAGCTTACATAAAAAAAAATGATGGGAGACTATGTTTAGGGGCTGATACGTGAAAGTGATTTATAGTATAGTCGCAAAATGTATAAGCCGCCTGTCCATCTTTATACTATTAAAAATGGAAACTATGAGTGAAGAAACTCACTTGTTTGGAACGAGTAAATATAGTGGTTGAGGTAATCAACTTAGTTGGAAAAGTAAAGGCTTAATTACAATTAGTAACTGTTTTCTTTCTTCACATGAGGTCATTTAGACTACATAATTTAGTTTTGATTTAGAGCAAAGCAATATTGAGCTTTCTTTTATGTTCACTTCGAGAACTCTAACCCCAGACTTTATAAAGCCAGTAGGCTTATCACGTCCCACTAAGGAACCTTTCAAAAGACATAATCTAATATTTGTGTGATTGTTCTTTTTTATATATATTAATTACGACAGTTTCAGTAATTGATAAGGGAAATATGCTTAGTTGGGGTAGATAAATCTATGATTAGTGAAAAGTCTTCAGTTGGAGTACATAAAACTGTGACACAAAATTTGGTTACTTCGAAAATGTAAAAACTGTGACTGACAAATTCTGCTTAATTGATTGGCTAAAAAAAGGTAAAAGCGTTAAGATGCATGTAACGTAGTTTGTTGGAGTAGAAAAAGCTGTAACAGATAAAACATGTTTAATTGGTGGCCGGGTGGATAGGGCGCTCGCAATCGAGCTCGAATCCCTGCCATACGAAACATGGTCGCCTTTTAAGCCGATGGGGGTGTTTAGTATGACTGTCAATCCCCTTTTTCATTGGTAAAAACCTAAGAGTTTGCTGTGAGTGATGATGACTGGTTGCCTTCCACTCCTATATTATGGAAGGATAGCACAGATGTCCCTTTTGTAGCATTGCCTGAAATTCGAAATAAACCAACAAACTATTTTGTTGGAGCAGATAAAAGCTGTGATTGACGAAATCTGTTTATTTGTCTTCATTATATTCAAAATGTAACTTGACAGTTTTGTCAACTGGTTATGTTTTGTTTGTTTTTTAATTTCGCGCAAAGCTACACGAACGCCATCTGCGCTAGCCGTCCCTAGTGTAAGACTAGAGGGAAAGCAGTTAATCATTAGTCATCACCACCCACCGCCGCGTTTTGGGCTACTATTTTACCAACGAATAGTGAAATTGAATGTAACATTATAACGCCCCCACGGCTGAAAGGACGAGCATGGTGTGTGTGTGATGGAGCAGGTGTTGTCTGATAATCGTATTAACAAGCTCAAATACAGATGTGCGTGAAAAGCTCTAATTTTAGTCTCTGATCTGATTTACATTGTTAGCTTTCATAGATTTTGTACTCAATGAACATAGTTAAAATATGAGTGTTCTTCTTAATGATTCATTCATATTTAAATTACTTTCGAATTATTTTAAGAATACACTACTCCACTTGTATAAATTTGCTCTATTTGTGCAGTTATATAGTATGTTGTTTACAGGAGATGAGGCTTATGTTTATTTGCCCTGTTGATATAGGGTCAACAGCCATTAACAATCTTAACCTCCAGTTTCTTATATTAAAAGCGAATTTTTTTTATCTACAGTGGAAGCTTGGTAGTAATAATTAACTCAATAAAGCAACAACGACGTAACTGATAGATAACTATAATATATACAAAAATATCAGTAGATTTCTATAGATAGGATTTCTCTATGAATGCACATTGTCAAATATCAAATGGGATCTATAACTGTAAGAAGAACATATTGTGCTTTGACGGACATCAAAACTAATCTATTTGGTATAACTTTACTACCCTAAATATAAAATACAGTTTTCTTCTATACGTCAAAATAACAATTACTATGATTATGGTGGGCAAAACTCTCGACAACAGTGAAGTAGTTCAATGGTAATTTTGGTTTACTCATTAAATTACAACAGGCAAGTCATATTTCACATATTCCAAAATTATATTACAATGAATTAAAGGAAAGAACGTTATTGTTCTTGTTATCTAATAACTTTAATAATTCATGTGAACTCATTGAAAGCTAAATTGAATATCAAAACATTTGTAATAAACCACAGATTTCAATATAGAATGAAAATGTAATCCTAGTCAAGCAAAATTTTGTTGCCAAACATCACATTGGAAATAAATATGTATTTCCTTTCTAAAAACAGGTTGCTATAACAATGTAACTTCAAAAACGTTTTTCCACAGTGAACGAATGATCGTTTGTCATCATTTCTGTATCAGGTGAAAAAGGAAAACAAATT
Source organism: Carcinoscorpius rotundicauda (assembly GCA_011833715.1). NCBI lineage: Eukaryota > Metazoa > Arthropoda > Merostomata > Xiphosura > Limulidae > Carcinoscorpius > Carcinoscorpius rotundicauda. The sequence goes on from CM022395.1 coordinate 58,921,936, forward strand.
CTCGCTGATCCATCTAGATAAATAATAATTATAATCCTGATGAAGGAAGACTGTTTTAGGTTTGTAAAATAATAAAATTTCCAAAACATACTAGTGCTCATGAAACGTTTAAAAACGAATTCCAATTCGGAAACCTAATGGATTTAATTTTTCTTCGTACACGTGTTCAGAAAATATGGAAAATTAGCAGGGAAGAATGGACCTAGTGGTAGTCCAGGACAACACCCCACTTCGAGACGTTAATCCTGACCAATTGGTTCTCACTTTTACATATTTGGTCACTAAAATTTTCTTTGAAAGACTCAGGTTGCCATCTAGAATTTCAAAATAATCAATTTCAACAATAACACCTGAAGGGTGCGAGGTTTGTGTGCATGGTCTTTTTCTAATTATTCAAGGGTGATTATGTCTATCTTGGTATGTTTCATTTGCTAACACAGCCATCTCTCGTACCCATTTCATGACTAAACAAAATAATTAAATATTTGAAATAATGGATTTGAGCTTTCTTTCTGTGTAAATGAAAGTTTCCACAGTTTGGACGCTACTTAAAGAATCGATTTGAAAAAAAAAATCGTGTCTGAAAACTTAATATAATTTTATAAGATTTTCATTAATTCTTTAAAGTTGCAAATGGCAAAATAAAAGTTCGAAACATTTTGGACCTTTAAATAGACTAAACGATCAAATATATTCTTCTTTCGTAAATCTTCCTGTGGAATTAAACTATTCACTTTTGTTGTGCGTGCTTGGTACACTAAATTGAACGAGAAAGCTTTTTCAATATAGCTTACCATCTTAATAATCAATAATTTGAGATTACATACACTGTTTCCTAAACTTAAATAAATACAAACGTGTGAACCTAATTTTCAGAGCAAATTATTCCTCCTTTGTAAAAACGTCATAGAAAGTTTCTTTAATTGGTTACGTTATTCATGCACGTTTATAGAAAGTTGTGGGAATATTTGTAATAGAACGCCTGAAACTCACGTCAGACTTGCGTTACTTTATAGAATTGAGCACACAGAGCTTCTGATTTTACTATTTTCTGACTTGCTACATCTTTGTCCATAAATATCAGTGCCACAAAAGTCATAATCAACACGTGTTGTATTCACATTATATTTACTGAAGTAACCCTTTTCATGGTTGGAAAACGTTTTACAAGTAGATTGATATTTTAAAACAGATTAGACATTTTCCCTCTCATGTTAAAGGTTATTATAGATCTAACCATGGTACTGTCAACAGAATGTCGTTATTTGTCTTAACACCATGAACTGGTGAGTCTCTTTAACGGTTACAAAAAACGCATCGCGTTAAAATGCGTATAAAACTGTTCATTCTGTAGAAATTTGATTCAGTTTACATGTAATCTGGAAAATATTGTTTTAAAAATGGTTGCTTGTGAAAAAAGTACTCGTTTCTGTTTTTTATTATTTCTAATTACAAACTTTGGATTGTACCATATTTTTAAACTACATAAACAATAATAAAATTATGAAAAATGAACGAAACCGTTTACTCAGGTTATCTTGGCAATAATTGAAAGATATTAGCTTTCAAACCACAATCATATTTACAAACCATCACAAAATGATCACATTTATTCATGTTATAACATATTACTAGTGTCTGAAAAGTTAATAGGCCCAACATGGACAGGTAGGTTAAAGCGTTCGACTCTTAATCCGAGAGTCGCGGGATCGAATCCCCGTCGTACCAATCATGTTCGCCTTTTCAGTCGTGGGGGCGTTATAAGGTTACTATCAATCCCACTATTAGTTGGTAAAAGAGTAGCCCAAGAGTTGGCGGTGGGTGATGATGACTAGATGCCTTTACTCTAGTCTTACACTGCTAAATTAGGGACAGCTAGCACAGATAACCCTCGTATAGCTTTGCGCAAAATTCAAAACAAAACTAACGCCTTACGCCAAGTATAATTGTAATCGTAGTTCTTCGGTTTGTAAAAAAAACACGAGCACATCACAACAGTTGTCGTTATTTCATATAGTTTATATAACTAGCGTTGCATTCTCTACTGTGCTTTTGTATACATAGCAGTTCCTAAGAACTTTGGAGTGAGCGTAATGCGTCGTCGACAATCGATATGACAAATATAATGAGACTCAACTACTATTATTAAACACTCTTCAAGTTCTTAACATTTCTGAAGGACTAGATAAGGACTGTCGTGTTTGAAAATGTAATAAGCCTACTGCTATTTTCTCATGACAAGTAAAAGAAAATAATACGGTCCTGCGATAGTTTATAGTTTTGATATTTTTACGTGTTCTTTTGTAATTCTTTTACGCTGAATCCGAAAATGATATCCATTTTTCTCCTTCAAGTACAGATTTTCATCGAAACTTTATATTTCATTTTATATAACTGAATCATTTTAATTGAAGTCTGAGCACATGTTTTTACGCTTAAAATGTTGACAACCACCGGCTATAGATTTCTCTATACTAATCGCGACGTGAGTTAAATCAATCGTTTTAGAATCTAACTATAATAAACATTGTAATACGAAATGTTCATTGTGGTAAACATAATAATAATTTGAACTAAATAATAAAAAACAAAACAAAAAAATCTTACGCGATAGAGAAAGAAATTAAAATTGTTTTTAAAATTTACCTATCTGAATTATGGGAAATTCGTTATTAAAATTAAAAAAAAAATATGAAGTTTAAATTCGCGGGCCTGTTAATATTAGGAGTAATGATTATTAATGCATCATCTGAAATTGAATTAATACAACAAACGTACTGTACATTTCCAATACTGGATTTTACCATCTGAAATTGTTTGCTTCATGTACTTTTCAAGAGGATTCTCATATAGTAATATACCCTCATTCCTTTACTTTAATATTTCTCACATCACAAAAAATGTCTAGCTCGCAGTCGGCTTTCCAGTTCGTCTCAAAGGTGTTTAATGGGGTTGAGGTCAGGACTGTGCAAGCCAGTCAAGTTATTCCACACCAACCTTGACAAACCATGTCTTTATGGACCTCGCTTTGTACTAGGGGGCATTGTCAAGCTGAAACAAATTAGGGTCTTTCCTAAACTGTCGCCACAAATTTCACTGTGTGCTGTAGCATTAAGATTTCACTTCACTGAAATGCTCAGCATAAATCATGAAAAACAGCCCCAGATCATTCATGCAGGTAGCGTTCTCTTGGTATCTGCCAAACCCGTGGGGGGCGTTATAATGTTACGGTCAATCCCACTATTCGTGGGTAAAAGAGTAGCCCAAGAGTTGGCGATGAGTGGTAATGACCAGCTGCCTTTCCTCTAGTCTTACACAGCTAAATTAGGGACGGCTAGCACAGATAGCCCTCGAGTAGATTTGCGCGAAATTAAAAAAAAACTGTTATAACGCTCCTTCTCTCTGGAAGTAAAAACGTACTTTAATTAAGAACAAGTAAAATAATTGTAAAAAATGTTAATAACAATACGGTGTTGAATACCAAATGCATTCAAAATGTTTACAAGTGGAACTGAGAATTCCGCTTTAATCATCGGTTGAATATATTCATGGTCAAGATCTTATGGTTGCGGACCTAGGAAAAGACTACTCTAAGGAAAATGACACAAGGACAATCTCTTAAAGTCTGTAAATGTTTAGTGGAGTGATGAAATAAGAAAAACGTCTGTTGAGGAGTACAAAGAAACAAACATCGTATCTACTGCTAAGTAGAGATGTAATATAGCCTTCTGTAGAGCTATTTTACCTCTAATAGTATGGAAAGTTTAGTTCCTATGTATGATAAAATGTATTCATATTCTACTAAAAATATTGGCCTATCATCCGAAATCCTCGTGACACAACTTGGTTTAAAGTGCAACTGGATATTTCAGCACGACAACAATCCATAACACAGATAAAAAACGTACTTCAGAATGGTTCAGAAAGCATGACATCATAATTCTGGAATGAACTTCAGCATGGTTCAGAAAGCATGACATCGTAATTCTTGAATGGACTTCAGAATGGTTCAGAAAGCATGAGATCATAATTCTGGAATGAACTTCAGCATGGTTCAGAAAGCATGACATCGTAATTCTGGAATGGACTTCAGCATGGTTCAGAAAGCATGAGATCATAATTCTGGAATGAACTTCAGCATGGTTCAGAAAGCATGACATCGTAATTCTTGAATGGACTTCAGAATGGTTCAGAAAGCATGAGATCATAATTCTGGAATGAACTTCAGCATGGTTCAGAAAGCATGACATCGTAATTCTGGAATGGACTTCAGCATGGTTCAGAAAGCATGAGATCATAATTCTGGAATGAACTTCAGCATGGTTCAGAAAGCATGACATCGTAATTCTGGAATGGACTTCAGAATGGTTCAGAAAGCATGACATCATAATTCTGGAATGAACTTCAGCATGGTTCATAAAGCATGACATCATAATTCTGGAATAGACTTCTGAATGGCTCAGAAAGCATGACATCATAATTTTGGAATAGACTTCTGAATGGTTCAGAAAGCATGAAATCGTAATTCTGGAATGGACTTCTGAAAGCTTTGATCTGAATATGATTTATAGTATTTGATATGTTAAACAAAGTTGTGTATGAGATGAATCTTTGGCATTTCAATTAACTGAAATAATTATGCATTAAAGACAGATAAAAATAAATCTCAAAAGAATCATACTAAAAGTTCCTGTACAAACTTATTGTTAAAAAACGTTATTACTATTAAAGGCACTTTAAGTAATTACTAATTTATTTCTCATGGTATGAATTTGTTTGAATTAGCAAAAATGTGATAAATTAAATAATTTTAGAAATATATATTTTTTACTTTTTATCTCATCTACAAAAACAGTTTATTCCATCGTTAGTTGTTTGAGTAAATGCCTAAATACTTTAAAGTATCATATCATGTAATCTTTTGACAATAATTGTGTTTAAATTGCTATCAATTCTTAAAAATCTCCTTGAACGAAGAGCTTGAGTAAAGGTTGAGATAAGCAAGATAAAAGAAAAAGGAGAAACATAATTATAGAAATATTCATTTTTGAATTAACTCTGCTATTCTTAATTCCACACTACTTCAACATTTTCAGAGGCAATCTAAACGAAAGAGAATGAAAAATATCTTATTCATTCAAAACATTTTCTAAGTCTCAAGTTAATTTTGTATTTAATTTTGGAATTTCCTTTCAACTGTGGAACGAACCTGTATTATTTAATATTTAATTCTGAAACAACATTATTATTATGAAGAGTGGAATTAATATTAAATCATTAAATTTGATACCAACTCAGATAAAAATTATTTGCTTAAACAAAGAATCGTTCAACGACATACTAAGATCATTGTTTGTGTCACAAGTCCTTACGTATATTGAATCCACCATACTAATATCCAAGAATTATTCTATTCACAGGCACAATGTAATGTTTTTCTATGAAGTTTATTTTCGTGAGTCGACCCATAAGCGTTATAACAAATCTTTCTATATCGTGGTTATAAAAGTTTTAAAGAGATCCGGGAAAACTGCGGTTAAAACTCAATTTCTATTACCTAGTTGATCTTAATTCTACTAATGTGTTTCAAACTTCTGACTGAGGTATATAGAATCATATGGATCGTTGTTATGGTTTGCAATCTGTGCGCGTATGTGTCATAACATGGTCACTAAAACTCTGCGTCATAGATCAATTCAGCTATGTTAAAACTTGCCAATTTATTGATTTCCTACATTGGAGATGGTATTTCCAATTCGTATTCTCGCTAGCCGTCCCTAATTTAGCAGTGTAAGACTAGAGAAAAGGCATCTACACATCACCACCCACCGCCAATTCTTGGGCTACTCTTTTACCAAAGAATAGTAGGATTGTCCGTCAGGTTTTAACGACCCTCACTGTGTGAGGGATACGCGACCCTCGAATTACGACTTAACCACCTAGCCATGTCAGGCTTCAATCTTTTGGTTCCTCACATAAATGTATCATTTGAATTACTGTTTAGAAAACAACTTTTCTTACTGAGAAAAAGTTAAATGGAAACAAATAACTGTGACATGAAAAGAGGATAAACTCTACTTAAAGTATTAGAAAAATGGTGTTTAAATTAAAACAAATATTAATTAATGTAAAGAAAGCTAGATTTAGTAAAAAACTGTTGTTAGTTAAAGAAAGTTGGATCTAATATAAATCGTTGTTAGCGACACTTGATTAAAACACTTCAGTTCAAATAAAGAAACTACGTTAATGAAAACAATTGTTATTCCTAGTCGTAAGAAACAGTGTGTAATGAAGATAATTGTTAGCTCAAGTGGGAAAAATAAAATAAAATGATAAAATAGGTTGTTAATTCAAGTCAGGTTTGTTTCGAATTTCGCGCAAAAATACACGAGGGTTATCTGTGCTAACTGTCTCTAATTTAGCAGTGTAAGACTAGAGGGAAGGCAGCTAGTCATCACCACCCACTGGCAGAGCTTAAGCTATTCTTTTATTAACGAATAGTGGGACTGGCTGAACATTATAATGCCCTAGGGCTGAAAGAGCGAGCATCTTTAGTGTAACAGGGATTTGAACCTTCGACCCTCAGATTATGAATCCAGCTCTATAACCACCTGATTATGTCGAGCTGGTTGGATGTTACAAGGTCATCTATTTCTAGAATTAATAAATATTATTTGTACACTAATATTCACTACAAAAATTAAATAATGAGTTTAGAAAATACTGTTGTTACTTTAAGTGAAAAAAAACAGCTTTTAACATCAGTTTTTAATATTAATTTGAAATGAATGAACTGTTGATGATTAGTATAATAATCAATAAGTACTAACGGCGTTCGACTCGTAATGCGAGGGTTGCGGTTTCGAATTCTGGTCGCACCAGACTTGTTCGCCCTCCCAACCGTGGGGGCGTTATAATGTGACGGTCAATTGTAAAAGAGTGGCCCAAGAGTTGGCGGTGGGTGGTGATGCTAGCTGCATTCCCTCTAGTCTTACGCTGCTAAGTTAGGGACGGCTAGAGCAGATAGCCCTCGAGTAGCTTTGTGCGAAATTTCAAAACAAACAAACTAGTGACGTTTATTAATTTATAGGCTTTATTTCATTTTTAAATATACGATCTCAGATTTTTTAAACATTTATCTTAATCTTTTAAATAAGCATATTTATTTCAAAACAATATATATATATATAACAATTTTTAATGTTAATTTACATTAATAAGACGTTTCGAGTTCTCTTGTACTAATTGACAAGTCTCCTGTTAGGACAATGATGAGTTTACAGACTGACAACGCCAAAATCCTGGGTTTGATTTTTCGCATCAGACACAAAATACAACCAAATGTGGCTTTCCCTAAAAGAAAAAAGAAAAAAAAACTTATTAGAAAAAGGAACTTTAATGAATTATAGGAAGTCCAAAATTATCTTTTTCTATTTAAATGTCTAGTAATTAAATAACTAAGTAAATACAACTACGTGGTTATTAGAATCTTATAACCGAAATGAAACTGTTTTCATTGACATGTTTTTTGTTTTTATTTTACCCGATCGAGTGTCGTTACCCAGTAAAGTGGCTGCCGTACAAGAAACGGTTCAATGCGTCGTTTGGCTTGCAGACACCAAGTCAGTGGTTGTGGTGCAACGTAATTACAAATGTTAGTACAGGAAAGAAGTGTAGGGGTATGTTAACGATATCGTATATCGCACATCTATAGCAAACATCACCAAGATAACGGACGCTACTGCTATTGTAACTGTAGGTATATTGCAAGGCACGTGGACTGAAATCAAATAACGGTTAGACATCCTGAGAACCACTAGTGGTGTTTACGTAGAAGTCTATGACATGTAAATGGAAAATATCTGAGTTGGACGACAAGATGTTGAAAACTGTATGACTGTTGTTTTTTTGTTTGTTATTTAATTACTGAATTTTTAAATCGGAAAGATAATTTTTCAGATACTCAGTAGTTTGTTTCAATTCGTAAATTTATCAGACGGTGAAAAATGTATATATATAATTTTATAAATTTCATACGCATTTTTATTTTGAGCAATTTCCCGGATACAATAGAAAATATTGAAACCTCTGAGATGAATGTCTCCATGTGTTCAGCTACCAGTATAAAGATTTGGTTATTAAAGCTCGAAATTTTCATTAAATGTTTTTTTAAAGTGCTTAGAGAGCAATATGGTGTTTTCTCTTTAAAGATTCTGTCAAAATCACCATTTATCTGTTGAATATTACGAAGTAAAAGGATTTTTATAGTTTTCCTTGTTCGTATTCTTTTTTTACATTACACACCATAATGATCTCACTCTAGATTGTACAGATGTTACACAAATATATTTGTTACCATGACAACGCCTACTTTTTTAAAAAAAATGTTTTTAACTGTTGCCTAGCGGCACAAGAAATATTTTGTTCCAATAGTAGGCGACCTTCTGAAGTAATATATCAACTGGTAATGAAAAATGGCATCATGTGATGTAAACCTATATATATTTTACAGTGAAAATAAAAAATAAATGAAAACCAATAAGCTGTTTCAGATCGATGCTTCTTACCGCGTTCCTCGGAGCGCTTCCTCAGAAAAAGAAATAATATCCTCATTATCAAAGGAATACAAAAAATAAAGCCATTAAAATTCGGTTACGTTTTAAGCTAAACAAATTTATTAAATACAAAGTCATCAAAAATGTATTCAACCTTTTTTCATATTTGAGAAGAGCTTTGATAAATAATAAATGTATCGATTGCGTTTATTAGTTTTAGGCTTTAGTTATTTAGAAATAGAAATGTCTTGTACGTGAACTAGTAAAAAGCTTCGATGTTTTTGCAGTGATATTCACCAATTTTACCAAAAAAGAATATTTTTAAACTCATAATAAAACTCTAACCTGATATCTTAATAAAAAATCGTATAGACGCTTCTAAAATTGATTTATGATATATTAGTAAATACAAACAAACAAATTGAAGTAAGTGATGAAAACGAAGTTCCAAAACTGTATTATTTAGTACACGCACGCGTATGTTATGTATTTCAAGGTGATCCAAAGAGTTATATAAGAAAGTTATCTGCTTGAACAAAGAGAACTGTTAAACATCAAACGATTAACACGTTTACTGTGATTGAAAAAATCACAATAAACAGATTCTCTTTATTAACAGCTATGAAACCAAACTAGGCACATTCAACATTTTATACATAACTGAAGAAACATATTTCATTTGATTAAAAAACTGTCCAATATAAGTTTACACTTTGGTCTAAAATTCATTAACTAATTATTCACTCGTTCCCTAAATTACATATTCTAATTACTTGTAGCTTCAGTATTAATTTTTGATACATGATATTATATGGTCACTAAATGATGGCTGCATGTTATAAGCTTCAATCCAAACTTCGTAGTGTAAAATTGTGTTTCAACTAATTATATATCTCATACACTGTTGCAGATATTTAGTTTAGTGATATAATATTTTGTAGGTTATGGGTTTGTTTGTTTTTTATTTAAAAAGGAAATGTGCCTGTTAAAAACTTCGAGATGTGAGGCTTGTGGATAATAAAGCCACAGCTATTACGTGTGATCAGTCAGACAAATAAAAGAACCTATGATTGATTCAACCAATAAAACATTTCTGGTTTTCTTAAGCTAAAGGAAGTTCGGGACAGAATAAAGGTACTAAAAGTATAAAAACAAATTTCAGTTCTTTTAAGAGAAATTGATGTAACACTGACAACTTCAAGAAAATGGAAGAGACCATGTATCTCTGATAACAGAGAGAGAAGTTTCTCGTCCATATAAAATAATAATAGATGTACTACCATAATGCAACCTGAGACATTAAGTGAATCATTATTAATGATGATTTATGAAACATAACATGCATCACGAGTGTTTATACTCGACTTGGCTTCAAACCGCCTAACAACTTGTTAATTAAATCGTCTTCTTCTCTATTTATTTCCTTTGCGAGTGATGTATAATTACGTTTCTACTTCCATAGCCTAAGAGAACTATTGAAACTGCTCTGTGTTCTTAGTATGTGAATGTTGTATGCGTCTTCGTTGATTAATCATAAGGTCAATCTTCTGTTAGGAGAGAGTAATGTATCAGATTAGCACCGTCATTAAAAAGATAAATCTGAAATATAACAGGACTGTATAAAAGAGAACAACTATTAAAATGTAAAGAAAATACAGGTTTAGGAGTGGAACATCTTTAAAGGACTGTAAAGAAAAAATGTAACTTTCCCCACTAGATGGCTTACTTTACTAAAGAAAGTTTGTTTGTTTATAATTTAAGAGTAAAGCTACAAACGGGCTATCTGTGCTCTGCCCACCAAGGATATTGAAACCCGACTTTTAGCAGTGTGAGTCCGTAGATATACCGCTATGCCACTAGGAGACACTACAGGAAGTAGTGCGTAGTGTGCTAAAGACACGAAAATAAATCCTATAGATGACTAAGTTAACAACCATGTATAGCAGAACTTTTTTCAATGTAATTAAGTTACTTTGGAACAGCATTGTTAGGCTTAGTAGGTGAGCTTTAAAATATAATAGTTTTGATAATGTGCAACAAACTCCTAAACACAGGTTGCATTTTATTAGATTCGAGAACTATCTTCCTATTCGTCTTTGAAATGAAATGACATCTGTTGGCGAACCTTATTCAAAACAAAATGGTGTTGTTATTCTGAATTGGCTATAACAAAATGAACTACATCAGTTGAAAAACATTTCAATATTTTGTTTAAATTATGATCGAATTATTTATTCCATTAATAGTCTTTTAGTTTATCTGTTTACGCTGATGTGATCAGTGAGTAAGATTGAGACAAGCACGTAATACAGGCGGAAGTTTACATCCCGATTATCTCGTTAGGAAAAGAAGTAAGTTTGATAACGAATAATACAAAAATATCATACAGGGGGGCCTTTACAGTCTATTTATCTGACCATGCTAGGAGTAAGACGGATAGATATCGAGTAAAACAAGCACATCATACAGGCGGAAGTTTACGGGCAAATCACACCAAAAATGATGTAAAACATTAATGTGTATTTTGTTATTTCGTCCAAAGGTACCGAGCTCGCGACACTTCAAGAAAAATCACTATAAAGTAAACCGTCAAAAACTGTATAGTTTAAGAAATGAAAAAAAAATTATATTTTTAATAACTTTTCGGGCTTAAGCCCTGATTCATCACCTGAAGATTGTTTGTTTTTTGAATTCCGCGCAAAGCTACTCGAGGGCTATCTGTACTATCCGTCCCTAATTTAGCAGTGTAAAACTAGAGGCAAGGTAGCTAGTCATCACCACCCACCGCCAACTCTTGGGCTACTCTTTATCAACGAATAGTGGGATTGACCGTCACATATTATCACCCCCACGAGGGCGTTATAATGTAATGGTCAATACAACTATTCGTTGGTAAAAGATTAGCCCAAGAGTTGGTGGTGGGTGGTGATGACTAGCTGCCTTTCCTCTAGTCTTACACTGCTAAATTAGGGACGGGTAGCGCAGATAGTCCTCGAGTAGCTTTGCGCAAAATTCAAAAATAAACTACTCTTATATTCATGGTTTAGGTGCTCAGTTGTATACTTTTATTTCTTTCAGATGCAGTATTGCTAATGGCAAATCAATGACACGAATATTTGGCCCAGTCGTGCCTGAAGGATCCTATTCTATTTGATTGAAATGTAGTACTTCTGTATACGAATCAATATAAAACAGACTCGTCCTTGTCATACTTGAACGCTTATTTACCCTTTATTTCATTAAAATAGATCACTACCAGTGACATATCAACTGTAGACAATCCTAATAAACGTATTACGTTCTTTGAATAACAGAAGCATAATGAAAAGCTTGTAGTGTTCTATGCTTGAAAATAAACAGTAATACAGTTACATTAGTTGTATTTACAACGTATAATATGAGAGTAGTTACAACTGCCCTGTATCCGAACTGAAATACGTCACATCATTAAACTAATGCGAACCCTGCATTCTAACTCAAATATACATACCAATAAGCTAATGTAATTCCTGTATCACAGCTCAAATACAACACATCGTTAAACTAATTTGAACCTGTGTTCCAACTCAAATACAACAGAACATTAAACCAATGTAAACCCTGTATCCCATTTCCAATACACACACATAATTAACCTGATGTAAAAGTTTGGTTGACCTAATGTTTCAGTTGATAGTTCACTGTTCAAGACTGGTCTTTTAATTCTTCTGTGAAATAAACGTCATTGAAGTAAACGGATGTACAGGAGAAAAAGAATGGTGTAAAAGGTGTGTACTCACTTGATATAATACAGTGGTAGCAATCTTAAACAAAAGAGCCCCCCAGTGGCTCAGCGGTATGTCTGCGGACTTACAAGCTAAAATCCGGGTTTCGATAACCGTGGTGGGCAGAGCACAGATAGCCCATTGTGTAGCTTTGTGCTTAATTCTAAACAACCAACCAAGCAACTTAAACAAAAGAAAAGTGAGATTATTGTGTATTTCAAATAAATTCGTTAGCTGATAAATAGTGAAGAAAACTATGTTGAAGGATCTCAGTAGGCTATGCCGTTATCTATAGGGATATAACGTTCATTTCACACAAAACTAATCTTACATTAGATTAATTTATTTCAGAACTGCTCGTTTATTTTATGAATTTCGCGCATAGCTACTCGAGGGCTATCTGCGCTAGACGTCCCTAATTTAGTAGTGTAAGACTAGAAGGAAGGCAGCTAGTCATCACCACCCACTACCAACTCTTGGGCTACTCTTTTATCAACGAATAGTGGGATTGACCGCACATTATAACACCCCACGGCTGAAAAGACGAGCATGTTTGGTGCGACAGAGATGCGAACCCGCGACCCTCAGTTTACGAGTCGCACGCCTTGACCCACCTGGCCATGCCGGGCCTCATAGCTGCGTAATGTAAATAAAATAAAAATAAATACATTTAGTTTGACAACACACGTTTTCAGTTATATAAGCAGCACTGATTACCAACACTTAAAAGTAAACTTTCCTGTTGACTTGTGGAAAATTCCGACTTCAACAGGTTTGTTTGTTTTAAGTTAAACACGAATTTACACAAAGGGCTATATGTACTTTGCCCACCATGAGTATTTAAATCCAGTTTTTAACGTTGTAAGTCCGCAGACATATCGTTGTTTCATTGGAGAACGTCTCAACTCGAACAACACTGTCTTCATTATCCATCCTCACAACATAATATCATGCGAGTTATATAACCAAAGATAATTTCTGATAGTTATTATTAAGAATCGATACTAAATTAAATTGTACCAATATTTTAGTTTTATCTCAAATTCTGTTACGTTCTTTAATGTTACCTATTCAGGTCATCATTACAGAATAACATAATGGTAATATTCTCAGCCATCCATTTACCTTCAGTACGAAGACTTTTGACCTGAGAGGTTCATCCCTATACTCATGGGTATAACAGCCTGAATTCTTCACATCATGGTTAGTGTTGTGTTATTCCTGAAAAAAAATATTCTACACTTTTTTCCGTTGTTAAATATACATATATCTTCTATCCAAACGAATAAAAGTGTTCATGTCTTCGGTGATAACTTTTTGAAAAGAAAAGTCTTCATTAATTACTTGCTATCCAAACAAACTGCTGAGTTAAAGTCTTCACTAATTATTTTCTATCCAAACAAACCAATGTATTGAAGTCCTCAGTGACTGTCTTTTTATCCAAACAAACTAATGAGTTAAAGTCTTCGCTAACTACAGTAAACCGTCGTCATGGGGCTCTGCGTAACTTTCTCTCACGACAGTACAACAAAAGTAGAAGAATAAAGCTTCACAGTAGTACCTTTTAAAACTTACTTACAAAACTTTAGACAATTTTAATGAACATTTAACTTGCCTGTAAATAAAATATTGAATTTAATCTTATAGGATCGTAAACTTAATGGGTTTTCGCTGAAGTGTGAAACCCTAAAAACAATTTTCTATATTATAAAATACAAAGATATGAAATTCTTTACGTCTGTGATATATTTTACGACGATATTGTTATTTGAGTCAATAAATCATTTGAGCTCCATGCGAAGTAAACACGATATTTTATACATCAATATGAATCAAAGCATCTCCACTCCCTTTCTCATTCTAATAGAATAAGTTTATATGTTATGAATTGTATTTACTTTTAAATAATAGAAAACTTAAAATCTAGAAAAATTAATCACTGTTAAGATAATGCTTAATATTCCTATCAGTTTCTTATCTTTGTGTTCTTATGCTTATGCATAAAAGTTTGCATACTTTTGTTGCTGGAAAAGAATTGTATTTTTCACCAGTCTTCTTGAGGTAAGTAAAAGCGTTATTGTTAAGACATAATAGACGAGTAACATAATGTTGTCTTACATACACAGTAAAGTCATTAACCAGATTCCATATTTAATTAAAAGTGTTTTATACTGAAGATGTAAACTTGTTTTTAATAAAGTTGTTTTGAATGATTTGAAAGTCCCTAAAGATGAGGTGTAGAAACATAATTGTCAATGTTACGAAATGAGATATACTCTTAACCTAGGATAATATCATTAAGATCATTCAATGTCATCTTTAAGATCACATCCTTTGAAACACCTGTAAGTCTGGAAGTTTTTAACGCGTAATTCCGATACCGGCGATGGACAAAGCACTGTGTAGATTTGTGTTAAATAACAAATAAAACAACCTTACGAACTTTTATTAATACATAAAATGTCAATGACAAGAATTAATAAAACATTTTGAACTAAAAAATTAACAAAATTGTTCCTAAGAATCAGCAATTATGGACATTAAATTCACTAGTTTGACCCGTATTCAGATGAATTTGGGAATGTTTCGTAAGTGGAATGTTAGATCTTTGAATATGTCAAAATAACAAGTGTTAAAGTATAAGACTCTTGAATAAGGTACCAAATGAACATTCTACTGTTCCTCCTCTCATAACATCCAGTTGTACTGTACCTCCTCTCATAACAGACCGAGTTCTCTGTGGGGAAGCACAACGTCAAGTGTGAGCTACTAGTGGACCTCCAGAAGGTATTATTCCCATCTTTGAACATAAAATTAAATCTTATGAAACAATTTGTCACAACTCTTGAAAAGGAATCTGCAGCCTCCAAGTACCTTCGAGACTTCTTCCCTAAGCTGTCTGAGGAAAGATGGTGTCTTCGTTAGACCACAAATAAAGAAGATCCTGGAGTGCACAGAATTCCCCAAAAAGCTCAGTAGGAAGGAAGAAAAAACATGGGGAAGTTTTGTTGCAATGGTTCGGGACTTCTCGGACAAACCCAAAAATTATGTTAAACTGGTTGAGGCTCTGGTGAAGAACTACGGCAAAATGTCTCTGAAAATTTATATTCTTGACTCTCATCTTGATTCTTGATAAATTGAAGGATAACATGGGAGGATATTTAAAGGAGCAAGGCGAGCGCTTCCACAAATATATACTGGATTTGAACACTGCTACCAAGAAGTACAACGAAAACATGATGGGAGACTATACTATCATACGTGATAGTGATTTACATTAAATTCGTAAACTTCGAAAAACTACTAATTTCTAAACATTTTTGTTCAGTTTTGTGTAACCTTAGTATAAATACATGTAAATCTTGATTCATATGTTGTTTTATTCAGATCTTATGTGAATAAAAATGTGCAAATTTGCCTGTTTTTACATAGAAAATGGGTTAATTTCTAAATTCCATTATCCAGGTTACAAAAGCAAAGTTTGAAGGGAATATTTTCTGGCCATTTTCTATAATTTTACAACATAAGCAATTAAGAAATAACAATACCATCCAGGAACAAATTTGTGTTGCATAGCGTTTAGTTAATTTCAAGCGCCATATAATACAGTATTCAACAATGTGTTTGAACTAAGAAATAAAACATACAGTCTAACCACACAATATATAAGGTTACAAATAAGTTTTCAGAGTTTAAGTACAATTTTGTACTCGTATTTGCTTGCATTCCATCACGAACTGCTAGAAAAGGTCTATTATACTGCTTTCTCTGTCAGACAGAACCATAGAGTAGATTAAGTCTCTTTTTCATTCATGGATTCTTTCTTTTCTTCATTGAAATTACACATTTGATTATCAATAAAACCAGGTGTTAAGCCACACAATATGTAACAATGCATTTTAAATGAATGAAAAATATACGCTTATTGCAAAACACACAAAACTATAAATACACTCAAACAATAAACTGTTTAACCTAACCATACAATGCGCAGCTATTTGGTTAGACACAAAAATGAAATATTCCGTTTACTCACGGGAGTTTGACTTAATACGTAACATCATTCCGGAATGAAATTCTATTTCTGGGTTTCAAGTTGAACTAAACTTTCACACAAAGTTGAATGAAATATTTGTCAGATTTACTGACTCTCATAATACACTATAGTGAGATCAAGCATAGTTTGTTGTGTTCCTGGCAATTAGTTCTCGTTCTTTGTTTTAAAAGCGGATACAAAGACGTCAGCGACATAATTCTCGTAACCTTGCAGTGAAGATTGATTACATTAAAGTTGGACAGATAGTACTGTAGTTTCTAGATTAAACCCAGACTTCAACCGATGAAAGTGCCATCTAGCTGATTCAAAAGTTTGTTTTACAGTCTTCAATCTCTCTTTCACTTCTTTGATAGATATCGACTAACATTACATAACTTTTCTCTGAATGCATTTCTCTATCAGAGCTTGTTGCACGTCATTAGCAGATGAGATTTAATAATCAAGATTCTTACAGATATAATTTCCTATCACGGTCATAAGGTTTGTTTGTTTGTTTTGGAATTTCGCACAAAGCTACTCGAGGGCTATCTGTGCTAGCCGTCCCTAATTTAGCAGTGTAAGACTAGAGGGAAGGCAGCTAGTCATCACCACCCACCGCCAACTCTTGGGGTACTCTTTTACCAACGAATAGTGGGATTGACCGTCACATTATACACCCCCACGGCTGGGAGGGCGAGCATGTTTAGCGCGACCCTCGGATTACGAGCGCACGCCTTAACGCGCTCGGCACGGTCATAAGACCTTCTGTATCTCCTGGAAGTAACATGGTGCATACAATTCTTAATATACTCGCGCAGATTGCAAGCAATCAATTGTTCATGTCAATAACTTTGAAACTTGATGCCTTCCGTCCAGCTTCTACATTTGGAAAGTTTGATATTGCTGTGGATTCAATACCAAAGAATTACTGAATTCAATAGACATCGTCTCGACACCCTGTTGAAGTACCACAACCATATCTTGAACGTCTTCCTTTTACGTTTGAGTTCTTGGATGATCTGTGTCGTTTTTTCGGTATTACGAAACCCAAAGAACCATCAGAACCATCACTAGACATTTCATCTTCATCACTCTCTAAAACAACAGTGTAATCAATCCTTCCTTTGTTTTCTTTTTACGTGCCATTAATTTTCACTGCGGTTCTTTCACACCTGCTTCTCGTGTCATTTTGACCTCTGGTTCTAAACCGTTGCATCTACACTGATATTAAAGGCATTTCCCACAAGTGTCACATATACACATTTTGTATATAAACCGTTTTCTTCTTTTCCTATGTTAACGTTGCTTTATCAATACAAGATCAGTACACTCACTCACTAAATGTCGACTGTATTTTGATATCTGTTTTGTGGTCAGCCTTAAATTCGGTTTTCACAAACGGTGCGACAATAGCCTGCTTTTTCTATCAGGTTTTTGGTAAAAGTATTAGTTAATAAACAAACAATCAGAAATGGCTTGAAAAATTAGGTTCTGCAAAACCCTGAGTGCGTGGCCCATGGAAACATTGTCAATTAAAAATCAATCAGGGGACATGTCACTGGCAGGAAATCATTTTAATGAGAGTGATACCTTATATGGTATCTATTCTAGATCACAAAACCTTGTTAAAGAGAAACGTCATTAAGAATAAATTACAAAAATTCTTAAATAATATACTTTATTTCACGTGCTTACCAGTGCCACGTTTCCTGGCTTTTATTGGAGTAGAGGGTTACAAACTTGAACCACATAAACAGAAAAGTGGGAATAAAATTGCATGATTTATTGTTTGAGTAGAGACTGTTTCTGTTTTAATATTGAAAAAATATGTCAGTAATTAAATCATTGTGGTATGAATTCAAACTCAGAATGATGTTTTTCCTGAAATACGTAATAAGAAGCTCTTCAAAATTAATTAAATATATAAAAAATAAATAATTAGTCACCTTAGTTCATATGGTTTGTCCAAATAAGAACATTCAGATACAGCCACATTTTAACAAAAATAACAACCTGACATAAAACTCTTGGTTAAAAATTGTTTGTCAAAGCAACATTATTCTACCACAGAACTCTTGGTTAAAATTTCATTTATCAGTATAACAAAAGTCTAACATATACCTCTTGTTTAAAAATTCTGTTTAATAAAGTAATAACAACCAGTTATACAACTCTTGATTAGAAACTCTATCAAAATAGAAACAATATGTCGTATAAGTATTGATGCATAAATGTTTATCAAAGAAACTAAAACCTAAAATCTCTGTCAGCAATACTCTCCCAAGAGCAAAAAAAAAAAAAACTCTAACCAAAAATTCATGTTTATAAAAATAAGAACACACCAATAGAACCCTTTATTATGGCATTGTTTACCAAACAAATCACAATGAGAACTCTTAATAAAGGCCACAGCTTATAATTCCGTCAATACAGAATTTAATTTATTTGCAAAATAGTTATTTAAAAAGGGTATTATTTCAATTTCAGTGAAAGAATTGTGTGTATATATACACAGCTGACCAAAATCTTAAGGCTAATGAACATAAAAAAATATGCAATTTGCGTTGTTAGACTCAACCACATATTTGAGTAGAGCTTCGAAAGATGAAAATAAGAAAAAGGAAAATAAAAATATTTTAGCATTTAATAGGGAAAATGTGAACACTGTGAAATTAGCCTAAATACTATCTGGTCAAAAGTTTAAAACCATACCAAAACGAGGCGTCAATCGGTAAACGCGTAACGAAATTTAGTCATTTGTGTTCAAGCATGAGCGTTGTCAACATCTTTCACTGACATCTACTGTGTTACATTGGGTAAAAACCTGCCAAAGGCTAAAACGTTGACATAGTTTGACATGGCAGAATTGTCGAGCTGCAAAAGCAAGATTTCTCTCAACGTGCCATCGCTGGTGAGATTGGGCTGTTGCAACTTTCTTAAAAGACCCTGAGGGATACGAAACGAGAATTTTAAGTGGTCGTCCCAAGAAAATTTTGCCGCCGTTGAGCAGGAGGATTCGACGGGTTGTCGGACAAGACATCAGCCGATCGTCGAACTATATTAAGGCCCTTACTGACACAGAATGCAGTTCAAGAACAATAAGGCGGCATCTACGAAAGAAAGGCTTTAAAAACCGTAAACGTCTTCAAAGGCCACGCCTCCTTCCGCACCACCAAACAACTCGGTTAAACTTTGCTGAAAAGCACCAAACATGGGACGTAGAAAAGTGGAAGAAGATTTTGTTCTCTGATGAGAAAAAACTTTAACCTGGATGGTCCAGATGGCTTCTAACGTTGCTCTCATGATAAGGATATTCCACTGTAAACATTTTGTACACGATAGAGTGGAGGACGTTCTATCATGTTGTGGGATACTTTTTCCTTTCAGGTAAAAATGGAGCTTCAGGGGCATCAAACAGCGGCTGGCTTCATTGGTATGTTGGAGAGAGCATACTTATTCACTGAAGGCCCTCACTTATGTGGAAATGACTGGATCTTTCAGCAGGATAACGCTGCATTCCACAATACCCGCAGGATAAAGGACTTTTTCATGGTGAATAACGTGATTCTTTTGGACCAACCAGCGTGTTCGCCCGAACTGAACCCCATTGAAAATGTTTGGGGGTGGATGGCAAGGGGAGTCTATAGAAGTGAACGTCAATTTCAAACAGTGCATGATCTCCGTGAAGTCTGTTTGTTTGTTTGTTTTTTGGAATTTCGTACAAAGCTACTCGAGGGCTATCTGTGCTAGCCGTCCCTAATTTAGCAGTGTAAGACTAGAGGGAAGGCAGCTAGTCATTACCACCCACCGCCGACTCTTGGGCTACTCTTTTACCAACGAATAGTGGGATTGACCGTCACATTATACACCCCCACGGCTGGAAGGGTGAGCATGTTTAGCGCAACGCGGGCGCGAACCCGCGACCCTCGGATTACGAGTCACACACCTTACGCGCTCGGCCATGCCAGGCCTCTCCGTGAAGTCATCTTCATCACTTGGAATAACGCTTCAGCCAGCCTTCTGCAAACGCTTATATCGACCATGCCAAAGCAAATGTTTGAAGTTATTCGAAATGACAGCCGTGCAACTCACTACTGAGACCTGTTGTTGGACATTTCATACCCTATTTAGGACTTTTTTTTGGTATGGTCTTAAACTTTGACCAGCTAGTATTTAAGCTAATTTTATAGTGTTCACATTTTCTCTATTAAATGCTAAAATCTTTTTTATTTTTAATTTTCGTTTTCTTAGTTTCATTTTTCGAAGCTCTACTGAAATAAGTGGTTGAGTCTAACAACGCAAATTGCATATTTTTCTTTATGTTAATTAGCCTTAAGATTTTGGCCAGTAGTGTATATATATAGAGAGAGAGAGAAAGAGAGAGAGTTTAACTTGGTTTGTTTTGAATTTCGCGCAAAGCTACACGAGGGCTATCTGCGCAAGTCGTCCCTAATTTAGCAAAGCCGAGGGAAAGCAGCTAGTCATCACCGCCAACATCCAACTCTTGGGCCACTCTTTTTTCCAGCAAATAGTGAGATTAAACGCACGTTATAACGTCCCCACGGCTGTAAGGACGAGCATGTTTGGTGGGAAGAGAAAGGTTGTTTAATTATTTATAATTTAGTTTACATATACTGATTAAACTCTTTGTGACCTGCCAA
Source organism: Carcinoscorpius rotundicauda (assembly GCA_011833715.1). NCBI lineage: Eukaryota > Metazoa > Arthropoda > Merostomata > Xiphosura > Limulidae > Carcinoscorpius > Carcinoscorpius rotundicauda. The sequence continues at coordinate 58,942,952 of CM022395.1, forward strand.
TTGCTAGCATCGAAACACGATTCTTACCACTATAAGATCATTGACTTACCACTCAGCTTGTGTATAGAGAGAGAAGTACACTCTTTTAATATTCAAAATGTAGATCACTTCATTTTAACGCAATATTTCAAGTAACAAAAGTAAATACTTGCACAAGCAGATGAGGAATCAGATAAAACTAATAGAACTTTAGGAACACGAGGCCTAACGGGTTTAATCTCTATTCACAGTGAGAAAAAAATTAATATAAAAAGCACGTTGTCCTAAACCTAAACCTATCATTCACCATAAACAAAAAAATTGCTTTTCACTAAACATAAAGATTAGGCTAATGAGTAAGCCTATCAACTACAGTATACAAACGTTAATTAACCACATGAACAGCATGATGAAACACGTGATGTCCAAGTAAAAAACTACCGTTTTTATATAACTGAATAAAACTTGCCTATATCTATAAAGATGTAATTGTTTATAATTGTACAATAAAAATTACGTAATTACCTCAATTCCATGTTTCACATACAAAGGGGACAAATGAAAGTTTGCACCCCTGTACATGTGTTTTTTTCTTGCTACAGTACGGTTTGAGTAAAAAACGAAATTTATGGATCTTCCATATAATTTTGTTAACTAAATTAAATGTTGTACGACAATATTCAACTAAGTTTCTCTCATTTTTTTCTGTAGTTTTGTGATGTCCACGTTGATAACAAAAATTAATTTCCCCGAAATGGAGAAAAAGGTCACTTGAAGAAATTGCCTATTTTAACAACTGGCACCACAAGACATTACTGTTGTTTACAAGTCAGTCAGTAAACACTAAAATGACGTCACAACGTAAAGGACGCTTAAAGCTGTAGTTTGTACTATCGTGATATCAGTGAAACGTGCGCATGCTATGTATGAACCGCGAGAAGAAGAATGCACTCCGCAGGTTACAACACAAAATGACATACGAACTTCAGAAGCAAGAAATGACAATATGTGTTAGTCCTAATTCTGGCTTTATTTATTCTTGAAACGTAACACTTTCAGATCCTGTACAAGTACATCTAGTATGTATAGATATTTAAATAGCAGATGAATAAGAAATTCTGGTTTTCCTTTTGTTGTGATCTAGAATTGGGATTTCTTAAGCTACTACTGATGTAGAATATCCAGATATATTAGTGACTTCTTTTTATCTGTCATGTGGATACCTTTGTTAGTAGGCTCTGATGATCTCAGTAGACAAATTCCAATAAATAAGTAAGTATTCTGAAGTAATATCATTGTTTTCAGGGTTTGTAGTCAGTATCAATATGGTACGGGCAATACTCTGAGATCAGTATCGGTATATAACTGTTAGGTATTAGATGATATCATATGTTGAGAATAATATCTGTTATTACACGTCTTATCTTTAGAGTTTTGACTAATTGTTTCCTCTAGTATTTCAGCTTTGATTTTCACAGAATTATAAGTGTTTGATATGGTTGTTTTTAGTTCATACTTCCTTCGATAAGCGACTCTTACCGTGAAAATCAGCAATAGCATGAACTATGGGAAACTGGTGAGAACATGAATGAGCTTACTTGACTAACTGCACGTTAGGCAGGAGCGTGCGTGATTAATTCTTAGTATGCAAGTCAAACTGCGTATGCCACAATGTTTTACTGAGATATAATCAAAAATTTAATTAAGCCATTCAATTATCATTCTATGCAGATGATATTAGCATCAAACCACAGATAATAAAAATTATAGTTTTAATTTCTTTATTTTATAAAGGACTATTTAAAAATAACGTCAATATTCCCCAGTGTGAGAATTTGAATATTTGTTCTTGTGCCATCTTCTCTTCTGGATTTTTTATTGAACCCATAGAAAAATATAAAATGAAAAGTAAAAATGTTCTCGGTAGTTTCGTCATCGATATTTTCAGGTTATATATTTATGTTCTTAAATCCTAAGGGGCTGAAGAGTGACCAAAGAAAATTCAGAAACCACTAATTTCATAGTGTTTACATTTTCTCTATTAAATTTTATTTTTACTTTCTCTTTTCTTATTTTCATCTTTCAAAGCTCTACTCAAATAAATGGTTGAGTCTAACAACACAAAATGCATATTTTTTTCTTTATGTTCTTTGGCCTTAAGATTTTGGCCAGCAGTGTTTATGTAGATACCCAGATCGACCTACTAAGTTATTCAAGAGTTAATATGGAAAGGACAAATATAAAATCTTATGATTTAAACTTGTTGCATGGTAAAAAAAGGTAAGGTACACAGGAATCAAAGTTATAGGTTTAAAACCTATAAAACTAAAAAAATCAGCAGAATTATATTAAAATTTTGTTTTTATAAAAATAACACATATGCATATCAACTAACTTAAACAGGTTTGAAATCAACAACAAAACAAAATAAACATGTTTTTACTTTACACATAATAAAGATGAAATGTTTTAAAGTTTCGTAATTCATGTTCAGCTCAGATTTAACAATTTCCAACTAACTTTGACCTTCAATGATGAACGGTATGTTTACGGACTTTCTAATCCTAAAATTTGGATATCGATTCCCATAATAAACTGAGTGGAAAAAGCTTATTTTAGAGCATTGCATTAGGAAGATAACAGTCATTATCTTAAAACACTCATTTCCTTTATTCAGGACCGAACACTATATGCTAATTTATGTGAAGGATTTCGATCTGAGAGACCATGGCTCTCGTCCCGTTACCACGAAAATGTGCATCGCACTTTCTTCAATTCTTAACAGGAACTTAGGTTTAATTTTTTTTCCAGCCTAAAAAAACAATGGGACTTGAAAGACAACACGAGGTGTTCAGAAACTTTTGATTCACCCTAAAGTATCACACTTCGAAAATATTGTTGCGTTATAAGAGTCACAATCAAATCTCAGTATTCGATTATAACATAGCCTGGTGGTTTGGGAGTTCGACTCGTAAGTTGAGTGTCACGGATTCGAATCCCCGTCACACTAAACATGTTAACCCTTTAAGCCATAGGAAAATTGTATTGTGGCGGTAAATTCCAGTCTTCGTTGACAAATGAGTGGCCCAAGAGTTAGCATAGGTGTTGATGACTAGCTGTCTTCCCTCTAATTTTCATTCCTAAATTAAAGACGGATAACGCAGATAGCCTTCGTATAGTGTTTTGCGAAATTAAAAAAAAACAGCAACATTGTTTTTAATAACTTTAGAATTGGATGTGGATCTGTTTACTGGCTGCCTTCCATCTAGTCTATGAGCTGGAAATTACTGACGACTCACATGGAAAGCCACTGTGTAGCCCTTGCATGAATATCTTAAACAAATATTTAAAATTTTCTTTAAGCTTTTGCGTAGGATTTTTTACGTCTTAATCCTCCACACAGGTTTAGCTACTTTCATTAGCAAATGAAAACAAAAATCTCGTTGTGGTTTTAAAAAGAGTTAAAAAAGATAAATCAGTGATGATAGAATTGGTCACATATTAGCTAGTTTACACATGTATATCTCCACATTTAAATTCTCGTTCTGTTGTTCATTAATCAAAGCTACTACTAGATGGCGATACGATTCCTCTACATAAGTCTCCTGAAGAGACAAATGAATGTCAGTTTAATTAACCGCATATGAAGAAAACACAACTTGAAGAAAAAATATAACAGCATAAGAAGTTAACACCTCTCACTATAACAATATACCTGTCATGAATTAGAAACGCTACCTGTTTCCTTGTTTCTCTCGATAACTGATTATTATGGTGATCTGTGACATTAATTGGCTGTTCGTAGTTCAATAACTTATTTTTAACCTAAATTGTGATAAAAAAGAGCTTTGTTACTAGGCTTGATTTTTGTCTTTGCAATAAAGTTATATGTATATATATATAGAAGGAGAAACAAATTAGCCTAACATTGTAGATGTTAAAATAACGATGATCACTTTGTACTAAAGAGCAGAAGACCAAATCACATCAGTGAACATATCTCAAAATAATAAAATCAACGGTGCAAATTATCACTCTCTTTTAGTCTGTATTTTCAAACTTTACAGTTGATAATATTTTGTTGTTTTTATAAAACGCGGTACTCTAAGGTGACAAAAACTACAATTCATTGAGCAATAAGTAAATATACTTTTCAAAAAAAGAAATGCAAAAGGCAAAATTTGAGACAAATTGATAACAAGTTTATTCCAGGTAGTTTTGTATGACATGTGTGAAACTTTGCACATTTACTGCTGAACATCCAATACCTGCAAAGGCGAAGTCCACGCTCACTAATTGAAGTTTAACGTCACTCAACGTCAATAACAACTATGTCCCCGTGAGCATTAATAACTGCTTGGCATCTCCTGCCCATGGAAGCGATGAGATGACGAATCACATCCTGTGAAATGGCTATCCACTCAGCCTGCAAAGCTGAGGTAGAGTCTACAGTTGAGGTTGTCACTGTCGCAAACGTCGGTTCAACTCGTCCCAAAGATGTTCGATGGGGTTTAAATCTGGTGATCTGGAGGGCCAGAGAAGAACTTTTATGTTGTGGTGTCTCAAGAAGACGGTGGTGAGTCGGTCTGTGTGAGGAGGGGCGTTGTCATGTTGATAAACGTCGTTGACGTTCACCATGGTGGGTTGTACATGGGGCCTAAGAATCTCGTCGACGTATCGTTGAGCCGTAAGATTCCCTCGAATTTGCAAAAGGTCTTTTCTGGCATTGTAGGCAACGGCAGCTCACATCATGACGCTGCCACCACCAAATCTGTCAACTTCCTGCACACAGTTTGCTTCAAAACATTCACCTCCGCGACGGTAAACACGGGTCATTCTATCCTGCCTACGAAGCATAAAACGTGATTTATCACTGGACTAAACGTGATTTCATCGTCGATGAGGCCATACCTGATATGCCCGAGTCCACTGCAGCCGTGCTTGACGATGTTGCTGGGTAAGGATGACGCCTCTGACTGGATGTCGAGGTCGGATTCCTGCATCTCGTAGACGGTTGCGTACGGTCTGATCGAAAATCCTACGCAGCCCTGGTATGGTTGATGCTGTAGACGTCGCAGCGGTGGTCCTCTCTCGAAGGCGATGTAACCGGATGTAGCGATCTTGTGCGGGCGTGGTCACACGAGGTCTGCAAGATCGTGAATGATCACGAGTTGATCAATGTTGTTGGTGACGATTCCATAGCCTTGTGATGGTGCTTGGGTGGACATTCACAGCTCTGACAACATCTGATCGAGATTCGCCTGCTTCCGACAGACCAATGGCGTTGTTGCGTTGTGCTTCTGTCAGTCTTGGCGTAACTGTATTGCGTGTTGGTGGCTTAACACTGAGCTATGGAAACCGAGATCCCGTCACTTTTATAGAGATTTTGCACAGGTTGCACTTGCAGAAAATGCAGATCTCTCAAACAAATTTATTGGACACGAATACGTTTTGGCGAAAGATCCGATGTTTTCCTCCGTTTTCAAAGTGCACAACTTTTATTGTCATTTTTGTTCGAAAATCAGTGCCTTAACACGTGTAACATCACATACTCTGAGCTTGTAACGTTATTACATATATTTCTCTTTAAAATGAAAAGAATATCCCTTTTGCGTTTCTTTTTTGAAGAGTATATGTATCTTGTAGGACAAACATTTGCTGAATAAAACCTCACGAAGTATATAGCTTCTTCTCAGCTGTCAAAGGAATAACCATAAGGAAGTCTTTTTATATTACATATTCTTTAACACTTGAAAGAGTAAAATCAACCGAACTAATAGAACAAATTATCACTCTGACAACGTTATCTGAACCGAGCATCATCAAAACAATCTTATCTGAACTAAGCATATAACAAATACACTACGAGAGGCCTGTATAGTTAGAGGATGGATAGTGTTAGCTTGAAACTCCTCTCGTGTAAAACCATAACTATAACCAATAGGAAACTGTGAATGTTTTATTAACCACAGAGGAGAAGCTTTATTTGAAATAGAACAGAATATGATTTTTCATTTTAGAATTTTCACACAAAGCTACATAAAAGGCAACTACACTTCGTATAACTGTTTGGTCAAAGTAAGGACAGCGTCAATAGCACCACCTCCAACTTTTAGGTAGTCTTGTCCAACTAAAGTATGGAATTTATCCGTTGCTCAAATAGCACAATTATGGCCACAAGAGACCGAACACATTTTATCAACAAAAGTGCGCTAACAACGAATCCTCAGTTTCACAGTCTAGTTACTTTAATCACTAAGCCTATAAAAGGATGGATTTCGGAGTCATTATTAACATATTTTAGTTAAGTTGACTCGAACAATGAAATATTCTCTCCATGCCTAATAAACCCATAACTATTGACTACACTAATATTCCTGTATACCAGGTTAACTTGCTATGTCACTCCCTCTCCCCGACAGTTTCCTGTGATATTCAGTTTGGAAACGCCTGGGCTAATAAACAATATACATCGATATTGTTTGACTCATAAAATAATAACAACCAATACGCAATGTCTGATCCATAATTTTGATGATACGATTAACTTTATCATGGTGTGTATAAAAATCGTTAAAAAAATTTTCTGCTTGTGGAATATTTAAATTTATTACTTTAAAAATGTTTTTTTTTCTGCAACTGGTGTTTTATTGTAGCAAAGCCACATCCAACTATATGCTGAGTCCCCCGAGGGGAACTGAAGTACAGCTTTTAACGGTGTAAATCCATAGACTTGCCGCCGTACCAGCAAAAGACGATGTGTAAGCGTGGTAGTGAATAATACATATAAAGCAGAAGTAAACAAGCGTTTGAATCCTCTGTGCTTTCTATATATTCACACGATGTTTGTTTATTGGAAAGTTATTTTTTATAAGTCTTTATCTAGCAATGAAATATTGATCCTGTATGTGTTTGACTTAAAAAGTCTCTTACGTCTGGACATTTTCAAAGTCATAGAATAATTCTTGTTAACTTGCTTTAAAACTTTATTTTTCTTACAATATCCTGCTAAGTTGTTTCCACGTGTCGAGATCATTTCATCAACAATAGAATAAAAATGTTTAAGAGACAAGTGGTACCTAATTTCTTCCATATTTTAATGTTACAAAAACTCTCAACTTAAAGAAATAACTAGATTCATAACTTGATATTACAAAATAAAGCTGTTAACATTTCTTTTCTTTTTAAATTACATTAAAATACAAAATTATATGTTGTAATACAATCTGTGAAATCAGCAGTTTTCTGAGGTAACGCAAAAATTTTGTATTTAGCAGAATCTGTTAATATTTATAAAAATAAGTACCTAACACTTCTCACTTAAAGGGCCGCAGTTTAAATATCCGTTCCATCAAACATGCTCGCTCTTTCAACCGTGAGAACTATATAAAGTGACGGTCAAGCTATTATTCAATCGTAAAAGAGTAGCCTGACAGTTTACAGTGTGATTACTAGCTGCCTTCCCTCTTGTCTTTCACTGGTAAATTAGAGCCTGCTAATGCAGATAGTCTTTATGTATCTTTGCTCGAAATTCAAAACAAATTTACTTAAAGAATAATTTTATAGTCTGTTGTTGCCTTTGTAATTCTTATAAAAGCACAGACTTCTTACTTCACATTTAGTTATAGTAATGACAAGGGAAAATCAACAAGATTAGCTTGTCTGTGTTTTTGTTTTCTGTCACCTAACAACTAAATATTTCAAATATTTCATCAGAAATTAACCAGCAGAAATAGTTTGAAATTAGCATACTACAAACTTGTTCTTTTCCTTAATTAAAACTTTACATTAATTTTGGAAGAAGATGTAATGTAGATGAATATTTTTAGCAAACAACATTGAAATTGCTTTCTCTAGATTATTTTTATACTGAACTCGATACACAAAATCAACAGTTCAAGGTGCTTCACCAAAATAGTTTATGTAAAACTATAACCAACAGGAAACGGTGGATGTTTTATTAACCACAGAGGAGAAGCTTTATTTAAAATAAAACAGAATATGATTTTTCATTTTAGAATTTTCTCACAAAGCGACATAAAAGGCAACTATTTCTGTACGAAATAAAACTTAGAAATTAACATCAAATCTTGAAAATCCAAATATATTGTTACTTATTCAGCCTATGTTGGAAAACATTCTCGTTAAAAAAGTAAAACATAACACTAAACCTCGTTTAAATTATTCTAAAAACGTACAAGTGTCGGAACAGAACATTGTTTAATAATGTGTCAACCATACTTCATTTACCACGTTCAGTACACAACAGTTCTGATGTATTTACGACAATTCGATCGTGATAAGTATAGCAAACACAGATGTCTTTGATTTCTGCACTTGTAAGCCTTTAATACTTCATAAATGATAAATTTTATGTTAAAAAACGTTCAAAGTAGAAATAGAACAGAAAAGAAGCTTTGTGGAACTTTCTGAATAGAATGAATACTGAGACTGAAAATAAATCGTTTTTTTACATTAAAAAATTATTTTCTAACTGTGTGAAAGTTATGTAACTGGCACTAATAACAACGTTGCTTAAAAATAACTGAAGATATACTGTGATTAGAATGTTTGAACCCTAATCGATAACGAAAAAAAACATTTGATTGTACGTTGGTTCATTTATCAAATGTTATTTTTTCACCTCATAAAAACAAGTTAAACCATATAAAATGTAACATCGTTAGTTGTGAACACCAGTATATTGAATTGGCTTGACTTGGGTTAATAAATCTTTCGAATTATAAGTATTCTGTTTCAGCCTTTAGAAATATTATACTTAACGCTGTTGGTGGTGAAAAAACTATTTCACTCGTTCTTTATTCCAATCACTTCTATTCAATCAACATACACAGCCTAAAGAAAAAGAAAAATATACCATGGAAACTTGTGTGTTATTTTATTGTCCTCAAATAATTCTTTGTATTAATCTCAATTATTTTAACATTACTTACACAATCAATATTTTCTTTATAGTCTAAGAAACAAAGCTTTAAGGTTACGAGAATACAAGGGATACTCGTTCTCATTACCATGGCAACATCTTTGGAGTGCCGCTCGAGCTTACAAGAAAGAAAAAGTCCACTAGACCTTTGGTATATAGATTGTATCTCAATCGAAAATTTTGAAAAGTAAAATCTAAATCAAAGTATTCTTCGCTAGATGAGAGCACATATGAAGGGTGCCTCTAGTAACTTCGTAAAGATATCATTTCTCTGTTTATTTTAAAATTACTTGATATTTTTTTATGTTTCTTCGGAGCGACATTACTTGTTGTATTTAAGCTTCATATCTGTTTTAACTATCTTAAATATTTTAAAGAGGATAAGAAATTATCAATACGTAATAGTCATTTGATAAATTTTGCAATAATTATAGCTAAGATTACTAGAAAACTACAAGGTAATCGCATTTGTCTTACAAGTAACCAGTGAAATACATCATTGTAACTTTTAATGTCAGTAACCAGTGAAATACATCATTGTAACTTTTAATGTCAGTAACCAGTGAAATACATCATTGTAACTTCTAATGTCAGTAACCAGTGAAATACATCATTGTAACTTTTAATGTCAGTAACCAGTGAAATACATCATTGTAACTTCTAATGTCAGTAACCAGTGAAATACATCATTGTAACTTTTAATGTCAGTAACCAGTGAAATACATCATTGTAACTTCTGATGTTGGTAACTAGAGAAATATATAATTAAAACTTCTAATGTCAGTCACCAGTGAAGTATAACATAAACAATTCAGGTGTCAACAGCGAGTGAAAGGTACCTTTAAAAATTCTGATGTCGGTATCCAGTGAAAAGTACCATTAAAAATAATGGTATCAGTAATCAATGAAATACGCCGTTAAAATCATGATTTCGATAGCCAGTGAAGTATATTTGTAGTAAGATTTACCATTATATGTGCTACATAATTTGTTTCTCGAGTATTAGTGAAGTACAACTTAGAGATTCTGTGTTGAGTTTTAGTGCTGAACAACTAAAACTCTCAGATCATACAAAAGTTATGAAACTAAAGTTTCGATCGATTGAAAGTATAAAACAAAAATCCATCTTATGTTTTGAAGTTGTTGTGAAATATTTTGTACTAGAAATAAATTTAGATTCTAAAGAGAGAATAGCAAATATGTATTTAAAATGCCCATGTTCTAAAGGTATAATAACAATCTATAGAAATTCAGTTCTAAAATTTCCATGACATTCTATAGAAGATCCAGATGAAAAGCTCAAGTTAAATTATTTTCAATATCCAGATATAAAGCTCAAATTATATTCTATACAATATCCAGATATAAAGCTGAAATGGATTATTATAGAAGATTTGGATCTAAAGCTCTGACAATACTCTAAAAAGATTCAGGTCGAAAGTCTGATGACATTCTGTAGAAGGTTCAGTTGTAACATTTCTATAGCATACTGTGGAAGACCTGGATCTAAAACTTTAAGGAAATACCCTGAAAGATACTGATCCAGAAATCTAGGGACATTTTATAGAATATTCAGATGACTACTTAGAAAAAAAAATTAAATCCTTATTTAACAATAAAATATTGTTCCTGTTAACATTTAATTGTAGCCACGCAGAAGTTCTGTTAGATTAGGAACTTTAATAATTTAGTCACTGCACTGTTTTATTACTGCAATAAAGCATTGAAATGAGTAAGTTATTTTTCTTATATTGTCTTGTTACGCTGCTTTCAATTACCGAGTTTATTTCATAAAAAAAGAATATTTTAGAAACAGTTTATACCTTATTTCACAAACTATTTCATTTTGTGGAAAAAAAATTGAAATTTCAGAGAAATATCTACAATAAATCTTCATTTTAACAAAAGCTCTAGAACAAAGAAGATTTCACGTCGCAAATTCAAAGTTCTTATTGAAATTCTAAAAATAAAAAAAAAAATCGTGAAAAATAACCATTGTTTTAGTCGAAGAGTTTGATACTATTTTTGGTTATCAAACCAGGTTATAAATTAAAAACAGAAACCAGTTAAATTTTTGCGATGAAGTTAATATCTTTATTCCAACAGTACTTCTTTAAATACAGATTTTTAGAATAATACACAAGAAATCGACTCGCAGGGACCGACATCTCAAGTCCAGTTTTCTTAGGCCTGTCTCCCGCTAGTACAGCAGTAAGTCTACGGGTTTATAACGTTAAAATCAGCGGTTCGATTCCCCTTAGTGGACTCAACAGAGAACCAAATGTGGTTTTGCGGTAAGAAAACACACACACACTCTGAGGTCTAATATTAGTTAAACCTTTATCAAGTATGGCTTTTTCTTTCTATGAAAGAACTAAATTATTATTGTAACTTACGTGGGATTTTGCGTTTAGTTTAGTTAGGAATATAATTTATTGTAATTGATGCTATCAATAAGTAAACGTATAATATTATTCTACAGTCTAGCGTTAGAACTTTTTGTTTGTTTGCTTGTTTAATTTCGCGCAAAGCTACACGAGGCCTGTCTGCTCTAGCCGTCCCTTAGCAGTGAAAAACTACTCATTACCACCCACTACCAACTATTGAAATACTCTTTTACCAACGAATATTCGAAGATTGACCGTCACATTATAAAACCCCTACGACTGAGAGGGCGAGCATGTTTGTTGCGACAGAGGTTCGAACCTGTAAAACTCAGATTACCAGTCGATTGCTTTGATCATCTGGCCATACCGGACCTGAATTAGAACTACGTAAGGGATTTACTGCTATATATTTATTTTAATGTTTCAGTTTAATATAACTTTAGCAATGTGTGTAATTTGTATTGTCAAGTAAGTATTGCGCAAATCCTGCCTGTTCCTTAACACTTGTAGAAGATTCTCGAAAGTAAGAATGAACAATATATGTTTTACGAAAATACTAGCGTATTTTCGAATATTGGTGGCCCATCTGAACTTTCTAGAACTTCGCCTAAAGATTATTAATCGGAAAAACTATAAAAATTTGACTAGAAACGTTGAAATACTTTGAATATTCCAAACTGTTTAACTTCAGTGAATTAACTTTGAACGTTAGTATTTCTGCGAGAAAATTAGATATCTTCCTTGATAAAAGCCTCCCGCTAGTACAGCGGTAAGTCTACGGATTTATAACGCTAAAATCAGGAGGTTTGATTCACCTCGGTGGGCTCAGCAGATAGCCCGCTGTGGCTTTGCTACAAGTAAAACACACACTCCTTGGTAAAGATTATCCTGTAAGCGGCGTGAGGCCAGCAAAAACAGACAGCCAGCGAAGTGTAATTCCGTCAGCTAAGAAATAATATTCGTTCGTCTTAGGGCTGAAACATCGATAAAAAATTCATTACCAGACCAAATAGAAGACTGAATATTGGTTATGAGTTTGTAAATCTTTTGTATATAACATCATTATTTGTTGTTTGCACATTATAATATATTTGAGTTTAAAAAGAAATTGGTGTGTATCAATATTACCGGCAAATATCATAAATTGAATACATATCGAAATTTAATTAACCTCTAAATTAAATAAAAAAATTCCGGCTGTTTGAAATCGTAATATGTACCGCACGAAACATAATAAATCGAAGATTCTTACGAGATACATTGTGCTACGTAACCCATACTTTATACTTTGATAAGCGAAATATTTACTTAAATATATTTATATCTGCATTTTGTACACAATCGTTGAAAGAAGGACATGCGCACTTAGATAGTAAGGTGTGCGAGAATTTTTAGGAATTCACCATAACAATTGTCTAGAAGAGAATATACCGGAATGAAAAAGAAATAATAGAGGTCAACTGTTAGACAACAACAGCTAAAGTAAAGCACATTATGATAGTTCCTTCTTTGTGATGTACAAGGAAACTCAGATGCCTTGTACGATTGTTTTCTTAAGAACTATTATTCAGATTTTATATACACTGAATTTATTACACCTACTGTCCAATGTAACTCTTGTATAAATAGTAATTTTATTTACATAATTTTAAAGGTAATATATGACATAGGATCAAATATTTTAGTCATTAAAATCACTTTGTTATGTATTTTATTGAAGTACACAAAGTCACTCACTCTTTGTGGATCAACATCAAGTATACAAACTAACAATACTGGAATCAAAAGTTAGATTTACCACGATGTATAGAACGCAGATATCCCATTGTATGACTTCATGCTAAAATAGATATACAGTCAACTTCAGCGGTAAATTTTGGTTCTGCTAAAACGTTTGTCAAATATATCATTACTTTAAAAATATTAGTATTTTGTAATGTTAAAAATACTTAAGTAAATATCATAATTATATTTGGTATTATCAGACTCGTCATATTGATGGTAGTAAAAACCTTATAACTACTAAATGTGTAGAAGATGCGTGAGAATATAGTAGTGTCATGCAAATCTCGGGATATACTTTAGAAATTCAATTAATTTAATTTGCAAATTCGTCAGTAAATATTTCCCAATATTATGACTGAAGTAATACAGTTGTTAAACCATGCTTTAATAGTTTATATTTTATTGAAATAAAATAATTTGAAACTTAACACATTAGTATAATTAGTTAATATGTCACAGAGAAGTTCCACCTTTCTAACCTGTGATTTTGCAGAGTTTCATGGTGGTACAGCGTGGTAAGTCTATAGGTTTATTACACTACAAATCAGTTTTTGATACTTTGTAAAAAAAGCACAGGCAGCCTGTCGTGTGGCTTTGAACTTGAAAAACACGCAACGACTTGTCATAAATATTCCACATATAGTAGTGCCATCTTTTGATAACGTTTGGTATGAGTTTCAAGAAAGAGCCAACAAATATTCAGCATGCTCCAATTATTGTTATATGTGCATTGTTGCATTGTTAAAACTGCTTTAAATTTTATTCTTGTGACGAAAGACCTTTTGATGCGTACAGACCTTTTACTTGTTAAGTGCCAATATAAATACATTCAATAAATAAATGTTTGTCAACTTCTGTTGTATTTAGAATCTCACTAAAAAAGTGTTATTGTTTACGTTGTTAATAAATGAAACAAATTATTAGACTTATAGTAATTAAAGCGATAATAATTATCCTTGAAACATAACGTGAAACAACTAAGCAACAAGTTCTCGTCTGCTTTCGTATACCATTTATATTTTTCGTACATTTTCAGGCAGATTCATGCAGTCAAGTCTGAGAACGTCACCCCCTACTCTTGATTTCCAGTTTCCTGGTCTCAGTAAGAAAATTTCATAAACCTGAGCGTTGATATTTGTTTTAAATAATCCTGTAAACAACGCTCTTTTTACTCAAATTCCTGGATCAATTTTTGAGCGCTTCAAAGCAACTTGAATCTATTAAGTTGTTCTGAAAGAGGATTTGAAAAATCAAATGAACTTTGTATTTTATGATGTTACGCTTTCTTTTACTTTCAACGTGTGAATTTAATAAACTTACGAATTTCTTTTCCCCGCCAAAACGTGAATTTCATGTTAACAGATGTGTTTGTTCACAAAAACTAACCCTTTAGTGGCACAGCAGCATATCTGTGGACTAATAATAATGTTTCAATGCCTGTGGTTTGCATAGCACAGATAACCCATTGTGTAGCTTTGTGCTTGGTAACAAACAGTAACCATATAAACTGTAACACTGAAAATAGTTGATATTTTACCAATATTAAGCGCAATATTCAGAGCTAGAGGCTATTGATTTAATTGTTTGATTATCATATAAACTGGACTAGATAGAGTTTTTCACATCGACTTTTATATATATAGTGGATAAGATAAAAATTTATAAAATATGCAATACCATTATTCAAAGGTAGAGACTGTTGTTTTTCAGTATAAGTAATTATATAAACTTAACTAGATGAAGATTTGTACTAAGACTTATATATAGACTGAATGAGATAAAGATTCATATGATATGAAATTATTTTACTTTTATTAAGTGTATTATCTACAACTGGAGCCTATTGTTTTCAGTACATAGTTATTATTTAAATATATTTTATTGTCTTTTATTGATAATTATTACTGCTAAAACTTTCGGACAGTGGTGTGAAATCTTCTTTGAGCCAATCAATAACAGTATAGTATTGCTGCAGTGAGTATAACCAAGAGACACAGCTCAAACGTGACCCATTCACCTGTCACACATCCTACGATATATACTTGTGAGGCATACTAGCGAAATTTTCCATGTGTGTGTAACATATACATCTAAGGTTTGAGTTTTTCGTGATTACTAAAGGATTACTACTGAACTGATGTAGATTTAACTTGCCCTAACAAGAATATACGATGTTTTTAATGCTCATCACCAAATTCTGATCAAAGATAAATATCTACAAAAACAAAAATAACAATTAACTTTCTAAACAATAAAGCTAATGTTAAAGTCTAATTAAAAGTATGCAATGTCAGGAAAGAAAAATTTGGATTATCAGATATAGATTCATTATTTTACAGTAATTTCATTTTTTTTTATTTTTCAGAGCTAAAATTAATCCCATATGGTAAACTAATTGTGCAAAATAATAATCAACATAACAACATATGTGTACATAAGCTGTTAAACATTTATCATGTTAATGAAACTTTTTGCACTATCACTAATTCTATCTTCCTGTCACATCACCCTTCGACAATACTCAGACAATCAGATGTTGATGTTTTTACAGTTAGATCACTCCAGTTTAATTAGTCTTCCTTTGTAAGATTAAACACTTAATTACATGCTGTTGGTAACAAGAATAATCAATAAAAACTTTCTTAACTCAAATGAAGCATTGTTATTGGTGAGCAATTCCGATCGAAGCTTTGAGACTTTCACAGTCAATGATGTAATGTTACATTTTATAATGTCGAATCCACGCCAAATTTTCTGTACATTCGTGTGATGTCACAATCAGATTAAAGAATTCATACTAAAAAGTAATTTCCCTTTGTGAATTTCAGGGGCCAGAGAGCTGCTCGGTAAACACTATACCCTTGTGTACAGCGAACTATCTGTCGATACATATTAACAATTGTTTTATACAAAACCACAATAAAACCTACTTTTCTGTTACATTAAGCTTTATGTGTTAGGAAATTTGTTTTATTAATTGAAAAAAAACAGTTTAGTTATAAACGGTAAGGCTATTATATAATATTTTAATAATCTAATTATATATAATAGTTTTATAATCTAATCCTAATAACCTAATTATACGTAGTAAAATGTTAAAGAGGTTGAGCGTCAACTTTTATTTTTTTATTTTTAAACATTACAGCTTTAAGAGTGTGAAATTTTGCTTCAAACCGACAAAAACACTAGCTTGTGTCACGAAAAAATTTAACCAATGAGGAAAACACTAGTTGGTATTATATAACACTAACAGGTAATAAAACATACGAATACTTTAACCAATGAGAAAAACTCTAATGGGTGTGGTAACAGAGCTTAACCATTGAGAAAAACACTCTTAAGTGACGAAACATATGGCAAAGTTGAGAGACTGAAAAAAACACGGACAAGTAACATGACTCAGTTTAACCACAGAGAAAAATATTAATAGGTAACATGACACAGTTTAACCTTTAACCACAGATAAAAATATTATAAGGTAATATGACTCTGTTTAACCACAGAGGAAAACACAAACAGGTTTTTAAAACGTATGAAAGTCTTTGACCACTGAAAAACAACACTAATAACTGACAAAACGTATGAAACTGTTTAACTACTGAAGAACAACACTAATAACTGACAAAACGTATGAAACTGTTTAACTACTGAAGAACAACACTAATAACTGACAAAACGTATGAAAGTGTTTAACCACTAAAGAACAACACTAATAAATGACAACACGTGTGAAAGTGTTTAACTACTGAAAAACAACACTAATAACTGACAAAACGTATGAAACTGTTTAACTACTGAAGAACAACACTAATAACTGACAAAACGTATGAAAGTGTTTAACCACTGAAGAACAACACTAATAACTGACAAAACGTATGAAAGTGTTTAACCACTGAAGAACAACACTAATTACTGACAAAACGTATGAAAGTGTTTAACCACTAAAGAACAACACTAATAAATGACAACACGTGTGAAAGTGTTTAACTACTGAAAAACAACACTAATAACTGACAAAACGTATAGAAGACTCTAACTATTGAGGAAGGCACCAGTAGAGGTGTTGAAAGTTGTGATAGAATTTAACCTCATGTTTTAACTGTCTGTTTTTCTGGTATGTAAATCAAATAATTTAAATTTTATCTGTTGTGTACCCTTGTGATTTGAAAAACCTTAAATTCATCTTCACTTTACTTTTGACTAAAGTAATGAAGGCTAAGATTAAAGTAGTAAATAGTTTTATAGAAGCTTTATATATATATAATGAAATGGTAATAAATCCAATCTCACTCTCTTGCTTGCATAATGAATACAGTAGATCTACCATCATTAACTATAGGTCAAACTCCTACGAAAAATATTTATTAAATATAGAAGCTACATGTGATTGATTTAGTTTATATTTACTGCATAGGATCACATACGATTCATTGCTTATAAACAATCCACATATACCTTACAGTTTTCTACAAGCTGTTTGTCAAAGCAGGAGAGACGTTTTGCTCAATACCATAATTCATCAAACTAGCAAGTTGAAATCGTTTTTATAATGGCTGTTTGTAAATGGATAAGATACATAATGTATATTAAACCCATATTACTGTAAATATTTAACACGTGCTGGTCCACGTTAAGTTAAATCACTGATCTTTTTTATCTCGTTCTGAACGATTTTGAAAACAAGTATTTTTAACACAAAGTAATGTTTATTTGAACGTAAGGTCGACAACATGCTGTACTCCCTATATTTTAACATTAAAAATCTAACTGCAAGGAACGAAAGTAGAAGAGATAGAAATGTTTAATTTAACCGTCTTATCACTGTGGACAAAATAATAAATATGTCCTCCTCTTGAATTTAACAAGAAATCTGTTCTATTGTAATTGCTTCTTCAAACAATTATGAAAGTCTTCTAGTTAAATATATTAACTCTTACCTCATTTAATCATATTAAATATACATATAATATCATATTTATCGCGTATAATAACACAGAAACTAAACGATTAGAGTTGAAACTTTTCAATAAGGTTCTAATGATTATACCTTAAAAAAAACATAAGTTATGTGCATGTTTCCTGATGTGTACTGTGAAATTACACAGGTGTTTCATTGCATTTTGTGTGTGCAACCCATCCTGGAAAGATGATACTCCAACTTTGTTGATTTTGTAATAGTTTCAGTTTTAGTTTTTGTATTCGTATGACTATGTGGCTCTGTTTCCTGCTTTTCATGTCAGAGTGATTTAACTTTTAAACTGGGTAAATACAAATACAAGTATCCATAGATATATGTTAAGAAATCAAGTAAAGTGACTGTCATTAACCACATAATAAAGATAGTGCTTCATGAGTATACAGTTCCCAAATAGATCGTAATTCCATGAAGACTCCTCATCATCAACAGCTTTGTGCCTATAAGATTTGGTTTCAACAAAATGTTGACTGTACCATCATTCAATATAACCTTTTCATGTATAATTCTGATTTTGTGCAGAGAGCATCAACATGAAGAAATCTACAGTTTTTATTGTACTTCAAAAACGTTAATTTTTGTTTAACATACGTTGACTGAATTTATCCAGATGCTTTCTTCAGTTCTTCACATTTTTTGTTTGGAGTGCTTTACAGAATACAGAACAACAGGTTTCAGCTTTGAATTCATTTAGTTCTGACAATAAACTAAAAACAAACGACCTCTACTTTCCAGATAGTAATAAACAACTTTTTATCGCAGAACCTATTGGTTCTGGTGAAGCCGTGATGACAAATCGTTGGTTGAAACAAAAAGTGTTATTATTATCTTCAGAGTTTGTTGGAAGTTGAGCACAAAGCTACACAATGGGCTAGCCGTGTTCTAATTCAATGGGTATCGAAACCCTACTTTTAGCATTGCAAGTCCTCAGACATTTTGCTGTGTCACTGGGGTTATTCGAAGAGTAAATGCAGTTTTTTCCTTACTTTATTGTCTAAATGTTTAAATCTCTCCGGTATTCTCTACAAATGCTGGAAAACAATAAAATTGTTTTTATGATAAGTCTCTTTATGTATTTAGACGTTAATCAGATATTATTGAATAGTGCACTAGTTATAGTATCTCATGTACCCAGTGTATTTTCTTCTTGATTATTACATGCTGAGATCAAGTTACATACTACGACACTACAAGGTACATACTACGATTACTTGTGGTGATTAGGTAACAAGTTACATACTACAACTGCTGTGGCAATTATGTGACAAGTTACGCACTCGATACTTGTGGTATCAGGTAACAAGGTACATACAACGACACTTATGGTGATTAGGTAACAAGTATATACTACGACTGCTGTGGTGATTAGGTAACAAGTTACATACTACGATACTTTTGGTATCAGATAACAAGTACATACTACGTCTGTTGTGGCGATTAAGTAACAAGTTACTTCGATACTTGTGGTGCCGGGTAACAAGGTACATATTGCAATACTTGTGGTGATTAGGTAACAAATTATCTTATTACGACACTTGTGGTGATTAGGTAACAAGTTATCTTATTACGACACTTGTGGTGATTAGGTAACAAGTTACATACTATAACACTTTCTGTGATTAGGTAACAAGTTACATACTATAACACTTTCTGTGATTAGGTAACAAGTTACATACTATAACACTTTCTGTGATTAGGTAGCAAGTTACATACTATAACACTTTCTGTGATTAGGTAACAAGGTACTTCCTAAATTTTATCACTTATACCAATAACTATAACTATAACAAGTATGTAATTAATTGGTTTCTTACACATTATGATACGTGACTTTTATAAGGATTTTGCTGATGGTTCAGGAATGGAAGTTATATATATCCATTACTAGAGAAATATGTATGTTTTATAGAGAGGCTTCACACAACCCTGTTGACCTTTGAACTAGATCTTTCAAGGTAAATCGGGCTCAGTCTTGTTGTCATAATTATGCATTATTTCTCATTAGCGGCCTTTCTATTCTAACAATTTCTTTCGATGGCTGACAAGAAAATTCTTAACAAACTTCCCACTGTATACAGAAAGTATCCAAGACCACATTCTTATAAACAAGCCATCTTCGTTGATTTTCCACCATAAAATGGGGTCGATTATGAATGTTGTAATTCTAGCTGCATCTTTCATCATTCCCATGGAAACAGCTGTTGATTTTGAAGTAAGTCTGGAATCTGTGAACCTTTGTAAACTTCAACTCCTTTTTTCTATACATATTTCTAATGATATCATAAGTATGTCCTAATTCATGGCAGTAAAAATTTTGGTTCAAAGATTTATTTTCGCAACCATGGCTTTCAGTTTTTGAATTAGAGCGTTGCTCTTCATTGGTTTTAAATATGGTTTCGAACCAGTTACTGTCCATTCTTCTGTGAATGTTTTCTGCTTACATAGCGAACACTGAACACTCATTAGACTGAAAGTATGTGTAATTCTTTGTGACATCACGTAATACCCTCGTTGTACAAACATTACTCTTGAGGAAAAACTTTTATATATATATCTCCACCCACTAGTTTACATGCAGTATCATTACAATGTAAATTATTATTGAATTTGTCGTAACTCAAGCATACATATAAACACGTCACCTGTGGCGTCACCACTTGCATCTGCTGCTACACAATGCCGTATGGGTCACATAGAGTAAGATTAATCCTTTTCACAATATACACACGTCGCATAATAAATGAAACGGTAAAAACAAAAGTCATAATAGTAATTTCGAAAACTTATTCATTAGATACGCTTTAATTTACGGTAAAACCTACGCTGTTACCTAAACTCTGCCAATACTGCAGGACGTCACAAGATTGTAGCCAATGGAATGACTCATTAACAACATAGTAACCTCCCCTGCGTGGTGAAAACGAATACGTTATATAAAGATGTGCCTCTCAACTTCAGTTTAAGCTAAAGACGATAGGTGTCTTGTTTTATTTCGCATAATAATGATAATATTTTGTTAAACAAGACAATTTTACACATGCCAGGTTATATTTTACTCTTATTTGAAATTGTGGATAAAAAAAAAAGTTTGTTTGAATTTAAAATCTTAATATCAAAAGCTTGACTAAAGAAAAAAAGATCATTTTTTTGAATATATTGAATCTTCTCCACGAAGCGTGAACTTCATTCTTCTGAGCAACTACTTTGTAAGTAAAATCAAAATACAATACATCTTTATGATAGAAATACACTACTTAGGGGAAAGTAAACTTGATGATGTTAAGGAAAGGTAAAGACGATAAGCTTTAATGGTAAAAAATAGAGCATAACCCTTCATAGTACCAGTGGTGATTAGGTTAGACGATTTATAGTTGTTAAATATGCTAGAAAATTGAATAGCAAATATTCAGAAATTTAGTTCGTTACAGATAGATGTATATTTTATTGTAAAAATCTAATGGAGCTTCATGTTTACAGTGTGAATATACACAGCAACGATAAGAAAAATTTTTAAAATGAATAGATGTCACTAATACACATACGTTCTTGACGATATATACGAATGAAACACAAACTACTGATGTATTATATAACTGTAAATGATACTACAAAGTGTTAATCGATTTAAAATAAAGGTTCAGTATTCGACAATAAATAGAATCAGAAAACAGTAGGAAGGTGATAAAATCTTCGTTTATCATTATTAATTTTATCTAGAGACGTATTAATAATGGCATATCTTTAAGCTAATATATGTATTGTTAAAACATGTGTTGGTTATCACAATTATTCTTTTTATCAGTAATGAAGGTCGTTAAAAGAAAACACTATTTCAAAGAGTGCATGTGGTTTTAATAACTGTATCATAAGACTATTGAGATTTAACAACCAACCAGCTCCTAACTCAACCTCAATCACATTTTGAAGTTTTTTTACTTTAAATTATAATTTCTGAAAAATTCTAAACAGCATTTCTTATCTTTGGTGAAAATCACCATTCATTGGAGATTAAGATATTTGTTGAATTTATCCTTGTGATAGTTATATTAAACTAAAAATATTCTGAGGCAGTCGTTTGAAGCAAAAGGAACGTGGTTTTGAAATGAAATTAGCATGTTTATTATTATTATGTGGTATTTCGTGATATAACATGATCAATTGGTGCTAAACTGAAACGTACTGTTCTAACCATAATTTCTTCTACGTCCAACCTGCGACATTTACGAGGAATAAGATGTAAACAGTGTCAGAGCTCGACAACCTCATTTGGTAATTCAACTTCCTGTAATTTCCAGAAGCCTGCTTACCAGGTGCTGGAGATTAAAATACAGTTAGTGAGCGCGCTGCGAGTCTCAAGAACTATCTTTTCTTAAACAGACTTTAATCGAGGTTTTAGTTTCTACTAGTATCAAAAAAAACAACAAAATAACATTTAGTGCTAAGCTTCTTATGAATACTTTTACAGTAATAAAAAAACAACATAAACTAAAACTAAAAAAATACGGATTTCTTTATGCTCAAACCACGTTAACAATAATACCCATTGTTTAATCTTCAACTTGTTAGATTTGTCATAACAGTTTGCCAACATCCACAGTTTATGCAAAGGCCAAAGGTCACTACTAGTTAAAATAGAGAACGTAAACTTCAGTTTGACTGTTAATAAGTAAAAAAAAGATTGTTTTGAATTTGGTGCCAAGTTACTCAAGCGCCATCTATGCTAGCTTTCCGTTAACTCTCCGTTAATTCTTGAACTACTCTCTTTACCAACGAATAGTGTCATGCACCGTAATGCTATAACGCCTTCATGGCTAAGAAAATAAGCGCATGTTCGATGACAAAGATTCGAATCCACGATGTGAAGTTTGCGAGGCGAATCAAACATCTTAACCACTAGATTAAAATAAATAAGAGCAAAACGACACACGGGCATGTCAAATTAAGGTTTCAATGACTGTTGTTACTGTCTTTGTTATTGACTATATGTACTAATAAACCAATAAATATAAATATATTTTGACACAGCCAGTGTATTCTATTTTAGAACGTTGTAAACTAGTGAATTAACATTAATTAGAAAGTGAAAGTTTGAATGTTATCGAAACTGTAGACTCTATTCTCTTAACAAAATTGCCCCCCAGTGGCTCAGCGGTATGTCTAAAATCCGGGTTTCAATACCCGTGGTGGGCAGAGCACAGATAGCCTATTGTGTAGCTTTGTGCTTAATTCAAAAAACAACAACAATTAACAAAATTTACGAAGAAAATGTTTAAAATTTCAAATAATTCCTTAAAGAGTTATCTCTGAATATAAAAATCTGTTAATATTAGCTTATACAGATCTATTATAGAAAAATAAACCTGCTTGCTTACGTTAGAAAAGCTACATTCGGGTAATCTAACATTTTTTTATAATGAGATCAGTTCGTAAATTATTAAATACCTAGCTCGGCATGGTCAGGTGGTTAAAAAGCTTGACTCCTAATCGGAAGGTCGCGGGTTTGAATCCTCGTTGCAACGAATGTTTAGCTGTGTGGGTGTTATATTGTGACAGTCAATCAAAGGGCAAAATGAAAAAAAACTTAAATGTTTAATTTTATCTCACGCACTCTGATTTTTTATCATGCACATCAGCAAGTTAAAAGTTTTTTGTCACGTTCAGCTACGCATCATTAAAGTTAGTATAATTAAAGTTCGAGTATGCATCATAAAATTAATATTTTTCTTAACATTTGACATTTAACCTGCACAATACCTAATATCTGATATATATATATGTATCAGTTAGTACCAGGATAATGTAAGTGATAAAGCGACATACAGCTCTGAGCTACCATTCAACATGTTTATATAAACTTATTAGGTTATTCTTCCAAATTCAAGATACCATAATTTTAATGCGGATTCCATGTATTTTGAAATGAGAGTACATTGTCAACACAGAATAAAATATGGAAAAAATACGTATTTTTTTCAAAGCATTAGAAGAGATACAATGAAAACTGAAGAAACAATGTAAGAATAGGCATGGTGTAACAATATACATGTTTATTTGTTCTGTCCAGTATACAATAAGCCAGGCGTACTGAACTTATGTTAGTTAGTTATGGTTATCATATAATTAGAGGCTTCTGTGAATGAGATTATTGGAAACAATATATTTATTTTAAATTCTGTTTATTCGACATCGATATTCGTGTGAACCTATACCTTGTTTTACTTTACAATTTGTCCCTCTGTCTTCAATTGCATGATTTGTTTGTTTGTTTGTTTGTTTTGGAATTTCGCACAAAGCTACTCGAGGGCTATCTGTGCTAGCCGTCCCTAATTTAGCAGTGTAAGACTAGAGGGAAGGCAGCTAGTCATCACCACCCACCGCCAACTCTTGGGCTACTCTTGTACCAACGAATAGTGGGATTGACCCACGGCTGGGAGGGCGAGCATGTTTAGCGCGACGCGGGCGCGAACCCGCGACCCTCGGATTACGAGTGCACGCCTTAACGCGCTCGGCCATGCCAGGCCTCACTTGCATGAAAAGGAAAAATATTTCATACATTAGCTATACAGGAGAATCAAAATACCAGAATAAAAGATCCCCACGGATTCACTACAGTCTATACAAAATAAAAGAATCATATAAACACTTCTGTATGAACCAATAAGTGATATAGTATTGTAAACAGAGAAAAACGAAGTAATGGACGGAATGTTGGACACGCCCCCTTGTGAGGTTATACAGAGTAAATTTTATTTCACCATGCTCATTCCTGCCTTGTTTCCTCACTTTCTGCTGCACCCATACCAGCGCTTTCAATGTTTTTATTTTTTTCACTTGTTCCTGTACTTGTTTCACACAAGGTAACATGTGTCATTCCCTTATTTGTATTATTGTTCTTTATGGGTGTGCACTACAAGATTATGGTATGTGAAAATAATGGTGCGTGTAGTATGCATTTTTTCACATATGGTATGTATGCACATTGTGAGTATGCCTGTGCACAGTACCTGTGATAGCGCACACTTTATCTGTTAAAGTGTCATTTTGGCCATGCGGTGTTAGTTGTGGGTGCATGCATATACAGCTGGTAAATTAATTAATTAATTTAATTACCTACTTTACTCTACACCAGCACGTGGATCCTGTGCTGTTCTATTTGGTGCACTTACAACAACAACAGATCTGTTTGTTGCACAGCTGAAAGCATCAAGAACGTCAAGCAGACAATTAGTTAAAGAAATTTGTGGTTTTGTGACATTCTTTGTATCTGCTCTACTAACTTTATCTTGTGGTTGTATTGCTTGTAATTTTGTATGAGGTTTGTTTATCACTTAGGGGTTTTTCTCAAATATTTTTGAAGATTTATTGTTTGGTCGTTAAATAATTTGTTTTGTGTGTCCTTCCCATTCCTACTGTAAGTTCTGCCTTATTTATGATTAGGAAAACTAGAAAAAAAGGATTTTAAGAACACATTTCGTACTTTTCTATTGTTATTTCATACAAGGTTTTCCACAGAATTTACATCAGTTTTGTAAGTGATGAAAACTATTATAGATATGGAACATGTTATAGCACTATGTCTGTATTTAAAAGAAAACTATTACTAATACTGATAAAGCTTTGCAGAACGAACGTCAACTGCTTGTTGTGGAAACAAAAGTGTGGAGGAAGACTTTCGAAACGTCGTCCTCCACACTTGTGTCTCCACAACAGACAGTTGCCGTCCATTCTACAAAGCTTCATCATGAAAACTCTGCCTAAAGAATTTATCAGATAATGTTACTAATATTTAACACCTCAACAATAAATAGAAACCAAATATATTTGACGAACCAAACAACAATACGATGAAAAAAAAACAACAGGGAAGTTTAGAAAACAACATTTGAAGCGAATACAAATATCAGATATTAACTCCAAAATGGCCATTGAGTTACTACTCTTATAACATTAAGTATAATAAAAAGTTTTTAAATTTGTAATGAAAAGTAGAAATCGATATATGTATATCCACATATAAACTAGCTAGCTCTAGTAACATAGAACATCTTAATGCTACAAAAGTTGTTGAAACAAGAAAGTCAAAACTACAAAATATGATACTTAAAAACAATAAATTATGTATTCTTTAGCAAATCACTACAGCTCGACTGGCAATTTGAGATTATCGGGCTAAACTCCCCATCACACCAAAAATATTCGCTCTTTCAACCGTGGGGGCGTTATAATGCAACATT
Organism: Carcinoscorpius rotundicauda; assembly: GCA_011833715.1. NCBI lineage: Eukaryota > Metazoa > Arthropoda > Merostomata > Xiphosura > Limulidae > Carcinoscorpius > Carcinoscorpius rotundicauda. The sequence continues at coordinate 58,969,256 of CM022395.1, forward strand.
CAATTATATTACTCATTGGTAAAATAATCTACGAGTTGGCGGTGGGTGGTGATAACTAGTCGTCTTTCCTTCAGTCTTTCACTGCCAGATTCGAGATGTCTAGTGGAGGTAGCTGTCTTGTGACTTTGCGTGAAATTAAAAACAAACTAAATCAAACCAGTTAGCCTGGAACAAAGAGTGGAATATTTTTACATTTTAAGTAACTTGGATTTTGTAGTTTTGAATTTCTATTATCAGCAAGTTTTGTAGTATTAAAACTTTTTTATGTTATTATAAATTACGTTTTATCGGTTCCTACTTTTCTTTATAAAATTTAAAAAAAAAATATTATATTCCTGTGTTTTCATTTCTACGTTTTTATGCACCAAAAATAACAAGCATGGAATATTTGTATAAGCTATTTGATTTTATTACTCATTAGAATCTCTATCAACCTACCCTCAAATATAGTTATTTGATCAAAGTAGTGCAGCGCCCGTTTTATTTGTATATTCTTCGGAAGGAGTCATTGTAATAAGGAAGAATTCTGTGAAAAATTACAGCGGAAAGGTTCGTCATTTTTGTACACGTTTGTCTGAAAAAGTAAATTACTTATTTTCTTAGATAAAATTCGTTCAGACAGTGAACATTTTCATTCACTCCATAAACGTGTATATAGCACTTAGCGTCCAACTAAGACAGCGGTAAATCTACGGGCTTACAACGCTAAAATCAGCGGTTCGATTTCCCTCGGTAGTCTCAGCAGCTGGCCTGATGTGGTTTTGCTAGAAGAAAACACACACCCACATAGCACTTAGGCAGTTTTATAAATACAATACTCTTTAGTGAAAATCCTTACTAATATTCAGACATTTTAAAAATTGTTTTAAATGGACGATTATCATTTTGTTTATTCACGATTCATACTATTAAGTACAACCATACGTAATGATACTTTAATCTCTGTTGCCTTAATGATAATCAGCTCACTGTTAGGACGAAATAAACCGTTTTAAAAAAATACAACGCAACTTTTTATCTCATAATTTAAAGAAGAATTGGACAATTTATGCAACACAAGTTTTGCATCTAATAAGAGGTAATAGAAATTTATGAAGAAAATTATAATATTAAATAGAATTTTAGCTAAAAAAAAACGCGTAAGATAGTGTAATAGTGTTAATGCATGTTGTTATGGAAGAGACCTTTCTGGTAAATTAACCATTTTTCAGCACACTGAGGAATGATGATTGAAATTACATTTTCTTTTTTTTTGGATAAAAACACGTAGGAGGAAAAAAGTGGGTAAAATACATAAAAAACTATAAAATCCTAGATATTTCAACAGATAAACCTGTCTTTATTAGAGACAGGAATTTTTTTATGTGATTTTGTTTCTGACAGTGTCGATAACAATATGCAATACGTCTGGAGAGAGATTCAAATAGAACGATGAAGACCACAAAATCTGTTGCAATAACCTTTATGAAACTTAATCTTTTAAATTACTCTAAAAAACTAAAATAATTAAACTATGTTATAGAAACTACTGGTTCGCAAAATATAAAGCATAATATATTATGATACGCTCCTGTTGAGAAGATTGCATGAAATAAATCCTTTATATTTCTACGTAAATAAAGTTTAACCCTAAGACAAAAGTCGTTCTATTTACTGTTTAGTTTAAGTAACGTTTACTGAATACGACATTTTACTAAATATAACCTGCTTTTCTCCCATCAGGTAAAGAATCAATTTAATTCAGAATACATTGATTTTAATCCACAATTTCCACCTACACACAAAACCTTTGTATAACTTTAAAGAAATTTCTTTGTTAGCTTTGAGTCTACTCTAAGCCTGTTCTAACTGTTTTGTTAAGATAGGTAATCGCCAGAAGTCTAGTCGGATAATAAACTAATATCTTTGTAGGGACCCCTGGTGTGTAAGCAGTAAATCTGAAAGCTTATAACGCTTAAAACCATGCTTCGATACCTGCAGTAAGCACAGCACAGATAGATCACTGTGTAGCTTTGTGCATAAACACAAACAAATCAAAAACTAAGAAAGTTGACTATACTTTAGTTCACTTGTTTAGATGAGCAATCTTCCAAACCTTCTACTGTGTATATGAATTTTAATACGTTTGATCCCACTCATCCTTAAGACATAAAATTAAAAACAAACTCAGCAAGACTTAACTTGTAATTCTTTCGAGTAGCAACACAATGAACTAACAGGTTAAATTGGAAATCAAATGTTTGAGTTAAGTTGTTCTTGAAAACATGTAGGCTGGATAATTAGCAATGATTCTTACACCAATAAAAACTAACATGTCTATTGAAAATAGTCTAAAAGTGATAGTTTGTCTTATATTGATGCTTTCAGTTCTCTGAAATATGCTCAGTGTGTTAAGGTGTTAATTCAACTGAATGGTATTACACAGACCCTAAAAAGAACGTGTGCCCTTTGTTTTCGGACTTACAACGCTAAAACCAATGATTCGATTTCCTTCAGTGGACACAGCAGATAGCCTGTTGTGGCGTTGTGATAAGAAAAAAACACACACGCACAGAGCATACTAATATGTTATACAGATTAAAGTTAATGCATATGGTAGTATATTTCTGCTTTAATGTAATAAAAATGCTAATTTCATAATAATGTGTCCAACAGAACATTATTGTCACGCAGTGAAGACACACCTGAAGGGTTTATTATTTTTATCTAAAGATCACGATGTATGATATATCTAGTTAAACAAAAGAATGATTATACGAATACCAACCATTTTAGATTATTGTTAAACACTAATTTTTGTTTGTTTGTATTGTAATTCAAATAATTCTTGTACCAGTGATCTGTACATACGTAACAATTAATAGAAGATGAAGACTTCTATCTTCCTCAGCCATAATAATCTTTGAGAGATGAAGACTTCTATCTTCCTCAGCCATAATAATCTATAAGAGATGAAGACTTCTATATATCTCAACAGTCCATGTATACATAATTTATTATAACATAGGGGATGTCCATGGGTCTGTGCGGGTTTGACCGCCAAAATTCCAATGAGGAAAGAACCTAGAAACTTGAAATTTTGCATCCATATTAAGTGGGCCCTGAAATTATGCAACTGGGTATTATTACTTATCCATGTGCGTGCCCGCATTCGCGTGCGCTTCTTTATATGAGGCAAGCTAGCGAAAAACCACCATATGTGACCCTCACAGTTATAAAACTAAAATTTTGTATTAATACAAAGTCGACACTAAAAGTATGTACCTGTTTATTATTAATTCTCTTATCGAAGTGCGTGCGAGCGTATGCATCTTTTTAATGAGGCAAGTTATGACACAAATCACACAGAAAAGAAGTGGTTCCATATATTAAAAATATAGATTACAGACAGATATGCACGCTTATGAGTGCGCGCATAAATACGTGCATGTCTGTGCGTGTCCGCCATAGCTCCAAGAGTAAAAAACATAGAAACCTGAAATTTTGCACACATACTAATTGGTCCCTGAGGGTGTACATCTGGGACGTTACTTTTTTATTCACGTTTGTGCGCACTCGCATATGGGCATTTTTTAATGAGGAAAGTTATTGAAAAACCATGAAGAAAAGAAGTGGAAGTGGTTATTTTTATCACTAATATAAATCATAGGTAATCAAACAGATAGTTACCCAGGTGTGTGTGTGTGTGCGCGCGCGTTCACAAGTGGGTATCTGTGTATGTGTAAGTACCATAGTTCCAAGAGTAAGAACATAGAAACCTGAAATTTTGCACCCATACTAAGTGTACCCCGAAGGTGTGCACCTGGATATTACTTATTTTATCCACGTGCATGCAGACAGTCGCTACGCATCCTTTTTATGAAGCAAGATAGCAAAAAGCAGATAGAAAATAAGTGGTTCCTTATATTACAAATATAAATCATAGACACACAGACAAACGCTGGATGCGTTTGTTCATGCACCTGTGAATCGTTTTACTGTGGCAAATAATTTATTCTTTGTATAACATCTTCTAATACATAGAAAACCCAGTGCGTTTTGATAAGAAAGCGTTTCTCCAATGTCTTTTATTCTATGTTGCTTAGCAAAAAATATATATGTATGTTACACTTTTATGCTAAAATGGCTTATGAATACGCAAAAACAGACATATTCAACTAGAATATATCACCCGATTAACCCCAGCGAAGTCAAGTACTTTCGCTAGTAATCTGTAAATGATGACAATGATGTTTTTGATTATATTTTATCAAGTCGTAATACCCCATCAAGACAATTTCGGTTGGCACATGCTCTTAAAATGTAAAATTACATCAAAATAATTGTCTTCTCTGTAAGAAAATACTTAACACAGACTGTGTCTTACAAAGTCATTAGAGATGTAAGCAACCAAAATTAATCTTACAAAACTAAGATTAAAAATGGAAATGACCATGTGTGTTGTTAAAATTCCTTAGACGTGTAATCAGACAAACAGTAGTCTTAATAAACTAATATTAAAAATTCAAGTGACCTAACGTGTCTTAACATAACGTTTTGGGACAGCATGCGTTCCATTAGTCAATCTCGGCTGTTCCACACACTAAACTTAATTAACTTGAAAATAAAAACAAACTTAAGGCCAGCCCTTATCATTCATATATTTATCAAGATTTTTCTTAAACTAATTTAACTTTATTGCCTCTAGAACATTTGAAAGCAATCCATTCAAGAGGTCAACCACCCTGTTAAAAAATAAACCTGTCAAGCTGAAAATGACTCCTATCCTGCCAAAATTTATACTTGTGTTCCCTAAATATGACAAAATATGATGCAACAACATTATCAATTTCCTTTACGATATTGAGCACCTCAATCAAACCTCGCTAAATATTCCTTTCAAGAGAAAACAGTTGGAGAAAATACCAGTTTCTTCATATGACAAACCCTCTACCCAAAATACCTTTCTAGCAACCTTTTTCTGAACCCTTTAGAAAAATTTGATGTATTTTTTAAGGTAAGGAGCCCAAGTATGAACACTTTATTCCAAATGCGGTCTAAACAGTGCCCTGTACAATGAAATTATAATCTCCTTAGACTTGTATTTAATATTTCTGTAGATATAACCTAAACTCCTATTTGCCACATCACTACAACAGCATACTGCTTGGATGGATTTATAGACTGACCAAATACAACACCAAGATCCCTCTCTTTCATTATATTCTCATGGTTATTCCCAACCAAATTATACTTATAATTAAAACTGTGATAGCCCACATGCACTATCTTGGATTTATTACAATTAAAGCCCATCTTCCCTTTTATTTACCAAACTAATTAAATGATCTAAATCATTTTGTGAAACAACAGCATCCTTTTCACAGTTAGCAACACTCAAGACCTTAACATCATCGGCATATTTAAATCATTTATTAACTATTCATTTATCCATATCATTGATGAAAATCAAAATGAGCAAAGGTCCTAAGACTGAATTCTGAGGTACCCCACTTGTCCATTTGTAACATTGATCCAGTTTGATTGAACTCCATGTGTAACAACCCCATGTTTCTTCCATCAACACACTCTTCTATCCAATTTGCTAACTTATCCTCAACATTTACAGATAATCTTTACAAGCCTTTTATATGACACCTTGTCAAAAGCTTTCTGAAAAGCCAGATACATCGAATATACACCTTCCTTATTCTTATTTAAATAAGCAGTAGCCTTTTCAAAGAATATCAAACAATTTGTAAGGCAAGGTTTTCCTTTAAGAAGGCAATGTTCATTATCTATTAAAATAATTAACAGTATTAAATGATTTTGCAAAGCAACTTTTGGCAGACCTTCCAAAACGTTTTGCACAATTGATGTAAGACTAATGGGCCTATACTTACTGGAGCAATTTTTGTCACCCCCCTTGAAAAGGAGTTACAATGGAGTAACAAGGAGTTTCAATCCTTTGATACCTGTCCACTATTTTAGGACTGACAAAGTATAGTTGTGTAAGTGGCTCACATATAGAATGTTTAATCTCCTTCAAAACCTCTGTGAAAATATCTTGCACAAAAGCTTTATCGTTTTCTTAAACTTTCCAATTTTTTCCTAACTAGCTCAGAATTAATGTAGTTATTTTATTTGATTTCATTTGCATTTATCAACAATTCAGGATGTGAAATATTGCTTAAATATTCCTTAGTAAAACACCAAAGAAAACACAAAATTTAATAACCTACCCATCTTATAATAATCAGACACTAGCCTTATTTTTTCAATCCTCAATTTTAACATAATGTTTATCCTTAATGTACGTAAAGAAAAGTTTACTCTTAAATTTTACATTTTCAGCCAACCTTTCCTCATACATCTGTTTCTGATGTTTCAATTTCCTGTTTTACCAATTTTCTTAATATTCTATAATCTTCTAAGTCTCTTTCATACCAGCTAATTTAAAATTCTTAAATTTATCATGTTTTTCTTTAATTTTATCTCTTAAACTTTCAGTGATCCAATTTGGTTTTTTCTTGTCTACCCTTTTCTTCCTATAAGGAATATGTTTATCTTGAATATTTAAACATTTTCCACATCTGATCAGTGTCTACAATTAACTCAGCTGTCCAATGCACAACAGATAATTTTGTTGTATCTCTTCAAAATTTGTTCTGATGAAATTTGTAACCAAAATTCACTATTACTTATCTCTATATCCAGCAAAAGATCAAACCTAATGGAGCAATAATCACTTGCACACAGATGTTTCTCAATTTCTACCCCCTCAATCATTTCTATATTTGAAGTTGACAAGAAATCTAAAACAGCATTGTTTCTAGTAAGTTCCTTCAATAATTGGTGGAGAAAGCCATTCTGAACAGTTTCCAAAAACCTTCTCCCTCATAATTTACCGGGCCCGGCATGGCCATGTGATTAAGGCACTCGACTCATAATCTGAGGGTCGCGAGTTCGAATGCCCATCACACCAAACATGCTCATTCTTTCAGTGGTGGAAGCGTTATAATGTGGCCATTAATCCCACTATTCGTAGGTAAAAGAGTAGCTCAAGAATTGGCGATGAGTGATGATAACTATCTGCCTTCCCCCTAGTCTCACACTGCTAGACTGGGAATGACTAGCGAAAATAGCTTTCGTGTAGCTTTGCACGAAATTCAAAATAACCCAAAATAAACTAAACTTTTCTAGTCCATAACTTCCTAATCTATATGCCTGATATTAAAATCACCCATACTTATGACTTTATTAACAGCTGAAATCTCAAGCTCATTGTAAATTTTTTCAGATGAGTTAATAGCCTTAACAAATAAACGAGCCATAACCCTATTTAACTATAAACTATCCATTACGAAAATCTTTTTTTTATTAAACCGATCCTACAAGTCCAATCAGCCTATTTTCTCATTCCTACATACCAGCCTAATAGAGCACTTAGCACTCGTGACCAACTTATAAATTCATCCCCTTAGTTTATTCTAGGTAGTGTTTCTGACAAAATTAAGTTATAGAATTTAATTTCAAAATATTTCTAAACTCCTTGCACTTATTAATTAGTTTCTTTGACAAAGCTTTCCGCACATTCCTACATGCACAATAAAAACTGCATCTTCTGCTAGCTCCCTTTATTATATCTCCTGGTCTGTCAGTTATATCCCGTGCCCTTGGATACAATAATCTTATTATTTTCTCACTATTTACCCCACAGACTATTATATCTACATGCCTTCTAAAGGAAGCACCTGCTTTTATAACCTTTTTATGGTAGATTTTCTTTCCCTCCAATAGCTCTTCATCTGCAAAAGCAAAGGGCTGAAATTTGTTGGTCAACAGTAATGGCTCATTACAGCTAAATTCAGTACTTTTCACTCCAATTTCATTGTTAGCAGATGTATCCTTTGCATGTAAATGCTTAAGCTCCTTCTGAAATCTTGCTGCCGTTTTCCAAAAACTATTATCTCTTTATCTATTCCAGCCCCAGCTAGTACGGCGGTATGTCGCCGGATTTACAACGCTAAAATCAGGGGTTCGATTCCCCTCGGTGGGCTGAGCAGATAGCCCTATGTGGCTTTGCTTTAAGAAAAACACAAATACATTAAATCCCCAAAGTATAGAATAAAAACAAGGACAAAAACCGTGGGTCTTGACGTAATGTTAATATTCTAGTAACCTTACTAGAGTTTACTTTATAAGCCCCCCAGTGGCTCAGCGGTATGTCTGCGGACTTACACGCTAAAATCCGGGTTTCGATACCCGTGGTGGGCAGAGCACAGATAGCCCATTGTGTAGCTTTGTGCTTAATTCTAAACAACCAACCAACCAACCAAATCATGCACCTGTTGGTTCCTGAAATGACCTTTGAATACTTTAATGTAAACAATGGTTTAAAACAAGCGTACTTTACTTTGACTTCCTAATCAAAATATAGAGGAAAGCATTGTCATTGGCGAAGTCATTTCTGATGGCACGCGTTATTAACTAAACTTCTTTCTTTCCAGGCTCTTCCTATCTAAGATTAATGCTAACTTATCGAACAGAGATAACTGTAGGCGGAAATATTAATTTCAGCAATGAACGCACCCAGAACAACGTCACCTCAATAGTAATTGACTTTATTTTTGATTGATTCTCTTAGACGTGTTAAGAATACACAGTAATTATGCCGTAGGTGTTACATATTCGCCGTAACTTATTGTAATAGCATGTTGTTTTCGTAGTTCCCAATACCAACAATAATAACGTTTTTTCACAACGTGATTTTTCCTTTCACTCTAATTCACAAAATAGTTATCAATGCCTATTTTAAGTTGCTGTTATAACAATTAGCCAAAAGTAGCTATTGGTTATTGAAAATATCCAATGCCACTTAATTAGTTCACAACTGAAAGTTCCGAGTGCTGATAGAAGTCAGTTTTAAACATTCGCATATGGATATAACTGATGAAATTAGTTAGTTTTTAACATTTATATATGGATACAACTCACGAAATAAGTTAGTTTTTAACATTTATATACGGATGGATACAGCTCATGATATTAGTCATGTGTTAATACTCATGTATGTATACAACTTATGAAAGGTTGATATATGTTTTTAGATTTAGAATTTTGAAGCAGATCTAAATTAAGTACTACTGATCACTCATGCCAGGTAAATGTGTCACCGTTAGGGGAAATTTGGGCATTTTTTATAACAGATAATCTTGAAGTATGGTTTCGTTGTTTTGAATTTCGCGCAAAACTACACGAGGGCTATCTTCGCTAACCGTCCCTAATTTAGCGGTGTAAGACTGGAGAGAAGACAGCTAGTCATCATCACTCACCGCTAACTCTTGGGCTACTCTTTTACTAACGAATAATGGGACTTATCGTCACATTATAACATTTTCACGGCTGAAAGGGCGAGCATGTTTGGTGTGACAGAGATTCGAACTCGCGACTCTCAGATTATGAGTCGAGCGCCCTAACCACCTAACCATTCCGAGACTTTTCGTTAATGACTCTTCTGGTTGTTTCTTTTCTTGTTTACATTTTGCGGTTTAAGCTTTTTCCAACTCTATCACAAATTTCCTTTCTTAATGTGTCTTATTTTCATAAAATTAAATACTTAGTTTCTTAATATTTGGGCTCGACATATCCAGGTGGTCAGAGACGCTCGACTCGCAATTTACAGGACATTGGTTCGAATCTCCGTACAACCAAACAAGTTCGAGCTCTTAGTCGTGGGGGCGTTATAATATAACGATCATTTCTATTATTCGTAGGTAAAATATTAGCCCAAGTGATAATGACTAGCTGCTTTCCTTCTAGTCTTTCTCTGCTAAATTAGGAGCAGTTAGCACTTATAGCTCTCGTGTAGCTATTACGTGATATTCATAACAAACCATACCTTAATATTCAAGATCTTTCTTCAAACTATACCTTTATTTTCTTTAAGTTTTATGCAACATTTTTTCTTTGATTTATTTTCAGATTCGAAGTGTACACTTTATCACTTTTACGCCATATGGAAAAAGTACAACAAAACCAAAGTTTAGCAACTCACTTATGGACGACATTCTTAATTGTGAGTTTCGTAAGTGCTTCTGATCAATCATCCTTGGAAGCTGTTTTTAGAGCTAGGTGAGTAGACACACTGAAAACTCCAGACTAATTCCCTGACTCAAATAAGTGAGTCATTTGCTTCGTCCAAAGGTTCAAGTGGCTCGTTGAAGTGAGATCAGGCTATGTTTTAATTCTCTAGGAAACGTATTTTGATGATGGATTAGACTAGTCTTTATCTACGTAACATGAATCGTTACGAGTTGGACGACTAATCATCTTTGATAAAAGACGAAATAGTCATTTTAATCAAGTCACTATAAGAGTGTAATGACTCTTCATATGAAGAGGGCGAGTTGCGATCTGGGTCTAATATCTCGGTTTACGAGTCCGATAATCATCACGTGATTTGAGGAACACAGTATAAGATTCCTAAAATCTTTGCAAGTAGTAATGTCTCATTTCTAAAGGGACCGGGAGGAAATTTCATTTTGTATTAAGAAGCTCAATGAAACCAAAAATACACGAGTGAAGTATCGAAGTGTTAACTGCTTCAGTACAATATTATGAATCAATCAATCAATACAATATTATCAATAAATAAATCAGTACAATATTATTAATCAATCAGTCAGTACAATATTATCAATAAATTAATTAATACATTATTATTAATCCTTTTACATTCAGAACTTGTTACTTATCAATTTCACCGCTTGGAGCAGCTGTCTGATCCTAATGTTCAATAACCTTTTTCTTTAAAACGAATCAATATATTTATTATTCAATTTGTATGTGTCACATAAAGTATGTGTCAACATGAATGAGTATTAGCCATAAGTTTATCGTAAAGGTACCAGCTTGAGAAATATCAGTACATTCGAAATGCTGCTATTATTGCCTGAATCAGTGGTTCCCAACCAGGGGTGCTCGCACCCCTTGGAGGTGTGAGATAACGTTCCAAGGAGTGCGAGATAAAATTTGTTTTGGCCACCTTCACCTTTATTTTTAAATAAATAATTACTGTGAGGGGTGCAAGAACATATTAAAATTTTTGGGGGGTGCGAGGCATGAAAAGTTGGAAATCACTGGCCTAAATAATTTACCCAATTTGTTGTATCTCAACCTACTTGACGAGTCCTGGTATTGGAAACTAAGGCCTTATTGATACTAGATGTAGCAAGTGTAATGTGATTGTCGTACTATTTAACCCTCATTCTTCCTAACTTTCATTCATACGTTTTTATAATTGCTAATACATTTTTCTCTCGTTGAGAACAATAGTTTTGACTCACTCCAAGAAAAGAAGTCTAGTTTTCTGATTCGCTAATTCTCTTGAATGATAATAAATTTTAATAAAGTAAAAAAATAATGAATAACAGCTGTGCTGCAATAAATAAATAATTAATATTGTGTTATTAACTCTCACTTTAATTCTCATTCGCAAGTGACATAAATAAAATTGATGATAATTACAAACTATTCCACATTTACTTAATCCAGTTCACATCAAAAAGTCGTTGGACATGCAACTGGTAATACAATTAATGCCTAGACCAATGTCTCAGATTAGACGAATTATCTACACTTATGGTAGATCCGTGGCTGTTAGATATCCAAACATATTCAAACACATCTAACTAGATTTGTTATTTGTTTTTCAAAAACACTAACTGTGTCTGTTTCGATTCTTTCAGAGAACTTATTGTTGTTCTTTTTCTTTCTAATAGCCCTTTATTTAGTGCATTTTATTTAGGTAGTTTTATGTAGTGGAGTCTAGTTGTACTTTACCTATAAGGTCTAATACAGATCATGGTTGGCTGTATTTGCAACTGAATTTATTAATACTTTCTAAATTTGTTTTGCTTCTATCCATCAATATGCTGCTTTCAGAAAGTTAGTCTTGAGAATTTAGACCTAAACCACACTTTATAGTACCCCAACTTGCTAAATATTCTAAAATCATTCGTTACTTAATATCAGCTTTCTCAACATAAAGAACTCTAAAACAATAGTGATTTGAACCAGTATAAGATACTACCGACACATTTGAAAGTTATAACTGGATTCGGTAGTTAGTGTTTTAAATGTTTGCTGATTAGTCTGCTTGCTAAGCAATCTTCAAACAACTCTGTATACTCACATGTTTCCTACTATTTGCAAATTATTATAGTGATTTCTGTAACTCCAGATCTCTTGTTACTTAGCGAGCCATCAGAGGGACATTTTGTACTCATTGGTTACACGCTAGGCTTGACAAGTCTGTATTGTGATGCTATATAATTACAGGTTCCCTGCTACTTAAAAAGTCATTAGTGTGGTTCTATATTTACGAATTTCCTATTATAATTAAGTCATTAGTGTATTTCTACATTTAAAGGTCTCCTGCTCTACTTGGCGAGTTATCTCCATGATTCCCAAACCACAGATTTCTTATCATCCCTTCTCTAAGAATAGAATAATATATAAATAAATCAATAAAAGAGAGAACATTTTGAAACATAAGTGCCTATGTAAAAGTACTTGAGTGTGAACGTAATAATAGTTAGTTAAGAAATAGATACCAACGATGATTAACAGAAAACTATAGCATTTTTTTATAATACTCTTAAACTTAATATAAATTATCTTACCATTTATTAGCAGAATTGGTTCAAGCTATTTAGTAATTTTACTTTCAGACTTCATTTCATTACTTATGGATTTTCTAAACATTAACAGTATATTCTAAAGTTCTGTACCAAAATACTTTGAATTTCTTTGAGCACTTTTCTTGGTCAAAAATGAAATATTCTTAAATTATTCAGATGTATTATGTTAATGATCAATAAAAGAAGAGATGTTCAGTGTCGCATATTTTTCAATCAGCACAGCTTTTAACACCATATCTATTAGTTATTACTTTCACTTTAATCGTCCAAACAATTTGTTGTTGTTAGTGGCAGGGCTAATAGGACTTTACGTAGTATCTAAACAAATACTGAAAACAAGTCGTAAGAGACTGTAATTTCATTGTATATGTAATAGGTTAGATTACGTATGGAATATTGTGTTCAGTCTTGAGCTTTTTAACTTTAAAATGGCTTTAGATTATCAGAAAGGGTTCAAAAATGGCTACTAGGACGATATATGGAATACAAAAGTTGTAACAGTATGATACGATTATAGGTTAAGATTTCAGCGCTTTATTTCTCTTATAAAAATAGCGAAGAGTTAGAAGGAATCTAATTGAAACATTTCAGACTGTTGAGGAACTTTATAATGTTGATAAATCATCTATTTGTTTTCACATTTAATGATGAGAGTGGTAGATACAGGGAAATAAATATATATTTTGGTAAACTAAAAGTAATCTCCATCTAACATTGAGTTTGGCCTTTAGAAGTAGTTACCTTCAAATTTGATAGAATACGATATTTTAAAAGAAAACTTGATAAACGGTCGGATGTGTTTTTGTAGCATTTATTTTAATTTAGTGAATGGGATGATCAAGATGGACAAAAATATCTCTTGTTGTCCTTATATTAATATAAAATAGCTAAACCTCATTAAAAATTAAATTATAAAAGTTTTATGTAATGCTCCATTTTGAAGTTTATCTTTTTGTACAGTACTGTGCAAAAGTGTTAGGAGAAGAAAATGTTTTGTCATTCTTCCACTGTAGCGGGCTAATTCTTCCATTTTATTATAAAATATAAATTTCAATACTATGGTCACGTTTTAATGATTCCTGTTGACAATTTAATGTGCCAAAGTGAAAACACTTATCATTCTTTGTAATTCCCACATTCCTGTACCAAGAGCATGTCATGTCATAAGGGTTCTGTTAAAATTAATATAATGATCAAATTTGAGTCTAAAATAGAGTCTACCACAGATAGCGTTTTAACAATATAGAAAGAAGCTAGTAAAGATCTAACATTTAATACCGGTACATACAAGAAGAAGTCAAATCCACAAATAAACCTTGATAAAAACAGTGTTTAACACCATATGATAAGTTTTGTTATTATGCAACGGCTCAAAGAGTGTAGAAAATTATCAGTATAGTAGAGAGTTTGCATATAAAAACGTTACATGATGCTGATTAAAACACTGTCAACTGCATTCTAGATCGTGAGACCGAGACAGGTAAATCTGAAAATAAGAAAGGAAGAATCAGAACGCCTGAACTCAATGATACTGATGTTAAGTATCTTTGTTTATGTAGCTTTTGGAACAGAAGAAAGAGTGCCAGTGATCATAAACATGAGATAAACAACCATGTACTAAATGACATAAAAGTGTCCAGATCTACAGTATCAGGAACGCTCAATGGAATATTTTATCATATAGCAGTTAAAAATTCTTTACTTCAATCTCCAAATATTGTCAAAAGACTGAAAGTTGCTAAAAAACTACAAAACCTGATTATTGGAAAAGGATGTTATGGACGGATGAGTCCAAATTTGAAATACTTGGTTGTATGTCCAGCGAAAGAAAGGTAAAAAATACTTATTCTACTGAACAAAGGATAAGCACAAGTAACATTAGATGGTTATCCGTCATGGTATGCCCAGTGATTTGCGAATTATTGATAAATAATTCTATTACCCATAAGATAATGACCCCAAACAATCACCCAACCTATGCGAAAATTACTTATCTAAGGAAGTAGCTGCTGGAGTCATTCAAATGATGAAATGGCCTCTACAGAGCCTCGATCTCAACCCAATTGAGTAAATTTGGGATTTAATAGATCAAAAACTTGACAAATCAAAATTATTTCCCAAGAAACTACGGGAGTGTATCAGAGCCTCTAACAATTTTTCAGAATACCGTCTTTCAACTGGGAGTTGATTGTACTTAATTTGAACGATTTTATTGACTGTATATATCCATCAATATTAATACAAACTTGTAATGCTCTGCAATAAAGATCAGTTATATATATTTTTCATAATTGATTATTGATAATTTCTTTAACTATATTATCGAAGCAAGACCTGGGATCTCAGTAACCTTTATTAATACATTAATAATAACATTAAATTAATGTAATCATCATCTCATTTTATTTTTCTTGTCTATTTTTGTTTTCAGATAACCCATTTAAGTATGATTATCCGTACTAGTTCGTAAAAAAGCCAATGATTGTTTAAACTTATCAAATTTTTTGCTATGTCATTATTTGATAAAATATTATGTATTTTAAGAAAAAACCTTTATTTCTAGAATGTGATATAAGAATTACGTTAGCTTCAATTTCATTAAAGTGTGTATTTTCTTATAGCAAAGCCGCATGGGCTATCTACTGTGTCCACCAAGAGGAATCGAATGCCTGAATTTAAATCCGTAAACCTAACCAGTGGGGACTAGCTTCATTAAAACCGTGACTCCCACACCCACCTTTTTTTGCTACATTAAAGTGACTTTCTTTAAAAATTTAAATAGCCACAGCCATAAGCGTGTCTCATACTGACAGTTTCCTGCTATATTTGGTGATTCCCCATTATCACGAGCCCCTTGTTACTTGGTTGGTTAATGACCGTGGCTTATGTGAATCACAATACCCAGCTACTTGACAGACTATTAATGTGGATTGTTCTTCGATTACATTCATCACCATATATTGACCAACTTTTAAAAATTGATATTTTATCTCAAAAACTGTGTTTCTACGTATTAATAATTGGGAGATAAAAATGAAAGCTTTAAAGAAATCCCCTTTAAATTTATTGTTTAAAATTAAATACGAAGTTACACAATGGTATACGAGTGCTCACAATGGTATACAAGTGCTCTGTTATCGAAACCTGGTTTCTAGCGGTGTTAGTCTGCAGACTTGTCGCTGTGCCATTGAATCTGTCAGATTCTTACGGACAAGCTTATACAATACTGATGAGGTGGTTTGCTACCCTGTTAAATGGTTGAAACATTAAGTAATGAAGTACTGCAAGAGTTTTTCTGTTTCAGTAAGAAAGTTCAAAGGTCTCTTCTTTGAAATGATGTTACTTTAACATTACATCGTTTAACAATCTCCATATGTAAAAATAACTCCTTCTAAAGAGCTGTGACATTTTCCTCAACTCTTAATTACCTGGAGCGATACTACACTTGCCAAAGCTCCGAAATTCATTCTTGTAAAAAAACTAATAACATGACGATGTTAGTTGCCTTCTGTTGTTTTTCTATTTTTTAACGATCACTAATTGATTAAAATATTTTTTATTATAGTTTTCAAGTACTTGTAAACTGGAAATAGTCAGCGGTAATTCAGTCAGACAAGACTGATATATTATTTGATGAAAATACACATAGTATTCGAGCCCTGCTTTAGTTCTGCATTAGTTTGTGTCTTACATTTAAGATTGTTTAAGCCATTTAGAAAATTTTAAAACGAGTATCAAAAAACGACAACACTTAAAGATTTATTTTTGGTATGTTGTTTTAATTCATGTGATTTTTTAAAAACGTATTATAAGTAAACAACAACATTTTTCGGTCTAGTAAAGAATACATGATATGCCAAACAAGTGTAGTGCTTTTCTATAGGTAGATTTCCAAAATATTAATGGAAAACATTGTTTGTTTGTTCAATTCCGAGTGATTATTAAGGGTACGAATTTAATGATGAACAGGTAGACAGTTACAACAAACAGGTTTCTCTTATTATTGAGCTATATTTCAGAAAGGAATGTTCCATCATTGCATACCATAGAGAACTTTGTGATGACTTTGTTTTTTCTAAACATGTTACTAACGGGAATTGTGGTTTCAACAAGATAGAGCCACCAGGCATACAACACTAGTAACAATGGTAATGTTGAGTGAATTGTTCCTTAACAGGGTAATGGACACAGAAACTGCCCCCCACGATCCTAGAATTTACCAGTAGTAAACTTTCTTATGTGGGGTTACATAAAAGACAGACCAGATATTAACAAACCATGAATACTATCGAATCTAAAGGATAACATAACAACAGAAAAATGTTTGTTTTGAATTTCGAGCAAAGCTTTTTGAGAGCTATTTGCTCTAGCCGCCCCTAATTTAGCAGTGTAAGACCAGAGGGAAGGCAGCTAGTCATCACCACCCACCGCCAACTCTTGGGCTACTCTTTTACCAACGAATAGTTGTATTGACCATCACATTATACGCCCCCACGGCTGAAAGGTCAAGAGTGTTTAGTGTGACTTGTTTTGAACCCGCGACCCTCAGATTACGAGTAGAACTCCTTAACCTGCCTTGCCATGCCGGGTCTACAAGAGAAATATATAGCTTTAGGAGTGAAACTTTGACCTCTGAAATGAGAGATAACAACCTTAGCGCACACCCATGTGGACATCTACCGAATATCATTTTTCTTACTTAATAGTTACAAGAAACCTCACTGAGCTAAAGTTTTATAAATAATAAACACATTATACCAACAGTTGATGTTGTCGATTATTGCATTTTTAAATCCCCACACGTCTTTTGGCAGACCCTGTTCAAGTAATCCTAACTACTACAAAAGATGATAACAATAAACACATCACCAAATAAAAACATTGAATCACAATAATATTTATATTTGTATCATGGCAGCCACTACATATACAAACTACCTAAACCAAATGCCAATTTGTATTACATGCAATTATTAAGTTTCTATAATGTATCTCTTTCAGAGCTAGTGCTAGTGTGACTACGTATTAGCTGGACACAGTTTTAATTGATACGATTTCTTATTAGGCTCGACATCAGTGATGATTTCTTGTGATTACTTATTAACCTTTGTACTAAATTCAACAAAGAAAATGCTTATTAAGTTTAATTTTGGTATTATTATTATTATTACTTATTAGCTTAACGTAGCTCTGTCTGTTTGTTTGTTTTTGAACTTCACGCAAAGCTGTTTTGTTGTCACGCAGAAGTACGTTTGATTGGCAAGCAGTTTGGCATGAAGAGCGTCACCAGCGGTGTTTTCATGAACTTTTTAGTCACGTGGACTGGGCTTGTAGAAAGGATGTCTATAGACTAGAACGGATTAAACGAAACGTTACAATGATTGAAAGACCAATTGGTAATATTATTTTTCCATATTCTTTTGTGAACGAGTTGTTCATTACCACTAAAACAAATAAGCAAACTATGTTTAAATAAAAGGGTAATTTACACCACTCACAGTGAACTGGATTTTTGATATTCTTCATACTAGTTTTCCATTCAAAATGGAATTATTTATGCTTTAACTGAACATTTCTTCATATACATTTATAACTAAAGAAGTCTTTCTGCAGTTATTTTTCTCTTTTAACGTAAAATGACTTTGGAAACGTGTTGTAACACTTTTCTAAAAATTCATTTTTGGGTTTTGTTTTGTTTTCAGAAAAAAAAAATGCTGAAATTAAACTCGCTACAATAACTTCAAGTATATACCTGAAGGTGAAATCTATCTGTGAAAACAACAATAATATCAAGAGCTAATCGTTAAATATAAGATAGCAAATATAAGGCATGAAAATAAGAAAAAACCTAATCATATTTATAAAAATAACAAAAGAGTTACATAAATAATTAAATTAATAAAACGTTGCAATATTAAATGTGATATTATTAATTAAATTCATAAAAATTTACAGTATCAGTGAGCAAATTTATAGTGTTACAATGTCAAATATAAAATAGATAATCAAGTTTGTAAGAAGTAACAAGTGTATTACTAATAACACAGGTCTGCAAATTTAAAATTCATAAAAATTGTTTCGGTTTTAATGAGGAGTTTTCTATAACTTATCTACGCAGATTTGGAAAATACTGTTCTTTTTTTTTCTTCCATCACGTAAGGATTTTTCATAAATCAGGAAGAAATAAAACTCTTTCTTAGATCAAATTGTTCTATTTACCATGACAAACATTTTTATCATTATCTTTAGTAACAAACATACTGTGTGTGTTTTCTTTTCTTTTAGCGAAGCCACAGCGGGCTCCTGATTTTAGCGTTATAAATCAGTAGACTTACCGCTGTACTAGCGGAGGCTTTTATGAAGGAAGGTATCTAATTTTCTCTGACGTTCAAAGTTAATTCACTGAAGTTAAACAGTTTGGAATGTTCAAAGTATTTCAACGTTTCTAGTCAAATTTTTGCGGTTTTCCGGTTAATAATCTTTAGGCGAAGTTCTAGAAAGTTCAGATGGGCCAACAAATTGAAGAAAATGGAAAATTAATGATGGCAAACAAATATCCTGATTTTGCGAATGAAATCTACTTCTTGTCTCAAAATTACGTATCGTGGTTGTTGTTTTTTAAGTATTGTGTCTGTAACGTCCGTTTTCAATGATCAGCAGTAATCAGACATCAGTTTCACCTTCCCTAATACCTCCTTTCCATTTCTCTTATGTGTTGATGGAATCTTTCACCCTTTTTCTTCACTAACAGCATTAAACATTTTAGGGAAATAGTCAACATGTGAGTTTAAGAAAAGAACTTTAAAGTTAATATTACAGCTCAATTCTCTAAAGTTATTGAACTTGTTACTGAGAATAGTTTCATAATTTGGGTTCTTGTTCTTTCCTTAAAAAATTGTCAATAATATCTTTAAAAACAATCCACGCTTATTTTTTCATCTTTTCTCATTGTCCTTCCTCACTGTTCATCCGAAGTCAATCTCCTAGTCTGAGGCCCAACAAAAATCCCATCTTTAAGATTTGCTTCTGATCGAGATAAGAATTGCCTACATAGAAACTTGAAACAACCAACCACTACTTTTATCTAATGTTTTTACTGCTTAATCAAGTCCAGTCAAGTAAACTTTAAGGTTCAATGTTTTTCGATCTTGGTACCAGGTTGACTCTCTGTGGCCATTGCTTCTTTATCTGTTGCTAATTTCATGATTTGCTGTTCCATTCACACAAACAACCTGGAAACATTGTATAACCGGATTGCTAACCCAACAACATATAACGGACTTCCAAGTCTCCACAAAGTAGACAACTATGTTCTTTGTATTTGATTTGATTAAGAAAACATTTCGAGATTTTCATACACTTCCTTCAAGTGAATCGAATGAACAATAGAAACAACTCCATATATGTGTTAACTATTGTGAAATAAAAGAGCTTTTAGACTTCTTTTAGAGGAATCAATGAACAACCGTCACACTCACTTGTTACATAGACTTCAGAACCTAACATTGGCATTAATTCAGCAATATTGTTGCAATAAACCTGTAAATCTCCATGTTAAAAGCATAGTATACACTTTTTCTCACGATTTATGTACCAGTAAAATGATGTCCATAGAGGAAGTAAATAAATTCCTAGCTCAAACGAAGTCTAGACCCCAGAATCTCTGAAAAATCCTTTAAAAGGCCCAATTCTTTCATTAAATCGTTAATTTCGCCATGTTGAAAACTCGTGGTTTGCCAAATATTTCAAATTTACAACAGTCCTTATCATCATTTATATAGGCATGAGGTTCAGAATCATATGAAGCTATATCAAATGTCTCTGATGGAGTTGGTACATCAGGTGTAATAGGATGTTAAAGGTTCGAATAAGAATTTTCCTTTTGTCCGAGTGCTGTAACCTTGCACATTACACGAGTAAAAATTTCAATCATCTCTGTGGTTTTGTGGTTCATATTAGATCACTGGAATTCCAAAAGACAGACTTTTTTGTTTACCTACAATCTATTGTCTTAACACTAAGACATAAACGATGCAAATTTTGAGTGGAACCCAGGACTTGTTTTGATCCTCAAGTTTTATTTCAAAAAATGCGTAATATGTTTTTGTAATGAATTCTGTAATGATTTGCCTTTGTTTCTTTACAATAAATTTACTGCCACATATGTTGGCAAAACGACGAATAAGTAATATTAAAAAAGAATAAAATAATGTTAAAGTGCAAGCACAAACAAATAATACCCACAAATGATAAGTCATGCGAATTTTTAACCTTTTACATACCAGCGGTGTGTTTACCTTGGGCTCTAGAACGATCGATAAGGCTCCCACATCGCGGGTATGCTTTTTGGACTCGCCGTACAGAATTTACTGTAGAACATGTAAAACTTTCAAGCCAATAAAATCATTGCAGACCTGTGTAATCATATTTGTAAATATAGTAGTCAAGTATAAACAAACCACTTAAAATTTAATAAATAATAATGGAAAAGAAACAATCAAGCTTCAGAAATAAATAGTCAAATATAAAAACTACCGCTTAAAGTGTGGGCATGTTTGGTATGACGGGTTATTCGAATCCTCGAATTACCAGTCGAGGTACCATAACCTCCTAGCCATACCGGTCCGTATTAATAGAAACTGTAAACTCTATAAATAACAATATTAGAGAATTATAACTTTCCATTCTTTCCTTGAAATTAATAACATTTATTTTAATAAATTGTAAAATATATACAATGAATTTTATATAGTGGTGTGTTTTACATATTTTTTTAATATTTAAGGCATTACTGGTTTAAGATAAAGTAATTGTGAACAACTAGCAATACTTACATGTAGTTAAACAACGTGAGTTGAATTTATGGTTCTTTCGAAGCAACTGTAATTCAGTTCCATTTATGTTAAAGAATTTAGAAAAAAACCTTTTCCAAACATCTATCATTTATTTCACTCTTTATTCTTAAAGGTGATCCTGGGTCATTTTTGCCAGGAACTGTGGCACACAGTTTACTAAAAAATGTTGAACCTAGTAGAAACTACCGAGTCACGAAGCGAGGAATCATGAATGAATGTTGTCATAGCTCCGTGGGCTGTTCCTGGGAAGAATATGCAGAATATTGTCCTCTTAACAGAAGAATACGAAACTAGCCGGAAATTATCTAAGTGATAAAGTGACGTTTATTGCAGTGGGCAAAGAAAACTACGAAGCTACCTTATTGTTAATATTAGTAACTTCCATAACTTATTGAAAAAGACAGCTATCAGAAATGTTTTGAATGTATAGCAAAATATAAAGATGTAAGCAGAAATTAGAAACAAATGTTTCAGTATTAATTTATTCGTCGTAACAGTGATGACTGGCATTTCCCATCAATAAAGTCTGATTTCAAAAAGTATGTCTGGTTTAGTGATTTGTTAGTAGGTAAACAATCAATTGTTTACGCTTTACGATAAAAGAACGAGAACAGTGCTCGACTTGCAACGTCTTTAACAAGTGGAACTCTAAATAAAATGAACGAAGTGTACATCATATATTGGTATATATATACATATATATGTGTGTGTATGTATAAACTTACTTAGAATTCAGTTGTCCCACTGATTGGTCACTTATTTAATTTGAATTAAAAGTTACTAACAGTTTTACTTAAAACAAATATTAACAGCAAATTAAAAACCAACTTCACCAATGATTGATGAAGATAACATTTGTCATAGGACGAAACACCATGATTAAAGCACTCTGAGGACATTATATTATACTCAACTATGGCGTGCGTTGTTGTTCACATATCATAAATTTTTAATACATAATAATAAAAAAATGTAATTTTTATTTACAGTATGGCTGTGACTCTACACAAGTGTATTCATTAAAACATTCTCAGAACGTTCCACTTGTGCGTTATTGTTTACAAGTGGTAAGAAATTGATATTTATTTTAACAATTTTAACATTCCTTTCCGTATCCCTCGTACTCCTAGCAATTGAAATCAACAAAAAGTTGTCTAATGAAGTATTTTAAAACACTTTGTGAAAAATAGTAAAATAATTGTTATTGATCTATTCATTTACTAAACATTTAATTGTTGCTGTTGGTGCATTTAAAGAATTTTATAACACTGACTATGAAATAGTATAACAAATATTACTAATATTGCAAGTATTCGACAAGCATAATAACAGTGCCAGATACAACCAATTATTTTCAGTAACTTCACTAGTCGAAATAGAAGTATCATAGTGCAACAATTCAATATAAAAACCTTACAAGCGTAATAGTTACTGATATATTCAGTTATTCCTAGTGTAAGAACCACAATACAATGATAGTTGTTATAAGTATGCAGAACACCTCTGGCCTAAAAGTTGATACTAGCGTAGTTACAGAAGTAAGTTAATAAACTTCACTGTTGATAATTGATACTAGTACACTCACTTATTCTTATTGCAAGAACTCCACCACTAGTACAACAGTTGTAATAATATCTAATTTATTCTTAATGGCAGAACACTTGTTTTATGGTCACTTTTGATACATTCGGCTATTCTTAATAAATAGTGTTGTTACTGTTTTTAGCCCAAAATCACCTAACGCGTTCTGTCTACCGCGAGGATTCAAGCATATAATTTTATCATTGTAACGTAATAAATGAAGACACAGAAATAATATAATAGTCCGTTTTAAAATATTTTGTTTTATGGTTATTTAAAAGGTTTGAAAAATGCATTACGATCATCAAGTGTTACTGTCCTATTTTACTCTTTTAACAAGTTTATAAAACCATATTTCACAAAGTTTGATTCATTTGTATTGTCATATGGTGGCCAATCTTAGCTCTATTTCATTTCAGAATTTTGGCATACATTCTCAAAAATCGTTTTCATTTTGAACGGAATAATTTATTGCCATTCTGTTTATACCGTTACTTGTTGTTGTTATTGTTTTGAATTAAGCACAGAGCTATACAATGGGCATTCTATGCTCTGCCCACCACGGGTATCGAAACCCGGATTTTAGCGTGTAAGTCCGCAGACATACCGCTGAGCCACTGTGGGGCTATAGCGTTACTAAAAACCTGACATAAAAGTGATGAGGAAGAATTTCATTTCTCACCTTAGAATTAACTGATTTCACTTTCATATATAAATAAGATTATTTCCAGTAAAACTGGAAATTTGGTTCTATTGTACAATAAAGTTTCAATCTGTTCAGAAAATAATTAACAAAATTCGGCATGAATTTAGGAAGACTTAATTAAAAAATGAGTGAAAATAATAGCAAATTAAATGAAAACGCCTGGATTTAATAATGAAATAAACATTTAAGTCTTAAAACACTTTTATTTTAGATATTTCGGGTAGATTTGCGATGCCTAATAACACCAATAGAGATGATCGCAAGACTGATTTCAAACTTTTATCTAAGACTACATTCTAAGAAGTGTTTATTTTCTAATCATTAAATTAAAAAAACTTTCACATCGGTATTTAAATCTTGAAAACCTGGGACGGTCAGATACTATATATGATTCTTTCTTCCTTCTGTACTGGTATTGTTATGTGTTTCATACTTGCATTTAATAAGATGGTTTAGATGAATGTGTATTAGTTTCGGATTTTAACTTTCCTTCTTATGGCCAGATTCGTTTATGTTATCTGGTTATATCTCTTTTTTAGACTAAATTTACAACGTGGTTCTATTTTGTGGTGTTGGTGGAATAATTGGTAATTAAGTTATCTGAAGAAATAAGGCGTTCAATGGCTATTTTGATGATTGGTGTGTTTTCTTGATTTTTGTATTGTGTTAGAAATTCAACGAAGTTTTTTTTTCCTGCTTTTGTTATTTTCATGATGGTTAAATTTTGTTATATGTCTTTGTTTATGTGTTGTGTGTTCTTTTGTTTGAGTGTATTGAAAATTTCAGTGAGTATTTTTGTTGCTTGTTCTTGATTGTTGTTTTATGGTGGTTTCTTGATGTTTGGGTGTGAGCAACACAGGTGTTCTTTGTGTTTTGTCTGTTCCCTGAGTTTGTGTGTGTGTGTCTTTTGTGTTTGTGTTATTTAGTGTTTATTGTGCGTGTTTTTATGTTCTTGCATTCTTGGCATTCATAATAGTTTCTTGCATGTTGTTATTGGGAATTACAGCTGTGTGGTTGTGTCTGTATTTCTGTGTTCTTCACTACATCCTACAAAGCATGGGAAAGTTTTGCACGCATCATCCACATGTCTGTATTGTTGGCAGTTGTATCACTAGGTTTTAACTACTGGTGGTGTTCTCATGGGTTTTATTGTGTATTTTTGATGCCAAAATCAATCAGTCAATCATTCAGTGTCGGTATTTAGGTCGGAAAATTGGGGAGAGGTCTAATTCACTCTTGACTTCTTCCCCTTTCCCATAGGATTGTTTGTTTTGGTTATCGCAAATGTTATTGATGTATTAACACGAAGACCGGAGTAAATTTTTTAGCACACACTTCGTCCGACCCTTTTCATAGCCCATGTCTATGTATACAACACTGTTAACGTTTAATTGTTTAAGACACTTCTCTAACATCATATTGGTGCTGTAGTTGTACACACTCGCTAACAGTGTTATAAATAACAAAGCGCACTTTTCACTAGTTAACTTACTAGGAGTGTATTTACATACGTACCCTATTAATACACTCATAATATATTAATCTAATGATATACTGTAATATCTAGTTGTAGTTGACTTATTTATTATAATTAGTGTAGTTGTTTAACGGGGAGAGGTACTTAGGTACTTTGTTTGTTTGTTTGTTTTGGAATTTCGCACAAAGCTACTCGAGGGCTATCTGTGCACTTAGATACTATTACATCATGTGAAGGGTGTTTCATAACTTCTGTTAGAATGTTGTTTATTTTATACAGATTTTTATGGAAGTATTTCATCATCATATGTTAGAGTTTGCCAAATATACAAAGCATGTTTAAATATTTATGTAGATATTTGGCTGGTGTACTTCTTGGTACTCCTTAAGCAGCAGTGAGTATTTGGTTTTGGATAGCTTATATTTTATTTTTTGTGTTTTGTGACATATTGTATCAGGATGGGTGTGTATAATCTAGTACTGGTGTGATATATGTTGTGTAAAGTTTGATAATGTTTTTAAGTAACTTATCTTTGTTTCTACCTGACAGACCCTTGACATAACACTATGTAACAAAATTTTTACTTTTTCTTGTTCCTGGGCAGAAAGTGTTATTTCCCAATTGCTTATGCCTAAAGTAAATGGAAAGGACCTAGTTTTTTCTTCAAACTTTGCTTTTGTGACCTGGGTAGTGAATTTTTTAAATTTATCCATTTTCTAGAACATTTCAGATAGGTTCAGTGATGAGTAGCTAATAGAGAATTTTATCAAACTTACAATAATTTTCAAGAACTTTCTAGAATGTTGTAGATCTTACATACATTTTTAGAATGTTGTAAAACTTACGAGAACTTTCAAGAACATTTTAGAATTTGCTAGAACTTTCCATAGTAATATACATACAGGGGCTCACCACTCACCACTTCAATTTAGTTCTAACTGCCTAAGTGAACACGTAGACCAATCTGATTTTATCAGATGGTATTAAGAAGCTACAACCATTCTTCAGACGCATTCTGCTATGTATGTGGCCAATTTATCAAGACAAGAGTAAAAAAGTACTTTCTGACAGCATATGATAAAATGTGTGAACCCTACAAGGAATATTTCGGCATGCCTATCGAGGATCAAGACAAACCCTGGACACCTCATTTCACCTGTGAGCACTGCATAAAAACTCTAGAAGGTAAGATGGACAATGTTTGCTTGCTTGAATAATAAGATTTTATATTATACAAATTATAGACCTTTCAAAATTTAAATATCTTTAATTTATTTTTTTAACTTCCAGTAGTGTATAAAAAATATCACATTTAAAATATGCCCAGCATGGCCAGATGGGTTAAGGCGTTCAACTCGAAATTTTTCCGGGTTCGAATTCCAGTCACGCCAAACATACTTGCCTTTTCAGCCGTGGAAGCGTTATAATGTTACGGTCAATTACACTATTCTTTGGTAAAAAAGTAGCCAAAGAAATGGCGGTGGGTAGTGATGACTAGCTGTCTTACACTACTAAATTAGAGACGGCTAGCGCAGATAGCCCTCGAGTAGCTTTGCGCTAATTTCAAAAAACAAATACACATATATAAGATATTTTGCATGGATCTCTAACACATTAGTTGATGACGAGATAAATTTATTCTTCGTAATAACAATTTTATTTTGTTCTTTTGCAGGAAGGTACAGAGGGGAAACGGGAGCCATGAAGTTCGTCATTCCAAGAGTTTGGCGCGATCCCACTCACAAGTCAAGCAATGGCTACTTCTGCATGGTGGACCCTTCCAAACGTCGGCCTGGCAAGAATGCGTCTGCTGTCATGTATTTGGACCTTCCATCATCCATCGTCACACTGCTCTGAGCTCCCTGTACCCACTACGCCAGAGAGAAAGCAACCATTCTCAGAAGAGAGCAGCAAATCAGAAAAGGAGGTAGACGTTGAAGATCCAGATCCAATAATTTGTGTTACATACTGTTGTTGTTGTTTTGAATTAAGCACAAAGCTACACAATGAGCTATCTGTGCTCTGCCCACCACGGGTATCGAAACCCGGATTTTAGCGTGTAAGTCCGCAGACATGCCGCTGAGTCACTGGGGGGGGCATTACATTGTGTTATAGTTAATTTCAAGCAGCATATACTACAATTGTTTGTTTTGGAATTTCGCACAAAGCTACTCAAGGGCTATCTGTGCTAGCCGTCCCTAATTTAGCAGTGTAAGACTAGAGGAAAGGCAGCTAGTCATCACCACCCACCGCCAACTCCTGAGCTACTCTTTTACCAACGAATAGTGGGATTGACCGTCACATTATTACAATATTTAACAATACGTTTGAACTAAGAAATAAAACATGCAATGTAACCATACAATATATAACATGACAAATAAGTTTTCAGAGTTTTATGAATAATTTTGTACTCGTATTTGTTTGCATTCTATCACTAACTACTAGAAAAGGTCTATTATACCGCTTTCTCTCTCAGACAGAACCATAAAATAGATTAAGTCTCTTTTTTCATTCATGAATTCTTTCTTTTCTTCACTGAAATTACACATTTGATTATCAATAAAATCAGGTTTTAAGCCACACAATACGTAATCGTTGACATGTGTTTATTCATCGAGTACACATGTACAAAAAAATTAACTACAGGTGGCAGCACTTATCTCAATATTCTTGACACTCCAACTTAATTTTAAGTTTTACACAAACTTACAATTACTGTCAATAATCTTACGGTTATTCTAATTGTTTTACAATTACTTTCAATCTGTTATTATAATCGTCACTTTATCTGGTTCATTTATCCATTGGTGCCAGTCCAACATTATCTCTGAACCTTCCAAATACATTTCTAGCAAGAGACTTTGTAAGAATGTCAGCAGTCATACTGTTTGTGGGACAATATTCAAGTTTTGCTGATCCGTTCTGCACACATTGGCGAATGAAATGGTAACGAATATCAGTGTGTTTTGTTCTTGCATGACCCATTGGATTTTGTGCCATTGCGATTGTTCCTTGGTTATGATATGAACAGGGTTATCAACTTCGGAACTTATTTCTTGCAGTAGTCTTCTCAACCATACTGTTTCCTGTGCTGCAGGACTGAAGGCTATATACTCTGCCTCTGAGGTGGACAAGGCCACCGTGGATTGCTTTTTGGTTGTCCAACTTACAGCTGCTCCTGCTTGAATGAAGATATTTCCTGATGTGGTCTTCCTATCATCCAGGTCTCCAGCAAAATCTACATCTGAGTAACCAGTAATGACGTCTCCTGGTACATTTTCAAACTTAAGACTAAGATCAGCTGTTTCTTTCAAATAACGTGGGATTTTCTTTACTATTGTCAAATATGCTGTGTTGCACTGAGCACAATATTTCAATATTACTCCCACTGCATATGCAATATCTGGTCTTGTTCCCTTTGCAGCATACAGAAGGCTGCCTACCAACGACTGGTACAAACTGCGGTCAAGCTGAGTGCTAACACCATTATCCTTCTGCAGTTTCACGTTTACATCTGATGGAGTTGCAACTGCCTTACACTCAGTCATTCCAAGTTTCACCAGCATAGTTTGGATACACTGTCTTTGATTTAACCATACACAGCCATTCTATTCATTCTAAATAACACTGAGTCCAAGGATGTAATGGAGCTTTCCAAGGTCTTTTATGCGAAATTTTTCTTCAGTGTTTCCATTATAGAGATCATTTCATTATCACTATCAGCAACCAAAATAATATCATCCACATATACTGCAACTGTTGCTAGATTTTCACCCTTCTGTATGTAAACTCATAGATCTGCTGAACTCTGAACCAATTCCAGTTCCATCATCTGTTCATGAAATGATTTGTTCCAACAGCGTGGTGACTATTTTAATCCATACAGTGATTTTTTCAGTTTACACACAAGGTTTTCCTTTCCTGAAACAGCGTAGCCTTCCTTGTGTTCCATGTATATCTCTTCATCCAGATCTCCATTCAGAAACGCAATTATGACATCCATCTGGTAAATTTTCAAGTTGTTCTGCACACCAAATGCAATCAAGGAGCAAACTGATGCATAGCGCATCACTGGGGAGAAGGTTTCCTCCTAATCCACACCATAATTTTGTGAGTAACCTTTGGCTACCAGCCTACTCTTGAGCGTCTCCAGTATTTCCATACTTAACCTTGAATAACCACTTACAATCTGTGGGTCTCCTTTCAACTGGTAATTCCACCATATCCAAGGTGTCATTTTCTTGTAAAGACTCAAATTCCAGATCTGTGGCTGACTTCCACTCCTTTGCATTGTCACTTGACATTGCTTCGCTTCATGTGCTTGGCTCTAACACACTGCATGAGTTTGCAGTGTGACAAACTGATTCATTTGCTGCTGCCATGTCAGCATACTCATCATATCCATAGCAGATTAGGGGTTTCCTTTTCTTGTTGGTCGTTCAGCTTTATTTTTAGCTTTAACTTCTGTTTTTTGGTCCACTATCTGTTCACTTGATAAGACGTACTCATTTGTTACGAGCTCTTGACCAAATTCTGTTTCATTAAAGATAACATCTCGCCGTATGAAAATCTTCCTGGATTTTTCATCATAGAGTCGATATCCCTTAGTGCAGTTATCATATTCAGTGAGACGTACCTGCATAGACTTCATGTTTAATTTCTGTCTTGACGCATCTGGCACATGTGCATATGCAAGACATCTGAGCACACTCATGTGTTCTACATCTGGTTTCTTCCCATACCATTTCTCATATGGCGTACTATCATCTTTTATTGCCGATGTGAATATTCTGTTACTCACATACGCTGCAGTAGCTACAGCTTCCGCCCGGTACATTCTTGGTAACTTAGCATGTAAGAGCATGCTTCTTGCTGATTCCACAAGAGTTCTGTTCCTTCTCTCAGCAACACCATTTTGTTCTGGACAATATGCTATTGACATCTCATCATGAATAACTCTTGACTTCAAATATTGGTGGAACTTATTTGATGTATATTCTCCGCCATTATCTGAGCGCAGGGATTTTATGCGCTTCCCAAATTCATTTGAGTACAACTTCTTAAATTCCTTGAATTTCTCAAAGACTTCTGACTTCTCTTTCAAAAAATACACTCTGCAGCATATTGAGTAATCATCAATAAATGTAACAAAGTAACTGGTACTTCAAATAGATGAAATTTGCATAGAACCACATACATCACTGTGTATCAGTTGCAGTCTTCCCTTTGATCTGATTTCTCCAACGGACTTAAATGGTTTCCTGTACATTTTACCTTCAGTGCATCCCTCACAGAAACTGGCTTCATCAAACTTCTGAAATTTGATTCCACTTATATTTCCACTCCTGAAAAGCTTCTGTAACTGTGAAACATTGACATGCCCTAGTCGTTGATGTCATATATCCAAGCCATTAATGCTGCTGTTTGAGACTACTGAGGCATTCTCAATAACACTGGTCTTACAGTCCAGTTAGTATAGACCATCATTCATTCTTGTACCAATGCCATGGAGTTGTCCTGATTTACCTCGGGTCTAACAACGATTAACTCCAAACTGCTCAATATTTCCTTTTTCAGTAGCAGCTCCTTCTGAAAATAGATCGCTGACTAATTTTGGTAGATGAAGGACACTCTGCATTGTGACATGCTTTGAATTACTGACTTTAAATGTCATTTCTAATTTACAGTTTCCAACTCCAAGAGCTTCAACAGCTCTTCCACCACCAATCCTAACTTGCTGAGGTGTGTTAAACTTGTGATAATTTGATAATATGTTCCTCTGGTGTGCCATATGCCAAGACGCACCAGAATCCACCAACCATTCCCCATTTCCTATTCCTTTATCAAAGGAAACATCATTGTTTCCATCAGTATAATCTTCCGCCACATTAATATCCACATTCTTAGCTGTGTGGACCATTTCCTTCAGTGTTGGACAATTGCGTTTTATATGTCCCTCTCTGCCATACTTGTAACACTTGAAGCTGTTACCCCTTTTCTTTGTTTATTGTATTCCATGAGGTTTGAAATTGCTGCGAGTGGCTAATTCAGTTGATGATGTTTTATTCGATGTGGTCTTTTTCTTCTTTCGTTGTTCATTAATTAGTGTCTGTTGCACAAATTCTAATGAGATATCATCAATTTTGGATTCCAGGGTTGTTACAATTGTATCATCGCTAGCTTGCAGATTACCAAGAAAATAGAGTGTCAATCAATATTTCACTTACAGCTTATCTTGGTATTTCACAATGGCTTCCAGACAAAGGAAACTAATCACCAAGCACTTGTGATAAAGTATCCATGTAAATCATGTATCATACAAAACTGTTCTACAGTAATCTTCAGTATCTCCTGGATTACTTGTACTAACAATTTTAAAACAGTTTCATTTGTTTAAGCACTATTAGAGCATTCCTGGGCTCATAACCTGTTAATATGTGTTTATTCTTCGAGTACACATGTGCAAAACAAAACAAAAATAACCTAACTACAGGTGGCAGCACTTATCGCAATGGTCTTAGTAGTAACAATGCATTTTAATTGAATAAAAAATATACGTTCTATTGCACAACACACAAAACTATAAATAAACTCAAATAATAAACTTTTTAACCTAACCATACAATGTGTAGCTGTATGGTTGAAATATGGTTTGAAGGGAATAATGGCAATTTTCTGTATTTTTACAACATAAGCAATTAGGAACATATTATCCAGGAACAAAATTTATGTTACATAGTGTAATCAACGCGCTTACATACTCTGTTTGCTACATCCATTACATCTTGTTGTTGTTTTTTTCAGTTTAATTTGGAATATGAACTTTCCCAGGAATTTTGACGATGTGTCATTCTGGAGGCGAGTTCCTTGTAGGTATAGTATTGGATGATTTTTTTTTCCATTTTGAATGATTTTATAAATAACGGTAGTTACGTTTCTATGAAAAAAAAAAGCTAAATCAATGTACTGAAATTTCAACTAGAATCTTTGATCATCATAGTTCTTAATGATATTGGACAGCCAAACAAAGAAGTGTTCGAAAACGTATTTGTTGTTTGTTGCTTAACTTTAGGGCAAAACAACATTGCTGTGTTCTATGCACACCACAGGCAATCGAACCGTAAATTTTAGCGTCATAAGTATGTAAACTTACTGTAATCTAATCTGAGGTCGTGTGGAATAGTGATCTAACTACTACACTGAATAATGTTTTACGTATACCATTTTTGCTTTTCTCGGTAATAACTTATAACAACAAAACTCCGTTCTGATTAAGGAAAATTTGACTGAAGGCTAGAGACAATATTATTATTTTCTTATATTATTGGTGTTCTATTAAAACATATGGACTAATTGTTAATTTCAAATATCCTGGCTCTTGTAACCTAAGCATTCTTGATTTTAACTTGTAAACAATTGCATTTGATATTATTATCACTGTTCTTGTTTAAGCAAGAGGGCTCACACGTGTCTATATATATATATATAAGTAGGTCACGGAAAAAATTAGGGGAGTTCTTGCTATCAGCTATTATCAAAGTCCTAGCTCAAGCAAATAAATCTTTGACCGGTTCTTGAACTTTAAGTATGAAAGAAGGCCGAGCTCAGCTGCCTTTTGTTCATCAAGATGGAGTTTGATACAGGTCTTTACACGTGTTTAACGAGCTTATAGATAATACCAAGAATACTATAAAATGTAAACAGAAATCTCCAGCACTACAACAACAAACAAAAACAAATATTTATAGCTTTATTTATTGATGAAAATGTAATATCAATTATTCATATGTGATCGACATTAGTCAAAACACATAAAACAAGTATTAAAAATTAATTGATATAAAAAGTAATAAACTTTAGTTTCAAATATCCTCATGAACATTATATGAAAAATAAACACTTACTTTCCATTCTATTTATTTCAGATATAATGTTGTTTGTGCAGAAGAGCTGATTCAGGGCTTGATGATAAACAGTCTTTTATCTGCGTGAATAAACTTACTTTTAGTTACTAACAGCGTGACATCTATCGAGAAGAACTGAATTAGACTTGGGTGGATTAAAGAGCCTTTAATCTACTGAGAATACATATACATTTAAGTATTAAGCAGCCTAGCATCTACCTAGAAAAACTGAATCAAATATGTAGATAAATAGCCTTTCATCTGCTCAGAAAACCTGTACTTTTAGGTATTAAACAGCCTGACGTTTGTCCAGAAGAAACAAATCAGGCTTAGGTAGCAAGATACCTTTAACCCGCTCAGATAAGCTTAACTTTCTAGCATTCAGCAGGTTGTGATGTACTGCTCAGAAGATAAAATTGAATTTTTAACATTTGTTCGAGTGATTACAAGATCTAAATTGACTAACAAGTATCATTAATTCAATATGTGATCTTCCAAAAAAGAACTCGTTCATAGTTGTTGTTTAGAATTAAGTACAAAGCTACACAATGGGCTATCTGTGCTCATAGTATGCAATATTAAGTAGAATGTGGTTTTCACATAAATGTGAATCAGATTTTTAATGTTAGATGTAACGCTTTTATGCTCAACAACAAAATTATGTTTTCTTTTGTTCAAAGTTCCAGGGAAAAGATGAATCACGGTGTCTGATATCAAATCATACAAGATGAAAGCCACTTTCTTTAAAATTTGAACAACACTTAGTCTGCAGAGAAAACAGTCTAAGAAGATTGGTTATAGATAGTGTTTTCTCTAAAAAAACATTTTTATTAAGCCTCAAATCATGTTAGTAATTCAAAATAGTTTCCCGTGGATTAACGGTAAGCTTAAGGCCTTTAACACTTAAATTTGGTGTTCAATGCCTGCGATGGACAACAGGATAGGTCATCGTGCAGCTTCGAGATTAAACAGAAACAAACAATTACCACAGTTTACTTCGATTAGTATGTTATATAATTATAAGATTAATTACACTGTAAATGCTCATTTATAGTAACTCCTATAAAGAAGTGGTCTGCTCACAAGAGATTAATCAAACCTCTTATATTAAATAAAGTGTGATTTTCTCAGAACAACTGAATTATATTTACAAAATAAGATAATGTGTGGTTTGTTTAGAAGAGCCTAATTATATTTATATAATAATAAAACGTGGGATGCGGTCAGAAGAGCTTAATCAGGTTTCCGTTATAAATGTATGATCTACTCAGAATAAGGATTTTTTTTAAAAGAACTCTACATGGGAAAGAGTAAACGATATAATTTTATTTTCTTCATATGATAACTTACATTAAATTTCGTAAGTGTTACATATACTAAACCAAAATATTAACTAAACAATGCAATTATAAACATTACCAAGCTGTTTAATACAATGTGTCCTACATGACAACGCAACTTTCCCAAAATTGCTATTGTAGCTACATACTTCCATGAATATACGCATTAGTAATCTTAATTATTGTTGTGTTAAAGGTTGTAAACAGTCTGTTGGATCAGAATGGAATAAACAAAATCATTACATACGTCAGTTTATAGAATACGTTTATTTGAACGTTTACTGATAGTATTTTCATGAAATAAAGCAAGTTTGCGTATTGATATGTTATGTATATTATGTAATATTTAACTGAATTTTGAATCACGTTTATAATTCACAGATTTAGTTATACAACGCTATGAGCCACTATAATTGAGAACAGTTTATTTGTCAATTTTTAATTAGTTCATACGATGACCAAATAATTAGATTTACACAATAAACTCCCGTTAATTGCTTTACTAAATAAAGTTAATCATTGTCACTAGATAAAACACTATTTTGAAGATGGTTTTACCGATGAAAACAACAACAAAATGCTTGTGTAAACATAAATTCCGATGATGGTCCTCACACTTTTAACCTTGAGTGAGCTAGCATATTCTTTAAATGACGAAACAGCCCAAATACACACATTGTTCATAACACAGCGACAGTTAACTTCTGTGGGCTTCTCTAAATCAGCTCTACATATGATACAAATCTTCCTCTAGGCACTGGAAGCGAATTTAATGATAAAACATTTCAGTCAATCAGGTATCATTCATGGTTTACCATTTTCCTCACCAAGTTTAAGGCCTCAGTCGCTTTAAATAATTTCGAGGTATAAAATGTTTTAGGTAGGTGACGTATGGTTTCGTTGAAGTTAACCCAAATATTGAAAAATAGTGCATCACCCTACCTGTGACTGTAATAGTCTGTCATACACGTCACGAATTATTTTATTCTAAACTTGTACGATGTTAGTATTCAGATAAAGCTACGTGTTGCTTGTTCCGTCTCTTAAATATCCCACTGATTAACCCTTTTCTTGTAAAACCCTTCTACCTTTGCTGTGGAGGAGGGAGGCTCCACTAAGAACTGAAGAACAGGAGCATATCCAGGAGCGGGGATTGAGCCATAGGAGGAGAGATCTTTGTCACTCATCAGACAGCATAGACGTTTTAACTGCTCGAATGTGACAAACATGCAGATGTTCCATGAACCAAGTCGGGTAAAAGAGGGAAGGAATCTACGAGAAACCAAAATTTCTGGTTTAACACAAACACATAACACGAAACCAAGTTTTACAACTGCTGTTTCGTTTCCCATTTCAGGAAGAGAATATAATTATAATGAGATAAATATTTATTAAGGACATCTATGTTTTCTATAGATGACAATTATAATGAGATAAGTGTTCATTAAGGACATCTATATGTTCTATAGGTGATAATTATAATGAGATAAGGGTTCATTAAGAACATACGTGTTCTATAGGTGTCTAAAATACAGTGAACCTAAACTACTTTGAATAAGCTTACGGTATCTTAAATTTATGAACAGAACGAAAATCATAGGAAATAAAATCACACAATATGTAGTGGTAAATAGCAAGAAAAGTTATGTAAAAATAAATGAAACAGTTTTCACATCTCAGTTCCAAGGGAAGATGATATGTTTGTGCATTAATTAGCAGTTTTATGTTACTGTTTTCTTAAAAGGAAGTTGTGATCCTCAGTTAAATACTTTAAATTAGTCCTTACCCTTTATAGAAAGACATAAAACCGCCTTCCTTGAACATTTTCACTGCACAGTCTAGTGCTCCAGTGTACTGGCCCTGCCAGGAGTTCATGTACCTGGTCTTTACCACATCAACAGGAGATGCTACCACTGTTGCACAGAAGCCTGCCCCAAAAGCTGACACAAAATGACAAGGAGCATTATCTGTCATCAATTTACGTTCAATGATAAATTCTTTGAGCAAATCGTAAGCCACCAGTTCAGAGGCATTCACTACAGCATTACGCGTCACGTTTGGAAGTGTACCTGAAACAAAGATACTCAATATATCGAAATAGAAAAGATACAAAACACAAAGTGGTTTAAGATGCACCTTATATTAAAACCTTGCATCCATTCTTAATCTGTATTTACAAAACATACATGGTAACAGAGATAAACCTTCTATTTATGAAGGATAAAAATATTAGCTTACACATGAATAGTATATATATATATAACATAGACCTCTATTTTAGACACAATGGTCTAATAAATTGTCATAAACCATTTGTACCTTTCCACAGTCCTTTGATTCCTTCTTCTCTACCAATCACACGGTAAGCCTGCAATGCTCCAGTATAGCGCTTGGGCTGACCGGACACCTGCGCTTGCATTCGGACTTTGACTACATCCGTGGGCTGAGCACAAACTACAGCCATGCCACCTGAAGTGATTCCAGCCAGAATACGGATTCCTACTCCAGCTTGAGAGTTGGACCCTAAGAACAATAACAGATTGTTTCTTTCAGGTTCTTGCTCAAAGCCATTAATTCATTCTATCACTCAAGCGTTTATGACCACTAGCAAGGGTTTCTGAGTGTTTGAATAACTATGAATTATGGTTGATTTCAAAACAAGTCACTATCTTAGTTTTGTTTTGACATATTTATTTGAAGATTAAAAAAGTTGTTTTATACTGCTATAAAAATCTAATAAATTTAAATCGTTAAATCTAATAAATTATTGTATGAGACTAACAAAGAAATCCAATACAAAAATATAAATCAAAACCTTTTATTTCAAATTCTTATTTCTGTAGTGTTCAGAAATTACTATAACAATTTTGTATATAAAAGTAAATGTTAACACAATTATGTTTAACATTTCTTCATAAAACTAATTTCGAAAGCCATTTTCTTAAATTTATTTGTTAGGTGATGAGCAGCCGTATTAATTGTACCATTTATGATGTTCTGGTAGAAGGACCTAATGGAGTCGTATAACCCAATCCGTACAGATGCGAACGCCATCTGTCGTTGAAGACCAGCACACAGTCCATTATAAAGGCTCTTTGGTCCTTCCTGGCGGGCAATAGTCATGAGTGTACCTAGCATACCTCGGTACCTAGGGGTATTATTACCAGTATTCAGGAATGAATTTCCGATAGTTGTCCTTTCTCCTTGAATCTAGAAATAATAAGAGTACATAAGTTCAATTTTCTCTTAAAACTTAAAAAAAAAAGCAGATGGTGTGAAACTGCCGACAGCTTAGTACATAAACCTCGTTCCGTAAAAACGTCTGATCAGAACGAACAGAAAATGTTATTAACAGATGGCGTGAGACTAACATGTTCCATCTTTGTTAATAAAGATTAAGTATTAAAAAACGTAAAAATAATAAACAAAAACTCACTTGTAGTCGCACTTTTGCGACGTCTAAAGGAAAAGTGATGATATCAGCAACACACGCGGCGGTTCCCGCGCTGAAAAACTTTATCAACACTGTTGGTTCCCGCGTAGAAGCGCTGATTCCAACCATTGTAATGGCGATTATAAGCCAAACACCAGTTTGCTATTAATGCAAATTTGTCTATACTTTCCAAGGTGCAGACTTTCTAAAGAAAGTAAAATATTGAATATCTAAATGTTCTTACATAAACGTACAACTTCAATCATGTGTTGATCTTAAGGGCTAGCTTTTATCGTACGAAAAACGCACATCAATCTATAAGATGATATTTAAATCCTATCTTTACCAACTTTTTGCGATTTTCTTTCGATTTTTTTTCACATATACCTTTCCAGAAAATAAATAAATTACCCATCTAGCATCTAAGTTATGTGTTAAAACTTCAACAAAAAGGACTCCACAGTTCCTTATTCGCTACTTACATAATTGTTAAAGAAATTCTACAGTAGGCAAATTCTCGTGAACAAAACCTAATGTCTTTCTTTACATTAAATTCAATAGAAGTTTCTGAGCAATTAGAATCTCGGGAGAAGCGTAGTTTTCAAGGATAAGAAAACTAATTAAAATATATGAATATTAAATAAGTTGCGGTACAACTGAAGTGGAACAGTTTATCAATTCCACAAAAAAGAAGTTAATAGCTTACCTCGTTTTCACTGCGCAAAGTTATATTATTAAGTTCCACTAAGTTCGGACGGTGTGGAGAAAACTTTGATGTTGGAGTAAATACACTCCTTGTGCACGGGGGTTTCTACCCCACGACCAACGATTCGTTTCTGGTCAGATTGCCGTTGAGCTTGTAATTTCATAATATTGGGTACTCTGAAAATAATGTTCGAAGAAAAGTTGGTAAGTAAAAGAACCACCAAGCCATGTGGTTAGTTTCATTACTCCGTCAATGATGCTTGTGGTTTAACATTTATAAATTCAAAATGAGGAAGCTCAAGGTAATTAGTGTTTTCAACTGTTGAAAATATGACCACACAGATAAACTGATTGTTTCACCTCACCTCCTGTCTTTTACTTTCTTCCCAATTAAATGTTTTATTTTGTTTTTCAGATAATTGATTTCAGTAAGATATCAGTGAAAAAGTTTTCATTGCAATATAGCCCCCCGCTAGTACAGTCTACGAATTTACAACGCTAAAAACTAGGGGTTCAAATCCCCTCGGTAGGCTCAGCAGATAGCCTTATATGGCTTTGCTATGAGAAAATTCACACACACTTTTAAATAAACGTAACCAAACTTAAAAACTCTGAATATTTTTCATTCCTGGTCAAGTAATAGTAAGAAATGTGTCGATGCACTGTATATACTGTTTCGTGGCCAGTTTATTTCAAACTTTATTCACATTTAACGACATATTTGGGGGGGGGGGGTTAGAGCTTGATGCCCAAACGTCAATTTCTCAATATTTGGTCACGTGAACGCTCTCCTATTTACATCAGCTGACAACAAAACCGAGCGAAAATAAAACAACAAAATAGTTATTTTTGGTATTCATCACCACTATTTTCAGTTCATGTCTTACTTCTTCCTAAGCTAGAATAGTTTACTTTACATTAGTGCACTATATTACCTCAGTCTTATATGCAGTACGTTTCCACAGCCTTGAAGTTAGGTCCAGTCAAGATAAACTAACTTTCACTCGAGACTAAAGACAAACTGAAAAAGTCACAAACGTCTAGGGAAAATAAACACACATTTATGAATAAACTAAAGCTAATAGACCATGACAACAAGTTTTAACCAGTTCCAGCTGTCACGTGCGAGTACAAGTAACTGGAAAAATCTAGAGAAAACGCATACAGCTGTTTAAAAATATTGATCGCTATATCTTGTCACAGTCGTTTCAATATAATTTCATAATACATTGTTTAGAATTAGTAAGAACTGTTATCGCTATAATAACATAAGTTATTTTGTAAATGACTGAGATACATTATGTCATATTTAATTTTTATACGTAAGTTTCGTTTAAGCTTACAGCTGCACAATGGCCAGTCTGTACAGAGCCCAACGCATGGATCAAACCCCAAATGATATAAGCACTCAGTCGTACCCTTTAGGCACCGCAAGGCAAACTATGCTTTCAAAGTTAATAAAAACCTCATAGCGAGCTGAGTGAGTTTTAATCAAATTTAATATGTAAAGTCAGTTTCTCAGTAACGATACCTCTTCGTCCACGTCAGAGATGGTAGTTTATTTTATCTTACTCCAATATAACAAGTTTAATATTCTCTATGGTCCAATGGGGCTGCAGGTTACTTCGTCCCATTGTGACTGTAGGCCATTTTGGCTCACTAGGACTGTTTGTTACTTGGCCCATTGTATTTTGTTACTTTTCCTTAATGTTTCTTTCGCTTCTACTAAATAATTATCACCATCAAACCCATTAATTTACTTGGCATCAAACACATACGCAACAAAACGTTAACCATAAATCTTATGGAAACTACAAGTGCATCATCTTTAAACGAAGAGTGGTCAAACACAATTTATTCCCTTAGAAAACGCGATACGCTGTATTTTATGGATTATATAATGCGGTACTTGTACAAGTTTTTCCTGCATGCAATATTTCTATGAGATCACAACATTTTTATCAGTAGAAGACTCTACTTGATCTTGGAACTCTGATCTGTTTATATTTAAACAGAAATTATATCAGATCTTGGAACATAGAAACACTTAAAGATATCTTGAAGTTATACATGTTTATCTATGCGTTTATACACAGTTATTGTGCGTTTGTACATAGTTATGTGTGTGTTTATACACAGGTTTTGTGTGTTTACACATAGGTATGTGTGTGTTTATACACAGGTATATGTGTAATTAAGATTCTTCAAGATATTGTACATATATATCTTCATGTTTCTCTTTTAAAATATTATAACACATTTTGAAACACGATGTAATGTGCTTTTAAAATAGACTGTACTTGATCTAAAACCCAAATATAGATGTTCCTGATTTAAAACAGACTGGAATAAAACTTGAAATTGGATATGTATGTTTCTGTTTATGAGAAAACTGTGAACATATTTCCTCTATGTTCAATGTATTTCTCTACAACTTCTCCAAAAGAAGCATGAGATAATAACCTGTATATTTCCATAACAAAAGCATCTTTCGTGTTGATGATATATTCATTAAATCTGCTATATATACAGCATTAATACATTTCCCAAAGTATGAAAGTAATATCCATTTTCCACATATTGAAACTAAACAAAACTTTAAAACATATAACACTTTGTAGTGACCCAAACTG
The DNA here is from genome assembly GCA_011833715.1 of Carcinoscorpius rotundicauda. Lineage (NCBI taxonomy): Eukaryota > Metazoa > Arthropoda > Merostomata > Xiphosura > Limulidae > Carcinoscorpius > Carcinoscorpius rotundicauda. Next base: position 59,010,576 of record CM022395.1, read on the forward strand.
TTCTACTAAAGTCGATTCAAATAAGAATATTTATATCTTACCTTTGAAGAAGGATCGAAGAAGTTGGTGTGCAGGTGCAAATGTCATTTTATACCTAGAAATAGGGACGAGCCCCTCAGAAACAACCAATTGGAGCATGAGACTGAGAACACACCTTCAGTGGTGGGAACGTCACGATATGTTGTTGACAAGCGGAAACAGAAATGACCTTAAAGTGAAGTTGTTGAGGCCTCAAGTCGCCGTAGAAAAGAAACATTCTTGGAAAAGCACCAGGAAAAAGCAAAACAAAAAGTCGCTTGTATATTTCTAATAATAAGTTTAGTAAGTTTAATAGTTCATATCTTAATTATTTTCTATGCAAAAACGGCTCATTTGGGTTCAGAAAATATTTTAAATAGAAGAGCGAACCCAAACGAGCCGTTTTTGCATATAAAATTCTCAACAAGTGGGTTTCTCGACATCACTGATTAATTATTTTCTCATGTGAAAATATGGAGATATATATATAACAAACTTATTTTGCAAGCAGTTCAACAAATACAACATTTTAAAACGATGTCGTATCAAAAATATATTCATATAACATTCTGGAGCAAATTTACTCTCCAAACAGATAAGATCTGAAGTTAGAGTAGTTTGATATATGTGTACGTATCGTAGGCAGTACTAGATTAACCAAGCATGGACTAGCGGCTTCAAAACAAAACAAAATCGGCTCCCAAAACTGGTACATATTTCTTAAATTACGATCTTCCTTAAACAGCAAATTTATAGCAAAACTCACCCATAGGAAACCATTAAAAGCAACGAAACAGATGTTAAGCGGCCACAAAAGAGCACTTTTATACCAGCACATTCTCAAATACGGAACTTAAACCTTTCACAAAAAAAGACGAAACAAAATCATTTAGATCCTCTAATTCTTTGTTTTGATTTTTAAATTTTGCTCAAAGCTACACGAGAGCTATCTGTGCTAGCTGTCCTTAATTTTACAGTGTAAGACTAGAGGAAAGGCAGCTAGTCATCACCACCCACCGTCAACTCTTGGGCTACCCCTTTACCAACGAATAGTGGGATTGACCGTCACATAAAACGCCTCACGGCTGAAAGGGCGAGCATGTTTAGTGCGACGTGGATTCGAACCTGCGCCCCTCAGATTACGAGTTGAGTGCTCTAACCCTCTGGCCATGCCAGGCCGAACTCCTCGCGCTCTAACCTTCTGGTCATGCCGGGCCAAACTCCTCTTGAGAAATAAAATCTCCATCCTTTGCCCAATAAATAATCTGATTAATACTGCACGTTCGTTTGGGAAGGAATAGAAAATCTGAGCGAGTTAATAGTTTTATAGAACATTTCAATGTTATAGAAAAAATGTTGAAGAAGTTTGATGTATTTCTTTCAAAAAATTATAATTTCTAAAATATTTTGGAGTTTACAAAGAAACCTCTCACTTAGATTCGACTATTCATAAGCACAATGTTGATTTTGGGGTTTTAAACTAAGCAGTTTGCTTCACTTATTTGCTGACGATCAAACCAATCAGGGGGTTCATAAGATTTCAGCTCGACAACCAATTAAATTGTTTATGAAAAGAGAACCAGATAATACGAATGTGTTAGAAAACAGGGCAACGTCAGTGCGTCTCAAACATAAAATAATAGGCTACTCTGGTTTATAAGAAGTTTTTTTTACGTAACATAATGAGTGAACCGTTTTTGAACAAAGTACGAACAATATGATTTCACAATGATTAAAAAAATCGCTCATACTCACACAAAAAATATGCATTTTATATTTTCTCAAATGGACCTTTATTCCTATAAAACATATTCTATTCTATTCTATCTATCTATTTAGTTATGAGTTGATTCAGCGACTCTTCTCTATTATGATTAAATCAACCGTATTTTTTCAAACTTCAGACCTTATTCAAATGCTGCCAGGTTCGATCCATATTTTGAAAATGATGTAGATAACACATTGTACAAGTTTACACTAAACAAAAAAATGAAAACAACATATTTATGTACAATCTGTACTCTTGATTAAATATATGGTTAATTAAATGTAACTACAAAAACTCTAAAAGATACATTCTGCGAGAAAGATGGCTAGATGGTTTTTCAACCTTTAGTATCTTTAAAGTATTTCAACCTTGTGCATCTGTTAGGTATCCACACACTTGCGAACGTATCATACACTCGTACACCGAACAATTAAATCTTACTGACGCAAGAGCTTAATGAAAAAAAAACAAACCATCCTTGAATAAAATCATGTTTGTATCCAGCCTCGTTTCTGAAGGACTCCATTACAACTTGCTAGTCCGGTTTTAAGTCGTTTCAGATGTAATTATGACGTAAACAAGAACTTAAAGAGCAATAAATCGAGCGCGATTTTCACTGACTTGTAAAGTTTTGTTTGCGGAATCCAAACTTACCTACATTATTACATTTAAAAACCTGTCGAATTAATCAGCTTGATACATCAAAATTATGCTTGATAGAGATGCTTCTTTATTGAAACATTCATATGAAATTAGGTCAAAACTTGAAAATAAATCTGAATAAATTAAAGATAAAAATTAAACCAAATGTTTTTTAACAATAGTCCATGTATAATAAATAGTTTCTTCGTGTGTTTCACCCGCAGTGGGTGCTGCTGACTACATTTTTGTCTATCACTACAAAATATGGACGATCACGAGCTAATAGCCTTCGTGCAGCGTTGCTTGAAAATTCTCAAATTATGTTCTTTCGTTTTAAAACATCGCTAAAAGCTAAAAGTTAAAATTATGGACGATATAAGTTTTTTTATTAACACTACCTAACCTAAGTAGAAATATTGGAAGTGTAATTTTAAAGATAATTCCATGCATACATCTGAAGAACCACGTGGTGAACAAAAACAAAGGAAATCATTCGATAAAAATCTTGAATTAAACATAGGAGTGTTTATTTCTAGTTGCTCATAAAATCCTTTTTAGTACGAATCAGCTTTGAGTTACTAATAAGCCAATCACAGCTATAATGCCGAAACAAAATGACAATACGAACCTTTGTATACCAAGTACTATAAACAAACACGAATTATAGCGTTAGATGTTACGTCGCTCTTTGATCAAATATCTTACACCTTTTGCTCTATGAGTAAACTGCTAATAAGATCATCTGGATGAAAAATAATTGTCAAAAATTAGAGTGCATTAATCTTTATGTATTTCCCGTTGTTGTTTATTTATGGTGTTATTTTCTGTATATATTATTACGATTAATATTTTTTGAAAGTTCAACTAATATTAATTCCAGCAAAGACTTTTAGATCTTTCTTCACTCTCGGTGTTTTTGGGTGTATTTTTTATCTAAATAGAGTTTTTAATTTTTCTGTTTGTTTTGGCCCGGCATGGTTAGGTGGGTTTAGGTGTACGAATCGTAAACTGAGGGTTGCGGGTACGAATCCTTGTCGCACCACACATGCTCGTCTTTTTCCGCCTTGGAGGCGTTAAAATGTGACGGTCAATGCCACTCTTCGTTGACAAAAGAGTAGTCCAAGAGTTGGCGCTGGGTGGTGATGGCCAGCTGCCTTCCCTCTAGTCTTACACTCCTAAATTAGGGACGGCTAGCACAGATAGTCCTCGTGCAACTTTGTGTTAAATACGAAAACAAGTAATGATCTTATTCATTTAACTTTTATTGAAATTTTAAATTTGCAGACACCTATGTACGTATCTTACGTTTAAGATAGTGTAGTGATTGGAAATTATAATTTCATTCGTCATTAAAAACTACAAGAAGAAAGTGTAATTATATGTCAGTTTCAAGTAATATTTATCTCAGTTTAATTCGTGGCTATACAATTAAAATTTAAATTGTCTGTTTGAACAGTTTTTTCACTGTTTTACTTATCTGGCTGGCTATTTTTATTAGATTAGTAACGTAAACATTTGGAAGTTTCGTAAAATTCGAAAGCATGGAAATAACTGCATTTTATATCCATTTTCACAACAAGTTCACTTACCATCAACAAGCTTAATTTGTGTGTTACTCACATTTATTAGTTTAACTTGCTATTTAGTTTATTGGACTCTTTCGTACTTAAATTTCATATATAATCTGAACAGCACTTTACGCAACACATTGGGTTAGTCAGCCAAATTAAAAAGTGTTACTGTCTGGACATAGCCATCATATCTTTAAAACTAATGACAAGCATGTGTGAGGAAACTCTTAACTGAGTAGCCAGCCTGATTATTAAATTTATAATTCTCTAGTTCTTAAAGACAGAAAGACGCAACATATCGTAGCTCGAGTATCCCGTCCGCTTCTCAGCACACTAACCATGTCTGTCCATCACATTGAAGTTAAGGGATCTTTAATCAATAGTTTGACTTACAAAGTAAACATCCTTGCTTGATACGTTAACTACTAAAATGCCTGAAATGCCATCTAAAAGACTGTTTTAAAGATCGACCCTCATCCATTGGTGTCCTTGGGCATTACACCTAGAGGCAAAATAACCAAATGCATGTAAGTGTAAAATATTAAATACGTGGGAAACAAGGACAAGCTTAGATTTCAAGAGACAATTTTTAAACACTCAAAAGTTTAAAAACTTTGAAATTATAGTAAATGAGCTCACCAGAGGACGTTCATCATTTTCTTCAATATTTTTACACAGAAAATACTGTAGTGAGTTGAGGAAAAAAATTAATCATGTTCTGGAATACAGGTTAGGCATGACCTCAATTGCGTATTAACTATAAGTGTCTAGAAAAGTGGTTAACCAGTCCAGCTATGATTTAAACCCATGAATCTGTTAGCTGATTAGACAGATTTTATTGAGTCTTTTTTAATTTTATTTTTATAATTTTTATTGACTTAATGAGTTAAGTTTGTGATGTGATAAAGATACTTGAAACATCTTTCGTTATAATGTTGCTCAACTTTTAAACCTTCGTATTTAATGATTATTTTCATAAGATGGCCTAATATAAATTATTTTGTTAGGTTTTTGAAAGATGCGCTAATATTATTTCTTTACTCAATGAACTAAAATCTTTCCTTTGTTTTGTAAAGGCCAGGCGTGCGACTCTTAATCCGAGGATCGCGGGTTCGCATCCCTGTCGCACCAAACATGCTCGCCTTTTCAACCGTGGGAGCGTTATAATGTAACGATCAATCACACTCTTCGTTGATAAAAGAGTAGTCCAAGAGTTGGCGGTGGGTGGTGATGACTAGCTGCCTTCCCTCTAGTCTTACACTGGTAAATTAGGAACGTGTAGCTTTGCGCGAAATTCAAAACAAACTTTGTTTCGTAAATAACTGGCATGAAATAAAATATGGTAAAAGTAATAAACGGGTTATATCGCGTGAAACAGTGAAATATGACAAGTGCACGATGTTTCACCAAATAATTAATAATAAATTTGCCAGTTGTGCTTAGCTGATACTGAAAAGAAACCAGTTTGGATCACATTCATAAAAAAATTCTTTCATTTCTGAATGGTCTAATCATCTCACCATATACAACTGTAGAGTAGTTGGTTGGTTTTTTAGAATTAAGCACAAAGCTGCACGATGGGCTATCTGTGCTCTGCCCACCACGGGTATCGAAACCCGGATTTTAGCGTGTAAGTCCGCAGACATACCGCTTCGCCACTGGGGGGCTACTGTAGAGTAAATCAAATATGTATGGATGCGTTGAATTAAATATTGTTCTACGACAGGTGTCAGTGACTTGTTGGCGATAATTTTTTTGAAATCAGCAAACTGCATTCACTCTAATTGTTTCCAAACAACATGTATGTATTCGAAGCTAGTTAAACGTATGTTAAACAATATCTTAGCACTATGAATATCATAAGCACATCATAAAGACTAAATAGTTCACTTCTTCTTCTCTACTAAGTTTTTGATTGCATATCAAAGTAAGTGAATAGTTCTCGTACTGTTGAGAACATGCAAATAATACAGTTGTAGATTAGTATAAAAGACATGAGTTTATTAAAATAAGAGTAGCTTAAAATACCAAAGCTTCGTCGCGGTGTTCAAAATCATCTGATGAATCACAAAGGTCCTGATGTATTAATCAAGTCAATCCATTATTCCTTATTACTTCTATAAGCATTCCAAGGAAAAGTGAGAGTAGTCTCAACTCGAAAAAACCGTTAGAATACCTATCCGCAGTGTCCGATGATGTTCGCCTGGTCACGCTAGCATGCGAGTTGGGTATGAATACAGTCTGAAACATAGCGCCCCCTAGATACCAAGAAGAGTAAGGAATACAAAATCCTAAGAAAAATAAAAACATTCACCTGGTCTCCAATCATGATTGGGTAAAATTTAGGACACGTTTTAGCCTCGTTATTAGCATCTCATACAAATAAGGACAAGTTCAGTCAAGTCAGCTCCAAAACTGAGGTGAAAGTTACTAGACATACGTAAATAGAAAGATACAAGTTGAATTTCGCACAAAGCTGCACGAGGGCTATCTGCAATAGCAGTCTCGAATTTAGCAGGGTAAGACTAGAGGGAAGGTAACTAATCATAACCACTCACGGCCAACTTTTGGGTTACTCTTTTACCAACAAATAGTGGGATTGACCGTTCCATTATAACGCCCCCACGGCTGGAAGGGCAAGCATGTGTGGTTCGACAGGGATTCGAACCCGCGCCACCCAGATTACGAGTCGAACACCTTAACCACCTGACCATAGTGGGCATGTTTTTACATAATCATACAAAAATGCAGTTATATACCGATCAGATATTTAGGTCTGGTTTTGAAGGCAGTTTTTGTTTCCAAAAGAAATTGAAAAATTAAAAGAACGATAAATGTTGAAGCTACCGAGCATAAAAATAAACACTAATCTTACATGAACAAATGTGTTTAGTAATAGTAACCTAAGCTTGTGTTTCAACTAAATCCCAGTTCATTTCATTGAGATAAACATCAATAGTAAAACTCGTGTAACACTTTAACAACAGAGAATTTTTAGCCAAATATTTTAGCTTTGAAATCATTCTACACTTCTAAGCCAAAAGTTACATTTTAGTTGCAGTTTTCATAGTTCCTAATTTATTTCCTCTATTTTTGATATAAAGAAACATAAATTCATAAAATCCACAGCTCTTTATACCAAACAAGTATACATGTTCAGTTTTGCGCAAGGTGAATTGTGAGTATATTATGCGTGGGTGTTATATCTGGTTGGGGTAAGCAAAAGCAGCGAATATTAGTTTCGATTAGTGAAGCAAACTCGCGTGCACTTGAACACTTGTAAAAGTGCTTTTACTCAGTGCCAGGTGGTATCGAGAAAAGTACCTTTACATTGGTCCTACTTTACTGGCTCGGGCGTTACAAACCTGTAACACATAATAACACCTAACTCCTTTCCACTAACCTCAAAAAACCTTCGCCCACAAAAAGGATAAAAATAAAACTACAATGCACGAAGCGTAAAGTAAATATCTATTCAAGTAGGTATCTATATGAAAATGTAGAACTCACATACTAATGGGGTACATCTTCTATTTAATTTATATTCTATTCGTAAGTTTCATATGAGAATAAAATAATGAATAAGAAATTGAAGCAAATATGAGTGCTCGAGCCCACATCTTCCCATTTCTAAGCCTACTGTTCACCATCTACATATAATGCATTGTAAGAAAGTATTTATAATGTCGGTTATTAATAGATACTATTAAAGAAAACATTATTATTGAGGCTTATCCCCAAAATTAATATCTTTATAAAATAAAACACATTAAGAGAACAGGTAGGATATGTTGAAAAATAAACGCGTCCTTTACAAAGAATTGAGAAGCGGTTTTGAGTTAAAACCATTTTACGTCGTGGATTTTGAGACAAATCACATTTGTTATGACGTGATTCTCTTTCACATCTTACAAAGTCACTCCGTTCTTTCCAATCCGATGAAAACACTTATAAGACGTTTTTTTTTCAAAATGACATCTTTTTCTTTCTTTGTTTCCTTATTATTTGTTGGAGTGTTTTCACCTGATCTTCCACGGTTTCTGTTTACTTCTGTAATTTATGCTTGATTGACAAATATCACTTGCCTTTTCCACATTTCTTTCCCCAAAATTATTTGAATTTCTGCACCACGTATGTACATTTTAATAGAATAGATATTTGAGTATATTATTCCATTGAACTTGTCTATGTGAAAAAATCCTAATGCTACCTTTTTTACGCTCACCATAGACTACCACATAGTAATTACTTCGTGCTTTTAAGGTTAAATCATCATTGTTTGTAACACGAGTGATAAATTGCAATATTATTTTAACCATCGTATCACTTTCCGTGATATATTACCTCCTCCCAGGGGCACACCGGTATGTCTGCGGACTTATAACGCTAGAAACCGAATTTTGCTACCCGTAGTGGACAAAGTATAGATAGCCCATTGTGTAGCTTTGCGCTTAACTACAAACAAATGATAGAAATTAGTTTACTGAAAGTTTTATTTAGCCTTTCTCTCATAAAAATTAAATTATAAAACAAAAAAATCAACTCCAAAGCATTGATATGAATCACGTCTTCCCTGATGGTGTCAGGTGAACTAGTGATGATGTTGTGATCATGGTAATCGACAGCAATTTGTCTGAATTTACAAAAAAAATATTACTTTTAACTTATAATTGATATAAATAATTTTATATTGTTCAAAATGTGTTCAACCGTTTTGAATACTCCGTGGTCAAGAAAGCTCAATGCAGTTAAATATATAATCATGAGACTATAGTTTAATGTTATGACGTCAGAATTATCTGATCTTATCAGTTCTATACTATGTTATTAGCATGAAACTTAATTTGATTTCAGTACAGCTTACATTCAACGTAACTCTATCTTATCATATAAACTGATGTTAGATGCAAATAATTAACGTTAGTCCCCCTCTAGCAATAAGGAGACAAAGGTGAGTCTTGCTTTCTATAATAAAAAAATAAACGTGCGATCAGTAAGACTAACTGTACGTATTTCAACCGTTATGTAGTGCATAACGTATTGACTGTAATACTCAACTTTCTTTGCTTAAACTGAGAATAATTCATCAGAAAAGGTGACTTCACAAATACTTTAATTAATTAGGCTCACCTTGATGGGATGATCACTGGACAACCATCAAAACCGTGATAATGTTGCATATTTGTTTCTTTTTTTTAATTTCGCGCAAAGCTACTCAAGGGCTATCTGCCCTAGCCGTCCCTAATTTAGTATTGTGAGACTAGAGGGAAGACAGCTAGTCAACACCACTTACCGCCAGCTCTTTGACTACTTTTTTACTAACGAATAGTGGGTTTGACGGTCACATTATAACGCCTCCACGACTGAAAGGGTGAACATGTTTGATGTGACGGAGATTCAAATCCGCTACCCTCAGATTACGATTCGAGTGCTTTAACCACCTGGCCATGATGTATTGCTCGAAAAGTGCCTAATGATTATTCAGGTTATGAGAAATACAATCACTATGTTTTACTTGGAATCTTGATTGCTTCTTACATTATTCTTTGATGAATACAGCGTAGACCATAACGACCCGCCTCTCACACACACTACAAACATTAATTCTGCAAGTAGACATCATTTCGTGATGGTATAAACATAAGGTTTGTGCAAAGGGTTTTCATTTACGTGATGCTAGTTAGCACATGAATGGCAGGTTCGCGATGTCACCACGTCTAGTTACTTCAATCCACACCTGCGTATGCTAACTCAACAGTTCACGTGATATGAAATGTTAACAATATGGCATAAGGCATCAGGTCACATCCGTGATATTAAAATATTACACCACATCACATGTGTGATATTTAACATATGGCAACGCGTCACGTCCCTAATATTAGCATATCAATCCGTTTATGGTCTTTCTCTACTTTCTAAAAATTGAAATAAAAATCTGACGTCATTCGTGTTTCATTTTATTCTTCGCAAATAAATGATTATTTATTTAATACAAAGACACTGGTAAAAAGTTCCAGCGAGAATGCAATAATATAAGCACATGAACAAATTTAAATATAATTGACGTCAAGCCATAACTGAAGTATTCTTATGACACAATATGGAGCTTGACTGCTCTAGATTTATTTCAGAACGTTTTCTTCACTCGAAATATAATTTATAATAGGAAAAAGTTAACAAATGAATATGAACGAAAATCTTGGCAATCTAACTCTGGTAAAATAATTAATTATATATATATGTATATCACTTTTCTGGACTTTGGAATTCAAGATGCAGTTGTGAAATAGTTTGTTGATGTTAATATCGCTGTGTCCCATGGAGAAAAAGCCACCCCATGTATTTTGAAAGCTTTAGTTTACCTGACGAGCCTTATTTTACAAATTATTTTACAACGTCATAGGCATAGAAACTAGTTTTGTAATATGAAACATTTAAGTGTATGCTTTCGAAGTTTTAACTTAAATTTTAACAGAGTTTTCTACATACATTATTGGGCAAATCAAAATACTACATCATCAGAAATAAACAGGTCAGTCCCAGAAATTTTATATTTGTAATGAATTGAACTACGGTGGTAGTAGCAGGCCCATATTGGTTTTAATGCCACGCAGGAGAAAGTTATGTTAAGATAATGAAGTTCTATAAAAGAACAGTGCTTAAAAAGTTGCATCACCTTCCACAGTCAATATTATATAGATTATATGATGTAGCACGACCAGAACAAATGCAAGCCTTACATTATCTTCCACTGTGAAACATTACACAAACCTAATTCTTATGATGTTACACTAATGGTATTTCTCTTGAAATCATCTTGTTCTTAAATTTCTTTATACGTTTTTAAAGTTTAAATAAAAAATTCTCTGTAACATAAAAACACATTTCTATTTGTTTTCTGCACTTATGTTACATTCGGTATCAAACGTAATATCTTGATGCTAATTGAAAAATACATAGGTTTATATCTTTATACATATCTCTAACATAATTTTTGAAGAGTGTTTCAATATTTTTTTAAACGGCTTTACGTATCATCTGAATGTCAAGCTTAAACACATAAAAATTAGTTTTAGGTTACGACACACGCATATGGGAATGACATTAAAGTGTTTTCAGGTATACATATAATTGCGTATGTTGTATTACAAAATGATTTTGAATATGCAATTAAACAACCCACGTGACAACCACAGTCTGTTAAAGTCGCGATAGAACAAAATATATCAGAACAACATTATCATATTATTTTACGTTTCATAACACATGTATCAGTGATAAAAGATGCTCTCGTGTCAGAGAAAACAACTCCCAACATAATCAAGGATGGCCTCCATTTGGAAAAACAATACAAGTGGGGTGTACGCAGCATATCTGTCTGATAGTTGGTATACCACAAGCAACTGGAAAGCGGAACACATTTCGTATGAAAACAGACACTCTTTAGGTCACCAGACGCAGCCCTTACAGGTTTCTGTGTAAACAGAGAGCTGAAATAGACGTTGGGAAACCCTCTATCTCGCACACAGACTGGATTTTAAAGACCAAGTTGGGTGAAGGGGTGGTCTTTGAAAAAAATCAGACTTAAAATGGAACCTTTTTCACTTAAAAGAACGCTGCAAGACCATCTTCAAGATGCACAGTCATCGGTTTGAACATCATAAGATGTTGTGACGCAGACTGGAACGACCTAGTGAGGCTCCATAGTCGTTGTAATATAAAGTATTTAACTTCCGCATTACTGGAACTACAAGACCAGCTAAACTACAGCATCACTCGTGCCTGGTTCTTGTCATAACGAATGTGTAAAGACAGAGCACGACACATTTGACTGATAGAACGTCAACTGCCACGTCGTTTCCGTCAACAGCACATACGAACAGGAAATAAGTTATTGATGAAAATAATAACACTTTTTAGTATAATACCACTACAATGAAATCCAAAATAAAATAAACTATATGTGTTACTTATAACAAAAATCAGTAGTTTCATTTAAGTCATACTGTTACTTGCGTCCACAATTTACAGTTTTGGGGATTAAAGGGTCAAGCTCAGTTATAGCTTCACGTGGTAATCGAGACAAATGAACTTTACGAGAAGACGAATATGGAACTTTGTCCTCGGACACCCATTCATCAGGAAAGCTGAAATAATATGATCAGATTAACAAAATATTACAAAGAATAATGGTTTTCAATTCGGTTACTTACTCCTTAAAATACTGAGTAATTTCGTCCATAAATTAAATGCAAGTGTTAAATGTGTCCTAAATGTACATTGAACAAAAAAGTCCTCGTTCTCGACTTGTTTTTTTTGTAATATATACATGAAGGTTTATGTACCTTAGTATTTAGTATGTTCGGCTGTGTATTGGAAGCTCTAGGATCCGAGAAGTAATATTGCTAAACGCACTTCATACGGTAACTGCAGATGCGTTATAAAAATGACAGTTAATCCTGTTAATCGTTTAGTAATTTACCAACTATAAGAGATAGAATAACAGAACTTTCTCTCAAATATTATCTAAAAGCAGAAAAAAGAAACAAACTAACGGCATCACTACACAAATTATCAAGTGCACCAACAAAATACATTTCACCGTACAACATATTTCAAGAATTACAATCTACTTAACAAAGAATCTAAACAAATAAAATCCATGTCACTAACACGAATTCCTCTTTTTTTTCAGATACAGGGCACACGACAGGCAAAACTTTCGGCGCCTGCCCTGTGAAAGTGGGTTTTCTCGGGGCACTCCCGTTTCCCCCACATCAAAATCTTCAGGCATTGGATTTATAGATCCCAGCTCAGGCAACTCTTTTGCCAGACCCTAAATCGTGCCGTTTGAATTGTTTTATTTTGATCTGGATTTGAATAATATTCATGTTCACATGTGCTCAACCTCTTCCTTTCGGGACAGGTCCCGGGCTTCCTTTCTGCTGCTGCCTTTGCCTCCACCCAAGACAACATTTAGAAGAGACATCCTCCACCCAAATAGTCAAGAATAATAATAATAATTAATTTATTTAAATAAAAAACCACTTAATCTTAATAACAATCCACGAAAGGGGACGAAGAGGAACCAGAACGTTCCTGAACACCCCGGTTGGGGAGAGAACTCTTCTGATTTCTCTCTCTCTAAACTGAACCCCTGCCACGTTAGTTTAGTTTAGTTAATCGATTCAAAGAGCCTGACGAAACCTGTACCTAATCGTTCGGCCTGCGTATCATGAGAAGATGAAGTTCAGGCTGAAAATACTAATATGAATTTCTCTGTATAACATGTGATACTTTCGTGAGGGCAGCTTTATGTAACTCACATCGAAGAAAATCTGGTTACATGAGTTAATCCTGATGGCTTTGCTTCAGAAGTATAGGGACTTAATTTAACATGAAATGGTTTATATTAATGTTAACATAGCATTTCTATTCATTTCCCAGCTAAATACCTTTAAGAAAAAGGGTTCAAAACCCTGCAAGTGTAACATAAAAATCTGATTTGACTGCGGATGAATATCAGTCTTAGATTGGATGAAAAACAGAAAAAGAAATCAAAATATTATAAATGTTCATAACAAATGATTTCCAAATTTCTGAGCAAAACCTTCCTAAATAAAGCAGATAAAACAAAGGGATAGAAGAAAGTTATTAGTTTATACTGCGAAGCATCATTTACAGTTGGTACTCGGACATTATAAGCGCTTTTTTTTTCACAACATCGTGTACCCATGTCCTTGTTTCTAAGGAAACTCAAACTAGGTCCAGCATCGTCAGGTGGTTAAGTCACTCTACTCATAATCTGAGGGTCGCGGGTTCGAATCCCCGTAACACCAAACATGCTCGCCCTTTCAGCCATGGGAGCGTAATAATGTGACGGTCAATCCCATTATTCGTTGATAAAAGAGTAACTCAACAGTTAGCAGTAGGTGCTGATGATTAGCTACCTTCCCTCTAACCATACACAGCTAAATTAGAGACAGCTAGCGCAGATAACCCTCGAGTACCTTCACGCGTTATTGAAAACAAAACAAACCAACTCTAATTGATACGTTCCTTTGATGCTGATGATAACTAAATAACTCTGATATTGCATGCTGTGTTGTTGTTTAGTACCTAATAAGCAAAATGAAAAGTAAACAAATTTCAGTCCTTCGTTAGTTATATTCTGAAAAAATATCACAATTTAGATTTATCAGGCAACAAAACAAAAATAACATATACACATCACATGGTTAAAAATATGTGGACACTCCTAATTATTGGGTTCAGCTATTTCAGCCACACCCACTACTAACATGTGCATGAAATCAAGCATACAGCCGTGCAATCTCCATAGACAGACATTGGCAGTAGAATGGGTTATACTGAAGGGCTCAACGACTTTCAACATGCCACTGTCATAGGATGCCATCTTTCCAATAAGTCAGTTAGTCAAAGTTCTGTCCTGCTAGAGCTGCTCCGGTCAACTGTAAGTGCTGTTATTGTGAAGTTGAAACGTCTAGGAGCAACAACAACTCAGCCACGAAGCGGTAGATCACAGAAGCTCAAAGTACGAGACCTCCGAGTGCTGAAGCGCGTAGCGTGTAAAATTTGACTGTCCACAGTTGCAACACTCACTACCGAGTTCCAAACTGCCTTTGGAAGCAACGTCAGCACAAGAACTCTTTGTCAGGAGCTACATGAACTGGGATTCCATGGCCAAACAGCCACACACAAGCCTAAGACCATCATGTGCAAAGCCAAGCGTCGGCTGAATTGGTGTAAAGCACACCACTATTAGACTATGGAGTGGTGAAAACGCGTTCTCTGGAGTGATGAATCACACTTCGCTATCTGACAGTCTGACAGATGAATCGTAGTTTTCCTGATGCCAAGACAACGCTACCGACCTGAATTCATAGTGTCAACTGTGAGGTCTTCTGAAGGAGGAGTAATGGTCTGAGGCTGTTTTTTATGGTTTTGGCAAGACTCTTTAGTTTCAGTGAAGGAAAATCTTAATGCTACAGCATACAATGACATTCTAGAGAATTGTGTGCTTCTAGCTTTGTGGCAACACTTTAAGGAAGACCCATTTTTGTTTCAGCATGACCATGCCCCCGTGCACAAAGCGAGGTCCATAAAACATGGTTTTCCGAGGTTGGCGTGAAAGTATATGACTGGCCTGCACAGAGCCATAACCTCAACCTCATCGAACACCTTTGGGATGAATTGGAAGTCCTACTGCTCGCCAAGCCTTCTCGCCCGACCTCACTAATGCTCTTATGGCTGAATAGGAGCAAATCCCAGCAGCCATATTCCAAAATCGAATGAAAATCCTTCCCAGAAAAGTGGAGGCTTTTATATAAGCAAAATGGGGGATCAACTCCGTGTTAATGCCCATGGTTTTGAAATGAGGTGTACAACAAGCATTTATGGGTGCGATGGCCGGTGTCCACATATCTTTATTGAAGAAGCCTGAAACTTAAAATCAAGGTGTTAATATTTGTTACGATAAGTACAGATCGACTTGTCTAAGCTTGTATACATGTTTAAGAGAAGTATTTTAACTGTTTTATATCTGATTAAATCATCAAATGTGTGAAATGTAACAATGATTTCTTATGATTTGTTTTAATTATCACAATTTGGATCACATCGTGTAAAACATTTTTAAAATGTATATTTCCCCTCACTTTTACTGGGATCCCAATTAACCAATTGTTAACATGATTTGTGTAGCATTATAACAGATAATTAAATTCTATATGAGATAATATTTGTGTAAAATTAATTTTTCCTATTAAATATTATAACATACAAATTCGTTTTGAAAATGGATATAATCAAAACATACATGTATGTATGCGGGAAGGCTGAATAAATGGGCAAACAGGCAATAATTACAGAGGAAGATAAATACCTTAATATTCTATTTTTTTTTAATAAATACATATTTACATATTTTCAGGTACCCAATGTAACAGGAACATGGTATCTTTTTTCGCATCAACTCGACGACCAAGAACCTAAAAATAAAATTAAATAATAAAGAAATAACTAGCCGGTTTTGTCGACAGCTCTAACATTTTAAAACACATCAGTTGATCATGGAAATATTGACATTTCTTATGACTTAAAATGTTACTTTTGGCTCTATATACTATATTAAATTTAATATTATGTAAGATCACACAAAATAAATGGCATTTCAAACAATATTTTCGAGAGGTTAAAATCCTACAAATAAACAAATACGTTTAAAAAGTTTACAAAAGGAAAACAATTAATTCAATTCATCAGTCTTATTTTAAATAAAAAATTGATCCTTCTAAGATCAGTTTGAGGCTGATGTTTCGTGTTTTATGCCACATTATTGCGATGAAATCGATCTCAGGTTTGCTTCCTTGAATTTCACGCAAAGCCACACGAGGACTATGTACACAAGCCGTCCTCAGTTTAGCGGTGATAGACTACAAGAAAGGCAACTAGCAGACATAACTCACCGCCGACACTTGGGCTACTCTTTATCCAAAGTAAAGTGGGGTTAATCGTCACTTTATAACGCCCACACGAGGAACTTTAGTGTGAACCCGCAAACCGTGGACTGCGAATCAACGACCTAGCCACGAGATCATTCCAGTCGGCCCGCTCTTCAAGATCGTAGGTAAGTTATAACAGTCTGACAACAGTGGCTTAAAGTATCTGACGATGAACTGTGTTGATTAGGTGTTTTACCTAGATATTCTAACACTTCAAATTTCAAAAAAATCACTGACGATTATCTCTCTCTCGTTGCTGTTAAAAGATGCTGTTTTCGTATGTCTATTATAGCATAATTTTAAGTGCAGACATAAAGTCATTAACAACCTTAAAAAGTGCTCATGTTTCTTTCTAAACATTAAAGTAGATGAATAGGTAGATGGCGCATCAGTCATCAGTTTTTTGTTTATTTCACCAGCTAATATCGTCTCACCACAACTGTTACTGTGATTTTAGACCTTTTTTTTTTTTTTTAGCGGAAACCGACTTCGTATGGCTAAGTTTAATTATTATAGTTCAGATTTCATTTTGCTTGCAAGTTAAGGGCTCTAGCTTCTTGAACCCAGAAGAATATTATGTTGTTTACAAATTAATGTCCGTAATAAGTCGCTCAAAAATCCTTTAACCCAGAAAATTGAGATTTTTGGAAATAAATATATTAACAATATAATTTGATTAAAATGTGGTCATATAACTAAACCTAGAGATGTTATTCATTATATAGTTATATACATACACAAACTGTAACGACAATTTCCTAATTATTAAGGATAAGTTTTTACATCACTCGTACATAGATATATATACATAGTTTCATTTTTATTAATCACTTCTTACAAGAAGCCCAGCATGGCTGGGTGCTTAAGGCAATCAACTTATAATCCCAGGGTCGGGTTCAAATCCCCGTCGCATCAAACACGCTCGTCTTTTCAGTCGTTGGGACGTTACAATGCGCAGTCAATCCCACTATTCGTTAGTAAAAGAGTAGGCGGTGAATGGTGATGTCCAGCTTCGTTCCCTCTACTTTTTCATTGCACGAACAGAGACGGTTAACGCAGATAGCCCTCGTGTACCTTTGCGCGAGGTTCAAGACAAACTAATCCCACAGCAAAAATATATTCATTTGTTTATATGTATAAATATAATTTCAGAGAGAACGAATAATTTTAATTAAGTTAAATAAGCAAAGTCACAAAGAATTATCTGCGCTAGCCGTCCCTAATTTAGCAATGTAAGACTAAAAGGAAGACAGCTAGTCACCACTACTCATTGCCAACTCTCAGAGAACTCTTTTACCAATGAATAGTGGGATTTGGACAGCTAGTCATCACCACCCACCGCGAACTTTTGGGCTATTATTTTACCAGCAATAGTGGGATTGATCGTAACATTATAACGCCCCCACGGCTGAAAAGGCGAGCATGTTTGGTACGGCGGGGATTCAAACTCGCGACCCTCAGATTACAAATCGATCGACTTAACGTACCTGGCTACGCCGGGTCACTTATAAGCCTAACTCTTGTTTAATCCTATATATTTATAGAGCATGATGGCTGGACGTACAAAACTTCGGAATGATAATAAAGATGGTTGACCCTTTATCTTCATATTTGTCTCTTCGCTAAACTTCGTTAAACCGTACTTAATTCGTTCCATTATTCCACTGTCAAAAATCGATGTGTCACCTAAAAATTGAAAAAGACAGATAAACATAATGTTCACAACAATTACTAATACATTTAACCCTACTAAGGTCCTGAATTTTAATAAACTCACATCAATGTGTGTGTATATATATATATAGAGAGAGAGAGATTCATTGATTAATCGATTGATACATAGACAGATAAAATACGTAAAGAACTTTCAACGACGGTGAAAATATTAACAAACACACTTTACTGTTTTATTAAGAATGTGCCGAGTCTAAACTAGTGAATTGCGTGTTATAGCTATGTAGGAATACCCTAAAAATGACGGTCAGGTCCCACTGTGTTATCAGATACGGAATCTTTATTCACATTGTCAAAAATCTGTCTAACGCAAGGAATCGTAGTGAATAGAACACAGACAACCCTCATACTTTTCACTTTAAAAAAGATCAACTATTTTAGATTGTTAAACCTAGTTATCATGTTGTGTATAACACCTTTGCTGAGTATTGCAAATAGCTCTAAACTCTTTAAACTATTTTGATTTTTACTTTAAAATTTAAATTATGATATAATGTCGATTAATGAATATGAAGTGTCTACAATTTAGTTTTCGTATTTTTTGTGCTTAAATCTATGTGTACTCTTTAATTTCGTACCTGGAAACATGAGTAGTCAAAAACAAAACTGATAAATTTGTTTTTATATTATGTACAAATTCAAATTTGTCACATGTACGTAGCAGAACGTTTGTTTGTTTGTTTGGAATTGAGCACAAAGGTACATAATCGTGACTCTGCCCTTTACAGGTATCGAAATCCGGTTTCTCGCAGTGTGCATCCGCAGACATATCAATGTACGATAGTCTCTCCTTAACCAAAATAACGTATTTCAAACACTACATTATATCGGAATAGTAGACATACAATACAAACTATCTAAGCATTTATTTATTAAAATACTTTTTTAATGATGATTTGAAATTTACTTTTGCAATTTTAAATGATGGTATTAATGATATATTAATTGCTTCTGAATGTTTAGAGTATTTTTCGTACATAATATCTATTTTTAACACAAACTTTACAGTTTAGAAACACAAGTTTATTACACAACTCTTTAATTAACCTTTACAGTTATTGATAGATGTCGGCATCTATGCTGCTCTGAAATTAATTTCTTTAACATGGGAAACATCATTATCATCAAATACAAAGTGTACGAAATTCGTGCCTTCTATAATGATCAACTTGTGCACTATTTATATTTTATGTGAAATTAAAACAGTGTCTTTAGTGTCGTACAAACCGTTTTTTGTTATCTTTACGGTAATCACAAATCAATTATTAATTATATTTGTAATTAGGTTGTGGTTTAGCTAGATAATTAAATGTGGGCACAGTTTAATTTATCCGAGATAGATTTCAAAACTTACGACATAAAATTGACAAAAATAGAATACACATATATACAAGTATTAGAGAAACAAAGCCATGTGTGTTTTGTTCTGTGTTAATATAAATAGAAAACCTTTAGAATTATATATATATATATATAATCAGATTACTTTCCCCATGGAGTGTTGTATTACATGAACCGTAACGAGAATTTCAAGGCTTAAATAGCATTGAACGTTCTCAAACGTAGTGCCTATTTTCAAACCTTAGATTTCAGCATAAAATAAACTTATAATCTAGTGTTATTCGTTAAACACTTTTCCACCCCGTTACTAAGTTAGGTTAAACTTTCAATCGTATAATTTTGATTAGATGTCCATATTTTTAGATCCTGTTATGAAAGCAGGTTAAACTTCGAATCACGTAATTTATTATTTGGGCGTAATGTAAACATAATAGTTTTACAATGCTTTTAGTTTATATGAAACTAATAAAAAAATCTTGATTTAAAAATTTACTCAAGAAGATTTATCATTAAAAACAACACTCTGATCATTGTGCCATTAATTATAATGGCCAAAATGATATCATTGGTGATGTACTTCAAATAAAAATATCTTTAAAATGATATACAGATTCTGAAGTTTTAACAAATAAACATCTTTATATTATATCTATTTTGTTTTTAAAAGTATTCGAAAGTGGCATGGCTACTCGATATCACCAATATTTTATGTTCTTAATATTTTTTTAATTTTACTCGCTAGCTTAAAACTATGATGCATTTATCAAAATGAGAATTAATTCTTCCAAAACCCATAATTTAAAGGTTTGTGTATTTTTAATTTTGCGTAAAACTGCTCGAGGGGTATCTGCGCCAGCCGTTCATAATTTATCAGCGTAAGACTAAAGGGAAGACAGCTAGTCATCACCACCTAGCGCTAACTCTTGAGCTACTCTTTTACCAACAAAAAATAGGATTGACCGTCACATTATAACCCTCCCACGGCGGAAAGAGCGGGCATGTTTGATGCGACCGAGATTCGAACTCGCGACCCACGAATTAGGAGTCAAAAGCCTTAACCCACCTGACCATGCCGGGCTGGGGCAGCTAGTCATCACCACCCATTGCCAACTTTGGGTTACACTTTTACTAACAAACAGTGGGATTAACTGTAACGTTATAACGCTCTACATCTGAAATGGCAAGCATGTCTAGTGTGATGGGTATAATTTAAAGAGCTGAAGAAGGTAAGTTGGGTATAAAAAATGGTTGTTCTTATTTCGTTCCCTACATACAGTACAGTGGTAAGTTTACGGGTTTACAACGCTAAAATCAGGGGTTAGATTCCCTTCGGTAGACTTAGCAAACAACCCGATGTGGCTTTGCTATAAGAAAACACACACACCTTGACAAATAAATTATGTTTTATTTATTTGTCAAGGAAGTACGTGTGTGTTTTGATGGAATTTGTAGATTCTCTGAATTTTTTGTAACATTTTCTTTTATGTTTAAAATCAAGCACAAAAATACAAGGTGGGCTAGCTGTGCTCTGCTCACCACGACCATCGAAACCCGATTTCTGGCGTTATAATCCTGCATACATCCCACTGTACAATTAAGAGAGGGGTATCTTTAATGAAAGAATTGGGCGCGGTCTAGCGATAAGTTTGCTGGATCGTAAGTGTATAGGTTTATGGTTCACATCCCGTTGTCGCAAAGTTACGCTCAGCACTATGAGGTTGTGGATGCGTTATAAAAGTGACAGTAAAATCTTACTTTTAGATTAGAGTAACCCAGTAGTTAATGGTGGGTGCTGTTGAATAGCTGCCTTCTAGAATTTCAGTTCTATCCCTTTATCCTCGTGTTTAGTTCATCAAATATCCTAAACAAACAATGTACTTTAAAGAAATTTCAATAATTTATCTTCATTTCCTAAAATGGCAGTTCCAATAACCTGAACTTGTCGCTTATTTCAAGAATAAAGGGTGACTTTGTATCCCATTTTATTAGTTATACATACAAGCAAGTGCAAACTGTGCAGTATTGTAGCACGATCATTTAATAGAGCATTCATATTAGTTAAACATAAACGGGCAAATTAATTTTTAAAATTGAAGTAAAAAAAGAATGCATTTCCTACTTTCTTTCTCAACGAGTCAATTATAGTTCACAACAAAACGAAAAAAATGTTCAACTGTATTATATATACGGGTCTTAAACACATTTTTATACTAAAAACATTAGTTTTCTGTGAAGAAAATTACTTCTGAAACTTAATAAATTACACTGCATAGTCAAAACTTCAGTTCAATTGGCTTTCCTGTCTTAAAATCCATGAAAAGAAAATGTTTGCAGAGTGAAAATAAGATAAAACTTTAAGGAAGTAACTATTATATATATATTACTTTAGAATATGTTTGTAATAAGTACAAAAATCCGCTAGAAGCTATCTGTGCTCTGCCCACCACAGGTATAAAAACCTGGTGTTTTACGTTACAAATATACAGACTTACTGTTGCGCCATTAGGGGGCTTTCAAGATTTTCATTTGTATTGTTAATCATATAAATTAAGAAACACATCGATGCAGATACAGGTAGGTAAATAGAAACACATAAATGCAGATGCAGGTAAGTAAATAGAAACACATTGATGTAGATACAGGTAGGTAAATAGAAACACATTCATACAGACACAAGTAAACGGAAAAAACACATCTATACAGACACAAATAAATAGACAGAAACACATCTATACAGACACAAGTAAATAGACAAAAACACATCTACACAGACACAAGTACATAGACAGAAACCCATCTATACAGATAAAGGTAGATAAACAAAAATAAGTCTATACAAGTGGACAAACAATACGTCTTACCGGATTGACGATTCTTAACACTGTGGTACCTCGGTATTTTTATAACTTTTCTGACAGGCTTGTTAGACAAATCATTTCTCAAATGTACGTTAATGTGTTTCTCCATTACTACTGTAGAACCAAATCTCTTATCACAACCGGGAAAAATACATGCAAACGGTCTTTTTCCAGCGTGAATCAGCACGTGACGATTTAGCCATTTCTCGGAGGAAGAATGATGATTAAACATCTAAATTTATAATAAGATAAAATCTTGTTAAATAATGTTACACGTTTTCAGAAATGTACAATATAAGGTTTTCGAGAAAGAATTACGGTAAGTAGATGGGCATACAGAGAGACAATGTGGGTCAGTATCGTCGTATTACTGTCTTAAACAGTTTGTTCTGTTTCGTATAAAGCTCACAAGGTACGAGGTACGCTTGCGCTGGCCGTCCCTACAAATAAAGCGATAGTCAAGAAAGTAAGTCGTTAGTTAGCATAACCTAGCCTCTCAGGCTACTCTCATATGATCAAAGAAAAGAATTTGCTCGTTATTCTTATGATGCACCCACAGCTCCGAATCAATGGGATCCCAATCCTTATTCTTCAGCTGCCAAGTCCAACACGATAACCGCGTTAGGCCTATCTTAAATATCGCGAGTTCTCTGTCTTGAGATTTTCAATTTGTCATTGCTTGGGAATAATTGTTTATCCCACAGTGTTTTTTTATTCCATTGAAATATACTGAAAATAGAATCAATTATAATTAACAATAAATAATAATTAATAATCTCTTATGTAACAGTTATTTATTTTTCCCAGTTTGTTTTGTGTGGTTTGAATTGGCCTGGTATGGCCAAGCGCGTTAATGCGTGCGACTCGTAATCCGAGGGTCACGGTTTCGCATCCCCGTCGCGCCAAACATGCTCGCCTTTTCAGCCGTAGAGGCATTATAATGTGACAGTCAATCCCACTATTCGTTGGTAAAAGAGTAGCCCAAGAGTTGGCGGTTGGTGGTGATGACTAGCTGCCTTCCCTCTAGTCTTTCACTGCAAAATCAGGGACGGCTAGCACAGATAGTCCTCGAGTAGCTTCGTGCAAAATTCAAAAACAAACAAATAAACGCTTTGAATTTCGCTCGCAGCCTCACGAGGACTATATGCGTTAGCCGTCCGAAGTTTGGTAGTTAGTATAAGACTGGAGGGAAGACAGCTAGTCATCACCACCCACCGCCAACTCTTGAGCTACTATTTTACCAACGAATAGTGGGACTGACTGTCACCTAACGTCTATCCGTGCATGATTTGAACCCCCAGACTATTAGATTGTGAGTCGAGCGCCGTTAACCACCTAAGCATACCAGACCATTCAAATCAAGACAAATTTGTGTGCTTTATAGCTCGTAACTAACTTACTACTATTTACCCTTCACTTTCATTGTTTACTCCAGTTTGTGCTCTCATGCACTAAATATCGGTACAGAAATAAAACAAATATAACTCAATTTACTAAAAGTTTACACAAATCCTTAATAAATATCTTTGTTCCTAAGCACAAAGCTCTAAATGGAAAAAAATATGTGCTGTATCCATTAATGTTATTCAAATCTGGTTTTTAGCGTTATAAACCTACATATTGCCCGCTAACATAGTGGGGGCTGGGGTGTAATAAGAAAAAACTATTTAATTTGTCACTTCTTATCACTTTGTTTCAAGTTTTAGAAACGCTACTTGGATTTAAAAAAAAAGCAAATTATAATTTGTTTTTCACAGTATTCATAGAACAAGTACACTTCTGGAAAACAATAGTAATTTTTCTTTAACTTTTACAACACAAACACTGCAAAGACTAAATTATCTTTTGAAATCTTTGTTTATCACACTGATTTTGAAAACATTAATTTATTTAATTTTTTAGCGTAACTTTTAAATTACTTTATCTATTATATTAGGATACGTTACTTGGTACTGTTTAGATACCTTGCAGTCCTTCCATAAACAAACAAACGTCTTTCGTTTTTTTTGGAGTTCAATATGAATATTCCAAATATGTTCCAAAATCTGGTCTGAGGAAAGCCTCTCGTCACAGTCTTCCCACTTACAGACTTGAATCTTATTACCTGGTAAAACTGTGGACGAACAGCTGGCAACCTTTATGTCAGGTAATTGGTCAGGCGTAACTAATGTTACTTCGGCTGTATTAACACCTCGATTTGATGTTTGACTTTGAGGTTCAGTGTGTAGATTTGACGAGCATACATAACTTTCAGGTCCGTGTTTGTGCCGTTTCTCTCCAGCTCTCTTATTCTCTTTCAAACTTTTGATTCCGACTTTTTGTGCTTTAGTTTCCGATTGGCAACTCTTGCGCTCTTTACAAGTCCTTGAAGAAAGACTTAAAGTGTTGTGTAAAGTACCTGAAAAGAGAGTCTGTGTTTTAACCGACTGTGTGAGGACTGGGCATCTTACAGCGCCTAGAAAATTGTTATTAGGGCTACTGGTGTCCACCGAAAATATTTCTGGTTCACATTCAACTGATCTGCAAAGTTCTGAATTATCGCGAACCTTAGAAACCTTTAGTATTGAATTTGGATAACTTTCATTAAAATTCGTTGAACTTCTTGTGCCAGAGTTATTATTTTCCTGGGTAACGATAAACCTGTAAGTAGTGTACAGATAATGAAGCTTTAAAACTGAATATGTCTAAACTCACTCTGACGAATACAAACAGACCTATTACAACATTGTTATAGCTGAAACAGCCCATTTCTTGTGTTGTTTTTAACGTAACTACTTAACCTCTCTTAAACGAATCATTTAAAATTTATCAACTAATAATATGACCAATTTTAAACAAAATACTGAATAGTAAGGAGTTTTATCTAGACCATATATCAATTACAATTGATATAGTAAGTTATATAATCAACAAGCACATAAAACCTAGCGACACTACTATACTTGCAATACAGTGATTCTAGAAAATAAGATTTTACTGGATGATTAAATCCACGGTAATTACGAACCCACAAAATTATCAAATATTTTCCGCTGAATATATGAAAGCATAAACTTTAGAAAAAAATCTATAACTTCGGGATTGTGTTTAGATAACTTAAGTGTTTATTGCATATTTTGTTTTTCAAAACGTATTGAAACTTGGCATTTAAACAATAAACTAACCTCTTTTTCAAACACGGAAAACTTTCTTCTATAGACATCTTTTCTGCAAGCTAGATTAACCCTTCAATCGGAGACAGACTTGTAAAATATAATATCTAAAGTAACGGTAATGTTCACGTTGAAAAACATTACTTATCAATTTTAAGATGTAATTAAATTCGCTTCAGCACTGTATGTTTCTTTGAAAGTAATAACAACATGGACAAAATGGGACAAATTGGCATTCTCTTTTAATTAGCGGATCTAAATAATCTGTTTTTTATTGGTTGCTTTTGCTTAACTATTATTGGATATCATTGACGTGTCACTGCAGGGCCAATCACGTCAATGCAAATCAGTAAAAGCTAGAAAGCAATAACAAATATACACGACAGTTATTAAAAGAAACAACAAAGGCTTACAATAATATAATGCTGTGTTGCCTTAACACTTATTAAAATTGTTTTCAAAGTTATGAGTTAAACTTTGACGTATTTTAAACGCAATTTCAAACATTATGTTTTCTGTCTTTTTCACTTTAATTATGACATAATGGAACATTTAGCGCAATCACCTCTGTTTGTGTAAGAAACAGGTTATTTGAAGTACAGGAGAATAAAATACGGCGTTTAAAGTCAAAGGTTAAAATGACAAGTGTTATTTATGTAATATAAAACTGTATTTTTTTACCGTACTTTCAGGCCTGGCATGGCCGAGCGCGTTAAGGCGTGCACTGGTAATCCGACGGTCGCTGGTTCGCGCCCGCGTCGCGCTAAACATGCTCGCCCTCCCAGCCGTGGGAGTGTATAATGTGACGGTCAATCCCACTATTCGTTGGTAAAAGAGTAGCCTAAAAGTTGGCGGTGGGTGGTGTAACATTTAACCAAGTTCACTATCTAGAAGCACTTTCTAATTTCTGTGGGTAGTGTACATGTATCATCACCCAGAGCATTTCTATAATTATTCAATACCACATATTTTAATAACAGCAAAGATAAAAAGTTGACTTTACTTAATATAAGATTCAAAATAGAGATATCCTGACATTTTTGTTTTTACTTCTTACTATCTATATGAACTTTTGATGAGGCACTCTTTGTTTTTACTTAAACGTAAAGCTATAGAGTGGGACTATCTGCGTTGTGTGCACAACGGGGAATCGAATTCTTAAAGCTTACCAGCGGAAAATGTGGAAGAGTAGTAACAACCCTTACTAATTTTTCTTTACCCACGTTAGCAAAAAAGTCGGGTATTTTGAGGGAAAAGTATCTCGTGTTGACCAATCACAACGTCAGTCGCCAATAAGAAATCGTAAAATTATCAGATTCTCTCTGTTTGCATCCTTCTTAATATCTACTGGAAAATAAATACTTAAATGCTAAAAATACAACAGGCGTTACTAAGCAAAACCTGGGGCAAAAACACAACAGACTGGTACATAGATTGCACTTGTTAACTGTTGTAAATATATAAATAAATACATATGATATCCGCATATATATCAAAAGTCAGTACAAAAGGTATTATAACACAGTAACTGATGAACGATTAGGAATAAAATCAATAAATTCGTACAGTAATTGTTGCTTAACAAAAGAACAATTACAACCAGATCCACCAAACTTCATACATTGATTTTTGATAACTGAAGAAAGGTCAGGTGAAGGCTCACTAAACTTAATAGATGTATCATTTAATTACGAGAGATTGATTAGTAGTACCGTAAAATAAAGTATTAGCAGTATTTTTAATAACTAAATGACACTTAGAGGTAGGGTAACCAGACTAAAAACTTTGATTGCTACCAGAATGCATATATTGAATGTTTAGTAACTAAAGAATAGAGTAACAAAACTTATTGGATTGATTTTTAGTAGCGAATGAATGGTTAGGGATAAGATAACCACACTTAACACACCTACTTTCTGAAAACTACGTAAGAGTTACGATTGGAATCATCAAGCTTCGTACTGTACTGCTTAATAACTAGAGAACAGTTAAGGGCAGGATTATCAAGATCGTAAGTAAAACAGTTAAGATAAGAATATTCTAAAACTTCGTACACTGGATTTACAATCACTAAAAAAACATAACCAGTAAGATCACTAAACTAAGTACACTGGCTGTTTAGTAAGGAATATACAATTAGGAGAAGGGTAGCTAAACTCAGTCCATTGACTGTTTAATAACGTCGTAACAGGAGTATGGCTTTTAAACTTCGTACACTGATTATTTAGTAACCAGAGAACAAATGGGGGTTGAGTTGTTTATTGATTGTTTAATGACAAAAATTATCAGTAAGGTCAACAAACATAGAACAGTACCTGTAATAATTAAAACACATTTAAGAGCATATCATCATATTCCTTAATATGATTATTTAATAATTAAAGGACGGGTTAAGGATAATGGCACCAAATTTAGTACCTGTACTGTTTAGTTACTAAGGAACAATTAGAAGCATGTTAATAAAAATTCGGGTACAGGCTGTTTAAAAATTAAAGAATGGTTAAGGGTAACGTCACCAAACTTAGTACACGTGTTGTTTAGTTACTAAGGTACAATTAAAAGTAGGCTTATCAAACTTCGTGCATATAGTGTTTAATAATTAAAGAACGGTAAAGGATAACGTGACCAAACTTAGTACCTGTACTGTTTAGTTACTAAAGGACAATTAGAAGTAGGTAATTTAACTTCGTGAGTAAATTGTTTAATAATTAAAGAATGGTTAAGGGTAACGTCACCAAACATAGTGAACGTGTTGTTTAGTTACTAAAGGACAATTAAAAGTAGGCTAATCAAACTTCGGGTACAGACTGTTTAAAAATTAAAGGTAAGGGTAACGTCACTAAACTTAGTACCTGTACTGTTTAGTTACTAAGGGACAATGAGAAGTAGGTAATCTAACTTCGTGAATAAATTGTTTAATAATTAAAGAATGGTTAAGGATAATGTCACTAAACTTAGTACCTGTACTGTTTAGTTACTAAAGGACAATTAGAAGTAGACTAATCAAACATCGTGTAAAGACTGTTTGAAAATTAAAGAAAGGATAAGGGTAACGTCACCAAACTTAGTGCATGTGTTGTTTAGTTACTAAGGAGCAATTAACAATCTTCAGATGGGGCAAGATCTGGAGAATAAGGATTATGGAGAAGTTTCTTCCCATTCTCACTCTTCAATTTTTGTAGATGTGATCCTTACTGTATGGAGCCGTCAATTATCCTGGTGTAACACAACACCTTTATGCTTGATCAAAGCAGGATCTTTTCTTTCTGTGCAACATTTAAACGCTCTAACTGTTGGCAATAAAATTCTGATGTAATCGTCAAATTAAGTGGCAGCAACTCAAAGTGGATCACACCAACAACATCCAACCAAATGTTTAACAAGACTTTCCTTTGGGCTGTGCTTTAGTTTACCTGCACTGAGTCATTGTCTGCGGTGCTTAATATTTTTATAATGTATCAGTTTTTCATTTCAGTCCCTAACCTATCAAAAAAGGTGAGTTACGTTCACGAGAGTGCAGAAAAGTGCAAATGCCGCTCTCGCTTTATGGTTGACTTTTGTTAAATCATGGAGAACCCATTTTCCAAGTTGTTGCAGACGGCGATGAACTGTCGAATAGGTTGAATTGAGCTTCTATGCTAGTTCTTCAACTGTTATATCACAATCTTTATCATGTACAACCATCACTAAATTCAACAGAACTACCTAAACGAGGCGCATCACTTAAGCAGTAGTCACCTGAACTTCTGAAACCACCTTCGACATTTTCTTTCATTGAGTGTAGTTTCTGTTGCACTATTGCCTTTTTTTTAAACTCACAAAACATTATATACCTAATGTGTTCCTCAGACACATCCATCTTCATGAGGAATTATTTGATTAATAATCTGAAAAAGTGGTGTTGGGTGAGTTTCCTAAATTTTTCTGATCATTTTTACACATGTCCTATTATATATTTTCGTCATTAAATCTTCTACAAAGACAGAAATGATGATGCACTTTCTTTGTTAAATTTTCGGACATTACTTATGGGATGACCCGTTAGTTACGAGTAGGATCTCCAAACTTCGCACACGGTCTGTTTAATAACAGTTACGAGTGGGGTCGCCAATCTTACTACACTTATTATTCGATAACTGAGCGTTGGTTAGGAACAAAGTCACCCAACTATAAAGGGCCACCACAGTACAAATGTTGTTTAACAAATCTGGAAATCACAAAACAGTGCACCAAAAGAAAAACATTTTGAGTTCGAAAGGTTAACGCATCCTTTGTCACTAAACAACAATGACTTTTTCGTAACCGTATATCTTTTTTTCCTTCAACAAAGAAGATTTTCTGTTTATGAATTTTGCACACAGCTACACGACGGTTACCTGCACTATCCGTCCCTAATTTATAATATTAAGACTAGAGAGAAGGTAGCTAATCTTCATCACCCACCCACTAATTCTTTTACCAACGAATAGTGGGATTGACCGTCACTTATAACGTCCCTACGGCTGAAAGAGTATGTTTGGTGTGACGGAGATTCGAACCCACGACTTTGAGAGTCGAATGCCTTTACCGCCCGGCTATGCGGAACCCAACGAAGAAGAAAGGTGAGAAAACAATATAAAACTTGAGCTATTTTTAAACACTTTGTAAAGCTATGTTAACGTTTTTCATTTAACCTTATCCATGAAGACAAAGATAACTGAAGGGTTCATTACTTTTATTCTTACAGAAGCTTAGCAGGGGAAAATCCTTGCGTTTTTCGCATGAAGAGAGATTACTTCAGCTCACGAGTAAATATGCTTAGGTTAAAATATTATTAGAATACGATATGCTCTCAAGATAGATCTTCCCATTCGTAGAGGTAAAGGCATGTTTGGTTTTGAGCTAAAGAAATCAAAATATTTTCTAATTAAGTGATGATCATTCCTTAGTGTATTTCTAGTGAAATTCATTTGTGAAGAAAAAATTGAACAAGTATTTCGATTGCATATACCTCGTAACTTGGGAGAGAGAAATACATATTCTACCTGGGTTTGAAGTATCCTACTGTTTTCTACCACCACGATTACTGTCAAGTAAATGCGGCCATGTATTAAAACATGAAGTATACGTTTCACTTTCCTAACTGAAACTAAGCATTATATACTTGTCTCCGACTCGGAATTGTATATTACACACTGAAATAAAATGTAATTAACCAGCAAGTGTTTTCTGGATGAATATCTATAAGTACAAGCCTGAAGTTATGCATCGCATATTTCAGTTGTTGTTGTTTTGAATTAAGCACAAAGCTACACAATGGGCTATCTGTGCTCTGCCCACCACTGGTATCGAAACCCGGATTTTAGCGTGTAAATCCGCAGACATACCGCTGAGCCACTGGGGGGCCGTATATTTCAGCTTGCAAGTGTTGAATTACGTGTTTGACACTTGTATCTTCCAAGCCAAATATATATTAAACGTGCAAGTATTTCAGCTGGGTAGTGTATTTTCTATTTAAGTTACCAGCTCCAAAATTGTCGTAATGTTTCGATCTAATTAACATAAATATGTAGATCTACAGTTCATAATTACCGTTGCTGGTTGAAAAACCAAAGAAAGAACTTTTATTACAGTCTTAAAAATTACACCTCAATCCAATTTCTAAAATCGATATAAATTTTACGCGTCCTCCTGTAAGATTCATTTATAGCTGTTTCAGCACAATTTGCACGTGGTTTCCACTCTAAAAAGACCGTACCCAGATCTGATTTGTTGATTTTCTCTTACGGCTGTTATTTCTATATGACCGCGTAACAATACTCCAGCTAGTGACGATTACAGGATAACGATGGAAACACGAGCTGTCAAAATTGTTCAGATGCTGGAGACATATATTTACTATCGATCATTTCAGTGATTCCAGCTTCATAGAGCGGAAATTGTTGACATTTTATTAGGTAACTGGCAAGTTCATAGAAACTCAACTGTACCATTTAACTGATTCGCCCCTGTTACCTGCACAAAATTTTCATTACAAATCTCTAGTTTAATGCTCACATGCTCGCTATGACGTTTGGAAAAGCAACCGATAATAATATTTGCGACAAAACGATACAAGAACCCTGCTTCTGCGCTGCAGTTGACAACATAACTTATTTGGGCACTTTTTTTTTTACCCTTAGGTGATCAAAACCAATGAGCATTCTTCAGAGGTAAGTTAAAGTTCATGTTTCTACCAACGACAAGGAAATTCATGTTTAGAGAGCCAAATGTAAGAACACGCTCACTTTAACATTGTTTAATACGGCCCTTAGTGTGTTGGCAGTTGTTTATCTGTTGTGTGAAAATGGGAAGTTATATCAATCAATGATAAATTAGACACAAGTGAAAAAAATTTTTATATGTTTAAACGAACCATCTTTGGTTTTGATATAAATTAATACCAGAAGGCATACTACCAAGACTTACTTTAAACAAGAAATCATGGAGGTCACAAATTATCTAGCAAAACATTGTGTTTAAAATCCCCTGACTCAGAAGCTTTGGTGTTGCATACAATGTTGTTCACTAACAGTTTGTTTGTTTGTTTTTTGAATTTCGCACAAAGCTACTGGATGGCTATCTGTGCTAGCCATCCCTAATTTAGCAGTGTAAGACTAGAGGGAAAGCAGCTAGTCATCACCACCCACCGTAAACTCTTGGGCTACTCTTTAACCAACGAATAGTGGGATCGACCGTAACTTTATAACGCCCCCACGGCTGAAAGGGCAAGCATGTTTGGTGCTACCGGGATTCAAACCCGCAACCCTCATATTACGAGTCGAACGCCTTAACACACTTGGCCACGTCGGGACTCATTAACAGTTATCGTAGCTTTATCCTGCAGCTACAGAGACTGTTTCACTGTAAATTTGAAAGTACTAGTGTTCCACAAACTGTAATTAGAGGTATCCTTATAATGAATCAAATTAATTAATTATAATTACAGAATTCACATGAACACTGAAATATAATTTAAACTGTATTGTTTTTGTAGTCAAAATGTGATTGTCCATAAAAAAAACTCATCCTTTTAATACTTTGAAGTATTTTGTTAAAACACCTTGCCTGACTAAAGCTTTCACTTAATTATCACACAAGATCAGGCATGACTTAATGAACAGGATGCTAGGAGTGTAAAACCAAATTTATAGTTCACATCTCACAGCCTTAAAAACTTGCTGTACACTTTGGAGTTACAAATATGTAATAACAGTGACAACCACCATTCGACCAGACAAAAGTAACCCAAGTACCAGCAGTTGGTGATGCTGACTAAACATCACATCAGCTTAAACTACGAGGCAGTTACGTGTAAACAGCCTTTTGTAGTGTAATTTTGCACAATAAAAAATATTCATCATCTTAGTGAAGCTTGATACACACCCATCTTCACTTTTATTCCAAGATAATGATGTATTTGAATTTCTAAACAACACTCAAGTTCTCTTTAGTCCTCATTAGAGTGAGATGTGAAATGATTCTGTTTGTTTGATTTGTTGAATTTCACACAAAACCACTCAGAAGCTGTCTGCACTTGACATCCCTAATTTAGAAAAGCTTAACCTGTCTAGTGTACAAGAACTTCATATAATTTTTACCACTTTATGTATGTACATATATTTCAATCTTATCACATTGAGCATTTCTCACAAACAAGTTACACAGTTACTAAATACTCGACTTGTTTCACTATTTACAAGATAATGATTTTTTAAAATATAAATATAAATAAAACATGATTATTTCCAACTTCTTTTCATAATGCTGTTTTTTTAAAGGCATACTAGACACATTATTTAAAACCTGTCAAACTGTAAAATGTGCATGTATTTATTGCCATATTTTATCAAATTACTTCATTCTTAAGATGTTATACATGAGGAAGTTAAATTAAATCTCAATTTCTTGAAATAAATGTTGTGTGTCATTTTAAAAGAACCAACATTTTAATATAACATCAGTAATGTCACATTAGTTATATGTTTCCTGTAGTTAAACTGTCTTACCATACTGGTGAATATCCTGTATGAGAGATTGACTCACAGCAGTGGTGCATTTCTTGTATTTGAGATTGTGTTGCTAAAAAGTTGTAAGCCAGGAATAATATAAGGTTGAGTACGTTATATTAAAACAATTATGAATATATATAACAGCAAGTTAAATGACAACCATAGCTGAAATTGTGGGGTTATTAATACACAACTTAAAACTGATGCAAAATATTTAAATGTTCAGACTATTAGAACTTTGAAGACAAGGATATCCATGTACTTAAAAGAATTGGAAAATAAAGAAATGTGAAGCAACTACGAGCACCAGGACCATTATGAAAGAAGCCTTAAACAAGTCATGTCTCAGCCATACTAAACCAAGTAGGGCATCTTGTAAATTTATGTAGATGTGTGTTAGTATAATATTTATAATATACTATACTTCTATTAGCCTAACCGTGGTACTTTTTAAGTTATGAGCAAAACGCTACTTG
This sequence comes from Carcinoscorpius rotundicauda, assembly GCA_011833715.1. Lineage (NCBI taxonomy): Eukaryota > Metazoa > Arthropoda > Merostomata > Xiphosura > Limulidae > Carcinoscorpius > Carcinoscorpius rotundicauda. The sequence continues at coordinate 59,044,693 of CM022395.1, forward strand.
GGATGCAGGGGTACGAACACTTTCTGTCATAACTGTAACAGTTATTCTTCTAAACCTCATAATTATGTAAAACGTGTGAAGGAATAGTGTGCTTTGAGCAATGCAGCCTCACAACAAAGGAGCCTTTTACAATGGGAATGACACTGCATAGCTATTATTATAATGGGCAATAACAAAGCAAGTCTGGACGTGGTGACATGGAGAGACTACAAAATTCATTTAATCATTGTACTAAACCCTCTCTTTTACATTAATATAACTTGAGTTTTTTTCTTAAATTACGATAATTTGAAACATGATTGTCAAAAATACAGTCTGTCCTAGTACAACTAGGAATGCATGTTTATTCACTACATGAGACCTCTTACTATGAGTTTTTATATGAACAAAAATTATTCTAGATACTATGTGGAAAAGTGGGAAATCTTAGGAGTTTAATTCATATTTTAAGTAATAAAAAGTAATAATAATTCAATGAAATATCAACAAAAAAAATTAACTAACAAAGTACAGAAGAAATCAAATAATTGTCTAAATAGACCAATATTAGATAAGAATTTCCCTATCCTGTAGTAATAAAAATTATCTGGTTTTCCCTGTTATAAATTTTGACAAAACCAGGTTATTTACCTGAAAAATATTATAAAGCTACATTATAAAGAACTTATAACAAAACACTACTAGTATTTTACTACGAATTTTTAAACATAATAAAAATAATTGTACTTCTTTGGACATTATAAAAATATCAATTAGTGAATGATAAAAAAATAACATCTGAAAAAAATATATATGTTTATATGTATTAATATATCAAATTCAATGCTATACATTTCAAAGACAATACAAGTCTGAAGTAAAAATACCTCAGCTTATTTCTGAGTTTTTTTTAATATCATTGATAATTATAAACAGTTTGAATACACTAAAAGTTACAGTTCAACAGCCTAACATTGGCAAAGCATTAGAAACATGCTGGACAAAACTTTGTAATAAAATCACATAAATTGCGGGTTGGTTTTGTTAAACTAATAAAAGGAATGTAAGAAAAACAAAAACATTTGCAATTCTGGGCCAATTAGTTCAAATATGAAGTTTCATATAGTTGAATGTATTACTTTAGGAAACAAATCTTGTGGAGTACAATGCATAAAACAGTAATAACTTCTATTATCAATTACTCATTTATATTTTATTTTAAAAAACAACAACAATAAAACAATCCAGTTCTTCAGTCTAAGGTTTTTCACCTCCAGCAAGCCTCCGATTAATGTCTTTTATCACCAGAGGGAGTTCCACAACTGTGTTTACTACATAGTGGGCTCCAGAGTCTGTCAGTATCTCATAGGCATGGCCTAGTTTCTGTTTCAGCTCCAACTGTGAGAGGTCATCTAGTTGTTGTTCAGTTAGTCCCATATAATTACTCTGTAATAACAGTAACACTTTTGATTACTTTTGACTGTACTAACTGTTTATGGTGGGTTACATTGATAAGCTGAAAATGTATGCTACCTTACACCTATCCTGCACTGACAAACACTAATAGATGTAATTGCATCAACAATATATACAGTTTAGCAATAAAACAGTACTCAGAGGAACAATGCTAAAAGAAGAATCTAAACCAGCAGTACTTTCACATTTCACTTCTCCAATCAAAATTACACATTTCTACAATTCTGACATGTATTAAAACATTTTTAGCATGGTCAGAAGTATTTACATTAAAAAATTGTACTCTTAGCCATTTTAACTGTACTTTTTTCTACATCAAGAATAATTATTTTAATAATTGCATCACGTATAATACTCACATCATAAAGTGCAATACTTACAGTTTTAGCTACTGCAATGGTCCAGCAACCAGCAGAAAGACCCTCCCTTATCCCATCAACAGTATCATCAACCTAAAAATTTATCAAAATGAAGAACAGACTAAAAACAAAGAGACAATTTTGATGGTCATGTATAAACACTTAATCACACCCTAAAGGTGTATAGTTTTTTAATTATATTTTTTATACTGAATATAGAATGATAAATTATTTTTTTTTACTTTTCTTTAAAATATTATAAGTATGATGAATTAAGATTAAAATAAGTACTAAGTTTATTAATCATAGAATGGCAATGTTTTACATCAGATACCTAAATATGTATCTCAGGATAGCTGGTGTGGGTATTAACACTTTTACTACTAAAGCAGAGAACAACGTTTCAACTTTCTTAGGTCATCTTCAGGTTAACCTGAGATGTGGGTTTAAAAACACTCACAGGAACAAGACACTGATTGGTGTGGATAATGTATTTCTCCACCTTAATAAATCAACCCACTGGATCAGCTTCTTTGAAGAGGTTGGTTATATGAGGAATACTTTGCAAAGAATGGAGTCAGTGATCCATAAAATGATGTAAATTTAGGAAAGAAATAGTCAAACTTGACCATTCAACAGAAAACACACAGTGCCAATTCCAGCCAAAATGAAAGAGTTCAGAATTGATGTGATCCTCATGGATGAAATGTAGAAAATGATGTGAAGCTCAAGCAATACACATGTGAAGATAATAACTGAACACATTAAATCTCTTAATTCAAAGTTCCTGAAAAAAAGACCCTTCTGGGAGATAGTTATGATTCTATGGTGAACTGAGGCACATCGAGAAAGTGATTCAGAGGGAAGAGATCAATTATGGGATGCCAAACTCTAGTCTTCTTAGGGACAACAAAAAGTCAGGAAGAAAACGCTGGAAACAAAGAAGAAACCTATTTGATCAAGCCCTTAATAAAAAGGGTTTGAACTACTTCTATGAGACACTTGACAGGAAAAAGGATAGTAAGTGAGAAAATAAACTGGAACAGATGATAAGGTGGGAGAAAAAAGAGAGATGGTCTTTTTGAAAAAAAACTGAAATGACCAATATGTCAGTGGTTAAAGTCTCCTATGTTCTTGAAAAATAAGTGAACCTAGTTGTTACAGGACACCCAAATCAACGGGGTAGTCAATGATAATGTTGATGTCAAATAAGATGTTGGTTAACAATAGTATGATGTGTGGACATGGCCTGGGAGGAAGAAACCAGTAAAGGAAAAAAAGAATGGGAAATGTAACTGGAGGAAGAGAAGGTTTGGACAATGGGAAGTAAAGAAAGTGTTCAATCTAATGGATTGAACATGAGACATCAAGTTACCTGGAAGCCCTCCAAATATCAAAAATCTCAGAAAAATGGCCAATCAAAGATCTTGTGAAAGAGTCAGGGAAAATGCATATGTCAGCAAAGCATCCAGCAATACAGAAATTTGGAAAGAAAGGGAAGATGAAGATAATCTGGATAAGTTGGTGAAAGGGAGAGTACGAGTTTCCCCTGTAAAAAAAACCCTCAAGAGAACAACAGAAAGCCTTGAAAAAATGCACTGAAGTATTGAATCTAGAACCCAAAGGGGAAGAAGATCCAACTTTTGTCCATGATTTGCTGAATGATGATCAGCAAGTTCCTGAACCTCTGCAGAGTGCAAAGGTGCAACATACTAACCCCTATAAATAACTGATTAGCAAAATGTTCAGCATGGACCCCAATAAAGGAGGCAAAGGAAGAAATTCAAAAACTCAGAACTGCAGCAGTTAATAAAGAGAAGAGTTCAAATAATGCATGTGACAAAATACAATATATTTACAACATCAAACTAGGAAATTGTGATTAAGGTCTATGTGCTTCATTAGGTTAACAATGTAGCTGTACAACAAAAGAATGTGGTAGGAATTAGGTGGGACTTAAAGGCTAGTTGGCAAGCAAAATATTTATGCAATATGGGGCAGTCATATCAAGAATAGCTGCAACTGTGAAAGAAGGCATGTAGTCAGATTAGAAGTCAGCTAGTATTAGATCTGCTGATTGAGGTGCTTCTTCACCTGAAAAAAATGACGTGAAACGATTCTGGTATGAAAGTTCTCTCACAAAACACATTTCATGTGATTACCAATATAAGAGAGAGTACCACTGTACACAAAAACTGTAGTATTGATCACAATTTGTTCCTACAGCATAGAAATCACATTGGAGAGCAGACACCTTCCCACAACTGTCTGCAGGCAGTAGAGGTTGATACAGATGTGGGGCATTGTGGGCTTGTGCACCTACATCTCATTCTCTCAATTTCTATAACTATTGCTACTCCTTTATTCTTCTTCTTTATGTAAGACTGGCAAATAGAAGTTAAGATTGATTTACAGTGGGACCCTCTGCAACATAAATCCTACTTAAACAGTCAACTCCAAAACATTTTATACCCCACATTATAACTTGTACCCTGGGAATTGAAAGAGAAGCTTAGTACAAAGCAGTGACTTGTGACCACAGCTGACTGTTGCAACAGTTACATTGTTAAAAATTTGTTAGCATTTTCCATTTGATAGATATTACACTTTTTTTCTGAAACTTAAAAAAATCTATTCTCAATCAAACACTATAAATATTGTACCATTAAAAGAACTTTGTCTGAGGGGCAGGGATTGTACATTCACTAGAGAAAGTTACAATGAGTAATTTATACTGAATTTTATACATCCTAGAATGGTGGTAAATAAATTACAGAACAGGGATGCTTTGTGAGAAACTCACACTAGGTGACATTTAGGATTTTATTTTGAATGCTGCCTCGTAAATTCTAAATTTAAGACTTAAAACATATACACTATAAAATACGGATTATATGTTTATACTATATTTATTCATATAATAAAGTATATATTATAAAGTAGTTTACATTTTGACTCTAGCTTACTAAAACCTCATGATATGCACAAAAAAATGCAATGCTTCTAATGAAAGAGTTAAATAAAGGTTAGTCTATGGGAGTTTGTTTGCATGACCTCGTAACAGTTTTTGAATAGAATGCTATGCAGCTTAAATGCTGTGTGAAAATGATAGAATAAGGAAAGTTTATGCAAAAGCATGAATATTACCATACATAACTTGCAAGTTGAGGCTAACATACATTAATATCAGTACTGTTTCTTTCTCAAAATTTTTTATAATGCTTTTTCTGTCTATGCTCCTATGCTTTGGAATACTCTCCCTATCAAGATGCTAAGTGCAAAGTCTGTCAGTTCTTTTAAAAGGGTTTTAAAGTCATATCACTTTCACCTTGCTTTTTACCAATGTAGAACTTGGTCTTTGACAGGCACCTTGAATGACTTGCAATGGCTAGAGAAGCACTATATAAGAAATAAAATTATTATCATCATTATATCATACCAAGGTTGTACTAATAATAAATAATAATAATAATAAAATTATTATCATCATTATATCATACCAAGGTTGTACTAATAATAAATAATAATAATAATAAAATTATTATCATCATTATATCATACCAAGGTTGTACTAATAATAAATAATAATAATAATAAAATTATTATTATCATTATATCATACCAAGGTTGTACTAATAATAAATAATAATAATAATAAAATTATTATTATCATTATATCATACCAAGGTTTTACTACTATGCCATGCCATGCATCATATATGTTTTTATATTTCACTATTTGACTTTGCAGGATCTTATCCACTGAATTTAGGGCTGAACTTGTATATAGAAGTCCAAGTGATTCCAATGCAGAGAAAAGCACACTCAAGTCAAGTGAAAAAGAGCAAACAACTAAACTTCTACAACATTTCTAATATCATTAGCAGTGAAACAGAGTCTACTGAGGTTTGTTTTCTCCCTGAGCATCTTCAATACATGACATATACACTTAATCTAATAACAACCAGTGATACCAAAAAGTCTTTTAGTCACGATATGTTTAATAAAGTATCTCTATCAACACTTTAGAAGGCCCAGACACTCTAGGACAAAAAGACCTGCAGTATCTGACCTTTAACAAGAACTGAGCAAACGTTCTGTTATTCATGAGCTAGGAGCATTCAGTCAGTAAAGTGTTTGATGAGATGAGCATCACTAATTTCAATATTTCAGATATAAACTTCATCAAAAAGCATAATCATCATGCAATTTGTATCATGCATACTGGATTTACTTCAAAGTGAAACTAAAGTATCTATGGGAACTTCTGTCAACATTTACCACAAGTTTGAGACAACTGAAAAATCTTTGTGATAGTCCACTCCAGAACTGCAAACCACTTGTTAATACTTTAATTTCAGGAACTGAGAAACACATTGAAACCCCCTTCGTCAATGAGGATATATTCATGCAGTTGTGTTTCACCCATGGTTTAAAATGTTTTGGATTATCTCAAACACTAGGAAGAAACCTATAAAACAAACTATAATCAAACAACCTCCAGAAAGGATGAAAGGCAATGGTTATCAAAAGTTCAGCAAATGCTGACTAAGTGACTTTTTGAGTATCAAGGGCAATTATAAACAAGACCTCTTCAGGAGTTTTAAACAAGTAAAATTTGCAAGTAATTTGTCACAAAGTAGCAACAATCAAATAACACTCTTCCTAAACAAAGAACCATCTAGATGAAAAGGTACAAAATCAAGCTGATCGCTTCATCAGCTGTTAAATCTCTCTTCATTTTCTTCAATACACTCATTCCATTGAGTGCAGTTGTAGTGAACGTTTCCTCAACAGAGAGGGAAATTTTTGAGCCAAAAAAGAGCTGGATTGAAAAACGACAATTTTGAAAAGCTGATGCTATTGTAAAATACAAAAAATGAAAAAAGCATTCACATATAAGCTTAATGAGCTGAATATCAACAATTTTTAGTACTAAAATTATTAACATAATAAGAAATATAAACAATGAAAATTAGCAGATTTGTTTTTTAAATCAAGATAAAACATATGAAAATGTATAAGAGAACTAGAAATGATAAAAGGTAACTAGCCATTGAAGTCCCAAAGTACAAAATATAACACACAGAATGAAACAAATAACTGACAGAAATAAGAGAAAAAATAACTAAAGTACAATTAATTTTTTCCACTACTACCAAGTGATAAAAATAATTTGCACACATGTCCTCTGGTTAATAAACAGTTAAACTATGTTACTTGAATTAAGTGTTAAATTATTCAAGAATTCTTGATGCTCAGATAGATAAACTCACAACCTAATAATTAAAAAATATCTCAATAATGCACATTTTTCCCACAATTAATTAGCAAGCTTACATTCAGTGCATGTCATTACTTTATATTACTTATTTAATGTGTTAAACTGAAGTTAAAAATTATTTTAAAATGTGTGTGTGTGTTTTCTTATAGCAAATCCACATCAGGCTCTCTGCTGAGTCCACAGAGTTAGAATCAAATGCCTGATTTAAGCATTGTAAATCTGAAGATTTACCTCTGTATCAGTGAGGGATATTTCAAAATGTAACAAATAATCTTTACATATGAAGGTGAAACGTGTTTATTTGAACCCTAACTCCTCCAAGCCTATTGGGCCAATCTCAACCAGAATTTGTATGTCAACACTACGAACTATGATGAATGTTTTAATGGGGTCAAAATTGAACTTAACTATATTCCTATTTTGTTAATTATTTTCATCACATTGAGTCAATCTCAAACAATCTTGGCAGGTTGATGCTTTAGACAATGTTGAATATGCTAATAGGATTCAAGGTCAAAGTATGAAAGATATTGGATTCAAACAACTTTGCTTCTCACATTGTCAATGAAGTTTAGGGAGTTCAAGGCTGGGATCACCTCAAAATCTTTATTTGTCAGTAGATGGAAAGCAAACTGTAAGTGTTGTTTATGGAAATGCTTTGCTATAATTTAAAATTTTGAGAAGAAGTTTATTAAAATCATGAATTTTAAATTATATTGTTGCCGATAAACTTACACCCTTTTAATTAAGTTAAAAATTCCCCCATCAGTTGACGGGTATTTTAGCTTATATTTTAAATGGCAGATATTCATTATCACATCTATGAATTCTCTCTACATAAATGAACAAGGGATAATAAAGTTTTGGAATATTTGTAGTAATAGTTATTTCACCCCTTCCAAAGGTAACTTTTGTCTTTCACCAATAAGTCATAATGGTTCAGTTTTATCTGGATATTTTGCTAAAATATTGCTTTTATGTTTAAATGTATAGTTCTAATCAAATTTTCTTGCCTCTAGCGCCCAGTATCCTTAGTCCATCTCAGCATAGTTGTAAAAAGAAAAATTATTTCCTTCAAAGTTATGATAATTGATCAAATTTTATGACTTTCAGAAACCTTTTTATGATAGAACACTTTGTCAACTTTTATGTAACTTATGCAATATTGTTATACGTGTTGATTGCCACATCTAGGTTCCATTCAATTATCATCACTCTTTTTATCGAGTGTTTGTGAGACAGTGTTCTCTGTTGATGAATTCACAGTACATGAGCATGGTTTGTTATGTTAAATATTTGCACAACCTGGATTTTCTCTACACAGTTAAAAAGAGAATTCTAAGCAGGCACATTCTGGTTTTATTTTATATTCTTACCAGTTATAATAATACAGTGACCTAACTTTCATTATTTTACATTGTGTAGTTGTTCTGCTTCATTAATATTTTATTTCCTGGATTTTTTAAACATAACTTCCAACATTAAAGTTGTAACTTCAATTTTTGTCCATTCTATATATGTATTTCTATTTATTTCGCCTAAGCTATCAAAGGCCCAAATTTATTTTGTAATAAAATTGATTTATTAAATAAACAATTTGTAGTATCTTACTTTGATGACAGCCTCTATTGGATATACTCCTAACCTCATAGCACATGTCCAGACCATATAAGGACAAGGTCTTGCTTCTGGTACTTCATCAGCAGCAACATTAGCTTCTGGTACATATCCTTGACTTTCTGAACTTCTCAGTAATGTCTGTAGGATCTCCTTTGGGAAGCCTGTGGTTGATCCAATCTTTATCCCATAAGCTCTTCTAAGCTCCTTTACAGTGTCTACAACACCTAAAAATAAACACAAAAAAACAACAGAAGCAACAGTTTTCATATACAGATTAATGTAGGTGCAATGAAATATGAAAAAACACATTTATAAATAATATTATGAACAGAAAATCAACAGATAACGATTTTATAACCTATCACTTTAAAAAAAACGATAGTGTCATGGTGGCCACTCTTTAAACCAAAACTAGTTGACCTGTAAATACAGGGATTTAGAGAGTAATATTGATAGTACTACATAGTAATATACAATATAAAGTTATTATTTTGGTATACAATTTATACACCTAAGGTAAGATTTAAAAAAATGTTTTTTAAATGTTGCAAGTGGAAGTCAATTTGTATCATGTTCGGTTAAGGACACAAACATGCAGTCTTGGATCATAAGCCTCAAACCTGAGGATTGTAAGATAACTAATGAAACTCCTCTTTTCAAGGAAGATGATAAAAATTGTTCCAGTTATTAAAGACCCATTAATCTTACATCAGTTGTGAAAATATTTTGGAAAGTTTGTTAAAATATGCTCAGCAAAGTAATTTAAAACAGTTTAGATTCTGGATGACAAGAAACCTGCACGAAGTAAAAACGTATCTCAGAATGGCTGGTATGGGTATTAACACTTATTGATAATCAGAGAATAGCGTTTCAACTTTTATAGGTCATCTTCAGGTTAACAAAGATGACTTGGAAAGGTCTGCTTATCAACAAGTGTTAGTATCCATACCAGCCATCTCGAGATAAAGTTTAGAATATCATTGTATAAGCGACATGGTTTCCCTGAGGGGAAATCTTGCCTTACAAATCATTCTTTGAAAAGATTACTGCTTATGTAGATAAAAGTAAGGGTGTATATTTGAAGTCTCTGAATTTTCAGAAAATATATGACATGGTGCTACATAAAAAGCTTAAATACATTCTTTATAGGAGTGGGGAATAAATTAGCAAATTGACAGAAGAATATAATTTCCTGGTACAGGCAAAATATTCAGATTGTTGGAATGGGTTCAGAGTAGGGTTACTAGAATGGTGTGTGGGATTGAAGGGTCATTATACAAAGAGAGGTTGAAACTGTTTTCTCTTGAAACAAATATTAGTGAGGGGTGGATCTGATTGAGGTGTTTAAAATTGTAAAGAAAACTGATAATGTTGATGCAACATCTTTTTCCATTTTTAACAGTGTAAATAGTTAAACTAGTGGACAATAATATAAATTTTGGTAGGGTAAGAGTCACATTCAGCTGAAAAAGGTTTAATTTTCAGAGTGGTTAACCTGTGTAATGGGTTGCCTCCATATGTTGTAGCAACAGTAAATTTATACAAGTTTAAAAAGGTTTGATAAGTATATGAATGATATGAGCTGAATTCAAGTTCTTTGTTGTTGTTTTTTAAGTTTTTAAGTTGATTTAGAATGTGAAACAGCCAAGATGAACCAATAGGTCCAATGTCATCCCTAAACATTACGTTGGTTAAGTCTACCTATACACATAACCAAACAGCATTCATCTGGGAATGTTCAATTGCATTAAATGATACTCTTGTAGATGCCAAATGCTGGGAAATTGTCAACTATTTTCTAGCTCTTATTTTATACTACACTGTTACTGAAAACATATATTTCATAAGCCTATATCAAAGTGAAGCATCATTGATACCATTACAAACAGATCTAATTTAAATACACAGTGCTCATTACATTATGCATTATCCTACAAAATTTGTTTGAGTAAGTTATTTGAAGTAATATATGTTATGAAAGCAAAATTTACAAAAACAAATAATAGTACAACTTTGTGAAAGCACACGTGAAATGCATGATCTTTGTCTCTTTTTTTTTTTTTTTAGTATAATGCTCCATTCATGTTTAAGATGTAAAATAAGAAAAACAAAAATTATTTAAAATGTGTGAAATAAATCCTAATTATTCTTATTAAAGTTACAACTTTGGTTTCAACAGCATTTTATCAATGTCATGTTTCACTACTTTGGTGGCTTAGATGCAAGAACAATGATAATGATAATGATAATAAAAGTAAGGTCTTAATACAAACCAAGGGCTTAATTAGCATTTGCCAAATGATCACCAATGTATTTTATAAGTGCAAATTACAAAGAAAACTTAACCTTCCTGTACTTACATCATTCGATTATTCCTGTTTAGCATGCTCTCTGCAATAGTAAAGAGTCCCATTTATAACACAAGAAGCTATATATACAAATTATTTTTAAAAAGTTTTGTGTATATTTCAACAACTAATGTTGGAAACCTACTGTGAATAGTAAAGAATGGCAACTGGTAAAAGACTAAATCCAGAGTAGGTGAAACTCACTTATAATGTATGGACTATAACACAAATATGTTTGGAGTATTCCACATCCCTGCTTACTATGTCTAACACAGAAGATAACAACAGCTACAGTCAAGAGAAGCTGCAAGAAGAGAAATGTGAAATGAGGTGTATAAAGCATACAAGAAAAATATTACTGATTTAGAACAACTGTACAAAGAAGAAATGGAAGGAACTTAAAGAAGAAAACATCCAATTCCCTCAAAAAGTACCTACAATGAGAAGATACCTGGTCTACTGAATCTTTCCATCTAGGTGGTGTGTGTACAGCATGGGCATCATGGGTTACTGCATTAGAAGTACTAATTATCCTCTGAATGAGTAGGCATAAAAACCAAAAAAGAAATGGACAGTAGAGTTATAGTAGAGTTGAATTGATACATCTGCAATTTGTAAAACAAAAGAAACCAAACCCCAGGTTTTTTCAAATTTGGAAATTTACCATATGGTTGACATGGCTAGTTATTTAGAATTAAGCACAAAGCTACATAAAGGGCTGTCAGTACTCAAAACACCACAGGTATTGAAACTAGGTTTCTAGCAGAAAGTCTGTAGCAAAGAAAATTCACAGTAAGGGCAGAGCTATCATTGGACAAGAGCAAAGGGATATTTCACAAACAAATATCTTAAAAACATGTGATCAACACTCAAAAATAGGAAAGAGAGGACCTAGAAAAGTTAAAAAAGGACAAGGAAAAGAAAAAGTGGTGACTCCACAAGGCTATTATTGACACAAAAAAACCTGAAGAGTCCCCATGGCCCCATAAAAAGAAACAAAAATGAACAAAATTGTCTGCATACAAGTTGCACAGCTCAAGTTATCAAAATAAAAAGAAACATCCCCCCCAAAAAAACACAACAAAGAAAATGAGTAAAACAGAAATCTTCAAGAGAAAAATAATAGAAGTAACTATTAGAAAATAAGGTAATCCAGCAAAGACTGTGTTAGAAACAAAAAAAATTAAACAAATAATGAAAATTGAGAGCAAGATAAAAAAAAATGACTATGTGCAAGTTGTCTCGATAAAGCTGCAAAGTAAAGTTTTAAAATGAAGGTGGAACTTGAAAAGTAGCAAAATATTTGAGAAAATAAGAGAGGAAAACACGTATACATAGCAAATGAAAAAGGGAAAAAACAAAGGGGAAAAGTAAAGATCCTCAAATAAGAAGAAAAGAGAAACAAGGAATGAAGACTCGGACAACAAGTGAGCCTGAGAGTTAGCTAAATATAACTGAAAAACAAAATAAGAGACACAAACCTTAGGAATTCATGATGTGAAAGATAAAGTAAGAAAGTAAGATGACCTGATTGTCATCAGTAACATGAAGCAAAATCAGACATGGGAACAACAGTAGTAAAACAGATCACAATGTGGGGCAGTATCAGCTGAAGTAAGAGAAGCAGGAGGTCAGGAATCCTGGATGTGACATCATAATGAAACCAACCACCTGGTGGACAATGGCATTAATATTAACAACTGTCAAAGAGCTTCCAGTCACCAATAAAGTATTATGCAACTTCTGGTAAGGAGCATCAAAATCTTAGGCTCAAACACATTGAAGAACCCTGAAAGTTTATTTACTTTTATCAACAAAGTTAAAACTAAGCCAGAATTCAGTTGATGGGGCAGAGGCATAATGACAACATAAAAGAATACTGGCAGAAATCCATATGTTGGGTGAACAACCAGAACTGCTTACACAAGTTTTAACACAGACAATAAGGATTGATGACCAAAAGATACGCAAGTGATGAAAAGAAAAAGAAAAGATTTAAATAAAAGGTTTAAAATTGTGTATCTTTCTTTCTCGTAATAAAAAAAACCCAATAAATTATGGTGTGGTGAATGGAATGAAATTTAAAAGAAATTAAAACATAATGGTAATAAAAAATAAAGATATTAGAAAGCAAAACTGCTACAAAGAAAAAATTTTTTGTTAAAATGCTTGTCTTCATATGAATTAGTGCACATAAAGGATATGTCACCTTCCATTTGGTGATTTTATGATGACTACATCATATACTAGCACAATACATACTAACATCTGTGGTGTGGAAGCTTCATTCAAGGATTGTGATATGCACAAGATCTTTCACAGCAGTGCATGCAAGTTAATAGCTTCCTATTATCAAGTGAGGTGAGTAGCATTTCTTAAGTGTTACTTAGAACTTTCAAGAGTAATAAAGACACCAGAATAATTTCCCTCTTTAACCCTTCAGTATAAAATAATGTCTGAAGCTAGCAATAAAATTTACTTGTATATAAACAGAGTTTTAATAACTCAGTTTTATAAGTTAATAGGGAAATATGAGAAATAGCTTGAAATTAATAGAATCATTAAAACTATTGTAATTCACATTATTTATGAGTTTGTCGCAGAAAAATTACTAAAAGTCAAATTTGCCAAATTACAACTAAGTTTCAGAAACATACAGGTTTGAAGTAAAAGGTATATTCAACAAGTACTCAATACTAACATCTTATGCCAACTTTGCTAAAACAAACTCACAAAGCAATCTTTAATATTCTCAAACTTTCTCAGTTATAAAGGAGTAATGAAGTGATTTTTGTTCCCATCCTGCAGTGTAACTGTGTTGTAATGAGTTTTTTGTCACTTTATCTGATGAAAACATCCAGTTTTGCAAGTCACAAACTTGTGACATTATTAAAAGATTGGGCAAAGTTGTAACTTGTAGGCCTAAATTTACAGCTATGTTAACTGCACTCCATGATGTAAATAAAAAATAGCTTACTTGTATAATATAGTGAGACAGAAAATGGTGAAAACAAACCTGTATTGTGAAATAGCTGTTTTATCTAAACTCACCACTGTTATGAGGTTTCACTGATCCTTTATATATATATAAAACTAAAGCTTCTTCTTGAGTATTCTAGAACCAATGCAAACTTAACACCATATTGTTTCAAAAACTCCGTTCTACTAGCTAACAAACAAATTACAGTATTGCAAAATCTATTTACAGAAGTCACATTAAAATATCTTAGCTCTCTAAGGCTTTTCACACAATTTACACATAGCTCTCCCGTTAACTTTAGCACAGCCAATCAAAACAACTAGACTACAGACCACAAAACATCACAACAAATTTCTCTAACCATAAGGAAATATGAATAAGCTAATTTTTATCTCTTTGGAACCTACTGACTACCCTCATGCATCCTAAATATGGAGCTAAAAAACTGGGAGCTTGGAAATAAAAATCATGAGAAAGGTGCTCTCCCAATTCAAAATGTAGACACATTCACAAAAAAAACATTAGGTCCACTCCTACTAAAAAACAGAAAGCTTGTAAATAACAATTACAAAATAGGGTTTGTAAACATGTGATAAACATAAGTGCAAAATGAAAAATCAGATTTAAGAGAGAGAAATTTAAAGCTGCAGTTCAAAAAACTCAGTTTTAAAGTCAGAAAGTCTCCAAGAAACGCTAACAATAGATTAATTATCCTAAGAAGATTAACAAAGTTAACAAACAATGACTCAAATGCATTGAAAAAAAACAAACTAAAGTTGAAATCACTTTTAAAGATAAAAGCTTCTCTGTCTGAATCTTGACAGAAGTCATTAACTAAGATAAAGTAAAAAAGAAAAATTAAAGATTTAAAAAAAGAGAGAAAGAATGCTTGTTCAAAACTTAAATTTGGAATCATATCTGGGCTGTAACGTAAGGAATAAGCTTACCGTACAAAAGAAAAATGAAAATTTCACTAATGTTCATTAAGGAGCCCTAGCAGAAGACTAATTCACTTGAATCATAAGAAAACTATATGACAGAATGGTGGCTGCTATCAATAAACATTGACAGTATAGGTGCATAAAGAGAAGTGTCAAACTAACTTCATGCTCAGGTAGAGTGATGAAGCCTAGCTACTATGTATCAGGTTAAATTTGACAAAAATCATTAAAAACTTTGATTCAAAATATTTATATTTAACGACACATACTTGAAGATATGATAAAAAATAACTCAACTTTGGTTAATGCCAATGAGTAAATCAAACTCAGCAAACTGGTTATAACTCAAATTCATCAATTAGGAAACTGTAATTTAAAATAGCAGTTACTGAAAGTTATTTTAACAGAAATATATCTGTTCACAAAACTTGTAACTGCAGGGCAGATACAAAAGTGTTAAATACTAAGCTGAAACACAAAGTCGACAAACATTACTAAATTAACATTTACTTGGATGAATCACATTGGTTTTAGAATTAAAAATCTGAGAAAATAGTTCTTATATGACAACTAGAAGAATAAGAAGACTTACCATCAATAATATTAGAATACTTGTGAAGACAGGACAAGACAGTTGGAGAAAACTCTTTGTACATTCTATCAATATCTTCTTCAGTCGCAGTTTTCCCATGGACTTTTACCCATCGCTGCTGGACAGAAGCATTCTCCAAAATATTTTTAATATGTACCTGTAATTATGGTCACTATAAATGCCTGATTGATGTAAGCTCCAACCAAACAGAAACTCTATTAGAAATATCATAAAAATCAAGGAACATTAAAATACAAACACATGTGTGTACACAACTGACAAATAGGTTACAAAACCATGCTTAGAACTTTAAAAAAAATCTTAAGTCACAACTTTTGTTTTTTCTCAAGTGTCTCAGCATAATAATGGAAATTTTCTTTAAAATTTAAAGTTCTGAAAATTTTCTTATATGTAATAATTTCTAGCTATTAGAATACTTTTTATGGGGGTCAATTGAAAAAAACAAGGACAAAAGAAACAAAAATACGTCTCAAAATTTTAGGGACTTTACATGAAAACGACACAAAAAATATTTAAAAGTGAAACTTGGATTCCAAAACAATAATAAATTGGCTAATACAAAGTTATAAGCTAGAGTTCATGCAGCAAATGTATCTACAAAATATTTAATAATAATAATAATCCTTTTCAGACCACCATGTAACCACAAAATTATTTATAGTATAATTCTGCGTGCATTGAGTACATCTTCATAAAATTTGACAAACTTTTTGTAAATAAATATGGTGTACAAAAACAAAGTATTTTTTACTAAAACTTTCTCTGTGGATGTACAAAGCCTTTAATGAGTCAGTCTCAGTGAAAGTGATTATCATAATAAGAATACAAATAAGTCTCAGTGAAAGTGATTATCATAATAAGAATACAAATATTTTTTTTCATCTTACAGTTTCCAGCATTCATTTAAAAATTTATAGGACCTCATAAATTAAAAGTTTTTTTCATAAACTCTATATTTCATCTGTTTCTTCCTCTACTTTAACAACTGTAGCAAAATCATCAATGTACAATAAAAAATTAAAAAATATGAAATAAAATATATCTTTTTTTCTTATAGAATGAGTAAACACAGTAAGATATTTACAATTATTTAACCTAAAACTTTTGGCCTTTTTATCTTTTTCACAACTGCTTTTATTTGATTATAACGTTTTATTGTTCATTACACTATTTCCAATTTTTTCAACAAAGCAATAACTCACTGGGCAATATTTCAGGGTATGAACAAACTATACAGTTTTTGTACAATTTCATAGTTTTATTTCAATTACCATGAGTGAGTGGCCTTGTTTAATAAGACCTACTCTAACACTGTGCTTGTTTTGTTATGAATCACTTCATAGTTGTCTTTCGAGGGAATACATGAGTTGGCTGAAATATGTGGGTCATTCATCTAAAACAGCTTACTCTCTTGTACAATATAATCCAAGAAAGTATGAGTGAAAGCAAGTATGTTTGTTATATCCAGTGCTGACTAGATGGCAGCATATTTATCGTTCATAAAAAAATTTAATTTACTTTTTCGATTTAAATGTTCTTATCTACTATGTTTGTACCCTTTAAATCTTAGTTATTTTAAAGATGTACAAGTAAAAAATTTACACAAGAAAACAAGAAATTTAGCATTTCTCTAACCTTAATGTCTTTTGCACTCAAGTGTGTCATTATGCAAGCCTATTTTTTGTCATTATATTAGTAATCCAAAACTAATTCATGTACCTTTCAAATATCAGGTTTAGAATAAAATATTTACATCACACACTAGAATTGGATATCTCAAAACTACTAAAACTTATTTGGTTTTCTAGCTAACCCATAAATATATTAAAAATATTCCATTATTGCTTAAAACATCGCCTTTAGTATGCACACATCATGCTCTCTTAAAGAACTAACAGTTTTGACTGCTAAATGTGGCATCTAATAGTCAGAGCTTACTAAAAGGGCAATGCTCATGGGAAACCTCATCTTTTGTAGGTAAAATATAATCTTTACCCAGATTGAAGTAAGAGAACATTTGAGCAAAAATGAATCAATGTGTCATGTGAATGAGTAGAAACAATACATTATCAACTTAGCATTTGCACACAAGTTGAACAAACATGAGATATAGTTTGACTACAGCAATAATCAGACCATATGGTTTGATATGTATTGTACAATTAATTCACCATTCATCAAGTTTCATCCTTTATACATCTCCACCACTATCTACAAACTATCACTTTGAGGTTAGGCAAATGTGAGCACCAGATGAAATGGGGATGAACAGTGAGAGGTGTAGATGGAGAGAAGTATGTTCCAGAAATACATTTTCAGTATAGAAAAACTATAATTTCTCTTTTCTCACAAGACTAGTTACAATCCTACCTTAAGTAGGAGGAAGGACAAGTGCAAGGAAAGAACTGATGTGCCCCCCATCAAAGCATTTGAAGGACACCTCTGTAATTGAGAGAATCAGATCTGAAGAGAGAAACCACATCATTTGTGATCCAGGTCTATTCTTCATCCACTTATGTAATGTATAAAATACATGTATAATGTATAAAATCAGATAAGCACATCCAGATAGAAGAAACTGAGGTAGGAAAATGGTCCTACCAAAAAAAAATATTGTAACTCAATCCCAAAATAAAAAAGTGGGTGTTCTATAGTGTAATGTAGCTAGAATATGAGGGACCATACTCAGTTAGTCCACTACATCCAAACCTCATCAAAAGGTACTTTTCCTAGTCTATGTAATATTCGAGGAAAATTGTTTCTCAGCACCATTTCAATAGTCTGATTGCACAGAAATCAACAGGCACTGCATCTGATGACTTGGCTTCTATACCTTTATATGAAATAATGTAAATAGCCAATTCATTATTCAACTGCTTTAGGTATGTAATAATTGAAGAGGTATGACTAGAACACTTATCTTGGTGAGTCCATATGTTGTTGACTTATTTCCAGACAGATCCTACTTGACTACCTACACTGCATACTATTGCCTTAAAAACAGAGCTTTAGCCTTTGATTTTTATGCTGTGGATTGTCATCCATTTGAAGATGATGCACATTGGTTACAATGCTTCAGGTAGGTCTCTTTCTGGATGATCTTGGCACTCCAAATTGATTTAGATCTCTTTGTTTTTGTTTCTCAGTACCAATAAGTGAAAGGAATATATCTATCTAAAAATTTTAAATCATTAGCCTAAAAACATCTTTAACCATTTCTTAACTTTTGAATTACCATTATATACCCTTTCAAAAACAATCAAGTTGTTAGTAGCTTTACACTAACTACAAAATAACTAACAATCTCAAAATGTAGATGCCTTTTCAGTGTGAATGTATTTAAGTTGTAGTTTTCATGCAACTTATTGATTTGCATATTCAAAATCCATTTAATATAGCACACTTAATCCTGTAATCCATAATAAACATTTTGAAATGGGAGTTTGCACTCCATCTAAATAACTATGGCTGAAAACTAATTGTAATAAGGATTCTATGTGGTAGCATGTCCAGAAGATACATCATCTGTTGTCTTAAGTAATGACCTTGAAGATAAATCAGTTAAAAATGTAGATAAAAACACAATAGAGAATTGGAGAAGGGCAGAATTTTCAACCATTAACTTAAGATTAGGCACAGAAAAATGTATCAAATCACATACTTCCTACAGATGTAACACGCATAATAAAAATTTTGTTGCTTACACGCTTGTGAGTTCCCATTGATCTTCTGGCCTCCTCCTCTGTGATACAAACACCTTCATTCTTGAAAAGCTCACAAAAAGTCAGTGCGGGAGCCAAAACACCACAATCCACAACAGTTCCTGAAAATTATAGTAAATATACTTTCATATTTATGTATGTCACAACAAGACATATGAAAATAATCTTGTTTATTGATCAGACGTCACAGAATACTAAATATCAAATAGATATCAAATAAATTATCTGAATGTCCACATAAATTACAGCATAAATATTTTACTTCTTTAGTTTTCATTCATATTCCTTCCAATTCTTCTTAATTCAAATGTTAAATTATCTTGAAACTGAAACTGATTTTAGTACAGAATGTAGGGTATTTTTCAATTCCAAGTTAACTCATATGTATGTTCTACATATTTACAAATTTAGATGTAGATACTTAGGATTCAAAACTTTAGATGCAAAAATCCACTAATGCACCCAGAATTTATTGAGTGCAACCACAGTTATCAACAATGCCTGCACATTATGCATCTTAATATTTAAGCTAGTTTAATCCATATACATGTTGTGTTCATAATTAATTTTATGTCACATGCTTTGAATTCATCTTGAACTGCAATGTATCCATAACAAATCATAGCATAGTATATGTGCCATAATGAAGCTGTGACCCAGAGATGATTATCTTATTACTGCCTATTAATGCATTCCAAAAACTCTACACTACACTCAGTAAACAACAACTACATTGTGTGCCACTGAGAGGAAAGCATTAATCTGTATACCACACATTTCCAAGTGATATACACTACTTTGTACAGAAATTAGGATAGTGAACAATCTTTTATCTTGTTCAATATGAAATGCACTTAAATTGCTCATGGTATAAACATTTAGCACCATATAAATTTAAAAAGGCAGATCAATAATTCTGAAATAAACTAGAACTAAATACAAAATTAATTGTGAATACTGACTGTTGGCAAGAGACAACATATTTTTAAGCAAACAAAATAAAATAATAAACATGTACTTACTGCTCTCACCCAAAGCTATCTCAGCCTTGATTTGCTTTCTAAGCAATGCTAAAATTTTCATCACTACACTAGCCTTATATATACACTCCTTCATGTTTGCACTGTTGCAGCAACATGTGTTGATGATGAGACAACTCTCCACCAATCACACTGCACCACTTATGCAGGTGTAGCACAATCCTTACTTTCAATAATTGGAAAATACAAACCAGAAACATTGGCAAAATAGTGGGAAGAAAGGGTGGGAAGTGGCTGAAAAAGAGGTAAGTACCTCTCAGAAATATATTTTCAGTGTTAGAAAATATTAACTTCCAAAATGGTACTATCTCCTTTCACCCAAAGATGGAATTCCTCATTGTGAAGATAGAGGAGCCAGTGAAGGTGCAAAAGTAATCAAACAAGCAAAAACACCACTTCCTTGAAAGAAGAAGTGTCCTACAATGATAACAAAAAAAAGGCACACATGTGGGAAGTAGAACTACTTCTGGAACAGGTTGGTTCTTTGTCCAACAATGCACAAAGTAAGACACATAAGGCTAAATTTAATAGATGGACACCATGACATGCAATACAGATACTACCCATGGACAACAGACAGTACATAAGACATATACATATGAAACAACCACGAGCACCTAACTCAATCATAGATATCAAATCAAGAAGGTGCCTGAAATCAGATATTAAGGATATCCAACTAGAGATAAAAGAACATAAATGTATATTAATGGGCCAAGTAAGGTCTGCTCGAACAAACAATATCCAGGTGAGGTGCCTTAAAATATGTTGAATCATGTTACATGTAGTCCATCTGGTTATAAAAAAACTAACTGGAAGCATCTTGTGTAAGATTTTAAAATAAACAAGTGTGATCTTCTCAGGTAAAAAAACATCCAGATGAAGAACCTTGGATTTATATTAAAACAGCTAAGTGTGGTCAGCCCAGGAAAAATATCTAAGGAAAGCACCTAGGAATACATCAGATTATGTGAAGTACAGTCCACCCAAATAAGAACTTCTAGGGAGAAGCACCTTATGATAAGACAGAATATGACAAGTGAGTTCCTCCATCTGGACAGAAATAATTTTGTGAAAAAGCCTTGCATAAAATTTGTATTTCATGATCAAGAAGTGGAGTTTACCTGGGCAAAAAATACTTGGTAGAAGTGCTTTGAATGAGCATATTAAGATATTATATAATATGAAATATGATGATGATAGCCCTCTTCTCATATGACTATGAAGTTTATATTTATCATACAAATCCCACTCCAGAGAAAACCTCCACGTTCCACCAAGCCTGTGACTGGGAATTGGAAGTGGCAAGGATTCCTGTGCTCCACTATTAGGAAAGTGTGAGAATACATACTGGAGAATCTAGAAAAATGATACCCTAGAAACAGTGTAACAGGTATCTACGATTTCCTATTTAGAAAAGCACAAAGACCCACAATGTTAGTCACAGGTCAAAAAGGATGAGGAAATATTACTGTCTGTTGTGAAGTTCATGAGTGACAGTTATTTAAATATATGATACAATAATGATAAAAGAAATATAGATAGAGATATATATACATACCCTCTCAAAACTAGCCAGTGGTCTTTCAGAAACACCCTATCTCTAAAGTGAGCATTTTGGAAGTATACACATTTAGACAATATGTGAGAGGAAAATTGCAAAGTTGAGGCATGGTACCAGACAAAAAGTCAAATATGAAGCAGGACTGTGGTAACATTGGGATGAAACACATATAACCACAGTAATCAAAAGAACAATCAGGACAGAGCTTAAGATCAGACATAGGAGACCATGTCTGAGCCAGCCAATATTGAAAAAACCAACAAGGATTGATCTAGATGTGTTGAATTTCCAGTTGGAAACAAACCCACAGAGATCCTAAGAATGAAAGTACCACTCCATGGAGATAACATTTCTGCTACATAATAAGTGATGGGCCATAAGATTCAATAACTCTATTAACATAACATCTCAGAACATTTATATTGTGGTCACTGGTATAGGACAGTAAATCCATAGTCTGAAACACAATTCTGGAGTTGGCTTGGCTATAGAGCTGACAACAGTAAAATTGTCAAAATGAAATTTAACCACCCAACCCTGCACAAATGGAAGGAAATAATACAGACCCTGATGAACTATAAAAGGTTCCAGGATGTGGAAATGGAGAGTAGCTTTTACAAATGAATAACACTTAAAATCTTTGGGGAGTCAAGGATAGCCCCAAAGTCCACCAATAAAGCATCTGTAAGCAGGTGAGACTCAGTACAAAGAGAAAGAATGGGAACACCCACCACAGTCAATCCCAGTCAAACCACAAAGAATGGTAAGCTATGATTCCAAGTGGAAGGTAGATGAGATAGTCCAAGATATCTTGGGGGAAGTTTCACTATGCGAGAAAAATCCAATGAAGGGAATGCATATGCACCTCACCTAAAGGAAAGAGAGCTTCCAAGGGAGCCAACAACCCCAAAAGAGATTGCCTTTAATGCAGTGAGAGAAAGAGAAGGTAGGGCCTTCATGACTGTTTGTTCCATATGCAAAAGCTGAAGTGAAGAAGGATTAGGATGAAGAGAGAAGAGAACCCCTGAATGAATATTATATTACAAATAGCTAGTAGGACTTTTCCAACTTGATGAAAAATCACACTCAAGCATCTTAGATATAAACAGATGTGAGTGACTGACTAGCATATGAAGAAGCAAGCAGAAGCCAGTCATTCGTGTACTAGGGAGTCCAAAGAGCTAGCAGGGAAGATGATGTGCAAAAGAGCATAAGTTCAAGGTGAAGAAATTCCAAAGAGCAGCACCCAGAACTGAAAGACAGAAATTTCACGGACATCAAAGATAAACAATTTGACATTGGGGCATAAAACCCACAAAACTGAATGATAGGACTGCAGAGTGAAGCTAGGTGTCTCCTAAATGTACTTAGTGAAAGGACTAACAAACTGACATTAAATTATAATGTATAGTTTTGCAAAGTACAGAAAAATAATAAATCTGAAAAACTGTGAAATTCAACCAAAAATAGAAAGAAAAAACTAATAGAGAAGATTACATGTAGGCACAGTTACAGGTGAAAAGACAATTTCCACAATAGTCATATTCTTCACCAATATCATAACATGAAAGAAAAAATCCATCAACCAAAAGCTTGTGCTTCCTTGCAGACATTGTTGACCCTGAGACCTTGTGACTAGTATTCTACTTATAGCCAAAATTTGAACCTGCACCACACTAACTCTCAAATTCATGTGGACAAAATAGAGTTTAAAAACAGAAACATTACTGATATAACAAGTAAAAACGAAAGTAAACAATTAACACAAGAAATCAAAGTTTGAAGTTGAAACTGATATAGTAATCAAATACTGTAAAACCTTGTAGTCACATGAGAAATGTGTTAAAACTCACGTTCACACACCATCACTAAAATTCCAATCAAGAAAGTGAAAATTGCACTGCACTAATATTGTTGGCACAAAATGTAAGTTGGAAAGTAATCACATGATCAGAACATTACTGCAATGGTGAAAAAGTGAAGAGGTATGAAATGCTTGTGTTGTTGTTGGAAATTTTAGCAATGTTTAGAGGAAACACAGGTCAATATAACTTTGGGTGAGAAAGAGGTAATACCATTTTGAAATTTATTATTTCAATCCATTATTAGCAAATAGGTTTGATTAATATACAAAATGTATAATGACATCTACTTAAATTGATTTCTCAAAATTACCAAAAGATAGCTATCTACAACATAACTGGCCAGATATTATTCTGCATGTTAAAATCAGTGAGTGCACATGAGACACTAAATAGATGCACTGAAGAGCAGGTAATATTATCCACGGAATTTATAAACTGGAAATTACTAAACTATACTGTAAAATTCATCATTCAGAATGTAAGATAAAACACTGTGCATTAAATATTTTGTGCAAAGTATTATTTGCTGTGCTGAGCAATTAAGTTTGAATGCAAAGCAATTTCACTAAGTTCTCACAACTTAAAGTGCAACATTTAAGTCAGGTTGAAAAATATTTAACTTTGCTTCGAGAAAATCTTACACTGCAGAATCATGTTTAATTTTAATCAAATATGTTCAGGTAAATTGTAAAAAAGTAGAACATTCAAAAGTCATAAATGGCAACAAATAGAGCAATAAAAATTTGGTTTTAAAGAACCAACCCATTTTTTATTCTAGACTTGTAAGTAAAAATTAAGTACAATATCACAATCATTCATCCACTCATTTCAATATTATACCTTCTGTAGTGTCATACCAGAATTACAAGTTTCAAATAATCATACCTGCCCAATCAAAAATAACTGCTTTCACTTGGCCTTGGTAGCATCGTGTAGATTTGTATTCTGATCGTGGATAATACGTTTCTCCTTATAAAAAGGAAAATATTATAATGAAATGCTTTAAGTGATATCTACAATTTTTCAACAGATTTTGAAAAATAACAAATACTGCTAGGCATAACAAATGCAAAAAAAACAAAATACACTAAACATCATGGTAATGAAAATAACTGTTATAATCATGCAGTGGAAACACAAAACATTATAAAGTTTATTCCTCTCTTGCTACACATAAAGAATCTCAGATCTAAGTAAAATACAATTCTATAAGGGTATAAGTATGCATAAAAAAAGTACAGAAATGTATACAAAATTATAAAGCAAGGATTGACACACATTTGTAAATATATCAACAGAAAACTAATTTTTTTTAAAAGCACAAAAAATCTATCATACTTGTGATATAATGTTTGGCTTATTTTAAAACTCATAAAGAATAATTAGGGTTAATTATACAGGGTAATACCAAAACAGTTATTCAGTGTATCTGTATCTCAGAATAGCTGGTATATCTACACAAGTTAGTCAGAATTAGCAGCAGTTTTGGAAAATGGGTTCTCATCAATTCATTATTAACAAATAAAGACAAGAAAAATTTCAGCTCATCAAGACAACTTTACTTCCTGCACACAGGCCTGACGTGGCGTAAGGCGTGAGACTTGTAATCTGAGGATCGTGGGTTTGCACCCCCACATCGTGCTAAACATGCTCGCCCTCCCAGCCGTGGGAGAGTATAATGTAACGGTCAATCCCACTATTCATTGGTAAAAGAGCAGCCCAAGAGTTAGCGGTGGGTGGTGATGACTAGCTACCTTCCCTCTAGTCTTACACTGCTAAATTAAGGACGGCTAGCACAGATAGCCCTGAAGTAGCTTTGTGCGAAATTCCAAAACAAACAAACTTCCTGCACAAACAGAAATATCTATAATTTAAGTTAAAGTCAGCTTTTCAAATCCAAACATTTAATCATTTTAAAAGAAATTCAGATTAATAACATACATTTATGGCATTAGTTAAATCACTTCATGAGACTGTAGCTCCAACATTATAATAATTAAAAAAAAACATTTAGATTTGAGATTTGACATCCTAATCTTATACTGGTCATATTTGTAGTTTCAACTTCTTTATTCAAGAACTATAACATAACTAGTTATTTTAAACTCTTGTTTTTCAAACAAGAATCAGTTATACAGTTTTCTATGCTCCACCAAAAACATGTCTTTCTTCCTAGCTCAAACTTTTTAAAAATACTATCATTCTAAATTTTTTTTATGTACATCTTTTCTGAAACAAAAATATCTTTCTTAAGGTTATGATTAAAAAGAAAGTGATTTAAACTGATTAAATTTTTTGGATAGATACAATAATAATAATTTTTTATACACATCTTTTCATATGCATAAATATCTTTCTTAAAATTATGGTTAAAAAGAACTGATTTTAAACTATTTTAAATTTTTTGGATAGATATAAAAATATGAAGACCTGCATCACAATTAGCTTATTTAAGAAGTTCCAGTCTTTTTCAGAGATGAGAGATTGTGAATTCAAAATGTTGAATTCCCTTCTTTCACCTTGCTTTTTGTTCTCTTACTCTAACAAGAAAACTAACTTTGTTCATAATCTCCATGTGCAATACTCTACACTTCTCATTATTGTAACTACCACTTGTAGTTCCTTCCCACTCACTAAGACTATCCAGATTTATCTGCATTAAGGAAAACTTGCTTTCTCAGGAATATTAGCCAATTATCCATCCATTTATCAAAACAACTAGTTAAAGCAGTAAAATGAAAAATACAGTAAATACAGTCTATTTCATAATATACTTAAACAACAGGTATCTGAAATAATTCTAACTGACACTACAATTTCTTTTTTCACTGATGTGGCAAATCTGTGAAACAAATTATTATCTAGAATGGCAGAAGTCTTAACTTTATATTAGTTTATTAAAGAAGTCAGTGAACATTTTGAGGTATAAGACTGGATGTAGTGATTTGTTTTCTACTTGTAAGAAATATGTAACAAAAAACTCTTTGACATGCTGTAATTTATTATTCCACCAATCTATACCTAAAACATTTCTTTGCTATAACACAATGTACGAGTGAGTCTAGAATTCTAAACATATAATTACTACTCAATATATATATATATACACACATTTCCAAATTTTTCATTTTATTCAGTGAAATAGACCACACATAAGCAAATTATCAATGTCTCAAACACGTTTCAACAACATCACCAAAGGAAATTTATCTCTAGTCTTTAAAGGCACTAGAGAACAAATATGAATTACAAAGTCTCTCTTTCTATCAGCTTAACTATTTAACCCTTTACAGAGGCCATGGGTCAAAGGCCATGTTATCGTATTTGTTGACTTGCATTCAAAATTTTATTGAAATGTTACTTTATGAAGTTATGTCTTTAAGTTGGTAATGTATTATAAAGTATATTTCAAATTTTACTATTATACATTATACATCAATTTTTTGCGTATCACTTTGTAGGCTGAATGCAGCACTGGTTCAAATTAAATGTTTCCAATGTCAAAATATGAAGTTTATTTTATATTTGCTGAGATATCACCTATGTACTGAATCAAAAACAATAACCCTGCTTACCTCTGTACATTTTTGAAACCACCCCCCTTATACACACTTCTCTATGTGACATGTGAGTGACCAATCAAAAGTTCAGAATGTACCCTAGTGGCTTTCTCAGCCATTTTAAAGTGCATCAGTGTCACCTCTTTCTCTAGAGACAAATCTTCATGCTGGTAAGTTGAGTCTTTAGTCTCTTTGAAATTTCATAATATATTAGACCCAAATATGGCTTAGTTACTAACCTGGATAAATTATAATTGAATTCTATTTTACTGATGTAGTAATTTATAAATTTTTGGTTATTCAAATGTATACATAAAACCTAAAAACAAAATATTTCATTTTTACATCCTCCATGTAGATTCAATAACATTAGTGCACATACTCTGAGTCATTGCAATTCCATAATGTTAGCTAGATTAGGCTAAGAGATTAATATAATAAAAATAATATATATATTAATGTATAATGTTGTGAGATTTAAGCTATTTAGTCTAAACATTTATGTTTTCATGTTATAATCTTTAGTCATTCTAGAACTTAAAAGCGTAATTTATATTTATTTCTGAATTTTTTAATCTGGTTACAAGATTGGTCAAATTGCCAAACCCATAATGAAAGTTGTCAGTAAAAGTAACAAATATCTTTGAATAGGCAACATGCAAAAAGAAAAATGGCATAGGAAAACTGCTTGACAAACCTCAAGACTTAATAATAATAGTAATATTTATATAATGTCTGGCATATAAAAGCAATGTAATGTTTACTGATACTCTACCAAATTTTGTTGACATATGTTTACTAATTTAAATGTTGTAGCAAGAAAACTGTAACAAGCACAAAACAGTTACATTAAGTCAGTCAAATATTATTGCAGTAACTCTTTCCTAAATGCATTTCAATAAGTTTTTATATTCCTCCCAAAACTGTACATGGTACATGCTTTGAGAACTCAGCACAGTTTTATAGAAAGCTACAATATTATCCTTTAGCCTAAAATTATTTTTTTATACTGAACATATATTTTTTTACATGTACTTAACTCCATGCACATGTATAGCTATTCTTGTTCAGTGCTATCTCTATATGAATATATTTTTTGAGTAGTACAAGGACTGAACTCCCACATACCCCATGATGAATGTGATTCAGTGCATTTTGTATGTAAATAATGATCCAACAACCCTTCATCAACAGGTTTGTGACACACCCTCCTGATATGTCACCCACTCTAATCGATTCTACTGAACTAACACTTCAAAATTAGACAGAAAATGAAACACCAGATTTTAGTGGGAAGAAAGAGGTGAAAGGAGGAAAATATATTTTCAGTGCAAGAAAATAATAACTTTTGTCACAGTATCTTACCTCTACTTATGCATATAGCTAGAGTCCCACACTGAATAGATGAAAAGGTCAGTGCAAAAGATAAAAAGAAGTATCCTTCAAAAGCATTTGGAAAACATCCATGAAGTCTAATACCTGTTAGGAGAGGAACATGCTTTAGAGACTTCACTACTTCTCTACTAGTAAACTCTGCATCCATTGTGGAAATAAGTGTCACATACACTAGAAGAAAATGAGAGGAGCACAACCAAAAGAGAAAAACCTGATGAGTTTAAATCTGAACAACACTACACCAAAATATCAATCCCTGTAAAGAAAGACTCAAAAAGAACTATCTGGTAACTGGACATAAGGAACACTACAATGGATGTGCTCCAAAATGTACAGTAGTTAGGGTATGGCAGGTTGTATGTAACCAGTAAGTTCCAGTTTAAAACTAAACAGCAATCAAGAACACAACTTCCAAGCCAAAGTAGGAGGAAGAGCCATAAAACAGGGCTCATGTGTGCAAATCAAATACATCTGGGAACCAAACATCCAAATGATGGCATAAGAGAATGTACCAGTGTCATCAAACTAAACTCAATCAGAATGACCTCACTGCCAACATCAGCCTCAGGTAGCAAAAACTCTCTTGAGGTGGGGCATGAGAGAGAGAACCTTCACCCCAACATGATTGTCCAGATAGTACTGCACACTTGCATGTAACAAATCTCTGGGACCCACTGCATAGAAGTGGAGGTGATGAGGCAAGATAACTAAACTGAAGAACAAACAGCCAATTTATGTAAGTAATTATAAATATTGGTCCAGCTCTAACCAAAAACCACTCACTGGAACAAGAATCCAAGTGATGGTAGTTCAAGGGATTCCAATCAAATGGGTGAACTGTAATGTGATGGATCTACTCCAAATCTACATCATTCCTCTGTACAGAGCTGCACAGAAGCTGGAGGTCCCATCCCACAGTAATGAATTTCTACTGTAAAAGACAGACAATCTTATCCTCCTGGTAGAATCACACAGAAGCTGGATGCAACATTAACCTCCAAGACATACAGAACAGAAGTGGAGTACCTATGTGTGAAATATGTACATCACTTCCTAGGTAAGGCTACACAGTAGTGGTTTGCCTCTATAAAAGAAATGCAACCTCACCCTTATAATAAAACTGCACAGAAACTAGGCACAACATCAATCTACAAGACCCACAATACAGTGGTAGAGCACATAAATGGAAGACTGAACACCATCAGCACCAAGAGAATACCACTGCCCTACTCTCTACTGAATGTAAGTGATCACATTCCAGATGACTCATCCATGATCCATCACTCCAGCAACTCAGAACAAAAAATGGCAAGGAATCCCATGTTCTACAAAATGAGGTGGACAATCTGAAGGAATGCCAATCCCAAATTTCATGTAACAGGTGACCATGAAAAACCCTATTTTGAAAAGCTGACTGTTCCTGATTTATTCAATCAGAGATATGGCAAGAATGGGCAGTTATCTCCTTATGCTTTACTCATACAAGTCCATGGGTCAACAAAGTCCAGAAATGACATGCTTAAGAAGCAAATATATAACGAGAAAAACCTAGCAATTTGTGGAACACCCCATCTCTAAATCATGCATTACTGGTATAATTTCATGAGACCAATGAAATGTTGGATGTGCAATGTAGGCTTGAGAAACAGAAAGCAAACCTAGACAGAAAATGCTCACCACTGAGCTGGATCCTAAAGTAAATAGGACATGTCACTGGAAGAAAAATATAGAGAAAGAATGATTTATCAAGTCACAGCCTTACCAAAGTTTAACAGATGGTGACAGGTGGAAGGCAGCAACCCAACAAGGAATAAACAGCCACCCAATGAAGATAGAGGATGAAAAACATACGTGGTGTAGCCCACATGCCTGACTGAAGAAGTTCCTCAAATGGACAAAAGAGGTGAGATGCCAGGGAAAAGCTAAGGTGCTTTGCATGATGTGACTAAACCTGAAACAGATTTTTGGAAAAAGGAGTCAAGAAGGAATACTCTAAATGAATCAATTGTAAATCCATTTGTAAGGGTAAAAAGAGAAAAGTCACATATAAAGGATTACTGCCAGGATATGAAAAGGTGAAGAGACAGGAACAGGAAACAATGTAACAACAAAAAGCCTAAATGTCTCTTTGAATCAGACTGCTCTTGAAGATGTAAAATGGATGGAAGTGAAATTGCCACCATAAGCCACCAAAGTTTCAGGTAGGAAATATCAAGCTGGATAAAAGAGAATATATATGGCATAGATAAGAGTAGATGAAACTTCAATTGCACAAACATCAGACCAATGATACCCAATCACTGAACAGCCAGGTAAGGAAATTCTTAATATGAGGAACCATAGACTGACAAGGGATAAAACTCCAACTGAAAGACCAATGACAAAAGACAATCCACTGATGCTGATAAATCTCAAGAGAGGAAAGTCGAATAGTATGAACTAAAAGAGAGATGGTGACAAACCTACCCAATCTAGAACATCTTATGACAAATCTAATAAATGCCAGGAGTGAAGTTGGACAGCATGAAAGGTTGGATGTAGGATTGGTGACTGAGATTGACAAAATACAAATGGAGTGAGAAGAGGAAATGGGAGTGTTGTCTGGAGATATACAATACAAAGAAACCATGCTTTACCAGCCAGTAAGAAACAATTAAATGGGCCTGACATAAAGTATCAAGAATGACTGAAATAACCAGTGAAGGAGTCAGATGGAAGGATAGTGATACCAGTTGGTCCTGTCTTAACTGAAAGCATCTATATTCAAGGCCTGAACATGAGAAACCAGATACCATAAAAGAGGGGACTTGTTGACAAAAGCATATAGGTGAGAATAACCTAACAATAGCATAGCCACCCGGAACCCTAACAGTCAAGATACCACTTCAAGGACTAAAATTTAACGGGTCTGGTAAGGTGATCTGCCATGAGGTTGAAAGCATACATAACATGACACAAAAGGAGATGATTTTGTTTTGTGTGAACCCAAGATAATAAAATATTAGGTAAGCAAAAAAAAAGAGAATCCAATCAACATGAGCTGCTTCTGTCAGTAGCAGATGTACTTGTTCAAAAGACTCAAGTTCAGAATGAACTAACAGGAACTCGTTGCCGATATACTGGTTAAACACAACTCTCAGGTATACAGAAGTTCACTAAAGGCTTTAACCATTCGACAAGTGCAAAAACATGACTGAATAGTAAGGTACAAAACAAACACACAACCCACAGTGAACAAATCAAAGATAGTGTCTGGACTGATTAGAAATATGGAGATAAGCTTTTGAGACATCTATCTTAGTCCTACACAGTTCTGGAGAAAAGCTCACATTAGTGAGGGAAATAACTCCATGATAAGGCAAGGGAAGTTTCAAAAATTTGTTGAAGAAGGATAGTCATTCACAGAATACCAGTCTTCAGTTTTCTTAGAGATGGAATAAAAAGCTGAGAAAGGCTGGTTCATAAGCTCAAAAGCTTTCTGTGATAAAAATATTCTTTTTAGCCTCAAACAGATATGGACTTCTAGAGTCACACAACTGTAAAAAGAATATTAAAACAGGAAACATGAGTGCAGGGAAAGAAATATTGGTGGAAAGATATTCTCACAAAATTTGGATCCCATAAAAATTGGTAGTGAATTCCCTCTAAAGGGGAACAAATTTGGCCAAATGCACACTAATGATCCAGAAACTAACTGACAGTTATCAGAACTAATGAAGACAATAAATCTGACATCAAGAAACATGAAAAAATGTGGTAAGAACTGGTAAAACATGGGCAAATGCAGGAAGAGAAATGGTTATCAGAGAGGGAATGGTTTATGAGACAAACAAGCAACCAAATAAGACTATCTACCCTACCATACCTACTTTAACAGAGCAAGACTAGAGGGAAGGAAACTATTTGTCACCACCCATTGCCAATTTATGGGCTACTCTTTTATTAACAAATAGTAGAATTGGCAATCACATTAATAATGGCACCATGCTTGAAAAATCTAGCATGTTTAATGAAATGAGGTTTCAAACCAGCAACCCTCAGATTGCAAGTCAAGTGTCCTAATTACCAGACATGTCAGGCCCTTCTGATAGGTATTTACCTTCTCTCAAACAAAACCTTTTCTCAACTTTTGCTGCACTCTATATGCACAGTTGTTGCTCACTGCTAGTCTTGATGCTCTAACCTACCCCCAGATAATTTTACATGGTATAACTGCAGTGTAGCATGTAAATAAACTAGCAACAACCTTCCATCAATAGGAGTGACATACCCTCCAAGTGAAGCCAATACCATCTTTACTGTAGAATAATAACATTACTTTTAGATTAGCATAAAACACACACTGGAAGTGAGAAGGACTGGTGGGAAGTGTAAAAGGAGGTATATTTTGCAAATCCACTTTCAGTGTAGGAAAATGTTAACTTTTGATGTGATAATTTACAACTGCTCACATAATTGGAATCCCACATTGCAGTAGTGAAGGGACTGGTACAAAAATTACCAAGGTAATCACTCTTTGGAAGGTGCTCAAAAAAAAAGCATGAAGTGTGATACCCCAATACAAAGTTGCAACCATGGGAGACTGTGTCTCATCTGTACCCAGAATTCTTTGATTGCTGTAAAGCATGCACTGTTAAACTGGATGGAAAAAAAACATGCATTCAATCCATAATTAGATGCACCAGAAGCTATAAAGTGGCTAGAGTGCATCAGATCATAGTTGGTGATCAACTCTAGTCCAAAATAAGGAGACACTGAGAATTTGATTTCATCAGGATGGGGAATAACAAAACAGCTCCAGTTCTAACAATCCAGATAGAGTAAACTTGTGCATACCCAATACACAACCGACACTAGACTTCCTGGGAACTAAACATTTAGATATGTAAGGAAGGGAGCATACAAGCATGGTGGTTCAACTCCAGTTCAAAACCAGACAACATCAGGGATTTATCATCTGATCCACAGTAGCAAAAGAGTCCCTAACAGCTACATGTATGAGGACTTACTTTGTCTGGTTAGGTACCAATCCAACACAGACAGTCTATGAACAGACATTCAGATAGCAGAAGGATGAGGGAAGACCATCTGGATGAATGAAATTCAATTGATGGATTTATTCAGTCTGTGGTAGAAGGAGAGTATTCACCACCTAAATTAACAGATCACCACACTTTGCTCTTGCCCGAGTGGAATGGGTTACATTCAGGATGAAGTCTCCATGATATACCACCCTAGCAGCTAGTAAATAAGTGGCAAGGATTCCCAAATTACACTGGAAGAGAGAAAAGGGAACAAAGTGGTGGGAAGTCTGAAAGAGCACAACACCACAAGATAGTGCAACAGGTGATGATGCAAGCCCTACTTTAAAAGCAGGTGATTCCAGTGTATTCAAAAAGGACCATATGAATGGACAGTGATTCAACACCACTCATAATACTCCATGGATTGGTATGGTCTTGTGCAGGTTAATTAAGAAGCAAGATACCACAAGGCAATCTTCAATGATCTGTTAGCATACTCTATCTTTTTTGTGAATGTTATGGACATATGCAACCATATGGTGCAGATTTACATTTAAATATGCCTGACAGACACCACTCACCACAGAGCAATATCCACAAAAGGAGAAAGGACCACTGAAAAGGTAATAAATAAAAAGAATAATATTCTCTTTCAGAGTCAAAATGAAGTAAGAAGAATGGTGATGGGCAGCAAGAGACAACCAGATGAGGAGTAAATGGCAAAAATTATGTAGGTAGTGAGCTAATTTTTTGTGATGTAAGGTCCACATGCCAGTCTAAATAATCTCTTCTAATAAACAATGGAGATGAACAGCCAGAATAAAATGTGAAGTGACATATCTGGTTGGAAGAAATGTGGAAAATATGACGAGGATCCTCAGATAACAACATAAAAGCAAGACAAATAACTGGTGAATCAATCTGGTAAGGGTGATAAGAGAAAGATCATAGGAAGAGAAAATAGTTCATGGTATAAAAAGACAGGAATGGTATCCACAAAGGAAGCATCATGAGCAACATATCAATGCAATGGATGAAGAAGACAATCAGAGTCGGAATGGTGATGTTTCCTTCCTGTGCTGCTGACATCATGAAGAAAAATCTACGATCAAGATAAAGTAGAACATAGATGTGAATATAAAGAATATAAGAAACATTGACAGCAAATAAAATGGACAAACGATGACTATATGTGAAGAAGAAAAAGAAATATGTCTTGAGGGAGAAGTGGTACAATGAGCAGTGAGCAGAGCCTCAAAGGAAGGAAGGGTAGTGACATAAAAAGCCACACTGAAATTGTAATTAGTTAGGGGGATCAGACAAGACTAAAAATCAAGCAAAAAGTAGCAGAATAGAAGGGAAAGGATGGGAGGGGAAAAATGTAATGGGAGCAGGAAAAAGCAAAAGGCTGCCCAAAGCCCATGATCTGTTGCAATGCTATTGGTGGATAGTTTTTGCACGTTAATTTGGTATTAAGTAAAAATAGGTGGAAACACATATATAAGGCAACACAAATCTAGAAAAAGATATGTGAAAAGAGGTAAAGTATTACATCAGAACACATTGCTCTCATCACTAAATATAAAAATGATGATACATTAACACTCTCATTTCCATTAACATTCTGTAATGCCTCAAACATAACTCCACTCACTCTTCTTTTCTTCAAGAGGAAACATAATTCTCATATGATAACACAGGTATCATACTAGTAGCCCTCTTCTGAGCCTCTTCCAACTTTCCAATGTCTTTACTGGGGTAAAGAATCCAAGACTGAATACAGTAATCAAACTACAGCCTAACCAACGATCTATATAATGGCATTAACATCTTTTTAGATATGTATTCAATATTTCTGTTAATACAACCTGAAATCCTATTTTCTCTGCCATTAACAACAACACAAAGATGGTTTAAAAGACTGATGAACCAGCATTCTCGAAAAGAATAGCAATATTAGCAAATTTCCACTTTTCTAGCATCTGGCCATTATTCATGGACTTTGAAAAAATAATAACATTTAGCTCACATGTCAAATTCTCAACTTCTTTCAAAACAGTTGGGTCAATATTACCTGGCTTTATACTTTTCTAATCTTCACAATGTTTCCTTAAGTTCATGATTAATTTGATCATCTTGTTCAAACTTGTCTCCATCTGCAAGTGTTCAGATCTAGGGTTACTGCATAAATCTTCATTAGAAAAAATATTGGAGAGCAGTATTCAATATTTCAGCTATTCCATAATCATCTGATATACAACTTCTAATATCATCCTTCAAAGGTTCTGTTACCATTTTAACACTTTGCTAACACTTAAAATAATTGAAGTAATCCATACTATATAGTTTTACATTTTCAACAATTTGTTTTTCATACACTGTTTCATACAGTGTTTCAAATTTTGAGAATTTCCTATATTTGACCAGTATCTATACAATTCACAGTATATAATTCTTGTCTCATCTCTTTAAAAAAAAATTTTTCTTAAATTGTGAACCAAATCTTGTTATTCCTCATCTCCACGTGCAGACAAAACAAAATTTAATTGACCAATGATTACTTGTACCAGATGTTCCCAAACTTCTACCTTATCAACCATTTCTTTATAAAAAATTGAGAAAAGTTGAATAAACATAAAGTAGCTTTCCTCTTAGCAGGTTCCCTAATCAATTATTGAAATAAACATCCTAAACAATGTCTAAAAACCTATCTCTCTCATGATTTGACTTTAATATTTCCCAATCTATATACCTGAAATTAAAACTTCTTGTAATTATAACCTCATTAACAGTTGAATAATATTTTTCTATAGTTTCTCATTAATTTCACCAGTTTCATCAAGTGTTTTGTAACAAATTCTCCCCTTATAACCACTAACATAAACCAAATAAATTCAACCCATTGTTAGTTTTGTAAATATATTCAACTTCAACAGGATGTAACTCACTTCTTACATATAAAATCACTTCCTCCTCCTTTCCTTCTTCTACTCCTTCCTGATTAAACAACCTATAACTCTGTAGTTCAAAGAAACTTCTTTTATAATAAATATCTAAAGTTAACCAGGTTTCAGTTATTCACATTATATCAAAATCTTTTGTTCTGACCAGTGCCATAAAGTAAATCATTTTATATCTTATCCTTCTAACATTACAATAATAATAGTTTAGCCTACCATTAAAATTAACTCTGTATCCTTTTCTCACTCTAAACCTCTCTCTGTATCTTTTTCTCATTATTCTGTCCCTCCATACTGTTTAATCCTAGTTTAAGATTTGCCTTTATGGTTGAATTAATAGTCCTTACAAACAAGCTAAGCTAGCTCCTTCCCTATTTAAATGTAAACATTCCATTCCATTAAGTTCTCTTTTCCATTTGAACTGATCCCATATATCCAACTAGCCACTTACTCTTCCTTATATGTTAACCTAAGCCTAGTCCTCTTCCATAGTGACACTTCTAATTTCATCCCCATAGTTAACTCTTGGCAGTATCTCTAACAGAATTAACTTACTATGGTTCTTTCTTTGAATGTATTCATTAAAGCATTATACTTAACAATTAGCTCCTATCTCCTTAACCCTTACATGCTCTGTCAGTTCTATCCTCTACTCCTGTTCCTTGATAGCATAATCTATCCTTTTTTTTTCTTAGACTGTCTATCCATGTGATGTACTGGAGAATCTCATATAACAATAACATCCGAAGTTGTATTTTTCTTTCCAATCCCTATCAAACCCCTTTGTCATCCTTACATCAAATTTATCATCTTCACAAAATAAAGGCTGAAATCTGTTCTTTACCCAAGTTTACTCTTTATAATTAAATCTATCACCACCAACTCTATTATTACTGCTTCCAACTTCCCAAAAGATTCCACCAGTCCTTGAATCGCTTGCATACAAAACATTAATTTTGTCTTTTCAGTCCTGCTTCCACTGCCTGCAATTTTCCATTTCCTTCTTCAAACACTTCTACCCTATTTAAAACAACCTCCAATTTCTTTTTCAAACAACAAAAATAATTTCACTCTTTATTTATTTGAGATTTATATATATTTTAGATAGAACTAAGTACATTTTGCAAGAGAAAAATGTTAATACAATGGAGAAAAAAAAAGTTACAGATTTTTGCAAGATTCTTGCAAAATCCTTCTACTCTATGTTTGAAAAGAGCAAATAATAATCATAATAGTTTACAAATAAATTAGTTTCAGGAAATAAAGATGAGACAGAAAGCTTAAGATTTTGGAAATGTTTTCCATATAATATTCAAGACTTAAAAGTAATTTCATTCATTATTCATTTGGGTTATAAAATTAGAAGACCAAAAATATAAATACGAATAATAGGACAATATATTTTCACTGCAAGTTCTGAAAAAGCAGTAGCTTGTTCTTCAATAATAAACTTGTTAAATGTCCTGCAGACAATATGGGCTGAGAGTACTCTTTAAATTGTATAGAACAATTAAATATGTATAGCCACAATTAAAACAAATTAGCTTTTGGACAAGTAGACATGTAAGAGCTATATTTACTTATTTAATCATTTATTTTAGCTGAAAGAAAATAAATAGTCTCAACTATTTTAATGTTGAATTAGCCTGTAGATGATATGTACTATAAGTAATCTTTAAAACTATAGATAAAATGGATTTAGTTTCAGTCAAATGTACTTGTAAGAGCTACATTTAATTATGTACTGATGTTCTGATAATTTGTTTTAGTTATAAACAGTGTATAATCTCATCAGCTGAATAGTTTTCAATCATACTGATTTTTTATATTCATGAACAAGGCGAAATTCTCGTTAATATGCAAAGTTTTTAAAGTTTTACAATCTAAACTGCGAACCTTTCAACTTGTAACAAATAATTTATTCATACTCTAAAAGATAAATATATTGATTTTAAATATCAATTCAAATGTGACAAAAGTAGAAAAAAAAATATTAATTTCAAAAATGAATCTTTTCAGTCCAATTTTTTTGCTTAACCTGATGAGTATCAACTTGTTAATGTTCTTTTGACAAGCATAATTATACAGTGTAAATACATTTACTACATTAAAATATTTCCATTTTTGTATATGGCATTTTACAACCATACTAAATACTGGAACATTTTATCATTCAGATGAATTACTGATTTTTGACAGTTTTTCCACATTTCAAGAAATTTTCACACCCAAACCTCTGATTCTTATATCAGCTTGAATTTGAAATTCCAAATAACTTCAAAATTTCAGTGATTAAATAATTTTAAATTGTTACCCTTATAACGAAGTTCGTTAATAATAATAGTTTAAAAATTATTTTTTTATGCAATGTAATCTTCTGCTTAGTCTGACAGCGATAGGATTTAGACTTGGGTTAATTAATATTAAAAATAGTTCAGTAATCAAACCTCACACATAAATTGAATTTAAAAAAAAAAAATTTAATTAGGGATATATCCGAACTCTAGATCGAGTGACCCAAATTTTAAGAACAGACCTAGAAACAGCTACCTAATTTCAGATTATAATAATAAAATTATAAGACCTTTACTTTTGTATTTTAATATTAAATTATTTTTAAGGTATTCAACAAGTATTAATTTTAATTACCATAAATCAGTTTACACAACTCTTCCTATGATATTTGGGTTATAACAATTTTTATACCCAGGAAGGTCAAGTATATCGAGACCTCTTCCTCCAATTTACACAACCGTAAAATAAGTTTGTTTTGAATTTCACGCAAAGCTACACAAGGGCTATCTGCGCTAGCCGTCCTTAATCTAGCAATGTAAGATTAGAGGAAAGGCAGCTAGTCATCACCACCCATCGCCAACTCTTGGTCTACTATTTTACCAACGAATAGTGGAATTGATTGTAATATTATAATGCCCCTACGGTTGAAAAGGCGAGCATATTTGGTGTGAAGGGAATTTTAAACCGCGACCCTTAAATCTCAAACAGCTGGCCATACCGGTAACAGTAAAATAAGAATAACCTTTTCAATTAAAATGTTATTATTCCTATTGCAGGTATTGAGATAATAAGTTCGAGCTTGTAACATTATATCTAGTGTTAATATTTGTATTTATAACAGAATTTAAATTCAGAACTTAACTTTGCAAGTTATGTATTTACCTGATATAGTACCTGAGCCTTGCATAATATTACGATTTCCAAGAGAAACTACTCCAGACGAGATGTTTCGAAGTTTATTTTGCACTAAAGTGGGGCTCAAAAAACCACGTCTGGACTGAGAAAATAAAGTATACCAGAAATGTATATTCATTTCGATCGCTTCACTTAACTTCGAGACAGAATGAGTGCATAAACAACTTCTCGTCACTCCTCTTTTCTAGCTACATGCGTACTTCTCATGAAAGAGAGTGGGTATGATTTATCAGAGAGTTAATCTATTAAATTGTAATAAATTAATTTTCTCTATATATAATTTAACGAGATTCATTATATTCGATGTAAAGGCTGAATATATTATATATATACTAAATGTATTTTTTCTACATATGAAATTTAACTGTTTTATCGAATATGGGGCCCGGCATGGCCTAACGCGTTAAGGCGTGCGCTTCGTAATCTGAGAGTCGCGGGTTCGCGCCCGAGTCGCGCCAAACATGCTCGCCCTCCCAGCCATGGGGGCGTTATAATGTAACGGTAAATCCCACTATTCGTTGGCAAAAGAGTAGCCCAAGAGTTAGCGGTGGGTGGTGATGACTAGCTGCCTTCCCTCTAGTCTTACACTGCTAAATTAAGGACGGCTAGCACAGATAGCCCTCGAGTAGCTTTGTGCGAAATTCCAAAACAAACAAACAAAACAATTATTGAATATATTGAATTTTGTTTTTCCGTGTAAAATTTAGCGAGGTATAAATGAAATTTTAATGGAGTAATTATATTTATTTTATCTTGGTTTAATAATAACGTTTATAAAAAATCGGGAAAATGAATATATATAGGTATATCAAGGTTTACTAATCAAATACATGAGATTTTATGTGTGTTTTATCTCGTCTGTGGTAATAGCTACAAATTTCTTCTTACGAGCCCCCCAGTAGCACAGCTATAAATCAGCAGACTTACAACACTAGAATAGGCGTTTCAATACCCGTTGTGGGCAAAGCACAGATAGCCTATTGTGTAGCTTTGTGCTTGATCACAAATAACAGCAAACCCTTTTACAAAACTAAACACATACTTTAAAACAGGATCGATGAAAGGATATGTTCTGACTAGTTTTATCATGGAATTAAGTGAAACTCATGAAATGATCTTAAATTTTTGGCATAGTTCTTGTATTTATCACTACAGACATGATATTTTAAATCCCACTTCTATGCTAAATAAACTTCGAAATATCATCTAGGAACACATCATCTCCCAGAAATTGATTGCATATATTAGATATATTTAATCTGTGTATATTATAATGGGATTCAACACTTTTATTAAATAAATTAAATTTTGTGATATATATATATATATTTATATTCATATAAAAATACGCATAATAGTGGGGATATTTTGAAGTGTATGTGTGTTATAACAAAGACAGTCAATCCTTTATTGCATTTCATCATCAGTAGTTCAAACTTACGAATAGTTTCCGACAGTCTAGAAGCTTTGTCATAAATAAAAGTACAACCTTTTAATACTATGGACGGCACTTTTGAGCTTGATTTCAAATGACACAATTGATTGAGAATGGTTCTTGAAAGGGGTTCCACCCAGGAGGTAAATGAAATCAGAATCAGGGTAAATAAGAATGATACAATGAATAAGTATCATCAATTATACAACATATTCAACACCAAAAAGGTCATAGTTACTGTTATTTATTCCAGTCGTAGTTGTTATGAAAACTTATAAAGGTGACTGATAATTGAAAAGGTTGAGAAGCACTGCTCTATGTAACAGCTGGATAAACTGATATAAATCTCACTCAAGGAACATATTTCGAGCTAGCCTTTACCTCGCAATTATCCGATTATGAGTCCAAAATATAAAGCTACTGAGCCACATTGACCCTTAAATCTTTATGTAAAATATGCAGACATGTAATATACGCATATTGAATTATTTTGTTTGTTTGGAATTAACATAAAGCTACATAATGACTTCTATGTGCTCTACCCGCCACAGGTCGAAAAAACGAAAACAGGTTTCTCGCGCTGTGAATCCGCAAACATCTCGTTGTGCCAATAGAGAACTGCGTATTGAATGGAATCATTATAAAATTGCTTTCTCAAACTAATAAAAATTTATTTTAAACACTGACGGTGATATCTCCTGAAATATCATAATCACTGTATAAAAAAATGTAAACGTTATTAGGATAACATCCACTACTACTGAGACATGTGAAAAACATATTAAATTTATTACTTAAAAGTTTTTTTTTTTGAAGTTAATCACAAATACACATAATGGACTATTTGTGCTCCGCCCATCGTGGGTCATTAAATAAGGTTTCTGGTGTTCTACATCCACAGATATACCACTGTGCCACTATAAAAATAATGACAGAATTAGTTAGATATTCAATAGTATATAGAATCAAGTTAAGAATGAACTGAGAAAAGTTTATTTTATATATTTATTAATAGTGTTGAAAATATTTGTAAACCTCAATAAAACAACAAAAAGCAACCTTACTGTGTGTTTTCTTATAGCAAAGACCCACCGAGGTACGTGGTATGTGCAATAAAATGAATCAAATCCCTTGATTACAGTATTATAAATCCGAAGACTTAGCGCTCTCCTACAGGGCGACAGCAACATTACTAAGCGCAAATAAATATATTGAAAAATCAAACTATACATTGTTTTTATGAATTTTATTTCTGCTTTAAAATGGTGCCTTATATTTTATGTTTTCTTTCTTTCTTTCCAGCGGCTCAACAGTAATTATGAAGGTTTACGACGCTAAAAACTGACTTTCGATACCAGTGTTGGGCACGGCATAAATAACTTGTGATGTAACCTTGTGTGCTAACTATCAAATAAACAATTAATGTTTTATGTATATTTATTTATTTGTTATCATTAGCACATAATTTGGATTGATTCCCAAACATTCATTTTATGACCTTTTAAACTTTTCGCTGAGCCACCATAGCCTTAATAAATTGGATACACACTTCTATAAAATAACAACAAAGTCAGTTAAATAGCAATGTTATATTTTGATTGAAACAAAATTTGAAGTGAAACTTTGCATATGTCATTCAATTTCTTCAAGATAAATGTATTGCAACTGTTACACAGTATAATAGCTCTAACAGAAAAAATAATGTATCTAAGAAAACACAGATGTATATTTACACTGACTTTTAATGCTACCATATTTCAAGATAACAACACCAATCAATCCAGGAAATATTTCCAAAAAGATAACTTATTGAAACCTTAAATTAAGTTGAATTTATTAAATTTTGAAAACCTGTATTTTCTCTTCTTCCTCTACGCCACAACAGCAAATAAGCAACTGTCAGGTCATCCCTTAAGTAATGTCCAATTTTAGATTCTGAAAAAGAAAAAGGATTTCAAACGTTTTTAATGTTATTTAATCAATAATGTATGTTCCATTATTATTAATTACTTCCTGTCAACGATTTACAAGCTTCTGAATGCCACTTCTTTAAAATTATTGGCGTTTTGAGGAAAAGAATGTAGAGAGGGTAGTTTTTACATTTTCATGTGTTCCAAGTTCTTTTCCATCAAGATAATTTTGCAAACTTAGGAACAGATGATAATCAGATGGGACAAGGTTTGGAGAATAAGGAGAATGTGGAAGTGTTTCCTAGTCTAGCTCTTCAA
This sequence comes from Carcinoscorpius rotundicauda, assembly GCA_011833715.1. Taxonomy (NCBI): domain Eukaryota; kingdom Metazoa; phylum Arthropoda; class Merostomata; order Xiphosura; family Limulidae; genus Carcinoscorpius; species Carcinoscorpius rotundicauda. The sequence continues at coordinate 59,088,296 of CM022395.1, forward strand.
TCTCTGCAGATGTGATCCTCACTGTATGGGGCCGTCAATTATCCTGGTGTAATACAACATCTTTACTATTGATCAAAAAAGGCCCTTTTTCTTTCAGTGCAACATTCAAGCGCTCTAACTGTTGACGATAGGAGTCTGATGCAATCGTTACATTAAGTGGCAGCAACTCAAAGTGGATTACACCAACAATATCTCACCAAACGTATTAACAACACTTTCCTAGGGTGGAGGTCCATTTTAGGCCAGTTTGCCTGCGCTGTGACCCTTAATATTTTTATAAATTATTCCTTTTTCATCTGGAATCACTAAATTCACCAAAAAAGGTAAATTAAGCTCACGAGAGTGCAGAAAAGTACAAATGTCTACTCTTGCTCTAAGACTAGCTTATGTCAAATCATAGGAGGCCCATTTTCCACGTTGTGATACCTTTCTAAGCTGTTACAGATAACGGTGAACCGTCTAATGGGTTAAACTCAGGTTTTGTGATAGTTCTTTAACTGTTACAGCACAGTCTTCATCAAATGCAGCCAGCAGCAAGTCATAATTATATTCAAAAGGACGATCTGAACGTGGCGCATCACGTAAGCTATAATCACCTAATCTGAACTTCTGAAACCACCTTCGACATTTTCTTTCATTGAAAGACTCCACACCATAAACATGTTTCGTGTAGTTTCTGCTGTACTATTGCCTTTTTTAAACTCATAAAGCATTATATGCCTAATGTGCTCCTCAGACACATCCATCTTCATAAGGGTTTATTTGATTAATTATTTGAAATAGTGGAGTTGGGTTAGGTTCTTTAATTTCTATGAATATTTGCATATATGTCCTACAACACATTTTAGTCATTAAGGCCTTCTACAAAGACAGAAATGATTATGCATTTTCTGTATTAAATTTTGGACATTACTTATGGTAAGACCTGATACATCCTTTTTGTTCATTTTTCATTCTTTTTTTAACCTATAAAAATTTAAATATATTTAACTAGACTACCTGAAATAAAATATTGTTCACGTGTATTATTTTATTTTTAACTAATAAAAATGTTGTGGTTCTGAACAATAACATTTTCTTCATTACTAATCTACAAACTAGGCTGCTCCAAAAATTATGAAACAGTTTTTTTTTTAAACATGATTGTTTTTCAAACACATTAGAAATAGAATTAAAATTAGAGTGTATTTTCGGAACGCTACTTATTCATATTATACAATTACTGAGTGAAGTCAATGATAATATATCACTACAGATTACAACTTGTAAAATGTATACAGATTCGAGATAGTCAAAGTGAGGTCTAACTAATTTAACGTGTTTGAAAAATTAACCTTTGGTGGAAAAAAAGATACTTGATATCGAGAATTCTCTACTTCCCAGCATTGGCATTAGCACATTCTCTGAATCTGCAAGACATATTTCACATTAGATATTTTACGACTTTATGGAGGATTATGTTCATTTCTCGCAAACATCATCAGGCGAGTTACGACATTAATATATACAGTTTCCTGAGATGTCCCCGAAATAATTTATGAAATTCACAGAAGGTCTTGTTGTTGGTCAGTTTATGATCTCTACGATTTCTTTTTGAATTGAGACATATTAATTTTGTTTCACTTGAAAAATCTGATATCATTATGATTTCTGTTGCTGTCCTCACCTCACGTAGATCTTATTTCTTTCTGCCTTAGTAGCCAGAAGACATACAACAGAACTTTAAGTCGATCAAGCAATTGTGTTTTGTCCCCAGTGGAATATCGATAAGTTAATGAATTACATGGCTAAAATCCCGGATTTGATTTCCCGCAGTGGATACAACTGATAACCCATTCTGCACTTTTGTTTTCCTATAAATGTTCTTTTTATTCCCTATTTAAAATTTCTTCAATCTATTTTTCATTATAGATACAAGTTTCTGTCGGAAATCAGGATACCTAAATACTACAATTAAAGCTATTCGTTTATCTTCAAATATACTAAGCTTTAATCCGTGATGACGAAAATTTCTTCAATCTATTTTTCATTATAGATACAAGTTTCTGTCGGAAATCAGGATACCTAAATACTACAATTAAAGCTATTCGTTTATCTTCAAATATACTAAGCTTTAATCCGTGATGACGAAAAAACCCACTTGTAAAGAAAATTATATATGAAAAACGGCTAGTATACTAGTATGGACAGAGAAAGTACAATGTAGAGGAGTGAACAACGTTTCGACTTTCTTCGGTCATCGTCGGGTTCACGTTGTTCGCTCCTCTACATAATGCTTTTTCTACCCATACCAACCGTTTTTACATATGTAAATTTAGGTTTTAATATTACTCTTTATTACATTCATTTAAGCTTCATATTTCAAAGTTTCACTATACTCTCATTAATATACTGTGAATATTTTTATACTTTTTACATGCTTAACTTGGGTTTAGCTCAAAGATACAGCATCTGAACTATCTGCAGCGTCTACTAGATGGAAATTGAACCACGAATTTTAACACTTTGGTTCTGAAACTTATCGACCAGCCAGCGGTAGACAGTATATTTTAAAATAAATTTGTTATTTAAATTGCTTAAAGATGGCAAACCATATAAGCAATATTTTGTATAAATATAATATAAGAAAGACATATAGATCTTCTACTTTTAAAGGATTAACCGACCTGAAAAATTTATAAGAAGATATTGGTGTTATTGTTCTATGGCACTAGATTAATTAAAAGGTGAAGCTACTCTTTTCAAAATACTTAAAGATTTTTTTTTTATTTAATTAAATTTACGATGTTCCATAAATGTAACTTTTAGTAATCAGGCATTTTATATTCCGCGGCTGATTTTATTTTGTTTATTTCTACAAATTAGTATGTTATATGTTAAATACTGTTCAATTTTGAGGATTCCCTGTGTAACAGATTTACTGCAATACGTTTATTTTAATACCTTTGAGTGTGTCAGTTTAATGCATGTGGTGTAAATTGTTGGGTGTGTATTATGCAAGCCCCGCCTGTTCTCTAAATTTGTAGAAGATTCTCGAGAAAAAGAATCAAGAACGTGTAGTTTACGTGTTTTCAAACATTGCTGGCCATTTGAGAATCTCGCGTGAATATATAAAAGCAAGGCATAAAAAGACGTTGAGAGACGGTTAATATTATTTGTCAGCTGCATCCAGTATAGTATAAACGTCAGAAGCTATAACTGTGGGTAACCCTTATTATTTGGTAAACTGCAGAATTTGTCAAGAAACATTTATAGATTTCGAACATTACAACTCGTTTAACTTCAGTGAATTAACTTCGGACGTCAGTATTTCTATAAGGACATTAAATATCTTCGTCGGTAAATACCAGCTTTTTAAAACAACCGAGCTGGCTAGCTTAAGCGAAGTGTGAAAATATCAACTCGGAATTAATTTGCTTGTCGCGGACCTGGATCGTCAATAAAACATTCAGTTCTACACCGGATATAAAATTCAGTGTTGTTTGTAAGTTTGTAAAACTGTTTTACATAAATTATTTGTAACAACTGTTATAAACTGTATTATCACTCCTACATCAAAATATATGTGTTGAAAAAGAAAATTCTGTGTGTCAATCTTGTTCGCTTTGTTTGTTTGTTTTGTTTTTTGGAATTTCGCACAAAGCTACTCGAGGGCTATCTGTGCTAGCCGTCCCTAATTTTGCAGTGTAAGACTAGAGGGAAGGCAGCTAGTCATCACCACCCACCGCCAACTCTTGGGCTACTCTTTTACTAACGAATAGTGGGATTGACCGTCACATTATACACCCCCACGGCTGGGAGGGCGAGCATGTTTAGCGCGACGCGGGCGCGAACCCGCCACCCTCGGATTACGAGTGCACGCCTTAACGCGCTCGGCCATGCTAGGCCTCTTGTTCGCAAATTTCATAAATAGTAAATATATTAACACTTAATTAACTTCTCAATTCAAATTTCCGGTTGCCTCCAGCGGATTTACAACACTAAAAACTGTGTCTCGATAGTGGGTAAAGCATAGATAGCCCATTGTGTAGCTTCGTGCTTAATTCAAAATAACAACAGCGAAGTTTCTGGTTATTTGAAATACTAATATGTAACGTATGTAACATACAAATCGGAGACTCGTCCTACATAAATTATAATACTTAACATCCTGGCAAAACATGAAATTCACAAGATTACTACCAGCAAAAAAACGTAAAAAATAAATAAATAAAACATCTTACTAAATTCCATTCTTACATCATTTTTTAATCTTTCAGCCTTATAAGGTCTCCAAACTGAGTTACGTGTTTACTTCACTTTAAAGATCTTATCATAAGAAGTACTTTATGATCTGCTTGACATTCAAGTAAATGATGATAACCATTTTTATGTGATGTGATGATAGACCCATTCTTGAACTTTGTATTCGGAGAAAACTTTTTGTCATGATATAAAAGACTGTTTACTGAGACATTATTAATTAATCTATTTTGTGAGTGAATATTTTGTTGTTGTTGTTTTGAATTAAGCACAAAGCTACACAATGGGCTATCGGTGCTCTGCCCACCACGGGTATCGAAACCTGGATTTTAGCGTGTAAGTCCGCAGACATACCGCTGAGCCACTGGGGGACAATATTTTGTTATTGTTTAGTTTTTATTATAAGAGCGATTTAAAAGGAGACGACGTGTTTGTAACTCATTGATGGAGATAATTTAGTGAACAGACTATTAAATTATAAACGTATAAATAGTATGATATGAGCGGGAAACAGCAGACAGACTAAAACAGTAGCAGAAGAGATTAAAGTTACAGTCAAGGAAAAGATTGGTGTGAAATTAAATGCTATAGAAGTTATAGGCCTAACGTTTAATACGTCACAGTAAGGCTAACAGTAAAAAAATGAGAAAAAAATAATTTGGTTCGTTAGCCTTTGGTTATAAAGTAACTGAGTATGTTTGTTTGTGCCTGATATTAGCGTTGTGAATCCGTAGACTTTACCGCTGTACTAGTAGAAGATAAATGTGTGTGTTTTCTTATAGCAAAGCCACATCACGCTATCTGATGAGCCCACCGAGGGGAATCGAACCCCTAATTTTAGCGTTTTAAATCCTTAGACATACCACTGTACTAGCGGAAGGTAGGGGCATAAATATAGTAACTGAAATCGCCTGACATGACCAGGTTGTTAAGGCACTCGACTCTAGTCCGAAAGTTGTGGGGTCGAATCTCCGTCACACTAAACATGCTCGCCCTTTCAGCCATGGGGGCGTTATATGCAACAGTCAATCCCAATATTCGTTGGTAAAAGAGTAGCCCAAGAGTTGGCGATGGGTGATGATGACTAGCTGCCTTCCATCTGATCTTACACTACTATATTAGGGACGTCTAGCTCATATAGCCCTAATGTAGTTTTTCGCGAAATTCAAAACAAACAAGCTAAAGTTATTAAATCAGCTTGAGGGTACTTTGACAAAAGAAAAATCAAACGATTATTGAAAGAACAGTAAACGACTGCGATATCTTGCATGACTGGTGTTAGTAAATTATAGGTAGAATACGAGCACGATAGTAACATGGAAAGTAATTTGGCTTGTTAACTAAAATTCTAAAGTAACTGAATAGGCCTATGTGGACCTTTGACAAGTAGAAGAGAATCATATAGTGTTTGCGATATATCTATAATCTCTATAGTATAAAGAGTTTGTACATACGGTTAAGAGTATCTATCTTGGTGTTGCTTGCCTCACATAAAATAGTGCAGCAGCTATATAAGAAGTAAGACAAAAATAATCCCACTCTAAAGAAAACCATTTGAAAGTTAAATAATTTCATCAAACTTACAAAACTCGAACCCTTTCTTTTTACAAAGTTGTTATTTGTTTTATAAATTATGTTTTTATTTACCGATTTCGTTGTATAAGTGAATATAGTTTCAATGTTTTTCTCTTTTTGGTTTTATACACATTCCTCGTGAAATATCTGAAGCTTCCCAATTAATAAGCGTAATATCAACGTTTGAAATGATATACTGTTTCCGTAAAAATATTATGTTCGATGTGAATCTGCTGAAGTTAGATAGTTGGTAATGCTCGATATTTATAAACGTTCCTGGTTAAATATGTGAAGTTTCTCCATTAATAAGTGTTATATCAATCACATTAAGCCTATAATTTGATGACGAACAAACAACTTTGAGCTTTTTAATATATATAGAGATAGCATGAATGGGTATTGAAGGTACTGTTTTTAGAAGTTGAACACATAACAAATAACGTCTCGACATGGTTTTGTCGATGAAGTCATATGTGTCCTGTATACCACGGGCATCGAAATTACGTTTTTAATGTTATACTTTAAATACTAGTTATAGAGAATTGTGGGTTTTAATGATAACATTAGTGGCAAAATTATTCTTCAGCCTTTTGCTATGAGGGATTTTCTGCATTATTCTGATCTACTGAATAAAAGATTTCAAATTCGTATCTTTTGCTAGAACACCTTTCATTTAAGAGATGAACCACATCAGTTCGACATTATTATGAATACCTCATCATTAACTACACCCAGTTGTACATCAGATTGATCGTCTTTGCTATCTTGTGCTTCCTTCTTTACACCATGTTTGCATTCTTCATTAACATAGAGCTTAGTAGTTTTTTATAATACCTACTTTTTGTAGCATTCATTTCCTTGCTGTAATAGGCAGTCACATATTATTTTTATGCTCTATTTGTAAAAATACTACTCCAGCTGCAAAATCATTACAATCTTTATTTAATGTGGATGAGTTTTCAAGACGTTGGTATGTCAGCCAGAAGTGACAGTTAATTATTTCTTCAGTTTTAGAAAGCTTGTTCTCAATCAGTACTCTAAGAAAATGTGTTTGGTTTTCAAGTAACTTATGTATAAGACCAGCTATACTAAAGAATTATTACACAGAAGGAAAATAGTAAGAACATAGTTTAAGAAATTACTTTCTTTTCTAACATTTCTTTTGGTGTAGCTAAATCTAAATAGATTCTACCTTAGATGTGGCAAGCAAACTTGTTTGCTGATGGAATAATTCACGTTTTTAGAGATTCAGTTTAAGGCTCACATTCCTTGATCAATCCAAAACGTTTACACGCCACACCACAAGCATTATCAAAGGTGTTCTCTTCTGTAATTATATCATTCAAGAAAATGAGTACAAATATCCAGGGTAATTCAGAGAGAGGACACTCCAGTAATCATTGAAATATAGCTGATGCATTAGATAATTTAATTGTTAACATAACAAAGATGCCATAATCCATTTCTTGCAGTAAAGAATGTTTTGCCCCAAGTTGCTCATCAACTTGCACTTACCGATACACACTCTTAAGATTTAATATTGAAAAACATTTTGACTGAGATAAAGCATCCAAAGTGCAGCCAATTTTTGGCAGTAAGTAAGCATTCTGTTTTATTACTTTATTTGCCTTCGCAGCTTCTATTTTGTTGAAAAGATTAGCCTTTTTTGCAAGGAGTCACCTAACTAACTGATGTGCCGAAACAGCATTTCCAGCGTCAATCTTATGAGATATTTTATTTCTTTGGCTTAAGTTACGAGATCTTATGCAATTTATGGGACTGATTAGCTGTAAAATCACTAAACTTTAGTTGTATATATCTTATAAGTGAGGTTGTTAGCTGTTTTTATGTGAGCATTTGATATTCTACATCTTTTGTCAAAAATGATCACTTTGACATGGAAGTACTACTTACACAACTTCACATCTTGCAATGTCCTATCCAGACTTGACTCAAATTTAAGTTGTTTTTCATGTTCATGGGACTAATTATTACATCTTTATTCTTCAGATCCACGAGAGTTTTTTACAGCCATTAAACTTTCAGGAACAACTGGTATATTGTTGACTGCAATATTCTCCAGTCACTGGATGTAAACGTATTTCTAACAAATTTTGACAAAAGTATTTTCTTTCTTAAAATTTCAATGATTGCCCTTCTTATTCAATTTGTGGTATTGTAATTGTCATGTAGTGCCCATGCGTTTTCTAGTCATAGATTATTGTACTATTTGTAGCCAGCCTAACCCTACTTTCATCTTTCCGCAAGAAGCCAGTGCCTAGTATGCAATTTTTCTTTATGTCAAACACCCACACATCATGAGAGTGGAGAAACTTCCTACGTTTCTAATAATCTCCATCTGTCCTCTTGTTGGAACTTTGTGCTTAACCCAATCCACCTTTTATTGATAAATCTGTTCAAACAATTGCAGCTGGAGAACATTCAGCCTTGTGACGATCAATCCCACTATTCATTGGTAAAAGAGTAGCCCAAGAGTTGGGGTGAGTGGTGATAACTAGCTGCCTTCCCTCTAGTCTTACACTGCTAAATTAAGGAGGGCTAGCGCAGATAACCCTCGAGTAGCTTTTCGCGAAATTCAGAGAAAGAAAACAAACAGTGTGTACCATGTCTTAAGAATATGGATATATAACCCTTTTGCATCGGTTAAGGGTTCAAAGGTCACGTCATGGCGTATGTTGACTTGCAATCAAAATTATGTCAGTAAGTTTGGAATAACATTTTAGAATATAATTCAAACTTTAATATTATAATTTCTTAATTTAAAAGTAAATATTAAAAGAATACATTAACATAGAGATTTTAGTGAGTCATGTGGTATCTGCAGCACTGTTTAAAATTAGACGTTTGTAATAAAGCTTGAATAAAACGTTTGGTGAAATAATGATAAAAATTATATAATATGTTATGTTTTAAATAAATTGTTTGAAAGTTGGGATTTTTGTATTATTTATCACAGCATCCACCCCACATTTATTTCAGTACAAGATCCAGTAAAAGCACGGGTACCTGAACTTGTTGACAAATAGACCATAACATTCGTAAGCAGTGATATCAACCCTTGAAGTGTTAACAGTATCACGACTACTCAACTGGCCCCCCAGTGGCTCAGCGGACTTACATGCTAAAATCCGGGTTTCGATACCCGTGGTGGGCAGAGCACAGATAGCCCATTGTGTAGCTTTGTCCTTAATTCAAAAAACAAACAAACAAACAAACTACTCAACTGTGCTAGGTAACAGATTTAAGAAAATTACTGGTCATTTCCCTACACCAAGTCTGCAAATATCTGCTGAGAAGTAAACATTTAGAGTTCCTCTAATAGTTCTTTTTTTAAATTTAGCTTAAGTTCTGTACCATGAATTACACGAGTGTATTTAAATAAGTATCGTGGATAATATCAGGTCTATATGATAGGTTTTAAACTCTTTGCGAACACTTTTGCTGCAGGATTAATGCAGCTGAGATGGATAATAAGTGAGCGCATGCTCATACCCCGAGAATTGTGGAACGACATAACCTGTCGTAAGAACAAATGGATTGAAGAAAGGGCGTCTACTAAGATGCAAGAAGATAAATAGAATTGGAAAACGAAGGAAATGACTGAGAGGGTGATAACTAGGAAGTCAGTTAATCAAAATATAACAAAACTTGATTTTCCCTGGCCGTCTCCAATCTTGACTCGGTCGTATGAAATTTTGCGTGAAATTGAACAGGTATTTCATGCCCTTTTATAATATTATGAGTTAATTTCAGTTATAAATCGGAGTAATATATTTCTATCACATCAATATTTATTAAAAGGAGATACATATTTGCTTTTATTGTTGCTATTGAACTAAAATGCATTAATTATCTTTACTTTTGCGTGATATTGTAGATTATTGGACTCCATTGGTTACAGTTAGTTTACCCGATGGTTGTATAGAGGTACAGCGGGCGAGGCTTCATTACAAAACTACCGCATTCAGATCACGGTAGTCATTTTTAATTTAGAACAGGTTGTACTGAAAACGGGTCCTGAAAAATATTTATGCATCAAAACACATATTATATAACACACTATAAGTTGCAGTATAATATTTAGAATTTACCTAAGAACTTTTGTCTCCTTTCTTCCGAGCTGGTAAAGTTAATTCAATGTACAGAAAAAAAAATAATCAAATACTGGGGAGGGTTTTCAGTAATAATTGGCTTGGTCCCCCACAGTTTAATTATTGACCAGTTATATGCTCTGCCCTGCATTTACTATTTCAGTAAATACAACCTAAAACCCTATTTGCCTTACCACCAGAAACTGTATGCTGCTTAGATGGGGCTTAAGACACTGTTAGTTAAAACATAATAAAGGTTACTCCTACAAAAGTGTGATTATAATTTAAATTATGATAACCCACATGTATTACCTTGCATATATTTGAATTTAAATTTAAACTGTTTGAAAAAACAACTACACTCAAAGTTAGTATGTATCATTTGAATATTTATCAAAATTTTCCTTTAAACTTTTAAACAATTTATTGCATTATCTATATTTAAAGGCAGTCCATTCTACAGGCCATACACCATGAGTCCGGAATGGCGAGATGGTTAAGGCACTCGACCCGTAATCCGAGGGTGGCGGGTTCGAATTCCCGTCACATCAAACATGCTCACTCTTTCAGCTGCAGGAGCGTTATAATGTTTCGGAAAATTCTACTATTCGTTGATAAAATAATAGCCCAAGAATTGGCGGTGGGTGGTTTTTACTAGCTGCCATCCCTCTAGTCTGACGCTGCTAAATTAGAGACGACTAGCGCAGATAGCCTTCATGTACCTTTGCGTGAAATTCAAACCAAACAATGAGGAAAAGTGAGTTTTCTCAAAGGAAATGCATGTTTACGTTTACTGTTGTTATGAAACTGAAACATGAGGCACGATCATGTTCGTCACAAGATTATATCGTGGTAGTACAGTATTGTTAAACGTTTCTTTCATTATCAATACGTATTTGTTTAAGAGTTATCGTATAATGGAAGTATTCATAATTTCAAATTCAATATAACCATACTGTAATATAAGTTAATGCCATAAACAATGAATCATAGTACTAGCAATGACAGTAATACTCCAGGTTTGCTGGTGATTTTACCGTACCTTAATTGGTTACGGTTAGTTCAAAGCAGGTGATCCGTCACTTCTACAACTGCTGGTACTCGAGTCAAGTCAGGTACTAAATTCAGAATGAGTTATACATACTACCAATGCGTGAAATAATGTGGTGACAGTGAAGTGTTTATTTTTACGTTGAGTCTAAACTTTAGTTGGTACAGAAATTGTAGTATAATGCTGGATCAAATATCATTTATCCTCACTCCATCTTATTTCTTTCATTATTATTTATAATTGGTAAATAATATTTACAAATCAGTTTTATTGGTGCAGTAAGTATATTAAATGTTGATAAAATATTGATTTTTCTGGAACTAAAAAGAAAGTAAAAGCTGACAAATAACCCAACAGAAGAATGAAACGGGAACATCAATTTGAAAAACTTTTGTTTCTTGCTAGATTAAGTAAGGAAAACATAAAATACAGGTTCAGTTATAGAAAACAGAAATTAAAATGTATGATAGAAATAAACATATTAAATTACATTATTATAATTGATGGAACTGATCTCACTGAGAATTATAATAATCTATCATAAAATATTGTATGTCTGCAGCACGTATTTTACAAAGTGGAAATGAAAATAAATAAAACATTTATCGGGTTCACTTTTTAAAACATCCATTTTTGGAAGTAAAATGCAGTTAAAAAATAAAATTAAACAAGGTAATCATAGCTCTATTACTCATCAATATAATCTGTTTCTGAGCAGTTAAACAAAGTTAGTAACCAACCTAGGCTAATTGCAGTTGTTCACACATGTGTATCTATCATACTGCTGTTCAGATCAACAGTTGAGAAGACTTATGCATCTACATGGTTAATAGAAGGAATACATGTTAGTATATTATCTATTTATGATAATGTTAGCTCATTTATCATACATCAGGAAGTATTATGTTATCATTGGTTTTCTAGCTAGTATTCAGTGTATGTTCAGTGAAAGTTTGTTTGTAACTGCTGCTGTAACCATTATATTGAATTAGTTGATTGTTAATGACAGTAGTGATGTGAGTATAATGTGGAAGGGTAATATGTGTGTAAGTTTCAGACATTCACACCTCTAAAGTAGAAAACGCTACATTTTTCATAGAAGAAAATTATACAGAAATAGTGCAGGGTTGATGGGACAATGTTGCAGAATCTATGATGCCTGGGGTCTTATCTTCTGAAAAATGGGCTATGATTATTTCTTTGTTCCTGGGGTCATTAAACTGCTTATTCTGCCACTGTACAGAACATAATGTTTGAGGGCAACAAGGTGCCTGTTGGTCCACTAAGGCAGTCCCATTCATTGAACTAAACTTTTTTTTTTAAAAAAAAGCTCAAAGCTAGCCTGTATCATTTGAATATACCAGGTCATCCCTTAAGTAATGTCCAATTTTAGGTTCAGAAAAAGCAAAAGGATTTCAAATGCTTTTAATATTATTTAATCAATGATCTATGTTCCATTATTATTAATTATTTCCTGCCAATGATTCACAAGCTTCTGAATATTGCCACTTCTATAAAATTATTGGGGTTTGGAAGAAAAAAATGTAGAGAGGGTAGTTTTCCCATCTTCATGTGTTTCAATCTCTTTTTCCATCAAGATAATTCTGCAGACTTCGAAACAGATGATAATCAGATGAGACAAGGTTTGGAGAATAAGGAGAATTTGGAAGTATTTCCCAGTCTATCTCTTCAATCTTTGCAGATGTGATCCTCACTGTATGGGGTCATGAATTATCCTGGTGTAACACAACACCTTTATTATTGATCAAAGCAGGCTCCTTTTCTTTCAGTGCAACATTCAAGCCCTCTAACTGTTGACAATACAAGTCTGATGTAATTATTACATTGAGTGCAACAACTCAAAGTGGATCACACCAACAAATGTTTAACAAGACTTTCTTCGGATGGAGGTCCATTTTGGGCTATACTTTAGCCAGTTTACCTGCACTGAGTCATTGTCTGTGGTGCTTGACATTTTTATAAGATATCCATTTTTCATCTCCAGTCACTAACCTGCCTAACAAAGGTGAGTTACGTTCATGAGAGTGTAGAGAAGTGCAAATGTCCACTCTTGCTCTGAGGTTGGCTTATGTCTAATTATGGGAGACCCATTTTTTAAATTTTGATACCTTTCCAAGTTTTTGCAGATCACAGCAAACTGTTAAATGGGTTGAATTAAGCTTCTGTACAAGTTTTTCAACTGTTATAGCACAGTCTTCCTCAAGTGCAGCCAGTAGGAACTCATCATTAAACTCAACAGGACAACCTGAATATGGCACATCACTTGAGCTGTAATCACCTAATTTGAACTTCTGAAACCACCTTTGACATCTTTCTAGCATTGAGAGACTGCACCATAAACACCTTGAATATTTTTTGTAGTTTCTGCAGCATTTTTGCCTTTTTTAAAACTTGTAAAGCATTATATGCCTATTGCACTCCTCAGCCACATCCATCTTCATAAGATTGTATTTGATTAATGATTTGAAAAAGTGGAGTTGGATTAGTTTATTTTATTTGTCTGGACATTTTTGTACACATCCTACCGTGTATTAAAGCCTTTTGCAAAAATGGAAATGATGATGCACTTTCTGTATTAAATTTTTGGACATTACTTACAGGATAACCTGATATTTATCAAGTTCTCTAGTCAAAAGGTTTAGAAATTTATTGCATTATTCATATTTGAAGGCAATCCAATCCATAAGCTAACCACCAACTATTTTAATGGAAAATGACTCATATTTTGCTAAAATTTATATTTATGTTCCCTTTTCATACTGTTCTCACTACTGACTGTGTAAAAAAAAAAAAAAGAATGATGCATCAACATCATCAAATTTCTTAATAATCTTAAATAATTTGAATAAAACCCTCTAATCAATGCCCAGCTTGAGGGTGAAAAGAGAGAAATGCTGTTCCTCTGGTTAACAGAAAGAAAAACTGAAAATCAGAGTGTCAGGTTGTGAGAATGTGGTGTCTATAAGTAAATTTAAGGAACTTACATTTTTAAGTTTTGTAACTTGAGTGCTGTCACTATGTATTTTTTCAGACAAAACAATTTCAGAGATCTCCAGTTATTCTCATGTGAGAATAACATGACAACCTTTGCATTCCGTGTATCATTATAGTAACCTTTCTTTGAATCCTTTTCAACAGTTCAGTCTCCTTTTCAAATTAAGGATCCAAGGTTAAATACAGTACTTCATATGAGGTTTAAAACGAAATTATACTATTGAAACTTGTATTGATCACATCAGAGCATACAAAAGTAAGTAAAAATTGTCTAATAATCAATAAAAGTGCTTTAATATATTATTAAAAAATTTTGCACAGTAAAAAGTACCATATGTACATACAATATACAAATGTAATTGTTTGCTGTATACTATAAAATCAAAAGTCGTAGAAATTAAAATATTTCAGATGATTACTAAAATACATATTATAATAGCCAACATACATATTATAGGATAACTAGAAGTCACAGTATAATGTTTAGAATTTGCTAAAGAACTTTTGTTTTCTTGTTTTTTGAGCTGGTAAAGTGAGTTCAATGTACAAAAAAATAAATTATTAGTCAAATACTGGGGAGGGGTTTTAGTAATATTTAGCTGGATCTTTGTAGTTTAATTATTGACCAGTTATGTGCCCTGCCCTGATGTTTTTATGCATTCACTATTTCATTAAATACAGCCTCAAATCCTATATGTCTTTCTTCAATTAAAAACGTCAGTGTTGTTTTTTTCAATAACATAGTAAAGGTTATTCCTACAAAAGTGTGATTACAATTTATATTATGATAACCCACTTGCATTATCTTGCATGTATTATAATTAAAAGCCATCCTACATTTATTTATCCAACTCACCACATAATCTAAATATTTTTTGAAATAATAGTATCCTCCTCACAGCCAGCAACAACCAAAACCATAATATTATCAGAAAATCTAAACAGTTTATCGACTATTTCTTCATCTCTGTCATTAATATGAATCATAGAGCAAAGGTTCTGACAGTAATATTGAGGTATCCCACTTAAGACATTAATCTAGTTTGACATAATTCCATTTAACACAAACTTCTGCTTTTATCCATCCATCCATTTTTATTATCCAATAAGCCAACTTATCCTTCAGATCTACAGGGATATTTTTTCCTGATAAGCTTTTAAAAGGATTTTGGAAGTTCCAGATATATTAAATCCACACCTGATACATGTATTGGACATATCTCGAGTTATATTCATCATAATATAAACTGTTAAATTTAAAACTTCTATTTTTGTAGTCCTTTTTCATTTTTCTGAGCTTGTGATTTTTCTTTCAGAAATACCAGCTATGTAAGTGAAAGTGCTGTAAAAGTAATAATAAATTTATTATGCTATGGATATGTATTTTGAATTTATTATCATAATATTCTGTTTATTTTCATTAATTTTATTAAAAGCTTTAAATGTTATTATTTATGACAGATTTATTTTCCATTTGTATTGATTGCAAATTGATAATGCTTAATTTTTGTTAATATATGAAAAATAGAATAAAATATGGAATACTAACATTACATGTATATTCTGTATGATTGAAATTTTGTTTAGTATTTATAATCATGTATGTTCATAACACAGAATTAGAAACTGTACAGTTGAAGGTCTCATTTGAAGAGCTGTTTCTTTATTCCTTAGGGTGGAAGAAGAGAATTTCCAGAAGTTTTATTGCTTCATGCTGGAAATCCTCAAGAAGTTGGCCAAAAGCCACTCACATTTTTTCGACAGGTTAGGTTTTTAAATAAATATATTTTTTAGACTGAAAAGCTAAAATCAACATTAGTAAAATTAAAATTTCTTAGTATGACATTATTACAAGCAAACTTTTAAGAACTGAAGTATGCTAATCTTGATACTTAAACATTTATTGGATAAATTTTTTATATATAACATGTTTAGCAACTGTGATCACATTAATAGAAACTACTTAATTCAACTTTAAGTTATAGGTAACTTCCAAAAATGAATAAAATGTTATTACATCTGTTCTATGTGTTATTTTTAAAACCATATTATGCTTTTTTATATTAGTGTGGAACAATAATTCTTAATTGTTTTTGTTGGTGAACCACATAATAGCAGTATAAGTAAACAAAAGAAAGTAAGGTTCTAAGAGACACTAATATTAACACTTTCTTATACAGATATATGATAGTAAATAGCTTTAGAAAATAAGATTTTTGAACTTTAACTTAAAAAACATATAACATAGTTTTATTCCTTTCCACTTAATTTGTAGATATTTGTCCTGTTTATATAGTTAAATTTTTAAGATCTGTAGTGTGTGATTATTCTCTTAAATTTACAGCTTCGTCCTGTATCTAATTGTGAAACCTTTTCATAGACTATTTGAAAAGAGCTTGTGAATATTCAGTGGTCTGGGGATCACTGGCTGGTGAGAACATACATTAAAATTTGAGAACATTGACATACAAATTGTAATATATAACAAGTATAGTTTTTAGTGAACAAATTTCTTCCATCCACTGATTCAGTAAGAAAAGGACAACATTGTTTTTCTTGTTCAACTTTCATTTCAGTCTGTTAATAAATACTTTCCTTTATTTACAGTTTTTGTTCACTGTCAGCCCCAACTTTCTTCTATTTATAGATTCATTACAGTCATATAGCATGTGTTTCTTAGTATTTGAAGATATCATAGACCTAAATTAGCATCTTTTTGTATGTGGAATGTTAATCAGCTAGAGGTTGAACAATATAACTGAAAGAAAAAGTTTATTTATAATTGTACATCACACTAGAAATTTTGAAGGTAGGTATACAGTGTTAATACCTTAGAAACATTCTATAGTATGCATACAGTCTTAAAAATAAATCTCCTTTTGAAGGTATGCTCAAAACTAACTATTTTCTAATTAGTATAGCCTGTTTTGCAGTCTAATGGGGTATTTTGTTTTCTTTATTTGTTTTTTTTTCTTTTCTTCATTCTGGGTATTGTAGAAAAATGCACATTGTTTAAATACTTTTGAGTTACTTGATTCATAATACTTTTTTTAAGTATTGTTTATTAATAATATTTGATGATTATCTATCTTTTAGTGAAAAACATCTTGTATATTTACTGGTTACCTCAAATGCTCAATGAATTAGTATCTTAACCAAAATACTCTTAAAAGAGAGTGATATGCAACTATCACTTAAATAATAAACCTGTTAAAGTCTTCTTTTAGAAAATTTTACATGCAAATTTACTATTTTTGATATGAATAAAGTGGTCTAAGATAGGAAATGGGTGGTTATGATGGTGCTCAGAAGTAATTTTATATCATTACAATGTCCACTGTTAAAATAGTTTTTAAAAAGTGTCAACATATTCAGTATGTCTTAGTATATTAGAGGTACCATCTACACATATAATATACTGAGTTGAACTGTCAAAAGGATTCTTTAAGCCAAAAATGTTTTTTTCCTATGTTGATATAGGAACAAATTAGTTATTAATGTAGCTAATTTATGTTATCTACCAATGCCATAAGTTAGGTTATAAAATATTGTCATGAAGATGGAAATCAGATTCTTTGGTAGCAAAACCCTTTTGAGGATCACAAACAGTTGTTTAAGAAATTTAACACCATTATTGCCATTTTGATACAAAATTTTAGTACATACATTTATGATCTATTCCAATGATTTGTTGGTATGAATGAACTCTATATCAAAAAATCTTTACAATAACTATAAATCACCAACCTTATATGATATATCATAAAAGCGAAGCATAACTAAAACACAAAATGGGTCTTTAGCCATTGATTTAAAATTTAGCATTCCACTAGAATGTCTTTAAGTATGAGCAATGTTTGTTTAATTTTGAGTAGGTGCTGCAACAGTTATCTAAGTAAACTATGTCAGGAAGGTAATGCATCTCAACAACAAAAGAATTCAAGTAAGTGGTATTGGTTTAACTTCTTTTAATGATTACTACTTTGTAAGAGTATTAGTTACAAATACAAACAAGTAGAAATTTTTGGTCAGGAAACATATTAAGTTTTAATGAAGGTATAAGTGCTATAAAATTAGATAAATAAGTCAGTTTCATTCTTATAAGTCAAACTGATTATTTTAATAAAGTTAAAGAAATCTTAAATAAGAATGCTATATTTGTGAAACTATATAAAAATCCAATTAAAACTAAGGAAAGTAAATTAGAAGAATAATTATCAAAATTAAAAAATAACAATTTTTTAATAGACAATTAATATTATAAAATTGATTACCATTCAGGTATCATTTATGAAGTTCATAAAATTCATAAATGTGAACTTTCTATTAGGTTAGTAGTATTTAAAATAAGCATGTGTAATCATGAACTAGTTGAGTTGTTAAAAGCTCTAATTAGAAATGAATACACTATAAAAGAAACAGCTGAGTTTTCTCATGAAATTAACAAAATTTTAATTTTAAGAATGAAGTTTGTTGTGATAGTTTACACACATAATTTAAGGACAACAGTGAAATGATTATTGATACATCTAGACCATCACATATACTGAACTAAACCTTAAACTTTGATGTGAAGTTCCTTTATACCAACATACTACTAACAGAAAACATGAATTTATACACTGAACCTTTGTATCAAAATGACAATAAAAAAATTAGATTTCCCAAACAACTATTTGTGGTTCTTTTAAGAGATTTTCTACCAAATATTTTAGTTACCTTTTTTTCACAATGATATTTATTACTTACAGATGGTCTAGTAGTGAGACGAATATCAGCCTCATCACTAACTAGTTTATTTCTAAGTCACCATGTAAAATGTTGGATAGAAGAACGACCTTCACAATTTGAGCCACTTTTGTAAATAATTCATTTATCCTCAGAGCTGCAGAAGACATTGTGAATTTTTAAATCAGCTTAACAGTAGACATCCCACTATGAATTTCATAGTTGAACATTAATATAATGACTAACTTTAATTGTTAGACTTCTTTATTTATAATAGAAATGGAGAAATGGTAAATTTAAATGTGAGATTTTCTGTAACAAAGTTTTCATAAGCTTATATTTCAACTTTGATAATTATATACCATTGTCTTTTAAGAAATATCTGACTAGTACATAAAGCATATGAGTTAATCAGTAAATATGAATTTTTTGTCACAAATAGACATTGAACATTAATATAATGACTAACTTTACTTGTTAAACCTCTTTATTTATAATAAAAATGGTAAATTTAAATGTGAGAGTTTCTGTTGCAAAGCTTACATAAGCTTATATTTTAACTTTGATAATGATATACCATTGTCTTTTAAGGAATATCTGACTAGTTCATAAAGCATATGAGTTAATCAGTAAATATGAATTTTTTGTCACAAATAGACTGATTATGTAAAGTGATTTTCAATAAAATTTCCTTTCCAGTAGTTGTTACAAATTAAATAATTCGAAACTATATAAATAATACATGGCATTCTACATTATCTAACTGAAATATAGAAAAACCAAAAAAAAAGTAAATTTGTGTACTGGAAGATGAGCTCTTCAGATTATTTTGTTAGACAAAGTTTTCACGTGTTTATCACGGTTTGATGCAGTGATATAGTTTGTTGATTTTTCAGCTATACACTAACATTCTGCTTGATGAAGTAATGAAATTAAGTAGTGATTTAGTGTTTCCTGATAACACTAAAGTCAATATTTATTTTTGAATTTCACACAAAGCTACTCGAGGGCCATCTGTACTAGTCGTCCCTAATTTAGCAGTGTAAGACTAGAGGGAAGGCAGCTAGTCATCACCACCCACCGCCAACTCTTGGGCTACTTTTCTACCAACTAATAGTGGGA
This sequence comes from Carcinoscorpius rotundicauda, assembly GCA_011833715.1. NCBI lineage: Eukaryota > Metazoa > Arthropoda > Merostomata > Xiphosura > Limulidae > Carcinoscorpius > Carcinoscorpius rotundicauda. The sequence continues at coordinate 59,108,141 of CM022395.1, forward strand.
TTGACATCACATTATAACACTCCCACGGCTGAAAGGGCAAGCATGTTTGGTGCGACCAGGATGCGAACCCGTGATACTTAGATTATGAGTCACACACCTTAACACGCTTGTCCATGCTGGGCCCTAAAGTCAATGACTTAACTAAAATTCACTTTATGAAGTTACCTGAAATTATTACCAAAGAATCTTAATTTTTATTTAATAATAATCAAATTGATGATGTATTCAAGGCCACACTCCCATAATAGCTAATTTGTTCTTGTATCATCATGAAACCAATTATTTGCAGTCATGTTCACACAGATTTAAACCTTTAGTTTATGAGATACGATGATGACACTTTTATTGTATTCAGAAAGCAAAATCATCTCAAAAAGTTTAAATATTATTTAAATTCAAGATGCAAGAATATTGAGTTCACAGATAAAGAGCAAAAAGAATCTCAGCTGCCATTTTTAAATCTAAAAGTCATCAACTGCAACAACAGGTTCAAAACTAATTACTAACTACCACAAATCAACAAGCTGTGTCACTGCATCACACACTGTGATCAACTCGTTGTACCTGGGATGGGCAAAATGTGAACATTTCATCCAAGAAACAAGGTTAGATATCTTCTGATCAGAAATTGGTTATGAAATCTCTGCTATTGAATGAAGCTTAAAGTCTAGTCTAGTTAAGATCTATTTTTAAGCCTATATTGCAGATTAATGTTTTTCAGATGTTAGAATTATATATCTACCATTCAGAACTAATAACGCAGTACATGAATATAAATAAATGTTCTAAGTTATTTTCTTTTATCATATATCAGTTTTACTGTTTGGTGATTAACAGCTTGTATAGAAAAACACATGCAAATTTTAGATATATGTCATTTTCAAGTATTAGAGGACTTGTTCTGAATGAATATATAAATAGAGGACTGTTAAAGTCTTTATAGAGTTAAAAATGAACAAGAACTGTAAGTAAAAGAAATTCTGTTGATTAGTACACTTTGACCAAACAAATGCAATTATTACTTTATGTAAATTTCAAATTATTTTTCTCACCACTTTTCTGATTTATGCAAACTTAGTTTTATTTATCTTTTATTTTAAAGATTGGATTCAAGTAATAGATAATAGCCCACATACACTTAACGTTTATTAGTATTAAAGTTTTATGATTGACATGCTTTGATTTTGTTTCTCTCTTTTATGGTTATAGGTGATTTCAGCATGCCTGTACCCCAACCTAATAGAAGATTTAAACCTACCATCTGATGTGAGAGAGAAAGCTAAACTTATTTTATGCAATTGCAGAGGACATAGTGTTGGTAAGTATATTCTGAAAGTTTTTCGTAGTTTTATTTTAAACACTTAAATTAACACTACCTTTGAAAAACTTATTAACAATGAAAAACAAACATAATGCAAACAGATTTAATTCTCTTAAATAATTCGGCAAGAAATTTGCAAAGTCATTATACACTTTTAACTTTTAAAAAACAGTACACCGATGAAAGATATTTTGTTTAGCTTATCAATTAACAGTTTGTTTGTGATAAAGAAGCCAGATTTGATATCTTTGATTTTTATTAGAATGACTGTCTTAAGATTTATTTCTTTTCCCTTTCATTATATTGGTGTAAGTTAAAAATCTTACATAGATTGTCAGTGTGTATTACAATTTATAAAAATGAATACAAGTAAATATGATGGTGTCATAAGCTTACTTTTGATTAAGAAGTATACTAAAATACCTTATAACAAGTTTACAAAACAAGTTAACAATATTTTTTAAAATCTGTTGCATATGTTAGGGATATTGTTGAGAATTAATTGTAGGTCACTAGGACTAAATGCTAGACTAATGTTGATATGTAAGAAAAAGTTTAGATTGGTTGATTGGACTTGTGGGATCAGTTTAATGGGAAAAGAGAGTTTTTTAGAATGGATGGTTTACATGTAAATTGGTAAGGTTTGGTTTATTTTCAATGACTATTAACTCAGTTGTAAGGGAAGTTTTGAACTAATATTGGAGTGATGATGGCAAGAAAAAATAAATGTAAAAAAAAGATGGCAAAAAAGTAGCATAGGAAATGAATACAGAAGTAATCGAAGTAATTTTAAGGATAGCTTTAAATTTTTACTAATGTAATGCTAGAAGTATAAAAATAAAGCACTAATAGGAATGGAGAATGCTTTTACAATTGGAATAACTGAAACATGGTGAAATGTAGATGATTTTTAATGACAGAAATTTCTTTGAAATACAGGGTTTTAGGTTATTTAACATGGATATAGTAATAAAGTGAAGAGAGAGTGTGGCTTTTGGTGTAAAATGTGGCTTACAACCTGTTAAAGTTGAACTTGTCAAAGGCAACAACAAACAGACTTTAGGGTTTGTTTTAGCAGGGAAGATAAAGGGAAAATGTATCTAGTAGGTATTTGCTACAGATCTCAGAATGATACTGATAAAATTAATGATAAACTTTACAGTTACATAAAGATTTCAGCTGTTAATGAGATCAATATTATGGGTAATTTTAATTTCAGGCTTATAGATTTGGGAATGATAGAGTTGAAACTTGAGGGAGAAAGATTTTTGCAAACTGTTCAAGATGGTTTTCTTAATTAATTGACCAAGAAACTTACAATATTATTTTAAGATTTGTTGTTAACTTCTAATATAGAGGTGGTTGATATTGTGAAAATTAGGGAATATCTGGAAGAAGTGATAATTGTTCAATAAAGTGATATTTTGCTACACAAAGATACAAGAAATAATGATATTTTAGGTAAAAATTTCTGGATTGTTTGAAAGCATTTTACAAGGCTTCAAATAAAAGGCTTATTAAACAAAATATTTTTATAGGTGTGAGGGATAAGTTAGGTAACTGGATATAAGAGTGGTTGGATAGAAGAAATGGAGGATTATAAATGGAGTTTAGTCAAACTGGATTACTGTAACCACTGATGTACCTCAGGACTCTGTCTTAGGAATTTGTTCATTTTGTTTTTTATCAATAATGTGGATAAAAGAATAATCAATAAGTTACTTAAATTTGCTAATGATGTAAAGGTTTTGGGTATTGCTAGCTGTGAAGAGAATTGCTGCCTTTACAAAAGGATTTAGATCATTTAGTGAACTGAGCAAATAAATAGCAAATAGTTTATAATTATAATTAATGCAAGGTAATTCATGTGGGTTACATAATTTGAAAAATAGGTTTAATCTGGGATGAGAATAACCTAATGATCTTAACAGAGTTATAAAAGAAAAGAATATCTTGGTGAAGTGGTTGATCAGTCTCTTAAGTCATCATAGCAGTGTGCTGTTTGTAGTGGTAAAGCAAATAAAATTTTAGGCTATATCTATAGAAATTATGAATATAAGTTTAATTAGGCTATAATCATTGCATAAGTCACTGGTTAGGCTAATTTTGAAATACTGCATTCAATATTATGTTCTTCACCTTAGGAAGGACATTGAACTGTGGGAAAGTATTCAGAGGGATTGTCATATAGGAGAAGTTAAGATCTCTGAAATTGTTTTTCTTTGTAAAAGAGTAAGAGGTATCTGATTGAGGTGTTTAAGGTTGTAAAGGGAATTTATAATTTTAATGAATTGTCCTTTTTAATACTTAATGGACATAAGGACTAGGGGACACAAATATGGACTCTGTCAAGGTAGGAGACATCTTTAGTTGTTTTTTTAACAGGATGGTTGGCTTTTGATTGTTGTGGAGGTAATACATTTTAAGTGAATTTAAGCAAAACCTTGATCAGTATTTAAATGATAAGGACTAGCATTGAGGTTTTTTATTGTTATTTTGTGTTTTATATATTAGTGTTAGTTTAGTTTAAAGGATGAAATAGCCTAGATGTACCAGTAGATTTTTTTTGTTCCTAAACATTATTACATTTGCTGACATTGCTACAATTTAAGAGTAATGAAAATGTGGATAACGATACATATTAATAAGAACAAGAAGTAAGATATATGAGGAATTAGTAAAAGTATTAATGATGAATTGAGTGATAAATATAAGAGAACATGATATACTTAACTTTACTGCATTAGTACATTTTTACAATGATGTGATAACATTTATAACAAATAAGGTATGTGAAATAAAGTAAATTTTTTTACACCAAAGCTAGGATTGTGTTTTTTGTGTTTAGATCTACAACTTTCATTTCTTATTCACAATTTAAAATTCTTCTTTCTGTCTTTTCTTGTTCATAGACAATGTGTGTCTAGAAGTGAATTTACTGTCATAACATGTGCAAATACTTATAAATGTGAGTTAGATTAAGGAAGTTTAATCAAACATGTTTTTCTGCTTACATAAAAATCTAACTTAAAAACTATCAGTTAACCAAAACTATATCTATGATTCTACATGTTATAAGAAATTTTTTGATTAGTATGAAACATTTCTCATTTCCTGACTAAAAATCCCCTAGTCTGAGGTACATTTGAAATCTATGAATTGTCTGTATAAGAAAAACCAGTTAAGGGGCATCACAGTACATATAGTTGGTTTTGTGATATGAAAAAGTAAAAAATTATAGCTGCTTATGTGTATTATATTACTGACAAAAAATTATAACAGTGGTGCAACTTCATTTTTTTTTTAACATTATTGCAATGACTTTTCAATAAATTCAGAAAATTTCAATTTTTCTGCAATGAAATATTGGAATCAGAATGCCAGTCAACTAGTAAAAATAGCCCTAAAGTTACAGCTTGCATAGTTTCTTGTCTGAGGAATAAACCAACACTTGCATGAAACTATAGCAACATATATATAATCTGGAAAATGTGATCAATTTAATGTGTAGAGTTAGTAGGAATTCAAGTCAACTTTAAAGTACACGAACAGAATTATTTAAAAATCAAAGAAAACTGTATAAAAGATAAAATTGTCAGATAGCCTTTTGTTACTATGCGCAAAACTGATATTATTGGTATTTTTTATGTTTTATAATAAAATAAATATGTGTTTAAAAGGTTCATTACATTTCATATGTGTGTGTGTATGTTGTTTTTACTTAGGTTCTTACAGTGATAGTCCAGGGATTGAGATTTTCAGGCAAGAAGTGGCTAAGTTTCTAGGAGAGAGAGATGGTATCCCAAGAGACTATAATAACATTATTTTGTCATCTGGAGCTACTGATGGTATCAAAGTTGGTATTTATTACATTCTTAAATACATATTTTCTAACAATTAATTTGATATATTTGTATTTTTATGAAATTTCTTTTATAGCAATCCATAGGAGAAAGTAAAAAGTGCTAAATATTTAGATGTACACTCTATAGCTATATAGATAAACCTTGTTAATGGTTATTATGATGTATTGAATCAACATTTCTGCAGAAAAAATCAGTATCCACCATATTAGATTGCCCCTATTCTGACTATCATTGCATTACTGGCTTGTTTGGAAAATACACGCACAATAAGAGTTTGAGATGTTTGCATCACACAGAATATTTCTGTTTATGTTTTATTTCAATTAAACATATTACCCAAAAATTAATATTTATAAATTTGTCTGTTTTAAAAAAAATAATAATCAAATGTATTGTGTAATGACAACAAATTTGAATTAAGTTATTTTTACTGTTTTAGAATTAAACAATGAGTTTATACAAAGTGTATCTGAAGTAAGAAAATTTAATACATTAATGGCTTCCTCTTGTCCAAGTAAGAATTCTAGGCTAGAAATAGTGTACTGATCCATTTTTTAAAAGTATTTTCAGTTAACAAACTATTACAATACAAATATGTACAAATATATGTTTGAAATATTTAAAATACCCCTCTGGTTCAGCGATAAGGTTATGGACATTTAATGCTACAAATTGGGGTTTGATACCCATGGAGAGGGTCATTGTAGGTAATCCATTGAGTAGCTTTGCATGTAAAAATAAATAAAGTTTTAAAATAATGATTTATCTAATAAGTAAGAATGTGTATTGAAACTAGGTCATTCCATGGTAAAATGTATATAAAAGTAATGTTAAAATGCACAAGCAATTAAAAAGTTAGTGTACATAAACATTTATAAAACATTTTAACCTACCTCAGCTAAAACCAATCAATTTTATGAAGAAATATTTTGTTCACAGGTAATTGAGTAACTCAAATCATTAGACATAAAAGGTTAGAAATTCATATAAAATAAAGAACTTGACAAGTAAATAAATTCGACTAATAGATAGTACAATAGCATATGTTGTATATAAAAGTGTGTTCTTATAATTGACAACTTAGAAAGAATATATAGTAAAATTAGCTGTGAGTAGTGTTTTAATACCATTGTAATATTAGTATATTGTACATTTAAGTATTTTCTAGCTTGTAATTACAAATATAGACTTTTACAAATTTTTAGGAAAATATATTTTTAGTGCTGTAAAACATAATACTTTAAATTTACCAAGATAATTATTGATAATAAATTCATATTATTTAGTTACTTGTATTTATTTTTTTAGTCAATTTTAATGATAATGAACCATTCCAAGTCAGAAAAGCCACCTGGAATAATGATTCCCCTTCCTCAATACCCTTTGTACAGCGCCATTGCTAAAGAATATGGAATGTATGAGGTAATGTGTTAGTTATGGTTCACTTAAATATTTATGGGTCAAACTGATGTATACTTTCAAAAGTGGGATTATTATGTTGTAAATTGATTGGCCTTTTAACTGTAATGAATATGATAAATTTGAAGTACATGCTATGCACGCAATTCACACTACTGTAAGCTATATAGCCTGTATGGTACTAGATATGTCTGTAGAGCTTAATAATAAATATTTTAAATATAATTTTCTCACAGATTTATTATTTTCTTGATGAGGATAATGAATGGGCTCTGAGTATACAAGAACTAAAACGAGCAATTAATGAAGCTAGAGCTTACTGTGAACCACGGGCTTTAGCAGTGATCAATCCAGGAAACCCAACAGGTTTGTACTTAAGATATTTCAATCCTAATGTTTCCATCTTACATACTGAACCAATAAATGTGATGGGCATTTTTGCATGTAGAAAATTCCTGTATAATGATTCTAAAAACATGATATTTTATAAACGTTATTTAAAAGCTTCAACCATACTAAATTTTGAAACAACTTTTAAAAATATTTTTTTATTTCTGTATTATGAAAGTTAATTTTCATTCTTAAGTTACATGTAGAGAACTTTAGGAAATGTACTAAAAGCAAAATGATATATTATGTAATACAAATATGTAAAGACAAGGCATGCTAAAAATCTATATAGTCATGAATTATGTATAACAGCATACTAGCATTTGAATTGTGTTTAAAAGTCCTTCTTTTAAGTCATGTACTAACATGAGTAAAATTTCTGCTGTGCAACAGTAGATCAACACATTTTAAATTATTAGTGGGCCTGGTTTACATGCTTGAACCCATAATGCACTAAACCAAACTACATTGTCACCATAAGTAGCTATGTATAAAGCGAATGTATAGTTTGGTTCAGAGCATCATGGATTCAGGCACCGGAACAAAGCTCTCCAGTTATTCCGGATGTGTTTACCTTTTATTGCACAGCAGAGCTTTACTGATGTTAACACATAACTGAATAACTCATAACTATATAGGTTTTTGGCATGTCTTGTCTTTGCACTTGTGTATTACATTTTAAGATATTTTCACTCATTCACACATATGTTCTCATTTTGCAATTGCATATTAAGTGTTGTAAGTATATATGTGGTTAAAATTGTCTAGCATTTTTCTAGGCTCTGTACTCACCTATAAGAACATTGAAGATATTGTAAAATTCGCACATGAAGAGAGAATATTTATTGTAGCTGATGAGGTAATCATTATTTGATATATGATTTAACAATTTCTATGCTAAATGTTTTGAAAGAATTATGTTAAAGTCATGTGAAACAGAAGCTTTTGATATCACTGTTATATACACTGCTAGCCAAAATCTTAAGGCCAATGAACATAAAGAAAAAAATATGCATTTTGCATTGTTAGACTTATTTGAGTTGCACTTCAAAAAATGAAAATAAGAAAAGTGAAAATAAAAAATAAAACATTTTTTAGCATTTAATAGGGAAAATGTGAAAACTATGATATTTGCCTAAATACTAGCTGGCAAAAGTTTAAGACCATACTGAAATGAAGCATTAATCAGTAAACACGTAATGAAATTTAATCATTTGTGTTCAAGCATTAGCATTGCCAACATCTCCCACTGATATCTCCTGTGTTACTTTGGGTAAAAACATGGCAAAGGCTAAAAAGTTTACAGAGTTTGAACATGGCAGAATTGTTGAGCTGAAAAAGCAAGGTCTCTCTCAACATGCCATTGCTGGTGAGATATGGCATTGTAAAACTGCTGTTGCAAATTTCTTAAAAGAAACTGAAGGATATAAAACAAGAATTTCAAGTGGTCAGCCCAAGAAAATTTCACTGACGTTGAGCAGGAGGATTCAATGGGTTGTCCAGCAAGACACCAGCTGATTGTTGAATTAGATTAAGGCCCTTACAGACACAGAATGCACCTCTAGAACAATAAGATGGCATTTAAGAGAGAAAGGCTTTGAAAACCGTAAATGTTTTCAAAGGCCACGCCTCCTTCCACACCATGAAATAGCTCAGTTAAACTTTGCTGAGAAGCACCAAACATGGGATGTAGAAAAGTAGATGAAGGTTTTGTTCTCTGGTGAAAAAACATTTCACCTGGATGGTCCAGATGGCTTCCAATATTACTAGCACGATAAGGATATCCCACCAGAGAAATTTTCTACATGATACAGTAGAGGAGGTTCCATCGTGATCTGGGATGCTTTCTCCTTCCATGGAACAATGGAGTTTCAGGTTATACAGTGGTGTTAAACAGCAGCTGGCTACATTGGCATGTTGGAGAGAGCATCCTTATTGAGTGAAGGCCCTCGCTTGTATGGAAATGATTGAATCTTTCAGCAGGACAGTGCTGCAATCCATAATGCCTGCAGGACAAAGGACTTATTCGTGGCAAATAACGTGATTCACTTGGACCATCCAGCATGCTCACCTGAACAGAACCCCATTGAAAATGTCTGGGGGTGGATGGCAAGGTTAGTCTGTAGAAATGGAAATCAATTCCAAACAGTGCATGATCTTTGTGAATCCTTCTTGACCACTTGGAATAACATTCCATCCAACCTTCTGCAAATACTTATACTGACCATGCCAAAACGAATGTTTGCAGTTATTTGCAATAACGGCCGTGCAACTCACTGCTGAGACCTCTTGTTGGCCATTTCCTACCCTGTTTAGGACTTCTTTTTTGTATGGTCTTAAGCTTTTGACCAGCTAGTATTTAGGCTAATTTTACAGTGTTCATATTTTCCCTATTTAATGCTAAAAAGTTTTTAGTTTTATTTTCCCTTTTTTTATCTTCATCTTTCGAAGCTCTATTCAAATAAATGGTTGAGTCCAAAAATGCAAAATGCAAATTTTTTCTTTATGTTTATTGGCATTAAGATTTTGGCCAGCAGTGTGTGTGTGTAAAACTCCCATTAGTTCCTCCCTTTTGTTTTGGCCTCGCATAGCCAGGTAGTTAAAGTACTCGGCTCATAATCTGAGGGTAGTGGATTCAAATCCCCACAATTTGAAACGTGCTCACCCTTTCAGCCATGTGTGCTTTATGTTGTGACAGTAAATCCCACCATTCATTGGTTTAAGAGTACCCCAATAGTTGGCAGTGGGTGGTGATGACTAGCTGCCTTCCCTCTAGTCTTACATTGCTAAATTAGGGACGGCTAGCGTAGATAGTCCTCGAGTAGCTTTGCACGAAATTCAAAACAAACCACACCCTTCTGTTTTTCAGACACATTTTTAGTATGTATGAAATTGCACTTTTTTGCTGTATGTGTACAATTTTGTAAGACCTAATCAGGAACCATGTTAACTCTAGTGAAGACTATTTTCACAAAAATGGATTTAATTGTGTGTGACTGTGTGTGCATGGTTAAAGTTTGATTGAATTGTTTTATTGGTATATTGAACTAGTGGATTTTTATAAACATTATCTTGCTGAAGGTCACTTACAGTTATAGCAGAATTGAAAACGCCTGTTCTCAATTGTTGCTCACTGATTTTCTTAGTTTTAGTGTGCTATTTTCAGAAGTATGTAGATTTTTTTTCATTTTTAGCAAATGTTTTTCTTTGGGCTATTATTTCACTACTGTACGAGTTTTGCTACTTGTTTCAGATTAACACTACTGGAGTTTTAGTACTCATTAACTCTTTTTTTCAGTCTCCATTACCAGGAGACTAGAAGAATGAATCAACAAGCACTTACACCTGAAAAGAGTTAACCCAACACAAGTAGCAAAATACTGAACTGTAATAATAGACCAATGAACAAACAACAACTCAACATCCTTCTCAAGATACAGAATGAGAGAAATTTACATGGTCTTTAAACCACAATGACAAAACCTTGGGAAACTAACAATCAGCAGTTGGGGAACATATGCTTTCAGATTGTCTTGCTAGTTTCATTGTTCTTCTGAATGTTTTTGATTATTATAAAGTAAGTTTTATTCTTTAATATATATATATTTGTACAAATGCAAGTTTACACATACATACTTTTCAAAACTTTATAATCTTTTCAAGTTAGGTTTGAAATGAAAATCAAGATAGTTAAGTTGTTGGAAGGGTGTAAATGATTGATAATTATTTTATTAGGTGTATCAAGACAATGTTTTTGTTGAAGATATGAATTTTCACTCTTTCCACAAAGTCATGAGCAAGATGGGACCACCATATTCAGAAATGGAGCTTGCATCTGTAATGTCTGCTTCCAAAGGGTATATTGGAGAGTAAGTAAATATATTCTCGTTTTGAACACAAGGGAAAGTCATTATTATTGTTTTTTAAATCCATAACTAAAAAATAGGAAAAAATATTTATTTCTTTCAGTTGAGATTTACTGCATTGATAAAATAGATCAGCAGGTGCCACATGTAGCCTTTTGAGGATCATTGTAAGTTAACTTCACTTTTTTAAAAAAAATTAAAGGATTGTTGAGAAACATCCTTTTTATTATTTTTAAAAATAAGGGGCAGCTTATGCAGTACAATGGTATTGGTCTGTTTTTGTATTGTACATGAGACAAAATTAAATGTCTTTAGCCTTTCAAGGAATCAATCTTCAAGTTAGATTAACACTTTAAGCATAAGTAATTGGGAAATAACATTTTCTGGCCAGGAACAAGAAAAAGTAAAAATTTTGTTACATAGTGTTATTTACACAAACTACAAGTCCCTATTTGGTCTACACTAAATGTAATACTATGCAACAGCATGGAGCCAGAATTGGTAGTTTGTAGTTTAAGTAAATAATGACTACAGTATTTCCAGCCTTATTTCCTTTCTCTTTTTTTTAGTTTCTGTTTGCAGGTCTTTTAAGTTTCTAAATTTTTATTTATCTTTAAAAATAAAAGATGATTCGAGTGTATTTTCTTAGGTTGATGTCAACAGTTATGAAAAAAGGTGTGATGAAAAACTGACTACAGTGAAAACATGTTAAAGTTATATATATTAGCAAATATCTCACTGACTTATAGAATTCCAAATGTATTGAATGAAATAATATTGTGTATGAGAGTTCTGTTGAAGTAAATGTTTGGTATTCTAATTGTTTCACTGATGCATTTAACTAACATGAATATGCTATGCAGGTTTCAGTTTAAGGTCTGGAACTGAAACATTGTTTTTTTTAAATATAGAATAGATAATTAATTACACATAAAAAGTTTCTAGTAAATTTATATGAATGTACCCTTGTAAGAATTATACCTGACTTTTTGTGATAGTTTAGAGTTGAAATTCTAATAATATACAACTTTATAACATTATTAATTATTAGTTCATTTGGCATTTCCAATGTAAGGATAGGTTAATAGATATTTTGTTTAATACTTCTCTAATTAACATGTTTAAAACTACTAAGAATTAATGCATGAGAGTAATATCTGAAGGTTATAACTTAGAGGAAACATCATTTAAAGGTTACTGTGGATGATGGAGATAACCCAAGTTTCTGTATTATTGAATCCTTTAATAACATTCTTTCACTTCGTCATAGTTTTAAAGTATTTACTTTTTTTGTTTCATTGGTGATGGAGAATGTTCCATTTTATTCATTAACTTTGAACCTCTATACTTAACTCTTACAAAACATTACAAAATTAACATGCAAATTTACATGCGTGAAAAATACTGAACATGAAAATATTTTTGGTTGTAAAGGAAGCTTATCAATTCATGTTTATATATTGCTTCCCAGAGAAAAGTTTCATCTTTTCAATGTCAAATTGGCATATCAACAAGGAATTATCATTGAATGAACTGTTCATTATAAAATCAAATACAATAATTTTGTAGTGTTTATCAAACTACCGAACAATAAAAAAATGTCTGCATGTAAGTCTATTGTTATAACTTGGTAATAATTTGTGATCTGTAAATGTAAATTATGATGAAAACAATTTGGCATCAAACTTTCAAAACTGTCCATTTTGTCAAACAAACAAATAAATGTAAAGTTAGCTATATATCCCTAAAAATGTGACTGAGTGGAAACAGTTTAAATCAGAGTCATTTTTGACAGCTTGGACAGTTCCACAATTTTATAATATTAAATTGTGCAAGTGTTTTTGTAAAAAAATTAATAACATGACTTACTGACGGGAGATATATTTCTCTCTGAAAGTAAAAGCAGTATCAATTTCTTTTCATCTTAGGTATGTATGCACATAGATTACAATAGATAATTACTTTACATATGACATATGTAACATTTTAATTTTAATTTTACACTTGAACTATTTCATAATTAATACAATATTATAAATTTCATCATAGATGTGGCATGCGAGGTGGTTGTTTGGAGGTTTTTAACTTGGACCCAGATGTTCAAAAAATGTTATTCAAAGCTGTGTCTGCTCATCTCTGTCCTTCTATTCTTGGCCAGGTATTGTAAATTATAATAGTTAAATAAAAGATATCACTTTTCAATCCCTGTGTGACTGACCAGGGGTTTTAAAATATTTAAGAACCATTTTGTGGTATTTGTTATCTTAAAATTGAATGACTGTGCTGCAAAACTCTCAACAGAACATTACATTGTCATAAATATAATACATTCACAGCTGTAAATTCAGAATGCTTAAAGTCTTTGTATGGCATGCCAATTGTTAGGTTAGTTTAAAAACATCATTATTTTACAAGTTAAAATAGTTACAGCATGTACAATGTTCAAATAGTGTCATTGCACAAATGTAATGATTTTCTTTCAAAGTAAAATGTAAAACATTTTCATACTCAGCATTAAATATTTAGAAAAGAGGTAGAGTAATATTATGTTTGAATGACTGACAAACATACAAGCTGTGAAATGTAGTGTGTCAACTTTTCTGTGTAATACAGGGTGTTCAGAAAGTCACTGTGCACTTATATATTTATTAACATACAAAACTGCACAGTGACTTTCTGAACACCCTATATAAAGTTTATTGTGAGAGTTGCCAAAATCGTCAAGTATATCAGTGTAAACACTTCTCTCCTCTCTTTTTCTTTTTTTGTGACTGGCCAGCGGATCATATCTAATTTGTATTAATGTGCCACGTGACCCACTCAAGGGCCACACCACTTTTTAATTTTCATTGTAATTTTCTTTTTGGCATGTGGTGTAAAATCGTTTCCAATACCATATGACACATCAAGAATATCTCATCTTTCACAACTTATAATTTTCCGATCATATCTTTTAAATGGTTTATTCTTGGTATGCTTGGGCTGCCAGTGAAAGGAAAGCTTTTGGAATGTGTTTCATCTACTTTGTGCCAAGCATTGGTTGAGAGTGTGGCATCGTTACTTTCATTGTCAGTATTATTACTTTGACTGAGAGATTCCAGTTAACTATAGCCATATGGCATAGTGGATTTATTAGAGTCAGGGTTACATGACACATAACTATCTGGATCAGAAAAAGAACTAAATGGTTCATCACTGTCTGAATCTTCTTGAGATGATAATTCATAAAGTGATTTAGATGTAAATGAGGTTTATTGTGAATTCGTTCAGAATCTAACTTTTGCATATTCAGTTAGATATTGCCATATAAAAAGAAAAGAACAGTGTGTTAGTGAAACTGCTATAGAAAATATACTATGAATTTCAGTGAGACCTGCCAGCAGGTCATGCAGCACACAGGAAATATTATATTATAACCATGCCACGTGACCTGTCAGCAGGTCACAGTATAAGTTTTGATACTAACAGTCTAGGGTAGTCAGATATTGTCATATAAGACCACAAAATAAAATTATATAATCATAATTGCTTTATAATGCTAACAGCACAGCTATAATAACATATTTATAACAATGTGGTAGCCATCATGTTAAAACTAAATGTTAACTTCAGTAGAAAATGTTCACTTAGTTCAAGAAATGAATGTTTGACAATTATTACATGTTTTCTGTTAAATATTTTGTGTGGTGTACAACTTTTTATTTTGCAAAACAACTAGAAAAGGTACTGTTTTCTCATCGTATAAAGTTAAGATTGAATTAGATTTCGACCTGTTTTCCAAGCAATGGCCTAACCAGTTAAGTTACTGCTCTTTAACATCATAAAGTTCAGCTCACTTCACTAGTTTCATTGGACTGAAGCTGATGTGATTAATTCAGTTTGCCTTCAGTTGATTAGATTGATCAAGATTAAATTTTGTTTTTAGTAGAGTTAGGAATGTGACTGATTTGTGTAACATAAGTTGTAATTAGACACTTGTCTTTACTTTTTTAAAGATCATGATGTACTTGCTTTCATCACAACCCAAACCAGGAGATCCTTCATTCCTTCTATTTGAAGAAGTAGGTATCAAATAGAAAAATTGAAATATACTGATAGTATTTTGGAGTTTTTAAAAAATTGTTTGTTTGTTTTTTTGTTTTTTGGAATTTCGCACAAAGATACTCGAGGGCTATCTGTGCTAGCCGTCCCTAATTTAGCAGTGTAAGACTAGAGGGAAGGCAGCTAGTCATCACCACCCACCGCCAACTCTTGGGCTACTCTTTTACCAACGAATAGTGGGATTGATCGTAACATTATACACCCTCATGGCTGGGAGGGCGAGCATGTTTAGCGTGACGCGGGCGCGAATCCACGACCCTCGGATTACGAGAGCACGCCTTAATGCGCTCGGCCATGCCAGGCCTTTAAAAAATTACATATAATTATAAACACTTGTATATGTGTATAAGAAAATGTGGTATCATTATGAGCTATGCCATTTATGGCATGAAGGATGCATTAATGTATAATAATCATGCAATGAAACTGTAATTTATGTCTGGTAAGTATCAGATTTAGATGCCATAATATAACCTCTTTATATATCTGATACCTGTGAGGTTTTTACGTACTATATATTTATCATCTGTCAAATGTGACTGTTATATGCATGTGTATAAAAATGTGAATAAACACACACACACACTTGGTTATTCATTCAGACTGACCTAAGAACTAAAACTATAGCCCTTGTTTTATAGTTTGGTATCTATTATGAATGTTTAGCCTGGCATGGCCAGGTGGGTTAAGGCTTTTGACTCGTAATCCAAGGATCACAGGTTTGAATCCCCATTACACCAAACATGCTCGCAGTTTCAGCCATGGAGTTGTTATAATGTGATGGTCGATCCCACTATTCATTGGTAGAAGAGTAGCCAAAGAGTTGGCAATGAGTAGTGATGACTAGCTGCCTTCTCTCTAGTCTTACACTGCTAAATTAGGGATGGCTAGCACAGATAGCCCTTGAGTAGCTTTGTGCTAAATTCATAAACAAACAAACGAATTATAAATGTTTATTTATTAATTATAATTCTATAGTTGCTCATTACTCAAGAGTTTCTATTGTATAAATGTAAATAAGTTAATTTCACTTGTCAGAAGAATAAGCATTGGCCTATTATATTTTTTAACAGCACATTTTTATTTTAATTTCTTATGGATTTTTCGAGAGTGAGTGATACTATTCTAGTCGTCCTATTTCTATTGTATCTGTTACTAGTGGCACATTTTGCTCAATACAGAACTTGCTAGTGTAATTGTTTTATCTCATGTGCACCCTTCTGATGTCACTGTGATATCTACTGTATACCAGCTGGCCTAATGATATTTGTACTGAATGAATTTATACTCATCAATAGTAATGGATATGGCCAACGTAGTGCGGTTGAAAATACTTTTGTTCACTCTTTTGCTTGAAAAGCTCTGAAGAACTGAATAAAGAATATATTGTTAGAAATATAAGATGTAGATATTAATACTTTATAACAACTTTAACAATTATGATCATGCGTTACCAGCTTAGAAGAGACATTCAAACCATAACAATTGTTGTGGCAACAAATGCTTTATATAAATTGTTTTCCAAAACTACTATGTTCTATTTCAGCTGGCTTTATGAGCTCTGTGTTGAGTGAAACAAGTTATCCGTCATTGTTGAAATACTAGTTTTCAGTCTTCTGGCAAAAACCATAAGGAGCTGCATGAAGATGTATTGTTAACAAATATAATCCTATCTTATGATAACTATAATTAACTATTTGAGGAGTACCTGTTCATTGGACAGATGAAATAAAAACTCATTTTTAACAAAAGTACATAAAGGTGCCAATGCTGAAAAGAAAGATGTACTGCTACATAGTTCATTCTAATGTTGAGGGATATACAACATTTGTAGCTTTTCTCAAATTAGGTATGAAATTAGATGAGAGGGTGGGTAGTGTAACTAATACAGTTTTGGTAATTGGTGCCAAAACTGTGAAAGGTAAAACTTTATTACTGTACCATTTCTAATTTTATTACAAATTAAATATCCTGTATTTGAGCTTCTCACATTATATTAATGCATTAACATTAGTTTTTAAAATATTTTCATTATCTTATTTCTAGGAAAGAGGTACAATTTTACAAAACATGAAAGAAAATGCAACTTTTCTAACTGAAGCCTTGAACAATATTAAAGGAATGAAATGCAATAAAGTTGCTGGAGCCATGTATGCTTTTCCTCGGCTACTATTGCCACCTAAGTTCATTGAAAAGGCAAAGGTAATTAGACATGTATCACATAAACTGTAGCCAACGGTACAGCTCGACACTTGTTTGCTTTCTTGATGATGAGAAACTCATTTGAAATAAAAGCATATCGTAAAACAGCTGTTAAGTGACTGTTGTCAGATGCATCTTAGGGACTCTTTATACTCTTGTCCCTAAGATGTGTCTGGCAACAGTCGCTTACAAACTCTTTCTGTTAACCTGAAGATGACCTAAGAAGGTCGAAACGTTGTTCTCTGCTTGTCAGTAAAAGTGTTAATACCCATACTAGCTATTCTCAGATACGTTTGATTCCTTTGTACAACAATAAACAGGAACAAATATGTAACTACTATGTATGTAACTTGTATAAGTTTGATGAATGAAAATCAACACATGGAAATATTACTTGTGTTAAAATTGAATATGTTATTAAAATGAGATACAAATGGCTTTTAACAGCATTTTTTTTATGTTTGGCCCTTGATGACTCAATAGGTAAATTTGAAAGTCTATAAAGTAAAAACATTATAGTTTGATACCTGCATTGAGCACAGCATAGGGGTTGCACTAATGAACAAACACTTCAGATTGTCTTGTCAGAGGTAAGAAATAGAAATGTAATTAAAAAACAACGCATATAGTCGAATATTATTTTCATTAGATTTGCAAACAGCTAAAATTTTTCGGTGATGTCGAGAAAACCCACTTGTAGAGAAACATATATGCAAAAACGGCTTGTTTGGGTTGATAAAATATTTTACATAGAAGAGAGAACAACATTTCGACCTTCTATGTAAAATATTTTCTCAAAAGTTTATAAATCACTAATGTATTTATTTCATTATATTTTAATTTAATATCAAACCATCAAAATATATATCTTCTCATGTTAAAGTTACCACATTAATTCTAATGGTGGTCTTTAGCAAATATCAAAATATATTCTCAAAATTGCTGGACATGTCATATTTTCCTTTCTGTAGAAATTTTATGTTAGTGGCAAAAACTTAATTTATTCATAAACTTTGATTGAAAGCAGTGGTTAAGTTATTCAATATTGAGATGATTAACATAAGTCATTCCTTTTTCCTGGGCCCACCATTGCCAGATGGTTAAGGCACTTGACTCGTAATCTGAGTCTCAGGTTCAAATCCCCATCTCACCAAACATACTCACCCTTTCAGCCATGGGGTGTTATAATGTGATGGTCAATCCCACTATTTGTTGGTAAAAGAGTAGCCCAAGAGTTGATGGTGAGTAGTGATGACTAGCTACATTCCCTCTGGTCTTACGCTTCTAAATTATGGATGGCTAGTGCAGATAACCCTCGAGTAGCTTTGCATGAAATTCAAAAAACATAAAAACAAACCTTTTTCTTGTGTGTATTTTCACTTCTGTACTTCAACACGTCTAACCAACTCTATATTTTTTTTTTAACAAAGTACCTTTTGCTGTGTTATATAAGCAATTTGAAGTTTGATTATCAGTTTAAAGCCATACCAAAATAAATGTTTAATGTTTTCCTCAGTTGGAGATTTCCTTGGGAGTATTTAGTATGTAAATCTTAAATGGCTGTCATGTTGAGGGAAATGATTTGCCACAGAATTAATTATGATAAAATATTTAATTTGCATGTACAAAGGTCTTTGCACAACATGCTGCATTTATTTTTTGGCCTCATGGGGATGATTGTTTATGCATCATCTTCTATGCAATTTTACTAAATAATAATACACAGTTTCCTAGAAATTCACAACTTCTTTGTGTCAGTATAATCATTTTTAGTATGATATATCTAATATGTCAACTTGTAATTTTAATTGTCTTGGATAATTGATACCCACAACCAAAAATCTCTCAAAGTTTCGTAGTGATCAAAGTTTTGGAAGTTGGTACTATAAAAGTAACTAGAGGGAAAGTTGTAATGACTGGTAGAATCATAAAAGTGGGAATAAATATAAATTAAGAGATATCATAATGTCTCCAGGGCATAATCATAACCTATAAGCATCATTATCAGGCAGTTGACAATTCTTCTTCATGGACAACAAAACAGACCCAAGACATTTTGTAATATATATGTTTTTAAATATTTCAATATTATTATATTTTATTAATCATCCAGCTTAGGTTAGGTTAACACTTTACTGCTGTAAGTTATTAATTGTAATCAATTCCTGTAGTATTGTTTTTATAATATTGAAATGCTATCATCAAATATTAAATAGATACTAAAAATACAAAATTGTAACAATTCTTAAACACTGAAGATTCATGTTAATTTTCTGAACATTTACAACCATGTTCTAACATTTCAAGAAATCTTTCTTTCTACCTGTGTGTTATTATTTTTTAAATTTTTTGGCATCATAAAGAATTTACTTTAAATAATATACATTATGCCAGAACAGAATGTATATTTCTTTCAAAAGTAGCATTTGAGAAACATAAAATGGTAAAAGTAAATAAGACGTTTTTGGGAATAGACCTTAAATCAGTTTTGTTATTAAATAAATCTTTATTATTTATTCAGTCTTTAGGTCAAGAGCCTGATTTTTTCTATTGTATGGAGCTAGTAGAAAAAACTGGAATCTGCAGCTTACCAGGAAGTCAATTTCTAAACAAACCTGGAACTTATCATATAAGGTAAGAGATACCCATTCAAGTTTTGAAAAAGGAGACTTTTTGAATACCTTGATTCATTAAACTTAAAAAAAAGAAAATTCCATAGGATGCTGAACTTATGATTGAGTCTGTTTTCAAAAATCTGCTATTAACAGGAAAGGTTTTAAGTTCGTTCAAATTTGAAAAAAATTAGTTTTGGAATAACTCTACAATTAGGTTATCACTAAAGTCAATTTATGCCTAAATTCAGCTATGTCATTGTTTAGTTGTAATAACTAATAATACTTTAAAAAAAACCCATTAATTCTGTTACCATTAGCCCTGGAAGTTAGTTTTTTCAGGAAATTTGTAATTCCTTTAAAAAATTTAAGTAGAGGATGAAATGGTAATTACCAGCCAATAGTAGATGAGCATTGGATAACTGTGACTTATATAATACTCAGTGCTTTGTACACTATGTAATCAACTTGTTTAAGAAGCCAACCCTTATGTATGAAGTGATGGAGTAAGAAAAAAAATGAATACATGTAGTATTCAATTTTCTTACACACATTCATAGAATACACTAGCTTTCAATTGGAGAATAAAATATCACAAAACAAATAATAATAAAAAAATGTCTAGTGAATGTAAAATGATCTAGAATATAAACGAGAATATAAGGATGATTCAGCCATAAATAGATCAGCCAACATGACTGTCAGTATTAAAATTCATTGTTACAGTATGTATTGCAAGAGTACAAAAGTGTTATGAGGTCCATTAATTTGACTGACTTTGCATTAAGAGTCTGTAATAATAAAGACATGTTTTGACTCAACTTACTTTTCATTGTTAACAAAACCCTAGACCTTCTGTTACACTATTTTCAAATGACTATAATATTGTGATAAACAAACTGCATGCCAACAGTCAAGACTATATGACTTCCAACTGCAGTACTACTAAGGCCAAGTATGCAATTTACAGTGTAACATTAACTTTTAATACTGAAAGTTATGAAGGGATGATTTATGTATAGCTTATCAACCCTTTATTTTTGTTTGCATTCTTTGTGGCACTGCTGTCCCTACATTATTTTACAACCACAAAACATTTTTTATTACTTGTATTAACATAATGTTTAGAAACTGATGGTAACTCTGGTATTATAAGGTCATTGTAATTCATCAACCCTGTAGTGAGAATGTGAGCATCCTGGTATTTTTCATTAAAAAACATAATATTAGCTGTAGGATAACTAGATTTGATTAACCCTTTAATGATGGGTCATGGGTCAAAGTTCATGTCATCTCATTTATTGACTTGCATTTAAAGGAAGTATTTAGTCTGCTCAAAGTTTCTTAATTTTAAAAATCTAAATACCTCTTAATTACTGAGCTTAATAATGATTTCTTTTGGCTATCAACTGTATATATAAAACCTAAAAAAATTGTTTGATATTCTCTACATGCAAAATTTTAAAAGGCTTAGCAACCTACATCCAGCAGCAACCAATTTGAAAGGTCATACATAGAAAGAAAAGATAATTGTTTGTTTTACTTCTTGATTTATTGTTCTGTACTTTAAGAAAAATAAGTTTAATTTATTTCTAAATAATAATAATCTTTCTGCATGTATATAATGTATAATAATTGAAATGTGACTGTACAATACAAAATACTCTTCCACTGAAATCAAGGGAAGACTAAAGGTTAGTTTTATATTACTGGATATGTAACATGTATCACATCAATGCAACTTATGTAATGTCAGTATATGGAAGGTCAGTATAATAAAAAATAATAAATATACATGTAAATATATAGCATTATGAGACTTATACAAATGTTTAGTCTAAGTAGCTTTTTGTGCTATAATATGTAGTCATTCTAGTACAAAAAAATTATATTTATTTCTTAATTTTTTATGATTGTTGTGAGGTTGGTCAAGTGACAGATCTAACATAGAGTATAGAAGATAACATAAAATGTAAAGTCTTAATGAAAACAAACATTTGAAACGTATTTAAGAAGTTCTAGAGACTATGCAAATAACATTTGAGATTTTTGGGACAAAGAATAGTTTGTTTGTTTTTTTCACAAACAAATTTTTAGTAAAAGTATTTCATTAAAAAGTTTGATTTTTTGTATACAAAATACTTGTAACCTTCACTAAAAATTTATAAAATTTTGTAAAAATACAATTGCTGTATCAAAAGTTACAGTGCAAATACTTAACAGGTGTAAATGTGTAGATAGAGTTGTGTATATTATACCGAGCCTATCTCATATTGAACAGTAAGTTTGTTTTGTTTTTTCTTAAACTTGTTGATTAACATACTGGAATTTATTTCTTAATTAATTTGATATTTGATTATAGATTTTTAAGACTTGATAATTGTCTTGTAATGAAAGTCTTAGTTAATTTTCTGGAGAAGTAACTCCTGTAGTAACATATGATAATTTAGGTAAGTCCCAGAAAATTAACTACGGAAACAGAATAATTGAAAAACGATGATTTTGTACTATACTATTTCCACCTACTATACCATGATTTATATTATGCAGTTAATTGTTTGTGCATACATTCACTTTAATAACCCAGACATACTTTGCTCTGTAAAAATCAGTAGTTGCTAGTCCAAGATGTAATTTACACAAAAAGATTCGCCTGCTGCACATCTGTGTACAGTTTATACACTAAATTTCATGCTAGCCAAGTCATACTTTTTTATATTAGTTTTAAGACCAGATTTCATAGGGAAACTTCACCTTTTAATATTTAGTCCAAGTTCATGATTTTGCTGTACAATAACAAATTTTCTAAGCATTTTAAACTCAAATTTGAATATGAATTTGAGGTTTTCAATTGCTCAAATGAAATTATATTAATGAAACATTTATAGTTCTGTTACAATATTTTCATTATGTATCAACATTCATTTGGCAAGCTGAAAAAATGTGGAACATTAGGCATCTAAAAGTAATATTCATTATGCTAGGAATATTTCAACTGCTCACGTAATTAACACCCACCACATGAGCCAGTCCAGCATCTTTTAGTAGTGAGCCTCAGATGAAAAACAGAGGCATCATTCCAAAAACTAGCGATTTCAGTTTGCTTCAATTGATCTCTCATTGAATGAAGGTCAGCATAATGTCTAAAAGAGAAAAAAAAACACTTAATGTCAATGAAACTATGACATGATTAAATCTTTATAGGTTATATTATGGTGGTACTATACTGGGCATTATATTTTCTTTTTTATACATATTTTTCCATGCAGAAGTGGAATTTCTAATTTGAGAATTGCTGGGGAAATCATCTTACAATACATTGTGCATCTGCTTCAACTCTAATGCTGCATCTTTGGGCTTTACTGTCAATTTGGTTCACAAAATATTGAAACTAATGATTTCTTGTACATGGTTTTAGTTCCCCCTTTTAAAATTAATCATATTCTATTGCCTATTATTTTATATTTTACTGTCAGTGCAGTAATACACTGATGAATCTGCCAATTCATTTGGCAGATGAAACCAACTGAAATACTTTTGAATAAGTTTATCTTTCCTCATCTATGCTGGACCCACGGATTAGTTTCATTGCTACACTTAAGCCATCATATTCACAACAAAGTCTAGAACATTTCAATCATGTTTCATTGCTACAAAGTTTTACTCTATATTTACTAATTAACTTTTTCATGTTGGTTTTATGGTCTCACATGAGGTTGTGAGTCTTGTCTAGTGACCTAGGACTGTAAAACACTGAAAAACATCTTCTTTTTATGTAATGAAAACAATCAAAACTCTTTTTAATTTTTTTGGTCTATATCAAGTTGCCAGGGTGTATCATGTGACAGATACCAACAAAAAAAATAAACAGAATTTTGTTTTTTGACAAGTACTAGTTTTGTTTTTGTTTTTAAGAGTTAAAAATTACATTAAAACTCTGCCAAATGAATATACCATGGGGGTAACATCACATGTATGGTTCTTATTTGTTTTTAAGCCTATCTGATCTTATTTTTGATCTGTATTACCCCTTTTTTATTTTTTTTTAATTTGAAATTGAAAAATAGGCACGTGATTTGTGTAAAAAAAGGCTCTTTTATTACATTAACTTTCAGTCTAGACTGATGTGTAAAATTGTTAACTGATGAGTTTGGTGTCTATACATTCATAAAGGTGTTGATTTAAAGAAGTATCTGGTGGCTGACTAAACTTAGTGTTTAGCATTTCATTGTAATTTTAATTTTTGCATTAGATTGACAGTTTAACTTTATATTTGTGTCCTTTAATGTGAAATATTATCTATTTTTCCTTTCACACCAATTTTTGTATAATTTATACTTTCTAGTTTGTTAATAGATAAGTGTAACAGTTACATCTCTCTGTATGCCACAAAAGTAGTAAAATATTGTTATTTTCAAGTTTTGAAACAAGTCATGTTATAGTAATAAACATTTTTTAAACAGTGTCAAATTACTCGGTTGTTTCTCACAGGATGACATTTTTGGCTCCAGTGAAAAATATGAAAGCTATGGCCATACGACTAAAAGTATTTCATGAAAAGATTTTAGCTGAATACAGCTAGGCTCTGTCTCTAGGAAAATCAAAATATATTTATATCATTGTGTGAAAGTATAATAAATACTCCATAGATGTCAGTGAAAAACCAGTTTATCATTCTATGCTAAAATTTCAGCTTAAGTGAGTATGGGTGTGTGTAAGTGTCATTGTACAAAAGACCTTGTATCTGTAAGCTATTTGCCTAGATATCTTATGTAGGTGTTTTTAGTTAAAAGGAAAGATGAACTTTTAGGGAAGTATGCCTATATTTAAAAGTTTTATCCATTTTTGTTAACATATTTATTATAGAAACTTGACAACGTTTTGAGAAACCATTTTTCTTTCTGAATCTAATAAATGGATAACATTCAGTAAACTCTAAACTTGATACCATTATCAAAATATAAAACAAGACAAGCTTACAATTTCAGATGACTTAATTGGTTTCCTGAACTGAGTTAGATGTGGCTTCAAATGAACAATCACTAAGGATTTTTCTCAAATCTCATGTTAGATTCAGTTTTAACTACAGATTGACTTAATATGTCTAGCTAGCTGTAGTAGAATTCATACTTCAGCATGAGGTATGAAGATGTGACTGACAGCCATCCAATGTGAATCTAATGTTTCTTTTCACTACCAAGACATTTAAGTACTACATGTGAAAAAGTGTATAAAGATATGAAAATATATCTGATTTATGTTCTACACACAAACACAACATTGCTCTGTTTATAGCTAAATTATTATTTATTTATTTATATTAGAAATTTTAGGACAACAAAGTCTAAGTAGGAGTTGACATAAAAGTCGAACAGTAAACTGGTAATTTAGGCTATTAAAAATATTCAAAGTAAATTTTCTTATTAACAGCATTTCTAGTATTAGAACAGTATCTAGTTAGAGCAAAATGAGCACATTGCATTAAAGTATGACTACATTAACTAAAAGGAAGCTTTGCAGAAGGATTATATTGTATAACTATCTTTCTGATACATTAATTAATGAAAAGACAACTTAGTGGGATAGTTATTAGCATAGCTATCTCTCTAATACATTAACTAAAAGGCAGCTTTTTAGAAGTATTATATTGTATAACTATCTTTCTAATACATTAATTGATGAAAAGACAACTTAGTGGGATTGTTATTAGCATAGCTATCCCTCTAATACATTAACTAAAAGGCAGCTTTGTAGAAGTATTATATTGTATAACTATCTTTCTAATACATTAATTAATGAAAAGACAACTTAGTGAGATGATTCATATGTATCCTTCTAATACATTAGTTAATTAAAAGACAGCTTAATTGTTTGACTATATTAGCATACTTTGCTATAGAGAAAATAAAATGTGAATAGTATTAAATTTATATGCTACTTTTTAGTGAATAAGATGCTAACTCTTGTTGCATTATACTTTTGCAGTATGGTGGAATATAAAATAATTTGATTTTATTTACTTTAATACTAATTGAGTAAAAAAAGATAAAGTAAACAAGTGCCAAATATCTTAGTAATCCTTGTATTATGTTTCAGTAAATGTCTGATTTTTATTCATTTGTTGTAAAACTCAAGAATGTTATATTCCTACTTTTTGTTTTATTTTTCCAATATAATATAATACTGCATAAACATTAAGTTTTTCTGCTAATTTGGATCTGATAGCTAAATATACAAATCTTATTACATTCACACACATTGCGAACGATGTGAAAATGTATGTTGTTTTTCAGTGTATATTTTAATATATTTGATATTTTATTTGCCCTGTTATGACATGTGCATTGATGAGAAAGAAATATTTTAATTTCATTTTTATTAATGTAACTTTCAATAAATGAAGTATCAGGATAAATATATTTCCTTCCAAACACTCCAATATTTATACATATTTATATTTAACCTGTTTAAACCAGGTTAAGGATAAAAATCCCTATGTTTTTAACAAGTATATTATTAATATTAATTGTTCAATGAAATACAAGAAATGTGTTATTTTTTACTTATTATAATCAGTCATATAAGAATATGTGGTTGTGGGAGGGGCAATGTCTGGGGAGGGCAGTTGTCCTACAACCAATTAAATAGAGGATATAAGCTACTATTAGTAAAAGCTTCTGTTGTATCTGATAGAATTATATATTGTAAGTTGTTTATCTCAGAATGCCTGAGATACATTTTTATTTTAAGTTGGTTTCTCATCATCTAGGATATTGTAGGTTATATTTGTTTTTTATTTAATTCCTTATTTTAAAAGTAAAAAATTTAAAACATTGACCAGCCTATATGTGTGGGTGTAAGGCAAATTTTTCAGTTTTTGCATATGAATGCATATATTTATTTTGTAGTTTATTGTTCTTTGGACTGCTGTGAATTTAACTTTGTTATCAATACATCTATAATTGTTTAAAGTCAATGATACTTGTACATAAATATTTTAAGTATGTTCTTATTTTGGTTGAACTGAATTTCTATATTTTAAATAATATATATTTCTAATTTGGTGGTTGTTTTCTGTTGTAATGTTATTTGGTGTGCAAATAAACCTGTTTATGTGGAGCAGAACTGTGTTAGTGAAAGTTGTTTTTAATTATGAAAAATAAAAAATTCTCAGTGGTAACATGTTCATTTTAGATTATCTGTAGTAAACATGTTCATTTTAAATTATCACTAAACATTATGATATATTAAGTTTGTGCAATAGAATTCACAGATTTTTAAATTGTATCTAAGTCTGGCATGGCCCAGTATTTCACATGTTGGGCTGCATTATGAAGAGACCAGAGTTTGAATCTGTATGTCACAAGACAGGTTCTGTACTTTCAGCTGTGGTCACATTACAAAAGTAACAGTCAATCCCTTTCATTTCAAAGAACCAGAAATGGTTCTCAGAAGGTGGATACTGCTGGCTTCCTTCTTACTGTTCAGTAGTTTGTAATTAGAAACAACAATATATGAACTTCAAGGGACTCTAATTTATATCTCCTTCATTCTGTTCAATAGTTCACAATCGGGAACTATACATGAACCTCAGGGGTCTTTGAATTAGCCCTTTCTTACTGGTCAGTTAGAAATGAGAGACAACTATATTTGAAATTCAGAAGTTTCTAACCTAATTATTTATCCACTGTGAACATCAAATGCTGTTAAAATCGAAACTTCTAATCAATTTACATCTTATTTCTCAAAGTATAAGTAATTAATAAATATAAGATTTATTAATATCCACTATAGAAGTTTTGCAAACTGTTGTGATGCTGCACATACCCACATTTTTAGTAGCTAAATACTATCTATTTATATTTAATGTCATAAAAATAGTATAAAGAAGAAATAATGTAAATGATGAAGACTGTGGTTTGAAATAAAAATATGAAGCATCTTCCACAAAACATTTATCTGTAGGTATGAACAAATTTGATGCAATGTTTATTTGTGTGTACTGTTTCTTATCCATTTCAGATATCAAAAATTTACATTCAACAATTATCTAGGAAAATCTTGTGTTAATTCTCAGATTAAATATTTGTAACTGGTTTTATATATATATAGACACACACATGCAGGTGTATTTTTTAGTTTGTTTCAAGTTAAGCACAAAGCTACACAGTGGGCTATCTGTGCTCTGCACAGCACAGGTATCGAAACCTAATTTCTAGTGTTGTAAGTCAACAGGCATACCATTGTGTCACTGGGTGAAGGCATAACATGTGAAAGACTGTACTTAAAAATTGTATATTGAAAAAGGTACTTGTATGTTAACTTGATCAGGTTAACTACATATGGCTTGCATGAATGTAAGTTCTGTACTTGAAATATCACTGTTATCACGCTTAAGAAAAGATATTCAGAATTTAACCATCGCACATACACAAAGCAACTCATTACTGTCACCCTATCACATAAAATAGGAATATAAAGGAAACAAACTGTTTTAAAAGTGTCTTAAGATAACTACATGCTACACAATTCAATGCTGCTGTTGATAATATTTGTTTGGTTATATGTAAAATAACTAAAAACCTACAATTGATAGTTATATGATTTAGGTTAAATTTTGTTGTAGAACACAAACTTTCATACTCATGTTGTATAATTCGGGGAAGATCACTATCTGTGGTAATGATAGAAAAATGGATGGCTAGGGCCCACAGCCCTGTCTTCCACTACCAATGGTGTTTAAAGTGGTAGTCTTGGTTATTCTATATTTCTTACATCATATTTAATTCTAAGGGAAGTTTCTACATCAGCTGTAATGGTTAAAGTGTGTACTATTTATTTACTACCTCATGTGTAAGACAAGTAGTCTATATTTGCTCCTCTGGAATCACACCTTTTTTTGTCTTACTAATATGCACTTACTTGCCAATATATAAAAAAGAAAACAGAAGAAGCTTTATAAGGTATTTGGCTGCCATATTCCTTGATAACAACCTAGGTAAGACATGGTATTGACCCCACTAGTATCTGGAAGGTACCTACTTCAGTCTTTGACTATTTCTCAATCAATACTGCCACTAGTTCTGATAGCCGTTGACAATAAATGGCTATTTCTTCTGATTACTCATTCTAAAATGTCACTAGATTGTCGATAACACTGAGACCACGATACTGTGCAGATTATGAGAGATGTTGAAAGTATGGTTAACTGAGGGTGGTTATAACTACAAACATTTTAATTGTAATGTTTAGAATATCAGTGACAAATAAGTTTTTCATTATAATTAAAAAGATCTACGTTGTATATTAAAACGATTCTTTACTGTGGTCTTAAAATAATTGAGCTATTGATCGAGATTTAATCGTGTAAATATATTCATTGTATAAAATTTCAATTTACTGCCGATATCGTTAGGAGATAAATCATTCATAAACTTCCTGTAATATAGCTTCCAGAATTAAAGGACACCACAATGGCTTTGATGGTAGAAAAAACGTAAAAAATGTTCTAAAGCACAGTGAATCAGCTCCACAGTCAAGTGCTGGGGTAGGAGGAAGTTGTTGTTGTTTTAAAGTAGAAAGCTACATGGGCTTTCTGTGATATGCCCACAGCAAGTATCAAAATCTGAGTTCTACCATTATATGCTTTTAGACATTTGTGGCATAACTCGTGAAGGGACAGCAGACGTGGAGGATGAACATGTAAATGTTGTTCGAATACTGAGGGCAGAAAGTACAACATATAAAAAGCCACTTGAACAAAGTACTCACTTTACAAGTATTTTAAAGTGCTTTACGTATGACGACTCGATCAAGTTGAAATAAATTTGAACTTTTATTTTTAAATGGCTGAGCGTCAAGTGCTTCAAGCTGAAATGATAATTACTATTTTATGACCCCAAAACGTATCACTTCAAAATTGGCATATCATTCAAATTTTTTGTCAACAGTGAATACTTCAAATATAAATCAACTTTTTTCAAGTGGTTTAAATTAACTAACTAATTGCTGTGCTAATCACATTTTCTGTGAGTGTGTTGGATTTGCATGGAACAGTTCTTCTGTAGTAATATGTTACTAGATCTTGTACACTTCATATTTCATGATTTGAAACATTCATGGTCCAAAAGCACACCCAATATACTCGAACATCAAATGATAACTTCACTCGGGAAGGTTTGGAGCATCAAATGAACAGGAGCGATAAACAAAACTGTGTTACTAGATTATTCTATATATAGCTACTACCCAGCTAGTAATGCCTATTGATGTTGGTAAAATTATTTAGACATGTTCAATCAAATTCCATTTGTTTTGTTTTCTCAAGAAAAGCGATTTCTAAAAATACGTTTTTCTTATTACACTGAAATGTCGTAGGAAGTAGTGCCACTACTCATGACCATCGTATCTCCACGTTGAGGGTAAGCTAATCTGGATCCTTGTATTCTTACTTGAGCAAGCATGTTTTGGAAGTCAGAATCTGTGCCGGAGTCCATTAGTGTAGGTAACATAGAATGGACGTCCATGGGAGGCATGACTCGTGGAGGAGGCGGCGGAGGTAGAGAATCAACATAAGAACTGATGGATGCAATCCTTCCATGTGGAGATGGATCATCACTGTATCCTACTACTTCCACATTTCTAGTAATATCTTCCATGCCATTAGCATTATGTCGTTCCTGTGCATGCATTGTTTCACGAAGCGTCTTACGTTTCTGTCAAATAAAAGACAAAAGAAAAGGATTAACTTGTTCAAAGAAAGAAAAAGACTTTTATGTATTTTCATGAAAATAAGTTTCATGAAAAGAAAATAAGTTAACTATTTTACAAAGATTTCGTGAATCTAGATGACATGTCATGAAATTAAATAAAACGTATATGATGTTGTTGTTGTTTGGAATTAAGCACAAAGCTACACAATGGGTTATCTGTGCTCTGCCCACTACGGGTATCGAAACCCGGATTTTAGCGTGTAAGTCCTCAGACATACCGCTGAGCCACTGGGGGGCAAACGTATATGAATATGTTTTGAATTTGTTTTAAAAACGTGAATAATATTAATTTGCAGGTAGACAGGTCCGACATGGCCAGGTGGGTTAAGACACTTGATTCGTGATTTGAGGATCGCAGGTTCAAATCCACGTCGCACCAAACATGCTCGCCCTTTCAGCCGTGGGGTCTTCATATTGTTACGATCAATCCCACTATTAGTTGGTAAAAGAGTAGCCCAAAAGTTGGCGGTGGGTGGTGATGACTAGCTGCCTTCCCTCTAGTCTTACACTGCTAAATTATGGACGGCTAACACAGATAGTCCTCGTATAGCTTTGCGCGATATTCAGAAACAAACAAACAAGCAGGTAGTTTGTCTTGGCGCAGAAAAATTATATTAACAATATAATTTTTTATCACGAAACAATAAAACCTAGCATATTAACTGCTATTAATAGAAACAAAAACTGGATATTCAGGGTTCGCTTGCACACTCAGTCCCAAGCCTGATTGTATAACACCTCAGCATCAGTTTAACACTGTGAACAGAACCTGAAGACCATACATCATAAGTTTGCATTAACTATCAGTCTTATAGCTGATTACATTAACTTGTCCCAAACATAAAAGAAAATCAGTTTAGCACTTCATTCCACACTTGAGGCAGAGGTCGATTTAGATTATTTGATATTAAGTTTATATTGATCACGTTACCAAAACAAAGAACACTATATAAACTTACAAATTAATTCAAGTATTTCCTTAACGACTGATGTATTTGAGTGTAATAATATGACATATTATTCATCAAGGGCAGTTTAAGTCTGTTGGAAGCTCTAAGCAGGAATAATTTTGAATTTTCTCGCTCACCTGTAAAATGTTAATTGTAATATTTCCGCAAACCAAAAATTATACCAACACAACACGGACAAATACAATTATTAACAAGTCATTTTTACTCAGATACTAAAACTACTACAAATTACGTACATTGTTTGTGCTGCACGTGAGGTGAGGTTGAGTAAAAAATGTTTTGCAATTGCATTTCGCCATTCCGTAAATGATTGATGGTTTTGAATCGTTTTCATTGATTCTGTTTTTCAAATGAGCGCATTGCCGTAATGGAGTTTTGAAAAAAAATAGTCGAAGTTCTGATGGGAAAAAAATATTCGTAAGTAGATGACATCGCTGGGTTGCTTAATCTGCTTTTGCTCAGTGGTCAGTGTACAGGACTGCGAAGCGAAAGTTCCAAGGTTACCAGCGAAACGAACAGTTGTGCCCAGCACTTTGAAATTTAGGATACGTTATAAGAGTTACAGTTAAATCCCACTGTTACTACTCAGTCTGACAGGAACAGCTCAAGACGTGACATGGATGAGGTCGAAGAGGTATTTATCATTTTAAGTAAATTATCAGTCACATATTCTTAAAAATTACGAACGGTTAACTGTAGTGTTCCTTGTGTAGGTTTTTGCAAAATCCATTAAATAAACGGACGTGATCAGGGCTATGGGGTCTGATATGCTTGGACTGCGAATCCAGGAGTTCATATCTTGTGGCCTGTTGCGGTGTATAAAAAAACACAAAACGATCCCAGTATTTTTTCAGGCAAAATTATCTGAAAATCTGAGAGTGGCTGTTGTTGATTATTGCCCTTTGTCTAGTCTGTTGGTTCATAATTATTAACAGCTACAGTTACGACAGAAAGTGTTCGTACCCCTGCGTCCCGATTGGTTTTATCCTCGTAACTTAAAATGTATCACGAGTAGACTAATAGAAGTATGATATATTATAAATATTTTACTAACCCATATCTACATAAATTTTTATGTAAATTAAACGACAAATAAATTGTTTACAAACAAATAACCAAAAATAAGAGGAGCAGAGTGTTGGTACAATTCAGAACGTGTGAAAAAAACTGATATTCTCGTAAACATTTTGTTTAGTTTGGTGAATAAACTACATTATACCATTCCAGAACAAGACATTTGATTCATAATTATTGTAATTTAGCCAGAAAAAAATTTACTTCTGATAATTTAGCGCCGTCTCCGTCATTATCTGCTTGGTAATCATGGCGAACAGAAAACAACTGTCCAGTGATTTAAAAAAACGAATTATTGTAAAATACAAGCCTCGTGTGTCTCTTTCCGGCATTGCTACACAACTTAATGTGCCGAAATCTACTGTTCAAAGCATAATCGCCAAGTTTAAGCTTACAGGATCAACTGCTAACCTCCCTCGTTCTGGATGCCCCACCAAAATTCCAGAGAGAACCAAGAGGAAGGTTCTCAGAGAAGTTAATTGGAACCCTCGTTTAACACGTAATAACATACAGAAACTAGTAAGGGATATGGGGTTGAAGTAAGCACCTCTACAGTTACGAACATGTTACGCTCTTCTGGGTTCAAAGCATGCCGTCCTTGTAGAACTCCACATTTAAGCCTGTTCATTTAAAAGCACGATTGAGATACATAAGAAAACATGTAGATAAATCTTTTACCTATTGGAAGAGTATTCTTTGGTCAGAAGAGACTAAAATCGAGCTTTTTGACCACAGTAATGTTCGCAATATTTTCCGTAAGAAGGGGGAACGAAATCTTCCAAAGAATACCGTACCTACAGTTAAACACGGAGATGGCTCGATCATACTATGGAGTTCCTTCAGCTCTTCTGGTGAAAGCAGCCTTCACCGCGTCAACGGAATCATGAAAAAAGAAGAGTACATTGATATATTAGGCACTTATATGAATAATGATGGTCGGAACTTGCAGCTTGAGCGTCGTTGGATCTTCCAGCACGACAATGACCTTAAGTACACATCGAAATATGTGCAATCCTGGTTGCAGAGGAAGCATATAAGCGTTCTGGAGTGACCATCGCAGTCAACCGATCTCAACCCAATTGAAAACGTTTGGCATGAGTTGAAGACCAGGGTTCATCAGCATCATCCGAAAAGCTTACAAGAATTGCAGGTTTTCTGTAAAGAAGAATGAAAATAATACATCTCGAGTACTGTCAAACGATCATGGAGGGCTATGAGAAGAGATTGCGCCAAGTAATTCACCTGAAAGGCAACACAACTGACCATTAAAGTCAACGAACGAACACTTTCTGCCCCTCCTATGTTTGGTTATTTCTTTATAAACAGTTTATTTGTCGTTCATTTTACATAAAAACTTATATAGATGCGTGTTTGTATAATATTCTGTACTTTCATTATCCTAGTCTTGATATTTTTTAAGATATGAGGAATAAACTACTCACGACGCAGGGGTATGAACACTTTCTGTCGTTACTGTCTACATACAAATAGTTTTCTGTGTTGTTTTGCGCAAAAAACCCCTAAAAGAAACAAATGTGTCTTCGTTTACCTTTTTCCAGTATCTCAGCGTGTTCAAAGAGGTTATCTGACTAAACCTCTTCTAAATAAGCTATTTTAATACATTTTTATTCACATAACTATAATTATTGTATTCAGCAGTTTATTAGACGTAGTACTATTAGCAAACATAATAACTCTACTTATAGTTCTTCCTTCAGTGTCCCCTTTTTGTGAAAGAGCAGTATGTCTTCGGATTTATATTGTTAGAAATCGGGTTTCGATACCAGTAAAGGGCAGAGCACAGAGAGCCCACATTTAGTTTCGTGCTTAATAAGGACAAATGAGCTTTTACAGATTTTAAGTAAAGTGCGAAAACGTTTTCACCAGTTAAAATTAAAAATATATCCACATCTTATCCTTATAAATAAAGAACATTTAGGTAAAGGTAAAAAAAGATCACAAATTTACCTAACTAATAATGCTTTTTTGCAATTACCTGACGGTTTGTCATTAAACTGATTCATTTACTGAATGATGGTTATGGTTTTGAATCTTATAAGACAGTTTACACAAGTAGTTATTTATGCTTAAGAAAATATTCACAAATTATCCAACACCATTATAGCAAAGTGCTTACGTTTATCGAAAGTAATGGCCAAAGAAATTAAAAGTTTAGGCGAACTACTATGTACTTAAAGTTTAAAGTATTTAATACCACAGATATTGAGACATCGCAAAAAGAGAAAGAAAGTTATAGGTTGTTTTTCAGTACTTTTAGTTGTGTAGTCTCAGAATATAAACTCTACTGCAACAACACTTACTCTAGTGTTAGACACACTACCATAACGTAATGTCTTGGATCAACTAGGGATCTATTGGTTCATCTCGGATTTCCTACCCTTTAAACTCATCTAAAACTACTAAATGCATAAATTGTTTAAAAATTCTCAACGCCAGGCTTATCATTCATTTTCTTATCAAGCTTTCTCTTAAACTCACTTCAATATGCTGCCTTCACAACATCCGAAGGCAACTCATTCCAAAGGTCAACTGTCTTGTTAGATAAACAAAACTGTCTTAGCTGAAGATGACTCATATACCCTGCCAAAATTTATATTTCTGTGTCCCAGTTCTACTCTTCTCGCTGTTAAGTATAAAAAAAAGGTGACGTATGAACACTATTCATTCCCTTTACAATTTTAAACCTGTCATTCAAATCCCCTCTTGTACTTCTTTCTCAAAAAAATCTAACCTTCTGGTAATCTTCCTCTGGAACCCTTTAAACAAGTTGATGACCTTCCTCACGTAAGGAGTCCAAGACTGAACACAATACCCCAAATGTGGCCTAATCAATAATCTATAGAAAAAATTATGACATCTTTAGACGTGTATTCAATATTTCTCTAGATTTAACCTAAAATCCTATCTTCTTGCCATTAGCAACAGCACACTATTTGGATGACTTTAAAGACTGATCAACTATTACACTAAAATTCCCTTCATTCATGACATTTTTAAAGTTGTTCCTATTCAAATCATACTTATAATTCAAATCATCATAAACCACATGCATTATCTTGCACTTATTACAATTAAATTTCATTTGCCATTTATTTTGTTTTGAATTTCGTGCAAAGCTACACGAGAGCTATCTGCTACAGCCGTTCCCAATTTTGCAGTATAGAACTAGATGAAAGGTAACTAGTTATCACCACCCACCACCAACCTTTGGGCCTCTCTTTTGCCAACGAATAGTGGAATTAACCGTCACATTATAACGCCTCCACGGCTGAAATGGCGAGCATGTTTGGTGTGACGGGGAGTCGAACTAACGACCCTGAGATTAAGAGTCGAGAGCATTATCCACCTGGCCATGCCATTTATTTACTCAACTCATTAAATGGTCTAAATCCTTTTGTAAATCAGTAAAATTCTCTTCACAGCTGGCAACATCGAAGACCTTAATGCCATCTGCAAATTTAAGTAATTTATTGACCATTTCTTCATTATGTCAAAAAGAGTAAAAATCCTAAGACTGAGCCTTGAGGTATCCTACTTATGACATTAATTCCTTTTAACTGAACTTCATTTATAACAACCCTCTACTTTGTTCCATCAAGCCACTTTTCTATCGAAGATCTACATAGATCATTTTAACAAGTTCTCTATGTGCTATCTCGTCAAATGCTTTCTAAAAATTCAAAACATCAAATCCTCGTCGATGTAAACTTTAACCTTTCCAAAGAATCCCAAGAGATTTGAAAAGCAAGATTTTCCATAAGTAAAACCATGTTGACTACCAGATAAAGTTTTAAACTTTGTTGAATGACTTTTCTAAGCGTCTTTTATCAAACTTTCTGAACCATTTCTCTTAACTGATGTAATAATACTCCTATATTTATTCGAAGTGTTTCATCACCTCACTTGAAAAGAAGTGTGATATCAGATAACTTCTAGTCCTCTGACACCTACCCATTATTCAACGGCTTAAAAAAAAAAATTGCAAGTGTTTCACAGATTCAATCCTCAATCTCCTGAATAACCCTTGGGAAAATAATATTTGGTCCAAGAGTTTTATCTTATTCAAACTTCCCGAATTTGGTTAACAAGTTCAGTATTAATGAAATTATCTTGTTCAATGAGGAATACTACTTAAATCTTTGCTATTAGAAATAGTCTCTACACTGAAATGGATTTTTGTATTTTCTAGTATCACTGTGTCGAAACTTAGCGTCAAGTGAGAACAATGTTGTTGGTCTCGAAATGGTGAAATATAATAAAGTTAATGGAAAGGATATCCAGATGGTGGCTGAATATTTTGTGATTTTTTCACCCCTTTAGTTTTGATTATCCAAGTTTCAAATATATTTCGTGTTACTTCAGTGTGTATATTTTAATTTTTTTTTAAATATTACCATTTTAGTGTTAATAGCGACTTGATCACAGGGGCATAACGGTATGACTACAGATTTAGTTCGTTAGAAAATAAGTTTCAATACCCGTAGTGGGCAAAGCACAGATAACCCCTTGTATAGTTTTATTTTTAATTATAAACAAACAAGCAATAATAACTAGGAAAATAAACTGGCTATACAAATTTAGAAAAGTCTTGTTTGTATATAGTACATTGTATAAATAAAGAGATTGATAACTGACACAATTGTGTTGGTCTAAATTGATTGTATTGTAATCTACTATACTATTAATAAATAACAAACTTGGGTAGAACCTTATACAAGTCTGTAATAAAATATAATGTGTAGTATTGAGAGAATGGACGTATTAGTACTGAAACAGCACAAAATTCTTACGTGTTGTTGATGGTTGTTTATCAATACAGCATAATTGTTATTTTGAATGCTATATAAATTACACGAGTGAATGAATAAAGTACATGCAGTATTTAATTAGGTTAACTGATACTACAATACTTATATTCATTTATTACATTTATTTTCAAGATAATTAGTTGATAAATGTGCTATATACATTCGGATATTCAATTGTAAAGTGGTTCTCCGTATACTGTAAATGTTGTACAGACATTTCAGGTTCCAGACAGTTTAAAACATCTGATGATTAAATAAAATTAACTTAGGAAGTCCCAATTTTATCACCTACAACTTTTGTGAGTTATTCTTTAACAAGATGATGCGTTTGTAATTTTATACAACACATAATCTAACATTTTATAAAATTGCGAACATAGCTTTATTTTTGTTTATAATGAAATATTTTATCATAGTTTTCATTTTGGGTATAATCAAATGTCTAAATCAGAAAAAGGTATTCAAAACTACTTCTTTCAAAACATCCAAGGTTAATCGTAAATGCCTGAGGATATTCACCAATTACGCTTGCTTGTACCGTTATCGAACTACCTCTATCTTTTCTTCCTCATAATGCTGACATGTTTCTAGAAATTTCATCTGTCCAGATACCCACTTCCCCAGTTTGTACAGTGCAATACCTTTTGTCGTTTTTAACTGAATAGCCAGAAATTTAACCTACAGCTGTTTCATTACAGGAATAAAGCAGAGTGTAGTTTAATGCATTTACCTGATTATGGACTTCCTGTGCAGATTCACGGACTTCAAGATAATACCTTCTTATCAAACACATGTCTGACGCATGTGTGTAACCAATAGAGAGTGTGAGGTGGTTGTTTATGACATGTACACTTGACGGCAATGCAGTTTTCTAACACATGGAAACTGTATTACATACAGCTATATGGTTATTTTAACAACTAAAGGATAGCCTAACAGTATATAAAGTGGCTCCATGTAATCTTGGCTTAAGCTGTATGTCAAAAGATACTTTAATACTATTTCATGACGAGTTTTACACTTTCTTTTCTCAAGGATGTCTCTTAAAGGAAAACATAAATCTTTTTTTTTCTACAAGAAAATGACTCTTTGCAACTTCGTTTTGGGTTTTTTAAATCTTAGCCAGCAGGTTTATGGAGCTGAACAAATAAAATGGTTTATCAAATGTTATTATTAGAAGCTCAACCGTTTCAACTAATTTCCTTTAAACACAGACAAGTTCAAATCCTTATTACAAAAGTCTATGTTCGATTACTCCTGGTGGACACAACAAATACCCCGATGTGGCTTTGCTATAAGAAATCACGACACACTCTTAAATTTTGTGCAAATTAACTTTCGTGTTTTAAATCTACTGTAGAATATGAATTGATCGTGATTCATTCCTAAAGTTTAAAGCACCTTCTTCCTGCAGTTTGTGCAAAACAGTAATAAATTATCATTAAATATATTTACTTAAACTTTTCTAACATGCAAAAGTGTTTCGAATAAGTTTTCGCAGGTAGCACATATGAAATATAACACAAATTAATTAGTTTTCATTACTATGGTGGAAAATTACATGGCTGTTAATATTCTAGCAACATACTGATTCCCAGTTCTTTCATTTTCTTCTATGTTTACGCTAATATCAATACAGCTAAGGAATTTCTCTGCATCTTACTCCACGTTTTTATGGTTATTACATCTGGTATGAAAGAAAAAATATCTTTATCGGTTCGTTTTTTCCTTCATTTTAATGCAGTTATCGCAGATTATGTAAAGTCTGATTAATTAATTTATTACGTTGATACCACTTTTGAATACAAAGACGAATTTAGTACAACAAGATTAAAAATGTGTTACAAATTTGTCGAGTTTGGTAAAGTGGTAAATAGGCTTGCGGGGTAAATTTTTTCTTCTGTTAATAAGCAGTGCTTTTTTAAAGATTTTTAAAGGGAATAACAAAAAAATTGTTATTCGGCTTGTCGAAACCACTAATGAATATTACAAATATTACAAAGTGACAAATCACTTTTCATGAAATAATAGTTCGTTTCAAACACCAGTTGTTTTGGGGAAAACTTATTTTTCTTCCATCTGGAGTCAAAAAAATAAACTGTTTTGCTTGAATTTTTCGTTTTTTGTTGCAGGAATATAATTTACAGAATAGCTAGAATGTAGAACTGCATGATGTTTAAGGTTACTTCACACAAATGTTTTACTTTAGGTAATTGAATCTGAAACATTATTGTCAAATGTTTGTGAATTAATGTACTTTTCGTACTGATGTTCTCTTTTTGGCAAATTCCAAATAAATCACGATATATCATTGGATGAATAATTTAAAAAGTCATTTCTTTTCCTCTTTTAATAAAAGCTTCAAAGATGAGCAAGCTGCTTTTCGATTGACTATTATAATTGTTATCGTTTGTTTGTTTTTATGTTTGTAATTAAGTGCAAAGCAACACAATGGGTTATCTATACTCTACTCACCGCGAGTATTAAAACCCAGATTCTAGCGTTGTAATCCCATACAACACACACATTGTAGTTTTACATAAGATACAGGCTACAACTTGAAAACTCTTCAGACTACGCTATCTTGTAAAAAGAAGTTAACAAGATAACCGCGTTATAACTTCCAGCTACTTCATGTGAAAGGATCATGCTCATTCCAGTTATACACTGCAAGCAGCTAACTTTAAGAAAAAGTTTATTCGAAAATAAAACCTTAAAACGAGAAATTAAAGCAGAAAAACACCATAAAGCACTAATAGTATAGGATAGATGAAGTTCCTACAAGTGGATTTCTAGTTTTAACTGAATTTGTTCAATACATTAATTTAAAAATCAATACAATAGATATCGCCCCAGTGCTACATTTGTCGAACAGAAATAATGCTTCGCAATTGTTTTTAAATTCAACAACGTTGCACATATTCCATCAAAATCCTCAGTCCGAGTCATCGGTTGTCATCAATAACATCTCCTGTATCATGTAAGCCTACAGAAAGTCATAGTTTTTGTCATGAAAGGAATTTCCACGAAACCTTGTTAGAGATGCCACCTAAGCCTTGCACTCCAAATCTCTTGCATCAGCCCTGCAATGGCAACACCATGCTGTGAATTCGAAGAGTATTCTGTCCACAGTTATAATTTTTATTGGATAGATGCATCGATTGGATTTTTACGAGCATAAAGTATCATATTCCTTCTTGTACCAAATGTCATACAGTCCAATTTCAGAAACATGATCACTAGAAGTAGTTGATAAGCATTTAAGGTTAAAAAAAGTACGGTAAAACAAAAGGCCATTTTCACAGAGTTTTGAAAACGAAATTTGCATCACAGTCTTCTATATTTTGAAATTTGGATCAAGGTCGTCTATACTTTTTACCACAATAACCTTTTGCGGGCTGATCCATGGAACTGTACAATGCGACGCATTTTGTTGGACAGATTCGATCGTATAATCGTATACGTTTTCACAAGATTAATGTGATAAGAGTTGAAAAGATAATTCATCAGAGAACAAAACTTTCGTCCATTTTTCTGCGTACCATGTTTGGTGCTTCTCAGCAAAGTTTAACAAAGCTGTTTCGTGGTGTGGAAGAAAGCGTAGCCTTTAAAGACGTTTACGGTGCTTAAAGCCTTTCTCTCGTAAATACCGTCTTATTGTTTTTGAGCTGCATTATGCGTCCGTAAGGGCCTTAATCTGGTTCGACTATCGGCTGCTGTCTTGCCGGACAACCCGTCGAATCCTCCTGCTTAACGCCGACGAAATTTTCAAAATACATCATTATTGAATGTACAATATACAGTCGTAGTACAGTACGACTTACAGTACTTGTCAAAGGGGAACAAGATGGTCAGAATATAACTTATGGTAAAGGATTTTGATAAAGTACCCATGAAAAATGTCCCTTTTTGTTGACATGAGCTTTTCTACCAACATGAGATAATATTTATTATAATAAACAGTTATGAAATTCTATCATATAATAAATGAAATAAAACATCTGAACACAAAGCATGTTAAAAGCTATTCAGCCATTAAAAATGAAATTCAACAAATACAATTGGCTGATATCTGAAGCACGTGGTATTTAAAATGACGCAATATTAAAATGAAAGGTTTCGGGCATGAGCGTACTGGTGGTAAATTACTTTTTGGTCAATAATCAAGTATCTATTGGTCATCTCGCCAGCTTTTTCTTTATCGATATTATACATCTCTAACTTCCTTCAATTCTATTTGTATCGAAGCACCATCATCAGTAAATAATTTTTATGTGCCTCCATTCGAGAGTTTAGTTGTTTATTTTCTGAATTTCGCACTCGAGGGTTATCTGTGCTAGCCGTTCTTGATTTAGCACCACCCACCGCCAACTCTTCGGCTACTCTTTTACCAACAGTCAGTTCCACTATAACGCCCCCACGGCTGAAAGGGCGAGCATGTTTGGCGCGACGGGGATGCGAACCCGCAAACTCTCAGATTACGAGTCGCACGCCTTAACACGCTTGGCCATGCCGGGTCACATTCGAGAGTAGGTTATCAAAAACTTAAACCTACCATCCTTTACTGGAAATAAACTATCATTATCTTACTTCTCTGTTCTTGTCCCAGTAAGACAGCAGTAAGTTTACGGGCACATAACGTTAAAATCCGAGGCTCGTTTACCAGGAATGGATACAGCAGATAGCTCAAAGTGGTTTTCCTCCGAGATAAACACATCTTTCTTTAGCCCCCTAGCGATTCAACAATAAATCTACAAGCTTACGACACTAAAAACTGACTTTCGATACCCTTGATGGGCAGAAAACAGATAGCTCACTGTGTGGCTTTGTACTTAACAAGAACCAAACCTTTCTCTATTTTCGTAAAAAAAAAAAAAAATGTTATATTTTGAATTTACTTCCATCTTCATTCAAACAAAAGCTCACTATCAGAAACTTACGATACCCGCTAGTACAGCGGTATGTCTCCAGATTTACAACACTAAAATCAGGGGTTCGATTACCCTCGGTGGGCTGAGCAGATAGCCCTTTGTGGCTTTGCTATACGAAAAACACACACACTCAGAAACTTGAATATACTATTTCTGTTTGTTTGTTTTCAGCGGCTCATGGGACGACAAAGTACAAAGTTTTATCTTATAACTCCGTCATCTTTTGATAGATTTCAGATCTAATTGCAGTTTTGGACTCAAGAAGTCAAACCCTTTCGACTAATGTATTCGATCGCGTTCAAGGTCTCACTTTTAACTCATTTTAATGCTGCTAAACTAATTTCAAGGGTAGGCTGCTGGTAGAGATCCTGATGAGTAACAAAATGGAAGAACACGTGCACCCCACACTTGGCATTGCTGGCACACAAAAATCTGACTAATAAAATGGAAAGCAAATATTTCATAGATTAGTTTATTCTATTCCTTCCTAAAAGATTTTCAAGTGCCGCTGCTATTGAGGATTTCCTCTTCTTATTGAAGGTGCCTTACCTCTACTGTTCCTCTCCACTTGTCAGCAGCATACCGAGCCACTTTCCTCCTGTGTTGTTTACGAATTTGGTGATTTTTATAGATTATCTCAATTATTATTAGACCTATTCCTCCAACAATTCCTGCTCCGACTAAAATAAATACTCCTATGAGAGAAAAGAAGAGATAGAAAATGTAAAAACATCTACTGAAACATTTATCTCTCTCACCAGAGTGAAAGATGCATACTGAAACAGTGTGAAAACATTATATGATCGATTTACTCCATTTTAAAGCCAAGATGTAGAAATTGTGTTCAATGTCAAATTTTAGAACTTTATTTCTTAGTTACTAAAATTTTTTTTTGTGTCTAATAATTATAAATTAAACTCTCAGTATAAAGACAGACACTTACTTAGTAGGGCTTATATTATATCCAAAGCATCGCCAACACTAAATAATTGCTTTGTTTGTTTGTTTTGGAATTTCGCACAAAGCTACTCGAGGGCTATCTGTCCTAGCCGTCCCTAATTTAGCAGTGTAAGACTAGAGGGAAGGCAGCTAGTCATCACCACCCACCGCCAACTCTTGGGCTACTCTTTTACCAACGAATAGTGGGTTTGACCGTCACATTATACGCCCCCACGGCTGGGTGGGCAAGCATGTTAAGCGCGACGCGGGCGCGAACCCGCGACCCTCCGATTACGAGTCGCACGCCTTACGCGCTTGGCCATGCCAAAATAATTGCTATACTGGTACAGTCGATAGTATGTTAATAACTCAACCCTGCAATCTTTTACTTTAAATACACTATCATTAATTTACCTTTCACTTTGTCTTCCATGGGACAGCGGTTAATTTAGGGGCTTGTAATACTAATATATAAGCCCTTAAAATAGATAACTTCAACAAATAGCCTATTCCGCCACAATAAAATGAATAAGTAGTCTGTATTAAGGTGTCTGCACACTTGTTTCAGTACTTTGTGATCAATGTTCTCCTACCCGCCATGTTCTTTAATCCCAGAGTAGCAGGAAACTTTTCATTCCTATTCTCACATTTACCATCTCCAGATAATATCCACTTGTTGTCCAGCTTCTCCATGTAGCCACCTTAAGAAATCAGTTTACTAAAATCACGTATCAAAATAATGAAACAAAAACTTGCGTGAGACCTCAAAATTACCATAAAACAACACTTCTCTAGCACAAGAAAATATTGACATCTCAGTCCTGAATGTTTCAGGTAAATACATTGTTTTTCTAAGTGAGAACAATTAAATCTTCAATGTTTAACCTTAACAGGAAAGAATATTTACCTCTGTAGTGTTCGAAAAAAACTTTCAAGTATTTTAGATGAATAATAAAGTTAAAAAATATTGTTTTATTCACGTAAAACGATAAAACTAAATTAGGTTATTTGATGAAAATTAGGATAGTGTGCATTCAATGAACAAATACTGGATATCTTAAACACATGAACATAATTTTAGTGTCCAATCACACATCTCTGCTTAATGTTAAAGAGAGACTTATTACTTTACAGAAAGAAGTTTATCCTTGGTGTGTAATTATCTTAAAACTATATCTTTAAGACTTTGTGTACAAATTTTGTTTTATGAAGTTTTATACTGAGGTGATTAAAAGCCTACTTATTAACGCCATAACCAATGATAATCCAATGGATATTACAATATCAGATATTCATTGATGACAAGCGATTCGCCACAATAAACAAGTTTTAATGGTCTTACTAAACAACACTCTGTATATTTTGTAACCCTACTACATTTCACTGTAGTGAAGTAATTATTCTTAAACTGTATTAAGAAGAAAATGGTTTTGCTTACTTTCATGCATCTGTAACAAGGCTAAAGTAACTTGGTCAGCCCAGAAGCTGTTTTTCTGCAGTCCTATTC
The DNA here is from genome assembly GCA_011833715.1 of Carcinoscorpius rotundicauda. NCBI lineage: Eukaryota > Metazoa > Arthropoda > Merostomata > Xiphosura > Limulidae > Carcinoscorpius > Carcinoscorpius rotundicauda. Next base: position 59,152,941 of record CM022395.1, read on the forward strand.
CGTATCCGGAACGGCCGAATTGTTCTCTTGCTGTCACCAGATCACAGGATTGAACGGCTTCATACTCCAGCCGAGAGGAATCCCAGATAAAAGCATTAAGTTCTCTGTGTTAACATCGAAATGATCATTAGTCAGTAACACATCGTTAAGACTTTATTATATCATGAGATGAGATTAACACCATTTGTTATTCCTCAATACAGACCAGACTCTGGATAATATGGGGGAGGGGATGAGAACGATGTACAGCAACTGAACTGACATCTTAGGACATGTATTGTATAACACATAATTTTTGTTTATTCGGTTATCAAACTGTAGATTATACACCTTTCTTTATGTCCTTTATTAACATTATAAAATTTAGTCTAATGGTAATTTTTTTTAAAATATTTAACTTATATTTGAGAAAGACGAGCACAAACATGACAGAGCTTTCTTTTTGCCCCCCAGTGGCTCAGCGGTATGTCTGTGGACTTACACGATAAAATCCGGGTTTCGATACCCGTGGTGGGCAGAGCACAGATAGCCCATTGTATAGCTTTGTTCTTAATTCAAAACAACAACAGCTTTCTCTTTAAGAGAATAGGATGGTTTTCTATGTTTATGGATGCATTGAAGTGTAAAGTCAACTATTTGTGGTTACAATACGACAAAAAACAACTGAAGACATGGTATCGGTTTGCTGATGGAATCTTTGAAGTTTGAAATCAATATCTTGTCTTTAGTTGAGTTTCACTTGTTCTTAAAGTCACCTGTTTGCACCAAATCGTGAAATTTACGCTTGATTTAACCATTTACAAAAAATCTTACGCCAAGCCTATTTCCATTAAAAATCTCATCATTCCTCTGTTATGAAGTGTGGTGTGATAATAGTTCTAATTTGTCTTAAGTTTCCTTCAGTGCTTAAACCCGTGCTGTATTTATCAATAGTCTTAGTATTGCAAAGTGACTACAATAAACTCTACACAAGAAGAATAATTAGATACGTTGAGAATAAATTTAATTTTAGAAATAACAATATTGGTGAAATCAGGTAAAAGTGAACTAAAATAAATAACATTAGTGTATCATTTAACAAAATAGTAACAGCTATGTGAATATTTTTTTCATTTTTGTAGCTTTAAGCGAAATTTTTGAAACAATAAAACGACTTTAAATTCGGAAATTTTAATATATCTTTACTGCTATGCGTGTTTTGAGCAAGAATACATTCTATGAGATAAACTTCTCTTCCTCACAGAAGTAATGTTAGAAATACACTGTTATATTTGAAATCTCTAAATTGACATGTGTAAATGCTTTGCTTGATTTCTTAAGGAAACTTTCATTGTAAGATATCGGATATAAATGAATAACTTTCCAGAGTTTCTGGTTGACATTTGTTTTTATTTAATGTGATTTTCTTCTAACGTCTTCATATGATTATGGAAGATTTATGTCTGCTAAGCTGCATTCCTGTGTTTGAAAACTCACTTTTAACCTCTGCGGTTCATTTTTTATTTGTTTGGCCTGGCATGGCCTAGCTCGTTAAGGCGTGCGTTTCGTAATCTGAGGGTCGCGGGTGCGCGCCCGAGTCGCGCCAAACATGCTCGACCTCCCAGACGTAGGGGCGTTATAATGTGACGGTCAATCCCACTTCTCGTTGGTAAAAGAGTAGCCTAAGAGTTGGCGGTTGGTGGTGATAACTAGCTGTCTTCACTCTAGTCTTACACTGCTAAATTAGGGACGGCTAGCACAGATAGCCCTCGAGTAGCTTTGTGCAAAATTCCAAAACAAACAATCTTTATTTGTTACTTAATTTTAACACTTATGACAAAAGTATAATAATTTTATTAATTGTTTGAATTATGTTTACCGCTGTTCCACTGGGGGACTTTTGAAGTCTGACATAGTTTTGAAATGATTATCAAATCCATTAGTGTAAAAATAAATTGGTTTTGTACAGTATAAAAAAACACATTTGGAAAGAGATAGGATAGTCAGGATGTTAGCATGATTAGACATTTAGTCCTGTTCTCACAAAACCCCATTCCACATTTTGTTGTCATGGATATGCTATAAATATAACAGTCGAATTTCCTTTCATACGAAAAGAAAAAAACAAATATCCCAAGAATTGGGGGTTGGTGTCGGTGACTAACTTACCCCCTTTTAGTCTGACAATCCAAATTTAAGGATTGCTATGCACAGATAGAAGTTCTGTACCTTTACATAAAATTCTTCAATAAATAAACATTCTGAAGAGAGTTACCACATTTTGAGGAAGTTAGAAATCTGGAAAAATTGGATAAGTTGAGGTTCTTTACTTATGGTTGTATAAATATATATTCTTGACTACTTGGATATCTCTGTCTTCAAAAGGACATCAACACACAAAAAGACAATAATAATCTTACCCAGATTTCACAGCATCGATGGCCGCTTCTGCTGAGTCATAATTTTTACCTTCCATAGTTCGATACATGTTTGAAAGTTCCACTTGGCGTCGAAAATACATATCAACTGCACTTCCTTTTACTGTAGCATAGGTGAAGTTCTCTAAAGGATTACGAAGCTGTAAACCACAAACAATGAGCGTGTTGAATATACTTTCAAGACGAAATTTTGGTTTTGTAAAATAATTTTTTTTGCGATTTATATGGTACTCAGTGCTTTATATATGTATAAATTATCTTATAGTTTCCCTTATGTTGTCAGAACATTAGCAGTAATTTAATAAGTTCGAAATCTGACAAATGCGAAAATACAACATTTTGCTGTAAAAATTACAACGAAGTAAACAAAATAAAGAACTTTTTTTTTTGCAAACGACAACGTCATATTCAATCTCTAAGTGGTGTAAAATGGTACAGCATCCATATGTGAAATTATAAATGTCTAAACACTTAGCTCAAGGTTCTTAAAATGTAGAGAACGGATCAGTGTAATCAAACTTACAAGGTACGCCGACACTGCCATTTTCTTCATATATTGAAAAACAATACTTTGGTTAAATTGAGTGAATAAACTAATACATTCAACTTAAATATTTAAATAATATTTATAACATGCATTGTCCTCGCTAACATCAAACTTTCGGTAAAACTTAACCAATTTATCCCAAGCTTAAGTTTTAACGAAAGTTTCATGTTAGCGGGAAAATTACATGTTATAAATACTATTTCAACTAGTAAAGTATGCTTGAGAAATTATATGGGTGTACCCGTAACAGTTTAAATTCAGTAGACATAACAAAAGGAAAGTGTCTCAATAAGGCTTTAAAGTGTAATATTGACAAAGGGTCGCGGGTTTGAATCCCTGTCACACAAAACATGATAGTCGTGGAGGCGTTATAATGTGACGGTCAATCCCACTATTCGTAGATAAAAGAGTAGCTCAAGAGTTGACGGTGGGTGATGATGACTGTCTTCCCTCTTGTCTTGTACTGCTAAATAAGAGACGCCTAGCGCAGATAGCCCTGTGTAGTTTTGCGCGAAATTAGGAAAACAAACAAACTATTATATCCGTAAATCATTTATCCCAGTAATATATCTATATATACTTACTCGAGTATCGTTAAAAACGGTAATATAGATATATGTATACGTATATAAATACTTACCCTGGCATCGTTTATCCCAGTAAGCGATGTCTCAGGACGATCTAAAACAAGAAATGCAGCCAAATTGGCTGTATATGACGCAACAACAATCATAGCGAATCCCGCCCATACCATTCCTAATACCCTGGCACTAAAGCTGCGAGGGGTACCTGTAACAAATTAGTCATATTTCACATACAAAAAGAGAAATAGAAGACTGTTATATGAATAACGTAAGTCAACATTACTAAAAACAAAACCTCAGACCTTCACTTTAAATATCTCTCAAGCAAAGTATGGAACTTTATTTCAACTTAAACCTACGAGTTTAATTAAATAATGAAATAAAAAAAGTTAGATTATTTTTGCCAATATGTTATCCATTAGCGTTAATGATTTCTTTTCTACCTTCTCCAATCCCACTGTTGAGTAACACTCCCCAAGCAAACCAGATGGCACTAGACATATTTAAGGCGTCTTCTTCGGTGCCATCACTGTTTGGTAGTTTGTAGCGTCCAAATGGACTAAATCTGTCTAAAAGATACAAAGCTAATGCAACAACGTGGACGGAAATCATCACCAAAATCCAAAGGGTCTGTTCGAAAGGTTGAAGGAAGGAAGCTAGGGTTGAACTTTTAGGTTGCTAAGAGAAAAAAACAACAAAAAACAATGGTGCATATACTTACATATATATATTTTTTATGAGTTGTTACACGTGAGATGTGTTTACTTCAATAACACGTCTCAATAACTGTTTTGTTCTCAAACAATTTACAAGACTTAAGATTCGTTAATGTTATAAACTACATTGTTTCACTAATAGTGTGAAATTAAACTGTATTCACCAGTACTATATACATAATGTAACATTCACTATTTCGATACACCAGTACCATACGTAACATAACATTTACTAATTCTATACACCATATAGTAGTCACCAGTTTCCATAACGTATCATTAATGAATAACAGTATGTTTTGAAATATCCATCTATGACATTCGTTGTGCAACATTAAGATTATATAAATCAAGTAGTAGATTATTAATATAATAAATCACACAGCATTCAAGAATATCACACATAATACAATATCTACTATTAATTTAATTAAAATTTTGTCCACCAATAGCTAACTGAAATAAATATAAAAATATTTTGCAGTTTTTATTTTTAAATTATGTATTCAAGACCAAGTTTCAATAACTGATTTTTGTCATAGACTGTCATTATCACTTCAGTCTTTTTTCCTCATACTATACATTCAGGTCAGGTAATATTGTCAATGTTCAACGGATTTTTACTACCTTTTTCTCCAATATGGTAATTCCTTGGTATTTGAAAGGTTTAGTAAACTCGATGACTTGAGATCTTTCCGGATTGATAGTGAGAGGAGCAACAGCCATGTCTGCTTTTTCATAAACTAGATCTCCCATCATTCCTGTCCAGTATTTCTTGTTAGAGTCATTCACCTACATTAGGATGAAGATATGTGATAGAAATACATGGTACATAGTAAGGTTCTAGATGTCAAGAAAACGAGGTACATGTTAGGGTTCTAGAAGCAAGGGAACCATAATATAAACAGCTAATTAACACGTGGTGCCTGATATCCCCGTGACTTCTCTCTGTGTCAAATCAGCGCCTTCATCGACCATTAAAGATCTAGAGTATCCATCGATTTCACGAAAACGAGAATCCTATTGCGGGGAGGATTTTTTATCCAGCCCTCAAGCCATGCTGACTTAACATGTGTTTGTCGTTCGTGGATTTCCTTCCCACATGTGACCTGCTTGGCCAATAAAAGTAAAACTCACCTTTCACAGTTTTTCTCAGAGGCGTCGGCCTTGCCATTACACCTGAATAAATCAGACATTCTCTATAATAATCAGCCAACACAAAGTTAAACACAGTTCACTGTATCCGCTCCCAACTAATTGATAAATCTACCCACTTCATGAAGACCTTCCCACTATCCTAACTAAGAAAACTACCCACTTCATGAAGACCTTCCCACTATCCTAATTAAGAAAACTACCCACTTCATGAAGACCTTCCCACTATCCTAACTAAGAAAACTACCTAGTTCATGAAGATCTTCACACTATCTATCCTAACTAACAAAACTACCTAGTTCATAAAATTCTTCACACTATTTTAACTAACAAAACAACATAATTCATGAAGATCTTCACACTAGCTATCCTAACTAAGAGAACTACCCAGTTCATGGAGATCTTCACACTATCGTAATTAACAAAATTATCCAGTTTATGAAGATACTCACGCAATATAAAACAACAGCAGATCCTATCTTCAATCACGGGTATTATTTCCAATACTTTCTCTTCAAAATCGAAAAGCCTTATCACTTACAACCGCATAACATAATCAACAATTATTCAATCCTCCGGCACAAGTGTCACCACACACTACTTTGCCCAGTGCCCACCAATTTACGCAAATAAGCCAAAAAACTTCTGCAACTAACCAAACCACCCAGACTGACTTCTTGGAAATGAAAGATGCAACGTTATCAACAGATGTTTTCACTTCTGACAAACAGTGCACACAATCCAAGCTGCACGCGAGAGAAAAACCCACACAGATACTGTAAAACTTTAAAGAACAACTTGCTACAACTACTCCGGCCCCACACACCTATGCCCGTTGAACCTACACTATTTGTAGATTTCTATCACTTTGACTTAACCTACAATGATCACAGATAAAACGACGATTACGTTCTGGGCTTCCCAAGATAATAATGTCCCAACTCCAATCATCTTCTGAGAAACTAACCTTTGTCTTCTCAATCACTGACGGGTTTTCTCCAGTACAGCATGGGAATACTTTTTCTTTCGGCGCCTGGACCACGAAAGTGGGATTTCTCGGAACCCTCTCATTTTATTCCACGGCAAAATTCTCTTGTTTTGGGTTTATAGATCCATATCGCTATGAAAGATCCTTTGTCCCACCAGAGCCATTTGATTGATGAAGTTAGTGTATCCTTTGCTCATGGCTTTTGGACTCTTCCTGACTGTTTGAGGCATCTTCAAATCTGCTATGTCAACAAAATCTTCTTTATGTAAGCTTAAACCATAAAAATTCAAATACAGCCCATATCACCATCACGAGAGGGGTGAAGAGAAACTAAAGCTTTCGAGTATCCCCAGTAATCCCCCGAGGTTTCACTTTGGAAGATCTCAAACCGACACTCCTGCCAAGTATTGTTGTTGCTGGTACGTGATAAGGTTCTAGATGCAAGAAAAACATCCATTTAAACGACTAGTTAAGACATAGTACATCATAAGATTCTGGAGGCCAGAACGGTTAATTTTCTGGGTAGTTGCATCATCATTAAAAAGGGCTTTTCCATTTGAATGTCAAGAAATCTTGCTGAAAAATATGAAGCAATAACATTTTGGTTTGTTTGGGTATTTCGCACAAAGCTACTAAAGGGCTTTCTGTGCTATCCGTCCCTAATTTAGCAGTCCAAGACTAGAGGGAAGGCAGCTAGTCATCACCACCCACCGCCAACTCTTAGGCTACTCTTTTACCAACGGAAAGTGGGATTGACCGTCACATTATAACGCCCCCACGGCTAGGAGGGCGAGCATGTTTGGCGCCACTCGGGCGCGAACCCGCGACCCTCAGATTACGAAGCTCACGCCTTAACGCGCTAGGCCATGCCCATAATATTTTGTAGTTTTAATCTAGGACAGTGGTTCCCAAACGCTTTCAATCTGTGTTTCCCTTGATGTGAATAAAAAAAGTTTGAGCTCCTCCAACCTGTAACTCTAGCATAGTGATTGGAAAACAGTGCCATAATAAAAACTATCTCCTTGCGACTTACTGTATCATTTAATTAACTTAACATAATTTTACCGGCTTATTGTTTATTTAGAATTAAAATTAATTGAACATCTTTGTTTTCGATCCAATTTTTCTTTTACATCTTACCGGAACGTTTCACGGCCCCCAGGAGGGTCGCGATTCACTCTTTTGGAAACACTGGTCTAAATAGCTACTATTATTTTTTAAAGTGCTTACACAGATTAGTTCCTCTTGTAGTGTAATGTGCACATTACAGTTAATATGAGCTTTTTATTTAAGGCTGACACATAGATTACGGGATGGCATCCAGACATCATTTGTTGTATATATGTTCAGTAAAATAAGGAATGATATACTAAGATTCTCTATGTCATTTTCTGGACTCAGTAACGGTAGAACATGATTCTTTAAGCATCTAATATTACATGGCAGTCATGTTTCATTTCTTGTAATATAAGCACTTAAGTGGCCCATTCAACATTACAAACACATAAAGTATTGGTTTTTCTTTATTATACAGGGTGGTCGCTAGAAAAGCGAAAAATTTGTCAAACAGCTATTTATTTTTACAAAGAATAACTTTTACAAAGTTTTTTAAAGGCATATGTTATATTACACTCATAGATGCTCAAAATGTCGTCCGTGATATTAAAATCATGCATTTTATTCATGATGTAAAGAAATCAAAATAGAAATGAGTAAGCACGCATTTTATTCATGATCTCATCTGACCCTCAAATTTTCCGCTTTTCTAGCGACCACCCTGTAGTTTATGAATGTCACCAATGAAATATTGCCTCAAGTTTCCGTTGCATTGTTTCGTGGATGGCGTACATAAATTATAATATAACTAATATTCCATAACTTTACACTACTCTGCCTGTGTAGAAACTTGGGAATTTCTTTAAAAAATCGAAATTAATACGATAGGATGGTTGTATTTAAATAAATAATAAACATCTTGGCTTTTACGTGGGAGTCATGTATATTACTTAGCTGTAAAAGTTCCTTACATATTCTAAGTTGCCATACTGGCCGTCTTCCACTTGGTAAAGATTGTACGTGAAGTTCAGGTCATTCCCTAACTTCTGCAGCAGGTCCATACAGTAACCACGGCAACAGTAGGATTGTGCTAGAAAAGTATATTATCATGCTTATGATTCTCAACTCATTAAGAATGATGGTCACTGTGGCAATAATATGCAACGTACTTACATTTACCTTCCCATTGTTGAGAGGCCGCTGTTATAATAAATATGTTATATATATACAAACTGCAGTTACATCATATACCCGTAACAAACAAATTTATTAAGAACTTCCCGTATTTTGTAATTTGTGTTTGTATTTCTTGTTGAAAGTCTATATATCTAAAATGTTCTAAAAATGAAAAAATTAAAAAGCTGTGATGTTTTAATCTAAATAAAAAAATAAAACAAAAATAACAAAAACAGCTTTCAGGCTGAACATTAAAGTATAGTTTTGTAATCCAAAATACATTTAGTTACCTGAATTATTTCAAAGCGGACTTTAAATGTGGACTTTCAAATAAGGCTTAATTAAGTTGTTAGTCAAGTTTGTACATTACTCTGCAAATCTAAGTTTTTCTTAGATTTTCTTCGTTGTACTCACTCGGTGGACTCAGCAGATAGTTCAATGAAGGTTTGCAATAAGAAAACACACACACTCGACTGGCGATGTACTGAATATTTTACACGCTAATTTAAATTCTGCTTTCACTTTCACACTCCCTAGTAGTACAGTGATATGTCTGCAGACTTACAACGTTGGAAACTAGGTTTGGGTGCCCCTGGTGGGCAAACACAGCTCACCACTGTATAGCTTTGTGCTTAACTTCAAAAAAGAAACAATTTATTTTCTGACATATCTTAAACTACACCAGTAATCACGTTGAGAAATTTTGTTTCATTCGTTTCTGAAGTCAGTCTATGTTAATTTACTATGAAATTATAAATATCTTGTAATTTGCGGACAGAAATTTATTGAACGCATTTCTTAGTATAATTTATTACAGAAACAAGCAAAGAAAAACAAATCGCAAAATGAAATATCGGCGCAGTCAACCATGTTATTTTCATTTCCAATTTATAATTTAATTATTAAGTAACATATGACGTAAGTTTACTTCAGTCGCTCCAGTTAGAAAAAAAAAGAGCAGAAACGAAGTATAAACTTTCCTACATGTGTAAAAATTGCCGAAAATTCAAGATTTGCTGTCATATTGTCTTTCCGTGGCTCATCAGTAAGTTTAAGAGCTTATAATGCTAAAATTATAGATTCAGAATCGGTGTTGGACACAGCACAGACAATCCACTGTGTGTGTAGCTTTCCTCTTAAAAACGAACAAGCAACCATACTGTGTTTTATTTCACATTTTGTTCTTTTCTTATTATTATTGAGCACAAATACGAAAATGTTAAAAAAATGTGAGCGTAGTTTGAATAAGAACATAAGTATGACAGTTCGATGACTTTGGTTTCTTACCTTTCGTTGAGAGGCCATATTTGATGATTTTTAATGTCCTTCACTAGCAGAAGATATCTTGAAGATCACACGCTAAAATATTATTAGTGATTCATTCTAAAAGAGACAACAGCTCAAACTGGACAGTCGTTACTATGTTGGCGTAACTTATATAATTTTATGTGTGTGTATATATATATAAATATATTATATTTGTTGGAATTAAAATTAAATTTGTAGTATGCAAAGCTCAAAATGTTTTTTGTTTAAAAAGAAAAAAAATCGTTTTTCTTTTTTAGTGGTTTCCAATTTCTATGTTGTAGATCTATGTTCAATTTGCATTTGTTTCTTTTTTAGTGTTTCTCATTTTCGAGTTACACTTCATCCCAAACCATAGAATGTAATTATAACAACGAAGAGTGGGATTTTCCTCCTATTTTTATATGTTGGAAGTAACAGCTTTCAAGAAAATACACATTATGAATTTTAGAAAAATGTTTTTACTTATTTCTATCAACTTATATTCAAAGCTTGTAGTACCAATATAATCTAATAACGTCAGGCCCATAGTGTCAACCCGCTCAGCTCAGAAAATTGTGATTGTGATTGTTTTGGAATTTCGCACAAAGCTACTCGAGGGCTATCTGTGCTAGCCGTCCCTAATTTAGCAGTGTAAAACTAGAGGGAAGGCAGCTAGTCATCACCACCCACCGCCAACTCTTGGGCTACTCTTTTACAAACGAATAGTGGGATTGACCGTCACATTATACACCCCCACGGCTGGGAGGGCGAGCATGTTTAGCGCGACTCGGGCGCGAACCCGCGACCCTCGGATTACGAGTGCACGCCTTAACGCGCTCGGCCATGCCAAGCCCCAGATCAGAAAAACAAGGCATGTTACCTAATTATATTTGCTCAGTATTGTGACTGATTTACTGTTATATATTTGTTTAAATATCGAGGTTTAAGTTAAATTTATATTTATAAATGTACATGACTTATACTGTTAAATCTGTATTCTAAAATTCCTGCCTTTCACTAAAATTATGGATTATCGTGTGTAAGAATCAACAATATATATGTGTACGTAATCAGTAGTGTATCGTCTATATTGTTGTGGAGACAGAAATTTCTAAGAACCTTTTCTTTACACCTACAAATGTAAACAACGCGACGCACTAAGAAACAGTATATATTAATGGTTTGCTACAGTAAGAGACAGTATATATTGTTGGTTTGTTGCAGTTGGTATATTATAAACCTCGGAAGCTATAGCTGTGATTAATGCTTAATAATCCTAAACTTCAGATATTTAACCAGGAACATTTATTCATTTTGAGCATTACCCACCATTTAATTCCAGTGGATTTACATTGGACATTAGTACTTTCACTAAAATATTACATAACTTCATCAGTGAAAAAAATCAATATGTGAAAGAAGAACACATAGCTAGGTAAATTCTGGTTAGTTGAATTGCATCATACATTAATTAAAATTAACATGCTTATCGTGAACTCTCGATAAGATATGAGGGACGTTTCGAATCAAATAGAAGACTCTGTTGGTAAGTTTGCTAAACTTCTAAACATGAATCGCGATGTATGATAACTGTTATTTTAAATTGGGTTATTGTTTTTATATCAAAATACATTAAGAAAGAAAGCCATTTTCATCAATCTTGTTGGCAGCTATTATAAATTGGATACGTATCGACAAATAATAAAGTTCTATATCTAAATCATAACCTAATTCAGTGTTAGGCTATTTTAAAATCTAACAGTATCCATCATAGAACTGTAAGTATTTCGCTTTATCTTCCTTTAGGTTAAAGTTGCACTTACATAGTGAACTGTTGGTTCGTGGACATAGGATTTCATCTTCTTTACAGTCTTCCTTGGTATCCACAGGTCTAGCAAAAACAAACGGTTTTTCCACCAAAGTAACCACCTTATGAAAAACATATTTATATCAACACATTACACAGACGCTAAACTTAAAATTTGATTTTTTAAATGTTTTCCAAAGGTTTCATTATGACTAATAAAAAGTTATACTTTAAAACACTAAAGAATTTGAAACTAATATACCGAACTACCGTATTAAAAACTCGAACTAGAATAAGTTGAAACTGTTTGTATTAAACAGAGAATATATTAATGTAAATATAGATCATTCTCATTTGCTATACAAATTTTCTCTCAATAGTTTTATTACCAAATTTTCGTACAATTAGAACATTCGATTCAAATTTTTCATTGGTTGATTGTGTAACTAATATTTACAAACGCCAATAAAACATTTATTAGACCCATATTTCCACTAAAAGAGCCTCTAGCTTAACCTAAATCAAACTTGCTGTAAATAATTTCTAAATTTGATAGTGTCAGTTGATCTTCCATTGGGTTTTATTTATTGCAACTTACACGAAAGATAAACAAAAACTTAAACCTGTAAACGAGTGGGGACAACATATCCTTGGGGCTTAGTTGTATGGTTACCGGGCCATTTGATGTTGTTGATGTTGAGTTTGAGGTTCATTTTCATCTGAGCCTTAAAAGGAAATTTACATGGTGACATAATTAAACCCAGGTAAAATACAACATGTAACGACAATATTTATGATCGAATTAATAAGTACACAGATAGCATACAGTTATTTACGTGATTATATTAAACATATATTCTAACAAATAATGAATAAGGACTTGTTATTTTGGACTAAATCTGTAAAAAATCGTACATGACTATACCTAATTAGTATGAAAAAAAATTTGTGTTACTCAATTCAAGAAAAACATTTGTTTGTCTAATAATTTCTAAAAAAAGAGGGTTTAGTGCACAAATTCTAAGAGTACTGTTTATTCTATACCAATAGGTGGCCTTACCTTGGAAAATGTGTATTGTCCAACCCTTACGGTCTGCCCGTTTACAAGATTTACAATGTCGTACTCACTGTTAAGACGATCACCCTTCTCGTCGAAAGCTACTCTACCAGTTCTTCCATACAGTAAACTTTGAGCCTTTAAGTACCTGAAACATAAGCAGTGTCTATGTTCAGGAAACACGTTAAATGATGATGTGATCTCTTCATTAAAAGTAAAAACAAGAGACATCAGTAAAACACAGTTTTAGGTATTCGAATCAAAATTAGCTTCCTTATATAATATTTGTACTGAAACATAGATTAAACGTGTATTGTGTTGGCAAACAATAGTAGAAAATAGACGTTGCCCTAAATGTTTATTTTATTTTCATTTCGCTTGGTTTCTGAGCTTAGACGTTCACTGTAATGAATATTCAATTGCTGTATTATTTCTTAAAAGTGTACCTAAAATTAGTAATTTATAAATACGATTTTGACAGTGTCAAATAAAGCTACTTCTAATAGCGACACTTGAAGCAGATTAAATACAATGCGTAACTGAATTACGATATGCCATTTCTTAAACCCAGAAATTTTATTATTTCAAGCCCCAAGTACTCAATCTTAGGTTTTAAGGGAGTTAACGCTAAAATTCTGGTTTTGATACCCCTGATGGGCAGATCACATTTTGCTCAATATGTACCTTTGTGCTTCAAAACAAAGAACCAATCCAATTTATTTTTAAGGATTATTTTCCGATTTTTATTTTCCTTTCATTTTAAATAAATTCACACTGATATGAGTTCCATAATGTCTAACTTGTTTTTCCTAAAAAAAAATAGAGGAAAAAAATTATTGTTTAGATAAATTACATTAAAGTTGAGCATTTCTAAAGAAATGTTATACATGTATTAAAAGGTGTCTTACTCCCTACTTCCCAGTGACACAGCAGTACGTCTGCGGACTTCCACCACTAACAACCAGCCTTCGATACCCGTGGTGGGCAGAGTACACATAGTCCAAATTAATTCACATCAATTAGTCAACTATCGCCGTCGTTAATACACATGTCCAATGAAGTGCGTTATTTTAGAACAACTTTGGAGATTCATGACATTGTTACAATCCACGCGACCGCATTTGCTCTAACAATAGTTCTACATGCAGTTTCAAATACAAAAGGGTGTGTTGTACGTCTGTCATACCTAAACCACACACATATTCATAAACACTTTCCATATTCCAACTATTATACGAGGATGTCGGTTTCAACAGTCGCACAGAAACCTATTGGTACTTTATCTGTTGGCTTGACTGGTATGCTTTCGTATAAAATGGGTTGAAAACCCATCTTCTTCTCCAGCTATTTAAGGTATGGAACGAACAAACTGGAAACTTGTCTTAAACCATTATCGTGGTGAATTCACACCCTGCTTGTCTTGTTTCCAGATGGAAGTCCTTAACTGTGTTATGAAATGTACCCTTGAACATATGAATGATTTTTACCAATGACCTTTGTGTATGTGGATTCTTACTGTGATTAGAGTACGACTTGTTGTAGGTTTCTTTCTGCATGACCTTGATTCCTTTTTTTGTAATATCATTAAGCACAAGGGATATCCTTGTATCGGATATCATAAATTCCTTATCTGAACATATTTTTATGAATTGAATATACGCATATTTTGCATTGAAAAGTGTCATCAGATTGTATTTCTGTTATATATCGTTCCACCGGAATTTTATATTGGCTGTGGCTGTCACGTGACAACCTGAGCTGTTCAGTCAAAATGCTTTTGACATTAAAATACCATAAAAAAAGTTTTATGTTCTCTTTATTTACGTTGTAATTAGCTAAATTATTGAGAATTGTAACATATTTATTGTGATTTTAGTATTTATGTTTGTTTCAGTTCAATATATATTCAAAAATATATGCACCTTATATTGTTAAATTTATATTACTCAAGTTCAGCATGTCCTCTAAATTAATAGAATATTTTCGAGAGGAAGAGTCAGCTGTATATGTTCTGCGTTGTTATTTAATGAAATTTCGAGAACTTGGCCTAAAGATAATAAATCAATGCGCCAAAAGACAGAATAACATTGTTGATCAGCTGCAGTCACTATACTATAAGCCTCTGAAGTTGTAACTGTGATCAACGCTTATTAATCGGAAAACCATATAATTTGACTAGAAATATTTATTATAGATTTCGAACATTATAAATCGTTCAACTTCAGATAATTAACTTCGGACGTTAGTAGCCCCCCAGTGGCTCAGCCGTATGCCTGCGGACTTACTACGCAAAAAACCGGGTTTCGATACTCGTAGTGGGCAAAACACAGATAACCCATTGTGTAGCTTTGTGCCCAATTCAACAACGTTAGTGTATGTACGTAGGCATTGAATATCTTATCCGCTTGAGGACAACAGAGAATGGAGCTAGATAGCATTTTCGTCAAGAGAAGTGTAACAATATCAACTCAGAATTAATTTGCTTGTCGTGGATCTGGATCATCGATAAAATATTTAGTTTCAGATTAAATATAATACTGACTATTGTTTGTGAAGTTTTTGTATATACAGTGGCACCTTAGTTCTCGAACTTAATCCGTTCCAGAAGGCAGTTCGAAAACCGAAACAATTTTTCCCATAAGAAATACTGTAAATTAAATTAATCCGCTACAGACCTTCAGAAGTTACGCATTATGAAGCATTTTGAGTAAAAATATTGCTTATTTATACCTGTATAATAATACGTTCGTGCATAAAGTCAACCACAAAAACTATAAACACGATAAAAAAAATAAATGAAAGTGTAACTGCACTTTACCTGTGCTGAAGAGAGCTGATGCCGTAAGTGAAAGGTAGTGAGGAACGTGGAGAGTAGTAGGGTTATTAATGTTTGAAAGCGGAATCACCTTCCATAAAAACATCAGGTAACTCTCCTACTGGGGTTCTTTCTCTTTTCTGTCTCTTTGCACGGCTACAATCTGCTTGAAACTTACTGGACCTATTTTTCACTAAAAACTTGTCTAATGAGGTTTGTTTCAGCCTGTATTTTAAAATGTTTCTGAAGTAAGAGATGGCATTGTCATTGAAAAGGTTTATGTTGCGGTTTATTATAGCTTTGTCAGGGTGAAATGTTTCAACAAAACTTTACAACTCTTTCCATTTTCCACACATTTTCTTGATTAGTGAACTAGAAACATCCTCCTTTCCCTCCTCCTCATCTGAAGACACTTCGTCAGTTGCCTTCTGTTGCTGCTCCTTCTGAAGGTCTTGGAGTTCTTCAGTGATGAGCTCAGTGTTGTGGTCTTCCACATCATCACCACTCACATTCAAGCCCATACACTTGCCTAGTGAGACAATACCCTCGACAACAGGCTTAGCCTCAAAGCATTTAAAGTCTCTATCTGCTACTAAGTCTGGCCACAATTTCTTCCAGACTGAGTTCATGGTCCTCAAAGACATTTCCCTCGAGGCTTTGTCTATGATCTGCAAGCAGCGGAGGATATTAAAGTGATCTTTCCAGAACTCTCTGAGGGTTAACTCTGTGTCAGAGGTTACTTCAAAGCACATTTGAAACAGCGCTTTGGTGTAGAGTTTTTTAAAGTTCGATATGACCTGCTGGTCCGTGGGCTAAATGAGAGGAGTCGTGATAGGGGGCAAGAATCTCACCGTAATTTCCTCTACTAACACGTCCTCCAAGCCTGGTGAGTGAGTGAGCAGGTGCATTGTCCATTACAAGAAGAGCCTTAAGTGACAACTGTTTTGCGTGAAATAATTCTATACACTTCCGGCAACACTTCATGGATCCACTCCATACAAAATTGCCTTGTTACCCATGCTTTACTTTTTGCCCTCCACATGACATTTAGTTTACTTTTCATTACATTGTTTCTTCTTAAAAATCCTCGGGTTCTCAGAATGGTACACAAGCAAAGGTTTAAGTTTTAAGTCCCCACTTGCATTACTACGTAACAATAGAGTTAGCCTGTCCTTCATTGGCTTGTGTCCTAGCAGTGACTTCTCCTCCTTGGCGATGTAGGTTGTCTTTGGCATTTTCTTCCAAAAGATGTCTGTCTCATCACAGTTGAACACTTGTTGGGGAATAAAACCATCAGCTTCAAGCCATCACTTGTATCAGCACTCAGGGGTGTTTCTCAGGAGGTCAACATGCAACTGCTTTGCTTTCTCACAAATGATGGTCTCAGAAATGCTATATTACTAGCTAACTGTTTTTTGTTTATCCAAATCAACAACAGTTTTTTCTAACTCTTCTATTGTTTGTGATCTTTATTTCCTTAGCACTGTCACACTTCGCAATGAGATCTTTTTTAACCTCTATTGTGGCTCTAACAACTTTTCTTTTTGGTTTGCTGCTTTAAGTATTCTTCTTTAACCCCATGGTGGCTTATTTAATCAGAAAATTGAGAAAACAACTACAACAAAAAGAAAAACAAGAACGTTCACAGCAAATTTTAATGGGGGTGTGGTCTGAGCGAAGGGTGCGGTAAAAGTTTTGGGCAAGCTTGATGTGGGCCAAAAAATAGTCTAAGGGTCGTTCGGGTCATCAGCTGGGTTATTTCGGGGGTTCGGACCACGACATTCTGGGACCGAGACATTTTTTTTCTCAAGCAATATATTCGAAAACCGAATTGTTCGAGAACCGAGGTATTACTGTATATACTTTTCATTATTTATAATAATCGTTATTGTTAATTGTATTGTTGTTTTTATATTAAAATATATTCATGTTTAGAAAAAAAATTGTATGTATCAATCTTGTTGGTAAATATTATAAATTTAATACATATCGGCATTTAATTACCATCTAACTTAAAACTGAAATTTCCAGCTACTTGAAATCGTAATACATAACGTACGTAACATAATAAATCGGCGACTTGTCCGAGAAAAAATTATATGTTGCAAAGTTTAATTCAAACAATAAAAATAGTGATAGGGAGTTATTGCGGCCCGACATTGCTACGTGGTTAAGGTACTCGACTCGTAATCCGAGGGTCACGGGTTCGAATCCCCGTCCCACCAAACATACTTGTACTTTCGTCTGTATAGGCATTATAATGTGACGCTCAGCCCCACTATTTGTTGTTAAAGGAGCAGTCCAAGAGTTGGCGGTGGGTGGTGATGACTAGCTGCTTTCCTTCTTGTCTTATACTCCTAAATTAGGGCCGGCTAACGCAGATAGCTCTCGAATAGCTTTTCGCAAAATTAAAAAAACAACAAGTGTCACATTTTCTTTACTTCATTGTATGTATTAGGTTTCTGTTGTTATATGCCATTTTTTGTGGCTGTATTTATTATGTGAATAGAAGTTATGGATATGTTTATTTACCACGTGCAGTGGTTTAGCTTTGATAACATTCTTTATCTCTACCGTCGTTTCTATTTTGCTCCACACGAAAGCTTTATAACAGATTTGTAATTTGATAACGGTGTATGTCTCCTACTATTATAACTTACATAACTTAAAATAAATAAAACAGTGAACCTAAATATATTTCTCGCGTATTTTCAGAATTGTACCCGTACACCCAACAGAATGATCTAACTTCAGACTCTATACCTATAAAAGGAGGTTAAGAGCTGTATATATTTGAAATATTAAGATGGTTTCATTTCTACTTCAAGAGTATAATAACTGTTAGCCGTAACTGCCTTACCACAACTAGCTGTAGACATTGAGAGGCAGTAGGAGTTAAAACATTATGAATGTAAGCACTCAATTCAGCCCCTTAATTGATTTTCCATGCTTGCTGGTTAGTCTGATATCGACGCTTCAGTTTTGTCTGCTGGATGGAATTTAGGTGCTATTACCACAAGTAAAACCGCTATGATTTCAAAGTAACGACTTGAACTAACCATGAATTTTCCTAGACATTTTTAATGTTTATTTCATATTTATATGTGTATGTATATATGAAAACACTGGAGTTAACATAAGGCTTTTTTTTCCTTTTTCTTTTATTAACTTCTTCTACTGTTTCGGGACTTCAAAGGTCACTCTTTAGGAAATAGTTTTGCTAAAAATCTTTAATAAAATAATACAAATACAGTTCTTCAACTGAAAGAAAACAACCTAAATTAAATACATATACTTTCAAAGTGTATAAATTAAGTATATTATGAATGTTTAAAAATACATAAATTCAATTATTATACTTTGTAAATTAAAATAATTTGCTAATTATACTTCTTATTATTATAATATATATAAAATACTTTTGGCTTAAATTTGTACCCACTCGACAGAAAACTTACTTTACAAATTGTTTTCCTGTTTCCCAAGCTCTATCAGAAGAATCGCAGCTATCAGGGGCCTTTGTTATATTTTCGTTGCGGATCAGATCTCGAAGCCCTAATCCAATGATCTTGACACTGTCCCAGATGTGACCCGCCGCATCTGAAGCGTTTAGTAATGTCAGCGCCAATATGCCTAAAAAAATAGAGAATATTCGAGCTTTCATAGTTCCTGGCTATATCCCACAAAAAGCTATGTAACTTTTTCAAACGATATTGAAGTGCCTGTTAAAATCAAAGGTAATGCATTTCTTTCGACGAAAAATGATCGATTCTCAAGAAATGTAAGTACACATCTTTCTGAGACCCCCCAGTGGCACAGCGATGTGTCTACAGACATCAGGTTTCAGTACTCGTGATGGACATTGCACAGATAGCCCAATGAGTAGCTTTGTGCTTAATACCAAAAACAAAACAAGTATGTTTCTTAATAAAGATTATTAGGTGTTTGAAAATTAATAAAAATTGATACAATTCGTTATATAGTAAAAATTCTTCGTAAATATATGCAAAAAATACATGCTAAACATGAGTCAGTTAACACCAGATGGCGCTAAATGTGTTGAAAATTCAAGTTAACGATGGTCTATAACCGTAGGATAACGTGAGAAAGCTGATATCTGTTAATAGTCCCGTTAAGTCCCAGTAGGCACTCCAAGACGCACAACTAACTTTAGTTATCAGCTACATGCTGTTGGAAATTCCTGATGGCTGTGTTGAACATTATACAGACTCTTTCAGTTGTATACATAAAGCAAACCACTGGAGTTTATGTGTTCCGAAATGAGGTATGCTTTAATTTTTCTTTAATAGTACTTTTATTAAAAGTACTATTTAAAACCTTTAATATATCCATTACTTTTAATAGTTTATAATTATATTTTTATCAGGTAGGTTATTTTACACCATTAACTTAATGTGTGGATTTAGGATTAAAATTATCTCTTATGATGACCGAACCTGATGAAATATTGTTGGGATTACTGTTGAAGATAAGGTAAAAGTGAGGGTATCCGACTGATGAAACAATTTATTTTAATATTTTCCTCTTATGAAAGAAAGTGACAACAGTTTATTTAGCTCACGATCGTCTATTTTCTTTGTACGTAGCTTGTTTTGATCAGAATTTAATATTAATCATTGAAGAAAATAACAACTAAAACTGTCCAAACTTGCCATCGGGTCTATTGGCTGCCATCAAAGCCTGTTCAGAAACTATCCACACATAACCTGGGCTTGTCATTTTCAGTTGCTTCACTTCACGGAATATTGATTCTGCGTCTCTAGCACTATATTTGCATAAGAATAAAACTAATTAAAATTTAAATTATATAAATAAAATATAAAGTCTGTGTACGTGACGTACAAAAAGATGTAAAACTGAATGTAAGAATTTTATCATAGTAAGAAAAAAAAGTAAAATTACAAAGCTTATTAATGGTCATCCTTATCATTGGTGTATGGAATAATTATATGATATAGAGTACAAATATCCAAACATTTTTACAAAATGATGAATCATTCATAATTTACACCTGAAAATATATTTAAAATGATGCTAACTTTGATACAAAACATAGAATAATGCTAAATATTTAATCTTTTCATAATTATTAAATTATATAAAATCTGTTGACAGTTAATAACACCCATTAAAACATTGTTACTTCGTCTGTAATTTCGATTAAATTATTACTAATCGCTTTTCACAGAGCCCGGCATGGCCGCGTGTTAAGGCTTTCGACTCGTAATCCGAGGGTCGCGGGTTCGAATTCCGGTCGCACCACAGATGCTCGCCCTCCCAGCCGTGGGGGCTTTAAAAAGTGATGATCAATCCTACAATTCAATAGTAAAAAAGTAGCCCAAGAGTTGGCGGTGGGTGATGATGACTAGCTTCCTTCTAGTCTTACATTACTAAATGAGGGACGGCTAACGCAGATAGCTCTCGAGTAGCTTTGCTCGAAATTCCAAAATAAACTTTTTTTACAGAAAGATGTTAAAAATCTGTTCGTTATGTGAAAACACTTTCATTAAAGATTTGTTTTAAGTAATTAAAAAACAGCCGCAAAATATTATAAAATGTGAATTAAGATGGCTTACGTTCAAGAAACACGCACAGATATTGTTTACACGACTCAGAAATATAAAAGTAGAACGATATTCTTTAGTCTGATCAGATTCTTAAGTGTGCATGCTACATGAAATTTCATATTGATGAGATATATAAAACACAAGGGCCCGGCATGGCCAGGTCGATTAAGGCGTTCGACTCGTAATCTGAGGGTCGCGAGATTGAATCTCCGTCACACCAAATATGCTCTTTTAGTCATGGTGGCGTTATAATGTGACGATTGATCTTACTATTCGTTGGTAAAGGAGTAGCTCAAGAGTTGGCGGTGGGTGGTGATGAATAGTTGCGTTACCTCTAGTCATGCACAACTAAATCAGGGACGACAAGCGTAGATAGCCCTCGTTTAGCTTTGGGCGAAATTCAAAAATAAAACAAACGAATAAAACACAAGGTAAAAAAATTGTATTTGGATCAAACTCGGAATATAGTGCAAATATTAGCGAACAAAACCCAATTTTTTTATATGTTGATAGTTTTGTTTCACAAGTCATTTTTTCGCTCCAGTGTCAATTTACTAAACTAACTTATGTAGTAATTTTAACAACTCCAATCTATTTACTTGATAATGACTTCTGGTATTTAGAGAAAATTTTTATAAAGTTGTTCTGATTTTTAGCCTCTGAATAGCGGCTTATAGAACGACTTTGAGTTTTTTAGCTCACAGATATGTCATCTATTTACCAATTTAAGATCTATTTACAGTTTTGGAATCAGGAAGTCGACTCCCTTCCACTGATGTATTTTTCCACGCTCAAGATTTTATAGATTGGTTTCCTCTGATCCTACCTTTAAAAATAGACATAGCTAATAAAAATTTCTCCTAAATAATTTTTCTCTAATCCTGCCTAAAATAATTTCAAATGCCGCGGCTATTGAAAATTCCTCTTTGTTTTCATTGTCCTAAGAATTCATTGATATTTTAAGAAATATTTTTAGCACGAAAACATTACAACGAAGGTTTTGCATAGAAATAATGAAGAAGAAACTTAACATGTTCACTCATTTATAATCTGCTGTCTGAACAATGTTCACCCTATCGTCTTTTAAAAGTACATAAACTGCTAAATATTTATTTAAAACCCATATTTATTTCAATAAACACAGCTTTACCAGTTTAAAATCTTATTAATGCAGCAATGCTGACCTAAATTTTAAATTAACCAATGATCCCTTTTAAATAACAAATAATTAACTTACTCTGCATACAAAATAAAAACCCTGCAATAAAATTCTTTCGTCTTCTCCAGTTGTTGGATAATGTCTGTAAATCCAGGCTCATATTCGATGACGTCATCAAGCTGATAAAAACAAAAACACGACCAACAACAACGGGTTTAATCTACTGTAAAAATGTTTCAGTAATTTCAAAATTTCGTCAACGAATTACCTGTTTTTGTTGGAAACTTATGCATAAAGACGAAATATGAATTATTAAACAGGTATTTATACCCTCTTATGCCTTACATTATTCCAAATTTATCGGAACGTTCAAGATATCAGGTTCCTAGGAGTTAAGAAAGCTAATTTTTAGTATATGTTATTCCAAAGTATCATTTTGACTGTATAATAAAGTGCGGAATGACACAAACTCAGCAGTAATGATAAAAATTATATTCTACGAGTGTGTAAATGATAGACAGCAGCTATACAATATTAGAGAAGCTTATACAATTAGTTTTCAGAATTTTAGAATCTCAGGTGAAAACTGACATTTAACTCAATGTTACATTATATTGTTGTTTCAAATTGTTGACAAATTAATTTTTACATTCATGTTTTAAAATTAACAGAAAATGAATTTTCAAATAAATAAAAATTATGGAGATATTTACTCTATTGAAGGATAATTAATCATTTTAAGTGCCTCTAATTTTAACATGCTTGTTTCTCTAAATCATTCATGTTACCTATTTCATAACATATTACAAAGTTAACTTTATGTATTTAGTTTTTCATAGACCAACCACTGTATTAAAGTTTAGTGAGGAACCTACTGAACTGTATAATAATTTATAATACAATAACAACGTTCACAGTAATTACATCGTTTTGACTCATCATCAGGTCGAACTATTGTAATAATTTCCAAAGAAGTTTATCTGCTGTACTAAGTCATTATCAGGTAGAAACATTTTAGTAATTACATCATTTCGACTCATCGTCAGGTCAAGCTACTGCAATAATTTCAAAAGGAAATTCTCTGCTGTACCAAGTCATCATCAGGTCGAAACGTTCTAATAATTAAAGTCAGAACTTATTTACTGAATAAAAAAATCTTCATTAGGTTGACAAATTGTAGTCATTAAAATAGAAATTTATCTGCTATAAATTTTACTGTTATTGAATCTTGAATCAACCATTATACTGTTTTTATTGCAATATTTTGAATAAAGTTACAAATATAGAATTATCTGCTATATTTTGTATATATACAATAATTATCTAGGTATCTTTTATTTGATTCCGTGCACAAACCTAAATAAAGGACGATATTTTAAAAGAGAAGACGTTAGAAAGCTGAGTTTTTATAATATTGTGGAGTTTTGAATGTTATATTTGATTTTATCATTTTTATCTTTAGATATTAGAATTGAATAAGAAAGAAACAGCTAGATTTGATAAGATGGGGAATAAAATAATAGGTATAAGCTTTTAATTTAGACTTTAGTGCACGTAGCATAACGTTAGACTAGACTTGGTCCACTAACGTTTCTTTAGGTTTAGTTATAAATTAATTTATACGAGATTATGAGGGAAATTAAATACAACATAGTTTTGTTTAATAAATACAGTATAAAATTAGTTAATTTTTAAACTTAAACCTAATAGTGTTAACACAGGCTACCTTACTTAATCATAATATCGAACAAGAGATATAATGAAGTTAACGATGTAGGTTTTGTTGTAAACGTAGAGGTAAACGATATAGGGACAAGTAAATCAAAAAAGCTAATTAATAACTACAATGGGTTCATAAAAACCTTTAAGTAAAAACACCTTAAATTAATGGTGTCCGGGACAGTGCCAAGTATTGATCGTGGAGATGAAATTGTGGATCATATAGCTAAATGTTAGGCTGAAATAAACGTGAGGTTCAACAGGTTAGTTGGTTAGGCTCGTGGGATTAGTTCAGTGGAAGGAAGAAACTTTGTGGAATGGATGGTTTACGGCTCAGTAGGAAAGAATCCGGCATGCTTGCAAAAGCCATTAACTCAACTGTAAGGACAATTTTAAATTAGAAGTAGATAGTGGTGAGGGCAAAGATAAACTAAATGAAACAAAACTAATATGTAGATGAAAGTTTAACATAGGAAATCGGTATAAAAGTAGTCATAAGGATAGGCTTAATTGTTACTGTTGTAATACTTACATTATTAGAAATGAAATTGATAACTTTAGGGCATTAATAGAAACAGACGGTTTTGATATAATGTTAATAACTGAAACATGGTTAAATGTACGTGATTTTGATGACAGAACTTTCTTTGAAATACATGGTTTTTACTAATTAAAACTTAGAGTATTATAAAGGGTGAGAAGTGGCTCTATATGTAAAGTGGAAGTTACATCCTGTTGAAGTTAGAAATGCTAAAGATAATAGCAAAGAGACTGACTCCATTTGGGTTCTATGAGTGAATATCAAGGGGAGGAGCTATTAGTAGGAATTTGTTACGGACCACCAGAAGAAAATAATGAAATTATTAAGAAACGTTAAAGTGAGATTAAGGTATCAGCTGTTAATAAAGTCATAATTATTTGATAATTTAATTTCAGATATATTGATTAGGAAATGCTAGTCAAACTGAAAGCTGTCCAAGGTGGATATTTTCACTAGTTAGTCAAAGAGCCTACAAAAATAGTTTAATTTTAGATTTATCATTAACTTTTAATGTAGAAATAAATGGTTGAGATGGTGGAAAATGGAAAACAACTAAGTACAGTAATCACTGCTGTATTGTGTTTGATATTTCGCTGTATATGGAAATCAGGAAAACTAATATTTTGATTCCAAATTTTAAAACAAGTAAATTTTGAAGGGATGCAAAAAGAATTATGTGTTGTGAATTGAGTAGCTGAGTTATTTGGAGAAACTGAGCAAAAGTAAAAATATTTTAAAGAAAAATTTTTCAAAATATATATTTCTTACAGAAAGAAAATGGTAGATGCAAGTAAAAAAAAATCATGTTGGCTTAATAAGGGTACTATAGAAGATTACAGAGTATTAAGAAAATTGCCAAGCAGGAAATTAGGACATCCAAAATGATATATGAAAAAAATTGACAGAAAACAAATATTAACAGTAAGGGTTTTTCAAAAGTATATTAGGAGTAAATAAAATGTTAGGATGGGGTAGGACCCTTAAGGGATAATGAATATTAGGATGAGGATAGGTCCCTTTAGAAATGATGAAGAAATGGTTGTATTTGATGGTTATGAAATGGCTAGACTATTAAATTATTCTTTTTCTCAGTTTTTACTAATTAAAACTTAAACAGTATTCATCATCTTGACACTGCATAAATTTTGAGCTTGTCAAAACAAAATTGCGAAAATTTAATAATGATAAGGTTCCTGGGCCAGATAATATTTCCTTGATCCATTTAAAGGGGTTTAAGGATTGGACATATGAGTCACTTGCTACAATTTTTTTGTAGGTTCTTGAATAGTGGACAAGTACCAATGGATTGAAAATTAGCTAATGTCACTTCAACTTTCAAGGGAAGAAATAGAAGTTGTCTTAGTTATTATAGGCCTATTAGTCTTACATCAGTTGCATAAGACGTTTTAAAAAATCTTATAAATGATACTTTGCAAAATAATTTAACAAACGTAGAATTTTATCACATAGTCAACTAAGGGAGAATCATGCTTTACAAATATTTTTAGATGCTTTGAAAATGTTACTGCTTAAACAGATGAGGGTAAGGGTGTAGGCTTGGTGTATCTGGATTTCCAAAAAAACTTTTAACAAGATATCATATAAAATGTTGTAAACATATCTTTATAGGTGTGGGGATAAGTTAACTAATTGGATAGAAGAGTGGCTTGATGTAAGAAAACAGAGGGTTGTTATGAATGGAGTTCAGTCAAACTGGATTAATGTTGCAAGTAATGTACATCATTGTTCAGTATTAGAATCATTGCTCTTTTTTATTTACATTGCTCCCCAGTGTCACAGTTATACGTGACACAATGCTAGAATTCGGGTTTCGATACTTGTGGTGAGCAAAGAACAGAAAGCTCATAATATAGCTTTGTGCTTAATTTCAAATAATTAGTTGATTTACATTAATGACATAGATGAAGGAATTGTCATTATATTATTTAAATGCGCAGATAATATTAAGGTCTTAAATGTTACTAGCTGTAAAGAGGATGCTGCTGCTTTAGAAAAGGATTTAGGTCATTTAGTAAGTTACTATATATATGGCAGATGAGTTTTAATTATAATAGATGCAAAATTATGCATGTTGGCTGTCATAATTTGAGTTATAAGCATTATTTGGATGGGAATAACCTTAACAGTTTCATATAAATGATCTTGGTATAGTGGTTGATCAACTTCTTTAAGCTATTTAAGCAGCATGCTGTTGCTATCAGTAAAGTAAAAGGATCTTAGGTTGCATCTACAGAAATGTTTAATAAAAATCTAAAGATATTATAATTTTACTATATAGGACACTGCTTAGGCCAAATTTGAAGAATAGTGTTCATTCTTTGGCTACTTACCGAAAAAAAAAGACATTAATCTGTTGGAAAGGGTTCAGAGGAAGGTTAATAAAAAGGAACCTGGGATGAAGAGTTGTGATACGAGGAGAGATTAAAATACTTATAACTGTTTTCTCTAGAAAAAAAAAGTTAAAGGGGTATCTGATTGAAGTGTTTTAGATTGTAAAAGGTACTGTTAATGCATATACAATTTTTATACTTAAAAGCAAGAATTATAGAACTAGTAACACAAATATAGATTTAAACAAGGTAGAAGCCTTCTTCAACACAATTATTTTTCCAAATATGGTAGTTGACTATTGGAATTGGTTGATTTCGGATATTGTAAAGTCAGTAAATTTGAGTATGTTTAAAAGAAAGCTAAAGAAATATATGTATGATAAGGACTGGTTTTAAAAGATTTTATCTTTTTTTTATTTCCTTTGTTTTAATTTGATTTAGAGGATGTGACAACCAAGATGGATCAACAGGTCCCTTGTTTTCCCTAAACATTATGCAACGTTATATTGACTTTTGAGTTGAGAATTCCATGTACAGAACTTAAACTTGCCCTTTGCATTGTAGATTTGGTGTACAAACCTTAATCTTGGCTTTATCTGCTAAGTTCTGGAACCTGCCTAGGGTGTATCTGCCGTTATTGTCTGAGCTGTGAATAAAAACGACGCATTTGTAATGAAGATATTTCAGAAGCTCTATCCACACATCTGCTTGATGGGAGTAAGGGGGCACTGTCCGAAGAAACGACGCGTGGAGGTTCTATTAAAAAAACAACAACAAATAAACCTGATAATAAAACAATGGTATTACGTAGATAAATGACACGAAAAAGCTGATATAAAAATCCCAATACTTATTTTTTCAAATAATAGCGTCTTTTAAAATTAATTAAAGTAATCTTTGTTTTGTTTGTTTGTTTTGAATTAAGCACAAAGCTACACAATGGGCTATCTGTGCTCTGCCCACCACGGGTATCGAAACCTGGATTTTAGCGTGTAAGTCCGCAGACATACCACTGAGCCACTGGGGGGGCCTTAAAGTAATCAAAAATCTCTAATAGATTATTTATTCCATTAAAATATTGTAAATATATGTTATTTTATCTTAGTCACTAGGTGGTAAGGTTTGTTTGTTTTTGAATTTCTCGCAAAGCTACAGGAGGACTACCTACGTTTGCTGTTTCTAATTTAGTAGTGCATGATTAGAGGAAATACAGTTAGTCATCACTCCCCCCCCCCACCAACTATTGGGTTATTATTTTATCAACGAGTAGTGTGGTTGACAGTCAGATTCCAACGCTTCCACAGCTGAAAGGGCGAACATGTTTCATGTGAAGGGGATTCGTACTCGTAACCCTCAGATTACGAGTCAAGCGCCCCTCTCTACTTGGTCCCGTGGGGCCAGGTGGTAAGGAACTCGTGTGTATTTTCAGCAGAAATGATTCTCACTTAAAATATATCAAAGGTCATTATTCATTCATCGCAGGACAAGTTTTATTTTAGGGCTATAAATTTCTCAATTTCACTAAACGAACGTTTGACTGAAGTTGATATTTAGGAGCTGGGTGCTATTAATCATGTTTCTTATCATGTGTACAGCAACTGTTAAGAGTATAATGTAATTTCGTATTTAATAACAACCAACAAAAGACGTGCCCAGATGAAGTTATTTGTACTTATTAATGTTTCAATAAGGTTCCCGAAAGTGTTTTCTTTCAAGAGTAAATACGATAGAATTAAGAGTAACGATTTTTTTATTGTTACTTTTGAAGTTCATATGACACGTTGTATTGTATTCTAGAGAGCGCTTAATTTTTCTCGTGATAAATACACGTTTTACTAGCGAGAATACAAACAGTTACGTTGAGCGTCACTTAAATGATGTTATTTTAATGTCAAATGACTGACTGACAGACAGTACACTACTGTAAAGTGGTGCGAGTAGTTAAAATAGGTGACTCTTTCAGACGGTCTTTGGTCCCTTTCAGGAAAATTAATTGGTGATTAAAGCAAGCTATCTACATAGATCATGCATTGTTTCATTAAATATCGTTTAACCTGTAAGAACGGTGAAGAGCAATGATCAATCAGGATTTCGGGTGGCCATATTAGAAAGAATGACACTATTAGTGATGATTTGTTTAACCGACTTTTCAAAATTATCAGTTATTAAAGTTTATCACCTGTGTCCGTCTACAAGGATACGTCTGTAATAAAAAAGAAATACAGCTGTGAGGTGTATCTGGTGACTGACTGAGGAAGAAGACAGTAAGACATTCTTGTAAATGCAATAAACAGAAGACAATAACTCAAGTGTCTGGTTCTTTTTAATGGTCAAGATTACACTGTTATTAACCAAACAACGAAGATATCATTAAACATTTTGTTAATCTGAAAGCTGTTTATTTTAGATAAAAAAAACATAGTTTCAATAGCTAACTTGTGACAATGAGTAATGACTAGGGGCTTTTCAGCTATTTCTGTATTGACTGTTGAGCAAAATAAAGATATGAAGAAATATACACGGGATTCGACACATTATGTAAGTTCCCAGAGCTAGTTCAATGACGTTTGCAGCGTCTTCATGGTTACAGTTGAGGCCTTTAGTTCCTTTAGACAGTTGAGCAATAACCAGATTCCGCCACACAATCTTATGTTCTCATCTTAATGGTCAATTGTACTTCCAAGATGATATTTCAACAAGCCAACTTAGGACAATAGATGAATAGAAACTTGTTGAAAGATGAATAGAAACTTGTTGAAATATCACTTTGGAAGAACACAATAGTAGCTTTCACAGTCTCTCATGATCAGTGCAGTTATCTGATCCCAGTCTTTGGGATGAACTTCAACAACACGCTCATCCCTTAAGCTTTTCTTAGATTTCTAACCACATTCTTGGCCATGTTCTTTACTGAATGAGCTACAACTAAATATTTTGCCGAGAATAAGCCACGTCATTCCAGGTTATTACTTCTGTGGCAGATTTTTCAGCCTGTTGTAAAAAAAGTGGACAAAAATTGTAGATTCCTTCTTTGTCAGATTACAAATTTTAACGACTAAAAATGTAATACTTTAGTGACTTAATTGATACCTAGTGTTATAAAAAACAACAAAGCAAGTAGTACCAGCGTGATTCCTTCATTTGGTTTTAGTACTTGCTTGATAAAAACAAATCTGAAAGAATTATACAGATTAGCATTTAGCCACTAGATGGCAGTTCATTTGATAAAGAGTTGTTTGTTTGTTTTTGAATTTCGTGCAAAGCGACACGAGGGCTATTTGTACTAGCCATTCCTAATTTAGTAATGTAAGACTAGAGGGAAGGCAGCTAGTCATTACCACTTTCCGCCAACTCTTGGGGTACTCTTTTACCAACGAATAGTGGGATTGACCGTGACATTATAACGCCCCCGTGGCTGAAAAGGCGAGCATGTTTAGTGCGACCGGGATTCGAACCCACGACCCTCAGATTACGATTCGAACGCTTTAACTCACCTGATCATGCTGGAACATCAATCTGCGGCACAGATATGTTGTTTGAGAGCTTACAACTTTCGAAACCCAGTATCGATACCAGTAATGGATAAAGCACAGATAATTTATTGTGTAGCTTTGCGCTCAATTTGAAACAAACGGGTATTTCATAGATAAATTTAAAAATACAATATCTACATTTTATATTGTGTAGATAAAATGCAAAAAATTCTGATAGAAAACTTCAAGCTTTTAATTTGGATACACTAAATAAATCGGTAATTAAGTCGAACGATAAAGCCATTTTGAAAAGCTTGATAAGTTATCAAAATATTTTCCACAAATGCTTTTAATCATTAAATACTGAAATATTATCCATGTCGCTGATGTTACAAAAACGTTGCGTAATAAATAAATAATGTAATGATTGGTTTTTATGTTATTGCTATAAAACTAAACTTATGCATTTAGTTTAAGAAAATGAAGAATGGTTCGTATTAAATTAAGTAATTATCAACTATACTGTTTTCTTCTAGCGCGTATATTTTATTGAACTGTTGAAACATCGAGAATCGTGATGAGGGAGTCATTCTAAAAAGATACTTATTATAGTTACTATGGGTCCAAAATATACTTGTTACTCGCTACTACATTCAAAAATATGCTTGTCACTTGCTATTGTATTTTAAAAGGAGCTTGTTGCTCGTTATGTGGTTTAAAAGATGCTTGTTACTTGTTACTGTATTCCAAAAAATTCTTGTTACTCGTTATTGTATTTCAAGTTATGCTTATTACGCATTATGTGTTCCCAGGTATGCTTGTTATTCATTGCTGCATTCCAGAAAATATTTGGTATTTGCTACTATATTCTAAAAGTGCTCATTACTCGTTATTTGTTCCAAAAGATGCTTGGCACTCGTTATATATTCCAAAGATAATTGTTACTCGTTATTTGTTCCAAAAGATGTGTGTCACTTGTTATATATTCCAAAAGATGTTTGTTACTGGTTGTATGTTCCAAAAGATGTGTGTTACTTGTTTTGTGTTTCAAAAGATGTTTGTTACTCATTATATGTTCAAAAAGATGTGTTACTTGTTACCAGTCTTTGGGATGAACTTCAACAACACGCTTATCACTTAAGCTTTTCTTAGATTTCTAACCACATTCTTGGCCATGTTCTTAACTGAATGAGCTACAACTAAATATTTTGCCGAGAATAAGCAAGAATAAAGTTCTGCCAAAAGATGTTTGTTACTAGTTGTATGTTCCAAAAGTTGTGTACTAATTGTTGTATGTTCAGAAAGATGTTTACTACTCGTTGTATGTTCCAAAAAATGTGTGCTACGTGTTATATGTTCCTAAAGATGTTTACTACTCGTTACTGTTTGAGAGAAAAAAAAATGATCTTAATTTGTCTTTCAGGGTTAAGAGGAATCGTGTTTGTTTTTGTTTAGAATTTTATCGAAAACTACACAAGAATTGCTTCTGAATAAGCGTCTTTAATTTTAAATTGATAGATTGAAGAAAAAGTAACTAGTGAACTAGTCACCATCCGTCGACTCTTTGGATCTTTTTGTCTGATCGAACGGTGAAACTTGGACAATACTGTCATGGAGCAAGTATCACCTTAAAATTTGGAGCTCGTTTTTGGAGCAAAGACGCACAAACACCATTAAACTTCAGGTAAACAGTCTGGACACGCCGGTTATCAGACCACTTCTGGTCCTAGTTATGCGAAAGGTTTTTCCTCTTATCCATTGTTTATCAGAATCAACATCAAATGACAACACACTCTTTCCATTTATATGGTTCAAACAATAAGATGATGTCCCACCCATATAAATGTGTGTGTATTAACTCTAAATTAAAAAAACATTCATGTTTATAATTAGTTATAAACACTATTGATGAATTGTTAAAGTGCCAAATACTTAAAAATGCCGTTTAAATGTATTAATTGTTTCACAGAATGAAAGATGATAAAAGAAATTAATTTTTTTTTGTTTTCACATTGGCTGTCAAAAATACTTTTAAAATACCACTTTCCAATTTTTTGTCTCATAGGGTGCTCGAAAAATACTGCTAAATTCTCAGTATTTGAAGCCAAATATTTAGAGTTCTGCCATGTTATCAATATGGCAAAATCCAGAATGTTTCGTTTTCTTATATGAACACGTTAATACGGTTTGTTGTATTATGTAAAATAAGTGACGTAAAAATAAAAAATAAACATCTATTTTAAAAATTTTAAAATGTTAACTATTATGATATTAATATGATCAGTGACATGCACATGGATGGCCTGGGATGGCCAGGCGAGTTAAGGCATTCGACTCGTAGTTTTCAATCCCAATCGTACCAAACATGCTCGGCCTTTCAGCCGTGGGAACGTTATGATGTGACGGTCAATCCCACTCTTCTTTGATTAAAGAGTAGCCCAAGAGTTGGAGTTGGGTGGTGATGACTAGCTGCCTTCCCTCTAGTCTTACACTGCTAAATTAGGGACGGCTAGCGCAGATAGCCTTCGAGTAGCTTTGCGCGAAATTCAAAAAAACAAACGAACATGCATGTGGATGGTGGCCGTAATTATTCCTAATAAGTACAAAAGCTAATGTAATTTTACTATGCTTATCCTTTAAATCAAATAATATGTCCTATGACGTACATTATGGTTATGAATACTTCCAGTGAGAGAAGAAACTACTATATCTTAATAGGATTTTATAACACTTATTTGGGATATTGGAGCTCAACACAAAACTTTAATTAACATATATAGAACATTGTTTATAATTTAGACTTTCCTATACTAAAAATAATTTATCATCTTAATTTTTTTAATATTATTGATTTCAAAGTGTTTTTTTTTTATCTCAAGAGTTCAATTACTGCAGCTGGTAGTGTTTTGTTAGAAATGGTCAGAATAAGTACCACTTATACAAGAAATTTGTATTGCAGACAAAGTTTGGAGAATAGTCCTATCTTGTGCATACGTGTATAAATACATTTTAGAAAAGAAAGGTAATTAAATTACCTTGCAATAGGTTGAAAAGGCTTAAGGTGTATCAAATATTCATATATTTGTAATTTGTAGTGAGTAATTTTTTAACAAAAGTTATTACTCTTCTTCCTAAAATTTTCAAAGAAAATTGTGAAGTCAAGCTTTACCACCAGTTTTTAATTTTTCCAAATATTTGCAACAAACACGAATATCACAAAATTAGTCGAAACGCCAAGTTTAGGAACTCTGAACATGTCTGCTAACGAATACCTATTTTAAACCGACTCCACAGTTAAACAGTAAATCTAAAGTTTCAACTGCATTAGTACAGTTTTCGATCTCTAAAAAAATTAAAACATAGCGCAGGAAATTCGTTACAAAACAAAGGAAATAAAAATAAAATATTACGATATCACTTTGTAATCAGACCGTTATAAGTACAGAAACAGCTGAAGTACTGAACGAAAACCTTTTCCTTGCATTGGCTGAGGCATTACTTATTAATGAAACACACATTTTCATACAAGAAACTTTCATTAATGTAGATATTCTGATAAAGTAATGAAATTTGCTATAACTTTATGTTGTTATTTACCATGTGCTTCTGGAATTATCAGACCCACTCCTCACATTCCCTATTTATCCTCATTGTCTAAGAGGCCTCAAACAGCACATTCTGAACCTAGATTTTTTGAAGATATTTTTAAGTAATCAAGAAGGGAATAACAGATTGTATTTTAATTGTTGTTGTTATAAGTATAAAGAAACTATTTAGTAAAGCAACTAATATTATGAATGTTTCGTGAATTATGGCCCTAATTTAGTGTTAATGAATTTACATATAATTGCTTCTGAGACCTTGAAGGCCACTAGATGTAGGCCTTGGAGGAAATTAGAAGTACCCTGCTGGTCATGTTCTATCAATCAAAGTTGCTGGCAATAATTTAGTAAGCTTTATATCTTTCTTTCTGTCTGTTTTAAGTAACAACAACATTAACGTCTTAACAGCAAATGGTGATGGTGTTTCTTTCTCCTACTTTAAAACAATGCAAATACTTGGATGCAACACCGTAACTTTTGACAGTATTGCAGACAATAAATTATTTCATCAACTATCTGGTTTGTTTGTTTACTTTATTTAATATCACTGTCGTATGCTACAACTAAGTTGTAAAATCTTACTGATGATGCTTTCTCGAAGCCTACCAAAGGGAGACATATAAATCAACTGTATAAATTATAGTGCACGAAGAACCTTAATTTTTCTAATAAAGCTTTTGTCCAAAACATCGACTTTCAACTTCTAAAAATGAATGTGCGAAATGCTATTGAAATGTGGAGCAGATTGGTTGATAATGCAACAGAATTTCTGATAAAAATATCAGGATATTTTTGGCACAATAAATTAGGAAATTTTTGATCTTCTAATGAATGCAGCTATTTAAAATGATGGGTGTATTTGTGTTTATATTCTTTTAATGGGTATTGTTGTTGTGTTTTTGTCATAAAGCTACAAAACTATTACCTGGGCTGTAGTAATGAACTCATAATTATTAAAGCTAGTTTATATGTAACATAAGCATTCTCTACTTTTATTATCAAAATCATATCGAACATCTTTAAGCGCTATATAAGTTATATAAGTCGAGTTATACCAAAAGGTGAGCCTGGCATGGCCGAACGCGTTAAGGCGTGCACTCGTAATCCGAGGGTCGCGGGTTCGTGCCCGCGTCGCGCTAAACATGCTCGCCCTCCCAGCCGTGGGGGCGTTATAATGTGACGGTCAATCCCACTATTCGTTGGCAAAAGAGTAGCCCAAGAGATGGCGGTGGGTGGTGATGACTAGCTGCCTTCCCTCTAGTCTTACACTGCTAAATTAGGGACGGCTAGCACAGATAGCCCTCGAGTAGCTTTGTGCGAAATTTAAAAAAAAACAAAAGGTGACAAAATATTCAATGTGAAAGGAAAGTGGTATTCATGACCTTGTATATTTTTTCAACACGAATACAAAATGCATATTTATGTCCCAACCTTCTAAGGAGCATTCATTCTTTAAAAAACATTATATTAATTCTACGTATAATTTTGTTATTATGTTGTTTATATTTGTTTGTTTGAATTGTTTTAGCGCAAAGTTACACAACAGGCTATAAGCGCTTTGTTCACCTCAAATATCTTGTTTGCAAAACCGAAATTGAAATGTGTTTGCATTCGATTAATTCAAGGGAAGTAAATCTCTTAAAATAATACAACTATCATTCCCTTAACTATTCAGTTTTTATCATATCCTAAGGTTCTGAACATTTAGACATATATGACGTTCAGCAAACGCGATAACATATTGATGAATAGTGTAATCCTCGATAACACCTACCCTCAAACGCTCACACAGTTGTAAGTTTTCAGACGTTTAATGCTAAAAACTGAGTTTCGACACTCATGGTAGGCACAGCACATGGAGTAGCTCTATGCTTAAGTAAAACAAAGAAGGCCCGGCATTGGCAAGCGTGTTAAGACGTGCGACTCGTAATTTGAGGGTCGCGGGTTCGTATCTCCTTCGCGCCAAAGATGCTCACCCTTTCAGCCGTGGGGGCGTTATAATGTTTCTATTCATTGACTAAAGATAGCCCAAGAGTTGGCGGTACGCGGTGATGACTAGCTCCCTTCCTTCTATTCTTACACTGCAAAATTAGTGACAGCGAGCGCAGATAGCCCTCGTGTAGTTTTGCGCGAAATTCAAAACAAACCAAACAAATATGTAAGCCAAGCTGCCTGACTTTAACAACTAAAATAATTTAAGATTCAGAAACTGGACAACATCCTCTAACAACTGACCTCTTTTCATCATGGTAATCAGTTTGTTGTGGTTAAGTACGTTTCACGTCTCTGCAACACGAGTAAAACTAGAATACTAAAAGTAACCGAAAAAGTATTGTAAACTTAAACATTACTACAATAAAACGCATATGAATAAAAACTATATCATTATCTTTAACTGCCTGAGGATTTTTATGTAAGATAGGTTTGTTTGTTTCTCAGCACAAAGTTTGTGCTACACAATGGACTTTCTGGGTTCTGCTCACCACGAATATTGCGATTCAAATTCTAGTGTTATAAGTCTTCGCTGATAGAGTTGGGGAGAATATAACACAGGAAATCTAAAAAAGTTGTTGTAAATTCAACTCGTATAACTTACAATTTAGTTGTTCAAATATACATTTATAATTTTGAACAATAAGATGTTTGTTTTCAGTGGATTATCAGAAATTTTGCAGTTGTTTAGAAAATTTGTATTGGAATATGTAAAAATAGAAACAGAAAAAAATAGTCAATAGTAAGGATTTCGATAATTAGTTCCCATTCCATCATTGTTGCTTGTTTGCGACTTTTTAATTTAGTCGTCCAGCTCAAGTATAACTTATTAAAATTCATTGCCATGCTCTATTGAAAAAACAAAAAAAGAGGAAACATATGGTTGACTTCAAGACTAAAAGATTCATTTATATCTTTTACTCTCAGCTAGTAGTCAGATAAAATATTTTTCTCAAATCTTCAACAAAAAATTAAAAATATGAAATCACAAATCATGCATATTTTGGTTCTTAAAAATTTGTGTAACCGTTTAATGTTGAACAAATAATTCATTTCGAAATTTTCATTAAGCAAACAACTGAAACTTGAATTGAAACTTTTGTTGAAATAAATCAGTTTTATGAGGATAATTTTAAACCTTTATCAGTACTTGCGTGTTTCATATCGTGCTACATTTGAAATAAAAAGATAAAATGCATTATTTCACAATAAGGTGAAGCCTATAAATAAATAACGATACGTTGAAATAAAAAAAACAATAGAAAAACACTTTAAAACTAGAATGAAATACTTTGTATCAGATACGCCACGTTGCTTTTATGACAACCTTTAACAGCCTGTGTTACTTTGCAACGTGTTTCAGACGGGAACCCTACGGCTCCTGAAGTTATATAGGAAACAGCATAGAAGCGTTTTTCTATTGTCTCTGATAAATCTTACATGAGCCTCAGCTGGGACTTGAGGAAATTGTGTTAGATAAAAGTTCGTGCAGCTCGACCCATATAATTTCAGCATATCAATAAATCCTGAAGAAATTCTGAATTAAAAGTAACATTACTCCATTAGTTCGTGGAAATCACTGAAAGTAAATCTGTTTTTAAACATTATTCGTGTAGAATTAAAATCAGTATCCCCAACTGTACATTTTATTACATAATGTGTTGCCGTTTTATTTCATATTTTATATAGAACTTTTTAAAGCGTGTTTTTTAAAATTGTGCATCGTTATTTTCCAAACTACAGGGTGATCGCTACAAAAGCGGAAAATTTGTCAAACAGCTATTTATTTTTACAAAGTTTTTTAAAGGTATATGTTATATTACACTCATAGATGCTCAAAATGTCGTCCGTGCATTTTATTCATGATGTAAAGAAATCAAAATAGAAATGAGTAAGCACGCATTTTATTCATGATCTCATCTGACCCTTAGATTTTCCGCTTTTCTAGCGACCACACTGTATGTTCATGAACACGTTTCTGATATTGGGCTGCATACGAAATAAAAAGACGAAACAATTTTTGTTTGTTTGTTGTTTAGCACAAAGCTACAAAATGAACTATCTGTTCTTTTCCTTCCACGAGTATCGAAATCCAGTTTTTAGGGTTACAAATCTTCAGCTTTACTGTTGAGCTAGCGGGGAGGAAACGAGGCGTGCCTTCACTATAAATAAACGCCTCATTTTATTCTCTCAATACATTAAACTTCCAAACCGACGCCGAAAACCTTTTCTTTCCCTCGCGAATTTGACATTAACTTTGATAACAGAGCGTTTAGTCAACATTTTTTCTTTTCTGAATTTTCCTTATATTTATCAGCTAATACGTTTTTACCTAACCTGTTTAGAACTTTACTAAAATGATAATTAGCCAAATAAACCAGGATATAACCACCTGCCAAACTTCCTATGTACTTATAAGGACGAATTACTGTTGAAAATATGTGGTACTTCCTACAAATCAGTAGGTAAAATACAAAAACCTATCTACTTGAAACAAACAAACAAAGCAATTATTAATAGTTTTTCTAGCTTATGTAATACAAATGACGTATTTCTGCGCCATAGACTCCTAAATGTATAGGCTCGACATGGCCACGTGGATGATGCACTCGACTTGTAATCTGAGGGGCGCGGGTTCAAATCCCCGTCACACCAACCATAGAGGGGTGTTATTAATAATTCTACTATTCATTGGTAAAAGGCTAGCCCAAGAATTGGAGGTAGGTGGTGATGACTAGTTGCCTGTCATGTTGTCTTAAACTAAAAAATTAGGGATGGCTCGCACAGATAGCCCTCGTGTGGTTTTGCTCGAAATTCAAACCAAACCTAAATGCAGAAGTCTCTCTCTCCATTCTCTCAGACGCTGTCACTGACGTCAGCTTTGGTAGTAGTGTCTACATTAAAAATATACATAATCTAGGGAGAACACCCTCCCCAAAACAAATAACAACATCGAAGTGTGTTGTGTTATTTCGTTCATGTTCTTGCAGGATCGTCTTTATTTTGTGCTATCCTAAAAATGTCTTAATCGAGCTTCATAACTGAATTGGATTTCGTAACCATGCAGACATAAATATTGTACATGTTTTGTTGTTGTGATAAAGTTTTACTATTTTTGTTAAATTTAAACTGTTTTATTATTTTGAATACCTTTTGGATGGATTTTTTTTTGCTGTTTCAAATTAATTTATTCGTTTTAATTTTGTTTTTTACGTAGGTAAGTTTGTTGATCATTTATACATGTAAGTCAAAACGTATCTGATAGGGTTGGGAGCAGCCCATCCGGGTTTTGGGCTGAAGAGTCCGTGCTTGGTTAATCTGGCAGCGACAATAAGGAAAAAAACATCGAAATTCGAGCAAAATACTCATTGAATATTACTAGCAGCATTCATACATTTAACTTTAAGCCCATTGTAATTTATCGGGTGTCTTCATTAACTGTGAAATAAATGTGTAAAATAAGTTCTCGATATATTATTTTATATTGTTTCTTTATTTTGTGTGTTTTTGAATTTCGCACAAAGCTACTCGAAAGCTATCTGTGCTAGCCGTACCAAATTTAGCTGTGTAAGACAAGAGGGAAGGCAGCTAGTCATCACCGCGCATCCCCAACTCTTGGGCTATCTTTAGCCAACGAATAGCTACATTATAACGCCCCCACGGCTGAAAGGGTGAGCATATTTGGTGTGATGGGGCTTCGAACTCGCGACCCTCGGATTACGAGTAGAGTGCCTTAATTACCTGGCCTTAACACGCTTGTCCATGCCGGGTCCATGAGAATCTATAACGTCATATTTCTATTAACTATCGTACGTTGTGGCGCAATTTCAGCAAGAATTTGAGGAGAGAAGAGGAACTAAAGTTGAGCCGTAATTTTTATAAAGTACATAAAATGTTGATGACGTAGCACTCTAATAATTACATTATTTTGTTTGTTTTGAATTTCAAAACAAACCAAACCAAGCAAGCTCTTATGAGGTGGATGCCTCTTTCCAATTGACCTGAGTTACTGTACAAAATAATAAATACGAAAAGTTGATTCCTGAATCAGTTGCCACAAAACGAAATGAAGGCAAAATATATGTTGTGAAAATTAAACATACATTTTAAGTTCTAGAAACTCAAATAATCACATCACTAAAATGTGAAATACAGATTTGTTAGTCTTCCCAGATGTGATGCTGACTTAAGATATTCAACGCTTTCAGTAACTACATCAATATCACATCTAGAGAACAGGTGAAGCAAGGATCACCAAGGATGGCGTATAGATTCTAGATTAAATCCATTGAGAAATGTGATAGTTGCTATTGTTTTAAAACAAGTATTATAATCAGAAATCTGCGCTCTGTTCACCGCGGGGAATATGACTGCTGATGTAAGTACGTAAATTTATTGCCGAACTGATGTGTCTGTGGAGATCCGTTGGAAAGGAAATAATCCAGAAAATAAACATATGTAAAAGCGTCAAATTCACGAACGTATCAACTGAATAAACAGCAAAACACAAAACAAGTATCACCAAGCTAAGATAGACGACTTCACAATTGATATCGAGTAGTTTTATTAAATATTAAAGTTTCTTCTTGTTAAGGTTGAAAAATGGTATACTTCCAGGCTTCACTCGAATAAAAGAAATAACTCGACAGTCACGATGGAAGGAAAGATTCACAATACATGCAACTTGACAGTTAGGATGAGAGGAAATATTCACAATACATCCAACTTGACAGTCACGATGAAAGGAAAGATTCACAACACATGCAACTTGACAGCATGAGGGGAAATATTCACAACACATGCAACTTGACAGTTAGCATGAGGGGAAATATTCACAATACATGCAACTTGACAGTCACGATGAAAGGAAAGATTCACAACACATGCAACTTGACAGTTAGCATGAGGGGAAATATTCACAATACATGCATCTTGACAGTCTCGATGAAAGGAAAGATTCACAACACGTGCATGAATGTATGTTATTAAAGTTAACAAAAACAAATAACTGTAATTTCTACAACACATTAACACTATGAAATAACGTTGTAAAACATCACAGCATGTTTGTAAAACTGAAGCAAATGCTCAAAAGATACCTCTAAATTTCGTTTATAAAATTTATAAGCAAACGGAACTCGCTTAAAAATTGTAATTACCCTGCAGTGGATATACTATTTTTATCGTCAGCATTAATGGTAAACTATTACTCGCTTACACACACGATCTTCACAGTTACTTAGCACCAATTAGCATAAGCTCAGCTGCACACTTAAACCACGGAATTCATTACAGCTCTATTTGTATAATTAACGCTTTAAAATGTTCCTCAGTATTGCTTGTTTGTTCGTTTTTTGTATTTGGCAGATTGCGTTTTGCGTACAATCTATGAAAACCGTAATCACGCTTAAATATTACTTTCGGCAATTTAATTTATACATATTTGGAGCTGTTCATGCTTAAATAACTTGCAATAGCAAAATGAATTAAAAATAATCCTTCACTATAAACAATTTGAAAAAAACAACAACAACACGTACTGTATCTAAGGGTAGCTATATATAAATATTTGTTTTATAAAGTGGTTTTCATCATAGATCACTTTCGGGCATACACACAAAAAACATGATGAAGTTCGTTGTTTATTATGAGGTATGTCTGATGTACGTACATAAAGGAAATGGATATTTCACAGTTATGAACGTGTAAAATTAAAATTTAAAAAAAAATCCTGCAAACTTTAAAAGCAGGATAAAGGCTGAAATATGTCAAATAAGTTTTACTGATTTTGCTTTTCATGAGTATGCTGCAGATATGAAATACTACTTTGTTCTTACAGTTTAAAAGTTACTATTCTCAATGGTATACGCTTGTATTCCAATATATAAATCCAAATCACTGCTGTGTAATCCCCGATCCCATTGGAAATTTCTTGGGAAAAATATCCGCAACATGATAATTAATTCATCCTTAAAGTTATGCAACAGCGTGAAAAAATATTTTCATAAATTATTCCATAAATATGGGCGGGCGTGGCTCAATAGCTAGTTTACCTACTGAGATTCCGTGATTCACGTCTCCTTAAACAAAAGTAAATTAGGAGTTGGCGGTGAATGATGTTGACTGGCTGTTTTTGTTGTTGTTGTTTTTGGACATTCTAGCCCCTTAAAGGCACAGTGGAAGGTCTGCAGACTTCCAAAGATAGCTCATACAAAATTTAACAAACAAATAAACTTTCTAAAAATGATTGTGAGTGAATACCTAAATGTCAAGTGACATAACTTACTCAAAAGATGGCTAGTTTGAAGCATGTAATTGGGATACACTGACGCAACTGACTCAGAATATGGCTAGTATGAAGAATGTAAGGGGAATATACTTAACTGATTCAGAAGTTGATTAGTGTTAAGTATGTAAGTGGAACATACTTACATAACTGACTCAGAAGATGGCTAGTGTAAAGCATAAAAGTGGGATATACTGACGTAACTGACTTAGAAGATGGCTAGTGTAAAGCATAAAAGTGGGATATACTGACGTAACTGACCTAGAAGAATGCTAGTGTAAAGCATAAAAGTGGGATATACTGACGTAACTGACTTAGAAGATGGCTAGTATGAAGTATGTATATGTATTATATATCTACAAGCTAAAATATTTACACGTACCTCTGCTACGATGGAGATGACAGTATGATCTAGAGCGCCATTTGAAAGATGTAGTAGAGGGAAAACGTCTTAAGAATTTTCTTTGATAGCAGGCAGACTTTTAATCTACTCATAATCATTTTTAAGTCAAGCGTACAAAGGCATTAAACACTTTTCCCATTCTCTCTTCAATATTTCATAAGAAGCAAATGGATGTTCTATGCTCAAAATCTCTCACACCATCGTTTAATTAAACTGGACTATATCTCAATCAGATAACCTGCATTGAATATGTAGCGGCTTTGGCTCCGCATAAAGTTTATAGACAAAATACTACGAACCTCCACTTCACGTTCGAGGTATGTAATGTTCTCTGCAGTATGCTACAGAGTTATGTTTACAATCGTACTATTCCATCTAGCAGTGTGGCTTTATATCTCAATGGATTATGCTTTCAGTGAATGGATAAACCGTTTATTCTAGCCCTGGCCTTTATATCTAAGCAAAGTTGATTTAAATGAGTTTGATACT
Source organism: Carcinoscorpius rotundicauda (assembly GCA_011833715.1). Taxonomy (NCBI): domain Eukaryota; kingdom Metazoa; phylum Arthropoda; class Merostomata; order Xiphosura; family Limulidae; genus Carcinoscorpius; species Carcinoscorpius rotundicauda. The sequence continues at coordinate 59,196,149 of CM022395.1, forward strand.
GGCAGGGAATTTGAGTTTTAGATCAATTCTAAAATCAATGATTGGCCCTTTAGTTTACTCAATTGTCTCGAGAAAACGTTTAATTTGCTTCATTTTTAATAAATATTCTGCAAAGAATTGACCCTCTAATACACTAACAATGCAACACTTAAGTCACAATTCTCAAGGCTGAAGTTTTATAACCCGTCACATAATAAATCTACAAACGCACAAGTGATATGACACTCAAGTCACAGTTAATCATGTTTTACTTTGATAATGGAGACTTTTAAGCTGTCTAGAATTACCATATTTTTAGGTTGTATGGGCAGATACATAGTAACTGGTTCTGTAATTTGATATCATATTGATACATTTCATTTATTGTCTTTTTTGTTATATAAACTTCTTTTTTTTAACTTTAAGTAATATGTTTGGTTTATTTTGAATTTCGCGCAAAGCTACACGAGAGCCATCTGCACTAGCCGTCCCTAACTTAGCAGTGTATGATTAGAGGGAAGACAGCTAGTCATCACCATTCGCCGTCCACTCTTCTGCTAGTCTTTTGCCAACGAATAGTGGAATTGACCTTTAGATTATAACGCACCCACGGCTGAAAGAGCAAGCATGTTTTGCGTGACGGGGATTTTAACTCGCGACTCTCAAATTATGAGTTGATGACGTAGCCACCTGGCCATGTCAGGCCTAACTTTAAATAAACAAAAACTGGGTGGCACAAATAGTTGATGCCTCTTTGCACCAAATAACCACTATCTAGACACCGTGGATCTGAATACTGATAACAAATAAATCACAAAAAGGTCCGATTAATGCGAAAACACGAATTAACCTTGGGGTTTGGAGAAATACCGGAGGATCTTAGGACCTTACATAACGCTGAATGTTAATCTGTAGCACCAGCAAACGAATTCGGACGAATTGAAACTTTAGCTTATGTTGCTGCTTAGTTTATACGTAATATAATAACATACACTACCATTCTTCAAGTGAATGGTTTACCAAAAACAGTCTGACATTCTAAGCTACCATGTCGTAATAAAATTATAGTGCGTGTCGGAACTCTAACTAAATGTTGAAATATAGTTTATTATGAACAGTCGGTTTTAAATAGCTATCAACTAAATGGTAGAAAGCTCTTCAAAGTCAGCTCCCCCGTGACCGTGTAATAATGTTTCTTTATTTCAAAAATATAAGCTGTGATTTTTATTATACACTTGAATTGTTGGTTCTCGAGCACCTCTACGTCTCACAATTTTCTTTCCATAAAAAGGTAAAATACTGAGATATAATGGATATCCTTACTAGTCCTTGATTTTGATAAAACAGGCTTACCGTAAATTTTGTTCGTTCTTCAAAAACACTTTGTTTCACAAAGCTACACAGGTGCTATCTATAACTGGAAAAGGTCGACTAGAAAGAAGGTGCATCGTTTTCAAGAAGAAAGTTGTTGTTGTTATTTTGAATTAAGCACATAGCTACACGATGGAATATCTGTGCTCTGCCCACCACGGGTATCGAAACTCGTATTTTAGCGTTGTAAGTCCACAGACATACCGCTGAGTCACTGAGGGGCTAAGAAGAAAAACATGTTAAACTAGAGCAAATACCCCCAACGCGTAACGTCTATTAAAGTAATCTCTTGAGAAATACAAAAATGTGTCCGTATGTCGGTCACTATCAACGGGCCCCCAGTGGCTCAGCGGTATGTCTGCGGACTTGCACGCTAAAATCCGGGTTTCGATACCCGTGGTGGGCAGAGCACAGATAGCCCATTGTGTAGCTTTGTGCTTAATTCAAAACAGCAGCACTATCAACGGATACTAATCATTTTTGTCAGTACACTGAGGAATGATATTCTAGATAAGTATACTAAATTTCATTAAAATCCGTTCATTTTTCACTGAGTTACAGAACAAAAGTATTGTGAAAAATTAGGTCAAATGTTAACAACTACGGATTATTTCCCCTTAACTTTCGTTGACATTAACTGGACCCGGCATGGCTCGTAATCTGAGGGTCGCGGGTTCGCATCCCCATCATGCTCGCCCTTTCAGCCGTGGGGGCGTTATAATGTGACGGTCAATCCCACTATTCTTTGATAAAAGAGTAGCTGAGGAGTTGGCGGTGGGTGGTGATGACTAGCTGCCTTCCCTCTAGTCTTACACTGCTGAATTAGGGACGGCTAGCACAGATAGCCCTCGAGTAGCATTGTGCGAAATTCTAAAACAAACAAACAAACAAACAGACACTGACTCCCAAAAACTAAATATTTCTAAGTTGAGTCATTGCACAATCAGCCATTTTCGAGAAACCTTGCACATAAACATACACACAAGATGAAAACATAACCTCCGTTCACATACTCTTTAATGGAGAAGGACATGATGCTTACCTCAATATACATCTACACCTTTTTAATACAAATACGTATGCTGTGCACATTTGACGTGCACATGATATTTTTCTTTACCAAGAATCACATGCCATAACTTAAATATATACCTTACTCCATGATACGGAACATATACTATAAAACAAATAAGTATCATCCTTTTTATTACAGAAGACATTATGTACACTTAAACGTACATCTTTTAAAAACGTTTTAATATAAAGATTATATGTTACACAGACACATAAATATAACGCCCGTACTTTTTAATATGGAAGCACGCTCAACAAAACATTTCACAATTACTGGACTAGTTGATACACACTTGAGCTGGGCATGGTGTAGTGGTCATTGTACCCGGAGTGCTAATTTAATGGTTCACAGTCTGTACTTAGACCTCAGTGCGGCAAAACTCCACGTTTGAAGTCATGGGTGAGTTATAAGAGAGACAGTTAAATCCCTCTATCCAGTCCCAACATGTCAAGAGTTGGCTGCTGGTGATGTTCACTGGCCACCTAACTATTAGTATATTGGTTTAAAAATAAGGAATTGCTACGGATAGATAATTCTTCTGTAACTTTACAGAACTAGATATGCTACACCGAAACATACAGATATCTTTTGATGCAGAACCAAATATATTACATTGAAAGATACGGACATCTTTTAATGCAGAACCAGACATACTACACTGAAACATACACATATCTTTTCATACAGAATCAGATATACTATGGCGAAACATACAATCATATTTTGTAATAGAACCAGATATCTTACACTAAAACGTCCAAACAGCTTTTGATACATGCAACAGACAGTGGATGTAAGTTACACGACAGATTTCTGCTACACACATGAAAAATAACAAATGCCAGTTACGTGAGAGATTTCTGTTACATACGTATGCAAAAAGTAAATGTCATTACATGACAGATGTCTAACGCGTAGTTAAATTTTTCTTATCAGCGTAAACAACTTTGTTCTGATATTTTCTTCCCAAAACTACGTCGCAGAGAACATAATATTATTCAGAAAAAGACATTAATAAATGAATTAGTTTCTAGGTTGGTAAACTATTCCTATATTAGTTTCCATGTTAATCCATCCGGTATAACCGTGGTGTCCGAGATGTTTGAAAGCTTATATAAAAGGTATAATTAAATGCCCCCCAGTGGCTCAGCGGTTTGTCTACGGACTTACGCGCTAAAATCCGGGTTTCGATACCCGTGGTGGGCAGAGCACAGATAGCCCATTGTGTAGCTTTGTTATTAATTCAAAACAACAACAACAACAATAATTAAATATTAATACTTTATATATTTCAACTTCAACATTTTGTTACGTCTACCTAAACGGCGGGTTCTCAAAATGTTTATTTACATTTAAGCGCTATTAATACTGAATTACTGAAAGACTGAATAGTAGGATTAACCATCGAATTATAACGCCCCCACGTCCCAAAGGGCTAGCATGTTTGGTGTGACGGGGGTTCGATCCCGCGACCCTCGGATTACATGGAACTGCAAAACACAAAGTGTGGAACCGAAAATGTGCACGTCCCTCTCCAAAGACCCAGCGAACCTCTCTTGTGAAATTTGATGAAAGTTCATCAACAGGGGTGAAGCATTGGTAAAAAACGCTAAAGAAAAAAATATAAAATTCAAAAGTTAAAATTTATAAATATCTCCACATTGTACCAATGAACCTCTATACCTAATGTTGTGAAGTTTGATCTATTTGGGGCTAAGTAGGGGTCAAGAAAAAGCCTATAAAATCCGAAACACTGAAAATCTGTATGTACCTCAGCATCGGACTATCCGCTTGTATACTAAAGGGAATGGAAACACTTGATTTTAGCGTTGTAAATCCGTAAGTTCAACGCTTTCCCACCGGTGGATTTCAAATATCAGAGGCACGTTAAAAAGTTTAATATTTACTACGTACGAAAATATGTTTACTTGTCACGTGACTTGGTGTCTTAAAAATTCAGAATAGAAAACCATATGCTGTAAGTTTGACCTTTGTGACTGACCTCGTGAGACGTAGAACATGTCTGGAAGTATGGAGGTTTGGTGAAAAATATCGAACATTAAGATACATTAATTAACACACTTAAGTAGATAAACCCTTGTAGAATCAGTTAATGTTTTAGGTTGCATTTAAATTTATGGGTTACAGGGTCTGTCTAGTCTTTTTCCTTGTGATCGATACTGTTTGTTTCATGAATTTTAGGATCTACTATACATCTGGAGTGATGTAAAATGGTGCCAGTGACAGAAACTAAAACAAAGTAAAACGTTTTACACTGTTAGCTATAGACATATGGAAGATGTTGAGTTAAGTAAATATATTTTTGTGACCTGTGTTGCCTCCACAGAGAACACAAATTAACGTTTCTTTCCAGTCATGCAAAGTAAGACAGGTAAGAAAAGTAAGTTGGTTTCATCTTCAGTTACATACTACCGAACATGTATTACCTATTTCTCCACCTTTCTAACAATTGTCTTCATAAATTTAATTGTTTATAACTTATAACTTAAATAAGAAAATGTTGAATACTTAAGAACACTTTTCAGGTATAGACAGTTACGTCCTGTGCCATAGTGGCCCGGTATGACCAAGTGGTTAAGGCACTCGAATCGAAATCTAAGAGTCGAGTTTGAATCCCCGTTAAACCAAACATGCTCTCCCTTTCAGCCGTGAAGGCGTTATAAGGGACGGTTGATCCCACTATTCGTTAGTAAAACAGTAGCCCAACAGATGACGGTGGGTGGGGATGAATAGCTGCCTTTCCTGTAGTCCTACACTGCTAAATTAAGGATGGCCCTCGTGTAGCTTTGCGCGAAATTAAAAACAAACAAACAAACAAGCATTGTTCCATCACAAACACGAAATAATCAGGCATAAAAAGGAAATTTCACAGTGTGATGTAAGATTACATTCAAGTGCTGTTGCATAGTCGTGTTACTTCTAATGTTAATTCCTTATGAATCTCATAGTATTTGCAATAGTTTAATCAGTTAATAAACAATATTCTAAGTACAATATGTTTTCGAGGTTTTAACGATGATGATAGAATTTCAAACAGTTCAGAAACTTCCATAATTAAAGATGCTTAGAGAAAATAACAGTAAAAAAACTTTACAATTCAAAACTCCAGAATAACGAATTACAGGTTCCTTATTAAAAGACTTTCTATTATCAACGGTCGCTCAACATTTAATATTCACTGGTCCTTCTTATCACTATTCCTTGTATTTCTAGCTTCCTGTGTTTTTATTTCATCACGATTAGAAAATACGGCTGTTTATGGTTAAATATCCCTTGTAACGTTTTCTATTAATAATGTTATTAAACATGTATATGTCGCACGTTTTATCGTACATTCGATTATGTTTTTGACATTTAAATTTGTGTTCCTTCTAAACTGGCTTAATAAATAATATTGTTATTTTTTGTAGTTGGAAAACTGTGAACTAACTTTTCGAGTTTTTGACATTTTTAAAGTTTTAAATAATTTCCAAAATTTCATAATTAAATATTTTTATGTATATATTTTCCTCTTTCTAACATTATCATATGGATTTCTTACAACATAACGCCAGTTGGCCCAATATATGGCAGCTATTACCATTCCCTCCTGGAGGAAAAGACAGAGGTGGTGTGAACATGCTTGGGATTCTTCTAGAAAGAGTAATAAACAGAAATAAATTAAATTTAAAAACCTTTGTTTGAGTGTTAAAACTAACACTTGTTTAAAATTAAATCCCTCAACGCATTGGTAACACGTTTAATATGTGCCTGCACGTTCAATCTTATTATCCATATCAGGACGTAAATACTTCAGTCGTTCAGTATATGAGCTTATACATGTTAACGGATCAAATAAAAAATACAATATCGTTGTTATTCTTTTTATGCTACGAGGATTTCCTAAGAAATTAACACAGATAATAGACACTTGTTAATATTGTTGTTGTTTTGTTGTATTGAATTAAGCACAAAGCTACACAATGGGCTATCTATGCTCTGCCCACCGCGGGTATCGAAACCTGGATTTTAGCGTGTAAGTCCGTAGACATACCGCTGAGCCACTGGGGGACCACTTGTTAATAAGCAAGTCTGACGTATGGGTTGGGCCCGGCATGGACAAGCGTGTTAAGGGTCGCGGATTCGCATCCCCGTCGCGCCAAACATGCTTACCCTTTTAGCCGTGGGGGCATTATAATGTTACGGTCAATCTCATTATTCGTTGGTAAAAGAGTAGTCCACGAGTTGGCGGTGTGGGATGATGACTAGCTATCTTCCCTCTAGTCTTACACCGCTAAATTAGGGACAGCTAGCACAGATAGTCAAAATTCAGAAACAAACAAACAAACGTATTGGTCACCATTTTAGAAGCTGTGATTAGTAAAGATATAACATGTCATAAAACCTTTATTATATCCATCACTATATTTACACGCATTTTCCTCTAAATCTAACTGGAGCATTTTTTACCATTGTTATTGCTGTTTTTAAAATACATTAGTCCAAGGAAATTGATTGCACAACGGTATATAGAATCATGTGAGATATTGCAATGATAAAATTAAAAAAATTGAATGTCGCATTTTTCGGTTGATGTTTTTCAGGTTGCATATAGCATCTGATGTATGAAATATGATATAATTTATATCAAGAAAGATCAAAATTCAACTATTTTCTCTTCCTTAGGAAAAAACTAAACTTGTTATTATAATACTACCAATCATATAGATGAATAGAACTTCATCTGGTATATCACCCGAAGCCAAAATCAATTGCTTATATGCAGAATGTTGAGTGCAGTATATTAAATTGGTTTTGAATATTCATATCAATGTGTCATATAATAATCACAGTCGATATATAATCACGGTGAAATAGTGCATATCAGGTTAACATGTTGCGTTCGTAAATAATGTGATGATACCGAAAATTGATCGCTTTGGGGAAAAATATGTAATAGCCCATTCTGACGCAAAATATTCGTAGTCAGATTATAAAAATGTGTTCAGATTGGGGACTAGTACTTCCAAGACATGGATATCCCTTGTACATAATGGCACAAGAAAAAATATAGAATGATCTACGGAACAGAGACATCAAAAAGGTGACCAGTAGGAAGTCTTACCAAAGCTGTGATAATCAAAATGCGTCGTCTTCTATCAGGTAAAATCCGTGAACACAAAGTTAAAGTGTTGTTCAAGTGACCTAAGCGAAAGCACCCATCATAAACAAAATGGTTCTCCAGCTGGTTATGCGACATAAGTCACGTAAACAGAAGTTGCCTTTTAGACATATCCGTTTAACCATCGCATACTCCAAGCAGATGGAGAATGAAAAGAGTCTTAATGTTGTTCTATACAAATAGAGATATATTCTTGCTATAGCACCGGATGCATTGCATTTCTATTTCTATGCTATTGGATTGATGAAACAAACGTTGGGAAACTATCTTCCTCCTACATTAATTGGATCATAGAAAGCATGTAGAGAGGAGTAATGTGCCTATCAGGGAAATCAGCGCTGGGAAACACCCAATACTTCAGAATATCGGAAAGGACATAATAAATCCTAATGAGTACGAACATCACGAGTTCATGTGAAAGTGTTTTACTGAATATCTAAATTTAAAGTTTATATAGTGATTTCAAGACCATCTCTAGAGATTTTGTAAGCTAGTAGCTTTTAAAAGGTGATTTTAAAATTGTTTCGAGAGATGCCTTGTTAGTACGCTTGTAGTTTATGGTGATTTTAAAACTGTTTCGAGAGGTGTCTTGTGAGTAAACTTGAAGCTTATGGTGATTTTAAAACTTTTTCGAGAGGAGCCTTGTTAGTAAGCTTGTAGCTTATGGTAATATTAAAACTGTAGTTTTGTCTGCAAAATAAGAGGTGAATCTTTTAAATGTATTCTATTAAATAAACTAAAAATAAACACACTCTTGTATAAAATGACGACGCATAAAGTTAAGTTTTTCACACTTATATTTAGCACTATATTTGAAGGGTGTTGTCGAAACTTTCACCCAAATATCTTACGTGTTTAAATATATATGCATATATTTGTTCCTTGTTTAGATTTACAATGTATAGCATATGTTACTATGTATATCTGGTTTTAAACATTCCTTTGATGTACGTTAAGTCCCTTATTAGCTCAGCCCTTAGTCTGAGGACTCACGATACTGAAAATCGGGTTTTGATACACTTCCTGGGTAAAGCACAGATTGTGCATTGTGCTTAGAAGCAACTAATCTAGACGTAAGTTGCATATTAGCTTGGAATTAATATACATACATATGTGTGTTTATATGTATGTATCCCTGTCTATTTGTATTATTTTCATTCTATTGTTATGATTTGTGTATATTTTGCTACAGAAAAATAAGGCTTTATTCATTAAATTAATATATATATGGGGAGGAGAGGAACTATACTGCCCCCAACTATTTACAGGTAGTGAAGGGTGATATAGATGTGGTGATGAATTGTGAGGTTGATCACCCACATCTTGTGTGTATGTCTATAGGAAATTACTACTTTTTTATTTCTTTGAAAAGCTGTCACAGCTTTCTGCAGGCAGTGAAGGCAGTAGACAGCGTATTCCCACCGTGATGTGGGTCCTACTTTTTCACTCACATCCAAAACCCAGGAGACATTTTATGTTTCCCATTATAGCCTATACCCGTTTATTCTAAACAGCGTCTTTAATGTAGTTTTTGTGTTGCTTGGACCTGTTGTATTCATTAATATAAATATATATTTAAGGAAGATTAAAATAAATACATTAATCAACAGAAAGGATAGCGATAAATTTACACTTCATATGCAAACCTTAAATGAAATATAATTAAATATAGTTTTATGGGGAAAACCGTGAATAAATAAATAAATAATTAAAAATCGCAGCCGCAGTACAAATATCCAGCACCAGGGCACAAATTATGAGATGTGTTATCATGTAATGTTCCCTGGTTTTTTAGATGGGTTTGTGATCCAAATTGCGTAATGGGAACGATATTTATCCAGTTTAACCTCGCATAATTGAGAAACAAAAAAACATAAAAAGAGCAGATGTAAGTATGTTAGTACACATAAATTTATAATGGGTCTCGTGAGAAAACCTTAATTAAATATTTTAATTTATTTCATAACAAATATAAAAACGTATTTATACAAATATGAAGTTAACGAGTACGACAAAATTATAACACGCATAATAGAATATTTTTTAAATTACTATTAAGTAAACAATTGGAGTAACTTATTGGGTATTTGATATCTTGTATAAGTAAATTAGTGTAACTTTAGTTGTATCACCTTCCCTATATAAGACCTACTACCGTGTGGACCTCTTTAGAACTTTTGAAAATTCAGATAGTAGGATGAAAGCCATACCTATAATGTTGGTTAAGCTTGGTATTTGTGACTACATGTGAGTGTTTTCCTTTCAGCAAAGTCATATCGAACTATCTGTTAGGCCCATCGAGGGGAATCGAACCCATAATTTTAGCATTGTAAGTCCCTATACTTACTGCTGTCCTAGCGGGAAAGGAATATTAATAATAAGGTACTACCACTTCAGGGTAAGTGAGTTAAATAAACTTACCAACTGAAGTTAATTATTCCAGCCTTCATTATGGTAGTCCAGCAGACAAATTATACTAGTATGAAAAGTCTCAACGAGTTATTTAAACTAACTGGTATAACTTTCAACCATCACCACTTACGTCCAGTGTAACTACAAATTTTTCACACTCTGAACAAGCCTTTTTCTGGTATGAGGTGATCATCCGCATAAAGTAGTACCAAATTATATTTCACACGACTTTTGTGTTTCAGATTATATCCTATGCCTCGGGGATCCTTTCATCCGGTGCGGCGTTTCTTATTTTCGTTTAGCTTTGTTTTTGTTTATAACAAACTACTATTTGTCAGAGTTTTGGATTTTATATTTTTTCACGCGGTCCTTTCTTTTGATTTTGTTTTATTTTATTTTTACTTAACTCTTCAATATTAATATTTTCTCCTTCCCTCTCCATCTCTTTCTCTCTCTCTATATATATATATATTCAACATTCTCTTTTATTGATTTCAGTGTTACCACCTTTTGGGCACTTTGCCAATACAACTGTCTTTCCATTGTTACCAGAGCAAGAGATGTAAATATGTTTTTGGCTGAGTGGTATTGATTGAAGATACCATGAACAAACAGTGAAGAAACCTAAAATACCTCATTCAAAGATATTGTTTTAGTGAAGGAAGAAAATAATTTGTCAATATCCACACACAAAAATATAATGGCTTGATTCGGATAGATATCCACAAATTGATTGTTAAAGTTAATAATCAAAAATGTAATAATTACAAACAGGAATTGCCAGATTTTAGACTTAGATTTTCTAGTTCACTCACTGAACGACAAAAAAACTTTTACTAATTGTTTTTGTTTAAACGTATTCAAAGGTTAAATGTTTATGTTGACGACAGGACTTGGGCTCGTCAATAATTAGGTAATTGAACTCTTGAAAATCTTTCTAATTCTCTGTTTATGTTGTTTTTTTACGTATATTAACCTTAAAATAGTCGACAGCGAATCACAGTAGTAAGTAGTGAAATTAACTGCAATACTGATGGTGTTTTTATTGAAATGTTTTGTGTGATTAATATATTACTATTAATCCAGTAGCCGAAAAAATCCTGTCTCACAAGGAATTCCATTGATAAACAGTCTAAGAAATAAATGTTTAAAAGCCGATGAAGTATGAACCTTGTCAACAAGTCGGTAATCAGACAAAGGTCAACTATAATGCAAGTTAGTTTTCGAACGGACCGTTTGACTACCTCTGTATTTTAACTTTTATCCAACTAAAACCAATTTACATGCAAATCAGACATGGAAACAAAGGTGAGAAGTCGAAACAAATTATTACTGTTACACTGGGTTAATCATAAAACATATTCCTTAATACATCTGTTTGATTTTAGAACAAAGCCATGTTGAAATATCTGCTGTATCAATCGCGGGGGACCGAGTCCCAAATTTTAACGTTGTAAGTATATAGACTTATCTCTGTCCCACCACGGAATTCATTAATGAGAGACAAACCTTAAGTTATAATTTGAAAGTATTAAGGTATTATAAAGTTTCAATCATATTTTTTTCCACGTCAAAAAAGTTTCTCTGTGAAGTACACAAAATTAACTTGTTGTCACTTTTTACACATGGAAAACACTTAATTTTTCGTTGGTATTTTTTCGTTCATCATGAACTTTGACTTAACTTTCAGTTACACTTGGTAAAACTAATAAAAAAAATATATTTCCAACCTGTTATCCAAAATAAAACTTATTATTTTTTCTAAAGCTCTATGTACACAGTTCCCTATGATTAAACAAATTCCGTGCGAACTTTTATTTCAAAATGTCTCCAAATTTAAATGACGTATATTTCGTTTTCAAAAATTTACAAGTTCAAGAAATTACTGTAATATTCGCTACATAACTTAACAGATTTTAATCAATTATCTAGGACACCAATCCTCATTTTCGCGATTTCTGAGCTGTGCATTTAGAACGAAGAATGCCACATAATTTAAATAATATTGACTCTATGATAATTAACTGAAGAGTATTTTCATGAACTTATTTTACAAAGTGTCTGACATATGTGTACGTGTACATTATAATTTGATATTTCGAACTCTAAACGGCAGAACCGGCAAGCATGTGCTCCTATTTCGACCCAATCGGGAAGTGCCTCTTATAATGAGGAATAAAAAAAAACTTGTATGTAACTATCATTGAAAGTCGTTGTTTGAATTTTAAGCTTAATAATTTCCATTAACATAACAAGTAAACATAAACAATAACGATAAATTCAAACATTTTCCGTGAGTTATGTTTAAAATTGATAATGCTTGTTTTTAATAAAAAAAAAAACACGTTAAAATATTTATGACATGATAATCTGTTTTTAGGCGAATATTATCTTCATATCTGACTTACTTCTATGATAAATTTATTCTACGTACTATTAAATATTTACTTTAAAAATTTGTACAATACAAATGCTAGTGGAAATGAAAATGCTGCTTCCGCGAATGGGAGAACATGAAAAATTAAGAACGACAAAAAAAATCAAGTGTATTGGAGCACATCTTAAGTGTGTGTGTGATGTAATCATCAATTCAAATTAACTTATAATAACAATATTAACGTTGGCTAATGACAAACAAAACCTTCATATAAAAAAAGAGCTTACTCATTTATAAGTGCATTAGTAAAATAGTTGTGGGCTTATGGACTTACAATGCTAAGATCTAGGGTTAAATTCCCTATGGTGGATCATATGCTTTATGTAACTTTGCGATGAAACAAACCAACTAAATTATTCATAAACTGAAATCAAACTAATCAGTTTGGCTTGGAAATTAATGCTTATTATTATAAACTGTCTTAACATTCAAGATATATTAAATAATAAGGTTTTACATAAAGAGTAAAAACCGTAAAGAAATTACTGCTAACAGCAAACCGAAATACATATTTCTCTGTAAAAACATACCGCAGTAATAAACATATTTCATTTTCTACGAAATTCAACAAATGTTCACTGCATTTGACAAAAACAGAGAAAGACCATTAAAGCTAAGCCTTACCTGATATAGAAATTATAAATATACGAATAGCAGAACTATTACATTGAATATATACGAACTAAAGAACATAAAGGCTAAGATACTGATGTAACAACTAGTGTCAAGTAAAATGTTGAAATATTTTCAAATTGCATCATGTGACACTACGTTTAAATATTACATTAATACACACATAATGTGTAACATTCCTCGAGGGTGTATATTACTTGCTACTTTAGGAAAATTAAATGAAATATATGAGAGACACATTCGAATATCCTAAAAAATAACAGTTTTTTTTTATCCATTTACATATTTCTTGGTGTAAAAAGAAATGTAAACAATAAATGTGGATTTTAGTCATTTCTCCGCATACTTTGCTTTTTTTAATATACTTCCACTAGATGGCTCTAGTAGCATTTTTATGTTTAAAGTTGTGCTGTGTTGATACAGATGAAATACCAGTTTCCTACTTTATGTAATGATATTACTTTTCTTTCGATTGTTGATATAATACTGACTTACAATATACTTCTTCCTTAATGTAATTTCTTTGAACGCACAAATTTTGGCTTGAGGTGATATTTACTGAAAATGGTTTAACTTATGTAAATTTAAAACGTAAACACCTATAAATCCCATACTGCTGATTGTTTACTAAAACTGGATAAAAGGTTGGTTAGAAATCGATGAACAATTTCCTTCCATTGGTATATATTCTATTTTCTCGTTGAAAGGAACAAAACGTGTGGTAAATAGTTGAAAAGCATTGCTCATCAATTTATACTGGACAAGACTTAGTTCTTCCTGAAATTATTTGGGTAAGGAACAATTTTCAATGTCATTACTATTTTAAGATTACAAACCTTAGTTAAAGTAAGCTTCTAGAGATCAATATGAAGTTATTACAGGTAACTACGTAGCGTAGAAACTTGTAACACCACAACTTTCAGACTGTGTGTAAATAAATAATTGCTGCAATTACACAACCTCTATTTCCTTAAAAATAATTAAATATGTTATAAACATAAGTATACCAAGCAATAAAGTTCATACCATGACCTTTATGCTGTTAAAACTATGATAACTCTCACTTAGAGTGATAATAAATTATCATTGAAGTTTTTTTTTATTTTAAACTAGAATGATTTTCTACTGTTGGCTGTATAACTGGATTAATGTACAACATTAAGCTGTGTTCCATAGTGAAAGACAACACGTACAAGTTCGTAAAACACAAATTAAAATTAGATCAAATAAAGGCAGAATGCTTGACTGGTTGCAGCTGTCCATGTATAGCCTCAAACATTCCTTTACAAATTATACCGACAACATGGTGAAAGTACTAAATAAAGCCGATGTTGCTTGTTAAACTTCCGATCTCCCATGTAGAAACTCGATCCTAAAATTAAATATACATGTAACCAATTATCGAATTTTACATTTTTATTCAAAATTATTTTAATTGTAAAAATCTTTCTGGATACAAATATTGTCGAGTATATCGTAGCAACTGTCGATATCAACATGTAGTTCCTTTGGAGAATATTAAGCGGTAGCTTCTGGTACGTTAACTTTAAATGACATATCTATTACCTACCAAGGAACATTCATTCTTGTTAGTTTACAAACTTGACAAACATATTGAAATGAATGCACCCTTTTGAAAAACAGAAAATACAGGCGATCAAAAAGTGAAAATGATTGTAACTTGTTTTACAGGTTTTAAATATGTTTGGAAGTACAATAAGTTGTCTTTGTTAACTTCCAGTATGCATGAGCTACTGAAAATAAAATCACTAGACTTAAAAGAACAGTTAATTTTAACTTAAAGGGTGTGTGATTTCCTATAACAAAGCCACATTGGGCTATCTGCTGAGTCTACCGAGGGGAATCGAACCCATGATTTTAAGAGTCATAAGTGCGTATATTTATGGTTATTTACTGCACATTTACTTCAAGCCCGTCATGGCCAGGGGGTTAAGGCATACCACTCGTAAATTTAGGGTCGCGAGTTCGAATCCCTGGCACACCAAACATACTCACTTTTTCAACCGTGGGAGCGTTACAATGTTATGGTCAATCCAACTATTCGTTGATAAAATAACCGCCCAAGAGTTGACGGCGGGTGATGATGACTAGCTGCCTTCCATCTAGTCTTATACTGTTAAACTAAGGACGGCAAGTGCAGTTTTGCGTGAAACTCAAAACAAACCGTTTATTTCAAGATTAGAATTATAGATTTATAATATGAGTAAATTTAGTAATAAGTTATTACTCAGTCCTTTACTATTTCTGCACGATGAAATGGATTTATAGATATGCAACTCAAATCTTCCACAGGATGCAAAATTATAGTTGAAAACATATAATCTTCGTGGTTTACTTCTACGAACACATGAAATTAGTAGTTTACTCTCTAAGAACATATAAAGCGAGTGTTTTACTGCTTAAAAAATATAAAGCAAATTATTTAATATTTAAGAGCATTTCAATCTAAAAACACTTTAAGAGCATATGAAGTGCTTTTAAAAACACATGAAACTAAAAGTTTACAATTTAAACTCATTAAAACACTACGGGTTTACTGTTTAATAATACACAAAGCTACGAATTCATTGTTTAAGATCAGATAAAGCTGACGGTTTACTGCTCTAAAACATCAAGATAGAGGCTTATTGTTTCAGTTCGTATAAAACTGATAATTTATTGTTTAAGAAAGAGACCGCTAGAAGCCGACCTTGTCAGACAGTGAGCTGTCCCTGGAACTAATACCAATCACAGGAATGTTATAGAATCCACAGGTATAAGACACAGCAGCTGGAGACAGTTCTCCCGAGCTTGGATGACTTATGATCACAGCGTATACCTGTAAGAAAGAAAGGAAGATCAACTTAAAATAATAATTGTATTTACTACGTTTTAGAATTAAGTTTAGGTCATACAATCCATGAAGATATAGAACATAAGATAGACTATAAACTTGGGTATGAAACACAAGGGGCAAGGTGTGGATCACTTATAATCTACAATTTGGAGCTGGAGAGTTTTATGGTCCATATATATATATATATATGGTAATTACAAATATACAGTATTGACAAGAATGTAACCTACAATACTAATTATATAAGGCAAAGGATAAAGTTTTGTTGATCTGTGTTATGAAAGATAAGGGGCTAAAAGGAGGTTACTGAGGTTATTAATGACCTGTAATAAAAAGCAGATGGTAAAAGCTAATTTTCTAAAAAACTGCGATATGAAAGGTATAAGAGAAAAGATGAGGTGCTTTTTATCTAAAGCATGAAAACAACAAATAATAGGCAGTAGTGATACTTTACCCTCTGACCTTACTTTGGCATACTTCTCTAAACATAGTTATTTTGGAATAGGACAATGATGTTAGTAAACAAACACATTTTTATACATAATTATTATCATCATTATTATTACTATTATTATTATCAGTACTGCATATTATTGAAATTCCTGCATAAGTACAGAATTACTGTGCAAATAAAATAAATTTCAAACACACGCACGTGTACTTAAATATGCATAAAAGTGATGTACTAGGCATGGCATGTACTTCTTTAAACATGTACAGTCACAAAGTTATATAATACATACAAAACTGATTAGCAAAATGGAAGTAGAAAATAAAATATCCACTGAGAACGAAAAAGTTACAGTAGAAGAGAGATCTACTCTGAGATAGATGCCAGTGATGGTAAATGAGCTACGAGTGATATTAACATCAAAGAACGTGATAGCTTTGAAAAATATTACGAATTTGAGAAAGGGAAACGAAAAATAGCTATTTTCTTATGAACTGTTACCAAAATAACCAATAATGCGATATACGCTATTAAAAATAATTATTGAAATACACGTGCAATATGCATAAAATATTTGTTACAGTTAAATGGTAAATCTATCATTAGTACAACAGATTATTTCGGAAAAAAAAGGGGGAAAAAGTTGTACAGTTGTTCAGTATAGTCTTATTTGTTTTAAACAAAGTATTTAATCTATTAATTTAGAAATGTATCATCAGGGAATATTGCTCCAATTTGTTACAAATTATTCAAGTGATACGATAAACAAACAAGCACTTGTTGAATCGACCAAAGATTCAATGAATGACGGTTACTCATCGTGTAACAAATTTAACAAATTAAAATATACAAATAAAAATAAACAAACCATAAAGTATGCCATATTTTCAATAAAAACCACACAAAAGTTAAAGATGCAAGATGTTATTGTCTTAAGTATGTGTATCTCATAAAGAATGAAAACTAGATAAGAAAAATACAAAATAAACAATAAAATTGTAAAACTTGGAAAAAAAAGTTAGGTGTGTTCAGATGGAGACCTCTCAAGCATTAAATTTGGATTTCAGGTCGGTGGAAAGTTTCGTAAGCCTCATGGTATGATGAATTAGGTTTTCTTTAAGATTTGGCATTACTTACAAAATTCCCTCTCTTGTGAACCGATAGAAAAGAAAACAAAGGTTGAGAGCCTATAACAAAGTAGAACGTTTTGACATGGCGATGAGATTTTAATTTATTTTCCTTTAGCCCTCAGAGAGTGTTACAGAGAATATTTTTCATGAACTGTCTTCAGCTGAGGAAACTCTTTCATACAAGACAAAAATAAATCTGTATCAGTCAGAATAACAGTGATTGGTCAGTTATCTTCATGTTGGCAAGGCGTGCATTTTATGGTGGTTAGGAGAGCTGTTTTTCATTGGTCAGAAGTGATTATCTGATCATGCAAGAAACGATTTGTAAAAGACAGATCAGGTTAGCTATTCTTATTGTCCGGACTTGACTGGACTATAGCAGTGATAATGACATATATGTTATTGGTTAATATGAAAAGAAGTTGGAATAAGTCCATAAACTGTGAATATAAATAGTCACAAAAGGGGATTTTGTCTCAAAGTATAATGAATATAAATGAGGTTGAGAAGGTTTTCTGAGATATATTTGATGTTAAGACTTTCTATACCACCAGGATGCTTTGTTTCTAGAGAAACAAAATGTCCTGAATAGTTACGTCACCGTCCAGTGTATATTTTATATCGAAACTCCCAAACATTCAATATATTCCAGTTTCGCTCTATGCCATTCGTCGCGGTGACATTTCGTGGTGTGTTTGTTTGTTTGTTTTTGAAAGTTTGCGCAAAGCTACCAGAGAACTATCTGCGCTAACCGTCCCTAATTTAGCAGTGTAAGACTAAAGGGAAGATCGCTAGTCATCACCACCCACCGCCACCTCTTGGGTTACTCTTCTACCAACGAATAGTGGGATTGACCGTCACAGGGCTGAAAGGGCGAGCATGTTTGGTGCGACGGTCATTCGAACCCTCGACTCTTAGATTGCGAGTTGAACGTCTTAACCCACCTCGCCATGCTGGGCTCTTGTGATATGAGGCAAAAAATGGTTGTGCCTCTTGGATCTCTTGTCATTTTTTTATGTCTGTACATTTTTTTTTCTAAGACGAAACAGATGAAAGTCGCATAAAAAATCAGCAAATATTACGATGTCGGCCGCATGGTTAGTGGAGTAAACAAAATTAATTTTAAGAAACGTTTGCATCCAAAAGGGGAAAAAAGGTCACATTAATTCAGGAATAAGTTTAATAATCATTTGAGAAATATTTTTTCAGGTTAAAAAGATGAAAGTGAGTTTCATTAAATGAGTGTTTAAAAATGTAAGGTATACTTTGACTTGAGGTTATTTCGGAGTTTTATTCTTCGAATAGTAGTATTGATTTGTCTAGTACAACGAAGTTACAAACATGTTTGCTGGTAAAAAATATTAATGACAAAAATTAATGAGAAAATAAATGTGGATACTATAAATAAATACTTTTTTTTACTTATTTCAATTGGGGGGTAGAGTTAATATGTCACCGTCTTCACCTTCAATATTAAGAGCAAGGTGTTGTTTTTGTGAACATTTGAAAATGGCCCAGCATGGCCAAGCTTGTTAAGGCATGTGACTCGTAATCTGAGGGTCGCGGGTTCGCATCCTCGTCGCGCCAAACATGCTCCCTCTTTCAGCCGTGGGGGCGATATAATGTGACGATCAATCCTACTATTCGTTGGTAAAAGAGTAGCCCAAGAGTTGGCGGTGGGTGGTGATGACTAGCTGCCTTCCCTTAGTCTTACACTACTAAATTATTAGGGACGGCTAGCACAGATAGCTCTCGAGTTGCTTTGTGTGAAATTCAAAAACAAACAAACAAACATTTGAAATCAACGATGTCGTTACCAGTCTGTTAGGATTCATTTTATCATCATCAAACATTGTCTCTAGGCCCTGGCAATATAACTATTGTAGTAACATCACAGTTTAGTGGATGAGTCAAAACTTCTTATTCGTACTACAAATACTACGCTCGGCATAGCCAAATGGTTTAGGCCCTTGACTCGTAATCCAAGGGTCGCGGGTTCGAATTCCCGTCACACCAAACATGCTTGCCTTTTCAGCTGTGGGGGCGTTATAAAGTTACTGCCAATCCCCCTATTCGTTGGTGAAAGAGTAGCCCAAGAGTTGACGGTGGGTGGTGATGGCTAGCTGCCTTCTCTCTAGTATTGCACTACTTAATTTCGGACGGCTAGCGCAGATAGCCCTCGTGCAACTTTGCGCGAAATTCAAAACAAACCAAACTTCGAAAAGTTAGATTCTCATCTGGTTATGGTATGATTAAAACATTGAGTTAAATTACTTGGTCACATTCAAATTTTATTAGGAACTTTCATGTAATATTGAATCAGCTCACTTTTTTGTGATCATAATTCTATTTAACATTCAAATATCTATCTCGATTAAAACACATATACTTAAATGACACATCCATGAACATCCGATATTTCTTGAAATACTCTATACAGAAACAAGCAGAATGTTTCTCATGTCTCGATCTGAATAATGACTTTGTAGCGTAAAAGAATAGAAGCATCAACTCTTACATTTTCGAAAGCCTTGTGAAATTTGTTAAAGTATATTATTAGGTGTGTGTGTTTTCTTATAGCAAAGCCATATCGGGCTATCTGCTGAGCCTACCGAGGGAAATCGAACCCCTGATTTGGCGTTGAAAGTTCGTTGATATACCACTGTATTTATTTCTTTGTTCATCGAATATTTTGGTACCTTAGAACGTTTGTAAGTACAGGAAGGAAGGTTACTTGTTTTTTATGTTGTCGTTGAGACATTACGTTCCATGGAAAACTAATACAAATTTCATAAATAACCATTATAGAAGTTACACAGTTTCATCTCATTATGAGAAACGATACCATGTAGACATAGAGCGATTTTGGGACTGTTCGTTTAGTGATGCCATTGTTTTTTTATTTATTTATCTAAAGTTCTAAAATCTCGAATCAGATTAACATAATATATAAATACAACAGAGTCCCTCGATCCAATAAACTGATCTACTAGCGTGATTTAGCATATAAGATTTTCAACTCAGTTAAACCAATATTTGTGTAGAGCATCACAATCAATTGGTTGTTGGGTTGGATTACTTTCTCTTCAGGGTTAACTTTAGGAAAAGTAATTCTGATATGTAGCTTACTTTAAGAACATTATATGTCCAGATCGGCCAGTTTGGTGTGTTTTTTTTTGGTATTTTTTTTTATTTGAAAACCATAAATATAATTTCCCGGCGTATTGTAGCATTCTTAAACTATAAGCCAATTAATTAGAAATTTAATTATAATTTCTATTAATTACAAGTGGATAATAATTAACCTCCTTTGACAGCTCAAACAAGGCCTGGCATGGCCGAGCGCGTTAAGGCGTGCGCTCGTAATCCGAGGGTCGCGGTTTCGCACCCGCGTCGCGCTAAACATGCTCGCCCTCCCAGCCGTGGGGGTGTATAATATGACGGTCAATCCCACTATTCGTTGGTAAAAGAGTAGCCCAAGAGTTGGTGGTGGGTGGTGATGACTAGCTGCCTTCCCTCTAGTCTTACACTGCAAAATTAGGGACGGCTAGTACAGATAGCCCTCGAGTATCTTTGTGCGAAATTCCAAAAACAAACTTGACAACTCGAAGCTATAATCATTACCAATTTTAATCGTGACAAAAAAACAACAGATTTAATAATTTTAGGTAACTAATTTCCGTCAGTTGTTGTTGTTTTCTCCTAACCTTCATGCAAAATGCGTCTTCTGCTAACGAATACCAATAATGAGAGATAAAACTTGAGAAATGCGGGAATACAAAACTCATATCTAAATAGTTTAGTAGATTATACACGACTTTCTGGATCGCGGGCTCGAATCCTCGTCGGACCAAACATGCTCACCCTTTTAACCTTAGGGGTGTTATAATTTGCTGTCAATCCCACTACTCTTTGGTAAAAGTGTAGCCTAAGAGTTGGTGATGGGAGGTGATGACTAGCTGGCTTTCTTTTAGTCTTACACTGTTAAATTAGGGACGGCTAGCGTAAGTAGCCCTCGTGTAGCTTTGCGCAAAATTAAAAAAACAACAACCACGACTATCTAAAATCAATAACTACGTGAACTTCAATATAAAGACGGTGTATAGCGTAAGTCACGAGCGATCTGCTCTTAAACCCGAACTTAATTTACATTTGCTGCAGAAGCACTTTTAAGGCCTTAATCCAAACCACGCGGATTCTAATTATACAAAGTATGAATCACTGCACAACATATAGAGTTTTCGCTAGCTATACAATGGCTTTTTTTTTAAAGTTAAAGCAGTTTTTAGAGAGGGATGCGTAATGTGATTGTGTATCATACTTTTGTCACATTCAATAAATTGTACAATGACAATTATTTATTCCTCTCTTCCAGTTATAAGATATTGTAAAACACTCAGCTTAGCAACGTTTCTTCAAGGGTTACCTTACAGATTCACGTCTATTTGACTTTTGAAAAAAACTAACTACGTTTTCTACTTGTATATAATTTATATCGAATTATAAATTAATTAACATAGCTTATTATAAGAACGACGTGATTAAGAACCAACCATTTCCTGATATTTCACTTTATTCATACATTATTTTATATGAAATATTAAGGAAATAACCTAGCGGTTCTTTGTCCGCAGAATACTAATTATAAAATCAATCATGATCGTCTCTGAGGTTCTCTGTGTTATTACACTAACTATACAATCAGTCATGATCTTCTCTGTGGTTTCTCTTTCACAGTTCACAAAGTATAAATTCAAGCGTAGGCCTCTCAAGCCTGCTCAGTCAAAAACTGTCATATATTTTTACTAACACTAATCTTGAAAACGAGAAAAACAAAGTGAAGCAAAGTGTGTTTGGTTATGAGCTACACTTGTCATTTTTTACACATGTTAATTAGCAATATTGGTGTCGGTTAAAACTAACGCAAACAGCTTCACTTAAAACTATTATCTTTGAAAGCTAAAATACTGTGAAGTGATATCTCGTGCATCGTCCTCTCTTTCTTAACTTAATTATTCAATTCCTGATAAACTACACTAATCGTGCTATTGTTCTGAAATGGTCATCTGAGGTTCCAACTTCTTTTCACAGAAACTAAAGCCTTCATTTTTTTATTTATCGACATTACGCAGGTGATCATGAAAATTATTACTTTTTTATATGGTATGTGTGTGATAACCATAGATACAGCAAAAACGAAGAACGATTCATCATGTTTGTAAGTATTGGTATTTTAAATTTATATTACACTGATTATGAAACAAGAAATTGTTTTTGACACACATTTATGATTTTAAATCACTTTTAGAACTTCTTATTTAAATTCAACTTCAATTGTTTGTTTGGAATTTCGCGCGAAGCTACACCAGGACTATCTGCGCTAGCCGTCCCAAATTTAGCAAAGTAAGACTAGAGAAAAGACAGCTAGTCATCACCACCCCCCGCCAACTCTTGGGTTACTCTTTTACCAACGAATAATGGCATTGATCGACACGTTATAACTCCCACGGCTCAAAGGGCGAGCATATTAGGTGGGACAGGATTCGAACTCGCGACCCTCGGATTACGAGTAGAACGCCTTTACCGCATGGTCAATAAGAACGAAATCAAGTTTCACACCTTTTTCTACCCTTTGTTCAAAAATAAAAACGAAACTGTTATAACAACTTCTTTAAAACAATGTTTGTGTTTTAATCTGGGTGCCTTCTATTCTTAATCAATAAATAAAAGAACGAAATAGAAATAAAATTATTATATTTACGATGATGCAAGTTAAATCATATTGTGACCTACCGTCGCATTTATCAAAACTGCGCATACTTTTTGGGCTGTACGAATCGGATTATGGTTCGTAGGTACAGTTGTGGCATTCAAAGTATATCCTTTCGGCAAAATACGTTCGTGTGAGATATTTTCGACGACTTGATTAAAGTAAGCAGTATTATCACCGACACTCAGTACTGCACCAATTTTGAAAATCTCAGAACTTTCGAAGTCAAGGCCACTTGTGAAACCATGAGAAGAAAATGTAAAAAACAGAAGAATTTGTAGGACTTTCTGAAGGAACGGTATCCTCTTCCGACCAACATCACTCAACATTTTCACGTTGACCAAAATATACGATTTTAAAAATCGTCCAGGTCAGAATCTTCTGAACAGCAAGCAAATCGTCACAAACTGAAAAATAAAATAAACTAGAAGGAGTAACCTGAGTTTCGAATAAACTCACATGGTCTTTCAAATTCATTAATATCATCAAATATTTTAATTTTTTTACGATTTATGTTTCAATAATTGTGAGAAAGAACTATAGATAAACAGTAAGATGGATGTCAAATAAATATTTAAATTGTAAAGAAACTACTTTCTATCAAAATATTTACAACAACCAGTTTAAGCTGTTGGTTATAACAGTTCTTTCAGTTTGATGTATGTTTAAGTTGGAAGAAAGAAGCAGAACATAAGGCTAAACTAGAAACATGTATTAACTAAAGCAATAGAAGCAAGGGTTAAGTGTGTTCATAATCTCTCTGTCTTTCAATGAAGGAAAGTAAGCACAAAAGGAGAAAGTGGGCTGATTATCACGCGAACTTCTAAGGTAATGTTACATTATAAGACATAAGATGAATATTTAGGCTTACAGTAATGGAGCTACTTATACAATCGTGCTTTACCACACTTTCCATTTAATGAAGGTTTCAGTCAACAAACTGAATTTACTGTTATATCACGCCTTTTTACATGCTTTCCAAAGTCCATTAGCCTTGTACAGACAATGACATCTGAGGTTCAAACAAATCAAAGCCACAGATGTCCAAAAAAGATGCAGTTTATGAATGTATAACATAAATGTTCACAGAGAAACAGTCATGTTGAGTTAAATATATGGATGGATGCTTTATTCTGAAGTGGTCCTTAAGTCAGTGAACAATGGTATTTTATTGTGGAATAATGATGTTAGCACATAAGCTGTCAGAGAAAAAGTTAGCCATACGTTCCTTCACAAACATGCTTTCTGCTATTAGTGAAATGTTTTGTCATTAAACGATGGCAATAAATCCGTTAAACTTTGTCAGATGTGATGACTTATTTCTGTTTCTCACATATCATATACTGCTCATATAGCTTATGAATATTACTCTCATATCATTACTACCGAGTGAAATTTCCATTACATTCACAATGGATTATATTCTCTTAAATTACTTTTAGAAGCAAACTGTGCAATGCTCTTCACTACCGAGATGAAACTTGTATCAGAAATTCATGTAATACAACCGTTCGAGATGGAGTCTTTCAATGATCGGCAGAACTTATACTTAAAAATCACCACATTTTAACTTATTTGCAACACAAAGTCGGGATTTTAGTTTGCGGAGCCACACACTTTCAAGATGACAGGAGCAGGGTGAATGGTTATGCAAATTTTCACCACAGATAATGAATAGCACTTCATACATTTTCTACACTGATATGAAATAATGATTAATGTTAATTTTATCGTAAGGGAGCAAAAGTTCATTTTTATAGTTTGGTTGAAACAAATATTAGATAAAACTCAAATCTTATCATTTAGCAGGGCAATAATCACCCTGTTCTAAGGAAAGATTTTAACTAGACAATAAAATATCAGATAAATCTCTGATAGACTTCGAGTCATGAAGGACTCCACTCAACTATTACTAGTAGCCCTGGCGTTATTTAGCTTAAGACTAAAGATTTTGTTGCATAGGAAACACCTAATCACTACCAAATGTACCTTAGATTATCCGTATAACGCATTATTTAATATAAACCCTCAATAAAAAAAAATGTAAAAGTAGTTTAAGATCTCATGAAATAGCTACAACAAATGCTATTTGTTAACGTTGGCAAATTGAAAATTGTATGTTATACATATTAGACATTACATATGTAATGCAGGTTCTATGGATACAGTGAACGATTTATTAGAACAACAAACAATTTCATCAGACACTTGTTGAAAGTTGTATAATTCAACATTTCACCGATCACAAAAATCTAAGGAAACATATATATATACATAATGACAAAATATAACATCAAATTACTATAAATAGCATCTCTAATCTTATATTAGTTCATATTAATAATTCAGTACTCGTTTTGTTCTCATCGTACTCTAATAATCTTCGCAAAGCAAACTAGCATGCTGTTAGTAAGGTTATTAATGTAATTTACTGTGATTTTATTTCAACTTGCTACGAGAACGCATTGCAATGCAAATACAGTACCTAGTTAGCAATTTTCAAATTCAGTTCTGCCCAGCAGTTCTCAATGAGATCACAATGGAGGAACTTTGTAAGCCATGACAATCTTGTAACGTTCTCATGGTCGAAATAAACTTGTGCAGTAACGCCACTGTGGGCAGTGGCTTTGTCACTCTGGAACATAAAGTTGTTGCCAACCCTTTCTCTATCATGTGGCAGAAATATCATCTCCATGTGATGCCTCTAGCAGGCACCATTGACGTTTCCCTGGACGATATTAAGAGCAGTTTTTCACCATGATTAATAGTTACCTAAACACATGGGATGAACAGTTTGGCTACTAGAACATTATCAGTTATAACCAAAGTATGCTAATATTTTGATTTAGTGTCAAATTAAGCTAGAAAAAGACCAAATTTAAAATTTAGAAGAAATGAAAACTTAACCAAGTATGTGTAAACGCTCTGTGAGAACTACATGGGATGGTAAACACAGACTTGTGCTCTAAAAATTGAAAGAATATTTTCATCAACAAGCTCACACAGGAGCTCCTGGTAACACTAGACTAGCGTTAGAGGGATTAGTTTCCCTTAGAGACTATCTTTTTGTTTTAAGATATCACATCAAATGACATGCTGGCGTCAATCACATATTTGCTGCTGTGGGCTAATTTGATTAAAATACCAAGGAAATAGTACCATTTTAAATGGGGCAAAAGAGATATTGCCTGATTACATGGTGCTTACATAACAGCTCTTAATGAGATAATAGAGCTATCTAACTCATTTATCATGGCTACATCAACAAATTAGTAGTGATTTGATGTAAAACTAGATTGAGGATTGTCTTTATCCTGATGTTTAAATCAGACTGATGAATGTAGGTTCCAGTTCTGCTGATAATGAGACAGATGCTTGAAGCTCATCAGTTATGTTTGGCTCTTGCTGCTACTTTGGCTCCCTTAAACTGATGAAGTTTACATTGGGCATCAGTTGTGAATTAGCATCAGCTGATATTAACTCTTATTGTACATAGATAAAAGTTTTCAGTGAATTTAACATATTCAATATTTTCTGGGGTGATTTAAATTCGACAGTACATCATTCATATATTTTTTATAAATAGCATAAGAAAATGTGGTTACTCCAGATAAATCAGATTTGATAGACGCCTCAAATAACGAGAAGCTCGATAGAAAATGTTATACAGGATAAACCTGTACTCTTGTGGACTGAATGTGGAGTAAAAAAGACACTGGAATCATTGTGAAACAGAACGAAAACAATTTTTATACTATAAAAATAACTATTCTGTGTAAACAAAGGATGATACCTTTAGTGAAGTTTTCAGAGGTCTTAAATATCAATTTTAAATCTGTGTGAAGAACTGTTTAATTATATTGTAGATTGAGAAAGCATAACATTATACACATTGTTCCACAGTAGTGTCATTTCACATCAAAACCAGTGGAGTGGTGATCATAAAGGTAGCACTTGACTGACTTATGGAAAAGATCGCTGCTTGTGTTTTCTTAGTATGTTCTGTTTTATAGAAGTCTTTATCTCGTGAAAGCGTTCGTACTTCTGTAATGAAAGACTTAAAACACAGAATGAGCACAGTTATCACTTCTTTGATCAAAGTTCTTTGTTAACCTACACATGAAATTTTGAAAAACGTCGGGTGAAGTTTATGAGTTTACTTCACTAAATAAAGAAAGGAAGATACATTTACCACGTCTGCATCCAACACAATTATTTTTTTTTTGTAGCAAGTAGCAGTAACCTTTGAAATGTAATCATGAGATAGCAGTAGTAGTAATACGCTGCTAATAGTAACATTGAAAAATTTGGCGACTTGTGTTTAGTTATTCTAAATTTATAATTAAAATCTTACAGATTCCTGACGAAAAAAAACGGTAAATCATTCTTCGCTAAAGTTTTGTAAGCAACTGTTTGAACTTCCACTGGAGTAATGCTTCATAAAATCCGTTTTATCAGATAACTAACTGGCATGCCTTAGGTGTCTGATAGATATGGCTTTATGTAAACCTTCAGCTTATTTTCCTGTATTTGCTTTGCTTATGGATATTAACAAAGCTGTTACTTGAAGTAATATTTTATCTCAAGTAGAACTATATCAGCTAATTTTCCTGGCTTAGTATGCGCATGATTTTGTTATTTTCTGAGATGTTTAACAGCTGTCAAGTCTTTAGAACTCAGTATCTTGTTTACAGAGTTGTAACTAAAGGAGCTCTTCCTGTCTGTATCAGTCGTGAGTGTCAATAGATTTTAAACAGTCTCTCTATTATCAAAGCTTACAAGAGTGTGATCGTAATATTAAAAGAGGCTCAAGGACAAAAAACATTTTATTTTATCTTACAAAAAAGTGTAAAAAACTAGATTATTAACACTTTTATACATATTCAATTAAAACATAACCAGAAAAAGTGTAAAAAAACTAGACTATTAATTTTTCTTTTACATATTCAGTTAAAATATAACCAGAAAAATAATTGCATGACATTTCCAATTGTAATTATTTAATGTCTTAGATTTGTTCCTATTTTGTCTGGGTTGTGTTAGCGTCTTTTTTTCGACCCTTTCATAAAAATGAGGTCACTGTTAGAAACAAGATGTGATACAACGTGTGTCATGGTTCGTATCACAGGTTCCCCAGCTGGTACAGGGGTAAATCTACAGATTTAAAACGCTTAAATCAGGGGTTAGATTCCCCTTGGTGGACTCAGCAGATAGTCCGTCGTGATTTTGCTAAAAGAAAACTAAACAGTCGTATCACAGAATTATGTTCATTGGTTCAAAACCAATGACGACCAGGTAGCTAGAGCATATAACTCGCAATTTTAGGGTTACAGATTCTCCGTTTCACCAAACATACTCGCCTTTTCAGTCGTGAGGATATTATAATGTGGCGGTGAATTAAAATATCCGTTAGTCTTATTCTGATAATTTACGAATGGTTCGTGTAGCTTTGCGCGAAATTCAAAACGAATAAATTAGATTTATTTTGAGCTTTCCTGTCAGGTTTGGTACGTAGGAAAGCACTGCTTGCTTCTTCTTTGTGGGTATTTGGGTATGTTGGATTTTAGATACTCAGGAGGGTTTGGTGCAAAAGATCTCTTCCTCCATCTTTAACTTACATTCCAGCTACTACTATGTTGTATTGCTTTAGGGCCAGAGTAACCCACAGTATTCCAGTTCTTTTCAGAGTAATGTTCATTGTCTTGAGTTGCGTTTTTTATTTTTTTCATTACTATAATTATTTTTAAATCTGTTTATATACTTATTTAACAAAAAACTGTGAATATTATACTAATTCTAAAATCCTAGTGCATAGTGGCCAGCTTGACTTATGCTTCTCAAATATATATTAATTGGAGAGAGGAACTTAGGACTATGTTCATCATGTACATAGATCACACAATAAATAATTTGTATGCCATATTTTATTCAAATAATTTAGTGCATTATGCAAGAGTCTATCAGATACTGTCTCTAAGTTTGCATACTTGTGTAAAAATGTGGATGGAGTACTTCGGGGTACTTTATAAGCTGAGGTAAGGATTGAAATTTGTATTTTTGTATGTTTATCCAGATCTGACATGCGTATTCTATAAAGGGGTCAGTGTATGTTTTGTAGATTTTTATTAAAATATCTGGTGATGTGTCTTGATTTTTGCCCAATAGGCTTCTTGCAGAATTTGCTTTTTTACAGATTCTAGTCATGGATAGTATGCTGTATTCACGTTAGTTTGGTATCGTAAGTTAATCCTAAACTTTAGCCGAGGTAGGAATCTGTAAAAGTGATCCGTACATGTATAACTTTGGTGGATCTTTTTTTTAGTTTATTTAATCTGGTGAATAGTATTACTTGGTTTTTCGGAATATTTATTTTTATTCTATATTTATTCTATTAAAGGAGTGGGGACGCTTTTCCATACTGCTACATCGTCAGCAAATTTTAATACAAAACCTAAGTTTTGGTCCGAATGTGGCACCTTAATCACATACATGATAAATAATATAGGGCTAACTACCCCTCCCTGTGGGACTCCTGCTTCAGGTGAAAAAGACCCTGACTAGGCCCCATTCACATCTACTTTACACGTTCTATTATCTAGAAAGTTAGATAGCCAGCGAATAATTCCCTGGTGTAAATTTGTTTCCATTAACCGGGAACGTAATCTGTTATGCCAGACCGTGTCGAATGTTTTCTCAATGTTGAGAAATCAAGCTACAGTGCATTCGTATTTGTTAAAACTCTCTGTAATTGTTTAAGTTATTCTGGTTAGGGGGTCTGTAGTTTGTTTATATTTCCTAAAGCCATTTTGAATTCCGGATAATTTTGAATTTGCTTATAAGTACATTTATAGTCGATTACTAATTATTCTTTATAATATTTTGCCGATGCAACTGGTTAGGCTAATTGGGCTGTGATTGTTTGGATTATTTACTGGCTTTCCTTCTCTTTGGAACATTAAAATTACAGTTTCCTTCCAAGAAACAAGGATATATCCAGCTGAATATGAGAAGTTAAATAGAGCTATTAGGTGTTCGTATAATTTCTGAGTACCATCTTTTAGGAGGATGGGTTGTATTCCATCTTCTCCAGCTGTTTTGTTTTTTGTGTTTTGGATGGCTGTTAATACTTCCGTTACTGTTGGCCCGGCATGGCCAAGCGTGTTAAGGCGTGCAACTCGTAATCTGATGGTCGCGGGTTCGAATGCCGGTCGCACTAAACAAGCTCGCCCTTTCAGCCATTGGAGCGTTACAACGGTACGATCAATCCCACTATTCGTTGATTAAAAAGAGCAGCCCAAGAGTTGGCGGTGGGTGGTGTTGAATAGCTACTTCCCCTCTTGTTTTACACTGCTAAATTAGGGACGGCTAGCACAGATAGCCCTCGAGTAGCTTTGTGCAAAATTCAAAACAAACAAACAAAACGTTACTGTAATATCTTTCATCAGTTGATGAGTGCTCCAGTCTATAGTTTTATTGATGTGTTTGCTGTGTTTACTGGGAATTTTGACATGAATATGGTTTTGTTCTGTTCAGTGAAGTTATTGACTTTATTATAGAAGTATCTGTTCCTATCTGGTTCATGGTGTGTTTGGAGCGTTATTTTTTTTTTATGTTTCAGGTAAGTACTGTCTCTGAACTGTGCTTATTCAAATAAAACTTCATAATACCCTCTTTACCCCCCCCCGCTAGTACAGCGATATGTCTCCGGATTAACAACGCTAACATGATGAGGGGTTCGATTACCCTCGGTGGGCATAGCAGATAGCCGTTTGTGGTTTTGCTATAAAAATAACACAAACAGCCCCTTTCAATGGAGAAGGAGAGTCCATAATGCAATCTTTCATTTAAGTAAAGATAAAATCGTTATCTTGAATTTTTACTATCTAAATTAATGACGTAACTCAGAGACATAAAAAGGCGTTATCTTTACGCCAATGTCAAAAGTACCAGTTTTTCGTATTACGAGACAAAAAATCTCTTAGAGTTCAAGATGGTCGTCATAGATTTTTGAAAAATTATTTTATGTCCTACTTTCTTATTATTAAGATACAAACTAATATGATATATCGTTTTGTGTAGTTTCAGTGATGAGGGACTATAGTTACCACTATTTTTATAAAAGAAATGAAGAGAAGATCTATTTTGACCATAACTTATTAACAATCACTAGAAAGGAATTTATAGTATTGGTTGAATTGAAAAAGTAATATTTTGTACTTTCTAATTATAACGGTTTGTTAAACTAAATTTATATCGATACATAAGGTATACAACTGATGTAAAATGTTGTCCCTAAATAGATTGAATTTTCCTGCGTACAACTATTTATTCTCGAGTATTATTTACCTTAGTTTACTTGTTTTCATGCTGAATCAGATTATTTATTAAGTAGGCTTAAGATTTCCATTTCGGCTTTAGTTAGCTAAGAAGTTATAATTTATTAAAATAAATAATTATAAGTTTTATAGCAAAATAGGTAAGTGCAAGCTTAATTCAATAAATAAATTACTTGTTGTATTTATTGTCATTACAGATAATGTTTACAGAACTGCCTGATCATGGATTGATCTTATTATGTTTTATATCAGAGAAAAAAAAAAGACACATTACCTTAATGGTGTACTCAGTATCGTACAACTCGAGATACCAGAGAATTCTGCAGAAACTTTCTGGAAAACGTGTAGCATTT
Organism: Carcinoscorpius rotundicauda; assembly: GCA_011833715.1. Taxonomy (NCBI): domain Eukaryota; kingdom Metazoa; phylum Arthropoda; class Merostomata; order Xiphosura; family Limulidae; genus Carcinoscorpius; species Carcinoscorpius rotundicauda. Next base: position 59,228,135 of record CM022395.1, read on the forward strand.
CAGAGTTCTTAATGCATTATTTGTCTTATAGACATGGTAAACAAGACACGCCAGGATGTTTCATCGAAAATGTGGCATATACATGTCACCAGAAAATCGACAAATCAAAATTACGAATAAAAATCAATAGGAAAAGAAAACAATCACAGAATGAACACCAACAGGACCAATAGTTGTATCTTCTGTGATAGAATAAGAAATTTTCATCAGTATGCCATAGACATTGCAGAGAGAAATCTCATAGCCATGGCTATTGATTTGGAAGACATTGCTGTTCTTTCCAAAATAATATGTGGTGACTTGGTAACAAATGATGACGCCAGGTATCATCTGTTGTGTTTGATGATATACGAGAATAATTATTTATCCTTTCAATTTGACTGCACTTCGACGCATGCCAAATTGGTCAGCTGGAAAGGTTAAAATTATTAAAGCAAGAGCTTCTGCAGGGCTTTTGTCTCATATGGACGTTTTTTCTAAAAAAAGTTTTAACCTCTTTAAGCTTTCAAGTATTCGTGAAATGGACGAAAAGCTTCTCAGTGAGTTTGACATCGATACGTCTTTCAACAAAAACACATCCAAAAGAAAGCTACTGAAATAATTTTAACCCACTGGTTTGTTAAAACATCCATTTATCCTCCATGATTATAATGAACAAGCTAAAGTTAAATTTGAAAAATTATACAGAGGAATTCTCAAAGAATTTGTTACGTTTTCAGGATATTTTGAGCCAGTCTATCAGGAAGAAACTGTATCCAACAGAAGGCTTCTTCTCTCAATGATCCTGCAAGTATCAAGTTTGGCAGTCCCCGTGAAAGACTCGTTTCTCTGTTTAATACTGGCACAGTTATTGCTGCGCAACTACAGATATAAAGTAGATTTCGAAACCGAACACCACTGTCGTACACTGGAGAGATAGTCGCCTCTACCATTGTACATCGACATGAATATCTACACGCAAACTATGAGCAAAGTACTCGCTCACCAAATAGCAAAACTTGAGCTCAGCTGTTCCTATGAATGATTTGTACAAGTAGAAAATACCTCGGCTTTACCAGTTTGTGTAACAGCTATTGCAGATACCTTTATATATGCAGCCAGCATAATAGCATAGATTTATCTGTAAGTGGTGACTTTTGTTTCAAAGAACCATAGCATTACATAGCATGGTCATATAACTCAGGCCAGTCTAATAGGACCTATGTTATATAGAACAAGTACCTGCCAGAAAGTATCAGGGCATCAACAAAGGAAAAGAGAGGCAGTGGCGTTCGCCTCAAGGTCAATCCTCATACAAAAATGCCCTCCAAATAGAAGGGTTTCCTTCTTTATACTACTAACAAGTTTGAACTATTTGTTTAACTGACCAAGGTAGTATCGAATAGAGAATGAATAGACGATAAATCCATTTTCATCACCGAAGGGAAGGCTTTCACTGCATGTGGTATTGGCCAGACAGTGCCAAATTCTATGCACAATGAAGCAAACAATTGAATCATCGTCCTTGTACTTCATGTTCAAGAAAATTTTAATGAAAACTATGGCCACTGATATTTTCTTAATCTTATTGGTTAGTTCCTGGAGATACAGCAGTTTTAAAAAGACATGAAGTTTTGGGTGAGATTTAGGGTTGGCAAGGACTTTTTCCATTACTAACTGCATTAATTCCATAGTTGCTAATATCGGGAAGAAAACATCATAAGTACTGCTAGTTTTACAAACATTCACTGTGTGCGAAAACTACCTCCTCATTCTTCAAAAAGGGTAAGCAAAGTGCTAAGTAAGCATAGCAGAGTTATCCTCCAATTACTGAAGCCTTCCTCTTCATTCGAGACAATCCATCCAAATTCTCAAAATTTCAAGACTATGAAACATTTTACCATTGTCGTTTTTGACAAAACAAGGAAAGATGAATATTACTTGAAATAACTTATTCTCAAAGAAAAACAAGCATCTTCAAAATCTTTCCCGAGAGCAAATAGATATGCGTGTTTCCCCATTTGTTTTGCTTTATTATTGTTCCATTAGCATTGAATATTAACAGCTATCACCGTTTTTATTCTTGTGACTCTTATTATTCATGACTTAACTGGATACTCAACAGGATGCTGCAACACACCAAAAAATTAATCCTGCTAGCCAGAATTTGGACAGCTAGTCTCCAATATAAGCTGTTTCTTCCGATACCAGAGGCCTAGGATTGGACGATTCACAAAGGCCGTTGGAGACCAATCTGAATAACAATACAGAAGCCATCAAATCCTGTTTAGAGCTGATCAAGTGTTGCTGCAACAATGAAATGTGACTGTCGAAATTGCAAATGTGTTAAACTTGGTTTATCATGTACAGATCTGTGTAGCTGTATATGTGAAAAACAGAAGTATTACAAACTTGTCTTTTTAAATTATTTAATTTTCTGAAAAGTGACGAGAAGTCAATATTTTTACTGCATACTTCACAAAAATGTGTAATTCAATATTTTTACTGTATGCATCACAAAAATGTGTAATTCAATATTTTTACTGCATACATCACAAAAATGCGTAATTCAACTGCTTTCCGTAATAACGAGAAATCTACTTGAAATAAAAAATTAATTTCAAGACGACTGGTATTGGTAATAAAGGCCTGGCATGGCCGAGCGCGTTAAGGCGTGCACTCGTAATCCGAGGGTCGCGGGTTCGCGCCCGCGTCGCGCTAAACATGCTCGCCCTCCCAGCCGTGGGGGTGTATAATGTGACGGTCAATCCCACTATTCGTTAGTAAAAGAGTAGCCCAATAGTTGGCGGTGGGTGGTGATGACTAGCTGCCTTCCCTCTAGTCTTACACTGCAAAATTAGGGACGGCTAGCACAGATAGCCCTCGAGTAGCTTTGTGCGAAATTCCAAAAACAAACAAACAAACAAACAAATGGTAATAAAACTTTTATTAAAATAAAGTAGAGAACAATATTTCGTCCTTCTTAAGTCATCTACACGATAACATGTGTACTCCGTGCCAGTATTTTTATACATTATGTTCGTAAAAATTTTCTTTACATTTCTTCATAAAAATAATGTCAGCAATTAGTTCCTTGTCCCTGAAAATGTGCTACACGAGGTCTTATATCAGCTTGTATCTTAATTATTAAGAGATATATAACGTGAAGTAGGTTTTCAAAACTCCATGGACGCCGTCTTGCATTTTACAGGATTTAATACTTCTAATATGGCCTATTGTTCTGAAGCATTAGAAGGTTTTTCCTCTGTATACCAATAAGTACGTACGAAAAACATTTGCCCCTTTTGTCACTCGTTTAACGACTTTTTTTTCGCTAAGCCGCCGTATTAAACATGCCCATGTTTATCTTTTAATGTATTTATAGAGGAATCCTGAAAAAAACACATATATTTAATGACTAAATGTGGAACAAACAAGAGAATATCACATCGCTTCTTGCAACAAATACATCGTAAACAAAAACATTTCCTTAGCTGAAAAGACAATAAAACTACTAAACAATGGAAACCATGACTACACGTATATTTAGATTGCTTTTCATTGGTCGTTATGCAGAAAAAACTCTTCTTAAATTTGTAATACGTAAGCAATAATGTATTATTTTACTCTTTTATAAAGAATTGCACCTTAAATTCAGCTGAACCATTAAAACATGATTCAGGTACCGAATGTATTTTTTATCTTAACAAATGAATAAATAAATATTTTTTGTTGATGAGTTATGAGAGTTTTTCAAAAGTAAGTTGCAAGGAAAATCACAAATGTCACATCTAAATTTCCCTTTGGTACTGTAACCTTTTTTTAGTTCTGCTAAAAATTATAATGTATGATGCATGAAATACCTTAGCCGTGATCATTTTCAGCATACAAAGTAAGAGCGTTGAAATAGTCCCTGGGTTATAACTAATATTTCTTTTTAAGACATAACTTAATCATTCAACGATAAAATAATTCAAAAACTCGATAGCCAATCCCGCTATTCCAATACGAATAACCTAGAAGCAGTGGATGTTGTTACTGTTTGCTCACACTCTAATCGGAGGTTCTAAATTACGAGTAGTAGTACGATAACCTTGTAGTCCTTATCCTTTCCTTGTGTTGTATTAAATACTATTTAGGTTGAAAATATCAAATACTTTTAGTTTACGACATGAAAAGTGTGTAAAACCACCATTTTTTATGAAGTATGCGTAGACAGAAAACTCGTTTAAAATTGAAATTATTACTTTATAATGGATCTGTACATTTTGCTGTTGTCTTTTTGTACTCTCTGAACCAACGTATTGCAACTATTAGGCCATTCCTTAAGTAATATCCGATTTTAAGTTTAGAAAAAAAGAAGGGCTTTCAAATGCTTTTGATGTTATTTAATCAATAATGTATGTTCCATTATTATTAATTACTTCCTGCCAACGATTCACAAGCTCCTGAATGCCACTTATATAAAATTCTTGGGGTTTGGAGGGAAAAATGTAGAGAGGGTAGTGTTAACATCTTCATGAGTTCCAAGCTCTTTTCCATCAAGATGGTTCTGCAAACTTTAGAATAGATGATATTCAGATAGGGCAAGATCTGGAGAATAAGGAGGAAGTGGAAGTTTTTCACAGTCTAGTTCTTCAGTTTTTGCAGATGCGATCCTTGCTATATGGGGCAGTGCATTATACTGGTGTAACACAACACCTTTATGTTTGATCAAAGGTGGCCTCTTTTCTTTCAGTACAACATTCATGTGCTCTAACTGTTGACAATAGAAGTCTGATGTAGTTGTTGTATTGAGTGGCAACAACTCAAAGTGGATTACACCAATACTATTCCACTAAAAGCTTTAGAAGATTTTCCTTCGGTGGAGGTCCATTTTGGGCTGTGCTTTAGCCAGTTTATCTGCAATGAGCTATTATTTTTGGCACTTAACATTTTTATATGACATCCATTTCTCAGCTCCAGTCATTAACCTGTCCAAAAAACAGAGTTACATTCACGAGTGCAGATAATTGCAAATGTCCACTCTTGCTTTAAGGTTGACTTCTGTCAAATCATGGGGTACTCATTTTCCAAGATTTGATGCCTTTCCAAGCTGTTGCAGATGATGGTGAACTGTTGAATGGGTTGAACTAAGCTTCTGTGCTAGTTCTTCAACTGTTACAGCACAGTCTTCATCAAGTGCGGCTAACAGCAAGTCATCATTAAATTCAACAGGACGACCTAAACATAGTGCATCACTTAAGCTTTAGTCACCTGAACTAAACTTCTGAAACAACCTTAACATTTTTTGCACCATAAACACCTTGAATACTTCGTGTAGTTTCTGCCGCACTATTGCCATTTTTAATTCATAAAGCATTATATGTTTAATGTGCTCCTCGGACACATCTATCTTCGTAAGGGTTTATTTGATTAATGATCTAAAAAAGTGGAGTTGGGTGAGTTTCTTATATCTGTCTGAACATATTTATACATGTCCTACTTACATATTTTAGTCATTAAGGCCTTCTACAAAGACAGAAATAATTATGCACTTTATGTGTTAAATTTTCAGACATTACTTATGGGTTGACCTGACACTTACGTGATAAAGCTGCAAGCAGTTCGGAATAAACCAAAAGATGTTTAATATTACTGATGTAAGATGTTTAATATTTAATGTCACTGATGTAAGATGTTTAATATTTAATATTACTGGTGTAAGATGTTTAATATTTAATATTACTGATGTAAGATGTTCGAGACGACGTGATGCATGAAGACTATGACAGAGTTCACAAGCACGTTTTACGAGTTTTTTTGTTACAGACATTGTAAAGTCATGCAATAACTAATGTTCAGTTCTCTACCTTGAAGGCTACCAAAGTATAGAGTATATGACATTGACCTTCATGTTAGACTCTTTACTTGTCATAATACTGATAAAAGCATGACCTACAAACTTCCTAAAACTTTACACCTGTACTGAAACGTTCGATCATTTTTGCTGAGATGATAGTTTTATCTCTCGTTTTATGCATCTCCAGGGAAGGAAGCAGGTGATTTCAACCATTTGTATATCCACATACAGTTAAAGTACAGCCAGTTAAGTGCATTATGAGCTTCGAGTTCATCCGTAAATAAATGTCGCATGAACGGATCTCTTCGCCGCATCCTGGCAGAACAACGAGTATTAACAAATTTATACCTTATCTATTCCAGCACTATATACAACCAGAATTACACGAGCAAGAAAAAATGAGTAATTCTGACATCTCTCTATTAGCTCAGCGATAAATTTGAAGACTTATCACACTAAATTTAAGATTTTAATATCCTTGGTTGGCGCAGCAGAGATAGCCCATTAATTAGGTTTTGTATCCAACTGGGATAGCGATAAGCCTACGAATTTACAACGCTAAAATCAGGGTCTCGATTCTGTTTGGTAGACTTAACAGATAGCCCAAGATAGCGTTACTAAAATACTCACCAGAGGCACAGTGGTATGACTGCGGAGTTATAACGCTAGAATCCGGGTTTCGGTATCCGTGGTGGGCATAACACAGAGAGTCCATTGTGTAACTTTGTGCTCAGTTACAAACAACAACTTTACTTAAAAGAATAACACACAGCTTTAGGTTTAAAAACAAAAAAAGCTTTTGATTATTAGAGTCTTAGGCTGTCTTTAAGTTTTCTAACGGATATAAACTTAATGAGCAAATTGCATCTGACTCTATATTTATTTTTTTGAAAGTAAGCACAAAGCAACATAATTAATCACCTGTGCTCTGCTCACTACGAGTATCGAAACTCGGTTTCTAGCGCTCTAAGTCCACAGACAAATTACTGTGCAACTGAGGAGCAGACTCTAAGTTCACAGGCATAGCATTGTTCAACTGGGGAGCAGACTCTAAGTCCACAGGCATAGCATTGTTCAACTGGGGAGTAGACTCTAAGTCCACAGGCATACCATTGTTCAACTGGGGAATAGACTCTAAAACCGTATGGGTATGATTATTTTTGTGTGTATTTGTTCAAAATAAAAACCAGTGTTAATTCTAATAATTTTTGCGACTAATAATTATCAGTTGTAGTTTGTTATTTACTCATAGTTTTCAGACAGATTTGACAAAGATAATAATTTAACAAAAAGAGACTCTATTATATGAATTTCATGTAATTTTTTTAAAACGGGAGCATACGTTGAAGTTCGAATTTCATCAACTGTAGTATTATTTAAAATAGCGTAGCTTCGTTGGTAACAATAACTTAATATTGTTTTGTTGTTGTTTTTTGTTCTCTGTGCCAGGTCTTTATGGGATTGCAATTATTTACAGTAAGTGTCTGTGACTTATTAGCGATAAAGTTTAACAATAAAGAAACGGCACAAAGCCCACTTGTTTGAAAATCGTATATTGAAACAAATGAAATGTATGTACAACTGTTTGTTACACAGTGGAATCCAGAGCTTAAAATATTTCTCTTTTACCTGAAAAAGTTATACAAGCTGGTACAACTACTTTAGAACACAACCAACTAACGAGACGAATTATTTTCTCTGCTTTGCTGTTACAATACAATCTGTGATTATTATATCACACTTTAAAAGTTGCCATTATGTACTCTTTGTGGCTAAACTCACGATCAGCCAATCTATATTTATTTATTTTTAATTTTTTAAACTAATTCTTCGACACATATATATATATTCTCTATATCAATCTGGAACTTTCTCCGCATTACTAAATATTGTATGATGCAACAATTCAGAAGATTTAAGCATCATGACATCATTTCACAAATGTTGAACTACACAACAAATAATTCGAAAACAGTTATGTAAGCAAACTTACTATAACTATCGCTTCTCAAAATAACTTACTTTAAAATTTGCATTATATAAACTAAATAATACTTTCGTATTAAAATTAAAATAAACAGCTGTGTATATATAAAATTGAGTGAGTGGAACATAGCAGACAGCGTTGTTCTTTTGCTGTAAAGAAACAGATTCTTCTTTAAGCACCATTTATTTATTACTTATATTTTAACGGGAATTGAATACATGCCGCGAAATCACAGCGCCTGAATTAGTCACCCTAACCATTAGTCTGTGCTCAAGCCGCTTAGCGTACAAACTCATGCATACTTTTAACCATTGTCTACTCAATGTATACATATATCCAGATGATATATGTGATCAATTCATTAGTAGATTAGATATGTTAACCCCCAAAATATTACAAAAACACTAGCCTGACAGTCTGCAATTGGAAATTTTGAACATTTTTGACAAATTTAATAATTTCCACACACAAATTACAAAGAAGTTGATTTTCTAATAAAAAAAACATCATAAAAGGAGATTTAGTGAAAGTAAAAATGCAAACATTTTCTTAATAAAATAATTTTTTTTCGTATCTTTGAGGGTAAAATATAATAAAACAAAGAAAAGTGTTTTTGGAATCAGGTACTAAAACTTTCACTAACTTTAAACTCTAACAATCATATTCTTAAAAAGATAATTAATTGAATAATCGAAGCGAGATAGGAAACTAATCATCTTTCAAATGATATCTAAAGTTTTGAATCTCCCGGTAAATTTATGGGCTTAAAATTTTAAAAGTTGTGTTTGATAACGTGTTGAAAACAGTACAGGTAGCGTTTTATATAAATTTGCACTAAAACAACAACTACAATACTTCATGCAATTCATATGAAATTTTTGGTATTAGCTTCACATCTGTGAAAGGTTTAAATGTTTTTAGTGCAGTTGGATAGGCCCGGCATAGCCAGGTGGTTAAGGCACTTGACTCATAATCTGAGGGTCGCGGGTTCGCATACTCATCGCGCCAAATATGCTCGTCCTTTCAGCCGGGGAGCGATATAATGTGATGGTTAGTCCTACTATTCGTTAATAAAAGAGTAGCCCAAGAGTTGGCGGTGGGTGGTGATGACTAGCTGCGTTCCCCTAGTCCATAAATTTGAATGAAAGTTTGTGTATTCACTAAATAAATGGAAAACCCTTAAAACTAATATATATATATATATATATATATATATATATACTGTGCAAAATAAATAAAAATAATGTAACCTAATCATATCCTATATATTATACAGATGTCCCAAAATTTAATACAAAAAGTACATCTTCATTTCTGTCTATGTAGAAGGCCTTAATGACTAAAATATGTAATAGGACGTGTATAAAAATGCTCAGATAAATAAAAGAAACTAACTCAACTCCACTTTTTCAGATCATTAATCAAATAAACCCTTATGAAGATGGATGTGTCTGGTAAGTACATTAGACATGTGATACTTTATGAGTTTAAAAAAGGCAATAGTGCAGCAGAAACTACACGAAACATGTTTATGGTGCGGAGTCTCTCAGTGAAAGAAAATGTCGAAGGTGGTTTCAAAAGTTCAGATTAGGTTATTACAGCTTGAGTTTTGCGCCATGTTCAGGTCGTCGTGTTAAGTTTAATGATGACTTGCTGCTGGCTGCACTTGATGAAGATTGTAATGTAACAGTTGAAAAACTAGCAAAGAAGCTTAATTCAACCCATTTAACAGTTCACTGTCATCTGTAACTGCTTGAAAAATGAGTCCTTCATAATTTGTCATAAGCTAACCGTAGAGCAAGAGTGGACATTTGTATTTCTCTACACCCTCGTGAACGTAACTCGCCTTTTTTGGACAGGTTAGAAACTGGAACATAAAAATGTTAAGCGCCGCAGACAATGGCTCAGTGCAGGTAAACTGACTAAATCACAGTCCACAATGGACCTCTACCCTACGAAAGTCTTATTAAGTATGTGGTGGATATCGTTCGTGTGATCCATTTTGAGTTGCTGCCACACAATATAATTATATTAGACTTCTGTTGCCAACAGTTAGAGTGCTTGAATGTTGCACTGAAAGAAAATGGCCTGCTTTGATCCATCGTAAAGGTGTTGTGTTACACCAAGATAATTCACGTCTCCATGTAGCTAGGATCACATTTGCAAAGATTAAAGAGCTTGACTGAGAAGAACTTCCATATACTCCCTATTCTCCAGACTTTAGATTATCATCTATTCTGAAATTTCCAGAACTATCTTGATGAAAAAGAGCTTGAAACTCATCAAGATTTCAAAACTATTCTTTGTACATTTTTTCCTCCAAACCCCAAGAATTTTATACAAGTTGCATTCAGGAGCTTGTGAATCGTTGGAAGGAAGTGATTAATATTAATTGAACACACATTACTGACTAAACAACATTAAGAGTTTTTGAAATTCTTTTTTTTTTTCTGAACCTAAAATCGGGCATTACTGAAGAGGTGACCTAATAAAGGTGGCACTGGTGTTGAGTAAAATCACTTAACTGTTCAGAAAACAAAGGGGTCGTAACATCCTTTCAGTCATCAGTTTTAACATTACCATTGGGATTCAGGAAACAAGGATTGCAAAGCCCTTTCAGTCATTGATGTAACAATCAAATGATTATCTTGACTTTGATAATTGAGTAAAAAACACTGGATAAATTCTAAAGTACAGATAGTCACTTCTTTTTAATCAGCGATCGTACAACTCAGCTGCTATCCTAATCACTACCTAGGTATACCAATCAAATCATAAGGAGGTCACTCTCAACATTTCATCTAACTTTTGCATCTTAAAAGATGCCCCATAATGAGCTACTTGATAAACTTGAATGTTAGGCTACGCATATTCAATATCAGGCATAGCACTGACTGTCCCTGAATCTGATTTTTCCGAGAGCGACCTGTTTTCTGGAATAATAATGTGTGACCCGATTCTTTAATGGCTTCTTTATCACATACAGTAAAGAGATATGCTTCATCTCTATCACAGGCTCTATTAATGATTTACCTTAAATCAGACTGTCCAAACTGATAGAGAAGTTGTCAAGTAACCAAGTGTCAGGAGCTATATGCTCGAAAGTGCATTGAGTCAGATTCCTGTAATTGCCAATCAATGAGGTGTAAGATTCTTCTTTTTTCTACCTGTGGTGCAAACTCCTGAATGTTTACACAACCCATACCTGCCACAGCAGCTTCTATTCTGTCTTGGAGAAGGTTCTTCTGCACCACAGTCATGATTTCTCTTCCTGTTGGTGTGCCTACTTACTATTGATGCTTCTGAGTCTGAACACAGTAATGAGCTTTCTCTACGCTCAAGGAAGTTTCTCTACTCATCCATACTCTACTCCTTACTGCTGTATCACCAGTTAGTGAGATGATGTACATTGGTATATTTTAGCGACAAATGAGAATTGCTATCTCACCTACTGGCAAGATGGGTCACATTGGCAGCATTTGCTTACTTAAAGGGTTAGCTATTCCACCTTCTGGTAAAACAACTCATGTCATTGACGTTTTCAGCTGGTCTTGACTTCCTACTTGACTGCTTCTGGTCATGGATAGGTGTCGCCCATCAATGCCTGTTGGTTGATGTAGAAACACCAATCAACTCACTCAAGTTAAGGGGTTTTGTTTCTTTGAAATTAAGCAAAAAGCTACTCACGGGCTATTTGTGCTCTGCTCACCATGGGTATCAAAAACCGGTTTTTAACGTTATGAGAGTTATGAGACCAAAGACATAACTCTGTGCCACTGGTGAGCAAGATAAGAGGTCAAAATATCTTACTGCATTGCACAACAGTACAGCTTGAATCTTCTGAATTTTAAAAATTCCCTCTTACAAGGCAAATCTTTCAAATGCAAAATAAAAGTACAAAGCCATATTTTTGATGAAACGCCCCTCGTATTCAAGACATGTGTCCACTGAGAAAAAAAGTCAAGGTACTACTACCCGTGACTCTTATCTGATTTGTCAGAAGGAAAGACAGCTTTCTGTTTCTAAACGTTTCTGCTATCTTCTCGACAAGAAAGTCATTCGACTGTCAGTCAGTAAATACACATTTAATATGTTTTTCAAAACAAAGAAGTTTCAAGTATTACTTGAAAGAATCAGCGTGTTCAAACCAAGAATTGTAAAAACACAGAATTTTATTATTATTATTATGGTGTAACCAAAGGAGGTATTAGACATACAGTATATATTCGTTCTCTGCTGCAAAACTATATTTATAGCACTTGTTTCTATTTGACCACGACAGTGCAAAGTGGTATGAAGTTTTACACTCATAATAAAACGTCTAATGAGTGAAGTGAGAGGTGGATACTTTGTAATCTTGGATATCTCAGTTGGAATGAAGCATTGTAAAAAGACAATTACAGTCAAAACAACACAGGTGGCGAAAATAACAAAAAAATAATAAATCATCTTTCTTTTAATAAAAATATAGAAACTTGACGATTGTTCAATCTATTATTTACTTTTAAAAAACCTAACGACTTTCTTAGCTAACGATTCAAGGACTGTTTTTTACTTACCCTACGGCATAGCGAGTTGGTTAAGGCGCTCGACTCGTAATCCGAGGGTCGCGGGTTCAAACATACTCGCCCTTTCAGCCGTGGGAGCGTTATAATGTGACGGTCAATCCTACTATTCGTTGATAAAAGAGTAGCCCAAGAGTAGGCGATGGGTGGTGATTACTAGCTGCCTTCCCTCTAGTCTTACACGGCTATATTAGGGACGGCTAGCACAGATAGCCTTTAAGTAGCTTTGCGCGAAATTCAAACCAAATCAATATAACGTTTTTAAGTATAATATGAATTACCTGACATAATGAAAATGCTAACATGCAAATATTTATATTTCTTATCTTGAAGGGAATTTCACTGTTTGAGAAGTAGCATTGTTTTTAAGTTTTTTTACATTTACGCTAACTCTTAATATTCATAAAATAGTGTTGCATATAATACTCTCTCTTGCATCATAAATCAGTCATTATATATTTTATATTTTGACATTTCTTTGTGGGATATGATTTTATCAACACAAACAATTTTCAATACGCAACACACTAGCCCTCTTGTAGCTTTGTGCGAAATTCAAAAAAACAATAAAAAACAAACGCAACAAACTACTTTACAAAACAAGTCCATCTTCAGTTTCATAAAATTGCAAAAGAGAGACCTCCCCTGTTATCTCGTCTTACCAGCCAGAAGGTAATGCCATAGTCAGTATGTCAGACATTGGAAGACAAACGACAGTCTAGGGACTAAGCGTCTTCGCGCAACCTGTGAGGATTTTCACACACATTAAGAAAAACTTTTGTCGAGTTTTCTTCACTGAATCCTCACTGTTTAACTATAAAAGTTGTTATTCAAGAAACAGACTTCACAAAGTATGTATTAGTAATTAGAGAGAAGTATCGTGTACTCAGTTAGCTTTGCGACAAAGGTATATAAGAATTCAAAGAAATTTCAGCATATATCTAAACTCTAGAGTTTTCAGCTAGTCTTTGGTTTTAAAATAAATCATTTTAACGCTTTATCTAATACCAGCAAAGAATCCTCGCCAAATAAATATAAAGAAAATGATTTACTTGTCTGTTTTGGATATTCGTGCAAAATTATACAGGAGCTGCCAGCCTTAGCCGTCCTTTCATTCATCACAAACCATAAGCTCGTTAGCTGATACTGTCTTGTCATGGTTTACTTTTGTGATATTTCACATCATTTTTAGACTTCCGCAAAATAATCTGAGGTTTAATGGAAAGAAAAAAAAACAAATGAACTGGCTGTAACATATTCTTTACTCTGAATCATAAATTCTGATAATTACCAGCTATAGGAGGAGACAGCTCGTGCTTCGCATACTAAACATATTTTTGGTTGTAATAATTTGTACTTAAATTTACAAAATTAATAAAACACAAAATCAATATCCTGTATGTCACGTAATTAAAACTGTGAAGTGATCAACCTAGATCACTCACGAATGAAATTTGATATGTAGAGCTCTGAACGCATCTGATCACCGTTAAGGTTGTCTTAATGACTGTGAGGTTAAACTATTTCACGACGAGTGATATCAAACATCTCCAGCACAAATGATACTTTGAGCCAAATAATGAAATAAAAAAATGACAAACCGATCGACTTATCTAATAAGAAACACCAGGTTTGGTGGCACCAGCAACACCTTGATATTGATCTCAAGTTTTACAATTCAATGAGATGACGGTAACAGCACAGAAGCAATTAGACTAGAGAGCCTCCATATAATAATAGGACAGATGTAAAACTAATCAGACTCAATAAGCTCCTTACACGACAAACAGAATTCAAATTGTGTAACTATAAGAACATTTTATTCCGGCAACAGAACATTCGTTATAGGGTTAACGCCTCTAATTCATATTGTTCAGATGAAGCATAATAGCCCCTTCAATAAAGCTACCATAAGTAAGCTTTTGATAAGTTTGTCACAGGTCCAATAGGTAAAGGCTACCAAAAACAAAAAAACAATTCGATGATAAGGAACCCATTTGTTTACGAAATAAATTTGGAGACGGCTTGAAGAGGTTGTGAAAGAAACGTTATTGTAAACGTACAATGTTTCAATAGATTTTATCTATGACAAAACTTTATACATTTATAACAAACTTTCTTACGCTACGATTCCAGCGGTCTTCAAACAATATTATACAGATGGATAATAAAAATGTTGATTATAGAAAAGTAATAAAGGCAATAGATACTCAAACACTGAACGCATTTTAGAGGCATGAGAGTGGTTATAAGTAAATATCAACTAGAGGAAACTGGATACAAATAAAGAAGTGTAATACACAATGCATTGTACCACAGTAGCAAGGTGGTCAAGGGACAGATAGTCCATTATGTAGCTTTGTGCTTAATTACAAACAAAGACAATAGAATAATCGGTTACACACCTGGTGGTATGAGTGTCAACTAAACAGCATCAAGACTGGAGATATATATAAATTCTCAGTTACGTAAGTTTTGTAGAATTTATACTAATCAGTTACAAATGTCGGTAATAAATTGAATTTCGTTGGGTTGCTTCAAAAAGAATATTTGAAACCCGTATTTTCTCAATAGAAGCTTTAAAAGGCATTTAGTTTCCAAAATCGATTTAAGAAATGTTAGGTGTGAAATGGTTTTTCCAATTACCATATATAACCTAATAAAACCTTGAAAGCATTGAAACTAGGTTGAAACTCCCCTGCTTAAATTTTGGCTATAGAGTAAATAAAAAGCTACAGTGTACCAGACAAATTGTCTGCTGCATAAGAACAAAATCAAATATGAAAATCATATGTGCGTGAGATGTCTGTAACACAGTATACGTAAGAACCTCTCAACAATCTGGTATTAGAATGTTTAAATGTATTCAGTGAAGACACTTTCAGGAGAATATTTAAACCAAGAAGTGTCGTTTAACAAATTTTCGTCCTTTCTTTTTTTTTATATATATTAGCATAAAATATATTTTAACTGTAAGTAGGAAAGCGAAGAGTAGCAGCTAACTGCACAGTAAAGGTCATATTAAGTCATAAACGTTTTATTAAACTTAGGTAATTTTTCTTACGCGTCGTTTATTTTCATTTCTTAATCGTCCTGCCATGGCCAGATGGTTAAGGCACTCGACTCGTAATCCGAGGGTTGTGGGTTCGAATCACCATTACAACAACCATACTCGCCCTTTCAGCCGTAAGGGCGTTATAAAGTTACGGTCAATCCCACTATCCGTTGGTAAAAGAGTAGCCCAAGAATTGGCGGTGGGTGGTGATTACTAGCTGCCTTCTCTCCAATCTTACACTGCTAAATTAGGGATGGCTAGCACACGTAGCTTTTGTGTAGCTTTGCGCGAAATTCAAAATAACGAATTTATTTAACTTATTCAGTTCAATCGTTTTTACATCCACGCACTTTTCAACAAGAACTTTGACTTAGGATTTATGTGAAAAAGTAAAAATTAAGGTTTGTAACACCGTTCTATATATTACACCTTAATTACTTTTGAAAACATAAAATTACCGCCAGTTGTTACAATATGTATTGTTTATGCCATAAAATTCTACATATATAAACATAACTTCTTCTTGGAATCCCCCCCAGTGGCTCAGCGGTATGTCTGCGGACTTATACGCTAAAATCCGAGTTTCGATACTCGTGGTGGGCAGATCACAGATAGCCCATTGTGTAGCTTTGTGCTTAAATCAAAACAAAACTTATTAGAATTGTTTTAAATATGATTTCAAAACGCTATTTTGTCGAAACTAATAAAACTCATACACCATAAATATTGGCGCTAAAGCAATGGGTCTTTAATAAATATTTAGCTTTGTTTTATTTTTATCATAAAATTGATAAGCGACTCTGAAAGCTCATTGACCTCACGTTTTTTGTTTTTCGAAAGGTAACTTTATTTACACTACACAAACAACGCAAATTTATAAAACTGGCAAAAAAATTCCTTTTTCTCTCTTGATGCATTACAAAGTCGTTCACAGTATAAATTTACTTTTATATTAGCACAAAGAACAATGAACTGTGTCTTTTGTTACTGATGTTAAAACTGAAAATAGATTTTCTCAATTTAAACTGCTGTTTTTAATTTTTCACACGCAATAATATATTTTTTGTACTATATGTAATGGTAACAAAGAAACCTGATGGAATTGTTTTACCAAACGAAAGAAGTTAAGCTGTAATGAAAATATTTCATTTCTCTCACGTGAAGGGTAAAGTTACTAACTTCAGCACAGAAACAGCTTTGTAACTAATGTGTAGAGATAACATTTATTAATATTGTACAGAGACTAGCGTACACCTGTAGATAATGAAAAGTTCTTTTAGCAGATATTAATGTAGCATTAGTGCCAATTTTATAGTAGCCAGTGTTATTTTAGCATTCATTAACGTATTTATAGCGACAAGGATTGCCCCCTGCTAGTACAGTGGTATGTCACCGGACTTACAACGCTAAAATTAAGGGTTCGATTCCCCGGGGTGGGTTGAGTAGATAGCCCTTTGTGGCTTTGCTATACGAAAAACACAAATACATAAGTGTCATAAGGAATTATTAATCTTTTATAAGAAAGTTCCTTGCACCTATATGCCACAGGGACACATTGTAACACCTATATATTTTACTAACGGTGAATTTTACGTCAATGTAACGCTGACATAAAGGCAAATACTATAATAGCAGCATGACACAGTCCTTTCTGATGAAATATATTCGTATAACGAATTTTTTAAATAGTGTAGAGTCAAAGAACACAATATTTTAATTAAATAATACGAAGTGGATATATAGCGCACATCAAAGAATTTAAGACACTGAAGGGTTCCAAAGTCACACTCCAAAAATTTCAGAGCAGTGTAATTCCTGCATTAAAAACGTAAAGGTTGTGGTTAAAAGAGAACTCTAATACTCTTAAAGCTGTTATAATGAAGTTGTGCACATTCCTTTCTACCGTTAAAAGTATAATAAACAAGAACAGAAAGCTGAAGAAACTGAAATTAAAGCACATATCTGTCAAGTTCCTTGATACTGTTGAAGTGAATGTTTGGGTATTTGGTCATAAAAGCCGTTATCCAAGGTCTGGAAAACATTTGTTATGATATAATATTGTCCAGTCTGTTCTTTCAGAAGCTTATTACAATAGCTCAATCAGTGACAGGAAAAGTTCTTCTGGCACAGCGTTCTTACAAAACACAACTAACCATCAATCATCTGTACGTTATTTCAGTCTCCTTATCTGTGGCTTTATAGTGAATATTCTTAACACAGTGCTAGACACTCCATGTCTTGTAGTTGTTGTTGTTTTGAATTAAGTACAAAGCTACACAATGGGCTATCTGTACTCTGCCCACCACGGGTATCGAAACCCGGATTTTAGCGTGTAAGTCGGCAGACATACCGCTGAGCCACTGGGGGGGTCCATGTCTTGTAACTAGTGGTGACTTAAGTTAGTGCATATGTAGTGTGTAATGTCAGACGTCGTAGTAATTATTACACGTGAAGTTATTATAGTTAACCCGTGCATTACACAAACCAGTAGTGTCATGACAATGGGACCCAGGAGCTGATACCTTTAATTTCATTGTTGTTTGTTAATAATAAATACATAAAAAGTAAAATCGACGTTTTACAATTAAATAAACACAATTATAATGAGCGTTGCCTGATGTACGTTACAAACAGGAGAACATAAATTAATTTTGAAACAGGTCACCTGTGGTATTGTCTTATAGCTAATGTTTATATCTCCAGAGCAATTCAGCGTTTCAGCACCATGACATGGACAACACTACAGCTTCATGACATAGACAATACGACAGCACCATGAAATGAACAACACTGCAGAACCATGACAAAGACAACACTGCAGCACTATGACATGGACAACGCTTCTCCTTTATGAATGCAAATTTGTACTTAATTTTGAAAATATTTATAGGAATTAATAGAAAAAAATCTTTAGAAATAAAAATGTTCATTGAAGGAAAAACTCATCCTTTGTAGATGATACATGTAATTAATGTATTATGTATGTACATCTTTTAAGTAATTTCGCTAAAGGACTGTGGTCAAAAATGTAACTGGAATACAAAAGTTGTGAAGACTTAGCAAAGAGCAGTTTACTTCTGTGTTTTTCCTTTACAAGCAATCTGGAATAGGAATATGAAATTCCATGGTACAACGTTGATGGTACAATGCAGATGCAAGTGACACAGCTGTTACATGTTACCACCAGGGACATTATTGTGACCCAATGTCTGGTCAAGCACAGCATCTGTTCATAAGGTGCTCCTCCAGCATCCAGAACGCATTGCTTCCATGTAAAAACAACAATCTCATCTGGTATTCTGGACAGTTACATCTTTAAGGTATGAAATTTTGTAAGGTTTTTCACGGCATGCATATGACTTCATTTGCACCCACAACCATAAATCGACTGTTGATGTGAACGGCATGGTCATTTATTTTGTTTGTTTTTGAATTTCGAGCAAAGCTACTCGAGGGATATCTGCGCTAGCTGTCCCTAAGTGAGTAGTGTAAGACTAGAGGGAAAGCAGCTAGTCATCTTGGGCTACTCTTTTACCAACGAGTAGTGGGATTGACCGTCACATTATAACACTCCCACGGCTGAAAAGGTGATCATGTTTGGTGCAGCAGGGATGCAAACCCGCGACCCTCCGATTACGAGTCGCACGCCTTAACCAACTTGGCCATGCCGGGCCAAATATTCACGAGGAAAAAAATTCCTTTCGAAAGTGTTTCATCAACAAAATACGACTCAATGGTAATTAATGAAGGGAAAGGAACGATCCTGCATGAAAACTGCAGTTTATTAGGTTTCGATGCTGCAACAAGAGAATCGGACTGGTGGTAAACTCTGTATGGTACAATCTGGTAACGACTGTGCAGGTTTGCAGTCCCTTTACTCCAACGTCTTAACAGAGTACAGTCCAGTGATGAAGACGGCTATGAGTTCACACCCTTACCTTAAGCTCATGGAGATGTGCAGGAAACATTACGTGAGAATTAGGCTCCGACAATAGAATATAGTGTAGTATGGCAAGAATTGATGAAAATTAAATATGCTTTGTCTGTTCATATGGCATTGGCAGGTCATAGGTCATTTGCTTCAACTCTTACCAAGAACTGGAATGCAAAATCAATAGGTACCATTAGACACGCTTCCTTCAGTGTTTGAACGTGTTGCAACTTGTGTCAAAGAATATTTGCGAAGTTGATCGAAAGCCTTACGAAGAGTTAAAATTAGCTAATTCAGACAGCAGGTGAAAGTGTGCTTAATGTTCTTGTTCTGACTTTTCTGTCAGAAATATTTGTTCCTTATGCTGTGTACAGTTATATCATTGATAAATGTTTGTTCCTTATACTACGTACTGTCATATTATTGATAAATGTTTGTTCCTCATACTACGTACTGTCATATTATTGATAAATGTTTGTTCCTCATACTACGTACAGTTATATTATTGATAAATGTTTGTTCCTTATACTACGTACTGTCATATTATTGATAAATGTTTGTTCCTCATACTACGTACAGTTATATTATTGATAAATGTTTGTTCCTTATACTACGTACTGTCATATTATTGATAAATGTTTGTTCCTCATACTACGTACTGTCATATTATTGATAAATGTTTGTTCCTTATACTACGTACTGTCATATTATTGATAAATGTTTGTTCCTCATACTACGTACTGTCATATTATTGATAAATGTTTGTTCCTCATACTACGTACAGTTATATTATTGATAAATGTTTGTTATTTATGCTGCATACAGTTATATTACTCGAAATATTTTTTCTCTGTTTCTTATGTTTTTTCACTCATCGCTTAATTTCTGTTCTTACTGTTATGTTCTGTCGCACTATTACTCAGTTTCGTTTCTTTATGCTGTAAGCAGTCATACTATTGATCAAGTTTTCTTTATTACGCTGTAAACAGTCATACTATTGATCAAGTTTTCGGCTACATGCTGCACACACTCATACTATTGATAAATTTCTGTTCTTTATGCTGTACACAGTCATACTATCGATCAATTTCTGTTCTTTACGTTATATACAGTCATACTATTTATCGGTTTCTGTTCTTTGTGCTGTATACAGTCATACTATTTGTCAGTTTCTGTTTTTTATGCTGTACACAGTTAATATTGATCAATGCCTTATCCTCTTTATGCTATATACAATCAATCTATTGATCAGTTTGTATCTGGCTAAGTAATAAGAATTTCTTGAAGAGAAACGTCAATAAATAGAAAGTAATATACGGACTGGATGTTTGTACGTACCTAAAAAATGAAGCATAACCTTCTGGAATAAAAATCACAAATCTTTAAACATACCAGCTTAAAAGCATCGTTTATAAGAAGTTAATTTTCTGGATTGGATTTCAATTCCCTAACTGATTACATTTTACAATTTATATTTTGAGGAGCGGCAATTTGTTTTATTTTAAACTGGTCAAAACTGTTTGAATATCGGACTCGCTCGGTTACACTCGGACATGCCTGGTTTTAGCAACGCAAGAAATAACTCTGATGATGTTACTGAACAAAAAAAAATGGAAGTATTTACCCTGGAACTCGATATCAATAAACACTTACCGTCAACTTAAAGATCGTGCCTTCTAACACTATTTACACGTTATCAGTGTTAACTCTGGAGCACAGAAGGAGATGCAGCTTCACAGTAGCACATCTTTTTCTCAAAAACTATTCTAGAGCATAATTCCAGTTAAACCTATTGAACCTAGCGCCCTCTATAGAGTAGCTTACAGACTATCATATGAGCTTCGTTTAAGTCACGTGAAATGTCTGAAATGTCATGTAAATTGTTCATTCCTAAGCATATATATTTACTTTAATACTATTTTACGACACAAAGATTATATTGTAAAGATTGTACGTGCTTCTTATGGGTTTTTTTCTGTTGGAGGGTCTAAAAAACTGCTGTGATGTTTCTAAATCTTCACTAACTAGAAATAGTTAATAATTCGTAAAAAAAACAATTACGAAAAATATTTTAAACATTTTGTTTTGATACCATTTAGATTTTTTTCACACTTTACAAAAAGTCCAAACAACCTTAAATTAATCTGCATAATTCCCGATTCCTTTTAAAAAGATCCCAGTATCAAAATCTGGAATACCGATATACACAACTTGTTCTAACTGATTGATCTATTACATGTCTGTGCTAAGTTAGAGGGAAATCAGTATACACTTCTTAGAACTACTAAAAACCATTTTGGTGAACCTATAGGAACTCAAATTAAAAATTTTCAAATTAATATAAATTTTAAGTTGAATCGACTCAATCAACTCTTGAGAGACCCCGTTACCCATTGACCCTCACTCTAGCATTGAGGATTCCCTATGCGACTCTCGAAAATTTCTCTCTTCTTTTTTATTTTACGAGGGTAAAGACACTATGTGCAAAATTTTAAATTGATTTTTTTCCAAATTTACAATTGAAGTTCAAAAATTAAGCACTTATAGATGTGTAAATTTTAGAAATATCTTTTTCATGATATATTTCACTAATATCGGTCATAATTGAGAATTATAATAAATCAACATATTTACTTCAATTAAATTCACGTTTAGGAGAGGAAAGTAACACAAAACTAAAAAAAAATATTAATAATAAAACTTATTTTAAAAAAAGATTATACTCCAGTTTTGGAATTTCGCACAAAGCTACACGAGGGCTATCTGTGCTAGCCGTCCCTAATTTAGCAGTGTAAGACTAGAGGGAAGGTAGTTAGTCACCAACGCCAACCGCCAACTCTTTTACCAATGAATAGTTGGATTGGCCCTCACATTATAATACCCCCACAGCTAGGAGAGCGAGTATGTTTGGCGCGAAACCCCGACCGTCAGATTACGAAGATCATGCCTTAACGCGCTAGGCCATGCCAAGCCCTATACTACAGTTACTGGGCAAGTAAGTCGAACCTCATTGCAATGTAAAAGTTTTCAAGAACGTGTGTTTGTTGTTTTCTTTAAAAGAATAATGAAATTCATTGTTATGTAACTATAACAACAGTGTACAACTTTCAATAAAAGACAAGAATGTCGAATTTATCTTCAAGTAAATATAACAATACTGTAATACTTTCAATAAAAAGCAAGAATGTTAGAATATGTCTTTAAATAACTATAACAGTACTCTATAACTTCCAATAAAACAAGGATGTTGAATTTATCTTCAAGTAAGTATAAAAATACTGTAAAACTTTTAATAAAATACAATAATGTTGTGATTTACCTTTAAGTAAATATAACAATGCTACAGAACTTTCAATAAAAGACAAGATGTTCGAATTATCTTTAAGTAACTATAGCAATACTGCAGAACTTATAATAAAGAACAAGAATGTTGGAATTTATATTTAAGTAAATATAACAATGCCGTAGAACTTTCATTAGAAGACAAGATGTTGAAATGTATCTTTAAGTAACTATACCAATACTGTAGAACTAATAATAAAAGACAAAAATGTTAAAACGTATATTTAAGTAAATATAACAATGCTGTAGAACTTTCAATAGAAGACAAAATGTTAGAATGTATCTTTATGTAACTGTACTAATACTGTAGAACTTATAATAGGCCTGGCATGGCCGAGCGCGTTAAGGCGTGCACTCGTGATCCGAGGGTCGTGGGTTCGCGCCCGCGTCGCGCTAAATATGCTCGCTCTCCCAGCCGTGGGGGTGTATAATGTGACGGTCAATCCCACTATTCGTTGGTAAAAGAGTAGCTCAAGAGTGGGCGGTGGATGGTGATGACTAGCTGCCTTCCCTCTAGTCTTACACTGCTAAATTAGGGACGGCTAGCACAGATAGCCCTCGAGTAGCTTTGTGCGAAATTCCAAAAAACAAAACAAACAAGCAGAACTTATAATAAGAGAAAAGAATGATGGAATTTATATTTAAGTAGCTATAAAAATACTCGCTAGTCTACAATAAAAGAAATGTAGAAATTTGATTCAAAGAATATATTTGCCCTTCATAGCACATTTTTGGACATCATATCATTGCCAATTAAGTAGGTGTGCAATTTCACAAATTTTGTGATAGGCAAATTGCATTCATACCCAACTCTACCCTTGGTGAAAGCCTAGCAGATTTGATGAAAATTTACAACAAAGGTGTAATCATAGTCTTTACTGGGCTTTATGTTTGAATATTTTGCGATGCATATTAAATATCTTTCTTTAAAAGTTTTGCAGGTTATTTTAAGAAACTTCAATCCTCCATTTTTATCTTGAAAACACGAAAACATCGAAATATTGTCTAAAAATAGTAAAGTCTCTGCAAGGATTTTTACTAATGTAAGTTTTATAATAAAATAGTTGTAAGACAAGCGAAGTGGATCGGAAGTGACGAATCAAGTCGAGAAACCTGGCAGAAATAACAAAGAAGTTGCTGTACTTTATGTTCAAAGCAGTTCGTTTCACATTAGAGATGTATGTAGTAAAGATTTCTATTGTCTGAATTTAATACTTTTAATGCATTAAATTTTATAATAATCTTGAAATCTTTTCTCTATGGAAAACAAAATTTTACATAAAAATATCCTCAAATATTTTAATTATGAAATAATTCTCCAATTCAAGCTTAAGCGCTTATTCTAGCCCTATAATAAACCAGAAGTTAAGTAGTGTGAATCAGAAAAGGGAGGGAAATCAAAATAGCAGCAATATCTTTATTCTCATCATCTCTCACAACAACAAATATATTATTATAGGCGTCTTCGATAAAAAGAAACACATTTTTCAGTTCTAAAACCACAGATGTTAATGGAATACATCTACTATCATTTTTACAAAATTCAGATACCTACGTACAAAACGATATAACATATACCAGACCTGTGTATGTATTTGACCTATCACAATACAAAAATCAAACAAACCACGTACACGTACACAAAATTTTAACTTTAAAAAGAAAATTGGAAGAAATATGAGGAGGTATTAGTACAGCTTCTCGAACATGAACCCATCACAACAGCCACTAACAGCCTGGATATAAACGGGTATTCTTCAGTAATCTAAGAGATCCTTATAAAAATAACTGACAGAGGTACACCAATATATCAGTAAACAATACCCAAGCTTACCGACAACCAAACACTGCCATGATCAACGAAATAAAGGAAGGAAGATGATAACCAGTGACTCAGAAACAAAATTATATGATAAAAGGTTACTCACCAAAGAAAAATATATGATAACCGGTAACCCACGAACAAAAGTGTGTGATAACTGGTGACCCACGAAAAAAATATGTAATCACCGGTAACCCACAAACAAAAATATATTATCACAAGTCTAGCAAGCAGTCTTAGAAAACTACTTGAAAAAAACACATAAATAACAGACTCATAAATTATCATAAGCCAAACTAGCAGTCTTAGAAAACAACTTGAAAAAAACAACATAAATAACGTACTTATAAATTACCTTGAAACTAAATAAACAGTCCCACAAATGCAAAATGGCTTCCAAGAAACGAGACAAACAACATATCATCTCATAAAATTAACGGAAAAAATAGTACACTGCTTTAATAATAATAATAAAAAAACATGTCCAGTCTCATGCTTCCTGTATGATGAAGAATTACTCGATTATGTTTTTGTTGTTGTTTTTGAATTAATCGCAAAGCTACACAATGGGTTATCAGTGCTCTGCCCACCACGGGTATCGAAATCCAGATTTTAGAGTGTAAGTCCGCAGACATACCGCTGAGCCACTGGGGGGCATTCGATTATGTAGGACACAAGATACAAAAAATATTAAAATATATTGAACTGATAAGCAAAATAGAGAGTTACATAACACAACACGAACCAAGTACCTCTCCCCTATAAACATCATAACTAAAAAAGTTACAGGTTAAACAGTGTTAGGCTAGCTGAATCCTAGCTCTACTTCGAAATGGTTTTGTATGTGTATAACAGTGAATGTGTGGAACTGTATTGTGAAGACAGACTAATAGTGTGATCATACATAAGTTAACCGAGTAAAAATATGCATGTTAATATAACCCGATGAGTTGAACGTGGCACGTAAATGAAAAATTAATTAAAACTGCGGACAATTAACAATATTTAACATATTGTGAATAATACAAGAAGGGTTATTACCTGGGATTCAGTACAGTGCAAACAAAATAATAATTACTACGAAGGGGGAAGAGGTCAACGCTGACCCTCTCCAGTCCAAAACATGGACTAAATCCAGAAAAAAATGAAGATTTTGCGCCTATAAAAAAATAACCTACACGATACATCATAACATCAAAACCACAGAAACAATACATGGAAATAAACTAAAAACAGAATTCAACTAGAAAAACACCATTGCTTTCAATGACACAACCCATGGCTTCATCTAACTAGCCCACAACCTTCGTACATCTGTGCAGCAGCAGTTCGTTCACAACGAATAAAAAAACAACCAAATATCTCACACAAACAAAAACAAACAAACGCATCCACAATTGAAAAAACCAATGAACGGCAATGCAATATAAATACAAACCAAACGAATGCTCAAACAACAAATATCCCGCAACTGCATATGCAAAACACACCAGTAGCGTTTCTCATATATACAAAATAGAACTCAAAAACACGTGTATCGATTTCAACAGAAAATATCGAAACTTTATAAATCAGCAAGACAGCATTACTCTTCTCTTGAAACAGCTAAGAAATATTTAAAACCAATAATTCTTTACATAATTAACTTGATAATGAACTCTTTTTCCTAAAAATGAAGGCACAATACAACAGTATCCATACTAAACAGGCCACCTATAACCAGATCTTACAATGTAACCTAGATTGACATATCAGAAGAGTGGCCCCCAGTGGCACAGAGGTATATCCGCTGACTCACACTGCTATGTGAGTTTCAATACTAGTGGTAAGCAGAACACAAATAGCCTAATTCCAAACAAACATGGCCCGGCATGGCCAAGTGTGTTTAGGCGTTCGACTCGTAATCCGAGGGTCGCGGATTCGAATTCCGGTCGCACCAAACATGCTCTCCCTTTCAGCCGTGGGGGTGTTATAATGTTACGGTCAATCCCACTCTTCTTTGGTAAAAGAATAGCCCAAGAGTTGATGTTGGGTGGTGATGACGAGCTGCCTTCTCTCTAGTCTTACACTGCTAAATAAGGGACGGCTAGCGCAGATAACCCTCGACTAGCTTTGTGCAAAATTCCAAAAAAAACAAACCAAACAAGCATACAAAAGTATTAGAAGTATATTCATCGAACACTCATGGGAAATACGCATCTGATAAACAGATCTAGTGAAAAATTACGAATTACCAGTGAATTGTTTGCGCAGTGTTATTACATGATCAGTTGAGGGAAGTGGCAATGAAGCGCAAAGTCCTATAATACAACACTCGTGGAAATGGCCGTGAAGAGGGAAGTGGAATCAATGTTTCACCCTGATTTTGTGAAGTTCTCTCACACTATTTATTAGTAAAATTAGAAAACATAAAGAAAGGTGAGTGCTTTTTACAGTAAAGTCACATTGGTCTATCGACCGAGTCTCGCGAGGGGAATGGAACTGCTGATTTTTACGTTGTCAATACATAAACTTACCGCTTTTTTCTTCTCTTTATTTATCCCACTCAACGAGGGGGTATACACAGAAATACAACAATTAAAACACAAGTTAATAAATTATCATGTATCAATAACTCTACAGATTATCATGCTGAAAATTGCCACAAAGATAATAAATTAGAAACAAAAAATATATAAAAGATGTAATTTTGAACAGCAGTAATTTAAATAATACAGTTTACGTATCAAAACAAGAAACCAATAGATCTGTTATTGGCAACAAAATTAAAAAGACAATGCAAATAAAGAAATTACAACTTATCTTAATAAATTACAAAAGTAATAACCTTGGGCACCTTGGTTTGTCAAGGTACCAACATAAGAATACGTATAATACTTAAGCTGTACTAGCGGGGGAGAGAAAGAAGGGAGGACGAGATTTGGATTTCACCCGTCGCTCAAACCTTGGCAAAAACAAGACGGCAGATTCAACATTGTAAATTTTGGTTATCATGGAAAAACCATCAAAATGCTAAATATTTCACTTACAAACTTTGACTTCTAGAATGTTTTGTGGTGTAATTTTTGATCAAACTGAATTATTTACAATAGATGGTACAATAACGATATACTAGTTATTGTAGAAAAATATATATATTTTTTAAACATATAGAAAAGTGTGATAGACATTGTTATTGCTTTTAGAATAATAAGTTAGCAAAACAAGTTCGGTCTGGATCAATCAAATAATTTAGAGGAAGACACAGACAGACAGATAGCTTTCCTTGGTATTAGATAGTTACTACATCGATACATCTTTCTATGTGCAGCACATCTGTGAATAATACCTGTACCATTTTTTTCTTTTCAATTTTGTATAGGGCTACACGAGGACTATCTGCGCCAGTCGTCCCTAATTTAGCAGTGTAAAACTAGAGGGAAGGCAATTAGTCATCAACACCAACCGCCAACTCTTTTACCAACGAATAGTGGGATTGACTAACACATTATAAAACCCTCACGGTTAAAAGGGGGAGCATTTTTGGTGGGATATAGATTTGATCCCGCCACCCTCAAATTGAGAGTTAAGAGCTCAAACCTCCTGACTATGTTGACCACCCTGAATTTTATTCTCAGCTCTAGCCTACTTTATTCATCACGAACTAGTAGAAATGAAACAGAAGATTAAAACGACTTAATAAAAGAGCCTAAACTCTTATATCATTGAGCATGCTTGTGTCACACTTTATCTATATGTGTATGTGTATATATATATATATATTTTAATCATATATATGTTATTTGTTTAGAAAAGCAGGAATTTTTGTTTAAACCAAAAGAAAGGTTTTCTTTGTTTATAGAATTTCCAAATTTAGCAGAGTGAAACTAGAAGGAAGGCAGCTAGTCATCACCACCCACCGCAACTCTTGGGATACTCTCTTTTCAACGAAAAGTGAGATTGACTGCACATTATAACGCCCGCAGGGCTGAAAGGGAGAGCATGTTTGGTGAGATGGGGAATTGAACCCGCCTGTCAGATTACGAGTCGAGTGCCATAACCATCTGGCCATGCCAGAGCCTTAGAATAAAGTATGTACAATATCAGAAACTTACAGTAACACACTAATTAATTACCCTCCCCCCATAGCATAGCGATACGTTTGCGGATTTACTCTGCTATATACCGGGTTTCGATGCTCGTGTGTGAGAAGTGGTTCCAAAAAAGCAAGTAAAAGCTCAATAAAGATTGAGAAAAACGTATTGTCATAAAAAGAAACCACAAAGTTTCTCCCAACTTCTTCGGATTACAACGCTAAAAAAATGTTTTTCTATATCCGGAAAGTAGCCCATTGTGTAGCGTTCTAAATAATTACAAATAAACAGTAACTAATGTTTAAATAAAAAGAATATCTAACTGTTCAGTTTGCTCTCTATCTACAAAGTACATTTACATCTTATCTAACGAAGAGATATCGATACATCCAAATCTCTGGTTTTAGAGTCAAATTCAGTCAGCTTTAAAATAATGTTTGTAGCGACATAAGACATTTCACCTTTTAAATTTCAAATTATTTTTGTCTAAGAATAACGTTAGATAAAGTATGCGCCAGTCACTAAAGATGGACATCTGGTAACACGCTATGGTTTCATTCCAATGTGATCACAGAAAATGTTGAGTTTTTTAAACTAATTTGCCTATTGCAACTTATTTTAAGGCAGAAAGGATCCCTTTCCTTCCAGCTCTATAGAGTATCTGTTGGTTTGCTATGAGATTGTCCCCAGTGGCACAGCTAGAAACCGGGTTAGGATACCCGTTGTGGGCAGAACATGGATACTCCATTGAGTAGGTTTGTGCTAGACTAGAAACAAACAAGGTATGAGATTATCTCATTAATGAACACTGTCTGTGTTAAATCATATACCTACTATTTGGAAAGAATTTTAGGTACAAATTAATTCCAAAGGTTTAATTTGTCTTCTTGTTTCTGATGATTTTCAACTTATTTCTGACAAGATAGTTAAAACTGATCTTAGTAAATTATAAATATAATCCAGTTTTAACTTCTATTTCTACTAATCATTCAATGTTTATTAAAAGGTGAAAAACGTCAGTAATGAAAAAAAAATCTAATTCCAACAAAAAAATTTGGTCTAAGATTTATATAACATAAGCAATCTAATAATATAACATGTAATATCACAGTTAATTTACTAGAGACTTATGACCTGAGTTAAAAACTTATCGACTTTTACTTACTTATGTAAAAATAGAAATATGTATATCTAAATAACTTTAATTTCGTTTTTTCTTTCAAAACATCTAATTTACATTATTTTTAATCTTAAAATAATGACAGCTTTAACGAATGAATATGATTTCCATAATATTTTTTTTAAATCAGTTTTTGATTAACTTCAAACTACAACGATAAAAAACTAAAATGTTTGTTAGTTACGTCAGTTTCTATCTTTGCACCCTAAAAGTGACTTTACATGATTGATTCTGAAATTATGGAGACCTAAGTGAGCTTAAGCCATCAGTAGTCCAGAAGATGATCCATAGGAAAGTTCATGTTGGATTGACTAAATGTATTATTGAAAGAAAGAAGTTATGAACATGAAATCATAACTCTGTTTCTGACAAACTTAATATTCCACAATTGAGGTTCAAAAGGTGTGTCGTTGGGTGCAAATATTTACCCTGGCGACATCTATGTTTAACTTAAGCTATTTTCTCCGTACTCATGGTATAAAAAATTCCTTAGATGATTCAATTTGAAATGTAAAATGTTTTTCACAATAAATAACACTAAACTAGCTTAAAACAAATGAGCAACATGTTTTAAAAGTAGTTTGTTGAACATGTTAAACTGCGATATGAAACATCTTACCTTCTAGAATTCTTAAAGTTGTCAATTATCGTACACGTGTATCCTCCGCTGGGACAGCGCTAAGTCTACGGATTTACAACGCTAAAATCGGGGGTTAGATTTTCCTTGGTGGATTCAGCAGATAGCCCGATGTGGCTTTGCTATAGGAAAACACTCATACACGTGTGAACATTATTGTTCTCATTTGAAGTAACAATCATGTACATACAATAAGTTAGGTCAAATTCATTACGTTTGCAGCCGTACATTAACTTCGACAATATAATTATTTGTTTTACTAAAAAAATAATTTAAATATATATTTTAAGCACATTTTAATGATAGAATGAGCAAGTTTGACACATCAATCAGACTAACATGTAACAATAACGTGCAGGTCAAAACGCCCAGTCTAATGTGATTGGATCTTACTCTAATATGATTGTCTAAACCTTTTTTTATGTTACTTTAAACACCTGTTTTTCTGTTTATTTATATTTAACCCCAAAGCTAAAAAATTGACTACCTGTGCTATGTCTATCACGGTTATCGAAACCCGATTTTTAGTGTAATAAGTCAATGAAGGGCCCGTATGGTTTATGTTTCTCTATATTTTATAAACTGAAAAAAAAAGTTTTGTCAGGTGTTCTTTTAAACTATAATTGTTTCTAATTCCGCGCAAAGCTACACGAGGACCAACTGTGCTAGCCGTTCCTAATTTAGCAGTGTAAGACCAGAGGATATGCAGTTAGGCAGGTGGCTAAGACACTCGACTTGTAATCTGAGGGCCGCTGATTCAAATCCCCCTCACATAAAACATGCTTTCAGCAGTTGAAGCGTTATAATGTGATGATCAATCCCAATATACATTGGTAAAAGATTAGCCCGAGAGCTGGCGGTGGGTGGTGATGACTAACTGCCTTCCCTCTAGTCTTACACTGGTAAAATACGGACGGCTAGTGCAGATAGCCCTCGTATAGCTTTACGCGAAATTCAAGAACAAACCTTAGAGTAAACATATAAAATGAGATTTGTCATTTAAAGCAATTGAAGTAATACTTTTGCTTTCCCAGTTAATTGCAAATTTCAAAAATTCCAGTCATTGCATATACCTGATTAAAAGAATCTAGTTTGCTAAGTCATAAATATTGATTCTATTAAAGTATACTTATTATGTTAACTAGAGCCGTTGTATTTCCTAATTCAGATCTGTTTTATTCACTGGATTAAGGCCACTATGTCAGCTAGAGCAGAATCATTCTGTTTAATAAAATAGAATTTCTGTATTTAATAGGCCAGAGCCATTCCATTCAACAAATTTCAATCACTGATCTATCTAAATACAAGTAATTCTGTTCATAAAATTCGGATCACTGAGTTCGTTAGAGTAGAACTGTTCTGTTCATTAGAACCGAACAACTGGATTCACTAGACAATAACTATCTTTTAATCATATTCCAAATACTGATCTCATTAGATAAAACCATTCTGTTTACTAAATTCCAAACTCTGACGTCACTAGATTAGAATACTTTTGTTCACTGGCTCTGGTTCTTGTTTACCACTCACTTCACTGTATTCTATTAACCATATCTCACCTAATAAGAACTATACTGTTCACTAAATCACAACTCTTTTTTTTTCTTTAAATTTGAACCATTCTGTTCACTAAATCCCGCTTCTAACAACTGTACTCAGTAGATCAGAACCATTTTGTGCGTTAGATCATAACCATTCTGTTCACCAGGTTTCAACCACTGATCTTACCAAATAAGAGACATTAGATCCGAAGCACTAACCTTATTAGATCAGGAACAATTACATTCGCTGTATAAAAATCATTAGGTTCATTACACCATTACCATTTTTTTCACTTTTTCCCAAGTTCTGACCTCCAAAGATCAGGTCATTTATGCTCACTAAATCTGAATTATTCAATTCATTCGAGCACAAATACATTCTATACATGTGAGTTGGTATTTAACCATTTCTGTTAATTTTTATTTTGTTTTTACTTACACACTTCCTTTTTTGTTTAGTTAATCTTTCTTTTAAGTTT
Organism: Carcinoscorpius rotundicauda; assembly: GCA_011833715.1. Classification (NCBI taxonomy): domain Eukaryota; kingdom Metazoa; phylum Arthropoda; class Merostomata; order Xiphosura; family Limulidae; genus Carcinoscorpius; species Carcinoscorpius rotundicauda. Next base: position 59,260,568 of record CM022395.1, read on the forward strand.
CTAATCTATAATTTTACTATCTTTAAGGTACTACTATTTTCACAATTAGACAAAATGCCTGACACTAGGCGGCACTAAGTCTTTCATCGCAACAGCTGTACACATTGCTGTATGCAAATTAATGTATCACTCTATGTGCAAAGTTGGTTAGGTTTTGGCCATCAACCGTTTCTCGATGAAATGTAATATTGTCATATTGGAGCAAGTATAAAAGAAAGTAAAATTGCAAAGTTAAATCCTCATGGTTATGTGTTTTTGAATTTCACGCAAAGCTACTCGAGGGCTATCTGCGCTAGCCGTCCCTAATTTAGTAATGTAAGACTAGAGGGAAGGCAGTTAGTCATTACCACCCACCAACGAATCTTGGAATACTCTTTTACCAACGAATAGTGGTATTGACCGTAACATCACAACGCTCCCACAGCTGAAAAGGCGATCATGTTTAGTGCGAATTCCTGTCGCATTAAACATACCCGCCCTTTCAGCCGTGTGGGCGTTATAATGTGACGGTCAGTTCCACTATTCTCCTCTTGATGGTTTAAAAGTTAACCGCAGGCTTAGCTCTTTTGTTGTGTATGTAACACTATGTAACAGAAATTTTGTTTCTGGATAGAATGTGTTGCTCCTTTCCTTAATTGCTTATGTTATAAAAGTACATAAAATGCCATAATTTTTTTTTAAACTTTGCTTTTGTCACCTGGATAACGAAGGTTAAAAATTAACCTATTTTCTATGTGAAAATGGGCCAATTTGCCTTATTTGCCTTATTTATTCAATAAGGTCTGAATAAAACAACATATGAATAAAAAATTTCATGTATTTATACTAAAATTAATTTTAAAATGTTTAAAAGTGAGTAATTTTTCGAGATTTACGGCAAAAATGTAAATCACTTTCACGAATTAGCCCCAAATATAGTCTCTTATCATGTTTTCTTTATACGCTCCCAGTTTGAAGAGAAAAATAGGTCTTTTCCATTTATTTTAAGCATAAGCAATTGTGAACTAACACTTCCTGCCCAAGGAGAAGGAAAAGTAAAAATGTTGTTACAGAGTGTACTGTACTGTTTGTACTGTTTTTAGCGTTGAACTTTTGTTATGGCTAATTCATGGTGTTGTCAACTATTATGCTTAAGGACTTCAACACTTACTTTCTCAACTTTATTCAAGAGGCTGACCTTCAAGTCTCGATACTGGAACTGGCTCATATTTTTACTTCCGTAGAGTTTAGTAGCAGAAGCTACTCAGTTCCCTTGGTAAGATAGAAAGTCTGAGTTTTAGTTAAAGACGGTTGCCCTGTAGAACTGTTTACCGTGCCTTTACTCAAAATGCAGTGAAACTATATATAACGCATTAAATGCCAAAACACAAAGATTCATCTAAAATCGAAAAATATATATTGTTGGAGAATTTCTTATTTATGTTTCAAAAGTTTTTCTCCTCTACCTCTTCTTTGGAAGAAGTTTTGTTTTATGTCACTATTACAGTTGGTTAATGTGTACTTTGAGACTACGATAGATGCAGTGTTCTACTTTTTACAGACTCCGCTTCTTACTGAAACTGAGCTTCTGGGATATTAAAACGGATATGAAATTGCTGTAGATTTTACCAATAGTATTCGTATTGTTAAATCTCTGTGGAAACTGTAGTGCACGTTTTATGTGTGTATCCCCATAATAAAAATGCAATTTAGTGACTATGCAATTATTTGGTTCTTTTGAAGCTTGTTTCACTTTTATTTCTTCACTAGATGGTCTAACTTATATTTGTCTTATTTAGTTGCTCTGACGGTTGATAACTCTATGTTATTTTCTCTTAAAGTCACTTATTTTACTGATTACCTGCAACATTCCCTGCTGTAAGATAAATGATTCGTGTTTTTTATCGCACTTCATGATTTCATACACACCACGATTCTAGAATCAGAAAGCTTATATGAGTATGTAGAAAATAAACTGGATTTTTCTTGATCTCACTCGCAAGTTATGGTTAAATATAATTTATAATTATTGTATTGTCAAAATGATGTTTGTGATAAATTTAGCTTTCATTCCGATTCTTTTCCTAACTTCTTGTATCAAGTTATATCGTGTTGTTAAATCAAAAGTTGTAAAGATTATACCACAGATTTAGAGGTTCTTTGAAGTTTCAATTGTAAACAAAAAAACTCGTGCTTCGGATTTCATAAATGATTTTATTTTCTTTTATTTGAAAAAGTTCTAGTAAATACTGTTTTCAAGAATCTTGGCATAAAAATCTCGATTATTCATATTGCACAATGATGATTTATTATAGATCTTTTGAACTATTAGCTGGCATATTTAATTATTTTAAAGATAAATATCCCTCCCCCTTTGAAACATGTAAAATTTGCAATATTCTCAATGCTCATAATCAGGTTAAAACCTTCGTTTTATGGTTGTTGAAATACACTCTATGTTATACGCAATAGTGATGAATAAAGTAGTTTTAAACTGTTACAACGTGTTGTAAAGTTTTGTAAAACAATTTAATCCTGAGTACTATTTCACTTAAATTAATGCTTTAGTATATCTTCCAGATTATATATACTTTATCCATAAAAGCTTTGCGGTTCCTTTCTAATTTGGTATTCAGGTATGTTTATATTCCAAGAAGGGTCGTTGTCTCATGAGTTATGGAAGATGGTGTAAAACCATCACTTCCAGTCATTAGTGGAAAGATTTATTAGCTGTATTTACTACCAAAAATTGTATGTAAACTGTATTTGAAATGAGTATAACATTTGCCAAAAGTTTATAATAGATTTTAGTTCTCAGGCGGTTCCAAAATGTACCTTACTAATTACTCTTAAATATTCAAAAAACATTTTCATGAACCGATAAGTTTTATTCTAAACAATCTTCGAAAGTTTTGATTTTCTCACAATTGTTCTATGCACAATTTGTTCAGCTCACACGTGATGTTGCAAATGGAAATAAAATGGACAAACAATTTCATTTTATAAAAAAATATGACGTTTAAGTTTTACTGTCGCTTTGTTATGGATATTCCTGCCTTTAAGGTGTAGAATTACTTGTGAAATGTTTTTCACTGGTACTCACTTTATAATATGTTTTTATTGTTTTAATTTCTGATTTTGTTTCATATTCGCAGTACCATCTATTAAACGTTAATAATAATACAGTGGTAACTCGGTTCTTGAACTTAATCCGTTCCATAAGACTGTTCGAAACCCGAAACAATTTTACCCATAAGAAATACTGTAAATTAAATTAATTCGTTACAGACCTCCAGTAGTTACGCATTATGAAGCATTTTGAGTAAAAATATTGCTTATTTATACCTGTATAATAATACGTTTGTGCATAAAGTCAACCGCAAATACTATAAACACGATAAAAAAATAAATGAAAATGTAACTGTACTTTACCTGTGCTGAGGAGAGCGGATGCCGTAAGTGAAAGGTGGTGAGGAACGTGGAGAGTAGGAGGGTTATTATTGTTTGAAAGCGGAGTCACCTTCCATAAAAACATCAGGTAAATCTCCTTCTGGGGTTCTTTCTCTTTTCTGTCTCTTTGCACCGCTACAATCTGCTTGAAACTCACTGGACCTATTTTCACTAAAAACTTGTCTAATGAGGTTTGTTTCTGCCTGCATTTTAAAATGTTTCTGAAGTAAGAGATGGCATTGTCATTGAAAAGGTTCATGCTGCGGTTTGCTACAGGGTAAACATTTTCCACAAGACTTTATAACTCCCCCCATTTTCTTCACATTTCCTTGATTAGTAAACGAAATATATCCTCCCTTCCCTCCTCCTCATTTGAAGATACTTCCTCAGTTGCCTTTTGTTGCTGCTCCTTCTGCTGGTCTTGGAGTTATTCAGTGGTGAGCTCAGTGTTGTGGTCTTCCACCAACTCTTCCACATCATCACCACTCACATTCAAGCCATACACTTGCCTAGTGAGACAATATCCTCCACAATAGGCTCAGTCTCAAAGCCTTCAAAGTCTTTATCTGCTACTGAGTCTGACCACAATTTTTTTCAGGCTGAGTTCATGGTCCTCAAAGACACTTCCCTCCAGGCTTTGTCTATTATCCTCAAGCAGTGGAGGATATTGAAGTGATTTATTCCAGAACTCTCTGAAGGTTAATTCTGTGTCAGAGCTCACTTCAAAGCACCTTTGGAACAGTGTTTTGGTGTAGAGTTTCTTAAAATTCGATATGACCTGTTGATTCATGGTCTGAATGAAAGGAGTCATGTTAGGGGGCAAGAGCTTCACCATAATGAAATTGTACTTCTCCACCGAACCGCCCTCCAAGTCTGAAGGGTGAGCAGATGCATTATCCATCACAAGAAGGGCCTTGAGTGGCAACTGTTTTTCCGTAAGGTAATGCTTTATATTTGAGACAAACACTTCATAGACCCACTCCATAAAAAATTGTCTGGTTACCCATGCTCTTCTATTAGCCTTCCACATAATATTTAGTTTACTTTTCAGGACATCATTTTTCTTAAAAACCCTCATGTTCTCAGAATGGTGCACAAGCAAATGTTTAAGTTTTAAGTCCCCACTTACATTACACATAATAATTGAGTTAGCCTGTCCTTCATTTGCTTGTGTGTCCTAGCAGTGACTTCTCCTCCTTGGTGATGTAGGTCCTCTTTGGCATTTTTTTTCAATATAGGACTGTCTCGTCACAGCTGAACACTTGTTAGGGAATAAAACCCTCAGCTTCTACATAGTCCTCAAATTTCCTAACAAATTTATTAGCAAATTTTTCAAACCACCTCATACTAGTGTTAAAAGCATCACTTATATCAGCACTCGTTCCAGGAATGTTTCTCAGGAAATCAGCATATAACTGCTTTGCTTTCTCACAAATGATGGTCTCAGAAATGCTATCACCAGCTAATTGTTTTTCGTTTACCTAAATCAACAACAGTTTTTTTAACTCTTCCATTGTTTGCGATCTTTGTTTCGTAAGCATTGTCACTCCTTCTGCAGCATCAGCTCTTTTGATGACCTCTTTATTTTTCAGTATGGTGCAGACTGTAGACTTCGCCATACCAAGCTGTGTAGCAAGGTCAGACATGTGAACACCACTCTCACACTTCGCTATGAGATCTTTTTTCACCTCTATTGTAACTCTAACAACTTTTCTTTTTGGTTTGCTGCTTTCATTATCCTTCTTTGTCCCCATGGTGGCTTATTTAATCAGAATATTCAGAAAAACAAAACAAAAAGAAAAAGGAGAACGTTCTCAGCAGATTTTAGTGGGGGTATGGACTGAGTGAAAGCTGCGGGTAAAAGTCTTGGGCAAGCTTGCCGTGTGCCGAAAATTGTCGAAGGGTCGTTCGGATTATCAGTCGGGTTATTTTGGGGGTTCGGGCCACGACAGCTTGATTCGAGAACCGAGTTTATGTTCGACAACCGAAACATTTTTTTTCTCAAAGAATATGTTCAAAAACCGAATTGTTCGAGAAGAGAGTCGTTCAAGAACCGAGGTACCACTGTAAACAGTTTTTCTTGTGAAGAGTTTTCTTTTGGAATTGTATTACAAATTTTATATTTTAGGGTAACACTACTGAAACTTCTAATCAACGTGCTGTTACCTGGTATTAATGTATGTAATAATAAGGTTATACAATGGTGCCAATTAATTATTAAAAAATCCTTATTTAAAAGTTACCTTCACAGACATGTTTTTTCTTTGTTTCTTTTCATTTATAGTCCCAAACTGGACTTTTCAATGAGGGGGTTTCTATTTGTTGGTAAAAGAGTAGCCCAAAAGTTTGCGGTGGGTGGTGATGATTAGCTGCCTTCCCTCTAGTCTTACTCTGCAAAATTAGGGACGGTTAGCACAGATAGTCCTCGAGTTGCTTTGTGCGAAATTCCAAAAACAAACAATCGTTTACCGAGGGAAATAGTACGTCAAATATTAAAGTTGTAATTTACAGCTGTTCCACAAGAGGACACTACTAATAAAGTAATTATCGAATTATATTTAATACAAAAACTGGAAACACAGATTCTTCTTATTTCACCTGTTGACTTTAAGGTATAATTTACCTCACACATAGAGAAACCACAAACCTTTTCTTAGTAAGCAAAGCTCTGGAATCAAATTTGTTTGTCAATGAAGTGATAAAACGATATTTTAGCTGACAGTGTATTTAAAAATGTATACAAGATACATATTAAGACGTGTTTCGCTAGAATAAACCCTACAACATTTAAAACATGACAAAGTAGCACTAATTTACATCTACGTTGATTGAGATTACTTAACTTTCTTGCTTTGAAATTGTTCTTACAATATTCAAGTCTAGAATATGACTCCCCAATAGTGAACAGAGCAAGATTGCTTTACGTCAGCAGACCACTAACTCTTTGAAATCACTATTATTTTATTAAGCATAATTTAGGCTAAAAAACTTCGAAGTAATCTCATGTAGAAATGTAAATAAAGTTTTCTTTATTTACGGACACGGCTTAATCTTAACATTATCTACCAATTTTAATGAATTCTTAGATATGTTTATTCAATTAAAAGGTTTTAACTGTTCCTTCTGCGACGCCTTATTTTAGAAAATATATTATACAATATATTGTTTGTAACACTCATGCAAATGTTTATTCAGTTTTATTATAAGAATTAAATCAATATAGTTTCACATCTAAAAGATTTTGAAACTTAAAGAAAAGATATCCCAGATGTAGAAAAAATATATTGTTGCTCTTCATGTCTACATTTCTCGCACGACCTACACCTGTGTAGCTTCATGTCTGGGTTTCCAGCACGTATTACATCCGTGCAGCTTCAAGTCTAGGTTTCTAGCAAGATCTCCATCTGTGCAACTTTAAGGCTAGGATTCCAGCACAACCCCTTATTTATGTAGCTTTAAGACCAGGTTTAGAGCATGTCGTGCTTCTGTACAACTTTTAAGGTAGGTGTCTGTTAAGACTAGTTTTATGTAATTTCAAGGCTATCTTTCTAATATGACTTCTTAATGAGTAACTTCAACATGGCTAAGCTTCTGCTAAGATATCAACAAGGCGATCATTAACCGAAGAACATTGAGGAGTGTGTTACATACTGTTCCTTTAGAAAATATTGTTTTGAATTTTGTGCAAAGCTACACGAGAGCTATCTGTGCTAGTCATTCCTAATTTAGCAGCGTAAGACTAGAGGGAAGGCACTGCCAACTCATAGGCTTCTCTTTTACCTACGAATAGCGGAATTGGCAGTCACTTTATTAAGCCTTTACGACTAGAAGAACGAGCATGTTTGGTGGAACAGGGATTCGGGCCCGCAACCCTCAGATTGTGATTCTATCGCCCAAACCACCTGGTCATGCCATTCACCTTCAGAAAGAGAAATACAAAATTACTTCAATCGAATATTGCTAACTCTTCATTAAAGATATCTTTGAAGTTTCGATACAGATGAATGGAAAAAAATGAGAAGAAAACAACTGGAAGGAAAATTCCATGTCGTGTTTAAGGTTGAAACGACAAAAATGGTAAGAAAGGTGAGCCTCCAAAGCATCCACTGACAAGCATGTTTCGGGTTGTCAGCACGCTTATGTAAGTATTAAAGCTTCTATAGATAGATTTAAAACAAAACATAAAGATAAACATGTTTAACTGTTTACCTGAGATATTATTGAACATCTGATTATTTTGAAACGATGCGTCAGTAAAGTTTATTAATGCGCGAAGTACTACATATAATTGGAATCTTCCAGAATATACATAATTTTTTTTTTATAATTTCATAAGCATCTTCGAGGAATGCTCATATTTCGAAATGCTGCCATTATTTTATTTTTTACAAACGGGCCTGGCATGGCCAAACGCGTAAGGCGTGTGATTCGTAATCGGAGGGTCGCGGGTTCGCGCCCGCGTCGCGCTAAACATGCTCGCTCACCTAGCCGTGGGGGCGTATAATTTGACGGTCAATCCCACTATTCGTTGGTAAAAGAGTAGCCCAAGAGTTGGCGGTGAGTGGTGATGACTAGCTGCCTTCCCTCTAGTCTTACACTGCTAAATTAGGGACGGCTAGCACAGATAGCCCTCGAGTAGCTTTGTGTGAAATTCCAAAAAAAACAACAAAATTTGTTACAAATTTTATGTTTTTGATACTTAAATATGAAACTGGTTTTCGTCTGTATATGTGTGTGTATAGTGCGCTACTATCAACCACTGGTATTACTCTCTCAAATTTCAGAAATATAATGTTAAAAAATTAGTAAACAAGTTTTAATTGTCTTTTCATGGAATGTCATTGTTAATAGATTCTTCTAACACCAACACTCGAGCTGTTTAAAATATACTTTATCTTAGAGTTCTACAAAATCTCGAACTTGCTAAAATTCAATTCTAACGTGTTACATATATACTGATTGACGGGTCTACGGTTCACGATGTGACGCCTCTGAACACTTTCAGCTGTGGTTCATAATAAAATATCATTCAGTTTGGTTCAATGATGGTATATTGTTGCTGGTTACCTGCAGTCCCCATATTAGTGGTTCAATATGGTTATTTTATAGTTTATTATATAAATATATATAAACCTAATCTTTAGCTTCTATGCATAACATCTACACACCTGTATGTATCTAAGATTTCCACATTTGCTCTCTCTCTAACTTAACTCAGTTTACCCAAGTTTGCTTTAAAGATTATATTCTTGTTAAGATAGCAAGAAAAATGAGTTTACAGTTTGTAAATTCTTACATATATATAGCACTACAGTTTTACAACATCATGTACTATTAAAGCTATAAAAAGGAGTAGAGACTGAATTATTTTTTATAGAAACGGAGGGTGGTGGTGATTAAAATTTATATTTTTTTTATGTGTTTAGTGATTACTATCACGCCCACAACCTGCTATAAAACGTGAGTGAGTGTTAGTGATAATGGGGATTGTAAAGATTCTAGAAACCAGACCCTAACAATTGTTTTTAATCTGTAACTTGCTTTCTAGTTTTGCATCTGTTATATCTAGTAATCAGAATATTCTCGATGTTTTGGTGTGTTATAACGGCAACCATGTTTTTTATTTTAAAGTGATGCCATTTATATTTTGTGTAAATGGTTACATTTTACATTGTTTTGTTACATAAATCATGTATTTTTGGCACGTACACCTATTATAACAATACTGTATTTTCCATAAACATATATAAATGTAATGTATCTATCTCTTATTATTATTATTCCATACACGAAGTATCAAGTTTTCTTTGTTACGTGTGGTTTATGTAACAAAAAGTTATAACACACGAAGTAGAACCAGTCTTAAAGCTTTCAAGACGAAACTTAACTAGTTCTGTTTCCGCTGTTCCTTCATCTTTGTTCAATCTTTTCATAGATTTTTCTTTAAGTTCATCCAAACACAGAGCACTGGTTCAGTTACACGTACATTTCGATGAAAGAGGTAATGTTATTCAGATTTTTTGACAATGGTTCTACTTACATATTAAATTATCCGTATATTTTGTGTAAACAAAGGTTTTCTGGCATTAGAATTCTATGTCAACTTAAGAAAAGATTATGTTATACAAAAAACTCTTCAACATATTCACGCACTATTCACATCAATGCTATCCACATCTTTTAAAGTTTTTACGACGTATTGAAAGATATTATCAAAAGAGCGACTTCGATTACATCACATAATATTTTGCTTCTGAAAAACAGAAGACAGTGAGATCCTTGGATAATAAGATAGGCTAGAAGAGAAAAATAAAGGGTTCCTACGTATTTCATTTGATTTATTTTGACTTTTGCGTAAAACTAGAAGGCGGCTATTAGCAGTGAAACTAGACCTGTTTGTGTTGATACAACAGTTCAACCAACTGGAAATGGTTTTCATGACAGTAAATGCCAAATCTTGGGCTACTTTTTTACCAATGGATTATCCGTCACAATACAACGCGCCCACGGTTGATTTGTTTGTTTGTTTTGAATTTCGCTCCAAGCTACAGGAGGGCTATCTGCGCTAGCCGTCCTTAATTTACCATTTTAAGACTAGAGGAAAGGCAGCAAGTCATCACCATCTATCACCAACTCTTAAACTACCAGTTTACCAACGAATGGTTGGATTGACTGTCACGATTTAAGGAGCAATTGTGTTTAGTGGGTCAAGGATTCAAACCCGCAAAATTTAGATTGTCAATCAAACGTCCTAACCACCTGGCCTTGCCGATTCTTATAACAAAATACATCATATTATTTATTGTTCTTTTGTTTCTATGTAAAAATGATTAAAGCTATCTGAATAAGAGTGTTTACAGCATAAACTACAGATATGCAGTCAAAGAAATTACTCCGAAAAAAATAACTTTCTTAAACATCAACTTATCTCGTTATTGGCCCCACATATCAACGTGTATAATACATCATGGACTAGGATATGAAAAAAATCATTTGATTACATGTTAAGTCAGATGTTTGCTATAAACACAGAAATGTCTTCATGTTACGATTAGTCTGCGTGACAACGAGTAAGAATAAGTTTATTTTCAACTTTCAAAGAAGCATGATAGTATAATGCCATTATGGTGATCTATTTCTATAGACATTTAACATCACAGCTTATCATCTGCGGCAATCGAAAGAGAATGTGTCTTTCACCAGAAAACAAAACAAAACTGCCCACTAACCACTGATGGAAAGAATGTGTTCTAGAATGATCAGTGGTCAGGTGATTTTGGCTACCTCTCATTGCAAAAATTACCATAACTCGCTCTAGAAGTTTCATTTCAGATGCAAAGATAGAAAACAAGACCAACATGGTTTATGTTGTGCTTAGAGAGCAGAGAGAATAAAATGAATGGCTGGAAGTTTCGTGGTGTGATTGGTTGTGTTTATACTGAAGGGTGTGTGTTAAATGTGTGTGTTGATTCCTTTTATGAGGCAAAATAACGCCTTGAGAACACCTGAATATTGCTACCTATAATACATTTTCACCCGAGTATACATTGTCTGTTACGAAAAATTAATGCATTATTGTATGAAATTAATTTGAAAAACATTGTCAAGAAAATCACATGTATTAATCCGCTTAAACAATCTTGGATAAACATGAACATCGCATTCGCCACCACACCTGAACCACACTTGTCGATGAATCAGTTACAACCGAACAAGATACCTTCTGTTACTTAGTGAATTGCATGTCATGCCACAATGATTAACATAATTAACATAATGTTGTCTACGTGTCTAAAACACGAGATGCATTTAATATGAAATAGAATGATACATCTAATTTGAGCGTTATATTCGGCGTAAAGTTTATTTTCTTACAATTTCTTTCTATGCTGATGTCATGAATGACTAATAGAACAAAACTTCTTCAATGCTCAGAAATGTACTATCATGAAACTTATTTTTGTACATTTAACCATGAAAAATGTTTACTAAACAAACAAAATATCAAATCAATCTGTCTCTTTATTTTATCTTTGCATTTCCTTGTGAATTTCATAAGGAAGTGTTAATTTACTTGTTTCGTATTCTTAACTTGTAATATTCAGTATTTCCTGGATGTAGTGAAATTAGAAAAAGAACCTCCAGGTAGAAAAGCGCAGATACATTCCTTGTACGTGAAAAAGTTTTAAACGTAATTTTTTTAAAAGAAGTTATTAATTGTTATCAATGAATAACAAACGTGTTTTATTTTAGTATACAGCATAACATCTTAGAATAAAATTTTAAGTTAATATTTCGGTTCCCGAAGATTTACTCATGTCTGACCTATTTATTTGCATTTAAAATTCGCTCAAAGCTATACCAGTATTATCTGCGCTAGTTATCTCTAATTTAGCGATGAAAAAATAGAAGAAAGATAGCTAGACATCACCACACACTATCCAACCCTTGGATTATTCTTTCATTAACGAATAGTGGTATTGACTGTTACATTACAACCCGTGATCCTCAAATTGCAAATTGAGCACTTTAACCACTAGGCACTTGTTTTTCATAAACACTATTCTATTTCTTAATATGACCTCACTATTTTCAAACATCTATAAAATTAGATAACTGGTGTAAAGGAGGTTTTTGCTTGTTTTTTTTTTAATTTTGCCCAAAACTACACGAGGGTTATCTGTGCTAGTCGTCTCTACTTAAACTGTGAAAGACTAAAGAAAAGGCAAATACTCATCTCCATCCACCGCTAAATATTGGGCTACTCTTTTACTAACAAACAGTGGGACTGACCGTTAATTATAACGCACCCACGGCTGAAAGGGCGATCATGTTTAGAGGTACGGGGGCTTCAGATTATCAGCCTTCATATTTTGAGTCAAGAGCCCTAGTCATTTCGTCATACCGGGCAACGTACCAGTTTTTCAATTTCATAAACATGCAATGCTGTAAGCTAAACAAACTTTAGTTTTAATAAATCATTTGTCAAGTATTAGTGATGTTAGTTCATTTACTTACTAAAAATTGAGAAATCTAGCATGAGGTGATTTCTGTATCAAGTCTAATTTGGGATTTTTCTCAAATAATAAATTTAAATAAAATATTAAAATTAATTACGTGAATATCTGTAACCAATCACAAACTACCATACCAAATATTCGGAACAAAATTTATATCATTAAATATTTTGAACACTTTCATTGTATTTGATAATACTGCGAAACATCGGCTACTAATAGTAAACGTCGTTGTTGATTTATCATGTTTCTTTCAGATTATTATTACTTGTCTTAAATATCATTCACTATCCATAATACCGTGAAACAACTATTAATTGTAAAAGCATAACAATATAGTGATAAGATACGAGTGTCGTATCGTGAAGTCGTGATAGGGTTGTATCGATACATCGTCCGATACGACATGATTTATGTTTCTCTACGAAATTTGGCAAGCTTTCAGTAAACATTATAAGTCTTTTGTTCATAAAAAATAAGAATTTCTAATAAACTATTGTTATTGTCGTCCTTTCTTTTATCAAAAACATTACATACAAAGTAAAATAACAAATTAACTATAACAAAATGGATAGACAGATATTAACTTTTTTATTTTACTTTTCTTGCCAGCTGCCAAGAATTTAAAAACTCTAATGTGTGAACTATTTAAATAAGATAATGTTAATAATATAAATAATAAAATACAAAAAAGACTTTGTAACAATCTGTTGTCAAACTTTTATATCTAGATATGTATTCTATCATGGTATCAATATCTAGATATGCATCGTATCGACTATGGTGAGATACACCTCATTAATTAATAGTGTTAAACGTTCTGAATGGTTCGTCGTATTCCTTTCTGATATTACACTGCACAACAATTTTTTTTAAGTTTTTGCTCATTGTAACAGGTACCTGGTAAGTGTGCACAAATATAGTTGTGGTTTTGCTTCATCACATAGGAACTTCTATGTCAAGTATTAGTGATGTTTGTTCATTTACTTACTAAAAATTGAGAAATCTAGCATAAGGTGATTTCTGTATCAAGTCTAATTTGGGATTTTTCTCAAATAATAAATTGAAAAAGAAACATGAAAGAAACTTTAGTTAAAAACGATTTATACGTATTTGAACATATATATATAAAATAATACAAATGATGCTCGTTTACGTGTGGATGCGGGAAGGTCACTGTGTAATTCTAACAAATACTATATTCAGCGTTCCGAGACTTCTTAATAAAGTGAATGTTTGTAATTTTCGGGGCAATTCAATGGAGTTCATATGTAACTTTACCAAACCTTAATATTACTGAATGGACCCTAAAATGGCACTTACGCGTGTGTTGTGTCTATTATATTTATTTGTTTCTATATTTCTGGAAGCTCCTGAAAGAGACAATTAACTGTTTACCGGCAATAACGTATTTAATTGCGTTTATGTTTCTAATACGCTATTAAGTTCAACAAAATGAAAAGTGTTTAGCTCCTGATTTTCGTTTGTATTCAATGTTCGGTGCAATACGTTGCAGTGTCCAACAGTAGTCAGCAAGCATTGACGGATTCCAGTTGTCCTGGTATCGTTTTTCCATTGTAGCAATGTCCTGGTGAAACTGAAGATTTCGATGAAATGGTACGTGATGGGCAAATTTGGGAGTGATTTTCGTTATCAGCAGCCAAAAATTTATAAGGAACACCCAACAGTATTAAAGAAGCAAAAACTTTGTTGTGAAGTGTTGTTACCATTAACCTTAAATACATTTGAAACTCTTCGTGTACATAATGCCATAAAATCATGAACTACTAGTATTAAATGTTATGGTTCATTTATGAAGTTTCGCTCTGAAGGCATTAAGTCTAAATAAAAAATCGTAAAAAGCGATAAAGGTTTATAATTCTGAATGTTTTATTACTGTAGATATGTATCTTTCTACAATCCACAGGGTCTACAGCTCTGGAAATTCTTCTAATACGATTACACAGTATGAATGCCATACAATGATACACTATGTACAATGCTAGTGAACAAACAATGTTTGTAAATATTTGTCCACAGTTGACACGTTAATCAACCTGAGAAAAGAAACATGACAGAAACTTTAGTTACAAACGATTTATACGTATTTGAACATATATATATATATAAAATAATACAAATGATGCTCGTTTACGTGTGGATGCGGGAAGGTCACTGTGTAATTCTAACAAATACTACAGGGTGGTCGCTAGAAAAGCGGAAAATTTGTCAAACAGCTATTTATTTTTACAAAGTTTTTTTAAAGGTATATGTTATATTACACTCATAGATGCTCAAAATGTCGTCCGTGATATTAAAATCATGCATTTTATTCATGATGTAAAGAAATCAAAATAGAAATGACTAAGCACGCATTTTATTTATGATCTCATCTGACCCTCAAATTTTCCGCTTTTCTAGCGACCACCCTGTATATTCAGCGTTCCGAGACTTCTTAATAAAGTGAATGTTTGTAATTTTCGGGGCACCTCAATGGAGTTTATATTAAACTATACCAAACCTTAATATTACTGAATGGGCCCTAAAATGGCACTTACGCGTGTGGTGTGTCTATTATATTTATTTGTTTTCTATATTTCTGGAAGCTCCTGATATTCTTTCTCTTCAGTTAACGTAATTCAGGACGTTATGTTACTTACTGTTTTATATCTACTTATATTTCAGTTTCCTTGGAAATTATGTCGTGTTATATGTTTACAGAGTTTTATGTATATATATGGATAGATAGATAGATAGACAGATAATACATTAATTAGAAACTCGGCTGTTTTAAGGGAGTAGAATCAAATTTGTTGAAAGAATGTGTAGCATATACGTCCATCAACATAATAGCCCTGTATTACAATTACCTCAATATTACCGTTTTTTAAAAGTACTTGGTTCTAGACAGTTTTCCACTAGAAAATGTCTGTGATACTTTCGTCTAATCCTGCCATGACGTATGGGTTGAGCAGACATTATCTAGAGTTCTCATGTTATTTACATGTAAAGTCTAAGATAATTTTAACATAATGATACTACATAAAATCTGAAAAACAAAACAAACTTTAATACTGATTTCTGGAATTTTCTTACCCAGCAATATTTGCTAAAATTGTACACCAGAACCATCCGTTAGGTGCAAAGACGTATACAACTGTATAAGAAATAGAAACAGTTTTCTCTTTAAAACATTATATGAAGCTATCTAGCCGAAGTACAAATGTAAATAAAGCCATCATCCTTTATCTTCAGTTATGTAGGACATACATAAACTTACCATCAATAATGACACATTTCCTGATTGCAAGGTTGTTGTTCTAATAAAGGTTTACAAGGAAGACCTCCGCGTTTTGGTTCTCTTTTTATATGTCTAACCCTCTTCTGGAAGCCATCTGGACCACAACTCACTGAACAGGAAGACCACTGACTCCAAGAGGTCATCTTGCAATCCACAGCTACAGAAGTGTATTGAAATATAGCACAAAATTTAATTACAGATTGTTTAACACAGAGCCAAATTATCTAATAATTTTAGAAATAATTACAATAATTATGACTTTTCATGAAAAAATGTTAAAAATATTGTATCGGTAACAATGTTAATAAGTGACAGCAAATCTACAGTTGTCATGAATGGGTTTTATTTCAACAAAGAGTTGTAGCATTCCTTGTTTCATGAAAAGTCCTCAGCTTGCCAAGTGATGGCTGAAAGTGTGTTTAACTATTAGTTTTGCTGAATGTAAAGTAAACATATAAATGTGTGCAGTTTTCTTCTTCTAAGAATAGTATGTATTATAAATGACGTAACAGACCAATATTCAAATATTTTCATATCGTCTGGTTTATGATTCGACAATGTACAAGTGTACATGTAATATTAAATAATTACTCAAAATATTTTTGAAAAAAACTAAGGAAATCAGCCGTATTTATATTTACCTTTTTTTCTTTACTGTACGATTTTTTTCATTAAGAGATTCTAGGCAGTTAACTTTATCTTTGTGAAGCCCAAAAGTTTCTTTGAATGTTGTTTTTTTCTAATTTCGCGCAAGGCTATCTGCTCTAACCATCCCTAATTTAGCAGTGTAAGACTAAGGGAAAGGCAGTTAGTCATTATCACCCACTGAGAGCTCTTGAGCTACTCTTTTAACAACGAAAAGTGGGATTGACTGTAACATCACAACGCCCCCACGGCTAAAAGGGCGAACAGGTTTGGTGTGACGAGGATTCGAACCCGAGACCCTCAGGTTACGAGTCGAGTGTCTTAACCACCTGGCCATTCCAGGCCATAACTTTCTTTATCGATATAAGTAAATATATTTTCCTACCCGCATCTTCCTGTTCTGCATTCTTGGCTGCATAAGAAAACAAATGTAATTACAACATAATCACAGAAAACAGAATACATTTTACCGCTTTCATTATACACAGCACTAAAGGTCTTTTATTCAACCATTTAGAGTTTACAATCAGGTTTATTTTCGTAAAGTTGGTTCGTATTAAGTGATTTGACAACTGTTTAAACATACAAGCTGATACATTTTATTTTTACAAGTTACAATTGAGTACTAAACTTCACAGCTACAAACTGATTGTAACACAAATTTTGTTTCCGGACAGTATGTGTTGTTTTTTAATTGCTTGTGTTGTAAAAGTACAGAAAATGGCCATTATTCCCTTTAAGCTTTGCTTTTGTAACTTAGATAATGAAATTTAGAAATTAACCTATTTCCTATGTAAAAACGGGCAAATTTGAATACTTTCATTTACATAAGGTCTGAATTAAACAACATATGAATCAAGATTTACATGTATTTATATTAAAGTTATACAAAAATGAACAAAAATGTTTAGAAGTGAGTAGTTTTTCGAAATTTGTGACTATAATCACTTTCACGTATCAGCTCCCAAATATAGTCTCCCATCATGTTTTCGTTATACACTACCAGGTCACAAAAGCAAAGTTTGAGGAAAAAATAGGTCTTTTCCATTTACTTTAGGCATAAGCAATTGGGAAATAACACTTTCTGCCCAGGAACAAGAAAAAGTAAAAATGTTATTACACAGCGCAATGAATGATTGATCAGGAGTCAGGGTAGTGGCTGAGTCTGGTTAGAAGCAAGTTAGAAAAGTACAATATGTCAATATTAAACATCATTACTGAGAGGGTTTCTGTATTGACAACTTCTGTTTGATAAAGAGTGAGTGCTTTGCGAACCACTAATGTTGTACCATAATTATCTGCCATTAAGAATGCATCCTGAAAGGACTGCACTTCCAGAGGCGAATGTGTAAAAGTTACAAATTTCATTATTTTCTTCTTGTGATGACAACGCAATGCATTTTAAAATATCACCTACACATCATATCACAGACGCTACACTCAAACTGGTAATAGCATTAGATAATTGGCAGTTGGAAACAGAGAACTGTCAATGTTTTGTTTAAGGTAAAGATTACATTCAAGTAAAAACAAGAAAAATGTAATATCAGCACTAAAATATAATTCGTAAAAGAGGTTGTCAAACTAGATAACAAGCAAAAGCAAATATGTCTACATATCACAATGAAACTCCAATTCTTGTTTTGGGCTGTGTGTTTCGAATACATTCTACTATACATAATCTTAATTTAAGACCCATCTTGATTTTGATATACTGTTTACTTTATTGATTGACCATCCTCTTTACCCATTATGTTTCTATAAAAAGATAAGTATTATACGCATCGGCAGTTAACCTGTCTGACCAGTTTTACTGTTAATAATAAAATAATTTATATATGACATCCTCTAATTCTTAAGTACTTCAATGCATCAGAAAGGTACATATTAGATATTCGTGACACATTAAGAGAACGATGTTCCAGATTCTATAATGTATCCATAACTACCTACTATATTGTAGATTGTGCTTAGTTTTATGGTCTTAATTATGCACTATTTCTCGCCCGACAGCACAATCACCACTGTAATAAGGTTCAGTGAAGATAGTCGTACACCACACATTTCGACAAACTTTCCGCCAAGCCTCCACCAAAGGAACACGTCGGCTTATAAATCACCTTTAAGCTTACAAAAGCCATTTGAATTTCAAATAAAGATATTGCGGTTACATCATCGAAAAGGCTATCGTAATTTCAGGTTCTTCCATTATCTTTTACGTGAAAATAGCCGTTGATTTCGAGGACTTACTGGAAAACCGTGAGGTCTTGATTATGTGTTTTTCTCAACTTCAAATCCTTGTCTGTTGTTTTATTAATGAAAGTTTGTGTCAGAGGGTTCTTTCTTTTTGGTTTGTTTTTTGAATTAAGCACAAAGCTACACAATGGGCTATCTGTGCTCTGCCCATCACGGGTATCGAAACCCTGATTTTAGCGTGTAAGTCCGCAGACATACCGCTGAGCCACTGGGGGGGAGCTTTCTTTTTGGCTCCACAGCGTTTATCAATCTTACTATACAAACATTCTTCTCCAATGAAAGCTGTGACATAATCCTACAGTCATAAGTTTATCTTGTGCCGCATTGAACTGTTGAATGTTGAAATACGTCGCGAACCAAATATCTTGGTATTAAACATGTCGCCTTTGTGCCACAGTTTGTATTTGTAGCGACAGTACACTATATAAGAATATGTAAGTTGTACTTAAAAAGTATCGTTAAACTTCTGTATACATATAGTTTCTCATGCTTAGTTTACATTGTTCACTATCGTAACATTTTTATTCAGTAGTAATTAATTAACAATATATACATACGGCATTTAGGGTTGTTCTTGCACTTCCGCCGTTGCACAAGTTTTTTAGGACACTCAGCGCCTCCGTTTTGAGGATAAACCTCAATTCTTCTGTAACGTCTTTTCCGTGCCTTCCCACAGGTAGCGCTGCACGAACTAAATTCTGACCATTCAGAAACTTGGCAGTCAATTACTTGCATACTGTTTTGGCTATAACCTCCGCTCGGTGACGTTGCCAGCGTATTTAGAGGAACTGGAAGTGGAATATTGGAAATAAATTCTTATTTTGAAGCATTATAGATGACATATTTATAAACTGTGTAGGTCATAGAGATGATGTATTAAAAATATTTGTCTTACATAGTACAGACGATGCATTAATAAACAGTGTTAGTTGAACATAACATTGATGATTCATTGAAATATTAGTGTTATTCAGAATCAATATAATTGATATATTTGATATATTTTGAAGATATTGTCGATGACCTACTGATATAAACAATTCTTCTAATTTCTGAGAATGAAAAATGTAGAAGTAAAATTTCCTCAAACATTCTGTGAATAAGTATTCAAGCACATCTTCTGTGAATAAATACTCAAACAGACCTTCTGTGAATAAGTATTCAAACAGTAGATTCTGTCAAAACAAAGTACTCAAATATTGAAAAAAAACGAACAGCTATAAATGATAACACAGAGATATGTATCTCGTTCTAGTAACGTTGTGAGTAGAATACACTAAAATGAACTGTTGTTGTTTTTACATATTTTATGCACTGCATCTATCTTCGAGTGCAGATGAAGGTCTACACCAATAAGATGCAAGATACTTCAGAGCTGAGAGATTTCAGTGGTATTATGGGTAACGCATATAGTGTTAAGAAATTCTGTGTATAGACCGTTTTGATGACTTTTGTTTTGTTTTTTCTCTAAGAATGAAATATTCAAAAAAAAATTCGTTCAAAAGTACAGGCATAAAACATCAAACAATAAATGTCCTATTCATACTTAGTTAAAAGGCATTTGCTTTGAAAATATGTAATAGTTCTTAAAATTTCTTAGAAAAAAAGAAAACCAGTTGTAATACAGGGTGGTCGCTAGAAAAGCGGAAAATTTGTCAAACAGCTATTTATTTTTACAAAGAATAACTTTTACAAAGTTTTTTAAAGGCATATGTTATATTACACTCATAGATGCTCAAAATTATTAAAATCATGCATTTTATTCATGATGTAAAGAAATCAAAATAGAAATGAGTAAGCACGCATTTTATTCATGATCTCATCTGACCCTCAAATTTTCCGCTTTTCTAGCGACCACCCTGTAGATTCATACTTTTCCAAAATATTTAGTTATTAGATTAAGGTGATTTATATACAACAATAAATATGTTTATTTATTATTATTAAAATAACCTTCGAGAGAGAAACCAGCATAAAGTGTTGATTCATTTGGAAATAAATATATTGTTAACTCAAACAATAAAAAGAAAGTAAACAACTGTAGTTTATTATAAATTTTGAAATAATTCAATTAATTATAATTAACAATGGATATCTTAACAACTCTAACCAGTGTGTAGACATCTTGTAGAACCTATGAAGAAGTCAAAACTTCACTCGTGATATCATATTAATAAATATGAGATAAAAACTACAATCATTTTTCTTTATCCTGAAAGAACAAAAAATCTACAATAACTTACAATGTACGTATAATTTTAACAAATATTAGTTCATAATACAATTCATGCAAAAAATAATAGGAAGAAAGTGAAAACTATGTCAACGCTTTTAAAAGAAAACATGCTTGTAACGTCCACAGATGTCAACAGAAGAGACTACAAGTGTCAAAAACAACGAAACACAAACGTTTGACTACACTTGGAAAAATGTGATTACGTGTCTTTTAGACGTTTTTGTTCAAGAGTGTATTGGTAATTCCAATAAATAACATTCGTGAGTATTATCTCACTATAAAATAAACTTAATGAAAAGTATGCATAGAAATGTCATAACAACATGCGAGCAATTTCGGATGCACTGTCTACCAAGCAGCTAAGCATGCCTGTGTTGTATGCACCACAATTAGAAATAAGAAGAGTTCTCACACACCACACATTTCTCCGTTTTCCAGTTGAATGAGGATATTGTCTATTTTGTATGTGAACTTTGACCTGAAGGAGTGAAGAAAGTCTAAAAAATTGGAGAAAAAAAGAGGCGCATACTTTAATCTTTGGCTAATATGGTAAGTTTTCTCTCGGGTTTTTTAGTTTGTTTGTTTGTGTAACTGCAACTATAGAAATAATTAAATATAAAATAACTTCGATTACAATTGATTTAAAAGAGAATATATTTTGAAATCTCTCTAGAAAATATTTCATTTTCCATCAGAATCACGAAAGAATTTGTACCCCCTAATTATTAAAGAGATTAAAAACACCAGAATTCTCAATAAATATATAATTGAATGAAAACTGTTTGAAAGTTACAGCTGTGAGTTCACTTTACTTTTTATTATCCCTGGACTTCTCAACATAAGAACCATTCGGCACTACAGGCTGATTTGTTGTTGTTTGTTTTTTGTTCTTTTTTACAAGCCAATTTCACAAACTAGACTAAAATTAATATGCCGGATGCTCAATGAAGTATAGCCAAAACGTAACGTTAAATTGGTATCTAAACACCAGTCTGTTTGCTCTCATTGATGAAGGTGTGTTGTGACTTTCACGAGTATTTTTATTCTGGAGTTTCAGAAGTAAAGTTAGTAGTTAATAAAGCAACTAGTTAGTACAATTAGAAAATGATTTTTTAAAAAGTTAAAAATAAGTCTAGTTTCTACGTTTTACAGCTTTGAGAGTTCGATTTACGTTTACTTCAGTATAAAAATTATTTACTATCGACTTTCTCGGAAAGGAGTAACAATCAAGCAAAGTTTAAATAGTAGAATATAAGATGTAACAGCAGAAGGTACCAGGTACCTGAACATTCGAGTACACCATTACTTCAAGATACATAAATGTAAATTTTATAACATACCTCTTAACATGTCTTCGCATGTTCTTCTACAATCAACATAGCTGTTGAAATTGTTCTTGTTGCCACGACAACCACCGTAGACAAATTGAACGCACGACTGCTTATTTGTATCGTAATACCACCGTTTAAACAAACCTCGACAAGGGCCCATATCTTTCTGCATCGTGCAGATTTCTGAAAAGTGAAGAAAACATAAACGAAAATAAAGTTGATATAAAAAATTGTGTAGTCTCAGTAAAAACTTCAAAGAAAAAACAAATCATCTCACTTATAGAGCTTCTATAACAAAATCAAGGTAGAATAGTTGAAGTTTTGTCTTGGAACATCGTACAAATATCTGTATCGTCTGCTTTTCCAAATTCTATCTTTAAGATTAGAACAAGTCACCAGAACAAAACCTAACTAACTAAACTGAATCATGGTTATATCTTAATGTCTATATATTCTAATAAAACTTGAAACGCTATACATTTTAATATTCATAAATTTATAAATACTCAACATGTTGATCAATTTAAAATTTAATCAAGAAACTGCTCATGAGAAATATGTGCAGAGAATATGGAAAATAATCTGAAATATGCATTATGTATATATATTCATCCATACCATCTAATATGTTCCTAATCCTTAACTTTTTGCTTTCCGTGTCACATGTAAAACAAAAACATATACATCTTACTATAAATATGATGCATTATGTATGTGTGTTAGTACCAATCACTCAAGCTAACTGGTTAGATTACCATAACTTTGGTGTGGTAACTAGAAACTGTCTGACAGTAAACGTGAACTACCTAATTGTAAAATTTTCTATTAGAAAAGGATAATAAAAAGAGACCCTGAAATAGAGTACATTTTACAGTTTAATAGATTTTTTTTTAACTTGAACTTAAAGACACGAGTATTTACTCAGTTAACTGAATCAGTTGTTGCTTTCCACAAATCGGGGAATGTAATTAACATCTGATAAGAACAGTTTTCAAGATGTAAGGAACAAAACAGTTCTTGTCCCGAAATGTTAGGTTACTTATAAAATTTCTAAATAATAGGTAAAGTATCACTTCTCAACGACGCTATTGGACATATGAGTGTTTTATAATGTCAGTTAATATTAGTTCTATTGAAAGGGGAATTTTTAAGTATGTTTTTTTAAAAGTGGGCATATATATATGTGTGTCATTGTGCTACGAGGTAATTAACATATACAATGCTACTAAAGGTAAGTTATAATCTACTAGAATTTTGTAATTAGGCTTACAGTTACAAGGTTCTACACAGTTAATTAATATCCATAAATTATACTAAATATAATAACATAAGAGGTATGATCAGTGAAAATATTTGACACAAAGTTTGTTTATGTTTATAATTCAATGTGTAACATAATAGAGAAAAAATATGACATGATGAATTTTACGGACATTACAATTAGACATGATAATAGATATTAACATGCACTCAATAGCCACTTTATTAGGTACATCTACATAGTACCGAATAGAGCCCACTTTTGCCTCCAGAACAGCCTGAATTCTTCGTGGCATGGATACAACGAAGTGCTGGAAACATTCTTTAGGGATTTTAGTCCATGACGACTCGATAACATCACGCAGTTCCTGTAGATATGTCGGACACACATTCGTCCTGCGAACCTCCAATTCCATCTCATCCGAATGGTGCTCTATTGGATTGAGATCTGGGAATTGTGTAGAATAATCGAATACACTGAAATCTGCCATGTTTGTGGAACCAGTTCAAAACGATGCGTGCTTTGTGACATGGCGCATTATCCTGCTGGAAGTAGCTATTGGAAAACAGATAGACTGTAGCCATAAAGGGATGCACATGGTAAGCAACAATGCTCAAGTACGCTGTGGCATTCAAATCATGCTAAATTGGTATTAGGGGGCCTAATGTGTGCCAAGAAAACATTCCCCACACCATTACACCACTACCAGGAGCCTATACTGTTAACACAAGGCACGATGGATCCATCGATTCATGCTGTTTACGCCAAATTCTGATCCTACCATCTGTATGCAGCAGAAATTGAGATTCGTCAGACCAGGCGATGTTTTTCCAATCTTCAGTTGTCAAGTTTTGATGATCCCGTGTCCACTGTAGCCTAATCTTCCTGTTATTAGCTAACATGAGTGAAGGTAGGCGTGGCTTTCTGCTGCTGCAGCCCATCCGCTTTAGAGTTCAACGCGTGATTCGTTCAGAGATGCCCTTCTGCACACCACTGTTGCACTGTTGACACAAGTGATTACTTGAGTATTTGTCGTCTTCTTGTCAGCTTGAACGAGACTGGCCATTCTCCTCTTACCTCTCTCATTAACAAGATGTTTTCGCACACAGAACTGCCACTCACTGAATATTTTTTCTGTTTTTTTGCATCATTCTCTGTAAGCTCTAGCGACTGTAGTATGTGATAATTCCAGGAGGTCAGCAGTTTTTGAGATGCTGGAACCGCCACGTCTGGCACTAACAATCATTCCACGGTCAAAGTCGCTTAAATCACGAACCTTCCCCGTTCTAATGTTTGGTCGAACAACAACTGGACCTCTTGATCGTGTCTGCGTGCTGCATATACTGAGTTCCAGCCACATTATTTGCTGTTTGGCTATTTGCGTTAAAGAGCAGATGTATCTAATAAAGTGGCCATTGAGTGTATTTCATAGTTACAGTAGTGAATACGACGATAAAACCTTACACAATATATAATATTTATCAAAAACAGGAACTTGCCCTAAAAATACTCCACATGTGTTTTTAACAACTATTTATTTGTAATACCTTAACATTGTATTCATTTTACTGGTAAATAGATATTTTACACGAGTGTTGTTTTTAAATTATTTAGTGAATATTTACTAGCGAAAACCAGTACTCACCCTTTGCATCAAAAAGATGAGAGATACATGTCGGGTTTTCTGCTTCGCATGTTGTTTTCTGCATGAGTTCTGTGTTACAAAAAGCGAGTGCCGAGGGGATCAAGTAAAGTCGAGTGCGAAACTTCATACCCCTCCCGCAGGTGACTGTGCAAGGGGACCACCCAGACCACTGGGTCACAGCACACTTGCTGTTTATCTGAATGTACAGAATATTTTCTACAGTTCTGCATTATGCTACATCACATATTTAAAATGTCTTTGTGCTTATGAGTAAGTCAGTCGTGAAAGTTACTTCGACATATAACTTTCGCCTATTGTAGCGACAATTGTGAAAAAGATATTAAAATATTCACCGCCATGTTTAGCAACATCTTTGCACACGTCTAATAACTAATTAATTTATAATTATTTTAAAATATTTTAATCTACTTTTCGGCTACTAATCTAATGTTTTACTTCATGGGAGACCTGAAAAGCTCTGGGTGGCTGCACATTGCCTTTCTAAAAAGAAAACACGGGTTTGGATCCCCGTTTCTTCCATCACACGTAGTTCCTCTCAAGATTCCCCATGGGACAGTATCAGATGAACAGTTAAAAAATGCTTTAAGTTAATGTCAAAGATTGCTTTTATTGATGGATGATTCGTGAAAAGCAGTTGCATCTGATGTTAGATAACTTGTAACTGTACGTTGGTTGAGTACGAACTTCATAAAATAAAAATTCCAGTAAAATTACTCATAATGAAAGAACTAGCACATATAATCATCAAAGAAATTGGGTAACTTTCAAAGTCTCATAGACTTGAGAGTTTTCGAATAGTTGACTACTGTTTTTTAGGAGTAAAATTAATTCCTTTATCATGCTGCTCTTCCACGTTCACAAAATAGTTTGATTTACGTTCAATAAGTTAATTAAGAACAACATTTTATTCTAGTGAATCCCAGTTACAAACGTTAAAAAAGTACTAATTTTTAAGCCTTACCTTACAACTGTTAACTTCCATGCATGTTCCCTTTTCCACTAAATTTTCCCGACAAACCTTGCGAGCAACTATATTCAGGTAGTGTCTGCGACGAGTTCGTGCACCAGTCCCACAACTTATGTTACACGGTGTCCACTCACTCCAATCACTTGTTTGACAGCTCACATTACTACCAGTTCAGAAATACTTTCATGAATAACATGTTAAACAGTATGGTTTAAGTATTCTTTAATCGACGATTTAGACAGTGTATTCAAAGGTGAAAACAGATGCCAGTTGCCTTACATATGTAGCAGAAGGGTTTTAATAAAAAGAATTAAAAAGGTTAAAGTGATTACTTTTCCAATGTCTTCCAACTTCAAATATGCCAATCGCTAATTAAATAATGAAACAAAATGTTCTTTCTTTATTCCTCTAATATTCCTAAATTGTCTAATTCCCAACCATTTTTTGTATTTTTCAGACGAGGAGTGGATAGCCTCCACCCTTTTATCTAAACTTGCTGTCAAAGGAAATTCGTCGAAAGCTAATGTCGATTCTCTTTGCCATTTCAACAGACGAATTTCGTGTCTGTTGATCCCTTGAAAATGGTCTCAACAGAAATCTGTGGCTCATCAACATGTTGACTTACCATATGGTAAGTCTTTGAATCTCGCCAGTTGTACGTTCTCTCGTCGATATATTTCCAAAGACCATAATGAGAGATGACTTCAAATTGGACAAATTTTCCTTTTTATTCTATATACAACATCACAGGACCCTTCCAGCTTCTATTCATCTTCAGAGATCACCCGCTCTTATAACGTGGAATATACAGCAATAAAATGACAGAAGTGTGAAATACAGTATTTTTAGAATTTACACCATAACGACGTTTAATCGTAAAACTGGCTGATTTACGTTTTTATTGATTAAAGTCATGTATAGAATCAATGAGTTTCCTTAGTCTCATTGCATACTCTGTTGAGTGACAGTTCTCAAGTTGTGAATGCAGAAATTCCAATAACACCTTAAGTTGTTTTATTTTTACAAACAAATTATACTAATGCGTTGCTTTTAGCTTTAGTTATCACTGTTCAATAACCCAAATCTTTGTAATGTTCATCCACATAACTGTCTAATTGATTTGTACAGTTATGCCTTTCTACCATTTCCTCAGAAGAAGGATGAAGGTTGCTGTTCTGGTCTCTTTGATTCTAATATTTGACACATTCTGTAAACAACACTGATGCAGTGTTCTGCTTCTGATGTGAAAAATTTCCAAATCTTGAAATAAATTGAACAAAATGACTAGCTTTTATGCTTGTAAACAGTTTTGTTATTAAACTCACTGTTCTCTTATTTTCCACGTTACCTTCTTAAAATTTGAATGTCCTGAATGTGATGGAGTGATTATTTTTGTAGTAAACGTTGAAATATCAACTAAAGTAATAACTCTTTGTTTACTTATATCTTCCAATTTTTGACACAAGTCTTCTTTTACATACAAATAATCTTACTATATCCTCTTTAGTTTTGTCTTTGTGCTGAATTGAATCACCGTCTGATACGAAAATACTTCTGAATCATCTCTGCTTCACATAATGTTTTATTTATTGTTGTTTTTATTCTTTTTACTGGGAATTTTTTAGTTGAGTACTGGATCAAAATAATTCATCAACTGTGGATAGTACATCGTTTACATTGTTAATTCTGGGAGCAGATGTTTAATTCATTTTTTTTATATTTTACTAGACTTCCATCAGTAAAAGATAATGTTCGTATATTATTTGTTCTGACAATCCCATACTATCTGGGTAGTAATTTTAATTCTTTGTAGTATTATGCTAGAGGTAGGAAATTAAGAACTGACTATATTTTTTGTTAAAACCAATACTGAGATTCATTTCACAAGTTTTAAAATATGAAATTTTGAAATGTATTCTTATTTTTTTAAGGCATATGTAGTGGCCATTTTGAAATCCAAACTGATCATTAGGTGTTATCTATTTTTCCAATTATCTTCAGTTCTAAGATGCTTAGAAACAACATTTCAGTATTATCTCCCGTTTTGGTTTCAATGAATATTAGTAGTAGTTTCTCAGTGTACCAGAAATCTTTAAAATCAATGTTTTGATCAAAATAGTTTTGGCAATGAACAAAATATTCACCAATTCACACAAAATGAAAGAAGGCATACTGTATTACTCAGGAAGTCATTTCACTTATAATGCTTCATCAATAGGTATTCCAATAAAATGTTAGATGGAGAAATACAGTGTGATATACTTGCCAGAGATTTTAATTCTCTGGTGAAGTAAAGAAATTGAAACCCAGCAGTTTCTTCCAAAGATTTCATTATCCATATCTGACCCATTGAAGAAAATGAAGCTGAAAATGTACCCTTACGTGACAACATAAACCAAGAGAAAACTGGACAACCAGGTTATTGCGTTATTGATTTAAAGGAAGAAAGGGTATTGCTTACACGATTTATGTTAGTGCACAAAGTCAAACCAGATATGATAGATCTATCAGATAATTTAGGATTATACATTCACAAAAGTAACGTGATCACTTTTCACAGAGGATGGGTTGCTTTACATTCCCACTGATGACAGCTCAAATTGACACGTTAGCTCATTAAAGACATCTGGTTAGCAGAAACAAACTTAATGAATTGGCTACCATAGATGTTGTAGCTTAAGCTCAAATGGTATCATAAGAAAACTGAGCAATGTTTGGTAATAGATGTATTTCTAACATTTAACGAAGCCATTAACTGTTAATAACGGCTGAGTTTTCTGTAACTACTTTGTTAAAATATTCCTTAAAGAACAAACACGCATAAAAAGGGCAAAGGAAATGCCACCATTTAATTTCCTTATAATAGAGGAAAAAAGAAAAGATCGCCATGAAAACATTACTTTCTCACATTGAAATTAAATATCAACTGGCAATGGTATTAAAAAAATCGAGCGAAAACAATGCAAGTATTTGAGTTTTACAGAAATAGTCTAAAAATATGTATCTTATGCCACAGTTAACTAATTTGATTCTAAAATATTTTAGAAAAGCATGGTAATTTAAAGAAAACTCTATTCCACCAGTTAAATGTACATATAAACTTTAACCTAATGTCACTATATGTATATTAACTCAGTAGCTTACCCTTCACAAACAATATTACAAACTTTATTTTCTACTAGTTTCGTAACACATTCCATTTTCCTGGCATTTTGTTCATTTATGTAGGTTCTGGTTCTCAGCTGTGATCCATGTCCACACGAAACACTACACGGAGTATATTCTGTCCACTGTGATACCATACATTCAGTCAGGTTAGGGTTGAGCGGATCTTCTCGGAAGGCAACTAAATACAATTTCACTTACATTACTATGAGTAACCTGTTGTTAATAATTTCATTACTATGAGTAGCCTGTGTTTAATATTTACATCGCTATGAGTATCCTGTTAATACATTACTATGAGTAACCTGTTGTTAATACTTACATCACTATGAGTAACCTGTTGTTAATACTTACTATATTAAGACGTTTCAATCACATTTGAAACTTCTTTAATTTCAAGATATGGTAAAATGTTTAACATTCTTTTACACAGAAGTTTGAAATTTGGCGGTGAAACAAAAACAAATCATATCTTTACACATGTAAAGATGTAGTTTTTAAAAATGACAAAGGGGAGTGAGAGTCTGTGATCCTTATGTTTTAGTTCCATCTGAACTCATTGGATGGCGCCTCTAGAGACGAGACACCAGTTTTATTCCCGAAGTAAACATTGAGAAGTGTTAATTTTAAAAGCACATGTGTATGTTCATCACCAGAATATTTTAACATTCAGTGCTAATGTAAATAATCAAGACTAAAGCACACACTTTCACGTAGCTTAAAAAATACAACAAAGCACTTTTGATTGTGTCAAGAAATGCGTCATTTACAACACATATTTATTTCATAAACTGCTTTAGTAGACATGAACTTGTTTTATGAAGTATTTTAGAACTTGTTTGCGTTCTAAGTGTTTTTGAGTTCAAAATAGTTAGTATGAACAGTATGAACAGTAACGGTGCATATTAAGTAAAATTGATAGAACATTATGGATATGTCCTACAATCAGTAGGACAGTAATAGTGCTTTTACGTACAATCAGTAGAATAATAATGGTGCACTTTAAGTATGCTAAACAACATTTTTATTGTGTATACAAGATCTACAAAATCTTTTACTACCTTAACAACAAATGAAACAATATAAATTTCAAAGGTCAAAATTCTTTAAAAACTACAATCTGTGTTATTTTTATCGAAAAAATGCTTTATTAATACGAAAATATAATTACAAAATCTTGGTTGTAAAAATATATATACAAATCTTACAAGCTAAAAAATAAAAAGGTAGAAAAACTAGCCACTGTATCAGAAATATTAGTTACACGTTTTCTTATGCAAATATGCAACAATGGAATAAACAATACTCGGTTCACTTTCAAGTACACATTCAACAATGCGACACTCGGTTCATTTTCAACCACGCATTCAACAATGCAACATGTAGTTTATTTTCTTAAGCAAGCATTCAACAATGCAATATGTGGTTTATTGTCTTAAGCAAGCATTCAACAATGCGCAACTCTGTTCATCACGAACTTTCAACAACGCAACACTCGCTTCATTTTCGTCGGTACATAAAATGCGATAGGAGTAAATACTATTTTGTAGGATTTTGTTTATTGTTTCTCCTGAAGTTATTGTGAGACAATAAAAGACAATCTGTTATTCAATAACAAATAGAATAGTAACATTAAAATCCTAAAGTTGTAACTTTCAGTAAAAAATATAATACGTTGACATTTACCAACAGCTTTAGAGCTCACACCAGTATTAACGACGTGAAAGAAAATGTTGAAATGACTAATCTTCGAGTCCAACCCAAACTTGTAAAGGGAACTGGCACTTGGTTCAAGTTATTCTTTTTATCGAATGACAAAACGTATGTTTGTGTTGAGCAACTACTCTCAAAGCATTTTCAGTAGTGGTTTGAGAACGTTTGGATTAAAACAGTGGTTAAACTAAGGTTTTGAAAGAGTTGGAACTCTTTTTAACTCACTTTTATGTTCCCAAAAGAAGACCAGGAACGCCTGAATCCTAAAGACGCGGGACTATGTTCTGGACTATTAAACCAGAGTATTACCTCTGTGGTAAAGACAAATGTAGAGAAAGTAAGAGTGATTAGAAATATCCTTCAAGATAAGACCTAGTATGTAACTCTGTATATTACACGGTAACTAATCTATTTGAAAAATCGTTAACAAAATGCTCCCCTGTGTATTTTCTAGAAAAAGAACGTTGATAGTTAGACAGAGAAACTGTAAACTTTAGTCATAAATAAGTACTGCAAAATATTACACACCTACTGTTTGTTGCGTTTTATCAAATCACACACACACACATATATATACTTGTATTTCAAAAAATGGAAATAATTTACTTTAATAATTACCGAAAAACAGTTTTTTTCTCTAAGTTAACAATAAATATTTAAAAAACGTGAAAAACACACATATAGAAAATCTCGTAACAGACAGGTATGTATATCATGGCCTCCATGGCTTGATAACAGAAAGATAAATGTATCATGAGTTCCATTAGTAACAGACGAGTGTCTATATCATACGTTTTATGACTCAATCAAGAAATAAAATCGTTTCTACCTAACAGCTCAATACTTCAACTTACCTTGTTCATATTCAGTTTCGGTATTAGTCTCATATGTGCTTGATTCAGGACTCGAAGTTTCAACACATGGTTTTTCATAAATCCTTTGTCGCGTAATTATTAGCCTTGCAACAGGTTTCATGGGAACTCCAGAAGGGTCATAGAAAGGTGACTCTGGGCTACTAGGGTCACTAGAAGTGATTCTCTTGATTCTCTCTTGAGGTAATGTTGGGGACGAATCAGACTGTAAGGAATATAGGCCGTGTCGATTAAGTTATTGTGTTGTCTAGAATTAACGAGAACGCACCTGCTCTTGTTATTTTTCGAATTTCCCAGTAAAGTTCTCTCTTTATATGAATATATAAATATATTTATATTCCAGGCGTGGCCATTTGATAATCGTTTCAAGAACTGTAGACCAGAAATTTTATATGCAAAAACGGCTCGTTTGGGTTGAGAAAATATTTTAAAAAGAAGAGCGAACAACGTTTCGACCTTCCTCGGTCATCGTCTGGTTCACAAAGAAAGAGGTAACTGACCGGAAGCTGACCACATGTTTGGAAGGGGCTGTGTAACTGAGTGTTGCAATGTAGAGGGCGGGGTTAGATGTTTGAATATATAATTTTATCTATAATATTAATATAGGTATAATGGCGTTCCTTTATATTGGTTTATTTTGGGTTTAAGTTGTTGTATAAGTAAGGTTTCTTTAATTTTGCGTTTGTTTTTTTATTTAGTATTTTAGTGGTTTCTATGGTTATGTTGTGTTCATTTGACTTGCAGTTTTCGAAAACGTGTGAAGGTGACTTTTTATGTTCTTTGAATCTGGTTTCCATTTTATACTTGCTTCTCCAACATAGAAGTCGTGGCAGTTATCACATTGTATTTTATAAATAATGTTGCTGTATACCATATATTCCTGACATCAGCAAACAAATAACCAACATTTGGCAAAAACTAGTAACAAAATATAACATTCCAGTTAATACTAAATTTATTGAAAAAACAGGCACAAAACTAAGGTCTATACTATGTAAGAAATACACTGACTAACGCCACACCAACAAACATTGTTCGCTCTTCTATGTAAAATATTTTCTCAACCCAAACGAGCCATTTTTGCATATAAAATTCTCAACAAGTGGGTTTCTCGACATAACTGATTGTAGACCAGAAAGTTACGGGTTCGCGTCTCCTTATCCCCAAAACACGTTCTGCACTGTGGTACTGAGGGTGAGCTATAACAGTGATAGTTAAATCTCACTACTTATCAGTGTAGTCCAGGAGTTGCCGATGAGTGTTCTTGATAGCTGCTATCCTTCTTGAATATCAGTTTAAAATTAAGAAAAGCTATTTAAGCACCTCTAGCCCTCGAAACTAGTCAAACTACACATATATATAATTACTCGAAATCGTTGGTACTTAATGAAACTACACGATCACAGAATTCTGGAAAAAATACAATTGCATGTTTCACAAAATCTTCGTATATTCACGTCCCTGGTTCCGCCAGTAAATTATAAGGTGATGATTTTACTGGAAAAACAAGAGTCGTAAATATACGAAGTTTTTGTGAAACGTACAGTTGTCTTTGTTTATTCTTCAATTCTGTAATATATAAATATTATTTAAGTTTAAATGTATTCAGCCTATGTGTTTAATTGAAGTTAATATTTATAAAAAAAGTAAAACTAAAATAATTAATATTACTCGGATAATATGCTCTTTAATTTTTCGTTTTAAAATTTGCAAAGAGATAAAAGTAAAATCCGAGCAAGATCCAACACTTTGTAATCGATGCTATAGAGTTTTGGTTCGATTCCCACTCTGACACACATTGAGTCAGAAGCACTGATCCCACTTCTCAGGTTAATGCGATATTGTTCGCATTTAGAAACACGTATTCAGAAAAATACATGAAATTATTTATTTATTTATCACTTTCCAATTTGTAAATAATAGTGGCAGTTTCAAACTTCAAAACTGTTTCTGTTTTGATTTTGAAATTAATTTTTTAAAATATTTTTTATGCGTAGAATGAAGTTGCTATGAAACCATTGTCAAGTAAAAACATTGTGGTATTGAGAAGTTGTTAAAATACTACTTAATTTATTATTAGCGTATTAAATGCATTAGAAACAGTAAAATACATTGAGTAATTTCATTTGAAATCCTTAAGAAATTTGATAATTAAATGAGAGTCATTCATTTTCCTTTTATAAAATAGTGATACAATTTTAAACTTACTAAATAGGATAATCCGTCGTTTATTCCGGCATCCCAAGGATAAAGGTTCATAATTTTGTTGGCCACCCAGGAACAGTTCTTCAAGCACAACTCCAGAGCACTCACCCCGACTAGCCAATCAGGACTCGGGCTTAGCTTACTCAATAGTGACATCAGGTGGTGTCTTTTGTCTACTCGAAATACAGCAAACGTTTTCCCGTTTAAATTTGGATACCGTAACCCCCTTGCTTTGATGATGGTTCGGATTTTTTCTGACTATGCAGAGAAACAAGATGAATAGGTAGTAAACAAGAGATAATATATATATGTGACTACATTTAACTAAAGTATCATTAAAACTTCACACATTTTTATGATATAAAACACACGTGGTTTTCCCATGGACAAAATTAGAATATTAGAATATTTTTACAATACAATTGAAACCATTTTATATAGATTTTTATTCGTAACTACTGGTACTAATTTAGAAAGAAAAAACCAACATATAATCTACATGACAATTATTTGTTGTTGTTGTTTTAGATTTATCCCTCAAAGCTAGACAAGTAGTGTTTGATGTTAAACTGATAAATCAGAGAGTGTTTTATCTTACAGCGTCAGTTTCTATTTCTTGGACTGATCATCAGTCTCATACTGTAGCTATAGTTACAAAGCGTAGAACGTGTTTTGAGCAACGGTATTGAAATCGTGAATGCTAAGATTTACGGTTCGTGCATGTCCATTCAGTTCATATATACAGAGAGAGAGATAGTGAGCTTTATCAAAAAAAATTGATAAACATCGATAACCAGATATATTTTTATTGTTCATTAATACCATAATAAAATACAACCATACAATACAACAAACCCACAATTTATCTTAATGTGAGAATTTTCATAATGGTTCCTTTTGTGTAGCATAATATTTATTGGAGCTTATATTCTTTGCAGCCTTACTCTTCACAAAATTTACTTGAAGAAAAGACCAGAATAATAACTACTAATGATCTTATTAACTTGAAGTAATCTTTCTATGACTTTCTGGAACTCCCGAGCAGCCAGTAGCTAGACCAATAATTAGGAAACGTGCATCACGTGTGCAGAACTTGCGAGACCTGAGCCAATCACAGACGATACAGATTCTAAAACTAGATATACAATTAAAGGAAGTTGTCATAATATTGTTACCTATAATAGTAGACAGGCAATGCCTGGTCTCTTCCTGACGAACAGATGAAATTTGGTAAATTATCATTAATTTCACAGACAAGAAAACCCTGATGCTCTCATAACCGGTCGTACTTTTCATTGCAATGTTTTATGTTACAGTTTTTTCATGTGATTACAACATAACTTGAGGGGCTGATATATCTTACATCTGTCTCGTGGTATAAAGAAACAAATACCTCAGTTTTGAGTTCAGATTCAAGCTTCTTGGCTGACCCCAGTTCCACTAATTGGCGTACACCCTCAGTAGCATAACCGCCGTATTCCCACATACGGAAGTCAGCTGTGTGTGAAGAACCAATGATATCCAAGAATTCTGTCAGCCATTCATCTGTAACACAGCCATAAATTGAACAAATTAGGGTTAAAGGGGTTTTGTTATCTTCTTTATTTTCTGATAACTATTGTTATTGTTAATGTCAAAAATCAGCTTATATGTAAACACCTTAACCGGTTAAAGATTTTAATACAGACCTATGGTTTTGATAAACAGTGTTCACGTGTAAGATATATTTAGATATAAACTGTTTATACGTAAAGTATGTTTCTATATAAATTATAGAAAGTATGTTTTAGGTTTATGAATAGAAAAAGTAACAATAAACAGAAATACAAAAGTCCACAAAACACAATCGACACGATCAAAACACGGCCTAAACACACATTGAAAGGACTTTAATATGTTTTAGTATCATATGTGTGTGTTTTCTTACAGTAAAGTCACATCGGGCTATCTGCTTGGTTTATCGAGGGGAATCAAACACGTGATTTTAACGTTGTAAATTCATAGACTTACCACTATACCAATATCATAATGTTTGGTGTAGAAATAATCTTCGTTATTTTATCATTTTCATAAGCGATAAATAAACCCGATACAGGTGTTTTATAATGGAAATTTAAATCACGTTTTGGATTTATATGCAACAACAATTGAAGAACAAATGCTTCTAATTTGTCACTATACCTGAATAAATAGCTATAGAAACCTCGTAGAAGTTACAAAGCTATTGGCATTGGTTAGGTTGATACTGTTTTGTTAAAAGACCTATGATTCAATACAGAAGGAAAACTTAATTCTAAGCTTAAAACATAATTTTAATAAAGAAGTGACGCACATTTTACTTTACAAGTTATTTAAAGTGTTACATATTATAATTTATACAGGACGAGTCTCCGATTCATTAAATTGCGTACTTTTGGTATTACGAAAAGTGAGATTGACTGTCACATTATATCGCTCTCACGGCTGAAAGGGCAAGCATATGTGGTGTTACGGAGATTCGAACCCGCCACCCTCGGATTACGAGTCAAATGCCTTAACTCACATGGCAATGCCGGGCCTTTACGATTTCAAACAGCCAGAAATTTTAATTTTAATTTTGAAGTTATTTGAATTTCGAAATTATCAAATTTATGATATTTGCCAACACGACTGACGCCTACTGTTTTCTTTTTTAACACAAATATATTTTAATATACAAACAATAATACAATTTATAATAATGGCTATTACAAATAATGATTTACATACAAAAGTTTTACAAACTTACATACAATACTGAACATTATATCTGTTCTGGAAATGAATATTTTATCAACGATCAAGGTCCATAACGAGCAAATTAATTCTGAGTTGATACTTTTACATCTCGCTTAAGCTAGTTAGCTTGGTTGGCCTCACGTCGCTGACTTTTTACCAATGAAGATATTTATTATCCTCATGAAAATACTAACGTTCGAAGTTAATTCACTGAAATTGAGCAGTTTATAATGCTCAAAATCTATAAACGTTCCTAGTCAAATTCTGTAGTTTCTGATTAATAAGTGTTAATCACAGTTATAGGTTCTGAAGCTTATAATATACTGACTATAACCGACCAATATTATTAATTGTCTTAGCGAATTGGTTATATATATTCAGGTAAGGTTCTAGAACGTTCAACAATGTTCGAAAACACGTAAACCACACATTATTAAATCTTGATCTCGAGAATCTTCTACAAATTTAGAGAACAAGCAAGACTTGCGCAATTCACACCCAACAATATACGTCAAATACATCAAACTGAAACATATGTAAGTAGTAAAATAAACGTTTAATGCAACAGAAGATTTCCTTTAAACAGCAATTTGACGTTTACATTCGTTTATAAGATTAATTATTATCTAGACTCTTGGAATTTGTTTGAATGGCATCTGAAACATGACGGCATTTCTTTCCTGGTGTTTAATTTTATTACAAATATTCATTTCAACAACAGTCCTCAGAATTATGTTTACTACTTTTCTTTTGATGTGGTTTTGTATAGACAAGATGTTCTTTTCATTACTTCATCAATAAATTAGTTTGTACCTTCTACAATTTTTTTTAAGTAGAGCAAAAACTTCATACTAAAGAAAAGCGACAAATGAAAACTATTGAAAATACTTTACATAAGCAAGAAACTCCAATAGATTAATTTAATATACGATAAAACAGCAACAACGAAACGTTTTAGTTTTTTTCTGTGTGAATAAAGAATAAAACCAAAGGCTTTCATGTAATTCTGAGAATTACGTGACTTATGCTGTACAAATATGGCTTAATACGTTTACACAAATAAATCTCATTTCATTAAACTTTTTGATATAAAAGTACTATTGAATACAATGGTTTCACCTTATCATCTAAACGTTTAATTTCCGTCATGTTTGAATCTTGTATAACTTGTGAAAAGCAACAACATAGGTTTTTGCTGTTTTAATTACGTTCTTGACTGAAAAAGCGATATGGTAAGGATGTAAGTTAGTACTAAACAAGGTGACTGGTATAAATACGAAAGAATTCATACAAAAATCGACCTGTATCTCTAATTTTTACAATTTTTTTACATATTTTAGTTCTGTTCAGCAAAATAGTTTGTGAGGAAATATTCCTTTATTTTATTAATTATTGTTATGTTTATCTAAAATAAATCGTTTATACTTTTATTTCAGATATTAATGTTACTTTTTTAATGCTCTATATTCCATTGCAGGGAATCTAACTTAAGATTGATAATCTGTAAATGTGTAAATTCCACTCTGACCCACGGGGTGACACATATTATTCATTTACTTGTCTACAAAGAAATAAGAAAAACATTTATTAATTTCAACTTTTGTAGCGTACATAATGTTTGTTTGTTTGTTGTTGACTATAAAGCTGCACCATGTGCTATCTGTGCTGTGCTCAAAAAGAGTTTCGAAACCCGATTTTTAGTGGTTTTAGAAAAGGAAAAGTTTTAGTTTATTAGTGTTAGTAAAATAATAAATTATGGAATGATTATATTGGTAGTATATGTAATTAAAACAAATAAAAGCTTCAGTTGGTTAGATTGTTTGTTTGTTTGTTTTTTGAATTTCGCACAAAGCTACTCGAGGGCTATCTGTGCTAGTCGTCCCTAATTTTTCACTGTAAGACTAGAGGGAAGGCAGCTGGTCATCACCACCCACCGCGAACTCTTGGGCTACTCTTTTACAAACGAATAGTGGGACTGACCGTCACATTATACGCCCCCACAGCTGGGAAGGCAATTGGTTAGAAGGAGTGAGGTAGCTCAGGGGTAGGTGAGGTAACATTATAATCGGGTGCTATAGCTGTTAAGATTGTGTTACAGTTAAATACTGTGGACTTAATTTCAAGATACTTAGAAATACACACAGTGCTTTGCACTTGGAGAATTTTCTTTCTTGGGTATAATTTGCAGATAGTTTTGAGGACAATTGATAGGAGAGGAACGGCAGATCAAAAGAAAAAATCAAAGAAACTTGGTATTCGATATAGGCTTCTTATTTCTTTATGCTGTTCCTTAAGTATAACATGATGAGAGAAAGAAAGTTTGTGATTTAGAAAAAAGCAGATAAACTTCATTTAACACAGTTAAGAAATGAGCAGTGGAAGCTAGCACTTTATAAGACTTTAAGAGGCAAAATAATTGATTTCCTCAAAAATAAAGGATATTCTTAAATTCTGATTTCCAAGATAAGGGGACAAGGCACTCCTGAAGGTCCAAATAGTCCGTTGTTATCGGTTGACTATTTTCTCTCATCAGCCAGTAGTTTTTTAAAAGGTAACTTATTTTCTAGTCATCCAGTTAATTAAATAATCATATAATTTTTTTTAACTAATTTTATTCGGTTTTATAACAAGAAACTAATATATTTTTGAGTCACGAAAGGTTTTTATAGAATAAAACATTTAAAAAATATATGAAAATCTATATATATAAGAAACCACTAACTTAGAGAAGCGTTACTGAAGAAATTGAGAAAAGTATTTAAATTACGCCATTGAAAATTCTGCGATATCGTAGAAAATTAAACACATAATGATTAAAATACATCTTTAAATAAATATATGATAAGCCATTGTAACAGATTTAACGAATGTCTGTTGTAGGTTGTACTTACATAAACATTAAATTTTAAGGTATACTTTAAATTAGATAACGTCTTTCAAGCGCTATATTTGTACCTCACTTAGAACTTTTTAGATGTTTTTAAAATTTGGTCTTTCTCGTAAAGGTAAAAATGTGGTTGCTTCCTTGAGTCGATAGTCAATTTTATTGGAAGTAAGAAAATAAAAAACTATTACAGAACATGTGTATTGTTAGTTTTCTAGCCGTAAAGACCAGAAGGCAAAATACAATTTTAATACGGATTACTTAAACGTGTCCCAAGATAATTTAGGGAAATTCTGACAAAGTTACACCATTAAATAACTGATAAATCTCCTAAAAATTTGTGAAAACCTTTTGTCAACTTTATATTGGAGACTCTAACAAAGAAATCCCGTTAAATTTTGAGAATGTGACACATTTTTCATGTAGATTTAACTTGTACAAAATAGCATTAAAAGTTTATAATTCCAAAGCATTTCGTACATAAAGTGATTTAAATGTATGTCGCGAATCAGGATTTTACTTTATGTTTACTGAAGAGAAATTTTAATGGTAAATTTACCTATGTGTTTTAAATGTGTACTGTCATGATATGCGCTTACCGTACTTAAGACCAAAGCTGTTTGTTATTTGAATTTTGTGCATGAGGGTTATCTGCGCTAGCCATCCTTAAGTTAGCAGAGTAAAACTAGAGGAAAGGCAGCTAGTCATCATCACCCACCGCCACCT
This sequence comes from Carcinoscorpius rotundicauda, assembly GCA_011833715.1. Classification (NCBI taxonomy): domain Eukaryota; kingdom Metazoa; phylum Arthropoda; class Merostomata; order Xiphosura; family Limulidae; genus Carcinoscorpius; species Carcinoscorpius rotundicauda. Next base: position 59,300,999 of record CM022395.1, read on the forward strand.
CTTGGTCTACTATTTTACCAACGAATACTGGGATTAACCGTCACAATATAATGCCCCCACGGTTTGGAGGATGTGACAGGAATTTGAGCCTGCAACCCTCAGATTAGGAATCAATCGTTCCTAACTACCTGCCCATGCCGGGCCACATGGCCGAAACACTTGTTAATAGCAATAAGCTAGTGCTTATACATTTTACACCTTTTTGGTGTTGTGGCTTTGCATGTGTAATCCTAGTAAGAAAAGTATATTAAATTAACTATTTATTACTGGGTTAATTTTCTTTTCTGATATCAATAATTATCGTAAACATTCAAACATTTGTTTTCCAGACAAAATCCTTTTAATATATAGTAAATCTGGTAAATATATACTTACTAGAAGGAAATTCTTTAGGGTGAGTGTGTCGGGACCAAAAACCTTCAAATACAACCTCATATTTAGCTTCGTCACATGCGCAACAATCATCAATGACCTCTGATTGCCCGTTTCGAATTTCCTGTTCTGCAAAAGTATTACATAATTTATTTCCTGGTAATTCATAAATGTTAGTTCAACTGAGTAATCGTTTGTATATTCGAGTGATACAGTTTTCTACGTATGAACTGTTGAAATGTGTAATCAGTGTTACATAGTACTGATTGTCGAAACATCCAAATAAAGAAGCTCTGTACTATTACAGAAGCTCAACTGCATCTATCAAACCCCAAAGAACATTTTCTAGATTTGTCACTCTTTAATGTGGGTAAAAATTAGATACGTTTAAAACATACACATTCATGGTCTATATGCTCTTGGTTCGAAAATTACAAGTAGGAATCCTCAGTAGCTGCAGCACTTGAAATTATTTTAAGCAGGATTAGATTAAATTAATCTACGAGACCTTGGGCACAGATAAATATATCAATCAAACGGGTTTGTCGGCGTAAGTCCAAAATTATAACTGTATCTCAAGTCCATTAGGAGATGACGGAGTTGTGAGCTGAAATTTTATACTTGGAAAAAACAAAACAAAAATTCCAGAGCTGAGCTGCTCAGCCACGGTTAACAGCATCTTACAATCCCAGAATTATTATTTATATTAAAGCATTTGATAAGTGTGTGTGTTTTCCCTATAACGAAGCTATGTCTGGCTATTTGCTGCGTCCATCTAGGGAAATCGAACCTGATTTTAACGTTGTATATCCGAAGACTTACCGCTGTATCAGCTGTACTGAGGGATATTCAATTATACCTAAACTGTTCAGCACCTAACAATACAAATATACATATAAACCTTGTAACATTCTTCTTTCAAGTAAGGTCAAGATACTACATTGGTTTAAAACTAAGTCCTCACACCTTTATTATCAATGTAATTCATATTAATCTGTTCTTTTAGTAAAGAGCTGAAAGTTCTATTCTCTTTTTATCTTCTTTACAACAAGAAACATTTCATGTTGTAAATTCTGGTCGAAACTCTTGACATTTTCATAAATGTGTAAAACTTACGTTCTTATGTAGATTATTTAAGAACGACTTTATGAATCCTTCAAACATTTCACACTTTCCAGGAATCTCGGATCTTTTCTCTTTACTGTTATACCATACACGTAATATAACTTTTCGTAATTATATTTAAAATATGTGACAGCATCATCAATATGAATTCATGTAGTTCTTATTTTATAAAGAGATATAACTTTTAACAAATCGTTGGCAAGCACCCATAGACGTGAACCTAGATAATATCAATTGGTAGCCGAAAGCTTTCTCTTCACAATAAACCTATAAAATCTCTCCAAGATTAATTCCTATATACAATATTTCCGATCCTTCATGAATATTAATTTTTTTTTCTTAAACACTTTATTCCAGGAAAGTGTTATCCGATCTGGATCCAATGGAGTTTTCTAAAGAATTTTAATTTTTTATTGACTATATCAGTCTAATAATACGAAGTTCTAGTACCAAGAGAAGCACTCAGGAATTCATAAAATATTTAGGTGATGTAAGGTTCGTATTTTGAACTTTATTCAGGCATAGAAAACATAACTTTCTAAACCATCTCAAGTCGTGTACACGCACACGTGACAGTACAGTAAACTGTATAATGGTAGAACGTAATGATCACGTTCCACGTGCACAAGAACGTTTGTTTGTTGTGTTACCTATTACAGACATATTTTTTTTAATGTCGTGTTTCCCTACTTTAAGTACATACAGTATAAAGAAAAAAAAAATTGAAACGCATTATGTCACGAAGGCAATACAAACTTCACGCACAATATTTCAGATGTAATACATCTAATGCTTAGCTGGAAAATTATAATCGTATTATTAAATGTTACGTGTCTGACTGATATAAGTGTCAATTTTCAAATATAGTATACCTTACGCAGAGCTTGAAAGTTCAAAGTTACATCTTACTAACACAGGCAGTAGCTTTTCGATATAGTGTAGTAGATCTCATGCATGTAGATCTTCATTCTAAACTTATTGTTAAATAATTTGTCAGTCTGCCTAATATATAATATGTTACAAAACTAAACTTGTGTAGCTTTTCGTCTCGTGCATTTATTAAATTGTGTTGTGATTAAACAATTTGTTGTGACAAAAATGTTTAGTAAATATTTGAAAATTGTGAATGTTGTTGTCTAACATCATCACTGTGTTCTGACTGTTACTCATGATGCATTATGACGTGGCGACACCTGGATATTTTCAACCTGAACAGCACATTCTGTGACAAGTAAAACAGATTCTTTAAAGTTCATGTTATCAAACCTAATAAGAAAAAAGGCAACCAGTTAGTAGCACCGTATTTTATATGTTTGATTCTAGTTAAGCACAAAGCTACACAATGGGCTATTTGTACTATATCCACCACGAGTATCGAAACCCGGTTTCTACCGTTGTAAGTACGCAGACATGCAGCTGTGCCACTGAAGAACAGCTTATACGAATAATCTTAACCAAATAACAAGACTGATTGTCATAGTTACAATGTCTCCACAGTTGAAAGTACGAGACATCGTTGTTCAAGCCTTGAACATTTTTTTCTGTATCACGACAGACTTACCATTAGACCACTCTTACATAAATTTATTTATTAAAAGTAAATCGAATTTAATGTAAAATGTTGTCCAATAAAGTATGTATGAAGAGAAAAAAACCATAAAACATTAGTGCTTCGACCTTAACTGTCACAAATATAAGATTCCTATTGCTGTAAGTGCAGCGTATCGCGATTCGAACCTTGAGTTTTCTTTCCAGCAGTTTGGTCACTTTTTTGTTGTTGTTTTTGTTTTGAATTAAGCACAAAACTACACAATGGGCCACAAAGTGGGTTATCTGTGCTCTGCCCACCACGGGTATCGAAATCCGGATTTTAGCGTGTAAGTCCGCAGATATACCACTGAGCTACTGGGGGGGGGCTAGTTTAGTCGCATTTATCATGCATGAAAAAATCCAGTTCATGTTCCAGAACGCATTTTTATACTTGCAATATAAAAGTAGTGTATGCAACACGAGGTGAAAAAGAAGTTTCGGTAACGCAATATTTTTCAAATATGAAACTATTATATAAAATAAAGTAATATAAAAAAAGAGATAGAAAGGCACGTGACAAATTTATCGTACTCTCTCGTGCTCTACTTCCGTTCTGGTGATGATATGTTATGAATAATTAGTTATCAGCTCTTTTCAAAGGTTTCTAGCATTACTGTGTGCCAGTTTATTTTCCATGTGGCTTTAATGTAAGCATGCTACTGTATATCAGTCAAAGTTTTCCCTCTCATCTATGAACTTTAAAGTTCCGTGGAAATATTGATAGCTACGTTTAACTGTAGACACGTCGTTCCTCGGAATATTATTTTATAAAAACCTATAACTAACTTTTATCTTCATTTACGATTTCCTTTTCTGGTGTGTTTCTTTGTTTTTCACGATTCATAAAGTACTTGTGAAAAGGGAATATCAATATAAACAGAGTTTGTTTCATGCACAAAGGTTTATCTTATCGCTCACCATCTTCAGCTTCATTCAGTTGAAATTTATAATTTCAACTAATTAAGAAAATTTTAATAATAATCAGTTGTATTCTGTTTTAAATTACTTGAAACATCTGAACCTTCGTATAGAAAAATAGCTATTAAGTAATGGTAATTAGCGAGTGAATCAAACTATCGCTTCCTGGACAGACTTATTTCCGGTACCCTTTGGCAGAATACATTCTTAAAATTATATTATATTCTTTGAAAAAAACATTACTCAGCATCAGGTTTATACATCTAAAGGTTTAAGTGAATAAAGTAAATAACTATAAAGTGAAGTAATATTGTGTTCCAGAAAAGAAATTCATGTACAGGTTACAATATATGGGCCAGCGAAATAAACTAGGTGAATTTTGCTGGAAAGAAAGCATAAATTTTATTGGATTAAAGAGTGAAGACGTCAAACAAGCGTCATCAATAATTAAATTACATATATATATATATATATATAATATTAAGTTTAAAAAGCTATAAATTACATATTTCAAGTTCGACTCGTTTCTTGTATACATGTACACCTTACGTTGGCTTGCGGTTTCTAACTTTACATATTTTACGATAATGGTACGGAATTAAGTACACGCTTAAGAAATCAGAAAGAAAAACCAGATATTTTGATGAAAATTCTACAGTATAAACAGTGAAAATTTTAGAAGTTTCACCTTCTTCACAGAGCTCTTTAGTCAGTCCTCCATCATCCATATACCACACGTCTCTGAATTCCAGAATCGTTGCTCTGAAAAATACATAGAACTGTGAAACAAGTGAAATCTGACAATATTTAAGATTTACAAAAAAGTTTTCAGTTGTAGTTAAAGTAATAAATATTTTTAAGGTTAGAAATTAGCAAGGATAGCACACATAATCAAAAGGTTGGTAAAATTGGAAATATTTTGAACCGTCACACACCTAAAAACATCAAACATCTCTCAAAAATAATTCCAGCAAAAATTAGGTCTACTGAGCCCGATATTTTTCTTGTTGTTCTCTTCATATCTGACTCGCAACTTCATGGAACCCTTATTACTACAGATTGGACTAGCTTTTGTCTGCAAAAACAATTTAGAGTCAACATGGTCAAAAGTCTACACGATGCTCGAGGAATTCTTGTTTGATTGTAGTGGAATCGCTGAGTATTGTGACAAAACTGCACAATATTCGAAAGGAGTCTCGTTTAATTATAGCACAGTCATTGAATGGGTTATGACGGTGAATACAGTGTTCTTATGGTAAACCTATCTTTATGTGCAAATAAATAAAATGTTCTAAAAATGCTGAACTAGAAGGAAAGTTAAAAATATATGTGTAGAGACGGTTAGTTTGGGGTGAGAAAAATTTTCTCAACCCGAATCAGACGTTTTTACAAATACATTTTTCTCTACAAGTAGGTTTTCTCCTCATTACTGGGAAGGAAGGTTAATAATGTGTCCAATCAGTGTATCAAATTAATTTTTGTTACTTAATATAAATAATGTTTCATTGAGAGCACAGAAGACATTTAGTAAATCTAATGATAATTTCCAACATATTTTTCTCAAGCTAATGCACTTAGATATATATATATATATATATACCTTAAAATCGTTAATTGTGTTGAACTCTTGGTGTCACTCAGAGTTTAAGTTCTGGTCTACTTATATAGCCCACTACAAAGTGTATTTGTTCAAACATTTCACTCATGATGCAAAGAGTCACTCATAAATAACATACAGTAAATCTACAGTTCTATTCTTTACGCTACGTCTCATTTTGAAATGTGAAGGATAGCGTGATTAATTCATAACAATTTAGTGTGGAATATCCTGCTTTCGAAATGAAATTTGACATCAGTATTATTTAAAAGTGAATGTTGAGTTTTGTCTGCGTGCACAGCTTTTTAAACTGTAAACGGGTTAATGCTGTATATTTCAATTAGTTATGTCCATGTTTGGAAGTGAAACAAGAAATCACTGTGTGAATAAAAAATTACTAAATAAAAAAAATATTTTTGAAAGAAAGCAACATTCACACAGCAGCTGTTTTCCACTTAGAAAAATCCAAGGTTAAGGTACCTATCTCACACTTGCAGTTTTGTACTATACAAAAATATGCCTCTAATTTAAAATAAGTCACCGTTTTTCTCTCCGTGTGTTTAAAACATATCATAGCTTTAAAACCTATGTTTTTAAAAAGTAACATTTTGTTGCCTGTTACCAAATAAAATTTTACAGTTCTTCACCTTGTATGTTTTAATAAGTCATATTTCTTCACTTTTTATGTTTAAGAAAGTGGCGGTTTTTCACCTTCTACGCTTTTTCAAATCACAGTGCTTTACCAGATTTGCATAAGAGTGACAGAAATAATACACCTGATGAGTATATAAAAATGTGTTGATCTTTCTGCAGCATCTATGCTCTAACGTAAGAAACGTTACTTAAAATCGATACTGATTCCATTACATTACGCATGACGGTTTCAAGTAGCTTAGATATGAAACTAATTACCCAAAACGTAAGACTTGTTTAAAAGTGACAGCATTTCAAAGAAACCTTTAAAAATGGGAAGCTAAACATTCCCATGTATAATATAAGGTACAGTATGTCACCAAGTTTTATGTGTCATACATATCACTGGGTTTTCAAAAGAAAAAAAATGGTTGGGTTTGAATTTCGCACAAAACTACAAGGAAGCTACAATCTACGCTGGCCGTCTCTAATTTAGCAGTGAAAGACTAGTAGAACAGCAACAAATCTCCTACCACAGCTAACACTTGAGCTACGATTTTATAAATGAAAAAGGGGAGTGTTTTCGGTACCGTGTATTCAAACCCACCATCCTCGAATTGCGATTCAATCGTCGAAAAATATAAATCTTTAAAACAAAGTTAAAAGCAATGTTGTTGTTTTGCGTTCAGTGTTAGCAAACTACGAATGCAAAAGGTCGAGATTTACATATTCGTGATTTTAAAATGAGGTAAAGGTAGCGAAAATTTATTAAAAGAAACACATAATGCTGCAGGAGAGATTTCTACTTGCCATCTTAATATTATTATAAGCCGTTAATAAATTTACCTATCATCCACCAGGAGTATGGAAGGTTGAGATTAATGGTCTATGTGTGAGTTTTGCGGTAAGAGAGTTAGCGAAAAAGGTTTATCATTCAAATTTTAAAATTTATCGCAGCTGTAGATTTGTGAATGAGAAACACAACTTACTTAAAAACAACGCAGCCAGATGACGATGGGGGTGCTGTCCACATCACCTGAATCTCTGATTTTGGAATGATTGAAGTATGGACAATAGCATGTGGGCATTCTTCTGAGAACTTTGACAGAGCATCTCCAAACAGCTGTAAGACCATTAACATATAAAACCTGTTACTTTTTTAATTACAATCAATCTCACTTGATGCTTTTCTTGTTAAATACCACTGTGAATCATGGTTACAGCTGATATGAATCATTATGTGAATCATGTTTACAAATGATGTCAGGATGTGAATCATGTTTACATTTGATGTCAGTCATCATGTAAATCATGTTTACAACTAATGTCAGTCAAGATGTGAATCATGTTTACATCTGATGTCAATCATTATGTAAATCATGTTTACAACTGATGTCAGTCATGATGTGAATCATGTTTACAACTGATGTCAGTCATGATGTGAATCATGTTTACATCTGATGTCAATCGTGATGTGAATCATATTTACAACTGATGTCAATAATGATGTGAATCATGTTTAAAGCTGATATGAATTGGAATTTTAAACTTCTGTCCAAATTGCTTTCAAAAAACATTAAAGGTAAAAAACTGGTTAGATACCTGAAAAAACCCTGGATTTGGGGAAAGTTTGCTGCTGATGTCAAAGTCGTTTTCCAGCACTTCTGGCTCGACCACCAATGTAAAACCGGTAAATTTTTGGATGCTGTGCTGTTTTTTGTTTCCTTGAAGGGAAACTGTGATAGTAAAGGAAAACTGAAAGAGTTAATAACCATTTATTTTAGAAAAGAAAAAGTAGAAAGTCTAAATACTCTAACTCTAAGAAATACTTGATATCTTTCTTATGATATATGATACACTGCGTTTCATTCATTGAAGATCAAAACATGTATTTGCTATTACGTTTTTTTCCGAATTTAGTTGGTTTTTCATGTTAATCTTTGCTCTTTAGGAACTAGTTCTTACATTAATATTAATATATTTACCAAAATGTTCTGCTTGAGAAACTTTGCACAATGCCCACAAGAATGATATGATGTTGTAATTTGACAATAATGACTACAATACATCAAAGCTGTTTCTATAGCGAGTCATGGTTCTTCTTGTCTTTCCAGAGGTACGAGGAAAAACAAGAATTACCATCAATGTGTCTCTTTTAAATAATAAAAAAATAACATATTTTATTACCTTTGTAAAAACCTTTTCAAAGAACACTCTAATCTATATTATTCCAACCAGTGTAAACAAACTGGATATTTTTTACTATTTTAAATTAAAGTATAAACAATTTTGACTTTAATTAAATCAAGCTTTTACTGTTTGCGTGGTTATAAAACTAGAAAAATAAAATCCAACCCACATTGATTGATAATAAATGCTATGGGCAGAAAGGAGTTGAAATTAATGAATTATTTACACGTGTTTAGCGCGTAGTTAAAACTTTATTATAACTAGTAAAATGTTGATGAAAATTAAAACCTATTTTAAAGAAGACACACAACATAAAGTTGCAAGCCGAGTAGAACTGCTTCGTAACTGATACTAATAGTTTGTGGTATGTGCTGCCACACAATGAATCACGAATATAAAATACAAAAAATTAATATTTTCAAAATGCTTATTCTGTTCTTAATGACAAATTTATCCTCTCCAACTAATGTCCCCCGCTAGTACACAGGAAAGTCTACAGATTTAAAACGCTAAAATCAAAGATTCGATTCCCCTCCGTGGATTCAGCACATAGCTCAATGTGGCTTTGCTATATGAAAATACACACACACACACACTACTCAAGTGGCTAAACACAACCCGACAACATCGCTACATACATCCTATGAATCTCAGTTGGAGTTTGGGTGATTTCTTTCTCGCTCCTTCACCAAGGCCTTTTCCATCCTAGTTAACTGTTGAATCTAGTTGTTGTACACCTTAAATCCGTGATGGTCTTATAAGTGTTTCTCGGGGTGTGAGATCCTGCAACAATAGTTTCATATTGTACTGTGAGACTGAGTGTTATTGTCAATTAAAATGTAAATAGGTCTAACGACACCAATGGTAAGACCGACAGTGGTTGTTTGGGTTTCATTCCTATAACGTCTAAAATTCAGATCACTATTCCTAATGGTTAAAATATCACTATATTCACCAAAACATTCCTCTCAACCCTGGCAATCCACTCTCCTCCAACCTAAAATATTCTGAGATGGTGTGCAATAGCTCTTCATTTTATCAAGACAACGCCCATCATGAAAGTTGTATATAAAACATGTTGGCATTATTTTCACTTTTCTTTATTTTATCTTCTGTTAAAGAAGCCCACAAGTAACAGAAAGTTTACGGGTTTTCACGTTCTTTATAATGATTTAAACGTCAGTTTTTCCAATTCAACTAAGCAGCTTTTTTTTTAATTTCGCACGAAGATACACGACGGTTACCTACGCTATCCGTCTCTAATTTAGTAGTGTAAGACTTGTCGTCACTACCAACAATAACTCATAGGCTGCTAACTTACCAATGAAAAGTTTATTACCAATAAACGTCACCTTATAACTCGCCCACGACTGAAAGGGCAAGCATGTTTGGTAAAACAGAAATTCAATCTCGCTATCCGTAGATTGCTAGTCAAGGGGGATCTGTAGAAATTTAGCGTTGTTTATTTCTTTTAAAAGAATGTCATTACTATATTTATTAATATTAAATAAGACGGTGGAGGTTGGAAATTCTACTTTGTAGAATTTTATTCTTGGTTTAATTCTACATTAAAGATGTTTCTAAATCTTAAAGGTGACTTCCCACAACTGGTTTCTTACCTACAAATGGCAGTTATAGGTGAGACGTTGTGGGTTCAAGCTCTCAACCCCTAACTATTGACTGGTTCTCTTAAATTGCCAGCGTGTTTTACACTAGCGTTTGAGTTTTGTCTGATAGAGGTAATATTCCCAGTTCATTTGGACACTATGATAACAGGAGTTATCCATTATGAACTAATGATGACAAGAGTGGCATAATTTTGAATTCCAACTTTATTACATACGTGTTGCCTCTATATTAAGTGCATTATTGTTGTTTTACAGCGTTTATTTCAATTGCCTGTAAACAATAAATGTATTGCATAGGTGTATGTATATATATATATATATATTAATTTTAAACATAATACGAAATGCATTTAGTTAGTGCTTTATAAAATTGCTTAACACACACTACCCAATGTTTAAGCTTTTTTTCCACCTAATTAAACAACTCATCGATGTTTCTTATTATATTTCACAGTACACAGCCATGTTCACAGTCCACAGTCATGCATAGATTATAATAAAATATTGTTCATCTCAGTTAGACTAAGCTCTTTGACTAATGCACCTTGGTGGTCAGTTAATCAAGTAGAAGAGACAAAGAGATCGTTTTTAAAACTAACTTAATACTACCAATCAGACTGAAAGATGAAACATAAAATGTAACTAAGTATATGGATACCAGGAACTCGGACGAATAGATTGTTTAAAAATACGCTTGTTGCACACAGGCCATTTTAAGTCATGTGTATTATAATGGTTCGTTAGTCCCAGAGCCCATTACTTTGAGGGCCCGATAGTTCGACGATGTGGGTTAATTTTCTTAAATGTTAAAATATTAACTTGGCCTTTTTTAGTAGAAGTGTAATTTTTTATGTCACAAATACCACAGGATATTGCCTAAAGGGTTGAAATTGATCAGGAATGGTTGTTGAAACTTAATAGATTGAATGGCAACTGCCCATTGTGGAGACACAAGTGTAGAGGATGACGTTTCGAAAGTCTTCCACCTTTCCGCTGTCTCCACAACAGCCAGTTGCCGTACGTTCTACAAAGTTTCATCATGAATACTCTACCAAAACAATCTGTCAAAGAATGAATGGTTGTTACTCTTGTTTTGAATTAAGCACAAGGCTACGCAATGTCATTTTCTAGTCGTAAAATTATATTGACGGTGAGCCAATGCTTTGAGCTATACACTGGAATGTTGAAATAAATATTACTGTTCTTTGCACTTAAAACAAAAGTAAACCATTAAGGACAGCCATTCCCATGAATCTTCCCCCAAAGATATATCATTTAAACAGTTAATTTGGAATTGCATTCATCTATTATAGTACTTTGAATTATTTTATGTATTCAATATTAACCTATATTTTTAAAAACAAACACATGTGACTATCGGGTCTTCAGAATATTGGGCAGTCACTGTATATTTTTTATGGTTTGTTTGTTTTTGGAATTTCGCACAAAGTTACTCGAGGTCTATGTGTGCTAGCTGTCCCTAATTTAGCAGTGTAAGACTAGAGAGAAGGCAGCTAGTCATCACCACCCACCGCCAACTCTTGGGCTACTCTTTTACCAACGAATAGTGGGATTGACCGTCACATTATAACGCCCCCACGGCTGGGAGGGCGAGCATATTTGGCGCGACGGGTATGCAAACCCGCGACCCTCAGATTACGCCTTAACGCGCTTGGCCATGCCGGGCCATTTTTTTTATGGCGTCTCTAGCGACGTCAAACATGATTATTCTGCGATACAGGAATTCCTCATTAGATAATATCACGGAAAACATACCCAAGTAGCAGTTCATAAAAATTAAGCACAGTTCTCGTACTTGTGGTGTTTCTAGAAGGTTGTTTTAATCGATATTTTTTTATATTAAAATTAATTCAGTTGCATTGAAAGTGTTAAAAACCACAATGAAAGCTTTTTTTAAAAGCAAAGCCTCGTCGAGTTATCTGTTGCGTCTACCAAGTGGAATCGAACCCAGAATTTTAATGTTGTATATCCGAAGACTTATTGATGTTATAGCCAGGGAACACAATAAAAGACTAAAGCTTTATTACTGGTTGCAGCTTGCTAGTTTCTATAACATCGCTAGAGCTAGTATCTGCAAAGTCAGCATATAGTGAGCTACAACTGTTACTGGGTGAATTCATTTTTAAAAAATAAGTCAACAAGTGATCAAAAGTAAATCATAAATGAGGTATTGGTCGTTTTCTCTGTTCATACAAACCTGCAAGCTTTTAATTATACAAATACGTGAACATACATTACAACTCTAACCATCTCTGATGTTATAAATCAGGCACTTTTTTACACAAGTGCTTGGCGTGCTATTAATATATGATATCACAGATAAAAACTACGAAAAAATGTATTTAATTAAAAGCAGTTACAGTGATAGAAGCTATGACCCTATAAGTGTTGGTAGAATTTTTCAAAAACTGTGCGAAACATTTTCAATTAACACTATTAAAAACATCAATAGAAGTTCATTAGTATAGTATTTTTATTGTATTTTTCCTGGGATTTCGGAAACAAATTCTAAGGTATTTCGATTAAAATGTTACAAAGTATCGTTCTTTCACAAAATAAAATTGTTTTGTTTAAACTTATTATATAACTTGGCAAGCTGTAATTATTAATAATGATTTTGTCTTTCATTGTGTGAAAAAAACGTCAGTTTTTATGCGGTTTTTTCTCTTAATATAGTAGCACGACGAGCCTGAAAATAAATAAAAGCTCAGTGATGCTGGTAAATAATATTTCTCTCCAACTTACCATTCCTAATTAGCATTTATTGCATTTGTTTTCATGATTAGTTTACCCTTTTATTTCAATGGAAAACTGATAAGACGAAGCACATTTTCGATATACAAGAAACTGTATTATGTTTCAAATCGGGTACTGAAAAGAGAAAGATATAATGATAAATATTTAACGTCAAGGCCACAAATTTGCAACGTGTTTCTTAGTTTTTCACGTGGTGACCAATGGTATAGAAACGTGATTATAATACCATGGATGTACCAATATTGTTTTTAAACTCGTATCCAAAATATTGTGAATTTATTATAATTTTAAATTACTTCAAGATTATTTCAGTGTACCTTTATTTTTCTGTTCTGAAGTGAAACGCAAAGCTGCACAATGATCTCTCTGCGCTTTGCTCACCATGGGTATCGAAACCCCGTTTCTAGCATTGTAAGTCCGCAGACATGCCGCCGTGCACACTTGGGCGTTATTTTTCTGAATAAGATATTTCTTACTCATACGTGATAAGTTTACTTTTTCTTTACTTTAAATAAACTTTCGCCCTCCAGTAGCTCAGCGGTATATCTGCGGACTTACACGCTAAAATCCGGGTTTCGATACCCGTGGTGGGCAGAGCACAGATAGCCCACTTTGTGGCCCATTGTGTAGTTTTGTGCTTAATTCAAAACAACAACAATTAAATAAAATTTAATATCAGAAAGTGACCGTACTCAAAAGCTGCGTAGCCAGTAGATAATACAAATACAAGATAAATAAAAAGCCATTCATTTAAAAAGATAACTTGGGATCGTAAAAACTACAGAAGAGGTTTTAAACAAAATGCAAAGATTATTTTGGCTATAACAAGAGACTCTAAAAAGGTAAGCAAACTAGCCTGAAAACTGTGTCTACAATATTTTCTCAAACTACAAATCCCATATTTATCTAAAATTGATAATTACTGTAGGAAAGTTCTACGCAGAATTCAAAATACGGATTTCTAACTTGGGAAAATAATGTCAACACTACTTATTTTCAACATAGTTGTAGAGTTGAAAATATAATTTTTGAATTTGATTCGACTTGTTTCTGCACTTTTTTATCGTCCCTATCTCGCTTTTAAATTCATAGTTGTTTTATGTCCATTTATGGAGAATACATTTTAAGCTACATACATACATATTCATTCAGTTGAACAGTTTATTGCTGCATTGGCGTTTTTTCCACCCACTATTATTTAGTAAGCCAGATAATTTTGTTCGATGAGATTTCGTGTAAACACGCGTGTAACACAAGCGTCGAGTACAAAAGAAGCTGCTCACAACAACATCACATATATTATGTAAATCGACTTTCAACGAAATATAATGTACTTTTGAAATTCATCACCGAAATTCACAGCATCCCATATAGCAGCGTGTTCCAAACTTTCTCGGTTCATGGCGCTCTTAGTGTATCAGCATTTGAAAGCGCCAGAAGAGAAAGAAAAATAAAAATCTAACAGTTCCGTTTATTAAGTATTCGTGTCCTAACAACGTAGTAACTTTTAAAGAATATTACACGTAAACTGAAAATAAAAATAATATTTTTTATCTCATATTTAAATAAACGCAATTACTAAGGGGATGTCTACGCCTGTTACTTGGAATCAGATTGGACACCGCTCTCCTCACTTTCTGTTCCACATTGATTTTCGCGCGGTACTTGTTTTTTATCACAGCAATCGCCAAAAACCCAGCTTCTCAGAGATATGATGTCGCAAATAGAATTAGGATTCGCTGAGATTTAGCATTTAGTAACAGATATTCATATTTTATTGATGTACAAAACACAGTTAGTTTCATGCTGCCAAATTTTGTTTTTAAAGTTTTGTCACAAGACAGCACAATAAGGTTTTCTTCTTCCGCAGAGGTAAATACAGATGGGGCTGTAGCCCTAAATGGGTCTTGGATCCATGCAAACTTCTTTGTTTCTCCTGGAAATTAATTTTCAAATCAATCACTGAGCTGTGTTAGGTGCTTCTCAAAAACATATTTTAGTTTGTGAGTCAAATCAACTTTATTAGATGTAACAAATTGCTGCAACAAGGGAAAACAGTCTTTGCCATCATCTTCATTCATTTTTATTCTCCATAGTAATAACACTTTATGAAGGCTGAAACCTTCTCTGTGAGTTTCAGAAGATGCGTGTTGCTTAGTTCCCTGCAGAGAGAGATTCAATATATTCAGATTTTCGAAAAGATCACACAGATATGCTAATTTTGACAAAAAATCAGCATCCAAGAATTTGTAACACATTTGTGTTCATCTTTTTCGAGATAAGAGTAGAGTATCTGTCGTAATTCGAACTCACGAGTCAGTACATTCCCACAGGAGAGCTATTGCGAGCTACAGTAGTACAACAAAAATGTGTGCTTAGATCACACATCCTCAGAAAGGTTTTAAAAACCTCGCCTTCTGTAGCCGATTTTTCTATAAAGTTCTCTACTTTCAACACACTATCCAGGACTAAGTTCAGTGGAGGACTCAGGTGCTTTGACGCAAGGGCTTCCCTGTGGATTATGCAGTGGGTTCACAGTGCATCAAGAGTTTTGCTTCGTATAAATGCCTGCAATCCTGCATAACAGCCTCTTCTAGCAGTAACCTGAATTCCTTCGCTTTCATGTTTTTTTAAATTAGCTTATTGTTGAAGTCTTCGCTAATAGTCCACGACTAATAGTATTGTTGGATAAAAGCAGTCTTCCCGCAGATTCACCGACCATAATGTTCATCATATCCACTGCAGCCAGTAAAATCAATTCCTCTGTAATGATATAAGGTATTTTTTTACATTTTGCGACTTTATCTGCTTGTTTCAAAAATGTACCTTTTTGCTCATTCAATTCTTTTAAATTTCTGGTAAAATAATCACGGGATTTACTAGCCATGTTATGATGATTGGTCTCTAAGTGGCATTTTAGTTTACTTGGAAGCATGCACTCTGGAGCTAAAACTTTTAGATATGATACACATTGCGGACATTCTTCATGACGTCTACCAAAGTTAAACCAAAATCTATATAAATATCGCCATATTTCCGATATTTCTGTTTCTTCACAACTTTTCCACTGGTTTGTGGTTCACCATCCTTTTCTTCACTCCCACACTTCTTATTAATGTTTAAAAAAATTTTCCATTTTTGTGCACAAGGACTAAAAAATCAACAAAATAATTTACTGAACTTCGCTAGACCTCGAAGATACTTGAACATAACAACCTTCAGTTATTCCGATAGCTGACGGACCCGGAGTGTCGACAGATATTTATATACAAAATATAAGAAAGTTCGAGAAGTTACGGGCGTAGCCAAAAGTACAAGTCAACATAAATACATCTCAAACATTCAAGAACGTCATCAAAAGGAATGAAGCAAGATTTAGTGTTAAAATTGTGAACTACCTCGAGTAAGCAGTTCGTACAGTGTCCGACAAATGTCAATACCGTTATGTTTTCCTCGAAAATTTGAAATATTTGACGTTGCCCCTGTGAGTTCGCCGAGGCGCACTGTTTGAAAGCCACTGCCATATAGGAAGTATATCTGTCTAGGTTTTGTTTCAGTCTACCAAGCCGATTATGCTGTAAGCTTGTGAAACAAAAGAATGTAGATAAAAAGAAAATGTAAGCGTCCCCAGTGGCAGAAAAAGTCTAAATTAATCTATTAATTTAAATTATTTCATGGACTTTAAAAACGTTAATTATGTTGCACTCTTGGTGTCACTCAGATTTCAAGTTCTTATCTACTTATATCGCCCATTACAAAGAGTATTTGTTTAAGCATTTCACTCATGAGTTACTCAACAATAACATACAGTAAACCTACACTTTATTTTTAATTTACGTCACATTTTGAAATATGAAAAATAGAGTGATTAATTCCTAACAAGTTAGTGTAAAATATCCTGCTTTAGAAACAAAATTCTGTACCAACATATTTCGTACCTATTCTCCCGCCATTTCAAAGTGAATATTGAGTTTTTCTTGCGTGCAAAGCTTTAAAAAAAAAAACACAAACGATCGGACAAATATCGCGGCTTGCAGTATATGTATGTGGATGTATAAGTTAACAATAAAATATGCATTCGCAATTTCATCAAAGTAGAAAAATCAATAGAATGAATCAACACTCACAAGAGTAGAGAAATATAATCGTTTATTTTGAAAAAACGCACTTAAATAGTCGCAGAAAACCATGAAGCGACAAAGTACAACAGCGAACTCCAGAAATAATGAACTGGCAACGTGACACTTTCCAAGTAATGTGCTATAAATTGCAGATTTTACTTCCCAGTTACTGCGCATTAGTAAAACAATGAATTTTTTTCAATGGTGAAAGAGAAAGACTTAGAGAAGTTCTTCATGTCGTAAAAACAAAGACGCTTGAATTAATTCTGTAACTCCTCTCTGACATGCTCTTTACTGCATCCACGACTACTGTCCGGGTTCCAGTAAAATATTCTGGCCTTTTTTTAAGTAGCGGCTTGAAAACCTATATTCAATAACAATAAGGCTGGAGACACCGTTATGAATACAAGCATTATTTACTCTAATAAAACAAAATGTTTCCAACTAGAAGAAAATGAAACATTTTCGACAAGTATAACAATGTTAAAGTGGCTCTCACCTTTTTGCAACGGTTTAATGGTTTTGGAGTACTAATGTTGACAGGGAAGAATAAGTTAAAACATTTTAGAGGGTGGAATATTAACTTTCAAGAATCACCTTAAAAATAGTCCTACAACCTTCGTAGAAGTTTTTAAGTAACTGTGCATGTATTTTGGCACAGCATAGCTAGCCATTTTTGTTGTAGGCTTTCGTGTTTAAATGACTTCAAAAATAACTTGTCCAGTAGCTACGAGAACATTGATAAAACCTGTCATTCTCTTTCAAAACTTAGAAAAAAGTCCTAAGATATTTTAGTAGGTTCGAATAGAATGCTCATTTGCTACTTTATATATTTGACCGAGCATAAATTTAACCATGCTAAAACGTAAAAAACTCACCTGTACAAACTTATTGTTTCGGTTTGTTTGTTTTTTAATAAGTTTACTTTAAGAAGAAAATACTTACAAATAATTATAACATCACTGATGAAATACTAAATGATGTTTGTATATAAAGTATACTTCTTGCTGTGAGAGCGGTCCAGTGATTAAGATATCGAAATATGCAAATAACATTCTGAAGTTTTCTTCCATTTTGGCCCCCCCTTTCTGCACTTTGTGGCATTGGTTTGATTTGTTTTTAATTTCGCGCAAGCTACACGAGGGCTACCCGCGTTAACCGTCCCTAATTTAGAAATGTAAGACTAGACGAAAGGCAGTTAGTCATCACCACTAATCGCTAACTCTTGGGCTACTCTTTTACCAACGAATAATGGAATTGCCCCTTACATATAACACACCCACGGCTGAAAAGGCGGACATGTTAGGCGTGACGGGGATTCGAACCCGCGACCTTTGGTTTACGAGTTGAGTGTCTTAACCAACTGGCCTTGACGGACCCACTTTGGGGAAAATTAGTGATCAAATCTAACTAATCGGTATTACAAGAAGTGGCGGTTGGTGGTGTTAGCTGGGTGTCTTCCCTATCAGGCCCGGCATGGCCAGGTGGGTGAAGACGTTCGACTCGCAATCTGAGGTTCATGGGTTCAAAAATAAAAAAATATCTGGATTATCATTTGAAAATTAAGTAAGAGTTGTTGTTGTTTTGAATTAAGCACAAAGCTACACAATGGGCTATTTGTGCTCTGCCTACCACGGATATCGAAAACCGGATTTAGCGTTGTAAGTCCGCAGACATACCGCTTAGCCACTGAAGGGGTGCTTAAGTAAGAGAAAAATAAGTATTTAAATTAGTAGATATAAGTTTCGCTAAACTTTTTTCACTTTAAATTCTACAAAGTTTTACACCATCATTTAAGTATTCGCCATCTAGTTTGCTGTTCTTTTGCCTTTATTTTAAACAGCCTGTTTGTCAGGTATTAAATTATGCTAAACTTTCTCGATTTCTCATTTTGTCTTGCCCTTTGAAAGGCCCAATATAAAATATTTGGAAAAGCAAATCGTAAAGAACAAAGTATCATGCACGTGTATTCAAGAGCACTTTCTAGCATCTTACTTAAATCGCTACTTAAACTTGTGTTCATTCGTGTAGTTAAATGAAACTCAGTTCGCGCATACTAGCTCACTTCAAAACCCAGTATTGTTATTGGTTCATTGTAAAGTTGTATTTTTATGTTTGTACGAGTGCAAAAGTGGATTTCGCGTGTCGTTCATTGTTCTATACAAGTACAAAACTACACCGTTTATAAAATTAACTTTAAAGAAAGTTGTTTCAGTAAGAAATAAATGCGCAAGGAAACATATGAAGTTAACTCTTTACGTTTCCATGGTTTATAAATAATGCAGTACCATTACATTTCAATACAAAATCCAACAGGCGCTTAAAAATCGGAAATTAAGTTTGGTTTGAATTTCGCGCAAAGCTATACGAGGACTATCTGCGCTAGCCGTTCCCAATATAGCAGTGTAAGACTAGAGGGAATGAAGCTAGTAATCACCACCCACCGCCAACTTTTGGGGTACTCTTTCACCAACTAATAATGCCCCTACGACTGAAAGGGCGAGTATGTTTGGTGTGACGTTGATGCTTTATAGATTACAAATTGCGCGAAAGAAAATAATTACAGGTTTTAAATTATATACAAATATGAGTTAAAGGCATAAATATTCCCCCAAAAATTACAAACAAACAAATAAAAGTATTACGATAGTTCATTTTTATATTTTTAGTGCTATCATTTCAAAATTTCACTATTTTATAACTATTATACGCTTCTGAACAGATCAATACAGGTGCCCAAAATTGATAGGTTTAAAGTTTAAACATATTTCGTATGTGAGGAACAGGTTCGTCCGCTAGGGAAGTAAAATGCATCTGCAAAAATGTTACTATTTACTACTTAAATATAATTGTCTGTTACTATTACTTTAAGGAATGACGATGTTTCTTCGAAATGTAGACGAAGACTGCCTAGAGGCAATCTATATTAACTGATCGCACAATTGTACGGTAGTGTTTTCCTATCAGTCAGTTAATAGACGTTAAAATTACGTCACATAAAGAAATCTTAACTTTACAGATTGCAATGTCATTACATTACTAAAACATGTGCATACCATGAATCACGAGAAGAATTATTTACTCTGTAGGCAACAAAACATTAAGACGTATGAACTTTAAATCAATAAATGAAAATGTTACTCTTAATATTACTATTATTTACACTTGAAGCAGAACGCTTTCGAGGAACTTGCGGAAGAGCATCTTGCATGTGAAATATTTCCGTGGTTAGTGATATTAGACCTGACATTTTGCGTGTGTTATAATTTAAAAGATAGTTTTTGATTGCTTGTTTGAAATTAAGCACAAAGCTACTCAACGGACTATCTGTGCTCTGCCCACTACAGGCGCTTAGAAAAGAGTTGATTCGATAATGAAGGGGAAAGCTTACTAAGTGAAGTGGAGACAGGACAGTTTATATTTCCAACGTCTTTATACAGTAGTTTTAAAAAGAGATTATTTTATAGCTATTATACGTTTTTAACTATCTCAATACAAGCTTCTACATATCGACAATTAGACCTAACGGTATTAGTGCGTAACATATTTGATACTTTGTTATTACTTCAGAGGAAAGTATAAAAAGAGCTGATACCTTTTATAAGGAAAAGAAAAACATAATAAAAACAGTGCCAAACAAGACAAATTATTTTTATCACACATCACCGACACCGTAATTTTAAAAATTCACTATTTTGTAGCGTCGCATCATCAAGAGATTGGTTTGGTTTTGAATTTCGCGCAAAGCTACTCGAGGGTTATCTGCGCTAGCTGTCCCTAATTGGGGAAGACAGAACTAGAGGGAAGACAGCTAGTCATCATCACTCACTGTCAACTTTTGGGCTACTCTTTTAGCAACGAATAGTGAGATTGACCGTCACATTATAACGCCCTCACAGCATGTTTGGTGGAACGGGGATTTGGACCCGTGACCCTCAGATTACGAATCGAGTATCTTAACCACCTGGCTATGCTGGGCCTATTAAGAAACTGGCCAAGAAAAAAAATCAGTATCTTAGTCTAAGAGGATGATAAAATTCAAAGAGAAGTCATTTAGACAAACACGATGTCTTGCATAGAGACATTTCGCTTACAGTCATTCTAATTTTTACACTTGTTTACATTAAGTATAAAAACAAGAACTCCATATTCTGTTTAGTTGATGTTTTCCATTCATGCCGAACTACATAATACAACAGCAGTGTTTATAGAATTTATCTCCTAATATGTATATATGAAAAAAATCTTTCGGCTTCAACTCCTATAACACTACACGGGTTTCCTTTTTTATTTTTTTAAACATTGTTTCAGTAGTCAAATATATATTGTTCATACATCTAACACGAAATACGATTTACCCTCTGGTGTTATAAAACACTATTTTATTGTTTCTCTTGCACGATTTTTGTTTATAATTAAACATGATTTAATTTTTTTGGGTCAGTCATATCAGATTATAACTCACGAACGTGCATACACCCATAGTGACGTGCAGTTGTACATACATCTTTTAGAGCGCAGCATAATTCCCATTAAGCAATGCGAACGACTTCATCGGTTTGAAAGCATGAATTTGTCAGTTCGATAAAACACAGATGTAATTTTAAGAGTCCAATTGTCAATAAATTTGATAATAAAGAGTAGAAGGAACGGAATACTAAGCCAGGAGTGTCGAATGAGGAAAGATTGTCTCTCCGAATTCTTTGATTGTACTCTAGTACAAGAATTATCTGATAATCACATTACTGGATAGCAACTTCTGTTAGCGGACGAATACTGACCTATGAACACGATTGATGTTCGGGTACAATTTACTAATGTCCAAAGAATGGGGAGGGAAGCTTATCTTGAAATAACCCTCTTCCTTACATCAAGGTAAGGTGATAAAAGCCTTTCCTTAAATGTTGTGCTATTGCTATTATTGCATATTTCTTAACTATAAGATAGTCGATAAATATAAAATTACAAAATATTTTAAGTCCTTGTGGTTACTAATAACAACTTTTATTCTTCAAAATACTGCTTAATCTGAGTAATCGAAGAGTTCATTTCTTTTTTACGTTGTGTTTTGATAATCTACAATATTTCAATCAATCGAAATATGAGATATAATGAGGGGTATTTAGTTGTTTAGCGGTATCAAAAATGTGTTACCATTATTTGAAAACTTTACAGAAGTGTAACAAAAGCACAAATTAATAATTTCAAAATAGAAGTTAGAGAAAAATAAATGCGTTTTGATCACGTGGGTCGACAAATTATAATTCACCTAAAGCTAAAACAAAGAATAGCCTATGGTTAACATAACTGTAAATCATATTGCTATTTTTCTTTTACTTTTCAGTTCATTCAATTGCATGGCTACTAACTACATGTTTACCCGAAACCGCAAAACGTCAATGTGAAATATTTTTAAATCTTATTATTTATTTTAAAAAATGTTAATATTTCAATCAAAATCATTTGAAACTTCTACATGTAAAATACTGAATTAGAGACAAAAGGCAAAAGCGACACGTGAAGAGAATATTTTTTATTTAATTGAGTTCGTTTGTTTTGAACTTCGAGTAAAGCTACACGAGGACTATCTGCACTAGCCGTCCCTAATTTAATAGTGTGAGACTAGAGGGAAGGCAGCTAGTCACCACCACCCATCGCCAACTCTTGGGCTACTCTTTTACTAATGAATAGCGGGATTGACCATAACTTATAACGCCTATACGGCTGAAAGGGCGAGATGTTTGGTGTGATATTTAGTGTTATAAGCCCTCAGACGTACTGGTGAACCAGTTGACGATATTTCATTGGAAATTAATTTGGAATTTGCATTTTTAAAGAAGTGTTAAACTTTCTAGAACCTTATTATGATTTCCTCATCAGAGTTAGAAAAAAATATATAAATCGCACTCTTCTCTTCACTATAAGAAAACCGTAACAAAATTGTTATTGTACTTTAAGTTCCTTAGTTGAAAATAAGACAGTGTATTAATTTAACAAAGTATCTTTCTTCTCAGTGAGACGAGTCAGATCTGAAGCAAATAGGGTTGATGACCATCGAGATCTTACTGGAAACTTGTGTTTACAGACTGAATTAAGAGTTTGATAGAAATTTAAATCCTATGTTTCCCGACTTTCTGTTCAAACAAGCAAAACGTCCAAGGAATAAAACTAACTATAACACTATGTTACTTTATACGTCGTTCTACATTTAACCCACGTTAATCCTATCTTTAAAACATTTAAAAAATAGATTTTTAACAATATTTTTTCTGGAAGTTGACAGTTTATCAACCTGTTATTATAACACTATGCATATTATACTTGAATTGTAAGGTCTGAGCAACAACAGTAAAAAAGAAAAAACTAATCTAACTTCAAAATAAAGACTTCCATATGGGTATATAAAATATCAAGTAACTGCAATGTTTAATCATAAACAAATGCTGAATTCCTGAATCTACAGTTTGTATAGCACTGTACTTCCAGTTTTTAGATATAACCTATTCAAGTGTAGAAAAAACTTCTATGTGTATCACGTGTAATATGTATTTGTGTATATATACACTGCTGGCCAAAATCTTAAGGCCAATGAACATGAAGAAAAAATATGCATTTTGCGTTGTTAGACTCAACCACTTATTTGAATAGAGCTTCAAAAGATGAAAATAAAGAAAAATAAAAATAAAAAACCTTTTTTAGCATTTAATATGGAAATTGTAAACGCTATGAAATTAACTTAAATACTAGCTGGTCAAAAGTTTAAGACCAAACCAAAAAGTAACTGTAAACAGGGTAGGAAATGTCCTACAAGAGGTAGCAGTAGTACATAAGTTTCACGGCCGTCATTGCGAATAACTTCAAATATTCGCTTTGGCATGGTCGATGTAAGCGTTTGCAGAAGGTTGGCTGGAATGTTATTCCAAGTGGTGAAGATGACTTCACTGTTTGGATATGGCGTCCATTTATATAACTTCCCTTGCCATCCACCCCCAAACATTTACAATGGGGTTCAGTTTGGGCGAACACGCTGGATGGTCCAAGAAAATCATGTTATTCGCCATAAAAAAAAGTCCTTTGTCCTGCGGGCATTATGGATTGCAGCGTTATCCTGTTGAAAGATCCAGTCATTTCACCACAAGCGAGGGCCTTTAGTCAATAAGAATGCTCTCTCCAACATGCCAATGTAGCCAGCTGCTGTTCAACGCCCCTGTATAACCTGAAGCTCCATTGTTTTATGGAAGGAGAAAGTACCCCAAATTGTGATGGAACCTCCTCCATTGTGTCGTGTAGAAAATGTCTCCAGTGGAATATCCTTATTGTGCCAGTAACGTTGAAAACCATCTGTACCATCCAGGTTAAATGTTTTCTCATCAAAGAGCAAAACCTTTTTCCACTTTTCTACGTCCCATGTTTGGTGCTTCTCAGCAAAGTTTAACCGAGCTATTTCGTAGTGTAGAAAGAGGCGTTGTCTTTGATACGGTTTTTAAAGTCATTCTCTTGTAGATGCCGTCCTTTTGTTCTTGAGCTGCGTTCTACATCTGCTTCGACGATTGGCTGGTGTCTTGTCGCACAACTCGTCGAATCCTCCTGCTCAACGTCGGCGAAATTTTCTTGGGCCAACTACTTGAAATTTTCATTCCGTAACCCTCAGGATTTTTTAAGAAATTTACAATAGCAGTTTTACTATGCCCAGTCTCACTAGCGATGGCACGTTGAGAGTGACCTTGCTTTTGCAGCTCGACAATTCTGCCACGTTCAAGTTCTGTCAACCTTTTATCCTTTGCCATGTTTTTACCCAATGTAACACAGGAGTGTCAGTGGGAGATGTTGACAACGCTAATGCCTGAACACAAATGACTAACTTTCGTTACGTGTTTACCGATTAACGTTTCGTTTCAGTATGGTATTAAACATTTGACCGGGTAGTATTTAGGCTAATTTCATAGTGTTCACATTTTCCCTATTAAATGCTAAAAGTGTTTTTTTATTTATATTTTCCTTTTTAGAAGCTACACTCAAATAAGTGGTTGAGTCTAACAAGGCAAAATGCATATTTTTTTTTTTATGTTCATTGGCCTTAAGGTTTTGGCCAGCACTTTATGTATGTATACACTCACACTAAAGTGAACGAGTATTATAGAAAATATCAAGGTCCCGTATTGCTGATATGGTTTTTATTGTTTCATATTCATACGCACAGATTGCACGCTCAGGGGAACCCAACCAACAAACTAATTTTGATATTTAAATTAAAACAAAACATCATACCTGGCATGTTTAACCAAACAATTTAGAAACTTAAAGATTATGTTACTTATTAAATCCAACATTTTGCGTGTTGTTTAGAATATTAAAAAGACGTTCCAATCTTAATCCAAAGATCATGGGTTCGAATTCTTGTCGCGCCAAACATGCTCGCCCTTTGCGCCGTGGGGGCGTTGTAATATAGGTCAATTCTACTATTCGTTGGTAAAAGAGTATCCCGAGAGTTGACGATGGGTGGTGATGACTAGCTACCTTCCATCTAGTCTTACACTGCTAAATTAGGGATGGCTGGTGCAGATAGCCCTTATGTAGCTTTGCGTGAAACTCAAAACAAACCGAAATTTTTTTTGTGTAATTTCATAATTTGACTGGTTAACTTCAAGTTATTTGGAATAAAAATGACCAGTTATATATATATTTTAATCTCTCTGTGTTTGGTTTAAAATATAGATACTTATTTATGCAGTTAGTTTTGTCTCTTTTTTTTTTTTGTTCGTTTTTCTAGTTACTTATCTATTACGGCAGTAAAACCATGAATAAATAAATGAAAATTAAATTCGGTATTTATTATAGGAATATAAGCTTGTCCTTCACGAGTGTCGTTTCATATTGCTTACAGAATTATATGGAGAAAAAAGTAATTTCTTTTGATTCTAAAAGACAGACAGGGTGACTTAATTTGTTATTTCTTGGAACAGATTCGTTACTCTGCTCAGCTCTGTTTTTTCATAATGACGAGGAACTCACGAAGAGTAGAAAGGTACCTGAAGGTGACCTGAGAAGGTCGAAGCGTCGTTCTGTACTGTATTTTAATTAAAGTTTTAATACAGTTATGTCTTTTGACGGGTAGGCTTTATAGTTTTTTAGACGAATCTTGTCTGTCTACTATCTTGTCATTTATGGTATTTTTTTATAACATAGCTGACTAGCATGTACGTTTTAATACAATTGTCAAAGATCTGTTTTAATTTGAACTTGCACGTAGTTTTTAAAATTTCTCTGACGATTTTATAAAATATATGTGTACACTTTATAAATTAAAGTACTTTAGAATAAAAACTTGGGCATTCCATTTTGCTTCTAGTCACTTGCCAACTGAAACTTTCAAAGTTTTGATCATGAGGGGACCTTTAACATAAATACCTGAATGAATAATCTTAACAAGGACGATCAAACCTTAATACTTCCATTAATAAACTTTCAAGTGTACGTTTACGTAGCGTTTATAAATTATTTGGGAAAATGATTTTTTATCTCATCTCGTTTCCACAAATCACGATAATTTTATTTTTCGTGTTTCGGTAGAATGCTCCAATTTACCGTGTTGGTTACATTAAGTTATTTGTTGGTTATGTTTACGACAATATGCACTTTGTGCATTCTTACAAACAGAGTATCAAACACGACGTGCTCGAGGTTTGGCGATAGCAACCAATTCAATTACCTTACACTGTGATTTCATTGTAACAACTGCCATACGAGCCAGCTTAGCATCATTTAGTAATAAGTCTATGATGCTAAACAAAGGTTGTTGTTGTTTTGAATTAAGCATAAAGCTATTCAATGAGCTATCTGTACTCTGCCTACCACGGGTATCGAAACCATGTTTTTAGCGTTGTAAGTCCGTAGACATACCGCTGAGCCACTAGAGGGCCCTAAAAAAAGGAGTCATGACGGAAACCGGCGATTTAATGTTATTTTAATAGATCTTGATGAGTGAAGCTTGGCACAATTCCTGAAACGAATAAAACCAAATTAACGAAAGTACGACACGATGAAATCTGCAAAACTTACACTATGGTGGCCCCCCAGTGGCTCAGCGGTATGTCTGCGGACTTGCACGCTAAAATATAGGTTTCGATACCCGTGGTGGGCAGAGCACAGATAACCCATTGTGTAGCTTTGTGCTTAATTCAAAACAGCTACACTATGGTGACACCATACTGGGCATTATACTGTCCTCGTATTTACTCTTCATTGCAGAAATGGAATTTTCAATTTGAGAATTGCAAAGGAAACCATCTTGTCATGACTAAACATTACATCTCGGGGTTTTACTGTGCTGTCAGTTCCACAAAATACTGAAACCAATTATTTCTTATACGTGACTACAGTTCTCCCATTTTTAAGGATAGCGATACTAAAATGTCCATTTTTTTCATTTTTCATGCAGTAATCAATTAATTAATCAATTGAATAATTTTTGATTCAGCTGGTATATCAACTTGATTGAGAAATCTCTGAATAAGTTCTTTCCTCATCTGTCTTGGACCCATGGGATAGCTGAACTTTTTACTTACAAGTTAACTTCTCCCGTTGGCTTTCATGGTCTCAGGCCAGGTCACGGGTCTGGTCCAACAAGCTAGACCTCAAAACCAGTGGCAAACGTCTTCTTTCTTTCTAATCAAGACAACCGAAACCTTTCCAGAATGACTTTTTTTTTCTTTGTTGGGTTGGCATGTAGGAAGCGTTAAATGTATTTAAAGCTTAAGACTCATAGAGAGTAAATAGAGAAACAAAAATATTTATTGTCAATAAAATAAATAAGATATTCGATATTTAATACACTATGAAAGATAAACGTGCAAAACAGCCTGTCATAAAAACTGTTTAAAATTCTTGTTTTTCCTTATCAGATGTTCAAATCTCTTTCGTTCAATCAGTCGTATTTATATGCTTAGTATTACGTCACCGCTATAAAATCAAATAGCGCAGATAGTCCTGGTGTAGCTTTACGCAAAATTCAAAATAAACAAACCGAGAAATCGTAATACATATTTACTTTTTCACTGGTAGTTCTCTCTTGCTTGGAAAAACTCTCACCCGGCTTCATATATATCACACATTGAATTGTTCTAGCGTAAAAACACCATACAATCCAATGTATCCAATGAATATCAAAACACAAATAATATGAAATTTAAATATCTTTCTTATATGTTTTCCTCGCTTTGCCTGGTGTCGCAGACTATCGTTTACAAAATATGTTATATTACGATATGGCCTTATTTACTCAACTTTGTTATTTTTTTGTTGTTGTTGCTTTTTATTACCTACCCTATGTTTGTGCCCTGATGTTGGACATTTGTTTCGTAGCTGCGTTTGTATTTCTTTTGGTACATTTTTTCTCACTTATTTATTTACTTTCTTTTTTCCTTCTCTACATGGCCCAGTATGGCCAGGTGGTTAGGGCCCTCGTCTCATAATCTGAGGGTCGGTAGCGCTTGATATAGTGTACGTGGTGTGGTGAACACATTATTATTTATTTTTCTTTGATATTACTCATAAGTAATTATAATTACAAAAATAAAATTTTCAATAAAGACGGAAAATAAAAGTTTACGAGATGATTAACGGTGAGCTGTCGAATGGTTAACGAATGTAATATTACCGTTAAATAATGTATATACAACCTTTAACTCTTCCCCCTGTCACACCAAACATGCTGGCCCTTTCAGCCATGGGGGCGTTATAATGCGACGGCCAATCTCTATATCTGTTGATAAAAGAGTAGCCCAAGAGTTGGCGGTGAGTGGTGATAACTAGCTGCCTTCCCTCAGCAGATAGCCCTCGTGCTGCTTTGCACGAAACTCAAAAACAAAGAAATCTAACATAGTTAAATCTAATTATATTTCATCTAAGATTTTGATATTCCGTGTAAAATTCATGCTATTCTTTCTTTTTATATTATGTGTTCAAGAAGAAACTTGTAGCTTACTTAACTGTGTATACATATATACACATAATATTTTCTTGCGCATTTATGTTATGAACGTACGTGCTATGCAATCAGAATGCTTACTTTAAGACTTATTTGTTCTTGAAGCACTCAGCCAAAAACTTACAATAAGAAAAAATATCCTTTGAACAATGCATTATTTCACTGTAAAATTCCATAAATAAATAATATTTCTTTGAAGTATTTTCCTTTTTGATGTTATGCAATATTTAGAATGAACACGAAACTGTTGACGTGTGATGTAAGTACATATACTCACACAACATGTTTAAATGCTTACGCAGCAGAAAATAAAAGAGTATTATCAGATATAAAGTTTCAGATCATTTGCTGTAGTTTATTCACTGACAGCTACACAGAACTTATACCAAATGAACTTTAAACTCTGTATATACAGTATCTATATATATTTTACTGTTGTATCTCAAACCTGCAAGTTTTATTTCGTTTTAAAATTGTTTTCTAATTAATTTCCAAATATTCACTGAAAAGTGTGTATGTTCTTTAGGACGTTTGTAAAAAAAAATACATTTACACCATTAGATAATAGAGAATTGATTTAAGTTTCATCAAAACACTAAAAAGAGAATGTTTTGCGGTTAGGCTTAGGTATATTACCAATACATCAAAAATCCTTCATCGATTAATGTTTTAAAAAAAATAAATTTAGATTACAGCAAATACCCTAGCATACACCGTCAAACGTTTTTATCAGATTATTTTCAAAAGCACTGATGCAAGTTACATACAAAAGACCACATTTATAACTAGCTGGAGAACCCGTACCCTGGACAGGTTTTATGTAAATTCTTGATTAATGAAGGGTTATCTCAGAATGTACGGCTCGGCATGGCCAGGTGGTTAAGGCACTCGACTCGTAATCCGAGGCTCGCGAGTTCGAATACCCGTCACACCCTTTCAGCCGTGGGGGCGTTATGTGATGGTCAATCCCACTATTCGTTGGTAAAAGAGTAGCCCAAGAGTTGGCGGTGGGTGGTGATGACTAGCTGTCTTCCCTCTAGTCTTACACTACTAAATTAGGGACGGCCAGCATAGATTGCCCTCGAGTAGCTATGCGCGAAATTCAAAGTATAGCAAACCTTAAGACGTGA
Organism: Carcinoscorpius rotundicauda; assembly: GCA_011833715.1. NCBI lineage: Eukaryota > Metazoa > Arthropoda > Merostomata > Xiphosura > Limulidae > Carcinoscorpius > Carcinoscorpius rotundicauda. Next base: position 59,331,067 of record CM022395.1, read on the forward strand.
AAAGTTGCTTCCCTTATAAATAATTGTAAAAAAAACGTAAAGACCCATAAAAACTGCGAAACACAAAATGTGAAACTGCAAATTTGCACGTGTCTCTGCATGAACTCAACAAATCTCCATACCAATTTTGGTAAAGGGCCACTTAAGGGAGGCAAATATTAGTAAAAAAAACGCAATAAAATTGCTATAAAAACGGTAAAACGCAAATTACAAGATTGAAAATGTGTATGTATTCCTGTATGGGCTTAATAAACTTTGATACCAATTTTGATGAAGATCTCATCCAAACCCTGCGAATTAGTGACATGAACATAAACAGACAACACTATTATATTTATACGGATTCACCGCTAATCGTTTTCCTACCAGGATATTCCCAATAGAGTGACGACCGAGGCTTTTTAATGTGTTGCATGTCATCCCGAGTTGACGAGCAGTAATACAAAAAGAAAGAGGCCTTTAATTAATGGCGTTTGACACTCAAGGTGTATGGTAAAGATGTTGTTATATCCTTTCTAATGGAAACTCGTATATGGCCAGTAAAAAAAGGTTTGTTGAAACTTTTCATCAATCTTACCGTGAAGTAATGAGACACAATAAAGATAAAATCAACAGGTTGAAGCCTAACCAGTTTGATTTGACTTAATTTAAACGTCGTTAAGAATTTCTTAACCTTGTCCTCTCCATGAACGAGTGGACTTAACTGAATGATAATAAACAACACTTTTAGGAACTAATGTGTTTTTATCAGTCAGTACTTCGTTTTTTTTATTTTCCTTTAGTAAAACAGACATCAACTAGCATATTGCAAGTGCACTGTGTACGTGGCATGAGAAAATATGTACGTGATTCATATTGAAATACAGCATTGCGTAAGAAACGCAAACACTCTAAAATAAACGTAACCGCTTGCTTGTTTATTTGAATACGCACTTTCGGTTTTTTTAGAGGGTTTTGGTAAGACGTCTGCCGAATGACTTGAAGTGCAGTCGCTACGCGTCATTTAAGGATTCAGTTTCCAGTATTCATGATCTTCAAAGAAGAAGCATACACACATACAACATTTTTGTGTCAAGGAAAGTTTAGAAGTACAGCAGTTTTGAAGTGCAAAGAAGAAATTTAAACGCAGATGCGCATGTGCGTTTAAAGTAAAAAACGTGTGAATGTTCTGTAAGTGATATTTCAACCAACATCAAATTAATGTGTCATAATTTTAAATTACGTTTTTTATAACCATAGTCCACTTTCACATTGTATTTTATGACAATAAATCCAAGCGTTACGTGTTATTATTACATAGGATAAAAATATCTAACTTATTTATTGCAGACGCTAGCATAAGATTGAAACTGGGTCAGAAGTATACAGGCAAATAGTATGAAGTACTATTTTATATAAACTGGATGATAAATGTTCACTTAATCCTTCGGTATTTGTTTAAAATGTTGTTAAAACATTTAAGAAGTTTAACGAAATGAAACTTTCAGTTTTTTGACGAATGGGGATTTTGCAATGGTCGTTATAGACACCTTAAACACTCGTGACAACACTAACTGGACCCACGGGGTGATCTTCGAAAATCGTTTTAATATAACGTTTTCCGCCTCTGTATTCATGTCTTTCTGCTATTCAAGTAAATTATGTGGTACTAAAATCATCCTTTGTAAATATTCAAATAAGTAACAGGTAGTTGTGTAATCTACGTGGTAAAAAATGAAATAAATAATAATTACTGGGTCTGATGAACAGCCGATAACTTAGAATTGATCCTTAACTGACTGATAATAGATAACAAAATTAAATGAAATTCCAAAACTCAAAGTTGGTTCATATCGAGATACCTTCGGTTTCAGGTTTCACTTGAAAAGCAGTTCATGCATAAGAATAAATAGAACCATCTTGTTTCTTACATCTGAAGAACACTTCTAGTACAATTAACATAGAACCAAGTTACGTGTGGCATTTGGAAAATTTGTTTGTTTCTTTGTTTGTTTTGAATTTCGCGCAAACCTACACGAGGGCTATCTGCGTTAACCGTCCCTAATTTAACAATGTAAGACTAGAGAAAAGGTAGCTAATCATTACCATCCACCGCCAACTGTTGGAATACTCTTTTACCAACGAATAATGAAATTGACCATCACCTTATAACGCGCCCACAGCTGAAAGAGCAAACATGATGCGACGGAGATTCGAACCTACACCCAAACCACCTGGTCATGCCGGGCCCACATCTGGAAATACCCTGCATCATATATCGCATAGAACCATCTTATGTGTAACATCTGGAAATTATTGCTCGTATATGCGAGAGAAAATATAGTGTGTTTCATCTGAAATGTAATTCTGATTTTCGCTAAGATGAACCTTGTGCAGTTAAAGGGAGTTCGACTCACAATCTGAGGGTCGCGTTTTCGAATCTCGTCGTCGAAGATGTTCAGCATTTCAGTCGTTGGGGCATCATAATCTAATGATCAATTCCACTTTTCCTTGGTAGAAAGCGTTGTCGAAGAGTAGGCTGTAGATTGTGTTTACCAATCGGTCCTCCAATATATCAGTTCTAGGTTACAGACGGTTAGCGTAAATAGCTCTCGTCTAGTTTTGCACGAAATTCAACAAACAAACAAACAAACACCGTGTGTTGCACTTGAATGTGCAGGATCCACGTGGTAGATGTAGCTTTTCGACTGATAACACAAATATTGTTTTTATATAACTATAAAAATGCGGGTTATTCGCATTAAGTTAAATTTGAATATGCAAAAACTATACATCAAAACCTAAAGGATATATTACCTTCCTTAATACAACTTATAAAACACTAGGTGAATAGGAGGTATTTTGGTTTATGTGCATATGGACATTTTTTTAATTTTAAACGATTATTTGATTGAAATATCTTGAGGGAAACACCATATTTATTCCTTAATATGATAGCAGATTAATTTAAATTAGACGATGAAAATTAAGGGCGTCTTATATATATGACAAAATTAAGAAAAACAAAAAATAGCTCAAGAAATACAAAGTAGTAACGATTATGCGCCACCTGGAGAAAGTTACCATAAACCTTGGATTTCGAAAACAACGATGGGGGCACACCACCCATGAGAATTAACTTCTATTGACAATTCCTGCTTGTGGAATTAATTACAATAACAAAACGATTATTAAACCAGAAACAAGTTGTAAGGTAACTTTTATAGTTTTACTTCAGTAAAACAGCCAATGTTTTTAAATAAATTCTTATAAAAGATAAAGTACAAAAAAGATTATGTTCCTAGTGTCGTTAATGTAAAATGCTTTATACTTCAAAATTACTGGACGGAAATTCTTCATACATTTCATTGCTTCACAACGCATTATAAAATATATTTTGAATACACTCAATTTTGAGGCTTAGCGCATTATTGCGCATCATATTTGATTTACATGAAGTAAAAACCTTCAAGTATTTGAAAGAGGTAAACAAGTAATAAAATAAGACAATTCAAAGACAATGTTTCAAGTTATCAAAATCTAATTTCATCATTTTCTTGGATACTCTATAGACAAAATAAATTTCAAGCCTCTCATCATATTCTTATCATGTAGTATAATGTAGATGGGGTATTTCAAATGTATTATTGGGTTTTGTTCGAATATCAAAGATTAATGCGACCAAATGCTGCACAACGCTCATTAGATATGCTTCGCGTGACTTACTCTAACAGTGAAATCATGAAAGATTTTCCTCACTTTCCTGAGTATTGCTTTCCAAACACATCAAGCAGAAAGTGAAAGAAAAGAGGTTATTAGCATAACTACTTCCGAAGCACACGTGCTCTGAATACTTACAGTGTCGCCCTCTCACTTGCGCTCATTAAACGTCAATGAGCGTAGCAAAGCCGTATTACGATAACATAGCGATTTATTTCTACATCTGGAGTATTCACTTCTCGCTATCTGTTGCACGGAATTCGCAGACAACACGTTCATACACTAGCGACTGACTCTTCTACGAACCATTTGACCAGGAGTGGAATTTCGAAATTCGGTTACAGGAAGCTTAAAGAGGGAGTTTCAAAAGTATGCTTTATATATAAACATAATTTGTAGCACGTACTCTGTAATGTGAGATTCATAACTGCCCCAAAATATATATATATTTTTAAACGAAGTTACCTTTATAAGTTTATAAATATGTATTTGTTTTCTATTTGATCTGATGACAAATAAGAACATGCGATACAACTGAACAAAGATTAGTAACTAAAATAAAGAACAATTGTACGCCTACAGCAAGAAAAAATGAATGAACCATAATTTGTTTTCTTACTTCAAAATATTCAACATTGTACAGATAGATAGGTAACTCACTATACGTTTTACCTGTTGTCAGTAAAGCAATCATTCTTCTTCCCTCCCCCTTGTATTTCACTTGTCACTATGTTCACATATGAATCTGTGACGTACATATAAAACTGATCACCAGTTTGAATCCAAGATACAAGTTTTGCGCAAAATTAAGCATATAAATAAAAACTTTGTTACTCTTGAATGTGCAGAAGCCACGTTGTAGATGTATGAGCACAAGGTATCAACACAATAACGTTCAAGGAAGACTGCAAAATAAATGTGTGTTTTTGTTTATATGTTATGTTTAAACTCAGTATTATAATATTAGGAAAATAAAATTCTTTAATTATCGATCAATCAATACTTAATCTATCGATCTGGCTTGATATTACCAAATTTTGTTTATTTGTTATTATCTTATCAACAGACGCTCCTAAAGATGCGGTAGAATACCCAAGTTTCTTTCAAGAAATTGATTCCTAATTATCGCCACAACATTTTTCATTGAATCAAAATTGAGGCTTTCAGTGAATATTTCATGGATTTTATATACAACGTAAAATAGTTAAGACATTCATAGCTTTCATTCACGCTTTAAGAAATTCATAGATTTTTATACATATCTCAAAATAGTTAAAGCATTCCTAGAATTTTGCACACGACTAAAAATAGTTAAAGTTTTCATAGTTTATTTATTTTCTGAATTTCGCACAAAGCTACTCGAGGACTATCTGTGCTAGCCGTCCCTAATTTAGCAATGTAAGACTAGAGGGAAGGCAGCTAGTCATCACCACCCACCGCCAACTGTTGGAATACTCTTTTACCAACGAATAATGAAATTGACCATCACATTATAACGCCCTCACGGCTAAAATGGCGGGCATGTTTGGCGCCCTTCCAAGCATGTGGTCAGCTTCCGGTCAGTTAGCTCTTTCTTTGTGAACCTGACGATGACCGAAGAAGGTCGAAACGTTGTTCGCTCTTCTATTTAAAATATTTTCTCAACCCAAACGAGACGTTTTTGCATACAAAATTTCTGGTCTACAGTTTTTGAAACGTATATCAGATGGCCACGCCCGGAATATATATAATATATATAAATATATGTTCATATAAAGGGAGAACTTTACTGGGAAATTCGAAAAATAACAAGAGCAGGTGCGTTCTCGTTAATTCTAGACAACACAATAACTTAATCGACACGGCCTATATTCCTTACAGTCTGATTCGTCTCCAACATTACCTCAAGAGAATAACTTTTAGTTACCCTAGTAGCCCAGAGTCACCTTTCTATGATCCTTCTGGAGTTCCCATGAAACCTGTTGCAAGGCTAATAATTACGCGACAAAGGATTTATGAAAAACCATGCGTTGTAACTTCGAGTCCTGAATCAAGCACATACGAGACTAATACCAAAACTGAATATGAACAGGGTAAATTGAAGTATTGAGCTGTTAGGTAGAAACGATTCTATTTCTATATGTGTGTTTTTCACGTTTTTTAAATATTTATTGTTAACTTAGAGAAAAAACTGTTTTTCGGTAATTATTAAAGTAAATTATTTCCATTTTTTGAAATACAAGTATATATATGTGTGTGTGTGTGATTTGATAAAACGCAACAAACAGTAGGTGTGTAATATTTTGCAGTACTTATTTATGACTAAAGTTTACAGTTTCTCTGTCTAACTATCAACGTTCTTTTTCTAGAAAATACACAGGGGAGCATTTTGTTAACGATTTTTCAAATAGATTAGTTACCGTGTAATATATAGAGTTACATACTAGGTCTTATCTTGAAGAATATTTCTAATCACTCTTACTTTCTCTACATTTGTCTTTACCACAGAGGTAATACTCTGGTTTAATAGTCCAGAACATAGTCCCGCGTCTTTAGGATTCAGGCGTTCCTGGTCTTCTGTTGGGAACATAAAAGTGAGTTAAAAAGAGTTCCAACTCTTTCAAAACCTTAGTTTAACCACTGTTTTAATCCAAACGTTCTCAAACCACTACTGAAAATGCTTTGAGAGTAGTTGCTCAACACAAACATACGTTTTGTCATTCGATAAAAAGAATAACTTGAACCAAGTGCCAGTTCCCTTTACAAGTTTGGGTTGGACTCGAAGATTAGTCATTTCAACATTTTCTTTTACGTCATTAATACTGGTGTGAGCTCTAAAGCTGTTGGTAAATGTCAACGTATTATATTTTTTACTGAAAGTTACAACTTTAGGATTTTAATGTTACTATTCTATTTGTTATTGAATAACAGATTGTCTTTTATTGTCTCACAATAACTTCAGGAGAAACAATAAACAAAATCCTACAAAATAGTATTTACTCCTATCGCATTTTATGTACCGGCGAAAATGAAGCGAGTGTTGCGTTGTTGAAAGTTCGTGATGAACAGAGTTGCGCATTGTTGAATGCTTGCTTAAGACAATAAACCACATATTGCATTGTTGAATGCTTGCTTAAGAAAATAAACTACATGTTGCATTGTTGAATGCGTGGTTGAAAATGAACCGAGTGTCGCATTGTTGAATGTGTACTTGAAAGTGAACCGAGTGTTGTTTATTCCATTGTTGCATATTTGCATAAGAAAACGTGTAACTAATATTTCTGATACAGTGGCTAGTTTTTCCACCTTTTTATTTTTAGCTTGTAAGATTTGTATATATATTTTTACAACCAAGATTTTGTAATTATATTTTCGTATTAATAAAGCATTTTTTAGATAAAATAACACAGATTGTAGTTTTTAAAGAATTTTGACCTTTGAAATTTATATTGTTTCATTTGTTGTTAAGGTAGTAAAAGATTTTGTAGATCTTGTATACACAATAAAAATGTTGTTCAGCATACTTAAAGTGCACCATTATTATTCTACTGATTGTACGTAAAAGCACTACAGTGTTCCCTCGCGTATCGCGTTAGATGCGTTCCAAAACCCCCCGCGAAAGGAGATTTTCCGCGAAGTGGAATCACCGATTTTTACATATATATTTATGTGCATTTAGACTTTTAAAACCCTCCCTGTACAACTACTTAACCCTCCCATTACAATACTGTTCATTATTGCTGAAATAATAAGAACAATTATTAAGATATTAAGCCTTAAAATTAAAAATTACATATCTTCAGCAGGTGGTGTTTTTTCGGGGGACACCACTTCCTCTTCTGTGGAAGGTGAATCGGCAATTTCTTCGTCGGTCGTTACAACTTCAGGAACAGTACTTGCCACCGGTACCCTTTCTTTCTTGCTCGGTTGGAAAAACATTGTTATTGGCAGTTGTTTTCTCTGCCTCTTTAGCCTATCGAAAATTATTTGATAAGGAGTCATCAGTTCTATTTTATTGCAAAATTGTACTGATCGAACCATATCGTTGTCCCATTCCTGTGAGCACTCCTTGACTTCGTTAATTAGTTTCATTAGTTTACCTAACCGCTCTAACGACCATCCACTTTGCTCGATTGTTTCCTCGGCTTCTTTCGGTGTTTCCTCTTCGTCGTCTTCCTCGGCAGCAAACTTCGTCAGTGCTTCTAAGTCTTGGTCGGCGAGTGGTTCGGATTCTAAGTCAATCAGTTCATCTACGTCTTCCTTCGTCATATTGGCAAATCCTTCACCTTTGATTAACAAAGCTAATTGCACAGCTTTTTGAACAGCCGAGTGTAGGATTTCTTCAGGCGTGAATCCCTTGTCGTCATGCACAACCTCAGGCCACAACTTCTTCCAGCTTGCATTAACGGTGCAGGGCTTCATCTCTTGCAATGCCTTGTGAACATTTTGAAGACATGTAGCAATGGTGAAAGACTTTCAGTACTCCTTCAGGTTGAACGTGTCGTTTTCGGCTTCGGTTTCGGTGGCATTATCAACGCTACGTACGAGGTTGGACATGGTATTTCTCATGTATAAGGCCTTGAAAGCCCTGATAACTCCCTGGTCCATCGGTTGTATAAGGGACGTAGTGCTGGCTGGCAGGAATTCAACCCTAACGCCTTCATACGAAAGATTTCTTGCGTGGTCACCGGCGTTATCCAAAAGAAGAAGGACATTGAATGGCAAGCCCTTCTCTAATAAATAAAGCTTAACTTGAGGAATGAAACTCTAATGGAACCAATCAGAGCTCAGAGGCTTCGTTATCCAGGCAGTAAGAGTGTGCATCCAATGGACCGGTAGCAAGTTCATGTTCTTATTCTTTAAAGCTCTCGGGTTTTTAGACTTGTAAATTAATGTTGGCTTCAACATAAAACCAGCAGCATTACCAGTCATTAAGAAGGTGAACCGGTCTTTATGAGCTTTAAAACCAGGGCCTTTTTTTTCATCTTTAAACAGGAACGTTCGGGAAGGCATCCTCTTCCAAAACAGGCCAGTCTTGTCCATGTTGAATACCTGTTCAGGCCTATATTCCCCTTCAGCGATTATTTCTTTAAAAGTGTTCCGAACGTAAGCTTCACCAGCCTCCTTGTTAGCCGGAGCAGCCTCTCCATGTAACGATACGTTTTTCAGGCCGTATCGTTGCTGAAATTTCTAAAACCAGCCTTTGCTTGCAGAAAAACGGTTTCTTAGGCTGGGAATCACTGGACGTTCCTGGCTGTAGGTTGTCTACGTCTTCTTCATCTTCATCCTTTTCCGCGAAATTATCATACAACATCTTAGCCTTCGTTGTGATAATATTAGTATCCAAGGGAACACCTTTCTTACGGCAATCAGCTATCCATATGGCCAAAGCAGCTTCCATCCCAACGATACTCTTATTACGAGATGTTACAACCCTCTTAGCCGTTGTATTAAAAGTAATAGCAGCAGTCTTCCTAATATTAACTTCGTCCTTCTTGGTGTAGCGAATGGTGGATTCGTTCACTCCGTAATGGCGGGCTATGGACGCATAAGAGTTTCCTTCTTTTACCATATCTAATATCATCACCTTTTCGGCGATGGTCATCATTTTCCGTGACCGTTTAGGCATAGAAGCATCCTTAGAAGTATTAGCACGTTTGGGAGCCATTGCAGGGGCTTTAAACACACACAAAAGTTCAAAGATGCTGCCGTGGTTGAAATCACCAATCACAGGCCAGACATGAAAATTGACAGCACCAATCACAGGCAATCAAAATGGGTAGCTGTCATTGGCCGTCTTTCATTTCTGCACCAATCATAACCCGTCTTGCAGATCGCTACGCCATGAAGCTGATCTCGCGTAGCCTTCGCAGACGCACAATGCGTACATCTATAGCCTTTCCAGTTGGTTCTGTTTGCATTTTTACGCTGTTATAAACTCAAATATATGTTTATATCTCAAAATATACCTTTTTTTTTTCTTTACACTATTTATTATATTTATTTTTAATATTTTAATGGTATTTAATGCTATATTTTAGATTTAATGTTTATTATTTTATATATACACACACACACATATATATATATATGGGGGGGGGGTCGGCCAAGCCCGCGAAGTGGCGAGGGAACACTGTTTATGTAAGAAAGTTACGCATGTGGCGGATGGGTGACATATTGGTCTTGGAGACGATCATTATTATACCCTCGTCAGTCTTTATACGCTGCTATGAAATGACAACATGAATATTATACGATATAGGGAAGCAATCTTGTCTTGCAACCATTATTGTTGCCATGAAACGAACGACCAGCGTTTTAGTTCCGAGATTATTATATACCTCATTAACACACGTTTTCTGGTAGTTTATTGGACTATAAAGTCTGTAGTACCGAATGGATATTTATAAATGCAAAACCCAACAGCAGACATTTACATATCAAATCACGTGCTTAGTCACCTGACGCTTATTTTGTATAACAATAAATGCACTGATACCGCCTACATAACAACAGTAATTGTGCCTTGTAATAGGTATGATAAAGACAGTTCTAATATTCCTTAATTAGTTTGAGGAAACAGCCTTATTTCCTAATTGTTGTGATTTTTTTATAAATATCTCGGCGTGAAATAGTTAGGTTTTTTTTAGTTCTGTTTTTTTATAGATAGACAACTTTCTTGCAACAGCTTCTGTTACCATGGTTTAGTGCTTACAAAATCACTTAATTCTTCATTAGTTATTGCATTTGTTGTCGTGGTTATTGTAGATACTTATTACTACCTAGTTTTATTCTATGTTACAGATGCTAATCTCACGGGTGAGGATCTAGCACTTAAGCCTTTCTGTTAATAAGGAGATACGTTTTCTATTTCCTTCTACCAATAAACTTTATGATATATTTCATCTTAATTTCTTCTCCAACTGTCTTGTCTTTTAATTTAATATAAAGCACTTTAATTTCCATCATCCTTTGTGGTCCCGTGCTCGAACAGATCTGACAGCCATTGTTAGCACGCTGCAGGGGCGTAGATCGTGGGAGGATGGGGGTATACATCCCCCTTTATTTACAAACACCAGATTGAATAACATTTCTCCATCTATGTCAATTTTATCATTTTATAGTTCTATATGTTTGAATATTTGTTCTCTATTTTTAAGATAGCACTGAAGAGCTTTGATGATACGAAGTCTCCCTGCCGAATGACACGCATTATATTTATCTTTGATACTAATTCCTGATCAAGATATATTTGTTCTCTTGCGCCAGTATATGTGCCTTCTAATATATTAAGGTATGTTTCATTTATTCCGGTGTTTCGTAGTTCTTTACTGTAGTCGACAAAGGCAGTGCAAAGGGGAAGGTCGCACTCATTTGTCTTGGTATTTGATTCATTACTTGTAGGTGCTCTGATGTTGATATTCTTGTCCGAAATCTGATTTATCCCTGGACTGATTCTCATCAAGCACTTTTTTTCTATTAATTTTATGAAAGTATTCTCATGAAAATTGTATACCAGTGTGACGGAAAACTAATTCGTTTGTGATTTCTCATTTTATTTCCTTCCTCCTTTCTTGTAAAGTATAACAATCTTGGTTTCCTTCCACTTTTAGTAAATTTGCTTTATTTTCAGAATTTCATTGAAAAGCATAATAAATACTTGTAAGAATTATTTATTCTCGGTTCAAGTTTGCCCATTTTTATTTGTTAATTTTCAGCTACTTCAAGACATTTTCCACTTCTCTAATTCCAGTTGGTGATACCTCTGTATTAGTTACTTACATTATTTTCCTTTATTTCCTGTATTTCCTTTACATTTGTTGCGTATATTTCTAGAAACAATAATCTATTGTTTGTTATGTATCCGTTCTTCTTCCTCATTTAGCTTATTTTTGGTTTCCTTTCGTTTTTATGTTTTCGTAGCTTTATCTTTTTCATCCAGTTTAAGTGCCTCTTCCTAGATGATATTACAGAGTTCTTCACATCTGTCGTCTATTTCCATTTCTATGTTCCTAAGTGCAATAATTCTGTTATTGGGGTTAAATTAAATAGCGCCCTTGTACTCTTTGAGTACTTATGAGCTCATTATTATTGTTTTTAGTATTCGCATTTTATGTCTGCCTAGTTTTCAACATGTGCTGATGTTTACTTGTACCATTCTATGGCCACTTACAACATCGATTGTTGTGATAACATTACAGTTTTTCATGGTACCTCTTTGGTTGTTAGTACGAAATCTGATTGATTTTCAGTTGTGATATTAGGACTCTCTAATGTCAGTTATTATTTTTTGTTTTTATTCTGTTGCTTTCTTGAACAAGGTGATGCATTTCCTTTTTGACGAGTTCCAACATTTTGTTAACGCTTTCATTTCTCTCTCCCATACCGAATCCAACTGTGCATGTAAATGGTTCTCCTGGTTCTTTCAGTCAGAGTTTAACACTGAAGTCTCCCATCACAATCTTGTATCCTGTGTTTCAGTACTTCATTCACTTCTTTGTTTATTAACTTTATTTTCTCATTATCGTGGTTCTGTGTTGGTGTGCAGATCTAAGCTAATATTTTGGTTTATTCTTCTTGAAAATTAAAATTAAAATAGGTAACTGTTTAAATATTTGTCAAATCCTTCAGTTCATTATTTTACTTTTGGATGAATTAGGAAACCTAATCCTATAACATTTGAATCTTCCTCTGTTTTTCTCACGTCACATAATCAGATCTCTTGTTCGGTTTGGATGACTTCTTCTCCCCTTTGTTTTCTTTTGCTGAGACCGCTGGTACCTGAGTTGAAATAATTTAATTTTTCAGGTAAATTGTTTATGCCCTCATATGTTATGAGCATTCTGATATTATGTGTGCAAATATTTATGTTAATTTTGATTTTGCCTGTCTTCCTTCTGTTGGTCCATTAACTACCTATATGGTTTAATCTTGAAACGTCTAAGATATTTTTCCTCCATATGGTCTTGAACGTTATAACCTTCCACCGTATTCAGGACCAGTGTTTGCTACCACTGACGCTCTGTCAAGGCGTATTGTTTGTGGGTATTTTTGTTGGTGTTTTTTTTTCCTTTAGTCTTCTATCTAACTCACAGTGGGAGTTCAAGGTTATTGGACACCAGTGGTATACTCATAACAGTCCCATCTTCGGGCCTGTTGAGGTATTTTTAAGAATAAATAAACCACATGATTATCTTGCCTCGCCCTATGCGACCACCACCAGTTGTACCACGGTGGCTTATTGGTTATTTACAGTAAGCCTATATATCTGGAGCCCATGTATGATTTCGAATTAAGTTGTTCATCTTAAGGAATAAAAGTGGCGATTTTCCCAGTTTATCAAATTCATAAAGTTGATATATAATTTTTACCACGCATGGAGGTCATCAGCAATCAACAATCATTGAACTGGAAATATTATTCGTTAATAGTTGAATACTCAAATAATTCATTCCATACCATAATTCAACATTTCAGCACAAAATTAATGGGAGATAAATAAGTGTCTTGGCTAACATTTAACTTGGATTTGAAAAACAGTTGGCCAATTCTACAAAAATGTGTATAATCTGCGAATCTAATTGTGGTACAAGCATTTCACAGAAGTAAGTATGGACAAAAACAGCGTAGCATTAATTGACAACTAAGTTTTGCAACATTTGCTTCACTTTCAACATCAAACCAATTGTGAGGGATTCTGTAGAAGAAAATCAAACAAATAATTTATTTGGGGTATGCCAGTATCAGAATTACTTGAAGCTGTATGTAGATACTCATGAGGTTTATCTAGACTTTTACACTTGAATAGAACAGCTACATTCAGCAACGTGAGGTGCGTTGAGAAGGTAATTTGTGGTTTTATCAACGAGAATGAGTAAAAACTTTTCATGCAGTTCATTCATTTGAACAATTAAAAGTCCTTAAAAACCTAACTTGTTGTGGAAAGAATAATCCTTTTCTAAAAATTCTTGGCTAATAGTATTTATATTTTTTTTATAAATCTTCAGTCAAGGATGTGAAATATTTCAAACAATCCGTTACCTTTCTTTCATTAATTGTCCACATCCTTAACGTAAATCATAACTCATAACCATCTTATGAAACATCTTGATTTAGTTTGTTCAAGTAGTGATTATGTTATTTATAAATATATCTCCTCAGGTTTGTTATTTCTCTTAAGATACAGAGATGTCACCGAAAAAACCTAAAACATTCCTTATTTTGGTGTCACTGTACATGATCTTAATATGTCTGAATTAGTATTAAACCAATAAACTCATCGGTAATTTATGGCTCAAAAGTAACAAGAAACATAAAATTCAAACGATGTAACAAATCGTCCAAGACAAGATGAGCACTGCAACCTAAACCCGACATGGCCAGGTGGTTAAGGCACTAGACTCGTAATCTGAGAGTCCCGGAGTCCAATCCCCTTCACACCAAACATGCTCGCCCTTTCAGCCGTGGGGGCGTTATAATGTTTCGGTCAATCCCACTATTCGTTGGTAAAATAGTAGCCCCAGAGTTGGCAGTGGACAGTGATAACTGGCTGCCTTTCCTCTAGACTTACACTGCTAATTTAGGAACGGCTAGCGCAGATAGCCCTCGTGTAGCTTTGTGCACAATTAAAAAAAACACAAACAAACTGCAACATAAGTTATTATTGTTCTCATCAGGCCAGCTTAGTTAACGGTGGAGAATGACGCCCAACGTAAACTTCATACAACATAGATGTAGAGGTTTCACTAGTTAAGCTCTATTTTCAGATGAAATAGATTTTTCTATCTAATATGAACTCAGTTGGCTTCGTACAAAACCTACACAGTTGAAAAGTCAAGGGAAAATTAGTAACAGAGCAGTTACACGAGTTTCAAACAATATTTCGGAATAAAAGTACATAAGGACAGCAAAGTAATGCAGCAGACACATATCAAAGTTATGGATTAAGACTTAACCAGTATGTCTTCATTGGGAATAGCATAAACAACTTCTTCAAGTTCTTGAGATAAGTGTTGGTTAAACGGATATGCCATAGAAACAATTCGTGTACGCGTAACTCGTGTCTCTTTTGCGGACAGAGGCCCTGCTTGGTTGAGTAGAATACTGCTGTCTGAGGCATGTGAACATCTTTTCCCAGTTACTTTGGTTTGGTAGATTCACTCTTGTTACAAAACATCACACTTCGTCTACCTTGACGGCGAAATATGACTTACTGCGTGTATCTCTTTCTGCATGAACTTTGGCGAAAACAGCACAATTGTTTTTGGCTATAAAACAACCAACAGTGCCGTTCTCAGTGCCTTTCTATTACTTATCATGCCAAGCAATGTCAAAATATTACACCGCGACTGTACGTCATTTGCAGTTGTCACATTTCTTGGTGATTTGTATATTAAAAATCATTTTAATATAACGTTTTAACACTCTGTAATTGGAAAGCTTTTATTATTTTCTTTACAACTTGAAAATTTTCTAAAGTTCACAATAATCCGAATTAAATACCTTGTGACTGGGGCCCGGCATGGCCAGGTGTGTTAAGGCGTGCGACTCGTAATTTGAGGGTCGCGGGTTCGCATCCCCATCGCATTATAATGTGATGGTCAATCCCTCCATTCGTTGGTAAAAGAGTAGCCCAAGAGTTGGCGGTGGGTGGGGATGACTAGCTGCCTTCCCTCTAGTCTTACTCTGCTAAATTAGGAACAGCTAACGCAGATAGCCATTTAGTAGCTTTGGGCATAAATCAAAAACAAATTCTTGTGGGTGACCACAAGCGTTTTTATAGCTTGTACCCTTCAACCCCTATGTTTTACTGTTTTACCCTCGAGCTTGTATATCTTATTTTCTATTCTACAACTGAGGTGTCCTTTGTCGGGGTTATGACCTTGAAAATAAATCTGATGTGGATGTTATAATAAATAACACAAAAATTCTAACTTACAAACAATTTATTTTGTAGCATATTATTACAGTATTCATTGATATCTCACGGGAAGTTTGGTATAAGCTTTAACACTCACTGTGTATTTAAAAGTAATTCAATATACTATTACATACTGAATCATAGTATATAATTAACTATAGACTATCCATAGTTAGTGGTCGCTAAATTGAACTGTTTAAGTGCTCATAATGCAGCGATCAGGTCAGTATAGCACTAACTTAGATTGTAAGGCCTTTCAGTTGAAGAACATACATGCGCACATTAGATAGAGCTAATCAAAACTTGTAACATAGTCCCGAAAAGTCCACTTTATAAATTAATATAAATCACTCTTATACAAGTAAGGCTGTTGTTGTTTTGAATTAAGCACAAAGCTACACAATGGGCTATTTGTGCTCTGCCCACCACGGGTATCGAAACCCGGATTTTAGCGTGTAAGTGCGCAGACATACCGCTGAGCCACTGGGGGGCATACAAGTAAGGCAACTGATAAATAGTCATGAGCAATAGGCAGGTATAAGTCATGGTAAGGGGAACAACTTTTATAACATGCAGAATAATACTAATAATGCTACGTATTATATAAACCACATCCTACCACTGTTCTTCTGGTGTTTCTGACATTTATTTGAGTGTAACTGATAATAACGCTCGTTCCCACAATGTTAAACTGGTTGACACAATAAAAGTTTAGAGATGACTTATTTGTTTGTTTATTTCTTTTTGAATTTCGCGCAAAGCTACTCGAGGGCTATCTGCGCTATCCGTTCCTAATTTAGCAGTGTAAAACTAGAGAGAAGGCAGCTAGTTATCATCACCCACCGCCAACTCTTGGGCTACTCTTTTACCAACGAATAGTGGGATTGACCGTTACATTATAACGCCCACACGGGTGAAAGGGCGAGCATGTTTGGTATGACAGGGATTCGAACCCGCGACCCTCGGATTACGAGTCGAGCGACTTAACCACCTGGCCATGCTGGGCCGAGACGACTTGAATGGGCAATGAATAAAACGTTACCATAAATGTACAACGTTTCGACAAATTTATATCATCAGACACGAGTAGTTTTAAAGAGACACTTGAATATTTATAGAGTAAAACCTGTCTAAGCCAGAAACTGCAAAATAGGGCGAAACCTGAACAAGCCGGAAATATCAAAATTTTGCAACATTATTTTAAGATTTCTCTCGTAAAACGTCCTCTATATGTGGGAACCTGCTTAACGCAGGCGAAAAACTATTTTTCACCTTCCTCATCTATCAACAAGTAGGATTAAAACCTGAGCAAGGCGGAAACATTGTGTTTGATTAAATATAAATTTGTTATTTAATTAATAATTTCTTTAAACGTTAATAAATTATTGTTTAATTAATAATTTGTTTAATTATTAATAAATTGTCGGACATTTTGTTCAGCAAGTATTGATTAAATTTATTCTGTTTGTTTTTTTCTGCCGTCATTATTTTCGAGAACGTTTGACTACAGTTTTGGTCGCATTTGCTGACGGAAAACTAAAGAAACAATGGGTAATAGGGAAAAGTAAAAATCCGCGCTGTTTCAAAAATTTAAGAAAGAATGGAAAGCGAATAATAAAACGTGGATTACAAGCGCTATATTTGAGGAATTTTTGAACAAATTAAACAAAATAATGGAACAAGAAAAGAGCAATGTTCTACTTTTTCTAGATAATGCAACTTATAACCCAAAAGTTCAACTTTCAAATGTTCGTTTAGTCTTTCTACCTCCATGTATAACATCATTTCTACAGCCACTAGATAATAGAATTATACAGTGTATAAAATTGAAATATAGAAAATTGATGTTTCAGCATATAATTGTAAACATGTAAGACTGTAAGAGGGCACCTGAAATGACCATGAAAATTGACGTGTTAGATGCAATTGCATATTTAAGTCATTCAATCAAAAGCATAATAAAGTGCTTTCAAAACTGTGTATTTATTCTTGATAATGGCGGAGATTGTGGAGAAGTTGTTTGTTATGATGATTTTAGTGAAATCCAAACTTTGATTGAGAAGATTGATGCAGATGATTCTGTGAACGCGGAAAGTTTTGTAAACGTTGACAAGAATGTTTTAACAGCAACTGATGATATTGATTTAAAATCTACAATAGAATTGCAAGATGGTAACACTGTAAGAGATTCAGAAGGTGAACAAAATGGAAAAGATAGTGAGGAAATAGAAATCCCTACCTCATCACAAGTGTTAAGTTATATTAATGCTGTCAAACTGTATGCAAAAATGAAGGGGGAAAATGAACTTCACGAAAAGGCTGTGGAATTGGCGTTCTCTTTTAACCACATGTGAAAGCCCATAAAAAAACGAAACCGTTGAAATTGGACACTTTCTTCAAATAAATTTAATTAATATTTTGTGTACTTATGTATATTTTGAATGTCTATTTTTGTTCTTATACTAATAAACATAACATAAACAGTATAATAACTTTATTCACAAACGTCTTACTTCCCTCGAGGCAAGCAAGTATAATGTTCCGCTCAAAAATTATATATAATTAAGGAAATGCATGTTAACTGTCTTAGCCGGATGACCCCCAGTGGCTCAGCGGTATGTCTGCGGACTTACACGCTAAAATCCGGGTTTCGATACCCGTGGTGGGCAGAGCACAGATAGCCCATTGTGTAGCTTTGTGCTTAATTCTAAACAACAACTTAGCCGGAAAACCTGCTTAAGCCGGAAATTTTACCCGGTCCCGTGCGATTCCGCCTTAGACAGGTTTTACTGTACAATATGGAACAAAGAGGTCACACGAATGAAGATTACTTAACAGCTTAGCAAAGGTATCTTGGTACGCTGAGAGGATTAGGGCGCTCGTCTCGCAATCTACGGGTCGCGGGTTCAGGTATCCATCCCAACAAACATTCTCGCCTTTTTAGCAGTTAGAGTGTTAAAGCAACGGTCAATCCCACAATAATCCAATAGTTAGTGTTAAATCAGAGAAAGCTAGCGCAGTGTAACTTTATGCGAACTTTCAAACAAGCTAAACCAATCTACTCTGAGATGGTAGCTTGGGACAGAACAGTTCTGTTCAATTAAGATACTTTATTTTGTGTTTGTTAATGTTTGGTTCTTTGTTTAAATTAGTGTTTTGTGTGGATAAACTTTGTTTGTTTGTTGTTGTTGTTTTTAGTTGCAATGATAGTAAACATGGGAAGGTTTTTATTATGTTCGAAAATTGTGGTTTTCAATTTTCTTCCGGTTTCTCCGATGTAGCACTTTGTATAACATTAAGTGACTTCAAACACTGAAAATAGTTCTTTCATGAGAAAATTGAAAGATCTTTATCATCATTCCAAATTTAAGCAACTAATGTCAAACGCAACCTGATTCGTGTATGTGTGTTTCTCTATATTGAAGTGAAATGTCTTGTACTGCACAATGCTCATATGCATTGTCAGTCACTTATATTACAGGTCACAGGTATGACTGGCAAATGACTGAGTTGCAAAAAATTGCAACATACCGTTGCTCCACTGGCGGATACCTCCGAAATTTCTTGAACTTTCATACATTAGCTGTAAAAACATACAACTCTCATCCTGTGATCTGTTCAGTCTGTAAGGCATTTTTTCGTCCGAGTACATATGTAGTGAAAGTCAATATATCAGTTGTAAGAACAATATATCAGTTGAAAGTCAATATATCAATTGTAAAGATACATTATCAAGCTAATGCATCAGTATCTTAACCTTGCGCTAAAATAATATAACAGCCAAGAGCTACTAAGTAAAATGGCAAAACATTATACAGCCCTTGGGCTAGTATCTTTGTCTTGCATTAGATTGACTAGAAGAACCTAAGGAACTATACCAACTTCAGTTATTGGTATGACAGCGACACATTTAACAGCCAATATTCCGGTATCCTAGTCATGTAATAAAGTAACTTGTATAAGTATCCTAGTCTTTCACTAAAATAACCTGATAAAGCAGTGTCTTCAGCTGTCTTTATAATAGTAATACATAATAAACAGCCAACCAAAGAACATTCTAGTCTTGTACTCAAATAACCTAATGAACTGGATCTACATCAGACGTCAGTAAACTGCACCATACACTAACTAACCAATGTATAAGTATCCTGCACCATTCACTAACTAACCAATGTATCAGTATCCTACACCATACGCTAACTAACCAATGTATCAGTATCCTACACAATACACTAACTAACCAATGTATCAGTATCCAACACCATACACTAACTAACCAATGTATCAGTATCCTGCACCATACACTAACTAACCAATGTATCAGTATCCTGCACCATACACTAACTAACCAATGTATCAGTATCCTACACCATACACTAACTAACCAATGTATCAGTATCCAACACCATACACTAACTAACCAATGTATCAGTATCCTACACCATACACTAACTAACCAATGTATCAGTATCCTACACCATACACTAACTAACCAATGTGTCAGTATCCTACACCATACACTAACTAACCAATATATCAGTATCCTGCACCATACACTAACTAACCAATGTATCAGTAAACCGCACCATACGCTAACTAACCAATGTATCAGTATCCTACACCATACGCTAACTAACCAATGTATCAGTATCCTAATCCTTCATTTGAATAGTCTAATAATCTATAGCCACTCTAAGAGTTACTACAACAGCAACGCAATAAACAGTCTTTGCACCAGTGTCCTACTTTCGCTATGAGGTTACTTAGTGAAACATTCTTTACAGACGTTAAAACTACCCATCCGCCAAATTTTGACAAAACCATGAGATTAAACTCAAAGATAGAAAACAATTTATCAGATATACTCATAGAGAAAGTAGTCAGAAAAGAAAGTTAACGAAAGGGATAAAAAAGAAAGTGGAAATGAAGTGGTTAAGTTGTAAGAAGATGAAAGTACAGAACTGGAACACGAAATATTTCCAGTTTAGCCTGAGAAATTATCAGTGGCATTTTTTGTATGGTAGTCTAGTCTACGTAACGTTTATTTGGCTCTAAAAGGACAAAATATAATATAATAGTCCATGGGCCAGATGTGGTTACCGTGCACCACCACTCCCATAACAGTATAAGACCGGTATTGTTTTTGTTTCTTAAAGTTTATTTATCAAGAGAAAAGATATTAACAGTCAATATCTTAGGATAAACTATCTCTTTAGACCATGTTTTTATAGGAGGGGTCGTGAAACCGGAGACAGTGATTTGGCATTCTATAAAACAAGGGGTGTCATAGTTTTGGGACCTATTTTTCAATGTTATTTAAATGTGACTGTTAATAATTAATATAACTTGAAAGAGGGAACATTTATTATCTGTCCATATGTGATAACGCGTCACTACAAAGCAGCTTCTATGAGCATACACTCAGGAGCGTAGATCCTGGTGGAATGGGATGTATGGTGCATACAATCATCCCTACTACAGTTTGGTCTGTTAAATTGTTTTATTGCATCACAGGCCTACAAATTGTGTGTTTGTTCTTGTAATTCTCGTGTTCTTACCAACCGAATTACATAATTAGGCCTAGATGTAGGCTTTTTTCAGTAGCCGAAATGTTCATCTTTCATAAAGGCAAGCTTCTAAGCTTTATGATCTAAGTGATAGTTCGTAAGTATCAATCAGTAGTCCTAAGTATACATGCAAGTATCGTGGCAACAAGATTACTCTGTGACTGCATGTTTACAGCTCTCAGGTTCACGTAATCAGAGATTACCAATTTGCAAATTGAACTGTCGTCATAAGTGGTTGCAAAAATTGTCCCTCACCCCATCGGGTGTAAAAAATCTACACCCCTGTATGATATACTACAATATCGTTCATGTCCATTTTCGTTAAAAATCATAATTTCAACTAATAAACATGTATTTAGTGAGCGGGAATTAAAACTTCATTATAATAAACACTATAAATGTAAAGTAAATACATGAATGTCTTCACGTGTTGGTAGCTATATCATAAATATGGGTTGAGAGTTTATGTACTTTCTCACTACACAAAAAGTGCCCATTTCAACAGATTAATAAAAGAAACCATTCGAACAAGAAATCAAAGCTAAATGTCAACGGAAGATCTTCACTGGAATGTATCGTAAATAACAGAAATATTGTATAAGAAGAAATAGACATAATAATAACGTACTGTGAAAATTAAATCACTAATTTAACTGAAATGTAACCAGTATGATATATTGTATATTATATAACATATAATGTTGAAATGTTCATTTTTTTGTTTTGTGCCAAAAATTGTTGCAGGTTGCATGATCCCTCTTATCAACATATGATATAAACAGATGGTTCATCCCAAGATGTCTACTGTTAACATTTTACGTTTTATAACTTATCTCGGTTTTGATTTAGTGATTATTTTGAATTAAGCACAATGGGGTATCTGTGCTTTGCGCACCACTGGTATCGAAGGACGATTTTTAACAGTGAGTCCGCAGACACACCGCTGTACCACTGGGGGGAAGTTTATCCTCCATGAGTCTTCGACTTATTAGTTATGTACGTTACGTATTACGCTTTCAAACAGCCAGAAATTTTAATTTTAATTTAGAAGATTTTTGAGTTTCAATATGTATGAAATTTATTATATCTGCCAATAAGATTGATAAAAACAGTTTTCTTTCTTAACACAAATATATTTTAATATACAATCAATAATAATAGTCATTACAAATACTGATTTATATACAACAGTTTTCCAAACTTACAAACAATACTGCGTCTTCTATCTGGTATGAAACTGTATCTTTTATCGACAATTCACTGAAAGCGAATTAATTCTGTACTGATGGACAGGTATACTTCACTTAACGCGAAACTAGCTATCCCTTTACACGTAAGCTTTGTTTCTTTCCGCTGA
The DNA here is from genome assembly GCA_011833715.1 of Carcinoscorpius rotundicauda. Taxonomy (NCBI): domain Eukaryota; kingdom Metazoa; phylum Arthropoda; class Merostomata; order Xiphosura; family Limulidae; genus Carcinoscorpius; species Carcinoscorpius rotundicauda. The sequence continues at coordinate 59,353,589 of CM022395.1, forward strand.
ATTTATGCGATGCCTTCGCAGAAACACTAACGTTGGAAGTGAATTCACTAAAGTTAACAGTTTATAATATTCGAAATCTGTAAACGTTCCTGGTCAAATATATTTAGCTTCCCGATTATACCTTCCGAGGTTTATAGTACACCAACTGCAGCACACCAACTATATTAAACTGTCTCACCGCGTGTCATGATAGCTACTTTTTATGCTCATTAAGCGAGATTCTTGAACGTACAGCTGGCAATAACACTAGTATTTTACATACATCGTACAACATTGATTCTTACGCTCGAGAACCTTCTATAAGTTTAAGGAACAGGTGGAACTTTCGCAAACATATTTAACAATATACGTTGCATGCATTAAATTGAAACAAACACAGATATTAAAATAAATGTATAACAGTAAACCCAATACAACATTTTTTTCTTGTTGAATGAACTCCAAAGAGCAAAAACAATATCGGTCTTCTACTGTTATGGGGGGGGGTATTGCACAGTCCCATGAATTATTACTTTCTGGCTTAGTCTAGCATGGCCAAGTGGTTAAGGCACTCAACTCGTAATCTGAGGGTCGCGGGTTCGAATCCCGGTCGCACCAAACATGCTTGCCCTTTTAGTCGTTGAAGCGCTTTAAAGTGACAATCAATTCTTTGGTAAAAAAAATAGCCCAAGAGATAGCTGAAGGCGGTGACAACTAGCTGCCTTCCCTTTAATTTTACACTTCTAAATTAAGGACGATTAGCGCAGATAGCTCTCATGTAGCTATGCGCAAAATTAAAAACAAACAAACAAACTTTCTCTCCTCTCAGAGTCAAGTAAATGTTACGCAATACTAGACTACCATACAAAGAACGTTACTGATAATATCTTTGGCTAAGATGGAAAGGATCTGTTTGTCGAGTTCCTTTCCTGTGCTTTAATATTTTTGCAACTTAACTACTTCATTTACACCATTAACTAAAATTGCACACGGTGACCACACCTGGCTTATGGATTACAAAAACTGTGCTTCACGTGTTAATGCAAAGTGTTATAATAAGTTGTTAGGCAAGATGTCTAATAGTGACTTGAAACATGCGATATCGCATACCGTTTCAGTTTTTGTTTCTACTTCCTTAAGTTTAGATTACACGAATTTGAATTCCGCTGTCAAAATATTTGATTTTATTATTATCACTAGAAGTGACAAAAGGCAACTAATTTCTTCCAAACCAGATCGAGTTAGTTATACTCTAGATCTACCAAAGCACTTAAAACGAAGTCCTGGTTCTTAGGGACTTTCCAGGCTTGTCAATCCAGTAAAGCTGATAATGGCTTTGTTATGTCAAGACAGAATTTTGAGAGATGGTATATTGTTAGTGCGACTTTGGCAGCAATTGCTGTTTGTGATTTGGTGTAACTTAGGTAGTGTATTGATAGGATGACACTCTACCAAGTGTAAAAGTAATTGTCATTGAGCAATATGACTCATGAATTAAAAGCCTGGCAGTGAATGCTGATCCGCAATGACGACACTCATCACCTGAATGTTATTAAAGGAAAAACACATTCTTCCAAGCTCCTAGATTTTGTGAAACGTACTATAGCTCCTACCTAAAAATATGAAATTACGTAATCATCATAAACTTTTTTTTTCAGGCCATGCAACAGTAGTTTTATTATTGTGTTTGTTGTTGTTTTTTTATTTCGCGCAAAACTACACGGGACTATCTGTGCAAACTACTCCTATTTCAACTGTGTAAGACTAGATGGGAGACAGCTAATTATCATCACCCATCGCCAAGTCTTGGGCTACAAATAATTGGATTGACCATAATATTATAACGCCCTCACGGCTGAAAGGACGAGCATGTTTGGTGTGACGGGAATTTGAACCCGGAGCAAGTCTTATCGTGTTTATGTATTTATATAATAGCACTATTGTGCAAGTACCCAACTGAATAATTTCTACAATAATATAACTTTGAGGTTTCGTTTATGCATTGAATATATTTTGTTTACTTCACATTATTGCTCACAACGTTTTTTTTTTAAATGTTATTAGCAGTTTTTGCACTTCATGTTCTAAAAGTTAGGTTTAACTAAGTTCATTTTACCTCTACTGTTTGATACGACGAACAACACAAACCTGATCAGGTTGACGTTTTCAAACAATGTTTTAGCGTGATTCTCCTTACTGGCGTTATCAACATATTAAAAAAATAATATTTTAATAAATTAAGATAATAAATCTGAATTGCTTATGTTTCAGTTTTATTGATTACTTGTATTATTAAATACCTCTATTAATTAAAATAATATAAATGAAGGTTTAAATTTTTGTAAAAAAATAATTTTGAATATTAATATGGATTCATTCACCAATTTTTAAGTAACAATTTGCACTATAATTTATTTGACTTGATTTTCTTTCCAGATGTTCATTAAGGTCACAATAATTTGCCCTCCAGTGGCTCAGCGGTATGTCTGCGAACTTGCAACGCTAGAAACCGGGTTTCGATACCCGTGGCGGGCAGAGCACAGATAGCGCAGCTTTGGGCTTAAGCAACAGCCATTTCTCACAAAACTCCAATGTTTTCAAAGTGATTTTGTAAAGTGTTCTGCAGGTGATATTTTTATTTTAATATTGTATTACGTTCTTTCTGTGATTTAAGGAAGCCGTTCCCTAAAATCAACACGTTAATTTTAATGACTTTGTGTTCCAATACATTTAACTACGTAAAAGTTGTGAACTGGCATGTAACACGTAACAAATTTAAAATAAAACAGCTGCGTGTGTGGTTTACTTACTTGTATAAACTGTTCCTGGAACATACTTCTTGGGATCTCCTGAAATATTTATTTGAAATCCGTTGTCTCCTGGTGTTTTAGGAGTGTTGTAACCTAAAGGTTGTCGATTACATTGGCTACGGTATTGTTGAGCTAGTGGTAACGTCGAATGTAGTTCCGGTCGTGGTTTTATCGAATTAATTCTGTGTCCATCGACAAACTGAACAACAACCACAGTAACAGTACACAATAACCATAAGAGTGCCATACTTATATAGGTCGTATGAAGCTACTACTCAAACTTTACAACTGGCGAGAAGTGTTGTCTCTGACACGCCGTATAAAGCCGTTACCTCTTCTTGTCTCTCGGAAGCCTTCCGAAAATCCTGCTACAACAGATATATACTAAAATAGCGGCTGTTCGCGCGCAAGCGTACACCACTTGTCTCCCCACTTTCTCACAGCGTGGAGTATCTGTTAAAAAAACTTGCGGCCACTGGTTGCATCAGTCTATAACAGCCCGAAAAGAACGTTGAAAACCTTAATTATCGGCAGATTGTCAGATAAATGTACGAACACAATGTTCTCAAATTAAAGTTTCTTCACTTGAATCGAAACAAATCTAGTCATCCAATACAATAACCAAGAACAATAAGGTATTACAAATATTTAAATAAACCCATATCTATTATTTCTCCAACCGCAGATATATCTATAACGTATAATAATGTCTAATGGGACAATTTTTCAAGTTTTTTTTTCTTTGGGGTGTGCTCGTAGGTTACGTTTAGAGTATCAAATATGCCGCTTCCACACCACTTAAGTACCATGCAGAATATTTGTACAACAAAGTTTTATGGCGTAAATTTGATTTTTGTCTCAAATTCTGGTAGTTGAGAGTGACCAATTTATTGTGGTGAAAATCTAATTTATGATAACAGTGAATGAAGACTGTTATACTTACATATGGAAGACAGACTTTCTCGTTTCTGTTATACATACGAAATTACGAGATAAGTTATCTGTGCTGGATCTAAGATAGAGTATGAATCCTGAAGTTTAGCAATTCAAGCCCTCTAGATTACCACAGACCCACCGGAGAAAGCATAGCTTCGTAAAGGCGGTTGGCATTAAAACAAATTTTTAGATGCACATCACACATAAGTAATTTTGTATACATATCTTTGTATGTACATTTTTACATTCAAGAGTAAATAGCTATTTTTACAATTATCAACTGCTAAGTTATGTTTTCAAAAGAGCAATTACTTTTCACATATTAACCAAGTAACTCAGAAAACAATATTTGTGAATCATCAGAAATGGAAACAGATTACAAACAGTGTCAATCCATGATAGCTCCTATATACGTACATAGGTTCATAAATATTCTTTATCTCCTTCATAAGTACACAAGTATATACTCCTATATACCTTCACGGATTGTTTACACTCCTACACTCGTGCTCAGGTTATTTAATATTCCTTACACTCTTACTCCCATGCTCAGATTCTTTAATGTTCCTTAAACTCCTACACATATAAACATATTTTAATGTTATTTACTCTCATACATAATACATAGATTCAGTAATGTTCTTCATTCCCCTACACATACGAACATATTTTTAATGTTATTTACTCTCATACATACGTACATAGATTCAGTAATGTTCTTCATACTCCTGAAACGTAAAATCAGGTTTAAAAATCTTTGTTCATATACTAAATATATGGTCAAGTGAAGATTTGCTTAGGAGAAAGGACAACTTGGAGTGGTCAGTAATTGCACAAGAGAAGGTTTGGAATTGGTTTGGTTATTAGGACATTGAATAGGAAGTTCGAAGTGATGAGTTACTTGACTTATGATTATCAGAAAGTGAGCGTTGAAATGGTCAAGCTAAAGAAGTGGCTTTTTTGCTCCAACACCAAGCAGACATTAGAGAGATAGATAAGCTAATACAAAAGATGAAATCTTCAGCCCAGAAGAAAAAGTTGAGTTGCAGAGCTTTAAGAACATGTTATAACTAAACGAACTTCTTTTCATCGTAATGAAAAAAAAACTAAATCGAACCACCAAAAAGAGCTATCGTTGAGAATACCCTTCACATTACAAAGAAGCTTTAGGATCAGAACAGTAGTAATGAACTTAACAGCAAGATTTTGAGGATCATTTGAAGAACATCTCTTCAAACCATCGATGTAAAATATCAATACCTAATATTGTATGTTTAGTGAGGCCAACTTGACGAGACTTGATGAGTTGAAGAAACTTGTAAGATAAAACGGAAGCAATTTCAACACCAGGACCAAATGGAGTTACATACAAAGTCTCTAAGAAACTTGAAAGGCTTATAAAGGTCTTCTGGAGACTATTGGCTGAAAGTTTCTGTTTGTTTGTTTTTCTAAGAGACGTAGTTTCCTTTTCCTGGAGCTAATCTAATGGCTTGTACATTCTTAAATAAGACGATTACGATTCTAGCGCATTAAGTCAGTTCCGTTCAATATCGCTATTGAATGTAGAAGTAATGACAATGTTTTGAATCATACTCAAGGTTATTTCATCATTTCTAACAGTGATTAGCCTGATCAACACATCTGTTCAAAAAGCTGGAAGGCCCGGCATGGCCAAGCGCGTTAAGGAGTGCGACTCGTAATCCGAGGGTCGCGAGTTCGTATCCCCGTCGCGCCAAACAAGCTCGCTCTTTCAGCCGTGAGTGCCTTATAATGTGGCGGTCAATCCCACTATTCGTTGGTGAAAGAGTAGCCCAAGAGTTGGTGGTGGGTGGTGATGACTAGCTGCCTTCCCTTAAAACTTACACTGCAAAATTAGGGACGGCTAGCACAGATAGCCCCCGAGTAGCTTTGTGCGAAATTCAAAAACAAACAAAAAGCTGGAATACTAAGGTTTCCAGAACTTTTAGAACATTCTACTATTATCTGAATAAATACTAATAAAAAATAGTTTAGATCAACGTTGCCAATATTAATGGGCTTGTTCCACTACAATGTTTATTTTGCTATGTAGGGCTCGTGAATATTAAAGAGATGAAGAATTTTATTATGAAATGTTACAAAAACGTCCATATGTGGTTTTCAACCAAGAAATGCGCAATAAAACTGCAAATCCTGTTAGTTTAAAAAGAGGTAGGCTGTGGCATTTCTCCAATCTTGTTTTTACTGGCAACGTAAATTTTAACCATGGCCAGATATGGTGGGAGGACGTTGCAGAAGAGTTGCCACTAGTACAAACATGGATGACCACACCATTTTCAGCAAGAACAATCATCTAGTAAAATCAATCCTGGATAAACTTAAGAAGCTCATGGATTAGATTAGAATAAAGCTTAAAATCAGAAAGTCGAAAAGCCTTGTTTTGGAAAGAAGAAAATTAGTCGATTTCCCTTTTATGTTGTGTAGATTAGTGATTTCATGTATTTATGGGCGACTAATAAAGATTTTAGGACACTGGTACACAGAGGAGTTGAAATACATCAAGAAACCTCTAAAAACAGCGAGACATAATCATGAAAGGCTTAAATAGTTTATTCAGTTTGGTCACAAGTAGACAATGGTGTGTAAAAAAGATAAGTGTGTGACAGATGGCTTGAATTTCCTAATAGTTTCACTTATGTTACCACCTACAGAATTTGTACAAAATAATCGTTACTGGTGAGGTTTATTGTCGAGGAGTTCAATGTGACTGAAGCCAGATCTTTTAAGACCCTGAGAGACTCTAAATACCCAGTGATTAAGAATGCTAGCCAGATGTCTAACCAGGACAAAAACAGTTCGTTCATGCATTAGTCAATACTGAAGTATAGAAATGTGGAGCACCATGGTATATACTGCATAACCAAAAATCGTAGATCTTCTCCAGTGACAAAGATCGACAGAAGTTGATTTTGCAGCAAATTACAGAAGTAAAAGAGGAAGATAAGTTGGCTATAGCTGTGAGACAAGCTAAACAAGGTGTTTAAATAAATGTTGAATAAGCAAAGGAGTCTTGGAACATTTTGTGGAGGATGAAATATTTGCAAAGTTCAGTCCTAATGAAGATCAACTTACAAGCTGTTTCCAATACTTGTTGATATAAACACAAGAAATACTTTTATCATGCATGTGAAAGGAATGGACCCTTAGCAAATATTCTTAGTGCATGCATTCTGTTCTTTCTGACGGCATGTAAACATGGAGGCACAATAACTCCTTAAAAGTGGTTACAAAGACTGTAGTATCAAGAAATTCCTAACAACTGGATTAACGCAATCATCCACAAAAGAATTCTAAAATTCGTACAAAGAAATGGCCAATGCTACCCAGTTTTAAAATGCCACGTTAACTATGGGCTTCACAAATGCGATAAAACAAGTTTTAGGTGAGACAAACATTAAAACAAGCTTTACATTTCTACAGACATTCAAACAAGATGCACATACACCCAGACACCAAAACAAGATCTATATAGATATAGAAGGCAAGACAGTTATTGCATATACATATATCAGAATGAGCTTTACATGCATATAGACATTAAAATAAGACGTATATCCACACTCAGACATTAAAACTAGTTTTATACAAAAATAGCTGTTAAAACAAGTTCTATGTGCACATAGAACAATATGTAAGCAAACAACTATTTGTAAAAATAAGGGATAGCTGTATTATTGGTGGAACATACTGTATGTATCAACAGAACATTGGTCTGTTTTCTTAAATTTATATAAACATTACATCAAATTTTATATAGATATGTATGTTTAAACAAGTTTTACGCACACTCGCATGTTAAAATACGTTTTATATACACATAGATTTAAAACAAAATTTACACAGACAGTAATAAAGGATCTCTTCCTCCATTCAGAGATGAAGTTGTCTTTTCAGTGGTAGTTTGTTAGAAACTAAGCGCAAAGCTGTACAATGGGCTATCTGCATTCTGTTCATCGCGGGTTTCGAAACCCGTTTTTATCGGTAGGAGCTCGCAGACATACCACTGTGCCACTGGGGTGCCGATAGAGGGAGAAATAATAAATTATAATAATAACTTTTTAGAGGTGTTGTACATACCGTTGGTAAGTCCGGAGCTGGTTGTAATCATATATGTTATTTATATTATGGTAACCTATTTCAATCAAAAATTACAAGTGGTCAAAGAGACACACAATTTCCAAGTTATATCATTACTTGTAATGATACATTTATATACACATAAATGGCAATGGTCAAACACATGAATTGTCTCTTTTTCTGACCTTGTTCAAGGCTGAAGACCTTGTTCTTGACCTTCTGATCGATCCCAAGGCTACTGCCATTACTAGTCAGCACTATTTTGTTCAGTACCACCACGACAATTCTGGACTTGAAGGACAGTTTTGTTTCAGGGGCTGTCAAAAAGTCCATCGTAATCGCATCCACAAGGCTACACGAGTCGTAACTCGAACATCTAGGAGCCTTGCACATATAGATAATTGATGTAAGAATGGTAATTTATGCTGACATGCCAAAGAGTAGCAAAACTATATTCACGGTCACCAGAATTGAAAACTTGCTTCTGAAGATTTACTGGGCTTTGGTCTGAAAAAGAGATGCAACAACCGTGAAAGAGGAAGAAGGCTCACACAGCAGACCTATCGATTACACAACAAGACATACTGACTTTAACTATAGGTTTTTTTCTGATGTTGTGGCCAGTGAAAACTCTTTAAGGTTTAATGTATATACAAATATACAAGCTTTGCATACACACAGAGATATTAAAACAAGCCGTGCATACACCTAGACATTTAAACAAGCTTCACACACAAAGAGATAATAAAATCAACTGGATCAGAAAGTCGAAAAGCCTTGTTTTGGAAAGAAGAAAATTAGTCGATTTCCATTTTATGTTGTGTAGATTAGTGATTTCGTGTATTTATGGGCGACTAATAAAGATTTTAGGACTCTGGTACACAGAGGAGTTGAAATACATCAAGAAACCTCTAAAAATAGCGAGACATAATCATATTCAGGCTTTATATACATAGCGACATTAAAATAAACATTATATACATACAAACATTAATATAAACTTTGCGTACAACTAAACATTTAAACAACCTTCATACACATAGACATTAAAATAAACTTTATATACACACACATTAAAATAAACTTTATATACACAGAGACATTAAGATAAACTTAATATACACACACATTAAAATAAACTTTATATGCACACAGACAATAGAATAAACTTTATATATACACAGACATTAAAATAAACTTAGTATACACACGGACATGAAAATAAATTGTGTGTACACCGAAACATTTAAAAAAGCTTCATGCACACAGATACATTAAAACAAGCTTTATACACATAGCAACATTAAAATAAACTTTACATACAGACAAACAATAAATTAAACTTTATATGCACACAGATATTAAATAAGCTTTATATAAATACAGACATTAAAATAAACTTCATACACACACAGACATTAAAATAAACTATACATACATACAGACATTAAAATAAACTTTATATACATACAGACATTAAAATGAACTTTATATAGACATAGACATTAAAATAAACTTTATACACACAGAGACGTTAAAATAAACCTTATATACACACAGACATGAAAATATAGTTTATATACACACAAACATTAATATAAGCTTTATACACACACAGACGTTAGAATAAACTTTATATATATAGCAACAGTAAAATAAACTTTATATACATACAGACATTAAAATGAACTTTATATAGACATAGACATTAAAATAAACTTTATACACACAGAGACGTTAAAATAAACCTTATATACACACAGACATGAAAATATAGTTTATATACACACAAACATTAATATAAGCTTTATACACACAGAGACGTTAGAATAAACTTTATATATATAGCAACAGTAAAATAAACTTTATATACATACAGATATTAAAATGAACTTTATATAGACATAGACATTAAAATAAACTTTATACACACAGAGACGTTAAAATAAACCTTATATACACACAGACATGAAAATATAGTTTATATACACACAAACATTAATATAAGCTTTATACACACACAGACGTTAGAATAAACTTTATATATATAGCAACAGTAAAATAAACTTTATATACATACAGACATTAAAATAAACTTTATATACACACAAACATTAAAATAAATTTTGCGTACACCTAGACATTTCAACAAGCTTTATAAACACAGATACATTAAAACAAGCACATACATACTCTAAAATAAACTTTATATACACAAAAACATTAAAATAAATTTATATACTTAGAAACATTAAAATAAACATTATATACATACAAACATTAAAATAAACTTTGCGCAGACCTAGACATTTAAACAAGCTTCATACATACATATACATTAAAACAAGCTTTATATACACACTGACATTAAAACAAGCTTTATATACACGCAGACATTAAAACAAGCTTTATATACACGCAGACATTAAAACAAGCTTTATATACACGCAGACATTAAAATAAATTTTATATACACACAGACATTAGAATAAACTTTAGATGCACGTAGACGTTCAAACAAGGTCTGTATCAAGTTTAATTAGAACAAACCTTACGTACACAGACTTAAATCGTACTTTACATACACAGAAATAAATCACGCTTTACACGTAGACGTTGTACTATGTTGTATAAGTACAAAGCTACACAGTTGGACTATTAGTTCTGTGACCACCACGAGTAGCGCACCCTGCTCTTTAATGTAATAAGATTTTAGACTCTACACTGATCAACAAGAGAGGGACACATAGCCATTGAAACTAGCATAAATTGCAAAGAGACACACTAAATTTACTTTAAAATCTCTTCAAATACACACATACACATATGTTGATGTGTTTTATCTTCTACACACACACACAGTTATACACGTCCTTTAACTTCCAAAAATTCGTGAGAGTAACAGATGTACGTTAACTTCTATGCACATATAGTAACATGTACTTTAACTTCTGAACATTATTATCGGCATATCAGACATTCACATTGTTGTAGTTTTTGTGGTTAAATATAATAATGTTCTCATAATAAAGACAAATGCTTTAATACACTCTCACATCCACCTACACAATTGTTTTTTCCTCTATATACTGTCAAAATTTATTAGTTCTTATTAATGACAGTGCGCTGTGTGAAAATTAACTTGCAAACTTGTTCAATAGCTATATATTTTTCTTGCGACTAAATACAGTTTTAGCAACATAAGTCCTTACAAAGATATTTGGAGAAATTATTTAAAACGGAAAAATATATTTTGTTAATCAACAAACACCATACCCCCCGCTAGTACAACGGTATGTCTACGGATTTGCAACGCTAAAATCAGGGGTTTAATTCCCCTTGGTGGGCTCAGCAGATAGCCTGATGTGGTTTTGCTATAAGAAAACACATACACTTGAAACATAATGCTGTCATTTATCTCAGAACCTAATAAAGTACACAACTCTGCGTTATTAGTGAGAGTGTTAATACGCGTACCAGCCGTTCTGAGATACATTTTTGCTTTAAGTGGGTTTCTTGTCATCAAGAAAACACCATGTTTATAATCATTTTTAATGATTTAAGTGTTAATAGTTTAACATATCTCCTTCTTTCTATACATTTTGTTTGATCTAATTCACCAAGTATTCTATAGTTAGCATTGTTTTAGGATATCTCTTTCAACCATTTTTCAAACTTTACTTCAAAAATTAATTATTTTTTTCATTTTTCAATTTGTACATCAGTAAATTTCCTGTACAGTTTTATTACCCTAGAAATTACTTAGCTTGTTTCCTTCTCCTTATTTTTATCCAAACTCTTATTTATTTAAATGGCTGAAACATTATTGTTTTTTTTCTTCTCAGCTCCTTCTCTTTTAGCAAACGGATAATTATCGTCTGTCTTCAGAATTTCTATTTCTTTGTCTAATTAATTAGCTATCTGGGCTGTGCCTACCCCGAAGTCTAGCATTATAAGTCGCCAAACTTGCTGTTGTGTCACCGGAAAAAAACCTAGGATTTTAAAATCAAGTGTTTCAAATTAAATGTTCCATGTCTGCACAATACAGAAAGTAACTATTTAAGTAGTTATACCTGCACGTCAAAATGAGATGTCGTACGAAGGTATAGAAAGTGTAGGTAAGGAAATCCAGTTTGGTTTTCAGTGTTAACACGTTTCCCAACAAAAGATTTTTTAATGGAGATTGGACAAATCTTGTTTCTAAGAATTTTTCCATTATACGTTTGCTCTGTCCATTGAGGAGAATCGCAGACACGTTTAACACCTTTTTACAGTGATACTTATAATGGTGACAATCAGAAGTACGTGATAAGAGTACCAGATGGATCTGTAAACCTGATGAAGTGAAAATGCTTTGGTAATGCGCTGTGAATCAACATAAAAGTATTCTAACCTAGAACAGTCTACATCACCTAATCAAGGGTCTTCTGTTTAAATGTACTCTAACCTAGAACTATGTGTATCATCTAATCAATAGTTTATAAAAATTACGAATTTCAAAACATATTTTTCTTATTTTTTAAAAGAAGAATACACATGCCCTACTGATACTAGATGTAGTTCCACGGGAATCCCGAGTTTTCTGTTTCAAGAGTAAATAAAATCAAAATTAAAAGTAATAGGTAATTTTGTATTTTGCTTTTGAAGTTCATATGTTATCCTGTGTAAAAGCCTGCAGAATGCACAACTCTTCTCGTGATTCATGGTCTACGCATGTTTTACTTACGTTATAAATTGCAACGTTAAGCTTCTCTTATGCGACGTCATTTTAGTATCTACTAACTGATTGACAAACAACACACTACTGTGAAATGGGGCAAGCTGTTAAAACAGGTTTTTCTTCCCAGGCGGTCTTCGGCCCTCTTCCTGGGAAATAATGTTGAAAATCATAACCAAAGTGCATTTCCATTCTCTTTTGTCTTACTATTTTTCACTTTATATAAGGCAAAGCAATTATGGAAATTATGTTAAGTGAAATTGCCGTCCATTCTTGGATGCAATAGTTATTCATTTTCTTAAATTATAAAATGGATATTGACTATCATATTCAATCGTCCCCGATGAGACAGTCAAAATAAGTTCACAGATTTAAAACACTAGATACTAGGGATGGATTCCTCGTGATGGACACAGCATGTAACCCATCGTGTCTTTGTTCTAAAAACATATGAAAACCTTATTTACCTGCTCCATCTAACGACAACGAATACTATAATTTGGTTTTTTTTTAACCTATAATTAAGATTTGTAATTAGTCTGTAATTTAGGTTCTTCTTATCACAGATATTATGCTTTTATATATGTGTGTATGTTTGTGTGTACATTTTACTTTCTCCTTAGTTCATGCCCTTGCCTAAACTTTTCAGTCATGCATAAAGTTCAAAGATGATAAAATGTGTTCTAAATATAGCCTTTATGGTTACGTGCTATGAAATACAGGAAGATGTGAACGTGCTTTATTCAATGATATCACAGTAAATTTGACTCATAAAACCGTGTTTAACAGTATTCTATGTTTTGAAGTTTTGTATAACACTGACGTTCGTCTTAACACATTCTTGTTTGTTGTTTTTGATTCTGAGTCATGCCCTAATTCTGGAACAAACTCAGCCTCACTTCCGTCCACGAACTACAACTCTTTCCGTAGTGACGTTCGTTAGAAAACGTTTCCCATTAAGCTCATTTTCCTGAGGGACGATCTGTCTGACATGTCGATACTCGAAACACGAACTCCATCTTGACATGGCTATTCACTGTGTGTGAAGTGTATTCTTGATATAAAAACGTGTTTCGTTATATCACTTTCTATTTAATGTATAGCCTGCAAAAAAGAAACGTTCAAACACGTTTTAAATGAAGGATAAAATTACAATATTTGTTTTAGTAAAAAATTATTATACATTTGTGAGTTAACTACGTAAATAAGTATTTTTCAACTAATGAAATTTGTTCATTTCCTCTTTGTAATGTGATCGTGTTTTACCATTTTATCAAAATATAGTGTGTGTTAAACCCATTACACATAATATTCCTTACAGAATTTTTACACTTCACCTAAAACTTTAAGAAATTTATCTTAATTTAAGTGAACATATAATTAACACTCACCTTTACAACTTAATTATCCGTGTGCTTTTCTTTATTATCTGATTGCTTACTTCGAACATTGCAATAGCTTTATGTATTGAATTTGAGGCTTTGAAGATTACGAAAGCTTTAATGGTTAGCTTTTACTCAATGCATTATGTGAGATATCTAGCTTCTCAATTTTCAATCTTTTTTTTGGCATTTTACTCATTTAAAGATTTGTTTGTGGATAAAACAAATAATGTATTTCATAACATTTCTAGTATAAAAAAACACTGTATTTCTCTAGGTTTATCCAGCGCCGTCAGGCTAATACAATGGAATTATCTGAATAATCTGAAATTTAATTTCCGTGTTATAAGTTTTTCCTTTAATTTAATTTATGTTTGCTCATTTGTTCCATGACGATAAATATGACATAAAATTATGCTGACTTACTCATTGTGTAACATGTACTCAGAATTTTTACACATATTTTGTCTGTTTTAAACTCTTTTCTAAAGTTCAATTCTATGAAATAAAGGTTTGATTTGTTTTAGAATTTCGCGCAAAGCTACACGAGGTCTATCTGCTCTAGCCGTCCCTAATTTTGCTGGTAATATTAGAGCAAAGGCAGCTAGCCATCACCACCCACGGGCAACTCTTGAGCTACTCTTTTACCAACGAATAGTGGGATTGACGACTGAAAGGGCGAGCATGTTGGGTGTGACGAAAATTCGAACTCACAACCTTCACATGCCCACCGCTAGTACAGCGGTATGTCTCCGGATTCAAAACGCAAAAATCAGGGGTTCGATTCCCCTCGGTGGGCTCAGCAGATAGCTCTTTGTGCCTTTGCCATACGAAAAAAAAACACACACACACGCAGCCTTCATACTACGAGTCGAGTGCCTTAACCACCTGCCCATGCCGGACTAGAAAATAAAAATATTACTGTTGTACTGTTTTGCGCGTGTCAATATCAGTCTTTGTTTTCCTTTTTTTTTACGAGAAAATTAAAACTAGCTATACCCACTAAAATAGGTGTTTCACATATCACAAGTTGTTTTTTTGTTTTTTCATCAGCAAAATAAGTTTGTTGTCATAAAGTGTTACAATAATCAAACTTTTCATTCATTTATCATTTTACTTTTTGATTTAATTATCCAATCTCCAATGGCACCGCCGCAAGTTTGAAGACTTATAATGCTATAAACTGGGTTTCCACAGCCGAAGTGGGCACAGCACATCCAATTACGTGGTTTTGTATTCGTACTTTTGATTTATATATTATCGAAGTACATTTTACTACATTACACCAACGAAATCTTTGCTGTATTATTTGTTTTACATATGTTACTGCATTACATAAAAAGCACTCACTACAGAGTTTAATGTAAGGTCATCTATTCACCACTAATATTCCAACGTAATTTAAGTATTTGAATAACAACTGACTACACCATCAGTCCTGATGAGCCGCGAATTCAGTGGAACTAGTTTACCACAGATAAATGGCAAATCAGTGAATGGATCAAACCAATGTTATTTTTCCAGATTCTTTTCTTTACTGAAATTGTAAGCGTTTGTGAGGAAGAGAGGGTTTCATAAATAAAAATGATTTGTTCCCTTCGTTACTGTTTTGTTAAAATTTATATTAGTCAGTTTTCTTCATTTTCGTTTATATTGCACGCATTATTCAAAATCGTTGTCTCTTCCTTTACTTGTATTATTTATTTATTTATTGTTTGTTTGTTTCCTTCGCTCAACTACCCAAGAGGTGCCTGCGTATCGTCGTCGTCGATTTTAAGTTGGTGGGCTAGAAAGAGAGCACCTAGTCAATAACACCCACAGCCACATCTTGGCCCACTTTTGTCCGACTTGTAATAGGATTTTATCGTTAGCCTTATGACGCTATAGGTCCCAAATTGAGGACCATTATTTTATAACAATGAGTCGTGAACCATGAATCCTCTAATTCACCTTTTAGCACGATAACCATCATGATCTACGCTTGACACTATCTTACAGAAATATTGGCAGATATTATCAACCGAATGCTTTCACCCGAAAAAGACCATAATACTAAAGTCTTATTACAAATGTTTTTAAGTCGAAACTTTAACCACCATTTAAAAATGCCTGTCATGGCCAGGTGGTTAGGGCGCTCAATTTGTAATCCGAGGGTTGCGGGTTCAAATCCCAGTCGCACCAAACATGCTCGCCCTTTCAGCCGTGGGGGCGTTGTAATGTGTCAGTCAATCCTATTATTCGATGGTAAATGAGTAGGCCAAGAGTTGGCGGTGGATGGATGGTGATGACTAGCTGCCTTCCTTCTAGTCTTACACTGCTAAATTAGAGATGGATAGCGCAGATAGCACTCGTGTAACTTTGCGCAAAATTCTAAACAAACGGTTAAAAAAAGTAATCCACTAATTTGTAATTCCATTGTCAATCGTTTTATTTGTGATGCGAGTGAAATAGAAGATTTTATTTGTTATTAATAATGATCATTCAAAATAATAACAATTTACATAATGCATAAAGTGTAGAATAAGATTTCCACGTTTTAGTCTGTAGAAAAACGATTAAGGTAATTCTTTAAAACATAGCTCGTGAAACTACAATATACTAATCGTTGATATTACATTATTTAGCACTGTTTGTTGTTATTACATTGTGTGAGACTACAGTGAGCTCATAATACCAT
Source organism: Carcinoscorpius rotundicauda (assembly GCA_011833715.1). NCBI lineage: Eukaryota > Metazoa > Arthropoda > Merostomata > Xiphosura > Limulidae > Carcinoscorpius > Carcinoscorpius rotundicauda. Next base: position 59,370,206 of record CM022395.1, read on the forward strand.
TCTTAGTTGAACTTGAATGTTTTGACATTTATAGTAAGCTGTAATGACATTCTGTAATCTTGAAGATACTTCATACATTCATTTTTTATTAGTGTAACAGTAGGTAATGTATACATTGACGAAGCAAGATCCCCTTTAGCATAACAAGGATAAAAGAACTCGAATTTAACAAAACATACCGAGCTTTCTGTAGGCTTTCAGCGAGAGACGTGAATAGAAGCATTTCCACCTCCCGTTATCTGTAACTATATGGCTAATGACAGGGGTTTTGTTCAACATCAGAACACGTGAAGCCCGCTGGGTTATCCCTGTTTCTAAAGGATTTTTATGAAAGATTATATTCCTAGTGAGAAACCGCCTGAATACCGGAAACATCATTTCCTCTAAAGTAAAAAAAAAAATCATGTGATATTACAATACGTAAATAATTGAAAATCCTTTAACTGTTCTGTTGTTTAAAAAAATGGTAAAAATTTCTATCTTTGAAACAGAAATGGCCCCTTTGGAAAAAAAATTAAGTAACATTGGTAGAAGGAAAAAAGATTCCCCTGAGGTTAAAACAAAACAAAACCGAATGACCACTATGATACTACCAAGTATTTTTTCTATCTCTCTACAAGTATGTCAGGATTATGTTTAGTGTGCCAGGATTATATTCTATACTTACATTATCGTGAACAAAGAGGAGTCAACTGTAATAGAATCTCGTTTAACTTTAGTTATATAAAATAAGCGACTGACAACAAAACATGTGTTTTGTTAAAACATTGCATAATTCATATTCAATAAATAGAAGTTTTCAGATCAATATAGGAAATAAAATAACTTTGCAAACTATGTGACTGTAATGTAATAATTACTTATAGCTCCTCAGTGACTGTAATGTAATAATTACTTATAGCTCCTCAGTGACTGTAATGTAATAATTACAGTTATGGCTCCTCAGTGACTGTAATGTAATAATTATATATAGCTCCTCAGTGACTGTAATGTAATAATTACAGTTACAGCTCCTCAGTGACTGTAATGTAATAATTACAGTTATAGCTCCTCAGTGACTGTAATGTAATAATTACAGTTACAGCTCCTCCCTTATTGTATTTGTTAAGGTACTTGAACCAAAATAGTTGATGAAACTGGTTATTTTGTTGAGTATATTTCACTATATGCAATATTACTATAATTCCTTTTACACTGCAGTCCTTACATCTTTTTTCATTAACAAAATGTTTTTATTACTTATTATGATGTTTTCTCTGGCTGGCATTTAATGTATTCCACGAAAGTGTGTAATAAACTATAATATTATGTTTTCATTTTTATTACTCCTTCACTTCGTACATAGAAAATAGGTTTGCTTCATAAATACACTTACTGTATAATGTACAAAGCATTAAGTATTCTACTTGTCACAGCCATCTAATGTTCGTCTGTTATAGGCTGGTAACTTCTGTTTCATCCTATACTTAAGGTTTATAAAGGAACAACAAATATTTGTAAAAAAAACAAACAAAAAAACTAGCTTCAAGGGATAGTGATAATATCATTCACATTGGAATCAATAGAGTCCGTAAGAGGGTCTGTTCTTAGCTGAAAAATATAAAACATAATACTTTCTTTATTAATCCAGCATATGTATAGGAAATTTTTATTCAATTCTAAATTTTACACACTTTGACCCTCAAAAACTTTTCTGTGGACTTTTCTAATTCATAACTAGAAATATAATTATTTAAATTGTCACTAGTTTAAACCGTTGTTAATGATAAAGTACTTTTTGAGTTACCTCGAACAAAGCGAGAAGAAACGTGAACGATTTGGTTGTTGTTCACTTTCTACTTTGGTATAATAACGATAATTCCTTGCCTTGTTTGAGGGCTTTTGAATAGAGAAACAGAGAAAAACGAGTGGCAATCATCTTTTAAAGTAAAACTTTATATCATTTTTGATACTTTTAGCTTATATATTTATGTTATGTTTAATGAGTACGTTGTCCATTCCTGTTCGTTTATTATACAACAAGCCTTATACATACATTAATTTCTGACGTTACCACATTACACCAATGAAAACTTTGTTACAACTTTTAGTTTACAGAGCTTTATTACACAAAAGGTATTTATTTCTTCCATTAATGTTTTAATAGTAGTTACATTATTCAGTTATAGCTATTTTTCTGCATCTACATTCATATTAAATACATTGCTTAAATTTTTTTATTTGTTCACTATTACTTTGTTTCTATTAAGTTTTATGGTTAAATTTTAGGGTTAACTTTTATGTTAGTCTTTAGTTTCTTGTAAGTGATGTTGCATTTCAAAGATACTGATATTGTAAGGTCAGCTGGGAACGAAATGCATTCTAAATACTTGGTTTATTGTTGTTGTTTTTGAATTAAGCACAAAGCTACTCAATGGGCTATCTGTGCTCTGCCCACCACGGGTATCGAAACCCTGATTTTAGCGTGTAAGTCCGCAGACATACCGCTGAGCCACTGGGGGGCGATACTTGGTTTAAATGTACTTATAATATTTATGAGATACTGGCTTATTTTGAATATAACACAAAAGCAACACACAATGCCTTGATTAAACATCTAGTTTGATCTGATAAACCCTGACACTGGGAGAAGGGGCTCGTTGTAAGCGCTTTCTGCACATAATGTGCAGGAGTATAAGTATAGTTTTATAAATCTGGCACTGCTTTGGTTTGTTTGTTTTGAATTTTCGCGCAAAGCTACAGAGAGTTATCTGCGCTAGCCGCCCTCTATTTTAGCAGTAAAAGACTAGAAGAAATGCAGCTAGCCACCATCACCCACTGCCAACTCTTGGGCTATTCTTTTGCCAACGAATAGTGAGATTGACCGTAACACTATAAAACCCCCACAGCTGAATGGGCAAACATGTTTGGTATGGCAGGGATTCAAACCCGAGAGCCTAATATTACTAGTCGAGTCAAGGGCCCTACCCACATGGTCATGCTGAGCTCGCTGTTTCAGGGAGGAAATAAAATATGTGTGAAATCATAGTTGGTGTTCTAAAGACTTGCCATCTAGTAAAATGCTTGCAATTATCTCTGAAAATGTCTATTTTTGTGACATCTGAGCCTGTTTTTATATTTATTAAATATGTCTTATACATATATGGGTACAATTTAAGGGGGTGCAATAGCGCAGTACCCTATAGAATTAATGAGGAAATATTTGCTAAAAATGATTATCCGTGTTATTATGGTATAGTGTCACCTAACCTACTGCGAGATACATATATATATCCTTTCGGCAGCATAGGCGTTATATACTATGTAAATTAATATTCCGTTATTATGATATTTCTGCTGTGTAATAGTACATTTCCTGCCATTATTTTGAATATATATGTTGATTATTCACACACCCTATTAAACAAACTCCTATATTCATTTTTAAAGCATTATTAAATTATTCACATTTCTTTACATTTTTCTTTGTTAGCCAGGGTTTGAATAGCAAATTGTTTAGAAACTTAAAATAATTAGAATTAAAATTGAAATAAATTTCAGAGTTAGTAGGTTTTACGGAAAACGCTTCAACATTAAAATAAATAAAATGGGTAAGAAATATTTTGAAGTGTATTCGACACTAGTTTATGCCCCCCAGTGGCTCAGCGGTATGTCTGCGGACTTACACGCTAAAATCCGGGTTTCGATACCCGTGGTGGGCAGAGCACAGATAGCCCATTGTGTAGCTTTGTGCTTAATTCAAAACAACAACAACAACAACACTAGTTTATATTAATTATTTAAAACATGTCAACGTTTAGGAGCAGTTGTGTCAATGTGTTTCATACCAGAACAGGACTACAGGTAGTAATAGTATAGAATCGATTTCAGTACCACGAAATCAATTATTTTTTGTGAGAAAAAGTTGTTTTTAATCAAAACTTTTACTTACTGTAAAATTTAAAAATTCAAAACTTTTTTTCCTTAAGTGAAAATCTTGATTAAGTATCCTTCTTTATGATGTTAATAGAAATACAAATAAATATTCTAGCAACATGGCATTCAGAGGATCATGGATTCTAATACTTGTCACCGAATATGTTCGTCTTTTCAATCATAAAAGGGTTATAATGTGGAGATCAATCCCGCTATTCGTTACTAAAAGAAGAACCCAAGGATTGGCGGTTGTTGATGTTAAGTAGCTGCTTTTATTCTAGTTTTCTACTACTAAAAAAGGGATGACTAGTGAAGGCAACCCTCGTGTCGCGGTGAGCAAAATTCAAACCAAACCAAATCGTTTACAATATATTCAAAGTTTTATTTTTGAAGAACTGAGTATCAAATAAAAATACTGAAAGACTTAAATAAGTATTTGAATAATGAGTTAGTGGATACACCAATAAATAACGTAACTAGCTGAAGAAAACTGGTGGCTTACGAAGTCACAAAATAATGAAACCTGAACATTACTTCTAGACAGAGACTAACAAATTTTCTGAAGTGGACAAAATGAAATCTCCTGAAGACATCCTAAAGAGAAGCTGAAAGTTTTTTTTTAATTTACAAAACTAGAATTTTTAGATTAGATTTTCAATTAAACAGTTCAATACTACAGCTTTGTAATCGATACTTTTAACCAGCCCAGATAAGCATATCTTATAAGCACGTAACATTACACAGTTGGATTTCCTTTTCTCCTAAATATTATGTCTAATGAAAGTTTTGTATGATAAACATGCAAGAACAACATCACCAGCAGCAAGTACAATATAAGGGCAATTTTTAAGTGTGTGGCCTGGAACAAGAAACTTCACTTGAAACAGTTTAACTTACAAGAAATTAGATTTATCACTCTCTGAAGGCAAAATTCAATTGAGATTTTGTAACATTTCAATGGGTTTTGGATCTTTGTTTCTTTAAATCAACAATAGGGTCAAAACTTGAAAAACACAAAATCCCGTTACTTGTTAGTTCAAGTATGCGCAAAGCTACCCGGTGGCTATCTGCACCATCTCTTCTTGTTGTTTAAGTAATAAATTAAATGAAAGGTAGCTAGTTAACATCACCCTCAGCAAACATTTTTGATACCCTTTACCAACGAATTGTGGATTTGATAGTCACATTATAACACCAACACGACTGAAAGATTGAGATTTGAACTACCTACCTCCAGGCCATGTAAAGTCCAAAAACTATTTTAATATTTTACTATCGTTCCTGTAGCATTAACTTCATTTACTGATGACATTTGAATTCTGGAGTTAATGAATAATGAATGATTCTTTTCCCACTTCAATCATTTTCAAAATACAATAGGAATTGAATCTTGTAACCACCGATGAGAAAACGTCAGATGTAGACAGCGTCGTCAAGTATTTTATGGGCAATATTTGAATCCAAAAAACGAGTTTCACAATAAAGGTAAATGTTCTTCTTTCGAAGACCGCAACAAAATTGTAGTTTGGTACCTCTTCAACAGCTTTGCGGCAATTTTTACAATCAAATAATAAGAAGGAGAGAAAATGCTGGGAGAGTAAAACCTTTCGAATCTTCTTCTAAAATGTATGCACCATCAAAAAATACATAAAATGAAACAGCTCAACGTTTAACAAGCATTTTTTGTCATTTTCAAGGCCTTACCAATATCGAGTTCAATGGTTAACTTTATTGTAATAACTCCCATGTCTACCTAATGGCTGGTCCTAAAATTACATGAATAATAAATTTAAGTTTCTACGTAGAATGGAGGATGAAACAGTCTGAATCGTAGTTTAATACTATATACTAAAGTTGTGAGCTGAAGTCCACGTTTATCGCAATTTCTTTCATGAATGTTTTTCATTTTATAAAATCACCTACTAAGGTAACATGATCGTGAACAGCGGTACCTAATACTTTCTGATTTTTGTTTGTTTTTGTCTGTTTGTATATTGTTAAGCTCAAAGCTACACGTTATATCCCCGCATAATTACCGCTCATCCACTGTAAACCTTTCTATTTTTAAAAAAATTTTAATGATTAGAAAATATGGATTTTACACTTGGTTGTTGTTCTGTAATACTGTTTAATTTGGTACTATTTAAAATTGGTAATAATACTCTTTTTGTCATTATTGTTAATAATGCTAGAAAGAGTATTATAATGATAACAATACCGAGCAACAATGTTATGACGTCATTGCTCGATGTTATTATTCAATTGAACATGATTGTTTGGTATTTTTGTTTTGTTTTTCTCGAAATTATTAGACAATTCTAGTACGCCTTGAAATTATTGTTCGGTGACACTACTTCGTTTGATATCACTTTATATGGTAATTCCTCTCTTTGATATTATTATTTGGTGTTATTTTTCTCGTATACACAATTATTTGGTAGTATTGTTTACACTGCTATCATTTTATTGTTATGTATATCACAAGTTTTCATATATTATTGTATAACTTGGTTTAGACTATCTTTACTTCAGCGAGGCCCAGCATGGCCTAGTGTATTAAGGCGTTCGACTCGTAATCCGAGGGTCGCGGGTTCGAATCCCGGTTGCACCAAATATGCTCGTCTTTTCAGCCGTGGGAGCGTTATAATGTGACTGTCAATCCCACTATTAGTTGGTAAAAAAGTGGCCCAAGAGTTGGCGGTGGGTGATAATGACTAGCTTCCTTCCGTCTAGTCTTACACTGCAAAATTAGGGATGGCTAGCGGAGGTAGCGCTCGAGTAGCTTTCTGCGAAATTCAAAAACCGAACAACATTTTAACGATCCGTAATATTTTTAGTCGCACAGTACTCAATATCAACTTATTTTTTCAAAATAAATTGGTACCTGAAACAATAACTGAAGTATATAAGTCCAATAAATAAACTACGAATAAGAACGAGATTTTCTATTTGTCCAACAGAATTTTACGGAACATTACATCAAAATTGATTTTCATAAATAATATACACTTTTCCTGTTATTCCAAGTTGTTTAATCCAAAATGTGCACAGGTGTCGTTTCAATCACGTAAGTTTGCTGTAAAGCCAACAAAAGGGGGTTTATGCCTCCTCAGCTTAAGTATTTTCCACTGTCAGAAGTTCAATAAAGTTAAGAAAAAAACTCCAGAAGAAAATCTTTACAATGTTAAGCACTAAAGAATTCCTCTTTCTGTTAGCATAGCAAACTTCCACACACTAAGACTAGAAGATTATCCTTTCATTGAAATACTCCCCAGGTTGCTTTCCTACATTCAGTGAGTCAAAGCATGTAAAACATTTTATAAATTCCATTTACCACAGCAACTGTAGCGAGTAGAATTTAAAATCTGTTCGCCTTTCAAGTGGATAACAACAGAACCAACACACTAGCCTGACTTGCTCTGCTAAAGGTTTTACTTTGGCAAGTATGAGACTCTAAATTATGTTAATACCACATTCTCTAACGAGAATATTCAACAATATTTTTAGTCGACAGGTATAAAGTATATAAACATTCACCTACCTGTTTTGGCAACCTTTCAAATTACTGTCGTCGAATAAATGTTATAAGTCCTTTGGAGTTATGTTAGTCACCGATAATAGTGGATACTTCGTTCTGTAATTAGAAGCATAAAATCTGCTAGATTACTCTTCTCTGATTACAAACGTTAAGTTAGGTACAATGCATCTGCTACACAAGCGATAAAACAAATCACGTGACCAATGTTGCCAAAATGGCCACAACTTCTAGTAATTATTAACATTGTTTTCTCCCGTTGCCACCGTGCTAATTTTACCCGCTCTAGGACTTAAAGAGATTAGCTTACTGGTTCTTCAGTTTTCTTTATTTTGTTTTGTTTTTTAACATAATGAGTACCGTTATTTCTAATAAAATAAATAATATTTATAATGAAGAATTTGTTTTTTTGGTAAATAAGTAATTCGATTTTCATAAAAATCATAAACCTAACTCTGATGTGCGCCGACTTAAGTTAAATTCATGATAATTACTGTTCACCGACTTATCTGATTCACATCAAGATGGCCAGGTGGTTAAAGCGCTTGACTCGTAATCCGACAGTCGAGGGTTCGAATCTCTGTCACACCAAACATACCTCATCCTTTTTGGCGTTGGAACGTTCTAATTATTTCCATCAATCCCCTTTTTCTTTGGTAAAGGAGTAGCCCAAGAGTTGGCGGTGGGTGATGGTGATAAGCTGCCCTCCCTCCACTCTTACACTACTAAATTATGAATGTTAGTCCTCTTGGTAAGATATGTTAGTAATGATTTATAAAACAATTATCCTGGATAAATAATCTAATGAGGAAAGAACAGGCGGAAAACGTGAATTCAGACACTGTACACCTGTCCGTGTTATTTTTATATATTCTCTCAGCCATACTCCTCAAAAATAAAAACTAGTGCAGATATTATATAACCTTGAAGTTATTAAGTAAAATTTACTGTGTTTGTTATGGAAGGGAAAGACAAATTATTATCAGCTACCAGTCAGTTAAGGCAAAGATTGTGGTTAGGTCAAGTGTTATATTTATTTACGTATTAACTTTCAAGTGTTTTTTGTACTCTACTTCATCCGCGCTGAGTTACCATCACACACCTTGTTCGCGTTAGACTGCCTTAAAATTGTGCTCTGCACGTCGAAGTGATAGTTGTGTTAAAAGATTGAAAGTTAGCTATCACCTTTCGGTAGAGTAGTCCAAGAGTGTTACAGAAGTTCTTCAAACTAAAACAAGATCTTTACCCTTTGAAATACTACAAAATGTGGCAAGCGTGTTTACCATCTGCCTCCCCTCCAATATATCAGTTTGTTTTCGTGAATGGCTAGCACGCATTACCTTTATGTAATTCCAAACGAACAGTTTTGAAACATCTTGTATACAAACCTCACTGATGACATAATTTTGTTTGTTTATTAGTTTTTGAACTTTGCGCAAAACTACACGAGGGCTATCTGCGCTAATCGCCCCTATTTAGCAGTGTAAGACTAAAGAAAAGGCAAATAGTCATCACCATCCACTGTCAACTCTTAAGCTACTCTTTCACCAGCAAGAAGTGGAATAGACCGTCACTTTATAATGCCCCCACGGCTGAAAGGGCGAGCATGTTTGGTGTGATGGGGATTCGAACCCGCGACCCTCGGATTACGAGTCGAGTGCCTTACCCACCTGGCCGTGCTGGGCCTAATGACATAACAAATGTCTTCTGAAACGTTCGACATTCATAAATTGAAATATTTTTTTTTGTCCTTGTCACCTTCTTTGTCTTTATTATATTCTTCGCTTTCTCCATTTTGAATCTAAATTCGAAATGACTGAACTAATATACATAAAAGTCTATAAATCCTAAGTTACTTCAGTGTTTCGATTCATGGAAACCATAATAAAAACAGTCAAAGCACTGGAAATGTTAAACAGGTAGGTTAACTTCAAAAATGTTCCAAATAAAAGAAAGTCATGCGTGAAGAACAACACTATGTGTAAAGGTGTAAGTCAGTGGTAGAAATAGTTCCTTGATTGCTGAGCCTGAAGACTAGCTACAGATCAGAGGTTGTCTATTATATTGAGAAAAAAATAATTGATATTGTTATTAAAATTATTATTAAAGCTAAGGTATGGTATCTGTAAAACATCATCATCGCTCTGAGCTCTATTACACTTCAAATTCTTTCACATCATGGTTTTCAATTTATAAGAAAAATTTTCTCTTTCGTGGCGTGAATAACTAACAAGACTGGTCTTTCTTCCTGTATATGAGAGGAAGTGAATTGAAATTAGTATTTCACAGAGAATCTTACGGTTGCATGGTTATAAAAACAAGTCTGAATGTGCTGTATTCTAGCGAAAAAATAAATTTATAATTGACTCCCTGACTAAATGAAGTAAAAGCTAAAATCATTTTAAATTGTTTTGATATCGTGAATAGAGTAAAATCAAATTTGATAAAAATCTTTAGGATTCCTGGAACTTCGTATAGATTACGATACAAAAGTATTGTTTTGAAAATGTTTTAAACGCTAAAATTATACAAGAGCGATTTTAAAGCTAAAACTTATATGTTTATTTTTTTAGGTTTCATTTAGTTGTTATTAAGCACAAACCTGTTTTTGCTCTTCCCGCTCCTTATTGAATCCAGATTTTGAACGTCGTAAGCGTTTATTTCAAATAAAAGGACTGCTTTTTTCTAGTTTTAAGATTAACGTCTTAGTTATATTGCAGTATCTACACGACAGGTTTTTGAGATCAGTTTATGACACACCTGCCCTTACGATGTCAAAAAAAATAAATGTGTAGACACATACATATAGCCTAACAAAAAGGAGTGATAACATAATTCACTCCATTAGTTGATATGATTCATACTTCTCCTAGAATGCCCAGGATTGAAGCATATAAACCAACACACTTTTTTTATTTTCTTTACCCTCGATTCATCATCGCCAGAGTAATCTAACAGTCACCGCAATGTGACACATAGTTTTGAAACATATCATACTTTAGAACTCCATACACATCACGAACTATTGATTCGTACCAAGATAGGATTTTAGGTTAAAAACGAACGGAACGAAAACTGAAACATGCTTCTGTTCATATAATTAGGTTTCAAAATTTACTTGAAAAATAGAAAATAAGACCGTTTCACCAAGTTATTTTGAGATGAATAGTGTAATACTTTTCCTTTTTTATCCTGTTGAGTAAACAAAAAAGTTTTAAACTTTTCAGGACAGTTCAAAGGGGGCTATATAATTTCACATTATTTTCACAGCTAAGGCAACATATATTGAAAATTGAAATTATTCGTGATCGTTCACATTAACAGAAACGTGTGGCAAAGAAATAAGAAAAAGTCCCGGATTTGCTAAGTACATGATAAAATATTAGCCTAAGTGTTTCTTATGAAACGCAGTTAGCTAGACAATCAGAATTAATGCAGTCCTTTACTTTTAAAAATTTATGCTAAAACCATATGAAAAGTGGAAACGATATATAAGTATCAGATCCTTAATATGTATTGTTTTACAAATTCGCAACACTTAAATGATAATAGTAATGCATATTATTCATACAAATGTTGTCAGTTAGATAACAACAACAATACTTATATTCTTCTATATTTCTATAAAAGACAAAATCCGTAATTAAATGCTAAACGACTCATATTATTTATAATAAATATATTTTTTATAATTCTTCATAGCCATATGCTCAATGCTGCTGTAAGAATCTAAAAGACAAGCAGATATCCAAGTTTCGTTACAGTTTTTAATAAAAGAAATGAATGTACATTTGTGTGTATAAAAAAAAAATATATATTCAGGCAAGAAATATATATATATATATATATATATATAATTAGGCCTTTACAAGTTTTTTCCATTGACATGTCCCCTCCAGTGAGACAGCGATGAACCTATGGAGTTACAGCACTAGAGTTCGGACTTCCATTCCAAGCTGTGAACACGGCAGACAACCCAATGTAGCTTCACTCTATAAACAAACAACTTGTTCTTCGGACTCTAAAAACACAATATCAGTATTCTATCCAAAAGTCGTCTCCATAATGTTAAATAGTCGTGTTTTATCATTTCTGCTTTATCTGTATTGTATGATGAAGCACTTAAAAAAACCACGTCACCATCAAAATATGAGCCGAGTGATCAAGCAAAAAGAGCAAACAGTTTACGGTGGGTGTGTTGAATATTTGCCTTTCCTCCAATTTACTAGCTCAAAATTTAACCAGTTTATGGAAGGGCAGCCATTTGTATAGTTTAACACAAGAATTCCAATATAATCAAATGCAGTAAATAACTATATAAAAAAATAACATTCATTTGCTTTTTTTTTGTAGCATTGTTTCTATTATTCGACATATCGTTATTTTAGTGTATATATTTATCGCCCACAACAAGTACAGCGGTAACTCTACGGGTTTACAAAACTAAAATGAGGGGCTCAATTCACCTCGGTGGGCTCAGCAGAAAGGCCGATGTGGCTTTGAAATAAGAAAACACACACATGTATTTATTACTCACTTTATTCAACATCGTAAAACGCAAGGAGTTACCGATTTATATAACGTTTAAATCCGTGACGCTCAAGTGAACAATAAGTTTTATATCGTGTAAATTCATAACGCTCGAGTGAAGTACCAGCTTTAATATGTAGTAACATCAGTAATACCCAGGTATGAATAACAATACATATTATTGGCACAACCATCTTGTTTGTTTAATTTTTTTTATCCTCATCTCGGGAACCATCGTTATATTAAAAGTGGAGACATTTGAACATATGTCTAAAACATATATATAATTGTACGCTTCAGCGATATAAAATTAAAACTTTGATATGGTTCAGAGTGTGTTTTTAATGCAAACTTAAACTATGTCTCTAACTTTTCGTTCATCTGTAAGGAAAGGATTAAAATTTAACCCAACTTGGTATCGTACAAAAACTGGATCTTTATTTCTCCGATTTCATTCACTCACGATAAATCTCCTTGGAGAGATCGAAATTAAATTACATCTAATTGAAGCTTCTCACTACTGGCTGGAACAATATTAAGATTTTCTTTTTTTTATTTGTCAGGTTTCCCATAGTTTTCTGGGAAGAAGGAATGATGTATTCTTACCTTCATGTCCTTCAATAATTTTGCGGTTAGAATCATGAGAATTGCAAGGTTCTCGAGCTGTGTAAACTTTTAGTAAACGATAAAGTGAAAAAAAGAACATGTTATTTTGAATTAATTTAAAATTTTATAATTCAACCCTGTTGTTACATACAATTTTCATAAAACTGAATCTGAAATACTGCTTGTTTATTTGATGTTCTGCGAGAATGTACAGTAGAAAGACTTTACTCTCAAATTATTCAGCAAAATTGTATCACATTCCATTTTGACTCTTTGCCAGCAGGAACAGAAAGTACAGAGATAAAATTCCCATTTGTATGAGCACGAATGTAACAAACGCAATCAACCCTGTGTGTGAACATTAGCGGAGTATACAAAACGTGAGGTAGGCAACCCTGTGTGTGAACGTTAGCGGGGTTCAAGGTGAAAACCGATGCACGAGAAAACAAATCGAATGTATCATATTTCGACTATTTTCTTACATTTAGGGGCTGTATAAAGCCCGGTGCTTTTCTGATTCGGTTGACGTAAAGCTGTAGTTCGAAACCATAAAGACAGGCTAATAAGAGAGGAAGGCAAACCAATTATGACATCCGGGTAAAATGAGCTACAAAAGTTTTAGACGTAACCAGAAACTAATAAGTACATTTCTGTCAAATCAGCAAACTGTAAACGGAAAGGCATATATGTAAATGTGTACGGTTGTATATGTACGCGAGTATACGCATCTGTGTAATAAAACATATGCAAGACACGTGCAGTAGTGTACACTGAATGTATTTATAAACACTGAATAACATTATTTAAGAAGTTCGAGTATACACATATAAAAATGTGGTTTGTGATATAATATTCCAAACTGACCATTGTAGCTCGTGCTGTTAGTAACAAACACAAACAATTTAAAATAATAATCATAATTGGGTGTGGTATGACCACTTGCTTAAGGCGCTCGACTCGTAATCCGAGGGTCGCAAGTTCGAATCCCTGTCACACCAAACATGCTCGCCCTTTCAGCCGTGAGGATGTTATAATGTGACGACCAATTTCACTATTCGTTAGTAGCCTAATAGTTGGTTGTGGATGATGATGATTAATTGCCGTTTACTTTTTGGCTTACATTAGGGACAGCTAGTGGCAAACAAATCACCATGATTATAAACTAATAAATTACAATGAAATAAAGTCCCTTAGCGATCTTTCACAAGCTACTTAAGACCATTATTTGCGAATTCCGGTTCCAATGACACAAGAGGATAAGAATGGTAACCAATAACCCTTACAAGTCTATCGCAAGTTAATCCCAGCTAGCATCTGGTTCAACTACGAGTACAAAGCGCGAAGTTACCGAGCCACGCTTACCAAAAATCAAATAAATGTGGATTAAACTAGAAAAATGGAGAGGTTATCCAAACTGGTGATTATTTTGGTGATAAATCAAATTGCTCAAAGATTAGAACAATAACTCACAATGCTTCTTCTGTTTCAACAATAAGAAAACGCTCACAAAATGAAGCAAAAAATATAAAATGATGTGTAGTTTAAAACAGTATAATATTTTTACCTTACAAACTAACTAACAGTAAATTCGTGTTTACATTGTAAAATCTGGATATTTGTTTTAAAATTGGCAATAACCGGTTTTTACAGTTACAAGTCCTCACACTTACCGCTGAGCACCAAGATATAAATCAGACAATCATTTTTTACTAATAATTAAATTATCTAGAAGCAGGTTTATCTGCAGTCTAAATATGTGTAACCAGTAAATAAAACATAAAACATGACAGTTTTCATAAAGTAAGTCATTTGGCACCAGACTCTTATTTACAGTATAAAACACAAGGAAACAAAAAATCAAACAAACGATTTTTTGTTACACCTTATTCCATTTGGCAGCAGATTTATATATAAAAACCATGTGAAACATGAAATAAAAGAGTTAACCAAATTACGGTTGCAGACGACAAAACTAGTGAAAGCTGACATGTTTTAATCTAAGCCAAAATGTTTTATCTGGTATTATAAGTTTTAGGTCCCTTCTTGGCTGGGTATGTCTCTTTGGATAACACGTCCGATCAATTTGTAGGGAGGGTTTTCGCTTCGATTCTCAATGTGTGAGTCGCGGGATCAAAACTTGTCACTGAAAATGCTCGCCCTTTCAGCTATGGAAACGTTATAATATGATAGTCAATCCCACTATTCGTTGTAAACAATTAACGGTATGTACTTCCCTCTAGTCCGTCACTTCAAAATTAGGGACGGCTATAGTAAAAAGTCTTCGAGTTATTTTGCACAAAATTCAACAAATAAATAGATTTAATGAGCTTTCATCGTTTGTAATTTAATCGTTAATTAAATTTGATAATATTATTTTCGAGACAATACGATGGATTTTGGTTTTAAAACATGAGAAACTGTATTTTTATTTGGCTAAATAGTTCGGTTTTTATGGTAGAATAAATATCCCAATAGCATTAACCTAGATAAATTATACTGATATTAAAAGGCATGCAGAAAATATGGAAAGCTTTATTTCATTGTAGCGAATTGAGTAAAATATTTCAATTATTAGTGTAAATTATTGAAATATTTTTTGCGTGTTTGCTTAAGGGAAAAATTTGATAAAATAAACTATAGGATAGTTATTCTGTGTAGTTTACGGAGATAAACTTCGCGATAAAACTTGAAATTTAGCTGACATGTTATTCTGAAGGTCTCACAACGATTAAGAAAAGCACAAAATGTTATAACCAGAGCTTTCTTTATAAACAAATCAGGAAGATAATTGTACATATATTTATCAATAAATTTTAAAGAGCTTACAATAATAATAAGAGATAACTTCACGTTTGATTAGACTATGCTACACATATTTTATTTCTGAATAGTATGTGTTATTTGTTAATTGGTTATGTTGTAAAAGTACAGGAAATGGCCATTATCCTTTTCAAACTTTGTTTTTTTACAGAAATTTAAAAATTAACCTATTTTCTATGTAAAAATGGGCAAATTTGCACATTTTCATTTACATAAGGTCCGAATAAAGCAGCATATGAATCAAAATTTACATGTATTTATACTAAAGTTATACAAAAATGAACAACAATGTTTAGAAGTGAGTAGTTTTACAGGATTTGCGACTATAAATTAAATCATTTTTACATATCAGCCTCCAAATATAGTCTTTCATCATGTTTTCGTTATACGCTCCCAGGTCACAAAAATAAGTCTTTTTCATTTACTTTAGGCATAACACTTTATTCCCAGAAACAAGAAAAAGTTTTGAAAGCGACTCGAGGGCGATCTGTGCTTGCTGACCCTAATTTAGCAGTGTAAGACTAGAAGAGGGAAAGCAGCTAGTTATCACCACCCACCGCCAACTCTTGAGCTACTTTTTTTAACCAACGAATAGTGGAATTGACCGTAACATTATAACGTCCCAAGGGGTGAAAGGGCGAGCATGTTTGGTGCAACCGGGATTCGATCCCTCGACCTTCGGATTAGGAGTCGAACGTCCTAACACGCTTGGCCATGCCTACAAGAAAACGTAAAAATATTGTTACATAGTGTTATACAATAGTTTTTGCCTTTAGTTGTCTTTTAATCGTAAGATGTGGATAATATTAATTATAATGTTTTAACTTAATGTTAACTTTAGTTTTTAATGTGTAAGAGTTGAAGATTACAAATTACAAGGACTTATGGGTAGGATATTTAAGCAATTAAAAGTTAACGACGTTTTAAGAGAATGTACCTCAAACACAAGTTTAATAATATTTTAATTGTCTTTTAATGTTGTTTTTGTTTTCTTTTCTATTTGTAAAAAAAAAAATTCTTACATGATGGAGAAAAATGAATACTATTTTCTAAATTCCTTAGTTGAATTATGGAAAATTCGCGATTGAAACCAAAACAACTTTTTTGAAGTTTAAATTCGTAGACTGGTTTTCCAAACCCTTGGCTATATTGTGTAGCTTTGTTTTAACAACAATGAAACCAATATGTTTTTTTGTACACAATAAAAACTGAAAAAATCATAGAATATATATAATTAACACAAATGATCGGAGGCCATGGTAACACCTTTATCGGGCTATTTTAACGAACACCTCAGACATCTTTGTATAGCTCTAACAGTTCAATTAATTGGAGAATTAATTTTGCGCGTTTGCATTTTTGCATGTAAATACTGGACAGTTACACAACCACAAACTTTCCTCTAAACACATACATCCCGTTTTACGTATAATAACAAACGTTGTACTCTGACGTAGAATCTCGTGTCGTTAGAGAAACTTTGAATAAAACTTTCATGAACATCGTATATACAGAACATGTGTGATCTTACTAACACTTTCATAGGCCCAGCATGGCCAAGCGTGTTAAGCCGTGCTACTCGTAATCTGTGGGTCGCGGGTTCGCATCCCCGTGGCGCCGAACAAGCTCGCCCTTTCAGCCGTGGAGGCGTTATAATGTTACGGCCAATCTTACTATTCGTTGGTAAAAGAGTAGGGATGGCTAGCACAGATAGCCCTCGAGTACATCTGTGCAAAATTCAGAAAACAAACAAGCACTTTCGTTATGAGCAAAATTCGACTTTTGCGTTTCCAAAAAAACGAATCTACAAAGAATAAATAAACATGTAAACTAGTGATCAGCAACCTCCAAGGGACATTGCAGTGTGGTACACATTTTAACCTACCGTTTGCGTAACTCTGAACATTCCTTAAAATAGCCCCTGTCCCCCCTTTTGTACAACATTGAATTTGATCTTTCTATTTCAATTTTTTCCCTCATCATCTTAAGATCACAAACTTATATCTTACCAGGACAAAGCTAATCAGTATGCCTCTAGCACAACGTATTTCCTTCATAACTCCTAAACTTAACATTTTAAATTTTAGTTTTAATTGTATAAAGTATTGACGCATAAATTATTGCAACTCACCGAATAAAAACGATAAAACATCAACTTTCTTTATTGAAAGGTTTAATTATACTGGCAAGTGTGCAAGTTATTAGTCAACTGATAGAGATTCAAGATCGTGTAGTGGAATATTGTTATATCTGATAGAGAAGATTCAATATATAATTTAAAGAATAAATAACGAAGGTATTAATACCTCTCGTCTGGAAGGTAAACTGAGCTATTATCCTTAGAAATGTATTAAATTCAAATTATCGATGCTTCCTGATGATTTGCATAAACCTCTGCTATTCTCTGATTATACTTCAACCACAAAAATAGCGGTAATAATCTTCTTGCTTGAATTTTCTACACAGAAAATAAAAGAAGCTTCTACAGTTATTCGCATTACAAAATCCAATGTGAAGCAACAAACAAGTACTGGAAACGAGTCTTATCTCAACTGTATACCTTCGTATGATGTAGCTTATTAAGATATTACTATTCTAGCGTAGCTTATTAGCATTTCAGACGTAAAAACTGGACATAAAAATCTGATGAAGTTCAACAAGACAAACTTATGTTAAAAAGTAGAAATCTAAGTAATCACGAGCTTCGTTTTCCATTAATTAGAATTCTTACTTCATATAACAAAAGCTCTGGAATGAATGTTACGGTATTTCATATTATGGGGAGTAAAAATGATTTTAGTGTTTGTTATTTCGAGTTTATACAGCTGTCTTTTGTTTTGAATTTATCTAAAACAATTAGAGCATATAGTAACTCAAGAAGTTCATTTGCCCCAATTTTTATTCTGCTCATTAGTTCAGCGTGAATAGCAATCATTAGACGAATTATTTAATTGGACGTTACAAACGTCTACTTGTTTTATTCCACAGCATGATTAAAGAGTTTACTGGCCACAATTCTGTTGTTCTATTATTGTGAAAAACTAACCTCTAATAACATCGCAAGAAGCAAATGCCTAAACGACACGTTTTCATGTGTTTACTTTTGTATAAGAAAACACATCTTGGAGTGTAATCTTTCATGTAGAATATATAGGAAAATTTAATGCAACACTACTATAAATCCCTTACTGCTGTCTTTCGCAACCAATTTTTGTCTCAAGAAGCGTATTTTGACAATACTTTACTTTGGAATTCTGCTTGTAATATGCTTTACGAAAAACGATTTGTTTGTTTGTAATTAAGCACAAAGCTACACAATGGGCTATCTATGCTCTGACCGCGCCGGGTATTGAAAACCGATTTTTAGGGGTGGGAATTCGCAGACATACCGCTGTGCCACTAGGGAACACTTAAACCGGTAACTCATTTTTAATCAATACGTCATCAAAACGAAACTTGTAACTATATTTCATCTTAACAACATAACCAATTGTTAAACATTCTTTCGTAGAAGACATCCTTTGTCTTGAGCGTTATGTCAGCATATTAAAATCACTCAACACTTTTTACTATATTTCAGAAAGTAGCTATGTTTTATACACCAGTACGTTTAGGACATTTACCAAAATTGTCCATTTTTGTTGGTAATAGATAAACAAAAATACTGAAGTATTCATTAAATACAATAATTATCTATAAATACTAAACCTTATATTTCTTGAGCTCAGCTTAATGTAGATTTAATTCCTTTACCATGCTGCTATAAAATAAAGAAACAGAACCAGACAAATTTCTAAACAGTTCTACTTAGTTACTGGTGTTTGTGTGATATAACAAATGTTCATTACTGTAGACCTCCAAGTAAACCTTAGGTTGCGTTGTTTTTGTTGCCATAGAATTTCAGCTACCTTGTCTTCCTTTAACTGGAGAAACTTTTCTATCATTTCTATCAGCTAATTTTCCTCTGAATATTTACAGTAGATCTAAATAAGAAAGTTTCTCAGTAAATACACCGATTTACAACAGACACACAAAAGAACGTTTCTTATTGCGCGTCACACCTATATTCACTTACAGTGGACGCACGTAGGAACGCTTGTCATTGTATGTGATAGCTGTAGTCAGATTTTAATAGTAGACATACACAGGAACTTTTGTTGTTGCATGTGACAGGTATATTCACATTTTAATGGTAGACAAACATAGGAACTTTTTTTGTTGTATATGACAGCTTTATTCACATTTTAATAGATGACAAACACAGGAACTTTTGTTGTTGTATATGACAGGTATATCCACATTTTAATGATAGACAAACATAGGAAGTTTTGTTGTTATATGTGACAGCTATATTCACCTGTTTATATCGGATACACATAAAAACGTTTGTTACGATGTGTATATCAAACAGTTTGTTTTCCTGTGGCGTACCTGTACGATACATTTTCATCAGCTACATCACACTCTATATAACAAAGCTAGGTGATAAAAAGTGGGTGTCAACATTTTTTTCTCGCACTCCCTCTTTTCTCTCATACAGTACACGTTGTAAAGTTCGTGGCTGTATGTTGCCCCGATGTGGTGCGCGATTAAGGTACATTATCTTAACTCTAAAGCTTATAATTATGGTAACAATTGTTTGGGAATTTGTTATAAGATAAAGTGTAACTGCTAATTCCATTCACAACTAATGTACCTATTGTCACCTGCTCCTCTTCATAGGATTACTTGCTAATCTTGTGTATAAAGTCCTTTCAATAAATTTACCTACTTAATTACAGTGTGATCAAGGACAAAAAAATAGGTCCATTTTAAAGTAATGAAAAACTTTATAACAGCCTTAAAATTTACTGATTGGTTTATTAGCAGATCACATGGTAGAGATACTAAAAAATACATTAAGCTCGAAAGTTTGTTTGTTTTTGAATTTCGCGCAAAACTTCTCGAGGACTATCTGCGCGAGTTGTCCCTAATTTAACAGTGTAAGACTAAAGGAAAGTCATCACCCCCACCGCCAACTCTTGGGCTACTCTTTTACCAACATATAGTGGGATTGACTGTCACATTATAGCGCTCCCACGGCTGAAAGGACGAGCATGTTTGGTGCGGCGGGGATTCGAACCCGCGACCCTTGAATTACGAATTGAATGCCTTAACCACCTGGCCATGCCGGGTCTTAAGCTGGAGGGAACTGTCATGGTAATACTTTAACACTCATGACACCTCGTTAACGCTGATCGAATGCACGGTATTAAACACCCAAAATATCCCGTTTCTATTCCTCCGGAAGGTTTGCCGCTTAAACTTTGTCGTAGCTTTTTTTAAATAGGCCTTTTAGCTTCCGTTACACTCCCATCTTTTTTTTTAAGCGTAATTTTCCCATGTACGTTTAACTATAAGTAAAACGCAGTTTTTGTTTCAGTAAGATATATCTTCTGAAAATTACTCTGAAGTCAAAGGTTTTTTTATTATTATTATTTTGGCTCAAAACAGTCACTGAACGTGCCCTTCGACTTTTTGCCATCATTACGAACTTTTATTACTAGCAGTACATGTTTAGAAACTATTTTAATGCTTAAATTAGTTTCAGCCAAGTTTAAAACCATATAGAAATGAGAAGACACTGCAGTATAAATCACTTCTAAGATCATATATCTAAATGAATGTAACTTGGAGCGCGTCTTCTATGAAAAGTAAATGTTGGTGTTCTACCACTCTCGCTATGAACTTGTTTTCGTATCACAATCACGTTGCATTTTATATTGAAAATAACGGATCTTACGTTACTATACATTTAACAAAGCTGAATATTTGAATGCTTCTGCCAAGATGCTTGGCGAAAATCAATACGCCTAAGAACTGATACGATGTGGATTATTTTTTATTACTTTAAGTTAGTTAATGCTTTGAGTAAGTAAAAAAACTATGTCCACATAAAAAATGAAAGTAATGACGTAAAAATATAATCTTATAATAGCTTTTCCAAGCAACGCGTTTGGTTTTGGTTTTTGTTTTGGGGGGAGAGTGGTAAATTAAATTAGATGAATTATAGCCTGCAGAATATTTCTTCGATACAAAGCTTTGATAACTTATTAGAGTGTTTACAATTATCCATAACCTCGTTCTCGCAGTCTGTGACGTTAAATGCTGGGGAAGCAGATGCTGAGAAAAGTTATTTAAGACAAATAGCCAAATACCTGCCATCTACAGTTGCGCCGACTTGACATACGCAGCGAAAATGACCCCATCTACCATCCCAACTGCTGAATCTCTGCTACTTTCGTTGCTAGGAAACTAACTGCTCAACAAAAGCCATTTGTTCAACCAGACTATATTCTTAAGAATGTACTACACCTAGTCGCTTCTTTAGGTCCATATTTAAATATGCATTTTACCTTGTACGAGAGAGAGAAAAACATTAAATTGATAATAACGATGATATAGTGACAAATAAATTATGTTATTTATTGTATTACGTTTTGTTTAACGACTTCTTCAATAGTGTGCACTCTAACAGCTCCAAACATGCAACAGTTGAAAATATTTTAGCTATGGTAGGTCTAACTTGTAATTATGCGTGAGTCTAAGATGTTTATATTCAATACAACATGATCATGATGTTCTTGTAATGTCTACATATATGCATAATTGCCACCCATGTGCATTGTCAAAACAACAAAAAATATAACAATGCAAAAATGTATAAATATACAAACATATGTTCTGTGTGCCTAACGTCTATTCCCAAAACGTATCTATTCATTATGTCCTGATATATAAATATATAAATCAATATAATGAGAAAGCCTGAGCGATAAAAGCTTATCCACGAAAAAGATTTACAATAAATGACTCAATAATCAATCTATATAAAAATAAAATGTACAAAAAGTGAAATAAACTGCATAAATTTACAAATATAGCTTTCCTCTTCTTTCTTTTCAGTATAAAACCAAAATAATAGCGTCAAAATAACGCTATTGGTATGATATTATTACAGAGGCTTGTTATTTTGTTTTTGAATTTCGCGTAAAACTACACGAGGGTTATCTGCGCTAGCCGTCCTTAATTTAGCAGTGTAAAACTAGAGGAAAGGCAGCTAGTCATCATCACTCACCGCCAACTCTTGGGATAGTTTTTTACCAACGAATAGTGGGATTGACCGTACATTATAACGCTTCCACGACTGAAAGGGCGAGCATGTTTGGTGCGGCTGGGATTTGAACCTGCGACCCTCGAATTACGAGTCGCACGCCTTAACACGCTTGGCCATGCCGGGCTACATTTGATTGGAAAATACTGTTTGATAGCAAACACTCCTTGCATTAAACATTATGTTGTGTTATTAAACATTTTAATTTAAGTCAATACTTTTATTTTTTTTAATTTTGCCCCCAGTGGCTTAGCGGTATGTCTGCGATTTGCACGCTAAAATCCGGGTTTCGATACCCGTGGTGGGCTGATCACAGATAGCCCATTGTCCAGCTTTGTGCTTAATTCTAAATAACAACATTTTTATTTTTTTCATTTTAGAACAATTTATGTAATACATTTTTCTATAACAAAAAAAGAAAATGAGTACCAGCGTAATGAGAGCAAAGATTTTTGAATTAAAGTTTAAAGATGGTGGCGTCATCTTACGAGAAGTATAAAAATGTTTATTTTTAGTTATTAGTTGTACTATATTTCCATTTCTTTTATTTATTAATTTGTACATTGTTATTGAAAATAATAACTTCTTCAATCAGCTCATCGTAGTAGGATTAATGGAAAAAGTTATTTGCTCGTTTTAAATGCTTTACATTTTAAGAGTTCAAATGTTAAAGCCGATATTTTCAGTTCCTCAATCCATTAAGTATGTTGGCTCTGAATGGCCAGACGGTTAAGGCACTCAACTCATAATCTAAGGGTCGAGGGTTTGAATCCCGATCACACCAAATACACTTGCCCTTTCAGCCGTGGAAGCGTTATAATGTGACGGTCAATACCACTCTTTGTTGGTAAAAGAGTAGCCCAAGAGTTGGCGGTGCGTGGTGATAACTCCCTGCCTTCTCTCTAGTCTTACACTGCTATATTATGAACGGCCAGCACAGATAACCGTCGTGTGGCTTTGCGCGAAAGTAGTGTGATGAATAAGATGACAAGGTGTGAAGAAACACTAGAGAAAACGGTGAGAAAAACAGTTGAATACTGCGGCATGACTAAATACTAGGAGACGAAATAAAATAAGAAATTTATTTCATAAAATAGTAAATTACAAAACGTTTGACGAAACAGTAGAACGAAGAGATATTGTAAAACAGTAGAGCAATTTGGTGTAACGAAACAGCAGAGAAAAATCTGACGAAAACAGTGATGCAATATCATAAAACAGTGAAGCAACGTAGCAGAACGAAACAGTAGAGCGAAGAGTTGTGTGAAAAACAAGGAAGCAAAAGAGTGTGAAAAGAAAAAGTGGTGTGAATAGACGTTGTGTTAAAGAAATATAACAAAACAGTCTGCTTACTTGTTGTTAATCACAAACCTACACAACGAGCTACTTGTGATCTGCTCACTGCGAGTATCGAAACCAGATTTTGTGTTATAAGCCCTCAAAGTTACTGCTTAGTCACCGAGTAGTTAACATGTTAAGTTGTTTGACTAATTTGGTTATTGTTAAGCATATAACTATACAAAAGACTATCGGTTTTTTGCCCACCACAGATATCGAAACCTGGTTTTAGACGTAATATTAGTTTTAATGTTTTTCGTAACATGTTCATCACAAGAAAGAGTCAATGTCTGTCGTTACATATTTATATAATGTGATATTTGTTAACTATTTGTTTATGTTGAAAGCCGTTTCCAATTTACTTTTCACCTGCGCAACAACCTTCTATGTTGTGAAATGTCTTTATTATATTACATAGACTTAATACTTAATGAAGCGTATATTACAGGGTGGTCGCTAGAAAAGCGGAAAATTTGTCAAACAACTATTTATTTTTACAAAGTTAAAACAAATCAAAATAGAAATGAGTAAGCACGCATTTTTGATATTAAAATCATCCATTTTATTCATGATATAAAGAAATCAAAATAGAAATGAGTAAGCACGCATTTTATTCATGATCTCATCTGATCCTCACATTTTCCGCTTTTCTAGCGACCACCCTATAGTTTGTTTTTGAATTTCGTGCAAAACTACTCGCTAGCCGTTCCTAATTTTGCAGTGTAAGATTAGAGGGAAGGCAGCTAGTCATCACCACCCACCGCCAACTATTGGGCTACTATTTTACCATCGAATAGTGGGATTGACCGTGCCATTATAACGTCCCCAAGGCTGAAAGGGCGAGCATGTTTGGAATATATATTGGTTTTTATTATTTTTGGTGCAGATTACTTTATAATATTATAGGCATTTCTGTTTGCATGTTTACTGTACATAATACAAGCTCATTCAAACATGTTACGTCCTATAAAAATACGTACGATATAAATTATGCCGTATAGTTTTGTTTAACTAAACTGAATGTAATACAAATACAATCCATTAATCGGAACAGCTGTTGTTGTGAGTTCTAACATTTGACGCTCGTGTAACGTTGGTAGAACTACACTCGCATTTTAGGACTTTGAGTGCACTTTTATGGAACAGTAACAATCCATCCCACTGTTCAATTAAAGTTACATGAGAGTTTACGGTGGGTGCTGTCGACAAGTTTTCTTCCCCTTTGTCTTTCTGATACTTAGTTGTGATGTGTAATAACTTGAATAAAATTAAAGTTCTTCAACATAATTTAGTTCACAACGAAATTGTTGTTGTTTAAGCAGTTTGATGACAATAAATTTCTTGACTACAACCTGACGAGCCCTAATTTAGAGCAAAAGAACTCGTCGAGACAAGATATACCAGAATAGTATAGCTTACATGTTATTAGATTCTTTTAAACTTAGGTACGGCATAGCCATGTAGTTACGAGCCTTTAATTCGTAATCTGAGGATCAGGAATTCGAATCATCGTCATATCAAAGATACCCTCCCTTTCAGCCGTGGGGGCGTTATAATGTAAGGGTCAATACTATTATTCCTCAAGAGCTGCTGGTAGGTGATGATGATTAGTTGCCGTCTCCCTCGTGGCTTACAATGCAAAATCAGGGACGACCAGTGCAGATAGCCCTCGTGTAGCTTTCCATGAAATTCAAAACAAATAATCTTACTTTCACTCAGAATTTAATATAATTAAAATTAGACGCCAATGCGCATATAGCACTTTACTTATGTGTGTGTGTACGTTTTCTTATAGCAAAGCCACATCGAGCGATCTGCTTAGTCCACCGAGGGGAGTCAAACCCCTGATTTTAGCGTTGTAAATCCGTAGACTTACCGCTGTACCAGGGGGAGACCCCTTTACGTAACTTTGCGCAAAAATTCTACAACAGGCAACTGGAACCACATGTAATAAATATTAAAAAGAAAAGGATATTTATATATTTTTTCTCTCTTTTTTTTTAAACAAAGTAATGGGAACTTTAAATCTTCTTTTATGTGAAAAATAAAGAAATTTTTTTCGTACATATTTCTTTCACTTGTTATACAACCGTTTCAGCAACACAAGTAAAAAGTATTTTAAAAAATCCACACACGCTCTAATAACTTTGAACTTAAACCGGTTGTCCTTAATCTTCTTTCTCTCTTGATTTTCGTCTGTGTTTGTCTTTAGGCTGAAACAGCTGTTCACTCACTCCAAGCAGGCGCCAGGTTCGAAGCACAATTCCCATCCTTGTTCACCGCGCTGCTTAACACCCCCTCCTTCTTCCAACAACAAAAATCAGGTCACCATATGCACCATTTGGTTATGAAATATGATGTGACATGAGAACTAAACATACTTTGGCAATGTTGTTCTTACAAAAGAGTTTCTTGAACTTTTCTAGATTTAATATCCAAAGTAATTGAGTAATATACAGAAGTTTCTTCGTGAAAGAGAAATAGTGAAATAATATCCACTGAAAATAAAAAAATAAAAACTTTAAGAAACAGTAATTTAACTTTATTTAAAGTATCGTTTAAATTATCGGTTAAGAACTTTACAAAGATAATAATTTAACTCCATATGTTTTTTAAACGTTTAAATTATTAGTTGTGTGTTTTTTTGCTTAGCCCTCACAGGTGAATCGAACCGTTGATTTTAGCGTTATAAATACGGAGACATACCGCTGTACTAGGAAGGGGCTTAAATTGGTGGTTAAAAAGATTTCCAAATATAATAATTTAAAATTATATTTTACTTAAAATGTTTAAATTACTGGTTAAATAATAGTTTATTTCAATAACTAAATTTATTATTACATAAGCATATACATTTGTCAGAGTCTCGGTTCTTTTTTGCATAAACTATGCTCGGCTTACATAAATGGAAGGGGTCTACTAGACGAACCAAACTATATACATTTTATATGAGCAAGAAACAAACTTACCTTTATAGAATCTATATAAACTTGGAGAAAGTTGATGAATGTAAACGTTTTAGAGAATTAAAATATATCGTATGTTTGTCTTGTTGAATGTGAACTTTGTCGGAAATGTTTATAGGATAATTCTACGAGTGTAACACACAAGCTTACTTTCTATTAGTGTGTGCGTGCGTGTGTTTTCTTATAGCAAAGCCACAACGGGCTATATGCTGAGCTCACCGAGGGGAATCGCACCCCTGATTTTGCGTTGGAAATCCGTAGACATACCGCTGTACTAGCGGGGGACGCTTTTAATTAAGATTGTGCAATCCATAAATTTCGCGTGAGAATACAACTATACACAAACACACACCGCTTGTTTTAGTTTGTTTTTATACTTTATTTCAAATTTGAGGAGAGAAAACCTATAGTAGACAATGTATAAAATCATAAAAAATATGTCAATTTGTTTTGTGAAAATGTTCAAATAAAGTGAAGACCTCTTGATAAGCTTGAGAACTTTTTTGAATCTCCTTGATTCGTATGAAGTATTGTTCGTTAATTAAGACTAAATTTTATAACACGTTCGCTTTACATCATATACTTTACTTCGTCTTTCAACGTAGACCTTGAACTTCTAATAACAGCCAGTTTACACCAAAGCTCCTATAATTTTATGCTTCGTGAATATCGTATTTTATCAACTCATTTAGAGCCATGATACACATGTGCTCTCTACAGCATTACCACGGGAACGTCTATATAGCTCTCGCTTTAACCTTGAATTGTGTGACATTAAATACATGTCAGTTGAAACTTGTGTATCGCCACAAAAATACAATAAGAGTATTCCTCTTATCAAACTCTCGGGCCCGGCAAGGGCAGGTAAATTAAGGCGTTCGACTCGTAATCTGAGGGTCGTGGGTTCGAATCCCGGTCACACATGCTCGCCCTTTCAGCTGTGGGGCGTTATAATGTAACAGTCAATCCCACTATTCGATGGTAAAAGAGTGGCCCAAGTGTTGGCAATGAGTGGTGATGATTAGTTGCCTTCTCTCTAGTCTCACACTGCTAAATTAGGGATGGTTAGTGCAGATAACCCTCGTGTAGCTTTGCGCAAAATTCAAAACAAACAAACCTACAAAATTCTCAAGATTTATCATTTTTAATTTCAGATAAGTAATGAAATATTTGTTGGTTGGTTTGTTGTTTTATGGTGAAAAGCAACTAGGCTATAAAAAATTTAGACATAAAAATAAAAAATCTTTAAATGTTTGTTTTAATTTCGCGCAAAGTAACACGAGGGCTATCTGCGTTAGCCGTTCCTAATTTAGCAGTGGAAAACTAGAGGAAAGGCAGTTAGACATCAACACCCACCGCCAACTCTTGGGCAACTCTTTTATCAACGAATAGTGAGATTGACCGTCGCTTATAACGCTCCCATAGCTGAAAGGGCGAGCATGTTTGGTGTGACGGAGAAAGGGGGAGAGTTAAAGGTTGTATATATATTCTTTTACGTTAATATTACATTCGGTAACCATTCGACAGCTCATCATTAATCATCTCGTAAACTTTTATTTTCCGTCTTTATTGAAAATTTTATTTTTGTAATTATAATAACTCGTGAGTGATATGAAATAATAATAATAACGTGTTCACCACACCATATATACTACATCCAGCGCTGGCGAAATATTTCACCCTATATGCCGGTTCATTAGGCTGTCTGAAATAGAAGGATGTTCTAGAAAGTAGAGGCGCTGTACAAAAAAAAAAAATGTTGTGCGGAAAACCTTCGCATCCTGAAAGTATTTCCTGGAAATTTTAGCATCTCCAAATACAAATGATCTTGTAATTTAGTGGCGCTAGTGCAGCTTTGTTTATGCTCTTTCCCACTGGCGGGTTTAATTTATAAACCTCCTACACTGTATTTAAACTATTAGACTTCACACAAGAATGGAGGGAGGGTAGAATGTTCTACGAAACCCCTATTTTTATAATGTAAAAAATATATATTTATACAGCTATAATGCAACTAACTGTGGTATTTAACCGTTAAAATGTTTGTGGATTTCACGTGAACAGCCATGCAACTGTTTAAAATATATTTTAAGCAAAACTACTTCCGGATTTAATCTCATAACACCTATTTTTTCTACACATTTTCTGTGTGGGAATGCGTCTAGGCCCACTTATTATTAAAACGTTTGGAATACTGATTGTGCTTTGGGTAATATAGAATCCCTCTTTCAAACATTCTGGATGCTGTACTTTAGAACATTTACAAGATGTCAAACATTTCCAGTAAAATATTGTGAAAGAAATGTTTTCGTTACCGAACTTTTCGCCTTTCCAGCGATTACCAAGTTCGCCAAATTTCTAATGATAAAGCTGTGTTTATTATTATTGAATAAATTTAAAAAATTATGGTATGAGCTATATGAAGGAGTTTGTATTGCAATTATTATCACTTTTACTTAAGTCATTCACAAATTAAGTTTAAGGTAAGGATTAATAATACATTACTCTCCCGCTGGTACAGCGATAAGTCTATGGATTTACAACGCAAAAATCAGAGGTTCGATTCGTCTCTGTGGACTCAGCAGATAGCCCGATGTGCCTTTGCTATAAAAAAACACGCACGCAACACTTGGACGTGTGTCCAAAACAATTTGCAGGATACACCGTGTGTTATTTACATGAGTGATAGTTTAACGATTTTTCACGTTTTGATGTTCAAACTGTAATAACCTAAACGATATTTTCAATGGATGTATTCTTCTGGAATCTTACTTCACAATTTTAAGGTAATCCATTAAGAAATATCTGATATATAAAATATATATAAAATCTCCAATTTTGATTGAATTTCTGCCTTTTTTGTTTCGTACAAATAGCACAAAAATGTTTTTGATTAAAAATACATGGATTTTTTTTTTCCAAATTGGCTACACAAATTGACTTTTACAACCTACAGTTAAGAGTTCCATTTGGTGTGAATATAAACTACATGTGCAAATCTGTTTAACAAAAACCTCTCAAATTTAACGAAACATTTTTAGAACGAGTGCGCAAAACATCACGTGAGCTATCTGTTTAACATTTTCACTGCAGCTTTACATGAGAGTAAAACTGACCATTTTTAGAATTTAGTCATTTGGATAAATGGCGGTTGACTTACAGCAACAAAACTCTAAGATAACAGAATGTGCAGATGCACAGGTATTTGTTAGCACAAGCAAACGAGATTAGCAGTTTCTACCCCAAACAGAAAAAAAATGATAGAACTTATTGTGCACAACATAAATAAATTCATACTGCATATCTCAGTAGAATATCTCTTGATATTTGTATTGGAAGCACAAAATATTATATTCTTGTTTAGAATGGGAAAAGAAATTGATTTAACATTTCTAACAACTTGCATGAACATGTACTTTTGTTAAAAATCTTTATTTTCTTTTCAGAAAATAAATCTCAAAAAAATTAGTTATATGAAGTAATAAGTTAACCCCAGCTAAACTTAAATGTATTTTAAAATTTCAACATTTTATTTTTTTTAAACTGCACAAGTAGTCTAAATTTGTGCTGACAAAATCTAAGGAATTTAACAACAGTCTAGAAACATGTAATTAAACTAAAAAGTTGATTTCACTTCTGAACCAGTTAAGAGGGAAAGCATATGATGAAAATGTTCAAATGATGTCAATTAGAAGCATAAAGCGCAGTAATATCATCTTTGTAGTATTGTTTTATGGCATTTCTACAAAGTTTATATGTAGCAGTTACAAGCCCTGATTCTGGAGTCCATAATTCACAACACAGCTTTATCTTCTTGGGAATTTCATTTCGTCCAAGTTTTGCTGAAACAAAAAGGAAACATTTATAAAACTTTCTTTAGAAATAAAAATGATTATTAATGTATTTGAAAAGTTTATAATAATTTTTTATTTACTTTAACCTTAGGAAACTAAGATGCACTTTTTGCACTTGTCTTGATAATGTATTATTTTTTTATTCCAAGGGCTGATATGTGCAATGCACAGCTAAACTTAAAATTTTCAGACATTGGACATATTAGAATTTGTCTTCAGAAACAAGATATGCAACCAAAACTTGTTGCTGTTTCTTTACATGAGTGTTGTTGTTTTCGTAAGTCTGATATACAGTTCCATTTATTCTTTTTCCTGGCTTACAATTTTAATTTATGTTACTTAAAATGACGCACTACAAAATACTCTCTCTAGCTAAAACAAAACCTATACCTTTCTTGCATTGCTCTGTTAGAGATTTTAGAAACTCTGCAATAACATCCTTGTCCTTACACATTTCTTCAAAACAAAGGTCCTCTTTGCCCAAGCTAACAGATAGAAAATCCAAATGTTTTCGATTGGGTACAACCAATGCTACCACATATGATTCAAAGCTATTTCCATAGACACAGATGTTATTCACAGGTGGAAATCTCTTCAGCTCAGTCTCTACCTTTCCCAAAGAAACATATTCACCCATCTGGAGCTTTACCAAGTCTTTCTTGCGGTCTGGAGAAGAAAACAAATTATCAATGATTGGATGAGAGGTTAAATGTCTTTGCCAAAAATCCTGAATAACTCAATCTAAATTTCTTACCGATAATTCTGATGGTACCATCAGGATACAGTTCAGCAATGTCACCAGTACTAAACCAGCGAATTCCATCTTTCTCAAAGAATGCTTCATTGGTCAATTCTTCATTTTTGTAATAGCCTTGTGCCACACTGTCACCACCTACAATAACTTCTCCCCGAGGATGAGGTTTGTCCCATACAGAATATCCACCTCATAAAGATAATCAAGGATATTAATTAACAATCCTTAAAAACATGGGAATTATCTGTGCTTCATAAATGGGAATAGCTACAACATACTTTTCAGAAATATTATTTTTATAAATTAACACTTTGCACATGGTTATAAGTTAACAAATCTTAGAAATAAAAATAGAAAGGCTAAACATTACCAGCTATAATAAGAAACTATCAATTGAGAGTAAAGAAAACTTGTAGTGTTTCTATTAGAAAAAGTACTCTTGATTTTATTTATTGTGATATTCATGAAATTTCTGAACTGAGGATAGAAGAAGTGAATTCTACTATTAACTGACAAGTAATGAGCTTCTCTGACATGGATATAACAGATGAAGTCCACAACCACAATCAAGGAACCTCTTTGTTGAAAGTAAGAAGGACACTCCACTATCAGGGTTTAAGGAGTGAATTATATTATCAGGACTCAAATACAATTTTCACTGTCAAGAGTCAACTAATTGACTTCATTATTAAGGGTGAGTGAAATGATTCTCAATATTAAAAGTAATAACACAAACTTCATTAATAATTGTACAAGAAGAGAACTAAACTTTCAGTAAACAAGAAAACTTGTAACCACCTTTCTGATTGGGTCAACTGAGGCACATGGAAATTTCTTATAGTCTTATGTGGAAATTTTCGTAATACAAAAATTTCACATACATAAGACATATGAGTTTGTATGTGATATGATTAAAAATACGTTAATTTTAATAAGTCTGAAGTTGGATCAAAACCTAACAATTTTATACTCTCTTCATCAAGATTTTACTGAAAATATTGTACATAAATTAAAATCCACAGAATTCTGTTAAGGTTTGGGAATCTTCACATCTGTTTATTCTCTTACAGTAAACTTCCTATAAAAGCAATATAATTCAATTTGCTCTTTAACAAATAAGTGCCAACAAAATATTTCCTATTTCACTGGCAAATACAATACTACAGAGGTGATAAAGTTTGCTAACTGGTCTTTTAAAACCTAAAATTTACTAAAATCAACCTGAATAAAGTATAATACACTATGAAAGTTTAACTTAAAATAATTTATTTGTGACAAAAGAAACTTAGCAAGAACAATAGTTTATGAACAAAGAGCATGTTATTGGTATTTTATTAACTCTTATATTACTTAACCTTACCTTCCTCCCAGTCTTTAAGTTGAATGAAACAGTCAGCAACTGGAGCTCCCACTCTTCCAATGCTTAGATCATTTACTGAAAACCGAAAATCACAAAGAACTTAGATTTTCTACAATATATTATATATTGCAATCTTAAACAACTGAGTTTAGTTCATTAAATTCTTGAGCAACTGGATGTAATATCTTGAAATCTGATTTTAAACAAATGAATTTATTATATTGCAATCATGGCCCACTTTACATGGACTTGATTTGTTTGTTTGTTTTGGAGTTTCGCACAAAGCTACTCGAGGGCTATCTGTGCTAGCTGTCCCTAATTTAGCAGTGTAAGACTAGAGGGAAGGCAGCTAGTAATCACCACCCACCACCAACTCTTGGGCTACTCTTTTACCAACGAATAGTGGGATTGACCGTCATATTATACACCCCCACGGCTGGAAGGGCGAGCATGTTTAGCGCGACGCGGGCGCAAACCCGAGATCCTCGGATTACGAGTCACATGCCTTATGCACTTGGCCATGCCAGGCCCTACATGGACTTGATCATTTTGATAAATCAGCCATGAAACCACTATGTAATTTTTAAGTACTTTTTACTAAGAATTATCTACAAATTTATAAAACCAGAGTTTCACAAGTCTCAGTGCAAGGTAATCGTAATGTTATAATCAAAAATGCTTTCTTCATTTTCAGATTTCATTTGCATCATCTTTAGAACATCCTATGTTTCTCTATTATTACAGACTCAATCTATTTGATTGGTCTTGTTACCACCATGAAAAATATAAAATAAACATAATTTATCCTTTTTCTTTCTAGAATAATTGTTAAATATTACAGAAAAGTACACACTATTTAATTATACATCCAAAACTGCTACAATTTAAGCATCTCCATCATTTATTGTTTACTACCATTTACATTAATAACAATGTGAATTATCACAGCATAGTAACTTTACACAAATAATCAAATTCTGAGCTTGTAAAACGTGTTCATATTTGTCTAGTTTTTCTTATCTAACTTACTTATAATTTTTATATTTTCATTACTTTTACAACAATAAAAAACATGAAATTTAGTATCCATGTGTGGGTATTTCACTTTTATGGTCTTGAAGTTTCAATGAGTCTTTTTGTAAAGGTGTTTAGCACCTTACTGAAATTTTTTTATTTTAAACATGCATTTTACAACACAAAAAGTGTCTTAGCATTATAATATGATACTTTATAATGCTCGTTATAACGTTTAAGTTATATTTTCAGAGTGTTCACATGGTTAAAGTCTCTTAGAATAAACATAATAATTTATTTTGTATCTCTTTGCATCCACACTTTGATCTTTTATTACCCATATGTATCCTTCTTATAGCCAAAATGAACTTATAATTACCTTTTCTCATTTATTTACATTTAAAAGTTGGCCTTTTGTTACTTGGTTTACACCTTTTGATAACGTAAGATCTGCCTTTTGTTACGTGTTTTATCTTTTGACAATCAAAAATTGACCTTTTATCACTTGTATTATTTTGCAACCAAATTTTGTTGTTTTTTTACCTACATGCATATTTTTGTAATAAAAGTTGACTTTTATTAATCTTTACAATAAAAAAAATGGTTTTCACTACTTGTTTGTATCACTTGGAAACCAATGCTTGTATTTTAATCTGTTTGCATCTGTTATTCCTTAAAAGTTCATATTTGGTTCTCTTTTGTTCCCAAAAAAGACCACTTTTTGTATATTAGTATATTTTGATATGCAGAAGTTCAACTCTTGTTACCTAGAGTGTTTTTTTTATTTACAGGAATTAAATGCTTGTCGCCCGTTTGCATCTTTTTTTCAACAAACATTCATTTTTTGTAACCTACTTGCATGTTTTTTTGGATTCCAGTAATATTTAGATTACTGTTTTTTCACTCTTTGGATGGAAAGCTTATATTTTGAACATCTTTTAGTGCAAGCAAGTGGGCCATTTGAATATTTTGAGGCACCGAAAGAAATGTAAAACAATTATCTGCTTTGAGGAAATATGTATAAAAGTTGACAGAATAGTACATGAAAACTGGCCTTTCCATCAGCTTCTGTTAACATAGAAAGATTTTTCATGCAGTATACTAAGCAACTGAGTACAATATATTGCCGTCTTCCTTAAATAATTGAGTGCAACATGCTGCAGTCTTAAACAACAGAGTAGAATATACTGTAGTCCTTAAAAATTAAGTGAAAGTAAGTACCTATCACCCAAAACTAGAATCCCACATTACAAAGGTAGAGAGGCTGGTAAAGGTTATAAAAGTAATCAAATAAACAGAGAGCAACCACCATGAACGAACAGGTTTGCCAAAAATATAAAAGAAGGCATCCCTGTGAGATATAGCACTACTTTTGGAACGGGTATGCTCTTTGCCCATTAAAAAAAAGTAGGGAATCATAATACAGAACTTAAGAGAAGGCACAATGTCATGTAATACAGATGATATTCACATGTGTAACAAGCATGAGTATGTTACACAATCATGGTCACATTTGATGAAGGTGCCTGAAATCAGATATAAGAACACATGGTTATGGCTAAAGGACTACAAATGTATATGAATAGCCCAAGTGTGGTCTGTTTGGACAAAACAATCAACAGAAAGTGCCTTGGGACACATCAGATTATGCTAAGTGTGATCTATCTTGTCAGAAACAACAGTGGAAGCACATTGTATAAATAAGGTAAGATAAACAAGTACAGTCTGCCCAAGCAAAACACATCCAGGGGAAAAACCTTCAATTTATATTAAGACAGCCAAGAGTGATTAGTCCCAGCAAAACATCTGAGGAAAACATGTTATATATCAAATGCAGTCCACCTGGGCAGAAAACATCTAGTGGAAACATCTTGCATAATATTATTTTCATGTCACATGTTGTATGTAACAGATTGTGTGATCAACAAGTGGATCACAAAAAAAAATAACTAGTAGAAGAATTTTGTATAAGACTGATTGATTTAGATCTTGAGTGTAATATTTTGAGAAATCAAGAAGTGCACTACGTCCAGGCATAAAACATCCAGGGAAGCACCTTGCATAAAAAAAATTAATTTGTAAACAACAAGTGCAGTTAGCCCAGGCAAAACATCCAGGAGAAGTGCCTTGTGTTTTATCAGATATATTAAGTGCAGTTCATCTGGACAGAAAATATTCAGTGGAAGCACCTTCCATAATATTTGTATTTCAAAATCAACAACTGCAGTCTACCCTGGCAAAACACATATGGGAGAAACACCTTGGATTTGGAATATTTTATTTTATGATATGAAATATAGCAACAGTGGCCTTATTCTCACAACGTGTGTACATATAACTATGGAATTTGTTTTATTGTAGAAATCCCACTCCAGAGGAAACCTCCATGGTTCACCACTCCAGCAACTTGGTACTGTGGCAAGAATTCTCATGCTCCACTGAAAAAAGAAAGAGGGGAGGTACACACTGGAGAGTCAAGAGGAATGAAACACTAGAGACAATTCAATGCATGTCTGCAATATCTATCTTGAACAGCAGAAAAAAACCTAATTGTAAGAATCAAAGGTCAGTAAAGATCATAAAAATATCCCATCTGCTTCACCAATGAAATCCATGAATAACGATATTTTATATAAGATATAGTGATAAGAAAGAATATATATATTTATATAGATATATACATACCACTGAATAAGTAGCAGGTGGTATTACAGAAACACTCCATCAAGGAAACATGGACCAGAGTAAAGAATCTGAATAAGAGGGAAATACCTGGAAAAAAGAAAGCACTGGAAGTATAAGAAAGGAAGGTGTTTGACAAGACAGCCCTGAAAACGGTAACAGTTAAAACCAAACAAACTTTGAACAACCAACCAGATGCAGAACTAAGACAAGTGAAGAATAAAAAGGTAGGATGATCATAAGCCATGGCCAATAGACCAGAGTCTGAAGTAATATCAATGCCTTTGGTACATAAACAAGGAGGAAGGATGAATGCAATAAAAGATGCTATATGAGGAGCGAATCCCAAAGTTGAGGAATTGCACTGAATAAAAATCACATATGAGGTTGGAGTGTGGTAACAATGGAATGATAAATGTCCATTTGCAGCTTTTTAACAAGTAGTTAGGAGAGGGGTAAGGATGATAAGGACATGGGCAGTAACTTCAGTAATAGCCAGACCAGAGGGAACCAGGTGGAAGAAGGATGGAATTTTTCAAGAGTTCTTTGAGGAAAGAATGAAGGGAATACATATGCACCTGACATAAAAGAATGAGAGGTTCCAAGGAAGCCTACAACCTCAGAAGTAAAGTAACCTTTCATGCAGGGAGAGAGAAAAAGAAAGTGACTGCCTGTTCTATACCCCAGAACCAAAGTGGAGGAAAGTAAGCTTGATTGAGATGGGAAGTAAAGAGAAACCCTTAATTAATAGGTTACTAGAATGGGGTAGTAAAAGGTTTTTTTAACTTGATGATAAACCCCAGCTAAGTATATTCTCAAAGAAGCAAGCAAGTATGAATGACTGACTGGCATGAGAAGAGGCAAGCAGCAGCCAATCATCCATTGAGTAGGGAATCCAAAGAGGTAGTGAGTGAAGATGACATGCAAAAGCATACCTCTCAATAAAACATATACAGAGCTGAAGAAAAACCAAATGGCAACATCCAGAACTGAAAGACAGAACCCAAATGGATGAACTGAAGAAAAATAGCATGACAATGAGGCAAAAAACCCAACTATGTAAGAGGTAGGACTCCAGAGTGAAATACAGCATCTCCAGACAAGAATACACCTGGAGAAGACCTTTGATAGAACTTCAATTTCCCATGTATTTTGGAGAAAACAAATAAATGTGAGTAAAATCTTTTGTGTTGTGAGTCTTGAACAGACCTAGGAAGAAAACTGTACAAGGTGCAATTCCAAGGAAAAGGAAAGAAGATATTGGAAATGGATAGAGAGATATCAAAACAGAAGACAGAAACCCACAGAATTGTCACAAAGTGTAGCCAAAGACAATCTAAACATACTGAGAAAAAATACTCATTTGTAGCAAATTGATAAAATGTAGTGATGTATAAAGTCTTCAAAGTACAGAAAACTAACAGACCTGCAAAACTATGAAATTCTACCTAAAACAAAAAATGAAAAGCAGCACAAAGCCTTACCAAAACCTATAAAGACACAGGGAAAAAGGTGGGAATGAAGCAACAAGTACTGACTGTTTGCACAACTGGAAAATACTCTAGTCACACACATATACCACTTGATAAAGCATATAGAGCTGAGGAAAACACAAATGGCAGCATCAAGAACAGGAAGGAAGACAGAACCATGAAGTTGGAGTAATCTAACTATCAACCCAAAATATCTGGAGTATTGAGAAAAGCCCACCAGGGAAGCATCTGTAAGTAGATGACATTCAGTACAACGTGGAGGAATGGAAAGCCCACCAAAGAAAGCCAAAATATGGCATAAAAGTTTCATATAGCTTATGGTGTGAGCATATGTGAGTGTTATAGCCCTCTTCACAAAAATCACAACATGAAAGCAGAATCATCAGCCAAACATAAGACGTGACATAAAGCCTGTGCTTCCCCAGCAGATATCATTGACCCTGGGACCTGGGTACTAGTATTCCATTTTTGGTGGGAATTTTAACATTTGTCATGTTAAATCTCAAATTCATATGAACAAAGTAATACTTGGAAACAGAAACATTTCTAAAACAATAGAAGTCAAAGAGAAGAAGTTGAAATTGATATGAAATTATGATCAACCACAATCAAAATCTTGTAGTCAGATGGGGAATGAGTTAAAAACAAATATCTACATTAAAACGCCAATTAAGAAAGTGAGGATTGTGATGCAATGGTAGAGGGAACTACCTGTACTAGTACAGGTGGTACTGTATGATTGGTGAAGAGTAAACACATGATTAGCACTTAATGGTGCAAAAATGAAAAGGTATAAAAGACTGGTGTGCTGTTAAAAAAATTTCAAGAATATTTAGAGAGTAAATCAAAATCAAAATGGCTTTGAGTGAGAAAAAGTAGTATCATCTCAAAAATGAAAATATTGCTCAGTTAATGCTAGTTTACAGTAACACTTAGTCTCAAGCTTCTTCCAATGTTAATTATTTTGATATCTAAAAATGAAAAGTTGAAATACTAATAGTTTGTTATTCTATTATAAATTTAATATTTCTGGGTTGATTGTTCAAGCAATTTTGAAATTCAGGAGCATCAGATTTGTTTTTAAAAACAAGAAATGTGTCATCAGTGTGTCTTCTGCAGTATTAAGGTTTCATCTGTTCAAGACAATTTTGTAGCCACTATTTTTCCTGATAACTCAAAAAAAAGTTAGCTAAACCTAGTGCAACCTTGATTCAAACAAATCTGGAGGGGTTCACAAATGATACAAATAATTATCCTACCTGAAAATGGGTCTGAATTGAGATACCACCAAGAAGCAGAGTTCCACTTAAAGTGTCACGAATGGGCATACCTCAAGGGAAGATAACATTTTTGTTTACTGCACCTACCGCTAATAAAACTACTGTGTATTTGGAAACAATCATGTTTTAGGTACTCAGTGTTCAACACAGAAATGTATGAACATGAGACTTCAAGGCTTGCAATTTGTGGATCATCCACCCAAGCAATGTGGCTACCTATATGTTCAACTGAGCTTGATGAACAAACTGGGTAGAATAAAAGCTAAAAATAAGCCAACTGTCCATGTACAACTGAAATCTGAAATTAAATGAATGGAGAAGACCAACAAATGTTTTGGTTACTCAAAATAAAGTATAAAAGGATAAGCCCAAAAGTGCAATGAACAGATTAACTCCATATGTTCTACTGATAAAACCAAAAGAGGCATTAATATAGCTCAAATGCATTTATCAATAAGAGTTTAATATTGGAACTGCAGGATCTCTTTGCACACATCTTGACTGCATGCATAAAGCTTCAAAAAAAATAAAAAAATTCAAGATATTTTAAGAAGTACTATCACCAGCTATAACATTCACTTCAGAATTTATAGTGAAGTTAAAATCATGAATTTTCATTAATAAAATCTGACTATGATGAAAAAGCAGGGTTTATACGTTCTCCTAACACTGATGAAATAAGTCGCATGGTGTACAGGATAAGATGGTGCATACTCAGCATTGCATAAATTAATTACATCTAAGTCTCAAAATCACATTTCTGTTTACAAACATAACAACTCAAAAGAATTTTTAACATTTCAGAAATATCTACTTGATTTTTTTACACTATGAACAAAAATTTTAATATTAATTAGAAGGGATTTTGTTTTTTAAAAGGTACATTCAAGCTTCCATTAGGATACAAAAAATAGAAATAATAATAAAAAGTAATGTAGTAATATCAGATAAAAATTTACTTTATTTTAATAATGGCTAAATCAAAATAATGTTATGTTGGCATCCAAAATTAATTATGGAAATTATCCAATAATGCTTGAATATATAATGTTTTCTGTCACTTAGAACCACAGGAAATATAATCTAACAATGGCTTTTAATACCAAACACCATGTAATGAACAGCTATCTGACATTACTGAAACAAATGCTAGAATCAAACTTACATGTAAGGTTTATTACAAAACTCAGTTTTAAGCAGTTTAATTTACATAACACAAAGAAACACTATTTTTGTGTTGAAACTCACTTTCCATCAAAGTTGCTGCAGCTGTGGTTTCTGTAAGTCCATAGCCCTGAAGTAAGTACACATCTAAACAAGTGCTGATAAAAGTATGTGTGTCTGGAGAAAGTGGAGCACCACCTGAGACAATAACACGGAGTCGCCCACCAACTAAGTCCTTGATACTTCTGAACAGAAACCTTCAAGATTAATAAACCAAAGAAAAGATTGGTATTTCTTCAGTGATTTCTTAAGATTAGCATGAAATGCCAAAAATCTGATAATAATGAAACTTTATGGATGAAAATTTTAATTTATTTTAACACTTGAAAATACCTCCTTTCAGTATAAAAATTCAAATATAATACTGAGCATTTGTAAAAGTATAGTACATTTAAAACGTTAATGTGCACGTAAGTCTGACATATTTTAAATGATTAAAATAAATTACACAAAAACCATACCTTTTTACTTAAAAGTAGTTGGCATAAAATGTATCACAATTTCTACTTAAGTGAATAAACTTTGGTGTTTTAATATGTTTTTCATGAAATGTACAAGCTAATAATATAAAAAAGGTATTTATAATTTATGTATTAGTTCTTGAACTATTCTACAGTTGGTTATCATAAACTTGCCAATTTAAAATGGGTGTCTCAAACCCCCACTTTTTCCATCTCTGTTTGTACTTCAATGCAAAATCAAAAAATTTTCTGGTGAAGTTTCCCTCACATTGGATAACCTCTGTTATTCCTTTCTGAATCCTCTCTAGTATTAACTAAAAAAAAATATTTTTATGTAACAATGTTACAAATGAAAAGCAAATTACAAGATTAAATTTCAAATATCATTTAATGAATGGGTTAAATATAAAACCTAAAAATAACAAAAATGAAAACAAGAGTGCACTATTCATCATTTTCTTTCAAAATAAATGACATACCATTAGTCATAATATTGCACTGTGATCTTTCCAAATTAATATACCAATAAATGAATATCATACTATTACTAAACAGACTCGATTTTAAATTGCTTTATTAGTTGTAAAATGTACAACAGTTAATTGCTTTAAAATAAACATTTTAGGTACTTCTTGGAAAAGTCTTACATTAAAATGTTCTGTACTAGTAAAAAAAATTAAAATAAATCAAAATCTTTATGGATATCAACACTGAAGTCTAATTATTAAAGGAAACTTTAATGTTTTTAATTTTATGCATATAATACAATGATTTTTTTTCAATTACAAAAAACAATATACAATACTGAATGCAGTGATTTCCAGTTAAAGCAGGATTTGTAATGTTATAAACTACAGTGACTATAAATCTATATTTCTTCTGTGTAAAAGAAAATGTCTAGTTTATAATTCTAAGCTTAAAACACAAACTGTGGCCTTCATATGACTAAATAAATTCTATAAGAAATTTATCTTTCACTCACAGGAACAGCTGAGATAACCGTTGGTTTCAAAACTGAAGCATCACCCTTACAGCCTTTCTTTACAGCAGTGGACTACAAAGAAGTTGAATTCCATTAAAATTCAATTTTCTAAACATATTTGTTCCTTAAAATTCACTATACAAGAGAAAATTAGATACAGTAAAATAATTATAAATCTTCCTTTTTTAAATATTTATTAGGTTTTCAAAATTTCTAAAAAAAATTATTTGAGAATATCCTACTTAGAATAAAATTTTCAAATGATGTATTTTCTAAACAATAAGTAAATGTTCTGAATTAAAATGTTTATCTTACAGAATCTCTCTATAGTAATGCAAATTTGTTACTGCTCTGTATGGATATTCTTATAGTTTCTAAGCCTTATATGGTTGCTGAAAATATAATAAAAAAGATGAGTTCTTTTCCTGTTCAACTCTTTGATTACAGAAAAAATAAAATCAAACTTCTTTACCTTATCTGTCATTGTTAAAGGAGAGGAATAACCAAGAGGAACTCCAACTGCTAAGAAGCAACATTCTATTGGAGAAAAA
Source organism: Carcinoscorpius rotundicauda (assembly GCA_011833715.1). Taxonomy (NCBI): domain Eukaryota; kingdom Metazoa; phylum Arthropoda; class Merostomata; order Xiphosura; family Limulidae; genus Carcinoscorpius; species Carcinoscorpius rotundicauda. The sequence continues at coordinate 59,412,724 of CM022395.1, forward strand.
AAGACATTTAAATATATTAAAATTCTCTTCCATTCTTATTCCTAGGAATAATTTCCTTTAACACCATATTCATACATTTTTCTAGATATTTTACTTTTTTTGCTTAATCTCCTTAGAAAGGTTTTGAAAAGTATCCATCTAAGCTACAAATAATTATTAAAAAGTTAAAATTGTTTTTATTAAAATAGCATGTGCATAATATGGATAAATGATGTCTTAAGTTGTTTGAAAGTGTTAATAATAATATACTTGAAAATCATGGATATGATGGTTGTCTATCCTTACATGTATTGAAAACTTTACACTGAACTAGTTTTCTAAGTGTAGTTAAACTGCTGCTAGATATGTTTACAAGTTCTTCAAAATACATTTTGAAGATTATGATAATGTACTTCAATATACGATAACTATGACCAATTATGAAGATTACTCTTCACACTTACAAAGAAATAAATTACTTTACACATTTTAATTTTAATAAATATATTAACTGTTAAAGCAAACGAGAAATATGTATATCAAACTAACACAATAGGAAATTTCCTAAAATTGTAATGAATAACTAAAAAATTTGCAGTGAACACAATGCTCTGAAACACAGTGTGTATTCAATATGATTGTTTAATCCAGTGGTTTCCAAATATCTTTCACTCACCACACTCTAATATGGTTACCTTTATTTGCATGACACCCTTACTTTCATATGCAATATTTGTTTTGCAGCTTTTTAAGTTCTGTATTGTTCTCCATTTGGTAAGACTCTCAAAACACCCCTAACAATTTGTCATGATACACAGTTTGGAAATTACTGATCTTTTGGGTTGTTTACAATCATATTTTGCCATTCCATGTTTGTTCCATTTCGAATTTTGCACAAAGCTACTCGAGGGCTATCCGTGCTAGCCATCCCTAATTTACCAATGTAAGACTTGAGGGAAGGCAGCTAGTCATCACCACCCACTGCCAACTCTTGGGATACTCTTTTACCGACGAATAGTGGAATTGACCATCACATAATAATGCCCCCACGGCTGGGAGGGCGAGCATGTTTGGCGCGACGCGGATGCGAACCTGCGACCCTCAGATTAAGATTTACAGGCCTTTACATGCTTGGCCATGCCGGGGCAACCTCATACCATCCACCAACTCCAGCTTCCAAGTAGCTAGATTACAGGAGAATGCCACAACCCCCCCAGCCATTCTATGTGTCACTTCAGTAAGAAATGTTGCACTGCACATGTTTTTAGCCAAAGAAGAGTAACTGCAACACACTGCTGGCAAAAATGTTTGGGTTTCTCATCCAGTTGGTGTATCCAGCATAACAGAGCACTCAGATATGATAAGAAGCTACAGCAATTGTTTCCAGTGAATATCACCTTCCTTGTCATTTCACTGGGTGTATGAAAAGAACTCTACCTAAGTAAGTACTGATTGTGTGATTGCTATAAGAGGCATCAAAAGTGAGATAACGAATCAAATCAATTTATTCAACATGGTACAATAAAATCATGCATGTTTGCAATACTAATACAAAGAAAAGATTACACAAACCTAACAATAAATGTATACTCAAACATGTTCCTCTCTTTCTGCATTTTTTACATTTCTGCTTCTATCTTTGAAATATTTTATGTCAATCAATCAATGGAGAAAATAACGTTTTTTTCATCAAATTCCCCTCACAAAAGAACAATTTTTCTTCTTAGTAAGTTTTCTCTCAGATTGACTGTTCAGCACATATGAAGACTAGCACATAAATGTGGATATTACTATGTAATTTTAGGAATTACAAAAATGAATAATTTTCCTGTAATGTACTCTTGAAAAAAAACATTTTATATGATGTTTTTCTGTGATTCAAGAGATACAGAGCATAATAGATAGACATTTTGTTCCTATATATACAAAAGAACATGAGACTTTAAAGTTAAATGATATACTCCACTGATTATAATTATGTCGAAATATGATAGCATTGCCTCATTTTCATGTTGGTACTTACTGGTTGAGGCCAGCACAACAAAACCAGTACCCTTGACTCCATATTACATACTGGTAGCATGTTGAAGTATCAGATGTTAATAAAATATACTGTACTGTTATCACAAATATTACCCTTTAGTTAAAAACGATAACCAGTTCTTTCACTTAGAAGTCATCCTTTCTCTCAACTAAACCTAAAACTCTGTTGCAATAATGAGAACAGAATATCTTTATTTTCATAGAAAATTTAATTGTATGTCTCCAAATAAATATCACTGATGATAAGTATTAACTTATTTCACTCACAAGATTGTGTTAAAATTTATGGAGCTTTTCAATTACACAAAAGAGACATAATACACATGTACAAATTAACTGATTTAGTGCTTATCAAGATTTCCTAATTATATAAACAACATTATTTGTGCATTTTGCAACAGCTGTGTTTCAAACTTATAGGCTTGTCTGTGAGATAATTGATATACACCCGACTTTAATTTTGTATCTTTGAAGGTTGAAAGCTTATAAGAAACAAGCATATTTGTTATTCTTCCCAAGACCCTTCTTTTTATACACTATATTTATGCTTTAATGACAGGACTTGTTATATATGTTTTTTTCTAGAGTATTTCCAAGATATCATAATGACTAACTGTACAATATGTTGACTTCCAATAAATTACAGATAACACAGAAGTACATGAAACTAACCTGCAGCTAATTCCAGTACATGAGCTAGGGGTAGATATGCCATATAAACATCTCCTGGTCTGAAAACGTCACAACACATATGCTGAAATTATCTCAAAATACGAATAGAGAAAATATAAAAATATGTACTTAACATTATTTTTTAGAAAATTAGGATCCAAACATTTGGTCTCCAACTTTCCATAAAACAAAAAAAAATTGATAACATTGTTCTAGAGAGTTTGTTTTAATTTGACTTGAGTTTTATGTAAAGCTACACAAGAACTATCCACACTACCTGTCCCTCATTTAGCACTGATAGAGTAAAGGGAAGGTAACTAGGCAACACCATCCACTGCCAACTCTTCAGCTGCTTCTTTATCGATGAATAGGGGGATTGAAAGAAAAATACCATTTGGTATGACATGAATTTGAGCCCACAACTTTCAGGTTGCAAGTCAAGCATTCTGAACATCAGGACATGTCAGACCATTTTAGAAAAAAACATGTCATAAAACAAACACCAAATTATTTCTGACACTATGACTTATGTGGTGAAATTTTTTCACTGAAAATATTGTTACATGAGAACAAAATTTCTGGGAATATGTGAGTTCTTTGATTCAAGAATTTTCTAAATTAAAAGATACCACGAATCAGAGTATGAACGAAATGAAGAATAATAAACACAATGATAAAGTAGTGTGTATTTATGTTTTCTTATAGCAAATCCACATTGGGCTATCTGCTGAATCCACTGAGAGGAATCAGACTCCTGATTTTAGTGTTGTAAATCCATAGACTTACTGCTGGACCAGCAGGGGAATTATGGAGTAGTTATAAGTTGTTTAAAGATAATTCTTCTTAAAAAGAAACAAAATCGTTAATATTTTAGACATTGCATAAAAATAAGCCTACATTGCTACAATTTTCATTCTTAGCAGGCATAATTTCTGACAAGCTTGATTCACTTCTGACTTTGGCCCTCTGGAACATTTTATATAACTTAGACAAATGAGAATTGTTTAACTAAATATTATACATATATAATATTTACCTTAAATCTTCAGCAACCTCCATGAACCCATTGCAGGTACTGATAATGTTCTTATGAGTAATCATAACACCTATATAAATATTCATTTTATGAAAGTTAAAAGTCAAAAACAAAAGTATAATTTAGTTTTTGTGATAAAAATTTATTATCAGGAATAATTTATTCCTGACAAAATAAAATGATATATTTCAGATTTAAAACGAAAAGAAAGAAATATTAACAATAAAATTTTGTTTATGTATTTCTATTGCCTTAATCACTTACAACTACTAACTTTTACAGTGTAGTTGTTACATAGTTAGGATTTCTTTGATCATAGCCTCTACAAACATGAACATAGATAGAAGTAGAAAATTCTAACAGTACCAAAGCTTTCAGCAGTTTCCCTCCAACTTTGTTAGTGCAAGTTTGATAATTGCGGTTAGACGTTTGCGGAATATGTCATTGTGTGTGTGTGTTTTTCTTCTTATAGTAAAGCAACATTGAGCTATCTGCTGTGTCCATCAAGAGGAATTAAACCCCTGATATTAGCCTTGTAACTCCTTAGACTTACAACTGTACCAACAGTGGACTAAATTATTGTACAGATTCACTAATATATTAAAAATGAAATAGCCAGAATATACAACAAAACTTAATACTGTTGCAAAACAAGTATGCAAAGGTTCCAATCTGGATGAAACTTTTATAAATGTATCTTGAAAGTTAGTATTATGATTTATGAAGAAATGTCAGAAAGATTTGTTTATCTTTTTTATTTTTCTGGACATACAATATAAACCTTTAACAGGAAAATCTAGTGTGATAGAAATAGGAAATGGGATTTCATACCTTTGGGTCTGCCTGTAGATCCACTAGTGTACATAATTATGGCTAAATCACTGGGGGCTGGACTTTTACCTTGAAGTGCTAAAACCCAAATCAGTTCGTTAAAATGTTCTGTGATATTTTTATAGATGTAAAATGTGTGTGTGCGTGCACACACACACACACACACACACATATATATAAACACACAGTTGCATACATACGCATATACATATATAAATGTAGGTCAAAAAATTGACACTACCAAATATCACACACAAATAAAATAAGGGTGCAAGACAAACAAGCAATTGCAGTAACTTGAACACATAAAGCAGAGAGGTTATGTTTTCTTTTACATATAACCTATGTTACCAAGCCTAATAACTAAATATAAATTAGAAATTTGAAAAACAGGAGAAGATGTAAGTGTGCTCAAGCCTACAACATTCCATATTTATTCTTTTATTAACTATTTGCTCCAAGTTATCAGAAGATAGATGTTTGTAATACTAACAATAAAACATAAAACTCCTTTCACAAACATATTCAGTATTTTCTAGTATATTTCAGTTTCTAAAATACTTTTCTAATTCTATCAATCACTTTCAATACCTTATTTATGACTTAATTAAGAAACTATTAGCATTCAAATTTCTCATGTCCCCCTGAGTACCTTTTGTTGAATCATAAGAAATTTTCCTAGTGTTAAACAATGTTTCAATGTGTTGAAAGTTCCTCAGAATTCCTTCTCAAGTCTCCTGAATATTTTATGAAAACAACTTTCTTTTGATTATAATGAAATGCTAAGAACTCTCTTCCTTACCTTATCTTTTTCTCTTCATTTATTAAAACACTATTTGAGCATTCTTAAACATTTGAGGTTTCTGTTTCTCATGTAAAAAATGTTTTTTTTGTAAATATTACAAATATTCAATATTATCATTAACTTCACTTCTATACTTCATAGAAGCTTAAGGCACTTAAAGTCATTTTTATGTCTTCATCTAAGAAATTTTGTTAGCCCCTCTTATCCTTAATAATGAATGTCTTGACCTTTTTTTAATAAGTCTCAGTACTCCATTATTGAAAACTTTTATCATTTATTCATTATTTAAAGTTTCTTATGCATTCTATTTTGAATAGAACTTTTGGTTATAATGTAAGGTTTAAAAGGAATTCATGGGCACCTACAGAAGGAGGCAAGAGGGGCACTTGCACCTGCCTGGAAAATGATAACAATTTTTTCTTTATTCATTCAACACACATATATAAATTTGTATTCAATACACAATTTCACACTAATTTGCTCCTTACCCAGGAGAAATTCTGTGAATGCCTATGAAGGAGTGCATCTTTTTTTAAGGACATTCAAACACACAATTCAACTTTTCCAGGCCATTTTTATATTGAGGCCAATATTCCACTGTCACAAATCATGTTGGAATTTCTAATTTTACTTTTTTTTAAAATCAAATACTGTACTTATTTAAATCATATTGGACACATCAACATCAAATGTATAAAGTTTTTGAGAGTGATAATCCAAATGTTCCTCTAAGCTACACTACTAATAATATCTCTTCATCATGTATTAAAATAGCATCTCCTTTGCAGATTCTTAATGTCTTCACACCAAGAAAAATCTATCACATATCAAAAACGATATTCTACTTCACTGATCAAAGAAAATTTGTTCCATTAATTTCCTTACAATTAAAATCCATAGATAAAAATATATTAATTTCACAGCTTGTCTGCCTGTCCATATGTCTATAACTTCCAACAAACTAATGATACATTTTAACTTTGTTAAATAATAAAACAAAAGAATCATTACTCAGCTTGACAATACTATACTGCTGAAAGACATTTCTTTATCTTATACATCAATTTCAACTTTTCAAATGTTTTCCTAATAATCACAGGAATGTTTCTATTTTCTAATGCTTTGAATGTTACATTTTTCAAAGCTATAGTTAAATCAGAAAATTCTATAATTATGTTATTCTGTTTGGACAACATAAAAATGGCACACTATAAACAACGTCAAGATTATTATGGTTGTACAATTAATTTTTGAACAACGATGACTTAAAATTAATATACACTAAGAGTAATATTTATAATAATCACAAACCTTTGTCATTATTTTGTCCCATGAGCTTTAACTGTGAGAATGAAAGAACCCTCAAGGACTCTGGGACTCCTTCTAAATTAGGCTTATGTTGTCCTTCTATAAACACCATGTTTTTGATGCTTGGTAAGTGAGAAAGTGTTTTCTAAAATCAAGTATACACACATACATTTTCTAACTATAAACCAGTACTAGTTATTACAGTGTTTATATAAATGTAAAATTAAATAGTTAGTAAACAAACCAAAAATAAAACAATAAAACACTGAACTTTGACTTATATTAATAAAAACAAAGAAGACTTGCCAATAATTAGGTACAATATGTACATAAATATCAGCTAATTAAAACTGGTACATTCACATAAATATTAAAATAGAGATTTAAACAACAAAAAAGAGAGAATGTGACATTTCTAGAGAAATCTGGACTCATTCATAAGAGAGATTGATCAATTATTTATTTATGGTTACATATAAAATTTAATGTGCGACTAGATGTACCTTTGCAGGTTCCTTGAAAGTGTAATATTTTAAGAATAAATAAAAACAAAATTAAAAGTAACAAATATATCTGTTTCTTCTTTTGAAGTTCATACATCATGCTGTGTTGTAGCCTAGAGCGTACATAATATTTCTCATGACTTATAGCATGCACACATTTTACTGAAATTACAACAGTACAAATCGCAATGTTAAGAGTCTCTTATGTCACACCATTTTACATGGCACACTACTGTGTTGTGGTGTAAGTAGTTAAAACAGGTATCCCTTCAAACAGCCTTCAGTTCCTTTTCAAAGAAATTAAGTACTTGTTTTCAACTTTTGAACACAGGCTGCATTCTGTAACATTAAAAGATAACAAAATATGGTAATTGTTTTTGAGGGCAGTAATGTTCAGTGTTATTTTATGCAAAATAGTGTTTCTCAACCTTTTGTAATAAAAAATGTGTACATTCTAAACTTGGCTTCTTTTAATGACATTTCTTTTCATGTCTGATTGTTTCTGAGCACAATTTCAAATAATTAAAATGAGTTTGGTATCACAACATTGCATAGACCAAATGAAAAAGTTGAAGAGCAACAAATAAAAACTTGTGTTAAATAAAACAACAAGAACAGAAAACAGAAAGTATACATTTTGCTTAAAAGAAAATCAAACTGAAGAAAGTTCATATCATAGTTTTATTGGAACAGATAAGTTCAAAATTGCATACCCTCCTAATGGTGGGGGGATATAATGTAATAATGATTATATAATAGGATGACACATGTGCACATTAAGACATGTAGGAATGCCAGCATCATTCAAGGCTTGAAGCATTCACAAAATTTTTTGTAATAGTTTGCAAGGTAACAATTGTTGTTCTGCAGAGGTGAATAAACAGTTTAACTCCAGGTGCAACTGTCATTTCTTGAATGGTCATGTCAATATTTTATCCACAGCATCATGAATATTCTGGTAAATAAATAAATTGCACCACAAGGCAATTAAAGCTTCATGCAAATAATATTATTTTAGTTAACATAGCTATCAATGAACGAAGTACAACTGAAAGGTGAAAGAATGTTGAACAATAAATACAAAGAAGCAAGTGCAAATCCTACAATGAATTAAGTTATTGTGATATCATCAGGGAAAAACAAACAGAAGAAGAGAGAATCTTCAAGGATAAGTGTAAAGTAAAGATGAAAGAGGCATTGCTTAAGAGTGTTCCTTTTCAGGTATCAAAGTGATGATTTTGTCTGTAAGTGTAACATGGTAACCAGATCATCTACAACAGTCTTGATAAGATCAATAAATACACGTTACACAAGATAATTCATAAACTTTGAACTTGTGGTATTCACATGTCAAGCAGTAAATATAATCAGACAAAATAAGTTTGCCTTATATATGGTAATAATGTCTGTATGCAAGTGTTACAAAATAAACCTGTAATAAGAAAACACTATATAACTTGGAAGTAAAGTATTTACATACCATTGCTCAACAGATGTTGGTGTAACATAACCGTAAATCCATTGTCATACAACAGTGTTCAGTTGCATCATACACTAGTTTAAGCTCAGACAAGGTAATTGCACAAAATGTACATAGGAAACTTGCAAGTTTTTATCTACAGAAATTGTGGAAACGTAATATACTAAAAATATAAAAACAGTATGATAATACATGTATTTTGGGCCAACAGATGCCAAAATCTGAGGGAAGAAATAATGCTAACATAATTCCTCTCAATTCATGCACACACACACACACACACACACACACACATATATACACAAAAGGGTACCTTAATTTTTGGAATTAGGTCTAGTGAGGTGATTAAAAGACTGGCTTCAGTTTCACTGACAGCATGCACAATCCCTTCTTCCCCCAAGGAAGCATAAAGTGTAACAACTGAAATATTTATAAAATTACACTTTTACAACATGCACACATATTCATATAATGTATAGCTATTTAAAGCCAAATCAAAGATAACAGTAAAGTATTATAATATTAAAATAATAATCACAGAACAGGACAAAATCTAGTGAAATACAGCTAAACAAATCATGCAAACATTAGTCCATAAAACTTCAAAATGATGAGCTTTTGAATTGAAGCTTTCAGAAGGTTATTTTATGTTATAGCTTTAATCATGAACAATAAAAGTGGTTCATAAATAGGAATTTCACAAAAATTCTAACAGAACATATAGATAAAAACCATCTTAAAAACCAGAGTTGTTCTTGAAGCAACACTGAATGACTAATGATGCTAAAATATATATAATAGAAAAAAATTATTTTGTAATTGTTAGACAAAATTCATCTATTTCTTATTCATTTTATTATTATTACTTTTATTTCAAAAGCCTACTAAAAATGGCTATGAATATTCTATTCACATTTGGGCAAACCAACTAAATAAAAAACTCCTGTACAGGCCATAGCATTATTTGTATCTTTAGAAATTTTATCAGTTTTTCATTGCTACTGGAAAATTTCTTTTCAAAGCCATTCAAGTACCAAAGCCTACACCAGAAACAGCTAGTTATATGGTTTAAAAATATATGAACAGCTACTAAATGCACTTCTGTGAAGGTTGTTAGGTTATTTCTTAAGTTGTTTCTTGAAAGTCAAAATTTCCACCCTCTAAAATTTTCTAGTTTCTTCTTCACTATCAATAAAATTTCTTAAAAGCAATTAAAAAATAACAGAAATGTAGAAGCCATTTAAGCACCATTATACTACTTACAAATGCTCCATTTTTGTATAAGATGGAAGTGCTTTATTTTATTAGAATAAACATTGTATACGTTTATAACAGTGTCTCCAGCCTTATTTACAGGCTACCACAAAAAATATGGCTATGGTTATTGTACTGAAACCTGGACAGTAGTAGTGAATGCTGTAATGAGCATCTCATAGGGTAGTTTTAAAATTCATTCAAGCACCCTCATTTTTTCACTCTAAAGGATTTATCTAAGTCCTTCACTTCCCACCATCAGAAAAAATCTGGTGTATTTTACTAATGAGCATGAATTGGAAAATAATTTGTGAAACTTATAATGTACTGATTCGAAAATGACATGTTGAGGATTCGTCATTCCTCAATTTGACTTTTCTGTATTGTTTCTCAAATTCACAATTGTATTTTGTCTCTATATGGTTTTCTGCAATATTTCAGCAAGTTTTATAACATTAAACAATTATCATAGCAGATTTCTCTACTCTTGTGAGTAGTTATTTATTCTATTGGTCTTCTTAGTTTGTTAAAATTGTGAATACATATTTAACATTATTATTGGTCAAATTTTTGTATCACAACCCAACAGCAAAATTGGCTGGGTATTTTGTACCAAAATCAAGAAATATATACTTTATGAAACACTGTAAGTGCTTATGACATATTTAAAAAGTCATTGGTTTGTTTTTAAAAGTTGATTTACACAGCTATAAATACACAATATACATAGTGTTGTCGTCAATGGTTTTTTTCTGTATTCAACACTAGTTAAATGGATGTATACACAAAACCACCTGTTTCAATAAATATAATGGTTGTATGAAAAAGAAAACCAATCTAGCAGTAAACTATCAAAAAGCATATAACTTTCAATTAAATGCATACAAATATATGTAGCTTAAAATTTATTCAACAAAAATGGACATAAAAATCTTAAGAAACATGATAATCAAAAACTGTTAATTTCAAAAGGGAAATATGGATTGTCAAAAAATACAGAAACAAGTCAAATTAAAATGCAAAGATTTTTCAAGATACAAATCCCTATTTTAACTCCACTAAAACTGATAAGTACTATAGATATTGAGTCAAAATAAAGATTTGTAGCTTAAGAAAATAATCTAAACATTATTTCCAGCTTAGTTCATTTACTTTTTAGAGTGATTAGTTGTAAGATTGAAACTGTAATCCTTTTAATTCTGCTTGTCCCTGTACTTTTCTAACAATCCCTATTCTCCTTTTTCAATTAACAATTTTTAATTATTTTATACAAAACCTCATGAATAAGAAAAATAACTTTTTACAACTATACATAGTGAGTACTAAATATTAATACAGATAAAAAAATAGAAATGAATAACACAGATTACAGACTAAAACTATAATGAAACATACTTGAATAAGCTGTACATGGTTTTAAATTAATAATCAAAAACATTTGACCATATACATATGAAAAACTTTTACATGTAAATTATATAATTACCTGTGTAATACTATCTTACTGTAAAACCTGCAATTTCTGTTTCAATTTTTTGCAACAATTGATACCTTACATAATTCATTATTTTTTTACATATAATAGTAATATCAAATTACACATGCCTGGGACAGAAATTCGAAAGCAAGCTAGTGCAGCAATAAACCATTCAAGACATGTCTCAGCTAATATCACAGCATTCTGTTTGGATTTTAGCCCTAAATGAAGGATACCTTTACTGCAGTTCTCCACCATTTCATCAATTTCCTCATAAGAATACCACTTGTAGTCCCCCAAGATTAGCTATTAGCCATTTTAAAGAAAAAACAAACATTTTATATTATGTTTCATAATATAAAAAACAATTTTGTAATCCCAGGCGCAATGAGTAAAATACATAATAAAGTAGACTGTTAATAATAGCTTCTAGTAACTGATAAATAGAAATGTTTGATTGTAAGGAATCATGGAATATTTTATTTTATGTTTCAAGCCTACTCAAGTGAAAACACAATTAAAAACTTTTTTCTCCAGCACTTGAAGCTTGACTATGTAAATTCAGTGACATCAAAAGAATATGTGAAATTCTAAGGGAGGATCTCAAAATAATTCTCATGATGTCCTAAGTGAACAATATTTCTTCCAACTCAATTTATGTTTCTCAAATGTGAAAGTATGAATATTTTAGGAGACATCATACCATTAATATTTTCTAATCTACTAACAGGTTTTACTGCAAATTAGAAATTGTAGAACATTACACTAGTAAACTGACCTGACTACCATTTATAAATATGTGTTACACATACAAATAGTTATAATGTTTAATTAAATATTTAATCAAATACATTTGCTAAAACTTTAATCAGTGAAGAACAGAAAGATACCAAACAAAGACTCTTTAATTTAATACAGTATATGTTGAAATTTTAAAATTTTCTTATTAATTGGTGAATTTACTGTTTACTTCTACCATTGTTTTACTCTGGATTTTGTATTTGAAACATTCACTATCCTTTAAGTGTTAAGTAAGATATTTACCTGACTAGTTCCTTCAAACCAAAATCACTTGCATTTATCTGACAAAATTACTAAAACCACAACAATGTGAAAAAAGCTTAAATTTTTTAAGAACCTTTCTAAACACTTTTCCATCTTTTTGTTTTTCTTCTTCTTCTCCAAAAACTTCTCTAACACCAAATCCCTTAGCTAATGCATAATTCTCTACAGCAAACTTAAAAAGACTATCCACTGTATTATCTTTTGCTATAAAACGTTTTCCTGTAGAAATTTTAACAATAGGACTGGATGGATCATCTTCTTTTTGAAATTTGGCCTACAATATATGTATGAAAAAATAGGTTTGTAAAGATAAAAGAATTCTCAAAATGATTAAATGTTCAACAATGAATTCACTTTCCAATGATTACTCACTAATCACTAATTTATTTTATAAATTGCTGAAACATATTAATAGCTAAACATATAAGTATTAACAAAAATACCCATTTAAAGCATCTAAATTTTGGTGTTTTGAAATTACTTATTAGTGAACAGAGGAAACATGTTACTACTTTATGATCAAAAAATACAACTTTTGAAAAATTAGAAGCTATTAACTTTAAACAGCCAAACTTTACCTACAGAAAAAAGTGTACTTCCAGTTTAGATTATTCAATTAGTTTGTTTGTTTGTTTTGAATTTCACATAAAGCTACACAAAGACTGCCTGCACTAACCATCCTTAAATTAGCAGTGCAGGACTAGAGGTAATGCAGCTAATCATCACCACCCACTACCAACTCTTGGGCTACTATTTTACCAACGTCACACTATAGTGCTCCCATGGCCAACAGGGAAAGCATGTTTAGTGTGACAGAGGTTTGAACCCATGACCCTCAAATTACAAGTTGAGCACCATAACCACCTGGCCATGCCAGGCCAGATTATTTAGTATTAGACTGATATAATTCCCAAAAGGAAAACAATGTTTGATTTTACACTTAATTTTACAGAAAATAAAAGGTGTTTTATAGATGTATAACAACATCTATGGTAAATGTATTTTTTATGCAAAACTAATCTGCTCACATATGTGTGCATATAATTGGCAGCAGTGTTTTTTCTTTGAGATAAGATGGTTCTGGAACTCTTCTATATTTTCTACAACCTTTTCCAGTTGTTACTGGATTTCACACCAGGAGTCTATTTTATGATGTTTAAAACTCTTTAATATAACAAATAAACAATAAAATAACAACAGAAATTGTTTTACTCTTTTAACAGATGGTGGTAACACATTTGATTATATAAGCACTATATGTACAGTATATTACATAAATAAAACCATCTGATTATATTAGAGAAAATGATATTTGCATAATATCTTATTTATTTTTCCTGCCTGGTCATAGAAAGTACTGATGTGCTTTTCTGGCACATCCTGTAAAAAAAAATGCACTGCTCAACACATTCACATGTGATGCAACCTACACTTAAAATGTTACAAAATTATAGTATCTCTTTTGTGTTGTTATTATTACAGTTATAATAATATGTTATAGTTACATTTCATATTTGGTGGTTGCTGTGTTCCAAAAGTAAATGTAAATTAAACAGAGTTTTACAAAGTTGGGTTGCTAAGAAATGAGCTTCTCCAACCTAGAAGAAATATAGATATGCAATATCATGGCAATACAGCATTGTTGTAGTGTGTATAGTATAGTTTTTGCAAGTTTGAGTTTAATGATTTTGTGAGTAGGGCAATAGTTTATTAGGAAAAAGTGCCCATTGTGAGGGTTAAACTAAGAAAATATTTCATTTCTTATTAGAGTAGGGAAGCAACAGTTTCTTGGGAAGAAGTGTCCATTGTGAGGGTCATAATAAGAAAATATTTAACTTCTTAGAGTAGTGAAGCAAATTCCAAGAACGTGTGGAGACTAAAAATGAAATAGAACCATTATATCCTAAATGCAGTTTTCACTGTGTAGGATCTACTCAATAAAGTGCAGGGTTTCTTATTTCATTCTGTAGAATGAATGTTACTGTAGTGAAAACTAGAACTTACTCTAATTTAGAAATTATGAACATTAGAGGGCTTCTAAGTCTGTATAACTAGACATGTCTTATAATGGAGAATATTGTAAATAATACTGGACACTGAATATCTTAATGCATTTTAGTGTGAACTAAGAAGTTATTTTGGCAGCAAAATTGTTGTGTTAAAACTGTAAGTCTCACATATTTAGAATAATTGTGCTGTTGTATTATGACTTCTGTAAATAAATTTAATATTAAGTATGTTTAAAATGTCGGAAGCTCAACATGATCTGAAATCATAGTTGTCTACCCCTAACCCTGATCTGCCATCAATGATAACAAAAAAAGATTGGCCCTATAACAGTTCAGTTCTTTGCTTTGTTACAAATATATAAAAATCATATGTAGATCATACACTTGATCAAAGTAAAAAAGCAAGATAAATGATAATTTATGGAAAAAAAAAGAGCATACCCAAACAGTTGATGCTTTTCTCCATCTGGTCCAAGGATGCTGAAGAAGAATATAAACAGGTAAAGAACACACATCATAGAGATATACCAGAACTTTTATCACACATGTAGCTGTGTTAGAAGCAATGCTTGCTATGAATCCCATGTCTCATTTATTTCTCTAGCTTCTCAACTTTGTTGTTATGTAGCACAAGGTAGATCTGTGCAAATACAAAAATGTATTTACTCTTCAAATGTCATACATGTACACTAAACTTATCCCAAGTTAATCTCTTTTATAAAAAGAAGTTCATAATCTCACACTTTAGAAAGTGTCCACAATATTTTTTTTGATTTATTTATATAAATCACAGAAATGAGAAATGTTTGAATGATTGTTCTGATAGGTATATACATAAAAAAGCAAGTATAAACAGACCTCTAACTGATTTTTGTTAAACTAAATAAACATCTAAAACATTTTATAACATAACTAACAGAACATCTCAGCAGGTTACAACTTAAATTTTTTCTTTCAGTCACAATCAAATATACACGTGGCATGCACTACGCTGTAAACCTTGTTTATGTTAAACATCAAATATTAATATTTTACATACAGAGAGATTAAATGTTCTCTTCCCAAGCATCTGAAGGCCACAATTTCACAAAAAAAAATAAATTCTGACATATTTCTTTTATCTAGGTTTACTACAGGAAATAGGAAGCAGTATGTGGCTCATGCTTCCACGCAGCTAAAAAACACATGTACAGTATTTCCTGTCCAATGCAACATCAGCCTCACTTTTGAGTATTAATCCATGAATTTTCTGTATCCATTATACTAGATTTGATTTACACCAACATAGAAAGTGACATCAAGTAACTCAATGATATGCTGTAATCCAAAGTGTTGGATTGGTTGGGATAAGCTATCTGAATACACTTCCATCAGCATCCTAATCACACATACATACAATTGTTTCTTCCGATTATTTCATTTTATATTCTTTTAGGCATTAGAAAATGAATTTACTGTGAAAAGGGTTGAATTGACAAAAACATTATCTTTGTTTGCAGTTTACTTTGAAATAAAGTAATAAAATTTTATAATATGGCTACTCATGATTACAAACAGGATTACTTTGGACAGCAGTTAAACATTTTTTAAACAATACATAAATAACAGGAACTTCTTGCTGCAGGAAAGTTTGAAGTTTACAGCATGTGTTAAAGTTCTTTTATTATTATAGTATAAGTGCACAGCCTTTCTCTTAGCTACTAATGGTTCTACAAGAATAAAATTATTAGTGTTGCATGAAATGTCTTGTTAACCCCTCCATTTTTTATCTATGCAAACATGCATAGCTTATATTGTCTTTGTACAATGTTTTGTACTGAAAGCAGGATAAATGCAGAAACATTTTCTTAGTACTAACTTTTTAAAACAGTATCATGAAACCTTTTTTTCAAAATTATATTGAATTTGAAGTATTCTTTCATGTGCTTCCTTTTAATATAAAGCCTTAAAATATTCGATAAAACAAGTTTTAAAACAATAAAGTTTCATTTCATTAAAATAACTAAAAAAGCTTATAACATGAAAGATGGTTTCAAAATATTAGTTTACACATCCTATTCCTCAAAGTCAGTTGTTATTGTGCTATTATACACCTTAACAAAACAACAAATCAAAGCTACACAAAAACTAATGTCATAAATAATTTTTTTTTTAAATAATGAAACTTATATCTAATCATTGTGAGAAAATCACATCAACCTACATTCGCAACCTACATTCTGAATATTTTGTTGTGTTTTTTTGTTTGTTTGTTTGTTTAGGATTTCCAGTATTTAGGATGAGTGTACGCTGGATGGTGTTGGTATTCCAACCTTCAAAAAGCCTTATGTTAGATACCTCACAAAAGATAAATTAGTAAATGGATACTTGTGAGGTTGGTATTAAAATCAACAACTTATTTAAAGCAAAGAATGCCAGTAAATGAGAAATTTTGAATTTGGAAAAATATACAATGGACTTTCTAAGAAGTCTGTTTTCAGACATTTGTTGTTTATTATTTATGTTAATGATTTTCATAATTTCTGGGATATTAACATTTTTAAAACTAATGACGACACTATGATGGTGGGAAAAGCAATAACATGAGCAATGAATTTCTGAGGGTCGCGAGTTCGCATCCCTGTCGCGCCAAACATATTTGCCATTTCAGCCGTGGGGGCATTATAATGGGACGGTCAATCCCACTATTGGTAAAAGAGTTGCTCAAGAGTTGGCGGTGAGTGGTGATGACTAGCTGCCTTCCCTCTAGTTTCACACTACTAAATTAGGGACGGCTAGCACAGATAGCCTTCGAGTAGCTTTGTACGAAATTTAAAAACCAAACAAACAATCAAAAGTATTATATCTATTTGTTACACGTATATAACTTCATTCACAACTAAGATAATGATACATATAAATAATGTATGGTGAGTGTTTTGAACAGAATATTTTACCCTTAGCTCTAAATAAATAAATAAAAAACTTAAAATTTTTATTTATGGAGTTAAAATAATTCTCATATCAACCTGCAGATCATATTTTCTTATATAGACCTCGACAAAGAATTTTGAAAACAAAGTTAAACATTCTCGGGCTGTACTATGCTCACTCACAAAGAGTAGATTAGCCAATCACTACTCCTCATCACTCAAAGGCATGAGCGCATGCGACAACCATGAGTTGAAGTTCAAACTGGCAGACAATATAAAAATACTGAGTTTGTTTGTTTTTGAATTTCGCGCAAAGCTACACGAGGGCTATCTGCACTAGCCGTCCCTAATCTAGCAGTGTAAAACTAGATGGAAGGCAGCTAGTCATCACCACCCGCCTCCACCTCTTGGGCTACTCTTTTACCAACGAATAGCTGGATTGACCGTGACATATAACGCCCCCCTCGGATTACGAGTCGAACGCCTTAACACGCTTGGCAATGCCGGGCCTGTGTGTGAAATATTAATTAATTGTATTAGATGTTTAAAAGTTTTGCCAATTGCGGATTGTGTATTTGTATGTTCGTATGAAAACAAAATACTACTGAAGAGATTCTCACATGAAATAGCAAGAGTTGGCTAGTATATAGTTATGAATTTTACGTTTAGTGGTGAGGTTTTTTTTTTAATTATGCTGTAGATAAATAATATTCCTGCTACGTTCTTGAAACAAATCCACTGCATTCAGTGCCGGTTTAAGGCTTAGGCTAAGTTAAACCAAAAGTTAGATAAATTATAGATATATAAGTTATAAATTCTGGTTTGAAATATAAATATTTATTTGCATATAATGTATACTTGCTGTTTATGTGTGTGGATACACAATAGTTAAATATAGGCTGTATATTTATGTGAATGTGAGCACAAAACTAATTGGTGTACACAAAAATATATCGTATAGCTTAAAAATGCAAAATAAAATTTTACCGAAAAATGTGTATTTCATGAGTTTATGCTTATTATTTTTGGCCCTCTAAAATTAACTTTTAAGGAAAATGTTCATAGATCCATTGTTTTTGTAGGCCCTAGACACTATTCCTATTATTCCCTGACTGCAATGTATCGTATTCAGAAAAGTCAAACTTATGTTCTTGATATTTCTCTTTGTAATCACGTTCGTAAGATTTGTTAAATTATTGTACAGCATACGTTACCTGCATAGCTGTTTTCAGAGCAACTTTCAGTATACATGTGACTTTCATTTTCGTTCAGAGACAGGGTAAAGCGTAATACCGAGATGCCGCTTGATTTACATTGAAGGTTTGTTTGTTTGTTTTGGAATTTTGCACAAAGTAGCACGATGGCTATCTGTGCTAGCCTTTCTTAATTTAGCAGTGTAAGACTAGAGGGAAGGCAGCTAGTCATCACCACCCACCGCCAACTCTTGAGCTACTCTTTTACCAACGAATAGTGGGATTGACCGTCACATTATACGCCCCCACGGCTGGAAGGGCGAGCATGTTTAGCGCGACGCGGGCGCAAACCCGCGACCCTCGGATAACGAGTCGCACGCCTTACGCGCTTGGCCATGCCGGGCCTACATTGAAGGACATTGCTGTCTACATTCTTATGTAAAGTGAGCATTACACTACAGCTATTTCTTTACATGGACAGGACAGTTATAACTTCATTCCAAGACAAGCTCTAATATTTGATTCATTACGACAAACGAGTCACATGTGAATTTTTTAACTTCATCAGATGGAATTTTTTATATAATTTTGTTTATTAATAAGCACAAACCTACATAAGAGGTTATCTACGTTGTAGCCACAGATATCAGTCCCTATTGTTAGTGTCAGATGTTCTCAAATTTCGGAGTAATAGCTAATGCGTTTGTACATAATTATACCACATGAAAACTAGCACAAGAAATATGTTATTAAATTTCAATGTATTTAACAAATGAAAAAAAATCATAATGTTTTTAACTGTGTAATCGATTTTCACAAAATGTTTGAGAAATAGAATTAAAACCCCCGAATTCATCATTAGGTATTCCAATATCAGATGCCATAGAACTGATTACAATATCAATTTTATGAAAATTCGGTTATCTGCACAAAATTACAGACTGAAATACCAAGTGTTTGAGCTTGTTGTAAACCTAGTTGTTTATTGTTTTTTCTCTCTTTCTTTAGATTGAAAAGAAACTACATAACTCGCACTCTCTCTCCCAGGAGGTGTAGGGTTCTTCTTCAGTTGGCCCGGCATGGCCAAGTGGGTTAAAGCGTTCGACTCGTAATCGGAGGGTCGCGGGTTCGAATCCTGGTCGCACCAAACATGCTCGCCCTTCCAGCCGTGGGGGCGTTATAATGTTACGATCAATCCGTATATTCATTGGTAAACATGTAGTTCAAGAGTTGACGGTAGGTGATGATGATTCGCTGCCTTCCCTCTGGTCTTACACTGCTAAATTAGGGACGGCTAGCGCAGATAGCCCTCGAGTAGCTTTGCGCGAAATTCAAAACAAACAAACAAACAAATCCTTTAATTTTTAATTTTCTTTGTTTGTTCAGAATATTGAACAAATTTCTATAACAATCAACTTTACTCAATATGGCAACACCACCACATTACCTTTATCAAGTTTTTGTAATAACTGCGTTTTTAAATAACTTTTTATTGCCTCTCTTTTACCTTTAGAAATGCTAAGGGGTTTACTTTTTCGTAGTACTCTTGGAAACGTCTTAATACATTACTCGATGCGTGTGTGTATCCATGTGTGTTTTTCTTTCAGCAAAGCCGCATCACTGTGTCCACCGAAGGAAATCAAACTCCTGATTTTAAAGTTGTAAATCCTTTCAGCCGTGGGAACATTATAATGTGACTGTAAATCCCACTATTCGTTAGTAAAAGAGTAGCCCAAGAATTGGCGGTGGGTGGTGATGACTGTCTTCCTTCTTGTCTTACACTGCTAAATTAGGTATGGCTAGTGCAGATAGTCATCATGTAGCTTTGCTCCAAATTCACACCAAACCATAAGGCTTATAAATTATTGTTTGACATCTCATCATTATATTAGCATAAGCTCCTCCTGTACTCAAGTATCTGTATAGTATGTACTATCACAATGACGTATTATACACTTATCTGTATAGTATGTACTATCACAATAAGCTAATAAAAATAAAAATAATGGTACTGAAGAACTGACTTCCCATGGAAATTGTAAAGATTGTAATTAGAGCTACAATGACAAAAACAACAACGACAATGCAATTTTTTCACGTGCAATGTCGTATCTTTCCAAACACATTATTAGCTGAACTCCATCAATGAAATTGTAGGAAAAACTAAAAGAAAATATTTTCTTCTTGTTGACATCAGAATTAATTATTCTTTAAAGTACATCTATGAATTCATAGTTAAGGACAGAAGTTCTCAGATACTGTCTGTATACGAATATAACTGCCTTTAACGTGAAAGAAGTTATGTTACTTTAACAGTTAGAGTCTTTTAAACATGCAACTAAATCTGTCATATTTAAACTATCATGAACCACGATAGTGGTTTATAATATAGGTCGCAAGAAATTGCATAAACCTCTAATAGAAAGTTCGGGCAAAAAGAACATAAGATGATAGTAGCACGCAGACCACTCTTTGCTTTGTACACTATACAATCGGTATCTTTAAGGCGTCAACCCCTATACTATGCAGGAAGTGTAGGATTAAAAATAATATTTACAGGTAAGAGTAAATTCTGTTACAGACGCTCATAAATTAACCAACATTCGGTCAGGAAAAAGTCACAAAACAGTTAATAATAACAAAAACTTTTCTAAACCTAAATGATATAGAGATAGTAGTAAAAATGAATTCAAACAATAATGTACCATAATTATTTGAAAAGACCTGAAGGTGAATTTAAAGCGATGTTTTAAATGTACAAGTTTGATAAAAAGAAGGCTGTTTTTCTCCTGGTAAAATTTTATACGTGGTAAGTGGAGTGTTAAGCACCAGTCTAGGCATATATTTGCTCATTGTTATGCATTATATAGAGATAAATTAGTAAACAAAAACTATAAGTGCTAACCGTATTCTCAAAAAATCTTCATGACAATCGCCAGCTACAGCTTTACGTTTTAGATCATGAACTAATGCGATCAAATAGTCAATAGCTACAGCAAATCATCAAGAACTGTAACAGATACCCACCACTTATGTTTATTTTCATTACAATATATAGAGTTAGATAGGATATATAGCAATCTTTTGCCCATAGTTCAGCGTGAAAAAAGCCAGCAAACAAAATAACTAAAAAATTGGGAATATAAAACCTGTAAATAGGAATCGCAAAAAGGTAAGGAAACAAGGCTGGAGATACTGTAGACGTTATTTACTCAAACTATAAATCTCTTTTGTTTTTTTTGTTTGTTTTGGAATTTCGCACAAAGCTACTCGAGGGCTATCTGTGCTAGCCGTCCCTAATTTAGCAGTGTAAGACTAGAGGGAAGGCAGCTAGTCATCACCACCCACCGCCAACTCTTGGGCTACTCTTTTACAAACGAATAGTGGGATTGACCGTCACATTATACACCCCCACGGCTGGGAGGGCGAGCATGTTTTAGCGCGACCCTCGGATTACGAGTGCACGCCTTAACGCGCTCGGCCATGCCAGGCCCTATAAATCTCTATTTTGGCTCCATCAAATGTAATATTAGGTAATAGTATGGGCCCAAAATAGGTTTGGTTTGAATTTCGCGCAAAGCTACTCGAGCGCTATCTGCGCTAGCCGTCCCTAATTTTACAGTGCAAGACTAGAGGGAAGTCAGCTAGTTATCACCACCCACCGCCAACTCTTGGGCTACTCTTTTACCAACGAATAGTGGAATTGATCGTCACATTATAACGCCTCCACGGCTGAAAGGGCGAGCATGTTTGGTGTGACGGGGATTCGAACCCACAATCCTCAGATTTCAAGTCGAACGCCTTATCTACCCGGCCGGAAACAAAGCTGGAGATACTATCTGCATTATTAAGTTTAAGTCCAAACATCTATTTTAGCGGGCCCGACATGGTCAGGTGGTTCAGGCACTCCACTTGTAATCTGAGAGTCGCAGGTTTGAATCCCTGCCAAACCAAACATGCTCGCCATTTCAACCATAGGGGTGTTATAATGTGACATTCAATCCCACTATTTATTGGTAAAAGAGTAGACCAAGAGTTGACGGTGGGTGGTGATGACTAGCTGACTTCCCTCTAGTCTTACGCTGTAAAATTAGGGACGGCTAGCGCAGATAGCCCTCGTGTAGCTTTGCGCGAAATTCAGCCAAAACCAGCTATGTTTTCTTTCCTTAGTTTTTTAAGATTTGCATGTTTTTACACTCACAATTTTTAATTTATCTTGTAATATATTACATTGCGATGCGATTATATTTCACTAATTATGACTTGTAGCCACCTCTTGAAGTTCAAGCCTCCAATCTTTTTAATAGCCAGCAACACCCCTCTTTCGAGGTCTCATCATGTTTAATGAATTTATTTAGCCTAATGGTCTATAAATCTGTTATTTAGTTTTCTTAAATTTTGTTTATTTTAATAAGAGAAGTATAATGTGTTCCAGGTACCTTATTAATAGCAAAGATTGTTTGGTTTAGTCCGAAGTCACAAAATAGGCTATTTACTTTCTGTTTACTATGTGGAATCTAATCCGGAATTATAGCATTTTAAGTCTGTAAACTTCCCGCTTAGCTACCGAGGGAAGTTTTGGCTTGAGAAGTTGAAGCTGGTTGAGAAGGGACTGATCTCAATGGCTGAATGACTTGTGTCACTTTGTTTTTACGTTTTTCTTTGCAAAACATAAAAAGTCTCCGTAGCGAAACGTTAATGGAAATAATAAAATTGTATACTAAATCCAATCGTTTCAATACTATGTAGATAGGCTTCCCATGAACAACAAGCAATGTTAAAGTATATTAGTCGTTAGAGATGTTGAAATTTTAGTGCATGAAAAATATTTTAAAAAACGTGTATGCATTATTGAATCCGGTTCAATTAAATTTGCCCAAACTCAAGTTTAATGTGCCTTTATAACAAGCACAAACATATTGTGCGTAACATTCGTCACTGAAACAACTCTTATGTTGAATCTAAAATTTTTAGATCAGTTTATCCTAAAATTATATTGTATTATTTTTTTTATTTTTGACACGAAAATGAGTTTAGACGCAAAACAAACACGACCTCAGTATTTTAGTAATTAAATATAGTTTATCATGAACTTACATTATATTCCAGTAGCAAACATTGACCAACATTAGTTTGTTTAGTGTTTATTTGTACTTTAAGCACAAAGCTACACAGTGAGCTATGAATGCTCTGCTCGCCACAGGTATCGTAAGCTTGTCTCTAACATCGTAAGTCCGTAGACACACCCCTGTGCCCATCCACCCTTAGTAAAAACACAATCAATGTGAAGATTTACTATTACAATTAATTCATCGTAGCTGAACTTGGACCAATCACAACGATTTATAAACATTCCCTTTTTTTGGAAACACCGTATGTTTCTACATGACTTTGGAGTGTTTGATTTGTACTATTTCTATTTTATGACCGAATCTAGGTTTTGTTTCCTAGAAACAAACAGATATGATAAATATATCTAATTGATAACGCTCCCTTTAGATCATTATAACTAAGAATCAGATATGTTTAATTTTAATCACTTAAGACGCGATAAACCAATATATTACAAATTGATTTTACAAAACGGACAAACATATTCATAAGCCTCACATCTAGTTCAAGTATAGATACCCCTAGAAATTCTTATGTAGTATTACTAAACAACAGTATGAAAGGGAATTTCATACCTTTTTGTTACTTTACTGTCGCAAACTTCGCCCATTTTATTTCTGATATGACGAAGTATCTACCTTCCTCAGCAGAAACAGAACGGATGTAAAACGTATTCGTATACATCTAGATAATTTGCAGCAACAGAGAGTAAACATAGATAATAAAAAGTACGTTATCTACAAACAGTCAGAAAAAATAAAGGAACGGCTGTGTATAATTTCGCTAGTGTGCGAGGTTTCTTCTAATGTGTGTGTAATTATTTATTAGTGTGACTGTTGTGTGAATCTGATGTTCTCGAAATTATTCGTGTTCTGTTCCGAGAACATTATACTGAATATATACGAGTAAAAATATATATTCATTTCACAAAGTTATGAATGACTTACAGTCGTAATACGTGCACACTGTAACTCTGTCTTTCACGTCTCTTTAGCTTTTATCACAGAATATTTACACTGGAAACATAACTCGATGTTCTTTAATCTTTATTGAGAAGGTTCTACTTTTCCTCTGTGATAAATCTGTTCACCAGGTGATACCACGTTTCTATGAATTTTATGGTGGAGGCAAAATTGTAAAAAAATAATTGGATCAGAAGAGATAAAGTGTTATTAAACGCAAAAAAATATATATATATATTTTTTTTTTTTTTTTACTATCAGAGGCCTGTAATTACTTTAGGTATTTTTTCGTAACTCCTAGATCTCATCTGATTAGAGATAGTTTCAGTTCAATTTACGTAGTACACTACCCGTTCACTAAAAAAACAAGACAAGCTACTAAAAACATTTCAGGAAATCTTGTAATATACTATTACTTTTATTATTACTGTTATTGCTATCATAAGATGCGCAGCAATATTCAAATTAGAACAATTTTCATCATTTACTGGAATCAACAACGCAAGTTAGAAATACAATTGAAACAACCATTGATCACGCCAAGCAAAAAAGTATAATTGTAAACATTTCACATGTTTATTAACAACAAATTTAGCCAGAAAATGGGTCTACTGTGACGTTTACATAATTCATATTAAACTATTTATTCATGTTTTAAAAATAAGCATTTGCTAGCGAAATATGAAAATAAAAAAACAAAATAAGTGATATATATTTATAGTTTTACATAAATAAATTAATGCATTTTTAATTTGGCTTGGCATACACACCAAATAACACATATGTTATTGCAGGAGTACCAAATCTTTTTTTTTTAAATCCTTTGTAGCCTAAGTTATAGTTAGTCATAGAGGATACCAAATACTTGAGTCGTCATGTTTTCAGTTTGAATCTGCGGGATAGGGTATAGTATTTTCAGATAAACTTAATGTGACGGTCAATCCCACTATTTGTTGGTAAAAGAGTAACCCAAGGGTTGGCGGTGGGTGGTGATGACCCAGCCTTAGGATGGAACACTGGCAAAGCATGGTATGTGACAAAAATTCCTATTACGTCCACAGAAAACACAGGGCTTCTGAATGTCTCTTTGTAGGGCTAAATAACTTGTTTTTTTTAAGATTTAAGAAAATTTCTGGTTATTCATTTATCATAAACACTTTTACTGTCTCTGTGTATTTTAAATAACAAGACTTTCTTCTATTTCACATCCACTATTTGGTCTGTCTAGTTTTCTACATTTTTGAGGTTTTCAGCAACAATAGTATACCCTGAACTAGACTTTTGTGTGTATAGTTAGCAATTTTTACATGATTTTATGAGTTTTCCGCTTGTAACTTTCTGACATAAAACAGATATGCCCAAGTTAGTATTATAACTTATTGTTTCTGCTACTAGGCTTCAATTAGGTCTTCGTACATTATACATGTTTCTGCAGTCATAGTATAATCATAACTAAAATAATATGACACTAAATAGTTCTGTTATGTTGGCCCGGCATGGCCAAGCGCGTAAAGGCGTGCGACTCGTAATCTGAGGGTCGCAAGTTCGCATCCGGGTCACGTCAAACAAGCTCGCCCTCCCAGCCGTGGGGGCTTTATAATGTTTCGGTTAATCCCCTATTCATTGGTAAAAGAGTAGGCCAAGAGTTGGCGGTGGGTGGTGATGACCAGCTGCCTTCCCTCGAGTCTTACACTGCTAAATTAGGGACGGGTAACTTAGATAGCCCTCATGTGAAATTCAAAAACAAATAAACAATTTTTGTTATATTATGAATTACGATAGAATTATATTTACAATAAAATATTTTCTTTCTTTTGTCTACACTTTTAATTTTCAAATTAAGAGCGAGAACTAAAATCTACCACTCCATTCACATGCTTCTTTCTGGGCAGTACTTGAGTAATACAGTACAGTATATAAGATGTTATGGCCAGGTGGTTAGGGCGATCGACTCGCAATCTGAGGGCCGCAGGATTGAATTCCAGTCACATCAAACACGCTTGCCCTTTCAGCTGTGGGGGCGCTATAAAGAACGGTTAATTCCGCTATTAGTTAGTAAAAGAGTAGCTCAAGACCTGGCGGTGGGTGGTAATGGCTAGCTGCCTTCCCTCTAGTCGTACACTACTAAATTATGGGCAGTTAGCGCAGATAGCCATCGTATAGATTTGCGCGAAATTAAAAAATAAAGAAACAAATCAGATGTGACCCGTACCATCATACGTCATTGGTGCAGTTGGTCCGCAATAATTTTGAAAAGTTTAGTACGATTTTGTGCTGTAAAAAATTATTCGATTCAAATATAAAACGTCATATTAATTAGTTATAATTGAATTTATTTTTTTTTAATTTTACACATATTATACTTGTAGCCTGTTGTCTGATTTAATTGTGTACGTTGTTACGAGGGTCGTGACTTAACTAGACTGTAGAATAGACATTTTTTGGAGAAAAAAACATACATTAAACATTAACATTCAGAAACATCTTTGTCTCAAACTAGTAATTGTTTGTACCACAATCAAATAAAACAAAATAGAATAAATATTTGTTTAGAGATATTTTCAGTACAAAATTCTGTCCTTAAAGGTAGAAAAACTTTACGCATCAAATGTGAACTGCATCTGATAATGCACAATATCATTTTTTCATACTATATTTTTTACAATAATTATCATGGATATGCAAAGATATTATGTTACTCTAATGGTCAGAGAATGTGTGTTCTCTTAAATGAAAGAGCATCTTTCAAAAAGTTATATGCCAAATGACATATCTGTAGTCAGAAGTTCTAATAATTATATGTCAAATGACATATTTGTAGTCAGAAGTGCTAATACATATATGTCAAGTAACATATCTGTAGACAGAAGTGTTAATAGTTATATGTCAAATGGCATATCTGTAGTGAGAAGTGTTAACAGTTATATGTCAAATGACATATTTGTTGTCAGAACTACCCAATTCATGTTAGAAAGTGACACTCACATCGTCATTTTCTGTTTAAGCATGGGTATATATGTGTTCCTTATATGTTTTTACATATATTGATCAGTCAGTGATAAGATGATATAAAGAAGGTCATGGGGGTTGAACGCAGCCATTTAATTTCATATCTAATTTTATGAAACTACAAATGTTGTATATTCCTCATCATTAGAATGAATTATATAACAACTATCATTAGAACAGTTGAAAAAGCTTGTCTTTTTTTTCAATATTGATACCTTTTTTTTTTTTTTTGCTTTAATCATTATATTAGGGGAAAAATAGAAATACAATTCCTATTCTCCGATACAAACGAGTTTTTAATTCACTCTAGCTGGCTTACTATATTGTTGTAAGGTATATTTTCATGTTTTATATTAGACGTTAAATACAGGGTGCATTGCGTTAAGAACTAGTGAGTCTCAGAATACCTACAATATTCTGGTTTATTAGTATCCCAAAGACTTTAAAAAGTGTTCAGGAGTAAGGTTAAATTACAAATACTAGAATTAGTGAAACGTTAGATTACTCAGTTTTCATTGGTAGAGTGTCAGGCATACCCTGAAAAATTTTATTGCACTGAAGTATTAGTATCAATGACAGTTTTCGCATATATCCAATAACTTGGTTGATTAGTCACGAATGTTATTGTTGTACTGAATTAAGCACAAAGTTACACAAAGGACTATTTGTGCTCTGCCCACCACAGATATAGAAACTCAGTTTCTAGCTTGTAAGTCTGCAGACATTCCGCTGTGCCACTGGGTAGCGATTAGTTATGAAATTAAACAAGTACGTTTATTTGTGCATTAGTTAGAGTACTATTGGCAAGTTATTTTTGTTCAAACATTATTTGTAAACCTAGGCCTACAAGACTGTGTACATAAAATGAAAGTAGTGAAAGAAGGAATAAACTGTTATTGTTAGGTGGACTTGTCTTCGAAATATTTTTACCAGATAAATTACAAGAATCTACCAAGCAAAATAACAATATTACAACAATAATGAACATATTTTACAAAAGTTACTTGCCATATAATCCTAATGGTCGTTCAACCCAAATACGTAATGAGACAGACAGATAATCATAATTAAACACATACGCCAAATTGGGTGGCTCACTCTTTGTTTCGTGTTAAGGCGTTCGACTCGTAATCCGAGGGTCGCGGGTTCGAATCCCAGTCGTATCAAACATGCTCGCCCTCCCAGCCGCGGAGGCGTTATAATGTGACGGTCAATCCCTCTATTCGTTGGTAAAAGAGTAGCCCAAGAGTTGGCGGTGGGTGGTGATGACCAATTGCCTTCCCTCTAGTCTTACAGTGACAAATTAGGGACGGCTAACACTGATAGGCCTCGCGTAACTTTGCGCGAAATTAAAAACAAACAAAACTTTCAGTTCATTTTAGTGCCAAGGGATCTTCAAATAAATAATTCAACATGAGAGTCGGATCTCTTGATTGACCAGTGTTACGTGTGTTTTTTTTTATGTGTATTGAACGCAACAGAAAGACACAGATAACAGCATGTATAATTTATTACAATAAGCTATTATATATATGACAGATATAACATAAATTATATAATAACAACGACAGATATTAAGTTTAAACCTTCAAAATTAATTACAACACAAAATGGTACTGGCCTGTATCTAATATAATGATCTAGAATGAAAGTCCAAAATTTCAGATCAGAAATTCAAAATTCCGGTCTAGGGTGTGAATTTGGTCCCACGAAGAAATACCAAAGTTTGAATGGAGAATGACGAAGTTCTTTTTACGGTGCTTCTTGATGAACGTCTCAAACTTGCCGCCTTCCAATTTTCCCAGTCTCCCTTAAATAGTCCGTACGTGACGACTCTCAGCACAACCAGTAATTCGAATGAATCGTAAAGATTGACGAGACAAAATCACAGCTTCTGTAGATCTAGCTCTGGTCACAAATCCAAGTTGAATAAAATCACAGCAAACACTTAAACTTTCTCAAACGAATGACTGACTCTTCTTTTCTTCTAATAAAAACTAATGACTCTTCTTATTTCTCGCGTCTCCGTCTGTTTATATATTAGTAGGCCTCTTCTCGAACAATCGCGTAACTTCTACAGAACTCCAGAGCAATCCGCGCATGTCCATTCTTGCACGAGACTCAACGTCCAGACACTAGGCCGCCATACATTTTCGTTTGTAGTCATATATTTGATCTACTTAATTCTAGAAATTTCTAAATGTTATTTTAAATAAATAACAACATAATTTTTAATTGGTTTAAACTTTGAAACAATAATACAAATGTGGAAATATAAATAATAGAAATGAAAATTTAAACACAACACGACATGTTGTCGTTTACAAAACATTTACATGACAGCCAGTAGGAGTTTTTTTCTCACATCGGAGTTACTAGGTTATTAGCTTTTATTTTATTGTAATGTTTTAAAATAGACTGGAGTGAATGTAGCTCTTGGTCTAGTGTGAAAAGTTTAGTATGTGAATTAAAGGCGGATTATATTTTTACCTAAAGCCAGGTTCTTTCCTGTTACGAACACAGAGATTTAAATTATTTTACAAGTTATTTTCACTGAGGTTTGCTGTGTAGAGAGTTTTTATTTCTTTGCAGCCCCGACTAAGCATTTTGTTTTGTTTAACTGTAGAGTAATCTTTTTTTAATACCAACCTTAACATTTTAACATTAAAATTAAATTTATTTTAGCCTACAAGGAATGTGTGTCTGTTTTCTTACGGCAAAGCCACATAGGGCTATCTGCTGAGTCCAGCGAGGGGAATCGAACCCCTGCTTTCAGTGTGGTAAATCCGTAGACTTGCCGCTGTACTAGCGGAAGACTGTAGGGAATGTCTCACGCTGAACTTGTAAGACAGATATTGCATGTGTTTCTTCATATCACTTTTACGTGTTCATTTTACTCATAACAAACATTTACTCTTGTGTTATAGCTGTTTATTGTGCTTGTTCATTGACTATGTGTTGTTAAATAAAAAATTATTGTGTTAAAGATTTTGTGCATTTTTTTCTCTCTCTTATTTACAATAAACCCCAGTGACATAGTGGTATGTCTGCGGACTCGCAACGCTAAAAACCGTATTTCGATATTTGTGGTAGGCAGAGCACAGGTAGTCC
The DNA here is from genome assembly GCA_011833715.1 of Carcinoscorpius rotundicauda. Classification (NCBI taxonomy): domain Eukaryota; kingdom Metazoa; phylum Arthropoda; class Merostomata; order Xiphosura; family Limulidae; genus Carcinoscorpius; species Carcinoscorpius rotundicauda. The sequence continues at coordinate 59,443,485 of CM022395.1, forward strand.
ACTGTATAACTTTGTACATACGAGTAATTCTAAACACACTTATTGACAAACCTGTGTCAAAGCTCTAAGAAAGAGACACACAATTTATGTCATAAGATATGGCATCTTTCGAACCTCCAGTTACTAGGTTCTATCTAACTACTATTCGGGAAATGCGTACGCAGAAATTTACAAAACTGAGTAAATATATCTTTCTAATGTACAGGTTCAGCGCAGATGGCCTATTGCGTAGTTTTATGGTAAAACAAAGAATCTTATGTACATAACCACGATAAACAAAGTGATTGCACATTTTATACACAGAAAGGAATTATTCTAACCTATATTCATTATACAGGTAACCACAAGGATTCAAAACTATTTTTGTCTTACTTTAAATTAAGTTTAAATTTATTACAAAACTTGGATTGCGAATAATAATAATTAACACAATGCATTTATTTGGTTAACATTTTACAAACACAACTCTTGTTTGTAATTTTGTTATTAAGCACAAAGTCACACAATAGGTTATTTTTCTCTATCAATTGTGGGTATCGAAACCTGATAATTAGGGCTGTAAGTTCTTAAACCCACTGTTGAGCCACTGGTGAAGTGCTTGCTGTTCACACCGAGAATCATGTCGACAAAATCAAATAAAGTTTGTTTTGTTTGTTTTTGAATTCCGCACAAAGCTACTCGAGGGCTGTCTGTGCTAGCCGTCCCTAATTTAGCAGTGTAAGACTAGAGGGAAGGCAGCTAGTCATCACCACCCACCGCCAACTCTTGGTCTACTTTTTTTATCAATGAATAGTGGGATTGATCGTCACATTATAACGCCCCTACGGCTGAAAGGGCGAGCATGTTTGGCGCGACAGGGATGCGAACCCACGACCCTTAGATTACGAGTCGCATGCCTTAACAAGCTTGGCCATGCCGGGACAATCGTACATAGTAGTGATTTATATGTATGGCGTTTTGAATGAATTTATTCATACAGCAATTCAGGAGTTTTTTTAGTGTGCAGTTGATCACAAATTGTGCACCTCTAACAATATTGCAGTTAAACATTCACCCATATAAGTAAGTTCAATGAATAAATATTAAAAATAAACATTTATAATTCCGTTTCACAGTTGACAACGGTCCGACATGGCCAGATGGGTTAAGGCGTTTGACTCGTAATATGAGGGTCGCGGATTCGAATCCCGGTCGCATCAAACATGCTCGCCTTTTCAGCCATGGGGATATTATAATGTAACGATCATTTCCACTATTTGTTGGTAAAAGAGTAACCCAAGGGTTGGCGGTGGGTGGTGATGACTAGTTGCTTTCCTTCTAGTCTTACACTGCAAAATTAGGGACGGCTAGCGCAGATTGTTTTCGAGTAGCTTTGCGCGAAATTCAAACAAACAAACAAAACAAACGCAGTTGACAAACAGACCAGTAATAGACTATGCAGCTCCCGCATGGATCAATGTAAGTGAAAAACAAATACGAACCAAACTCCAAACATTACAGAATACACTAATTACATCAGCGTATAAAGTACCTAAAAGCACTTCCTCAAAGCTCATGCACAATTACTCAAATACACAAACGATACCAGATAGACTTCTTCACAGTAGAATAAAATATTTTGATAAAAATTGGCGAAAAATGAGTTGTTATGCAAACTAGACAGATATATTGCATACATGATGAAGAGAGACCTAAACACCTCTCCCCGTTTAACTTATACATCAGATCTTTAAGATAAAATCCAATTTAAAATAATAATAATAAAATCGTGCTAAAATAAAACAGGCCACCTACGTTCTAGACTTATTAAAAATAAATAAAAATTGAAAGAAGAATATAAATAAACATCGCCATTTTGTATTTACTCTAAACATATTAAACAGTTCATTCCAACTAAGTAATGGAAGGAGGAAGAGGTCTAGTGCACCTGACCCTCCCGGGTATACAAATATATATACCCAAACACCTGGATAGAGAGAGAAAGAGTTGACAAATAAATGTATTTATCAAAACATACATCATTTTTTTGATAATTTATTACTCGGCCTGTATATATTGGGGATGCATTAAGGCATGATGTATTTAAAAATGAGGAAGTTAAAATATAATTCTGCGGCTGAAAAAAATCTTTATGAAAAACCGGTACGACAGGGTGGCAAGTGGTAAATCTAATGTCAGACTGGGTTTCCCATTTATATTTTAGTACATTTTAATTCATCTAAAGGACTTTATTTAAAGGTTTTATTAAATTAATGGTAATTTTAATAACATTTTACATTGTTAAACTTTTATATATTCTGTATTAAAGTTTAGCTTTCATCAATGAATATAACTAATCAGAAGTCTCCACGGCTTTTGGAATGCGAGCCTGTTTTTGAATGGCGGTTTAGTAATTATATGTTGTTAAGTTTTTGATGATATATGGCATACTTTTGGCAATGGTAAAAATATATATTTTATGGAAATAAGTTTAAATTTTATAATGTATACTTAATATTTAAATAATACGCAGTATTAAAGATTATAAAGAGATGCTCTGGAAATAGAATAGTTTGGAAAAGGTAGCACCGGTAATACTAATTCGGTAATTCAATAATTGTAATACTAGTAGTATTAGCAATGATAACAATTTGCTGATAACTATATTATATCTACATTGTATAGTTATACTTGGTTTCGTGGCCTAGTTTCACTCATAATCATAACTTCTGAGGACAGTAAATAAGTTAGATCTAAATTTCAAAAATTCATGTTGCAGGGGAACGGTAAATTACAGTTTTAACTTATTTACATTGACAGTCACTTTACGAAGACTTAAGATTTTTAACTTTTAAGATGAAGCTTGATAAATATATAAATGATAAGGGCTGACTTTGAAGTGTTTATTGATTAATTCTACTAGTTTTAGTTTAGATTTTACATGATGAGAGAGCTGAGGTGCTAAGATAGACCAATAGTTTCTTGTTATCCCCACACATGTAATTTTAATATTATATATAAAACTTGAAACTTTCAACAAAATCATTATCAGTGAATTAATTGTGGCAGTTCATGGTAGAAAAGCTAGTAATTCCATATACTGTAGCATTGATATTTAGTTTTGAAAAAAAAAAATCCCACTCTTACAACTAGATTTCTAGGATTCATAACATCTGGCATACACGATAAGGCCCTTTACTCCAATTGTGGCCAACTCTTTCAACAAACATCTATACACTTATATTCAGCCCCACCCTCTCAATGTACTTGTCAAGCCTTCTTTAAGTTTTTCCAGGCTTTTTACCAGACTCACAGAATTGTAATAATTATCTGTACATACAACATTATCCTTGTCTAAGCAATCAACCAACAGATCAAATACAACAACAGCCACAGCCTGTCCCAAGCTGGCATCATAATCAAGACCAGTTCCAAAGTATATGTGAACTTTCAGCACCATACTTTGAGATTCATATAGCTTATAGAATCTGATTCCATGTTTGTGGTATTTACTTTTTATACTATCAAGACAAAATCTTTTCATGTCAAACTACCATGGACTTGTTGATGTAAATCTTTCTTTCTTTCTTTTATACAATAAATATAAATCATTTTGTTATTGAGAGGTTGTATCTTTTACAAGTGACCATCATGAGGTTGGAAATAGTGTGCAACATGCCAAAACCATAAGAGCATGGTTCATAACACCACTGTAAAATGATGTACAAAATGTCAGTATTTGAGTAGTGCTCCAAAGTAAGTGAACTGTTGGTGCCCATATGAATCAACAAGGCTGAAAACTTTTTCATTTTTGCTGCGTTTGTATTCTTCCAGTATTTTAGACATGATTCTCTTTGTGATGGTTACTGTTTGTTGATTTCAGCTATTGCCTATCATTTTGTTTCTGTGACCATAATATCTAGTACTTGAGAAGCTAGGAGTAAGTTAGACTAATTACCAAGTATAGCATCTTGTAACTGAATTCTGAGATTCAGTCCCAACCTCTCAGTGTACTTGTCAAGCCTTCTTTTAGTTTTTCCAGGCTTGTTTTATTTTGGACATTTAGAAGCTTTATTTGTAACATTATACAAAAGAATGATTAACAATACTAATCACTTCTCAAGAATAATACCAAAGTGCAAATCATAATTACCATTTTTTATAATAACTATATATATATATATGTGTGTGTGTGTGTGTGTGTATGATATATATTAAACAACACCTGCATCTGAAGGAAGATATAATATTAACTTAATTTTTCACATAGTCCCCTTACCAAGAAGACTTGTCCACTCTAGTTGAATACAGTCAGTTAGAATGGAAAGGGTGTGGGAGGATCATTCATTTGTAATTGAAAGGTAGCTGTAAGGATTAAAATAATAAACATCACAATTAGATAGTAGATGTGATTGAAGATTATCATATGTTGGCAACATAAGAAACAAAGTTACTTCATCCAAGTGAGAAAAATATGACAAATTAGTGTTATATTATTTGGAGCTTTGGAAAAATTATCAGATCCTTGTAGCAAACTGTGATCAAATAAATCTGTTAAAATCTGAGAGCAAAGATTGATCAACTATACTCTCTTCAGAATGTTCACAAATAAGACCATCTTTGATATCAGAATATTTCTGTGTATCACACTGTAATGTATTAGTAACACAATATATTCCAGGTGAAATACTCTCTTCAGTTGGTAAGTCATACCTGAAAGTTTTCTTGACCTTGAATTGGACCACAATAACTAGAAGACAAGTTTCAAATCACACCAATGTTTTTGTGAGATTGGAAAATTAAAGGCAAAGTTTTGTTTATTTGCCAGGGTGCTTGACATCTGTGATTATTTCAGTTCATCATTACTTAATCAAAATTTCAATTATTTTGCTTGTCACAAAAATAATCAACTAGTTAATTAGGGTTTCTGATGACAAATATTTTTATACAGTACTTTAATCTCTCATACGTAATAAATTTTTCTTCACTTGACCTTACCTCTATACGTACAGTTTTCACTCATCACTAGCTTTGATGCTTTCAGTTACCTTCACAATTTCCCTTCTTTTTTCCACATTGATAAGCTTATCTTTTCCAGCTTTCTCTCTTCATGTATGGTACCTTAATTGTTTGGATCATTTGGCAGTTTACATCCTATAGCTTTACAGGTCTCATAACACACACTGAAAAAATGGAGTGTTCCACAAGGCCACTGATGGCTGGCTCATGGCATCTTGCATCATAAATAATGCCCACACCAGATTGTTCCAATTCATGAATGAACTGTCATGATTAAAGATTGCTATTCCGTTCCTCCAGTTTTAGTTCAATAAATTGGCACCGGCCTGCTTTTCATATTAGGGTTTTTGCAGTCACTCATTGCATTGTCTTATAATGCTATATTTCTCCAGACTACCCTGCTGCATTATTCTCTCCCCCCCCTGTAGAATGTGGGAGTCCTTGTCATTTATTTGTTTTCAGGTTGCATGGAAGATCACTTCTGAATGTGACTAATTTCACTCAGTTGAGAGTGGGGAAGTGGTGTTCTGTTGGCGTAGATGACTATTTTTCTTGTACTACTGTGGTCTGGAAGAAAAATTCCAAATGCCACTTGGTTCAGGACTGGATGAATCCACTACATGCAATTTTTCTCCATACAATATCTGTCTGTATGTCAATTCCCAGGTGGACTTGTGTTGGATCAGTGCAGGACCAACTATCACAAGTCTTCACACAAGTATTGCTAAGGGCCCAATTCCAACTGTGGACCATACAACAGTTTTCATGTGATACAAGTTTGGACTGGAGCTGCTCCATCACATTTTTATGCTCTCTTTCTACTGTTACCTGGATTTCAGGTTTTTAGGGGACTTGATGTTGGTATGTAATGGATATGCACACCTATTCAAGGTTTAGTGGCATAAGCAGTTTTGTAAAATTTAAAGAGAGAACAGGCAACAGAATGTTTTCTTAGCAATTTGATGTGCATCTTTAAATTTTTCCAAAATTTGGATCAGTAAAATTACATTATTTGGGAACATGTGAAATATATGAGAAAGTTGTTTTTACTATTAATCCTTTGGAAGGAAGTTTTATAAAGATTAGCTGGATTTGCTTAAAAAAAAACTAAGATGATATTTAAGGATTTTTTCATGCTGATCCTTTTGATAAGAACACGATGAGAACATTGGCTTAAATAGAATGGCACATGATGTTTTTTTATACTGTTATACTAGTTTATAACTACTTACAGTAAGGTTGTGGTGTTCAGGTAACAATCATTAGTTATATATACTATCATTTAAGTCTGCTAAGAAGTTACTAATATGTTTCTTATTCCTGAATACTAATTGTAGATCAGTTTATTTTCTACATTTTGGCTGCTAATATGGTACTGCCTTCAGTACGTTCTGAGGAGAAATGTGTTTAGAACTAGTCTATCAAGAAGACTTAAGATTGAATACCAGCCAGAAACAGAGCTCTTCTTGGGACTTGCATCAAGAGTGGAGTAGATTAGCAGCCAAAACATATTATATAATCTAGTGTATATTTAATATTTATTAATTTTAAAAAGTAAATTAACATTTAGTGTTGTTAATTGTATAGGCTACTAATTAAGACATTCGAATGAATTCAACAATTTCTGTTGCAACAGATTTATACATGTAGATGTTTAAACCCTCTTAAAAACATATTTAGTCATGTTTAAATCATTTTGTCATTTTTTTAAAGAAATGCCAGAATAAGGAGTAATGTCTTTTATAATGAATAGTTTTGTTCATCTTCATTTTCATGAAAAGTGTGCATGCTATTAACTTGTTACTGTGGCATGATCTTTTAATCTTATCTGGTGTTATAAAAGTAAAATGTTACAATATGATTTCTTAACTTAGTCTTAAAGTAATTTGTATTTGTTTTATAGGTCATGGAAAAAACAGGACTGAAGGTGTGTATCTTTCTAATTGTCTTCAGCTGTGTTAGAGCAAAAAGTCAGAAATCAATTACAGTGCAACTTGATGCAAAATGGTTGGATACTCCCTTATATCTGGAAGCTAGGTTAGTTTTCAATGAATATCAAAAATTATTTTGAATCTTTGTTTTATAATGTATGTAGTATATAATGATAAATTTGGATTTGCAATTGCACAGTTAAAAGGTGTTTCTTTTTTCAGTGAATATTTAGCTGAAGATAGTCCAGATTATTTCTGGAAATATGTAGAAAGCATTGTTAGGCTTGGTCCTGGAGCATTACAGCAAAGTAAGTTGTATTTAATTACTGATTTGAAAAATGTAACTTGCATGTATCTGTGCCCTTCTTTTTAATGCTTGTTTATCCTTTTAAAAATAATTTGTCTGTTTTATAACTAAAAATGTGTAATTTATATGAGAAAGGTTATCTCTTGTTTGCCTATATATATTTACATAGTTGTACATAAAGTTTCTTAGAGAGAATGTTTGTTATTTACAAGTTTATATTTACATGTATTTATAAGTATTTAAATTACATTAACAAATTTGTTTAAAGATAAAATATTTGTTGATGTTGTTTATAATAACTTTTAAGACATTTACATTGCATATTTTTAGATGTATTATTTTATTGGGTTTCCTTTAAATGCCTATTTTATTTCTACTTTATAAGTATTCAAAATGATAAAGATAAGCAGTGAAACCACTGTTGATTTGGTTAGACTTGCTGCTTAATTCTTTCTGCACACCATTCTTTGCTGCACATACCATGAAATTTTTAATGACTTGTATTCAAATTCCATTAAACTACTTTTTCTTTGTTATACCAATTAATACAGCAAAAAATGTTAACTAATTATCCATATTTTAATATTATATAAGTTTTAAACTCTTAATTTTATTATGCAATACTAACAATGCTTCTACCGATGAGGCACCTAGGAGTTTGCAGAACCAAAATTTTCAAGCTATACTGGATTGGCTAACATTTTTGCAAAAACCTACAAATATAGGTGACACCCTTTGAAAACTGAATCCATTACTGGCTGCAAAACACATATGGACATAGTTTTGACATTTAGTGTGAAAGTGTACTGATCTTCTATTGATAAAGCAATGTTAATAAAGAAAAAGAAGAAAATGACTGGTAAGTTCAAAGTACATATGTTTGTACTTGTACGAAATACCCTCAATATTGGTGTGAATGCAACAACTCGGATCAAGAGGTTAAAATAGCACACAAAGCAGTTGGGAAGCAGTTGTAGGTCAAATTAAAGGCACAAAGAAAGAAAGAAGGAAGATCTGATACCTCTGTTCCATTGGTAAGTGATAAAGATGAAACATCTAATGATACTTCTGAGGGAAAATGCACATTATCCAAGATCTCTAAGTGTGAAACCAAAGCATTGTCAAACTACTTCAACAGAGCACAGGAACAGTGCATATTTAATTCAGCAGTTTTTTGGTATTCAGTCCATTGTTACATCAAATTCTCCAAATGAAAATGTTTGATGGAAGATGTAAAGTTTCAATGCTCTTGTCAAGAACAGTCATTCTGCATGACTGTATTAAGGATTATATGCACAACATTACAACTGGGAGATCCTGATGGTCTTTTAACACATTTGGAAATGATATGAGAAATATGATGATATAAAACTGTTCTCATCTGCCAACAAAGTACAACAAACTCTACCAGTGTATGACATTCAAAGAAGCAAAAGAGAGATTGAAAATTAGAAAACAAGCTTTTGAAACAGCTAGATGGTACTTTCATGGAATGAAGAACAACAGTACAATATGTCCAGCATTGTTGTAAGCAATAGAGTTAATCTTGTATAAAGTCAATCTGAAAGCTTGAAAAAAAGGTTGAAATGAATGATAAAGCAATTGATTTCTGTCACTTTACCCATCAGTATACAGCAGAGTACATTTATCATGACTAGTGAGAGAAGAGAAAGTAACAGCTCAGTTTTACTGAAAACAAACATTTAAAGCATGTTTAGAATATTTTGTGGATTATGCAAATGAAACTTTATTTTTGAGATGAAGAAAAGTTTTTTTTTATCATAACATAAAAATCACTTTGCACTTGGACTTGTCAAAGAAACTCAGTACATTCATGGACAAATCATTTTTTAGTTTCTTAAAAATATGTAACTAGTAAAATCTGATATTGTTTTGCATGTGAAAGACTTTCAATGTTTACTGAAAGTCTACCAAATTTTGTGAAGATACATGTACTATATGTATGTTAGTAGTATCAAAACTGTAACTACTGAAATGAATACAAAGAAGTCACATGGTTGGTTATTTCAACCAAGCATTATAGAGAGAGTTAAGGAGTGCAAAGGTATTTTGCACAGTGTATGCAGGGTTGTAGCTCGGGTGGTTTGAATGGTTGATTATAAAGTATGTCCAGCCAATAGATGCACAAATTTGTGGCTGCTGCCATCATCATATCCCCCCTCTCTTGGGCAAACAAATAAAGGGTGTTATTTTCATGTTTATGAGTTCAGTTACTTTGAAAGTTTGTGAATTCCTTTAGAAAGTCCAATAAAACACTCCGTACAAGTGGTCCCTAAGAAAATGCATCATAAGATAAACAATGAGCATCAAAAATTAAAGACATAGACAAAATTTATTTTGAGCCAAGTTTGTTTGTTTTTTTCTGATTGATCTTACAATAACAGCAGGTAATTGACACAAGTTACACTCAGTGAGATTAAAAACATTTTTAGGCAAACAACATATTGATATACTTTTATATGTTCTAAAATTTTGAAGATATTTTTATCCAACACATAAAATAGGCTTTCTGTATTGTCTGAAGTTCCATTGCTAAGGTCAAGTGAATTAATTAGCAAGGCATGGATCATTTGTTTAGTTTTACATGTACTTTTTTTTTTTTTTTTACTTGTGACTTCTGTTGAAAAGTTTTCTAGCACAGGGGTAATTTGCTATGCAATTTTTCAGTAAAAGTGTTTGTGTCCAGTGAGCTAATTATAAAAGATACTATATACTTCATTATGGTGAACTTTTTCTCTGATATTTAGTGCCATGTGGTAGTTGTTACTCTAAACAAGAGTGTTGGATGGGCAGCCCTGCCCTTTATAACTACAACCCTGTATATATCATTGGTATTTAGCAGTTAAAAACCTTTAAAACATTTTAGCATATGTACCAAGCTCATTTGAGGTTTATTGACACAGTTACTTTGCTAAACAAGTAATTTATTATTGAATTGTAAAAGGTTGTTTGTTCTGTGACTTTTGAGGAAAAGTTTGTTTCTAACAAACTAACTGCTAAGCAAATTGTACTGCCTGCTTGTAGTGAACTTTTTTCTCTGTGATACTTTGTTTTGGGTTGCTGTAGACACATTGCACATGAATGTTGGGTGAGCAGAATGATTTCTGTGCAGCCCACCATAGCAACAACCCTGTAGATAGTATTGATATTTATCACACAAAAACATTTAAAATATTTTAGAATATGTATCAAGCTCTTTATAGGTGTGCCCCCCCCCCACTAGTACAGTGGTAAGTCTATGGAGTTACAATGCTAAAATCAGGGGTTCAATTCCCCTCAGTGGGTTCAGCAGATAGCCTGATGTGGCTTTGCTAAAAGAAAACACACATACCTACTTTACAGGTTTATTAATATGGTTACTTTGATACTGAGTGAGCTATTTTAGTAAAGATATATTATTAACCTTGTAGCATATCTGTAGTATGTATTGAATTAGTAACTTTGTCATCATTTAGAAATTACATTGTATAGAATACTTTCAAGTTATGATTATAAATTGCTGCAGTTGTGTACTGTTAATTTGAGTTTTACTGAATAGTGATAATTTGTTTTTTTATAAATTTGGTAGTTATATTCAAATAGTTTGCATTATAAGATACCAAAGTAAATTTCACACTAGTGAAGTTTGGACTTGTATTTTATTTTCAAGAAAAACATATGACTGAAGGAATGCAAATTTTGAATTAAAGAATTATGGTTTTATACATATGGTTTAAAAAGCATGTATATATTTGTGCAAAATGTACTACCACCTACTGTTCAAAAGTTGTTTTAATACTCTTTGTGTTTGTTATTTTTAGAAACAGCTAAACAACAGTATGAAGTAGTAATTGACATTGCCAGTAAGCTTTTGTCTCCTCCCAAACTGGCCTTTTTGAAGTTCTCTCTTGCTCTAAGGGTGTATTCTCCCACAATAGAAATGTTTCATCAGGTAAATATTTTGAGTTTATTAAAACAATTATTTTTAGGAAGGGTTGCAGAAAAGTAGTTATATATCACTTTTAAATGAGTTTGAGGAATATACATCTTTTATAAAATTAATTGTTTTCTCATAAATGATAAAAACCATTCCAAACTTTCAAATGATTTTGAGGAATACACATCTTTTATGAAATTGTTTGCCTATAAATGATAAAAAGCATTCTAAACTTGTTTGTATTTAAACTAACAAAAGTCAGAGACATATCTACTAATTTCCAGCCCACAATAACAGAAACAAATATGTGAGAAATGTGAAAAAAACATTGTGACTTAAAGTGGGTTTTTTTTCACACTCTCCCATTTATAATTCAGAACTTTTTGATCTTATTTTAGGTACACATGATCTAACAATGTACTTGTTTATATTTATTAATTTTTTTTATTAATATTAAATGTTACAAGTTGTAAGAGAGCATGTAAATGTATTCTTTGTTAACAGATTGCTATTTCTAGAATTAAATTTTATTTGAAACTGACATTTGTATTCAGCTAACTTTTAATTTCAGAATAGATATTTTTAAGTACCATGATTTTTTGAAAATAATTTCTGTGGAATCTGTTTTATAAATACTCAGTGTTCTATTTTTATTTAATTAATGATTGTATTATTCAGCAGGAAATGTTAAATTATTTTCTAGATAGCTAAGAGTACTCACTTTCCTTCTGACTGTGATAGTGTGGCACAAGTAGGAGGAGATTTATTTATCTGTGATCCAGAAGAGTTAAAAACAGCATTGGCTTCAGAATCAAGAAAGTAGGTTTTTTGTTTTTTTAGCATCCATATGTTTCCTTAGTTGGTAGTTTTTTATATTGTCCATGACAAGAATAGGTATTAAGACAAAATAAAATGAAATATAACGTCTTTGAGATTAGTTAAAAATAATTATGTTAATGTATAGTCAGTTTTTTTCACCAGACTCACAGAATTGTAATAATTATCTGTACATACAACATTATCCTTGTCCAAGCAATCAGCCAACAGATCAAATACAACAACAGCCACAGCCTGTCCCAAGCTGGCATCATAATCAAGACCAGTTCCAAAGTATATGTGAACTTTCAGCACCATACTTTGAGATTCATATAGCTTATAGAATCTGATTCCATGTTTGTGGTATTTATTTTTTATACTATCAAGACAAAATCTTTTCATGTCAAACTACCATGAATTTGTTGATGTAAATCTTTCTTTCTTTCTTTTATACAATAAATATAAATCATTTTGTTATTGAGAGGTTGTATCTTTTACAAGTGACCATCATGAGGTTGGAAATAGTGTGCAACATGCCAAAACCATAAGAGCATGGTTCATAACACCACTGTAAAATGATGTACAAAATGTCAGTATTTGAGTAGTGCTCCAAAGTAAGTGAACTGTTGGGGCCCATATAAATCAACAAGGTTGAAGATGTTTTCATTTTTGCTGCGTTTGTATTCTTCCAGTACTTTAGACATGATTTTCTTTGTGATGGTCACTGTTTATTGATTTCAGCTATTGCCTATTAGTTTGTTTCTGTGATCATGAGAAGCTAAGAGTAAGTCAGACTAATCACCAAGTATACCATCTTGTAACTGAATTATAAGATTGGAGATTTCATTGAAAGCAAAATTGACTAAATCATTTTTGTCCCTCAGTTGGGTAACAGTGTTAATATGCCTCAATCATTGTGGGCCTTGGATCAGTCCACTCTTTCTTATTAGGGCAGACTGTCCATAACGAGACAAACAAATGTTGGGGTTTAGTTTCACCTGTTTTGTGGGCTGGTTCCAAATTTATTATTCATCTCACCAAGGCCCAGTATTCTGTCTTATTCTGACTACTCTTTAAAGTACCTCCCCTTGATCCAATTCCTGCTTGAGATTCTTCAAAAGAACCCTAAGAGTTTTTTCGGCATCTTCTTTCTCCTTACTTCCATGTTGCCCTACCTGTTATGTTTGGCTTTGGCTGTGCAAACATAGTTTCTTTATTTTTGAGACCTTTTGAGTTGTTTTGCTATATTGTCAAGGGCTCATCTCCTGACTCATTATATACATGGGGCTTTTGGATGGCCCCATTTTTGCAAAAGTTTGTGTTTGATATGATTCTGAAATCTTTGGGGTTAAGGGTAGTTTTGGTTCAATAACAATCCACTCTTTCTCATCTGGTGATTCATTTTTTCCTGTTGGACCCAAGTGTGGGTTCAGTTCGTGTTATCTGACCCTCCCCTTCCCACCCCTTATTTCAGGCTTAACGTCAAAATGGTATGATCCTCATCCTACCTTCACACATATGTCTTACAGATATAGATGACTTACCAAGTGTAGTCCATCTTGTCCTAGCCATTTACACCATGGGATTTATTCTCCTTTAACCATTTTCTTTCTGTGGAATTTGAGCTTTTTGTTTGTCTAATAGGAATCATTTTCCTGATATATCCTCTTTCACTTAGAAATGCCCCTCGGAGTGGATTCCTGTACGTGGTGAGGGGACCTCCCAGGGAAGGTTCTGTTCTGTCTGGTTACCTTCTCTGGGATCTAAACATCCACCCACGTGTTTGCCGTGCGTGGCGACCCATGAAGGGGAGGAGAGGATCCTGGTGGTTGAGGGGTCCAACCCTAACACTCCACTTTGGCCTCGAATTCCTGTAGATGGGCAGCCCTTGGGTGGCCCCCCTTGGGTCAATCGGCTGGTCCACCTGGGCTAGAGCCATCCAAGTACCAGTGTTGGAAGTTCTCAACGGGTGTTGTGGACATTGTGCCTGATGCTGGTGTTTGGGTATAGTGCTCATGAAACCCTGGAGTTGCTGCATTGTCCTTGCATGACTTTGTAGTGCGTCCCCTTGTAGGGCTCCATGGTGGGTGGGGTCAGTGAGTACCGAAACTTTTTCTCTTTCCTATGGATCCTACAAAAAATTTAAATATAGTTGTAAAAAAACAGTCAATGGGTAAGCGACCACGTCTTGAATACTCAGAACAGCAATCTCCAACATCAGTAACACACGTACCTCATTTTCTGATATTGCATTCTCTTTCAGAAAAACCTTTAGGGCAAATGTCCCCTTTTTTATTCAAAAGGGGCTAGAGGGATTTGCTGGCTCTCCAAAGTCAGTAAAGAAGCTTCGATCTGGTGACATATTGGTTGAAACATCCACATCCCAACACAGTGAACTCCTCTTGAAATCAAAGGCAATTGGCGATATACCTATTGAGGTTACACCCCATGCTACTTTGAATACTTCACGAGGAGTTATTGTTGAAAGGGATTTGAAGAATGTTCCTGAATCAGAGATTCTCGCTGGTCTCTCCACTCAAGGAGTTTCTGCAGTGAGGCGCATCTCCACTCGCAAAGATGGAGTTACACTGCCAACAAATACCTTCGTTTTAACATTCACTTCACCACGTGCACCCGCCACCATCAAAGCAGGTTATCTCATTTGCAGGGTTCAGCCATACATTCCAAACCCTCTTCGATGTTTTCAATGTTGTGGAGGCAAGGACCACGATGCCTATGATTGTGACATAAACCCACATTGCATCAACTGCAATGGTTCTCACCCCTCTTACTTTCATTTTTGCCCAAAATGGTTGGAGAAAAAAGAGATGCAGCATTTGAAAACGACACATAACATTAGTTATCCTGAGGCTCGGAAATTGCTGTCCACAATCCCATCTCGGACATATGCTGCTGCACTCCATTCCACAACTACAGTGGAAGTGCAGACAGATCTCTCTCTGCCTCCAAGAGAATCGTTTTCAAAACAAATGAAAAGCCTTTTGCCCTCCGTGGTTAAAAAAGTAGATGAATCGACTTCCACACCCATCTCTGTTCCTCCCATATCTTCCAACAAACCTTCAGTTTCAAATACAGGCATTTCTTCTGATACATCATTTTCTCCCACCACAATAAACAAAACAATTATTCGTCCGCGTCCTCAGTCACTGGATTCCTCTTCCAATAACAAAAACCTGCCCACTCGACCCAGAGCAGGATCCATGGAGGTTGATAGACCTCCTTCGAAGAAAGACAGTAAAGAAAAAAGACGAGGTCGTAAACCGAAGGGTTCTCCAACCACTTCACCTGCTCGTCCTTAAAAATGGCCACCTTGATACAATGGAACTGTCGAGGTTTACGTTCTAATCTGGATGATATCAAAACGCTGATTGCTTCCTACCAGCCTGTTTGTCTTTCTCTACAAGAAACATTTCTCAAATCTGCTGATACAGTCTCCATTCGGCAGTTTTCTCTGTACAGAAATGACAAGTTGTGTGATGGTCGAGTACATGGAGGGGTGGCACTGTTGGTTGATCAACATGTGCCCACTCTGTCTTTGTCACTCAACACACTCTTGGAGGCCGTAGCCATCTGTATTTTCTTGGGTCGTACCATCACTGTTTGTTCTCTGTACCTGTCCCCTGGAGAGACATATGATCAATCAGACCTAGATGCTCTCGTTGAACAGTTGCCATCTCCATTTCTAATCCTGGGGGATTTTAATGGACACCATTCCCTCTGGGGAAGTGCTGTTATTGATGGGAGTGGTCGATCTGTAGAGCAGATGCTCTCTGATCACAATCATTCTCTTTTCAATACTGGTTCTATCACTTACTTTCATGCACCTTCACCACTATTGATCTCTCAGTTTGCTCCCCTTCATTATTCTCCCATTTTTCATGGAGGGTTGACAGTAATCCACTAGGCAGTGATCATTTTCCGATCCTTTTGAGAGAGACTGGCCGTGGTCGATGCCACCCTACCCGCGTGCCCCGGTGGAAGCTGGATCAGGCAGACTGGTCCACTTTCACTGCTCTCACAGAACTTGATCCTGCCATCAGTAGACGACTGTGTTGCAGCGGTAACTGATTGTATTATACATGCAGCTGCTCAGTGTATTCCTAAAACCTCGACACGTTTCCCACGATATCCTCGTCCATGGTGGAATTCTGCTTGCAACTTAGCACGGAAGGCTCAAAAATGGGCCTGGGATACTTTTTCGTAGATATCCCACACTTTCAAATCGGGTTGCTTTCCAACGGGCCCGAGCACATGCTAGGTGGGTAAGACGTCAAAGCCAGAAGGAATCTTGGATTAAGTTCACAACCAGCATATCTTCTACCACCAGTTCCAAGATCATATGGGACAAGATTTGAAAGGTCAATGGGCACTACAATTCTGTTCCCCTCTCGATCTTACTCTCTGATGGTCAGGAGGTGACTGATGTCCGGAACATCACTAACACTCTAGGTGAAAGCTTTTGCTGGGTATCTAGCACTTCTGCTTGTTCCTCCACCTTCCTGGCCATCAAGACTCGGGCAGAGCGATCACCTCTCTTTTTTCAAACTGACTGTTTCTTTGACTATAATAGTCCCTTTACTCTGGTGGAACTAAAAATGGCCCTTCATCGGTCTGCCAGTACATCTGTTGGACCTGATAATATTCATTATGACATGCTGCACCATCTATCTCCTGCTTCTCTTGATGTCCTTCTGGATTTGGCAGGAGAATGTTTTTCCTGATGCCTGGCACCAGACTATTATTTTACCTTTCTCTAAGCCAGGGAAAGATCTGAAGATTCCTTCAAACTATCGTCCAATTGCTCTGACGAGCTGTCTCTGTAAGACCTTAGAAAGGATGGTTAATGCTCGTCTTGTTTGGTTCCTTGAATCAAACAACCTCCTCTCGCCCACCCAGTATGGCTTCCGTCGACAGCACTTCACCACAGACCACCTAATTCGTCTTGAAACATCTATCAGAGAGGCCTTTCTCAACCGCCAACACCTTGTATCGATATCCTTTGACATAGAGAAGGCTTACGACACAACATGGAGGTATGGCGTTTTGTGAGAACTCCATACATATGGGTTACGTGGCCATCTACCCATGTTTATTAAAAAAATTTTAATGGACAGGAGATTCCAAGTTCGTGTAGGTTTGGCACTTTCACGTTCTTTTGTACAGGAACTTGGAGTCCCTCAAGGCTGTATATTGAGTGTCACACTCTTCAGTATAAAGATAAATGCCATCACTGAACAACTCCCTCTCACCGTTACGAATGGGCTATATGTTGACGACTTTCACATCTCATGTCAGTCATCAAACATGAGATATATTGAGCGGCAACTAACTGCCCTCAATCGTGTACAGAAGTGGACTCTTGCAAGTGGCTTTAATTTCTCTCTTTCCAAAACTGTATGCATGTACTTTTGCCGTCGACGAGGTATTCACCCTGATCCTGAAATTCATATCAGTGAAGTTTTGCTGCCAGTGGTCGCGTAGACAAAGTTCTTGGGGCTTATCTTTGATCGTAAACTTACTTTTATACCACACTTAAAGTAGCTTCAGGTCAAATGCACAAGAGCACTGAACATCTTCCGTGTCCTCTCTTCTACCAGTTGGGGGGCAGATCGCCGTTCATTGTTAAAGATATATCGTGCACTTATTAGATCGAAACTTGATTATGGATCAATGGTCTATGGCTCTGCCAGACCCTTGGCCTTAAAGATGCTGGACCCCATTCATCACCAAGGATTTCGACTCTGCACTGGGGCTTTCCGTACCTCTCCAGTTCAAAGCATATATATTGTCTTTACAATATACTTCGAAACTTCATTCCTTACCAAAGCATCCCACCTGGGAATGTGTTTTCCTTCCTCAGTGGGCAGTACTTTTTCAGAACAGATGATCTGTCATTGCTCCGTTTGGCCTTTGCATCCGGGCACAATTGGATAAATTGGGTCTGTCCTTGGATAACATTGCAGATTCCACAGGTCTACGCATCCCACCATGGCTTATTACAGCCCCCAAGTGTGACCTTTCTTTCAATCACCTAAAAAAGGCGGTTACTCCAAACTGGAAGTACCGTCTTTTTTTCAATGAATATTTTTCAAACAATCATTCAGTTCCCATTTATACAGATGGTTCCAAATCAGGTAATTCAGTGGGCTCTGCTATGGTTTGCTATGGGTCAGTAGTTGCACGCAGAATCCCGTCTACAGCTTCTGTGTTCACTGCTGAACTGTATGCCATATATCTTGCCCTTGATCATATTGCAGCTGAGCGGTACTCCAACTGCACTATTTATACTGATTCGCTTAGTTCTATACTTGCCTTGGAATCGCTTCACATTAGCTCACATCCTATTCTCGCAGATATTCGAAACCGACTGGCCCATTTCTCATTAGCAGCTACTTCAATCCAGTTTTTCTTGTTACCAGGCCATGTTGGTATTCATGGGAACAAGCTTCCAAACATGGCAGCTAAATATGTCTGCTTCAGCACCATCACCCCTATGCCTATTCCGTACGTGGACTATGGTGTTGTCTTCAAGGCTTGGCTTCGTGCCAGTTGGCAGTCCACTTGGAGTGAACAACGCGACAATAAACTTTTTCAAATCAAACCCAAAATTGGAGTTTGGCCATCTAGCTTCCGTAAAGTTCGGAGGGAAGAAGTTGTTCTCACTAGGCTACGCATTGGTCACAGTTTTTTAACACATCATTTTCTTTTATCTGGAACTGATGCACCAATGTGTAGTTTGTGTAACACTCAAATCACTATCAGCCACGTTTTACTTTTTTGCCATCGTTACAATTCTCAATGACGGCAATACTTTAAACATATTTTTTCCCAGGGTCAGTCTGTAACATTGGACAGAGTTATTGGTGATGGTGACTTTGTCTACCTTAATAACATTTTTAATTTTTTAATGGCCATTAATCTTTTTAATCTCATTTAAGTGTGGTATATTTATTTATTACACCTTTTTAATTGTGGCTCCTTTTTTACAGTTTTATTCTCTCTCATTCAATGTGACATTAAACAATGGCCAGAACATTAAATAACTCGACACCAGGACTGGAAAGGCCAACTTCAGGTGACTAACGCTTCTGTTTGAACTACTCGTTAGTCTTCTTGGCGAGTTACTATTATACTTTTGCTGCATATCATTTCACACTTTTACAACCTTTTAGTACTGGTCATATTGACTCATAACCCGGAACCAGGACGGAAAGACCAACTTCAGGTGGCTGACGGTGGTTTATATACCACCTGTTAGTCTTCCTGGCGGGTTATGATCATTCCCATTCTGCTACAGGTTGTCCTTTACAACTTTGTTGACTGGATGTTGTCATTGGTTTTTGCACCATTTCCTGTTTTAATTGCCATTTTGCTTTTATCTTCAATTACCTTTACACATTTTACTCCATTTACTTGACTTTTATCTTTTTACTGGACATTTGGCTACTCTTTATTACGATTTTGCTGAGTGTCTTTTAAAACTTTTATTCCATTACATTTTGATAATAGCTACTATGACACATAACCCGGAACCAGGACTGGAAAGGCCAACTTCAGGTGACTGACGGTGGTTCTTGAACTTACTCGTTAGTCTTCCTGGCTGGTTATGATCATTATTATTATGCTATGAGTAAATAGTATATAACTTTGAAGACTGAATGTCACCATTGGTTTTTACACCATTTTCTGTTTTAATTGCTGTTTTGTTATTACCTTCATTTACTTTTACAAATTTTACTCCATTTACGTGACTTTTCTCTTTTTACTGAACATTTGGCTACTCATTGTTGTGATTTTACTGTGTGTTTTATAATACTTCTATTATTTTACATTTTGATACTGGTTGCTATGACACATAACCCAGAACCAGGACTGGAAAGACCAACTTCAGGTGACTGACGGTGGGTCTTGAACCTGCCTGTTAGTCTTCCTGGTGGGTTATGATTATACCTCTTTGCTAGAGTAAATACCTTACAACTTTTTACACTCTGCCTTCTATCTTAACCTTGTAGACTAGGTGTCAATATTGGTTTTATACTTTTTTGTTTTACCTTCATTTCCATTTATGTCTTTTACTACATTTTTACCGGTTGTTTGGCGCAGATAGCCTCATTGCTTTGTGCCATAAAACAGTAAATAAATCACTCAATCACTTAGAAATGCTCACTTTCTTTATCACCATTTGTATTCACTTGTTTGTTATGTTAAATGCCATCTTGTGCACATTTTTTCACATACATAAAAAACTTTTAAGTTTTCCTCTTTAAAATATTAGGTTCTTTGATCCTATGGTATTTAAAAATCTTATTGTATGAATACTTTTTTTTGTAAAGAATGATCATACACCACCCTAACCACCAGGCAAGCTTTTAACGGGATTTTAGAAAATTGATTAGCATGCTTTGCTTTAACATTTGGGAAAAATGCTTCTCTATTATTTATTTGTGGTTTTTAGAACCACCTAATTGAAAGAAAAATATACATTTACTTCCATAATTTTTAAATCTCTGTATATGCTTTTCATAGCCTTAAGAATTGGTGAATATGAGGTGAATGACAAATTTGAGTTTGATGTGCATAATCAGTTGCTTAGAAAGCTAATAACTCAGAATTAAATACAACTTGTCTTCCATTAGAATGATAATCAAATATAGGTCACTGATTTTTCATTGTGATGTCTTTAAAAAGTAGTTTTAAATGGAATAAGCTTAGTATGTTTTTTTTTTCAAACATAAATTGGTACTTGACAAAGTAAGTTACTCAGGACTATTTTATGTTTTTCTAGATCTCATGCTGATACTTATCAAGTTGATCACCATTACCAAGGTTCCACATCAGCTCCTGTTACAGTAATTTTATATAGTGAAATAGGCACTCCATCCTTTATGGAGCTTCATCAGTATCTGAAGTCCAAAGCTGAAAAAAAAGAAGTTGATTATGTGTTACGTCACTATATTAGGGTAAGTGATTAGTTGTTTTTCTTAAAAGTAAGCCACAGTGAACAAAGTTTTTCATATGTAATATATATGCATACTAAAATAAAAGTATTATATTTTTTGCTTGTATGGTAACATAATGCGATTTTTAAAATTAATGCATAGTATGCAAGTTAAGCAAATGTGTTTGATGAGTTGGTTTGTAAACAAAGCTTTCTGGTGCTCTCTATATTTTATTTTTAATAGAAATTTGAATTTGCAGTAATGTGTGTGTGTGTGTGTGTATGTATGTATATATATATATAATATATTTAGAATTACCCACCAGTGTAGCCAAATTTGCACTAGTTTCCAGACTATGATAGAATGAAACCTATATCTGGTTTCTCAGCTGTATAAAGCCATATATATTTTGTTGTTTTCACAAATTTTGTCAATAAAATGACAAGGGAAGGCTCAATGATGCTCACTTGCTATCCATAAAGTAACTGAATATGGTACCTGAGAAAATGTAAGTGCTTCTAATATTTTGTGTAATAGGAACAGAGTCTGGCCAACTCCTTTATCTTAACGTTTGCTTGGTCAAACATTATTTACAGGCAAGTTTTTTTTGGTACAAAAATACGTTATTAGCGTTTGTTTGTTGTTTAGTTCTAACTTGAACACTAGAAGTCTAAATGTCCATCTGTAACTTATCAACTGCATGTTAAAACAAGAATCTAAATGTATCTAGTTATTAGTATTATTTCAGATTTTTTGCAATTTAGTTTATTGAAGTTGAATAACAATTTTTATTTTAGTTTTTAAACACATTTTTTGTTATTCTAGATGTGTTTACTTTGACATAATTCACTAGTTTACTTGTGAGAAGACATTTGTGATACTAGCATTATGTGAAGAATGTACAAAAATTTATAGAAAACCAAGTATTTTGAAACATTCTTGCTTATCAGAAATGAATTGTAAAAACAGAAAAAACAAATCAAAAGTTTAATGAAAATGATCTGCAGAATCATAATTTATTGTATTTATTATTTTTAACATAAAGAGACGTTCAAACAAAAAAGTAAAGCTTTCTGGTTATGGAGTTGAGCTGGCAATAAAGAGTACAGAGTACAAAGCTCAGGATGACACTCAAGTTAAAGGTATGAATTTTGACAAGTACTTACTTTGAACTGTGTATATACTTATAGTGAATCTTAATTACCAATAATTGATTTAAATAAGTTATCAGAGTAAGCACGGGAAAAATGATTGGCATTCTGTTTCACTGCCAGGACCAGGAAAAAAAAATGTTGCTAATCTCAGGATAAATGGTAAAGGTGATAATCTCAGTAAGAGTTTTAGGAATATGATTATAAAATTTGCAAGGCTCTACATTTTAATTTAGGTTGAGGTATTACACTTTTATTGGTTACAATCTAAATTGATGATTTTCAAACTTTTTGCCCTAAGTCTCATTCAGAAAAATATTGAGATTGAAGCAGCTCATCACTACAATAATATAGATTAGTACAAATGGTACGGTGATACTGTGCAAGCTGACTTATACAGCAAGCACAGTACACACATTATAGATAGAAACACAGCAAAAAAATAAAAGAAATATGTTTTTCTTTTGTTTGTTCTAATTGTTTTTTACAGTATTTTTTACTACTATGTCAGGTGTTAGTGTGGAATTTTGGGTTTAAACTTGGGTTGGTCAACCAGCATATGGCTTACTGTGGAATTGTGATAGTGAAAGGCAGATAAGCTGGTTAGCAACATTTTTTTCCTGATCTTGGCAATCTGCAGTGAGACAGTATGTTAATTTTTCTTGTGCCATATTTTGTTTGTTTCTTAAGTTTATTAGATTTTAGGCCATCATTGACCCAAACTTCATTACATTGAAGCTTTAGTTCCTCTACTGAACCAAAACAAACATTCAGATACCATATATGAAAAACAGCATTTTCATTTTTGTCTGCTTCATTTGTTATACTTCTATCCATCTGCTTCTCTAGACAAATTCTCTCTCAACCTTTCTTACCATTATGGACAATAAATTAATCCATCACAAAAATAATTTTTACCTGTATTATATTAACATTCGTATAACAAACTTGCTGTCATTACAACACTAGAAAGTCTGCCAATCTTTCTGATAGAACTTGTTAGTTAACCAATAAAATGTCTGTTTTTATAGATAAGAATACTGTTGCGTTTAAAAATAATTAATTTTCTTCATAAAACAAGCTTTTTGGGTGATATTAAATTAAGAAATATATTGCACTTTAAAATTACAAGTATCCCACTCTTAATTTTATTTTAGCCTCAAATATGTTTACTAACAAGCATATTAGTTGCATGTTATCCTCTTTCCCTTACAGTGTTGTGGCCCATGGTTTAAAAGTTGCTGTAATTGGTCAGTCAGGAATATTTAAAAAAAGTACCTCTTCTAATTATCTTGTAAGAAACTCGTTCAAAAAATTGAGTATATATTGTAAGATAGTTATAAGAGGTACTTTTTGTATAAGGAAATGGCAAGGTTGTGTTGAAATAGTGACCAGTATTAAGAAATATTAAATGCCAGTGGTCTCAGTTATAGGCTGCTAAATACAAATATGCAGAGTTTGTATTGTATGTTTAATTACTCTTTCTGAAATGACATATTTACAGATGAGAAACAAATAGATGAAAATGAAGAAGAACCAGACAAACCAGATGAAGTTGAAGGTTTTATTTTTACAAAACTTCAGTAAGTAGCAAAATGTTTCGTAATACTTTAATGTTGTATATTAATTCAAATAGAAAAATTAAGATTTTATTCATTTCTAGAATCAAATGGTGTCACTCATCTTTTTTTTTCCTTCTCATACTGAAACGTGCTATGAATATTCCGAATAGTATATGCTGAAAAGTAATCATATATTCTAATTAATTGTATATTTTTGGGGGTTGTGAAATTTCCAAAATTTTATTGGGACTCGTTTGAAACATTAAAAATATTTCCTTTCATTTATCATCTTAGAACTTTCATCCCCACAATACACCTCCATGTAGTTAATATCTCAAGTTATTGCAATTCATGCTCAGAATGTTTTATCAACTTTACAGTGACATAGGTGTAATTTAATTATTTCTATCTGATTGGATTTAGCTTTTAGCTCAGGTTGTTTTTAGAGATGAGCTTTATTAATAATTATTTTGAGTACATTTTTGGTATCACATTGTGATACTGTAAAATATTAGTATTAGAAGACTGTAGTAATTACTAATAAAGAAATTACTTGAGAAACAAGGCATGATTCATTATATTTTTAAGAGATGATACTTTCTCTTTAACTTAGGATGGGCAAAAGAAAAGGTAAATGCATTGTTTCAAAATAAAACTCAGTGCTGTGCAAAAATGAAAATTGGATTTTTGTCTGATTTTTAAAATTGCAAAAATAAGTGTTGTATTATGAACAAATGTCAGTAGTAAAGTATTTCTGAAACATTCTTACTTCTTATCACCCATACCAGTCTTTTATACCCCATCAGTTTCATGCCATGTCAGAATATGCTGATCATGTAACTACCTTTCAGCAGTGATACTGCACCATTCACATCAGTACAACTAGCTCTCTCTACCATTCCAGAACATTCCTTACATTCTCAATTGGCAGGCTAGTGTGTAAATATGTTTTAACTCATTTTCTGTATGACTAAAAAATGTTGAGTGTACTTGACCACAAATTTATATCAATTTTGAACATCAAGTTTCAATTTTTCCTTTTTGATTTCTCTTGTTTCTACTTGTTTTGTTTTTGAAATATTTCTGCTTTCCAAATTCTAATTTGCTCATATGAATCTGAGATTTAACATATGACAGATAATAAATTCCCACAAAATGTAAAGAATGGTATTGACACAAGTTCTTAAGTCTTGGAGTCAGTTATGTCTGTTGTGGAAGTACAGGCTTTAGTTCACAGGGAGTTTGAGTCTTAAGTTTAACCAATCAGTTAGAGTTTTATTCCTGTTTAATTGTTGTTCCTTAAAAGATAAGATTGGAGACCTGTTCTGATTGAACTCTTATTTGTAGCCACCTGGCTTCACTATTAAGACCTACCTCTCACTTCAGGGTCTTTTTCCTGGGACTCTGGATGACCAAATCATTTTAATGGATATCTGTTTTTGTATTCCATTTGCTCCAGTGCCAGATAGATTTTTCTGGTTTGTCTATGAAAATTGTTTTTTCTGGTTCTTTGTGCTGCTGTTCAGTACTTCACCAAATCTGTGTTTCATTGAGTGATATGCTTTTTTATCCCTCATTTTTGCTCATTGGGTCTTCAGACTCCTGTTTTCATGAATGACTGGTTCCTATTATCCCTTCTTATACCCATTGATCAATAACTTGTAAATTTCTGTGAGAAGCTAATCAAGTAGGGTTTTATAATCCAATTGGAGACAGGAGACATTTTTAATTCTACACAATTTTTTATTCCACTGGAGTGTTTTCTTCAACTCTATATTTGTTGAGCCAAACCTTCTCCAGTTTGGCTCAGGAATATGAAATTGGCAATTACAATGGCTCTACCCTCTTCTATTTTCACTGCATGAGTGTTCTTTCCTTTTTGAGGATATGGCTTCCTTGGAAATTCTCATTTCCGTAGACTGAGTTTACATATGCTCCCTTCAGTAGAACTTCTACAATGATCCCTTGGACCATCTCATTATCTGTGCCCCTGGGATCAGGGCTAACCTAGATTGGTAGCTTAATGGGGAATTGGTGGTGTGGGCTCCCATTCCTCCATCGTTTCTGGAGTTTCATCTGCTTATGAATGCTTCCTTGATGGGTTAAGGAGCTTTTCTCAAATACTAAGAGATTTCCGGTATATAATCTGTTGAGGAGGCTACTCTCCATTTTCAATATCCTGGAACTTTTGGCAGTTCATTTGGCTCTGTATCATTTCTTCCCACTCTTGAGGAGTGAATGGTTATGGTTTATTATAACTATTCTACTGTCATCAATTATAACACCAGACAAGGGGGGAAACAAAATCCAGATCTCTGTATTTTCTGTCTCTAAATCTTCTTCACAGGGCCTGTGCCTATTATGTGGTGATCTTGGCACATCATATTCTGGCATTATGAATCTAGTAAACAATCACTTATTTCGACCCAAACAGATTCTACCCATAGAGTGGTCCATTCTTCTAAGATTATTTTGGTTGTTGTATTATAAACTGTAAACATCACATGTGGATGTGTTTGCTACTTACCTTGAAATGCCAGAATTCCTTTATTTTGGTCTCTGATTCCACACCCTTCAGTTGTGGGAGTAGTTGCATTCATTCAGGGTTGAAGGAGTTTTTAACCTATATGCCTACATTTAGACTTCAGACTTCTCTCCAGAATCTTTTCCCTTATTCAAACCATTTCTTCTCGCATTGTGCTTGGATGTGGTTCCCTCTGTTCTGGCCCTCACTGGATTGTCATCTTCTGCCCTTACGTCTTTTTTAGTCTCTTCTTTGACAACTACAATTGGATATAGTTCATCTTTGACATCACCAAACTCCATCTTTATGTATGGCTTATGTCTGGCCCTTTGTCTTAGTTCAGGGAGTCACCTCTTTTGTAGCATCTTTTCTTTCCTGTTCCAGTCGACCTTTTTCCTTGACTGTGTACTAAAGGCAGAGGTCTGTCTTCAAACCTTGGTTCATTTGCTATGATTTCTGCCCTTCCTGTCTTTTAGTACTTCATCTTTCACAGTTTTTTGCTGAGTTGTTTTTGTTTGGTCAGGGTTTGTCCATGTCAACTAGTTTTAGTTATAAGGCTGCTCTGTTGAACACCTAGTTCTCCTGTTTCCAGAAATCTTTCTCCTCCTTTTTCTGTTCCTTTCATCTTGTCTACCTTCCATAACCCTTTGTTCTGCCATGTTGGATCTCAGTTTTATCTTTCACGTCCTGTCCAATTCTCCATTTGAACCCACTGCTACATGTTCCTTGTTACCACCTTTTGCTTAATTCCTCTTCCTCTCTTTCCTTGTTTGCAATCATTGTTCCAGTGTTCATGTCATACTCTCTCCTGAACAGGCCTTCATTCCCTAAATATCTGTTGTTGCCCAGGAAGGTGATTTTTTTTTTTTTTTTTCTGTTTAAATACCTTTCATCTCCTGCCTGTACTCCGATTCAGTTCTGGATAGACTTCTTTGTCCAGTTTTTTATCTGAGATATTATGCAGCTTATATTGCCTCTTTTCATGTTATTGTTTCCATTTAAGTATTTATTCTAAAAAATTCCTGAGTGACCCATATGTTCCCTATTGCACTTACTGGTTGGCTTCATCAACTTGTATGACTAGTGTATTCTGATTTGTCCATGGGAAGCTCCCATCAGCACAGTGTGTCTTTGCATCCAGTTTGTCATCTAATTATATTTTTAGCTGCTTACTATCTCCTGCTTTTGGAAGAGATCATTCAGGCTGGGGTGTGTACAACTGATATGTTGTTGCACATAAACGCACAACGTGGTCATGTTTTCCTTGGGAAGGTATCCCCTTACTCCTGTGTTTACCTTTATGTAGAGTAAATTGGTATATTACTTTATCATTTTAGTTGATACCTATCTTGGTTCATGATTCTATCTAATGGTGGGGTGTTGCTTGGTCAAGTACTCTTCATATTATATTTACACTAGATATGAATAATTCCTTGAGATCACTGGTGGTAGTTGTCCACTAGTGTGTGAATCATATATATATATATATTTTCACTAACAATTACTTCTTTCATTTATGAAGGACCATTATTCATGGATCTCGTGAGTAAAACAGGTGGTGATTTTTGGCTATTTCAACTAATTAATAATTTGTACAATTGTGATCTATATGCTTTTGGAAAAAAGAATTGCAGCTGCCCATTGTAATGTTTTTGGTATAGTGCTCTTCTGGACTCCCCAGTGTGTAATTCTCCTTTTTTTTTTTTTTTTTTAATGGAACACATGCTTGTTTGCTGGTCACTGGAATGGTGGATCTTAGATGTTTCCTTTTGAGTGGGTTTTGAAAAACAAAATAATACTTTCTAGGGTTATAGTTGTCATAATTATTACAACACCAAACAGTGAATTGTACAGTATTATTCAGCATTGAAGGTACTTTCCCAAGATGTTTTTGACCTGACAGACTGAACTTTTTGATGAAAAATTTATTATGCAGGTCACTTCCACTTGATGTTTTCTGCCTGATTGGACTGTATACAGCATAATCCATTGTACTTCAAGATGCTTACCGTAGAAGTTTTTGTCCAAATGGACTATACTTGACTAAAATCTCTTCTCTTGGACTTTCTTTTACTCAGAAGAATTGTACTTATTGGTTACAATATCTTACACGAGGAATTTCCACGAGATGTTTCACCTAGAAGACCACCCTTGTTTGCAGTTTTATTCACATACTTATACAGGCTCATTGTCACTTCCACCATGATGCCTTTCTGTTTCAAGTCTGGGTTATAAAGCACTTTTCCACTTATATGATGCTGTTCTTTCCTGAATACATCAGTGCCTGCCAATTCAGTTCTATCTTCTTTTGTTTCTGTGTTAATTACTGAGTAAAGAGAGTATCTGTTCTAAAAGTAGTTCTAATACCCCTCAAGTGTGTGATTTCTTTTCATATTCTTGTGCATCAGTGAGATCACTTTTCACTTAATTAGATGTTATGTGCCTTCCCCAGCCTCTCTACCTTTGTAGTATGAGACTCTAGCTTCAGGTGATTGAAGGTGTAACACTGTTTTGGAAATTAACCTTTGTTTACAATGAAAATGTATTTTTGACAGATACTTACACCTTCTCATCCACTTTTCCTCCCTTTCTCCAAACTAATATTCCAGTGTTTCTGGTTTATACCTGACAGTTCTCAAAAGTGAAGAATTTTCTGAAATGGTAGAGAGAGCTAGCTGCATTAGTGTGCAGAGTAGTCACATTCTGAAATGGTGCAGAACTGATGGAGTATAAAAGATTGCTGTGCTGTTACTTAAAAAAAAAGGCACACATAAATAAACTTTTAATGTCACTGTTTAATTGTCTTTCATTTAAGTGCCTCTTAACTCGAAGTATCTTGTACTCACAATATTCACAAATTAAGGTAAACTTTGCATTCAAGGACATAACTTGCTCATAACACTAACAGATTTCACACAGGTATACAAATAGTGATACCAGTCTTTCACATAGAAAAGTCATAATAAAGTTAGTAATACTAGCAGATTTTTTACAGATGTAAAAGTAGTGATACAATTCTTTCACATAGAAAAACTTGAATAAAATAAGTAACACGAGCAGGTTTCACATATGTGTACAAGTACTGATCTTTCTCTTGGAAAAGCTGCAATAAAAGTAGTAACATTAGAAGTTTTCAAATAGATGATCATATTGCAATACTAGCCTTTTATTGTGCAAAATCATAAAATTTGTAATAATACAACTAGTAATCCTAACAGGCTTCATGCAGATGCACCAGCAGTGACACTGGTTTTTAATGTGGAAAAGCTCTAATAAATTAGTAACACTAGTTGGTTTCATACAGATGAACAAGTAATGATGCCCACAATACAACTAGAAATTTTTTAAATGAATTTGTTTTATCACAGTTTTACCATTGTTTGTTCAGAAATTATGTTGCTTTGTAATTCATTATAGGCCATATGAATATAAAAGTTCCTGTCTTTTATGGAAAAAAATTATAAAAAAATCACATCACTAATCACAATTTACTTTTTGCAGTAATAAATGTTTTTGAAATCTAAATGCATAATGTTAAGTAATAATTACTACCAATTTTTATGTTCTTGTAAGCTATGAAAATGTAATAAATTTCTTTCCTATCAAATGCTTTTTTGTAATTAATAAGTCTTTAAAAGTTTATGATCCTTCTAAAATATAACTCTTGAGCAATTTACTTGTATCATTACACAATTAGAAACGTATTTTTCAGAATTGGGATGTTAACATTGCGTCTTTATTTGTAACGTTATTCACAGTAACCTGTATCCTGATAAAAAGACTGAACTTGAAAACTTCAAAAACTTTGTACTTGATAGTACAAAGGAGGTAGCAACACTGAAAGTTTGGGAATTGCAAGGTATGCAGTAGACAGACTTGACATTAGAGTATTGAACACTTGTATGAATTAAGTGGAAAAAAATGCAATTATCTTCTAATGTGCTTCTCATTTTAGAACATTTCTGGCAACCTGAAAATTTTTTTTTATGAAATGAAATCTAGAATAAAAGTGTATAGCTTCAGAATTTAGAAAGTATTGTTGTCTTTTGTGATTTTTTTTATTAATCTGATGATCCTTTCTTAAAAATTAAAATTTAGGATAAAAAAGTAAGGGTGCTTATTGCTTCTTGTATTAAATTTCAAAGAAATCCAAACCAGTGAAGTGATAGATAATTCAAAGTAACTGAAACCAAAAAGGCATTTTTCAACAGAAAACTGTAAAAGGAAAAGATAATTACAGAAATCTTAATAACATGTGCCAAACTTTTGAGTGAGTGATAGTTGTGTATTGTTCTATGAAAAACATTTTGTTTAGACTTTAGTCTCATTATAGATATAAGATTTGACCTTTTCTATATGAAAAGAACTTAGTTTACAAGCTGCCCAGAAGATAATCAGTTCACCTGTGGAAGAAAGTTTAAAAGTGATGCAGGATATTGCCCAAAACTTTCCAACCCAAGCTCGTTCCCTTGTCCACATAAGTGTTAAGCCTGAGATAAAAAAAGAAATTGATAAAAACCAGCAGGTTTGTTCAGTCTTTAATGTTTTAACAGATAGTTGTATTGAAAATACTGTTTTTATGTATCATAAAGATTTGACAAATTATATTGGAAACAGTTTGAAAGGAAGATTATTACAGATTGTGGTTCTTAACATTGTATTAAACACTAAATTTAAAATATAATTGTTATACAATTTTTTACTTCAGTTGCAGTGAAAATATTTTTGATGTATTTGCTGTTTTTCATCAGTTAATGTTATAAATAAAATGAAATTCTTAAAATAAGGTATACTTGTTTTCCATCATTTTTCAATGAGCATTTTATTGTATCTAATGTGGAGGTGTGTGTATTATTTTGAGCATTTTATTGTATCTAATGTGGAGGTGTGTGTATTATTTTGAGCATTTTATTGTATCTAATGTGGAGGTGTGTGTATTATTTTGAGCATTTTATTGTATCTAATGTGGAGGTGTGTGTATTATTTTGAGCATTTTATTGTATCTAATGTGGAGGTGTGTGTATTATTTTGAGTGGCAGCAGAAAAGTTTCATTTTATTAGAGTATTTGTTTTATGAATTTCAGTTTTGAAAAAAATTTACAATCAAAAAGTGTACCTGTTGTAAGCATTGTTAGACTTTTGAAGTATTTGTTATTAGATTAAAACTTTAAGAATTATAGTTAAAATCTTGCAGTGATTTCCAGTATGGTATGACAGGAAAACTATTCAGTGAATGTGATACATAAAAAATCTCATTTATGTCATGCTTTTTATGTTTTTCAATATTAATTAGCTATTTTTTGTGAAAAGTTTTTTTTTGGCTTACAAAAATGTAATAGTAAAAATGTGTATTAATTATATTATGTTTATGTATTTCCAGATGTTTATTCAGCATCATAATTTGGCACCTTCTGATGTGGCTCTTTTTATCAATGGCATGTACTTTGACATGGAAATCACGGATGTTTTCTCACTCGTGCAAGTACTGAAGCAGGAAACTAAACTTCTAGAGGGTCTACATAACATTGGTATACCTGTACGTGTCAAATTCTGTGCTTGAGATTTTTATTTTTGCTGGAAAGATGTTTTTGTTCATTAATTGACATGCACTAATTTCTTTTTTCCCTTTTTGCAGGATGGATAATTTTTCAAATTATATGCAACTTAATAAAACTTACTAAATAGTGTATGGTTTTACTTTCAAGAATCATTCAGTTTTACTTATTTTTCTATTTTGAAATTTTCAAAATTGTACAGACTTTGAAAAAATGAAAAATACTCTATTTTGCTCTAGAATTTCATTTTTCTGTTTTAAGAGTTCACTTTTATGTATATTACTTTTATCTTGATTGGTGACAATTAACATATTGCTAGTTATACTCTTTACAAAATATTGGAATTTTTTATATTTTTGAACCTTATATTTTATGTTGTTCAGTATAGCTTGCTGAAAATATATTGTGTATTCCATAATGTTCAAAAATTAAATGTTAGTTATTATACACACACATGCTATATATTTGTTCTTCACTAGTGGTTTTTTTTTTTTTAGACCATGAGCTGTGTGGTCATAAAAGGTTGTGAACAAAATACTGTACTAGTAAACTTGGATAAATAGAAGGAAAACTATCTGATTGGCAGAAAATATCTACATGTATATTGTGTACAGACAAGATTCACCAGAGTTATGCAGAATGTAAATTTAAATTATTTTCGTTCTTTTTTGCAAATTATGCTAAATGTTACAAAGTGACAACACATCAGTATTTAAATAAAACAAAAGTTTGAGTAATAAATTATATTTAAAGTGGTTATGGTTAGAATTATTAGTTTTACTTTAATTTTAAGGTTTATTTTATAGGTGTGCACTCAAAACTTAGGCATTGGATTTTTAGATCCCAGCCAGACAACTTTATTGCCAGACCCTGGGTCGGGTCGTTTGAATTGAATTCATGTTCATATTTGCTTGACTTCTGCCTTTTGGGACGGGACCTGGCCATTCTCTCCAGTGCTGCCTTTACCTCCGTCCAAGATAACATTTAGTGACATCCTCCACCCAAAAAAAGAGTCAAAAATTATTTAATAAATAAATAAATAAAACTAAACCTAATAACAATTCACGAAAGGGGACGAACAGGAACCACAACATTCCTGAACACCCCAGTTGGAGAGAGAATTCTTATGATTTCTCTCTCTCTAAACTAAACTTCTGCCACGTTAGTTTGGGTTTGCATTAGGTGTGCACACAATACTGGAAGGTAATCTCTGGTCCAGTTAAGATTAATTAAAATTGTACGCTATTCTAATAGTTCGTAAATATTGTAAAAATGTGGTGAATCATTAAACCTGTGCAGTATCTCACTTCAAAGTAGATATTTAGTTTGTGTAACATTGGGTATGCTTATTCACAGTTAATGATAGTAAAGGATTGTGGATCATTCAGAAAGGTTTTTACCCAGTTTGCTATACAAAACTGCTTGAATTCTGGTAAACATGAAATGTATAGGGTAATAATTATTAATAGTTAAAGGTTCTTTAGTAGGTTTCAGAATTTACTTTTTAAACAAATGTGCCTAATCAATTCAGGGTATTATTTAACCCTAACTCATATCAGCCTAATGAACATCTCTGACTCTACAAACGATCTAGACATGTAGTGAACTGTATCTTTTATTATTTGTGTGTATTTTAGGAAGAAGCTGTTTCAAAACTTTTAAAGCTTGACATGACAGAAGACAAAGTGGATTATGCTGTGGACATCAGAGATTCTGCTGTTATGGTCAGTTGGGAAAAATGATTTATCATTATATTGGTTGCATAGAATTACTTGAACCAAAGTCATTTGAAATTATTTTGATCAAAGATTTTTTTATGTTAACTGTTATTGATTAAAATAAATTGTATACAAAATGTAAGTCTTTATTGGTTATTTGAACACACATTTAACTTTAAAATTTTTAATCTGTATTCTAACATATTCTGTCTGCAATTAATAAATTGAAAGAACATTTCTTACTTTAAGATTTACAAATATCCTATGATTTTCAATTGAAATTAGTGAAACAAATGGTTAAGCACAACATTTATTATCTATTGATTTTAATCTATATATTCTCTCAATGTTTATTTTGGTTTTTCAATGTGAATTATATAATAAAAACAAAACAGTGTTTTCACTGTGAACAAGTTATAAAACATGTTCTGACAGAAGGAATATTTGTATGTATGGTAATTTATTTATCACATATCTGAAATATACAGTTTATATTGAAATGAAAGCAGGTCTGAGAGAAAACTTTTATGAAACAAACTGTTTTGGTTTTAAAATTACAATTGATTTAAAACGCTTTTTGTTTTTTTTCATATTACAGTATGTGAATGATATAGAATCAGACAAACAGTACAGGAATTGGCCTAGTAGCATACACGATTTGCTTCGACCATCATACCCAGGAATGCTGCGAAATGTTAGAAAGAACATATATCATTTGGTAATTTTTTTTAAATTTTAGTTTCCATTCTAGTTATATTCATTATTCAACCTACTAAATGTTTAACATTCATTGGGGAAAACTTTCTCAAAATGTTACTTTTTCAGCAGTCATGCAGTTGCTGATACTAAAAGTTCTGTATATAGATCTTTGAAAATGTTTCTGTCAAAAAAAACAAAAACTGTCAAGTAAAGTTGTTTGCTAAAACAGTTACAAACCTAAATGTAGAAGTGATGCATATCCATATTTTAAAGAATTATTAGTAAAATTAGCAAGTTATTAATTTTATGGCCAAAACATTTAAGATCAATCATTTTTAAACATTTTTGCTCATATACAACTTACTAAATGTAATTGAACTTTAACTTATATTAAATATGTATTAGATGCTATATGTCATTATGTGTAAAAACTTTAAACCATCTGGAATTTTAACTAGAACGTTGTTCCTCTGGGTGGGATAGAATAATATCATGTATTTGATAAAATTTTAAAAATATAAACATAAAAAATCTTACATTTTCAGGTGATAGTGGCTGATCCTTCACAGAGTGATGTGAGAGACATCTACAGGCTTGCAGAATCATTTTATGTGCACAAGGCTCCCGTCAGGTAAAAAATTAATCTACAAAAAGTACTGAGTTCTTCAGGAAGTTTTACACATGTAGCTTGAAATATTTATAACATGCTTCTGTTATATACACACATGTATGTCTGTCCTGTGTTTTTAATATTACTACATATATCTTGATATATTTTTAGGATAGGACTGGTGTTTGCTGTGAATTCCAATGCATCAGTTGATGGCTACAGTGACCCTGGGGTAGCTTTATTGAATTCATACAATTTCATTGCCCAAGACAAAACAGCATATGAAGGACTGTCTTTTATCACTGATGTATGTTTTTTTACCTTCTTCATTTTCTTAGTTTGCTTTTATAAATTTATTTTCCCTTTTAGTTAATTGTATGATTCATTATTATACTGTGAACTTTATAAATACTTTTGTTGTTACCTGATCTTTGTTTTATTTTTGTGTGTGATAAAATGTTTCTTATTCAAGGTGTATTGCTATCAAATCTTATCTTTGCTTAAATTTAATTTATTCACTGCAGCCAACATGTTTACAATAGCAAACATAAAAATCTTTATTTTTATTTTCTATCATTAACCTACCCATACTGTGAATTTATGGAGTTATCATTTGGGGCCATTGATTTGCCATAAGAGGGGCTTTTGGATTCTTCTGTTTAATCAGATGAAGAGCAGCCCAAAAGTTGATGTTGGTTGCTGTTGAGTAAGGTGCTCTCCCTCTAGTCTCAATTTAAAATTAGGGATAACCTTATGTAACTTATAGTCCTTATGTAACCTTGCATAAAAGTTTGAAACAAGTATTTCTCTTTCACAGATAGTTACGAACCCTTTCCAAACAAATCACAGGCCAAAAGTCATGTGATCATGTTTATTGACTTGTAAAATAGTAGTTCATTAAAATTTTGAATGCAAGTTTACATCCTTAAGTTTGGTATCAAACTGTAGATTATAAATTAAATTTTCATTTTATACATTAGTTAATTTCTTAATTTAAAAAAATATTTAACAAAACACCTAAACATTGATTTCTGTGTGTTTGTGTGTATTACATATGTTGAATGTAGCACTGATAAAAATCAGATATTTGTGACATCAAAACATAAAGTGTACAGATAGTTTTGTATAAGTTAGGAACTTAAATAATCTATATTGACAAGATTAAACATAGAAAAGATAAAAAAAAATTATTTTATTTGCTGAGCTATCACTGAGTGAATCAAACAGAGTTACCCCATTCACCTCTTCATTTTTTTTGTAAATGGTCTCTTATATATACTTTCTACATATGAGCTGACAATAACGAATTGGAATTTCAGAATGCTCTCTAGTAATTTTCTCAGACATTTTTTCTTTTTTTCAAGACTAACCTTCAAACTGGTAAACAGAATCTTTAGTCTCTTTGTGATTTTGTGTTTTTTAGATACAAATGTAGCTTAGTATTAAATTTGATAAATTACAATAGAATTTTGTGGTATCAATGTTGTAATTTGTGATACTTTGGTTATTTAGATTCATATATAAAACATAAAAGAAATTTAATTTCACATTCTTCACATGCAAAATGAAAATTACTTTACATGTTAGAGAGGCCACTTTGAAGAAAAAATGAGGCAAAAAAAAATACTGTGCAAAAATGTTTTAAAAAGGCACAAGAAAAATAGTGATTAACGAATCTTAAGATTTAATAAGAACCTGATATTTTCTGTATAAAGGCCTCATAATGGTTACTAGTAATCTGTAAAATTTGATGAATATATGGTTACTAATTTAAAAATAATTGAATGAAAACTGTAATAAGCACAAAATGGTTACAAGTAAGTCCCAAAAAACAAAGCCTGTACTGAAAGAGTTAAAATTATTTTAAGTATAATTGTGTATGTGCTGTACAAATGTTAATTCTTAAAGTAACAGAAATGAATTGGAAAGTTTTATGTGTAAAGTACACATTTATGTTAAGAAGAATTTAATGTTTAATATTTAATTTTAAAATCCAGCAATGTTTCATTACACTTCAGTAAGATTGTCTTTTGAAGGATTATTGTGAATGAGTGATTGGATAATTTATGCATGATTGTTAAAAGTTTTAGGTGTTTGTCATTATACTACATTAATGTAATAATTATTTTCAATGTTTTATGGACTTGCAAGTTTTTTAACATATTTTAAAAACCAAATCAGCTCATCTTTTCATACTTGTTTTGAAATTTTAGCAAAATATCTTCAGGGCACTTTCATTATTTATTAAGGTTTGCATAGTTCAAGAAAGTTGTGGAAGATTGTAAGCATGTTTCTCAGTTCTGGAAATTATGGAAAATTAATGGTTTTTATATGTATGTCATAAAAAGTCCTTAAAAGTCTAACTTCACTGCTTCAACATCACCCATTTTTATTGGAACAAACTATCTCAACCATTGTTTATCTCATTTTCTTAAACAATTATCACTGGAAAGAGGTAAGTATGTTTACTTGTGAACACTAAACAATGATGCATTTTGAATGATGTAATTTGGTTTGCAAACAAGCACATTCCATTTCACTGTTGTTTTAATGAAATTGTTAATCCAAAATTATAAAATTGTCCATAGACATTTCAGAATTTTTCTGATTTCATTTTTAGCATGAACACTTCAAAAATAATTAAAACATTTTTAGCTTAAGTTTGTTTTCAGTTATTTAAAATTCATCAATAAATTAAAGGGAGAGAGAAATGTAAATCCAACTGTAAGTATTATAATAGAATGAATGCCATAGACATAATTGTCATGCATGCAGTAGTCAGATATTTGCTGTTAAAGATAAATCATCAGCTTATAATTCATTATGTCACCTGTTTATACAATCCTTGCTCTAGACTGGGATATATATACTGAGTGATAGTTTGTGCCCCATTACTAAATATTTCAGCTGCAATCTTCTGATTTTACAGGACAATCAGAATCGTAACTGCAGTATTATGATGAATATTATTATATCTTCAATTGTTTTTCCCTGTTAGTATTAAAATGAATATAATTCTCAAATAAATTGGTTCTGATATTACTTGTAACCATCATATCTTATGATATTGTGTAAATGATTTTGTAGGTTTATGTTGCCATCGGAGACAAAGATATAACTGTGGAAGATGTAACAGGTTTGTTCAAGTCACGATATCCATCTGAAGATATGGACATAGTTTTTGGAATAGATTCTGACTATGACACTGGAAGAAAGGTATTTTGGTGGAGATATTTTGTTCTGTAATATAAAAATAGTTCAAATCAAGCTCAAAATTAATCCAGCAAAGTAGAATCACAGTATTTTATTTGATAACTAAATGGTTTAAGAACAGTGAAGGAGTAAACTTTTTATTTCATTTTCAAAATTTCACTAAGCCTAGGCCAAAGCTTATATGCTTGGAATCATATAATATTCATCTAAAATTTGTCTTAGTAGTTTTGTTGCTGATGCATGAGTTTTATTTG
Source organism: Carcinoscorpius rotundicauda (assembly GCA_011833715.1). Classification (NCBI taxonomy): domain Eukaryota; kingdom Metazoa; phylum Arthropoda; class Merostomata; order Xiphosura; family Limulidae; genus Carcinoscorpius; species Carcinoscorpius rotundicauda. Next base: position 59,481,720 of record CM022395.1, read on the forward strand.
CAGTTGATGTGTCTAAAGAGCATTTTTAACCTTTAAAAAAACTAATTAAAAATGTTTTAGTTAATCACCAACTAATTAGATCAGTTATTATCAATAAAGATATAAAAAACTGCTAGAGTAATCTATAAGTTTGTTTTCATAAATCCTATAGTAAAAGTTTTATGAAATAGCTAGAGATAACAGTCTGTTTGTAAGTGTAAAATGTCATACCCATTTCCATGATTTGAAAAAGTACTTTTTCAAAAAGAAAACTAGTTATTTTTTTCTAAAAATGAATAAGAAATGATAGTTGTACAAAGTAACTTCATTCTGCATGTCTTCTTTCATTCATCACATATTAAAGTGCAACTTCAATAGCAAATAGCCTTTATTGAGTTCTTACTGTAGTTAATTTTACATGTTTGAAGTGGCTGAAACATATTTCAGTATTTACTTATTTTGTATTGAGATAAAATATGGAGGGTTTTGTTTCATTATTTTATGTCACAAATGACAAAAATATACTAACTCAGGTAAATGAGAAATTAGTATGAATTATGTTGTTTAATTTTTGAGATGAAACTAGTAAAGCAAGCAGAGTTTATATTGTATTGTAACTCATTTGACATGTCATCAGAACTCCAAGAAAAGCATTTCAAACACATTTGATATTTTTTGCATACTATTTTGTGAAGGACTACAGAATTCATTATTAATTTGTTTCTGTAATGTTTCTCTAATTATTTATTTGACAGCTTGCTTGGGATTTTATTGAAAGAACAGGAATTGGTTCTCCGCCTCAAGTTTTAATCAATGGAGTACCACTCAAAAAGAAATATGTAAGAAGCTCTTTACTAATCAAAATTAAAAAAACAATTTTATAACATGTGGTAACTTTTTGGAATTATGAGTACGTCTAAGCAGATGAAAGTAAAATAAGTATAAATATTCTGAAAAGAAAATACTTAGATCAATGTAGTTGAATGCTTATATAAAAATATAAAGATGTGTATTATATAAACTAATGTTTAACATCATTTAACATCTGTTAAATCATTATTTTGTGAAAATTTTCCCTGAACAATATTTAATTATTTTAGCTAAATGGAGATATGTTTGAAGAAGCAGTTCTTTCTGAAATTATGAGACAAACTCCATTTATACAGAAGAGTGTCTACAAGGTGAGAGAAAAAACATAATTATGGATTTGTGTTTATGTTGAAACCCAAAATCACTTTTATAGATTTAGTTTTCTGTTGATCTTGGTAATGGCTGAGGAAAATTCTAAATATACACAAAATCTGTTTTGAAAAGGTTTGTGTGCATCATTAGTGTATTTAACAGTCAAGATTATTCTTAGACAGGCCCAGAGAGAATATGTAGGAAAGTTTTTTCTGAACTCTGTGGCATGCTTTATCCACATCCTGCAGAAATGTTACTTTTTGAATAATTTTGGTAAGTTTCTTTGTCTCAAGAAACAATTTGGATTATATAGCCTACAAAGACTAAAAACACAAAAATATCAAATTTGCCAATGTCAGCCATTTTAGGGGTGTAGTTGGATATCACCATCTTCAGTATATGTTTGACTTTCCTGTTGTTTAGATGCTATTTTATTGCATTATTGCATTGAAAAGCATTTTACATACAATGCTGAATTGAAAAATTAGTTTGTGCATCAAATAGATTTGGAATCATGTAGCCTGTAAAAAGTATACAATGAGTGAGGCAAATATACATCATTGGCATGGTATGAAAACTAAAGTACAAAGTCATTTTCTGGCCCATGGAAAGGAAGACATTCTGAAACTGATGCTGCTGTTTTAAAGTATTTCAGAGAGTTATGAAATAAAGGACTGTCTGTAACAAGAAAAGTATTAATATTAAAAGAAAAAGAAGGTGCAGGAAATACTGGTATTTCTTTTAAGGCTAGTCATGGCGAGTGTAAGAAAATTGTGAAGAGAGAAGGTTTATCATTACAGTGAAGGAAAACAATTAATCACAAAGTACCATCTGATTTTGAAACAAAACTTATTGAATATCAATGTCACATTATTGGTCTGTGCTAAAGAAATCAATACTCCTTAAACCAAATTGGTAATGCAAATGAAATGGCAGTTTTTTGGACATGCCATGCAACTACACTGTAATTGGCAAAGGAGAAAAACAGGTGACACTCAAATCCATTGCTTATGAAAGTTAAGAGATAGTGTCATTCCATGTGTAACTGCAGATGGAAATAAATTACCACTATAAAAACATTGCCAAAAGAAAATTTTTGCAAAGGTGTAATAAAATTCATGTAACACATTAAAGTTAAATGAAAAGAGATTGAGATGTGTATAGGAACATCGGCCTGGTGTATTATTAAAGCAGTGGATCATGCTTGTAATGGATGCTTTTCATGGCCATCTTTCTGATAAAATCAAGAGTAGGTTAAGGAACAAAACCTTTGATCTAGTGATAATACCTGACAGGCCAGTTACAACCTCTTGATATGTACATTAACAAGTCTCTGAAAATTGTATCCATAAGCATTATGAAGCTTGGCTGAAGAAGACAATCTTTCTTTGACATTAAGTAGGAAAATTAAAAGGGCATCATCATCAACAGAAGTTGAGTGGATTTCAAAATCTTGGAAAGAAGTGCCAGACAATATTATTAGAAAATCGTTTTTAAAATGTTGTTTATTGTGGAATATGGAATGCAAAATGATATTCTTTGAGACAATAGTGAATCAAGTGATGACAATGCTTCAACTTCAGAATGTAAAAGTGAGTCAGAAAAACATTGGATAGCATTCTGATTAAGTAAAGAAAGCAGGAAGAAACATTATTGAGATGAAAATTTTAAATTTTCTGTAATTTTATACATTTTTATTATCGTTCATTTTAGGTACATTATTAACGTTTGATTTTTTAATAAACTCTTTTAAAAGATATTCACTCCTTTCTAATTATCATTCAGATTTCTTTGTTCTGAAAAACTCTTTTTAAAATTGATGTGCATTTTAATTTTAAAGTAATGTGGTATATGAAACAATCAGAATATTATAATAATTATTGTATTATGTTTTGTATATTTAAAGGGAGATGTATCAGACCACGAACAGGTCATAGACTTTTTGATGGCCCAGAAAAATGTTATGCCTCGACTTAATCAGAAAATCCTTTCATCAGATGGTACTTACCTTGATTTAACTGGGAGAGTTGGTAAGTTATAAAAAAACAAAACAAAAATATGTTAAAATTATGTAAATATTAAGAGATGGGTTTAAAACAAAGTTTTATTATATAGTACTTAAGGCAACAGGTAATATCACTACTTCAATTGGTTTTGTGTAATTTCTATTTAAATAGGATTAAAATTTATTTTTTATCTGGCAATAGTCTCTCTAAGTAGCAAATTATGACCTTAAAGTTCAGTTCTTTCCACATCATAAAATAATTGTGTTAATTATTGCATGTGTATTTATTGTATACAACTGGATTGCATGAAAATTTTCATATTTGATAATTTTTTATCCTCTTAAATTAATTGTTTTACTCATATCAGCTATGGAGCTTTTTATATTATATTCATTAATTTTCAGATAGTATTTTAACCAGAACTTTAATCTTAAGAAATTAAGGTTATGATTTATTTTTTTATATATAAAAATATTGCTATATAAGGCAAGTAGATGATGAATTATTTTTTCAGTTGAAGATCTTACAGTAGAGGATTTTGGTTCCCTAAATGTAGCAGACATGGCCACAACATTTTCTGCACAGCTGAAGTATATTACAAAACGAGGTAAGATAGGAAAATGTACTTCATACTGGCTTTTACCTCACTGATTGTTGTTGACTGTGTGGGTTAATCAGTTGAGGTATTTATTTTGATCAGTTGCAAAAATTAATGTTTCATCTGTATGCCTAAAGCTTTTATTTTACATATAATTAGTGTTTTCTCTGTTTCCTGTAATATAGTGTTTTTGTTTTAAAATAATATTGTACTGCTTTTCGTCATCCTCAATATCAGATTAAGATTGACTCTCTGTGGTTTCTTGCAGAAAAAATATTTTAATCAGTGACCTGTACTGGATGCATGTCTTACATGAGATGTCATATTGTCATTGTTTGCATCAGTCAAAACAAATTTTCAGTTTACTAATGATTTTTTCTTATTACTAATTTGTTTGAAGAATACTAAAAATATTTTATTTCATTTTTATAGTGGAGGGAGTTTATTTTCATCCATTAACTGTTTGGATAGCTGCTGATTATGACCTGCCAGAAGGTCGAACTCTGCTTGCTTCTGCACTAGCCCACCTGGTAAAAAACTTTGCTTTTAAATCAAGTTTAAAGAAGGCTTTGATATACAGATTTGAACTCTAGTGTCTATTCAGTGTGGGTGAGAGTTTTTATGAGATCATGAACAAACAACAAAATAAGTAAAATAATTATAAACTGTGATACATACAGTTTTAGAAGTGAAGATAGCTTACTGGTGTTAGAAGTATTTAAATGTAATTACAATACTTAGATGAAAAACTAACTGCTTTTAAACTGTTTAATGACTGATAAAACTTTTGAGTACTATTCTTATGAAGGGGAGGAAAGGATCTTGGTGGTTGAGGGGTCCAACCCTAACACACCACTTTAGTCTTGAATTCCAGTAGACTGGTGGCCCTACTTGGGTTGATCGACTGATCCACTTGGGTTAGAGAAAACCAATCACATGTACAGTGTTGGATATTCTCAACAGGTGTTGTGGACATTATATCGGATGCTGGTGGTTGGGTATAGTGCTCATGAAATCCTGGCATTGCTGCAGTATCCTCTTTTGACACTGTAGTGCGTCCCCTCATAGGGCTTCTTGGTGGGTGGGGTCAGTAGGCACTGAAATGTCCCTTTTTTATTATGGATCCTCCAAATAAAAACTTAAATAAAATAGTGAAAAACAGTCTATAGATAAACGACCCCATCTTGAAGATTCTGAACAGCAATCTTCAACCTATTGTACCTCATTTTCTTATCCTACATTCTCTTTTACACAAACCTTTAGAGCAAATGTCTCCCTTTTTCATTCAGAAGGGACTGGAGGGACTTGCTAGCTCTCCAAAGTCAGTAAAGAAGTTTCAATCTGTTAACATATTAGCAGAAATATCCACATCTCAACACAGTAAACACCTCTTGCATTAAAAGGCAATTGGGGGTGTACCTATTGAGGTTACACCTCATGCTACTTTGAATTCATCATGAAGAGTTATTGTTGAGAGGACTTTGAAGAACATCCCTGAGTTGGAGATTCTCACTGGTTTCTCCACCTAAGGAGTTTCTGCAGTGAGGCTTATCTCCACTCGCAAAGATGGAATTATGATGCTGACCAATTTCTTCATTCTGACATTTACATCACCACATCCACCTGCCACCATCATGGCAGGTTATCTTAATTGCAGGGTATGGCCATACATTCCAAATCTTCTAGCATTTTTCTGGTGTCAATGGTTTGATCACTTGGAGACGTTATGTTGTGGTTCCTTGATGTGTGCTCATTGTAGTATCAAGGACCACAATGACTATAAGTGTGAAACAGACCTTCATTACATCAATTGCAATGGCTCTCACCCATCTTACTTTCGTTTTTGCTCTAAGTGGTTGGCAGAAAATTAGGTGAAGCATTTGAAAACGATTCACAACATTACATACCCTAAGGCTCAAAAGTTGCTGCCCACCAATTCATCTTGAACATACGCTGCTGCACTTTGTTCCACTGCTATAGTGTAGGTGCAGATGGATCTCTCTGTGCCTCAAAACAATCGTTCTCAAACAAAATGAAAAGTATTTTGACCTCCATGTTTAAAAAAGTTGATGAATCAACTTTAACACCCATCACTGTCCCTAATATACATTCCAGCAAATTTCAAGATCAACTTCCTTTGGTTCTAGGTACAGGCATTTCTTCAAGTACATCTTCTCCCAATCCAAGATGCAGAATAATCATTCGTTCATGTCCTCAGTTCTCAATCCTTTTCCAACAGCAAAGACCTGCTCAATTGACCCAGGGCAGAATCCATGGAGGTTGATAGACTTCACTCAAATAAATAAAAGACATTAAAAAAAAAAAGGCATGGTCATAAACAGAAGGGTTCTCCACTCAATTTACCTACACATAAATAAAAATGGCCACCTTAATACAATGCAGCTGTTGAAGTTTACGTTCTAATTTGAATGACATCAAAACACTGATTGCTTACTACTATCCTGTATGTCTTTCTTTACAGGAAACATTTCTGAAACCTGCCAATACAGTCACCTTTAGGAGGTTTTCTTTGTACAGAAATGACAGGCTGTGTGGTGGGCAAGTGCATGGAACGGTGGCACTGTTGGTTTATCGGCATGTAACAACCCTGCCTTTGCCACTCAACACACCCTTGGAGGCTGTAACCATCCGTGTTTCCTTGGGTCGTACCATCACTGTTTGTTCTCTGTACCAGTTGCCTGAAGAAACCTATGATGAATCATACTTTGATGCTCTCATTGAACAGTTGTCGTCTCCCTTTTTAATTGTGGGGGACTTCCCCAGAGAGGATGTGTTGATATTGATAGGAGGGGTTGTTCCAGAGAGTGTATGCTCTCTGATAACAACCCTGCTCTTTACTGTATTTGTTCTTCTACTTGTTTTCATGCACCTAGTTGGTCTTTTACTGCTGTTGATCTGTCAATTTTCTCTACTTTATACTTCTCCCATTTTTCATGGATGGTTGACAATAATCCATGAGGCAGTGATCATTTTCTGTACCTTTGAGAGAGACTGGCTGTGGTCAATGCCACTTGACCCCCATGCCCTGGTGGAAGCTGGATCAAGCAAACTATCCCTCTTTCACTACTCGTAGAACTTGATGCCAATTTTGCAAGTCATTAATAGATGACTGTGTGACAGCAATAACTGACTGTATTATACAAGCAGCTGTTCAATGTATTCCTGAAACCTCGACATGTTTTCTACAGTATCCTCGTCCATGGTGGAATCCTGTCTGCCACATGGTATGGAAGGCTCAAAAATGGGCCTGGGATACTTTTTAGGTATCCCACACTCTCGCACCACATCTCTTTCCAGCAAGCCATGCACATGCTCAGTAGGTAAGACGTCAAAGCCAGAAGGAATCTTGGATTAAGTTCACAACCAACATATCTTCTACCACCAGTACCAAACTATCATGGGACAAGGTTTGAATGGTTAGTGGGCAATATAATTCTGTTCTCCTCTCGATCTTGCTCTCTGATGACACAGAAGTAGCTGATCCTTGGATCATCACCGATACACTCAGCGAAAGCTTTTGCCAGGTATCTAGCACTTCTGCTTCTTCCTTCACTTTCTCAGCCATCAAGACTTGAGCATAATGATTATTTCTTCCCTTTCAAACTGATTGTCTCTATGACTATAATTATCGCTTTACACTGATGGAACTCAAACTGGCCCTTGATCTGTCTGCCAGTACATTGGTTGGACTTGATGATGTACACTGTGAAATGCTGTGCCATCTATTTCCTGCTTCTCTTGCTATTCTTCTGATTGTTTTTAACTGGATCTTGCAGGAAAATATTTTTTTTGTGCTTGGTGCCAAGCTATTGTCCTACCTTTCTTCAAGCCTGGGAAGGATCCCAAGATTCCTTCAAACAACTGTCCAATTACTTTGACGAGCTCTCTCTGTAAGTTCTTAGAGAGGTTGGTTAATGCTCGTCTTGTTTGGTTCCTTGAATCAAACACCATCCTCTTTCCCACCCAGTGTGGGTTTCAGCTTTCCACCATGGACCACCTGATTAGACTTTAAACGTCAATCAGAGAAGCCTTTCTCAAATGATAACATCTTGTATTAATATTCTTTTATATTGAGAAGGCTTATGATACAATATGGAGGTATGGCATTTTGCAAGGTCTCCATATATACGGGTTATGTGGTCATTTGCCTATTTTTATTAAAAATTTTTAATGGAAAGGAAATTTCATATGGGTTCAACACTTTCTCATTCTTTCCTACAGGAACTTGGAGTTCCTCTGGCTGTGTTTTGAGTGTCATACTTTTCAGTATAAAAATTAATTCCATCACTGATCAACTTCCTCTTACTGTTGCAAACAGGCTCTGTGTCGACGACTTTCAAATCTCATGTCAGTTGTTGAACATGAGGTATATTGACGGCAGCTACAAATTGCCTTCAGTTGGTTTTTGAAGTGGACCACAGGAAACGGCTTTAACTTCTTTCTCTCTAAAACCATTTGCATGCACTTTTGATGCCAATGGGGTATTCACCCTGATTGATGAAGTTGTGCTGCATGTTGTCCCTGAGACAAAGTTCTTGTGGCGTATCTTTGACCATAAGGTGACCTTTATACCACATATGGTTCAAATTTACAATTTACAAGAGCATTGAAAATCTTCTGTGTCCTCTCTACCACCAGTTGGGGAGCAGATCAATGTTTATTCCTTAAGATATATTGTACTCTCATATGATCAAAACTAGAGTATAGATCACTGGTCTATTGCTCTGCTAGAACCTTGGTCTTAAAGGTGCTGGATCCTATTCATCATCAAGGACTTTGGCTCTGCACTGAGGCTTTCCACACTTCCCCAGTTCAGAACTTATACATGGAGTTTCATGAACTTTCTTTGCACCTCTGTCATTTGCAACTGTCTTTCTGTATGCTTGGAAACTTTGTTCCTTTTCAAAACATCCCATCTGGGGTTGTGTTTTCCTTCCTTGGTGAACCATAGTTTTTCAGAACAGATGGTCTGCCATTGCTCCTTTTGGCCTTTGTATCCAGGTGTAGTTGGATGAATTGGATCTGTCCTTTGATAATATTGCTGTATCCACTGGCCAATCCATCCCACCATGGGTTCTTACAGTCCCCAAGTGTGATCTATCTTTAAGTCATCTGAGAAAAGTAGACATTCCCAATTGGAAATACTGTGTTATTTGCTGAACATCTTCCAAACTATCCTTCCATTCTTATTTATACAAATGGTTTGAAATCAGGCGACTGTGTAAGGTTTGCCATGGTTTGTTGTGGTTTGGTGGTGGCTCACAGAATCCCCTCTACAGCTTCTGTGTTCACTGCTGAACTGTACACCATTCCTTTTAATCTGGGATCACATGGAAGCTAAGCATTACTGAAACTGCACTATTTATACTGACTCGTTTAGTTCTCTACTGGCCCTGGAATCGCTTCATGTTAGTTCACACCTTGTTCTTGCCAATATTCAAAACCAACTGGCCCACTTTTCTTTAACATCTACTTCTATTCAGTTTTTCTGGATATCGGGCCACGTTGGCATTTGTGGGAATGAGCTCATTGATATCGCAGATAAATCTATCTGCTCTGGCACTATCACCACTGTGCCTGTTCCATACATGGACTATGGTCCTGTATTCAAGGCTCGTTTCTGTCCCAGTTGTCAGTCGACTTGGAGTGAGCAACGTAAAAACAAGCTTTTCTTAATAAAAGCCTATATTGGACTTTGGCCATCTTGTTTCCATAAGGATCAGAAAGAGGAAGTTGTTTTAACTAGACTACACATTGGTTACACTTTTTTAACTCATTGTTTTCTTTTATCTGGAACTGATGCACCAGTGTGTTGTCTGTGTGACACTCAGTTCACAATGAGCCACATTTTACTGTCTTGCTATTGTTATGACTCTTAACAACGGCACCATTTTAAACATATGTTCCAAGGTTTATTCGTAACATTAGACAATGTTATTGATGATAGTGGTACTGTCCACCTTGGAAATGTTTTTAGTTTTTTTCAAGGCCATTCATCTTTTTAATGCTATTTAAGATTTTTTAATTTATACACTAGACCTTTCTTAATGTTATTCCCTTTTAAGAATCAAAGTTCACCTAGTTCGATTTGAAATTAGAAAATGGCTGTAACATCAACTCAAAACCAGGACTGGGAAGACCAACTTCAGATGATTGACGGTAGTTTTTGAACTTACCTATTAGTCTTCCTGGCGAGTTATGATAATTACAATTATGCTACAGAAAGTTCTTTACAATTTGTATTACTATAGCTTTTTTCTTACCACTGTAGATTAGATGTAAATATTGGCTTTAATGTTTTTTTCTTTAACTTTGTTTTGTTTTTACCTTAATTTCCTTTTATAAATTTTACTAAATTTACTTTAACTTTTTACTGGATGTTTGGTGCAGATAGCCTAGCTGTTTTGTGCCATAAAACACCAAACCAACCAATCAACTAACCAAGCTTATGAAATTGCACTCTTGCCTGTAATGTATTGGTCAAAAATCTATTTTTTTTTTGTGATTACTGTAAATAAAAGAAAATGACAAGTATTATCTACTTTTAATTTTTAGAAAACTTCTCAAGAAGTTCGCTTGGGAGTCATCTTTAACCCAACCATACCATTAAAGCCAGGTGTTATAAGTAAAGCCATTCATTCAGCACTTTCCAGCCTGGAGCAGAACACTGCTAAGCTTTTCATCAACAAATTATTGAAGGAAGCAAATATTAAAGCCATTGAGGCAGGAAATAAGGCGTTACTAGATTTTGCAGTTAGTGTAAGTTGTAACGTTGTTCATTACAATACTAAAGTACACTTTGATAAACTGAAAAATATTCTTCACAGTGTTTATTTATTATCCAGAATTAATAATCATATTTAAGTTTCAAGTTTCTTTTACTGCCACTGACAGCATCTTTCCTTTTTTCATTTTAATATATAAAACTCTGTTTTTCATTTTAGTTTACCTTTATTGATAAACCACCCAAGGTTATAAATGTACTCGAATATTAAGAGGAATTTAGAATTCAAAAGTCATACTTTACTTAAAATATGAAATGAGAGCTGTATGAAAGTATTTGGTATGATAATGGATGTTTATTCTTTATGTAATTAATATTAAGTTTTTGCTTATTTTTGTGTATTTCTTGTAATCATAATGCTGTCTAATTATTATAAGCATTTTCTATTCTTCTTCCTTGAAATTATCATTTCTGAAATGCTGATAACATTTCTAGTAGAAATTAATGGTAAAAATTTGATATTTACACTAAAACCTTTTTTTGTTTAATAGAATATGAATACAGAAACATTCTTGGAAGTATTAGAAAGTGATATGACAGAAACATTTGCTCGACACTCTACCTTCAGTAAAAATGTTCTTGGGCTACCATCTGGAAGACGTGCAGTTGTTGCTAATGGCAGAGTGAGTGAAAATAAAATGAAGATTTATAAAGGAGCTATTGATTTAAATTTCTAGGTATAGAGCAAAATATTTTTACTGTGTACCCTTCTATTATAATAAACAATGTTGTATAAGTATCACTACCCTTTTTATCATGAAAATTTATAAACATAAAAAAAATCAATGATGGTTGTCTGCTGTGATACACATACACACATGTAATCTTTATATTTAAAAATGAGATTGATTTTATATGGATAAGCCTCTTAACATCTAATAAAAAAAGTATTTAAGTAATAAACTGATATATCAGTGTCTGATAATGAGAAAAAATTGAAGAGAGTCATTTAACAGAATTTTTACAATTTATGATTAATACTTTCATAATTTCACAAGTCAGATAATTATTATGATATGTATTATTTTACCCATTCTTTCAACAGTTAAAAACTTGTATCACAGGTTTATGGTCCTTTTGATGAAGAAGAGAAATTCAGTGAAGATGACTTCAGTCTCCTAGAAAAATACTCAATGAATACGTATGGCACAAAACTTGGTAAGGAACTGAAGAGTTCTCCGGAAATGGGAAGACAAGACAGGTTAGTTGAAAATGAATTTGTGGTCATATTGATAATTGAGTATGAACAAACTAAGTTATTACACAGTTGAAAAAGTTAAACATTTTCTTTTAAATTTATATTATTAATCTTGAAATAATCTGTAAAAAAATGGTTGTGACTTAACAGTGTTTTGTAATATATGAAAATAATATTTGCACTCTTCTTAACATTAAAAGATTGCTTTGCAAAATATTTAGTACCATAATTCTGGACTTGTTAAACTAAGAAACTTGTTTGTGAAACCACATTTAAAATTTTATAACTGAAAAAAGAAATTGATGCACTTTCTTATTATTATAAAACATATGAAAAATTAACATTTTATAAACATGTAAGAAAAACTAGACACTAAAAGAGTAAAGAATCTTAATTTTAAAAAATGGTGGTTGTTCAGAAAATGTTTTAAAACAAATCGAGTCAAAAACTGTCCAATAAAAATAGTTTAAAATTATTTTTAACTTTTTTCTTTACACTTTGTGTGTGTGTTGTAAAGAATACTTTACTAACTCTAAACCTTTAAGCACACTTGTTGCAATTTGATGGCCACATAATAATATTTGAATTTCCAACTAGAAATGCAAATTGAGCACACAAAATTAATAGGAAAAGTAATCTGTACAGATGATAATTTCAACTTATGATTCATATCCAACATTATGTTTGTTACTATTCAAAAAATCAAAACTATTTGCTATTGAAATTGTTTAATTTTTGTGAAAAATTTGGGTTAATTACCAAGTTATTTGATGATGGTTTTTTAGCATGTTGTGACTGGAACTATGACAGATACTGATGCAGACACTTCTAGCAGAAATGACAATGCTGAGTCCATGGAGACTATTAATAATTGTGACATTGAAAGTGATTACAAGGTTCTTGTTTCTAAAAGGATCAAATTTCAAGTTCAGATTATAAGAACATGGTGCAGGATGTAATATATATATATATGTTGTCATTGGTCGTATAGGTGGGTGTTTAACTTCAAATTAACATCCTCCCATGACTAGGCTTTGTAAGAGACGACAACTTTCACATTTATGTGATCAACTTATGGCAGTCAAACTATCTATGGACTTATTGGTGCAAATAATGTTTGGAGGTTGGTGATTAACACTTTTGGCCTTGGATTTACAATAAGAAAAACAGGTGACTAGAATATAAATGATGCAGACCCTATCAGTTTTGTTAGAGATTATTCTTGGATGATGCTGTGTTTGACCACATTGTAACAGAAACAAACTGCTATACCGATCAATTTGTACAAAAGGAAGATAATGATTTGAAACCACATTCACAATTTAGTTAATAGATACCTGTAAACTTTCAACAGGTGAAAGATGAATGGTTTTAAACAAGTACAACCCTAAGAAATTGTGTAAATGGTGATTCAAGGCTTTTGTATTATCTGAGTCAAAATTATTTGCTTTTCACATCACAGTGTTCTTAGTGAATAAACCAAAGATATAGGATCACTAAGACACATTTTGTTTAATTGACACTCTTGATTTCTGCCACGTCCTTACTAAGGATAAGAGATGAATTTATTGTGAGCTTCCTACATTTTGCAAACAGTAATTATCAAGTTGATAGAAGTGCTTCTTGTCATTACAGGTTATTCAGTGTGCATCCACACTGACATGATAATTCCCAAATTCACAAAACCTTTTGGTCCAAAAAAGGAATCGGTGTTGGAAGAAATAACAGTGGCATTCAAAGGATGAATGGTTTTAAACAAGTACAACCCTAAGAAATTGTGTAAATGGTGATTCAAGGCTTTTGTATTATCTGAGTCAAAATAGTAGGTATGTTTTTGAATGGCTACACTCTGCAGGTAAAATTGAAAATGTTGCAAATGAGGATGGTGATAATGTACCAGTCACTCATAAGTTTTTTTTATAATATGGCACCATACATAGACAGTTATTAGACAAGTGTATGCTTTGCTGAGAACTCTCTAACCAGCAAACAGGACTGTGTGGTACTGTGAATATGTACCACTGTGGCATTCTATTAGTTTTCAAACCTACTGTCTAACCAGCAAACAGGACTGTGTGGTGCTGTGAATATGGACCACTGTGGCATTCTATTAGTTTTCAAACCTACTGTCTTACCTCTCAAAAAAAGGTGATAGTCCTGTGTTCACAAGGAAAGAGTAACTGCTCATGTTTTTTTGTTATTTTCTTTATTTGTAAATTGCCTCCAAAAACTAGCCTAAATATGAAATAACTTGCTTATTTGAAAGGGTTCTTAAAAATAAGTACAACATGTGAAAGATAAATAATAAGTCAACATTTTTTGTGAAATTAAGTGATTTGTGTCAAATCATATACAGTGTCCTTATTGGACTTGTATTTTCAGATATGAAGCCCACTAGCAGCACTACTAGAAATCAGATTTCGATACCCATGATGAGCAGAGCACATATAGCCAATTATGTAGCTTTGTGCTTAATTCCAAACAAACAATAAATCAGATGTACAAGTTATGTTAAATTAAGTACATAATTTAAATATTCAATTTGTACTGAGCAGCTATTTTCATGTGTCTTTGATTATGTCAAATGTTTTATTAGAGGATAAACTAGATCTAATTGAACATTTTATATAAACGTGAATGTACCTCAAGGGGTTAATTCTTTATCATTACTTTTGTAACTAGTATTAATTAGAATGTTTAATATATTTAATTTTATAAAGTTTAATTTTTTAACTAACTACTAAGCTGGTTTAATATTGTGAGATATTATTGGGTTTATGGCTAAAGTTTAAATAGTGCTGACCTAATCAAAACAATACATTCTAATCTTTATAAGTAAGAAAAGTATAACTGCTTATATTCATTTTTTAGTTTTGTGATTGAAAGTTAACAGTATATTGGTAAACTGGATAAAAGTCTTTTTATTGCAGTATTTAAGGCTTAAAGTTGCTTACAGACTAAACTTAATTGTCCTAGAAAAATATACTTGTGTTTGACAATTTATATTTTTAGTTGTTTGTGATAAAAACCAACAATAGCTGCTTTTTTGGAATATGCTAATTATTTGACAGTATTGCATGTAAGGCAGAATATAAACATTTTTGTTATATTTTCTCAAACATCTGTTTTTGTGTTTATGTGTGTTTGGAGATGTATGAAGGGTTTGTTTATTTTTTGACTTGCTGTTTTTTTCTAGACATTGCATAGAACTTGATTAACTCAGTTTTCTTTTACTTTATGCTGCAGATGTAAGTTAAAAATAACTTGATGTACTGTCTTGGAACTTTTATGGGTTACATCTACCTTTTGTGTGTAGAATGATGTTTAAAACAACTATTACAAGTCTTCATCAGATCCAACATGGAGAACTATAGGATATATTACAGAAGGAAGAAATTAAAATCTATAACTCACCATGTTTCTTTTGGCTGATAGTTTGAAAGTTGTCCTCAACAAACAGATGTGGTCCATAAAAGTTTTCAGTCCTAAACGTACTCCTCTCCCTAAACTTTTGATTAATATTTTATATAATTCCTTATTAAATAAACAAGTTTAATATGCTTCAGCTTTTTAAAACAAACAATGTGTTAGGAAAATATTTAAAAAAATAGTAATTAGGTTTTAAGTTGGTAGAGAGTATAACAAAAATTTGTAAGGCAAGAAATACATTATTTTTTATTTTTGATAGTATGGTTATCAACTCACATAAACAAGAAAGGCCTACCTACTGAAAATGTTTGGATTATCATTATTTTTCATTTACACTATATTGGTCTACTAGATGTTTCATATAATTTTAAATGGAATTTAAAAGCTTAAGAATATGACATATTGTTTGAATAGTAGTTGTGTATTTCTTTGTTAACTGGAAGTTAAAAATGATATTACGGTAAATTTGTTAGCTTTTTCTTATTCCAAACTGTAGATTGAATTTTTAACTTGTTTTTAGATTACCTGGAGTCATGAGGTTAAAACTATAGTTTGTTCTCAGCTACATATGAAGAAGCTATGACTTGCTCAAGTTATCAAATCATTCTCCATATAATTTTGGATTTTCAATTTTGAAGTTCTTAAGTTTGTGCAATATTTGTCACTTAAAATATTTTTTTTAGTAATCTTACAATATGACATAACTATTAAAATTGAAATTGTATAGGTGCACCTGTTGATTTTGAGTTTCCTGAAGACATTGGACAAACAATTATCCACCTCTGCAACACTGTTAAATAACATAATCAAATTTAGAACAAGGAGAATGCTCAGATTTCAATTTTGAAATTTTAAAGTAAGAATAAGAACATTTACAAAATCAAAGACTTTGAAAATTGAGTGTGAAAATCAGAAACAAATAAATATTGGGTATGAGTGCAATACATTCTGTTCATTAACTTTAGAAGAAACATTTAATTTTTTTTTTTTGCTTTGAGTTATTTCATTTTTATATTGAAAAAAATTAACTTCATTTTTTTTATAATTCTGTGCAAGCCTTGTTTGAAACCACTTTGGGATGTTGCCAGTGTTTTTGTATAATATATCAGAGATAATTTTGTGAGCCACAGAGTGGTGTGATGTGAAAATATTAGAATTTATGAAGAGATTATTGCTCTAAGTTGCAAACTTTTGTTACTATATGTATTGTAAGTGTGAAGTGAACATTTTTTTGATTAGGAAACAACTGATTTTTTTTTCTTGTCAAAACTAAGAAATTATACACACAAAAGTAATGGCTGAATTTTACCTTGGAGAGGTTGTTCATAACATTCATGAATCATGAACGTGTGGAAATAAATTACAAAATTTTGAAAATAATTTCACTTTTATTTATTTTTATTCTTTTACTGTAATTGGTATGCTACCATCTCTCTTTTTTTATTTTGAAATATGTCTGAATTGTAAAATATTATAATGTTATTTTTGTAGTGAGCTGCTAATGAAAGCTGCATCGTTATTACTAGCCAATCCTCCAAATCGTGTCAGACATGATGTTAAATTTTACAGTGATAAGCAAAGGTATGATATGTCTCAGTGCTATCTGGAATTAAAAATAATGGCTATTTTAGTTGGCAGTCTAGACAACTTAAAGACATTTTCACTTTCGACATTTTTCTAAAATAAGTTTTCAAGAAGATGAAAAAAAGTAGATGCATTTGGAGTAGAGAATTTTCTTATAAATATTTAAATGGCATAAATTTTCTCATGCAGCACTATTTATTGTGTTTGGTAATTGAATAAATACTACATTTTAAGATAGGATTTCATGGAATAATTTTTTGTTTAAACTGTGTAATCTTATGTTTTAGAGTTATGCTTTTGCTATTTACATGAGAAATTTTCTATCTTTCTATATTTCTTTACTAGTGTTATCACAATACCTGCAGCAGATTCAACCGAACCTGCTCATGAGGTATTGGCTGTTGTTGATCCAGTCTCCCGAGGAGCACAGAAGCTAGCTCCCTTGCTTATGGTCTTGAAGCGTGTGATTAATGCTAAATTCCGTATATTCATGAACTGTGTGGAAAAACATTCTAGTATGCCTTTAAAAAGGTACTTGGTGTTTGATTGTACTTCAAGCATTACAGCATGTTTTCAAATGTATCATTAATATGCTCATTTGTGGAAATCCAACATCATAGGTTTTAGTGTAATTTTGGTAGACTTTAAATAATACTGTAGGAACACAGATGTTATTAACCAGAAAAGCTGTTTTACCACATTGTGTACTTTAACTTAACCATCATAAGTTTAAAATGTGCCACATTTTGCTATGAGCTTGTGTACATTTTATAGAAATATAAAAACTGAAAAAGAGTACAATTTTAATTTGTTTATTTGTTGACTATGAGTTTTTGGTACTTCTTATAAGCAGATTTACCCCACAGTATCACAAAATGTTTTCCTCATAGTACAAGAATAGTTGACACTTTTCAAGAACCCATCTGGAATTTAATTACACACTCAAAGGATTAAAATTCTGTCAGTTTTAATATTGGCAAAACAGAAACAGTGAAGAATGAGTCTTGTAACATTGAATAACGTTAAAGTCTGGTCAGTCTCAATTTTTACTCTTTTGCAAAACATTTACAGATTTATAGAGTAATCAATATGTAGCATGCATCAATATATATTTATTATATAATATTACTGTTGCTGATAATTACTGATATTATAAATCAAGGTTTTACAATCCATATAGCTTTTTCCGTTTGGTGTTGGAGCCAGAGCCAGTGTTTAGTCCTGAAGAAGAATTAGGGGAAGGACCTGTAGCCATTTTCTCTAACATGCCTACTTCTCCACTACTAACCTTGGCTATGGTAACACCTGAGAATTGGTTGGTAGAAGTAATTAGGTCACCGTATGATCTGGATAACATTCACTTAGAACAGGTACAAAGCTGTAGTTGTTTCTATTTCTATTTATATATGCCTGTAAACCGTAGTGGAATATATAAATTAATGAGTGCACTTCTGAAGAAACATTTTTGTAAGCAAGAAGGTTGATAAGTGAAAAGAAACTTCAAGATTGGGACTTGAACCCCAGAGTTTTGGCTACTTAGCTCTACTGGTAATACTCCAATATAAATGTATGTCATTTGGTTAGTTTTAATTATATTGTTAGACATTAATTTACAGTGTTTATGATTTAGGTGTATTTAAATTAGAATCAGAATTTTGTGATTTTTGTATTTCTTTATTCAGATTAGTAGCATTTAAAAACATTGATACCAACTAAGCTGGAACGCGTGAATTTCCAACAAAATAAAATTTGTTTTATAATAGTTTTTGTCACCTCACTAGGCTCTTCCTTGGACTAACAAATAATTAATAAGTGTGTATTGTGACCTTTAGTTTTACTTTTACAATAAGAGCTAGAAGACAAAGAAAAAATGGTTTGTTTTAAAGACATTGTGTTTGAGATAGATTTAATTGATTATGTATTTCGTAAGTATTTCATGAATTTGTTGTTTTTTGTGCCTTTACTGTATGTAAAGTTGGCCAATTTGTTCAACCTTGTAGCTACTAAAACAAATTTGCATCATATTTGAAAATTGCATGGTGAACATGTAGTCCACATTATCCTATTGAATTACATATTACATGAACTACTCCTGATAAAAAGTTATTATTATTTATTTTGTCTAATCTAACATTAAAAATTTGTAATTATGATTCTTAACTCTGCTTTGTTAACAGTACTACTGCACTAAATACTTTTTTGTGTACCTAAATGATGCATTGAAAAACACAGAATAGTAACATGCAAAAGGCAGACAATGCTCCATAACTATTACAGTTTGGCTTTTTAAATATTAGAAAGAGTAATTAAAAATTCAGCCAATCTTGTTTAGATGTTTCTCATTGGAATGGAGTCTAAACTGGAAGTGAAACAGACGATTCTCTGTATAGATGACAATGTAGTGTAATATGTTTTTTGATAGAATAAAATCATTGCTTTCTAATGATTACAAGTAATATAGTTTCAAACATCATGGAGAAGTGTTGGTAATTTCTGTAAGGAGCTAACAGGTGGGTATGCCATTCTGTTTTATTGTTCTGTAACCAAAAAAGATTGAAATCTATAAAAATTATTTTAGCCTGAGAGATGATAATATTATAAGGATTAATTTACATTAAATTTTGTACTTCTTGGATGTGTGGTAAGTACATTAGAGGAGAGGATATACCTTCTCAAACTAGGATTTTTTTTATATTATATTGTAATATTAAGAACTTAAAACATATAATATTAAAATTTGTTATTAACTACATTTTTCTGCCTACTTTAATCAAGTATTAGGACTAGAAATTAGTTTAATTACATTGTGAATGTAATTCATTAAAACCTTGTGACTTGCATAAAAGGATACCTGTAGCAAAAGTTTTAAAATAAATATGTAATAGAAGCTTACTGTACACTTTGTCAATTGGATCATGAAATTACATTTACAATTTAAAATATTTATTTGACCTTATTTCAGGTTGAAAGCCATGTGTATGCAGAGTTTGAACTTGAACATTTGTTACTAGAAGGTACAATGCATGTTTTATTACATTATTAGTAATATAATAAAAAACAAAACAACACATATTATTCTTTGTTATGTTCAATAACTTCTTGTTATTATTTCAGTGGTTTATTAAACATTAAAATTATTGGTGATCTTTTGTTTTAGAATGCCAGTATTTGGTATGCAGTAGTTTAAAATAAAGAAATTTAGTTAAAGTCATTTATTATCAAAGCATTTTAAAGAAATATTAATGTTCATAATAAAGAATTTTTTTGTCCTGAAAAATAAAATGAGAGTATGCCAGATGTTTTAACCAATGGTAACACAGCATGAAATAGATAGATAGAATAATAATTTAAAATAGTCAGCCAAAGGTAATAGAAAAAAAGAGAAATCATCGTATATCTGTACAGGCCACTGCTTTGAACAATCTTCTGGTAACCCACCTCGTGGACTTCAGTTTACTCTTGGAACAAACAGTACACCAGTGATGGTGGACACAATTGTAATGGCAAATTTAGTAAGTTAAACACCACTGCATTTATGTTGTTGTTTTTTAGTATTTGCTTTTTATTAATATTTTACCTTAATTATTAACTTAATTATTCCCTTGTTACAACTCATTAAGATTTTGATTATGTTAATTCAATTTTTTTAATGAAATATTAATAGTGCTTCAATACTAAAAAGATTTTAAAAACCAGAACAACATTGGATATGCATAGTTTTCAAATACTATGTAGCAGAAATGCAAGAAAAATGACTATATTGCTTATCTAAACAATACTTATAACATCAGTCTTGTAGCTAAACAAAGTGGTTTTTCACATTTAATTGTGAGTGGAGCTAAGGTTAAACTGGATAGATGGTGTGTACCCAATATACAATTTAGATCTTATTTTCTCTAGTACCTCATTAAAAAAGCAGGGGACATTACATGATGACCCACCTAATAATTTATGTCCCAATGTTTCTTTTCTCACATTAATTTATATTTAGTTGTATTTCATCAAAACTTTGAAATTATATTGTGTACAATTTGCAATGTCCTTCCTTATGATGCATTCTCCTTTAATTTTAAGCTTTCATATATACAATTTTTGTATTTAATATTTTAAGAAGTCCTAAATTGAATTTTCATTCATACAATTATGTCCATGCTTGTTGATAAAGGTTAGTGTTTTGTAATGTTTTTATTAGTTAAATCTAATTCTGGGAATAAGATGTCATTTTGTTTGCTTTCTCTGTCAACTAATGTAAATGCTTATTTTTACAGGGATATTTCCAGTTGAAAGCAGAACCAGGTGCTTGGCTGTTACGTCTTAGGCAGGGTCGCTCTTCTGATATATATGAGATTGTTAGGTAAGAAAAGTTCATGAAACTCTCTTATGTTAACACACGCTTATGTTATGAATCCAATAATATAAAACTGATCTTTAGTCTTTCCTGTCTTAGCTGCTTTTTAGTGGACTGTTATTTTGTAATGTACAGTCACATTTCAATTTTACATTATACATGTATATGGATAATTACTATTTTGAAATAAATTATTAAACTTTTTTTTCGTAAAATATGGAACAATAAATCAAGAAGTAAAGCCAACAATTATCTCTTGCTATGTATGACCTTTCAACTTGGTTGCTGCTGGACATAGGTTGCTAAGTCTTTTAAAATTTCACATTTATAGGATATTAAACAATTTTTTTTTTTTTTTAGGTTTTATATATGCCGTTGAATAACCAAAAAATCAAAAATAACTATAATGATACCATAGGATTCCACCATAATTTATGAAGCTCAGTAACTAAGATGTTTTTAGAATTTTATAAAAATATGAAACTTTGAGTGGACATAACATGCATCACGAAATCTTGAAATCAGTGAATGTTCTAAAATGGAAGCAGGTGAATGAGGCCACTGTGTTTGCTTCAATATATAAATCATATCTCAACAAAATAAAGAGATATGTAGTTCTTATTATAGCTTGTTAATATTAATAATTTCAGTTCCTAATTAGTACAAAACTATGGACGTTTTACATCATAAATATCTAATTTTAAACAGTGCTGCATTCAACATACCACATGACTCAATAAAATCTATATTTAGATGTGTTCTTTTCCTATTTATTTTTAAATTAAGAAGTTAACTGATCTATATAATATAAAAGCTTAAATTGTAATTCACAATTTGATTTCAAAGTTATTGACATAAGTTAATAAAATAGTAGTACAACAAAATTTTGAATGCAAGTCAACAAAAGAAATGATATAGCCTTTGACCTGTGACATGTAAGAGAAGGGTTAAGATCAAAATACAGTTTTCAATAGAAAAAAAATCTGATAAGTTGTAG
The DNA here is from genome assembly GCA_011833715.1 of Carcinoscorpius rotundicauda. Taxonomy (NCBI): domain Eukaryota; kingdom Metazoa; phylum Arthropoda; class Merostomata; order Xiphosura; family Limulidae; genus Carcinoscorpius; species Carcinoscorpius rotundicauda. The sequence goes on from CM022395.1 coordinate 59,503,846, forward strand.
ATTAGACTGGATTAATTCATCAGCTGAATGCTTTTATTATAAATGTTGTCTTTTGGAAGAATCAAGGTTGCTAGTGTAAGCCTAAATATATACATATATGTTTATACTAAACACTATTTTCATTCACAGTGACATTAGTTTTAATCATGGTTTGTCAGTTTATTTTTGGGATATTCTTCATGTTGTGCTGTAAAAACTTAATGACTAAAAGTTGAAAACCACAAAATATATGATTGAATACATGTGAAGAGTTTCAATATGAAATGATTTATATGAGCAACTTCATGAAATTGAGCTACCTATGATATTGTAGCAATAAGTATGCAGTATTTTGACTCAAAAGATTCATGTATATCAAGTGATCCATTCACAAATAACAAAATCATGTAAAACTGTGTCAAGTAAATAACAGAACATTTTTTTGAGTTTTCATATAGTAATTTGTAATAGTTTTTATTTGATGTGAAACAACTTTAACTTCACATTGCTTTTTATGAAATCAACAAATAAGTGTTTCCTCAAAATTGCAAAACTGAATATAGAGCATTTTTTTGGATACTTGTATAAAATGATAAGAAACTAAATGTTACAGTTAAAAATATTTTTTTGTTTGAGAGTGATCTACTGTCACCAGTATGCTCGACATGTTTTGATACCCTAATACATCTTCAGAGTGTAGTCACAGAAACATTCCATTTTTTATACTTTTTATCATATCTTAATTTGAACATGTTTTATAGGATATTCTGGCATATTCACACATTCCACTCTTCCAAACCCTCATTTTTGTTTAATACATTATATTTTTCTTAAATTTAAGTGTTTCCAATTATGTGTGTTCTTGTGATCAGGAGATCTGAAGACTAGTCTCAAAACGTTTAGCTTATGGTGATTTTTGGTCAGTCCAAAATAAAACATTCACAAAATATATTGTGCACCTAAAAGTACGAATATAAATAAAAGCAAATGTCTAAACTTTATGATTTACTTTCTTTGTATGTGTTTTGTGGGACAGAGAGAGTGCAAATAGATTTTTAATAATAAAGAAGAATCGTTTTTCTAGCATTTTGTTCCTTGCACAAGAAGTATTTTAAAAAATTCTACACTTTTAGTTAGGTCAGCATATAAATTCATGTTACACTGTGTTTTGTAACTGCTGAAACTACAAATGTTTATTTGGTAAAAAGAAGCAATACAGACATTTATCTGTGAATCAAGTTCAGGTAAAGTTAACATTAAGTTAGTACATGTTTTTTATACTCCTGCATTAAGGTAGGATTTCTATTTTGTCAGTAGGCATTACACTGTATTATCCAACATAAGTTTCTTTAGATGCTTCTGCTGTTAAGATTGTCTACTGGTCTTGTGATTCAGTTGCTTTCAGATGTTATTTTATTTATTTTATTATCATTTGTGTTTCATAGGTTTTATATTTACTAAAATATGCCATATGTAGTTAAGTGGGTGGTTGCTTATGTTGTGAGTGAGTAGTGGAATACACAGAAACTTAAATTAATTAAAAGATATATTTTAAGATTGTATGATATCATTATGAATTCAGTCATAATATGTGAACATTGATTACTCCCTAACAAACACTTGGTGTTACAAGTTATTTTCTTAGAAGAGAAAGTGTTTAAATATATGATTTAACTGAATTGTCTGAAATCTAACTTTGTGTTTCAGCCATGAGGGCACAGATTCTCCACCAGGCTCAAAAGATGTTGCAGTTATCATTAGTAATTTCAGGAGTCATGTGATTAAAGTGCGGGTAGGTTGAAATACTCTGCTTGCTTTTCCTACAAACTTGAATATCCAGGTATTAGAATTTATTATGTGTTTTAGCTGAATAATGTAATATAAAAAAAATCTCATTGAAAAGAGTTTTAACAAAGTATAACATCATTCAATTTGAATTATTTGCCAAGTATTGTTTTGATTTTCTTTATAGTAGGTATAACATCTTATTTTCACACTTACATGACTTTACAAAAGTTTATTTAGTTTTACATAAAACTTTGCTTCTTAGAATTGTATTTTAGTTTTGAAAAAGTAATTTTTAATTGTATAAAAATAAAAGTATCATGATAAGCACTTTTGTGTATGTGTGATTTAGTATTTTTGAGATAACAACTCTGCACAATGAAGCTTCCACCTGATTTCACATATTTCAGTGGGAACTGTGCTGGTGAATTATGTGTAATGAAAACCCTCTACCAATAGGACCCCTACACAACTCGCATGTGCAGTGACTCTTTATGGGTACTTGCTCTTGTGGTGATTTCTTTTCCTTGGCACTGAATGAAACAGATATTTTTGAAATTTGTTCAATTTTAATTTGCTAACGTTTGCACTAGTTAATAAAATTTTGTTTTTTGTTATACTTTGCACAAGTTAGTGTAACTTCTACCTACTTGTGTGAGTGAATAAATTTGTTAAAAGTTAAAAAATTGTTAACTTGGGCACAGAGTGACAGCCATTGTACAATTTGGTTAGGTCCATTATGCATGTTGCACCTTCTGTTACCATCTGTTTTTCCACTGTCCCTTCTCCTCAAATTTAAATCAAACCTTAGGAAGACATTGAGAATCCATTTGTTGTGATTGCAGGATTCTGATTGCTGTTTTGTGCTCAGATATGGATTCTCAATGACCTTCTCCACAGACTAAGGCTCCAATTCTCATCCCATTTAATTTTCTTCCTTCCACAAATTCTGTCTTCAGTGTCTTGAGGAAGTAGTATCGGGTCTTTTGGACAAACATGTCACAGAGGGTATGTTCCCCTTCTCCAGGATCTTACTCTTGTCTCTTTGTGGTTCCCAAGAAAAGTAGGGGCTGGCATCTGGTAATTTATTCATCTTTTCTCAATGACTTTCATACTGTTCCACACTTTAAGGTGGAAAATTTCATCCTCTCTATTGGTCCTTTTTACCCAAATTGTGGATGACCAAGGGTGATATTTTGGATGCATTCCTTTACATACTGATTGCCATGTCTTCCAGATGTTTTGTTGCTTCATCAACCAAAATTTCATATTCCAGTTGTGTGTTCTTTCTTTCAGCATTGTGTTGATTCCTTATGTATTCAACCTCATTATGAGTGCATTTGTTCATCTTCAAAAACTGGATCTATGATTCTACTTTTACATGGATTATTGGTTTCTCTTAGCCCATTCCAAGGAGATTACTTCAGGAGATTACTTGTTTGGGGTAGCTAGTCAAGTTGCTATCAAAGTATTTTTTTCACCCAATCCAGTATTTTATCTACTTGGGAGTTTTCTTCAACTTTCACCTCAGCCTTCTCTTTGCTTGAAGGTATGGAATGTCTGGTCATGATGCATTGCAATTCTCCTTCTGCACAAGAAATTCTTTCTCTTTTAGGGTTGCCCCAAGGCTAGTGGTATGCAAATCCTATAGAAAGATAGTCATTCTGTGTGAGGATATATCTGTAGAAGTACACTTTTAGATTAGGTAAATATTGATTTCAATTTGAATTGAAATATTTTTGTCTTTCTTTACGTCAAAATATACTTTAAGTTGGAGAAAATATACCTGTTCCTTCCCATATATATTGAATTAACTGTTTGTGAAAAACATTTGTGCTTTGCACCATCGCAATTTTTGTGAAGCTGTATACACATAGTAATAGTGACTGTAATGTCACATTTATGTGCATCTTTTGGAAATTTGGTTTGTTTTGAATTTCACATAATGCTACACAAGGACTATCTGCACTAGCCATCCCTAATTTTGCAGCTTAAGACTAGAGAGAAGGTAACTAGTCATCACCAACCACTGCCAACTCTTAAGCTACTCTTTTACCAACAAATAGTGAGATTGACCATCACATTATAATGCCCCCATGGCTGTAAGGATGAGCATTTTTTTTTGGCATAATGGGAATTCAAACCCATGACCCTCGGAATATGAGTTAAGTTACTTAATCACCTGGCCATGCTGGACCAGGAAATTTAATAATCTCTCAATAAACATTACAAATAGATTGTGCACAAAAAATCATAATTTTTATTAAAATATTTTTACTAAAGATTTATCTTAGAGTTTACTATATCAGTCTATCTGTCTTTAACTATCTTGAGTGCAAAATGATTTTGATATTAGAAATAAAAATTATTTTTTTCTTTTCTGAGTTTTTATATTTCCTTTAGATACCCAATAGAACCTTCTCTATAAATAAAACAAATTCAGTAAAATTATATATTTTATGTATTTAACACTAACTGAAGCAAGATCAGCAGTGTGGAGGATGAAAAGTTGAAAAATAAATATACCTAACTTACCCTTTATTTTTTTTAGAATGACTGCACAATGTAGTAGACCATAAAACTATTTAGTTTCGCTATGATATAGTTTCAGTTACTCTCATCACATAATATACTGAAAACCATTTATAACAGTACACAGCTTTGTGTAAACAAACAGATGGTTTACATGCATTCCACAACTTAATTACGATTAACCCACACTGTATACATGCAAGGATATTGAGTATCATGATAAATTATTTCATTTAATTTTCTTCATATAAATTGTAATATTTTAATTTTTATATTTTAGTTACTGCTATAACAATAAATGAAAACAAGAAACTTAATACTTATGTCTGGGTTTAAGCATTTTTCTCAGCATGGATAGACAAAGTACTCTTAACCATACATTTTTGTAAGTGTTGATGGTCCATTTCTTTTAAATATTCATCTTAGAACATAAAGCATTATCATTAACTAAACTTAGAATGTTCTAAATCTATTACAATTTAACAGAGTTTTTAACTAATATATAACCAGGTTAAAAAATTCCATTAGCCCAGTCTAAGCAGAATACTGCAAAGTAAATACTGAAACTGAGACTAAATATTTCCTAACCTAGCAACTAAGCAAATTGTTCTTTTAATGGAACTTGTAAAGTTCTTTCTATTTGGTATACCTAATCAAACAGGAAATGTAAGAGAAGAGTTGTTGACTTTTTTGAAAGAAGGGGCAGTACATGCAAATGTGAATTTTGTGTGTATATTTCCTTGATGAATAAATATCAGGAGCTACAACTTTTTGTTATGGGTTAACAATATCTGTGGTATAAGTGTGTTATTGGTTTTACACCCAAATAATTTTATAAGGGAAGAAGAACAAATTGAGAATGGTCAATTTGAATTAAAGAAGAGTCACTTGTCAGAGAGAACTGGAGATTAAGAATTTATTTAGATATTTTCTTTTAAAATTAAGAAATTTATTGATTATTTATAATTCAGGTTTTATTTTGATGCCATGTTTATTAACTTGAGTTGAAAATAGAGTTTTAATTCACATGTCATACATATAACCTAAAAACATGGTTGTAACATGAACTTTGACCCAACTGTATATATAGTTAATTCAAATGTTTATTAAAGACTTGTTTATACAGGTGAACAAGAAATCAGGAAAACTGCATCAAGATTTATTGAATGACGATGATGATAGTGACAATGGGGGCATTTGGAACTCGATAACAAGGTAAAGTGAATGTTTTAACCTACCCTTTTAAAAATTTTTGTGCAATATTTGATTAGTTTATTATAAATGAAGTAGTAGTGAAAGATTTGAGGATATCATTCATGTACTAGTGTTTTTAGATTCATTGTTTTATGCTAAATAAAGTTTTTTTTTAAGAAAATTTATTAGAATGGTAACAAGGGAAGACTGGAATTTTTTGCATTAAGTGTACTTTGTACCCAAAATGTTAAAGTACAGCATTTCTGTAATGCCCAAGGCTTAAAAATACTAGTATCACAAATACTCTCCTTGCTTGCTGATGTCTCTTCATATTAGGGTTTTCATCTTTTGAACATGTGTTTCTTTCTGTGGCTCTTTTTATCTTTGGAATCTGCAAGCACATGCAAACCATGCTGCTTGGTTACATGAGGTATATATTAATATAATCTTGGTCAGTCATTCAGTGCTACTATATGAGGTGATAATTATGTGTTTCATTATATTTGATTGTGGGTTAGCTTAAATAATCCTGTATGTATAAACATTCTACGTTTTATTGTTTACTATTTACTTGAACCATCCTTCTTTGAAGGATTTTCTGTTGTACCATAATGGAAAGGAAGTTCAGGATTTTCTATTGTTTATAGTAATCAGATTATAAGGTAAAGTGGTGTTAGTTTGGAAGGATTATGAGGCAAAGTTTGTAGGTGTAGGAAATTGAGGAGTGGGGATAAAAACAATATGGACACCCTGTAACTTAGAAAATAATAATATGAGAAGGGACATTGATTAAAAGAATTTAACTTTTTTTAAGCTTAGATATATAAATGGTTTCAAATATTTTTGTTAACTTATAATAATTAGCAGATATTGAATATTCATAACAGTAACTTCAAAGATTTATCCAATAGTTTAAGTTTCTCCAAAACTTGTTTTCCCATCATGTATTGTAAAATTGTCAATGAAAAATGTGTGTAAAAAAATCATAAAATGTTGTGGTTAATATCTTGATTTAATAAGTGAGAAATATATTTTGTAAACTAAATACATAAACAGTGCTATGTACAATATCATTTTCCAGAACATTATTATGTTCAGTTTTCTTGTTAAAAAAACGACTCATCGAGCTGAGATTTGAAAAGAAGGAAATTAGTAAATGTGTCAAAAATTATGTATTGTAACATAGTTTCCTATAACCTTATTAAAACACTATATATGTGCATGCAGATATTGTACCTGCTTTAATTTTCTTATTCTGTAATTTTGGTAGCTCTTTCTATATCTTCAGTATTATTTGTAGGTGTGTGTTATTTGTTTTTAAGGAACTTTATTTAATTTTTGAAACAAACAACTTCCTTTCAATTAATCCAGGTATTTGGCCCAACCCCTTCATGCAAAATGGATTCTTACTTTTAAAAAAGGTGGATTTTTGTGTGTATTTTCTTGGATGTTTCTTTCTAAATGGCTCTGGGAAAACTAATAAAAAATATGTGAACACTAAGCAACATTTAAAAAGGAGAAATATTTTGCATACTTAGTAACATTTCTGTTTATGGTAAAAAATATATGCTTTGAGGAAACCTAGTGTGAGCATGCGTGTGTGATTTAAGTTTGTGATGGTAGTTTTGTTTATTTCTCTTTAGGGTAGACTTTTATTCTTACTTGTTTTATCATTAATTTGCAAGCAGCATGCCAGTAATTGGTGGAATTGTAGCAGAGTGGAGAAATATTTGGAACGAAATTTACAGGTATATGTTTCTGCTCTCTTATGTTCTAGTGTAACCAAGAGGTGGGGCTGCATGTGTTCTGCATGTAATTGTTTCAAGTTAGCTTGGAACACAACTGCATGAATGTGAAAATGAAATTATAGCTTGGCTGTTGAGGTTATTAAAAAGAACACTTTGGTTTTTGTTTTGACTGTATTGCAGATTTATTTCTTGAACTTCTGGGGGCTCATTTCAGATATGAAATGAGGGATGAAGGATAATAACATAGAGCTTACAGTAGAATCTCCAGGAAAATTAATATATAAATTCACATTTTGTATAATTTTTATAATTAACTACCAAATTATGCGACCTTTCCATGGGTTCCAAAAGTTAAGAAAAAGCTTTGTTACATATTATATTCACAGTAGTTATATTTCTGATAATTTGAAGGGTGGTTATGTTAAACAAAGTTTTTTTTTAATTAATATGTAAAATAATTATGCAGCACTAAATAAAATTTGCAGTTTTTATACTGTGTTTCAGTTTGCATTAATTGGAATTTCATAAAGTACCACCTATATAAGTTAATTTATAGTAAATGTAAAAGTATGTACTGATATATAATATTTAGTAGAAATTCTTACAAGTGTGACAATCAATAATTCTGATAATTTATGGTAGAGTAGTTGCATGTGTTACATAGATCAAGTATAATGCTGGACACTGCATTAAAATAACTCTAAGATTTTATGTGTGACACTTTAACAAGCTATAATGTTTTTGCTGCTGTGCTTTTTTAACTTTGGAAGCATACGTATGTATGTTGAACTAACAGTATGTAGTAATGCTTTGTGTCTGAAGCAGCCCCATATTATTTCTCAAATATTGACTTTAATAGTTCTTACATCAGAATTATTTACTATTGGCCATTATAGCACATCCATAAATCTTACACTTCTATGTTGTGACATAAACCATGAAGAAGGTGTTAAGTTTAGTAAAAGTGTGGTGTTTATGAAATATTTGAACTTTCCTGTTATTTTTACTGGGTTGATATTATTGTATTACAAATAAAATATTGAAATATGTGATGAGGACATCAAGAGGTTCTCTTTTATACAGATGTAGCGATAGGTGAAGTTTTTGTTTCTGAGTTGGGACATACATGTAGAAATTGTTTCCTTTCTAAATACAGAAATGTTATGTATATTTCATAAAACTTGTAGAAATCAGTACATAGTCCAAGATATTTAATAATATCGTAATTGGTGAGAATTTTTCACTAAAACAAAAATTGAAAAATGCACATCTGTGAACTTACCTGTAAACAGTGCACCTGTCATAATTTGTAATTATTATTACAGTATTTTTCTTCCTGTACTTTGTTGTGGGTTTATATTTCCTAAAATAGTGTTGTCTCTTTGAAATATGATGATTCATGTTTTCTGTTTTGCATGATTGTCTTTCTTTGTCAGTAGTTTATTACAATGGCCATTTGTTGCCATGTTTTTATATATAATGCCACATCATGTGGTCTGAAAAATTATATTTAATCCCTGCTTTACAGAAGGGATGTATTCTTATAAATGCTTCTGTAACTTGAACCTTATCTTCCGTTTACTCCCATGTTAAGTGTAGATGTGTTCTTATGGAAGTTGTTTTGATTTACAAAATAATAAAAAACACCCATATGAACATAAAAATATATTTTTAAACACAATAATATTTTCAAAATTAGCCTGTCTTGCAAGGGCTACAATGTGAATTTACCATTACTTTCTGCTCAGAGGATTCCTCTGGCCATATGTATTCACATGCCATTCATAGTTAACTCTTTCACTTCATCTCACTAGTTGATGATGATGCATACTGCATCCATAATGTTATATTTCTTCCAGAAATCACAAGCTGTAGACTTATCCTCTTCATCAGTAGCTTTAATTAATTATTTCCAAGTTCTCCATGAGTAGTATCTCTTGAAATTGAAGATAACCCTTTGATTTAATGACTGGAGCAGTCCAAATGTGTTTTTGGAAATGTACTCAACTATTACCTTATCAGTATGTTATTCAAGTTTGCTGAGTATCTTGGTGCATTGTCTAAGACAGTGGTTTTCAACCTTTTCTGACTTGCGGCACACTACGACAATCTGAAAATTTTCAAGGCACACCTGGAAAGCCTTAACGATTTTTTAGGTACGTGTTATACAGCAAGCGTTAAAAGCCTTAGAATGAAAATCACAGCAAAAGCAAGAGAAAATAATTTCATTGTGCATCATGTTTAGATACAAGTAACACAGAAGAGTTAACTTAAAAAGTCTTATAACAAAAATCACGGCCAGAGCAAGCTATATTAATGTCACCTGCACATTGACAATACTGTCACTTGCTTTTGCCGTGAGTGTCATTCTAAGGCTTATTAACAATTTTGTGGTATAGCATAAAAATCAAAACCTTTTATTTTTGCATGTTTTCAATGTGACGCTTGTGCCCATTTCCTAGAGCAAATCAAACTGAAGCGAGGATCTTACGTAGATAAACAAGCTCGCATTTCATCATCAACTATAAGAAGCCTCTCTCTCTTTCTGGCTTTAAGTTCAGTCAGTGCTGAAAATCCAATTTCACAAAACCACAAAGATGCAAATGAAAACAGAACTTCAACTGCTTTTAAACTGATTGCAGGACGTGAATTTTTAATGGAGATCCAAAACTCATCCAAGCCCTTTTCGGGAAACAATGACTGATAACATTTGTCGTTTCATAAATCAATGAGCTGTTCTTCCTCCTCAGTTGTAAGATTTGTTATCTCGGTGATTCCGAATGGATAGGTCACCCAGTTATATTCGTTGACAGCAAGTGACAGGAAGTATGTTTTAGTGGGGACTGTAGGTTGCTTGATGTGTTCAAAATTTGAGGGACTATTTTCTTCTTTGATGGACATTTGTTAACAGAAGGAAAACGATCAAGGACTTCTTTTGAGATCTTATTCTTCCACAGCGTCACCTCTTTATCGAAAGCCTTCAATTTGGAAGTTGCAGTAATAATGTTTACAGATGGTCCTTGGAGACTTAAGTTTAGAGAATATAATTGGTCAAACAAATCAGAGAGAAACTGAACCTTCAGCCACGAGATCTCGTCACGAAAAAAAATTCAAAACCTGCTTCCTCAACCTCCAAGAAAGAAATTACTTCAGTTTTTAGTTGGACACATTTTCTTTCAAAAGCCATCAAACTTCAGTGTGATACAGTAGCTTTTTGTAGTCTGAATCCATTGCCTCACTATGAAGAGAGAAACGTCGAGATTGAAGTGGCCGAGACTTGATGAAATTCACCACTTGAATAACTGGATTCTTAACAGACTGCCAATCTTTTAGCAAAGATTTGGAGGTAAGTGCCTCTCTGTGAATTATGCAGTGAACAAACCTAATGTTTGGATTTTGTTGGTGCACCAGAGTGATGAATTCTTTCGTTTTTCTTTGCATTGAAGGGTAGCAGTCAAAGCAAATGCTGACATAGTTATTCCATTGTAATTTGAAGAGCAAAATGTTTTCATTTACCAACTCGAAAATGTCTTGGCCTTTCACTGTACTTTTTTAATCTTTGCAAAATAACTATTTGTTTACAATTTTTCCATCTTTTATGAATCAAATAAAAGCTAGAATTTGAGCTTTTCTACTAATGTCAGTAGATTCATCAACTTGAAGAGACCATAGCAGAGACAATTCATCATCAGATGCTTCAAAGTGTTCACAAACTTGATCCTTCAAATCTGATGACAAGTCTACACTTCTGTGCGAAATCATGTCATTGTACAGTGGGACTTACTTTATCTTTTTGGTAGCATCTGTTCCAAGCATAGAATCAATGCAGATTGCTGATGCTGGCGCAATGATTGATTTGGCCCTCGTATGCACTTTCGTGCATTTTGCCAACAATTGAGCAACCTTATAACTTGCAATCAATCTTATTTTGAGCAGCTTCATGTAGTTCACAAGCTTCCTTGATTGTTTGTGTTGTTGAGCCACAAGATTCTCGAAGTATTCTTTTGGTTTATCCTTCACAGTTGAATGTTTTGTTTCCAAGTGTCTCTTCAGTTTGCTAGGAACAAGCACCTTGTTCGATAAAGCTGCAGTGCAGAGTAGGCAGAAGGGTAATTGAGAATATTCTGATTTCAAAGCAATAAAACCATATTCGATGTATTCATTTTTGTACTTTCATTTGATTCAATACATTCTCCTTTGCAGCATCAGACTTACTTAAATATTTTTCCACGGATAAATGATAAAGCTAATTCATACACGATAAACACAAAGTTCTGGAGTTGATATAAAATTCCTACCTACAGCGTAGTAACTGTAGCTTACTGCAGAATGAGAACGTGTTCCAGAATGCAGTTTGATTGTTTGATGCATCACTTATGAGGTACAAAGTGCTTGTTGCACCACAATTAAACTAACAGTTGAACTGTTGCAGTCAAGAATGAAATTTAAGTATGAACTTCTCAGTACTCGAGTTCAATGAAAACCATCGAATGTTTTGGAAGGTTTCAGAGTGTCTCTATAGGAGCTTTTATTAACTGATGTGTTGAACTTGCTTGTAAAATCCCAAGAAAGTTGAATGTGTTTCAAAAACATCACGGCACACCCTCCAATTTCTCGCGGCACACAGGTTAAGAATCACTTCTCTAAAATGAACAATGTTTTGTTGGCAGTATTATGTTTGTCACAGTTCTTTTCAACAGTGGAACAGAATCTTGAAAAATACTTCATCCAGTTTGACTTATTTGATTGTCAAACCTCTAACTTATTAGGCTTCACATATCCCTTTAGACTTTGGAGTGTTGAAATTGTACACTAGTAAGGGCTTTCATTCAAAATCTGCAGCATTGCCACTCACAGGTATTTGGATGACATTTTTAAAGCCTCATGCAGACTTCTCTTCCCTAAAAGTAAATGTTCCATTTAGCGTGTATTTCCAGAACAGTTCCATTTGATCCACTTTGAAGATTTGTTTTGGACTGTAACCTCTTTCACCAGTAATTTTCTTCAGTTCACTAGTGTGTTTGTGCAGCTTCGATTTCAGCACTTGACTTTCATCCCAAAGTTCATGCCATTCTGTAGATAGTGCCACATTATATTTATTGTTTTGGGCACATACCTAGATACATATGTACATGCTATGTCCATTATAGTAAGATTAAAAAGCAATCATGCCAGGCAATGGCAAAATATTCAGGTTACTAAAGTAGTTATTTTTATTAAATATTGTAAAGATTGTCATATTCAAATGATACGCACACATAAAGGAATGTATTATTAACATGTACATCTGGAATCAAGAGGTGTCTTTACGCTACAGTTAGTTGAATATTAAAAGTTGTTCAATCCAGAAACTTCCAAAAATATTTGTTTTGGACATATATTTTTGAGATAAGTTTTGGTTTTTTAATTGTAAATGTTTAAGTGAAATACAGTATCCTCAAGTTTCTGTACTAGGCTAGTACCCACTGGTAGGGAATTCAATATATATCAATAAAATCAAATTTTCAGCATCGTCAATCAAGCAATTGCCAACCTTTTTTTAATGTTTAGCTTTCAACTAAGACACGATTGATTTCACCTGCAGTAGGGAAGTTTGAAGTATCATGATAGTCGACAGTAAGATAAGCATACAGGAACACTTTGGAAGTAGCAACAGATATAATATTTCACTTGGCTTGCTGCATATCAACCAAAGTGGTTCTAAACAGTTCTTTAACCTGTTCAGTGCCATGGACGAGATAACTCATCCAAGCCGATAGGTAAAATAGTGCCACTGACGAATTAATTAGTTCTCAATAATACCTAACTTCAATGCTAGGTTTCAGCACCATACATGCATTTTACTTACTTACAAGTTGTTTCACTTTCGATCCAAAATGGTGTCATGGAAAAAGTTATAAAGTGAAGAAGCATTAGAGTTGTATTGTAGCAGCTGAAATACTTGGCAGTCAACAGGTTAATACTTCTGTCTGTGATTTGGAGACTTCTGTGCTTCTTGTACTTGACCATTAAGCTACTAATGCGCTGACAGATTTCAGTTTCTTTACCACTTCAGACTACATTTTGGGGCCTCAATGCTAAAAGATCGTGGGAAATACCTTCATTTTAGTCAATAAAAATGTCTATTAATTTCCTTTCAAATTAAGAAAAATTGGATTGAGTAATTATTTTTTTTCCATAGGAATCTCTCCCACTGGCTCATGAGGGGCCTATTAATTAAAAAAAAGCTACATTTATTAGATATAACTTGATTCCAAACAGTGGTATTTGTATTTCAGCAAAACTGATATTACTGTTTCGGAAGGTGAGATCTTAGATCACTTATAAATTTTTATCAGTTTTACCCTCTTTTTATTTGTGATGATAACTGCAATCAATAAAATAAAGTACTAAATGAAATTTCTGACTGTCAAACTGAATGGATATATATAAATTTGAACATTCTGATGACTGCCAAACTGACTGGATATATATAAATTTGAACATTCTGATGACTCCAAACTGACTGGATATATATAAATTGGAACATTCTGATGACTGTCAAACTGACTGAATATATATAAAATGGAACATTCTTATTAACAAGAATTTTTGTTTGTCTAAGATAGTGTCTCACAACAAAGACTTGTGAAAATCAGAAATTGAGAATGTTTTGAAACACTGAATCAAATTATATGAAATTTGTAATTAGTTAAATATAATTTGGTAAATTGTCAGAGGTTACACGTAACACCTCTCCAATCCAGTAAGGATTGTCTGATTCAACTTCTTTGATCTATCTCTACAGACATGGTGGCTATTTTATGGGTACCATACTTTTAAAGAAGTCATTTTAAAAGAATACGTGTAGCTTTACTGACAAGAGTTAATAATTAAGCAGGTTTGTATAATTAATGAAAGATATTGAAAACTTTCCTTAAGGAACCAGTCTACGTGTACCCCAAAATATACTACGTAATGAATACTCTAGCATTGCTGTCATGTGATTGTGACATCATCTGTATAAATCCTGTTTTAGTGCTGTTGTATAATATTTACTGTTCAACGTTTTAGAAAAACCTTTGTTGAGTAACATGTTTTAGTCATATAACAATATTCTATGAGAATTGAAAACTGGCAACATCAAGAATATTTCTTATTTAATATTGAGAATGGGATGGTTTTGATCTAGTATATATTAATTTCCCATTTGTATAGTAAACAGTGATATATTATTAATATATTTTTTTATTTCTAGACTGTTATTTTAAAAATGTCTTTGTAATTCAATGTGCTTAATTTGTAAGAAGTTATGCTGATTAGCTTCAAGTATTGAGTTACACTAAGCAAAGCATTGTTTATTGTGTACTCTGTCCATTGTCTCCAAGAGATCTGCTACAGATGAGTGTAGGCTTAAAAATATATATTTCAATTTGTTGTCAGCCTGCCCTCCCCATTTGAACAGTGGTAAGTTTGTGAACTTGTAATGCTACAAATTGGGTTTTGATATCCATGGTGTGCACATGTACTGACAGCACATTGTGTAGCTGTATGCTTAATTACAAATAAACAAGTCATTGTTAGACTACATTCAACTCAGAATTTACTTGTAATTGATATTTCTTTGAGGAACTTGTAGCATCTGGATGTTATCACTAGGCTTCTTTCAGAACCACAATGATGCTAATCATTCCACCATTATTTTGTTTTTAATCCTTTTCCTCACTATTTACAAAATAAAAGTTATTGTTTGTGTTTTTACTTGATTGAACAAACTTGTACCATTCTATTTATTCTTAATGTCTGTACTTCGATACAAGTGTAGTGCTATTTTCTGTGTTGGCTCATGTTTCAGTCAATATCATGTCATTTTTAAATTAGATTCTTATTGGGAGGAGGGGAACTTTCAAGTCAAGCAATGTTAAGTACACATTTCATTAAAATAAACATACTTCTTAGATAGTAAAATAAATATGTATAGCTTCAAGCAATGTCAGCTATCATGACCTTGGACTAACTTGAAATATCAAAGATGAAAAACGAGGTTCAAATAGGGTTTACATCAAGAAACCTGTATTGTGAAATGGATTAATCAATTTTGCATCCATCTTATAAGATGGATTTGTTAGTTTGTGAAAATTGCTTTGAGAATATGCATTCATTAGACATTTCTATCTATATGAATTATAAATTTATGGTAGTGTTAACTATCCTCATTATTGTGATTTACTTTAGGAGGATATAAACTTCTCTTTTGGTGGTCTGCCATGTGTGTGATTGTTTTATTGGTTTGAGTGTTTAATTATTGAGGTATCTTTAAGAGCAGATATAGTAGTCATCTCTGTGATTTTACATTTATTTGTGTTTATGTTCTTACATCTGGAGAATAATATTGAGTACCATGTGTGGCCTTTGTTCTTTTCTCTACTTGCTGTATGTTACTTTAAGAATACAAATGTTTTAGTATATAAAGAGATAACAGAAGACTGTTTTCATTGCAAACTATAATTTTATTGTAATGATAAGTAGGTTAATTGTGTGATGTATAAGTAAATACAGCTGTGATCTATTCGATTTAAGAACTTTATTTGTTTTTTTGTTAAATAAATAGACTGTATATTTACTAACCTTGCCATAGATTGGGATTTGTGTTGTAGAAAACTGCTGTATATAACTGTTATGAGATATTTAACTCAGTCTTTGTGATTAACATCTCTTAATACTTTTTATTCTTAACATAAATAGTTTGTGTATTTTAACTACTCTCTGTGATTGCATGTATGTTCATGTCTCAAATATTTAATAGAATTTCTTAACCACAGTTACCTCGTTGTCTTATAATTTCTTTAAATATTTTATTCATTATGTATTATGTTAATCCTGTAATTCAATTCTTTGTATTTTTTTTTAAATGTGGAAGTGATGATTCTAATCATATTGCTATATATGAAATATACCAAACTTAAAATACATTTTTTTGTACTATAATTATTGCCAAAATGAGTAGTTATTTACCTAATAATTCAAAAGTTTTGATTTAAGTTATTTTTGTCTTTGTATTTAATAATTCAACATATAAATATCATTTGTATATAAATGTCTTTATTGAAAGTTTAATCCATACAAGGTATTGACATTAATATACTGTATAGTAACAGCTTTGATATAGAGGAAATGTTTCCCTTTTTGCTGTTTACATTGATTGTACAGTAATGTGAATTATTACTTTTTGATTATATCTACTGCTTATATCAGTGTTGTTGTTTTATATTGACATGTAGTAGCAATGTTACTGTTTTGATGTGTAAAATTAGAGTGATTTATAAACATTAATTTTTGTAAGAAAATTGTTGTGTATATTTCCTTTACTTCTATCTTGTTTGTTTCTTTCAGTAATTGATTCACTGTTGCTTATTTATAGACAATGTTTAGTTATTTGTTCTTTTATCATTTTATTGCTAATATGCACATAAGTATAAAACAAAGAATATTTAAAAACATAATTCTAAGCTTAACAAAATAGTTGAACAGTTAACAAGAAGTGGACTAACGTTTACATAAGTACATTTTGTAAATTGATCACATAAACATGGTGAGATTAACATCCATATAAGGTGCACGTAGATATCTGTAAAAGTAAAATATTAAATTGGATGTTTCCAACATACGTTTCAACACACCATTTATATAGGTCAGTTATACAGAAAACATGACAAAATGTGAACTGTATCCCATAGAAACAGGAAACTACTTATTTATTACTTATGTATGTGTTTTAAGTAATGGTTACTCGTGAAAGGATAGAGTACATACAAGGTACAAGAAATAGTGAACCATTTTCAGTCAAGTACAGATTATTTAACTTTTACCCTGCATTGTTTGTGCAGTAGTAATTACTATATATTTATTGATGTTTCTTTTACTAATTCAATGTGATTGGTTATTTAGATTGAAAAGCATAATTCAAGGTGTTTTTTTTAATTTAAGTTAAAAATGTTGAAAAATATTATTTGTTTTCAAAAGGGTTAAAAACCATTTTGTATCAGAGGTGTATGTAGCTTCTTTCCATGTTATTTATATAATAATACAATAAGTCATTGTATAAACTGATTGTTATCCTAAAATAATGTCAGAGTTTTTGTGTTTTTTAATGTATTACTGACAGGTTTTTAAAGATCTTTTCCTTTGTAACTGTAAGGACATTTATCAAGATGAAATTATGACGATAAACTGTATGAGCATGGCTTGCAGTAGATAAATGAACATGCATTTTAACTTGTTATTAAATGTTAGTTTGCAAGATACATACAGGGATAAATTATTCTTGATTAATCTCTAGTTTTTATTAAAAACCAGAATTTTTAAAGAAAATTAATGTATACTTCCTTGTTATGTAAAATGTGTTTTACTCTGAAACAATAGAATCTCTATTTAACAAGAGTGTACAGTCTTTCCAAACATTGCTGTTGAAGTAATATGTGAAAATATTTCGAGAAAGTCTGAAAAATGTTTATGGAATTTTAGAGAAATACTATATGAAATTTATAATAATAATAGTTACTAGAGTTCATACATTGTGTCTTTACAAAGACAAAGCTTATATCTAATGTAAAAGACATATGTTACATTATTAACATTATCTAACATTTACATAACTTTCTTGTCATCAGCTAGTTTTTTCCAGACTACTCAACTGTTTACATTCATGTACTTTAAGTAATTTGATTAGCACACTGAAGTCGAAATATTATTGTTCAAAAGTAAAAGAAAGTTATATAAGTTAAACATTGTGATTGTGTATTGTATTTTAGTAAGTTTTCTGGAGAAAAGAAAGATAAAGATGAAGAGGAGGAAGACAAACTTAACATCTTTTCGCTGGCTTCTGGACATTTGTATGAAAGGTTGTTAAGGTGTGTTGTACACTTAAAGTTTAACAAGAAAACTTTATAAAGCAGATTGTGCAGATCAGTGTGATGATTTAAACTTACAGAACTTTGATTTTTCTGATTCCACTGTGCCAATATGTTGTTATGAGTACTAACTAATAAAACAAGATTTTTCTGTTAGCTTTGGTTTCAAGAAATCTTTATACCAACTGCTTGCATTACCATTCTTAGTTGTACAAAAATGTTTATCTAATGAAAATGCTAAGTTTTATTTCCAGTTAAAAGTCTGTACTTATAGAAATATGTATTGTTTAAGTATAATTATTAAATTTGTTTGTATTTTATTAATATTGAGGAACTCCCTCTTTCTACTTCTCATAATGACCAAAACTATCAATTGTTCAATTAAAATTTTTATTTTAAATGTCATTCATAAATAGCATTGAAAGACAAAAAATACTGACTTATGACAGTATATATATATATATATATTTTATTTGTTTACAGAATTATGATGTTGAGTGTAATAAAGAACACAAAAACTCCAGTGAAGTTCTGGTTCTTAAAAAACTATCTCTCTCCAAATATTAAAGTAAGTACTGGAGTACATCTGCTTGACTGTTTTGTAAACAGAAATCAGAAGTAGAAACTAATAAATATTGTATTTTTTTGATAGCAGTCATGTATCAATGCATTTCTGAGTACTTTTCCATTTTTAAAATGCATGTGTAACATGTTATTTTACTAGTGATATTATAAATATGCACATGGAAATGTTCATGAACTGTGTAATAATTCTTAGTGTAATGAGTTGGATCTAACTAAATGTTTCTAATCTTGCATAACTATTGAAACCAAAATTTTAGTCTTCTATAACAGTTTGTACTTAAGTTAATTCTAAAATGATGGATGAATTTTATTTAATAAATTGTACTTAATTATTGTAAAAATGCTTTAGAATATTGACCTTTCACCTGTGACTTATTTCTGGGCAGATTGAATTATATCCTACATTACTCAACATGTTTAGTATGTTGAATAAAGAACAATGCTTCTTGGTAACTGTCATAAGATTTATTAACTTTGTTTATTTTGTGGTTAGCTCTATTTCTGAAATAATCAAGCTTAGCCTTATAAATATGATGTGTCTAGTTTGGATTACTTACTAGAAAGATAAAATAAATAGTAACATTTCTAACAAATCAATGTATGCTTATTACATATGAAAAACTGTGGCTATACTTCTCTAAACAAAGTCATAAATTGAGTTTCCATAAAATATAGTGGTTTTGTACAATAAGTGTTGAAGGTTGTTATTCTTTTTTCTCTGTTTCTAAGGATTTCTTGCCCTATATGTCTAAAAAGTATGGATTTGAATATGAACTGGTTCAGTACAAGTGGCCTCGCTGGTTGAATCAGCAAACTGAAAAGCAGCGTATTATTTGGGGGTGGGTATCATGCCTTCTTTCATTTTTAAAGTATGTTCCATATGAAATTTATTACATAAGGTTATTCCTTTTTTGAACATTCTGTAAAGTTTTTCTTGAACATTTACTGATTTATGTATGAACATGAGATATTAAGACCCAGTAATGTTAGAAAGAAAATCATTGTAAGTAACATGGAATAACCTTATGTGAAAATGAATGGAGGTACTGGGTATTTATTATTTATTATTCCTTGTCTTCAGCTCCAAGACTGTTACAAAAAAGGTGGTTATAATAATGTTACTTTATGTAAGATAATTGTTGCAATATGTAAAAATAAGGTTGGCTTTATTCTGGTTGGAGTTCATTGAGAGATACAAGTTAAATAGGTTTTAAATCTGTTATATAAGTAATTTGTTTCATTTTAAATATGTCTAAAAAAGTAAGTAGTCATTTGTTATCTAGATATTCACTTGTTTTTCTTTTACAAAGAAATAATTACTAGTGATTATCTACTTGTATAAAAGTATATGTGACACTAGGTAAGTATCTACTTGTATATAAGGACACTTGTAGCAACCTGTCCAGTGTTACAAATATAATGTGTCTTTTCTTACTGATAGCTAGTAATGGAACTCCATATCAGGAGAAGTTAGTACTCCTATTAATGCCCAGAATGTAAGCTTGTTTCTTTCTTTTCTCCAGATACAAGATTCTGTTCTTAGATGTACTTTTTCCTCTAGATGTGAAGAAAATAATATTTGTAGATGCTGACCAGGTGAGTAAAAAAGACAACTAGTGGAATTCATTCAGAACACTTTCATACAATTGAAATCTGTAATAGAGGTTATATACAAAACATCAAAGGAACTGTTATTAAATAGAGCCATATGTTCAGCCTTATGTAAACCTTTACTAAAAGTACTCAGCTTGGAGATGATGCTAGTTCTCCACAATGTTTTAAATGACCCATAAGCACTATTAGATTTTAATCTTTTATAATTTTCTGTTGGACACGACATTGTTCATTTGTGGACATTTATAAACTTCTTATTCATCCTTAGAACTAATCTTTTTCTTTCCGTAGTTTTGATTTTTGTAAAGTTATAGTCACTAAAAATGATACAACACAAGAAATTAAATTATCATTTAAATTTTCTCACATGCTGGTTTATGCATTGTTCATTACACACACCTTAATTGAATGTGTAGCAACTCAAAAAAGTACATTACCATGTTTGACTGTTTATGAGATAATTGTATAAAATGATAGAAAACATACAACAGTTGTAAGCTGATATTTCTGTGTGTTGGAGCCTTGCATCATCTGGTGGCTTGGGTCCTGGCTGAAGAATTGTTTCATGGTGACAAAAAACCTGCTTGAAGTAAAAAATTTATTCTAAAAACAGCTGGTATGGGTATAAAACATTAATTAAAATAAAGTACAGAACAAAATTTCAACCTTCTTAGGTCATCTTAAAGTCATCTGGAGATGACCTGTGAATGTTGAAATGTTGTTCTATACTTTATTTTCATTGAGAAATTCTTTATACTTTCAAATCATGCTTCCAAATTGCAGCACTTCTGGTGTCTAGCAGTTGATTTAGACTCATTGAAGTTTGTCACTATCTGTTGTAGGCAGAAAAGGTTTTGATGTCCCTTGAGAAAAATCAATTTTCACTGTCAATAACAATTAACCTTCCATCAGTTATATTCATTTTCCGTGGTGAAAGATTAAAATGTTTCAGAAATAACCATGTACAGTTTGAGACAACACAGTAGTTGCCTCAAATC
Source organism: Carcinoscorpius rotundicauda (assembly GCA_011833715.1). NCBI lineage: Eukaryota > Metazoa > Arthropoda > Merostomata > Xiphosura > Limulidae > Carcinoscorpius > Carcinoscorpius rotundicauda. The sequence goes on from CM022395.1 coordinate 59,525,170, forward strand.
CATATTTATAAGAAAGTTTGTAATTAGAGTTCATAGAAGTTATCTGTATTTGTTTTTAACTTTTGAGGTTTTGAAATTATATGAAATTTGCTCATTTTAACACTACAACCTAAAACTGTGCTATTCTGTTTGCAAAGTATATTTAGAAGAAACAAGTAGAAGAACTTGGTAAGATTTAACAACTGATGTTTATCTAAATGAAAGGGGAATTGTATAGTGAAAACTATTTTTCAGTGTTAAAAATTAGATCCAGCATTTGTGGTTTTTGTAGAATATTTTATAACTTGTACTGTATGATTAGATAATGTTATTGTTTATGGAATAGAAATTTTAATTTGAAATATAGCATATATACTCAAGTTTTTTTTCACTTGTAAATTAGGATCTTTAAAACTTCATTGCATAAAACCTCACTGCAATATTTCAGGTTGTAAGAGCTGATTTGAAAGAACTCCGGGATTTGGATCTTGGAAGAGCTCCATATGGCTATACCCCTTTCTGTGATAGTAGAAAGGACATGGATGGATACAGGTAGGTTTTGTTTGTGTGCTTCCTATAAGTTTAAGAATGTCTTTTTACGTATTTCTACTTAGTTTTCAAATGACGATGAAAAATGTCAGAATGTTAAAAATACAAGTAATGAATTTAGGAACTTGTTCTGATTCATGACAGTTATACAGTTCTTCATACATATGTATTTAGCTTTGGTTATGATGGATTATTGGATGAAATAACAAGTTATGTATATATCCTTTTTATGGAGAAAGAAGCCTTTATGAAAACTTTATTAAGAGTATATTATATTATAACAGTATTTTTGTCAGTTTGTTTTAAATAGCTGCTAGATAACTACCATAACCAAATTTGCATTAAATATTAAATAAGTTGTTTAAAAGTCTGTGAATGCTTATGTTGTAAAAATGTGCACAATTTAGAAGAACAATATATACTTGCTTGATAATGCCTGGTAAGAACAAAAATGTTTCATGATAGAAAACAGTGATATAAAAATTGTGTGAGTTGTGAAACACTCTTTCATAAACTTGCTGTTGCTTAAAGGTATTGTAATTTTATAGACACTTTGTGACAGTGCATATCTGACAGAAACTAAAATTTCAGAAGTTAAAAACCAAAGATCAACTTTATTTCTGAGTGAATAGAATCAAAAGTTTCTTACGTATAGAGAAGAATAATTGCATGAATTTTAAACATTGTGTGATTAATACATGTAGTGAAGAGTACATGAAAGTTAAAAATCTGAATGTACTACTAATGTTTTGTAGCATACCATTTTAGGAAGTTTATTTTCTTATCTGTCTTTTTACTGTTACAAGGCACTAGATGAAAAGGCTTTTTACTTAAAAGTAGGAGTCATTAGGTTAACAGCTGCATACAAATTCAAATACTATTTAGAATTAGTGTTGTCATAAACATATTTATTGTATTTTACCAAAGATAATGTATATAATATCAACATGTTTTATAAAACTGTAGATTTTGGAAGAGTGGATATTGGGCTAGTCACCTAGGAAATCGAAAATATCATATTAGGTATGTTTGAAATGAAAAGTATAGGATGTGTTTCACAGGAATAAGCTCATAGATAAAGATAATTTTCAAAACATTTTCAAGGCTGTTCTAACCATATCTATTCATCAAATTTAGTGATAATCGCATCATAACTTTATTATAGTAATAATAAAATGATTTGTAAGAATAACATATTTTAAGACTGCTTGTACTTTTTTAGATTTTTTTTCAAACAAATCTCCACACACAGGCTTTGATCATTTTTGTCAACCTCGTAAATATTGTGTAACCATAAAACTGTATATACTATAACTTTTAGTGAAGTAAATGTATCTTCACAAAATTTGGCAAGATTTCAGTTAAAATTAGAACTCTTTTTTGCCCACAAAAATCAAATCGTTGAATTAATTTTTTTTACTAAAAATTTGTTTAGAATTGGAAAATACTGTTATGAGAATAATTTTCTCATAATTTTTGAATGAGTAGCTCAACCTGCTTTGATATGCAGAACTTCTTGAAGTGTAATAACCATGAACAACAAGAAAAATAGTTAAAAGATGTTTCTATTAACTACATATTACAAGTGCATATGTCATGATTTCTTTGCACTATTTATCAGGGTTGTTTCTAAAAATAAAGGAAATAATACATCAGATTAATACAGTCAAACAAATATGATTGAAAATAAGTAAGTTGAAAGAAGAAATGTGGCCCTTGATTCAGCTATTTCTGTTCACAAAGAACTATATGGGCATACTGGGACATGGTCTTTAGACTAAATCCAGTAATATGTGATTTCATGAACTTTTCTTAAAAAAATACTTACAATAAATAAATTGAATATAACACTCATGATAGTTTTTAGGAAAGCAAAATACATAGTAATAAAAGGGTTAATATTAATGTCATCTCTTGTAGATATAATTTTTTACTACCTTTCCTTTATGGTATAAATATTAATTCCTTAAATCTTTATTTTGGTAATTTTTCTTCAAGTTGTTTAGTGTCTTCATGTGTAATTTCATATAGATGTTCTTCACACAAACTCATTTAAAAATGTGTAATTATTTTTAATTCATTTTACACCAGTATGATTAATTTCATATCAGCTCTCTTTATTTTGCATAGCAAAAAAAAAATTTTTTTTTTTTAACAGTGCTCTTTATGTGGTAGACTTAAAAAAATTCAGAAGGATTGCAGCTGGAGACAGACTCCGTGGCCAGTACCAAGGTTTAAGTCAAGATCCAAACAGTTTGTCTAATTTGGATCAGGTAAAGCTGCATTTGCATTCAAATGTTATGTTTCTCAAGGTGTTAATATCAATATGACTGGTACTAAGTCTTACTTAAATAGAATTAACTGAAGCTACATTTGATTGTAAGCTAAACTCGGGGGTAACTTAAATAGGCTTTAGTCATGTCCAACTCTGGTGTTTGAGTGAAACTTAAACAGTCTGATTACCGAAGCACAGAAGGTTTTGAAATTGTTCAAAAGTAATATTTTGAACTATTGAAGATATCCTTATTCAAAATAATTACATTTTTTTCAGCTTTACATTCATAGAAAGATGCTGCTTAGAACATTTTGTAAAATAGTGTTCGGTGTAATATTCTAGATTCTGCTAATTTCATGCAAAGTTCATTAATGATTATTAAACATGTTTGTCGATATAATAGTTAACTATATTCTGTGATCATATTAAAGATGGTTTCAAATTGTTTGTGTGGTACTGTCTTGCTATTTAAATGTGACTAGTTTTAAATTTTAGACTAGAATCCAACCAAATTAACTGAAATAGATCGGCCAGAGATACAGTTGATAATAAATACATTAAAGATCTCCAAGGGGATAATGTTTTATGTAGTTTCATTAAAGGTTTTCATAATCTTTAAAAGTATGTGGATGATATTACTAAAATTGGCTTGTAATCCTGTTAGTGTGGGGCAGAGCTTAAGCCAACATCTTGCCTTTAAGGCTGATCTGAGAAGTTTTAAAAATGAAAATTACTAGAAATACCATTCCTTGTGTTTTCTAACATGTTGTAAAACAACAATATGAACATAAATGAGTACATGAAAAGTAAAAAAAACAAGTTTGCATTTACATTATACATTTTGCATGTTTTAGCATTTTTTGCATTAGGAGTGTAACATGCCAGTTGTTTTAACACATTTTGTGTTAACATTGTGCCTTTGTTCACTCTGCTGGCCTGATGATGCCTTTGAACCATACCTTATAGTTTTTACTCTTTTTTTGTTGTTGTTGTTAATCTAGGAGGATGAATAAATGCTGAGATCCTATAAGGTATTAAAGTTGAATTATTATTGCGGGTTAAAAGTGACAAAATATTTTATAACTATAACATACATGATGATTTTTCCAAAGGACTTGCCCAACAACATGATCCATCAAGTCAACATTAAATCTCTACCACAGGAGTGGCTGTGGTGTGAAACCTGGTGTGATGATGAGTCAAAACAGTATGCAAAAACAATTGATTTGGTAAGGCTGTCAATAAATAATTTTATGAAAGTGCTTAAGAAGGTTTAATAAAGAAATATTTACACTTACGATGTAGAAGGTTGTTCAGATGTTCACACATAAGTAATTCAAGAATAGGGAAAGTGTAGGAAAATAATTATGTGTTACACAAGTGGGTCTAAGATGTGACAGTATGATTAAGGGTCATTCAAGTAACATCCTTGAAACATTATTAGTATGCATCATACACCCAAAATGTCAACATTAAATTTAATTCTAACATTGTAAACCAAATATTATCAAAATTGTTTCCCAAGAAAAACAGTCATAAGGAAACCCTTTCCATGCATACATAGTTGTATCACATAAAATTTAAATCCCACTGTTGCAAAGTCTGTTACACAAACTTAAGTTTGAGGTACAAGATAAATTATATTACATAAACAAATTATTGCACCTTTGAAAGGTCCAAAAGGTTGGAAAAATTAAAAGTTAAAAAAAAATACAAATACTATGCCACAGAGTAACTTAAGACAGTGGTTTTTAACAAGTAGTCCATCACAACAACTGTATAAGTCCATAAGATTTCATGGAAACAAAATGTGGAGGAATGTTTATATGTAAATCATAATAGTTGTTCATTGTACTTGCATTTTAGTGACTTGCAACAGTTTTGGGAAGCAGATATTTGGTCTGATTGTGTGGAAAATACCCAGGCTGCTGTCAGAATGTATGTAGAACAGTTCTTAAATGACTCCAATCCTTCATGTTTAGTGATAGGAAATGTGTGTCAGTGACTGAGTAGTACAGATTCATTTACTATGTAGACAGAACAAGAACACCAACCAGTATTGACAAGAAAGCTATTATGTTATGATATTCTCACCTTCATTTATTCTTGTAACTGTTGTTTTTTGTGGCAATTTTTGGTTTAATTTGTTATTGTTCATACATTAGCAGTTGATATTTTTGGCATATGATGTATATTAATTAGTTTCAAAGGTTATGGCCTTGAAATTGACCTTCAATTACTCACTGACCTTTTTATAAAGTATACTCACAACACGCCAATCTGTACTTGGCAATGTTTTCGTACACTTCTCCATTTCTGACTTATCTATCTGTCAGTGGCCTTCAGGATCATCTGGTACACTAAACTGAAAAAGACATTATTTATTTTGTTCTTGATTGATGTAATGATACTATGAACTTGAAATCTGAATAGTCTCCTAAAATAATTTTTATTTAATGATGATTTATATAATATTTTAGTGATTTGTTTTATAAATTGAATGTGTTTCAAACAAGTCATACAAATTGCATACTTGATAAATATAACAAGCTTTTAAATGACTTTACATTTAAGACATCTTCTGTTCTGTAACGCCACATCAAGTTGTAGACCTCCTAGCAAACCTATTAAACTTGCTTTTCAGAAGCTTATAATATTTATATTTACAGAGATATAATTTTTTTTTCTTCATTCAAAATATAAAATTCAGTTTATGGTTATAACTGTCATACATATGACCTTTATTGTGGTCAATGACACATGCATTGTGGAAGAAAAACTTTGGGATACACTACAGATAACTACACACATTCTTACATTTCACTTATGTCTATCTGTGTGATGATGTCATCTGAAAGATTGATATGTGAACTTTGCAAGTTAAGCGAAGGTAAGTGTCACAGAGGAATCCATGGCTATCTGATTGAGAGATAGATGTGCGGGGGTTCAGGTAGTGAGTTTTGAAATGAATATTCTCGATTACAATGTAAGAAAGATTATTAGGAAGAAGGTTAAAAAACAAATGTTTTCAAAATATGTACTCATATTTGGTCCTATAGGAATTAATCATTTATAATGCAGCATCTCCAAAAGATAGAGAGTGCACTAAAAGCAGCCTGTGTTTCAATCAATTTCAACCATGATCTCTCAAATGTAACTATTATTAAAAAGGTTTGGTAGCTTAAAAATGTTATGAATAGTTTACAGATGTTACTATTTATAAATATTTTGTTATTAGCATATTTTCTCCCATATACCTGTTTATAAATAGTCCCTTATTGACATCATCCATCCTATATCAGTATTCTTTATAAATACGTATTCAAGTTACTAAACGTGTTTACAGACATATTTAACAACTTTAATTTAGTGTGTTTGTTTATGAGTAACGTCTTCTAGTTATCAGTCATTTAGCAATAATACCATGTAACAAAATTTTTACTTTTTTTTGTTCCTGGGCAGAAAGTGTTATTTCCCAGTAGCTTATGTCTAAAGTAAATGGAAAAGACCAATTTTTCTCTTGAAATTTTACTTTTGTGACCTGGGAGCATATAATAAAAACTATAGGATACTATATTTGGGGTCTGATATGTGAAAGCAATTTATATTATAGTGGCAAATCTCAAAAAACTACTCCCTTCTAAACATTTTTGTATAACTTTAGTATAAATACATGTAAATTTTGATTCATATATTGTTTAATTCAGACCTTATCTAAATGGAAATGTGCAAATTTGCCCGTTTTTACATAGAAAATAGGTTAATTTCTAAATTTCTGTACATTTTTTGTACTTTTACAACATAAGCAATTAAGAAATAACACATACTATCCAGGAACAAAATTTGTGTTACATAGTGTCACGTTTATAAATATTACATCATTACTTAACTCTTAGTGTCACAGTTTATAATTTCTATTGTATTATTAGTTGCTGCTGTTTGTTTTGGTGGAAAACAGTGTAGTTAACTAGTTCAGCCACATCACAGACAGATGAAGTCCTGAACAATGAGAAACTGTTGTACAGAAATTTTGTAGTAATGTTAATTATATTTCATCATTATTTATATGTTTTCCATTGATATTACTCTGCATTACAGCTGTAACACAGCCATTTTAGTGTTGTTATCCTCTCTGAATACCAGCTGCTTTTATTTTATTCTCCAGTGTAATAATCCCAAAACAAAAGAATCAAAATTAGTGAGTGCAAGAAGAATTATTCCAGAATGGTCTGACTATGATAATGAAATTAAACAATTATTTGAAGCTTACCTAGAGGAAAAGCAACTAAATGAAACACAACTACTTCATAAAACAGGTAAGTTTAAAATGGATATATAGCCAGGGATGTTTATCAGGGAGGTTCCTGATTATTTGTTTAATAGATTCTTCAGTAAACCTTAAACTGCATTTAGATTAATTATCAAAAACTTCCTAACAAATGGATCATTTTTGCTGGTATGAATTACCCAGTAAAATTGAATATTATTCGGAGAAATGTTTTGGTTTTATTTGAAGAATCTTATTTTGTTAATTTTTACCATGAATATCACTCTAATGATGAACTAGGTGGTTTGATATAATGTTTAATCTTCTACCATAGATATCAATCTAATGATGAACTAGGTGGTTTGATATAATGTTTAATCTTCTATCATAGATATCAATCTAATGATGAACTAGTTCATTTGATATAACGTTTAATATTCTACCATAGATATCAATCTAATGATGAACTAGGTGGTTTGATATAATGTTTAATCTTCTACCATAGATATCAATCTAATGATGAGCCAGGTCATTTGATATAATGTTTAATCTTCTACCATAGATATCAATCTAATGATGAACTAGGTGGTTTGATATAATGTTTATTTTTTTTTACTTTAGTTTTGATTATTTATAATTTTGTTATTCTAGAAACAAGTCATAGTCACGTGGAGTTATGATATTGGCCTCTTCCATGGAAAAAGATGTACATTTACTCTGTGAAAGCTCCTCTATCTTATTGTGGAGAAGTTTGAATAAAGTGTTTTTAGAGATTTTCTTTGCATTTTCCTGAATCATGGTTTACATCAATAAAAACTATATACAACTTGGTTTTCAGTTTTATTTACAGTTTGGTTTGCAGTTGTTAAATTTCTGTTTAAGTTATTTGATAGATGAAGACTTCCCATTTTATAATCAGAAAGGCATATTGTGATTACTGCATATATCTGATCTTCAATTAACAATCTAAAAAATCTTTATCTTAATAGTGTTTGAAATTGTCAAAAATATATGATTTCTGAACTTCAAAATAAACGGTGTACCTAACCATATGATTGTAGATTAAGTAAAAATAAAATAAGTTAACCTGATGCCACAAAAACTTGTAGGCAAATAGTGTATAAATGGAACAATTGAAAAAGACAAAAACCAAAGAACAGCTTTCAGTTTATTATTGTCAATCAGATTGGCAAAGAAGGGTTGGGGTGGTTTACTTTCAAGGTAAGTAATAGACTTTCAAAATACCAAATATATGAATTTCATCAAAAATATAGATTTTTTTTTTTTCAGCCAGTTCCACAAAGCTGCAAATTATTGTGAAAATTTTAGTACTTATAAACGAAACCTATACCACTTGCTTTGTATTCTGTGCACAGGACTATATGGTGTTTAGTGTTGTGAAAGTTCTAATGACTATAAATGAGATGTATACTAGCAGTAATTATTTTTGAATTGAAATTAACCTAAAATGGAAATGCTAAATTCGTTCACACAGAAAACATTTTTCCAAATTATCACAAAAATTAAAGTATCATTCTAACAATCCAATGGCTAGTTAATGTCACATGACTTAAGTTACGAAACTTTTGTTACTACATATGTTACATTAAGAATGTATTTACAGCAAATGAGAGACTGCTTTCACTATGTGTTTAAATAAATTATATGTTGAGTTAACAATGACAGTTTGTCACGTAATGTGAACAAAATGCCTTTAAGAATTGAATTTGGAGCTCTAACCAAGTTTTAAACTGAATTAATTGTATATTTATTGTCAAACAGAAATACCACAATAAATACCTTAGAAATCGTAAGGATGTTTGTTTTCATAAAATCATTCCAGTTATTGAAAGCTTGTTTAGTGGGTAGTATTTGTGTAATGACGAAAATATGCCAAACTTTGTTACATTTCTGAATATTGTCTGTGATTATTAGAAAATATGGAAAGTTATAATTGATTTATTTCTAAAATTTATTCATTGAAGCAACAAGTTCGATAAATCAATTATTTTGGTATTACCATTTTGGATAGAGAAATAATGCAAAAGAAATTTAGGAATGTAATATTGAATTGTTCTTTTATATTTATGCTATACGTAAAGTTTTTATCACCCCCTATCGAGATCGGTGCCATATTTTTTATTGGTATGTCAAAGAATAAGGTTGAATTTTAACGTCTCCCACGTAAAAAACATAACAGTATTACGTTTCATTTTAATATATGCATAATATTTCGAATCTACTGTCTTTGGTGAGGCTTAACTCGTGTAAATCACCATTGTTGCTCTCTGAAAAGAAATTCCGGCAAGAACGAAACAAAGAACTTGAAACTAAAAGTAGCCGGCTGAATCTCTTGATTACGCGTAATGAAAGTTAACTAAATTTACGTTGTGTTAAGGTGTGTGGTACGAAAGACCTGCAGGCCCCTGTCTTCGTGACAAATGAACTCCACATCCCCTTTTCTAAGGCCACCCTAGTGGCGAGAATTCGCTAGCATCTTCGTGGTACACCAGGAAAAAAGGCCATCATAATGAGATTTCAACTCCCGACAACAGGTTTTCTTGAGTATCGTTTGAATATAGATGAAGGCTTTTACCACCCGGTCAGGGGCTTGGAGGGAGAGCTAAACGCCAAGTGCAGACACTCGCCTGTCAGTGATTTCATTCACTTCGTGGGGTGGGACGATAGAATAATGTTTGTTATACCATTGCTCTTGTGCGGTAGCATAGAGATTAAAAAAAAAAAAAAACATGGTTGAATTTCACTCTCATATGTGTAAATCGTATATTATAATTTATTTCAGCGTGACATTTAATAGCCAAATTATAAAGATAATTTTAGTATATTGTTTGTGATTCCTAAAGAGCTACTAGCCTACAAAGTAATTAGTTTTGATTTCTTTATTACAATGTGGGTGCAAGCAATGCAACGAAATATTAATATACAAAAGAGAAACTATAATATTTATGTTTACAGTCCCTCCTCCCTGTAATATGAGTGTCCCATCGCAGCACGTTTGTCAGTGTATAGTGTAGGTAACGTGGCGCTAAATTTTTGAATGATTATATGATGGTTGATGCATAAAACTTTAACTACCTTGACGCATATAGTACCATAATTTATTGTTGTCATTATCACTTAATATGGTAACTGGTATCCAAGGTAAGTAAAATATCATTGCTGTTTTCATTCACTAATTTGTAACGAACATAAGTAAATGTTAACTGATTTCAACAACCATGTCTTCGAAGAAATAGACCGTTAAATGCAAATTCTAAGGATTATCTATGATTATAAATAAACTAATTTTAAAGTTTGCTTTTGTTACCAGAAAATGAGAAATCAAGTAGAAACAAACTAATTTTTGGTTTGAGAAGTGGTGTGATATTTGCCACGCGTCAGTAGCAAGATTCAGTTTCTCATGGTCGTACATGGTTTTGGAAGGTTATCACTCTCTTGATGACAGTCTCTGGACTTGTTGGAGCTGGTTTGAATTGGTACATATATATATATGTATGTGTGTGTGTGATTTTAACACTTGCACATTTTCTTTCTGTGCCAGCCAGATTTCCACAAGTTTATTTTATGACATACACACACAACTTAAGTTTTATAATCTCAACTCATCCGTTTATTAATTCATTATACTTCTTCCTTTTAGTTACATTCAACGGTTTCATTTCAATTCATATATGTACACCACGTTGCGAAAAGGTATAATTTATCCTATGGTGTAAAATTCCAAGTTCAGTAGTGAGATCCGGATCGAATCGGTATGATGTCTTACGAAGCAGGAATAGTTTTGGAAAATGTTAAAAATAAACATTACGTAATTATGCACGTCAGAGCCAATCACACACTGACCAAACTTTTATCTTTGTCGGGTGGTTAAGGCACTTGACTCGTAATCTGAAGGTCGCGAGTTCGAATCCCCATCCCGCCAAACATGTTCACCCTTTCAGCCATGGGGTGTTATAAAGTTATGGTCAATCCCACTATTCATTGGTAAAAGAGTTTGTATTAGGCAATTATGACTAGCTGCCTTCCCTCTAATTTCACACTGCTAAATTGGGGACGTCTCGTGTAGCTTTGCACAAAATTCAAAACAAACCGTTTTTGGAACCTTTCAATTATAGGAATGATCTACGTGTGTGCTAAACATTTTTTTTTTAACTTCAGAATACAAACCTTTCAAGATAATGCTTCTTATTTTGCAGTCATTTTTTTTCTTGTACTAATTAATGTTGGTACAACTTCTTAATTTTTTTAGGGTAATTTATAATGTTACGCAAAAAGGTTATTTACGGTAAAGATGTTTTACAATCGAAAAGAAAATCTTGTTCGTTGGTAAAATAGTTGGCTGCGGGTAGTGATGACTGGTTGCCTTCTTACACTGCTAAATCAGGAATGACTAGCGCAGATAGCTCTCGTGTTGCTTTGTGCGAAATTTTTAAAAACAAGCAGTTAAAAAATAATGGTAATAATTTTTTACTATAATTTCCACAAAGTTTGAGGTTTAATTATTTAAAACCAAAAATTTCTGTAGAAATATTTTCATTTCATCTTACTAGAATAAATCCACCCCCACCCACCCCCACTGGCACAGCGGAATGTCTGCGCACTCACCTCGCTAGAATCCGGATTTCGATACCCATGATGGGCAGGAAGAACACAGATAATCCATTGTATCGCTTCGTACTTAACTAAACAATAATACTAGCATAAAACACGGCCTGGCATGGCCGAGCGCGTTAAGGCGTGCACTCGTAATCCGAGGGTCGCGGGTTCGCGCCCGAGTCGAGCTAAACATGCTCGCCCTCCCAGCCGTGGGGGTGTATAATGTGACGGTCAATCCCACTATTCGTTTGTAAAAGAGTAGCCCAAGAGTTGGCGGTGGGTGGTGATGACTAGCTGCCTTCCCTCTAGTCTTACACTGCTAAATTAGGGACGGCTAGCACAGATAGCCCTCGAGTAGCTTTGTGCGAAATTCCAAAAACAAAAAAAAAACAAGCATAAAACACTCGCATTCAAAATTCTTCACGGAGTTCCCAGTATACCGTTCATACTTTTATATTGTTTTCAATTACTTTTAGATTCATCTCAAAAAAGTTAAGCTAACTGCCCGTGTTACCTGAGAACATATGCCAAGTTTGTTCCCTGCTAGTTTGTGAGTGGGGATATAAACATGTATAGAACATGACGCCTCCTAAGGTCCCAAAGACGACTATGAACATGATATATGATGAAAGATTCGGTTTTGGCGACCCCGAAAACCTCTTTATAAACCTACGTCATATATGGAACAGAATAATAGAGAAAATATAAACATCGCTTTTGCTTCATACATATAATAAAAGACCAGGTTTTAACCAGACATTGTCTAGTCGGTAGTGTACTTACAGTTTGAATCTGAGCATTCCCAGTTTGTGTCTTATTACTCAAAAGAAAGAAAAAAAGTCTCCGGGCTGTGGTCATGCCACAGACTTGACGGTTAGATCTCGTTGAATACTCGGGAAAACAAGAGTTGGTGGTGGGTGTTAGTAATTCCTTTCCGCTAGTTTAACAGTTAAAGCAGGTAGTTTTTGTGTAACTTTATACAAAGAATCTGAAAAAAAAGACTGATCATGATACACTGAAACATTCAAAAGTTGTCCGATTATTGATTGTGTTAACATTTTTCTTGATGTTGAAACTTAGCAGTTATTTCACAAAGGTTAATTTAAAAACACGAAAAAATAAGACGTTTTTATTTAAAGATTTATCAGTGGTTATAGAAAAAAACCTCAAAATTCAACCGCATATAAACGGGTACAAAAAAAATTGTTTGTTTGTTTTTTAATAGCAAAGCTGCATCGGACTCTCTGCTGATTTTAGCGTTGTTAATCCGTTGATTTACCGCTGTACGAGCAGGGAACTGGTACAAGAAATCCGGATTACTTTTATTTTGAACTTCAAAATTATATTAACATTTCTTTGCAGACGTTTAATGTGGAAACTGTTCATGTAATTTGAGGACTTGACATCTGTTTATCTGATAAATAAGTTGACAAACAACGATTTAGATTTATTGTACATAGTGGCGTAAGTATGCCTCCACAGTTGCAGAGGTGGAGCGAGCCAAAGTGGAACTGAAGGGCCTGACAAAATTTAGAAATTGCCGACAAAAATAAATTCTTTTTATGCGAGGAGAGCATTTTTTGTACTTACGTCAATGATTACTTGTTGTTATTAAAACTTATATTAGTACAATATACTTGTATACTCAAGTATCTCTCTGTCTGAATATGTCCACTGATCCTGTCAGTTAGTGTGTCGAACAACTAAGCTAAAAGTCTATGGCTCATGTCTCGTTGCCGAAGAATCATCATGTTGTTCGTTCTGGTTTTGAAAGCTATGTGTGCGTTACAGAAATGATGTAAGCTCCCATTATTGGGTTAATGTAATTCAAAGTTGGTAATACCTTGTTTGAAATTGAGCACAAATCTACTTAAAGGGCTACCTGTGCTGCCGACCACTGGGATCGAAACCCGGTTCTTAGCGGTGTGAGTCCGCTGTGCCATTGTGGGGAGGGAGGCGGTAGTAGATGTTATTGACTGACTCCCTTTCCACTAGTTGAGTTCACAAGTAGTGACAACTCATGCAGATAGCTCTGTAGCACCTGAGAGATGAGAGAAGTGAATGTTACTGTTCAGAACTGTCTGAATTGTTTATTTATCTGTGTGACTTACGTACATTAAAAGTTGGGAAGGCTGTTAGCAAGTGGACAATGAAAAGTTGTTATATTCTATGTGATATTCTTGTTTATTTTGTTTTAATTTGTACATTTTAATTTCGTTTGCGGTCACATGGAATATAATGTGCGTTCACAAACAAAAGTATTCTTTTAAGTATTCGTGAAACACGTTTCGATATAAAAGTTTCTTGTTGCTTTTCTCACGCCATTATTGCGCACTTCTTGTTCTTTTACAGAATTGTTCTTTGATTCATGGCTTATCGTGTGGTCCCTGCCAATTGTTAAACTCAGTACAGAGGTCATTACTGGTTTATCAGCCTAAAGCAGTTTTGTTGATCCCCGGCTCGTCGTCTCAGCTGAGTTCGTGCAATGGCTCATCAAAATTAATATGTCCGGTAAGCTAGCTGACCGTATTGTAGACTGAAAACTGGGAGGTCTCATCATCTTCTCTGACATGACAGACAATATACGGAGAATGCAAAGTTCTGGTTTCTTGAATATTGCTTGTCAGTCTGTTCACACAGTTAAGAACGTACCGAGTCTGTGTTGCATCGAAGGATAGCTTTTTCTCTTTTCTAATTTTCTAAAGTGAACAAAGTGCTAATGACAACAGAATAATGGTTGTCTTTACTGCCACTCCTTCTGGGGCTTTCCTTTAAAGAATATGATGTCGAAAGTTAGCTTCTTGTCTTTCACAGAAACAGTAATGTATGGCTTTGGGTTGGAAACTATGTAGTACACAATATCCAACTTAACAAGCTTTCATTCTTTTAGGTCGACGTGCTAATTAGTGATCACTTGCTTATAACACAAAATATGTATCAGTAGCGCAGATTCCACCATTTTACTGTGACGTCATATCACACAGTATGTGAATGAAACAGATTATTCTATGCCAGTCAAGGTGTTGTGCACCGTGAGACTTTATGTCCAGAGAATGATTGGCATAAGTAGCATTTCAATCGAGGTTCTGTGTACTCCAGCCGATCTGATTGGCTCTGTCAGTGGATAAAAGTCTGTGGCAACGTCACAGGTGAAATGCTATTATTAACAGTTCTGTCTGGAAATCCATATCGAGACAGGAATAAAGAAAGATGTGTTTAAATATTATTATTAGCCTTAGTCGTGTCCCATAAAGTGCAAATCAACAATATATGTATATATTTATCTTTGTGTTATTATCTTACATGTTTATCTTTAAATTGTTGAAACGCAGTTTGAAACTTACCATTGAATAATAGGCCTTAATGTGAATCAGCTTGTTTTAAAATGGCCTATAACTCTATGATTCATGGTTATTTTATAATTTTTACTACTTAGTTATTCCAAATAATTGTTTACTCTATAAACAACTTCACATCATAAATAAAGGTTTTTCATTGTTTCTGAAGTTAATTGGTCCATGATGTGTATTCGATTGCACTGAAAATACGAATTTGTGAAATTGTGGTTTATTTTTTGTTTGCTTTGAATGTCACGCAAAGCTACGCGAGAACTATCTGTGCTATTTGTTCCTAATTTAGCAGTGCTAGGCTAGAAGGAAGGCATCTAGTCAACACTACCCACCGCCAACTCTTGGGTAACTTTTACTAGTGAAAGTACTAAAAGGATGATGATGTTTGTTGACGGGGATCAGAACACAGGACTTGCGATTGCGAGTCAATCGCCCTAACCACCAGGCTTGGTTTATTGTTCTTCTGGGTGTTCCTCAGCAGGATATAAAAGAAGTACAAGGAAAACAGGGGTTAGAGACACTCCTAACATCAACCACAGGAGAAAGAACTACAAACAGTGGCATCACGACCCTTTATGGTGGAGGGACTGAGAAGCTAAATTTTTAGCTAGTAAAAGACAAGGAAAATATGATTTCAAAAAGTTTTCATATCAAAACTTCAAAGGTTCCACACACGCGCGCGCGAAAAGCAAAACAGTTGTATCATAAAAAGCAACGGAAATCGTAATCCCAAACTCACTCATCCACAAGATGTATTATATGTATAGATATGTCGGTCTTACGCTCTTTGAATCTTTGCTGAATTATTTTCCTATTTTTGTTGTTTTTTAATTTGTTCCATTAAATGTATATGGAAATAAATCTTGAAAGGTATATGTATCTGTGTGTGTGTGTGTGTGTGTTTCATAACTTATCGTAAAGATGTTAAATAACTGCAAAGTTTTGTTTTTGTTTTTTTGCAAATGATTTTGCATTCCATTCAATAAGTGAAACACCATAATATTAGATAACTTTCAAAACTTGCTTCTTGTATGTTGTAAATTTATTTGTGAAAATTGGAACAAATACTGAAAAGTTAATCGGTGTCACGAGATAAATAACAAAAAATACCAAACGATAAACAAAATCAGGGCAGAGTTTGGTTTTAACAGATAGTTTCGAATTTAATAACAACTCATTATTACTTGGTAAAATTATAGCTCACTTATCGATTTCAGTTGGATTTTCAAAATCCTCAACTGCGAATAATAAAAAAGCTTCTCGATAAAATTTTGCCTCTGGGCTAAACGAAGACCAAAGTAATTATAAGTAGCATTCCAGTGCGAAATATCTTATTACATAATACTCTTGCATTCAGTAAAATAAATGCTGCACCGTTCGATAAAATTTTAAAGTTTAAAAGCATGTTACATAAGAACACAATATGTAGTTTATTATTAACAAGAAATAGTTTTGTATTCGGTGAGCTACCTGATACATGCTAGATTATTCAGTAAAATTTGTATTCTTGTGGATCAGAGGGCTAGAACAATTAGCTCCGGCAATAGCTCAGTAGTAAGTCTGTAGGTTTAAGAAACGTTGTTGTGAGTGGAATAATTATAACAATGTTCTGTATCATATACAAAAATATATATCAAAGAACAAACAATTATTTAAAAATAAAACTTATTATAATTTAGCAAATTGCAAGTCTCTTTAAAGGTTCATAACTTCAACAAAGGTAAAAACAACATTAGTTACATATAAAATTAAATTGAAATCACTCCAATAAATGATATCTATAACTGAGAAACAAATAATAGTAAAATTAATAATAATAATAATAAACTCAAACTATTAAACCTAATTGCGACTGTTTTCCTACTAACTTTATTACAATATTGTTTCAAGATTTTAATGAGCCCCTAGTGGCTCAGCGGTATGTCGGCGGACTTACACGCTAAAATCCAGGTTTCGATACCCGTGGTGGGCAGAGCACAGATAGTCCATTGTGTATCTTTGTGCTACACAACAACAGATTTTCATGAAGACCAAACATCTAATAAAGTTTTCTTCATTACCCATTTCAATTAAATTATAATTTTTATTTGCAAATTAGAAGTATTAAAATTCCCAATGCGTAAATAAAATCTGTCAACATATAAAAGAAAATTCCAAATGTTTGGTCTGTGTACGTATTTGTTGATTATTTCTAAATCAAATAGTTTTATATTTTGAATTGTTGAAGTTAGTATTGTCAAATATTATAAAGTTAAACAAACTGTCCGCGGCATGGCGAGGTGGTTAAGACACTCTCATCGTAATCTGCGAGTTCGAATTCCCATCACACCAAATATGCTTGCTCTTTTAGCCGTGGGGTGTTATAATGTTACGATCAATCCCACTATTCGTTGGTAAAAGAGTAGGTCATGAGTTGGCGTTGGGTGGTGATGACTAGCTGCCTTTCCTCTAGTCTTACACTGCTAAATTGGGGACGCTGGCGCAGACAGTCCTAGTGTAGCTTTGTGCGAAATTAAAACAAACAATCAACAAACTGGATTTTTTATTATTGTTGCTAATTTCTAAGTTCTGAAACTAACAAACCCGTAAATATATCGTCGGAAAGCTGGAATTGTTTTACCACAACTCTTCCTTCTTTCTCTATAGAATGTAAATTTCTAGCTTTCGTTATGAAAGTTTTTTGTTGATCATATTCCTTCACATAATATAACTGTATCATAGTTTTGTAATTTTTGTGCAAAGTGAACGTTTTCCCTGCTTTATTTATTTTGTTTAACTAATACTTTGACAGTTTCTTTTCACTCCACAAAAATCCCGCTTGTAATTTGAAACTATGAAGTTAAATGGTGGACTTTGCCTAACATGAGTTTACAAGATAAGTGCGGATCTTTTTGAAACAGCTATATAACTGTACGTAATTTCTAAAAGGATTATAGAGGTGGCTTTATAAATAAGATATTGTGATATAAATGCTATCTATCTATATTAGTTTAATGTTATAAAATAAATTTTAATGCAAGTTTCTTTCAGAGTGGACTAGCACATGACTTAGCTGAAAAGGCTATGTGAAACTGTCTCACAAGTCTACTGTTACTATGTTAATGAGAAACAACATAATAAACATCTGAGTCTCTAAGTGATTTTTACTTCATTACGAAAAAATGAACAATTTAGGTTCCAAAACGTTAAATGGTTAATATGTTTTGTGTCTGAAGTGTCGTGTTTGAGAAAATGCTTCTCAAAACTGTAAAAACACATAGAATGGTAAGTTTGTTTCTGAAATTTGTGTAAAGCTACGCAAGGACTATCTACGCCGTTCCTAATTTTGAACTGTTGATCTTTGTTAGTTTTCACACACAGCTAACTATTCGGAGGCTATTGACCCTAGTAATCTCTATTCTTGAGCTCATAGACAAGAAGGATGACAATTAGTCAACAACACCCGTCGCCAAATCCCAAGATAGTGGGATTTTGACGATAACTTTTAAAGCATCTTAAGTCCTTGGTTCGCGTCCCGTTGGCACAGAAACATGCTCCATACTTAAGAATTTAGGACGCTTTGGCGATGGGTGTTGGTTGGCTAATATCAGCATGCTGAACTGGTATAAGCCACGCCCGGACCTAGAAAGTCAAAAGACAACCACAGAAAACCATAAATTAAATATTTCGGTACAATGTATGCAATTGAACGAAATACGTATTGAAGTATAGTGAAAACAGGTAGATTTGACAAACATTCATTTCAGCATTTTTCTCAGTTTGCGGACAACATATACAATAAGTTGGTTTTCTTCGTCTCTAGCTTGTTTTAGTTTGGAATTGTTTATGTAAGGCATAACCTTTGTATCCAATTTGTTTATAAGTGTGGGTCTTAAATGTTTAGTTTATTGTGTAGCATTGTTCTTTAGCGTTAATATGTTTAAAACACACGATGATACTAAATAATTTGTGTATCTTGTAGTGAGTTTTTGTTGTTGATGGAAGAGTGCGGTGCCGTAACAGTGTATTCACTTTTAATCCTTAACAGTTCTGTAGCCTAAAACACAGTCACTACTGATACGTAACTAGATCCCTTGATTGGGAATTGGGCAATTCAATATTCTAAACGAATTGGTGGTTCAATAATTAGTGAATTATTTCATAAATTCATTATACACTTTAGTTGCTTTACAAACAATGAAAATCGGACATTTTAAAACATGTTTTTCAGCACTCGGGTTGTAATAATTTGGGTTGTTTTGTTTAACTTCGAAAACAGTTTGTTTAAACTCAAATATAAATGTTGTAGCCCCAACAATTCGTTTTCAATTTTTTTTCAAATACTCCAAATGCTGGATTACGGGAAGAAATAAACGCACAGTTTACCGAATAAATAAGTTTGGTCCTCAGAATGAGTTAACCATTCTGGAAGAAGCACGATGATCATTATTTTGTTGTTAAGAAACCTTAAAATGTACTGTCCCGTTCTTTTTACATCTTTCAACTGTAAATCGAAGCTATTTTTTTTTATTCCTACACTCTTTTAGTTTCTTGTAACCGTGTATTGATTTTACGAATGAAATATTCAAGTTTGTCTACACGTTGTCGGTGTGGGCGAGTGAGATTTTCTGCCTTCACACTGTTCAAGATAATTTTAGATAGATATGCTACCAAGGACATTCAAAATACAAAATTTTGTGTATTGTGTTAAACGTAACTGTGACCAAATTAATAAGACCAATATTCGGGGCCGGATTCAGCATGTCTCCACCAAGCAGTCCTAATGTGGTCAGTCTTCAACATCAGAAAAATCGCGAAAAAACACTGAAAATTGAAAACTGTCTATATCGCTTCTTGTAGACGTGCTTCTGAAATTATGTATTTACTAAACGTTTTGACCCCTTTAAAATGAACAAAAATGGTAATATCCTCTTTTTGTGTATGTATGAGACCTGTAAAATGTATATGTGTACCAAATCTCATGTAAATTTACTATAACACATCAAAGTAATTATTCAAAAACAAACACTAAAACTGAGCCTTTAGTGGTCTCTTGACCGCCATATGATTACTACAATTAGGAAAATCCACCATTTCTGTTTGTCATAATGTAGGACCTCGACAAAAGTTTCTTTCTGCTAAATCCCATGAATAAGATGAAAAAAAAATGTCCGAATGTATTGAACAAAGGTATAACCCTACCAAGTTCTAAGTAACCCCAGTGAAAATGGTGGTCGATTGAAAAGCGTTTGGCAGAAGAAAAAGAAAAAAATAGAAAAACATCATGGCTGATTTTATAGTTTCCAAATTGTCCATATTAAATGCTAATTATTTTTTTATATTTTCCCTTTTCTGATTTTCATCTTTCGAAGGTCTACTCAAATAAGTGGTTGAGTCCAACAACGCAAAATGCATATTTTTTCTTTATGTTTATTGGCATTAAGATTTTGCCAGCAGTGTATATATATATGTATAGCAACATTTTTTTCTGCTCCTGCTATTCTTTACCTTAAGATAAGCCTATGCTGGTTTTACTACGAACTGTTTATATATAGTTAAACTTCATGTCTCCAGAAAAGTTGCTGACTCTGCACAGTTCCCCTCTGACCTTTTTTTTAAAATAGCTTAGTATTAGTTTCACCTTCATTACATCGTGTAACTATTAGTTTATTCTTGTTTACATTGTGTACGTATTAGTTTCACCTTGTTTACATTGTGTAAGTATCAGTTTTACCTTGTTTACAGTGTTTATATATTAGTTTCACCTTGTTTACATGGTGTAAATATTAGTTTCACCTTGTTTACATGGTGTAAATATTAGTTTATTCTTGTTTACAGGGTGTATATATTAGCTTCACCTTGTTTACATGGTGTAAGTATTAGTTTCATCTTGTTTACATTGTGTAAGTATTAGTTTTATTAGTTTCACTTTGTTTGTGTAAGTATTAGTTTTACCTTGTTTACATTGTGTAAGCATTAATTCCACATTGTTACATTGTGTAAGTATTAGTTTCACTTTGTTTGCATTGTGTAAGTATTAGTTCCTCATTGTTCACATTGTGTATTAGTTTCACATTGTTTACATTGTGTGAGTATTAGTTCCATATTGCTCACATTGTGTATTAGTTTCACATAGTGTAACTGTTAATTTTACCTTCTTTACGTTGTGTAAGTTTCACTTTCTTTACAATGTGCTTGGCTGGTCTCCTTCTTCAAACCCATTCCAAATCAGAAGAAATAAATATTTTTTTCCAAAGTACATTTCTTTACCAAACTTCTTGTTATATGTTGATACCATTGAAAGTTAGGTTAGTGTACCTGAAAATATCGCAAAATCACAGAACAACTAAAATCTATTTTCCAATTTTAGTCCAGTACAACATAAACAAAATCAGTTTTGGACCTTGTTGTGAAGCCACAGTAAGCTTATCCTAAGAGTTTCTTGATTATATTATATGATACGTAAGTCTAGAATAACATAATTTCTTCTGCCAGTTCTTTATCTTTAGAAACTACGTTGTTGTTGGTTTTGTTTTTTAACCGACTGAATTACTGGTTCTAACTTGGTTAATTTGTACAACATGTTAAGCTACTAGAAAAATGAGAGATCATCTACAAATATTCTATTTTCTGAATAGGTTCAATTATATACTATTCCGTCTACTGATAGCGATGTAGGCAAGGGATTTAAAAATAGCTCCTTTATCAGGTGATGCTGCAAAAATATTATACATTATTTAAAGTAAATCAAAAAATAAATTGACAACTGTTATGGTATGAGTTAGTTTAAATAAGTGAATTGCAATTATTGCCGATTTTTATTAAAGTCATTTACAAATCAGACTTAAGATGAAGATTTCAAGCACACTAGCATTTATTTACTTTATCCATTGATTATTTATTATTATAATAACTCGATAGGTACAATTTTCTTGTGTGCTGGATTAGAAACACGAGTTTGCATCAATTTTATTTTTTAAATCCATTTACTTCAATAGTTTAGCTCAGCATTTATACAGTACCACTTCTAAATATTGTATTTAATTACAATACAACAAAGTTTTGTAACCCAGACACAATATTTATATAATTTGTTAATTAATATACAACGCAACCAGAGAGCAAAGGAAGCCCAGACAAATAAATAATAAATGTAGTTAATTAAATCTTTGAAATTTAATTTTTAAAATTCCAGATTTTCACATTTCGAGACAGCACTTCAAATAACAATATCCAATAGAAAGATCGATACAATAAACAATTGTAATTATTAACCTCAATAGTAAAATGTAAATGGTTGCATTTATGAATGTAACTGAGCGTTTATTCTTCAAACAACGTCAGTCTAAATATAAGTTACATTTAAAGTGTTGGTATGTCCAGCTTTTTAACATATTCTCTTACTTTTTAGATGATCGTGTACGTGTAGTAAAGTCATAAAGCAATATAACCATACCGAATGTATTCAATGTATCGTCATTGTTTACGTATGATAATTAATATTCGTATTATTCTCCAATTTTTCAGCAACTACTAAAATATGCTGACAGATATACAACATTTTCTATGTACAGGGTGGTCGCTAGAAAAGCGGAAAATTTGAGGGTCAGATGAGATCATGAATAAAATGCGTGCGTACTCATTTCTATTTTGATTTCTTTACATCATGAATAAAATGCATGATTTTAATATCACGGACGACATTTTGAGCATCTATGAGTGTAATATAATATATGCCTTTAAAAAACTTTGTAAAAGTTATTCTTTGTAAAAATAAATAGCTGTTTGACAAATTTTCCGCTTTTCTAGCGACCACCCTGTATAAACCTAATGAACTTTTTTATGGGTAATCCTGAGTAATATAGATTAAGGGGGATTTATCACCTGTATTTATTTAAGATGATTTAACATTACGTTTATTGTTTTAAAGAAAAGCAAACGCTCGAAATACTGACTTTCTTCTTCTCCATAAAGACAGATGTAGTCGAGCTTCTCTGGGTGGGTATTTGGGTATTGATGTTAAATACCCAGGAGGGTCAGGTGCATTAGACCTCTTCCTCCATCCGGAATGTTAATGGCGTCTATCGTTCAGGGTTTGTGAATTGTTATAGCTTTGGGCCATAGTATGACACCGTACACAGGCCCGTTTCAGGACATAGTCCATGCATGGACATGATAAGAATTTTTTTTGTATTTATTTTGAATATTTTACTTTACTCCATAGAAAAAATACTACTAGTAGTAGTAGTAATAATAATAATAAGAAGAAGAAGAAAGAAAATAAAATAAAAGGAAAATAAGAAAATTAGGGAACATAAATATAATAAAAGGATTAAGTGTCTGGTGCAGCCAGCTTGTTTAACATTCCTTAAACAGATGTTAAAAGGTGAGAGGTACTTCATCTGGAATATTTTTCTACGGCCAAAATTGTTATTGTAATAATATTTTATTCCGGCTAGAGTGGCGGGTGGGTGTTTTCTTAGAGCAAAGCCACATTGGGTTATCTGCGTAGCCCATCGAGGGGAAATTGAACCCCTGATTTTTGCGTTATAAATCAGTAAACATACCGCTGTACTAGCGGGGGGAGGAGCTAGAGTGGTTGTTTAATTGTTTTTGAAATGCGCTAGCCGTCCCTAATTTAATTGTGTAGGACAAGAGGGAAGGCAGTTAGTCATCAACACCCACCACCAACTCTTGGACTAGATTTTTTACCAACGAATAGTGGGATTGACCGTCACATTATAACGCTGAAATGTGCGAGCATGTCTGGTGCAACGGGGATGCGAACCCGTGACCCTCAGATTACGAGTCGCACGCCTTAACACGCTTGGCCATGCCAAGCCATCGCTAGAATGGCATTAACCAAGTGTTTATTCTTTATAAAAACGATAATTATATTACGCATACTTTAGCGTTTGTGTTGTGTTTTTCTTATAGCAAAGCCACAATGGGCTATCTGCTGAGCCCACCGAGGAGAATCGAACCCCTGATTTTAGCGTTTAAACCAGTAGACTTACCGCTGTATTAGCGAGGGGCCATACTTTAGCAAAAGGGTTTGCAAAATTGTTAGGTTAAACAGTTAACATTTTCAAGGAAATTAGAAGAGAGTATTAAATAATAAAAACACGAAATTTTTTCTTTGTTTTTTTTGTAAACTTTTGTCTATGTTTAATAATTTATTTATATTTTACCTTCCACCCGTGTGGTTTGTTTATAAGCCCCCCAGTGGCTCAGCGGTATGTCTGCGGACTTACACGCTAAAATCCGGGTTTCGATACCCGTGGTGGGCAGAGCACAGATAGCCCATTGTGTAGCTTTGTGCTTAATTCAAAACAACAACAAATGGTTTGTTTATTCGTTTTTGAATTAAGCACAAAGCTACACGAGAACTATCTGCACTGGCCGCCCCTAATTTAGCAGTGAAAGACTGGAGGGAAGGCAGCTAGTCATCACCCCCTACAGCCAACTCTTTGGCTGCTCTTTAACCAACGAATAGTGGGATTGACTGTAATATTATAACGCTTCTACGGCTGAAAGGGAGAGCATATTTGGTGTGACGGGGATTTGAACCCGCGACCCTCAGGTTACGAGTCGAGTATCTCAACCACATGGCCATGACGAGCCACTGGTTTATGTGTTTGTCCTGAAAACGCGCCCACGCCTTGTTTTTTTTTACATAAATTAGTAGGCACGCACACATCAACAGAAGTAAACAAATGACTCATGTAAATATACTTTAATAGGCATTTCATACAACAACATATTCAAAGCTTCTCAAAGTTGCTCAAAAGGTCTAACGTTACAAATTTATTTACTTATAGCACTAAGAACGATAAAGTTTAGCCTCGACCAGGCTATAATACCAAAGCATTCACAAGATATAGTACTGGCTTATCTCTTTGCCGAATATAGAACGTACTTAGAGATTTCGGTGTTAGAGATCATAATTGTTTCATATTGTTCTAGAAATCCTATATTTAAATAAGTACTGTTGCTATAAAGATACTGATTTGACCGCAAATGTTTTTTGTCTTCCAGAGGTACATATAACAAAAGATCGAAAGTCACGTGATCTTCGGCATGCCCAAGCGGATACCATTGCTACGATGAACTTTCAAGACTGACAATGAGAATGCGATCTCATCTCACAACTTACAGCCTTTTTTTGTTTCTAAACTAGACGTTTGAATAATTTTGTTATTTAATTTTTAATATATTCGTATCAAGCAATGATGGTTTGAATCTGATTTTAACTTAGTAATTAGTGCAAAAATCGTTCACAAAACACACATATCTGACCTGGCATATAAATAATGTATTGGATTTTAGCCAAGAGCGAAATCTTAAGATTGAAATCTGTTCTTTTTGTTCGGTGCTTGTTTTGTTTGAAGTTAAACACAAAGCTTATACCACGGATATTTAAACTCAGTTTCTTTGTTGAGGTCTGTAGACATACCGCTATGCCTATAGGGGGGGGAACTCTTTTGTTACATCGAACAGTTACCATTTGATTAGTGTGGTGCTGTCTAATCTGCATAGTATAATATATGTAGTAATACGCTCGATATTTGCTTTAAATATTTATGGATGTTACTCTACTATGTGCATACCTTAATTTTCATAAACGGTACATTTTCCCACCATGGACACTTCAATACAGTTCATAAAAATCCTTTTTCAACTTGTATAAATTTACAATTATTCAAGAATTTTAGTCTACCAGCATTTATAATAGCAAATCACAAGATTAAAATATAAATCCTGTTTCCCCTCAATACGTTTTCAGATCTCTGTTATGTAGGTAATGTATGCTACAGAGTAATTTCACAATTCTTACGAACATGATTGAGAAGAGAAATATGACAGAAATAGCCCTAACTTTTCCAACTGAGTACAGTACACTGCACTAAAGTTTGAAACTAATCTTAAACTAGCTAGGTGGCGCTGATACACTGACTACATTTTCGACTTCTGGAATAATGGACTCTCTTGTCTTTTGAAACTCGTTGAATTTCTTAATAATCAATACCCCGATATAAAAGTCATACTTACCTACACTGGTAACGTCTATACCCTTTCTTGATGCCAAGATCAGTATTGAAAGCAGCAAATTTATAACTAACGTATATTTCAAAACATGTGTTAAACCCGTTATTCTACACCATCCGCCAGCTTCCAAACGGAATGTTATTATCGTTCTATTTAATAAGATTGTAAAAATCTGCAACACCATGGACGGCAAGATACAAATCAAGTTGAAACTTTAAAAACTAATGGCTATCTGGATAGTTACATTGCTAAAACATTCCACAATTCTGACAGAATTTTAACAAATGACAGCAAAAATAGAAACCACCATACAATAACACTCTATCCCGGATCACGCCCTTTGTGAATGAATCCGTAACTACTCGTCTTCGTCAAGCGATTAGGAGATATGCTTTAAATATCCATATCATACAGAAACCCGGCAAAACCTGAATTATTTAGTTCTCGTTCAGCCTTCAGTAACAACAATCCCCGAAATTCCAGAAAGTACTTTGCTAGGATTTATGATTGAGGTTCTGCACATTTAGGATCACTGACTGTGAAGCAACATGCACACAATGTGAAGCCACATGTGCAAGTGAATCCAGTCGTCCAACAAATGATAGTTTCAAATAACACATTCATAGCACTACAGATCTAGAAAACAAAGAAGCCTCCGATGAAAATAACATCAGCCCCCGCGGCATAATTAACGAGACATCTAGTGAATCAAAATTTTAGATATTTGTAACAATTTTAAATATCTCTTTTGTTTCAGTCCAAATGCGTGGTCCCTATAACGCTATTATTATTTCATGTTAGATTTCTAAACATTCACGAACTGCGACTCCAACTTGTTTAATAATACGTTCAGTTCGCTTCACCACGCACCGTTCTAATATATTGTTTTATATTACTTTCTGTTACTGTACATTTAAAACCAGTTTTATTCTGTGACGTTCACAGGCCATTTAAAAGAGGCATAAGCAAAAACGTCGGGTAGAATAAATAAACATTCGTATTCTTGTTTCGCCAGTGGAAATTTTGACGTCACGTAACTGGAACTCTTGAATATTGAGGAGTATACAACGTGGGTTAGCTTACAGTAGATGGATGATCAATTACTGGGTTATCGAGCCAACTTATTATATTGTTTTTAACAGAGAAACAGAAATACGAGAAAGTATCGAACGTACAAGGAAAGTTAACAATTGAAATTCTTGTATTAACGTTTACCTAGATCTATCACTGAATACTGGTGAGCATTAGTTAAGTTGTAGACTATATATTAGAAAAAAGAAAACAAAAACAAAGTTGTTATAATTAAATGGACTGGACTTCGCATTATCCCTTTTGTTAAAAAATCCAAAAATATTTACAACAAAAGAAGCCGTTAAAACAAAACATGAAACCTCAATATTATATTCACTTTCAAAATATCATGACGTTATCGTAGGTGAGTAATGACAAAGTCTTGCTTTAATGAAATTAAGATTTTTATTTTTGCCCGATGTTCCTTGCCATGACTGCATAAAGTTGTGTAGGACACCTTCTAATATCTAGTGCACTCGTAATCCGAGGGTCGCGGGTTCGCGCCCGCGTCGCACTAAACATTCTCGCCCTCCCAGCCGTGGGGGTGTATAATGTTACGGTCAATCCCACTATTCGTTGGTAAAAGAGCAGCCCAAGAGTTGGCGGTGGGTGGTGATGACTAGCTGCCTTCCCTCTAGTCTTACACTGCTAAATTAGGGACGGCTAGCACAGGTAGCCCTCGAGTAGCTTTGTGCGAAATTCCAAAAAAACAAACAAACAAACCTTCTAATATACTCGAAATTTGTGTCAAACCGTTATTAACCGTTGTCTTTTTAAGAGTGTTTCGTACAAAGACTGTCAAACAGACGAAAATTGGATGCTAACCCTACTATGATACTAAACCTAAGTTTTGTAATCTGCTTGATATTAATTATATAAACTAATTTCGAAATTGTAATTGAAATATTTTGTGCATCATAAAACAATTAAATTCAGTTGTTTTGGGTATTTGACAATAAATGTTTCTCTTACAAAAGAAAGTGTTTGTTTGTTTTGGAATTTCGCACAAAGCTACTCGAGGGCCATCTGTACTAGCCGTCCCTAATTTAGCAGTGTAAGACTAGAGAAAAGACACCACCCACCGCCAACTCTTGGGCTACTCCTTTACCAACGAATAGTGGGATTGACCGTACCATTATAACTCCCCCATGGCTGGGAAGGCGAACATGTTTGGCGCGACGCGGATGCGAACCCGCGACCCTCAAAATACGAGTCGCACGCACGCCTTAACGCGCTTGGACAGGAAAGAAAGTGACAGTTATGATTTGGTCTGATTGTGGTTTTGTCGCTTAAACATTTACGATTTCTCTATGTTTTGACTTAAAGAAAAGTTAACTAAAGTAATGTGCTGGTGAACTCCAAAAATAATAAATCTAATCAAAATCACCTTAGATGTTACATATATATATAAGACTGACTGTGTGGTTTAAAGAAATAAAAATAATAAATGACGGTCAAAATGGTAGCCACATTTATAGTATTAATAATAATTTTACAGTAAATATTTATTCACTAGTTAGCTAGGCCACGTACTTTATTTTTACCACCATGATGTCCCAATTTTAATAAAAAAAAAAGAGGCCGAGCTAACTAATGAATGAATATTTGCTGTAACATACTTATCAATGCTGTAACTGTAGCTACTAGTTTATCTGCCAATTTTGATTCCGTTTTTTTAACTCGCCCACTCAATCATTTATTTGGTCGCACTTGTTTTCACACCTAAATGTTTTTGATTAGTTATGCCTTCTTGTCAATACAGGCCAACAAACTACAGCAAGTAAGAAAATGACACTTAATATTAACCCGCATTAGCTTTAGAATCGGGACCCTATTATTCGAAACAGACGTTTACTTTACAGAGCCAATAAGATTTTTTTTAAATATACGGTGGGAGATTTAGTATTATAACCTTATATAAAAACTAGGATTGTTTAAAGACATAAAAACTGTGTTTTTCTAATGCTGCCATCACTCTTTCAAAACAATCATTATATTTCGCATTGATGAAAGAAAGAATGAGTGAATAACCTACATTTTCATGAATATGGGCTTTTATGACTGAAGTATATATGCTTTTCACAGAGTCAGAAATAATGTAACTGGATTAATTCAGATATATTAACTTTATTCTGTGAAATGTACTTCCTACATAAATCGTATCTCGTCGGTAAACAATTATTATATTGGATTGCCTGTCATAACAGTTAGGAAGATTGTATTGAAACATGATGTTAGCAGAATGTTTCAGGGGAGTGCATACATCGTATATATGCCTTCACAAATTGTTCTCAACTTTAAGACGTGCACACCTTGAAATAATTAACACTATGAGCTAGATAATAGGCAGTCTTTATTAAGCTTATACCTTAGACAGCACTGTATCGTACGTTAACCTCTTCCTTTAGATACTATGTTTTTTTCCAAAATATCTATATAGTGTTCAATGTAGTTAAAAAGAATATTAACCAAGTCACTCAAGTTTGACTTTCTTCTGTACACACCGCGCGTGGTTTAAAACAGGAAAGATAACTCGAGATGTTGTGAGATAGACGGTTATCAGTTCTGTTAGCGAATCAGATATTGTCAAAAGATCAACACTTCTTGCGCTGGAGATTACAGTGGATTTGAGGTAGCTTGTGCAAAATGGTTTACTGCGTAAACCTAGTTTTGTGTGACGTTGTTGTATTTTGTTATAAAGAACCATGTTTGCCTTCGTAAGAATAACTTTTTGACCAAAACTTAACTTTGACTTTCGTAATATTTTGCTTAATGTTTGCTATCTAAAATAAACTTAGCTTTAGTGTAACATTGAATTGCTACAAACTTTTAATTTTTGAGGTTATCGGAATTTAATTTTTTAACCCGTAGCTGAAGTAGTTGCATTATGCTTTGACTTAACTTTGGAGTTTATTTTAGACTTTACGCTGTACATTTAATTCTACTTTAAGTGTAACTCACGAGGAAGAGCACATTGAAATTTTTTTTGAGAGAATCAATTAAATGTTTCTCACTCTTCTCTTGACAGTTTCACGCATGCTCAATAAACACTTGGCCTTACGGTTGTTTATTGTCTTTGCCTACAATAACGATTCTGAACTATGTATTTGTTTACAGTCTCTTTCTGTTTAACGAACGTGGTTGGAGTTTAGACAGAAATATGTATTTCATGAGTCAGCATTATGTGAATCCCCAGTTAGGGGGACCAAACTGACCTGTGGTACCATAATATACCACACTTATCTACTGATTACAATACCATATTTTAAGTGTATAATTTTTTCTCGACTTTCATTCTAAATTCTACGTCTTTATGACTGTGGAAAATATCACTTCGACAGGTTCCTAGTCTCGACACACTCGATAGAAAATGGAAGAGCACACACATTATTCAGGGAGAACCAATTCTACAACCATAATATCCGTAGCTATGACATCCAAATTCCCCCAATCTGTTATACGAATTATTACAGTTAATTTTGAAGTTGTGATTGAAATATTTTGTTAATTAACGAACCGTTTTAAATGTATTTGTTGTGGACATTTTAAGGTCAAGATTTATATAATAAAAGATATTTCTATGATATTTTCCGTTACACAGGTTTTCCTTGAAATAAACAAGTTGGTTTAGTTTGGCAAATACTATATCACAACGTATGGGTTTGTTTCTTTTTTATCTCTGATAGAGTCGATCATAAAGGAAATGGTCACAAAAACATACAACTGAGAGCCTTTAGTCAAAGTTAAGTGAAACAAATCAAATGATTATTTGGGCATTATGGGAGAACTTCAGAGAGAGAGGAGGAAAATCTTTAATAAGTTTCTCTCGGTAAGTCAGGTTCCCAGGTAAACTGTTAACCAAGAAATGCAAATAAATAAAAATGAAGATGGTTAAAGAAATTTTTTTTAATATTCAAAGTTAAACTTTAAACAGAAATAATACTTCATCCATACTTTCTCCCATTATCATAACGTATTCTTTTAGCACAATGGAACCAACTGATTTTAAACCAACATGATGTTCAACTTCCTTTTAAACCCTTTTAAATAATTTTCCTATATAGAGGAGTGGCTGACCAGACCACCCTGTTTTTCTTTTCTTATGTCTCAGAGTTTCTTCCTTTTTCTGTCATAAAAATTGTTAACAACTATAAAAAGATAAATCTGATTCAACATGTTGCTTTCTGTAGGTTATTACAAAAGAAAAAAAAAAGATTTCACCTTTAAAATAAATGGAACACACGGACTTCGATTACTTAATAGTAAAAAAGAAAGAAAAAGTAATACACTGTTAAGTATTAATACACAAAACTTTATCGTTTAATTTTAGATTATAAAAGTGTTTATAAACCCAACTGAACAGGAATAAAAGAGAATATATTCCATTACTTCGTATTTTAAACTGTATATATATTTTAGAAGCAACTTCCGGTTCCTATAATCTCTTCTAACAGCTCCTTCCCCATAAAAAAGGCTTGTCTTACGATGTTTTAAAAATTCCCGTTTTAGTAATGAGCTTCTGCCACTTTAATTTCTTTTGCACATTATTGCTGCGCTCATATACTGTCCAGAACCATTTAAAAATCGACAAATGGGCGTTAATTCCCCAGATCACCTTGTTAACCATGAGGACTTATCTCTGTCTATAAATTATGAAATCGTACATCAATTATTCTTTAATGACGAGGAAGATATTTGTAAAGACTTACCTTGTTTTGTGAATAACTAAAAGTGAGAGAAATTGAATCTATATTGACTGATGTTCTAAACTAAAACCAAATTAAGTTGTACCAAAATTTGAAAATTAATCTAGAAAAAAAAAGAGGAAAGAAAACTCCGCGTATACATTTCAATATTCAAATTTAACATGGTAGCAATTTTGGTTTTTAAAATTCTGTGGGAAAAACCCAAGAGGCAAACCAGGGGCGCTTAGAAACTGTTGTTTCTCTTTAGCCCCACACGCATTCATAGGTTAGGCCTGTCTTGAAGGATAGGGGAGTACCTTGTTTTATGTCTGGGAAAACTGAGAAATCAAAAAGGCTGTGGAGAAGGACAGCTGGGCCATTTCAATGGGGGTGAATTCAGTCTTGAGATAGGGTTTTCAGATGAAGAAACTTGTGGAGTAGCAGAGAGATCCAACCTGCAGCCCGTCACGTTTTATCACAGGATGCATTGAGTTAAGCAGATAGAGAGGTGAGAGAGGAAAGAAGAAAAAAAGAGCGGGTAGAGGGGAAGGAGGAAGAAGAAGTAACAGAGATAAAGACAGGAAGAACTAAGTGAAAAATAAATAATTACAAAACAAAAAACATTCACTCGAAAAAAGAATAGAGAGAGAAACGGAACAAAAAACAAAAAAGTTATAGAGAAAGGAACCTTTTCAGGGCCTAGATACCGGGATCTATAAATCCAATGACTAGAAACCAGAGTGCCTGGAAAAAAACCACTTTTACTGAGCGGGTGCCAAAAAATCTACCTACCCAATGCCCAACCTGAAATGTAAAGCATTATAAACGTATGCATAAGATAGTACTAATCAGTGTGATTAATGATCCAGTTTAGTGGTGATGTGCACTTGGCCCAGGGTTGTGGTGTAGTATCACATTTCTCTAACACCATTACTTTAAATTCAGGCTAACCATCCATGATTTTAAAACATAATAAAGAAAAACCATTTTAACTCGCATGTTTGTCAAGTGAGAGGAGTAACTTGCTCTAACCCCTGTAAAACACTTCCTTAACAATATAAACAAGTCAAACCATAAAACCGACTTTATAAAAGTACAGAAGTAAAGCAATAAAACCCTTTACTATGGGTGATCTACCATTTTTAAGAGGGGGAAGCAAACAACAATACAATATAAAAACAACTCCGTAAACAAAGATGAATATATTAAAACAGATATATTTAATGATTAAATAAACTTATTAAATAAATGTGTAAAATGTAATACAGTTTACTTGTAAGAGAAAATTACATACCACCACTGTTTGCTGGTTTTAAAGAAACAAATGCATATTAATTAAACAAATAAATTCATAATTGTGAACTAGTCGTTGGGCATGAAAGTTGATTATATAAATAATGCTTAGATCACTTTTACATTTGTGGTATTTCATCGGCCTGATGAATTCAAAGCCTTGTCGGCCCTGGATATGAAAGTTGTACTGTTGTTTATATGTTATAGAACATTCTTCTTTGATTTCATTCATAGGATTTTAGAATTAATTATGCGATTTTCTATCGTTTACACTGTGATTGCTCGATTTGCTTCAGGAATAAAAAGACTGGCTTGTTGATTCGCCGAGTTCTTGTAAATGATGATAAAGTTAATTAAAAATAAAAAACTTATCATAAATATAAATAAAAAATCGCTGTCAGAATTAAAAAGGAATAAATAATTAAGTTATGCCTTAAATATCTAATTTGTAAATGACTGAAATAAAATTGTTGATAAGTACAATTAACTTGCTAAATCTGATTCACACCAAAACAGTCGTTGTTGTTGAAGACTGGATAATGCGAATATAATGGTTGATATGTGACAACTTTTATTTTAGTTTTCACACATGAATTTTTAGAACTGAGGTGTTGGTGTTATATGTTAGGTCACTTTAATTTAATCATAATTTTAACGCTTAAAATCTTGTTATGATTTACATTTATTTAGGCCTAACATCGTAGTCTTAGTTTAGAAGATTGATAAAATTACTATCGCATATAAACTAGGGAGATTTAACATAAAGTCAACACTATGAGATTCTGGACAATTGGTTAATGCTGAAGTAATAAGTTCAGAATTATAAATGCTATCTTTAAAAATTACCGATAATTATTTCAGTTAATATTTCATATTTACTTTTTGGCCTAGACCTAAGTAATTTGCCATAATAATTGAGGCATCAACCTTTAGAAGTTACTGTTATAGTGTTTTTTCGCTGGCGAGTTCTTTTACGTTAGTTGGTGAAAACTTTCCAGCGTCCAGTCCACTTAAGAATAATAAATTACTTTGTTTTTTCCTTTAACGTTTCTGCAAGTTTTGACACTTGTACACTGATGTACAAAGTATCGGTCCAAATACTTCACGAAAATTCGCTGACTGACTGTTGAAAAACAACAAAAACTATATATTGTTTAAATATCTCTGCCAAATCAATTCATGAAATAGTTCTTCACACTTCACAAATACTTTGTATTTACAATCACGTTTTAATATACCAGAAAAAACAAAAACACACGAGAAAACGACAAATGGGGGTAATGAAAACAACATTGGACAGACTATTAAAAAATTGAAAGATGTTAGTTTAATCAAAATAATTACATTTCAACTAATCGTCAATGTGAAAAATGTTCTTAAACAAGTTTCGTGAAATTTGGCTTAATATCTATGCTCAATGAGCATCTTAGCTTTGCCTCTAAATTTATGTCAGTAAGCCGAGATCTGTTCTTAGATTTGAGAAAATCTAGTGTAAACAATGTTGACTCACACACCCATGTGGATCCAAACATGAAAAGTAATTTTGAAATTGCTATCTTTATATTTACAAGACTCTCTAATAGAACATTTTTGTTTACCTTTCATGTGTTCCACACTTTGTAGGGTAAACATCTCGTCTTCAAATCCACACTTATTCAAAGACAGAAAGGATATAATTTCCTTATTGAATGGCTCAGCATGGTTAAGTGCGTTAAGGCGTTAGACTTGTAACCTGTGGGTCGCAGGTTCGCATCCCCGTCGCGCCAAACATACTCGCCCTTTCATGCAGTCATAGAATAATATTGTTGCCACGATACTTGGATATACTTAGGCCAATTGACTGATACTTACGAAGTTACGAACTATCGCTTAGATCGAAAAGCTAAGAAGTACGCTTATATTAAAGATGTACATTTCGGCTACTGAAAAAGCCTACATATAGGCCTAATTATGTAATTCGATTGGTAAGAACACGAGAATCACAAGAACAAACACAATTTGTAGGCCTGTGATGCAATAAAACAATTCAACAGACCAAACTGTAGGGGGGGATGATTGTATGCACCATACCTCCCACCTAAAATGATGGGAGATGTATACCCTCCATCCCTCCCAGGATCTACGCGGCTGCTGATCTTTTTCAGCGCGACTGTCCCATTCACAGCTGAAACAACAATACGTTGTATAGTCGAGCTGCAGTCCCAGTATCAGAGCAACGACTTTCAGATCTCCACAGATATTTCAGTTGTACTTGCTTATCTGGGTATGCTTCAGCAACATTTCCATGTTCTCGTAGGTTTCTTTCATGTGTGCTGCATATTCAACAGATATTGAAGGGTTAACGTTGTCATTGTGTAACAGAATAGCTTTAATGAATCGATAAAGAGACACCACTCTTGTGGGTCATGGTCACAACCAAAGTAGAGAACAATCCTTCGATCTCAACAAAGAAACAGAGACTGTCAACTTGTGCAAAGAATTTGGTTATATCATCTTGGCGGCTTCGAAAAACAAAAATTTTCGCACCTGGTAACAGTAAACACCATTCCTGCAGTCTCGAACCTAGCAATTTCGCTTTTGCTTTTTACAGACCCAAATATCTGGCCAAATCGTTTAATTCTGAATGTGTTATAAGATGTGGATCGCCTGAGGAGCACAGCTCTCATACAGACAGCACAACAAATGTGAGGCACCCATTCCTGGTCTTATTCACCAATTTTACAGCCGAAGTACAGATGATATTCTTTCTTCACAAGAGCGGACACTGAGCGTCTCTAATGAACAAGCGTATACTTGCCACATATATAGCAGAATGTATCGCGGCTGTTACGACATTGACGAGACATACTGACCGACACCAATAGTCCTGTAAAACGTCTATAACATTTAACTTACTTGTTACAGTGCTACTGAGGCAATGATATATTTTGAAACAATACGTACACACTATAAGGTCTACATTAATCCAATGAGTAGCATCTGTGTTTGCAAGCCACTTTTATAGCCTGCTGAGATAGTGTCAAGATGGCTCCGGCCTGCCCAGGCATGCCTGGGCTGCATACTTCCACAGAACAGCTTCCAACCAGGCCCGATTTCATGCCTGGACATGCCCAGACTGCACAAAACATTGTTCATAGATCTCTTACAGAAACAAAACTTTTGAACACAAATATAAGAAAAGCATGACAAAACTGAAGATTTCGATGAAACGATACGTGATGGGCAAATTTCGATGTGATTTTCGTGATCAGTGGCCAAAAATCTATAAGGCACACCCAACCGTGTTCAAGAAGCAAAAACTTTGTTGTGCAGCGTAATTTGTAAAAGAGAAATACCTTTAACATTTTTTGAACACATAGAAGTAATTTTGTGTATGTAAATCCGAGGAACTTCGCTTGTTAAAACACGATTTTGTTACCATATAAAGAAAAAACAACAAACAACATTAAACCACATGGTGTATATTTCCTGCCAAATTATATTGTACAAAAAATAATTATCAGTTAGAACTATTATTAGTCGTGACTACATATACGATAGAAATATCACATATAATATTAGAGGCTGCAAGAATTTTATCTTGTGACGATCTATCGTCACATTAAAAACTGAAATACTTTCGTCTTCTGATAATCTCCCCCCACATTAAAGAGAGCAAAATTTCGGTCTTGTGACAATCTCTTTTGTCAAAACGTGAAAATACAATTAAACAATTCTAAATGCTCTTTTCAGTCTTTATTTGTTTGTTTTTCAAATTTCACACAAAGCTACATAAGGGTTATCTTTGTTAGCAGTCCCTAATTTAGCAGTGTGAGACTAGATGGAAAACAGCTAGTCAACACCATCCACCGCCAACTTTTGGGTTTCTCTTTTACCAATAAATAATATAAATTGATCGAAACATTATAACGCCCCCACAGTTAAAAGGGCTAACATGTTTGGTGTGACGGGGTTTCGAATACGCGACCATCAGAGTCGAGTGCCCTTACCACTTAGCCATGCCAGGTCTTCAGTTTTTGTAAAGTAGTGTTTAATTATAATTTTGTAGGCTAACTTATTTGTGGATGTAAATATACTAAATATAGTAAGGTTTCGGTGAAAAGGGTTTGTGGTAAACATAGAAGAAGAGGCTTAATTTTGATCAGGAGAACAAGCAAGTTTTAAAAGGGCGTCTCCAATGTGTGGATCCAAAGTAAAAGAGTAAAACGGTCTTAAGAAACGCAGGTGATCTGGATCCAACGACAAATGTAAAATAACATTTGCACCTGTAGGTAGAAGAGAAATGTATTTTCATATAAAACTGTTAATTATACATAGCAAGAAAATCTCTTGTATTTGATGAGATTGAAAAACAAAGGAATATGAATCCGTTTGGTTCTGGATCTTCTAGAAAAAGATCTGGATTTTGATAACTAGGTCGCCGGATGCAGCGATAACGGATTTTGTGCGATTGAACAGTTGAAACAGGTAATGGCTAACCGTTGTCCTTGTATACTAGGTGGATTTTGAAGAGCATGAAGGAAGAAGTGATGTACTTTGGACATGAAAGAGTTAGCATGAAGCCTTTTGCAATGTAAACTACTATAAGGGGCAATTGTCAAGACGCTCGGTAGAGAGATCGATAATGACAGGACGTGGTGACATATATTGTTACGACTTGGTAAAATTCCAGAAATGTAATAACACAGTGAAATCAACCATTAGTACAACACTGACGAGAGTAAAGGGCTTTTTTAATTATATTTTTAAAGTGCTAATTATTCTTAGACTGTGCAAAAATACAGGGTGTTCGGAAAGTCACTGTGTAGTTTTGTAATCATATACATGTATAAGTACCCTGTGACTTTCTAACCACCCTATACAATCGCTATGGCATGCGTTAAGAAAAAAACGTAATTAGTCGCATGAAAATTACTTCTCCAATATAAAACCCAGCGGTGGCTCAGCGTTAGGTCTAGGGATTTAAAACACAAAAAATCAGGTTTGAATACTTACAATAGAAGAGAACGAATTGCCAATTGTATAATTTTTCATCTAACAACAAGAAGGCCCGGCATGGCCAGGTGGGTTTTGGCGTTCGACTCGTAATCTGAAAGTCGTGGGTTGGAATCCCCGTCGCACCAAGCATGTTCGCTCCTTCAGCTGTGGGACCGTTATAATGTGACGGTCAATCCCACTACCCGTTGGTAAAAGGGTAGCCCAAGAGTTGGCGGTTGGTGGTGATAACTAACTCCATTCCCTGTAGTCTTTCACTGCTAAATTAGGGACGGCTAACGCAAATAGCCCTTGCGTAGCTTTGCGCGAAATTCAAACAACGGAAAGCAAACAAAATTTAAGCATTTAAATAAACAGCATTTTTAATATATTAAAGTTGATTCATTGGAGAAACATCCAAGTAATAAACACAAAATTTTATAGTTTAACTCCAACAATTATAATGTAAGGTTTTGAATGATAAACTAACAAACTTTTAAGCGATAAACACTGC
Source organism: Carcinoscorpius rotundicauda (assembly GCA_011833715.1). NCBI lineage: Eukaryota > Metazoa > Arthropoda > Merostomata > Xiphosura > Limulidae > Carcinoscorpius > Carcinoscorpius rotundicauda. The sequence goes on from CM022395.1 coordinate 59,563,772, forward strand.
TGCCGGGAAGAAACAAAATTAATTTATAAGCTATGTATTCTCATACATACGTTTAGGAACATTTTCGTTATTCTAAAGAAGGGCGGAGAGTTACGAACCTTAACCAAGCAGTAGGTGTAAGCCTCCATAACAAAACGAGAAAATTTTGGACATAGACAAACTATTTCGTAGATAAAGTTGGCTTGGTTAAATCTTAACGTGACGCCCTCATAACAGAATAGTCAAAGTGAAAAATAATATTTGTACCCGACCTTAAAATAAGAATTAATAATTATTAGCTGCAGCAAGTAAACCCATTAATTACGCTATCTTTAATCTGTGTCAACCTGTTCTGCTTGGAGTACATTTCGTAGTCACTTCTGTATCATTAGCATTCCAAGCAGTATGTTGGTAAGGCATCGTCCCCCAAGAACAAAACGAAGGTTAGACTAGTATCGCATTGCAGATGAACTTAAAATTCAATTATCTGATAACTTGTATTACAGAGCATCGTGTGTTCATTTTCTTTATGATTATCAAGTAGCGAAAAGCTTGAACGTCGATCCTCAGGACAACGAACTCAACCACGCCATCTCACAGATACTATTAGTAGCATTTGATATTTGAAAAAAAAATCATTTAGCTTCATGAGTTTAATTTTCATATTTCAAAGTAATTTGTTAAGACTTGGCTTTATCGTTAAGATTCAATGTTCGTTGCATAATCGTTTCAAAACCTAAATTGAACCGTAAAAAAAAAAAAACTTTGAAGAGTAAGCTGGAACTGAATTTGATCTAGACTTGAATTCTACAGCTAGTAAAATATCGGACAAGACACCATACAGTGAGAGGAAAAGAACGTTGAATACTGATCAAAGAATATCTGAAGACGTTGTCGTTTAATCTCAGAACTACACTATTTGAGCTCTGTTTACCAGGAGGAATCGAATCTCGTGTCTTAGCGTTTCATTTTTGTAAATGCAACGCTGATCCGCTGGGATTAAGAAGAAAGTAAATTAAAAGGTACTTTGAAAAAACAAAAACAAAAAATACTCAGAGCAAAGCAAGGTTAAGAAAACAGAAAGATCACATGCCATACATTGTGAATTTCCTATTACTTTACGTCATCCCAAAACATGTCTTCTCTGACATTTTTTTACTAATTTTCTATCGAAATTAAAATAGCTAAATAACTTAGTTAATCTTCAAACCATTCAGTTTCTTTTAGGAAAACTGGATAGGTTCCAACCGTTTCTGTTTATAAGATTATTTGTTTCCATGATATGTAAATAAGTTTGTAATTGAGAACATTAGAAATGGGCTCATGCATTATTTACAATCCGAGTTCCCACTTTCAATGGCCAACTGAACTAATAAGTCGGAAAAATGAAGGACAGATACTGCCAGTGATTAAAAATGATCTTAAGCCTCACACCTGTCCCGTACTTTCTGTTACGATATTTATAATACGTAAACTGTTGAGTGTTCAAATTACTCCCCATGAAATTGTAATATATGTCTGTAGTAAACTAACTTTTCCTCCTGGTTTATTATCCACTAATTCGCTTTCAAAGTAGTAACGTTTTTTTTCACTGTGCTTAGGGCATACAAATAAGTTATACTTCATTTTCAAAGCCGTGAATAAAAGCTTTGTACGATCTCTAACACTAATGATGGAGTAAGACAGAACACAGTTATGCCGTGGTTTTCCCATTATTTTATTGTGACCCGAGGCTCTGGCCTTGAATGTGAGGTCAGTCAGCTGTCGAGAATTGTTTCAACTAAGTTAATGAAAATTGTTCAGCTTCGAAGGAACCCTTAGGCATAAGGGAATTAAGACGTCATTTAACTAGGGGAGATTTCTACAACCTTGGTGTGACTGAACACAAACATGTCAGGGGACGTTGTTTTAAAGATTTCAACTTACTAGTGAGTGGTATAAGAGGTAAGGAAGTTAGAGGAACATATTTGACAAGTTCTCTGCATTAAAAGCGTTATTTGCTCTCATGCATCTTAATAGTTGAGAAAATAGTGCATAAAAACTAGTTACTTACTATTAACGTGGTAAGGAGCTATTTTAAACAAACGTTAGTCTTACCACTTTGATATAAATCTCATCTTTTGATCACAAACTATTATCCAATCGTTATAAAACTGCTGGGTGTTCGGAAAGTCATTGTGCACTTATATATTTATTAACAGACAAAACTGCAGTGACTTTCCAAAAACCCTGTAGTTTACAGCCAAAATGACCGATTTCTATCATAACTTTGATTTTTGATCTCTTCATACTATTCACAAGGCCCGGCATAACCAAGCGTGTTAAAGCGTTCGACTCGTAATTCGAGCTTCGCGGGTTCGAATCCCAGTCGCACCAAACGTGCTTGCCCTTTCACCCGTGGGGGCGTAATAATGTGATAGTCAATTCCACTGTTCGTTGGTAAAAGAGTAGCCCAAGAGTTGGAGGCGGGTGGTGATGACTAGCTGCCTTCCATCTAGTCTTACACTACTGAATGAGGGACGGGTTGCGCAGATAACCTTCGAGTAGTTTTGCGCGAAATTCAAAACAAACAAGCCTATTCACAAAGTTTGTAAACGACGCTGAATATCTTCTTGTGTGAGAAACATCAACACTTAGTCATTTTTATGCTGACAGAAAATAAAGCGAAATTTTTGTATGTTGGCAAAAAATATATTGAATTTTACAGGCATTTTAAACAGACTTGTTATACCTGATGTAAGTAAATGCACCTTCTTGTCGTATGTTTACTGTCACAATTATATTTCGCCAATTGCTCTATCCAAAATACAAAGGATAATTGGAATTTAAGTATCTAGAACTAAAATTTGTCTTGTAAGTGCAAGATCGTGTAGTTATTTTGCATTTTTATCAGCAAACTGTAAAATAAATATATTTTGCATTTCCTAAAGTAATTTTGTTTGTTTGTTTCACACAAAGTAACTTGAGGGATATCTACGCTACACACTTCCAGCTCTTGGGCTACTCTTTCACTAACGAATAGTGGAAGTTACCGTCACTTTATAACGCCCCTATAGCGAAAGGGCGTCATGTTTGGTAGGATAGAGATTCGAACATGCGACCCTTAGTGCTGGGCCACTGAAAGTAATACTTATTGACTAATTTCTGTAAATTGGTCCGATTCTCCGTTGATGGAAGGATGAGGGTGATGGTGGTGCGTATTTTAAAGGTAACTTGGAGTGCAGTTAAACACCAATTCACAAAGCAACATTAGTAATCTTCATTATATTGTTTTTACCTTTAGAATAACAAAACCAAAAATGAGTTTCAGATCTAAGATCCGGAAAGATTCAGCAAAAATTAACCACTGACAATACTTACAAACTTTAATATTGTTATTGGTTCTAGGCCTCGAGTCCAAGAACGTGTTATAAAATAAAATTTTGTAAATCAAAATAAACATTTTCTACCACCAGATGGAAGAGTAATTAACTTCTACTATCGTTTGATATTTGTTAATAATATTTTTACGAGAACGCTGTTTAGGTAAATAATATTTAATTTTTCAGTCAAAATCTCAGCTTTTGAAACCAGTGAGATGCAACGTGTAAACTTTCATCTCAAGTACAATCGTTCGTTTAACATTACTCACATTTCAGAATGATGAATGAGATATATACATCGGCTGTTTTATATATATATTTGCTATTGATGTCTGTTACTGCTGCAGAGTTCTGAATTTAGAAGCTAGTGATCCAAGTTCGAATTGATACTGTGCAACAAAATATACCTTGAACTTTAAAGAGTGACAGATGATCCTTTAGTGTGTTGTCTGGCTTTCATCGATCTGATTAGTTGTTAAAGGTTATGGTTTGTTCTTGAATTTCATCCATAGTTACTCAGTGGCAATCTGCACTAGGAAAAACAGCTAGTCGACACCTCCAACTTTTGAACTGCTCTTTTACTAACTAATATTTGAATTTACCATCACATTATAACGCTTTCACGTTTGAAAGGGCGAGCATACTCAGTAAGGGAATTTGAACTCACAACCTGCAAATCAAAAGTCGAGTGATCTGACTACCATATCATGCGATGCCTAAAGAATATATTTTGATTTTAATGTTCCCTAAGTAAGTAGAAAATCCATTTCATAATGTTTTTACAAACATTCACAGAAGTGCCATCCACAAAACCTTGACAGTTAATCTGACTAGACTGGTCTTATGGGAATTATGAAAGATCTTTGCATCAGATTCTAGTGAGGAAGAGGAACATAATGAAATGTTATGTTATAAAGTGAAAACGCACTGAGCATTTCCAAAGTTGTTAAACTGTTCTGACTCAAACCATTATTCGACAAAAGCTTGTCTGTTTGTTTATACCTGGCTTACCGTTGGATTAAGGGCTCTTTAAAAGTAGCACAGGAGATTTCCAATTTCTTTAAATAAATACCTTAACCTGAAGGTGACCTAAGAAGGTCGAAACGTTGTTCTCTACTTTATGTTAATACCATACCAACCGTCTTGAGATACATTTTTACTTCAAGTGGGTTTTTCGTCATCACATGGTATTACTTGGAAGTAGATTTTTTTAGTCGTTTAGAGGGAAATACAGAATGATCGTTTCGTAAGATATTTTATAATTGACCAAATGATTTCTCTGTTCTCAGAATTTACCTCAAATAAACATACACTGGCATAAGAATCATAATAATACAGCCCATATAGCTCTAAGTGAAGTTATATTACCGAATTTCGATACTTTAATGTGTGCTTAAACATAGGGTAACCAGCGCAGCTAGGATTTCACTGATATTGTTAGCAATGAAATTCCTATTCAAATTTACTACGTTTCGAAGAATTTTTATAACTCTGTAAGCTTTAACAATGAATTCACCGATTTCTAGAAATATATTATTCTGTACGATTCAAGAGCCACCTGGTGTCCTCATATTCCTCTGCACAATCAGAATATGCATATTTATAAATGAAATGGTTTCTTATTATTAGTTGTCATGTTCTTAAATATAAAGAAGTGTTTTATTTTTCGATAGACTTGAGTAAAAATCAAATTTCTATCTTGATATTCTTTGTCCTATTTGAAACCAACTTCTGTCATATATACATTGTAACTGTTGCCCTAAAAATAGTAATGATATTACCACTGGTTTCTTTTTTTCATTAAAGCGGGTAATTTGGAATTTCGCTGATATTTTTGTTTATCGATAATAATTTTATAAACAAAAATATCAGTGAAATTCTAACTATATTATATTTCGTAATTGGTTTATACAACTTATACACTTATGACGTAGAATAAATGCTTAAAAACGTTTAAATACGATTGATAATCGTTTTAACTATATTTACGTTATATGCTTTAGAAGCGATATTATTAAAATGATCAAAATGTAATGAAAAAAAGTTGCTTTATAATAAATAACCATTACAATGTACCCTGTTTATTGTTACAGGATCTAAAATGGCAAAGTAAATACCTCTTCACATTCATCATGTAAGCTTTTTCATTGATTACTATTCCTGAAATAGTTCAACAATTGTCGAACAGAAAATAATAAACATATCATTGCACTTTATAAATAAGTAGTTTGAAGTTATTAGGGCATTATTTCAACCATTACCTACCTCATTCTTGTACGGTGAAAAACACGATAACAAATCCAAAAATTCACTAACATGAGTCATAACAGAAAAGTAATAAAGGTACATCATCAAGAGAAAGCTGATTTAAATTCAGTAAGACATTACTGTAACCTACTAGTTGTTTCGGGAAAAATTCGAAAATGAATTAGCCTTTGCAGGTGGAAGCGTAGATCCTATCAGCTTGATCATAAGTTGTTTGATTAAATATAAAACATGATTCCTTAGCAGTAGAAAAACATGAACTTAGAAAACACGTGCTTAGAAAATCTATTTACATTTTATTTGAAAGAAGAAAAACAACGCAAAAACATTTACTGAAATTGATTGGTCTTTTGTATGTGTTTTCTCACAACAAAGCCACGTTGGGCTATCTGCTGAGTCCACCAAGCGGGAACGAATCGCTGATTTTAGCGTTGTAAATCCGTAGACTTACCACTGAGCCAGGGTGAGAGTGGGTTTTCGGAACAGGACATTAGTATATTATACTATGTTATATTATAGTTTGTTTTTTTAAAAACATTTTCCTTAAACATACATAGTTTGAAAGGTCAAAGAAGTCTTGAGCACTAAGTTTATTATTTGTAAGTTTTCGTAGAAATTGAACTAAAGCATTATTGCTAATGTCAATATTTGAAACAAGGAACATCGGATATATGAGTTACACTCAAACCATACTTCATTGCAGTATGGAAGTTATCCACTGTAATTTCTTTTTTACAAGTCTTTCAATTATACATACATATCCAACTGCAGCAAATTTCTTTGCAGTTTTCTTCCCACTTAAGTATTAGATCTTTATTTTTACATATTCCCTGCTATTGATTTTATAATTGTTGACGATATCAATGTATATTCTTTGTTTAAATTATCACTTTAACCTGGTTTTGCTGTGACAAAATCAATACGTTTTCCAAGGCCAGTTATGGCTCTTTATTCTCTTTTAAGATATATTAAAAGATTTCTCTCTCGAATTATCGTTACAAAAATAAATTCATGCAAATATTGTTGGTGTAGATTTTCACTCTACATTTTTTATTAGAAATAAACAAACTTCTTAACAGAACTTCGAAAGAAGACAAACGTGTTTAAAATTTTAGACGTATTGGAAAAACGTTCGAAGGTTTACCCAAATACTTCTTAATTTTAAAACGAGAATGATTAAAAACGTCATCACCAGTTTGTTTATAAAAGATTTTTCGTGCTACTTAGGCGATGACAGTTTAATTTACTTTATCGATTAATTCCAAACAGTATTAACTTGGTTAATTTCCATTCAATAAGATTTTCAAATAGAGAAAATTAATTTTAAAACAGAGTTTTCAAAGGCTATAAGCTTTGTTCCTTTCAGAGGAATTAGTTAATGAACTTTTAACAACATACACATTTCCAAATCTGAATTTGCGTTCCTTTATACGAAACTAAATTGTGTGTGAAGAAACTAGCCTACACTGTTTAAGAAGTTCTATATTAAAATTATCGGTAAAAAAATATAATTTTCCAAAAATTTGCAATGTCAACATGGGCAGTTTAAATGAGGATGAAAAGCAGTCTTGTTCTGGCCATCGTATAGTTAATATTTTCTAAATTTTACGTAGAAAAAGACGATTGCTGTTTTTCAACACTTAAACGTATGTTTGCATTTGGTTTTCATGATTCCTCACTATGCTTCAAACGTCAGTTAGCTAGTTATAAGTACTTTGTTAGACGGAAAATTAAAAAGTAAACATTTCACTTACTAAAATGACAGTAAGCTGTGTTTGATACTTTAGACTGAACAGTCAGGTCAGAGACCATAAAGTTCAGGCATAGCTATTATTAATAGAAGGCAACCAGTTAGCAATACCTACCATATGTGTGGTCATTCTTAACAGTAACAGATATTAAGTTTCACAACTATAGCATGGAGCAACTACAGCATTCAGCATAAGACCTTACGACCCTTACGTTAACTTCTCGTCAACGCCTTGCTTTTGTTAAGTGAAGAAAGTTTATTTACATTGATGTACAATAGCATTTGTATTTTTTATCTTATATGTGTCTTCTGCTTTTTCAGTGTCTAGGAACATCTTGACTATCTTCTTCGCACGACTGTTTTCCATAACCAACATACAGTGTACGTGGATTTTGTAGTTTTTAGCGCACTTTTACACAACCAAAAATCTTTCATTGTTCTTATACTTCACTGTTGAGAAATATAACCACAATGTCCTTAATGTAAGTATAATAAGGTGAATGTAAATTGCCTACAGACAATCTGGTGATCAAATATGCTTTTAAAAGCATTAATTTCTAGCGTAGAACCATAATCTATTTTGTAAAATCACTTTTTCACGTACTCAAGTAAATTAAACAATAAAGTTATTAATTCTTAATGGCAAAATTAATTTATCGTAACTTACTATATAAGTAACAGGTAAGTAATTATTTTTACATTGATTTTCTAGTTCATAGCAAAAAGGAAAGTTATCATGTAAACATATGGCAGTCTTATCGCAAGTTACAGCAGAAATATTGTTCCCAGAATACTTAGAACATAAATCAACACCCCTAAAGTGATATGAGTTTTAGGGAAATATATACAATTCTAAAGTTACTTTTCTAGAATATAGCTTTTTCATGGCTTTTAGTTTCTTTATATTTTTAAATTTCATGCTTTTAGGAATTAAACGTTGGTAATATATGTAGTATGCCAGTTAACACTTAAAGGAATCAGAAGTTATTATATTAGGATCTTTAATCCATTATATTTAACCCATAATTCTCACTTATATCAGGTCATCCCTTAAGTAATGTCCGACTTTAAGTTGAGAAAAAGAAAAAGGGTTTCAAACGTTTTTAATGTTGTTTAATCAATAATGTATGCTCCATTATTATTAATTACTTCCTGCCAAAGATTCACAAGCTTCTGGATGACACTTCTAAAAATTCGTGGGGTTTGGAGGAAAATAATGTAGAGAGGATAGTGTTAACATCTTCATATGTTCCTAGTTCCATTAAGACAATTCTGCAAACTTCTGAATAGATGATAATAAGTTGGGACAAGGTTTGAAGAATAAGGAGGATGTGAATGTGTTTCCCAGTCTAGCTCTTTAATCTTTGCATTTGCATTCGTGCATTATCCTGGTGTAACACAACATCTTTACGATTAATCAAAACAGTCTTCTTTTCTTTCAGTGTAACATTCAAGCGCTCTAATTGTTGAAAATAGAAGTCTGACGTAATCGTTACATAGAGTGGCAGCAACTCAAAGTGGATCACAGCAACAATATCCCACCAAACACTTAACAAGATTTTCCTAGCGTGAGGTCCATTTTGGGCTGTGCTTTAGTCAGTTTACCTGCACTGAACCATTGTCTGCGGTGCTTAACATTCTTATGCAATATCCATTTTTTATCTCTCATCACTAACCTGTCCATAAAAGGTGAGTTACATTCACGAGAATGCAGAGAAGTGCAAATGTCCACTCTTGCTTTAAGGTTGGCTTCTTTCAAATCACGGGGTACCCGTTTTCCAATTTTTTACACCTTTCCAAGCTGTTGCAGTTAATGGTGAATTGTTCAACTGGTTGAATTAAGCTTCTGTGCTAGTTCTTCAACTGTTACAGCACAATCTTCATCAAGTGCGGCCAGTGGCAAGTCATCATTAAACTCAACAGGACAACCTGAATGTGGCGCATCACTTAAGCTCTAGTCACCTGAACTGAACTTGTGAAACCACCTTCGACATTTTCTTTCACTGGAAGATCCCGCACCATAAACACCTTGAATGTTTCATGTAGAGTCTGCTGCACTATTGCCCTTTTTAAACTCATAAAGCATTATATGTCTACTGTGCTCACCAAACACATCCATCTTCATAAGGGTTTATTTAATTAATGATTTGAAAAAGTGTGGTTGGGTTAGTGTTTTTTATTTGTCTGAACATTTTTATACACACTCTACTACATATTTTAGTCATTAAAGCCTTCTACAAAGACAGAAATGATTATGCACTTTCTGTGTTAAATTTTCAGACAATACTTATGGGATGACCTGATAGTAACGTACTTTCGTTCATTGTATGTTAGAATATTTAGCCTATTTTATTTCACCAATGTTCCTCACTTATAATAATGTATTTTCATGTATTGTATATCAAGGTGTTTAATCTACTCTATGTAACCCATCATTCTCACTTATAATAATGTATTTTCAGGTGTTATATATGAGGTTCTTTAGCCTACTCTATTTAACCCATTTTTCTTACTTTCAATGATGTAATTTCGTACGTTATATATATTCGGATGTTTAGCTTGCTCATATCTGGTAAGGCTTAATGCTTAGAGTATTTGACATGCAATCTACGAGTAGCAGTTTCGAAACCTATCACTGGTCATACTCTCCATTTCTGTCGTGGAAACGTTCTAATGTAACAGTCGATTCTACTTTTTGTTTAAAAGTTGGCGATGGGTAGTATTAAACAGGTGCCTTTCTTTACATTTCTGGGGATACATTTTCTTTAAGAATAAGATAACACTATGATTAATATATAGCAGTATTTGCGTGTACTGCAATACTGCAATGTCTGGCCATGTGACACATAAGCTAGGATTTGGATGTAATGGAAGAATCATCGAAAATAAAAGACTTCAAATAAGAAACTTAGTTTTCTATAAACCTGATAGGTTCGACAGTACAAGGGATTTAATATCATTTTAATATCCGTCTTTGTTTCAGTGTAATGTATATTTAGGAATGTATGTAACTTGTAGTGTTAAATGTGCATTGCACAAATCCCGCCTGATCTCTAAATTTGTGCAATATTCTCAAGAGTAAGAATCAACGATATATGTATTACTAAACCGCTAGCATATCTGAGAATATTGTTCAGCCAACTCAACTTTCTAAAGCTTCGCTTAAAATTTATAAATCGATATGCCCAGAGATAATAATAGAATATTGTTAATCAGCTACAGTCAGCACAGAAACTATAATTGTGATTAACGCTTATGAATCGAAAAATTCCAAATTTGACAAGGAACGTTTATAGATTTCTTTTTAATCAACCTTCTAAATTCGAATTCAAATTTCCGGTTGTTTGAAACTCATAGTAACGAACGTAACACATTAAATCGGAGATATATCCGGGATAAATTATAATACGTAAGAACAGAAAATATTGGAGGTAAATTAAATTACTATACATAATCCTTCCATAGTAGGATAAGTTACTTATGTGTAAGTTCCATTTAACCTTTACCTCTTGGTGTGTAAAACTCACAAAAATTGGTAAATAACGTTTGAAAACTACGAAAAATCAAGAAATTCGATACCACAATTTGAACAAATGTTTATTAAAGAGGTAAAATGTACATTGAAAATTATGTAATGTAGTTGTTGTTTTAAATTAAGCACAAAGCTACACAATGGGCTATCTGTGCTCTGCCCACCACGGGTATCGAAACCCGGATTTTAGCGTGTAAGTCCGCAGACATACCGCTGAGCCACTGGGGGGCGATTTTGTAATGTAAAGAAAACATATATAAAATTCGTATAAAGGTTTCATTAGATTCTAATTGAGTTACGAACTGTAACTGTCTGTCCTTAGATCATTGTAAGTACGTCGAAAATAAAATTCAGTTTAAGCTTTTGTTTCAGAGCTAACGAACTCCTTGTTAATTTAAGTTCATCACAAGGAGATGATAAACTTTGTATGTGCACGAGAAGCACGTTATTACAGAGCCACACCATAGCCTTTCACGTACATTCTGAAGTAAAACACCCCATACTTTGTTCCTTGTTTATAATGTTGTTTTACTAAGTTATATACATTTACTTTAAAAAAATAAAGAATTCGAAAATAGACGCTGACTTTTAACGACACACTAACACGAACATCCAAGATTTTTACTTGTTAAAGTATCGTTACTTAGTTTTCAACTATCTCACGTCTTCTATTTAGTACTACAATTCAAGCACAATATTTTTCTGTACTTTCTGGCTGTCTTCTGTCACAACTACTGCTACGAATATTCAATATTAAACATTTTATGTTATTAGTTTTTCTATACTAAACTCACTGAGAAATATTTTTGTTTATATTTTCAAAGTAAAATAAACAAATTGAATATTAGATCTTCTCTTTTTTATGCACCTCGTTCAGGTGGGAAAAAAAATGTAAATGCAGTTTGTAATGCTGATTTCAGAAATATAAATTAAAATTTAGAGAAACAAAAATGTTTTTATATGTTTTATTTCCCTTACGAAACAAAGGAAGTACGTCACATATATAACCTATGTTTGTTGTTTTCGAATTTCGAGCAAAGCTACTCGAAGGCTATCTGCGCTAGCCGTCCCTAATTTTGCAGTGTAAGAATAGACAGAAGGCAGCTAGTCATCACCACCCACCGCCAACTCTTGGGCTACGCTTTTACCAACGAATATTGGGAATGACCGTCACATTATAACTCCCCTACGCCTGAAAGGACGAGCATGTTTTGTGCGACCGGGATTCGCACCCGTGACCCTCGGATTACGAGTCGAACGCCTTAACCCACCTGGCCATTTTAATTGATGTTTCGGAAACCATCAGCCCCCCAGTGGCTCAGCGGTATATCTGCGGACTTACACGCTAAAATCCGGGTTTAGATACCCGTGGTGGGCAGAGCACAGATAGTCCATTGTGTAGCTTTGTGCTTAATTCAAAACAATAACAACAACTACAACTGAAACCATCATTAAAACTGTGTTAATTGTTTCTTCTATTTAAAGGCAATGCAGGAAACACAAAAGATCCCAAATATTTAAACTTAAAGTTAAAAAAAGATATATATATATACTTCAGATATATTGTTTTTTCTAAACGCTGACAACTAAAAAGTTTGAAATATGATTCAAATACTTTTTAACATCCAATGAAATATGAATTATGAACCTAAAAAACAGTAAAACAGTAATTTAGGTGATCTTCATTCGAACAGCGTTCCTTTTAATCTGCGCGGCAGTACAACAATCAATCAAGTGCCACGAACATCTCCAATAATTGTGAGGAACCTCAGCATTTTCACGGCCTTAATGACTGTGGCAGTCGATAGGCCTAAAGCCCATATAACCAACTGGTAGCAACTAAAAGCGGCCTAATGATCCAATAGGGTCAATGGTTTAAACATACTTTTCCCCCACTTTAAAAAAATACACACAAATAATTGGTAGCGCATATCCGCACATTGTTGTTTTCATGATGGTGCAGACGGAAAATTTCATTCTCCACATGGATAAAAAAAAAACTTTAAAAAGCATTGCTTTTGGGCTGCCGATAAGCTATACTACTTGAAAAAAAATGTCACATTCCAAAAGGTTCTCGCGTTTAGAAAGACAACTGTGGTTATATTTGACAGGACGATTCGACGATATATATGACAACCAGAATCTTGATATCTGAAGTTTTATTAAAAAATGTTCTTAATTATCACAAGTATTAAAATAAAACACATACAGATTATTACGTCAAAGTTTTTCAACCACACTGCTTCTTCTTAAGTCCTTGAAGTACAGACAATACGAGCACAATAGCTTCTGCTTGGATTATACTGTGTAGTTTTGCTAGGATTACACTGTGTATTTTGTACTTGGACATCATGCACATTTCATAACAAAGAGTAAATAATTTTCGTTAATTTAAAAATGTCTCTATTTTTATCCTTAATGTGGTATTAAAGAACATCTTAAAGTGTATACTGTAATAAAATCGTTATTTATAAGAAAACTGAAACTGCATGGTTTATTTTATTCTTTTACTGGCATACAATATATTTATAGCAACTGGACTGATGTATATCGTCTTTTGTGTTTTGTCTTGAATCACAACAGAAGTAAAATATTGGTGTTAGTATACATTACTGAGTTTCATTCTTCTCACTAACGAGTCGTAAGCTCCATACGTTGGTCTATTTAGTCTCACAATACGTTTTATAATCAGTACCTTTTATGTAGTAACAAAAAAACAAACACAAACCAAACTGTAGCCGTTTAGATATTATTTGCCTTTTATTATAAAGTCAGTTTGTTTTATTTTATTTATTTATTTATTATTTATATTAAAGAGGTTTTACATGCAACAAAGCTCGTCCAAACTAGATAAACAATAATCCTATATACCAGTCAATATACATCATATCCTAAACCAGCATCTTCATATCGCTTACATAATACAAATCTCACGGTGTAAATAATGTGGAATCGTAAGCCACCAATTTTCTGTATCAAATCTTCTTTTATTTGTTAGAGTTTTAGAAATTTCTCCTTTTGCCCAACTGGTATCTAATTCAACTCCTGGAATTCTTCAGTTGATGAAGTAGTGTTTTCAACACGTTACCTCGTGATGCTTATTATGCCAAAACCACGATCCATACTCCAAGTTGTACAAGTTAAACTATGTTACTTAGTGCTTCTGCAATGGTGAAACCAGGTCCTGCACTTCACGTTCTAGGCTCGAGTTTATTACCTATCGACTTCTCTAATGCTAAAACCAGGTCCTGCATTTTGTGTTGTGCTCGAGTTTGTTATCTAGTGCTTTTGCAACGTTGAAATCAGGTCTTACGCCTTTCTTTGTGCTGATTCGAGTTTATTATCTAGTGGCTTCTGCGATGTTTAAATCAGGTCCTGCACTTTACGTTATACTGGTTCGAGTATGTTAGCTAATAATTCATATAATGTGGTAGTCTGTTCATGATTTTGACTTGATATTGATCTAAGTTTGTTATTAGTGGCAGCTTTAATATTGAAGTCAAGTTCTAAACTTAAAGAAATAATGGTCCCACGGAAGTTATAATCAGAGGTTCACATAATGTTTCATAGCGGGTTCACAAATGAATACCAGCAAAAATGGTCGATACTCACGGAAACTGGTCATTTCTATCCAACTCGTCAACAAAAATATGTTCATATCAAACTAGTAGTCAAATGAGAAATAGATCTAAGATTTGTTCTTATTATTTATTAGATTATTATTCAGTTTATCCAACTAGCTAGCACAGTAAATTAAAAACAACTTTATAGCACAGTAAGTTAACAACTAAGTTTTGTATATTTTCAGATATCAAAATCAAATTATATGCAACCTAAACGAACTGGGGAATAAAACTCTGTTACAAGGTAAATTTCGGTTGTGATGGTATGCTCTTGCGCTTTTTAGCATCTTTAAAGTACGTATTAATTATTTTGGCCACGCATGCGTACTAGTTATGTAGACTTCTGTTTATAATGAACTGGCAGATTTCATAGTGAAGTCATGACCTAGATTTAGAGCTTTGTAAACAGTCACGACATGCTGTTTAAGGAATGCTCTGATATTTAAGAAAGGTAACGATTTAAACAAGAAATTGTTTCGTGTAAATTACTTAGAAATGTAATGTTGAAGTAGAATTTAACACGTAACGTAATGATTCTTGGTTTAATGCGTTGCCTCCTGATACCCACGACACAAACGGTCGTATTCTCAGTGCAGCAAATTAGCTTCTTAACACCAACAATGTTAAAGCCAGATCGTGAAATGGCTGTCGTTGTTGTGCTTTTCTCCAAATTACTGATTTTGTGCACTCTCAGTAGCACTTTTGTTGCTGAACCCAGATGCGACAAGCCTTGCATTTAACGTAACAGCACCAGTAATACTTACAGTGGCAACGTTCTAATTTCTCAATGGTCTCTATCCTGAAGCCCCGCCCACAACACATGGAATCACAGCCGAACGTTTCACTTGAGCTTTCGTTACATAACCTGTCAATAGAAAAACCCACATACACCATGTAGCTTCAATGTTGGAATAACTCATTCGTTTAGCCAATCGCGTGTTTGGGTTACGCTTATTTACACCTTCTGTCCCAAGCATCAGAACATAAGAAACAACATACAATGTTATAGGGTCAGTCTCGTATAAAATGTGCTCAAAATTTAAAAACAAATTTTAAAAATATTTAATCTTACGACATGCTGATAGAAATAAATGAAGATTTACTGTCATATCGACTAGCAACTGTTGAAGTATTGATTAGATATAAAATAAAAATACAAAATGGTTGCCAACATTTACAAATTAAAAGGAACATCAACTATTGACTCCGGGCAGTATCAAACTTGCTTTCTCAAGCAGTTCCTTTCAGAATAGAGTAAAAGTAAAAACATATTTAAATTAACAAGTTGAAAATATCCACAGAATGGTTAACGTGTTTGAAACTTTTAATTTTTTCACATAATTCTTCTCATTTAGGATTTCAAAAATAGAATGCAAATTATATTACTCTCAACAACACACTCACATAAGTTATATATTCATTAAAAAGAAAAAAGTCCATTCGTGAATCAGATATAAATTTATGGACTTACAGGACTGAAAGGATCCACATGGCCAGATGGTTAAGTCGCCCGACTCGTAATCTGAGGGTTGTAGGTTCGAATCCCTCTCACACCAAACATGCTCGCTATTTCAACCGTGGGATCGTCATAATATGACGGTCAATCCCACTATTCATTGGTACAATAGTAACCCAAAAGTTTGCTGGATGGTGATGACTAGCTGCCTTTCCTTTAGCCTTACACCCTGAAATTAGGGACAGCGAGCGCAGATAGCCCTCGCGTAACTTTGCGCAAAATTCAAATCAAACCAATACAAGACTAAAATCCGGAGTTCAATTTCACGCAGATAGCGTATTGTATAGCTTTCCTCTAACACACATATTTTGCTAAAAGAAATATGTCATACAAATAAAGTGAAAAAAATAACAACATTTAAATAGTATATTTTGATTCGTATAAGTAGATTGCTGAACAGCAATGAATGTCGAAATGTTCGGAATTCTATGGACAGCTAAACTTACATTGATCGTTTTACAAGAGCTTGAAACAAATATCTGTGTAATAACCAAGTTGTTACTGATTTTATAAATCATTTTGAAATAATTTTATTAGATGGAAAATCGAAGGTTTTAAAAATGAATAGAAACAAATAACTAATAAATGATTTTAATGCCAGTCAAATATTAATTTGACACAAAGTGAACCTGTTGATCTAATATGTATCCTGTTTTTTTCTGTATAGAGACAACAACATGAAAAAGTGCTCTTATAAACTATTGGTATGTACGTCAGGTATGTATATATAACGTTGTACATACCAAGAGTTCATAATAATACATATATACGTATACGGTTCTAAAAGCTTTGATTCCTCACTCTTCAGTTCTGATCATTACTCCTTGTGTTAGCTATTGTCCATCTATGTAATATTGTAACAGGTGTTTTTATAGGAGCACCTGCATCTAATCCAAAGCTCACAATTACAACAAAAGAATGCAGTAATGACGTGTGCGCAGTTGATGTTAAAAAGAGAAAAGGGAGGGAAGAGTCGTTGATCCTATTGGTTTTAATGTAACTTAAGCCTTTTTGTTATCACGCACATCAAATGAACTTGCACCTGGATGTGCTCATTAAGCCACCCGCTGAAAGGAAACGAAGAATTTTCCTTCAGAAACGTTAAGAATGGATTCTTCTGTTCAATTTACTAATACCTGGGAATGAATACACTCATTATTTTTGACCGAACACCTTGAAGGCTGAATTAGTTGAACAGTCATGTTTTTTTCAAATTGGTGTACCTTCAACATTTGCCAGCGGCAAGCGTGTTATCTCAAAACGTGAAGGCACGACAACCTGTTCTATTGCAACCAAAGAAAATCACAAAATCACAAATTGGCTCAATGGTTAAAAAGGATGTCTTTATCGCTTAAGCTCATTCTATGCCTTGGTGTGTACGTGAACCTACGACCTTCTTTATCTGTCACATGGTACCCGTAGAAAATAATAAATTTCAAATCGTTTTCCTGTGATCGCATATCTTTCTCATACGTCGAAGTTTTCCCATGGAACTTTTCATATAGAAGAATCACGTAAATCATAGAGAAACATATACGCAATTTGTAAGGCCGAAAAGTAAAACTCTAGAGAAAATAAGCTAACAACACCTTGATGTCCAATAACATTCACAATATAATTATTTTTCTTCAAATTTCAGTATTTTCTTCAAACATTTTGCCGTCGGAGAGATCCGAGTGCAAAAATAGCCCATAAAAGTATTCTGTATAAACAACAGCTCTTTAGAAGAAACATACTGTGAGAAACAAAAACATTTACTTGGCCGATAAAAAATGAAAGTTGTTGTTTGTTATTAAGCAAAAAGCTACTGAAAGGGCTATCAGAGTTATGTCCATTACAGGTATCGAAACCCAGTTTCTAGCAGTATAAGTCCGCAAACATGCCGCTGTACCATTGGGGGAGGAGGAAGAAAAAAATAAGAAAAACAAAAATAAGAAACGCGACTTTTTTAAGGCAATATTTCTTCTAGCTCTGCCGCCCTGTGGCTCCGCGATATGTCTGCCGGAGTTACAACGCTAAAAACCGTGTTTCGATACTCGTGGTGGGCAAAGCACAGATAGCCCATTGTATAGTTCTGTGCTTAATTCAAAACAAATCTTCTAGCTCTACCTCGTGGAAGAGATGTAATTGAGAAAATAAGTTAAGCATATATTCATGCATGCATTAAAATTTATTACTTCAACGAATAGAAGTAGACATACGCTGCTGGCCAAAATCTTAAGACCAATGAACATGAAGAAAAAATATGCATTTTGCATTGTTAGACTCAACCACTTATTTGAGTAGAGCTTCGAAAGATGAAAATAAGAAAAGGAAAAATAAAAAATATTTTTAGCATTTAATAGGGAAAATATGAACATTATGAAATTAGCCTAAATAATAGCTGGTCAAAAGTTTAAGACCATACAGAAACGAAGCGTTAATCGGTAAACATGTAACGAAATTTAGTCATTTGTGTTCAGGCATTAGCGATGTCAGTATCTCCCACTGACATTTTTTGTGTTGCATTTGGGTAAAAACATGGCAAAGGCTAAAAGATTGACAGAGTTTGAACGCGGCAGAATTGTCGAGCTGCAAAAGCAAGGTATCTCTCAACGTGCCGTTGCTGCTGAGATTGGGCTGTTGCAACTTTCTTAAAAGACCCCGATGGATACGAAACGAGAATTTCAAGTGGTCGGACGAAGAAAATTTCGCCGGCGTTGAGCAGGAGGATTCGACGGTTTGTCCGTCAAGACACCAGCCGATCGTCGGACCAGATTAAGGCCCTTACGGACGGAGAATGCAGCTAAAAAACAATATGATGGCATCTACGATGGCTTTGAAAACCGTAAACGTCTTCAAAGGACATGTCTCCTTCCACACCACGAAACAGCTTGGTTAAACTTTGCTGAGAAGTACCAAACATGGGATGTAGAAGAGTGGACGAAAGTTTTGTTCTCTGATGAGAAACAAAATTAACCTGGATGGTCCGGATGGCTTCCAATGTTAGTGGCACGATAAGGATATCCCACCAGAGACATTTTCTAAACGACACAATGGAGGAGGTTCTATGATGATCTGGGGTGCTTTCTTTTTCCATGGAACAATGAAGCTTCAAGTTATACAGAGGCGTCAAACAGCAGCTGGCTACACTGGCATGTTGGAGAGAGCATCCTTATTGACTGAAGGCCCTCTCTTGTGTAGAAATCCCTGGATATTTTAGCAGGACAACTGCTTAAGTTTTTGGCTAGTAGTGTGTAATAGACATATTTGTTTACAACAAAATTTAAAGAATGCAACGACAAATCATATAATAAAGAGCAAAAATGAAAAATATATGTGTGTGTATCTTTTGTAAAGATTGGATATAATAAAATATTGTATGTTTTAGGTAATTGTAAAGCGTTTATAATAGCTTATTATCTCAAATAATTTCCCTTGTTTTAGTTTCCATACAATTTTGTTTCAAAAATTATTTTAACCGAAATGTCTATATAAAACAGTCTTAAAGACAAGAGAGTGTGTAAAACTTAGTCATAATAACACGTAACTCTAACAATGGTTTGTTTTGTTTTGAATTTCGCGCAAAGCTACACCAGGGCTATCTGCGCTGCCGTCCCTAATTTAGCAGTATAAGACTAGAGGGAAGGGAAGCAGCTAGTCATCACCACCCACCGCCAGGTCTTGAGCTCCTCTTTTACCAACGAATTGTGGGATTGACCGTTAAATTATAAAGCCCCACGGCTGAAAATACAAGCATATTTGGTGTGATGGGGATTTGAACCCGCGACCCTCGAATTATGAGTCGAGTGCCTTAACCACCTGGCCATACCGAGTTATCTAACAATTTTGTTATGTCCCTTTAATGATAGTTTTGTTTGTTTGTTGTTGGCCCTCTGCGCTCTACCAACCACGAGTATCAAAACCCAGTGCCTAGTGTTTCAAACTCTAAGAGTTACAGGTTTATGGACGAAGAGGCTTAATGAAGCAAATCTTTAGGGACGAAGAGGCAAATCTTTTGAGCTTATAGCAGGAAACTGCTAAATTTCCAGATTTGTTTATGTAACCTAAACAACGTTTCTTACATCGTTAAAATGGGGTTTAGGTGAAAAATAAAACAAAGAAAAAGAGCTGTAATTTTAATTATCCGTGCAAGAAAATACTTAATATAATTACATAATTAATAAAAGTTATATATTCGTAAATTTAATTATACTAAAGTTGTTGGTAATTAATTTGGTTCATTTTTTTAAAAAAAATATTTACGAGCCTTGCAGAATATACACAACGTATATAAACATACACATATTTGATTGTTCGTGAACATTTAATTACATACTAGAATTTCCAACTTACCGCCCTCTTGTGCCTAAAGAACCAACTTTTGGATTGGGTAGACAATAATCTGGTGACTTGGTAATAAAAATTAGATCATTCTTTCCGTACATTCCCATTTGACTATTAGCTGGAATTAGCTTCCGTCGTTTCCCTCTCCATTGACTAACAACTTCAGTTGCGATATAATACTTTCTTTTCAAGAAGTCCGAAACCTCCAAGAGTTTAGGTAATGCTCTCCAACATGTCTTAATGTTACAGGATCCAGACACACCATGACACTTACACTGTGTGATTACACTAGCACGTGCTATCTGTCAGAATATAAAGATACATTCAGCCTTACTAGTTGTAATAGCATATGCCTATATTCTAAATAATCCAGCCATATGACATGTAATAACAAGGAAAAAGGGGCAAAACCTTAAACCACTATGGACTAATAATGTTCTAATCTGATTGGAGTTGTCTCGACTTCTCTGAAACATTCCTCAGATGGAGTACATCTTTCATCACTTTGAACTAAACTAGCAGTAAAAGTGCTTTATTAAGTGGTTCGTGCACTGGCATATTGGGATCGTGAGCACATCACTAGAACGACGTTTAAATCCGAAAATTCGGTTAAAGTAAGCTTATCTCTTGAACATCAGTTAATGCAAGTACCCCTCACGTGGTTTTGCGTGAATATCAGAAAGAAAACATATTAACCGATGGCGTAGAACAAAAAACACAACAAAAATAGATATTTTTGTGTCTTAATTTTGAGTTTTTAATGGAGTGTTAATTCCTTTAAGAATTCAACCATGAATATATAAACAGATTTGTTAAACAAATTAATAATTGTCAAAGTTTCAGTTAAATTGGTTAGTTTCCGCTTACGTCACATTCAAAAAAGAAAAGAGCTTTGTTATGTGGGTTGCTATAGGTTTTCATATTGTTAACGTTCTTAGTCGAACAAATAGAAATGAACATTAGACATATAAGATACAAAACATGATTTCAGAACAAACTGGACTTAATACTGAAGAGCACGTTAGTAAAATGCATGAAATTATTAAGTCTCCCACACTACTGATATATGAATAAGCCAGTTCAGATGTTCATAAGAATCACTGTTTATGAACGAGAGTACGAACTCGTGAACGTTAATCAACAAGAGTTATTGTGTTAACCGAAGGACGTCATTTTCACGAGTGTATATATATATATACATAAAGTACACTTTAACATAACCATATCTACTAACGTAAACAAGGCTTACAAAACTTAATTCAAAACATTAAGAAGCTGACATGCTACACGGATAAAATATTTTTATCATTATATTTATTTAGTCTAAACAATAACAATGGGTATAGAAATATGCTCCAACCGTTGTAACGAGAACGGTTGCTTTGATCAAAAGTTAATAATAATAACTAATGTAAGAATTGCATAGAGTTTAATTTCCATAACGGTAAGATACATGGTAAATATTGTTAAACAAATCTCGAGAACAGTTTAACTCACATTTATGAATAAATACAATGCTTGGTTTTGGTTTCGCTTTACTTATTTGAGGGTTGAAGCCTTGTTGTTTTTTTTAATTTTGAGAAAGATATATTAATTCTAGGGTGTTTATTTTATTATCATCTTCCATATGACTTCGTCGTTTTTAATGTTCAGTTTAATGTTTACATTTGAGTAACAGTTCTCATATCTTTTTCGCAAAGTTACTGTGGCCAACAGTTTCCAAAATTGACATTAAAACTTATTATTTTTCTTACCCGCCTTCCTACTTTATTATTATGTCTGTTCATAATCGCTTCAGTTGTTTCTGTTCTATTCTTCTGCCTCCAAGGGCTGTCACAAAACGAGCGTGCAAACTTGAACCCATGACGCAGATTGTCAGCACATCCACCCCACTTGAAGGCTCCATTAGGTGGCTCACGCGGGACGCGCCCACACCCACAGGAAAGAAGTGATCCCATACTGCAAGCGCGCGCTATAGTATGGCCAACAGCAGCAGATGCCAATGAAGACACAAAGGCTTGCTCTCTGGTACCTAAAATAACATGTATTTATACACGTATATTTATAATACACAAACACACGCATATATATATATATGTATGTATATTAATTAATTAATAACTGCAAATACAAGTACTTTCAACTGTAATGACAGAACTGTTTAAACTGATTTGCTTAAAAATAAATTATTATTGTATCGTGGCGTTTAACATATGAAACAAATAACAACTTTGTAATATAAAAATAAATATAACAAAGTTTAAAACGTAAAAATGAGAAATAGGAGAGTTTCATATATCTAATTATGAGATGTAATAACAAGAAGAAGTACATGAACTACTCCTGAATACAGGACGTAAAAATAAAGAAACTACATACATCACGGACATTAATAGAGAACGTAAGTAAGAGAAAACATAAGAACTACCTGTATCATACACCTGGATATAGGCCGTGAAAAGTTTTAAATTTATAAAATATGTAAGTAAGGCACATACAACTAAAGATGTGGTGTAAGTTGTAATATAAAAGGCAATAATATAAAATATGGAGAGCGGTTTAATACATAAGAACTTTAACATACGTCAATGGAAATAATTATGTAAACTTACAAGTGATATACAGTCAACAGTTAACTAATGAAAGCTATTTGTTGAATTTACGTTATAACAGAGAACACAAATAAAGAGATAATAAACTGAATAGTGTGCTATTGGCTCATATATGACATAGAACATCACACATTTGTTTTCATGCTGGCATTCAATTATTCAATTACAATTATTAAGTATTTTTTATAAATACAGTGCCTTATTCTTCCCAATACAGCTTTGACATTTGAGTTCCTTTTAACGTCATTTATTACGTAATCCCTCACAGCGCCAATAACAGTTTTTGAAAACCAAAATATGGTGACAAGATAGCCTTCGAGAAGCTTTGAAATAATATTTCTCGCTCGATGAGTCATGATTCTGAATGAATTGCATTATGGGTCAGAATCCGTATGTACTTAACAGCAGTCAGTGTGCCAACAGTGGTGAGTAGATTCCCAACACCATTAGCTGAGACTCAAATCTTCAGAAGTACCCAAACATGATTTACTCTCGATACTGTAAATTGAGTGTTATACCTTTTTCCTCTCTGCTTTCAAGCGAATTATCACAGGTTGTTGTTTAAAAATTGTAATTTGGATTCATCTGTACAGCTCACATGTCACCATTTCTGCTGGTTAATAAAATAACATTGGAAGGAATAATAACAAAAATTCAATAGAACAACACAGATGAGGTTTAACTATAGAATAGAATAGAATTTTGATATTTCTAAGTAACAGCTTTCATTTTCGCGTTTTTAGTAAATATCGCCATATGTAAGATAAAGTTCTTTTATTTCTTTAAGAGAAAAATCGCATTAAATTACCTTTTTTATTTTTGATATTTAAACCACACGTGTGTTGTTCTATTGAACAGCAGGTAGATCGAAAGATGCGATAACAGAAGTTAATAAAGAAATAAGAACAAAAAAAAAACTATGGCAGGTATTTAGTTTTGAGGAAAGGTATTCCGCTTTCCCAAATAGAGTGTTCAGGGATGTAGATTATCTCCCTTTGCCTCGCTCAAGAATAAATTTTTAAAAAAGTTCACAAATTTCTTCTTTCGGAGTCAGTAGAAAATTCAGTTGATGCCTATTGTGAGATTTGATAAGATTTATTAAATATCTAGAGGGCGTCGAAGCAAGCGAAGGCCCACGGAGGTGGTGACTTCAAAAATGTCGACACAGTTGTAAAGAAAAGAAGCAAGACAACAAGATCTTGTCGAACCATTAACTCAAACAAGTGACGGACCTTTGTCAGGGCCACTTGGTGGCAGGGATCTGTAAATTCAATGCCTGGGCTAGGATGAACCGAACGAGTTAGAGAATTACATGTGGGGGGAAACGGGAGATCCCGAAGAAAACACACTTTCACACAACAGGCACCGAATAGTCTATCTACAGTTTAATGAAGTGACACTGAAAGTAGTAACAACAATGATCGAATAAAATGAACTTGTAAGAAATAATAAGACAGACCAATGACGTAAAATTATGAAATTTTAAAGATGCATACCTGCAGTTAGATCGTGCATTAAATTAGGGACAAAGTTTATAGAAGAACAGTTCCATCGCCTGTCTGCAAATGTTTCTTGGCATGTTTTCATTGTTGTCCGGGCAGCATTAGCGATCAATGACATAACTTCCATATTACGCTTACACAGTCTCCCTTGATTGCCATGCAGAAGTTTCTGTCTTCGGGCGTGCGTACAATGAGTTTTCTTGTTCCACATCACATGTGTCTTGCCAATAGCTCTGTGAACAGAAAAGAAACTCTAATCCACAGATAGATATCACTTAGATTTCATATTTTCGTTGAAACACAGATATATACTTTTCATATAGAATTTTTCCTAAGTGTGTTTTCAAATTTGAATCATAATTTCTTCCTGTGAAAAATAATTAGTAGTTAACTTCCGAAATCCTAAAGAATAAACTAGGAATGATATATCTGTGTATTTGTAATGCTTTTCCATTTCACATTTTGCATCATATTTTCAGTAAATATCATCACACGCACAAAATAAAGACTTTTATTTCTTTAACAATAACTTACGTCCGTTATATTTTACTTTCAAACATCACGTGATCTATTAAACGAAAACAAGACAACTCCGATGACATTAGTTAGTGAGGTTAGCTGAATCATAACTCTCAAGAATTTTCTTTAAATAATTAAAAAAGGAACATTGTTACATACTAGATGTTTAAAATACCCCGATGACGAGATTAGAAATGGATGGTAGTTTTGTTCTGAACTATTTTATGTACAAAAATTATTTTATTTAGGAATTGAGTACTATAGAACGGGTTTATGAATGTAAACTTTATTTTTAGTAACACATAACCTCATGGCTATTTTTTGCTTCTCACTTTATATAACGAAACGTGGATTCACGTTTGACGTTTATTGAGGCAAGTATTTTTATATGTCACCGTGACAAAAATTGTCTAAAGAACTGTTCTATGGCACTTTTAATCTCTACTGTGCAATAGTTTTTAACTAATTCATTAAGCACTTTTGAAAATTTCGACAATGCTTCTTTGTTTGCCAACTATCCAAACATTAACAGTTGGAGTAAAAGGCTGTGCTGTGCTTTATTTAAATATGACGGCAGAGCGTGACCTCGTGCTAGGCTGCAAATCCGAAGGTCTAAAGTTCGAGCCCCGATACTGCACCGAAGAGGCTCCACTGTTTCAGCTGTAGAAGTTGTTAAACCATGACAATTGATCCAACTACTAGGTTAATAACAGCGGTGTAGGCGGCAGGGGCTAAATGCTCTCTCTGGCCAGCAGTTCTAGGTTACAGATAGCCAAGACTGAATCTAGGATGCCATTCAAGTTGAAAATACTAAGTAGTTAAATATCAGTGTTAAGAATAAAACTAATTATTTTGAAATTTTAGTGTTTCAGAAACCTGTTTCTTTGTTTTCTTAATTTCGCGCAAAGCTACACAAGAGCTATCTGCGATAGCCTTCCCTAATTTAGCAACTCCAACTCTCTTGGACTACTTTTTTAGTAACGAATAATAAAATTGACCGTAACATTATAACACCCCACGACTGAAAGGGCGAGCATGTTTGGTGCGACGGGGATTCGAACCCGAAACCCTCGAATTACGAGCCAAATGCATTAACCACCTGCATATACCTAATTTCTTTAGTTTATATTTAAAGCATGAGTTCTTATTACCTTGAGGATGTAAAGAAAAATAATTGAAATTGTTTAGAACATTAAAATATAATATGTAAACACGTTTTGTTTTGCAAGAAAGAAATTATAAATTTAATAAATTTTGTCATCTGTTTTACTGACTAATATGGTTAATAACTTGAAAAGCAAAATTATCGCAATGTTTTCACGTCTTTAGTGAAATAAATTGTTACGTACCTAATTAACAGGAACTGCAATTAAAGAAGAAGTTTCACCGTTCATTAAAATAATGCCACCCAGTGGCACAACGGTATATCTGCAGACTTACACCGCTAAAAACCGAGTTTCGATACTCGTGGTGGGCAAAGCACCGATAGCCCATTGTGTAGCTCTGTGCTTAATTCTAAACAAAGTAATATTAAAATAATTTATCCTTAGATTGAATTGAGCCAACTACTAGAATAGTGGGCCAGAAAAGGAGTTGAAATTCTACGTCTTTAAAATCAAATTATTATGTACAGGATGTATTCGTTATATAATCGTTTTAGATTTACACTGGTATTATATCTAACCTTAGAGTGGCGTGATATATTTAGACTGTTTTAATTATTTTTTTCATTCTACAGTTTTTATGTGAACATCATTTAACTTCAGTTTTCTTTATTTATTTATTTTAATTTTTATATTTCGTATTAATAATGTCGCCCAAACTCTCTATCTCACACTCACCTGATGTATAAAAAATGTATCTAATAATATGGATCGAAAAATAAAGGAAAGGATTTCAAGATAGAAATTCAAGTGCTAGTAAGTTTTCTTACACATATTTTATATTTTAGATAAAGATGACTCAATGCCTTTATTTCTCCTATCTTTAACTTTCTGTCAGTATTACTACAAACTTGTGTACTTATATTTCTATCCAATAGCGTAACATCATTTAAAAATAAATTAATTGTTTTATTTGAACATAATTTACAAATGTAGGATTGTGGAAGCGTACGATCCCATCAAATATTCGGCATTTTTAAGTGTGAAATTTTAAAATTAGATGACTCGGCATGGCCAGGTGGTTAGGCGCTCGAATCGCAATCTGAAGGATGCGAGTTTGAGTCCCAGTCACAAAAAACACTCTCGCCTTTTCGACCATGAAAGTCTTGTAAAGTGACGGTGAATTCAACTATTCGTTAATAAAGAAATAATCTAATAATCTAAGTTCAAACTTTCTAAACCAGAAGGGCAGTACTAACGCTTCGCTGTAACCACTGACAAGTACTGGTATGTATATTACCCAGAATTTCAAAAACTGGAGAAGTTTGAGTGTAATGAACCACGCCTTAAGCTCACTACGATCAGTTTAATATGGAGAAAAAAACACGTTTTATATACCCATATATATTACGTTCGACTAAATACCCAATGGTAAAGTTTACTTATGCAGACACTGCCGACCTGTAATGTTTTTGCGTCAAATAACTCCAATTATGAACAGTTGAAACACCTGTGAATTGTATTTCAACATTTAAGGATCAATAAGCCTTATATTGTCATTATTATTATTCCTTATATTATACAAACCAGGAACACTTCACAATGCCAGTTCTTTAGAAACATATTTGATAGTGTCAGTTCTTCACTTTAATCAGTACTTGTTACGATCACACTTTGTTATGAACAAGTTTTGATGCTGTACGTTTGATCTAAATCAAATATATTTAAATCCAGAACAAAAGCTGCAGATACTTTTCAGTCAGCATCTTATCAGAAAAACAAGTCTGCAAATAGCAACATATTTGATCAAGAAATATTTGACAACTTGACTGAATTTTAAGCTAGACACATCTGAACATAAACTTTATTTGAACACAACATAAAAACAGTGTCCATGTTCTCGAAGACAAGTGGACAATCGCCTCTATTGAATCAGTGAATAATTCGCCAGCTTTCTGTTTATAAAAATAAATACCTGCTGAACGAATCACGATGAAATTCAAGAAGAACTGAACAAAAATAAAGTGTTTCTGTGTTTCAAATGTCACCTCGCTTTCTTTGTCCAGTAGATAGCATCACCTTTTGACTTTTGTTCCCTTACAATAATGGTGAGCCATCAGTTTTTAGCTGACGTCATGATTTGTTCTAAAAATAATAATAAGGTTTTAACGAGTTCTAACTTACACTTGAAATATATACCAATATATTTTACGTTCGACTAAATACCCAATCTTAAAGTTTTCTTACGCAGATATTGCGAGCTGTAATGTCTTTAAAATTAAATTATTATGTACAGGATGTATTCGTTATATAGTCGTTTAGACAGCTAAACTTACACTGGTATTATATCTAATATAATATTTCAGGGAGAAGACGACATCTAGAAACAGAACAAAAACACAGTTGATTAGAATTAAGCACAAAACTACAGAACGAGTTATCTGTGCTAACCACGGGCATCGAAATCAGTTATTTAATGGTATGAATCGCATACATACCAATGTGCCACGGGGCAGCGGCTGAAACACCATAATATTAGAAACTTTGAACCATGTGTTTCTGCCATTCGATGCAAAAACTGTATCAATAAAATGGAGTAATTCTATATTACTATAGAAGGTAGGAAACCTACAATATGCCCACATTTCACATTTATAATTACAACGTTTATTGGGCGTGTATAAGTAATCGAAAATCATTAATGAAGCATGTATTAATAAAGATGATAATAGAAGATGTTTTTAAAACACTCTCTTTCACCTTGTGCCAGGTTCTTGGCAAAATGGGCTGGTATAAGACAGTTTGTGTTAGTTATTTATTTCGGATATTTGCGAGAAGCTATGCAGGGTCCATATGGAATAGCTGTCCCTAATATATATGTGAAAACGGCTCGTTTGGGTTGAGAAACTTTTTTTATGTAGAGGAGTGAACAAAGATGACCGAAGGTCGAAACTCTACATAAGTTCACTCCTATACGTAAAAAAAAAAAAAATCTCAACTCAAACGAACCGTTTTTACATATATATTTTTCTACAAATGGGTTTTCTCGACATCACTGAGCTGTCCCTAATGTTAAAATTATAAACTAGAAGGAAGGCAGCTAGTCAATAACACCCATCATGAGCTCTTGGACTACTCTAATCGAATAGTGGGATTTGACCGTTACCTCTTTAACACGCCCAATTTACCCAAACAATGGATTGCGATTATTATTACTTTCATTTTTACTTTTAATTCGCTCTAAAAATTTCGAAATTTACGGCATTTGATCCTGATTATCTGGGTACCCAAAGTAAATGTTAAACACTGGTTATGAGTTAAATATACAGAACACACTTACTGACCACTGTAACAACTGCTACAATAACACAAAAGGCTGTTGTTGTTCTTTTTAATTAAGCACAAAGCTACACAATGGGCTATCTATGCTATGCCCACCACGGGTATCGAAACCCGGATTTTAGCGTATAAGTCCGCAGACATACCGCTGAGCCACTGGGGGGCAACACAAAAGGCGTCAAATGAATAATAGATTCTACTTATACATGCTCTTCCATCTGAAAATAGTTTAATTTATCGATTTAAATTCAGTGTTTTCCCAATGGAATGATTAAATACTGACCCTGCATGGCCAGGTGATTAGGGCACTAGACTTGCAATCTGAGGGTCGCGGGATTCGAATACCCCTCCCACCAAACATGCTCATCCTTTCAGCCGTGAGGGCATTATAACGTTACGGTCAATCTCACT
This sequence comes from Carcinoscorpius rotundicauda, assembly GCA_011833715.1. Taxonomy (NCBI): domain Eukaryota; kingdom Metazoa; phylum Arthropoda; class Merostomata; order Xiphosura; family Limulidae; genus Carcinoscorpius; species Carcinoscorpius rotundicauda. The sequence continues at coordinate 59,593,611 of CM022395.1, forward strand.
ATTCATTGGCAAAATAGTAACCCAAGAATTGGCGGTAGATGGTAATGAATAGCTATCTATCTTACATTGCTAATTTGGAGTTGGCTAGTGCTGATAGCCCTCGTATAGCTTTGTGCGAAATTCTGAACAAAGTTTAAACATATTATGTATCCATGCTTTGGTCCTTCTACATTAACTGATATCTGTACGTTTTTGTTTCATATTCTACCCGGTTTAACTGTGAAATGACCGTGTCGTATGCGATCAGTGGTATAGCAGTAAGTAGCATACGTAAGGGTAAACGTATCGGATACACATGTATATGAAAATAACACTGATCATAGTAAAATATGCTAAGCCAGGACTTTCTGTAACTGTTGTATATACAAATTTTTGAATCTTTTGTTCTGTAAGTTTAATCTAACCTAAGCTAGTCAAATATTATAAGTAACCACTTTTGTTTGTTCGTTTTGGAATTTCCCACAAAGCTACTCGAGGACTATCTGTGCTAGCCGTCCCTAATTTAGCAGTGTAAGACTAGAGGGAAGGCAGCTAGTCATCACCACCCACCACCAACTCTTGGGCTACTCTTTTACCAACGAATAGTGGGATTGACCGTCACATAATACACCCCCACGGCTGGGAGGGCGAGCATGTTAAGCGCGACGCGGGCGCGAACCCGCGACCCTCGGATTACGAGTGCACGCCTTAACGCACTCGGCAAAGCCAGGCCAGTAACCACTTTAAATAAACCTTTGTTGAACTTTAATATCATAATAAGTTCAAGCTACTAATTAATGTGTTTGGAGTAAAACTAGTTTATTTATAACACAAATAACACATATAAACGTTTCGGAATCCAATATACTCCATCCTCAGTATCTAAAGAAAAATAACCTTAATCCGTTAAATTTCAACATATTTCGCAAAGCTAACACTTGATGTGGAATTACTGATTAAAGAAACCTTCCATAGCAAAGAACTTTCACCAACATTACATAACATGCAGTCTTCGTGTAACTTGCATAATTTCTAATATATGAAGTATTTTGTTTGTTATTCATTTAATTTCTACATTGTTGCACTTTTGATTAAATTACTATTATTATAACAATGTATTCTGATTAACTACTTAAGACTGATGTAATTCGTTTAATTTGATTTAGATATTGAAGATGGAATCTGTTGAATTCTGAGATGTTTATCTGTATCGCTTCGTGTTGTAAATAAACTACATTTTTACCTCATGTATTGTTATTCTTTTTACTACGTAACAGATAATATAGCCAATCATAATTGTGTTTTTTAAGTCAGTTTCTACATACTGAATATTTAGTTTTGCCTCTTGTAATTGAACTGACTAAAGCCTGCTTTCTTTTTGTTTCTTCGTAAAGAAAAATGTCTCCCATTGGTTAAGCGGTATGTAGCTAAAAACCAGGTGTTCTGGTAACCGTGGTGGACGCAGCACATTTTCTCGATTCCGTAACTTTGCGCTTAACCATGAATAAAGAAAAAATAGTTTTAGAATGGATTTAGTTCTGGTTATTAGCTATATTAATAATAGGTTTTAAATGAAAGACGTCTGATCTGACTAGATTTCAAATACGACGACAAGAAAATTAATACAGTGAAATTATTGTAAAATTCGTTGATTTGTTGTAATAGGCCGTTTTAACCACAATAGAATTTCCTATTAGGAATTATTGCAACACTGAATAAATTTCATATAACATATAACTTGTATTTGTTTGTAGTTTGACCATTCGCTAAAGTGCGTGATATAAGATCCTAATAGGAATTATTGCAACACTGAATAAATTTCATACAATATAAATTCACGGTTGCATGTCCCTAATCTCTAAAACATGATCTTATATCACGCACTTTAGCGAATGGTCAAACTACAAACAAATACAAGTTTGTTTATCTCTATATGTAAAGAAGTATGGTAACATTTTGTAACCTAAAGAAGTTGGTTTTCAGAGTTTTAAACAATAAGTTTTGTTGTAGCGAAACATTCTTGTAAGACATTTGTGACTTTATCTTGGGGGGACATATATTAAACTTTGCTTGAATGATAAATTTTAAAATGCAAATATGTGTAACAACATTACAACTCAACTTGCTATTTAGGCTAGTGATGTAACACTCTTTGTCCATTAAGTCGTAGTTTCATAGCCTAGGCAGTCCAAGACAAAATATAATGTTTTTTGTGTTACCTGAGTAAGATATGTTATATTATTTACTTACTGTTACGTTCATTGACAGTAGTAGTTATATTGTTTCATACATCGAACGTCATTATTTTTTAATTTCGTTTTTATTTTATATTTCTATTGCAGAGATTGTTTTGAAACGTTAGCTTGATATATATCTATTTAGGACCAACTTAAATCTCAAGTCTCGTAGACATTACCAGGATTATGTCCAAAAATATCTTTATCATCGAGGGTATCAGATTAGTAAAACTGCACATTATACCCTTTACAAGCAGAAACTTAAGAAAAGTGTAATTAACTAGGAGTAGTTACTGTTAGACAGCTTTTTAGTTTTGTTCCAAGTACATAGCTTGCTCTGATCGGAAGTTATTATAAGCTAATAATACCTTCATATAAGTAATGCTGCCATAATATAAATAATTATGTAATAATCTAAGAGGCGTTGCTATAATCTAAGTAATGCCACTATCTTAGTAATAATACCATATTCTAAGTACTAATACTATAATCTAAGTAATGCCACTATCTCAGTAATAATATGATTATGTAAGTACTAATACTATAATCTAAATAATGCCACTATTTTAGTAATAATACCGTAATCTAAATACTAATATTATAATATAAGTAATGCTACTATCTCAGTAATAATACCTTAATCTAAGTACTAATACTATAATATAAGAAACTGTACCATAATTTAAGTAATGATAGAATATAAGTAAACTAAGAGGCTGGAAATATTTTTGACATTTTTCGTTAAGCAATAACAACTGTCACAAGTTATTAATTTACTAAATTTGTTTTACTGTCTGTTTAAACGAGCCAAGAGCTGCAATATGTTAATATTATTTTCAGAAAGTGTGTGAGCCTAGAGGATGACTAGAATTAATACACATCTATATAACTAGGGTTAAAAAATGAATTCCTTTCTCTTGTCATTCTCTTTTTTTTAACTGTATCAGCTTAAAGCTTTTAAAAATTCTATGACGAGTTTAGTGGAAAGGCTAGTAAGTAATGTGAGTGAGACGTGCAAAGTATGCAGTGCACCACGAACTTTGGTCTGCGCAAAAAAGTAAATTTCTGGTCACAGCGGATAAGATTTCATTTCATTATACATTAGGTTTATCATATAGCAGGAAGTTATAATGGGTTGAACAGTACAGGTCAAGTTAGTGAAGGAATCATAACGGAGGTCAGAGTCTTTTTAGGTCAAACATAAAGACCATATCATCCAAACAATACCATTGTATAACTGAAATGTCTTTAAGATTTAATCATCTTTCTTAACTGTTACACGTCCGTCTCTACTCTAGAAGTACTAAAAGCTGTTTGGAAAAAATAAAAAGTAGTAAAGACCGCAAGACGTGGAAGAATAATGAAACATATTCAAAAACCTTTTTATTATTATTAATTGCACTTGGGCAAATTAGATTGTGTTGTATATAGAAAAAAGGCTTAGAAAAACCCCTTGAAAGGTCAGATTAATTGTTTGTTTTTTTCTATTTTCACTCAAAGCTATATGAGGGCTATCTATACTCGCCCTTTATAATTTAGTAGTGAAAAACTAGAAGGAAGGCAGCTAGTCATTGCCGCCCATCGCCAGCCCTCGAACTGCTCTTTTACCAACGAATAGAGGGATTGACCGTCACGTTATAACACCTCTACGGCTGGAACGATAAGTATTCGGGCCGTCAAGCACCCTTAACCACCTGGCCAGGAGGAAGAGGTCTAATAGAGGCAGATCCTCCCTGGTCTCGAAGACCAAAAATCCGACAAGGAGCAAACCACTTGGTCACGAAGAGTTAGAATATACAGGTTTTCTAAAGTACACACATACTGCGTGGAACACGTTAACAAAATATTGTTAGAAGGAATGTTATTGAAATGTTTTTAAACAGTTTTTAAATGTGATGGATGGCAAGTATTAAAGTGATAGAACTTGGATTTAGAAATTAAAGGTACTCAGAAAAGTAATAAACATATTTTCGGAAAGAGATAAAATAGTAATTTAATAACAATAGTCATCGTGGAAATGCAGGTGGGCAGTGTCAAGTTAACAGGAGTAGTATTTTAAACTTAGCTTTGTTAAGACAGGCAAGTTAATTTGTTTAACTTTGTCTTAACCCATACACATCTGTGCCTTATTCCAAATGTTTGAATTTTTACTCTATCTGTATTACATTCCGTTGTTTCTCAGAATTTGTAGCGTACATTGGAGAGATTTAAATATTTTGCAATGAGACCAGATAAGATGAAAAGAAAAGAAACCTTTAAATACAATAATAACAGATTTTATTTCGACCATTTTTTTTCTTTTTACAGGTTCGTTCAGTTAATATTACAAGACACTCTTGTTCCTTGTTTTATCTCTTCGTGTCCTACTCTAACTGTTTTAACCAATAAATATCTGTATCTTATTCCAACCGTACATGCCTTACTACATCTGTATCTTTGTCTTATACCACCTGCACGTGCCTTACTCGATCTTTTTTAACCAGACACATATATTTGTCTTATTCCATCTGCACGTTCCTCACTCCGCCTATCTCTACTAGGCTCATAAATGTACCTGTCTGTGCTTTGTTACATTTGTATAACCAAACATATATCCATGCCTTATTTTATCAGCTCGTTCCTTTCTCTATCTGTCTCAACCGGCAACAAGAACTCTTGGCAAGGGGAAGACGGGAACCTTTCCACATTTTCACGAAACCTATAGATACCTATATCGTATTTCGTTTGTCTGCGCCTTACTCTAATTATCCTAACTGACAAATCAGTGTGCATTACTTTGCCTTTTTAAAATGAATTGTTAAATACCTATGACCCTCTCTGTTTATATAAACCATTACACTGTCTTTTTCCTGCTATGTTTCACTTGGCTGACTTTTTCTTCCATTTTTTTTTTCATTCAGAACATTCACCCTTCAAAACATACGTCTTTAAGGTCTGTGTATTAATCTTCAAATTACCAGCTGGTTTTTAAACTGTTCACTACCAGTGGACGACTCCACGTGCTGCATAATACTGAGAATTTTAGGTTTTTGCCCATTACAACACCTAATTATTTCACGTTAATTTCTCACTCAGTCTGCCTTAGTAGCTACATGTGCACATTATTTTCCCTATTATATAGTTGCATACTTGTATTTACTCTGCCTATATCACAATTATATGTTCACACATTACTCTACTTGTTTTACATTTGCATGTTCGTACATTTCTCTGCCTGCACTACAATTATGTATTCACGCATTGTTCTTCCTGTTTCAGGGTTACGTATTACTCTGCCTGCATTATGGTTTTATACTCATACGTTAGTCTGCCTTTATTATAATTACTTTATTTGCTTAGTAATATACCTTTTTACAGTTATATGTTTACACATTACTCCACCTATTTTAGAGTTACATGTTCGTTTGTTACGCTTTCTTTCTTAAAAATAAAAGCTATAGTGTGTTTTTTTTTACATTTTTTTTGAAACTGCTACTCACTGCAGGAAAGATGGCGTACGAATTATGCTTTGTTGTAAATAAATTCTACTAAAGCATTTTTGTTTCTCTTTCGTTTAATAATTGGCATATTTGAAATTTACACCAGATGATATTGTCATGTGTTAACTTTTGCTAGTAAATATGGAAGTTGGGAATGCTTGGTTTATTTTGTTTTGAATTTCGCGCAGAGCCACACGAGGACTATCTGCGCTAGCTGTCCCTAATTCAGCAGTGTAAGACTAGAGGGAAGGCAACTAGTCATCACCACCCACCGCGAACTCTTGAGCTACTCTTTCACCAACGAATAGTGGGATTGACCATTACATTAAATTGCTGTCATGGCTGAAAGGGCGAGCACGTTTGGCGTGACCGGGATAATAAGGGCAGAATCACATGAAATACCCCAGAAATTAAATGAAGGAGCCATTAATGTAGAATGGCAAGGGTGCAGTAACTCATGAAAGGGGGTTCAACTTCAACCAATGCCAACAGTACTGTAGTCGGAAAATCTGGCTCATGGGAGGAAGAAGAAGGAACTAGAAGGGAAGATAATTTTCCATTCAAAAGACTCACATTACTCAGATGCTGGTTGGAAGGCAGATAGTAAAGTGGCAGTTAAACGTCAGTCCAGAACCAGGTAGTATTGGGAATAAATCATCCAGTCCACTGTACGAGAAAGGTATCTGTGCTGCTAACAGGTGAACACTTATGTAGCTGGTCCAGCTACAACCATTGAATAGTGGGATTGACCGACAAATTATAGCGACTTCACGGCTGAAGGGGCGAGCATGTTTGTTGTGACGGAGATTTGAACCCACGACCCTCGGATTACGAGTCGAGTGTTGGAATGTTAATAAGGAAAGTTTGACAATAAAGTTAATTATGAAGTCTTATTTTGATAGAGTGAACCACAATTATTTTAAATAACTTGTTTACTGAGAACAAAAATATAGTTTTCAGAAGATGGAATAATGTTCCAACAATTTTTATATGCATAAAAAATGTAAAAAAAAGGTTTTCGTATTTTATTATTAATTGTGTATAGTTGAAACAATGTGTCCGCTGCTGACCTACATAAAACTTAATGTAAAATGCTCAAGTGAACTTCTATCTCAACGAAACACACTTCATTTGGTCGGGTAACAATAATATCCTTATAGTTAGATAGTTATATTAGTACTAAGAATTCTTCTCTGAACAGAGGAAGAGTCTCGTGAGAGTTAAAGCTGTAGAAAGACCATAAGGCAATGTCTGTCATATTAGTTTTAAAGGCAGTGAATTTTATTCTAGTTTTAATAATTTGTCAGTATTAAGAGTGTTGATACAAATTGGGATTTTAGCACTTTGCAAGTAATTTCAAAGAGATAATGATAACCTTTGACTTCTGTTCATTAACTTTTTAAGTTAGAATTTAGTAGTTACTTTTATCCTTTTGAGCTTACTTGCAAAAAGTTAAAGACCCATATTGCCTTCAAAAGTACCAGCTCTTTTGATATTGACAACGTTAATAAAACTAGTATAAACTAGTCTATCTGAGACTTCAGCTCTTACAAGACTCCATCACCTCTTCTCATATTTGATTCATTATAACTAGTAGTTTACGGATAGAACTTTTTTATTGTCATTTTTGTGTTTAAGTACGTTGCAAATAATCTAGATCTAAACATAGAGAGTGTAAAATGATTAAAATTTGTACCCCATCATGTTTTTATTAATTCAACCTGCCTTATATGTATACTATAGTTTGTATGCTTAAGTATTATATAAGAAAAGAAATGGTCAGAACCGACAACTTGCTTGATTTCTGAGTTGTATATACATGGTCTAATGTTACATATTCTACTATACAAGTAATATAATCCACGTGTATCTTCATAAAACTTAAAATATCACTCATGTGATGATACATCTTTGTAACCATGTAAATGTCATGTGCAAGTAGTTTTCTTAATCTAACAATTAACACTGATGTGCTGACATATATCAGTAATCATATTATCCACGTGTGTGCATCTTTGAATCTAACCCCACTACTGATGTGAATCTATATCTTGGTAAGTACCGTGTTACCCACGTGTGTACATTTTTGAATCTAACAGTACTACCGATGTGAATATATATATATATTGGTAACCATGTAAATACCATGTTACCCACGTGTGTACATCATCAGGAACGTAACAGTAGCAGTAATGTAATTATATATCTGAGTAACCACATAAATACTAAGCTATCCACGTGTGCATATTTACTGTTTTATGTTATATATCACAGGAAATGATAAAGAATATTTAGTGAATTCAAAATAGCGTAAACACGAAGGTAATTTTAACTGGTAATATAGAATCCCTAATTATTCATATAGGATATTGAGTTTACCATTGTTCGTTATTTCGACATAATCTACACAAGAACAGCTTAGAAATCTTGACAGTATTAATTTGAATTTTCCAGATATTTTCTTTAAAGCTAATACATTGAGTCAACGTGTCCACTTGTCTGACAGCTTCCATAAAAGCGCAAGTCCAACATTTATGAATTTGTCCATCAGTAAACATCTGTATTTTCACCTGTAGTGACCTTCTTAGTTACCTTGACCTCAATCTTCTCTGCCCATTCATCAATAATTATCTTTCGAGAAATTCAACACTTAGCTTCATTACCCAGTCATTGAAAAGTGCTATTTATCGGTGGAAACAAATTCTGTAGAGAACAACAGTTCATCTTTATGAGCAGCCACATGTTTTTTGTTATTTTTCTTCTATCGCACCGCTCTTTATTTTTCCTGTGTTTTGTCGACTTGGGCAATTACTGTACTACTATGTTTGAGCATCTGGTTAAAGATCTTCGGGCAATTGTCGTTTTCTCCTCTCCCGAGAAACGTATTCCTCTACTGGTTTCACATCTGCTTGTTTCACGTTCTGTCTACATTTCAGGAGTTTCGGGAGGGTCAAAATTAGAGGTTGTTGTAAAAACTAGTGTGAAACCACCACGAAACTTTGGATGTTTTAGATACTGGCCCGAAGTAAAACAGCACGTGTTCAGTTGTTGTTACTCGCTTAGAAGATTCCCACCAAATATAGATATTTAGTTCTGGAGTTATTGTTCTTTTGTTTAGATAGCCCGGCATGGCCAGGTGGGTTAAAGCGTTCGACTCGTAACCTGCGGGTCGCGGGTTCGAATCCCCGTTGCACCAAACATGCTCTCCCTTTCAGCCGTTGGGGCATTAGAATGTGACGGTAAACCCCACTATTCGTTGGTAAACCGATCCACTTTCGCAGGAGCTTATTATTTCTTATTTATTACCATAAGCTTTGTTTTGAACTTTACTCGCAAGCTCTAAATTAGCTAAATTATTTATTTGTTTCTTTTTTTAACAAACGTGTAACGCATTATTCGCCTTCATGAAGCCCTCCAGAGAAACAGCGATACGTCTGCGGACTTACAACGCTAAAAATCAGGTTTCGATACCCGTGGTGGACAGAGCACAGATAACACGTCGCGTAGCTTTGTGCTTAATTAAAAACAAGTATAATAACATGTGAAGTATAATATATTGAAGTTTCCCCCACTTTCAAAACAACACTCAAAACTCGTACAGGAAGCCGTTGAAAATTGTTAGTAAAATTATTGTTCTTAATGGGTTTCGCCTTGTTATCTGACGAAATAAAATTTCACCAACAGGAAGAAAGACTTGTAATTACTGACTAGACGGCCGACAGATGATTACAGAACACACAACTTCAACCTAAGTACTTTGTTGCTTGAATGGCGATTTGTCTTTCCGTAACTTGGACTTTGAGATAAATGCAAATAGCGCTAATAAAAGCAAAGTAGATTGTCTATTAATTTGTGGTGTATTAAATTAATAACCTTTTTTTTTACGTCATACAACTTGGCTTATAAACCTTTATTTTATTTTTTTCACATTTCCACATACATGTCAGTTACGAAACATTAGTCGTAACTACTTCTGGGAATATAGTTGTATACAATTGTTAATTACTGAAAATAGTTTAATCATGCCTATGTAGCTTATAACGTTCAAACTATCACGCACTTATTCCCATCCTTTTAAGTAATAATTATAGTGCTTAAAACTAGCCCCCTAGTGGCTCAGCGGTATGTCTGCGGACTTACACGCAAAATCCGGGTTTTGATACCCGTGGTGGGCAGAGCACAGATAGCCCATTGTGTAGCTTTCAAAACAACAGCTTAAAAATATTGGACTGTCAACACAATATAAATTTCAAAGTACCTTTCTGCAGACGAATGACATCTTTTCTTTGTTCAACAGTTGCTTTGAGAAGTGCTAAAGAATATGCTTTAGATTTACATTTCACGTATGTTATTTCAACGTTTCATCTCATACCTAATCTATAATATTCGCAGCATAACTTAGTTTTCATTTAAGTATCATGCTGCAAACTCCTCTTCATCTTTTCCATTCAAAATAAAATCTTAAAACATGTCAGTGACTATGGTTAATATGTTGTCGTAAAACTTGTCTACTTTCTAGTCGCGGCATATCGTCTCATAGAACGGATTTGAGTTTTTGTTTTGTTTTTTCACGTACAAACTTTTAGCTCACAGTCCCGTCATATCTCGACTAATTTGAGATTTATTACAGTTTTGGAATCAGGAGATCAACCCATTTCATTTGACTTATTTGACCACGCCCAGTATTTCATACGTTAATTTATTCTAATCTTGTATAAAAAAATCTTCAATTTGAGGGTAGGCTGGTAAAGATCCTGATGAGTAATATACTCGAATTGCATATATACGTGTCCCACGCTTAGTATTTCTAACGCACCAAAATATACCCAGTAAAAGAAAAAAAGGATCATAGATGAGTCCTGGCATGCCCGAGCGCGTTAAGGCGTGCACTCGTAATCCGAGGGTCGCGGGTTCGCGCCCGCGTCGCGCTAAACATGCTCGCCCTCCCAGCCGTGGGGGTGTATAATGTGACAGTCAATCCCACTATTCGTTGGTAAAAGAGTAGCCCAAGAGTTGGCGGTGGGTGGTGATGACTAGCTGCCTTCCCTCTAGTCTTACACTGCTAAATTAGGGACGGCTAGCACAGATTGCCCTCGAGTAGCTTTGCGCAAAATTCCAAAACAAACAAACAAATCATAGAATAATTTGCCCTAATCTAGCCCAAAAAAATTTCAAGTGTCGCGGATTGAGAATTTTTTCTTCTTTATTTTTAAGTGAATATTATCAAATTAATAATTCAACTTTGACCTTTCAGGCGTAAAAAAATACAGCAATAATTTTTTTAAAACGTGAATCTCCATATAAAATCTTCTGAACAGTATCTTTAAAGTAAGATTGTGAAATGTACCATTGGAACTTCTTTTGTGTGTATCTAGGGCACTTAATATCCTCTGTTTTATTGTGGTTTGTAAGAATTCACTACTTTGTAGCATTGCCTTAGGAAAACATGTGAGTACGTTATACGAGTGACTCTGAAATCTAACTGTTTAATTATATTAGCCCAATAATTGTCATTGGATACTGTTAGCTATTTGTTTTTCTTATAGTCTTAGCTTGAATTAGGAACGATTAGCCTAAATAACCGTCAACGCAGATAGCGTAATTGCTTTGCACCATAAAACACCACCAAACCAAGATAATCGTCATGTATCTTTACGCATATATTGAAGAATAAAGGATATAAAAACATATTGTTGAGAAGCCATCCCAAACATGGTGTTTCCCGGACTTTACATAATATTTCTTAATGCCATTGTTATGTCTAAGAAATAGCTGTATAAAAACCGTTACCCATGAGATTTTTGTGGCAGTGTTGTTCTATTGAATAGTCAGGAATTTACTATGTTCAAAATATGTATGTGCTAAGTGTATTTACAATAATCCCACTACTCGCGCATTCGACACCTTCACTATACTAACACACGGCCTGGCATGGCCAGGTGGTTAAGGCACTCGACTCGTAATCTGAGGTCACGGGTTCGAATCCCTGTCAGACCAAAAGTACTCGCCCTTTCAGCCGTGGGGGCGTTATAATGTTACAGTCAATTCCACTATTCTTTGGTAAACTGGTAGCCCAAGAGTTGTCGGTGGATGGTGATGGCTAACTGCCTTCCTTCTAGTCTTACCCTGCTACATTAGGGACGGTTAGCGCAGGTAGCTCTTGTGTAGCTTTGCGCGAAATTCAAAACAAACCAAACCAATACTAACAGATGCTAACATTCTCAGAAAGAAGAACGAACCATTTGTGCTCTGGTAAATAATGAGATTTTTGGTTTCAATTTCGGAACAATACCATAAGTTTTATCCATTACGTTCTCCAATAATATCCCAAAAATGAAATAACATCTGAGTCTGTTAACCGTAACATAATTTTCAAAAAATAAATACAATTTACAGGAGAGATCAATATAATACGTTTCAAAGAAAAATCGTACTTTTAAGTAGCCCATATAAAGTAGTATAAAAAAACCGATTGTTTGTGTGTTTTGAAATTTCGCACAAAGCTACTCGAGGGTTATCTGTGCTAGCCGTCCCTAATTTAGCAGTGTAAGACTAGAGGGAAGGCAACTAGTCATCACCACCCACCGCCAAATCTTGGGCTACTCTTTTACCAACGAAAAGTGGGATTGACCGTCACATTATACGCCCCCACGGCTAGGAGGGCGAGCATGTTTGGCGCGACTCGGGCGCGAACACACGACCCTCAGATCACAAAGCGCACGCCTTAACGCACTAGGCCATGCCAGGCCAAAAAAAACGAACTTACAAAAGTAGCTAATAAAACATTTAAAGAAAACACTAATGGCTGTGGAATTTGAGAAAATCGAAACAAAGAAAAAGTGGTCGGATCATAAGTTAAAGTCGTCAAATTAATTACTGTATAGTTTGAAAAACAAATTCAACAGTAAGTTAACTGTAACACACTTTGGTACCAATATACTTAAATGTCTTTCTACTTAAGAAACTTGATCGTAAAACAAACTGTTTGTTTAATTTCGCGCAAAGTTACACGAGGGCTATCTGCGCTAGCCGTACTTAATGTAGCAGGGTAAGACTAGAAGGAAGGCAGTTAGCCATCACCATCCACCGACAACTCTTGGGCTACCATTTTACCAACGTATAGTGGGATTGATCGTCATATTATAACTCCCCCACGCCTGAAAGGGTGCGCATGTTTGGTGCGACCGAGATTCGCACCCGCAGCCCTGGGATTACGAGTCGAACACTTGTGAGCCTTAACACACTTGGCCATGCCGGGCCTCATAAAACGAACTAAAAATACAATTTGTTGCAAAATAAGTGTAATAAAATCTTAGCCTGGAGATGTAACTTATTTTTAAACAACTGATAAAAAATTATATCATAGAATGATAGCATGATAACACATTGAATAAAAAAGGTTAGTTTGACAACTTCCAGAAGACTTTGAATGTACAGCAAAAATGATTGTCGTCAATATAACTAAAATACGAAGACAATGAATACACAACAAAATGAAGGAAGAACAGCATTCTGAAGAAGGAAATGGATACGAAGTAGCGACAAAAATTATTGAATGTGACATATAGAAACAAGAATAAAAATAAAAGAATGTATTGGAAATAACTTAATTAACCGTATGCAAAATAATGTACAGAAATTAACTGCACAGGAATAAACAAACAAACATTAAGAAAAGAGAGCTCACAGGAATAATTAAAAATAACATAACTTACGAAAGGCACAAGATAACAACAAACGTACTCAAGGTGTTGAATGTATGTTTGTATTTTCTTATAGTGAAGCCACACTTATTTATCTGTTGTGTTCACCGAGGGGAAAGATGTTATATGACAGAAGGTATTGAATGACAGATAACTTACAGAATGTATTGAGTAGTACAGAAGGTACAGACAAGTTAAACGAATCTATTATTATTATTATTTTAATTTATATGGAATGTAGTTTTCTATATCCAATTCAAAAAGATTAAACTCGTAGCGCATAAGAAACAGCTTAAAGTTGCCTAAACGTTTTAAGAATAGACCTAAGAACCAGATTATGTGTGTTGTTCTTAGATTAAGATAAGTGATTCAGACGCATGCGTAGAAAATCATAAATGAATGTGCAAGATTTCCTTACCGTTCTTTATACTAGTTATAAAAGTTTTATTGCGAGGTTTCTGACAGTGGAACCGTTACTTCTCAAGCAGTATACAAAATAAATGTTGTAAGAGTTTCCCAAAGCTGCTCTTTTAGATAGAAAATCGTTTGATATGTTTTTTACTCGAGATTTAGCATTGAGTTTTTAACATTTTTTCATTATTTCTTTAAAGCTATATGCTTATGCAATAATTAACCTATTTTGGATTTTACAAATGTTTTGCATGGTGAACAACAGTAATAACCTGACACGAATAAGATTTGTTGGTTGATCAATCAAAATCATTTATTTTGAGACTACATCTACACGAAGGCGTTTAGAGTTGGGCTCGGCATGGCCAAGAGCGTTAAGGAGTGCGACTCGTAATGTGAGAGTCGCAGGTTCGCATCCCCATCGCGCCGAACATGCTCGCCCTTTTAGCCGTGGAGACGTTATTATGTGATGATCAATCCAACTATTGTGGTTAAAAGAGTAGCCCAAGAGTTGGCGGTGGGTGGTGATGAGTAGCTGCCTTCCCTCTAGTCTTACACTGCTAAATTAGGGACGGCTAGCACAGATAGCCCTCGAGTAGCTTTGTGCGAAATTCAAAAACAAACAAACGTTTAGAGTTTAAACATTAGACGTAATTTTTCATTATATAATCATTACATTTTTATAGAAGCTTAAAAGTAAAAGCAATTAATTATCCATTGTAGTTCAATACCTTCAGAATATTCCTCTAAATTCTAGAAACTATTATTGTCTTCTTTTGTTACCCGTGAAATATTCTTGCAAGCAGTAATTTGGGTAGTATATATGAAACGTGTGAACTTTGACCACACTGTTTCTTTTATACAAATTCTATATTAAAAAAATATTGAATGATCGATTGCGCCACCTCTTGTTGTAAAATACCAAGCTTGTAATAGTAGGTAACCAATACTATATTTTGCTTTATTTGTTGTCGAGTATTTTTCACGTCGGAGAGGAGATTCACACAGATTCCAGTAAACTTTAATTTCACTTTGTTTTTGTAGATATGTATTTTAGTGCTGGGGAAAAGTATTCGTTTAAGAAAACAACTGTTTGAATTCGCAATACGTTGAATACAAACTGATATTATTTTTTTTAAAAAACGGTGTCACGTGATCTCCAAAAGCAGCTTAAACTTCTTGCTGTAAGAACCATAACAACCTTTTCTGTTTTAAATTAATCATCAATTGAAGTAAAATACGTGTTGTTACAAAACTAATAATTTTCTTCTCACATTTAGTCTAGAAGCAGAATTTAACGTGTTTTTTTTCTACTTTTGAATATACACTTTTGGTTTTTCACGGAATTCCTTTCACGTAACTTACACACACACACATAAATATATGACGTGTATGCATATACTTCACAGTTTTTCTAGCATATCAAAGTGGTACAAGCGATTACTTGGCTCTGCACAGTCCTCACAAGACAACTGTAAAAATATACGATCGTATAAATACATGTAAAAATGTTATAATTAAAAGATTGAAATGTCTGACAGTTTTTATTGTACTTTATTTGGTCTCTTATTAACTGGTCAGTCCTAAAATTCAACATATTGTCATGTAGTTAAAAAATTGGATATTTTGTTTTGAAAATTCGCTAACTTCGGGATTTCCTTCCTTAAAATATTTTTGTGGTCATTATGTCTTTGGTATTCTGTCCGAACACCCTCCCCCCCTCTTAGAAACTGCGAGCACATCCTGCCATAAAGCTCTTTTCGTATTCGGTATTTGTTTACTAGACAACTTTCAACAGATAAATAACAAGGGAAGTGTCATAACTGTAATCCTTGGCTTTCAACCTGTGATTAATGAATCTGACGAATTAAATTTTTTTATTTGCCATAGCTTTTAGTTCTGTTTCAGCTAGATCCCCTTGATGTAGCAGGAATTTAAATTTGGCTATTACCAAGGAAAGGAGTATTTAATCAAACTTCTATTTCATAGATATATGTAATTCATATAAATACACACGCATACATCATATGGATAGAAATAATAGCATTGTACCCACCAAAATGACCGAGTTTGTGTTCATTGAATTTTTAGAAAAGTAAACTTATTTGTTTAAATACTTCATTTGCTTCAAACGATTTTTTTTTCTGTTATTAATTCGTCAGTCCTAAAAATTATTGAGACATAATTCATAATTATAGAAGTTACAATATATTTCATTGTACAAAATATACATATATATATTTTGAGCATTTCTTCGTGTGTCCCAGAGATGAAGGAAGCAATTTTGGTTTTGGTCAGGCAATTCAGAATAGAGGTCATACAAAACCTTGAAAAATAGGTGCTGCAAGATTGACTTTTGTGCTAATTTTACTGTAATTTATTGAGAGTATTAATAATTTGCAAACACTTCGTTATGGTTCACAAAAATAGTTGCTTACTGGCACTTACACTCACCATAGCACAAGCACGTACGTTTACAGATTAAAAATTAATTTATTATGCATAGTTATAACGATTCATACATACTGTTATACTACTATAAATTTATCTATTTACCAAGTAACTATTTTTTTAAGCGCAACTAAAAACCCCTATATTTATTGCAACAAAACTTTGGTCCAACATCTGCCTAGTCTATCTGTCCTGCTCCAGCATGCATGTATCCACATTTTAGCCTGTTTTCTCGTTGGATATAAATTCAATTGGAAATTATTTCTCTATTTTTTTCACGGGCTTCTCCTAACGTTATATATCTATAACGCTACATTATTCCTTTAAATGTAACGTTGCTCAACCACTGAGTGTTCAATTATATGTAAACCTAGTTTCATAATGACAAATCAATATTCACCGCTAGATAGATTTACATTTAACAATAAAGTATTTGAATACCCTCCAGAATATTCTTAACACGTCCGGAGTTATCCAGCCAATAATAATAAAAGGATAATAATATGCGATCCAAAGATATACTTACAGCCACTGAAGAGCAACCACGTGGGATATAAGTAGCAGTAAAACAAGGTCGATCTTAAATACACTCGTCTGCATATCTCTGTTATACGATATTTGTTCTGTTGATTGAAGAGATCAGGATTTTGCTAAAAGTGCCATTTTCTATTATTATTAAGAAGATAAAAACAAGTGACCGTTTTATTAAAGAAAAGTAACTTCTATGTTATCAATCCTCGCAATATGGCACTTTAATATTGATCGTGTGTTATAATTTTATTATAAACCGACCAAGGCAATTTTATTTGGGGTAAATCGATACTCTTGCCCCAATTTTTTTTCGTTAACTATGATTATTTCATTTTGCAGAACCGCTTGGCTACTTAAAATACTCCACTACAACCGTTTGATGTGATAAAACCTGCCGCGGCCAAACCACGGGCGTCCTACAACACCAATAACACTAACTATGTGAATCATAAACTGTGGCAGAACTGAGACAATTGGTTTTCCCACTGTGATGACACTCCCAACTCCACCGAGGGTGTCTTGTACCTGCTACGAAAGAGATAACACCAGAAACTGACACCATAGGTGTGTCTGACAGCAGAAGACCACAGAAGGCCAGAGTTACTCGGCAAATAGGCCGTCTCTAACTCAGCGGGATGGCCAATTACAGTTTTCGGGGCTTCACGTGCCTAGTTCGCGGTCATGTTGTGTCAGCATTGGCTTAAGTTAGCTGCAAGCGGTGCCTCTACCTCACTTAACCAATCCTCTTTGGCAATTACTGGTGTGCCCCTTTAGTGCCATTGCGGGCCTTTTATACGCTATTAAACTTCGTCATCGGCCTGTTTGTTAAATGAGGTCAACACGCATTCTTACGTATGGGGTGACAAAAAGAATTCAGCAAACTAAGGCATCAAATAACTTCTTAATTTCACCCTACAGTAAACAAATAACACTAACATACTCGCTATACACTATTATTCATTGCGCTATCTAACTCATCTATACGGAACCGATCTCATAAACTGTAAGTTCTAAGCAGAACGATTTTTGCTGTTGTTGTTGGGTTAAGTATTATATGACTAACTTACTTTAAAGGATTACGTTTCATAACATTACATACTATAGACACACAAAGACCCAACCGGTAATTTCTCTTGCTTGTGTTTTGGACTGGGACCGTATATCTTTGTTTGTTGAACAACAAACAGAACTTTCATTGTTCAAAATTTCAAAACCAGTTTCAGGGAAATTGGTATGGGGATTTTTGTTGTTGTTGTATTTTTGTTCATCACCTAATGCTTCCCCTTCTAGATGATTCAGTGGAAATTTGAAAGCTTATAACACTAAAAAACCGAGCTTTAATACCCGTCCCGTGGGTGACACAAATAACACACTGTGTAACCATGCGCTTAACAATAAAACACAAAGTTACAAACAATTATAGTTTCCATTACTTTTAACAGCTACTACCAATATTAATCTTCTCCACCACAGAAATAATCATGATGTTTATTTATTTATTTGTAACAATTTAAACTAGGATAGTCATTTGGTTCATTAGCAATGTGGTTAAAAAAATTATTGTTTTTTTATTAATGCGTTCATTGTTTTTATCGTACTTATTTTCAATATGATTAGCAATAATTATGATGCATTTTTAACTTGTTTCCGTTGCTACAGTCATGTTTATCTTGCATTCTTGTCTCTGTTACTGTTGTTCTCATTATCAAAAAAGTTGGTAGTAATAACCTGCTTTGTTCATCGTTCCGTGGATTGGTAACGAAAATGCTCCGTTCACTGTTCTGTAAGTTGGTATTGAGAACAGCTTTGTTACTGGTTAGGTAGATTTGTAATGAGAACTACTTTGTTAATGGTTAGGCATTTTTTGTTCGCAATAGACCATTAAAGCTCTAGCAACAAAAATAATAATAGAAGCATTCTTGACTTACAGACCATTTTTCGTAAAACAAACAATAGAATTAACAGCAAAAGTGCTCTGTTATGATATAAAAGGCTGTTTAGTGTAAATATTATCAGATAGTTTATTTTGAGAATGAATATTTTATGATTGTTTAGTTTTCTTTTGCTTTTATTATAAGAGAGTTAAAAACAAACGATTATTTTAAGTTATGTTTGTAGTTCATTGATGTAGAGAATATAACGAACAAACGATCAAGTAACAAACATACAAATGACGTAAAATTAGTGCGAAAAGACAAAGACAGGGCAAACAAGAAACAAAAGTAAAGTCGTGTAAAAAAGACGTTCGGACGTAGAAAAAAGGCCTAACGGTTTATATGTATTAGAGTGAGACTAACGGTATTGAAAGAGATAAGAAAATAATTTATTTCACCAAAGAAAGTTCTAGAGTAATTGAACCTGCTTATGTAGACTTTGATAAAAAGTACACCTGTTTTGGAAGTAGGCGTAAGTACAAAAAAGAGGTAGACGAATTTTAGAAGTATAGGATATAATCATAGTAACTCGACGAAACATAATGAACTTTGCTCGGATAGTTGGGCGGTAGTATTAAAGAAAAATAGTTCGGCTTGTCAACTGAAATTCTAAAAGAATTGAACAGGCCTAAATAGACTTTTGACAAAAAGAATAAATCTAGACAGTGTTTATGATATGCCTATAATCATCTATAATGTAAAGAATTTGTTGTACACATGTTTAACTAGTTCCGAATATATATGTCATTTTGAAAGCAAGTGAAATGAACGCTATTCGTTTATTTTTTGTTCTTTCTAATTTATCATTAACAAATCAAAGACACCTTCTGTAGAAGAATCCTTACTCTAACAACAACAACGCACGGCAAATAAAACCTTTACATCTGACATACTCCTTTTTCACAATAAACAATGTTTTAATGATATTAACAACAAAGATACATATAAAGATATCTCTTATTAACAATACAAACACTAGAGGTAACAGTAACAGTATTCCTTCAAGATAATAGACAATTTTAAAAACACAAACCATAGAGATGATAGTAAAGGTGTTCCTTGACGATAACACAGTTTTAATATGTAACAATAGAAATAAAAGTAGAGGTATTCCATTCTCACAGTATACTATGTAATAAACAGCTATTGATTTATCACATCAACATGTGACATGGACCATAAAAAGGTCTTAAAGAGTAATAAAATTATGTTTCAAACAAATCAACTAAATTTAATAATTATTTAGGCCAGTTCGTTTTATTACTAGTTATATACTAAAGAACAAAAGCTACTGTTAAAGATCTAATCAATTAAAAGCAGATGAATCTGTAACTGATTGATTTGTTATCATTCAGTGTGTGTTTTTTTATTTGGCTTCATCAGTATTACCAAATTAAACACATTTTAACTCTCCATCAGTCAAGTGAAAATCATCTAATAGAATTAAAAAAACAAAACTCTTAAATTTAAATCAAGAGATTTCATTATCAAATTATATATTACATCGTAAAGTCTTCTGTAATTAATATGCAAAAAACACATTTAAATTTCTAAATTTTCGACATAGGTATATGTTCTTTCAAGGGTGTTTTAAGCATTACAAAGAAACTCCAGGGGTATATCAAAAGTTCAGAATAAAATTTATTTAAAATCTTGAAAACCCTCCAAAACATCTTAATGATAGTGAAACAACTCATTTACAGCTTTAAAGAATGAGAACTAATCTATAAAATTCTGTGTTCGTGCGACAAAATACATTGGAGAAAAATGTCGAAACGCAGTATAAAAACTAAAAGAATATAAGGACGAAGAGAATGTGACACATCCGGAAACTTCGGCATTGGCAAAACACAATTACAATCCAGGCCATATCACTACAAACACATTCTGGACACGACTCACTATTCTCAAATTAAAGAATTTCCTTTGCACCACATTAAACAAACCTACACTCAACAACAGTTATGGCGTCAAAATTCTCTGGACAACCTTCTCTCACTAAATTATACAGTATAAGTGATGAAATTTCAAAGTTACATAACGCCTACTCTTACAATAAAGATAAGATACTCCGTAGTAGGACCGCGTTAACTGACAAAAGGATACCGTTAACAACTTTGAATATCTACTGATAGCCGCTAAACATAGTATCACCTCCACTAATATCACTGATAGTCTTTCTTCTACCCTTAGTCATACATAGTTATTTGTAATACACTTTATACCACGAGAAAAACTAATTTCCCAGTACTCCGAATATTACATACCAGAATCTATGCCACTTAACACAGAAGACAACTTCGACTTTGGTCTTAATAAGGTTTCGGTATGATATTTTAAACATCGTCCATTCTAGAGACAGACAGGTCATTAAAGTCCAAACTCTACAAAATTTTTACATTCTTATCTTCATTCAAGGTGGAAAGAATAAATTGTTCTTCTGTAGCTATGTTTTAAGTAACTAATTATTTAATATTTGATATTTTCACCTACGAAAAACCCCGAAAGCTCAGGAATAGCCATCCTTAATTTAGAACTACTGACCAAAAAGTGTGCGTGCGTTGTTATAGCACAGACACATTGGGCTATCTACTATGTTCACTGAGAGGAATCGAACCCCTGATTTTAGCATTCTAACTCCGAAGAATTACCACTGTCTCACATGGGAATTGATCAGAATGAGGGCAGTTTTTCAGTAGCTACATCCGCATGTGCAAAAACTCTTAACATATAATAGGATTGACTGTCAAGTTATGACATATAGTTACAAATACTCAGCATGTTCACCAGCATATCGTTGCGCGAACCTTGGACGTTATGTCTCACAAAAGAGCAAGCCAGCCAATAATCCCATTCTGTTAGTTCTTTTAATGCACAAACACCCGCCCTTCAACATATATGAAGTAATATAAAGCTTTTATTGAACGACCTTATCTATCATTGCTGATTAGAGTTAATATTACTACAGTTGTAATAATGGTCATAGTTTTAGTTTCATTATCTTACTAATGTTTCGTATTACGAAGTCAGAAGGTGAATAAATAATAGATTATAAGCAACAACTGAATTGTGGACAGTGCCATCAACTTTGTCTCAGTGAATCGGTTAAAAAAAACTATGTCTGTCGTCATTCCTAATGTAAATACATATAAAATTTCATTAGACACCATTCTAAGACAACAATCTAATTGTTACGACAACAGCTGAAGGAGTGTGAAACAGCATCTGATTGGTCGTTACCAAAAGTAAGTCGATACTTTTAATACTGATTATATATGTATTCATGTATTGGACCTTGAAGTACCATATTGAAAATAAAATTAATCAAAGCATTATCTGATTGGTTGGTCAGATGTGTTGGTTAAATATTTTGTGGCAGAGACTAGTCAATGGTATATTGAACGTATTGTATATTATGTGCTGAAGTGATGTTCCATTACAGTATGTACGGTGAATTTAAATGAATTTAGTGTTTGTAAAATCATATAATATATCTCACGAGCGTGTTTTTTTGTGAATCTATCTGATGATATTATGTCACACTTAACCAGTTGGATATTCTGATATTTTTACGCCCTTCTCTATGTCATAATGTAATAAATATTAACTAAAATTGTAAAGATTAAATAAAGTGTTTTAATAGTGAGTGTTTCTTTGATAACAAAGGGTAAAATGCTTTAGTCATCTGTTTCTTCTTCAGGTAAGTTTAAAGCTCACACCTCCTTTATATGAAAGGAACATAGTTCATATAGGTTTTATACTATTACAACCACATCTCGTAGATTTACAAGATCCGTTACATACTCTATTAAATCAATAGCACGTTTTAAAACACTCTTGAATATGGCTTGATTTACATTTTCAACAAAAACTTTTGTTGTTCATAATTTTTGTCGCCATGGTTTCTTCCACGCTTGTGGCATGTTTTCACATTTCCATTGTCCATATCATACATTCATGAATTTGATATCTTGTTTAACGATAAGGAAAACAGAGACTGTCACCCATAAGAGAGAGGAAATATCCAACCTGCAGAGTCTTTAATACAGTTCTTTTGTCAATATAAATAACGTGCCACTGTATTACATCTTGCAAAGATATGAGAAGATAACACAACCTAAACTTTCGCATACAGTAACACATAAATACATTCAAGCTCTCTGCTAGATTTGCGATTTCTTAATTACTTTGTGCTGAAGGCATTAGACTCTGATATAAGATGCGCATCACCTGCAGTAAGCAGTGGATTTTTAATTTGTTGGCACAGTCTTTGACAGAACTACTTTCTGGTCAGTGCTAAAAATAAGATTGTTGAATTATCAGTGATTATACAGATTCCTTATTGAAGGATGACTTGTTGACATCTCTTTCGTCTCTTTTTAATTTTAACTTAGCTTTGACAATAACAGTGTGCATTTGTGTATTTTCTTATTGCAAAGCCATATCGAGCTATCTGCTGAGCCCACCGAGGGGAATCGAACCCCTAATTTTAGCGTTGTAAATCCGAAGACATACCGCTGTACTAGTGGGGGGCCTTGACAATAACCATACTGTTATCGACCTTTCAGCGGTCTCTAACTGATAGAACTAGAGGACGTGATTTTACAAACTTAGAAAAAAATAGACTCGATCCAAAGTTTACAGGGTTGGAAGAAATTTGTTAGGAAATGCCTTAGTAAATATGTATACAAGAAAGCTACTATAGTGTTATGTAATCACATTATGTGAAACTGACCACAACCTCTATCCAACTGAAAAAATTATAAATAAATTTCTTACTTGTTTTCTGAGTAGACCTTGATTCTTTCTTCTTCATCTTGTATATTTTTAATCCCTTTGTTTGTCACATAATATTCCGCATAGTCTTTTACACTTGTATAATATTTGCTTGAGTGTCTATTATTTACCGGCGAAACCTTCTCAGCCCTCTGGTTACTGTCCACAGAAGATTTGGGAAATTGATGTTTTTGAGGGATGATGTCCTCTTATCAGGGAACGGAAATTCAACGACCTCTTTCGCGAAATTTAAGTTTGTAATATAATTCTTTTGTTTATTTCACGGTTTGTTGTTGTTGTTTTGAATTAAGCACAAAGCTACACAATGGGCTATCTGGGCTCTGCCCACCACGGGTATCGAAACCCGGATTTTAGCGTGTAAGTCCGCAGACATACCGCTGAGCCACTGGGGGGGCATTTCACGGTTTAAAAAATCAACTCGCGTATATCAGAAGGTGCCATCGCAAAAATAAACTGTTAAAGTATCACAGTAATATGTTATAAGAATGATAAAAAGGCTGTATTCTATTATTATTTGAGTAGCACAATCACGTGTCCTAGTGTTCATAAAAAGGCTGTATTCCATCGCTATTTGAGTAGCACAGTCACGTGTCCTAGTGATCATAAAAAGACTGTATTTCACGACCATTGAGGTAACATGGTAATTTGTTATAGCAATCATAAAATAGCTGTAGTGCATAACTATTAAAATATCACCGTAGCATGTTACAGAAATTGTACTAAGACTATTCCACGATTTGCCAGCTCATTGACAAACTTTAAGACATAACTTCTCCAAAATCGATAGTAACAACTTCTTCACATTAATTGAAAAAAATTACCAAAAAACGAAAATACTTTTAAAAAATTGTCGGATATCATTGTCGCGCTGAAATCATATTTTTAAAAACTCAGATTACATTTACATTAGACTCATATCTGAACAATTTTCTTTGAGTGACTTGTTTCTTAGTTATTGATTTAAGCGTTTTACTGTTTGTTACACGCTTTGAGTGTTTGCACTAAGGCGAAAATGTTTGTTTATTTTGGAATTTCGCACAAAGCTACTCGAGGGCTATCTGTGCTAGCCGTCCCTAATTTAGCAGTGTAAGACTAGAAGGAAGGTAGCTAGTCGTCACCACCCACCGCCAACTCTTTTACCAAAGAATAGTGGTATTGACCGTCACATTATACACCCCCACGGCTGGGAGGGTGACCATATTTAGCGCGACCCTCGGATTGCGAGTCGCACGCCTTACGCGCTTGGCCATGCGAGGCCAAGGGGAAAAAGATTAACATCGATATGACAACTAACGTCATGGTGGGTAATAAAAATCTTCATTACAGTGATGTGACTGTAAGAAAAAACATGCGTAAGGTGCTTAGTGCTGTTGTCACCTTAAGGCATTTAATTATATAATTGGTTCTGTATTATTAAATTATATTATGCCAGTCTTTCAAAAAGAGCTTTAATATAACCGAATGGCAGCAAGGTTTTGTTTATTATCCATGAAAGCCAAGTCTGTCTAGGCTAGAGTCGAATAAAACGTCACTTCAATATAAACTCGCCCGCTCAGCATATATAGATCTTGTATTGTGTGCGTTTCTTGCGTGAAAGAAATAAACAGATTTATGTTATCAGACAATGTATAATTCAACTAAAGTCATTAATGTTTACTAAAAAACCGGATGTGCAACCATGGAAACTGATATGAAACAACATTCTATTCTTCCTAAAGTAAAAGCTGTTTTCATTGTACTAAATGATACACGAAGTCGTCGAATAGAATGTAATATTTGTCGTAATTTAAGTATATATGTGTAGTGATTAGACATGGTTTCAATTAATATTCCGGTGTTATAAAAGTGAAATAAGAATGAGTCTTGGACGAGTTTATTTCAATGAATCGAAGAAAACACCTAGATCTTTAGTTCACTCTCTTGAGAGAAGTATAGATATAATCATGATAATTAACTCTTATACCAACTCCATAAACTCTTTCGAGAAGTTTTGAAAGCCTCTTCTTTTCATCCTGTACCTTCTAGCTCTTCTCTCACCCAGTGAAGAGGAGAAAATTCGTCCAGTACAGATATTTTGGAGCTGTTGGAGAAGATTTGTCTTGTTAATAGTTCACCTTATAACGGTGGTTGTTTGGCTGCAGATTTACCTTTGCTTCCCACACGATATCTTCTGGTTGCACGTTAGGAACTTCTCTCTGTACCTTACTCTAGTGTTGAGCTTATGTGTGTTAAACCGATAGAATGTACATTTGCACAGGGTTCTCGTAATGTTAAACGACAGAGCTTTCCATTTTTCTGTAGATTTTAACGGGAAATATCGATTAGGTATGTTAATAAGTATAATACTGATAACTAATGATTATATCTAGAGCTGTGCTCGTGAGATTGTGGTTATTCCACAAGACTTCAGTATCTATACTCATAAAGGACATATTACCCAATCTATTAACAATCAGTCATGGAGAGGGAACAATCAGATGATTAATATCGTTTGTCTCAGTGTCTGATTTGGGGAATGATGTGGTTTATCCAGTTGTTTTACATTACCTTGGTTGTTGTTATGAAGAAAATTCTAACAGCTGTCAATCAACACATTGTAAATAGATGCTGAACGTCTCCAGCTCAGGATGTTGCATCAAAATGCGATGGATATCATTGGAGATATGGATCATGTTTTCTCTGTTTTGGTTTTTATGGCATCTCTGTTGCAGCTGCTCTTGACAATGAAGCTTGTTGTAGCATACCAAATAACGATTGGAGGCTTAAGAAGAAAAATCGAGAAGTAAAAAATTAGGTTTTGTTACCAGTACAACTTATTTGTTCACCAGTTGACTACACCAACTGCAGGACTGACCGGCTGGAATAATTTTTGTCATCAATCGAGGATTCATGTTGACAATCTGTAGTGTATTGGTAACGTACCTTGTAGTTTTTATACAGCTTATCCAATAACTTTAATATATACAGTTTTGTTTTGCTATGTTTTCAGGTGTAAGGTCAGATGTCTTTAAAATATTTGATTATCATGTTAATATCAGTGTCGAATTAAAATTATAAGTAAATTGTTTTTGTTGAAATAGCTTATACAGAATCTTGTGTATATCAGTTTGGACTAGAGATTATTTACTTTCCTTAAATATATCTATATGTAGTAAGTAACATAATTTACCATTAATAATTAACAGAACATTGTCTAACGATACACAGAGTTAATAAAAAAACGTGTTTAAAAATTATGTATCCAATATTAAACCGCATATTATAAATCGAGATAGACCAGCCGATATTCATTAATGTCAGAAATAACAACGAATACTTTAACACAAAGAAGTAGAAAATTTTGCTTCTTTCGAACATTTTTCTACACATTTGTTGCAAAGACCCCCACATTCTAGCTTTTGCAAATTGTTTGAAAACAACTGAAACCAAGGAATTGTTTTGTTTTAATAGTTGTGTCATAGATTTTAATAAAGAACAAACACCAATGATTATTCCAATAATAGACTCCTTCGTCTTCCTTCGCAAATACACTCAGTTGATTTAATTACCTCTATACTAATTTTAAAATGTAGATCCAGACCGTAGAGATGTGTTTATAGTGCTTGCCTTTTTGTGACTTTCAGGTATTTTCAAGTGAAACCAATTTTCACCACAAGCAACGATTATAACAGCACCTTCGATAAAGAAATAAAAGTAATGTCCTGTGATAGATAAGTTAAATAAGTTTCTTTGAGTGTTGACGATTTTGGACAAATGTGAATAAATAAATAAAATTTTCCTTACCAAAAGTAAACAAAAACACGGTATGGTTACTACCTACTCAGACGAAATTAATTTCTTTTTCTACTAGGCTACGCTTAAATTAACTCCTTAACTCTGTATTGTTAAAACATGTTGTTCTTGAAAGAAGTCTCCACTTGAAGAAAAGAAGACATGACTGGATTCAACAGATAAACTCCTTCTCTTTGTCCACTTAATGGTGTGACCTCATGGCCTTTGTTTCTTCAGAGCATTCATCATTCATTGCACTCAGTTAAAGACATAATCGACAAGCAAAGGATATTACAGTGTCATACGTTTCACTCCTGATGTGGTATATTACTGCAATATCCTCCAGGTACAAGGGGCATATTAAACAAAGAAACGAACAATCTAGAATAAGGCAATTTTAACAACTAACTGAATCACGTGCTGCTGCAATTACAGTAAGGATTAATTAAACAACCGAAAAACTTTAAACATCAATAAAACAGGCAAAAAATACACGATATGCTGACGCATATAAACTTAACCAACTGCACCTACAGAACTTTCAAGGCCAGCACAATAAAATACTGACGATTTGTTTCATATATTGACATTATATACTATTCTACAGAAAGTAATAATCCTCATAGTGAGAAGTAGGCCAAAGTTTATTATACTTTATGTTTGTAAAACTAAGAAAATAATTAAACGAGATATATAAAGAGTTTGGGATAAAGTTCCTGAACTATTACCTTTTCTAAGATGAAAATAAATAATTATAATAACAAAACATATGTTTTTATTGAAAACAGGACACCTCTAATAACATATATATCCATACATATCTAAGCTAAGAAGTATGAAAAAAATATGATTATTCAGATTAAAAAAAATTACGAAAAGCAATAAACCTTTTCTATTGTTTTTGATAGCGCGCATCTCAAAGATCTTCTGATAATGTTCACAAAAGATTTTGCATCTGAAAGTCACAGAAAATAATCCCTCCCCATCACTGTTCCTATGAATAAATATCTCCAAGTCACCGCATGTAAATATTTTTGTATATTTTACTAAGCTTTATTTGTTTTGAAATTTCGCACAAAGCTACACGAGAGCTATCTGTGCTAGCCGTCCCTAATTTAGCAGTGTAAGAAAGCTAGTCATCACCACCCACAGCCAACTCTTGGGCTACTCTTTTACTAACGAATAGTAAGATTGATCGTCACATTATAACGCCCCCACGCCTGAAAGGACGAGCATGTTTAAAACGACCGGGATGCGAACCCGCGACCCTCAGATTACGAGTCGCACGCCTTAACACGCTTGGCCATGCCGGGCCCGTATCCCTATCTCTGCGAGAGAAATGAACAAAATTGTTTGGGTATTAAAAGTGTGATAAATACATAAAAAGTATTTTTAAAAAAAGCAGTTTCCACCCACATATAATAATATGTGCCGTGCACAAACGATCAGAGCTCAATTTAATTTTGCTAAACACTACAGGAGAATTTGAGTAAATTTTCAATCTTCTATTTGTGGAACGTTGGAGGGGTTTCGTCATTGAAACACCTAAAACTATGGCAGTGGGGTTCGCCCAAAAGCCGACCATCCGTTTAATAAACCGAGAAGTGTTGACTTATATAATCTTTGTGAAGTGTTTATGATCACAGATAAAGAAAAAACTGCAACAATTTCGATAATTTGATTAATAAGTTCATGGATGGCGAGATCTGTTTATGGATTCAGAAGGACTATGAAGGTGGCTACAGTCCAGGAAGCAAGAGACACTGCAGGAAGTTCAAGACATGCACTCAACATTGTCGTATTGCTGGAGACTCAGGCAGTCAAGTAAGTGACGTTGAGGATGTTCTCAATGGCCCGGAAGAAGAATACGAACCGGAGAGAGAGCTTAAAGTTGAAAAATAAATTGAAAGTAGTGAAAGATCTGATGCCCAAAAGTTTCCAAAGTGAAAGAAATAATATAATGTTTGTAAAACTCTTTCTATAGCTAACATTTGTTTAGCAGAAAATTTGTTGGAACTGGACGGGACTTCATTATATGAGATTTTGAAAAAAAAGCATTTTCCGATGATATGTTAGACCTTATCACTAAAGAAACAAATCTGCATACTAACCATGACAAAATCAATCCAAAGGTCCATGCTTCACAAAAAATGTTCGCAGTTTTTCGGATGTTCTACTGTCATCAGGTTACCACAGTGTGCCAGAAGAGCATCATTATTGGTCAACTTAGCCTGATTTTGGCGTGCCGATTTGTGCAATGAGTAAAATTATTTTTACTGAAATCATGATATACATACATTTCACCGATAACC
Organism: Carcinoscorpius rotundicauda; assembly: GCA_011833715.1. Lineage (NCBI taxonomy): Eukaryota > Metazoa > Arthropoda > Merostomata > Xiphosura > Limulidae > Carcinoscorpius > Carcinoscorpius rotundicauda. The sequence continues at coordinate 59,623,216 of CM022395.1, forward strand.
ATAACCTTAATAACAAAGACATGTTGAGCAAAATTCCTCCATTGTATCATATATGAGAGTGTTATACAATTGGTGTGTTTCATAAGTTGCTCAGTGTGGATGGTCTATGGTCCCATACTTTGGGCATCATAGTGCCAAGATGTTCACTAGAAGAAAAATAATTTAGTTTGGATATAAAATTTGGAGCCGTAAGCCCCAGAGCAACCACATTTCACGCGTGTTTTTACCACACTGGTAGATGTTATTGCTGCAATTCGAGCGTCAAGAGGCATATATTTGTTTTTGATTATTTTTCACGAGTTATGATCTGCTGGTAAAATTAACTGATTGTAACATACGGGCAACAGAGACGATTAGAAAAAATCGCGCCACAAGTGCAGCAACATCAATGACCTCTACAAGAGGATCTACAAAAGAAGGACAAGGGTTCTTTCAACTACCACAGCAACGGGAAGATGTATATTGCAAAGTGACATGGCAATTCTGTTCTTGCAAGCAACTTGGAAATTCACACTCTTGTTCATAATGTAAAACGACGTAGAGGTAGGGGAGAAATATGTCACACAACCGCATATAATCAGTTCCCACAACAAGCGAACGGACAGTGTTAACCTCATGGATCGATATACGTAGTACTGCCCAATTATTCGTGGTAAAAATGATACTGAATACTTCTTCCGAATATCCTAAATGTAGCAAACCAGAACAAACTGTTCTACCTGAATTCCCATCGGCAAGTGACACAGTCCTTGTTCCAATACGACACAAGCTGTAATCAAGTATCACATCAAAATCAGCGTTGCTGTGCTTCTGGATAATGTCTACTTCGATAACCCAAACTGTATTTTGAGCTCTACATCGTAAAAGCTGTGTAAAGTGTGCAAGAAAAACTTTAAAAATATTCGAAAAAATGTGCAATGTTCGGTTTCCTGCTTATAGGGACAAGCAGTGTTTTAAGATCTACCTCCATCGCTAAGTTCAGTACCTATATGGAACATACGGCGAGACTGCTTCTTTTATATATTTTAAACTTTAGTAGAATGAAAAATATTGAAGAGAAACACAAGTTGAACATGTATGTTACTTAATTTTTTTTTTTATTTACAAAATTATGAGGTAATAGTTTCACTATCTTATCACTAATCCTCCAATGTTCCTTAAATATAACATACTGTAACTCCGACATAAAAAACGCTACAAACCTGTGATTGTAGCAGTGCTTTAGTTGTGAGAATAGTAAGTACTCTTGTGTGTAAAAATAATCGAAATATGATAACGTACTCAGTAGCCGGTAGGATAAGGGTAAAGTTAAATTTATATTTAGAAATGTATATAATTTATACAGTTAATATTGCATTCCGAAACTCCTGTCCATTCACTAAAAATCTAGAAGATTCTCCAGTTTAAGAATCAACAGTATATGTGTGTACGTAAACATTGATGTATCGTTTATATTGTTATGAAAGCTGACATTTCGAAAAACTTTCCTCATGCCTACAAATGCAACCAACACGAGACACTAAGCAACAGTATATAATTTTGTTTTTCGTTGCTTGTTTGTTTGTAATCACACACAAAGCTAGACAAAGATTGTTACATAGTATTTCACTGACAAAAATCAACAAGCTATTCATATCAAACAAATATATTATTCTACTTAGGTGCAAAGATAAATTACCTTAAGTTAAATTTAAAATTTATATTTATACACGTTTATATTTTGCCACTTTAAAAATGTTAAGCATAAAATTATTAAACAGCTGTGAATGTACTTATAAAACAAAATCTAAAAAAAATTCTAATGTCAATTATTGTATTAATTTTGAGAAACGATTTTTCCGATAACATTCCTTCATTCAGTCAATTTTTACCAGATATTTCCTTGACTATTAATCGGTTTTACTTCATTCGGGAACGCTTCCAGAAAGATTTATCTCAAATTCTCGGTATATACCGTTATGCTCCTGCCATCTATAGACATATAAAGAAATCACATAATTGTTGTCATAAAAGAACAAACTTTTATTAGCATAACAATTAACTCTAGCAATTACAATTTTATATTTATTTTCCAAAATTGAAATTAAGTTATAAAAACTATAATATCATTCTTTTTATAAACAACATATGTGGATGAGGTCACAAGTTGAAACTAATAATGAATATGTTTGTAAAGTATATCCTAGATGACTGAAAACACAAATCTAAACAAACCTATTTCTAAAATTGATAATGATGGAGCAATGAATAGATCTATATTAAAACAATGCTAAAGTAACTTACAAGAATATATGACTAATGCTATTTTGTCTGCCAAACTTACAAATATAATTTAACTAGTAAAACGAAAAAAAAAACCTGGTAGCTAAGCGGAAAGTCTGTGCGTTTAGAACACTAAAAATCGGATTTCGATACCCTCTATGAGGAGAGCACGGATAGTACATTGTTTAGCGTTTTCCCTTAGCAACAAACAAACAAAAGTGGCTATCACATTTTTGTTTTCTTCATCTCACAGATAATAAGAAAACTATTCACTTAGTCTAGTGTGATGGTTTTTTTATGACTCCTTCATAAACCAAAAACAATCTCACAGAATCCCATACTCAGATACACCTATCTACAAAAGCTTAGCCTAAAGAGTATAAGAGTAGCGCTGATATAACATTTAAGGTAAAGAAACTAAAACATTATTTTTGTTTAATCAACTACAGTATTGTTTCCTTTTTTTATTTTTATAGTCTCGAACCTCCTTTAAAATTTTATGGACCACAAATTAAGAACCACAAGTATAAATGGTTTACAACTAATTTTTGTTCGTTACAGAATTTTCGCGCAGTCTTATACAAAGGACTATTTGCGCACGCATGTCTATAATTTTGAACTGATAAACTAGAGAGAAGACTGAGTGCCACTCTTACAGTGCATCCACATCTGTATCGAAAGTGCGAAAAGCATCTTGAAGCAATGGGCCCTGGATCATGACCCTCGGATTAATAGTCCGAATACGTTAAACCACTAGGTCACGCCAGGTCTTTGCAATAATATTGAGATACACCTTAAAATAATTTAACTTCGTTAATTTAGTTTGAGTGTCAATGTTTTTTTAATATTTATTGTACATTTTTGTTAATTTAATTTCTGAGTTATTTATTAAGTTTTGTCTTTATAAAAACTCACTGGTCAAGATCACTTGAGTACTCATATTAAATAATTATCAACCTAATGAGCTATTGAGTTTGCCCAATTATTTTAAAACATTCCACAATGGGATCTTAATTTCGATAAAAATGTTAGTTTCTTAGTAATTGCTATTTTAATAGTACCTACTGGTGGATCTGTAGTGTCCATTTTACAACAAATCGAGCTCAAGCTTCTGTGTCATATTTGACCCGTAAACATCAAACTGTAATAGTTCTCTGCACTAACTCAAAAACTAATTACAAATCATTAATATTGCTTAAGGACAGTGACATTTTCATTCTGTGATATTCTTATTGAATTTTTCAGATTCCAGAAATTAGATTCGGATCTGATAACAAAATAAGTCAATGTTTTGAGAAACACTCATCTTATCCTTGTCTTATACTGAAACCTACTTAGTAATTTATGTCTATTCAAAGTATTTAAAACCACTGTATAATTGTCAGGTAGAATCGGATAAATGTACTAAACAGATAGCACGTAGTGTGATCTTTGGTTAATTGAAAGCTTGCAATAATGCAATAGAAGATCAATATTTAAATAAATAATAAGAAAAATTTACTATCCCCCCCCAAAAGAAAGGTAGTATTGGGAATAAATCATCCAGTCCACTGTAGGAGAAAGATATCTGTGCTACTAACAGGTGAACACTTATAACCTAAGACCTTTAACTTTTTTATCTAAAGATGACAACCTATAATTTTACATGAAATGGATTTATCAGCTAACAGTGATTTTCATTAAGTTAGAAGTAGTATTGCGAGAACTAAAATTAATGTTTTAATTATAACAAGCATGTTGTATTGAGCAGCAGATTTTAGCCCTTGGCTTATGTAGATGAGAGATTATTGGAGGGACAGAAAGGGATGTGAACAATCAAATTAAGTTTATAGTTAGAGGTGATTTTTTGACAAAACATGCAGATAGGATAGTCTATGGAGTAAATAAGGAGAAAAAATTAGATTATGCAACCCAAGAGTATGGGTGTAGGATGTAAATGAGATAGCACTAAATATGACAAAGATAACCAGCAATGATGCAGTTCTTGTTGTGCACATAAGGGGCTAACAGTGTACAGAAAGTAAAGTATGAGGAGAGCCCTATATACAAAGTTTGGCCAACATGGGTTCCAACTTAATCAGCTGCAATTTCCTAAAATTGAGCACATGATTCACATCAGTCAGGATGTTACCCATATATAGCTAGGTTATGGCAAAGAATGTACCCACAACTATTACAAGGTGGTTGGAGTTCAGAATACAACGTTGTATAGCATGGGGATACTAGATTTTCCTCTGATCAAGAATTGCCATGTTTCAATTTTCAAGAGATGGCAGTTAGTGTAAACTATGGGAAAATAGAGTTCAGAAGGTTAACTGGCACACTACAGATAATTCATTTCTATGCAAGGTAATTAGCTAGCATAATGTTTAGCCTAATGTTAATGTAACATAACTTGGCCCTAGCATTTGGGTAGATGATATATCTAGGTTAGTTAAGCAGTAGGCCATACTACATTACTTGGTATATGACAATGGGTCATCAAAGTCAAATTTGAGGACAAGCATTGTGTAATGGAGTGTAGCACAAATTGCTTTTCAAGAACTACACTGTGACAAGCTTGAAATAAGAAAGGCTTGAGGTTAGTTTACAATTAAAGGGCTGCAACTGGTGAACATGATTTTTCTTAAACATTTTCAGAATGTGGGCTCATGTTCAAGGATTATTCTCAATCAAGCCTTGGGCTATAAGCATGAAAATATGAAAAGCTTATAGTCTAAGCTAGTTATCTACAAATAGCCTAGGCTGTTTAAAATACATAACATCAGTATGATCTACTCCAAAAGGCTTTATCTGCGGAATTCATCACTTGCAAATGTCATGCATATCTATTTACTAAGTGAAAATCTCAGCAGGCTTCTTTCATTACTTTTGTAGTTATACTTTGATGAGGGGTAGTTTGAACACCACAGGGCAGATCAGAAGTAAAATTACTTTGAAGCCAAATGCAGTTCCTACCATCTTTTCTTTTAACAGAGAAGTTTTAAAGGTTCAACAACTCAGCAAAAGAGGAAATGAGAAATTAAATATCATCACTGGAGATAGTTTTACAGGATCATTATAATTCTTTCAAACACAGAGTAGAAAATTAAAACTGAAATTACTCTAAGTACAATTGACAGCATACGTAAAATAAATAAAAATGTCAAATAATATTGGTATTGTACTATGCTTTGTCAATGAAACTAATTTGTCAATTACAAATGGTATTATTCACATTTTATGAACCAGAAATTATGACTGGTCTTATTTTTTTTTTGGTTGGCAAAATAAATCATAGAAAAAATCCCCCAGCAAATTTTCACATTTACTTTAATCCACAAAAAAAAAATATGAAAAATGAAGGTTACAGACTATTTAATAGGAATAGAGTAATACAGTGAGAAAGAGGAATGGCTTTATATGTAAAATATGAATTCCATCCTATTGAGATTGAGGATTTTAAAGATAATAGCCAGGAGATTGAATGAATTTGGGTTTTATCAATGGATATACGTGAAAAAGACTTTTAGTGGGAATTTGTTACAGACTACCAAATCATGCTGATGAAATTAGTGAGAAACTTTACAATGAGATTAAAATTTCAGCCGTTAATGAAGTCACTATTATGAGTGATTTTAATTTCAAACATATACATTGTGAGATGCCACAGTGAAACCACGAGGGAGAAAGGATTTTGGTAAACTGTTCAAGATGGTCAAGGAACATACTAGAAACAATGTTATTGTAGATTTTTTGTTAATTTCAAACACAGAAATAATTGACAGAGTGGAAATTGGGGAACGTCTGGGTGCAAGTGATCATTGTTCTATTCAGTTTGATGTTTTGCTGCAATTGGAGATCAGGTATATTATAATTATATTTCAGTTACAAGTTTCATGAAACAAATTTTGAAGGGATGCAACAATTATCTGCTGTGAATTTGATAGCCAAGTTACTTTGAAATACTATTTCTATATGTGTGTGGGATAAGTTAGCTAACTGGACAGACAATTGGCTATATGGAAGGAAGCAGACAGTTGTTATAAACAGAGTTCAGTCAAACTGGATTAATATCACAAGTGAGATACCTCAGGGCTCAATCTAAGGACCTTTACTGTTTTTAATTTACATCAGTAACATAGATGAAGAAATAGATAATAAATTACTTAAATTTGCAGATAATATTAACGTTTTCAGTTTTGTTAGCTGTGAAGAGGATGAGAGTGATTCACTAAATAAGTTATTAAGTTGAACAAATAAATGGAGATGGTTTTAATTGTAATAAATGAAGATAATGCACACTGGTTACCATAATTTGAATTTTGAGTATAATCTAGATGAGAATAACCTTACAGTGTAACAAAATAAAGGTATTTTGGCATAGTGTACAAGATTGTTAAAGGAAATTATAGTGTTAAAGCACTGTTTTTTTTACGCCTCATCGTAAGAACTACAGGACTAGGGCACATCTCAGATAAGACAGTTTAGAACAGGTTGCTTTTGGATGTTGTAGAGGTGTGTGTGTGTTTCTTATAGCAAAGCCACATCATGCTGTCTGCTAGTCAACCAAGGGGAATCGAACTCTGTGCATTGTAAATCTGTAGACTTACAGAAGGGAATGTTATTGAGACAGTAAAGTTAAGTGAGTTTAAGAGAAAGTCTAATAACTATATACATAAAAAGGGCTAGCTTTAATCCAGGGTTTTTAATATTAAATACTAGATTTAATTTCTATAAAACATTAACGTTGTATTTACACATTGAATAGCCACTTTATTAGTATCCCCACCCCACAGACACAGACATGCACAGGTTACTATGTTTATTTGCATGGGAACAGTAGATTGGTTGTGTGATGTGTTAGGTGACTGAATTCTATAAATGAAGAAATATTGTCACATCACAGTGAGTTTGTACAATATTTAAGTTTGGATTTGTCAAAATTTAAGAAAAGCATTACTGTTGAAGCCTATCTGTATGAAGCACTGATATTAAAAAAAAATTGACTAGTTGTTCCAAAATATCCTTCAACATAGTCTATCAGTAGTTATTGTCAAAAGGAAATATACATGCCATTAAAAACATCTGTGACTTTTGTAACTGTTTACTGACTTATCATCATTGATACTTAATGAGTACAAACTGTTAATAGAGTATAGACATAAACATCCTTTTCTGTAATGACTAGGGCTTTAATAAAATGAAAACTAAGAAGTGCAGGGCCCTCTGATGTTTTCCTCATGGTGACAGCTGCTGCAAATGGTACCAAGTGTGGGTAATTTTCATATTATAAGTGATAAGTTGTTTTTATTTTTAAGTAAGGGTAAATTATATTCAGACTGCATGCTTTCATCAACACCTGTAAACAAATTTCAGACTGTTCTGCTGCATAATTACAATATCATTACACAACACACCTCTTAGTAACTCGTAGAGGACACACAATATTGAGTATATGCTATTATAACAGCAAAATGTGGTCCTACCTAATATTATATAGAAACTTAATAAAGTGCCTAACAATTGTATTTAAATAGTTAAAAACAGGCAGTCACACTACATAAACTGCAAAACTTTGTATTTTAACAACACAGTTGAATCATTAATATAGAACAGCATTGTTTTACAAAACTTTTACCTTATACGAGTGCATAACTGATCATAAGTTTTCTAGCACTGATGCTCATTATAAGAGTATAAAAAACAAAAAAATACCCTCAACATGCTATAAAAATTAAACTGCAAATTATTTCATATGTTGGAAATATTATTTCAAAATTACTTAATTTACCCATGATCCCATAATTAAAGATAATTTTTGTATGTACAACTTATAATAATAAATTTGTAATTAAACTGATTCTGGTAATACATTTGACATCTAAATGGTAAAGTATATATACATACTATGTTTTGAGCAGGGGCGTAGATTTTTTACACCTGATGGTGGGAGTGATTTTTGCAACCACTTATGTGGACTGTTCAATTTGCAAATTGGAAATCTCTGATTACGTGAACCTGAAAGCTATAAACATGCAATCACAGAGTAATCTTGTTGCCACGATACTTCAAGGTTTCCATGTAACTTTGTACAAGTAAGGTGTTGTGAACAGTTTTCAAAATGTTAATAGAATAAAGACAAATGTGTCACAACTTAACTGCCACATGAATTTATTCCTGTACACTGCACAGTATAAAAGATGGCCATTATACTTGACAAAGTTACTAATAACTTTCATTGCATGAATTACGTTTTCAAATATTAATAAAATTAGTAATTACCCTTGATAAGTTTATATTTACTGAAAAACTGTTCATGTTGTTTGATAAAAATAATTAAAATATCTATGCGAACTCTTGAAAATTATACATCAGTATAATGTAGCAAATAATTATTCATACTTTTCATTGAAGTAAGATTCATTTAGTCCTCTAGTCTACATGTTCCCAAACGTAGACCTCCTTTGTGATGATCTGTTTATGAATTCTTTCGTAAGCTCTTCCATATTTATCTTATCGACCTTATATTTGTGAGTGTGACAAACTGGATGAGGTGGCACTGAGACAGTTAATTTTAACCATGTCTTCAACCATCTTAATGCAGAAAAGCTGCGTTCACATTCGCAGTTGGAAACTGGACATACAAGTAAAATTTTCATGAGAAGAAAAACTTCACTACACATCTGCTGGTTTCTTACATGCATTTTACAGTAAGCATCCTTTGCACCTTTCAGAGATACTGCTTTTGTTGTTCCTTTGAACATGGGCAACTGAAATTCGAGCAGTTGTGCAGAGACTTCTGGATAGAAGTTTATAACAAAGTTGTCAATCTTGCCAGATGTGATCATGTTCTCAAGTGCCAGATATTGCCTCAAGTCATTGTTGTCTGCATTAAATCTAGTGATCAGATGTTCTATGACTGTGTCCACAAATTCAAAATATTGGCTTCTGTAGTAATCTCTAGCTGTTGCAGAATGATGTGTTGAGCCATTACCTGTGATCCTTCTGGGGGATCTGCGAATGTGTGGTAGTTCAATAGGCACCAGATCTAGGGAAGTTACCTTTATCTCAGTTTCATCAAATATCTTGTTGTAGTTTTCCTCTTTTCGAAATACCAGGAATTGATCAACTGTCATAGCAGATGCTTCAATCATGCCAGACACTGTCACTGATTTTGCTTGGAATGCACAGTTTAGTTCCTCTAATGCAGCTAATGGATGCTGAGCCATCAACAATCCTAAAACTGTCTTTCCTTTGTCAAATCTGTCCAGCAGACCTCGTGCTTTCACTGCTACACCTGATTTTTCATTTGTTAATTCAGACAAATAATCAACAATTTCACTGTAGTGATCATTAGCACATGTAATTGCAGACAGGCGGCACAACCAGAGTGTTGGACACAGTGAGCAGATGTATTTAACTGGACCATTGTAAATGTCTGATGACACAATATTTTCAAAAATTGTTTTGTATTTACCTGACCTCTGAAGCAAGACACCAAGTTCATGTATCCACTGGATAGAATCTTGAACACATTCACAAGCTTTAACTGCATGTTGCATTATTAAATTAGCTGCTCTGTAGTGAAAATACAAAGCTGATGGTTGCTTCTATTTTATTTTTGCCTGACATCCACTGTATGCACCACTCATGTTAGCGGCTCCATCATAAGTTAGTGCTCTTAATCATGACAGTGGTAAATTGAGTCTAGTCAGTACATCAAGTATAGTCAAAGATATTGTTTCACCAGTTGTATTGAAAACACTGTACAAACCAAGAAATGTCTCATGGACATCAAGGTTCTCATCTACACATCGTACACATATTGCTTCCTGTTCGGCACCTGTAACATCTTGAGTGCTATCAATCATTAATGCAAAGATTTTACTTTGCTGCACTTTGTGTGCTATGTTCCTCAGTATTTGATGGCTGAACATCTCCATTATTTCATTCTGAGCCTGGGGTGATGTAAATGCAGTTTTCTTTGACAAGTAGGCCATCAACTCAGGATCTTCCTCTTCCAGGTGCTTCATTAACTGCAGGAAGTTCCCCTCCGTATCAGTATGTCCATGTAATGCTAAACTTTGATGCAGTAAGAAACGTAAACTTCTGAATATTTTGGTTAGACTTCTTTTGTATTCTTCCTGCAGCTTCTTTTTTCCATCATGTAGCTGGACAGTCACTGGAGTTACATCAAGTGAATCTTCTGGAAATATAACAAATCTGTGCAGAAAGGAGGATTGGTGTTCATTGAATTTCTGTTTTGTCTTTTTCCATTTGCAAAAACCAATAGATATGAAGGTATACTCCACTGGCCTCTCCAATTTCCATGTAAAACAACCTCTATATTCTGCCTTGGCACAATGAAAGCATATGACTTTTTGAGTCTGATTGTCGAAGTGCAGCCATGGGAACACATCAAACCATTTGCCCGGAAGTTGATATTTTGCTTTCTGTTATGATATTAATTGTGCATCTGGATAATATGGCTTTCTTCACTGCATCTGTAGAATTTCAGATTTTTCATTACTGCACAAACTTGTTTCACAACTATCTGGTGGTTCATGATGTGCAATAGTTGCACAAGCTTTTTCAGACTCATCCTCTGATGAACATGGTATTTCCTCTGTATGGCAAGTTTCTATTCCTTTGCTTGAGGTTGTTGTATTATCTGCATCTGAATTTTCACTTGTAGTACAAGTAACTGGCTTGCATAACTGTCTAATAACAGAAAGTTTCAGAAGCTTGCTTGTCAATAATTGGAATCTGTATCCCAGATGACTCAACAGGCTAAAATACAGTCTTTATTGAAAAACTCTAACATACAATGAACGAAGATAGAAAAGAATGGAAGTAGGACTGAACTGTACAATGTATTTAAGTCAAACACGCAAATCTCACAGTGACTACCGAGCCAACTGACCGCCTGGGCATCGCTAGGACAATGTGTGCTGGTTACAACACTAATAATTGCAAGTTTCTCGAAAAATACTTAAACAATCACAAATATATTATATTCCTGTTAAAGCTCATCAAAAGGCAAACATGTTGTGATATAATGTCTATAAGCACGTCTATTAAATAAAAACACCAAAACAAAAACTAGCAATACAATTCGAGTAGAGGCTTCAGACCACTGAAATCACTCCTTTTGTGTTCTAATTATACAAGAAAATACACTATTTTTACTATCTATGACAAGATAATATATTGTTCTTTTACCATAAAGCACCAGCACTTTATTAGAGAGCAATAATAATTTGAAATTTCATGGATTAATGAGGGCCACAAACACAGGTCTAATGAGCCCTATTGTAAAATCGAAGCTCAGACTAAAGGGAGCAGAGGGGGTAATGTAGGGCGCATCTGGATCTGAGCAGCCTGAAGGTGTCATTAACTGTACATTAAACATACACTATGGTCAGCGGCTTCGGTAGCTGCAGAGAGTAAGGCGTTCAACAATAAATCTGGCTAGACATGCGTAAGAACAAATAGCATGAAAAAACTGCACAATATACACATAAGATTAATGCAGCTACAAGCTATAAATGGCCTGCCAGATCTAGATTATAGGAGTTTACACTTGGTAGTAATATTTTTTTGAATTTTTTGCTCTGTTCAATCTGTTGTGATGAAAATTTTACTTAATCTTGCACTACATACAAAACGTAAATAGATTCTGTAATAGTGCTTGCAAGCCTTGCATGTACACTTAGGCCTACTAACTGACACTTATGAACTATTGCTTAGATCAAAAAGCTTAGAAGCACCCTTATATTAAAGATGAACATTTCAGATACTGTAAAAGCCTACATCTAGGCCTAATTATGTAATTCAATTGATAATAACACCAGAATCACAAAAACAGACACACAATTTGCGAGCCTGTGATGCAGTAAAACAATTCAACAGACCAAACTGTAAAAGGGGATTATTGTATGCACCATACCCCCCACCTAAAATGAAGGGGGAATGTATCCCATCCATTCCCCCAGGATGTACGACCCTGGTTTTGAGAATATCTGTATTAGACTATAACAACTAAGAGCTTTACCATAAGTGTCTATGATATTTTAGTACTCAAAAAACACTATAAGTCTTCAATTTTCCATACCATTTTGGATGCATGAAATTCATACTTTAATACTGTACAAAAAAGACAAAGAGAAAGATGTTTGTGAACAACAACAATTTACTTTCATGGTCCTGCTAAATGTACAAACGTATCATCCTTGTTAATTTGTCAAACTTTCAGAGAAGACATTTCACCAAATCAATCAGATAATTGCGTAGGTAAAAACAGCAAAAGAGACAAATAGAAATTCATAAGAAAGTGCTTTCCTTAAATATTATTTCTGAGGCCTAATAAGTATTAAATATACATATGTACTTCACAGGAATTTACAGCTTAGTAGAAGATTTTATTAATATTAAAAATTATTACCACTGAACATCCTATTGACTTTTGTTATAATATTAAAAAAACAGGATTTAATATTCAAGATTGACACAGCACATGTTGTGTTGCTCTGTGCTTAACAATAAACAAAAAAAACTAAATTTTACTGTATTGCAGCTCAAATTGAATAATGATTAAAAAAAACTGATCTTATTCTGGCATTAACTTTACAGTTAATACTGAACAAACATCTTGGTTATGATGTGTTACATGCCCTTAGTATAATAACAATGTGACTGCAACTGTTACCTGTCTAGTAATAATTGCAGGACAGAGATGAAATGAAGGAAAACTGTTTAACAAACTACATTATTTGTATAAGTAAAATTTAACAAGAATTTTACATATTCAGGTTGTTCAAACTTCTAGCAATTAACATCAGCTTTCATTGTGATCTTTCCTTTCACAAAAACCTGAATGTCTGATGCAGTATTCATGGCTAGAGAAAGAAGTTTCTCAGATGCTAGAGGATGCCAATCACCTAATGTACATCCTAAGTTTTCATGCACATCATAGTAGTGGCAACGTTTTGTTAATCTCATGGAAGGGATATACTCATATATATCCACAGTATTACAGTGTTGTAATAGTAGCAGCAAACCTGAAAAAAAAAGTTTCATTGAGCAGTTTGAGCCTTTTCTCGGGCGATCCGTGTAAAACAAAATAAACTATGCAGATTAGAACAATAACAAAACTAATTCATAAGATCAGAGATCAATCAACATTACACGTAATTTTATTTATTTACTCATTTTTATTAATAATAATGTCCCACATTTCATTAACACTTAATAGGATTTTGCTTAGCTCACCATCAGATAAAAAAAAAAAAGAGGTGGTAGTGGTAGTTCTGGTAGAACCACAAGATCATCATGGTCTATTGAAAATTCATTAATTCTTAGACACTTGATCTAACTAAATGCTCAGAGGTATTAAAATATCAAAACCAAGCAAAAATAATCAGTAAGTAAACAAATTATTCAATCATCACTAGCACACTAGCCTCATTCCAAACTTTACTACTTTACAAAATTCTGATGAGTTTTATACAAATAGAAGGTTAGGTACCTGTCCTTTGTTCAATTTATGAACTTTAAAAATATGAGAGTGGATGGTACAGTAAATAACACAAAAATCCTCACTGTCACACAATTTATTTATAACATATCATGACAGTATTCATTATTACCTCACCAGAAGATGTGAATAAACTTTAATAAGTCATTATTCATCTTTTTAAAACACTATGTACACTATGTGATCCAAGTGACTTTGTAAAAAGATGTAGTAACCAAAGAGCAGTCATCTCTTAATGTTCTTCCACAATATTTCAAATGATTAATTGACTGATGCTTATTGGCCTCAGAAGTGCCTTACAGGCCAAAGGTAAAAGGTCATTGATCAAAGAAAGAAGTAGGTATAACTCAAGAAACAGCTCTTTATATCAGACTTGTGGTGTGATTTTGGAGCAGAAACTTCAGTGGAGTTTATGTAGTATTACAATAGTGGAAGTTAATTTTTTCATTATGTTTTCCCACAGAGAGTACTAGAACACTGTTGGAAATATATATGATGTTTTTGTGTTCTATATCCATGCAATCTGTACATCGTTTACTAAAAAATTTAATACAGCTTTTTTGTTTCTTTTTTGGGAGTAAGGATATGGTACAATCTATGAATGTACTTTATGTTAACTTGCATCAAAGATTTATTAATAAATGCTCAATAACAATAATGGGAGATTGAAGGATATGTGAACCACACATTAGCATGCCCTTGATCCAAACTATCATCCCACACAGTTTGGTTCAGACTGGCACATAAATACAACATTAGTTTTTAACTACTATACTTCAGATGATAACGTGAATTCTTTCACCTAATCTCTGTAATATTTTTATTTCATACTGAGGAAATTTACTACTGTGTTCAGATTTACAATTATATGCAAACCTCACCTAGAAACCCTGAAGATGGAGGATTCTTTTTGATGAGTACTGCTGTATTTTCCTGGATAAAATTCCAAGCTTTCCAAATGACTGTAGGATGCACAACAAAGAAATTTTCTTCTGGAAGTCTTTGTCGTCTCTCCCAGTAGAAAGGAAAAAAGTCAAAATCTGGATGCTGGTACCACTGTTCAAAACATTTTAAGAAGTTTCAAGATATAAGTGACTAAATATTAAATAAATTTAGGTGAATTTTAAATAGTGCATAAATACCTACATGTCTCAATGAAGTTAAATATTGTTCCAACTGAATAAACAATACTAACATACATAAATATCCAAAGTTTTATACAAGGCAGAAAAACTTTTAAAAAATGAAAAAAACATAAATCTTATTTTTCTCAGTGCAAATTGTAAGGTGCTGCTTAGAAATTGTTTTTGTCCTTAGAATCTACTAATCTATATAAAATCACACCACAGATTACCACCAGTAGAACTGCCCTAACCTACCATAGTTTCCACTTCTTACTTATAATAGTGGAAATTATGTCATGAAACTTGAAACATAACAAAGTTTTATTACACTTTATCTATGAAATTAACTCAGAAGAAATGTAATATTGTAAAATAACAACAGATAATTATAAAATGGATTTTGTGGCACCAAAAAATGTTCTCATTTAATGTCACATTTCTGCAACTGATCACACAGAATATATTACATTAGGCCTCAACAAACATTTTCATATCAAAAACCGGGTTCACCTAACATAATTTCACTACTGTCTATACAAGAAAATGGGGGTTACACTTTTCCAAAATTTTCTTAAACTAATTGTGCCACTACAATTTTAGATAATAATTTATACATTTTGGAGAAATTGTTGCTCAGAACTTAATTTGAGTAGCAAAAATTCAGGTGCTGCATGATATTTGAGGTTCTGAGTAAAAGATGTGATGCACATTTAAATCATAAGTCAATCAGTTCAAGCCAAGCCTTGCATTTTTTATTTTTAACTACTAAGACAGGAATACAAAAATATTTATAGGTTGACTAACTTTATTTAGCTATTAAAATACACATTAAGATTTCTTAAAAATTTCACTTAAGTTCAGCTCTAAGCTGCAGGGTGAGCATCATTTAATCACAGATACACGTTCAGGTTGTGTTGGGGCATTGCCCAGTCATACACTGTCCCTCTTCCCTACAAATAAGTGGTATCTTCACTTTGTTTTAGTGAAGGCTTTTTTTTGTAATAATTTCCAACCATATATTTGTATTAATTTGTGACTTATTTTTCACAGACGTTGATATAAATGCACTTCAGTGTCTATAGAAAAAAAAGTGTTGAAATTTAGAAGCTACTTACACCTTTGTTAGCAATTAAATTTTAATAAAACTGTTACAAGCAATCAAAAGAGGATGTGTTATATGAGAGAAAGTGGAATTGGACTTGTGTAACTCAAGAAATTCTGAAAAACTGAGCATGGACAACTGATTGAAAAAAAAACTTTGCTTTTATGATTGTAATGACATTTATAATTTTTTTCAAGATAATGTGACTAAATGATAAGATTTCAATTTAAAATAAGGAACTTAAATATATGGAAAAATTATTTTGATTACAGAATGGACTAACTATTGAGATATATTAGTGCTTCAGTTATCCTATGTTTCTGTTGTCTGTAATGTTTTGCTTTCCATAAACCAGCAGAGATAACCAAGGTACCAATGTAAAATTTTTTACTTTCACAGCAATGAATGCATACTAACAATCACATGATAGTATTACCTGAATTAACTGCCTTTGATCCCATCTGAATCTAAACTTATGCACTGATTGATTAAATTGAGAGAGAGAAGAAAATTATTATTCCACCAAGTTAGCACTGTGTTGTGCAAACAGTGCTTCATTCCTGAAAAACCACAAAGAATTGCAAACTCTGCTATTAAAATTGTAGAAACAAAAATTTAATTTATAGTTGAAAGAATGTAAAAATAGTTCAGGGCTACTAAGAGCCCAGAATTGTTCTATATTCCAGTTCTATCTACGCATGAACAAAACAGGAGAAAATACCAGACACCACAAATATACTTTTAGTCACTATGGTAACATAGTGCTCTTGGATTTGTCAAGGCCTGTATTATGTTGATTCTACTTTTAAAAAACATCACATGTCATCCTCACCTTTTTGATGTCATCTTTGTAACCAGGAGGATCCCAGACTATTAATAATATATTCTCATACAGTGGTGAATGAGAAAAGTCAAACTCAGGTTTTGAAACTACTTGTGAATTGAGAATCCTGATAGTTGTTTTGTTACCAACATCTTTTTCATAACCTTTAGTTGGCGCATCATTAAATCTCAGCACCACATCATGCGTATCTGAAGGTATAAATAACAATTGTAGTTAATGAATAATAAAACGGTTACTTATATACATTCTACCTATCACTCCAACAAAACTATGATTAAACATTCCACTGCAAAACAAAATATGAGCTATTACAAGTAAAACTATTAATAATGTAACAATTACAATAATATTCAAATCAATTAACGGTTAAACATTTGGTTACTATGTGTGTGTGTGTGTACCAAAATACTCTTGAACAAAAGAAAGCAAAATTTGTTCTTGCTATGGCTACAATAAATACACATTTAACAGCAAAAGAGAAAATGTCTAAATAGAAGTTTTTACACAGATAAAAGCATATTATTATTTCCTAAACTTGTACTTGAAAATAAAACTGATAGTTTGATACTGTACTTGTAGAAAAACAAGCCCACCCAAATGCATATCAGAAAAAGTTGCTAATGTAATGTTTTTGAAATCAAGGTAAACAACATATATAAAAGCCTATTTTGAGTTATTTTTAACACTTCAATACAAAAGTAACCACTACAGACAATAAAAACATATACTGAGAATATTTATAACAATAACTGGTACAGGTCCTTCAGACAGAAACTTCTCCACTGATTGTTTTTAACTGAAAAATGTTGATGCAACAAACTAAATCTAAGAAAAAAAATAAGTTGTTTAAAGTTAGTTTCAAATCAGCAGTTTTTAGATAAAATTAATCTAAAATAAATTGCTATTCTGTCATTTCATTCATTAGATTTATTGTAATATATTTACAGCTTTACGTTAAATAAAAACTGTAGTATAATATTACAAAGATATATATAAATATTCTCTAAAAACAGCAACAATAATATGCTACATTTATTCTTTTAATTTTTAACACCTATTGTAAAAGTAAATTAGGTAACTTTAGTCCCAAGGATAGGCTCAACATAACTCAAGACCTTATTAATCAATTACAAGAATTATACAAAATGAAAGTAGTAATTACAAGAATTTCACAATTTTCTTTGAAGTAAAATATTAAACATGGATGAAAATACTGCTATATAATGGTTGAGGTATGAATAAATAAAAGCTATTAGAAATGTTAGATAACAAGTATTGCAGCTGTAAACAGCTTCATTAATAATGAATTTACAAAATACTGTATTAAGCAAAAATCAGGTAATAAATCAGGTTTTGATATTCATTTTATAGAAATTAAAAATTTCATCATTCTATATTGATGCATAGAATGGAGCTCATAATACCATTTTCTGGATGGAATGTACTTAGAATTATTATTGTACTTTAATTAGTTTTATTTAACTTGCTATTAGATATTATATTTTTGGTTTATTATCTTTTAAAATTTATTTACTTATACTAAGAAATAATTAGTCTGTATCATTGAGTAAGATATCAGAGCATACTTTCTTTGGTACTGAAATGTTATTTATATGATTTGCTTTGTCAATAAAATTAAAGAATTCACTTTCACATGATTTTTTGACTTGTTAAACTTCTCATGAAAGAAGCATCGATTCCAAGAACATCTCTGGTATTACATATATATTTTACCTTCTTTAATGATTTATTCATATCCTTGTCAACATAACATCATCAGTTAATATTAAAACACCATCATCAATGAAATTCATGATTGATACTAACAATATTAAATAGTAATCTATATCATTCAGTCTCAGTCCACTTACCTATTTCTTTACCTAACCCTGACTTGTACATGGATCCAGAACTCGACACAATTGCACAGCTATTGTACATTCTTAAAACTTGATTAATATTTTTCTTAGGAAACAATGGTGCCAGACCAATTTCTTTAAAGAAAGTGTCATCAGCAGACAACATACTGACAGGTACATTATGTTTAGCACTGCAAACAAGATCAGTCTCTGACTTGTAACCAAAAGAACGTTGACCTTTATAGTGAACTTTATAATTGTTGTGATTCTGACTTTGGTCTGAAATTACACTGGCCCCCTGAAGTTGCCACTTACGTAGCTGCACTATAAGCTGATGTTTATAAGTATTAATTTTTTTTATTAAATTATCTACAAGACTTGTATGTTCTTCAGCAATATCATTCTTCTCAGTTTTGTTAGCAGCAACTGCTAAATGGTTTTGGCTTGGTAAATTCAGGTTCTGAGCTATGTCCTTCAAGGATAAAGAAGTTAAGTTGTTCCCAAGGAAACTTCTTCTGATAGCAGCTGAAGGTGAGAAGTGTTTACTTCTAGCAAACTTCCAGTACTGAATCCACAGGACATATATGTACCCACTAACTCCTAAAATCATCATTACAATGAACATCCAGATGCTGACTGCTATAATCCTTCCCATTTCCTCACAAATTACAAGTTATTAGGTTTTGGAGCTTAAAATGTATTTCCTCTTGGGTAGAAGCAGCATCTGTAATAATGAAGTAAACACACATATTAAATATATTTTACCAAAGTCAGTTTGCATCTCAAAAACTTTATTATTATTTAGGTCTCCCTCAGTATAAGTGACACATATATACACACTCACAGATTATGTATACTGAATAAATTACATTAACAATCCATACAAAGTTAATAGTTAGCTATATGTACCTCACAAGTTACTCATGGTGAAGTTTTATACTTTTCACAGAAAAATACTTCCATACGCAGTTATTAACACAAAACTGCTCTGATATGGCCCTCTAACATGTAATTTCACATCAAATTTGGATATATTCATATCTCATGGATACCAAAAATTAGTGCTCATAATGTTTATGTTCATCTTTGTAAAAAGGTATGCAAAACTTCAAGTACTCGACAAATATAGTTCAAGGATAAGGGGCCTATTGATCCATCTAGGCTGTCCAAGCCACTAAGCTAAACTATATATATTCAAGAACTCACACCCAGTCATTTATCACTAAATATTTATCAAGCCTTCCATGAAACACTTTTAAATTTACTGCTTCCAACATATCTGGAAGCAACTCATTCCAAAAGCCAATCAGCTACCATGTTAGAAAAATAAAACTGTCTTAGCTGAAGATGACTTCTACGCTGCAAACATTTATATGTATGCTACTCCTACCATTTTCACCATTACGTTAAAAAAATATATAATGCACTGACACTATCAATTCCATTACAATCATATCCACTCAGAACCCCTTTAACCCTTCTTTTCTTATGTGGAAAAGTTTATTATTTTAACCTGTCCTTATATGACACCATTTTTATCCCAGGTATCATCCCAGTTGCCCTGCTCTGAATCCTTTTTAATAATTCAATGTCCTTCCAAAAGTAAAGATCACAAAATGGAACATAATCCACCAAATGTAGCCTGATAAATGACCTAAACAATAAAATTATAACCTTTTTAAACTTCTATTTAACATTTCTGTTCATAAAACCCTAAAATATTTTTTATCTTGCATGACAACAGCACAATGTTTGGATGACTAAAGAAATTGATCAACCACTATACCAAGATCTGTTTCTTTTGCAATACCATTAAGATTATTTCCATCCAAATTATATTTAGAAATCATATATGATAACACACGTGTGTTGTCTTTCATTTATTATAATTAAAATCCACCTGCCATTTATCTGACCAATTCACTAGATGATTATTTTAAAACAGCAATATCTTCCCAATAATAAGAAACACTTAAGATGAGGACTTTAAAATCATCAGCAAATTTAGTAATTTAGTAATGATTCCTTCATCTATGGCATTGATGTAAACTGAAAAAAAAACCAAAAGTCTGGGACTGAGCCACAGGTATTTCACTTATAACATTAATTCTGTTAAAATGAACTCTATTTATAACAACCACATGCTTTCTTCCATCCTACCAGTTTTCTATCCAATTAACCAATTTAAACCCTCTCACCAATAGATGCCACAGTTTTTAATAAGCCTTCTATGTAACACCTTATCAAATGCATTTTGAAAATCCACACCCTTACCCTCATCTATATAAACAGTAACCTCTTTAAAGAATATAAAAAATTATTGAGGTAAGAATATTTCCCAAATTAAAACACACTAACTATCCAAAAAATTTACATTTTGTTAACTGATGTTGCAAAGTATCTTATATCACTTTCAAAATTTTCTCCACCAAAGGTATTTTATTATCTTCTGTTTAATTAATTTTTGATCTTCTGTAACCTTCTAAGTCTCCTTTCAAAGCAGTCAATTTATTCTTCTTACATTTATGTTTTTCTTTAATTTCATCACTTAAATTCTTTGTTAGTCAGACTTATTTTAACTTCCAGCCACCTTTTACGAATAAGGAACATATTTATCTGGAATATTTAAAAATCTATTTAAAAACTTTTTCTACATTTTATTAGTGTCAACAATTAATTCAACTGCCCATTTCATAACAGATGATTTTTATAAAATCTCTTCAAAACTGACTTTTTTTTAAAAATTTGTAACCAAAATTTCTCTATTCCTAATCTCATGCAATGAAACATTAAACCTAAAAGAACAATGAATACTTGCACCCTTATAATCCTCTTTCAGAGTTTTCTGTGTTAGAAGTTAACAATCAAATATACAACAGCATTGTTCCTATAACATTATTTGACCAACTGCTCAAGAAAACAACTCTGAAAGTTTTCAAGAAACCTGTCTCCATCATGGTCAAGTTCTAATACTTCCTAATTTAGGCAACTGAAATTAAAATCTCCCATAATTATGAATTTGTTAATAACTGAATTATTTATCTTATTGTAACATTTCTCATTAATTTCATCAGTTTAATCTGGAGAGTTTGTAACAAATTCCAAGTCTTTTCTTCTTATTACAGATAACAAAAGTGAAATAAGATCAGCCTCATCATTGTTACTTTGGCTACCTCAACTTGAACAGGATGTAACTGATATATGTATAAAACCACTCCCCTCCCTATTTTTAGTACTCTAACCTAATTAAATAACTTACAATTTAACCTGTGCAGTGTTATGAAATGAGTCTCCAATCCTTTACCAAAGGATTTTAATGCCAATCTTGTGTTTTCTTTTTTGTATGTGTGTGAGTTTGTGCAGTAGGAAAAGGCTGAAGCATATACAAAAATGAATCCTTAATTGTTAATGAAGTGGAGATTTGTAGATAATGCTAACAAATCTATTCTTATAATTACTTAATATTTAAGGCTTAATGCTACTGTACTTGTAGTAATTACACAAACCATCTTGATATTTATTTACTGGAAAGAAAATATAAATGATTAAAAGAATTTAGGTCTTATTTAAAATTAGAACATTTGTATCATTGTTCAACTAATTTGACCATGATGCTTCACATTCACTTGTAAAAAACATCCACATTAGATGCCACCAGGCACATGAAAATGTGAAATCTACAAAAACATAAAAAAATACATAAAATGATAAGTGCTGTAAACTCGATATACCAAAAACACCTAGTTAAATAAAGGTGTATACATATGTAAAGGTATGATGGTCATGTCTGAAATAATGTTTAAATCTGACTTTTGATTGGCATAAAATACACATGCATTTATACATTCAACAACCATTCTGTGAATATCCTGTTTCTAAAATGTATTTCCTTCTGAAACACAACAGTGTTTTGAATACCATATTGTATAACTTAAAATAAACTGACAAAATAGCTTTATTATTGCACAGATTTTAGTTTTAAAAAAAAATTGTTAAGAACGACTCCTTTAACGTCTTTAAAAAATGCAGAACTGTTGACTTAAAAAGAGTAATCAAAATATAAGACTTATCTTAAAACTACTTAAGTTAAAATAATTCTGTACATCATAAAATTATTTGAATTGTCTAAATTCAATTTCTTTATACTTTGTGTTATATAGTGCTTTATTTACAATCTTAATATCATTATTCCTTCAAAGAAATTTGTAAATTATTTTCTACTTCTTCTAGCTCTACTGTGGTAATACATTTCTTTCCCCAGAAATATATACCATGACTCCAAAAGCTTCTCTCAAATTACACGTAAGAAAAACTATGTTATGATGGTCAACTGTATGAAAAAAATAGTTCAATGCATCCTCTGAAATAAAAATACCACTACTATTAACAAGAGAATTGTTCAAGGTTGTACTTTTCATATTGTATTCACAATAATTTTTACTAAAAGTACTCCTTTTAAGTTCTTCAGTGAGGACCTTTAATGTAAACAAATTTATAAAGCAATTATCCTGTTTTGTAAACTAATCTGTCAGGATAATATGGCAGTTTAATAATTATCAAAGAACTCAAAAATAATTATTTATATGTAATTTTCCTAGCTAATTGGAAGTAGAAATTTTCATAAAAAGTATGCTTTTCTTAGGAAAAAAACAACATTACAAGCAAATTATAAATAAAACTGTAATACAAATCATTAAGAAACAGAAACAACTGTTTTGTTCTGATTCATGATAGTATTAATTTTCATTTTTTTCTTGAATAGGAGACAAAGCACTTGCAATATTTGTTTGGTATTTAAGAAGTCTTTACTGCAAACTTCAATGTGATCTTTTCTAAAATTATTAAATGTAAATGGTATATTACACTAAAATAATACATTAAATAAAATTATTTGATAGCTACCCTCTGCATTCAGTAAAAAAATTATTTTATACAGTTTCCTTCATTAAGAACTCCTTTTTTAAAAAAATTACTTTGTGACCTGTTATCAAACACTGTATTTTTACTTTTTAAAAATTGTAGCTACCCCTGTAGAAAGTGTTTTTCAGTTAATCATATATGCTTTCTATGAAAAACACATATAGCATAATGATTTCTCCTTTTCTTTATCATTATTATAGTTCTATCTTCTCCAGTTTCTGCTATTATAAATATATTATGTATATGGTCTTTTCAATCCATACCGCTGAAAAATACAAAAACCCTCAGACGCATTAAAAGAAGGGCCCCAGACTATACAGGTCACTCACTAGTAAACACACGGTACAAAATCTACACTGCTCATTAGTAGTAATTGTTACTAGGTCTATAATTTTACTGGTAAAGTATTTACGTTTCATTTGCCTATTTTAAATACGCTGGAACTTTCAAGTACGGTTTCAACGTATCTGGCACTTCATAATCAATTCCTAGATTAGGCTTAAATTTATTTTTGAACGTAAAAACAAATGTTATAATTTTAAATAAAATTTATAACGTATTTTTTTGCCTTACGTTTCGTTCTCGAAGTTGAATTTAATAAAAACTGAAAAAACCTTACTTTTATATTTATGCATTATCAATAATTTACTATTACAAAACACATTTTGCAAACACGCCGTCACTATCATTATCATTGTATTAAATCAGGTACATCGTCGTATTCGCTTACACACATGGTTAAAAGCAGTATGATAGTTGTACAAAGAATCTTGGGAATTATAACTGCTACTCTCTACATAAAATTCAAAATGTATATAATATTTCCAGGTTTTAGGTGTCTCTGACACTTCGGTTTTGCTCGTCATAAAACTATATATTCCTACTGTAACATTTTTCCATAGTCTACCAATATTGTATTAATTATCCCTTTACCATTACGGTTGTATTCGTATAAGCTACATTTTAGAAGTTGGCTAGAGGGTGTTGCGAATCTTAATAATGACGTTTAAAATCAAAAGGTTGAAAACATAGGTTTAGAACACCTAAAAATATCTGAAATTTGGAAGTTAAGTTTTCTAGTAGATCCTAAGATAAATTATAAATTGGGGTTTGAAGAAGATAATTAATACAACTAGAACTGCTTAAAGATTAAAAGTTGATTCGATCAGTATATTCTCCTGGAAAATAGATATGTGTGAGCAAACGCGCATCTTGAGTTACTCTGTACTGTAAGTTTGATTTTACGTTAATCCTAGTGTTGTTAGAGGGGTTTAAATGTCATTTTTAGTGTAGGCCTACAACAATTTAAGACAGCGTACATATGTTAACTTGAATGAAGAAGTAAACTAATTTCTTCTCGTCATATAGGATATTGAATTACTTTCACTAGACAATAGAACCTGCAAATCATAAAACAGAATTACAGCAGTGTTGTTGGACAGTTTTTTGTTTTTTTTTGGAATTTTGCACAAAGCTACTCGAGGGCTATCTGTGCTAGCCGTCCCTAATTTAGCAGTGTAAGACTAGAGGGAACGCAGCTAGTCATCACCACCCACCGCCAACTCTTGGGCTACTCTTTTACCAACGAATGGAGGGATTAACCGTCACATATAACGCCCCCACGGCTGGGAGGGCGAGTATGTTTGGCGCGACTCGGGCGCGAACCTTCGATCCTCAGATTACGAAGCGCACGCCTAAACGCGCGAGGCCACGACAGAGAATTAATGGAAGACAACTTTCACATGCTGATAGCTCAACTTCCCCATGAAAATACAGTGATCATTTTGCATTTCATTTGTTAAACTTAAAGAAGCGTCATTTTTTTTGTTCTCTGACAACATTCGTGTATGTTTGAATTTTTGTTGCAGAAACAATATTTTCTTAGTGGTCAGTCTATTCGTTTTTGTGTGATAAAACCCAGTTCATCGTCATAAGGCTTAACTGATACAAAATACATGGCTGGTTAAGGCACTTGATCCGTAATCCGAGAGTCCCGGATTCGAATCCTCGTCACACCAAATATGCTCGTCCTTTCAGCAATGAGAGCATTATTATGTTACGATCAATCCCACTATTCGTTGCTAAAAGATTAGCCCAAAAGTTGACAGTGGGTGGTAAAGACTAGCTGCCTTCCCTTTCGGGACTGTTAGCGAAGATAGCCCTCATATAGCTTAACGTGAAATTCAAAACAAACAAACAAAATGTACAAAATACACAGTCAAATAAACAGTATTATTTAAAATTCAGCTGTGGCAGTATGTAACAGTTTGGCTTCTCCTTTATATCATACCTTTTAACTTGTTTTTGATTTTACATCTTAAAATTTATCTCAATACGCGTTGTACACCAAAATTATTTAGTCTTCATTATTTAAACATTTTTATCTCACTGCAAGATATACATTATCATTTCTCTTGTCATTATGGTTGTGACTAATCAACACTTAACTCTATACCAAAGCAATATATCTCTAACATTTAACTGCTAGAATTGCTTATAATTGGAAATATTTATAAGGAGAACTCAAGCATTTGTACATGAATTTTTGATTAAAACGTTTTCTTTTCACAAATTACCAAGAAAATTTTTTTAAAATGTTCCGGTAACTTCATTTTTGTCACTTTTCCTAAATTCTCAAAAATTCTCAAAAAAAGAATATTATTTGAAGATATGTTTTTGAATTTCACGCAAAGTCTACTCGAGGGTTATCTGCGCTAGCCGTCCCTAATTTAGCAGTGTAAGACTAGGGAAAAGGTAGTTAGTCATCACCACCTACCGCTAACTCTTAGGCTACTCTTTTAGCTAAGAGTAGTGTGACTGACTGTAACATTATAACGCCCCCACAGCTGAAAGGGCTAGCATGTTTGGTGCGACTGGGATTTGAACCAGCGACCCTCGGATTACACGTTTGGCCATGCCGGACCATTTGAAGATAGCTATTTTATGTTACAATTTATTTGTTAGCAGAAGGATCCATGGTTCAAAATGATGATATTAAAATGAAATAGGCATGGAACTCCTTAAAAGTTCCAAAACATCTGATGTCGAGTTTTCCGGTAAATCCAAGGGAATATTATAAAGAAAAAGTAATCAAGAATATAATATAGTTGTTTCTAACCTACAGAGTGAGTCACTCCTTGTGTTTTCGTTTGTAGTGATGCATATTGTGTTACTTTGTACAAATAACTTAATTTTTATGTTCGTGTAGTGCAGTTGGCGTCATTTTAAAACAGTGTTCAAACTTGGAAAAGTATTAAAAGATATAAAATACTTTATTGTTATTTATATCGACTGAAATTTGAATTGTTTTCACTGGATAATTTTAAAGAAACTGTCAATGAAAAAACAACACAACAACAATATTATGAAAACTGATTTTGTAAACTAACATGATAACTATGGATTATGTATAATTTTACTTTGCCTTGCCTTAAATAATTTGATTAAAGTTATAAGTCTATTTAACTCTAACATAAGTATTTATGAGTCAATTGTTTTCCATGGTGTGGCAGTTAACTTTGTGTAAATCAATGCAATTAACACACGTGTTCAAACAGAGTATATCTGTATTTTAATAATCCTAGATTTATATATTGTTTTGTTTGTTTGTTTTTTTATTTTCGCACAAAGCTACTCAAGAGTTATCTGTGCTATCTGTCCCTAAATGACAGTGTAAGACCAGAGGGAAGACATCTAGTCATCACCACCCACCGCCAACTTTTTAACTACTTTTTACCAACGAATATTTGGATTGACCGTACAATTATAACGCAACAAGTAAAAGGAAAATGTGCGCATGTCTATGAAGACAAAATTACAGTTTTTCCACTAGGTTGTGTTTAGCTCCACAGTTTCTCTTTATCAGGATTAATCTTATGCACAGCTACAACCATTGCTCTTGAAATCAGTTCTCAGTTAACTTAATTTCAAAAGATAAATTCCTTTTCTTAATCTGGTCGACGGCATCACCTTGTAAGCATTATTCTCTTACAGCATTGTTTCGTTGTTGCGTTTAGTATACCTTACAATTCTCAAGCGCTTGTCATTTTAATTCATGTGCTTTATATTACTATAACATATAATATCCTCTCAGGAGAAGGTCATCACCTGCTACAGAGAAAAGAAGAAACTAAGCAACTAGAAATAGAGGACCTTAACAACCTTTTGGACCATTACAATAAGGAAGCTAAACAACCATAATTTTTAAGCACTAAATCAGCTCACCAGTTGCATAGCCGCATGTATATGGAATTACAATTCTAGATAAACAGAATTTCGATACCAGTAGTGAGGAAAACACAGATAACCCATTGCGTAAATTTGTGTTTAACTATAAACAAACAAACAAACCACTAAAATAACTAGAAAACAAAAGAGGTGTGCCTGTGCATATCACATTTTCATCTCTTCTTTCTTTCAGGTTTGTTCACAAATCAACAATTAAATTTAATTTTAAAAACAATAACCTTTGAATTCATGGCATGGCTGAGGAGGAATATAACTTATACTGTTTACATTCTTCATTTGGTTTGTTTTGAATTTTGCACAAAGCTACATGAAGGCTATCTGCACTAGCCGTTCCTAATTTAGTAGTGTAAGATTGAAAGGAAAGCAGCTAGTCAATACCACCTAACGCTAGCTCTTGAGCTACTCTCTTACCAATGAATAGTGAGATTGGCTGTAACATTATAACGTTTCGACGGCTGAAAAGGCGAGTATTTTTGGAGAGACAGGGATTCGAACCCGCGACCCTCAGATTAGGAGTCGAATGCTTTAACCAGCTAGTCATGCTAAGCCACATTTGTCGGAACAACAACACCTCCTAACGATGACAAAACCTTTAAACATACAAAATTTAACCTAATCTACAAAATCATAAAACCCTTTTACAATGATGAATTGAAAATATCAAATAAAATCCTTTCAGATAGTGTTAGTCTAAAGTACTACTCAACAATATTTTATATCTGCAATCTTGCTGTGTATTTAATATCTAATAAAAATATAATAATCATATTCCAATATCATAAATATACATTTTAATATTTAAACAAAAACGCAAAATAGTAAAATTTAAACACAAGAATATTACATCCTGTAACACAAAAATATACTTTTAACAATACATGAATACACCCTTTTGCAGTTTGCTCATTATCACACAAAGTGAAATTCAAAGAAAAGAAATAGCCAAAGGTTGTATTATGCTGTCTACCATAAGAGCAGATAGACTAACATAAGAAAAATGAAATAAAATGAAAACGTTAAACACTGAAATATTCTTCAAATTTTTACTCTAACAATAATGAATAACAACTCCCCTCTAGAGGAAATGGGCAACGTAACGACGAATTCATGACATACTGAGATACGTAAAAGGTTAAGTTAACTGCAGCATACTATAAAAACTTGTATGTATGTTTTTCTTATAGCAAAGCCACATCGGGTTATCTGCTCAGCTCAGCGAGGGGAATCGAACCCCTGATTTTAGTGTTGTAAATCCGGAGACATACCGCTGTACTAGCGGGAATCTATAAAACTTTACTTACTAAAATAATGAAAATAGAAATGTCCGACAAGAATAAGTTAAGAAAAAAACGACTTTTACACTCCAAAAAGTATAAAATAATACGTTTTTATATAAACCAATATTTTGCCTTTGGGGCTTTTTCAAAGTTCATATACATAACTGTTTATTGTTTGTTTGTTTGTTTTTTGGAATTTCGCACAAAGCTACTCGAGGGCTATCTGTGCTAGCCGTCCCTAATTTTGCAGTGTAAAACTAGAGGGAAGGCAGCTAGTCATCACCACCCACCGCCAACTCTTGGGCTACTCTTTTACCAACGAATAGTGGGATTGACCGTCACATTATACACCCCCACGGCTGGGAGGGCGAGCATGTTTAGCGCGACGCGGGCGCGAACCCGCGACCCTCAGATTACGAGTGCACGCCTTAACGCGCTCGGCCATGCCAGGCCACATAACTGTTTAATATTAGAATATTTGTTAAATTATTAAAACTGCTTGTAATTTTCGGTTTCTCGAGTCTGCCGTAAAATGCGTCTAAAAATGTTTAACTATTATTATTGTTCTGATCTTATAATACAGTTATAATTCTATGCAATTACAAAAACATAAGGCATATATTACTAAATAAAATGCATGAAAAATGTAATGAAGAGAAACATAATGAAACTTCAGCCCGATGTAGTATCATTTGTGATGAAAAGCCCAAACTGCTTTAAGTTGATAACTTACAGACAACACCTGTCTAGAAATTTTAACATCGCTTGAAAAACTACACATAGTGTTCGCTGAAAAGAACATCGTGAAATTAAGAAAATATCAAACATCTTAAAAAACTTGACACTAAACAACCACAGAAGAAACAGATGAAATTTACGACGATATCCCAGACAACGTTTGTCTATCCTTTGTCAACCAACATCCAATAGAAGATACAAATCACAAGAATATAATTAGAATTACCCATCAATCAGTAATCACCCATTTAACTCACAGAAGTATCGATGCCAAAAACATCAACAGCACATAGAGTCTTCTTTTCACAGCTGCCCTGTATGTCCAAGTGGTTAAGGCACTCTCCTCGCAATTTGAGGGTCGTGGGTTTGAATCACTAAAAGTGCTTTCCCTTTCAACCGTGGTGGCGTTATAATGTACGGCCAATCCCACTATTCGTTGGCAAAAGAGTAGTACAAGCTTTGGTGGTTGATGGTGATGACTAGCTGCATTCCCTATAGTCTTACACTGTTGAATTAGGGAGGGATCGCGCAGATAGCCCTCGTGTATCTTTGCGCGAAATTCAAAAACAAGCAAATATGATCGAGAAAAATGAAATATTTTATCAGCAGAAAAAGTAGCTTCAAAAGAACTCCGAACGAACGGCAACGTAATCATAAACGAAAAAGCGAAAGGTATTATTGTTTTAACCATAAACAGTTTTAAAAGTATAATATAGTAACATCTTCAAGACGCTTCCACCTATGCTACATTAAACAAAGATACAACGAAGAAGTAAAAAAAGATACTTAAGTATTTAAAATAACAAAGTGTCTTGCCGAAAAAATAACAACTGAATAAAACCCCTCCTATAGTCATATACCTGAACTACATTGAGTCACTAAAGACCACAAACAAAATTTAACTTTAATACCCCTAGTATCAGACACTAATGTATGACTCTGCAACAGAAACCAAATCCTGGTTACCTGATAAGCTGTTTATACCATATCTAAGTTATGTTCCATCACACTTAACCAATACTAAGACCTATTAGAAAAAGCACACTCTTCTACATAAACAATATGTGCTAAATTCATTTTATTTTCCGTAGACGTAACCATATAAGAAAGCGCAGACAGTATAATGAACTTTACATTTTCACTTACTCAAAACATTCTTCCAGCAAGCATCACATTAAACACCATCTGCGTGATGCTCAATGTGTCCTACACAACAGTTATTTTAAATTTGATGACACTTTGTACAAACAACAGGAGTAGCAGTGGGTAACAGAGCAGCAGCCATATTTACTGTAACATTCATGCATACATAGAACCCAAAGTCATTGACACATATGAACCAAAAACCGGCTTAAAGCCAGAAGTGTGGTACAGATACGTAGATTATATATTTAGGATTTACAATATTCAAAACAACTTCCACCCATCAGTCAAATTCACACTACAATTACACAACGCAGAAGGATATTTAACGTTTTCAGAAGTAGCACTGAAAATCCAAGACCGACAAATACAAAGTTCCATGTATAACAAAGAAGGTTACAAACCGATATTTTTCCTTTACAAATCACACCACTCAGAAAGCGTCGAAAAAGGAGTTTCGACAGAAGAACTAAGTAAAATAAATACGCGAAAATATCCACAATAAACTTTCCTTTCATAAACAACGCAATCACAACTAAGATTTGTAAAGCCATTAAACAATCTACAGGAAAAAACCGAAAGAACTATTAGTTTACTCATCATTCTCACAAACAAAATATGCTAAAACACAAAACTACGCCAGAGAAACCTGAGCAGGACAGAATGTGCCACATCAAAAACGTTGTTCACCAAATAATTTGTAAAATGTGTAGGGACGCATATATAGTAGAAACCTAAAGACCTTTTCTCACGTTCATCTCAGAACACGTCAGTGTTTTATATACGAATGCCAACATAAAACTTCTCCAGCAGAACACTCCCTATGCAAACGTGGAACCCCACACACAGAAGACCCAAACTCATCTAAAGTTTCTATCTTACAAGAAAAATCAAAGAAAAAATATATGGAAGCTACACACATTTACGAAAACAAATAATCCAGAAATTAATAGGAACAATGGGTGGTACATGTAACTAAGCCACCATTCATAAAACAATACACTTAACGTTATTATTTTCAGTTTGACACTGCATGATCTGAAGTATCACACAGTTTCACAATCTATTTTTGACACTGTAAGTAAGCTTTGTATCCATTCAGCTTATTCCCAGCGTAGCCAGTGGGTATGACACTCGACTCGTAATTTAACGGTTTGAATCGTCCTCAAACCAGCCATGCTCGTCCTTTCAGCCGTTGGTACGTTATAATGTGACAGTTAATTCCAATATTCGTTGCCAAAGGAATAGCGCAAGATAACTTCTCTCTAGTCTTACACCGCTAAATTAGGGACGACGAGCACAGATGTCCCTCGTGTAACTTTGGGTGAAATTCAAAAACAAACAAACCTTTCCACTAAACGAATTCTACTTTCAGTTTATGTTTTCAATTAATCGTGAAACACATGATGGTTTTCTTTATTTGAGTAATATATGTCGTGTATTTGTATCACTACATGGTAGTTATAATTATAATTAATTATAATATAACATTAGAACAACAATAGAACAATAATAATGTTTTATACATTGTAAGTCGCACGTTATGACAGACTCGAGAAATAGAAAATTACAAGCAATTTTATAATATCGCGAATATTATAATATGAAACAGTTATGTGTGTTAACACCTGATCGGATTATGTGGAAATAAACACAAAGCTATACAGTGGGATATCCGTGCTTTATCCACCACGAGTATCGACAGCCGGTTTCTAGCGGTTTAAGTCTGTAGACATACTGCTGTGTCACTGGTTGATGTTAACCCTGAAGATGCCGCAATGCCAAAACGTTGGTTTCAACAAAAATATTTTATATAAGTAAAAACGGCTGGTATGGGTAGAGATAGCACTATGTAGTAGTGAACAACGTTTCCACCTTCTTTGGTCATCGTCAGGTTCATAAAGAAAGAAAGATACAATTGACCGATAACTGACCACATTCCTACATTCAATTACACAACCGCCTTCAAACATGTGGTCAGTTACCCCTTTCTTTCTTTGTAAACCTGATAGTGACCGAAGAAGGTCAAAACGTTGTTTGATCCTCTACATAGTGCTTTCTGTATCCATACCAGCCGTTTTTACATGTATAATTTTCACTACAACTGGGTTTTCTCGTCATCATGAAAAATATTTTATTTTATATTTATCTGTAGTTCAAAGGTTGTTTATTCTTGCCTTTTAACAAAATGTGTGAATCCCTCCAGTATGAACAACAAAAAATGTTTAAAATAATATACCTTTATCCTTTAATCCCAAAGTCAACCATCTTAACTTTTGTGTCTATATTTACTGTTAAATGTAAAGTTACACAATGGATTATTTATGCTGTGTCAGCCATGGGTATAGAAACCCGGTTTTCGGCATTATAAGCCTTTAGACTTAACACTGAACCACTGGAGACAACGCTTTTAACATAAAAACACATCAGAAGTGATAACATTAAAGCTATCTATAGCTTGCTCACACGTACGCATTCGATATACAAATACCTCCCGCTGGTACAGCGGTATGCCTCCGGATTTACGACGCTAAGATCAGGGGTTCGATTCCCCTCAATTAGCTCAGCAAATAGCCCGGTGTGGCTTTACTATAAGAAAACACAATATGCAAACAGAAAGTGGCACACAAAGTTCACAAAATATATACACACCAATTTATGTTTTTAATTA
Source organism: Carcinoscorpius rotundicauda (assembly GCA_011833715.1). Classification (NCBI taxonomy): domain Eukaryota; kingdom Metazoa; phylum Arthropoda; class Merostomata; order Xiphosura; family Limulidae; genus Carcinoscorpius; species Carcinoscorpius rotundicauda. Next base: position 59,656,922 of record CM022395.1, read on the forward strand.
AAATAATGCCAAATGCCTGAAACTTCTAAACCTCTGCGCTTTTACATATATTCACATGTATGTAAGAGTGAGAGCATTTGTTGTCACATGAAAACAAAATAAAGAAAATATATACACAATAAATAGACATAAGAAAGTACAATTAAAATGTATATTTTTAAACAAAACTCCAAATATTTTCTTTCTTTTACAGATACTCTGATCGTACAAAAAGACATATAATTACAAAAAAACTTTTGCAAATTCTCCTCCGCTTCAAACACTCTTCACCTCTATTGTAGAGGGTTAACATTCTGTTCATTCAGGAACCATTTTCTGACAGTGCTTTTTTAGTACTGAAATTTCCTTGAGGGTTGAGCTGGTCTAGGAGTTCTACTCTTATGGTTTTCTGGGATGTATCCTGACAACTTTTTTGAGACGTTCTTCATTCACAATGGCTGTTTAGGTCCTACCTTGGTAATCAGCGATCATAGTCTTCGACATGGAACTTTCATTGGTAATGGCTGACTTATCCGAATAACTATTGTTACATTATTTTGGTCTGTATTTGTAATAAAGAACACCAAACAGAGCAGCCCTTCTCATTCACACATCAAGCTGAAAATATCTCTTTTGACTTTAGGATGTAGAGGTCCTTGTAGAGATGTTAACACATTTTATGTTTTGGTGATAGTAGTGCAATGTACCCCATTTTTTTTAGTTTGTTTTTTCCTTTGATGCTGTCATGAATGACAATGACGAAGATTGGTGAGTGACTTGAAATCAAGACTCTTACAGAATCATAGCTGGCATTTTCATTTGGGGGTTTATTGTAGGGATGCTGCTTTCTTTAATGCTTGGATCTTCCGCCACTGAAGGTGGTAGTGCAGCTCATGAAGAGATAAAAGAATCAAAGGTTCTGAAAGTTTTTCCATGTTAGATGCATCAACTAGCAACACATCTTCGTCTAACAAACAGTCTATGACTCCATATGAGTCACACTATACCTGTACGTTCCAGCTTCAACACCTTCCTTGCTCTCTTTGCTCAAGGAGAAATTTTACTCATCCTGTATGAACTTGTTGACATAATAACTGGAACAATTCGAAAACTGTGTCTTGAGAATCTAATAAGGAAGACATTTCAAGGTTCAGAAGAAAACCGGAAAGACCATTGGCTAGTTCAGGAAAAAAGAATAACGGTGGTTAAAACTTGATATTAAATAGTGGAAACCCACGTTCAAAGGAACTTAAAACTTCCCAACCCCAACCTCGTAGGTTTTCTGAATTTGCATTCGAACAACTCCCTATGGCTTTGCTGCTCATTGCTGGATATAGCAGGTAATGAAAAGAAGACGCATATCAAACTCTTAAGCTCAGCTTCATTCATATCGTACCATCTGTTTTTCAAGTAGACAGAGCCCCATTCTAGTAGGAATAAACTACTTGGAACCTGCACAGACAAATTGACACAAGTTAGGTGCGACGAATCTAATCTTTGATTTTTAACCTATGTTAACACTCACATTGTCTTTTTTGTGTGAGTATTCTTCAATGGACAAATTATGTAATAGATCTGGAACAATTTGCAATGTTTCATCGTGTGGATTGTACCTTTTTCCTCTACTTATTTCACTTACAACAACCATTTCCATGCTTCAAAACTACTTTGTAATGAATAAATATTAAGAAAATATTCAGTAAATTTCTTTGCTTATTAAAAATATATCAATCTGCTTGAATAAAAATATTGCCATCACAATTAAATAAGGTACTAGTACATTACTTTTATATATCTATTATGATATAAAAACCATTGACAATTTAACTATTTAACTAGAATGCACTTTTGACAATATAACCGACTAATCAAGTTAAAATATCTTCGCATTATACTTACTAGAAACGTCAAATAAACCTGTGAAATCCTAGATAAAACTGTTTTATTTTAACTGCATAATGTGAGTCACCATTGTCATTCCCGTTAAATAATGTCTCAGTGTCAAAATTGAATCATTCTCTCAGTTTTAATGAAAATTACAGGAACTCATTGTCTTCCAATAATACTTTCCAACTTGTCCATCTACATAACTTCATATTTATCAACGTATTATGTCCTCGTGCTCTCGTTCTTCTCTTATTATTATTTATTACCACTCACTGTTGGCGTTGAATCATTTGTTCTTTGTTTGTTTTTGAATTTCGCACAAAGCTACTCGAGAGCTATCTGTGCTAGCCGACACTAATTTAGCAGTGTAAGACTAGAGGGAAGGCAGCTAGTCATCATCACCCACCGCCACCACTTGGGCTACTCTTTTACCAACGAATAGTGGGATTGACCGTCACATTATAACGCCCCCACGCCTGAAAGGGCGATCATTTGTTCTAATTTATTTTAAATGCTAATGAAAAATTCGGTGCAATGTGTTTAATATGCGTGGGTTGCCCCACATTTGTGTTCTCTGCACACACACATCGTCATATACATATTATGCTATTACGCTTCAAATACACTGGTTGTTTATCTCTTCAGATAACATACTATCAATTTCCAAGTTATTTGCCGAAAGTATGCCCATCAATGATAAGCCTGAGAGCTCGCATCACTAAGACTTGGTTTTGATACTCATGGGTGGTGCACCCATGGTGTTGTTATGCACTTAGCAACAAACAAAAGGAGAAGATATACTTGGTAATGATAGTAGCACCATCTAGAGGCCATCAAACTCTAACTCCGTTTCCATTTTATGCTTCTTAAATTAAATAATCACTGATAAAAAATTCAGACAATTCAAACATTTAATCTAAACGTCTATTTACTAAATTTTAAATCTGTGCTATTACTACAGTGCTTTAAAACACTCCCATAAAAATCTGGACTATCTCATTAATTGCACGTGTGAAATATCTTCCACGAAGATCAATGAAAAGTATAGGAAGTACTGGATGACATATTTTGCAGTGTTTTCAATATTCAAATGGATTTTCAAAGTGAGTTTCTCGAAACACTAAATAACTTTTTGGATCCGAAAATTCATTTTACACTTTGGAAAACAAAGAATTGCAACTCTTTTTTCGTCACTAATATTTTTAATAACATGATCGTTCAAATTATCGAAAATCAAGTGATAATGCTTCAGTGTAATACATATATCATATTCACATTTGAGAGCTTGGAAAACAAAAGGTTACATTTTCCTTTCAATCACTGATTTTGTTTAATAGCATGATCGTTCAAATTATCGAAAATCAAGTGGTAATGCTTCAGCGTAATACATATATCATATTCACATTTGAGAGCTTGGAAAACAAAAGGTTACATCTTCCTTTCAATCACTGATTTTGTTTAATAGCATGATCATTCAAACTGTCAATAACTCTATGATAACTCTTCAATGTTATTTATAATCACATTCACATTTCAATATCACTTTAGAGTTTGGAAAGCAAAGAATGTCAATTCCGTTCAGTCAATGATCATAATTTCCACCATACATTGTCATCTGATATCTCAGAGGTCAATGAACACTATCTTCCTTTCAATCATTACTTTTGCATAATGATTGTCGCCTTATATTTTATGGCGAAGAAGAAAACATATGGTGTGAAACATACACGCTATTTCAAGTTACTGCTAGGGGTTTACAACTATTTAGTTGTTATAGCTATGGTGGTCAAACAGCAACCACATGATGTAGTACTTAACACAGTATTCTGCATTATCATTTAAGACTTGAAAAGCAAGGATTTTACTTAACGCTATTTTTGTCAGTAGTCTTTCAACTAACTGGCCGTCCTGGCTTTTAATGATCAGATGGAAAATACACAATGTCGTGCATACCTTACAGTGAATATCACCTGACAGCTTAAAAACAAGGAATACCATTTTCTTTCAAACCTTTGTCTGTCAATCTCATGATCATCTCAACTCTTAAGGTCAACCCTATCAATAACGATAAGGTGATTAAAGTTGATGCTTTGTCTTCCTATTGTAGCTGTTAGTCACATCAAGTTCCAGTGGCTTCTTATCTGGTTTGTCAAAGTATCTATAACCTTCTTCATATCATTAGGTGGGTTGAGTTGACTCGAGATGTTTTTATCTTCTAACCCAATGCTTTCCTTTCCAGTCTCTGGTCACCAAAGACTCGTTCCTGATGTAAGAACACAGTTTATCTACATGTCCGAAATACTTTTACGCGCCCCAAGTCATTTGTAACTCACAGACTAAAGTACAAATTTATCAGAGTATCAGATGTGGACAAGCTTAGATGGATTACAGTTTCTTCTATGATGTTGATACTAACACAACTACACTTCATTAATGTAGTTTAACATCTATATTTTAAACATCCAATCTAAGTACTTCTTCCGTTGTCATGCTGTAACTGTAGTCAAATGAATTCGTGTGCATTCACAAGTCTTAGCCACTTCACATACTTTTGGGAAATTTGGTTCTACTTCTCTCGATGGAAGATCATACCCGATATCCACAAGGGCAATCTTTCCCACCCACACATGAATAGGTTCAGTGATAATTAAATGTGATAACAACATTAAGTGTTAATCTTAACTGGCTCTGTCAGGATTAACAAATTTTGTAAATTCCTCTTGGTAGTTCATATTACACAGTTTGCTACACTATCAAACTAGGGGTGAACATGTGAATTGTGAATTTTCATTACAATTAACACAAATGACAACGAGTGTGTAGTTATAATATCTTGCAACCTCTTAGATTGGAAGAATATTACCTAAGGATATATTCTGTAGAAAATATATGATAATGTTATGTTAGAGTATGCCCTATCTTGGCCAGTTTTTCCTACAGGTAGTACACGCCATGAAGCATTCATACCAATACTGAACTTTTCGATTCATTCATAGTCAGAAGAAAGTCTATCAGATGTTGAGACAGGATCAAGTTACACTTTGTTGCTCTTTAGTATTTGTGTTGTGCCAACTTTGGAGTATTTCTTGCAACAAAGCTCTGGCAATTACATGTTGCAGCACTGTCAAAGCACCATTCATCACGAGATAGTACCAACAGCAAGCTTTAGTAAATGGAAAGCCTGATAGTCCCAGCTCCATCATGTGTACTTCCACTTTCACGAGATGCAACAATGGTGCTGTTGTGTTCAGGAAATTGGAAATAATCTTAACTGTAAGAGGCACAGACAAAAGAAAACGCAGATGTTTTATTTTTTCACAAGATGAGGCATATCACTAATCATAGCTAGGCCTGTTAAGATTTTGAAATCAGCCATTCCACTGTCCGGAAAACAGTTAACGAGTGGAGGGCTTTCAAAATAACTGCCAACATGTCAAGGTTTGGTCGTCCAAACAAGTTCACCCCGAGAGCAGACCGCAAGATGCTAAAAGAGGTCTCCAAACACCCTAACATGTCATCACGGGACCTACAGCAGGCTCTGGCTACTGTTGTTGTGAAAGTAAATGCCTCAACAATCAGAAAGAGACTGCACAAGTTTAAATTTCATGGGAGGTGTACAAGGAAGAAACCTTTGCTCTCTAAGAGAAACATCAATGTCAGACTGAAGTTTGTCAGAGAGAATGTAGACAAAGACCAGGACTTCTGGAATAATATTCTTTGGACAGATGAGTCCAAAATTGAATTATTTGGACACCAAAACAGAGGACATGTTTGGCGTAAACCAAATACAACATTCCAGGAAAAGAACCTCATACCAACTGTGAAGCATGGAGGTGGAAGTGCCATGGTTTGGGGCTGCTTTGCTGCAGCAGGACCTGGACAGCTCACAATCATAGAATCCACCATGAATTCTACTGTGTATGAGGGTGGTTGAGAATCATGTGAGACCATCTGTACGAAAATTAAAGCTGAAGCGGAACTGGACCCTGCAACACGACAATGACAAAAAACATACCAGTAAATCCACCAAGATCTGGCTGAAAACTAAGAAATGGAGAGTCTTGAAATGGCCGAGTCAAGCCCCAGATCTTAATCCCATTGAGATGCTGTGGGGTGACTTGAAACAGGCTGTACATGCAAGAAACCCCTCACAGCTGAAAGAATTCTGTATTGAGAAGTGAGGTAAACTCTCTTCAGACCGATGGCAGAAACTGGTAGATGGCTACAAGAAGCATCTCACTGCAGTTATTTCAACCAAAGGGGTAACACTAGCTATTAGAGAGTAGGGTCTCTTAACTTTTCCTCAGTTAGAATATGCATTTTTGTAGAATTACATTTACAGATCTTGAAAAAGTCTTTTATTAAGTTTTAATTGTTTAGTTATATTCCTATAATCTCTCAGTATTGTTGAAATTGAGATTAAATATCTATATACCCAAAAATGTTACAAAAATACACAGGCTTTCATAGGGTGTCCTGCCTTTTTCACGACTGTATCTTAAGACAGCTGGTGTAGGTATTAAAACGTTTGCTAAAATAAAGTAGCGAACAATGTTTCGATCTTCTTAGGTCTTAAGATACATTATTACCTGAAGTGGATTTTTCGTCATCACGAATGTCTAAATAAATTTATTTTGCTTAAGTGAACTTTATTAATTTCACCTAATATTTAAAAATAAACTTATGTTTATACATTTTGTTTGTTTTTGAATTTCGCGCAAAGCTAGTCGAGGGCTATCTATGGTAGCTGTCTGTAATTTTGGTGTAAGACTAGAAAGAAGGCAGCTAGTCAATACCACCCACCGCCAATTCTTTTGCCAATGAATAGTGGGATTGACCATATATTATAACGCCCCCACGGCTGAAAGGGCGAGCATTTTTAGTGATTTGAACACGCGACCCTCGCCATGTCGGGTCATTTATTTTGTACTTGATAAATCACAGATAAAAATAACCCCAAACGAAAAATCATGTGATTTTAGGATTATGTAAATGACTGCCGTTGCTATCTTTTAAACTTTCGAACCATCTTATCTCCCAGCTTATGACCGTATTTCCTGTAAACTAGACGTTTAGATAAATTTATTTGTCTTTAATAAATTTCTCAAGCCAATATGAACTAAACTTGATTTTAACTTAAAAATTAAAGCAAAAATCGTTTGCAAAACATGCATATCTGAGCTGTGGTATGAAGAATGCATCGTATTTGAAACCAAAAGGATATTTTAAGATCAAAATATGTTCCTTTCCTCGATGTTTATTACGTACCATAGAAATGTGTCTCAAGCACTGTAGCCAATGGACAAGAGGTGGTCATTCATGTCATTTTCTTGGAGAGGCAGAATGGAGAAGAATGTTATTTATTATCTGCATTTCTGAACATTCAACGCTCTTAAGCGAAGGTGATGGAAACAATTTTACGAAATTATAACGTAATGAAACTTATTCCGATTTATTTGAGAATTTGTGGCAAAAATTGATGCAAATTACTTAAAAACAGGACATAAACCTGACTTCTCCAACTGAGTATGGTACAATACAGTGGATTAATTTGAAGAACACTGAAGTAATATACTAATCTAGAGCATAATTAACAATTTTCACTATTAAATAAACAATTCATAATTACATGCAAGCCAAATTTTACTATTTCATATGAAAATCATTTCTATAACGCTTTGTTTTCACGTGTTGTTGTTGTTGTCTTTGAATTAAGCACAAAGCTACACAATGGGCTATCTGTGCTCTGCCCACCACGGGTATCGAAACCCGGATTTTAACGTGTAAGTTCGCAGACATACCGCTGAGCCACTGAGGTGCTCGTTTTCATGTGAACATGTAAATACACAATCTGATACACTTAACTGATATTTGACACACATATTTAGAATAAATGTGACAAAATAGAAAAGCATGTACATACGATATCACTGGACCTTTGCCCTGAAAAAACGAAACACTAGCAAGCGAAATCATAGCCGAGGTAACATGACATATTTGCATAATTACTTTTCTTTCAAAAGTACCAACTGGTTAAACTTCTCGCGTAAATTTTGTTTTTAAGTCAATAAAAGTAATTTGGAAATATATCATTTTTTCCTGGGCATTCAAATTAGTTTCACTTCATCGTTAATTATAATATGATACATAATACGCACCTTCAAAAGGGAAGGAAAATTACACGGCTATGACTTACTGATTTTTAGTTCTTCGTGGTTCTAGCAACTTCAACACCACCACCTCTGCCTGAAGTTTTTTCTCTCGGGATTTGGGCAACCATATATAACCTGGAGAGTCAAGTACGCTTCGACCTCTTCCACTTAACTTTAGAGTCAGAGTAGGTTGAATTTCTCCGACACTTTTCAGGGTAATGTCCATGTACTAGTTTTGTATATTTATAGATATTATTTGTCCTCACAGTAGGAAGTCTAGTTTGATGGTGGCCTCTTTTATTTTTCTCCCTTTTATATGTATATTATTATTTATTTTTGTATTTAAAATATATGCTGATCAGAAAGAGATGTGTAGGACTATCTTCATCATGTATGCGGTACTCGGCCTGAATTGTGTTTGCTCAATTTGTTTTGAATTTTGCGTAATGTTACACAAGGACTATTTGCGCTAGCCGTTTCTAACTTATCATTTAAGACTAAAGGAAGACGGCAACTAATCATCATCACCCACCACCAGCTCTTTTACATACGCAAAGTGAGGATATGACCAAGGCTGAAAGGACAAGCATGTTTGTTGTAACGTGGATTCTAACTCGCTACGCTCAGAATAAGAGTCGAGCGCCCTAACCACCTGGCCATGCCGGGCCCTACCTGAATTATAATATTAAGCATGAAATAATAAAACCTGAGACTAAACTAGATAGCAAACAACCTACAATTAGTGCATGAAATGTTTACATATTAATAACGATTGTTAAATAGTTCCTAAAACTTCAATTATCTGAACTATCTCCATAAAATAAAATGATCTTGTAAAGGAACAGTAATAAAAACATACTTTGAACAACAATTAATAACTGTGAATATTCTTCCAGATGTTCTCTTGTTCTCGGATAATGTATTGAACAAAAAGTTAATGAATACTGGCTCTCTGTTGACTTTCTTTAGCCATTTAATTAGATCCATTTAAAAATCAAAGTAGAACAAGCAAAGGGAAAACTTCACTAATTATCTTGCAATGGTTATAGAAATGTTTGTATCAACAGCATTTATTTTACTTTTATTTATATTAATTGCTAAACAATTCATCCAAGTCAGATTGTAGTACTTTTACTTTGCATATCTCATTTACCATGTTAATGGCATAGTCCTAAGTGACATAACTAGGAGTGGAAAGGTCCATGGCAAAGTATTACTGACTCCAGCTTCCTCCCAAACTAGTAATGTTTATGATTAATATTAAGCAACTGAAATATGTAAAGCCTATTACGCTTCAAATATAATGAATGAACAAGAACAGCTTACGTCATTATAAAACTTAATGTGAAGAGACAACTTAACTAATATTTATTTATCTAAACATATGAAATAAGTATTAGCAAACATAAACATAGAAGTTTATCACAGGTTTACACGAAACTTATATTTCATAAGAAATCGCTTAAGAAATCTTTCTTCCTTTCTTTTATTCCCGCAAATTGATCAATTGGTTTATAAAAGTTTAACTGATGAGCAAAATATTGTTCAACTGAAAGAAGTGCAAGCCCACGCAACAGTTGTTGACTAGCGGTTGCTTCTCCAGTTATCTTTAGCTTAGAGAAAGACCACTCAGTACTTGCAGTTCGAAATCATTTTTTGGTAAAATTTCTGGAACTGTGCTTTGTAAATTTTCTTATCTTTTGAATGTCAGAGTAACTTAATACAATAAAAACATAAGATTTATACAAGGTAATGTTTAGATGTAGAAGAAAATAAGAAAGAGGTTGTAATATGCAAAAGATATTTTAATATCATCACACAGATGCTAGTTTTCCTAAATTTCATTTCCTTGATTTTACAATGTCTTTAATGATATGACATTAATTATCTATAACTTCAAATTTCAGAACCATTTCTAAGAATAACTTTAATAATGATATAAAAATGTCAGTTACAAATTTTTGTGAGCTGTATAAAAGTTACAAGGAACACAAAGAGGTGCGACAAGTATATTAAAATCAGCACATATTACTTTATGATAATCTGCAAGTAAAATCCACAAACTATAACAAATTTAAAAACACACACAAAGGATACTGAAATATACAAGCAATTTAATATAGTCTGTAATAATAATGTTCGAATGCCTAAAACTTCAGTGTTACAAATATTTCATGACTCAGAACTTAAAATCTAAAATTTCCAAATTTATATCTTTCTATGTATATTTTTGTTAAGATTCAACTTTCTATAAAAGGATAAAAAAACTCAAGCAACTTATGACATTCAAAGATTCTGGACAGACTATTAAAATATAATTATAATAAATTTACACAATCTAAAACAATATATATGTATACATTTTATTTTCATCTTTTTACAAAATTTCAGAAAAAGTTCTGAGTTAGAACACTTTGCTTTTCTTCTTAATACCAGTTTTCACACACAACGTTTTACAGTTTAAGTTTTCCAAAAAATAATTATTGTAATCTGAATAAATAAAACTGTCGTAATAACTTTTTATAATTTCACTCACACAGACTTCCTGAAGTCTAATATACTTTGCGTATAAACACGTAAAATAGGAATAAATACTTCTAATAAATGAACAAAATAAGACATAACCACACAGTTATAGCAGATTCAGGATTATAATCTCTTCTCTCTTTTTTAAAACCTGTATTTCTGTTTTTATTTGGCTAATGACAGGTCACACGAGACATGCATACATCTGGCAAATTTAAATCACCTTTAATTCAGACCTGATTCGAGTAGATAAAGTCATTTATGAAACTTTTAAGTCACTGCTCTTTCTGGTCACTTCATATTAGTATTTTCCTGTTTTTTAGACATTTCAACTTCTTTTCTGAAGTAATCTACTGTCTTCTGAATGCCTTCTTCTAACATTACCTAGAATAAAGAGAATATGATGTATTCAGTTCACACAAATTAACAAGTATACTAATGCATTTCAGTATAAACAATCTTGTTATATAAAATAACAGCTTTCTAAGTACAAATTAAGTAAAAGAAAGTTTATTACTTGTTTAGCTTTGACATACTATCTGTGTCGTTGGTAAAGGGATAGAAAACTGTTAATCTTCATAAACTTTAAAGGTAGTAGAACTCTGGAAAAGGATGCATATTGTATATCCATGCATATCTGTTTATATGTCATAATTGTTTATAAGAGTTATGACTCAGTCAAGACTACCTTTCCAAATTATGTAGAATAGAAAGATGCTAGTGCTCACAGTTTGCACAAATACTTTTCAGAATATGAGACAGTGATGCTTGTGTTATCTGTGCAAAATAATCTTATGTTCTTGTAAAGTTTAAAGAGTAGTTCCAATAACAAAATTTGATACTTAGTGAAATACAGCCATTGAAGAGAATCAACTATAGCTAAGTTAGATTTTCTAGAATCAGTAGATCGAAATGCTATAGAGCACATAAAAGACTGCACAGAACTAAGAAAAGGAGGAGGAAACTACTGCTTTCCTGAATGGAGAAAAACCTGAGAAGTATTCTGAAAACACCGAAAATCAACTGCCAGACCTGGAAAGGAGGTGCATATAAAGTTTAAAAAAGAATATAAAACAAAAAGAAAACAGATTTTTAAACATTTTATAGCCTCTTGCTGGAACCAGTGGTGATAAGTTCAACAAGTGCCAGTGAAAGTGAAGAAGCTCTCACACTTTTACATAAAACTGACCAAACAACAGATGTTATTCACAGCAATCTTCAGAGAGAGATGAACAAAGAGAACAAAAACAGGTCAGCAAACTGTTAAACAAAGAAAACCTCATGCACTAATAGTACGCGCTAAAAGGCACGATTTCAGACTCTTATAAAATTTACCTATTTAGAGTCTGTGCCAAAGAATTATACAATTGTATAAAGAAGTGATGCCTGAGTTTGCAAAGCTATGTACAATAGCTCTGTGTATAGCTGTTACAAGTGTTTGAGTACAAAACACAATAAAAAACAAATAGAAATGTTCAGTGAAAGCAGAAACTCTTCAGACAGTCTTTTGAATATTCAAATGAGTAATATTCAGTTATCAAATTATGATCCAGACAGAACAGACAAACTAAGGCTTACAAAAAAAAGAAAAGAAAAGGACAGCCTTGTCAATCATACATGCCTAAGATGAACAAGTCAAAAGAGGGTTTCAACTCCCACTAAAGATGTTGAACAAGTATAGTATATCAATTTAACGTAAATAATGTTACAGTTATTGGTAATCATGTACAGGAACAGCTGGAATCTTTTAAATCTAGTCACAGTTCATGATATATTATTTAACAGGGGCAGAGCCATAAGAACTTAGATACAAAGATACCAGTCAGTTATAAACTCAGTTATTCATATTCATTCAGCTGTGGCTTAAAGACTTAAGCTAATCATATCAGATTTTGAGCTGTTTAGCAATACAGGACTACAGGGGAGTACTTTGAGAAATAATGTTTTTTTACCTTCAGAGAGAAGTCTATCCATATGGTAAACCACTGTCAATATAATATTTGTGCACATACAAATCCAGAGATGCTAACTATTTCAAATGACTAAGCATAATGATTGTAGACAGAGCCCTTTCACAATTTTAATTCTTTTAGATTTGCCAAAAATAAGACAATCTGGCGAACAAGGCCTCTTTTTTTCCATCTTGTGAAAAATCTCATTGGTGTTTCTATGCCACTTAGAAAACGAGCAATACCCATCTATGCGAGCGCTGATTGGCTGATGAGCACTGATGATGTAATTATGGATTCCCTCACATACCCAGTATGAAGAAGCACTGCACTCAAACTATTGGTAGACGTCGGAGATACAAATATTTTTTTATTATTTCAAGCACAAACATGATTATCGCAAGTAGACATTTGGGCTATGTCTTTTATTTATTATCAAAATTTATTTGTATCTCACTAGAAAATTTCTTTTTACCACTTTTAAGCCCTGGGGGAACAGTTTATCACTTTATTATATAGGCCTATATAATATATAATAACTTGGGAGTTGCAATGTCATAATATTTGTCTGTATGAGTGTATAGTCATAATGTATATACCAAAATCATAATGATTACGCTCAAATCGTAATGGTTGGCATCTCTGCAAACCATTGTCAATAAAATTTGTGCATGTACAAACCACTGTCAATATTAAATTTGTACATGTAAAAACCACTGTCAATATAAAATTTGTGCATGTAAAAACCACTGTCAATATAAAATTTGTGCATGTACAAACCACTGTCAATATAAAATTTGTGCATGTACAAACCACTGTCAATATAAAATTTGTACATGTACAAACCACTGTCAATATAAAATTTGTACATGTACAAACCACTGTCAATATAAAATTTGTGCATGTACAAACCACTGTCAATATAAAATTTGTGCATGTACAAACCACTGTGAATATAAAGTTTGTGCATGTACAAACCACTGTCAATATAAAATTTGTGAATGTACAAACCACTGTGAATATAAAGTTTGTGCATGTACAAACCACTGTCAATATAAAGTTTGTGCATGTACAAACCACTGTCAATATAAAGTTTGTGCATGTACAAACCACTGTCAATATAAAATATGTACCTTTCTTTTCCTTAAGGTACAAATATTTACATACTATACAGCAGAAGCCTTAAGCTTCATAATATGTGAAAAAAAATTGTACCTTGCAGAGAAAAAAGGTGGTTTGTTATAAATATTCATAGAAATTTTGCTTTTCAGAATTGAGTTGAATATCAGAAAGTAAATACTCAGTGAACTCAATCTTGTCTAGAGCTCTGAGGTAGAACAAAATACTGCATAATTTGATTATAATCAGTCTCATATTTTCAAATGATGTAATCAACTCTATTCCTGAAACATGAGTTCAAAATATTACCAAAAATTATTCAACAGATAAATGTATGAAATAAAATTATACTTCATATAAAGTATACGATTATTTACCAACAACAACAAATATCTAAAAATATGGAACATAATTAGTTCTAATACAGGGTAAATCCACAATAAATATATTTCAGCAATATAAAAAAAAAACTCACAAAAAATATTTATCTAAAGATTTTGATTATGCAAATTATTAAATGCTAAAGCATTTCTACATGACCATTGTTTTTGGATAGTATCCGCCTTGAAAATCAAAAACTTTCCAAACCATTTTTTCCCCATAATCACCATTTTTGTGTGGTTTGACAGTTAAAACTTTCCAGCTACTTATTGTCTGTAGACAACATTCTTATGTATCCTGAGAGTCAAAACCTCCCAACTAGTTATTATCCACAAACAGCATTACTGTGTTTCTTGAGAGTCAAATATCCCCTAACATTTGTCGGTAAATAATAACCTCATATCTACTTCATTGTGCAGAGCTTTCAAATTTCTTAACTTTGTTTAACAGTATACATTAAATTTAATGAAATATAATATTAACTGCTGTATTTTAAACAGCAGAAAGGCAAAGCACAAAAAATATTTTTACCTTAGGACTCCAGTTTAAATATGTTTTGGCCCGTGTGATATCAGGTTTCCTTTTCTGAGGGTCATCTTCGAGTCTTTCTTTGAAAACTATAGGACTAGAACTTCCTATGTACAATAAAAATAATGCAGCAAGAAAAGCATACAGGAATATAATGAAAATATTTAAAATTATTAATTTTACAAGATAACAATGAGCAAGTTATTTCTAATGTTCTAAATGCACAAAACAATTAGCTTTAAATGCATCTCTAGTAAGGATGTAATTTGGTAATTTAAATTAAAAATTCTGGAAAGGTCGAAGACGTCTGATACAAAATGTTTATCATCTGCTGGATCCTGATGAAAGTGTCCAGCAATGAACAAGAAAATTATATTTTTAAATTATTTTAATTTTTCCCTACCATGAAGTTGTTCAAAGTAATTCAAATTATTTGGTGAAAAACAGGTAAACATTAAACGGCTTAAGAAAAATCAAAAGACAAAAATAATCTGTTAATTATCAATCATAAGTACAGAAGTTCTTTTATATTTATCAAAAAGTTTCAAAATAATAAAGCACACTGGTGTACACTTATGATATTAATGAGTATTAAATATATTTCAATAACTTCAAAAATAAGACAATGTCTTCCTTTATAAATGTGGTTGCAATGTTACCCACACATGGAATTCCTTTTTTTTTTTTTAACCCTAAACCATGTGATGCACAAGATAAAAGGCCAAAGCAATAAGTATAAGTGTAACACAGCTACAATACTCTATGTTTATTTAAAATACAACTGATGATTCTGAACATGGCAAAAGCAACTGGTTGTATTGTTCAAAGTACGAGATTAGAAGAGAGCTTCACATGAGAATTACATGAAAGACTCAAAGCACAAATGAATGATGACAGCTTAGGTTATTTTCACTCTAGAGAAAATGTTAACCTCAGTCCTTTAGTTACAAAAACTCTTCACTCCACCCTCTCTTAATAATACTAAAATGAAGTTTTCACTCATATTTAATCAAGGAGTGAAATAAGCATATCCATAAAATGACCTCACACAGGGAAAAACTTAAGGGACAAATTGTGTTATTCTTTCTCTCTACTTTTTGTCTAAATACCAAATCACAAAACTTTTATAAAGATATCATATTATATTTGTTTTCCTCATATTAAAGCAGTGGTTCCCAAACTGGGGGTAATGGAGGGGTGACAGAAAAAAAGTTAAACTTCTGAAAATCAAGAAAACATTCAGGTAGGTGGTATTAGGATTAATGTTAACTTAGTCTTAGTATGTAAAGTTGTAAATTAAACCTATTTTAAGTATGTAATAAAGTTAAACCAAATAACAATAAACATCAAAAACTAATATACAGTAGTAGAAAAGAAAAAATATGTATCTAAGTGTGTGGTAACCTAAAAGTATTTTGACAAGTATGCTTCAGAACACAAGTCACTCATTAACCCTGATGACTCATCGACGTGTCCATTACGCGTCACTCACTGCCTGAGGTTGCCTCTATTTCACACTGTCAGTTTCTATGTGAGCATCAGCCGAGGTAGACAAAACCTGGTATGTATGTGTACTGCCCTGTGCAGTATAGTTAGTATTTACCTACTATTACATCATTCCTATGTTGAATAAGCTCTTTTAATGCTATCTAGAATGCCATGAAAAAATAAATAATAAGTTCACATTGTTCACACTTTTTTATGCAGTTTTTCATTTTCTTTTTCTGCAGATTAAACAATAAAATGTCTAAAAAGTGCACCTACTCTGACGCCTTTCTTCGCTATGGCTTTGTGAATTTACCTTCTGGTGGAGAGGATTGGCCACAATGTGTAGTATGTAACAAAGTGTTGACAAATGAAAGCCTCAAGCCATCAAAACTCTCAGCTCGCCTCCAAAAGTGCCATCCAAATCTTCAAAGTGAGGATCAGGCTTATTTTCAGTGCCAGGCTGTAGCACTGAAGAATATCCAGTTCGGTTCATCTGGAATTCAAGCCCAAAAGCTTCAAGCTGCAGTCAAAGCATCTAACTTCATTGCATATAAAGTTGCCGAACAACAAAAATGCCACACCATTGCAGAGAATCTGATTATACCTTGTGCATACGAGATGGTAAGCAAGGTATGTGGGGAGGATCAAGCGAAGAAACTGAGTGTCATATCTCTATCAAACACAATCTGCCGACGAGTTGATGACATGGCATCAGATATTCTGTCCCAAGTTACAACAGAGATCAAGGAAAGCTCATGTAGCAAATTCTCCTTGCAATTTGATGAATCATGTGATGTAGCCAGTTGTGCTGTTCTCCTTGGGTTTGTTCGTTACGTCCACCAGGACAAGATCAAAGAAGAGTTCCTATTATGTGAAGATCTGCTGACAACCACGAAGGGAGAAGATATCTTCAATATCATCAACAGTTTCTTTACCACGAATGGATTGGATTGGAACAGCGTTCAACAGGTAGGGAGAAATGTTTATATAAAGTCTAGATTAGTATAAATACAATGAATTACATGGCATATAGTCATATAGTTTTATTTATTGTACAAGTAGCTGTAGTGTAGCTAATATTTTATACATAATTCACAAAAAAGTATCGTGCCTGTCATACTGAAATACTAAAATACCAAAATAAATAAAATTAAATTAAAACCATATAATTATAACGCAAAAGATAAGTAAGAATGACTAACTGACACAATCTATAATAGTTTTTCTTTTTTAATCTAGGTCTCCGTCGATGATGGGTCGTAATCGTGGATTACTGGGCCTCATACAAGCTGTGAATCCAGAAATTTCTGTAGATCATTGCATCATTCATCGGTACTCTCTTGGATGAAAAAGCCTGCCTGGTAATCTGAAATTAGTGTTTGAAGATGAGTTGAAAATCGTCAATTTCATCAAGTCCAGGGATGTGAATTTATGCATATTCAGGGAGCTGTGCAAGGAAATGAGGAACAGTATCAAGTTCTGCTCTATCACACCGATGTTCGCTGGATGTCACGAGGCAAGGTTGTATGTCTAGTCATTGAGCTCTGAACAGCTCTTCAGGAATTTCTGAAACAAGAAGAATCTCCTTTTCCTACCAAGTTCACTGATAAGGAGTGGCTTGCTCGACTTTGTTACTTGGCTGACATATTTGCGGAGCTAAACAGTGATAATTTGCAACTCCAGGGCCAAAACACGATGTCATTGATGCCCATCATACTGTGACTGCATTTCTGGGAAAACTGAGACTCTGGATTCAACGCTTGGAGAAAGGAGTGATCGCTCAGTTTCCCACCCTAGACCAATTTGTTGAGGAGAATAGTTATGATACTGAATCACTTTTACAGACCATCAACAAAGAGATAAGTGACCATTTGAAAGGGCTTGAAAGAAGCATGCAGCACTACTTTCCAGAGAGTGACCTAAAACAGCCAGTCTTCAGTGGATCATTCATCCCTTTTCTGTACCTGATGAGGCCATTCATGATGATGATTTCCCTGCAAAGGAGGAGTGGATCACAATGCAAGCAAATAAAGCCTTGAAAGTCAAGTTCTAAAACCAAAATGCAGATTCCTTTTGGATTTCACAACTAGCTGACTCGCCAACTCTGTCCAAGAGAGCCTTGAAGTTGTTGGTATCATTCTCAACAACGTATCTGTGCGAGAAGGGGTTCTCAACCGTGCTGGGGATGAAAACAAAAAAGAGGACTCGCTTGAATGTTGCAAACGATGCCAGGCTGGCACTTTCAACCACAAAGCCAAGAATTCCTAAACTAGCTTCAAGTATGCAACTCCATCCATCCCACTGATGTTCTGGACATCTTTGGCAATATTCATTAGAAATGCACAATGATCAAATACAATAATTAAAAGTGTAATTCAGTGTAAATAAATTACATAAATAAATTGTAAATAAATAAAGTGTAATAAATGAAGTGCAATATATCTCTAGTTTAATTTAGCCATATATATCAATGTTTTGAAACATTTTGTGAAAGGGGTAACATGCTTAATGTGGCATGTTAAATTGGGTGACAAGCTGAAAAAGTTTGGGAACCACTGTATTAAAGTGTAAATTTAAAAAAAAACTGTTGTATTGTTTAAAATGCATTATGCCATCAACATTTTTTCATCTTCAAATTACAAAAGAACAGAAAATACTTTAAAGTATAGTACACTGTTTTGATACTAACACAATTTAATTTGATAAGTACATTTAAAAACAAGTACTTACATAACACAGATAAATGTTTTTTCCCACCACACAAAAATATACCTATGGAGACTTACCAACAAAATTTTTAATAAGATATGCAAACTCTTCAATAGCATATTCATCAGGATTTCCCAAATTGACAGGCAAAGAATAATTTCCATTCATTAGAGCAAGAAGTCCTTCCACAAGGTCAGTTATATACTGAAATGCACGTGTTTGTTTACCAGTTCCATAAATCTAGAGAAAATTTAATTCTTTTAATATCTTCCTGGTTTCTTTACAGAAAGAAAAATCTTCAGCAATCTGACAATTGCAGTCCTAGACTGTTAAGAGAAAATTTTATAAATTGTGCACTCAAATTATAGATTTTATATGAATAAAATACTGTACTTCACCATAATTTACAATGTGTTCTACATTATATTCATTTATTTTCAAAGCTGAGTGTTATTAGTAATTGTACAGACCAGATGCTGTGAAATACTAAAATTATTACATCAAAGGAATGTAGTAATAAAACAGTGCAAGCACAAAGGAAATCAAACATTTTTTTTCTGTGAACTGCACTAAGTAATTGTTGCATGATAACAAAATATCAATTATGAAAAAAACATTGAAATATAGTTAAAATTATTATTTTTACTTAAGTTTTGAAATCTGATACAAAAATGTACACTCAACACCTATAAGGTGCTCACTAGTCATGATAGGGTTAAATACATGCAATAAATATGAAGTATAGCTTCATAAAGAACAATATTTTATCATGTCAGTTGATCATTGGATATCCATCACCTGTTGTTTCTTCCAACAACACAAAAATGAGAAATTTTAGTGACTATGTCTACCTAATAAGCTGTTTATGTCTCAACTCAAATTGTGATTGTTGTATATAAAATATGCACTCTCTACCTCACATTTAAGGCACAGTAATGACTTACCCTTTCATGCTCACTATTTGAAGTTTTTTTTAATACTGATAAACACAAAACTTTTAAAAAATGTTAAGGCAACATTATGGCTTCTGCATTAACCTAACTTACTGTAATTGGAAGATTTTCCAATGCTTGGAAAATAAAATTACTGACTACACGTCCATCATGAATATGCATTCGTGGACCATAAGTGTTGAAAATTCGAGCAACTCTGACTTCAATATTTTCCTGTAACAAAGAAATTTTGAAATATGTAAGAGAACTTCATACAAAATTCACATCTATAATTGTTTCTTTTTTCCCTCTGTGATATTTTTACCAAAATGGACCACAAAAATACAGTACAAATATCACCAATATTATCCTTACTCCCCCACTACTTCATGTTGAGGTCCTTTGAGTGATTTTGTCTTTTTTTTCAAGTTTTTCTTGTACTGAGTATTGTAGCAGGGAAAAGAAAAACCTAATTATAATACAATACATAAAAGGAATACTTTAAAAAATGTATTCTGCTTGTTAATATTACTGACTAGGGCTGTGTACTGGTGATCTACTTCTGATACAATATACTTAAAATAATACAAGTACTTTGATACATTCTGATGTTTCTTTAAAAGAAGAAACATGGGTCAAAGAACTACTTGTATTTTCTTGAATAATATTAGTAAAATAGAGCCATACAATGTACTTCATCACACTTGACGAGTATCTGCATGTTGCAGCTTATGGAAAATATATAATTATCATGGAGAATAAACAGTATACAAGTTCTTAACATTTGGGAAGTTTTTCCCATTAAAATTTAACGTTATCATAAAATAATATTTCTTATTATCATAAAAAGATTACCAGAATATAAAATGGTAACAGACACAAATTTTAGCACATTTTAATCATTTTAATTACAGTTTACACACAGTGAAAATATGGCTACAAAGTTCATAACATGTAGTTGTGCAAATATAGTGTCATCCATCTAGAGAGGAAAATATTTTTAAAAATATAACAAACTCACTGGAGATTTTAAAACAATTTTGGGCTATCCCATAATATCGATACACTAACAATACAAGCTGGTGAATCACAAATACTATACTTCACTACAGTTTGGTAAAGTACAATGTTTGTGGTTCACCTGTCTGTATTGTTAGTGTACTTCAGTACAGTTTGGTAAATATTGGTACATTACTTCACTTCCAATATCAATGTTTCATGCCTAACAAAACCTACAGCAAAAAAAAAGTTTTGATTTTAAAAATGCATGTCAAATCACCACCATGCAATTCAAAATCAGATTAAACTGAATCACTTATAATAATATGCTAACTTTCTGTTGAAGATAAATGTTTTTTTTATTTGTATTAATACTTTCCTTTGCTCTTTTTATCAGTTACCTACTACAATTTTTTTTATTAGGCATAGACTGAGAGTTAACTAATCATCATGAAACAAGATGTACTGGATCAGAAAACTGGACCAACCTTTTATAGGAAAAAGAATGTTGACTGTAATTCTGAATTTACTGTGTATGCATAAAATATGGCAAGCTTCAAGCCAAATGTACATATCTGTTGTACACACATACACAAAGTGATAAAAATATATTTATAATCAAGATATATTTGTAAATTGCTCACAAATCAGAGAGCAAGGTGATGTTCATATGAACAATAAAAATATATCTATTCATTTCACAGTTTTCATATTGCATCTGACTAGCTCGTATACCTATAAAATGTATATCTGCATGCTTTTCAGTATCCTTTCATATTGTATTTGCTTTTCTTTATCATGAACTGCTGCTACTAAATCAACATTGCTGAGTAAAATGAAAAGTTGATTTGATAACACAGACATTAAATATCATATTCAATGGCACTCTGTAGAATGTCATTATGTGCCTACTTTGTCCACAATTCATGCACATAGGGTTCATATGGTGTTTCCTATTTTAACTCACATTTGATACAAATAAGTATTCATCCAAAAAAATCACTGTTGATAATATTTCTAACATTCTTTTTTGGTTCTTCTAAAAATTACAGAAAATTGCTTAAGTAAAAACACAATAAAACAAAAAGTTAGAATTTCAACTACATCTTTCCATACCTCTAAATTTAGTCTACAGTGGACTTTAATTTCATGATACACTTTTTTAAACTGAAAAATGACTATCAGTGAAACTTAACTTAACCAACCACATGACCCTTTTTTCTCAGTTAAAATATTTATAGATTTAATAACTTTCAACTTCACAAAATCTGGCAGTCGTTCAGTTGACATTGTAAGTCTTTCACATGCAGAAAATCCTATTTTTAATAAAGTATTTTTAGTAAACTAAAATAAAGATTTGTCCATTAATATCCTAAGTATTTGTTTTGAGGTCTGTGTGCAAAGTAATTTTCATGTGAAAATTAAAAATACCTCTCCTCATCTCAAATTTCCTTTGTGTAATTCCTAAAACCTTCAAAATATATTTCAAACACTTTTTCTATTATACTTTACCTTTTATCTGTTATTTTCTCTACCCTAACTCAAAATTTGATGAGCCAATTTAACTGACCTCATAACCACCATAAAAAAAATCTAAATTACCCTTTCTTCTTTCAAGAATGACTTTAAATTGTAACAAAAAACTACATTCATTTATCTGAAGCAGCTTACAGCTTGTAACAGTATACATTTATTTATAATTAAAATTTATTTTTTTATTGCCCTTTGAACTATGTCTAACTGCTTTTTGTCATAAACTGTAAATCACTAGGGATACATGCAGGTGACATTTAGCTATTGAATCATATTATCCATATGCTGCTCAGGTGGTTGCCTCATGAAACATTTTTATGTTATTATCTATTGTAACTTTAGCTAACTTGAAAAAAAAATCCTTAAGTTTTACATTTCAGTTACTTTTTTAATAATAGAAAATAAAAATTAAAATCAAGAAATCAAGTGCTTACCCAATTTTTTTTTCTTTCCATTGATTGTGGAGAACATACAAGCCTAATTTTAGTATTAATGGTAGTAATGCACTAAATAATTTGTATTTAATGAAATAATGCATCAAAGAACACAAACAAAGAACTCGCAAAACGTAGACAATTTCCACTACCTCTCACAATTTTTCTTCCTTTCTAAATGTGCAACAAGAGCCATTAGAAATTCATCCAACCTAGCCATTAAATATCTCACTGTAACATCACTTAAAATCTGAATGAAATACATCTTATACATCATTTCATTGGTAAAACCTTGATTTTATATTGATTACATGCAATATATAATTAAACATGAGAGAGAATTATGAATACATCCTGCACGAGAGGACACAAGAAGTGGGTGTAGCAGGAAAGGCCTGATTTTTTGTTGATAACTCTGTAACCAAACAAAACTGAAGGCTACAAAATTTATAGTTTGTCTGAGCAATGTCAATTCTACAGTGAGTAATTAATATTTAATTTATTATTCTTTCTCAAAGGGCAGTGGAAAAAACAGAAAAGACTAGATGTCTAGAGAAATTGTAATGTTTGTCATACCAGAGAAAATTTAGGATTCGAAAATATTTCCTTGTAAAATTATGAAATTAAAACTAATATGCTAATAAAATATGGATTATTAGCTAAACTGTTGTGCAATACTAATTGGAAAAACAAACAAAAAGTAAGGCAATAAAGCTTTCTGTCATACATAGTAAGGATACCCAAGTGGAAAGAGTTAAGCCATACTTTTCTTGCATAAGCATAACACAGGGCTTCAGCAACACGTTTCCCTTCATCATAACACGCTCGTGGACCAATAGGATTAACATGGCCCCAATAATCTTCTGACTGAGGATGAATCTCAGGATCTCCATAAACTTCAGAAGTGGAAGCAACTAACAGTCTTGCTCCTACCCTCTTAGCTAAACCTAAAATAAAAAGATTTAAAGATATTAATATTTGTTCACAGACAAATAATTAAATTTACCACAAAAACTTTAGGCTTTAATTAAAACTTAGTTTATTATCATTAATAGTCCTAAAATTAATCTAAATAGAAACATTACACTTCTTTCATTTAAATTAGTAGGTATAAATAAAAGGTCATATGTCATCTATTGTCTTTATTAAAACTAATAATTTGAAAAGAATAATTTTTATCAAAACTAACTTTTGTATTATTTTTATATTGAAAGGACTTGCATATAGATACATAAACATTTATTTTTACCATTAAATTTAAAGCTTCCACTTCCAAAAAATGATTTCAAGTTTATACATTAAGAAAAATAAAGAACTTCACTTAATTTCCATTATAAAAGTATATTAGTTTTGTTTTACGATCAATAGCAATGTAATTCATATATGTATATAATACATATAAATATTCTGAAAAAACACACATACAAAAAACAAGAATATTTTTCCTTCTGCTGTATTATTTTGTACTGAAATACAGAAAAAGTTAATTTATGTTTTAAACTGTTGGATACTTTGTATAGAAAAACTTTCACCTGAACATACCTACATACGTAGGCTTGGGAATATAAAATGCTTATTATAGACAAATGCTTGGCATTTTCCAAACCAAGTCACATAATAATATACATTTTGTTGAAAATATCATTACAATTATGTTTTATTATTCTAAAGTGTAAGGATTAACAGCATGTTAAGGAAGCTCAGTTTTTGTTTCTTGACCTTTTCTCTACCCTCCAATCCCAACACATAAAGCAAGATCTAAACATACAATCAATTGCAACAAAAACAAACTGAATGATAAGAGAACATTTCTGAAAAGATAGTCTAGAAAACAATATTAGTAATCTAAATCATTTTTTTTTTTACCTCAGGAGACTGAAAAGAAAAACAAACACTGAGATATGATTCACATGCATATGAATGAAAGAGTTTACTCACCAAGCATGTTGATTGTTCCAAGTGTGTTGGTCTTAATTGTTTTAACTGGATTTAACATGTAATGTGGAGGAGATGCTGGTGATGCTAGATGATAAATCTGGTCAACTGGACAAAACATAGTCAGTACATAATTTTGTGGAATTAATTGACAACCATTGACTTGTTAGTTTTTAGCATATCTACAAAATAAATAACCCAATTTTTTGAGAAAAGACTTGTATCCAATGGGTTATTAATCTATTGAAAAGTAAATAATATCTATCACTTCTACATTAAGCATCTACAAGTCAGTGGCTTATTACCCTTTACCACTTCTTACACAACTATAGTTGTACCCCATATGAATTTCATTTCACTGATATTGAAACAAACATACTTAAAATATCACAATTTGTTACCACAATGAAGAAAATACACAAACTTCAGTACTGTACTTAATATACTACACACTTTCATGTTTAATAAACAATAGACTATAGGTAGATAAACTGCAGGTAGATAAATGTACAACTTTAGCTGTGGGTAGTAAATCTAAACAACTTTGTATCATATACGTAGAACACTATCGTGTGAGCATTTTATTGATTGAAGCTGAATCATAAAAATTAGTCTTCAGGAATATGACTGGTTTGGAGTGCTTATCAGATCAACTTTAAAGTATATTATAAAAAAAACTGTGTTTAACTTTTTCCAGACCTGGTGTTGTCACTGAATTTTTGTCATTTTAGAATTGAAATTACTTAACTAAATTGTAGATTTACAAAATATAACTTAGTATTGACTTAAAAAACATACACTTTCAATTTCTTTGTCATCACTTTTTACATCATGCAGTTTTCAATGTTTTGTTGAGACATTATTTTGAAATTTGAAAACACTAAATACTTTTCATCTCAAAATTTGATATTTAATTTTATACATACAAATAGTTTCAACTTAACTGATGTTTACTAATATTTATTTTGCTGATTACAATAGTCACCATTTCTAACTAAAAACACAAAAAAACAGCAAAACTGACAAAGGTTTTGAGGAACTTCAGTCAGACTCATTTCAACCAAATCAGATCAAACAAGCTAACTTATATTCTGCTATCAATATTCTTGGTCAAAATTTCATAAATATAATTTATTTTCAATAAATAATAAGAGCATTTTGCTTATGTAAGTGGCCTGAATATACCAAAAATAATAATAATATTCAATAAATGAGAATTTAAGCCATACAAATATTTTGTTCTTACCTACCATACCCACAAAATCTAACTAGCCTTAGCCTTATGTGATTTTTGTCAACAATAAACTTTGCACTGCTTTCTAACAGATACAATTTCACATAAAAACATCATGAAAAATGAAAAGAACATTTATGAAACAATAAAGTAATTCCAAGACATATGGTCTGCTGACCTCTTCAGTACTCTACATTTTCTCTATCCCTCAGTACCATAATTTACTACTCAAATTATCTTATTCTACAGTCATGTAAATAATTTATAATTTGTTCTATACAATGGTATTTAATTCCAGTCTATTTGTATTTTAATGAATTTCATTGGTGATTTTAAGACCACATGCTGTGACATCATAACAAGATTGGTATGATGACATGTATTTGTAAGACCTCAGACAGTAAAAAACGTGTTTTGTATTCTTAAGTGATGATAATTTATTAACTTCTTTGGGATAAACAGAAAATATTAAACAAATGTGTGCTATGGACAGACATGGCTTCCAGGAGTTATTCAGAAATGTAAGTTTTAATTATCTTAGTATTTGTCTTTTGAAATTACACTAAATAAATATCATAAACAAAATATCAAATATTAATTTTAAAATACTTTTTGAGTTGAAAATTGTTGAATTAAGGTAAGAATCATTATATTTACTTAACTCTTGAAATATTATCTGGAGTCCAGAAAAGTTTAAGATTGCCAGTAGGAATCAGACAACACTGAGCAAGTTTTTTGTTAACTACCCCTTGAGAAAACAATTTTAATCAATTATTTACATTTGCCAGCAATTTTAAAAGCTGCAGTGATCCTTTTGTTATTCTACAAAATTAATTTTCTAAACAACAACAAGATGTATCAATATGTGGGATTATTCAACATATAAATAATTAATTCCACTTTTTTAAAGTTACATTTTAAACTTCCTCAAAATATTAACTATTATATTACTATTCACTTTGTCTGCATTCTTCTTTGTTGTTGAAACACTTTATTTAATGATGGTTAAATACTTTGGCTTTAAATAAGCGTACAAGAACAAAATACAAAGTGCTAGCAGTGTGTACACAACTTTTCATAAAACACACATACAAAACCAAACATAAAAGTAATATAAAATGAATCCAAACTGCCAATGAGCATAAAATAATAGGAAAATATAGTGGAAGAGCAAAACAAACAACTACACTTTTAGTCTTCTATAACTTAAGCTTTGGCCTTTGTATATAAGTAGCATGGATAACATAGTGTGTTGGTGTCTAAAACAAAAGATAAGCTGATGCAATCATGTTGAAAAAACAGCTTTCCTATGTACAGCAGTGGTTCCCAACCAGGGGTGCAAGATAATATTTGTTTTGGCCACCTTAACCTTTATTCTTAAATAAATAATTACCGCGAAAGGTGCAAGAACATATTAAATTTTTTAGGGGTGCAGGGCATAAAAAAAGGTTGGGAACCACTGATGTACAGAAATATAATTACAGGTGTGCAAGAAACTTGTCTAGGTAATTGGAAAGACAGATGATACTTTGTGTCATCTACCTAATCCTTTCTCAATTCTCTCACATCATCCATCCTCTCATCTACCTAACCATGTTATCCATACAATTTACTAGTCTAATGATTTCACTGGACAAATATGTCTCTGAAACAATGAATAATCATTTTCTTAAATAATAACAATTTATAACCAAAATTCACCTTTCAAAAACCTGAAAACTATATCTCAAAGAAATA
Source organism: Carcinoscorpius rotundicauda (assembly GCA_011833715.1). NCBI lineage: Eukaryota > Metazoa > Arthropoda > Merostomata > Xiphosura > Limulidae > Carcinoscorpius > Carcinoscorpius rotundicauda. Next base: position 59,684,444 of record CM022395.1, read on the forward strand.
CACTCATTATGAGTCTATGATTAACTCATTAAGCTCTAATACTCTTTATAGAAAGAAGCATAGAATATGTATCATTAAACGAACTGGTGATAATAAATCATGTCAAACAATTTCAACTATCAAAAAGTATTTTTTGTTGTTGCAAAGAATAAATACATGTAAAGAAAATGTAACTAACAAGCTAAAAAAAGAAATATTTATAGCTTAATATTTGTTTGAAAGTTATTTTTTAAGATAATTGTATTACATAAATAAAAGTATTTTTCTGAACAATAAAATTGGAAAAGCAACTTAATTAAGAGAAAAGAAAACTGCTGCAATTTTTATTACTCTGTATAAAACCTTGAAAAATGTTAATGTATCAAACTTTTGTCATTTATAAAATAAAACCATCCTACACTAACATGGAAAAAATTAAATAACATAAAAATATAATCATACCTTAATGACTGACCTTTGGCATACTTGTTTTTACAGTGTACTTAATTTCCAGATGTACAAGTATAAATAAGAAGAAAGTCAACCAGCAGTAAGATAGTGTCCTTAGTGAAAACTATATATGCTTCAAAACCAAGCATAGTAACTTGAAAAATAAATAGTGCAGAGTGATGATGATTGTAGGCTTTACTACTGTTTTTATTCCACAGATGGATGGAATGGGCATTAAAACTTTAATGAAAATAAAGCAGAACTATGTTTTGACCTGTTTAGGTCATCTTCATGTTAGCATCATTCATCATGAATTACTATTGTTTCTTGCAGTATTTTTTTATTGTTTAGTGTGTACTCTTAAGAGTGTTTGAAAGAATATGAAAAGGAAAAAGGAAAGTATCATTCATAATACTTTCATATGCTTTTAATGTGTTTTATTTGTTTGAAATTAAGCACAAAGCTGAACAATTGCTATCTGTGTTATACCCATCACTGACATTAAAACTCAGTTTCTTAGCATTGTAAGTACAAAAATATATCATTGTGACACTGGGGGGCTTTTCAAATTTGAAAAGTAATTAGTGAGAAAAAGAATAAAGACAAACTTTAGTGTACATCTACTTATTGTGTAAGTACACAAGAAAGTGACTCTTTAAATTGATCTTATGAGTATTTGTAACATCACTATTTTTTTTCCAGCAAGTACTGCCAATTAAGAAACAATACTGGTGAAACTGAGAACTTATTTACCTACGTGCTCGGTCATTTTGACTGACTTTGTAACCATAACCACCAAGTTACTGCAAAAGCATTCATACTATAATTTTCAATGTGGTGTATCTCCATAAACTCTGGCAAACTTCAAGTTAAAGTTGCAAGCCTTTGTACATAAAAATATTAGATGTTTTAATTAAGTATTTTTATTAAAGATTTATTTGCATCTGAATATATGCAGTCAGTGTTGACTAGCTCAAGTGCATGGTGATTTTCATAAGATAAAAAAATACTTTTATTCATTTTTAAGTTTCAAATTTCATAATCTGCAAGACCTCCTTGTTGATTGTCAAACTTTTTCTTGTGAAATTTTATATTTTATGTTTTTTTCTTGTTGTTCTGAAAACAATTATATGTTATTATAAACAGAATTATATGTTATTTGGTAAATTAAAACACTGTCTTACTATTGGTTATAAATAATGCAACAGAAAACATCAGAGAGAATTAGTGGCAATATGCAGGCATTGCAAATGGGTCTCGCTTCCTAGTTTATGGATCCATCTGAGGACTTTGATTTAGTAATATCTATACTATAATGAGGAAATTGTATGAAACTCAGGACATCAGATACGAGTGATGAAAATACAGGGTGGTTGCTAGAAAAGCGGAAAATTTGAGGGTCAGATGAGATCATGAATAAAATGCGTGCTTACTCATTTCTATTTTGATTTCTTTACATCATGAATAAAATGCATCATTTTAATAATTTTCAGCATCTATGAGTGTAATATAACATATGCCTTTAAAAAACTTTGTAAAAATAAATAGCTGTTTGACAAATTTTCCGCTTTTCTAGCGACCACCCTGTATATAGGATGAACAAGACAAAATGAACAAATTACATTTCTCATATAAAGGGAGTTAGAATTTATTCAAACATTTTCTTATAAAGAATTAAAACTAGTATAATATTAAAATTAATATTTTATCTGTATTTTGATGCTAAGTTTAATTAATAATATAAATTGATTATAAAATGGTTTAAGTTGTGAATATAACTATACAAATGTTGCAACATGCACACTTTGACCTACCTACAGCTACAGAATGTCATTGTTGTCAGAATTGCAAAAGTTGTATGTATGCTATTCATTAGTTTATGACAGTGCACTATGTGACTTTGAAGATGCTTTAGATTGAAGCCATAAGCTGTGTCACTAGGACATGGGTAGTTCATCAAATTCTCTAGAAAACTGTTTTAAAGATTTACAAAACTTACAACTGTTACACAAGTTCAACTGTTAATGTCCATACTATCTAATCATTTAAGATTTGTTTTCAGTATTATGTAAAACATATTGCCTGAAAACAACTATTACAAAGAAAATGAAGGAACAAAGTTGACATTTTCCTTACCTGAAAACTCATTTTATACAGGTACACACCTCATACATAGTTTAGCTATTTTCCCTATGTGTTCATGCACTTTGTCAAAAATGCCTTGCATGCACACTTGCCTTATAAAAACTCCTACCTAATTTTGTGTAAATTTGCACCACTACGTGATTATATGTAACAAAAGTCCTCCACCAACAGATTGGTGACATACCTCCATTTGCTCTAGCTAACCCCATAAATTTGCTTTCACAAATCTTTGATTAAGTAAGTAGGAAAATGGGCATCATAACTAGGAAAGATAGGTTGGAATGTGTGAAGAGCTGAGTATCTATCAGAAACACATTTTAGGTAAACAAAATGTTAACATCTGACACAAAAACTGACTTCTACACAGAGTTTAGCTAGAATTTCACACCTAGATGTGAAAACGAGCAAATTTTATCTAAATGAGCTCTATTTACGAAACATCTGGAAAAAACCCATAGTGTGTAGCACCCTATGGTAGAGTCTCCACAGGAGTATACTAATGAGAGACTATATTTCATCTCATCTAGGGTATACTATTTTACAAATATATGACAGAGAAGAGACAGAAAAGCCAGAATTACTTTGCGGGGATGGAAAAACCTGGTAGATGATTGAGTACTTGCATACAAGTCACAAGACAGCCAGTGGGTGTAATGTGGTTAAAACTCATTCAGACTACATCACTTCAACTCTAACATCATATAAAACTGATGTTGAACCTGTAGAGACTGCAGATTGAGTTGAGGCACATAAGTATTCACACTGTATATTATTCAGTGCCCTCCTGCATTTGATTTTGAAGTAGTAATGTATTATGGATATTTATGCACATCTCAACTCTATGATTAAACTCCATGGAATTTACACCAGCATATTTTGTTACAAAATAAGATCTAGTACTGAGTGTGGTCACATTAACCTACTGAAGAGAATGTGGCTTCAGGAAGAAGACATGTTAGATATTTATTGGCATTGTATAGCAAGTGCTCACCTATACTCAACTGAGCAGGTTTTATGGATGGACTATCTGCAGGAGGAAGTCACTGTATTCTGCAGCATGATGTAACTGAGTTATCTTTGGGGTGAACTTCACTACACAAACAGTATCACCACCACCCCACTTCTCACTTGAAAAGTTTTTTAGTTGTCTTGGATAACCTTTAAAATTTAATCCTCAATTAGAAGTATGTGTTGCTCTCCTATTAGTAAAGTCTTTTGTCATATGATGACATCATCAAATTGTGGCACAAATTTATGTGAAATTAAGTGGTAGTTTTTACAAGGCTAGTGGCCTGCAAATCTCTTTGGGAAAATGCATGAACACAGAGTGCAGATAACTAAACTGTGAATGAAGGTGAGTTATTGTCTCAGAAATCAAAACATATTTTTCACCAGTTGTTAATCTTCAAATACATAATACCTATTTGAAAACCAACAATAACAGCAAAGTCTCATTCAGTAACAGTAAATTATCATTTCATAACGAAAATTATCATTTAAATATAAATGTAACTTCACAAGAGTGGAAACTTAAAGTATTTCCTAGTTCATGCCCTCTGGAAAGTATGATTTAAAAAAAAAAAAAGGAGAACCTTGCAGAGCATGGACCAAGAACTCCATTATAGATACAAAAATATGTGTGTGTGTGTGTGTGTGTGTGTATAAAAAGAAAAGAAAAAAATTACAATTACCATTAGAGACACACTTATATTTTGATAGGCAGAAACTGAGTTGGTGGTACCTTCAATAAATAATGGATTCACAATGTCATGGTTTATCACTTCAAAGTTATTGTGACCAATCCAATGTTCAATATTTTTCTTGTTGCCAGTAAAGAAATTATCAACCACCGTAACACTATGGCCATCTGACATAAGTCGATCTACTAGATGGCTTCCAACAAAGCCTGCACCACCAGACACCTACAAATATAAGTAATAAAGATGGCCAAATATACTGTGAATAAGAATTATGCCCAAATTATAAAATATTACATTCTAATTTTATACATAAAAGTGAAAAAAATGTATTTAATTTGTTATACTAATTACAAGGGTGTTTTTATGTTTTGTTCCAAATCAGCAACTTGACTTTGATTAGAAGTTACAATTTTCCTATTCTGAAAATGTATTTCCCATAAGTTTGCCATCTATATTTGAACATATTCTTCACACATGCCACAAACCTTCTGTTCCCCTCCCCCATTGGTATTATCATGTTCCAACATATCTCTCATATAAATCATCATGCATCACCTGTTCGCCACTAGTAGCATGATGTGCTAACATAATGCACATGACTTCAATGTTTAGCAGAAGGTGTCAGAACTGGAGAAGTGGGAATGAAGAGTGGAGTTTGAGAGAGAGGTAAGTACCTATCATAAATAAATTTTCAGTATAGAAAAGTTATAACTTCTAATACAGTACTTACTTCACAATATTATTTAGAAATCAACATTAGGAAAGAAAGAAGTATCCCTAAAAGCATCTGAAGGACAACCCTGAAAATAAAATACAGATCTAACGATCAAAAGAGGGTAACTGCACCACTTCTGAATGAGGTATACTACTCCCCCATGTGTAGAAAGACACAAGGGCAGAAATTGAGAGCAATCAAAGGTAACTCAATCTCATAAGAGCCAAGTGTGTAAACAAGGATGTGCCCCTGGATAAAGAGTGGCTAGGGTGCAATGGACCATACTCAGTGTGCCAATCACATTTTAAACCTCTTCATGGGGTACCAACATCAATGCAAGGGTTGGATGAAGATCATACCATCTTCACCTCAAATCCAAGAATCAGGGATTAAAATCTGCACCTATTTCTGAGTACAAAACAGGGATTTATTTGTTATCTATTAATCCAAAAATTGAAATTCAGTGTCAAAATGTCTATCACATGAAAGCAATTCTCCCCAACCATGGCACAAGGTAAAACCATCCTAAGGCAATAACATCCTTTTAAGGAGAGAATGAGGGATAATCAAGGATAGAACTATAACAATTTTATTTACTACTGTTGTGACATACAACATGGAATTAAAGAATATCAGGTGCTGCTTGCCACTGAATGAAATCCATGTAATAAAGAATTAGAAAAAGGTTCCTGAAAGTATGAATAAATACTTATCAGTTAGTGTTGCTCTAAATTCTGAATAAAGGCCACAGATGGTAGATGAAATCCCAATAAAAAAAGAAACTGCATAATGATGAAGATAATAGGAGATGAGTGTACTGAGGGTGGCCAACAAGCCAGAGTGAAGAATTTTATCCACCTGATGACAAGGATGAAAAGCCAGGAAAAAGGTGCAGTGTCAGATCTGATGGAAGGACAATAGAACAAGATACAAGAGGAAGAAGGTGAGAAAGAATATGCCAATCTAACCAAAAGGCTGACCCAACTGGTAAGGGAAGAAGGTAAATGTTCACCAAGGGAGGAGGATTGCCAAGGGATAAAAGTCAAGAACGTGTGCCCTAAAAAGTAACAGTATGGATTATATAACAAAATATGCTAACTGGACAGAGAAGCCTATCTATATCTGGTTAAGGGAAATAGGAGAAAAAAAGGAACAACTATCCTGAGGTCTTCAGCAGAAAAGAATGAACCAAATAAAGAAGAAAATACGTTGATATCAAATGGTATGTAAAATATCAATGGCAAAAAAATCCACAGGCAAAGAAAGGTGGAAATATGTTTTAAGAGGCAAATGAAACAAAGAATATGAGGAATGTGGTTCAAACAGTGGTAAAGGGATGAAGGACTATATTGATGTCTCAATCCAGAAGGTCAGGAAGTCTGGGAGGATAACATATCCAGAAGGAACACACAAGCACAGTAGAGAATCAGGGAAGTAAAAATCCTACTGTATCATTAAAAACAAAAAGTATGGGATAAGACTGCATAACATCCAGAAATTGAGGGGACCAAAAACCTACGGTCAAAGAGTCAGGTGAGAACTTCCGCCACACAAGCCACAGTTGGCTTGTCAACAGAAAACCCCTTTTAGTAAACCAAGAGCAGAAGAATTCCACTTGTAAGGGTATATTTATATGGAAAAAAGATGTATAGAACTAGCTAACAAGGAAGCAACGTGATGTGTGAAACTTAACTGTCTTACCAAAGACCAGACAATAACCAGGCATGAAGACATAGAACATACAGGTTGGAATTTATAATTTGGGATTATGGTTGACAAAGGACTGAGGAGGAAAGCTGAAAACAGAGAGAGAAAGAGAATCAATAATGAGCAATCAAGAGGAACCAATAAAAAGTGGAAAGAATAAAAGAAATCATCTGAGAAACCAATATGAGGGGATGCACATAAAAATAATTTTGCAATCAAACCTGATTTAAAGGAAATGACTGCAAAAGCCTTAGGATGCAATATGGGTGACTAAAAGAAAGGTAACTTGGTAATGAAGCTGATGGCAAAGAAATACACTTGAGCAGAGCCCAATGGCAAAGTTTCATGAAAACAAATGTATCTAATGTGCACTATATTGGATAGATCTGGTTGGGGCACAAAAGACAATCCATGACTAGACTGAAAGCATCTGGGCACATGACTTGCTATGAGGCAAATGTAAAGTGCATTAGCTTAAATCCAATATATGCAAACATTGGATTGGGTTCTCCCTTGTTGGTTGATATGTGCCACCACCATAGAATTGTCCTAATGAGCCATCGCCAAGTAATGACGGCCAAAAAAAAATGTAGTAGTGTAATGTCTGATGTATGGCTGGAAGTTTCATAATACTGATATGCAAATTGGTTTCATCCACATGGTTCAAAATATCCTGATGATTAAACTTTGACCCTATCCCTGAAGTGATAAATCCTTGAAGAGGCATAATTCTGGATATGGGTAAGGATGTGGCATCCCCATTGCAAATTGTGTTGTAGGGAAGGAAGAGGGGAAACAAGAGCAGAAAGAAGATCTGAAGTAAGGTTCCATCATTTGTGAAGCATTCATTGAAGGGATCTCATGTGAGCACAACTGAGAAGGACCAGTGTAATCATGGAGGGCCACATCTTCAAAAGTGATAGAACTTCATGATCAGTAAGTGACTGAGCCAATAATGCATGGTAAACCAAAAGTTCCATTGAGAGAAGACATAAGGGAGAAGGTAGTGCTCAACTAATATTTGTGTTGAAAAAAGGCCTTCAAATGAACCAGATATTGAGGGGAGTGAAGTAATGACTTCAATTTGATCAACCAGCCCAACCAAGCTGCCACAGAAAGGAGTTGGTAAGTATAAGCAGTTGATTCTTGCTTGAAATGAGCAAAAAAAGAGCCAGTCATTAGTATAACAATAAATTCAGATCTACAGACCATGGAGATAATGTACAAAAGCTTGGAATATTTGACAAAACACACAAGATGCTGAAACAAGTCTAAAGGGGAGGGTCTTAAATTGTTAAACTGTCCCACGATGACCAAACTGAAGTTAAAAATGAGGACAATATGCTATCAGAATGTGTGTAAGCATTAAGACATCCACTTTCATCATCCAAAATCCTGAGGAAAATACTCATCTCAGGGTGAGAAAAGACTCCATGGTAAACTTGGGTAGTGGATGAACCTGATGAGGTGAGATAAACCAATTACTGGCCACCAATCTACAGTTTTCTTGGAAACAATGAAAAGTTAGGAATAAAAACCCCAGAAGGATGTGAAACCAGTTTAATTTCCTGCTTCAAAATCAATTCTTAAAGTTCTTCTGACAAACACTGGCAGGTCAAGGTATTTCAAGAACAAGGAAAGGAAACATTGCATGGAAAAACAGGAGTTGTGGAAAAGCTGGATAGCAAATCCTTCTGATAGAACCCATATCACCTAACAATTGTTAATGAAGGAATGCCAGTGAAGAAGAAACTTGAACAGCTGAGACCCCTACAGATCCAAAACCACAAAGTAGTCAATGCTACTGGGGGTGGAGTGGATTCTATCAAGGAAATCAGCAAGAACTACACAAAATTAGAGAAAATGGGTAAGATCTAGGAGGGAGAAGGATGCAAAACATGAATAGGAGGAGGAATGACATCATTTGAGGATTGATAGCTTCAAGAACTGTATCAAATGCATAATGTCTCAGAAGAGGTGTCAGGCATAATTCTCTGAGATATGTTAATGGCAGCTTGACACAAGCAAAAACTACATTCCGACCTCCTATAAAATCCCAACTACAAAGATATCACACGTGTGACCCAGAACCAATGACAAACTTGAACTAAAGGAGGAGAGGAGGGTAAGGGTATCTGCAGAAAACCCCTCAGAATTTCTGTGGAAAGCCTAAGGAGGAGATGTATGAAAGAAATATACCATAAAAGGGTGGTTAGGTTAAGACTTAGGTCAGGATATGAGGCATGGATAAGACTACCATTTGTTTCAAGAGCCGCCTCCCAAATAAGTAACAAGGAACCTAACAAATGTTAATCTAAAAATGAATAATCTGCATTATGGCAAGAAAGGACAAATTGATCAAAGTCTTCAGAGGCACAGTATACTGATCCTCTCATTTAATTGTGAAACAAACTGATCAGCATGTAGCCAAATATCAAGAAAGAGAAGAAAATCAAAAATTGTTGCAAAGCTTATTTACACAATAAAGTAGGAAGGGGTGAATAAGAGATAGAGGAAAGGGATTAAACATCTCAAGCTTGAACACAAAATCAGGCCTAGATGATTCCTCAGACTGTGAATAAAAAGAAAAGATAAAACTTGGAGGCAGAAAAAGACAATCAAAGTCCTCTTCACTCTGTACAGGTTCAACCAACTCAGGAGGAGCATGGACGATACCTGGGGACAAAGGTTGACCCATGTGATGGTTGATCTCCTGATGTATAAAAGCTGATAAATCTGATGTAGGGTCCCCCAAACCTGAAGGCATGATAACAAAATGATGGTTGCTGGAGTGACCTTCCAAGTACAACTGTAGACTTTAAAATTCACTGCACAAGAAAAGGTTCACAAAATTCTCGTACAGGAATTTAGCAATAAGAATGAATATAAAGTTGAAAAGTAACCATTTTGTGTTGGTAATACAATTTTATTTGCCACATTGGAAGAACTATTCACTAAAAAGAGTATATCTTACCTCAAACAGTGCAAAATGAGATGTTATACTCCAGTAGAGTGAAGAAGGAGTCGCATGCTTTACATACCCATATTGTGCTGCTATTGGTTAAGAGATGACACAAAATGATTTACATGAGTGACATACTGAGATATTGTAATTCCAATGGGGGATATTTAAGTCTTGTAACATGTGTAAAGTCCACATATAGAGGGCAGCAATGAATAATAATAGTTAATCTTGGAAGAAGAAATAAAGTACCTTATTAGAAATTAAATTATTATTATTATTAAATAATAATATTTTGATAAAAAAGTAATATTATGGGTACATTCTATAAAGTCAGGACAATAATCAAGGTTGACATTATTGTATATTCACCATCACCTATATTAGCATTTGTAAAGTTTAGTAATGAAGTTGATGAATCATTTTAAAAAAAATTCTCTCTGCCCATTACTCAGTTTTTGACATTACATCCCAAACTCCAAGCAGTGAAAATATACTTATTTTGGGGTAGAATTTTATACAGTAACATCTACAAGACACAAATTGTTTGTCACAAAATTACTTAATTTGAACACAGCATATTTCTAAAATTTATAAAATATATTAATGAACTTGCAATAAATTTGGTGTCTGTGAGAACAGGTAACAAAATATTTTAAAAACTTTAATGTAATCTGTATGCAATATGCATGTCTAGCCATGTTATGAATTGTTGTTTAAGACACTTTCAAACACAGGAAGTTATGGTAAATTATTCTCTCTTGCTTTGAACTAATTTAAAGTGCCTGAAAATATATGTGTATAAATTGACACTTACTGGAAATGTGCATCCCCTACATATACCAAATATTCAATGTGTATAACACAAAAATGTATTTACTATCAATCAAATACATCTTTAAATAGTGACTTCCAAAGTTCCTAAAATTCAATGCATTTCTTTTTCTTTACCAAAATTCTCTTCTTATCCTTATAGTTCAAATTTTTAACATCTGGGAATTTTTTAGGACCATTTCTTTCTAGTTGAATGATTCTATCTTCCAGTTCTTGGATTTTCTTATCCATGATATACAAAGTTTCTGTACTTTTTTTAACACTGAAAAAAATATATAAAAAGCAGATTATTTATTATTCTGAAAAAATATTATGATTCTTATACTATGAAAAAATCTGAAACTCACATTAAATATGTAAATTGCACTTTAAGATCAACTGCAACTTTCATAAACAGCCGTTTTACTTTTTCCCTTGATTTAACTGTATTATGTAGAAAAAATTTTTTCAACTTATTCATACACTTTTGAAACTAATGAAAAAAAAACAGGTTATGTTTACTAAAACCTTGTAAATTGATTTGAAGGTACATTTTATAAATTGAAAGTTACAATATGTATAATTTCACTCTTTTAAAGTGGGTCAAATTAGCCCACTTTATACTCAGTGTTAAATTAACACCAGTGCATAATGATATCATAACATAACAAATGGTGGAGGGGCTGGTGAAAACATTAAACCTACACGTGTCCCCTTTAAAAAGCACCCAAAGAGAATGCCCATGAAATGTGACACCCATTGTCAAGGGCTTCATAGGGGCACACCATGGGAAGCTCACATCTCATCTTGACCAGGAAAGGAAATGAAGGAAAGCTAAAAAAGCTCCAAATATCACAAAAATTGGCAAAATATTTGCATGAAAAACCAAACACCCATCTGCAAGTGGTCAGTGAGTTAAGATGTGATCAAACTGTCTCACCTCAACTGGGTAGAAATGAGGGTGACAAATCCTCATGATGAGGAAAAGGAAGGAATCCAATCGAAAACATAAGATCCAAAGAAAAGCCAGCACTGGAACATGCACATATGTATGCGACTTAACTTCAATGAATGGTTCAAGGGAAGCAAGAATTCACAAAAGTAAATGAATATCATGCATGTGGTGTAAGAAAAATAAAAACCTTGATGACAGTTGCCTGTAAGAAAAGTGGTGAAGGCTGAGCTTGTTTGAAATTGGACTTGATGATATTTGACCCAGATGTACAAAATAAAAGGCAGATGTAAGAAAAAAACTTGGGAGGCCTAACATGCCAGTCTACTCAAGAAGCTTTCTGTAGAAGAATGCAACTGTGAGGGAATTATTCCCAAGAATGGTCAAAGAGAAGCAAATTATCTATGTAAGAATGGAACTTTAATTCCAGTCTGTGAACAAAGGCTGGTGAATGCTCATGTAATTCAAATGAAGACATAAGGAACAGAAGTAATGCCAAAAAAAAAGAGCTAAAAACCAAATTCCAATAGCAAAATAAAGAAAATGCTGTAAAAAGGTATCTAAAATGTTGACCTTACGCATCCACAGTCTAAGTGAAAAGAAACACCACAAAATCTCTTCAAATTGAACCAAGGAATGATAAGAAAACAATTTATAGAGTTCAGCTCAATAACTGGAAGCAAGTCCCTAGTCTTCTCTGAGACCACTAAAAGATGGAAGTGATAACTAAATGTAGAGATAAGTACCCTCCTACTAGCACTCTTGGCCATGAGATTTGAGAAAAATCTTTAAGATACTGAAGATAAAGACAACCAAAACAGCCAAGAAAGAAAACAAAAAAAAAGAGTAGGAGGTGAAGATAAATGGAGAAACTGGTAGTGATGAGAACTTGAATAATTCATCTGCTGGATAAAATGTAGAACAAAAGGGCTGGTTAAGAGACACAAACAGAACTCCATAGGATCAAGAGCAGTAGTGTAGTCACCAACAAGACTAGTAATGGCACTGCTATCAGGAAGTAAAAAGAGAAAGCTTGAATAGAAAACTGAGATGTGGACTCAGCAGGCCTGGGAACAGAAATAAAATGGCAAAGTTGAGAAACTATACTCAAGAATGAAGACTGATGCCAGGCTACCTCATATCAGGTCTACAGTAAGTCAGGAACATCCCCAAAGACTTCAGAATAAAAAAATGTAGCCAAATGAAAATCACATAGATAAGTATTAGGGAAGTATATATTAGCTAGAAGTGCATCCTGTCCAACAAGTCCTAACATTAGAAGAACCAAGGAAGGAGAGACAGAGCAGAAGATTAGTATGGCCCAATGTGGTGAAAAAAAAGAACCCCTTCAAAAAAACCTCCTCAATACAAAAGGTTTGAAATATAAGGTGAAGTGACAAGAGATAGTGTAGGTAGATAGTAAGAAAGACATGAAAGTTCAAAGATTGAGGACTAGAAAGGGAAATAGAGGCCATGAGGTTCATCCCTCTGAGCAGGTAGAGATTCCAAAGACTATAAATCGAGGAATTGTAATGAAGAATGGTTGTAAGCCAGGACACAGAAAATCAAGTAAATAAGGAGGATGAAGCATGTCAATATGGGTATACAGGTGAAGAAGGGAGGATTAAAGCAGTTGTGAGTATAGGTTTCATGTAATAAAATTCAGAATTATAACACAACATGGAAGGAGGAAGAAAATAACATACCTTTGAAATCATGTAATGAAAAAATTAAATGGGTAAGGACAATTCTCCACAGACATAAATGTGACTAAAGTAAGTCAAATTGGGAGAGACAGCTGGGGAGAAGGAACATGAGTAAAATGGATGGGAAGACAATGGTTGTCATGTCTTCAAAGACAATGAAGTTCCATCCAGTAGCCACACCGGATACACATCCCATGTTAGAAACCTCATAACTGTCATGGGGTAAAGCTAAAGTAAGTATGACTATAGAGCTCAAAACAAATAATCAGGAAAAACAAAATTCATTAATTAAACTTGAATGAAATTTAAAGTTTTGTAAATTATTGAAAATCTCTTTGAACTGAATAATAACTTTAAAAATGCATTCAATACAGATGAAAAGAAGGTTATTTTGAGTGCAAGTGCTAAAAGAGAATCACTTCACAAGAAGGTTGTGTCACCCTCCTATTGATGGAGGGCATTTGTTACACTATGATGTTTTTATGCACTAGTGTACTTCACATTAAATGTGGTTTTCAAGCAGGAGTTAGCTCAAGGCTAATCTCACAAGCAGACACAAAAGGAATCAGGCTATTCTGCTGAAAGAGGTGAAGTATTATCTAAGAATATATACTTTATAGTTTAAATTAGAAGAAAACTTACATGTGACTCTTTGGTTCATTTTGAATATCTTCTGCTCCAAAAAGATGGTATGTAGTTAATACTGGAACAAAATAAATATTGACAATCATATTAGTTACATTTATCACAGGTTATCAAATTGCAAGTATAATTTCCTGTGAATCTTGGTTTTCACATATGTTCAGCTCATAGTTCCATTACATTTATTTAACAGCCTTATGAACTTTAACATTATGATTAAAATATTAAACCCAAACATTACATATTGTAAAATCATTACATTAGAGCAAATCTGCATATAAGCTTCTAAAGCCTAACAACAGCACATCCACACTTCAAAAAGGTAGCATGTACCTATAAATGGAGCAAAATAAATATCAACCGTAATATTATTCACATATGCCAGAGGTTTTTAAACAAATACATTTGGTTTTTCACATTATACATTTTACAGAATATAAATTTCATATTTTCAGCTACTAGTTAAATTAACTTGATACTTCATTACACTTCCTAAACAACAAAGTCTGGAAATTAGTAGAACTTGTTAAGTTCATTAAATGATTACATTCAACTGATCAGTTAGTCTCATGTGAGACTAATCTCCCTATTTTTAGTTTATTTTGAATTACCTTTCCCTTTCATTTAATATGATAGACATCTTCAGGTACAATAATTTAGTATTAAAAAAAAATGTTAATTCAAAATTGGTGTATCAAAAAGTATATTATATATGCATCACAGTCCAAAACTTGTGACAAGCTAAAAATATTTCTCCAAATAAATGTTCACACAACTACTCAAATTAAATAAACTAATTATTCACAAAAATAACTGTTCTTATATATCACACAATAAAATTAATAAATTTTGTCACCATGTATTATAAAAAAAAATAAATTCAGTGAAACAGGTTCATATCAAACAGAAAATAAAGACATTAGAATATTTAATATTTTGCAAAAAAACTTTTGGTAATTATTTCTTTGTATAGATTAAAATAAATCATAAGTTAGAATTTAAAGTAATACAAGAAATATTAAAATCATGGTAATATGAAAACTTTTATAATTAGAGGCTTTTGGGAAGTTTAGTTCTATATTTTATCATTGTAAAAAACAAAATTATTAACAACTAATAAAAACACCATAAGATTTTATGTGATAAATTACTGATGTAGATGAAAGTTTAGACAGAACAAATTATAATTATTAAAACAAACATCAAATACCATGGCAAAAAAATTTTGGCAGAAGAAAACAAAAAATTTGTGACACATACACTGCCTCTCTTGACATTTATTTTGAACACTCATGCTAGACTGTTTACTGGATATTTTCACATACACAATAGCTTATTGTTTGAATAATTGAGTTTCAGAATCAGAGAAGAATCTGAAGTTTATTGCTTTAAATTTACAATAATTTTATCTTAGATACTTATTTGTACAAAGAAAATATAAAAGATAATTTTTATATTGTTTGTAAAATGAAGAATATCAATCTTTGAAAACAAAATTGTTAGGAATCTTTTATTATATTCAACACAGTTTAATGAACAAGCTATTCAGCAAGCAATTTTTTTAACAAATAAAGAACAATAAATAATTACTTGGTGTAATATTTTTTATCAAAGCAATATATTAACTAGAGTATAAACGTAGAAGGTAAACATGAACAATAAGTGTCATTAAGGTTAGTTATATAACCAAAAACCACTGGACCACACACACACACATTTGTGAGTTACACACAAGTGCACAGTATGCATACCATTTTACACAATCATACCAGCAGAACTAGTATTTAGTTAGAGTAACTGAAAATATTCATAAACAATAACACTAATTTTGATTAGTTCAATGCTTCCATGACATTAACAGATTTAATCACAATTTCAACTGATTTTGTTTGATACTGACCACAATAATCAATGCTATTAAGTAACTGATTACATATATTAATCAACTGACACATTTCAATTACAGCATTAGTTGTTTGATGTACAAACCAATGCATTGCAACAAACCTAAACATTCAAATTATAATTAAAAAAGAATCAATACTGTTTAAGAACAAATCTGCACAGTTTCTAAAGATTGAAGATACAATCTCTATCACTAGTACATCTACTTTCTCACCACATCAAAACATTAAACTGTTTCCACATTAAAGACTATCTCAGATTAAAATTAAATTATTTTTATATCCAAATTGAGATATTTTCAAAATGCAAAAACATAATTTCTTGATATCTATTGAGGGAAGCTCTGGATAACAAGAGGCTTTGAGTTAGCTAGATTACCATCACATTCCACAAATCTGCTTGAAACTAAGGAAATCCTATACATAGCAACCATTTCTACTTTTCATATATTTGATAAAAACATAATTTCAAAGCATTTGTAGAGAATTTCTTGAATTCTATAAATGTTAACAATAATCTCTTTATTAGAAGAAAATATTTTCCATCTACGTGCAACACATAAATACGCTTAGAATATCATATTTAAATACAAAATTCTAACATTGGTACTCCTGTACTGTGTGGTCTACAAAGATATGACCATCATCACTGTTTTCATTTCCTTTTATTTGTAAATGGCACCGGTTATCATGTAAATAATGCTTTTAAACAAACAAAGTACAAAATACCATTACATAATGTTTTTGAGACAAATATAATTGAAATGAAATATATTCCAACAATCAAAACCAAAACAATTATACCTTAAACTTAAGGTACTCTTTTGGAAAACACATTATTATTATTACTTGCTGAATGAAAATGTGGATAGATTTAGATCATTTAGCAAGAAATTACGTTTTAGTAAATCATTAAAGTTGTGATGATAATAACATCTTGTGTAGATCACATACAATAGCAGTACCCTAAGTTTGCTATTTCATAATTAGGTCAACTATGATTAAAAGTTAATAAAATTGGTTGTTTTCTACACTTAAATTATGATTCTCCATTCCCAAACAAGTGATATTCAAATATTAATTACTCATTTTAAAACTCGTGTTGTATAAATAAAATTATTCTTAGAGCTTGTCTAATATAATATTTTTAAGAAAAACCTTAAAACTAAATTAATTTTACTAATATCTAAGGCAAAGATTTGTCACACAAATAACATTTTTACTTGTTATAAAATTTCTATACAGTTTTCTCTCAATTTTTTCAGCAAAAATACCTATCTGAAATCAAACCTAAATGTTTGTTTTTTCCCACAACATTATTAAGAGAAACAGTATCATTTTATTTGAAACATTTTACAATTCTTATTGTTAAAATTTGAAATGCCCATTAGGTACCCTTTCACATCAAGTTATTTTAAGACTATTCATTCTACCATTATCAATCCTGGTCATCTGCTAAACATTGTAAAAGAAATTTAGATTTAAATATTATTTAATATATCATTCACACAATAGGCTTCATAACAAAAACAGGAATATTCTAATGGTGACAATTACCCAAAGGACATAGTATTTTAGTTAAGCACTCCTTTAATAATGAGGTAAGACTTTGTTAATTGTTTATATTAACATACAATAATAATTTACTAACTGTTATTATATAAGAATCTAATCAAAATCCTTCTAAATATTAAGACAAAGTACATATAATTTAGTTATTAACACTCCAAACACCAAAGCTTAAAATAGAACTTTCTGAGGCTCAACTATTAAAGCATTCCCGGTGATAAAAATCATTTTACTGTTTTAAAAAAATAGTTTGTTTTTCAAATTATGTTGTATACTCTTGAAAAGCTTAAGACGCAGAGAATTAATCATCCTTTTAATTTAGGGTTGTTTGTACTTGCAGTGCTAACATAGCATTTCAGTAACAGCACTGTGGTATTAGCAAAGGTAGTACAGGATACTTACTTAATGTCACAGAGAAAACACACAACATAACATAGCAAATCTTAAGTCTCATTCTGAATGACATCCAGCCATAAAGGTGTTTCACCATAGCGTGTTGTCAACTTGTTTTAGCTACATTGCTACAGAAGCAATTATTACTAGTTACCTCTGGAACTTTCTTCTTTTAGTTTCTCTAATCAAAATAATAAAAGTGAATACTATCAGAAGTTGGTGTAATCCATTGATAGTTTCTGATAAAAACAAATAGATACCACAACATTTAATATCACCATTATCTTAAAGTAAGAAAACAATCAATAGCTTTATGAATAATTAGTGAAATTTAAACAGTGATAAATTGTGCCCATAGTTACGGAAGTATGTGTACATATTCTAAATTTTTGTGTACTCACAGCGTATTTTGTTAATAAAGTTATAACACTGTTTATTGATAAAGAAAATTACGTAAAACTACAAGTTCCTTATATAAAGAGTTTCATATATAATACAGTATTAGTTGAATAAACAAAGACCAGCACTTTTTTTCTCCCACAGAAATTATATTTACAAAATATATGCAGACTAAGCTGTACTAGCAGTATTCACAAGTAGAGCTAAAGTTGGTTGGCTTAGCTACTCTACAAATTATACAAGTTATAGTCAGTAATAATACTAGTATTAGTAATAAGTAAGAGTATAAAATTGTAACATTCTTTTTTCAAATACAGAGAAGAAAAAATGTAACTAACACATATGATATTACTAGCATAGCCACAGTAGTAGTGATAATTATTTTAGCTCAGTACTTAGTGTTAGCACTTCTACTAACACGGAAGTCTATTAAATTTAACTACTACTTATTACTGTGTAGATACTAGTACTTGGCCTTCTACTTTTAAATCTAATATATATGCATCAATACAGTATACCAACTCAGAAACTTCAGGAAGTATCTGTCAAATAATTTCATTTTCCGTTATAATTTTATATTTAATATATTACTCACAGATAACTGTGACATTAGTCTTGTAAAACTCACTTCAAAATAATGATTAAGTTTTAAAAGTATAAACATCAAGTATAATCTATGTCAGATGTGCACAATCTAGTTAAATTTCGATTATCTAAATGTTTGGCATTAGTAACAAACGCAATTGAAAATTATTAATTATATCCAAACCTCATATATCCACCATTTCAATTAGAATATTTCGTGTGGATGGACGATGGTATTGCCCTCTACACATTTGAGACAAAAGAAAATCCAGACACACTGATCAAATTTTCTGCAACATATCTGTGCTTTTGATTCTTGCCGAGCGCGTTAAGGCGTGTGCTCGTAATCAGAGGGTCGCGGGTTCGCGCCCGCGCCGCGCTAAACATGCTCGCCCTCCCAGCCGTGGGTGTGTATAATGTGTCAGTCAATCCCACTATTCGTTGGTAAAAGAGTAGCCCAAGAGTTGGCGGTGGGTGGTGATGACTAGCTGCCTTCCCTCTAGTCTTACACTGCTAAATTAGGGACGGCTAGCACAGATAGCCCTCGAGTAGCTTTGTGCGAAATTCCAAAACAAACAAACAAACAAACAAGCTTTTGATTCTCGGAATCTTTTGCATTATGCACCCCAGTGGCTCAGTGTCAAGTATATGGGCTTATAACATTTAATATGGTTTAAAACAAAGCTCAAAATTATTTAACATAATGAGTTACCGTTGAGTTTGTTTTGTTAGATTTTGTGCAAAGTTTCCCAAGAGTTATCTTTTATAGCCGTTCCCAAATTTGAAGTAATAAACTAAAATCCCTCCTTCTCCACCTCTTTGACTACTCTCATAAGACAAAATAATGTGGTTTGACTGTTATTTTTATAATACACTTCCAATCTCGAAGTCTGACACATTAACTTTTGGGCTATTTTCAGCCCTACTCTTGCATGATACCTTATTTCTTCATGATGGTACATTGTAATTCCAAATATTTGTAACGTTAAAAACCTGGTTTTGACACAGCACAGATAACCCATTGTGCAGCTTTGTGTTTAACAATAACACAAACAATCGTACTATTTCTATAATTGTGTTGTTACGAGCAACGAAATCAACAACATTTTCCTATAACACTAACCCAGTGCAACCTATCTATAACCAGTTGTAACAGAAACTCGCTTCTGCAGAATCAACGCATAGTAACAATTATTTTGTAACTGTAAAATAATGAAGAAACAACAGTGAGCAAAAAAATGCGAACAAGAATATGGGAATGAGGCAGGTGTAAAAAAATCATCCCAATATAACTTTCAATTTTAAAATTTATTGTTACACTGTAAAATGCATGAGTAGAAATGCTTATGAAGTCAGTTAACTGACTGACCTCATCAAAAGAATCTGTAATATTCTGTAACAATCAAGAAATGTTTTGACTCAACTGAGTTTTCCTTGTATGTCCCAGGTTATTGGTTACAACTGCACCTACATCTACATTAACATGAGCATAAATTGCATTATATTATGATAAACAAATTCCATTTCATCAGTAAGGAATATTTAAAATCCAATTGCATTAATATGAAAGTCAAGTATGCATTTTACAGCGTAACATTAAATTTTAATTTGAAAGTAATGTAGGGGTGATCTACTTACAGCTGCATTATTCACAAATTATTCTTTGCATTCTTTTTAGCAGGCCCCCAGTGGCTTCTGTGTATTCTTATTTTTACTCCTTTGCTTCATAGATAATGTAATTATTGATTCATTTGTTTGTTTTGAATTTCGCGCAAAGCTACTCGAGGGCTATCTGCTCTAGCCGTCCCTAATTCAGCAGTGTAAGACTAGAGGGAAGGCAGCTAGTTATCCCTACCCACCGCCAACTCTTGGGCTACTTTTTTATCAACGAATAGTGGGATTGGCCGTAACATTATAACGCCCCCACGGCTGAAATGGCGAGCATGTTTAGTGCGACCCTCGGATTACGAGTCGAAAGCCTTAACACGCTTGGCCATACCGGGCCCAATTGATTCATTAAAAATACAAACTGTACAACGTAAAAAGATTTAAGCATTTAAGACGTCACAGTCGTCTAATATTCATCTATTATTTCTAGTAATTCCTGTTTCATCCTGTACGTAAGCTTCTTAAAGAAGCATCAAACTTCTGTAAAAAAACAATCCGCAATTGTCATTTTGTTATTAGTAGTAGCAGTTATTACTTTTAAACGATGACATAAAGTACTGCTAAGAAAAACATAAAGTGGAGCTGGTTTAAAACCAACGTTTGTGGCAAAGCAGTGGTTGAGTTATCTGGACAAAAAAAGTATGAATAATATAGTGGGTTAGTCACTTTATGATCAGCTATCTTACCGATGTTTTATTTTTGTTTTTTGGTGTGTTTTTTTGCACTGTCTGGTGGCTTCTGGATAAAAAAAAAGAAATGAAAGTGATTGGCAACCATCTCTTGAAGTAACGCTCTGTCATTTGTCACTTTTAGCATGTAACATTGTGCCTATTAAGCATCGTATTCATCCATACATGTATACTTTGCCTAATCTATGATACCTAGTTTTTAATAGATATTCATCTGCAAAGAAATCTATTTAACCTCAGCTCTGATATTAAAATATGGCATATCAAAAAATCATCTATTTATTCACCAAACTGCAGAAAAGTATATAAAGTAGGAGAAAAATGTCAATTGCTTAACATTCTAAAAAGATGTAAAAAGAAACAAATTACCACAAATTTATAAAATTAAAATATTAATTACGCATTCAAAAAATACAATTCATCACCAGAATAAAAAGCACGAAAAAGAAGATTCTACATGTAACCTTCGGCAAAAATAGAAACAATAACTTATATTTAATAACTTTAAAAAAGAAAATTCAACGCTACGTGACCTCCTAACCTCCAGCACTGTATGTTCTTTGGAATCTTGTTTGTTTGTTTTGGAATTTCGCACAAAGCTACTCGAGGGCTATCTGTGCTAGCCGTCCCTAATTTAGACTAGAGGCAAGGCAGCTAGTCAACTCTTGAGCTACTCTTTTACCAACGAATAGTGGGATTTACCGTCACATTATAACTCTCCCACGGCTGGGAGGGCGAGCAGGTTTGGCGCGACTCGGGCGTGAACCCGCGACCCTCAGATTATGCCTTAACACGCTAGGCCATGTCGGGCCCTCTTTGGAGTCATTAATTGAAACTGGAAAAACCAAACAGTCAAAATCGAAAGTAGACATACTAAAAATATTTGAGTTAATCAAAGGAAGGAACCTTATAGGCAGCACAAACGACAACATAAAAACAGAAGGCGTAAATATATCCAAACTTATAAAATATACCCAGCACCTTCAGAAGGGTCCTGATTACGTAATAACACAAAACATTTCCATATTAGATATCGAAACCGGAATAAAAGATGTAACTAGAACAATAATGCAGCAGTTAATCGGAAAAAAATAGAAGTAATACAACAAAGAAAAAAAACACCTACAAGAAATAAACACGGACAATGAAACTACAGAAATATCTCAAGGAAAGAAAAACAAAATATAGTTTTTTAAAATGCTAAATGGTAGGCTAAACGTAAATAATTTCATTCATGAGATATAAAGTGGAATTGAAGGTCAGCTTTTAACTATGGTACAGCCCAACAAAACTGATGGGGCAAGTCTTACCAGTCATATCCCATAGTACACTTTAATCTCACAGTTCATAGCAAACTGGGCCAGGTGGTCCGGATTCTCGAGTAGTAATCTGAGGGTCACGGGTTCGAATGCCCGTCGCACCAAACATGCTCTCCTTTTCAGCCATGTGGACGTTATAATGTTACCATCAATCCTACTATTTGTTGGTAACAGAGTAGCCTAAAAGTTGGCGGTGGATGGTGATGACTAGCTGCCCTCCCTCTAGTCTTACACTGCTAAATTATGGACGGCTAGTGCAGATAGCCTTCGAGTAGCTTTGTGCGAAATTCAAAACAAAACAAACTACTCTTGACCTTTTGCTTTGGTTGCCATTTTCATGGAAACTTGTGTATGTAAAACATGTTAAAGGAAAGAGATCAAAATATTCTTGGTAAAAATCGAAAATATTTCAAGAGGAAACTCAAAATAAAATATTTTAGAAGTACAAATTGGTTCAAGATTATGGAGTCATCAGTCAAACGAACATTTTGTTGTTGTTACTGTGTACATGATCCAACGTGGGTGGACATGTCTCTTGGTCTAATATTTCATCCTATCGCATTTCTTTAAGTTTGGTCCATAGATCACGGAACAGTAGTTGGTAGGAAAAACAAGAACAAATATTATGTTTTATTTTTATAAATATAGATTTAATCACATAATTAATTTGTAATAATGATGTATTAGCGATAGTTTACTTTTGCTAATATTCGTATTTATTATACACTTATCTGACAAATAAATGTTTTTTTTTCTGACGAATATGTTAAAATTGTCGGCTACAATACATACAAGAATCAGTATTGTGTGAAACTTGAAGTAATACAATTGCTGTAAGTTGCATTTGTTTGTTTGTTTGTTTTTTGAATTTCGCACAAAGCTACTCGAGGGCAATCTGTGCTAGCCGTCCCTAATTTAACAGTGTAAGACTAGAGGGAAGGCAGATAGTCATCACCACCCAGCGCCAACTCTTGGGCTACTCTTTTACCAACGAATAGTGGGATTTACCGTCATATTATAACGCCCCCACGGCTGGGAGGGCGAGCATGTTTGGCGCGACGCAAGTTGCATTTGTAAAAGTGCATAATTATGGCATTATACATGAACTTCGAATATTCGGACTTATGGGCGTGTTGTGCCTAGCAATGTTGCCTGCGATTTCACTAGTTAAATTTTGCCGATATTTTGCGAATCGTATCGGCAATAACAGGACTAAACAATGTATCTCTCGTTTCTATTTCAGCTTTGTGATAATTAAATTATCAGTAGTTTGCTTAAAATAATTATTTTACACCCAAGTTAGCCATAAAATGTTCAACTTACTGTCTTATAACAAGTATAATGCTTATTATAGGGTCTGTAGTTGATTGGTCATATTGAAGGCTAGCCGAGCGCGTAAGGCGTACGACTCGTAATCCGAGGGTCGCGGGTTCGCGCCCGCCTCGCGCTAAACATGCTCGCCCTCCCAGCCGTGGGGGCGTTATACTGTCATGGTCAATCCCACTATTCGTTGGTAAAAGAGTAGCCCAAGAGTTGGCGGTGGGTGGTGATAACTAGCTGCCTTCTCTCTAGTCTTTCACTGCTAAATTAGGGACGGCTAGCACAGATAGCCCTCGAGTAGCTTTGTGCGAAATTCCAAAACAAACAAACATAATATTTGAAATTTTGAAACTATCAAAATATTCTCGATGCTTTAAAATTGAATTTTTCAATGCAAATATTTCAAATATGTTCATGTATTATGTAAATGATACATAATTTTAAGAATCAAAATCACATCTTGATAAACGTTATTCAGATTTTTATAAAATTAATTTCTATGTTTGCTTGTTTGTTTAGAATTAAGTACAAAGCGACATTGTGGGCTATCTGTACTCTGCTCACTACGGCTAACGAAATCCGGTTTTTTAGTGGTGTGAGTACACAGACATAGCGCTGTGCTACTGGAGGGGGGGATTTCTATCTCGTGCTAATATTTGATCATTAGTCCTAAAACACTTCAGACCTAAATCAAAGTTGTATATCAGTCTATACCAAAACAGAAACAAATGTTTCTCGTAACACATGGCAACCACATGCACAAATAATGAATGTGAGAAAAGAACGTCACCACTTATGAAGAATTTACATAAAAACGAGTCCCAACGTCAAAACACAAATAAACCCTAAGAAACTAAATAAAACGACTAAGAGAAGATAAATAAAATTCAAACTGCTCACTAAATGAAAACACAGATACAAGGCAATTCTTGACACATCGTAAATGATACAAAAACAGTCAAGATGCTCGCAAAAACTTTGTTTGTTTGTTCGTTTTTTAATTTTGCGTAAAGCTACGCGAGGACTATATACGCTAGCCGTCCCTAATTTAGCAGTGTAAGACTAGACAGAAGGCATTTAGTTATCACCACTAACCGCCAACTCTTGGGCTACTCTCTTACCAACGAACGGTAAAATTGACTGTTATGCTATAATACCTACACGGATGAAAGGGCGAGCATGTTTGGTGTGACAGGGATTCGAACCCGAGACCCTCAGATTACGAATTGAGTGTCTTAACAGATAGTTCTTGTCTAGCTTTGC
This sequence comes from Carcinoscorpius rotundicauda, assembly GCA_011833715.1. NCBI lineage: Eukaryota > Metazoa > Arthropoda > Merostomata > Xiphosura > Limulidae > Carcinoscorpius > Carcinoscorpius rotundicauda. Next base: position 59,709,324 of record CM022395.1, read on the forward strand.
TCGAAATTCAAAACAAACCAGGCCATTTTTTGAATAAAGTAAAAGAGTGTATTATACAAAACAAACACAAATCCCTAAGATTTCTAGCTAACACCACTGACCACCAATATTCAAACCGAATACACAAGAACGATTGTACAAACAAATAGAAAAACAGAATCACAAAAAAATAGAGGTTTTCATATCTATAAAACAAAAAAATGAAACACTAAAAGAAAAATGGTTTATAGTACATCCTTCTAAAAATTCATTCAGAAACTGTTTGATCATTTAACAGCGTTATTTAATTCATACTTCAGCTCAGGCTATAATCAAACCTCTTGGTAGTAACCTAAGTTCGTATGTTCTTAAAAGAAGGTAAACTAGCGAATAAACCAAAAAGTTATCGTCCAATCAGTCTGACCAGCTGCATAGGCAAAAAGTTGGAAAGAATATCAAGTTATAGAATCTCCGCTTTTCTAAAAGTCGCCTCAAATTTACCTAAAGTATAAAATAGTTACAAAAGATTTTGACGGACTACAGATCAGTTACGTAGATTAACTGAAATCATAGTTGATAGCTTTAAGAAAAACAATTGTACTGTCGCTTGTTTTCTCAAAATGGAGAAAGACTTTGACACTGTATGATACAATTATTTACGATTCTGTGTGAAACAAATGGAAATACTGTCACGCATTATTTGTTGGTTATGTACCGTTTTGGAAAAAAGAAAAATGCACAGTTAATAAAGGAAGCATCTGACTTAGAGTACTTTGTTCCTGAAGTTGATGTTCCCCAAAGAGAGACAGCTAGTGTTATTCTCTTTACCTGTATGTAAGCGAAATGCCCTTAACACATACAAACTATAGTCTTACCACTCGATTCGCAGAGTGTAACAATATGGAAGGGTTCCACGACTCCTCTCGGTAACAGACACAAAACAACAACCGAATAGTTGAATATTGCCAAAAACATATAATTAAAATAAATCTTCCATAAACAAAGCTGCTATTCTTCTTAAAATCTATCAAAACACTTACATGGAATTCGTCTACACACTTTCACATCAGTAAAATTCTTAAGATTAACCTACGATTCCAAATTATCATGAATAAATCATGTTACTTAAATCAGGAATAAAGTACAGCAACGAGCAAACCATGTTAGGAGACTGCCAGATAAGAATACAGGAGAATCATCAAGAAATATTATCAAACTTGATAAAAGTAACTGATATCCAGTAACTGAATATATCAATTCAGCATGGATTCACATTGCACCATCGTGCAGTAACAAATTACAAAGAATACAAAATCCAATAATGAATACCGTAGAGTATCCAGATTCACAAACACAGTTTTTATGAACAAAGAAGCAAACATATAGCCAGTCCACTATAAACCTCTAGATATTTCGCTCAGATGTTTTTACAAAAACTTGTACAAAAATGATTTACTAAGTTCCATAGATGACGATACCATACATGATGATGGTCATCTTAAATATCTTAACAATATTTCTCGTAAAAAGTTCAGTTATAGCAATATTCTAAATAATAATAACAATAATTTAGCTAAAGCTGGGTTTAAAGGGTATTTATGTAAAATTCGCATCTAGTAACTTAATTAAAGGAAAAAGTGTTGAGTTTGCCAATGGAACTGTTTGTAAAGTTTAAGACTATTCATTGCCAAATTAAAGAGAAGTGACAAAAAAGTGCTAAGTGCGATAAGTTTTGTATATTTATGGACGTGGTCTTGAAAAAAGAAGAAGGGTCAGTTTAATTACCTGCGAAGAGTATGAACCCTGAACTCACGACGTATATTTTTCAGCGTTTAACCAAAATATATATATATATGTCTCATAAAACAGGGAAGAAGAGATCTTCATGGAAGTTAACCTTCACATATCGCACAAACATGGCAATCAATAAGAAAACCACGTCATAAAAAGCTGATAACCAATCTAGTTGGTCACTACAGGTGTGGTTGATGGTGATACTGTCATTGCAGTCAAGTTATAGTTACTTCAGGTATGGTGATGGTGATATTGTCATAGCTTGTTGTACTTTGTAAAGACGACGAATTTTATCTAACATCAGTAAAATCTGCTGATGACGTTTAATACAATTCGCTGAGCACAATACGTCAGACTACTGTTATTACTGTTTGATAATGTCAAAAATTCGATATCTGTAAGATACAAGGTTGGTTGGTTGGAATTAAACAAAGAGCTACACCATTGGCTATCTATGCTTTGCCCAACATAGGTATTGAAACTCGGTTTCTGAGAGTGTGAGTCTGCAGACATTCCGGTTTGCCACTGAGGGGGCCAAGATACAAGGACACTGTCGCATCTATTCATTTGTTTGATACAGAGAACTATAGAATTTATAGAAATTATAAACAAGTCATAAAAGTTATTTTTGAAACTGCACCACCTGTTCATTCATACCAAAATGATGATAATGTTACAGGAATGGGTGCAATCGAAACCCCCGTCACAGAGGAGAGAAATACGACACAGACACAGGAACAGACAACTCTCATGATTTCTCACGATATGAGCATATGTTATAAATTATCAGTTCACGATATGCATAATTTTTTTTTTACCCAACAACTGATTCATCCTCTTTTATATGCAAAAACGGCTCGTTTGGGTTGAGAAAATATTTTAAATAGAAGAGCGAACCCAAACGAGCCGTTTTTGCATATAAAATTCTCAACAAGCGGGTTTTTCGACATCGCTGATGATTCATCCTCTTATAACTATTCTATTTGATCGGTTTTGTTTGTTTTGAATTTCGCGCAAAGCTACTCGAGGGCTATCAGCGCTAGCCGTCCCTAATTTAGCAGTGTAAGACTAGAGGGAAGGTAACTAGTCATCACCCCACCCACCGCCAACTCTTGGGTTACTATTTTACCAACAAATAGTGGGATTTACCGTCACATTATAACGCCCCCACGGCTAAAAGGGCGAGCATGTTTGGTGCGACCGGGATTTGAACTCCCAAACTCCCGGATTTGCACTAACGAAAATGGTTGACGGTAAAATAATTAAGAGCAAATGTTACTTTTTTTTTATTCAAATCTGTAACAGAAACTTCTCTGCGTTATTTTTGCCTCAGTTATTGAAGTAGTAATAGCAGATATTCATTTGTGCGCGGTTGTAATAACTGGCATCACGTTCATGAACACGTAGGGAGAGCATGAAAAATCGAAGGAACATGTACAAAATTATTTTTCGATTTGTAAACAGTCCATATGTGATAGAAAAAAAAATGTATATTATTTTCGGAATATGCGTAGCTGAATACAAAAAATCCGTTATTAAAACCAAAGCATCTTTTATGAAGTTTAATTTGCAAGCCTGTGTTATTGTTGTAATTAGGGTTATTGGAAAAACCTAATCTTTCATTCAGAGTACACAGAGATGAAACTACACACGAAATGGAAAAAAAAATCATGTTTTATTGAAATGATAAAACTTCTGAGAAATGAAGAAAGCCTGGAGATACTATTAGAAGTGCTTCAGTTACTTTCATCTATAGAACAGTAATTAAAAAGCTACTCGTTATAATGAAAAATCTGTTTGAGAACTTTATATCAGTTGAAATTAGAAATGCTAGCATGTTTCAAAACACGCGCTTGATGGTAAAGTAATTGAAAGGCTGTTTGCCACCTTTCCCTCCATTGGCCACAGTGGTAGTGTACAAAGTCTGTTTGATCTTATAAAAACTTATTTGGAAGTTACAATATTGAAATATACAAATTTGTTTCAAATAGCACAGATAAAGCAACAGCTTGTAACAAGCAGTATTGTGACTTTCAGGCATAGCTCTTTTTTGCCATGGATAAAAACGTCCACGTGCTGTAAACATGTACACAATTTATTTATGATATACTCGACAAAGGTATCTGATGCAGCAATATCGATATTCAATATGTTGTAAAAAGCTGCAGATTTCTTTGAAAGTTCCTAAAAGAAAAGGAATATGTAAGAAAAATAAAGTGCTAGCAAGTAAGGAGCAAACAAATTGAAAAGAATTAAGATGATAAGTGAAATATATTAAGTATATTTTCAACCATGATTTCGACATCTACAGACCACTCCAAAGCTGTTTTCCCATATGTTAAAGCATTAAAAGTCACATGATGCTGTCGCAAAAACAGAGGTCAGAGACGTGCTGGAAAGCTTTCTAAAGTATGTAACAATGTTGACCTTTCACACATTCATGTTTATTTCCCATTATAACACACTTATATCAAAATGCATTCAAACGAGTGGACTAAATTTATACTTAGAAGGAAAAAAACAAGAGTTCATAGTTCAACTTGCTGAAGAAAGATATGAAGCATTGTAGATAGAGAAGAGAGATCTGTCAGACAAATGAACGAACTTTTACACAACATTGATTGGTTAGATGTTAAGGAATGTGATGAATTCAAGATGTAAACTGAATAGCGAAAAGCTAAATATGATGAAAGAAAATTTAGAAGGTGATACAACTATATCACCAATAAGTATATACAGGATTGATACTTACAAAAATTTGATCAAACAATAGAAAGTTTGACCAGACGATTTGCAGAACATGGTCAACTGTATTCCACCATCCATTATTTTGACCCAAAGTGTTTCAATGATACAAAGAAAAAGGTTTGCCTGCTTGAACACTAAATAAGCTAGGTCAGTTTATGTCTCTCCTAAATTTTACAAAAGTAAGATCTGATCTGGAACATTTTCCAAGTGTGTATCCGAAACTAAATCAAAGTTTAGAATACCACTACACTGCTTTGGAAGAGGTATTGGTTGAAAGATGTGACACCACTAATGCATTTCAACTGACCACAGAAAAAAACATGAAGAAGTTGCTTTATGTAAAACTTTCCTGAGGTGCAAATGGTTTTTAATGTGTGCTTTTTCATTATTTTTTTGCTACTTGGGGATTACATGTTAAATTCAAAAGCGTTTGACAACTTGCATAAATTTAACCTCTTTATATCACTCAAGTTCATAGTGAAAGATATTTCTCAAAGCTAAAGATAATAAAACAAGTTTGAAGCGCCAGTTGACAACTGAGCTTCTCGAAGCCTTCATTCTCATAAAGACTGAAGCCAACATTCTAGCTGAATAATCAAACAGTCAATCCTAATTACGCTTTCAAAATATTATGATGAACACAAATGACTGTTGATGTGTTTAACTCAGATTTTTAAATCCTGTTAAGGCATATCAACTTTGGACATTTACATCTGTGTGTGTTATGTAAACTCTATGAGGAACTATACTTTTATACATGACTTGCGCATACCGCTGAACATGTGTTCATTATTTTAAGTTAAGTGTTAATGGCAATATTTGAAGTAAACGCAAAAGTACTCTGGCGAGAATTTCATTTATTCTTTTCTATTCCCCTCCACCACAGTATCACAGCGGTCTGCATATTTTTACATCCGTTGCGGGCAGGACACAAATAACCCATTGTGCAGCTTTGTGTTTAACTTAAACAAGGAATATTTCCAAGTTATTGATTCCTCATTCGTAGTTTGATAATATATAAGTACAACACGAAGTGCAATTTTTGTTAATCTTCTCACAATTTCTTAGAACAACAATGAAGTACTTTTAATAAGTCCTTACCTGTGATTGCAAATGTGGTCAAGTCTGTTACAGATTCCCAGCTTCACACGTCACCAAACTATTCCAACAGAAGAGATAACCCCTAACTCACTGGCATTTCTAAGTATCTATATTATCCTTGGGAAGATCTCACCTCATCCTAGGTGTGGACACAGGCACAAGACCAAAGTGAAAGGATTAATATATGATTACGACCTTTCAGGTATCCAGTTAATATGGATGTCATAACTGCATGAAACGCAGCAAGATAAAAATTTAGAAAACGTCTCCTGAACATTCGTGAGTAAAGATATATTTCAAACTACTTATGGAAGGACGAATTTAAAGGCTATGCAGCTCTAAAAGGAGTAGAAGTTTTTAATGTTCATCCTGAATTGTATAAATATTGTTATTTAATTTTGAATTTTTTCTAAGATTTATTGCGTAATTTTCTAAAGATTTGTTATACGAAATTTTGATTAGTTAAAACAAATATGTTATCATTTGTAAACATTGTATGCGATTCTTCTTTTTGGCAAAGAAAACCTTACAGATTTGACACTCATATTTTAATGTTATTATCACATGCCCGATTTATTTATTTTTCGTGTAACTAGATGTCACTTATACTACTACTGGTGTTTGTATAGTTGAGAATCTAGTAGATTGAGAGAGGAGTTGACGTTTTGCTCAAGAAATAAGTTATAAAAATGGATACCATACAAAATAAGACACAGAGTGCTTACAAATGGGTACAAAAACTGTGGAGAGGAAACAAAGAGGAAGGATCTTCATCTCGTTCTAAAAGCATTGGTAACGTTAAACTTCCGGGAGAGAAGTATGCTGTTGAGCAAATTTCGATGTTAGTAGCAGGATCAAACTTTGTTAGAGTTGCTGGTATTTGTGGAGCTACTGCAGTAGTAATGGGAGCATATGGAGCACATGGTATGTTTATTACTGATTTTGCCCTCAAGTTCTACGATAATATTGCTATTACAGAATAAGAATATAATTATAATAATTTAGCTTTTGGGATGTACATATTGCGTATCAGTTTCTATAAATGTAAATCTAACCTTTGTAATACGAGATAAATTCCAAGGAAAACAGTACAAATACTGTTACTCGTGTATTGGTATTTCTAGTGAAACAAAACTAAAAATACAGTAATGATGAATTGATGACTTTTTTTTTTAACTGTTGAACTATAATTGGGAACCATTTGCCATAACTGCTACTATTGTTTCTGCAGTAAAAGTAATTGTATCTTTGTTTACCTCAGTACAAAGCAAGAGTAAGGGAAGGGAAGGTCTGTTGGTAAGACATAAGATATGTTGTTAAACTTTAAAAGACTGAGTAAACAAATTTTCTTAACTTGGAAGTAACATGTTAGTTAACCATCATTTGTTATACCAAGAGAACTACACAAAGGTAGCTTTTAAGTTGGCAGATTTGTTTTCTGATGTTTTCTGTTTTAACAAGTTATGTCATTTTGAATAATACAAGCATTGTCAGTGAAACTTGTGATGACCTTTTCTGCATATATACATATAATTTCAAAACACAAAGGACCTGTTTGTCCATCTAGACTGTTGTCCCATTCACCAGACTAAAATTTATAATAATAATAAAACAAAGCCAGCTTTAATCATTTATGTATTTATCAAGCTTTCCCTCAAACTATCTGTATCCACCATATCTGAAAGCAGTCAGGTCCAAAGGCCAACCACTTTGTCAGATAAATAAAGTTGTCTAGCTGCAAATGTTTCCTACCTTGCCAAAATTTGTATATACATTTGCTAGTCCTATCGTTGTCACTATCAAATATTTAAAAAAAAAATACATCAACACTGTTAATTCCACTAACAATTTTAAACATCTTAATATGAACCTCTCTAACTCTTCTTTTTTCAAGAGAAAAAAGTTTCAGAGATCTTAATCTGTCCTTCTGTAAAAACCTTTCTATTCAAAGTACCATCCAAGTAAACCTTCTCTGTATCCCATCCAAACAGTTCAGTGCCATTCCCATGCATGATAAGTATCCCAGGGCTGAACACACTACTACAAAGGTGGCATAGTCAGTGAATTACAACCTCTTTAGACTTGTGTTCAATATTTATGTAATCTAAAATTTTGTTTACTCAGTCATTAGCAAGAGCTAATGGATGGCAAAGGAGACATCAGCAAGAATACCACAATCTTTTTCTTTTATAATACTTGAGATTATTCTCATCAAAATCTTAATTGTGATACCCCACTTGCTTTACTTTGTATTTATTATAATTAAAAGTCATCTGCCCTATTTTCACTCAACTACTAAAATAACCTGAAGAATTTTGTAAAACAGCAGCATCATCTTCACAGATAGCACACCCAAATTCTTTATTATCAGTAAATGTAAACATTTTATTGACCATTCTGTAATTTATGTTACTGATGTAAATTCAAAAGAACAATGTTTCCAACACTGAGTTCTGTGTTTGAATAAACTCTTTCTAACAATGTGCTAATTTTTTCTATTCAGCCACATTTCTGTTCATAAGTCAACCTATCCATTACACCTACAGTGATTTGTTTTTTTAATGTGCCTTTTATGCACCACCATGTCACATGCTTTTTGAAAATCCAGCTACACCAAATCCACACTCTTACCCTATTCTACATTAGTAGTAACCTCTTCAAAAAAAGTGTTAGAAAATCTATACGGCTAAATTCTTTCCCAGTGAAACCATGTTGGTCATGCAACAAAATTTTACACTTTGTTAAATGACTTTGAAAAACTTTTCCACTGCTGATGTGAGACTTGTGGGCGTGTAATCATTGGGGCAATTTTTATATCATGTCTCTTGAAGAGAGGAGCAACATAAACTTATACTCTGGTACCTGCCCACTATTTGAGGACTTAAAAAAATTGTAGAAAGTGGCTTGCATATCCTGTCCTGTGAGCCAATCTGATTTTTTTTTACTTTGAGGCATCCTTTTTATCTATAAGTAGCCGTATACAATTTATACATCTAATACACTGCACAACAAAGTTTTTGCTTTCTGAACACTGTTGGGTGCTCTTTATAGATTTTTGGCTGCTGATCATGAAAATCACATCCAAATTTGTCCATCATGTACCATTTCATTGAAATCTTCAGTTTCACCATGACATTGCTACAATGGATAAATGATATCAGGGCAACTGGAATCCATCAGTGTTTGCTGACTACTGTAATGCACCAGATTGAATACAAAAGAAAGTAAGGAGTAAAACGCTTTTAATTTTGTTGAACTTAATAGCGTATTAGAAACATAAACGCAATTAAATATGTTATTGCCGGTAAACAGTTAACTGTCTCTTTCTCAGAGTTTCTATGTGATGAAGCAAAACCACAACTATATTCGTGCATACCCACCAGTTACCTGCTACAATCAGCAAAAACTTTTTAGGAAGCAAAACAGCATAACATAATGCCTGTGTCTAACTTGAACACCATTAAACCTACACTGGGAGCAGGAGCATTAGGTGTAACCCCCCAGTGGCACAGCAATATGTCTGAGGACTCACACTGCTATAAACTGAGTTTCAATACCCATGGTGGGCAAAGCAGAGATAGCCCATTATGTAGCTTTTTGCTTGCTTCAAAAACAAACAAAACAGGAGTATACTGCATCAGAATAATTCTCAGATACAGTTGTCGACTAGTTTTTTTATTACCTGAAGTATTTCATTTTTGTTTAAAAACAGAGCTAAATAGTAAGTTAATTTTTACACAGTATTTTAAATTATTTTAAAACAAATAGCCAACACTTCATTCAGATTACTTCCTTGATTAAGTCCATGTCATATTTTTATACTTCAGAATATTATGTTATTTACAAAATTGTAATGGCTGAGCCAAAGAACAAATGGTAACTTTTATTAATGTTATATAGAAAATTATTATTGTAAACACTGAAGAAACAATGTTGTAACAATAAGAGTTAAATACAAAATCTCTACATATGAAAAAATAACTTAAAGTCCTGTCTTGAAAAATATTTAATAATAAAAAGATTGAAAAAAGAATATGTACATATTGTTCCACAATTCATTATTTATATTTCTGGCAAAGTAACCAGAGTGTTGCATTTATATTTATATTTTTTATCTCAATAGATAAGTGAACTTGTTTATTTCTTAGATTTCTAAGAAATAATATTGGGAGTGGTTCTCTCTTGAATTTTTAAATTAATATAAAAGTTAAAAATACCACATAATTTGTAAATTACTTCTTATTTTCATAGCATTTTACCCACGAAAAGATGTTCCTGATGAATTAAAACAAGTGTTTGAAACTGCAAACAGATATCATTTCTTGCATAGCCTTGCCCTTTTAGCTGTTCCTCTCACGAGAAAACCAGTTTTGGTAAGTTTAAGTCTTGCTATTTATGTGAAAAGTATAATAACCCAAAGGATATGTACAGGGTGGCCCGTAAGTCCCTACTCATCCATATGTTATTATGTTATATTCAATTACGCATGAATTATAAATTTCTTTTTCATCAGAGAAATATGACCGATGTAAGCCCATTTACACTTGAAGAGTGTATTGTGACAAGTATGTGGATATATGAATGCAAGAATATTGGTGACACCCTGGCTACAATAAGATATATGGATGGGTAGGAACTTATGGGCCACCCTGTAGTTTGTCTTACATCATTACAAATATAGTACTTTGAGATTCTTTTTATGCAATTTCTAACCAACACTTTTATAGGCTTTTTGGATTTTTTTTTAACTCGCCTTATAATGACCTAAATTAATTTAGGGCGTTACACCAGTATAGTGTTCAATGTCATGGCCAGTATAGTGTTCAATGTCATGGCCAGTATAGTGTTCAATGTCATGGAGTGGATCAACTGTTTAATGATTGTAGATTTACTTTGAAAATAAAAAATGTATATATGATCTGTGACGTGTGGACCTAACACATCTTTTTATTTCTGCACCCTGTGGTGTGACAGTAGTTTTTACTATTCAAAACTTATCAACAAAGCTTAAATCAGGACTCCATTTTATGATGTTTTTGAGGCCTTTTTTAACTTGCCATATAGTACTTTAAATTATTTAGGTGAGTGAATAATGTTATGGTATTGCATCTAATTTATTTGATATTATACAGTAGGCTAAATGTTTGATGTTCATATTATAGATTTCTTCTCACCAAAAGTGCCCCTCAGTGGCACAGCAATATGTCTACAGATCTACATTGTTAAAAACTGGGTTTCAGTATCTGTTGTGAGCGAAGTACAAATAGCTCTTTGTGTAGCTTTGTGCTTAATTACAAACATCACCATCACCAAATGTAAAATTGAAAACATAATCTTTTACATCAAAAGAAATCTATTATAATTATTATAGAAAGTACTATAATATTATTTGCAAACCTATATTAATTCAGGCTATTACATGCTGAATTAAAAAAATACATAAATATTACACACTCGTATAACTAACTGTAAAAACAACTTATTCCTTTTTTTACTGTGTAAAGAATACTTTGTTTTTTGGTAATTCTGAATAATATATGATACAATGTCACCAAGCAACAAAACTACTTTGTTTTTTGGTAATTCTGAATAATATATGATACAATGTCACCAAGCAACAAAACTATCACCTGATCATTTTTTGACCAACTATGGTGTTTATGTTGAATGTTTGATATTCTTATTGATTTGTTAGAAAGTTTTTTTTATTCTTTGATGTTTTGATAACTTTGGTGATATAACAGTGAAATAGTGTAATTGAAAACTTTTATGACATTGAATTGTGGCCAAAAGCAAAATAAAATTTACTAAGTAGTGTTTCATCCAAGCCTTGCTTTAAATTTTTGTATTAAGTTAAACTACAAAAGGGGCAAACAATATATTTATATTATAGAGTCAGTGTTTAAAAAATACTTAAATGGTGAATAAATGTTAAATAATAAATATTATCTACTTTGTATAAGAACGTAAAGAAAAATGAACATTTATTAGCAACTGTCTTTTATCATTTGTGCTGTTAAAAGAGTTGAACATTTGTGTTGGAATGTCTTCACTATTTTCTACTTTTAGACTTAGAGTACAATGAAAAGGTTCAAGAGTGCTATTTAAGACTTGTTCAGAATGTACCTCTAATTTTGTTCATGATAACATTTCATTTTTCTGCATAGTTATTACTAAAAAATGTGAAGATTAAAAAATTACTTTGAGACTGATGAAATAAGTAGGTGTATTTTGGAAGTACAGACAAATTTGTTTTAGTTAAATTTTGTTATTTTCTATTATTATTCAGTAATGGTTTCTTATAATATTTGACAGTCTTTTTATACTAGTCACTATTATAAGAGACATTACTGTTCTTTGGTTTGCTGACCCAAGCTGTGCTCACAAGAGTTAAATGGGCAAAATTGTAGTCTTTGTTAGAGGGTACAACAAATCAAAGAATTCATTAGACTCCCACATTTTAGATTATATTTTCGATTCTGCTTTCGACGAAAAGAAATTTTTAATGCATTCCTTTAACATTTTGCTAAAAATATATTTTTACTTATCTATACTTGTTAGAATTTGTGTCATTTTTTAAAGCTGGTAATACATTTTATAAGCTCGTTATTTACTGAGTTTAGGTAGATGTAACGCTTTAATAATATTATTTAGGTTAAAAAATTACAGTTCTTTATTTCATTGCTCTACCCCTACCTACAAACTGTGTCAAGCTATTAAGTTATACAGTAAACATTATTTTTACCTGCAGAGGTAAGAATACCATAAAACTATAATATTCCTATTACAATTGGTGAGCACTATTCGGGTGTAAAATTTTGATGTATGATTGAATACCAGGAAACACTCCTTCAGTTGCATTTATAACAGTAGCTTATATAAATAATTTGTCAATTTGTCTTTGTTTTTTAGGTTGGAACTCTATTGTTACTTGGAATGGGAATATTCTGTGGTTCCTGCTATATCTATGCACTTACAGGAAACAAAAGTGCTGGAAAGTTCACACCATATGGTGGGAATCTTCTTATTCTGGGATGGCTGACTATGCTGTTGTAATCTACTGAAAATAAAATGTTTTGATTACTATTTTAGTGTTTGAAGCAAACTTTAGGAATAAAACTATGCCATTTGTACATTAACTCTATATATTGTATTTTTAATCTGTATAGTGAAGTTCTCATAAGGTGCATGTAATATTGAGATGATAGCTCGCCTTCTTACACACAAATGCTATTTTTTAAAGCATCGGCCTATGAGATTTGCATAGCATTAGCTTTGATTTGATTCCCACCTAAAATCATGTGTTTAACATGAACTATACTGGTGTGAGATGATGTTATCTTACAACAATAACCCTCCATCAATAGGAGAGCAACACAATTTTCATGCTCAGTAACTCCCCTATGCACTTGCCCTTGTGATAACTTCATTCTTTTCTTCAGCATTATATTGAACACAGATGATCATAGTTCAACATTTAAGTTCATAAATAAGATTTGTTAATGAAACTTTGGATTTTTCCTTTTTCATTAGCTTTTGTTTCAAAATCTTTAATTCATTTCATGAATGCATGAGTGATGGTGAGTGGCTTCTGTGTATCTTGTGTGAGTAATGATAGATACATAGGCCATCTTTTTTCTATGCTCATTAACTCTTGGAGACATAAAAGTCTTCATTCATCATGTTGTGAATTACCTCATACCTACTATGTCTCCTTCTCCATCTTTTTAGCTGATGTTCTTTCTTTTCATTTGTAAGTAGCTAGTTGGATTATTATTTTAACCTGATTTGCATTCTCAATCTTCCAAATCTTTTTTGGATTTGTCTTAACAGGGACATTGTTTTCATTATCTTTCATCTGTTGTCTTTTAATATTTCCTGTTCATTTCACCATAAACTCAGTTATTGGGCTTGCTTTGTCTTTCATCCTTTGCAAGATATTAGGGTTTATACTGTTTCCTTTCTTGAAGAGCTCTACTTTTGCACCTGCATGCTTCAATCACACTCATGTTTGTGACTCTTTTATCATGATCTACAATCAGTTCTTTCTTTTTCCTTTTTAAATTCCCTGTCTTTGGAATATTTTTTGCCTGTTTGGGGAGTAGACCATTTGCCTTCTGTTTTGCTGTATAGTTCCTCATTCTTGCATATTCTTCATTTTTAAATTACCCTCTTATATTACCCCTCCTTTTTTCACCTTTGTTTTAGGGGTACTTTACTGTACTCCAGTAGGGTTCTCTAGAGAGGTTTTCAGTTCTTATTATCTTCCCACATTTTTCATCTTCCACAAATTTGCCTTTCAACTCCTGCTCTTAACCACTTCAGTCTATTACTTCCCTTTCTGTTGTGATTTCCAGATTTTCTTCTCTTCCTTATCTTTCTACTATAGAACAGCTGATTTGTTGCTATTCTTTTTTTGCGACTATTCTGTCAAGTGAAGCCCAGCAGGTACCCATCTCTTTTTATAGGCTGTTAATGGATGGGTTTTTTTTTCAATGTTCTCTTATACAGTTTTCACTTCTCTTCACTCTTTCTTCTCCATCTGACTCCATCTATCTTCAGACATTTCTACATGTCCTGATTGCTTCATCCTCCAAATATTTTTTTTTTTACATTTTGTCCATTTAATATTCAAACATCCAAGTCCTTTTTCATACCCACATGATATTTTGTACATCTGATTGTTTTCTTAATGTCTTGTTACTAGGACTTGTGCTTCTCATCCTCATCCTGCATGAGAGGTTCTTTCATGTTTGGTGACTCTGACTTCTCTGTAGTCACTCATTTCTTTGAGGTTCATAGAAAATGCACCTCCTTCAATGGTCTTTGTGAAATCATTGGATTTTTTTTATCAAGATCCATTGTCCTTGGTTATGGTCATCCCCTATCCTGCACTTAAAAATATTATGATAACTAGACAGTGCCAATGCTACTAGTTGGCATTTCTTTACCACCCTCAGACCAGATCTCCATCTCTTCACCAGTGGGGCTGGAGTGTATCTCTGAATGGTAACATGACTTCTGGAATTTGAACTTAGGGTGAGTTCACTCCACATCCAATTGCCCTAACTTATGTCTGTTCCTGGACATGTTCCTATTTCCTGTACTTTCTGATGGAGAACTTGATTATGATTCACTCTTACAATTTCACAGTAACTTGTAACATATGAGGCAATAGTTACCAAACTTTAACATACTGTGAATACCTTTCATGAAAATATGTTGTAAATCCCATCTTGAAAATAAATATTTTCCAGGGAATTTTTCCCTTACCTGACTATAGTTATAAAAAGTGACCTTAGAAATATAAAATTTATGTTTGTTATGGCACTTATATGACATACTATTTATTATTACATTATTATTCATCATTACATTACACATTTTATTACACTATGAAAATAGCAATATTCTTCTAAGATTCCAGTTTTATAACTTGTATCACTTTGATTCAGCCTAAACTTATTCTTCATTTTAATTTTAAAAACAGCAAGAAATACTCCCTGCACCTTTACATTTCTTGAACTTACCATCTACTCAATATGATGGATGTGCTTGCTTTTATCTGAATAGCTCTTAGAAGTCCAAAACCACTGAAGAAAGTTGAAGTTTCAGGACTGGTTTAGTATTGAGTCTGATTCTGTATTTGGTTGTCAGATGTGGTTCTCATTTCTTAAACTCAGCCAAAAATTGATCAGTGGCAGTTTTTTTAAACTCCTTTTCAGCTCATAATTGCAAAAGATCTCAGTCAGTACCTCAGTTTCTTCCATGCTCAATATATTCAATGAGAAAGTGGTATCACTAACAGGGTTGTAAATCTAGTAACTGTCATTTGACAAAGCTGGGAAGTATTTCCTGAATATTGGGAAAGTCCATTTAGGTGTATAATTATGTTGGTTTTAGTGCACTTATCCAACTGAAGCTCATCTTCTGTAAGGAAGTCATTAATAATGCTGAAACACTCACCTTTCACATAATTGCAACTTCTTTATCATATATTCAACTCAGTCTTGCATGTTGAAACTGTTATATTGAAGAGAGAAGTTTAGATCATTGATCCTTGAAGAAATGTCTGATAAATAAGTTAGACTCTAAAGCAAGACATGATTTTCCATACAGTTCATTAGAGGGTGGCTTTGAAAATACTAGTATTTTAACTCTAAGCTTAAATAAGCACACAATGATTCTGCCCCATGACAGCTATCTGACTTCAATATGGGTCAACAGACAATATGTACACTACCCATTTATTCACAAAGTGCTTGAAATATTATGGAACTTGTTGATTGTGGTATTATAAATTTATTGTTTTCACTGCATTGTCAATCACTTTCTTCAGCCCCTCAGGCATGCATTTTGCCATGAAAGTTTGCCTATAGATACTGCAATGAATCCAGGAGACGTTTGATGCAACCTTTTTTGTTTGAACTACTCTGCTGTTGTTGTGGTCCTATCAGTGCAGAAACCCAGGCAACAAGATCAGTCTGTTTCAGTTTCTTAAAGATATGCATCAGTCAGATTGAATATATTTTCTCCAATTGGACACTTTTTCAGGGGACAGCAAAACAAGTCTTTTTTTTTTTTTTTTAACCATACCTTTATTTACATAACACACAAATACTAGCAAGATAGATCAGCAGTATCATTTGATCTATCTGATTGTATAGCATAATGTGTATAAGGATTATTTTCAACTCTTTATACATTTGTGGCCTCTGTTATTTGTGCATTATTACTTGCTCATGACAAGATATTACTGGACAAATGTACCATATCAATTCTTTTCACAGGATTTTCTCTGGACATGTACTGAGCTATGTCTTTTATATATAGAACAGTCAAACTTTCTAATATTTTATGGGTTTCTGAAGATTTTGCTACTCAGTATGATGTTCCAAGTGAGTTTTAATTCACAGTACTTGCTTTAAATATGAAACTGGTATTGTCACTTCTGTACTTAACCAGCGGTTGCTTGAAAAACACCAGTGTGCTTATTGAGTTGAGGGGTGCTTTATTCAAAAGTAGTGTCACAAAGTAGAGAAGGTTTGAAGTTGTTGTTTGCTAGAACATCTATACAAACTATGCACCATGGATTTGGCCAGTCTTAATAACCAATATACGTAAAACCATATTTTATATAATTGTAGTCATTTCTGGACCATTTTGATCATTAGTTTTATTTTTCACACTTTGGGGCAGATGAAACAGTAACTGAATTTGACTGTTTGTTTTCTTATGTTTTTATGCTTTCCATTTTCAGCCACTTGTCTATAATTCAATTTAAAACAGTTCAAATAAAAATAATGCCCTGAAATGCAGTTTGAGAAACATTGATCTGGGGATACATGTTCTAGTACTCTTTGCTTTTGGATATTGGAATGCCTCTTGTGGACTCATTTCCATTAGATCTGTCTTGTTTGCTGGGAACTATAAGTTTTATTATGGACCACATTCTACGTGAGTGGTCTCTCCACACCCAAGTCTTTCATTGGTTCATTGTCAGTTGGGCACACTTTTGATGAATGCCTTTACCATCCCTCTCTACTCCAAGCATTTTGTTTTTCATCCTTTGGGTCTCATTTTATTCAATATACATGTCCTTCTTGTGAACTCTTTTCTTTGGTTATTGCCTTTATATATGGACACTTCTTGATGAGTCTACCTGATGACACATCTTTAGTTAGATGAGCTTTGCTTTTCTCTACTTCTTGATTTAGCATCCAAACCATCTTCTACTACTGCATTACCCCTTTCTAATGCTTCAACCTCACATACCCCTTTTTGATGCAGGGATATTGTCCTTCTATCTTCATATGTGGGATTTATTTGGTCTCTTACCCATCAAGTCAGATTCCATTTGTGTAGCTTTCTCCTTATCCCATTTATAGCTCCCTTCTGCTTTATTTGCCTGCAATGGCAAGTCTTTTGTCATTGGTCCATCTACTGCCTCTTTTCTTTTGGCTGACCTATTGTAAACTACTTTTCTGTCTCTGTCTCTCTTTTTTTTTTTACATGACTGTTCATGGTTTATCAGTTTCCACCATTGTTTGCTCTCTGGTAGCATTATCCAATATATTTTCTCTTTCCTATTATTACAGGGTGTTTTCTTTTTCTGTCTTCTTCACTTTACCCTAATCCTTTCTTTTTTGCCTACCTTATTATCCAATTCTCATGCTAGATTGTAACCTTTATATTTGTTTGCATGTTATCGTGCATACCCCATTTGTGCCATAGGCTTCTTTTTCTTTGTACTTCCTTTTTTCTCAAGATTTGTTTCCTCTTTCTCACCTATGATTGTCATCCTTTCATTGTCTGAGTTATTGATTTTTCTTGCATCCTCTTCCACCACACTTATACCATTCAGACCAGTTTTTCTTTCTAAGACTTCTGCTGCTTTGGAAGGTAAATGTACTTTCTCTCCTATCTCACCTCTATGATCTGCTCCTTTGTCTTGTTTGTTCTCTTCAGTGTCATGTATCATGGATTTCTCCATTTTGAGATTCCTTCCACTATCTGTTTTTACTCTGGAACCTCTCTTCTTCCAGGGATCTATCTCCTCCTAACCTTATTGGGTGAATCAATCAACATCTCTATTTGAATATAGATAATATTTCACATTTCTTTTTGACAGTTACATCACCTTTATCATTTTCTTGCTTCACATGTTTACTGATCATTGAATGAGATCTTCCAAGCAGGCATGTGAATGTCTCCTCACATTTTTCTTGCTCATTATTTTCCACACTTGACTGCTGTTGCTTCTCTCATAGGATTTAGACTTTTTCAGTCTACCTACCATCTTTGAGATGGGTAAGTATTTCTTCTTCTTCCTTTTCTCTCCATTCTGCCATTCAGAATTGTGCTAAATAGTTGTTGTTTCCCAGGATTTGTTTATTTCCTAAAATCTGCATCAGACCAGAGGTAAAATAAAGTGCTCTAACCATCTGCCTTGGCTCGACCTATGCCCATTGCAAGATGAGGTGTTCATCAAACCACTAGAGGTGTTCCCATGTGGGGTGTAAAACATTATCTTATCCAGAATATACCAATTGCATGAACTGTTTTGTAAAAAGCCAGGACCAGGAGAGTGATTGCAACTTTGGAAAGTGGGGTTTCAAGGTCAGACATTGCACTATCTATACTAAAAGACCTTTCTGACTAGTAGATCATTGTGGATCTGGATATTTCTCCAGATATTCTCCACATTCTTCTCCATTTTCTTCAAATGGAGCACAGGCAGCCTTTGCCACTTACTAGTTGCTAGCTGTTTGGGTGGTGGATCATAAAGAATCCTAAACATTGGGGCTCAAAACAGAAAGTATCATCATGATTTACACTACCAGTGTAATATGGGTGACTCCCCACACTGTTAATATGCCTTTCTTTTGCAGCAAGAATCTGTCCAGTAGAGTAGAGATGAGCACACACTACATGGTGTGATTTTACCCTAATCATACTACACGTATTAGCTCACCAACCACTTGTATGCAAATTCTTGGTCAGTCATGATCACATTTTGTCCATCCTTGGAGTCCTTGTCATCAGATGACACATTCCATTAACTTTTATTTTCAGACATTTTTCTGAATGGAGCTCATCTAGTTAATTAACACTATATATTGGCCTTTCTAACACTTCAGTGTAGCATTCCTTGTGTGTGGAAGTGAGATATCTCAGAAGTTAATATTTTTCTAGTGTCAAAATATGTTTCCAATAGATGCCTCTTTTCACTTTTACAACTGTTCTCCTCATTTATAGTGCCCCTCTTTCTTGCTTTGTCTAAGAATAAAGTTATAATGAGTACAAACATGTAGGAGTTACTATGCATGAAGAGTGTGTGGTCTTGTTGTTAGTGGAGATCTATTGTAGCATAACGGCATCAAAACCAGTTATCAAATACATGAATTTGGGTTGGAATTGGCTCAAAGTTTGCATGTAAAATCTTTCAGGCAGACACACAAGGGAAATAACATTTCTGTGTGAGATGAGTGCCTATCAGAAATATATTTTGAGATTAGGAAAGTGTTAACTTTTGCTACATTATATTCATGGATACAATGTAGTATAGACAAAATATTTGAATATTAAATTTTACTTTTGAAATTTCTTGTGTATGTGTATCTGTTTTTTTATTATTAAAAGGTTAAAAAGAAACATTTTTTAAGATCAAAATAAAATTATCCTTGTGGATTATTCAATACATATAAAATTCATAGTCAGTTGTTCCATATGCTATTTTATATATGTATTTTTAATCTTTTCATTTCAATGATTTTTTTACAAAAACTGAAAGTTAGATAACCTAGGTAACTGGCTGAATTATCGCAATTCAATTTAAGGTCTTTGTCAGATAATTTACAAAAGGTTTATTTATGTGTCTGCATGTTGCAATACTCATCTTATACTCATCAGGCAGTATTCTGAAAGATTCACTTGGCAACAGTATTTGAAGGTATGTTAGTGTTTTTGTAAAACATATATTGTTTCTTTTTACACTCAAGAATCTTCTACAAAAATGGAGAACAGACAGAACTTGTGCAATTCACATATACTAATATATGTTACATGCATTAACCTGAAACAAACACAGATATTAAAGTAAAAGTATAACATTAAATCTGTTACAAGCAAAACATGGAACATATTACTACAGGAACAGTGTGCTACCATACATGTCTATGGATCCCATTGGTCAGGAAAATGGAATAATTTTATATTTTGTGAGTATTATCAGCCAGAGAAGCATCAGGGAATATAAGTTTACAAACAAAAAAACAACAAAAGTCTGTGAATTTCATGTAATTAAATAGTATTTCTAGGTTTCAAATGGTGAAATGAAAAAATAAATATGAGCACCAAAACAAAATCACACACAGGTTAATTCTGATGCACTTAGCACATTAATATTTGTTATGTATGGACAAGTATGGTTTTGTCTATATCATTCTGGTAGTAGAGCTTACAGGTAATTAGGATTTATTTATAGACAAATTGATATCAGGTCAAAAGAGGTAATTATCTTTTTACATTAGCAATAATTAGGAATTCCAATGCTGTGTATAGTGTCGATCTTGTTTACCTAAGGGAAAAATATTTATTTACTGCTTAAAGATTTTTATCAGAGTTTCTAAGATGATTTCAGGGATGGAATGTTTACCTTAAGTATCAGATAATAGGTCAGCAAAGGTGGATCTAAGGAAATACAAAAGATGCAGTTGCACCCTCACCCTATTTACCATAGGGCTTATCTCCCAGTTCATATAATCACTTAATTTTCTATGTTTTTCACATATGTCTGATTAGGTTCTTTTATCCTTATACCTAATTCTACATACCTGTTAGTACTCTTTCATTTTGTTATGTTTGTGCAAAACACTTGTGGATTATGTTGTGTGCAACAACATAATCCTTGATTTTTATGTTTGCACCATTACTTGCTGGCAGATAACACCAGATTGTGATTATGAAAGGATAGGAAAATGGATAAATGTTTAATAGCATGACTGTAAAAGATTCAAAGTGAAAATGATAGGCTACATATCACTGATGATGATGAGTTAGTTGAAAATCACTACAAAAAAAAGAAATGGAAAAACATTTGGAATACGCAGGAAGTATTTCAAGTATTTCTTCAAATACTGCTACTGATTTTTTTATATTATTAATGCTACTTTATCCATAAAGTACTTCATGTTAAGTGGTAAAATATTAAAATTTCCTTTGTTGGAATTGGTAATAGCACTGACAATAATATGAAAAATATGTGATTACTCACATTATAAAATTAATATTTTCGTACACTTGTTAAATTCATAGAAATGTAATTGGCCAGATAATATTTCTTTAAATGTTAAAAGCCCATAGGAGACTTTTACCCTGAATCCTGCTGTGGCCCTCAGCTTCTGCAGTACAGTTTTACTAATGTGATTAGAAATAATTCACCCAAATAGTTTCATATTCAAGATAAAAATTAAATAGAAATGTTGTAAATTGTAGATGTTTTCCAGGTTTCTTCTAATTTTTCCATGATTGACATGTTTTAAACCTAATGGCTTCTAATTCTCTGCCAACTTTGGTGATTAATGCTGATACTCAAGAAAAATAAATCAGACTGAGGTGACATAATTTTTCCTCTGAAAACTTCATATTGTCAATAATATTTTCATTATTCTCAATAGCCAAAGTGTCCAGACTTGGATCTGATAAAGTGAATGTACAGATTGACTATTAATAAGTCCGCATGTTTTGATACAATGCAATCTTGGTAGTTCAAGATGGTAGATTAACAGCTTGTATATATTATATATTTCTTATATAATTTCATTAAAAGGGAAACCATTATGTGATGTATTATTATACTTGTTTTTTTCATTCTATATGGAAAACTTAAAAAAAAAGATACAAAATTATTTGTTGTATTTGAAAGAATTTCTTGTTTATAGCTTGTTTTGGTTTGTAAAGGTTACTTTTAAGTGGTATACTGTTTAATAGATTTTTTTTTCATTTTCAAAGAATTATTATTTTTATCAAAAGCTAGTATATCTAAAATGTGCATTTAAAACTTCTTACAGCAAGTCAGGTAGGATATGTCTGTACATACATTTATTTAAACAAAAATTTCTGAGTTATATGTAAAAAATATATTTTCCAATAGGGTATTTACTTCCACTCACAAGATTAACTCTTCTTGTTCAATGCTGCCCTCTGTATGTGAAATTTATCTATACAGCTACCACAAGCCTTTTGCTCTCCCTATTAGAATTGAAAAATTCCAATGTGTGTCTCATACCAAATCATTATGAATCACTCATCCACTAATAGGAGCATGGCATACCCAAGTGAGATGCAGGTGACTCCCTTTGTGTTCCTCTGCTGTCACTTCTAATTTGGCAGTGCTTTTATTCAGATGTGCTTCTTGTTTGTTTTATAATTCACAATTGGCTTAAGTTTTCTCACAAAATGGCTTTCTTTAATTTAGTTTTCATTCAGATAGTTTCTTCTCTTTAAAATTTTTGCCAGTTAGTTCCACTCACATTATTCTTTGGTGGACTTTTCATCAATATAAATTCTGAAGTTTTATGTTACCACTTTGAGAGTCACACCAGGAACTAGTATTTTTTCTCAGGCCTCGTGTGTGGGCAACCCAATGGCAGATTTATCTGCTAGGAGATCAAACGTTTTCTAGGCCAGTTTTTGTCTCTAAGCGTTGCTCCAGTTTCCTCCCTAACAGGCTGAGCCTGTTTGGACTGACAAAAACTTGGATTATCTATTTCTCTTTTCTGATTTGGTCATTATGTTCCCCATCTGAGGAATCAGTTAGACATAACAAAATCATTTTGTTTTTTTTTTCTTAGGTATGTGACATTTTGTCCCCTTTTATTTCTTATGAGCTGCATCCTTCCTTGCTTCATGCCCAGTCTTCCCACCCCCTTTTGGTTTTCCTCCCTTCCCTGATATTTTGGTTCCTACTGATATATTTGCCTTGCAATGAAGCAATGGGATTAGCATCCCCCCAGGCTTTATATCAGTTTGCACTTTCATACTATTGGGCTGACTGTCCCTTTTTGAACAGGCAGTTGTTAGGTTTCACACTGCTTGTTTTGGTAACTTTCAAATTGTGTCAGTCTGACCCATGCCAAATATTCTTGCCTGCATTATACCCTTGGAACTATTTTACTGTATCTTTCTTCTCTACTCCCAGGTCACAAAAGAAAAGTTTGAAGAGAAAAATAGGTCTTTTCCATTTACTTTAGGCATAAGCAATTGGGAAATAACACTTTCTGCCCAGGAACAAAAAAAAAATAAAATTTTATAACATAGTGTTATTATCATTTTGGGTCTTCTTGTCTGCCATCCAGAAGCATGAAAATAAGTTATTGCTTTTACTTGTTTGAGGTTAAATATACTTCATTGTACTTGCATAAGTGTTTAGATTCACAAGAAAAATAGTGAATTATTTTTTATGATTATAGAGTTTGAAGTTTGAGAACCACTGCATTATTTTAATTTTCATATTTGTTTTTCATTTTTAAGTAATTTTAAAATTATTATTCTTTTAATATGATAGACACTTCTAGTATATGTACCACATGCATAGTCAGGAAAAGTAATATTTTTTGTCTAAAAATAATAAATTTATACTACTGTCAACTTTAGTAATTATTTACAAATCGTACAAAAGTTACCTTGAGCTCTATCTGGTAATAATTCAGATATCAAAGCCTATATTTTGATATTGAGTATTGTGATTTTTATTAAAATAGAAACTGTTAAGAGCAAACATTTCAAGTTTTTAATTAAGATTAAATAGTTACAATTATCTATAATCTTATTAAGAAAAAAGTTTGAATTAATATTTTGGCATTATAAATAAAATGCCTGTTTTCATAAAAATTTAAAAACTTCTCACTTATACATTTATAAAGGTTGCATTTTCACTTATTTTGGACATCAAAGATATAAAAACATCTATTTTTCACAAAAATTCTTAACTTCTGAACAGTGAAAACTTCTATTCTGTAAGAAACCTATGTTGTAAGAGCTGCAGGTGCTCTAAATAATACTAACCTTGAAAACAAATCTAATTACAGTATACAGCATTTCAAAAAAGTACATGTAAGGAAGTAAAACTTGAGACCTTCAAATAATATCGTATACAAACTAGAGAAATTATAATGCTAAAATTAGGTACTTGTAGAAGGCTCAGAGCAGAGGTAGTCTATTAAATGGCTTTGTACTTATCACTAAACATAATGGCAATGTTTCAGTTACTTGTATAACTATAATAAAGAGCATCTAATCTTGTTTGGATGATTATTTTCATAAAAACTGATTTAACCGTAACTCTGATCAACCAGCTGTTAGAATAATCAGAAATACTAATTTTGATAAGTTGATTGTTATTGTACCATTAACTGCAATCCTGATTAATCAGATGTTTTATGTGACAATAATTGATGTAATTGCTGTTGATAGGTAATCAGTTTAATCACCCAGCTCTTTTCAACATAACCAAACAAACCTGCCATCAAGTTTATAAGTAACGAAGATAAATTTAAGGAAGACATGTTCATGGTACTTATTTCTCATTATATATATATATTCATTAAATTATAACATTAAGTTATATAAAAGCAGTTAATATATACTATTACTCTTCAGACAGTGCAATTAGAATAACAGCATTATTGTAGCAATATTTCATTTGACTGTTTCAGAAACTTTAGGATAATATAGGTGTTTAAAGCACAAAAATTTACTTTCTGTTTCTTGCTATAAATTTTAGATTGAGTATTCATGTTTTTTTTAAAAAATAGTTTGATTTATTTTTCTTAGTTTGGTGTTATAGAATGTAACGTTTTTTTAGTATGCTTTAACATACCATAAAAAAAGCACATAAAGTCTTCAAGGAGCTAATTGAAATACTTTTGCGATCATTGTGAAGAATTTGTGAAACTAGTATAAAAATATTGAATTAAAGAATATTCATTAATATGTAGCTTATTTTTAACAAAAGTGTTTTTTACTTATACAGTATTAGTGATATGGAAATTGATATTTTTATTGAATTTTTTAAAAATGAAATCCCAATATTTTTATTTCTTATTACAAAATTAATCTGTGCAATACCTTGTTAATTTAGAAATATTTACAATTACTGATAGTTTTATCACATGCAGAAATTTTGTGAGTCGTACGTTTAAATAAGCAAGTATTGTGTATAAAACAACTCTCACAGCAATTTTTAATTACTGTGAAGCAGAAGGTAGCTTCAATGGTAGGATGATTATAGTTTCAATATTTGTAAAACTAGTTCCTGCTAATTAAAAAGAACTGTATCTTTTATTGTAGACCTTGTTTTACCAGTAGGTTTTCCAAGGTATATAGGTATAGCTATATTAAGTGTTGTTTTGTTTTTCATAAGGATATGATCAGATAGTCAAAACTATTTTGCACATGTTTTTCCCAAACAGGGTAGGAAATGCCCATTTAAATAGACTTGCCTTACCATCCACCTCCAAAGATTTTCAGTGGGGTTCAGTTCAGGCGAACACGTTGGATGGTCCAAAGAATCACGTTATTCACCATGAAAAAGTCCTTTGTCATGCAGGCATTGTGGATTGCAACATTGTCTTGCTGAAATATGCAGTTATTTCCACAGAAGCAAGGACCTTTAGTCAATTAGGATGCTGTCTCTAACATGCCAATGTAGCTAGCAGCTGTTTGATGCCCCTGTATAACCTGAAGCTCCATTGTTCCATGGAAGGAGAAAGTACCCCATATCATGATGGAACCTTCTCCACTGTGTCATGTAGAAAATGTCTCTGGTGGGATGTCCTTATCTTGCCAATAACATTGGAAGCCATCTGGACCATCCAGATTAATTTTTCTCTCATCAGAGAACAAAACCTTCATCCACTCTTCTATGTCCCATGTTTGGTGATCTTCAGCAAAGTTTAACCAAGCTGTTTCGTAGTGTGGAAGGAGGCGTGACCTTTGAAGACGTTTATGGTTTTTTAAACCCTTTCTCTCGTAGATACTGTCCGAATGTTCTTGAACTGCATTCTGCATCTGTAATAGCCTTAATCTGGTTCGACGATCGGCTGGTGTCTTGCTGGACAATCCATTGAATCCTCCTACTGAACTCCAGCAAAATTTTCTTGGACCGACCATTTGAAATTCTCATTCTGTATCCCTCAGGGTCTTTTAAGAAATTTGCAAGGGCAGTTTTATTACACCCAATCTCACCAATGATGGTACGTTGAGAAAGACCTTGCTTTTGCAGCTCAACAATTCTGCCACATTCAAACTCTGTCAACTTTTTAGCCTTTGCCATGTTTTTACCCAGTGTAAAGCAGGAGATGTCAGTGGGAGATGTTAAGAACGCTAATGCCTGAACACAAATGACTAAATTTTGTTACATGTTTACCGATTAATGCTTTGTTTCAGTATGGTCTTAAACTTTTGACCAGCTAGTATTGAGGCTAATTTTATAGTGTTCACATTTTCCCTATTAAATGCTAAAAAAGTTTTTTTTATTTCTCCTTTTCTTACTTTCGTCATTCAAAGCTCTACTCAAATAAGTTGTTGAGTCTAACAACACAAAATGCATATTTTTTTCTTTATGTTCATTGGCCTTACGATTTTGGCCAGCAGTGTATATTGTTGTTAAGCAGAACACTGGGAACAATGTTCCATAGTAATTATACACTGTTAATTGTATGATATCATGTAAACAAAAGATGATGATGTATGTTAAGAAAAAGGCTCAAATACAGAATACCAGAATATATTTGCTTTTCTTTCTGTGTTTTATATCATAAATAAATTCACTATTAAGTTGTCACTACACATTATTTGTTAAGGAAGAACATTATACTAATGCAATAGTAATTTGACAAACAACAATTTTTAAGCTTAATGATTTATGAGCGCATATATATATATATATAATTTATGAGCACACACATAAATACGTGTGCTTATAAATTATTGTTAATCAGTTGTTAACTTTAGAATGTGTATTGCTTATATGTTTTTATAATTAATTCCATTTCCATGTGTAACAACCATTAGATTATAACATCTTGATACAAATATTTATTATGTTTATTGAAAAATTACTATTCATAGTAAAGGATGAAACAAACATCCTTGAACAAATAAAAGAGTTCATCATTTATTAGTCAGTGGAAGCTTTGTATACAGACCTATAACTTTTACTGATAGTGTTTGGAAAATATTTTGAATTACCTTGTTGTATGCTCTCAGGCAGAGGAAAGGTTAGCAATGGTGGGAGAACAATGCAGAATTGATGAGGACCACCAGAGACTACAGAAAGAACAAAAGAAATAAATGGGAACAATACACAATTTTTAATAAAGGACAAGTTAAACCAACATTTGCATTTTCTCTAAAACCTACCTGAGATTAAATTCAAAAATTGTAAAAATTGCAGCATTAAGATTTGCGGATTGAGACTTTAAAAACTCTTTATTTCCCAAATTACTTCTTTTCCAGTAGAAATTTGAATAATAGGTCATGAAACCAAATTTGTTGTATTCAACTCTTAACATCGAGCTCCACAAAGATCAACATGATTTTAACTTAAGATAGTGTATCTGTTAAATGAATAACAGTACAATTAAATAAATATTTATCAGTTTCATGTATAATACATGATATGTATTATAAATAGAGTTCTTTTTCTGAATTGTAAATAATATTTAACTGACCGATTAACTTGGTTTGAAGTTTCAATTATGGTAAGAAATTAAACATTGCTTAATTTTCAGTCTTCAAGCTACATGATTTTTTCTCCTCTCATATACTTAACCCAAATCTAGATCTTTTCGTGTGGGTTTGTATAGGAAAATCATTCTGCAACAAAATATACTGAGGTTAAACTGTAACTATGAATTTGAAAACATTTACTGTCAACAATAATTACGTATTGTAATAAAGATTTGTAAGTTTGACTAATATCACATACTTCCACATATATCTACATTTCACACTACTAGATTAAATGTTATTGGTATGCTTTGCACACAAAAAATTAATGAGTGATGTGAATCTGCTGTGTTTGCTCCAGGTAGAATTATTGCATAATACAATATTTAATGGTTCAAGTACTTGTTTTTCAATAAAACTGTTTATCTATATGTGATTTTATTCTGGTATGGAAGATTTTATGGTGAACACAAAAGTTTATTATTTTTTTATAGGTATTTGGTTATTCTTATAATAACATATATCAAAATATGTCTCGACCTTTCAAACATAAAAGAGTTACAAATGTTTCATCCTTTCTACAAGCCTTTAATTTAAACAAGAAAGTGCAGCTCATATTGTATGAGGGAAAATAAATGTTACTAAACTATAGTTACCATAACTTGACCAGTGTCTAAATAAATCAAAGTAAAGCAGTTGTGGAAAATGTATGTAGAAAGTGAATAAATTAAATTGGACAAAAAAGAAACCTGTTAAGGTCAGTTACTTTGCATTAACTCTTTCTGCACAGCCAGGTCAAAATGCATGCATCACAACGTTTTGCAGTGTTACATTCAAATTTTAATAAAGTAACTTTATTTTCAATCTATGTCTATAAACTGGGCATGAAAACAGACTTTGAAATTTTTATATTCTTAATTCCAGAATCTAAATCTTAATTTTATGTGTCATACAATGCATGTGACCTCTTAACTTCTCCATTTCAGAATTTTCAAACATAGCCTGAATGAGTCTCAACAAATTAGAAACAGTGTATACACAATTATAATCAACAATGTAGAATGTGGATATCCTTCCTTCCTTCATTTGCTATCAATAAAGTTTTCAATCTCACCAGAGAAGCACTTCTTTCTCATTCTAAGTTTTGATATTGTTTATTAATAAACTGTTCAGGGCTGATGGATAAGTTTATAAGAGATGTAAGAGTAGATTATCCTCTATATAACTCTTACAAGGTTATTTTAATTTTTATGCCATAAGCTGTTCACAGACATGCTTGGACTGTAATGAACGTAGATTAATTTCCTTATTAATAACATAAATTGTTGTTTTCTTTATATTGATGATAATTCAATGAAACATAAGTACTTTAAATAGCATATAAACCATCCAGGAGTGCAATGTTGTAGTTTATTCAATAAAATTAAATAGCCAGTCCAATTGGGAAAAAAGAAGGTCCCAATATCCATGTTAAGTGGCTAGTGGCTACCCGAAAATGTCTTCCAGCTTTGACTCTTACCGTATTAAGGCTTTAGTATGATGTATAGAAAGCATAATATTAATATTTTGATTAAAAATAATTTTATGTTTATCAAAATTACCATATATATTTTTTTAAATGTTATTACCAGGTTTATATTGCTTTTGTCATTCTTGTTTTTATTATTAATATTTAAAGGGTTCAACTGTTTTTTTTTGTTTTTTTTTAGAATTAAAGGTTATTTAATTCTTTTTGCTTATTTAATCCAGAATTCTGTATAATAACCTGTCATGCTCAGTTGGGTACATCCTTCTTTGAATGTTACGTTTTTTATGTGGACTGAACACAACAGAAAGACACAGATAACAGCTTATATAATTTATTACAATAAACTATTAAATATGTTACAGATATAAAATAAATTATATAATAACAATGACAGATGTTCAGTTTCAACCTTCAAAATTAATTACAATACAAAATGGCACTGGCCTGTGTCCAGTAGAATGATCCAGAATGAAAGTCCAGATCAGAAATCCAAAATTGCAGTCTAGGGGGTAAATTTGGTCCCACAAAGAAATTCCGAAGTTTGAATGGAGAAGTCCAGAAACAATTCACAGTCCAATAAATTTGGCGAAGTTCTTTTTACGATGTTTTTGATGAATGTCTCAAATTTGTCGTTTTCTAACTTGCCCCGTCTCCCCTAAACAGTCCTGTACGTGTTGACCTTCAGTATAACCAGTAATTCGAATTAATCGTAAATATTGACGAAATAAAATCCCAGCTTTTGTAGATCCAGCTCCAGTCACAAATCCAAGTTGAATTAACACACAGCAAACGTTGAAAAATTCTCAAACGACGACAACATCTCTTGAATCGAATTAAAACGAATGACTGACTGACTCTACTAGCTGAAAAACTAAACTAACGTGGCAGAGGTTCAGTTTAGAGAGAGAGAAATAAAAAAGAGTTATCTCCCCAACCGGGGTGTTCAGGAACGTTGTGGTTCATCTTCGTCCCCTTTCGTGGATTGTTATTAAGATTAAGTGGTAGTTTTTTGTGTGTTTTTTAATAAATTAATTATTATTATTATTCTTGACTTTTTGGGTGGAGGATGTCTCTCTAAATGTTGTCTTGGGTGGAGGCAAAGGCAGCAGCGGAAAGAAAGGCCGGGACTTGTCCCGAAAGGAAGAAGTTGAGCAGATGTGAACATGAATATAATTCAAATCCAGATCAAATCAAACGGCACGATTCAGGGTCTGACAAAAGAGTTGCTTGGGCTGGGATCTAGAAATCCAATGCCTAAAGATTTTGATGTGGGGGGAAACGGGAGTGCCACGAGAAAACCCACTTTCACAGGACAGGCGCATCGCCGTCTGTTTATATACTAGTAGGCCTACTGTATTCTCGAACAATAGCGTAACTTCCGCAGAATTCCAGAGTAATCTGGATTCGTCTCGTACATACACCAGGCCAAAATACATTCTATTTATAGACATATGATCGATCTACCTAATTCTAAAAATTTCTACATGAATAACAACATATTTTGTTGATTTGAACTTCGAAGCAATAATATAAACAACAACAACAAAAATTTCGACCGATAGATATGGAAATCCAAACACAACACGACATGGCATTCCAAACGCTTTATACATAACAGGAAAGAAAAATTTCACCACTGAATAACAAATATACAGAATAATAAACTTGTAGTTGTTCTTCTACACACACTTTTATACAGTAAAACTTATCTTAGGTGGAATCGCATAAGACCGAGTAAAATTTCCGGCTTAGACAGTGAACATGAATTCCCTTAATTATATAAAATTTTTGAGCGGAACGTTATTCTTGCTTGACTCAAGAGAAGTAATACTGTTTATGTTATATTTATTAGAACAAGAACAAAACAGACATTCAAAATATACATAAGTACACAAAACCTTAATCAAATTTAGTTGAAGAAAACGTCCAATTTCAAAATAGAACGCCAATTCTACGGTCTTTTCATTAAGTTCATTTTCTCCCTTCATTTTTGCATATAATTTGATGGCGTTAGTATAACTTAAGTCCCCTCTAGTACAGCTGTATGTCTCCGGATTTACAACGCTAAAATCAGCGGTTTGATTCCTCTCGGTGGGCTGTGAAATTGTCCTCCAGATTGGGGGTTGTGCAGAAGGCAAACAACCTACTCACTTGAAAAAAACAACCTGTTACTGAAACCGCAGCGTATGCGGCCCTATGTTCCTTAAGGAATTTAGTGACATTATTATTATTAATATAACTGGCCCGGCATGGCCTAACGCGTTAATGCTTACGCTTCGTAATTTGAGGGTCGCTGGTTCGCGCCCTAGTCGTGCCAAACATGCTCGCCCTCCCAGCCTGGGGGCGTTATAATGTGACGGTCAATCTCACTATTTGTTGACAAGAAGAGTAGCCCAAGAGCTGGCGGTGGGTGGTGATGACTAGCTGCCTTCCCTCTAGTCTTACACTGTTAAATAAGAGACGGCTAACGCAGGTAGCTCTCGTGTAGCTTTGCGCGAAATTCAAAAGCAAACAAACGAACAATACAAAGGACCTAACATACAAACAGTTAGGGAAAATAAGTTCAGGAAGGAGGAAGAGGTCAAAGAGAACCTGACCCTCCTGGGCAAAATACCCAGATACCATTGATCCATCAACTCTCGACGGTCAGGTTCGCTTTTGCAGAAATGACTTATTTTGTAGATGCGTGACTAGAGACATTATAATTTTAAACAACCTCGGTTTTATAATACTGTAGACACTTTGCATGATGGAATTTCTCTGTATTTTTGTTCTTCTATAAGTCGATAATTTGTAATACCTTGCCATTTTTAGGCATTCAAAACTATAACTTAATATTTGTATTGCACGAATAAATAGCGTGCCAAATAAACTATCATTTCTTATATTGCAGCCCAGCTGAAGAATTCTAATAATGATAAAAAGATTTTTTTGACAGTGGGGTATAGGAGACTAGAATGGATCTGAAATGCTATTTAAACACTTCTTACACAGTTAAATTAGGGACGACTAGTACAGATAACCCTCATGTAGCTTTGCGCGAAATTAAAAAAAAACAAATAAACAATTAGTATAACAAAGTATTATTTTAACTTTATCTTACTTTTAGTTCGTAGTAAAATTACCATTTTCGTTTTGTGCTCTGTTTGATTTTTTAAATTCCATTACGCTTACAAACATCGTTCGGATTTTGCCTCATCTGTCCAAACGATACTCGTACAATGTTTTCAGAGTCCCTGATAAAGGAATGTGCTATCTCAGGGTCTATCTGTGCTAGCCGCCTCTAATTTAGTAGAATTGAGCGTAACATTATGACGCTCCCATGGCTGAAGGGGCAAGCATATTTGGTGCGACGGTGATTCGAACACGAGACCCTCGGATTACGAGTCGAACGCCTTAACCCACCTAGCCATGCCGAGACTTTTAAAAGAGAAATCTTAAGATAATGCTGCAAAATTTTGATATTTCCGGCTTTCCAGGTTTTACTGAAGGTTTTATTTAATTCTTTACAGGTTGATTTGTAAGTGTTCGGGATGAATGTGTTAGTTTTTAACAACTGAAATGCTATTTGACATTCAGTCCATAAGAGTAAGAAAATAGCACTGAGTGTACTTTGCAAAATGAACAAAAGTAAAGTTTTATTGATCTTAGCCAATCATTATGTCTCAACCTAGGTTGTCATGTCTGTATTTCAGCTTTATGAAGTCACAGGCTGTGATTTAAACATGCAATGAAAGCATTTTTCTTTTAGCTGTGAAAGTCAGTTTTCTTCTAGTATAGTAAAGGTTTGCATAGAGGTAGAAACAAAGTGATAAAAGCTCAACTCGATGACAGTTAGTCCTGATTATATTGTTAATTATACAGAAATATTACTTTATTGTTTTTATTTTGTTTCAATTATGCTGTTGCAACGTAACGAGAAATAAAATGTTTTCAGTGGAACAAGATGAGGTAGAAGTAGAAAGTTTTGTTTATTTAACAAGGTCTTCCATGTTAGATTGTATTTACATTGGTCTTTAAAGGCTTAAGTAACTGCTCAAATAGTAGTGTTGGGAATTAATTGTTTTGTAATTCATGATCGATTATAAACCGATTGTTTTGTATGAAGAAATAAAGAAAACGACATGTAAGCAAATCAGTTTTTATATATTTCTTACTATCAAATGAACTAATCTTGCGAAGAGTGTTTGAAATAAATTTTTATTCAATCAAAAGTCAACTGTCTTATCTCATTGTCTCTTATCGATCTTATCAAGCAAAAAGTGATGTATAGATCAACTAGGATCTATTATTCAAACATGGAAATATCTCAGATTGATTCAAAATGATCCTTTAGTAATGTTTAAGCAAAGAAGTTTACTGTGTTCTTATTACGAAAAATCATAACATTCACATTTTCTGGCTTTAACTGGGACCTCTTCTTATTTATATAATTCCCTGGTAGGAAAAAGATTCGCTCTGATGAAACACTAGTTGCAGAGACACAGATATTTCCTGGCTATTTTACTAATCCTGGGATACATTACAATATGTTTTTTCCACCACATTAGTGGATCTATTTTTGCACTGCTTGGTTCTGCAATATATCTTGCTCATTTTGAGCAAATTTATCATTTTACACTTCTTTAACCATTTCAGTACTGATAACGTCACTCAACCAGTTCTCTGTCTTACTTTTCTTGGTACGTGACCATCAGATACAAAAGTAGTATTTTATTTTTCTAACTGGGCCAAGCCTGGGGCAAGTTTATCACCTGTACCTTAATCAACTTGTTCTTTTTTCACTACCTAATCAAGTGGTACCTCAAGTATTTTGTCAAGTAACATAGATTTTACTACTACTTTTTTGGCTCTTTAAAAAAAATCAATTTCTTTGTTCAGAAGCCTTTGTTCTTTCTTCAATTTGTTCTACTATGTCTTGCTTTACCTTTGTTATACAATTTGAGTAATCTTCCTTGAGCACATGGGCAGCTTTGACCTTCAGTATGATTTATACAACTTTAGATATTGTGATATTCTTCTCAGCATTTACTTTATGCAGTAGCGTGTTTGAAAGGCTTTATGATTTCAGTTACATTTTCTACCAGTTTTTGTTCTTCATAGTTGTATAGTTTTACTTGAATATCTTCACTTTTTGCCATATTTTGTGCAGATGCAGCAGCATGTAGTGCTGATATTTGCTCACTCAAGTGCTCAAGTATGTCAAGGGTACTGTTCCACCTCGTTTGGGCATTTTAGATCAGTCTGTGTCCTCATACTTTCGCAGACACCAACAATTTCTGTTTCTCCTCTACATTTTTTCTCTTTTTTTGCTAAAGAACTTCTATGAAAAAAGTTTACAACAATTATCCCTTCGTAAATGATCCTGAAAAGTTCAAAGCATGTTTCACAACAACATTTAGCTTATGGCTTATGTCCAAAGCAGCATTATCCGTGGACACTATAGGTTTTGGAGTATATCAAAGTTCAACAATCTTTCAAAGATTCCTTGCAATGTTCTCTCTAGTAAATGATCCAACAAATTTCTAAGTTCTTAAAACTGCTGCTTGAAGTTCCCACTCATTATTGATAAAATGTATAGTAACAGTATAATAGCTTTCAGCATTAATTGAAGGCCAATCATTACGACTCAGTGCTGCATAGTAAACATTAGAAAGTTCTGTCTGCAAATTTCTTTTTATCACTTGATACTGGGCAGTCATTTTTGAGAGTAAACCTCTTTTGCAAGGTGGGCTATATCTGGGATCCAGATTCTTTAGCATGTTCTTGAATAAATCTCTCTCAGTCATGTTGAAGGATGCCAAGTTGTTAACTACAAAGTTAATCACTGCATCATGTTTTTCCTTCTTTTTGGCTGATAAGAGGGGAGTCATGAGTCTTGAAGCTTGTTGGAAACTAGTTATCTTTGGCTGAACTGGGAATTTCTTGGTTTTAACCTGGGTACCACTAGGACCAGCAGTAGCATCTAATTTCTTTGATGACATCTTTGTGCTCATGTTCCAGATGAAATATCAAGTTCGTTGTATTTCCTGTAAAGATTAAATAACCTATGAATATAAGGAAATAACACTGGTGTGATTATAGTATTATCATCATATTACTTTTTAACTTGTTAACCATGTTAGTGTTATGGTACGTTCTCATGTGTCATCAATGATGAAAAGCAACAACAGACCCAGTGACTGAACATATGCATTGGTAGCTGATATATTGGCCTATGGCAGACAGTAATTATTAATTTAATTAATATCTTTTGTGAAAATAAAGGTTAGTAACTTTTCTATTTATTTATGTTAGGATGTGCCAAAAAACGTTCACTTTTAAAATACATATGATTCGACATATACCTAGGCCCACCATTGTAAGTGTAGGTCTTTCGACATAGCCTGCATTTGGACCTCGACATGTCTAGAGTTTCTTCAGAAATGGGGCCTTCTTTACCAGTAAAACGATAAAAACCAAAAGACTTTCGAACTATGGAACGCCCTGTGTCCCTGGAAAGTCATAAATTTCAGGTCTCTCAGGTCATAATTATTTATTAGAAGTAAGCAATATGTAATGTTGCTACTCTGTTTTTAGCTTTTCAGACCGGGATTTGACGTTCGTGCACACAAATGGGACAATTAAAATCTCGCTAAAATACGAAAAGTTGGTTACAACATGCTAAGTCTGAAAAATAATATGGATTTCGAAAAAAGTAAATCAAGACTTCTGTTAGGCCAGATAGGCGAGGATAGTAAATAAATTATTCCTGTTATGAAAAGTTTCTGACAGTATGTAGGCTTATATGCGTGATTTTATAACAATGGCGAAAATATAGGCTGTGTCATTTCGCGTTTTTCCATATCCCTTCATACTTCGCGTAAACGTGATTTCATGCAATCTTGCAGCTTTGTTTCGCACTTATCACGTCGTGTTTAGCATTTCGCAACCACGCATGAAAATCTATATTCGAAATCGCCTTTTGCTTGTCGTAACTGGCTTTGCATACAAAAATCATCTCGACTTAGTTACAGCAATGGTTGAAAGATGGCACTATTATTCATAGTGACTCGATTGGTTTTGAATTTCGCTCAAAGCTACACAAGGGCTATCGGCGCTAGCCGCCTCCATTTTGGTAGTGTAAGACTAGAGGAAAGTCAGCTAGTCATCACCACCCACCGCTAACTCTTGGGATACTCTTTTACCAACGAATAGTGGGATTGATCGAACGTTATAACGCCTCATGGCTGAAAAAGCGACTATGTTTGGTATGATAGGGATTCTAACACACGACCCTCGAATTACGAATCGAGTGCCTTAACCGCTGGACCCATATTCATAGTGATATCATCAGACAAGTGGCAAATAGGAAGAGTGAACAAATGTAAGAAAATGTATATTTGCGGTACCACTGAAAGTTCAAGGATATTTTCGATACGGACTTGATATGTAGGACAGAATTTTGTTGCGAAATCTTTGAATAAACATAGTCGTTTTGTAATCGATTATGAGAAAAAAAGACCAATCTTCGATATAATCGACACAACACTATCCAAAAGGCACTGGAAAGTAAATGTGTGTGAATGACTGAAAAACTGGTTTAAAATTTTATGTTAATTGAAACATTCTGATTACGAATTGTAAAAGAACACAATGAGTTCGTATAATTTTGATGCATTGAAAAATCATTTTGTAGTGATCAAAATTGTAGTGTTGTTATGAATAAAGAAATGATAAAATTGTAATAAAAACTTCAGAGCAAAGTTTTATAATAGCATAAGTAGACAAAAAATCAGTAATTAAGGTCAACAACAAATTATTTTTTTACGTAAAAAGCATCACAATGAAATATTTTATTATTTAAAAGTTGTGTATTCAAACACATATACAAATATAAAATGTTACTTTTAGAATCTTCATAAACTGCAGAAAATTCACATGAAGTTTCTTTCAAGCTGTGAATTTTTTAACAAAATGCTATAAAACAAACCGTATGACAGGTGCATCAGGAAATGGAAAAGTTAAAAACACACAAATACTGTTAATTATCTTTTGCCTCACACCCAAAACCATAGAACTGGACACACTATATTAAATCATTTTTTAATATGCAGGTCATCAAGTCATGTGGCAATTACAGCGTAAATGAAGCTGCAGTGGAACACATTCATCCCATTTGATAAAAAGTGTGATGCCAATGAAGATTAAACAGTGTCGCGAAGAATATGTAACGGTTCTTTCCAACACAAAATAATCATTCACTCAGGCCATACTGTGTTCTGATTGAGGATTTAGAATTTTCCTCATGGTGATATCCTTCACACTTAATGACACTGGAAGACAAAGGGATACGAATCAATGTGGAAAACCAGAACTATCCAGAAAGAGACATGCAACAAATCACACCCCATCCAGATCATAAGACAGGTCTATATATGTTAAAGACAGACACCTTTCAATACATATAAAAAATTCTTTATCTCTGTGTGGATTCCTGTACGTGGTGAGGGGACCTCCCAGGGAATGTTCTATTCTTTCAGTTTACCTCCTCTGAGATCTAAACATTCATTCGTGTTTGCCGTGCGTGGTGACCCGTGAAGGGGAGGAGAGGATCCTGGTGGTTGAGGGGTCCAACCCTAAGATACCACTTTGGCCTTGAATTCCTGTAGATGGGCGCCCCCCCTAGGGTTAATCAGCTAGTCCACTTAAACAAAGGTCAACCAGGTACCAATGTTGGGTGTTCTCAAAAGTTTTTGTAGACATCGTATCTGACGTTGATGTTAAGATATAGTGCTTACGAAATCCTGGCATTGCTGCAGTGTCTTTGTTTGGCATTGTAATGCGCCCCCTCGTAGGGTTTCATGGTGGGTTGGAAACATTCTTTTTTATTATGGATCCTCCAAATAAAACCTTAAAATATTTAAAAACAGACCACAGGTAAACGATCATGTCTTGAAGATTCTGAGCAGCAATCTTCAGGATCTGTAACACCTGTACCTCATTTTCTTATATTACCTTCTCTTTCAAACAAACCTTTAAAGCACATGTCTCCCTTTTTTATTGAGAAGGAACTAGAGGAACTGGCTGGTTCTCGAAAGTCAGTCAAAATCTTCGCTTTGGTAAATATTGGTGGAAACATCCACATCTAAACATAGTGAATTCCTCTTAAGTTCAAAGGCGATTGTGGGTGTCGTCATTGAGGTTACGCCTTATGATAATTTGAATTCGTCATGACGAGTTATTGTTGAAAGAGATCTGAAGAACATCCCCAAATCAGAGATTCTCGCTGGTTTCTTCACCCAATGAGTTTCTGCATTATTGCCATGAGTTTTGGCCATTTTCAAAAAGGAAAGTAACAAAAAGGTTTTGAAAGACGTGTAGCAAAATTATAATAACTCGCAGGGATGAGTAACGGGTAGTTCAAAGTTGGCCTTTCCAGTCCTGGTTTCAAGTTATTTAATGTTACGACCAGTTTCTAATTTCAAATTGAACTAAATGAACTGTTATTTTTAAAAGGGAGAGACATTGAAAAGGTATAATGTATAAATTAAAAACTTAAAAAGATCAATGGCCTTTGAAAAACTAATAATCATTACCAAGGTGGACAATGTCACCAACACCAATAACACTTTCTAACGTTACGGACAAACCTTGGAACAGAACGTGTTTAAAATGGTGCCATCAT
Source organism: Carcinoscorpius rotundicauda (assembly GCA_011833715.1). Classification (NCBI taxonomy): domain Eukaryota; kingdom Metazoa; phylum Arthropoda; class Merostomata; order Xiphosura; family Limulidae; genus Carcinoscorpius; species Carcinoscorpius rotundicauda. The sequence continues at coordinate 59,748,374 of CM022395.1, forward strand.
TGAGAGTCGTAACAATCACAAGAAATTAAAATGTGACTTACTGTGATCCGAGTGTTGCATAAACTACACACTGGTGCATCAGTTCCAGATAGAAGAAAACGATGAGTTAAAAAACTGTGACCAATGTGTAATCAAGTCAGAACAACTTTCTGTTTCCAATCCTTACGGAAACAAGATGGCCAAAGTCCAATATATGGTTTTATTTGGAAGCTTGTTTTTGCATTGCTCACTCCAAGTCGACTACCAGTTGGCACGGAGCTGAGCCTTGAATAGAGGACCACAGTCCAAGTATGGGACAGGCACAGTAGTGATAATTCCAGAGCAAATAATTTATCTGTAATGTCAGTGAGTCCACACCCGCAAATACCAATGTAGTCCCGTATCCAGAAAAACTGGTTATAAGTAGAAAGAGAAATGGGCCAGTCAGTTTTGAATATCAGTGAGAACAGGGTGTGAACCAATGTGAAGCAATTCCAGGGCCAGTAGAGAACAAAGCGAGTCAGTTTAAATAGAGGAGTTTGAGTACTGCTTAGCTTCTACGAGGTCTGTTAAAAAAATACGGACTGACGTCATAAAATAAAATGCACTTTATTTAGAAGTTACAGGTCTAGGACCCCTTCAAAGTACTCTCCTCCCCAACGCACACACGTATCCCAACGGTGTTTCCACTTGTTGAAACAGTCCTGGTATGCTTCTTTTGTAATGTTCTCCAGCTCCTTCGTCGCATTTGCCTTAATTTCGGGAATCGTCTCAAAACTTCTTCCTTTTAAGGGTCTTTTGAGTTTGGGGAACAAGAAAAAATTGCAAGGAGCAAGGTCAGGTGAGTAGGGGGTGTGGGGAAGAACAGTGATTAAGTATTTGGTCAAAAACTCACGAGCTCAGAGGGCCGAATTTCGCAGCAACGCGGTGCATCTTCAATTTTTTGGTTAAAATCTCGTAACAAGACCCAACTGATATCCAACACTCTTCAGCAAGCTCCCTGACAGTCAGATGTCGATTCGCCTGCACCAGGGTGTTGATTTTGTCGACGTGGACGTCCAGGACGCTCATCATCTTCAATGGATTGTTGACAATCCTTAAAACGTTCATGCCATTTGAAACATGCCGTACGCTTCATAGCAACATCACCGTAAGCTGTGTTAAGCATAGCAAAAGTTTCATTCGCAGATTTTCCGAGTTTAACACAAATTTCACAGGAAGTCGTTGCTCCTTCAGGTCATTCATTCTGAAATCCGCCAAACGAAAAAATCGCACTTCACTTAAAACTCCGTAGCTAATACACAAATGAAGATATCTGCAATCGGGAAATGACGTCGTAATCAGCTGATTTGTACAAACCTAGCGACACCAAGCGGATTCTCCTGGAACCAACTGCAGCTGCGCAATTCAAACAGCCCTCGTATGTGATCCAGGGCAAGAGAAATGGTGTACTATTCATCAGTGAACACAGAAGCTGTAGAGGGGATTCTGTGTGCAATCATCAAACCAAACAGTCACCGAATTTCGAACCATCTGTATAAATAGAAATGGAAGGATGGTTCAAAAGATGTTCATCAAAGAGCAGACAGTATTTCCAATCAGGAGTGTCTACTTTTTCAGATGACTTAAATATAAGTCACAACTGGGAGCTGTGAGAAGCCGTGGTGGGATGGGCTGACCAGTTGATACAGCAATGTTATCCAAGCACAGACCCAATTCATCTAACTAGGCCTGGAAACGAAGGCCAAAAGTAGCAATGGCAGTCCATCTGGTCTGAAAAAGCATGGTCCATTGAGGAAGGAAAACACAACCCCGGGGGGAATGCTTTGGTAAGGTATGAAGTTTCAAAGCATATAGTAAAGACAGTTTCAAACAGCAGAAGTATAAAGAAGGTTCATGAGACTATACATATGCTCTGAAAAATACGAAAAGTCCTAATGCAGAGCCAAAGTCCTTGATGATGAATAAGGTCTAGCATTTTTAAGGCTAATGGATTGGCAGAGCTATAGACTAGTGATCCATAGTTGAGTTTTGATCAAATAAGAGCACAATATATCTCTAGCATAGAACGTTGATCCACTCCCCAAGTGATGAGAGAGGGCACAGAGAATGTTTAGTGCTCTTGCACATTTGACCCATAGCTGTTTGATGTGTGGTATAAAGGTCAGCTTATGGTCAAAGATAAGCCCAAAGAACTTTATCTCAGGGATCACAGGCAACACAACTTCACCAGTACAGAGTTTAGGGTCAGGGTAAATACCCTATTGGCAGCAAAAGTGCATGTAAATGGTTTTAGAGATAGAGGTTAAAGCTGTTTGCTGTGGTCCACTTTAGTAAATGATTGAAGGCAGTCTGTAGCTGTTGCTCAATATACCTTGTGTTCGACGACTGACATGAGATGTAAAATTCATCGACATAGAGCTCGTTTGCAACAGTGAGAGGGAGTTGTTCAGTGATGGCATTATTATACTGAAAAGTCCAACACTCAGAACACAGCCCTGAAAAACTTCATGTTCCTGTAGAAAAGAACAGGAAAGTGTCGAACCCACACGACTTGGAGTGTGCTGCCCATTAAAATTTCTAATAAAAATGGGTAAATGGCCACGTAATACATATATATGGAGGTTTTGCAAAATGCCATACCTCCATATCATAAGCCTTCTCAATGTCAAAGAATATTGATATAAGATGTCATTTGAGAAAGGCTTCTCTGATTGACCATTCAAGTTTAGTCAGGTAATTCATGGTGGAGCATCGTCGTCAGATCTGGTTAAAAAACAATTAGAAGAATAGCAAGAGAAGCAGGAGATAGATGGTTCAGCATATCATAGCATATATTATCAGGTCTAACCAATATACTGCCAGTTCGATAAAGAGCCAGTTTGAGTTTCACCAGTGTAAACAGATGATTATAATCATAGAGACAATCAGCTAGAAAGGGGAGAGGTGATCGCTCTGCCCGAGTCTTTATGACTAAAAAGGTGGAAGAAAAAGCATAAGTGCTAGAAACCCAGCAAAAGCTTTCAGCTAGAGTATAGGCAATGCTCCAGGTATCAGCTACTTCCTGGCTATCAAAGAGCAAGATCGAGGGGAGAACAGAATTATATTGCCGACTGACCTTTTGAATCTTGTGATTCATCTACTGATGATGACAGGATCAAGTTCTGCAAGAACAGTGAAACAGGGCCAGTTTGCTGATCCAGCTTCCACCAAAGCACATGAGTTGGGTGACATCGACCATGGCCAGTCTCTCTCAAGATTATAGGGAAATGATCATTGCCTCATGGATTATTGTCAACCCTCCATGAAAAATGGAAGAATAATAAAGGGGAGCAAATTGAGAAATCAATAGCAGTAAAGGACTGACTAGGTTCCTGGAAATAAGTAGAAGAGCCGGTATTGAAAAGAGAAATATTGTGATCAAAGAGCATATGGAGCGACCCCTCCTATCAATATCAGCACTTCACCAGAGGGAATGATGCCCATTAGTCCTCCATGATGAAAAAAGGAGACGGTAACTGTTCAATGAGAGCATCAAGGTCTGTTTGATCATGTATCCCTCCAGGTGACAGAGAACAAATAGTGATGGTATGACCCAAAGAAACATGAATGGCTATGGCGTTTAAGGGTTTGTCAAGTGGCAAAGACAGGATGAGCACTTGCTGATAAACCAGCAGTGCCAATCCTCCATGAACTTGTCTTTCAAATAGCCCGTCATTGTGTGAAAAAAAAACTGCAAATTGGGTAAAGAACCCTTTTGTTTATGACCACGTTATTTTTTTCCTTACTGTCCTTGTTCGAGAGAGGTCAATCGACCACCATGGATCCTGTCCTGGGTCAATTTGGCAGATCTCATGCTGCTGAAAGAGGATTCCAGTGACTGAGGACGTAAACAAATAATTGTTTTGCATCTTGGGATGGGAGAAGAAAATGTATCTGAGGAAACGCCTGTACCTTGGGGTTTGTTAAAATGTATGTAAGAGACACAAATAGGTGTTGAAGGTGTTTGGAGAATAATTCTGTTGAAGGCACAGAAAGATCTGTCTGCATATGTCGAAGACAGGGGTGGACAGCAATTTTGCAACCTCAGGATAGGTAGTTATGAATTGTTTTCAAACACGGCACCTGTTTTTCTTCCAACAACTTAGGGTAAGAACGAAAATATATTGGGTGAGAGTCATTGCAATTGATGCAACGAGGGTCCGTTTCACACTCGTAGGCATCATGGTCCTTGCCACTGCAATGAGCACACATCAAGGAACTACGACATTACGTCTCTGAGTGACCAAATTGCGGACACTAAAAACATCGGAGCATTTGGAATGTATAGACGTATTATTCAATTAAGATAACCTGCCTTAATGGTGGCAGGCGGACGTGGTGACGTAAATGCGAGAATGATGACACTGTTCAGCACCATAATTACATCTTTGGAGATATGTCTCACTGCAAAAACTCCTTAGGTGGAGAAACCAGCGAAAATCCCTGACTTTGGGATGTTCTTCAAATCCTTCTCAATGATAACTCCTTGTGATGAATTCAAAGTAGCATGACGTGCAACTTCAAAAGGTATATCCCCAATCGCCTTTGAATGGCAGAGGAGTTCACTGTGTTGAGATGTGGATGATTCCACCAATATGTCCCCAGATCAAAGCTTCTTTACTGACTTTGGAGAGCCAGCAAGTCCCTTCTGAATGAAAAAGGGAGACATTTGCCCTGAAAGTTTTTGTGAAATAGAATGTAGGACAAGAAAATGAGGTACAACAGGTGTTGAAGATGTGGTCATTTACTTATGAACTGTTTTTTTTTACTATTTTATTTAAGTTTTTATTTGGAGGATCTATAATAAAAGGAGTAATACTTTGGTGCCCACTAACTCCACCCTTAATGGAGACGTACGAAGGGATGCACTACAATGTCAAACAAGGACACTGCAGCAATGCCAGGGTTTCGTGAGCACTATACCCAAACACCAGCATCAGATACAATGTCTACAACACATGTTGAGATCATCCAACACTGTTACTTGGTTGACCCTAGCCAGAGTGGACCAGCCAATTGACCCAAATGGGTCATACCGAGGTTGCCCGTCTACAAAAATTCAAAGCCAAAGTGGTGTGTTTGGGTTGAACCCCTCAACCACCAGAATCCTCTCCTCTCCTATATGGGTTGCCACACACTGTAAACATGTGGGTGGATGTTTAGATCCCAGAGGAGGTAAAGTGAAAGAAGAGAACTTTCCCTGGGAGATCTCACCACCACATACAGGAATCCACACCAAAGGGTTATCAATGAAATGTGATTAGTATTCCTATGATAGTAATTAAATATATTTTGACAGATATTTAAGTGTTTATGCTAATGTGTTGAGATCCACTTTTTATATTATTTAAACCTTGAGACAATTTAAATGACAATCATATGATGGGAAATATTGATTTATTTATAATTTTAAGAAAAATGTGTTAAAACATGTTTTCTAAAAATTAATTATAATTCAATAACAATATAGATATGAAGAATGACTGTCCTATTTCTAGTATTTAGTATTTTACAAAACATTTCTTGTGTATATTTGGTCACCTCTTTAAGTACTACTTGATTAGTCATTTTGTGTTTATCTGGACTGCAGCATCCAAGATACATGTGAAAGACAGACCAATTTTAACCTTTATACAGTAAACAAGCTGAATGCTCAACACATAGAAGATATTATTTTCTTCTCAAAATTACATCTAAAATGTTTTATGAGCATGTTAAAAAATTAATCTAGTAACAATGTATGTTTGAAGAATGACTTCTATTTTTGTATTGCTCAAACATATTTTATGTATATTTTGTCATCTTTAAATATTGATTGTTTAGTATTTTGTTTTCTGTACATTTTTATGTTCTAATTTTCTTGATAAATCTTCAGATTGAAGTATGCAAAAACTGATTCTCAAAAACATATTAATTGGTCAACTGTATGACCCTGCAAATTACTAAATGTGAGGGTAAAGACAGTGAATTTTATTATGAATTTTTGGATTTTCTCTTTGGACTGTACTCCTGGGTTTGGGCTGCAACATCCTGCTGAGCTGAAGAAATATTTTAATTTGGGCATTTTCAAAATTAATATGTGCAACAGATAAAATGTAGCTTATTAAAGGTGTAGCTAAGGTACTATCTAACAAACCTAGAGCCAAGGAAACATGGCCAAAATTGGATGATATTGCATCATTGTGTTTTCTTAACAACAAAGCAAATGTAATGGGAAATTTAAGCCGATTATGATGTTTGTGCAACAGTACCACGCACAGGGCAGGGATGCATCTTATTTGGTTTTATTACTCAACATAATCTCTACCAATTAACCTTCAAGTCTAATTTTATGCCAAAGTAGTGCATCTTTCATTGTATATATATATACACATAAGGCTGGCAGAATTTTAAAGAGACAAACACGATTTTCACAGCAGAAAGTGCTACCTTCACTTCATGCAAGTTGCATGTAGACTGGTTATGCAACAATCAAAATATCAGTGTGACAGACAAACAGCTGCCTTGATACAGAAGATAGGAAAGTATAATATATACCCACATCCTACCTAGCAACCAATGAAATCAAAATCTGTTCATTAAATCTAATTGCATGTTTACATATTATAAAACACATTATTCAATAAAATTATAACATTTGTTTTTATGGGGACAATACTGTTTAGCAACACTGCTAGACTTGTATTTATAAGAATCACACAGAAGCAACTTCTTATATGTGTAGAAGAGCTTGCAAGTCACACTGTTTCATCAATTTTCTTGTGTTGGTACATGCAGTTTAAATTAGCTGGAGTTTAATGAATATTCACAACACACCATAAGCTTTTATTTCTACATTTTATTTACAAAAGTAGGCAGATTAAAACAAACTTGAGCTACTATATGTAATCATGATGGAAGATTAAGCAACCATACTGTACTGAAGTACACATGTAATGCTGCTATTTATAAGATGCTTATATATTCACATTAGTTCAATACTTGGTCCTAAATTTCACTTTCATCTTTGTGCTAGTAATAACAGAAATACTTTTCCTATACAAGTAAAATACGGCATTATCTACCAATATAGTGTTTTTTGCATTTGTCAACAAAAAGATCTCTACTGACTAGAAAAGGTAAAGTACAGCATATAACTAGCTGGTTCTTCAGTTATATAAACAGTAAACTATAATTTAAGATCTTGGAAGATGTTACATGCAAGTATCAAGACTATTTTATTTACTCATCCAATAACAATATCCTTAGGAAAAGATTATTTTTATATATTTTCTTCCTTTATTTAATACATAAAATAATAGTTTTAAGGGTCTCTTTTCTGCAAAAATTGATAGTGGTTGAGTTCAATACACAGCAATTATTAAATTCATAAACTTGGTAACTAATAAGCTGAAGCAATTTGTTAATTTTATCACAGAAACCTATCACAACTTTAACTGTTATTTGTATACTTTACTATTTTCAATTTAGTTTTGGCATTACTATACTTATAGTGATGACTTAATGATTTACCCCATAGTAACAAACCAGTGTATGCTTTTATATTGTTTTAAAAATCTGAAATAATAAATACAAGGTAGGAAGACTAGGATTACACTCCAGAAATATTCATATTCTTGTCCTGAAGCAGAGAAAGAAATTTCTCCTACATACTTTCTAAAAGATATACTTCATATTGTCAGTTATTAATCTGATTGTTAAGTAAATATTGAAAATTACAGTCCTGTAAACAAGGTAAAACCTTAGAAAGCATGTAGTTCTAGGTTAGACTATGCAAAGAAAATGCTCCAAATGAGAACAATTTTTTTGTCCAAGACCAAAATATCTAGAGAGAATCAACATGCCCTAATGGTCTGATCTAAGAAAAAATAAAAACAGAACTGGTGAAACAACAAAATATTTGGATTTGCAACATTAAAATCAGGATTCAATTCTCCTTGAGTGATATAGCAGATAGCACAAGAGCCATATAAACCTCCTTAAAGAGCCACAGGTTGCCTGACCCCTGTTCTAGTTAATAATATCATTTCCACTTTTAAAATGATTTGAAGTATTTACTACATGGACAATTAAAGATATGTTAATAAAGTTTTGGTTTCTTCTTAATTGGCACATATTAGTATAATAAAGTGATTGTATTTTTGAATATACACCACTCTGATACATTAACTTTGGCATCCTTTATACACTCATTTGAAAAACTGTTTATTACATAAACTGTGGGTGTTTTATGACATTTGTGTTTCAGCTACTCAAGAAATTACTTCAAGACCTTTAAAATATTATGCAATGAAATAATTATAATAATAATTAAAATAAAGGTAGTAATAAGAAAATATTTCTTCAGGTTTTGCATATAATGGGCTGAGTTTTCATTAATTAGTGTAAAAACCCAGCCTGGATGTAGCTGTTACTATGATTTTATACTTACACTTCCAACTGTATTACATCATCATTTGAATGCTTTCACTCACTGACATTTAGACTCATTTAACCTTTCATGAAAGCAGGTCACTCAGACAAACATTCAAACTGTGTAAACTGCCAAATAAGGATGTGGAAAAAAAAAATAAACTTAAACTTTATGAAATAATTTCACACACAGTGTCATGAAATATAACAATCTACTTCCTTATATGTTCTCAATTCAAATACAAAAAAAGACAGAAGTGTAAAAGGTATACTTTATCAATCTTAACAGAAATTTAAAAATTCAAATTAATACAATGGGAGTGCATATTAATTGCAAAAAATACCAAAAGCTTCCAACTGTAAAAAATTGTAGGAAAACCAATTTTATAACAAGCTAATTTTAAACTATTTATTCTGAACAACAAAAGTTTGATATTTTCTACAAAAAAAAAAACAAGGATACTAAGAACATTATTTATTCAGCACTTAAACACTTTCATCTTAATTACATCTTATCAATGGTAGAATACACAATAACTTATTATTAACACATTATTTTAGCAAATATACAAGTAAGGTTCAAGAGATCCCTACAGGAAACATCAGACACACCATCACTGAGATTTTTCTTAACGAGTATCTAAAATTTGCATGTTAAGTATTTCACCCCTGCATACCGACTAATGTGCGATATATTAAAAATGGTTTAAAGTCTGGACACCTCTCAATCACAATAACTTATGGTGCACCATGCTAGATTATCCTCTCAAAATTAATGAAAAAAGTAGAAAATCTTAAGCGTTTGCTGCTTGTACTTAAATTAGTGTCTGACAAAAATATACAATTTGGTTCAATATTCATACATGTAAATACTAATAGATATGTAATAAATGGGTACCGAAGAAGTAAACTTTGCATTATTAGTAACACTTATACATTTTAAACTAACTATAGTATTATTGATTTTTGAATATGATTTCCAATATAAATTCCAAAATAATTTTAACAAATCCACCCACTTTGAAAAAACAAAGTGCAGTTATCTGACAATAATTACATACTGCACGCAAAGGATTAGAATATTACTTCTTAAAAACTGTACAAATTTTCTATAATTTTTAACAGGAAATAAAACATCAATAACACTGACCTAACTTATAAGGCTGCTAATTTTCATCAACACTTGACCTCAACTTGCTTCATAAAATTTTGTTCTCATACAACAACGTATCTTATTATTTAGCCTAAAGTAGAATATAATCAATACATAATGAATATTATTTAATGTAATGTACAATATGGTGCTTTTACTCTAACACAACATTACTTGAGCTATTAACTGTATGGTAGAGCTATTTCAACACAACCACATACATTAAACACATTACCTAATGCACAACTCTGGCACTCTTACACACCATGTTAAACTGCACATGAAAACTTAACTCAAACAAAAGTGCTTTAATTTGGAAATTAGTTTAAATAACTGTATAGTTACAGTAAAATGTTCTGCTTTTCACCACAAAAGACACTTAGCAAGTTTCACAAATGTATTGTTTCTGTCATCTCTACCAAACAGTTAAATGTCACATTTATCCATTTTTCTTTCCAGTGTTGATGCAAAAGTATTCTCTCTCACTAAATTCCTCACCGTATTAAATTACTTTTCTTTCAGATTCGTCTAAAAGTACTGTGGAATAAAAAACAATAAAAGACAAATAGTGAAATGTAATTTACTGGTTCTGTTATGGCTTTATCACTTAGACAATACATGTAAATTTTACTTTTATTTTAAGGTGCAAAAATAGAACAGTTTCAACTTTTTTATGGAAAGAGATATTCTAACGTAACATTTATATTAATTGTTTAATTGTAATTCTACTTTTTAATTAAGGAGTATTCTAGAAATTCCTAAACACAGCATCATCTATAAATATTTAAGTATTTTGAACAACTTTTCATAAGAGAAGTCAAAATATCACCTTGTACTGGATATTACACGTACAGAAACATGTATTTGTAGTTGTCCCTGATAACTGGTGATTTAAGGTACACATTTGTCTAATAGCATTCTTCAACATATGCATTATTATAAGTATTACTCTGCTTGTGTTACCACTTGAATGGACAACACTTAACATCAAACACTACAAGCAGTCAAGTCGCACACATTTATAAATGTTTTTAGTTAACTGCTTTCTCTCTTCAACAATACGGAAACAGAGCTAAATATTATACCTATGAGAGAAGTTTGATGTTTTCATTGTGTGTGTCTACTCATGTAAAAACAAAAACTTTTTAATACTTGTATTACATACTGTAACTCAATTAGGTCAGCAAATGAATAATTTAAAATCACTGTTGCAAAAACTTTTTATCTAATTAAGAATTTTTATAATCCTTTGCATGCATCTCAGTACAGAAAAACTCATGATTTTATACGTGTTGGTACACTGTATCACAGTTCAGCAGAAACTTAAAAATACATGTACCATGCATGATATATCTTAAAAAGTTCAGTTGTACACAAAATTTTCAAACTTTAATTTATTAAATATTGACATGATGTAAAAGCTTTAAATGTTTGATTCTCAAGAAATTTAAAAATGATCCATTTTACTTCATTAGCTTGTAAAATATAAATGTCACACAGTTAACTTTCTTTAAAGAAATGCAAAGAAAAAAAATTACATCCAGCAATGAATCTACTTTATATTTACTTCTATTATTATCATCACTCTGCTTACATAAACTTTACATTAATACCAATACAAAAATGCTATAGCTATTACTAAGCAATTTCCAAAGACCATTAAAATATTTCCATGTTATCTATATGTATATCTGAATGCCTCATTCAACAGAAACAATTATCTTTACCATTCCTGTACTGTGTAACCGATAGCATAAATAACAACATGATAAGCTTTATTGAAGTGGGGCATCCTTAATGAATTACATAATATATACATGTTTGTTTACTCTTCAGCTAATGATTGTTAATGAAAGAAGTATGTTGTACAACAGATTTCATGTACAATATAAAATTGAAAACATATAAACTTTAGACTAGATTACAAAATTAAACTGATTTGGATACGTTCGTTTTCGTTTTACACAAGCCATTCTTATACAGCTCCAAAAAATGCACTGGAAACTTTAAAACTATAGAACTTGACTTTCACACAGTTTTTCTATTTCAACACATATAACAGCCTTGCAGTGTTTTCCAAATCAGAATAAAAAGTTTGCAAACAATGGTAATCGGAGTTCTACTTTACATTCTGAAAACAGTTTTTAGGACATTCTCATTCATCTGATATGCTCTACAAAATTAATTAACTAAGAATCAAATATGAAATCACCTTATCTTTTCATTTACGAAAAGTTTCATTAAAAATAAATGAAATTGAAAAAAATCATTAATTTCAGTGTCTCCTGCTTAAAACTTGCTGGTATTATTGCCAATAAGCAAGAATTAAATAAAAATCAAGACAACTTTATATGTATAATAAAAACTGCAGTAATATTACCTGTCTTCTATTTATTGATAAAATCTTAAGAATGATTATTATTGCCAAGTTTGAGGTCTTTATGACTCCTATCTGCAGCAAAGTTTGTTATATAAATTGATGATATTTTATTGTGGGTAAATACACATCAAACTGAGGTCAGATATGTTTATGACATTTAAAAAAAAAGTTTAAAATGTATGAAAGAAGGAAGAGCAACTGTAGCACCATTTATTTAACAATATTAGCAAAAATCATGGAAAAAAATTTCAAACTTGGAGTCAATCTGCTTTAAGGTCTGTACAAGTAAACTAAATAGCATGTTTAGCATAAAGCTAAAAATAAAATTGTATGATGTATGAAAAATAAGACTCAAAGAGAAGCTTATGCAATCTATAACATGTTAATACTTGATTAATGAAATAGGTTTCCACCATGAAGAACGGACATTTGGTTAACTTGTACAATGTTTTCTCATATTTTTTATTGTTATTGAAATCTTTGCTAAAAATATTCTTTAATGTAAAAATTTCTCATAACAAGAATCATGTATATGATCATCACATAAGAATTTGAAAAAGCCACTTGAAAAGGACAGGAGAATATGTTTATATTTAGAAATTTTTACAGATTGTTTTGTATTCATTACATCTGTGATATGTGTCTAACCAAATAGTTTACAACACAATTTTGCAAGATAAGACAGCAAGTGTATTAAGTTTGAAACTTTTTCACATTAACAGATTTAAGAATATATTTAAAATGTATAGATGCAAAAGAACAGGGACAGCTCAATAACAAGTGTCCAACAAAAGCAATCAAAAGTTAATGCTATGATTCCTAGATTTTCCACCTTTCTTATTGACTAAAATACTCCAAGAATGTACACACTTGCACTTCTCAAATACCTACATAAAATCTCATGATTTTCACATCTACATACACATTCTCAAACAATTACACACACATGCATACACAGCCTATTTTGCGAACAGCATCGTCCTTACATTAATTTTTCATCATAGGTTATGTGAACTTTGAATTTAAAATGTTAAAATCAAGTACAAACCTAGTAATTTAAAAAAAAAAAATGTAATTAAAAAATTCACAACACTTAAGCTTCCTGAATGTTGAAGATTATACATAGATTAGGAACTAAAAATGAAAAAGCTAACACATGCACACACTGTTAACTTCTTTCTCAATCAATGCAAATTAATTAGCTGTAATTTAATTATCACTCATAAAATAAACACAAACAGCTGTAAAACATTTAATCAGTTAATACAATCATGTGCATGTGTATTCGTAATATTTTAAATGTTTGGAAGCACTGAAAATCCAACATACTAAACCAGCTTTATAAATATTTCTAAAACAAACCAAACATTAGCTTTATGAGGCTAGCTACCATATGATTACTTTATATAACAAACTAGTGAAATTTAACTCTAAAAGTAGATCATTCAAAAAACAACCATTTAAATCATATGACACACTACTTTTGTAAATGAAAAAAAAACCTAGATTTATATTCAAATCAATCTGAACATGTAAGATTACTTGAAATTTCTCGTACTTATATGCATTATATATGTATAAACACAGATTTTAACCTATCTAGGAAAATCCGATGAGTGTTGTATTGTGAGTTTGACACTAGCATTTGCAAAAACAGTAGCTGCAATTTCATATATCCCATATAAGGTTGGATAAACCTGATAAAGATTCAACTTTTTTGTACCTAATAAACTCATACCTATCTCCAGACAACTTAATATAATGTAATTCTTTCCTGATGGAAAGGGATCTTATGTTTAGACACGTAAAGATGATGTTATATAGAGGGAAGGAGAGCATAACTGACTACAAGTTAACTTCCAATCAACAAATCACTCCATGGTTTTACCTACATTTAGTACATATTCTACAAAACTCTCACATGAACAACTAGCTAGGGTATCAATTCACATGACATGATTTTAACATTGCATGACAGATCCATGTACAAAAAATGTATGCTACCAGTATTCTTTAAGGTTTGTTTAAAGGTTTCACCAGATACATTTTGTCACCACGAGGGCTGGTGTATATTGGAGCTCTCTTATAATGTTCTACAAGATCATCAAGAGATGTGAAAGTTCGTTGGCCAATACAATAAATTCCTTCTTCTACATGAACTCTGAAATGTTTATTCCTGTTGGGTGCTTTCAGTGACACTGAGAAGTTTCCAATCTATTTGAAAGAGAGAAAAAATTAGTCATTAATTGTTCTTGAAAGTTTTATTTTTTAAACTTCTTCAAATATTAAGGAGGGAATTATTTCACAAGTACATTCTCATTTAACCAAATAAACAACCAAGCTAAAAGTTCATTGTATTTTTGGGGCATCATTTCACAAACTAATTTGCTGCATACAATTAAGGAATTGGGTTAACTGACAATGAATTAAATCTCAAGTACCAGCAAGTAAACAGATTTAGAATTAATTGTAAATTCTTCTAAAAGTCATATTCAGTTCTTCTAGCATTGATACATTCTCTATGCTTCTAGAAACCTTTCTTATCAATGGGCACATGACTTTATGAAAGAACATGTTCCAGTCCTCACACTGAACATCATCAAGCCCTCTGACATCACAAGGTAGGTTATGCAGGAATTTTACAATTTGTTTTGGAAAGTTTTTTTTTTGTTTTTTATTGTGTAAATGGATGTGACAGAGAGTTGAGAGTTATGGATGCAAATCCATCAAAGGGAAGTCTGGGGCACTCCTTTAGAAATATTTTGAAGAGAAAACAAATGGAGACAAAATGACACAATGGTGGTTTCTGAGAAATAAATTACTATCAAAATTTGTTGGTGAAGCTCTATCCTGCTCCTTTTAAACACAAGTTTAAATTGAGAAAGAACTGTTATAAAAGCAAATTTTCAAAAATGGAGCAACTAGTACCTTTTTCTTGATTGAAGTCAATTTACATCTGATAAAGATATTCAGAAATAAAACCCTCAAATTAGGAAAAAATTATAGAGGAGAAAGACTGAGTTCAGGCATGAGCTCTTCCTCAACAAAAAAAATTATCATTTTTGTAATTATTTGAATTTAAGACAAGACCCCTTACTGGTCAAACCAATATGGATTCTTGTTCACAATCTTGTCAGTTTGATACCCAGCATTATCATGCCTAAGGATAAAGCATGGTCCAACTATACTAACCAAAAACTGTAAAACTGGGTCTATTATCACGTTAATATAGTTATTAATAATAAAATGCCCCTGAAAGTGCAGTAAGATTCGTATATCCATTCTTACTGATACTTCCTCACAATGTAAAATACATGTGTGTGTATGAAAGCTACATTTGGGAGGTGTTATTTTTACCATTACATACCTATTAAATATTATTACAATTTTCAAAGTATATAAACTTCATAATCTCATTATTATTATTTTTTTATTAATAAACAGAAAACATGTTGAACAAATGTATTTTACTGCAGTTTATTTTGCTGAAGTTTTCACCAAACAGCAGCAGTATGTTTTATAAGTATACTGTACAAAACTAAAAAACTTCAAGCAACCATTTAAATATTTGTTGCATGCTGTAGATGACATACGCATGATTTATACATGCAAGCTACATCAAAGAAATAGCAATTTTGCCCCACAGAATTATTCATGAATGAATTTTAGTTGATGTATTTAACCAAAGCTGGTTAATATTTGAATATATGAGTTCTAAATCTAATCACAAAACAATTACTTAGTTTTAGTTAAGAAATTCTGGATGACCAAGATAATTGATGTTTTCTTTTATGATGTATGTTGTAACAAAATGACAGGCAGAAACCTGATTCTTTCCATCAGTCAGACACATCAATAGTATATGCATTACATACTAGGATGATTCATTCTTTGATCACTGAAGGGTAAGATAAATACTAATATATATATAAAGAACTTGCATATATTTATGACATTATAGTGTTTGCATATTATGAATAGCTTTTAAAGGCTGGATGAAATTACTTGATGGGATAAGTGTGGTTCATAGACTCCAACTGAAAAATGCTTCTATATTCACAAATAGTTAACTCTATGTTCACAGATGGAGATCAAAGTGTACATTCCACAGAATTTTACAAAGTGACATTCAAAATAGCATTATGTGTTTAATGTCAGAGTCATTAACCATTCACTTTACCTTATATATTGCTGATTTAGGAACAGTTTGTGGTAAATAACAGATATATACAGGAACACTGAAAATAAACTAAGTATGCATTTTGGAAATTCTATTTTTATTCTTCACTTAAATATCACTTTTCACACCAGTCTGTCTGAGTCTGACTGATGTCATAAATTTACTCACACTTATAAGGAGTACAATGTACCCATACATTTTATAAAAATCTTGGCAAATTTCATATAGATACATGAGAATAAATTTGGAATTATAGTGAACATTCCTTCTCCAACTTGGAATGGTGACAGGTAGCAGCCCCATTAGTTTTGTTTTAGTATTCAAAGTTGATAACTTGCTAAGGGAGATTAACATGTTTATTAGACCAAAGACATTGCTTAATGGAACTTACTTTAATGTCCTTAAGGTTAGCTAGAAGGCGAGCTATATTATAATGGTTGTGGGACATCCTATTCTAATCCCTGATAAATTGTGTGTTCTAAATTTATATTTTAATGTTACATCATTTTTGGACAATTAACACTGTGAAAAACAAACAGGCTTACTAAATCATGCACCCAAGTATAAAACATTTCTAAATTTCTTGGTTTCTATGTATATATTTTATTTCTTACTGTGTAATTTTAACACAATTAACTAAAATATATAAAAACTTATTTGGTTAGGAAAGTGAAATGAAAAAAACATTAAAATCTTTAACCACAATTAATACACACAGACTGCTGTCATCTGAAGTAACTCCATCGTATCTTCATCCAAAGCTCTTGCTGGATGATTTATAGATTTGTTACTTTAGTTGGACTGATTCAAAGAGAAATAAAACAATAATGTTAAATGAAAGCAGGCATAAAATTTTGAGAAGTCTGAGGCTGTTTAGGATAAATACTGTAACTGCAACAATATTAATGATTTGAGAAAAAATATCTTATTTCATATTTTTTAAACTTTCAATACAGGAGCTTTTACTACAGATAGTGTTGGAGACAATAAAAATAACAGAATGTATAAAGGTCTACTGAACTTCATTTTCATTTTAGATGTGCTATACGTTATACAAATAAACTATGAAAATTACATTTGCTTATAGTAGTAAAATTACCTTTCTTCAGACAGACTCAATAAATGCTCCATAAATGCAGACAAATCTTTAGTGTAAATATTTTATTACCTAATGTTTTTCTTTTGCACAACAGACATCTTATAAAATCTTGCAAAATTTTTAGAAGATACACTTGCTAAATTTAGTTATAGTTTGTATGATTAAATGTTTGTTACAAGATTGTTCAAAACTGAGATAGTTAAAGGGCTCATTGATCAATTACACTGAAATAACTGATTATTCTCACGAATGATGACTAATCAACTCAGTTGACAATCTTGAATAAAAACAAAGAGTAATGAGAAATCATAACGTTAATATTTCAGTTGAATAGTTGAAATAATCTAAAACATTAATAATCAGAAATGTTAATTTCAATTATCTGATTTTGATTAATAGACTACATTAACTAATTTTCAGTAATCAATTATATCAACTGAACAAGTTTGAACAGAGTACTAACACTTACATTCGTTTCACTGTCTCGAATTAAGAAATCTCCATCTTGTCCATATTCACAGAGCATCTGATCACACTTACTCCTAGTGACATTACCAACATACCAGGGCTTAGCTAGCAAATCCTGCCTCAAGACAGGAACTGGAAGAGGACCTCTATTCTTGGCTTGCACAATAGGTGACCCTTCCACAGATGTTACATTCATGTTGGATATTTCAGTCCGAATACGACTTAAATCTACACCAACAGCTGCAGAACCACCAATGTCTCTATTAACAGAAGATGAAGAACCCACAGATTCTAGAGTTCCACAGCCTTGTCCCACTGTAATTACTTTTACATAATTTTTAGGAACCAATCCAACTTCCCCAGCTTGATTACGAGCCTTCCACCATCCTGGATCATTAGCTGGTCGATCAATTATCTCTAAATGTTCTCCTTTGTGAAATGACATTTCTTCTTCATTCTGTGCAGAATAAGGGTATAAAGCTAGGACCACATCCAAACAATCAGTTTCTTTTAAAGTTCCTGTGGCTGAACTTGCAGGAGTATAGTTATGACTAACATCATTCAGTTCATCAAGTTCCTCAAGAACATAGTTAGAAGGAAACCAGCCAACACAGCCTTCATATTCACCTTTCCACCATCCATCACTAGATTTCTCCATTACAATCACCCTTGTGCCCTTCACCAAGGAAATCTCATCAGCCTGTTGAGCTATATAATTGTATTTTGCTAAAGCTGTTGTTGTTATTACAGCTTTGTTTTTAGGAGATGTGTTATTAGGTGACGGAGAATTGATATCAATTTCTTTGGTAGTAATTGGTGAGGCAGATGGAGACATTTTTGAATCACCTCTCTTTTTCACTTTCCTACGAATACTATCAAATATTGAAGGTTTTTCTCGTTTCACAAAGTTTGATGGGACAAATCCAGATTGGTTTTTGGAATTTGATACTTTCCACCAATGTTTGCTATCATCTAGTAAAAGAAGCCTTTCACTTTTCTTGATGTCTAATTCCTGGCTAGCTTGGGCTTGATAGTCATATTTAGCAATGACATAAATATCCTCTCCACTTTTACCTTTAAAGAAAACAAGGAAAAATAATTACTTTATCACACTAGTTCATATACTGTTTAATAACTTTATTTTCTTTTTTATTATAGCAGGGTTCTAGTTATACCCAAAAATGCAGATTCCATTTGATTGAGAACTTGTTAGGATGTATAAGATATGATTGAATACACTGCAATATGCCCTATGAACAAGGCGAATACAAGTACTTTATAAACTAAACATCAAATACAAATGTTCACAATCAACTTGTACAAAATTTTGCTAATGGCAATATGACTATTTGGAATTTAGCACAAAGCTACACAAAGAACTAGTTGTGACCTGTCCACCACAGGTATCAAAACTGTTTCTAGTAATACGAGTTCAGAGTCATATCACTGTATCATTGGGGGGTGCCTTATGACAATAAACTGCTTTAAAATAAAGCAACATAATAGTACCACATGACTAAACCTTTCATGTAGGTGAAAGTATGCATGTCAACTTTTCATAGAGTTACATTTGGAATTCAATTAAACTACTTTATTTTCAATGTATCTAAATAAATGTAGCATTAGAATGTAAATAATAAATCAAAGTTTAGTATTATTTAAGTTCTAAGTCTTAATTTTATACAAAAATTGAAAAAAATTCTCAACATCCCCTAGTATGACAACTGTGGCACTTGTTGTCTTCCATCTTCTCAAAGTTTTTTACCACATCTCTGAGAAGGATTAAATTTAAATTCCTTATGATCTTTCATCATTCAGGTAAAGCATTATTTACATATCCTTCTATCTTATTTAATTACATGGCAAGAAAATAAGACTTTTGCCATGCACACCTGTCACATCCCATCTTTCACAACATTCCAATAGTTCTGTGGTATTTAGAACTATACTACTTAAAATCAATAGGAAACCAGTTTTCCTATAAAATGAAGCATTGCACTACATTGTAATCTGTACAGAGAATTGATTATTCTCCGTCATATTCCCACAGCAAACAGACTGATGAGCTTAGCTGTATTTTTAATGGCATTTATCATTGCACATTCAGAAAGCCAAAAAATTTTTATGATAGTTCTGAAACACTGTTTGCTTTATGCTTGATATTGTTTTGTGTTCTTTGGTAAATTCTTCCATCAAATAGAAAGTATTTAATAGAGTAGTGCAATTGGTATGAAAAAGTAGGGTTAAATTTCATCAACAGTCAAGGGCAAAAAATAAAATTATCTTTATTTCTTACTTTTCATGGATATTCTTAATTTATTGTTATAAAAATAACATAAAGAAATTGAAAAAAATTTAGGTTAAAGTAAAATAAATAACATTGGTAATTTTTATGAGATATCCTTGTGAAGTCCCTGTGTTATGTAATTCAACACTGTAAAGTGAGCTGCAGTTTACCAAATGATTTGTAATTCAAAAGGAGTAAACCAGTTTTCCCAAAGTTGGCAGTACTACTCTATAGGAGGCTGTGGGATTATCTAAGGGAACAACAAAGGTGGGCAAAACATTGGGCAACAGAAGTGTCAGTATGCACCTTGATGACTTGACATGGAATGACCCTATTTAAAAATACATTTAAGTTCTGTTGATGCTAATGATAAATATACCCTTATTATGATATAATTTCATTACAATTTAATCATTAAATTCTTTGTTTCAGAACAGAAATGGTAGAAGCAGAAAAACCAAAGAAGAAATACAGAAGTAGAGTTTGGAATGTCTGAAGTATGGATTTATACCAGCTCCAATGAATCAGCTGCTGCCAATGTGACTAATATGTGAAAAGATCTTTTGTTGTGAATCTATGAAGCCTTCCAAACTGATTTAACATTTGAAGGTGCATCCTGACAAGACAGACAAGAACTTTTTCAATCATTTCTTAACAAATTTCAAATGCGGCCAACACTGTTAATGATAGATTGTATGCATCATACAACATTTTGTTGCTGATTGCTAAGTCTGAAAAGCCAGATACAATTGGCTAAGAAATCATCTTACTAACAGTTAGTGAGGTTCTCAGCACTGTTTTAAATAAGTCACCACACAACACAATTACAACAATCCCTCTCAGCAATAATTCACTGCAAAGGCGCATAGATGAAATGGCTGGGAATGTGGAAGATGCATTGTGCAGCATACGTAGGACAACAGAATTTACATTGCAGCTAGATGAGTCACCTTTACCAGGCACTAAATCATTGCTTCTTACTTATGTGCACTTTATAGGAGATGAAAATTTGGCTCAAGAGTTATTTACAAGGTAACTATAACCAAATACGAAAGGAAAGTCAATATTTTGTGTTGTTGAGCAGTTCTTCAAAGAGAAGAAAATTCTGCATACTAATGTGCTTGTGCAGCTGATGGAGTACCATCAATGACTGATTGCTACCATGAGTGTGTTTCTTACTTGAAAACAGCAGTGCCTTTACCATTTAATGTGTCATTTATCACCAACAACTGGTTGCAAAAAAACCTTGATGAATGTCTGCATAAATCATTACACACAATCAGAACTGCAGTGAATAAAACTGAAGCCCACGCTCTGAATGATCAACTATTCCAGGAGTCCTGTGCCTAGAATGAAGATTTTGAACATTTGCTGTTTCATGCTGAAGTTTACTGGCTGTCAAAAAGACAACTGTGTGGAATACTTTTATGCTGTTGTAGAGTTTCTGAAGACAAATGCTATGAGTGAAGTGAAATAGATCAGACAAGAGCTTGCTTATTATTTATCAGAATTATTTGAAAAGTTCAATGAAATGAGGTCAATCACATTAAGGCCAAATCTATCATCTCTATGCTAATTTGTTTCTGCAACAATACATACATTGAAGAAATGGGAAGAAAACTTGCAAGAAGAATAAAAGAACATAAAGATAGTATAAGACTCATTAAAACAAAATTCAGCCACTGCAGAGCATGCCACATCAACTGAACACAGAATAAACTGGGAGAAAACTTAAATCATCAACACAAATTCTGGAAGACAAGAAAAATCAAAGAATCATTTTATATTAATACTATTAAACCTCCACTTTACAGAGATTCCAGACTAGAGGTGAGTAACTTTTGGCTGCCATGGGTGAATCTACAGAAAATCTCTCCTCCAGTCAGAAACAATGATAATCCAATCACAACACGTTCTCCATGATCCATAAGGATACTATGATAGGCCATCAGCACCTACAAACACACCGACTTGAAGACAAAAAAGCAGAAGATTTTCAAAATGTAGTCCTCTACACTTCTGCCTCAACAACAGGCAGTTGCTGTCCATTCTAGAAAGTTTCATCATGAATACTCTGCCAGAAAAAATCTATCAAATCTCCTTGTTGTATTCCAAACATCATATTAGGTGGAACATGGTTTTAGTGTGGTCGACTAACTTTTCTCCAAGCAAAGAATTTGACTCCAGATTATTGAACATGGTGATATGACTCCTCCTATGTGACTTTAAACCAGGCATTGTGAAACTGGTATCACTTCATCATGCCCATTCATTACATTGACATTTTTTCCTGGACAGTGAAGTAGTTGCTAAATGCAGTATCTAACACTCTTGGTAACTGACCATCTGACTCTGAAAAGCTGGTATCACTGAAATAAATTTGTCAATTTTGTTAAAGTAAACTAAGAAGTGGTAATTGTATTTTGAACAAATTTGCAATTAACTGTTACTATTTTGAATTTTATTGTATTTCCTTCCTTTGTGGGCCATGCAACCAATTATTTTGAATAATGCTTTTTTATAGGGTAGGGAGACACTTGAGATGAGTATATGGAACCAAGAGATAATGGTCTGAGAAAAGTTTGGGAACCACTGATGTAAACAGTTGTTAGACATGGTTCAAAGGAAATAAAACAATAAAATTTAAGTATTGATAGATGTATGCTACTACAAAATTTAAGATAATTAGGATAAACAATTACAGTTTACTGTTACAATTTGCAGTCTTTCCACAAAGAAAAGAAGGGAAATATTTAATTATTTTCTAATTCATTACAGAGTTTACAAGGTTGGTCAAATTAATTTACCTCATACAGAGTTAAAGAAAATTACAAATAAAGTATTGTTTTCCTGAAGAAAAAAAATTTGTATATATTTCGGAGGTTTTAGGGGTTATGTAAATGGTATTTGGAAATGTTCAGATGAAGAAGAGTATTTTAATGTTATCATAAAATTTACCATGCATTCATAAAAGGAAACAATATTCAGTGTAAATTAGAAATAAAGTTTTTCTTTGAAAATTAACATGCTCTTTTTCTACTTGCAGAAGGTAAAATATGTAGTGTGCATCATAATCTTTCATTAACACAGAAGTTTTTGATTTTTTTTAAAGTTTATTAAAATCTACTTAGAAAATTCTTGAAAATTAGTTTGGAACTGTTAAAAATATCAATGATACTCTTGAAAAAAACTGAGAGTCCAGGACCCTACTGAGTATCCTCTCCTGTGATCAGTGTCACATACTGTATTCACTTTGCTTATGAATTAAAACCAATTACAGAAATCTATAAACTGCAATACATGTATAATGATGGCGATTTCCAATACACTTTTTATGCAATTCTTAATTTTTCAAAATATGCAGAATAAATAGCTCTTACGATTTCTTAGTCATAAAACAGGTTTTGCTAGTAAATGTCTGATTATTTGTCTCCTATTTCTTATTTTTTTCAGGAGAGCTGTTCCACAAAGGCACTCCATTTGCATTATAGAATTATTACTGTCAACTGTAAACAAACATACAAGTAGCTGTAATGTAATGCAAATGTAAACAGTAATAATAGTTAAAAATAAAATCTCTGGGAATCTAAAACAAATGAGAAAGAAGTTTTTAAAGCAATATAATTCTATCCAACCTGTATTTTAACATATCTAACAGCACAAACAACAAGAAATTTCACAAATTTAGAGAAGCAGTCTGTAACAAATAAGGTTTAATAAATCACATTTCTCTGAACTATCTCACATTTGAAGTAAACACTGCAACACATTGATCTAAATATTTTCTCGAAACTCCAGATAAAATAAAGTTTAAAACCGTAAATCTGTAACTAATGAGCAACACACCTCAAGGAATCAAACATGTGGAGTTAACTTTATTTTGCATGGTGTTTCAGTAAAATATTTATCAAACTTTTAACTACTTTTCCTAATTGGATTTTAGATAACAGGAACTAAAACTCAGAAACAAGGCCAATTGCTGTCACAATTCATACACACTTGCATGCTTATGCGATATCAAATACACATGTATGTATTCAATGCTCAACTGATTTGAAATTTTTAAACCAGTTCACCTTCAAATTACAAAGGCCACCTGGATGAGTGCTTGAATAGCTTTCCAGACACAAATGTACATATAGTTTATGCATATTACATATATGTTCATCTTTTCTTGCATAACTGCACGTCCAAGTGGAAACAACGATTGGATACAAATGTCTTCTCATTTATGATAGTTATAAAGTTTTGTTGCATTAAAAATAAATTTAAATGATAATACAGTTTATTTATGAATAAGATGAAGAAAATTATCATTCTTATTGAAAACATTAGAAATAGTGCAGGAATTAAATATAAATTTTATCACATTAATCTGTATACAAAACATTCAGCTAATAATGAGAATTGTGGTAAAGGCAAATGTGAAAAACTTCAACATCTTACAGGTTAGAATGTCTGAATCATAAGAGCATGGTATTTAATAGTAATATTTATGGGATATCACACCATAGAAAGACTGCTAATGATTTCAATTATATTTTTCATTACTGGGCAAACAGAAGTTTCAAGTAAGAATAATGTACAGTATCACTCAACATAATCTAAAGTTTTAGTGTGGGTGTTAAAACCCCTGAAAGCTTTGCACTTGGAGATGAGAACAGACTAAAATGAACAAAGTGTGCTTTTACTTATTTTTTCACTGATTATAGATTTGATCATTTAATGTATGTAGATCAAGGTCAAATATGACTGCATATTCAACACATCACATTAAACATAGCATTGATTTTATTAGCTATTTGAAACGTGTAGCTGATCTCCAATAAGTAAGTTTCATTTCAAACTTCAAACTGTTAAAAAATACCTGGAAGAGGAGGTTTCTATTCATTAAACTAGTTTGTACCTTAATATCACTATGTATTTATTCTTTGATAAAAGAAATCTAATATTGCATACACAGTACTGAAGCTTAAATATTGGGTCTTTTCACCTGTCTTAAATGCAATACACAAATATGTATATTCAGATAAAAATACATTACTGAAATAATTTAAAAAAGAGGGAAATGTATGATGATTATTTCAGTCAGCTGACTTTCACCAATACCAATGAAGTCTTTGCAGAACTAGTGACTAAGTGATATAACTCATAGAAAACAAGAAATAATTTTATCTTTCACAGCTGTTCTTGCACACACAGAATTGAAAACAAAAAATTAAATCCATCCTTCACTTCTCAGGACATCATCAGTTCCCCTTTTAAACTTCTATAAAAGCCAGTCTCCAATGCTCCCAGTGGCAACTCATTTCACAAGTCAATCACCCTATTAGAAAAATAAAACTGTCTAAACTAGAAGCAAGTCTATTTTTCAAAATCTTAAGCTTGTGTCCTCTCATCCTGTAATCTTCAGACTATAACACAGAAGAAAAAATTGGGCATTTATCTTATCAATCCTGAAGACAATATTGTAAACTCAAACAAGATCACTTCTTACTATTCTTGGCTTGTGTAAAAGTGAAATAGCAGACCTTAAGTTCTTTCCCCAAGTTAATATTCCATCCCTGGAATCATCTTAGAAGACCTCCTCTGAACTATTAAATCAATATCATTTAAGAGATAGGAACCCAAAACTATAATTATAACAATTAGTGTCATGCATGGAGAAATAATTATGTCTTTTGATTTGTGATCAATACGTTTAAAATTACTCCTTATGATTCTGTTTACTGTCTACCTTGTAACAGAACACTGCTTCAATGGCTTTAATGCCTCATCCACCAGCATCCCCAAATAGTTTTCTCCAGTCATATTATGAAACTGTTTTCTATCTTTAAGTGTATGAACCAATTTATGACAACCCAGATACATTATTTTGCATTTACTTTAATCAAAGATAATTTGCAACATGTTTGTCCAACTTGCCAACTGTTCCAAATCATTCTGTAATACCTCAACATCTTCAATATAGCTAGAAATACCCAAGACTAATTTCATTAAAATACTTTTCTAACTTACTGACAATACTCTTATGATCATCAGAAATAGCTAAAGTAATGACTCTAAGGGCACACCACTGGTAACAAAAGTCTAGTTTGACTGGGCTCCATACTTTATAAATACAAGTAACAACCACTTGCTTTTTCCCATCCAATAATCCTACTATCCAACTGACTAGTCTTTACCAAACTCCTCATGATGTAACATAATTAGCCAATATTTTGTATAGAACCTTACCAAAAGTTTTCTTAAAATCTGTGTGCACAAAGTCTACATCCTTCCTCATACACCATCTTAAATAATGGATCACAGATTAATAACAGAAAATTTCCTTTTGGTGAATCTATGTTGGATTTCATTAATATCAAGTTTTGTTAACCTGAAGATGACTTACAAAGGCAGAGACGTTGCTCTCTTCTTATCAATAAAAGTGTTAATACCCATACCACCCATTGTGAGAAAAATATATAAAAAATTTCCTGAAATGATTTATGAAAAGATCAGTTTGTACAAGCTTTGCTAAATTTACAAACAAGTGTTCTTACTGATAATGAATATGAATCAATGTTTTCACCTCCATTATTCTCCAAACCAGACATGCTTTCCCACTTGAGAAGTATTTATATTTGAATTTTCACATTCTATAATGCCACACCTGCATTTATTTATTATCAATAAAAGCAAAATATTATGTTAATACAGTTTTTTATCTTATAATGACTAAGCTATAGATATTTGCAAGTTTTATTTGAGTTTATTTATCAAGTCTATTAGCAAATTCCTTTCGTGAAATGTTTGCCATATGAAAACATGTTTTAATATATGTAGTAAAAAGTTCTATTCCACGATCATTCACATTATTCCATCAATTAGACCAGGCAGTTTTATATTTAACTGTTGGATGGATATCTATACTTCAAATCAAATGAAGCTTAAGAGTTATTGTTTAGTACCACTGTAGACTGTGTGCAAGAATAAAAATACATACACGATCTTATGGTGTCTACAAATACACACATGGAATAATTTATTACACACAAAATGTTAAATGTAATAGAGCAGGAAACTATGGACATAAGTATTAAAATATATTAATATATATTCACTTTCACTTCAGAATCAGCAACACTTCCCAATGAGAGCAGATGAAAGCATGTCAAGATTATAACAACATAAATGTAAAAGACCTAACAACCTACAACATTGATAGAAGAAATGCCTGACATAGACATATTCCCACACATGGAATTCAGGTTAAAAATAATAATCATAGTGTTCAAAGATCAAATGTTACATTCTAATTGTTTGGGATTTTGAGCCTGTCACAATTAGACTTTTATACATAGTAAATATCAGAAAACTCCTTTTTTGTTCTACTACCTGTACAATTAATACACTGCTGATACATGTATATAGCATTATTTTTAACATTCAAAACTAAATCAGTGTTTGTGTGTGTGTAGGAAAATGAGTGAACATTTATAACTCGAAGACTTTTAACCATTTTGCAACAGGCTTGGTATAAGAGTTTGTCTACACATTTGCATTCATTAAGTATCTGAAATAATATTTTCTGATATAGCATGTCTATCTTCACAACATTTGGTAGACTAGGAAAGATTACAAGATTTTGTACACAAAAATCCAGATTTATTAATGAAATATTTCTACTAAAGATTTGTTTGTGAAAATAGCATGTTTTGTTACTAGTCTGAATGCAAAGTAATCCTTTCCTATTGGGTCAAGGTCAAAGGCCATGTATCTCATTATTTTATTTGAATTCAAAATTTCAAAGAACTACTATTTTATAAATTTATGTAAATAAGTTTGGAATCAATTTGTGTATTAAAATTCAAAGTTTGATTTTATGAGTCAATTTCTTAATTTAAAAGTCAATATTAACAGAACACACCAAAATGTAGATTTTGGTGAGTCACATGGTATGATGAATGCAGTATTAATTAAAATTAGACATTTGTGATGTCAAAATACATCTATAGTTTTGTACAGAATGTAAACTCAATCAATATTAACAAGCTAAAATATCAAATAAGAACTTTACCTTTTTATATTTTGCTGAAATATGATTTATGTACAGAATGAATCACAGTGGCCCCATAAAAAAACACTTATTTCAATATATGACATGTGAATAACAAATATGCAATACTTAAAATTTTTGGGATGAAAAATAATTTTTTTTAATCATAACATGAACTCACTTTGCACTCAGAGTAGTAATGAAACAAGCTCAATATTTTAAACATTTCTAGAAAAACATTTCATTACAAAATCAAAAGATTTGTAATATTTACTGAAAGTCTACCAAATTTTCTAAAGATACATAAGCTGTATCAAAAGTTATATTGCAAGTATTAAACGTGTGCAAACGTGTATCTCGAACCCATTACAAAAGAGTTAAGAAAAATATTCATCCAAAAAATCCCAAAGCTCCTAAACACATTTCAAATGTTTGTTTTCAGAAAAACTATTTTATTTTTTATATCATAACTATGCGTAGTCTGACACTTGACCAACCATGTAACCATCATAAAAAATTTACAAGTAAATGCAAGTTATGCTTTTTTCATGTTACAATGACAACATAACACGAAAATACAAATGCTTGGTCTAAGTAACCCAAGTCTCATAGTGATATATATTTAAACACACATTACCTTTCAGTCATGTCGAGCTAACATCACATAACTTGCATTAAGAGCAGTGCATACAATTACGACAGAAAGTGTTTGTACCCCTGTGTTCCGAGTGGTTTTGGCTCATAACTTAAAAAGTATGATGATTAGACTAATACATATATTATAAATATTATACTAACACACATCTACATAAATTTTTATGTAAATTAAATGACAAATAAACTGTTTATATACAAATAACCAAAAATAGGAGGAGCACAAGTGTTTGTACATTTCAGAATGTGTGAAAAAAACCGATATTCCCGTAAAAATTTTTAGTTTGGTGAATAAACTACATTATACCAATCCAGAACTGGACATTGGGTTCATAATTCTTGTAATTTAGCCAGCAAAAAATTACTTTGGGCAATTTAGCACCGTCTCCATCATAATTTGCTTGGTCATCATGGCAAACAGGAAACATCTGTCCAGTGATTTAAAAAACCAAATTATTGTAAAACACATGTCTTGTGTGTCTCTTTCCAGTATTGCTACACAACTTAATGTGCAGAAACCTACTGTTAAAAACATAATTGCCAAGTTTAAGCTTACAGGTTCAATTGCTAACCTCCCTCCTTCCGGATGCCCCACCAAAATTCCAGAAAGAACCAAGAGGAAGGTTCTCAGAAAAGTTAGTAGGATATCTCAATTAACACATAATGACATACAGAAACTGGGGTTAAAGTAAGCACCTCTAAAGTTATGAACACATTACACTCTTCTGGGTTTAAAGCATGCTGTCCTCGTAGAACTCCATATTTAAAGCCTGTTCATTTAGAAGCATGATTGAGGCATGCAAGAAAGCATGTGGATAAACTCTTTACCTGTTGGAAGAGTATTTTTTGGTCAAACGAGACTAAAATCGAGCTTTTTGGCCACAATAATGTTCCCTATATTTTCCATAAAAAGGGGTAATGAAATCTTCCAAAGAACACCGTCCCGACAGTTAAACACAGAAGTGGCTCGATCATACTATGGGGTTCCTTCAGCTCTTCTGATGTAGGCAGCTTTCACTGCATCAACATAATCATAAAATAAGAAGAGTACATTGATATATTAGGCACTTATATGAAGAATGATGCTTGGAACTTGCAGCTTGGGTGTCGTTATATCTTCTAGCACGACAATGACCCTAAGCACACATCAAAATATGTGCAATCCTGGTTGGAGAGGAAATGATCTGAAGTGGCCATTGCAGTCACCTGATCTCAACCCAATTGAAAAAATTTGGCATGAGTTTAAGACAAGGGTTTATCAGCATCATTCGAAAAATTTGCAAGAGTTTGAGGCCTTCTGCAAAGAAAAATGGAAGAAAATACCAGTCGAGTACTGTCAAACGATCATGTAGGGCTATGAGGAGGGACTGCACTAAGTAATTCACCTGAAAGGCTACATAACTGACCATTAAAATAGATGCACGAACACTTTCTGCCCTTCCTAAATTTGATTATTTGTTTATAAACAGTTTATTTGTTGTTCAATTGACATAATATATATAGATGTGTGTTACGATATTTATAATATATTATACTTCTATTAGCCTACTCATGATACTTTTTAAGTTATGAGCAAAAAACCACCCAGGAAGCAGGAGTATGAACACTTTCTGTCATAACTATAGGTGGGAAGACAGATGACCCAAACCCTGAGTGTGAACTTATCTTCAATGGTTCACTCTAAATTTAAAACCAGCCCACATCCACATAAGGGTAGAATGAGGTTTCAAATTGAAGGGATAACTGCATTTTTACTCCACTGAATAGTTAATCACCAATTGAAGGATATTACATGACTTACACTGCACCACCACCCTACTCTGAATTGTATGGTTATAGCCATCTCATGTTGAACTCACCCAGTAGGGTGCCTCCATGAGCAATCATTCCAGCAGTTTGAAACTGATAAGTGATAAGAAGTTCTGTACCCCACTAGAAAGAGGGAGCTGAGAATGTGCTGGAGAGCTTGAAGAAACGTCAACAACCAAGACAGTACAATGAGTGATTAAGAAACCATATTTTGAAAAGCAGACCACACCATTTTATTCAATCAAGGCATGGCAATAATAAGCAGTTATACTCTTCTGCTTTACCCATGAAGTCAATGGGTTGTTACAGTATGGGACTGGCCAATGTTAGAAGCAAATATTCTGAGGTTATTCACCTACAACTGACCTTGTGAAACATCCCATCTCAAAAATGAGAGTCCAAAGTGGTGGAATACAAAAGTGCTAGTCAACATGGTGTACAATGTGAATTCAGCAATAAATAATACATGGTTGGATACCATTCACCATGGAGTGAGATCAATGTATTGAAGGTATGAAGAATAGGCCTCTGAAAGAAATGAAATAATTAACAGACTATCCCATTATCAGAGTCACACCAAAGTCTAAAGTACAACCATGGGTGGAAAGTAAAGGAAACTCAGGAACCATTACTACAATACGATGTAAACAATGGGGGGTGAATGTGTTAGACTTGATACACAAGGCTGATTGTTGGATTTCCTTCAAAAGGCTAACAAAGATGAAAAGTGAGGTATCATTAAATTAGAGATAATGCATAACAAATTAATGTGAGAAGAAAATAAACAGAAATAAGTCAAGTGGATTAGACAACAAATTCAACTGGCAAGGATAAAAGGAGAAATATCTTTAGATGAAGAGGATTTCCATAGAAGATAGATGGGAACAGAAGCCATGGAATAAAGCTATGCAGTCAACAACAAAGAGTATAGTACATAGTAGTCCATCTGGAATGAGGCAGGAGTAAAGAAAATAGGCAAAAAGAAGGAATTATCCTTGTGATCCACTGATATTTTGGGAAGGAAGGAACAATCAGGATAAGAGAGAAGACAGATATGGGTGTAAAGTATGGATTTAATGTTGATGATGAATAAATCAGGCAAAGTGAAACAAAAGCATAAGGAAATAGATTTGAACATTGGTAAGTAAAGAAATGGAATGGAGGTTCACATTAATAATCAAGTCCAGAAAAACAGGTAGCTGATGAAGTCGACAAATCTGGAAGGAATGAATTAACATGGTAAGTATGGGTGATAGAAAATCACTGTAAGTTCTTACCTAAGAAAAACAAAAGGTATGGGACTAAGCAGTCTGATAACCCATAACTGAAGAGACTGAAGACCCTCAGTACAAAGGACATGCAAGAAATTTAGACATCAGCAACATTAGGAAATCTTCAAGCCTGGATTCACATGCAAAAAACATTCCATTTTCTCTGATACACTTCCATGGAGAAAGGGTCAATAGACTGAGCCAAATGAAAAGCTACACAACATGAAAAATCAAAGCACCTTGCCAAAGACTGGAAAAAGCCAGTCACTAAGTTTGAGGACATAAAGTGTAGGACGTAGAAATAGTGACTGTGAGTAATAAAAGATGTCAAGTAATAAAAGCATTACAGGAGGGAATAACTGTAATTAGAGTAAACAAGAAAACCTTTAACGAGATCTGGCAGGAGAATGTTTTTCCTGATGCCTGGTGCCAGGCTGTTATTTTACCTTTCTCTAAGCCAGGGAAAGATCCCAAGATTCCTTCAAACTACTGTCCAGTTGCTTTGACAAGCTGTCTCTGTAAGACCTTAGAAAGGATGGTTAATGCTCGTCTTATTTGGTTTCTTGAATCAAACAACTTCCTCTCACCTACCCAGTGTGGGTTCAGATGACAGACTCCACCATAGACCACCTAATTCGACTTGAAACGTCAATCAGAGATGCTGAGCTGGCTAGAAGGATCCAGCATGAATATAGCAAACTACACAATGAAGCAACAAGAGAAGAAGATAAACGTAAAGGAACTTGGGTGACCAATCCTGGCCACAGGCACCTATAACTTAGGCCAGAGAATTAAGTTGAATGATTGACTGATTTAGTGTTTTATGGCACAAAGCAGCTCGGCTATAGGCGCCAAACGTCCAGTAAAAAGGTAAAAACAAATTAAGTATAGTAAAATACAGAAAAGGGAATAAATGTGAAACAAAACATCATTGAAAAACAGAAAAAGCATAAAACCAATGTTGACACCTAGTTTACACTGTTAAGAGAGAAAGCAGAGTAAAAGAACTTGTAAAGTACTTTCTCTAGCAAAATGGTAATGATCATAACCTGCCAGGAAGACTAACAGGTAAGTTCAAGAACCACCAGCAGTCACCTGAAGTTGGCCTTTCCAGTCATGCTTCCGGGTTATGTATCATAGCAGCCATTATCAAAATGTAAAACAATAGAAGTTTTAAAAGACATGTAGCAAAATCGTAATAATGAGTAGCCAAATGTCTAGTAAAAAGGTAAAAGTTACACAAACAACACACTGGGGCAACAGTTCCAGATAAAAGAAAACTATGAGTTAAAAAATTGTGACCAATGCATTGTCAAATCAGAACAACTTCCTTCTTCCGAACTTTACAGAAGCTAGATGGCCAAAACCCAATATAGGGTTTTGTTTGAAAAATCTTGTTGTCGCGATGCTCACTCCAAGTGGACTGCCGGCTGGCACAGAGCCAAGCCTTGAATGCAGGACCATAGTCCATGTACGGAATAGGTACAGTGGTGATAGTGCCTGAGCAGATAGATTTAGCTGCTGTGTCAACAAGCTTGTTCCAGCAAATACCAACACGGCTTAGTGTCTAGAAAAACTAGACAGAAGTCATAGTTAATGATAAATGGGCCAGTCAGTTTTGAATATCAGCAAGAACAGGGTGTGAGCCAACGTGAAGCGATTCCAGGGCCAGTAGGGAACTAAGCAAGTCAGTATAAATAGTGCAGTTGGAGTACTGCTTAGCTTCAGTATAATCAAGGGCAAGAAATATAGCATACAGTTCAGTAGTGAACACAGAAGCTGTAGAGGGGATTCTGTGCACAACCACCGAACCACAGCAAACCATGGCAGAGTCATCTGAATTACCTGATTTGAAACCATCTGTATAAATTGGAACGGAATGATTATTTGAAAGATGTTTATTAAATGAAAGACAGTACTTCCAATCTGGAGTATGTCTTTTTCAGATAACTAAAAGAAAGGTCACATTTGGGGGCTGTAATAAGCCATAGTGGGATGGGCTGACTTGTGAATTCTCCAATGTTATCCAAGGACAGACCCAATTCATCCAATTGCACCTGGATGCAAAGGCCAAGAGGAACAACGGTAGATCCTCTGTTCTGAAAAAGTACGGCCCATTGAGGAAGGAAAACACATCCCCAGGTTGGATGCTTTGGTGAGGAATGAAGTTTCAAAGAATAGAGTAAAGATAGTTGCAAACAACGAAGGTGAAGAGAAGGTTCATAAGATTCAACATATAAGCTTTGAACTGGAGAGGCGTGGAATGCCCCAGTGCATCGTCTAAGTCCTCGGTGATGAATGGGGTCCTGTGCATCAGGAAAATCATTCTCCTGCCAGATCTGGTTAAAGACAATCAGAAGGACATCATGAAAAGCAGGAGATAGATAATGCAGCATGTTACAGTGTACATCATCAGATCCAACAGATGTACTGCCAGACCAATAAAGGGCCATTTTCAGTTCCACCAGTGTAAAGGGATGATTATAGTCAAAGAGACAGTCAGTTCGAAAGGAAAGAGGTGAACACTCCACCTAAGTCTTAATTTCCAAGAAGATGGAGGAACAAGCAGAAGTGCTAGATACCCGACAAAGGCTTTCACCTGGAGTATCAGTGATGCTTCAGACATTAGCTACCTGTTGGCCATCAGAGAATAAAATCGAAAAGGGTACAGAATTGTAGTGCCCACTGACCTTTCGAATCCTGTCCCACGTCACCTTGGAACTGGTGGAAAAAGATATGCTAGTTGTGAACTTAATGCAAGATTCCTTCTGGCTTTGACATCTTACCCACCTAGCATGTGCACAATTCGAAAGTGTGGGATATTTTCGAAAAGTATCCCAGGCCCATTTTTGAGCCTCCCGTGCTAAGTGACAAGCAGAATTCCACTATAGACGAAGATATCATGGAAAACGTGTTTAGGAATACACTGAGCAGTTGCTTGTATAATACAGCCAGTTACAACTGCCAAACAGTCGTCTACTGATGGCTAATTCATGATGACAGGATCAAGTTCCGCGAAAGCAGTGAAAGTAGATCAGTCTGCCTGACCACCTTCCACCAAGGCACGCGGGTAGGGTAGCATCAACCATGGCCAGTCTCTCTCAAAAGTATAGGAAAATTATCATTGCCTAGTGGATTACTGTCAACCCTCCATGAAAAATGGGAGAATAATGATTGGGAGCAAACTGAGAGATCAATAGCAGTAAAGGACTGACAAAGTACATGAAAATAAATGGAAGAACCAGTACTGAAAAGAGAAAAGTTGTGTTTACTGAGCATACACTCTACAGAGTAATTCCTCCCATCAGCATTCACCAGAGGGGATGTCCATTAAAGTCCCCCAGGAGTAGAAAGGGAGACAACAACTGTTCAATGAGAACATCAAGGTCTGATTGATCATATGTCTTTCCAGGAGACAAATAAAGAGAACAAACAGTGATGGTATGACCCAGGGAAACAAGGATGGCTACGGCCTCCAAGGGTATGTTGAATGATAAAGACAGGGTGGGCACATGCTGATCAACCAACAGTGCCACCCCTACATGTACTCGTCTATCACACAGCCTGTCATTTCTGTACAGAGAAAAGTGCTGAATGGTGACTGTATCAGCAGGTTTGAGAAATGTTTCTTGTAAGGAGAGACATACAGGATGGTGGGAGGCAATTAGTGTTTTGATATCATCCAGATTAGAACATAAACCTCGACCGTTCCATTAAATCAAGATGGCCAATTTTAATGATGCATAGGCAAAGTAGTTGGAGAACCCTTCTGTTTATGACATCTTTTTCCTTACTGTCCTTAGTCGGAGGAGGTCTATCAGCCTCCATGGATACTGCCCTGGATCGATAGGGCAGATCTTTGTTTTTGGAAGGGGATTCCAGTGACTGAGGATGCAAACGAATGATTGTTTTGCCTCTTGGGGTGGGAGAAAAAGATGTATCAGAAGAAATGCCTGTATCTGAAACTGAAGGGTGTGGATCTTGAGCTTTGTTGGAATGTATAGGAGGAACAGAGATGGGTGTGGAGGTCGATTCATCAACCATTTTAACCATGGAGGTCAAAAGGCTTTTCATTTGTTTTGAAAATGATTCTCTTGGAGGCACAGAAAGATCTGTCTGCACTCCCACTGTAGTTGTAAAATGAAGTGCAACAGCATATGTCCAAGATGGAGTGGTGGGCAGCAATTTCTGAGTCTCAGGATAACTAATGTTATGAGTTGTTATCAAATGCTGCACTTTTTCCTCCAACCATTTTGGGCAAGAACAAAAGTAGGAAGGGTGAAAACCATTGCAGTTGATGCAAAGTGGGTCCATATCACATTCATAGGCATCATGATCCTTGCCACCACAACGAGAACATGTCAGGAAACCACGACATGATGTTTTTGAGAGGCAAAACCTCTGACATTGGAAACATCGGAGAGGATTTAGAATGTATGGTCATTCCCTGCAAATTAGATAACCTGCCTTGATGTTGGAAGGTGCGCATGATGATGTAAATGTCAAAACGAGGATATCTGTTGGCAGTGTAACTCCATCTTTGCGAGTGGAGATGTGCCTCACTGCAGAAACTCCTTCAGTGGAGAGACCAGCAAAAATCTCTGACTCGGGGGCATTCTTCAAATCTCTCTCAACAATAGTTACTCGTGATGAATTCAAGATAGCATGAGGGGTAACCTCAATTGGTATATCCCCAACTGCCACTGAATTCAAGAGGAGTTCACTGTGTTGGGTTGTGGATGTTTCAACTAATATGTCTCCAGATCAAAGCTTCTTTACTGACTTTGGAGAGCCAGCAAGATCCTCTAGTCCCTTCTGAATAAAAAAGGAGACATTTGCCCTTAATGTTTTTCTGAAAGAGAATGTAATATAAGAAAATAAGGTGCGTGTGTTACAGATGTTAAAGATTGCTGCTCAGGGTCTTCAAGACGTGGTCGTTTACCTATTGACTGTTTTTTCACTATTTTATTTAAACTTTTTGTTGGAGGATCCATAGGAAAAGAAAAACTTTGGTACCCACTGACTCCACCCACCATGGAGCCCAACAAGGGGACACATTACAATGTCATGATTTCTTTTGCACTATACCCAAACACCAGCATCAGGCACAATGTCCACAACACCCATTGAGAACTTCCAACACTAGTACTTGGTTGACTCTAGCCCAAGTGGACTAGCCGACTAACCCAAGGGGGGCCACCCAAAGGCTGCTCATCTACAGATATTCAAGGCCAGGTGGTATGTTAGGGTTGAAACCCTCAACCACCAGGATCATCACCTCCCCTTCACGGGTTGCCAAGCATGGTAAACATATGAGTGGATATTTAGATCCCAGAGAAGGTAACCAAACAGAACAGAACCTTTATATGTTGGCCCAATATATGAGATTCAATGTATGAAAACAGAGACTGGCGATGGACATAAGCCATTCCATGGATAATTACTAGACTATGTTTGATAAAAAAGTGACCTATAGCCTGACAAATGTAGAGATGCCAACTATTTCAAATGACTGAGTGTAATAATTGTAGACAGAGTCCTTTCACAGTTTTAGTCCTTTTAGATTTGCCAGGAACAAGACAATCTGGTGAACAAGGCCTCTTTTTTTTCCATCTTGTGAACAATCGCATTAGTGTTTTTATGCTGCTTAGAAAACAAGAAATACCCATCGACGTAATTGACGAGTGGCTGACAAGTACTGATGATGTAACTATGGATTCCCCCATATACCCAGTATGAAGAAGCATCGAACTCAAACTGTTGGTAGACGTAAGAGATACAAATATTTTTTATTATTTCAAGTAAACATGATTATCATTTGGACTGTGTCTTTTATTTATTATCAAAATGTATTTGTATCTCACTAGAAATTTTCTTTTCACCCCTTTTAAGCCCTGGGGGAACAATTTATCACTTTATTGTATAGGCCTATATAATATATAATAATTTGGGAGTTGCAACAAGTCATAATATTTGTCTGCATCAGTGTATAGTCATAATGTATAAACCAAAATCATAATGATTATGCTCAAATCATAATGGTTGGCTTCTCTGCAAATGCAAGAAGCTCTAGAACATTGATATGTGAAGAGTATTTTGTCAACAAACCAATGACATGAAACCATCTGGTGATTGATCCACACATCCCAGACCTGAAGAGAGATGTCCTTAAAGAGATGTAAATCCAGCTAAAGAGAAGCAAACCAAATAAAACCTTGGCAGGGGTAAAGTTTAGAGAGAGAAATCTAAGGAATTCCCTCTCCAATGGAGATGTTAAGGAACGTTGTAGTTCCTCTTTGTCTCCGATAATAAAAGTTCATTTATCTGTGTTTATTTAAGTGGAAAATTTCCTGTATTTTGATTTCGCTTGTTTGAGACAATGAATTGAGGTGGAGCAGTGTGAAAAAGATGAGTGAAAAAGCATAGCAAGACAAAGGCAGAAGAAAAGAAGTGGACAGGTCTGTTGCCCTCCAACCGAAAAGAATCAAGTCACACACCAACTCCAGATCAATCAGTGGAACATCCCGTCATCTGGGCCATGGTGTGGCTGGGATCTATAAATCGAAGTGCCTCAGAATTTGTTGCAAAAGTAAACAGGAATGCCCCAGAAAACCCACTTTCACAGGACAGACACCAAATGTCCTACCTGTCTTGTGCCTGGAACTGAAAAAAACAACAAAAAAAAACACCATATATAAACAAACATATATGCACCTTATTTAAAACTGTTTTACTGAGTGGTTTGTGACTGTTGAAATATGTTGAATGGTGAGATGTATTTTGTAGGAGCACTGGCTAATTCGTATAATGATGCAGTTAGTTTGTTTCTATGTTCTGTTTTTAAGTAATATTTGTATGCTATTTCGGTTAGCCTATTCCTAAGGGTTGATAGACTGCTGATTTTGTGTACATAGTTGACAGGTGTGTATGTTGGTAGTCGGTTTTATTTTGTTGCATTTGAAACTTCTGTAGTGTGTTGTTAGACATGTATGCGACTTGACACCCATATTCTTTTAACAGGTGGATGTATGTAAGCTTTGTATACTTAAATGATGGTTTCAGGTGAGAAATTTGAGTGCTTGCTAGTTATGGTCAACAAAAGCAAAATGCATTTTTGGATGGATAAATGTGTACTGTTGACATGGTTTTACCATGAAGAGAACAAAGTTGTACCTATGTTTACATGTGAATCTTATCCAACCACCACAAGAGATCATCTATAAAGGAAAGAGGAATTATAATTGGAGCATCCAAGGTTCCATTGAATGTACAGTCAACTGAAAGGAGTGCATATATGCATGAAGGGGGATTAGGGGCATCACAGAAGACCATGTCTCCATGTGCAACAAAAACTCATGTATAGAAAGCGAGGAAGCATACAGGGTATGTCACATGGACAATTCCATCAAACTGAAATGGAAAGGAGAAGGTTGGGACTGACTGAGACTTGTGTTGATAAAACACCTAATATTGTACGAGACACTGGGAAAGACATTTAAAATCTGATTAACCAGCTTACTTAAGCAGCTTCAAGTAGCAGTTGACAAGTATGACAGGCTGACTCCGGTTTGGAAGGGGCCAGAAATAGCCAGTCATCCATGTAAAAATGGAAACGCAGTCCCAAGAGTATTAAGATGAACAACAAAAGCTCTTACCACTCAACAAATACATAAGGAGTTGAAGCCAGCCTGAATATCATGGCACAAAATTGGTACACAACTCCTTGGTAGATGAATCAAAGATAAGGATGAGATCATGAAAGGATTGGAACATGCATGCAAGTGAAGGAGTTGATCATACTGGTCATTCATATGCCCAAAGAAAATGTTCACTGAAGAATGAGGTAGGACTCCATAGTGAAATATGAAGTGAACAAAATGACCAAGACAGGACAAATCAATGACAGGCCTCCAATCCTCCAATCCAAACCTTGTGAGAAAAGAAAGGTACTATAACAGAACAAAGGAGTTCACCTATAAATGAT
The DNA here is from genome assembly GCA_011833715.1 of Carcinoscorpius rotundicauda. Lineage (NCBI taxonomy): Eukaryota > Metazoa > Arthropoda > Merostomata > Xiphosura > Limulidae > Carcinoscorpius > Carcinoscorpius rotundicauda. The sequence goes on from CM022395.1 coordinate 59,788,133, forward strand.
ATAGGATACTTTTCATGAATGTCCAAATTATGTTGATGTCAATACAATTGCAGACAGTGAAAAATGTTTAATCAAATTTTCTTCTCATATTTCTATATGCATTTGTACAAGTTATAGGCATAGGCTTACTGGTCAATGATAAGAATAAAAAAAATATGGCTAATACACACATACAGCTTGCAGAAGATATGTTAACACATTATAACAATGTTAAACAAATGTTTTTGACAGTCAGAATTGGGAATTATCTAGTTGGGACTTAAGTCCAACTATATTTATTGCATCACTTGAGATAACAAGTTCAAACCTAACCAAAGCACATTGTTACATATTTCAATCCCTTACAATGTGGAAGTCTCGTATCTGATAGCCACTTCATTTGAGTAAATGATGTATTATGCCATATGGGTACATGTTTGGCTATATAAATGGCTTGGTTTTGTGCTTATCTGTTGTCACATACACAAAAACCATAGTATGTTTCACAACTGGAATACAGAAACCTACTAAAACAATACCATTTTAAACTTTATTGTTAACTTCTAATATAGAAATGCTTCAGATCAATCAAATTAAATTTTGCTTTTTCTTCAGATTTTATTAAAGAAGATTTAACCAATACTCATCTTAAAGAGTTAATAGATGAAAACAAGATGACCACATTAATTCTGAGATTGTTTTCAAATAATAATAATTAGGGAATTTAAATAATGTAAGGCTCTTAGGCAAAATATTTCCACAAAGATTTTGAAACAGATTCAAGGATTGGATACGTAAACCACTTACTAATTTTTTTTACACCATTTAATACTTAGCAGATGCCAGAGAACTGGAACTTGGCTAATGTAACTCCTCTTTTAAAGAAAGATAATAAAAAATTGTTTCAGTAACTCTATGCCTATTAGTCTTATGTAACTTGTGGGAAAAATTTGGGAAATTCTGATATAAGCTGCATTATACAGCTATTTAGCAAATTCAGAATTTTATTGGATAATCAACATGGTTTCACTAAAGAAAAATTTTGCTTTACACATTTTCTGACTTTTAGAAATGGCTACTGCATACATTTATGAGGGTAAAAATGTAGATTTGGTGTATTTGGATTTTAAGAAAGCATTTAACAAGGTGCCACATAAAAGGCTAACAAAAACAAGAGAGAATCCTCAACAGTTGCAGCACATAAAATTACATTAGATAGGATTAGAGTAAATTAACATGAGACCTTGGGCATGGTCAATACATCAGTCAAAAGGGTCTGACCCCCTAAGGCCAAAACTAATTGGATCTCTAATCAGCCAATCGATGATAGAGCTATCAGCATAAAGTTTGTAGCTGAAAAAATCACACTGGGAACCATTCCACGAACTACTCAGCTACAACTAAAAATTTTTTATTGGCATGGAGAACAAGTTAGGTTGTTGGATAGAAGAGTGGCTGCATGGAAAAAGCAGAGGGATGTTATAAACAGAGTTCAGTCAAACTGAACTAATGCTACAACTAGGGCACCTCAGGGCTCAATTTTAGGAAGTTTTCTTTTTATTTACATCAGTGAAAGATAAGAGAAAGGTTGATAAAGTACTTAAAACTACTGCTAATATTAAAAAGCTACTGCTTTACACAAGGATTTGGATCATTTAATAAGTTGAGCAAATAAATAATGGATATATTTTAAGTATAATAAATGTGAGAATGTATGCGAGTTATCATAATTTAGATACAAATAACCTTTATGTTATGAAGAAAAGGAATCTTGGTATAGTCATTGATCAGTCTCTTAAACCATCCAAGAAGTGTGCTGTTGCTAGTGTTAGAGCAAATAGCATTTTAGGTTTTATCTACAGAAATACAAAATACAATTCTAAAGTAGTTAAAATTTCATTGTATAAGTCAATGATTTGGCCACCTTTGGAGTACTGTGTTCAGTTTCAGGCTCTTTACTCTAAGAACATTGAATTCTTGGAAAAAGTCTAGAGGAGGGCTACTAGAATGGAGCCCGAGATGGAGATATTATCATTAAAGTAGAGATTAAGATCTCTGAAACAATTTTCTGTTGGAAGAGTTAGAGAGGACCTGATTCAGGTGTTTGAGCTTGTTAAGGGAACTGATAGTGCTGATGCATCATATTTTTTTTTATACTTAATGGTGAGTACAATAACACTAGGGCACATATTCTGGTAGGAGAGAAGTAATCTCAAGCTAAGACAGTTAACAGGGTAGTTAACTTTTAAAATGGTTTGCCTTCAAATGTTGTGAAGGTAATAAATTTAAGTTTAAGGAAAGATAGATCACTATATGAATTATAAGAGCTGGCTTTGTGGTTTACTTACTCTTTCATTTAATATTTTGTTTAGTTTGAGGATAGGACAGCTTAGATGAATTAGTAACGTCCCTTGATGTCCACTAAAAATTAAGTTAAAAATTTATGCAGAGACTCTTTAATCCCAGAGAGTATAAATCTTGATTTCAAGTGTTGGAGAGGAAGGGGGTGTCAAGATTGGGCCTGTGACAAATATGAAAGTGTGCACTCAGCCATAGATGCTACAGCATACACTACCCTTTTCTCATCCTTACACCTACATTACTAAACTCTATGATCTAGTGTGTGCCAGAATACACTGTATCACACAACCTACATGCAAGACAATGTCAAAATGCACTTCTGACAGATACTGTTTCTCTATGCTTTTATGTTATCTAAGGTTGTCAAATTAGTTGCTGATTCACATACTTAAAACCTCTTTGATATATTGTGCTCAATGCTGTAGAAAATGGGTGCAGCTGCTTAATCCTAACTAAAGAAGACACATTTGTCCCTGTTAATACAAGAGCAGCGGCAAACAAATTACCAACCATAATTCAGCAACAAAAACATTTTTGCGAAAACAAACACCCAGATGTCAACCGCACAGACAGACTGTGCACTCAGAAATCCTGAAAATATATTTATCACATTATTTTGACAAGCTTAATTACATTTTCAAAAGATAGATATTGCTAATGAAAATGTAGTGCAATGTTTACAAATTAAAAATTTGAAATTGTGACTTAATAGTTTTCTTCAAAGTGTGGGCCTAGAGACATGATGCTATTGTATATCCACCACTTGGAATTATAGAGTAAAAGCCTTTGGTTTATTTATGCTACATTCTAAAATCAACAGGATGGGAGTATACCAGTTTGAAACTGTAAAATACAGACTAGACTTTAGCCAGGACAATTATTTTTTCAATAGGATGCTAGGACTTATTAAATGAGCTGCTGTCAGCTCACTGGTAATCCAAAAAATTAGCAATTTATAAGAGTTGAAAAGAGGAATCATTAATTTCCTGAAAAATAAGTAATGAATTTAGGTTTTTGCTTGTTCTTATGGATGAGCTGAGGCAACCTTGAAAAACTCATTGCTCCCTTGTTTCTGTAAACAAAATACAAAATGAAAATCAAACTAAGTGCATTAAGTCTTTGAACTTTTCACATGAACACCACCAAATAATGAATCAAGGCAATATTATTTTGTATGATAACTGCCATAGGCATTCTAATTGTTGTCTATAACAAATGTGCAAAATTTTTCATAATCGTTATTACAATTAGCTTTCATTGGTAATTTACAAGTACTTAATTAACGCTAACATGCAGTACAAAAGCAATATGACAATATAATGATAAGTAACGTCAAAATTAAGTAAATTTACTTTGTAAGTTACTCTTTCAGAAGTGCAAGTTAATTAAAATAAAGGGTTTCCTGTACACATGTACATCATACCAATTTTCTATTACACATACCACATCTATTACAGTACTAATAACTTGAGTGAGAAATTAAATTTAAGACCAAATTAACAGTTTGAATTAACCACCCTGTCCAGAGCCAGATACGAGTCTCTGTGTCAATAAGATTCAGAGACGAGTGCTAGACCTATCGACAACTTACCCATTTTCGGATTGGACATGGTCGCTACTGGACCGAATAACTTTTCACTAAATTTTATTATACAATTAAGTTAGCTGATAAAAAGGTCTTAAAACCTTCCAGTCAAAAATATCCCTAAGAATCTACATATCAAGATATTACATGAAACCACCAAAAGTTTAAATCTTTATGTAGTAAGCCTAACATGTCTCACTTTTCATCAAACAGTAACTTAAACTGTAGCATTTTTACCTCTCGTTTCAAACGAGATTTAAGAAAAAAAGGAAAGAGAGGCATGATCACCTGTTTCTGTTCTTTATTCGTAAAAAAGAAAACATAATAAGTCATTTTAAAATAAATTGATTATTTAATAACATATATTATCAAAAACAAACGTTTGAAACTTAAATTTCATTAATTTCACACAAAAAACTGTTAAAAATAAGCAACAAAACCTTCATCACGGCACATTTCTAAACTATTTTAAAATGTATTTGTTTTTACTCAAAGCACAGGCCTGGCATGGCCAGGTGGCTGAGGCACTCGACTCGTGATCTGAGGGTCGTGGGTTTAAATTCCCGTCACACCAAACATGCTCGCTCCTTCAGCCGTGGGGGCGTCATAAGTTATGATCAATCCCCTATTCGTTGGTTAAAGAGTAGCCTAAGAGTTGGCGGTGGGAGATGGTGACTAGCTGTCTTCCCTTTAGTCGTACACTACAAATTAAGGACGGCTAGCGCAGATGGCCCTCGTGTAGCTTTGCGCAAAATTCAAAACAAACCAACATTTAAAGCACAATTCTATACAACAGGCTACCTGCATTTGCCAATCAGACTTCCAACTGGACCACTAGTGGCATAAAAATTGGCTCTAAATATTTTGGTTTACTAAATATGTAAGTCATCACTGGGGGCTAAAAACATCTTCTTGTTCTTCTGGGTATGTTGACATTAAGATACAAGCAAAATAATTTTGTAGAATAGCTAGATACATCTCTAAGAAGTGCAGTAAGTCTGAGTTGGCAGTAATATCTACAGACCAAGGAGGAAAATCCATAAAACTCGAGGTTGTAATCGATGAGACGATTGAAAAGAGAAGTAGTTTGAACAAAGAAACAAAATGTTGGCACACTCCAGAGAAATGGGATATAAAGTAGTATCTTACTTACAGTGGTTAAGACAATTAAAGAATTAAATAATATAATTTTAGGTAGATGGTGAACCATACTGGTCTATCATTGTACAGTAAAGGGGACTTTCGAAGCCAACTTGGTAAAGTAGATGAAGGAGTATATGTCCTGGTTCCAAATTTACAGTGGCATAAATGTAAGCTCTCACACTAAGTGTGACCCTGCCTCGACTCTTCAGACAAATTGGTTTACATTTTTGATCAATAATAGCTAGTTTTCCAGCAACATAACTTTTGTGTTTGCACCGACCCAATCTTGCTACGATCAATCACTATAAGTAGAGAAGAAATGGCCAATGCTCCTTGCATACTGGGTCTCCAGATTTCTGCAGCTCTGGCTGAGAAAAATGAATTAGCTGGTTTGTTTACCACCTAGAATTTTCAGTTTAGTTTGAGAGTGTCTTCATTTAAAGAAATGAATTATTCTAGTGGTGCCTTAGCAACTAACAACGAGGCTGTCTACGTGGACTGCATTGCTCATAACTTAAATTTAGTATTGAATGCCGCTTGCAGGGCACATTGCTAGAATTAGGAGATTTTGTGATAGTTTGCACCAACTTTACTTATTTTTCCAAAAATTAGAGCTTCTTACAAAAATAACATATTTTACGAAATCAAAATTAAAAATCGGGTGTCCACACACTATACATTCAGACAAAACTCCCCTCCCCTTGCGTGCACTTTCCTTTTTGGTGACGTAATGAAAATACAAAGTAGAATCAAAGAACAGTTTGAAAGTCAGACGAGCACTCAGGAACAATTAGACTGAAAATATATGAATACCTTTGAGTTCATAATTAAGGTTATGACCCAGTCCAAATTCTTAGATACTCTATTATATGCAAACATATGATACATTTTTTACCAGCAGTAGTAAAGAAACTTGAAAAAAAAATGTTTTCTTGCTTAGTAGGTTTAAGCATAAAATCATGGTGAATAGATTCGATGAAATTGCATTATTTTAGTTTCTTTTTTCTCTTTATTAGGTAATGTCTATTATACCTTGAAAGATATTGTAGTGATATATAGCATTCAGGTTTAAAGGATTTGTAGCTATAATGTCATTTGCCATTACTCTCCTGAAGAATAATAGTCGGCTATTTGAAAGTGCTCGAGTTTGGGTCTTGTTTTGAAAATATTACAATTTTTCTAAGTGATCATGAGTGCTAACTACTTAATCTAAATTTATAATGTCATTTGCTGTTGATATTACCTGAATATAACAGCTAGTCGATACCTTAATTGAACAAACGTCACAAAGTGAAGCCGCTGACTGGACAGAAAAAACTCTATTTTTCCGTTGAATTCAGGTATACTCAATTCAATTAGGATTTCATTATGAACAATATGAAACAGATTCAACGTGAGAAATGGAAAGCTAACGATCTATTCATTAATCCAGTGAAGGCAAACCTCAATTTGTTGTTGTTTAATTTGTGTGTGTATGTCTGAATATAAATTATTTTCACTATCAGTCAAGCATATCCAATATTTTTTTTATTTCTAATGCAACTTAAAAGTCAATCAAGTTATCAAACAAAGATTACTCCTTTTATTTCAGAATCGAATGTGGTGTTAAGTAATCTATTTTATATTTGTCAGAAAAAACAGTTCACTTGAAAACCCCACAACTTTAAACATCGTATCGATACTATTTCATGGACTTTTTCCCAGTTCCTAGAATATAGAATACTAAGTACAGCAACCAAGACTTTAGAAAACACTTTAGGGAAACTAAAGCTACCACATCTTCATCACCTAATACGAAGTTGTTTTATATTTGGGCTTTTCTACAAAGTTATTGACATTCATAACTGCAATGAAAATCCAAATACAACACACTAATGGTTGCAAAATTAAATATGTGACTGATCTTTTGTTTTTGAAACATAACACTATTGTACCTATTGGTTTGGAGGTTGCAACCACGTACAATGTTCATATTAATTTTTGAATCTAGTGCAGAAATATTCTTTTCAAAGTTTAAATTGATCAAAAACTGTATTACTAAGTTTTATGACGTAAAATATATTAATAAAACTATTAACTTTAAACAAATTTTGTAAATTAGCTTAGCAGTAAGTGTCCTGATGCAAGAAAGAACATTGTAGTTCAGTCTTAGGGCAAAAACTCCTTGACACAAGCTCCTTAGTGGTTAAACAGTTGAGATATATCTCATTGAGAACATTTCCAAGCAAAAGGTAAGATTATTACTTTATATATTTTGATTGCTTTGAGAAAGGTGAAAAACGTTTGATTTCATTTCAAGGAGAATCTGGTACGATTAAGAGGAACAAGAATAATTTTGTTTAAATAGTTATAATTCATTTTGGTTAAAAGTTGAAACTTTTTTTCAAAATAAATTGAAAATTGTTTTTAATGAGTGGCAGATGGGGAGCTTGAACTGTAAAAAACAACAACGAATAAATAGAGAAAAATATACATAATAATAAAACCAAATGTCTAAGAAGTTTACCGGTGCTTAATTTTAAGGAGAAAAAGCCACTTAATAATAAGCACTTCGTGTACATTTAGAAAAATCTTTAGACACTTTGCCTTTACTCATTATGTGTCCAAAACACCCTAAATGTCTTTCAACGAAAGAAAATTTCTCTAGCTTCAGTGTCAGACCTGATCATCACACATGATGAAATAACATATCTATAGACTTTTATCTTCAACCTAAGATGTGTCTCCAAAAATCAAAATATATTTGATGGATATAAGACACTGTTTCTATTGCAAATTATGTAATGCCAGTTCCGTCTATCACTTGCTCGTAAGATATTGTCAAATGTAAACTTTATATGAAACTCACTGAACACTTAAAATTGTTTTATTTTTTCATTTATCTCAACCTACCAGAAGTGGAAGTGAGTTAATTCAGTGAGATGCTTTTTTCACACTAATGACGCCACTTTCCACGTATATCAGCAAAAATTCTTTGACATGGGTTTCAACATCTACCATTTTGAAGCCCATATAAGACCACAACACAGTTAAGCACATCTTCGATTAAGATGATTACTGTTGGTAATGACCAGGGATTTTCAGAAAGCTGGGTGAGTCTGTACCTCAGAACAATATCTATTTTAAATTAGCGGCATCCATTATACTATAAGAAAGTGTACATACAGTTGCTTTATATGCAATATACATTTCTGGTGCCTGTGTAATACTCAGTGATTTTTCTCTTCCCTGTAGGCAGTGTACTTCAACATATACATAAGCAAGTAATATCGATAACATTTCTCCTCCATGTTGCTCTAGTCACTCTCGTCACCACTTATCGCCCGTTATTACCAAGCATAACCAGAATATACTCTTCTCTTTGAGAAATAACTGTCCAAATATACATGGTATATACGTGGGTATCTAATGGAGCAAAACGAAATTTATCTTGAAGAGACAAAGATATAGTCATTTACATAGTCACTCTCCGTATATTCATGTTGTTTGACATTTTGTGTCTTCGTGTAAAAACTGTAGCTCATCTTGTGCAAAGTCTATGCAAGAAAACATCTTCAGGGTATCTAAACCTACAATATCAGTACTTAAAATAAAAATTGTGATAAAAACATTCACATTCCTAGTGATGGGCTTTAACAACTTCTTGGCCAGATGGTTAAAGCACTCGATTCGTAATCCGAGGGTCCCAGGTTCGAATCCCCGTAACACCAAAAATGTTCGTCCTATTAGCCGTGGGGGCTAAAATCTACAATCAATCCCATTGTTCGTTGGTAAAAGAGTTGTTTAAGAGTTGGCGGTGGGTGGTGATAACTAGCTGCTTTCCTTCTATCCTTACACTACTAAATTAGGGACAGCTAGCACAGATAGCCCTCGTGTAGCTCTGCGCGAAACTCAAACCAATTAAGAACTTCTCAGTTCATTGCAATTTTGTCACAGTTGCAAGGAAAAAATCTATGTCTGTTAATCACAGAGGTGGTGTCACTACCAATGACCTATGCATGACTAGATGAATAAGAGTTCTAGTCATTCTTGTGACAACTAAACCCTTTTGTTGCATTTTTTTCACAAACAACTCAGATTCAGTTATTTAGATATCAAACTAATCCCTATACCTAAAGAAACAGACAGGTGGCTTTACTATCCCATACCAGTGATAAAATACAATCGATGGTTGAGACCATTTAGAGCTATAGTCTCACTTGAGCACATTTAACCAGTTAACCTGGCGTAATAAAAACTTGCAATATGAGAATTTACTTAATATAAACAAAGCTGCCCCTATTCTCAGTAAACCTGTCGTACAAAACATACACTGAATAAACAAGGCACTCATGTTTAGTAGCTACCATTTTATCATAGTAACATGAAATAAGAAATAAACTGAGTTTGAAATGTAATTATGGCTATTCATTTATAAATTATTAATGTATTACATTTATACTAATGTTGCACTAAATACAAAGATTGATCTTCCATCTTAGTTTCTGTTTCAACTCCCACATATTTTATTCCAAACATGCATCTTTTTTGCTTTTTTACTTTGTAAATTACACCTTAATTTCATTTTCGTTTTTTTTCTCTTTACTGTAATACGTAGCACTTCCTTGTTTAGTGAAAGGTGGTAACATTGGCAGTTTCAATGTAATAGTAGTTGGTTGTTGCTTCTAAACTCTTCAAGTTAGCTTCTGGTACTTCTCCATCACACATGGTAAGGAACTCTTTCTTTCAAATTCTCCAAATTTCATTTATGTATTTGAATTTATTTTACGCTGACCATCCGCTAAGAAGATATCCTGTTCTTTAGTTCTCGTTCTCTTGGCTTAACTCCCAATTTGGCCATGATTTATTTCACCAAGGTGGCTTTTAATATGATTCCTTTTATCTACCTGGGACGAGTGATGTGTACAATTTTAGGTGTGAAATGTCTTACTAGCTTGAAACCATTTTAAGAAAGTTCCATTTACGTACAACTCGTTTCGACTGAGATATTTCTTCTTAATTAAAATGTAATATTAATCAGTATTATGATTAGATACTTATAATTTATTTCTGGCATATAATAAAATAAATTTCCTACTTTTATTATCTGGATTTAAGTTAGTTTTCTACTTTGTTTGGTTTCCGATATCTTTAGCCATGTTCATTGTTTTGTTAGAAGCTTTTATTTCTTTTTGTTCCTATCGTTCTCTCTCTAGAGAGACTTGGTCTAAATCTCCAACTTGTTTTATCAGCTTGGTAGCTTTTAACTTGGTTGATCATCACTTGAATTTGCTTTGTTAATTTTATTATTTTTGACTGTTTTTAATCAAGTTGAAATTATTTTCTTTTTTAGTAAAGTTCTTTTATATCTCGCTTAGTTATTTGTTGAAAACAGGTAAGGAAATGTCTGTATAATAATTAAAAAAAATTGCAAAAAGAGAGAAAGAGAAATTTTATGTATACGTTACACATACTTGTTGTTTTTCTTTCTTCCTCTTTTCTTCTTTTCCTAAATATTTTCCTTTTGCCATTTCACCTTTTACTTTCGAAGTACTGGTTGATAATTAATTAAATAACAAGTACAATTATCTATATAAATTAAAATACAAATAATCGAAAAATCGAAGTACTGGTTGATAACAAGTACAACTATCTACATAAATTAAAATACAAATATTCTATATTCAGTTCTGTCTATATCAGTACTTGATATTCTTTGCTTTTCTCAGCAGTTTGTAAATCACTAAGTGAAATAAGTTCTTTTACACTACGAATGATAAAGTTAGTAGAGCTTCACGTAAACTATGGCGAATTCCCAATCAGATTTTCTCTTCTAAATAAAATTCCATGGTTTTTGCAGCTCTTCCATGTCAGTGTCTCAGCTTCTTCTCTGTTGTTTAAGACAGTCACTTGCTGTACTACACTGTCTGAATAAAACCTTCTGACTGTGCTTTTACCAGGCGTGATCTAGTGAAACTGAAGTTTCTTTTTCAGCTCATTGTATAAAAACACGTTCCGCAATTTAGAGCTGTGAAGTCGCTATAAAAGCTATGGTCAAATCCTCTCATTCGGTCAGATAAGATTAGCCCAAAGAATTACAAGTGGGTGCTGTTGAGTAACAGCTTCTTTCTATGATATCAAAAGTATTTTTGTAATTACTCTCCCCATCCCCCCACTACGTGAGTGACGATATTGTTATCGATAACGAATGTGTTTCTTTGTATTTCCGTGAGTGTATCTCGAAAACTCGTAGACCGATGTACACGTATCTTTTACACAAGATGGAATTCAAGATGGGACAGTCCCTTCCAAATTTGATTCGAATAAAAATATGGATCTGTATTCTAGATCACCTTGACGAATCTTCTATATTCGGGAGACGGGGCATTTTTGCAGTTTTTAATAGCTCTAAGGCGTGACCAAATTTGAATCACATTTCATGGACACATTAAAGACAAAATTCTTCATCACACCACAAAGCTCAATGCGGATAGTTTACCATAGTTTTCGAAAGTGAAATATGAGTTATCTTAAATGCATGCTTCACTATAGTATCCATGGTGACAACTGTAATTTCTTTTAAAGCAATGAATGGATCCTATGTAGTAGCCTCTTTTTCTGTCATCCTATGTTGTGTCCTATGTTTCTCAAACAACATTTTATCTACTTATATTGGGATATGTGTAGGTTGTACTTTCTATGCGTTCACTCCTGCCTCTTTTCTTAGCATACAAAATCTTTTGCCTCTTAATTTCACACACAAGAACTAATACGACTGAGATCACGTGTACTCTAAAGTCTTCTTTGAAATTCTTTTCTGAAATATGCTAGTATTATGTTGGCTACAATTGTCTTTCCTTAAAACTAGATGAAATAGTATATATATATATATTATTTTGTCACATGCATATGATGTTTCCCAATTTTACAACATGATCATGATAAGAGTTTGCCAAATTCTCATCAAACAGCTCTGGGTACTCTGGTTAATCGCTAATACTGATAAGTAGAAGATGGATAAATATGATAAACATTTAGTTGGAAAAATGCTGTTGTTCAAGAGCAAAGTTTCGTAATGGTTGCCTGCGTTTTATTTACCACAAGGAAATGAACTCCAGATATTAGCTTTCCGCTGACAGACGGAGGGAAGACAATTAAAAAATGAATAACACGCAAGTATGTTGGTCTCTGTTGACAGTGTAATAAATGTTTATTTGTTTTCTAGCGCTATTTTTCTAAATTAAAGCAGAATACTTGCGCTCCTGATGTTTACTTTTTCCGTTATGCGGTAAAAAAATCGTCAGTATATTTAAAATACAGAATCTTGGTAAAACAAATTGGCCCCAGGTGGCTCGGTCGTACGAATATTGCAAAAATCGGGTTTTCCCTCCATTTGCACCACACAAATAGAGCTTGTTATCGGAATTTCAAATGTAGAAAAGCAATACATTTGGACGTAAGAATGTCGGAAACCAAACGCTCAAACAATAAAAAGGTTAAGGCTTCATACAAGTAAAGCCTCATAACTACTGCACGTGAGCGTTTGGAACAATGTACAGTGTTCCCTCGTGTATCGCGGTAGATGCGTTCCAAAACCCCCCGCGAAAGAAGATTTTCCCGCGAAGTGGGATCGCCGATTTTTACGTATATATTTATGTGCATATAGACTTTTAAAACCCTCCCTGTACAACTATTTAACCCTCCCATTACAATACTGTTCATTATTTCTGAAATAATAAGAACAATTATTAAGATATTAAGCCTTAAAATTAAAAATTACATATCTTCAGCAGGTGGTGTCTTTTCGGGGGACACCACTTCCTCTTCTGTGGAAGGTGAATCGGCAATTTCTTCGTCGGTCGTTACAACTCAGGAACAGTACTTGCCACCGGTACCCTTTCTTTCTTGCTCGGTTGGAAAAACATTGTTATTGGCAGTTGTTTTTTCTGCCTCTTTAGCCTATCGAAAATCATTTGATAAGGAGTCATCAGTTCTTCTATTTTATTGCAAAATTGTACTGATTGAACCATATCGTTATCCCATTCCTGTGAGCAAAATATACTTGTGTTTTTTTCTTTACACTATTAATTATATTTATTTTTAATATTTTAATGGTATTTAGTGCTATATTTTAGATTTAATGTTTATTATTTTATATATGTGTATATATATATATATGTGTGGGGGGGGTCGGCCGAGCCCGCGAAGTGGCGAGGGAACACTGTAAATTCAAATTTCTTGGGAATTGTAACTCAACAAAATATGGTGACATGTAGTCATTGCATGTGACTAGAGGAACAGGTATACAATTCGTACGTTGTAGTTACTTATAAACGTAGTGTGGACTTTGAAGCAAATAAATCTAGTGTTTGAAATTTCAAATCTTTCAGTGTAACTAAAATGTTAAATTTAAATATCGAACACCCTTTGCTTTAATTTATGCTTTTAGCGTAAGGACGATAACATTAAGAAAGCTAAAACAAAACATGTTTTTACTTAAGTTAATAACCGATTTTCTTTTATTCACTAGATATTTCACACGTAAGCTAGATTCTTAACTCGATTCTTACCATTAATGAGGATCTTATATATATTTATATGTGTGTTTATTATAGCAAAGCCATAGAGGGCTATCTACTCAGTCCACCGAGGAAAATCGAACCCTGGATTTTAGCGTTGTAAATCCGGAGACATACCGTTGTACTAGCGTGGGAACATATATTTGTAAAACTAAAGTTATAAACAAATGTACTGCAATATTTATTGACATCTTTTCTCCAAGCGATAATATAGTTTACATAAAAAAACATAAAGTTATTTATATAAAATTAAATCAAAGCTTAAAAGTAAATAGAATATAAACGCATATATTTTCTTTGTTAAATTTGTTTTAAAGCAAATAACTGGTATTTTGTTGAAGAAACAAAGTTGAAACGGGCATCAAATAGTTATTTCAAAGTGACAGTTGAGGAGAAAGTCGTAGAGGACTAATCTACAAAAGTGGACAGTGTTTCGAAATACTTCATTTTAGCTTCATGGCTTGCACCACTTTTTGTAGGGTTTATAGTGTAACTGAAAAGATGTAAGTAGGACGTGATTGGCTGGTGGTTTTTGTTATGACTGATAAAATTAGTGAAGATTTCATCAATTGCAGCCACATATATCTGAGTTCCAGGCCTGAGATAGAAATACTCTTTGGTTTTACTTGTTTTTTCGGAGTTTATTCAAGCCGATGTGTCTGTAATTGCTCAAGTTTGCTTTATATCCAATCAACATGATATGCTATTCCAAGACACCTCTTTTTTCTTCAATCTTTTGCAGTCTATATGTTATTTTATTCTTACCCTAAAATGTCTTTCCAAATTTTTCCAATCTGGCATGTTTATAGAACATGGCATTTCATTAATGACGTATTTTTGTTGTGTTTTTTAGTTAATCGTCAGATTTCTCTTTAATTTTGAAAAGGACAAATATCTTTGTTCTTTAAAATTTTCAGCTGGTATTAATTTTGAAATTTTTGGTTACTTATTTGAACTTCTCAATCACGTTTTGCACAGACAGGAAGTAAAGAGTGTTGATATAATTTCTATTCGCTGATTTATTAATTTGTATATTTGTATGTTCAGCATAATAGTTAAGAAATTATACGAGTGTCCTTTCTATTTTAAACACTGTATGATGTGTCGGCGTTCGGTATTTTTAAAAGCGTTTTCATTGCAGATGAATTTGATAGATGAATGATAAGACTTAAAATTTAAGTGCTTGTCACTGTAAGTTATTTCCCTGGTATATGATTGGAGTAAGTTTGTCATTTTGACTGCTGATGAAAATGTGAAGGAATGGCAGGCTCCTGTCTACGAATTAAAATTGTTGTAATCTTTCACAGTTACAGAGTTATATAACGAATGTGTCGTCAATGTAGTGTCTGAGAAATCTGGCTTCCTTGTATATATAGAAGATTATTTATTTTGAACCGTTCATGAAAAGCTGTGCTAAAACTCGAGAGTATTGTGATGTCAAGGAAAGGTAATCTATTCGTTGAAAAAACATTTTTATATTGGAAATATATGAATTGTAGACAAAGCTTCTGTCTTTGTATCAGTTCTTCATGCATGAGAATTATCGTTCGTTCTTCATCACGAAGAAATTACCTAAATCATCTGTAAAAGAGTATAATTTTTGTTATTCCCACATGCTAGAAAGATAGTAAGTAAACAAATGTTGTAAATATGACCCAGTATTAATGGCATAAGTAAAATAGAATAGCTCGATAAAATGTAAAAAAAAAGAAACGAAATCAGTAAAACTTGTAAAGATGTCGTTTTCATAAACAGTTATAAAAATGAATGAGATTAAATACGAAAAAAGTTAAAATTTAACAGTCTTGAAAACACTCTATGAAAGGGGAAAAATACTTTATATCCTCGTCAGCTTTAATGAAATAAATAAGCTAAGTTTATTCTAAATATCATAACTACACTTGATAGTTTGTTTTGTTTTGATTCGTAAGAAATTAATAAACAAATAAGTTGTTGTGACGACTTGGAAATTTTTAATACTAATTTTTAGAGTATAATTATCTTAATGTGTAGCTTTGTGTATTTAACAACAAACGAATCAAAATTATGACAAAATATATTGTATAAATGCTGCTATCTGTTGGCGAGTATGGAGATAGACTGTTATAAGTATTTTATTATTTGTCGTTTTCCCCCTTTTTATGAAAGTAGTATTTGTTTGTTTGGTATGGACCATAAAGTCACACAATGGGTTATCCGTGTTTCGTCAACCTTAGGTATTGAAACCCGATTTTTAGCGTTATGAGTCTACTGATTTATCGCTAAGTCAGTGGGGTCAGAGGTAGTGTCGGGCAATTAAATAATTTGCTTTCTCTAGTTGATTTTACTTATCAGCTGTTGGTAAAAACATGAGAAGTATATTATTGATTAAAATGGTTCAGCAACAGAGTAGTTAAAAGTTGGTTAGACTGTTCTAGCAAAATTCCCGCTATCTTTTGTTCCATATGAGAATCATCGGGGATGTGGGGGGGATATCAAATATAAAATAAACAGATATAAAACAAAAGGAGAATTTATTTATTTGATATTTTCTATTTTAACTTTCATACCTGCTGTTTTATCCTAAGCATAACTAGAAAAATGGTTTTATATTTTGTCACTTTCCCAAATTTTAATTTCTCATGAGCTTCGGTTCGGTCTTCTTCCTCGCTTACGTCATTCATTACTTTAATTTTTCCCACCACTTCTTTTACTTTTTTCCCTCTTCCTACCTTTTGAAGACAACAACTAATTAATTTAATATGTTACAAGTGATGAAATAGATATTAAGATTATCATGTTCTGTCATTTCATTCAAATGCTGGAATGGCCTTTAAAATAGTGGTAATATTACTGTTTCGACTTCATTTTTTAGTTATTGCATTTCTCCGTTCGTTTGAATATTTTACATAATATGAAGAACGTATATTGCTGTGTCACGCTACAAGACTTCTAAAGATAGGCGTTTCCTGATTCTGTTCTGCAACTTTAGCTTCATATTTTGGTATAACTCATAAATCTTCATCATCTTTCTTTTCTAGTCTTAAATTCCATGCAGTGAGTCCCTAATACCCCTTGTTTTTCATTACCAGATGAGAGTATTATAATATGGTTGAATTATCCAGATAGAACAATGAAACTGAGATTAGAAGATTGTTGAGAGTAGAAGATGCCAAAATAGCTAAAATGTCCATATGTGACGAATACATGCTGGCATCTTTATTTATGAATCTATCAAAATATTGAATTGATGAGAAACTATAGCTCCAAATAGGCAAGTTGTGTTCGTTTTTTACAGTCCAGAGTACATATATGTAACGAGACCGACTGTACAAGGACCTACACCCTTGTGCAAATTAATTGAAATAAAACGGAAAATTACGATTTTTTCAATTTTTTGCGTTTTATTTTTGAGAATACAAAAACTAATCACAGATTAATACATGATATGACCGTCTTTATTTTTCAAAAGACCATTAATCCGCTTTGGCGTTGAGTCCACGAGTTGACTGCAATCTTTACTAATTTTTGGATCGTGGTATCACACCTCAATTAGCTTATCCTTCGTAGTACAGTTTTTCCGCTAAGTCTTTCTTTACAAATCGCCCAAAGATTTTCAATAGGATTTAAGTCCAGAGAGTTTCCAGTCCAACACCTTTATTCGTGTTGTAGTCATAAAATTCTTCACAAGTTTCGATGTGTGGCACGCAGCCAGATCTTGCTGAAAAATGCTATTTCCATCTGAAAAATTTCTTTTTCAATTGTGGAACGACTCTTCTTTGCAAAACTTCAATGTACTGTGGTCCTCGCATCATACCCTCTACGACATGTAAGCCTGCGACGCCATAGTAGCTGAAAAGCACCAAAACATATTCAAGGGATGTGTTGCGAACTAATTGATGTGAGATTCTCGAAGTTTCTCACCTGGAGATCTGCAATCATGCAGACTTCTTTGACCCTGTACGAAGAAACGAGTCTCATCACTGAATAACACCTCCCTCCATTGTTCTTGCGTCCAGTTCTTGTATTTAAGACCCCATTGATACCGTTTTCTCTTCATTTAGCTGGTAAAAAGTTGTTTTTGACTGGTCTCCTTGCCCTTCTAACGTAATTTCGAATGACGTAATATTCCTTATAATTTCATCATATAACCCAAAAATAGATCGACCGTACTGCAAAACACAGCTAATGACGCCGTCTGTGTGAAAAAATAACTATTAAAGGAATTCAGCGGGTCCAGCGAGCCTACACTGGCCGCCATGCTGAAAATATTGTAAAATGACCATTTGTTTCAATAATTTGCACAAAGATGTATGCATGTCTGTTTATTCCCTTATATTTGTGTTTTTGAGCTTAGTATTTCTTAAATCAGCGTTCATTGTTAGTCAACAAGATAAATTTCCTGGAACGCAAACTGATTACACTGCCACTCCACTCCTCCAATGGCATGTCTGCGGATTTACAACGCTAGAAACCGGGATTCGATACCTGTTCTGGGCAGAATTCAGATAACCTATTTTGTAGCTCTGTGTTTAATTACAGACAAACTGATCACACAGGCCGTAAATCTACTGACTAATTATGTTTCATTGAGATTTTAGGACCTCTGATCCTTACTATTGAATATATTGGAGGAGTTTCAAATTGAAATATACTGTATGGTTAAGGAAGAGCTTTGAACATTTCTCACCAGCGGTAGTTAGAAAACATTTCCTTATATTTTTCGATCTTAAAGAAAAATTACAGTACTTCTTTATGGAGCGAACATTCACCCTTCAGCGAAAAGCGTATAAGCGTCAACGGGAAGAGAATTGCAGTGTTTCTGAGTGCATAATATGCCAAATCAAAATATCACTATTCACCAACGTGGAAGACACTCTGTGTAGTGGAACAGAGCAGAGGCTTACAACTGTTACAATTAATGCAAAGGAAAAACAGAAATACAATGATAGTAATTACATCGACGTTTGTGAGAGCTTGAAGAAGTTTCATCTGATCTGAGATCGTTCTGAAATCAAATAACGTTGTGCACGCTCTTTCTATATCACATATTAAAAAAAAATATTTTATAGCGATGCCATCATCAATATTCTCCATTTAGAGAGAATGTCCTAACTTTTAATATATGTTAGAAGCTTCTACTATGAATCGTCCCTTTCTTCAAAATGTTAAAAATATTATTCAGTACGTCAACTGTATTGAGTTCGATCTTCCAACGTACTCACCAGTATCTGGATGTTCTGACTCACAGTTTAGACATTTCGTTTACCAAACAGATGGAAGTTGGTTAGGAAATGTAAAATGCACAAGATTCTTTTTGGAAGTTCCCTTGAAAGCTATCAGCAATATATTTTTGTTTCTTCCTTGTGGTTAAGTATTGTTTTCTATTTAGTGTTATTGAATAGTTAGCTATATGTTGTACCTGTGATTAAGCGATACATTTTATTTTTTGGTGTTTTCATCCACTCATACAATAGTGAGAGAGGTTCGAAATAACGTGATGAAAATTTTCTAGGTGCGCCTTTTGTGGATAGTGCAATAGTCTACTCTGATAGGTGATGGGCTGTTTACGCGTTTAGGTAGATATAAAAATATAAGTGATTCTTCTCAGAAGTTTTGTAAATATTTATATACTCGTATGCTTTATGGCAGTGAAATAAGGAAAAAGAATACCAAATATTCGATCATAGAAAGAATGTTTCTTTTACCTTGACTCTAGCACGTGTTGTTTTCTATACTACTTGTTTATGCCCAAACTTTACCACTTTCAGTTTATAATTGTGAACATGTATGTAAGAGTAATTACTGGAATATATATTTAAACATTAAAGTTCAGAGTGTTAAGCCAAAAATAATAAAATTATCTGATTTATCACAATCCTTGGTTATAATAAAAGGAAGTAGCTAAGTCTGTCAAGTGACACTCCTTGCAGGACTGTCTCACAGTTGACGTAGCAGTATGTCTGTGGACTCCCACCGCTAGAAACTGGGTTTCGATACCCGTGGTGGGTAGATCACAGATAGCTTTTTGTGTAGCTTTGTGCTTTATTCCAAACAAACAAACCCTTCTTGGCCTGTTCACCTGTTTTTGACTTTTTTTGAAATTGGTCAGATACGTAGATTCGTTGCTTAATTACCAAAAGAAGCAAGGTGAAATGAAACGCGAGATAGTAAGGACAAAACACTGAGCATGAGGCAGGAGTTTTATATTTTTAGTTACAAAAGATTCCACTGTAATTTTACATATGCCAACAATCAACAGTTAATCTATTATTCCGCCATATGAAATGAAAAATAAAGTAACAGATAATACTGACAACCACTTCATTTAAACGCAACTAAGTAAATGATGTAATTAATTAAAAAAACTAATAAAGAAAGAAGAATATTACAAAATAAACAAAAATACATGTCTGTCTGAAATTAATAAGTGATACGAAAATATAAAGGTCGAGAAGATCTATAGAACCGTCAAATAAAAATGTGTGAAGTAAATATGGAAGTTGGGAATGTTTGGTTTGTTTTGTTTTAAAATTTCGCACAAAGCTACACGAAGGCTATCTGCGCTAGCTGTCCCTAATTTACCAGTGTAAGACTAGAGGGAAGGCAGCTAGTCATCACCACCTACCACCAACTCTTTTACAAACAAATAGTGGGATAGACCGTCTCATTAGATCATCTCTACAGTTGAAAAGACGAGCATGTTTGGTGGGATGGGGATTCAAACCTGCGACCCTTGGATTACAAGTCGAACGCTTTAACCTATCAGGCCAAAGCTCGCGACAAAACCTTTTTCTTTTTTTGGTAAATAACGACTTTCATAGAAACATATTCTGTTGTGGTAGTCTGTGAAAGGACTAGGTGAAGAGAAAATGTATTATTGTTTTATTCTTGAATTACTTTTTCATAATTTTTTGTAAATGTCTTGTTTAATGATTGATTTCGAAATATATTTCTAACAGACTGACAATCATTTGTGTTACTATATTTCATTGCAGGAGCTGTGTGTAATTGAAATCATATAATAAATGGAAGAAATAAACAGCCCCCCACTAGTACAGCGGTATGTTTCCGGATTTACAACGCTAAAATCAGGGGATCGATCCCTCTCGGTGGGCTGAGCAGATAGCTCTTTGTGGCTTTGCTAAAAGAAAAACACATAAAACACAAGAAGTAAACAAGTCTGACAACATTACCAAACTTTAGGGAACTCAAAACGGAAGATAAATGACGAAATCGATTACTTCTGGCTCCGAGGATTTTCGCGATATTTGATACGAACAAATATTACTTACTTATCCATTTACATGCTATATTAATATCAAAATTACATAAAGGCTAAGCGCCAAGACGTAAAACCATATAACAGGCAGATCTATCCAAAACAGGTCGAAGTTTTCAAAAAAGATAATTATGTTTTACATCGTAATTAGTTAATCATTTCGAGTTTTGAAAGGGTTAAGAAAAATCTAGACATTATTTGAACACAGGCTAATCAAAAGAAAACAACCTTTACAACCCTGGACCTTTATCCAAGTACAAGATTAGCAAAGCATCGCTAAATTATTTATATGTCAATCACTTTTCTCAAAGGACTTATTTCTTTTATCATAAAAAAACACTTTTAATCTCTAAATGTGTTTAGGCTGTCATAGGAGAATGGCAAAGCTTACGTATGTTTGTCGACACTATCTCAGATACCACGTAGTAATCTCATTGAGACACAAATAGAAAAAAAACTTAATTTTCGTTTATTCCAAGAAGAGTTTTATTACCTAGACGCGTAAAAATAATACCTATATTTATCTGGTAGATTTTTTTAACCATTGCTACTTAAAAGCCAAAAACAACATACTTATACTGTTACAGAATTTAACGGAATTTGAACGCTGACATACAGCGACCCCGATTACTCAACATGAGTCTATACAAGCTTACGATGTTAAAAATTAGTTTTTATACTTGTGGTTGGCAAAGAATAGATGGCTCATTTTGTAGCTATGTAGTTAATAATAACCAACTAACCAATTTTAATATACTACATTCGGAAAGAGAATAAAGAAAGAAAATTGAAATTGTTTTTTTTTAGATCTTCGGGTTACCAGACTTCCCAGTTTTAGCTTTATTGTGTGCTTCGACCAGAAACAGTAAAAATATTAAATTTCCCAGTTTTTCTATACCTCAATGTAGTATGGTATTTGTAAGTATACACGACTCATTTAATTATCACTCGGAGAATCACAGGAACAGATCACTCGTTACAGTGTTTCAACCTAACTTGTCACTGGGCAGACGCAGGTACTTAGATTTCAAGAGTTGCCAAATATAAGAAAAACAAACAAATTAAAGCAATTAGCCTTTTTTTTCTCTAGGCTTAATACAGCTTAGGGAGCGCTGTTTTTATTATTTTTAACTAAATGTATCTGATTTTAAACCGTGATAATAAACATATTATTATTTAGCAAATGATAAAAAGGTGTGTTGTTATTATTTAAATTGTTTCACAGCTGACACATTGTCACTCTGTAAGGAAAAACAAAGTTTCAGTTTTTTAAACAGGAAATCTTAGTTAACCCTACCGGCACTAGGTGTTACACATTAAGAAACCAGTCATATATGTCTATGTTTCACTATTTGGTCACTGTTAGGCTTAATCAGTTTAAAAACCAACGATTATGGCAGATAATGACTCTATACTAAGCCAAATCAAAATGAGCGTAATTGAAATTGTGGTTATTTATCGATAAATAATTCATTTTAATTCTTTAAAATAGTAAAACTTCAATGGATTACTCCAATAAAATATTAAGTTTAAAAAAAATTAATGTATTTAAATATTTAAGAAAGCAATGGAATTTTAATATTTCAATAGGTCATCTTTTACGTACTGAGTAATGCATTTAGAATTTAGCACAAAGAATAAAACATGTCAATGGGAAACTCAAGTTGTTTAATGTAAATTGCATCATGTTAATGTTTTTCAGTCGCCTAGTTCAGTCGTAATAATGTCAAACGAAAATGTATTTTGGTTTAATATTAATATTAGTTTGCGATCTGACAAAAGAGATTAAATATAAATATAATAATTAAGGTTATCTGTTTAATATTGACTTGCAGAGGACACCTCTACTGAATAAAGGACAGAGTTCTTTTGTATATATATGCTAAGAAAGACACTTCTATGATGATGTATTATTACAATTATACCTGTATGTTTATATATTGTACTTATTGCAATGTAAATAACAACTGACATTTTAGATTCTGAGACAACATTATAATGTTAAGTTTTCATTTAACTCGTTTGGTTCTTGAATTTCGCTCAAAGCTGCTCGATGACTATCAGCTCTAGCTGTCCCTAACTGAGAAGTGATATACGATAGTGAAAGCAGCTAGTCCACTTCAGACGCCGTCAACTCTTGTGTTATTCTAATCGAATAGTAGAACTGACCGACCGTTAAATTATAAAACTTTGTCTGAAGACTAATAACACTAAAAACTGAGTTTTGATACACGTGGTTGGCATAGCAAAGATAAGAGATTGTGTTGCTTCGCGCTTAACAACAACACACAAAATGATACGAAAGGTTAAACATGTTCGGTGATAGGATTCGAAGCAGTAGTTGGTGGTTTGCAATTCGAACGTTCTAATCACCAGGTAATGCTTTATCGCGATCCTATGCTCTTCATCAAAGGTAATGAGCTTTTAAGTCTGTTAAACAAACAGCGCATATTACTAATAACTGGAACTGGTAGCCGTTACTATCGCTATCATCAAAAAATTCCAGTTATATGTAGAGAGTGGGGTAAGGTTTACGACATGTTTATATTTAAAAGAAAAACATTGAAATTATGCGCTATTTCTATAGTATTAACTCAAGAAAAAATATATCAAAAATAGTCATGAAGAATAATTTCCACGATAAGCAGTTATTTTAGAATTTGGATTAATCAACCACAGTTTGTTTGTTTTGGAATTTCGCACAAAGCAACTCGAGGGCTATCTGTGTTAGCCCTACCTAATTTAGCAGTGTAAGACTAGAGGGAAGGCAGCTAGTCATCACCACCCACCGCCAACTCTTGGGCTACTCTTTTACCAACGAATAGTGGGATTGACCGTCACATTGTACACCTCCACGGCTGGGAGGGCGAGCATGTTTCGCGCGACGCGGGCGCGAACCCGCGCCCCTTGGATTAGCAGTCGCACGCCTTACGCGCTCGGCCATGCCAGGCCTAATCAACCACAGCATTTTTCCTTCACTTATTAATACAATCACTTAGAAAAAAATACTTGAGAAGCAATATGCAATTTCCATGTGTATTTCTTAAAAGTTCATTTTAAAAAAAACTTAGCATTTACAGGACGTTTCAAACGGCAGGTAAGTTAAGAGTCTTGGCACTGAAACACTGTTGAAGTAAACGTTCAAAATGTAAGTGACTAAGCAGCCATAAATAAAATTTAAAGTACTGTAAAAAACACTTTATTACAAACTCGAAGTCCATGTTTACATTTTACAGCATTTTGACCCCATGGTTAAGGAATCTGTATGCAGACACATCTTCAGTTACAAGAGCAGTTGTGCTTTATTACTCAGTTTGGATGTATACGAAGGAAATCTTGTTTTCAACCTATCTTAAAAATATTTTGTTTGTCATTTATCTATATTCAAACTAGTATTAAGTAAACACGCCAACATCTTCTTTTTTAGACCATTATACATAATGTAGAACAGTCTGATAAACAAGCTGTTTTCAACAGATATTGGCCAACAAAAATTGTTAACTTTAATGTAATGCTAAAAAACATTGGCCTGTTATGGAAGCCTAAAATGCTGTCAAGAGAATGACCTCATAGGCGCAGTGGGAAGTTTACGGAATTATAACGCTATAAATCGGTTTTCGAAACTTGTATTGGACATAGCATCTGTAGCCCATGATGTAATTTTGTATTTCGCTTTGAAAAAAACACCACCACCAAAATAGCATCCGTAAAATCATTTTGCTGTCTTTCAAAATTTCTGGTGCATACTAGAGTGATTTATTTTTTTTAATAATCAAGTTAGAAAAACAAACAAACAAGAGTTTTATGTATATGAGCTGAAAAACCAATAAAGGCGAAAAGTCACTTTAAAATTATTTTATAATTGGTTGGAATGTATGTAAAAATTTTTTTGTAACTTTATGATCAATAGGTTCACAAAAATGTAAATTTTAAAGTTTCTTTTAAATCTTTGAAATATAATACATTTCAGCATATCGAATATTCAGCGAAACTATTCTAAATAGTTTTACTGTTTCACCATTTAAATTATTTCACTTTTTAAAAATTAACGTACTGCTTTAACGCACAAAATAAAACCTCCATTGTATTTTTATTCTAAGAGTATTTTAAGGAACTTAATGTTAGTAAAATATTGATAAGCTATGCTCATATATTTACGATTTTAATAGATATTCTGATATAAAAGTACTTTTGCAATAAAGTGTACTTTACTAATAAGTCGATTTTTTTCTGTAAAATAATAATTTTGAGTAAATACAAACAATAAACAAAGGTAAATTTCGCAGATACTTTCGCATGATCAGTGCAAAATTAACATGACGCACAAAATATGCAATATTTTCTTTTTTTTATTGTAATATTCTGATGTGGAGGAAAATATTACCGCATAACTAGAATCTCAGGCCCGACATATATAGGTGGTTAAGGTAGTACTCGATTCGTAATCCGAGGGTCGTGGGTTCGAATCCCCATCACACCAAACATGCTTGCCCTTTCAGTCGTGAGGGCGATATTATGTGGCGGTCAATCCCACAATTCGTTGGTAAAAGAGTAGCCCAAGAGTTGGCGGTGGGTGGTGATGACTAGCTGCCTTGCCTTTAGTCTTACACCGCTAAATTAGGAATGGATAGCATAGATAGCCCTTGAGTAGCTTTGTGCGAGATTCAAAACAAACATGTGAATACTTGGCACACTTGTTTGCTTGTAAAAATCTAGAACCCCATCATTCATTCCGTTTTAAAACTACTGAAACGTTTTTCTGATTTTATTTGTTTTTTAATAACGAATTACATCGGAATGAGCAACAAGGGGTAGTTATTCTACAATAAAATGTTCATGTTTGTGTTAAACTTTGCTTCAAAACTTAAGTCTCTAATTATTTTTCAATCTTCCCCAATGGCTCAGCGGCAAGTATCTTAGCACTAGAAATCATGTTTCGATACCCGTGATCGGCGCAACCCTTTTTCTAGTTTTACAGTTAACAGCAACAAAAACTTATTTTGAATAGGAAAAACTAAAATCATTCTACTGATGGTTGACGTGCGGCTAATTTTATTTTAAATTTTCTTAAGTAATATTAATGTTTATATCTCAGTCTTTGTAAGTCTTATCAGATATTGCTGCTTGAATAATTGCGTGGTTGCTTTGGTTTGGTTTGAATTTCCGAAAAACCACACGAGGGTTATCTGAGCTATGTAAGAGTTGTTGTTTTGAATTAAGCACAAAGCTACACAATGGGCTATCTGTGCTCTGCCCACCACGGGTATCGAAACCCGGATTTTAGCGTGCAAGTCCGCAGCCATACCGCTGAGCCACTGGGGGGCACTATGTAAGAGTGATTTGCCAAAACACCATATCATTAAATTCGAACAAAACTTTAAAAAAGATGTTACTTTTGTTTTTTAATCGTTAAAAATAAACACTTAGTTAGTACTCTACAATGATTTATTTTCGAAAAGACATAAATCTACCTTGGTTTGAATTTTCATATTAAATACCAGAAATTGCACCCCTGTACAAAAAAAGCAGGAGTCATCTGACACGCCACTTGTTTAGTTTGTTTGTTTTGAATTTCGCGCAAAACTACACGAGGGCTATCTTCACTAGCTGTCTCCAATTTAGCAGTGTAAGAGTAGATGGAAGGCAGCTAATCAGCACCACCCACCGCCAAGTCTTCGACTACTCTGTTACTAATGAATAGTGGGATTGACCGAAATATTATAACGCTTACAAGGCTGAAAGGGCGAGCATGTTTTGGTGTGACCGGGATTCAAACCCACGACCCTCGGATTATGAGTCGTGTGCCTTGACCACCTGGCCATGCCGGGCCCACGCTCCACTTGCAATAACTATTGAAAAAAGACAGAGCATGAAGTTGATGTAATAAACGTCATAAACATCTTATCAAGAACTTTGTTTATATATTAAGTCAATGATCTATAGCTTTGTTTATACACAAAATCAAGAGAATAAATGCACTTTAAAGTTCAGTGACTTACCTCGTATGGGTTCATTTTTAGATGACTTGAATTATGCCATGCACGGTGTTCTATAATTAGAAGTACCTAAATTCTGAGCTAAAAATCAAACAAGTAGAAGGAAATATTCCTTGGAGTGAAAGCATGTTCTAGTACAAACGTCGGTTGTTCTTGAGCAATACGAAACTAATAGTGCAGTATTTCATATTATTTTGAATTTGCATGGCATTCGGTATTACAGACATTTTCTTAACTTATTAGGTAAGGAACTATTGTGAGCGAGATAAGTCCCTGACTTGGCTCTACAAGGCTAAGCAGAAGCCAAGTCAAAGAACACATATATAATTCAGGAATTCTGATTTTTGTTTGTGACCTCTGAAGAATAAAATTCAGAGAAAAACATGAGAATCGATCAACACTTCGATTCTCCAGTTGTACCTTGGTTAAACTGTTTCAGAAAATATACTGCCCAGATACTGATCAAAATAGATATTTTATTCACTGAAAATAGAAGTTCTGTGCATTTTTCTGAATGAAAACGAAATCTATTAACTCAAAATATAACTTCAACACTGAAATCCTGCTGATAAAGTGTGGAAAAAAAGAGATGCCAGAAAAGGTTATTCGTTATAGAACTTTTAACATTATAACCACTAAATCGATGTTATATGACTTACATTTGTACATAATTTCATAATATTTTTTGTATTTTAACAAATAAAGTACAACTGATGCATTTTACTGTTGCTTTAGGTATGAAATTGTCTCTGAATCATCCTTTCGCGTCTTTCGTAATTCGGGCACGCCTGATGCTGTTTACTGTTACTTATGGTTTGACATTATCTTTGGAACACCTTTGTTATACTTTTTGTTGAATATTATTTGCTGCAGTATCAGTTGTTTTTCTTTTTAAGAGTATCATTATTTGTTTGTTTTTAAATTTCGCGCAAAGCTACACGAGGGCTATCTGCACTAGCCGTCCGTAATTTAGCAGTGTAAGAGTAGAAGGAAGGCAGCTAGTCATCACCATCCACCGCCAAATCTTAGGCTACTCTTTTACCAACGAATAGTGGGATTCACTTCAACATTACAACGTCCCCACGGCTGAAAGGGCGAGCATGTTTGGTGCGATGGGGATTCGAACCCACGATCCTCAGACTACGAGTCGAACGCCTTAACCTACCTGGCCATGCCGGGCCTGGATATCGTTGTCTGAAGCTAAACAAAAATGTATCGTATGTAATCCTACAATCTATGTTTAGAAATGATTCAGTATAAGACCACTAAAATATTTTTATATAAAATAAATTGGAATAAAGTGAAATCAATTTACTTAAAAATGGAACTTTCAACTGCATCTTAATTTCAACTATTTACTGAATATTTAATTTGAACTACTATAAGCTTCGTACTGTACAACAAAATTGGTAACTCGTTGTTATTTACCATTCTGTAATATTTTTGTGCGATTTCTTGTTCGTTTTAAGAGAAAAGTCACATTGGGCTACGTACTGCGTTTACCATGGGGAATAGAACTCCTGATTTTGGGCTTACTGTTTCCCGCCAGAAACCTTTTTCAATGCAGTGTTTAATGTGAGCCTCTCTGTGTTAACCCCTTTCTTCACAGTTGTAAGAAGTGGTATGTGTATATATTTAAACTTCGAGAAATTCTTTCTTTATTTATTTGTTACAATTTCATACATGTAATTTTGAGATTATTTGTTAAAAAGTGAACCTTTACCAAAAATGCAGAACTGCTTTGAAATTAGACTTACATAAAAATACTAAAAGTTAGGTTTGTAATACATATTTTATTGTCAAAATTGATGCAAACACACGAATCGAAGCATAAAAATAATTCAGAAAAATGGCATAAGTTTTAAATAAAAAACACGTAAATAATTAAAATTATGAAATTATTATTAGAACAAACATTATCCACCCGTCGCAGATTTCTTCTAAATCATCGTGATTCTTTAGGAACCTTGCTTGACTGAGTCAGTTTAAATATTTGAGATCCGAACGAGTGCAAAACATTCAGTTCCAGACTAGTGGCTCGAACTAATGACCTATGGTGTTTTATTTACAACATATAACATATGAAGCAGTTTAGGTTTGAAATATCCATTTGAGATATAATTACCGCAAAATGCTTGAGTAAAAAGACTCGCGAATCAGAAAAAAAGATAAGCATATTATATGATATCAGATCAAATTCACCTAATGAAAACAAAACAGTTGAAAGTATATATCTAGTTATTTATAAGGAACTGCATATGGAGGTGAATGACAGCTCTGACAGTCGCTTGAGCTGTTGCTACTATCACTCTAATCAGTATGGCTGGAACTGATTAATTATAGAAAATTAAGAACAATCTGTTGATTGTGAGATTATTGGTACTTAAAAAAAGCAAATCTTATTTTCTTGGCTATTAAACAGAGTTTCACATACGATATTTCTTCAAGCAGCGAAGAAACTCTGTAGCTTCTTGTGAATGTATTATATATTGATATACTGTAGCAAGAGAACAAATATTGATTCTGGCTGATAAGATTTATAGCTGAAAACTCTTAGTTTAACTGAATTCTGCCAGTAACAACTTATGCTGTGATACATGATTGCTCCTAGGATGCAAGTAACCCAAAAGTAAATTGCGTGGAAACCAGAGACAGTGCGTTATAGGCGAGTAGAGTGTGTGAAGGTGGTATATGTATATAGCAATATACGTTGAGAAGTAAATATATAAGTGCGTGGTTTTACGTATGTGTAGGAACATTACTTAACCCATTCATGATCGTTCTGTAATACGAATGGATAAATTACTCAAAGATTACAACATTTAAGTAATACACAAACAGGAACAAAATATTTGTTCTGGATGTTGATACTTTGGAACTTGAGATTAACAATAGTTGCTGTCCTATAGCATATTATTTGAAGATACAGTGCATCTGTTATTTTTATTAATATAGTACTGTGCAAAGTCAAAATTAGACTTCAAGCTACTTTGAAGGAACAATGACATGTAAATAACAGGAGAAACATCAATATTTCATTAATTTTCATATTTAGTGCAATAGAAATTCAGTGGAAGTGTTTAGTTTAGCAAACAGTTCAAATTTTGTGTGTCCCTTTTTACTTTAATAACTGCAGACATTTAAGCAGGTGTCCCTTAGGAGTTTACTCCAAATGTCTCTAATACACTCCCATAAAGTTTATTTGGAAGTAGCTTTTGATTTGTGAAGTTCTTTTATCTGTTAAATCCCAGTTCCCCTCAATTGGATCGAGATTGGAACTTTGTAGAGAACATTACATTATTTGAATGACTCCAGCAGCTTTGTTCTTAGCTAAGTAATTTCTGATTTCTGCATAGGTTAGATGAGTGTTTTTGTCATTATCTTCTTGGTAGTACAATTCTGTACCCAAAAAGATGCAAACCACTGAACATACCATGATGGATCAGTAGCTGATGATACTTGTGCTGGTTCATTATTTCATATATTTCGCATATAACTCCCGCTACCTCAGCAGAAAAAAAACAACTACCATCACAGTCTCCCCAGTACTTCATGATAGGTGCTATGCACTGAAGTAAATATATTTTACCTTTCTTCCACTGGACCTACAACCTAATATTTGAACCAAATATTTCAAACTTGGACTCATTCATAAACAATACCGTATTATAGTTATCAACAGATTAATTTTTGTTCTTTTTATTAAATGTTAGTACCTTGACAATATTTGGAGATCGAAGTAAATGTTTTGTTTCAAATACTATTCGACCAAATATTCCATTGTCAATGATTATTCTTAATAGTTTGGATCTGAACACTTTTCTCTCATTCGATACATGGTCGTTTATCTCGTGTTTGAGATCAATCACAGTCTACCATCCATTTTAAAAGCTGAATAAACCAAAATACTTAACATCAGTGTCATTGAGTTCAGATGTTTTGCCTCTTTCTTTTTTTTTTCAAATTTACCTTTTTTGGTCTCACGATCCAGGTTGTACTTGACAGTGTTTGGGAAGCATTTCAAGTCTGCAGCAATTCGTTGGAGAGTCCAACCAGCATCAAGTAAAGCTTTTGTACGAAGTCTGTACTCAACTGACAATTCTCTACACTTTTTGGTCTTGGCATGACAATAGAACTTTATATATAGTGTTAAATACTGTCTTTATCAAGATTTATTTGTGGCATGTTATTAAATATGTTTCTTCTAGCACATGCCAGTACCATTATTTTAGCTTCTTTCTAGCAGAACCTTATGACATACCCTTGGTACAAGTATGTGGGAATTCTAAAAAAATAATAAGTATTCTCACTCTGGTTCATTCAGTTGTCAACAGGAATCAGTGAACCACTACCATAGTGCTGTAATTTGAATTCTGCAATGACATGGAAGAATTAGGTTCATTTTAGTTTTAGATGGCATTATGTGGCTACACAGAATATTGCCAACTACACAGAGGGTTGAGAGCGTTATACTAAAAGGATTTTGAACATACAAATTAGCAAGATGCCTAACAAGTATAGCTGATATGAATTCGCAATGTAACAGTATATACATCTCAACTAGTTGCTGACATTGTTTGGCATATCTTACGTAAATGTTACTTTTAAGAGGAGTATGTAGAACCCCATAAATACGTGTTAAAATCTGAGATTTAGAATTTCCATGACAGAAATACCTTTGTACTTAATGACATTGGGAGACGAAGGAATACATACAACATTGGAGTATTGATATTACCCAAAAAGAAATATGTGATAAGTCTCAACCCATATATTAAAATTAAAACGCAGCACCTTGTAACAGGTCAGAATCCACAAACACGAATATCAGTGATATAAACTGTTCACATGTCCCAGACCAATGGTTCTCGAATAGTAGGTCAAGATACACGCAGTTATTGGCTGTTTCTGGCCAGGACAAATGACATTGCTCTAAATTAAAGAGTCATCAACTGTATATGTGAACTTTCACTACTGTGCCAAATAACTAAGTGGGTCTTGTGGTACAAAAAAGTTGGGAATCTCTGCTTTCAGCAACAGTATACAACATAATCAAGAAGTATTCCAGTCGAAAACATGACCAGAACGGTATTAGTTTATCAAGATAAGTCTTCCAGTCATATCTCCGGTACAATCATCTAATACTCTCTGCTACTCAAGAAAAAACAGAGGTTTATTCTATTCCATGGAAACACGTTATAGTCAAGTCGCCAGACGTAGTGCCTATTGACTTCTCTGCAAATATTCTGATGAAACTGTCATTCGTGTACATTAGATGGACTAAGAAAGGTTTGTGGTAAGGATGGTATGCTTTGAATGTGGCCATCTTATAACAGACTTTTGCAACGAAAACTGTGCTGCAGGACCACTATCAATATATACGATCACCAGGTAGAAAAGAAGACACATGGACTGTAATAATGCAATAAGATTAAATAGTGTTAACATAGTGTACTCAGTTTCTTTACATTCCAGAGGAAAACTACAAGATGTCAAGCAGTGGCCATTTGTCAAATCAGTGATGGTTGCAATCATTGTCGTTTAGATTGTATTGGTTCTCAGTCCATTACTTACTTAAGTAGAGATCATTTTGTAGCAATTACACATTTGCTATTTCAAAATGATATTGAAAACATTCACAACTGATACAAGTACATGATGTAATTGTTGTAGATAGATGGTTTAAAGTTGCATTGGATCTCCTTTACGAACTGAATTTTCACACAGATGCTATTCTGTTGTTGCAAAAACAGTGTGGAATCAATGATATTCAACACAGTAATATAATATTTAAAGACTTGTCACAGACGTGTGTTAGGCAACAGGAGCAACAATACATGCCCGAACTGGCAAAACAAAACCAATATGCTCCAACAGTCCGAAAATATGACGCACAAAATATTTTGATGCAGAAAGGATTGCAGCAAGGGGGTACAGTGGGGGGTTCAGTGCATCGCTTGAATTAATCATATATTGGATGGAGAATCCTAGGCTACAGCCCAATTAGCCCATACCTTAAGACAGCACTTAATATGTTCATCATTATTGAAACTTATGTGGCATATGACTAGAACAAGTTTTGTGTAAGATTACACAGAACATTTTCGCAGAATAGTACAAGTTGAAACTTCAAAGATGCAAGAAAAACAATACATATCAATCTATCCATTTCTTTATCTATATCTAGGAAGAACGAAATCATGTTCCATGAAATTTCAAACACTAAAAAAATAATGACATACGACAACTATGTCTGATTAAAACCTACAATATATGGCACCTTCTACAGTGGGGCTGTCAGTTTTTGCTTGTTTTTAGACTTCATTTTTAATGCAATTGTTATAAATAATGGAACAATTTGGGGTAATAGAAACGCTTATACTTAAAAGTGGAACAAATATGTATATTTGTGCTATAGTAAATATTAAATACATATCAACTGCTAAAAAGGGAAATAAAAATATAAAGTTCATATCCATAGTCTATATCGTGGCAAGTTTAAATCAGTTGTTACGATATCAATCTCAGATTGTATGAAGCCAAACCGGTTGTTCCATTAAACAATTCCGGACTGTAGATACAGTGATCATTATCAATGCATAACATTCAATGGACGCTGAACATAAAATTATTAACAGGCTTGGTCTGAAATAGTCTTTTGTTACTCTAATAAAAACAAAAGAAAAATAACGTAAAGGTTAACGCCCAATGTATTAAATAACAACAAGGCTACGTTTAGTTAGTTTTTATTAGCTATATACGACTCCACATTGTTTTAAGTAGTTCATCTACAAGTTAGTTTCCGAATGAAGTAGAACATAAAACATAACCATCGATCTTGAGGCAAATGCGAAACGTTTACGACATTCACCACACGTCACTGGAACATTATATACGAACTTACACCAACGATTTTACAAAGAGACGAAATTCTACGTTTTTTAGAAGCTATTAAAACTAAAACATAATATAAGTATGTTTTTCACCTTGAATTTTAGACTTACAGGATGAACACATTTCCAAAGACGTCAAGGACAACTGGTAAAGCGCTTTTGTCTTTAACCTTCTTGCTGCAATTATTTTACTATTAAAAGAAAAAGAATAAAAATCAGAATTTTTTTTTCTAGTCCGATTCAACTTCTAATTGTTTAATTTCCGTACAAATGAACTGAATTAATTTCCTTTACACGGACTAGTGATCTTATTAATAGAACCTCATAATTATTTTCAACCAAAAATAATCAAAATAATGTTTTTAGGTGATGAATTAGGCTCAGTCAGGCATCATGTCAAATATCTGTCGTTAAAAGTGTTCGAAGCTACGACAACTGTCTTCTTTAATCGCTTCCCTTAACAACAAATAATCCGAATATATTGTATAATTGTTGTCATATGAAACAGTTTAAATTTATCACACTAGATGAAGGTTTCGGAAATTACTTCTTTTTTTTTAATCTTCAGGAGAAAATTTTTATGCTCTTGTTCACCAAATCATCTGAGTTTATCTTGATCTGACAGACCTGGAATTTTATGATCCAAATAAAATGATTTCGAAACACGAGTAAATATCCAACTTATTAAACAATCGTTTTTCACTCAAACGCGTGTTAAGATTTAAAAATAAAATGTTTGCTAGAACTATGTTTCAAACCTACAGAGGAATATTGCAGAAAATAAGATAGCACAAATTTCGACTTTCAAAAGTATTCTTAAGTACGTATGTTTACTGTCGAGTCCATTGGTTTCGGTACTTATAACAAGTATGAAATTCGTTTATTGTGGTTACCTACAAATGTAGGTTGCCTTTGAACCACAGTAAATCTACTATTTAAAGTTTCAAACCTTTAAATGCTGTTAAAAGGTAACGCTAGAACTTTACTGTTACAAAAGCTAAAAATAAAATATTTTTCCCTTAAGTTACTAACTTAACAATTATATTTGTAAAGTTAACGCTCTTGCTATTAATGTACAGTGATAAAAAATTATCAATATTCAGCAATTTGGTGAACGTTTCATCAAACGGAAAACTATTTAATAACAGTTTCGTTAGCTTCAGTGAATTAAACAATAGTAAATAAACTAGTGTGGTAATCTAGAAATTTGTAACACTGAAGTTCATAATGTTTATTTAATATCTTGGTGTATTAATGAAATAAACTTTTCATTTTTGAGAAAATACTTTTGTTATACAAAAAACAACAATTTGTAACTACGTTTATAATAACACGGGACAATTGATGACATCTACTTATTTCACCCCTGAGGCCATCTGCTAATATATCTTAATTTAAATACTCAAGGTAAATATTATAACAGTACTGCAGTTAATTTCTTGAGCAAAACTGTATATGGCTTGTATTTTGAAGACTAGGAATTGTAACATTTTCAGAAAACTTAAATTATGAAGAACTGAAATGTGTCTTAAAAAACTCAAAATGCATGTATTTGTTTTGTTCTTTATCTTAATTTGACCCACAAAATAATGCCAAAGATAAAACGTAAGCTACTGCTCTGTGACCTTCAAATAGAGGCCAGGTTCCCTGTGACATATTTTTCTCAATTAACATCATCTAATTTATGTGTTTAATATTATTTTTGTAAATCAATAAAAAAATCAAAGAAGTCTATTAATGTATTATATCAATTAATACAATAAAATGACAACAAGTGAATGTATATTAAAATGTCTCTCCTAAATTGTTTATTTCTTTGTTTAAAAGCAAAGCTGCATAAAGGGCTATCTGCATCGTGGATAAAACCTCAAATAAATCATGAAACTTACCACTGAACCATCTGATGTATGCTTTTAAAAAGGCCCTCCAGTGGCTCAGCGGTATGTCTGCGGACTTACACGCTAAAATCCGGGTTTCGATACCCGTGGTGGGCAGAGCACAGATAGCCCATTGTGTAGCTTTGTGCTTAATTCAAAACAACAACAACAACAACAGCTTTTAAAAAGTATAACTTAGAAAAATCATCTAACGATCTTCAGTGAATATCGTTATAAAAGAAAAACAACCATACTACAAAATCAATAAGAATACAGAATGTTGAATTCTTTATTCTAAAGTTATTTTAGAGCCTCACCACGTCGTTACAGTACGAGCTGACACGTTCGGTCACGTTCCATCTGACTACCGTACATATTATCAATAGTAAAAGGCTCCATCATTGGTTGTTACATTCAAAGTACACCACTCCTCCTTGCAAGCTTTTCATGCAGTGTACGAGCGCTCAAATCAACAGTGGGATATCACAGATCTTCATAGGCATTGCATCTGATGGTTTAACTAGTATGTTTTTGAATGGACGACTATTATACTTGTTTCATTTTCCAACTGCTTAAGGTATACAATGGCTGAATAGTGTGTAGAACTCGAAGCCTTAAGTTGGTGAACCCTACCTTTTTTTTATTTTCTTTTCCAGACAGAGATTCTTCTTAACTGTGTTGTTTACTATTGTGTGGAACAAGTGGATGGCTTTTGTTATTGACGTTTGTGTTCGTGGAATCTCACATGTTACAAAACACTGCACTCTTTTACCACAGCTAGAGTATGAAGTGTTGTTGGCCTTTCTTTAATGGTCCTGGTATTCCAAACTAATGCATATTCTTTTATTTTCCAATTCCAAAAACAAGAGCTATCCATGTCTAGGAATTTGTAAATTCTCAATCTGAACAGCTGTTTATGATCTGAGAGTATGAATATTCCATGTCGAAAAGGACTCTAACTCACAACTTCTAAAAAAAAGAAGAAAAAAGAGATAAATTAGAGGTAATATCTCTTTAACTACAAAACGCTAAGAAAGATCAAAATCTAAAATGTAGTTTGGATACATGCTGTTCGGCTATAATTTTATATATTACCAGTAACAAAATTAACAAATACATCACCTTCATCAACGAAAAACATTTTACTTAATATACCATAAAGCTGACAAAGAATACAAAGTTATGAGCTTGAAAACTTTACTTCTATCTGCATTAAGATTTACATAGGCTCTACATAACTCTTTAGTGTTTGATTTACTGTATAAGTGCTAGCTTTTAAGTTAAAGAACACCATTATTTTTTTTAAAAATGTTATTGGTCTACAAATGCCAGCAAGGATCTTTATGTTTGTAGTTCGCACAAAGTGATTAGCACAGTTTAATATAATTATTGAAATAGTTATGAATTTCACCACTGCTTAACTAGTATGGAACATTTTTCAGCCAGGAATAATCATGTAACCCATTCTGCTACTTTACTGCAGTTTCCAACTAATATGATTTTTTTTCTTTTCTTTTTTCCGAATATCGAAAAGTTGCAAATATCTGTTAATCCTTTTACTCAGACAAAGTTTGCTTACCACACGTAACACTTTGGACCTGTATCTTTACCCACTCCCTGGAGAGAAGAGCGAGCTTGCTTCAAGGAATGATACAGATACCTTTACAAACTGGTATGAGTTAAGAGTCCTTTTTCCCTATATATGCTATTTGGAATAGTCTGTGACATGTTCAACCTTGGATTTCAAATACCACACTTTAACATTTTTGTCTGAATTTGGAAGTAAACCAGAATTTATTTTTTCTTTATATTGTTTTTATTCGTTCTTGTCCCTGCAGGCGTAAGATAGAGTTTCTCTTCGTCTATGCCCTGTATGAACGTTTATTGTTTTTATTCGTTCTTGTCGACTAGACTCAATTTACCACTGTCAGGATTAAGAGCACAAACTTATGATGGAGCCGCTAACATGAGTGGTGCGTACAGTGAATGCCAGGCAAAAATAAAATAGAAGCAATCATCAGCTTTCCTTTTTCATTGTGGAGCACACAAGGCTAATTTAGTAATGAGACATGCAGTTAAAGCTTTTGAATGTGTTCGAGATTCTATCCAGTGGATAAATGAACTTGGTGTCTTGCTCTATACTCTGTCAAGTATAGTCGAGGATATTGTTTCATCAGTAGTATTTGAAACACTGCACAAACCAAGAAATGTCTCATGGACGTCAAGGTTCTCATCTACGTATCGTACACATATTGCTTCCTGTTCGGCACCTGTAACATCTTGAGTGCCATCAACCATTAATGCAAAGACTTCACTTTGCTGCACTTCATGTGCTATGTTCCTCAGTATTTGATGACTGAACATCTCCATTATTTCATTCTGAGCCTGGGGTGATGTGAATGCAGTTTCCTTTGACAAGTAGGTCGTCAACTAAGGATCTTCCTCTTCCAGGAGCTTCATTAACTGCAGGAAGTTCCCCTCCGTATCAGTATGTCCACGTAATGCTAAACTTTGACGCAGTAAGAAACGTAAACTTCTGAATATTTTGGTTAGACTTCTTTTGCATTCTTCCTGCAGCTTCTTTTTTCCATCATGTAGCTGGACAGTCACTGGAGTTACATCAGGTGAACCTTCTGGAAATATAGCAAATCTGTGCAGAAAGGAGGATTGGTGTTCATTGAATTTTTGTTTTGCTTTTTTCCAGTTCCAAAAACCGGTCGATATGAAGGTATACTCCACTGGCCTCTTCAATTTCCCTGTAAAAATGCCTCTATATTCTGCCTTGGCACAATGAAAGCATATGACTTTTTGAATCTGACTGTCGAAGTGCAGTCATGGAAACTCATCAAACCACTTGCCCTGAAAGTTGATATTTTGAGATTTTGCTTTCTGTCGTGTTATCAGTTGTGCGTTTGGATAATATGGCTTTTGACACTGTTTCTGTGGAGTGTCAGATTTTTCATTACTGCACAAACTTGTTTCACAACTATTTGGTGGTTCATGATGTGAAATATTTGCACAAGCATTTTCAAACTCGTCCTCTGATGAACATGGTATTTGCTCTGTATGGCAAGTTTCTACTTTTTTGCTTAAGGTTATTGGATTATCTGCATCTACATTGCCACTTGTAGTACCAGTAACTGGCTTGCAGAACTGTCTAATATTGGAAAGTTTCAGATGCTTGTTTGTCATAGTTGGAATCTGTTTCCCAGATGACTCAACAAACTAAAGTAGAGTCTTTATTGAAAACTCTAATGTACAACGAACAAAGATAGAACAGAATGGAAGTTGGACTGAACTGTACAATGTATTTAAGTCGAACGCGCGAACCTCGCAGTGACTACCGAGCCGAATGACCGTTTGGGCATCGTTGTGACAATAATGTGTGCTAGTTACAACACAAGTAATTGCAAGTTTCTCGAAAAATACCTATATGAACGTTATTGTTTTTTATTCGTTCTTATCCCTGGAGGCGTTAGATAGAGTTTCTCTTCCTCTATGCTCTGTATGAACGTTTATTTCTCGATTGCAACAGCCAGTACAGTTAATCTTTCAATCAGAAGTCGGACAGTTTGGTAATATACCTACATATTCTTTTACTGTTGTGAAAGACAATAAAAAGGCCATCTTCTCTTCCACTAGAAGTTCTAACTCAAAATAATATCATAATCACTAAGTGTTGCTTTGTACAACTCTCGAGGGTCAGCATGGCCAGGTGGGTTTAGACGTTCGATTCGTAATCTGAGGGTCACATGTTAGAATCCCTGTAGCACCAAACATGCTCGCCCTTTCAGCCGTGGGAGCGTTATAATGTGACGGTGAATCCCACTATTCGTTTGTAAAAGAATAGCTCAAGAGTTGTCGGTGGGTGGTGATTACTAGCTGCCTTCCCTCTAGTCTTACACTGTTAAATTAGGGACGGCTAGCGCAGATAGCTCTTGGGTAGCTTTGCGCGAAATTCAAAAACAAACAAACGAACAATACAACTCTCGACGGTCATGTTCGTTCTTGCAGAAATGACTTATTTTCTAGATGCGTGACTAGAGATATTATAATTTTAAACAACCTTGGGATTTTAACACTCTAGACGCTTTGCATGATGGAATTTCTCTGTACTTTTGTTCTTCTATAAGTCGATAATTTATGATACCTTGCCATTTTTAGGCATTCAAAACTAGAACTTAATATTTGTACCGCACGAATAAATAGCGTGCCAAATAAACTGTCATTTTTTATATTGCAGCCCAGCTGAAGAATTCTAATAATGAAAGAAAGATTTTTCTGACAGTGGGGTATAGGAGACTAGAATGGATCTGAAATGCTATTTAAACACTTCTTACACAGTTAAATTAGGGACGACTAGTACAGATAGCCCTCATGTAGCTTTGTGCGAAATTAAAAAACAAATAAACAATTAGTATAACAAAGTATTATTTTAACTTTATCTTATTTTTAGTTCGTAGTAAAATTACCATTTTCGTTTTGTGCTCTGTGTTACTTCATATATTATGTTTGATTTTTTGAATGCCATTACGCTTACAAACATCATTCCGATTTTGTCTCATCTGTTCAAACGATACTCGTACAATGTTTTCAGAGTCCCTGATAAAGGAATGTGTGTATTTCGAAAATATGAAGTCAGTAAATAAAAATGTTTTTCGCCCTGCCCACCGTCCTTGCTTTCTCATGATATAGTATTTACTTCTGTAAACAATATGTGTACCCTTTACATTCTTCCCCATTCAAGTAATCACTTAAATGGGTATGTTTTATACTTCGTTAAACACAAAGACAACGAGCCCACTTTATTTAATCAAAGTTTTTCCACAATTTTAAATCAACTAATAAATTAATAAAACATAACATATTTTCCCTTTATTATTTGTTTGTTTGTTTGTTTTGAATTTCGCGCAAAGCTATTCGAGGGCTATCTGCGCTAGCCGTCCCTAATTTAGTAGTGTAAGACTAGAGGGAAGGCAGCCAGCCAGTCATCACTACCCACCGCCAACTCTTGTGCTGCTCTTTTACAAATGAATAGTGGGATTGACCGTCACTAGTAAAACCCCCACGGTTGAAAGGGCGAACATGTTTGGTGCGACCAGGATTCGAGCCCGCAACCCTCGGATTACAAATCGAACGCCTTAACACGCTTGGTCATGGTGGGGCCTTTTCCCTTTATCTCAGAACAACAGCTATACAGTTTCACATGGCTTGTTACTCTGTTCCACACGTTAACTGTGTAAAATGTTAAGAACATCCTTTTCTGTAAAAACCTTCACTTTATGAGTTACTTCAGTTTTAAAAGTTCTGGTTAAACAGCAGTGACTAGAATGTAAGTCTCTTCGTTTGATGCAACTAGTATTATTTTCAAACGCAAAGTCTATCGTTTAGCGTACTCGGCTGAGGACAAAAAAGTTCAAAGTTTGCGTAATACATCTCCTGAATACGCTCAGTGTTTCGAGCTGTAGGTATTCCAAAAGTGGTGGTTATTGAGCTCTAAACTGGGCAAAAGAGCCCTTTGTCTGCGGGTATTACCAAGTAACTACACTAAACTCCTAGACTGTTCACGTTAAAAATTCCAGTTTCAATTCCAAGCAAACGTAGCTGTTCTTTTATGTAATATTATATACGTTATTTAAATGAGAAAATGTTTGGAACATAACTTTGATGAATGATCTTAATCAGAGGTTATTGTAATTAGTTTATACATTATCAAAGTTTAGAAAACAGTTAGTGTCTTACAGTGATAGTACAATAAAGCTCTCGAAAGATACGGAAGGCAAAATTATCTTGATGAATATATTTTAATTCTAATTTTGAAATAAAAATATAATGGTTTGTTTGTAGTTAAGTATAAAGCTACACAGTGGGCTATCTGTGTTTTGCCCACCGCGAATATCGAAACAAGATTTATAGCTTTGTAAGTCCAGGGGCATATCGGTGTGCCACGAAATATAATGATGGTTTGCATTAAAAAATAAACTGGTGGCAAATACTCTCGATTATAATACCAATGTTAACAGTTTTTGTTTACAACTGGTCAGTATATTTACAAATGTAATCAAAAAATAATTTTTAAAACTTGTTCCTACGGATTAATAATGACATAAATACTGCATTTTTCTTGTATATTTTCACCGTAAAATATAATAAAATTATTCAAAAGCATCGATTTTTTGTTTTGGTTAAGGATACAGATAAGAGTCTGTGTGTCAGATTATTAAAATAGGAAACATAATAATGTCTTCATATCTTCAAAAATACCAGTTACTTCACCTGAGTAATATTTTTCGAAAATTATGAAACGGGTTTTAGTTTGTTTGAAATTTCGCGAAAAGATAGCTGTCCCTAATTTAGCGGTAAAAGACTAGAGGGGAAACAACTAGTCATCATCACCCACCATCAACTCCTTTACTAACGAGTAGTGGGATTGATCATGACATTACAACCCACAAGACA
The DNA here is from genome assembly GCA_011833715.1 of Carcinoscorpius rotundicauda. Taxonomy (NCBI): domain Eukaryota; kingdom Metazoa; phylum Arthropoda; class Merostomata; order Xiphosura; family Limulidae; genus Carcinoscorpius; species Carcinoscorpius rotundicauda. The sequence continues at coordinate 59,830,245 of CM022395.1, forward strand.
AACCTGTTCGGTAGGACGGGGATTCGACCCTACGACCTTTACAGGGCCCTGCGAAATAGCTGCACAATTGATGATAATTTGTTATCCTTTATAAAGAGACAAATACGGTTTATATTGCCAATAACTAAACAGTTGACAGGCCATAGAATTGTGTTTACAGGGTAGTCAGTGGCAAATGTCATATTTTAAACTAAACCCAAGAACAGATACTCAACATTTTAAAATATAAATAAATTAGAAATACAGGTTGGGAAGATGGAGTAGTTTATAATGTAAGCACAGCACAATGGTACCATCCCCTACAATTTATTTTGACAAGTGCAACGAATTTTTATACGTATAACATTTCTTATCCTGTAAATAATGTTCATACATGACAAGCAGATCAATGGAAATTATTTTGCCATCTTGTAAATCTTTAATCCTTTAAACTGTAAACTAAACTTTTCATGTCGTAAAACAAATTTACAAACAAACTCGTACTTTTGAAACTACTGAATTTTAAAAAAAATATATCTCAAAATTATATGTGTATCTATCTATTATAATTTGTCTAGGGCAAGCTCCGTTTGTACCATACACGTTAAGCCTAGCTTAGACAACAAATGTTCTAGAAACCTATAGTGCACACTCGTAATAATGTTATCACAAAACTTCTTAAAACTTGTGGCATCTATTCTAACAGGACGTTCCTTTTTGTTTTATCATTTGCCACGTGTTAAATCATTCTTTCCTTATTTAAAGGGTTTAATAACAAATTGAAAAGCATATGGTCACATTTGGAGTCAGTAACCTTTAACCTTTATCTGGAAGTATTATAACAATGGATTGGGTGACATTTCTACTGTGGCTTGTCTTTAATAGGTATAATTCATTAAATATAAACAACGACAGCACAAGCCAAATTCTGTCAGTTTTTGTGTTTAAATTATAATATTTTTATTATAAATAATGACTTTAAATATAATGGACTTTAAATGCTGTATAAAATGTTGGCCAGTTTACTGCAATACTTTCTTTTATAATGCAATAATTAGTAGAACACGCACCTCAACATTACTGTGTCATTTTCTTTATCGATAAACTAGATTATATATTCTATGTCCTTAGAGTTTTTTAAGCATAAACTGATGTTTGAAAAATCTTTTAACAAAATTCCGAATTACCTCCTTTTACTGATTAATTTAAATCTAAAATTGGCCAATTATTTTATGTAAACATTATTATTTTGTTATACACTGTGATAAAATGTTCAATGATGTAAGAAATGTCGTGTTTTTAATGTTATAGTTTTTTTCTCAAGATAGGGATGGTACGGATGCCTGTATTAAAGGAATACAAAAGTCATCTGGATTTTCTTCTCTATATGTCATCAAAAGTTAAGTGTGAAGAATTACTTGGCATAGTCGTTCTATCTCCGTTTCTGGGCCCGGTATGGCCAGGTGATTAGAGCACTCGACTTGTAATCTGAGAGTCGCGGGTTCGAATCTCCGTCGCACCAAACATCCTCCTCCTTTCAGCCATAGGGGCGTTATAATGTTACGGTCAGTCCCATTATTCATTGGTAAGAGAGTAGCCTAGGAGTTGGAGGTGGCTGGTGATGACTAGCTGCTTTCTCTCTGGTCGTACACTACTAATTAGGGACGGCTAGCGCAGATAGCTCTAGTGTATCTTTGCGCGAAATTCAAAACAAACCAAACCAAATCTCCATTCCATATATACCGCTTTACAGCTTTCAAGAATGTCCCAAGGCCGAAAACCGACAAATATACAAAAACTGCGATTTCTTATTTGCGTTATTCATCATCTTTCCTTAATAGGCCTAGCGCTTACCTTGTTCTAGAGGTAACAATATTTCTATCGTTATTTTATAGAGAAAAACATCTTTGAAAACCTATTTTATTAATTTTATACGCAACAGTTCTAAAACTTTATAATGTACTCAATAAACTAGAAACCCACATAAACAGTCTTATAAAGAAAGTAACAAATAAGTATAAGGTGTTTGTTTGTTTTTGAATTTTGAACAAAGCTTGTTTGTTTGTTTGTTTTTTGAAATTCGCACAAAGCTACTCGAGGGGAATCTGTGCTAGCCGTCCCTAATTTAGCAGTGTAAGACTAGAGGGAAGGCAGCTAGTCATCACTATCCACCACCAACTCTTGGGCTACTCTTTTACTAACGAATAGTGGAATTGCCTGTCACATTATAACGCCCTCACGGCTGAAAGGGCGAGCATGTTTGGTGCGACGGGGATGCAAACCCGCGACCCTCAGATTATGAGTCGCACGCCTTAACATGCTTGCCCATGCCGGGCCCTAACAAGTATAAAGAATAAAATGTATCGTTAAATAAAATGGCTAAGTATGGCTGGGTAATGAACTAAACAAAGAACCAAATAAGGCATGGATGGACGAGATCAGATCGCTTGATCGGCTTAAGATTAAATGATAATCGGAAAACTTAATGATTTTAGAGAAGATTTTGAAAGTTTTAAAACATTGCAATATGCTTAAAATACGGTTTCATGCAAAAGTGTGAGGACAAAGTCAAAATGCCTCCCTGTGGCACAGTGTTATGTCTGAGGACCCACACCGCTAAAAACTGAGTTTTGATACCAGTAGTGGGCAAAGCACCAATAGCCCATTCTGTAGCTTTATGCTTAATTCTAGAGAAACAAAGTCAACAATTAGATTTTAGGCTACTTTTAAAGAACGATGGATGAAAAATCACAGGCAAAACGTCAAACTTTGTTAATCTTCATATTTAGTTCAACAGAGATTCAGTGGAAGAGCTTGGGTTACACAAAGAGTTAACATGTTGTGTTTCCTCTTTTGCTTTAATATCTGCAGATAGTCTTTTAGACATTGTTGCAACATATTTAATTAAAGTGTTCTTTAGGATTTGACTCCAAATGTCTTTAATACATTATCATAAAGTTTCTTTGGAAATAACTATTTATTTGTCAAATATTTGATCTATCGAATCCCAAATATGCTCGATTGGATTGAAATCGAGGCTCTTTGGAGGTCATTGAATCATTTGAATGATTCTTTCTTAACTAAGTATTTTTTCTTAGGTTGGTTGAGTTACTTCGTCACTTTCTTAGGTGTCTGGTTATCCTGAATTCTGATCACATAGCAGATTAAGCTGTCTCTACTTTACATTAAGAATAAAATATCTTCGTTACTGGTTTTCTCACTAGCAAAACAAATAGAACCAAAATTTCCAGTCGTAAAATGTTACTCTATTGTAAAATAGTCATAAATGTTGTAGTTTAAAGTTAACTAAAGGAAAGGTGTAACGATGAAAGCTGAGACTCTATTCAAACACCAAACTTTCGATGCACAGATGAAGTAAATTTTGCTTAGGTTGAATGAGTGTTTGGGGTCATTATCTTCTCGGTAGTAGAATCCTTTACCACTGAGGGTATATACCATGATGGGTCAATATCTGATGGTACTTGCTTTGGTCCATTATTCCAGCCATTTTGCAAACATCTGTTGTCTCAACAGAAAACACTTCCAAACCATCACACTGTCTCACACATACTTTATGGTGGGTGCTATGTGTTGAGGTACGTTTCTTTCACTTTTCTTCCACCGGACATACAACTTATGCTTTGAACCAAATGTTTCAAACTTAGACTCATCCCACCATAACACTCTTTTCCAATCATCAACAGTTTGGTTTTGTACTTTTTAGCAAATGTTGATCTTTTAACAATATTTGGAGTCGAAGTGAAGGTTTTTTTAAAAATACTATTCGACTAAATATTATCGAGTCTTCTTAATACTGTAGATCTGGATACTTTTCTGTCATTTGGTACATGGTCGTTTACATCATGCTTGAGATTAGTGACAGTCTTTATTTTGTCCTGAGAGCTGCAAAACGAAGATACTTAACATCAGTATCATTAAGTTTAGGTGTCCTGTCTCTTACTTTCCTATTTTGAAATTTACCTGTCTCAGTATCATGATCTAGGGTGTACTTATCAGTGTTGTGGAGCATTTAAAAACTTCATTAATTTGTTGTAGAGTCCAACCAGTATCACGTAAAATTTTCATACGAAGTATCTCGTCTACTGACAATTCTATATGCTTTGACGGACCGTAACATGACAACCAAGCTTAATACCTAGTGTTAAACACTGTTTTTATCAACGCTTATTTCTGAAGTGCTATTAATTTGATTTCTTCTGCATAAACTTGTACCACATGCTAACTTCTTTCTACATAGTGAAAATGCTGCACTGATTACATACACAGTTATTTCTGACTCTAAATTTGATCAGTATGTTTGTTTAAGTAGAACCCATATGATATACCCTTGATACGAGTATATGGGAATTCTAAAAGATAAGTATTCTCACCCTGTTTCATTCAGTTGTCAATAGGGATTAGAGGGGCATTACCATAGCGTTAAAATTTACATTCTGAAATGGCATGGAAGAATTAGTCCTATAAAATGAAAAGAATGACAAAATATGCTGTTGTTCTAACACTTTTATGGAGTAAAATAAACTAGTAATATATTTGGCCTATCCAGGTTTTCCATTCCGGAAGGCGGGAAAGGCAGAAGCTTTTAATTGAGGACACTGAATTAAAAAGCTGAAATTGACCTGAATTTTTAATAAAATGGTTAGTAAGACAAACCAAATGTAACAGTATTTATTTTTAATTAAATAGTACAAAATGTGATTATTGTATTTAAAAAATAAAAAATAATATGTAATCATTATGCCTAGATTTTTTACGAGGAGGAGCCCACTTGACATTGCCTCTTATATAAGTCATATAATGGAGTAAAGTACAGGTTTGAATTCACGTGGTCTGTTTTCTAACCATTTGCGTTTATGATAGCAATTAAAATAAACTATTTCCTCTTTAATGACGACAGTTATGACCAGCTAAAAGGAATACCCGCTGAATCCAGGGATAGTTTTATATGCTATCATGTAATAAAGTAATTTAAACTAGGAAAGTATTAGACCTAGTTATATATATATATATACAAGTATTTTATATGCTTATGTTTATATAATGTTATATATGGAACCTATCTGTTGTAACTATTGTTTTATGTTATAATAAACAAGTAGTGTCTATACCTCCTGCTTTGTCACTTTTTTATAGGTGTCTGGTTATCCTGGATTCCGATCACATCGCAGATTAAGCTGTTTCGACTTCACATGAAGAACAAAATCACCACATTAATGGCTTCCTCACCAGCAAAACAAATTGAACGGTAATTTCCAATGGTAAAATTTTACTCTATTATAGAATAGTCATAAATTTAGTATTTTGAAGCTAACTAAATGAAAGGTATAATGATGAAAACTGAGATTCTATTGAAACACCAAGCTTTTGATATACAAAGTGAAGAAGCTAATAAATAATGCAGGGAACTTATTCAACATCATTTTGTCTGCTATGCGATTATTATTCAACATAGTTTAGTCTGCTATGTGATTATTATTCAACATAGTTTAGTTTGCTATGTGATTATTATTCAACATAGTTTAGTCTGCTATGTGATTATTAGTTAACATAGTTCAGTCTGCTATGTGATTATTAGTCAACATAGTTTAGTTTGCTATGTGATTATTATTCAACATAGTTTAGTCTGCTATGTGATAATTATTCAACATAGTTTAGTCTGCTATGTGATTATTATTCAACATAGTTTAGTCTGCTATGTGATTATTAGTTAACATATTTCAGTTTGCTATATGATTATTAGTCAACATAGTTTAGTTTGCTATGTGATTATTAGTCAACATAGTTCAGTCTGCTATGTGATTATTAGTCAACATAGTTTAGTTTGCTATGTGATTATTATTCAACATAGTTTAGTCTGCTATGTGATTATTAGTTAACATAGTTCAGTCTGCTATGTGATTATTAGTCAACATAGTTTAGTTTGCTATGTGATTATTATTCAACATAGTTTAGTCTGCTATGTGATAATTATTCAACATAGTTTAGTCTGCTATGTGATTATTATTCAACATAGTTTAGTCTGCTATGTGATTATTAGTTAACATATTTCAGTTTGCTATGTGATTATTAGTTAACATATTTCAGTTTGCTATGTGATAATTATTCAACATAGTTTAGTCTGCTATGTGATTATTAGTTAACATATTTCAGTTTGCTATGTGATTATTAGTTAACATAGTTCAGTCTGCTATGTGATTATTAGTTAACATATTTCAGTTTGCTATGTGATTATTAGTTAACATATTTCAGTTTGCTATGTGATAATTATTCAACATAGTTTAGTCTGCTATGTGATTATTATTCAACATAGTTTAGTCTGCTATGTGATTATTAGTTAACATATTTCAGTTTGCTATGTGATTATTAGTTAACATATTTCAGTTTGCTATGTGATTATTAGTTAACATAGTTCAGTCTGCTATGTGATTATTAGTCAACATAGTTCAGTCTGCTATGTGATTATTAGTTAACATAGTTTAGTTTGCTATGTGATTATTATTCAACATAGTTTAGTCTGCTATGTGATTATTAGTTAACATAGTTTAGTCTGCTATGTGATTATTAGTCAACATAGTTTAGTTTGCTATGTGATTATTATTCAACATAGTTTAGTCTGCTATGTGATTATTAGTTAACATAGTTCAGTCTGCTATGTGATTATTAGTTAACATAGTTCAGTCTGCTATGTGATTATTAGTCAACATAGTTCAGTCTGCTATGTGATTATTAGTCAACATAGTTCAGTCTGCTATGTGATTATTAGTTAACATAGTTTAGTCTGCTATGTGATTATTAGTCAACATAGTTTAGTTTGCTATGTGATTATTATTCAACATAGTTTAGTCTGCTATGTGATTATTAGTTAACATAGTTCAGTCTGCTATGTGATTATTAGTTAACATAGTTCAGTCTGCTATGTGATTATTAGTCAACATAGTTTAGTCTGCTATGTGATTATTAGTTAACATAGTTCAGTCTGCTATGTGATTATTAGTTAACATAGTTCAGTCTGCTATGTGATTATTAGTCAACATAGTTCAGTCTGCTATGTGATTATTAGTTAACATAGTTCAGTCTGCTATGTGATTATTAGTCAACATAGTTCAGTCTGCTATGTGATTATTAGTTAACATAGTTTAGTCTGCTATGTGATTATTAGTCAACATAGTTTAGTTTGCTATGTGATTATTATTCAACATAGTTTAGTCTGCTATGTGATTATTAGTCAACATAGTTCAGTCTGCTATGTGATTATTAGTTAACATAGTTCAGTCTGCTATGTGATTATTAGTCAACATAGTTTAGTTTGCTATGTGATTATTAGTTAACATAGTTCAGTCTGCTATGTGATTATTAGTTAACATAGTTCAGTCTGCTATGTGATTATTAGTTAACATAGTTTTGTCTCCTATATGATTGTTAGCCGGTAAAGTGATGTCCTCTTCCATCCTCATCTCGTTTGGTTTGTTTGTTTTTTCAAGTTCAGTAGCTAACCCTTTTTTTCTTCATTTACTTGTATTATAATAAACCCTTATTTCTATTAAAAATGGCCAACCTTGCCCAAATAAAAATGTGTTTGCTGATGTTTTGTTGTTTGGAAGTAGTAATTTTGTTGTACACGCTCAAGGAGTATACACTAACTTGGAAGATGATTACTTCTTATGAATATATTTGATATACGTTGAGAAATTTTCGAAAGTTTCTAGAATTTTGATATTGTTTTATACATGTTAATTAAATTTCATGAGCCCCTCCACGTGCAGTCATACTACTTAACAATGTGACCCTAACTTCAAGGGCCCCTAGTGGATTATTTTACGTACATGCGCAATTGGTTTGAGCTAGATTACGTAAATAAAGTCCTGAGCAGAGCAAACGTGGTTGTGCCACCCGAGAGCCGCAGCAAGAAATGGCTGAACGCTCGCTTCGTGCTCGTCCTATTGCTATCCGCTGAACTTCTGGGATACCTGCTTTTGCAATCAAGGTAGGTGGTCATTAGTCAGTATGCCGGTTTGTGATGCTTGACTAGCATTGTATTTTCTGATAAGACAGTTTGGAGCAGTGACTGTTGGTAACAGTTGGAACTGATGCTAATCCGGATGGATGAGGGCGATGAAAGTGCTGCAGCGTGGCGGTCAGAGCGTGTACCATTTGCCGCGTGGATACGACTAGTTTATATAACACCTAAATTCAAGTTAAAAGGAATTAATAAACTGGGCACTGTATTTCGACTCCCTGAAATTTGAGTATTGTTCTTTATTTTATGTCTATTGTATTTCTTTCAAGGTTTAAATATCTTTAAAAGAGGTAAAGAAGGACGTTTTAACATTCTAGAGGAAGGAAACTTCCAGAACCAGAACCAATATGCTGGTGACCTTGTTAGAAAATCAGGTTTTTAGTGGTACTGTAATAGTTTGACCTACGTGGCAGGGCTTATAAGTTGTAATTCTAGGGCCAAATCCTAACACATAAAGATGTTTTTATTCGGAGAATGATATTGTTTCATTCTGAACACTACGAGTGCTAGTTTTCAAGTGATGACAATTCTTGGTTTGGATATTTTTCCTTATTTATTGAAATAAATATATAGATGTAACAGTGTCGACTTCACTCCTTTTAATTTTAACGAAAATTCACCTTCATACAGTTCGCCACCAAAGCAGTTTGCTATATTTGATTAGCTATGTAAGCTACTGCATTATTCCAAAACATAATTTCTATGTTTCCCACTTCTTCCCAGGAAGTGAGATTAAAGTCAGAAGAATTATAACGATAAAGACTGTGTTTCGATACCCAAAGTAGAATATTTAGTTATGCAGCATTGTGCTTAATTGACAAGAAACAGTTTTATTTATTTATTTAAGCTTAAGCAAACATACTAAATGGACTATCTTTGCTCTGCCTACCACGGGTATCAAAATTCTGTTTCTAGCGTTATAAGTGCGCAGACATACTATTATGCCACTGAGGAGTTAACATGCTTCCCCATAAAAATATAATTGATGAGTATTATTTCCATGTGTTAAATTATCAACGACTGGTATTTTTAAAGGCGCTTTTCTCTATACATATACATATCAATAAGATTCCAATCAAATTTAACTTGAGGAAATTTATTCCTGGTTATTTTATTATAATATGATTATTATTAAAGATGTACTTATCATTCGCTGCACTTCGTTTTACCAGGAAAAGGAATCTCTTAGAGAATTACTTATTAGAACTGTTAAGCTATGTTTTTCACGTGATTACATTTCTAACTCCTTTCAGGAGAAATATCAGTTGCATTCAGAAAAGCATGACGATTTATATCCAAGTTTATTTTAGGGATTACTGGCTGGCTGCTAGCAACATCCATACTAGTTTATTTATTTGTTTTTTTGCTAATGTTAATTCAGATGTGTCTTACTATCCTATCGGCCCGGTATGGCCAGGTGATTAAGGCACTCGACTCGTAATTGAAGGGTCGCGAGTTTGAATCCCCATCACACCAGACATGCTAGCCCTTTCATCCGTGGGGGCGTTATAAAGTTACGGTCAATTCCACTGTTCGTTTGTAAAAGAGTAGCCCAAGAGTTGGCGGTGGGTGGTGATGGCTAGCTGCCTTCCGTCTAATTTTACGCTACTAAATTAGGGACGGCTAGCGCAGATAGCCATCGTGTAGCTTTGTGCGAAATTCAAACCAAACCAAACTACTGTATCATTCATCTTTGGAGATAAGTTATTGTAGTGTTACATAAAATAATTGATCAGATTCATTCTCAGCGTGATTCAGTGTTTCATTTACTCCATTCTTCTAATCTACACGTTTATTTTGTCTGTTTTCTTCTGATAATTTATTTAATGTACATCTCTAAACCTCAGAGTACTGTGTTAAGTGGGTCCAGCATGGTCTCGTGTAGTAAGGCTTTGGTTTTCCAAAAAATTCGCTCCGCACAGGTTGAGCGGTGGATGCGTTATAAAAGTAATGACAGATTTCACTATTTGCACAACAGGTAACTGTGGTTGTGCTGTTTAAAAGTATCCTTCCATCTAGTGTGCTTGTTCTATCTGTTTATTACCAGGAATAGGTGGCGCAAATAGCTATATGTGCACGAATGTTTGAAACTAATTGCATTTTATTAAACCGTCAACTGTGATAAAGCAAATCAATCCCAAAACAATATTTTTTGTTATTTTAAATATCGTGTGTGAATATATATGTAAAGTGTAAGTCTTAATTATGTTAATACGTATTTCTGTCTGATAATATTTGCTATAAAACTCTAAGAATCATTAAAACTGTTGACATAATTTTCATCAGCCATAACAATGTTCATATAATATTCAGCTATAGCACTGTTGACATTATATTCATCAGCTATAATTGTTGACATAATCATCATCATCACCTATAGCACTGTTGACATAATATTCATCAGCTATATCTGTTGAGATAATATTCATCAGCTATATCTGTTGAGATAATATTCATCAGCTATATCTGTTGAGATAATATTCATCAGCTATATCTGTTGAGATAATATTCATCAGCTATAGCACTGCTGACATAATCTTCATCAGTTATAACACTGTTGACGTAATCCTCAGTTATGCGAAGGGCGAATTTATTTATTTTTAACCCTAACACTGATTTTACAGAAATTCCAGTGGTTTAACATCAACTTTGATCAAGAGAAAATTATTCACACCAGTTTCCGAATGAAAAATTGTACTTAAGTTTAATGTTAGATATTTGGCTAGAAGAAATGTTGTTTTGATGTTTATGTAAACAATTCCCAAAGAAAGTCCTTTTTAACTCTGGGTCATTCGTTACCAGCTGTAAGTGTTTATCCTTAATCTGTAAGAGTGGATGTCGTCATGTTCATGACATCTCGGACGTATAATGCACTTAGTAGAAAAACCATTAAATGTTCTTCAGCTATTTCTTATGACTTTTGTTGGTTGAGATCCGATCAATCATATCTAAGTCTGTCAATCGTTGAATGCTCTGAGACAATGAAAATGGTTACAGTAGACAAAAGTATCTAATTCTTACTTTCCTTGCTGCTTCACAGTTTTCTTGCCCTATCTTAATTAGGTTGTAATGTTTTATGATAATCTCTGTTTCTGATCGCATTAGCTTCATAAGAAGCAACATCATGGTTCTGTTCACAGCTTTCAACCCATACACTTACAACTGAATTTAGCGTAAACATCGCTTTTGTGCATTCTCCTAATACATATATATGTGAGACTGGTTTAGCACTGAAAGCAAGTATTCTTGTATATAAATTACTTTGCAAAAGGTTACGCATTAGCACCACAATTTTGATACAAGTGGAAGGAAGGAAGAACTAATTTTGAAATGAAGATTTCTCTGACAAGAGGTGAACCGAGGAGCACAAAAGTTGTATTTTTTTTTTAAATCTTTGAATCTAAATAATCGCTAGAATTAAAAAAATGACTTTATTGGTTTTGACCATTTGCTGAATTTTGTGCTATGAGGATACAGTCATTTCTATACAATCGACTCTCGAATTTAGAGGACCCGGCATGGCCGAGCGCGTTAAGGCGTGTGACTCGCAATCCGAGGGTCGCGGGTTCACATCCTCGTAGTGCCAAACATGTAAGCCCTTTCAGCCATGGGGGCGTTATAATGTGACGGTTAATTCGTTGGTAAATGAGTAGCTCAAGAGTTGGCGGTGGGTGGTGATGACTATCTGCTTTCCCTCTAGTCTTACACTGCTAAATTAGGGACGGCTAGCACAGATAGCCCTCAAGTAGCTTTGTACGAAATTTAAAATGAAGCAAACAAACGAATTTAGAGTTAAAAATAAGTTTTAACGGGTTTTATTATGAAAAAAAAAGTTTCACTCTGTGGATTTTATTTTTCTCAGGCTTTTACCTTAATAGCCCTATGCAATATATATCATATGGAAAAAGGATGGTGTTTGTTTAATGTACAGTTTAACAGAAAATTAAGATATCATTACTTTGTTTGAATTGGGCTTGTATATATATAGTTGTTAGCCCTGGGATAGGTCCACTTAAACTGGCTGGCATGAAATTTTCACAACTGGACATGAACAATGTGCGTAAATACAATTGTAAAAATAATGATGACTAACTAGTACGTCCAAAGCTTGACTTGATTTGTCTCTTGTCAGAGCTGGCGCTCGGTTCGTAAAAAGATTCGGGTCTCAGACCGATAGGTGCAGGGTTTCTTATTGTTTCCGTTTGATATCGATCATGGTTTTCTTTTCTGATTTTTCAAGAAACCAAGTGGGGATTTGGGCGATGGTCCCCATGCTCAGTGCCTACCTAGTAACACCCTGTCTTTTTTTTTTAACCTCACAGTTAAATGAAAAATTGTTTTAGCTCTTTCTCTTTGATACTTTCAGAAAGCTTCTAAATGATATAAATGTATCACAACTTCTATGATAATTCTCCACACAATTTTATTTTCTGCAAGACTGTTTCTCAATAAAAGCTTCCTAGTTGCGCAGTTATAGGAGCGTATTCTTTAAGATATACAAAAGTTGACATTTAATGATGAAGTAATTGAAATATTGGTTGATGATTTCACAGTTTATATGAAATTAGGTCTACTGTTAACAATGGTCACGTTAACCTTGCGAGCTTCTTATGTGCAAAGAACGGTATTAATATACTGCAGAGGGCAGGATTAGTCCTTTCAAAACCAGTAAGGAAAAAAAAAACTACTACTTTGGGACACGTCATATGGTAGCAAAGAGGCCCTATTCTCACAAATGTGGCAGCAAACATGGAGGAGAGCATTTGTATTCACATGTGCTGTCATCGAGTAATCACATTTGGATATGCAATCCCGGACTCATACTTCCCATTGGAAATTTCTGACACCTTTATGGTACGCGTGTGTCGTTTGTAATGAGACTCGGAGAAGTTAATTTTTAAAGGAGCAAGTTGCTGTAAGACAAACTAAACACGTAACAACAACAACAAATAATAATAATTAAAAACGCGTATATGGTTTTAGTTTTGGAACAGTGCACGAGATAACTGACTGGCCGGTACGTGGAATTAGACACTGAGCTTTTTCTATGTTAAAATATTTTTACTAGCGCGCTTTAATCGAGAAATACTCCGGTAAAAGGTGGGGAAAGATTCCTGTGAAAGGTCATAAGTAAAGTTGTTTTTAACATAAAGACAATTTAGTGTATAATTTTACATATTAATTTACCAATGTTATGATTCTTCAACAACAATTACTTGCTGAAATACGTAACATACAGTTGGATTAACAGAAGGAAGACGTTGTTATGCTCTAACCGAACAAGTTGAACAGGAAGACGATAGTTACTACTAAATATAACAGATCTTTTTCTCATAGACCAGCGGTTCTGTATTTGCGGTTTGTGGGCTCCTTTTAAGTGGTTCGTGGAAAGGTCGGAAAGGAAGCAATAGTGTATAGATCCTACTGTAATCAGCCGATGTTGAAAACATATTCTGGTGGCTTGCGAACAAAAACGTTTCAAAATCATTGTTGAAGACTGTAGAACAAAACAAACAGCGATAGTACATACAACGAAAGTAAGTTTAGTCTATCAACATTGTGTGACGAACAGGCTAGAGCGACGACCTCACACCTAGTTCAGAATCGACACACGAAGTGACAAAGGGCTGGAGCAGATGTTACGAGTTAGTGTTTCTTAACGTAAACTGTGCATCAGTTTACCTTAGGGTTAGACACCTAGCTAACATCGCGTTAAGCAACTGGTATGTACGGATATAGTACAGTTATTTAACCGTACACTCTCATCACATTGTAGATCACCTGTTAGTATTTTCCCTAGTTTGAAGAAAAAAATTAAATGTAATATAGATGTTTAAGTTAAATACAACAAGCCCAAATAACGTTCATTTTTTGTTCATATACTCTTTAGTTCATGCAGAATGAATTTGTAATATGCAGTTCTGTCAATAATAAGATCAGTTCATCCGGTTTAGAAAAATCTATCTTACGATTTACCAGGCCAGACAGAAGCAGACGGTTCTTGTGCGTTTGTAACGAACTTGTGCACGTGCCTCCCTGGAAATGCTAGGATTGGTTTCCGTAGCTTAACCAATGATAACCTTATCATGCTGGGCGACACAAAGAGTTCGGCTATCCAACCTAACCTTTTTGTGTGTATGTGTTTCATTTAAAATTCTGGATTATGCTGTTGCTGTGGTAAAATTGATTAAAAACTAATAACAAAAATAAAGCCCTGGATAGACAATGCACTGTGCTATGCAATCTACTTACGTAGTTGTTTTAAAATATGTTACGTCATTAATATGGAAATTACATGATTAGTTATTACACTGCATAGTTTTTACTCGCGTTTTTACAGACGTGAGAACCACTTTTGAAAGACTTGTGAATTTAGAGAAAGTTGGATGTAAAACAAACCTTTCGTATGTGTAAGCATATTTAAAGAGTGATAGTCCAGGTGTCTCCAATCGAAAACTGTTATTGCTTAACCTAAGCTTAACCCTTCTCTTCCTTTCGAAGTGGGCCCAGCATGGCCAGGTGGTTAAGGCACTCGACTTGTAATCAGAGGATCGCGGGTTCGTATCTCCGTCACGCCAAACATGCTTGCCCTTTCAGCCGTGGGGGCGTTATAGTGTGACAGTCAATTCCACTATTCGTTGGTAAAAGAATAACCCAAGAATTGGCGGTGAGTGGTCATGACTAGCTGCCTTCCCTCTAGTCTTACACTACTAAATTAGGTATGGCTAGCGCAAATAACTCTCGTGTAGCTTTGCGCGAAATTCTAAACAAACTGAACGAACCTTTCGAAGTGTATGTCTCCAGTCTTTCTTTCCCGTTTGAAGTTTGTGTGTGTGTGTAAAATATTTCAGGTTGTGTCAATGTCCAGTTAACTAGCGTAAAGTTTAATAGTAGCTATAAATTATTTCGAAATGATCTATATTTAGCTGTTCATAACTTAATTAAATACGACTTAAAGTGTAATTCGAACTAAGACCTTCTTTAACTTACCAGTCATTAAATAGATGTCGTGAAAAACTTTTAGCTGAGTCTATATTTAACTGAAAAAGCCTTAAATAGGAATTGTGAAAGATTTTAGGCAGAATCCTTATTTGGGTGACAAAAACTTGAAATGGGTGTTCCGAAAGACGTTTAGCTATTTTTTAATCATCTGGTGAATGTGACAAGCATAGTGAGTTGATTACGTAACTTGGAAACATATAAGAACTCCTTAATACGGAATATAGATGTTTTCTGTTGGTCTCTCTGTGTCATAGAAAAAAATGTAAAATAAGTGTATGAAAATGTCACATGGTAATGTTAAGTACTAAAATGATTATTTTTTGTAAATTTGTTTGTTTTTAAATTTCGTGCAAAGCTACACGAGGGCTATCTGAGATAGCCGTGCCTAATTTAGCAGTGTAAGACTAGAGGGCAGGGAAGCTAGTCATTACTACTCACCGCCAACTCTTAGGCTACTCCTTTACCAATGAACAGTGGGATTGACCGTCACACTATAACGCCCCTACGGCTAAAAGGACGAGCATGTTTGGTGCTACGGAGATTCGAACCTGCGACTCTCAGATTACGAGTCGAACCCCTTAATCTACTTGGCAGTGCCGGCCTATTCAGTAAAATCATTTGTAAACAGAAGAAAAGAATCTGTTTTTATAAGACGCGAACTACTATGAGGTAGAATGTTTTTCTGGCTTAAGCGCATGTATCACAGAGAAAAGGCATTTAACTCGTAACATGAGGGTGGCGGGTTCGAATCCCGGTCGCAATAAACATGCTTGCCCTTTCAGCCGTGGGGCGTTATAATGTGATGGTCAACCACACTATTCGTTGGTAAAAGAGAAGCTCAAGATTTGGCGGTGGGTGGTGATAACTAGCTGCCTTCCCTCTAGTCTTACACTGCTAAATTAGGGACGGCTAGCGCAAATAGCCCTTGAGTAGCTTTGCGCGAAATTCAAAACAAACAAACAAACAATCACAGAGAAAAGGGCATTTTAGTATGTGAGGTATAAAAAGGAGCGAGAAGTACACCTTTTATCAGATTTAACAACACATGGATACCTCACATATGAAATTAAATTATAAAGTTCATTTATAATTAGGAGTTGTGGTGTGAACTGTATTACTGGATCTATATTTTTATATATAGTTTATGATGAAATTATAAATTCAGATTTATTTTACTTTGACTACGACCTATGCTGATGAACCAATTATATAATTTCTGTTACCAGTATACAAAAATCATAATCACCCGCCATATATCCTGCTAAGTCATAAACAAACTGGGCAAATTTACTCTACTTAAGCTTTAATTTTGATTTCATAAATATGTGAGTCTACGGGCTTACAACGCAATAATCTAGGGTTCGATTCCCCGCGGTGGACAAATATACATGTGTGTATAACGAAAATATCGTACTTTTTTTATAGTGGCGTTCCAAGTGTTACTTCCAGAAACCAGCGAATGTATTATCAGTGATCTTTTATTTATGATTGCCAAGTATTTTGCCTTATGTTACGCATTTCGCCATAAAAACTGTTCCAAGTACTCGTACTGCATTTATATACCACACAGTGTATAGTGTGTAATATTTATTCTGTTTTGTTCCATGAGGGGTAATTATTTTCTTCAAATTGCTATAGCTAATGAATTGCACACTACAAAATAATCAAAGGATATTCGGCATTTGTAATACTGTAGTATTTGACAAGGAAATACCGCTGTTGAAAGATAATGTCAATCACGTCTTCAGTTCATTGTTATGCAAATTAAACATCTACCTATTAGTATTGTGTCTGAAATACAAGGGATTGGTCACTCTGCCTTTGGTGTATACAGGGGTAAAAACTGTTTCAAAAATAGGGGGGCATCGTAATCACAAAATAACCATTTAGAAGCCTAAATGTACTCGTCTTTAGGAGAAAACACATTACAAAGCAGTTCTGGTCCCCCACTTGTACAACGGTAAGTCTACGAATTTACAATGCTAAAATCACGGGATCGAGTTCCCTAGGTGGACTCAGCGGATAGCTCAATGTGGCTTTGCTATAAGAAAAGCACAAACACAAGCAATTTTGAAAAAAAAACTCTCTTTCGACGTAGCTGAACTTGTTGTATAGTTAACTTTCAAATATTCCTTATTAACTAGTAGATAACAAGAACTCTCTTGTTTTTCTAAACAAAAAATTTCTAAAGTACTTCTGCGCTGGTCACTTGCAGCAATAAATATCTGGCAGTGTTTTCCTTTCCAAAGTTGTTATTGGTGAATGTGGTAAGTAGCTACATTGTACAGGAAACTCTGTTCATAGAATTACAAAACCAGATCTTTAGCCTTTTAAGAGCACTGAAACTCTTCTCAGCTTCAGCAGAGGAAACAGCGATAACTAACAGTAATCTTACAATGATCTCAAACTGATCTAAAAGACCTCAGGCATCATGTCTTTCAAGATTTTTACTGCTTCAAGGCTGGAATAATTGATAATCCTCTTGCTTGATCACATGCTCTACGAAAGCTTTCATTTGTTCTTTTTTCTTGAAGAGGGATTTTGACACACTTCACTGCAGCAAGCATTCCGGTAAAGTTTTATGTCCTTTTTTTTTGTAAATAGATGTTCAGGTATTTCAATTCCTCCATCACTTCAGTGGTTAGGATTAGTCTGAGGTCTGTCTCCCCTTTTGAAATATTACCAGAAATTAATTGTCTTTAACCGCTGAAACTGATGAACTACATCAAGCCATTTCTTCCAAACTGGTTTGTAGTGACCAAACAGGAGTAAGAACAGTTCATCATGTAGGGCACATCGGTTTCAATGTAGTGCAAAATGTACTCTAAGACTTTGCTATTGCCATAACGTTTTCTTGAATTTCCCAGGTTGTTCAAACAAGCACCCTAACTGCTGAACCCACCATAAAGAATCCATATTCACAGAATCACAAGCTGCCTTAGTAATGAGATTTGAACAATAATGACATAGAAACGAGCAGTTACTAGTTTTATTTAAGAAAAGCCTAAGCACTAAAGTACTGGCCTGACATATTTGCAGCACAATCGTATGTTTGCTCATAAAGACCAGAAAGGAGTAATTTGACATGCATTATGATTAAGACATTTTTTTAGAAATCTACAACATTTCACGTGGTATAATATACTAATCCATGTAATGGATGCATATTAACATAAGATATAGCTTATGTTTCATCATTGATCCAAATGGCAGAGAACTGATTTGCTTTTCAATGTTTCCCACAATGAAATTTCCTATTAAACTCAGGATCACATTTGGAACTTTAGAGCAAGTATAATTCTGATTACCTATCAGCCACGTACAACTTCAGCGGCTGGCTTAGATTTCCCTCTTCTTCCTCATGAACTTAAAATACAAACCTTTTTAAAGTGAGTTTTACAATTCAACAGTGTTAAGTAGAATAATTTGTATTTTCAAAGGGTGTTTTAAAGTAATTTAACCCTCTTGTGTAAACTTTGACGAAAAATAGACAATTATATAAGATTTTTTGGTATAGTTTGTTTGGAATCAAGCACAAAGCTACAGGTTATCTGTGCTTTGCCCACTACGGGTATCGAAACTCTATTTCTAACAGTGTGAGTCCGTAGACATACTACTGTACCACTATAAAGGGTTATTTAAGGTTCAGGATACAATTGTCGTAATCCATGGGTAATGTAAGTGAATTATTCAATAATTTTTATTAAGAGAAAGGAAGATAAAGAAGATAATTTGTCTTGTCCAGTTGGATACTAAACTAATTGAATAAGCTTGAGTGGACTTTTGACAAGAACAGATAATTACGAGAGTTTTAGATACAGCTGTCATAGCCACAGTGTAAAGAATTTTCGTATGTATGTTTACTTTGCTTTCAATATATATTATTTTAAAACAAGTGGATTGCGTGCTGTCCGTTTATTTTGACATTTATCACCAACAAGTCATAGATATATATTGCAAAAGAATTCAACTCCATACACGTACTTGAAACTTTGATATAAACGTGAATAATTATATATACAGCTAAAAAAAGAATTTAAAAATACGTTATCACGTAAATTTACATTTTTTGAATGGAAACGAAAAATAAATAAAGGGCTTTTTTGAGAGATCAGTAATAACATTTAACTAAATTTGTTCTAACTCGCCAAAATCTAAAACAAACATTAGCTGTTAATTTACTAACTCTCATATTAATATTATAAAAAATTACTACATTTGTGAGTGTAAGATATTCTTAAATGTTTGGTCTTAGTGTTAAACAGTTTCACCAATTCCATAATTTCTTAACTTTTATGAATCCCTATTTGCATATAAATTTCAAATCATCCTATTATTGTGCTTAAGTATTCGTTCTACTTTGTTGAGATTACCTATAAATAATTTATGGTGTAAAACTTTCCAAATTTCAAGAGAAAATTATAAGTTCATTTAATTACATCCATAGTCACACGTATAAAACCTACCTTTGTACAATAAATTTAACAATATGTTTTCGACAATAACTTCCCAAATTTATACCTTTATACTTTTTACGATTTTATTCCTTTATACCTAAATGATCAAAAAAGTGTATTAGCTTCCTGAGTATGAACAATCTTTAACCACACTAAATTGCTGCAACAAACAGGGAATGGACTGGATGAACTTCTGCTGTAATAACATCGGAAATAAAAGATTAAATGTCTAATTCATTTCTATGTTTATGAGTTTAACTAAATGAGCAACTTATATGCAAACTTCTCATTCCACCGCTTTGTAATAATCTTGATGACATCAAGAGTACCATTTTGAAACGAGATCGACGATTAGCTTATTCTTGTAAAGATGCTCGTAGTAGAGAAGCAAGTTTGCCACTAGGCCTCCATTACTAGCCGTGGTTGCTTGGTATTTCGTTTTCTAACCTTTTGCGAGGCATGAATTAAAAGACCAGGTCAAAGAGCTTTAAAATTTATATGTGCTGATAAGAGAAAAGGCAACCAGAGCCAGTAGAAACTGCTACACGTTTTGCGGTTACCCTTAAGCAAATTGTGAGATTTACTGTCAAAGATAGAAATATCCACACTGAAGTGTACAAAGTATCTTCAGCGGTATATCATGGCTCGAACCATAAATCTTGAGTCGTGTGGCTTTGTACGCTGACAACTAGGCCACATCTGGCTGTCATTTGGAAGTGAGATTCCATTAGTTGCAAATATATATAAAACTCCTTTACCAAATGATCATAACCAGTTATTTACGTTACAGGTACTCCTATGTTAGACCAGCAGCAATTTTACTTACAACTCTAAATTTAGGGGTTCAGTTTCCTACACTGGATCCAGCATGTGATTGTGCTCTAACAAAAACAAATAAAGCATTTCAAATCACATGATAGACCATACGGTGTCTGTTTTTCATTTTTAAAAAATGGAGACGATTGATAACACTTTGACCCCTCAGTGACTCAGACGTAATTCTGCAGGCTAATATCATGTTTTAATACCAAAGATAGCCCACTGTGTAGTTTTGTATTAACCACAACCAAAACAGACATCATTGTAGCAGGTCTACTCTCTCTTCAATTGTTTAATAAACTGTTCCTGTCTTGGTTTTTGAGTTAATTAGAATTGTGATATTACGAAAGGTAGAACATAATATGAATATTATTTTAAAGCCACTCTTTACCGAAAATTTCTGGATGTACCACGGTTTTGGCCAAAATGATTTTATATTTTTCTTAAATGATGTACTTATGTTTGATTTTAATGAGAGTTTGTTAAGATAGATATTATAGATTTTTAAGGTTTAGTTAAAAATAATACAGCGAAGCAACAAGATCAAAAAGTATAAATCACTATGACACTAAGATATGTTTAGGGCTAAAGCGAGACTTTTTTTTTTCCTTTTTCCTTGTGTGTCTGTATCATTATGCATCCTTGAAAGTTGTCAAGTTCTGGATTTTCCTGAAGAGACCAACCTAAATATCGTGTTACATAATTGAAGAAAGATGTGCTCCATTTGGATGGAGGGAATTTATTGTGTTTTGACTGCACTAAGGCTTTAGGCTCTGTCAAGAAATACTGCATTAAAGAACCGCGTCATTTTTCAAAATAGAAATCCTGGAAGAATGAAAATGGAGTGCAGAAAGAAGGGACACGATGACAGAAAAAAACTATGGCTAACTGTGACACGTATTCTTGCACAGCAAAACGAGAAATTACATAGAACAAAATACATTTAGCAATAAATATTCTGTATGTCAGTGTTTATAGTATAATGTAGGCTTATACCAGGCATTTACCAAATTTGAAGTTCTGAAAACATGAAACAATTCTACATTTATTTCATAAAAACACAAGCCTTAATTATTATTTATGTCTAATCTTATTTAAATAGAAATTCCGATTTAATTTTCCACGTATGGGGTTTAAAAATAGATGTTTGTGTTGTTTTGAATTAAGCACAAAGCTACAATATGGGCTAACTGTGCTCTGCCCACCACGGGTATGGAAACCCGAATTATAGCGGTGTAAGTCTATAGAAATACCACTTTCCCACTGGGAGGCAAACATAGATGTAAATTCTAGAAAGTGGCGGTTCGCCATCATGGAATGTAGCCTAATTTTCGCAGGTATTTTTGTCACCAAGACTGTTCTACAATTTCCACTTTGTAGTTCGAAGATTAATTTAAATTTCATCAAGGTGTGAAATGGTGTTGTATTACATTTTATTACACTTTTAATATTGACATGGGATTGTGGTGCTTTATTTATAAATCTCCCCGTTGCGCCAAACATGCTCGCCCTTTCAGCCATGGGGTGTTATAATTTGACGGTCAATCCCACTATTCGTTGGTAAAAGAGTAGTTCAAGAGTTGGCGGTGGGTGGTGATGACTAGCTGCCTTCCCTCTAGTCTTACATTGCTAAATTAGGGACGGCGAGAGCTGATAGCTCTCGTGTAGCTTTGTGCGAAATTAAAAAAAGTAAAAATAAAACACACACACACACACACACATATATATATGTATAATTACCAGTAATATCAATGTGTATAATTCAGCATATATTTATATAGAGAGTTACCCTATCCCTTGAGATTTAAGGCATTTTTAGAGAAACACGTTACAGTCCAACAACTTGCTGTATGGTACCTGACTTAAGCACATTCTTCGTGTATTTGCGGGCGGTCTATGAGAGAGACGCTGAATGTCCGAGCTATGCTATGTTTTAGCCCCATGTGCACGATCGGCGTTGTTAATGTTATTTGAGAAATCTAACAGTCTAATGCAATGGAATAAAACACATATTTTAAGTAAAACGCTACTTGAATTAAAGCTCAAGTTCCTGGTATCCTGTAGTTTGGTAACCGTATCTGTTTAACTTGTTTAGAATACTTCTTCCCGCACTTAGAACAAACGGCGCCAGACAAAATCACGTGACACTGACAACGTTGCAGGTTACGTTGAATGCTTATATTGCACCAGCTGGTTTGAGGTAGTACCTATACAACTCTAAATTTTGTGACAGTTTTACAGTTTGTTACGTAAAGCAGTTTTTATGTCGTTAGAACAAGTATCAGTCGCGGAGGCTGTCATAGTATTATTACGTCGTCGTAAATAGAACTGTTGGAGGTATATATCTGGCATAGTAGTATTACGTCGTCGTAAATATAACTGTTAGAGTGAATTGGGGTATATATGTGGCATAGTAGTTATATGTTGTCGCAAATATAACTGTTAGAGGGTATTAGGGTATATAGAACGACATAGACTTCTTTTCTTTTATTTTGTTTATCAAATAAATCATTCGGGTGGTTATTCTTATTGCAGGAGCTTTATAGTATGGATGAAAATAATTGGTTGGTTATCGGTATTTAGTTTGATTAGCGCATTAACTGTAAATAAAATGTTTTTGTGTTTTTTAGTTTTAAAATGTTTTGAGATGACAGGTTTACTAATATTATTAATATTAATTTACTAACATTATTAATATTAACATTAACAAAAATATGTTGAATGTATTATTGTGATTTATTGATTTTTTTTTCATGGAATATATATACATACAATTTTACAGTCTACTCGTTATAATTTCTTGTTTGTTTTTGAATTTCGCGCAAAGCAACACCAGGGCTATCTGCGCTAGCAATCCCTAATTTTGCAGTTCAAGACCAGAAGGAAGGCAACTAGTCACCACCACCCACCGCCAAATCTTGGGCTACCCTTTTACCAACAAATAGTGGGATTGACTGTCACATTATAACGTCCCAACGGCTGAATGGCGAGCATGTTTGGTGCGACGGGGATTTGAATCCGCAACCATCAGATTACGAGTCGAGTGCCTTAACCACCTGGCCATGCTAAGCCAAGATTTCTTGTCGAGTGCATGTGGTTGCGAACCACTTTTCGTGAAGCTTAAACTTTCTAACAGAAGTGAGGATCCATTAGAATTCACTTGAAGCTGAACATCATGATATAATGTTTAAATGTTTAACATGGAATTGAGTTCGTTTTTGCAATATGCAACATATTTACTGTATGTTGTTATTTTACTCTTTGGAGTTAACGTACAGTTTTTTTCAATGCTAACCTGACTGTTGAATAGGTGTACAGTCTTTTAGACCTTGTTCGGGATTATATTTACAAATTTTTCAACTTGATTTCAGAAACAGGTGGAATATATGCGCGATTCTTTTTACTTTGTCTTTGTGAAAATAAGACACGGTAGCACTTAATCAAAATCATGATATCAGGTGAATCATCTGTTTTTTAACATATAACTTTAGCATAATAATCCCTCAAATGAATGTGTATAGATCGTTAATCGAACTCTATCTGGGCGAATTTTATATGATTACTGTAATGTAATGGCGAATTGCCGCAGGTGAAAACTGTGACACAAGGGACAACATTTTAGTTACAAGTACATTTGTTTCATGGCAAGTTATCGACCATTTCACAGTTTATTACCATAAAGATATATTTCTTGGCTAGAGGGACAAAAGAAAGTGTTTTCCGAAGAGAAACATTTAAAATTTATTAACGTAGTAAAATTTTCAAATAACATGTGCAGCCAAAATAAATAACATTTCGAAAAATCAAGCTTTCATTGTTTTTCCTGGAAGCAGAAAAAACTCACGTAGCAGCAACAGACTGAAAACTCACACCAAGCGAAACCGGGGGCAACGCCCTTACTGACCCGAAAAAGCCATTGCAATAAAGTTGGACATAACTTTTGGTACTTTTAATAAGATAATAAGGCTCTGGAATAATAAAGACTGAAGTTATGCAAGCTGGAAATTCGCAAGCTTTCAGCCACACCATGACATTAGCTACTGTTTTCAAGGGAAAGATGGGCAGAGAAAATTGAATCACATCATTCCTATTTCATGATACGTCTGTCCCAGGAAAGCTTCAATTGACGATTGCGTATATGGTCTATCTAAACGCGTTTTTGTTTTTTACCACACTTCTGCCTACAATGAATGTGTGTTCTACAACTAATCACTCCATCATTTGACGAAACTTTTTTGTAGTTTCAGGCAGTACTGCGTTATTAGAGATATCAAACTGAGGACATAAGGGCGGCGCGGGAAGTGTAAGATTTGTGTTAAGTAATCTTATTTGACGTCAAGTCAGATAAATTGATAAATATCAGAATTAGTTCGTTTTTCACTTCATTCATATGTGAACAATTGAGTTATCAACGAGCAATACAAAAGTATTTTCATAAAAGATAACCACACTGTCCAAAACAATAAACGGGTAAACAGATTTCTTGTGTCAAAACACGACTACTACTGTTCAGAAATAATACTAATTTCATTTTTATACCTGTCCCAGCTGGCCAAATGATTAGGGCGCCCGACTCGTATTCTGAGGGTCGCGAGTTCGAATTCCTGTCATACCAAACATGCTTGCCCTTTCAGCCATGGGGGCTGAAATGTTTCGGTCAACCCCATTGCTCGTTTGCAAAAGAGTAGCCCAAGAGTTGGCGGTGGGTGGTGATGACTATATGCCTTCCCTTTAGTCTTACACTGCTAAATTAGGGAGCTAGCGCAGATAGCCCTCGAGTAGCATTGCGCGAAATTAAAAAAAACAAAAACAAACAAACAATCGTTTTTATATAAAACGAGGGTCAGGTGACGACCACTTATGCAACCTTATATGTAAATACGGACTTTTGGACTTTATGTTCGCTAATAATGATTTAGAAATAAAGGCTTTAGAGCCTAATTAAATCAACAGAAAACGTTTGCTAAAAAAGAATATGACGCTATTGCAAATTTCACGTCGATTTGACATGCTTGAAATGAGCGAATTAATGAATTATGTGTAATATGTCACACTTATCCGTCAGGGTCGCATCCACTTCACCAGTACTTCTTGGAGGGGACTAACGTGCTGTGTTACATTTTCCCAGAACTCTCTGCACATGTTCAGTTGGACTTGAATTCAGTGAGCGCCCTGGCTAATTCATTCTCTTGTAATTCTATTCTTCCAGGAAGTTGCTATTAACCAGTTGAGCGAAGTGGAGGGTGCGCTCGTTATCCTTTTCTTTTTTCTTTTTACGTTCTGGCAAATTGGACCCTCATGTGACAACATTAATAGTGATTGAAAATTTCTGTTGACCGTATGTACTGTTTTTGTTACTTTACGAAGATTCGAGCTGTTATCGCGTATTTTCCTTCGATCAAAGTGTTTAAGCCACAAGAAGTATTGCTTAAAGGCGGCCATAAGTGAGAAATTAATGATTAGAATTTCAGAATGTTTGCAAACAAAAATGTTGAACTGAAGTACGAAATGGCCTAAATGCGAAGGAACGCAGCTAGAGTAATAACTGTAGGATTGTAACCCTTTATTTTACATTCACAGTGCTATATAGTAACTGTTAAAAGTGATAAAGGTTAAAGTTCAGTAAAGATCATTATCATGTTGACAGCTAGATAATTTATTAAGTATCAATAAAATTAAACGTTCAACAAGTTCCGAGAAACTGTAACAATGTCTCAAACTCATTTGTCACAAGAGAAATTTGTCTTTGTAACATATTTGTCTGTGATCCACAGGTGTGTCACGCGATCCGAAACTAAAAGTTGGTTGTGACCCACTGGTGGGTAACACGGCAACCAACGTGTTAACAGTAAACAAATCATAATGTTACTTACAGCAGAAAACATCCACAACTAAAACTAAAATTTAATGAAGATCGGAGTGAAATGAAATCACAAGTTTCTGAGCTCCCCTGGTTTCGAACCAAAACATCCATCAGAAATTGATTATGGTTAATATTTATTTCTGTGTATCCAATTTTTTATTGTGTCTTGCCTCCCTGAAATTGGGCACGAATCTGGTCCACGCTACTCTTCAAACATGCCTTATATGTGGTTGTTATATGAAGCGTGATTCGTGTGTGAACAAAGTATTCGTACATATGCCATTTGACTCATCTACATGTTTTTAATACCACTGAAAAGAAATTATTTTATGGCTATGGTTTAGACGAAATATACTCTGTTGGTCATTTAGTGTAAAAATCAGTTGCGAGAAGCCTTTTTCTGACAGAATGTGAACTTTGTCCTCCAGTCATTCCTCTGAACTCTTAATTCAGTTGAGAAACTTGCCCGTCAATTGCTTCAAACCTGTATCTCCAAATAAGGTTGTCAACAAAGGTTTGCTGTGCTGAAATCCCCATCCAAAAATATATTGTTACTGAAAACGAATCCTCATCCTTTTAACCATACATTTTCAGAATTGTGACGGTTTTCTGTGTTTTACTGGCTTTTGGCTGATCTATTGTTCTCTGATTATAAAGATGTCCGAGCGTCTTTGTTGGAGCACTAATGTGTCTCACGATCAGTATGTATCTCTGAAAGCGCTTGCATTTCCTTCCTTTTTATACACCACTAAAGTTACAGTTCGCATTACCACTGATATACCATTTGTTTAAATTAGATTTTAACTTAGGGCTGACACTGACGCCATCTAATAAGAGTATGATTGCACATTTTTGTAGCAGAGATATAAAAACTTCAATTATTCCTTGATTACTTTGAATTATGCACTATAACTGCTGTTATGACATCAAATAATTTGTATTTCAGTAACTTTATAAGCTGATGCTACAAATAACTCAACTTGTCCCTGCTCGGACAAATAACCAAGAAACATTTTTATATAATAGAAATGCCTGCTGGTTTCTGTGTGGTTGATATGAAAGCTAAAACATCCAAAAACTATAGCAACCATGCCTGAAAAGATGCGATGATTAGTTCGGTACGACGTTTCTGCCCGTAATAGAAAGGTACTTTTAAGTCAGTGTAAGAGGGCGTCACCGAATAAAGGTATTAAATAAATAAATAAATAAATGGCATTACGTGAGAAACATTACTAACCTGAGATGCTGAAAGTAAATGTTTATTACACAAAACTTAGTGGATCAGAAATACACTTTTTTAAAGTTTTTCTATTTATTCTTTACGATAAACTTGCTGCATAGGCCAAGTATGAATATAACTGAAATCGTTGCAGGGTTGTTTTAACATGCAATTATTTTGTTGACACATGCACAGTCTTCTCCATAAGGCATATTTACTTCAATACGTTATATGGTAAGTAAGATATCCTTTAGTTTAACATGTAGTATTCACATAGAGGCATATTTAATGTAATACGTAACATCACGAGTAAGACACCGTTTATCACACTATATACAAACAAATGGCCTAAGCATGGGCAACCCAGTATCACCAGTTCTAGCCAATATTTTTATGACACAAGTTGAAACACAAGCAAGCAATTATCACAGCATTACGTCCACCACTATACTGGTACACATATGTAGATGACACAGTTACGGGATTCAGATCTACAGAACACATACTTAATTTTTCCAATCACATTAACTCTATACATCCCAACATTAACTTCACATGTAAACAAGAAGGAAGCAATCAAATATCATTTCTTAACTTCAAAATTACAAGAACCGACACACAATTCAAAACAGAAATCCACTGAAAAATCACCCATACTGGACTATACATTCCTTGGGACTCAGCATATGAAACAAAACAAAAACTCAACATACTAAGAAACCAAATAAACACAGCCATAAAACTATGCTCACCAGATAAAATTAACGATGAATTAGACAAAATAAAACAATACTTCATCAACATCAATAAGTTTCCTCCATAAACCGTAGAAAACATTTTACGCACACACCTAGACAGAAAGCAAAAACAACCAACAAAAGTAAATATATCTCACGAATCAAAAAATCACGAAACGATATACTGCTGTATACCATATATTCCTGACATCAGCAAACAAATAACCAACATACAAAGTATGTTAAACCAAAACTTTTAATTCTAGAAGCAAATCGCACGTGTGTTTTGCTGCTTTCTTCTGATCGAGTCCCCTCTGGCACAGCGATAAGTCTACGAAGTTACAACGCTAAAATCAGAGGTTCGATTTCCCTCGGTGGACTCAATAGATAGCCTGATGTGGCTTTACGATAAAAAAACACACACACCCTTGTATTTTGGCGAGACTTATAACATGTATAGTGTCCGGAAATTATGTTAACTAAGAAAATATTTTTGAATGTATTGAAACTAATTTTGGGCCCTGTCGTAATGCTTTCTGTGTGTTGTGAGATATGTTTCTTGGTCTAATGGAAATATTTTAAGCTATTGTAACAGAGGCTCGAATATTTTATATATAAAACACGGGTAAACAGTTTTCTAAATATTTTCCGAACATCCGGTGTAATTACAAAATCAGTCAAATAATGTTTACGTGGGATCGATATTATCTACTTTTGAAACATCCTTTAAACCTGTTTTACAGTTTTACATTTTAAAGTTTTTGGGCTTGTTTCGAAAAAGAATCTGGTGACATTTTTGTATATTTGTATTTGGCGGATGACTGCAACCTTCTGGGATATGGCCAGGTGGTTAAGGCACTCGACTCGTAATCCGAGTGTCACGGGTTCGAATCCCCGTCACACCAAACATGCTCGCCATATCCCACTATTTGTTGGTAAAAGAGTAGCCCAAGAGTTGGCGATGGGTGGTGATGACTAGCTGCCTTCCTTCTAGTATTACACTGAGAAATTAGGGACGGCTGACGCAGATAGATTTCGTGTAGCTTTGCGCGAAAATTAAAAAATAATAATAAACAAACCTTCTGGAATAACAGAAAGATCCCTGAAAATATCGTTTGTGCTTAAAACTTTTTTCTTTGCTTATTAGAGTAATTTCCCGAATAATTTATATCTGCTTCACTATTAAGATCCAACTATTGGATCTTTTGTGGTGATAATAAGCTTTATTGAGCTTGGTAACCTTTATTTCGGGTTTCTGATTCTGTATTCTAAATTTGTTAGTTTTGACATCAAACTGTCTCTTGATCGCGTCAGCAACTGATTCGAATTTGTCATGGGCCAGTGAGTGAAATGTTATCTGCCTAGTGAGTGATTCATTCCACAGAAGTGTGTTCTGACTTATTGACATTGTCAAGGTTCTTGCAGGGAAAACATAAGATATCTTTAGTTATGGTGTTGAACTGGCTCAGAGCATGGCATACAGTTGTGTAACTCAACTATTTCCTCAGAAAACCCTTAGGACAGAGAGATTTGAATTAGAAAATTACTGGAACGTATTTTTTGTGGAAAATGTGTAATTAATACGTTTTTTAAATGGTTTATATCATTTTGTGGAAGAACTATTTATTAATCCCCAATTGTTGTAGTGTAACCACACTAAGTTTACAAAAGTAACTTTTTCAGCTAAAATAATTTATTATGGGATTTAAATTGTAGTAAATTTTGTTATAGTTTCTTAGGTCGTTTTCCTTTTTATTGTTATATTATTACCTGTAGAATCGAAAGTCTGAATTTTTTGTGATTATTTTAAAAAGTTACTTGGCTTCAATAAACCACAGTATAGAGAAACCTTATGCCTGCTTTTTGGTTTCATATTTCTGTTCAGGTATAACTCTTTGCTTTTAAAGTGAGGTTTCAAGAATTGTTATGTACTCACCATTTTATGTCTGGTATGTATGTAACTTAAGCATTTGCAGAATTATTTCAACTTACAGCTATTTCTACGTTGTAAATTTCAAATTTATGAATTCTTAACGTTTCTTTCAAGGTTTAGGTGCTTTAAGTGTAAGGAATAGGATTTGTTATTGGCCATGATTTTGGGATGGACAGGAAATGTTTTAAAGTAAGGTTTAAAAAGTGTGCGGTTTTTCTTATGATAAGAGGATGGGTTAGAATATTCCAGAAAGAAAACTGATTGGTTTAAAGCTATCTACAAAAAAAATGGAAATTTCTCTCTACACAGAAATTCATATTCAAGTAGTGAATATATTCATTCATCAGTTACTTGTTTTAACATTTGTGTGCTTGTGTGTGCCTTTTTTTTTTAAATCCTGGAATGCTGTTTTTACTAAAAACATTGAAATAACACACCAATCATTGAACAGTTATTTGACGAAGAATCAAGTCATTCAGTTTCAAATAATCTACAAGAATAAATTTTGACTAAACTTGTGTTCTTTGTATCATTCAATGAGAAAGATTTGAGGGGAAAAAATATACTGAAAATATACTCGTAAGGTTTTGTAGAACATGGACTTATCAGGTTGTCGTGACGAGACGCATGTGAGAGAGTTATTGTAGCATTTCTTGTACGTCATTACACAGTTCGAAAAACCAGTGTTGTCTAAGATAACCCTTGTCTCAAAGAAGATGATACAGCAATGTGAAGATACCTCTGTAAGCAACAAACAACAGTTTACTGCAACAGACCAAAAGTACAGAGTTTGAAACTTGAAGAAAGGTGAATATACAGGGATCATTGGTCATGATAATAATTAAGCATTTCTCTAACGTGGAGTCCAGTGGCTGTTTCATGTGGTTTAGTTGACAAATATTATTAAAGTAGCACAACTGTACATTTTTAACATGTTGGAAAGAATTTTGTCTATGTTGGCATTTACTGGAAGTTGCTATGCAAGTTATAAGCGTTCTACCTGTTTTAGCTGCTTATCTGTACAATAAGGTGCTTGATAAAGTAAAAAAATCACAATAAGATGTTCGTTAAAATAAAAAAAATCTCGATAAGATTGTATTTGGTAAAGTAAATACTTGTTGTACGATAAGTTTGTTTGGAATTATGCACAAAACTGCACAATGGGCTATCTGTGCTCTACTCACTGGTTTTTAGTGATGTGTAAACATACCGCTGTGCTGCTGGCGACATTATACAAAACATGGTCATTGGTAACTTAAAGATAAATCACTACAAGATGATGTTCGGTAAAATAACAATAAATCATAATAAGAAGATGCTCTGTACCTTAAATAAACACGAACCAAACAGCTACATTTTTTGTGTAATATCCACCTCCATCAAGAAGAGGACCGGTGTAATTAAGCAGAGAAAATGCAATAATAGAACGTGTTAAAAATAACTAACAAAATCTAGTAATGATAGACGAACTGTCGAAAAGTTAGGAAGAAGAAACAGACGGGAATAAAAAAAAGTGAAATAAAGATGTAACCAATGAATACAGAGTCTCAGAGTGACCGAAATAGAGTAAGAGAGATTGAAGAGTGACTCTTAATGGTTTATACCATTTATGTTTATTATTACAGTGATTCAAACGTACGAAAAGTACAATAAAAAACGGAGCACTAAGAGATGAAAACCGTCTATTCTGATTGTTTTTGAGCTTATAAAAAGCAAAAATAATCAGTAAACCAGAGTCATGTGTAATATTGGCATTGTTTATTGCTAGCAAGACTTTTAGGAAATAATTAATAGCGAAAATATTTGAAAAGTAAAATTGTAGAAAATGTAATTTGTTTTAATTTTTCCAGAAATTTACCGCAATATAATTTTCAAGAAAATTACAGTCTCTTTTTTTTATCCTCTTTACTCCCTATTCCAAGGATTTTACACACTTTAGCAAATAACAGGGATTAGGAATTTCTTTAGTGATAGAAACAAAAGTTAGACCCGGGCCGCGTGGCCGTGTTATTAATGTGTCAAGACGTCGATCGGAAAGTCCAAGGTTCGCACTGTAATGTTGTTCAATACGCTTCACACATTCATCTGGAGGTGTGTTGTAATAGTTACAGTCGAACAAAGCTTTTGCGGTTCGAAATTAATAATGGTTATACCTTGATATTTAGGGTTTTTGACCTGACAACTTGGTTTATGATTGCATAAAGTATAGTTCAAGCTATAAAATAGTAATAGCAGAAAATTAAGTTTTATGATCTTTCATATTTCGATACAAATCCAGCAGCTACGTCCAACTACCAGTTTTTAAGTTTATATCTTTTGACCATTATGTAAGACTGTCCATCACTACATCGACGTTCTTCTTTGCATAATTCTGGCGAAAGTATGAAATTAAAATAGCTGAAATGATTTCTTCAAGTGGTATTCTATCAATTTACGATTGCAATTACAAACATTGCTTTTTAAGATGTTTGCCCTCGCAGCTGAGGTTTGAGGTTTTCCCATCACTTTTCATGTAATTTTCTGCAGTTACTTAACACCAGATGTTTCAGGTGCTGGATAATTATGGGTAGAATTAAGCGATTATTTTAGCGAACCTTTGTGTGCGTAGGCCTAAATGCTGTTTCAAACGTTATACGTGACGCTATCACATAATCTAGTTGTATTCCACTGAGACAAAACTACTTTGGCAGCCAGTAGATTACTACAGTTCACAAAGTTGTTTTAATTTTTTCCCACACATTTTATGACAGGTCCAGTACTAGTGTATTTAGCCAGAAGACTGTGTTACAAGCCTTCAAAGGCACTTCTCGTTCTCTGAAGCTCAGTTTGTCTTATATTGGTACTCTTAACATTAGATCTAAGACTGGACTATTGACACGTCAATGGCAAGGATTTTTTTCAACTGAAGCTGTTTGAAGAAGATCTCATTTACAGTCATATAGCTTCTAAGTCTTGATATTGTCCTTTTCTATATATACAGGGTGGTCGCTAGAAAAGCGGAAAATTTGAGGGTCAGATGAGATCGTGAATAAAATGCGTGCTTACTCATTTCTATTTTGATTTCTTTACGTCATGAATAAAATGCATGATTTTAATAATTTTGAGCATCTATGAGTGTAATATAACATATGCCTTTAAAAAACTTTGTAAAAGTTATTCTTTGTAAAAATAAATAGCTGTTTGACAAATTTTCCGCTTTTCTAGCGACCACCCTGTATATATCAGGTCACTTCCAAATAACACAATTATTCTTTGCATTTTATTTGTAAAAATCCCATTATCAATCATGAAGACAATATTTCGTTTTTGAAATTGATGTTTAGTTATTCCGTCTGAAGTTTGATTTTTCATATTTTGCCAACTTCTGTTTCTGCTACTGACTCCCACTTCTTATCGTTGTACTCTAATATTTCTTCTAGAAAGATACACTGTGTTTTGTTTTGAATTCTACTGACGTTTTATTTGCATACAGTCACTATTGTGTTGTCCTTATGGACTAAGTGAAGACAAATTCCATTTGGTTGTCTTCGTCTTGAACTGTAATCTTATTGTTTACAATCAGCAACGCATATTCGTATAGTGTTTCTTTTTTTTCTTGGAATTTTCCATGTTATTCCTTCCAAACTATGTACACCAGGCAACTAAACTTTGGATTTCCTTATGAGTCTACTGTAACAAATAGGTTTTCTGTGTTTTATGTTAATTATTTTCATAAACTTTAATTTCACAACATATTTAAAAATTTCTTTCAAAATGTTACTTTAAATTTTATTCAGTCAGAGACTAAACTTCATAAAATGTTAACGAACTAATCACAAACCAATAGATTCGTAATTTTTTGGGGCACTCTTGGACATGATAATTTTATGAAGTGTTTTACTTATTCGAGACTCTTACCAATAATTCTTTTGCTCTTAAACTCGTCTCTTGACATCTCCATGTGATAAATTATTCAAAAATATTCGAAGTGCTAAACCATGTTGTTGTTTATTATTATGCACAAAACTATGCAAAGGGCTGTCTGTGCCCAGCCCACTAGTGGTATGGAAACCCCGTTTCTAGCGGTCCGCAGACAGACCACTATGTCACTGGGGGGCTTGTTCGACATAAATCACTATTAGTAATTAAGGATTTTCTATGGATACTTGCTTAATGTTAATTTTATCTTCACCCCAGTGGTGTATCTGTGGACGTACCATGATAGAAACCAGTTTCGATACTCATGGTGGGCAGAGCACAGATAGCCCACTGTGTAGCTTTGTTCTTAATTTCAAACAAACAGAATTTTTTCTTAAAATTGTTATTATACTCATTCAAACTCCTCTTTAAAATTTCAATTGATCTTTTGTTGTGTTCGTTCAAAGATTCCTTTAATTCCCAATCAGTTTCTTGTTTCTTCTTATCAATGTTTGACTAATCGCTTGGTTATATCCGTTTGTAGAACATCTATATATCAGACTAAGTTAGTGATTTTGCTATTCCAAACTGCCTTCATATTTTCTGTATCATTCTTCATCAAATTTTGTAAAGTCTTTCCCGAATTCCATTCAAGTTCTTCATTACGTCCCTCTTAAACGTCTTCACATTTCCAAACACGTCCTACAGTATATTTTTCCATAACCTCTCTGAGTTTCTACTTACATTCTTAGTTATAACTTTCTAAAGCACCTTTTAAAATTGCCTTTGAATTTTTAATTAATATTTCAATTATATTTTCCAAAGCATCAGCTATCTTTTCTGGCGTAGTTCTTGTTTTTACATCCTCTACATAATCTAATTTTCTAGTCAATATTTCTTTCAATAAGCCTACCTTTATTGTTTACCAATCATGAAGTAAACATCCAAGGCTTTTCCCATGCACAATATTTTCTCTGGAAAGTCTAAAATTGATTTTATTGGAACATTTTCAGATTTTATGATCGATAACATGTAAGAGATAGCATTACCAGAAGAGTGATTGTAATTTGATCAACTTTTTCTTTACTGGCCTTATACAGAAGAGTATTTCGTTGGATATCAACTTAACACTTTGCGTGTTTCATGCAAACAACTGACGAAACCTTCTCTGGAAATTCTGAGAGGGACATTAAAAAAAAGATATCATTGAGATTATCAGACTTACTGGGTTGTAAGTTTTCACAAATTACCGAGCAACAGATCATAGTACGATAGTATAGGCGTTAGACCATATTACCTGTCAACCTTCCTTGGAACAATCTTTAACATTATTCCCTTCATATCCTTTTCAATAAAAAGTAATTTTCTATCTCTATTCACTTTATAATCACCTCTGAAGCAATGTTTAGTTAGGGGTATTTTATTAATATATTTTTGAAGTAATCTTTGACCTGAGCTGATAACTTTCCATTGAAAAACGTCTTCAAGCTTCATTTCTTAATTTTCTTTCTCAGAAAACCCCAGTCTTTATTCTATAGTTAGCTTTTCTCGGAACAACACATAGTTCTATTCCCTTGATATAGATTTCTCAGAGAACCCCAGTCTTTATTCTATAGTCAGCTTTCATCGGAACAACTCATAGTTCTATTCCCTTGATATATATTTCTCAGAGAACCCCAGTCTTTATTCTATAGTCAGCTTTTCTCGGAACAATTTATAGTTCTATTCCCTTGATATGTATTTCTCAGAGAACCCCAGTCTTCATTCCATAGTCAGCTGTCCTCGGAACAATTTATAGTTCTATTCCCTTGATATGTATTTCCAGGGTCGTCAAGAAGTAGGTTGAGCCCCGGACAACTATTTCACCAGGCACCTTTTTTGAAGTCTTTACAAATTCATGGTACATTTATGGGCGTATGAAGAATATTTCTGGCGGGCGGAAGCCAAATGCGTTGAAAATTTACATTTTTAGGATAAAAAACTTTTTTTTTGTTTTTTTTTAGGCAAAGTGATTTTCTGCAGTACTGTGATTTTTCCTTAAGTATAATGTGAAGATGAGAGTATATTGGTCATTATCCCTTATTTCCCCGGGCCCGCTCTTGTCACGCTTGTGTATTTTCTTGTGTTATCCTTAGCAAAATTTATGCTCTTGATAACTAACGTTTTTTTCCAATATTTCTAAGTAACTTATCTTGGATTAATCAAGAAATCGCATTTTTGATCGATATTCCTTTACAGACCAGAACAACTACAATTTTTAGACATTCATAAAATTAGGCCTTAAGTGCGTGGAAATGGCGTATCTTAGAATTTTGTGTGTAAATAACTCAACAAATGCTTGTAAGTTTTCTCTAATAGCCACTAATCGATGAAGATGTAGAGTACAAAAAACGTGTTTTTTTTGTTCAACATACAGTTTAAAACGTCTTGTGGATGAAGTTAGTAAGTAATATTGCATTTCTCAATCTGCATGAGTTTCTTTTCGTGTGGAGAGTGTTTGTCAGGTATTACAACGAACAATGAAAATGAAAATCTGTATAATAGTTACAGACAATTTGTATTACATTCGCAAAATTAAGCATCCAAACAAAATTCATTTACTGACATGACAAGTTTTGTATGTGTATCATGCAAAAAAACAAATAGTGCGTCTGAAATAATTTCACTTTTTATTTCTGCTCCCCCATTGAAAAACACCGCTTATAATTTTGTTTAAGATTAGGCTTAATTTTTAACACATATCATCGTTATAAAGGGACGTTTAGATAGTTTATCTGAAACCATTTTTTATAACTTTATTTTTATTATTTACCAAGAATTAAAACCGAGTTTATTCTTGAATATAATATACACGTTTACTAAAAAAAAATTATGGCCTGTAGCAAAACCTCTGACTTGCTCTGTTTTAAAAAAATCCTTGTTTACTGGATGTTTCCTTTTAGGTACTTGACTGGCTGCATTTATTTATATTAATATTTGTTGTTGTTGTTTTTCTGCCTAGAAGATTTCAGTAAGAAATGATAAGATTATTCAGGTGCCTCAGATGCCTGCCATCTTAGTTTGTTCTTTCCATATACTTTTCAATTTAAACAAGCCATGTTCGACGACAGTCATAATTCTGTTGAACGTCGTGTATCGTGACTGTAAAACTGGTTACGATATGTGTCTCGTCTGTTTATGTGTATATATACGTCTTTGTTGATTTGTTTGTATGTAAACACACTGTCTAAAAACTTATCATAAAACTGCGTTAACTGTAGGCAGCTATATGTCTACAGTGCTTGTTATATACGTGTATAGATATATATGTATATAAGTTTAGGCTACTGTGTACTTTAGAAATATCTTGATGGCTTTGTTTAGACTTAAAATATTTTTGTAGACTTTCAGATAAGTGTCGATATTCGATATAAAGTATTATAAGAAACTTATAATCAAAGCAAATTAGTATGAAATATCATAACTGATAATTAACCTAGTAATAATATAGCTAGTTTAAGATGACAGTCTAACTAGAAGTATACAGTATCATAAAACAAAAACATAATTGTTAAAATAAAATTCGTACATAGTTAAGGTCAGATTTCACAACTCAAAATATGATATTTTTTTCACGCAGCTTATTTATTTGTACATTATAAACATGACACTGGCTATTACAAAATAAATACACTTTCCTATTATGTCTATCTTATCCCTACCGCTGATAAGTTCTAATACTAGCGAAAGGCCTGGTTGATAACACTGCTCAACAAAGTATTTGCTTCTTGAATATTGTTGGGTGTTCCTTATAGATTTTTTGCTGCTGATCACGAAAATCACATCCAAATTTGCCCATCACGTACCGTTTCATCAAAATCTTCAGTTTCATCATGACATTGCTACAATCGAAAAACGATATCAGGACAACTGGAATCCGTCAATGCTTGCTGACAACTGTTGGACACTGCAACGTGATGCACCGAACATTGAATACAAATGAAAATCAGAATCAAAACACTTTTAATTATTTGAACTGAATAGCGTATTAGAAACATAAACGCAATTACACACATTATTGCCGATAAACAGTTAACTGTCTATTTCTCAGAGTTCCTACGTGATGAAGCAAAACCAAAACTATATTTGTGCATACCCACCAGGTACCTGTCACAATTAGCAAAAACTTTGCAAGAAGCAAAACTTTTCAAACAAATTGTTGTGCAGTGTATAATGAATATGACGAGTGTTGTGTGGGTGACATATCGTAACATGTTTTTCTTTTCTTTCACCCAAAATGTTTCAGAATTATTTTGAATGAAAACGTCATTCCCAAATCTAACTTCTATGGTCGTGTCTGACTTCAGCTCTTCTTAGGGTGAAATCCGATTTTATTTAATCTTACCGAATTGTTAATAAAGAGATACTTCTTTTCATTAAACGCCCAAAACACTTTGCTCGTGAGACTTTATTTGGTTACATTGTGACAACGATATTGAATCCGTTACGTTCGAAACACTGAATGTTGTTTTTAATGCGGTTTGTATAAACACATAGTTAACGTATGGTTTGTTTTTGTATTCAGCCCAGAAGGATATATATATAATTTTCTCTGTCAGAGATGACTATTCATTCTTGATTGTTATTCTTTTTTCAGAAAATAATACGGGAACATTTTACTCACCATTCTTCGGCCATTCTGCTTCATGAGACGATAACCAATTGGTTAGACCACCTGTCTTTCCAGATGTTAATCTATTCAACTGAAGTTGTTATCCTCGTTATATTGTTCTTCCATCCTTGTTGTAACTGAATGCTCAACCTCTAGTGTTGTCATTGTTGTGTAGTGCACAGGGATATCCTATTCATAGACACAGAAACAATTTGAAGCGAGTCTAATTTCATATTTGTCTTTTTGAATGAAGTCTACTCCTAAAATGTTCTCTTCGAAAGTATCAGTTCCCACATATTATGTTGTGTAGAAAAACTATCTATAGTTAGGACGAATTATAGTTTTCCGCTTACTGTAACTTCATGACCACTTACTGCTCGCATCAATCTATCCTCCCGGTTTATTTCTGTAGATAACTGTTAACTTTCATTACTAGAGGCCTGGCATGGCCGAGTGCGTAAGGCGTGTGACTCGTAATCCGAGGGTCGCAGGTTCACGCCCGCGTCGCGCTAAACATGCTCGCCCTCCCAGCTGTGGGGGTGTATAATGTGACGGTCAATCTCACTATTCGTTGGTAAAAGAGTAGCCCAAGAGTTGGCGGTGGGTGGTGATGACTAGCTGCCTTCTTTCTAGTCTTACACTGCTAAATTAGGGACGGCTAGCACAGATAGCCCTCGAGTAGCTTTGTGCGAAATTCCAAAACAAACAAACAAACAAATCATTACTAGATCGCGTCGAATAATAGTGCATGTAAAACTAGTGTCGATCAACATGATACAAGGTGTTACACAAATGAATCCATTATCTCGTGAACTGGTATCTTGAAATAATTAACTCCTTATCTCAGTTGGGACAGATGAAGTATTCTCAATTGAATTTCGTCCTGAAGTCCAACTTAGTCCGATTTCCCGATGTCTGGGCAACTCCAAATTTCTCACATCTGTTTAGGTTTTGAGCTAATTCTTAGTCTTGTATCCTGAGTTTATTATAATCTGTTGGTTGGATACAGCTTCCGCTGTGATGTCCATGGTCTCTATATTTATAACACTTCGCTTTTTCTGCCAACCGTTGAGAGCAAATTTCATATTTTGAAAGGCAGTTTAAACACTTGCTTTCATGTTGTTTACTTTTTCCGTTTTGAGTAAACAACCATCTAATTTCATATACTTGTATATTATTTGATCTAACAATTCCACAATTCCTAGAGGGTTCTTTTAGTTGTTTAACTGCAACTTTAATTAATTATAGTTCTATCACCAAATGAATAGCTTCTTTTAAATATGCGCACCTACCCATTTTTGTCCATTTCGCATATTTTCATCCACCACGACATAAATGATTTGGTTGTGTGCCAACCAATACATAGAGCGTCTAGATAAGATAATCAGGCAAGCTTTTTCTCTTCTTCAACAAGTTCGGATAAAGTCTCGTCCTTTCTCCTCACTCTGTTCCTAAATGTCTTTTCAATGTAACACTTCTTTGAAAAGGCAGCAGTTAATGGCTGGTAGTTGTAATGGGTCTTAAGAGATTGCTTAGTGTTGTTAAAGTTGGTCCTTTAAAAGATGAAGCAAAGTATACATTACTATACCAGTTTACTTTAAAAA
The DNA here is from genome assembly GCA_011833715.1 of Carcinoscorpius rotundicauda. Classification (NCBI taxonomy): domain Eukaryota; kingdom Metazoa; phylum Arthropoda; class Merostomata; order Xiphosura; family Limulidae; genus Carcinoscorpius; species Carcinoscorpius rotundicauda. The sequence continues at coordinate 59,870,444 of CM022395.1, forward strand.
TTACTCCAAATTTTTATCTCAATTATTTCTCATGATATCATTCCATCATAGTTTCTTAATTTTTCGACTGAGCAAAGTTGTTGAACTGTCTGCTAAACTCCATAATTTGATTAAGTAGTAACAGTCCATGGAGGTCTTGCAGTCATAGGTTACAGAGCAGTAGTGGTAACATTACACAATTGCCAAAGAAATTCAGTTTCTAGATATTTTAAATGGTTTGTAATTTTCGAAATTTGTAAATGTTCCCGTCCTGGCCAGAATCGCCCTAATAATAAGTGTTATTTATAATTATAGCTTCTGGGATTATAGTACACCAACTATAGAAAAACAATAATATATACTGTCTCTTGGGGCGTCGCGTTGGTTACGTTTATAGGAGTGAGGAGAGTTTCCAGAAAGTTCAGCCTGCACAACAATACTGACGATACACTAGTCTTTACGTACACATGTATGCTGTTGATTCAACTACAACTTTAATAAATTGGCAGGAAATTCGCAATATAAATTTAACAGTATAACTTATCTACTTTTCTAAATATAAGTTTAACTTAAACAAACACTAATATCAAATTAGATATGTAATAGTAAATCCCTCACAATTCGTAAAGGTATTGATACTGAAAAGAAAGACATACTGTTTTCAAGTATTCCATCAATGTGAAATTAGATAGAGGTCCAACCACTTTCATGGTCTTTCTCATGTCCTTTTGTATCACTGTGTCAAGATTGGTACTTATTGATCAAAAAATGTGGAAATATATAAAGAACAGATACACACACTCTGACCTCTGTTTATATAGATAGCTTGAGTACCCGTCCTCATCTAATTTCATATTGATAGAATTTTTGAAAACAGTATGTCTTTCTTTCCAGTATTGGTACCGTTATATATTTTATTACACTTTAAATGTTTATTATGCTACGAAAGAAAACAAAAGCATAATTTCCTTTCCTTCTTTAAAAATGAGGAGTTAACCTCTTCATAACTTTCCTTCTGTTATCTTTTATCACGTGTCAAGTTTGGTGCTTATTGATGAAGAAATGTAGAAACTTACGTACACGCATATTGATGTTTATTTACATATTAGTTTTCTTCCAGCCATTATGTCATTTCTTAGGACTTCCTTGTTCTTGCCTTTGATGGAATTTATTTTGTTTGTAGTTTTTCTGCAAATGTTATCTCGTTTTTGTAATTCATTTCTCCTAACTTCCTCTCTATCTTTGTTTTAATCTTTAATCTGTAACAAGTTTTTATAGCTGTGCAGATTATTTTATATTATTCGGTAAAACAAAATACAAATTTCAATCCAATTAATTAAAGAAAACGATTTTAAGTTCCACAAGTTGGTTTAATTAATGATCACTTGATTGTTAATCTCACACACACTTTCTCATATTGTTTGCAGTTTGTCTTGCACTGACCTAATAATCAATCAAAGGTTGACTCTACTTTTGTCAAACTGATGTTTTACAGCGCCCAGATCATTTTTCTAAACTTTAAAAGTGCTCTAATCAAGACACACGCTCAGTGCCATGTGCAATATTATCTTTGGATCACTTGGCATTAATTAATGAAAATCAGTAAACTATTCTCAATTATTCTTTTATTTGTTTGCTGTCAAGCACAAAGCTATCTGTGCTCCGCCCATCGCAGGAATCAAAGTCTCGTATTTTAACATTGTAAATCGTAAGATGTGCCGCTGATACACTGGAAGGAGCTTAATTATGCTAATTAATAATTTCTGTTTTGACATTTCAGTATGTCAAGCTAAACGTAAAACAGTATCATCTTATTTAAATATATAATTTGAAAACGTAATCTTAAATAACGTCTAGCTCGTGTACAGAACATAACAAATAAATTCCTACTTCAAAAGGTACAGTTCCATTTGAAAATTTTACTTCGAGCAGCAGAGATCTTGAACCTATAACAATCGTGAGTTAATGGTGTAATATCAAGGAACATCGAAGCTTTTTATGTTCACAGTTTTAGAGTAATTGAAAACATGTATATGGCAGATATTTCGAGAACTTATTTCTTAAACATTGAGCTCCATAAGACATTTAATATTTAGTATTTAATATTCAGTAACATTTCAAGCGAATCGAATAGCGTAACACAGAATATTTGTATTAAACTTTTTACCACAATGAACACGAGCATAATTGAAGTAGACAGTCACTAGTGAAAAATGAATTTAAGAACGCAACCTAGAAAGGAAATCTGAACTACTGAAGTGCATGAGTATCAAGGAAATATGAAAAAATAATTCAAGTGTGTCGTTATAAATAAGTAATTAACTATGTAGTAACACAAACATCTGTATATAGTTGAAGTTTAAATCACTCGGAGAATCTAAGAACGTACCACCTAAAAACAGAAGTGAGATCGGAACAAATAACCACTGAAATTTAAAAGTAACCGAGTTATAAAACAGCAGGGAATAGTGCAACTCAGAAATAAAGCGAGAAGAGAAAGTTGTAAGTGACCGAGCAATGAAGATTAAACCACAGCTAGAAAACTCTGTAACTGACCGACACACCAGGTGCTAACCCACGAGACGGTAACAAATCATAAAGTGTAAAATATTTTTTGATGAATTATTTTAGAATAATTAGTATGAGAAATGCTGATCTCAGTAACGTGCACAGAGCTTAGTTTAAATAATTTCACTTTTGATTGACTGAAAGGTACGAATTACGTGTTCCTTTTTATTATTATTTTCGTTTTATAACGTTGCTTGGATTTTTTTTACCTCAAAAACATCTCATTTCTCGTATTTAGTTTATTGGTAGTATGGAGTTGATATGTTTTTACATGAAATGTGTGAGTCAAACAGATGAAAATTATTGTTTTGTTGAGGTGAGGAATCAAATACGGAAAATGAATAAAACCTCTCTTATAAGTATAATAAAATTACAGTCAAACCAACTGTAAAAATACAAAACTTAGAATATTATAAAGAACACGTCTGAGTAAATCCAAACGTGTTGAGGATATTCTGTCTCTCCTGATATGTTCCAAATATCAGGTACATAAACAAGTAGGCCAACATCAGAAAATTAAAAGAATAATGAACGATGTAATAGACCTAATACTAATGCTTTTTGCAAATATAACTCAAATGTTGAATATATTTTCCCATCTGAAAATTCTCTAGTCTCAACCATGCAGTCTAGCACTGTTATCTACATAAAGACTGGGTACGTGTCAAAAAAGATTGATTAGTTTTTATAAGTTTTTGAATTGTTAATTATTTATGTATACAAATAAATCAAGACACTAACAAGAAGTTATCTAGGGTAAGTACGTAACTATTTCCATCTATGAAACTCAGAGAAAAGGATTTCTTTTTAAGGAGATTGGCATCATTTTACTGTTCAGATGAACAATAACCCGATTGGGTAATTAATATGTGATTCTTGCATTCCAGCTAGTCACGTTTTGTCGCTATCTCCAGCCTTGCAAGAGTGAACACTGGTCACTTGACAAGAAGTTAAACAGCTCCAAGCTGGTTTAAACAAGAAATTTAACCAACTATGTTATAACACGCCCATGAACATTCTCAGTCGGTGACGTAACGTGGTAACTTCGTGTGGTTATCTGTTGTGTCGGTGTTTCTTTATTATCAGTAACATGGCGAGTGTGGAATGTTTAAACAGTATTTTACACCAAAATAACAACTTATAAGTAATTTTATAGATTATTCTTATATCACAAAATGGATGATGCTGTTTAGTCGGCAGTATATTCAGACTTATTACACGCTGTTTATTCGTCAGTGTATTCAGACTTATTACACGCTGTTTAATAGGCAGTGAATTCAGACTTATTACATTGGAAGATAATAATGAATTACAAGTTTTCAGGAAGACCTTTAGCACATTATGCTCATTTAAAGTAGCCTATGGGACAAATTGCAATAATAATATAAGATTAAAGTCATATTTAAAAGAAATACTGATTATTATGTCATCTATACTTCGTTCAAATTACTTTCACTTGCACATTTAATTTGTGCCTAAATTGTTTATTACCTAATTCATTCATTAGGTGAAACATTTACTTACGAGTATGTTAATGTTTTTGAATTTCGCGGAAAGCTACACGAGGGCTATCTTCACTAGCCGTCCCTAATTTAGCAGTTTAAGGGTAGAGGGAAAACAACTAGTGATCACCACCCACCGCCAACTCTTGGGCTACTCTTTTACCAAGGAATAGTAGGACCGACCGTAACATTATAACGCTCCCACGGCTGAAAAGGCGAGTATGATTGGTATGACAGGGATTCGAATCAGCAACCGTTGGATTACTATTAATAACCACTCGGCCATGCCGGACCAGTATGTTATTCTCGGAGCATGTTATGTATGTATGTATGTACGGTATGCATAATATGTTATAAAATGACGGGAAAAATGCATATTCATAACAGCTTGTACTTTTCATAAAGAAAAATACAAAGAATTATTTTTGCATAAGATTTATTTAGCTTTAAATCTGTTAGCGTGACCCTTGATTTTACTGATATTGGACCGATATTTCTTTGGTTGTTTTGTTTTTCTAAGTACACCATAGAGTTAGTGGGTTGGTGCGATAAAGAAATATACACTTGTAGGCTAAACTTGCAAACTTTTTATTTATTAAGGTAAAACTTATATAAAGAATGCCAGGAATTTTTTACCTAATGAGTCACTGGTCAAAGTAAGCTTACAAAAAATAGTTTACTGTTTTAAGGCTGATGTTTGCAGGTTGAGAGATCTATTGTAGCTGAAATGTCGCTTTGCCTAAAATTACGAAATTTCCGTTATGTTTATATGTAAATAGATTCGAGAACAGAAATTGCTTATGAAACTTTAAAATGCAACAAAACAAAATAACGTAAATATTTGTTGCTATTAAGTAATTTGCTTCTCTGTGGAACCATTTTTATTTAAACTCGTTTAATCTTCCAAAGTAGGATAATATTTAATTTTCCACGTGTCAACAGTTCGACGAAATTTGTGCAATAGGTCTATATTAGGAACTACCAAATACGAGCTTCAGAGAAAAAACTCTCCTACCTCGCGTGGATATCAGCAGAGTTTTTATTCTGGAGATGAACAACACTCTGAGTGAGAGACATACAGTTTATTGTTTTGCTCGCACTCAGACAGACATGTCGATTTGTCACTATCTAGGGGTTGACGATGCTGTCTGCTATTACAGACCACTTACGAACATTATTCATCGGTGACATGACAAGAGGAAAATATACAACTTCTTTGACCATCTACCAAGTGTATGCCCATTTTTATCACAGTTTATATATCAGTTACGAAATGTATTCGTTTTAATCACTATTTTAACTAAATGTTGGCTTTTCAAAAATTGAACCAGTTTCCAGCATTCCCGATCTAAATTAACAAGTTATGGCTTGAACAAATGTCGCTGCAGAATTGAGAAATGGGAAGTTCACAGACTTCCATTAGAAGCTTGTTGTATGAATGGCAAAGAGGTATGGTGTAAAGTATGGCTTAAACTTAGCCAATAATACGTATAATTAACGTATGTTAGCAACAAGTTTCCTGCTGTACATCTTTATCATGAGCGTGTTATTGTACGATACGGAACGCATACATTGAACTTATCTCGAAAAAAAAAACAAGCCTATTTGCTACATCTACCAAGAAGTGTATAGTAGAAGTTGTCAAACACCCCTTTTTCTCAACTATGTAGCGATACCTGTTCATGCTATATCTTACTATGACACAACAACTAACACAACTATTTTATTTCAAAGTGATAAGTATTGTCTAGTAATTTTGATTAGACAAAGTACAGTCACTCAGACATGAACTTTGAATGTTATATTTGTTTTCTATCCGTGGAGAAAAAATTCGGACTGAAGTTTATATAACAAATATCCACCACTCGTTAATTCGTGATTTTCGGGTAAAGTAGCCCAGTTGTGGTAATGAAAGGGGTAACGCATTTGTTTTTCCTTATTATTTAATATCATGCTACCAGCCTACAGCAGAAGTGGCTGTGAATATTGTAATAAAACTTGAACAGTATTTCTAAAGGCATCGTTATACATTGTATAGAGTGGTTTTTAAGTTTTTTCGACTACCTAGCAAATAACAGGAGCCGTAGTTTAAATGTAGCATGAAGCTTAGTTTCGACCATCGGATCTGCAATCACAATGATGGTTGATGTCGAGTTATAGCCAACAGTTCATAACTGCGAAATTTATAGATACTTCAGATAGACCAATCATAAGAACTGGCAAGAAACGTGCAAGCAGATGGCGATTCTAGGTGAAAGTAAGGCATACATTTTGTAGCTATATATTGATTTAAAATAAATTTAGTTTAGGGTCGTTACAGTGAAAGAGGGTCGTAGGAGCATCACGACTCAAATTCCATCATAAATGGAATATTAATATAATCAATTCATAATCATTAATTAACACATTTCTGAGTCTGTGGAGTATGCAGAGTGTCACTCTGAAAGGAAGTCTGTTCAGTTACAACAGGCCCGCATGGCCAAGTATGTTAAGGCGTTCGACTCGTGATCCGAGGGTCGCGGGTCCAAATCCCGGTCGCACCAACCATGCTCGCCCTCCCAGCCGTAGGAGCGTTATACTTAACGGTCAATCCTACTATTCGTTGTTAAAAGAGTGGCCCAACAGTTAGCAATGGGTGGAAATGACTAGTGCCTTTAGTCTTACACTGTTAAATTAGGGACTGCTAGCGAAGATAGCCTTGGAATAGCTTTGCGCGAAATTCAAAAACAAACAAGCAGTTACAATGAAACACGAAAAGTCAGCTGATAGGAGGAGAGAAGTATAACAACTATAAGGTACATTAATAATGTTTATTTGAATACAAATGTTATTACATTCAATTTGCATTGAATATGTGCAACTTGGAAAAATAATATGGCTATCTACACATACGGCTTTGCAACTTTAAAAAGGTTGTTTGTTTGTTTTTTTTAATTTCGCGCAAACCTAAAAGAGGGTTAACAGCTAGTCATCACCACCCACCGCCTACTCGAATACCCTAACCACCTGACTACGCCGGGCGAATACAATAACTCTTAGAAATGGATGTTTTATACTTTTTAAAGTACGTAGGCCCGGCATGAACAGATGGGTTAAGGCGTTCAACTCATAATATGAGGGTCGCGGGTTCAAATCTTCGTCGCACTAAACATGCTCGCCCTTTCAGTCGTAGAGGCGTTATAATTTTTCGGTTAATCCTACTATTTGTTGATAAGAGAGTAGCCGGAAAGTTGGCTGTGGGTGGTGATATCTAGTCGCCTTCCCTCTTGTCTTACTCTACTAAATTAAGGATAGCTAGCGCAGACAGCTCTTGAGTAGCTTTGCGCGAAATTCAAAAACGAACAAACAAATTGTTGTATTTAAGGGAGTCAAAATAGCTTGAAGAAATAACGTGAACATCATGTTTCAAACTTCAAGCTTGCGTCTTTACTGTGTTTGCGATTGTATTTTTACATTAAGCTATCTATCTTGTTTCTGTATTTTTACAGCTACATATTCATCCTTTTTTAATTAAAATTTTTTAATAATATTGCTGAATTCGGTTTTCATCATGATATTTTGTTCATGTATGTGACCAGTATGGAGCTGTAATATCAACCTACAAGAAGCTAACCTACTGGTTTGTCTTTTACCATCTGTTTATTAATAATTAATTACGGACTATTTCTATTTTACCACTGTTTCACTAGAATACGGACAAATGCTTTTCCATGTCTCGCTCGAGACTGTAAATGTGTAACAGTTTCAACGTGATACGTTATGGGCCTGAAAGCTTACATCAGAATCCTATTTTATGTTCAATTTCTAATTACATTCAGCATGATAACTTTAGAAATATTGGTTAAACGTGATAGAAAATGTGTTCTCAGTGTCACGTGAGTCCTATAACTTCAGGTTTATTTCCTGTTAGGATATTCTGCTGTTCCTAAATTGTATTTGAAAGTTTCATTTATGTTGTACATGCTTTTAGCCAAGCTAGTTAAAATTAATTTTGACGATGGTAAAGTGTTTTTATGATACGTTTATTTTTTTCTCTCCATTACATGTAATTGGATGTATTTTTCATCTCAGATTAAGTATAAAGTCTTAGTTGGATATATTTGCGGACATAATATGAAATATATATATTGATTGTTTAAAATATTGACCTCTGTTAACCTATTTCTAAGGGTTTGTAGATTGGACGATGTTGTTAATGTTTACTAATGCTGTATATATTTTTAAAGACTTCATATTCCATGATGCTTAACTTTTGTTACGTTCTTTCACTATATTAATACCTGTCTCTATATGCTGTCATTTTGTAAATCAGTTGATACGTAGAAGCTACCATTCATTATGTGTACACAATACTCTGACGTGTGGCGATGCCTGGTCAGTTTATAAAATGTATTGTAATTTGACAAAGATGTTACTCTGGTGAACTTTAGCTCCTTCTATTTTTACTCACGTATTACAAACATTGAGCAGAAGTGAAAGAGGCAAATTAAATATGTGCGTGGGAGGGGAGGGGGCAAGATTTGTTTGACGAACGAAGAGATGGAATGCGTGCCATGGGGGCATCCAATACAACCTGGGTCCAGCGCTTGCCTTATTGTTTTGGATTAAATATTATGCGTTTTCCTGCTTTTGCTGAGAGTAATCTTCCTAATTTTGATTCATTATTGCTGAAATACATTTAAAATTGGGAGCACAGGCCTCCATGTTCCTTATGTCACTTTCGAGTAAGACAAAGTTTAGTTTCTCCCCATATATTAAATTTTAAATAACTTCCTTCAAAAATCAAATCCATAATTTAGTTTTGTGGGGCTCAAAAACAAAATTGATATTTCTTACTTTGAGCTATCCAATAACTGTTTTTGCTCATGTTACAATGTTGCTACCATTAAGCTGTTGCAAACTATGCTCCACAGATCTTCTTTGTTATTGTATTTTTAGTATTTTTATTCAATTGACAAATTTCATAACTACGTGGAAGAAATCACTGTGTTATTTTTTCATAGATGTGGATTTTTGTTTAGACTGCACAAAGAAAATAAATCTGCTTTATTATTTCCAAGTGATCTAACAAAGAAGAATGAATGGGCCTTAGTGTGAATACGTGACATTACATAGTAAGTATTAACGCAATGAACAAAATTTTGTTTGCGTTACGACAATCTTCTAGATGTTTTAATCTGCGTACAATTTTACTTTCATAAAGCGCTATGTTCTTGACTGGAATCACTTTGAGACGCAAGAGTTTAGATGTTGCAAACACAATACTACATCACCAAGGAAGATAACAAGTGCCCTTCGTCCGCAGAAGTTACGGTTGTATCGATTTTAAAATAAAGCCTTTACCTGACAAGCATGCTGTTCAGAATTTACTAAAATGTTCAGTATTCCAACTTACTCCTATCACCTTTTTTGTCTTTGCTATATATATGTGTGTATGTATGTGTGTGTTATTACTTGTCTGCTTGCGCATTTTCGCTTTTTATTCCAAACTTAACTTATGATGGTTATTCTTGTGACGTTTACTTACAATGTTTTGAACCTCTCGTGCTAATTGTGCCCTCACGCTCCGCCAATGTATGATGCAGGAAGTGAGCGACATTCGCATTTTGAGTGTGTCCTGATAACCTACCCCTGCATTAATAATTTTATCCAAAAGTTCAACGTAGAAAATCGCTTTCATCATGCCAGTTTAAAAATTGTACACGCACATCGTAGGCGGATCATTCATTCGAATATGAGTAACGTTCGATTTCTCCTTCCTCATAATTGTGAAAAACAACAATTGCATTAACATTTAAAACAACACACACACGCGTAAATAGAGTGATTGGTAAATCAATAGTTTCAGAAGCGAAACGACGGCCAGTACATTCATTACGCTAAAAATCTGGTTTCGATACACGCTCTGGGTAAAACTTGTAGCTTTATTCTCAACAACAAAGAAGCAAAACTCGTTAGATATGGTCTATTATTTTATTTATATTAATATTAAAGAACTTGCCCCTTCAGATAGACATATATTTAACGAAGTGTCCGTAAATTTATCTACAAAACTTGTTCACACTTGCATTATTTATATTATGTATAACATATATATATATATTCTCTGCTTGAATTTTTTTCATTTAGTTAAGCCTAAAGGATCTTAAACTTAGTTATTTAACTTTCAGCTAAAAATTAAATTGCTAAAATACTTCAGTCAATGTGGCATGTTTGCAGACAATGGGTGAAATAAGGAGTAACAATTTCAACATATTGTATATATTCTCTTCTTGGATTATTTCATTCGACGTACAAATTGAAAGAAGTATTTAAGCTAGGTAAAACCTGGCCAGGTGGGTTAAGGGTCGCTTGTTCGAATCTTCGTCGCACCAAACATGCTCGCCCTTTCAGCCGTAGTAGCGTTACAATGTTACGGTCAATTCCACTATTCGTTGGTAAAAGAGTAGCCCAAGAGTTGGCGGTGGGTGGTGATATCTAGCTGCCTTCCCTCTAGTCTTACACTGCTAAATTAGGAACGGCTAGCGCAGATAGCTTTGCGCGAAAATAAAAAACAAACAAACAAAACAAGGTAAAACCTGATGTGCGTTGCAAAATTACCTCAGCATACTTTAATTGTTTTAGTATTTATTATGAACGTCAATAGTTCTAGAAGTTTACCTCTATTTTATTGTGTTTGTTATTTATAAAAAAATAATATTTACAACGAGTTTTCCTTAATTCTACAGAGTAATAATAGTGATATAGTTTTAATACTGAGTATTGTTAGAAAGTTTCAACAGGAATATTGACGCTCAATGCAATCTGATAATTTCCGTAAATAAGTCCAGTGGACCCTTTTATCTGTCACATACTTTTAGTGTTCATTATTTGGCAGTATTCACCGAATAATCACTTCACACGTTCACGTATAAAAGTACAATTAAAGATCTTTCTAGTATTGCTCTTCTGTAAAGATTTTAGTATTTCTGTCCTGCCCCCCAGTGGCTCAGCGGTTTGTCTTCGGACTTACACGCTAAACTCTGGGTTTCGATACCCGTGGTGGGCAGAGCACAGATAGCCCATTGTGTAGCTTTGTGCTCAATTCAAAACAGCAACAGCAACAGCATTTCTGTCCAAGTATCACAAAATCTTTACTTAAGATCAAGAGCATGTGATTTTTCTGCACATTTAACATCGCAACGTTTTCTACAATTACTGATTTCGTTTAGTTGAACTGTCAAAGCACAACATCTACAAAGCAGGCGTTATTAAAACCCTCAACCTGTAAAGTGAGCCATTGAATTTCCATTTACACAGTCATACATGTTAAAGATTAAAAGCTATGATCCAATATTCATTCTATTTTTCTGTTTCCTTCTTACAAAGATACCCCAGAATTTACATTACTCAACTGTTTCAAAGATACTTGAGACGTAAAAGTTAAATAATTAATATTATAACAAATTTATTTTGTAGGATTGCTTTCTCGTGATTGGTTAATATAGGCTATAAAAATGTATGAAACTTCCATGAGGTAGAAATTATTTTAGGTGACAAAAAGTACTAAATCTTATAGAGCAACTCGACATTGGCTTTTTTTCAATTGCATTTCCTGGATAAAAGCTGAAATATCTGGTTCCTTTTACATACTGTCGAGTAGTTTTATTATTATGTTTACAGTTTTCCGTTAATCTCTTCCTTTGACATTTTATAGGCCCTGTCTCATATGTGATACAAAGTAAGCACACAATTCATATCCTGTCCTTGATGAAGAAGCACTTCATTAATTTTCTGGCTATAAACAAGTCACACGTCAGCAAGATTTCTAAACAATAAGCTGACACTAGTATTTCAAACAATAAAAGAAGGCTGGAAATCTAGTGCCAATCCGTAATCACTGAAAATACGTTTCCATAGAAATGTATGGGTTTCTCCTAGAGCAACCACTATATCATAAGGCAATGCTATAGCTACTCGTAACACTATGTTATAATAATATATTAATTCTAAACAAGATTATTTATAACATATAGTGAGTGAAAATACGTTATTTGGACACACACGCTATGTACTGCTTAAGTCTCACAACCGTGGATTTCATGGTAAAACTGTACAAATAATATACAATATTCTAAATGATAGACTTTCGATGAAATATAGGGCTTACTTTAGGGTACACATAAAAACAATATTGAAAAAGAAAAGGTGTCTGTTTAAAACGGTAAAGCACACCAAGCTTGACATTACGGTTCTACAGAATTAAAATTCCTACTATAAAGCCGGCTATGTTAAACTATTGTCTAAGAAATAAATGGTTACGTGAAAATATTAAAATTCTATGCAAACAAAAAGCTATTCGTAAGTATATTTAACTTTTTCTAAAAAAAAATATCCTTCATTTTAGGCCTTTAAAACTCCAAATAAAAAGACATATGTCTCAGTCAAGACAAAACCCTAAAGAAATGTCAATCATTATTATGTCATATTGTACTTTGAGTTAGTTCAACTTGGAAATATCTTTTGGTCTTGCATTTGATGGATTGTAATTATGTTTATATTTCGAACGTATGGTACCATTTAAGAAGATCACATTCTGACACGTGTTGAAGACATCAGCTTGTATATATAGATACAGAGAGTCTGTTGCACCCGTGACGTTTATTGATTGCACTTTTTAAAAGTACGACCAACGGTGACCACAATAAATTTTCTTAATAATAAAGACACTCCTTTTCGAATGTGTTAGCCATTATTTTAAAGACTAAATACGTTAAATATTCCTGCATTTCTAACTATTATCCAGCCACCATCACATCATATAGCCAATCAAGTAGAGAGAGTATTTTGTGAGTATGTTAATAATCTGTTTGGTAAGTCTACACACACATGCTTATTTTAAGTTAGAATGTCATTCATGAAAATCCCTGCAGATTTACAATCTAAAAGCATTGTCCAAAAGTTGACTCTTGTTTGCTGTTTATTACAAATTAAAATGTAGGAAAACTGTTATTATTACAATGCGAAATCATAATTTTAAAATTAATTCGCCGTGTTTCCTTCTTGGTTTTTTAGCATTTAGGGCATATTTTTAAAATAATAAATAGTAACATAGCTAAAGAGACAATCAAGTCCAGAACTGATGACGCTGGCTATTGGCGTCTGTACCACAAGTTCGGTTCATTATGTCCACGAGCTTGCGAGTGAGCCCTCAGGCTGTTTACCGATATATGGTTTGTTATTATTTCATTCCACACACGTTTGTCCAAGTCGGTTGCGTTCACTGCAAAAAATGAAAGCTAAAAGTACAGACGAGATCTGGGAATGATATTAAAAACAGGATTTGCTGTAGAACAAAGAATCAAAATGAAACCAGACTTGGATAAATTCCTAGGCTCGAGAAAGAAGAAACAATGGTGCAAAAATAGTTAGTAAATTTGATCTTATGAACAATATATCGGACAGTACTGCTAGGAAAAATACCACTTTTTTGCCCAATCTAGCATTTTATTTACTGTAAACAACTTGTTTTGTTTTGAATTTTGGCGCAAAGCTACACGCGAGGGGTATCTGCCAGCCGTCCCTAATTTAGTCTTGTAACACTAAAGAGAAGGCAGCTAGTCACCACCACCCTCCGCCAACTCTTGGACTGCTCTTTTACCAACGTATAGACGGATTGACAGTTACATTATTAATGCCCCCACGTCTGAAAGGATTAGCATGTTTGGTGTGTGAGAATTCGAACGCGCGGTCGTCATATTACGAGTAGGGTGCCCTAACCACCTGGCCATCCTTGGCCTCACTGTAATCAAGTCTTCGTTTCAACATTTTATGATTCCAAATGAAGATATAACCTCAATAAAAAAAAGGTTGTACTAGGTTTGGATTACAACGTCGTCAGACATGTTTCTAAACTCCTTTTCGTATTTAAAATTGATTTAAATTCTCTGCTTCACTTTTTACATTAAGTTAAAACGATATTTTAGAAAATATCATTTCATTGCTTTGTTACATTCTGTTAGCGTGCTACTTTATTATAAACATGTCACATCATCACTTTGTTACGTTCTGTTAGCGTATAGCTTTTTAAGCGTCACTCCAATACCTTATTGTATAATGTTAGTGTGTTACGTTGTTATAAACACGCATTTATCAGTGTTACATCTTGTCCACCCAGCATGATCACGTGATGAGGGCGTTCGACTCGTAATCTGAGGCTCGCGGGTTCGAATTTCCGTTACATCAAACATGCTTGCTCCATCAACCTTATTATAATGTTACTCTCAATCCCACTATTCGTTGGTAAAAGAGTAGTCCAAGAGCTGGCGGAGGGTAGTAATGATTTGCTGGCTGCCTTCTCTCTAGTGTAGCAAAACTATATGAGGGACGGCTAACGCAGATATCCCTCGTGTAGCTTTGCACGAAATTCCAAAAACAAACAAATAAATACATTATGTCACCATGTTACTATATAAACATGTCCTTTTTTATATCGTTTTATATAATTGTTTTGTAAAATTAGTAGCGTTAATAAATTAGTATGTAAAAAATATATGTGGTTTTGTTCTCTATTTTGAAAATTTTTCTTTAATTGCGAACTTTTGGACCCCTTATCGGATCTTTCATAGGGCAACAATGTACCTTATGTTAGCATGTTACTTTATAAACGTCATTTTGTCATCTTAGTTACATTGCGTTACCTCTAGTCCGTTTCTGAATAAAGTTCCATGTACTTTATTGTTCTGAGCAAAATTTAAGAGTAGAACCTACCTCATACTGAGTTTATGCAATGTATATTACACTTAAGTTTTACCATTTTATCCTAGATGTAATTGAAATGTTTGAAGAAAGAGAACACACCTAAAGTTACTTGGTTCGCGTAATCGTCACAATCAATCACTTCTGTACTGGATGCGAGAGGAGATATTATTTCCTGACATTTTTTACAAGCTCGTTTTCATTATCTGTGCTGTATGCTTCACTGTCATGAACACTGATAAATTGAGTTTTTGACGTTGTCTTAGTCTGTTGAAAAGAATTCGAATCTCGACAGGAACGTTATTTCTTTAATATGGAAAAGCGGAAAAAGCTAGTGCATGTTCGTACTTTCATGATATAAATAAATTGAGGTTCGATGCGCTTCCAAAATGATAGTAAATCATCCATTTTTAATTTCTGCTCGTGTAGAGGCTGCTTCACTCATCTATTATTAAAATACTTCCATGTAGTTCCGGTAGGAGTGTGCACCACGAATCTTAACTGTGAATAAATAATCGCGCTGTGTCTTAACATAGTGAAGTATTCAACTGTGGTTCAGGAGCGGACGAGTGTTATGATATAATGAGAGAACAGAATCTGTGAAACTGGTAAGATAAATAGAATTAAAAGCATCAAGTGCAGAAATAAAAAGAGAAAGTTGGGGAGATTTCAGAGCTAAACTTTATTTTAAATTATTCTTAACTTGCGACCAAACCAAGCTAAATAAAATGAACGAAACTAAAAATCAGCCTCGTAGTCAGTTTGGTTAGTTAAATACACACCGCTTCTTAAAAAGATTAGAATGCTTTGATTTACCAGTTGATTACTTCGCTGTTAACAATATTTTCGGCCGACAACAAATTATGAGAGATTGATAGTTGTGACAAAACCAACTTCTGGGGTTAGGATACAAGAAAGGTGAAAAATAAAGAATTCGGCAACATTAGAATACAAGACATAATAACTCCAGAAAGATGAAAAGGGTAAAGTAAGAATATTGAAAAATTGTACAACTGATTAAGAAAGCAGCTGATAGCTCATATTTATAAGGATACCATCGGTAGAATATGAAGTTATCAGGCAGAGACTACGTGAAATTTTACCACAGACACTCGCACACAAATGATAGTTCTAAATGCACTTGAAAATACTCAACATCATTGTATAAAATGATAAATATGAGAACTTGTGGAGGATAAAACATTTTTGTTTTCCTTGGGTATGTTCAGTACGAAAAACAAAAATCAGAAACACGTAATTGTTCATATAACGATCAATGGTGTCTCATATCAGCTAGGAGGCTTAGAGCTTTGGGTAATCAATCACGAAGGAACTTTTTTAATTGTGTGAATGAGATAATTACTTGTTTTTTTTATGGCATAGCTCACTTTTCTTATTTAGAAACAACAAGACAACTTGTGTTTGAGTTTGTGTTGTCAAATAGTACATATTTTCTTCCGTTTCGAAACAAATCTTGTTGGATTGCTCTTCAGGCCACAACAACAGATCATTACCTTCTACAACATACAATATTTGCACTGCAATAATAAAAGTTATTAGAGTTGTACTGTTTTTCTTTGAAATCTGGTTATTGAATGGTCATGATATGTTTTTATTTTGTACACCGTACGTGTAAAAATAATATGTAAAATGAATATAAGATAATTAGTTATTAGCTGCCACGTCTGACTGTTGCACAGCACAAATATAAGACGGATACTGAACCTGGTTCGTTATTCAACATGATGCTTGACTCTTTCATACACCAGTATAAGACGGATACTGAACCTGGTTCATCGTTCAGTAGGCGTCGGCGCAGATAGCTTAGTTGCTTTGCACCATAAAATGCCAAACAGCCAGAAGCCAGTATAATGTTTGACTCTTTTACACTAGTATAAAACGGCTAATGAACCTGGCTCATTATTCAGTATGATAATTGACTCTTTCATACACCAGTATAAGACGAATACTGAATGTGGTTCATTATTCAACATGGTGCTTGACTCTTTCACACACCAATATGAGACGGATAGTGAACTTGGTTTATTATTTACTGCTATGTTTACTGTCATACAGCAGTGTAATATGGATGTTAGGTCTGATTCACCATTTCCTGTGACGTATAACGTTTGCGTAGCAATCGTATAGAATGAATGTCAAAACATGTTTTGTTATTTTCCATGATTACTTACTGAGTGTTGATGAACTACGATATAAGTTGTTACACGACTGTAATTTCTCTAAGTAATTACTGATAGTTTCAATTCACTAATAAAACTATGATAATTACATATATAGGATGGGCCATAGCGACTCCCTCTTCAATACAGACATTAGAGGTACTAATTATATTTTAATTTGTGCGACTTTTTGGTATGGTAGGTACTTATGTGGGAAACTCAGAAATTTGGACTTTAACTCAACACCTGTGAAGGTAATTAGTCAACCTTATTTGTATGTTTACACGCGCATTGATAACAACGTGGAAAGTACGAGCACCAGTGATGTTAGAGTAGTCAGGGTTCGTATGGTTAAAAGGTAAATTATAAAGAAAGGTTTGTTACGCTACTTAAAGATTTATTTTCATTTATTGAGATTCTTTATGACCAACCCCATTTACACATAATGGAATTGGTAATAGTAGCTCATTTTAAATGTATTTTTTATTTATTTTTAGTGAAAATAGTTTTCTCCAGGCATGGACACTTTTTTATGGTAGAAAATATAATTTTTTTACAGTAGCAAAACCTACTAACGTTTCCACAGTATTGTACTTTTATTGTACACCTCTGCTGACTAAGTTAAAAAATAGTAAATATAAAGAACTATCATAGTAAAAATCACTATCTTCCTAATAGTGTGCTTTTATTGGATAAGTCAAATGAATAACTTGAAGATAAGCAAACTCTTTTGGAGGGGATTATTTTGGTAATTTCCAAAAGTATCGGAGACATCCAAGTTTTGTATATAAAAAAATGATAAAACAAGATAACAAAGAATAAATATTTTTGGAAATTACCAAAATCTTCAGCCACCGAGCTTACTTGCTTTCACTGCCCAGAAAATGTACTGTTTTATAACTGGTGTTATGTGGTTATTTAATTTTCCACCTGAAAAACGTTAGTAAGTTCAGTTGTTGTTTTCGCCCATTACCAATATTTGTTTGACAGTACGTGTTTTATGATCTGTAATCATCTTTTTTTAATCTTGCGGAAACGATAACTTGTTTAAAGTAAACATAATCAAAGAAAGCAGTCATAATCGTATTTGAAAAAAAATATTAAATTCGAATAAATTATACATAACTACACAGCTGGTGCGATATTTTTTTCTTAAATTGTATTTGCTGAAACAACGAGAACGACAACAGAAAACAGGGATTCTGAGTGAGGGCGCTCTCATCATTTACGCACTTGTGTATGTTTGTATTACCCTGAAGAAATTTTCAAATTGAAATTAACAACAAAAAAAAGAAATACAAAATGGTTAGGAGATACCAGATTTTACAGTTTAGGAAATAAGTTTCTTTTTTAATGCAGGGCGTTTGAGAGGGGTTCAGTCCTGAAGTTCCCGTTAGAGGTGACACTTCTCACACTTTTCATACGTATGTGCTTTAATAACATACGTGTTACAAATATTCAGGATATTAATAGAGCTAAGACAGCAAGCTTTATCACTGCTCATGTTTCCTGTAAGCTAAACGGATACAAAGAATTTTCTACGATTCTATGCTAGAAAAAAAAAATAATTTTCATAAAAAAGTAAAGGTTTATAAAAAGTCATTTCCAGATGTGTCCTCAAAGCCATGAAGAATGATACAAATATTCAAATTCTAGGATGTATATATATATATATATATTAAATAAGGAATATTGTTTCTGTTTTGTTTTTACAGATTCAGAATGTGCATGTGAAATGTGAAGAATGTTCAAATCTAAATGTAACACTGCGCAGTTTTTGTAGTTTAAGATGAGATCAAATGTGAGTTTAATAGAAGAATATATCCAGCTTGACATCTGTAAAAGACTAGCTTTATAAAACTGAGTATTTCAGGTTTTTATTTCGACCCTACAAAGATAAATACATTCATTATATTTATGTTAACGCTAACGTTGTATTCCTGGGTTTCCAGCTTACCCCTTTCATACCATTAGTTCTTAAGAATGGTTTCAGACAATATTCTTGTATGGGGAGAAGAAAATGAATAAAAAATGGACTATTTGACAGTTAAGAAAAGATTTAGCAAATAGAAAGGAAACAGGAGAGGGTAACCACGTGGGTTGACAAAAAGGGGCTTCAACCATCTGTGTCACCCTGTGACAGTGAAAGGGGTGAATCAAAAGAGCACGCGCTTTCGTAATCGGCGTACCTTTTAATGCTTTGACCTGATGTGATAGGAACACCACGCCTTTTGAAAAGCTTAGCAAGCAATAAGCTTTTCTGGATGTGACCAATAAACATATGTCACGATAATACATGGTAGAGGGAAATGTCTCGATAGAATAATGACCTATGACATTACTATTCTTCTAGTAATAGCGCGGATGTTTCCCACCAAATAATCACAGATGCTGATAATGTTGTCCCTTGTTCTCGGAAAGGAGAAAGATTTACCTTTTTAACACAGGTGCGAGAAATGTTAAACGGATTTAGAAAAAGCTATGATTTTTAAATGTAATTGATGGTGTAATTTTTAAATTTTCATTTAACTCAAGTTTTGTTACTAGCAGTTCGTACCATTTCCACTAGTCATTATTTTTCTTGTACTCAGTAAGTACGAACATTCGCCTGTAACATACTTAATGGTATAATTATGTAGTTATTACATTGTGTGTTTTCTTATAGTAGAATCATATCGGGCTATCTCTCCTGTGTCCACTGAGCAGAATCGAATTGCTGATTATAGAGTTCTAAATCCAAAGTTTTACTGCTGTACCCTCGGGAACTAGTTATTATGTGATGACATTGTTTTCACAATGCTTTCTGAAATTTTGTGGTGGATTAAAACTACGCTCACAAGGCAGTGAAATATGCTGTTCATTTCCAAGTCATTTGTTTTGAAGTGATTCTTTCCAGTTTTAAGCATTTTGAGGGTTAATATCAATTATATAGGTAAGCGTCAGGCATTGTAAATTGGGGGTCGTTTAATAGGTTATTTATTGTTTAATTTGTTTTAATTTTCAATCAAAATTGAAAAGATATAACACGATCAATAATGTTCCTTAATAATATGTATGCTTGTTTTGTTTGTTTAGAATTAAGCACAAAGCTACTAAATGGGCTATCTGTGCTCTGACCACCACGGGTATCGAAACCCGGTTTTTAGTGTGTAAGTCCGCAGACATACCACTGTCCCACTGGGGGGCAATATGTATGCACAAGGGTAAAATTAATTTTCAGAATTCGAGATGATGTTGACGTTTGTGTGTGTGTGTAACATTTTCAATTGCAGTTGCACAAAATGAGTAAACAGATCAAATGTATGTAACAAACACACCGTGCCATTCGACAAGAAGTCACACAGGAATGACTAGAAATACAACTTTATTTTCTGTGTTTGATTTAAGTCAATTGAATTTTTTAATGTGGTTTCGTCAGCATATTAGCCTCAGATGAACAAGTGATCGCGAGAAAAACGTACTGGGTACTAACGAACAAGGAAGGTTGAATAGAAGGATGACTTGAATGATTGACTCTTGATCTGGTTTAATTTATACATAATTAAATTAATAGACTAGCTGATGAATGGGCAGGTGATCTGATTTAATTTATACGTAGTTGGATTAACAGATTGGCTGATCAATGGACAGATGATCTGGTTTAATTTGGACATAGCTAGATTAACAGACTGGTTGATCAATGGGCCGGTGATCTGATTTAATTTATGCGTAGTTAAATTAGCAGACTGGCTGATCAATAGGCAGATGATCTGGTTTAATTTATACATAGATTAACAGACTGACTGGTCAATGGGCAGATGATCTGATTTAATTTGTACATAGCTAGCTTAACAGACTGGCTGATCAATGGGCAGATGATCTGGTTTAATTTATACATAGATTAACAGACTGGCTGATCAATGGGCAAATGATCTGGTTTAATTTATACATAGATTAACAGACTGGCTGATCAATGGGCAGATGATCTGGTTTAATTTATACATAGATTAACAGACTGACTGATCAATGGGCAGATGATCTGATTTAATTTGTACATAGCTAGTTTAACAGACTGGCTGATCAATGGGTAGATGATCTGATTTAATTTATACGTAATTAGGTAAACGGATTGGCTGATCAATGGGCAGGTGATCTGGTTTAATTTTTATATAGTTAGATTAACAGATTGACTGATCAATGGACAGAGTAGCGGAAAATGTTATTGGAAGATTGTTTATTTGTTTGTTTTGAACTTCGCGCGAAGTCACTCGAGGTCTAACAGTGTTAGCCGTTTCTAACTCCGAAGCGATAGACTAAAAGAAAGGAAGCTAGCCAGCTCTTTGGCTATTCTTTGCCAATGAACAGTGGGGTTATAATACTTCCACGGCTGAAAGGGCTGGCATGTTCGGAAACGGTAATTGGACCCTCAAATCTTCACATTGCGAATAGAGTGCCCTAACCAATCAGGCCCTGCTAAGCCATATTAATGGAAAGACTAAAATATTAGCATTTAGACTGGCTTTTAAAAATACTAAAAGAATGCCAGACAGTCGACTGGATAACCTGACACAACAATGAATATACGTTAATTTATGGAGCAAACAGGCAGTCGAAAACGTTATTTGACGTACTAGGTCAATAAACTCTTCCAACAAATTAAAATAGCAAATATTTTCTAATTAAATTGTTTTTATAACAGACGAACTGAAATTAAGTTAAATTTTAGGAGCACAAGTTAATTAGTAAAAATAGTTTCCTTGAACATATGCCAATAAATACATAAGTAATCAGAAGTTTAAAGTGGTGTGATCTGACTTAGAATCGACTCCACGAAAAATACCAATTAATAAGTCTTGGATCCATTGGCATTGATACAAACTCTGTATTTGATATGTAAAACTCAGAAGGTTTTTATTTCAACTTATATCCTATTCATAAGACAATTTATCACTACCTTCTCCGCAGTCTTGTTTTTGTGGGAAAACATTTTCCAACATTAGGTAGTTCGAACTAGCTTCTAAAACAGTTTAAAGAAACAAACTATTATAGAACGGATTTTATGCTTAAGACAGGTACAAACCCAAATGTATGTTTTATGTTTAACTGTCGTATGAGCTGTGGTGGTTTAAGACATACCCACAAGGCTGGAAAATGTATTGTTCATTTGAAGCATTGTACGAAACGTGTTGAAGTGATTCCTTTCAGTTTTAAGTATTCGGGTGTTAGAGTCTCTTACATAGGTAAGTGTAAAGTGCTGAAAACCAAGATTGTTAAATAAGATTTGGGCTTATGGCATTCACATATTCGCGCCTTTTGAGATTCTAGAGGCTTGCTATAGAGCTGGTCAGTACACGACCTTTATGATTCCTCATACGTTATGGCATATCATAGTCGAGCGACGTGACCTTGGGCAATATAATTTATCAGGACAGTCATGTGACTCAGTTCATTCAAAATATTTTTCAACAGCAAATAAGACCCTCAAGAAGCAGAATGAAATCTGTAAATTGCTCGAGTGTTTATAAAGTCAAATATTCCCTGTACCAGTTGCTTTCTCTACGTGACAATCATGATGTGCAGATGTGGTTATCTCATTCTTTTTACCACGAGCAGGGTTTGAACCAGGGCATCTCTCATACCAGACGGGTACTATAAAAACAGAACTAAAGGGTTAACCCAATTGCAATTGCTTTTTACTTTTACTTAAATTACCGCATTCTGCCCCATTCACAAACAATGTCCATTTTCAGATTTTATGTGAGGATTGTTTGTTTTGAATTTCGCGCAAACCTACATGAGAGCTATTTGCGCTAGCCGTTCCTAATTTAGTCGTATAAGACTAGAGGGAAGACAGCTAGTATTCACCACCTACTGTCAACTGTGTGTTACTCTTTTACCAGTGAATAATGGGATTGACCGTCAATTTATAACGCCCCCATGGCTGAAAGAGCCAATATGTTTGGTCTGATGTGGATGCGAACCCGCGACCCTCAGATTAAAAGTCGAGTGCCTTAACCTCCTAGTCATGCCAGGGCCATCTGAGGGTTGAGGAACAACTTTAAGTTAGATGCCAGTTTTCTTTTTATTTTCCATTTCTTTGTCTAGGAAGCTCAGTAGCTGCCTTCCCTCTAGTTTTCCACTGTTAAATTTGGGATTGTTAGCGCAGATAGCCCTCGTGTAGCTTTGCACGAAATTCAAAACAAAACAAAATTATTTGGCTAGAAGTCAATCGTTGAACTTTTCGCGTGCATATCAACTGAACTGAGTGCATACGAAGTGAGTTAAAGGGTTATTCCAGTGATGGGTTCTTTTAAAGCACTTGATTTATTTTTGTTAACTACTGAAAATGCTACACATATAATGTTCATCCTGAAGTTGACATGCCACGTGAATTTGAGATTGTTCAGGTTACAACATCTGATGATTGCTACTTTTGTCTAAAACCTCCGTCCACAACTGCAAGGAACGTTGTTACACAATTACGGTGTCAGAAGAATCTACTGCATCACTCTTTTCACACTTTTTTTCAGAATCATCAACTGTTTTAAGGCCCTAATGCATGTAGGTGACACTGTGCTTCGTGGATGATGTAGCGATGTCTATTTGTTACTTCCGCAACTTTATAGACTGTTTGGGTATTGAATCAACTATTTTTTTGGCTACAAACAGTGATTTTCACTGAGAATCGATTTAGAAACCATTTGCTACAACGCGCTTGACCAAAGGTTGCGAGTTTACTCAATGGAAAGTACATTCATTGTTTCTTTCGGAAAATAGAGACCTTTAACGAGACAGATTGTGAGCCATTGGATGCAAAAATACATAATGACTGTGTGGAGTGGCTGAATAAAAGAGGTAGGAAAAAATGTTCTACAGCAGCTGATGATCGTGTTCTGTAAACTGTGTACCTAGAGAATCTTCGACTTTCATCTAGTGATCTCAAAAGAGTATAGCAGAAAACTTCATAGTTCCTTGTCAAAACATGTAGTGCCCAGTCTCGTCTATGCTCAGCTGTTTCCCCAGAAAGACGGCCAAGAAAGAAATCACTACTCGCCAAAAAAATAAGGACTATGAGACTGAACTGAGCCAAGAAGTATGTTGACTGGACTATAATAATTTGAAGCAAAATAATCTTCTCAGGCGAACCAAAGTTCAACCTGAACGGGTCTGATGAGAAGCACATTTTACGAAGTCGATGCGAAGAAGAGTTCCATCGAGTGTGTTTGAATATAATTGTGAAGAGAAGCACATTTTATGAAGTCGGTGTGAAGAAGAGTTCCATCTAGCGTGTTTGAATATAATTGTGAAGCAAGTACGTCGAGTTTATCAGTTTGGGATAACTTTGGTGGAGTTGACCAGTGCACATTCTAGGATGACTCCGTTCCATGTAACAGGACTAAAAAGATTGGTAATTTTCATGTATTTTATGCAGTAGACAATAAACGAATATAAAAGTTCACTCTATGAGTATTGAAAAGAAATCTTAGGTTTTATTTCGTTGCTTCAGGTGAAGGACTGTCTTCGAAGGTAGAGTATCCAACGATTAAGCTCCAGGTCTTAACCCCATTGGAAAATGCTGAAAGGTAATGAATAACAATGTGCAAGAAAACTAAAACTAAAAGAACCTTAGAACTGCAGGAAGTCCCAATCAATACGTGGTATCAAAAACTGACTCCTATGTACATTCAAATCCTCGTGCACTCTATGCCACGGTGATGTTAAGCAGTTATCAAGGCTAGAGGAGGCACAATACTAAAATAAGAAAGATTTTGCGATTATTATTATTTTCAATTACATTTGTGACGTTATCTTTATATCTAGGTTTTCATACTCGAGAAACATTTTTATACTTGCCAAGCATTATTTGTTTATCTGTTGTAATACATTTATCACGGTTGGTTTCTAATAAAGACGCATATACGTGTTTGAATGGCTGAAAGATAAGCCAGCTTACATCACACAAAGTCTATAACCGTTTTGCACTACTTCTGACACTTTCACAATGCACAATCTCATAAAAACACAGGAACAAAACCACCAAAGATATGAAAAATCGTAGGATGCAAGAATATTTTCCACAACCGTATGTGGGAATAATTATGAACACTGAAGCTACTGCACAAAACATTAGCAAATAATCAAGTGTGAAGTTAAAATGGATGTTACTGTTTCTAAAGGACGAGTACCATAAGCGTAATGTATTCTCGCAACAGGACACGTGAACAAAACTAATAATGTATCGATTTTTGAATTCAAAAATTACAGCTCGTACAGATGTAATATTTATAAGAGTCTATATTTCTTATTTTTGTATCGCAGTTAAATAAAGAGAATTAATAAAGAAGCGTTAAAAGAATTTCAATGACAAATAATCTAATGAACATATATTTAGATAAATAACTTATAGATTAATTTAATAGAAAACAAAGAAAGCAGTAGAACATAAGTATAGAAAGGCCAGAAAATGGCTAAACAGATGGGATCTTGGAGAATAATTTTTATGTGTTTCATTTCTCTCAGAGTTTCTAATCGTTTCATGATTTTTGTCACTGCGTCTTGTATCATATTTTCATAATGCCAGAAAAACACTTACAAATATCTTAATATAAAATATGTAGACATCGTTATAAGTCCAGTACATTCTATTTTTTTTTATTATTATTACGCTTATTTTAGATTCGGTGTGGCTGTCAAATTATTTTAATATTTGTGTATTTTAAAAATAAATAAATACAAACTGTACCATAACTTGTAACCAGCCTTAATAGTTCCACAGTTATTATAACTTATGCGGTCATGCACCAGAAACCTATCAAGAAGCGAAGGAGTTAATGAACAAAACCTTTTCCAATCTATTCAACTGAGAGTTGTAGTTTTCCGCACAGTATCAACTCTCATCAGCCCAGCTACGGATCGATAGCCTACTCAATGGTATATTGCCTGGCTGAATAAAACAAGTATGTATTAAAATATTAATATCTATTTAACAGCTCATGAGTTATTAACCAGCTGTTAGTTTTCTGATAAAACGTTAGAGTTGAGACGTTTTGTTTCTGTGTCTAATGTTCCTTGGCATCAAACATCTATGTAATTTTGTATTGCATTGTAATTTACACGAAAGGTATTAACGCCTTAAAGATTCATATTCGTGTTCTATTAATTAGTTTGATGAATAAAACATTAATAATGATGTACTCACAAATTAAGAAAAAATAACCTTGCATAGTGTATAGGTTTATATGTTAACCTGTACTTCATTACACTTCCAGGACATATGACGTAACTAGCATCGATTTGAAGTTTCTATATTGCAACATGTTTCTATATTTACGAACTAGTAAAATAACAAGTAGGAGAGATGTAGAGATATCTGATCAAACTCTTGTTTATTCACCATCGTGATTACTGTTTTACCATTTTTTTTCATTTTATAAATAGAGCTGCACATCACAAACGTAATTAACAAACTTATGTTATTACGATAAGTTTATTAGTTGAACAGTTTCGTTAAAAGCGTATGTAACAACGTCTAAGAAAGTGACATATTGTATTGGTTTTTGTTCATCTTTTGCAGAGTGTAGGCTTCGTAGAATGTTTGATATTATTGGTATAAGCTATATTTTTAATGATTTGTTGGCAAGGCCGTGTGAAGTGATATACCAGATTGGCCTAGAAAATGCGAGGGAATTTTACGTCATTTTTTTTTAATACACTCGTTAGTAGACTATAAATATGGAATTAGCTTTGTTTGTTTGTTTGAAGCTAAGCACAAAGCGATACAATGGGCGATCTGTGCTCTGCTCACCATGGGAATGTAAACTCAGATTCCGGCGTTGTAAATCCGCAGACATTTCCCTATGCCACTGGAGAGCATAGGATTAGCTACAAGTCGAGGGGATATTTGAAGAACAGATAGATAAAACGATACAAGAGCTGTGTCAAGAAGGCGGTAAGAATTGTTTCGAGTCAATAGATTAAACAGTCACTGTGTTTTGGTATGAATTGTGAAATAATACACGTAAGTTTATTTTTTATGTCAGAACAGAGTAGTTAGCATCTTTCGTAAAGGTGGGCCACAAGTTCTACAGTGCACAAAACTTTAAAAACCTATAAAGATGAAATTAACTAATTTATTATCACTTACGTGAACTAGACTTTAAATTGTTGTTACCATATAATTTAAAAGAACTCGCCATCGAAAGAAAGTTAGAAAAATGCTATCAATCTTAAGGAACTTCATATCAATCTGAAGTTCACCAAAAATATAATATAATGTTTAACTTTAGTTTCTCCTTTTTTGTCTTTGATCCAAGCCATACAAACTGGTTATGGTTGAGTTGTATCATTCCTCAGTATAAATGAGATTATAAAACCAAAACTAGATCAATATATGTTCTGCATAAACATTGTTTCAAAAGTCAGAGAGTGGGTGTTAACTAACAAAATATCATTATTGGGGTAGATCAGAGGCGTAGTCGAAGAGGATCGAACATCCCAAAATTCTAAAAAAATACATTATCTTCTGATTTTAAAATTAAACATGTGACTCTGATGTAAATAATTTAAATTATTTTTGCAGGAGAAACTTTCCCCACTTTCTTGGAAACCCCCACCCACACACTTTGTACTGTTGGCTACGCCCCTGAATTATATGCTTACTTTTCTGACATAATACATGTTGAAATTTTCATCGCTTTGTGTAAAAATTCTGAGTACAAAAACAATGTTTTACACAGAGACCAATAACAACCTGGTCGAGACAGAAAAGGAAACCTGATGAGGGTATGAGATATGATTGATCGTTCATTCTTAATGATTTATTGGTGGACATGCAATTGGCACTAACTTGATTTTCAATCAGCTAGTTTTCGTTAGGATAATTTAAGATATTTGCTTAATTCTCTTTACTTACTTTTAAACTAAGCAATTTTAATTGCGATAAATAAATTGAATGTGATGATTTCCTGCTATACTCTAACCGTAAGCTTAAGATTATTTTTCTATGTGTTTTATCTCTCTTACAGCCTGCGGTCAGTTATAGTTAAACGTTTTCAAAGAAATTTAAACTTTCCTATAAACAGTGTAGAATGTTCTATTGTAGGGTTTAATCTGTCACCTTTTTAATTTATTTTTGAAAGACGTACATGCGAAGTGTGATTTTTATTTTTTGTAAACTTCAAGTAGTTGTCGTTCACAGCGGTGAAGATCGATACACGTGGTGTATTTTTGTTGTTTTCTTTGTTTTGGTTTGGTTTGTTCTGAATTTCGCGCAAAGCTACTTGAGGGCTATTTGTGCTAGCCGTCCCTAATTTTGAAGTTTAAGACTAGAGAAAAGGCAATTAGTCATCGCCAGTTATCGCCAACTCTTGGGCTACTTTTTTACCAACGAATAGTGAGATTGACCGTGACATTATAACACCCCTACGGCTGAAAGGGCGAGCATGCTTGATGTGATGGGAATTGGAACCCACGACCCTGTTTTCTTTGTAGTGTATTTGTCTTTTGATGTATTTTTTGATATTATTTTAGGCGTGAAGATTGTGTTTATTATACACAGTAAAAGCTTGTAAGCATTACGTTCAAGCTCATTATATCTTTATCACTTCATTCTTTATCTAATATATTAAGGATTTTCAAGAATTACAATAGTGAATAATAATAGTATTTTAACCTTTCTGTTTTACCATAACCACTGTTGACGACTCGTTTTGTTCAATCGAAAAGTGATTGGTCGGTACAATAATAGTCGAAACACGGTTTTTATAAGCTATTTGTTACAATAACAACTGATTTGGTCAAGCTGGCGAAACATGAGAATTGTTTATAATTAGCAAAACCAAAAATATCGCAAATATATACATATATGTATATAATTCGCTGAGAACATATTTTTGTGATTGATGTTTGGAACTTCAGTATATGACATCACACTTCCCTCAAAGACCTTTGATAATTCTTCTCAGAAAATGCTTCTGTAATGCGTAAAAAGTTTAATCGATTTTGTTTTGTTTTTTTTGGAGTTAAGCACAAAGCTGCACTAAAGGTATCAAAACCCTGGTTCTAGCATTGTAAGTCCGCAGACATAGCGAGGTTAATCAAAACCTCTAAAGCGTAAAAACATGCAGGAACTAGACAACGACTAGCCTCCATTAATTTGTATTGTCAGCCTTGAAACGACGACCTTGAGAATCATTTATGCTAAGTTGTCTGTGAGAAAGACTACCTTTTAAGTCGGTGCTTGGGAGTGAGATACTGAAATAATAGTACATGTTTTCGACATTATGGGGCGGTGCTTGATGTTATCTCATGCTTGAATTAAACGATGATTTATAGAAAATAATTATCCTTGAACTTACTAAAACCATGACATTTATATACAAGGCCATCTAAAATATGCTCTATGCAGTTATAAAATTTATTATAATGACTGATTGTAACCTTAATGTCCAGTAGGCGTGGACTATGAATCCTAGGGTTTGTGGTTCTTGTCTCGTTGTCAGAAAATCCGTGTTCTGCACGTTGGAGACACATGTTCGCTATAAGAGTGACAGTCAAATACCACTGTTTGGTCAGCTGTGCGCAAAAATTTCGAAAACAAACACTCAAACGAAAACTGATACTTTAACACGTACGCGTAACATTATAATTAAGTAAAATGTACATATCTGTACGAAAAAGTGCACTTGTCGGTTGATTGAAACTAGAAAATCAGTTTAAAAATATCACACTTGTTTGCTGTTTAAGTTTAGAAACCAGTGCAAAATTATTTTGTTTGTGCGACAATTTTAAATGCATACATACGCAATACTTTTATAATCAAGTCAAACTGTCGTCCTAATACAAAATACTGAACATACTGATTATTAAAGTAAACATAGAAATAGAAAACAATACACATTTAAATAAAGTGTACAAACGAATATAAAATAACACATGATCTTACTAATTAAACAACCCAGAGGAAGCAGTATTTTGCCAGTAGAGCCATAAAGTGTTCAGCTAAATCTAGGGAAATCCGAAGGCATTTCCCCAGATAAATTTTTATTTTTAAAGGTACGTGATTGCTAGCCTAAAACGTGGTAGGTCTTGTTAAATTTGATGTGTGAATAAAAAATAAGATACTTGTACCGACGTTATGACAGAAACATATTACACCGATGTTTTTTGTGTTTTTTTTACTTATATCAGTATAGAATTTGTGTGCTCGGTACCGACTCGTGCTCGCTACTTTTTATTTGAGAAATAAATAGAAATAAATAAAATTGAGAAATAGCTTTGTTCAAAGCTACACAGAGGGCTATGTGCACATAGTTGTCCCTAATTTTGAACTAATACACTAGAGGGAAGTTGGTTAGTCACAACACACATCATCAATTTTAGGTTACTCAGTAGTTGTATTTGATCGACACACTTCTAATTCACTCTCAGTCTCGACGTGCGTTTTTGCGACAACGGGCTGAAGCGTAAATCCGCTGATTCACAGCCCGCTTGTGTGTTGGTTTTAGCGTAAAGCTTCACAATACACTATCTGCGCTCTAGTCTTCCATCCCATTAATAAGTGTTTTTTTTCTGACAGCAAAGCCACATCGGGCTATCTGCTCAGCCCACCGAGGGGAATCGAACCCCTGATTTTAGAGTTGTAAGGCCGGAGACATACCGCTGTACTAGCGGGGGGCAAGTCCTTTATAAGTTAAGGACAACTATTAACTGTATCATCACATTAACCTCTGGACAACTCCCGACTCGTGGCCTCTAGCTGAGCAACTACCAATAATATACAAATACCATTATCAAGACAAAAAACTAGCCAGTATTTTCTGAATATAAAATTAACTAAGCAAATAATTCACACATTTGATAGTCCTTTGTGTACAAATTACAAGAAAAGGTGTGAATGTATTTCACATTTCTAACAGTGATACAGATTTTTAATGCACATGATACGTTAAGAAGTAGAATGTAGGAACAAATTACAGAACATTAAGTACAAGACATTCAAAAACTTTGTAAAATATTTTTCATTGTTTTAAGTGAAATTATAAAGTTGCATACATAAATTATTGAAGAAAGCCAAAGATATGATAATGAAACACCACATGACTTGTAAGAAATCATAAATCACATAATGTAGTCTTTGCTCATTTTTTGGAAGAATTCTTTTTTACGGACTTACACGCTAAAATCCGGGTTTCGATACCCGTGGTGGGCAGAGCACAGATAGCCCATTGTGTAGCTTTGTGCTAAATTCAAAACAACAACAAAACAACAACAATTCTTTTTTATGTTTACGTACACATGTGTTTTTCTTAAACAAAAAATCTAGACACCTAATAGTAGTCAGTTTATATGTAATAAATACGTAATTGCGGCTTGTTCTAGGTTACTGTGAAATCTCATTCACTGACATTGATAACAGTTTGATAGATCACTATTTATCTGACTTCTAAGCACAAGTTGTGTATACGGCTGCATGTGTGTAACACAAATAACAGTAATGTTTTCTAAACACAACTGTATGAACAGCTAATTAATTATCATCGGATGCTTGAGTGAAGCATCGACTAGTTGATTTATGACACATCTAGTTTTTATGTTGCCGTTTCTTCAGATAGAAATCGAGGTTTTTTCTTTCACGAAACTTGTCACATTAAGTCTCAGAGCAACTTTTAATTTGTTAATGCCCATAAAATCATAATGTACGATATATTGCATTCGTATTGCTTTATTAATTCAGGAGCCACATAGCGGTGGCAGATTTGATTTTCCTTCACTTGCCACATAGCTTCAGAAAGAAAAACAGCAAAGATATGTAGGTGTTCTGGCCTACAACTTCCCACAACACTGCCACCTTTTGCTGTCTTCATCCAGTTGTGGGAAAGTAATTATTCTGTAATAGAAATACAATACCATCGAAAACAATAAGAATAAATGTATCGTTTGATGTTGCACCATCTTGAATTTCTGTTGGATCTGCTCCAGATTCTCATGGGCCTAAGCTTATTACAAGTGGTTTTGATCGCAAATGTTTATTATCGGCATTTATGCAAGGTAACAAATCTTTTTCTTTCTTTTTCTTTAGACAGCATTTCCCCAATTAAAATAGTTCATAACAAAATGGGCCATCTAATAAGCTTTCGTCACGAAATGTGATTTGTTAGAGGTCTAAACGTAGGCCCTATCGTTTAGCCCCTTAAAAAAAGTAAAGTATGCTAATCATAGGCCTACGGCGGTACTACTTACAGAATAATATATATTTATCTGCACCTAGGCCTTGCAGGAAAGCTATGTTATAAAGTGTTACAAAAATATACATTGACGTCATTGCGGATCACTTTTAATAACAGTATACTAGAGCACAACTTGGTATTGATGCCTAAATATTCCGGGCCTCTATGACTGGTTTCTCAACGTAGATGGTTTTTCTTCACATAATTTAATAAATAAAACATAAAATATGGGGGCTTCATTCATCTATTCTGTGTTAATGCTTCGTTACACTAGTTTGTTATTTATTTCATAATCGTGTATAATAAACGTGTAAGTGTTTGACACATTTGTAGATGATGTTATTATTTGAAAATAAAGTTTATTTTTGTGACGTAAACATAAAAAAATTTGGGAAAGGTACAAAGAAAAATAATGATTCAGTTGTCTGAATGAATATTGTTTTGTTTTTGAATTTTGCACAAAGCTACTCGAGGGCTATCTGCGCTAGCCATCCCTAATATAGCAGCGTAAGACTAGAGGGAAGGCAGCTAGTCATCACTACCCACGGCCAACTCTTGGGCTACTCGTTTACCAACGAATAGTGGGATTGATCGTCACATTATAACGTCCCCACGGCTAAAAGGGCGAGCATGTTTGGTGCGACCGGGATTTGAACCCGCGCCCTTCGGATTACGAGTCGAACGCCTTAACACACTTGGCTATGCTGGGCCCTGAATCATTATAATTTGGGTGATTCAGTATTGGAAGGTCCATAACTAGGATCATCGAAACACTGCTAAGCATAGTGTGGTTTATAGGTAACCAAACATATACCGTATACGTAAGTGTAAGGATTTAAATATTTATTTTTCTGAAAAAAAACTTAAGGTTATAAACCTTTACTTCAGAAACAGTTATTGTTAGCATTTTAAATTATAATTTTTTTTGAATATTTTCTTGTTGAAACTTGGATAAAATATTTTCATATTTATTGTGAAATAATTTGATTTTTTAATTATAGTTTGTTGATTAATTCCATTTTAAATTAGTTTTTTTACTAATGTACTAACATTACAAATAAAATACTGTGTTTAAAGTTTGAGTAACTGTAAATTTACAATATTTTGCTAAAATATATGGCAACATTAACAAGAGAAGGAAAGTTATAAATTTCAACTTTAATACATCATTTATCAAAAATATCTACATTATATCACCATTAACTGTTTTAATTCACAGCTCCACTCCCCCACCAAAGTGGCACAACGGTACGTCTACGAACTTTTAACGCTATAAACCAGGTTTCGATATATGTGATGGGCAGTGTATTGATAGCTCCTTGTGTAGCTTTGTGTTTAACTACAAATAATTTAGTACAGAGTTTTAAGTAATGTTCTGTACAACAAAATGTTGTTGTATTTTCTGTTCCTAAAGGATACATTTTGTAGATATCATAATTAATTTCAACATTATTTACACTAATTAAATCATGAATTTACCGACATGATAAAGCAAATTAACTATAATTGGAGCCTCTTGGAGGTTTTCGTTTCCATAGAAATTAAAGATTGGCAATATAGGCAAAATAATTTGCACTCATCAAGATAACTAATATTTGTTATAAAATTGATTTGTGGAAAAAATAACATTATTATAAATACAAAATATGGATTACACCTCAACTATTGTTAGAAATAAAAGCTTTTTAATGTTATAAAATAGAAAAATTACAAACTTTTAAAGGAATCGCTGTGAAAAATACAGTGAAGTCAAAGGTTTGAACTAATCTGACTATTCAAGAATGATTTGTATGTTTATTTGAAGTTAAATACAAAGTTACCCAATGGGCTATCTGTGCTCGCCACAAGTATCGAAAACCGGTTTTTAGCGTTGTAAGTCCGTTGACATACCGACGTGCCCCAAGGGTAAGTAAAATAAGTTGATTACTTTCTGTAATCTGCAAACTGTATTTATCATTATTTTTAATGTTATATTTAACTTTATCACATGAAAGTTATTTATGTTGTAAAATGATCGTTTTTAATAAAACTGATTAAAATATGACATTAACAGAAGTTTTATATAACTGAAGATAAATTTAAATATGGATTTGTGTTAAAAGCGAACTTCGTTTGATGCTTTACTAAAATCACTAATAAAGTTTCTTTAGTTTTATTAAGTACTTCAATATAATATGGGGGCGTTATAATATGACGGTCAATATCACTATTCGTTGGTAAAAGAGTAGCCCAAGAGTTGGCCGTGGGTGGTGATGACTAGCTGCCTTCCCTCTAGTCTTACACTGCTATATTAGGGATGGCTAGCGCAGATAGCCCTCGAGTAGCTTTGTGCGAAATTCAAAAACAAACAAACAATTGTTGAAATTCAGTATTTCAATCTCTTTAAAAGTACACCACGTAACAATGTACCTCTAGTTATTTCTAATTTTTCAGTAATCGCTTGTTTAGGAAAAACGTCAATAACTTTCACAAGAACGATTCTTTAAATTTTCAACGTGTGAATTATTCTAAACTTTTTGATAATCATATAGAATCTGCTACAACTAGCTTTTCAATTTTTGTAACTAAATGGAAGTTTTACATTTGTTAAAGGAAAAAAATGTTCTAAAGATTGATGCATAACTTGGGAATTGTGTAAATAAGTAAAAAGTTGTTTAAAATTAATTAGAATATATGAAGTGATAGCTTTTGTGTTGTCTGTTTGAAATCTACATCTTTGCCGATTTTCAGCTTAAAACTAATTATATCAGCAAGTTGACTTTGTTGAAAATTATACATTATACTGTAGCCATGGCTCGTGAGTTAAACAAATTAATATTATTATACTATTGTGAAACGAACTGCGTAAATTAGGAATCGTATAAATTTTTGTTGGAAATTATCAAAACTAATCCATTTTATTTTATAAAAGTTTTTAGTTTTTTTCCTCTCACGTTCTGAGTTTTGGCTGTGAAAATTATTAAAGCAGAAAAACAGCAGTGCAGTTGTCACTACTTAAAATCTTGATTTAAACCATAAGGTTTTTGATTCAAGAATATAAGTATTTTCACGTTGAAATCGATATAATTTTATGTTGACAATGTATGAAATAGTTATACTTGCAGAAGATGAAGAGGGAATTCTATAACGTTCAAACTTCATTAGACGCACGGTATTATATTAACTTTATCTAAATTCATGCGTTAATATAACGGATTTGAAATTTACATAAACAACAGGTTAAAAGATACACCATATTTTTCGTCTTGTAAAAAGGATTATTATGTAAAGTAAAGTAAAAATAAATTCAGTGATGACATATAAAGCATTTTTTAACAGTTTATTTGTATACGTTTCCACTGAAAATCCATAATTAGCTAGCCATACAGCTCATAAAGTACTTGGATGAGAAAAGGCAAAAGGACGTAACTTCCAAGCTATCAAAAATGTTTCAAGTTGCAATAAGATGTAAAAATTAATATAAATATATAAGGCTGATAGTTGGTGTATTCCCACCACATGTGGATCCAACGTCCGCAACCACCTCCAAAACCTAAGATACATTTTATAATCCAAATGCAGCGTATTTCGTTTATTTTTAACGTATTTTGTTTTGGCTTAAAAAGTATAGTTATAACATACATACATATAAAAATAAATATAAACCCAACGTATCACATTCATTTTTTAGTTTCAATGTATATTAAATTACTTATTGATTTTTATAGCAGATTTTGGCAAACCAGTAGAAATTTATGAAATTATGACTTCTCATAGTTTATAAGTTTCGTTTCATGATTTATTGTCTGTTTTGGGAATTGGAACAATAACGAAATATTATAGCCTTATTACGTTTACTGAATTATTTGCGTGAAATTCAGTTAACTTATATAAGATTTTTCTTCGAAATTTGTTTATGAGTTTACGTTGCTTTTAATTTTCATAAAATTGTGTCAAGATAATTATATATTTTAATCTACATATATATGCCATATCACATGTATGTATCAGCAGTAAAAAATAATAAAATAGTATAAAAAGTGGGACCATCGACTAAGGTTACTTTTGAAAATATACTAAGAATACAGAAAGTGTTTAAAGCAATACGGAACACAAAGAATAATAAAAATAATATAGATTGGAGGTGCTTTGACAGTGCAAAGACTAACAACAGAAAAAATGAGTAAAATCTGTATACAGAACGAAAGGCAAACAAAATTAAGTACACTGGTATGTTTCTACTGTAGAAGTTAATTACAACAGGTCAAATGCATTTCATTTGAGTTATATTCAGTTTATTGCGCACAAATGGTTTTTAACATGAAATGAAACTCCGAATATTTTAACGTATTTCCTGTTATATAGAAACTAATGACAGCTCTTTTCTTCTGTGTTTGTAGGACTTGTCACTTCTTCAGGAACAAATTCTTTGCTGCCCGTCCACCTTCGCCCATTCTGTCCCAACAGCCGCCCAGTTCCCCCCCAGAAAAACAGACCCAAAAAACTTAATCAGAAGTTACAACGCTTATTACAAGTAGAAGTGTCACTTCGTCAGTGTTCGGTCACAGTTAATTCAGAAATTTTGCTTATTATATATATATATACATATATATTTTGTTCTGTCGTTTTTCTTTAGTTAACATATCTGTGATTTTTGCCCGAAACGGACGTTTCACTGGTAAAACCTCCAACTTGACTTACCTATCATCAAACTCCAGTGTATATGTGTATAATAACTGTGGAATTCTTGTACTGCATTGCTCGTACGGTTAAGTATTTGTGGACAATCTACAAAGATTAAGTAAACCTGAAAAAAAGAAAGCCTGTGTCATCTCCTTCCCCGTCACCTGCCAAACGTTGATAGTCGGCCTAGAAAATAAATTTTTGTCCTCGACCGACCAGATTTTTTTATTTTTATTTTTTATAAATTTCGAACTAGCTTCTGATGATGGCCATGAAAGACTCTCGCTGGCTACAGCTTGAAGTGTGCCGAGAATACCAGAGGAATAAGTGCACTCGTCCCGATACAGAATGTAAATTTGCCCATCCGCCCGCTAACGTTGAAGTCCAGAACGGCCGAATTATTGCCTGCTATGATTCAATTAAGGTATGATCAAAAATATGTTTAATTAAAGATTTTGAAGTGACAGTATTAAAACTGTGACTTTGTTTTCAGTATTGGAATTTGATTAAATGTCATTAGAAAAATAAAAATAAATTAAAAGCAATCTTTACAGCGGGAAAAAAATATTATTCGTTTGTATAGGCCATAAGAAAGTAATTTATATTAACCATATTAATCAGAATAGGGCGACGTCTGTAGGATTTTTTTGTGAAAAAGAATAACTCACAATGATAGTGTGCCAACAATAATATTCTTGATTATAAATTTCTGAACTCTATGGATATTTTAGAATAAAAGGTTGGTTTTTTTTTAATGTTACAAAACTTTGGACGGTTTGGGACGCACTGTGGTATTAGTAAAAAGGTATGATTATGATACTTACAATGACAAAGGGAATGAAGTTTGTGTGAACAATTCGCTCTTTTTATAACTTGAAATTACTAAGCTCATGTTGCAACATTTTTTTCAAATATATATTTGAATGATTTATTATGATTAAGGCACTCGACTCGTAATCCTAGGGTCACGGG
The DNA here is from genome assembly GCA_011833715.1 of Carcinoscorpius rotundicauda. NCBI lineage: Eukaryota > Metazoa > Arthropoda > Merostomata > Xiphosura > Limulidae > Carcinoscorpius > Carcinoscorpius rotundicauda. Next base: position 59,908,250 of record CM022395.1, read on the forward strand.
TTCGAATTCCCATCACACCAAACATGCTCGCCCTTTCAGCCATAGGGGCGTTAAAAAGTGACAATCAGTTCCACTATTCGTTGGTAAAATAGCAACTTAAGAGTTGGCGGTGGGTGGTGACGACAAGTTGCCTTTCCGCTAGTTTTACACTGCTAAATTAGGGACGGCAAGCGCAAATAGCCTTCGTGTAGCTTTGCGCGAAATTCCAAAAAAACTATTCTGATTAAATGCGCTAACAGGGCAAAATTCATGGTGGTGGGTGACCATAATTCTTATCCAGTCTGTATTAAACCAAGAAATTAATTAGTTCCAGTTTATTGTTTCGGGTAGGCAACGATTACATGGCCCACGTAATAGCGTGTACATACAATTATTAGACGGTTCCTAGATATGAAAATGAATTTCTTTAACACTACATGAAGCATCCAAAATAATACAGTATGATTCCAAATACATCATACCGACACATATGTATGTAAAAAAAATAATAGTGACAGCGTGAAAATCCTTTGTCACTGGTAAAAGGATGGAAACATAGAAAAAGTTACATTTTGGATTCTCAGCTGTTATAAAACTGATTCATTGCAATGAAGTATTTTTATGATAACTAGTGTTATTCGTTTTAATTATTTTCTTATGCTTATATTTGAATACATTTGTGAACCTACCTGCTAGGCCTGAGCTGTGTATGGGTAGTTTGTGCAAGTAACTGGTATTGTTAATTTTATACTATTTTATCCTGCTTATATTTTAATAAAAATAAGCACCTACCTGCTAGTACTGAAAGTTGTATGAATAGTTTGCCTCTTCAATGAAGGAATATTTTTGGAAAACATCCTTAATGAATGGACTATCTGTGTTCTGCCCACAACGCGTATCAAAACCCGGTTTCTAGCTTCTTTTTTTTTTAAGTCCGCAGGCATACCGCTGTGTCACTGGGTGTCTAGTTCTTTGTAACTTGTACTATGAGCTAATAAATAATTATAATTAATTGATGTCGTGGCACTGTTTAGCGTGTTTAAATATTGATTTATTACGTGATTTCAAATCCTGTACTAAAGTATTCGACGAACTCCTGTCCAAAGAGGACTTCGATATTGAAATACAAAGTGGTGAAAATTTATCTTCCTCTATTATCAGGTGACTTCACGTTTATATTTTACGCTTGTTTTGAGCAATGAATCTTTAAATCAACTGGATTTCCTGTGTAGTTTTTTTTGCAACAAAGGAGGGTCCACACGAGATTCAGAATCTGCAAGAGCAAGATCTGAAACAAATTGCTGTGGAAACAATTGTCATAGTGGTTTTCTATCTCCCCAATGTTGACCACTCTCATTTTGTTAGTCATGATTGTCCTTGTCTTTTGACAATTCTGTGAACATATTTGTTCTGTAAATAGAATATTTCTATTATAGCATTTGACATTTTTATTATCTCCAACGAGATTTCTTCTCTAATCTCTTTTACTGCTAGATTTCTCTACAACTGGTATCCCGTCGTGATTGTATTCACTGGTTAGCATCGAACATTTTGCTACCTTACTTTACAAGTCAGCATTTAATCGTATACTTCTGACATCAGTCCTTCGAGATATGTGTGATCTTGAAAATATTTGCGGGAAGCTATATAGATGTATTATAATAAAAAGCACTATGACCTCAGGCAGACTCAGAAAAAATTATTTCCTTCTACATTCTCCAAATAAAAAATAAATAAATAGCTTTATCTCCTCCAGTTGTTTTCAGTTTTAGGGTTAAATATTATCATTTGATTCCTCATATACCAGTGAATGTTATATAAAACTTGTAAGAGATTTGAATACTTATTTCCTGCGTGTAATATTCCACTTGTGTTGTGGTTCACTCAAAAGGTTCGTTTTTAAACTGTCATACTCTAACTTATCCAAGTACCTTTACATTTCAGCAAGTTTCTACTCTATTTTGTATTGGCTCAGCATGGCCAGGTTGTTAGGACGCTCGGCTCCTAATCGTAGGAACGAAAGTTCGAATCCCCGTCACATCAAACATGCTCGCCCTTTCGATCTTTATAATATAGCGCTCAGTCCCATTATTCGTTGGTAAAAGAGTAGCCCAAGAGTTGGCGATGGGTGATGATGATTAGCTGCCTTACCTCTAGTATTACACTGCTAAACTAGAGATGGTTAACGCAGATAGCTCTAGTGTAGCTTTGCGCGAGATTCGAAAACAAATAAATGTTATATATTGACAATCAGTACTGTTGACTAGCTACCTTGCCTCTGGGATATCAAATCAAAAGTAGAGAAGGTTAGCGCAGATAACCCTTGTGAATTTATGGGTGAGTATCCTGCAACAAGTAATCGTACATAATTCACTGCACCTTGTTATCCAAGATTTGAACCTGGACGTATTATTCAAAAGTGCTAAAATGTATATGATTCGAAACTGTTTAAGGCATGACATTTTTTTATAATTTTAATGAATAATTTTCTCTTTTAGGTGAATAATTTAAACGTTTCTATGGGTTTGTAAAAAACAACAACAAAAAAGTCGTTTTCCTGTTTATCGACGAATAATAAATTCTAAATAACGTTAATGCATCAGCGGTATGTCCGAGGGCTTATTACACAAAAAATCGAGTTTCAGTACCTGCTGTGAGAGAAATGTAGCTTTGTGAGTAACAGCAAAATAACTAATAGAAGGCCCGGCATCGCCAGGTCGTCAAGGCACTCGAGTTGTAAACTGAGGGCCGCGGGTTTAAAACCCCGTCGCACCAAACATGGTCGCCCTTTCAGTCGTGGGGGCATTATAGTGTCACGATCAATCCTACTATTTGTTAATAAAAGAGTAGCCCAAAAGTTGGCGGTGGGTGATGATGATTAGCTGCCTTCCCTCTAGTCTTACACTGCTAAATTAGAGACGACAAGGGCAGATAGGCCTCCTGTAGCTTTGTGCAAAATTAAAAATTAAACAAACGGTATTGTAACAGTCAAGTGTTAAAAATTATCGAATGTCACTAGATTTTGTGATATTTGCGAAGTTTTAAGGATATTGTGAGTATTTATCTAATCTAGCTGAATGTGGCCTGGCATGGCCGAGCGGGTTAAGGCGTGCACTCGTAATCCGAGGGTCGCGGGTTCGCGCCCGCGTCGCGCTAAACATGCTCGCCCTCCCAGCCGTGGGGGTGTATAATGTGACGGTCAATCCCACTATTCGTTGCTAAAAGAGTAGCCCAAGAGTTGGCGGTGGGTGGTGATGACTAGCTGCCTTCCCTCTAGTCTTACACTGCTAAATTAGGGACGGCTAGCACAGATAGCCCTCGAGTAGCTTTGTGCGAATTTCCAAAAAACAAACAAACAAACTAGCTGAATGTTGTCATGTCTGTTAATTGTTATAGTTTGGGTAATACATCTCGACCATGATGAATGTTGTGATATCTACTCAGCGTGAATAGATATTATGGCTAATACGTTTAAAACATAAAACGTTAAGGGTAGTATAGTACCTGAATGGTGTAAGTTAATACCATAGAAGAATTTGTCAAGTGTAACCAGATGCTGTAACTGTCAAATGTGACTGGAAATTCTGTGGTATTTACAGTATGATGTTATGATTCCTGTTAAAGGGTTACTGGACATTGCAGTTTGTAGTTTTAGATTGGGTCTACATATGGAATGTGAATTGAATGTTAAGATGCTGGAGGTATCATCTGTCAAATATGGCTTTATTTTATAAACCCTGTTAAGTTTTGTGTAGTATTTACAGCATGTTATGATTCCTGTTAAAGGGTTACTGGACATTGCAGTTTGTAGTTTTAGATTGAGTCTACATATGGAATGTGAATTGAATGTTAAAATGCTGGAGGTATCATCTGTCAAGTATGGCTTTATTTTATACCTGGAAAGTTTGTTTGTTTGGAATTAAGCACAAAGCTACACAATTGACCATTTGTGCTCTGCCCACCACGGCTATTGAAACCCGGTTTTTAACGGTTTGAGTCCACAGACATACCGCTAAATTTACAAGTACTAAGAAGTTTGTGAATACCAAATACTGAGAAATTTTTGGGTAATACTTGTGAACCATGACTAGATTTCTTGTTATTTGTCGGGCGTTAAGGATGTTGCGACCAATGCCTAACGAAGGTGACTACATTTTGAATCAACTATATAAATACAGTAAGTAAAAATTAGGGTTTTGTGCAAGGAAATAGTTTTACTCTGGATCACAACTATAGTCCACGTTTACGAGTGGAACGACAGTCGAAGAAGATTTTTTTTTTGTGAAACTTAACTGAAATGTGCATGTAAGTGAAAGTTAGTTTTTACACAATGTTTAGTCGCGTATAATTTTGAATTTCGATTCAGGTTATTTCTAAAAGTAATTGTATTCTTTATTGTACAACTTAAATTATAAAACGTGTTGTTTTTTCTTTGAATTTCACGGTCACCGAATGTTTTTTATGGGGTCGTTTCACTCGATTAAACAGAAGGTACTCAGTCGTAAAGTAATGTTCATGTTTTTGTTGTGATCAAAATATATTTTTTTTGCGAAGGAATTGACATACACATATCCGTGCTTGTATATGACACCTGAAATATATATTTCGTTCAGAGTTATTTAAAACGTTTAATATACTATTAGGTTCTTTATTACTGCTGTACACAGTGAGCTATAATTTAAAAACAGCCCGAGCTAATTATCAACTTCTCGACATACCTTTTTTAGGTTGTGTTTCCTCTTTAGAAAGAATGTAATGCGAATAACATGTTGTTCATAATCATATGCGTCTAACTGTAATTTTCATCTGTTGAAAGGACAGAAGGAAGTGTGTCACAAGAAGAGTTACGTGTGTAAAGAATGGAACGGGTTTTCGTTCCAGTATATATTTTTTTATATTTACCATATTATTTTTGCATTGATTGAACTCTGCGGTTCCTTCAGATGGTGCTATTATTTGATCTTAGGATGACTGTCAAAAGTTGCTATTCATAAAGACAATACAATTTGGTATGCATTATTATAGCAGCATTTTCTAGTATTTTATATATATATATATATATATATATATATATAAATTAATAAAGTTAGTGTTATGTGGTATAGTGCAGTATAGTCGCATTCTGCATTGCTTAGTATATTTTGCGTGTTAAAGATAACGTAATGTGCTATTTTATTACAGCATCTTTCCTTAGTTGTTAGTGTATCGTGAATATAAGGACAGTTCAGTTTGGCACAGTTTTAATTAACTCAATTTTTGTAGTTTTGACTCACTTATTTTAACACTATGTTACTATGTTATGAGTCTAGTATGGGTGATTTTTTCGGTGAATTTCTGTTTTAAATTGTGTATCAGTTTTTGTAATTAACCTCAAAATTACCTCCACCGAAAAATCACCCTTTACTGGACTATACTTTCCTTGGGACTCAGCACATGAAACAAAAAAAAACTCAACATACTAAGAAACCAAATAAGCACAGCCATAAAACCATACTCACCAGATAAAATTAACGATGAATTAGACACGATAAATCAATACTTCATCAACATCAATAAGTTTCCTCCACAAACCGTAGAAAACATTATACGCACACACCTAGACATAAAGCAAAATCAACCAACAAAAGTAAATATATCTCACGAATCAAAAAATTACGAAACCGTATACTGCTGCATACCATATATTCCCGACATCAACAGAAAAATAACCAACATTTGGCAAAAACTAGTAACAAAATATGACATTCCAGTTAATACCAAATTTATTCAAAAACCAGGCACAAAACTGAGGTCTATATTATGTAAAAACTATACTGACAAACATCACACCAACATTGTGTATAAAATACAATGTGATAACTGCCACGACTTCTATATTGGAGAAACAAGTAGAAAAATGAAAACCAGATTTAAAGAACATAAAAAGTCACCTTCACACGTTTTCGAACACTGCAAGTCAAATAAACACAACACAACCATAGAAAACACTCAAATACTAAATAAAGAAATAAACAAACGCAAAATTAAAGAACCTTACTCAAGGCTTACAACTTAAGCCCAAAATAAACCAATACAAAGGAACACCTTTATATCTATATCAAAAAAAATATTATAAATAATAATAACATAAAATTATATATTCAAACACCTAAGCCCGCCCTCTACATTCCGACACTCAGTTACACAACCCCTTTCAAACATGTGGTCAGCTTCCGGTCAGTTACCTCTCTCTTTTTTTGTGAACCTGACGATGACCGAAGAAGGTCGAAACGTTGTTCACTCCTCTACATAAAAAAAACAACTCAACTCAAACGAGCCGTTTTTACAAATATATTAGAATATTACACTATTTATTTTAATATTTGTGAGAAAACAACAACAATAGATTATATATATGGTGGTAGTTTTTGTAACAACAACGCAGAACGTTATAACAGTTGCTCTAATGTTAACTGGTGAGAAAGAGAACAATGCAGCGTGTGGAGGTAGTTTTTGTAACAACAACTCAAAATGTTTTAGCCACTGTCTACTGTTCGTGAAGAAGGCACAATAATACGGTATACTGAGATGTTTTTATAATTGCAACATAATGTTGTAGCTGCCACAACGTTTGAGAAGAAAAGGTGGCTGTTTCATATGTAGTAGAATTTCATAGTTTTATAATTATTAATAAAAAATAATTAAATGAATAACGTTGGCACGAGATGTCGTTAGATGTTTTATTCAGTCCAAATAAGTATACTATGTGGTTAGTTTTGATACCTATCGAGATTTTTGTATTTGTTTGTTTATGAAGAATATTTGGCTATTTAATGCTTTATATGTTGTTACTGTATGTGACATTCACGTTCATCTTTGTTCATGTTAGTAACAAGTTAATGTCCAATTATTAAATAATTTGTTCTTTATGAATACGTAAAATTTAGTAGTTTACTGTTGAAATGTCTGTATTTAAGAACTTAGGAATAATTCAAGAGCTGTTTAAAGTAATAAAATCATGAAATTAAATTAGAAAAAACCTAAAAACATTGGTTTATATACATATCAGGAAGTGAGAGGTTACATATTTTTAGAAATAATGTTTTGAAACGTTATCACTTTAAACCAAAAAGAGAATGCTACGAGCCACAGATTAAAGCAAGGTGTTAAGTTTTGTCAGAGATACTCGAGTCTGTTCTTAGGAAAAGAGAGAAGTGAAAAGATGTCAGGCATCTAGTTTTTGTGTTTAAAGAAAAGTTAAAGTGTTAAACATTAAGCGTTGGTAAATAGGGTTAGAAGGAGCGATACTTCTCATTAGGCTTTGTTCTTCCAATAGAAACCTCATTCTAAAAGTACAAAGCTAGACGCACTTTTGAAGATCGGTCAGAAGTTTTTCAGCATTCAGATACAACAGAAATCAGGTGGAAAAAGAAATATTTGAATAAATAGAGGTGAAATGAATTTGGCTGATTACCTGGGCGACGGAGTTTTATTGTAGCGACGCATTTTTAGGTAGTATCACGAAACTATTCAAAAAAATTATCTTACATCTATTTAAAAAGAGGAATCAGATGCAGTTAGTATATTTTTAGATTGAACGGAAGTTTTACCGTACCTTATTGTTAACTATATCTAGTTACTCATTTGAGCATTCGCTACACGAAGAATAACTCGCAGGGAGAAAAACGTCAAAACCTGACCTCACAGTCACAAGGTAAACACGCTGTCTCGTGCAGCCTCTCTCATCAGACGTATCGATCGGCTAGCGACGGATTGTTCGCCGGGGCGTGTCTTGATCACGTGCTAAGTTGGCGCTCGTGTGCTAACTATTCGACCTGCGACGTAATAATGCAATTTAATAAGGCCGTGTCACGTGGGGCTGCTTCCTAAAGCTGTATTATTTTCATGTCTGGTCTTGTACACTGGCAAGGGCGGCTCTTTCTTATTATTCATTTTATATACAATAGCCTTTCTCAGTTACAAAATGAAAAATAATAAATTAGGCGTGATAACACGTATCAGAGTTTCAATGGATGTTTTATAAACAGCAAACTACTAAGAAGTTCTAAAATTTTGTATTTTATGTTATATGTGTTTATATGAAATATGTTCAGTATGTTATTTATGTATGAAAATTACATTTAGGTATTTATAGATAACATTTTTCTAGGGGTTTCTTTAGGGTCGGGCATGGCCTAACAGTTAGCCTACACGAACTCTGTGTTTATATTTCGAGTCTCATTGCTGCAAAAATACTAGCGCACTTTAGGGTCTTGAGCATTTTACAAAAGAGACAGTCAAATTATACTCTTCGGTCAGACACCAGACAATCGTAGGTGCATTTTTCTACTAGCGTGTGAGTTCAAAATAGTGAGGAATCACACCTCTAGAAACCGGGTTTCGATACCCGTTGTTGGCAGAGCACACTTAATCCATTATTCATTCAAAACAAAGAAACAACAGTAGTGATGACCACTGAATTAGAATTCATAAAGAAACAACTACAAAGAAACGAATCTGCATCACCTTTAAATTTTCACTGATGACTCAGTGTGCGTTTGGGAGCTTATAACGTTATATAGTCCGAAAGACGACCAAAACAAACATTATTCAAATAAGAACAATATTTCGTTCTTTACTTTTAGTTTTATTTATAAATAATTGATATTTTACTGTGTAGTTTGCTTATGATTATTTTAATATTTATTTTACGTTTATGAATACTATTTATTTGCTCATTGTTTATTAATAGCGATTGGATATTTACTTTTTTTGTTATATAGTTTCTGTGTAATGAAATTTAACCTTATTCACTATAGCAACAAGTCAGTGCCAAACATCACCAAACTGCATCTATGGCCAACATAAACAATTACTTTAAAGAAACCAATCCAAGTTAATAACGTTGGCACACAGTGTTGCTAGATATTTTCTTAAATCTACATTCCAAGTGCAATGTAGGGTTAGTTCTCTTATGTAGTAGTTGTTATTTTTCTCTCTCTCTCTTGCCCCCCAGTGCTTCAGCGGTATGTCTGCGGACTTACACGCTAAAATCCGGGTTTCGATACCCGTGGGGGCAGAGCACAGATAGCCCATTGGGTAGCTTTGTGCTTAATTCGAAACAACAACAACTCTCTCTCTTGTGCAGTTTTTTCGAGTAAAGGTTCATTCTGTATCTATTACACAGAATAAATATATTCTTTGCTCATTTTGTGAAGTCTTTCATCTTTGTGTGTCTATTGTGGAAAAAAGAATTCCAGCTGAATTCTTTCCGAACGTCACATTTCAACAAGTATGAACAATTTACTTGGTACACAAACAGTTTATCTTGTAGAGCCCTCTGGGAGTAAAGTTATCTACGTTGTTTGCCAACGTTCTCGATGGTATCAACGCCATAGAAGGTAACTAGAACTAGGAATTCGTCTTTTCTCCGTAGATGTGTAAACAGCGTTAGGACTGTTCATCACCGATGGTTCACGTCAGCATATCGGAAAGACACGGTATACAGTCGCTTAGCAACAAGACGTTGCTTCAGAATAACCACAGCCTCGAACCTATAAAATCAAGTAGAGAACGAACAACATAATGAATGTATTTGATAACTAAGGAAGAGTTAAAATAACAAGAGCATTTTAAAGTAATAAATAGGCAGGTTTTATCATCTTCTGTTGCTGTTATTAACCTTCATAATGGTAACTTAGAGTAAGCAACAAAGTTCTAAATCTCGTACATGAAACATAAAGGTGGTTTAATGATCATGTTTTTTTTTGCCTTGAATACACGTTGTGATTAAATATGGCTCGTAATGTCTACCGGCAATGAGGTAGTAACACCTAAATTCGTAACAACTTTTTCTAATTCCATTAAGTCGTATTATTTTTCAGCAAAAAACGGCTCAGGGGCGTGTCTGACACCACAGAGCATATATGTGTATGGGGGGGGAGTTGTCCAAAAGCAGTTATCAACCCCTCCCATACACACGCACATGAAGTATTTAGCCAAGTGGACATTTTAAAAGATTTTTGAATATTGTAGGTCCCGTCCCCATCAGACCTCCTGGCTACGCCTCTAGGTTAAACCGTTGCGTCGGAAACATCTTATAAGGCAATCTTGTTAAATTATTAACTATTTTAATTTGTTAGTGTGTATTTTATTTATGAGTTACTACCTCAAATCATGACTAACCTCAATAACCCAGCGATGTTTTGTGACCCAAGCACAGTTAGGAAAAGGGTGAGGAATTCTATTCCAATATATTTCAAATCTGGTAGTTATATCTCGTTCTGTTTTTACTTTGTATACTCAAATACATATTATAATTATTATTTTAAGCTAGTCGTAAAATTAAAATGTATTCATATTTTACTCTCTGTCTTTGAATCGCGATCAACAGTTTGTGAACTGTTGTCCTTTGCCATGAGCTTGTTAATTTGCTCCACTTGTATGTCCTACAAATCATATTCATTTCGCAGATTTCTGAGAAGTCTTGAGAAAAAAATGTACCAATGTGTGTTTCTAATTGTGGACTTCAGTTTAAATCACGTTGCATGGTTAGATTTGTTCTGGTATTTAAATATTTGAACAGTAAATAAATTAACTTTAAAATAGTATTCAGTTGCATTTTACTAAGAATTATTATTCTTTTTCTCCCCCTATATTTTAATACATTTTCCCAGCTAAAATTTATGTTTGTTTGCAGTTAAGCACAAAGCTACATAAGGAGCAAGTTATCTGTACTCTGCTCACCACGGGAATTAAAACCAAGTTTCTAGCCTTGTAAGTCCGCAGACATTCTGCTGTGCTACTGGAAATCTCCTGTTAAAGAACAATGTGCTGTAATGTGCACACACACACACACACATATATATATATTCAATTAACTTTGAAACCCTTAAGCCTTTCGAAGTTTTATGGGCTTACGTTAAATTCCACGTATGAATTTTTCGAGAACGATTAACTGAAAATCTCAGTGGCCAGATATGTAAAAAGTATACGTTCAATTGACTCTTTCCTACGCGTGGCCAGGTTGTTCTGGCGCTCGACTCGTAACCTGAGGTTTGCGGGTTCGAATTCTCGTCATACTAAACGTGCTCGCCCTTTCAGACGTGGGGGCGTTATAATGTTACGGTCAGTCCTACTATTCGTTGGTAAAAGAGTAGCTCAAGAATTGGCGGTGGGTGGTGATGACCAGTTGCCTTCCCTCTAGTCTTACACTGCTAAATTAGGGACGGCTAGCGCAGATAGTCCTGGTGTAACTTTGCGCGAAAATTCAAAAGAAACAATCAAACATACTTTTTTACACATTAGTAATTTATACAAAATTACTTCAAGCAAAAATTGTTACTCTCTTTCAAAAATATATACGTAAATCAGTCTTTATCAAATCTTTAATGAAGATTAAGAGGGCATTCGATGTATTTAAAGAACTATTTTCTTTTAAACATAGTGAACTATTTAACATTTCTTTATTTTATAAGCGAACTTTGTTTTTTGCAAAATGAGATGAAAAGGATAGGGAAATCATGTGTAATGTATAGGAAATGACCCAAAAATTAGCTTTCGTGTATTTTACGAAACATTATATAGTTTAAAAAAAATTAAAAACCTGTATGCCTATAAATTATTATGGCTGTTGTTATATAGCCATGATTATAAAAACATGTATTTCGTCTGCCGTGAGCATCTGTTTACTGGAGCACTTCACTTACAAACAACGAAAAAATTAAATCAGAGTTTACCACTTTTCACAAATTATATTATAAAACAAATTTTGTGCTTTGTGATCTGAGGGTCGCGGGTTCGCGCCTGAGTCGCGCTAAACATGCTCGCCCTCCCAGCCCTGGGGGTGTATAATGTGACGGTCAATCCCACTTTTCGTTGGTAAAAGAGTAGCCCAAGAGTTGGCGGTGGGTGGTGATGACTAGCTGCCTTCCCTCTAGTCTTACACTGCTAAATTAGGGACGGCTAGCACAGATAGCCCTCGAGTAGCTTTGTGCGAAATTCCAAAACAAACAAACAAACTGTTCCTGGACAGAAAGTAAAAGACCTATTTTTCTCTTCAAAATTTGCTTTTGTGACCTGGGAGCGTACAAAGAAAACATGATGGGAGACTATGTTTGGGGGCTGATACGTGAAAGTGATTTACATTATAGTCACAAATCTCGATAAACTACTCACTTCTCAATATTTTTGTCCATTTTTGTATAACTTTAGTGTAAATACGTGTAAATCTTGATTCATATGTTGTTTTATTCAGACCTTATCGAAATAAAAATTTGCAAATTTGCCCATTTTTACATAGAAAATAGGTTAATTTCTAAATTTCATTATTTAGGTCACAAAAGCAAAGTTTGAAGGGAATAATGGCCATTTTATGTACTATTACAACATAAGCAATTAAGAAATAACGCATACTATCCAGGAACAAAATTTGTGTTATATAGTGTTATTGTTCAAACCACGACAACTGATAAGGCGTACTTTCTCATGTACATTATTCAAAAACAGTAAAAGATGATCATAATTTGTATATTCTACTTATGATATTAGACAAAACAAGCGTCGTGTGACTAATTATGTGATTTATTATAAAAACATTCTTTCTTGGAATTTATGTCCACGAATGTACATTTGGTACTACAGAAAATTGTGAAGTAGATAGAAACTAAAATAACATAACGAGACGTCAATGGAATATTAAACAGTGCATGTATCAAAATATTTAAGAATTGAGAGCTTTGTAATTTTCCAGTCTACACGAAAACTAAATAATTGTCAAAATCATTATCATATTTAATCGTTTGGAATTATTTTAAAGGTCTAGAATGAGGCATCATAAAACGTTTGGTAGAAACAGATATCGTGGAACCGCTCCAAAACGGAATAAACATTACCGAGTCATCGGTTTTTTAGGTTAGTTTTAACTTCTTCTAGAAATATTAAATATTTAATGAAACTCCTATAAAAACACGTTTCTCCGGATTATTTTAATAAATCAGAGTCAGAAACAGGAAGATGGTGTGCTTATCGTCCTTTAGTTCAACAAGCTTAAGTAATTGGTTGGTTTGGTGTTTTATGGCACAAAGCAGCTTGGCTATCTGCGCAAAACTTAAGTGAACGAAGATATTCTCAATAATATTTGTTTATTCACATTTGAATTGAACATATTGCAAGTATTACTACAGTTGATAAGACTGGTATATTTCCAACACCTAACACAACAACAAAAAAAAGTCGTAAAGTGGTTCTAAACTTTCCACACCTCATTTTTAAGGTAGTTTCTGCCTGCCATTTATTTAAAGCATATCAAATTCGATCACACACCTGTCAAGCTATTGTTAAAGTTTAGATAATGGACCTGATACAGTATAAATAAATAAGAAAATACATTAAACCTTATTTTGTATTCTTTATAAGAGAATATTCCAGGCGAAAAATATATACAGATATGCATATTAATCATGTCGTTTGGGTTTGAAAAACTAAACTGAATTTAGCATTAACGCCTTGTAATGAACTCAATAACATGACTTTTTGTGTGAAGTCGTAGCATTTCATATTGCTGAGGGTCGTAACTAAAAGTAGAAAGAACTGCGGTGACATTACGTTTTAAGACATTTATTTATAATTATTTTGTTTATGGATAAAATTAAATGTACCAAAAACGTTGCTTATAATTGTTCTAAGTTCAAATACTACTGCAAATTCATTGTAAATTAAAAGAGAAACACTTAATGTAAGCCTACTTCATTTATTTGTTGTGTTTTTAACATGTTCAAGGCCATGTTGTTTACACTAAACATGCTCTCAAATTGAGCAGTCATGTTTGGAATGTTGGGTCAAAAAAAGTTACAAAGTTGTTGGGCGAGTTTTTGTTAAATAAACCATAACGCAGTCAGCATATGTGAGAATGCTAAATTAATTGAATAGATGTAAAATCTGATTCATAACATATTTTGTTGTTTTTTGTGTGATGAACTCAATCATCTTAAACTTCAAAAGTAAAATTTATTTGCCAGCAAACCATGTAGATTTGGTATATTATTTTGAAAAGATTAAATAAAAATATATGAAGATACAATAACTGGAACGATACTATATACTTATAAACCTAAATAAAAATATAAATTAAAAAATGAAAATAAAAAAGTAATACCGAATATAAATAATTGCTACGAGTCAGGTAATTGTCTGTGCGTTTACTGCCATCTAACGGATATAAATATAACTAACCCTGTTACTGCTAAACATCTGTTTACCTGTCTTCATTACAAGTTTAGAACATTATTCGTCACTGTACTTGCTCGCATCCTACCCACCCAAACCAAAAAGAAACTCGAAGTATCTCCAACAGAAAAGCATGTGCGTCACTTTGAAGGGCAAAGAAAGAAAACGCGGAAGTGGTTTAGACAAATCTTTCCAACACTACGAATAGGGAGTCACAGCGTGTGCTATTCTGGCGACCTTTTTCTTCCTTTCTTCCCCGCCTCTCTAATTCATCTAGGACCCCATATTCCTCTGCAACGGTTCATGTTCCACTTATCTTTCTGCATAGTATGTGTGTTTATCGGAGGGGGGGGAGTAGATTGGATCTGTATAACATTTATTTTGTTACGATCTTATGGTGCACCCACCAAAATAACTATATTATATATTTATTAGCTTGTGTGCCCCATTGTGCACAAAGAGGGCTTGGTAAATCGTAACAGAACCTAGAGAAGACTGTTTTTGTTTGTTTATTTAACTATACTAAATGCAATAAGTTTTAATGGATACAAATGTACCCATTAAAATGAATTATATACTCATTGTAGTTTTTCTAATAAACAGTACATTATTTTTCATCTTTATGACTGATGAAATAAAGAACTATTTCATAAAAAATCTAAGAAAACTCAGCTATACATATATATATAAAGATTTTATTTTTAAAGCCTGTTCACTAGTTTATCTAGAGAAACGATTTTTTTCCTTTATTTATTGTTTGAACTCAAAACTTCCCAATGAGTGAGTGACACTCAGTTATACAACCCCTTCCAAACATGTGGTCAGCTTCCGGCCAGTTACCTCTTTCTTTGTGAACCTGACGATGACCGAAGAAGGTCGAAACGTTGTTCGCTCTTCTATTTAAAATATTTTCTGAACCCAAAAGAGCCGTTTTTGCATATAAAAAACTTCCCAATGAGTTATCTCTGCATTGTCCATCTTGGTGAATCGAACTCCAGATTTGAACGTTGTAAGTGCGTAAACCTACCACTAACTTTCTGGGGGACTATTTTTTTTAATTGAAAGAGTACAATTGATTATATTTGGGTATTTGTAGGTTTGTTTTTTTCGCGTAAAGCTATACAAGGGCTATTTGCGCTAGCCGCCCATAATTTAGCAGTGTAAGACTAGAGGGAAAGCAGCTAGTCATCACCACCCACCGCCAACTCTTGGACTACTCTTTTACCAACGAATAGTGGGATTGACGGTAACATTATAATGCCCCACAGCTGGGAGGGCGAGCATGTTTGGCGTGACGGGGATTCGAACCCGTGACCCTCAGATTACGAATCGAACGCCTTAACCCACCTGGCCATGCCGGGCCTATATTTGAGTAATGATCTAAAGCATCCCATCAAAACGAGAATAAAAACGATGAAGTTTAGGCTGTGCTAGCTTTGAAGTCGTTATGGGCTACATTTTTATATCCTGGGCAGATGTTATCCACAAAAATGTTAAATTCAAAACAACTATATATTTTCACCGGTTACGATATTTGAAGTTTAATAGTGCCATTTAGTTAAATTATTTTGAATTTCAGGAGTTACGTTCTGTTGGTAACTGTGTAGATGTGATTTGTTTTATAGCTTAGAATTTTTAAGAACTTTCCTCAATTCGCACAACCAGCTTCATTGTATTGTAATCAGATTCTGACCTTACACAGTATCATCTAAACTATGTTTTTGTGGGTTTTTTAATTTTTTGTTTTTGGCCAGTGGAAAAAGTCTGAACGTCACGTGTTAAATGCATAGCAAATATGTGCAAGAAACAATTTGGACTTCGTGAAAATACAGGTTAGACCAGAGGTTGGTGAACAATTAGTAGGTGTGTTATATTGGTTGTTTGATTATTGGGTTATCGTGTTTGTTACTCGTTGTGCAAGCTCGACCCTACACATAATTTCTTTATAACGATAATGCCCTGTTATACAAAATAATAGTATTTTTAAGTTTATGGTTATTACCTTTTTATATTATAGCCATTAGACAGGGCTTAGGTTGTTCCGATTTTCATGTAAGTTCAAAAGGAGGGTCAGCATTTGTTGAGAAATGTATAGCTTTTTGAATGTTTCCAATTTGTTCATCAGCTCGAAACATAATAACAGTAGCAAATTAAAGAAAAAAACAACTTATATAAACCACTTTCCTTTTAAATTAGATGATTTTATACATAAATCCAGGCTTACATGTTTTATTACTTGATTCAGTAATAACTGTAAAAAGGTGACCTAAACTTGACTAATCTAACATCATTTTAGTACAATGGATAATTAGTACTATTCTGTGAATTCCATTTTCTGACACTTTTTTATTATTTCCTTTCAAAAAATTGTATGACTCGCTTTTTTTATTCTTTGACAATAACTAAGAGTGTTTTTTTCATTGGTGATGACGCTAGGAGATGCATCAAGCAAAATAGATATCGGGTCTTGGCAGAAGTGATTGGTGTCTTGAACACACTAATGTTACAGGAAATGACGTAGAAACTCCCAAGAACAGGAAGGAAGCAAGAGCGGTTTGCTATTGATGATATGATTGATTGTCTGTTCTAACTAAACCAATAACCCACCCTCCTTTGCAGGCAACTAAAATAAAACGTTTGGGTTTGCTCTGGTCCTCTAATTAATAAAATGTTATTTTGCCTTGTCGTGTTATTTTCCCATGCCAGATGTGCCTTATGATCGACGTAATAGGGCCCATCGTTCTTCTAATAAGAAAGAAATCTTATCCCAAGAGCTAATTTATTAATTAAACAGTGCAATATCTTATTTTTGGCTACGAATGCTAATAAATCACTCTTCTAATACTGTGAAAATATTTTAACGTCTTTTTTGTGCTGAAAATAATACAAAAAAATATCAGAACTGATGCCCAAAATATCTTCAGCTCTATTTGTTTTTCATCCTTGTGATTTGCGAAGAAGTCATATAATTCAAACCAATCCTGAATCTTACTTTTTGCAAATTGTGTGCGTGTGTGCAAGTTTACTTTGATGCGTTTGTGTACAGTTCATTTATTATTATTGTGTAAGGAATTTTTACTGGTGTCCACGAATAACACACGAAACAAGCTTCTTACGCGTAGATAAATCAGTTTTCTTGTGTATTGAAGAGGGTTGACGTTCCTTACTTCTGTGACCATAGTAGAAAAAACTGGGAACATAAATCATATCGATTGTGTATAAATAATCTCAATTGAATTAGGGACGTCGCCAAGAGAAGGTTCGTGTGTACTCCAGTTTAGAGCACAAGTAAATATGAATTTCACGAGTTGCCATATCTACTTTCAGACTTATAGAAAAAATCAAACAATATCTTTTACATAGTCATAACGCATTCAAGCGTACTGAAAAGTCAGTCAGTTGTCCCGTTTCTCAGTACAACATAACTAAGCAAGAATTATGCTGTTCCACATCGTAGTAACTATACTATAAAATCACGTTTTGACTGTTTACATATCTATATTTATATACATACGCTTCAGAAAGTTGTGCTTTTTGTTCGCATTTACATACTCCTAGCCAGTTAAAAAAATCAGTACGGTAGTTAAACTGAAGGGCTTGACTCACAACTTATCTACCTTATATAATACAGTGAAAAAAATACTTAATAAAAAGGAATGTACATATGTATAATTATTTAACTGGTGAATAAAATCCAGTTTAGTTTTGAAGCTTGCATGGATATCTACTTCAGTATAACTTATTTGTTTGTTTGTTTTTGAAATTCGCGCAAAGCTACAGGAGGGCTATCTGCGATAGCCGTCCCTAATTTAGCAGTGTAAGACTAGAGAGAAGGCAGCTAGTCATCACCACCCACCGCCAACTCTTGGGCTACTCTCTTACCAACGAATAGTGAGATTGTTCGTCACATTATAACGTCTCCATGGCTGAGAGGGCGAGTATGTGTGTGTAATGGGGATTCGAACTCGCTACCCTTGGATTACGAGTCGAGTGCCTTAACCGCCGGGCCCGGTATAACTTGTTCTTGAAGTTTTCGCTATAAAACATACAGTTTTGCCATACATATAGAAAAAAGCGAAGAAAAGAAACATCCTCCCCCTAAAAGTTATGGAGACGCTGATGTAGATGTTCAAACAAATGTGAACATTTTACATGTAAGAAAAGGATATTATATTATAAAGTATTATTAAATACTTCATGTATTTAACTATTCGCGAAAAATGGGTTTTATGTACCTTTGTCATTCGAACCTTACATGTATCAGTTAACTTCCGAACGATCAGATTAAAGCTTTCTGTTTCTTTTGCTTTAGCTAATTTATGCTATCAGTTCTGTTAATCACAACACAATACCAATAATCCAATGGTTTGTTTCGAATTTTGCGCAAAGCTACATGAAAACTACTGTGCGAGCCGCTCCTAATGTAGCAATATAAGAGTAGAGAGAATGCAGCTAAACATCACCACCCACCGCCAACTCTTCGACTACCATTTTACTAACAAATAATGGGATTTCCCGTAACTTTATAAGTCCCCACGGCTGAAAGGGCGAGCACGTTCGGTGTGATAGGGATTCGAACCCGCGACTCTCAGATTACGAGTCGAGCGTCCTAACCACCTGGTCATACCAAACCCAATAATTCAGTGAACAATAATTGAATGCATGAGTTGCAAACACATTTTACTGACAACAATATTTACCAAGTTAATCAAAAACACTCAATAAATTTTGCTGCATAAGGCTGTTTTGATTAATCATTCTAAGACACTTAGGTTATAGTGAACTTTACAATTAACCAACTCAACTCACTAAAACAATTTTTTATGAACGTAGGATGTGTTAGTATTAATCGCATTCTACAGAAAATAACTGAATAAAAATGAAAGTGATTTTGTGCTATTATGGAAGTAAAATTATGATACATAAACTACACCCAAAAAATGTGACCCTCCTAAAAAGAAACAAAAAACGATTTCATATTCACAACAAAAATATGGAAATCATCAGTATTAAATAGTAATATTTTAAAGGAAGTATCCTTCATTCAAGTATAGATTTAATTCCGTTTGTATAAACTTGGAAGTGTTACTGTCTTCATATAAATGATTTTTTTTCAGGTATATCTAACGTTGAGTCAACGGTATGTTTAAAGACTTCTAACCCTAACAGTACACACCTGAGATTGACACAGCAGAAAGACCAATACGGTTTTTCTGTAAAATAAATATATTTGATGCATTAATTGCTGAATTAATTCTTAGTTTTGAGCTATGCGGGCAACTTTCTTTGATCAGAAGTCAATGATACGGGATTTTATTAAATTTATATGCTAGATGGAGTATCCGTTCCTCCATAAAAGTTATGTAAAATCATAATTAATGAAACGCTATCTTAGGACATGAAAAATTCCTTCCTTTATAAGTAATTATAAAAACGAGAAAACATCCATAAAAACTGCTAAACACAAAATAAGAAACTGCAAATTTCCAAGTATTCCCATTTAGACCCAACAAACCTTCATGCCAAATTTGGTGAAACTCGATCAAAAAGGGAGTGAAGTCGTGTTAAAAAAAACAAAAAAGTTCTTAAAAAATCGTGAATCACACCTTCATATCTTTAAGTATGTAGTATGGAATGAACTTTTATCTGTTTTAAATTTACCCCGTTTAGGCTATAAAGTCTTACGCTATCAACAAGGATCATGGCATGATTAGTAGAGCGTTAGTATGAATAAGATATAAACAGAAGATATTTAATGGTCTCTTACGTAACTTATTAAACGTTTTGATAAGTCTTAAAATGAGCTGTTATGTAACGTAACAGGATATTTGCTTTGGTAAACACAATAAAGTATTTTTTGCAGTACACGATAACATAAATACTTTTGGAAATTAATCTCTTATTAAATGCACATTTACACGATTTGGTTAGTCTGAGAATGAATTTATTAAGAAATGCTTTAGTACACGCTGATTTGAACTTCATTTAAAAAAAAAAAGCGTAGTAAATGTGTCATTTCCACAAACCCAACCTTAAATGAATTAAAACATAATAACGAATCTAATCATGTATGTACTCATCTATTCCATAATTTAAAAGCTTTGAAAAAGTACTGATTCGTATTTCTGTTACCACAGTTGACCAGCATGAGAATTGCCATGTGTGGTGTGCAAAGCATATTTTAGTTTTTCTTTTTCCTTACTTAATAAGGTGAATGTTTTAGTTTTACTTGGGTTTTCTAAATTTTTCTCACATGAACGTTTCTATCTACGTACGTAATTTGAAAATATAACGTTGGTTCATTTGTTTGTTTTTAACTTTGCGCAAAGCTATCTGCGCTTGCCGTCCCTAATTTAGTAGTGTGAGACTAGATAGACGGCAGCTTGTCATCACCACCCATATAACAGTAAATAGCCTCAGTCTTTATAAAAGTGCTGTGAAATCAATTTACTTTTGTAGTTACGAGAAGTGGCTTTATAACAGGGTTTGAAGACTAAACTAATTTATTTAAATATTGTAATATAAGTTGGAAGATTAAATTTTTGGAGCTTGCGCCATACAAGTTCGTTATAATTGGTATTCGTATCTTTAGTATGGTTGAAAGTTAAAAATATACCTAAAGTAACAAGATTTTCACGACCGAGAAAGTGTTGAGAATTAATTATCTTGGTATTTTGTCCATTATTTATTCTGATTTAACATTTCCTTGTTATGTTCTGTGGTTACCCACTATGATGAATGGGTAGTCGATTAGAACAGGAACGATTCTTATCTTATTGGACAACGTCTGAATCATAGGTAAATGCTGAAATTGTAAACAAAATATATTAAATTATATAATAAAATGTCTACTTAAATTAAATTACAATAAAATATATATACACACACATTGACTCGATAATAAATTTTTTTTAAATACTTCAGGACTTACGTTTGAATAAAGACAAAATAATCTCAATTAAAGTTTGATAAAAAGTCAAATTTATATGACTCTTTAGTACATATTTTACTGTTGCTCCCATAATTACTATCAAATGAAAGTGGCCTTTTCTAAGAACTAAGTATCCGCTCACTTGTTTACCGTGAGCAGTAAGTAACCCATGAAGATAACGAGAGGATCCTGGTGGTGGAGGGTTTCCTGGGTTATATGGTTGATTTATTGCCACACGTCACACTGACCTTCAATTTCAGTAGACAGGAGGCCCAGTGGGTGGCTTCCTCATTGTCAGTAATGGCTGGAATTAACTGAATACCAGTATCGTACATCTTCAGTGAATATTATGGATATCACATCTGTTGCAGATGCTAGACAGAAGTGTATTGTACTCACAAAATACTGCTATTGTTATATTGTTGAAGCATGGCGGTTGGGTTAAGTGGGCACAATTTCTTTTTTTTTATTTGCACAAAAAACACCAAACAATTGAAAAGATGAAAATAATGTGATCATGAATAGATCACTCCGTCATTGTGGCACCATTCTTGGAATTTTTTATATTTTGGTTTGTAATTTCAAATTCTTTATCAGAAACATGTGCTTAGAGTTTACCAACTCTCTGAAGTTGGTATATAAACTATTATTTGAGGATCCACTGATCTAAAGATCTCAAACTCGTGATAGTGAATTCCGCAGCTATTGGGGAAATACTCTATCAGGTTATCCCCTGTAATAATTGAAATTTTTCCATAGGAATTACAGTCAAAATAAATATTCTTAACATTCTCAAACTGAATATTCTTACTGAAGTATCAGAAATTAACGGAATCATTTCTTCACCCATCTACTGTTTCAAATGTAATGTCTGGCTCATGTTCCAAACCCTCCGTAATATTTTCACTTTCAGAACTGTGGACATTGAAACATCTTGTCGTGGTTTCTTAACTTATTTTAATTGTGGTGACTAATATAGCATCGAGTGTCAATTGGAACCACAATGTACCAACTGCAATATTATTCACTACTGTTACTTGAGAGCATGTATAAAATTGATTGGAGTAAAATAGGTACAGAGAATAAAATTAAATGGCATCTATTATCTTGAGTACAGAAGATGGTGGTATCTCCTCCAAAACACTTATACTAATGTATTTATATAATACTGCAGTTGAAGTGCAGACAGATATTTGCATTCCTCCTACTGAATCATCCTCCAACCATATAAAGACCCTTCATGGATAAACAAATAAATAAGTTTACCTTCATCCCCACTATGTTTCTGCCAATAGCACCACCATATAAATAGGAACAGTTCCATTGGCTCCAGTGTGAAAAACCATTATTCATTCATTGGAATATTACCCTCCAATCCAGGGTAGGATCTTTGGAGGTTGATGAAACTGTCATGGAAGAAACAAAGTACAGTGGTTGCAAATCCAAACATCAGTTGTAACTCCAACACCATAAGTCTAATAACTATACTGATACAGTATAAATTTGAAATTTTCATTATAATTTAGATAAAATCAAGAACTTGACCAAGTTTAATCATTTTTGCAATAAATTTTTTTTAAGGTTGTTGATACTGTTAAACATTGGCAGATTTTTAATACAGAAAGGACAAATTGGGTGATGGATGGATTCATGAAGAGTACTCTTAATAGTTTATCAGTATACTCTTTTCATAATTTTCTATCACTTACTACCATTTTGAGGGCTACTGCCATCTGTGTCGTCACTGGTTATGCCATGACACTGCTGTCTATATTTGTCTCCAGAAAAATAAGTTCATCAAACAGGCGTTAGTAATCTTAATAAACAGTTTCTGTGCCACTTCGTCATTCAGGAAGACATAAATTGGCATATGTCGAAAATATTGATGGGAGGGAGGGGTCGATCTGGTTTTTGTTAGCTGTACTTAAACAGAGGAAGAGTTTTCAGACTTATTTAATTTATATGTTGTCTTCCTTTTTCCTAAGCATGGAAGGGCTGTTTGTGTAAAACTTTATGGAGAGGATAGTTAATACTCGTCTCTTTTTGGTTCCCCAAACCAAACATCTTCAGCATCTATAAACATTTGCTTCCACTTTTGCTGCCAGTGGGGATTGCATCCTGAGCCATCTGGGAAATGCACAAATGCCTGTCATGTCTGAGTCAAAGTTTTCAGAACATTTCTTTACCAATAAACTTAGTTTTATTTCACATATTAAGCAGCTTAAAATCAACTGTACAAAAACATTGAACATTTTAAACATTCTCTCTTTTTCACCGCTTGAGGAGCAAATAGGTGTTCTATGCTTAAGATTTTACATGGTCTTATTCAATACTAGTTCGACTTCAGGTCTCTTTACTATACCTCAGCCAAGAAATCTGGATTGAAAGTGTAGAATCCTGTGAAATATCAAATATCCTGTGAATATATGTAAAGGCTTTCTGTACTTCTTCAGTCCAGAATATGTACAATCCTTTGAACCACTACTTAACTTCATACGTCTGTAACTCCTTTAAAATACACAGCTAATTCTAATTACTGCCACAACATCTCACTTGACAACATGTTTTCAAACCTTACTGAGCTTTGATTATTACAAACAGGTGCTCTGTTTTTTCTACTTTTTGACTTCATCTCCGGGCAAAGTTACAGAACTTGAGTCATATATTAGATAATATTGCTGAACCACTTATTAGTTCAACCCACTATAGCTTATTAATACTCCCTCAATTGTCATCTTTCTTAGAGTCACTACAAGAAGTAAAATACTCCTGACTGGAAGTACAAACTCCTCTTTAATGAATACCTTTTGAGACATCCTTAAATTTCGAATTTTATGGATAGCTCAAACCCAAGTATCTTGACAAACTCTGCAGTTTTATAATTGCTCACAAGATCCTATTTATAGATTCTGTGTTTACCGCTGAGCTGTATCCAATTCCACTTAACCCTGTAAATTCCCTGCAAGCCCTTAAACTTAAATCTTATTCACTTCTATCGGATATAAAGAAAAGACTGGTCCATTTGTAGATAACCAGTTTTTCTGACTTCATGACCGAGTCAGAATCCAAGAGAATGAGCTCACTGACACCAAAGCCAATTCAGCCATTAATGATATTATCAGTGTTTTGTCAATTTATTTTTGAATTAACAACTTATTATAAAGCAAAGCTTCATGCCAGATGGTTGGAAATTTGTGGTGAAAAATGTATAAACAAGATTTTCCAGAAAAACCAAACTGTTCTTACACCTTGATTTCCCTTACAAAGGAATGATCCATGAATGTTTCAGTAGCACAACACTCAAGTCACAATATTCCACAATTTAGTTGTATGTAAATGTTGCAATTAACAGTGGCAGCAGCATTTTAGGTATATCTTTACTCATCATATCACACCAACATTGTACTATATTTGGTCTGGCATGGTTTCTTGGTTAGAATGGTCGACTCACAATTTGAGTGTTAGAATTCCCATCACCGAACACTCTCCCTGTTAGTTGGAGCAACATTATAATATGGCAGTCAACCTCATTATTCGTCAGTAAAATAATAGTCAAAAATTTGACAGTGGGTGGCGTTGACTGGCTACTTTTCCTCTAGTCTATCACTGCTGTATTAGAAATTGTTAGTGTAGAAAATTTTAGAGTAGCTTTGCACGAAATTCAAAACATACAAACGAACAATAGGAGTTATGTCGTGACACTCAACGTAATAGCACAACGACAGAAGAGCAAACCATAACAAAACAACTCATCAGACCCATCATAGCTGCAAAAGTACAAGAAAACAAAACTTTTAAGAACAAAGCAACAGCACAAGACAAAATTCCAAAGTTATTACTAAAGAAAGACCCTCCGAAATTACTAGAACATCTCACATCTTTATACAACTTATCTCTTTAAAAAAAAAGATGCATATCAACTGCTTGGAACCAAGCGAATGTTCTTATGTTTCAGAAGGAAGGTAAACCAGTAAATAACCCCTAAAACTTCAGACCCATCAGTCTAACAGGTAAGCTAGGAAAACTACTTGAAAAATCATAAATACTACACATAAATTACTTTGAATTCTCTTGTAGACACAAAATGGCTTCCAAAAACAAAACATCTCATAAGATTGACGGAAGAAATAATAAATGACTTTAATAAAAACAGTGTAGAGTCTTATACATGTAAAAACGGCTCGTTTGGGTTGAGAAAATATTTTACGTCGACATCACTGAGTGTAGAGTCCTATGCTTTCTAGAAGTTTAGAAAGCATTCGATAAAGCATGGCATAATGGATTCGGATAAAACTGTCGTTTTGTTGTTTATTATTAAGCACAAAGCTATACAAAAGGTTATCTGTCCTCCGCCCACCACGAGTATCAAAACCTGATTTGCAGCAGCATAATTTCGCAGACATGCCGCTGTGGCACTGGGGAACAACAAACTGTCATAACTATGTCTCCACTTAGAAATTATTCGCCAGGTTGTCAACTTCCTGGAAGGTAGAAACATCTCAGCAAATGTTGAGGACATCTACTTCGATCGCTGCACTTCTTATTACTTACAGAATCATACAAAACAAGCAAAACAATATTGAAGCTAAAATTAGATGGGACCCTATTACAAATAAAAACATTTAATAAAATCCTTGAGAATTAAATTTAACTCAAAATTAAACAGAACACCATACTCTAATAGCATAACACCAGAATATGGAAGAAAAAAAAAGAGTTAGTTACATTAAGAGTATGACTGACAACAACCCAGGAACATCACCAGAAAGCACGTTAAAAATCTGCAGAACATACGTAATATCAGTCATAGAATATGCTTATATAACATAGATGAATATGTCAAAAAGAACTATCAACGAACTCAAGAAATACGTAATTATATTTTAATGAAAACGTTTAATGTCTCACGATCAACAAACTCAGTATTTCTACACAACGATTCAAAGATGCCAACACTATTAGACAGATTCTGGGATAACTTGCTTCAATATTATAAGAAAATTATGAATAAAAATGAAATGATTAGCAAACTAAAAGAGTTACAAAATACATAATAAACCAAGTCCTAAGTACCTCTCTCCTATAAACCTCATAAATAAGAAAGTTAGAGGTTAAATAGTGTTAGGCTAGCTGAATTCTAGACAGAAACGTAGCTCCACTTTTAAGAGGTTTTGTATTTAAACATTTGATTATGTATGTGTATATATGACTGTAAAGTCAAACTGTATTGCGAGCATGTGAATACAGACTAAAAGTGAGATCATGCATAAGTGAAATTAGTAAAAATATACGAATTAAACGACCACGTGTTCATTTTCACTTGTTTAAAATTGATACAATACTGGTACTACTAACATTTAATAAAGCATATGTATCTTCATAACGTCTGGCAGAATTTCAAAAACGTTACAATATTTTTTAGAAGTATTTTTAATAAGTTAAAAATATTTGTCTGTTAAATTTCATACTTTCTCGAGGGGTGATGAATAAATTAAAGAAGAAAGGATGTCTAGATAAAAAATGTCAAATTTCTTACACTAGGGGTTTGTCTGTTTGTTTTGGAATTTCGCACAAAGCTACTCGAAGGCTATCTGTGCTAGCCGTCCCTAATTTAGCAATGAAAGACTAGAGGGAAGGCAGCTAGTCATCACCACCCACCGCCAACTCTTGGGCTACTCTTTTATCAACAAAAAGTGGGATTGATCGTTACATTATAACGCCCCCACGGCTGGGAGGGCGAGCATGTTTGGCGCGAACCCGCGATCCTCGGATTACGAGTCGCGCGCCTTACTCGCTTGGCCATGTCGGGCCCTACACTTGGGGAAATTCAGGATTTTTTTTAAATATTGTCTTATAACATTAAAAACTTAAAACTTATATATACGGATTGTTACACACGATTTAACGCTACACTAATCGTTATAACATAAAAAAGTAATTACTTTTGTATGTAAGTCACTAAAATTCCCCTGATATCCGCAGTAAAGAATACCTGTGCAGAAAAAGTTAAAGCTGTAAAGAATGGACAAAATTTAATATACACAGAGATGCTAACTATTTCAAATTACTGAGCGTTATGACTGTAAACAGAGCCTTTTATCATTTGCGGCTACTAAGCCTGACCAATGTCTCTAAGCTGTTTATTATTATATTATTTTTATAAGTATTATTATTTATTATTGCTATAGATTACTCATTTATTACAGTGTTTTGTGTATTTAATAATTAATTTTTAAAAAAATTTAAATTATTTTTCATATTCTGAATTCTCACTCACAAATGTGGTTATCTGCATCGTGTTTGTCTTCGCCTCAACCTTTTGTTGGTGAGATGCCGATTTCGTATGTCTGGAACCATCGTTTATCCCGGCATAGCCAAACGTGTTGAGGCGTGCGACTCGTAATCTAAGGGTCGCAGGTTTGCATCCCAGTCGCGCCAAACATGCTTGCCCTTTCAGCCGTGGGGGCGTTATAATGTGGCGGTCAATCCCACTATTCGTTGGTAAACAAGTAGCTCAAGAGTTGGCGGTGGGTGGTGATGACTAGCTGCCTTCCCTCTAGTCTTACACTGCTAAATTAGGGACGGCTAGCACAGATAGCCCTCGAGTTTCCTTTGTGCGAAATTCAAAAACAAAGAAACAAAGAAACCAGAAGTATTTTACCTGCAATTTATATTTACATTTTTTTTTGTTTTTAACATTTTGATCGTAACATATTTTGACTTGCCCCCCAGTGGCTCAGCGGTATGTCTGCGGACTTACACGCTAAAATCCGGGTTTCGATACCCGTGGTGGGCAGAGCACAGATAGCTCATTGTGTAGCTTTGTGCTTAATTCAAAACGACAACAACAACAAATATTTTGACTTTTTGTTATATTAAAAGAAAAAAAAGTTCATGTGTTTCGACTCAGAGAGACTATATAGCTTTGTGCTAAACAACAACATCCAAACAACAATAACATATTAAAATTCAGTTCAGAAATTTCACATTAATGTGATGTTTACGTTAGGAACGTGTATATATATCAATCAACATTACAGATTCAGTTATTTTACTACCTGACTCCATTAATTACGTCGTATTTATATATATAATACAAAAACACAAATCATTTGATGGTTAAAACATATTAATATATATATTAAAGAGAGGTAGATACTTGTATTTCTGGATCACGCACCAATTGACCGTAATCACAATTTCCATAAGTCTCCCAAGATATGAAAAACGTATATCTAGGTGATTGAGTAAACTGAACCTAGAATGACAATTTGCCCAACTTAGATTCTGAGACTTAGGAATTTCCAAAAGACTGGTTTAGTATACATTGCCAGAATGTGAAGAACGTTTCTCGTTGACTGTATTGCATTTTGTCAGTTACAATCTGAACATAGCATTCGCCAGGGAATATCTGTCAGTTGTATTTCAATCAACCGCACGTGTTGCACATTTGTCACCCTAGCCGGGTCACTGAGAGGTCCTAAATTTAGATGGTTTATGTGAGAGTGAATTCTTTTGGGAAATACCTCTTAAGAGCAGAAATTTCACTTTATATCCGCTTATATATGAACAAAACGAGCTTTTACATATACTTATGTTGTTGGTTTTCAAAAAGTGTAATGGTATGTTTTGTTTGTTTTTGGAATTTCGCACAAAGCTACTCGAGGGCTATCTGTGCTAGCCGTCCCTAATTTAGCAGTGTAAGACTAGAGGGAAGGCAGCTAGTCATCACCACCCACCGCCAACTCTTGGGCTACTCTTTTACCAACGAAAAGTGGGATTGATCGTTACATTATAACGCTCCCACGCCTGAAAGGGCGAGCATGTTTGGCGCGACCGGGATGTGAGCCCGCGACCCTCAGATTACAAGTCACACGCCTTAACACGCTTGGTCATGCCGGGCCCAAGTGTAATGGTAGAATATGGACAAATTATGTACATTTGTGTAATCACCATTTTAAAATCACGAAATTTTACTTCTACATTATTGAGTTTTATATCTAGATAGAGGAGAAATAGATTGATTAATTTGTCTCAGTTATTGTTTGACAGCATGATCTATCTTACTTTCTTTGAAAAAATAAACGACAAAAGTTTATATATGAATTTTACTTCTTACGAAATGTGTACTTTCAGTGAAGGAAAGAAAGAATCCATAAAAACTGTAAATATATAATTTCAGTGAAAATATAAAAGTGGTTTTAGCGACCTGAATTTAGATTAATTTTTCATATTGAAGATACACCAGGTGGCAAAAATTAGTAACATTCGAAATGAAAAGGTAACATTTTAGTAGAATGTAATCGTTCAATTTCGGCATTTTCATTGCTTTGTAGTAATTCCTACAGAGTCCTAGAAGATCTTCGACATGAATATTCATCACTTTATCTTCATATTAAATACGATATTCACATGCCAGTGTCTACCTGCATTCACATGTTTGATTTTTTACTTAACAATATTATACAGTATATTCACTTTTAATTATCAATTTTTTTTTCTTTTTTTGAATTTCTTTCAAAGCTACACAAGGGCTATTTGCGCTAGCCGTCTCTAATTTAGCAGTGTAAGACTAGAGGGAAGGTAGCTAGTCATTACCACCCACTGCCAACTCTTGGGCTACTCCTTAACCAACGAATAATTGGATTGACCGTCACATTATAACACCCCCACGGCTGAAAGCGCGAGCATGTTTGGTGATATAAGGATTCGAACTCGCGACTCTCAGATTTCGAGTCGAACGCCTTAACCCATCTGACCATGCCGGGCTTGTAGGATTTCTATGCGAATATTCTTCTGAATTGCAAACATTTGGTGGCATTAACAATCAATGTCACTGAATTTTACTTGTTGACAAATACGACAATAGAACATTTAAAATATTTTATGTGAAGAAGTGTAATGTTTGTCATTTTCAACGCTTTACAGTTATTCCTGTAGGGCCATAAAATATCTCCACCATTGGTCACTCTCACACAAGAAAATCCTTTATAATAATTAAAAATATTGACATTTACACAAAAAAATAACTTTTGAAAAAAAAAAAACAGTTATAATTATACATATATCCAGGACGAGGCTTCTTGCGAAAATATGTGAAATATTTTGTTAGTACAATATCATCTGTGATATTTAGTATAGCAATTACGTAATTTTCTGAAAGTGTTGGGTCACATGTTTCTCAGACTCTTTACAGCATAGTTTAGTTTGGAAAGAAACGCTTCATTTTAGTTTTAAGAAAACATATTTTATTTTTAAAATGAAAAATACTGACTGTTTTTTGAGAATGTGTCTGTTTCTAAAAGAATTTGGTTTAAGAAGGGTCGAAACGTTCGATCATTTGAAGCGAAAGTTGTTAAATGGATGTGTAGTATTTGTGGTCACAAAATAAAAGGCACATATGAGTGTTATTAGAATATTTTCTTTGCCAAATTAACATGACTTCAGTTACTATCAATTATTTTATTTGATAGATTCAATGTACATGTATATATTATAAACTTCTGTCTACCAGATTAAGATACAAATTAGGTATTATAGTCATGAATATTTCAGGTAGCACCTTTCCCAGTTGTACGTGCCATAAACCTTGGCATTACCCCAATGACTGCTAATTCTGAAGTGAATATGTCTGCGTAGACCTCTTCACTCCTTTCATTTTTTTTTCCATCTCTACCTAAGTTTATTTTAGATTCTTCACTAGAATATTTTCCTTCCTGTCTAGTAACTTGATGCTTGCCGTAATCATTGTCAAACTGTTTCTACTTTGGGTATAGAACTTAAGGAACTAACATTTCCGTGCTCTATTCTTCCTATTGTTTCATACGTTACAAGCTATTTACCTTGAGTTATGAATAGTTAACAAATGATATCTGAGTTTATTTCATACTTTTCGTTTTCGGTTAAAACAGATAACTAATTATATTTATGTCAGTCGCGTGCTGCTTGGTTTCAGTTGTAACTGCTGTAACTTTGGATTAGTTCTGTACTGTTTGTAATGCGTTTGATTACAAATAAATATTTTTGAACCATTTATATATTACTTGTAATAAGTTGTAAATACTAATTAAAGTTTTAGTTAGTTGTATACCATTTGCCATGAGTTGTAAGTATTGATAGGCAGCTTAGATACTACGAACGTTAAACATCTCTGATGAACCTTCAGCTTTGAAAAAATTAACCTCAGCTGTTATTTCTGTAAGACTTGTGGCTGTCTATTCTAAAAATAATGTCGCAAGAAACACGTAAACCAGATAATACAGAACATCTCGGGATAGAGAAAAAAAAATCCTGACGAAAGGTATTACTCAAGACTGAAATCAAAAGAATGGATAATGACCAACACTGTGAAAACTTCCATCTAAGAGGTTCTATAATTCCAAACAAACGGTCCTGAACAGAATAGTTTTTATGTTCCTGAACTGCTTTCAGTAGTGTAATATACTGTTGTAGAATCTTTGTTTTTATTTCTGTAGTGTATTTTAGTGTGTAAAAAAACTTATAAGACCAAATTTTATATTTTTATTTAATTACAGAGAAACAAATTTGTTGTTCTAAGGTCTTTTGTTACCAGTACTAGGATGTTATTATTGTTTGTAATTTAGACGTTTGTATTATTGTTTGAATGAATGTTGTTCCGCGGTACGTAAGGAAACACTTGAATAAAAGATAATAAAAAAATAAATTGATACGTCTAATTGAAAACGTTGCATAAAATAAAACTATTAAAAGTTTTCATTTATTCTTTATTATGTATTAATCACATAAGGTCTTGTGTTTCACATTATGTGCGGTAAACATGGTGAAGCATTGTACATAAAAAAACAAAGTTTTACAAAGTACAACTGGTAAAAACTTGCGTAAATTAAAAGAAGAAAAAACAACAAACAGTTTTTTTTAATATTTACTATATATTTTTTTTTACTTATTGAAAGCAAATGTTAACGTAGCGTGATAAGCGCGTGACTCAACTTTTGAAATTATAATAAAAGTACAGAAAACGACTTGAGCTACATAAAACATGAGTTAATCTGTAAACTTAGTTTATTATTAATTTTTAAAGTTAGTGTTTGTTCTTTACTTCAATTTCGACCACCAAATATGCTCGCCCTTTCAGTCCTGGGGGCGTTATAATGTGATGATCAATCCCACTATTTGTTGGCAAAAGTGTAGCCCAAGAGTTGGTGATGATGACTAGCTGCCTTCCCTCTAGTCTTACACTGCTAAATTAGGGACGGCTAGCGCAGATAGCCCTCCTGTAGCGACGGGGATTCGAACCCGCAAACGCTTTAACCCTCTTGGCCATGCCGGGCCTGCTTAATAAATAAAAAGGAAGGTAAAGCTTAGTTGAAATACGACTTGGTAAATTTTCTTTTGGCTACAATTCAGTGTCATAGGAATTAAACTATTTTGCTGTTATGTCACCAAAGTTATGAAAAAAACAACAACACACCTTTCTAACAAATCAACGTAAATACATATGTGACCTAAAAATAATCAGGTGATAATTCTGTTGTTAAGCGACGATGTATAACCTGAAAGAGGAGAGAGAAAGCAGAGTAATAGAGGGTTTGTTCGTTTTTTCAATTTCGCATAAAGCTACTCGAGGGCTGTCTGTGCTAGCCGTCCCTAATTTAGCAGTGTAAGACAGAGGGAAGACAGCTAGTCATCACCACCAACCGCCAACTGTTGGGCTACTCTTTTACCAACGAATAGGGAGATTGATCGTACCATTATAATGCCCCCACGGATGAAAGGGCGAACATGTTTGGCGCAACGGGGATGCGAACCTGCGACCCTCCGATTACGAGTCGCACGCCTTGAAACGCTTGATCATGCCGGGGCCAAGAGTAATAGAAGGAATGTCTTTTATAGTTAGTAACGATTCTTTAGTGTTGTTTATGTCGTTAGGCCTACCACTACTTTATGTAACCATGCAAATTTTAATATGCCTATCCGACAAAATAAAATAAAAAGTTTTCATTAACTGATTAAGTGATAAGTAGACTGGACTTTGCATTATTCTGTTACTTAATAATTCTAAAGATTCTCTCCAGCGATATTAACAGTTAGAATAATATATTTAAACCTGTGTTTTCAGGTGTTTAGTGCCCCCCAGTGGCTCAGCGGTATGTCTGCGGACTTACACGCTAAAATCCGGGTTTCGATACCCGTGGTGGGCAGAGCACAGATAGCCCATTGTGCAGCTTTGTGCTTAATTCTAAACAACAACAACAAACAACATCAGGTGTTTAGTATTACATTAGTCTGCCTTATTTCATATTTAGTTTTACCCAGATCCAACAGCGAAATTTTTCACCTTATTGCAGTGGACAGTTATCATGATTCGTAAGAATACTTATAGGTCACATTCTATTTTAAAGCAAAATTCGAAACTCTTAGTTGTTTGACATTTGTTAGTCTAGAGCTGACTAGAAAGAACGTGATATTTTCAGTAGCCATGACAACAACATCGATTCCGCCTATGGGACGCCCAGAGAACGAGCAGTCTGCTTGGTCGCGCATTCTGTTTTTGTCTCATGGGACTTAATATAATGTTTCATTAACATCCTCTAAATAAGAATTGTGAACAGTATGTATGATTAAAAAATTACCTCAGGCTACCGACATTTTAAACTTATTATTTCTAACATACTTGAAAATATTGTTATATTATAGTTATTGTGGTTTGGATAAATTATTATTGTTAAATTAACATTTTCTAGAAACTAATACAAAATTTAGCATGTTTACTATGCCTAGAAAGAAATGGACGAAGTTCTTAATTTTCATACCGTTTTATAAATTACGTTTTTCGAATATTGCAACTGCTTGTTGGTCAGCAGCTAAAGTTATATCACATTATGATAATACAACAAATTTTAATGATTTTTAGTACTCCTACTCAGTACAATTTTTGTTTTACATCTAACATAAACAATAAACAGTTTCGTTTCTGTATTTTATTTTCATAGCGTAACATACTTTCACCGTACTATTCTTACAATAAAACTGTTGATGGGATAACTTTTTATATTAACAAGGGCGCTAAAATCCAATTAACATGTTGGAGTATGTAGTTATACTTCAATGTTATCAAAGTAAAACATGAGGCCGTGTTATTAGCTGTTTTTCTACACATGCGCATTGGAGTGTAAGTATTACGAGAGTGCATTCCCTAAAACTTAATTTCCTGATACTAAATTGTAAACTGTGGTGTTTGTTCGAACGTTCGTCTGTTTACGGTGGCCGATTCCCGCACTGTTTTAAAATGAGGAGAAAACAGGCAAAAATAATAATATTAATGCTAAATTTTATTTCGCAAATTGGATATTCTACACTAAATCCTGAGGAATTAATCACACCGTCATTCGCATTTCAGGATGCGCTACCCTAGTACAGCGGTAAGTCTATGGATTTACAACGCTAAAATCAGGGGTTTGATCCCCGATGTGGCTTTGCTATAACAAAACATATTTCAGAATGTGACGTAACTTTAATAATAAAAATGTACATTTACCGCATGTTGCTGTTGAGCGGCTGCTAGAACGAGTGAAATGCTCAACAATTATTTTTCGCGGTGGGCGGTATAAATAGTTCAGAGCTTTGGCTCTCAGTCAAACCAAGAATGAAACATTAATATTTTTAAAGTCCGTAAAATAATCTAAATTGACAGATTACCTTAAACTTTCCTATCACTGGGAATGGGTATTTTTGCTAAATTAACCTGCACTTTTT
The DNA here is from genome assembly GCA_011833715.1 of Carcinoscorpius rotundicauda. NCBI lineage: Eukaryota > Metazoa > Arthropoda > Merostomata > Xiphosura > Limulidae > Carcinoscorpius > Carcinoscorpius rotundicauda. The sequence continues at coordinate 59,943,102 of CM022395.1, forward strand.
CCGTCACTGAGGTTGAGTACTTTTGTTTGTGCTGATACAATTCAGCGCAATAAATGTAAAATCGATATATTTTTTTCCATTGAATACTATTGCTGATGGAAATGAAAATAGAATTTACACAAATATAAAATTTCTAAAATGCATGTTTTATTGCCCAAGCTTTCTGTGTATAACATCTTGCAAAGCAAGCGGTAATAGACACGCCAACAAAATAAACTGTCGCACGATTCAAAATTATGAAGGTTTAGCAGCAGATTGTTGCAAGCTAATAAAATTTAATCAAACTAAGGAAACTATTTTCGTTAAGTACTAATATATAAATATTATTTGAGTGTTTTAGCTTATACATTTCGTAGGCCTATTAAATTTATAACTGTGTAAGTAATATTTGGCTTACAATAAGGACACAAAACACATAAATTAATAAAGACTAGATGCAGCACCAGTGTTTGGCTTAAAAAATTCTTATCATGGAAATACTGAACTGTCAAGTAATATTAACTGAAAAAAAAACAAAACATTCTTCACCAGCAAAAATATTGAAAAGAAACTTTAGAACCACGATGCACTCGATTATATTGTTTTCTGATATTTATTGATAAGCGTATGTATAGTTACGATGGTTTACCTGTGCTGTACCTACCAGGGTTGTATAAATCCAGTTAGTAGCACTGTAAACCGTAACACCGAGCTACTTGGGAACTGTTTTATATAGAGAAAAAATAATATCTGTATTCGAAACATAGTGATGTTCTATTACTGCCCTTTGCAACAGTGACACAGAAAGTTTTATTTCTAAAACAGAACATTGTAGAACATATTGTCTCATAATCATTTAGAAGTACTGACAAACAAATAAATATTAACCAGTTATATTTATGTATTCAACAATATTTTTTTTTCTCTAAAATGCAGAACTATATTCTTAACATAATAGAGGATGCGTTTTACTAGTGTGGTTCTACATGGGTAAGAGTTGACACTGCCCTTGTTATAGTGCGACATTTCCACATTCATCACCCTAATCCTGCAAGTGACACTTTCTTCAAATCTAAATTGGAATACTGAAACTGCATTTAAAAATGCATGTGACGCACTGACTACTATTATAATCTGACACACGACATTTTTGGCGAGGGATTTGATGATGGTTATTCGAAAAAGAAGTTTTCAATATTGTTAACAATTTATAAACACCGTTTTTTTTTCTTTTTCAGCACGTACTTCCTAAAACAAATTACTAACTTTAAACCTAGAATTAATTTCTGAAAAATGGTATGCTGTATCTTACATTTTGTTATCTTATGGCACACGACACTTTGTTTTTCTCAATTAATTTTGACAGTGAACAATTTAATCACATGATATCTCATAACATTCGACACTGCCTTAATTTTTATGACTAATATACACCTACCATGAAGTTGTTAAGATAAGGAAAGAAGATCTCGTATCTAATCAATTACATCTTATTGACTCGTTAACAGGCTTTCTCTCTTCCTCAGGAAGTTGCGCTTTTTCGCACGTCTGAGTAGATACACTTTACGTTTTACTTGGTAAACCCTGCTTAAATTTGTTCTAGGATATACATTTCGAACTATATAGGCGCTGATAGCTAAAATGTTTAGGTTTGAAGGTAGGGAGGGGTAAGATGCTGAACATTTGTTTCGTTTATAAAAATATTAAAGTAAATAAGACTTTTTTTTTCTTAGAAACTTTTAATTTTTGACAAACATTTTTCATAGTTATTCTGTTTTGTCCCCTGCTGGATTAAATTATTTACACAGTGTTTCTACCAGCTTTACATTCTCAGCGGAAGATGATATAATCTTTCTAAAAGGAGATAATTAATTATACAGGGTGGTCGCTAGAAAAGCGGAAAATTTGTCAAACAGCTATTTATTTTTACAAAGTTTTTTAAAGGCATATGTTATATTACACTCATAGATGCTCAAAATGCCGTCCGTGCATTTTATTCATGATGTAAAGAAATCAAAATAGAAATGAGTAAGCACACATTTTATTCATGATCTCATCTGACCCTCAAATTTTCCGCTTTTCTAGCGACCACCCTGTATTAGTTTCTCTTAACCATTTTATATAGTTGTGGAGCGAACAAAAATATTTTAAATGTATATTTTTTAAAAACAGATTCAATCGTTATCAGTTATAAACAGATTTAATTAATTATTTTTGTGAAAATGACAAGTCTTTTTACGATTGTGTGAGATCATGAGAATAAATATACTTTCAATATATTAAATGCTCGCTAAATGGGAAATGAGACCTTAAGGACTGACAAAATGCAACGCTGCTAGCATGCATATTGTTCTGCCTTCGCGACAGTACTTTCGTACTTTTAACTGAAAAAAATGCCTACATATTATTTGATATTAACTGGAACTAATAAGATTTTCTTTTCTTTTTGTTTAATACAAAACTGAAATAAATACTCTTGCGTATGAAAGTGTTAAATTCTTCCACGCTGACAGCTTGCTTATGGTCGAGTAATATATGGCAACTAAATAAACAATTCATTAGGCCTCTACGTTAGAGACTATCTTTTCAATTTACCCTGGTGAAAAATTGAAGAAATCTTTCTCATACACACAATTCATTACATTACATTTTTATTATCTTAGAGCAAAGCCAAATCGAACTACCTTTTCTGTCCAAGGATCGAATCCTGTAATATTTAACGTTGTAAGGCCGTAGACAACGTAAATTTTTGTTTTTATTAGTGATAAATGGGTAAACGTTTACTATGATTCATAATCCGACAATATTGAAGTTTATATTTATTGTTAGTTTTAGTTTACAGCATCTATGGATAGTTTTAAAAGATTTAATGACAAGAATAATGTTACTTTCAGGGCCGATGTAACCGAGAGAAACCCCCCTGTAAATACTTCCACCCACCGCAGCACCTCAAGGATCAGCTGCTCATTACTGGCCGAAACCACCTTGCCCTGAAAAACGCTCTGTTGCACCAAGTACCACTTCAACCGGTCTTGCCTGGACAGTTTCACGCCGTGGTAAGTTACACTTTCAATCTTTTACACACACAACTAGGGAAGCAGTTTGCATTACGGCAGAGTTACTCTTAAATATTATGCTTAATATACCCCATTGTAACAGGTCTGCGGACTCACAAGCAAGAGACCTGTTTTTCATGACCGTGGTGGGAAGGTTACAAATAGCCTATCGTGTAGTTTTGTGCTTAATCCAAAACAAACAATTATGCTTAAGTAATGCCATTCACTGTTGTGAGATATAAACGTGCACGCCTTCTAACGGGACCTTTATTCTTGTCATGATAATTTGTATTACTCTATATTTATTTTGTAGTTTGTATAGATCCTTTGGAACATAATTTTAGTTGTGATGTAACTATAACGTACGAAGCACTGCTTACGTAGCGTATAAAACGTAGTATTCTTAGTTTGAAAATAACGTTATTTCTAATCTAAAGCCTAGAACTCGATTAACGTAATATATGTAGACTTGCACATATTTCCTATTTTTTGTATTAGTATAAAAACTTTTCAAATATTTTTACTTACGCCTGTGGTTTCTACATAATACGTTGTTAAAGAAGTTCAATAGTTAGTGTTGCTACTCACTGTTCTGCGTCATTCAACTGATGTAATAGTTTGTCTTCACATTAAAAATATTACAATAAGGACGTGCTTAGCAAGTTAATACAGGCAGCGTCCTTCACAATGAAATTTATGAAAATCTAGTGATACCTCGATGTTCTGAGTCATATTATGTTTCTATGGGTAGCCAAGTTGTTCTGGTTATGTTTAACCTTACCTTTAACGTAATATGATGTTTTTTTCAGTCATAAACAAACTTTGAAAGAGGAAAAGCTATGAATTTAGCTCTCCAGTGAAAGACGACTAAGTATTACACACATACATACTCGCTGTGTTCGTGTTTGAATAAAGCTTATTCCTTGTGTTTTTGTACAATCTCTTCATTTTTCTACACTAATTCCATTTCTCGGATTTCAGAATTACGTTCACAGTAAATATTTTATTAAAATTTCCCGTTATTATGTGGACCAATCTTATTCATTCTTTGGAGGGGTATTGTTTTTCCTCAGGATACTACAGAAAGAAATTTGCGTTCCGTTGTTTTTCTACCATGTTTGCAACTGAAGATGTAGTAGCAGTATACTCATCTTAAATTGGGAAAATATAGAGAACGAAAGGTGAACTTCAACTTTTGAATATGAGTTGAACTAAACACCTAAATATCACAGAATACATACTATGGAGAAAATTTTGGTGTTGTAATTACAATATATCATATTGTGGAATATTCAGTCTTTTGTGGACATATCTATTGCCCTGTCTCTAACTATTTTGCATTAATTTTAAGAAGTATTTTCTTGAAGAAGAAAAAAAAGGTATACTTTACAAGTACTATGGCTTATGACCAAAAGGAAAAAAATCTGTTACTGAAAATAGATAGTTGTTAAAGAAGTCCTTTTCTGAACAATCTAGTTGCCAATATTGTGAAAGTCTCTGACTTCTTTCTCATTGGAACCAATGGCTCTTAAAGGGGAGATGCTGACAGTTGATTGAGTTCCTCTCCAAATTGACCTCATTGCAATGAAATGATGAAAAATTCTGGTATGAGTTTTCAGACCTGTATAATACCTGACACATCTTCTGGTCAATGCCATTTGAGAATTGTCAAGAAGAACTGAGGGTAATATTGGAAAGACAAAGTCCATAACATGAATTGTTTTACTGGTAGATGAGATAACAAGCACCAAATGGTGAACCATGTGATAGATGTTGAGCCTCTCTGAATTGCAAGTAACATTCAGCTATATTGACCATGGATCACAGGTAAGCCTGAAGTTAAGTAGAGCCAGTGAATGAGTTACTTAGTGCACCTTGGCATTCTGCCTGTTGTTCTAGACCAGGGATTAGCTAATACTCTAAGAGTCAAGTCTCATGGTATTTGTATGATGCTTTAACTGCAATATCTAGGACATCTCTGACAGGTCTATGCTGAGAACGTTAGGGGAAACTTTGGCCTCAGCACTGGAACCTCATGAATGAGGTAAAACACATTATTCCCCCAGGATTCAAGAATGCAGCAAAAGAAGATATGGACTGTTTCTTAAAATACTTCAAGCAAGTAACTGCTTGGAACAGCTGGTCTCTACAACAAATTTACCAACTCTGTTGAGCACTTGAGTTTGATGCAACTATTAGAGGGTATATCAGTCACTGCTGAGTTATGCCAAAGGTACAAACCAGTAGAAAATTTAGTTTTCCATCAAGTTAAGTTCAAGGCTCAGAGAAGGGGTACCATCAAGAACTTGACCACTTATGTTAATAATCTGTGCCTTTTGCACAGTAAAGCATAAATTGTATTAGCCTCCACATATCTTGAGGATATCCATCACAAGTTTCTAAAGAGGCTATGTTATATATTACAATTTCAAATAGCCTAAAACTGAGTTAAATGGTAATTTAAATGTAGAAGTTAAATAAATGTAGACATGCATCTAATTCATAATACTTGCCAATAAGATTGATACACACAGCTTCTTTTTGATAGAAATATATTTATATATACAAACAGTAATAAAATTTACATTAATGGTTATTACAAATGATGATTTACTAACTTACAAACAATACTGAGTCTTCTTTCTAATTTAGAACTTACTTGATGTTTTATTGAGTGTTTACAGTGAGCAAGTTAATTTCAAGTTGATGCAGGCAGAATTTATTGAACAGAAAGCTGGCTAGTTTTGTATTTTTTAGTCTTTGCTAATCACACATCGAGTTTTTCATCACTGAGGTTAGTAGTTTTTTTGGCCAATGTGAATCCACTGAAGTTAAATGGTTTGTAATGTTTAAAATTTTTAAAAATTCCTGGTGAAATATCTGAAATTTGTGATTACTAAGTGTTAATCACAATTATAGCTGCCAAGGTTTATAGTATACTAAGTATAGCAAACCAGTAATATGTACAGTGATTTGGTGCATCACATTGTTTATATTTATAGGCATGAGGATAATTTCTCAAAACTTCAATTTAGGTAACAATATAGGTGTAAACAATGTAGTGTTTACATAAACATATATGTTGTTGATTCTTATCTTCGAGAATCTTCTACAATTTTAGTAAATAACCAGGAATTTTACAATACAAATATAACAGTATAAGTTATGTAAATTTCTAAATTTAAATTGAACTCAAACAAACACTGACATAAAAATATCTATAATAATAATAAATCCATCATACCTCTCTCCTTAGAAAATTAAAAATTGGCAGACAATTTTCATCTGTGATATTACACATATACATTGGCAATAATACATTAAATATAATACTATCAATAATCATGATAGTATACAACACAATGAATACTCATAATCTCATGATCATAAAATAACATGGCATGTGATAGTGCATCAGCACAAATGTTATCAGCTTCTTTGATGTGGATTATCTTCAAATCATACTCTTGTAATGGTAAACTCCAGTTTAACAGTTTTCTTTTCTTGTCTTTCATTACCTCTGTCAACTGGTTGAAATAAAATAGCACCACCATCACTGGCATTGACAATTGGTGTAAAAAGTTATCAAAGTCAGGTGTCATTAACACAAGATGAGTCCACAATAAAGATTTTACCTTTACAAAAGCAGATTAACATGTTTCAGACCAACTAAAATCTTGATTTTTCTGTAATATATTTTTTTTTAATGATACAGTTATGTCAGCAAAATATTCAAAAAACTTCCTGTTATAACTAGTCATTCCCATAAATCTCTTCAAACGTTTATTGTTGGCATGAGTTGGATAATTCATAGTAGCATCAACTTTGTCTTGTATGTTAGAATTACTTAGTTTGATATTGCATTCATTTTCAGTATTTTCACACATGGTGTATGAGTCAAAGTGACTGTCTTCAGTATCAGAAGAATGCTCAGTGGCTAAAATATATTCAAATGAATCTCGAATGTGATAGGGTTTTAATATATTGACATTACACAGTATCATTAACTTTCTGAACAACCTCACAGGGACCGTGACATCTAGTTTTAAGTGGATGCCGTATAGTAAGTAACAATAGTAAAACCATCAGTCTTGCAATCATAAATATTTTTCATTTTAGTTTTGGATGACTTCAAATTTTCCCAAGCCAATTCATAAGTATGTAAAAGTATAGACCTAAACTTAAACATAATTCAACAGGTGCATTTCTCTTGGGTCATCCCCTATCCATTGTTCCTTCAGCAACTTTAAAGGGCTACACCCTGAATAGCCAAATGCCAACTCAAATGGGCTGAACCCTAGCAACTCTTGAATTGACTAAGCAAAAAATAATAAATTAACTCCTTCATCCCAATCCTTCTCATTGTTGAGACAGTAAGTCCACATCATATTTTTCAAAGTAGAATGGAATCTCTCTGGAGCACTTTGTGATTGTGGATGATACAAACTAGATTTGATCTGTTTAGCAATGTGCTGATAAACAATTTACTGAAACAATCAAAGTGAAATTCGATCTCTGATCAAACTGAATTTCTTTGGGTGAATCAACAAAAGTAAAAAGATTAATCAAAGTTTTAGAAATATTTTGGGCTGAAATACTTCTTTATGGGATAATTTTAGGGAATCAAGTGGATGTGCATATGATAATCAACAAATGCTGGTTCTGTGACTGATCAATTTTTATGGAAAAGTCCAACACAATCCACAATCACATGACTTAAAGGTTCTTCAAAAGCTGGGATATGTTTCAAAGAAGCAACAGGGATTTTCTGGTAAAGTTTCCCAACCAATTACACATAAATTTTTCAAAATTGAAAAATGTATTCCCTAATTTTTGAAAAAATATCCCATTTGGAACATTTTCCAGTTGAACTTTTGGGAGTACACATTTAAAAAAGTGAGATCTGCAGATCCATTTTATGTTTAATGGTCAGTTTATTTTCAGCAAACATAAATTCACCAGATGAACCAAACCTCTCTCATCCATCAGTGTCACTCACTGATGAATCCTCAGTAGTACAATTGTCCACATGGTCCATGTCAAATTAAAAAAAATGTTCAAAACAAATCTATAACATCCTCTGAACACATGTCTACCATTTGTTTCTCACTTTATTTCTTAGCCTGAGCTGGAGGCACAGCACACATGGGAAACATATTGGAATTCTACTCATCATCATCATCCTTAGATGAAATAGTGATCAGTTTGCTAACCATTTTGAGTTTGGCAACACCTTTTCTCCCAACCAAATAATTTCCAACAATAATGATAGAACCTTAATTGGCAGAATACGACTTACTCCAACTGCAGTTTGTCTCAAAACTGGGTCTGATGCAAGTATGTTACAAAGAGGAAAATTAACAAAACCACCCTCAATGCTATAAACAATAAGAAACTAACCAGTTGCAGAACTTGAATCCAGAGGCAATGTACATTCCAACAAGGATTGAGTCACCCTAGTATCATGTGGAATATGCATGGGTATGGCATTAGCAGCATCATTTGTCAAAGACACAACTGGTCTAAATTCTTTCTTATAATTACATTAGCCTTTTTATCGGTCAATTCAACAAAATCAGCTGATTTGGTTAAAGTACATCCATATGTAGACATGGATGTATTGGGCATTACCTCCTTTTCTTTTTCAAACACCAACAATCAAATAAAACGGCCAAGGTTTTTTACAAAAATGGTAAAATTGAAAAATCTAAATGGACAATTTCACACTGGATAACAGAATTGTAGGAGTGTTATTTCGTCATACTACATCTTTTTGGCCAACATACCAATGCCAATGAATTAACTTGCCATATAATTAGATCTTGTTCATTTATTTAATGTCTTAACCATGGACACTTTGTAAAAGTTGAAACCATTTCTTCCGTAGTGACATCATTCCAGGCAGTAGGTATTCCACTAGGAGATCGATACCACAATTAACATTTCAATATTTTTTGGTATTCTTAAACAGAAAAGATGTAGATGAAGATAAAGTGCTGAAACTATCAGAACCATCAGTACATTAGGGTGAGTCACATGATCCAATTACAAATTTCATCATCTTTTGCTGGATATTTACCAAATTTTCTTTTCACCTCTGTTGTTTGTCTAAAATTCATAGCAATAAGAAAATATTCATTTTTATTGTGAAATTACCAGAAAAAAAAAGAGGATACAAATTTTGCTGACAAAATTCACAGAAAATTGAATTTGTGCTGGCAGATGGATTATAGAGGGGCAGATTGGTGTGGTACCCATCCCTCATTGTATATCTGCTGTTATAATGGAAATAATATTCAATTCACAGAAAATTGAATTTGTGCTGGCAGATGGATTATAGAGGGGGAGATTGGTGTGGTACCCATCCCTCATTGTATATCTGCTGTTATAATGGAAATAATACTTTTTTAAAAAGTAAAACTTTGAAGTCATTGATTTATATAAATTATTGTCAGAAAAATTAGACCTGCAAATTTCAAATAATAAGTTATAAAAATTATAAACTATGATATGAGTATAAACTAAATTCTTCAAAAAAAGAAACGCAAAAGGCAAAATTTGAGACAAATTGCTAACAAGTTTATTCTGGGTAGTTCTGTATGACATGTGTAAAACTTTGAACATTCACTGCTGAACATTCAAAGTCTGCAAAGGAAAAGTCCACGCTCACCAGTTGATATTTATCGTCACTCAACGTCAATAACGAGTATGCCCCTTGTGAGTATCAATAACGGCTTAGCATCTCCTGCCCATGGAAGCAATGAGGTGATGAATCACATCCTGTGGAATGGCTGTCCACTCAGCCTGCAAAGCTGCTGCAAGCTGAGGTAGAGTCTGCAGTTGAGGTTGTCGCCATCTCAAAAGTCAGTCCAACTCGTCCCAAAGATGTTTGATGGGGTTTTAATCTGGTGATCTGGAGGGCCAGGGAAGAACATTGATGTTGTGGTGTCTCAAGAAGACAGTGGTGAGTTAGGCTGTGTGAGGACAAGCATTGTCGTGTTGAAAAACGTTGACGCTCACCATTATAGGTTGCACATGGGGCCTAAGAATCTCGTAGACAGTTGCATACAGTCTGATTGGAAATTGTACGCAACCCTGGTATGGTTGAGGCAGTAGACATCATAGTGGTGGTCCTGTCCTGAAGGTGACGTAACCGGATGTAGTGATGTTGTGCAAGAGTAGTCACACAAGGTCTGCCAGATCGTGAATAATCATAAGTTGATCCATGTTGTTGGTTACGATTCCATAGCCTTGTGATGGTGCTTGGGTGGACATTCACAGCTCTGGCAACATCTGATCGAGGTTCACCTGCTTCCAAGTGACCAATAACGTTGTTGCATTGTGCTTCAGTCAGTCTTGGCATGACTGTATTGCATATCGGTGGCTTAACACTGAGCTATAAAAACCGAGAACCTGTCACTTTTATAGGGATTTTGCACATGTTGCACTTGCTGAACATGCAGATCTCTCAAACAAATTTATTGGACACGAATGGGTTTTGGCAAAAAATCTGATGTTTTCCTCCGTTTTCAAAGTGCACAACTTTTATTGTCATTTTGGTCTGACAGTCAGTGCCTTAACACGTGTAACATCACATACTCTGAGCTTGTAACGTTATTACATATATTTTTCTTTAAAATAGCAAAAATATCCTTTTTGTGTTTCTTTTTTTGAAGAGTATATATAGCTTTTAACAAAAGTTACTTTCTGAAATATTTCATTTATTGTTGTATAACACAAACTGAAAGGAAGAAAACACTAAAAACTGAAATTAAAGTGACTGATACAAGACCAAAGGAAGTATTTGATTATGACAGAACTTAAAAGAAATGCCTTGTGTCTTGAGATTCTTTTTTAATTTTTCATATAAGCACATGGGGTGGGCCCATTCTAGTATTGTGTATTTGAGTAGTGCCTGTATTGGTAAAGATAGGGTAGTCAGAACACTTGATGTCAATAGTACTATAACAATTCAACCACACACACACACAATATAGAATTCTTGCTTTGTTTTGCAGCCAAACCTTTCATAATATCACCATTAAAATTATAACTTTTTACTCTCTTGTTATGAAAAGTAAATAATAATTTCATATCAGATCACTAAATGAACTAATTAATAACTGTTACACTAAAGGGTCTTGTATGTACAATATACATTGTGCTCTATAATCCTTACTATTTTACACTTGCTTTGTGTTTTAATTTTACTGGCTTATGTAGATGATGTCTGAAAATAAAGTAATAAAAAAGAAGTTCTTAATTAAGTTATCTATTTTTATTTACAGAAGGCCAATGACATTTACAGTAATGAACAGATCTCTTTAACTTAATCAGAATAGCCAAATCTAAACACAAGCTGTTGCATGGCTACTCATTAAACTATTAAATGTTAGTTTAATGTACTTATCTTAATTTTAAATGTTTCAAAATACAGTAAAGTTAACATAGATACCAACCATTGAAGAAAGAACAATGCAGCCTTGTAGACTGTTAAGTTGATATGTTGGTAAAGTTATACTATATCTTTAAACATCTGATAGGTTCAAGATCCCTTTTTAAGGTAAGAACAACCTTTAAAACTTTTATACTGAAGAATTAAATAAAATTGCACTTACAGTTAGAGTATGTTGTTTTTTTTCTCGTCCAATTAGGACAGAAGAGTCACTGTGGTTCTTATAATACCATGTGATCAAAATACTGAAGGTAGCTTACATATAAGCATGTAAGGAAACCATGATCTTAAATGTAAGCCTTTTTTTAAAGATTTAACTAGTTTACTATATTATATTAGATTAAATAATCTACAAGTAAGATCTTTAAACATTTACAGTAGCCTAGCCTCAGTAGTAGTAAATTTTCCATATGCTAATATATTTTAATAACTAAATAGTGATAACAATAATTGCTACTAAATGGGATGAATTGCATATGTCATTTAATGTCAGTAAAAACAGGCGTGAAATTTCCAAAAACAAAGTAGGGTACTCAGCTGGGTGAAGTAGACCTGCTTCTGAAAAGAAAAGAAAATTTACATTTAGAATAAATAATGAAAAAAACAGCGCAAGTAAGTCCAGTACTAGTACTGCCTCAAAGAATAAGTTTTGGTACCCAGTACTGGTAAATACTGGCAGAATTTTGCCCTCAAGTAAAAGCATTTGAAAATTTAAAAGTAAAGTTTAATATCAGTATAGGAAAACTAATTAGGTAATTACATGAACTACTTTCCATCCATTTGAAAAAGGTCTTAGAAATAATTGTGAATTCTTAAACCAAACAAAACAATCTTCGAACATACTACACTGTACACATTTGTATGTGTGTAGATTTAATTTAAAATGCTTATTCATATGAGAACTGAGATACATATAAGGAATCATGTAAAATAACTATAGAAATTTTTTTTTTCAAAATTTCATAATGTGGTTCCACATGGGGTATCAAAGGGTTTTTTCAAGGCCTCAAGCTTTAATGCACAGACTTGCATGTAAAGAGTTGTTCATAAAAATCTACTTTTAGGTTTTACAGTTTATTTCAATTTTATTGTGCCATACTAAAGTGGAATTTTAAAACAGAGTAACTTAGAATTAGTGTTTTTTTATCTTACATCTAATTTTACATTTAAGGCAACAACAAATCCATATTTGGCTGCTCTTCCCACTGTTGCTTCAGCTGCATCCTTTGCTCATTACTTGAGCCCAAGCCCTATGGTTAGTATGATGCCTGCAGATGTGATGACAGCACCACTCAGTGTAGTCCCAACTCCTCTTGTTACCACACAAAAAGTGCAACGGACTGACAGATTAGAGGTATGTAAAACTATCATGTAGATACTTAAGCTTAACGAATGTTCAACAGAAGTGCTTATAAGCTTAATATTGTACATATTTAATTTTTGCACTTTGTGTATAGAAATAGTTTATTAGTTATTCATGAATCCTTCATATGCGTTTTCAGTGTATAATTAATTTAAGTGGAAGAGACACAGTTATAGAACAACACACAGCAGCTGTCAATAATTTATAAAGAATTTGATACATTTGGTAATTAACAAGGTCATAAAAATTACATTTTGCAGAACCTTACATCTTAGAAAATGAAAAACAAACAAATATCTACCAAAAAAAACTTTCATGCAAGTATGCTATATATGAAAAAAGTATTCATAATGAAGAGTATTTATAAATATACATATATGTATTCTTTCACAAAGTGGTGTGAATATAAATCTGTAATGTGTGAAATATTTGTTTATCAAAAATTCTATCATGAATGAAAATATAACAATGCAAGTGGACCTATTTATTTAACAGCAACATCAATATATGAAATGTCATCAGAACAGCTAAGAACATCTTATAAAACTGAGCACAGTCCCAGATCTTAAATCGTATTTCATACTAATTGTTGTGCTATGCTTCATTTAAATTCTTTCAAGTTTTACTTTTTTTATGTGCTTTATGATGAAATCACCTTTTTTTTTAAACAATACTGAAACCATATATCTAGCTTAGAATAAAGGACTTGTATATCTTATTGGAAGTGTGTAAAACAATATGGACTGTTGTGTTTGTGTGTTTCCAGGATTATATAGAAACCTAATCTGAGTTGAAAAAGTTTTCTGAAAAAAATCTTGTATAAAATCTAAATAATTTGCAAATACAGCATAACATTAATTTACTTGATGTTGGCTTAAACATATTAATAATGAACAAAGTGTGTAATGGTACAATGTCTTAAAATTTTAGCTATGGTCTTGTTCATTGTTGCTGATACTGTAAGTTTCAAAATGTATGACATTAGTTTGAAAACTTGTTGATAGTATGTTTGTTTTGATGTATTAAATATTTTCCCTAAACAACCAATACCAACATAATGAAACATATGACAGTATTTATATGTGATAAAATTTTATTATCTTTTTCTTCATATGCTTGGGAAACTCCAACATGTTATAATATAATATCATAACCAGACATTCATTATTTAAATGTACCTAGATGTCAAAGGTCAATCTTAAAATTAAAGTGGTTGTGCCAGATGTTTTTGGACAAGACACCATGGGGAGACACTTATTTCTCTGCTTATATTGATAAGTTTTTATATATATTATGTCAAATGTTTATTTTTCAACTTTATCAACTGAATTTTGCAATGCCCAAGCCTATATTTCAAAATGCATGGTGCAATAGATGGCATGCTGTGCTGCATTTGTTCTTAATTGGCTGTATGTATGTTTGTGTGTGTGTGGGAAAGAGAACAAGAAAAAAACTTGACTTCCCCATCTATGTCTCTGCTAGCTGGATGTCTTTGTCTCTTAAAGTTTTTTCTCCTACCTCCCCACCCACTTTCCTTCCCATTTCCCTATAGGTATGTCGAGAGTTCCAGCGTGGAAATTGTAAACGAGTGGAAACTGAGTGCCGCTTCGCTCACCCTCCTGAGCACGTGACAGTGGACAGTACAGAAGGCATGGTGACGGTCTGTATGGATTTCGTTAAGGGACGTTGTACACGAGACCCATGCCGCTACTTTCACCCCCCACCTCATTTGCAGGCTCAGCTAAAGGCTGCCCAAAGCCGAGCTAACGCCGCTTCTCTGGTAGGATAATAATTATTTCACTGGCTCTTCCTCTCTGGCTTCAGGTCTGACTTATAGATTAGCTGCTTTATATACTTGTGTGCATCTGCTGAAAGTTTTGTATAATCTTAGAAATGTTTGTTTTACCATATTGATAAGGAAATAACATGAACCCAGTACAGCAACTTAACTGTATTTTTAGCTCTGCTTATACAAGAATGTAATTACAACACAGTTGTAACGTACAGAGACACCAATCACCACTTAATCTCTAATGCTCTTTACAGTGCAAAATTATTTACTCACTTAACATCAATTTCTCATCTGTAGGTGCAAACACAAAAAAACACAGAATTGTTTGTATTACTATTGCATGAGAATTCTCCTTGTAAATGAAATAGAGAAATAAATTTGAACATTAAGCTTACATACTGAATATTCACACATTAGTTTCTAAATATGTGAAAACTAAGAATTACCCTTACAGATTAACCATTAAATGGTGGCCACTGTAATATCCCTGCTGTTTTAAGGGTTAAGAAAATTACTCTCAGAAGTAGAATACTATAGAATTTTTTTATTTATGTTTCACCTAGCAATACAAGTAAAAATACAACAACATAAATTACTGATGAACGTATTGTTTAATATTTACAGAAATGATTACAGCATTATCACTAACTCATATTTTGCATTGTCAAAACTAATAAACTTGGGGTCTGTTTTTTTAAGGGTGTTTAGATTACAGAAACAATTTTGGACCTGACAAACACTTAGTTTTAAAATAGTATTATTACAGAAGGGCTCAATAATATATCACTATGATTACAGGGGTGTTTTTTAAATTTAGGATTTTTTTTTTTAAAATATACAACAATTACATAATTAGAATTAGCTTTGAATATTTTAATTAAAAATAGCAAAGGGCTATTATCCACTTAACAACTGCTGTTTCATTCATCATATGAGATAAAAAGAATTGTAAAAAATAAACTTAGGTTTTGTTTTCATTAGAAAAGTATAGTTGTGGAATATTTAAAAACTGATATTCCATTATATTATGTCCCCTGCTGGTACAGCAGTAAGTCTACAGATTTGCAGTGCTAACATTAAGTGTTCGATTCCCCTTGGTGGACTCAGCAGATAGCTCAATGTAGCTGTGCTATAAGAGAACACATATCCACATCATTATATTATTACATCATTAAAGAAGGTGCAAGTGCTGTTAAATCTCTTTATGCATGGGTAGAGTTCAAAGTGTGCATGCCAAGGCCTTTTACAGAGTGCCATTCAACATGATGTTAAGTGTCAGCTCATCCCTTAAGTAATGTCTAATTTTAAGTTCAGAATGAGAGAAAGGATTTCAAATGCTTTAAATATTATTTAATCAATAATGTATGTTCCATTATTATTACTATTAATTACTTCTTGCCAACAATTCACAAGCTTCTGATTGCCACTTCTATAAAATTCTTGGGGTTTGGAGGAAAAGAATGTAGAAAGGGTAGTTTTGGCATCTTCATGTGTTCAAAGCTCTTTTCCATCAAGATAGTTCTGCAAACTTTGGAACAGATGATAATCAGATGGGGTAAGGTCTGAAGAATAAGAAGAACGTGGAAGTTTTTCCAAGTCTAGCTCTTCAATCTTTGCAAATGTGTTCCTTGCTGTATGGGTCCATGCATTATCCTGGTGTAACACAACTAGTTTATAACTGATCAAAGCAGGCCTCATTTCTTTCTGTGCAATATCCAAGCACTATAACTGTTGACAATGGAACTCTGATGTAATAATTATATTTAGAGGCAGCATCTCAAAATGGATCACATCAACAATATCCTACTAAATACTTAACAAGACTATCCAAGGGTGGAGGTCCATTTTGGGCTTGCATTTTTATAATACATCAATTTTTCATTTCAGTCACTAACCTGTCCAATAAAGGTGAGTTATATTCACGAAATTGCAGAGAAGTGCAAATGTCCACGCTTGCTCTAAGGTTGGCTTCTGTCAAATCATAGGAGACCCATTTTCCAAGTTTTGACACCTTTACATGCTATTGCAGATGATGGTGAACTGTTGAATGGATTGGATTAAGCTTCTGTGCTGTTCTTCAACAGCACAATTTTCATCAAGTGCAACCAGCAACAAGTCATCATTAAACTCAACAGGACAACCTCAAAGTGGTATATCATTTAAGCTTTAGTCACCTGATCTGAACTTCTGAAACCATCTTTGACATTTTCTTTCATTGAGAGACTCTGCACCTTAAATACCTTGAATGTTTTATGTAGTTTCTGCTGCACTATTGCTTTGTTCAAACTCATGAAGCATTGTATGCCTAATATGCTCCCCAGACACATCCATCTTCATGAGGGTTTATTTGATTAATGATCTGAAAAAATGGGGTTGGGTTAGTTTCATTTAATTGTCTGAACATTTGTATACACATCCTATTACATATTTTAGTCATTAAAGCTTTCTGTGGTTTGTATTAAATTTTTGGACATTACTTATGGTATGACCTGATATATAATGTCAGAGTTATTATCTATTCATTTTACCCTACACTATTGGTTTTGGAACTATTCATGGTAGAGGAGAATAAATACCAGAAACAATGTACAGGGAACATGAAAAATATGCTAGATATGCATTTTGGAGGTTCAAGGGGTTATGCAAACTGTACGATTGTCAAATGTATCTTTAACTTCTCCATGAACATCAACTTGCACACTGACTTTTCAAAGTCTGAATCAGATTTGTATTATCAGTTCTCAGACATGTATGAGTACAAGTACTTTTGAAACACATTTTATTTTTGTTTACAAAAAACGTTTATATTTTACTCAAAGCTTGCCATATTCCATGTAGTAAGTTCAGAATTATGATCAACAGTCCTTCTTGAGTATTGAGTCAAGCCTTGTGCTTATACGATTCACTTAATTTTCTGCAGTCTTGTTAAGAAAACCTGACAGTTTTCTTATAATTTTGATTAACCTTTTAAAAATAAATGACAATGTTAAAAAATTAAAGGTTTTTTGCTTATTGCTGGTTCTGTCTGCTGCATTATGCTGACCCCTGGTGACAGACAGATGATTAGTTTTGACTAAATCTGTTTGAACTATGATTCTTTAAATATATTTAAAAAGTTATAATATTTAAGTAATAAATAAAAACTTTCTTTACATGTTCTGACCTCCTAAGGTGGCAGGTGTTTTCTTTTTGATTTACAGAATCATAAATAATATGAAAATATTACTTAAGTAAACCCATGAACCATTGGTTCTTTGACATATGTTGTGCCATATTTTTTCTTGTCCAACTTTTTTCATATCATTTTGTAAGTCAGTGGTTTGATTAGTTCATATTTATAAACAGATGTTTCATCAAGAATTTAATATGAATGTAGTCCTAAGCTAGAAAATAATTGCATAAATCCAAATATTTTGTAAAATTCATTTTAAGACATAATATACAGAGGAAAAAAATATGATAAAGTATTTATATATCCTGAAAATTTATATAAAAACTTTAGTGCTTAGAATTTGAACAATATGGAAAATAGTGTGTCACTGAGAAATTAATATTGTATAATTATGTAAGTTAGTTACAGTAATTCCCTATGACAAATCAACCTTTATTTAAATAAGGAAAGCAAAAATTTATGTATCATTTGTTCTCTTAAGTACAACTTGCTCTACTGAAGATGCATATTTTTATTTTCAGTGAACTATTTCCAAGAAATATTTCATTTACAGAAATATATTAACTTGAATTATGTTTCAGAATAATTAACCACGTATAAAGTTATGAAAGATAAGGAATTTAGCAAGAACAGAATTTGTTAATATGATTTTTGTTTCTTGTGATATATCAACTTGAATTAAAGAACAATTTTATCTTGCTGTTTTATTTTAATTCATGCAGAAATGTAGTATTGAAACTTTTCACAAATTTTAACAGTAAACAAAATAAAATTTGTTTTTGTTGTTTTTTTTCTTGGCAGGATATAATGTAAAATTAACCAGTTTGAATGACCTTTATTTATAAAATAATTTTTTAAATTACATCAAAATAACACTTGATAAATGGCTATGATAAAGTGTGTGTTTTTATGTAAGTGTTTTGAGATTTATTTATAATTCGAATATGATGAAATTGTTCTTTCTGTTAAGGTGAAGATATCAACTATTATGCCAGCACTTATCCATCCTCTAAGATCCTTACTAATGACATAAGTTTCTTATTGGCCACCAGGTGGTGCTGTTTAAAGCTAGATATAACTTATTGTATACAATATTTTTTTTAGGTTATTTTGATTATAAATTGGTACAGATAAACCATTGTAGAACTTCTGTTTCTTACATATTAGAACTTAGCATTATGACTTGAGATGAGGATAGGGGCTGGCTTCAGTTCAGTGTTTTTTAAATTCAATTTTGACAGTTGTATATTATTAACTGGCTCTTTATATTGCATGTTGGACTTGGTGAGCTGACTTGTAATTGTTGCTATTTTATTTTTATTTCTCTTCATCATCTTGCTGCTTGCTGTTTCATGTGCTACCACCTATTGTCTACCCCTGGCACCTGCCAACCACCATCAACTGCTCTGCATACTAATTAGCCACATGTGATCAAGACTTTGATCAGCAAGAAGCGCCTGCATGATCCTGATGATGATCTGATTCTGGTATTCGCCCTTAGTGCTTTTGCATGTAGCTCAGACTTCTTAATTTTGGCAGTAGAGGGCGTAGTGCAGTGTCTTACCACTTTACTGATCATGCTAAGGGGCATGACAAGTGGGAAATTTGAGGCTTATGGTTGAAGTTTGAGCTCAGGCAACATACTAATTTGGATTGCATGAAGAGCATGGAATTCCAGTATGTTATGTTGTATGCTATTAGTTTTTACTTCTTCAATAATTTTATGGCAAGTTGTATATGCATGGTATTTTTTAATTTTAAAAACATTGATTACTGATTAAGATACTGAAATTGGCATACAAGTGCAACTTTTATCTTAATAAAACCTTCTAGCATTATTTTTTATCAAAATATATAATACACTAATCCCCATTTTCATCACTAATTCATTTGAGTTTTCTTATATGTATATGTTACTGGTATTTCCACTTTCCTACTTTTTAATGATATTGTTTTTAAAATGACCAGAAAAAACATATTTATAACAATGGCAAAAACCATGAGGCTTGAAGTTTGGAAGACATGAAAAATAGGAATGTCTTCAATATTTATGAAAATTCAAGAACACGCTCTTTAACCTATAAATATGCCATGCACTATTAAAAATGTTACTTTCTGCTCAAAGTGAAAATTGAATGTGACTGTTTTATGTTTTTATTCCACAATTCTTTATATTATTCATTTCTCCAGAGCTTGACTTAACAATAACTTAGTTTCAGATTAGTTTAAAATGATCAAGTCTTTTTCCCACTTTTGGTCTGATGCTGCACAACTCCCTCTTATTACTGAACTATCTAGTAGTAACCTCATGGGTTTGGTATCAGTATTATGCTATTGCTCAGTAATAGGTTTAATTTGTATATAAAAAATAAAGTTATAACCTAATGTAAGAGAAATAATTTGATATCCAAAAAGTTATTATTTTTATCCAGCTAAACTCTCTGTCCTTATATTAAAATGCTCTCTTTTATCTCTCTCATTTTTTTTTCTTAATATCTCACTCTGTCATATAGTAATAAATTCAACATTTTTATCAGATTTTTTTTAAAAATTAATAACCTAATAAATGTTAATGGAAAACGAGAATGTAAAAAAAAAAATATTGATATTAACTGTTTGTTGACTTAACATTTTGGTGTGCATTAGAAGTACAGTTTTAAAGAAATAAAGCTAGTGTACTAGGTTATATATATTACACCCTTCCTTTAATCAGCTAATTAATTATAATTTTTTAAAAATTATAACTATATAAAATGGACTAATAGTGTTTTCATATAAAACTGTTGTTGTTTGCCAAATGCTAACAATACCATTATTTATGGCAAATATTTATTTAGTATACTGAAAAAGTAGAATCAATAAAATCAGTATCAACAAGCTTGTAATAGTGTCAGAAAAGGTCTAAACATGTTGAAATGAAAGACTGGTTATACAGTTCATAAATAAAACAGTATGCAGTCAAATACTGGGTTTATCAAAAATGAGACAATATTTTAAAAAAATTACAACAAAGTTTGTGTAATATTTAATTGTGTGCTAAGTATGCACTTCACTGAATAAAGTCAAATGGAAATATCAGACATTTTTACCTTAGTGTACTAAAATCACATTCTAGTATATGGCATGGATAGAAAACAATTGTCATTATGTTGGAGTGTATAATTTATACAAAATTTTGGTGGAAATTAGTCATTACCTGATGAATTTAATCATCTTACACACTTATGCATCACCCTCATACATAAAAGTTATAACATTAATGCATATTCAAAGTTTTATATCACTTTGGTGAAAGATAGTTATAATATCAATATATAATTAGAATATAATTTATCACAAATTTTCAAGTATATCTTACTAATATTTGCCATCTACTAGTCTTCATTTATTTTGACTATAAGTATGTTTTAACACAAATTTATAGTAAACACCATTATTGTGTTTGGTTGATTATATATTCATTTGAGAAAATAAACAGTCTTCCATAAATTTTGGGGTTTCTAATTAGTATATTTTATACTTCCAATTTTTGTACTTTTTAAACTGCTTTGGTATTTTGGGGACACTTAGTAAATTTTTTGTTCAAGTTTGATGATAAAAATTATATGATATAGATTGTAAGAACATTAGTATACATTATGTTCATTATATTATTGGTTTCCAAGGTAACCAAATCTAATAATTTAACTATGTTTTACACATAATTCTTAAAAAAATTAAAAATTATATAAGCTGCTTTCATAGATTCCATAGAACTTATTGAATTAGAGATTAACTTTTAAAGTATCTTGTTTTATATGTTATTCTTTCCACTCTTATTATTGTATTAAACCTCTATCAGCTTTTTAATAAAAGTGATTGTTCTGTTTTATAGTTAGTATGTTATTACATCCTGTGTAATAATTTTTTTAATTATGTAATATTTATTTAGTTACCACTGAAATGTGAAAAAATATACACACAGTGTACTGAAACAAATAAATCAAAGGTGCCATTTATAGACTATCAGTATTACTCACTCTATATAAACTTATAGCTCACATGCCACTCTTCTTCTGTTAGGCCTTCCCAGGAATGATACCATTTACAAAACGTCCAGTCTTGGATAAAAGTGGAATTCCAGTGTTTCAACCCAGTGCAACTTCACCCTATCAACAAGCCTTGGCCATGCAGGTTCAGCAGCCATTTGTGCCTGTTTCATGTATCTATCATCATTTTATAATTATCAATAACACTGTGTCATCAGGAACAAAAACTTGTATTTTATTTTAAGAAATATTCATAATTGTACAGAAGTTAATATAAAAAGTTGTGAAGTTTATAGCAGTTTTTTATTTATAAGAACTACTATAAATAACATCAGTTCCATGACAAGTTTAAAAAAAAACTTTGACTGCACAAATTATGTAATATATCAGTTTTTGACTTTATGATACAAACTTGTGCAAAATAATGGGAAATAATTTTATCTATGTGCAATTACTTTTATTATAATAATACTGAAATTCTTGTTTAGTTTTGTCATAAATAGAATTGTATTTAGTTAATTAATAATTATTAATCAAAATAACTCTGTAAACAGATATGTCTTGCTACTTTGAAAATGTTCACTTTCAGATCTTTCATACCATCATAGATATAATGTATTTTCAAAACCAATATGTTGATGTAATGCTTCAAACGATTATTAACTATCACTTAAAACAGTGCAAACATGAAGTTTATGCTAATTTTATGTCATGAGGATAAAAATAAATCAGAAAATATTTGACTCACTTTATAATGCATAATACATTCTGAGGATAAATATCTACAACCATTTATGATTCTTGAATTTTGCTGTTGCTGGCAAGAACTTAATAACAATAATGCAACAGCACTGTAATTAGGCTCTGAACTCTATCAATATCTTCCATCATAATGCCAATGCCCAGAGGATAGAAAGTACTTGAAAATGTTTAGCTCGCTCATACTGCCGAGAACCAAACAGAGAATTTAAGTTTGCAGTTTTGTTGGGAACAACATGCAACACCCTATGGGAAAATTGAGGATTTGTGTGACTAAAAAAATTGTGTTACAAGATCATGTGAACATAAGCTATGAATCTGAGAATGGAAATTTAATAGAATTGAAAAAAAACTTGGATATTTTTTTAAATATCACATTAAAGGAGCGAGAAACTTTAAAATGTCATGGAAACTTTTTTATATATTAATATGCAAAAATAATTTCTAGGTTTTTATCATTTTCTTTTTTACTTAAAAACACAGATAAATAAATATTAAAAAGTGAGAAACAGTAAAATTGCATGGTTGTAAAAGCTATATATTATTGAATTTTTTTTTTCTTTAGCCTGCTTTACTAACTGTATTCACAAGATATTTGTGTAAAGTTGTTGTAATTTGCTGTTGTTTCAGTTGCTGGGAATCCAACAGGTATGCCAAGATTTTAAAGAAAATTTGTGAAGCTGAAAGCAAAAGTTCTGAAGGTAAGTTTTATATTATAGATCTTATAATCCATCATTGAAGAAAAAGTTTCAAAGTCATTGCTCTGTGTGACAACTTTTAGTTAGAGTAGACCATGCTATATTTCCATATAGATGGTTTTAATATTTCAGTTTGTTACAATCAATTTTAATTATTAGTAAAAAACCTTATCATGCTGGTTTCTAGGTCTCATTTTGCAATACTCATGAAGTCACCAGGAAAAATATACATGATGTTACCTATTCTTCATAGTTATCTTGTTCACTTATGTTAGATCATTACATTATGGGATGGGTGTAAGGCTAATAAATATATTCTTTACATGAGGCATAATCATGAATGTCTTTAAGTGCTTCCTAACTATTACTTTCTCAAGTTAATTTTAGAGTCATTTACTGTAAAAAAATTGGGGGCATTGAAGAAATTCTTGAATTGCTGAATCACATCATTATGCATCCGTGGCTTCAACTTTATCTGTGCATTTTATTACCATTTTAAGCTCACAACTTCAAAGCTAGAATAATCTTTTTTTTTTTTTGTAGGTGTCTAAAGACAGTGTTGGATCATGGGTCTGTGCCTATAAACAGACAGACAGAAGAAGCCCCTCCATAAAAACAAGGTGTTACTATTCACTAAGATCTCCCTGTTGTTTCTATCTGGATGTATAATTATTGCAAGACAGACTCCCTAATTTTCAGTGTTCTGTGTCCAGGGGGCATCACTGAATTTTCTGTACATGACCTACTACTTAATAATTTTAATGTAAGAGGTAAAAGTTGTTTAAACTACACAAATTGTTACTATGTCTGCATGGCGTGATTGACTCCCAAGAAGATGTGGAGCTAACGTAAAGGATCTAGTCACTGGAAGAAAAGCCAACAAAGAGCTTAGTGAACTCGTGTATATTTTTGTGTACCATTTTTCGTGCAGCTCCCTGGATGATTAGAACGTTATATTTAAATTAAAATATTACCTTGAAGTTGAATATGGCATTTATTTATATATTAATATTTTTATCCCCCAGTAATTAATGATGAAAAAGAAACATTGGAAGTTTAACCTTATGCTATGCAAGTCTGAAAAAAATTTCAATGCAGTTTTTATTAATGTCATGAATGATTTCCGTTTTGCTATGTTCCTTTTTTTAAATGTCTTACCAAAGGTTATACATGAGCTGAACATGTTTTAGAGGTCTTATTGGTTGTGCATGTTTAGGGATGTCTGAAGGTCAAGTCAAGCATGTTCCAAAACAATTTGGAGCAGTTTTAAGAATGCACCTTGTAGAGGAAATGGCTTTTGAAAAAAAAAAAAAAATGGAGAGGATATTTTTAATAATGTTGTTTTTGTATGTCACGTTATTTTACTGTTACACTCATATCTTTATAAATACTAGTGACATATAATTTAAAATGGTTGTTGTGTTTCTTGTCTACTGTTATTGATGGTGTTGGTTTTATAACAAGATAAATTGTTCTTGCAAAGTCATCTGAGGTAGATCCCAGTGCCTCATAGTTCAGGATGTGACCTAAGCACTTGGAGATAAGTGGTTAAAACATATTACATAGTGTACATGTTGTTGTCTTGTGTATTTGATGACCTTACCATAAAGAAGGTTTAACGTGTTCATTTACACCATGTGAACACTTGTAGTTTTTTCTTATTAACTCTTTTGTTATAATGCTGAACTCTTAAAAATTTTTAGGTCAACATATTTAGACTATTTTAAATGTTATTGTTTGTGTTTCTAAGGTCACAAACAATTCTAAACGAGCTTCAAATTTTACACATATTTGTATCGAGCTTAAATATCCTGATTCTGTGTGAATCATTATTTTGTGCATGTATACATCATCAGAGCTTTTTCGCTACGAAATGTGCTAACTTTTCTGTTGAAAGCCCTATTCTGAAAGTATTGATTGGTCCTTTTATACTTCTGATCTTAGCCAACTTAAATTGTATCTATACCAACAGGAAAAGTCTAATGTACAATACAACAACTAAGCTTACCAAGTTATGACACTTTATCCTGAAAATGGATACTATCAATCTTGCTCTATTTGTCACTTGCTTGAAGACACTTAATTTGACAATTTTTTGATATATTATCAACAATGCCACTTTTGACTTATTTGAATGTTTGAATATGTTTATAATTATTACTAGTACTTGTAGCCTTTGTTACAGATAACAATTTGATTATAAAAAATCATAATTTAAAACTAACCTTGTAATTTGAATTGTTCACTCTTTATGTCTACTCAGATGTAGTGAATGATTTTTTTTTCTGATAAGAGTGAAAAATATTACCATCTTTTAAAATGACAGCACAGTTTGAAAATGCTTATTTCTTGTATCTGTACAAGCATACATGGAACAAAATGTCAATTTTTTAAACCAAAATTTATAAGTGACCATTTCAAAAGTACTGACTAGGGTACTTTCAGACTATCATTCCAGTGTGATCATAATGACCTAAGGCTCATGTTGATTGTAGAAAATCTTTCTTAAACTCTTCTGTTTATTCTTCTTCCCTAGGTGAATGAACCCTTAATATTTGCTAGGTTTTCCTAAATATTCTATTTCTCTGCTCAAGACTCATACATTAAATTGATGATAAAACTGGATTTTAGGGCTGTGCTTATCCTATTCCTTTGCATAGTAATACTGGTTGCAATGCTATTTGTGTCGGACATTATTTTATAATGCATACAGGTGAGAAAAAAGTTTCAACATTATTTAAGAATTTTGGTTGGAAATTTATGTGAATGTATTGATTAATTACTTGGTCTGCTAATGTCAGTAAACTAGCTTAGATATTTGTAAGTGGAACAGTCAGTTTGTTTGATTGTTTGGTCTGCAAGTGGTTCATTTAAACTGTTTGAAAAAATAGTTTATTATTCTCTATGATCTTGTGATTAGGTAGTTGCTTGATTAATTACTTTTAGGCAGTTTAATAACCTTGTATTACACATGTTGGTTATAGATTATGTTTTTAGCCGGTGAATCCTTGCTTATCACAGCCCAGTAAGTAATCACGCCTGTGATATGGTGACAAGATATGATCCATTGGGATCTTACTTTCTATTTTCCAAGGAGAATTGCCTAGAGCTATAGTTAAGATTGTATATGTCAGTAGAAAAGTATAGGGTATCCTCAGCTTTAGCCATTGCAGACTTTCCAAAAATTAATCGATCCCTACTTTCAATTTTGAACCAAGTGACTTATATTGTATTACAAACAGGGGTAGCCCCTGTGATGGTGAATACTGGCTCTTTTTTTACATTATTTAATTGTACTGAAAGCTAGTATGCTTGTCCTATCAGTTTTTCCTTGATCTCTTTTCATAAGCAGTTTCTATTTTGTTGTTCATCTTTTGTTGACTGTGCATATCATAATCATCTTTTGTGTTAAATAAAAACACAATGCTTAACACATTTTAAATATTTTGTACCTTTTACACATTTTCTTCAAACAAACGTTTTATAAATTTAGAAAATCTTGCTTACTGTCTCTCAGTTGCTGGTTGTTAATTTTATGTTCAAGCAAAATTGTATGAAGAAAAAAGCATTTACAATTTAAATCATAATCATTTGTGTCAGTACAGTGTGATATTCATTCAAAGTGTTCTAATAAATCAACTGGCATTTTATTTAGAGCCAGTGCAAGACTGATTACTGTAGTAACTTAAATCTAGTTATATATTAACAAAAAGATTAACTAAACTTTCATCTCTTCTAATAAATGCTATCCAACAGTTCTTGATGGTCTGTGAAATTCACTATTGCATTGACTCTGTATAAAAGTCAAGTTTATGATGCTACAGAAAAATGTTTTTCTGTAGCATCTTTTAATAATCCTTTTTTGTGATCATGATAGAAGCAGTTAAAAGTTTTGCTTAATAGCTATTTATTTTTTAAAACAATGAATTTGCCTTATTTCTTAGAAGTTTTCAAAAAATTATGTGATTGTGTATAATAGAGTTGCTTTGAACAAAATTGCTTTTTTCTGGTGTATGTATCAAAATAAATATTTAACAAGTGCTAGGAAAGCAACAGTACTTCATTTATTGATTTCTTATAAATCTTTATTGTTACCTTTTTTTGATTCCTTAAGATAAAACTGTAAATCAGTAATAAAAAGAAAGGAATTGAATAATTTTAATAGTGTAATGTTTATGTACGAGATAGAATCAGTCCTTCCAATATTAGATCTTGTTGCTTGCACTCTATTAGTACTAAGGATACTTCTGAATTAGTAAATGACTTGCTTAAGAAACAGGTAATTTGTTATTTGAAAACAATACAGTTACTTTGCCTCAAGTTTCTCTGTTTTACAAAAGTGGAGAAATGGTGTCATAGCATTAACTAAGAAACTTCAAAATTTCTAGTTTTCAAAATTTGTAGGTTGATTATCGATATTAGCAAAACAAAATGCTTGGAAGCACTGGTAATATCTCTTGTTTCTGAAGAATAGTTTTGTACTAATAATTCATTGGGCTTGACAGCTTCTACACTGTATATCTTGTCTTGGTCACAAGATATTAGAACAAAGTAGTTAGTCCTGATTATTGTAATATGTGTCTTGTAGAATTAGCAGTTATTCACACAGCAGTCTGTATTACAGGAAATAAAGAACATTTGTACCAGATTGTGAAGATGAACCATTGATTTTTTTTACAATAATGGTAAAACATAAACACTTCAATTTATTCTTAATAAAAGAGTGTAATAACTAGTATAGATAGTTGTTATAGATATTTCATGACGGTTGTGTTACAGACCCCAAAAAGTAAGCTGCTAGACGGAAGAAAGTCGAAAACGCTTGCAATCAACAAACCATTAACTTTTCCTCTGTTTTTGATTCAGTTAATGTCTGTAATAAATTATGAAATCGGACTTATGTTTAATTACACTTTTATAGGTTGTTCTATCAATTATTTGATTTACAAATAAAACTTATACCAGATAAAATTAAATCTAAATTCAAGTTTCAAACCATGATATAAATCCCTCATACGTACATTTTAATTAAGGTTTCACTACACTATTTCAGGGCACGATGTAACTATTCTGTTATACTTAACTCTTTGACTGCGACTTTAAATACACACCTATTTTTTGTAAAAACATAGCTTGTCTTCAACTGCTGAAGTCATCACTTTACCCTATACAACGAATTTGCGGCCAATGATTTAATTTGATCTTATAATTTCAATATTTACTTCATAAGTATTTTGTACATTTTCAAGAATATCTCTTAGTATCTGATTAAAATGTTTGCAACTACAACTTTATCAAGTATTAAGTTTATACATGATTAACCTTTTTGAAATGTGTCTTCGCGTTTGACTATTAATCAGACATGCTAAAACATTCACTAAACTATTTCTGATATTCACATTCACCTAAAGCAGTGGTTCCCAACCCTTTTCGCCTGGCATGGTCGAGCGCGTAAGGCGTGCGACTCGTAATCCGAGGGTCGCGGGTTCGTGCCCGCGTTGCGCTAAAACATGCTCGCCCTCCCAGCCGTGGGGGCGTATAATGTGACGGTCAATCCCACTATTCGTTGGTAAAAGAGTAGCCCAAGAGTTGGCGGTGGGTAGTGATGACTAGCTGCCTTCCCTCTAGTCTTACACTGCTAAATTAGGGACGGCTAGCACAGATAGCCCTCGAGTAGCTTTGTGTGAAATTCCAAAACAAACCCAACCCTTTTCATGCCCCGCACCCCTAAAAAATTTTAATATATTCTCGACCCCTCACAGTAATTATTTATTTAAGAATAAAGATGAAGGTGGCCAAAACAAATTTTTATAGTTAGTTTTTAATGATATATAAAAACGAAACATTTAGAACAGAAAAAAATATTACAACAAAATAAAAGTTGCATAAACCCTACATGGCCTACAAAAAAATAAATTTTCATCCATGCATGAAATGAAATTTCTTTGAATTTGAAATGTTCATATGCCAATTTAAATTTAATGACTTTTGTTCCTATTTATTTTACAAGTTTCTCAAAGTGTGGCACTTTGTTGCTGATAGCAATCCGCAAGTCTGCCTGTGCACCCAAGCGATTTCCAGATTTTGTCTTGATTGACAAAAGGGCACTAAATCCAAACTCGCATAAGTATATCGTCGCGAATGGGATGAGCACATTTAGTGCTTTTTACAAAGTCCTGGAAACATGTCCATTGCCGAACACCAATATTATTCCAACGTTTTGCTTTC
The DNA here is from genome assembly GCA_011833715.1 of Carcinoscorpius rotundicauda. Classification (NCBI taxonomy): domain Eukaryota; kingdom Metazoa; phylum Arthropoda; class Merostomata; order Xiphosura; family Limulidae; genus Carcinoscorpius; species Carcinoscorpius rotundicauda. The sequence continues at coordinate 59,972,632 of CM022395.1, forward strand.
AAACTGCATTTCAGGAACACGATTTGTGCGCAGTTCAATAAGATCTTCCTTCAGTTCTTCATCATCCGACATATTATCCAAATTGAAGGAGTATGGATTCATAATCCATTCTTCAGAAGTTTCCAGTTCTCCTCCAAAATATCCATCAAATGACTTTGATAGTATTTCCAAATGGTCCACAATTTATTCACACACACATGGAATTAGGGACTCGTCCTCACCTATCATTTCTTCGAGTGATGGAAAATTTGAAAGATTCCCTCTTTTAACTCGTCGACACCAAAGATGAAACTTTTCTTTGAAAGCATTTAACTTTTCGCAGCATTTCAATATGTTTATGTTTTTCCCTTGAAGAGATACACTCAGGTCATTCATACGACTGAAAATATCACTCAGATAGGCTAGCATTTGGTTGAATTCTCGTGATTCTATTTCTCCAGGCACATCATAGTCACGTTCCTTCAGAAAAGATTTGACTTCTTCTCGCAGTTCAAAGAAGCGCGTTAAATCTCTTCCACGTGACAGCCAGCGGACTTCTGTGTGGAAAAGCAAAACTGAATGCTCACTTTCAAAATCTTCACAAAGCGACCTTAAGAGGCACTGATTTAGAGCGCGACCCCTAATCCAGTTAATGGTCTTCACAGAAGTGTCAAGGACCTTTTTCAACTTTGGAGGCAATGTTTTTGATGCCTGGTTGTTTATAGATCTTCACAGAACAGGAAATCTTCCATCATGACACCATCATGGACATACCTTACTAGTGCGATGAGTTAACTGCAATTTGCAACATCAGTTGTTTCGTCCAACTGGAGAGAGATTTTCAAGAGTCTAGCCCTGATATCTGCAATAACTTGGTCCAAAATTTCCGAATTAAAATCACCAATTCGGTTTTGAATAATATTATTTGATTACAGCACTAATTTAAGCTTGTTTGAGGCTTCTTTTCCCAGAACAATTGTTGCTATTTCTAATGCACATGGTTTTATCACCTCTTCGGCAATTATATGGGGCTTCTTTGATTTGGCTACTTTATACGCCACGTGATATGAAGCCATCAGCAGTGGTTTGTCAGCAGATATAAAACCTAATTTTTGAATGGTTGCTTAAGAATCAAAGCGGGCCTTTCCACCTTCCAACGATTCATTATCATGGCCTGCAAAAGCTGTTCCACTATGCCGGTTGTTAAAGTGTCCCTGCAGCTGAGATGGCTTCAAATTTGCGTTTGAAAGGACAGCATCACAAAGCATGCACTGGGGTTTTAGCAGATTCTCAGTTGTTCGGATGCAAGTGAAACCAAATTTCGCATAATCATCATTCTATTTTCTTTTCTTTGACATAGTGAAGTTTTTTGCACGAACACAGAATCAACAATGCACTGACTACCATAGCATTACGCATGGGTTTATATACTCTGCAAAACTTTCTAGAACATTCTCGAATATACGTCACATGACGTCATCGATTAATTCTGGATACTTCTGGAAGTTTCTCGAGTCATGATTATGTGAATACATAACATAAATAAATAAAAGACACTTTAAGACGGCGTTCACAAACGTATCCTAATTAGTTGTGCCGAGTATTTAGGTCACGTTTACGTTTCGTGTGTTGTTTGTTTACAGTTGTATATTAAGATTTCGGTCTACGCCACTGACGGTAGAAACGATAGTTTACCGTAGCAAGGTAAAAAGCTACGTCTGTAACAAGAAAAATAAGAAATAAAAATTGAACGTAATTTTTGAATATATAGAACAGTACCCTTAATGTCATCTCGCACTCCATGGAACACTATCTCGCACCCTCAAGAGTTGCGAGCACCAGTGGCTGGGAAACACTAACATAAAGCAATATAAAATATAACATTTGCAGTAGGAAGTGCCTTAGTGTTTCAGGAGAGGTTTAAATATATTTTGTCTTCAATCTGTAATGTTGTGCTTGTACAAGCATTAGATTAAATCTTTCAGATATAAAAGAATGTTTAGTGTAGCTAGTATTGTGAATTATTTTGCAATTTGAGTTTGTTTGGTTTATTTTGAATTTCGAGCAAAGCTACATGTGAGCCATCTGCGCTAGCCGTCCCTAATTTAGCAGTGTAAGACTAGAGGGAAAGCAGCTAGTCATCACCACCCACCGCCAACTCTTGGGCTACTCTTTTACCAACAAATAGTGGGATTTACCGTCACATTATAATGCCCCCAACTGAAAGGGTGAGTATGCTTCGTGTGACGGGGATTGGAACCCGCGACTCTTAGATTACGAGTCGAAAGCCTTAACCCACCTGGCCATGCCGAGCCATTTGAATTCATAATTCATTGAAATGGATAGAGAAAAAAGTATAAGATAATTATACACGAATGCTATTGCAATAGAAATAGAGAGAAAAAATTAACAAGCTTGTCAGCTGAATTCTAAAGCAACTGTATTGGCCTAAATGGACTTTTGACAAGAAGAACTGTATAGTGTTTGAGACACAACTATTATCTCCATAATGTATAGAATTTTGTTCATAAATTTAACTTGTTTTGAATATATATATTATTTTAAAAACAAGTTGAGTGCGAGCTGTTCATTTACTGTCGAATTTATCGCCAACAAATGACAGACATCTAATGTGGAAGAACCCTTAGCCCAACATTCCTAGATTTAACTTACACATAGTTACTTTAATGTATACTATTAAAAAGTAAGTTCCTGACATTTGGGCAGGAAACCAAGATTATACAATGATAAACACTGATAGAAGTAAACGAAAATAAATAGACCCATAAAAGCACAACTGTTGTAGTAACAGAAATAGTGAGGAGATTACAATCATGTTATATAACCACGTCCAATTTTGACAAATGAGAAGTAAGAGGAAAACATTTCGGGTTAAAAGACATTAAAATATTGTAATTTGTTAAATAACAACAAGAACTAGAGAGAAGAGAAAAGAGGAAGAAAAACTGAAAGGACAGAGAAGAAAACAAGAAAAGAAGAGGCTAAAAATAGAGAGAGAATAAGAGCACAAATTAGAAAGAGAAGAGATACCAAAAAAAGTGAAAATAAATGATAGATATATAAATAACAGTGACAAGACAAGCAGAAATGTATGAAGAAAAAGTAAAGTCACACAAAGGAGAATATTGATCAGACAAAAGTTAAATGTACAGTTAACTAATAGTTGGTATATTAGAGTGAGATCAAGATTTGTTTGTTTTAAAAATTCGTGCAGAGCTACGCAAGAGCTATCTGTGTTAGCTGTCTCTAATTTAATAGTGTAAGCCTAGAAGGAAGACAGCTAGCCATCAGCACCCACCGCCAACTCTTGAGCTTCTCTTTGACCAACAAATAGTGGAATTGACCGTAACATTATAACGCCCCCACGCCTGAAAGGGCGAGCATGTTTGGCATGACGAGGATTCGAATCCGCGGATTACGAGTCGAGTGCGTTTACCACCGGACCTAGGCTGAGATCAACAACTTTGAAAAAGATAAGGAGAAAAGTTCTCTTGTCAAAAAGTGTTCTAAAGTAATTGAACAAACCTATTGGATTTTCAGGATACAACTGTGGTAACTCAAAAACAACCTAAGCAAAATATACACGAATGCAACCGAAATAGAGAGAAAAATCGATAGGCCTGTCAACTGAATTCTAAAGCAATTGAATTAGCCTTAGTCGATTTTTGACAAGAAGAAGAGAACTGTATAATGTTTAATTTTAAACTATGGTCTCCATAACATAAAGAATTTTGTACGTATGTTTCAAATATGTGTGTGTATACATATGCATACATACATAATTTTAAAAACAATTGAGTGGGTGCTTTTCATTTATTTTCAAATTTAACAACAGCAAGTCACAGACACCTACAATACAAGAAGTCTCATCCCAACACATCTGTATTTAAGTTATATTTCTATGTATATTTCTACCAAAATGTAGGTTTCTGACAAACGTTTTGAAAAAATATTACTGTATGTTGTTTATCATTAATTGGTACAGAAAATAATTTTAAGTTTTACTTATATTTTCTCAGAAATGAAATTTAACTTGTATGTGTATTGATTAAGTGAAATTTGTTTGTAAAAAATTAACATTATTTTACAAAAATGATTAAAATTTTAATATAACAGGTTATTGTCTGAAAAATAACTACAGATTCACAATGTGAATTTGTAATGCTTAATTCAGAGGAAAACAGATATCGCTAAAGCTTCCATATCAATTAATATACATGCATAATAAATTTCCCAAACTGTGATCTGAGCTCTCTGGGAAGACCTACTCCTGACATTTTCTAACAGTGAAAATGTATTTTGGATAGTTACTTACCTTCATTCACACAAAGCTACCCGAATCTTTATTCGCTCTTTAAACATTACTATAATTTTTTTCAACAACACACCAGTTTTTTTATATCCCTTATTTTCGTTCCATTGCAGCAACTTGTGATGATTACATGGCTAAACATCTGGAAGAAGTGCCTTGTCATATTATTGAGAATGTCAAGTGCAGTCCATCTGGGAAAAGTATCTTGGATTGAACATATTATGGCCATGAAGTTTGTTTTATCACATAAATCTTACTCCAGTGACTGTGAACTGTAAGAGGCAGACTTCCGTGCTCCTCTGGAAGAAAAGTGGAGGGATGAAATATGCATTGGGAAGTATGGAGGAATGACACACTGGATATAGTACAATGATCTCTGCAATTCTCTATTTCAAAAGCAGAAATAACCTGATTTTAAAAATCACAGGTCAGTAGGGGTGGGTAAAAATCCCCATGCGCTTTATTCATAAGTTGCACGAGTGACAGTCCTCTATATATAATACAGCGAGAAAAAGTATATTTATAGATATATACTCATCACCAGGTAAACCATCATTGGTCTTACAGAAACACCCCATATCCAAAGCAAGCAGTACGAATGTATGCAGAAATACTGCCAAAATAAAATATTCAGCATACCTTACCACAAGGTGGAATCTTGAAATTCTTTGTGTCTCAGGAAACTATCGTTAAAAAGAAAAAGAATAAAATGTTCAGTTATCCAACGTGAAAGTAAACAGACGTGTGTAGAATTGCTACAGGAGAAAATTGATGCCAACTCGAGGAAGATACAGTTATGTTGTTCAGATAAAGAGCGACAAAAGTATTGGGTGTTGTCCACATACCAGACTGAACAGCATCCTTCAAAAGACAGAGGTTGCAAGCAGCTAAAGACATAATTAAATGAAAAGTTTGGTGTGAAGAAAGGACGTAACCAGCGACCGTTATTGGACACATTAAAATATGCTAATTGCATGAATTGATGAACCCAACTAGTGAGTGTTGTAAGTAAAAAGACCCTAGCAAATAGAAGAATTCCATGGAACAAAAAGACAGGAATTAGAACAACCAAAGGAAACAGTATGAGTCATATAACATACCAGGTAACAAACTGGACAAAGTAGATGATCCAGGTCAAAACGAGAAACAAGTTGAAAAAGGAAGGTATGGAAATAGGAGAAGAGGCCCAAAAACTTTCTCATTTAGCAGATGCCATGGAAAGGAAAAATCTGATATAAAGATCAGATAACATACAAGGAATGGTGAAGGATGTGGGACACATTGATAGCATAAATGTTGGAATGACAACAACTGCATGCCAGAATGGGGAGGAAATAGGTCTAAAGGGACAAAGGTACAAGGAACACTTTTCAGAAGGTTCAAAGAGAGAATTGGACAGGGCATGAAGGACAACATTGATATCACAAACCAGCAAAACAATGGTACAAAGAAGATGGATAAAAAAGAAGAAATAACTGTGAAAGAGAAGACATTCTGAAAGTGGGCTTGTTTGGAATTTCGCGCATAGCTACTCGAAAGCTATCGGCGCTAGCCATCCCTAATTTAGTAATGTAAGACTAGAGGAAAATCAGCTAATCATCACCACTCACCGCCAAACTCTTGGGCTACTCTTTTACCAACGAATAGTGGGGTTAACCGTCACATTATAAAATAAGCACGGCTGAAAGGGAAAGCAGGTTTGGTGTGATGGCGATTCGAACCCGCAACCCTCATATTACAAGCCAAATACTCTAACCACCTGATCATGCCGGGCCCTGAAAGTGGGAGAAAGGAAGGTACTCAACAAGGCGGCCCTAAAAACAGCAACAGTTAAAACAGACAAACACTAAATAAACACCTGGATGAAGAACTAGGACAAATGAACATGAGAAGGTCAGAAGCCCTGGCCAACAGACCAAAGTTTGAAGTAAAACCAAAGCCTCTGGTACATAAACAAGGAGGAAAGATGAGTGCTACCGTAGAGGAAAGATACTACATGTGAGACAAGTCCCAGATCTAAAACACAGAACCAGTCAAAAGTCATGTAAAGCTAGAGAGTGCTGACATTGTGAATAAAAACGTCCAATTTCAGTTGTTAAAGGAGCAACTAGGGCATAGATAAGAGCAGGGAACGTAACTCCAGAAGGGCCAGAGCAGAGCGAACCACATCTGAGCGAGACAACATGGAGCAGTCAGCGAAAAACAACAAGGTATGATATGGATAAAGGAAAAGACCCAAGCAAAGAGTATGATTATAGGGTAGGCACATAAAGAAAGTCCCTCTAGCCTGTACTGAAAGCACACACCTCGAAGCTGAAGGACGAGAAATTGGAGACCTAAAAGGAAGTTTAGCATTCCAGTAAGCAGAAAATGCATATATATGCAAAATTCTCAGTTAAGAACAGACCCATAAAAAAAGCCCTCAAAACAAAGAGATCTCTCAGTGGGGGGAACCTGGTTGAAAAGTGATAACCAGTTGGTCACAAGATTCATAATTCAGTAAATATGACTTGTCAGAACAGCCACATTGCAATCGGTGGTCTGATAAAGGAGATCCAGAATTTGAAAACACAGAGATCTAGACTTGTCCTAGCTTGATAATAAAGCAGATGACAGTAGAATTGTCAGAATGAATTATAACCACTCACCCCTACAGGAACAGGAGGAAATGATAAACAGTCCAATGAAGTGCAAAAGATTCCAGGATGTAAAAATGGAGAGTAGCCTCTTCAACCGACTACTAACATGAAATTCCTGTGGAACTGAGAAAAGCCCATTAAGAAAGCATCTGTAAACAAATGAAACTCAGTACAAGATGAAGGAATGGGAACCCCCATGTGGTCAAATCCCTGTCGAGCCACCAATCAAAATAGGCCCTGCTTTCAGGTGGAAGAGAGATGGGATAGTCCAAGAAATTTTCGAGGAAGATCCACTGTACAAGAATCATCCAATAAAGGGAATGTATGTGTGTCCGACCTAAAAAACGAAAACTTCTAAGATAGCCCACAGATCCAAGAGAGAGAAAACATCTAATGAAGAAAAAGAACGAGAAGGTAGGGTTCTTTTTGACTGCCAGCTATATATTCCCAAATCTAAGTAGAGAAGTCTGAACTCAACTGAAATGGAAAATTAAGAGAATAGCTGAGATACTGTTAGAGTATAGTAAGGAACTTCTTCAACTTGATGGCAAACCCAACCCAAGAATCTTCTTGAAAAAGTTAGTGGGTGTGAGTGACAGACTGCACATAGAAAGATGTAAGCAGTAGGGTTTCCGAAAATCCAGCAAGTGAAGATGACATATATAACAGCATACCACATGACAAAACATACATGGAGCTGAATAAATACTTAATAACAGCGCCCCAAACCGGAAAACAGAACCCTCGTTGACAAATTGAAGAAAAGTGAGATGACACTGGAGCAAAATTCCCACCTAAATGAGAGGCAAAACTCCAAAGTAAAGCAAGGTGACTCCATATAAAAATACAGCTGGGAAAGCGCTATGATGAGACCCCAGTTTCTCACGTATTTTGGGAATAACAATTGACAAGAGTGAAATACCAGTTGGGTAATCACCATTCATTTGATAGCTCCTTTGTGTAGTTGGTCTCAAACAAATTCAACAAGATGCACTGATGAAGTACGATCCCGAGGAGGATAGAAGGGAACAAAAATGGAATACAGAAACCCACAGACATAACAAGTGAAATCTATAGAATTGTTGTGAAGTGTAGGTAAAGATATATAAACAAAGCATACTGAGATAAATTACTCATTACTTGGGTATTAACAAAACACGGAAACAAACCTGAAAAACTATGAAATTAAATATAAAACACAAAGCAATAAGCAACTCCGCAAATCGAAAACAAACTAAAGGAAAGTAGACGATAAACGACCTTTTAATTCCAAAATATAAGTCCACCAAATAAATGATTATGACAAAGAATACAAAAATTAAACAGAACATAAAGAACATGAGAATAAAATTGTACTCAGTTAACAAAAACAAATTTTAACTCTAATCCACAAACGTATTCAAGTGTTAAAATTATATCAATATTATTTTGTAATTACGGTCATTTGGACATTTACCTTTCAACTCAAATGATCACTACCACGGTAATGTATGTAGAAGATATATGAAACCATCCATGTAGCTTGTGTTATTGCCTCTACACCAATATCCAAGCATTTGAAGTGTCTAGCTGATGACAGTGATAATATTTTGCAGTCATTGTGGAAAAATTAATTCATATCAAGTTTGACAACAGTTACACATCATCACATAGATACAGGTCATAAACATTCAATAAAATAACTACTACACAGGCTTTCTTTGAGGATGAGATATGTTGCCAGCACCGAACTTCAAATGATATTAAAGGAATGGATATTGCAATTTTTGGAGAGTACTTGGTAATTCTCACTGGTTTATCTAGGTTCTGTGTATGGGTTTAGGCAAGTAATTGTGATATTATGTGTTAATGCCTTTCCTTCTCCATATATAAATTAAAAGAAATATGCTGATCAAAATACTAGATCTGGCAACTGATAAGATAAACTGCACAATGAAAGTAGACCTAAAACTGCTTTCAGCAATTGGAAAGTACCCTATAAATTTCATTCACGTCAATCAGTCAGTGTAACAGAAAGTTCATAAACTTTCACTGAAAGACGTGTCTCATTTAGTTGAATGACATATTGATATTTGGTCACATATTTTCAGATTAAATCTCACAGCTTAAGAATCATTCTACATTGCATTAAAGGATTAGGGTTAAAATTGAAACTATGAGGATGTACATTCATGTGCAGAGAAATGGAGTTTTCTGATCATATACTTAAGAAAAACAAAATTCACTCTGACCATATAAAGATTGCAGTGGCCAAGGATTAATCCAAGTAGAGTTTTAATTCTAAAAAGTAGAGGTACTCATTTTAATGGTGTGGACTTGTTTTTTTTAAAAAGCAACTATAAAGCAATTCAAATACGTCACAGTACTGGTGTGTCTTTCAAAAATAAGCTTTGGTACTCAGGACTGGATAATTTCATCTCTGAGTCTAAACCTGAGAGCAGACAAGACATTTTCACTTCTCAATGTTTGACATTACATCAGTGATGATTTATGACCAAATTCTCCAAGGTAGTCACATCATCATTTGTGCTGACTAAAACTAATATACATTTCGAGTGAATTCCATTCCTTGAAGCATGTTCTGATTTAAACATCAGTGAATTCCGTTCCTTGAAGCATGTTCTGATTTAAACACCTATGTTGATTTATTCTTGTCGTTACTATCCTCTCATCCTTGGTATTAATGACAGTAATAATGTGTTGGAAAGGTTTTGTCATGGTTACAAGATGACATGAAACATGTAATATGGCATATGAGCCACACATTAACTTCTTCTGCATGTTGATACTGTTTGGATAGAAAGGAACTTTGGCTTGACATGGCCAAGCGCGTAAGGCGTGCGACTCGTAATTCGAGGGTCGCGGGTTCGTGTCCGCGTCGCGCTAAACATGCTCGCCCTCCCAGCAGTGGGGGCGTTATAATACAACGATCAATACCACTTTTCGTTGGTAAAAGAGTAGCCCAAGAGTTGGAGGTGGGTGGTGATGACCACCTTCCCTCTAGTCTTACACTGCTAAATTAGGGACGGCTAGCACAGATAGCCCTCGAGTAGCTTTGTGCAAAATTCCAAAACAAACAAAAGGAAGGAACTTAAAACTGATCTGTTTTATTTGTCAAACATTACCATCACTGCTTCATGATAAGAATCTCACGATGCAAGTGGAACATGCATCACTGAAATGGCTAAAGAATTTAATTAATACAAGATATATATTTGTATCTTCACTGTATTAAATAATAACACTTCAGGGTTGAAACTTCATTGTACAGCATTGCCATACATTATCTACATGGGAGTGCAAACAATTGAAATTATTCTTATTTGTTGAATGTTCAGATTCTGAACACTCTGCAGCAGTCAAAATCATTGTAGCAGAAGTGCTTTGGATATACTCACCGATATGATTAATCAGGAAAGCAATGAAGGAAAATGAATGTGTGCAGACACAGCATCAATGTGTAGCATTCATTCAATAAATATTCGATATATGTGCAATCAGTGCAAGTTCACGGTAATATGTATTACTATAATGATGTACCAACAATACGTAGAAGCCAACATGTGATGCAGTTACTGCTCCTTTGTGTTCTAGAGTGGGTATACTTTGGACTGCGCATAACGCAATAACACTAGAGAATGTCAGGGTTTTATGTATGTGAGCTTGGACACTTTTACAGCAAGTGTCAGTGACTTGTTGGTGATGAATTCGAACAATAAATGAACAACACACAATCCACTTGTTTTAAAATAATATATTTAAAACAAGTTAAATGTATGTACAAAAAATCTTAACACAATATAATATCACAATTACATCTAAAACTCTAAAGAATTCTCTTTCTTGTAAAAAAAATCCATACATTCTTATTCGATTACTATAAAATCCAATTGACAAGGTCTCCAACTGGTCCAGAAGTAAATCTGAGAATTTACAATGCTAAAACCAGGAGTTCGATTCCCCTTGGTGGATTCCGCAGATAGTCCAATGGGACTTTGCTATAAGAAAAAACACACGTAAAACATTTGACAAAATTAACTATTTTTTATATTCTTTTTCTTATTATACAATCTGTAACAGAATTTTTTTACTTTACTCCATGAATTGCCAGAATTTTATCGCAGACTTTCAAAAATTTTCTCGTTTTAGTCAAAGTCCACACAGACAGGTTCAGTTACCTTAGAATACTCTTTGACAAAACAAAATATTTTCATCTCTGTTATACCGTGGACTCACCTTTGAAATGTCGCCCATTATGGCTAAAGTAACAATCATGCAGTCTAACTTCCCTTTCAATAACTTGACGTTTCCTGATTTAAATTCTTTAGAAATATTCCATCACGACTAAACCGCTAACCACTCAGTTTAGATTTATTTAACTATCTATTATTTGTATTATTTTCTCTACTTAGCTTGCGCTCGCTAGTCACCTATATATACATAAATGCTAAAGTTGACATTTCAGCATCAAAGGATGCCGCCACAGTAGGGTTAAGAGGAAAGATGGATGTCGTAGTACCAAACATTGCCACCAGGCGGCGCGCTGACAGAATGGATAATTACGTTATAGTAACACAAAGTAGAGAACATGTTTCTAGACAGCTGTGATTCATACAACGTATGTTCCATTGCGTCCATAATTAATCACTAATTCATTAAGTAAATCGTCATGAAACTTTTAACACTAATGCCGATGGAAGACCTAATGGTTCGTAGCGTCTGCTGAAAATCTATCAAAGTATTTGTCATGATTAATGTTACAAAATTTAATACCCACACCAGATGTCTTTAGAATACAGTGATACATATAGTTTCTGATGAGACACCTTCAGCCGGCTGGAAATGTATCAAAGTATCTGTTAAAAGATTGCAATAGTTGTTAACTTTAGATGAGACATTTCTAATCGACTTTCGAACTAGACCGCTGGATATTAAACCTTCCATCAATAATATACTTATACGTCGCATGTTTAGATTTAGTATACGTTTTTGGTGGTCTGCACGAGAGGGAACGCTGATTAACTCGGTATTTATCTGCTACTTTTACTTAGCCTGAGAGTTCGAGGATGTCGTCAAGTCCTAACTTTTTCTTTTCACCAGCAGACATAATGCTGTAGTTTCAATATATACACCAATATACCGTCCAAAGACACTAACAATCACAAACCTAGTGTAAAAGTGTCCCATTCTCTGCTAGTCACTTTTTATTCTTTAATATAGAAACTTGTACAACTGTAACTTAAGGGGAACCGTGTGATATAACTTATTCCTGTTACTACAGTGAACTTTACTAAGTATCGTAAACAACAGAAGAATAACAACGATTATACACAAACTTGTATGTAAGATAATTTAATCGTGATGATCCATATGTATTGTGTTATTTGTAAATATAAAAGCTTATTACACTATCAGAAAAATTTGTTCAAATTGTAAAATGAAAGATTCTGATCTTTCTTTACCTGCCTAAATGATTGCATTTTCAAAAAGTTAGACAACGTATAAAACCTTGTGTACTATATTTAAATGACAAACATGTGAGTTCCAGGTCAAAAATAGAAAATAACTTCCTATTGAATCATCAAATATTTTGCATATACATTTAGCTTTCTATAATGATATGTAAAGTGTAAGAATACATGTTCGTTTTCATACAAAACCACTGTCACAGTTAATGTACTTTAAACATACAGTTTGTTTTAGTTGCAAAGTTTACTCTGTAACAATAGATAGTAAACTTATGTTTGTGTGATAACTCATGACCGAGATTTTAATTACGTACACTAAAGATATGACGAAAAGTGAGTTTCAGGTAAGAAAATCACAGAACTCTGATTCCGGGCATTAGCAATAACTGTACACTAAGTAAACAACTTGTTTGGATTGTAAACATGATAGACTTATAAAATATGTGAACATTTTGTTTTTTTACCTTAAGAAACTTGAAAGATACTAAAATAAAATTTCTGGTTTGTCTGTTAGTTTTTACGAAACGAAAGCAATACTTACTTGTTTGTTTGTTTTTTCAATCGAAGTATTGGACAAAACACAATATCAGTTATTAACGTTACATCATTTATTAAGGTATTTAAGTTTAGTTGTGATATCACAAAATCAGTTATTAAAGCTACATCATTTATTAAGGTATTTAAGTTTACATGCGACATTTCCACCCAACCTACGAATGCGAGTTTTGACCAACATGTAATTAATGAACAAGAGTCAAAGCACTGGTAACCATTTGGTGTTTCTTCTTAGAAAGTTCTTTTGTTCGAGAGATATGAATATATGTGTATTAAATAATTAATAAAAATAGATAGAGGCATGGGTTACGAAGGTATTATTTTTATAGAAATATTTTTTTCAAATGTTCAATCATATGATCATCTTCCAACGAACCCTTTTGATTTATATCCTATATGTTCTATTTAAGAAAATGTATTTTATTCAGATAGCAATACGATTGAACCTGTAACTATTTCCGCAGTTGCTATTTTGCTGGACCATTACAATCATCCAAAATAGGTGTAATGTATTTCAGATGAGGATTCAGACAGAAGATAATGAAAATGAAGGCTATTCTTCTTCTGAAGAAAACGATCTTGTCTAAAAGTATAAAAATTTAAAGATCCTCGTTAGGAATATCAGATCATGACAGAAGAGAGAGTTACATTTTCGCATATCGCCTCTAGTGATAAAAAGTTTCTCACTTTTTATATTTACAATAAAAATCACCATTACTAACTGTCTTACTTTTTAATATTTTGTATATCGTTCTCAGTGAGACCAACTTTATTAACGCGTATGATAACTATGAAATAAAATTACAGAATATCTAATTTGTCTGTCACTTTGTAGAATCAATCCTTCATTTTGTTCTACGCCGACTGATACACTCAGACCATGTGTTGTGTGTCAAGCACGGTATGCTATAATTCAAGGGTCACCAAACTACGGCCCTTGAGGTCATTTTGTCCGGCCAGCCAGCAGCAGGCCACTTGGAAATAGAAAGTGACATTTCATCATAATAAAATAAATCGCATCGATGGTCGCTTTGAGCTGGCAAACACAAGACGTTATGATAAAAAGAAACAAGGCTGTCACGCGCATTTTTACTCAATAGGAAAATTCTTCTTTCGTCCTTGCTGCCTGTTTATTCATATTGAAGCACGTATCTATGAAAGCATTAAGATTTCTAAAACAAGTTCAGATTTAACCCTCGTCCTATCGACTCATCTTGTAAATTCAGCGGCCTAGAGTTACCGCTTCAGCAAGCTCATTTCTTTCAGTAGTCGGGTTATGCGCTTTTCGTAACTCGTTCTTAGATAAGCGTCGTGGCGAACGTATATTTCAATATATTTTGTTTGTGTGTTCTTGAACCAATACAATACTTTGAATCTCAAAAGAATCTCTTCATAAGAAAGTTTATTGAAAATGAATCCGTCACTCCTACAAGTTACAAAATAGTGCATAGCATGGCAGAGCGAGAAAAACCTTTCACTGATGGCAACTTCATCAAAGAGTGTATGATGGAAGCAGGAAATGAGCTGTGTCCTGAAAAAGCCAATTTCTTTGAAAGTATCAGTCTTTCAATAACTTCAGTTGTATGGAGAGCAGAAGAACTTGGAGAGAACATCGCATTACAGATACGCCAAAAAGCTGGAAACTTCCTATGGTATTCTCTGGCACTGGATGAGTCTACTGATCTCTCGAGTACGTCACAACTTTTCGTGTTCATTCGTGGAGTTAATTTAAACTTTCAGATCACCGAAGAGTTGGCATCAGTTTGCAGCATGCACGGAAGAACAACTGCAGAAGACATTTTCATGGAAGTGCATAAAACTTTGCAAGACTATAACCTTCAGTAGAATCAGCTCAAAGGTGTAACAGTTGATGGAAGAAAAAACATGGCTGGAGTAAAGAAGGGTCTGGTGGGGCTGATTAGGAAAGAGTTGGAAGATCTTCAACTCCCAAGCACTCAGTTCACACACTGCATCATACATCAGCAAGCACTCGGTGGAAAAGACTTAGAAACCAGTGCTTGTGTACTGAAACCAGTCATTTCTGCAGTGAACTTCATTCGGGTCATGCATTTAATCATCGCCAGTTCAAGGCGTTTCTTGAAGAAATTGATTCGGATTTCTGTGACTTGTCTATTACACAGTGGTGAGGTGGCTCAGCTGAGGTAAAGTCTTGTCTCGTTTTTATAAGCTGAGTAGAGAAACAGATATATAACTTATCGGGAAATGTAGAGCCGATCCACTTCTGTCTGATTCAACCTGGTTGTCAAAGTTGTCATTTTTGTTTGACATCACATCCCACATGAATGAATTGAACTTGAAACTTCAGGGGAAGAATAACCTTGTTTGTGATCTCTATAGAATCATTAAAGGAATTCGAAGAAAGCTGTTATTGTTTGAAGCACATTTGGAAAGAGGAAACCTCTTTCATTTTCAGTGTTTCAACGAGTTTCATGCTGGAATCACAGAAGATGCCAACCTGGAGTTTCAGAAAAAGATTATTGGTGATTTAAATAAGCATATTTTGGAGAGATTTTCGAATCTCGACAGAATCCAAAGTGACATTCTCCTTTTTCAGAATCCTTTTGATTGTGTTATTGATGACGTGTCAGTGGAACTTCAGCTGGAGGTCATTGATTTGCAAGGAAATGACTTGTTGAAAGTAAAACATAGAGAGAGGCAACTTATCGAATTTTACAGATGCATACCTGAAGATGATTTTTCCAAAGCTGAAGCAGTTCGCATCTGGTATGACATCAGTGTTCGGAACAACTTATGTCTGTGAAAAAACATTTTCAAAAATGAAACATGTGAAGTCGGTACATCGATCAAGGTTGACTGGTGAACATTTGAAAGCAATTCTAATGATTGGATGCAGCAATTCAAAACCGAACATTGAAAATATTTTGAAAGCCAAACGCCAATTTTATAAATCTCAGTGACTTCTTCGTGGCTTTGTGAAATTCAGATATGTACTCACTATGTGCGATGTGACAATTGTTTTTGCTAATGTCACCTCCTTTGACAACCTTTTGGTAAATAAAAATGTTGTTTGTATTTCTGTTTGTTTTTATTATATGTATGTATAGCATGCTACTCTCACATGGCTAATGTGGTAGCTTAAACTTAGTGTTAAGCCTTTTACAGAGAGCTTTCGTTTTAGCTTATGAGTATTGAACATAATGATCATGTGGTCCGCGCTTCTCATTCCCCAAGTAATCTGGGAAACTGTGAAAAAAGTTTGGTGACCCCTGCTATAATTGATGTCTTATTCATAACTATAATATAGAAACGCAGAACTTCACTAAATACAAAAATAGTCTTTCACTGATATCTGACGCTACGTATTTATATTTTTATAAATTGAACCATGTATTTTAAGTACATTGTAAATAAAAAGATGGCGGAAGCGTATTACAATTAACTTTTATTTTAATAAAATATTTATGTACATATATTGTAAATGTCATTCATACGTTTTAGTAGAATAGAACTTTCATTTTATTCTAAGCAGATCGACTTTACTGAATAGCGAGAGAAGTATAACAAAGATCGCTCAGTAACTTAAGAAAAACAGTTTAATCCACAGATATTTCAAAATATTATGTTGTCAGATAAAACTGTCTAAAACTGTAAGATGGACGAGATACCGTTATTCTTTAAGCGCTTAAATGATTAGACCTTCAGAAACTTGAGACAATGTATGTAACTTTGTGTGTCATGTTTAAATGACAAGTATGCGAGTTCTAGATCGAAACTTAGTTTAATGGACATAACAGCTTGTTTCGATTGTAATCATACTGGATTTACGAAACATGAAAGAAAAGGTATGTATTATCTTTTATTATAAAACTATTGAAAGATACTGAAATATAATTTCTCCATTGATTGTCCGTTTTATGTAAACGGTCGAAACGCTTATTGTTTTTTGCGCGTTCCTTGTCCATGTGTCCAACAAATTTGTTTTATTTATACTATCATTGGCCCGGCATGGCCAGGAGGGTTAAGGCTTTCGACCCGTAATCAGAAGGTTATGGGTTCGAATCCCTGTCGCACCAAACATGTTTGTCCTTTCAGGATTGGGGGCGTTATAACGTGACGGTCAATTCCACTATTCGTTGATAAAAGAGTAGCCCAAGAGTTGGCGGTGGGTGGTGATGAGGAGCTGCTTTCCCTCTCGTCTTACACTGCTAAATTACAGACGGCTAGCGTAGTTAGCCCTTGTGGAGGCCTGGCATGGCCGAGTGCGTAAGGCGTGCGACTTGTAATCCGAGGGTCGCGGGTTCGCGCCCGCGTCGCGCTAAACATGCTCTCCCTCCCAGCCGTGGGGGTGTATAATTTGACGGTCAATCCCACTATTCGTTGGTAAAAGAGTAGCCCAAGAGTTGGCGGTGGGTGGTGATCACTAGCTGCCTTCCCTCTAGTCTTACACTGCTAAATTAGGGACGGCTAGCACAGATAGCCCTCGAGTAGCTTTGTGTGAAATTCAAAATATACCATCATAAGACCAAATATTTAATTATTTAGTTTATTTAGTTGGTTGGTTTAGTTGTTTAGAATTGAGCACAAAGCTACACAATGGGCTATCTGTGCTCTGCCCACCACGGGTATCGAAACCCGGATTTTAGCGTGTAAGTCCACAGACATACCGCTGAGCCACTGGGGGGCTATTTAATTATTCCCTGATGTTTGAGTATGTGTGACGCTCTACAAGTTTTGTTTTGAACATTAAAAATTTGTTTTAAACTGTAAGTAAAGTGTGCGAATAATTTGTTTTTCAAGAAGACTTTGATTACTTGTGCAGAGAGTTTATTATAGTAACTGTTGGTTTTTTGTTACAGACACTGAATTGTTATCAAAACTTTAATCACTTGGTTTGTAGACAGAATGGGTAGTATTTTTAAAATATATTTGTTTTTCTAGACATATGATTTTCTCTGTCACTGATCTCATATCTAACGCTTTAGTTTACAGTACATGTAATACAGCATATATTATATGGTCAAGTCAGAATTGCCCTTAATCGTGAAAAACAGTAATGAAACTCTTGTTTCTACTTATGATACTGGAAAAAACTTTATTACGCGATGTGCAGCTTCTAATTCTGTGAATTTTTTATCCTGCGTGGATGTAGATTTGCAATAAAGTTAAGATTTTACTGTTTCGTCTCCGTTTCCTTTAACGGAGAACTTTATTTTTCCTCCATTCGAATGTACAGAAAAAAAATTAGGCAGCTGAATTTGCTGCAAGTAGTGTAGTAAAACGAAGGCGAATAGATCACAGGTAGATTCGATGTTTACGAAGTTATAAAGCAATTAATAGCGTCAAAACAGTTCTGTATTAACAGTTTTCTCAAGTATCTACTGAGTATTTAAGGGGAAAATACCATTTATGACCAGAAATTGATAAAAAAAACTTGGAAAAATGTTCTCCAGGCGGTGCTATTTGTTTACAAACACGTAAGATGCTAATGTGGCGTCATGAATATATCACACGCATATCTAATTGTTTTTCACGAATTACAAAGCAATGAATAGCGTCATTACCATCAATTAGCACGTAGGTTACTGAGAGCTAAATAAATGTCTTTTGGCTTTGACATGTTTTTGTTTTAGGATAAGAAACAAAGATTACTATACAAGGATGCAAATCCTCATAGTTACCAACTACTGGCACCCAAGTGAGCATCAGTGCAACGGGTAATCGGCTGGTGCTTAGTCATCTGGTTTTTCAAGGATTCATAACGTCAATGTGATCAAAATACTGTCTTGATACTTTCAGCTTACATGTGAGGTAAAGATCGAAAAACATCATGTCATTACGTTTGGAGACTTTAACAGTGAAACAGCATGTAGAAAATTATGTGTTTTGTGATAAAAGGCAGTCTAAAAGTTCTGATATTTTAACACAGGTCGATACATGATATGTTAAACTTTGATAGAAGATACGTATATCATGGATCTTGAAATTTAATAGACTATAAGATTGTTTATTTGTTTTTGAATTTCGCACAAAGCTACATGTGGGCTATCTGCGCTAACCGTCCCTAATTTAGTAGTGTAAGACTAGAGGGAAGGCAGCTAGTCATTACCATTCACCGCCAACTCTTGGGCTACTCTTTTACTAACGAATAGTGGGATTTACCGTAACATTATAACGCCCCAGCGGCTGAAAGGGCGAGCATGTTTGGTGTGGCAGAGATTCTAGCCTGCGACCCTCAGATTATGAGTCAAGTATCCTAACCACCTCAGTGAAAGACTTAAGTTGGTATTTCCCTGATAGTAATATAAGTGAACTTTAACTTTATCTTCTCCTTTGATCTTAACTTACCAATAACCAGCTTGTTAGTCTATAGAGGAAAATAACTTTCTCTAACATAACCAGTGTAACTCTTTTATTTTTGCTCTCTAACCGATATGCGTTCCTGACCGTTATGGTATTAGGAGAGCAAAAACATTATACTACGGCTCTTTTTAAAATTTAATATGACTAGAGTTGAATAAAGGCTATTACTGTACTCTGTAGTTTCTTGATAAAGCATGCCCTTAATGCATCCTTTCAATTTTTCTCTGTGCCTTTTCAACATTTTGCAGCGTTAATAGGCTTACTATTGTCTAACACTATCTTATGCTTCGTTCTTTTCATGCACACGTTGGGATCACTTTCCCCGACAAATACGTCTCTATATTCTTCTTCAAACAGTTTTAGTGGCATATGTTTGTGTTTAATCTCCATTTCTCTCAATATAGAATTCCAATATATTTTCTTATGTATGCACTTGTTATTATAATCTCACTTATGTTCTTCTACCGAAATTATTTTCTCTATACTGCTAGTCTTACATACTACTAGATGTTTTGTAAATATTTGTTTATTCTTATTTATGCTTAGAGCTTATACATGTACCGTATCTCACTTAGACACTTTGCTAACACTTGCAGCAACATAGACAAATAATTCTTTTACTTCTATTGACTCATTTCACTTCTGATTCGTAACTTCACCACTTTGCTTAACGTACCTGTTAAGCATCTGAATACATTGTTGAGTCGAGTTAAGATCTGTCTTGACTTTATCACATGAAGCCTGAAGGCGTAACCTCCCAGTGAAACAGGGTATTTCTGCAAATTTAGAACACTAGAACTATTTTTTAAAAAACAATCATCTGAAGATGGTATGTTTAAAAGCCTAAGATCTCTGACCATGCTGGGCCTATTATGGTGTCAACGTGTGTAAACTTTCCTTAATTTATTAACCAGTTTCCGTAGTTTATACCCAAACATTCCAATATATTTTAATTTCTGCTTTGTTAGCATATTTCTTTCTTTCATGATAGTATTTGATGTTTCACACCTTTTGTATTCGCTCAGTAAGTCAAAATCTGGAGATAATCTTCACTTATCATACGATCCAATAAATCTCTTAACCTCTCCCGATGTCCGTAATCTAAGTATAATTGCTTTTTTGTACCTCTATATAACCTGAAATACTCTCTGCCTCGTTAATAGTATTTAAAAATACTCAGAATGTTCCCTTAGTTCACCATAAAGCAGTGGAATTCCATTTGTTAAATGTTTAGTGTTACATTGCCCCACTAGGATGGGCGGAGCTGTGTAACCACTTTTAAACCTGTGTTTGCCACTACGTTAGTTCTTGATTATGGCCAGATGGGTTAAGGCGTGCGACTCGTAATCTGAGAGTCGTGGGTTTGCATCGCCGTCGCACAAACATGCTCGCCTTTTCAACCGTATAGGCGTTATAATGTCACGATCAATCCCACCGTTCGTTGGTAAAAGAGAAGCCCAAAGGTTAGTGGTCGGTAGTGATGAGTAGCTGCCTTCACTCTAGTCTTACACTGCTAAATTAGGGATGGCTAGCGCAAACAGTCCTCGTGTAACTTTACGCGAAATTCGAACCAATCGTTCCTTCCTGGAATGTTACAATTTTTATTCGATTAACTTTGTTTGTCACATGGAATGATTGTTTAGTGTGGGTAATATCAGTTAATTTATTTTGCGAATTAATATTTCACAACTGTTTCGTTTGTTTTTTTTCATAATAAGAGAGTTAAAAGCAAGTGATTGATGCCGAGGCTACGGAGATTTCTAGAACTCTTCAGTAAGAGATAAAAAAGCAGCGACCAAACCTGAGAGTAGGAAGAAAGCCAAAGAGTATAACAAAATGAAAGAGAGTCTCAGTTAGAGTAAAGGTTAGAAAACGTGAAGTTAATCGTCACAGCGGTGAATAGCTTCTTGCTTGAGATGTTAATGTAAGATTAACAGTTTTCTCACACTTTAGGAGAATAAAAGGGTGTTTTGAAGTAACTGAATCTGCATGTGTGTAAAAAAACAGATGATTATTTGGAAATACGCCTACATGCGAAAAGCAGGCGTTTATTTAAAGTAGGTCCAAGTACGAGAACGCAGGCGAGTATCGAAAGCTCAGGCTAAAACTGCGGTAACTCACAAGGCAGCATAAGGAAATTACATACATACATACAAATTACATACAGCTGTGATAAAAGACAAAGAGAAGAAAAGTATTGAGTCATTTGCACATGATAATGTTTAAGATAAATATAGAGAAAAATAGTTTGGTGGGCCAACCTAATTCTAAAGCAATTTAACTGGCATGATTAGATTTTTGACAAGAACAGAACTGTATTGTACTTAATTTAAGATACAACTGTAATAAACATGGAGTAAAGAATTTATGTACGTAAGTTTGACTCGTCTTGAATCTATTATTTTGAAAAAGCGGATTCATGTTGTTCATTTATCATAGAAATGTTCGCCAACAAATTGCAGACACCTACTGTAGAAATATTTTTAGCCCAACCCACCCATGTACTCGTATATTTTAACTTAATATAAATAATATAAAAAGTTAGTTCTTGACATTGTGATATAAATGCCTGCATTCGTCATACTTAACTTAAACTTCTTCAAGTTGATGCACACAACCATTCGACTGCATATTCCTAGTATGAAATAAATATTATTTGTAACAACTATTGTCTTCTCAAAGCACCAGCTACAATTTGTTGCATGCACCAGATTTTTTAGATTAATCAGCAACAGGTTGCGAAGAATAAGGAAGAGAATTTGACTACTAAGAAGTTAAATACGGTTACAGCTTCGGCAGAAATTAAGGAAGTGGCAAATGCATGATCAAGAACTGTTTGTTTGTTGTTAAATTTCGCGCAAACCTACTCGAGGGCAATCTGCCCTAGCCGTCACTAATTAAGTAGTGTAAGACTAGAGGGAAGGTAGCTAGTCATCACCACCCACCGCCAACTCCTCAGCTACTCTTTTATCAACGAATAGTGGGATTGACCGTGACGTTATACCACCTCCACGCCTGAAAGGGTGAGCATGTTTAGTGCGATTGGGATTTGAACCTGCGACCCTCAGATTACGATTCGAACGCCTTAACCTACCTGGCCATGCCAGGCCACCATGAAAACAGAAAATAAAATTTATAAAAACATTAAGAGAACCTACAATGGCTGATTCTGGATGGATGATTCAATGATGACTCTCTTGGAAGGCCCGGCATGCTAGTGCAGATAGTCCTCGAGTAGTTTCAAAAATAAACAAAACAACTCTCTTGAAGACTGGTGATATGACTTTTACCCTGCTGTAGACCTTTGCTTTCATTCTGATTAGGTTGGATATTTAAAATCTTTTAGGGATATCAAAGTATGAATAACATGTACTCAAAAGGAAATATCGTGGTGTAATATTTACATATCAACTATATCGTGCATCTGATCCAAGGCCAGTCTTAATCAATCTCGTCTAACCAACACGCATTCAGTTATTGCTATCATCTCCCTCTGGTTATTTTTTACGTTTTTTATCATACTATTAATTGTTTTTTTTCCATTAAGTTGATATGATTCTAAATTTTACTTAAGCCTCCTAGCTGTTGTTAGACGACTCGTCGACTAAGTTGTAGTTTGAAATACTTTCTAGAAATTGTTTTATGCATTAATTGACAGAGATATAACTCTTTGGATAGAATATTATTAATAATTAACATTAATAATATTATTGATTATTAATCAAAGCTATAGATCTTATACACAGATAGTCTGTTTGACATGTATTCATGTACAATTCCAACTGTTTACTGTTCTGTGACGTCAGTAGGCCTGGCATGGCCTAGCGCGTTAAGGCGTGCGCTTCGTAATGTGAGGGTCGCGGGTTCGCGCTCGAATCGCGCCAAACATGCTCGCCCTCCCAGCCGTTGGGGCGTTATAATGTGACAGTCAATCCCACTTTTTGTTGGTACAAGAGTAGCCCAAGAGTTGGCGGTGGGTGGTGATGACAAACTGCCTTTCCTCTCGTCTTACACTGCTGAATTAGGGATGGCTAGCACAGATAGCCTTCAAGTAGCTTTGTGCGAAATTCTAAAGCAAACAAACAAACAAAGTGACGTCAGTGTCCGCTAAAATCGAGGACATAATGTTTCATTAAAATTAGACGAATCACACTTTAATTGAAACTGTTATAAAATTCAAAATCAAATAGGTTGTGCCCTCCGCTAGTACAGCGGTATGTCTCCGGATTTACAACGCTAAAATTAGGGGTTCGATTCCCCTCGGTGAGCTGAGCAGATAGCCCTTTGCGGCTTTGCTACACGAAAAACACACACACAGAGAAAAGTGTTGTAACATGCAGACAGTACACATCTCGCTCTCGTGACGATATTATACTTAATAGTGTAATAAAAATGTTATTTTGTATTCGAGTTTCAAATGAGAACCGGCTTAGTCATGGGTGCTATTATTTATAGGTGTTACACTATGCAGGACTTGGTTAGGGGTGATAGATATACTGTGAGAATATTTTAGTGCTTTCACATAATGTGGGAAGCAGCACTAAAATTCATAAAATGTTTTGTGATTTGTGAACCACGGAAAGTAGTAGTTGCGAAGATATTTGTGTTGCTTTTGGAGAGATTATAAGTTAAAATTGTTGTCCAAGTCTTTTCTTCACTCTACAAGACTGTCTAATGCAGTCGATACTGTGTTACTGCTGAACGTGCAATCTACTTTCCTATTTTAGTTATTAAGAAGAATTTTAAAAGCTTTGATTTGCTTTTAAGTGTAATTTCATTTTCATTCATGCATCGCTTTAGTTGCTTGACTTACACTCACTTTTATGTATGCCATCTCTGTTTTCAATGCCAGTATTTTTAACGTTTTATTTATTATTTTTTACCAAACTGTTTTTTTATTAGTATTTTCTTCCTTTGACGCTAATCCTCGTTTCATTCAATAAATGATGACAAATATTACCAGTGTTTTCTGATGTTACGATGATCAGGACACCGCGTTTATTTTCAGTCTTAGGATATTAAAGTACACAAAGATAAGTTATATAACTTCTAATCCTGTAAATGTATTCAACATAATAGTGAAAATAATCAATTATTCAAAAATAAAGTTTTCGTTTTGAAATTTATAAAATCGTTTGATTTATAATATTTCTTTCACTAACATTTTTACAAAGAAAAGCTGTCAAAATTACCAAAACCTATTTCAGCACTAGGGTGAAAGTGAGTTGTTTACAATATGGCGAACGACCCACCTGTGAATGTGAACTTGAAGTATGTACGAACTGTAAGATTAAATTAGCTCTGCATTAATATTGTTTCTTTAACTGCAAGTTTTAAATATTTCTCATTTTTATTTTTTAACGTTGCTCGTAATAACAAGGACAATGCAAGCTGTATCAACTCGTTAACAGAAATAATAATTCCTATATAATAATTTATAATATAACTAGGCTTACCATGTAATAACTCTTTAAGAACATTTTTTTAAGTGTTTGATTATCTTTGGTATTTCTAAGGTTGTAACAGTAGTGTAAATTAAGTTTTTTTAAAAAACAATGCATCTTAGCCGCTTAACCCAAAAAGTGAAATGGAATGCCGTACTTTAGTAGTTTGTATTAAACAATTAATAAGGAAATTTACATGCAATGCGTTAACATTTGTCAACCTTATATGCACATAATTAGACGATGAAATCTTACCGTTAAGTTTATGAAGTAACATGTTTTTGTCTTGCATATAACCAGAGAATCTAAAAACAACCTTAGCAATGAAACTAATGTTTGACGATTTAGCTGACTTTGTATAAATGCGCATTGCAATTTGTATGGTACAATTTCATGGTTTCAAAAAAAAAAAATAAAAGTCCTTTTAACATCCTATAAGGTAAAAGTAAATATATTGAATGTTTGAACATGATACAATGTGAAATTTACATTAATTGTAACACAGGAAAAAAAAACTTTGCTTAATATAATATCATAACATAAAAGAATAATGTTAAAAGAATATTCTTTAATTACAGGTCATTAATAAATAAAAAATATCAGATTTTTAGTGTGTGTGTGTATATATATATCTGTCCACACGGTTTGGATAATATGATTTAAAGTGATTACAAATATTGACAAAATTCCTATCCTTAACAAATAATAATACTTTAAGAAATGGTTCTAATATGAATCACACTACAGGTGACTGTTTTCTCTAAATAAAGGAAAATGTCTTATTAGCCATATCCAGTAGATATATGTTGATTACAAAGTGTATTATAATTTGAAAATGATTCAGTATCTGTATCCAGTAAATAAATACTATTACTAAAATATATTCTAATATCAGCTCTGTTGTTCATTTGGTTGAAGAACAGTTTAACTATACAGTTTTGATCTTCTCCAATTTATTATAATATAGTAGTCTGTAATAGTATTAGAAATTGCTATGTAATATTTTTAACTGGAAATTATAATTTCAGACAAATAATGCATATCTAGTTATGTATGCAAACATTTGAATAATTGTACTGAATTATATTTGAGAATAAAATATTAATGAGAATGAAATTTTGAATTTCTCATATTGTTCTTCTGAAAAAGCTACAAATTGAGAACCATATGAATTTTATACCAGAAAAAATTAGCATAAAGCTAAACACTTGTACTTTAATGCCAAAACTGCACAATATATCTATCATCCGTATGTTTCAAGAGTAATAATGAACATTAAATTTTTTTCATTCCATATGTTGTTACTTGAAGCTATGCATTCTGTTTATTTCAATGATGTGTTGTTGTGGCTGTTTTTTTTTGTTAGTTTACCAAGTAAGCCAGGCATTAGTTCAGGCTGTGAAGAGGAGCTGATCTGCTTACTGATGGAAGTAGATTTAGCAGTAAAAGAAAAGCAGCAGGTTTGGGAAAAGCAGTTGCAGGATGCTCACTCAAAGATTATTTCATTGGAGAAGAAGAATGAGAGTCTTTCAATAGCTCTGGAAAAAACATATCAAGAGGTAGTTTCTTATTATCTTTTATTGTTTTTAGTTGTTGCAAAATTGGTTCAAACAGAAAATGAGCAGCATGATCATTATGAAACCATATAAGTAATTTTACTGATTATATGATAGAGCTTTCAAAATATATTAGCAATTTCCTTTAAAATTTTAGAAAGTTGACAGTGTGAAAAGTGGTTGTAAGTGTAACATCCATGAATGTTTAAAATTCTATTTACTTTATGTCAGATTCACTTTTATTATAGTTATTTGTAGTAATGCCACCCAATAAGTAGCTGTTTATGGTAATAATTGCTAATCATGGTATTCATACCTCATTGAAAAAAATTTAGAAAAAGTGAATATTTTCTTAAAAAAGGACTTTTGTGGAAGGTATTACGTGAGAAGAGTGTTTGTATTGTCCTGATATAAAATGTAATGCTTTTATATGTTAAAAGTGGCACCATTTATTGAAAAATAAGCTTTTTAAGAATTCAGTTTTTATTATACTTGCAGATTATATCAACAAGGACAGAATCAAATCCTCACATATAGCCCTAGAGAAAGTCATGTTCTTGTTGTGAGAAGAGTATTTTTTTTAAAAGTATGTTATGTGATAAAGAAATGGTTGTTGGACACACCACAGTTATTTTTCTGTTGGTATCTTGAAGACACCCAAAAAGTGAAATATTTCATGGATTTTTGTTTATATGGTGCCATTCAATAGATGACACTCGTATTTATTATTTTGGTCACGTACATAGTCAGATGCATATATACTTGTTATATCCATTATAGTAAGAGTACAAAAAGTAGATTATATGTTTATCTTTAATATCCATTTAGTGTAATATTTTTATTGTAGGAAAGTAGGAAGTGCATTGAAGAAGAGAATCACTGTCATAAATATCTGTGATCTTAGATAGAACCACTGTTTTTGGATTTTTTAAGTTGCTTTGCTTATATATAAAATGTAATTTGGTCATACTTAGAAGTGATATTTTATAAATAAAATTGAAGAAATAACTGTTGATAGTTTGAAATTTTAATTTCAGACACAGTCATTTAAAGAAACAGTTCATCAATTGGAAAAAACACAGATTGACTTAATAAACAATTACGACAAGCAAGTAAATGAATTAAAACAACAGGTAAGAATAAAATGAAGTTTTTGAGTAATTTAATTCATTTTTTACTCAATAACTATTGCAGCTCTGGATAAACTAGAAATCATATTGTAGTTTTTTGTTACTTTTAAATTATGTTAATAAAGTACTTTGTTAAATTTTGTAAGTTTGTAGTATGTATAATTATAATCATCTAATCATAATTACGTATAAAATAAAAAGAGTAAAAACTAAAAACCACAAAAATTTTCAACCACCTTAAAATATTGTGATTGTGTCACTATTAAGATGTGCAAAACATTATTGATGTGATTTATCTGTGATGCCTCAACCAATTTGTGTATATTGCCCATTTTATTATGAAGTCTTTTTTTCCCAAGACTGTGGGTGACCAAGGTAGATGTTTTGATTGCTTATTTCCATATTCTTATTTTTCAGAAGTCAAGATGCTGTCATCAGTTTGTCCACCAGTTGTGTATCAGTTTTGCTTCTTGCTCTTTGAGCTTGCTTTGGCTCTGTGTATCCTTTGTTGGAGGATCAAAGCATTTGCTGGACTTATGCATGTTTTTGGGTTGCTTACAGCACTGCTGCTCGCTCATTCTGAACTGGAGTTGCTCATAGATCACTCATCTGCTTCTGACAGTAGCTTGAGTAGATTGGATCAACAAGCTATAGGAGTGTTGTCTGTTATCTACCAAATATCTTATCCCTTTGGGTATTTTGTAACCTCAATCTCAGTCAGGCACAAACTTCTCTTTTTCAACTTCATTGAAAAGGAACTATAAATTCTCCATGCTTATTTCCCCCCCTCTTTTCCTGCTTTTTTGAGAGCACTTATATTCTTTGGTCAAGCACATATGCAATTTGATCAGTGAACTCTGCACAATCAATGGCATTTTACCTTTGGATTTTCCCATTATCTTTTCTTCTTCACTTATTGGTGAGCTGCATTGGTAGTTGAACAAGACCCACATGTGATTGGGTGTACCACTTCCTTCACCTGATCTGGATTTGCATCTCTTAACAGATGCTTCTCTCCATGGTTATGAGATGTGAGTTGATCAACAAGAAGCTTTAGGACAGTGGATTACAGCTGAGAGGTCTTATCTCAACATTTTGGAGTTTCTGACAGCACAATATGATTTTGATTACTTTATTCCTTTTATAAGGAATTGACTTATCATAATCCATTCTGTTACTATTCCATGTTCTGAACTCCTCCATCCTTTACCCGTTTTTATCACTAGGGAGTTCCACTGTGTGTTATGTTTCTTGATGTAGGTTTCATCAGCTCTAGAAGTACTGGTGACTACCTTGTGGGTATCATAATTCATTCTGACAGCTCTACAGTGTAAGCTTATATCAATCCACGAACAATATACGAAACCAACACTGATCAAAGGGAAGAGCCATGCATACCCAAATTGAATAGTGTAGTTTCAATACTGAACTGGAATTACAGGTAAGCTCTCATGAAGGCTGGTGCCACTTCTATTGACATCTGAGAAAACATCTAGGGACCCAAGTACAAGGGCCCTAATCTTTGTCTTCTTCTATAAAAGTGGAGCAACACACTCAAACATTGGATGAAAAGCCTCTGTTTACCACCACAGTAACTGGAAAGTGGGAGTAGTAAGGACTCTGAGAGGCAATTCACATTGAGGAGTCATGAGGAATAGTGCTGTGAAAACTGTGCAACAGGCAAGCCAAATTTCTTATATTTATAAAAGCAAACCAGCCAGGATTTATTGAACCTGAAGATCAGCAGAGATAAGCAGGATTCCCTTTATTCATGATAATTTATGAGTGGTGGTTCATGATAATATGATAATACTATACAGTAGGTACCTAGATAGTCTTATGGAACACTTCATTTTGTCAGAGCCTGCTAGAACCTGTAATGATAATTCATTATAAGCCATGAGAATCAATTTGTGAAACCACCTTATTAAAATAATGGAAAATAAGTCACAAAAAAACTGAAGGATCCCAATGAGTTAACAATTAATTCTTAGTACCTTGAAATAAGTTAGTACAAGCCACATAACACTTAAGGGCCACTGAGTGACATAGCAGATGATTAGGATCAGAGTGGTCATAGAGGTGAGAAATGGCTGACAAATGGATTAGAGTGATGCATTTTGAACCACCAGAATCATGATGAAAAAGAAAACAACACTGAAGTGGCCAAACTAGTAATTCATCCTGCCTTTCTTCTCCTTCATTTTCATCTTTTCCCTTCCATGGCTACCAGAGTTTTGGGAAGAAAAGGCCTATTTGGGCAAAGCAGGACAAATGTGGAATGATAAAAAGTCTTATGCACATGGGTTGCAAGCATCTCCAACTGATGGTGACCACAAACCAACAGCAACAAAAATATCATTTAAGACAAAGGTGAAACAAAAAAGAACATGAAGCTAAATGCTAAAAGGAAGGATGAGACAATGCTTGTAAAACAACTTTAAAATCCCAATTCAGTAATCAAAAAGGCAGTTTGGGCTGAATAATATGAAAGTATTTGAGTGGATCTGGTAATATTTGAGATACTGAAAAATTTTGGATAAGGATGCTTTGTATAAAGTCACCAAAGATGAAGCAAAACCTCTCAAATATCCAAGTCATAAAATAGGTCATAGTAGATACTTTAAGGTAAAGGGGATTTAAATTCCTTTTAATACCTTACTGATGATAAGGATACCATTTCTGTTGGTAAACAGCCATTGTTGGTCCACAGAGAAATCTTAGATGATAAACTCTTATGTTGGACATACAGTCACATAACTTCCAAGCATGAAGATTGAATTTTTAAACATGTGGGTAAAGTATGTCTGATTGAAGTTGTTACAACAGAAACAGCCAGCGTGAAAGAGGTAGAGTTGGACATTTCTGCAGATACCAAAGTGTTTGAGCTGAAAATGATTCACAGTCAGAAACCAGAACAATAACTGAATCAGGGGAAAAGCATACAAATGTAAACCTGTCCAGTTCTGACTGAATGCATCTACTGCAAACACTTCAAGGTGAGGTATCAGAGACCAAAACAACTGCAGTTGAAAATTCAAATGATTTATAAAAGGATCAGTCAGTGGAGATCTGAACTGAAAGCAAATTCACTGAAAAACCTTTTGGTATAGCATCTGTTCCATTGAAAATATTCATCTTGATCAAGACAAGTGATATTCAATTAAATTCATTACTTCTGGAACATAGTATGCTAAAACAACATATGATAGAAATGAGCCCAGTAAAGAAGATTCAAGGTATGAATATAAAGACCTCTAAATTATGTGCCTCCTTGATGAGAAAGCTGAGATACTACCATGGAAATATCAGAGTGCATCTTGGCAATATTTTCCTTCAAGAGAAACAAACTAAACCATACCTGGTGTGCTGCAAGTAGTTAAAAAAACATTGATATGGAAGCTAGATTTGCTTTCTGTCCTGGAACTCCTGACCTTAAACATAAGCTTCCCTGCCATGAAAAGATGCATCTGTAAACAAATGAATCTTGGGACAAGGTGGTAGAATTGGTACCCCAATAGTAGTGTTGTTTCAATCCAACCACCATTTGCACTTGGTAGTGTTGCTCCTGAGTAATAAAACAGGATGATCTAAAAAATTGAAAAGCATGATCCATTGGTTATGAAGTGACTACTGGAGAGACCTCATAAGTACTCATCCCAAAGGGATGCCCACATTCCTAAAAGAGAGAGAACTACCCATGTGAAAAGAGAAGAAGACACAAGTAAAAGCCTTATGGCTCTTACTGTGGCTTGAAGCCCAATGGGAGCTAGTTGTTCTATTGGAGTTATAAATGCAACAGGTTATGCAGATAATGGTGGAGGTGATGTGAATTAAATGGCCAATTCTGAAGCCAGAATATGGAGTACCTATGGAGCCCTGGTGTAAGAACTATAGATGTCCATAAAGCAGTGTAATTGTGCTCCCACTGCTCTTCCACCCATGGGATAGTCTTTGATGCTGTTGTTATTGGTCTGCTCAAGTCAAAGATCTTTAAGAATAAGAATAATCTCATTACTGGAACCAAACAAAGTGGTCAGGAAATATGACAGGTCAACATTCACAAATTACTATCTAATGCTAAAGAAAGGTGAAAAATCAACAACAGGAATGAAGAAAGTAAATGGGTCCAATCAATTCATAATTCTAACATCTCTGAACTCCATTAAACAGCATAGGATGCAACAATGGAGTTTTCCATAACTCTCTGAAGGCAGAAAATGGTAAATAAACACTTTCTAACAAATTGTCACTACTCAATAAATTCCAACAACAAACCAGCCAGGAAACCAAGAAAAACTAAAGAGACAAACTGTCTGATGTCGACATCAGTAAAATCTTTAACTCTTTCTCAAAAGGGGACCATCCATTGAGAATCAAAATATACCTCCTTTTGATGGTGATAAGCCAAAGCATACTGTTTATAATATAAATTAGTTGCAAATCTCTTAACATGGAAAGTAATATCAAGAGGAGGAGGAAGAAGCAAGTAGTCACTTGGTGTCCTTTCTGCCAGCAAGGTAGGAGCTGGGTCAAATGCAACTGAGGACACTCCATAAACCTCGGAAATATAAGTAAACAGTTGAAAAAAAAGGACCAGAGGTGGCTGATTAAAATGATCACTGTTGAGATTAACCTAGTAGAAGAAATAAAAGTGAATCTAAATTCTCTATAGTCAGTCCCGCCCTTGGTATGTGGATTCCTGTACATGGTGTGGGGACCTCCCAGAGAAGGTTCTGATTTTTCAGTTTACCTCCTCTGGGGTCTAAACATCCATCCACATGTTTGCTGTGGGTGGCAACCTGTGAATGGGAGGAGAGGATCCTGGTGGTTGAAGGGTCCACACCACTTTGGCCTTGAATTCCTGTAGATGGGAGGCTTTGGGATGGTCCCCCTTGGGTTAATAGGCTGGTCCACTTAAGCTAGGATCAACTGAGTACCAGTGTTGGATTTCTCAACAGGTGTTGCGGACATTATATCTGATGCTGGTGTTTAGGTATAGTGCTCACAAAATCCTGGCATTGCTGCAGTGTCTTTGTTTGACATTGTTGTGCATCTTCTCGTAGGTTTTTATGGTAGGTGAGGTCAGGGGGCACCAAAATTTCCCTCTCTTTATTATGGATACTTCAATTCAAAATCTTAATAAAATAGTGAAAGACAGTCTATAAGTAAAGGACCACATCTTGAAGATTCTGAGCAGCAGTCCTCACCTTTTGTACCATCTGTTGTACCTCATTTTCTTATATTGCATTCACTTTCAGACAAACTTTTAGGGAAAATGTCTCCCTTTTTCATTCAGAAGGGACTAGAGGGACTTGCTGGCTCTCCAAAGTCACTAAAGAAGCTTCAACCTGGTGACATATTGGTGGAAACATCCACTCTCAACACACTGAACTCCTCTTGCATTCAAAGGCAATTGGAGATATACCTGTTGAGGCTGCACCTCATACTACTTTGAATTCATCATGAGGAGCTATTGTTGAGAGGGATTTGAAGAACATCCCAGAGTCTGAGATTCTCTCTGGTTTCTCCATCCAAGGATTTTCTGCAGTTATGCTTATATCCATTCACAAAGATGGAATTATGATGCTGATCAATGTCCTCATTCTCACATTTATATCACCACGTCTACCTGCCACCATCAAGGCAGGTTATCTTAATTGCAGAGTATGGCCATACATTCCAAACCCTCTCTGATGAGGCCTGGCATGGCCAAGCGCGTTAAGGAGTGCGACTCATAATCTGAGGGTCACAGGTTCGCATCCCAGTCGTGCCCTTTCAGCTGTTAGTGCATTATAATGTGACGGTCAATCCCACTATTCGTTGATAAAAGAGTAACTGAAGAGTTGGCGGTGGGTGATGATGACTAGCTGCCTTCCCTCTAGTCTTACACTGCTAAATTAGGGACAGCTAGCACAGATAGCCCTCAATTAGCTTTATGCAAATTCCAAAACAAACAAACCTCACTGATGTTCCAGTATCAACAGTTTGGTAACCCAAAGACGCCATGTTGTGGTTCGTTGACATGTGCTCATTGTAGTGGCAAGGACCATGATGCCTACGAGTGTGAAACAGACCCTCATTGCATCAATTCCAATGACTCTCACCCAATACGCTTTCGTTCTTACCCTGAGTGGTTGGAAGAAAGAGAGGTGCAGTGTTTGAAAACCATTTATAACATTACCTATCCTGAGGCTTGAAAATTGCTGTCCACCACTTCATCTCGGACATATGCTGCTGCACTTCATTCCACAACTACAGTGGGAGTGCAGACAGATCTTTCTGTGCCTTCTAAAGAATCGTTTTCCTAACAAATGGTTAAAAAGCTGATGAATCAACTTCAACACCTATATCTGTTCCTTATATACATTCACCAAGATCCACATCCTTTGGTTCAAGGTACAGGTATTACCTTGGATACATCTTTTTCTCTAAACCTCAAGATGCAAAACAATCTTTTGTTCAAGTCCTCAGTCTCTGGAATCCCCTTCCAATAGCAAAGACATGCCAAGTCAACCCAGGGGAGGATCCATAGAGCTTGATAGACTTTCCTTGAATGAGAACAGTAAGAAAAAAAGACATGGTCGTAAACAGAAGGGTTCTCCACCCAGCTCGCCTACATGTAAATAAAAATAGCCACCCTGATACAATGGAACTGTCAAGGTTTATGTTCTAATCTGGATGAGATCAAAACACCGACTGCTTCGTACCATCCTGTATGTCTTATGTCTTTCCTTACAGGAAACATTTCTGAAGCCTGCCAATACAGTCACCTTTTGGCAGTTTTCTTTATACAGAAATGACAGGCTGTGTGATGGATGAGTGCATAGAGGGGTGGCACTGTTGGCTGATCAGCATGTGTCTTTGCCACTCGACACACCCTTTGAGGCCGTAGCCATCCATGTTTCCTTGGTTGATAACATCACTGTAGGAAAATCATAGTTTTAGATTTATTTCATATTTTATTATGGTGGTTACAAATTCAGTGAAATTGACTGAATTTGTATATAATCAGAGTAAAGAAAATAACCTAAATTTAAACTTTTACTGAAAAGTTTTATGTTTGTTTATAAGTTTTTAGAAATTATGCTAATGAAATTTGAAAATTTTCAGATGATGCTAAGTATTTTTAATCATAAAATGAAAAATTACTTTATATTTTGAATATTCTACACTCTACTCAATATATTCACAGGCAGTTTTTGGTTAAAAAAACTTAATTATAATGTCTGATTTCTTGTGTACAAAAGACTTAATGTTTACTGAAATCTTGCCAAATTTTCTGAAGATACACAAAATGTATTAAAAGTTACAATATGGAAACTGGTGGCTATTTTCTAAATGTAGTGCTGATCATATTGACTGACTCCATATCAGAAATAGTTACAAGTAAGATACAAAATTTAACTTCGTCCAATACACTACATCCATATATGATACCAAGATAGTAATTTTATTCATTAATATGTTATCAAATGTTTATTCTGGGTTTTTTTGAGACACATCAATATTTTATACAGTAATCAAATTGTTTTGTAAAATCACAACAAACAAAGGCTAATAATATGAGAACTTCCAGAATATATATCTTGAGAAGTACTTTGGTTTCTTGAGTTGTTTTATTGTTATTCATTTTACATGTATATAGGTAGTTTAAGTGATTTATATATTTTGGTAGGTTTATGGTAAGCTATGTAGAGGCTTACTAAGTTGAAATTGCTTATTTCTTTATAATATTTAATAGTATAACCGTTTGCTTCGTTTATTTTACTGTGCTACTTTTTGTATCTTTAAAGCAAAGCATTAACAAAGTTATTTTATTTTTGGAAGATATCTAAAGTAAAGAAGTATTATGAGAAACATGTGAAGAAAGAAAAGAAAAAAGCCCAAAAAGAAGAGAATTCTGAAATGATACAACTCAGAAAAAATATTACAGAGTTAGAGGTAAAAATACATTTATTTAATATGTGTTAAAAGGGCATCATTTAATACATTTATACACACACACATATAATATAAATAAAACAATATTTATTGATTTTTATAATAAGAATGTCACAGTTGTTCAGTTCAGTTCATTGAGATCATCTTTTCATTGATCTACATTAAGCAACTAGTCCAATCTAAATGTTGTACTTCACATCTGTATATTTATGATTAAAGAAAGGATGGTGTCATTACATGTCTGGAATGGTCCACTACATTATATAACAATAAAAGCAAATTGAAATGAGGTTTCAGCAAATGTTAATAATGAATAAACCATATCAATGACAGTATGCTCCAAAGCAGGTGTTGGGAAAAGAACTTGGTCTGATTTAGAACAGTACTTTTCAAGTAAATAATTTGCACTGGTTTGTGTTAAATTTCACACTCTCAGAACAGGCAGGTCAAAATTACATTTTTAATGAAATTAAACTACTTTATTATCATTGTTTTGATGCCAAATATATTTATATACATAGTTAATAATTCAAATTTTGATCTTGTATAAGTTGTAAGTTCTTAATTTCATAAGGAAGTATTTAAAATCATTCTCCATTTCCCACAGGATGACAATTGTGATATTTGTTTTCTAGGTCTTCCATTATTTATTATTTATTTATTACATATTTAAGAAGTATGGACTTTAACATAAATTATTCATTATCATATAGATATTACTCAGGCAAAGTATGATTTTTATGGTATTTGTGTTATTTGTCAATAGGACCATAAAAGTAGAAATTCAGACTTACTTACAATGCCAACCTGTCAAACCTCATCTTTGCCAAATCGTCAATAGTTTTCTCTAATGTTTTATACTACATTATTTGTAGCCATTAGCAAGCCAACTTTTGATGTGCTATTAGTATAAAAAAAAGGAGACTTAAGTTTCATTGACAGTTGACAACAACAACAATAGAAAAAAGACACAAGTGCTAAAGTACTATATTTCTTGGTTTTAATTTGTATTATTTAATTATGATAAAAGTAATGAAGATGTCAAAATTAGAAACTTATCAGATTAGATAAGATAATGGAAAAAAATTATTTGTGCATGATTTGATGTATATGTCATACACTCTTCCCATATTCTTTTCCATCATTCATAAATGCTTCTTTGTCTTGGTTCTTTTCTAGCTATTTCCACATTCACTTTTGCTTCCCTTCTGTCCATCTCTCACTATTATTCTTAATCTTATGGTTTTCTTTGTCCTGTCCATGCATTTTGCAGTTTCATATTATTCAGCCCACTCTGCATTTTATCAAGGTTCACACTCCCATCTATTTATTTCCCAAAATTCCTTCTCTCTCTCAGGTATTTCTCTCATTACCCTTACAGGATGGTTTTATCAACTTATTTGTTTAACATAATCTTCTCTGGATGAAAATAAACGTATTGACTCTACTGCATAATCTCTAATAAAATCTGACATCTTGCTCTTTGGTTGCTGATTTCCATTGTTTGTTGGAGATATTTTGCAAGTTGGCATATGGACAACACCAAATAGTTTAATTGCACATTATCTTCATCATCCAGCTGTTTCTTCTTTGCCATGCTTCCTTTCTGTACCATTCTACATTTACCTTACTGGCTCTTACTAGATAAGTTTCTTTACTTTTACTTTTAAAGGGCCCTCCTCTTTGTCACAGGATTCCATTACATAGCATCTGGTTTTTGTCAGAATATACAAATATGAATCTGCACTCTGCAACCATTTCAGACCTGATAGCACTCACTGATGAGTATCCACTATTAGAGATTTACTTGCAGTATATTATTTACTAAAAAGTCCCAATGCAGACCATACATACTCATGGAACATTGTGAATAAAGCAGTATTGGAATAGGTACCCATCCCTCAAGTCTAGGTTGAATGAACTGGAACATGCCTGCATATAAAAATATGGTTTAAATATGTGGTCTTTCATTGCACTGTCTTAAGGTGTTGTGCTCTTTCTGGACTTCCCAGTGAGATTTTACTCTACTTTTTCTTTTATTGGAGTACATGAGTCTTCAACTCACCAGTTTCTAGTTACTGGGGTCATAGACCATGGAGTCATGGAGGCTTCCTCCTGAGTGTTATTTTATTAGTGTAAATGATGTTGACTTTTCTCCTGTTATGGAACATATCACAAACTCATAATGCCACCTGGTTTTGGACTGAAAGTGATCAACCAAGTACAGGTCACCCCTTAGGCTGGTTTTTTCTGACCTACTACTGCATGAATATCAGTTTCTTGTGTTCTGGTGTTGGACAGGAGCTGGATCAGACAGCACAAGTCCTCACTCATGTACCATGTTTCTCCGACAATAAGACCTACCCATAAAATAAGACATAGTGTGATTTTTGGGGATAGTTTTAATATAAGCCCTAGTTAAGAGTGGCAGGAAGAGGAAATGAATTAAAAACAAATTAATTTATTAATTAGTTTAATAGTTAGTTAATTAGTTTAAGTATTAATCAGTTAGTTTAATAGTTTAATAATAGTTTATTTTAAATGGTTAGTTTAAAAGTTTAATAATTTTTTTAATATATCAAAATAAGACATCCCCCGAAAATAAGCCCTAGTGTCATATTTTGGAGTGAAAATTAATATAAGCCCTGTCTTATTTTCGGAAAAACACGGTAGTTGGTAGGGACCTACCTTCAATCACAAACAAGTCAAACAATACTGCTTTTGCACTGGAGTTGACCTGCTATGAATGCTTTTTCCCATTTTATTATTGTTAAATTGTTGGATATCTGGGTGACCTAGTGTTAGGTGTACAGGAACAGCACTCGTGTACTTATGTAGTTGGCAGGATGGAGTTTTCCTTTCCCTTCTATTTCTTGTATTTGAAATGATGATGGTAAGGACCCTTTTCCTACCACATACCTGCCTAGTTTTGGGCTGGAGTTGACCCACCACATGTTTTGACATATCTTAGCTACACTAGGATTTATCACATCTCTATACCCTATTCAGATTTGAGACTGTATTTGTTTTTCTGCCTGACTTAGTGAAATATATCTTTAATATACATAAAGAGAGTACCCTGGTCCAGACAAGGTGCAGTCTCTGATAAGTATGTTCCAGTACATTTGTATTGCATGGGATGTCCCTTTGACACTTTCTGAAGAGTTGACTTTTGCACTGGTTCTTCAATTACTTCAGTATAGTGTTCTAGCTAATGTGTGAGAAAAAGTGAGGTACTGTATGAGAAGTTAAGATTTTTCGACATTTAAAATGTATTTCCAATAGACAGTATTTTCCACTCACACTTCCTACCCATCTTACATAGAACATTAGCCATACAATATAAGAGTGATGTAAGTTCTTCCTACTGCTAGTAAATATGTGAGCTCATGCATGGAAAGAGCTATGGTGAGGCCTTC
Source organism: Carcinoscorpius rotundicauda (assembly GCA_011833715.1). Lineage (NCBI taxonomy): Eukaryota > Metazoa > Arthropoda > Merostomata > Xiphosura > Limulidae > Carcinoscorpius > Carcinoscorpius rotundicauda. The sequence continues at coordinate 60,011,441 of CM022395.1, forward strand.
AAGTCTGTCCCTTTATCATGGGACACTGTTACAAGGTATAAGCACAAAATTACACAGTGGACCACCCACATGTGCCAAAACCCAATTTTTAGTGTTATAAGCTCTCTGACTTATGGCTGAACTACTAAAGAAGCTTAAACAAATTGCAACTCAAAGCAAGCAAAGTGTTAAATGATACAATGATGGAACTTTGTGAAACTTTAAACAGCAAGCTGTTTTTCATTTTTATGGGAAAATGGGATCTATTTATATAAAGCCCTTGCTGCATACACAAGTCCAGTGGTTGTCTCTTGTGAAGGTACTCTTTTTGCATTGTGCAGCTGAAAGAGAAACTTTATATTTTTTGTTAGACTGCAACCCCATACTAACAGCACATTTTAAGAATGAAAGATGGTTTCTAATACCTGTATGATATTGTTTGATACAAGGTTGGAATTGCAATATTTTGCTGCGAAGTGATAAGATGCTAGCATTTTGCAAAAACACTAATGCTGTGAAAATAATGTGAGAGAGTAAATTGTGAAATATTTTCTTACCTCAGTGAATTTTCAAAAGAAATCAGTCTTATTAGTAGCATTGTATATATTCATCTGAAACAGTTTCAGTGTCACCTAAAAATCAATTTTAAGAATCATCGAAAGAACATAATTGAATTCATAACCTACTTAATGGCATTCTAACTTCATAACTGCCAGAGGTAGCTGAAGAGAAGCTCATAGAATTATTTAACTGATAAAACTCTTCAGGCAAAATTCAAGTCAAAACCTCTGAAAATTCTGGATGCTAGCTCACAAAGAATATCATGACTTGTCTCAAAAAGTGAAAGATGTTCATTTGCTTTTCACATCAACATTTTCTACTTTTACAGCAACCAAAACTAAATAGTGATCTCATCTGCAAGTAGAAGAGAATTTTTGAGTTGCTGTGTAAATAATTCAGGCAAGAATGGACTTAAATTTTTACAAGCTCAAGCTCACCCTTCATACTAAATTGGATAGTAAAATGAAACTGTTTGCTTTGTGCTATGTACCAGTTTAAGGCTTATTTTATTTTTAGACAGGTTGTAGAGGGTGAATAAAATGTTTAGCAAGGGAGCAAGCGCAATAAAAAAGCTCGACACAAATGGTATATACCATAATTTCTGAAGTTGTGGGTTGTAACATTCACAGAGATTCTAGATAGTCTCCAAAGTATGGTATGGAATATTAATAATTTTTCTCTTTTTATTTAAGCTGAAGCCCAGCTAAGTTCCTGTTAAGTTGTATTAACTGTTTTGAATAAATTTTTAATATTTTGATATCTTGGGTTGTAATATAATCTAGGTGGAATGCCACAAGAATGTTGGCTTGATTTTGATAAGTATGGTTTAGGTGACCTTTTATCACAAAGTTTGTTGGAGAATTACACTTCTCCTATTTAAAACAAAGTCAAAAATGTACAGAGCAAGCTAAACCTTGCAGGTAATCCCATAAGTAATGTCTGAAAATTTAACACAGAAAGTGCATAATCATTTCTGTCTTTGTAGAAGGCTGTAATGACTAAAATATGTAATAGGACATGTATAAACATGTTCAGACAAATAAAAGAAACTAACCCAAATCCACTTTTTCATAACATTAATCAAATAAACCCTTATGAAAATGGATGTGTCTGAGGAGCACATTAGACATATGATGCTTTATGAATTAAACAAGGCAATAGTGCAGCAGAAACCACACAAAACATTCAAGGTGTTTATGTTGCAGAGTCTCTCAATGAAAGAAAATATTAAGGTTGTTTCAGAAGTTCAGATCAGGTGACTACAGCTTAAGTGATGCACCACGTTTAGGTCGTCCTGTTGAGTTTAATGATGACTTGCTGCTGGCTGCACTTGATGAAGATTGTCTGTAACAGTTGAAGAACTAGCACAGAAGCTTAATTCAACAGTTTACCATCACCTGCAACAGCTTGGAAAGGCATCAAAGCTTGGAAAATTATTTCCCCGTGATTTGACAGAAGCTAAGAGTGGACATTTGCAATTCTCTGCACTCGTGAATGTAACTCTCTTTTTTGGACAGGTTAATGACTGGAGTTGAGAAATGGATGTAATATAAAAATGTTAAGTGCCAATGATAATAGCTAATTGTAGGTAAACTGGCTAAAGTACAGCCCAAAATGGACCTCCACCAAAGGAAAATATTGTTAAGCTTTTGGTGGAATAGTATTAGTGTAATCCACTTTGAGTTGTTGCCACTCAATACAACAACTACATCAGACTTCTATTGTCAACAGTTAGAGCACTTGAATGTTGCACTGAAAGAAAAGAAACTGTTTTGATTAATCGCAAAGGTGTTGTGTTACACCAGGATAATGCACGAATGCAGATGCAAAGATTGAAGAGCTAGACTGGGAAACACATTCACATCCTCCTTATTCTTCTAACCTTGTCCCAACTTATTATCATCTATTCAGAAGTTTGTAGAATTATCTTAGTGGAAAAGAGCTTGGAACATGTGAAGATGTTAACACTACCCTCCACATTATTTTCCTCCAAACCCCCAGAATTTTATAGACATAGCATTTAGAAGCTTGTGAATCATTGGCAGGAAGTAATTAAAAATAATGGAACATACATTATTGGTTAAATAACATTAAAAGCATTTGAAATCCTTTCTCTTTTTGTGAACCTAAAATTGGACATTACTTAAGGGATGACCTGATACATCAGTTACATTACATGCTTGTGTAAGATGTTGTTGAACCAATGGTTAGTTTGTCAAGAACTTTCCCATATTGTATATTGTGTTCCAGAACTTGACTCATAGGGAAAACAGACATTATATTCTTCAAGTTAAACACATTTCTAATGTCAGTTGTACATTTCTCAAAATGATATACCTAAATGACACATACTCTTGTATGTGTGTGGTTGTTAATAGTATGCAATTTGAATAATAAATAAATTAAAAATAAATGTGTATTTTCCCTATGGGTTAAGAGTTTTGGGACATCATGTATGTTTAGACCATAACAGTGAGAATAATATAGACTGGTGTGGGTTAAAGTGATTTTATAATTTTGTTTTTAGTGAAAAATTACACAAATGAATTTAAAGTCAGATGTGATACACTATGAAGATAATTTATCTTTCTGATTTACTGTACTAACATTACTCTCTCTCTGATAACAGTCACAAGTCAGCATCCTTCAGGAAGAAATAAAGAAAAGAGAACTTCAGCAGCAGCATGCAGAAGCCAGTCATGAACGTCTATTAGCAGCCATTGCAGAGTTGGAGAAAACTGAGGAACAAAAAGATAATACTTTAACGTAATTTGTGTTTGTGTACTTCTCATATTTAATTTGGTGGGCTTTTATCAACAAATACAATCTTTATAATGAGGGGAAGAAAAAAACGTTGATAACTGATTTACAAAATATGTAAATAAAGATGTGATAAATAGTATGAATAAACTTGTATATTTTGCCAGTTTTCAAGTTCACACACCTCTTAGTGTACAAATACACTGTAAGCTTGTGATAGGTTTATTGTGAGAAATACCTTTTTGGGTCATCATATTCTAGATTGTGAATATTTCTTTATTAATTTACAATTAATTAGACAATGGTTTAATAGCAGAAAACCCTATATTAAATCCAAATGTCTCTGGACATTTATAGAATCTAATGGGTTTTGTTATACAAATAAAAGTCAAGAGTCATCTGTTTATGCTAGAATTAATAGTTTAGTTCTGTTAATAATCTAAAGAAAATTTACATCCATGAAAGTGTGTATGAAAGTTGTTAACAATTTTATTCATTAGATTATTATTTCTTGTTATTATTTTTGCTCAAGTTTAGTTAGTGTTTTGAACATGGTGTGAGAATTAAATGATTTTGTATTTACAACTAAATAACAAAATGTGATAATTTGTTTGGCATAGCCAATCAAAGAAATATGTAGGAGAAGGGCTATTCTAGGTGAAAATTTAAAAATAAATTTGCTAATTGGTTTTAGAATACATATCTGCTGAAAGATCACTTTGAATTAAGTAAGATGTGACTTAGAATTTTTGGTATGTGCTAGAGATTAATTTTCTGTGTTTTAATTGGCTCAGTTTATTTTTCAGGGATGCACAAAGTAATGAGAAGCATTTATTGGAAGAAATTAAAAGTCTTTTGAATACAGTTGAACATAACTGGCCACCAGTGGAACACCCTGACTTGAGATCTGTAGTCTCTACACTGACAGAGAATTTTATGGGAGAAGAAAATGCCTATCTTTATAAGTTAAAAGAGGCAATTACAAAAGAAATGAACCAATTAAACCAACTGGACAAGTAAATAGTTAGATATATTGTTCATCAAAATAATTTCCAATGAATGTTAATTTTTATACACATTAAATGTTGGTTAAAAAAGAATGTTTTACAATTGAGAAATCTGTGTTTCTGATTGTAAATCTAATAACCCAAAGTAAGCTTCAGCTTTCTCATGTCCTTCAAACACTATAGTGTACATACTTATTTAACTGACTGACTGCTCTTTTTGTTTAAATTATATTAATCATTTTGCAAAGCCTTTACTTTCTATGCTTTTCTTATTGAAGGTATCAAATAGTTATTAAGATAAACTGGTTAAGTGTATAACAGATTAATTCAGTTTTAATTGTCGTGTGTAAAATATGCCAGTTTATGGTAGGATATCGTTGGATTATTACATACAATATCTGAGCGGTTTTTAGTATCCATGTGAATGAACACATTTAACTTTTAACTCAAGCAGATATAATTCATGTAGCATTCACAAGATGCCACTGCTAGTGATTTGAAACTCAATCTCATGGGGTGTAAACACATAAGATGAGTGAACTAGGGAACACCATAAAGGTTTAACCTACCAACTTTTCCATTTTTAAACACATCATATCACCCATATATTACTGGATATTAGACAGTTCTATATAAATAACAATAGATGTAAAAAAGTTGAATGATAGGATATCCACTATAATAAAGATACAACTCTCAGGTGAATTAAAACTGTTTTCAGACAAAACTGGAAGTTTAAGAAATATGATGAAAATGCAGAAACAGTTGAAAATTACAATTATTGTTTTGATAATGACAACTAAGTGTTGCTAAAGTTATAAAATGTAAAGATATGGACTTCTCTAGTGTAGGACTATCTCTATTATAAATATAGGTGTCTGCATTAACTTACATTTGAAATTGTTATTATAATTACTTACCAATGAACATTGCTTCCCTATACAACTGATAAGTTAAATACTTGCCAGATGGGGTAAAATGGTATTTAATGTACAAATACTTGTAGATGTCTGGATATAAAGTACTGAGTGGAACATAGAGATTCTGTGTTAATAAGATCAGTAAACTACTAAAGAAAACTAATTTTCATATATAAACTAAAAGTACTAAAATTACATTATCTGTAGATAAACATATAAGCTACTTTGTTGTGTACATGTGTATAGTCTAATAGATTTGTTGTTATGATATGTAAACATCAAAATTTTTGGTGTATAGTTACAAGTACATAATAATTCAGAGCTCTGATTTGTTTGTGTATCACATCTATACATATGTACCTACAGATATCATAAAAAACAAAATATAAAACTGAAAAGTGTCAAATATTTGTACATACATCAATAATTTGTTTCAGTGAAGAATACATAATCTATAGCTGAAAAAATGTGTAGTTGAAACTTTAATCATGTTACAGTATAACAGTTGAATATGTAGAAGTGACTGTTTTTATTCTCTTTCATACAATTTTATCTGTTTATTGATATCTGTTAGGAGAGAAAGAAATATATAGATTATTTAAATAAAGAATACAAACATTGTAAATAATAAACTTTTCCTTATAACAAAGGAATTTTAATCTTTGATGCATCATTTTCAGTTGTACATTATTGAACACAGTTATGGTACACATTCTTTGACCAACAATATAACTATTGTCATACATGATTTTTCCACTTTTGAGACAATGAATTAATTGTAGAAAAGACAGTATTTTTTATTACACTTGCATTAACAGTGAAAATAAGGAGTAAATATTTCTTCTATAAAATAGAAAATTAATCATGTTTCAAAATAAAATATTTTTAAAATATTGCTATTTTATGAAAAAGTATGCTAAGATCAATGTTCAGTGACAACTATCACTACTATTCAAATAATATTGAAAAACGTAAATTTTCACAAGTAACTGAATTAATCACAATTTAAACTATACAACATACTGTAATTATTGAATTTAGTTAATAAACAATGAAATTATATAAGCTGACTGAAGCACTTTAATAACATTTATTTTTAAAACTGTTATTTACCATTTTGTAAAAAATGTTTGATCTTGTTTTTCTACATCATTGTAATACACATGGAAAAAAATTGAAACAAATGAGATTTAGAACTTATCAGGTTTTGTTCTGTTGATTATTTTTGTCATCACATATAACCACATTCTGTGAACTTGTCCTACATCTTGAATAGTTGTAGTATTCTGGTTGACTAACCTGGAGTATTTCAGTAGTACCAGGCTCACATGTATGAGAAAGAACACGGAATGTTATCAAAACTTTTAAAAAATTGTTAGGCCAATTTTGAGATGGTACACAAGTTAAGAGTTTTAATTAATCAAGGTAATATGTCAAACTAAGTGCTCTGTAATTAGGCTGTTATTCTTAACATTTAGATGCTGTTAGGTTTAAAGTCAAGAGAATGCCTTGGACATTGTTTCATGCATTTATCCAAGTGAATGAAGAATAGTAAGAATTTTGAATGATTTAAAAAAAAAAATTTCTAGCAGTAATGAACAGTGTTCTGTAAACAGCTGGAAACAGATCCTAAAACTGGTGAACTGTTACAGTTTAGTTTATGGTATATTTCATATATCAAGTTCTGACTTTTCATTATAGCTGTGACTTAAAATAATCCATAATAAACAGCCTTATATATATCAATATGCATATTTTATCTGTTCGTATGGTGTCTATGTCAAGATAACTTGTGATGCTAATAGATTATTAGTTAATGTAGTTTATAATAACATACATGACTGCTCTTTAATCTCCAGCAAAACATTTAATAATGCTCTTCATCTGTTTTGTTTATAAAATTAAATTTTTAAAGGAATGTGCCTTTCAGTTAAACAGTGGCACATGTGCTATTGTTTTTTCAGAAGAAAGATACATAAAACTTCCATAATTAGTTTTGGTTATGTTACATGTGTATGAAATTGAAGTAATTTTTTTCACTCATCCCTGCAATGTTACTGAGAATTTTGATGAGAAAAAAAAGAAGTGAAACCTCGATCTGTTTGTGGGCTTAGTTCAAGTTAGGAGACTTAAGGAATCTCATGTCTTTATAATAACCTTGAAGAAGGAATAGAATTAATGGGGTATTATGCCTTTTATTATTGAAAAATTCACAATTTTAGTGATGAGAGAAAAATATAAAATTATGTAGCTTGTCCATTAAAGAATTTTGAATACATTGATATCAGCAATGCTAATATAAATTTAAGGTCCTTTTGGTTAGTACAAGATAATTCAAACACCAGACATGCACTCATGTCAAACTTATCATTCTAAGTTGCACAAAAATATTTATCTGTCTGTTAATAAGAAGCAAATTCTTAATAAAATGTTATTGATTTATTCATTTTAACCAGTTTGCTACAGCTAGAACTGCATGAGGAAATGTACATCAGAGCCCCACTGAAAGGGTTAATAGAAACATTATTATTGGATTGATAACTATTATAAACAAATGGTGTAAATACCTCATGTACAAATTTTCAGCAGAAGTTTTGTTTTTGTAATATGAAGAAAGCTCTAGTGTTGGTTTACTTTTGATGTTTTTGTTTTAAATGTATCTTTGTTAATATGTAATCTTTCATAGGTATGTACAAATTTAAATAAAAATAATTGTGTACATATGTTTTTCGTTATATTATAAACCTGAAGATGTAATACTTGCAGTATTTTCATACACATCTATATACAGGCATAACAATCTTTTTTTTTTTTTTAATAAGATCAGACCAACAGTTATCAATATTTTATTTTGGAAACAAACAAAATGCAACACTATAATAATAAATGACAAACCATAAAAAAACATTTTGCTACCTTTTCTAATGAAATTTATGTTCTACTTTGCTCTGTAAAACTTATTTGATCACAAGAATACAATTATGTGAAATCCATACTCATTAAAAATAATTTCTGCTAAATTTAGATGCCTATAAAAATACTTTAATATTTGGAAGTATATTATGAAGCAAACAATGACTGTATGTATACCTTCTGGAAAATGCGTGTTAGTTAACTGTGATCATTACTTTTAAAATAACATGTTTTAATGGGTTCAAGTTACTGATAAAAATTATTTTAAATGAGGCTTTTACTTTATGTCACTGATATATGAAAATTCAGCTTCCAGAAATGTGGAGACTAAAAAAATGTTTATAATTTGTTTTAATAAAGCAATAAATGTAAGTTAATAAAAAAGTTTGTAATTTGTTTTTATAAGCATTAAATGTAAGTTTAAGATTTGCCATGAAATCAGTATAAATGTACTATTCAGAAACAACAAAACTTGGAATGTCCAAACACTAGTATATAGAAAATTAAACTTTGACTTATAGACTCACATAAAGCCAGTAAAACATTTCCACCATTGTACTTTTGTTTTACATATCAAAAAACTAAGTGTTAACATAAGTCAAAAACTGTACATCTTTAACTAAATTGTATTGTCAGATCTCTTTAGTTTTGCTTAGTTAATAACATAAATATTATATCACCAAACACATGCTTTTGATGTGAATAAAAACTGTGCCAGTATAATTAGTTTCTTATAACAGATACAGTGATAACTAGAGTGCAATTCTCTTCTGTTAAGACTTGATTACTATGTACCATACCAAGAAGCAGTTTAATTAGTTCATGTTAAAAACAGGATACATATATTAATAAATTCAAAGAATAAAATGCAATCATTAGTTTTGAATCAATCTTTATGTTTCACTACATTGTTGATAGTATAGAAATGTTTAGAATCACGACAAATCTATTTTTCATAAATATTAAAATAAAAGTATACTATAGAAATGTATAGTATTTTCAGTCATATTCTACTGATGAAATAATAAGTTTTGTTACAAGACCTAAAGGCAATATTCCTATGGATCAAAATTGCATTCATCCCTCTATAAGTTCACCAGTAGATCACCTATTAGAACACTTTCATCAGTTAGTTACTGTTGTAAACAGTGCCATACAAGTTGTGCTATAACTTCTGTAAGATAAGGTGCAAATATAAACAGGGATATTCTTTTTCAACCTTAAGTTCAAAATTTAAAACTGGTTTTAATACTGGTAAGCAATAACTGAACAGTGCAGAATGGTAGGATTAATTAAGTTTTATGCTCAAGACCAGCTTCTGTGTTGCAACTCTCTTGTCTGGAGAGGGGCAAAAACAGATAATATAAGCATAAGATATAATAAACACAATAGAAGTTTAGTATGTATTTGTTTCACTTAAAGAAAGAAAGCATAAAAGTGCAATTTTTAAATTCATATTTTAAATTACAATACCAACATTCAACAAATGTTTGGGTTATTCAAAGTCATGGGTTTTCCATAAGCCATAACTGTACCTATCAGTAAAGGAAGAACTGCTTTTCAGTGCCAAGCAAATACTGTTTTTCCTTGTTAACCTTTTACCACAGAAAGTAACCATGATCAATGGAAGATTAATTGTCATTGACAGCAGAGGGTGACATTTGTCCCTGACCATCAACAAAATTTTCCCTCTACATTGAAAAGCAACAACCCATCACAAACTTCAATCAACTCACAAGCACTGGGTGTGTTCATATCTGGGAGTATGAGTAGGAAACACAAGTATAAATCCCTCAGCTGAGGTTCCAACTAACAGACCATACAAGGCATCCATACCACTCACACACTGAAATACTGGCTGATTGTCATATTTTCTCTGTTTTTACCGTAATGTATATAAATTATTGATACCATAATATAAAGACATGCAATGCATCTTATGTATCATAATGCATAATAGAGCAAAATGTACTGATAATTTAAAATGTTTTTCTGCAGAATTGGCAGTAATCATGGACTGACTATGAAATGTAATTATGCAGTGAAAAGGTTAAGATGTATATGTATGGAGAAAGTACATCTTTGTAAGAGCAAGATGGCAATGTCTAAGTAACATTACTACACATCTTTTTACAAAAGTGACTTAGCTATGGTTGACATGATAATAACACAGGTTTTGTACATCAAAAGTTAATATATCAGAAAAAAATTACCTCATTTGCATTAGCTCAAATATATTTGAACGTATGACATTTCTAACAAAGTAGTTTTATTCTAATAAATCCTTTTGCTCTGTTCTAAAACATTTTTTGTACCTACACTTAACACTTGAACAAGACATAAATTTACAGTTGTAAGGTGAATCAACTCAATTTAAGTACTAGTAACACATTACTGGTCTGAGATTACATTTAATGTCTTATGAAAGACATTTCAAATTAAGATGAACAATATTATATAAAAGTAATGCTGGATGATTAAACCAATTAATGTAATAAAGAAAAACAAAAAACTGAAAGTGTCTTTGTTTACTCCAACTATCCAAGCAAGCAAAATATTTCCATTATGATGTCTCATTAATATTTTTCATTAATTCAAGGTTGTTCAGCTTAATCAATTAATGCCATGACATATACAAATAATTAACCAAAATTAGTATTTCCAATTGTTATCATGTTTAATTATTCCAATAATCCAAGTATCATATTACAATAATCTGCTATTTGATATCAGTCATGACATATGCAAATAATTAACCAAAATTAGTGTTTCCAACTGTTACTTCAAAAATCGAAGTTTTGTATGACAATAATTCATTATTTGATATTAGTCATGACATACACAAATTAACCAAAATTTAGTATTTCCACCTGATACTATTTTAAATTATTCCAACAATCCAAGTTTCAGAAACAATAATCAGTCATTTGATGTCAGTCACAACATATGCAAATAATTAATCAAATTTAGTGTTTTCAGTTGCTACTATTCTTAATTACTGAAATTATCCAAGTCTCATGTGACAATAATCAGTTATTTAACTAATATAATTGATTAGCTCAATGATTAATCAGTTAGTAACTTTCACTAATCACCCAGCTCCATAGAGCACATGAAGATACACATATATCTCCTCCTTAAAAAATAAACAAGAATATTGTTCTTCAACCTTAAGTTCACAATTTAAAGATGGCTTCTTTAATACTGGTAGCAAATAACCTGGAGAAATATGAACTGCTTTTAACATTTTCCTTTCCAAGTAAATTAATATAACTTACTAATTTATATTTCAGCTATTTTAACTAACATCCAAAAACAGATGTAATTAAAATAATTCTTTTATCACAAATATTACAAAATATGTTTTAAGTTAGTTAATCTATAGACTCACACAAACATATTTATATATAATAAATACCAGAATTTACAGCTCGGAAATAATATTCACTATAACATGTTAACTGACAAAACTAAGCACACAAGTTAGGGCATTTGTTAAGTAACGTTTTTTGCTTGGCAGTCAATGAAAATTTTACCTTGAAATCTACCCATGACTTAGAAACTTCGTTTAATAATATATGAAATTATACGTGAAAAAACGAGATGACCGAAAAATTTACATATCAATTTATACGTTGGAAAATTGGTTTATAATAAAAAAAATTATCTGTTGGAAATGATTAATTCAGCTACAATAGATGAAATCTTTAAACATTTTCTGTGAAAAACCAATACATAACAAACCTTAGTAAGAAGGCATATAAATATGGTAATTTCATTTCTTTAATACAAACAATTTCACAATTAAAATAAATTTCAAACAGATATATCTATATTTTTAAATATCTTTCTCTGCATTTGTTTCAACTACTACTAATCACTCTAATGAGACGGTGAATGAAGTAATAGAATTAATTGGTCATTGTCTACAGAACCTCTGCAAAAAAATAGAATAACCCACAGATGCCAGAAAAATAACAAGATGCAGAAAATGATAGAAATGTGATGTGAAAAAAACTCAGATATTACTTAATATAATATAAGCGTAATAGAAGTTTAGTATGTATATGGTTCACAAAAAGAAAGGGATAACAAAAATAAGAATAGAAGTGCAATTTTTAAACTTAAATTTATATGTTAAGTAAGCTTTCTTCCTCTTAATCAAAGACAAGTTTGGCTTGAAATCTGCCTATGACTCAGAAACATTGCTCAATAGATCACCCTAGACATCAAAGTAATCTAAAGTCTCACATGATCATAATTATTTATAATAAGTACCAAAATTTACAACTCAGAAACAAAACTCACAATAACGACTAATTAGTCAGATCAAAAACAAGTTTGGCTTGAAATCTGCCTATGGCTTAGAAACTTAACTTAGCAATATATAAAATTATATGTAAAAAAAAAAACAACACATGACCGGGAAATTAACAACAGGAAGATAGCAAAATGCAGAAGATGTATGATGTGAAAAAAAACCTTTAAAGACACTGCTCAGTATATCACCTCAGAAAATAAAGCACTTATTTCCAACAAACACCACAGAATTTCAAACAGATATCTCTGTATTTTTAAGTAGCTTTACCTGCATGCAGTGATTAATGATACTGTAGAGAGATAACAGCACAAACTAAGAGGATTGAAAAACCTGTAACAAGGTTAAAATATTACAGTTTTCCAACAGTGACAAGAAATTACAATAAAATATGAACTGTCTCTCTCTCCAAAAAACTTGATACCTGATCAAAATTGAAAAAGGAGAAGTCAGAATAAGGAAGTATTTCTAAAACAATCCAAGTGAGCAATTCCATGAAAAATAACATTAATGATCTCCAAAACTCTTTCTGAAAAAGTGCCAAAAAATAACATACTCCCTATTACCCAAAAATATGAATTTAAGTGTCACTGTGTAAAAGAAAGAGCAAAAAAAAAATTAAGTCTCAACTTGCAAACACAAGAATGATAAGACGAGCATTAAAACTTGGAAGATAAAGAGGCCAGTTCATAATTGTCAGGTTAACAATGAGAAGATAAAAATAAAATCTGAAAGAGCCTATTGTTTGAAGCAAAAATCTTTTTAGTCTGTAAAGAAATATCCATACAGTCTTCCTAAAGATTAAAATATTCATACAGTCTTCCTGATGACTGAAATATCCATACAGTCTTCCTGAGGATTAAAATATCCATTCAGTCTTCCTGAGGATTGAAATATCCATACAGTCTTCATAAGGGTTAAATTATCCATATTGTCTTTCTGAGAATTGAAATAACTAAATTTTAACAGAAATAAAAGACAAGAATAACAAGAGACTGAAGCAGTTTCTCTTACTTGTGCTCTCAACAAAGTAAACCATAGCAAACATGCATGCAGTGAGTAATGCCCTTCACTTCAAAGATACCCGTACTAATATGTAAATTTGATGAACAGATGTGGCCATGGCATTATCCAACAAACTTTCTAATTTAAACAGGGAACAAAAAGGTACCTTATATAAAATGTGACATAAATTACAAGTCCACAACATTAATAGAATCGTAACACATCACTTAAAACCTCACTGGTTTGAAAGCAAGGGAAAAGAATTTTTCAGACATAGATTCCAAACACTGGATCTCTCAGGAAAAATCAACACACAATTTCTTTAACAAATATTATGATATAATAAAACTACCAACACTTTTATATCATAAAAATGAAAAATAACATGGATGTGTGGCATGAAACTTAAAAGACCAAGTCTGTCTACAAAGGAATATCAGACAAAAAATGGTTTTCAACATGAGCAGAGTTAAATGTGGAAGAGAATAAGCAAGATGAAGATTGCCTTGAATATACAAGAAGAGGAATATACTAATTATTTGGGCACTAGGAATATGAAATTTAACTGCCTGCATATAAAACAAACTACTTGTGTAATTCCTGCCAAAATCAATCAATAGATGAACTCTATAAAAGAAATTGCATATATCAAATGGTATACTGACAATAAAACCTCTGCTTGTACAAAAATCTGGAAAAAACCAAACAACCCACAGTCCACTGTAAATTTGAAGAAACAGGTGTAATGTCTAACAGAATGCAAGCATTAGAAAACAAACTTCCTAAATCAAACAAAAGAAAAGTAAAAATACAATATTATATCTGAATCAAAGTATTCAACCTAAAAAGAGAAACACCCATCAGAATGTATGTGCAAGACACAGTTTTGATGACTGAAGTTAAAAAAAATGAAGGCTAAAAGATGACAAGGAAGTGTTCTTAATAAAATCCAACCCTTGATAATTTCCTATTTGAGTATGAAATACAATAAAAGAGTAGAAAAACAAGTATTAAACAGTCTGTAAACAAGAAATTTAAAATACGTTATTTGATGTGACTGAAGAGAATCTTGCAAATTATATAAAAAACAGGAGTATCAGCAGAAAAACTAGATAAAGAATAAATTATTATTTAGAAATACAGACTGCAGAAATGCAATTTAAATACATTAAAAAATGTTTGACTATAAATTCAAAATCATCTTTAAGTATCAAATAAAATTATGAAAACAGGTGTACAACAGACCCACAAGATGAATTTGTCTCATTCAAAGTAAAGCCTGATTAATGTACAGTGTCACAGTTGACACAGACACAAGATGAAAAAAGAATGATAGAAGCTTAGAAAGACAATTAAAATGTTTGTGAAAGCTATTACAATACAGAAGAAAATTAAGTTAAAATAAATTTTAATATGGATATCAAAGCAGTCAGTTTTAAAAGAGGAATTCTAGAAAACTGCAAAATATCTGTTACTCAAAGAAACATAAGACATGTAAAATGGAAGATGCCAAAGTAAACAATTTATTAAGTAATTTGAAATTATAAAATAAATATTTAAATATTTCTCTCAAAATTTGATCTGTCTGTTAACTAGTGCAGATATTCAAGGAGATAATACAAAAAGGTTTCACATTAACAGCCTTATAAAAATTTATTTTGTGATCATTTTTACTTCATTATTTACATGTTTTGTGTTTTTATGTATATAATACATAAATTTTTTCAGGCATTTGAAAAGATCTCATTATTTAATTTCAATATCCTGAGCAATAATCTCAGAAAAAACAACTACATAATAGAATAACATTATTATGAAAAGTGAGTTTCAACAATATACATTGTGGGTATCCTCTATGAGACAAACTTAATACCATCATAAATCAAAATAATTATACATGTTCTAAGCAAAATAAACTTATCTATACCACACAATTAAAGCAGCAAAATAATTAATGTAATCAATCAACTTGAAGGAAAAAGTGTAAATATTCATGAAAATATCTAAACAATCTAGAAATCAAACTTCAATTTTAGAATAGAAAACATCTTAAGGATATCTACACAATTTCAATCTTAATCAACATTTTACTGAAATTAAAACTGCTGTGTAATCCACCATTAATAAGGATAATGGTTCACCAAAATAATTCTTTATTACTTTGCACATTTTAAAATAACAATACAAAAATGTCATTAAAGAGAGATTCTGGTCACAGAAACCTTCAATATGCCATGTTTATATAGAACCAAGACAACATTTAACTCAAAAGAACAAAACTAATTCCACAAATTCACAAAGTAAATATAATATAAACTTTGAAAAAATAACATTTAACCTTTATTTGGTTCACATATGTATGCTTATAGTTTTAACTTCATTCTATGTGCGAGTCAAATTTTGTAAGACATATAACTTTTCTCTAAGCTTTGAGTATTTTCCTACTTTAAGCTTTATTAGCTCCATGCTTTGTTATTCTAATAATTACTTGGCTCCAGGATGTTTACTGTGCTTTAGAATTACGTAGGTTTAAATTCATTTATATCTAATTTATATTATTATTTTCAGCAGCCTGAATGTGTTCTACCTCCATAAAGAATATCTACTTAGGCAAAAATCTTTTGAACATGCATTTCAACATGTATATATAATGCTAAGTCTGTACAAACATGTTCTAAATCTGAGCAAATTGAAACCATATGGCTCTGTAGTTGTAAATATTCTAAGTCTGCACATTCAGAAGAATTAAAACTACGTTGTTTTTAATTTTTTTCTTCTTTTAAAATAGTTTTCCAAGTTTTCAATTTGAGAACGTGTTTCAATATTTGGGTTTTGTCATTCTTGACATTCTCACACTTTGTATCAAAAAATAAAATCATTATGGCTATAAAACATTTGTAAAACTGTAGCA
Source organism: Carcinoscorpius rotundicauda (assembly GCA_011833715.1). Taxonomy (NCBI): domain Eukaryota; kingdom Metazoa; phylum Arthropoda; class Merostomata; order Xiphosura; family Limulidae; genus Carcinoscorpius; species Carcinoscorpius rotundicauda. The sequence continues at coordinate 60,027,815 of CM022395.1, forward strand.
TAAGCAGATTAAAGTAACAGAATTGGTATGCAACACTGATGATTAGCACAGTTTAAGTGGCGATATACATAATGGTATTTCAAGGGTAAAGCATGTAACATTTGCTGATACATATCAGTATGAATACTCTTTCTGGTTCTATAAAAATCTGTAGCTGCTGAGTGAAAAAAAGTACTGTTGTTTCAGTTGAGCAAGACATACACAAAGAAAAGCATCAGTTGTTGCACAGAGCAATAACTTAAAATTAGTTATGATTCACAGCAATTATGTCAAAAATTAATGAATATTTTAATAAAAGTACAAAACCAAAACTTTCAGTGGTCTCAACTAATAACCACTTCCACGAGATCAAATAGCCATGCCCATTTCTCGTATCCAATGTAATTTAATTTACGATAATAACCAGTTTCAACCGCATAAATTTTAATTATGTCTAACATTTCTGCAAGTTAGTTTACTTGTTCTTCAGAACATATTTCTTTTTATAATTCTTTTACCACCTTTTTTTCTTATAAACCTTCAGTTATAAAAATCATGGTAAAAAAAATCTACTAGTTTTGCTACAAGTTCATTATTCTTTTCTGGAATATCCTTCTTACTTAAACTCTCACATGTAGTACATACACATGCAAAAAAAACAAAAAACTGGAAGAAAGTTTTTCAGTGTATGATACTTCAGTAAAAGATAACATGGCATTTATTTTATCTTACTACTAGCTACCTTGCCAAAGATTATAAGCACAAAACATAAATTAGTTCCTTTACACTCTTCACAGAATGTGTGTTGATAAAGATTTTTCTTTTTACATGATTTTCATTCATAAGTAAATGCCAAAAAAAGTAAAAACAGCTGCTAGGATTTTAATCCATTATGTCTGAGAATGTGCTAATCTTAAAGATACTGGAATTATCTGTATTCTATAATACATTGTTTGATTCTGAAGACAAAAAATCATTTTTATATATTAATGTATAGGTCTTAATAATTTCTAAGTTACAGATAGTTCTATATTGTGAAGATATTTAAAAATAACTCCAAAGTTCAACAGAGGAAGTACATATACCAGCAGTATTAAAAAGTGGAGCATCTTCTTAAGTAATGCAGCAAATATATTCTATGCTCATCACACTGTTTATTATTTTCATTTGAAATGGGAAAACATAAATAAAGTAGTATTACTGTCAAAAGATAGTATTTTTTTGGTTTCATGAGTGTCCTATCCATATGGCTGCAAGCGTATAACTGTACATTCAAAGATAATGCTATTGTTTAAATAAACTTAAAAATGATGATTCCTTATGATATTCACTACAATAAGAGTGACAGGAAAAAACACATTTAACCATGTAATGTGTATTGTACAGTAGCTGTATACAAGACAAGCATGCTTTGTCAAATTTTAAAATATTAGACTTTTTCATTCTGGTAAAGTCAGAAGAGAATTGGATGGATCAACAATTAAGTACAATATTCAACTTGTGATCAAAAAGCTATGTAGGAAAGAAAATTCTCACCATTTTTTAAACACATGAGTAAATATATATACACTTTGGGACATTTTCCTGAACTTTAATAACTAAAAATGTTCAAGCTCTTCTATCAGTTTGTTTTTTCCCTTCTGTGACACACCTTTCTTTTGTTAAGTTCTGAAATTAATTCTTTTATCATCATTTACACTGTATAGTAATATTTCTTTTATTTACTTTTAGGTTCTTTCAACACTCATTATGCACACAATTTTGGTTTTGTTTTAAAATAAACAAAAACTTGAAAACAAATACAAAACTTGACAAAGTATTGTTTCACTTTAATTATTAATACAAATGTTACGAGTAGTTCCCTTAGATTTTCAAGCATTCGTTATAGGTAAATGACTTATACACATATAAGCATAAAGTGCTTCAGAAAAGAGATGTTCAAAGACATTCTTAATTGTTAAATCACTCCCGTAGGTTAGGGATATGGCTTTACAAACTTGTTAAAAAAAAAAAAGTGAGTTTGGTCTTTACTTCCTTTAAACTTATGACGCCTGTACTGCAAGATGTAGAAAGCATTCTTTCAAAAATATATCTATAATGCTAATAATCAGTTAATATTTTTGGGTACTTTAGTTGGCATAAATTTTACAATATTAACAATGAATGAAATACAGTATTTGTTGTAGTACCTGAAACTTGAAGCCCTCACTGCTAAGTTATGCTAATGTTTAAAATTCAACAAAACTCGAAATTCCCATGAATAAGTAAATGAACACTGGCAAATGCACAAACATATCACATCACCAAGCAAATATAGAAACTTGAAAGCATAAAATCTAAAACATGAAACTTCTGTAACAAAATCAATATAGTTATTCTTTGTTCAATTCAAAATTTGTCCTTGTCATGTTACATTCAAAGGTATGCAATGCAATATATAAGTAGAGAGTTTTAGACACACTTTGTGAGTTCTGGTATATTTGGGGAGAAAATACTTGCCATGTCTTTCTTTAGTCCACTTCTGAAATGTGGTGTCATCATTTGTATTCCACAACTGTTCACCACTTAACTCCACTGAAATCTTTTCATAAATCTTCAATAATAATGTTCCAATTGTATAAAATATATATGGAGTTCAAAGTGGAAGTGGAAATGTTCTGTAGTACAGACATGAGATTTGTTGAAAACAAGTCAAATTTTTCATATTTCAACAGACATCAGTCATGAAATTAGTAAAACAAAAATGCACAGGTCAAGTTGGACCACAAAGGCAGATTAGGATGTACTTCAGGTACGACCTGGAGTGATATGGATGGCTGTAGTCCTTACAGATCTGAAATGAAAAATATTTGTGAATATACAGATAAGGTACTTTCATTAAAATTATATTGATTTGTAAGGAGTCAATATTTTTTCTCCTTTCTTCATTACTAGACACTTATTACTGACTAGTTTTTATCTTATAGTTTGACTGCTAATCTTCTGACATCTTCCTAAGAAGGACTATTTTTTGTGTTGGTTGTGGCAGCAAAACATGACACATTTAAAGACATTCATTAGTTGATTCAAATTCTAATGGACAGATCCCCATCATGTGAATAATGCACTAAACTTCTAGCAAAAAGACCTGAAATTTAATTCCATCCACTACCAAAGCAGAAAATAGTCTTTTATCAAGATTTATCTGATAACAGCAGCAGATAAGCAGATTAAACACAGAATAAAAACAAGTTAGAAATCATTATCTAGTTATGAAAAAAAAGAAGATTAATAATCGGGCTTTGGTGATAGTAAAGGCTAATAACCATGACAAAGATAAAGGTGGAATGATACAAGATAAATTAAAATCCACATTTTGTAATTAAAAACTAACAGTAATTAGTACCAAAACTACTATTAATTCCACTTAAATAATTACAGATTCATAACTAAAGCAACTCCTTTTTATTTCCATGTCTGTTAAGGAATTTAAAGGTAATTCATCTCCTACTACTGAAACTTGTGACACAGTAATAACACAAACTGCATTGATAGTCTTGCTCTTATCTTCTTAATTAAAGTTTTCAGAAATAAGCTCTTTAACTTGTGAAGAATACAAAGGACAGTGAAAAAATGGTTTAATTATGAAAGAACATAAGTAAAATGAAGTATTAACTATAATAGTTAATAGTATTATTATAAATTGTCCTATCATCGAGCAAATTTCTTTTTAAATTATTTAGTGAAAACAATTCAAACCAACATAGCAATGAAAATTAGTTTATCTCTGATTTATTTTCTAAACCATTTCTACAACCATGTTCATTTGTAAGTTGTTCTCTTAATTGTATAAGCAATATTTCAACTGCAAGTCAAACATCCCAGCTTAATAACTACCTTTATGTAATCAAACAGATACCATATAACTGAATAACAGAAGAAACTGACTACTGATTCATTACTTTCAATCTGTACTAACTGAATACTATAGTATTTTCACGTAAAACAGATTTTTTGACAAGTATTAGAAAGGCAAATAACAGCAGGTTTGATCAAGAAATAACCAGATCATTCTTTAACAGATAAACTGACTAAGTTCCTCTAGGTGTGAAATAGAGTCTAGAAAAATATGAATAAATGAACAAAGTATTTCTCTTAACATTTCCTTTGTACTATGCTGTGTTTATCTCCACAGCTTCCTCTCCCTCAGGATTAAACCCCAAAAAACTCAAACATGTTCTTAAAATTAGTTCCTCAGAGTGTGAAATAGGTTATTTGAAAAATGTCAATAAATAAACAAAGTCTTAACATATAAACAAAAAACACAGTGTGCATACCTATGCAGACAACACGAGTCCTTTTGTACAATGCTGTATTTATCTCCACAGCTTCCTCTCTCAGGATTAAACCCCACAAAACTGAAACATGTTCTTAAAATTAGTTCCTCTGAGTGTGAAATTGGGAGTTTGGAAAAAAATGTGAATAAATGAACAAAGTCTTAACAAATAAACAAAAAACACAGTGTGCACACCTATGCAGACATGAGTCCTTTTGTACTATGCTGAATGTATCTCCACAGCTTCCTCTCTCAGGATTAAACCCCACAAAACTGAAATATCTTCTTAAAATTAGTCTTCTCTTGACAATCTCCTTATAAAAACTGGTCAAAGAAAGCATACCTAAATTATGGAGGTAAAAATGCTTTCCTAAACGAGTTAATACTGTTATCATGAGGCCTTTGTTCCCTCACAGTATTGGTCAGCTGTTAAATTCAGTTAATGTAATAAATGGACAGCAACAGATGTTACAGTGTCAATCCTTTTAACCCAGATACTATATATTACTGTAAAATCCTCTTGGGTAGAAGAGACATCACCTACTGCTGAAAACAAAGAAATGAAGAAACTAGACCAACGTAATCTTAATGACTTTCTGGACCAGGTGTTGTCATTATTACAACACTCAAAGTACCTAAAATTTTTTTTTAAAATTTCACTAAAGGAGTTAAAAAACATGATATCCTTGCATATCAAACTATGTGTGTTGATATCTGTATCCTCATACATAGATATTTTACAGTCTTTTAATAATTAATACAGCCAGCAGCTCCCACCTAACAAACAATTACAAAATTGAAGAAATACAGTTTAAAACAGTAAATATGATATCATTTTGGAATTCTGCCAGTAATGAAAGGTACAAAAATAAGTCAGTAAAGTTAAAACTTTCCTTACCTGAAAATGTATTTTCAATAGATACTCACCTTCTTGCACAGATTAGTCATTTCCTCTTGAAGTCTAGTTATTCTGCCTCACAGATTTGCATGCCACAAGCCTTGTGAAACCCCCCACCTAAAATTCACATGAATTTGAGCTACTGTGTGATGACATATCATGCAGTAAAACCCTCCACCAATAAGAACATGACAAACTTCCTTGTGCAAATACTTTCTCTATATTTATGCAAGAAAATCTTCATTTTTTTTGACAATATAATCACAAAAAGTACAGTAGAAAAGTGAGGAGGAAGGATGTAAACATGCACAAAAGCAGGTGTCTGTTGGAAATACATTATCAAGCAAGGAACTTGTTAACTTCAGAAACAAAGACTCGCCTTCGTGCACAAATTAGCTAGATACTATGTTGAAATGGTAGAGACTGTTGCATAAATTACCTGGATGAGCCTCCTTTCAAGTATGCTAAAAGAAAGCCCACAAAGTGCAATATCTAGTGGCAGGAGCACAACAAAGGAAGATTTCATTTTATGCCTACTGAAAGACAGGGATAGATGTTGTAAGGTTGGGTTTAATTAGTGCAGGATCATCTGAAATCTTACACACAAGGTGTCAGAAGACCAATCAGTGTAGTAACTTTGGAGCACATTCAGGCTGTACGGAAATTGACTTGACTTTCAGTCTCTATACTTCAATAACAGCTGTGGAAGAAGAATCCACACACAGCTCCTCAACCATCACACAATAAGGGCCCATGCCAGTCACAGCTAGCAATTGGGTTAATGAGCAATACATCACAGTTGTATATTAAGAAATATCAATACTTTTGCAAGCATAACTGATGGGATTATATCCTTGGAGGAAGCAAAGAAGGAGACAGGAGAACCACTGATGTCAAAGATTCCCATGTGTGATTCTGCTAATCTTGCATCACCATTAGAATGCAAAAGAGATAAGTGATTTCAGTAAAACCTTGGTCTGCAAAAGTGATAAAACTTCTCATTCAGTATGAGTAGAATAGTCTTACATCTTGGTGAATGAAAGATCTAGAGCTCACAGATAGAAGAGAGTTGGTCATGACTGAGAAATGATTGTAGGAAAACTATTGGATGAATATGACATTGGGTGAAAGTGAAAAATGATATCAAAGTATTTTCAAGCAATTCCAGACAAGTGGTTTCCCTCAGAAGAAGGGAAGACTCTTCTCATGAGTGGAGTAGGAGAAGCCTATAGTTATGGATTTGCAAATCTAGCCTACATAGTAAGAGAAGGTCCTGACCACGCAGTTGACACAATGTTAAATATAAGATCTCAAAACTGGAAGATACAATCTCAACAAATGAAGGAAATATTGGAAGGACTCTAAGTTTTGGATGGGAAGGAACATAGACGAATAAGATGTGTGGTATCTGAAGGAAGAGTAAAGTGAACTGGGTGAGGGCTAAAACAGGGAGGAGAAGAAAATTGGAGAAAGAGTCTGCAAGTAAAAACTAGAGTAATTAACCTGTTTGTGACCAAAGGTGTATAAAACACAACAGATGAGCTCTCACTAGATCTAATTTTACTTTGTAGTCACTGATAAGCCTGGTGAGACTGACAACAACCAGGTAGAATTCAGTTAAGTAAAAGGGGGAGGTCAAAATGTGGGAAACACAAGGCCTTGGACAAGAGATGTTTTGGAATTAATGGTTACAAATGCAAAATAAAATGTATAGTACTGTTGGTATTTATAACAAAATTTTAAATTACTTATCATCACAATTTACACTTCTCATCTTTCCACACTTACTTTTTGCAGTTATTTTATGTTAGCAGATGGTTAAGAAATTCGAAGAAACAAAATGAATAGTACAGTCTGTTGATTCCAGTACAGACAATATATAGTTTATTTAATAAATATTATGGTAATGTATTCAATAAATATTATTGTATCTAAAGAAACAGAAAATGTATAAGGTTCTTATTTTATATTCTAGCTTTCCAACATTGAAACCTTGAGATTAACTCATATGAAACTATAGACATTGTATTGTGGGCATCATAAAATGTAATCTGATCAAACTCGGAAGATAATGCACCAATGTGACCAAAATTGATATTTAGCTATGTTTTTATTTCGCAAATGTATAACACTAAAATTTCAATTAAAATCTACAATTTGATACCAAGTTTATTGATAATAAAGTAGTTCAATAAAATTTTGATTTGTAAATCAACAAATGTGATATGCCCTCTGACCCTTAGCTACAAGTATCAATAGGATTAAATGACTCTCACATAACAGTTTGCAAAAACACCTACACAGATGAGAAAAATACATTCATTAACTGTTTAGGTTAAACTTATCATTTAAATATCTGTTCATACATATATTGTATGACACTTCCTTAAATTTTATATCTAGGGAAAGATGATTCATATGAACATATATGACACAGAAAAGCAAGTAAGATAACAAAAGAAAAAGGTCAATCTTACTTCTCTCATCAAATAACTTTAACAAGATCACCATCCTAATTAAGATGCACACAATCATATTCACACATATCTACACGTATCCAATAAAAAAATTAACACATTCAGACTGAAAGCACACCAACATGAAAACTACTTTACAATTACTTGAAAAACCATAAAACAATTTACTTCAAAATAAGAAACTTTTATATGTAATTAAAATTATTACATTTTATTTTGAATTTAATGTAATCCAGCAAAGATTTTCAAAAACATTTGCTCATGAAAAAGCTTCCTTCCATTTCATTTTCCTTTTCAATCTGCTTGAGAAACATGAAAATGATCAAGCTCTTTACTAGTTATATGTAAAGTATTAAAATGTAAAGATAAATATATCGTACCTAAAAGGTACACTTAAATCCAAGTGTAATAAAAACTTGAATTTTTACAAATCTGGTGAATGGAATGGCCCAATTCAACTTGGTTTTAAAATGAACTAATTTTATTCACTTACCTTATGATCACATTGGTAATTATGTATAAAATTGATTGTACAACTTGATATTTTTATCAACCATCCAAAGGATGACCCAAATACACCATTGAGACTTCTGTGTTTCCATATACTGCAGAGATAGCTGGGTAGAGCTTCTTGTCAGGAAGTCCACGAAATGCAACACCAAGGAACTCATAATTACGTTCAAATGCAAGAGTATTGTCTTCACAGTCTAAAATAACTCGAATTCTTTCTCCTTTCTAATGCAATACAAAATGAAAAATCATAAGTATCATACGAACATAAACATGCTTATATGTAACATAATACTGAGGTGCACAATGTACAGGAATTCTTTAGTTTTGCAAGTATCAATGCACAAACTTCATTATTAATAAAAAAAATTTTAAAGAACACATAACTTCATTAAAGCAGAGGGACTTTCATTGTTAAATGACCCCAACAAATACAAGAAGTGTCATTTTTGTCCATGAAAGAAAACCTCATTCCTGATATAATGTTCAAATATATACAAAATTATAAAAAAAAATGTTAATTTAAAAAGGGGAACATGATGGGTAGCTTCAAGCAAAAACAAGCTGAAGCTTTGAATCTCTAAAATATTACAGCTTTAGACATGGAGCAAACAATAGGGATTTGTAGCTTGTGGAAATAATGTCAACACTACGTCTTAAACCTTATGCTTGTTTATGTTTTCAACTGCATTTTCTCTTTAAACCACCTAAAATGTTGCTGTATTTTTTAAGATCCCTATTTCTCCTTTTTAAATTAACTATTTTCATATACTGTTTGTTTTCTTTATGTCCAACATGGACATAAATCTGTATAAAACCAATACTATTTTAATTGAAATAGTTTAGTTTAAGGAAATACATGGTTGGTGTATGATGATCTTTCAAGAAACAATGACAGGTTTGACAGATAACAAAAAGACAAATTAATGAACTTGTACATGAAACTTTAAATTTTGTAATAGAAGGTGTTTGTTACTCTTAGAGCACACCAGTGTGTAGCAACTTAAGGTGACAACTACCAGGCATTATGTTATACATTTAATAGTTAAAAGAATTCTTATTGAGTTACAGTTTCATAAATAACAAACAACTTTTATTGTTGATGACTGTGATTTAATCACTATACTTATTTTGACTGATCCTGTACACAGAAATGCAAAGTACAGTTGAAGCAGGCCATTGGTTCAACCTATGAAGCAGTAGTGAGACCTTACTTGGAGTACTGTGTTCAGTTTTGATCATCTTATACAAAAACAAATATTCATATGTTGTGGAAAATTCAGAAAAGACCTATATGTGTCTGAATGATTCAAATTTTGGAGAAATGATAAGAACAGTCAAACCTTTAACCAAGATTCTGTGGAGAGTCCAGGGAAAAGAGGAGAGGGCATGATTGAGACTTTGAGGTTGCTAAAGGCTTGGAATTTATAAATCTACATTATGTTTTCATACAAACCCAATGCAGGCAGAAAGACAAGAGGACGCAAGTAGCAGCTTCTATCACTCTAGATGGTAACTACTTCCATATATTTATTACTAAATTGAAGAAATACAAATAACTGAAAATATATTTAGTTTTTCTAAGTAATGACTGATCTTTTTTTTATTATTATTACTATTATTATAGTAATTATGAAACAAAAGTGTTCAGACTTCCAGTCTCCTTCAACCAATACAAAATGAATCACTGAAGCTAGCTCAAAGTTCCCAAATACTTGTTAACCATTTTCTTAAATTCCAATAATTTTGCAGTTTTTATCAATTTAAATGCCAATTTATTTCACATATCCACCAGAAATACAAAACTGCCTTAATTGGATGTGTCTGACCTTTCCAATTCCTATATTTATGACCTGATCCCAAATTTGTAGAATTTACTTTTGATATATTGTTGAAAAACAAAATGAGCCCACCACACCAATGTACCATGATCTCATTGATGCACAAATCTTTTCCTGGACTGTAAATACAGGCCATTTCATTATTGAAGTGATCAAGAAGAGATTATATCTTATACAAGAGACCATTTTGGGGTTAGGCATTGTCTGCAAAATGCCAAAGAGGTAAGAGTATTTGAAAGAAATTGTGGCTCATAACACCCCTGTAAAATCTTGTACAAAATATCAGTATACGAATAGTATTCCAAGATAGTGCTAAATATAATGCTACAAGATAACTAATACCTTACATGCAGAATTGAAAATCTTATCCCACCACCAGCTACGAGTTTTTTCATAGCATGGTACTTCTCCACCAATGTGTTAAAAATGAACTTATAATTATTCATAAAAGGATAAAATTTATAAATAAAGTATATGCATACTTAACTTGGCAAATGGGATGGATGTATACTATAAGCTGGAAAAGAGCATGTTAAAGACTTAATTCACAACATTTTTTGCAATTTACAGAAACAACCCTTAACAACGAAGCCTATAACAAAGCTTACCACAAGGTCACTTTCATTTTTATCTAAATAAACTTTGCAGAATTTCCAAATTCCAATAATATACTGGATTATCTTATAAGAATTTATTTAAATATATTAATGGTGAGCAAAATGTTAAGATACAAGTTGGGCCTTTGAAGGATGATAAAAAAGGCTCATTTCTGATGATTATGAGATACTTTGATTACTAAATTCTTCTTTTTTCTTCAGATTCCTACTTAAATAACTGTGGTAAGTGTAGGACATCATAAAAATTGTCCAAGTACTCATATATCTATCATTATTTCATCAGTGGTAGGAAAGTTTTAAAAGCCTGATAAAAGTTTGTTTGCAAAATCAAGTAGAAACTTTAAAATTTTGTTGGAGAATCAACATTGCTTTGCCAGGGAAAAATCTTACCTTTTAACAATTTATGAAGAGATTAATGCTTATATGATTCACAGTAAGAGTCTGAAATTGGGTTGGATATTGAAAAAATATTTAACAATATACTACAGAGAAGACTTTTAAAAACATTATCAATATAAACATGGAGAATAGTGTGGCTGACAGGATAGAAAAGTTGTAAGATAGAAGAAAGCAGAGGTTTATTATAAATGGAGTTTAGACAAAATTACTTAATGTTACAATTGGAGTACCTCAGAACTCAATGTTGGATCCTTGATATTTTTCAATTTATGTTAAAAACTTGTATGAAAAAATAGCCAATAAATTATTTAAAGTTGCTTGTAATATTAAGGTATTGGGTTTCGCTGAAGGTGAAGATGCTGCTGTTTTACAAAATGATTTAGATTACTAGCAAGTTGGGTACATAAATAGCAGTTGACTTTAAATAATAATAGATGCAAAGTAATGCTTCTGGGTTATGATAATTTAAATTATAAATACAATTTTAATGGGAATAACATTAGAAGTGTTATGGAAAAAAATGGATCTTGGTATTCTGGTTGACCAGTCTCTCAATTCATCCAAGCAGTTTTCTGTTGCTAGTCAGATGGCAAATTGGATTTTAAGTTGTATCTACAAAAATACTGAATATACAAATAAAGCAAATATAATTTCATTGTATTGGTTAGGCTACATTTGTATTATCATGTTCAGTTTTGGCTCCTAGCCTCAGAAAGAACCATAAATTGTTGAAAAGAATTCAGAAGAAGGTTACTAGTATAATATCTATGAGAAAAAGGTTATAAGAGGTCAAGTTCTTTCTGTTTTTTAAGATGAGTTAAAATTAAACTGATTGTAGTTTTCAGTATTAAAGGAAACTGATAGTGCTGATACACCATCATTTCTTTTTTCATAATTAATGATTAAAATGGAATAATTGCAAGACACAATTATAAATAGTATAAGAATATGTGTCACCTTCAGTTAAGATAGTTTTATTTTTATAATAAATTATTGCATATGAAATGAGTGGATTCAGTAAATTTATGGGATAACACTCCATATTGATGAGAAAACCCACTTGTAGAGAAAAATATATTTTAAAAATGGCTAGTATGGGTAGAGAAAGCACTAGTAAGAGGAAGGTTAAAACATTGTTTGCTCCTCTACTAGTGCTTTCTCTACCTATACCAGCTGTTTTTAAATATCTAAATTTAAGGGAATTTAATGAAAGGTTTAATAAATACTTAAATAAAGGTTGACTATGAGTTGTTGTTTATTTAATGCTTTATTTAGTGGATAAGTAGTGTGGATGGACAAACAGGTTTTCTTGCTATCTTTAAAGTTAATGTTATAATTTATTACTTATCTTACACCTTAAATAGTCTTTATGAAATGCTACATTTCAAAAACTGATTTAAAATGCATGAAAAAAGTGCCCCTCACATGTTTTGCTACATGATGTTAATCCTTAACTTAAATTAATTCTTAAGTGTTCAGTCTATTCACTACAGTTATAATTTATAAAATGCACATAAGAAAATTGAAATGTTGAAACATGCAACTCACTTCATACTTTGGAGCATTATTCAGTTGTGGATAATTTCCTTGACTATCTCCATTGTGAAGTAAATGATTATCTACAAGATTCCACCCCCAGCTTTCTGAATTTGACCCCAACAATGCAACATAGCCGGTACATTGCACAGGAGCCTTTTTTGTTGCAATTCCTATAACAGCAACTGTTCCTAATGGCCCTTCCCACCAAACTTCCCAACAGTGACGACCTGTTCTAAACCCTATTTTCCCCTTGGCAGCATCAGTACTCTGAGCAACAGGATTTCTATGTAAAGTAAAGCCATTAGGTTTAATATATATATTTCTAGAGCACTCATTTGGATCCCAAGCATGAAAGAAAGCACGAAGTTTTGCTTTATACGTCGGAGCACTCGAAAGTATATCTGATTTCAGTGCTTCTTCTGCAAGTTTTCGTATACAGTGCATCCTCCACACGTCATTGTTTTCGTCAGTTAAAAGTTTATACCAATGTTTACACACCAATGAAGAACTTCTTAAATCAGTTAAATCTAAGAAACTAAATATTGTTTCCAATACACTGTGAGACAGATGAGCCCACTTGGCCGCAGCCATGATAACTCAAAAAACTCAATTCACATCTCGGGCAATCTCGCTTTATATGTTACCTGTATTTTGAGTTGCTCAATGATAATGTTAACATGATTACGAGGAATAGAGAGGGTTTACGTGAATGATAGGGCAATATTTAGTGAAATCAACGTTAGATGGCCTTGTGTAATCTTAAGTTTGTGACTGCGTTAAGTTTAGCAGTAGTTGTGTTTCGTAGATACTTCATTAAACAACGTAATATTAATATCGTGAAAGTATGGACAAATTTTTTTATACGTAACTTAATATTCACAAAATTTTGCTGGAGAAAGTTTCAAAGTGAACATGGAATGCCTTATCTTTAAAAGGATACACAAGATTGTGAGGGTAAAGCTAAGATTCCGTTATAAATATATCTATGTATTTATACAAGTTATAACCAAGGCCTAACTAACTTTAAAATGTAAAATAGATCTGAATGTGAAAAAACGATTTTTAAGCTATAGTTTAGATATGAGAGCAAAAGAATTTTATAATGTTGGTGCTTGTTTTGTGTGTAGAATTATTTATTACTATCAGTGAATGATATTGATAGTAATAGTGGAGCACTGGTATATATTGGATGTCTGAAGCAAACTAAACTGAGCATCATTATCACTAATCCTGTTATTTATAGTATCAGGAAAGTTTTTTTTCTTTAGATATTATAATTGATATCTAACGGGTAGAGTATACTTAGGACTAAAGTACACTGCAATGCATGCAGACAAGATTTACAATTAACGAAGTATGGAAACTTAAACTTTCACTGATATTTAAATAGTGAAAACAACAAAAAATTACACTTGGAAGATTTCATAGTCAAAAACTAGTAGATTTAGACTGCAATTTGAATTATGTATTTAATCATTAATAAAGAACAATTAATATTCATACCTGTAAATTGACCTTTTGAACCATTCAGATATCTGGTTGGTACACTATACCAAAAAAATTGCTTTACCTGGTAACCCAAAACATTGTGTGAAACTTGCAATATGGTGAGATATAATATAACCATAATAAAGTAAATTCAATTAATATTGGTAAATGAAGTAAAAACTGTCAACAATAAAATGTTAAAATACAAGTGTGAACTTCTACTTATTAAAGTAAAGGAAAGATTTTGTATTCAATTCATTGACAGATATGTTCCTCAGAATGGCTGGCATGAGTATTAACATGCTCGGCAATGGTCAGTTGCAAACTCTCTTTGTTAACCCAGAGATGACATAGGAAGGTCAAAACCTTGTTTTTTGCTTTAATAGTAAAAGTTTAACATTTTTATTTCAAGTGGGTTTCTCGTCATCAAGATATGTACCTGTTATGATATGAACAAAACTGTCATCAAGGTAGTATTGTCTGCATACTGTTCTTGACATGCTGTTAATTTAAATTAGGTAGATATGTGTGTGTGTGTATGTATGTATATATATATATATATATATATATGTATAGGTTTATAAAATATGTAATAGGACCACTTAGTTTATTTAATGGCCTCATTTTTTCAAATTTAGTGACCAAAAGTATTTATTAATGGTTTTAAAGTTGTTTTTGTGTTTTGAAATGGCAAATACTTCTGGAATATATGTAAAAAAAATTCAGCATAGAACTTAAAGAGAGCTATTGTTTGATGTATCACTGAATTTTATCGTTCAAGCATACACTCTGACACAACTTATGATTGTGTACCATAGTCTTACCAATTTTGTTATTGAGTATGAAAAATGATAGTGCCTAGAATACTATCATTTTCCTTGACACGCTAACATGTTGGCTCTCACATGACCCCACATACTCTTATTTTCTTTTTAAAGGACCACTTATTGGCTGGGACACAACAGCTACAAATACAATTCTTTTTTAAGTCCATGTATCTTTTAAAGTTTTTCTATGTTTCATTTACCTAACAGTTGTAGATAGTATAGAAACATAGACTTAGCAAATAACTTTATTTAGACATAAGTGGATCCAAAAAAATGATTTTTGCAACAATATAGTTATCTTAACACAGTGAATGTAAAAAAAGCATAAAAAAGAATTTTTAAAGTAAAATATTATGTAAATTTTCCAACATACTTTTTCCAAAAGAGATTAGAAAACATATGTTTGCCATGAAAATAAAAAATAATGAATAGGAAGAAAGCAGTACAAAGTGACACTTATCATTATTATAGGTTAATTTGAAGTTATATGACCTTATGTCTTTTATTAAAACAAGTAATGTATAGAGTAGGGCTACCTTCACATTCATCACATTATGTGTAAACTTTTTGTTCTTTCTATCTGTTTCTTTTGCTGTCATTATCTTTCTTATTTCACTGTAGCAGCCAGTGTATCTTTTATGAATTATTCTATCAGACTTTTCTCTTTCAGTATAAGTTTTTATAATGTGCCATGTATTGGCTCTTCCTGCTGTTGTATTTGGTGTTACTGCTGCTTGCATTTACAGTGATACAGTGATTCATATTTGAAACTTGTGTATTTGTAGTTGTTTCTTTTGTGAGCTTTATTGAACAATACCAAAGTATTTACCACTGCCATGTTTAGTAAAATCTCAAAAGCAATTTTATTATACCATCTAATACTCTTTTTAAGTAAAAAATAACTGGACATTTGATCAGATATGTCTAATCCTTGTTTTATGATATTGTAATTAAGAACTATTTCTGGGATTTTGACATCCACATCATTGATTCTCTGTTCAGTTTCCTTAAAACTCAGATTATCCTTTGTTAACAACATAGGGACATTACTTTTGCCCTTCCATTTTGCAGTCATAATTCTATCATCTTTCTTGTTAGTGACCTATAATTTCTTCTTTCTTTAGTTTGGCACTTATAATTTCCTTGGGGTTACCCTTTATGTTTGTTCATAATGCTCCCATAAGGTGGGTTTGATGCTTTAACAGCTCCTTTGCTAAATCAATTGATGTTTACAAATTACCTATGGTGATTGTTCTCCCTGCATCTAGATAGTAAGATCAAGGACTATTTGAGTTGCATGAGTGAATCCATTTAAGGGACACCCTCACTGTTGCTGTATGTCATCTTTTCCAGTAAAAACAGTTTTGATATAGGTGTAACTTTGGGGATTACATAATTTATACACTTTCAAACCATATTAACGAAACACTGGGAGACCTCAGCATAGCACCGTTGTTTCATCTACTGCAATGCATTCACCTGGAATATTAGCTTGTGTAAAAGTTTTTTTAAGAATCGCAACTAACCTTCCAATTTTTCCTGAATGATTTCTCCCAGTTGTTTGATTATTTGCAAAATGACAAAACATAAGAGTGCTTGAAACCTATTCCTTAACATTATTTGTGGTTTGTAAAAATTCCTGCAGAAGAGACCTTTCTGCCAGTGGTAGGCAATCTTTGGACATCTCACAAGTCCCATGTGCACAAGAATTCCCCAAAAAACTTTATTTCATCACATTTAGGGTTTTTCCACATGCTTACCTTTGTGTTACCAGCTACCTTAGTTTGGTGATAATTTTAGAATTGTTTGTTGAACTATAATATTATAAATTTTATCATTTACCATAAGCTCAATTTCATCAAAAGGTATAACTATAGCATTTTTAGATGATCCAGAACTTGGAGCAATAAGTGAAAGTTTTCAGGATGGGAATTGTTCACTGAGTACCATCCATAAGATGGAGTGTGCTGCTGGGTAATGCCACTAGTTTCAGCTTAAGTTTCAGACTGTGTTTTCCAAATCTTCAGTTGTCAGGGCTTTTTCATTTTCTGAGTTGAAGTTTCATTGCTAGAAGGTTCATAATTTGAATCTTCATAATCTTTATTTTTAATATCTGAATTTTCCTCAATTTTCAAAGAATGTAATCTTGATCTTCTTTTTCAGAAGCATAAAAAATATTTACTGGCACATCAGATTGATTGAAACTTATATTTCAACACATAAAAAAATATTTAAAAAGTCTGAAAAAAGAGAAAAAATATTATACATAGATTCACATGCCAAAAAATTTTATGCATTTGAAATTGTAGTACAACCCATGGGTTAGTCATGTGGGACAGGTAGACAGTGACCCGTGAAGGGGAGGAGAAGTTGAGGAGTCCAACCATAACACACCACTTTGGCCTTGAATTCCTGTAAACGGGTAGCCTTGGTATGACCCCTTCGGGTCAATCAACTGGTCCACTCGGGCTAGGGTCAACCAAGTACCAGTGTTGGATGTTCTCAACAGGTGTTGTGGACATTGTATTTGAAGCTAGTGTTTGGGTATTGTGCTCATGAAACCCTGGCATTGCTGCAGTGTCCTTGTTTGACATTGTAGTATGTCCCCTCATAGGGCTCCATGATGGGTGGGGTCAGTGAGCACCAAAATTTCCCTCTTTATTATGGATACTTCAATTCAAAGTCTTAATAAAAGTGAAAAACAGTCTATAAGTAACAGACCACATCTTGAAGATTCTGAGCAACATCTTGTATCAATGTTCTTTGACACTTAGAAGGCTTATGATACAACATAGAGGTATGACATTTTGCAATACCTCCATATATATGAGTTACATGGCCATTTGCCCATTTTTATTTAAAAATCCTTAATGGACAGGAAATTCCAAGTTCATGTGGGTTCAACACTTTCCTGTTCTTTTCTACAGGAACTTGGAGTTCCTCAGGGCTGTGTTTTGAATGTCACACTTTTCAATATAAAGATTAATGCCATCACTCAACAACTCGCTCTTACTGTTGCAAACGGGCTGTATGTCTACGACTTGCACATCTCTTGTCGTCAGTCGTTGAACAAGAGGTATATTGAGTGGCAGCTAGAGATTGTCCTCAGTCATTCACTGAAGTGGACTACAGCAAATGGCTTTAACTTATCTCTCTCTAAAACCATTAAACCATTAGCATGCACTTTTGCTGCTAACAGGGTATTCACCCTGATCCTGAACTCCATATTGGTGAAGTTGTGCTACCTGTGGTCCCTGAGACAAAGTTCTTGGGGCTTATCTTTGACCATAAGCTCACCTTTATACCACACATCAAGCATTTACTGGTCAAATGTACAATAGCACTGAACATCCTCCTTGTCTTTTCCACAACTTGGGAAGCAGATCGATGTTCTATGCTAAAGATATATCATGCTGTTATTCAGTCAAAACTCGACTATGGATCACTGGCCTATTACTCTGCCAGGACCTCAGCCTTAAAGATGCTAGACCCCATTCATCTTCAAGGACTTGGCTCTGCACTTTTCCAGTTCAGACATTAGACCTTTTTTTAATGTGAGTCTTTTAAGAATCAAAGTCCATCTAGTTCAATTTAAAATTAAAAAAATGTCCATAACATCAAATAACTTGAAGCTGGGACTCTAAAGGCCAACTTTATGTGACTAATGCTGGTGTTTGAAGTACTTGTTAATCATTCTGGCGAGTTATAATTAAAATTTTGCTACAAGTCTTTCAAAACTTTTATTACTTTACTTTCTGAAAATGGCCATAATGTTAAAGAACTCAGAACCAGGATTGGAAAGGCTAAAGTGACTGATGGTGGTTTTTGAACTTACCTGTTAGTCTTGCTGTTGATAATTACAATTATGCTACCGAAAGTCCTTTGCAACTTGTATTACTGTAGTTTTTCTCTTACCACTGTAGACTAGATGTAAACATTGGTTTTAATGCTATTTATGTTTTTTTCTAAATTTTGTTTTGTTTTACCTTAATTTCCTTTTTCAAATTTTACTTAATTTAATTTTAACTTTTTACCAGATGTTTGGTGCAGATAGCCATAAAACAACAAACCAACCAATATAGTGTGTATATCTTCACAAATTTTGGCAGTAATTCAGTTAATGCTACAAGTATTTAACATACAAAAAGTCGTATTTTTTCAGTAAAGTATTTTTAATAACTAAAATAAACATTTGTCCATGAATATACTATTTGCTTTGAACAGTTTATGTGCAAGCTAATTTTCATACGTAGATTATAAGTACTTTTCCTTCTCTCAAAATTCGTTTTTGTAATTTTAAGACTTTCCAAATACATTACAAACTTTTTTCAGTAAAATGTGATAGCTTACATGTTATTTTCTCAAACTTAAGTCAAAGTGAGATCATTCAATTTGACAAACCTTGTAACCACGAAAAATAAATAAGTCTAAAATACCCCTTTACTTTTCTATAATGACTTCATATTGTAATATTAATCTAAATTTGTTTGTCCTAAGTAACTCTAAAGTTGTAACATTATGCATCTATCTGTAATTAAATTTTGATGTTTTATTACCATTTTTATTGCCCTTTGAACTATGATCAATTACTGTCAATGGTACTATAAGTTGTAAATCGCTTGAGAAACCTGTAGCTCACATTGCACTATTAAATTATACTACCCATGAGATACTATGGTTAGTACCAGCAGCTTGCATACATACCTCATGAAACATGAAAGATTTTCAATGCAAGACATTGAAACTTTGTTTCATGCATAGCACCTTTTAACTTATTGTCTCCATTCACTACTGATAAAATTTTGCTTCATGGTTTCCAAATTGGCTTTCTTAAACCTTGAAACAAACATTTCATTTCCTTTTTTCATCAAAACATGTAAAATATCAAATGAATTTTGCAATGGTCACTCTTCTTCATAAATTTCAATTCTTGCAACCAAATCCTCATTAATCATTCACAATAAATTTAAAATTGCACCTTTTTTGGCTAGTTCCTTGACTATTTTATATATAAACTATCCTGAATCTTTGAAACCTATCATCCTCACTTGTGGGCTCTGTAAAATTCTTTGTTTTATACAGTTTTCCATTGACATCAGCTGTATGATCAGGTGACCTATAACAAATGCCATTAAAAAAACACTTCTACACTTCAGTCATAATATACAGACATAAAAGGACCATTTAATCCCTTAACTGCCTTGCATTTATAAGCCCTTGAGAAAAATAAAAATTTAAACCAATCATTTATATTTTCAGAAAATTATTACTCCATTTCTAAACTCCTGTTTTGATGGCAACTCATTCTATAAGCCAGTTGTTGTGTTATAAAAAATAAAATTATCTTAACTAGGACCTAGGCTGTTTTTTCTTCAAAACTCTGACTTGTGTTATCTCATTCTATTGTTTTCATACAATAAAACAAAACATTATTGCCCTTTATCCTATCAATCCTTGGTGATAAGTGTGTATATTTCAGTCATATTGCCTCTTGTACTTCTCAAGAGAGACACAAGTAAACCTTAAACTAGAATCATTTTTGTAACTCTATTCTGAATTGTTTCTGATAAGTGAGTATTCTTTCTCCAAATAAGGAAAACAAAACTTCACA
Organism: Carcinoscorpius rotundicauda; assembly: GCA_011833715.1. Classification (NCBI taxonomy): domain Eukaryota; kingdom Metazoa; phylum Arthropoda; class Merostomata; order Xiphosura; family Limulidae; genus Carcinoscorpius; species Carcinoscorpius rotundicauda. The sequence goes on from CM022395.1 coordinate 60,048,316, forward strand.
GAATTCATGTCAGGTTCAGCTAATGATGGCTGTAGAGAAAGTTACATCTTGTGACTTTTAATCAACATATTTATAAATACATCCTAAAATTGTAATTAGTATTACTGTTTGTAACAAAACACTGCCTCAAAGAATTATGCCTTATCCACCACGTGGCTGAGATCATATTATTCAATTTTGCTATTGAGTGTATTTCATTCTACAGTAATCATAATATCCAAATTGTGATAACCTAAATGCATTACTTTGCACTTATCATATATATAATTACATTTGTACACAAATTGCCTGAAATATTATTTACATAATAATGTAGTAGTTGAAAGTTAAGATATCATCACCTGATTATTTTAAGCAGCTAATCAGGAAGTGGATAACTTTCATATCATTACATCCATATTTTAAGTGAGAGTAAATTTGTCATTAAACATCAAATTATGAACAATGTTAAATTACAAGTTTACTCCTCATATGTGTATTTCACTTTTACTGTATAATCATTTACAAGTTGAATTGTAAATAATATATTGTATTTGTTTTATTAGTTCATGAGTAATTTTTTTGTATTATTTTAGTACTGTACAGTGTCATCATGTTGATAATAATTACATCAAATGACCAAGTCTTTTTTATGTCTTACAAGTGATTTTTTTTGTGATACTGATGCAAGTTATTTTTTAATGCTTTATTTAATATTTATACTATGAGCTTATTGGTTTTGACAAAATAAAGTGTAAAACTTTACTGGAATATGCACAAGCCTTTAGCCAGGATTCATTTGTTGGTGGGTTGATTAATAATTGGGAAAGATATTGCTTTAGCCCATCATAAAGCAACTCATCTAAAGTGTAACTGCTCTTAATTGAATTTCTTAAAAGTGATGTACATCTGTGTTGTACTTACATAACTTCAAAAGAGCTGCAACCACTAAAGAACTATGAAAATGACAATATTTTATTTTTGGAGGTTGGACGAGTTTGTATTCAGTGTCAAAAAGTAAATTTGATAAACTTTTTTTCAGGCTTATGTACTACATAAAGTTTTGCATGTGCTGCATGGTAATCTTCATTGCTGTATGTATTTATTCATGCCAGCAGATTACGTTAAAGCTAAATGAAACTAGTTAACCTACATTAGTTTAAAACTTGTACTGGTGTTTCATTGTATGGTGAGTTAGTGTGCACACATGCATCGGTACTAACATGTTACACAACTCTTTGCAAAGACTGTAACTAGTAATTGTTATACATGAATGGATCCTCTGACATTTTATTTTTTACTTAAATAGGTAAGTGAAGTTGGAATTCCAGGTGTATGAAAAGCAAAATTAGCTATTAAATGTAGAAGTCTGTATGTATAGGTTAACTGGCATTTCTGGTATTCACAAACAGTGATCTGTAAAAGTTAGTTATGATACAGTATATCTTGCTTGTACTGTAGAGTTTGTAACTCAAGAAAAAATTTTTTAACATGTTTGTATGATCTGAATGTTTTATAATCAATTTTATTTTATTTTTTTACATATTCAGTTTGTCTTTAGCTATTGTTTGGTCGTACCATGGATAACAACTATCAATGAAATTTTGACAAAAAGTAAATCTAAACATTTTTACCTAAAAGTGTTAAATATCAATTGTAAACAAAACATCATCACCTTTGTATGATTTGTATATAGATGTGCACACAGGGATTGCCAAATAAGTTTGGCAGGTTGTAGACTGGAAAATAGTTTAGCCCACTCAATCCTCCCCCTCCTTGACTTAAGAAAATGTGTGATCCAGATTTTAGTTTTGTGTAATTTGAACATTTTAGACAATCAAAATTGGAAGCCTTAAGTCTTTTGTACAATTATGTCGATTTGCATGACTTTTATATTTCAATATTTATTGAATATTTGAATACTTAATAAATATTTTGTTATACTTAATTACATAAATATCACAGATTATGAAAAATAATGTTATGAAGTTTAAGACAGTTAGATTAAACATTTGTTTTCATGGTATAATTTCTGTAGTTATTCTAGAACAAATAAAGCATAATTTATATCCATATCCTACTTTTCTTCTGGTAGTTACTAAGGCAGTTAAATTGATAGACTCCCTATAGTTGGGATAGAGAAAATAACAAATGAAATACAGTCTTACTGAAAATAAATGTTTGAAATTTATTTAGGAGGTTTAAGAGATTACATAAATGGTATTTGAGAATTTTGGGATAAAGAATAGTTTTTAATCATGATGTGAAAATCACTTGCACTCAAACTAGTAACAAAATAATTTTTAATTTCACTAACAAATCTTTAGTAAAAGTACTTCATTAAAAATTTTGAACATTGAAAATTTTTTGTGCAAAAAAACTTGGAATCATTATTAAAAGCCTACCAGATTTTGTGAAGATGCACAAATTGCAAAACATTATAGTATAAATACTTAATAAGTGCAAATGTATACACAAACTTCAGTATTTTAAACTGAGCCAACTGCAAAACAACTAATAGTTTCAATAAAGTTTTTATTGTTACTTCATAATTCTGTATACATATACAAGATATTTTCATTTATAGAACTATGATATAAAATTGAAATCTACTTCCATATACAACATATAAACTTGTATAACTGTCATATACTTCAAGAGTAAGAGTACTGTTTAAAAAAAAAAAAGGATGACTATATATAACAAGAAACATCTGTGATGATAGTACAAGCACTTGTACATTGTATTTGCTTGAACATTCTGTAAGTACAGCAATGAGAATGGTTTTTGAGTAAAAATACTATCTTATTGATAAGGAGAGGTTTTTGTTACTATTTTCCATTCAATACAGATTAGAAATAAAGTAGGTATTGTATTTTGAGTCACAACTACATGAAGCCTCTGAAAGATAAATGCTAAATAAGTTTTATGTGCATCATTTGTGTATTTAACATGAAATATGTTACTAAAATGTTCAGTTTGCATGTATGGATAATTAGACATGATTGATTCATGAGTTGGCCAGAGTAAAATGTAAAAATGGGCAAATTTGCACATTTTTATTTACATAAGGTCTGAATAAAGCAACACATAAATCAGGATTTACATGTATTTATACTGAAGTTATACAAAAATGTTTAAAAGTGAGTAGTTTTTCAAGATTTGCAACTGTAATGTAAATCACTTTCATGTATCAGCCCCCAAATATAGTCTCCTATCATGTTTTTGTTATATGATCCCTGGTTAAAAAAGAAAAGTTTTTAGAGAAAAATAGGTTATTTCCATAGTTAAATTTTACTTACATTTCAGTTTTCTATTTTAGTTAATTGTGTTATTTATATTTTAAAATGTGCATTAGAAAAGTTTAATATTTTTTTAAAAATACAACCCATATTTTACCTCAATTCAATGCTCAGTGTCCATGTATGGTTTATTAAATGTGAGTGATTCATGAGTTGACCAGAGTAAAATGTGGAGTGAAAACAAAAATTTTAGTTTCAGTTTAAAGTTTTTTCATTACTAATTCTTGACTTGTAAATATAATGCCTATTTACTTGTGTCATAAGTGTCATGATATACTGCCAAAGGTAAAGTATCTTTGCTGATGATACTCAATATCACTTGAGGATGCCCAATTTTACAATAAATAATAATATTAAAAGTCAGGAAAGGAGAATGAAATATTTGCAAGAAACTGTATGAAAATGTAAAAACTTTTAATTAATAATTTAACCAAAAGATCTTTGAAGATGACTGAAAGAATACAAGTTGTGTACATTTTTTCAGTTTCTTGATTTTTAACATTATGTTGCAATATTACTTAATGATAATATTCAAATAAGTACAATATAAAAATAACAAACCTTTAGATCAAATAGTCTCATTCTTTGTGTGTATAAAATACTTGTAATCTTTAACAAAATCTTACCATTTCTAGTAAAAAGGAATTAAGAAAGCTCAAAGTTATGTACAGTAGAAACTAAATATTATAAAATCAGTATAAATTGAGGAAAGTAAATATAACAATCTTAGTGTTGGAAAAATGAAATATTAAAAATTATTTTCTGTATGGTCTTTGGGGAGAGTTGGAGGAAATTATGTTCAAAGTGAAGATGGTGCTGAAGGTGTGTGAAATTATGTGATTGGATGTGTTGTATGTAATTCATAATTTGATAATGGTGGCATGGAATGCCATTGAAATGTCTTTTTAGGACTCTGCTTTTTTTATAATAAATTTATTGTGAAACAGTTTAACATTGTTTGTTCATTTTTCATATTTCACTTGTGCAAAAGTTCCATTAATTTATTTGAAACTTCAGTTAGTCTTCACCAACACCAACCATGAATTACCCCATGGATATGTAAATGGTAAAAGAATAAGGTCAACTCAGTTACAAGTTTATGATTATTATCCATTGTAAGACTGTATAGCACTATTCAGTTTAAATGCTTTTATTCAAACCTGAATTCACACAACTGATGGAAATTCAGCATTTAGTTATAGATAAAAGTTATTATTGGAAAGAGCTGGTGGCCTTTTTATTGAGTTTTATGTGTTTTGTGTATTCATCCCGACCTTGTTTCTGTTCAGCATTAACATACCTATCATACTTAACTTTTGCAAAAAAGAAAATTTTAGTACTTTTTACTTCCCTCTTTTTTACAAACAGTTTTAAAAAGTGGGTTGATAAGTGAGCAATGTTTTAATTTTACAATTAACTGGTTATATATATTATTAATATCATACCAGTTCAGTCATTGCACTTATAAAATGACCTTGTATATTGATATTATACCATACTGCTGGCTATAGTAAATTATTAATTATCACTGATACTTATTTTGACTTCTTGGGACTTAATGGTAAACAGACTATCCTTATCTCACATTTATTGTGTTTAGTATTTAATGTATAGCTGTATGTGTATGTTACAATACTGTTTATAAAGTATTTGTATTTATAATAATTACAGTGTAGTGTATGTGAACATAAAGTGAACACTTTTACAACAAGAAAGAAACTAAATGTTTTGTGAACAGTGGTTCACATTCATTGCATTATAACAAAAAATAGTATTTCTATATTTTTGGAACAAGACATGAGTTCAGTATTTGATATTTCTTTATTCATGTATCTGCCAAACTTTGTTTGTATGTAGTTTTGATTATACAGTTCTATAAATTTTGTTTCAGTTTAGTTGGAATTGACTGAAAGGGAAATGTAAATTCATCAGTAATGTAAGAGATTAAAAAAATAATTAAATAAAGGAAATAAAAACTAGTTAGAACTTTGAAGGTTAAGTCAGTGTCTCAAAAATGCAAAATTTGTTTTGCCCTTCAGCATTTGAAATGATTAGATAAATGTTTCAAAAAATAAATAGCAGTAGAACTTTAAATCCTAAAGTCTTTATGGTTGTAACTTTATTTTGTCTACTCCCATGTTTAATGAGTGTGTTTTACTCTGAAACTGTCTAAAACATCTGTAGTTTAATGGAAGTTTTATTTCCATATATTGGTGTCTGTGCTACAGATTTGTGTACTGAATTATATTTGATACTTCTTTGATTTCAGAGAGCTTCAAGCCGAAAGGCTCACGAAGAGTCTAGAACAGTGTATGTTGGCCACAGACATCCACCAGGGAAAGAAGATGAATTAGATGGAAAGTTTCCAGACAACACTGTAGTTTCTTCTAAGGTAATAATTTACACTTGAACTTGTAATATGTGTTAAAACAATGATTATTCAAAATGTATTAAATGTTTTTGTGTGTGAATAAACAGTTCAGAAATCAAGCCTAAAACAATTCATTTTTTTTTATTTTTACAATGATCCTGAGAAAGTTTGACCAGAACTTTTAGTTGGAAATTTCAAGGAGAGCAATCTTTAAGAAGAAGCACATTGAACTTAGAAGTAAATAACTGATGTACTTCTGCTAGTCTGAATTCAGTAAATGTTATTAAATATTGCTGCTGTAATTTACATTTTTGTGATTACAATGTAACAAGGTTTTAAGTCAAATTAACATGCTGAAATTAGAAAAATAAGTATCTTGTTTTGTGGAAGTTTTACTTTTTCCCTATGTTTAAACAGTTTACTTCACTCATTTCAAGTGATATGCTTGATTGGTGGATGCTCCTGTCTTGATACAAACTCATTGGTCAGCTTCTTTTGTTTAGTACAAATTCACTCTGCTTATGTGTACATTAAGATTTAGTGCATTGCTACCATTTTTCCATTATAACTAGAGGGGTAGTCTTTATTACATAAAACATATTGCTGGCTAAATCAGTTGCAGTAGAATCTATGTTCTTTACTCTTAAGAAACAACAGCTATCTATCTGTTGGTAGATTGTTTAAAAGGTTATTCTCACTGAGATAGTCTTCTTGATGATAACTTTTATTCTTCTATGTATGTTTCACCATTACACTTTTTGTAGATGTTACACAATTCAGTTGGATACCACTAAAATTAGTAGAAATAGTAAGTTACTGTTCATATAGGGCTGTGAATGTATTTTAAAATGAGTCACTCACCACTTTATGTTAAAATTTTATTTTGCTTTTTTACAAGTATTAACATAATATAATTCAAGGAGTGGTACTTTGGCTTTGCCATTTTTGTTAGTCCAGTTTTATTTACTTGACATCTTCTAATGCAGTATTGTACAATTTAGTATCATACATATACTTTTAAGGAATTGATGGATTAATTCATTTTCTCTTTTCAGTTGTTAAACACTTTGCACTCTCTAAATGTGGTTGTAATTTGGTTTAGGAAACTTTACAGCATATCATGGAACAGGTTTAAGATAACATTTTTGCCACTTTTATGTATCTTCTATAAGTTTCATTTTAACACCTGATATGGTTTTCTACCAAAATATTATGTGAAAGATTTGTTGGAAGTATCACTGAGATCAGCTGAACACACTGCATGGTGTGTGTAGAAGTTCTAGAAAATGTACACTTTCCAAGTATTTTTATTTACAGGTACACATATATACCATAAAGTAAACTGTTATGAAATTTTCCTTGATTAAGCTAAAACATTTTTAACCCAAAATTATATTTGTATGTGGTCTCAGAAGAAACATCCACTGATTATGTGAAAGATATAGATTGTCGTAATATCTTAATAAAATTTTTCAATTTATGCAGTAAATAATATATTTTTCAGTAGACTGCTACTTCTACATGAGTACTTTCATACCCTGGAACCTACAAAGCTACAAGAAATTTTGTAGAAGCCATCACATAGACTTAGAAAATTTGATACAAAAACTGTATATGGAATATATGATATACCATCAGAACAGTCTGACAGGTTGTCAGTTATAATTCAAGAAATAATGGAATTTTTTAACGCATATTTATGGATAAGTGTTATTGTGATTGAAAATGTGTATATGCATGCAGAGTATCACGAGTTGCTGTTTTAAGTCAGGGTGTAAAGTCATAGGTATTTGGTAGAACTGAGCAGTTAGTGGAACAAACTCAATTGATAAATTTCAAGTAATTGAATGACACTAATCATTCTGTTTTCAGCTTGTTTTGTGTATTTTTAAATACATTTTTAAAATTTCCATCATTTAAACAATAGATGTCTTTAAGATTAAGTTTCTTCTTTAATCCTTAATTGTTTTGCATGAAAACATTTAATATACACAGTGTGTAACAAACTGAAAATACGATTGCTGTTCTGTTGGTTTTCCTTCCATATTTTCACAAGATTACTTAAACCAGTGAATTTATGTTGATTAAAATAAATATCACTTCATGACATTCATTATAAATAAGAAAAACACTAGACATAAAATTCTCATGTTTGTATTGTACATTACATTTGTATGTCTTTCAAAATTTCACCAATATTATCAATGTAGTCGCAGGGCCAGTCAGTCAGCCAAGTTGAGAAAACAAGTGCAAAATTTTTATGGAATACTGAGATGTTTATTATTTGTATTTGTTAAAATTAACTTTCATTAGATTTTCAATCCATAGCCTGCTATAAGGATACATTTATTTTGGGGTTTTGTTGGATCCAAGGGGATCAACAGTGTACACTTTCAGTTTTCTTTTAGTTGACTTGAATATAGGAGTATAATAAAACTGGAACAATGCAATTTTCTAATACCTTGATTTGTCAACAAATAATACATATTTTTATAGTGTTTTCATTCCATCCTAACTCTAACAAAACTCATTATACACTTGGTTTTTAGAATTTCAATCCAGATTTTACTATAATGGGAATTGTTTTTGCTGGAATTCATACTGATTAGGGTTAAAATGATTGATAAGGTGAAAAAGTTGAAGTGTAAAAAATTGGTGTTATCCAATGATTTTTTAGTTACTGATATTTCACAATATTTTCTTAGTTTTATCATCAGTGTGAAAAGTCTTAAAATAATTTACAACTTTGTGTGCAAAAAGTATAACCTTTTAAGTAAACAGTTGGTAAGGATAGATGTTTTGGAAGAACACATTAAAATAATTGAAATGTTTACAATTTACAAGCTAGAAGAAAGTATAGAAACAAAGGTATTCTGAGAAATCAATAAATCAAACAACTTAAAGCATGTGACAATAGCGTGACTTTTCAGTGCAACCTGTCTAGCCATAGCTAGTCATTATTAAATAGGAACCATGTTTGTATAAATAGATTAATGACTCAATGGTGTTACATATTCTTATTAGTTCAGGTCTAATAATTTTGGACAGAGTTAAGTATTTTTTCAGCCAGTAAAGACTTGTGAATATTAATTTACTCTAACCTTTTAAATAAAGTAGTCATACCCTAAGCAGTACTGGTTATGCTTGTTGCAACTAAAATCATCTGGGATTTTCAGAATTGCAAGAAAACACATTTTTCTCATGAAGTTTTGTTTGCTACACAATTCCATCACCAGAATGCAATTTTCAGAATTTAATATTTTGCAACCAATTTAGTAAAGTTAAAATATTATCTTGTTCAGAGTTCTTAATAATTAATATATCATATCACATTTTAATAAAATACTACCTTTCATGTACCTTCTAGATTTTGTTTTGTTGATTGAATGCAGATAAGTGTTTTTTTTAAATCAAGTTCATTTTTATTATTTATTGTTGCAATGATGTGAGAAATCTCTTTATAGCAATGCAATAATTCCACAGTGTGAAATGGTATTTGCTTGGTACAAAAACTACACTAGACCATTTGTTATAAACTTTCAAGAGAAATTTATAACCTTGCTACTGGATACATGAATATCTAATGGATTCTAAATCATTTAAACTTAACCATGTGCAGAACGTTAAGAGATCTTCTGCACCACTTAACCATAGTATGTCACACTAATTGTATAAAAGCAGTGAAATAATTATATGCAAAAAAATAAATTGAAATATGTTAAAAAAAGAAAACAAATTTAGAAAAATCTTTGAGACAAATGTTGTGAACAGTTAGTCATTGATCATTCTTATTGTGTAACTGTTGTCTGTTGTCATAATATATAATTACCAGGTGTTGAATTATAACATTTTGCACAGAGAATAAAGTGTGGAATAAAGACATTTTTATAAAAAGTTTTTTTGGATATGTAGAGTTACATAATAAGGCCAAAACATACATACTTCTTATATGATACCTTACTTGCATATCTTTATGTAATGAAATTAAGAACTATTTTCAATAGTTCTTTTTAGGTGCTTTCCACAAAATTTCCAAATCTTGTCTAGTATGTGATACTGGTTGAAACTAAATGTTGAGTGGCATCCTTTTGGGGTTTTTGGTTGACTGACTTTGGTCTGAACTCCTTTCACCTCACAGAATGCCTGAATTGTATGAATCATTTGCATCTTTTTGCTAAAGCAATACGTTGTGAACATGTTAACTGTTTCTTTCATTAATCTGGTGACTACCTCATAAAAGCACTCTATGACATTATGATATGTATTTTTTCAACCACAGCATCATCTTTTTCAAAAGATGTATCAATAAATGTATGATTTCTTTAGCTATAATCTCAAATTTCATGGGGTATAATATAGCTTTTCTGCAATATATCATTTTTATTTTAATAGTGCAATTAATAAATTAATTACACAGCAATATAAATAGATATTTTGAATTCATTATATTATGCTGACAGTTGCAGTTTAACTTACCAATTATTTATCAATTTTTCATTTCTTTAAGTACACTATATGGAACTTTGTCCCAAAAAATCTATTTGAACAATTTCGAAGAATTGCCAATTTTTACTTCCTGTGTATAGCTGTAATACAGGTATGTATTTCATATTTTAAAATGTTATTTTGATTACTTGCTATTTAAATTTTTCATTATGATAGGACAGCAATTTATTTCCTACATAAATATAATTTCTGTGATAATTCTACTAAATATTGCTAATTAGTAATTAGTTTATGGAATAAATGTTTCCATTTTTAGCATTACATTAATCATTTTATTAAAAATTACAGGCAAGTAGCTTAGAAACTCAAACTCCACAAGTTCCTTTAATAGTGCTCACTGAATAATCAGTACACTATTTGCTATTTTAATAAATAAGAAATTTGAGTGTAAGACACTATAATATTTTATCATAAAAATATTTCAAAAACAAAACAATTCCAGATTTAAAAAAACAAAAAAAAAATCCCTAATATTGTGCAGAATGCAATTGAAATTGAAAATCTGGTAGAATATTGTGTTTTTAACAGTTAAAAATCTTTGTATAATTGCAAGATATTTAACACTAAGAAATAGCATAGAATAATAAATAAAGAAGGAACAACCATTACTATTGTATATTTTCTTAAATATTTAAAATGCATTGTAACTAACTTATGTTTGATTTATCTACTTTATTAAGCAATTAAGGTAACATTGAACAGTTTGGATTTGATTTTATTTGAACATTGAACATTATGGTCTTTATTGTTTCTTCATGTTTGTAATGTGTATTAATTTATTACTTCTGTCACCTTTAATTTTATTCTTATTTTTGTACCTAACCTTTAAATATACACCTTTGTATGAAAAAGTTAATTAAATTGTAAATTTCACTGTGAGACATAATCTCTCTCTCATAGCTAATTTTACCTATTCAGTGTTACCTTCTGTATGCAAACATTCTGCTTGCTGCTAACATTGAGGATCCACTTAATTTCACATGTTTACATATAATGTTTCTATATCGTCATCTGTTGCATATAGAATCTTCCACCAAATAGAGGTGTGACATCACCTACTAGAACCCCTCACTCTCTCAGGACTGGATGTTCAATTGTCACTTCTTTATTCGGCACAAGTTAACACTCTCTTTATTGGCTCAATTGAATCAGTCGAGCTTGTGACCCCAAATTAATCTTTGTAGTTTCCATAGTATAATGCCTAATTTGTTTTGTGTATCTTCATGCAATTTTACAAATGTTCACTAATCATTATCAGTCTTTAGTACACAGAATATATGGAGTTAGTGTTGACTGCTCCAAGTCCAAACTCATTTTCATGTTAAGATTGAAAATAGTTATCTTCATCTGAAAATTGTCAAATTTTATTTGTATAATTTCTAAAGCATCCTAAATGAATTTCAAACTTTTTTTCTGTAAAACTATATATTTTATCTCCCATTTTCTCTACCCAAACTCCATGAAGTTGATCAGTTTGACTGACCACGTAACTATCATAAAAAAATTTAAACTTACCTTTTTTTCTTTATAGAATTATTTAAAACTGTAATAGGAAGCTACATTTGTTTACCTTAAGTAGCTTCAAAATGTAACAGTATTCTTCATTTTGTATTTTAATTTTATTTTCTTATTGTCCTTTGAACTATACCTAACTAGTATTCCTGCCACACAAGCTGTAAACCATATTGTAAATGTGTAGCTCTCATTACCCTACCAATTTATGTAATGCAAGGGCCACATACAAGTGTACCCATTGGAAATTTTTATTTAATTATTTTGTTTGTTATTTTACAAGAAATATACTACATACCTGGGTCATTTTTATTGTTGTTAATGAAACTTAACCCTACTTTTTCATACAAATGAAACAGCTGTACTATGTAGTTTCTATGTAATTAAATAATGCACCTAAGAACACAGAATAATATGTAAAAACAAACAATATTCTGCAACAATCACAGTTTTTCTGGCTTTTTATGTTACAAAAGCTGCTAAAAATTTGGCTAAGCTCATCAGTGTGGTTCCCTTAGTAATGAAATTTGAATAGAAAGCAAAATAAACTATTCTTTGTTCACTAAACACTATAATGTGTTATTTGAGTGATTAAAACTTTGGCTTTCTACTAGTTATATAGTATTAACACTCAGAAGACTATTGGCAATTTGTCAAAGAATGGATGTGACAAGTGGGTATGGAAAAATGTCTGGTTTTGTGGTTTATGGCACTGTAACCAAATAAAATTGAAGGCTGTAGAATTATGCTTTGTTTAATTATGATGACATAAAACTTACTCTTTAAATTTCCTACCTCTCAGAGGGATGGTAAATAGCTTAGAAAAAAAAAAGGATGTCTAGAGAGCTGATGTCACAATTCTCATACTAGAGTAACTTTTTTTTAACCAAATTCTTCACAGTGTAGGGCTGTTTTGACCTGATATAATATTTATCCTTGGAGTGTTTCACAAGATTATTGTAGGTATCCTCGCAGTGCTCCTTTTCACAAACAAGTCCTAATCCAGACTGTGTCTACTTGTGGACCACATGAATAAAGCAAGCAGGAGATACCTGGCCATCTTTCATGCCTTGTATAAAACCTATTGCTCATCTGCTTTTAAAGTAATAGGGTTTTATTGTCACTTGTTGCACTGTCTTATAGTGTTGCTTTCCAAATTCCCCACCTTGCTTTCATACCCCCCTTTGTTGAACAAAAACTCCTTGCCACTTACCAGTTTTTAGTTACTACAGTGTTGAACATCAAGGATATCTCTTGAGTACAATCAGTTCCATTTAGTAGAGAGTAATAGTTTTGTCTGTGTAGTACAGTTCACCCTTATGACTGGATTTATTCCATCCTACTGCTACCCATAATTTGGTTCCTGGGTAATCTGGTGTTGGATTGGTGCAGGACCAGTTAATAAAAGTCCTCACTCTGTTGTACAGCAGATGTTAGTAAACTATTCTTCCTCGATGGACTTGGATATCTTCCTCCTACTGCAGGCCTGAAGCTGATTTTCTCAGTGCTTCCTGGTTTTGGATTAGAGTTGATCCACCATGTACAATTTGATGTGCTTTATCCACACTACATATGTAGCACTTCCAAAAGTCTGATGTACATTTTGGACTGTGCTTGTATGTTCTACCTGTTCTTGCAGAATTTCCTTTCATGTCTAGCCAAAGAATGTACCTTGGCACAGATGAGGGGTGGTCTCCCATTAGTGTGCCCCTATAATGTTCTTGGGTGTAGGTTATCACACTCCATGGGTTTTCTTCAGACATTTTCCAAAGGGGGGCTCAACTAGGTGAACTTTTGAACCAGTCACTTACCAGATCAACTTAAGATTCTCGAAATACTTGAGAGAGATTACATATCACATTAGAAGTTAACATTTTCTCCCACTGTAAATGTTTTTCTAATAGATACGCATTGCTGAATGCACTTACCACCCTTTCTCTCCATTTCTGATGCATCTTACTTTCTTACTTGATTTTGAAGTGATGGTTTAAGTCAGCTGCACTAGGAGGCAGTATTGTACTCCTGTTGATGGAGGGTTGTCACATGCTCATATATATTACAAATTTTTTAAGGTGATTCTTTTTTCTATAAGTCTAATTCATTTTATTTTAACACCTTCACATGCTTCTTATTTTTTCAGCACATTAAATTACATGGATGTCTCAAGGCTTGTGGTGAGCAAAAGTTTTACATATGGAGATTAATGCTGAATTTTGAGAGGAAATGAATATCTACTGAAAAGACATTTACAGTATTGACAAATGTTAACATATGAAAACTTATTAACAAGAGTAATGCAATAGAGAAGATAGGAATTTTAAGCATATGGAGTACTATAGCATCTATGATGAAGTTATCAGATGCAAAAACAATGCCACTTGCATATACACATATTCAAGTTAAGAAATTAGTTAATGAAAATCAAATGCAGTAAAATTGTGAGAATCAACTGAAATATGTTTATATCCAAAAGTACATTAATAAGTTATTTGATAAATAATGAAATACTAACAATGGTAGAAAATACAAGTTTAATAGATGTTGCATTTCTACAATAGCTGACAAAAGGTAATCTAAACATTTGTGTAACATATTAGGATTGTTTATTATTTCCTGATAAGTTTGAAAGAGAGGAAAAAGGGGGGATTGTTAAAGTATTAGGGTGTAATTTAAAATTGGGTCTCAGTTATGAATGAAACCAGAAGTATAATAACGTAACAGTTTTTATAGATTTTACATCATTTAGTTGTTTTTTGTATATTTTTAGTGAGAGTCAAAACTGGTAACTGATATTTGTCATTCTGAACTATATTTTTACACATACCATGGAATTCCTTTATTTTGATATTTTACTGTCGAGAAATTCATCTGAAATATCTTACAAATAAGTATATTTACTGAATGTACTTAAATGTATTAACTGAAAAATATATTTATATAATATTAAAATCTAATGGAAAGATTGTTTTGTTTTTAAGTATTAATCTGTTTTTATTTTTATCATTGTCATTTACAGCTTAGCATAAATAGCCCTGTCAGCCCACTGACTAGCCTAGCCCCACTCATATTTGTTGTAACTGTAACTGCCATTAAACAAGGTTATGAAGACTGGTTGAGGCACAGAGCTGACCGCTTAGTGAATCAAACACTTGTTCGTGTCATTAGAGGTAGCAAAATAGATAGGATTAAATCTCAAGACATAAGGGTAGGTAATAATGGAAAACACCAGTTTGATATACTAATTATTTTAGAAGTTTTTGTCTCCTGGACTTTTTTATAAATACCTGTTGAATTAATAAAAAATGTATACTAAACAAAAAATCATTGTGGCTTTAGTAGGATTGTAATAATTTAGTCAAGTATGTTAACTAAAATACTCTTTCAAAATCAAAACTACACACAATGTTTTTGTTCCTAGAATTTGATCTCTAGCCAAAAAATGCCACATCAGTAAGTCAATAGAACTATTCTTACAGTAGCTTCTTGTTCTGTTACATTAAGGTTAGCAATAAACTGGAAACTATTTAGTTACAATAAGATATGAAAAATAAACTTTTTTTTTCTAGAAATCAGAACCTAGTATACTCAAACTTCTTTATTGTCTTCTAATACAATAAGTATTATTTGAATAACAGAAAAAAAATCAAAAACTTGTGTTTGAGTTGATGAATTTCAAACTGGTTATAAGTTACAAGTTTATTTGTAGGTTAATTTAGTATAATACTGAAATAAAACAATTTTTTACTTTTTATCTGCAGGATAAGACCTATATTTTAGAAGTGGAATAAACAAATCAAAATTAGACCTATCAGCTCAATATCAGGTTTTGCCATGTATTTAGAGAATGCACATATGAAACCTTAAGTACAGTATTTTGACAAGATATGGACAATGTCAGTAAGATTGGTCACATGATCTCCTTGTGCTGTTTAAAGTCTTTATAGATTTAATACTTCCAACTTTTAATATAGTATGTATACCTTCATGAAATTTAGCATAATTTGGTTGTATTTCATGTACATAAAATGATTTTCTTTAGTGAAGTATTTTTAATAAGCTAAAATAAAGGTTTGACAATGAATGTATTGAGTATTTATTTTTAATACTCTGTGAAAAGTAATTTTCACATTAAGATTTAAAATACTTTTTTCATCTCAAAAATCTTGAATATCCTTTTTAATTCCAAAGACCTCTGAAATATATTTCAGATATTTGTTTCAGCAAAACTTTATATGGTATCTGTTATTTTTTCTACCACTCTCAAAACAGGATCTGTCAATTTGACCAATCTTGTAAGCACCAGTAAAAAATTAAAATAAATCTAAATTACTGTTTTTTTCTTTCTACAATGACTTCAAATTGTAACATGGAACTATATTCATTTATCTTAAGTAGCTTTAAGTGAGTAACAGTATACAATTATTTGTAATTAAATTTTGTTTTATTGCCATTTGAAGTGTGTTTTATCTGTTGTAAGCATTGCTTTAAGTTGTAAATCATTCAGGGCATGTGCACTTAATTTTCGCTGTCAAATTACATTACCCACAAGCTACTCTTGCAGGTGCCTCATGAAGCATTTTTATAATACAATTATTTATTTAATCTAATCTAATTTTAGTTAACATAAAGATCCTTATTTTTATGTCTAATATTTTTAGTAAATAAATAATAAATGTGAAAACAAAATATAAAATATTTACTCAACTAAAACTATTAACAAATCGTGAAAGAGAGGATATGGTAATAGGAGTTTGATTTTTTGTTTCATATATCCATAACCAAACAGTTAAGGGCTATAAAAACTGTGATTTGTGGGAGCAATGACAATTTTATAGTGAGTAATTTGTTTGATTTCATGTTTTTTTCAAAATTGTGGAAGATAAAATAGAAAAAAACAAGATGGCTACAAAAAATGTCATACCAGAGGATATTTAGGATTTTTTAAAAATGTTACCATGTAAATTTAAGAATGTAAAACATGCTATTAAAATATAAAGTATAGGTAACATTTTGTGCTATAATAATTGGTATAATGTCAACAAAAGTAGTTTTAATAAAATTTTGAATGTCAGACACAAAAACTTTGTCATGCTCAGTAAAGAGTATCTGGGGCAAAAGGATTAAAGCAAATGTTAAAATGATGGTCGCTGTATCAAAAGATTTATTATTCTGGAGAAAATATCCTGTAATAGTATTCTTCTAAAATTACTTTTCAAGTTTGGCAATAGCCATTTAAGCCAAAGAAGCAAACATCATACAGAAATTCCACCATATGTTGCATCATATCTGACAAAAAATCTAGTTTTTACTTGAAATAGACATAGGGTAAGAGTACATAATATTTTAAGAACAGTAATAACAAAAGAAACAGTGCTTACATGTTAACTCCTTTACATGCTAGTCTTTGATACTTCACTGAGCTTATATTTTATTAATAAACTTCAACCATTTCCACCTGGGTAAACAACCATGTCATTGCATTTGTTGACTCGCATTCAAAATTTTATTGAACTACTAGAAAAGATAATTGTTCACTTTACACATTTGTAAATAATAATAACTTACTAAGACACAGCCAAGACAAGTTACTTTGTAAAGACTAAAGGTCAGTTTTATATTATTAGATAAGGTAACATGAATGCATGTGTGCTACATCATTGTAACTTCTGTATTATTAGCCAGGCATGGCCAAAATATCAATATAATATATATATAATATCATGAGACTTAAGTTATTTGTTTCCATGTTATAATATGTAGTCTTTCTAGAAAGAAAAAGGCATATTTATATTTATTTTTTAAATTTTTATGATGGTCACATTATTGGTTAAATCTATTAAACCCATACAGAAATTTCTCTCTGAAAGTAACATAAAATATAAAGTTTTTTCTTAATAAATTCTTTATCTGTTGGGATATTATAATAATTTGCATGTGAATTATGAAAATTTGCTGATACACAAAGGTATTTTTAATCTCAAAATTACTTTGTATGTTGGATAGTTAACACGAGAAAAACATTGCTTAACAAAGTTTAAGACTTAATAAAAAATGTTAGCTATTTTGCATATGAAAGCCTTGTAATATTTTCTGGTAATCTGCCGAATTTATTGAATATGCACTTAGTAATTTAAAGGTTATACCATGAAAATTTTAATGAACACAAAGTGGTTACAAGACTAGCTCTAGGGACTGAGCCTGTACTGAAAGAGGTAAGAACTTACAAATGTCATCGAACTTGGAACAAAGACATTTCAAATACATGGCATGATATTTGTGATACCTTTTTTTGAGAAACATAAATTTTACATTTTGATTAATTTATGACAGTAAAACTACTACACTGTTATGCACATGTTGCATAATAGCTGAACCAATAATCAGTGTTGATACTTGTGCCACAAGTAGGCCTAGTAATGTGTAGGTTACACAAGCTTGTAGAATGTGTGTAGTAAAATAGTGAAGAATTAAAAATAATATAAGTATATGTTATTTATCTCACTTTATTTTATGTGGAAAACTTATGTTGTATGTATAATAATATATGTAAAGTGTTTGATAAGACACAAGGTCATTTACATTTGGCTGATGGTAAAGTATGATCCTATTTTTCATTAATAGCTTAACCTAAGGCATGGACAATGGAAGTAAAGTTATTGTATACAAAAATAATTGCCAAGACACTTATTTCAGTAAAATAAACACTGAAGAAGCTTATTCAGCTAATTTGTTACTTTTCTCTGATGTATAAATAACAATATTCTAAATGAAAGCAAAATTTCCACATTGCTTACAGGTGCATCCAGTCCTCTTGAAGTTTTGTAAGAACTTTGTGTACATTCCTAAGATGTGAATAAAGCACCAAAATTTTTTATTTTGGTTTTTAGTGAGATGTATAATTATTGTTTAAATCATATATTCCTTTCAGGTTGGAGATATTGTCATGGTGAAATCTAATGAGGAATTCCCTTGTGATCTTGTGATGCTCTCATCTAGTAATAAAGAAGGACATTGTCATATCACAACTGCTAACCTTGATGGAGAAACTAACCTCAAGGTAAGTTTGTAGTTGATGATCTTTATGAGATAGTTGACGTATCTTAAATTTGTCTTATATGTGGAATGTTATATGTACTGTGCAAAGTTGTATTATCTGAATTAACTCTCCATACAATCATTTTTTATGCATGTAACAAGGTCACACTTAAACATTAATTTAATTACTTTCTTATTTTAGTGGACAAATACAATTGGAATTAAAAATTAGTTAATAATCCAGCTTTTAATACTATGTACATTTTATATTCTTAATTTCATAAGGTAGTATTTAAACAAAAACAAAAAAAAACTCAAAATTTTTTAAGATGAGAATTGCGATAGTTGCTCTTTGGATGTTCTCTCTTCTTTGATTTATTTACCACCCCTATGAGATGTATGGAACTTAACATGAATTACTTATTATAGCATTGTTGTTACACAGGCAAAGCATAACTTTTTAGCCTTCAGTCTTATTTGGTTACAGAACAATAAACTAGAAAAATTAGACTCACTCTTGCCATGCCCAGTGTAACATTCTTTCTTTCATAAATTGCTAATAGTTCTTTCTTTGTAATAAATAATACTGTATTACATATGATCAATATAAAGTCAAAGCTTTAAATTATCAAATAATGTATTACGTTATATTAAATTCTGTACAGAAAATTGCATATTTTGCTTCCATTTCAAACTTTATTCCCATGGGAAACACATCAGTGAGCTTAGCTGAATTTTTAATGGCTTTTATCACACGGCTAGAAAGTTAAAGAAAATTGTGATAAGTTTGGAACATTGTCTGCTTTTAACATGTTAACATTCATTTCTATAAAAGTAACTAAAAAACAAAAATTAGGAATGTTTAAGGCTAGATTAGATGAAATAAAGAAAAAACAGTAATAATAATTTTTCATAAGGCTCATTCATAAGCAGCGTGTACATTATATAATTTGATATACTAACATTAGCTACATGTTTGCTGGGTGATTTAAAACTTGTGTGGTGGGAATATTATTTTGAAGTGGTTCAAAAGGGTATAAAACAATATAATTTAATTCTAAGCACATAAATACTGTTATAAGTTTTAAGCTATTTAGTGTGAAGAAATGTAGATTCCTACTAGAATCTCAACTTGTTGGTGAAAGGAAAAGTGTAACTTAGTTATTTTCATTTTTTTTATACTAGTTATAAAGTTAGTCAAATTGAATGAATGTGTATAAGGTTAGAGTTCAGAAAATTACAGATAAAATATAACATTTTACTTGATCATTTTGCGATGGGTCACTGGTCAGAGGGCATATCTCATTTGTTGACTTGTATTCCAAAGTTTTAGAATTACCATTTTATGAACTTATGTCAATAACTTTGGAATAATATTGCAGATTATAATTTAGACTTTAATATTATATATGAGTTAATTTGTTAATTTTAAAGTAAATATTAAAAGAACACATCTAAATATAGATTTTAGTGAATTATGTGTTATGTTGAATGCAGCACAATTTAAAATTAGATGTTTGTGATGCTAAAATATAAAGTTAACAGTTCTGTAAAAATTAGGAACTCAAATTACTGATATTGACAAGCTAGAATATAAAATTAAAGAACTGCATGTCTTTTTATTTTGTTGAGATATGGCTTATGTACTGAATTAAACACAGTGGCCTTTGATTTAAGGAAATTGTCTCTTTTATACATTTGCTTCAATATTTGACATGTGAATAATGATCAACAGCTTAGAATGTCCTCAGAGTGGTTTTCTCAGCCATTTTAATCTGTAAAAACCACCATGTTCTTTCAATTCAAGAGGTAGGTTGTGCCTTCAGTCTGCTTGAAGTTTCATATTCTTTAAAATCTAAACACATCTCTGTTGCTAAGCTTTATACATTATAGTGGAATTCCATCAGTGTAGTTTGTTTATGACTTTTTGGTGATTTGAAATCACTGTATTACGTATTTGTAATGGTAGAATTACCTTGATTAACACTATTGGATACAAAATTTAAGAGTATTGAAATGAGTAAAGTGTGGTATCTCACTGGTTTGAATCAGTTATGAAAGGTATATGATGGAACTGTAAAACATTTTATATTTTTATCACTTTGTGTAATGAGGAGTGGTTTGGATTGACAATTAATATATTAAAAATGGTTAATTTTCATTTTTTCTTTTTCATTTTGTAAGATGTAAGATTGCGAGGCATTTTATTTATCAATGCATTAAGATGTTTGCTTTTTTGTGTTTGATTTCTAATAATAGGTTCATGAGTGTCTTCCAGAAACACAAAAATATCAGACAACAGAAAGTCTAGATACATTGCTTGCTTTCATCGAGTGCCAAAACCCAACACCTAACCTTTACAAATTTATTGGCAAAATGACATTGTATAGAAATGCTACAGAAAATACTACTTGGTGAGTGTATTTTAATGACAGTAACTTAGCAGTAAGCTTAAGGAGATGTAAGACTAAGATTGAGAGTTCAGTTTCCTGTGATGGACATTGTGTAACTTTTCACATAAAGTATCTTTATTTAGAGTATGGCAGCAAGTGATTTATTTCACACTATAGATTTATAAATAATCACTGTACAAAAAATTGTTAGTAAAGTTCATAATATATAAAAACATTTGTTAGTATTGAAAACCAATTATATTTTGTATTAAATAATGTCCAGCTATGTTATGAAAAGTATATTAATAGAAAATCCATTTTCTGTTAAATTATATACAATTTATATTTGTCAGAAACAAGCAGTTTGAAAATAAATAATTTGTTGTTGTGTTATTTGAAATGCAATTTAATTTGTTTTTGTTTTATATCATCCATATCAAAAGTATTTACATTGGGAGTCCTTATTATGTTAACTATGTTGTTGAAAGAACTATCGAAAAGTTTATTTTTTCTTGTTATGCCCCTCTGGCTTTACAGTAAAACTGTAAACTGACAACAAAAAATTGTTTTTAATTCTTTTATGGGTAGAGCGCGAAGTCCTCTTTGTATGTTGGGCTTAACAACAACCAAACCAAATCCAATTTGACAAAATAGTTAATTTTAAATACAGTATTACAATGTATTTGAAAAGCAGTTATAACATTAAATGGAGTTGAATTGTTTTATTTTGAGTTTACTTACTGATAATAAAGTATATTTTATTAAAATGTACAAACTTTTAGTAAGTAAGATTGGTGTTTGGAACATTCTACCTGTTCTAAAAACTAATTTTACTTATTGTTGAAGTTGTAAATTGTAATAAAAAAATGGATTGTGTTGAAATAAAATTTATCAGTTTTTGCTGTGTTCACAAAAATAAATTGCATGTTTAACTTGCAATTTTGTCCAATGCAAGTTATATACTTCATTTATATGTATTCATAAATACCTAGGTGTAATTACAATTTTATAAACTGTGAATGTTTTAAAGATTTTGAGGCACTTGTAATTCTTAACCTAATCATTAGTGTTGACTTGTATCATAGGTAAGCGAGGTATAATGCTGCTAAGTTAAAGACACATTTTGTGTATATATTTGTTTTGTGGTAAGTTGTATGTTAATTTGAATAAAAATTATTGTGAATGATCAGATTCATTTATTTTTTGGTTTTTGAAGAAAAAATTTATAATTACAAAAATGTTTATGTAACTTCGTATAAAATGGCAGATAATTAAAAGCAAAGTAATTTATATGTTCATTTCAGCTCTTTAGGCCCTGTTAATTTACTGTTGAAGGGAGCCAGATTGAAAAACACTGATTTTATTTTTGGTAAGTACTCTGTACATAAACACATGAATTTTTTGGAAACAGTCAATTTTTCATTTTTGTTTAACCCTGTCATCACAGGTATCTTTTACTACACATTACAAGGTTTTTAGTGAGTTACTTTCAATATTTAATTGAAAACCTTTTTGTTCATGTTATACAGATTAGTATTGCTTAAAATCTTAGCTAATAACACATATTTTAATATTGTATGAGTTTAAAGTTCTTAATTTTATAAGGTAGGATTAAAGAAACTCTGAATTTTCTTCAGTGAGAGAAATTGACAATTTTTTTCTCTAGGCGCATCCCCCCTCTTCTCTAATTTATTCACCACCCTGCCAATAGGTATGACATTTATATAAATTCTTCATTATGTTATTGCCATACCACAGGCTGTACATAGTTTTCATATACTTTTGTTTGGTTACATACTCATCAAATAGAAATTCAGGCATCTCTTGCCATACTTGCCTGTAACATCATAGTTTTCAGAATTTGTCAGTGGTCCTGTTTGATGTTCAGCACTCTAGTATTTTATAACCAACAGAAAGCAAAGGTTTTAATTTATCAAATGGCATATTACTTTGTTTTTCTTGCAGATAATTGTTAATTTCTCTTTTTCTACAAGCTTCATTTTCATAGTAGAAACATTGAATAGTTTAAGTGAATTTGTAATGGCTCTTGTCACATAGTTAGAAAGGCAGAAAATTTGTGATTGTTAGAGGAAATGTTATTCTATGTATTTCAGATATTATTTAATTAAGTAGAAATTATTTAGTGCAATATTGCCATTAGCATGAAAAAAAAGTTGGCTTTGATGTTATCGTCAGTTGACAGTAAAAAAAAATAAGGCCCAGGTAATTACTTTATTCCTTGTTTTTCATGTATATTCTTTTTTTGTTATAAAAACAATGAAAATTTAAAATTAGAAAACTCTTTAGGTTAGATTAAGTAAATAATTATTAAAATAAGAAATTTTCATGAGTCACATCCATGAACAGCTCAGAGTACTTTGTGGGCACTGTAATTTGATGATATAATGTGAGCCATGGGTTCTCTGAAGCATTTACAACTTTTAATGGTACAAATAGGGATTAGATATCATACAGAAGGCTATAAAATAAAATTTAAGTGTAAATATACTGATACTATAAGAGAGTTTAAAGCTACTTTGTATAAACAGATGTAGTTTCATGATACAGTTTAAAATTATTCTGCAAAGAAGATTGACATCAGTTCAACTAATGAGTCTTGTACAGAATCAGGGAAGAGAAAATAAAGTATCGATTTTTTTTTTTTAATTTTGAAATGTATTTAAGAGGTTTCAGAGATTATATGAAAATTACTTTACAGTCAGGACAGTAAGAAAAACATGATGTATTCATAGATAATATATATTAAAAATACTTTCATGAAAGATGTGTGATGTTTACTGAAAGTCTGCTAAGTTCTGTGAATATACACATAGTATATTAAAAGTTAGTAGCATTAAAAGAACAAATATAAAAAGAAAAAGAAAAATCTGAAGAAAATATGTGTCACACTAGGGGAAATTCAGGATTGTTTTGAATATTGCTTTATAAAACTAATAACTTAAAACTTGTATACTTTTAAAATATGGAGTATTAGGTATGATTTTAGGCTATATTAAACAAAATGTACTTTTATAAAATTTTTAATGTGTCATGCACAATAAGGAATGCGTGTGGGAGACAGGAATGATACTATACAGACTAGGGCAATGTGGCTAACCTTATAACCCTCACAAAAGTAATATAAAGAAAATCTAAGTTAACCTTTTTTTTTAAGAATAGCTGCAGTTTGTAACAGAAAATTACAGTTAGTTGTTCTAAACAGCTAAAGGCCCATAATGTTTTGTTTTATTTATTTTTGTGCTTTTATTGCTCTTTGACTTTGTCCAACTAATTATCCTACAAAGCAAAGTATGTAGCAATTGAGTAGATCAAGTTACAGTATTGAATGATAAAAAGCAAGAGCTATTGTTGATTATACATTGGAAAAATTTTATTTATTTTATATTTCATTATCAAATCAAATCCATCCTTATTTAATCTAATTTATAATTTTTTACAATTTAGTTGTATTTATAACAGTTTGCAAAAAAATAAGAAACTTAATTCATATGTTTGGTCTTTTTTTATATTTAACCATAGCTCCATGTAATAATACAACTAATAATTAAAATATTTTGTTATTTGAAATATAGATGTAGAATACAAACACTATCCTTTAATCCTTTTGCTATGGTCAAGGGTCAAAGGCCCCCTTTGATTTTACAATCATGTTTGTAAAATTGTATTAAAAATCTTACTGATCTATTGTTTCATAAATTTATGTGGCAAGACACAAAGAATGCAAAGACAAAGAATTCCACCTATAACTTGCTGTTCAGCCCTTTCAGCTTGGATATTATGGCTTGTTTTCAGAGGAAATGTGTAACATCAAAATATACTGAAATATTATTTATAATGCATTCCTACAAATTTTTGGAAAAATAAAACTCATTAAAATATTGAAGTTTAAATTTTTAAAGTACATAAACTTATAAGGTACATAATAAGTAAAGGAAAAATATATTTTGTAGTTGCAATATCTATACCTGCTGTTTATAAAAGTATAAACATTCCTTTGAAATTTTATCAAATTTCACATTGTTTTATAGGAAGTAGAGATTATTTTATCTTTCATACATCAGTAAGCAAGTACTGGTACTACTACATTTCAAATTAGATGGTTGAATGGTCTGAAGTGTCTATTCATAGCTAAAGACAGTCTAACGAAATATATTAACTTCATAGTGAATTTAAGTAAATATATCTAAGAAGATAGCTTTTCTATATTCATTTTATTTGTTTACACCTTATAACTTACACCTTTTGTTAATACTGTTATACAATATTTTACTTTTATTGAATTGTGCCTACTATAACAACAATAAACAAGTCAGTAGAATTTTTATCATTTCAAAATATAGATGATATATATTTGTTATACTATCCTGTTTTAATTGAAAAAAAAATCATTTTTATGAATGAAGAAAAGGGATAACACTTGTTCTGCATAAGATGATCTAAAAACATTCAATCAAAAATAAACTTAGAAGATACTGAGAAATGTATTGGAACAGTGACAATCTGTACACTTTTAAAAGTTGTTGACCATTTGGCATATTTCATTTTACTTTATTATATATAACAATTTATTTTGAACATTTTCAGGTTGTGCTGTTTATACAGGTTTTGAAACAAAGTTGGCTTTGAATTTGAGATTGACATCTAATAAATTTTCTACTGTAGAAAGGTGAGGTATTGAGCAAATAAATACCAGAAAAATGTATATTGTGGTTACATCATCTTAAAAATTGTATCTAGTAATATGAATGATGAAAAGTTGTGTATCTGTTTATATTAACTGTCAATTTTTTATTATTATTATTACCCAATAGAAAGTTAAAGCTCTTTGTAAGTATATAGTTATGTGATTTACATGAGATAAGTGAGGGACAGATGTATATTTTAAAAATGAACAAAATGGCCAGAGTATGGTTTTTCTCTTGTTAAGTTGAAAATATCCAGAATATCTTTCAAAAAGCCTGTGACAAAATGTTGAGTCAAAATAAATTTCTTTAGCAAAAGGTGTTTATCACAAAATGCATATGTGATGACTAACATGTATATTATAAATTCAGTTAAATTAAAAATAGCTGAAAATAAAAAGATTGAAAAATGTTATAATGTTGCAGTGGTTTTCAAACTTTAGAAGTTGGCACATCTGCATATATTTGTTTTTTGTTGTATTTTCCACAGGATACCAGGAACAATGTATTTATTAAGTATAATTCATTTGATAAGTCTGTCAGTTTATCAACTATAAAAAAGTATTACTAATTTCCCAGTTTGTAGATACAACATAAGTATGGATATAATAAAACTGGCACAAAAGGTAGGATCCTATGAAATTATCTCAAACACAATACTGGGTAAAATCACAATTATATAATGTGTGTATATGTGATATTTCAAACATCATAGGCCTTGAGATGCAACATGCATGTTTGCTTAGACTATTGTTTATGCAACAGTCTGAGTTATGGCTTGGAACACAAGGGAAACATACTGCATGATACCACTGGAAACTTACAGTTGAAGTGATGCACGTTGAAATATGATGTATAAATGGATCAGTAATTTCAGACAAATAAATTTTGATATATTATTCAGACCAAACTGATGTAATTGATGTTTGTTTTTTAAACCACTGTTACTGGTATGCTCATGATTATTCAACACAACTTGTGTATGCAAGTCAGATTTTACTATTACAAATCTTCTGAATGAGTATTTGTACTCTGTAATCAATAGATACACTAATTTAATTGGTAATTCACCAGTAACCAGGAACATTTGCATCACAGATAGTTTTTTTTTTTTTTTGATATACCATACTTGACTTGAATCAGTTTATTTTGCATACAAGTAGTAAAATTCTTCCCTGGAAATATTTTAAGGCAAGCTTGAGGTGCACATGAAAAATCATACACTTCACATAACCAGCTGTGCTACATATTTCACTATGAATAGGTTTTGCTTATGAACATGTCTGATTTATATTTTAAAACTAAATCATTTATTGAGTTTTAACCCATAGCAGTCCTTATACTTTTCTAACATATTTTTGGATGCATAATATATTCATGTAATACATACATTATTTTCATGCTTAAGTGTCAATTTATTTTGTTTCAAAGCATTACAAAATAAATTTTACTTGTGGTTTGTTTGAGTAACTTACACACAATTTTACTTCTCTGTCTCTTCAATCTTGCCCCAGGTGTCTTAGTGGTAAGTCTGAGGACCTTTCTTTTTTTCATCCTGTACTTTAAATTACTTGCTGTTTGTGCAGCAAGTATCCTAGTGTTTTGTTTCTTGTTTTTTGTATCTAATTTTTAAGAAAGCAAACATTTGTGAACATGATAGTGTACTTGTTCCTATTTTTTCTTTTGTATTTGTCATGAACATTTTGCTTTTCCATCACTTGCTGTATTGTTATTTTGATTCTTGTTGTCTGTAAGAGTCATAATGGATGTATTGTCAAATATAACATGGTTAAATTTGTACAGGATGTTTGGAAAGTCACTGTGCACTTGTATATTTATTAACAGACATGTTTCTATATAGAATACAGGAGGTAAATATGAATGACAATTATAAACAATGTTGAAAGTGACCCCCGTTGACATCAGTATAGGCTTGGATCCTTCTTATTTTGTTTCTAAACACCGCTGTCAGTTGCTGGCTTGAAAGAGACTGAATAGACATATGATTACAAAACTGCACAGTGACTTTCCAAACACCCTTTATATTCTCCCTTCTTTTTTAAGTTTTTCTCAAAATGAAATTAGTATTATTTCAAGTTAAATTGTTTATTAAAATTAAAACTTTGGTTAAATATATTTTTTGAAGTATAAGACATAATAAATTATTTTATTTTATTTTCAGGTCCATGAATAAATTCCTGTTGTTTTTTTTAATATTACTAGTCATTGAAGTTTCTGTTGCAACAGGATTGAAGTACTTCTATATAAGAGATCCTGTTTTAGGGGTCTCATGGTATCTGTCATCCAATTTAAATATAAATGTAAGTTCCGTAAATCAAATTTTAGAATGTCGATTTATTTTGATAATGCAAAACAGATCAATAATATATTACCTAGAGGGATTTCTAATGCATCTTTAAAAATGAATTGTAATTTAAAAATATGTTTTGAGTTTAATGACAGTGGAAAATCGTGTTAAAACCATGGAAATAAATAAACTATAGATAAAATCTTGTTAACTCTTGTAAGTTTTTTTTCATCATATTTGAATTAAGATATTGATGTTTCAAAATTTGCTTATAACTCATATCTCGTAAAATTTTGGTAGTTTTGACTTAAACATTTCATGAACCTCCTCAGTGTGGATTCCTGTACGTAGTGAGGGGATTTCCCAGGGAAGTTTCTATTCTTTCACTTTACTTCCTCTGAGATC
Source organism: Carcinoscorpius rotundicauda (assembly GCA_011833715.1). Lineage (NCBI taxonomy): Eukaryota > Metazoa > Arthropoda > Merostomata > Xiphosura > Limulidae > Carcinoscorpius > Carcinoscorpius rotundicauda. The sequence goes on from CM022395.1 coordinate 60,076,830, forward strand.
TAAACATCCACCCACGTGTTTGCCGTGCATGGCAACCCATGAAGGGGAGGACATCATCCTGGTGGTTAAGAGGTCCAATTCTAACACACCACTTTTGCCTTGAATTCCTGTAGACGAGTGGCTTTGGGGTGGCCACCCTTGGGTTAATCAGCTGGTCCACTTGGGCTAGGGTCAACCAAGTATTAGTGTTGAATGTTCTCAACACTGGTGTTATGGACATTGTATCTAATGCTGGTGGTTGGGTATAGTGCTCATGAAACCCTGGCATTGCTGCAGTGTCCTTGTTTGATGTAGTGCATCCCCTTGTAGGGCTCCATGGTGGGTGGGGTCACTGGGCACTAAAATTTCCCTCTCTTTATTATGGATACTCCAATTGAAAATCTTAATAAAATATTATGAAAACAGTCTATAGGTAAAAAATCACATTTTGAAGATTCTGAGCAGCAATTCTCACCATCTGTACTACCTGTTGAATCTCATTTTCATATACTACATTTTATTTCAGACAAGCCTTTAGGGCAGATGTCTCCCTTTTTCATTCAGAAGGGACTTGCTGGCTCTCCAAAGTCAGTAAAGAAGCTTCAACCTGGTGACATATTGGTGGAAACATCCACTCTCAACACACTGAACTCCTCTTGCATTCAAAGGCAATTGGAGATATACATATTGAGTTTACACCTCATGCGACTTTGAATTCATCACGAGGAGTTATTGTTGAGAGGAATTTGAAGAACATCCCAGAGTCAGAGATTCTCACTGGTTTCTCCACCCATGGAGTTTCTGCAGTGGGGTGTATATCCACTCACAAAGATGGAATTATGATGCTGACCAATGTTCTCTTTTTAACATTCACATCACCACGTCCATCTGTCACCATAAAATCAGGTTATCTTAATTGCAAAGTATGGCCATACATTCCAAACCCTCTTTGTTGCCAGTGTCAGCGGTTTGGTCACTCAAAGATGTCATGTAGTGATTCCTTGATGCATGCTTGTTGCAGTGGCAAGGACCATGATGCCTACAAGTGTGAAACGGACCCTCATTGCATCAATTGCAATAGCTCTCACCCATTTTACTTTAGTTCTTGCTCAAAATGGTTGGAAGAAAAACAGGTCCAGCATTTGAAAATGATTCATAACATTACTTATCCTGATGCTCAAAAATTGATGACCACCACCTCATCTCAGATGTCTGCTGCTGCACTTCGTTTTCCACAACTACAGTGGGAGTGCAGACAGATATCTCTGTGCCTCATAAAGAATCGTTCTTGAAACAAATGAAAAGTCTCTTGACATCCATGTTTAAAAAAGTTGATCAATCAACTTCAACACCTGATCAGTGATAACGAGAAAACCCACTTGAAGAGAAAAATATGTGTGTAAAAGTGGCTCATTTGGGTTGAGAAAATTCTTATGTAGAGGAGCGAACAATGTTTTGATCTTCTTCAGTCATCATCAGGTTCACAAAGAAAGAAAGATGTAACTGACTGATAGCTGATCATGCATTTGAAGGGGGTTGTGTAACTGTGTAGGAATATAGAGGGCATGCTTAGATGTTTGAATATATATAAACAGGTCAAAACATTATTAGCTCCTCTACATAAAAATTTTCTCAATCCATACAAGCCATTTTTACACACAGTGGAACACCATTAAGCCGCAGACCAGTAAATTGCAAAATCACTTAAGCTGCTGTAACAAGTCTTGTGAATGAGGGTTATCGTGGCTCATCGCTAATTTAAGAACGTGTAAAAACATGGCTTAAGAATTTAATCCTGGCTTTATAATTTCAAGGGGATATTCAGAAAGGATTTGCTTTAATTTGGGAAATAAATAAAATATATTACAATAGAAATTGACCATTAATCTAACTTATCTGCTCTCTATGTCAACTTTATGGAGGCCGCCATTGTTACCAAATCACACCTCTCCATACATTAAAGTTAATCCACGGTATCTCCGTGAAAAAAGTGATCAATAATTAAAGTATTATTTTTAATTCAATAATCCGATATAATGATCACACAATGGCCCGGATGATGCTCCTCGGAGGAGGTATTGGCGACTTTGGCTTTTCAGTCACAAAGGTTTAAGCCGAGGTTAAGCAGATTGACCCCCTCATATACCTCAGCTTAACAGTGATCCACTGTATATAAACTTCAACACCTATCTCTGTCCCTTACACACATTCCAACAAACCTCAAGATCCACATCCTTTGGTTCCAGGTACAGGGATTTTTTGAGATACATCTTCTCCCATTTCAAGATGAAAAACAATCATTTGTTCACGTCCTCAGTCACTGGTATTCCTTTCCAACAGCAAAGACTTGCCAAATTGACTCAGGGCAGGATCCATGGATGTTGAAAGACCTCCCTTGAATGAGGACAGTAAGATAAAAAGACGTGGTTGTAAACAGAAGGATTTTCCACCCAATTCACCTACACATAAATAAAAATAGCCTCTCTGATGCAATGGAACTGTCGAGGTTTATGTTCTAGTCTGGATGACATCAAAACACTGGTTGCTTCCTACCATCCTGTAAGTCTGTCCTTACAGGAAACATTTCTGAAACCTGCTAATACAGTCACCTTTTGGCAGATTTCTTTGTACAGAAATGACAAGCTGTGTGATAGACAAATTCATGAAGAGTTGGCACTGTTGGTTTATCAGCATGTGCCCACCCTGTCTTTGCCACTGGACACACCTTTGGAGACTATAGCCATCCATGCTTCCTTGGGTCATACCATCATTGTTTGGTCTCTCTATCTGTTGCTTGGAGAGACCTATGATCAATCAGACTTTGATACTCTCATTGAACAGTTGCTGTGTCCCTTTTTAATCTTGGGGGACATTAATGGACATCATCCCATCTGGGTAAGTGCTGATACTGATGGGAGGAATTGCTCTGTAGACCATATGCTCTCTGATCACAACCTTTCTCTTTTCAATACTGGTTTTTCTACTTGTTTCCATGCACCTAGTCAGTCCTTTACTGCTATTGATCTCTCAGTTTGCTCCCCTTCATTATTTTACCATGTCTCTTGGAGGGTTGACAATAATCCATGAGGCAGTGATCATTTTTCTATAATCTTGACAGGGACTGGCCGTGGTTGATGCCACCTGACCCACGTGCCCAAGTGGAAGCTGTTTCAGACAAACTGGCCTTCGTTCACTGCAGAACTTGATCCTGCCATTGTCTTTAAGCCATCAGTAGAAGACTGTATGGCAGCAGTAACTGGCAGCTGCTTAATGTATTACTAAAACACCTCAACACGTTTTCCATTATATCCTCGTCCATGGTGGAATCTGGATGCCACATGGCAGGAAAAGCTCAAAAACGAGCCTGCGATACTTTCCGTAGATATCCCACACTCTCAAACTAAATTGCTTTCCAGCAGGCCCGTGTGCGTGCTTGATTGGTAAGACGTCAAAGCAAGAAAGAATCTTGGATTAAGTTCACAACCAGCATATCCTCTACCATCAGTTCCAAAGTCATTTGGGAAAAGATTGAAGGTTAGTGGGCAATATCACTCTGTCCTCCTCTCAGTCTTGCTCTCTGATGGCCAGGAAATAACTGATATCCAGAGCATTGCCAATGCTCCAGGTGAAAGCTTTTGCCAAGTATCTACCTCTTCTTCCACCTTCTTAGCCATCAAGTCTTGGGCAAAGCAATCACCTATTTCCTTTTGGGCTGATTTCTCTATGACTATAATCGTCCCTTCACACTGGTGGAACTCAAACTGGCCCTTTACTGGTCTGGCAGTACATCAGTTGGACCTGATGATATACACTATGAGATGCTGTGCCATCTTTTACATGCTTATTAAGCTATTCTTCTGGATGTTTTTAATCAGATCTGGCAAGAGAATATTTATCCTGATGCTTGGCATCAGGCTATAGTCCTGCCTTTCTCCAAGCCTGGGAGGGATTTCAAGATTCTTTCAAGCTACTGTTTAATTGCTTTGACCAGTTATCTCTGTAAGACCTTAAAGAGGATAGTTAATGCTTACTTTGTTTGTTTCCTCAAATCAAACAACCTCCTATCGCCCAACCAGTGTGGGTTCCGACGACAATGCTCCACCATGGACTATCTTATTGGACTTGAAATGTCAATTAGAGAAGCCTTTCTCAAATGACAACATCTTGTATCAATATTCTTTGACATTGAGAAGGCTTGTGTTACAACGTGGAGGTATGGCATTTTGCGAGACCTCCATATATATGGATTATGTGGTCCTTTGCCCATTTTTAAAAATTTTTTAATGGACAGGAGGTTCAGAGATTGTGTGGGTTTGACACTTTCCTGTTCTTTTCTGCAGGAACTTGGAACTCCTCAGGGCTGTGTTCTGAATGTCACATTTTTCAGTATAAATATTAGTTCCATCACTGGACAACTCCCTCTCAACGACTTTCACATCTCATGTCAGTTGTCAAACATGAAGCATATTGAGTGGCAGCTACAGAATGCCCTCATTTCTGTTTACTGAAATGGACCACAGCAAACAGCTTTACCTTCTCTCTCTCTAAAATTATTTGCCTGCACTTTTTCCACCAACAGGGTATTCACCCTGATCTTGAACTCCATATTGGGGAAGTTGTGCTGCCTGTGGTCTCCAAGACAAAGTTCTTGGGGCTTATCTTTGATCATAAGCTAACCTTTATACCACACATCAAGCAGCTATAGGTCAAATATACAAGAGCATTGAACATCCTCCGTGTCCTTTCTACTACCACTTGGGGAGCGGATGGATGTTCTATGCTAAAGGTGCTCTTATTTGATTAAAACTCAACTATGGATCACTGGTCTATAGCTCTGCCAATCCATTGGCCTTAAAGATACTAGACCCTATTCTTCATCAAGGACTTTGGCTCTGCATTAGGGCTTTCCATACTTCCCCAGTTCAGAGCATTTGCAAAGTTTCATGAACCTTCTTTACATCTCTGCTGTTTGAAACTGTCTTTACTATGTGCTTTGAAACTTCATACCTTATGAAAGCATTCCAACCGGGGTTGTATTTTCATTCCTCAATGGACCATGCTTTTTCAGTCCAGCTGGTCTGCCATTGCTCCTTTTGGCCTTCGTTTCCAGGCTCAATTAGATGAATTGGGTCTATGCTTGGATAACTTTGCTGTATTCACTGGTCAGCCCATCCCATCACAGCTTCTTACAGCTCCCAGTTGTGACCTATATTTAAGTCATCTGAAAAAAGTAGACACTCCTGATTGGAAATACTGTCTACTATTTGCTGAACATCTTTCGAACCATCCTTCCATTCCTTTTTGTACAGATGGTTGGAAATCAGGTGACTGTGTGGGCTCTGCCATGGTTTGATGGTTGCACACAGAATCCCCTTTTCAGGTACTGTGTTCACTGCTGAACTGTATGCCATATCTTTTGCCCTGGATCACATAGAAGCTAAGCAGAACTTGAACTGCACTATTTATACTGACTTGCTTAGTTCTCAACTGGCCCTTGAATTGCCTCATGTTGGTTCACACCCTATTCTCACCGATATTCAAAACTGACTGGCCTATTTCTCTTCAACATCTACTTCTATCCAGTTTTTCTGGTTAAGAGGCGACATTGGTATTCACGAGAACCAGCTCACCGACACAGCAGTTTAGTCTGTCTGCACTGGCACTATCACTGCTGTGCCTGTCCCATACATGGACTATGGTCCTGTATTCAAAGTTTAGCTCTGTACCAGCTGGCAGTCGACTTGTAGTGAGTAATGCAAAAACAAGCTTTTCCAAGTAAAACCCTATATTGGATTTTGGCCTTCTTACTTCCGTAAGGATCAAAAGGAGGAAGTTGTTCTAACTGGACTACACATCGGACACAGTTTTTTAACTCATTGTTTTCCTTTATCTGGAACTGATGCACCTGTGCGTAGTTTGTATGACACTCAGATCACTATAATCCACATTTTACTTTCTTGCCTCTCAATGACGGCACCATTTTAATACTGTTTGGTCCCAAGCTTTGTCCATGACATAGGACAGTGTCATTGGTGAAGGTGACACTGTCCACCTTGATAAAGTTTTTGATTTTTTAAAAGCCATAAATTTTTTAATGCCATTTAAGTTTTTTAATTTATACTTTACCCCTCTTTGACGTGGCTCCCTTTTAAAAATCACAGTTCATCTAACTGGCTGCAACAATAAGTAACTTGAAGTCAGGACTGGAAAGGCCAACTTCAGGTGACTGACGGTGCTTTTTGTACTTACATGTTAGTCTTCCTGGCTGGGTATAATTATTTTAGTCACACTACAGAAAGTCCTTTACAACTTGATTTACTGTAGTTTTTCTCTTGACGTTGTAGACTAGATGTAAACATTGGTTTTATGCTATTTATTTATTTATTTTATAACTTTGTTTTGTTTTACTTTAATTTCCCTTTATGAATTTTACTGAATTTACTTTTACCTTTTTACCGAATGTTGGCACAGATAGCCTAGCTGCTTTGTGCCATAAAACACTAAATCAACCAACTTTGTATAGTTGTGTATTTCATTTTGTTGCTTAGCTTCTCATTTCTTCCTTTTCTTGGCATTTTTGTTTGTATTAATAGCATGATTTCTACTTTTATGTGGTATCTGCATTTTTATGAGGTTTCCTCTTAACTTAGATTATCCTGTGTGTAATTATATTGTTTATTAATATACATAATCATTTAAAATCATAACAGTTGTTATAATTAACTGAAAAAATTGTAAAACACAATCTCATCACAACTTGCAGCAATTGAAATAATTGTAGAAACACTTAAATATAAATGTACTTATACACCTTGAAGAACATCCACACTTGGGTATTGTGCAGGTCAGGTCATGGTTGTGAGTGTTCCATTTGTTTCTTTGTTGTCAAGGTATTCTTTTATCCTTATTACTGGATTGAACCCCAATCTTATTATTTATGTTTCTGATGGAATGGCATGATAAATCAGTCTCACTAATATTGATTGTTGACAAACAATTTGAACTTAAATTCATCTTTAAGATGCACATATCTTCAGTTATACCAGTTTCAACCTCAGCAGTAGTTTTTAAGATAAACAGTATCTTATTATTCTTGAAGTAAGATTCATGTTTCTCTTTACAGCAAATCACTGGCAAGATCCATACTTGACTATCATCTGTTTTGTAAAGAACCAACCCTGCAATATGTGGCATCACTTGACCATTTCTATGATTAAAATAACACCAATTTTACAAACTGTTTTAAAAGTCTAATTGAAATGTGTAATCTTTTTTGCATGGGATATCATTGAACAGTCAGTTTTATCTCTTCACACTTGTCATTCACTATTTTAGTGTTTGGATTCATCAGTGTATTAAAATTACTACTGCTTTCTTTGCATGACTGCCTTTACTTTAACAGGGTTTATATTAGGACAACACTCTGAATGGTTGGATGGTGGTGAGTCTTGGTGTAAGCTTTTGAGATTTGACTATACTCTGATATTATTACATTAAATAAATGTCACTCCACTAGTAATTACCTTTTATGCCCTTCACTACTTCTCATAATTATTTCCACAGTTGTATGTTATGATAAATACTGAATAATTCATGCAATGAAAAGAATATTTAATTTCATTGTTTTTTTTTCTGAAGGTAATTTTCAGAATAAGTATTAGTGAAAAACATTTCCAATAAGAATAACCAGTATTCTTTTATGATTTCTCTTGAAGCTGTTTTCACTTTATTAATATTTTGAAGATAAGTAATCACTTTTTCAGTCATATGCTCAGAAAAGTATAAAAACTGTTCTTTTTTTTCATAGAACCTTTCAATATTTTTTTGTGATTTTAGAATATATTTTGTGTGGAGTTGTAGAAAAAATAAATGTAATGAATTTAAAGGACATGATTTCTATTTTGAATATAATGTCCTCATCAATACAGCAGTAACCTTAAATTATATTTTTATAGTTTTAAAATGTTAGTTGTAATCTTGTTTTATTATATGTTTGTTTAATTTATGACCAAACAAAAGTTATGAGTGAGAAAAAGCTTATTGATTTTGTAATAATTTTATTTGTTTTCATCTTTTAATGATAATCTTCACTGATTTTTTTTTTCTTTTTGTCTTGTAGGTAAGAGAAGTTTTTTCTGATTTCCTTGCATTTCTAGTTTTGTTTAACTACATCATACCAATTTCTTTATATGTAACTATTGGTAAGTGAAAGTTTTAATTTTGTGTTTTTGATTCATAAGTATTTTTAGTGTGAGCATTATACTTAACCCTGTTGTAACTGAGGTTTGTGCCATCAGATATTTATAGTAATTATATTAAACCATTTTCATGGCAATACAAGGTGCAAAAGAAATTAATAAATTCTTGTTTGATAGTTATATTTATAATTTCTGTATGATTAATAATGAAATTTTGCTAACCCTTTCAATAGGGGTATGTCAAAGTCATAATCTATAAGAAAATTACATTAAAATTTAATTAAACTACTTTATTATCATTGTTTTTAGAAAAAAACATTTAACATCAAAGCATAGTTAATGAATCAATTTTTACTACTATGTACATTTTAAGTTTTGATTTTATAAGGATTTTTTTTTTAATTTTCAATCTCTCTTAGTGTGAGAATTGATATTTATTTTCTAGGTCTTCCCTTTTCTCATAATTTATATGTAACACCCCTCTAAGAAATACATAATTTAATGTAAATTACTCATTACAATACTGATATTACTATAACAAGGTATAATTCTTTTAGCCTTCAATCTTATTTGTTTATGGAGCCATTAACTAAAAAATCAGACCCACTTGTCACACCATTACTTTTACAACTTGTCAGTGGTTCTCTCTGATAACTGTTTTACTTTAATCAGTAAAAAACCCAAATGTTAATCTGTTAAATGATGTGTCATATTATGTTATTTCATCAACATAGCATTGTGTATCTCACTTTTTTTTCTCACAGTATTCACATTAATGAGTTCAGCTGAATTTTTGAAGACATTTTTTGAGGTTGCAAGATCATTCAAATTGAGTGAATAAGTAATGAAATAGTGTAGAAAAAATAACATATTAAATATCAAATCTTACTGGAAAAAATGTTTATTTCTTTAGGAGTTTTTAGAAATTACCCAAATCTTGCAATTTTCAGATAAAAGTAATTTTAATCTTACATTGAAAATCACTTTGCACTTGGAGCAGTGAACACTCTGTTTATTCATGGACAAATCTTTAATAAAAATTGTGAATTAAAACATCTGATTTTTTGTACAAAAGATGTATAACATTTACTGAAAGTGTGTAAAATTTCTTTAAGTTCCAAAATACGTATCGAAAGTTATAGTGTATAAAATTTGGTAGTTACAAACTCGCATGAATTGGCTGAGGCTATAGCAGAAGAATTAATTTTATGTCTTCATCATGGTGTACTTAGAATGGTATTTAACTCCGATTTGTACACATTATTTCTCTCTATATTTTGTTAAAGAAGTAACTGTTATAAATAAATTGCACTTAAATCCATTCATCAAGGTTGTCAGTCAGTAGAATTAAATTGAATATAATGGTCAATGAAAGATTGATACTTAATTTCTTTTGAGATTAAAAAAAAAGTGTTTTATATTCTAACAATATTTATTGTGTATATAAATGTAAATACATTAAATATGAAACACAATTTAAAGATGTAATACTTTACTTACTTTCAGAAATGGTGAAGTTTTTTGGTGTTATGTTTCTTGCATGGGATGGTGAATTATATGATGAAAATTCAAATGAATGTGCAAAGTGTAATAGCTCAGACCTAAATGAAGAACTTGGTCAAGTAAGGATATTTTGTAATGAAAAATTTTGTGACTATTACTGTTACTTTGTATTTGAAATATCTCATTTAATCCATTGTAAACTGCATTGTGGTGGCTATAAATTATTTCCTGAATTATTATATGATACTATTTGAGGTATGATGGTCTATTTTTCTTTATTTTTGTAAATTTTGTTGACTTTTGATGTATTCTAACAACATGGATTAAATGTGATGTGTTTCTTAATCACAGATTACTAAATATGTTCTGCCAATTTGGACAGCAACTCTTAAATTCACAGCTTCATTTGATAGAAAACCTACTATACACTCTTAAAATTTTCTTTTACCTTGTTCACATCTGATTGGATGCAATCCAGCTTGAGAACAATATTGCACTGTGCAATTAAAACAATTGTATAAAATCAACTTCTTGTTGTGTTTTCCAGATATTGAAAAAGTAAATTTTGGAATTGAAATTTATTCAACTCTAAAATTAACATTATATTAATAAAAAATCACAGATTTTGATTTTGGTTAATTTCATTTTGCTGCTTTCAAAATTCTTATCGTTCATGAAGTTTTTCTAAATATAATATGCACTTGTAGGAATAAAGTAATCATACCTTTGAGTAAAAGAGTGCAATTATTTCCATATTGCTTCAATACAAATGTAGTTTTAGTGATTTTTAGCTAAACAATTTCTTAAATTCTGTTACCACGATGTAATACAATTCCCTATATGTAAACCCTTCAAAAGTTATAGGCTGCTTTCCTTTTATGTTCTCTGCAACTGTAGATGCCAATAAAACTTCCAGTTTGATAAAACTGGAAAAGTATTGAAAGCTTTACTTGATAACTTGCTGCTAGAAGAAAAGATGTTTGTGAACAAGTTCCACGACAGTTAGTCCAGATTATTTTTAAACGTTGCTCTATCATTTTACACTTCATTTAAATAACTATGTTCAAATATGAAGCTTGTTGATTTAGGTCTAAGTAACTGTTGCAATGAGCAAAGAAATCACAAGAAATATGGATAAGAAACATACATATATGTAAGTGAATTTAAAACTTATCTTTATTAAAATTAAGCTGTCTGATCAGCAGTTTAAAAAAAAGTAAATTTTATTGTATACTCGTGAACATAAGCCTAGTGGTTTTTCAGATGAAAACAGAAATAAAATTTAGTTTTTAAAATAAAAATTAATCAATATTAAAATCTACATCAAAAATAAGACTGTAACTTTGAAATTATTTCATAGTGACGTTTAATAAAGTTGCAAATTTTTACAAATATTGCACATAAAAATAAGCTGTTTTAGTTGCAGAAGTTACATAACCTGTAGAAAGTTATTGTTTGTTTTTTGCAAGTCAAAACAACCATGCAACAATATATTGATCTGCAGCACTGTGTGTTGTATAGAGTTAACAGTTCTGTCATTTCACTGTTTCTTAGTCACTGAGCATCATTTGTATATGTTTGTGCTATGGTGTGATTTTTTAACATGGGAGAGTAAGTTCTCTCCTTTTGTACACAATTTTTTGTGGAAATTAACAAATGGTCAGTATTCAGTTTTATGGTCCCCTTAATGCTTGAATAGTGTGGGCAAAAACTACAAAGGTTTACAGATTGTTTTTTCTTTAAAATATTTATTTAAATGGATAAAAACAAATGTTTGATGCCATTTGTGCTTTGGTATTCTCAGTAGTGTAGTATATTGTTAGAAACATCTGTTTTTTTGATTACGTATATTAGTTGCCACATGTTCAAGTCAGTTGGAAATTTATTATTGAGACACTCAGAATTAAGACAGGTCTTTTTTAAATTTTTTCAAGATTTGACACTACTACTTTATTTTACCTACTAATTTAATAAACAATACAAGTTCATCCTTTTTGGTAACTTTCATTGAGAAACAAGAAATTATTTGTTTTTAACTAATATAAAATTAATTTATTTTGTTAAAATATGAATAAAAGGCTAGTAATATTACAGGAACAAAGTTTTACAAAAGTATGAATATGTTACTTCATTCAATTTTTTCTTGTTCATAGGTACAGTATTTATTCACCGACAAAACAGGAACTTTAACAGAAAACGACATGATTTTTCGTCACTGCTCAATCAGTGGTGTTAAGTACACTGAGCATGGTGGCATGCTTTGTAAAGTTGCTGAATCATTCCGTAGTGCTCCTGAACCAGTTTTACATTATCTGGTGTGTAGTATGATATTCATTTTCCTATGTAAAAGAGCAAACACAGATATAGTTAAAAGGATAGCTAGACCAGGCATGTAGGATTTTTTACAACATAAATGCTTTTCCAATGTTAGCTATATTGGAAAAAATAAACAGTTCACGATGAGCGAATTAATTCTGAGTTGATATAAGTAAGCTTTTCTGATCACACACAAGTTTGTCAATGCTGAAATTGTGTAATGTCTTCGTAAAAAATACTAAATGTTGAATGTTAATCTCCTGAAGTTAAACAGTTTTGTAATGTTTGAAATCTATAAACATTCCTTGTGAAGTATCTGTAGTTTCCCAATTAATAATTGTTAATCACAGTTATAGCTTCCGAGGTGTACAGTACATTTATTGTAGCAAACCAACAACATATACTGTCTCTTTGCGCACAGGTTTATAAATGTTAGGTGAGGTTCTAGAAATTTTGAGTAACAACAAAACTGGCATTCTCTAGTATTTACGTACACACATAGTACATTGTTGATTCTTACACTCAAGAATCTTCAACTTAAGTGAATAGGCAGGAATTTTGCAATACCAATTTAACAGTATTAGTTACGTGCTTACTAAATATATATTTAACTGAAACATACATCAGTATTAAATATATAATAATAAATCAGTCACATAGTAAGGATACCCAACTGATTAATCAAGGCATTACACTCTTTATAAGTAAAAAGAGTGTATTTGATTAACTGTACTCATGACATTGGTGGGTAGTTAAATGATGTTTAATAAGTAAAACTTCTTCTTTGAGGTAGTCATAAATCTCATATCATATTTTTTTAATCACTTATACCATGAAACATTTAATATTTTTATCTAATGTTTAAGAATGTTTGTTATAAACAACTTATTAAAATAGTGTGATTTATGTATTTTAGTGTATGTTTGGAGAAAAAGAAAACTTCATACAATTTGTGGAATAATTTTCCTGAAATAGTAGCAAAACTGATAAAGTATTAACAGAGAAAATTAATGAAGAGGAATATCTGTTTACATTTCCAACAATTGAAAATTTTATTTTCATAATGACAGGGGAGTGTTAATTTAAAATTCAGTTTCTGATAAATACAGTTAAAATGTTCATGCATGTCAACCTGAAACTTGTTTATTAAGGTACATTGAACTGACTATTTAACATGTTTTGTTGTAAATCAAATGGTATTCAATTCAAGATACAATGGTATTGAATAAGTATGATACTTTCAATCGTATGTATGTTATAAAAGTGACAATAAATGTCATTATTTAGTTCAAAAGAGTCAAATAAAACCCTTTGTTTGTTGATGTTGCTGGTTGCCTGCCTTCCCTCAGATCAATAGTTAAGAATTACCTTGTTACTATACCTGAATTCTAGTTACATATGAACTGATTTTTAAACACATGTATATAAGGTTGTAAATTTAAATTCAGAAGCACACTGTATTTTATACAACAGATGGTGTGTGTGTGTGTATCGTGTAAGGTAAGTAAATTGTTTTAAGATAATATTTTCATCCACTGGTACAACTTTTAACTCATCAGACCTAAGGAAGATTTATACCAACAGGTTAAAACTGACTTCAAAGAAATTCAAACTGAGTTTGCGGAAACTTTAAAGATGATTTTGATAGTTCATTTAATGTGAAAGAATGTGAGAAAACTGTAATGTTTGGGATTGTTTGTAACTTTTAGTTTTATTATTATCTAACCTTTATGTTAATTCATCACTGTAAAGAACTTTGTTTTATTAGATCTTTTACTTATTATAGGATCCAATTGAAGATTTTCTTCTTGTTTTGGCTGTTTGTAACACAGTTCAAGTGTATGTAAAAAACTTAAGTAATGGTTTCACAGCTGAAATTAGCAATAACTCTGAGGAAGCTAATCCTGAGTATCATGCATCATCACCAGATGAGAAAGCTTTTGTAGAAGCCTGTTACAGGTACTGTTATTTAAATAATTTATTTTACTGTTATCCTTATCAACTTGCACAGTTGTTGATTTAAATCCAATCTTTAGAACTGTGCTTGAACATTGGCGACTGTGACTGAAATAACATTTCCTGTGATTTCTAAGTTTAAGCTGCCAGTTGCTTGTGATTTTGTTAAATCTAATACTTTTTATTTGTTTAATAAAATGCAAGTGTAAGTTATTATCCATATAGACTCTCAGTAGTCGCATATTGATCTGAGCAGCATTTAAGGGTACAACTCTGTTACATTATGGGAAAGTCGACTCTAACAAAAATATATTTTGCAAATGATATTAAGTACAGTATGTAATGTATCATGTGTATTTTGATAGAGCATTAATGATTTAAAGTAAGATCATTTTTATGCATATAAAATTTATATTTTATAAATTTACAACCTGTTTACAACAGGTTTCAATGCTGTTGTATTCCTCTTTGAGGTACACATAAAGATATTAAATTTAAAAGGTCTAAAATTTGTATAGTACTCGAAGGTACTTGAAGGCTACGGACTTCTCATACAAATCAAATGCCCTGAAGGCCTTCTGACAGTTGTAAAAATCATGGTTGTATTTCTATTGTTATTTCCAAATAGTTTTGTGTACAGACATAATATTTAGCATACAGTTTCTCTGTGATCAGTTGTATGATTCTACTATAAAATAACTGATGTATTTTATAAATAATATGATAGGTGTTATTGTTAACATTATAAATGCAATTTAACAAATTGTCAGAAGGTTGCAGGTTTTACACGATTATCTTGTTATTGTAATTATTTAATATGTTGTTTTATAACTCATTACTTTGCAAAGTTGTGTTTTATCAGTAGATACAACTGTACCAAATCAGTAACTGGAAATGTCTGTTCAGGTAAACTTCATATTTGTCATACTGATAAACAGAATAATGTACAATTTTTTCAATGTATGAAATATAGAGGAACTTACTGTTTCATTGTTACTACAATGTTTTCACGTAGTGAAAAAAAATATAAATCATTACCAATGATAAGAAATGAAGATATAAAATAACAAATATTGCACGTTATAAAAAATCATGTTTTTAGTGCACCTGAAGTAATGGTATCAGTGAACACACAATTAATTAGTTGTAGGTGTGTATGTTGTTATTGTGTTTGAATGTTCTACTTGGTTAAGCTATACTAGAATAAAATTCTTTAAAAAATTTGGAACTTATGGTGAACACTAGTTATCTGTTGGTGTCTAAGATTACAGATCCTACTGTACAAAAGAAATTATACTTCAGGTTTTAGGTAGGAAAGTGAACTAAATACATTTTCTTTCCTGTTGAAACTTAAATTTCCGTTGTTGATTTTTTCCCATTAGAATGTATTAAATGTTGATGGTTTGTAATGCAGTCTCAACAGAATTCATATATTCATGTGCGTGTATGTTGTTTTTGAGAGAGAACATGACATCAAAATTCTATAAATGTGTTTTTTCTTCTTTATCTATAACATTTTGTAACACAAATTTTGTTTGTAGATAGTATGTGTTATTTCTTTATTGGTTATGTTGTAAAAGTGCAGAAAATGACCATATTTACCTTCAAACTTTGCTTTTGTGACCCAGGTAATGAAATTTAGAAATTAATCTATTTTCTGTGCAAAAACAGGCAAATTTGCACATTTTCATTTACATAAGGTCTGAATAAAATAACATATGAATCAAGATTTATGCATATTTCTACTAAAGTTATATAAAAATGTTTAGAAACAAGTAATTTTTCAAGTTTCGTAACTATAATGTAAATCACTTTCATGTATCAGCCCCTAAATAGTCTCCCATCATGTTTTCATTAAACATTCTTTGGTAGCAGCATTCAAAGTCCATTATATCTTGTTGGAAGCACTCACCTTACTGTTTTGAGTATACTCCTGTGTTTTCCTTGAATATATCAAGATGAGCATCAAGGATATGGACTTACAAGGACAATTTGCAGCCCATTTTGCCATAGTTCTTCACCAGAGTCTCAACCAGTTCCACATAAGTTTCGGCCTGGTGATTGCCCAAGAAACCCCAAACCACTGTGACAAAGCTGCCCCAACCTTTCTTTTCCTTTTTACTGAGCTTCTTGTGGAATTCTGTGCACTCCAGGATCTTCTTTATTTGTGGTCCAATGAAGACACCAGCTTTGATCTTTGCCTTAGACAGCTTAGGGAAGAAGTCTCAAAGGTACTTGAAGGCTGCAGACTCCTCATTAAGAGCTGTGATAAATTGTTTCATAAGACCCAATTTTATTTGCAATGGTAGGATCAACACCTTCTGGAGGTCCACTAGTGGCTCACACTTGATATTGTGCCTCCCCGCAGAGAACTCGGTTTGTTGTGGCCAGTACTTCCTGTTGTAGTGAGCTGCAGTGTCCCTGCTGTCTCAAAGTCATATGTAACAGAGAAATTTGGTAAAGCTTCCTTGGAGACCCATCAGGAATGCCACCATTCAGAAGTCTCTGATAATCTCCCAGCCACACTTCAAGGCTTCTAGCAAAGTTTCAATGCTGTTGTATTCCTCTTTGAGGTACACATAAAGATATTAAATTTAAAAGGTCTAAAATTTGTATAGTATAAAATCTTGTTATTCAAGCAAGCAAAATTTGTCCATCTTATTTTCTACAATTATTTTGCAGTATTCACTGGTAAAATGAGGTACCCAGGGTTTGTCTTGATCCCTGAGAGGCATGCCGAAATATGCCTTGTAGCCTTCACACATTTTATCAGATGTTGTGACAGAGTACTTTTTCACATTGCTCACATAAATAGCAGAATGTTTCTGGAGAATGCTTGCAGCTTCTTGATGTCATCTCTGATAAAATCAGATAGATCTATGTGTTTACTTAGATAGCTAGAACTAAACTAAAGTGGTGAGCCCCTGTATATCTATTACTACAGAAAGTTCCAGAAAATTCAAAAGGTTCTTTAAAATTCTCATAAGTTCCACAACATTCTAGAAAGTTCTTGAAAATTTTTGTAAGTTCAAGAAAATTTGCTATCAGCTACTCAGCACTGAATCAACCTGGAATGATCTGGAAGATGGGAAAATTTAAAAATTTTATGACCCAGGTCACAAAAGCAAAGTTTGAAGAAAAAATAGGTCTTTTCCATTTACTTTAGGTATAAGCAATTGAGAAATAACACTTTCTGCCCAGAAACAAGAAAAAGTAAAAATATTGTTACATAGTGAAGAAAAAGTTATGTTTGTTTTATTTCACAGATGTACATAAAGTTCATCAGAATTGTAAAGCAAAAGATAATTGTTATTGAAAAAATATTTATAATTTTATACTCTCACACTCTCATCAGTATTTCATTTTGTCTCTAGAAAAAAACTTAAATTTACTTGGGACTCCTGTAAATCACCGATTTTCTAAAACATGTGACCTTTCTTTTCTATCAAGTAGTATAATAGCTGACTGGCACACTGAATTTTGTAGGTTAGTTTTAAAATAAACTTCTCTCCAGAAGTCAGGGTCTCATTCAGTCACCCTTGACCATTTATTCTCATGATGCACTCCCAGTACATTACGCAGTGATGATCATTTAACTGAACACTAAAAAATATAGTAAAACTTTTTCATATGTTAATTTATCTCATCTACACCTGTCATTAAAAAGTGTAAAATATAATAGCTTTTAACTGGGACATTTTTAAAAAGTCAGAATTACATTGTTGAAAATATCGTACTGGTAGTAAAGATTGACAGCAGAATTTGTTAGAATTAAAGTTATTGTATAAGTCAGGAACCATTGCATCTGTCTTGAAGTTACAGTGTTCTTCCTAAAGGATTGCAGAACATTAGCATCACACAAAAAATTCAGGGAGAGGCAACAGCTGGGGACATAAATACACCAGCTGCATTTTATTTAGATTTATGCTGTGTGGATATTTCAATTCAAATTTTGAAACTTAATACATTTTCCTGACACTTTTTGTGATAATTAATTTTTTTTTAATATTTTGTTCTTTCTTTTTTCTGTAATTTGGAACTGAAGGAGAACAGCAGCACAATCAGTGATAATTTTCAAACACTTTTTAAGTACTAAATTCTATTACTTGTCATATAAAATTCTAAATTAAATGGCAATAGTTATGGAAGAAAATAGTGATGTTTATTTATTTATCATACTTTGGTAAGTTGCAGTATGTTCAATACCAACTTAAAACTGAAGTTAGTGAGAGGTCAGATATAAACTTTGTTATTATTTAAAAGTTTTAAATTTGGGATGCCATTTTACTCTAAATTAAGAAATCATTTTACAATTAACACAGCATGAACCATTCTTTACAATCACATGTTTAGGGCAAACTGACATTTTAGTTTGTGCCAACTCTCCTATCCAAATTATCAAGTTAAATAAAAAACTGAGCCAATCATTTCATTTTTTTATGGTTTCATCTGCAAATACATACAAATATTATTTTATTATAATTTAATTTGGACCAATAACTGATAAAGTGGTTTTTGTTGTGTGTTTTTTTTTCACAAGCAAATAATTTTTGTTAAAGCAAGTGTTTAAGAGTAGCCATGTAAATATTTAAGATAAATTATAGTACAAAAATACACACTTTATTGCATTGATAATACATAGTTTGAAGCCATATATTTCAGATTTTAATTCTTTGTGATAACAGGTTTGGTGTTATTCTTCATGGTTTTGTGGAGGATAACTGTGTTGTGACATTCCAAAAGAAAAAAAAAAAGCTCAAGAGACTTCATGTGTTGGAGTTTGATTCTAACAGGAAATGCATGTCTGTGATAGTTAAAACTGAAGATGGTAAGATATTTTTGTTTTTTAATTGAAAATAAAAAAAATATTTTAAATACGTTTTCTGGTTTGTTTGGAATTGCTTACAATTGTTATTGGAGAATAACTAAACATATATAGTATATAGTTTCCTTTTTGCTGCCCCCCTTTTTCTTTTTTTTTAATCTAAACAACTGAACATTTTTGCCATGATATAAAACAGCACTTAATAGAAGTATTATATAGTATTAAATAGCAAGCTTTGAATTGACATTATTCTGTGTTGAGCTTTACAACTTTCAAATTGTAATTTTTAAATGGTAAAATATAGTTGGTTTGAGTTAACAGGTAAAAGTGTTTTTTTTTTTTAATTTTACCAAAATGTTAAAAAGATACCGTGTTTATGATTATTATTGTTTAAATCCATAGAAAATATCAATATTTTATTCAAATATCAATCTTATCTTATTCATTTTTTGCTGTTGATGCAATAATAAGTAGCTTATCATATATTATATTACTTTTGGTGGTAGGAAAGTTTCAGAAAAACACCTTTCCCGTTAAAAAGGGAATAACTGATATTGTTGGCTCTTTTATTAATAAAAACTTCACTATCTTAGATGTAACAGTAATTTTATTAATATTTAGTGTGTTTTTTTCACCAATATTATTTGTAAGAACTAATTATCAGTTTTTGAAGTTTTAGTGTAGTTTTTAAATTTCAGGGAGAATACTTTTGCTTTGCAAGGGAGCTGAATCTGCATTACTTAGTAAATGTGTTTCAGGACCTGCAGATGTTACCTTACAACACATAAATGATTATGCCATGGTAAGTTTATAATTATAACCATTTTTCTTAGTCCTACAATTATGGATCTGTTATTGAATATTAATTATTAAATCAGTATCATGGTACAGATCTATAATTTAAGACCTAGGGAGCTTGAATATTAAAGAATTTCTCTTCATCCCACTTGTGGTGTGGTTATCAATAAATCCAATGCCAAAGAATTTGGTGAACAGAGGTATCCCCCAAAAAAACACTCTCACTGCCTGGGAATCAAAAATTATTAACTAATGATGCTATATGCACTTTATATTGATGAGAAATTGCTAAAAAAGTGTCATATTTTCTCAAAATGTTCTTTAAAAAACATCTTCCATTTTAAGAAGTTTCTGCGAAGGAAAGCAAGCCCAGTTTTAAAGTATGAAATGCTTTCTACAGACATCCTGTTGTAGATGTACATCAGCTTCCAAGGGCATTCTTAACCACACCAAAGACATACAAGTCCACTAAAACTACATTGTCAAACTTAATGGATGCATTGTGAAATGTAACTGCTTTAATTATGGTTTCTTTGACCAATTGTCTAATGAAGTAATTGATATTAAAATTTGACTAAAAGCTTACAAACTTTTGGAAAACATGGTTTCTTAAAAAAAATAATCTTCAGATTTTAGACTAAAAACTTTGTGATCTAAGTAAAGGTGGAGAAAACAGATGTAAGATTTTCCCCTTTTTTTCTTTTTTTTGGAAATTGATATGCTAATTGAAATGTATTTTTTGTATTTATTTGTGTAAAAGGAACATTAATTTGGCTTACATTCTATGTTCATTTTCTTTAATTTTAGGAAGGGTTGCGAACAATGGTTATTGCACACAAAGAGCTCTCAGAGGAGGAGTTCCAAATATTTGACAAAAAAATTAAAAAAGCCCGAACTGAAATGACAGATAGGGAAAATAAAGTAAGTCAGTTAAAAAGGTTAAACTGAATTTTGGAAGAATTATCTTCCTTTTCTTTTTTGTGATCATGTTATAGTGTCTAGGAATAGTTCTTGAAGTGAAATAATTTTTCGTTAATTCTAGGTGTCAAAAGTCATAAATGAAATAGAAAGAAACCTGACACTGTTAGGAGCTACTGGTGTAGAAGATAAACTACAGGATGGTGTTTGTGAAACATTAGCTGCCCTAAGGGCTGCTGGTATCAAGGTATAGTAGAATTTCACAATTTTTAAATGTTCTGCAGTTGCAATAAACAAGCTTTATATTTCTATTTTCTGAAAGTTTTGATCAGTCTTTATGTTGTTTGTAACATTCTTACACTTATTAACCTTTTCCAACCCTATATCTTTTGTATTTTATGAGGACACATGATAATAGCAAGTTTTTAAAAACTCTTAATTTCTCTCTTCACATCACCTACAAGGTATAACTATTACTGACATGATCATATATGTTATTTTGCTTTTGTGGTTAAATTAAATAAAACTTTGAATTTTTTTAATGAAAAGAATTTTTAATCTTAACATGAAAATTATTTTGTACTTGAAACAATTAATACTTTGATTATATATTCATGAACAAGACTTTGGTAGAAATACTTTTTTTTTAATACAAAAGACGTGAGAGATGTTTACTGAAAGTTTGCCAAATTTTGTGAAGGTATGTGTACCAAATTAAAAATTATTGTAGAAATTCTGATGATTACTCTGAGGTCATTTCAATCCACCGATTCTGAATGGAAAATGTTAAAGTTTGTTGCTATCAGTCATTTTTGTGGTATATAGCCAATATGATTGCCTATGTCTAATTATTAATCAGTAAGATATATTAAATTGTTAGTAGATACTAGTTTTTTTTGCACAGTGAATGGCTTTTATATAGGTTCATCTTGTTTCATTGTAAGCCCAGTTTGGTCTCTGTATTTTTTCAGCATGGTAAACTTTTTCAGTCAGTTCAGTTGTGGTGAGTACTTCTGATTTTTTAATGAAAATCATCTTTAAGGTAAAATCTCAGCTGTAAAGTTGATCAACAGTATGATAAATATATTTTTTTTCTATCTTTTCTTCTTTACTTGACCAGGTTTGGGTACTAACTGGGGATAAAGGAGAAACTGCAATTAACATCAGTTACTCATCAGGACATTTTCAGAGAGGCATGGTACTAGTGAAACTTTTACACCAGGAATCAAGTAGTCAATGCCACAGGGAATTAGTAAACATAAAGAATATGTAAGTTATCTTCAGAGGTAGATGTAGAGAAGAATTTGTTTTGTTGTGTGGAAACAAGAAAGTTTTAAAGAAATTTGCTTTGAACCATAAATAGAGCTTAACCCCTTTCAGCCCAGTATCTTGTGTTTTACAAGTGAAAGTGACATACTTAATTTTCATAAATATCTCACTTATTCTCTTTCTATAAATCGCATACAAAATAGATTTATAACTGAAATTTTACAAGTTAGAATTTAATGTTGATGTATATGCTGTTAACATTTGTAAATAAAAAATCTAAATTATTAATCCTTCTTTAAGTTCCCCCCTTCCTCAAATTGTAATTTTTAATGTTCAAAAATTAATTAAATTACCAACCTGCCTAGGTAAAATAATTTTCACTTTACAAAACAAAACTGAAAATGTATGTTTTTTTCACATAATTTTCATTTGCTTCTATCTTATATGGTTTTAAAAAAATAGAGAATTCAATTCAATGCACATTTTGTTTTATTTTACAACTTTCAAACTTTAAGCGAAAGAAGTCATGAATATAAGATCCCCCAATGGAACAGCTGTACATCTACAGACTTACAATACTAAAATTCAGAGTTTTATTCCTTGTAGTGCTCAACAACAAACAAACAAACATTGCAAAAGAAGTTATGTAGTGTGTTGTGCTATCTACAAATGTTGCAAAGATTAACAATTTTATTAGCACAAACTGAGTGACAAAGAACACAAAATACTTGTAAAAATTTGAAGTTAATTATTTTGACCAGTTACATCTTTATACCAGTGAATATGATATGTGTGTTTGTTGTAAATATCATTAGCTTTATAACCACAAGTTGAGGAGAATCTACAAAAGTAAAGGTTAATCCCCAACTAGTTTCAACATATCATGCATGAAAGATGGAGTTATTCTTCTTTCAGTCTATTTCTTCTAGAGCTCCTTTTTTTTTCTTATAAATGTTTTCTAATTGTATAAACTTGGTTAATATATCAAACCTTTGTTGATTGTATGCCTTCATGTAACCTAACT
This sequence comes from Carcinoscorpius rotundicauda, assembly GCA_011833715.1. Lineage (NCBI taxonomy): Eukaryota > Metazoa > Arthropoda > Merostomata > Xiphosura > Limulidae > Carcinoscorpius > Carcinoscorpius rotundicauda. The sequence goes on from CM022395.1 coordinate 60,099,616, forward strand.
CTATCATGGTTTTAATCATTTTGTTGCTTCTGCAGTTTTTTGTTTATTTTGTTGAAGTAATTTGAAGGTACTCTATTGCTTTACAAAAACTTTAAAGTTGTAGCTTAAAATTATAGTCTTATGATATATTTTTCTTAATTTTAGCTTATGGATTAACTTAGGATCTTAGAAAAAAATATACATGATTTCTAAAAGGGATACAGAGTTAACTTTATGAAACAAGATATAAAAAGATATTATGTTTATCATGGTATAAGTTCAACAATTTATATTTTATTGCAAAGTTATTTTTGACATAGTAATCTAGTAAGTGATGTCATTAGGCCTGTGTTTGTGATATTGGTGATTAGCTGACGTACCCATTTAGTACATGGGGACTCTTAAGAGTACATACTAAGGTACAAGTAGTTCACCAGTTTGTTATTTATGTGGATAAACAAATGTGGAATTTTGTCAAATAATTGTTTAGAGGATAACCATTAGTGAAATGTGACTCTCAGGTTAATGATTACAAACATGTTTCAAAACACTGTAGTATAGAGCTGTCTCATGTAGTAGGTTTTATTTAGGTTTATTTAAGTGGTATATTTAAAATTACAGTAATTTTAAGTTTTACCACGTTTTAAAAATGTTTTATTTGTAGCTATATTTTTTATATTAGGATAAATTGTGTATTTTGGAAAGATGGAAACAAGAGCCAAAAAAGGTATTTTAATACAAGTGAAAATGTGTTTCATTCTTGAAGCTTTTGGTTGTTTTGTCATTCTTTCTCTATTTTTATGTTAGGGGAAGAAAACATATGGTTTTACTAGACCAAGACAGAAGTGTTGGATTTAAAATGCAATTGGTTTTGTGGGTAAATTTCAAATATTATGCATGTTCCTTCATTCAAAATCTGTACATTTGATGTCTTTTGAGATGAACTTATTTTTTAAAAGAAAAAAGTGTCATTGGTTTTGCTTTTGAGTTTTTATCATATGCATGTTTTTCTTAATCTCTCATTCTGTACCTCTTGATATGATTTGCATGGGCTGTTGTGAAATTCATTGTTTAATTTGGTTAATGAACTAATGTTTATTTTATGAACTTTGAACAGTGTTTGATGAAGAGCTGTTGTGTAAGAAAGGAACTTTTAACTTATTTTTCTGTTAGTTACTTCAATAAGAACATTATATTTAACCAGGTACACTTATAACTAGGTTGGTTTTTATTCTTGGCTAACAAGATTAATAAGTATATTCTCTAAATTATTTTTTTATTTCAGTCTAACATATCTCCCAAAATAAAACAAGCTATGCTACAAGATAATATCAAACTAATTAATAACTTGAAGATTCTAGAGTTTATATGATTGGACAAATTTCTGTTTAATTTCTCTTTTTTTCTTAGTTAAGATATGTGAATTGATATTAGTTGTTATTGAAAAGCAAACACAAAACATAACAGGTTTTAAAAAGTTGGGATTAATATTTCCTGCTGAAGTTGTGAAAAAATATATTAATAAATATGTGAAATGTTGATGTTTTTTTCATTTACTGTTACTTTTCTGTTGTTTTGTTCTTGCAAAATTATGTGTGCTTCAGTTGCTTTATAACTTTTGCTAAGTGTAGAAATAACTAGTTTTGACATATTATAATAACTTCTAGAACATGCTTTAGAAAAAACAGTTTTATAGTCGCTGCAAAAGTGTTTAATTTGGCTTTATTGACTGTGACTATGTAGGGTTTTGTTTTTCAACATTACTTCTTTGATAATAATTAATTACCTGTTTAATATTTATTTGTGCTGTATGTTTTTAGAATAGAAAGAGAACCGATGAGCAGTTATGCCTTAGTTGTAGATGGACATTCTCTGGCTTTTGCTCTCCACCATCACTGTGATATCTTTTATGAAATATGTCGACAGTGCACTGCAGTGTTATGTTGTCGCATGTCACCCTTACAGAAAGCTGAGGTAACCTACTGTTTTATTAACATGTTAAAGCTAGTTGTATCTATATAATGATTACTTACACTTTATTTACCAATGTGTGCTTTGTGTATAAACGTTTTACATACAAAAACTGAGGTAATTTCTTGTTCTTTTATTATTGTTTGTTATATGGTGAATCAAATCTAATATTGAAGGCAAAAGTACTTTTGTATTCTTTTGATTATGTATGCTTTATATATTAACAATTTAATTTCTACTATGGATTAAGATTTCTGACAAAAAGGATTTTCATACCGTTGTATATATTTGGTTATTTGGAAAATTGTGCAAAACTAAAAAAAGATTAATAATTAATTAATCAGACACCAAATGGAAGTTTAAAATCATGAGAAAGATCCCTAGAGTAACTTTGCATTTGCACTTGGTGAGTACCATTCAATACAAAATTCAATGACACTTTTGGAAGGTTATGCATTTGATTAGTCAGATGCCATAAATGTTATTGTGGCAGCTGAACCCATTTTTGGATGTAATTGTTTTTCGGTCCTGTCCTGCACTAGATTGTACATAATGAGCTGCACACATCCCCTGTAGCATCTCCCAAGCATGATCATTATAGTACAGGTCAGGAGATGTCATTGATCAATTGGTCAATCTATCCTCTTGATTACTTCCTATTCAGTATGATCTTGCTCAAGGTGGGAAGACTTTATCATCAATGAAAATAAAGTTTGAAGTGATTATGCCAAAATGTCACTGCTGAGTTTTTGTTGTTTTTTATTGTTCTTGTTTTATAACCTAAATGTAGTGAGGGTGTATTCCTAAATGACAATTAGGAACACGTTGCAGGCAAAAATGTTTGCTGCTTTCTATTCAGATTCTGGTATATATTTTTTCATGGATGTCCAATCATTGATCTACTTTTACTTGACATGATCTGTTACACTTATCAAATGTATCTAGAGTACTGGGTTAATATTTTTAGTATATAGACCACACGAAGTCATTATCAAACCATCTTTGTAGAAAATCTAACTCCTGTTACATGTAGGTCATTTTAATTTAATATTAATTGCATTGGATCATTGATGCAACTCACTTTAACCTTAAAAGGTTGTGATTCTTCTATTTTTGAATTTGATGCTTGTAGAAACTGTGATGATATCATTGTTGAGATTTTACAAGTACTGATGTTTTGCAGTTGTTTGTTTACTTCATTCATACGGAGCCAAGTAATGGTAAAGTAGAATAACCAAATTCCATTTGTTAATTCATTTCTTTAAGATGGAGATATTTCATTGTAACTAGGTGGGTACTGAAAAATATTGATTAAACACTGTCAGTTCACATTGATTAATTAACTTGTGTATAGGCCTGAAATTTTGGGGTAAATGAAAAATCCACATTATACCATCTTGAAAGTTTCTGTCTGAATAAATACAAATCTGCAACTTGAAGTTACTTTTCATTGGAATTCCTTTTATCTAGTAGAAAACATGCTGACCAAATTACACAAATGTATAATCAAGTAAAACATGCATGTCCTCCAAGAAACCATTTAATGCAAAACAGCAGTAAATTTTGGGAGTAACCTTGTTAAAAAGTTCTGTTTATTAGTGCAAAGTAATAACACCCAAATTATTGAAGAACCATCAAATTGTAGATGAAAGACTTTTAAATTACATGGATAGAAAGACTAATGTTTTTATTGTTATAGTTTCAATGCTTTTGTATTTTAATTTAAAATTAATGAAATTAACAGTGATAATAAACATTTTAATACTGGTTCTCTTATTTATAGTATACATGTTTTTAATGTCCTGTAATGTATTTCAAACCATTACCTGTCATATTTGGCAAATCCTTACTCATGGCTTTTTTTAGCCTGAGAAATTAACCGGTATTTTGATGATGTTTAAGGTAATTTCAAAACCCAAATAACTCAATCTAGTAGAAAACATGCTGATCAAATTACATAAATGTATAATCAAGTAGAACATGCATGTCCTCCAAGAAATCATTTAATGCAAAACAGCTGTTTGTTTCATCTTAATGTACCTCAAAGTATAAAAAAAACTGTAATATATTTACTTATAATACTGTCTTTGTTAATTTTAATATGTTTATATGCCTTGTTACCCAAAGATTTTTAGCATTTACAAATGAAATCTTAATTTTACCCATGAACTTGAAATATGAAACTTCTTTAAAAATGAAAATGAAGTTATTAGCTACTTTATTGGTGTGAGTGATAACATACTTTATATGTTAATTGAAAAAGCATGGTTCACTGTGGTATATTTTGCATTTATTAATTATTTCTTTAACTTTATTTATCTAGTTTCTAACTAGGATTGCTTTTAATTTCTCTTTTTTACTCCATTTACATAACACTTTACTAAGTGATTTATTGATTATTTGTTTGGTGCATTTTCGTGAAGTTTTGAACATTCCTGAAACTAAGTAATTGTTAATCTTTATTAATCATTACCAGTTAGCCATGTGGCTTAGGAGGATAGATTTTAGGGAATGAAACTTCACTTGAATTTAGAGGATAAAATGTTGTGTAACACTTATGTGATTCTGTAACACTATTATAATTAAAGATGTTACTGCCAATGTCCATGTTGCAAGAGAAGTTAATAGATGAGTATTTGATTTCTCAAGTTTTGAATACTAAGTGTTCAATAAAAGTGTCTCTTATCACTATTTCTAGTTTTATTCTTCTATACTGTCAATAAATGGAATGGTAAACCTTATCTTTTCATTCATTGACTGTTGTTGTTGCAAATTTATATGACATATAATATCTAGCATACATTACTCATCTCTGACTTTGTGTTTGATTTAAGAGGCAGAGGTCAAAGGCTATGTCATCACATTTGTTGACTTGCATTCAAAATTGTGTAAACTAATATTTTACAAATTTATCAATAAATTTGGAATCAAATTGTAAATTACAATTTAAACTTTAATATTACATATGGGTTAATTTCTTAATTGAAAAGTAAATAATAAAAAACATCTAAATATAGATTTTAGTGAGTCACATGGTATGTTGAATGCAGCAATGTTTAAAATTAGATGTTTGTGATGTCAAAGTAGTAATTTTATAATTTCATACAAATTAGGAACCCAAATTACTAATATTAACAAGCTAGTATATAAAATAATAACCTCATATCTTTTTATTTTATTGAGATATGGTTCATGTACAGGATAAAACATAGTGGCCTCATTCAACTCTTTCTTTTTTTTTTTGAAACAGTCCCTTATATACACTTCAATATGTGACATGTGAATAACCAATCAACAGCTTAGAAGGTCCTTAGGTAGTTTTCTATGTCATTTTATTCTTTGAAAAAGCTTCCATGTTCTTTTGATCCAATATTTCAGTGAGGTAGGTTGTGTCTTAAGTCTGTTCAAAGTTTCATGTTTTATAAAAATCAAAATAAATCTTTGTCAGAAAGCTTAATAAATTATAATGAAATTCTGTGTTATCATTGTAGTTATTTACAATTGTATAGTTATTCATCTGTGTGTATATATATAAAACCTTAAAAAAAGTAACTTTCTTCTCATACAAATCAGCAATTGAGTACAAAGGTTGTAGTGGGAAGAGATAAATATTTGCTTTACTTCTTGAATGAACTGTTCAATATTTTACAGAAAAATAAGTTTTAATAATTTATTCATAAATATCAGTAATCTATATACATGTGTATAAGGTATAATAATTTAAATTTGACTGTATATTACAAAATACTAGTCCACTAAAAGACAGGGGAGACTAATGATCAGTTTTATATTACTGGATAGGTAATATGAGTTCATGTGCTATACATTAGTGTAAGCTATGTAATGTTTGCTTGGCATGACTGGAAGGTCAATATAATAAGAAACTAATAAATGTATATGCTCATATATAGCATTATGAGACTTCAGTAACTTAGACTAAATATTTTTATTTTCTTCTTATAATATGTAGTCATTTTAGCACAAAAAGAGCATAATTTATATTTCTTTCCTTATGTGTTTATGATGGTTACAATGTTGGTTATGTGGCAAACTCTACATAGTTAGAGTGTAAAAAATAACATAATATAAACTATTACAAACATTTGAAATGAATTTAGGATGTTTTAGAGTTTACTCAAATAATATTTGAGATTTTTTGTGCAAAGAATAGTTTTTAAATCAGCATGAAATCACTTTACACTCAGAGTAGTGACAAACCAGACTGTTTTCACAAACAAATCTTTAGTAAAAGTATTTAATTAAATCTGATTTTTTGTGTACAATAATTTGTAATCTTTACTAAAATTCTACCAAATTTTGTAAAGATACACATGCTGTATCAAAAGTTATATCAACTTTATTGCAAAAGATTAGCAAATGTAAAGTTATTAATAAATAAATCTTGTAAGGTAACATACAAACCTGAGACTTTTTATGTGATAAACTTGTAGTGGTTTTCATTTAAAGCATCCTGTTGTTTATCCTTGTTTGTTTTGTGTTTGTACCTATGACTATGTGGCTACTATATAAATGATTGAGAAACATATAAATTATTTACAAATTGGCAACTTTAAGAAATGTTTCCTTCATTTTTAACTTGGTCTGTTAATTCCATAGAAGTAAATTGTAACTAATATTTTTATCCTTAGCCTTGTTTTTCCAATATGCCATTAAAATTTCCACATTATGTAATTTATCTGGGATGTACAAAAATATCTTTAAAAAGATTATCCCTTGGAGTGTTAAAATGTTGATATATGAAGTTTGAATACTTGTTTTAACTAGGGGATCCTGCATCTCACATATTCCAAAGCCTCGTTTACATGCTGTAACTCATTTTTTGGAGCTACAAGTACAGCATGTTTAGTGCCACAATATAATTCCTTAAGATAATTATTAATTACAGTAAACATTTTGTTTGAAATGCTAATATTGAACGTATTGTTACAAAATATGTAGTCACAACTTAAGCAGTGTGTTTTTGTTACTGTCTCTTAACCGATGATTAACTTAAATCATGAGAATGAGAAACTTTTTGGTATGAAGACCATGGTACTAAAGTTAATTGCTTTAGCTTTTTCAACTGGGAAACTGAAACTAGGATTAATAGATAATATTGACATTGACCCCAGAGTTAATAAGCATAGCTCATATCGAAGATAATAAACAGTACAGCAATCCTTATGGTAACTCTGGTAAGTACAATTTTTTTTTCTAACCATCAAAATCTAACTATCTGTTTTAAAGAATTACAGGTATTTTGTACACAAAGAATGATGGTATTTTAATTGTTTTAATAAATTCATCATTTTTTTATTTTAGTTATTTGCACTCAAACTCTGAATATTGATTATTCTCATCAACATATCATAAAATGAAATGTTTAAAATTAAAAATAGAAAATATTGTACATACCTGTCAATTTTTCATAGAATAATCTGGATTATTTTTTCTTCGTTGTAATTTTCACTTTTTTTCATAAAAAGTTAATTTTTAATGCTTTAATTTCTTTCCTCAAGTATTGCAACACATCAACTGGTGTTCTTGTGGTGTCCTCACCATTGTCAATATGTTAGGACATTTGCTAACTACACTAAGTCTGATAACTTGGAGTGGTTTGGCAATGTTAAAAATTTTTAATCCTTTCTAATATGCATTTTAAAACATAACTAATATATAATCAACTAAAGTGTAAAATTTAAATAAGGTTTACTTATCTGTCTAACATTTCTAGGTAAGAAACAACTCTAGAGTAAGCAAAATCAATGGAAAAGGCATTTGATGAGTTTTGTATGAAATTCTCTGCAACAATTTTAAACCAACTGCTGGGAGGTAGTATTACAAAATGTAGTCCTTTTGTTGGCTACAAAATTATGTAGCTCAAGCTGAACTGAGAAATCATAACTCTGCATTTTAAAGTAGGCATGGCATCAGTCAAGACTCCCAAGAAATATATTTCTGTTTTATTTCCTTTTCATCCCCTTAGGAAATTGATAGAATAATTTATAAATAGGGGAATGAACTCGGATTAATTCTATATATATATATAGAATTTCTAGTATATTCAATGCATTTTCAACTTACAAAATCTGAAACTTTGTGAACTTGTACATAATCAAATTTTTAATTTAGGTTTCTTTTGAAATATATGAATTAAAACTTAGATAATATTAAACTTATAAATTCTAATGTAAATTTAATGTTAATTTAATTGGTATAAATTGATATTAAGATTGCTTAACTAAGTCATGAATAAAACAAAGTAAAATCTTTTGACATGCACAGTACAGTGGTGCCTGTAATTATAAGGTTAATTAAAGAATTTTTGTTGCAAAAGTTTATTACAAATCTGTAGATGTTACAGGTATCTAACTTATTTTCAGTTCCATAAATTGTTATACATAGGAAGGCAAAATAGTGACACTAACAAATTTTAGACATACAAAAAAGTGTAGTCAGAGCATTATGCATATATCTCTAATTAATATTGATTATCTGCCTTATTGAAGACTCAGTTTATAAGTGATTGGTCAGTAGTTTATCCTTATAGAACTGATTTGTAACTGTATTTCTTCAATATTTCATGAAATTATCATATTTTACTGAAATGATCTAATAAATGAAAGTATAAATACTGTATAATATTTGTCTAAATATTATGACATGAGATGTATACTATCTTGTCAGTAAACAAAATTCTCACACATACTACTATACTGTAAAACATACACAATACCTAAACAGTGCACTTGCGTGTGCACACACACACACTGTTGTCAGATCATATTGTTTTTCATGCTCGTAGTTTGTATTGACCTGAAGAGAGGCGAAGTTAGCTTTATTTTATTTAATGTTATTCTGTCTCATACTGATCAAAACTTTAATAAACTTTTATTCACATTATCATTTTTATGTTATGATTAATTTGTGGATTTTCCCACTCTTCTCACGAGAATCTTTGTTGTTTTTTTTGACAACCAGTAGAGCATTATGAACAGCCTTGAGCCCTAGTCACTCCTTTTAAAATTTAGTGTTTGTCGATCAACTTAGAAGTAATGGCATAGAATACTCCAGAGAACAGAGACTCCATTGGTTTCTGGGTGCCTTTTACTACTATTATGCCCCTTGTTCATTTTCTTCCTTGTAAAATTATAAATTTGTGGCTGAAAGGAATATACTGCAGACTAAGATTAATATAAGTAATATCTAAACACATTATAGTGTTTCTTTGTTAAATACAGTATTTATCAGTTTTGGATAAAATATATTGGTGATAAATAATCTGATTTAAAACATTAGAGAAAAAATGTTAGTATTTGTGGCAAGTTGATACATTGCCTTATAATTTATTTAACTAATTATAAGACCTATTGGTTTTTCATATTTTGGTTCTAAAGCTCAGCTGTAGACAAAAACAAGATTAAAAATATTAAGTATTTCAGAATGTATATGGTCTTTTGTCATAGATTGTGAAGTTTATCAAGTTAGAACCTGAAGCACCAATTACTGCTGCAATTGGAGATGGGGCTAATGATGTTAGCATGATTCAAGAAGCTCATGTTGGTCTTGGTAAGATTTGTTTTCATCATTGTTTACTTCTTCATTCATACTTTTCATAAGTAATATCTGTGGAGATAATGGAAAATGCTATAATACATTATTTTTGTAAGACAGCCAGTTTGTAATCTTTTATTACTTTTATTCCATTATATTGACAAAACCATCTGAAAGAGGCTTTAATATATTTTCACATTGGTTGTGAAACTGCTAGTAATATAAATCACCTATATTTTTAATAGCCCAAAATAAGTTTATGATAAGAAAAGAGTATATTACCTTGTTTAGGTTACTTTATTTTGCATGTCATTTTCCTAGTTTTATCTGTAGAGTTGTTTGTCATCCATAATAGGTGTTTTTTTTTGTCAAACATAAATTTCCAATAACTGTTATGTATCTCTTTCTTTATTTTTTAATTTTTTCAATAGGAAATGGAGAAAGTGTATTCAGTTAAATCTGTTTCACTCTTATTCTGCATTTTCTGTTTGTGTTCAAGTAGTCTTCAAAACTGGTTCATTAAACTTCTCTTTTTGAGTCACTTTATTGTTATTATTTATAATCACAGATTTTGCATTGTTGCTAACCACAGTTACTTATTCAGTTTGGTAATCTTTTGTATTGTTGGTTATCTTCTAGTGCTGCTTGCAATCCCTAACATAGTTTTGTTTGGTTATACACTTCAGAAAATGTTAGCTGTCTCTATTACATTAATTTCTATCTCCATAAACTTTTTTGGTGATTCCTCATTCTAGAAGTTGTTCTCAACTTTTAATCAGTAACATTTATAGGCTTCAACTCATTATTATTTTTCTCAGGAGTTGTTTATATTCTGCTTTAGACTGAAACATATCTTTAATATTTTTGTAAATATATCAAACAACACTTATGCCATTTTTTCATGTTAAAATCCTTTTTAGGATGATCATGTGAATCACACATACCCTCATTTAGTACTAAAAAGTTTTTCATGTGTTATTCACTTCTGAATGTGGCTTGTAACACCTCCTCCTGAAGAATTAATTCTTTAAAGATGGGAAAGAATAATTTGCAGTTTCTGATAAATGTTTTTGTTTTTATTTAATAAATCACAGTGTTGACATGGCTGTATGTTTTATGTGAACAGACAGATAAGTATATTACTGTCATTCATTATTGGATTATTTGGTAAATAATCGTAAACTAAATATTTGTGATCTTTTTTTGAGAAAATACATGATTTTCTTCCCATATCACAGATTTTATTAGTACAGCCTCCACGTTAACATCCTTTTGTTATTTCACAGCATGTTGTCTAAAAACAAAACATAAAAACATTAAATACAGCTGGACAGTTACTAGAATATGCTAATTATTAATTGATTGACCATCCTATTAATTGTTACATTTTTAATTTATTAATTAAATTGGTGTGTTTTTTTCAAACCATGGTACGTACAAGCAAAAAAACATAAAGTTGGATTAAAGTGCTGCAACTATTTGCCTTCTCTCTAGTTAGCAACTCGGAATGAGTGACAATTGCAGATAGCTGTGGTACCTGCCATAACAAATACAGATTGAACCCCTAAAATCATGCACACAACACACACCAGTATCACCAGAGCTGTAAAACCATGAAGTACAAAAGAAAAATTGTAGAACTAACATTGAGGAGGATACAAATAGGCTATTTCTTAGCTTTGTGTTTAACAACAAAGAAAATAGCAATATTTTGATTATTTGGATCATTGGAATAATCACAATTGGAAATGAAACAGGCTTGCAAATTTAAACTTTATAAAAGTTGTATTGAATTTAATAATAGATTTTCCATAATTCAGTATGCAGATCTCCCCTTGTTTTTTATTGATGGCACTGAGATGTTTAGGGAAATAATAAGTATGTGAGTGTACTAAATGAATTTTTAAGTTCATATTACAACCCAGCTCTTTAAATTTATCAAACATGTTAGTGACATTATTATAGAGCATTGTCTGTTTTTTGCCTGTTATTATTCAATGTTCTCTTGTGCTTTATTAAATTAAATAAAAATATATTTAATGCAGTAGAACAAATAATACACCAAGATAAGTACTCTTTTCATGTGTATTCTTTATTTATTTATTATTATAAAAGTAACTAAGATGTAAAAATTAGAAAACTTTTTAACTTAGATTAGGTGAAGTAAAGAATAGTAATGATAATTATTCTTGAGATATACACATGAGTAACCTGTGTTATGTAATATGATACGGTAATGTGAGCGATAAGTTTTTCAAGTGGTTTACAACTTGTATGGCATGAATATTAGTTAATGTTTGAAAAGGTAATAAAACAATAAGTATAAGCAGATGTATACTGTTGTGAATTTAAAGTTATTTAGGATAAACAGATGTAGATTTATGTTATGAGTTGAAGTTATTCTAGAAAGGGGTAATTAAAAATGTTTTTAGTGGTTACACTGTTGGTCATATTATCCAACCTCATATAGAGTTAGGGTATAGAAAATAGTAAATAAAATATAATGGTTTAGTGAAGAGTAAAAGATGGTTAAAATTTATTATGAAGGTTTTAAAGATTAAGCAAATGAAATTTGATTTTTTCAGATGGACAAAAGTATTTTTACTCTTAACATGAAAAATCACTTTTCACTCAAAGCAGTCAACACACTGATTCCTTGTGTTGCTGTTTTTTTGTGGACAAATGGTTCTTAATGAGCACTTGAAAACTTGTGAAATTTCGTGAAAGTACATAAAATACATTAGAAGTCATAGTATGGAAACTCTGAAGCTCCTTTGAAAGTCACAAACTTGGCTGATTCAACTAAGACCAGTGTTAATGAAAATCAATCAAATTGAGATTGGTTAGATATATAAAATGTAACTTTCTGATTAACCATATAAAGAAAAAAGAATTTCAAACAGAAAGAGAAGTATGTTTAATGTATTTTTTGAAAAAGGTTTATTAACAAAATTTTTTATCAGAAATTACAGAAAAACTATATGAAATTTTATGATTTTTTAAAGCTAAACCTAGATATGATTTATGTAGTTGTATGTATGTTTTTGTTTGGGCTAGGTATGTTCTCTGTGAGAATGAAAAAATCAAGAAATATTAATGACACTCCTATGGTTTGGGAAGGGTTAAGTATAAGGAATTTTATGGGTGTAGAATGTGAAATACATTTTCAAATGCCATCAATGTATAACATGTCATCCATTTAAATGCTGTTGTTTAAAACAGCATGATATTGGTGACTAGAACAGGCCCTAACATTGACATAGATAGTTTTATTCTAAAATTTTATCAGCTGATTTTGCATTTAGCCTGATCTGTGAAGTTTAAATCCACTTTTGAAATCAAGGGAAGGATCTTTGCACAACAATAAAAACATATAGACATGTTTTTTTATCAATGGCTCCAGCATAACACTGTGCATGAATAAAGTTATTTGTGGTTTCTTCCATATAAACCTCATACATTGGTTTTGTATTATACATAACCTTCATGCTACTGTTAATTGCAGAACATTAAGTTCTGCTACAGGAATAAACTTCTTCACTACTAACATGTATTTTTCTATCTCAGGATGCATATGAGTGAGACTGGCATTCAATGATAGATTCTCTTTTTCCGATTCAGTGTACTACTGATCACTATGAACAAAATTGTTAAAGTTTGCATGCTTATATAATATCCTAATGAGCAATAAAAGGAAGCACTAAATTGGACAGTCGTGTATATATTCCTTTTTTTTTGTATAACTTTCTGATACTAAATTGTTGCAAAGGATAATATTTTTGAAGATGTGATAATAAAGGAGGCATGTTATAAAAATTATTTCACATTTATTTCGTACCATTAACATTTATAGAGAATTTAGTTTTGGACAAAAAGTATAAAGTAGCAAATATATGAATGAAACTGTTGAACATTATTTATAATAAGTGTTAGTAGTGAGTGCATAAGAGAACAGATATTACATATTATGCTTTATAATGTAATGTTTTTTATTTGTAATAATTCAGGAGTAAAAGTCCTGAATCACAGTCACTAACTTTTTATAAAAGCAAAAGATTAATTGATCTGGCTTGCAGAATGACAGTGTAACTATTTGTTGGACATAAAAATGAATCAGACGAAATGTGATGTAAAATTAAAAATATTTTGTGAAACATGTCTGAATATGAATAACTGGTTACACATGCTAATAATAGTTTTATTGTCTTGAAATCTGTAGATGTTTTACAGCAATTCGTGTACACTGAATCTGAAAATGTTATCTCTTTTTCTCCGTGACACGCATATTTTTCACAAAACCTCATAATGAAGTACGTAAAAGAAAGACCAAAACATGTAGTTTTGAAATCAAGACATGGATTTCACAAAGAAATTAGGATAAACAAGGACTCGTGTTCATTTGACATTAATGTTCTTCCATTGTCTTCAATTTGTTTGTATTTATGTTAACAAACATAATAATAATAAAAGAAAATGTTCATTGTGTTAAATGAAATAATAATTTAATATAAGTAAGAATTTTCTTTTTTCACAGTTTGTAAAACCTCCTTATGTCATAGAAAAAAATTATTTTCAAAATCTATGTGTGAATTATGGAAAATCTATTATTAAAACCAAAACAACTTTTATGGAGTTTAGATTTGCAGGTCTGTGTTACGGCAATAAGACTTGTTTTTACAGTAAGAAGGTGAAAATGAGCAACACTGTGTAGAATTAAAACAAGTTATAACTGTTCTATTTTGGACTAAAATTATAATAAAATGCCATGATCAGTAGGTGGACTAAAGAAATTGAACAAGATCACAAGATTTCCAAAAGTACTGTTTCAGGTAATTAAACTGCTCCTTTGAATAATCGTAAAGAATCTTTAAAGAAAAGTGTCAAATCTGCTTTCATATGACACGTCTTTGTAGTTCACCACCGATAAAATAGGTCACAACTATTTTTCTCATACGATGAGTGAATTCTTCAAATAGTCAAGCTACAAAACATAACACTTCATTCAGACATGATTTTAACCGGATTTAGCAAATTCCATAGTAGAACTTGAGAACATCTTGAATATTTTGTTGTTAAGAAATAAATTATTGGAGAGAAAGATATGTAATATCTGCATATTGCAGATTGGCAGATTAATCATAGATTTGTTTGATGAATGAATCATGGTTGTTTATTAGATCAAATGTACCACACTTTTCATGGAGTTTTTTCTGAATGCAAAACAGTTTACAAAAGTGCCTTTTTCTGGTAATTTGAAAAAGGTGAGTTATTCAAATCTTATAGAGTAATGATAAGGTATACTTTATTCAGTTTTGATTGTGAAGACCAGCAGGTTTATTCTGAAATAAGCCTACACTGTTGACATTGACAATGTTTAGATTATATAAAGCAGTTTAACTTCACCTTTTCTGTAGCTTTGTGAGTTCTTCTAACATTTCATTTAGCTGTAACTGACTTGTTTTTCATGGTATTGTGTCTAAAACTTCAACCCTTTCCTGAAATTAATCACATGTTCAAATTGTTTCTGTATTCAGTCACTTCACCAAATACTCACACTAGCTTTTAATATTTATTAATTAGTTCGTTATTAAAACTATGTATATGACACATTTACATATAGTTGTACTGGTTGTTAAACATAATAACATTTAAATGAAGAACTACAGAAATTTATGTAAAATATATATTGGTCTATGTTTTAAACATATCTATATGACATCTTTCCATGTTGGTGCCAATCTGCAATCATTTTTATTATTTGTTGAACTCTTTGATAATCATGCTTTGGAATTGTGTTAAATTTCTTATCTGATTGATATAACTGGCTTTTGAAGTTAGGTGTTATGTTTAAATTTTATATTGTCCCTTGTTGACCAAGGTCAGCACCATTAGGTCAATAGAACATGTTGCTTATAGTAATAGTGATCATGGTCAGTCAAGCAGTTCATTAGAATATTGTGCAGTGCCTCACAAACACAAAAGAGCAGTTGTCTGTCATAATGAAACAAGCATCTAATGATACTATTAGTTTTTTGAGTGTGAAAAGAAAAAACAAATTTATCCATTCTTCCAATAAATGTGATTCCTGTAATTAAGTTACTGGAGTAACTAGATTGTCTGGTGCAGTGTTTCTCAACAACTGGTCTGTCAACTACTGCCTTGTTGATCTGTGGGATGACAAAAGACTGACAGAATATTCATATATAAATCATGATGGTTTTCTTTTGAACTTGCATTTTAGTGGTCTTTGATAGTTTAGGGAGGGCAACAAGCTGGTCCCTGTATGAAAAAATTAAAATCTGGTTTTGTATTCCATTTGGGATACACAAATCATATATGTCTGAACTATTTAAACCATTGCTTATATCATTAATTGATGGTGCCTGTGCATACTTAGACTTGTTAAAATTAACCTTACAAAGGAATGGTTTGTGTTTTTTTGTTGAAAAATTTCCATTTCAGTAGTGTTTCAAACTAACAAAATTTTGTGACTTAACTCGCTAAGACTGATAAAATGCAATACATCTTGAGGGTTTTTGGACCAGTTTATACTTTCCTGTACATCTATATTTTTCATAATTTAAGTGATATTGCATTTTAAGATGCACACTACCATTTGCAAATAATTCTTTACACATCAGAAACTTATATAACTTACATGTTTCAATCTAGATTGTTTAATAAAGTGACCAAGTAATTAAATATATTGTTTTTATAAGAAGGACCAGGTGTTTAAATTACCATGCATTACTTTTAAACCAGTCTTAAGGATAAAATACTGTGCTAACTCTCATATAACTGAACTTTTGTCTAATTGCAGGCATTATGGGTAAAGAAGGTAGACAGGCTGTACGATGTAGTGATTTTGCTTTTGCTCGTTTTCGCTTCTTGCAACGCATACTACTTGTTCATGGCCATTATTACTACATTCGTGTTTCAACGTTAGTACAGTATTTCTTTTACAAGGTAGGTGATTGTATTACTTCCTTTGTCCTCTGCTGAATATTTTCTAAATAATAATTTTGTGTTTATCTCATTTCTGAATGTAATGGGCTTGAAATTACGAAATAGAAAATATCTGAAGAAGAATACTATGTGTACCAGTTCTAAAGTAAATACTAAATCTGAAATAGTAAAGTACATATTCTTAAAAACTCGTTTGTTAGGACTTCCAATTGGTGATAATCACATTTACCTGACATAATTTAGTGGTTATGATGCTAGATTTGCTACACAGATTTGTGTGTCACAGGTTCAAAACTTATCACCAAACATGCTTGCTCTTTCATCCAAGGGATATAATGTGACAATCCCACTATTCATTATTAAAGAGAAGCCCCAGAGTTGGCAGAAGTGGTGTTTACTAACTATCATTCCTTTATATAAGCACTTCAAAATTAAAAATGGCTTGCACAGACAGCCCTGAAATAGCTTTGCACAAAACTCAACAAAAAATCAAAATCAATGTAATGGGAAGAGTTAATAAAGTTGTGGTTAATTCAGATGAACTTAATGTTTTATCAAAATGAAGAAATGAAATGAAATTTTGAAGTTGGAAAATTATTCTTTTTATATATAAGCTGATTTCTGTCACATTTGCTCTTTTCCAGAATATAGCTTTCATCACACCTCAGGTGTATTATGCTTTCTTTAATGCCTTTTCAGCTCAGGTAATTATTATTGTTATTGTAAATGATAACACAGTAACTTTGTTGCTATAAAATTTATCTTCTTTATGTATTGTATGTTTATTTAATGTTTTCTAAATTCATTTATTATTCTTTATTATGCATCATCTTGTAATGACAAAATCACTTTTATTATAGGAGTACTTTAACAGTATATTGTTGTATTCAGTAATGCTTTGCCTTTGAAGAGAATTAGGGCCAGTTTGCTTCTTTTTGTTTCAGATTTAACCTTTACATTATTAAGCAACATCTGTATATAGGTTTACATTATTAGTGGTGATATTCATTTCTTTGATAATATTTTCATGGTTTAAATATTTGCTTATTTGATCAGTAGTTTTGTTACTTAGTAGGAAAAGTAAAAAAAACAACATCTGTAACTCTAAAATTTGTATCCTTTAATAAATCTATAGTTTGAGGTTACTTTAAACAAAATTTATAATTTTTCCAAGTCAAAAGTATTTTGGTATATTTTTCTGAAAAAATCTATGGATTATACAATATTCTGAATGTATGTGTGTGTATATATATATATATATATATTCTTATGTACACATACTGTGTGTTCTGTGGACATCCAGCATGTGCATGGAAAATTACTTCTGTTTCATTTTTAAAATACATTTAGAATTTGGCATGATTGTGTTTTTTCTCTTTTTTTTTTTGTTTCAGCATGTTTGGTATCTTATACTGACAAAATGGCTAACATTAATAATGATAATAAGCATTCGTGTAAGATAAAAAAAAATAGATAACTTACAAAATAAGAAATCCACTAATACAAATACTTTTAGAAGGTGAACTGGGAATGTATTTCTGACATTAATATAATTTTAATTTTCACTTCCTAGCTTTTAAAATGATATTTATGATATTAAATCTGTGCAAAATATTTAGATGAAATGTGAGAATCTTAGCTTTTAATATTTTTAAAATACATTCAAAAAACACAGTTTAAATGTAAGTATTTTTATACAGTTATGTGAGAATGTTTTATGCAATATTTTTTTATAATACTGACAGACAATCAAAAATTGTGAAAGTATACCTCACAATATTTTCCAGATTGTGGTCTTGTAATCATTGTTCTTTTCACATACATTAAATTATCCCTGGTTGACTAAACATAAAGTAAATGTAGGTTTGTTTTCTAGTGAATACATTTCTGCTCAACACAAAATGGATTTTATGTTAAGGATATGAATATGATTTTGAATGCTTAGTGTTAAGTGCTGTGTGATTGTTTCACTGTAATATTTTACTTTTAGCATAGTACAAGAAAAGCTTTAAGATTTCTAGTTTAGAATTAAAAGTAATAATAAATTGTAATATTATATAAATGCAACTGGCACTAAATTTGTAACAAGAAACTAATTCGGCATGTGCATTTGTAAGACAGAATTTGTCTTTGAAAACTAACTGTAATAAACAAGTTTGAATGTAAGTTGGTGTTGGAAATAAAGAAGGTATGAAAGGTTTTGTAAATGAACATTAATAGATATTGGACATATAAATAACATACAAACTCATTCCATCTTTTACCTTGTGAGCCTATGTTTCACCTCTTTAGTCTTTTTGTAGAAGATCATGAAAATATAATGTTATGTCTGTTGTGTCTTGTATCCGTAAATTGTAACATCTGTCAAGTTCCACTGAGAGCAATACATAATTTAATATTCTGTACTTTTAAATAACAATATGTTAAATATCTTCATTTTGAACATAAAATATTATTATTAGTATATATCAAATTATGAATTATGTGTTAAAGTTTAAGATTTTAAATATACTAAATAATTATGACAGAGTTGTGGTATTCTACTATATATATTAGAGTAATAAATAGCCTATGGTTGTTATAAGGTGCACAATCCAAAAATATATTTGTATTTATAATTATGGTCAGAACCACATATTTATTAAAATGACACCTTTGTTTGTTTTGAATTGAGACTTTGATTGGGAAATTGAGAATTGATTGGTAATTGTGCATACTATTCAGGAAGCACTGATGAACTTTGCATTTAAGAATGAAAAAAAAAGCCAAGATCAAATATTGAATAAGCATGCGTCTGTCTATAAGTAGTAAGCGTGTGAAGCTTCTTTATTTTTAAATTATTCAGCTAATGTTACAATTGTTTTAAAGCTTATTGCTAATATATATAATTTTTAGTATTTTAATGTATTTAAATAATAAGGCTAGATATAATTATAGGTGTTTTGTCTCAAAACTTATTGACTTAAAAACAATAATTATAGCAAAGGTAGTAGTGTCTAGTGAAAGAATTGTACAATACAAATAAAAATTATTTTGTTTTGTTGACAAGGAAAAAATTGTATTATACAAGATAATTGTTTTAACAATGCATTCTGCAGCTAAAATTTTGAATATAAAACATTATTTGGTTTTTCAAATCTCTAAAGGTTTATAATGGCCAAATTATTTTTTATAATGCTAAGCATATGATAAAGTATACTTAAGGTTTCATATAACTTTTCAATTTTGGAACTTGGAACATTATTAACTTTTTACCAAAAATAATTGCTAAAAATATTATACAATTGGACTTAATACCTATTACATTTTTGTATATGATATTTCTAAAAACAAACACATTTTAGTGTAGTATTTCAATTTTTGAGTATGGTGTTAAAACAGAAATGCATTTCTGGAGTTTACAAAAGTATTTTGGATGTTTCAAACCTGTCAGTCACTGCTCCAGTAAGGCTGGAAGTTTTTATATTTTCCAGTATTATTTTTCTTTAACATTTTAAACAAATGGAAAAAAAACAACATTTATTTTGCTTCAGATAATTTTAAAAACTTCAGAAAAAAAATTTACAGGAACTTTAGTTGGGTTTATGTACTAAAATTATTTTCTCAAGAAGCTGAGGTTTGGCTCTGTTTCACTTGATTAATTTACACCCTTCTCAGAAACAAATCAGATCTTTACAGCAAGCATTAATTTCTATTACTCTTTTTTTTTTCTACCCCGTAACCTTCTCCACCTTCCCATGTAGACACTATACCACAGCATTTACCTTATGTTCTTCAATATCTTCTTCACCTCCCTTCCTATAATCATCTATGGCTTGTCAGAGCAGCATATAAGTCAGAAAACCTTGCTCGAGAACCCTCACTTATACAGGTAGGTTTAGCAGCAAGTCGTAGTCATGTATGTTCATTTAAAAAGTAACTTATCTCCATGCATGGCCATTTATGTGTGTAGGGAATGAGTATATATGTTGTTTAAAATATGGAGCATGGAATGCATGTTCATTTTTTAAATATTTCTCTTGTTTGATGTTATGCATTTGATAGATTTCTGCTTGTAAAAAGCTTGACATTGCTTGCTGTATTAAAAGCATCACAGTTTTCACAGAGAAAGATCTTTTTTTTCTGTGTATAAATCTTGAAATTAAAATGTGATGAATGTGCAAGATATTATTAACTTGCACACAAACCAGTTTTGAGTCAAAGCTACAGCGATTTGTTTTTACGATACACACTAAGAAGTAACAGTAATGAAAACATCACCCTAAAAATTTGTTTATGCTTTACATTTAGTATTACAAAGTTAGTACTTTTATAAAATATTTATGTCCTTATTAAAATTAATATCTAAGTATAGAAAGAATGAGACAGCTGTAAAAAACACTTGCTTATGGGTATAAATGTTAAAATGTAAAATTTAAAGCTTGACAAAGTATCTTTAAGGGTAATAACAACGTATAGTAGTGACAGCTGTATCGTATCGCAACGTTTTAGGTAAAAATTTCATTTCTGATCTTCAGTACTGTAGTGTATATCCATTGTAGCTTCACATAAAGATGAAACAGATAAGTTGGTGAATGTTGAGTGAGTGTTAAGTGTTAGAATATTATTATTAAATAGAATTTATGAAACCTGTGCAAAACAATCCTGAGAAAATGATAGCTGTAACTAATGTTTGATATTCTTTTTTTCTCTTAAAATTTAAGTGCAATAAAAAACTGAATATTTTGAGGAACTCTACTCTTTCATTTGAGAAATAAAGAATTTATTAATTTAAGTTTTTATAACATTATCAGTCGTGGCATATAAAAAATACATCATTAAAGAAAACATCACAAATTTTCAAATTTGAGACAAAATCTTGAAATTCATTAGCCATATTGAATTTTTTATGAACAAAGTACTGAACAGGTTAAGTTCCAGTTTAAATAGAATAAATCTAGTAGTAGTTTGAAGGTATGTCTGTCATAAATAATTAAATAATCAACACTTTAAATTTTGACGTTACCCAAAAAAATGTAAACAACTTGTGTTTTTTTTCTTTTTGGTGTCTCTGTCTTTAACTGTGAGTTTAACATTCTGATACTGACTCTTTAAATATTTCAAAAAGGATTGAACAAAAAATTTGTCTTAAAATGACAAAATTCTTATCAAAATATTTGTGGTACAAAAAGTTTTAATTTCTTCAAGGCACTAATCAGAGCATTTCTTCATATAATAACAAAAAAACATTGGCTAGAACAGGATTGATTTTAAGCTAATTTCTAATTCATCAGTTTGAGTGTAAACAACACCACTGAATATAACATGTAACTGTTTGTTAGTAAGTTCAAAAAGTTTGATTAAATTTGGTACTATTCATTTAAATGAATTTTAGTGTAAAATCTCTCAGTATCAAAGCTACCAACTGTTTGGTTAAACTTGTAGAAAACTAAAACAGTTTTAACACAAAAAAACTTTAAACTTCAGATCAAGTTGCTATGTAGTTACAAGTAATAATGCTAAAAACAGTTTGATTGGACCTTATAACTTATGTGTATTATTTAATACATAGAAAGTACAAAATTGTATGTCAACTAATCTTTAATGGTGCTGTCTTTTTAATCATTAAAAAAACTGCAGTATGATTTGTATTTCAATAATTTAGTATGGTAAACTCAGGTAACTCCATTTATTGTATTCTCAAGACTGCTGGTATGAGTATTAAAACTTTAATTAAAATAAAGCACAGAACAACATTTTGACTTATTAGGTCATCTTCAGGTTAACAAAGAGAGTTTACAAACTGAAGGTGATCTAAAAGGTCAAAATGTTGTTCTGTACATTATTTTATTTAAAATCTTAATATCCTTACCAGCTATTTTGAGAATACATTTTTACTTCAAATGGTTTTCTTGTCGTCATGAGTAACTCCATTTATTGTTGCAATTTGTTTAGTAGCCTCTAGTCTAAGAATAAACTCTGAGAAGAGTAAACTTTAATTAATGATGAGAACACTTGTGTATTTAAACATTTTTCTTCTCTTGAGGATATTTATTAATAATTAAGAAAATGATTGTTCTCAACTTTTAAATGAATTTTATATAATAGTAATATCCGAAGAAATTCCAGAATGAGTAGATTGCAATTTGCCAAATGGTTTGCCCTAGGAATATGGCATTCATTAGTCTTCTATTTTGGAACCTATTTTTTTTGGGAAGAGAATGCTTCCTGCTTCTCAAATGGTCAGGTATGTATTTTGTAGAAATGTGTAATATACCTTTCAATACATAAATAAATCTGTAATAGATCTAAAGCAAAGATAGTATGCAAAAAATTATGTAACTGAAATGTATTACTGTCAGAGAAGAAGGGGGAACAACTGAATTACTCTTTGCTCTTTTTTTTTCTCACACACACACTCAGACACGTACATTTTATTTCAACAGACGAACGTTTTAGCAGAAGTCTCCTAGTTTGGATTAATGTATTGAAACATGTAACCTTTTATTTCTGAAAATGTTTTCTGAGGCATTTTATTAGAAAAATTAAGTTTCAACCAATACAAATACTTAACTGTTTTTAAAGACAAATTGAATACACAGTTTGGTACTTGCAGCCAAAGTGAGAGAAGTTTAATTTATTTATTAAAATCATGTTAAGTTGCAACATGATTGAACAGTATTAATTTTAAAACTTTATAAATTTGGTTTCAACCACTGTTTTGGTATTAGTATATTATGAAAAAGAGTTAATTACCTTATATATTAAGTTTTTTCTTCATTATATCTGAAAATGTACATTCTCTTCTCACTATTTATATTAAGCTCTATCTCAGCTATTATGCACTTGTAAAAGTAGAAAAAAGTTAAGGAACAAAATACAGTGTTCTGATTAAAGGGGAAACTAATAATGAGATAAGACATACTACTCCTGTAACTACATATGGCCTTGCGGCTCACAGAAATGTTGTATGGTTTAAATTGCAAGAATAAATTCAAAAGTAAGTAACTAATAAATGTCTTTACTAGCCTTAAAGACAACCAAACAGAACACCATTATGCAAATTCTCCCTATTCACCAACCAAGTATATTCTAACAGTAAGTCAGATGAATAAAGCTTTATTACCAGTAGCTCTCCTCCAACATCATGAATGTTCTAGAACTTTGTAGTATAGAAACTTCTTATTTTTAGAATATTGTGATTATTACATTAGTAAGTTTCAGTTGTTTAAATTTTAAGATTTAACCTAGGCAATCTTCAAGATTTTACCCACCCCCACGAATGTTTTCTGTTTCTGAAGATATAAAAGTCTTAAGAGTGTAGCCTACATTTAAGAAATTAAAAAAGTATTTTCATAAATAAAACTGCAGAAAACTAGGGGAAAGACTGTTTGGTTGGTGTTTTATTAAACATAGCTCATTTTAATTTTTTTACACAGGTTTTTGACATTGCATAAAATTATATTTTTAAGGAGAAACACCTTTTTTTCAAGTAAAATACTTATTTTTGTAAGAAAAATGTGCAAATATTGGGAAAATTGGGAAATTCTTTGTTACTTTTGAGTAAATTAAGCAACCTTAACTTTGGTATGTTTTTTACACATTGATTAAAGTTAGAATTTTTTTATGCAATATTAGTGTTAGGGATTACAAGTTTTTTGTTAAAGTAAATAGAAGTATGGAAGGAAAATTGTAGGTTTTAAATCTTCAAAAAATTAAAAGCTGTATCAGCTGAAGCAAGAATTCTAGCTTGAACTTTTCTTGACCATTCATCCTTTCATTCCTAGTTCATTTTCTCTTCAGTAATTTTTGAATAAACTTTTTCATCTGAACATAAAACTCTTTTCATTGTATCAGTATCAAAGCTACATACTTAATGTATTATTTTCTACAATATTTATGAATTAGGTTTAATTTCTATCATAAAATAACATTTTGTTTCTTTACATGATGTTGTTCAATAATGTGTTAGTATATCTTATGCAGTATCTTTAGTTTTAAAAAGGAAAGATTTGAACCTCATACAAAAGTTATTTGTTACATTTACCTTGTACACATGCCTGCTGTTCTAAGATCTTTCATAACACATAACAGTTTACTTCACACTTTTGTTGTGTGCTTTAACTTTTACATGAATCTACAACCTAAATCTTCCATAGAAAATAATGACATGTTAATATAAGCACATAAGTGAATACTTTATATTCTAGAAACGTGTATTATAATGGGAAAATTAATTCATTGTTGAAACTTCTATTATTTTGAGCAATAATACAATGCAGGAGCTGAAAAATATCCATTAAAACAAGATTAAATCTTATGTATAACTTATATAAGATAATATGACATAAATGTGCAATAATATTGTGATGTAAAAATCTTTGTAGTTGCAGTCAGTTTTCTTTTACAATATAAACAGTATGTTTGTGAAACCTTAGTTATATAAGCAACAATCCCATCTTTTGTTTCTCAATACTGTTTCTGTTTTCTTTTACAATATAAACAGTATGTTTGTGAAACCTTAGTTATATATGCAACAATCCCATCTTTTGTTTCTCAATACTGTTTCTGTAATAATAGGTATTTATTTAATTTTTGATTGTTTTTGTGCAACTTTAATTAGTGTTTGTAATTTGTTAATCATAATATTGTAGATTATCAAAAACAACTTCTTTCTTTGCTTTCCTTTGTTAAATTACTAATAATTTCCGCTATATCAAAAAATAAAATTTTCTGTAAGCAGCAAAATCTTGACTGGTTTTATGCTTAAGAGGTAATTGTACATCGTTGTGTGTTTTTCACTTTATTCTAGACTTTAGGCTTATGGAGCTTTGGCACAGTGATGTTTCACACACTTGTTATTACTATCAACTTTAAGGTGAGTTTATTAAAATTGTTAACCTGTGTAAAATATTTGAAAAAACATTTATTGCTAAATTATTATTTTGAATTAAGTCTCAGTATCTGAAAGGCTATGATTTTGTCAGTGGTCTTTCAAATTCCAATATGAAACATACCTCTTTTCACTCAATGGTTTTTCTCATTTTCCACTGCTCTGTAATGTATTGGGGAAAAAAAAATTCTTGCTTGATGTACTAGCCTTTATACCCTCTACTTTTGAGATGCTCATTTGGCATGCATAGAGCATGTGACAACCCTCCACCAATAGAAGCATGACACAAACTTTTAGAGCAGCTGGCCCACTCTGTACAACTTTAAGTGAACCTCACTTTGTCGATTGGTACGACGCTAGTTGGACTTGTTTCTTGCTTGCTTTCAGTTTTTTTTCTTTTTCCAATATTTTGGACTTGATTCCTTCCTATTTGGTTTTTGTATGTTGTTTTCTTTTTAAAGTTCTTTGCTCCATGTATTCTGGTGTGTTACAGACATTAATTACCATTTTCATTTAGATAATTCTGGATTATAAATTTGCAATTTACTGTGATTACCACCACAGTTCCTGAGGTTACTGGGAACACACATTCCTGTTACCCAGTCTTCAATGAGATGCAAGCCTCGATTTGTTGGGAGTTAGCTTCTTTCATGGAGTCTGAGCCACATTCTCCACAATGGCTGATGCCTCTTCAGTCTGATGAGATTATTTAGGACAAGAATGATTTAGGCAGCCCTTTTCCTGCTCCTTCTATTGCCATGCAGCCATATCTTGCAACTTTGTTGGAGGATTTACTCCTTTTCGCCAATTAATTACCTTAGTTGTCACATTTTAAATGTTTATCCTGTTTCCCATGATGACTCTCTTTTCCTTTTGTGTGAGATCCCTACTTGGACTATTTAGTGTTTTCCTTTTCACTGAACCATGAAGTTTGTGCATAGCAGTTTTTTTCACAGTTAAGTTTGGGGGTTAGTATGCCTCAACCCCTTTAAGTTTCTGATCAACACACATCATCATTTCATCTCTCTTCAAATCTTTATTTGAATTCAGTGTTAGAACTTTTTTCCCCTCTGGGATTCTAATCATGATACTGTATCATTTTCACAGGCACAATTTTCTGGAAATTTTATACATTTACAAACATTTTGCATTGGTGCTCCTTTTTTCCACCTTTTATTTGAGGCCTTTTGTCTTTTTATTGACCATTTTTCAATTAGTTTTATCAGAGGGTTTTTCTCTTCAGTTGCAATCATCACCTCCTCTTTCACTGTCTCTAGTTTCTTACCCTGCTACAAGAGATCCTCTGTCAAGCAGCCTGAAGCAGTGAGTGACCTCCTTCTCAATGAAGTATTCAAGACATTGTTTCTCATATAGCCAGCTTTTACTCAATTTTTTGTGGTCCCCAAGAAAACTGGAGATTGGAGACCCATTATCAACCTCTTCCATCAAAATCAGTTTCTGAATTCTCCTTAATTCACCATGAAGTAGTTTCTGTCTCTTTGTTGAGATCTGTCTTTTTTGGGGATGTGAGCTTCCTAGGATGTTCTCATATCTGTCAGTTGTGCTTGCATGCAATCTCTTCAGTGGGAATTCCATGATTAAAAGAATTTCATCTTGGATCCCTTGAATCAACCAGTTGTCCTTCCTTCTCCCCTTCAGACCAACTTTGCTTGGTCATTGGTCATACTATGGCTGGTGTATCTGCTTCTATACACCAGTGCTTCTCTTGTGAGTTGGAGTGAATATCTCAATTCCCAAGAGGTTTCCTGGAGTTGGTTGTTGGCTAAATCCTGTTTTCATGTCAACATTATGGAACTCTTACTATTTGTTGAACTATATCTCATTTTCTTTATCTTCTGAGGGGAAGGTTGGTGATTGTGCATCCCAACAACTCCACAGCAATCTTTTACATCACCAAACAAGATGGTACCAAATCAAGCTTCCTTCATTTTCAATCTTTGGAACTGCTATTTTAGTTTATGAGCACCAAATAAAGCTTATGTCCTACCATTTGTCCAGTATATTGAATACTGTTGCAGATTGGTTATTGCATCTCTACAGGGTCATTTTTTTGGAGTGATCCCTAGATCCTAAATTGTCTAGTGATTATGCTTTCACCTGGAAATCCCACACGCACAGATGTGTTTTCCACTCATCTGAACAACGAATTGCCATCTTTCTGATCACCACTTCCTTATCCTCAGGCTTTATGAGGAAGATGTCTTCACATTTATGCTTTTCTACCTGTATGTTTTTTCCCCAAAGTAATTTCCATCATCCTTATTATTTTATATTGTGTTCTCTTTGTAGCTCTGTTTTGATCATCTTAGCCTTGATTCTTTCTCCTGAAACCTCTAAAATTTACATCACTTTTATCTCCTTCTCTACTTTGTCAACCTCATTTGGACATCTTTCATCCTGCCATTTGCACCTTCCATTTTCATGCATGAATTTTTCATTCCCTTTGTAAGAAAACAGGATTTAGCATTATGTGTTGCTTCTTTTTTTTCTCTCTTGGTCTAACCTTCCACATTTTCAGTGTACCAGTGATGTTGGACTGTTTTTATTGTTAGTTTTTCAAAAGTGGTTTATATCATTTCTGTCCATCTGTTCCTCACTTTTTCTGGTTCTTCACCTGTTTGTTCAATCATAATCTTTTTGTTTCAATAACTTCTTGTTTCAAAGCAGCCTTGGTGCACACAAGCATTTTATTTTAACAGATTCTGCAAGCTCTTATCCTTCCCTCCTCTTCCAGTCCTTTCATGTTTTTTTCCTCATTTTCTTCCTTGATTTGGATCTCGGTGTCATCCCTTTTGCCCTTTGCCAGCCTTCCTTTGAATCTTTGGTTTCATGTTTCCTGTATCATTTTTCTCTCAAGACCTATTTTACCTATTAATCATAAGTCTGATCATTTTGAAATAGATGTTTCCTCTACCCTTTATCATAGTACACATATTGTGTTATTCCTGGACCATTCCTTCCTTCTCAAGACCTCAGCTGCTTATAAGGGTGATTCTGACTTCAAACCTATCTTTATGCCTTTAATTTCCTATATTTATTCCACATTACATCTGGATTGCCTCCTGTAAAGGCACTACAGTACTATGTGGGTCACACAGCCTCCTTTGTAGTTCCTGGGCTCCTCTTGTGTCACTTGGCCTCTCCCCCTTCACTCTTACATATTTGGTTCATAAGCTTATTAGGTTGGCTTACTCTTCTCAATCATCAGAAGGATATCATATTTATTGTATCTTGTTTTATCAGATCCCACACATATCATGTTGATTCTGGTGGTTCATTTTCATTGTCCTCTGGCAAAGATCATTCAGGGTGGAATATGGAATACTTTCATACCTTTGTTACTCATAACCTACATCATTGAACTGTGCTTTTCTCTGGTGGATATCTGATTGCAGAATATACAATGCCTTGTTCCTCTTGTTGAGCAGGCAGGTGTTCCACATATACCTTGTGCACAATGTTTTTTCCCACTGCTCTTACAATTAAGTTGGAATAATGCTTTTCTACTTATAATACTGAATACATGATGACTCCCATTCTTACCCCCTCGGAATGGATTCCTGTACGTGGTGAGGGGACCTCCCAGGGAAGGTTCTGTTCTGTCTGGTTACCTTCTCTGGGATCTAAACATCCACCCACGTGTTTGCCGTGCGTGGCGACCCGTGAAGGGGAGGAGAGGATCCTGGTGGTTGAGGGGTCCAACCCTAACACACCACTTTGGCCTCAAATTCCTGTAGACGGGCGGCCCTTGGGTGGCTCCCCTTGGGTCAATCGGCTGGTCCACCTGGGCTAGAGCCAACCAAGTACCAGTGTTGGAAGTTCTCAACGGGTGTTGTGGACATTGTGCCTGATGCTGGTGTTTGGGTATAGTGCTCACGAAACCCTGGCGTTGCTGCATTGTCCTTGCATGACTTTGTAGTGCGTCCCCTTGAAGGGCTCCATGGTGGGTGGGGTCAGTGAGTACCGAAACTTTTCTCTTTCCTATGGATCCTACAAAAAATTTAAATAAAATTGTAAAAAACAGTCAATGGGTAAGCGACCACGTCTTGAATACACAGAACAGCAATCTCCAACATCAGTAACACACGTACCTCATTTTTTGATATTGCATTCTCTTTCAGAAAAACCTTTAGGGCAAATGTCCCCTTTTTTTATTCAAAAGGGGCTAGAGGGACTTGCTGGCTCTCCAAAGTCAGTAAAGAAGCTTCGATCTGGTGACATACTGGTTGAAACATCCACATCCCAACACAGTGAACTCCTCTTGAAATCAAAGGTAATTGGCGATATACCTATTGAGGTTACACCCCATGCTACTTTGAATACTTCACGAGGAGTTATTGTTGAAAGGGATTTGAAGAATGTTCCTGAATCGGAGATTCTCGCCGGTCTTTCCACTCAAGGAGTTTCTGCAGTGAGGCGCATCTCCACTCGCAAAGATGGAGTTACACTGCCAACAAATACCCTTGTTTTAACGTTCACTTCACCACGAGCACCCGCCACCATCAAAGCAGGTTATCTCATTTGCAGGGTTCGGCCATACATTCCAAACCCTCTTCGATGTTTTCAATGTCAGAGATTCGGCCACTCAAAGACATCTTGTCGTGGTTCCCTGACTTGTGCTCGTTGTGGAGGCAAGGACCACGATGCCTATGATTGTGACGTAAACCCACATTGCGTCAACTGCAATGGTTCTCACCCCTCTTACTTTCATTCTTGTCCAAAATGGTTGGAGGAAAAAGAGGTGCAGCGTTTGAAAACAACACATAACATTAGTTATCCTGAGGCTCGGAAATTGATGTCCACAATCCCATCTCGGACATATGCTGCTGCACTCCATTCCACAACTACAGTGGAAGTGCAGACAGATCTCTCTGTGCCTCCAAAAGAATCGTTTTCAAAACAAATGAAAAGCCTTTTGACCTCCGTGGTTAAAACAGTAGATGAATCGACTTCCACACCCATCTCTGTTCCTCCCACAACTTCCAACAAACCTCAAGATTCATGTCCTTCAGTTTCAAATACAGGCATTTCTTCTGATACATCATTTTCTCCCACCACAATAAACAAAACAATTATTCGTCCGCGTCCTCAGTCACTTGATTCCTCTTCCAATAACAAAAACCTGCCCACTCGACCCAGAGCAGGATCCATGGAGGTTGTTAGACCTCCTCTGAAGAAAGACAGTAAAGACAAAAGACGAGGTCGTAAACCGAAGGGTTCTCCAACCACTTCACCTGCTCGTCCTTAAAAATGGCCACCTTGATACAATGGAACTGTCGAGGTTTACGTTCTAATCTGGATGATATCAAAACGCTGATTGCTTCCTACCATCCTGTTTGTCTTTCTCTACAAGAAACATTTCTCAAATCTGCTGATACAGTCTCCATTCGGCAGTTTTCTCTGTACAGAAATGACAAGTTGTGTGATGGTCGAGTACATGGAGGGGTGGCACTTTTGGTTGATCAACATGTGCCCACCCTGTCTTTGTCACTCAATACACCCTTGGAGGCCGTAGCCATCCGTATTTCCTTGGGTCGTACCATCACTGTTTGTTCTCTGTACCTGTCCCCTGGAGAGACATATGATCAATCAGACCTGGATGCTCTCGTTGAACAGTTACCATCTCCATTTCTAATCCTGGGGGATTTTAATGGACACCATCCCCTCTGGGGAAGTGCTGTTATTGATGGGAGGGGTCGATCTGTAGAGCAGATGCTCTCTGATCACGATCTTTCTCTTTTCAATACTGGTTCTTCCACTTACTTTCATGCACCAAGTCAGTCATTCACTGCCATTGATCTCTCAGTTTGCTCCCCTTCATTATTCTCCCATTTTTCATGGAGGGTTGACAGAAATCCACTAGGCAGTGATCATTTTCCGATCATTTTGAGAGAGACTGGCCGTGGTCGATGCCACCCTACCCGCGTGCCCCGGTGGAAGCTGGATCAGGCAGACTGGTCCACTTTCACTGCTCTCGCAGAACTTGATCCTGTCATCGTAAATCAGCCATCAATAGACAACTGTGTTGCAGCGGTAACTGATTGTATTATACATGCAGCTGCTCAGTGTATTCCTAAAACCTCGACACGTTTTCCACGATATCCTCGTCCATGGTGGAATTCCGCTTGCAACTTAGCACGGAAGGCTCAAAAACGGGCCTGGGATACTTTTCGCAGATATCCCACACTTTCAAATCGGGTTGCTTTCCAGCGGGCCCGAGCACATGCTAGGTGGGTAAGACGTCAAAGCCAGAAGGAATCTTGGATAAAGTTCACAACCAGCATATCTTCTACCACCAGTTCCAAGATCGTATGGGACAAGATTCGAAAGGTTAATGGGCACTACACTTCTGTTCCCCTCTCAATCTTACTCTCTGATGGTCAGGAGGTGACTGATGTCCGAAACATCGCTAACACTCTAGGTGAAAGCTTTTGCCGGGTATCTAGCACTTCTGCTTGTTCCTCCACCTTCCTGGCCATCAAGATTCGGGCAGAGCGATCACCTCTTTCTTTTCAAACTGACTGTTTCTTTGACTATAATAGTCCCTTTACCCTGGTGGAACTAAAAATGGCCCTTCATCGGTCTGCCAGTACATCTGTTGGACCTGATGATATTCATTATGACATGCTACACCATCTCTCTCCTGATTCTCTTGATGTCCTTCTGACTATCTTCAACCGGATTTGGCAGAAGAATGTTTTTCCTGATGCCTGGCGCCAGGCTATTATTTTACCTTTCTCTAAGCCAGGGAAAGATCCGAAGATTCCTTCAAACTATCGTCCAATTGCTTTGACGAGCTGTCTCTGTAAGACCTTAGAAAGGATGGTTAATGCTCGTCTTGTTTGGTTCCTTGAATCAAACAACCTCCTCTCACCCACCCAGTGTGGGTTCCGTCGACAGCACTCCACCATAGACCACCTAATTCGTCTTGAAACATCTATCAGAGAGGCCTTTCTCAACCGCCAACACCTTGTATCGATATTCTTTGACATAGAGAAGGCTTACGACACAACATGGAGGTATGGCGTTTTGCGAGACCTCCATACATATGGGTTACATGGCCATCTACCCATGTTTATTAAAAATTTTTTAATGGACAGGAGATTCCAAGTTCGTGTAGGTTCAGCACTTTCACGTTCTTTTGTACAGGAACTTGGAGTCCCTCAAGGCTGTATATTGAGTGTCACACTTTTCAGTATAAAGATAAATGCCATCACTGAACAACTCCCTCTCACCGTTACGAATGGGCTATATGTTGACGACTTTCACATCTCATGTCAGTCATCAAACATGAGATATATTGAGCGGCAACTACAAACTGCCCTCAATCGTGTACAGAAGTGGACTCTTGCGAATGGCTTTAATTTCTCTCTTTCCAAAACTGTATGCATGCACTTTTGCCGCCGACGAGGTATTCACCCTGATCCTGAACTTCATATCGGTGAAGTTTTGCTGCCAGTGGTCCCAGAGACAAAGTTCTTGGGGCTTATCTTTGATCGTAAATTGACCTTTATACCACACTTAAAGCAGCTTCGGGTCAAATGCACAAGAACACTGAACATCCTTCGTGTCCTCTCTTCTACCAGTTGGGGGGCAGATCGCCGTTCAATGTTGAAGATATATCGTGCTCTTATTAGATCGAAACTTGACTATGGATCAATGGTCTATGGCTCTGCCAGACCCTCGGCCTTAAAGATACTGGACCCCATTCATCACCAAGGTCTTCGACTCTGCACCGGGGCTTTCCGTACCTCTCCAGTTCAAAGCATATACATTGAATCTCATGAACCTCCTCTACACCTTCGCCGTTTGCAACTGTCTTTACAATATACTTCGAAACTACGTTCCTTACCAAAGCATCCCACCTGGGAATGTGTTTTCCTTCCTTGGTGGGCAGTACTTTTTCAGAACAGACGATCTGTCATTGCTCCGTTTGGCCTTCGCATCCGGGCGCAATTGGATGAATTGGGTCTGTCCTTGGATAATATTGCAGATTCCACATGTCGACGCATCCCACCATGGCTTATTACAGCCCCCAAGTGTGACCTTTCTTTCAATCACCTAAAAAAGGCGGATACTCCAGACTGGAAGTACCGTCTTTTATTCAATGAATATCTTTCAAACAATCATTCAGTTCCCATTTATACAGATGGTTCCAAATCAGGAAATTCAGTGGGCTCTGCTATGGTTTGCTGTGGGTCAGTAGTTGCACACAGAATCCCCTCTACAGCTTCTGTGTTCACCGCTGAACTGTATGCAATATCTCTTGCCCTTGATCATATTGCAGCTGAGCAGTACTCCAACTGCACTATTTATACTGACTCGCTTAGTTCTATTCTTGCCTTGGAATCACTTCACATTAGCTCACATCCTATTCTAGCAGATATTCGAAACCGACTGGCCCATTTCTCATTAGCAGCTACTTCAATTCAGTTTTTCTGGATACCAGGCCATGTTGGTATTCATGGGAACGAGCTTGCAGACATGGCAGCTAAATATGTATGCCTCAGCTCCATCACCCCTATGCCTATTCCGTACATGGACTATGGTGTTGTCTTCAAAGCTCGGCTCCGTGCCAGTTGGCAGTCCACTTGGAGTGAACAACGCGACAATAAACTTTTTCAAATTAAACCCAAAATTGGAGTTTGGCCATCTAGCTTCCGTAAAGTTCGGAGGGAAGAAGTTGTTCTCACTAGGCTACGCATTGGTCACAGTTTTTTAACTCATCATTTTCTTTTATCTGGAACTGATGCACCAATGTGTAGTTTGTGTAACACTCAAATCACTATCAGCCATGTTTTACTTTCTTGCCATCGTTACAATCCTCAACGACGGCAATACTTTAAACATATTTTTTCCCAGCGTCAATCTGTAACATTGGACAGAGTTATTGGTGATGATGACTATGTCCACCTTAATAACGTTTTCAATTTTTTAATGGCCATTAATCTTTTTAATCTTATTTAAGTGTGGTATATTTATTCATTACACCTTTTTAATTGTGACTCCTTTTTAAAGTTTTATTCTCTCTCATTCAATGCGACATTAAACAATAGCCAGAACATTAAATAACTCGACACCAGGACTGGAAAGGCCAACTTCAGGTGACTAACGCTTCTGTTTGAACTACTCGTTAGTCTTCCTGGCGAGTTACTGTTATACTTTCGCTGCATATCATTTCGTGCTTTTACAACCTTTTTGTACTGGCCATATTGTTTCATAACCCGGAACCAGGACGGAAAGACCAACTTCAGGTGGCTGACAGTGGTTTATATACTACCTGTTAGTCTTCCTGGCGGGTTATGATCATTCCCATTCTGCTACAGGTTGGCCTGTACAACTTTTTTGACTGGATGTCGTCATTGGTTTTTGCACCATTTCCTGTTTTAATTGCCATTTTGTTTTTATCTTCAATTACCTTTACACATTTTACTCCATTTACTTGACTTTTATCTTTTTACTGGACATTTGGCTACTCTTTATTATGATTTTGCTGAGTGTCTTTTTAAACTTTTATTCCATTACATTTTGATATTAGCTACTATGACACACAACCCAGAACCAGGACTGGAAAGGCCAACTTCAGGTGACTGACGGTGGTTTTTGAACTTGTTCGTTAGTCTTCCTGGCGGGTTATGATCATTATTATTATGCTAGAGTAAATAGTTTATAACTTTGAAGACTGGGTGTCACCATTGGTTTTTACACCATTTTCTGTTTTAATTGCTGTTTTGTTTTTACCTTCATTTTCCTTTACCAATTTTACTCCATTTACGTGACTTTTCTCTTTTTACTGAACATTTGGTTACTCATTGTTGCGTTTCTGCTGTGTGTTTTTTAATACTTCTATTCTTTTACATTTTGATACTAGTTGCTATGACACATAACCCAGAACCAGGACTGGAAAGACCAACTTCAGGTGACTGACGGTAGGTCTTGTACCTGCCTGTTAGTCTTCCTGGCGGGTTATGATTATACCTTTATGATAGAATACCTACCTTACAACTTTTTACACTTTGTCTTCTATCTTAACCTTGTAGACTAGGTGTCAACACTGGTTTTATACTTTTTTTTGTTTTACCTTCATTTCCATTTATGTCTTTTACTACATTTTTACCGGTTGTTTGGCGCAGATAGCCTCGTTGCTTTGTGCCATAAAACACTAAATCAATCAATCAATCAAAACCCATTCTTACATTTGAGTTCAGATTTAGACACAACCCTGTAAGTCCAAGTTCATTTTGTCGTACTTCCTGTCTCTAACAGTTGATTTGGAAGTTTGTCTGGCATATGCAATTTGTTTACTTCCTCATAGTAATTCTGCTTGCTTGTAGTATAACACTGTTTACTTATGGGAGGGGTTGGAGTTTGTATAAATAAATGGTTAACTTGACCTAGCCACCATACACTTCACATACAGGTTTTGATCTTAAGTGAGAATCTCTGCCTTGCAATACTAAGGATTGGATGTGAAACCTCATTTGTATGGTTGGGGTTTAGTAGATATCTAGCATTGTTTTGTCAAATACTACCATCTTTATAATTCTGAGTACTGATCATTTTCTTTCTGTTTTTTACATGCGAGATTGGAGTTACCTGTCTATGTATGTTTATTCTTTATGCTGCTTGTAACTTATCCTACCGAAGTCAGTTCGTTTCCAGTTACATTTATTTAGCTGAGGACAGAGTGGGACTCGCATTGATTATTTATACCTAATACATTGATTCCTGAAGTGTTTTTTTAACTCCAGACCGTGATACCACTCCTTTCATGAGACTCCACTTTTTAAATGGTGAATAGCATTACCTATAAACACTTTCCATGTGAGTCTCATCAAAACTTCCACATGCTCAGTGTGGTATTCTAATGATTGAAGTATGTATCCTAAGTAATAATTTTTTACATTAAATAGATTTCTGACAGATATTTACCTCCATTCACACACTTCCAATGTCCTTATGTTTCTTGTTGGTCTGACCTCAAAAGTGACTTAGTAAAGAGGGAATCATCTACTCTAGAAGAGTGTGCCATGCTCCTAAATGTAGAGGGGTGTTGGATGCTAAATGAGCATTTCAAACTTATGGCTAGTGCATCAAGTTAGAAAACTTCAGTGCATTAGAAGGGAGTAAAAGATTGAGAAGTAGCTATAGGAAATCTATGTTCAGTGAAAGAAAATGATAACTCTAACAGTGTATGTAATAATAAGATGGTGCTACTATCTTTGTTGATTTTAGTGGGCTGAAACTGTGGAAATAAAATTAGCTAGCAGACAGAAAGGCAAAATAACATTCATTATAATAAGATGATGTTACTATCCTGGTTGGTTTTGGTGATTCTCAGACCAAAACTGTGAAAAAATAAAACAAGCAGACAAAGGAACAAAATAACATGCATTATAATAAGATGGCTGAAAATATGAATATTGTGGAAACTTACATAATTTGGTCTCCTTTTATAATGACTGCACTTGACACGTAGACCTCTTATGAAGTATCTTATTAGAAAATAACACTTGTCAGCATTTAATTTTATTGGTATTAAAGAGAAGGCTGAGTTTATAATAAACACAAAAAGAAATATATTTGCAACAGGTTAAAATTTATCTAACAAAATGTGTGTGTGTGTATTTATAACAATTCAAATAAAGGTTATTTTAATTGAATATTTTATTTTTTATAGCTGTGCTTACACACCAGATATTGGACAGGATTGTTTATATTTTCAGTATTAATTACTATCATTGGTTTCATGGGATTTAGCTTCCTCTACTGTGCCTTTTTATGGTAAGTTATATATTAGAGAAAAAAAAATTCACATAATTTGACATTGTCAACATGAGCATTTTTAAACCAGTAAAGTTTTTCATGGTTCTAAGCAACTTGTGTATTTTCATTGCTTTTTGAGTTTTTTTTTCCTTTTAACACTGTGGTTGAAAAAAAATAATAATAAATATAAATTAATAACTGGTGTTCAAATAAAATAGATAATATTATGTTATTAATTGTTAACCAAAAAATCTTATTTATAGATAAATATATTTGATAATTATAACTCAGTTGATTAAAATGGTTCATACTATAACAGTCATTATTAATGACTCTTCATATGTACATAGGTACAACTTAGGCCACAACTATGTCTGTTGTGTTTCTGCTGTTGAGTGAAAAACCTTATCAGCATTGAATTTCATATCCAAAGATAAGATTGACTGTCAGCTTTCCCCAAACTGAAATGCTAAACATCTCTTGAATCTTTGTTAATCTACTCTTATTTCACTTATGAAAAGGCAGTTTTCCATCAAGAGAGGTGACCTACTGCCTAATTGTAATTTTGGTGACAGTTTCTTTATATCATTTGTCCTTTCTAAAGTGCTGCTTGTTCATGGGGAATTCTCTTTAACCACATAGTACCTGGCTTGTTGTACCACATCCTAAATGTAATATGGTATAGTTGAAGAAAATAAATTATTTAAAATATGCTTGCAATCAACCTTCCACATAAACTTTATTATCTCACCTTGTAATTAAAGTTTATTAAATTGAAAGGTAATAATAAATTTGACACATAATTTTAGAAAAATCTAATTTAGATTTTCAATAAATTTCAGATCACTATAAATAAAAATATTACTGTTAAGAGCATGCTTTATCATATTATATTTAATTTTAAATGTAATATTTCAATGAGATAAAGGAAAATTTTTGGTAGAACAAAATCACATTGAGAATTGTTAGGCTTACTTGGAACATGTTGTCCTGAACCCTATCGAGTTTCATTTCACCAACAAGGCCACTGTCTGCTAGACTTCATTGGCATGATCACAAAAAAAAGGAATGTAAGAAACAATGTATATATTTATTTAAAAATGATTTAAAACTTGTTGCATATTTAAAATGAAACCTTTTGAACAACAAATTAAAATTTCATCATTCTTATAATTTGGTATGTCAAATTATGTCAGTTCCACATTTGCAAATATTTTATTTTTAATTAACTACATGGCTTGGCTTGGCCAGGTGGTTAAGGTGCTCAACTCACAATTCATGGGTCCTGGGTTTGAGTCCCAATAACACCAAATATGCTTGCCCTTTCTACTGTGGGGGCATTATAATGTGATGGTTAATCCCACTATTTGTTGCTAATAGAGTAGCACAAGAGTTTGTGATGGGTGGTGATGACTAGCTACCTTCCCTCTAATATTACACTGCTAAATTATAGATGGTTAGTGCAGATAGCCCTCGTGTAGCTTTGATCGAAATTAAAAACAAAACAAACCAGTTAACTACATAATGTGATAGCTCATTCCAAAATTCATCCAGTTTTTTGTGTTTGAAAAAGCAAACATTCAAATCAAATTGATATAATTGGTTGTGCATTTTATAGAGTTAAACATTTAATTTATTATCATTTGTAAGGCATTTGTACCCATTTCAGCTGAGCATTCTCCAAATTCGGTTTATTTAATTTATTATTATTTTATTATTCAAAAACCTTTTTTTCTGGATGTCCAGTTTTGTACCTTGTATATACAGTGGAACCCCTCTAAACAGACACCCCTCAGATTTGGTCACCCCTTGAAAGCAGTCATTCAATCACAGTCCCTTTTTTTGTTTACATAATCCCTAATTATGTACAGTTGAACCCCTCTAACCAGGCCAGTTTGTCACAGTCTTGGCAGTAGCTGCTTTAGAGGGGTTCCACTGTAGTTTTCTTAGTGATGACTAACCAATTTTTCATTGGTGGTATTCTGCTATGTATGTTTCTTAATGTAGGATTTGATGTTTCTTTAGATAAAACAAGTGAATTTTCTGCAATACTGTGTACTCAGTTTAACATTTTTAAACATATTTATACAATTATTCCATTAACTTAATGAGTTCAGCCATCTTTAGAAATTACTCAGTAATTGTGCATTAACATCATGAGAGATTTAATTTACAAAATGAGTTGAACTGATCCCTTATTTAAAAAAATAATACTTCTACTTTGCTTTATGTGGATGTGAGAATCATAATATTGAATGTATTCAGTAAACTGCTCAAGAAAGTAAATCTGTAATAGTATTGTAATTAAACACACACATTGTAAATGTTCCAAATTTTCATTAAGTTCTTCAAATGCATTTTTTCCTCACCTTTTCACCTATCTTTATATGGCTTGTTACACATGTTCTGATGAATGACATCAAAATGATTTGCAATATCAAATATTCATTTCTAATAATTATTATTTATTCTGTGGTATGTTGCTTGGTTTTGTAAGAAATGTGACATTCAGGCTTACTGATAACAAACAGATGCATTCAAAGTTATTTGCAAAATACAAATTCACAATTATGTAGCCATCAAAATCATGGACTCACATGATGAGGATATGGGAATTCGAGAGTTAAAGTAACATACTTCTTTTTGAACAGCAAATCATGAAATACTTTTGTTTTCTGTGAGTTGTGTGAACATAAAAGTTTGATATTTTATATAAAATGAATTACTATGCATGAACTCTTGTTCAGTCTTCTCCTGACTTTTTTGTAGACAATTCATTGCTGAAAATATATCACTTATCTTTTTTGCTTATTTTTGTAGGCCATTCCAAGATAACAACTTGTATTGGGTGTACATTAACATCCTCTCATCACCTTCAGTCTGGCTTGTGAGCATTTTATTAATTATTGCTGCACTTATTCCTGACTTTTTGGTACTGTTTTGTGAGGAAAGAGTTTCAGATGTTAAGAAAATATATTCCAGCTTATGCAATGTGAGTTGTATCACTGCTTATTAATCTTCTTGAAATATTAAGTGTAAAAAGTTAAGTGTATTTAACCTTAAAAAAATGTACTTTTTTTTCATCTAGTGTATCTGTTTTTAACACATGCTTTCAACGAATGTGATTGAATTTTTTCTAAAATTTCTGAAAGATTTATTTTCATTTCCTACAACTTCATGATTGTTTTAAACACATTTCCTGAAGTTCATGTTGTCTCTTTCCAAAAAACAGAACTCTAAACTCTAATTCACACAAAAGCAAATTACATCCCACCAAAAAAAATGGTTGTCATTAATGCAAAATAGCTTGTTATTTAACATTTAAGTTCATAGAAACTACTGAGCCTTTTTTATTAACAAGCACAACCAAAGAAATCACTTGTGGAATACAAAACACTATTTATCTTATAAAGTGTAAAACATTGCACTCGTTGACATGTAAGACATACATAATTACTCTTGTGAGAGCATTTTAACAACTATAAATGTTTTATTAACACAAAAATAGATCTCTTTCTTACTCAATGCTTTAACCAACCTGGTCATTCCATTAATTATGTTACTCTCATTGGCATTGAAACAAGGTTCAAAACTGAAGTTGATAGACAAAGGAAGCTAATTGGATTACTAACCTAAACACACTGTGACCTTTTGGAATCACTATTTTTATCTATGTTAGAAAAATAATTATTCTTTACTTACTTCTTTTATGTAGTGTGAAGCCTAATTTTTCTAAAACTTACTGCTGACTTAAGATAATACTCCATGCCTGTTTGTATGAATTAAATTAGATTGCTTTTGTAATTAGTCTCCAGGTGTCACCTTGATTTTGCTTAAACACTTAATCATAGTTTTATTTGTTTATTTTTAACCATTTCTAAAATAAAATATCCATATCACACTCATCACCAGCCACATGATACTGGAAATGAAACTCACAACAGTACGTGGAAAAATATACTAAACATTTCTTGTATGACCAGATGGCTCTCATAACATTGCTCAACTCACTTTATATACATATCACTCATTTGATACACTACCATTTGCAGTTTGCCTCTGAAGAAGAAAGGTTAAACTTTTTAAAGCTCTCAGGTTGTAAGGTTTTATCATTTTCTATGTAGTTAGTAATAGTAAAGCTTTGAGTAGTTTAATTTAAGCATTAATTTTAATACATAAATGTAATGTAAGGCTTATATGAAGCACTAGTTGGTAAATTTTATTTTACCTTTGGCTACAACTCAGTATCATGAAACTTATGAATTAAACTGTCTTGTGGTTATATCAGCAAAGTTGTCCAAAAAATAAATAATAAAAAAATCCTTTCTAAAAAATCAATATGAATATTGCAAACATTCAACATAAACACCATAGTTGATTTAAGAACAATCAGGTAATAGTTTTGTTTTTGAGCACTAATACATATTGTTGAGCGTTACCAAAAACAACCATAAAAGTGTTGTTACTTGTGACCAAAAGAATATAGCTTTTATAGTTGGAGAAAAGTATTCCACATTATTTTCGGTGCTAAAGTTTCTAACTACTTTTTCTAAGGGTTTTTGCTGTTTGAAACTTAACTACTAGTTCTTCAGATGCTCTAAATGTAGCCCCATCACTTCAAGTTAGAATATATTTTCATATATGTGATTTTCCTTTAATTTTCTATATCTTGTATGTGCTTGGTGTGCTGTTGTGATTAGCATGTAGGATTATGAATCCAAGGGTCTGGAGTTCATGTCTTATTGTCATGTGATCATGCTCTGCATTTTTAAGTTTAAATGTTGGGTGTGTTGTTAAATTTAAGGACAAATATCACAATTAAATTAGAGTGGTTCAAAGACTAGTGGTGGTGGCAGGTGTTGTGAACTAACTGCCCTTACTCTTGTCTGTCATATCAAATTAAGAGAGAAAGAGTAAAGGTAACCCTGGTGTTGTTTTAAGAAAGCATCCAAATTAAATGCACACATATAAATTTGGTTTGTATTATGTTTGTTTTGTATTTTTCATGTTTTTTGTTGTTTTTTGTACAATGGATGTGTGTATGTTTGCATGAAGACAAAACCTGTGAGCTGTCCTTTTTCTCCACCATCACTTCCTTGTTTCCTTACCTTCAGGTGCACTTAATGTGCTTGTGGAATCGATCCAGTGATTATAACTTCACAAACAACAGTCAACTCAATATTGTGGGGGGATCAATGACCACAATCGACCAAACCAGTCTCTGAGAGGTAACTCTCTCTATACAGGTTAGATACTTCATGGTATATTTTCTGATTTCAAACTACTTCTGTTTGCACTGAGCTTCTCAGAAATGGTTTCACTTCAGTCAGTATGTCCAAAAATTGCAAAAAAACTTAGTATTGTAGAATTTACAAGTATGATTATTATTATTATTTCTATTATGAAATTTGCAGTTATACCCTATGCACAAAAAAGTGGTAAGGATTTCAGTTTTAGAGTTTTGGTTTTCTAAGAAACACCTCTCAAGAGTGTTCATTATGAGTTTTACTACTTAAGCGTAGTTTTCATATTCTTGAGTAGATTTACTATCCTTCTGAAAAAAAAAATACATATGTATATTTCTAGTAACACAATTTATTTTACTATAACAAAGCTTGATATCGAGAAAAATATCTTTAATTTTCAAAAGTTTTTTGTATAATCCTCTAACTGCTTAATTATTAAGGTATTTAATCAAAACCCAGCTGCTAAATCATTATAATGACATAATATTGATAGTTGGGTTTCAATACTCTGTTAGTTAATGTTTGACATTGTATCACTCATTTTGCTTTCAATTTGCAGTAGCATAATCCAAAAGTTAAACAAGTCCATAAATAATTTATTTGTAAGTTTGAGCTAAGAATTGTCTATGAGTATTATGTTATCAGAATTTTCAAATGTTTATTTACTTCAGAAAGAAACTGAAAGTATTTTTAATTCATTTAAGGTATTTTGCAATGTATTTTATTTGAAAAATGTATATTTCTTTATAGTTCTTGATGTGATTAAAGGTATTGTGACGATGGTGTAAAAACAGAACTATAATACAGTATTAAGATGAATCATTTAGAATTTATTATTTGAACCAGGATATAAAAACGTCTGTACGTAGTGAATCTCCTAAATTATTTTTTTTAACAATTACTATCTTATTGTGTTTAATTTTGTTGTGTTTTACTGTTATTGTCTTATTGTGTTTAATTTTGTTGTGTTTTACTGTTATTATCTTATTGTGTTTTATTTCTTTTGAATTGTACAAAGTTTAGTTCTCTTAACATTATAAGAATTCTGTAATAATTGTTCTAAATCCCTATTGATGAAATATTCACTTAGTTCTTAAAGCAGTCTAATAATAAATTATCAGCTCCCATCTGGTTTTGAAATTTTATAGTGTGTTTCATTGTTCTGCTAACTTTGTTGTATTGAAGGTAAGTAGCAATTTATCATTTCTTCTTCTCTCTTTTTTCTTTTTTTCTTAGCTGAAATGTTTTCTTCAATAATATAGAGAGATTCGTCACTGAGCTCCCGTGCCACAGAAAGAACTCCATTAAACCAGTACATGTTGCACGTGTCTACTAGTAGCAGTTACCCAGACAGCAAGCATCAACCCAGATAACAGTGAAGAATACTTCATGTCCCATGAAAAAATACCTGTAACTGTCAAATAATCTCGACATTTTAAATGTAAATTACTTGTGTGGGTATTAACCACACATTGTTGCCATGTGGTGCTGAATTATTACATTTTTTTTTGCATTGTTATAAATAACTAAGAAGTGTTAGGTTATCTATTT
Source organism: Carcinoscorpius rotundicauda (assembly GCA_011833715.1). Classification (NCBI taxonomy): domain Eukaryota; kingdom Metazoa; phylum Arthropoda; class Merostomata; order Xiphosura; family Limulidae; genus Carcinoscorpius; species Carcinoscorpius rotundicauda. The sequence goes on from CM022395.1 coordinate 60,143,542, forward strand.
TAGGTAGGAAGTAAAATAATAATAGCGTATTTGAATCAATGCAATGGTTTTGTTCATTTGTTACTGGTTGATGTGTGTTATTTGAAACATATTCTTCATGTAGTAATTTTAATGCAATTGAAGTTACTTAAAAATATGTCCATCCATATAAATATTTTGGCTTATTTTATGTCTTATTAAGAAGAGTTTTTTCATTCTATATCACCCTCACACGGAATTGTGTTTTCAAACATTATACTATTGCTTTGAATGGAGCAGAGTTATGAATTACATTATATATATAAACCTTCCTGAAATACATAAACCAGACACTAATGATAAGTCCATATATTCAGGATTCATTACTTTCATTTTAAAATATGTAACACTTCCTCCTTTGTTTAAAATAATGTTTTGAACACATTCACAGAGTTTTATGGATGTATGAAGTGGCAGTATTATTTGTATATTAGCAAAAGTCAAAATATTTTTTCTTAATTACTTTTGATGTTGTTCAAAATAATATATATGTTGTTAATTTTTGAAAGACAGATTTTGATGAAGGAATATAATTATATCAAAATCTTTAGAATGAACATGCATCTTCTCTTGAGTAATATTTATACAGAACCACCTTGATCCTTAAAATGTAGATCTATTTTGAAAGTGGAGTCTTTTTGAATTTTAGAAATATCTGATCATTCTTAAAAAAGAATCATTAAAAAATGGTTTAGATGGATATTTTAGATGCCTAGAAAATAAATAACTATCATTATTTGGTTGGCCATGTTTTTCATGCAAAGTCATCAAGTTGAGTGATAATTAAATGAACACAAAGTTGCCATTCGTTTATTTTTGTTTTTGAAAATTGTAAAGTTAAATTGTTTGAAGTATCAGTGTAATTATATAGACTAGATGACATTAATTAAAAGTCATTAGGTGTCTGTATAACAAACTACACTTTGAATATGGAAAATACAAGGTATTTGTAAATTTAGGTTAACTTTGTTCAAGTGAAAAAGGGAACTCAGGGAATGACCTGTTTGCATATAAAGATGTTGCAAATTAAAAAAAAAACTTTATTTATCAGCTGTAAAGATTATTAATTAGTATTAATCTTGGAAAGTACTGTATTGTATGGTTATTTAACAATTAAAGGATAAAGAGTCTGTATAATGTGAAGAACTTTCATTACTGGTCTTTTACCAAAGATTTTCTGTTTTTACCCATTGGTACTTAATTTACTCTACCTTCAGCATAAAAAAATATGTTTTCTTCAACTAGGTAGCAAACAGGTGGCCTATTTTACACAGTTTTTTCACTCACTGTATACTTAACTATACTTAATAAATATATACAGTTTAGCTCTATGCTATTGATAATTACATCATAATTCAAACTTATGTTTATGTCTTTAACTGTAATAGTGTAGTTAAAATTGCTCAGGTATTTAAAGTTAAACAGAAATACAAATGAAAAAGTTAGATATTGTACAGTTTTTTGTTAATAAGGTCAGGAATAACTATACTGGTATTGAACTTGATTCAGCTGAACTCCAGTATATGATTGCTCAGTTTTCATAACAATTAAATCTAAATTTCAACCTTTCATGGTTAGAAAAATGTTATGACTGGAATATTAGTAAGCATACATGAAAAAAATCAAATAATAAGAGCAGCAAAAATGAAGAGTATTGTTAATTATGTGTTCTGACAGCTTCTTGTATATATCTTTTATAAAACAAAACGCAGAAATGTTACTCAATTTCACCTATACAAAACAGGACTTAAAAAAACAAAGATAAATGTACATATGAAGATTTGCCACAGTTAGTGTCAAATGTTGAAATATAAGTATTTTTATCATCTAAAAAAATGTACAGATATTTTTTATTGATAAAACTATGATTGAGATATGTTTATGTATATTTAAATTAGACAGTACAAGATACTTTAAAAGATTTTTTGTCTTTTCTAAATTTTTATCAATTTCAGCCATTTCTTAACACCTATGGTCACTAAAAAACAAAATCCCATTTTTAAGCTATTCAACTTTGATAATCTGAAAGAAATATTTCTATTACAGTTGCATTCTACTTTGATCACTGGGAAAAAAACTCTCATTCCAATAATGTTAGTATGATTCCTATAAATATTATTCCTGTCACATTGTGGTTGCTTTTCATTCTTTATTTTTTCCCAACACATTTTAGCCTTTTTTTTTTCTCATTGTCTTTCTTTTTTCTTCTTATTTCTTTTTTCCTAACTGCATACTTAACTGGACAATTGTGATAATAAAACAATTTAACTTGACCTTGCTTTTCTGTTATGTTAAATAAAGAAAAAAAATTGTAGTGGCTTCCCTCTTGTAAATATTTTTTTGTAAAAGCTGTAGTTCATCACTGAGACAAATATGACTATTTATGTTCATTCCACAATTAAACGTTATTAAATGGTGTGCAGTAAGTATTGATGTTAATCATAGCGAATTAACTCAATCTATGTTCCATTAAAAAATGACAAATGTTGACAAAAAATACTTGAAGTATTTGTATGCCCTAATTTTTAATATTATTATTGTTGATTTTTATAGATTTTTTTATTCACATGTATTATTCAAGACTGTTTATGATTAAAAAGCCATTTTTATGTAAAATATAGTTGAAACTATAATACTAGTTATCACCAAAGTATGTATGGTAGTATATAGTTTTGAATAGGAAGAGATTTAGCCATCATCATCAATTCTTAAATGTTATTTTGCTTATTTTATGTCTTTGTTTTCTCATTGAGCGCATAATGTCTCAAAGAATACCTGCACCACTGAACTTCAAGAATAGTTACTCATCCATAAAATAATAACCTTTAACACCAGTTTGTTACAGTATAGTCTAATTTTTATGTGTACTTTTTTGTATATTAAATCGCTCTTCATGCTAACTAACTACAATCACATCACTTTTCATGACCCATGATTAGAAAACTCTGAACATCAAGATAACCAAAACCTGTTACACAGAAATCAAGTCTTCATAGTTTAGTTGTGGTCTTTTTGCTGATAACTCTAGCTTTTGTATTGCATAAAATATTCAAAACAACACTAACCTTTCTTTGTGCATTAGTGACATTTAGCTATCTATTCAGTTCAGGAAAATTATATTTGAGATCCTTTACAATTAGGATATAACATTGTATCAGTTACTTCTGTAATAGTGTTCTAAAACATTTAATATTTAGATTATGTTGTTCACTTGTTTATTTTATTGTTTCATTGATTAATTATTTTCATGTTATTCAAGTATATTTGTTATTTCAGAATAAATATTGCAGGAAGTTCTAAGTATGATATATGCATCAGTTTAAGTTAGTGAATTTTGGAGTTTATAAATTAGAAAAATGTGATAACGTTTGGTTGTATTGTATAATAATAATATGTTTCTTTGTACATAAAGAGCAGTGTTTTATTCCCTCATTTAAAATGTTTTTGATTAGTTGGTTGATTTTGGTGATATATATTCACTGTATTTCAATTCAGTCATTTAAAGCCAAATGAATATTATTTTCACCATAAAAAAATTGTTATAGTTTAAAAGATTTTGATTATTTTATGAATGGATATTTCTATATCATTATGTATCAGTGGTTGTATAAATAAATGAAGTTATTAAATGTCTAAGTTGTATTTTTGAGAGATGTTAGGGTTGTCCCCTTATATGTGGACATTTCTTACATTGTAATTGCATTGTTTTATCTCGTTGTTTTTTTCACTTTTATTTAATTGGTATTGTTTAAATAGTAAACTTACCTCTAAAATTTGTTCTACTCTTATTTCATTTCTTTCATGTGAGGGTAGCACTCCACTGTCTTCCCAATATTTACTTAATAATTGTTTTAATTTTTTGACACATCATAAGTGTGCCTTCAGAGGTATTTATAACAAGTATCCAAATGTACTAAATTGTGTAATTATGGCCCAACATTCCAAATTTATGAAAACTGACAATTTAAGCCTTTATAGACATACTAAGCTGATAATCTTATTAATGATCAAAAATATACTTATGCCCTTTTTATATTTTGACTGTACAGATTTACAAATTATTTCATAAGGAGGCTCGACTTGATGTACAAATTTTTGCTTAGGTGGGCCTAACCAATATTTCAAGGTATTATCATTCAGACGTTAATATATAAATTAAATATGCAAATCAGGTTCGTATTGGATAAATTAGCACACTTGGCTCTGAAGTATTGTTCCGAGGGTTTGTATCCCCATTACGCCAAATATATAGCTACGAATGTTTACGCTTCCCAGTGGCACTGCTGCTATAATCCAGGTTTCGATACTCGTAGTGAGCAGAGCACAGATAGTCCATTGTGTAGTTTTGTGTTTAATTACAAAAAGAAAAAAATGTTTATTTAAGGGTTAAAATATTGGCACAATTACATACAACGCGCGTGCATGAACACACTTTGCTAATACTAAATTAAAGTTTACATAAAGCGCACTTCGTTTTAAAGTTTAATATGTAATTAAATGTTAAATAACTAGAAAACTTGTTTTGTTTGTTTGTTTTTGGAATTTCGCACAAAGCTACTCGAGGGCTATCTGTGCTAGCCGTCCCTAATTTAGCAGTGTAAGACTAGAGGGAAGGCAGCTAGTCATCACCACCCACCGCCAACTCTTGGGCTACTCTTTTATAAACGAATAGTGGGATTGACCGTAACATTATACACCCCCACGGCTGGGAGGGCGAGCATGTTTTAGCGCGAACCCGCGACCCTCGGATTACGAATGCACGCCTTAACGCGCTCGGCCATGCCAGGCCAACTAGAAAACAGACTACAGTTTTAACGAGAGCTACTTGTAAAATGTTTCATGTGAAAGATCTGGTCAAACTGATTTGTTAATCAATAAAATATACAATGTGTAGAAAGTTTTAAGCAAACGATTACTGAGAAAAATTAATGGGTAAATAATATTTTCCATACGGTTAATACATATGTGCGAACATAATAATAAAATAACTTTCCTGGTTTCTACTAAACATTAATTTAAGTACGTTTTAAGAATATATGAAACCAGTCTCAGTACTTCTTTCTTTGTTGTTTTGTTAGATAATAAAATCAAAACAGACTTATATTAGCATCATGTGTTGATTTGTCAGTTGGATAATTTTTATAAAATTTGGTTCACGTCTGAACATACCGGATTGAATTTTTGTAACACTGACGGGTGGTATTTGTTATATCAAGAGTTTACAAAACAAAATATGTAAAGTTATTTCTTCACTGATGTTTACTTCTAACTATTTTTTGAATATCAACATTTAATTCTTGCTACAAGTATTATATATAAACTATTAACAAAGTACAGTGAAACTGAAATTATACCAGCATTACCTTTAGTAGATTAGATTGCCAATCAGATCGCTTAAGGCCCGGCATGGCCAAGCGTGTAAAGGCGTGCGACTTGTAATCTGAGGGTTGCGGGTTCGCATCTCCGTAGCGCCAAACATGCTCACCCTTTCAGCTGTGAGGGCATTATAAAGTTACAGTCAATCCCACTATTCATTGGTAAGAGTTGCCCAAAAATTGACGGTGGGTGGTGATGACAAGTTGCCTTCCCTCTAGTCTTACACTGCTAAATTAGAAATGGCTAGAATATAGTGTGTGTTTTTCTTATAGCAAAGCCACATCGGGCTACTTGCTGAGCCCACCGAGGGGAATCGAACCCCTGATTTTAGCGTTGTAAATCCGTAGGCTAGCAAAGATACCCCTCGTGTAGCTTTGTGCAAAATTCAAACCAAAGTTTTGTAACTCCTGTTATTAAACTAGATCACTTTAATAGGTTTTTGGATTTTAAACACGTGAGTGTCATTATTTACACATTCCTATATAGTTTTTCCAGGCTGAGATGTTTCTTGGTTATGTTGTATATTGTTCCCTGGGGCATGTTAACGGCTTTTGATACTGACATTTGCGTTCACAGATGTTCATATGTTGAAAGAATTTCCTCAACTTGGTATTACTTGCTGCTATTTCTTTTTCTTGGTGGCCCAGTTTTCCCAAAGATAAACCATATTCCTTTGTGTTTCAGTGGCATTAAGTACAAGAGATATCTCAGTTTCTGAAAATTTTGCATCAAATAAAGTTACACACGTAACCTTCCCTAAGTGATCAATTTTCAGTAACTTCACATTACCTACAGATTACTAATCAGTGTCAAAATATAGTTGCAATTCATACTGTAAAATATGTGATAAGTCCTTTAACATAGCATTCTTTTCTGAATAAAAGAATTACGAAAAAGACACTTGTAAAGCAGAAAAACCAACAATACATAGTAAAACACCCTTTAGCAAAGAACAGTGGATATAGTTACAACAGAAATGATTATACTTGTGTAACATGTTCTATTGTTGTCCTGGTTCTTTTGTATTATAAAGCCAAGTCTATTCGACATAAAAATGAGTTTATTTCTTTCTTATCTTTTGCTGCAGGTTTCTTTCACTTGCCCACAGTTGTAAGCCTAAGTTCATGAATAATAGTATTTTCAGCAAAAGTTTAATCGCTAACAGTACTGTCTAAAATAAACATTTACTTATACAGTTTTACGGTTAGTTGAACGAGTACCTGAATAATCACAATAATTAACACTGATCTGAATACACCAGTAACTTCTCAATCATTGAACTTACTGTCACACATTGACTAATTACATACTCGTTTATACAACTGTATCCTTATTTCTTGATACTGGGCCCAGCATGACCAAGCGTGTTAGGGCGTGCGACTCGTAATCTGAGGGTCGTGAATTCGCATCCCCGTCGCACCAAACATGCTCGCCCTCCCAGCCGTGGGGGCGTTATAATGTGACGGTCAATCCCACTATTCGTTGGTAAAGGAGGAGCTCAAGAGTTGGCGGTGGGTGGTGATGACTAGCTGCCTTCCCTCTAGTCTTACACTACTAAATTAGGGACGGCTTGCACAGATAGCCCTCGAGTAGCTTTGTGCGAAATTCAAAAACAAACAAACAAAATTTCTCGATACTTTCTAAAATCTCTAGATCAGGGGCAGGCAACTTATTTTTTTATCGTCGCTAAAGCTGTGACTAATGAAAATAATGTTGGCCACACTATTAAAAAAAAGAAACGTTAGTTTAATTAAAATAATTGCATTTCAAGTAATCTTCAATGTGAAAATTGATGGGGGTTTTCGTCAACAGGTTTCGTGAAATTTGGCTCAACGTCTATGCTCAATGAGCATTTCAGCTCTCTTTCTGCCTCTAAATTTATGTCAGTAAGCCGACATCTGAATCTATACTTGAGAAAATCTGGTGTAAAAAATGTTGACTCACACACCCATGCGGATCTAAACATGGAAAATAATTTTGAAATTGTTATCTTTAAATTTGGAAGACTTATGTATCAGAATAGTAAGCCACATCTCTCTGATAGAATATTTTTGTTTACCTTTTATGTGTTCTACACTTTGCAGGGTAAGCATCTCTTCTTCAAATCCACACTTGTCCAAAGACAAAAAAGATGAATTTTCCAAAGTCAAATTAAAATGGATCGTACAAAAATTCAAATGTCAATATCAAATTTTTAAATTCGGAAAAACGTTATTTAAATTTTTATGAAAGATTTTTGATCCAATTTATATAGAGATCATTTTTACCATCAGAAAATCATAGTCCTTATTATTTAAAAAAAAAAACAATTCAACTTTGCAAAATGTGTCAAATCATTCTTTTGTAATTGTTCATGAACAGACAGTGATCGCTTGCTTATCATTTTACATCTTCCCGGAAACTTTGTATTCAAATTATTCAAGTAAGCCATCATGTCGCACAGAAAGTACAAATCAGACTGCCATGACAATGTTTCAATTTCAGGGAAATTTTCAATCTTACTTTTTTCAACAAGATACTCCTTTATTTGAGGAAATAAGGAAGTAAATCGTTTCGAGACTTTTCCTCTACTTAACCATCTTACAATTGCAAAATCAGTAAGATCATCAAAAGTACAGTCACTGCTTTTCTTCAAAGACTCAACATTCTGTCGATAGATGAGAGAGCTTCCACTTCTGATTTGATTCACAATTTTACAACAATGTCCATCAAGATTTTCAATTCATCACTCTTAGACATCTGAGCACACAAATGTTCCTGATGCAAAATGCAATGGAAATATGGTAGCATGGACTTCATATTATTTTCAATTAAGTGCTGCTTCAAAAGAGAAACAAATCCTAATTTCGCCCAGTACTGTTTGTTTGTTTTCGCACCATCCACCGCCAACTCTTAGGCTACTCTTTTACCAACGAATAGTGGGATTGACCGTCACATTATAACGCCCCTACGGCTAGGAGGGCAAGCATGTTTGGCGCGAACCCGCGACCCTCAGATTACGAAGCGCACGCCTTAACGCGCTAGGCCATGCCAGGCCCGCCCCAGTATTGGCGGGAATACGGTCTGTTGTGACAGAAACCAGTTTTTTAAAATCCAGATTGAATTTTATTGGCATTTCAATTTTTTTTCAGATATTTTTCCGCATATTCTATCTCGTAATTCACAAAGGTCAAACATTTCTTCCCTCACTTGAAGATCTGAAGTTACATATCGAGCCCAAAATATCAACTGTGCAATGTCACTCATGTCAACTGTGCATGTTGACTCATCTAGAGTTGAAGAAAAATACAAACGGTCTTTTAGTTGTTCAAGCAACTGATTTTCTGTCTTTCGCTAACTCTAGTATTCTGCGTACAATTGTTCTTCGACTTAATTTCAAATTATTAAGGTCTTGAAGAATATCATCTTTTACTTTCGAATCATAATTATCCAACAGAATTTCAACGATGACCACAATCAGTATTTCTTTTACTAATTCAGCATCAGAAAATAATTTCGTTATTGAGCTAGAATCCAAGCAACTTTATTTATAAGGTTACTAGTTCTACCAATGATAATAATTGTTTTAGGCATATCTTTTGTTCATGAAGTTGTGCTTTCGGACGGCTAATTTTATTTATACGGTGTTTGCTATCAACTGGAAATTTTACATCAAATTCGTTGTGAAAATTGTTAGTGTTGCTTAAAGTTGTATACTTTACTGTTTCCAAAAACTTTGATACACAAAATATACACTGGCTTATTATTTGCTTTAATCACTGCAAATTTCAACTCCTAACTTTTATTACCTTCTCGTTTCACGTTTTTTCAGTCACACATCATTCTCCTCCCGGCAGTAATTCCAGAATCAATTAAATGTTCTTTATTTTCTGAGCATTCACCATCAGCTGGATTCTTTCGTTTTCGAATTATCCACTTATCCATATTATGGAATTAAAAACAAAATATATTTAAACTCTTGAAAGTTGCACAATAAAAATATGTTTACAAGAAAATGAAAAACAACGAACATACGAAAACAAATATCTAAATAAACCACATTGACATTACAAAATGGGCGGGGTCTGTGGCAGTGATGTCGAGCTCGACTTTAGCGATGACGTGGAGCAGTGTTGTTGCTGGTTGCAAAATTTCCAATAAAAAATAAATGATGGGAAAAGTTGATTCCTAAACTCGAGCTGGCCACATGTGGCCAGTGGACATGAAGTTGCTCACCCTGCTCTAGATCATTACATCATCGTTATTAGCAGTTCTCTCAGGCTAAATTATGGGGAAAGTTGATTCGCTCTAGCTAACATCTAAATTAAAACACAGTTTACAACGCTGTCCATTCTTCGATTATCTAGTCCTTCGAATATTCATAATAAAATAAAGTACTTCATCTAACTATCCATTTACCAAATTTTTGATAACTTTATTTTCTGAGGTTCATGGTATATAGATGACCTTTTCTTTACTGGTTGTCTCGTTAATGGAGTACTTTTAGGTGGCTTGTCTTGTAAAGGCACTGGCAGAGACGTTGCTTCGCACTGGGTACATGATACCCATCGCCAATATTGCCAGCTGCTGTCTTGAAAAATCAGAACAGAAAACCATAATCGATACCATGCTGTAACGCCGAACATTTTCTCGAATTCTGGATTCAGCAAAAAAAGTGCCAAACATGATTCAACTCATCTCTGTATTTTGTGTAATGGCCATTGGTGGTTTTAGCTGTGTTGGTCTCCTAAAAGTAGTTTCAACATTAACCTTTGGATTCTCAGCTAGTTGATTTTCTACTTACTGATTTTTCTCTGTAGTTAACCTGAAGGTTATCCTTTCACTTATGTACTCCCAAAGATATTCATAACAAATTACCTATGGCACGGACTGTCTATCCTTTTGTATTCTTTAATCGACATCGTTAATTATTTTCAGTACAAGTAACAAGCCTACAGAAAACACTCATTATTTATTTGTGTACCTCAATAAAATCCAGTTTTATCAACATCAGCATAACAGTGATTTTATCACAAGTTGATTTGAGTATTTGTTGGGTAAGATTGTGTGCGATACCTTTATTTTTCATATTCATGAATGCTATTCCAAATACCAATTCCCAAGGAAATGTCAGAATATTTACTTTCGCATAACCCCAATTACTAGATGAGAACATATTGTTAATACCTCAATGTAAAAGCTAATGTTAAACTGGCCATCCTTCCCGATGCAGTAAATGCGACATAATAACTTGGTAATTCTAGATTGTACACATTGACGTTAGTTTTGTTTCGTATCCATGTCTTTTTGTCCACCCTCTGTCTGCACAATTCATTCTTTCTTCGCCTATTGAGATAATTTACCATCTTTCGTTAATGAACTGGGTCAAACAGTTGTACTTGTAAAACGAGAATTGATCAAGAAACTGCGAGTTTTTCTTATAAATAAACACATGCACTCCGGTATTATTTTTCTCGACTAATAAGCTTCTTATCTAATTAGGTGAGGATGGAATATTTTCAGCTAAACTTTGCCCCATAACTTAAACTGTTTTTTTTTAATTCGTTTTCTGTAGTCACTTTTATCTGGTGGGGCTCTGAGAAACATCCTCAGATATTATCTCCTTGACTTTGTAGCAGCTGTTTATTCTTTACAGTTTCAGTCTATATTTCACATAATTATCACAGTTCCATCTCTCTGGTATCCTGAAGGCACTCGACTCGTAATTTGAGGGTCGCGAATTTGAATTCCAGTGCCACCAAACATGCTCGACCTTTCAGCCGTGGGGGCGTTATAATGTTTCAGTCAATCTCATTATTCGTTGGTAAAAGAGTAGACTAAAAATTGGGTGGTGATGACTAACTTCCTTCCCTCTAGTCTTACAATGCTAAATTAGGGAGGGCTAGCGCAGATAGCCCTCGTATAGCTTTGAGCGAAATTCAAAAACAAACAAACAGTCTATTTTTTCTTTATATTTTATTTTCTATTTCGCTCTTTCTGGCTTTCTTCGCCCCTAAATCTCCTATATTATTATATGGAATTACCTCGAACGTTTAAAATAACTCAGTGTTCTATTTTATTTTCACCAAAATTGTCTTATTTTTAACATCAGTTGTGTTTACGTATTCTTATGTGTGGTAGATTATTTTAATTACTTGAAAAATAATGCAAATTTCTGATCACGTAACGATAAAAATTAGTTTATTTTTTTTCCCTGCACACAGCGTAGACCTAAGTTTAATAATAAAGTTTTCGTTTCAACAGAAATTTAATCACTGACACTAACATAGTTAATGTGCAATAATATTCGTACAATTTCACGACTAATCAAGAGTGAAACTGGATGTGCATGATAAGTAATACCGATTTGAATGCTTTCGTAAATCCTTAATCACTCAACTAACTGGCACACTAATTCTGATTAACTGCTGATTCAGAACACTTTCTTGTTTGTTTGTTTGTTTTAGAATTTCGCACAAAGCTACTCGAGAGCTATCTTTGCTAGCCGTCCCTAATTTAGCAGTGTAAGACTAGAGGGAAGGCAGCTAGTCATCACCACCCACCGCCAACTCTTGGGCTACTCTTTTACCAACGAACAGTGGGTTTGACCGTCGCATTATAACACCCGCACTGCTGAAAGGGCGAGCATGTTTGGCGCGACCGGGTTGCGAACCCGCGACCCTCAGATTACGAGTCGCACTCCTTAACATGCTTGACCATGCCGGGTCTGAACACTTTCAAAAAGTACATTTAACCTTAAATTCAATACAAACACTTAATTTTAAAAAAGTGCTTACATAATTTTCTTACCCAATGGCAAGTACGAGGTAGATAAGTTACTGATACTGGGAGTTTCGTAAATAACCTCATTGAACAAGAGTTCATTCATTTGGATCATCTTCTTTCACAGTTTGTAAGTGTTCTCGATCAGGAATGTGGTGTATAATATCAGTGAAGCTAGTCTTCTTTCCAGTTGTTTATGGCTCAAACCTCTGTCGACTTTATGCTCATCTCTTTGCAGTACCACTTCAAGTTGGAATCGCTATAACATGACTTAAGTGGTTGGCAAATCCATCTTTAACTGCTCATTAAGCCCCTTGGATGGCAGTGGTTTGATCAGCACTTGTTCTCTTTATTCTCCTTTATGGTTATGCTGTTTTACCAGCTAACAATATGAATTACTTCGCATTCGCTGAAGACTCCTTGGCCACCAATAATGATATTGGAGTGCTGGGTAGCAAAGTCTAAGAAGCCAATCTGGCTAGAGTTGTTTGTGAGCAAATGTCGTATGAAGTCTTGCTAAATCATCATTAGTTTAGAAAACCTTCTCGATGCTTAGTAAACTCTAATAAGAACTTAAACCTCAGAATAATTTTCCCTTAACTATCAAACGTTGTGGTCCCATCAAAGGTAGATGCATTTCGGGTGATATAGCTTTCTCTTATTGGATATTTAAGGAATGGTTTCTGGTGTTTGATGGTAACCATCACGACCTCTGTTTCTCCAAGAGCAATGCCAATGGTGTTGTTTGGAGTTGATCTGTCTACGGAATTGACTCGTTTTGTAAGGCGAAAACTAATGTTATCATTGAAGACGCTAGTACATCTCGGAATGTTTAGGCCACTGGAGGTCTGGCCCTTAGGATCTTCATGGCCAATCTAATTCATTGAGGCCCTTTAAATATCTTAATACATGGACTCTGTTGAGTTAAATGTTCAGCCAGATTCAGGAGTCTTAGGTTTGACTACTTAGCCTAAATAATTGCCGAGAAAGAAATTTTGAATGTACTATTGCCATTGTAACTACCATTTACGACGCAGTAATTAAACTTGGAGTTTTAAGCAAATACTTGATATCGAACACTACGGGCTGGACAAAAAATAAGTAGCCAGAAGGATTAGGAGTTACTTCTTATTCAAGATACATCTATGCTGCTTATTGTTATTATATATTTGACAACCCTTTTATCTCTAACCACTGTTTCGTTGTTACATAAACATAATCTGGATCCAAAAGGGAAGAAAATGATCAAGAGTACTTCCTACACATAATATCCGACTCAGTTTATTTTCTGCACACTACCTTATTTAGCTCATCATGCACAACCAAATAAATACTCTCAGCCCTTTCCTCATTATATCCTGGTCAAAGTTATACGAGCCAGCACTCCATGTCTTTTCGGACTTGTCAGTTTCAACCTTGTCAAACCAGTGCATGCAAGGTTTATCCGTAAGGTTTGTATGCGCTTGTCGATGTGTTCTGTATGCTTTTACTTGCTTTTTACCACTGTAGCTTGTACGTCAACGGCCCAGTCTGCTGAAACATGTGATAAAGGCCTGTCCAGATAGTCTCATACTACTTTTATGTCAGTGGCACATACCAACTTTAATATAGCAATTTCTGAAATGGCTTATCACATTACCTTTAGTCATCTAAATGCTTTTCCTTGCTGTTGACATTCAAATTTGTGTGAGTCTACAACTGTAGACCTTAACTATTTCATATATTCTTGCGGACATTGTAGTGTGTTTGCTCTATAGGACCATGTATCGCATGTAAACAAACATTTTTTTTCTCAACAAAACATATGTATATTTAGCAAGAAAACTCGTAGATCTCTTTGCTCAGTTGTTTGTTATGTCATTATGATGTATGTCAAGTGTTTGTCCCATTTGATTTTGCCAGGACTAACGAATTTGGCAGGCATCTGCTAGAGAGTTTGTATCATTCACTCTGCTAAACTATTGAACCGGTGGTGGGATGCCAAACTGTGCTTCTTCACCACACCTAACATTTCACAGAACTCAGAGAACAGTTATCTGTTGAAATTAGCATCTTGATCCATATGAACATCTTTCATTTCTCTAAAATGAGCTGTTTATTGCTTTGCCAAAACGTTATATTTTGATCTTGTGGAAATATTAACCAATTCTTAAGTCTTGTCCCATTTGTGAAGTAACTGATGCTGACTAATATGTACTGATGGTGTCGTTCAGTATGTGAGAGGAGACCCAATATATCTGGAGGTATAACCTATTAAGAGGAGAATCAACAATTACCTACTGGAGTTTACTTTATTTTGGATTGATCTTCCTCCAGATAATATATACTACAAAGTATTTATACCAGTCTTGAATACTTGACTTAAATGTATTCAGTAGAATCATCATGAAATGTTAGTACAGGTGCAAGTAACATTTTTTTGCACTCCAGTCTTTAAATTTTGCAATATTTTGGTAGTTGATAAATTAGTTATTGCATTAATATTCTGGTAGTAGACCAACTATATTCATGGGTATTCTATGCATAGGTGAAACAACAGTTATCTGTTTAGGCTGGCTCTTTCTCTTGGTGGCACACACTTACCATGCAGTGCTTGCACCAGAGCTGAATTTTTAGTCTTAAATGCTGTTAAGTGTCAGAACAAGTACAGTTAACATGTTGTGGCTCTCCAGACTTTGTATTTTCCAAACTTTGGATAATCTCGTGCCTCAAAGCTATGGAAACCTCTAATTGTAGCACAAGTTGAGAACCATGGTTTGGTAGTTGATAATAGTCGTATAACATATTCTCATGTACTCATAACTACTCACTCGAATTCCATAGATTATGTGTCATCATTGTATATTTTTCAGTTGGTGCTGATCAAGATTTACTTTTCTGCATGGCAAAAAGCACCCACACTAAATTTGTATCCTTCATATGATCTACCAAGAACTTCCAAAATATTAATCACGATATACAGTCACTAGTGGAGTCTCATATTTTATGACTTGATATTGCTGTAAAACAAATGGTTTCAACTCTCACACAATGTCCAAGATCAGTGAAATTTTTACCACACAAGTAGAAAATAATGTTGCATGAAGACTAAAACTGCAACAGCTTTTCTTTATCATACAAAATGTAAACTAAGAAGCTATTTCTATTACTTTTTACAACTGTTATGACGCTGTTTTAATTTCACTACCACTGGCATTGGTATCTAACAATAACTCATAGTTATGTTGTGGGTTAGCTAACACTAGACCTAAGTCGTCCACTAAAGTATATTTCAAGGATAAGAATACTTGCCCACATTTCTCTCTTTTCCTGAAGTGGATTTAGACTTTAACGCGAGTTCATCATAGTGTGTCAATTTTGTAGTTTGGGTCACACATAATTAGTAATATGGCACAGAAAAGAAAAATTGTGACTTTTTGCTTCACCAGTGCTATTTTAGTAAGGTCTCCGAAGAATTTGTCTCTATCCACAATAATATTATAAAATTTTAATTCTGTGTATAGTTTCCGGGGTTTAAGCCTGCATCTTTGTTCGATGGTTTGCTATTTTCAGGTTCTTTACCACAGAACTCGAACATGCGACCAAATATTTAAACGTCATCAACATAGATTAGGCATCTTTCTCATTACAGTACCTTCATACAATCATGAAATAACATGATATCATAGCAGTTAGGGAACAAAGGACCTTAATGAATGGAACTAGCTTTCAAAAGTCTTGATAGTGAAGAAACTAGTTTCGACACATAAGTGTGTCCTCTTAAGCCTTACTCTGGAATGTGTCAATACTGTTTTTTCCATTTTCAAAACTTTTGACATTTCGTTCCATTTTCTGTGTTTTTTACTTCCTTCTATGTAAACTCCAGTAGACCCTTGAGAGTGATGGTCACGTAACACAGCCATTTATTGTGGAAGCTTAGTATTAAACATGCTTTCATAATCTTTTTTGACTTGCCACTACCTGGAGTCCAGATCTAAACTGATGAATTAACAGGCAATGGTACAACACATCTGGAAGTTTACTGCCATGAAGATGGCAGTAAAAAGATATCACCATCATATACCACACTCGCATGCAAAAAGTCAACAAAGAACCACTGTTTATGCATTTTTACTTTTTGACAAACACCTTGGATATGAACAAATATTTTCTAAGATTGTATGGTCACATCCTTTAACAACTCCCTTTGTCTCAAAACTGGATGCATCTCTAGTTCAGAGAAACCTATGCAGTGATTACTTAGTGGGATTTACCTATGTAATGGCAAGCTACTGTCATTTCACTTAATTGACCATTTGGTCCCATAAATATATTGATATTTTAAAAAGCGGCTATTCAGTTATTCCAACTGCAATGAATCCAGATTGTTTGCACAGTCCTCAATTTGAAATTTTAGATGTGTTCACAAATGTATGCTAACTCTCAGGCATGGTATGTTTGATGGAATTTTAGCCTTAATACTGGTCTCAATAGCCTCCACTTTACTTATCATTCCAATAAAAGTGCCAATGGGAAGTGAAATAACTAATCACCCATAACTGTAGAACAACACCAATGTTCCAGTACTTCTTAGACGAATAACTGATAAAGATAATGCTTTTTGCTTTAGACTCAGAAAACAGTGCATTTTTAGTATTGGAACTATTCCTGAGTTACATGAAACCAATAGCAGAGACAAAACTGGAGACCAGGTCAAAGTATACCAAATTTTTCTCATGTAATCTTTAATATATTACACTACTGTTATGTTTTAACTGTTTTTGTTAATTACAAATATCCTTATCTGCTGAAGCTTGGCCACATATGTAGTAAACGACGGAACCCCACTTGTTTATATAAAGGTATTATGATTCTCTCTATAATGTACATTTATGCAGTCTATTTACTTCTGTCCCTAGTCTGGGCAGCACTAGATAATTCTTTAACAGAACATTAGTTTGCCTGTTGCACATGTAAAACTGACCATACATTTCTCATTCTGTCCAACCTGAGAAACCAAGTGCTAGAAATGAGACTGGAAATGATTGTCTTCATTCTATTAGTTTTGTCTCCTGGAGGTTTGCTTCTCAATTTAGATCTACTTTAATTCCATTTTCAAGATTGAAGTTTTCATTAACTGGCCAGATTTGTGGCTTTGCTCAGAGTACCTGAAAAACTAAGTCCTAAAAGCTCCTGTATAAATCAGGAACTATATTCCTTGCTCTGAGAGGCATATTCCAAGTTCCACTTAGCTCTCAATGAGCTGGGTTAATCATCAAACCTTTTAGCTTTTGGCATAAATTATCTGTTGTATTCTCTCAAGGCTTTTGCCAGACCCAGAACTCCATTAGATTTCAGAGTTGAAGGAGCAAAATTACCGCTCGCAATTGGTTTTCTAGTACTTACTTAAATATCAGTGGAAACTGATTTTCTTGCTTTCCTTGTTTTAAGGCAAAATGTAGATATTTTGCTATGTAGTGATCCAATATACCACATAAAAAGTATATGCTTTGTTCCTCCCTTACACTGAAATATTCAAATAAATTTTATTAGCAAAGGCTGCATAATGACTTCAAGAGAGCTGTGATAGCAATTTCAATCATTAGAAACTAATCTGGTTGTGATGTTACATTAGGGTGGGTGAATGGTTGCTTAAATATTTACACGGCTTAAGTCAGAGTGATGCAGGCAGTTGGTAATATGATCTATCCAAGATGTCATTAAACAGCTGTTGCTTCAGACTTCTTCTGCGACTAATTTAAAGTCACCACCTCATACTTTAAAACGTGAGGAAGATTAGATGAAAATATAACATCCAGCATAGACGATCGCTCTGACTTTTACAACAGCTGGCACACAAATGTTGTTTGTAAGTTGGATAAAGATGGTCCATTTTGTGCATTACTTTGTGTTCAGTCACTTTCTTTCTCAAATTAATTCCATACCTTATTGTAACAAATATCTTGTCGAACCTCTTCTAAAGTGGGTCTAGCTGGATAACTTTATAATTAATTCAGTTCGACCTGAATATACCATAATAAAAAGAATATTGGACACACATATAAAATATATAATGAAAAACAATTGTTATTTAGCATAAACAACATTGTGTGTGTACTTAGTACAGTGGACAGTCACCTTTAATGGACAATTAAAACCCAAAAGTTGTTTAATCTATAAAATCCTGTTTTAGATTAAGAAAACACCACGTTATGTGTTTAAAACCATAGCGTCATCATTTCTCGGAGGGCTTGTGTTACTCGCTGTTGATCTTTTTGATTGAAATATATGGAAGCCCTATACTCTAAAATTCGCTTACCTGACCAGTAGAAATGGTAGTTGCCTACTTGTAAATACTGTACTTACCATTATAGACATTTTTCTTACAGGAAAACAAAGATGCTTTCTTGATTGAATGGCCCCAAACAGTAAGTTTTTATTTGTTAGTTAAACACAAAACTACACAATGAGCTCTGTGTGATGTGCTCACCATGGATTACGAAATTCAGCTTTTAGCATTATAAACCTTAAGACTTGCCTCTGAAATACTAGGGAACAGAACGTTGTTGTTGTTGTTGTTGTTTTGAATTAAGCACAAAGCTACACAATGGGCTATCTGTGCTCTGCCCACCACGGGTATCGAAACCCGGATTTTAGTGTGTAAGTCCGCAGACATGCCGCTGAGCCACTGGGGGGCAGGAACAGAACGTAAAAAGCTAGAGCGAAAGAAAAAGAAACAACATAATCGACCATTAAGTTATGGGAAAAAACGCACATACACCTTGAATAAATGAAAATTTCTGTGTCAACACATAGAATATCTGCATAACATGGCAGTGATAAAATGTTTCTTGCCAAAAACAATTTTATAAGATGAGTCGTGAAAACAGATCTTCATATTTTGAAGTATGATGTATTGAAGAGATTTTTAACCAATTTAGTTCATATACTTTATTTTTTCTATACAATTTTAATACAGTTCAAATGCAACTTTAGCATTTTAAACTCTTATTAATTATATATTCAAGGCAAAAGGACTTCATTGAAGTAAAATAATAAATAAATCCAGTTACAAGTTTAATACTTTCGTAATTTTTCTTGAAAATAAAATTCATTTGTGTTGTGAGTTAAGATCACAACGCATTTTACTCCCTAAAAATAATGTTGAGATTGAAACGCTGATAATCTTTTATTTCAGTTAGAATTATTGGACATTAAGAACAACAGGATATTATATTTAATGAAGTTTGAATTCGTTTATCCGAACATAACTGATCTAATTATTAAAACAAAGTATAGAATTAAACAGTACTGCTGAGATTTTACTGTTAGTTAAAAACACTGTTTGATTTTGCTGTCTGTAAATTAGTTGTTTCGATGTCGAATGTAGAGCATTAGCCTAACCGACTTTCAACCGGGTCACGCATATTTGAAGATTAGATGTAGATAGAACGCTTATTTATCTTAGGTTCATTTACTGCAGAAATGTCTGACAAATCAAGGTTGCAACACTTCAAAAATAAAGGAAAAGATCAAGATGTAAGTATATGGTATAAATATCAATTTAACATTTGTGTATATAAAAGTGTTGACATAATATATTCTTTGTTTCATTGTAGTGACGTACTGTAACATTGTATTAAGAGGCCTAACTAGGCTAAATTAAGATAAAATTACAAAATAGAGCCATATAGGAATTTTACGTATTATATAACGTAATTACAAGACTTAATTGCATATCGGCATAGAGTGGTTGCCTAAATACGCTAAGTAAAGTAATATTGCCAATGAACTTTTAAATGGAGGTTCAAATTTCAACTTTCAAGGAAGACATTTTGGAGGGGGGAACGGCGTTAGTCATCGTCTCGTCTAGTATCGTAACCATTGAACATTGAGGTACATTGAACAATTATCCGGGTGATTCGTTATTAGTTGATGAAGATAAACCGACAGTCAAAGGGTAGTATGTTTTGTTTGCCAACTGTGGGTGAATATGATTATGGAGATTTTTATTAAAGAATCCTTCATTGGTATAATTTTATTACTGAAATATTTTCGGTATTTGATTTATTTTACTCAAAATTAGCGCATCATTTTATCAGGAAACGTTAAAAAGTCATTGAATGCAATGCTGTTGAAATGCCACAGTAGTTTCTTTTTATCATTATTATTTTATACCTGAGCATACTGAATAATACTGCTGAAAATGAGTGAAATTTGTACATGTTAGGAGTTGCACATATATTTCCCAAACACTTCTACTTTATTAAATACATGAATGGATTTAATAAGCAATAACATATACAAGAAGAATATGCATGTTAATTCTTAAGTTCTGTGCTCTTTCCCTCCAGGAGCTCAACAGTATGTATTAATGCTTGTGGTACAAAAAATTAGGCTTTGGTACTTGGTTGCTCTATATTATGAACTGTATCAGTGTATTGAATTGCTATACTGGTAATATATTATGCTCATTTCTGTTATTGAGGTTGTCATTATATCACAGGCATGATTTTGCCTGGTAATGAGATTGCCATCTCATCAAAGGGGTAAACAAGAATGGAATGAGTGCAACTACATGTATGCAATTTATATATATTTAGTATACATATGTTACTGTTGAAACTGTTGTGGAAATTCTTAAAATATCATTCACATATTATTGTTTAATAGTCAAATTATTAATTGCAATGTGTTATCAATACATGGAAAAGTTGTTGATAGAGGTGTTAGTGTGGTATTAAGTAATGGTCTTTGATTATTGTTCCTACCAGCACTCTACCAACTTGTGGATCAATGAACCAATAGAATGGTCCAGTATGTAACACCTGGATATGTACAATTACCATGTGTTTATAAAAATAAAAAAAATTACAAGGCATTTGCATGATATAAAATAAGCTGAACACACAGTTATGGTCAGACTTTAGCTCCTACAGCTTTTCTTTCTTCCTGCATTCTGCAGTTGATACCTTTCAGTCACAACATTCTTCTCTCGTTTCATTTGTTTGAATCTTGGAACCTGGATGTAACTGACTGAGTTTAAGGCTTTTTTGTTGGAGTATTTTGTCTCTCTATATATTTTTCTCTTTGTTTGTGGACCAAGCTGGCCTTGATTTCTCTCCTTTTTAGTAGCTTGACTTGGTATCAAACAGAAGGAAAGTTCAGGTTTTTTCGACTTGTTATTGGTACAGTTGAATATGCAACAACTCTTTCATCGTATTTGTAGGTTTGGTACAACAAAGGTACATCTTAAATAGTCATGAGTATAAGTATAGACAGCAGGCAAATGTACAGAATCATTGTGTTTTTTTTTATCTTCAGTATTTCAAACTACTCTGTCTACCAGGTTTTGCTAACTCCATTTTTACTTGTAGATGAGCTTCCTCAAATGCTGTTGGCTTGTTTGTCATAAAAAAATAAATTGTATTCTGTTTCCAATTTATGTTCAATTTTGTAAATTTCCTTCACATGTCTAGTATATCAGTATTTGTACAGGTTCTTTTCAAATGCTATGTCAGAATTAGGGTGTGTTTTTGTTGAATTTCACTGTTTATTGAAACATTGAAGGAACTTTTCTTTGCAATGGATCATTGTAGGACATGTACTGCTAATAATTTATTAACTTTAATAGTAAAACTACCATTATTGTATGTACTTGAGTACAAATTGAATATTTCAAAATTAAATTAAAATAAACTTAAAATTTAGCAATAATTAAAATATTTAATTATTATTTTCTCATTTTGTAGTATATTTATTGTAATTTGCAAATAAAAATGTATTAAGATTAATATTCTTAAATAATAGGCTTTTCTTGTCATTTTATCTATTAAGGATGATGTTCCTCTTCCAGATGTCTGTATGGATTTGTTTATTTCCATATGTATTTATTTTCTTTTTTTCTGTGTCTTTGATTTTTCCTGTTCCTTAATACAGGACTCTCAGACAAAGGATTTGTTGCTTTTTTTTCAGGCATGTGAGTTAGTGCTAACATGTTTCTGGATCAGATCTATTCTCACTTTAAATTACCTTTTTTTCCTTGACTCTAGGATTTCTTCCTCGTGGCTTATGGGTATTCTCCTTTTCCATTCTTGGACTCCAAATCGGTGGGGTCCTTGTTAGGTAACTGACTTCCTGTCTTCAGTAATACTCTTTAATACTCAATCTGCCCATCTGTCTGAAGCCCTACCCCATGATCTTGATTGTTTTTTTCAGGAATCTGTAGTTGGTTCATTTCAGTGCCTTTATCTGTTTTGTCCCTGCTTGCTTGGTTGTTGGGACCTTCTGAGATATGTTTCCTCTTTACCATTTGTGTTCTCCATTTTTACCTCTATGACCTTCATCTGGCTTTTCTTTTCTCTGAAATCATTGGGAGTGTTTTTAATGTTTTGGATACCTGGGCCCAAACTGTCCAACACCACTTTTTCTTTTCCTCCAATTGTTAATCTTTTTTCTCTTAATATCTCTCTGATGGTCAAGAAGGAGGTATTTTTTCCTCTTTGTTAGTTTTTCTATCACTAACTATAAATGATCAAAGTCAGTGTCTTGGATGCCTTTCTCTGTATTCTTATGGTACCAGCTTTTCAGCTCATTGTTTTCAACAGAATTGTGAGAATGTTTGCTTACCACATCCACAGACTTTGTTTCCTCATCTCTTTTTAGGAGACCTACTTCTCACCCACATCACTTTTCTTCCAAGATGTGACTCATCTAGGTTAGTTGGTTGGTTGGTAAATTATCTTGTGTTGTTCCTCAGTTCAGTCCTTGACTAAGTTGAGCTCACCCTTCTCCCATTTGACTGCCATGTGGAGTATTTTATCCTGTGTTTGTATATTGCTCACTTTTTCTTCAATATCATACATCTCTCTTCCACTCGAGTGTCATCCTTTTGTTTTTCTATGGGGAATTTGTGCAGTCTCTTGCTGATAAAGTTTTCCTAATTACATTACTATTATACTATCTCATTCGATTTGTCTCCAGTGAAAGTGGTGCTGTTTGTCACTGGGTCAACCACTACTTTCTACTACCAGGCTTTCCTACAATTGCATGTCTTTCAGCCTTCTTTGGATGGTTGTTTAACCAAGTTTTGTTGGATTTTACCATCACAGACTATCAGGAGGCTTTGTTTACTACTTTTGGCCCTTTTTGATAAGGTTATATAATTTACTTTCCTGTTCTTTTCACTTTGTTGCAGCTCTTCAAAGTTTATTGCCCTCCTTGTCTAGTTCCTTAACATCACTGGAAACTTGATTTTATGAGTGGAGTACACAAATAAAGCATTTGTTACTTCTGGCATACATTCATTAAGTAAGACAATTTTTTTTGTATATTGCATGCATGAATGTCATATATTGAATTTATAAAATATTTCTCAATATTTGAGAATAGCGTAAAATGCCACAAATGCTTTAGTTCTATACACTTGTACCATCTCTTTCAAAACCTGATTTTCATGCATTGGATACTTCCTTATTATGTTTTACAAATTTTCTTTGATTTTATTCTGTGGCCACTTCTTTCTTCCCATAACTTGGATAGCTCAGGAAGGAGATCATACTTTTTCTTTCCTTGATCTCAGTCTTCTGTGATCATACTTACTCTGATTGCCATTTAAAGCAGATAGATATTATTTGGTATGCATGTATAGCTCTGTTTTAAAGGTTCCCACAATGATTTATTCTTGCCATGTAACCACTCTTCTTATAAGGGCCTCTCTTCCTCAACACTTACCAGATAGAGATGCTTACAGGCTGTTTCACATCTCATCATATCAAATCTGTCTCATAATGAACTTTGATCTTGCTCTTTTGATGATCCTTGGAGAAGATCCTTCATGCTGGAATTTGGACTATGCCCAGAACTTTTGTCTTCCATTATTGTCATCGTCTGACTATTTTATCTTTGTCAAAGGAAATGTTTACTTGTTTCTGTGGCTCACATATGAAAGCTTTTCAAAGTAGTTTTGTACAAATTCTTTGCTCTTTTCCAGTAAAAGACCTTTGTGGTGGTTAGATCAATTAGTTTCTGGTATCTCTGGTGTATTCTCAGTTTCTAGGCACTGGGGTGGTTAACTTGAGTTTTTTGCTTGTTGTGCAGTACTTTCAGAGAGTATGCGCAGCACAGTGCAGTATAAAATATGGTAGGGACCTCTATGTAAGTGTAGCTTAGGTCTTCTCTGTTGTATAACGTGCCAATTTCCTGATGGTGTGATCAACCAAACGGGACAAAGTTTTCTCATAGGAAGAGACTTAGTTTTCATTTTTATGTGTTCGGTAAGTCAATTATACAACAAAACATAACCCAATTTTATGATCTAGTTTTATTTCCATAGCTATGATACACATCATTTCTAACTGACATGTTGTGTGAAAATGCTTGATTGTTCTTTTTTCCTTTTCATCCATCCCTGCAACACATGGCTAATTTTGTGTTCCTCTTTTCAGTTTTCCACATTTAAGAATTGTGACATTTGTTGTCTAGGTCTTCTGTAATTTATTCACTACTCCATTTTGAAATGTACAGAATTTACTTGAATTATTCATTATAATATAGATAATGATTACTTAAGCAAAGCATAATTTTTTAGTTTTCAACCATATTTCTTGATTACCATATACTAGTAAATCACACCCATTTATGATGGGTATCACTCCCCTAGAAATAGCTACTGTGTGCAGAAAGGTATCTATTGGAAATACATTTTCATTTAAGGAAAATGTTACTTTTTACACAGCACTGAGAAGTCTTGGATGTAAATAATGCATTGTCTTTTTTTGTCTGTCTCAAAGATCAGCATTAAGTGTGCTAAACAACTTTTACATATGCACTATTATTCATTTCTTGATTTTCAAACTTTTTTTTTATTAGTTTTTGAATGTGCCTTAGGTTTAACTCTCTATTTCAGGTTAAGGGATTTTATCATTTCCTTATAAAGCTAAGTTTTGGAAACATCTGAAAAACAAAACCAGAATTATTCTTTTAATGTTACAGTAAATAGTGGCCTGACCATTAGTTTATATGGTTTCTTGGGAATGTTACTAGATTGTTCTGTTGTAACATTAACCTATGGCAACCAGTGAAGGTTGAAGAACAAACCACAGAATGGGAATGTTTTATATTTTTTTTAGGTGTTCTTTTCAGTTCTGAAAGTATACATGTGTTAATTACGTTTATTTAAATGTTACAGTTTTTTTTTAATGAGAAGACATCAAATGAACTTAATGCAATTTAAGCAAAGCAAAATATAACAAAGCTTTATTTTTTTTTAATATTATTTTTATTCCATAGAAACAAGACACATGAATAAATTGGTTAACTGGCTATTTAATTATTTCTAGTTGCAGTCATGACGTTTTAAATTTAAAATATTTTTGTTATCGTTAGTGATAGTTAAACATTTTTATTATGTGATTTGCCCAATGTCGTTGGAGTATTACTATATATTTTCAAAACAAATTGTGCCAAGATCTAGGTTGTGTCAACATTACCAATTTTTGAAGTGGGTATTTTTTGCAAGTAGAAGCATTGTAAAATTGTCTTGTCTTATAGTTACCAGAGAATATATTATTGAAATCAAGATTAATAATGAAATTAATATTAAATTTTAATGGTAGAAAGGTATCTAATTAAATCAAAAAGAAAATTGAAAACTCGTAATGGTATATCTACATTAATATACTATTTATAAAGATGGGATGAATTGTTTTATCTCCTGGGTACCTTGGCTGTTAACACTATTTTTGGTCATAAACTCATTTATATTGCATGCTTTGTCCAGTTTAGGAGATTTATTTTAGCCTTAATTTTATGATTAAACTCCCAATTTAAAATAAACTGCAGTAAAAGTACACTAATTAAACATTAATAATAACACTAAATATAGTACTCCACTACAGGTGGCTCAGAGTATGCATGTCATGAATTTTAAGACTTGTGTTCAAAATATAGCTAATTAATCAAACATTTAATAATGTTTTTAGTTCTTAATTGTGCAAGGAAATATAAAAAAAAAAAATTCAACATTCCCTGTTTTGAGAGTTGACAATTGCTCTCTAGGTCTCTCCTTTTCTCTAATTTATTTACTTAACCCTAAAAAAGTACATAGTTATTACATAGGCAAAGTATGGTTCTTATAGTCTTCAATAATGTTTGTTTACACAGTCATAAACCAGAAATTCAGACCCACTTGTCTGCCTGTCACTTCTTTTTAACAAATTGCCAGTAGTTTTTTTCTGACAATTATATTATTTTTAATCATAGAAAGCTTAAGTTTTTATCTATCAAATGATGTATTATATCACATTGTTTTCTGTACAGAGAACTGTATATTTTGTTGTGAGTTCAAAACTTTATTCTCACAGGAAATAAATTGAAAAACTTAGCTTTATTTTAAATAGCTCTCATTGTATAGTTAGTAAGCCAGAAAAGTTGTGGTAGCTGTAGGACATTTTGGTTTTATGTTTACTATGTATTCTTAAGCGCATTATGTAATCAAATGAAAAATTTAATGATCATTAGCTTAATTATAGTTTTAGTTTATTTGTTGGAATAATTGTAAATGGTTATCAGAAATATGTTTCACTTGCTTTCATAACATTTGATATAATCAAAGTTTATATCAATTTTTGTACAATACAGAAATTCAGATTTTAACTAATTAATTAAATCTCCTAGATCTGTGTAATACTTTTATGACCTTTTTTATTTTTTGATGACCATGTTGCCATAAGTTGTTTTGTATTCCTCTATTTTTCCATAGTATTAAGTACAATGCATACATCTTCACTTCAGAAATTCTTTGTTTCTGACCTGAGGCTATGTATGTTTTGCATCATAATTTTTTAAAAATATAATATGCTGTCCTTTTCAACTGTGGAAGTGTTTATATTATAATGTTTTTGATAATTCATTTGTTTACCTTTGAGTTCATCTCAATTCTTGCTCTGAAAAAATTTGGTTATTATAAGCTGCCCCACATGTGAAAGCAAAAGTTGATAGACTAAATGAATGTGGTATACCATGATTTTACAGTAAGGTTTCTTTTTTAATGAGTAAACTTCATGCTTACTCTGATTTGTTTCAACACTGTATCAAATACACATACTACTCAAAATAAAACAAATGTAAAAACAAGTTATAAATTAACCATCAAAATAGTAATAACAGAAAATTAAAAAAATACTTGTAGTTATTCATCTTGCTTGAATTAATTCATTTGAGATGTTATCTGTACAGTTTATAAACAGTCAGTGTCATGTTGTTGGACTGATACAAATCACAAAATTAAACTATATTTTCCTTTGTCTTGAGCTTTAATTAGTCACTCATCTTAGTATAATGGGTGTAACCTGTAAGTATGTGTATGTAACCAAAACTCCTGCACCATTTATTGAATGGCACTGCAAACAAAAATTTGGCTTGGATATTCAAGATTCAAACAATTAGAAGAATAATTTCAGTATGTGTAATAATCATTTCTTTATCACAAAACAGTTTTAAATAAAAGTACTTTCCTCAAAATAAGAACATGATTTTTTACCAGAACTTGAACCCTCCCACAACTGTATCTTTTTTGGCATATTTTTTTAGTGTGGCACTGAGAAACTGGAGGTCTTAAACTATTATTTTTTTCAGTGAAGGGTATCACTTTCAGTACAGAGAACTTACAGTTTGTAAGTAAAATTAATGAAAAATTTGAGCTTTGTACAATGAATAATTTTGGTGCAGTGAGTTGTATGTGACTAAAGAGCACAATAAGAACATTTTACCTTTGTAATACTTTTCAGAAAAAAATCCTTTAATCTGTTTAGAAAATGTTCTCTTTTTTTCTAAAATTTTTTTGAATGAGGTTATTATTACTATGATAACAATTACTAGCAGAAACAAGCTGCCTAAAGGTGACATTTCAATTAATACCTTAAGAGTAAAATGGATTAACAGATTGTTCCAATGTTTCAGAATAGATGTTTAGAATTGCAGTGGAAGTAAATCCTCGAATATACGATGCTGGTGTATTTCCATCCAGAGTTCTAAACTTTTGTGTGCGTTATTTGTTGTGTATGATGTGGCTCAACAAGTGAACTTTATGTACATTAGAAGTTTAATGCATAACATAAGGGCAGCATACATAAAACTAAGTATAAAGTAAAAAACTGGAGGGCTTCAATTTAAACCACAACTGGTTGTTGTAATTTTGACACCCATAGTTATTTTTATAGTGTTATTGTATTAAAAGTGTCATAATGCAAGTGTAATACTAAGTCAAATCTTAATGAGAAGTAGATACAATTAAGCAAGGACATTCACATATTCTATATTTACAGGCATTTTTAAATGAATACATTACATGTAAAGGTATTTATATTTAACAAATTTGGTTTTACCAGGCAAATGAGTATATGTGTAGTTTTGGTTATATGCATAGTAGTTGAATATAATAAAAAAAAATATTTGTAGGAGGAAGATATTTTTTTTAAATAAACACATTGAGTTAAAGATAACTTACTTAAAAATATGTTACTGTGCTCATTATTCATTGGTTCAAAATAATTACTTTTTGGCTCTAGAGTGAAGCACCAAGAGGTAAAATACAAAACACTGATAAGGTCAGTAATCATTGTCATGTAGGAATCTTTAAGTAGTAATTGAATAATTTTTAGATAGATAAAGAGTAAGATTTTTGCAGTAGTTGTAGATAACAATATGGGTCAGTAAATGTATTTCTGAACTGATTTGCTAATTACTTGTTTATTACACTGGTGTAAAATAAATTTCTCACAGCCGTTAATGAGGCTCAATGACACACACACACACACACACACACACGTTTGTACGTATGTATGTTACATGGATATTTGTTAACAGTGTGTACAGTGTTCCCTCGCCACTTCGCAGGCTTGGCCGACCCCCACATATATATATAAAATAATAAACATTAAATCTAAAATATAGCATTAAATACCATTAAAATATTAAAAATAAATATAATTAATAGTGTAAAGGAAAAAAACAGGTATATTTTGAGATATACGACCGACGAAGAAATTGTCGATTCACCTTCCACAGAAGAGGAAGTGGTGTCCCCCGAAAAGACACCACCTGCTGAAGATATGTAATTTTTAATTTTAAGGCTTAATATCTTAATAATTGTTCTTATTATTTCATCAATAATGAACAGTATTGTAATGGGAGGGTTAAATAGTTGTACAGGGAGGGCTTTAAAAGTCTAAATGCACATAAATATATACGTAAAAAATCGGCGATCCCACTTCGCAGAAAATCTCCTTTCGCAGGCGGTTTTGGAATGCATCTATCGCGATACACGAGGGAACATTGTAATGAAAAATGGTTTATTTTCAAATCATTGGTACTAGTAGACAAAGGAATACAAAATGTTGATGTGAATGTTTTCTCATTTAACCAAGACTCATTGGTGACTGTAGTGTGTTAAAGGAACCCTGTGTGAACTCCCACCCTCCCATATTTCATTTTATTCTTTATGAGTCTAATATATTTTAAATTTGTCATTTTATCTTGATAATAATTATTCATTGTTTAGGAAATGAGAAGAAGAAGAAATGAAGTAACTGTGGAGTTACGAAAAAGTAAGAGAGATGAATCGCTACTGAAAAGAAGAAATGTTCCAGTAACGGATTCAACAGATGAAGACGAGACAGAATGGAATGTGAATAATTCAAATCTTCAAATGATTGTACAGAATGCAAGTAGCACAGAACCTGGAGTTCAGTTGACTGCTGTCCAAACTGCTAGGTAATGTTTAGCCTATTTTTTGATTTACTTTTTCTCTTTTGACAAGCAACAGCATAATAATCTAACCCCTCTTACAAGTATGTTGCTTAGAATCAATTTCTTTACTATTTTAACTATCAGTTTTAATTATTAAGGTTAATTTGCATGTTTCTTAGTGTTTGAATTGGTGTAAAATTCAACCTGAACTGTAATTTTTGTCAAATTTTCAAAAATTGCATGTTATGATATTTTGATTATTGGCCAAAAAAAGAGAATGTTTATCTAAAACCTAAAAGTGCCTTGCAGTTCAGTATATAGATGGTTTATTTTCTGATTTTTTGTTCTGGATTTAAAAAGGCATTAGCCTAATGGCTGATTCGTCTTAGCGTAGATTAACCACAAAATATTAATGTTTACATTTAGCTTTTCGTCTTACTGACTGTATATTAGTTTTAATGTGACTTTAGTAACTATAGTTATGTCTCAATGCCACACTTAAGCAGATATCGTACTTTTTAGAGAGAGGAATATTATTAGAAATGATGCTATCAAAATTGATGCCATTTCTAATAGTATTCCTCTCTCTAACATGTTCAATATCTGCTTATCATGTTAAATATGACACTGATCTAGGTATTAGCCCAGTGTCATATTTAAACATGATATTCAGAATAAATTTTAGAATGTAAAATTCTCTTGTGATCTGTACATGTTTTGGTCAGTAAGCCTAATATATTCTAATCCATCCATCAATAGTTACTTAGTTATGGCATAATTTAAGTAACAATGTAATTGAGAGTATTGGGTGAGACTGATGACTTGAAAATACAAAGTCTAAATGTTCATTGTTGCACATATATATTGCAGTAATATCACAAATATATAGTCATTTAAGTGATAATGACTGCTGCAACTATAGCTGCTGCCTACATTTTTATTTAAAAAAAAATGAATGTAGGGAGCAGCTAAGTAACACTAATTATAATGTGATCTAAATGGCTATATAATGAATTGTGTGTGATGTTGTGGTCTGAAAATGTTAATTTTTATAAAGTGTTTTGACCTTCTTGCAATTTGGAATATCTGCAATGTTTATATAAATCATTATAATTTCCCAAGTAACTGTTTCTGTACCATATTTCAAGCCAGTAAGATGCAGCACAAGTTATTCAATTACATTATTCACAGTATAATAAATATGTCAGTTATAACCCATTGAAGCTAGTACTATAAAGAATCTATTTAACCTTTAAGTGGCTGCCACCTACAACATTCTTGCTGTTTAAGGGTTAATTGTGTGAGTTGATGATACAAATAAAATAGCAATCAAGACATAATAATCAGGATATTTAATGTCTTATTTAGAGGAGTGCTTCCAGTATATTAAATAAATTAACCAGACCATTTCTTTCTGATAAATTAAGATATTAATGCAGATTATAATGAGATAACCAATTGAAGGTAAAGAAGGCAAACTGTGTAGTGATATTGTTTTAATTTACTTTCATCACCACTAATGAATAGCAATATTTTCTACTCACCAGTGTGGGATATCAGTCACAATGGCTTAGTGGCAAGTACATAATTTAACATAGATTATGTGTTATGATTTTGCCCCAAGTAAAATATTCATACGTTTCTCCAATAGAAAACTCTTGTCAAGTGATAGAAATCCTCCAATAGATGATTTAATAAACTCTGGAATACTACCAATCTTCATACATTGTTTGCAACAAGAAGACAAGTGAGTATATTATGCTGTATACAGTTCTTTACATATCACATGACAGTTGGCAGTAGTAAGTTATATATTTCATTTCAAAATAGTAAAAACTGTTGTCTGTTTTAAAGTTTCCTGTTACTTATTCTTCTAAAATTCAAGTTTTATTGATAGTGTTTATTATGACATATAAATAGATAATACATTTATTTACTCATTTGGAAGTCACTTTTACTTGTTCAGCTGTGTAGTATACAGAACTTAGAATTTATTATGTCATCAAGAATAGCAAAATATACAAAACTTATTTTCATTTTTCTACTGTTTTATCAATAATGCTGCAATTGGAAATTGCCAGTTATTGGTTATTATTGCACCCAATTTGCTTCATTCAGATGAAGTACAGTAGAGTTGATGATGTCATTGTAAAGTATTGTTGATAGTTTAACCTTAAAATCTGTAATGACTAAAGAGAGTACACTTTAAATCTTCATTAATTTTGGAAAGGTTAAAGTCACCA
This sequence comes from Carcinoscorpius rotundicauda, assembly GCA_011833715.1. Classification (NCBI taxonomy): domain Eukaryota; kingdom Metazoa; phylum Arthropoda; class Merostomata; order Xiphosura; family Limulidae; genus Carcinoscorpius; species Carcinoscorpius rotundicauda. The sequence goes on from CM022395.1 coordinate 60,175,668, forward strand.
ATAAATGTGCTATAAAAAAAAATTGCAATTTCTTTTCCATTTTTATTTCAATGAATGAAAAATAAAAATGTCAACTGACCTTGTTTCTATATATGTAAAAATGGCTGGTACGAGTTGAGAATTTTTTTTTTTTATGTATAGGAGTGAACAACGTTTCATCCTTTTTAAGTCATTGTCAGGTTGAAATGTTCGCTCCTCTACGTAAAAAAAAATTCTTGACCCATACCAGCTGTTTTTGCACACATTTTTCTCTACAAGTGTTTTTTTTTTATCGTCATGGATGACCCTGTTTCTATAACATGGATGATATACAATATAATGTAATTGTTGTGAAAGACAAACAATTTGTTAAGGTTCATTGCTTAAGTTATTTCAGCTGTATGTTCTAAGACTTTTGATATCATTCTACGCATTTTGAACTAAACCGCTTTCTAAAACAAACTTAAGTATTCCAACCAAAGGCTAAATAAAATAATGTTTGAAAGTTGTATTTGTGAAAAGGGCAATCTTGAAATCAGTAACTAAAAGACTTTTATAAATTGGCTTTATTAAGACAAAAATTATTCTAAATGTGTATTTTATTCTGTATGTAATGATCAACTTTTCTCTGGCCCTGCATGGCCAAGTGTGAGAAGGTGTGCAACTCAATCTGAGGGTTGCGGGTTCGCAACAACAGTTGCGCCAATGATGCTTGCCCTTTCAGCCATGGGGGTGTTATAATGTTATGGCAAATCCCACTATTTGTTGGTAAAAGAGTAGCTTAAGAGTTGGCTGTGGGTGGTGATGACTAGCTGCCTTTCCTCTAGTCTTACGCTACTAAATTACGGACAGCTAGCACAGATAGCCCTCGAGTAGCTTTGTGCAAAATTCAAACAATAAACAAACAAAATTATCAACTTTTCGATCTTGAAAAAGGAAATGACAACTTCAAGGGCATTATGATAAAGAAGACTTGCATCATGCTGGTTGAATTATTCAAAATTTATCACTGCACTCAACACATACTTTCTTAGTGTGTTTCAAATCTCATCACAGTTGTTGAAAATCATGAAGTGTTAGCTTTTACTGTTAATAAGGATGTATACACTCCCTTGTTACAGGTGCAACAAGCAGTTATTTATGACAGTTGCACAACTTCATGATTCTTTTTTTCCAATCACTTACTTGCTTCTCAAAAATCCCAAAATATGTAGTTTTTCTTATTCAGAAGCAATCCAACCAGTCAGTGGTCACATTTGTTAAGCCATGGTTTACTTAAAGTTAACTTCTTGGAACTATGCCTATTTATAAATAATGTGACTGTTGAATGATGAAAAAATGAAATGTTCCGTAGTTGTCCAAATTGGTTTCTTGTTTTGTAATCATCTTCAACTTATTGAGGCTTTTGTCAGTGACACAGGCAACTCAAACAGTTGACAAAACTCATCTGTCGAAAATTAATGGAACATTCTAAATCTGCAGTTGCATTGTTGTCTTGTGCTCTTTGGCAGAGTTAAAGAATAATTCAATATTCGAACAATGAGACACAAGGCATATTATCCTGAGAACTTCACAAGGAAAGTCTGCATAGAATTATGGCAGGCACACAGTGTGATAGCATGTTTAAGCTCTGCACATTAGGTGCTGCTATTGACTGTTAACTAACATATAGTCTGTAAAGAAATAAGTTTGCTTTGTGATGTGTACAGCATTTTTTTATTACCTTTCTTTTCATGATATGAATATATATAAATAAATGAGGAATTGACATTTGTTTTAACTGGTATTTTATTCTGCAGTGAATAGTTTTGTGTTGAAAGCTAAAGGAAAAAGTACAGAGTCGTGGCTGTAAGCAAGCTAAAAAGGGATCTGAGTGTTAATTTTAATTTTTGGCACTTGGTTTTCTGTGATTGGAAATTTGACAAATTCTACTATTGTCTTTATCATGGAATAATTGGTTCCATTGTGAATGTTGAACTGATTATTGGTAAAAGGCTTTTTTTTTCTGTAATAATCTGTAAACCTGAGCTAGCTCTCTATTTTTCAAATATTTATAAATTACAGTAACTGGCATAAGTTACACAGAAAAATTATTGACATAAAAAGATTTAGTTTCTAATATATCAGGTCATCCCTTAAGTAATGTTTGGTTTTTAGGTTCAAAAAAAGAGAAAGAAAGGATTTCAAACACTTTTAATGTTATTTAATCAATAATGTATGTTCCATTATCATTAATTACTTACTGCCAACTATTCAAAAGCTTCTGAATGCCACTTCTATAAAATTCTGAGGATTTGACATCTATGTATTCCAAGCTCTTATCCATTTTTCATCTGTAGTCACTAACCTGTCCAAAAAAAGGTGAGTTGGCAGAGAAGTGCAAATGTCCACTCTTATTCTAAGGTTGGCTTCTGTCAAATCATGGGGGATGCATTTTCCAAGATTTGTCACTTTTCCAAGCTGTTGCAGATGATGTTGGACTGTTGAATTGGTTGAATTAACCTTCTGTACTAGTTCTTCAACTGTTACAGCACAACCTTCATCAAGTTCAGCCAACAACAAGTAATCATTAAACTCAACATGACGACCTGAATGTGGCACATCACTTAAGCTGTAGTCACCTGAACTGAACTTTTGAAACCACCTTTGACATTTTCTTTAAACGAAAGGCTCCGCACCATAAACACTTGTCATGTTTTGTGTAGTTTGTTCTGCAGTGTTCTTTTTTTAAACTCAAAACATTATATGCATAATGTGCTCCTCACACACATCCATCTTCATAAGGGTTTATTTGATTAATGATCTGAAAAAGTGGAGTTTAGTTAGTTTCTTTTATTTGTGTGGACATTTTTATACATGTCCTAATACATATTTTAATTATGAAAGCCTTTTACAAAGACAGAAACGATGATGCACTTTCTGTATTAACTTTTCGGGATGACCTGATACAATAGAATTAAATTTTAACCATATTCAGCCTGGAAAGCATCTTTTTAGATGTTGAGTATATAGTTACATATCAAATTTCAGAATTTAAGAAAAATAATTATTATTTTTGTCTTTAAAAATTTCTGTGTCACATATTTTATAATTAATAATTGTCAATTCATAAAATTTACTTAGTATGATTTACAAAAGAAACTTGCATTTTTGCACATATTTGAGGAGTCTTTCTTATAAGTGATGTACATATAGATTTAATAAAAGGTTATGCTCATCACAGAGTTTAGGTTTATATCTGTTAAGCAACTGATGTTTTGTTCCTAAAGATATTTTTCTTTGGTTTTCATAATGTTTGTGTTTCTTTTATAACCTTAAAACATGTATGAACAATTGCTAATGGAATATTTTAAAATAGTAACATGATAAGTTTAATTATCTTTAGTTAGAGCAGATCGTAAACTATACTATTTAGGCCAATTTAATGCTTTGAGGAGTATTTTATGATTTCATGAGAAAGTATAAATGTTTCTGCAGATGACTGTAGAACCTGGTGAAAAGTTTAAAAGACTTGTTGAAGAAACCACTCAATATCCTTGGATATTTCTTTTATAATGTTGTTTATACATCCTTTTCATTCCTGGAGATATTTTCATATTATATTTTTATTTGAAAACTACATAAATTATTTTCTAATTAAAATAAGTCTAAGAGAATATGATATTTGACAAAAGTTGTTTGACTTAAATCATTATTTGTATTTTTGTCAAGTTTATCATAATTAATTTACGTTAATGAAAGAACTTATGAATGTTTTGAAAAGAAACTGTATGTAAATACATTAATCTTGACCCATAATATTGTTAATTAGCCTAAAATGTCAAGTCCTAAATGTTTGCACAATATTTGCATGGTTTGTACGTTTTTCAGTTTATAAGCTGTTAGTGGTGACTTTGCAGTCAGCAAAACAACATGTCAAAAGATATTAATGAATATAATTCAAGTTAAAATTGAATGGATATATAAAAAAACATTCTGATCAGTGTTTAAAAATGTTTAATTTTGGAATGATGGGAAATATTTTTGTTTTTTTCAGTGTCCTGTTGCAAGATATTGGAAATTTGTAACTGTGTAAAAAAACAGTGTAGCCAAGATAGATAACACTATGTAACAAAATTTTTACTTTTTCTCTTCAAACTTTGCTTTTGTGACCTGGGTAATGAAATTTCTAAATTTACTCATTTTCCAGAACATTCCAGGTAGATTCAGCACTGAGTAGTTGATAGAGAATTTTCTTGAACTTACAAGAATTTTCTAAAATGTTGTAGAAATTCACTCGTCAAGTTGGGCTCTGCTTCTGCCACAGTATATCTGGTCTGTTCAAGGTAATTGGAATTGCCTATAACCTGAACAAGTGGTGCCTCTTCATTGATTGGTCATCCAGAAGTCTCAAAGCTGTGCTTTTCCATAATAGAAATAACTATCCATCTCTTCCCCTGGCTCATTCGGTAAATCTCAAAGAGGAATAAAACAGTATCAAGACCTTGCTAGAAGCCTTGAAGTATGATGAGTATGTTGGGAGGTTATTGGAGACTTCATAATGGCAGCATTACTGTTGGGTTTTCAAGGAGGCTTTACCAAGTTTACCTGTTATCTTTGCCTTTGGGATAGCAGGGACACTACAGCTCACTACAACAGGAAGCACTAGCCACAACAGACCAAGTTCTCTGTGTGAAGGCACAGTGTAATGTGTGAGCCACTAGTGGACCTCCAGAAGGTGTTGTACCCACCATTGCACATAAAATTATTATTAAACAATTTGTCACAACTCTTGATAAGTAATCTGCAGTCTTCAAGTATGTTTGAGACTTCTTCCCTAAGCTGTCTTAGGCAAAGGTCAAAGCTGTTGTCTTTGTTAGACCACAAATAAAAAGATCCTGGAGTGCACAGAATTCCCTAAGAAGCTCAGTAGGAAGGAAAGAAACTTGGCAGCTTTGTTTGGAGCTTCTTGAGCAATCACAAGGTTGAACATTATGTGGAACTGGTTGAGGCTCTGGTGAAGAACTACAGCAAAATGGGCTGCAGAATGTCCCTGAAAGTCTACATCCTTGGTGCTCTTCTTGATAAATTCAAGGAGAAAGTGGGAACATACTTGGAGGGGCAAAGTGAGTGCTTCTACCAAGATATCCTGGACTTTGAATGCCGCTAACAAGGAGCATATGACGAAAACATGATGGAAGACTATATTTAAGGACTGATACGTGAAAGTGTTTTTCATGAAAGTCGCAAATCTTAAAAATTTCTAGCTTCTAAGGGTCATTCCATGTCCAATCATCCATATTTTGGAAAATGTTCCAGGTGACCCCCTCAGAATGCCCTGAAAAAATCCACATGTGCTCATCTACCCATATAATGAAAAATTGCTAAAGATTAGATCAGTATCTCTAACAGTTTTTGATTTACAGTCCTGTAAAATTTAGTTAATTTGTTTATAATTTTGGCAAATTCATTTTTGGGCAACTTTAGCTGCTTAAAGCTGCAAGAGTAATGGTGGTAGTATGCTGAAATTTGCTACACTGACTGAATTAATCTCACAGAATTCAAAAATGGTCTCAAACCAAGTTTACCTCTCTTAGGATTTGCATAGTGATACTGTAAAATCACCTGAAAACCCAAAATTGTAAAAAAAAACATTGGTTTATTTTATTAGCCATAGCTCTAAGACTTAATATGACGCAAAGCTGAATTTTGTTTTCAAATTTCCTATAACATATCAGTTGATACATCAGCAATTTTTGTAATTAAAAGTCTTTTGGATCTTCTGTAAACAAATGTAGTTGCATGTGACTTTTTATGATTTAGCTAAAAATAGCCCTACTTCAGGCCACAATTTCACAATGTCACCTGTTATTCATCCTTTTCAGATTTTTACCATTTATTCTTACATCTCTAAAATAATAGAACTCAAAAGTAGGTTGTACACTATCCTGATTATTTTGTAGATCATATTCAAAGTATCCTCAGACCATACATTGTTTACTTTAAAGAAAAACTTCAGGTGTGTTACTGTGTGCAAATATAACCATACAATTTTCAAATAATTTATGAATCCCACTGAAATATTCTAATCAGCCTTTATCATATATTCTTAGATCTCTGAACATCATCTTTAAAAAATTCAAGGTTGTGTAAAATAATAAATTATCAAATTTTAAGTGTCTCTGATATGTACCATTGGGCAAAGGACCACATTCAGGGCATTCAGTTCTTTCTTGTCAACCAAGAATCAGTCCTGCAGAATTATGTACTTGAGTGCCATGAAAAATGCAAAACTGTGGCAGGTGTTAGGTCATATCATAGCTTTATTTCCCACTCTACCAACAAATTGTATATGAGAAGGCTATCAGATGATGATATGTACACAGTTGTAACTGTTTGTAGTAGCAGTGAAAGTGATGCTGCAGAAGCTTAAATGAGGGCTAATGATAGCAGTGACAATTATCAGCCAAGGAAATATGTGGCATGCATATACAATCATGAATGGTATTTGGGATACATAAAAGATAGATTAGATGAACACTCCGATCACTTATGAAGAAATCAAGAAACAAACTGTTCTCATGGCCTGCAAGGTCATGTAAAGATAAAAGCTGGATTCCTTTCCAACATGTTCTTTGTCGGATAAGTGCACCTAATTCTGTGAGATTAATTCTGTCAGTGTAGCAAATTTCAGCCTTCTACCACCATTACTCTTGCAGCTTTAAGCAGCCAAAGTTGCCCGACATTGCATTTGCCAAAAATAAACAAAAAATTAACTAAATTTTACAGAGCTGTAAATCAGAAACTATTAGAGATATTGATCTAATCTTTGGCAGTTTTGCATTATGTGGGTAGATGAGCACATGTAAATTTTTTCAAGGCATTCTGTGGGGGTCACCTGCAGCCCTATGGATGATTTGACATGGAATGACCCCTAAACATTTTTGTATAACTTTAGTATAAATACGTGTAAATCTTGATTCATATGTTGTTTTATTCAGACTTCATGTAAATGAATGTGCAAATTTGCCTGTTTTGTATAGAAAATAGGTTAATTTTTAAATTTCATTATTTAGGTCACAAATGCAAAGTTTGAAGGGAATAATGGCCATTTTATCTACTTTTACAATATAAGCAATTAAGAAAAAACATGTACTATCCATGAACGAAATTTATGTTACATAGTGTTATTATTATTATTTTAATCTTGAAGCTCATTTTATTTAGTAAGGTTCTAAGAGTTTCATGCAATTTTGTTTAAATATGATTACTGTGAGAAGGAAAAAGTCAAGGGATGCATGATACTCTTTTGCTGTAACAAAAAAGGGGGGGATAAGTGTAAATAAGGTAATGCATACTCAGGAAATTTAGATTTTTATATCCTAAAGTTAATTGGGGGTTTATTGTTAACAGATTTTCATACAGTAATGTATCTATCTGGTTAATTTATTTTACCTTTTTTTTTTAAAGTCCTTCCTTGCAGTTTGAAGCAGCATGGGCTTTAACAAATATTGCTTCAGGTACCTCAGCTCAGACTCAAGCAGTTGTCATTGCAGGTGAGAATGAGGGGGGGGAGTATTTGCATGTAGTATGCATAGTTTGTTTATTTTACAAAACTGTTACTTTACTCAACTATTTAAAATCAGAAAAGCTTATTCTCCTAAGTAACAGTGACATTATATTTAGTGTACAGAATGAGTCACTTTAGCATATTCAGATTTTTTTTCTTCGGATAACTTTTACTTCAGAAAGCACTTGTTGTATTACAACTGAATATAAGTGAACAAATTCTAATTTCATTTGCTATATTTAAATTATTTTGAAATTTAACATTTAGCTTTTTTCACATCTGTTGAATTGAAACACATCTGTGACACTACTGTACTTGCCAAATCTTTTGAAGAGTGGTTTTATTTCACCAAAAAAAATTAATTTATGGATTTATAAAGACTTTTTTTTTTACCCCCAAGGTTCTGTTCCCTGGTTTTTGAACCTTCTTAGGTCTCCTCACCAGAATGTTTGTGAGCAAGCTGTTTGGGCTCTTGGAAACATTATAGGTAAGTTTTGTATATTTTGTTGAAACTTTGCATATGGAAAAGTAAAATGAGTTTTTCTTACAGTTAGTAAAAAAAAGTAATTTTTTAAGTTTTAAAGAAAGTATATAGTATTTTGCCTAATTTAGATTTTTATTAAAATATGTAGAATAACATTTAATTTAGATTTTGTTTATGAGGAAGTAGATTAATCCAGTGACAGGCAAAGGAATGGGAGGGATATTCTTGTTTCTCCCCATTTTTTGCAAATTATTGTTTGCATTGCTTTGAAAGTGAACCCGTTGTACAGACTTCTGTTTTTCTATTTGATGTAAAATTTTTAAAACCCTTAAGTTTCAGTTCTAGTGTTCTTGACAGTGTATCAGTAACCAAAAGCTTACATGTTGAAACTTGTTTTTAATCACTAAGTGGTCAAATATAGCAAATCTGTAAGTTTTTTTTTTGCAGAGTTATGTCAGTTTAGACTTTCTTTACAGTATTCTTTTATTTATTGGATATTCAAATACTGTATTACTTTTTTTACTGTGGTGTTTATTGATATTTCCATGTATAAAGTGCATTATTTTACTAAGATAAATCATTAAAAGTTCCCAGGAGCTAGTTGGTCACATTTCCTTTAGACACCCAGGATTTGGCAAGTTGTATGCTGGAACATTTATAATGAGAATTTTTTTGCTCAGAAACTGATGTAGAAAGACCATCTAAGCTATTGTGCTCAAAGTATGTTAGTATAATTAAATACAGAGTTTGTAATTCATATTTTAATTTTGTAGAAGCTTAACTTCTTGGTTTCAGAAGAAAATTAAATTCTCAATCTTCATTTATCTGTATCATGTTGCACTTCTTCACTTTGAAGAGCCCATGTAAGATTTTCTACGTATCTATGATCTGCATTTGGCACAAATTGCAAACTTATACTGTGAATATTGCTAAGCCATAATGTAAAGATTAGCCTTTAATTTTGTTTTAATGAAATATAAACCAAGAAGTTAAACCCATATGCCATACTCTTTCATTCATATTCTGTCAGTTATTTGCTATTACATTATTTTTACATAATAGGAAAAAACAAATTATACACTGCTTGAACCACATGATTATTTGTTTTGTTTGAAGTGTGACAACAAATTAATTTACTTTTTGAGTTTAATGGGTTGGATGAAAATGTTCATTCAAGAAAAATTAAATTTGTTTCATTAACCACATCACTATAGGGATGGGTCAAAAGTCATATCTTATGTTTGTTGATTCATTTTCAAAATTTCTTTGAACTACAATTTTATCAATGTATGTCAGTAAGTTTGGTGTCAAATTGTAGATTATAATTCAAAGTTTAGTATAATCCATTAGTTAATTTGTAAGTAAATATGAGAAAAGAAATCCAAATATCAATTATTGGGTTTTTACATAGTATGTTAAATACAGCACATGTTTTTGATGTGTAAATACAAAGTATATGGTCTTTCACAAATTAGAAACTCAAATTACTGGTAATGAGAAACTAGAATCTAAAATTTAAACCTCCTATTTCTTTGATTTTCTGAGATATTACTAAATCTTCTGAAAACACATTTTTAAGTACACCTACTTCTCTGACATGCAAACAACTTATAAAAAGCTCAGTATGGCAGAAGAAATCCTGTGGCATGCAGCAAACAAGTTCAGATTTTGTAATTAGAAGAGATAATTGATTTCTGTAATTCCTTATTTACTGTTCTATCTTGTAAGAATAAGAAAATTACTGAAATGGAAGAAGTTTATATATTGTGTGTGTGTGTGTGTGTTTACATTTATGTATGTATGTATTAAAAGTGAAATGTGACTGTATTTTACAAAATACTAGACCACTAAAACTCAGGCAAAACAGATTAATTTGTAAAGGTCAGTTGTATAATTTTGGATATGGTAACTTGAATACATGTGCACTATGTAATTGTAACTTTTATAATGTTAGCAGAGTACTGCTGAAAGGTCAGTATAATAGAAATAATAAATATGTACATAAGTTTATGTTATGAAATTTAAGCAGTTTAGACTAAACATGTTTTTTGTGTGTTTATAAATTTTAGTATTCTAGAATGAAAAAGCATAATTTGAATTTCTAATTTTTTCTAAAGTGGTTATGAGGTCAGTTCAGTTGACAGATCTCTTATTGAGTTATGGTGGAGAAAATAAGTTTTATAAAGTGTTACTGAAAACAAATGTTTGAAATATGTTTTAGGAGGTTTGAGATTACAGAAATGATATTTGAGGTTTTTGTTATGAAGAATAGTTTTCAACCATAACATGAAAATCACTTTGCATTCACACAAGTAGTAAAACAGACTTGATGTATTCACAACAAATCTTTATTAAAAATAATTTATTAACAAATTTGATTTTTCTTGTAATCTGTATTAAATGTCTACCAAATTTTATGAATATATAAGTACTGCATTAAAAGTTATTGTATAAATACTTAACATGTGCAAATGTATATGTGGCTTGTGTATATAAGCCTGTTGCAGAAGGGTTAATATATTTATAGTATAAATAAAAAAGCTAACTAAACTACAGTAGTTTTCATGCAATCTAATTAAAATACAATGTGTTACTGGTGTTCCAGAATTTGTATTTGAAATCTACATGAACTACCTTTTGAACACAAACAGAAAAAAGTAGTCTTAGCAAGTCGAGAACTGAACTGTTAACTAATCTTAACTTAGTATGTTCTAAATGTAATTTTTTATGTATATTTTCAATTTATTATTGTGTGTGTGTATGTATATTTGTAACTAATGTGTAAAATTAAAAACGTGGGTTAAATAAGAAAACCTAACTAAACAAAATAAATCAAACTTTATTATTAATTACCAGATACTTTTGACTCTTGTTGAAACTTCACAATTACAAAATTGAGGAAAACAAAAGGAATTGTATATTTTAGAAATATTTCATTGATTACAAGGAAAACCTTGGTTGCAATAAACAAAATCATTGAGAAACATACAGTTTTCTTGGGAAAATTAAAAGTTTAAATAAGTCAATTGTAATTCAGTTTGATTGATGCAGTCATCAATATTGTACATTTAGAATTACTTCAATTAAAAAAATGTTATTAATGAAGTCAAGTTGGGAACATATTTCATTAGAAATACCCCTAATTTATTTATCTGTAAAACCCTGAACTTCCACCCATAGAATATATTATTGCAAAATAAAATGAACTATAAAACCTTACCTGAATAGTTTATTAACAACTGAGCACCCATCCATAGCCCATGTCAAAATCATTAAAGTATAATTTAAGTTAACTGAAGTTAACCTTTTCAAGTTCTAGTGTACTGAATTGCCAAAAGCTAAAATATTTATTTTTAAAAAATGTTAATTATTACAGTAATAAGATTTTAAAAGAAATATGTGCTGAGTTTAAAAATTGATCTCACATTTGTATTTAATGCTTTTAATAAATATTCAACAGCTGTTTGGTATTCATATGAATGCCAATTTATTTTTGAAGTGTAGTTACTTTGTGTCTTTGCTTCTATGAAAGGTACCCTTATTAAACAGTAATCTAATTCATATTCTTTTGTATTTCATTATATATAAACACTTAATTTCTATTAATAGTTTTAATTTATATCCCTCTAAAATCTGTTTCATATAAATTAGAAGGAAGTAAATTTTTTCATTAGGAATTTATGTATGCGTTTTGAAATAATAAATGCAATGTGATGCTATATATGGAATGACACCATAAATTTCTCACTTGGGTATTCAAAATTCAAGCAGTTATTAAGTAACTACAGTATGTGGAACACCATTTCTTTATCACAGAACATTATTTTTATCTTTTATTGATGTTTTGGTAAAATATAATGCTAACAAAATGTACTTAAACATTAAAGGTATCACTTTTAATGTATCTGAAAACATTACAGTTTTTATTGGCACAATTTATTTTCTATGTAGTACTTCCCAGAAAAATCCCTTTTTTTTTGTAGAAAATGTTTATTTTTTTCTAAAATTTTTGGATGAGGTGAGAAAACTACAATTAACAAGTACCAGCAAAAACATCTGTTCACAAGGCAGTGTTTTTAATAGTAATAACATACATAATTTAGACTTGGATTTTATTTTGTTGGAAAGTGAGGTACAATTAGACATTTTTTATAAACATGTGAGAATGCAGTTTTTCTATCATTGATTTAACCTTATCTAATAAAGTGGATCCATACATCTTGTTAAAATGGAGTTATTCCTCACGAAAAAGATGTGTAACTGTTTGTAATTAAAATATTTTCTTTCCAGAAAATATTCATTTATTAGCAGATAAGTGAACAGTTGAGGGATATATAACCTAAGAAGTTACTGAGGTCTTGAAACTTTTTTTTACAATAAATATTACAAATTGTTAAATATTTTATAGAAACAATAAATGATGTTATTTTTAACATATGCTATTTGTGTAAATACTAATTTTTTCATCTGGTTTATAACATTCCATATACCAAGTCTAAAAATGCTAACTTTAAGAAAATGATTTCATTTGAACAAGTGAAATGTGATAAGATTGAGAACTCTATTATTACTGAAGCTTTCAGGGACAGTTTTGTAGTTTTTATTTTCTAACAATGGTCTGTGGATGAAGGTTGGATGTTTTACAGAAATTAAGGGTATTTTTTCAAACACATTTTTCTGTTTTTGACTTTACAAACAGCAACCTCTTAGTTATTTATATTAATGTTTTTAGGTGTAACTACCATGACTACAGTAATTTGTAGATAGTGATTAGTAGTGGGGGTTTGGGGCATGCATTTTAGCACTTATGTCCTGTTTTTTTTTATTGACTACCTTGCTAGCTGTTTGAGAAAAGCTGCTGTTGGGTCAAAAGGGATATCGTGGTGGGTCACAGAACAACACAAAATAAAAGATGAACAAATATTTATTTTAAAATTATTTGTGAAATAATGAGACATAAAAGCACTACTAGAGATTTATTTGGATACACACACACACACAGAAAAATTCTTTTATCAATTAAACATGAGTTCCAGAAACTTTCCTGCTGGTCAGATGGTTTGTGAGTTAAGAAAGCTGCTTGCAATTATCCATGAAGCCTAAAGATATAAAAGAGAATCTTCTCACTAAAACTTTATTGTAATTAAGCTATGCACACTTTCAAATAGTACTAATAAAATAATGAAGGGCTATATTTTTGAGAAATGTGTCAAAAAAAGCTTTAATTACAGTAGTCCCAATCTTCAATATTCTTGTAAAATTTCCTGATGAAACTTCATTGGATTCTTTTGTGTTTGGAATGCTTAAGCATGGTCTTGTAAAGCAATGTCCACATGTGTGTTTTAAAATTGGTCTTAACCATCCTTTCTTAGAAATTCATGCACATTAAACTAATCATGGTGAAGTGATGAAGGATATAGTTCTAAAGGACAGCACAAATTGTGGAATGTCATTCTTGTAAAGTACATTTAACTTCATTGTACGTACAAATGAATGAGCAGTTGATGAATATTTTAATACTGAAAAGTAATTTAAAAAATATTGGAAAATTAATTTTAATTTAAGAACTAAAATTGATTAATTTGGGAAACTTGCATTAAGTATAACTTATTCACAATTCAGTGAACTTTAATTAGAGTATTGCATGTTAAATGCCACGAAATTTTGTTAAACCAAAATTTATATATGTTTATTTTGTTTTACACATAATACTTTAGGAAACAAAAGAAGCTAATAACTCTTCTTTCTTTCTTTATTGTAGGAGATGGACCTCAGCTTCGAGATTTTGTCATCAGAGCTGGTGTGATTCCACCTCTGCTTGCCTTGATCAAACCTGACACCCCTCTTTCTTTCCTCAGAAACATCACTTGGGTGATAGTTAACCTTTGTCGAAATAAAGAACCACCACCACCTAAAGAAGCAGTTTCAGAGATTCTTCCTGTATTATGCATGCTTATACATCATCCAGATATCAATGTAAATGTTTAATTTTTGTATGCTTGAGCAAGTTTTTTGGCATATTCTTTCATATTTATTGATTTTCTATTGTGAAGTATTTTTTTAATCATATCATCATCTCGTACAAGTGTTAAACATGTTTGTTTTTGTAGATAGTTTTGAATGCATATTTAAAAATATTAGAATAGGCTTTCATATGTTTGAATTATTTTAAAAGAAAATTTTTTTAGTTTACAGAAAAAATTCAGTTGTTGAAAATATAATTGTGTGGTTGCTCTTAGATTATGAAAATTTATTGAATACACAACTTTTTTTTAGATTTTAGTCGATACTTTTTGGGCAATATCTTACCTAACTGATGGAGGAAATGAACTGGTGCAGGTAAATTTATTCATATCTGAGATTTTTTTTACATTGTGAAATGTCTAGGAAATATTTTCAAGTTTGGCATAAATCCAGAGAGAAATATGAGTGATTTTAGAGTCTTTAGTTGTTAGGATAACTAGAACTTCTGTAAATCTTTATCTCAGTCTTGTCACTTCCTATTCTATTTTATCTATGGGCCTGGCAATCTTTCTTTTATTATTAGATTAACATGAGTAAAATTTAATGATAAATCATTATAAAATGTGCTGTTGGCCCTAATGTAAAGGAACTGTTTGAAGGAACCAATTTTCATGAGCAGTACATCTTGCATCCAAGTTTGACATCTTTTATGGAAAAGTTACATGTTCAATTTCTTTCCTTCATTCAGGTTTGAAGGTGGCAATAGAGGCAAAGATTAACCTTACCAGAGAGAACCATGCTTGGGATCTGTTGTGTTAATCTTTTTTTTTTTTGCTGATTCATCAGAAGCTTACACAATGATTTCTTTATGTATATCTCTAATGCAAACTTACTGCATAAAGTTACTTAAAGCTAAGCCAGCATGTTTTTTTCATCTGTCAGCTAATCAACTTTCCTTGAAATTTATGTGCTAACTCTTAAAAGTTGTTATAAAAACAAATTAGTTAGCTGTTTTTCATTTCAGATCAATTTTTTTTTTACCTCTCACAAGTCTGCCCAATGAGCATATCATTAAATACCAGAACTCATCAGTTGAGGTGTATGATGTGTGACAAGATTCTGTAAAGCTATTTTTCAACAAGTAATATAATACTATAAATGTTAGTGTTAATATCAAAAGCTGGCAAAATATTGTAAAACAAGTAGGCCTAAAAATTGTTATAAAAAGTTGAATATATTTTATAACAGTTTTTATAGGCATGTTGGTTTTCTGCTATTTTCAGTGGCTTTCATCATCGAAGCTGTAATTCTTTAAAATTTAATAAATTTGTAAAATTGGGTTTTTTTTTATAGTATTTGTAGCAGAAGAAAGTTATTGTAAATTTAATATTTATTTATTAAATTTCTTATTGTGAAACTGAAGTTTTCATTGATGGAAATAATGATGTATGTTGTTAAAATATTTCATCCGTAATCTTGATGATGATGTGGTTTTAATGGAGTGAAAGGATGAACTCGGTGCACCAGCCCATTTGTTAAAACAGAGATAACACTTGCTAATTTATTCTCTCAGATGATTTACAACTTATTGTAGTATGGACAACAGTAAGATACTGTTCAATAGGCAGTAATAAAATATAATTATAAATAAATGTATATTTTTATAAGCTGAAAGTTACTTAGGATAAACAAACATAGTTTCATGTTGCAATTTTAAATAATTCTAGAATGAGTAAAAGGAATTTAGATTTATTTTGTGGTTGTAAGGTCAATCAAATGGACTTATCTTATTTTGAGTTAAGATAGAGAGAATAACATATAAAACAGTTTTACTGGAAAAAAATTTGAAATGCATTTAGGAGATTTTTTAGGGATTACACAAATAATGTTTTGAATTTTTGAGATGAAGAAAAGTTATTTTAATCTTAACAAGAAAAGTACTTTTCAAAACAAATACTCCGAATGTTCATAGACAAAGTTCTATTGTAGTTTATTAAAGAATAATTCAGTAAAAAGTGGTTTTTGTATGTCAAAAATATATAGTGTTAGCTGAAAGACTGCCAAATTGTGTGAAGATACATATTATATTGAAAATTAGAAGTATTAAATCTATTAGATTTTAAATGTCTACAAAGAGGTCATGTGTGGTCAGCCAAACTGACTGAGCCTGTGTGAAGAGTTAACTATAAACTACAAATATATTTATGGAACAATATTTAAGAAATGTAAAAGTAAATAACATGAAAAAACAAGACAACATTGTGACAGTACCTTATTGGATGTTTCAGATGGTAATTGATTCTGGTGTGGTGCCTCATCTTGTTCCATTTCTCAGCCATAAAGAAGTTAAGGTTCAGGTTAGTATATTTATGTATTAAAAATAAAAAAAATCTGTGGCAAAGAGATTATCATTTCCAGAGCTCTTGCTTAGTAATTAGATCAGTCATGTTAAAACCATAAATTATTGGTTCAGATTTTTAACTATAGTGTCAAAACTGTCATATTGGATAAAACTAAATGCTGTGTTCATCTCTCTATTTTGGAAGCATTATACTTGCCATTTTGTCCTTTGTTTTCACAAAAAAAATTATTGACAAATGTACAATTTATTATAAAAGAAATACTGTACAACAAAACTGTATACTGTGCCATTACACACAAAATACTTGTAAACATTGGCCTTAAAACAAGGTTTCTCACATGCTTATTTATGTATAAGCAATCATATAATCACAGGTTTATTAAATGACATCATGCACTAGTCCAATTTGTTAATAAAAATTTCCAATAAAGTATATTTTGTTAAAACAGAAATAATACTTGTTAATTTATTCTCTTATGCCAAGAATAGTAATCCTGCCTCAAAGACAGTTGCATCATTGAATTTTTAAAAATTAAGTAAAATAAATGTGTAATCATTTCTCCATATATAAAAAAATGATTTATTCAATAAAAATTTTATTTTTTATTTCAGTTTTGAAAGTAAATTAAAGTTTGAATGACAGATTTTTATTTGTGGTAGATTTTAGCATGATCCTATTCCAATTATTAGATTTTATAAATTTCTGAATTTTTTTAACATATGGAACTTTTGGCTTCTTGGAGGAAATTTATAATAGTTTTGAGTAAAAAAAGTGAGTAATTTGTTTGTGTATTTTGAATACAAATGTAGCTTTATTTATATCAGTGATGGTTTTCATTAAGCTCGAGCACTGAGAAGTTCATGCTTAAATTTCATTCTTGACTGCAACAATTCAACTGTCAGTTTAATTGTGGTGCAACAAGCTCTTTGTACGTCATAAGTGATGCATCAAACAATCAAACTGCTTTCTGGAACACGTTCTCATTCTGCAGTAAGCTACAGCTACTACGCTGTAGGTAGGAATTTTATATTAACTGCTGAACTTTGTGCTTATTGTGTATGAATTAGCTTTATCATTTATCCGTGGAAAAATATTTAAGTAACTCTGGTGCTGCAAAGGAGAATGTGTGGAATCAAAAGCAAGGAATTGAAGGAAAGTACAAAGACTAATACATCAAATACGGTTTTTTCGCTTTGGAATCAGAACAGTCTCAATTACTATTCTGCCTACTCTGCAATGCAGCTTTATTGAATAACATGAACAATCAAGGAAGCTTGTGAACTACATGAAGTTGCCCAAAAAAGGATTGATTGAAAGTTATAATGTTGCTGAATTGTTGGCAAAATGCAAGAAAGCGCATACCGAGGCCAAATCAGTCATTGTGCCAGCATTAGCAAGCATTGTTGAAACTACGCTTAGAATGAATGCCACCAAAAAGGTTAAGCAAATTCCACTGTCCAATGACACAATTTCGTGCAGAATTGTAGACTTGTCATTGGATTTGAAGGATCAAATTTGCGAACACTTCGAAGCACCTGATGATGAATTGTCTCTGCTATGGTCTCTTCAAGTTGATGAATCTATTGATGTTAGTAAAAAAGCTCAAGTTCTGGGTTTTGTTCAATTCATAAAAGATGGAAAAATCGTAAACAAATACTTAATATTTATAAAATACAGTGAAAGGCCAAGACATCTTTGAGTTGGTAAATGAAAACATTTTGTTCTTCAAATTACATTGGAATTACTGTGTCAGCATTTGCACCGATTACTGTCCTTCAATGCAAGGAAAAAAGATGGATTCGTCACTCTGGTGCACCAACAAAATCCAAACATTGGGATTGTTCACTGCATGATTCACAGAGAGGTGCTTGCCTCCAAATCTTTGCTGAAAGATTTGCAGTCAGCTATGAATCAAGTTATTCAAGTGGTGAATTTCATCAAGTCTCAGCCACTTCAATCTCGACTCTTCTCTCTTCTCTGTGAGGCTATGGATTAAGACTAAAAAAAGCTTCTGTATTACACTGGAGTTTAATGGCTCTTGAAAGAAAGGTATTAAAGTGTCTTGTTCAACTAAAATCTGAAGTAATTTGTTTCTTGGAGGTTGAGGAAGCGGGTTTTGAATTTTGCATTCATGATGAGATATGGTTGCTGATGGTTCATTTTCTCTCTGACTTGTTTGATAAATTAAATTATCTGAACTTAAGTCTCCAAGGATCATCTGAAAACATTATTACTGCAATGTCAAAACTGAAGGAATGAGATCTCAAAAGAGGTCCTTGATTGTTTTCCTTCTGTTAACAAATGACTCTCAAAGAAAAAAATTGCCCCATAAATTTTGAACACCTTAGGTGACCTACAGTCCACGCTAAAACATTACTTCTCGTCACTTGCTTTCAACAAATATAACTGGGTGACCAATTCATTCGGAATCAACGAGACAACAAACCTTACAACTGAGGAGGAAAAACAGCTCATTGATTTACAAAACAACAAATTTTATCAGTCATTGCTTTTGGATGAGTTTTGGATCTCCATTACAAATTCATATCCTGTGATCTATTCAAAAACAGTTGAAGTTCTGCTTTCATTTGTACCTTTGTGGTTTTGCAAAGTCGATGATGAAATGCGAGCTTGTTTGTCTACATTAGAGCCTCGCTTCAATTTGATTTGCTCTCAGAAGCATGCACAAGCGTCACCTTGAAAACATTTGTGTTTTGAAGTTAAAGCTTGATTTATAATTTTTATATTTAATTTGAATTATGGTGTTGAAGTATGATAGAAAATGTTTTTATGGAACAAGATAAGGTAGGCTAAGGGTAAGTCATTTATAAATCTGTTGACTAGAAATAATGACTTATCCTTAGCCTACCTTATCTTACTAAGTAACAACTGCTTAAATGGATAAAGAAAATCACTGAAAATAAATGTAGAAAAAATATAAATTGTGTTTTAAAGTGTATATTTTAAGTGAAACTTGATTAACAGTTTACAAACATTTGTGACTTTGGTATATTCAAAATGTTATTCTTTTGTAGGACAGTCATTGTTAAAATGTGAAATTTCATGTTATTTTTCATCTCAAAACAGATAAAATTTGTAGTTTTATAAAATAACTTAAGAACACAGCAAGTCATAAAATTGGTTATTAGAGTCTACAAAAAGGTAAATTTTTACTTACAAAATATATCACAATGAAATATTTTTTTAAACGTGAAAAAGGTGAATTGATACAAGTATCATGTAAAAAATAAAATGTTCATAGAAGGTAAGTAATCTATAGAAAATAATTCTGAAGTTTCAAAGAATTTCTTCCAGCTGGTTTTGAATTAACCAAGCTGGCTCTCACAGAGTTAAATACATACCTACCCTGTTTTAAGTCATGCTGAGGCAAGGTCCATAATAAAACGTAACAGTGTCAAGTTACTTGCAAGAATAAAAATTAAATGAAAAACAACTATAAAAATAATTTCATCAACTAAATAAACAGTGTGGAACCCAATAAAATTAGTTTTCTGATTTTATGTAACAAAAACTATTATGTAACAAGATAATTTGAGGAAGTGATTAAGAAAAGTCTCTGACTTATTGCCTAAACATTTAAATATTTATAATCATTTAAAGAGTAAAGGATCTCGTAGTAAATTGGTCTCAATAGAGAAAATCACTCCTGCTGTGTAGGTAACTAAATTTTTGTGGGTGTTGGTAAAACTAGCTTCATAGAATTAGTTTTCAAACTACTTAAGCTAGAGAAGTAACTAGCATTGAAAACAAATGAGAGTAAAGTATAAAAACAAAACTAAATGTGAATTTGTTATTTCTAGTTTTATTTTGTAGGGAGCAGACCAGATGATTTTTAAAACTTAACAAATTGGGCTAGAAATAACACTTTATGCTGCCACAAACTTGGAGTTTTCTTGACAGTTTATTCTGCACTTAACAACTAACATCTGCTTTAAAATCTGTATTTTAAAAGATTGTTTTGTGAAATGTCTCTACTTTATAATAAGTTGATTCTGGTGTAATTTTAGCGGTGTGTGAGACATTAAAAAAAAAGACATATTAAAGTAGTTGTTCATTGACGAGCCCTCATTAATAAAACCAAATAAATCAAACAGGAGTATTTTTTATGTTATTACCAGTGAATTTTTATTGTCAAGGGTCAAAACATGAAGTCATTTATTAACACTCCTACAAAAAAAAATATTTACATCCACTAAAGTGATTTTGGGGCCTATCAGGCCCCATATATTTTTCCAATAGAAACACAGTGATTTAGTAACAATCATTACAAACAACTTTAGAATGGCTCTGACAAACATTTTTTTTACAATTTGAGTAAACAATTTTCGACTGTCTATCTTTTGATCTGCTGCACAAATGGCATTGCCCTCTTTGCAGGCGGTTCACATGTGGTTGTTTAGCCATTATCTTTGCAGTAAATTTCTTTGATTTCAAGCACAAATTGCCGTATAAATTCTCTTCTGGCTCTTGATTTATGTTGACGAAGAAATTTTGGATGTTTTGTTGAGTATAGAACAAAAGCATTATACACAGCAAGATTTAGAATGCTATAGAATATGCAGACTGGCCAGCACTTTGATTGCCTCTTTATTGTATAATATCTCACCAGTTGATCGAGAGTGTCGACACCTGCCTTCATTGCATTGTAAAGAGTGATGATTTTGGGCTTTCCATTTTCTTCTACTTCACCAGACTGATGCTGAGAACTCAGTAGTAGCACATATTTTCCTGGTTTGTCTGAGTGCCTGAGAAGAGTGATGTCTTCATGGTAGAAAAACTTTGGTGATAACTTTCTAGATTTTACATTTATTTCAGGAGGCAAGAAGGTCCTTGATTTCCAGATGGTTCCAACAAGTCCTGTTCTTTTTGTTCGTAGGTACTTGGCAAGTGTCATTGTTGTGAAGAAATTATCTGTCATTATTGTCTTTCCTTTTCCAAGAAATGGCTGACTTAGTTCTTTGACTATTCTTTCTCCTTCATTTGTTTCTGTCGTATTTCCAACCTTTCCAGTATAAATTTGAGTGTTGAGGAGGTAACTTGTCTTTGCATCTGTTAGGCACCAAATCTTTATTCCGTATTTGCCTGGCTATGTCGGAATGTATGTTCTGAAGCCAACTCTTCCTTTGAAGTTACATAGTTGTTCATCCACTGTCAGGTATTTGCTTGGGTTGTAACTGTTTTTGCAATTTTCAATGAAAAAATTCCACACTCCAGAGATGGCGGCATTTTTTATTTCTCTATTTCTTTGAGAGTGGATGTCAAATCTGATTTTTGAGCGCATTTTTTTGGAATTTGTCTTGTGTAATCAGTTTTCTCAAAAATGGCAAACCGAAAATGGTTGAAAACATTTCGTCTATCGATGCATTTTTGGATTTGCTTATTCCAAGGAAAAGATTAGCTGCGATCCATTTCCAGAGGTCTTCTTCAAAAATTGGTTCTTTCATGATGGTGTTTGTTGAATGAATGATCTGTTCCATCATATTATCAGAAATGAAAATTTTGAATGTTTCGAATGGTGTAGACTCTTGGAGCAGCTTGCCTTGTAATGCCTGGGTTCCCATTGAATATATTGAGAGCTGCGGTTCTCCTGTTGATCCTTGAAGGTGTTGTTGAATAACTAAAATTCTTATCTTTGAACAAAAGTTTGTTCACTGGCATCATAGTAAGATCTTCTTGATAACTTCCTTCACTTTCAGAAGGGTACAGCGCGATTTGTTCATCATTTTTGCTTCAGAAGGATTATCATCACAACTTTCAGAGTAGTCTTCGACATTATCACATTCATTTTCATCGTCGGATGGTTTTGTCAGTAAATGTACAGCTTCATCAAGAGATATCATTTTTGACATGGTTTGAAGATTTCAACTCCTATATATATAGGATTTGTGGATTCTTCTAGAAAATTCTAGAAGCTTCAAGAATATTCTAGATTATTCTAAATACTTCTGTAAAGTTTTAGAATGTTCCAGAACAGGCGTGGGTAAACTAGGCAATAATCAGGACCATCTAAAATTATTGTTGGAGTAGAGTTATTGTCCTAAATATCCATCTTTTGAAAAGAAGTTGTAAAATTGATATATTTTTACTATAATTTGCTTTTTTCGGTTGCCCAGGCCTGTTCTAGAATTATTCAGGAAATAAATAGTCATTTTTATGTTTTTTTGATCTGGGGCCTAATAGGCCCCAAAATACCCTTAGTGGATGTTTAAAAAAAATTTTTTTAATATTATTTCGCAAATGTCTGAAAAGTCAAAATATTATTTCTCCTTATAATATAAAGGGATAGGGTCAGTTAATGGCAATTTCATTTAAATACAAAATTATTAGCCTAATATTAATAACCTTTCAAGTTGCTCTGGGGCCTATTAGGCCCCAATTTTCGTAGGAATGTTAAAAATAACAGCTAAATTAATTTAACTATTTATTTACCATATATATAGATAGTCTTCTTTGCAAAGTATTGACTAATTCTATTAAAGTCAATTTGCTTTACCAACTTAAACATATATTTGTGAGCAAAAAGCTTGATCTCTTTCATCTAGTTGAGTTTAAAGGGTTATTAAATATTATAGTCTGTCTATTAGAAATCAAATGCAGATAGAATGACAGGTACAAATTTCAAGTCTTCTTGTGCACCAGAAAGATTTCAGTTATCTAATATTTTTCTAATTCTATATTTTGATTTTCAGTTTTAAAAGTACTTTCAAAGTTAAAGTTAGTACTATTTGTGTGTGTTTTTTTAAATGCATTTAAATAGCCTAGTTGTTGATTTATTCTATATCTGAAACACTGTCAAGTAAAATAAATACAAGGAACATGAGATAACACACAGTTTTTATTGTAGACAGCAGCTTTAAGGGCTGTAGGAAACATTGTCACTGGAACTGATGAACAGACTCAAGTGGTGCTTAATTGTGATGCTTTGTCTCACTTCCCAGCATTATTAACACACCCGAAAGAAAGAATCAACAAGGTAAGTTTTTATTTGTTCTGAAGGTTTTAAATTGACTTTTCATACTGACCTGTTTTACAGTGTACAACAGTCATATTTGCATCATGAGATTAAAAAAACTTGAATATTATAATACTTAAAACAGATGCAAAAGAATAGTAAGTTTAAAAGACCTAAGTAGAGGTAGAGAGTTTGAATAAATTATATTAAATTATATTTGAGGCTCACTGTTTCATTATAGTATTTTTTCCATGTCTATTCCTTTTTTGTTTAATAGCTGTTCATTCAGTAGTCCTGCAGCATAGTTGTTATATCAAAAGGCTTCATTATAAGGTTGTCGTATTAAAAATGCTGCCTTTCATTCATTCCTTTCATAATCCATAAAGTGTTGAAGTTTGGTGCTGAATGAAGAAACTTGACTAATATGTCATCATATGGATAACATCAATACCGATTCATTCTTCAGCTACATAAGGTATACGATTATTGAACAACTACATCTTAGAAACAACTTGTGTACAAATGACTTGAACTGCATTTTCAGATGGAGATTCTTTCTAATTGCGTTGCATGCTATTGCCTGGGACACAAGGAAGAATTTTGTCACTGGCTTTTGTGTTAATGGATTTTTCATATCTTGCAAGATGCAACACTTTTCTTAATGGATCTTATCAATCTCTTCTTTTTTTCTTGGTCCTAAAACCCAGAATTGATAAACATTATGTTATTACTTGCAAAATGCCAAATGATGTCAGTAGGTAATTTTGATACATCCTTTCCACTTTGACTTCATATTGACTGGAGTTTTCATATAACTTCTGCCCATGATTAAATGTTTTTCTATACAGTGTACTTGGCCCATTGTGTGATTACTGTCACTGATGGTAATAATCATCCAATCAGATATAGTATTTTATGTGCAATAAAATGGTCATTGTAAAATTATAGTTATTGATGTGGAATCATGGAATAACATATATCTGTAACTATGTATTTGTGTTTCTACCAAGAAAACACAAGTAGACCATTAAATTTGTAATAATTTCAGCAGCAAACATAAAGTTAGGCTGAAGACAGTTGGTAGGTTAAAAGCATCAGCATAATGTACAAAAATGTAAAAAATATTTAGTAATAAATACATGATGTAAAATAGGGTCAAAGCTTTGTAAACAACATTACTAGAACATGAGCTGTAACTTTTTATTTTTACAATGATAACATAGTGAGTAGTAAAAAACTATATAATAATAAAGTTTATTTTGAGGGACATGATGATACTGGATAGAAGTTGCTCTCATTTTTACTAGTAGTCTGTGAAATATAGTTGTTGGACATAATGTTGAAATAATTAGCTGTTGTTAAATGATATGTTATTTTTCTGCTTTGTGTTTATATATATTTATATATATATATATATATATGTGTGTGTGTGTGTGTGTGTCTGTCTGATGCTGGGCTTGAAAAAACTGAGATAGAAAATAGAGTGCAGCTGAGACTTTAGACAGTCAGTGATTAGGAACAAGACCCCCAGCTGAGTAAAAGAGGTAACACTTTAAACTGCTGAATGTGTGAGTTTATATACATACATATCTTAATTGTATACTCTGTATGATATAACTGTACAGATATTTATAATATCCAAGGAAAACATCATTACCATAACAGTATTAAAGTAGGCTAAATGTACTTAAAATTATTAATATATGTATTTCTTGTGCTAGTTCTTAGTTTAGCTGATAGAGACCTTTAATTTAGATTAAGTAGTTGACATTAGTGAGAAAGTTAGTCTTAGTTTTATATTCCTGTAAGTGTTAATTGTGAGCTTTTATGTTATGTAATGAAAAGAAGATTCAAGGATCCAGGAAGATAAGTATTCAGTATTGTTAATAACTTGTATTTTACATTTAAGTGTTTGGAAGAGTTCAACGAATCTGTCCTCATGTTTCATTGCCACAGTGGGGTAGCAGTGAACGTTGCCTTTGGTGGCTGAACATGTTTTCTGATCCCTCTTTTTTTTGTTTAGTAGAATTAGTTGAATGTTAAGTGTAAACATGTGATGCAAATGTGGATATTAATACTAAATACTGTAAAATACCAGTTTTCTAGTTAAAATATCAATGAAAAAATAGTTTAATTATTGTGAGAGAGATGATAGATTGCATATGACTTAAGTTCTCATCATACCATACTTAACTTTAAAATGCCAGTGTGGGGTCATTGTTCACAGTGTGTTCTAGGGTTAAAAAGTTGGTGACCACTGATGTGTTCAAACCTATGTACTTATTAGAGATAATTTTCTGTAATAACAACAGAAAAATTGTGCATTTATTAACATGTAAAATAATATGTTCATGTTATCTTGTGGTGACAAATAGGAACCTATGCATTGCATGATATCAACAAGAAACAAACCTTAGTTGTTTGTAACCTATCTGGCAAGTGAACCTAAAGGTATTGTTTTCATTTGTTTTCAACTTTTAAGTGGTATTCCAGTTGTGATCAGCTGTATCACCTGGTGCTTTTTGTATGGAAAGGGCAAGGGTTTGATGTGGTGACAGTTGAATCCTGGGTATATAAAATAGCTTATTAGGATACCATCCCCTTGTCTTTACTCCTCAGCATTTGTGGCATACTAGTTGATATTGTATTCACAGAGAGCAGAAACTTGAAATATCGAGAGACCAAATCTTCCATTGTCCATAGACTTGAGACAAACTATAAATATATTTGTGCATAGCATTCTCTGCAACTGTGAATTTTTTTATCAATCAGAGCAGCATCCCAAATCACATCTCATCAATTTCCATATACCTGTTGTACTTTCTTAGAATAAGAACGTTTCATAACTGAGGTCCTCTATTCAGTGAACCTGTGGATACTGAGCACTTTAACAGTATTTGCAGTCTGAGGGTAGAGGGTTTGAATTTCCATCCCAACATTTCCAGCCTTTCATTTGTGGATATGTTATGGTGCGACAGTCAACTTAGTGTGTTACTTTGTGTGACAATTCCAAACCAATCTAGTTAACAGTATTCGATACTGTGGCCTATTTTGGGTATTCTTGGTTTATTATAGTCACTAAACCCAAGTACATTTTCCTGACATCTTGCTCTAGAAGAATATTCCTTCAGCTTGTAACTTAACACACAAAAGTACTCTTATGAAGGAAAAGAATGCTAAAAGGAATTGTAACATATTTTGAGATCTGCAATATTTTCCTGAGTGTTGTGTAATTTGCATTATAATCCATTGATGTGTATTTACACCCAGTTGTTTTTAATAATTTACTAGCTATTTTTCAAAATGAGCTTCATTAAACTATACAGTCTAGTTGCTGCAACATCAGGAAAGGGTAGCAATGAAAGGTGTTCTAATAAAAAGGAAAGGAAATTGTGTAAAATAAAATATGAAAATAAGATATGAAACATTACATTTTCAAGAATTGTTGTTCCTCTGCAGATATTAACCTGTACTTTAGAATTGACACAAGAATATGAGAAGACAATAAATGAATTGTTTACAGATAACTCTTCAAAGCTGTACAGAAACAAAAATTGGAGCTTATTTTTTCAACTTTTTGAATTATGTTAAATAAATGTTAAATATTTGTTTTTAAAAACTGTACGAGTAGAATTAGCATTTTAACTGTTACTTTGTTTTTGAAAGTTGATATGCACTTGTGAACTTAATAGGTGAAAAGTGCATACCAGTCATAAGAGAGTTAATGGACTTGGTAAATGTGTATTGCTGTCTTCATGGAATTTGATAAGCTTTAAGTGAACGTTAACCCTATGTGTACGACAGGGTCAAAGTAAGCATATCATAACCTCTTTACAAGCTATGTTCAAAATTTAGTTAAACCATTTGTTATGAATGTATGTCAGTAAACGTGGAATCAAAATTCAGATTATGATTCAGAATTTAATATTGTCTAAGGTTACGTTTATAATTTCAAGAGAAGGTATTTAAATAAGTTCTTGAAATCAGTTTTTCTTCAAATTGCCCATTGCAGATTCTCTTTTTACCCATTTGTGATCTTATAAACCTTCAATGAATTATACACTTAGACTAAAGATAAATATAAGCAGATATGTAAAGTTCTTGTTTCTACATTTACTGCTTTGCTAAAATATTTACAGTAAAGTGAAATCACATGCTAAAACTTTCATTTCACATTTTGCCTTTCAAAAAATGTCAGTAATTCTCTTTGATATTATCTGTTAGATTGTTTACAACCAATCAAATGAGAAGATGCTAGTTCACTCAGAATGGTTTGAACAGCTATTGAAATTTCTAACTCATTTATAATTTAGTTTGAAAGCTAAAATCATAATAGTTTTAGGGATATTATATTATTAGTGTGTGGTTATTTTTGTCTTTAAAATAGTTTTTTTTAATTTTTACAGAAAATTAGTGTATAAAAACCATTACAAAAAGTAGTGCCACAGTACAACATTTGTTTCCTTTTTATAAGTATGAAAAACAAAAGCACAGTATTTCTTGTATTTTTATTTATTGATGTGTATCAAGAAAAATTAACAGAATAGCATTAGCACATCTTGAGGTTTGACTGTGTAATATAACTTGGTCCTCGATGCATACAGAGACTGAAACTACAACATATCTATTACAAGTGATACAAGAATTAGTCCAAGGGTACACATTACAATTTTAATTACTATGTACATGAACTAAAGTGTATTTTAGGCCAGATGTTCCTGCATTCTTCTGATATTATTTTAATAGTTACTGACAGTTTTTTACAAAATATATTAAACACAGGATGATTGATTTTTCTTTATCCATGAGCAAAAAAAAAATCTTACAGTCAGTTTTGACATGGAATAATTTTTAATCATAGTGAATAGTTTCAATTTGTTAGTATGATTTTGGATAACGTAACATACCAAGATAAACAGTACAAGATCGAACTTCTCATTGGTTCTTACTTTGACTAACATTTTTATATGCTATTAAAAAACATACCTGCATAATTCAAACATGTTGATAACATTTTTTGTTTTAAATATTTTTAAGTGCTGTGTAAATTGGATAGTTTTTGTATTGTGTCAGTTAAAAGCATTCTCAAACCAGGCTCACTTACTATTTAAGAACACTAATTATTGTTCCTAACATATCAGGTTTTTGAGAATGATAATATTCTCCAGTAGTTTCATACCAGAAAGTTCTGAACTTAATGTTATCTTGATACAAATCATTAAGGCCTATTAAAGAAGTCCTGAATTTCTTTTATAGTAGAAACTGAGATATTGAAAGTTATTTAAAACTGTGATTTAAATCTGTGAAGTTTACTAATGCATATAACTGTAATACAGACTTGACACCCTTACATCAAATATCTTGCAATATCTGTATATAACTATATATTTGTAAGTTTATTTATGCTTCATCTAACAGTTAGATCTGATTTCTGCACATTTTTGCTTACTCTCGATGCATGATTCTTATGTAGTTTGTAGAAGATGGAACTGTCTGGTCAGCAATGACATTTAGTTGGACGTATTTTTATACAGTTATTTTATATCTGTGTTAGTAATTATAAGTACATTTTCAGGAATAAAATCACAGAAAATTTTCAGTTTTATTGGGAATAAACTTTGTAACTTTATCAAGTTTTGACATGCAATTGAATGAAAATTAGTCTCAAGATGAAAAGTATTATTATTGTTTTTAATACCTAAACTCAGACATAATTTTGTACAAGTAAAGGTTTGTTTGTTTACTCATGTTTTATTGGTTTTTTTTTGTTTTTTTCATGGATGTGACATTTATGTATATATAATAAAATGTTTTTAGGTTTATATAATATAATTCAGTAATTTGTGCAGCCAAATGTAATAACTTTTATCATTCAGAATGTCTTGTAAAGTAACAGCTAAACCTGTAAAGTTCTTAAAATTGTCATTTGGAACTTTGTTGTTTATTTATTGTTTAAAAAATGAGTAGTTTTGCTTGTTACCCAGTGATATTGAATTAATTGGTAGAATTGTGATTCCACAACTACCAAACTGACATGTTCATTTATATGCTTTTTTTTTTTTTTTTCATAGATGTATTTTATTAAACATGTAAATCTAAGTTTTTATAGTCTCTGTACATTAGGAGTTCCCAACCGGGGGGGTCACAAAGCCTTGGCAGGGGAGTCGTGTAGCCTTGTTAGAAGTAGCTTAGGATAACATTAATTTTATTTCATCAATTACGTTTTCATGCTCTTACATTTTTTGTTTCGGTGCAAAGCAAAATGTGTGCTACATTAGTTCAATGTCATTAGGTGATATTATGGGCGTATGTATGCGAGCCTATGTGAATGTGTATGTGTGTACTAGTGAGTAGCAAGTATGTGAGTGCACGCTCTTGTACGTATGCTTCTGTGTCTGTTTAGCTGTGACTAAGTGTGTGTGTGTGCGCTCGCTGTCGACACGTGAGTCACATGTCCGTTGCTGATTGGTGGATGACAAATCGCGCGACTGGCCGTGCTCCCTTCCATCCCAATACTTACCCCATCATTACTCTACCTGCACCTCCCACAAGTAGTCAGTGTAAGATCTACAGTTGCCAAAGCAATCATTATTCAACATATTTTATTTTAACAAGGAGATAAGTAAGCAGTAGAGGTGAGTTGTGTTCATGGCTAAATGATGCAGATACTCAGAATGCTACCTCAATATTGGCTTCACCACCGTGCTCGCCAATGATGGCATTGAGAAACCACAGTGTGTTTTGTGCCATGCTGTCCTGAGTGCAGAGTCAATGAAACCATCAAAAATCAAGCATCATCTTGAAATGAAACATCCAGAATACGCAAAAAAGGGTTTGGATTTCTTCATACAGCATGAACAGTGTCTTAAAAGCCAAAGAATTGATAGAAGTGGGTCGTTTCAGCAGCAGAGTGCAGCCGTAGTGAAAGTGTCATATGAGATTGCATTCGAAATTGCTAAACAAAAAATGCTTCACACGATTGGAGAAACACATCTTAAACCCTGCATGATGAAAGCAGTAAATCTTATTCTTGGAGAAGCCAATGCAAAAAAGATGCAGCAAGTATCCTTGTCAAATAATACCATACAGAGGTGCATTTCTAAAATGCCTATAGATGTGAAGGAACAGGTTTTGACTGAAATCAAGGGTTCACTTTTGTTCTTCTTTCAGCTCAACGAGTCAACAGGTGTAAGTTCAAGTTCTCAGTTGCTTGTCTTCGTGAGATACATTATTTCAGGTGACATCAAAGACAAATTCTTATTCTGCAGCGCACTTGAAACCACAACAAATGCTGATGATGTCATGGAAAAAGTTTCAACTTCTTTTCATGACGAAGATCTTCAGTGGGGAAACGTGTGTGGGGTTTGTACGGATGGGGTGCTAGTTATGCTGGGATCAAATTCAGGATTCCATTCAAGAGTGAAGAAGCTAGCACCTCAAGCAAAGGGCATTTACTGCATGATTCACCAATATGCTCTTGCCAGTAAGACTCTCCCTACCTCTCTGCAGGAAGTACTTGAATCTGGCACTCAACACTCGCCTATTCAAAGAACTATGCAAAGACATGAATGCTGACCATGAAGTCCTTCTCTTCTACACAGCAGTATGTTGGTTGTCGAAAGGAAACGTTATTAATCGTGTCTTTGAAATGATAGATGAAATAAAGCTATTCCTGGAGACTCAAGAAAGGAAAGATCTTGTAGCTCACTTCAAAGATGAAGCATAGAATAAAAGGGTTGCGCACCTAGCCGACATTTTTGACCAGCTGAACAAGCTCAATTTGAAGCTTCAAGAAAGGGAAACGCATATTCTCCTTTTTGAAAATAGTCTTCGGGCCTTTGTTTCCAAACTGCAGAACTTGCATTGGAAAACCAATCTTAGAAACATTGCTATGTTTAAAAAACTTTGTGGAGTGATGGATGAGTCTCAGATCCAACTGGATCAGTTCCTCAAGGATTAGATTATTGAACATCTTCAGTCTCTAGAAAAGGAAGTCAAGCATTAATTCTCTGCGCTATCACAGGAACAGGAGGCCCTAGTAAGGAACCCATTTTGTACTGAACTTGATGATATCCAAGATGAATTTCTGGATCTAAGGAATGACCCTTCAGCTCGTGATCTCTTCAAGGTGAAATCCGTGACTCAGTTCTGGTGCGCTATGTATCAGTCATACTTCAAAATCAGCATGATAGCTTTACGTGTCCTTGTTCCATTTGCTTCTACCTACTTGTATGAGGCAGGATTTTCCACTCTTGTCAATATAAAAACAAAGAACAGGAACAGACTGGCTCTAACAAATGCTCGGCCATGAATTTCAAAGCTTGCTGCTGAAATGCAACATCAGGCATCTCACTAGCTGTTCAAACCTATGTTAATATTATTTTAAGTAATATATGTTCTTTTTGTGAATTCAGGTTGGACCAATGCAATTTAATTTGCTAATAAATAATTACAGAATTTTTAAATATATTTTTTAGATGTTTCTTTCCCTCTCCTTCACAGAAAATAAAAGAAAAATGAAGCTGCTGATAGTAAGCCTAAAGTAGGGGGTCACATGGGTTTCAAACTTTTAGGTAAGGGGTCACGAGTGCCAAAAGGTTGGGAACCCCTGCTGTACATTATGTATTGTTACAAGTAGTTGCTTGATTTTCCCTATTTTCATTGTTCTTGTTCTTTATCAAGGTATTTTTAATAGAAATACAGTATCATTGCTTTTGTAAAGTAACACAATTTTTTTCTGAAGATATACAATATTCTACATTTCTATTTACTATTGCTTGTTTATTTCCATGTGTTTTAGTATTTCAGGTTCCATTTTCAAGTGGCCAAAACTAGTCATACTGTGGAAAATTTCTAATATTTTTGACCTATTTATCTTTTGTAACCTGTGATTTCAGTATTAATTATATAATATTTTAAAGCTTATTTTGTAAATTAAACTAAATTAGTAACATTTTAAACAAGATGAAATGTTTAACATTTTCTGAATAAACTATTTTTTTTTATGCTGCTGGTATTTATTTACTTTAAGTAATCAGTCCAAGTTATTTTCAAGGCATATTTTAACAGAACTCGATTGATTTATTAATAATCAAATCTGATAACAATGGGAGATACTTTCTTCAGGAAGCTGTGTGGTTCCTCTCTAATGTGACAGCAGGAAACCATCAACAGGTGCAGGCAGTTATAGATGCTGGTCTAATTCCAATGATAATAGATCATCTCAATCGGGTAAGATAGCTGCAATTTTTACAAGTGGTTCTGAACTTTTTTTACTAGCTGAAAGCTGATGGAAAGTCATCTGCATAATGCTTAATACTGGAATTAATTTGTAGATGTGAAAGGTCATAGATTTAGCAAAAGTTGCTATCCATGTAGTGAAGGGTGGAATAATTAATAACTGATTTTCCAGGCAAACATTTAAAATGTAGAAAATTAAAAGAAAACATTTCTTAGGAGAGTTTAGGATTTATAGTCATTAAGAAGTGTTTCTAGGAAGAGCTTTAACTTTTTAAAATGTTCATGTTGCAACCTTTTACACTTACATACAAAATGTAATCTAGCTACTTCATTATCATTGCATACAAATACACTTAGCATCAAAATGTAGCTAATAAATCATATGTTAGCACTAAAATCCCCAGTCTCCCTTTGTATGAAAAGGTGTGGCATTTGCTCTGTAGGTCTTCTCTCTCTAATGTATTTACCACCCCTCCCTGTCACATGGTATATAACTTCAGATACTTATTATAATATAGTTTAATTATTACTCAAACAAAGTACAATTTTTATAGCTTTAAAACTTGTTTAGCTACAGAACCATAAACTAGAAAACTAGTCTTCTCTTGTCATGTCTACCTGTAACATCCTTTTTCTTTCATATATAGTTGTCTGTGGTATTCAATACTATGTTATTTATAACTAATAGAAACACCAGTGTTTTAATATGTCAAATTATGTAATACATAATGTTGTTTTCTGTGAAGACAATTGTCTGTTTTGTTTCCAGTTCAAACTTTATTCCTTTGGGAAACACATTGAGGAGATTAGCTGAATTTTTAACAGCTCATACTTCATAGTTAAAAAACCAGAAAAGTTATGATAATTATAAGATGTCTGAATTTTATATGTTTTGAATTTTTAGGGGCATTATTTATGTAAATAAAAAAATGTAATGTGGTGGTACTATCAGTGTAAAAACTGTAGGTTTAAGTTTCATCAAGAGTTAACAGCAAATATGATGATGATCCATATAAGTACAATATTTCTTGTTTTTCATGTATATTCTTTATTATTATAAAGGTAAGTAAAATGTAAAAATTAGACACATGTTAGGTTAGATTAAGTAAATAAATATAAATAATAACAAATGATAAGTTTCACAAGATGTGCTCACAAGTAGTCCATGCATTATTTAATTTGATAGGGTGATGTGAGCTGCACATTTGTCAAATTATTTACACCTTATGTGGTGTATTATTAGTCAGAGACAAATCAAAGGATAGTAAAATTTAAATAGAAATAGATGTATACTCTTTCAATATTTAACCATATAACCTCCAGTACCATTTTTAAATTTATTTTTCTGTATGGTACTGCATTCCATTAAAACTAAGTAAATTACTTTACTCAGTATATGTTAATGAAACTAACATTATAATGTATGTTATAATTTGAATTTGTATGTTACCTAAGCTGTAATTACTTTGTTCCAAAGAATATGTTTGTAAAATGCTTAAACTGCAGTTTTTATGTCGCGTAATCCACACAGTATGGAAAATCTCAACTTTAGCAGCATATAAGCTGGCAATGTATGTATATATATGCATGCTGAGGCTGTTTGACACAATATCTAAAGTCTTTGGTTGATGTTGTCTTGAAAAATAGATGTACATTTTCCAGCTCTTGATATGTGTCACTTCTGCCTCTTATACTTTGTCTTGAGATGTACATTGTACAATTAGTTAGTTAATACAAGTGTATATATTCATTAGAAATGGCTTACATAACAATGAACTTCACCAGTAGTTAATTTGAAATTGAGTAGTTTTCTCAGTGAAGTAGATGCAAATGCCATTATTGTTGTTGTCTACTTGTCTATTTCATTACAAACAAGATGGCATACGTAAGTGCTGTCTTGTTTAGGCAGCACATCTGTGCATAAAGCCTATGAGGTATCAGTTGATATGTTAAATAGAAAAGATGAATTTGAAAGGAAAATTAAAAATAAACTGAGTGAAAAGACATGAAATTATGCATTTGAGAAAAAGTATGGTTATTTTAGAGGACTTGTGTGAAAAGATATATAGTTATTTCCTTTTGTTAAAATTGAACATTTCACATGTTGATAAGTAATAGTTCATGATATAGTAAAGAAAATGGAAAATGAAACAAAAATTTATCTTTAAAACTTTTGATATTTATTTGTGAGGTTCTTATGGATTATGCAAATGAAAGGTGAAAATGTTACATATCTTTATACTTTGTATAAGAATCACCTTGCAAGTCAACTGTTCAGAGTGTGAGTGCAAATAAGTACATGAAATAATACATTTTTATTACAATTTGTAAGAAAAAGTGAACATTTTTCTGAAACTATATAGTTTCAAACAATTTCTCCATTTTTACTTTTGTAACAAATTATGATGAGAGTATCATTACAACTCTATGAAGGCATAGTTTGAGCCATTGGGTGAAGCTATTTGGTGTAAGCAGTTGCAGTTTTCTGTTACAATTTTGCAATTATTCCAGAAAGAAAGAAAGAAAAAAAGGGATTTTATTATAATTTCCTATTTTTATTACAGTAGTAGAAAATTTATCAAATCAACCACCTTTCATAAAGTTATACTGTATGAGATAACAGATAAAATATAAAGTATTTATGAAAAGAAAAAAAATTATTTAAAAAGTTTTAGGGATCATGTAAGAGAAATTGGAGAATTTTCAGATGATGAAAGTATGTTTAATGTGAAAATCAATTTGCACTTGAAGCAGGCAACACTTTTGACACCATGTAATTATGGACAGGATTTCTGTAAAAATAATTAAAATTTTTACAACTTTTAAGAGTTTTTTTATGATAGTGAATATTTGGAATTTTATTTCTGTTGAGACTGTTATGTGAAGCTACTAGTTTATGTAGGGAATTTTTAGCACTTAATAACAGTAAAAAGAAAAATGTGTAATTAATTAGTAGCAATCGGTGACAAATGCTTTTGTGGTTTAGTAATCAAGAAGCATAATATAGAAAG
This sequence comes from Carcinoscorpius rotundicauda, assembly GCA_011833715.1. Taxonomy (NCBI): domain Eukaryota; kingdom Metazoa; phylum Arthropoda; class Merostomata; order Xiphosura; family Limulidae; genus Carcinoscorpius; species Carcinoscorpius rotundicauda. The sequence continues at coordinate 60,211,231 of CM022395.1, forward strand.
GAACAGAATAGAAGGTATGTGTTGGAGAGATCAGGATGTATAGTAAATAACTTCAGTTTATATGTTGCAGGCTTAAGTTGTATTAACTGATAACTAATTAAACTTAGACAAAATTACATTCAGAATTTAATTATTTATTATCAGTATATACAAATGAACTTGATATCAAAATGTAGTTAGTAAGTCAACAATTTGTTTCATACAAGTTGTGTTTTCTCAATTTCAAAAAAATGTTTAAATGAATTCTCAGTGTCCACCATGCTGTGTAACATGACATTTGTTTACTTTTACTTTTCCATTTACTAATTTTCCAACACTTTTGTATAATGTTGAGTTCAATGCAATGTATGGAAATATAAACCAGAAAAATCCACTTGCTCTATGTCCTCTCTCATCTTCTCTTTCACAAACTGCCTTATATTGTAACAATCAGAAAAACAAAGTTTTAAGTTATTGAATGATGTATAATTCTATTCTGTGCTCAGTAGAAAGTTTTAGTTATCTCTCTTATAGACTGAAAGTTGCTGTTGCTGAGTTCAGAATCAATATTTAGAGGAATTATTTGAAGTAGTTGAATTATAATAGTTAAAGATTATTGTCTGCCTGTCATTATTTTGGGTTAAGGGCATATTTCAGATAAAAAGATTATTTTTGTTACTGGTAATATTGTTACAAGGAACTATGGTTAGGTTTACTGGCTAGGCTGACAAAAACAAGTAAACAAAAATACCTATGTTAGTACTAAGTTTCTTGTTTTAGTTATTGTTATAAAGGTAACTAAAACAAAATTGGTGAACTTGTTAGATTATAAAAGAAATTTTGTTCAATGTATTTTACCAGTAGGTGTTGTTACTTCTTTGAGAATTGTAACTTGAGATACATATTTGCAATATGAGTTACAACTTGTTTCACAAGATAACTAAATAGACACAGTTCGAGAACAATAAAACTAAAATAAAAAATGTAAATTGTTACAAGCTCTAAGGTGTTTCTGATAAATAATTAATTTTATATTACAATCTGCATTCATTGAAGAAAGATAAAATATTATTTAGGTTTATCTAATTCATATGTGTGTGTTGGTCACACTGTCTAAATCCAAATAATATTATGGTAATTAAAATAACAGATAAAATATAGTTTTACTGGAACAGTTGTTTAATATTCATTTAGGAGATTCTAGAGATTATCCAAATAAATTTTGATAAACTGCAAGATAAAAAGTGTACATTTTTGTCTCAACATAAAAATCATTTTGCACTCAAACTTGTGACTCTAACTTCATAAATTAACTTATAAAGTTATAGATTTGTTTGTAATGATTACTAAAGACAAACTCGCTGTATTAAAAATTAGTGTGCTTTTATATGGTTATGTAATGATTAAAATGTAAGTTAATATGACAGAGCTCATGTGGAAAGAGGACATCAGTGATCTTCAAATTTATATTGATAACATGTGGTCTCATTACTAATATTTCTATTGCTTTAGGAAATATGTATCAATATTAGATGTTAGAGAATGTAAAAGGGGTTGGAATATATGTATAAATCAGTAAAGTTATGATGCAGTCATCAGTAACCTTAAATGTTCTAGGGTAAATATTAAAATTATAGTTATCAGTAACTTGTATTTTTTGTAGGGAGAGTTTCAAACTCAGAAAGAAGCAGCCTGGGCAGTCAGTAACCTTACTCTAAGTGGTACAAAAAGCCAAGTTGGCTACCTTGTTAGCGAAAATGTCCTCCCTGCTTTGTGCAATCTTCTGACTGTTCGAGATGCCCAAATTGTACAGGTGGTTCTAGATGCATTAAGCAACATGCTCAAGGTCTTAGACAAGGAGTTTGAGTACATAGCTAATACAATAGAAGAGTGTGGAGGTGAGTTTTTTATTGAATAACTGTATGTAATGAATATTAAGCATGTGTGTGTGTGTATTTTCCAAAATATTTGTTGTGGTTATATGGAACACAAATTAATTTTAAAATATCAAGTCTAGTGAAAAATCAGTTACAGGTTATGTTACAAATAACTCAGTTGATACACTTTAGTTTTTGATGTCTTATAGTTATACATAATGTATAATGCTACTATATACAGGGTGGTCGCTAGGAAAGCGGAAAATTTGTCAAACAGCTATTTATTTTTACAAAGTTTTTTTAAAGGCATATGTTATATTACACTCATAGATGCTCAAAATGTCGTCCGTGCATTTTATTCATGATGTAAAGAAATCAAAATAGAAATGAGTAAGCACGCATTTTATTCATGATCTCATCTGAACCTCAAATTTTCCGCTTTTATAGCGACCACCCTGTATTTTGCAGTTATAAATAGTGCACAGTATTTGTATACAAACTCATAATGTTTCATTTAGAAATCCAGTTTCAGTGCTTTGAGTAGAGTTTGTACTTGTTATTATTAAATAATTAATTCTATTAATGTGTTGACAAATAAATTGTGATTACTGTAAGAACTTGATATATTAATTGAGCTGATTTTTTTTGATTTTTTTCAGGGTTAGAGAAGATAGAAATGCTTCAGAATCATGAAAATGAAGAAATTTACAAGTTAGCTTATGAAATAATTGAACAGTACTTTTCTGAAAGTGTAGGTGTTTTAGTTTTATTTCTAACTTCAAAACTAAGGTTTTATTCTATTGTAATTATAGTATATGCAGTATGACAGTTTCATTGTGAGTGATTTCTTTAATTATTTCACATCAAGTACAAAATATCTTGCTGTATTCAATTGTGCATAGTTTTTATTGAAGTCTTTAAAATAAATTCTGACTAAGAAGTTAGCTTATAAGACCACATACAAAAGTTGTAATGGTTTTCAAACGAGACCCAAAACTTGAGTGTTTATGAATAGCTCATTATTGTTATTTGACAGCACTTATTTAGTGAAGAATACTGAACAGTTTTTTTATAACTAATTTTTTTTAATATACTTGCTAGAATTCTTGCTAGTTATGAATATTGCAGTGTGTTACAAATTGTCCTAAAGTTCATCTGTTTTTCAGAACGTACAGAAACAAGATATTGGCTTGAACACAGAATTTGTCATTCATACTGGTGATGGTGCTGTATGAGTTTCAAGTGTCACATTTAATACAGTAATTGATTTACAAGTCATTTGCTTAAGAAAGTAAAATATCAGATTGGAAAGAAAGTATTGTCCTTTTTTGTTTTTAATATTTTAAACTGAATAAAAATTAGTCTTAAATTACAAATTTAATCAGGATAATATTTGCCCTCATTGTTTATCACATAATCTTATCTTTTCAGTATGTTACGGATTCCTCATGAATAAAATTCCTTTGGTTTGGACTTAGAAAACAATCTTAAGTCAGTTTTGAGTTCCTTGTTACTTGTATATCTTTTTCCATCTGAGTAATGCTGTAAGGATCTGAAAATATGATAGTCAGATGGAGCAAAATATGGCAAATTGGGTGAATAAGGCACAACTTCCTGTTTCAAGGCCTAAAGTTTATCTTTTGTAATTTCTGCCTTTTTAACTTACTAATGGAGCTGTTTTTCTTATCAGTGCTTTGTGTAGGTATTCCAACTGTTGACAACATCTTTAACCCATGACTGTTTGATTTGGTTTTAAAGTTTTGTGATACTCCACCTCTCAGATCCCACAAAGCACTAAGCACAACCTCTTTTGGATGTAAGCCAGTCTTTAGTATTGAAACATGTCTGTCGGGGATTTAACCATTCTCTGTTACACTGAATATACTCATAACAAACCCACTTTTCATTGCCAGATAATTCTTTCTAGAAATGGTTCATCAGTGTGTTTTGTTCTCAAAAGATAAACAATCGGTCACCTTCCAAGCTTGTTGATTATTCACCAAATCATGAGGAACTCATTGTCCAAGTTTTAAAACTTTTCCAAATTCCTGGAGGTGAGTAATGATTGTTGTGTGGAGCTGTTGAGCCATTCCTTACATGATCAACTCTGGGTTTGTGGCTTGCAGGGTCTCTTTATTGACTAATTTTGGTCATCTAGAATGTGGGAAATTGGAGAGATCAAATTCTACCAATTGGAACTTTGTGAATCATCATTGACACTTCCTGATGTCCAACACATTTTCCCTATAGATTGTACATGTTTTTCTTGTAGTCTCTGAAGATTTTGATTCTTTTTAAAATTCGTATAACATACATTGTCGTATGTGTGTGTCTCAATTATCTATCAGTTACTCTGAAATAAGATTTATTAACACATTGGCATTGGAAAAAAGGCATAAATTTGCAAATTCTTTTCTTCAAAACTACTAATAATTTTTGAATAAAAAAGAAACATCATTTTCAATCTAATACATGTAAGGTATATATTTCATTGTTAGTTTTAGACTTATAAGAAGTTTTACTGAAACAAGATACTGGGTTGAGCACAGCATTTGTCAGTCATACTGATGATGCTGTAAATCATTAACTGCCCTATACTTGACACAAGTCCAGACTTTATTATCAAAGGCATTGGCAGAAAAAATTAAAAAATGGTGTTTGGGTTTCTGCAGAATTGCCAAACAGTTTCTTTTATATCAGAGAATTAAAGTATTTCAGTTGGTGATGCACTTTTCTTTAATGCAAACTTTTTATCATCAGTTTATTTATGCAGTATGTCTTATTAAAAAACAAATTGAGTATATTTATTTCATAACCATACTGTATTTGAAAAATGTTATTGCTAATTGACCCAGCTTCAAAGGATGTGAATGATTAACTCGTCATTTTTCACTCTGAGGAAAACCTGGTTTGACATTTTTTTTCATTGATTTAGTAGAGATATAGTCTTTAGTTATTCTTATTATATTATAAAGGCTTTGGATGAATTTGCTTAATTTTATCTACCTAAGTCAGTCATCATTATTTTAGTGTATATTTCTTACTTCTAAATATCAAACCGTAGATACAGTTATGAAGGAGGTAAAGGCTATGGAATATAATAATAATAATTATGAGTGTCCAAAGTTCAATATACTCATAACAGTCTTGAACAAAGTAGACTGTAAGAATTTTGTAATTTAAAAGCATGTTTTAGTGATGAACTGTCTATTGTTCTCCATTCATAATGTTGTTGTAACTTAATTTTATTAAACTATTTCAAAGGTGCCCTTTTGGGAATCATTATAGCATTTAAAAATAACAATCTTTGCCTTTTAAGATGCTAAGTACTAACAAGTCAATATTTTAAAATAGAGTTACACTGTCAAGGTTTTCCGTGTGGTTTTGTAGATCAGTTTACATGGAGATGCTTTTATTTGGAAAAAAAACTTTCATGCTCACATCTCTTCTTCTTCTTTTTTTTTTTCCAGGCTGATGAAGATCCAAACTTGATACCAGAATCATCAGAACAGGGTTACCAGCTTGGATCAAACAGTATTCCTTCTGAAGGGTTCAGGTTTTAAGAAAGGTCAAGGCTTACTTGTGTGTAGAAATCCAGCCAAGACTGACTTCCAAACAATGTACAGAATTAATTTTCCAGAACCAGGGATCTGTGAACATGTGGGCTTGAAATAATGCCTTGTGGTGATTTGTATAGTTAAGTTTGGACAAACAGCTGTTATTCCATTGTGAATTATAAGGTCTTTGAGATTCTGTGTTTTTGAAATGATAGCAGCTTTCATCATTATAAACAATCAAGAAATAAACTCATCTGATCAAAACATTCAAATCTATTCATAATTTGGTATAATTTGTAGCATTTAAGACAGCTCCTAATTACAGATTCTTTTGTTTTTGGTGTTTACCCAGATGTTAATTCTGTAATTTTTTTTTGTAAGATATGCTGTAATTAGGAAAATTTAAGTCTCAATCTTTTTAAAATTTAGTGTTAATTTCACTAAAACAAATCATTTTCAACTTTCACTTATAATTTGTAATGAAATGCATTGTTTTCTGCAAATAATGATTTTTAAAAAAATATGCAAGTCATACATTTTATGAAATAATACAGACCCTACTTCATGCTTTGTTTTTTTAGTGGAATTAGAGTATTGTCTTTGGGACTGCGTAGTTTATATAAAGTTGCAGATTCAAAATCTGGTATTTCAAATTTTACCTAATACTATTAGTTTTTGCTTTTAAATTTTAATTTATTTTTTTTTGCAGAAAAATTGGTTAGTTGAAAGAATGTAAATGAATGAGAAAAGCCTAACAAATGTCATATAAAAAAGTAGCCACTTAAATTAGAAGACTGGTTACAAAAGCATATAGATCTGTGGATTTTGTAGGTGTTGTCCATAGATTAAAAAAGTCAGGTGTATTGTTGATATTTAAGTAGCTAGGCTAAAGGCTGTAAGTGGTGGATATATTCACCATTTGAATTTGGACTTGTGCACAGAAAACTTTGTTAAACAAAAAACAAACAAACTTGTTTTGGTTTTTATTTTTTAAAAAAAGGGGAGGGGTTTCATTTAAAAAATCGTGTATGCAAAATTTATTGTGCTTTCACTATATCAGTAAAAGCATTAGTTTTATACCAGATGTATGTTATTTTATCAAAAGGTCTATTTTTTTCTGAGAATTTCATTACAGTAGTTTATCTGGATCATACTCTAACATGTTGTAGTCATGTATGAACGTACATAGCTCTGCTAAAGTTATGCTGAAACAATGGCTTAATAAAATGTCATACATGGGATAAAAGTATTGTTTGTATATCTGTTTATTTATAAGAGAAGGATTAATTTTCAGAAAATTTATTGATAATTTATTGACACGAAGAAAAGCTACTTGTATGAAGTTATTGCTAATATACCAATGTTTATTTCTAAGGTTCACAACAGTTTAAAATCTTTGAAAATATTTTCAATCCATAAACTGAATTTTACTTTGCTTCATGCACTTTTTTTTTTCTTTACTATCTAGGTTTCATCACATCAATCAATCAGTTGTTTCTGTACACACAAATGACATGTTAACAATTTAGATTTTCTAAATCAGCAGTCCTCAATATGTGGAGTGTTTACTGTTGGTGATGTGTGGGCATAATCAAAAGTGGATATTGATATGATTAACACTGTACATATTTGTACTTCACCCCTGGTGAGCTGACAGGTAATGGTGTTTACTTGCATGCTTATGTTTGTGAGTGGTAAATATACTACATGGCCATAGGTGTGTGGACACCCCTGCTAATTAGTTGGTTAGGCTATTTCAGCCACCCCATTACTAACAGGTGCATAAAATCAAGCATACAGCTATGCAATCTCCAAAGACAACCTTTGATAGTAGAATGGGTCACAATGAAGAACTAAGCGACTTTCAACGTGGCAACTCCATTAGGATGCCACCTTTCCAACAAGTCAATTCATCAAATATCTGCCCTGCTAGAACTGTCCCAGTCAACTGTAAGTGATGTTATTGTAAAGTTGAAACTTCTGGGAGAAACAACAGCTCAGCCATGAAGCATTAGGCCACACAAGCTCACAGAACTGGACCTCTGAGTGCTGAAGTGAGTAAAAATTGTCTGTCCATGGTTGCAACACTCACTACAGAGTTCCATTCTGTCTCTGGAAGCAACATCAACACAAGAACTGGTCATCAAAAGCCTCATGAAATGGGTTTCCATGGCCAAGCATCAGCTGAAGTGGAGTAAAGCACACCATCATTGGACTCTGGAGCAGTGGAAACACATTCTCTGGAGTGATGAATCATGCTTCACTATCTGGCAGTCTGTCAGATGAATCTGGGTTTGGCAGATGCCAGGAGAATCCTATCTGCCTGGATGCATAGTGCCAACTTTAAAGTTTTGTGTTGAAGGAATAATGATCTGGGGCTACTTTTCATGGTTTGGGTTAGGCTCTTTAGTTCCAGTGAAGGGAAAATTTAATTCTACAGCATACAGTGAATTTTAGAGAATTGTATGCTTTCAATTTTGTGGTAACAGTTTAGGGAAGGCCTTTTTTTGCTTCAGCGTGACAATGCCCCTGTGCACAAGGCGAGGGCCATAAAGACATGGTTTGCTAAGGTTGGTGTGGAAGAACTTGACTGGCCTGCACAGAGTCCTGACCTCAACCCCATCTTTGGGATAAATTGGAACGCTGACTGTGATCCAAGCATTCTTGCCCAACCTCACTGATGGTTTTGTGGCTGAAAAGGAGCAAATCACCACAGCCATGTTCCAAAATCTGGTGAAAAGCCTTCCCAGAAGAGTGAAGGCTGTTATAACAACAAAGTGGTGCTAACTCCATATTAATGCCCATGGTTTTGGTATGAAATGACTTACACTACATGGCCATAAGTATGTGGAATTTTTATCATGTAAAAATAAATTTCAAAAATGGAATATTAATGGTTCCTCTCATAAACAAAATTAAAATATTTGGAAAAGGCTCAACAAAGATTAACATTTCTACTAAACAGTTGTTTATAGGTGATTTTTGACAAGCAATACATTTTCTGCAGTTTTAGAAAAATTCTCTTATTTCGATAACTTAAATCTATTGGATAATTTTAGTCAGATTTATTTGAATTACATACTAGAGCCCCAAGTAATTGATCATCTGATAGAACATGGCCAGATATTCCTTATGATTAGTTTATAGGGCTGTGGTTCACAAGATACAAGGTTCATGACATTCTGTTAAGAGTAGTTGTGTAGGTGCTGGGTCCTGTTCACAGTTCTAGGTCAAGACAAACTATACCTGAAACTTAGTTGGACGTTTACCTGGTTACTTAGCTTATTTTTGTCATACAAGGTACCTTTCAGACTCAAAATACTAATCTAATGTGCTTTAGATTTAGCATTAAAGTACAAATGAAGGAGTCACAGAATTATATACAAATTTTAATATTATATATATATATAAAATTTACAGAATGCATATTATGCTCCATCTGTCATGCTCTTTGAATGCAGTATTTACATGTTAATTATTTTGCTATTACTGGAATATATAAAATAATAAAGTTTTAATAATAAATAAAATGACTATTTAAGGAAGCTTTTTAATTTTTTTTATATAATACTTTTGACGTTCAGTAGGTCTGGCATGACCCACGTTTAGGTACTTGTAATTTGAGGATCACTGATTTGAATCTCTTCCCCAAATGTGTTTGCCCGTTTAGTAGTGGGGGCATTACAATGTGTTTTCAATCTCAGTGTTTATTGGTAAAAGATTATCCAAAGAGTGGGCAGTGGGTGGTGATGACAAGCACGGATAACCTTCGTGTAGCTTTGCACAAACGAAAATTCAAAATGCCCCCTGCTATTACAGCGGTATGTCTACTGATTTACAATGCTAAAATCAGGGGTTTGATTGCCCTCGGTAGGCTCAGCAGATAGCCCGATGTGGCTTTGCTGTAAGAAAACAAACAATATGAAGAGAAAAAATTAGTTTGTGGTCTTTTCTAAACATACATATATTTTATTATAATTACCAATGTTTCAGAAACTCGTTTGTTTATATAATACATTATATTAGAATGTAAATCACAGGTTACTAAAATAAAGGCACGTTGTTGTTATAGTACCAAATGTTTTCAATCACTGCTGACCATGTTTGTGGTTCTCAAATTTCTGATGTCATTTTTGTAGAGATGACACTGTATGATAGTTTTCGCTGTTGTTTAACAGTATTATCAGCTTAACTTTTTTTCAGATCCTTTCACATTCTTTTTTCTAGTGTCCCCTATGAGTCAGCAATAAGGATATAGGTTTACAATACTAAAATATGGGATTCGATTCCTACCATGGACTGAACGTAGGTCACAAGTTATCTTTGCCACAAAACAAAAATTACACCACATTTTCTAGTGCCCTGATAAACTAAGGTTTAACTAGCCAGTGTTACAACGTACTCTCTAAAAACAATATTGAGATGTTTGATAATGTTTCTACCTTTTGAAGATTTATTACGTGATCTTTGTATTTATCTTTGCTGTTTCCCTTGGTGTGGATTCCTGTACATGATGATGGAACCTCCCAGAGAAAGTTCTGTTCTTTCAGATTACCTCCTCTGGGATATAAACATCCATTCACGTGTTTGCCGTGCGTGGCTACCCGTATAGGGGAGGAGAGGATCCTAGTGCTTGAGGAATCCAACCCTAACACACCACTATGGCCTTGAATTCCTGCAGACGGGCGGGCTTTGGGTGGCCCCTCTTGGGTCAATCGGCTGATCCACTTGGGCTAGAGTCAACCAATTACCTGTGTTGGAAGTTTTCAATGAGTATTGTGCACATTGTGTGTTATGCTGGTGTTTGGGTATGGTACTCACGAAACCCTGGCGTTGCCGCAGTGTCCTTGCTTGACATTGCCGTGCATCCTCTCATAGGGCTCCATGGTGGGTGATGTCAGTTGGCACCAAAATTTTCTTTTTTTCCCATGGATTCTCCTAATAAAAATTTAAATAAAGTAATGAAGAAAACAGTCAACAGGTAAATGAACACGTCTTGAAGATTGATCACAATCTTCAGCATCTGTACCACCAATTATACCTCATTTTCTCATCCTACATTCTCTTTCAGAAAAACCTTTAGGGCATACGTCTCCCTTTTTTATTCAGAAGGGACTTGATGGCTCTCCAAAGTTTGTAAAGAATCTTTGATCTGGGTGGAGCCATATTGGTTAAAATATCCACATCCCAACACAATGAACTCCTCTTGAATTCAAAGGCAATTGGGGATATACCTATTGAGATTACTCCTCATGCTACCTTGAATTCATCACAAGGAGTTTTTTTTGAGAGGGGTTTGAAGAACATCCCCGAGTCAGAGGTTCTTGTTTGTTTCTCCACTCTCAAAGATGGAGTTACACTGCCAAAATATATCCTTATTTTGACATTTGCATCAGCACATGCACCTGCCACCACCAAAGCAAATTATCTAAATTGCAGGGTACAGCCGTACATACCAAACACTCTCAGATGTTTCCAATATCGGAGGTTTGGCCACTCAAAGACGTCATGTCGTGGTTCTCTGATGTGTGCTCGTTCTGGTTGTGCCATTGATCTCTCAATTTGCTTCCCTTTACTATTCTCCCATTTTTCATGGAGGGCTGACAATAATCCATGAGGCAGTGATCATTTTCCTATACTTTTGAGAGAGATTGGCCATGGTCAATGCCACCCTACTCGTGTGTCCCAGTTGAAGCTGTATCAGACAGACTGGTCCACTTTCACTACTTTCCCAGAACTTGATCCTGCCATCGTCTGTCAGTCATCAACATACTGTGACAGCAGTAACTGACTGTATTATACAAACAGCTGCTCAGTGTATTCCTACAACCGACACATTATCCACTGTATTTTTGTCTGTGGTGGAATCCTGCCTTCCACGTGGCACAGCAGGCTCAAAAACGGACATGGGATATTTTCCATAGGTATCCCACACTTTCAAACCACATCACTTTCCAGCAGGCCCATGCACTTGCTAGGTGAGTGAGATGTTAGTCAGAAGGAATCACAACTAGCATATCTTTTACCACCAGTTCCAAGGTCATATGGGACAGGGTTTGAAAGGTCAGTGGGCACTACAATTTTGTCCCCTCTGGATCTTACTCACTGATGGCCAAGAAGTAGTTGATGTCCAGAGCATCACCAATACTCTAGGTGAAAGCTTTTGCCAGGTATTTAGCATTTCTGTTTGTTCCTCCACCTTCATGGCCATCAAGACTCGGGCAGAGCATTCACCTCTTTACTTTCGAACTATCTCTTTAACTATAATCGTTCCTTTACACTGGTGGAACAACTGGGGCTTTCTGCACCTTTCCAGTTCAGAGCTTATACGTAGAATCTCATGAACCTTCTCTGCACATTTGCCATTTGCCCCTAACTGTCTTTACTATATTCTTCGAAACATTGCTCCTTTTGGCCCTCACGTCCAGGCGCAATTGTATGAATTGGGTCTGTCCGTGGATAACAATGCAGAATCCACTGGTTAGCCCATCCAACTATGACTTATTACAATCCCCAAATGTGACCTTTCTTTGAGTCATCTGAGAAAGGCAGATTCTCCCGATTGGAAGTACCGTCATTTATTTGCTGAACATCTTTCGAACAATCATTTCATTCCAATTTATACAAATAGTTCCAACTCAGGTGACTCTGTGGGCTCTGCCATGTTTTGGTGGTTGCGAGCAGAATCTCCTCTACAGCTTCTGTGTTCACTGCTTAACTGTACGCCATTTCTCTTGTCCTGGATCATATTGAAGCTAAGCAGTACTTCAACTGCACTATTTATACTGACTTGCTTAGTTTTCTACAGGCCCTGGAATCGCTTCACGTTGGCTCACACCCTGTTCTTGCTGATATTCAGAATCGACTGGCCCATTTCTTATTAATATCCACTTCAGTTTTTCTAGATACCAGACCACGTTAGTATTCGCGTGAACGAGCTTGCAGACACGGCAGCTGAATATATCTGCTCTGGCACTATCACCACTGTACCTGTCCCATACATGGACTATGGTTCTGTATTCAAGGTTTAGCTCTGTACCAGCTGGCAGTCGACTTGTAGAGAGTAACGCAAAAACAAGCTTTTCCAAATAAAACCCCATACAGTAAACTCGTTGTAACGAAGTCGTAGGGACCAAAGAGAATTGTTCGTTACAAAAGAAGTTCGTTAAAAAGGATTTTTTTTTCATTCACTAGCCAAGTCTGGTAATGGTAGGCCCTATAACTGACGGCTGTTGCAGTACCGGTAATTGGATTAAAGACTCGGAAGTCACACGTGTGTAAACACTTAAAACACATTTAATGAAATTCAAAAGGACAATTAACAGCACTTTTATAAGCCACAGCATGCAGGCTGCCCAGGCATAATCTACTCAAGCCATAATCTGAAAATTTTATATCTAAGCTAATTTTTGCTGGGAGGGCGGGTGAGTTGGGGTGGGCAGGGGTTTAAAGTGTTATTGACCATAACTGTTGTAAAAACATTGCTAGGCGAATTTACTACCCCATCTGCAGTCCGCTATTTCTCAAGTGTGAGATTTTGATGGTAGCACCACACATTGTTCCCTGAGACTGACTAATTGCACTTGCTAGCGGCGTAGCGGGTGGTAGGGAAGAAGTGAAAAATAAATATCTTCGTACCTGGTTCGATACAAAGGATGTAATATTGATGCTTTTCACACCCTAGGGACTATAATTATACATCGTTACAAGCCGACACTTCGATACATGCAGTTCGGTTCAAGGAGCTTTTATTACTATGTATTTATATGGACTGTTGGCCGTATCAAACAACTTCGATACAAGTGATATATTCGGTTCTAACGACTGCGAAACAATGAGAGTTTACTGTATTGAATTTTGGCCATCTTACTTCCGTAAGGATCAGAAGGAGGAAGTTTTTCTAACTAGACTATGCATTGGTCACAGTTTTTTAACATTGTTTTCTTTTATCTGGGACTGATGCACCAGTGTTTATTTTGTGTAACGCTCAGAACACATTACTTTTTTTTGCCATCGTTACGACTGTCAACAACAGCACTATTTTAAACATATTCTGTCCCAAGGTTTGTCCATAACATTTGACAGTGTTATTGGTAACGGTGACGCTGTTTTTATTTTTTTAATGGCCATTAGTCTTTTTGATGTCATTTTAAGTGTTTGATATTTATTCATTACTCCTTTTTGATTGTGGTTCCCTTGTCAAAGTCTCAATCTCTTTAGTTCGATTTGAAATTGGAAAATGACCATGACATTAAATAACTCGACACCAGAACTGGAAAGGCCAACTTCAAGTGACTAACGCTATGATCATTACCATTATGCTTCAGAAAGTCCTTTACAACTTTTATTACTGTAGTTTCTCTCTTTAACATTATAGATTGGATATCAACATTGGTTTTATGCCATTTATGTTTTTAATTGCTGTTTTGTTTTTCCCTTCATTTCCTTTAATGAATTTTACCACTTTTACTTTATTTTTACCTTTTTACTGGACGTTTGGCGCAGGTAGCCTAGATGCTTTGTACCATAAAACACTAAATCAACTAACCAATCTCTGCTGTTTTTGTTAAGTAGCATTGAAATATAAAACATTAAGAGATTAGTCTTAACCATCTAAATACACATGATAAAAATCTCCACATTTATATTTTCAGGCTAAAGTTAGAAAACCTAGCAAATTATTGGACAGCAGTGAATAAAACATTACATTTGCAACGCCAAGATTCCAGATTTATTCGTCAAACTAAAGCAGAATCGATATTACACGTTTTTTGAGGATACCGAAAATATAGGCATGTAACTTTAATATTTTGTGAGATATCTTTACTCGCATTTTTTTCACCGTGGAATACTCTTTTGATGATATAGTCTCGAGTCGTAATTTTGTGTTAAAAGTAAGCTAGTTTTCTTTGAGAATGAACCCAAACTACTAAATCACTTTGCTTTCGTATAAACAATTTTCCTTACTTCTTTATCACCTAATTTTTCATGCATTTACATTTCCAATATAGTCAAGTTAAGACCGTTTATCTTATTTTAAAATAAATTCATGACAAAAAGTGTTTCTATCATATATGCAGTTTAAGGTTTCGTAAAATTTAAATTCGTTTCATTTTAAAAATTTACTAAACCTAATATCAAATTCTCAAAGTCGCCTTGCCTCCACCCATTTCAAATAAAGACGTTTAACGAATACAAGTTCCTACCACAACTACACAGGCCTCCAATGGTTTTTAAGTGAATCATTTCCATTGAAATTTGGTCACATTGTATTTTACTTAAAATGTTGACAACCATGGCTATAGATTTCTCGAGACAAATCGCGACGTGACAGTCTTATCGATCGTTCTAGAATCTGTACATTATTATGAAAAATAACAATTTGATCTAAGTAAGAGTTTTCTACCCGATTTCTGAAAAATTACGTCATAATAATAACAAAAAAATGAATATAATTTTCGAAATCTGCGTGGTTGAATTTATTATTATTGGTGTGTGTGTTTTTCTCACAGAGAAGCGACATCGGGCTATCTGCTGTGCCCACCGAGTGGGAACTAATTCCTGTATTGTTATTGGAATGACTGTCAATTATAACAGAAGTAAGACATTCAACTTTTGGTCTGTATGCACACCCAATAATCTTATAAAACTTTCGAAAACGCTCCTGTATTAAACAAAAATATATTATTCAATTCATCGTAAGTGTTCGTTTATTATAAAACGACAAAACGAAGTGTTTGTATTTACTGTAAAGGTTGAACTTCATATTTTACCATTATAAGGCCTTAGGCTTACCGTTGAGCTTCTAGAACACGGATCTAAGTTTGATTTCCACGTGTCACTTAAAACAAGAACCAGTCTAAAATGCGTTGTATAATATTTTAAACTGATTTCTTTCCTACATGGGTCCAAATGTCTCGGTTGTGAGATGAGATTCTACCAAGTACGCTTCACACTTTCAGGTGTGGATGTGTTATAAGAATTATTGGTAATTACTTCATGTGATGTGTGTCACTAACTGATATACTTCCTTCTGATCCATAGTTCGAAATTAGGAATAGATGTGCGTGACTGTCGAGATCGGTGGTCTAGCCATTGAATTCACTAGGTTTCTTCAGGTGAATAAACTTTCTTGCATATAGTTACTAAACAAACATTTTTCTAACACCTTGTCAATTAAAATAATATTCTTAATTGATATGTTGTACAATGAAGATTGAATAATAGAATGTGAACCCTGATTTGTACTTTAAAGTACTTAAGTTTTGGAACTGTATTTTGCTCACTCTTGTGGGATGTGCGTGATTTCAATTTTTTCCCTCTTTCCTTGAGTTGTGTGGTTTCTATTTTACATAGGATTTGGTACATTATATTAAAATTGTTTTGAATATGTGCATACCAAGTCATACGAAAACTACAGCCGATATAAAATTTCTTTGGAACTTCTTATGTTACCATTACGTTGACATTTTTGGCGTTGCGTTGGCAGTGTGATGCAACCAAACATTAATCTATTTGAGGGAATAATATATATTAGCTCGCTTACACACAAAATATTCATACACTCATATCGGAAAGATGTGTTCAGATTGCAAGTTAAACATTTCTAAAATATAAATATTCATTCCTCTTTTACAGTGTAAACTACGATGCATGACAACTGTCAAGATGCATCGTCTTCAAATAAAGTATCACCGGACATGGTGAGGCTCTAAAATCGTTTTTAAAACGGAAAGGTTAATTCTACTACCTATATACTACCTATCACCTTACAAATATTTCCAAATTCCCAGCAATCATTTCTAGTCATGTAAACCATTGATGCTATAATTATTATATCTACTAATTTTTCCTGTCCTAATTCTGGAAAAACTGGTGAATTCAGTACATATGGATAAATATAATATTAGTCAGAGGTTTTGATTTGCTATTTTTAACGCAATCCTTCCTTTTGATTTTGTTTTATTGTACTTTTCAGTATCAGCATTTACTTTGGATATGTACATATTTTTATATATAAATGTAATATAAAACTAACAAAGACAAAAATAATGTCAAAACCTACAGGGTGGTCGCTAGAAAAGCGGAAAATTTATCAAACAATTATTTATTTTTACAAAGAATAACTTTCACAAAGTTTTTTAAAGGCATATGTTATACTACACTCATAGATGTTCAAAATGCATTTTATGATATTAAAATCATGCATTTTATTCATGATGTAAAGAAATCAAAATAGAAATGAGTAAGCACGCATTCTATTCATGATCTCATCTGACCCTCAAATTTTCCGCCTTTTTAGCGACCACCCTGTATTTAGTCATGTTGAGTGTTTAGCTGCAAGCTAGCATTCAAGTAACGCTCAAGATAATCAATCTCAGCATACGATGGAACTCTGGAAAAGACACAAAAGGACAGAATGATACAAAGAAATTATAAATAAGTGTAAAGAGGGTGAAAAAGCATGGTGGAATAAGAAATATGAAGATGTAGAAGTTTTGAACATAGAACATTAAACAAAGAACTTCATGAAAAGGTAAAAGAGGGACTAACAAAAGATCTGAATGTGGAAACAAATTTGTATACAAAATAAAATGGAAAAATCTTGTTTGATCCAGAAGAAATTATGAAAAGATGGGTTGAATATGTTAATGAACTCAATTACAATGAGAGGAGATCCACCTGAAGTTGACAACCAAGAAGGAAGGGCCATTATGAAGCTTGAAGTACAAAAAGGTTACTGAGGATATGAAAAGTGGCAAAGTAAATAAAATAGAAATGATGACATCGCAAGAGAAATGATGGAAATATTAGATGACGCAGAACTGAGGGAAAAATTAGTTATGTAACCTTGTTTGTGATTCTGGACGATTCAATACTTGTCATAATACCAAAAAAATCAAAGGTTACAAACTGTTCAGATTACAGAACACTAAGTCTGATGAGTCACATATTCAAGGTCATATTGAATATCACACAACAGACAAAACAAACAATTAAAAAAAGAGATAAATGAAGCACAATCTGAATTTATGACAGAAAAAAGAAATAAGGGAAGGAATCTTCAATTTAAGAACAATAGCAGAATGATACTTAGATAGTGAGAAAGAAGCATATGTGTGCTTCATTGATTATGAAAAAGCTTCCAACAAGGTTAAGCATGAAAACTTGATATGAAATCTGTATTGGAACCAAAAAGGAATTATAACCGAAAATACAAATTAAAAGAGGAGTATGCCACCAGGGATATATCCTCTCCTCATGTTTATTTAATCTGTATGCAGAAAACATTTTTTGCAGTATTTGGAGTAATAAAGGTGGCGTAGTGATGAACACTTTAAAATATGCTGATGGCTGAAATAGAAAAAAAGACAAGATATTTTTGAATGATGTAAATAACACAGGAAAGAGGTATGAAATAAAGTGAATGATAAAAATACAAATAGTATGTTGATAAGTAGACATTATAATAAGCTACAAACTCAGATAAAATTGAAGGAAAAGACATACAAGTAAAAAATTCACATATTTGGCCCAAAGAAAATGTGAAACTGAAATAGTTAAAAGAATTGGCATGGCAAGAGGTGCCTTTAATAATATGAAAACACATTTGACATCAAAGAATATAAATAGAAACAAGTGCTGTATATGTTCAACTCTGCTGTATGGCTGTGAAACATTGACCTTGACAAAACTATTGATTTACAAACTGGAAGCATTTAAGATGTAGCTGTACAGAAAGATGATGAAAATATCCTAGGCAGACAAGGTAACAAATGATGAAATTTTCAATATAATAAATGTGAAAAGGATGGTTGTACCAACCATCAAGTGGAAAGTAGCAAATTTTGTCTATATTATGAGATGAGACAGCATCCAGTGAGTTCTACTAGAGGATCAAATAGAAAGGGAAAAGATATAGGGGAAGACCAAGTTATTTCGTTTTTTTAAATTTAATGCAAAGCTACACAAGAGCTATCTGTGCTAGCCATCCCTAATTTAGCAGTGTAAGACTAGAGGGAAGGCAACTATTCATCACCACCCACTGCCAACTATTGGGCTACTCTTTTTACCAACAAATACAATGGGATGGATCATCACATTGTCACACTCCCCACAACTGAAAGGGCAAGCATATTTGGTGTGATGGGGATTTGAGCCCGTAACCCTCAGAGTAAAAGTCGATCTCCCTAACCACCTGGCCAAGGAAGACCAAGAACACAGTCGATGATGAACATGAAAGAAAGGACTGAGATAGCAAAATATGAACTGTGATGTTTGACCTTCCAGAGGAAGATGGAACACAATGATGATAATGTGAAATAAGTTTCACATATAATGCAGTACTATTTTTGATCTTGACATATTTCATACAATACTTTGATTTGATTCTACAGGAAGAATGACTGTTCATTAGACTTTCTGTGGAGACCTGCAACATAAATTAGTTGCATCCCCAAGCTAAGTGAGATTATGATAATATAATTCTTTACACCATGCCAAGTGAAGTATAGCTGAAGGTACCATGTGCTCCTTCGAATGTTAAAAACATATTAGTAAAAGCACTTTTAATCCAGACATATTTCATAGCATGTTTCATTTATAGTATGATAAAATAGAAACATTAGTTCATATCTAAATAAACAAAGTATAATGATGGTAACTATGACAACTGTCTGTTTCATGTTTGATAATTGTAATGTTCAATATCTTTACCAGATTCACAATATGAGGTACTGTGTATGTTGTACCAAAAATGTCAAGATAAATATAGCATACAATGTTATCATGTCTTTGAAAGAATAAGCAAAAAGCATGTGGCCAAAGCTGTGGCACTGAACTCTTTGACAAATGGGGAAAGCTTTGACCAAAAGCAACAAAATCTTATCAGTTTAAGGATGAAATCAAAGAATTCAATGATTAGTCTACCACTTCATGTACACTATTTCAAGAGTCACCAGCTGAGCCTTCAGTCGAACTGCTTACAGCATCTCAGTCTGGCAACATGAACAAATGGGTCTTTATTATATTTTAATCTCCAGTCATCATACCCGTCTCCAAATCTTGATTTGTTAAATTTTGTTTTTTCTATAAAGAAAAACCAGTTTTTATGGGTTTATTTAAAAGTGACAAAGAAAATACCATTAAGCTCGTTAAAATTAAGGACTCTAAAGAGTTGTTCTTTTTATTAAATATATGCATGTTTGACTAAACAGTCCAATTGTTATGTGTTGCTCTTTTGCCAGCAAAAATATACAGGGTGGTCGCTAGAAAAGCGGAAAATTTGTCAAACAGCTATTTATTTTTACAAAGAATAACTTTTACAAAGTTTTTTAAAGGCATATGTTATATTACACTCATAGATGCTCAAAATTATTAAAATCATGCATTTTATTCATGATGTAAAGAAATCAAAACAGAAATGAGTAAGTACGCATTTTCCGTGCTAAGAATGACCATCGTTACGATGGATCAATGGTATCTGAGTATTTTGCCCTGGAGGGTCAGGTTCACTTTGACCTCTTCCTCCTTCCTGAACTTATTTTCTCTAACTGTTTGTATGTTAGGTCCTTTTCAGGGCAATGTCCATTTATAGTTTATTATTCACAGTAGGTCAAGCTAGTTGGTGGCAATTTATTTATTTTGTCTTAATATTAATTTAAAATACATAAATATGTAAACTATAAATATAAGATTTAAAGTTTATATACATACATATTTTACTTTAATTTATTTTTCTTTATGTTTAAAATATATGTTAATTGGGGAGAGGTATTTAGGATTTTCTTCATCATGTATGAGGTACCTGTCTAGTTCGCATAATAAATCATTTTTCATCCAATTTTTGTTAAAATATCTAATTGTAATATTTAGGAGTCTATCTGATATGGTTGGTATGTTGGAGTAATTATGAATGAATTTAGATGATGTTGATCTCGGGACTCTGTATGCTGTTGTGAGAAGTGTGTTTTGTATTGTTTGTAGTTTAGTTTCGATTGTTTTATTACTTACAGTTACCCATGCTGGAGCTGCATAGTCTATTACTGGTCTAATATATGTTTTGTATATTTTTAAAATGTTATCTGGAGATGCTCCACTGTGTTTACCAGTTAGACTCCTTACATAGTTGGTTCTTCGCCAAATTTTATTTTTAATTTCGTTGACATGATTGATCCAAGTTAATTTTGAATCATAAGTCAGACCTAAAAATTTTGCTGATTGGGCAATCTGGAGTAGAGTGCCATTCATATATAGTTCTGGCTGTTGTTTTCTGTGTTTTGACGATTTCGTAAAGAGTACGAGCTGAGTTTTTGCTGTGTTTATTTTAATTCTATATTTTTCACAGTATTCACTAATTCTATTTAATTGTGGTTGTATGTTTGTAGCTGCTATCGTGCAGCACTTTTCCAGATTGCCACATCATCTGCGAACTGTGATGAGAATCCATGATTTGGATCCTTCAATGGCATATTGTTTACATACATGATGAAGAGTATAGGGCTAACCACCCCTCCCTGTGGGACACCAGCTAGTGGAGTAAAGTATTCGGAAAAAGTTCCTTCTACGTTTACTCTACATTTTGTGTTTTCCAGAAAGTTAGATAACCAGCGAATAATTCCTCGCGGTAGTTCCATTTCATTCATTCGGAACCTTAGACCGTCGTGCCAAACGGTGTCGAATGCTTTCTCGATATCGAGGAACCAAGCGACTGTACATTCTTTTTTGTTGAAACTATCTAGTATGGTTTCGGTTAATCTTATTAAATGGTCTGTCGTTTGTCTAAATTTTCTGAATCCATTTTGTTCTTCTGGTAATTTTGATATTATCTCCAAGAATGTGGAGAGTCTATTACTTATTATTCTTTCAAGAATTTTGCCAACACAGCTGGTCAGGCTGATTGGTCGGTAGCTATTTGGTTTATTCGCTGGTTTTCCTTCCTTATGGAACATTAAAATATTTGCTAGCTTCCAAGAAACTGGGATGTATCCTGAGGGTAGCGATAAGTTAAATAGCGAATTTAGGTGGTCAAACAATTTCGGAGTGCCCTTTTTTAGCTTGTATTTCATCTTCTCCTGGTGCTTTGTTTTTGGTGTTTTTTATTGCTTCTAGTATTTCATGTAGGGATATTTCCTTTGTTAGTAATGTGCTTTCATAATCAGTGTTAGAACTTGTATTTGTATCAGTTATGTTTACTGGAAATATTGATTCATATTGATGTTTATTGTTTGCTATGTGATTAGTGACTTTACTGTAGAAGTTTGTATTCATATCTGGATCTGTGTGAGTTTTAAATGTATTTTGGAGTTGATCCTTGAAAGCTTCGGCTATTTCTTTATTTATGTGTGCAATGTTGTTATTATGTTCAAGTGGAGGATATTTCTTTGTGTTTGTGTTTTCATTTGTTAATCTTTTAAGATGTGACCAGAATTTTTTCGGGTCAGTTATGTCGTTTAGTTTATTACAGTAATTGTCCCATTTATTTTGTTTTTGTTGTTTTATTTGAGTTCTGATGTGATTTCTAATGTTGGTTATTTGTGTTTTAGTTTCTCTGTTTCTTGTAATCATGTACTGTCTTCTCAGTTGTCTACGCTTTTTGATTAGGTTGATTATTTCTGTGGTGAGTTTCCATGTGTTGTTTGTTGTTTTATGGTGTTGTTTTGGTATTGTTAACTTGGCTGCTTTCTGAAGGCAATCCGTGATTGTTTGACAATAGTTGTCCATTTCGACACGCGTTTTAACTTCTTTAATAGTTTTATTAGGTAACAGATTATCTAATTCTTGTTTATAGCATTGACAATCTGCTTTACTGTAATTAAATTTTTCTTTCCTTTATGTTATATTTTTATAGGGGGTGAGATCGAAGACGCAAAAAATTGGGAGATGATCACTATCTACATCTTTTCCCACTTGAAATTTTACTAATTTCTGGCTTAAATTATATGTACACATACACAGATCTAGTATGTCACTAGTGTTAGTGGAATAGGATGTATGTGTTGGGGTAGTATCATTCAATAAAGCTATGCTATTATCATCAATAAATTGTATTAATTTTCTACCATTTGAATTAGAACTTCGGCATCCAAAGGAAACATTTTTACTGTTTAAGTCTCCCATGACTATGGTGTTTTGATTGTGGGAAAAGATGTTATTAAGTAAAGTTGTATCTAATTGTTTATTGGGTGAGCAGTAAATTCCTGCTACGGTTATTTTAGTTTTATTCGATTGGAGGATATCTACAGTAACATGTTCATTGCTACTGTTTAATTTGATTTCTACTACAGATAAGTTTACTTTATGGAGCAGCATAATGCCTCTGTTTTCATCATTTTTATTTTTTCTGTCTTTTCTAATAGTTGAGTAATATGGTATTTTAAATCTATTATTATTGTATGTTAGAGTTGCACTTATTATTATAATCTGGGGGTTTAATTCTTCTATTAGATCTTCGATCTCATGTTTCTTGGAAGCTATTGCACCTTGGATGTTGATATACACTACTGTGAACATTGTGCTGTGAGCATGTAACCTGTTAGTGTAGTTATAATGTAGGGTATATGAGGTGTGATGTGTTTTATGGTAATAGTGATCAGTAGTTCTAGAAAGTTAGTTGTCTGGTTTGGTTTGGTATATTCTGTTATAAAATCAGTTATTACATTTTTGAAAACTGTTGAAAACAGGCTTGTTTTGTCTGTTGTGTTAATATTCGTTTCTTGTATGGTGATGCTGTTTTCTTTTGGTTTTTGTGTTAATATTTTCTTGTTCTGTGTATTAGTCTTCTGTACTTGTTGTTTATGTGGTTCTTTTCCTTTTAACATTTCTGCATACGTGGTTTCTGTTGTTTTATTGAGTTTTGTTGATGTGCTTGTTTTCGGTTGATTCTGTTCTGTTGGTGTGTCTGTTTTAGGTAAATTGTTTGTTTTCGGTTGATTCTGTTCTGTTGGTGTTCTGATCTGATAAATACGTTGCTTTATTTGTTTATATTTTTCGCAGCCTTTGTAATTTGCTGTGTGGGTTTGACCACAGTTACAACATTTAGGCGTTTCTTTTTCTTTTTTACAGTGGTTGATATGGTGTTCCCCGCCACATCCGCAGCACCTCGGTGATGCTAAGCAGGTTGCTGAAACATGTCCATATCTTTGGCAGTTGTAACACTGTGTTACAACAATTGCCGGAGTTTTTAATTGCTCAACTTGGTATTTTTGATACCAGAGCAATATTCCATTGTTTATTAAATTTTGAATGTTGTAGCTGTCATCAATGTCTATTCTAATGAGGTTTGTAGGTGTTTGTGTTTTTTTAGAAATAATTCTTTCAGTCTTTGTGTATGGTATGTTTTGTTCGTCAAGTGCCTGTTTAACTAGGTCCAGGTCAATCGTCTGATGAACCCCTCTTACCACAATTGCTTCTGGTTGGGCTCACTTCCTGGAAGGTGGATTTTAATATTTTCAGGTTTAAAGGCATCTGTTGGCCATTCTTTAAGTAGTCGGTTAAGATCGACCACATCTTGCCCTTGCACAAGTACTCCGCCTCTTGGTAAACGCTTAATGTTAACTATGTTAACATTTGGTTTGCATCTTTTTACTTCTGTGGCAAGCAGGGGTTGATTATATTGACCCGGAATGCCTTCTATTATAACTGCGTATTGTGGTGGTCTTGTTTTTGCCGCTGTATTGTTGTTGGTTGTTAGTTTGTTTTTTTAATATTTCTTTTTGATATGACAGTGATAAAGTCTTGGTCTTCCAATTCTTGGTCACTGGCATTTTTTTCTTCATTATTATTCTTCACGCGAATAGTAAAGCGTGGATGACAAGTGCCATATTCGAGGAATTTTTTAAACAAATTAAACAAAAGAACGAAAAAAGAAAATATAAATATTTTTCCTAGATCATGCAAATTGTCACCCAAACATTCAACTGTTCCGGGTTCGCATTCCCGTCGCGCCAAACATGCTCGTCTTTTCAGCTGTGGGGGCGTTATTATTGTTACGGTTAATCCCACTATTCGTTCGTAAAACGAGTAGCCCAAGAATTGGCGGTGGGTGGTGATAACTAGCTGCCTTCCCTCTAGTCTTACACTGCTAAATTAGGGACGGCTAGCACAGATAGCTCTCGAGTAGCTTTGTGCGAAATTCAAAACAAACCATTCGAATGTTCGTTTAGTCTTTCACCTCCATGTACAGCATCAGTTCTTCAGTCAATAGATAATAGAATTATACAGTGTATAAAATTGAAATACAACTGTAAGAGAACATCTGAAATGACCACGAAAACTGACATGTTAAATGCAATTGCATTTTTAAGTCATCCAATCAAATACGTAATAAAGTGCTTTCAAAACTGTGTATTTATTCTTGATAATGGCGGAGATTGTGGAGAAGTTGTTTGTTATGATGATTTTAGTGAAATCCAAACTGTTTGAGAAGATTGTTGCAGATGATTCTGTGAACGCGGAAAGTTTTGTAAACGTTGACAAGAATGTTTTAACAGAAACTGATGATATTGATTTAAAATCTATAATAGAATCGCAAGATCGTAACACTGTAAGAGCTTCCGAAGATGAACAAAATGGAAAAGATAGTTAGAAAGTACAAATTCCTCTTTATCTCAAGTATTAAGGTATATTAACGCTTTCAAATTGTATGCAAAAATGAAGGGGGAAACTGCACTTCATGAGAAAACCGTAGAATTGACGTTCTCTTTTAACCATATGAGAAAGCCCATTAAAAAAAAACGAAACCTTTGAAACTGCACACTTTCTTCACATAAATTGGATTATTTTATATACTTTTGTATATATTGATAATAACTTATTCCAAAACGTCTCACTTCACTTGTGTTAAGCAAGTATAACGTTCCGCTGTAATAATATGTAATACATTTTCACTGTCTTAGCCAGAAATTCCACTCTGTCCCGTGCGATTCTTCTTTAGACAGGTTTTACTGTATAATAAATCACACATAAGTGATTCCATGACCTGTATCAAGAAGAAAAAGAACCCTACACTAGTATAATAATTTAAATACCACTGATTCATACTTTTATTAAATTAGTAAATTATTCAAAATCACTGAAAACCGAGGATTTGATAAAATTAAACAATATTCCTATTTCTAATGTGATCTACCATTTGATATGTGTCATTGTATATTGAATGAGAAAATAATTCTAAAAATATTGGTCGTTTGCTGAAGACATAACTGGGAACCATACAACAGATTACTAGATGAAAATAAGACATGTAGTTCACGTAAGAAAAGAGACCCAATGGAATAGATAAACAGCATAGATTGTTTTAATAAATTTAAGCACGTTTCTGAGGTTGGGAAAATTTTTTTACTTTCCAAACACCATTTCTCTTGACTCCACATGACAGTAACGTTTTTGAAAAACAGATATGGAGTTGTTAGTTATCACTAATCGTGATGAATAAATGTCATTTATTATTACATTTTTTGAAGGTTATTATTTATCTGTTGTGTGTTTTAATTCGGATAATTTTTTTCATGGTTGTAAACTAGTGTTTGGGCTTTTATTATTACGTATATTACAGTATATAAACGTTTAATTTTTGATCAACTTTTAAATAATAAAGCAGTTCCAAAATTATTTTTTTATTAATCATTGTACGACTTTTAACTTGAAAGCAATTGTGTGCTTTGTACTGTTTTGTCTTGTGGTAAATCTTTCCTTTGATTAAAGTTTTTATTCTTAAACAGAAGTAAAGAATATTAGTATCATTTTAACCAATGGAATTAAAGGTATATGTATTGTTACCATTATTACCTTATGTTTACAATGTCAGAATAAAGGTCATATGAACTAACTATTTTTCTTTGGAAGCATACTGCCATAGCTAATAAAATTGAACTAATGACCTTAAAATATGATGATTATTGTATGCATAGCAAAATACACCTGAACTTACCTTTTCAAATATACTATTATACAACTGCATCACAGATCACTTTTTTTTGTACTTTATCATCAACTTAAGATGTATTTATTTATATCAGAATCTGACTTGCACAAATATCAACAATAAATTGCTATTTATCACTGGTAATCAATAACACAGATTTAGGAACAGGTTTTGTTTCTTACAGGCAGAATATTACTTTCATTGTTGAGTTCCTGTCTCTCATATTCCTTTCTCACACCCATGTTGAACATACATCTGTTTCTTGTATGCTAAGCTATAATGTTTCATAATCATAGGGAGCCTTGTAGTCTCCATACTGGCTGAACTTAAAAAGGCAGTTGCTATACTCACTCTCTCCAGTTATTTTCTAATGATGCAGAGTACTGCAACCCCAGTTCTTTACAGACTGACTAAAGACCAGCCATTTTCTCACTTCTCTCAACTTCACCTGATATTCTTTACATCTAACTTCATAATAAACTACAACAACCAAAATTTCACAACAGCAGGAGAAAAATTGTTAATACTACACCAAC
This sequence comes from Carcinoscorpius rotundicauda, assembly GCA_011833715.1. NCBI lineage: Eukaryota > Metazoa > Arthropoda > Merostomata > Xiphosura > Limulidae > Carcinoscorpius > Carcinoscorpius rotundicauda. Next base: position 60,238,103 of record CM022395.1, read on the forward strand.
TAATAAAGATAATCCAAAATATAGTGGTTATTCCCATTTTAATTAAGCAACATTAAGAAAAAACACAAGACTAATTTACAAAAAATGATAAATGAACATGAAATATGTAAGAAACTAAAATATAGTGTTGTTACACACTCTTAATTAATTTAAAGAAAAAAATGGATCAATTTTATATTTTTGAAATTAAATTGGGATTTAGGAGAAATATTTTCATTTTACTGAATCGAACTAAAATTACCTGGAATGATTTTCATATCAACTGGAAACACTAACAAACAATAAGAACTTTCTTTATGTCTTACAGTACATTTAAAAAAGTGGAAATATATTAATACAAAATGAAGTAGAAGAATACAAACAATACTGGAGATATATTTAAAAATATCACACCTCTAATTTTTTTTCTATTTATAATTTAAACTTGTGGAAACCAAACTGTCAATGTTATTAAGATTTTGGCATAACAGAGCATAGAGACTGACATCACATCTCTGTAACATCAAACAAAAAAGGTGTCATTTATAAATGAAATTAGCCCCAACTCATGAGGAATAACACCAGTTTGTATATTTACAAGTACATTTTCTGATGTAAACAACTAGTTTCAAGCATAATCTCAAACATCAGCACCTGAGAAACTGTATGATTGTATAAATGTTGAATAATTAGTTAAGGCTTCTGTATTGCCAACCTTCAGAAATCATGTGTTTTAGAGTTTTCATCAAATATTTTGGAGGTGTAAACTACTGCTACTAGCAAGAACTAAATAAGAAATTTATTATAATTAAAATGGGGCAAACATTGTATATCCTGTGTATTAGTTCAGTACAGTTTGATTTTGGAATTTCTCACAGTGAAGCTAACTGTGTCCTTAACTTCCCTCCATTTTCAAAGTTCAATATCTGTCCAAGTTGAGGAGAACAAAACAGAACATAATTTGGGGGTTTATAAATTCTGAATTTCTTAAGTGGGACTGAGGCAACTTTAAGAATCTTTAATTTCACTACTTCTTAAATTTTTTAATTTGTTCTTTCCTTCCACTTTTAATAAAGTATTCACCAAACAAATATAATATAATCATTAAAAGAAACATTCTTCCTACAATGCTTTTATTGCCTTTCATATACAAGTGCATTTTGTGTCATCAATAAATGAGTGTATACATATATACATTTCAGAGCAACAATGTACTGTATGAAACAAAGTGAAACCCTGGAATAGAAATATATAGACATTCAAACTGAAACTTGAAGAAAGTCGAGACATCCTGTACATTTCTAACATGTTTAAATACTATGATTTATTATTTTCTTAAAGCAAGAACAACTCATTACATTTCTTTTTAAAATCCATAAAAATCTTTCAAAAATTCTTAAATACTATGTTTGACTTTCCTTAGAGAAATACACATGAAATATTGTTGTTGTAATTTCAGGGTGTTCATATATTTATTTGTAAAGCCTTTTACAGCATTAATATAAAAGTTACTGGAATGACAGGAATAAAATAAGTTTACTAAAAATTTCTTCAGTTAACTTTCCAGTCTAGATTTATCCTCAGTAGTACAACACAGCAAATTCTTGCTATTATCCTCATGAAGTCCTTCAGGCTTGTAATTACATGCAAATTTTATTTGGATAAAGCATCAATCAGCTCTTGTTACGTGCTAAAGCTTTTCCTCTATGATTAAATGTGTAAAAACTTGGTCTATTTCCAAAGCTTTCATATGACCTGCAAGAAAACAGATATCAGTCTGGCCATCCATAAATTCTATAAATGTGAATGGTAGTTTCTGAATATATATAAAATTAAGAAATACGAAAAATCAAGGAGAGAAAAGATACTGTCCACTAAAGTTACCCCATTTTCCTAATTTGAAAACATATTTCCGATAATCATCTCTATACACAGAAATGCTATCCTCTTTGCAATATCTGCCTATGATATTAATATGCCACTAGCCTCAAGGTAGTTTCCTCCTAAATTCATGTGTTTAGCATGAAATGAAATGGTGCATGACAAAACGACCCACTTGTAGGATGGTGGCACAAAGTGAGCAACCAAGATAAGAGTTTAGATCCCCACTGGACTGTCAATCACAAAAGTCTTTTACTGCAGACAGTTGAATGGGTGACTGCAAATCCCAATTTTTAAAATGCAAGAAGCAAGAACCAAATAAGTAGGGAGTCACTTTTATGATGCTGACTTTTATCACTAGGTGTATACCATCATGAGCTTAAAGCTATTTGGAATAAACTAATGTAGTTTTAAATTACAATTTGAATTTATTTTAGATGTTGGAATATATAATTTTATACTTATATATATTCTAAGCACTCCCTCTATATTCCGACACTCAGTTACACAACCCCTTTCAAACGTGGTCAGCTTCCGGTCAGTTACCTCTTTCTTTCTTTTTGAACTTGACAATGACTGAAGAAGATCGAAACGTTGTTCACTCCTCTACGTAAAATATTTTTTCAACCTAAATGAGCCATTTTTACATGTATATTTTTCTCTACAAGTTGGTTTTCTCGACATCACTGATTATCATAGTCGTATGTTTTCATGTATATATACTACAGACAGATAAAGAGATAGATACACAGACACACTTAAGACTTTATAGTGCATGCTTCAGTTAGGTCTACAACATAAAACATTCTATGACACTACAATTAAAGTTATTCCTTTTACCTTGTGATATTTCAGCTTAGAATTTTTATATTACCTCATGTCTATTATTCTATTACAATAGCAGTATCATAATATACATATTTTCTAGCAGTGACTATTAATTTTAATGATAGATTAACTATGCTTCAGAAATTTTTATAACTACACAAAGCATAGTTAAACTATATTAATAATTATGGCTTTTGACATGGTTAATTGCAAAATGCTTAGTTAGTAAAAAGGTACCGTAATAATGCTACCATACTTTCTTAAAAGTATATTCACATATATATATTTAAGTTTTAGCAAGCTTAAATCAAATACAATATGAACTAATAGAGTTCTTACATGTTGAAGTGAAAATGAATTACATACTTGCTTTCCAGTTCTACTGTTGCTCGAATCTCTTTAAATTCTCCAGCCACATACAAAACTCCACACATTGTTAGGAATAGGCTTATAAGACTTTGCAACACAATCTGAAAAAGTTAATAACTTTCTACTTAATAATTACAATAATAAGGAAATATGCAGCTTTTAACACCAAATACTGCACATGTACACACACAAAGGATAATATAGAAAGTAAAACAAACTCTCTTTTATAATGACCACATATATTAAATACTCATTTAGAAAACTGTAAAGAGGCAGTCATTTTGTATCATTCCCTGTTTGAGATAACAGGATGTCTCAAGAATAACAAGTTTACCTTTTTGTTGCTAGGCAGACATGTCCTTTTTTTACTGAATTATTATTTAATCAATGTGTCATTGACATAGTGTAATCACTATTATAAGGCTAAAAAAGCAGTGCTGAATTTGAAACAAGCATTGCACAAGAATAATCCTTCTATATGGTAAGTTACAAATGTAAATAGAATGGAAAGTGTAAATACAAACTACAAAATGTTATTTTCTTTAATGAAAATATATTCCTGAGAGGTACTTACTTGAACTATCAATACCCCATGATTAGCATGACTCAACTATGTCTCACATGTGAGTCATCAGGTGACAATCCTTCACCTACAGGAGTACCACATACCCTCCTGATGCATGTGACTTCCTCTATTTGACTCTACCAAACTATCACTTTGAGATTAGGCAAAAAAGAAAAACATTTGTCTTCAATGGGGAAGAAGGGTGGGAAGTGTGATAGGAGGTAAGTACCTTTCAGAAATATATTTTCAGTATTAAAAAATAACTTCCAATATGGTACATTACCTAGGGTTCCAACTAACTGTAGCAAATGAGTAAATCACACCATATAAAAAATAAAATGAAATTAATGTGTGATAAAAGCACAACTGAAAAACATCTGCACTTGATCACTGCCTACGAAGAAATGAGAGTTCAACAGAATAGAATAGGGATCACCCATCAAGGGTGTGTCTCAATCCTATTGGTGGAGGATTGTCATATGATGATTTACATGTGAGATGTAGCAGATACACATTGATTGCGGGGTACATGAGAGTTCAAAACTTGTGATTGCAAAAAAAATATTTTTGTGTATATAAGACAGCAGTGAATGAGAATAGCTATACATGTGAGGAGATGTACTGTACTGGAAACACCTCATCACTTTAAAAAATGTTTGCTACGCAATAGTTTTGTGCCATTTCTGAATATGTAAGTATCATGTGACCATTCTTCACCAGTAGTACTGCACCATCTATTATGGTGCTACTAGCTCTCTCTGCTATTCCTGCTCAATCCTCACTTTTGAGAATTGGCAGAAATTAACACAAGGTAAGTACCTACCAGAAATACTAATTTAAGCACAGGAAAACATTTACTTCCAAAATGCCCTTAACCCCCTTGCATATAAAGCTAGAATCCCAGGTGGTGGGCTAATTTAGGCACCAGTTGGTTACCATACTAATTCTTAAACAAGCATGCTTTGCTTATAAAACAAGAAAGTAACACAAAATGAGCAGAATGGAAAATAAGACAACTGAATGTAGTGTATGTGTTTTTCGTATAGCAAAGCCACAAAGGGCTATCTACTCAACCCACTGAGTGGAATCGAACCCCTGATTTTAGCATTGTAAATCCAGAGACATACCGCTGTACTAGCAGGGGGCCTGAATGTAGCAATAGTGCTTAAAGCATCGGACAAGTTGTAGTTGGGGTAGGTGTCCTGTTTTTCACAAGATTGTGCCTGATATTGCACTAGTGTGAAACAGAATAACATGTGACTAGAGCATGAGGATCATGTGGTCTATACTTGAAGATGTCAATTAATTAAGAACATTGTCTAAAGTAGCCCACCAAAGCAAAACACATTTATGAAAAGCAAAAGTATCATGTTTGATGATAATATCTGATTAAGGTCCACCTGGGTAAGAACATCCAGAAGGATTATTTGTTTTTGTTTTCAATTGATACTCTGTTGAGCAAGATCTACCAGGACAAAACATCCAAAGGAATTCAAGCAGAGTTCTTTGCTTCTTCTAACTGATGAAGTGATATAGTCTAGTGAGATCAATTCGGTCAAAAACATCCAGAGGAAGCATGTTATAAATTGAATGTTATTTTGTCAGGCGCAGTGTGCTCTGGCAAAAAAAAAATATCTAGGAGAAGCACCCCATGAAGTTATTTCATCAAGTGTGATCCACCCAGAGGAAATGCCTTTTATAAAATTAGTAAGTTACCTTGTCTAGTGTGGCCCACCTTGTCAAAAACATCTAGGGGAAACAAATGATCAAATGAACAAGTCGCTATCTAGATGCAGTCTTTTAGTAAAAAGCTTCGTCATTTTCCCACTCAATAGATTATCATCAGTGCTATTAAGTAAATACTGAAATTCATTTGGGAAGAATGCTCCATTATCCACCACTACAGCGACTGGGAATGCTAAGGACTACCATGCTCCACTAGAAGAAAAAGGGGAGCAGTAGAAAATCCAGTGAAATATCATAAAGGGGACTGTGCAAGGGGTGTCTATGATTCCCAATTTTGAAAAACAGACAAACCCAAATTTATGCAATTAAAGACCTACCAGGGATGAGCCAAATCCCCATTCTGCTTTAATTATGATGTCCATAAATGATGGTCCAATGTAGATTGAAACTGATCGACACAGAGAACATGTGCATACTAGTTATGCAGCCACTGGTCTTACAGAAACTCCATCAACAGTGTTATACAATTACTCTAAGCTAGTGCATAACTGACCAGACAACATCCCAGCCACAAGGTGGGATCCTTAAAACAGAAGTTGTGATTAGGGAAGCTAAAAAGAAAACAAAGGAAGTGATCAGACTTACCTCAGCCAAAAGCAAAATGATGTATGTATAAGTGACAGATGAAGTCAGCAATATCTATAAGAAGAGGATACAGCCAGGTTATGCAGACAATTAATGATTAATATATTGGAAGTAATCCACACTCAAGCTTAAATGATTCTTTTAAAGAAAGTCAAGAAAGATACAGTGATGTGACCAGTCTGATGAGAAAAACAGAGTGAAGATGGTGACCATCCATGAATAAATTAAAATATGCCAACCTAATGAGCAAACAAACCCAACCAGTAACTGTGAAAGAGCATAGGAAATGGACGGGTTCCATGGAATATAGGGTTGGGAACCTGAACCAAAGAAGAAAGGACCAGCTGGGATAAAGGATGACATAGGAGCAGTGATAAAGGATGCAGGTAACATAAAAGGCATAAATATTTAAATGTAGATGACTGCAAGAAAGGAAGAGAAAGAAATAGGTCACAGGAGAGGAAAAGAGATGGATTTTTTTTTTTTTTTGAATTAAGCACAAAGCTACACAAAGGGCTATCTGTGCTCTGCCCACCATGGGTATCGAAACCCGGATTTTAGCGTGTAAGTCTGCAGACATACCGCTGAGCCACTGGGGGGCAAAAGAGATGGAACAAGAAGACAAAGGTATAAAATATCGAACAAGAAAGGCCATAATTAAGAACACTGAGAACCCAATAGGCAGTTCAAGGAATAGAAAAGGAACAAAAGAACAGAGCAAGACAAAACTAGATGAAAACTGGGCAAATATATGGAGATCTACAAAGTTGTCTGATAGTTAGACATGGATGAAGTAGATAAGCCACTGTCACATTGAGTAAAAAATAGGTAAAAATGAGGAACATAATCCATAGCAAACAGGTGAAAGTTAGAAGGTTGACAATTATCCAGATTTTATCAAGTGATATTTTCATTAATCTGTTTCCTTGTTTTTAAAAAAGTTTTTGATGTTGCACTATGCTTCTTTCATCTTGAAGTTGCTAACAAACAATCAAGTTTCATGTTCAACGTTGAATTTTATTATCAGATTAATGTCACTGACAAGGGGTCCAGATTAGCTCCCACTTTAGCCAAGTCGTTTCTATGTGAAAAGAAACATTTAGTTAAAGAACTGTCAGAAGCTCTGATTTGCATAACATGTGCATCACTTAAAATTTAAGATGTCCTCTAATTTAAGACACACCCCACTTTTAAAAACAGATTTTCAGGAAAAAAATTGGATGATGATAATTAGAAAGGAGTAAATATGTTTTAAAAGTTTATTAATGAATCAAAATTGTTAATAATGTATTTAAAATGAAATTAATAAAAATTATACAGAAAATTTTAAATTTTCATTACAATAATGTTTCTTCCTGCTTTATTTATTTAATCAGAATGTTACTCTGATGTTTATTCTGACTCACTATTATATTCTAAAGTTGAAGCACATTCATCACCTGATTCACTAATGTCCCAAAGAATATCATTTGGAATTCCATCTTCAAAATCTGACAAATTGACTAATTGTTGCCCTTTGCTGTAATGATAAACATTCTCTTTTCATAAATTTCTCACACCAGCCATAATTAACCTTGAAAGAAATACCACTATTTTCTGCAAATTATTTTGCTTTCAACATTAAGCCTTCTCTTATTACAGGTAGTCCTTTACTTTGCATCTCTCTGAGATTGCAGCATCAATATCACTATATCTTCTTTTTCTTGGACCTTAAAATGACTTTGCACTTCTCTTGTTTTTCATACTACACCAATGATGTGCATTTGCCTCACTCATTGTATATTTTTTAATTGGCTGCATGATTCTCAACCTGTTTGGCGCACAAAATAATTTCTTTTAAATTCAGCATTGTATGTAAAACACTTTTATATGGGTGAAAATTCAATAAAAATAAAAACATAATTAAATAGCATCTGAACAGAAAAATCAAACAAATACTGAGGATGGTGACAGCCAAGTATGCAGTTAGAGGCACTGACATCAACAAATTCGATGTTTTGTACGTGTTTTGTTAGTCTTTCTAAGCTAAGTTCTTTTTAAAATGTAATCCAATCTATTTGTTAATGCAGGATTTTTTCAAAAATCTTTGTTCTTCAAGGCAAATGATGTTTTCAAAACTTTCAAAGAGCAAAAAATACCTCAAATTTAAGATGCACCCTAATTTGCAGTTCAGAAAAATGTGAGAAAAGGTGGGATTTAAATTCAAAGTAATACACTACATGCTGATGGTACTTTCATGGTCTTTGAGGAGCAGTTGAATGTTAAATACTTTTTGGATTATTTCAACCAACAATATGAGTTTATTAAACTCGTAATAAAAGAGCAAGTGGTTTCAGAACTCTTGTTTTTTAGGCACTATGATTAGAAACAAATATAACCAATTTAAAATTGACGCTGGTATAGCAAAGATACTTTTACAGATTTATATTTTAATTTGATACATTTATTCCAAGCAGCTTTAAAAATAACTTTGTGTCTGCTATAGGGCTTTTCAGTTGTGTAGGTTGTATAACCAAAATCAACTTACGAAAAATCAGTGTTACTGAAGGATGGCTTTCTCTTGAAAGTTGTGAACAGTGCAATAAGAAAAATGTATGAAAAAACAAAACCATCAATACTGACATTTATGTGCCATACTGTTTAATGACCCTCATTCTACAATATTTAACCAGACACTTAAGAGTTTAAAGACAATACAAGAAAACATCATCCATGGGTTAATGTTGGAATTATTTCAAAACTACAACTGAGAACTTAAAGACAGAATTCCTACTCTAAAATGATATGTATAACTATCTTTGATATGAATGAGATTATATAAATTCAACACTTAAAACTTCTGAAACATGTTACAAAAACATAAAATTACAATAAAGAAAAGATACAATCTTCTGTCCAACTACATGCTTGGGCACATGGAGCATCTGCAGGCAACTAACACTTTAAAAGGATGCAGTTCAAATGAGGAAACAACTTGGATCAAGGAGACTATACCTTAACTTACTTCAACCTAGCTTGAACACAAAAACACAGCATGATTTTTCATATAATGTAAAAAACATAACAGCTTGTGCCAGTGGTATTTAATCAGACAAGAGTACAGAGGCAGTATGTCTTAACAGTATGTCAAAACATGCAAACACTTATTGGTTATACATTTATCATTTCTCTTACAATGTAAAACTAAGCACACAGACTGAAATCAAACATTAAATTTTTTGAACTGCTCACTGGGAAGAGTTTACTAAAATCACTATATTCATCACTGAAGTGTTTTGTTTTTCTTAGCATTGTACATTCGAATGGCTCCAACAAGAGGATGCAAGTCTAATAATTTTATTGTACTTTATACTGTTTAAAAATTTATATGGATATATGACCCATACACAAAACTGATGTACAGTTCTTTTTTCAATAAAATAAATTAAAAGATAAGCTATAAGGTGTCAACTAATGTGTTGCAAGTACTTAATAATACTTACGTCAAGAGGAAGTTGGGTAAATTCCTGCTCTGTCAGCCTTATATATGAACGATCTGAAAATCACCACAAAAATCTCTTCTAAAAATGTAAGACTGTTTAAAGAAGTAAATATTCAAGAAAAAAAAGAAAAGGAATTTCATATGAGTTAGAATAAGAGAGAAAAATATACACATGATGTAAGCATTTCAAGTAAGGCCTAATTATTATTGTATAAAATTTAAATATCCTTCCATTTAATTTCAAAATTTCTATAAATGGATCCAAAAACTTCTTTATCCGATATTAAATACTCAGCAGAATGCTTTAGAGTTTCACAAACAACCAGACCTATAGCCATGTTTTTTGGTAACAAAATCAAAGTTTCTTTCATACAAGAAAAGTTGTTACCAAATATCTATACCCTACCATAATAGTTACCAATTTTTTTAAGCAGCATACCAGAATTCAGACCTTTGAGCCAAAAGTGAAACCCTGACAAATATATAAGGTATTAAAAACCTCAAGAGTGGTTTATATTAAAAAGGTAAATAAAAAGGTATAATTCAATGGTAAGTCACTAACATGAAAATACTATGTGCTAACTAGCAGGTTCCATTGGTAACTTATCAAAATGGCCTTCCAACTTGAGATGTAGAGTTTATTTTCTTTTGTATGTTTTTCAAAGGCTCTTGTGTAACCCCAGAAAAGTATATGAATATCCTCAGATTGATAACCATTGCCCTAGTGCAGTACCTTAGGTTACTCAATATACAGGGTGGCCTGTAAGTCCCTACCCATCCATATATTTTATGTATCCAGTGTATCTGTGTGCTGACCCTCATTCTCGCTGCATTATACTTGTCACAAAACATTCTTCAAGTGTAAATGGGCTTACATCAGCCATATTTCTCTGAAAAAAAAAAAGAAATTTAAAATACATACATAACTGAATAAAACATAACAACATATGAATGGGTAGGGACTTGCAGACCACCCTGTATAATTCCATATTCTTGCCCAGTCAATAACCCTTATTCACTAGGTCTATGAAATTTTTAGTATCAGCAACAAATTCAAACATATTATCCATCCAAGAAGCCTCACATAATAAGCTTTTAATATGAAAAAAAACACAAAAACAGGAAGAAATTAAACTGGTAGCAAGGACTTAAATAATCACTATATCGGTATTTGAGAAACTATATACTAATTCAGTACAGATAACCAACATGAAAACACCCTGTAGGGGTAATCCTATGTTTAAATTTATCCCAGTTTTGTTATAAGAAACCTGCTGATATGGCTTTTTCTTGACAAAAACGAAAAAAAAACATTGTTTGAGAAAGATTAGTTTTTTTTTTTTTTTATAATCCATAAACTCTTCAATCCTCGTAATATTCATGTACTAATTCCTACAACAAAGAGAAGATGCTGTATTTCTGTAAGAAGTTAATATATCAAGAGATCCACCAAAATATAAAATATCTGCTAATATGTCATAACATTATTTTACATTTAAACTAGTAAATGCTTATTGAAATTTAATGGTAAATTTCCTAAAAATAGTGATGAATAAATAAATATTTGCTGTCAATTCAAATACCTGGATCAGAGTGCACATGTAATATCACTGTCTTTCCATGTTTCATTTGAATAAGGAAAACTTATTCCAAAGGGGACTGAATACAATGATGTACTGTTGGCAGAAATCTTAATTTTTTTGTACAATGAGCACATCTAGCACATTAGAGTATTTAGTTTTGCTAAGAAGCTGCTAGGATTTTTTCTGCTGGATTCCACTATTCCCTGTAATTTTATTGAGCACAAGAAATGACTGCTTCCAAAGTGACTGCTTTTTAACAGTTTCTATAAGAAGCGTCAAAAGGGATACATCCAATCCAAACTAATCCATATGACATGATAAACTAAAATCATCTATTTATATCATCCTGACATGGAAAAACAAAGACACAGACACACACAAACACATTCCTCTCTTTTTAAATTACTCCTGTTCACACTTTTATCTTCAAAATATCTCATTCAATCACTTGATGAAGGAAATTCCATTTTTATCATGAAATTTCCCCACAAAAAAGAAACATTTCTGTCTTAAGTTCTTTCAAAGACTGACTATTAAGCACATACAAAGACTGACAGATCAATGAGGATACAAAATAAGTTTAGGAATTGCAAAAAAATGAGTAAATTCGCTGTAACCTACTCATGAAAATAACCACATATATATTTATTTATGTGATTAACCATATAAGGAATATCCTAATGAGACAGGTTAAAATCTGAACTTATATTTCTACTTTAAAGAAAAAAGGTAGGCATAAGTAAGTCTTACTAAAATATTTGAGATTATACAGAGATACTTCCAGGATAAATGCTTCTGATTTCCTTATACTACATTCTGAAGATAAAAGATTGAGAGAACAGAAGTTTTAAGACTTAGAAAAGACAGGCTAAGTGCAAGTTAAAATGGCTTTATTTTTCCATGGTGAATGACTTACACTGCAGAATGAGTAGACATCAGCAGCAGTGTAATAAAAGTATATGATGGGAATTTATGATTTTGTGAAAAATAAATGGTATATGTAATTTTTTACTTTTCTCATGAGTGAAAAGGACAACTTTAAATGATTAGACAGTCTCTTGTGGTCTTATGATTTCGATTAACATCCTCCTTACAAAAATATTTCATATTCTGTGTAATTAAAAGAGTACTTTCAACATCAAGACATTATTCAGTATCATGTGAAAGTAACATAACCAAGTCCATTTAGACAGGATTAGTATTCCATAATAACAAGTCTACCTTTACTTACAGTAATATTTATGCAACAGTACATATTCCTATCACTGATGTTACTGTTAGATCTGAATAAAATGCCAAGAAATTGAAAGGCATTTTTCTTTTTTGAAAGACCCTAACCCACCCATTCTCTGCAATTTTTAAAACACCTAAATTACTTAGTAAACTTTCAGCCCACAGCTTCATGCAAAAACGTACCCTCCCTCTTCAATTTATATGGTCCCTATGAAAAAAGTAAAACCTTCTGATATTTTAAAATTTAATTAGCTACAAGACGAACACATATATTATTTGGCAAGCTAACTGTAAATAAAATTTCTAATTCTATCACCTTATTGCACAAGCTTTGTGTTAACAATAGTATACAGACTACATGTTGTGAATATGTAATTAGTATAGAGTAGTTTACAAACCAGTCCATCATACCAAACTCAATTTATTTTTTTACAGTTAAATTACTTGTATTAATTTTACACGCATGTTATTAAACTATTTTGTGTGTCTCATGACGTGCAAGGCCAACTCAAGTCTATTTTTAAAATGTTATCATTTGATCTCAAAGGTTACTGTGCAAAACAATCCATTAACATGTAAATGACTAAATTTATTCACATCACTAATGCATTACGTCTAATGCTAATACTATCATTAGTAATAATTATGTTATTATTACTTATTTTAGTATGAGTAATAGTATTACTATTAGTAATACTCAATAGTATCATCATTACAATTAGTATTACTATCAGTGAGCAATACTATTATTAGTTGATTTCTGAATTATTCATAACTAATTGTACAACACTCTGAGCCATAAGCAAGTTCAGATTTTCATTTACTTCGGAAATTAAATATCAATTGGAATTAAAATTACTAACGTTGAGCCGCAGAAAATGCTGCATGAATCAAAGATAACAATCCGATAGTAACTAAGATCTTCGGCCAGTTTGCACCCATGTTGATTTTGACAAAGATGCAATTTCAAGTAATAATGGTGGAATGGTGTATTATGAGACATAAAATGGTATGTACTCAATATTATTTAAAAAATATGATGTAACTTTCCCGTCGAAGCAAAAAATTGGAAAATCAGAGTAGAAAATTATTAAATATTTAAATCAGATCATGATTTTTATAATGGGAAGAAACATGCAATATGTTCTCATGACGCCCGGCATGGCCAGGTGATTAAGGCACTCGACTCATAATTTGAGGGTCACGCGTTCGAATTCTCATCTCATCCCAAACATGCTCCCCCTTTCAGTCGTGGGGGCGTTATAATGTACGACCAAACCTAATATCGTCGTTAAAAGAGTATCCCAAGAATTGGCGGTAGGTGGTGATAACTAGTTGTCCTCTCACTTGTCTTATACTGCTAAATTAGAGTCGGCTAGTGCAGATAACCCTCATGTAGCTATGCGCAAAATTCAAAAACAAAACATTCTCAAGACGGTTGATATTGGTATTAGCACTTAAATCAGTGGTTCTGTCGGAGGTACTGAACCCCGAAAGTTTCGTAGTTGCATTCACTGAACCCTTCGTAATTGGAAAAATAAAATATGATTTTTTTTCAAATTCAAAACATAAATAGACATTTTATTAGTGCACAAAATGAACCATGCATCAGTTGCATACAATATCACTGTGTTCAAAGAACAAGACCAACAAAACATGAATTTCATACAAAAACAAAAATATAGCTCAATGAATATTTATTGCAAATCAATGTGACTTTTGCTGTTGCCTTTCAGAGACAAGTTCAGAAATGCGCGGCTTTTCCTTGGCAAGCGCCACTCTCATATCATTTTCTCAACAAAGTCTGTTCCTTTTCTTTGTTTTTATGTTTACCATCTTCGAAAAGGATTGCCCGCAAAGATACGTTGTAACAAACGGTATGAGTATCTCAAGGGCTTTCTTTGCAATAAGAGGGTACGCTACGATTTGGTGACACCAAAACGTTGAGAGTGTTGTTGTTCTGGGAAGTTGCTGTTGAACCTGGCTCTGCTGAAGTTCAATGACTTCGTCGAGGAATTCATCATTGACATCTGCTGTCGCAACACTACGCGTGAACGGTTGTCTAACCCATGCTGAATATGACTCTCTGGTGGAGAAGTATCAGTCGAGAGACTTTACGAGCTCATCTAAGTGCATGCCAATTGCTTGCTTCAGTTTTCGGGTGTAGAAATGTCTCCGATTTCGGACACATCTTCGATTTTACGAAGGGAAAAGTTTGCGAAGTGATCATTCTCTGTTCGTCGTTTCCATAACATAGCGCACGAATACAACAAGCTGTCTTAGATTGGAAACGTCGGTGGTCTCGTCGAGTTGAAGGCTGAATTTTGATGGATATGAAATCAGATCTGCATATACTTGAGCCAAGATATCATCGCTCATGTCATCTATTCTGGTGCTGATGGTGTCATTTGAAAGAGGAATTTGGGATAACTTATTTTCAGCAGCTTTTCCCAGTATGATATTCGCCATCTTCAACGCAGCTGGTTTTACAAGTGTTTCATCAATGGTGTGTGGTTTGCTCTGCTTTGTGATCAAGTTCGCAACTTCATACGATGCTGTGAGGATCGGTTTGTCGATGGGTACAAAGCCGAGAACAGGCAAAGTAACCTTTTCATTGAACCTGGCTCTCTTTACCTTGAATTCAGCAAGCGTTGCGTTATTGTATTTCCCATCTATATGCAGCTTCAGGGAGTGTTCTCTTAGTTTTGCTGGTGCTGGACTAGATTTGCTCAACTTGGCATTGTAAACCATGCATTGAGGACGTTGACTCCCATCATGTTCCGTTATACACGTGAATCCATATTGTACGTATTCATCCAACCACGGCCTGGCATGGCCAAGCGCGTTAAGGCATGGGCTCGTAATCCGAGGGTCGCGGGTTCGTGCCCGCGTCGCGCTAAACATGCTCGCCCTTCCAGCCGTGGAGGTGTACAATGTGACGGTCAATCCCACTATTCGTTGG
Organism: Carcinoscorpius rotundicauda; assembly: GCA_011833715.1. Taxonomy (NCBI): domain Eukaryota; kingdom Metazoa; phylum Arthropoda; class Merostomata; order Xiphosura; family Limulidae; genus Carcinoscorpius; species Carcinoscorpius rotundicauda. The sequence continues at coordinate 60,253,315 of CM022395.1, forward strand.
TAAAAGAGTAGCTCAAGAGTTGGCGGTGGGTGGTGATGACTAGCTGCCTGCCCTCTAGTCTTACACTGCTAAATTAGGGACGGCTAGCACAGATAGCTCTCGAGTAGCTTTGTGCGAAATTTCAAAACAAACAAACAAACAATCATCCAACCACTTTCAATTTTTGTTCGACACAGTTAGTATGAAGTGATTGAAAGATTAGGAGAAAAATTACAAATGACGCACGATTACTACAGTAGCAAGTCGACTGCGAAGTGCACGAAGTTCCCTGCAGCACAGATATTAAGAGAAAGTGATGTGACGTGATCAGCCGCAACCAATGATGGCCAAGTGGAGCATGATGTTACGAATCATACGAGTGGGATGAACGGAACGGTCACACACACAGTGTGTGCGTCTTGAACTCCGCCAAACCTCTGAGACTGACTCACCAAACCCCTGGGGTTCGATTGAATTCAGGTACTTAATTTTAAATGATATTAAAGCGTTAATACTCGTACCAGCCGTCATCATGAAACATGCAATATTTGATTCGAATCGAATTTCCGTATTTTTTACCTTTATCTTTTATATTTAAAAAACAAACAAATATCCCTAGCTGTGCTGCGCTAGATGCGCTCGAACAGTGAATTCGATTATTCATAATTCGTGTCCTGTTGCCGCAAAAAATACGATCCACACTTTGAGATTGCAGATGCATTACAAGAGTGACAGTTAAAGTGGATTGTTTGGTCATGAAAAGAGTGTCATAAGGATTGGTGATAAGTGTTCGTGAGTAATTGGTCCTCTCTGCTTTATAATTTCAAAATTAGCGACAGTACGCATATAACCTTTTATATAGCTTTGCGTGATAATTTTAAACAACTTGTTGTGTTTTACAGAAAATGTACACAATAGATTATCTGCATTTTGTCTCTCATGGGAAATCGATCCTTAGATTTTAGCATTATGAGTCCATAATCTTACCATTAACCGACCGTGGGATGTCTCAAACAAATAAAGAAGTCTAATTTGTGTAAACAGTTAATTATCGCAAGTTTTTATTTTTAATTCATTAAATGAAAAGTGGTGTATATATTTTGAAGAGTTATTTTCAAGTTTCGCATTTAAATTATAAAAATTTAAACTTTTAGAAATATATATATTTTAATTTTATTTATATTAAAAAAACGTTTACTCTTTGTCATACTGATGATAATAAAAGTGCAGTATGATATACAAAGACGTTCTTTTTTATATAAAAAAGCCACGTTGTGCTATCTACGGAGCCCACCAAGAAGAATCGAACCTGGGATTTTAGCGTTGTAAATCCGTAGACTTACCGCTGTACTAGAGAAGGGCAGGCAAAAACGAAAAACGTTTGCAAATAAGACGTACACTTCTTTGCGTTATATGTATGTAAACTGATCAGATATTCCCCAGAAATGTGTCATTTATCTGGATATGAGCACGGATAGTGAAAAGAAAATTGAAATAAATACATAAACGAACACAATCTCCATCCATACGCACTTAATTAACTAGTAGATTGAAAATGGCTGTTGGGACGAATAATAATTTTTAGCTGTTGTAATCTCGACAATCAGGAGAACAAGGTAAAAAAAAACCTAGTATTAGAATGTGGAAGAACAAATGTAGTGATTTGCTAGAAGTAATATTAAATAAAAAAAACACGATGTTGAATAAGATTAAGATAAATTTAAAATACAATTATTTATTTGCTACAGATTAATAAGTGACAATCTTGTTATCAATTCATTAAACTGCTGCATATAAAGATTAAAACAAATAAAAATAATTAAAAAGATAATATTTAGTTTGCCTATCAGCAACACGATCAACAGTAATAAGAGGTAAGAAGAAAATGAAACGTCACAACTATCATTTGTTACATATGATTCATCTCAGATGACAGCCTCGGCATGGTCAGGTGGGTTAAGGCATTCAACTCGTAATATTAGGGTCGCTGGCTCAAATCCCCATCACACGAAACATTCTCGCCCTTTTAGCTGTAGGGGCGTTATAATATTACGGTCAATCCCATTATTCGTTGGTAAAAGAGTAGCCCAAGAGTTTGCGATGGGTGGTGATGAGCTGCCTTCCATCTAGTTTTACACTGCCAAGTTAGGGACAGCTAGCGCAGATAGACCTTGAGTAGCTTTGCACAAATTTCAAAACAAACCAAACAAAACCAACAGTAGTCTCCCATCATTTAAGGATTCCATCGTCTTTGATAGAACTGTTTCATAGTATAAACGTTTTAGCAGAAACGCTCACCATGCTCATTACTTATTGCACTTAGATAATGTAAAAGAAATCTAAGTGTAAGAAGTGTATCTTTAGTGACATTTCAGATTCCATTTTTCTGTAGTTCTCGAGCATGTCATCAATGGTCACGGCATGATTTTTATCTCTATGCTTTAATAAGACATTTTTGACAACCAGTTCAAATTATTTCCATATTGAAAATTAATTGTAATTGAACACTGTTTCAAAATCATCATCCATTAGCACCTCCCAAATCTATGGCCAAGCAAAGATATTTCCTTTCATTATTGCTTTACTAAATTTTGGAAACCTGTTAGAGAAATATCTGAAACCATTTACCATTTTTATTCATTCCTTTTTACAAAATTCTTCATGAGTTTCGGTGTAATATGAAGCAGAGACAGAAACAAATTTTGAGGATTCCCCCGATATTACGTTTCCCTGGTATATACTTCTCTTTTATTAGCCATTTCCTATTACTGAAATGATTTTTTATAATCTCGGTTATCTCAAAAAAACGAAAGCAACCGTGTTGGGTATGACCGCTCTGCAAGCTTAGCACGAGGGCAGCTGCGCTTAGATAACCACATAAGGTGATCATGTTTGATGAAATCAAGTTTAATATGAACGTTTTGGTGAGTTGTTTTTATGTTCACAGCATGAACAACAGGAATCGATGGCTGAATATCATCATTATACAAAAGTATAGCTTCCATACTAACTTCAGATGACTCTATAAAAGTTTCTATTCTCGAGGATGACATTCAACACCTAATTATTCCATTAGTTATCGGCATTTGTACAAAAACACAAAGTATCTTGCATGCTGCAGTAAAAAGCAAGACTTTGACGGTGACTTCGGTCAAATGAATATTTTGTTTTTGAAGCTAATATATTCTCTTCAGTTAACGAGGGTCAGGAAGTTTTCAAAACTACTTTGATAGGAAAAAGTTACAAATCAAATCATTTAGCACTTTTTATATAACCAGATGAAGCACTTTATGGTGAGGTGTTACAATACAGAATTATTAGATGAAGAGGGTAACTCTTCTGCTTCTCAGTTCGCTAGCTAGTGGATATTGCACTGGAAAATCGTCACTATGAGGTATTGACTTCATTGTAGATGCAATATCTGGATACTTAACGAGATACTTTTTTTTACCAGAATATCCAGAAGTATCAATCAAGCTTAAAAGAGCTACTTATATAATCTCTGGGTTCATGCCATATCATGGGAATTGCAAATGTCTTGCTTCCTCTCTTTTTATTCAGCCACTATGTCAAGCCATTTGTAAAAATTGTACATCATACATATGGAACTCTATGTTTTTCTTTGTCACCAATTTAAATCCAAACTAGTAGTAGTAAGTTACCTTTACTTTGTGTGTAACGTTTTTTCTTTGCGAAATTGTAATATATTTTAACAAATGCAGCAGAAATTATTTAGGTTATTTATACATTTTCAGACTTTATTTGAACTAATGCAGTCAGCATATCGAAAGATTTTCTAAAAAATGTAAACTGATTTATGTTTACAGAAGTAGAATTTAAGATATTTTAAACACAAAGTAAAATTTACACGTTGTGTAAATCATTGGGATTTTTCGTGAAGAAGATCGGACTTCCTTTTGACTATGTGCAGAGTGAGGCAAAATGACTGAGTGAGTGAGAGGCAACAAAGAGAGAGAGGAAGAGGGGACTGACTCCATCCCTTATATGTTTACTCTTAAGACTTCTTGAATATGCTAACAAACTAAGCACAGAAGGGTTTCGTAATTCCAAGGAAGAGCAGATGAGCGTAGGAATGAAGTAAAAATGGTGCGATTCGCTACAGTATTATCGAAAACAAATAGCACCTGCTAACAATATATTTAGAATTTTACGCCAATACAGAATGATCAGTGTTTGAAGTTATTAAAAATGTATGCCTTTTACCTATTAAACTGTTGAAGTGAACTTAATTTCACAATATGAATCTATTTACTAGTTGATTTTATGGTATTTCATGTAGTGGTAATAAAATGTATAAGCAATGGATAAATCCTGACTAGATTTTTCAAAAATCAGTACCATCAAATTTATTCAAACCACTTGAGTTTTTTCCAGTATAATGTTTTTGTTATTTAGTGTAATTAACCATATAGGTTAATCTGTGAATCTGTGTTAAATTTGTACTTATTGTTCAAAAATCAGTACCATCAAATTTATTCAAACCACTTGAGTTTTTTTCCAGTATAATGTTTTTGTTATCCAGTGTAATTAACCGTATAGGTTAATCTGTGAATCTGTATTAAATTTGTACTTATTGTTATGCTTGATTGTTTGTTTAAGCATAAACTTACACAATGGGTAATCAGCTTTGTGTCCACCGTGAGCATTGAAACCAGTTTTTTAATTAAGCACTGTGAGGTTTTAACTAACTATTGAGCCACAGGGGTGAGGGTTTACGATTAATATTCAATTATCTTACTAGGATCTACTATAGTATTATAATTTCAGTTAATAAGGCTAAAGACGTTTATGTGTGTTGGAGGTGAGGGGATGTATATAACTTAACTTTGGAAGCAATGCAATTGCCAAATGATGCTGGAAACTCTTGCTTCCAGTGTCATTTGGCAATTGCACTGTTTTCAAGATATGAGCAAGATTGCAAGAAGCGTTTTTCAAGTGGAGTAGCATTTTGAGGCAACATATCATAGAAGCCTAACAAAAAAGGAGAAGGGATACATGTCCTCACTTTTTCCAGTAAACTTACACACACTCTTACGAACAACTGTATTGAACTGTCTTAACCCTCTCATTAATAGTCAATTTTCAAACAATGATCAACTTACTGCTTACTAACTTTTTGAAACCTTAATCTCTTTATCTTTAGCCAACGAATTCGTTTCATAATCTTGATCTACGTAAGTCATTGTTTTTGGTCAAAAGCCCAATTCAAGTTGGGAAAAAAAATTCAAGTTATGCAACTCTGTTGTGAGCGAGGAGGCAGTGCTTTGTCCACTTTATACGATATAGTTGTTTTGTTTGTTTATGTTAGAGGAAAACCACATTGGGTTGCTTGCTTTGTCTACAGCGGAGAAACGAATCGTAAATTGTAAATCTGTACACTTACTACTGTCTCACAATAGGACATATTAAATGAGTTCCTTTATCTTTTCCTAAGATCTGGCCGAGCGCGTTAAGGCGTGCGCTCGTAATCCGAGGGTCGCGGGTTCGCGCCCGCGTCGCGCTAAACATGCTCGCCCTCCCAGCTGTGGGGGTGTATAATGTTACGGTCAATCCCACTATTCGTTTGTAAAAGAGTAGCCCAAGAGTTGGCGGTGGGTGGTGATGACTAGCTGCCTTCCCTCTAGTCTTACACTGCAAAATTAGGGACGGCTAGCACAGATAGCCCTCGAGTAGCTTTGTGCGAAATTCCAAAACAAACAAACAAACAAACCTAAGATCTGTGAAAACTATTTCATTCTGTTTCATTCTCACAAGGATATCGCATTAAAAATTATAAGTAAATTATGCTTTTAATTAATCTCACATATATAACATACATATTAACTCATTTGTGGAGATAAGAGTGTTTTAATAAGCTCGTTATATGCAATAACATTATAATGATACTTTAAAGTGTACGATACTTTGAGCTAAATTAAGTACATTTTTTAATTCTTTAACCAAATGTTGTCGCTTATATTTTAAAGCATAAAATTACACTTGAAGTTTTGTTAAGAAAAATTATTATAACTGTTTTGTTTACAGTATGTTTAACTTAAAAGTTTCGTTTGGATGTGTATATCTACTATGAGCTTTTAACGGCAAATCGTAACTTTGTAATCTTGCGTAGAAGTTGCAATAGAAAATACTAATCCTGACGAAAAAAACTGGAGGTTGTGCATCGTAAATCATGATCCAACTTTTGACATTTGTGTATTACAAAGAACTGGGCAAAATATCGCATTTGATGGAACTCTCACTATTAATATTATTGAGCATTTCATGAATTTGAAATTTGAAAGTTAGTAAACACCAAGACGATGATCAGTGTGAAAAAATAATCGCTAATATTAAAAATTCAGATGTACATACGAATGATTTGTTTGTTTGTTTTGGAATTTCGCACTACTCGAGGGCTATCTGTGCTAGCCGTCCCTAATTTAGCAGTGTAAGACTAGAGGGAAGGCAGCTAGTCATCACCACCCACCGCCAACTCTTGGGCTACTCTTTTACCAACGAATAGTGGGATTGACCGTCACATTATACACCCCCACGGCTGGGAGGGCGAGCATGTTTAGCGCGACGCGGGCGCGAAACCGCGACCCTCGGATTACGAGTCAAACGCCTTACGCGCTCGGCCATACCAGGCCACATACGTATGAAATACAAGTTATAACCCTTCATAATACTGTAGTTTAACGTTTGATTTAGACCAAAGCAAAAGTCCAAGATTTTATAGACTGATTGCACTATATTTAAGTTATAAGAATATAATGGCCCACGTGTGATGCATACTGTTATCAAATTTCCCGAATGAAAAACTGGAACATTTTTCAATACGAGGCGACACCATAACAACTCTGGCACAGTTTTACCTAAATTACAAAAACGTATCTTTTTTGCCATTTTATCAAATAATTTGTTGTGTATTGCATTTCATTTTAAAACCATGAATCTAGCTTGTTAAACATTAATAAATTACAAAATGCGCCGAAGTTGTTTTGAACTTAATGATGGAAAAATGTTTTTGTTTCAATTTTTTGTTGTTTGTTTGGGTTTGTATGGCTGGAGAGGCGTTTATATCTCAATTCTTGCAGATGCTAAATGACAGGTTAGGTTATAAAATCGCAAGGAAAGAATATTGTATCATGTGACCTAGCTTTGACCGGTATTTTTTTAATTTAGTCAAGTAAAACCCTTTTAAAAGACCAGCAGTGCATTTCAAACAAACATTGAGGTACAAAGCAACTGGGACAGTTTAGTATTTTACACTTTTTGGTAGGGCAAAAATAAGGCTAAAAACTGGGTTAATTCCAGTTTTAATGGAACATCTGGTAAATTTAATCATGCTGCTATTGAAATCGGTTATTCTTTTGTTGATCTTCCCTAGCGTGATTAAAACTAGCCATGACTAATAGTACGTGCTACTACTGTCCCGTATTGCAATTCCTGTTGTAACAAACTATGAATTTTATTACGGATGCCATGATCATTTGTAATAAATTACTCCTTTAGGTTTAAGACCACAAAATCTGACAGTAGGTCTACAGGTACTTGAATTCAAGCTTTACTCCATGCAGCTGTTGGGTTCCATTATAGCAATTATCATAAATAAGTTAATAAAAGTCCATTGGACTTAAAGAGTAGCTTCAGAGATTGATGGAATTGCTAGCAGTTTCTCTTTGTTTCTTTTTGCCATCTTTATTTTGAAAACGGAAATTTGGAGGTGTGGATGGAAGTTTGTGAACTTTTATTTTATGGGTCAGGTAGTGCTGAAAGCTACTCTTATTAAAGTTGTCATTGCCAGTATGATATGGTCTCAGCGATGTAAGAAAAGAAATAGTGAGGGATAGTAGATGTAATTACTGTCGGTATTGCACAGTTTTGTGATGAATGCTTATTTTGATAATTATTTTTTTTTATAAAAGTTATTCAAAGAACTTAATGCTTCTTAATATGCATCGCATTATAACATTGCTCTTATTTCGTTTTTTAGGATCCACTATAATCATGTCAACAACTTCTACTTCCAGTGAATCATGTGTGAGAGAATCCAGTCTAAGAGATGTTAATGAGGAGTCTTTTGTTAATATTGATGTAAGTCAATCATAATCAGTTAAAAGATTAAGAATTGCAGGTAATGACACAATAGTTTGGAAAAATAAGTACACAGCTGTTTACACTTTAATTATTGAATTTCTCAAAAATAATTGAAGTTATAAAATTACTCTAGAGAACTGTTAATTTTTTAAGCTTCCTAATAATTTTGTTCTAAGTCTTAAAATAAAAATTTTTGCTTTACTTTTCTTCAGTATGATTTGAAGCTACCATGTTTTAGAATAGAATGTGATAAAAATTGATAGTTTTTCAAGAGCATTTGATCTTAAGGTGTATTTCCTGGAGAAGGAAGCCCTAATTTTATTAACCTACTGTTGTAAAAGGGCTAACTGTATATTTTTTAGAAAATTGCTGGAATTTTATAAAGCTTTTTCAAACACAGGTTTTTATTTTATAAATAGGTAACAGAAAAATTTGGTGTAAATAGTCTAAAAATTAAAGCTATCAAAATTATCTATTTGGTTTAATTTTAGATCAGTCAAATCATTGAGTTACAGCCAGCTGAGATTTCAACATCAGCTATTCTTCATTATTGTAAGAGGAAAATCTTAATTCCATACTTCAGACTTTTGGCCTTGGTAAGTTTATGTGTATGTGTTATTTGAAGACAAAAACGTTAATTACTAACACAGACATTCCTGTTGTAACATTAAATAAGGTGTGACATCTGTCAACAGAACACCTCTTTTTCTACATGAATTACTTTTACAAGTATTTATAAAAACATCAGTGCACAAAGCACATTAATCATATGTGCACTGGTGGAGGTCAAAGTGTGCATGGCTTGGAGCTTTACAAAATGCCATTCAATATGGTATTATGTATTTGATGTAAGAGTTGTCAGCTATTTATTTTTACCCTAAATAATTGGTTTAGTGGCAGTTTGGGGTAAATGAAGGTAAATATCAAATTCAGGATGTAGAAATATTGGACAAAAAAATGTAATTATGCAGTTCATAAGTTCAAGAAGTTATGCAACATGCAAACTGTTTGATGGACATAAGTGTTTTTATTCTCTTCATGAACACCAATTTGCATTCTGATCTATGGAAGTCTGAATCAGGTTGGTATCATTAATGCACAGACATACAAATACAAATATGTTTGCAACTCTTCTAATTTTTTATGCAACAAACTTATAAATTGTATTGAAAGGTTGCAACATTTCGTATAGATACGTATAGTAACTTCAGAATTATTGTCAATACTAGTTGAATTTGTTGAAATTTGACAGAATATATATTTAGTTGTAGTATTTCATGCAATATACATTCTTATCTAACTTGTACAAAATCATACATTTTGTAACTAAGATAAGATCTTTGTAAAAGCTGTTTTAAAAACCATGTTGATAATGTATGAGCTTGCCTCATTTTCAAAAGTTTCAGTTAGTCATCCCTGTTTATGCTCTTATTAACATCAGAACTCTATAACAGTCCTCTTTCACAGGTTTGAATTAGATACACATTTCTGCAGTTGTTAACAGAATCTCTGAACTCAACAAAACTTTGAATTTTTTAACAAATTTAGAAAATTACACATAAAATCTATTCAAAACTAAAAACAAAACAAAATATAACCACATTCCCATTGCACATTCGTTTTATTTAAAATATAGAAATGTATCATTTTTTATTTGTATAAAACAGTGTAGGAAATGCTCTAAAAAATGGTTTTTAAAAAATGATTTTGATTACAACATTACTTTAAAATTATGACTTTTAGAATTTTGCAGTTGAAAAATGTTTTGTTAAATTTTAACAACTAATGCACAGAAATTAACGTGCATTGGTATAAAATTCACTATTAGTAGGCCTTACACTTATATATGTAATTGTTCTTTGGGTATTTCTTTTTCCTTCTTCTTTATATTCATACGTAATGAATAGACAAAACTCCATTTTTCCAAATGATGTATTTTGCTAGTAGGACATGTTTAAATTCAAGAAAATACATGACATTGTATTTCAAGTGCTGGTCTAAATTTAAGGTCTATACAATTCATATTGGAAACAATCTTTACACAACCTCCTCAAACATTTTCAATATATGCACCTCCAGGAATATAAAATTTTTAACTATTGATCAACTGTACCCAGGATAGAAATATGTTGAGATGTCTGTGAGAAAAAACTGGCTCAGATAATTGCAACCTCAGCTGACATACATCCATTTTCCAAAGTTATATTATTGTTAGACTTTTACAATACAGGGTTGGTACAATAGACTGAGCCTACGTGTGTTTGATTAAGCTATGCAAATGTATTATATATTAACCCTTTTCAGCCTGATATTTCAGATTTTTAATGAGGAAAATGAGAATACTATGTTTTTAAAAAAATTGTTCAATCATCTTAAATCAGCTAAAAATATTGGTAGTGAAGCATTTGTTTTGATGCATCTGTTTTTAACATTTATGATGGAAAACACAATAAAAAAAACTGTCCAAACTGCTCCTCCATAATTTTAATTTTTGTCTACCCTCATTGTTATTCTTTAGGGGGAGTAAAAATAGTTAAGCTTCTTACTTACATAGTTATAAAAAGCTGTGTGTAATTGTTGTTTACTTCCAGTGCATTTGTGAATTTGGTAGAGTCAAAAATTAAAATTCAACTGAATCCTTTTTTGTTTTACAACTTCCATGCTTTGGAAGCAAATAAGGTGATAACTATATCATTTTTTATATTTTGTTTCCCAGGGAGTCTTTTTAATCTCCTGATTCAGATTATTATTATATCTGGTTATTTATGGTTATTATATCACAGGTCTTTCTTGATGGCCAACCTTCAGATTATCTTAATTATATCACTCTTTTGTATTTCTTTTATGTTACTTTAAAACTATAAATCAGTTTTGTTTGTTTTCCTGCATGTTTGTTTATTTTGTTAAAATACGTAGTTTTGGCAGCAGCTTTAATCTGTTACCAAAACTACTTCCTACAGTGGACTTTCTCTAAGCATGAAATTAGTGGTAGGGGGGATTTAGAAACCACTGTACGAATTTCTAAAAGGAGAGTAGTAAGTATGTCGGAAAATTTATGTTTAAAAACATTTAATAAATATGTTTTGTGTTTCATATAGTGTTTTTGTGTGTTATTAATAGTTATAAGTGCACATGCCAGAGGAATTACCTATATACTATAATTAAACATATGTTCAAAACTATTTGGAAACTATATTTTGACTTTTAAAATTTCTTTATATGGTAAAAAGATGGTTTTCTGTGTATTTATTGTAAAAATAGTCTTGTAACCACTTGTTTAAAACACTGTAAACTTGTTCAAATTATTTGGTAAATCATATCACAAGTTGTTGCTCTTTTTTATGTTAAAGATAAGATTGGGAAGAATGATTATCTTGTATTTTTGAAACTTAAATATAAATGTTTCAGCTTGGATGGCGACCACTTTATTGTCCAGCAACTCCGCAAGATTTAAGCATGCGTGTAAAAGTCCTCAACACTGGATATACAATCACAGTAGTTTCATTGATATTAATTGGTCATGTCCTACAGTATGCTGCATGTTTTAGAAGAGATGGTTTTGATTCTTATTCAAAGGTAAGTTGCATGTAGAGATTTTGGAAGTATTTATCTGAACATTATTATTTAGTGTTTAATCAATGCAGGGAACTAGATGCATTAATTTGAATAAAATAGGTTAGTTTTAAAATTTTACCTTTTAACATAACAGAAAATGGTTTGCCATGTGTATATAACATGTAGTTTCAGTTCATAAGTATTTAATGTAGTACATAAACATAATTAAAATGAAGTTCTCAGTTGATTATTTTCCTTGGAGGTAGATATCTAAATTCTTATTTGTATACCTTTACAGGTGAAACGAAGGTTTACAGTGACATATGTATCACCATCTTCATTGTTTCATGATAAATATAGCTTGGAGTCAAACTTGAGTTTCTACAATCGTTTAAATCTTCAGTCAATAAAATCGGAGATACAAGAGTATTGTAATGATGATATTGTCAGTGTTTACCTTTTACCAGCATTTTTACATTTCTTCTCGTACATATATGTCCTTTATCAGATGAGAATACCAGAGAGAGAACAGCTGGAACACCTTTTGGAAAGAGTTAGTGATGATTTCTCCTAATTAAGCATTAATTTCAAATTACCATATTAATGTGTATGTGAAATCATATTGCCTAAAATGTTCTACGTTTGTATTGGATAGTAAAATATTCTTAAAAAAAGTAAAATTACAATTTTTTTCATTTACAGTATATTGAAATTCTTTTTTACTTTGTCAGAACATAGTAAAATAAACTTAATGCACCCATCATGTTTCTTTATTAAATATATTTCTGCTTCCACATGAGTAAATGTATTGATAATGGAAAATTTGTGTATTTTTAGTAAAGAAATGAATGAAGACTTAGTTTGGGGCAAAACAAAACAAGAAAAGAGAGTATAAGGTGTGTGCTTCTACAAATTTTGAAAAAGAATAGTACTAAGGTTAATGGATATATTTATTCACAGGTATTCTTACAAGCCACAGTTACCCGTACTTGGCACACGGCACAGGGAAAACTAATTCGAAGGTTGAGGTATTTGTCCTTTATCTTAGAATATACAAGAACTGATAGACAGTACAATATTTTTTTTTTGCTGTGCAACTTAAGGAATCTTGGTACTTTTGTTTTCTTAAATTTATTTCAAAGTAAACTTAAAGTCATATTTTAAACATTATTTTCATAATAAATAAGTTCTATTATATGCAATTTTATTAATTTCTCTGAGAATATTGGGAGCTTTAGTCTATTAAGAACAAACATTTATAAGTAATTATTATTGTACTGGTCTCAAGAATGCCAGTCATTTTAGAATTACAGGTTTATAGCTAGAACTGAAAGTATGTTATCTTCTACATCTTTCAGTTTATCTATATAAAACTGAATTGCAGTGGATTGTAGGATGTCTCACTTCTTAGAATGACTATATATTTGTGAAATTGAAAATTTATTTTCTAATTTAAAGGGCTGTTATTTTTTGGTAAGAAAATGCATAATGAAATTTTATGAAAGGCTGGTAATATTCTTAAAGGTACAAAACATGTGCATGCACACACACAAATAAATAAATAATATTAAACTGTAAAGTGTATTTTCAAGTATATAGTGTTCTCCATAAAACATTTCAAGTTTGCTGTATTATAAATTGCACATTAAGTAAATATATGATTAAAATATTAATCTCAGATCCAATATTATATTTTTGTACAATTTAAGATACAGTAGATTTTTTACATGTTTTAAGAAAATGTCACAAACTATAATAATTTCTTTTCTGCATTCCATTCAAGAACTTTTCTAGGAATGGGTGTCTTGTGGGCTTTAGTGTCAGTTTCTCCTCAGATTCTTCATCTAAAAGCTGATGTAAAGATTAGTTTCACATGGATGGATCCTCAGTAAGAAGCTGGAACTCTTATGTTTAGAAGCACTTGATTATGAAACTCAATTTCTTTTATAAAAAGTTATTACAGAATAAATTCAGGCAGTCATTTAAATGTATTTTATCAGAAAAATTGTGTGGTTAGTGTGTATAAGTAAGAAACATTGAATCAGTGTATTATAAAATGTTTGTAAAGGCAAATAAGAAGCATATAAAAATACATTAAAAGTACATCTTAGAGTTCTGTCTCATTTTAGATTGTCTCAAATATTTCAAGTGTTTTTTTTACTAACTTCTCTGGTGGTTACAGAGTAGATATTGGTATGTTTATCAGTTTCTGTTTAACATGTATATGTAATATAGTTTACACAGTTTATTGTTTACTGTTTATGTAAAAAAGGCATGGAAATTTTTTGCACGTAACTTAAGCGTACAGTAATTTTCTTCTACAGTTCTCATACTACCCGGAATATATTAATTATCTTGCTGATTTTCACCTTGATGTGGAATGATATTATTTGTGTTGCTATTGCAACAACCTATTCAGTCCATTGTCAGTTGATAATTTCTTACTTAGAAAATATTGGACATGCTGTTCGAGAAAAGAGAATCAGTTTTCTAGAATTTTACAAGGTGAGTGGTTTTGGGCAACAGAGAAAAATAATTTGTACCCTTTGTTTTGTTTATAAATAATTAGGTCAAAACAATTAGGCATCTATATGCAAAAACGGCTCGTTTGGATTGAGAAAATATTTTATGTAGAAGAGCGAACAATGTTTTGACCTTCTTCGGTCATTGTCATGTTCACAAAGAAAGAGGTAACTGACTGGAAGCTGACCACATGTATAATTTTATATATTCAAACATCTAACACCGCCCTCTACATTCCGACACTCAGTTACACAACCCCTTTCTAACATGTGGTCAGCTTCCGGTCATTTACCTCTTTCTTTGTGAGCCTGACGATGACCGAAGAAGGTTGAAACGTTGTTTGCTCTCTTATGTAAAATATTTTCTCAACCCAAATGAGCCGTTTTTGCATATATATTTCTCTACAAGTGGGTTTTCTTGATATCACTGATTATTATTCAGTTAGGCATCTATGATTAACAGGTTTAGATTTTGACTTTATTGTTCTATTATTATAACTATTTCATACTTAAGGGCATTTCTTTAAGCATTGTGGTATCATTGTTTTATATTGAACTGCATCAGCTACTCATATGTATTGCAAATCTAATAATATTTTTCAATAGGAAGTAATGGAAACAAGAAAATTTATCAGTTACTTGAATGAAGATCAAGCTTTTGGGGTGTCCCTTGTAATACTAAATTATGGTTGTAAAACCACTACAGGTAACTTTTATATTGCTGTGTATTCATACATCTGCTTTAGAATTAATATGTGAGTTATCAAAACATTACAGGTAATGTTATTATAACACTTTACTGACACATCTTTGGGTTAAAATGAATATGAGAGTAATCAAACCACTACATGTAATTTTCATATTGCTGAGTGTGCACACATCTTTGTGTTAGGATTAATATGCAAGAAGAGTAGTTATCAAAACATCACAAATAATGTTATTATCACACTTTATTGACACGTTTCTGGATTAGGATTAATTAGAGAACAGAGTAGTTTTCAAAACATAATCAACAATTGTTGTGTCGTATGTTGTGTATTCTTACATCTTTGTATGAAAACGATAATTTTTGACAAGGTACTTTATTTCTGCTCACAAATGTAGTTATTCTTGTTCAGTGCTGTCCTTTATTTGAAATATTTTTTTGTTATTGTTGCACAAACCTTTCAATTCTCCATATTCCTAGGTTCATGTTGATTAACTGAACATAGTATGCAAATTATTATGGCACAAACGTCTTCTAAGATACTTGCCCCACTCATATAATTTCTTCTATGCCATTCTACCTAAATATCACTTCTCATTTAGCAGTGCTTGTGTTTGAACGTTTTTTTTAGTGCTCTCTTCAAATTTTTAGATTTTTATCAATTTTTTTTCATGTTTTCTATGTATTTTATTTAGTTTTAAATTGAAAATTATTTATTCAGTCTTGGTATTATTTAATTTTCTACCCAGTTACACAAATTAGTCACTTTTTTCTTTTCCTTTTTTTTATTAGCAACATAGTTGATTTTTATTTCTATTATAAATTCAAAAGTGCAGGTTACCATGTTTGAGTTTGTAATTTCTACCAGCACAATTATTCAGGCTTCAGGTGTGGGGAACTTGATTTTGGAGTATCTGCAATTATTCGATGAGAGATGATTGTTATTTTAGCCAACCTTCTTCCTGATATTGCCAGACTTCACCCTGAACAAGTGGAATCTGTTTTCAGCAAAAGAAATTTGACAGCATTTTTCCTTCATCTGAATTTCCATGTCTTCCTAAGTTCCTACTTATAGGTTCTGTTAGGCCTAATATTACTTTTTAGGCAATGATTTCTTAGGTATATTCTGTTTTATCCCTTTTCATGATTCCCTATAATCCTTTACCTTCCTTGTTATGTGATACTTCTATCTCTCAGTATTTTGTATTTCCATCATCTCCTTATATTTGAAATTCATGCTTAGGATTTTGTGTCAGTTATGTGAAGGCACTTGTACACTTTGCTTACTGTGAGCTTTGGATCAATTTACTTTAGCTCTTTTTATGTACCTTCTGAATTAGTTGACCTATGCAGCATGTAACCCTTCCAGATTGGGATATTAATGTGGTGCTTCAACTGTGTCACTGTACCACAGTTTGAACTTGTGTCTTTTTGTTTTGTATTTCAGTTATCTCTTACAATGTATTTTTTCCTTCTTTTGGCATGTGGGCATTGTTGCCAGATTTGTTTACCATCAGAATTTTGCATAGTCTGTGCCATTTCTCTTATCTTTTCTTTGCCCTGATTACTTCTTTTTTTCTCAAAACTTCCAGTGGCTTGGAAGAGTAATTTTTTCTTCTTGTTGATTTTTCCTTGTTGCATTTTTTTCCACCTCTCTTCCAGATCAAATCCAGGTGGACTTTGATGTGCTCTTTGGTATTGTATCACCCACATGGCTTCCTTCTGTCATGACCTTTCCTGCCTTTTTATCCTTTGCCAACTCTTCTCTGTTTATGATCTCTTTTCTTCCACCTGTACCAGTTGAGTTTCACTTTTAGTTTATTTTGACTTATTCTTCCTTATCTTCCTTTTAATGTCAGTTATTCCAGGTGTATACCAATCAGATTAGACACTTTTTTTTTGTCTGACATCTCCTCTGCATCATCCTTTGGAGGAAATTTTTTGACTGGGCATTTGGACCATTTTGCGTATTCTCATCCCTTACTATTTGTTACTTGTTACTGCTTCTTCCTTGTTGAGTTATCTTCAGCAACTTGTAGCCATTCTTCAGACTTTGGTGCAACTATAACTGGGTAGGTTTTTTCTTTCATTATTTTTCAGGGATCTGACCTATCTTTCAGTTTGGATTCTTCTCTGTAGTGAGTGTTGCTTCACCTGTTGTACTTGAGTAACTTAGAATTGTACACAAATCTGCACTCTGAGACCATGTTGACTTCACTTTCTATAGCCACTAAATACACACTGTTCTTTACTACTACATCTGATAGAGGTGGGGTGTTTCACAAGATCATATTTAAGTTATTTATTGTGATATATTTGCTTCATAAATTGTCAGTGTCTTGGACTGTATTAGCCCATGGACTTCAAGGGCAAAGCAGCAGAAGGGGATTGCTTCCTTTCTCTCTGGTGTGAATGTTTCTCGAGACTATATATCATCTCCTGACCCCCCCTCTCATCCCTTCCCAATTTTTTTTCTGGTGAAGTAAGAGAGTCATTACCGCTATAAAATATCAAGTTGAGAGTGAGAAGATGGTGTTATGCTATTGTAGTTGACAGACATCCTTCAAAAAGATGCTCCATCTCTGTGTGGTGTTATCTGAAGGAATGATGTAATTTTAAAGTGAACCACCACAATGGGTGGGATACATCATACTCTCCCTGCATGGATGTTGGTTCCTGGCTGTTGAGTTCTGGATTTAGAGCAGAATGAAACACACTACCGCCAATGCTCATGTTGTAAAGTTTGCAATTCCTTTTCCTACCCTTGTATGGTTCTCAGTTCGTGGCAGTTGAGAGTTGGATTTAGAGCTGAACCAATAATATCATGTTCTTGTACATGTAGTGCAAATGGGATCCCTTATATCACCCCTACAATGATGTCCATTTTCAGCATTTGAGTTTAGGATTTAGAGCTAAACTAGTCAACATAATGTACTTATATGTGGCCCCTTGAAGTAGATTCCTGTACATGATAAGGAGACCTCTCAGAGAAGGTTGTGTACTTTCAGCTTATCTCCTTGGGAATCTGGATATCCACCCAGGTGTTTGCCATTTTATGTTGAATCATGGAGGGGAATAGTGGATCCTGGTGGATGAGGGGTGTCTGGAGCATTATAACACACTACTTTGGCTTGTATTTCTGTAAACAAGTGGACTCAAAATGAATACCCAGGGTCTTGTGTTAGGGTCAACAGACTATTAGCATTGAACATTCTCAGTAGGTGTTGTGGACATTGTGTCTGATGCTGGTATTTGGGTACAGTGCTCACAAAACCCTGGTATTGCTGCAGTGTCCTTGTTTGGAATTGTAGTGCATTCATTGTAGGACTGCACTGTGGGTGGTGGTCAGTGGGCACTGCATCTTTATTCATTATGGATTCTCCAATCATTGAAAAAAAGCAATTGTGAAAAATTAACTGGAAAACGACCATGCATGGGTGACTGTGTTGCACTGTCTCTATCACATTCTGATTCCATACATCAATTTCTCATTCTTCATTTGTTATCTAAGAAATCCTTTGGGTAGATATCCCTCTTTTTCATTTGAAAGGGACTAGAGGGGCTTGCTGGCTTACCTAAGTCAGTCAGAAAAGTGTGCTGTGATGTCATTTTGGTGGATTCATCTACATCACAACACACCAAACTCTGACTGAATTCAAAGGCCATTGGCCATATACCCATTGAGGCTATTCTCCTTGCTACTCTGAATTCCTCAAGAAGAGCTATTGTTGAGAGGGATTTAAAGGACATTCTCGAGCAAGAGGTCCTTGCTGGTTTCTCCAGCCAGTGTGTTTCTGCAATGTGCTATATCTTCATGCATGAGGACAGAATTTTGCTGACTACAGATATTCTCATTCTGACATTTACATTGCTTTATCCACCTGTTACTATCAAGGTAGGTTACATGAACTTTAAGGTACGACCATATATTTGCAACTCTCTTTGTTTCCAGTGGTTCAGTCATTTAAAGGCATCATGTTGCAATTATTGTGCTTGTTATGGTGTCAAAGATCATGATGCCTACGACTGCAAACTAGAATCTTGCTGTGCTAATTGTAGTAGTTCTTACTCATTTTTCTGTTTTTGTTACCCTTTTGTTGTTGCTGATTCAAACTTGCTCTTCATCAGTCTGGTTGTACATCAGTCAGACCTGATGATGCTTACTATGAGATGCTGTACCATCTCTCTTCTTTATTCTTCTGACTATTTTTAACCAAATTTGACAGAAGAACATTTATTCCAATGTTTTGTGCCAGGCTATTTTACTTTATCTGAGCCTCAAAAGAATCCTGATACTCCTTTTAACTATCGTCCAATTTCTTTTACTAACTGTCTTTGTAGGTTCTTGGAAAGGATGTTTAATGCTTGTCTTATTTGATTGCTCAAATCAAACAACCTCCTCTCCCCTACCTAGTATGAGTTCCAATAACATCACTCTACCATGGACCAGCTGGTTCAACTTGAAACTTCCATCAGGGAAGCCTCTTTCAAGTGACAGCATGATTCCATATAGTTTGATCTTGAGAAGGCTTGCAACATTATTTTGAGGTATGGCATTTTGAGACCTGACCTCCACTCGTATGGGTTGCATCACCATTTACCCAATTTTATCCAAGACTTTTTAATGTATTAGAGATTGAAAGTCTTTGTGGATTTGACAATTCCCTGTTCTTTTCCACAAGAATTTGACGTCCCTTAGGGCTTTGTCCTGAGTATCATTTTTTGGGGGTAAAGATTAATGTTATTACTTCACAACTTCCTTCCTTCTACTGTTGCAAACAGGCTCTGTGTCAATGACTTATCATATCTGTATTGGTTGTCAAGCATGAGATATATTGAGTTGCAGCTTCAGACTGCCCCTCATTAACTTGTTTAAGGGGAATACTGCAAACAATTTTACCTTTTATTTCTCTAAAACTGTTTGCATGCATTTTTTTCTGCCAGTGGGGTTTTCACCTCAATCCTGATCTCTGTTTTGGTAATGTTGGTCTTCCCAGGGTCCCTGAGGCAAATTTCTTTGGGTTTATCCCTGACCATAAGCTGACCTTCATTCCTCACATCAAGCACCTGTTTGTCAATGCACAAAGGCACTGAACGTCCTCCATATCTTCTCTTTTACCTCTTGAGGAGCAGGTTGATGTTCTGTGCTCAAGATTTATTGTGTCCTCAATCAATCTAAACTGAAGTATGGGTCTCTAATCTATGGTTCTGCTAGAACAAAAATTTGAAAACTGTTCATCAGCTTTCCACACTTTTTCAGTTCAGAGTTTGTACGCTGAGTACCATGAACCTCCACTTCATTTCTGCTGCTTGCAACTTTCTTTACAGTGTGCTTCAAAACTGTGATCCTTACCACATCATCCCACCCAGGATTGTGTCTTCCTTCTTCATTGGACAATGTGCTTTTGGCATATATGGCCTGCCATTTTTTGCTTTTCGTCTTCCAGTAACATCTGGCTGAATTTGGTTTGTCCTGTCCTTGGATAATGTTGCTGCCCCTACTGGTCAGGCCATCTGTTATGTAGATGTCGAGTAAATGTTTTGTAAACGACAACATGACTTGTTGTGTTTGGATTTTCATATCTATTATTTATATTTCCATATTTATATTACTGTTTCAAAATTTAAACCAATAAAATATGTTGTTATTCATTTAAAATAACATTTAGAAATTTCTAGAATTAGGTAGATCAATCAATTGACAATAAATGGAATGTTGGCAGCCTAGTGTCTAGACGACAAGTCTCGTGCAAAAACAGACATGCGCAGATTACTCTGGAACTCTGTGAAAGTTATGCGATGGTTCAAGAGATGTAGGTCTACTAATATATAAACAGACGGCGACGCGAGGGAAAACGGAAGAGTCAGTCATTCGTTTGAGAAATTTTCACCGTTTGCTGTGTGTTTATTCAACTTGGATTTGTGACTGGAGCTAGATCTACGAAAGCTGTGATTTTGTTTTGTCAATCTTTGCGATTCATTCGAATTACTGGTTATACTGAAAGTCAACACATACAGGACTGTTTAGGGGAGACCGGAGCAGAAAACGACAGGTTGAGACATTCATCGAAGACACCGTGAAAAGAGCTTCGTCATTCTCTATTCAAACTTTGAAATTTCTTCGTGGGACCAAATTCACACCCTAGACTGGAATTTTGGATTTCTAATCTGGACTTTCATTCTAGATCATATTATTAGATACAGGCCAGTACCATTTTGTATTGTAATTAATTTTGAAGGTTTAAACTGAATATCTGTCATTGTTATTGTGTAATTTATGTTATATCTGTTACATATATAATAGTTTATTGTAATAAATTATACAAGCTGTTATCTGTGTCTTTCTGTTGCATTCAGTCTACATACATAAAAAACGTAACACCATCCCACCATGGCTTATGAACTGCACTTGTGAACTTTCTTTGGGCCATCTGCAGAAGGTGGATACTCTTGATCGGAAGTAGTCTTCTAGTTGCTGAACATCTTTCAAACCATTTATCTATTCCCATTTATATAGATGGTTTGAAATCAGGTGACTTTGTGGTCTCTGACATGGTTTCTTGGTTCAGTGATTGCTCCCAGGATCCACTCTACATTTTCTGTTTTCACTGCCAAGTTTTATGCCATTTTTTTTACTGCTGATCATGTATATGCTTAGCAGTACACCAACTGTACTATTTTACTTACTCTTTTTAGCTTTCTAATGCTCCTGTAATTGCTTTGTTAGTTCTCATCCTATTTTTATCAATGTTTTGCCAGGTAGTTAAGGCACTTAACTCATGATCAGAGGGTCACAGGTTTTAATCCCCATCACATCAAACATGCTTGCCCTTTCAGCTGTGGTGGCATTATAATGTGATAATCAATCTCCCTATGCTTTGGTAAAAGAGTTGACCAAGAGTTGGTGGTGGATGGTAATGACTAGCTGTTTTCTCTCTAGTCTTTGAGATGGTTAGCACAGATAGCCCTCATGTACCTTTTCACAAAATTAAAAACAAACTTTTCGATACTTAAAACTTACTCTCCCATTTTTCTTTATAATCCATTCCTTACAGTTTTTTTGGAAGCCAGGTTATGCCAGAATTTTGTTGGAGTGATCTTGCTGACATCACAGCTAAGTCTGTCTGTTCTATTTCCATGTCTGTTCCTTACATAGACTGTGGCCTGTATTCAAGCTCAGCTCTATACCAGTTGGCAATCAACTTGAAGTGAGCAAAGTGATAACAAGCTTTTAAGGAGAAAGCCTTCTGTTAAGTTTTGGCTATGCATTGGCCACAGTTTTTAAACTATTCTTTTATCTCAGACTGATGCATCACTATGTGGCTTTTGTGACACTCAAGTCTCAATAGCCCACATTTTACTGTTGTGCTGTCATTATGACTCTGAACAATGGTAATACTTTAAACATTTTTTTTTATGGGTTTGTCCCTGATGCTAAACCGTGTTATTGATAATGGTGACACTATTCACCTTTCTTGCATTTTTACATTTTTAGTAGTCATTGGCCTTTTAAATTCTTTTGAAGTTTTTATCTGCATTTTGAACTTTCTTTAGTTTCAACCTTGATTTATTTTACATTTTATAACAAATTTACTTTTATGTTGTATTTTTACCAGTTGTCTAGTGCAGACATCCTATTTGTTTTGTACCAGTAAATGCCAACCAATTAACCACAGATGTGATGTATTGGCAAATGTACAGTTTATCCATTTGATTGTGGTCTCTCACTGTACTTGTGCATGGAAGATAGTTCCCAGCAGTTGAGTTTTAGATTTAAAGCTGAACCAATCATCACAAGTTTTCACATGTGAGTTCAAGAGGTGCCTTGGGTGTACGTATTGGTTGCTCCACTTTTTCTTTTTATACTAGCCTTTGATGTCTTTTTTTATACAGTAGATGTTATTATGTTGGAGGTGGTCTGGTGTGTTGGATTTGAGTGGAATTTATTTATATTATGCTGTGCTCACATGTGCTCTGTTCCCTGGTTGATGGTGGCATTTTCCCCTCTAGTCAGCTGAACTTGAGGTGAAGATGATATGATCCTCAGTCTTCTTTCCTGACCCAGCATGGATGCTAGTTCCTTTAGAGGAGTTTTTGTTGTAGTTGACTTGCTGTGTAGGGTCTGTTGCATCATAACATTTGTGACTGGAGCTAGATCTATGAAAGCTGTGATTTTGTTTTGTCAATCTTTGCGATTCATTCGAATTACTGGTTATACTGAAAGTCAACACGTACATTGGGGACATTTTGTTCTTACCAACATTTTGTTCATCAGGAAGATTAAAATTATAAATTTGGTTAGGATAACTGTTTTACCATTTTATTTTCCACTGAATGCAGTCTTCAGAATTTTCTGCATAGATCTGTTGCACCTTTTCTACATCTGGGTGAAGAGTATGCCTGGTGCAGAAATAGTGCTCTCTCCCATATATAATCTTCTTATTACAGAGCTTACTCATGAGGTTGTCTTTTGGACACCTTTAAAGGATGCTTCTACTTTTTGCTTGCACTAGTCCCTTCACCAATTCAGTATGGGATTTTAGATCTATATATATATTGGTGGAAGTCGTGTATTTTGGCAGAAGATATAGTTTCTCTGTGCTGAAAATATATTTCTGATAGGTAGGTACTTATGCTAACACTTTCCACCCCACTGTCTAATCTTGTTTCAGTTTCTGCATAAGCTCAAAGTGATAGGTAGAATAGAGAAATTCATGAGTTGTGTGTGTTTGTATGGGACGTGTCTATTAGGGGTGTAGGTTTGTCACATAATAATTGGCACATGAGTTTTAGTTAAACCATATGAAGCGAAGAGTATATGGGAGTGAAGGGTTTGTAGAATGTGAAAAATACTTTGCAAATACAGGGCAGCTCTGGACAAGAATAGCTATGTTTGTGAGAGAAATAAGTACGTGTTAAAAATATATTTTCAGTGAAGGAAAATTATAACTTTCAAACCATTACAGGCTTATATATGTATTAGAAGTAATGTGAGAAAACAACAGTTGTGTGAAACTACTGCAGCTAACATCAATATCACACTTATGTATGTGTGTAAAAACTTACTCGACAGAAGTAAAATTACCCACCATCATCAGAAAACTTAATACACAACGTTTTCATCTGGCTTAATTTTTTTGTTTAAATACTGAAATGTGTGTGAAATATGTTTAACAACTATTAGTAATATGTATTGTAACATGTATGAGTATATCTTTGTGATTGTTAAATATAATTTGAAAAAATTTATGAAAAAAAATATTTAAAATAGTGTTACGAGGATGCACTATTGATTATTGATAAGCTAAAAGTAACTATGAAATACGATACTTTTTTCAGCAATTTACGGGTTTCTGAGGGGTACCAGCAGTTCCACTAATGATGTTTTCATTTTTTCATCGGTTTCTGTTTCTGTGTTTTTGTGGATCATTCTAGTGACCTTTCCAATTATACAGGTAAGTTGGTTTATCTTAAGTGTTGATGGTTGATTAATGACAAAATAACTGATAATATATATTCTATTTACTATTAAATAATCGGACTATAACCATGTCTTACAGACTTTATTCACTGAGTAATCAAATGAAGATATTACAAAATATATTAGTCTGCTTTACTATGTCCCTTAAATATTTAAAATAGAAATCTGGTGACAACATTTATTTGTAAATTCAGCAAAATAGGTCATATTTTTATTACTTTCTTTGAATAATGGCACTGTTTGTCACATTTGATATCACTGTATTTAAAAGCATCATCTTTGTTTGAACAGCTAAAAACCTGAAAAATAGTTTGTTTATTCTCTCCAACAAATTTCTCTCTGTATATTTTGTTCATACTAATGTATCAAATAAATACTAAGATAAATGTCAAAGAATGGATTAAAAAAAAAAAAAAGGAAAATTAAGACTTTAGCTTTTATTCTTCTCCAAGAAAAGTGGGTAAATTTTTGCATTAACATAATATTTATAGATATCTTTGCTGTGTGTAACCTCATGTTATATAAATAGAAAAAAATTTAGATTATTTTGGCAAGTTTAGTTAATTTTTGTCATGTGTTACAGGCAGCCCGTTTAACGAGTTCTTGTTGGGCACTTAAAAAACTTGGACATGAG
Organism: Carcinoscorpius rotundicauda; assembly: GCA_011833715.1. Taxonomy (NCBI): domain Eukaryota; kingdom Metazoa; phylum Arthropoda; class Merostomata; order Xiphosura; family Limulidae; genus Carcinoscorpius; species Carcinoscorpius rotundicauda. The sequence continues at coordinate 60,278,292 of CM022395.1, forward strand.
ATATGGATTCGTCCATTTGGATACCAAGACACAATTCAGAGTGATTTAGATTCAGTTCTTCTGTTTACTACTTCGTTAAAATTGCAGGTATGAATATTAAGTTTGAAAATATTATTCAAGATGCTTTATGGTAGAAGTTATTACATAATGTTATAAGAGTTCTTTTTTAATGTTTCAAACTAAACAAATATAGAAGGAAAAACAAAATCATTTTTTAATATTTAGAAAATTCCCAGCAATAAAGTGAAAAATTAAAAACATAATAAATGTTTAAGGAAACTAATAATTTACAATTGGGTGATATAAATTAATTAAAAGTGTGTTGCTAGAAATAACCACAAAAAGAAAAACAGTTGTGAGAGAAAAAAAAAAGATATTTTTACTGAAAATAAATGTATTGAACAAGGATCATAGTTTTTAACCTGTAGAAACATTTTTTTCTGAAATAGGGAAATACAGAAAAGTTTCATAATGATGCACTATACTGATATGAAATAGGTTATTTACACAAAGTATGCTTTTTCTGCTTCTTTGCTGCTGAAAAAGGTGTTTGGATTTACTAAATTCATTTATATTGTCTGATTTAAGTTTCGTGTCTTTATGTATTACCAAATTGTGATATGTTTATTGTTATTGGTGCTTATTTTATTATTGGCCAGAAATGTAATATATAAATAATGGTTGTTAGAACTTGCTTTAACTGTAGTATCTTTTTAGCTTCAATATGTAAAATATTTTTGAATGGGTAATTGAGTTGATACCTCACTGAGTTTTAAACATTGAATTAAAGAAATAGGAATGCTAAGAAATTGATTAAAACATTGTAATAAATCCTATTCAGGCTTGTAGGCTACATTTTTTGATAATGAGTGCATAAGTATGTGCAGAATGTTGTGCATTTTGGCAAAATGAAAACAACAGACAAATATTTTGAGAGTTTAAAGTAAATATTTGGAAAGTAATTGAGGAAAATACAAATATAAAAGGGAAATTTTATGCAGAAAGACAGGAACTTGAGATTTGAAAGCTACTTTTTTATTTATCTTTATAACATAGTTAGTGATAGGTTTATAGTGGAATTGGTAAATAATACAGAATTTATAAAATTCAAACTAAACTTTTCTTTTTGTTATTTATGTTTTGACCTTCATATCTTAATATATAGTGTTATTTATGTATATGTTTAGAACATTTTCTTTGTTTATTTTACAGGCAAAACTTTTTAGAACACCTGTTTATGGATCTTCTCTCATTCTAGGTCTGTCAATTTTGGTTTTTGGATATTTACTGTTAGCCCAGCTAAACATAATTTATTAGAGGAACATTTTTGAAATCTAAATTTGTGACAATATCACTCACAAAATCATAAACTTCGTCATGAAGAACTAGAAACAAATTACTCTGTTTGTATTTCAAAAAGTTTGCATTAATATTGATGGAAGTAAAGCACAAACAATTAACTTTAGAATAGCTTTACTTAGCTGTGCTGCTTACTGCAAGATTTAAAAAAAGTGTAATTTCAAAGGTATTAAGAGCTCAAACTACACAGATGGACACATGCAAAGTAGCTTACTTGACATTTGACTTCACTAACAATAAGTATGAAATGTTGATATTTGAAATGAAATAATCCTGTGGTTTAAATGTAATCTTTTTCACTTTTATAAAATGTTACATATATTTATAGATACTAATATATAATTATAATAAGGTTGCTTAGAGACTAAAACTTTAAAAAAATTATGGATGAATGTCTGATTCCAAATATGTCATATAGAAATAAATTTTGTTTTGCATCATCTTTTAACTTTTTTCATGTAGTGTCTGACCAAACACTTATTAATTATGTGTACTTGCTGTATTGTCTTAGAAGATGCTATTCTTACGTAGTTGGGTTTCAAATAATGTTCTTTGATCAAAAGTTTGAAGAGACAAGTTTTTGATTGTTTGGTGTAACAAAAATTTCATTGCCAAATTCCTTAAGATAATACCTTAATACCTTTCCACTAGTCAAAGCTTTTTATTAAACACATGGCAAATATATAATTTGTAATGGAGAAACATATTTGTACACATTTATTTATTTTTTGTTAACTATTTGTTTATAATATTGTTTTTTGTGTTCACTAGTATTGATACTAAAAAAAAGTTGTAAGTTATACTGAAGTAGAAAATAAAAGATTTTGATTTTCATAACCAGACAATAATTATTATTTTTTAAACTTTTCACTGAATTTGTTGTTTATTTATGTAGTCTTTCTTGATCTTTCTGTTGTTCCATAGTTTCCATTAAAGTTTCAATAATGCTTCAGTATATCATCTTGTAGTTCAATATGGATTTTATGTTACTTTTTCCTCAAATTACCCTAACTCTGGCACCTTTTAAACACATTAAGCACATGGAAATTGTATAATTTTTAAGATGGGAGTTTTCATCCTGAGAATGATTTTTAAGAGTTATTTGCTTACGGGTATATAGTATGTTTTAGACTGAGTACTGTCACTTGTTTTATAAAATATACAGAAAGTTCTACACATTAAAGCCACACCCATTATGCAGGAGACAATTTTTTTTCTATTAAAATAAAAATTGCCCAAAATTTTGTTAAATACAATATTATGTTACAACTAAAACGATACTCATAATAGGCTATTAATTCAGGTGTATTTCTATATAATGTAGTGGAGACTAGAGAATAAAAAGTATTTAGGTTTTTGACAGATAATCATTGCTGTAGCTATGTTGTTGGTTGTGATTATGCCATTGTTTAATTGTGTTTGGTAGGTTTTTGTTACTAACTGAAAGGATGGGTACGAGGCTAAAGAAAATGCTGGTGTTTGAGTATTTTAGAAAATATTCTGAGATACTTTCTTGCAATCATCTCTCTTTTTTTGTTTGTTTTGTTTTGAATTATGCACAAAGCCATGAGAGCTATCTGTGTCAGCTGGCTCTAATTTAGTAGTTTATAACAAGAGAGAGGAAAGGCAGCTAGTCATCAACACCCACTGCCAATTCTTGGGCTACTCTTTTTTCTGATGAATAGTGGGATTGACCATCACATTATAACTCCCTCATGGCTGAAAGTACGAGCATGTTTGGCATGATGGGGATTCAAATCCACAACCCTCAGATTATTTGTCAAGGTCTTTTTAGGGGGGTTTCTGATTCCTCCCCAATTAGCAGGTGCTGAAGAAATGGATGGGGGCATTCTGAATGTTTTTAAATTGTTGAAACACATCATTAGCTTTTATTTGCAAGTGCACTTCAAAGTTTCTACTTTACTGTAAAAGGGGGAATATATTTAATGGTAAAAACAGTTTGATGCACAAAGGCCTGTGTTTAAGATCAAGGGAAAAGAACATACAAACATAATTTAGTATTACCAAGTGAAAACTCAAATTAAGTAAATATTTATTGTTGTGAGGTTTTTAAACTATTAAATTAATATCTTACAACCAAAGTAATAATGATGGCTAAAAATATTCAGAGTCCCAGCACCTATTGTTTATAAATTATGAAAGGAAACTTTTTCAAATCATACTGTTACAACATGTACATTTTTAATCTAGACCTTTCTAGTAATTTGTTATTGCTTAACCAGAATGAAGATTGATCTAATGTCATGATTGTGGCTTTAATGACTTTGAACTTTGTATCCAAAGTTAAAGGAACAATTTGGACTATATATAAAAAGCACATTAGGCTAGATTGATTTATTTATTTGTTAATTAACTAATGAATAATTAGTTTGTTTGCTATTACCAGCCTGTTAATCAGCTTAGTGCTGTGAATATAAACAAAGAGAGCTTGCAAACTCTCTTTGTTAACCTGAAGATGACCTAAGAAGATCGAAATGTTGTTCTCTATATTATTTTAATAAAATTTTAATACCCACACCTTGCCCAGCATGGCCAGGTGGGTTAAGGCATTTTGACTCATAATCTGAGAGTCGTGGGTTTGAATCTGGTCATACAAAATGTGCTTACTCTTTCAGCCATGGGGGCATTATAATGTGACAGTCAATCTCACTACTTATTAATAAAAGAGTACTTCAAGAGTTGGTGGTGGATGGTAACGTCTAGCTGCCTTCCCTCTAGTCTTACACTGCTAAATTAGGGACAGATAGCCCTCAAGTAACTGTGCATGAATTAAAAAAAAACAACAACAAACAATATTCATACCAGCCATCTTGAGATGCAAATTGCCTCACTGATTGCTTGGACTACAACATAGGGCCCATTTCCTTAATTTACTTAAACTTGGAGATAATCCTCTCTTTTAGCATGGATTTTGCAGCAATACTATGTTATGATGAAATCCGGTCTTTTCAGCATTTTCATAAATCATTTGTACTAGTATCTCTTGCTTCTTTATGTAGCACTCTTTCTTAACTCAACAGCTCAAGTGGAAGATTTTTATTCCATATTCTCTCATATTTATCAAATTAAGTGTTTATTGATTTACAAGTATTTGTTCTATTTATCTACCATTCCATCAGAAGAGGGAAGAAGAGCTGTTGGCTTGGTGTTATTTTTAAGATTGAACATACCTTTTCCAAATGAGACTGATTCAAGTTCCATTGCTGATTAAATAAAGTTCCATAGGCACCCAAAACCTTGAAATAGGTTTATTTACAAGCTTTCTTGTGAGAGATTTTGCATTATGGTTATTAATAGCTTAAGGTTTTGGTAATTTAGTGAAATTGTACATCACTACTAAAAGATGTTTATTCGTACTGTTACTCTGTGGCAGAAGACTAGCACAAAGACAGCAACTCTCACTTGGCGCTCCAATACAATACTGCTGTACTTGTCAATGTTATTTCCAATGTAGACCTTTCACTTACAACACAGATCACATAATTTACACCGACCTCCTACAGATTTCCAGCATCTAACACAATAGCAGAAATCTCTTATCTTGTGTCCAGCAGCAAAATTAAGGTTCTGTGGGCTCAAAATTATCAATAGGCTCCCATTAAAACCATGGAGCCCTTATCTAATTATACCATTGCCTGTGTCTTATTAATACATAAGTGCCTATTTGTTTGAAGGTTGTAGAAGTGATTAGTGTACTTCTGATTATAGTAACCATAGAAGTACCAACTGAAATTGTATTTTCTGTACACATCATCCAGTTTTCTGCATAGCAGTCCTAGTAAGCATAAAGAATCCCACTGTGCCCAGTGAATTTTTTTGTCTTTAAGATGTATTGAACCATTGTTTTCTATGAGGGTTATTCTTCACAGCTCTTGAACCACTAAATAATCAGTTTAATCTTTGTATCTTTTTACTGTTATTGTACCTAATGAAGATGAGTTGTTTGATATAGCTTACTTTGAAGTATTTTAGTGATTCTTTGAGATGGAGATGTCAGTGTTTTCTAAATATGGTGATGATTTGTTGTCACCAACATGAACATTTATTAGTGTGCTGAAGAAATAAAAATATCTTCAGTAATGTGAATGCAATATGAAAGTACAGTGTTTCACGGTGTTCTGTATTTGGACTCAGGTTTGTATATATAAATTACTTATGTAATCTAAATTTAAATCCAAAATTATATTTGTTTATGGTACAACATTTCACATTAGTTAATATAGAAGAACTAAAAGTTCAAATTGACAAGGGCTTGCCAATAGTAGAAAATTGAATTTTTAAAATGTATATTCATAATAATGGGTATAATAAATAATAATTCAAAATGTTTGCTTGTTGAAAATGTGGTTATTATTATAATTAGACTTACAAATTTATAAAAAAAAGTAAGCTGAAAACAACATATTAAGGATTTGAAGAAAATGTTAAGATATATGTTAAATTAACTCTTATCATTTGAGAAAACTGTTTATTGGTTATTAAACAGAAAGTTATGTAATGTACTATGCACATTACAGTTATCAAATTCTGATTTTTAGCATCATACTTCAGATTTGCTACAGGAACACTGAGGGCTGTAAAGGTATTAGGCATTCAAAGGTTATGTATTTTTTACTTATCATTGATTCAGTCAGTAATTCAGTATGGAAGTTAGATATGGGAAGGAACGTAGCCATTTACACTAAAGCCAATCATTTCATTAGAGAATAATAAACTATTAGCAAAACTTAAAGGATAATAAGGTTTGTTTAAACTTCTGTTTTTTAAGTTATTTTTTTATACCAAGTTTAGCATGGATGTCATAGATGATTACACTAATTCCATCTAGGGTTTACAAGTTTATACATCAATAATTTATTGTGAAAGACCTTTATGAGTATCAACCCAAATTCTGCAAAGAAAAAGGGTAGTTTTGGTTAATTAGGAAAAGTGTTTACTGTTTAAATAATGCTAGACTATGGATATGTTTACCTGTAAAAGGTGTGAAAATTTTTAAAAACTAATTAAGTGATACTGAAGTTTTCAGAGCTGTCACACTGACTTTGATCAGCCAAACTCAGACTGAGATGTCAAAGATCATGACATTGCTATAACAATTGGTCATTTAACTGTGGCACAGATCCAAGGCCACAGGAGAAGACACCTGGAAGCCTGGCACCAAACAACCTTACCTTTACCACGGAGCATGTCACCTGGCTCCTTCAGCAATAAACTCCCCTACTCCTCACAGGTGAGAGCAGGTTCTGTGTATTTTCAAGTGACTGATGTGAGCACCTGGACTTCAAGAAGAATGGTATTTGGCATGCAGGGTTGTACAGAACTCTATCTGGTGGATGGAGGATCCTTGAAAACAAGATGCTACATGGATGATATCCTGCTACTTATTGTTTATCCTTTTTCTGGTGTTATCAGAGGTGCATTTTTTATCAGTAACACAACATCTATTTTCACACTGCCAGGATCATGCAACAGTTTATTAGTATGAAGGAATAGTTACTAGACTTGCCTGCTAAATCACTGGATCTAAATTCAATTGAACATGTGTGGGACTTGATAGGGAAAACAAACAGAGATAATTACTACGATAATTGTTCAGAACCTAAGAGCTGCCATCATCCAGGAGTGGACTGTACTGCTGCAGTAAGTCCTCCAAAATGTCATTAGTTGTGGGAAGCAGGTGTAAAGAAGCTGTAAATAATAAAGGAAAACCTACCAGCCACTAAAGTCTCATCACATCATGCTTGTTAAACTTAGTAAGTTTTCTCTTTTTTTTATATTTGGACTACCAAATGTTGGTATTTTTTATTAACTTGTACATAAATTTTTCAAATTGGTTGGTATTGTTTACTTATCATTTTTGAAATAAATAAATTTCATTAGTATGTGTTTTTTCTTAAAGTTTTGGAAAGACAAACATACCCAAACACCATTATCCTTTAATTTTTATGAGTAATGTAGTCTCAAAATATATATCAACATGCAATGATGAAACTGAAACAATTTGTGATAACTTTATTTTACTAAAATATTTCCTGTAAGATGTATGTTAATATGGAGAGTATAATTGTATGTAAAGAATAAAAGTTATTACTTACAAGTAAAAATCATGTTTCTCTTAATGTAATAAAGGAATTAAAATGTAAAATTCCAACAGTTAGCAAGGAAATGATGCATAAATATTTGTGTAACTTATCATCATAATTATTAAATATACTATAAAAAAGTGAGACTAAGTAAATTAAAGAGCTAAGCAAGTTAATGATTGAATTGGCAAATATACATATTTTAGGGTAAGGAAAATTGTAAATTAATTTAAATATAATTAAATGGATGAACTAAAAGATTTGGGGTTATCTGTAATTTGTATTTGTAAATAAATATACAAATATATATATCATTTTTTTACAGGTAGAGAATGAAAGATATAATACTTTTATATTCTACAATCTATCAAAATTTCAGGACTACTTGAGTGAAATCATCAGTTTAAAGTATATGGCATTTCATATTAGAGTGATAATGAAATCTGGTATGTAATAAAATTGTTTTCCAACTCCTTACTTAATATGGACTCTTTAAAAAAAAATCCATGCATACATCTTTGTGTTGTTTCAACTATAATTACTTTTGCACTAGACACCTATTGCTTTGGGTCATTCACCTATGATACATGCATCGCTTGTGGGAGAGATTTGTGGAAGGTTAAACATACTATGTAGACATAGACACTTGTCTTTTCCACTGAAAGTATAGATCATAACTTGAGGATATACAACCTCTATCACATTTCCATGGAATGATAAACAATTAGAACTCCCAAACTTCCAGTGAAAAATTATTTTTGGTATTATACATTAATTTTGATTATTTTGTGTTAAATGAAAATCATTTCACTTTGTTTTCTTTGTGTCCAGTCTCTCAAGGTAACAGTTTAACTTAACCTAAGATTTTCTGTTAACCTAATTGTTATTTTGCATAAACTATCTGATTACTCTGAAGGAAATCAGTGTATCTAAATATACGAGGGATGTACACTCAGTGACCACTTTATTTTGTACATATCTCTAGTACCAGGTGGGACCCCTTTTGCCTCCAGAATAGCCTGAAATATTCACAGCATAAGCCCAACAAAGTGTTGAAAATATTCCCTAGGTATTTTGGTTCATGCTGACTCGATAGAATCACGTAGTTCCTGCAGATTTGTCAGCTACATAGTCATGCTCCAAACCTCCCGTTCTACCTCATTCCAAAGGTGTTCTATTGGATTGATATCTGGGGACTGTGTAAGCCACTGAAGTACAATGAAGTCACTGTCATGTTAGTGAGACCAATTTGAGATAATGCCTTCTTTGTAACATTGTGCATTATCTTGCTGGACGTAGCCATTGAAAAAAGGGTAGACAGTGGTCATAAAATGATGCACATAGTCATCAGCAACAGTGTTTGGGTATGCTGTGACATTCAAATGATGCTCAGTTGGTATTAAGGGCCTAATGTGTGCCAAAAAACATTCACAACACCATTACACTACCACCACCATTGTTGACACAATGCAGGATGGACCCCTGCATTCATGCTGTTTATACCAAATTCTGACCATGTCATTTGCGTGTTGCAGCAGAAATTGAGATTCATCAGATCAGGCGACGTTTTTCCAATCTTCAATCGTCCAGCTTTTGTGATCCCGTGTCCACTGTAGCCTAATCTTCCTGTCCTTAGCTGCAGGATTGAAAGCAGACGTGATTTTCTGCTGCTGTAGCCCATTCGCTTTAAGGTTCTACGCGTTGTAATTCAGAGATGCCCTTCTGTACGCCAATATTATAGAGAGGTTATTTGTGTATTTGTGGCCGTCCTGCTATCTTGAATAAGTCTGGTCATTCTTTTCTGACCTCTCATTAACAAGGTATTTTAGTTTACAGAACTGTCGCTCACTGAAAGTTTAATTTTTTAAATCATTCTATATAAACTAGAAACTGTATTAGGTGAAAATCCCAGGAGGTCAGCAGTTTTTGAGATGCTGCAACCACTACGTCCGACACCAACAATCATTGTACGGTCATTGTCGCTTAGGTCATTCGTCTTCTCCATTCTAATGTTTGGTCCAACAGCAATTAAACCTCATGACCATGTCTGCATGCTTTATATAATTAGTTGCAGCCACGTTATTCGCTCTTTGGCTAGTTGCGTTAAAGGGCAGCTGTATCTAATAAAATGGCCACCGAGTGCACATTGTAGCTTATTTAGTTAAACTAATTATGACCGTACTCAACAAAACAAAATACAAATATTTTCTTTCAGATTACAAATGGCAATGTATTTTAGCTGTCATGTCAGCTTATAGTCGATTATCCATATTCTAGGGGAATAATGCCAGATGCATGGAAGGGTATAACTATGTTTACAACTTTTGTTCTTGAGAATAATTTTTGTTTCTTGTTTAAATGTTTCATTTAGTATTGTCTACACTCGATATTTTTGGGTTTATCATGCACCTTAATGAAATTTTCGAAGGACATAACCTTGAATTACCTTAGTGTATTTCACTTATAAATATTTTCATTTTCCTCTTCATTTCTGCTTATAACTCAAAAACTCGAGTTTCAGTACTCGCAGTCACCAGAATACACATAATTTATTGCAGATTTTTATGCTTAACAATAAAACAGTTCTATTTTGATTGCTTGTCGATGGACTTGTGAAGCATCCTGTATGAAAGCAAGGATTTGATAAATATTCTTTAATGAAAATGATTTGGCGAACCATGTACAAAACGTTTGAGGATTATTTTTTATTCAGTCTCTTCTTAAAAATACAGAACACTGATTAAATACACCAAGTAGCGAAATGATTTCTAACGTCATAGTTAATACAGTGTTTAATATATAACATTGAATTTTGTTTCTTAGAAAACAAACTTTGCACTAACACTACGATATCTTGGTATTACCAAAGACAGTATGAAACTAAATACTGTCATTTTTTTTTTTATATAGCTTTGGTAATTTGAGAGGTCAAAAGAGATGTTTATTATTGCTAATAGTTACGACATTAGCCATCATCAGTAACAGGAGAGTGAAAGCAGCGCTACCTAGTGTCAGTACCAATGTTGCTGATCGAATAATCACTCCAAACAGTTTAGCCTAGGAATAAAGAACATTAAATGAATTAACTTTCAGGTTAGTTTGAAATTTAACTATGGGGAAATGTTTAATTATAGGAATATTGTGCAGTTGTAATCAAATTACAGTATAAGACAAGTAAGGACATAAATAAAAAAAAATGTGATTAGTGCCCCTTTAGCATTCATGAAATATTCCTTTCTCGTAAAGGTATAAACGCATATTATGTTATATTTATTGCCTAAACACCACTCATGCTTTAACTGATTGCCAAAATCAGAATTAATAAAAATATTCCTTTTGTGTGTGTGTGTGTGTGTGAAAGTGTGTAAAACTTGCCTGTTTAAAGTCTTCGTTAAGCAAAGAAATAATTAATTAGCTTACATTTGGCACACTGTGGAAACATCACTGTAATGATATTATTTGGACTTGGAAGATAGCGCATTGTGACTTTGGCATTTTGAATTTTGCGCAAAGCTACACGAGAACTATCTGCGCTAGCCGTCCCAAATTTAGCAGTGTAAGACTAGAGAGAAGGCAGCTATTCATCACCACCTACCGCCAACTGTTGGGTTACTCTTTTGCCAACGTATAGTGGGATTGACCGTAACATTATGACGCCCCTATAGCTGAAAGGGTGAGCATGTTTGATGTGATGGTGAATCGAACCCGTGACCATCAGATTACGAGTCGAACGCCTTAACCCACCGGACCGGCTTTGCTCTCAGAAAACACACACACATGATATTAGTATTGTTATTAAAACAATAAAAATATAAGCTTCACAAAATATTAAAAATTATAATTGGTATAGAATGCACACACATGCATATTTATGCACTAACAGAGTTTCCAGGAAACATTCTTAATCTTGAGTTAGTGAAAGACTACAAAATGAAACTACAGTTTGTTGTAATACGAGTTTATTTACATAATGTCGTGCTGATTTTTCAAAAACCTCTACTTTTGTGATGTTAAAAATTATGCGTATGTCGTTATAATGCAAGTGATCATAACATTTTCTTGACCGGCATAGCTAGATGGTTAGGGACGCTTAACTCGAAATTTGAGGGTCGTTGTTTTGGATCCTCATCATACCAAACATGCCATGAGGGCAATATAACGTGACAGTTAATCCCATTATTCGTTGGTAAAAGAGTATTCCAAGAGCTGGTAGTGAGTGGTGATGACTACCTGCCTTCTATCTAGTCTTATACTGCTAATTTAGGGATTGCTAGCGCAGATATGTCTCGTGTAGTTTTGCACGAAATTGAAAAGAGAGAATTAGCTTGTGCATTGTCTACATTCTTCTGATGAAGCATTAACTTTTTGGTTTTAAATAGTCGCTTGAAATATATTATACTGACACTTTGTAATGGAAGTCCGAAGCTGTATTGTTACTGTTAAGTTTCGTAGACTGAATTATTTACAGTAAGTGTCTGTGATATGCTGTTGATAAATTTCAACCACAAGCAAAAGACAACACAGCCCGCTTATTTTAAAGATAACATATTATAAACAAATCAAACGTATGTACGAATTTTCATCCCATTGTTGGTTATCACAGTTGTATTTAGAGCTTTAAATAACTCTCTTTTTCGTCAAAATCATCATAATCTGGTTCATTTACTTTAGAACACAATTGATAAAACAAATTATTCCTCTCTGCCATTTTTTACAATGCAGTCTGTGATAATTTCTCTTTAAAATTGTAACTCTACTCTCTTTATCAATGAACTCACAATCACGGAGTCTAAATCTAAATAATAATCTTTCGCCGTTTATTTATACTTTGGCAGAAGTTCAGAATATTTGATGCATACTAAATATTCTGATGCAATAATACATCAATTGAAACAAAAAAAATGAATTCAAAACTACGTTATTGTAACATCACACAATATAATAGTCCTGAACTTAAAGTCGTTGAATGCACTTGCTACACTTGATTCGTAAAAAAACTTCTCATAAACTTTCGCTTTTAAAAATAAGTACATTTACATCTGTGTTATAGCGCCTTGCAAAAGTCCTCACTCCCGTGCTGTTAATTCATTTTTGCTGTTTTCTTGTGAAAGACACAACTCAAATAGACAAAAAATATTTATTATATTAATCTCAGACCAGTTTCTAAAGAGTAAAAAGAACAAAAGGTGCATTGTCACAAGATCCAATGTTCGAAACACTATGTTGCTGAATGTAGTTTGTACTTTTAACTAAAGGTTTTATAACTGTAATACTTGCATTGCCTTGCAGAGGTCTTTACCCCAAATGCTAGTAAATTATTTTAGGTTTTTCTTGTGAAATATATAACACAACAAAAATGGCCAAAAATTTATTATATTAATCTCAAACCAGTAACTAATGATAGCTAAGAAAAAAGGTGTTACTCAGTTTAATGATATAAACAAACAATATTGAAAACACATGTCACAAAAGTCTTCATCTCCTCATCTTTTACCGTCGTTGATTTACTTTTACGTCACTACACTCCTAAAGTAACTACCACTGGTTCTGTACAACTCTATCAAATACCAAATTATTTTATAGAGCCAAGTGAAAAATATTTAGGTCATATAAAGTCATCAGTAATGATTTAAGAAGAGTATTTTTAAAGTTAAAAATTATGTTTACTGTCACATATTGAGAATAATGTGAAAAAAAACTATCTACAGAAGATTGTTCAGAAGAACAATTCCGGAGAAGAATGAAAATGACTTTAATTGTTCTTAGTTTTCAATTAAGTGCTGTAAAACATTTTATGAAAAAATGGAAATTGTGTCACAACACCTCATCATTGCCAACAAGTTATTCTCAGAAAGTCTGCACCCGAACAAGCAGAAATTTCGTCAGAGTTACGACTGTCAAGCCAATCGTAACACTGAAGGAGCTGCAGACTTTAATAACAGCAACTGTAAACACCGACAATATCACGTACCTAACACAAAAAAGGCTTGTATCGTACGGTGGGAAGAAAAAATCGGTACTGATGAAAATGTGTTTTACATCGAGAATGGACTGTGGCTGTAAACATTTCAACAACCATACAACAATATGGCAGAAAGTGTTACAGAAGAAAAATAGAATATTTTAGGTTAAATGATAAATGGTATGTATGGCATAAACCCAACACTGTTCATGACCTGGCAAATGCAGTGCCATCTCTCAAATATGGTGGTGAGTGCAGAATGCTGTTGGGATTTTTTTTTCAGCTATCAGTGAAGAAATTTATGTAAATCAAATAAACACAACACAATCATAGAAAACACTCAGATACAAAGTAGGGAAACAAATATAAATAAACGCAAAATCAAAGAAGCTCTACTTATACTACTCAAACTAAAATTAAACCAATATAAAGAAACACCTTTATATCAATAGTAATTAATAACCTAATATCTAACTACAACGCCTCTACAGTCCCGTATATCCGTTTATATTTTCGTCCCTAAGACATGTGCCCGGCAACAGTGAGTGGCAAACTCTATTAACCTGAAGATGACCGAGGAAGATCGATATGTTATTTTGCTCTATATTTTCATTAAAGTTTTAATACCCGTACTAGCCATCTTGAGAATACAATTTTACGTTAAGTAGGTTTCTTGTCATAACGAATTGCTACGTATTTTTATTTTCAGATACTTTTTATGGCACAGCCTAGTCATCATTTCAGTCTTTCTCTTGTGTCGTTGATGAATGTAAAGTGCTTCAAACATTAATAACTTTGTTCTTCCTGGACTATCATCATCGCACTGCACTACGGCTGTTAAAGATTCATCAGAGACTTGTCACAGTACTTCTGTAGTCACTGGTTCATGTATTGACACTTATGCCGAGCGCATAAGGCGTGTGACTCGTAATCCCAGGGTCGCGGGTTCGCGCCCGCGTCGCGCCAAACATGCTCACCCTCTCAGCCGTGGGGGCGTATAATGTGACGGTCAATCCCACTATTCGTTGGTAAAAGAGTAGCCCAAGAGTTGGCGGTGGGTGGTGATGACTAGCTGCCTGCCCTCTAGTCTTACACTGCTAAATTAGGGACGGCTAGCACAGATAGCCCTCGAGTAGCTTTGTGCGAAATTCCAAAAAAACAAACAAAAAACACTGGAAATTTATTGATATCAGCAAAATCACTTAGATACTAAGACGTTAGTAATCTATGACATGATAAAATACTGCTACCTTTAGAAGTACCATCAAAAATTTTTTCCTACCACCTTTTCTCATGGGTGTAACCACAAGTTTAGAATAATTTGGGTCGAAAAACACCCATAATTATCGTAGAGATGGCGTTTTTGTGGTCCTTGTGCTACTTTTCTTCCAGTATATAGTTGACGTAATAAAGTAATACTTATCAACAAATCAGTTAACAACTAAGTCAAAATCAGTGATACTTTAAACGACTATTCTAAGCTTGTCTATTTTTGTAATTATAAACAGACTACTGATGCTTTGAAGATTTCTATTGAATATAACTTATCAAGCATTATTGATATTATTGCCAACGGCATCCTACAATCACGAATCACTTAGAATAAGCATATTATTCATCAAATTGTTCGTGCCATTTTGTTTTAGAAAAACAAGGCTTGGCATTTCCTGGCGATAATAAAGATGTAAATTCTTCTGAAACAATTCTGGCAATTTTCTGGAAAATTATACTTTATAATGAAAATGATGGAATACTAAGAGATCATTTGTATCATTCCAAGGGAAAATGCTATGTATCTACATTTACTTTCATGAAATAACATAATTATTGTCACAGTATACGACATAATTCCAGTAAAAATATTGATGAAGTAAAAAACGCTGGATTATACTCTGTTCTTACTTATGAGGTATATTCTCACAATGTGGAGCATTTACTAATATGTTTCTGCTTTGTAGATGTAAATTACGGAAGGATTTATTGGCTTTGTTAAGCTACAGAAAATTACAGCAACATATATTGCATGTACAATTACAAAAATATTAACCGATGTTAGATTATCTCTAACTGAGTTGGATACTCAAGGATATAATAGAGTACCAACCAAACCTGGCGGAAGATCTGATTTCTAAAAACAAATTCGATGTAAAGCAAGACTTTGTGAACTCATTGCGCGGGTCTCTCACTTACTCTTGTTATTATAAAATCATATTTAGTTCTACCAGTACGATATTGTACTGATCAGTTTAAAGGAATAACTATTTTTTGAATCTCCTAAACTGGGGAACTATTGAAGGAAGTCTATCATCCAGCATGCAGAAGTTTTTCACTGCTTGTATATTTACATATTGGATTAAGAATATTGAAGTTTGAGAAATGTTCTGTTCATGTCATGGTTTTTACTTTACTTGTGTGAGGTTATTGTGTATGGAGATGTTAGTTTAGAAATGTTTAATGACAGCTGAGCTGCTGAAGATAAAAAATGCTATAATTTATCTAAAAATATTGAAATCTTATCAATTCAGTTTTGTTTAATGGCTTTACATGTTCTATTCACTATTTGAAAGTAGTGTATGTAAATTTTCAAGGCTCAAATCAAGATATATCATATCTTCAATCACTGTATTAATACCGTAAACATATGTAATATTAACGCCAGCATACCATGAGTTAGCCAACGACAAACCCAATGTGCAAATGCAAAATACAGATCATTGGATGATTACTTTGAGAAAACAGTAACCATTCCTTTGTCGGTAATCTTTCCCCAAGACTTGATGTAAAGCAAGCAGCATTAGTTCCAAAACTTAGGCCATCAAAACTCACACAAGAATTTTCTGTCTCTGAGATCAGACAGGTTTTATATTTTTACAGATCTTAGTTATTCCTGACGAAAAACTTAATCGATGGAAGACAAGCTGACTTTCTATACGTCTCCTGGACAGGCCAAGATTGCTGGTTGATTGCTTAAAAGCGTTCTTTAGTGTACCAATTTTCTTCATGTTAGTGAAACTTTGACACACGGACACTAAGTTCATGATCATGTGAACGTCCGGTGTCTTTCTCCAGCAGTTGAATAATTACCTGAGGTGTACAGAAACTGAAGAAAGACTAAGTGCTCTAACTTTAATATATAATCATTATCACCCTGCTATCAACATTAATTAATTGGTTGTTTGTTTGTTTTGAAGTTAAGCACAAAAGTACACAATGTACTCTGTACTCTATCCACCACGGGTATCGAAACCTTGTTATAGCGGTATAAGTCTGCAGACGTACCACTGTGAAACTGTATGTAACTTGTTTATAAAAATCGTCCCATGTGAATGAGCCACGTTAACATGTTATTTCAGAAATGCATATATGTACTTATATTACAGCCAATAATTTAAACATTGTAGATAGTACAATACTTCATTACAATAAAACATACCTTAATTTAATGTAGTTCATGATGCAACGTAACAAGAAAATGATAACTTAACTTTTCATTGGACGTGTGTTAACTTTATGTAAATTGCTACACAATTTCATATAACATTACTTCCAGATTTAATCTCACAACACCTATTTTTTCTCCCATTTTATACATGCTTTGTATACTAATTGTGCTTCGCTCAATATGTGTTGACTTTTTATCTCACAAATTAGATCCCCCTTCATATATTCTGTGTAAAGGCCTGAATATGAGTTGCGTTTCCATATGATAAATATCTCTTAATCAGAAACGATATTTAATGCACAGCTATTATATCGCGATTTAACTTTTCTTTCCAGCTCATACAGGTACCTTGTAGATGAAACAAATGGTAATCGTCTTTTTGTGTAATACCACTATGTTTTTTGTACACACTAAACAAATTAACTCGTTACAGATACTTATAACAGGTCTTTGCCTTTACTAATTTCACAGAGAACTCTTTAGTAATCTTGGCTTGTACCTGTTTATGTTTATCGTATGGATTATCGTAAAAACACCCATTTTCCAAATTACCTTTAAACAATAACACGACTGTTGCACTCACTGATAAGAATGCGTGTTAACAATTCATAAACGTAGAGAATCACGTGTCAAACGAGTAGATTTTTCACATTTTGGGACAATGAGTATACCTTTGAACTTCATTTTAAGACATGACTGATACTCACCAGAAACTGAATTAAGTAACACTACCATCAACTTGACAATAATAAAAAACAACTAAAATATCTAATACAATATATTGAACTTAAAAAAATAAGGCTTATAAAAAAGTTTAACATCGCAACTAGTTTCGACACAAAGTTTATATTATTTCAAAAGATTAACATTAAAAATTGAACTAAATAATGCACCTTCTAAAATAAGACGCGACAGGAGTTCCAATATTTAAAATAATGCAAGCTAACTGTATTTTATATCTGAATTTAAGCACGAAATAAATAATTTACGTTGCTAGAAAAAAAGAGAATAATATTAAGTGTTCAATTGTAACTATATTTATTAATAAATATGTATGCTGTTGTCATGCTTAGCAGTTTATACAGTCTAATAAAGGTAATTATTAATTAATTATTATTTATCATTGCTGTTATTAGAAATAAGCTAAACAAATCCGTAATATAAAATATGAGTATGTCTAGTATAAATTTTTAATGTTTTCGTATAGTATGCTTAGAAATATGTTTTCGTTTAACATATATACACACACATAGCCTTTAGCTAATTAACTCTGTCCTTGAGATCTCTCACATACAGTCCAAAGTTCAACTAAAAACGCTTAGGTGACTTTCTAGATAGTTCTTTGAGCAAAGTTTAATCTGCTTATAGCTTTTGATCATGGTTTTGTATGAGACGATAGATGTTAGAGTCTGATATACGTTTTCTGTTAGTGAGTCTTTCTTAATAACAGTAACATTTTATGACTCATAGGATTGATTTAAGTTCGTAATACAGAGGGTTAGCTAGGTTGTATTAAAAGTTTCAATATGCATATCAACGTGTCACTCAATAATGACAGATAATATATAATTGCAGTGGAATGGAGTGTTTCAGAAATACATTTTGATGTTCCGTTTTTATTGTGATACCAATAGAAACTTATCTGTTTAGGAAAGGCTATATAAAAACTATTTTAATGCAAAATATTCATATACTTAGCTCATAAGGATATGTTCAGATCAGGGTTTTAGAATTCCTAAGGTGAGGATCGTTCATTTGCTTAATTACACTGAGAAACAGAAGAACATGGATCACTTCGGAACATCATGATCATCCAGAAATAGATCTTCAACAAGTCGTACCTCCGCCGTAGTAAGCAAAGTTCAAAGTCTTGAAACAACCAAGAAGATGAGGGTAACAAGCCCTCTCCATTTTCCAGGTACTTTTATGTCCCCTACAAAATTCAGGCACCAATGTCGAAATCTGCAGATATTTTCAGCAGATAGAAAATCATTAAAATGTTTATCGCCTGACATCTTAGGCATGATTGTGCCTATACAGGTGAAAATCGACAAGCACAAAGATTAGAAGCAGAAAACATTTATACGTCTCAGGAAACAGTTCATAATATAATTAAAGAAGAATCTTAACCTTAAAATACGCGATAAGTCACGTCCATACAAATTGTCTTCCATTACATGTAAATGAAAGAAAGAGCAACTGTATAAAACTCTAAGAACAGTAACCATGGAAGAATGGTAGTGCATGATGACATTCTTTAAAACGCTTGTGTATTTTGATAATTGTAACAAATTCATGTCATTTTCTGCAGTTAAATGGATGAAAATATTTTCAAAAACGGTACAGAACATGTAACCAAACTTCTTTGAAGGAATTCATGATCATTACTCTATATTGTACCAGGACCCAGTTAGGGATCAGGATAATGGAAACAAAACCCAAAGTGAACCCTGCTTACCGTCCCTTTATACCACACATTAATATCAACAGGGTATGGATTTACTAATATAAGTCTTTCAGTCACAACTCCTTTTCAGCTTTCTCATACCTTATGCAACTGGAGAAGAAAACTGATATTCATGCAATTTCATATGAACACATTCCAGTTAGTTCAGCACCGCAGCTCTCATCGTTTTCTATGAAATTCTACTGTTAAAACAAACATTGTTAACATTAAATTAAATCTATCTTCTAAATCTTTTAGATGTTTGTTCGTTTTAAATTTCGCCCAAAGCTACACGAGGACTATTTGCGCTAGTCGTTCCTAATGTACAAGTGTAAGGCTAGAGGGACGGCAGTTAGTCATCACTACCTATCGCTAACTCTTGGGGCTATTCTTTTATTTAATATGTTAACAGTTTACATTAAAACCACATATAAGATGCAAAATGAATTCAGAAGAACGTTTCACGTCTATGGAAATGAATGCACTGTCTACTGACATATTCTATGAATTCACTGTTTACTAACATCTATGGATTCACTAATATCTCTTTTTCATACAAAACGTTGAAACCATAAACAAAGGAAATAACGTAGACATCAGTAATTCACGGTCATCAATGAAGAAACTTGTTAAAGTAAATATTTTAACATTCAAAGCTCCACCAGAATAAACTGCTATCTTTATGGAAAGGTGTTCCAGTTTTGTCATAGTATTCACTTGCAATATCGTAGGAAAAATATGTAAGGTAATGTAATGCTCCTTGTAATAACTTGCATTTGTCTAAGCCATAAACTAGGAAATGGAAAACAATGTATTAAACACACTATTTACCAAATCCTGAGTAACTTTACAATGCTATCGAAATTAAATAAATGCTTAAGGCATCCTTTTAAGAATTCTTAGAAAATTTATTATTCAGGTCAGACATACTCAGTGATTATGGTGTTGGACTGCAAATTACGAGATCCAATGTTCGAAACAAGATGTTGCTGAATATAATCTGTTTTTAGCTGTTAAGGTTTTATAACTGTAATACTTACAGTGCCTTGCAAAGGTCTTTACTCCAAAAACTGGTAATCTATTTTACTTTTTTCTTGTGAAAGACATAACACAACACAAATAGCCAAAAATATTTAATACATTAATCTCAAACAACTAACTACTGATAACTAAGAAAAAATGTGTTGTTACTCAATTTAATGATAAATAATATTCTTATAGTAAAGTAGCAAAGACATGTAAAGCTAGGGGCATATCAGTTACAAAGACGGTAATGTATATAGTAAATTCCCTCGGCGGGAAAAGAGCAGCATACCTATACAAGGATGTAAAACGGCCTAAATAATATTTGACTAGATGCAGGACTGCTGCAATCATTGCAAAAGTTTAGGAACTACCGGTACACTGGCAATTCCAAGTTACTATAGTGAGAGATAAACATTTGTTATAACAATGGATAGTATTTCGAAATTCCTGAATAGCTATGTTCTTTTATCGATTACGAAATAATAAAAAAAATTTCCAATGGAGATCAAGTTTTTCATATTTAAGGTATTGTAAACATCAAGTGCAGAGCTACACAATAAATACATTTAGTTACTATCAGTTACTTTATTAAAATATGTATGCAAGATAAAATTCCTGCTTTATATGGTCAGAATCCCCCAAAAATGTAGCCACGTTAGGATAAAGTAAAAAAGAGTGTGTGGTCATATCAGGATGAAGCAAATCGTCACATGGTTAAGTTCATAACAGTGATGGAGAACCATCATAAAGTCGATATTCATTACATGCATTTTTCAACATACTTATAAAGCTACTTTACTGCACACATTTGGATTTCTGTGTATTTCATTTACCTAAACCTAGTATTTAAAACAAATTTATATATTCAGTGGAGGGTTTATAGATAGTTTATCAAAATGTTTGACTTAACAGTGACTTTGCTGTCTTTTGCAGAAGCTTCTTGCAATATAAATTATGTTAAGCAACAGTGCGTAATCATAGTCGATGACAGAAAAAACAGTTCCAAGAACGGCATGCAGCAAATCAATATAGTTTACACTCTTATACATTTTATAATGCCCACCGCATTAGTAAAATTGGCTTTTCCTATGACAAGTGCATCACATAACACCATCAAGCCAGAAAACCTTAAAACTGTAGCTTTCTCTGGGAGCAACATTACAGTTTATAAATCGGAGATGACAAAAACCACCATCGATCACGATGAAACATGAATTTCAACAAGCTCCAATATTAAGAGGAAATAACATGGGGAATTCTATATAGAAACAGAAGCCTTCTCTTATAATTTTCTTCTGTTATAACTTGTCTTTAAATATTATTAATTGGTATTAGAGAATAACTTAAAAAAGCAATCAGCCTAGAGTGAGGTAAACCAAAAAATAATTTTGTAAATGAATTAACTAAAATCTATAAACCAAGGAACGACGTTTCGAAAGTGATAAAGACGAAAGGCGGAAGAATTTGAAAACGTCGTCCTTTACACTTGTGTTTATACAACAGACAGTTTCCGTCTATTCAACTAAGTTTCACCAGATTTTATATACTACTGGTATTTCATTAGTCGATTTATTTTGTCTGGTCTATGTTTAACATCTAAATCCTTCGTGATAGAAAAAACAATAATAAAGACTTTAGTGTTTTGTTGTTTTCTATGAATTTTAGGGCTGTAATCTGTTGTTGTGATCATTCTCAAAAGAGCAGCAACAAAACTTTGAAATGTAAACTCTTAACCATTAAATAATTTTCTCTTCCTTGATCGAAAATAACAAACTTTAAACTTTATACAATATTATTGTGCATTTTCTATAAATAAAAGTTGTCATTCAAAAAATCTTACCCTCAAAGTAGCATTTTTAATAAAGAGAATAAAAGAATCCAGTTCTAGCTGTGAACCAGTCTGATATCCGAATACCCGCATTTCAAAGGAAATTTGACATAGTTTCCTTCCTGTTTTAGTAACCTTTGAGGCCTACGATTAAATCAAAAATAAAAGAAATCATTTATTTTGTAGTTTCTCAAACACAAAGTCACTCACAGAAAATAGCAATAAGGCTACACTTAATCGAGTGATCATGGGTTTGGTCAGCGAATAGGAAACAGATGGGAGATGAAGAGGTGGCTACAGTTTATATGTGTCAGTATAGTATAGTATTACAATAATAATCTACAAGTATTCACTTCCTTGGTTTTTATCTCTTGGTTCTGTTTCAGATGATTACTTTAACTTTTAGAGTAAGTTTAATTTTAACCCTTAAAATTGATATTTGAGTTTTAACACGTGATTTTTACAATAAACTGTTAACGCCAGAACTACACTTACATAAGGACTACAGAGGTGAGGGTAATTCTTCAAAGAGAGAGATTTTAAGACAGTTAAAACAATTATAAACATGAACTTTTATTTTTAAAGATGTTGTAAACTATTTACGTGAAACAAATTCATATATGAGAAATATACACAATAAAAATATTTTAAAATACCACAGTTAATAAACTGTAAATATAGAATACAGATTCCTAGGAAATCAGATTTAGTAAGTTGTGACGATAACTACTCAGAGGGTCTCCCGGTGGCACAGCGGTATATTTACGGACTCGCACCACTAGAAAGCGGGTTTCGATACCCGTTGTGGACAAAGCACAGATAGCCTATTGTGTAGCTTTGTACTTAATTCCAAACAAACCAAACTAGTCAGAGGAGAGAGCAGATAGTTCACTGGAAAGGTTTCTGGTGAGCTTAATTAACCGGGCGCCAAGGTTCTCCTTGACAGCTTGTAACTCCCAGTCTTCTCCTGGTCAGAGATTACAATTTTAAAATACAAATGCAGAAACAGACAGCAATAATTATTGCTTCTTTTTAAGCATTTTACCAAAGCTTAAAATAATTGTATATATATATATCTTAAACATGCTTACAGTGGATTACTTTGCTGTGAATATAATCATTGCTGACATTACACAGCGTTTTTTTAATGAATGTATTTCCTGCATTTTGTGCAGTAATAGTTAGTTTATCCGAATTGTAAATGTAAGAGTTGATGCAACTTACCGCAAAAAAACACGTTTTGCACTTAAGGGCCAAGTATGTGATTGGTTAAGGCACATATTGCGCGCCCAAAGAATGTTGCTGCCTGGAATTAGGCAACTATTAAGTAACAGATAAAGAATGCTATCTAAGTGTTACGTAAGTATTACATAACATGCAAATTATGCCGACACCTCGAGTTACAGAAAATAGTTTTAACTTCATATCGGACTCAGCATCTTCTATTAAGATATCTGGGTCTTTCATTTCAGTATAATAATAACACTATTTAATGTCTAACTAAAAACTGATCCAGTAAATTTGTTTGATTTCTGTGGATGAATTAGGTTTATTGTATTAATTTTCTCTAAACTACCTGTAGCAAAGTTCAAAGTAAACTGTTACACGTTATACACTTTAGAATAATAAAGAAGCTTACAGAATTATGATATAAGCTCGATGTACTTTCGTATTTTCGTTTTTTTTGTCAGCAAAATTTGGTTTAATTATTTATAAAGTTATCTTCTCCGATACTTTTATTCCCCATTTCACATCTACATTCTTACACTAGTTCTCTATTTCAGGTTCAAAGCATATCGAAAATAACGATTAAATTTCAATTGCTTTCAATACATTTAGAGAAAAATATTTACTTTGAAATAGCATATTTCTTATTTTATTTCCCGAAACATCTGTAAGCCTATATTTTTCATCGTTCGTGTTAATAAACTGCATGTGACCAACTCCATCTACGTCATTTGCTTTTCATTATTGATCAAAAGTGTCACAAAGTTACAACTCCTTTATTGTTTCTTTATGAACATACTACAAAAGAATGATTGATACAGTTATTAACGACTTAAAAAAATCTCATGTATTATATATAATAAAATCCTACATTTTGAGAGGTTGACATTATTTCATTATAATGTATGAAAACGTTGGAAACGACTCTGTTTGGTCAAATGCCATTATGAGTGGTGGAAAGCATAATTCAGTCATATAGTTTCTTTTTTAATTTATTTCGTCTTTGTGTGAAGAGTTGCTTTGAATGTTACTTCATTATATAACATTACAAATTTCTTTGCTACGTTTCTATTGATTTTTCTAAGTGATTTATTTTACTCACCTGGATCAAAGGGAAACATAAGGCAACTGCCCACAAACAGGGAAATAGGATTCTGTATGCCCAAACTTTCGAATCTTCAACTTTATTGAAGATAAACAGACATATTCCTGAAAAAAAAAAAACTGAACGAGTAAAATA
Organism: Carcinoscorpius rotundicauda; assembly: GCA_011833715.1. Classification (NCBI taxonomy): domain Eukaryota; kingdom Metazoa; phylum Arthropoda; class Merostomata; order Xiphosura; family Limulidae; genus Carcinoscorpius; species Carcinoscorpius rotundicauda. Next base: position 60,302,926 of record CM022395.1, read on the forward strand.
CACATAGTGTTATTTATTAGTGCAAAAGTTTAAACACCGTAGGAGATATTAAACTTGATGTCATGCTACGATTAGCAGATGATTTGCAGACTTACTGAAAGATTAGATCTTCATAACTTATTAGAAGTGAACACAAAGGATAACATAGTTATTGAAAGTTTCACACATTTAAAGAAAAAACTTAAAGATTATTTTTGTCAAGAGTGCAAACAGAAGTGTTTTACCACAAAATAATAACAATTTAAAATATGCCCCTTAATTTTAATCGATTTGGTTTCGTTTCTTATGAATTTCGTGCAAAGCTACACGAGTACTATCTACGCCAGCCGTCCCTAATTTAGCAGTGGGAATGCAGCTAGTCATCACCACACACCGCCAACACATCGGCTACTCTTTTACTAACGAATAGTGGGATTGATCGTCACCACGGCTGAAAGGGTAAGCATGTTTAGTGTGACAGGTATTCAAACCTGCGACCCTCAGATTACGAATCGAGTGCCTAAGAACAAATACTTTCTCGACTCAATAAAACTTCGACCTCTCATTCACTCTGCTTTAATATTTTTTTCTCTAAAATGTTTGTAACAATCGCACTGTTCTTGAGTGGGAGAAAACCCCTAAACTTAGAGTATAATGATGCGTAAAAATACTCAATTATCGAAGGATATTCAATAAGTTTAAAAATTACAATAATTTTAGAATACATGGCAAGAATGTTTTAAAACTTACAAAATAAAAAGTACAACATTATATGAAACGCAACATAGGATTATACGTAAATCTTTGTTATTTCCTTCTACCTCCTTTCGTTACATTATATACTATAATTTGATAATATTGATTTCACTCTCTCTTTTTACTGTTTAATATGCATTATTTTTGTTGATATTATATTTATCTGATTTAAATATTTAATACTCATGGGCCCCCAACTGGCACAGCTATACAGATTCAGACTTATAACGCTAAAAACCAAGTTTCAACACTCATAGTGAGCAGAGTACAGATAGCCCTTTGTGTAGCTTTATGCTTAACTACAAACAAACAAATATGCACATGGGTAAGATTCTCCATACGCCAGCTAGGATAACGGGCACACTTTCTGTCCACATGTCTGATTGACATGGTGTGGTTTCCATGCATTAAAAAATATATTTCTTATTTTCCTTCCTCTCTCTTACACTGTATCTAGCTATATTCACCTTTGTATTTTTTTTAGCAGCAAAGAAAACATTATAGGTCGATCTATTAAAACACAATAATCATACTCGCTCAAAATTACATGGTGTACAGCTCTACGTAAGAATTAAAATTAGAAAATCTGATATTTGACTTCATTTCACACGAGCACATGTACTGAAGTATTTTCCCGAAAAGAAAAAAAATATATATATGAATGACTTGTAGTTTCTCTTGTGATTTGTTACACTTCATCATATCTTTCTCTTTCATCCAAGTTATCGCTATTTACTTTTCAATGAAGCAAAGCAGTGACAAACAGTCTTGTGCTCTGTAACAGGTCAGCCGGATCAGCCTTTTCTCACGGTAATCTTTAATCTTTACACTGCACCTCAAAAACTGCTTTTGGTAAATAGATGGACTTATGGTAATGAATTACACGTGCAATCTACAAGCGCACTTGCTAGTGCTTACTTATAGTTATGGTGAATACAAGTGCCAGTGAGCATTTATTTTTTGTGAACCATAACGAAGCGCTTGCAAATTATTAATACTTTCAATAAATTACAGTAAAATTAAAACACAAGTAAATCTTGGAGCACTTGTTTTCAACATTTTTTCTTTGTATACTATTATGTATTGCTTGACCAAACCAAAATTGTTTCCTCTATCTTTGACAATGGCCCGGCATGAACAAACATGTTAAGGCGTGCGACTCGTAATCTGAAGGTCGCGGGTTCGCATCTCTGTCGCGCCAAACATGCTCGCCCTTTCAGCCGTAGAGGCGATATAATGTTACCCTCAATTCCACTATTCATTGGTAAAAGAGTAGCCCAAGAGTTGGCGGTGGGTGTTGATGACTAGCTGCCTTCCCTCTAGTCTTACACTGCTAAATTAGGGACGGCTAGCACAGATAACCCTCGAGTAACTTTGTGCGAAATTCAAAAACAAACGAACAATCTTTGACAATATGTTTTTACCGATTTAAAAGCAACTGAACACTCGTTTTCTAAATTATTTATATTTTATCGATTCTTAAAAACTTGAACCGGTTTTGTGGTAAATTCTAAAGTAAAATATTTTTTGTGAAAACAAAGTGCATACATTTATTTTGTTAGAAACTTACAAATACTTTGAACCTCTTTCTCAGTTACAGTTTATTTAAGCTCTTGAATCTAAAACAAAAATAATCTTAGAATGTGATATATTTGAGATGAAATATTCTTAAATCTAGATCATTTTTGTATCTCACACTTGTATAGATTTAATCAAACTGTAACTTACCTATAATAGTAAGAGCTGTAAAGTTAACTACGCATAATGCCATCATTTTACCCTGTGTTCCATTCAAGACACTTATGGTTTCCCTCAGTCCAAGAATTTCCTAAAAGAAGATATACATAATAACCTGTATTGTTTGTTTTTTGAGTTTCGCGCAAAGCTACTTAAGGGCTATCTGCGCTAGCCGTTCCTTATTTAGCAGTGTAAGACTAGAGGGAAGGCAGCTAGTCATCAACACCCACCGCCAACTCTTGGGCTACTCTGTTAAGTCCGCAGACATCCCGCCGTGCCACTGGGGGGGTGAGGGTGCATGATAATGTTTAGAAGTGGAAATGTTTTAACTGTTTTTGTGAAGGTCATGAAGGTTAAACCTACTCATGCATCTTAAGGTTGCGAGTGTACGTGTTTTTACTTGCAAAGCTCGAAAATAAATATACGTGATGCTAGTAGAATTTGATTATTCCTTCAATTTCTGTAGTGAACAGAGACATCCAAAACTATTTCCACCTGCTGGTCCTAACTGAAAATGTTTTCTACTTATCTGTTTGTAGTTAAACACAACGCTAAACAACGTGCCATTCCTACCGTGCACATCACGGGTATCCAAAATCAATTTTAATCATTTTCAACCTTCAGACTTATTGGTGTACCTGAGTGTGGGAGTATTTTGTGTGTATGGAAGTTTTTAGTCCCAGTAAATAACGCTATAATATCATTATAATTACATTAAATTGCATTGCATTTCATAGAACCCCTTTCCTGTAACAGTTCATCCTGTAATACTTACCTCCGATGATGGTTTGTCCTATAGTACCTGTCTCCGATAACGGTTTGGTCTGGAATATCAACTTTTGATAACAACTGTTCTATAATACTAATCTCGGATAATTACTTCTTAAGCAACCGAGTTGTGATTAAATGCAGTAATAAGTTAGACACAAGATTACATATATCATTAAGTTAGTTATTTTTGAATAAAAGCACTAGGATTAAAAAAGATTTGAAATTTTATTACTGCAAAAGAAGCAGATGTCTTTTTTCCTGGCTGTGATGAGTAAAGGTATACTTGTGTTTGAATATTGTGTATCAAACATTTTCAGTTAAATAAAATTCTGTTTGATTGCGTTTATCTGCACTTAAAATCATTTTTTTACCTATTCCACCACCATACATCATACTTACATTTGCTCCAGTTTTTTCTCTCATATTCTTTGTTCTTGTATAATTGCTAAAAAACACACACCATAATCAAATGGACAATACCAGGAACATTACAATGTTAAACCGCTCGTTTTTTGTTCGTCTATATTTTTCAAGAAAGCAGCCCCTAAATATAACTAATGAAGGAATTATATATACATTTTTTTGTCTAAAATGTACATTAGCTTCCCTTCTTGGGACCTCTAAGGAAATGGTGACGTACAAATTTGAAACCCTTGTTCAATGATTATATTACATACTTGATTTCACCAAGGATAAAATAAAAAACAACAGCAACATAATTTGTAACGTAGATGCCTAATACTTTCTTTGACTCACTGCACCCTTTTCTATGGGCTACAGTTTTGCCTACTGGAGGCTTATCAGGATTCATAGGATCAGCAAACCAAAGAATGCTTTTATTATTATTGTTATTTAATTTCAAGCCGGAAGAAGGAGCTGATAGGCCATCGGCGGGTTACGCCTTTTCTTCGGCCAAGTGATGAACGATAATATAGAGCGATATTATAGGTAATGGTTAGGAGATCGTATCGAAAATAAAGTAACAGAGAAGGACATTAAAAATATCAGAAGAAACTGTAAGGTATTGGTAAAGAGTAGGAACCCAAAGAAGCCCATGACGATGGAAGTTTTCAGGAGGCCAATACATCAGTCCACGAGATAAATGTGACCTGGTAGATTTGTTTGGGACTTATTTGACGGATTCTCATTGGCATGAAAAACTGATCAAGAGACATTATTTACTGATTAAGAAAATAGTGGTGAACGTATCGATTTTGACAGTTGCAGAAATAGTGAAAAATCTGCAAGAAGGAGATACTGTTATAGAAGTTAACTGGAAAACAAAGTTGTTTCACATGCAAAGTGAGGCGAAGAGCTGACGTTCCAATAACAGAAGGGGACGATAAGATATGGAAGAAGCAGAAAGCCAGGCAATGTGACCGAATAAAAATATTTTATGTATACACCGGAAGAGATGGATTAAAACCCCTCTTATTTCTCAATAACGAACAGAAGAAAATGGGGATGAGAGGTAACTTTCTGGTTGATGTAAACAATATTTCTGGTTAATATTCTGGAACTTGGATAAACAAAAGATTCATTTCATGTTATTAATTACATAAATAGAAGCCATTCCTGATATAAATAATATCCTAACAAATATAAAAAGGACATAAGTTGAGGTTCTTATAGAATTGTTATAAAACTTACATGCATGGCTTCTTTTATTCCAATGGTCTTTTCCCTCAATTGGAGACACAGGCCATTAATGTACATCACTAACATCTCGCACTGGATGCTGTAGTTTAGGAAAACAGCAACATTAACGCACTGTTGCAGCATGAAGCCGATAAACTTAATCACCACAAGAAGGTACTGAAGACTTGAGCTAGAAAATAATATAAATAAAATGTAAATTCTCGACCCTTAATTAAAGTACTCGTAAATTATCACAGTATATGCATAAATAATTTGTAAGCTTACCTTTTGATATTTAGAACTCTGGATAGAACTGAAAAATCACTTTCAAATGTCATGACATAAAGAACTTCCTCTCCAATACTTAGTAATATCCATACACCCGAACCAAAAAGAAAGACTCTGAAATTTAACCAAGAAAAAGACTTATCATAACGTGCTTGATATAAGACTGATGATTAAATCTAAAGCCTGATTAAATTTGTGATTCTTTATTTTTCAAATGGCAAATGTAAAAACTAAGTGTGTTTGTTTCGAATTTCGCGCAAAGCCAATTCGTCCCTAATTTAGCAGTGAAAGACTAGAGGGAAGGAAATTAGTCTTCTCCACCCACTACCAACTCTTGGGATACTTTTTTTGCCAACGTTTAACAACAGTGGGATTGACCTTACATTATAAAGCCCTTACGGTTGAAAGGGCAACCATGTTTGGTGTAACGGAGATTCAAACCTGCGACCCTCAAATTGCCAGTCGAGTGTCCCTAACCACTTTGCCAAACCAGGATGAAAATTAAGATTGTTTACACTATGAGAAATGTTATTTATTATTCCCATAGAAAAATATTTTATCTACGACTGACGTAAAGTTTGTAACTGTATGAAATAAATGGTGTATTTATTATGTTAGTTGTACTACTTTAAGAATGAACAGTGAAGAAAAGCTAAACGTCCAGAAAAAATTTGAAAAGTTGCTTTGATTAAACGTTTTTCATTGTGCTAACTGATAACAAAGAACTTATAAAAGAAAAGTATAGATATATCACTTTCAGAAAAAAATAATTATAGAATATAACAGTTCCATAATTAATTATAAAATAATTTTAAAAAAACCAAACAAACTAGTATTGTTCTTACATCTATCATGCACCAACTCTCAAAATTCGAAGATATATTTAAAATCGATATGTCTAAACATACACTACACATTTAATAATAAATCGGAAATTCGATACATGGTTTTCGTTTCCTTATTTTTATTTATTTTTCTCCTTCTGTTTGCTCAGATTAAGCACAGTATAAAACTTTAGTCCATTTAATATGAAATATCTTTTAAAAATAACTTGACTTTGTTGATTGATGGCATAAATTAGCGAATAACTTATAAGGATGTTGTGAGATATTCTTTGCTTTGACTTATACTTCTGTATAAGATAACATACAAAAATAACAATGCTCATTGTTTACGAATCGCCGTAGCCTTGGAGCTGTTGTTGGGGATAGGAATAATACAAGTATATATACATCCCCACCTTGTGAGGAGTGTCTCTGAACCCCTTTTATTACAGTAAATATTGTTCTTTGAAATACGTATCTGACTACGATTTTAAATAAAATAATCTTACAATTATTTCAGCTTACAACATTTCCTCTTTTTACCGCTTGATATATAAAGAGATACATGCAAAATTACTAATGCTCAGAGACGTGTTAGGGAAGTCCTATTTTTTCGATCTTAAATCTCTGGTAGTGGTTGATTCGTTTCTAATTAAGCACAATATATTTGTGTTGTGCTCTCCACGGGTCTCTAAACTAGGTTTTTAGCGTTTTAAGTCCATATACTAATTGCTGTGTTACTAGAAAGCTTAGTTCTTCAACTCTGACACAGAAATAATAACCACTGAAGGTTATCCTTTAAGTAGTGGTAAAACTATAATAAGGGTTATCCCCGCTAGGACAGCGGTAAATCTACGGATTTACATCATCAAACTAAACGGTTAGATTCACTTCGGTGGATATACCAGATAGCCCCATGTGGCTTCACTATAAGAAAAAAACAAACATATAACACAAGTTTCTGATTAGTTAAAATTATTTTAATATTGATCTTTAAGAATAAGTTTAAAAGCTGAGTGTTTAGAAAAATCTTAACAAAATGTGTAATTTCTTTAAAGCTGTTTGTTTGTTTTGTTTGTTTGTTTGTTTTTTTGGAATTTCGCACAAAGCTACTCGAGGGCTATCTGTGCTAGCCGTCCCTAATTTAGCAGTGTAAGACTAGAGGAAAGGCAGCTAGTCATCACCACCCACCGCCGACTCTTGGGCTACTCTTTTAGCAACGAATAGTGGGATTGACCGTCACATTATACACCCCCACGGCTGGGAGGGCGAGCATGTTTAGCGCGACGCGGGCGCGAACCCGCGACTCTCGGATTACGAGTGCACGCCTTAACGCGTTCGGCCATGCCAGGCCTTCTTTAAAGCTAAAAATACATTTTAACATAAAACATAGAAAAATAAAACAGTTGACGTTCATAGTTTTGAAAACACTAACTTATATTAGTTTTTTTAAAGGACTAGGATAAAGATTCATGAATCAAAACGAATATTTTCACGATGTAAGCTCTTTTCTCTCTTTTTTTCTTTTCAAAAGCTTTGATTTTATACCAAGGCAGATTTTCTTCCATTTCGATAAATCTTTAGTTATAAGTTGCAAACGTATAATAACTGTTTGATTCAAAGGAATTAAATAAAAGGAATTTGTTTGTTTGTTTTTAGAAAGTCGCACAAAGCTACACGAGGACTATCTGTGCTAGCCGTCCCTAATTTTGCAGTGTAAGACCAGAGGGAAGGCAGCTAGTCATCACCACCCACGGCCAGCTCTTGGGCTACTCTTTTAACAACAAATAGTGGGATTGACCGTAACATTATAACGCCCCACGGCTGAAAGGGCGAGCATGTTTGGTGGGACCGGGATTCGAGCCCGCGACCCTCAGATTGCGAATCATATAACGCCTTAACCCACCTGGCCATGCTGGCCTTATTGTAAAGAGATTTAACGTAATGCTCTTCTTTCGTTATTGTTTGTTGTTAAACGTATATAGTCTGTGTTGTGCTCATTGCAGATACAAGCTCTCGTGCTTAGCGTAAAACCACTGGGGTAAGACTAATGATAAATTGCTTAATACTCTCATATAAATTTAAAGATTTATTAAATATCTTTTGAAAAAGTATTCGAAATATGAAACAAATAGTAAGTATAAAGCTGTAGTTGTTGTTATCTAAATTTCGATCTTTTAATTGTAAAAACAATGTTGTCAGCTGAAATTCCTGCCAATTTGTGGCGCGAAGTACACTGGCTGTTTTCTTTACAGTGACAGTTTAAATAAGTCATGTATTACAACGAATATCATTGAATATTCAGGTGATTTTAAGATGTTTGTTAATCAAAGAAGGTAAAATATTTTGCAATAAAATCAATTTAAAATGTTTTGAGGACTTTCGCGTCAAACTCATAAATAAAAATCCAAAAATTATGGCGCCAATAATACGATAAAATTGTGAAAAATTGCATTTTGTTCTTTATGATTTTTACTTGGGACTAATAAGAAATTTTTACCTTGAATTGTTATTTTTATCCGGGTTATTATAACTGATAGTACTATTATCGATGTCAAATTTACCAATTTTATATTATTCGAGTTGCTGTTTTTATGAGTGTCATTACTATGGGACATCAACACACACATGGTTATCGTTTTGTAAGAGCAAAACTATATGATAGGCTATCTGCACTTTGTACAGAGTGTGGAATCCAATTCTTGATGTTTGGCATTGTAAATTCATAGACTTACCATTGACCCATCGACGGGAGCGAAAAATAATAAGAATACGTTGTTTTTTATAAATTTGACATAAGTATATATGTATATGTTGCCAACCTGGCCCAGAAAAATGCTGGAAAGCATTGCTTTTTTAGTTTACACAAAGAACTGAGTCATGTCCGACTTAACAATACACTGCAACCTAAAATCCTAGGCTAAATACTTTGCTTAAGGCGAGTTTTCAAGGCTACATGTATAAATTGTTAACACTTAGCTCTTCGGTCAAACATTACAACATAACACGGTTTTATTCGTGCTGTTGTGTTTACATCTCGTTGCAAACGTTTTTTTGCTGTGCATGGAACCTGGTGTTGTTGACAGACAGTATATATTACAATATTTGTCTCTTATCACAGTCTCAGGGTTTTTCTGGAGTTCGTCCATTTCACCTTGTTGAGAATTTTATATGCAAAAACGGCTCGTTTGGGTTGAGAAAATATTTCAAATAGAAGGTCGAAACGTTGTTCGCTCTTCTATTTGAAATATTTTCTCAACCCAAACGAGCCGTTTTTGCATATAAAATTCTCAACAAGTGGGTTTCTCGACATCACTTATTGTTATTTCACCTTGTTGGCCCAAGATCTTCCAATCTGGAAACGAAAGTAAATGAAGACTTTCCAAGTGTTTTGGTCCTTTTCTGTTTTTCTGGAGAGATTCTCTGCCGTAATGTTTAGTGATTCAGCTGAAGTACAGAAATTATTCAATAACGTCAGGCGCTTCTTCACTTCCACCTGATCCTATACTGGGTGTGTTCTGTCTTGTGCCTCTCTAGTTAGCCCTGCTCTTCTAACAATCGCTTTCCTTGTGTCTGGTGATACGATTGCAGCTAAACACATACAGGCTATTTATGTTGCTTGGCTTGAGGCAGTCTGTAATGTCTCTGAGTTTGAGTCGAGATTTCTGGCGTGAATTGAATGTTCTCAAACTGAGTACTTTTAGTAGAGTACAAGACAAGCACTAAGATCCTGATGGCTGTTTGGTTAGCCCAGCTAGTGCTTCATACAGGGAGTCTTCGATTGAGACGAAATTGTTGCCATGCATAGTATTTGCAAGATCGTTGGCGTGGTCGAAACTGCTTGTGTTGGAATGTATGTGCTGGTATTTCGTGTAGATACTGAACAAGGTAAGAGCTAACACAATACGATGAAAGGTATTGGAAAAAATAACAAATGGCACGCATTCGAGTGAACAATATTTTATTATTTTAATTCGTATTTTCCAAACCTGGCCCGGCATGGCCAAGCGTGTTCAGGCGTGCGACTCGTAATCTGAAGGTCGCGGGTTCGCATCCCCGTTGCGCCAAAGATGCTTGTACTTTTAGCCGTGGGGGCGTTATAATGTTACGATCAATTCCACTATTCATTGGTAAAAGTGTACCCCAAGAGTTGACGGTGGGTGGTGATGACTAGTTGCCTTCCTTCTAATCTTACACTGCTAAATTAGGGACGGCTAGCACAGATAGCCCTTGCGTAGCTTTGTGCGAAATTCAAAACAAACAAATTTTTCCAGACCAGCTGGCTTACAGTTCACTAGCATTATAAGTAAGTATGCAAAAATTACTACTCTAACCATTTTGTAAATTACAAAACGAACATACTTTTATCCAAGTGCATTCAAGTAAAATGAGCCCCCCGCTAGTAGAGCGGTATGTCTCCGGATTTACAACGCTAAAATCAGGGGTTCGATTCCCCTTGGTGGGCTGAGCAGATAACCCTTTGTGGCTTTGCTATGCGAAAAACACACACACACACAAGTAAAATGGACCTGGTATGGTCAAGTAGTTAAGGCACTCGACTCGTAATCTGAGGGTCGCGGACTCGAATCCCCGTCACAACAAACATCCTCATTCTTTCAGCCGTGGGGGCGTTATAATAATAAATTAATCTCATATCATAGATAACTTCTAGAAGTTTATCTGACTTGAATAGTAGGATTTGATTACGGTATAACTGGGGATATTTGTTACGGCGTCTCGTTCATTGCGTGAGACAAACTATGTAAATTGTTCTTGTTGCGCAGTTTCTTATATTATTCTCCTGTTTGGTTCATGTAATTGCAGAAGGGGAAGGGAAGTTATTTGTAAAATGCTTTCAGTAAGTCATATCATATGCAAATTGAAAACAAGTACCCTAATGTTTATGTATGAAGTCTGTGTATGCGAGTTTCTTATAGCAGAGCCACATCGAGCTATCTGCTGTGTCGGCCGAGGGTAATCAAACCTCTGATTTTAGCGTTGTAAATTCGAAGACATACCGCTGTTCCAGTGGAGGACGTATTTATGGAGTGCAGACTGTTAACTTGTATGATAAATAATACGTTAGTACAATGGTTTGTAATGACGTTTTCGAGAAATTTGTCAAGAAGACGGCAAAACAAAACTTACAGGGCTGTAACTGCTAGATTTTGGGGTTATATTTTCCTCTTTGTGGAATATAGTAATATTGGTTTGATTCCAAAGTATGTTTCCAAGGTGGCTCAGATAAGGATAAAAATCGGTTTCGATATTCGATAGTTCATTATGTAGCTTTGTGTTTAACGAACAAACTAAGGTATGGTATACTGATAGTTTTGAAAGATGGATTGAATTTTGGTTGGTTGGTTGTTGGCATAATGCTATAGACTGACTTGTTCTGTTCTGTGTTCACCGCGGAGAATCGATCGAGACTCGGAGTGTATCTCAAGACGGCTGGTATGGCTATTAACACATTTACAAATGAAGCAGAGAACAACGTTTTGACCTTCTTAGGCCATCTTCAGGTTAATCTGTTTGACCTGAAGAGGGTGTAGTTTAGTTTATTCTCGTGTGTTGTTTTGTGTGACAAGATGGAGCAGTTTATGTTGTTTGATCTATGTTTGTATTTTACTTTGTATGAGAAAGTAAGCTGTATATGTTCTTTGATCTATAGTTATGTGTAAGTAGTTTGTATTTTATAGACCACTTTTTGTTTAGTGATTTATGTATAGGAGTTATTTTGTGTGTAAGAGTGGAGTGGTTTGGTTGCTTAGTATGTATTGTATCGTTTTGTGTACACAATTCCCACCAACCCTATCCCATGAACAACGCCTGCTACATCTTGAAAAACCACCACAATACACAAGCATGCAACACACTAACACTACAACATCTCATCTTATAGCTCTACCAAACACAAACACCCACACGAACACAGGAACCCAACACCAAAACAACCAAAGCTACAGCAACACGACTGTGTCGACTTCACGGGTAACCTTCTCAACACGGGCTGTGTATCTAAAAGACCTCTGTGTAATTGATAAATGCTACTTTCATTTACCCAATCTCAAGTCATACCACTTAGGATACATTAACGTATATAGCGCAGGAGATGCTCGTGTAACTTTGCGCAAAATTCAAAACAAACAAACAAATCAAATCAACAAATACAAAATTAACTGAGAAAATAAAAATACTACATTTTAATTTTAAGTGCAACTTAGTCACCAAAAATTTGAAATAAACAAATAAGTTAATTCAGACAACCTAATCGTATCAGAAACTTTAAAGTAAACCAAGATGTTAATTTTTAAATCATATTAATTACGTCATACACACTTGTAAAGACTGGAATAGTTTTATACTTTAAAAATAACACATCTAATATAATAACAATAGAGGGAAGTTTTAAATATGATATAAATAAAACTATATTTTATAACATTTGCATAAAGAATAGAAATACCATTCACATAGTATCTATCTACTGTTCTCCGTCGGAAAACATTGATATAAACTATCTCCAACAACGTATGTCAACAAGTCCAGAACCTCTAATTATATGTAACTTAAATACCTCGCACAAAGAAACTGTGTTGTTTTTATGTGTGAGGGTGGGGCAGTTTTTGTTATTCAGCTAAACTTGCTTGTTTGTGAAACATTTCGATGGGACAAAAGTCCCGACGAACAACCTATCGGTTCTGTTATCTTGTGTGGCCTTGGCTATGGCGTTACACGTCAATGACTTTCATTTGGGACCAGCCAGCGGACGACCTGAAGAACCTTCTTAAACCACACTTTGAGAACCACCATTTCGACACAATAATCTTGCTGATACTTGGAAATTCACAAAAAGAATAAAATATGACAAAATATTCACATGTAAATCTTAATGTTTTTTTGTTGTACTTACATTTTAGTCTGTTATAGTTTAGGGAGGCAACGAAATGTTTAGGAACGCTGGTTCAGGCCACTCATTTTGTGTTGTTTCAGAGTTTCAAAAATATTTTAGTCAGTTTTGGTATCAAAATGAGAGCGAGAGTTGTGCCATTTTTATTTTTAGTCTTTTAATTTCGTTCAGGAAGGCGTTTCTAAAACGATTTATTTTTTAAATGTGTGGGGTTCTATTATTACGGAATATTTCCCTACTTTTCAAATGTTTTTTTATAATGTTGATAATTTCTTACATTGATTTCTAACCGTTGGGATCTCTGCATTGTATGCATTTGTGTTTCGATGTGCAATTGTATGCTGTTGTAATAAGACAGTTGTTATTTGGAAATAACTGTTTATCTGTGTGTTTTTTCGATTTCTCGCTTATATAATAACTCTAAGCATAAGGTCTTATATTGATTACTAACCAGTGTGATCTCTGAGAGTATGTGTTTAGATATGTAACTGTCTGCTTTTTTACTGAGGCAGTCTGTCATTTTTTGTTATTAACCATATATGTGTTCTTGGATCTGTTTTAGCAGTAGGTTTTTTTCTACTATTAGGTTGCCTTTACATGACATCACACTTTTGCTAGGAATTCGGGCGTCTGATGCTTTGCACGACAACTTTCATACAACCAGAATATATTATAAACAAGATTTATAGAGTTTCCAGTCGTTCCTCAGATCTGTTTTGTTTTGAGGTGAAAGAAAGGGAAATAAGTTAGAGTTGTTTTTTTTTAGTAAATGTCAAGAGAAATCTTCCACACTGGTAAACAAAAACAGGGTGTTGAGGAAAAAGAGACGTTCAAAGTGACTCACAAATCTGTCTCTAACTTCGAAAAGCATCCACTGTCGCCATGCTTTTACGCCAAGAGAAACGTTCACACGTTGTTTACATTTTAGTATCCTGATAGACATAGATTCATTAAAAGTTTTATAAACCATTTTCTGGTAGGATGCTTATTCAAACTCCAGAATATATATTCTTAATTTTTCTGGGTAATTTATACTCCAAATGGCCTTTTCCAGTAGTAGTGTGTTGCTTTGTTCGCTGCTGCAAAAAGAACTGATTAGGCAAAAATACTGCTACCGTGGATAGTTTGGCTAAAAACAACAATTTCGTGACACTAACGTAGCGAACATTTGAAAGCCTGGCAGTTTGGCAGCATGCAAGGCTGTAACAAAGAGGAGTTGACTTTGTTGCTTTGACATTAAACATCAAGTTTGTATAGTGAGAACAGTGTGAATTTTACATATTCCATCAACTTAATTCAAAACTTTCTTTGCTTTTGACGATTTAAACTGAGGTACACAAGTTCGTAATTCAGTGAGATGCGGCAGAACATCTATTATTATTTTCAAATGATGCGTCATCTCCAAGTCTACTATAAAATTTAATTTCATCTTCTCACATGCGACACTGAAAATTTCCATGGAGGCGTCTATGTTGTTTCATGTTAATCTCCTCAGTTTTTCAGACTTGTGGCTCACCGATGAAACAATATTTGATTGAGTACTGCCTGTTAACTTTATCAGAAGTTCAGTAATTACAAAGTGTTACCGAGTGAGCAAATAAAGATTAAAACAACGCGCCCTAAATTAATCACGTGAATTGGTACAGTTTTGTTTATTCGGTTAATTTTGAGCAAGGCTACTTGATTGTTGTATGTTTTAATCGCATTTGAGGTTGAAGTGATAAAAAAGAGAAAAGCCAACCAATCAAGATCATTTACCACCAACTGTTGGGCTACTTTTGTTATAACGAATAGTGGAACTTTGCTATCACTCTTATAACCCACCTAAGGCTCCAAAGTGTGAAGGTTTTTTGCTGTTTTTTTGTTGTTTTCTTCAGCTAATGAGTGCATTCAAAGTACGTCACAGCAACCTCTGGGACACGTCTATCTCCCCGAACGAGAACAGAAAGTTAGCATGTCCAATATGGTGAAGAAAGCATTAGCCACTACAAACAGCCAGGTCAAGAGAGATATTAAAGTTCAAATATAGCTAGAGGAAGAGCAACCAGTTTTCAGTATCAGTAGTATATACGAATATTCTTAACCAAGTAATGGAGTTAGATGGCATAGTATGAAAGTATAAATTATGTTAAATGATATATCAAAGCTCAGGCTCCGGGCATTGCAATCCATACCTGACAAGGTAACCAATATATCACGCCCATCTTGACTGCCGTGTTTCTTTTTAAAAATGAAAATAGAGAGACCAGTATAAATGAGTATGTATACTGAAAATTATAAGCCAATATTTTGTTTTGTAAACCCGAATCATCTTTGTCTAATAATGGATCACCTATTGTGGGAGATTTAGATAGATTCTTCCTACAATTCTTCAGAACCTCAGGTCTTTTAAGATCTTTATAAGTACTTGTTAATTTCAATTTTATATGAGAATTCCACAGAAGGAACACCATATAATATCAGGCCCGACATGGCCAGGTGGTTAAGGCACTTGACTCTTAATCCGACGGTTGCGGGTTCGAATCCCCGTCACATCAGACATGCTCACCCTTTCAGCCGTGCGGACATTATAATGTGACGTTCAGTCCCACTATTCGTTGGTAAAAGCGTAGCCAAGAGTTGACGGTGGGTGGTGATGACTAGCTGCATTCCCTCTAGCCTTACACTACTAAATTAGGGACAGCTAGTGTAGATGGCCCTCAAGTAGCTTTGCATGAAATTCAAACAAAACCACATAATGTTACTTGTACTCTCTTAAAAAATATGTTTACACGCGTAGCAACTATGTATGAGAGATGTTTTAGTCGTTTACCTTGAATTCCGTACTATATACTTTGGGGATCCAGTAGCTGATTGAGCTTGAAGAAAAACCTGGAAAAGTTAGAAACAGAAGTTCATTTGAAGTAATATTTCTGAAATATGTTGTTGTCTATGGGAAAGATTGAATACAACATTTAATTAGTTTGTTTTGGAATTTCGCACAAAGCTACTCGAGGGCTATCTGTGCTAGCCGTCCCTAATTTAGCAGTGTAAGACTAGAGGGAAGGCCGCTAGTCATCACCACCCACCGCCAACTCTTGGGCTACTCTTTTACCAACGAATAGTGGGATTGACCGTCACATTATACACCCCCACGGCTGGGAGGGCGAGCATGTTTAGCGCGACCCTCGGATTACGAGCGCACGCCTTAACGCGCTCGGCCATGCCAGGCCAACAACATTTAATTAGTTAAGGGTACCTTTCATTCTTGAACCCAAACTAGATATCTAGATATTAGCGACTGAAACGTTATACCTAAACTCGCATTAAGACAGCATTGCCCATTAAAAGAAAGAACTTCAGCAAAAGGTACCTGCTTTAGTGTTAGTGAGGAATACAATTATTGTTTAATGTTTTCAGTAACCGAAACAGATTTATTAATTTTTTTCAATAATAGGAAAAAAGGATTAGGTAATAAAGTATCATATTATAAAGTACACATAGCTATCATGTAAGCTTGGCAAAACTATAGTGACAGATAGTTCTGGATTTTTTAAGTGAAGTCTAATTAAACCTGACTTGACAAAAGAAGATCATTGTTTAGGTTCACACGAGCAGAAAACTTAAAACAACTGAACTCAGATATTCTTTACTAGCAGACCTGCTGTGGTTACCGGATAGTAAGATGAACTTCACGGAATAAATCTGGGAGAAAACTAACTTTGATTACACTGGTTTACAAAGAAATTGAGGCAAGCACAAAATAGCTGTTTTGAAATCCGTTTTTACTCATCACCTCTAGTTTTTTAGACATGCATACTATACATTTTGTACACATACTGTACATAAAGGCGTATATGCATTCAGGGTTAATTTCTAATATTGTGTGACTTATGTCTTCTTTTTTAGTTATTATGCAATAAATGTAAGTGATAGCATTACATTATATATATATAGCTATATATCAAGACGGATCACCAGTTTCAGGAATCGGAACAAAGACTTTGCTTCATTTTTCGACATGAAAAACAAGTTGTGCTACTGCACAAATGTACCTGGCTTGTTCACTTTCCTTGGTTTGCCACATAATCCTTCAGACTGGCGTCTTCTCATAGACTCTTCCAAGCGAAGTCTCAAGGCTGTGCTTCTGCACAACGGGAATAAATATCCCAGCATTCCCACTGCACACTCTGTCAATCTAAAGGAATCCTATGGCAATATGGAGCTTCTTTTAGAAGCTGTTAAGTACAACCAGTACCAGTGGAGTCTGTGTAGGAACCTCAAGGTCATTGGTCTTCTTATGGGTATGCAAGCGGGCTTCACAAAGTACTGTTGCTTTCTCTGTCTCTGGGATAGTCGAGCTGTATCCCAGCATTACAAGCAGAAAGACTGGGGGTCTAGAAGCACTTTCGTTCCTGGCGAACACAGCGTCAAGGAGAATCTTCTGGTTGACATGAAGAAGGTGCTTCTTCCTCCTCTTTACATAAAGCTTGGTTTGATGAAGAATTTCGTGAAGGCCATGGACAAAAATGGTGCTGCCTTCCAACACTTGTCTACTGTGTTTTCAGGTCTCAGCGCTGCTAAGCGGACCTCAAATCCGAGAAGTGCTGAAGGATACTGATTTTGAGGAGCTTCTTACCTCAAAGGAACTGAGAGCATGGGAAGCATTTAAGTCAGTCTGTAGTGGCTTCCTTGGTAACACACGCGCACCAAATTACCAAGCCTGTATTGAGAAGTTGCAAAAGACTTATGAGAATATGGGATACCGAATGTCACTCAAAATCCATTTTCTCCATTCCCACCTCAACTTCTTCTCTCCAAACCTTGGAGCAGTGAGTGATGAGCACGGAGAAAGATTCCACCAAGACATTACGAAGATGGAGAGCAACTACCAAGGCAAGTGGAACCCCAGCATGATGGAAGACTTCTGCTGGATGCTCTTGCGTGACATCCCGGAGGCAAAATACACCAGATCATCTAAGAAAACACACTTCTAACTGTCTGCGGTACTATGAATTGTGTACATTGTGTCATCCAAGTATATTTATTCCGTCAATGTTCTTTATCTATCCTGTTTTATCTGTAATAAGCTGCTGCAACTGTTGAAATAAGCACGTATATACTCTGTATATACTAAAATGAGACTATTTAAAAGCCAGAAAACTAGAGGTGATAGAGCAACACTGTTTATAAATTTGAATTCAGCACACCCAAATTAGTAAAAAATACCTATTCACATTCTTGCCTCAGACAAAAAAATATTTTTTTTTGTAAACCAGTGTTATTGGTATATTCAATCTGAGGTTATTTAGGTACACCAAAACTCCACCTCATATGCATCATTCAACTATTCCATTTACAGTAACGGAAACAAGGATTTTCAGAACCTGTGACTATAATTGCGTTCAATACGCCAGAAAGTCGTTATAACGTTTATCGAACATGCCAGGCACATATGAGTAAATACAGACATATGGTATAGTTCTTGTGACCGTGTATAGTAGCTTAAGACCGTATCTTGTGTCTTGAAGCGATGTAAATAACGGAATGTTTATGATTTTGACATGGGAAAGATTCTGATTATAGTAGGGCCTAGCATGGCCAAGCGCGTAAGGGGTGCGACTCATAATCCGAGGGTCGCGGGTTCGCTCCCGCGTCGCGCTAAACATGCTCGCCCTCCCAGCCGTGGGGGCGTATAATGTTACGCTCAATCCCACTATTAGTTGGTGAAAGAGTAGCCCAACAGTTGGCGGTGGGTGGTGATGACTAGCTGCCTTCCCTCTAGTCTTACACTACTAAATTAGGGACAGCTAGCACAGATAGCCCTCGAGTAGCTTTGTGCGAAATTCCAAAACAAACAAACAAACAAAAGATTATAGTATAAAAATAGCAATGATTTGTTTATGTTTATAATACAAACAAACTCTCTTTTGAAATTATGTTCGTCAAAACAAAAACTACTCCGTGTTTGGAAAAGTGTCTGGTTGATAATTTCGTTTTGGTCAAGACACTTTTGGGATGCAAAAGTTTTTTC
The DNA here is from genome assembly GCA_011833715.1 of Carcinoscorpius rotundicauda. NCBI lineage: Eukaryota > Metazoa > Arthropoda > Merostomata > Xiphosura > Limulidae > Carcinoscorpius > Carcinoscorpius rotundicauda. The sequence goes on from CM022395.1 coordinate 60,321,842, forward strand.
TTTCAAAGTTTATGAAAATCATATAATAAAGTCAACAGTGCAAATTACGGTTCTTGGATTGTGGTCTCCAAGCTCCCCTCAAGTGCCCCGTAAAATTCTGCATAATTCAGAAAAAAAACAAAAAACGATGACACGAAGTTTAGGCCCCATTATATTTCACCGAAATAAAAAAACGCAGGTGGTCTACAAACAAAAATCTGTGAGATCCACTGGTGTAGATCTTGTAATCTGTGGCGAGAGCATGACAGAAAATGTTATACTTTACATGGCTTGTTATATGTTTACTTTCAAGGTAAAAACACACTGGTAACTGTTAGAATGTAAAGTGTAATTCAGATGTTCAGCGTTTTTATCCAAAAGAACATACTGACAGGAACTAGCGGCAAAGAAGTGAAATAAATCGTTAATATTAAGATATAATTTTTTAAAATTTTCTTTCTTTTTGAATCGATTTCATGAAATGAGCTAAGCAAATAAATCAAGTTCTATCAAAATGACTTATATGCGAAACCGTGAAACCAATGTACTGATAATAACTACAATAGTTTGTTCTGTATATATAATTATCACCTATCCTCAGATGGAAAAATAAAAAGAGATAAAATGTTACCGACAGTTTGTTTTTCTTTGATAAGATTTACAAGAAGGGAAAAAAAACACTATTGTTTCTCTATAGCCATATATTATGGGTTTTATATTTATCTTTTGTATCTATTTTCCAAATTATCGACTCACCTTTTCCATCAAAGCGTAGAGTTGTTCGTTTTCTTGAATTCGAAAGAAGTAAAATCCATACACAAAAGCTAGAAAATGTAATACACTAGGTACGACATAAGTTGATATCACGTGATCGCATTGATGGGAAGAAGTAAAATTTAATTTAATCTTGGTTTTTATCCTGAAACCATTTAACGAGCGTTGTTCTGGTACAGTTTCTGAAGAGCTATTGTTATCGGGAGTCGTTAAAGATGGTCCAATGGTAACAACTGGCTGTCATAAAACGAAAAAACAAAACAAAAATAGAAATAATATGTTGGTCTTAAATTAGTTTAATATCGTTTTAGGATTATAATGTGATTAACTTTAGATATATATTGGCCAAGTTGTCTAATTAGCAAAAAAGCACTACTTTCTTTACATTAATTTAGAAGTTAAACCTAGTATTGCTCATTTGGGAAGCAATTGTTAATTTCTTAATAATTTCATTATACAGCCGGTTTCGATCTTCTGGAAGTAGAGTAGTGATGACTCCTGAAATTTATTGAATTATTAGCGCACAACATTAATATCAACCACTCTAAATGTCTGGATAGAAACCAAGTTTTTAACTCACAGTTGTAGTATAAACCACTCTAACTTGTTTGGTTTGAGACCAAGTCATTAGCTAGCAATTACAATGTCAACTACTTTAACTTGTCTGGCTTGAGACCTAGCCATTAGCACAGAAGAGTAATGTCAATCACTCTTACTTCTCTGGCTTGATACCAAGTCATTAGCACACAATAGTAATGTCAATCACTTATATGTCTGGCTTAAAACCAAGTCATTAGCACATAACAGTAATATCAATCGCTCTTACTTGACTGGTTTTAGACCATGACATTAGCTCACAATTCTAATGTAAACTATTCTTAATTGTCTGGCTTGAGACCAATTCATTGGCACACAATTATAATGTCAACTTTTCTAACTTGTCTGGCTTGAGACCAAGTCTGAGAAGAGTATGGTAGCCGGACCGTTGAATTGTCAGTAAAGTAATACTAAAACTAACATTTCTGAGAATGGCCCTTGACTTTTGTGACTTCGTGCTGTTTTATATCACAGATGAATGTTAAAGACATCTGTTGGTTAAACTGAATGTGAGTTGCAGTTTTTGTTGAACGAACCATAGTCAAATATGTAGCTCTAACATTAGTTTTACGGATTGAACTTTTAAAAGAAAACTGATACACGTATTTCAATATATATTTCAATGAAAAAAGTATGTTCCCCAACCCTGAAAACATAGGCAAAAAACTGTTTTATGAACACTGTCGCAGTTAAATATCTTAAAACTTATATTTTGTCATAAAACCCCATATTTTATGAAATATTGTAATCACCTTCATGTTTATTTTTTCTCACTTGTACTACCTTAATATAGCTCATTATAAATGGAAACACTCAAATAAAGAACTAATATGTCACCTAAACGTATTGATAACAAGGTTTTTACTTTGGTATCCGTTTCTAAATTCAATTTCCCATGACAAGTCATTGCCTGGAACACGTCAAAATAAATAATTAGAAGAGTGACAAAGGCAGGGTAGCAGATATTTAAGAACTTCCAGAACAATGGATATGTTGTCGGTCTCTCTTTAGCGAAAGAACGCCAACCAATCTGTTAATAAAAAATGAAAACAATAGGATTTAAAACAGTACTTTAAAAATATCATTTTAACGGACGTAATTTATTGTGTTTGTACAGTATTAGGTTTGTTTTAAATACTGCATAATTTTTATAGATTTAGCTTAAAACTTTTGTTAACATAACATAAGAAATAGCATACTCAGTTTGTCACAAATACATTTTTTTCACTAAACGAACATTAACCTGTTACTAGTACAGTTTTATTTTCACCAAATTTAGTGTTGCCTGTCTGCAAGAAAAGAAAAACAAACAAAAACGTAATACGCGAATACTTTCAAAATCCACAGCTATGAAAATTATTTATTACATAAAATTAAACAATGGACAACGTCAGGTCATCAGCAATAAATGTAACGGAATGTGGCTACATAAAGAAAGTAACAGCTCGTAATGAAGACCTGCACAAACATATAGAAATATTGTCTCCAAACCACCACAGGTGACTGAAGCTCGTTACACTATCCAAAACAAATCAACACTTACTACTAACACGTCTTTCAAACAACAAAGTGCGCGAAGATAAAGAACTTGGTGGAAAGGAATGCGAATGCATAAAACTCGAAATTTCTTTTGACTTTACATGGAAATATGAACTAAACCCGAACTATTTGGAAGCGTGTACATCTGAAGAAAATTCCGATGGTACCATGTCTGGTGGAGAGCAGCTGCACTAGTAGAGTGATATTGCAGATTCCTATTTTGATCTTTTTATTTGCATTTCTCATCATTTCAATTCAGTCCTTTGCATTCTAAAGAAGTTCTTTCATAAAATTATGTTCTTCAAGATCCATTACTTCTATCGTGTTTCTTCTCTATCAAGTGACATGGTTAATGTATTTAGTCATTCTTTTTTACCTCTTTAATGACTAAACTACAGATCGTAAGAAACATATTTATTAGTCTTGTACTTCAAGCAGGATGTTCTGTAGAGCTATCTGTGGCTCTATACCTCAATTAATCAACTCCAGTAATCCATCTTCTTTAATATCCACACTTCCATGTATTTCAATACATTATTCAGAGTCTTAGAAAGCTTGATGCTAATCCTTCTCACTGTGGTATAGATATTCTGTAATTCACACTAGTCATGAAAATTCTGTATCTAATCTACCGCTACACTTATATTCTGAAATGAACTTGCTCCAAGATTCAACAGTTCAAACTCATTTTGATGAGAGCATGACTTATAATTACCAGAAAACGGATCTTTTTTAGTATTCAAGATCAAACTCAATATCTAATTGCTTTCCTTTTCGACATTTAATGATATTGAAAATATTTTCAGAATTGACCAGTAATATCGTGTGATTAGATAAAACGGAAACACTTATTTTGAGCCATCTGCAAATTACCTCATAAAATATTCTGGTTAAAATAGTGGAGAGATATAATGCATTCCTATCAGATATTTTATTGAGTTTAAGCCAGTAAGAGGACTTTCGATACTTTGGTAGCAGTCTTTTAGTTGCCGTAAATGCATTAGAGAAGTTGATGCCATGAAGTAGATCATTCAAATTTGTCGGTAATTCTTAAACAATTACTGCATCGAAAGCATTGCTTTATTGTATAAAACAGGTGAAGAAGGTTTTTGAACTCTGTTTTTTTCATCAAATTTTTTAAGCTAAAAATCTAGTTATCAATTTATTTTTTACCAAACTCATCATCAATGAAATTATTCATTGATACTGTTATCTCCTTAGTGATGTTTAGCTGCAAAAACTCAGGTCTGGGATCAGCCCAGTGAAAACTTTATAACAGTTTTAACAGTTAATTAAAGTTATAAAAAGAAGACGTAAAAACGGATCGACTGTAAATTAAATTTCTGATCTATTTTACTAAAACTAGTTTGTTTTACAGTCTTTTCACGTCTCTTCTTTGTTTTGTCAAATTTTATTAAGTCTAAATATGCACTACCCCGTGTACCTTGCACTGCTTTTAATAGACCGAGAAATTTTTCACCTTATCATTCGTTATACCAATGAATTGTTATCAAATAAATAAATATTATTCACAATAGATGAAATATTATCTTAATATTAAAAGCAAATTTTGGTTTGTTTTAACCTTAAAGCTACTCAATGGATTAGCTATCCTGTGCCCACCATAAGTATCGAAATCAGTTTTTAGCCGACTAAGTTACTACCGAGATGGCACAGCAGCATCACCAGCTGATTATGAAACTCAATTTGTAGTCTGAGGGTCGCGGTTTCAAATTCCCTTTACATAGTTGATCATTCAGCCGTAGGGACATTATAACGTACAGCCAATTCCATTGTTAAACGTTGGTGAAAGATTAGGCAGTGGGTGGTGATGACTAGCTGCCTTCCCTCTAGTTTTACACTGCTAAATTAGGGACAGCTAGCGCAGATAGCCCTTCTATATTTTTGCGCGAAATTCAAAGAAACAAACAATACTACCGAGCCACTAGAAAGTTAATTAAGTTTCTCATCATGCGTAAAAGAAACTGACCAAAATTAAGTCATGTTATGAAATTAACTTCTTTTGTGAAGAATGTCTCAATGTTTAATTAGACGCTTCTTGTTTAACAGGGTTGAGGTCATCCTGACCAGTTATCCGTTTCATTTTTCCGACTTTTATACAATCCGTGGAATATTATTTCTTGAACAGTATTATAAAACAAATCAAGCATTATTCATTTATCTACTGAAGCACAAAAACAAATAAAAAAGTATGTATTATTACACACACAAGTTGTCGAATGTTTTGCTTCCCCAATGTAAAAGAAACTTGAAGCTTTGAGTTATGAAAATTGCAACAAATAAGTGTGTTTTTCAGTTCATATAAAACACGAAGTATAATGAAACTCATAAATACTTACAAACAGTAAAAGTAATTTGTACGGTTTCAGTATCATGTATTTGCACTTCCTTAGAATTTGTGTTGTGGCGATTCTTGATTCACTCCCTTCGATATCGTAGTTCTAAGAAGTATTAATATATATATAGAAAACAATGAATTGGTAATATAACTGTTTACTTAATGTCAACAGTATAGATTACAAGCACTACAGTAAACTCCTTGAACGTTTATTGTCCTTTTATGATTATTTTTAATGATTTTGTTAACTTAGATATTTTCTAACCATGTTTATGTAAAGTAAATATATAGATAATTTCTGTAGAAAGTCTATAATTTAAGTCTAACGTTTATTCTCTAATTCTATCAAACTTGATAAAACTGCTATGAACATCTATTTCAAACTTTTAAACATGTAAAGTCTTTTGTATACGCAAATGTTGATAAAATTCAAACAAACATTCAGTTTTAACAAAATACTAAAAAGGGTTCCATACAGAAAATACTGCAGCAGTGAGAAAGTTGACACAAACACAGTAGGTACTTTATAGTTCATGTTTCATTTAATAATTTAAAGTACATTAACCTGACGTTTTCAGTGTCAACCACGTATCTATGATGTGTAAGAATCAGATTGTTTGTTTGTTTTGGAATTTCGCACAAAGCTATTCGAGGGCTATCTGTGCTAGCCGTCCCTAATTTAGCAGTGTAAGACTAGAGGGAAGGCAGCTAGTCATCACCACCCACCGCCAACTGTTGGGCTACTCTTTCACCAACGAAAAGTGGGATTGACCGTCACGTTATAACGCCCCCACGGCTGGGAGGGCGAGCATGTTTGGCGCGAATCCGCGACTCTGAGATTACGAAGCCTTAACGCGCTAGGCCATGCCAGGCCAATAAGAATCAGATGTTGTAATTAATGGTCCACAACACGTATTCCTTAAGTATATGTTTCAAGTACAAGTTGTCATTCGGAAGAATAAACCAAATGAGTATTGTGTTTATTAAGTAGGCCCGGCATGGCCAAGCGTGTTAAGGCGTTCGACTCGTATCCCGAGGATCGCACCAAACATGCTCGTCCTTTCAGCCGTGGGTATGTTATAATGGTACGATTAATCCCACTATTCGTTGTTGAAAGAGTAGTCCAAGAGTTGGCGGTGGGTGGTGATTACTAGCTGCCTTCCTTGTAGTCTTACACTGCTAAATTAAAGACGGCTAGAGCAGATAGCCCTCGAGTAGCTTTGCGCAAAATTCAAAAACAAACAAGTGTATATTAAGTTGTTGTTTTTTTACTTTTAATAAAAAAGCAAAAACAATTTCAACTTCAGCAGATTACCGTTTGAAACCTTGTTGACTGTAGACTTCTTGGTAGTGATTTAAATATATATCATATTAGTCTTAATGTGTAAGTATAGTAAATACACACACGGATATGTCCATTCTTTATCTCAGAGTTTGATTTGTTCATCCAAGAAAAACAGAATATGATCATGAGATACCTTGGATAGATATTCAGTTAATCCTCTATTTATTTTCTACATAGTAATATTTTACGGTCTAGGAAAGTACGCATCAGGTTTGAAATATTAGAACGTTTAATACGATACTGATATATTTGTAATTCTACTTATGACTGAAACAAACAATATGCGCGAATTATAGAAACTCGTGTAAAGTCAGCTTACATCGACATGAATGAGACTTTGTTCGCTCAAACTCCGATAGAAGTATTTGTTTTCTGCACGTAAAAAATGCTCTCCTGAAATGCAGCATCGTCGACTGTTAGAGAAACTTGATCTCTTTTGGTTCATTCTAGCTTCACCTTCGGCAGATCTCTTAAGAAACGATTCCCCCGAGATCGAGATAAGTCGTTGACTTTGTCTTTCAATCCTGTTTAGAGGGCTCTTTTCACCATGTACTAACTACCAAATAAAAATAAATAAGAAAAAAAGATATAGCAATCTTAGTGTACTTAAACGATAAGAAATTTGGAGACAACTATAAACAGATTTTAAATCATTTTTAATACATTTATTTACGAAATTCTTCCTTTTTCTAAAGGTATAATACCACATATTGTGGATTATTATTTTCCATAAATGTCACTATAGACACTACCCTAAGTATTTGGGTTGGTTTGATTTGTTTTAAATTTCACGCAAAGCTACTCGAGGGCTATCTGTGCTAGCCGTCCTTAATTTTGTAGTGTAAAACCACAGTGAAGGCAGCTAGTCATCATCACCCACCGCCAACTCTTGGGCTACTCTTTTACCAACGAATAGTGGGATTGACCGTCACGTTTTATTATCCTCACGGTTGGAAGGGCGAGCATGTTTGATGCCACAAGGATTCGAACCCGCGACCCTCGGATTAGGAGTCGAGTGCCTTAACCACCTGGCCATGCCGGCCCTACCTATTGGGTAATTTTGCTAGCTTTCCGAGTTAGTAAGCAGGATCGTACTGATCAAGATTAAATGGGAAACAGTTTTTGGAAAACAATTGAAAAGTTATTTTAAGGATTAAGATAAGAACAAAAATAAACGGTTTTAAGCGAAGTTTCGCTCTTTTATAAAAACTTTATTAAAAATGAAAAAGGGGAAATGAGTAACTAGTATAATAATACAATTGTAGAAAGGAGTACACTATACATACAGCTATAAGAAACTGGTTGCATGCTAGAAGAGTTTTGGAGTACACTATACATACAGCTATAAGAAACTGTGGTTATATGCTAGAAGAGTTTTTTTACCCGCCAAAGCATAGACACTTCTATCTACAATTATGGTGTGTAACGCGTTTTCTGTGCTGAGCTCAGGTACGATGACGTACTCAATAATATCGGGCTGCTGGTCGCCAGCAGCTTTGGCGATATTTTATGTCCACCTATATATGTTATTTAATTGTTTATTAATCAGTTGTTTTTCTTTATTCGTCTCCCGCTAGTCCAGTGGTATGTCTCCGGATTTACAACGCTAAAATCAGGGGTTCTATTCCTCTCGGTAGGCTGAGAAAAGGTCCTCCTAGTTGGGGGTTGTGCAGTAGACTAACAACCTACTCACTGAAAAAAATCCAGTCTGTTTATGAAACCGCAAGTGTTTGCGGCCCTGTGTTCCTTACGGAATTTAGTGGTACAATTATTATTATTTTCTTTATTAAATTATTTATTATTTAACACCAAGTTCCAAATGTAAATCAGAAGAGACCGTTGTTTTAGTTGTTGTTGAATTAAGCACAAAGGGCTATCTGTGCTCTGCCCACTACGGGTATCGAAACCCGGATTTTAGCGTGTAAGTCCGCAGACATACCGCTGAGCCACTGGGGGGGGGGCGTTGTTTTAGTATAAACAAGTGGAAATCGAGAGTGCAGTTCCCTGTTCGACACTACAACAATAGAAAAAAGTAAAACCTATCTTAGCATTAATAATCTGACGTATAATTTTGAAAAAAACATTAACTATAAAATCAAGTAAATTTATTGAAGGTAATATTAAGAGACGAGTATCTCAATGGATGATTAATTTTAATATCGAAATCAGCTTTGACGTGGAATGTGTGTTTAAGAAGTCAAAGTTGTAACGTTTTTAATTAATTAAAAGTACATCCCGTTTAAAGCTAATCAATATATCATATCTAATCCAAATTAATTATGGTTAATGATTAAGTTAATAATTATTTCACTACTTTATTCCCAAAATAACTTGAAATGAATTTGAATGTTATGAGAAATTGAGAAAACTATTAATTACGTCTTAATTAAAAATCAGTTTATAACAACATATCGTCTTTAGTATGTGTTATTTTTTTTTTTATGCGGACTGAACGCAACAGAAAGACACAGATAGCAGCTTGTATAATTTATTATAATTATCTACTTATGTGATAGACACAAAATATATTATCTAATGGCAATAACAAATATCCAGTTTCAACCATCAAAACAACTTACAATACAAAAAAGTACTGGCCTGTGCTTAATAATATGATCCAGGATAAGTGTCCAAATCCGAAATCCAAAGTTCTAATCTAGGCGTTGAATTCAGTCCCACGGAGAAATTTTTGAAGTTTGAATGGGTAATTTCAAACAAAAGTTCACAGTCAAATTCCCATTGACTTTCGATATAATCCGTAATCCGACTGAATTGTAAAGATTGACGGAATAAAATTTTTCACCGCTTTAGTCGATCTAGCTCTATTCACAAATTCAGTTTAAACGTTCTCAAACAAGACAAAGTTCTTGATCCGAATAAAATGGATGACTTACTTCTTGACCCGAGTAAAAGTGGATGATTTCCCTCGCATTGCCATCTGTTTATATACTATATCGCGTAACTTCCCAGAATTCCACAGTACAAACACCAGGCCAATACAAGTGATCAATCTATTTAGTTTTAAAAATTTCTAAATGAATTTTAATTAATTCTAAAATGTTATTTTAAATTTCACCGATTTAAACCTCGAAACAATAATATAAATATAGAATTATAAATAATAAATATGGGAATTCAAATACGACATTACATTATATTTACATAACATATGCATGATATTTACATGACATTTACATAACATATGCATGATATTTACATAACACTCTCGACAACATTTACATGATATTTACATAACAGTATGTAAGTTCAGGAATATTTAGTTATTGTTAAACACAAAGTTACACAATAGTCTATTTGTGTTATACCCACCACGGATATCTAAATCGATTTTCAGCTTTTTAAGTTTTCAGACTTACTGTTGTGCCAATAGGAGGCAAGTGTAGGACATCCACTACAGAGAAAATGCTTATTTCATATAAATTATTTTGTTTTGTATAATATTGAAGTTAAAACTAACTTGTAGTTTACTGAAGTAAAAAATACAAAGGCATAATAATAGTAAGGTGTAAGCGTGCATGTTTTTTAACCAAGTCACATCAGACTATTTACTGTGTCCACCGAGGAGAATCAAACCCATGATTTTATTACTGTAAATCCGTAAAATTATTTTGTCCCACCGGGGGACTAATAATAAGGCTGATTTCTGAAACTAAACCGAAATTCATTGATCGTTCGGTAAACTTAGAAGCAAAAACTTTAACGCTTCTGAAAATTGAAGCTGTCACTTTTGAAATGTGTTAATTTCAGTTATCAAATAGAATAGACTTTGTAGTAAATATTGTATATAATACATTAAAACTGAAAAAAAATAAAACTTCATGTAGATACAAAAATAAATAAACATCAAATATTTATAGTCAGTAGTAAAATAAAGCTTAAACTCTATCTTATATGTATATATCTACTTAATTATTTAAACTACGCAAGTGTTAATTTACCAACGAGTCACTAGAGGCCTTAGGTCTGTTGATTGAGCCACATGGTCTTTGAAGTTGTTCACTTTTCCAACTCATGGTCTGTACTAAAAGAAAGATTTCATTATAACAGACTGTACAAGATAAAGCATAGTTTATTGTTGTTTATCATTTGATAAGTTTCTTTCTTTCTTTCGAACAAAGTTTAATATTGAGATTATTGGATTGTTTACTTCCGAAAATGTTTTTAAGAGACAAATCAAACAATGTGTATACATTCATACATATGAGAACTCAGAATATGAAATTTTTAATTATTTACTATTTCAGATCTAAGCTAATGGCGTTTTTCAAGTGTGTTTTACAGTAAATAGGTTTATCTATATCGATTAGACCTGACTTTGTACGTTCATAATATATATATGAACAGTGATAAAGCCTGATAAATTTTTTCTGTACTTTTGTGACGTAATGAATCTCTTGCTGGATTTTATTATTTATCGTGTTGTTTTTTTTCTTTTGTCATTATTTTGTTTTTTCCCACGGAGACGTAATAAAATACTTCATATTAAAAGCCCGGTGATATAAAGAGTGTTTGTGTGTTAGGGAATGGGAATAAGTGCTCACACTTGTCAAGCTGTCACAAATAAAATGCATCAAAATTAAAAATATTACTCTAGGGAAAGTAAGAAAACACATACTATTTAATTCAGAACCCGTAACTTTTTCCGTTCCCTTAGACGAACTCTGAGATTCTGCTGTAATTGTCCAGTCTTTAACATATTTTCTTTGTCAAATAAAGTTTAGGTACTCCACTTTTAATTTGCCTTCTACATTTCTGCAAATATTATGGTTGAACTAAAAAACGAGTAGCTGATTTATCTGTTTGTTTGTTTGATTGTTTCTGAATTTCGCGCAAAGCTATAAGAAGGCTATTCGAGTTAGCCGTCCCTAATTTAGCAGTGTATGACGAGAGGGAAGGCAAATAGTCATCACCACCCACCGCCAACTCTTGGGCTACTCTTTTATCAACGAATAGTGGGGTTGACCGTCACGTTATAACGCCCTCACGTCTGAAAGGGCAAGCATGTTTGGTGAGACGGGGTTTCGAATCCGCGATCCTCAGATTACGAGTCGAACACCTTAATCCACTTGGCGTAACCGGGACTCTGTTTTACCTGACAGTCAACACGAAACAATATATTTATGTTTAGTACTTTAGATTCCTCTCTTCACAAAAAATTTTGCTTTCGTTTTCTTGAAAATGTATTTGATTGTAATATTTAAAACATGCTTATACGCACACTTGATGAAAGCCGAAAGAAATAAGGGTAAACTAGTTACAAATAAAATCTCTGATTAATTTCCACGTGTTGTAGAAATATCACAACAAGAATAATTAATCCCTTATATATTCACAGACGTAATCCAATTGGCAGTTGGGCCAAGATTTGATCATTATGTAAATTCTGGCCATTGTATTTACATAAAAAAAAACTGATTTTAACGTAAACATTTACTGCCTTTTCATTCACGTGCTTAGTTATGTTTTTGCCATTTAAAAGATTAAACTAAACACAATCTTTATTATATATTTATACATGTGTTGATAATTTTCTTTAAAAATAAATGAAAGTAAGAGTGATGTGGAGAATAAAGTTTTTTTCACTTATCACATGAAGCTAAATTCACTTCGGATTTAAAGAAAAACACATACAAATACATCCAATCTTTGCATGATTATACTGAAGTCAAAGACTAGGTGCAAGTCTGTTATTGTTTTAATATAATAGTGTGTCTTCTGGTGGAAGAGAGTTAAGTTTTATGTACATATAACCCCAAGCTGTTAGGGGTTCGATTCTCTACGGTATACACAGTCAATCGCCCAATGTGGCTTTGTTCTGAAATAGTAGAATTAGTAATTGTATACTAAAGTATGGTATTGTTCTCAGTAGAACTTACATTAATATTTATGAAATTGTTAATTTACGAAAACATAATAATATTGGGTCAAGAATTGGACATACACAAAAGAAACATCAAGGAAGCATAACTGATAAAATTACACAAATCCAAGTTAAATATTTACGAAGAATGTTTCTTTATCTTTACTGAATGCCCACTACCATGTTTAAAATTTTATTATTTAGGGGAAATCACAGTGACAAAATGAGAGTTGAAATAAATGTTTCTTTTATTATTATCTAGAAAATAAGTTTTTTTTCTAACTTTATTGTCAAAATATCTACCTCCCCAATATGCACTACAAATTCTGAAAAACATTTTACTCTGATTATGAAATCATAACGCTCAAATTTGAAATTCAATTCCTCTAGGTGGACAGAGTGCAGAGGCACATTGTGTTGCTTTGTACCAAGACAGTAACAGCAACATAATTTTTATTTCATCAATTTATAAGTCTTTGTAGGAGGTGTAAAATATCTTTGTGTAGGATTTCTTTTTACATTGTCCAAGAAAAGTTGAATTTTTTTTTCTAGAAGTTTTAAGAAATACTTGGTTTCCTGTTGAAATGCATTCAATTTTAATCATCTGTTTAACGCATGTTTTAGTCACAAACGAAGTCCATATAAATATAAAAGCTTGTTATAAATTACAAATAATTGTTACAAATCCAACTGAATGAAAACAACTAAAAACTCACTGTACTAAAATAGGTTGTTTGATTGGTATCAATGATTCTAGTCAAACACTGTTCAAATATTATATTTTTGTTTTCATCTCAGTAGTATTAATAACATATATATTATCATACAGTTACTTGATAAAGGACAAATATAGAGCAACAACTCATCCTAGCTTAAAAAACAAAAAAGAAAGAATATAAAATATCAGCTAAATATTTTTGAAGCTTGTGGAAACTGGTTACTGCAAGATGCCACCACATGCGAGTCGTGGGATGGCTTTTTACTGAAAAGAGACGGTAGGGTTTTCCTTCTCTGATGCGGTAGATTACTTAATACGAAGTTAGATGTTTCACAATCACAGTTAAATTAGTAGTGGTACTTCTTCCAAAATTATTAAACACAGTATCTATTCAGAATGTCAGTTTTCAGAAATTTGGTATGGTTTGCTAAAGGAATGCGGGAGTATACAAAGTAAGTTTGGTCTAAGTAAGTTATGTAAATGTAAAAGTTTTTTTAGTATATTTATAAGAGGTTAACACCTTTCATTTTATTGTTATTTTTTGTAAAATATCGTTTTCCATCGTTAACTGTCAAGTTTTAGGTCTGTTTCAGTACTTGGATATGTAAATATTTAGCTTTGGATCAGTATTTAAAGTTTGGCACTTTTAACCTGATTAAAATTATAATATTAATAATGATTACAAAACTTGACGAATTAAAAAAGTAAAAAGAGATCCGTAGCATGAAAAAAGGACCAAAATAGACCCATTACAGAGGCTAATGCCTATCTACCTTCTTCCAGTGAAAAATGTGTATTTACCACTTGTACTTTTTTACATGTACTACAAAGCTGTTGTTTAAACTGTTCTTAACTTTTCTACCAGTTTAATGAGAGATGAGTAAGTAAATAAATTTTAAGTTGAACCTTATTAAAGGCTTTTAGAAATCACGATGTACAACACTAAATACTAAAAAGTAGAAGCCCAGTAAAAACAATAAAAAAAACAAAACAGGAACTTCATTATCTTTATGTTATTCTATTTATTCAATTCTACATATTATTTTTTATATTGCTTTTAATGTGAACAGCCCCAGAAGTTAGGAATCTTGCTTGACCCTTATTGCACATGTTGATTTTTAAGCTTGTTTAAAAGAAAAAAAGAGAGATTTTTTAAAGTGCATTAGTTTTCTCACTATGTTTATATTTTGTATTGTAATGACAAGGCATAAGATAAAAATTACACTGAAAAATGGCTGCATGAGTCGTATGGTATTATATAGCAGTAATTATAGCCCATTTATATTTAATCTCAAAATTATATAAAAGTATTTCATAAGATCATTTTTCTGTTCTTGATTATGTTCATGTAATGAAGTTATTGTTTATTTTTCCCAAGATAACTTGAATCAAGGTTAACTCATTTTTTTTCACAGCAAATTGGCTCCTTTTAAATAACAAAAGCTCTCAATTTTCTCCTTTATTTGACAAGATTGTGGTGTATATGTAGATACTCTCATATCACCACCTCATCATATACTGCATTTTTACAGGAGTGGTTATCAATCAGCAAGCAAAAGTTTTAATTCACTTGATCTAGAGGTGCCTTGTAGTGGGAAGGTATACATGGTGACAGGAGCAAATAGTGGTATTGGAAAAATTATTGCACAAGAAGTAGCTAAAAGAGGTAAGTTAGTTATTTGAAACAAGTTGTTGAAACCAGGGCTTTGTGGTATTCTTAAATAAAACAAAGTGTGTAGCTTGGGAGAAGTATTTTAAGTGTGCTATTGGAACACCAGACACTAGTAAAAGAATTATAGGGTGTGTGTGAAGATTAGTATATGCTGAGATTGCCTTTGAGGAAATTTAGTAGATTTTACTTTATATTCAATAACTCTTCTAAATAATCTGATTTTCAAGACTAATGCTTCCTACTCCTTTTCATTGCCACATGTGTGGGGATGTTTTCCAGAACAAAATCTTCTTTCCTCCAATACTTCCTTTCCCCTTGTTACAGTCCATGCTCAGAATACCTGCCAACATTCAGTATCCAACTTATCATTCTGTCTTCAACATTTCTGTAAATCTTGTTTTTTTTGTCAACTTCTATAATGATAGTTTTTTGGGTTTTTTTCACATCTTGTAACATTTGTTTTGGGTGTAAGACTTATTCAACTTCATGATTGTTATATCCCAAGTATTACAGACATTTTGGAAAATTATTTCTCCCTCATGGAATAGGTTCTATGACAGTGTGGTCTCTTGTGTTTTAATGGTTTTGTGATTACTTCAGTATTCTTTGATCAGTGCATGGATATCAGCCTTCACTTATAAGCTTCTTCTTTTCTTATTCAAGACCATCTGTCTCTTGAAGTTGATAGCTTTAGTTAAGATTAGTAGCATTACCACTTTTATGCATACTTCACTCATGTCCATTTTGGGAGTTTAAACCTAGGTTGAATACCCATCTTATAATATTTTGGTATTTCCATTAATCAATTACATTTAATTAAATTGTACCCCTCCCATGTATGAACAACTTCTATTTTCAGTGTGTGTGTGTGTTCTACATGTAACTGTTCTAAGTAAAAGTAAGTTAACTTATTTCACTTGAGTATTTTTATAATTAATTTCAGACATGTACATATTTATGTACTCCTTTTCTCTCCTTCACATGTGATTCGTTATTCAGTGGAATGATGATCATGGATAGTGGGTGTTGACTAGTTTTATTCAGAACTTGTACTGACATGATGTGCAAAGCTATTGGGTAAAGGAAGGTTTTACTGTGAAAATAGCATTATCATATGATGAAAAGAAATGGCAGAAATTAGTCTTATTATGACAGTTAAGAAGTATGTATTGGTAAGTGCCTGTTTGAAATTTACTTTAATTATAAAGTTTTTATATTTGAATAGAGTTTGTAGTAATTTAGAATCCATAATCTATTAGATGTAGTAATAGATGGAAAGTAAAAGTTAACATTAGGTATGTACATTTTGTGTTAAACTAATCTTATTTTTTTTAGCCAAACTTTGAGTCATTAGAGCACATTCAGAAATGTAGTAGTTGTTGATATTTTAAATCACTTTCTTAATGAACTCAAGGTTGGAAAGTTGTGTAGAAGTAATTCACCTTAATTGGTCCATATTAAGGTTTCAGTTGTCTTGAAAGATGGATGTTTTAAAATATATTTACTGAAGAGTATTGTTTACAGTGTAATTTAAATAAGTTTATTATGTGAAACAGCCTATGAAATTTGAGGATCAAAAATAGCTGGGAACCATTCCTATGAAATATCTGATACTATTATAATTTTCATGCACCAGGGTTGTGAGATTAATTTGTATGCTTTATGGATGTTAAAAATCTCTTCAAAATTGAAGGTTAATTAATCAGATTCATGACAGAGAACTGCAAATTGCTTTCACACATGCTACTGTCGTCACTTTCTTGATACTAACCTGTCATGAATACAGAGGTTTCACAGTACTTCCACAGAAGAGTTGAATAAATCTGTAACAATGTATAAATAATAAAACAGGACACATTTTAGTGGTGACCAGAAGATTAAAAAATACATGCCTGTATATTACAGATGGACTATAGAAATCACTGTCAGATATTGTATTTCTTTCATGTACTCTTTTTGCTTGATATTTAACCCAGTAGTTCTTTACAGATTTACAGATTGTGAATAAAAATTATAAAATTAACATAGAATATTTACTGCTTATTTAACTTGCATTAATCATAAATACACAGCCTAAATCTACTACCAAGAATCGAAAAATATTCTTATCAGAACTGCATTATTTTAAAAACACAGCTTCTTTATAGGGAAACACACTATTAATGAGAAAGAAATAACCATAATTTATATTTACAGTGTATGATTGAGTTGTTCATCTACACAAAAGTATGTTTTGATAACAATTGTGCATTCATAGTATGTGTAGGTAAAATGATAGTTGACTTCTGTTTTGATCAAACTGCATTATTATTTACAATGTAATTATTATCTACCTGAATACAATTTTTAAGAAGCTACTTAACAGTTTTTATTTTAGTGCTTAGTGATATCCTTTGTTCTGCACTGTTTCATTAGGTCAAATGTTTGTTATTTTTAATTAATGTGTATTTCTACTTCCAGGTTAATCAATAATTAGATTAAATATCTTGTTTGATTAGGCTGAACAAGTCTTATTTTCAATTTGTAGTAGATAATTAGGTTAAATATATTTTCTTTAATACAACATCAAATACTTATGTTAATTTTTTTTTACACAGTTTTTAATATTTTTCACTGAACTGACTATTTCATTTGATAGTCCCAGTATTGTTTGCCTTCCTCCTATAAAGCTGAACCCACTTTCAGATAATTTAGATTTTATCAGTTTTCTCCACCTTATCATGGATTGTCTTTCAGTCCTCTACTGTAGAATCTGCTAAGCTTATTTTAGTATTTTTAATACACATTTCACAGTATGTTCCCCTTCTCATGAAATGTTTTCTTGCTACTTGCAAGCCTTGTCCTATACAAGCTTTACTTCTTTTTTTGCATCAGCTTATCATTAAGCAGATTTTTCTTTCTAGTTTTGTGTCATTCACATCTCTGTTAATACTATTCATTTTATCTCCTACCTAGTTTTTTAGCTCCATTTTACTCTACAGACTCTCCTACAGGCAACTTTTACTTCCTAACTTTTACTACAGGTTACTTTCACTTTCTTTCTTTAGTGTTCCACTTATATTTAGGGATTTTTGTGGGATATTTTCTCTTTCTTCCCTCTGTATTAGGTTGTTTGCATTCTTCAGTTCTTTCCTTCCTCATGTGGCTTCTTTGCTTCTGTCATTTGTTATGATGGAACACTGGTGTTTGTTTACCATCCACTGCTAATGGGGACTTAAGATCAGTTTTTGTCTCCATCAGTATGTTTTTGGGGACTACTCCTGCACATTTACCATTACTTGGGATATCAACATTATTCTATTTTATTTTTTTTGTTGCTCTTTTGTTTGCTTCTAGAATATTATAACCTTTATTCATTTTACATGTTTGGCACCTTTTCATCCTTTATTTATCATATCTACAGGTTTTCTTCATTTGTCTTACATGCTTGATGCTTATTGCAATTCTGGATTGACCAACCTCACCTCAATCACTTCTTGAGTTTTCTGTGTTTTAATAGGAAGCCTTTGATAATATTTGAGTAAGATATTTCTGCATGACTGAGAATACACATGGTATACCTTCTAATCTTCAGTTTTTCACCACATGATTAAGTACCAGGTTTTTTATTGGCCTTTGGACTTGTTTAGGCTCCATGTGTGTTTTGTGGGGGTGAAATGTGTCACAGCTGACTTCCATATTTTTGAGAATTTGACCTGCATCATTCATTGGATGTCAAGCTTTGGCTAACTTCTTTTAAACTGGTGTAGTTTTGCACACTCATTTACTCTTTCCACAGTCAAGTCAAGCTGTTGGATTATCCACATGGATATATTTTTCCTGTTACTTCACATTCTAGTATCTTTGGGGATATGTATTTTTAAACATCCTCTCAATTTGGGACTATCTGTTCTCCTCTTACTCCATCATTTACACTTAATAGAATCATCTCCAATTTTTGTTTGGGTAGCTGTTTCTTGCATGTCAGGATGCATCATCCACCTGTTGCCATCCTTCATTTTTTCCTGAGACTGAGACTGGGCAAATTACCTTTTCTTATATATATATACCTCCTAGTTTTCAGGGGCATGTCCCTCTTTTTCTTTCTGAATCCCACTCTATGGCAAGTAGTGTCTGTTCAGGTGTACTTTAACTAGTTAAATTCATACTGTAAGACCATGTTGATTTACATATGATGATTTCCATGGTAAAAAAACAACATTCACTGCTAAGATGGAATGTACCACAAGGTCACTTTAAGGTTTATCCATGCAGTGTTTTTTTCATTAGTTTGACCTTCCCAGACTGTACTCATGCATGGACTGCAATGACGTAGTAGAAGGAAATAGTTATCCATCCCTGTCAAGGTTTGTTTTGAATAAATTGGTATGGTCTGCTTTTCAAAATAAGATTTCATGGACACTAATTGCACTGTTTCAGATGTTGACATTTCTCTAGACTTTTCACTATGCTTTCTTCCCTTTGTTTTCTAGTGGAGTTTCAGAGGCTTTTTCACGTTCCAGTTTTAAACTGTTAATACCATTAACAAGACAGGTTGACTCTGGAGTTTCTCTGCAACCCCCCTCAGTGTGGATTCTTGTACATGGTGAGGGGACCTCCCAGAGAAGGTTCTGTTCTTTCAGTTTACCTCCTCTGGGATCTAAACATTCACTCACATGTTTGTCATGCATGGTGACCTTTGAAGAGGAGGAAAGGATCCTGGTGGTTGAGGAGTCCAACCCTAATACATCACTTTGGCCTTGAATTCCTTTAGACGGTCAGCCTTCGGGTGGTCCCAATTGGGTCAGTCAGCTGATGCACTTAAGCTAGGGTCAGTCAAGTACCAGTGTTGGATGTTCTTAACAGATGTTATGGACATTGTATCTAATGCTGGTGTTTGGGTATAGTATTCTCGAAACCCTGGCATTGCTGCATTATCCTTGTTTGGCATTGTAGTGCATCCCTTCATAGGGCTCCATGGTAAGTGTGGTCAGTGGGCACCAAAATATTCCTTTTTTATTATGGATTCTCCAAATAAAACATTAAATAAAGTGATGAAAAAATAGTCCATAGGTAAACAACCACATCTTGAGGATTCTGAGCAGCAATCTTCAACATCTGTAACATCTGTTGTACCTCATTTTTTTATACTGCATTCTTGTTTAGACAAACATTTTTCATTTAGAAGGGACTGGAGGAACTTGCTGGCTCTCCAAAGTCAGTAAAGATCCTTCGATCTGGTGACATATTGGTGGAAACATTCACATCTCAACACAGTGAACTCCTTTTGCATTCAAAGGCAATTGGGGATGCACCCATTGAGGTTATTCCCAATGCTACTTTGAATTTATTATGAGGAGTTCTTGTTGAGAGGGATTTGAAAAACTCTCTGGTCACAAACTTTGTCTTTTCATTACTGGTTCTTCTACTTGTTTTCATGCACCTAGTCAGACATTTACTGCTATTGGTCTCTCAATTTGCTCCCCTTTACTATTCTTCCATTTTTCATGGAGGGCTGACAATAATCCATGAGGCAGTGATCATTTTCCTATAATTTTGAGAGAGACTGACCATGGTCAATGCCACCCAACCCATGTACGCCAGTGGAAACTGGTTCAAGCAAACTGGCTCTCTTTCACTGCTCTCGCAGAACAAGATCCTGCCATTGTCTGTGTGTCATCAATAGATGACTGTGTGGCAGCAGTAATTGACTGTATTATACAAACAGCTGCTACATGTATTCCTAAAACCTAGACATATTTTTTATGATATTCTCGTCCGTGGTGGAATCCTGCCTGCCATGTGGCATGGAAGACTCGAAAAATGAGCCTGGAATACTTTTCACACTCTCTCACTACATCGCTTTTCAGCAGGCCCTGCACATGCTCGTTGAGTAAGATGTCAAAGCCAGAAGGAATCTTGGATCAAGTTCACAACCAGCATTCCTTCTACCACCAGTTCCAAAGTCATATGGGACAAGATTCAAAAGGTCAGTGGGCAATATATTTCTGTTTCACTCTGGATCTTGCTCTTTACTAGCCACGAAGTAGCTGATACTCTAAGTGAAAGCTTTTGCTGGGTATTTAGCACTTCTGCTTCTTCCTCCACTTTCTTAGCCATCAAGACTCGGGCAGAGTGATCACCTCTCTCCTTTTGAGCTGACTGTCTCTATGACTATAATTGTTCCTTTACACTGGTGGAACTCAAACTGGCCCTTCATCCATCTGGTAGTACATCTGTTGGACCTGATGATGTACACTATAAAATGTTGCACCATCCATCTTCTGCTTCTCTTGCTATTTCTCTAACTGTTTTTAACAAGATCTGGCAGGAGAATGTTTTTCCTGATGCATAGTGCCAGGCTATTGTCATACCTTTCTCTAAGCCTGGGAAGGATCCCAAGATTTTTTCAAACTACGGTCCAATTGCTTTGACAAGCTGTCTGTAAGTTTTTAGAGAGGGATGGTTAATGCTCATCTTGTTTGGTTCCTCAAATCAAACAACCTCCTCTTGCCCACCCAGTGTGGGTTTCAAAGACAGCTCTCCACCATGGAACACCTGATTTGACTTGAAACATCAATCAGAGAAGCCTTTCTCAAACAACAACATCTTGTATCCATATGCTTTGACATTGAGAAGGTTTATGATACAACATGGATGTATGGCATTTTGTGAGACCTCCATACATATAAGTTGCAATGCCATTTGCTCATTTTTATTACAATTTTTTTAATGGAAGGAGATTCCAAGTTTGTGTTGGTTTGACACTTTCCCATTCTTTTCTACAGGAACTTGGAGTCCTTCAAGGCTGTGTTCTGAGTGTCACACTTTTCAGTATAAAAATTAATGCCATCATTGAACAAATCCCTCTTACTGTTGCAAACGGGCTTTATGTCGATGACTTTCACATCTCATGTCAGTTGTTGAACATGAGGTATATTAAGCGGCAGCTACAAACTGCCCTCTATCGTATACTGAAATGGATCACAGCTAACGGCTTTAACTTCTCTCTCTCTCTAAAACCATTTGCATTCACTTTTGCCACTAACAGGGTATTCACCCTGATCCTGAACTCCGTTTTGGTGAAGTTGTGCTGCCTGTGGTCCCTGAGACAAAGATTTTGGGGATTATCTTTGACTATAAGCTGATCTTCATACCACACATGAAGCAGCTATGGGTCTAATGTACCAAAGCACTAAACCTCCTTTGTGCCCTCTCTTCCACCACTTGGGGAGC
Organism: Carcinoscorpius rotundicauda; assembly: GCA_011833715.1. Classification (NCBI taxonomy): domain Eukaryota; kingdom Metazoa; phylum Arthropoda; class Merostomata; order Xiphosura; family Limulidae; genus Carcinoscorpius; species Carcinoscorpius rotundicauda. The sequence continues at coordinate 60,343,921 of CM022395.1, forward strand.
CAATTGATGTTCTGTGCTAAAGATATATCATGCTCTTATTCAGTCGAAACTCCACTATGGATCACTGCTCTATGGCTCTACCAGAACCTTGGCCTTAAAGATGCTGGACCCAATTCATCATAAAGGACTTTGGCTCTGCACTGGGGTTTTCTGCACTTCTCCAGTTCAGAGCTTGTATGTACAGTCTCATGAATCTTCTTAGCACCTCTGCCATATGCAGCTGTCTTTACTATGTGCTTTGAAACTTCCCTCTTCACCAAAGCGTCCCACCTTGGGTTGTGTTTTCCTTCCTTGGTGGGCCATACTCTTTCAGAATAGATGATCTGCCATTGTTCCTTTTGGTCTTTGTATTTAGGTGCAGTTGGATAAATTGGGTCTGTCCTTGGATAACATTGCTGTATCCACTGGTCAGCCCATCCCACCATGGCTTCTTACAGTCTCCAAATGTGACCTATCTTTAAGTCATCTGAGAAAAGCAGACACTCCTAATTGGAAATACTATCTGTTATTTGCTCAATATCTTTTAAACCATCCTTCTGTTCCTACTTGTACAGATAGTTCAAAATCAGGTGACTGTGTGGGCTCTACCATGGTCTATTGTGGTTCAGTGGTTGAGCACAGAATCTACTCAACAACTTTCTGTATTCACTGCTGAACTATATGCCATTTTTCTCGCTGTGGATCACACGGAAGCTAAGCAGTGCTTAAACTGCTCTCTTTATATTGACTTGCTTAGTTCTCTACTGGCCCTGGAATTGCTTCAAGTTAGTTCACATGCTGTTCTTGCTTATATTCAAAACTGAGTGTCCCATTTCTCTTTAACATCTACATCTATCCAGTTTTTATAGATACCAGGCCACATTAGTATTCATGGGAATGAGCTCTGTGACACCACAGCTAAATCTATCTGCTCTAGCACTATCACCACTATGCCTGTTTCATACATGGGCTATCACCCTGTATCCAAGGCTTGGCCCTGTGCCAGATGGTTGTCAGCTTGAAGTGAACAATACAAAAACAAGTTTTTCCAAATAAAACCATATATTTGACTTTGGCTGTCTTGCTTCTTTAAGGATTGGAAAGAAGAAGTTGTTCTAACTAGACTATGCAGTGGTCACAGTTTTTTGACTCATTGTTTTCTGTTATCTGGAACAGATGCAACAATGTGTAGTCTTTGTAACACTCAGGTCACAGTAAGCTACATTTTACTTTCTTGCTGTCATTATGACTCTCAACGATGGCACCAAGGTTTGTTTATAATGTTAGACTGGTGATGGTGGCACTATCCACCATGGAAATATTTTTAGGTTTTTAAATGCCATTAATCTTTTTAATGCCATTTAAGTTTTTTTAATTTATACATTTGACCTTTTTTAATGTGATTCCCTTTTAAGAATCACAGTCCATCTTGTTTAATTTGAAATTAGAAACTGTAACATTAAATAAATCAAAAGCAGGATTGGAAAGACCCACTTTAGGTGACTAACGCTACTGTTTGAACTACCTGTTTGTCATCCTTGTGAGTTATTATTAAAATATTGCTACAAGTCCTTTAAAACTTTTATTACTTTTTGAAAATGGCCATAACCTTAAATAACTCAGAACCAGGACTGGAAAGGGCAACTTCAGGTGACTGACGGTAGTTTTTGTACTTACCTGTTAGTCTTCCTGGTGAGTTATGGTAATTACAATTATGCCACAGAAAGTTTTTTAGAACTTGCACTACTGTAGTTTTTCTCTTAACAGTGTAGACTAGATGTAAACATTTGTTTTGTTTTACCTTCATTTCCTTTTATGAATTTTACTGAATTTAATTTACATTTTTACCAGATGTTTCACACAGATAGCCTAGCTGCTTTGTGCCATAAAACACAAAATCAATCAACCAAGGATTTTCAGAGTTGTGGTTGGTTTCTCTTTGCCCAACTGTTTATTGGTTTAATGTTATTTTATACGTATTTTGTGTTGAGATGTCTTTTTATTCAGACAAATTTACATTTGTATAGAAATTTCAAGAATATATAGTAATGGTGTTACTAATGTATAAGTAATTATCTTCAATGCTGCAAGTTCTTACCATTCCTATATTAATCTCATATTACTTAAAGTATAATACACACTCCACCACTGTATGATTTTAAGTCTCATTCTTTTGATTTGTTCCTGTTCAGGGTAATTGATGAGGAGTGAACTTTCCCCTAACTGGTATAACTCAATGACAAGTTGTAAATCAAATGGTAGATCACGTTTCATGTTTATTCGTAGTATTATTTTATTATTAAAAAGTGAGCACCATTCATGTTGTTATTTGTATATTAAAAATTCAAACCATTGTTTACTGATGGCTGATGGTTTGAGTAAACATAATTATTGTTCCTGCTAGGTGGTACTGTTCACATGGTGTGTAGGAATAAGGAGAGGGCTCTGGCAGCTAAACAAGAGATAATTGAAATTACTGGCAATGAGGTAGTTGATACTCTGGACTTTTATTATTGTATATAATGTAGTGACTGTGTTGAAATTTATCATATTTGTTATTTAAGCAACCAAAAGTCGTATAGTTATTTTTGTTGTTAGAACATGACTTTTTTATTGAACACTTATAACACTAATGCTTTTTATAAAATCTAATTTCATATTGAATGTTTTGTAACTGAAAGAAAATATGTATCTAACATCATTAGTGGGTTGAGCATGGCTCATTGGTTAGGTATATTTCGTATTCTGGTATGTGAATCTGATATTTGGGATTGGTTGGTTTCAAAATACTGTTTACTCTTTGCATAGTTTGATCATATATGTAATGTTTTTTAGGGAAGTAAGTTTAAAGCTAGTTATGAATGCTTTTATTGAAATTAACTTTTGGTTGTGTGTTAAATACTGAAGTTTTAGACGTGACAGATTTGTATAATTATGTTCTTTTATCAGAATAAGAAATTTGCATCTTCAGTGTATCTGATAAGATCAAAGCTTCAATTAGTGTCAGGAGGTACTGAATGTTTTAATATCTGTATGTCTTTTGTAAATGGTGAAATCAAATTTTGATATTTATTCATATTTTACATTATATATTTTCTATTTTGAATTGTATGCTGCTGACATGTCTAATACAGAATGTTGAAGTCCATATTGTTGACCTGTCAGAACCTAAACAAGTGTACAGATTTGCCAAAGAGTTTGCTGAGTCACACGATGTCCTTAATGTTTTGGTAAGTATGTTAGGTCTTCATCACCATTCCTTACACTGAGTAAATTTATTAAATGCACCACATTTAAAATGATAAAAAAAATTATACTTTAAACATTTCTTCATTTATACTTATAACAGAAAGTGAAATTTTATTCACATTAATGAAATGTAATCTGGATGTATTTATTGGAGGGTAGTTTTAATACTTTTTGATTAAGTTTACAAGTAGTTTCTAATATTGTGGTTTGTAGTATATACTCTTTTAATATGCTTTATTTTGAGTGCCTCTGTAAGTTTGCAGGAGTGACATGTAAAAAAATTGTTCTGTGTCATATAAGAAACATCTCATATGTTGCAGTTTGTTCCTTTGCACTTGGTAACTCATAGGTATGAAAATATACATGTTAATAATCATATACTAGTTTTAAAATGAGTTAGTGCAAAAGGAAATAAGATATCATCTTTATTAGGTCTGATTTAAATATGAATATTAAAACTAATTTTTGTGACAATTTATTAATTTGTTTTGTACAACTTGTTAAAAACCAAGTATTCATTTTTTTTCAGGTCAACAATGCAGGTTGTATGGTCAATGAGAGAGAATTAAATTTGGATGGAATTGAAAAGAATTTTGCTGTAAATACTCTAAGTATGATAAATATTTTTTGGTTTGTTCTTTTAGTTTGTATCGAGTTAAGTAACAACATGTAATAATTTTTCTATATCTATTGTGAAATTATTTGCATAAATAAAACCTAATTAAATTTTATATGCACGTTGTGTTTTAGGTGAAAAAAATTCCTTCAGATTTTACTAAAATTTGTGTATGTGATTAGACGTTCTTGGCCTTTATAGGGGTTTCTAAAAACAGATCTACGTTGGTTATTGAAATTACAACTTATACACTTGGATATAAGAAAAGATAAAGTCAGTTTTGTAAAGAAAAAAAAAAGTTGCATATGTGAAATTTCTCAGTTGTAAGAGGCATGTCCAAGCTTGATTAATTTGCAAAATATTTGAAACACTTTCTGAAGTGTTGCAATAATTAAACTATAATTATCACAATAATTAGTTCAAATTCTTCATGTAAATAAATTCCACAGAAGTGATACTATACTATAATGTTGAAATATCAGCTCCTCAACATTAACAACAATTCTGGTATTATTGCCTCTGTACAGAGTTTGATTATTTGCATGAAGAAATATGATTTTAAAGCAAGAATGAAAAACAGAAAGAAAGAAAGTGGTTACATAAAACCTTTTATTTTGACTTCAAGTGTTAGAAGCTTAAGAGTTAACTTCAGAAAAGATAGACAGCTAGAACGTATTCATGACTTTTAAGTGCACACTGATTGTGTACATATATATGGATGGTGTCAATAGGGCTAACCTTTTAACCAGCATGTAATCATGTACTTCAACTCTGAATGTCTTAAGTGTACCTTTGAGAAATTTGGCAAGCTTTTAGTCAATATTACAGTGTTGTTCACACAAAAAATCACATATTTTCAATACATTATTATTTTATTAACAAAATTTGTGAATTTACAAAGCATTTATTCAGTCAGTTTGAGGGAAAGGTGATTTTCATGTTAAAAATAAAAAGTGCTTCTTTTAATCTTAATTTTATATTTCATTTGTGTGGGCTTCTAGAACCTCCTTCTTTTAGAAAGTTTTTTTTTTATAAAATTGTGTAGTTTATTTCTTTTCTTTGTACTAGCATTAAACTGTAGTGATGACCCAGTATGGCCAAGTGGTTAAGGTGCTTGACTCGTAATCTGAGGGTCGCAGGTTCAAAATCCCATTACACCAAACATCCTTGCCTTTTCAGCCATGAGGGAATTATGATGTAACATTCAATCCCACTATTTGTTAGTAAAAGAGTAGTCCAAGAGTTGTTGGTGGGTGGTTATGACTAGTTGCTAAATTAGGGACAGCTAGTGCAGAAAGCCTTCACATAGCTTTGCACAAAATTGAAAAAAACAAGCTGTAATGATAGTTAAAAAATGTTAGTTAAAACTGAATTTCTAGAATGCATATTGTGAAAAACAGTTTCATTATAATTATTTATCCAAAGCAGCCTCAGGCTGCCCCATTTGGATTTACAAAACTTAAATCAAGGGTTTAATTCTCCTCTTTGGTTACAGCATATAACTTGATGTGGCTTTTCTATGAAACACACACACATTTTCATGCTTCTAACAGTTACATGAGTTACATAATGCAGTAGCATACCCTGTGCATTTCTCAAGGATAAATTTAATTTTTCTTTTCAGTTGATTTTTTAAAATTATGCTGTTAATTTCTAATTTTTACATATCAGTTATTTTTTAAGAAATACATAACAAAAACTAAAACATACATAAAAATGTGATAAGTAAACCAGTTTTCCCAATTGTGTCAACTATTCAGAAATAATTCATGTAGTTTTAAAATATGCATTTTACAACATAAAAGATATACAAAACACAAAAAAAGAATGTCCAAAACTACTAATTTATTTGGATGTCTAACTGATAAATAAGTTTAGAAGTTTCATAACTGTTTGTAACAGTGTATAATCAACAAATGTCAAACTCCACAATGAAATCTTGACTTTTATTGCTAAAGCTCAAACATTAGTCTTTTTGTTATATAACTTAGAATTTCCTTTTCCTGTTGGTTGTAAATATTCTTAATGTAAAAGAGGATTAAACACACTTCTTGAAAATGATAAGGGAGTGTGACAGTGTTTGAACAAATATAGTGGTATGTCAACAAAGCAAGATGGGAAGAAAAGGTTGAAATTGTATATTGTAGTTTCTCAGTATCTGTATTATGTGTTTCTAACTGGCTGAACAATCTGAAACCTTTATATGCAAAGTTTAAAAAAATCTTTAAATGGCCTGTATGGTTAAGGTGTAGCAATGTAACTCTCATTTTCATACTTGAGGTTGAGTACATTATATTACAATGATTTTAGAATCTTATCTTACCAGTGCAGCCCATGATACAACATATTTTCATGCTCTGTATAAAGATTTTTTTTTATTGATAACAGCCTTGCTGTTTAGTTTTGTTGTAACACTGTCATGTCTAAAGCACACTCTTGCTCCCTGCTTCATTCTTCAACCAATAAAATGTATGAAGATAGTTTCCCAGTGCCTGTTTTAACAGTCTAATCACACAGAAATCTACAAGCATTGTATTTGATTACTTGACCATATACCTTTGTATTGAATAAAATTAAAGTTTCATTCTCCAGCTGCTTGATGTATGTGACAGTTGAACAAATATATCATAGAAGTATCTTGTGTACACATGACTTATGTTACTTTTCCAGATGGACATTTTTTTTATTATGTTATGTACTGTTGCCTGGAACAGCTGTCTTCACTGGTTTATGTGTTTGTGGATTCCTACATTAGAAGTTGCTATACTTTGTTTATTACAACTAAGGTACGACTTGCTGCAGGCTCTTTTATTGGATGGTCCAGGTCTTTAAGTTGATCCATATCCTTTGTTTTTATTTTTCCGTGTCAATGAATATGAGGGATATCACTGTATTAGAAATTCTAAAACCTCATATCTTTATGATCAGAGTAATCATGAATATTTTTTGTTGGAAAAAAGACTTGCATAACCTTCTCTAGAATGATCAGTTTCCTGTAGTATCATACAACTTACAAAATGGTACATAATGTCAAAATGTAGTTTTGGTGCATGACTTTATATCAGTTGTACTGGTTTGTAGTTAAGAACAAAGTTACACAAAGGTCTATCTGTGTTCTGCTTACCACAGCTGTGCAAGTCCAGAGACATAATGCTGTACCATTGGAGAGCATATCAGTTGTGACTTGATAATTGCTAATTCCTAATTCAAAATTATTTTGATATACTGTATTCAACCATGATCATGAGAATTAAGCAGTACAAGTTTATTCTCATTAGCTCTTTTTGTGCTGCAGTAAATCAGTTTAAAGGATGGTGTATGCACTTGAAACTTTGTTTTGTTATGTATTCCAAATAGATTTCATGCACTCAATTAAAAAAAATATTCAGCATAAAATATATGCCTCTGATATTCTTTGCAAGTAGAAAATATTTGAGAAATAATTGAGGTTTCCTTAAAGTTACATAAAATACTTAAATGATAGATAAGACAATTGATAAGTAATTGTCCCTGTACCTTCTAAGGTAGTTTAGATTGTTAGTAATGTTGTCCATAACTCATGCAGTTGTTTCTTTTTAGTTCTTATATATGAAGCTAACTTTGGTAGCTACTGATAATTAAGATATCCAGCATCATGCACTTTTGACATCCTAAGATACAAAACTGATTAGTAAAAATAAGTTATCCTTGTATACTTTAAAAGAACTGTGTTTTCAACTCAATCATGGTACTTTTATTATTATTTTTAGGTGTCCATATTTTAACCACACTGCTTGTTCCCATTTTGTCAAAATGTGTGGAACCAAGGGTGGTAAGTAATTAACAGTATCTACAGTGTAAAGAATTATTTAGATAGCTGTGATATCCTGTAGTGTAAAGAATTATTCAGTTTCAGATAGCTTAATTTTAATGTAGTGTAAAGAATTTTTGTAAATATGTACGACTATTTTTGTATGTATATTATTTTAAAACAAATGGATGATATGTTGTTTGTTTATTGTTTGAATTTATTGCCAACAAGTTGCATATACTTACTGTAAAAGAATCCCAGCCCACACAGAAACAGTGCTAGCCAAAATATTAATGCCAATGAACATAAAGAAAAAATATGCATATCATATTGTTCCACTTAACCACTTATTTGAGTGGCGCTTCGAAAGATGAAAATAAGAAAAGGGAAAATAAAAAAAATTTTTAGCACTTAATAGGGAAAATGTGAACACTATGAAATTAGCCTAAGTACAAGCTGCTCAAAAGTTTAAGACCATACTGAAATTTAGTCATTTGTGTTCAAGCATTAGCATTGTCAACATATCCCACTGACATCTCTTGTGTTACATTGGGTAAAAACATGGCAAAGGCTAGAAAAGTTGACAGAGTCTAAACGTGGCAGAATTGTTGAGCTACAAAAGTGAGGTCTCTCTTAATGTGCCATTGCTAGTGAGATTGGGTGTAGTAAAACTGCTGTTGCAAATTTCTTAAAAGACCCTGAGGGATACAGAACGAGAATTACAAGTGGTTGGCCCAAGAAAATTTCACCAGCATTGAACAGGATGATGCAATGGATTGTTTAGCAAGACACCAGCCAATTGTTGAACCAGATTAAGGCCCTTATGGATGCAGAATGCAGCTCAAGAACAATAAGGTGGCATCTATGAAAGAAAGGTGTTAAAAACCTTAAATGTCTTTGAAGGCCACACCTCATTCCATACCACAAAAAAGCTCGGTTAAACTTTGCTGAGAAGCACCAAACATGGGACATAGAAAAGTGGAAGAAGGTTTTGTTCTCTGATGAGAAAACATTTAACCTGGATGGTCCATATAGCTTCCAACATTATTGGTACAATAAGGACATCCCACCAGAGACATTATCTACACAACACAGTGGAGGAGGTTCGATCATGATCTGGGGTGCTTTCTCATTCCATGAAACAATGGAGATTCAGGTTATACAGGGGCATCAAACAGAGGCTGGCTACATTGGCATGAAGAGAGCATCCTTATTGACTGAAGGCCCTCGCTTGTGGGGAAATGACTGGGTGTTTCAGCAGGACAATGCTGCAATCCACAATACCCGCAGGACAAAGGACTTTTCATGGTGAATAACGTGATTTTTTTTACCATCTAGCATGTTTGCTCGAACTGAACCCCATTGAAAATGTTTGGGGATGGATGGCAAGGGAAGTCTATAGAAATGGATGTCAATTCCAAACAGTGCATGATCTTTATGAAGCCATCTTCACCACTTGAAATAACATTCCAGTCAGCCTTCTACGAAAACTTATATCGACTATGCCAAAGCGAATGTCTGAAGTGATGGCCATGCAACTCACTACTAAGACCTCTTGTTGGGCATTTTCCACCCTGTTTAGGACTTCTTTTTGGTATGGTCTTAAACTTTTAACCAGCTCGTGTTTAGGCTAATTTTATAGTATTCACATTTTACCTATTAAATGCTTAAAATGTTTTTTTTATTTTTTAGAATATTTAGAAGTTAGATGCCATTTTTCCTTACAACAATCAAGATACTGGGGTGGAAAAAGCATTCCAACATATAATATAGAGTTGATAGATATTTTTACAATAATTAATGTTTTCCACACTTCAAATTGCAGAAAACTGAATGTCGATTTTGTACCAAGGCTTTATTAAATAATAAGTGCAATTGATTTACATGATGTGATTGGAGAAAGTAATACATATCGATGTTGTTTTGGCATCATTAACCAGCATTGCATGAAAAGTACCATTGGTACATGACAGACTTATAGATTATTGAAGACTTGTTTGTGTTTGGGTAAATGCTTCTATGTTTTTCATCATGCAATTAATATATATAATTGTTAAGTTGACCAATTTTCCTGATTACTGACACTTTTTGTTTGAAAGGTTACAGTATCTTCTGGTGGAATGTTAGTGCAGAAACTTAATGTTAATGATCTACAGTTCCAATCAATGAATCCTTTTGAAGGCACAATGGCCTATGCTCAGAACAAACGTCAGCAGGTGATCATGACAGAAAAATATGCAGAGAAATATCCAGGTGTACATTTTTCATGTATGCATCCTGGGTGGGCTGATACACCAGGTATGGATGAGGTGTTGACATATATAGTAGAAACGCTTTAATAAATTCTGTTAAAATTCTATGGGAATATATTACTTATGACATCTGAAAATTTTTTATAACAATGTTGATACTGTAATGGAAATGTTTGTTATGTTCCCATTATATGTAATACAACTTACTTTACCGTGAAACAAGAAGTTTTTTACATCTTTTCACGTGCAAACTTGTGGTATTCTCAGTTAAAAGTAATTCTCTTAAGAATAAAAAAAGATTGGTTAAATATAATGTAATGAATTTGTGTACATATGTTTCACTTGTTTTGAATACATTATTTGAAAATAAGTAGATTGTATGCTGTCTGTTTATTGTTAATGCTGATCGCCTATAAATCGGACATCTACTGTAAAAACTTGACAAAGACATTCCGAATCCTTTGGCTTTTTGAAAGAAAGAGACTGGACGTAATGTGAAACAGTTTTCATGCATAGTCACAAACAAAAATGTGTGTGTGTGGGACAACACTTATAGGTTTAACTTTGGAGAGTACTGCTATTTGCTGAAAGCTAAACTTTACTTACAAAATTAATGGCTTGAACTTGAGGTAGAGCTACTGAGAGATTGTAGTATTATATACTAATCTCCCTTTTGTGATGTTAGAACCACCTATGTTACTGTTGGATAGTTACTTGTAACCTAGAGATATACAACTGAAGGCCACTGATGTTAACATTGATGCATGAGATGCAACTTTACAGCCATATCCCCTCACAGGCAGACCAGGTGCTATCTTAAGTGTGATAAAGGAAACTAAATTGAAAGCAACTTAACCACATGTAAATCATAAGTACATATAAAAGTGGCAATATTAAAGTAAGATGGTGGAAAATACAGTATTTATTATATTACAAACCATTGTATTTCTTGTTAGAATCCTTACATATAACAGGTGATATCCACTGTTGTATGGGGTTTATGAAAACTTAATATTGCAATACTAATTAATTTTAAGTCCTCCACATTTAAAGCAAATTTTTAATATTAGAAAAACTAGATAAAGTAAGGTATATAGTTCTTATTACAAAGGAGGTAGTGAAAGTTAGAGCATTTTTGCATTAACATGTGATGAACTGACAGGTGGTTTTATATAAACTAATTTGAGCCTTATGAGAATAATGTGTGCATCATGTTTAACCAGATATATTAACATGTTTGCTAGTTGGTTTTATGTGGTCAATAGTTTTAAATAAGGTAAGTGTGAATTTGGAGAAATGATTTAGTGACAACTTAAAATGTGAAGGTAGGAAAACTTTGAGCATGTGAAAATTAAGAACTCTGCTCGTTGAATAATTTTTCATTGAAAACCATTAGTGATTTGAAATGCTGAAAGTATGGACATTGTTTTCCAGTATTAGAAATCTTAATTATGAGATTTTTATATAAAAATTTGTATTTTCAGCTGTGAGAACATCAATGCCTGCTTTTTATGAAAGAATGAAAAACAGACTACGTACAGCAGAGGAAGGAGCTGATACTGCTGTTTGGCTGGCCATTTCTCATGCTGCCTTAAAAAATGCTAGTGGAATGTTCTACCAAGGTTTGCTGTTAAATGTTTTATTAATTTTCAATTTGTTGATACATAAAGAAACTTCAATTACTAAATTTTTTTTATAAAGAACAGGAAACATTTTTCTGTCATAAGTATAGATGCAATATTTTCTGCTTATTTTTGCAATACAGTTTCAAATATGTATTGTATAAAAAAAGTCAAACATAATTTCTTTAGTTTCTTGTACTTTTCTACGTACGTGTATTCTTGTAGTTAAAATACTTCTAGATCTGTTTCTCCATTAGTACTATTGTGTTAGATAAGTACTGTAAATAACCTTCAATCGAAGTTGAACATATACTGTAAGTGTACAAATAATCAAATAGCTGTATAATGAAAACAAAAGATAAAAATATGCAAGTCTTGTCCTTGCACTGAACACTTTGAAATAATGTACTTAAAGAACATTAAGCAGTATTATTTTTGTTTTTCACTTCATGAATTTTTTATTTCTTAATCAGATCGCAAGCCAGTGTCAACACATCTTCCTCTTGCCTGGACAAAATCTTCTGCAGCAGAAGAAGACATGTTAATGAATGCTTTGGATGAAATGATTGAAAAATTTAGGTGTTAGATAGAAAGCTTTATCTCTGTAGTGATATCACATCCATGTTCTTTTAATTCAACATTATATTTGAAATCTTTTTCTGTTAGTTTTGTATTTAATTGAATCTTAAAGCTGACATGTTTTGAGTATGGAAATGCAGTTAAGGGGTAGAAGGTTAAACACAATTTTAAATTTTTCCATGTTAAAAATTGGTCAGTGAAATCAAAATACTAAACTTTAACAAAAATTTTCTGTTACACAAGTTTGGTTACAACATCGGTCTTTAAATGATTTTATTTGCAGATTGCTTGTGAAATTATATTTAAAAGATGAGCCTAATCAGTTTCTGAACAAATAAATCATACGACTACATTATTTATAGTTATAACATGTAAATAACCACTCCCCGCTACAAAATACATTTAATGTTACATATCTTACTCAAAACTCTGGATGAGATATTTCTTGCTAAAGGAAGTGTTTTTGTAAATCAATTTTCAGTGCTGTAATTTTGAGCTTTTAAGAGGTGCATTTTGTAATTGAATTGGAAGCTTTTTTTTTCACATTTTGGATCAAAAACAAGTAACATCTCAACTAATGATTAATACAATGCACTACATTCAAGTATTGGGACAACATATGTGTAATATTAACTTGCATCAGTATGTTTGTGGTAGTTTATGTAGCTATAACCTTGTAGAGCATTTCCAGACCATAATTTACCATAGGAATGACAATTACTCCGTTTCATGATACATGTAGTTTTGTTAAGTATGTATGTATATAAGCTTGGTGTGATAAATGTTTTCTTGGTTATTTTGTAAATCTAATGTTATTAAAACCATAGAGAAATAGAATTTTATTTTTTAAACACTAAACAGTAATTTCAATTCTAAAGGTCAAATTTCTGTTATCTTCTGCTTTTATTACTTAAGTGTGTAAATAATTTTCCTCGATAACATCTTGCCATACAACATGAATTAACACAATTTTAAATTTTTAGTTTATTTGAAGAGATGAACTAAATATAAAGGATATTGAAAGTGGTCATCATTAGAAAGAAATGTAGATTTACTTTAAATATGAATATGGGGGATGACATGGAAATGTCAGAAACTTGACTGAAACTTGCATAATTTTCAACATGAAATCAACAAATATGTGACACTGTGCCTTTACTTTTTTTTTAAATAAATATTCATGTAATTTTTAAAGTTCATGTTTGTAATTGCTTACAAGAAATGTTTTATGTACTACCCCCACTTTTGATTCAAGGGGTTTAATATTTCTTTTTAAAAGTACATGTGAATTTGTAAGTCATCTTTTTCATAAATGAAGTTTATATCAATAAAGTATTACAAATTTAAGTTAAAAATGTAAAACCACCTGCTTTCTGTAAACTGTTAATATTGATAAATGAACAATGTAGTATCAGGTTTTTTTAACATGTAAATTTTATAGTTTTGGAACTTTTTTTACAAAATGGAACAAAGTAAAAAGTGTAATAAATTTCAAATCTTTCTAATAAATAACACATTTCATTAAGTAAAAAAATATCAATATAAGAGCAAGGTCAACCCATGTTGGATTAGTAGTAACCATTGACTCTACAACATGGAAATTTACTAAAGTTGGAGAACAACATCCATGTACAGTATTGTCAAACTTCAAAACAAAATCTTTATTACATAGTTAGAGTGATGCATTACACTTTACAACCACTTTGCCTGATCCCTGGAGAAGTGCGGTTCAAAATCGGGGACAGCCGTTGAAATTGAAGTAAAACCACACTTACATTTTCACAAGATTACACAAAAGTATCACATGTCCCCCATCCCAAATGAATACTTAATGCCAGAGTTCAAATGTCATATTGATATGTTTTATATAAATCTATACAAATAACTGGGAGGAATTACACTTAAATAGTACAAGCTTAAACTGCACAAACAGTTACAGGTCAATTAAGAAATTTCTAATTTTAGAAAATTTTCCAATGGAGGATTTGCTGACAATCTTCAAAAAATTCAGCATATTTTCCAAACACAAATTATATAATTTTTTAATTAACTTCATTGAAAGAAAACCAGAAGATGGCATCTTTGAAAACATAAGTAATTTTACACAAAAATAAAATACTAAATAATTAAGACAACTGCCAGATAAGTTTGTCCATGCATGTACAGGAAAGATGTGGATAACAATTCCCAATAGATTTGTTTTTCAATCACCCACCCTTTCAAGACAAATTTCATGACTATAGTGCATTTTTTACACACTTTCATTATTTCTTCAAACCAGCCACATACCAGTATTTTTATACTTTGTTGACAATGCAACTATGACAACTTCATGCATATGAGTGATATTTATTAGTTAATATTAGAAAGCCACTTTTTCAGTCTTTTTCAAACTAGCTATTTACAGAATATGACTGACATGTACAAAGTTTACTTGTTCTTATGCAAATGAATAAGTGTCGCCATTATGTTATACTGGACAAATATTGAACTCATATAATCAGGTGTAATGAAACATACCATATAATTCATCTTATTGATCATTTTGCACTGTCATGCTGCATTTTCCACACCAAATACAATTCGTCAAAAACTATGCACAGCACTGACGTTAAGTGTGAATAAGTAATGGATAACTTTATATTAAAGTTAAAAATATCTAAAAAGAAATTTGATGTTCTAAACTTCTCCACATTGTTTTCTCAAATATAAAACATACTGAATAGGTCCATTTAGTGATATTACTTTGTTAATTTTAAAAATACCAGAACTTCCTACATTAAAAAATATTACCAAACAGTACATGTTGAGAAGTGCAACCTTACTATGACTGTTTTTGAAAACTAAATTAGAAAATGTCAATTTTACGATAAAAGGAATGCATAATAACAGAATTTGCTAATTTTCACTATAATGTTTAATATGTGCAGCTATTCAACTGTGCCAGGTCACTAATGTTTGAATTTGTATATCTTAGACATACAATATAGCAGAATCATCACATATTTAATTGTGACTCACACTTTTCACTACATAAAAAAAAGGTTATACTTTCTTTACAATAACAAATAATACTAACTCCTATCATTTCAAATACTTAAGATATATTTACCAATTATAAAGTCATTAAACAAAAATAAATTTATTTTAATTCAAAATACATGTGCCCATAAAGTTTGGGATGTGACTTTCAATATTTGCTTGAAGTAACTAAGGAGGTAAATGTTGGAAAAGTACTGTATTTAACTCAATATTAAATTCTAACATTTTTGTAAATGAAAAAGTTTTAATGTTCGTATCCTCTCTGAGCCACTGATGTGGCTGTATTATATATGCTAAGCAGAATAAAGCAAATTTTACATGTTGATTGGTATCAAAAGTAGTTGAATAAATGTGACAATTACCTTGAGGCTATCAAGTCCAATAAATCATTTCTTTCTATAGAAACTAAAAGTTGCATTTTTCATGAGAACTTTTTCATAACTTTAAAATATTTTCCAAAAGATTCACCTTTTCCAATGAACACTGCGATGTTAGTAGTTGAAATTTATTATATTTAACAGAATTTAAGTCTAATATATAGGCTGCTGCTGCTTCTCACAAACTGATTAAGGTATTCACAGATGTAATAGCTGATAAATCAGAGAACACTAATATTTTATTTATACTCAATGCTATTTTTTCTTTTTCAGTAAAATATTAACCAATACTACAATATTAAAAACTTTGTTACTCAGTCCTACAATGTAGCTAAACTTTAATTTCAATTACCATTTGCATTTCCTCAATAAGAAGCAGATTCATTAAAAACCAAAAATAATGAATTTAGAAAAGATGTGAACATTTCCTATATTGATCAAATTGAACAGACATACATACGTTTGTCAACTTATAGTAGCTTTTCCTTTTCTATTCTGCACATCATTCATCTGATTTTTCAGGGCACATTCTGTTCACAAATTATTTATAAGAGAATATACTTGTTTATTTTGCACAAATTTTTTGTCTTTAATCTGTTCACACATGGTGAGACATACATTAAATTTTACTTTCCAAGAAAATTTCAGGAACAAGATTGTGGAATCCCATAATTGATGGACTTGGGTCATTTGAACAACTGGTTGCCTTGAAACTAAATTGACTATGTAGTTGACAGAATTGCAGGAAAGATAATGTCTTCATTTTCATACAAAAAAATTATCAATGTAAGTTTAGAAGGCTACTCACATCCCACAGCTACAAAAGAAAAGAAATGTTTGTTCAAAAACAAATTTTACCTAAACTTCATATTAATCATCAAATTTACAAATGATAAAATTTTTCTCAAGTAGATCAGATGGGAAAATCATATTTAGATGGACAAAATTATCTGGTCAATAAATCCAAAGGATATTAAGAATAAAGTTGTGGATTTTCTTCTAAAATATATCCTACTTAATTTTACTCATGCACTGAAAGTCCACTAGACTAGACTACATTCGTGTTAGTGATTCAACATTTACTAATTAACACTGCTTTCTAATTTAATTAGTGGATCCTCATGAAATTTGGTAAGCTTCAAGCAAATATTGCAAGTATGATGTACCAAAACAGAATTTATTTTGGTTGATTTTTTATGCTAAAAATATTTATTATAATAGATAAAAAATATACATAAACAAAACAGTAATTATGTGCATTTTTCTTAAATTAGGTGAATAAAATATTAATGTAGATAGAGAGGGGGTTCCCTGGTATTTATTTAGCACTGATTTTGATAAAACAAAGTTATCAATTTTAATTACTGGCTTTATATGATCAGGGTATTTAATGTCAATGTTGTGTTTCTTAATGAATTATTTCCATATTTTAACTAGGATTTCACTGATGTGTTCACTACAAAAGCTGTAGTGGTGATAAGATTGAAGTTAATTTCATTTTTAACATCTGTATTTTTTTTGTTTTTGAAAGTGTTGATTGTTCTTTTAACAACTTTTTCTGGATAATTATTTTTTTAAATGATTCCTGAAATTTTTTGTAATTAATTTGCTAAATTATTTTCTTTGTATTCAATTGTAAAATAAATGTTGGTATGAATTTTGTTGATGTCATTAGAGAAACTGAATTGGAAATGTAGAAAATGGTGTAGATATATTTTACCATGATAAAATAATCTGAACTCATCATTGGAAGAGGCAAGAGATGCTATCACAATAATATGATCTGAACCAACTGTTAACCATTGTACAACAGGTAACAGGTCAAAGACCATGTCATCATAGTAGTTGACTTTCATTCAAAATTTTATTGAACTACTATTTTATGAACATGTCAAAAGGTTTGGAATTGGAGTGTAAATTATAATTCAAAATTTAATATTATATAATAGTTAATTTGAAAGTAAATATTAAAAAAAACACCTGAATATAGATTTTGATGAGTCACGTGGTATGTTGAATACAGCACCTGTTTACAGTTAGTATTTTGACATCACAAATACATCTATAATTAGGAATTCAAATTAATAGAGAGGAAACTTTGTCTTACCTTGATGACACGATTGGAGCCAACTGTTAAAAGATGAAATCTTGTCTCATCCAAATCCATGTCTATAACACAGTGACGTGCATCATGAAATGTTGCCAATGGTGTTCGGCTACAAAACATTTAAATTAAGAAATCAATTTTACTTCTACAGATAAAACATCAATTTATGAACTATTAGAAGTTACAAATAAGTGATAAAATATTTAAATTTTGAACATTTTCCATTGATTGCTTTTTCTAATGAACCTACCTTCCCAACAGATCATTTATTTTTACAAGAAAGATAATAATCCTTAGTTTACATCTTAAAACTAAAACCAAGCTATTAAACAGCAAGTTTCTTGGTTAAAACAACTTGCTTAAGTAAGGAAGAATATCATGCTATTATAATAACAGGCATGTAAACAACAATTTAAAGATAATGAAAAAGTTTTTGATGGCAGAACATACCATGGTTCAACAAAACATTGGTCCATCTTCTTCACATATGATCAGAACAAAGTAATACAAGGTTATATATGTTGTTACAAAGATAAAAACATACATGGGTTAAATAATGATAAATATAGCATCAGCAGATGATATGTTACAGGTGAAATATGTAAACTGAATAGATGACAACAAATATGGGTGATGTTGCTTAAAAGAATAATGAAAAATGTCAAAGCTGTAAATATTCTTACATTAGTTTTAAATGTCATGTGAACCATTATTTGATAATCAGATTTCTATGTTAAACTTTGGGTTTAGAAGTAGATGATAAATTCTGTAGTAGAAACAATTTGTTTGATATATATTTATAGGTTTAAAAATACAGTTTAAACCTATTAGCACAATAAATTTTTAAATTTTCTGAACATGTTACCAAGTTAAATTAAAAATTTAAACAACTTTACTATCCATGTAAGTGAATGAAATTAACATTATGTTATAAGTCAAAGTTTCATATTATCCAAATTAAGTCTTGAATCAGATAATCCCAGTCTTGTAGGTACATGTTTCCTTTCTCTAATCTGCACGTTTCAAAAATTCTTTGGCTACATGCAGTGGGAATAAATAATAAATTTTATCAATCCCTGATGGGTGCTACACCCACCTTCTATACCATTTGTTGAACTTCACATGTCACACAGTTACTTTATACGTGTGTACATTGATTACAAAGAGTTAAATTTACCCTATAATCCAGCAATGGTTATTTTGAAATTGGTGACATGATGTCATGTAACTGCCTTTGGTACTGCTAGCTGCTTGATCCACAATAACATTTACAATTGTTTCTTGTTGTTAGTTAGAGAGAGTGTTAAATTATATTTAGATCTTATTTCTAGATTTTAGTTAATTATATAATATGTATGTTTTAACATTCACATCTGAAAGTTTTAATGATTTTTTAAAAAATACTAATATGAGCTTTGCCTCATTGAAGACTTTTCTTAACAAGGCGAGAAAAAGTTTTTGCCAGAGGCTAAACTGTTTCTGATGACAACATTATATCTTGGCACACGTTAATATGAATAGACATAAATATAAATAGCCAATGCCCAAATAGAATCAAAATCTAACAACAAAACATACATAGATCTGACAATGATAGATGAACCATAATGTTAACAACTTATTAAATGACAACCTCATATCACACTGAAAGGTAATGCTGCCAACAAAGTTCTATTTTTCATTAGAAGACTAGTTAAAAGTGCCACATCCTCACTACTAAAGAAAAAAAAAATCTCTTAACCCAGCACGTCATTTTCCTTCTTCACTTATTAATAATACAAGGCATAGCAAAACTGTTTCATTCCTTTTTGTGCTTGAATTTGCTAATAAAGTGAATACATTTTTTAATAATTTGAGCATTAGCATAGAAACTGTATTGAAACCTTTGTCAAATTGATACTAACACATAACCTGAAAAAAATTCATAGTAAAATATAATGTTTTTTAGGAATAAAATGCAAAAAAAAACAAAAAAAAAACAGCAAGTTCATGATGTCTGCCTTAAAATATCAATATGAAACAGGTTACAAAATACTTTGGAATGAAATCTCTTATACATAAACCCTAAACTGAAAAAGAGACTGGTTAGAAACTACAGCTAGTGAAAGATCATTTACTTTGATTTCTGTAATAATGACTCTACAACAGTAGCTGTATTTGACCAACATATGTCTACAGTGGAACCCCTCTAAGCGATCACCCCTTGAAAGCAGTCATTCAATCGCAGTCCCCCCCCCCTTTTTTTTTGTTTACCTAATCCCTAATTATGTACAGTGGAACCCCTCTAACCAGGCCAATTTGTCTCATTCCAGAAGGTGGCTGCTTTAGAGGGGTTCCACTGTATTTACACTTGACCTTTATCTTATCACCTACTGATGCCACTACCACCACATTTAATCCCAGTGTCTTTTGCTTTTGTAATGATATGTTAACCTTGTATTGCTTAATACTGATCACACCTGAAGAAAACAGATCAATGTTCTGTCAAAACATGCACATTCCACCACCCACAAAACTCCTTATTCTTTACATATTTTTTGTTTGCCTAGCTAATAATTTAACCTATATTCAAGTTGGATCGAAATGAAATAGTCATAAATTACACAAATATTCACTTAATCTTTGTATTTTGTTAGAACATAAAAAACTAGAAAAACTTCCCTTAAAGGAAAGTAACCACCGAGTCTAGACTGTATCACCAATTTCAACATCATTTAAGAATTGTCAACTTACTCATCATCAGAGATCATACTATGGCATTCATCACAAACTCTGACATCAAATTCAAAACCCATTATAGGAATAGCACTTCGATTAGTACTGCAAGCATCACACACAGCTTTCCCACATCTCCTACAGTGATGCTGTGAAAATTGACTAAATATATGTAAATCAAGCAAATAAAATAACTCAAACACAAAAAATATGCATTTGTTTTTTGGATAGACAAAAGTTTAACTAAATTTAAAAAAAAAAACGTTTCTATATGTACTTTTATTCCATTCATTTCTGAGAATTGATTTCTACAAACATAAATTTTCTAAGAGGCTTAGCTTACACAAATACCCAAATGTTAGTTATTATAATTATTTGTATTTATAAAAAACACTTTTCATACAGTTAAACACTGATGTTTACTCATTGCTGCCATCATAGTTACTAATGAAATATTTATAATGTAGTATGAAGACAATATCCTTATCTTAAATACTCAAAATACATGAAGATAAATATATCTAAGGTTGTGAATAATACATAATACATATTAAAATAATATTCACTGATTCATGTAATGAAGCAAAGAATAACCACCTGTCTAATACCAATTGTTTTTTGGTCCACCATTGCTTTAACATTCCAGAAAAAAGGGCGAGTACAACGCTGGCAGCAGTCACTTTCTGCCCAGTCTGGGGTCTGGAACAAAGATAATCAATCACAATAATTGCACAATGTCAATCTAGAATCTTAATATTAAAAGCAGACATTATTTATTCAATCCAACATTTATAGAATAATGCTTTTTTCCTTTAACATAGGATTCTTATTCATATAGAGTTATGAAGGAAGCTCCGACTTTTCTCTGTTCTTCTACATTAAAACTTAAATATTTTGAAAATATTTATTAATACATAGAATTCACTTTAAACATCTAAGATATAATAACAACAACAAACTTTTGGTGGCATATACCTTACACTTGAAATAGACAAATCAAGATTGGCAATCAAAATTTAATACCATTTAAAATTCATGAAATAAACAAAGAAACATGTTATCTACACAATATAAAAGGTTTAAGTAAAGCAACTTTACTTCTTGCCGTACAACTTCCATGTTCCAAAAGACTAGAGTACAGTCTTCACTCCCAGAAATTAGTTTCTTTGAAGCTCCAGCATAACATAAAGCAGTGACTTTATTGCTGAAAACAGACATAAATATTCCGTTAATTTTTTTTACACATTGCTATGTTTGAGATTAACACTGGAACAATTGTTTTGAACTAAATCTAATACAAGAATTGTTTTTACTGTTTTGCAAATTTAATACATAATAATACTTCAATACAGAGAACAAAACATCACAGTTGGCAAAATAAATTCCTCAGAACCATATACTTTTAACTGTTAACCAAATTAAATAAAATAGAATTTATACTACTCAAACCCGTAAAACACTTCAAGTTTTACAATCAATTACTATTATACTGGTTTACTGATTTTAAAATCATTATTATTATTCAATGAAATAAACAATTTTTAAGTTTTTATTTTCATAATTGCTTGCTATTCTAACATTTCTAAAAAGGTTTAAAATGGAAATCCATGAAAAATATTGAAAAACCTTCAATGCTATGAATGTTTGTCTCATTAATTATTAGACTTAACTATTTAAACAGAACAGTAATTATGACTATTAGGCATTATGAACATTATACATTAATCGATGGTCACTTCAACAGTTAATCAAAGGAATGATAAATTTCTGTTGACCATAATGAACTTTACCACCTTAACTATCCCTATGTTAACCAAATGGGCACAAGGCTTCATACACTGTATCAATCCCATACTTAAGAAATTTTGCCTATGATTTTAAATTTATTGTGTGTACCTACAGAAAGGGTAATGAGATTTTAACAAAATGTAAAAGTCTGTTGCATGCAAGAAATTAGATGTGTAAGTTGAAGTTTAAGGTGACGTCCATAAGGAGAATGAAAATACTTATGTCCATCATACAGTCTGTACATTATGCTTGCATAACCTCTAAACCTTCATAATATATATTAATATTTTTCAGTATCTGTATATTGCATTTGGTATTTGCTCTCTTCTACTAGTAAATTAATAATGCAGAATAAAATGAACAGTTCATAACTGACAAATACATATGTCAAATGTCACTCTGTAAAATGTTACTGCATATGCACTTTGACCCTACCCATTCAGTTGACAATTGCAATATTCAAAACTGTTGAACATTAAGTAAAATTACTACCTAAACCATCAGTTTTTTAAACACTTTTGCTTCTGACTCACTGAATTATAGCAACTATACGACACCACAGTCACCAGTGTTCATACATACTATAACATTTAACATGTTTATGTATTTTCCTGCAGTGTTAAGATTTTGGTACTATTCTGGTATGCATAAAACCAATGTCTTTCTAATTAAGATATACACAAGTTTAAAAAAAATTTGATTTGTGTTCAGAGCAATGACTTACTCAATAGACTTCAACATTTCCACTCAAATTAAAGTTTCCCTCTTGAGTGAATTATAATTGACCAAACTTGAATGGTTTGGCATGTGCTCTTTCTATTAATTTTAAATTTTACCTTCAATTTTATACATTCAGAGTACACACATGAATTTTCTGAATGGAAAAGTAATTTCTAAATTTATTTAACCCTTTTGCTACAGATCATGGGTCAATCAAGGGCCTTGTCACCACATTAGTTTTTATTCAAAAACCTGAAAAAAAAATTTTTGTTGTTTGATATCTTTTGCATACAAAATTTTAAAAGACTTATCAATCTATGTCCAAAGGTCATAGCTGGAAGAAAATTGTTTCCTTTACTTCTATTTATTGTTTGACATTTTAAGTAAAATAAGTTTAATAATCTATTTATAAATAGAAAGAATCTATATACATTTTATATAACCAAATAGTGACTACATTACAAAATACTAGTCCACTAACACCCAGCATAGACAGGTAAGATTAATGGTCAGTTATGTATTATTGGTAACATGAGTGCACATGCACTGTATCAATGAAAGTTATGTAGTGCTAGCATGACTGGAAGATTAACACGATGAAATATATGTTACGATACTTAAGCTACTTTAGACTTAACATTTGTATTTTTGTGTTATATGTAGTCATTGTAGCAGGTAAAAAGAATAATTTATATTTGTTTCCTTTTCTTTTTTAATATGAGCTTTACGAGGATGGTCAAGTGACAGACTCTATATAGTTTAAGTATAGAAAATAATAAAATAAAATCATACTGAAAAGAAGAATTTGAAATTTTATCCAGAGCTTTAGAAATTACACAAATAGTATTTTAGTTTTCAGAGATGAAGTTTTTTTAATTATTACACAAAATCACTTTGCACTCAGACTAGTAACAGAACAGACTTGATACTTTTAAACAAATGTAAATGTAATTCATTAAAAATATTTCTTTTGTTATAAAAAAACCAAAACACTTGTAATCTTTATTAAAAGTCTTCCAAAGTTTGTGAATATACACATGCTGTATCGAAAGTTATAATGCAAATACTTAATGTGTTCAGATATGTAGACAAACTTGTGTACATTATAAAAAAAAACCATTCCAAAAGGGTGTTAACTAATTTAAACAAATTAGAGGAGTAAACCACAAAACTGACAGTAAAGGTTTTAATAACTTGTTTATCAGATAGAAAAATGGGCCCCATATGTACATGTAGTAATGCTTAACTTTACAATAACAACTAATACAAATTTTCAGAGTTAATAGGAAAAAAACAGTAGAATTACAATACTTACTGATGTCCTTGTAGATCATAAGCAGTTCCCTGTTTACCACCTATGTCCCAAATTACAATGGATTGATCAAAACTTCCTGAGAATAACATCTGTCGCTCTGCATCCCATGATAAACAACGAATACTTCCTGAGTACAAAAGAGTTTTTAAACTTTAACACAAATATATTTCATATCTGTGGGTTGTTTTAAAGAACATTGCAGTAGAAAAAATATTGAAGTAGTATTGTTTAGATGATCTATTTGATGTGGTATTTTCAGTTCAGTCAAGATAGTGGGGACTTCACAGTAAATCAAAACCTTAAGTTGGCCCCCCATCATCAAAATTCAACAATTGTGACATTCAAGTTGATTATTCAATTCCATAAAGCATGTCACAGGAATGTCTTGAAACCCTCATTTTGCATAAAGACTACAGTATTAGCATTAACAACAATGTAAGAGATTACAAAGATGCCTCAACTGTTTCTTTCTTGCTGAACTTGTGTACTATGTCCCCTTTATAAGGCTCAGTTTTTTTGTTTTGTTTTTTTCACATTGACAGTGTTATTGATACAGATGTGCATACACAAACACACACCAGTTAAATATACAAAAGAAGTATACTGAATCTTCAATAACAAATAAATATATATATTTATTCAAGAGTAAATGTTTATTTATTCTCTCAAAAGACAAAACAGTCCAAATAATTTCAAAAAGTGTTATTAATCTAAACAAACTAACCTGAATGCCCTTTAAGTGTTGTTACTGGTCTATAACCACAAGCTTCTATTTTCAACATAGTTATCTGTCCCGAGTAGTCTCCAATGAAAACATATTTGGACTGCGTGTCAAATCTATTAGATAGTTAAAGTCTATGTTATGTAATTTGACAAAGTTCAAGATACACAAAGAAGGTAGTTGTAATTCATGTTTTTTGAGGGGTTTTCTTTTTAAATAAACACAAGAATTAGCCACAAACAAATAACCTCTCTCTCTCTCTCTTTGTGTGAATACATACACACACTAGATTACAAATAATATAATCAAGCAATAAATATAAACTCTTATCTCATTTTAATTTTTAAATAAGTTTTTTTTGAAAAGCAACTTCTAAACTCCTGTGAAACATGTATAATATTTCTGCAATTTCAGCTGCACATAGTCCATAACCAGATCATTTCTTCCTTGTACTAAAATGTCTGCACAATACTGTGTTTCATAATTGTAATAAGAGTTTATCATGGACTTGCTTTTTGGAAACTATATACAGATTAGTAACAAAAGTTTCTTGCTCTATACGAGTTAAATACTGAACTCTTTGTAAATAAGTTATAGGTAATACTATTTTTTAACATAAAAGAATAAACTATTGCTTTAACATGCAAAAATAAATACACATACATAAAACTTACAAATACTTACAATGAGACTAGTCATATCTTGTATGGGGTATTCAGTTTAATATACTATTTTCTGTACATTACTGTAAAATGAAAACATCAAAAAATCAAACTCAAAAATGTTCCATTATCATTCCTTATTTTTATCACTAAAACTCCTAACAGATAATTTCTGTAGTATCCAAGTGCATTGGAAATATTGTCATTTTTATTTTGTGTGATAAATGTAATGTCAAACTACCCAGGAACTAAATAGAATCAGTTAAAGGTTAGAAGCTGAACGTATCAACCAACAACATTTCCTACAGTCTTTCATTGTCTGCAGCCAGTTATGGGAATTTCTGTTACCATAAATATTTTAATACAACCTTAAAGCAGAAATCCAAAATTTCCACAATGTAAAACTCTTAACATTCATTCTTTCACAAGATGTACAAAAAGGCAAAAACATTCTTATACTAGAAATGCACCATCCTACATTTCTAAACAATTCAAAACCTCCATCATTTTATTTAAGGGCTTAATTTTTGTAACTACAGGGTGTTCGGAAAGTCACTGCTCTTGTATATTTATTAACATACAAAACTATACAGTGACTTTCCAAACACGCTGTACAAAAGAGTGGATGTTGGGAGATTTACACTGTAGAAATTTAGGATAGTTTAATTGTACTTCAAGATTATATCTAAATATTATGGGTAAATGCCTTCTTACAACTGGTTGCAGACAGTAGGAGCTGAGACACTGTGGGTACAAGCAGAAACTCTTAACCAGTTTTTCTCAACTGCTAGGTTATTTGGTTATGGTATTTTGTTCTTCTATGACAGATGGAATATTCCTAATGCATTTGGGTGCTTTAGCCACAGACATTACCTGTTACGAGTTTCAATGATGACAAGGACAGATGAGATACATTGATTTTCATTTTTGAGTTATGTTTTGTTTTTATTTGTATTAATTTCAGCATTATGGTTCTATATTGTTGATTATATATGTATAAAATCACCTATTTACAATTAATGTATTTGATAGTTTTAGAACTATTGGTTTATCTACTTTCTATACATTTCACTTAAAGACTGTGCTCTAATGTACTCATACATAAATTATAATTGAAAAGAATCATAAGCATACATTACTTTAAAGTAAACCAAACTCCTGAAAATTCATTTCACCACCATACCTTTCCAACACATTAGGAAGCATGAAGAAAACTTCTAATATCTCTAAGTTTTCATGAAAACAATGACAAAGGATACTGAAGAGCTGTACACCAAGCATTACACTGAAAACCATCAAATCTTCGGCCAGACTCAGAACAATGCCACTGAAAATATTTGTCACGTCCCACACTTAGTACCCATTCAGTGATTAGTGAAAATACAACTCCAGTCACACGAGCTTGATGTGCTAGAGGAAGAATGCTATTATTTATGCATCTTTAATATTTTTTTAAAATTTGGTTTAAATTCCAGAAATATACCTTCAAGATTATTTTGTAAGAAAACTACATTTTTACATAAAAATGTATTTTGAATAAGTACCCCTTGCATCACATATTAACTAACCAAGTCTCAGAAAAACCAACCACCACTATGAATCTATTAAGTAGATGATTAACTCTGGGCAAAGCGAAATATACATAAGTAAACAATTAGTTAAGTTTTGTTATTACTTCAGTTTATCTTAGCAGTAGTTTTGGTTTAATATTTTACAAGCCATGAAGGGACTTGCAAGACAACTGGGGTGCACTCAGAGATGTTCATTTCTCTTCCACCCCAATTAAGAAAGTAAGCTTAAGTTGTCATGTAGTACAGGCCAATACACCAAATTAATGGCAAAATGACACTGTAAAGGAAGTGTAATGGGTCTTTATAATGGAAAAAAATGTTAAAAACATCAATAAAATGTGTGTTGTAGAAGAGAGACAGGCCAGGTTGAGTGAAGAGGGCCAAGAGATGCAGACAGTAGTGTACCTGTTAAGTTTTGTATAAAAGCATTTAATTTTTAAATACTTTCTTACCAATTGTATTATTTAAAAAAAAAGAAAAAGATCTGGATAGTTAAAAGGAGGAAAGACAAAATATAAAACTCCAAACACTTTTTCCCCAAAAATCTAGATTTTCCAAATCTACATACTTGAAAAAAATTTATATTTCTATTCTCTCCCATTATTTTCCACAATTAACAAACTTCTGATCTGGTCATGAAGGATAATAAAAACTCCTGGACACACTTAACACTTGCTGTAGTACTGCAAAAATATCTTTAAACATAGACAGTGCAACTAAACTAAGCAAGAAAATGCTGATTTTTATTAGTAGAGGACTTTTTTTTTTAAATTTGACATAATGAACTGGATAGTTATTACCTGACAAAATAATATAGAGCAAGTAATCCAGATTATATTAAGATATACCAATAATTGGTATAGCTAAGCAGTTAAATTTATACGTGTATGTAAATTTTATAACAGTGTCACAGTTTTGCTTGATTTGTTTTCTTCACATTTTTAGGTTACTTTTAGATTTCCCTCATATTGTATCTGATTTTCTTTTAAAATTACACAACTATTCTAATCTTGTGGCCACCCTGAAGAAACAAACAAACAAAAAAAACAATTAATGCATAACATCTACAGATTAATTACATCTGCAGTGATATACAGGTTTCAAAAATTCACTTTGGCCCACAGTTTGGTTCTCACAAGACAGCATGAAAACCACTCCACAAAAAAATAGGAACATGAAGACAACCCCCACCCCCAAAAAAAACGAAACTTTAAATCTTAAACCAAAAGGAAAATAGAAGATGGGGAAAAAGTTGCAAATGCAGATTCATTAATTTAAGCCTAGGCATCTGTCCATCATTTAATCTTTTAAAACAAATGTTTAAGAGTAACAACATAGAATAAGTTGATTTGATACACTTTGGCTATTCACACACACCATACATACTTTATATATCTGGAAGTGTTCTTTGATTTTAAGAATTTTAACATAACAAGAACAAAAGTGGATAAGAAGAAATAACTAAATAATGCAAATAGTTACTTCAGGTACATGAAATTAAGAAACTGGTCCAGAATTTCCTGAGATTTTTAAGTTCAGGAAATAATTATGTAAATATTTGTAACTTTAATCACTGCAGGAATTTATACAAACTGGTTCAAAATGTTACTTACACAATAAAAATGTATTTCCAATACATACTTACCTCCTATCACAAAATAAATTTTCTTGATGAGCACTGCCCTCTATCAATGCAAGTTTTCAATGCATGCTGCTAGATTTCTACCTTTCACTTCTGCAATATGCAATGCCCTCTTCCCATTTGTACTCTCTAGTTACTTTGAAATTGGTCAGAAGCCCTATACCAGTGGTTCCCAAACTTTTTCAGCTTGTTTCCCAATTTAACATGCCACATTAAGCATGTTACCCCTTTCACAAAATGTTTTCAACATTGGTATATATATATATATATATATGGCTAAATTAAACTAGAGATATATTGCACTTTATTTATTACACTTCATTTATTTACAATTTATTTATATAATTTATTTACACTGAATTACACCTTTAATTATTGTATTTGATCATTGTGCATTTCTAATGAATATTGCCAAAGATGTCAAGAACATCAGTGGGATGGATGGAGTTGCATACTTGAAGCTAGTTTAGGAATTCTTGGCTTTGTGGTTGAAAGTGCCAGCCTGGCATCGTTTGCAAATTTCAAGCGAGTCCTCTTTTTTGTTTTCATCCCCAGCACGGTTGAGAACCCCTTCTCGCACAGATATGTTGTTGAGAATGATACCAACAACTTCAAGGCTCTCTTGGACAGAGTTGGCGAGTCAGCAAGTTGTGAAATCTAAAAGGAATCTGCATTTTGGTTTTGGAATTTGACTTTCAAGGCTTTATTTGCTCGCATTGTGATCCACTCCTCCTTTGCAGGGAAATCATCATCATGAATGGCCTCATCAGGAAGAGAAAAGGGATGAATGATCCACTGAAGACTGGCTGTTTTCAGGTCACTCTCTGGAAAATAGTGCTGCATGCTTGTTTCAAGCCCTTTCAAATGGTCCCTTATCTCTTTGTTGATGGTCTGTAAAAGTGATTCCGTATCATAACTATTCTCCTCAACAAATTGGTCTAGGGTGGGAAACTGAGCGATCACTCCTTTCTCCAAGTGTCGAATCCAAAGTCTCATTTTTCCAGAAATGCAGTCACAGTGTGATGGGCATCGATGACAGTCATGTTTTGGCCCTGGAGTTGCAGATTATCACTGTTTAGCTCTGCAAATATGTCAGCCAAGTAACAAAGTTGAGCAAGTCACTCCTTATCAGTGAACTTAGTAGCAAAGGAAGATTCTTCTTGTTTCAGAAATTCCTGAAGAGCCATTCGGAGCTCAATGACTCAACGTACAACCTTGCCTCATGACAACCAGCGGAACATCGGTGTGGTAGAGCAGAACTTGATAATGCTCTCCCATTTCCTTGCACAGCTCCCTGAATATGCACGAATTCACATCCATGGACTTCATGAAATTGACAATTTTCAACACACCTTCAAACATTAATTTCAGATTACCAGGCTTTGTGATCCAAGAGAGTACTGATGAATGATGCAGTGATTACAGAAATTTCTGGATCCACAGCTTGTTTGAGGCCCCATAATCCACGATTACGACCCATCATCGACGATGCTCCATCAACAGAGACCTAAATTACAAAAGAAAAACTATTATAGATTGCGTCAGTTAGTCATTCTTACTTATCTTTTGCGTTGTAATTATATGGTTTTAATTTAATTTATTTTGGTACTTTAGTATTTCAGTACGACAGGCACGATACTTTTTTGTGAATTATGTATAAAATATTAGCTACACTACAGCTACTTGTACAATAATGAAAACTATATGACTATATGCCATGTAATTCATTGTATTTATACTAATCTAGACTTTATATAAACATCTCTCCCTACCTGTTGAATGTTGTTCCAATCCAATCCATTCATGGTAAAGAAACTGTTGATGATATTGAAGATATCTTCTCCCTTCGTGGTTGTCAGCAGATTTTCGCATAATAGGAACTCTTCTTTAATCTTGTCCTGGTGGACGTAACGAACAAACCCATGGAGAACAGCACAACTGGCTACGTCACACGATTCATCAAACTGCAAGGAGAATTTGCTACATGAGCTTTCCTTGATCTCTGTTGTAACTTGGGACAGAACATCTGATGCCATGTCATCGACTAGTCGGCGGATTGTGTTGTTTGATAGAGATATGACACTCAGTTTCTTTGCTTGATCCTCCCCATATACCTTGCTTACCATCTCGTATGCACAAGGCATAATCAGATTCTCTGCAATGGTGTGGCATTTTTGTTGTTCGGCAACTTTATATGCAACAAAGTAAGATGCTTCGACCGCAGCTTGAAGCTTTTGGGCTTGAATTCCAGGTGAACCGAACTGGATATTCTTCAGTGCTACAGCCCAGCATTGAAAATAAGCCTGATCCTCATTTTGAAGATTTGGATGGCACTTCTGGAGGTGAGCTGAGAGTTTTGATGGCTTGAGGCTTTCATTTGTCAACACTTTGTGACATACTACACATTGTGGCCAATCCTCTCCACCAGAAGGTAAATTCACAAAGCCATAGCGAAGAAAGGCATCAGAGTAGGTGCACTTTTTAGACATTTTATTGTTTAATCTGCAGAAAAAGAAAAAGAAAAACTGCATGAAAAAGTGTGAACAATGTGAACTTATTATTTATTTTTTCATGGCATTCTAGATAGCATTAAAAGAGCTTATTCAGCATAGGAATGATGTAATAGTAGGTAAATACTAACTATACTGCACAGGGCAGTACACATACATACCAGGTTTTGTCTACCTCGGCTGATGCTCACATAGAAACTGACAGTGTGAAATAGAGGCAACCTCAGGCAGTGAGTGACGAGTACTGGACACGTCGATGAGTCATCAGGGTTACTGAGTGACTTGTGTTCTGAAGCATACTTGTCAAAATACTTTTAGGTTACCACACACTTAGATACATATTTTTTCTTTTCTACTACTGTACATTAGTTTTTGATGTTTATTGTTATTTGGTTTAACTTTATTACAGACTTAAAATAGGTTTAATTTACAACTTTACATCCCAAGACCAAGTTAACATTAATCCTAATACCAGCTACCTGAATGTTTTCTTGATTTTCAGAAGTTTAACTATTTTTCTGTCACCCCTCCATTACCCCCAATAAATTGTTAAATTACCCCCAGTTTGGGAACCACTGCCCTACACCATTCATCACAGGAAGTGGGGAGGCTGGGTGGAAAATATGAGAGGGGGCAAGTACCCATTTGAAATGCATTTTCAATAAACAAATATGCTAACTTCGATAAAATATTGACCTTACTTTACTTACAAAATAGAATTTCACATTTAACTAGTACAAGATCAATAGAAAAACAGAATCACCAAAGAGAGACCAGGATGTAAGGAACCATAAGAGAAACATACCTTGGTGGGGAACCACATCTGATCCAGGCATACTCTTCACTCTTTGATGACAATGCCATGATCATAAAAGGTAGAGAAAAATTAAGGAATCACAGAATTTGAATGACCACCAAATGGGTTTCCAGGATGTCAGATGGCTATGATGAAATAGACCATAATGGTTGTTCAATCTTGTGCAACACCAGGTGGTTTCTGGATTGGTATGCAATATTCTCAATAGATAAAGGATCACCTACTGCACCTCAAACTGGGAACTGGTAGGGAAGATAAGCTTTCATACCAAACCCCATCCCAACTCGCATGCATTTCAAACACAATCAACACCAGATCTGCCAAGAATTTACATCCAGCAAACAGTAAGAGGACGGAAAGCTCCAACAAGATGATGTCTCAGTTACAAAAACTGATGGAAATGGTTACAGTACTTCCATCTGCAGTAGGAGAATATAACTGTCATACGCAAGCACGAAACTTTGCTGCATCCAGCGACAACCAACAACAGATTTGCCTAAAACAAACAGCCAGCAGACAATAGGAAGATGTACTGTAAACCTGAGAGGTATCTCCATTCCAAAACAAATCAACAGTGACCATTTGTCATCCAGTCCACAGTAGGAAGAAGACTGCCAGCCAGCACACATGAGGATTTACCTAGCTTAGTTTGGCCATCTTCAACCAATACCAGATCCCCCAAGAATGTACATGCAGAGAATGACAGGGAGGAGGAATGACTCAGGCTGAAGGGCAAACTGCAAATATATATTTATTCATGATTTTACAGAAAGCTTGAACTAAAACCTGGAATCATACATCAAGGTCATAGTTGGAAGGGGGTCAACACCATCCATACATGATACTAATCATGACCAGGCCATTAAAACCAAAGTCAGACCCACCAGGAACATACATCCAGATGGTGGGAAGGAGAAATGCCACAGTAAGAAAAAAAAATAACTGGTCAGACATATCAACAAGAATATGGTGTAGATACACAACTAAACACTGGTATCATGCCTCAGGTCCATAGTAGGAAGTGGTATATGCCCATAACACATGGTCTACTCTCAAATGAGTTGTATGATTCATTGTACACCACTCCAGTGGTTAGAAACCAGTAAGGACTCCCATATTCCACTAGAAAAAAAGGTAATAAAAGCATTTTGGAGAATGTAGGGAACAGCATCACCAGAGAAAGTGAAACAAACAACTGCAATACCCGCCATTTTGAAAAGCAGAGCTACCACACTAAAGGAGTCAATAAATCAAAACTGGATGGCATTAGGAAATGTACATTAAGTTTTAAAAGAAAGAGACTCAATATCATGGAACAAAAGAGATGGGTAGCAATCTCTGTCAACTTTACTTTACTCATGTTAGCCCATGAGCGTATAACCCAGGACAAACATATTTGTAAAGCAAATAACCACTAAAGAGAACTAGTGGCACACCAATGGAATAATCTCATGTCTACAGTGTGCATAACACAAACCTGCAATATGATTGTATGAAATGGAAACAGTCACTACTTGATGGTATCTATAGTTGTATACCAGGTCCACCGTGGGAAGGGCTACAATGCAGCTGATATCAAGCATAGCTGCAGGATGGACAGGTCAGATTTTCAAAAAAAAAAGTATACCTGGTCAGGTGTTACTTGCCACAGCAAGTAATATAATAGCAAACATACCTCAGAAGTAAGAAAACATTTTTAAAAAGCAACTTTTCACAATACAAAAGCATGAAAATTTAAATGAAAAGTAAAAAAGGAAATCAGTAGCACAATAGAAATTACGGACAAATACATGAGGAAAAACCAACATACCCATGAATAACAAGTGCAGATGTGAAGAGAACACTGGTTACAAGGGGAGTGGTATCACACCAAATACAGCTGGAACTTGGATAGTGTGAACTGGAAAGAACAAGCATAGTAAGAAACAGTGGGTTTTGAATAAAACTGTCAGATAGAAATAATTCCACAGCAATGGTGATAAACAACAACAATGACAAAGAGAGAGGAGCAATTGGAGAATCTTTTTCTAAACTTAAAAAGAGTGCAAGAATAAATAATCACTCCAAATGGAGAGATACTTCATGATCAATTACATGGGAATATGCAGAAACGGGAGGTAGAAGGCTTATGGTGTGCACTGAAAATCTGTGCTGATAAAGGTCGGCACGAGTCAAGAAAATGTATTTGGGGAGAAAGAGGTAAGATAATGTACTGGATAAAAAAAACAAAACATCTGAGCTGTAAAACATGTCCCATTCCCTTTCTTTTCTTTTCCAAAAGAATTTATAAAAGTTTTCCCCACAAAGTTCTAGATGAGACTACTTTTACCACAATTTCTTTCTTTATAACCTGTGGCATAACATTATGAGTGTGATATGAAGACCTTTGGCAATGGAAACCAAAACAATCACACTGAATTATGGCAGTAATGGTACACTACTGCATTTTTGTAATATATATTTTCATTCTTATAGAAATGTCATAGATGATAACAGTTGTGTTAACTGCTCAGTACCGTTTTCTGAAATGAGAAATAAATCTTTATGCTGATTATTTCATAGCTTCAGCAACAAACTATGATTAACTTTAAGTAATTATAGTAGAATTCACTAAATTGAAAAAAAAAAGAGAAATGTGCAATTTTGCAGAAAAAATTTTCTTGCACATTAAAAAGATAAAAAAGCAGAAAATTCAGTTATACAAGTTTAGACACAGAGCAAGAAGCATTGTTGCTCAAACAAGAATGACTTAAATTCATTAGAGATACAGAACAAAATCATGAAAATATAAGGCAGACATAAGAACTTCTTTTCTTTAAATGTTTTTCAAAAGTTAAAATGAGAAGTTCTATATAGAACTGTGACCAATCTAAAATTTAATGAAATCAAACAAACTTGTATAAATTTATCATCTTAAGTATCCTGTTTAAGAAATTTTCTCTACAGATAATTTTAACAATAATAAAAACTAAAAGAAGAGAATAAATATATGTATCAATGTTAATTAATTCCTAAGATGATACGAGTGATCCGCAAGAGAAGGTTTTGAGATAGACATAAGACACAGAACACAAACTTGTGCTACAATAAGGGCCCAGATTGTTCAAGGATAAGCAGGATGAATGAGTAAAGATTCTTAGTTATGAGTTGAAATACAAAATTGGAGAAGTTTGATTTGAACCTAAGAGAATGCAATGTAAATTGAAGTTTTTAATAAACTTTATTTTCAAAAACTACAAGTAGTTAATCTTACTAATAAATTGTGTGTAGTGTATGTGTTTAAGGTTTCAAAAAGTGGCAGCACATTAAAAAAATGAATTTCTAAACCGTTTTAAAAAATCCATGTGCATGATTTAATTCAGTAGCTTTTCATATATTTAACGACAAAAAAAAGATTTAATGCCATTGCAATTGAATGGTCCTCATTTTTGAAATTAGATTTATAACACTCATCCTCTTACGTTGTTCCAATATATACAAATAAGAAATTCACACCAAATTTTATCCATACTGAATAACATTTGGGGGTTGGTTCAAGGTACTTAAAATTAAGACAACATGCACTGAATAAAATTGTCAGATGATGTCCTGCTGTCATGATGTGAAGCAACTAACTATCCACTGTGGCATATTTACTAAAACAATGGGTAGTCAATGATCAAGTAAAGGCAGTATGTTTTGACACAAAGTTACACTGGTCATAGAAATGAAGAATGTGGGCTCTTAAAACACAAATTACAACAAGAATCTTCTGTATTTAGCATGGCAGCCTTACATCTTAAAATACATCCCAGCATGTGTTTGTAAAGACTGAATTTGGCTTTTCTCTAATCCAAATATTACAATTTGGAATTTATTCCAGCATTCTTAGGTATACATGGACCAGTCTGGTTTTGAACCTGTAGCTGATCATAACAAAGTATTAGAAGCCATAGAAGTTAAGTGTTATGTCACTGAGTTTGTACAAGACAACTTAGTGACCCTGGAGATGATTATTGAATTAACTACAACTCTGTTGGTGGCATCCATCCTTATGAAAACACAACAAGTGGCCAAAGTATTATACACTCTCAAGATTTTAATGTTTATAGAATAGTTTACACTCAATGCCACAAAAAAAAGAACTCCATGAAAACTATATTTTTGTTGTTTGAGTCCTGACGTCATTTCTGTTTGTTGCAATGATCTCAACTTCCTACAAAGTATTCTTGAATGAGAAGGTGAAATTTGCTCTTTAAAAGTCTTTCTGAAAACTTTACAGGACATTTATGATATCTCAATGAGGAACTCATTTGGTTTGTCACTTTCTGACTCAACTTCATCCACAAATATAAAACGGACAATAGTTAAAGCATTAATAAAATGGAAGTGATGAATGAATCTTCAAAGCACATCCAGCTGAATATTAGAAAGTCTAAGGATGGCCAATTAAAGATTTCATTTCATCACAAAAAACAGACTTCTTCAGGTGCCTAAAAAAATTTTATTTGGATTCTGGATTATGACCCCAAGTAATGGGAGCTAAAAGAAGACTACAGACAATCCAAAAATTAAATGTAGTAAATGAAAGAGATCCAGCTCTTATCAAGGAGAATAATGTTGTCATAACCAAGAAGGAACAAACAATTCCTCTTTCAACTTGTGCAATATTATAGAAGATACTTTCCTAACAGCAAAAAGAAAATTATAATAATGCAAAAGTGACTAACCACATCAAAATCACAAGAAAAACATAATTATGTAATTAAACTAATGTACACAAGTGACAATAATAAGCTTTATATAAATTATTTATAGTTCAATATGTAACAAATGCTTTTGTACACTGCAGATTACACACTGTATCAAGCCACTGCAATATAGAACTTCAATATTCAACAATCCCTGCATATTTTAAAATGGATGAAGTTTTTCTTTAACTTTGGAACAAGATTAGGGAGCAAGAGATTTAGAATTGTTAACATGAAATTTTACATGCAAACAAGAGCCATGATGAAACAAATGTTTTATTATTAAACTAAGGAAACTGAAAATATTACCAAGATAATTACGCTGATGAGCCATTCTGTTGAAATCCTCAGCAACTTGAAACTCCTAAACAAAAGATGATTTATGTTTATCTAGCAGTAATAGGTACAACTTAGTTTACAACAAAAATATAACAACATGCATATAATAAAAAAAAAAAGTTTAACATCTTTGACAAGCTCACTTTAACTAGCAGTACAAGAAAGAAACAAATGTTATCCTCATCTAAAAGAACTTCCTACAAGATAAGGATAAAAAAGACTAAGCTTTTTTTATATTTTAAATTTTGCAATAAATATAGAAACCTTCTACAAGACAAAATAAAAAAATGAACAATGTGTACCTATTGAATGCTATTTCTTATAACAAACATCATGTGTATAAACTAATTGTCTATCACATAATTCTGTCTCAGTTCCCAAAAATTCGTTCATAACAAACACTTTACCTACAAATTCTCACTAATTTGTATATACATACTTACATACATATCAGTCTGGATGTTATTATTTGTCTATACATTTTCAGCATACAAGGCTGTTTGTCTCATACACTGTTTACAAATTCTTAGCAAGGTTACTGTTCCAAGTTGAATTTTATATTAAACTATTTGAGGACTAACTGCTTTAACATTCTAATTTTGAAGTAAAAAAACTACAAAGAAAACGATTAGTCAACATCACCCACTAACTTGCGAGCTACTCTCATCAAACAGTGGGAGTTAAACATACATTTTATGACACACCCACTACTTCAAACTGTAGACCACAATTTTGTTTTTTCATTAACAAGGTGTAAATTATAAAACTTCTTGCCTGCAATTAGTTCCTCAGCAATGAGTTGATTTTGTTTACTATATGTGCCTGTAAGTCCCCAGCATACATGCTTGTATCCGTTACAAAACTTGTCTAATGATGAACAGGAAACTGCTATTATTTATAAAACTTTTGCCTACTTAACCTCAGTGTGCATGATGGTGTTATTTTCTGTGTATACATGTTTGTATTTCTTAAATTATGTTTTTTTCTTATCACCACAAAGCAATATACTTGAGTTCATTCTATTCTCACCATTGTACATTTGTTGATATTTTCTGTCTTGTGTATATTTCCATAAGTACATGCTTACAGACTCCTTAACACATAACCATTTACTCTATTTCTTATCTCAATCTAACAATACATGTGATTGTGAACTAAAAAATTATATCCAAATACAATTGTACATGTTATGCAATAATCTTTCTCCACATACCTGTAATACATACAAGTACATGTACATACACACATTTTAAACTTTACTCTCCTATTAGATACTGTAGAGATTGATGTCAAAGAGTGCTTCAGTGTTGAAGACAGGATTTTGTGGTAGAATGCAACTTCAGAAGTTATTCACGAATATTAAAGAAATCTTAGAATTAATTATACATTTATATGCATCTATTTTTAGTTTCTATAAAACACTCATACCTTACACTTTTCTCCACAGCTGAATACTAAAAGCATATCTGATAATAACAGCTCAGCCCAACAATTAACAATTTTTTTATTATTATTATTCATTTTTCTTGTAAATCACAAAACTTCATTGTAAAGCCTTTCAAAACTAAACTCCAAAGTGTTATTTCAAACCTCATATTATATTACAATTACACAGTATGAAAGAACACATTAAGAGATTTGGTTATTTGCCATAAGAGATATTTAATGAACTTTGCACTAAGCACTTGTGTAACTGAAAGATTATTTTTTTCATAAACAGTGTAATGTCTATATTCTGTTTGGAAGAACTACTACACTTACAACAATAGATGAATCAGTGAATCTAAAAAGAGATCTGATTACATATAAACCAAATTCATTGATTTTAATTTAATCAAAGTGAATGTTACATTTTACTTAAACTGTTATAAAATGGGTCTTCTCTTTCTATTTCTAAAACTAATATTTTTCAATTGTAATTATCAGATTCAATTAATGTTTTAACCAATATTATAGCTTCAGTTATAGTTGCAACTAAAGTAAGATTTCTCAGTGTCCATCCTTAGATACTAGTTGAGTATAAGAATTTATTACACAATAGAACTTGATCTGTAATGGTCTGTTAACTTATAAATGCCATTAGTTCAAGTTTAAAGTGCCACTACAGTAAATGTAAATTTCACTGCTAAATATCAGACATAGTTAAATGTTACTAAGCATTGTTCACTAATTTAAAGTTAATACTATGATAGAATCTGTTTTCAGATTTAATATCTGATCATGTTCAATGTGAACATAAAACACCAGTATTAATCTTGTACAAACATAATGTTATTAGCTTATCAATGAAATAACTGTGTGTCTTGAATATATTGGTATACAAAACTGTGTACTCTGAATTAAATAGCATCCTCATAAAATTATATTTGGTGTATCAGCTAAACACTTTTTAAAATACACTGCATTACAGAAATTGACAGTTGTTTTTGCTAGAACATGACAGGAAAAAAGCAGTTACAGTTAAATATGTACAGTTCTAAGTAATAAGTAATTTTGGAATGTCCAAAACTAGTTGCTTATTTTTCAAGATAATGAAAATTTATAACAAGACATTTTCATGCTATCTTTCCAGTGGTTACAACCAAAAATATTTTAATACACGTTATAATTAAAATTTCAATAAAAACTGGACAATACATTCAGTGTTCGTGATGTTGTTTTTACATTAATTTGAACACAGGTGCTTCATTAGTAACCGAATAACAGAGGTTTAAAAAAAAAAGAAGACTCAATTTTGAAGAAATTTATCACACTGGATTAATTTCTGACAAGTGAATTAAGAAAATACAGATATAGCAAGATGTAAAATATGGAACAATCTGCTGTTGTAGCAGTTTAATTAACTGTGTTTCAAACTGAAATGGATCTACTGGAAATGATACTAGTTCATAGAGAAGGAACTAAATAAGTCAAACAAAAGTACATTTACATAGTAGTAAGGCTAACCTTACCTAATCAAAATTAAATACCAGGTATTTAGTATCAAACCCATTCGCAAGAAAGATAAATTCTATAATGATAAAAATTAATTGCCTTATCAGTGGATTACTCTTGTTATTATCTTATCCACAATAACTACATATAAAAATTTATTTCTCTGAACAGTTTTTAAAATTGCTTTTTTCCCCCCCTCCAAAAGCATGCACTTCTTGATATGTTGAAATCACTGGAATCTTAAAAATCTTAATGCCTTAAACATAAATACACACTGAAAAATAATCAAGTATAACATTCTTTAGCAGCAAATATGTGGTTTGGTAACAACAATAATAAATAAATCAGAAGATGCTAATATTTTATTTCAGACAATTTCGTTAATAAGTAATTTTGGTTATTTTTAAAACCAAAGTTACCCTTAGGTTTTACCTATATTCTCTTGAATATATAACTTAACACTACACAAAACACAGTTTTACCAATTCTATTCTTTTCAAAAACTTAAAAAGTTCCTTATTAAAGCTGGAATATGCTGATTTAAAATCTAATTCCATATTTTCCAACACATTAATTATTAGTTCATGAATAGTTTTTTTAATTATTAAAGGAAAAATAATTAATTTATGAAACATAATTCAAACTTATTATGGGTAAAAATATGACAAGTTTAAGAAGTTATTTGATTCCACAATCTTTATGTATAATTAGAAACCTTTATTTGCATATTTAGAGGAATTATACATCAGTGACTCTGTAGTAAGCCTATAAAAACTAGTACTATGGAATTATAATAAATAACTGTAAAAAAAAAAAAAAATAGAAAAACTATCAATATTTGTCAAATAACGCAAATTCATACAAACAACTGTTCATTTATAATTTCATATATTACAGGGTAAACAAAATTCTTAATTATTCCTATAAAAATTAGAAATATGCACATTTTTTTTTAACAATTGTCAGTAATAATTATAATTTCTAAAACTCAAAATTAAAACAACAGTATAGTACTTACAGATATTGAGCCATTTTCCATTCCAACAAAAAGTCTTTTGGTTTCAGGATTATAATCCATACAAGTTGCTCCAGCTACAAGAATATTAGTACAATGACACCATACAATTTTAAAACTTATAGAAAAAACAGTATCCAATTTTTAGTTATGAATTTATAACAATTATTTGTTTTCATTTATCAAGTTTGGGTTACACACTTGTTTCAATAGCTTGGAAAAAAAGGAAAACAATGTATTACCACAATACGTAATTTAGTTTATTTTGATACCATATACCAATAGTATTTATTTTGAAATATTAGTACTTTTCATATTGAACTATTACACTTTTTATGATGTCAAATTGTGGTTAATCATCTATCTTAAGATAATAAATTCAAGATCTTGAAAAATGCCTGTACTAAAAACAACATAACTGTAGTCATCTGTATAATCCATTTTACTTTAGATGTAAATAGAGATTAATTCTGTCTTGCATGATACATTTATACTTATATTTTAATTAGTTTATAAATAAT
Organism: Carcinoscorpius rotundicauda; assembly: GCA_011833715.1. Taxonomy (NCBI): domain Eukaryota; kingdom Metazoa; phylum Arthropoda; class Merostomata; order Xiphosura; family Limulidae; genus Carcinoscorpius; species Carcinoscorpius rotundicauda. The sequence continues at coordinate 60,385,534 of CM022395.1, forward strand.
TTGTTTTTTTCCACCCCAAGTATATCATATTTACTTAAGTTAACAGTTCCCATCCTCCATTCTTTAGGATAATGCTGACCTACTTCTGTAATTCGTAAAACAATTACATGCAATTTTTCTTAAGTCAACAAAGTCATTTGCACAAGTAGAAATGTCTGAACGTGGATAACACGATATGCCAAAATACCTTTTTCATCCAGCTCATAATCAGAAGAAAAATAAAAGTACATTACTTTGGGCAAAGGTGTAAAAAAACCTGAGCATTCCAACACAATTTATTACCTGCTCTGAAGTACATAATCAGGATAATTCAGACAGGTATCTAGGTACCTGAAAACTTCTAACCAACCATCACCAATACAATAGTTTCAAGCTTGGAGAAGACAAGATAAGCCATAATGCCACATGGTTTATTTCGTGTGCAATGTTGTGTTTATTTTCCTAGCAAAAGCACGTCTAAGACAACCAACGATAAAAAGTTAAGTTTCTTTGTTTGCTTTTTTATGGTAAAGAAAAAGAAAACCATACAAGATATAATTATAAATAAAAAATGAAAACAATATTAACCCCAAAACTTTCTCCAGACATTATGTGTATTATGGCACAAGCCTGGAAAGTAAAGGTTACTGTATTTATTCTCACTATTCTAATTTATCAACCCAAATGAGCCATTTATATATATATATATTTCTCTACAAGTGGGTTTTCTCAACATCAATGAGGTCCTGAAATAGTCAAAGAAACATCTTGCCATTTCTTAACTTTCAAAATGAGTAATGAGTACCAGTTTAATGGTTATGAAATTAATATCAAAATATAAAGCTTCCAGCTGTTTTGCTGATTGGATACAATCAGCCTATTAATTATGATAAATGACAATGAAACAAAGTAACCTTTAACAGTTCACCTTTGCTAACAAATATTCCCACAATATGTGTATGTTGAAGACACTTAGGTTACAAGTATGTACACACATCATGGCACCTACAGCTGCTTGTCATTATAAAACATACTGCTTTATCAGAAAAGTTAGCACAATTGATGGGTGGAACTTATCTCAAATATTTCAATAAAAAAAAACTTTGACAGTTCTCCATTAAGGTTAATATGGAGTGAAATTGCAGTGAAGTGAAATGGTGACTCCATAGCAATGATCTCTGCATCTTAACACCTCAAATTATGATGAGCAGCAATAAGGAGAATGAATTGAAACAAGTTAACCCTTTCCATACAGGTCAAAGACCATGTCATTACCTTTGTTGACAAGCATTAAGCTTTTACCAAACTATTATTTTACAAATTCATTTAATCAAGTTTGATATCAAACTGTAGGTTACAATTTAAACTTTCAGATCATGTGTTATTTCTTAATTTAAAATTAAATATTAGAAACAAACACTCCTAAACATTGATTTTTGTATATCACATGGTATATTGAATACAACACTGATTCAAATTAGATGTTGAAGATGTCAAAATACAAAGTTTACAGTTTTATTCGAATTAATAATTCAAATTACTAGTATTGAAAAGCTGGAATATAAAATAAAGTCCTCTTATCATTTCTATCTGTTGAAGTTGAATAACTTGATTTACAAGGTACAATTTGTTAGGTTTTTTTTTAAATACACTGTTAGACTTAAAGATCAATAACTTATATTTTAATGCCACTGGTCCACCACGAGAATTTATTCGAGTCTATCACAATGATTGCTTCCACTTATCTTCACTATGTGTATCATGTCTTTTTTTTTTTCTTACAAATAATAGCTTGTCAGCATCACTGTTTCCATTACTTTGACTTTAATTTTGCACAACTTTTTTAAGAACTGGGTAGTAGATTTAGAACTGGGAAACTGCCATGATGATAGGTAACATGGGTTTCCAGCAAAAACACTACATAATGCATTTTATAGCTCACATGTAAAGAGGTGAAGGCTGAGCTTTACCAAGATGAGAGTTTAAAAAGATACTCAGGCATACTAAGTACAAAACAGGCATGTGAAAGGATTTGGGAAGCTTAAAAAAACATCCCAACCCAGCAGTCTCCTCCTAAAGAAGGGAGGTGTAAAAGATGAATGCTTCCTCAGAAAGGGTAAGTAGAAGATAATTTTATGTGTAAAAATGAAATTTTAGCTCCTGTTCACGAAGGTGGCGATTGAAGGCTTTCATAATTCAACTGAAGATATATGGAAAAGATACGATTCCAATAAACAGAATGTGAAAAGTGTGAACATGGCAACTGCAATATTTTGAAAAGCTTCTAACATATCAGACTTTGTCATTCTCAAAACAGGTGAAAAAGACCATCTAAGACAACAACCAGAAATTTGTTGAGAGATGACAGGCCTATAACTGGATGTCAATTTTCACTCTTCTTGGAGACCACAAAGAGATAACAGTAAAAACTTAGATAAGAGGTGTGCATCTTCTTGACTAAAATTTTAGCCAAAAGATTCAAGGACACACCCTAAAAGACAAATATAAATTCAATCAAGGATAAAAAAGAAAGAGAGAGGAAGGAAAAAAAAAGAGAGAACATGAAGATCCCAGCTGTTGGCAGAAAATTGAAACTAAATTGACATAATGTGATGAGATAAAGTCACAAGATAAATGATCCCACGTAAACTAGATATTGAGTCAATAATGACTGAACAGTCTGATTAGTTACTCAAATGAAAAGGAAAGCTACAGCAGATGTTGACTTCCAGTACAGGGCTGCAAGGTGCCAAATATTCATAAAATGGTGAATAAACAGACCTTAAGAGTCATTTTCTGTATTAAAGCTCTAAGGATTTACTTGCAAATAGTAATATTATCATCATTTTTTACAATTTATTTTTAGTAGGTCTGTGGTATTCAGACTTTGGTCATTTACATCCTAATGATCTTTAAATTAATTATCAAACACACTGGATTAATGAATGAACGTGAGATACATTTCTATTAAAATATCCATATAACATATATATTTCAAAATTTCATAGTTCAATTTAAATAAAAAATCAAAATTAATGCACGAGATCAACATGTAACAATGTAAAGCTAAAAACTTATACCAGTTAACCTGTTCAGTACAAGAAAAAATAGTTTATTTACCAACTATTCAATCTAAATGGCCATGTTTAACTCTTCAAATGCAATGTTTTGGGGATGAGAACAGAGAAAACTTTTGGCTGGTCCTGTGTTCTAGCAAATAAGAAGTAGGAGCAGCTCCTTGAAAATTAAAAGTTAAAGTGCTTTCTGGGCCATTTTAGAGCACTAATTAATTACATTATTTGCTGACAGGATTATCAGTAAAAATAAACTTTTTACCTTCTAACTTGTGTTATCCTAATCAAATTTACAGCCAAGTTAATATACAAATTGGTCATTTCACGAAATGTTGGAGGTAATACTCGTAGAAATCAAGTTTTCATTATAGAAAATTACTGACAAATCATTTATGGGGTGAGTCTTTTAAAAGACAGATATGAATATATACATGTTTATGTAGGGACGTATGCCTATCCTACAATGTGAGAATTTATATGCATTGTAACAACCGTTTTCTTAAATAAAACTTGCTTCACAAAATTGATCTTGCATTTAAATAGAAAGATGTCACACCATTTCCTGAATTTTAATTGAAATAAGTTATTCTATTTAGAGTTATTAATAACAAACTTTTTTACTTATATTGTACACGTTAATATTTTACGATATTTATAAATTCTGTATTGTAATATATATAAAAAGTTTATTTATTTTTAATCAATGCAAAATAGCTTACAAGATGTGTATAATAAGATTAAAAATGCCTTTAGTAATACATTACATTTAATGTTTCCATTTACAGAAAATGGTCCTTAATTATTAAAAATAATTTCCACTTTCATTGTATCATGTTCGTAAGTCCAATTTCTTCAGCTCTAATTAAAATGATTTTACAAAAAAAATGTCAAATAAAAAGAAAAAAATATATGTAATTTTAAACACAAGTGAAAATTACACATCATGAAAGATTTAAAATCCACTTCCACAAAGATCTTTTTCAATCATCCACCACTGCATGTTAAAAAGTTTGTATATTTCTAAGTGGGTTGGATAGCTCCACTTTCAAAAGACATTTTGAATTAATTGGCTGGTTGCCAAATAAACAGTTAAACGGAACCTAAATAACAATTTCTGTTTACACCTGATAGCAGATGAGACTGTTTTTGACTAAACCTCCAATATCAATGTCTTCTCTTGCATCGGTCCCCACCCCACCTCCAAACAGTTCTCTCTCTAAATTTGTTTGACAAAAAAAACTGATTAGGTAGCCCATTTGACAACTGAAACAAGAGTACTCACATGGCATACCATGACATATGCTTGGCCAATATTGTCCTGTATCTCTTTTCAACCAAATCCTCACAGTCCTAAAAAAACAAATTACTTTTATACACAGTTTTTAGTACAAACAAATGTATAAATAACAATATTAGACACACAACATATATAATGTACATATAACTATCTCAAGCACACAATACATACTGTGCATATAATAACACAATGACACACTTGCATACATACATTTCATATGGAAATCACAAAACAGTAGCACTATTATATTGTAACAACCAATACTGGATATCTTTTTGAAGGAAAAAACCATAAGCCAAAAGACCCGGGGACCAAGAAATTTATTTACATACATAAAAGGCATATTTTACACATTCAAAAAAAAAAAAAAAAATTAAACAAAAAGATTTAAAATAGCTTGTACAAAAAATATAAATACAATTTGCTTGCATTGTGTTTAATGTAGTTTGCAAACTTATAGTGTACATGTCTGAACAAGCAGGAATGATAAATCAGAAAAATATACATCTTAATTTCTCTACTGTTGCCATTTTTGATACTACAGTCAAATATACTTTCAAAATTGTACAAATAAACCTACTGGTGTCTTGTTTTTATCACATGTTACTATATGCATCAATAACAAAAATGGATTCAATTTCAATGTTACTTTACATTTTGCTGAAGAATAATTTTGTTAGTTGGACAATATCCCAGTATCCAAAAGTTTTATTCATTAATGCCAAATGTAATACGATAAAGCAATATTCCAGGAATATGAAAATTATATTTGTACATTATTTCTCCAAAAGACTTAACAAACATTAACCAAAACCCAATTTAATTTTTTGTTTGAGAAAAACCAACATTTATACTGGCCCCCTCAGCATAATTTACTGTAGATGTTGAACATTGAATAATATTGTTCCGTTTCATGCCACTCAAACTGTCATTTATTGTTGAGAAAGAATTTGAATACAAGTTCAATTGTATACAGTACTCACCTCCAGCTGTTTGAAAACTGATGTTTATTTCCCCTTTTTGGTTCGATTCTCTCTCCTGAGCAAATATTTCTGAGCACTTATACAACCAGTGAGGTTGCTTTGTGCTAACGTGCGTTTTGCTGCTCTGGAGATAATGTACTTATCTGTAAATCACCTATATGATCTCTAAGAGACTGTCACACAAGAAACAAAGAGTATATCCAGTTATTCAATACTACTTGGAGAGTTTGGTCTTCCTATCTCGTACAACCTGTACAACTTACAGAAAGTTTCATGAACCTCTTCAGAATGTGTATACAGCTTGTAAAAAAAAATTGTGAAATTCTGCTTTAAATTCTCACTAGCCACAAATTTGTATTTTAAATCTTGAGAATGTGACATTTCTGTCCCAGAAACCATGATGTATTCACTACACTATTCCCAACAATAGAGCTGCCTGTACTTTTTTTAAGCATTATGCTGATGTTGTACTGTCCTACTTGGTTGGATAACAACCAAACATGATGCACGCTAATACTGATTGTACTTTGGAGCAATTACTTTTCATAACCTACATACACGAGGTACAGTTTCTTAATATTTACATGTTATTTGCCATTTTCGTAATTATTTCCAATACCGTATATATGTACACACACACACACACACACACACACAGCACTGGAAATACAGAAATATCATGAAGTCACAAATATTCAATACACATACTACTATCAAAATATACACACTGAATGGTCATTGCATTAGAACCTTCATCCCAAATGTATTTGTAGAGCCTCCATTTATTTGAATATCCAAAATGAACCAATCATATGAAATATGCTTGAGCCCTATGAATGTAGCCATATGATATTTGTTTGTAAGAAAGCTGGTAGTGTCATTACAGTAGTTAGCATCTAGTAGGAATGTTGTTATGAAAGATAATTTATTTGACTATTTGTCTAAAAACATTTGGTCATTTGTCTGCAAATGAAAGGGAATACATAATGTACTACATAAATGTGGGACTGTTAACTGCTCACGAAATATTTATGAAAAAATACAATAAGATAAGGTTGTGTAGCACAATAAACATCAAACCACAAAAGATTTAACCAATTCCTTCAAAAGTGATCACAAATTCAAAAATTTCTTCAAATGTACTATCCAAAGGACAAACCATAAAATGATCATATGGCAGTCAACAGTCATTCCAAAAATTGTTTATCTTAAAAGGTAAACAGATCATTGCAAAAAAAAAATACTGGTATTTATAAATAGAAATATGTAATAACCGTAACAGAAAAATAGTTTAACTTTGAAATATCTCATTATAGCATACATGAAACTAAAAGGATGAAATGAGCATTTACACTTAAAATTGTTAAAATAAAAATTATTACAAATTTAATCTATCAATACCTCAAAAGGGCATATCTCACACATTCTCCCACTATGGCAAATATGTCTGAATAGTAAATCTCACATTATTCATTACACAATGTAGTAAAAATGCATACCTCAATGTAGAAATTAAGACCACAAAGACAAGTGATAACTGTAATAATGTATACCTTGGCAGATATATTTTTTGAACCTTCTAAATTCAAACATCTACCTTATTGCTTCTTTGCACAATGTCACAACCCCAAACAGAATATTTTTTTTATATTTTACTACAAATATCACATTAACTTATTTCCTCTGTTGTAAGCATTCCATTCACACTATCTTGCTGTAAAACATCTCATGTGTAAGAATTGTTTAGTAAATAAACAAAAACTACACATTACAGAGTCATTCCATGTCAAATCAAGATTTTGGAACATTTTCCAGGTGACCCCTTCAGAATGCCTTGCAAAAATTCACATGTGCTCATTTACCCATATAATGAAAAAACTGCCAAAGATTAGATCAATATCTCTAATAGTTTCTGATTTACAGCCCTGTAAAATTTAGTTACTTTTTTTTTTTGTGGCAAATGCATTGTCTGGCAAAACTTTGGCTGCTAGAGTAATGGTGGTAGAAAGCTGACATTTGCTACAATGACTGAATTAATCTCGCAGAATTCAAAAATGGTCTCAAACCAAGTTTATCTCGCTTCAGATTTTCATAGTGAGACTGTAAAATAACCTGAAAACCCAAAATTATAAAAAACTTTGATTTATTTAATAAGCCTTGACTTAATATGATACAAAGCTGTTCAATCTACTTTTTGAGTTATAATTTTTTAAAGCATCCTCTGACCATAAGTTGTTGACTTGAAAAAAAACTTCAATTCAGGTGTGTTACTGTGTGCAAATATATCCATACAATTGTGAAATAACTGATAAATCCCATTGAAATATTCTAATCAGCCTTTACCATATATTCTTACTTTTCTGAACGTGATCTTCAAATCATCAAGGTTGTGAAAAATAATAAATTATCAAATTTTAAACGTCTCTGATATGTACCACTGGGCAAAGGACCACATTCAGGGCATTCAGTTCTTTCTTGACAAATCAGGAATCAGTCCTGCAGAATTATGTACTTGAGTGCCATGAAAAATGCAAAACTGTGGCAGGTGTTAGGTCATATCATAGCTTTATTCCCCACTCTACCAACAAATTGTACATGAGAAGGCTATCAGATGATGTGTACACAGTTGTAACTGTTTGTAGTAGCAGTGAAAGTGATGCTGCAGAAGCTTAAATAGGGTCTTAATGATAACAATGACAATTATCAGCCAAGGAAATATGTGGCATGAATATATGATCATGAATGGTATGTGGGAAACATAAAAGATCATATGAACATTCTGATGTGTTGGTGTCATTTATGAAGAAGTCAAGAAACAAACTGTTTTCATGGCCTGCAAGGTCACGTAAAGATGAAAGCTGGATTCCTTTCCAACGTATTCTTTGTCTGATAAGTGCACCTATCGTGCAAAGCAGTAGTGCTCGCCACTATGATTATGTTGAGATCACTTTGACTTAGAACATACTCGAATTTCAGAAATTTATTCAAGCTGTCTGAACAAAGCAATGTTTATTTGATGTTGTTAAGACGAGTTTATTGCCAAAACAGTTTTTGAAACATTTCATTGTCATGATTATTGCAGTTTGGTGCAACTGTAATCTTTCTCAGTTATCCCCTATTGCAGCAGTGTGCTTTTTGTGTCCAATTTACCCTTGTATTTATAATATTATGAATCTTAAACTCAGCCATATCTGCTTAATTGTAATGCATACACAGTATATTTGCATTGCCATGCAATCTAACCAGTTATGCTAAAAAATTGTTCAGAAATGAATTAATTCTTTCTTGCTTCTTCCAACTTCATTACTTAACATTGTAAAAAGCTGGTTAGAATATTTCAGTGGGATTCATAAAATTCTGACAGGTATTTTTCACAATTGTATGGATATATTTGCACACAATAACACACCGGATTGAAGTTTTTTTTTCAAGTAAACAACATATGGTCCAAGGATAGTTTAAAATATTATAACTCAAAAAGTAGGTTGAACACCATACTGATTTTTTTGTAGATTATATTCAGATATGTAAGAATATATGGTAAAAATCTGAAAAGGCTGAACAACTGGTGACATAGTCAAACTGTGGCCTCAAGTAGGGCTATTTTTAGCTGAATCATAAAACGTTGTAACTATTTTTTATTTTTTTTAGAGGAGATCTAATAGACTTTTAATTACAACAATTGCTGATTTATCAACTTGTTATAGAAAATTAGAAAACAAAATTCAGCTTTGTTTCATATTAATTCTACGAGCCATGGCTTATTAAGTAAATAAATGTTTTTTATAATTTTTGGGTTTTCAGGTTATTTTACAACCACACTGAAAATCCTAAAAGAGATAAACTTCGTTTGAGACCATTTTTGAATTCTGCAAGATTAATTCAGTCCATTTAGCAAATTTCAGCCTTCTACCAGCATTACTCTTGCAGCTTTAAGCAGCCAAAGTTCCCCAAAAATGAATTTGCCAAAAATAACAAAAAATTAATTAAATTTTACAGGGCTGTAAATCAGAAACTATTAGAGATATTGATCTAATCTTTGGCAATGTTTCATTATATAGGTAGAGAAGCTCGTGAATTTTTTCAAGACATTCTGTGGGGAACACATGTAGTCCCCTGGATAATTTGACATGGAATGACCCTACTGTACTCTAATCAATAGCCTACAGTAGACTTTAGACTGCTTTTAAAACAGATTTTCATGGCTAGATTCATAAGAAAAATTTGATCCACAGATTGAAAACAATGATGGAATGGGTATATTTAAAAACTAAGTTTCACTAAATATTGTTTTCCTTTTCTTTGTTATATATTTCTTTACTCAATCATTTAAGAACTGCATAATTTTAAACATCTTAAAAAAATCATTAACCAAACTTATTCTTTGATTTAAAAACTAAAATAAGTCTGAAATAAAATTTCTTACCTGTCATCACTGATACTGATAACTCCATCTTCACCTGGGATAATTGCTGCCATGTTCACAGTATCTTGATGCCCTTCTAGCTTGTTCAAAAGTTCAGGTTTATGAGAAGTTGTCACATTTACAGCTCCTCCAACAGGTTTAATTTCTGCTGCCATTATCTTTACTTGTAGTTGTACAAGCTATAAATTCACTTTCAGAAAACGAATTTGCTATAAATTTCTCAATGAAACAAACCTACGACCCACATTACTTACAAATTATTACAACTTTTTCAAATTCAAGACTGAATCTTTAACACTTGAAAATGTATCTTGTTCCTCTCCTATAATGATGCAACCAAAGTACACAAACTGTACATTTTGTTGCTTCAATAACAATTTAATATTTCTTTATTAATAGTTTACAAAATATGTATAAATACTAAGCTTAATAGAAATAACAAAGTTTTTAGTTTAACAGGAAGATGGTGAGAAGTTATCACAATTTAATACTATATATACATGTACACACACACATAACCTAATAATATTAATACTTCTTACGATGTGAAGTTTACAGATAGTAAACAATGTATTATGTAGTCTTTCCAACTATCCTATCTACTACTAAAACTAATATTTTATTAGTACTAGACTAGTAGAAGTAGAATACAGCACTGTCAGCTACACGGTACAAACACAACTGTCATACTATACACCACTACTTTAAATTTTAATCATAGCATCGTAATAAGGTTTTAAGTACAAAATACTTTAAAAACCCTGTACTTTCAAACTCAAACCTGAAAATTATTTATCTTCGCTTACTTTCTTTGTTACTACTGAAACAAATCACTTGTCACTTGAAAGTTAAAACTTCTCAACAACTGTAACTTATAAATTAACAGTCATATGACCTAATGGTGACGTAAAGACTACCGTTTATAAGTTAAAACTGTCAGTCCTAAACATATGTGAAGCGTAATAAGTACGCAAACTAATAAACGAAACACTATGCAGCCTTTTGTGAAAGCTCGAGTATGTCTGATTAATGTACTCATCAAATGTTACTCTTTCATAATACAGTGAAATATAAGTATTTTGTCGTTAACTTTGTCAAAACACCCTTACGTATCATTATCACCTAAGTAACGGCTAAATGCCAAAGTAAATGTTTAAAAAACACCGTAAAATTTCGCTTCAAATAATAAACTTTTCCATAAAGTTGTTGTTCAGTTGTTTTTTTTTTTGCAAAGAAAAATAATAATTAATGACAAGGTATTTATAATAGGAAACATTATCATTGACGCTAAGAACATGAATAGAGAGTAGAAATCCATTTGTCACACATTTTATTTTGGAATGAAAATATAATAAATCTCTTCAAATTGCTTATGTGAAAAGACAAATTTAATTTAATTTTCTGGAAAAAATATTTTGTGAAAACTTGGGAATATTCTTTGAAGATAAGTTCCTAGCCTTATTACGAGGGGACCTTATTAAGATATTTTCGTCATATCAGAAAAACACATAGGTTCGAGTCTTGATACAAGATGACTTAAACCCTTTAACCTGAGAGCTTTCGAAATATAGCTCTTTCTCATTTAGTTTGCTTATGAAAATGAATGGTCCACATTTCCAAATCGCTCGAAATATAGGGTTTTTATTATTTGTTACGATGTTTACGATTATTATGAGATTGGCAGAGTTGATGCATCATCTTTAATTTATTTTTTATATTCAATGGTGAGAACTGTATGATTAAGCTACAAACATCGATTTTGGAAGAAAAGAATCTTCATTTATGACTGCTTAATTTTTTCTAACTGGGTAACTGGCTTCTGAAACTGGACGCTTTCGGATATGGCGAATGTAGTACTTTTAGGGTAAGCTCGATAAATATTTGAATTATAAGAGCTGGCTTTCAGTTGTTGTTTTTTTAAGACCTAATTTAATTTAATGGATAGGATAGCCTAGGTGAATCAAAAGGTCCCTTGCCACCCTTTAATTTTGTGTCAATTAGATCCTGAATACCTTGAGTTAATCTTGACTTTAACAACATGTCTCCGCCAATAATCCCAACATGGCCAATTTTAAAACTAAAGAAATCGTGAAAAACAAGGAAAAATATAAAATTATCTATATCACTGTTTAGGTGTTCTTTCGTATTGGTTTATTTTGGGTTTGAGTTGTTGTATAAGTAGGGCTTTTTTCAATTTTGCCTTTGTTAATGCTTGTTTCTTTATATAGTATTTGGGTGTTTTATATGGTTATATTGTGTTTGTTTGATTTGCAGTGTTCAAAAACATCTAAAAGGGACTTTTTGCGTTCTTTGAATCCAGTTTCCATTTTTCCATTTGTTTCTCCAATATAAAATCGTGGCAGTTATCACATTTTAGAAATAATGTTGATGTGGTGTTTGTCAGTGTAGTTTTTACACAGTATAAATCTTAGTTTTGTGCCTTGTTTTTGAATAAATTTGGTATTAACTGGAATGTCATATTTTGTTACTAGTTTTTGCCAAATGTTGGTTATTTTTGTGCTGATGTCGGGAATATATGCTATGCAGCAGTCTATGGTTCGTCAGTTGATTATTAACAAAAGTAAATACATCCCACGAATTAAAAAAATCACGAAATCAGCAGAAAATGAATCGAACATGGACAGCAAAGCCAATACACAAACACCCGGATTAAGCAGAAATGAAATATTTATTATAGATGAGTAAACAATTGTTAATCTTTGCCAAAACTGGTATCTTCTATGTAGTTAGGAATCAATTGGTTGGTGGATGTTTGAACCAAAAAGTAAAGCACGTCATTTTAGCCGCAGCATAGTGGATCATAGGATGGCTCAGGGTTTTCAAGTACAATCTTTCAGCATATAGTTTTATCATCTTTTGAGCAATTTGAGATCTAATTAAAGTTGGGGACTCAGGAGGTCAAACTGTTTCTAATGGCGCATTTAACCACACCTAAGTCTTCATAGATTAATTTACTCTAATCATACCTAACATAATTTCAGTTTGAGGGTAGACTGATAGAGATCCTGACGTGTAATAAAACCGAATTGGTTATACACTTGCCTCACGTGTGGTATTTATAGCACACAAAAATGTAGCATATACAAAGAAAAAGGTCTCATAGATAAATTTACTGTAATCTTGCCCCAAACGAATTTCATGTATTTTAGCTTATGAGAAAACCAGAAAAATTGTATTCAATACTTTTTTAAAGGCTTAGTTTAATTCAGTGAATAGAATAGCCTAGATTAATCAAAAGGTCGAAACTCAAAATTATGAAAAAGGACTTGACCAAGTCAAATGAAAACCTAGTGTGGTTCCTCAAAATTACATATGTCAAAGATAATTCCTGTTTGTATTTCCCAGAGGCGATTAGCTTCTAGTTCTCATGAACTTGTATAAACCTCTTCACCACCTTTTCAATTAGATAAAATTCCAATCTCAGAGAAGAGAGTACAAAAACTTGGTTATAGTTTCGTAGCTGGAGTTTTCAGCACTCGGGGACAAAGTCAGTTTTCGCGCCCCTCGTGACAAAATGTAAACCATAATTGCTAATTATGTAACATCAATTTGCGCCCCCACCCCCAATGCTGCCCCGGAAACAAATGTACACCATTCCCCCACCCCCACAAGCTACGCCACTGCTTGTATAAGCAAGTACAAGATCAAGTTTGCGGCAATTAGTAAAGCAAGTTAAGGTAAAACCTGATTGTTTTCAATTGTCATTTGCACATCTTCATAAGCCTAAGCCTCAATGTATAAGCTTAACTACCCAATTAGAATATGTAAAGCAACTTTAGTTTCAATGAATTATTTCCTCAGCATTTGCGTTCTGTTGCTTAGAGACAAAAGAAATTTTATAAAACAGGGAGTAACTAAATAAGATGAAATAAAATTAAAACTGGACATATGTAAAATGAATTTAAATGAATTAGCTTAAAATAAAGAAAATGAAACAGACCACATTTTATTTGTTTTCAATTTCATGTAAAGCTACACGAGGGCTGTATGCGCTAGCCGCCCCTAATTTAGCAGTATAACATTAGAGGAAAGGCAGCTAGACATCACCACCCACCACTAACTCTTGGGCTACTCTTTTACCAAGAAATAGTGGAATTTACTTACAATATAACGACCCCACGGCTGAACGGACGAGCATGTTGGGCGCTTCCCGCTGGTACGAGAAAGTTAATTCCGTGGAATAATTTTCATTATCCGCTCTATGACGTCATTGAATTATGGTGGATTTACTTTATATTAAAGTTCGAACAAAGTTTTTGCTGTTTTAAATTTCGCGCAAAAAAATAACAGTATATTTCGTTATACATTATTGTGATAAAACGTATAAAAATCAAGTATAAAATTTAATTGAAAGCTTTATCTTAAAAAGCGAAGGAGACAGTTTTAACCCCGCACTCAAAAATATTGCATACTGTTGCTGTAATTTAGAAGTTTGGTACTGAGTTAGTTTCGTAAAGATGTTACGAGTTGGGGAGATAAGATACTACTTTTTAGTTCAATAAATTTACGTCCAGCATAGTTCAAGATTTAAGGTAACATTAAGAAGATTACGAAAGGTCGCTCTTATTATTTCTAACGTTTGTTTTATTTTGAATTAGTTAGGTCCGATGTACAATTGCTATTAACAGTATACGAAGTTATAACACTTAATGTCAACAAATAAAATAATACTAAAAATACAGGCACGAATTAAATTTACAAAAAAAGTTAAAACGATGTTAAAAGTATAAAATAAAACCTAGGTACCAGTATTAATATTACTAATAGTATTAGTATTACTAGTATTATAATTTTCGAATATAATTTATATTGAAATTTTAGGATAAAAGGTATAAGTCTAGAAGATTTAAAAGTGAAAGTAAAGAAGTTTTGAGAATTTTAACGATAAAACTTGAAATTAAAATTTAAATCAGATTCGGAGATAAGGGAATATCCTATTGTCTGTGTGATACTGGTAGTGGTAAACATCGGTATCTGATTCTGAGTGTTAATTTAGCTTATTTACTTCTGTTAATTTTTGTTCTTTTCATATGATTTTGACGATGTTTTTAGCAGTGTTTGGCTTCATTTATGTTATAAAAATTGATCCCAACAAATACTTTAAAATGATTGAAAAATATGTTTGTTTATATGAAAAACATGAATAAACTTCTGGAAACAGCTTAAAAAGAAGGTAGCATAACCCCTGAGCTCAGAAACTGGATATAGTACACCAATGGTAAACTCCTTAATCCTGTAGACAGGTGAAAATTCGTAAAACACTTCAGAAATTGCATTTCAAAATGTCAATAAGTTCTTCCTTTTAGTATAGCCATGGCAAATATCTGACCTTGATTATTTTAGCATGTAACTCTGAAAGTACATCAAAAGCATTTGATTTTATTGACTCCATGGCAAAATTGGATCCAAAATGCAAAATAGAACTTTTTTAAAAGCACATTCCAAGAAAAGATGCCACCAGGCTTGTTATTTAACTAATTATCATAGACCTGAAACACAGTTTTCACATCAGCATCAAGTCTTCTAATAATTTTAATCTTGTTCCAGAATACTGTTTTAAAATTTAATATTTATTGTCAAATTAATACAATTTGTGTGAGCAGAACATTACCAAGTATCTTAGCAAACACTTTCTAATAATTCAAATGGATCAACAGGATTTAAACATAGGGATCTTTAAACCCTTTTGTTGGTTGAGATGTGTTGATTTTGTTTTTACAGTTTCAACTCTGATTGAGAAAGAAAGAGCTTCTCAAACTTCATTAGTGGCATACATCCTAATGTTAATTTTACAAATGAAAATAAAACCTTCTCCATAAACCTTTTAAATATATACATCATGAGAAAGCAATCAAGATTTGAAACTAAAACCAATAGAAAGGCAACAAACTCAGAACCATAACTTGTTTGAAAATCTACATACCCCATAAGAACATTGAAGTATATTATACCAATATAATTTTTCAATATGTGCTGTTCAAATAATTTAAATGAACTATGATGAATTTCTGAAATATTCATTAGAAAATTCCATCTGTCTGGAAGAGGTTAAAATAATAATCAACATATCCAGAAAATAGAAATGATGAAATCTTCAATTTATCACCATTGTAGTTTCTCATATCAAATACATAATTGAAAACCTAATTGGATTATAGAAATTATTTCTGAAGACATGACATTAACATAAATTCCTTAATGACACAAAGGCCAGGAATCAGAAGCAAAATTTATTACCAGTCGCTACCTCACTGAGAATGAAAATATTGGAGTCATCTCAAAAATCATATGCAATTCTTGTAAACATTTGTGTATTGGAGAAACTAGGAGAGAATTGAATATCAGGACTTAAGAAATAAGTTGAAGGATATCACATGCTTTTTTAACATTGTAAACAAACCAAATGTATTGTTGAAAATAGTTAAACATGCAAAGAGAATCAGATAACAGAAACAAAATAACCAAAGCACTGTTGATGATTATTGAAGTCAGTGCGAAATCGTTAGACAAAAATTCTAATTTATTAATATTCTAACCACCTCACTTTATTAAAATTCCAATTTAGTATTACCTACAAACCTGTAATGTTTATGGCTGTTCAAACTACTTTATTGAATGAAACTTTGACCTAATGATGACCTAATTTTATAGGTTGAATTGATGCACAAATTGAAATTAAAATCTTCATTCTGTGGAAGTTATTATGGTATTTTTGAATCTGTTAAGAGGTAGGCATAAAAACATAATCTATTACATAACAAAAATCTCATTCAGTGCTTTTTACCTGTTTATCTGTATTAACACTGGATCTGAAGGCTGAAAGTTGAAGTTATAAAACAATTTCACCATTTTCTTTGTAGGAAATGAAATTTCATAGTTTTTTGTCTTCCCAATGTAACATTAACCAAACTTGCATGCAAATGTTTTTAAATTAATACTTTACCTTATTAAGCCATTTTTGAAATGCAGGTTTTGTGAAGATGTTTTTCTAGAATACAACTGAAGCTACAACTATTACATTGTTTCGTGTTATCTTCACACATTAAATATTAATTACCGTTGCCACCTATCTTAATTTGATTGGGACTGTTATGGCTTCAGGTATAATGTCTTATGTCCTGTCACAAGCTTGTTGGGATGGTGAAATATTCTGGTAAGATAGTATACCCTGCCTTTGTAGTGGAATAAAAAATGTCATTATTTTTCTTTGTGTTTATACTCATAACTAAGAAAATTACAGAAAATATTCCCCCAAGAGTTTTGTTGCATGTAGACTGAGAAATGGATGTGAGCTGTTTGCTAATATGTTTTGTAAGCCCTTGAGTAGTTGACAGAAGTTAGAGGTTGAAAATTGCTTACTGCCCCCCCCTCTTTTTTAAGAATAATGATAAAAATTATATATAAAATTATAGACCAATTAGCCTTACATCAGTGGTGAGAAAAGTTTGGAAGTTTGATAAAGGTGCTTTGCAATGTCTTTTAACAAAGTTTTAATTTTTTTTTGATAGCTTACATGTGTACAAAGTGGGAAATATTTAGTTGTATTTTTATATATTCTTTGAAACTTTACTAATAATGCCCTAATCAGTGTCATTAATGTAAATAAGAAGAAACAGAGAGCCATGCCTGACCTCTGAGGTCCAATTTGGTTGAACTCCATTAATAACAGTCCAATTTTAGTTTTTTCCTAACACCCACAATTGTTTTACTTAATTTTGTGCATGACATCATATCAATACTTTTAAAATGTAACTGCACCATGTTCACAACCTTTCTGTCATCCATAGAAAGTTTTTCCTTACTAATCTGTTCTGTTACATTTTTATTGTTGTTTTTGGAGAATGTCACTTCTGTGAAAGATGGAAAGGATATGGACTTGGTGTACATGGACCTTCAACATAGTGACAAGAATTCTCATGGAGGGCATATCTTACAATAGGACTCAAAATGTGTAACTTTACAATAGACAAAAACCAATTTGTGATAAATCAAAGCTGCTATGAACTCTATGATAGTGCATATCATTAATTAGTAATTTGAGAGATATCTTGACTTTCAAAGTGTGGGAGCCATAATTATGTACAGCAATTGAGAAAAATGTGATTTTTGAGAAAAAAAAGAATAAAGTATATAAGATCATTATGGTAGTTATACAAGAACATCCTGCACTATCTGCCAAGAAATGTACTTCTAATCGTACCATTTCAATAACCATCATAGATGTCCAGTTGATTTGCATTACCCCTCAGATATATGTTACCTTTTGAAACCCCAGAAGTGAGGCTTCTCATTTCTATGGAAGACATTGACATTATATACATTTTTGCATCTCTCATCATTGTTATTTATAACCTTTGGGTTTTACATTGAAAATTGCTCAATATCTACTTTTGAGCATGTGTATGTCGTCCTTGGATCCATGTATCTTTTTTTATTTTTCTGAGACCAATCTGGTAGTCAGTGATAGCTATGTGGAAGAAAATTTGAAGCTGTTGTTCCAGGGTAGAATTTTTCTGGTTATGTAACTAACTGTGGAAGCGTCAAGATCTTTTCTGGCAGTTTTGTTTTGTTGATCACAAAAGGATATATTTGGGCCTAATGGTTGAGACAATCACATATATAACATAGCTAGTTTGAATGCTTCATTTGGATTAATACCAGGGATATCTAGTGATACTGATTGCAACCAACAAAACACCTGTTTTCTATCTGGGTGGATTAGGAGAGCATGAATAATTAAAATAAGGTAGAAACATTTATCTCTTGTATGAGAAAAGATTGTGTAATTGATGAGATTGGAATGTTTTGGCTAGTATGCTAGTTCAGTAATTTCCTTAATCATTTGCCTTGTATAGGTAAATAATTGCTTTGAAATAATAATAGGATGTACTGCTTTTATCATTAAACCAAAAGTGAAATCATACTTTATTATTGGTGTTGATAGGTCAGTTCCAAGTGTATTTTGCCAAGAATTATTTAAACTGTTGAGACAAAAGTTAAACCTATTGTAAACACTCTTAGGCATGCTGTTATTTCTAGCTAATTATTAGCTTATGTAAAGAGTATTTGCATATAGAGATGAAATAACCCAAGTGAGGCTTGTCATATACATATAAAATAAAGTAAAAAGGAACTATATTAGATACAGATTAAAAAAAACAAAAATAATGAATATCACTGAAATTGAAGTTAGAGATTGAAGGGGTTGTTGTTCTTTTGCAGAATTTACATATATTGTAATCTTAGTGCAAAAATGAAGCATTTACCTAGTGAATTTTGGACCTGCCTCATTTATAATGTTTTAATTTGTTTTAGGTTAAATGTTAGACATAGGATCCATGGTGTTGAGGATGAAGTGAATTCTTGAAATACCTGGAAAGTCAGTTGATTACAAATATGATGTTTAATGTGGCATTGTTAGATTAGTTAGAAAGTAATTAAACAAATTTTCAGAGGTGTAGTTAAAGTTATTTTCTGAAGTAGAGCTGAATTAGTTATTGTGTTTTTATGAAGTAATTAAATGTATTTTCTGTCACACTTGTCAAGTTACAGTTTAAAAATAAATTGATTTGCTTTATATTAGTTAATATCTTTTGTAACGTATGCCTACAATAATATACAGCAGTGTACAAGCATTCAAGCTTGTAGAAACATGCGAGGAGAAAATTATGTTCTTGCCATATGGACTGAACCTGAATTAGTTGAACAGATAATGTTAACCTACCACCAACAACAAAAGAAAATCCTACAATAGTATCTTATAGATTTGTTTTTTCTTTAGCCCATAAAATAATTGTTAAATGATGAAAGCTTCTGAATTTAGAGTGCATTGTATGTTCTGATGTTAAATGTGAAACGTACATTTTTATTATGTTGAATTTGGTAAAAATTAATCTGTATGTATGTATATGATATAATGTGGGAAAGCAAAATGGAAATGTAAGCTAGGAGGTGGTGGTGATAGTAGGATGACAGTTGCAAATGAATGCTAAAGGGGATGAAAACAGATATGCAGTTAAAGAAGATTCTACCTGATGATAAAAATATATTGACAAATAGTAAAATTTCTATGGGGATGAGTTCAGAGTGTTGGATTATGTTTTGCTAATTCTTATGTATGCATCAGAATGTTGGACAATATCAGTAAATATAGAAAAGGGAACTGAGTTATGATTTTTAAGGTACATCTTGAAGCTATGTTGGACAAGTTATACCTCAAGTAAGATAATTTTTGAAAAGCAGGTTTCAAGATAAGTGGCTGATTAATACTAGAAAAAGACAGTTGGCTTTTTTGTTTCAAGGAGAAGAGACCTCAATAGAATTGTTAAGGCTTTTGAAGTAGCAACATATCTTGAAAATAGTTTGGTTAGATGCAAAACTGTAGTGGCATTTATTAAAAGAACAGCTAAGTATGTATCAAACAGGACAGATATGTTTTAAATGCTCTATACATGTGCTTATTCGTAATGTAAGGGACTTAAAAGGTAATTGTGATACAAAACTTTAGAATTGAGAAAAGGTTGAAACAAATTAAATAGAAGGTTTCTGAGTGAAGTTAGTATTTGAGGAGTCAAAACTTGAAAATAACTGGAACACCATAAAATGTACATGAGGGTGTAAAATAGTTAATAAAATTTTTATAAAGAACAGTAAAAATAATTTATATATAATAAAATCCATAATAGCAGATTTAAATATGAAGTGGTAAGAAAACTGTTGGGAAGCAAATAAAAAATCATAAATAGTACTGACATAAGTTCAAAATTTTAAGATAAAATTTATTTACATCAACATTTAATATTTATGTGAAAATAGTTATTATACAAAGCAAAAAAAATAAGACAAAATTCAGATTTTGTGAGTAAATGAAAAATCTTTTTGATTAAGTCAGAGGTTTATAATATGAGAATTTAAATAGTGATAGAACTTAATGGAGAATGACTTTGAAAAGAGTTATCAAACTGAAACAAAGACTCAGTTGTGTTGTAGCTAAAACCCAGTTGCCATTTATTTTCCCAACTCACTAAATGATTTAAAGCCTTTTATAAAGCAGCAGCATTCTCTTCACAGCTAGAAGACCTTAATATCATTTGCAAATGTATGTAACTGATTGAATATTTCTTCCTAATTGTTATTGATCTAAATCAAAAAGAGCAATGATTCTGAAACTGAGCTATGATGTGACATTAATCCAGTTTGACTGAACTCCATTTGTAACAAACCTCTGCTTTTTTTCTTCCACTCTTCTATCCAGTTAGTTAACTTATTCCCATACCTATAGGGGTAATTGTTATTAACAAGCTTCTTTTTGTGACACCTTGTAAAATACTGTTTTAGGTAATTATAAAAAAGCATTGTTTTCTTGAATATAAAGAAGACTTTTGATAAAGTATCACATTCAGGACTGTAGATAAAAAGAATTATTATATTAAAATGGTTTAAAACCTACTTACTAAAAAGAATACAAATGTTTAAATAATTTTAATGATGAGATAATGTTAAAATATGGTGTTCCTCAACATTCTGTAATTGGACCAATACTATTTATTTGTACAAGTGTTTGTTCATGATGCAACATTAAGTTTCAGCTCTTTTAATGTTAGAAGTACAATGTCAAACAATAATTTATCTTAGAATGTATGCATGTGTTTTTTAAAATAAAATTAATGTGGAGTATAGAAGTGAAAATATTTTTTTATTGTGTATTCATAGTAATGAGTGTAAAATATATCTGTTGCAAATATTCATTTAAATAGTGAGTGGTACAAGTTATTTAGATTTATACTTCTTGAGGCTACAATATGATGTAAACCTTAAGCAGTTTTTTTTTCTCTTTTTTATATACCATACAAACTATTTCTTAACATTTTATTTTGAATGCTCATTGCAGACTGTTTGCATGAATTTTACTTCATAAATGTATGTTGCTTGAGGAAAAGTCAAGGAAAAAGTAGGTTGATAATATAAAAAAATATCTAAGTTTAGGTTCTAATATGTATTATATTTTGTGTGGGCTGTTTTAATACTTATTTCCATGCACTTGTGCAGGGAGAGTTTGGTTAAACCCCTATTTTTGTGATGTAAAATAACGCTCATATACTTACAGTACAGCTGTATGTAATATTTAACATTTGCTACACAGTCAGCATTATTCTCATGAAACATTATCATTGTTTGGCTTGAAATAGTCACATGTTCCACACATTCATAGAATTAGCACGCTTTTATGTGTTGGCTTTAGATCTCACAAGTTATAATTTCCCCCACTAAACATTCTGGATTCAGGCTAACTTCCCTTTTTAGTACCTTTTACATTGCATCAATTTGATTAATAAAACATTGTTTTCATTAAAATGTGATTCAAAATCAGAACTAAAACATGCTGTTAAACTATGTAATTTTCTTTTGGATTATTGTACATTTGAGTATCAGAGGACACAGTTTTATTTATTTTTACATTGACGGTTTTAGATGCATCTTTTACACCAAGCAGAATCTATAATTTTGTTTTGTTTTCTTTGCATTAGTGAGGGCAGTTTTTTTACTTTGCTTGAGTATCAAGTGTATCTTTAAGTGGAAAAACCTCTTGAGAATAAATTATGGCATTTGTCATAATATCATCTTCATTAATGCACTCATTGGGGCATGTTTGTTTTTGTAATGGACCTGACATCCTAACGTTGAGGATTTGGTTTACAAAGTAGTAAAAATTTTAGCTGGAAACAACATATTAAAAATTTGGTGAACATATTAAAATTTATATTTATCAAAATTGATTATTTGAAAACATTAAGTTTTCAAATGTTAAGAATTCTTCATTTTTTATGTGAGCAATGAATTATTCCTTATAGAATTTTGATTTAGGGAAAGTTATGCAACTGTGTTTAATTTTTCAGTATGGAATACCATTATAAAAAATATAAGGATAGAAATTAACTCTGAGGAAATATTTTATTGTATAGTCTTCCTGTGAAATGTGTTTTAATATATTTAGATTAGTATTATTTCTAAAGAGCCATCAAGTGGCTCAACAGGAAGTCTGAGGTCTTATAATACTAAAATTAATAACTGAGGTGGGCATAGCACAGATATACTATTGTGTAGCTTTGTGCTTAGTAACAAAGGCAAACTTTTAAAGAACAATTGTTTATCCCAGTTGATTAAAGGATCTAGAATATATAATTGCAGTAGTGAAGCTGGATAGTTAGTGGAATTTGAAAATTAATTATCTGTTTTATTAGTCACTTACATTCAACTAATTGATTATTTTGAGGAGACTTGGATAGTTGGAATAATCAGAAACACTAATTCTGATCAGTTAATTATTTTCATGAGGACTAATACCAATTATTCTGAACAACTTGAATTGATTGAAAGTAGAAACCACGAATCAAAATGTCAATAATTTGATTATTTGGTTGTTGAAAAATTTGGAAACAGTAATAAATAGAAATTGATTTTAGTTGATTATTTTTATAACATTAATTGACTATATCACAATGTAGATTAATTTAAAAATGTACATGACAAATTGATGTAATCTATGCTTATAAATTCTTCATTATATTGATTTAGTTAAATTAATCACCTAGTTCTACATTGTTATTAAGAAGGAAACAATGCACAAAAATATTTGTTATATACAACCAAAGATATTTAATGCTGTTAATCTTAAGAAATGAAAATAATTAAATTTAAGGTACTAGACAGGAAATTGTTATTTAACCATGAAAGTATAGGTTTATTTGAGGTAATTAAATTAATTATCTTTGGAGTTAATTTTGGAATAAAATCATGAATTTAACGTATTAACTGTCCAGATAGATAGAGAGAAATATACTTAACTAATGTTAGTTAACTAGATGAACTAAAAGTTCTTTAGTTAATAATTATTCAATTATTAATTATGCATTTTTACAAAACCATTTTTCATACATTTTTCTTAATGTTTTTAGTGTTTTTTTTAATTTATTAATTTTATTATTTAATCAAAAATAAAAATTGTTTGTGGACAAGTTAAATAGAAAATTTGGACTAATGTTACTAAGTTCTCTTTTCAAAAGTTATATTAACAGGTTCCTTCCAAAATTAGCTGTCCCTAGTTTCACTCCCTAAATGATTAAATTTGCAAGTAAAAAGAATACTTTAAAATTATCATTTTTAAGTCTTAGCAATGGCTGTATTTAAGGTATATGAATCTTGTGTATCATATGTTTATAAGCAAGGCTTCCAAGGATAAGAATATACAATTTTTATCTGTATGTTAATGGTAAATACTTGCTGCTTATAAAAGTTTGAAGATAGTCTGACTGGATAATGAAGAAAACATTATAAATTACAAAATTGTCTTCCTCAGGTTATAAGTAGTTTCCTAAGATAAATGAATATTATTGTATATAAACACACACACACACAATATGGAACAGAGATCACATGACTGGATATGCTTCATAGCCTGTTATAAGTATCTTGTGGTGTTTGTTTCAGGTTGGACTGTTTTATTAAATTATTAGCTTCCTATATTCTGCACTTATTGATATTTGGTTCTTTGTTTAAAATTATATTGTTTTGTATAGAGATACTTTAGTTATTTGAGTTGTAATGGCAGTGAAAATAGTTTCTTTTTTATTATGTTCAATGAATCTAATTTTCAGTTTTCTTCTGGTTTATCTGATGTAAAATTTTGGACAGTTATTGCACAGTATTTTATAAATGATATTGGTATTGTGCAATTTTTATTCAGTAACTGTTTGTTGTTGTTTTTTTCAAGTATTGATAATTTTTGAACTTGTGAATAAATGGTAAACTGGAGCTTAATATTGTGCTATTGTTTGATGTATTGGTGTTAATTTTGTGAGTTGAGTTTGAGGTTTTTATTCTGGTAACTTAGTGGACATTTGTTAGTGTTAGTGAAGCTGTGTCTATAAGGCTTTTTAGGTTAAATGGAGTGTGTGTTTTAAAAAAATGTGTTTGGTAAAAGTGAAATCAGCAACTGCATTATTAAAATATCTGTATCAGTGTAAGGGAGGATATAGTGTGGATTATATGACTTATGTTTTGATAAGAAGAGGTGAAACAAACAGGATTGCCCATGTTTAAACCATCTATTTGAATAATGTTTTTGTCATTGAAAATGCCATTGGCTTTTGTTGTTGTGAATTCTAAGAAAAACAAAAAGAGTAATAGAGATGTGAATTAGATGATTGGGGTTAAGGTACAGGTAAGGTTTAGTATTACAAGCTTCTTTGATGGGAAGCTCAGTGAAAAATGACACATCAAATCTAGCCATTAGAATTTTAGGGTTTAGACTTATTTTTTAAAAAAAAGAACCTGCAGGAGCTATGTAAGGTGTAATGGCAAAGGCTGTGTGTTTACCAAGGTTATTGAGTGAGGAATAAGTGAATAGTATAGTTCATATAGGGCAGTGCTATTTATGTGGGTTGGAAATTCGATGAAATTGTGGTGTGTGTGAATCAGTTTTCTTTAGGTAAAAATGTAAATCTCCAGTAATCAAATGACAGTAATTTATGACAGGGTTTTGTTTGTTTGTTTTAATGTGTTTTTGTTGGGTTGGTTGGGATGGGTTTAAATTTCTTATTGCCTGAAAGGATGATATCCATTTTATTGATGTATTCTGTCCTGTTCATGAGAATGGTAGTGTGTTGCCTTTGTAAGCTTTTAAAATTGTAATCTTAATGTCTTTTCCTGTTTGTAGATGCATTTTATTTCATTGCTTAGAGATTGGTCTTCAGTTTACATGTTTGGTTGACCATTTTAGTGGTCTTGTTAGAGATATCTTTGAAAAGGTTGTTTAAGATAGTTTTTGGGAACATTGGGAAATCTCATTTTGTTATAATCACTTATCACAAAAGCCTGGCAATTGAAGGTTTAGATTTTTTGTTGTTGGTTGCTGTTCTTTTGTCTAGTGAATCACTTGTCCTCTGGACAAATCTTCTAGACTGGCCTTTAACTCTAGGCAGGGCACTTTTGTAGATGATGGCAGTGTTGAGGCCTTTTCTCATAAGTTGTAGTTTAGTGTAGCTCAATGGTTGACCTGATCTGTTGATTAGCAGGATTAGGTAGTGCTTTGTTGTAGTTTTCCAAGTTTTTGTTTTGTGCAAGTATCTTCTCTTGATTTAATGTGGAGTTGATTTAGTGTAGGGCTTATTTTAAGCTATTGTACTTATCTGGTGTGAGGTAGCTGGTAGTATGCTGATTTTGATGTGTTTCAGTTGTTATTTAAATGTAAATTAAAAATACATGAATATATTTTTATTAAATTGCTTGATTACTGATTTACTGCTTTTTGTTTGTTGTGTTTCTTGCTGTTCCATTTATTTCCATGCTTGATGGAACAATGTGCTCTGCCCTTAAAGGCAGTAACCAAAAACTTTCCATGAGCACTTTTACAAACTGGGCCATCAAGGAGATCTTTATTTACCCTTTGAGTACAAATTCTAGTTAACTACTCATGAACAGCAATATATTTTTTGTGTATAGGGCTACTGTTTTGAACTTTTCTTTTAGTTCATTAGTAGTAGAAGTATTGAGAGACATAAAGCTCTGTTCATATTAATTTTCCACTATTTTGTCTTCTGTCCTTTGTTTAATGGGAATTTAATTTTTTTTAAATTTCCTGAGCTGTCTAAGACACCACCAAATAGTTTCTAGTATATCACTTTTTTCTTTTTGCAATAAAGTAATTGTTTCTTAGTTTTTGTTAGATTTTAGAAATTTGTCACTAGCTTTAGAAATGAATCATATGGTTTTAATTTTTTGTGTAATTTAATAACTTTTAGTGTAAATTTTCTGTTAACAGTAAAATAATTAGTTATTTCAAACACCTTTAAATGTAATGAACATTATTCCTTAAAATTTTTATTCACTAAAGGTATTTTGGTTGGTTTTAAGTATTATGATAATGATAAAAATGTCTAGTTGCTTTGAGTAATGCTATACAGTTTTATATAATTTATTTCTTTTTTATACCAAATCTTTATTTAAATAAGTTTGAATTTACAATACTTTACAAAACATTTCTGTATTTTTATAATTTTCACATTTCTAGGTCTTGCAGGATTATAGAAAATTATATGCGTCTTTGGAGCTATGAAGCCATGGCAGTTATGAATATAGTTTCAACATATACATAACATGAAATTAGTTGTAAAGGTCAATATACAACTTTAGTATTTGTGGAATATTTGTTTTTGCAGATTTTCTATCCATATGTACAACCATATGCTTATCATACATGCAATTGAAATTCAAAATCTCATGATTTTGATGCACTCTTAAGTAGAATATCTACTTTTGTTACATTTCTATGATTTACTAACTGATAAGTAAGTAAAATGTTATTCTAAATATACTGTAATAATGTTCCATTGTACGTTGTTACAGATGAAAATTTTGTTCCCAATAAAAAATTTGTGATAGTTTACTGTTTTTCTTTCATATGTCCAACTTTCATTGTGGTAAATCCCCTCCTTTCTTCCAACTTCTGGTGTCCTGTTTCTGGTGCTCAGTGACTGATTGTAAATATTCTCTTTTTAGCATTATGGTAATTACTTGTAAGAGTGAATATCCCATTTCTGACTCCTTGTTAGTAAATTTCCAGTTTCTGGCATCATGCTCTCGTAATAAATATCTGATACTTAGCACTTTGCTGTGATGTGTTAAAGGCCCAATTTTTGTTAAGCTTCTGTTTTCTAATATCCTGTTGTGATGGTAAATGTGTTGTTTTCAGTAATCAGTAATTTAACTGTTTAATTTTGTGATTTTAATGATTTACTATTGCTGATATTTGGTTTTATTTCTAGTGATATACTTTTACAACAGATAATACTATACCAGTAATTATTAATTTATTTGTATTTTACTGGTTGAGACATTTGAGTTGATTTAGTAAATTAAATCTTGATGGTAATTCATATGGATAGTTTCCAAAATACCTAAGAACATGATGTGTATGATTGTAATTTATAAATAATTAATTTTAGCAGTCCTGTTTTAAATAAAACAGTACATTTTCAAGCATATAGGTTTAGTATTAGTATTTAATACATTCATTGATGGGTTCAGTGATAAGTTTCAGATTTACAGTGGTAAAATATAGGATTTAATTCCTCGTGGTGGACAAAGGTGCAGATAACCCAGCCCACTGTGCAGCCTTGTGTTTACAAACAAACAAGAGTAATAAGTATTTATGGAAAAAGTATGACAAGACTACTGGTACACACCTTTATCTTTGATGTTTATAGTTAAATTTTATTTATAAAATTCAATTAATTTCTTTATAGCTTTTTTTGTTTTTACAAAGAAGTTTTAAAATATTCTCTTTCAGCTGTAAAGTCAAATGTTAACAAGTATATAGCATTTTTTATTTTTTTCATGTTTAATCATAACGAAAAAACATTTTTATTGGGGTGATTAAATTTTTAACTCTAAGAAATATGGGCATACAACTTCAAGTTATAAGGACAATGTACATAATTAATCATGTTTTAAAGAACTTTTGAATGATCCATACTTAAAGCTACTTTTATGCACAACTATGACCATAAATGTTTACCAGTTTATCATAGGACTTCTATTACCTCTTTTCAAGAAGATTTAAAATATTCTTAAGTGTTGTTCAAATAAAATGCAAAATTAAAATGTAACACTGTGATCATAATTTTTATTTTTTGCTTGTGATTATGTAATTTGTAAATGTTTTATTTATTAGCTTCAATTGTAATAACTGTAAAAGAAATTTATGTTATTATAAAAAATTATAATTTATCATGATATTTAAGGTCTTGTTAACATAATTATTTCTAATAGGATTTAATTTTAATTTCAGAGTCATCTGGTGAATAATTAGTTGCAATTATCAGATTTTAGGGAAGTTTCAATCTTGAGTGAAATATTATCCAATAGGGTGATTCTTAATGAATCTCATGCTTGGTAATTTGCTTGTGAAAGAGAAGTGAATTGACCATCTAAGATCTGATTTATGTGGTAATATTAAAAAAATAAACTGAACTGTGTTATGAAGTTTGTGAAAGTAAAACTGTAGTTGCTTTGCAGAAATTGTGGCCGTAAACTCCTTTGTCCAAAGTGCCTTGTACAAAATTGTTCTAACTTGTAAGTAAAATGGGAAATTAAGATATCAGTAAGTTTTTATTTTTCTCATTAATCAATTATTTAATTTTCAAAATCATACAATCTGAGACAAATCCTGGTAACTGAACATGTATTTACCATTTCAGCTTTTGACTGATGTTTTTTTTTATTTCAGAAGTACTTTTGATTGCTTTAGAAGAAAGGTCAATAACATTTTTATTAGGAAACTTACAATGTACTCCTTTATGATAAGTTGGCAAAAATTGTTTAATACTGAAAACAAAGGAAAAGTCCTTTTCTGACTTATTAGACAATAAATTGTGAAACAGGCATTAGCTATTTTTTCTTTAGAAAACGTTCATACCTTTGTAATAAGAAACTAGATTGAATTGTGTAATATTGAATTTTCAGCATTGAGTGTTTTCTTTACATTTCTTTATGCAATTTTTTTTTTACCAGGTATTTATACTTTTTTACTTTTTTATACCTTTAATGATATATGTTGTTATTGTAACACTACTGTGTGAAACAGGCTGAATAACTAGTAATGCAAGTGTAATTTATATAAATGGTTAAGTCCCATTCCTTCAAAATGCATTGCACACTTTAGAGCTGAGGGTATTTTGTAAGTTTAACAATCATATTCCAATATTGAATTAGATTAAGAGTTTGAGGTGGGTGTTGTTGACTAACTTCATTCCTGTAGTGCACCAGCTCAACATTAGTAATGGCTAGAGAAGATAGCCGTTATAGAGCTTTGTGTTAATAATCTAAAACAAGCAAAATGAAATTTAAGATTGAATGTTAAATTGTTCTAATGAAAAATTCAGATCAGTCTTTTACTGTGCAATTCTGTGATTGATTAATGTAAAGAAACAAAATTGATGTTCTTTTATTAGATTGCTGAAATTTGAAGCTTTAAAACAGTTTCGTTAATTTTGTTATTTGTTTAAAAAAATTGAAGTATCTTTAGTTAAACCTGTATAATTCTATAAGAAATGAATAGATTCATGTGTGGGATAGATGTGATAAAAAATATTTTTGTAATTTAGGTATGTTAATCCTTAATTTGTGTTTATGTTCAATTGAAAGTATTTTGTGGTATTAACACAGTAAACTGTTAACACGAACTATTATACATTTATGTCTTTGGTGCATCATCTACAATTTGAAGTTTGTAAAATAACGTTCGTTGAACTTAATTTATTGGTATATTCATATTTAACTAACGCTTTAATGTATATTCGTTGTTTGTGAGTAATTATTTATAAAATATTTTTACAGAACTTGCTATGAACAACTTGTGTGTTGACAGAACGATTCTAGAGGATGAAAAAATAAATATTATTTGATGAATTTTTAATGAAAGTTCGTTTTATTTTTGTCTGGATTGTAACTGCGTTAAGTGTATGGGATAATTATTAATAACATTGCTAATCACGAGATGGCGGCAAATGCCAGCTATTTTTTTTTAAATATAGATATTAACTTTTCCAGTATACTAACCTGTTTCTTTCTATTTTAGTTAGTTATTCTGAAGAAGAATGTCAGTTTTTTACCCTCGTAACTTGTTTGAAATTATTCTTGAATATTTAAACTTTAGTCAAATATCTTAAGATTTTAATACGATCAAACAGCTTACTGAGCATGCGCCATTCTTGAGCTTGCTATCCAGGATCCGGTCAGCTGGGAGGTTGTGTGTGTGAGTGACATGAAAGGTGATTTTATTTTAGTTTTATGTTCTTCTTTTGTTCTTTTAAATTACTTTATAAAAAAATTATAATGGTGAGTATTGCTCTAGTTTTATGTAAGTCTGTATTTATTATAACATTGCACTTCAGATAGGTAGGCCTAGTGCTTACAACCACTCCCACCGAATATTGTCAATATAAACGAGCTTACGCTTAAAAAGGCAGTGTATGCAACCCTAATTTTAATTTAAACTTTAATATGAAACCTTTAATTTTGGAATAATTGGCAAGATACATGCGTAATTGGAAGATGTTACTGTAAGGTACTTTTGGAAATATTTAAGATTCAGGTAAGAACACTTTCATTGAAAATCCTACACTGTGCTGAAACGAAAAATGTATTCTCTTGTTGTTTAATAAGGGATATCAAAACGTATTAATCGTCCATAATGTTAAAAGTACAATAACGTGAACATTGTTAGTAATAAATATTTGAATAATACTCCTTTATCATCCTTTACAGAAATATGAACATATTGGTGTAGCTGATGTGTTTATATCTAGCATCAATGTTTATATTCATATTTCTGCTACAGAGGCATGATGATGTATAGTAAAATGATGCCAATAAATTCTGAAAACAATTATATTTTAATTGTGTATCGTATGAGACCTTAAATCCAGTAAACTCAAATTTGCTTCAAAGTTTATGAATTTTTTGTAATTATTTTGTTTATTGATTTCTGCAAGTAATGGTATATTTAGGCTAATTCCTTTTATACATACAAGATGAAAACCAAAGTAGGGTATGTGAAAACAGCAATACTGTTTGATAAAAGAAGATACATGTGTTCACTGTTTAAAACGTATAAATCAACATAGTGAAATCAGTGTGTAAAAAAAAGTAAAACAATCTGGTTTAAATTGTCTTTACATGAAGCATTTTAGAGAAATTCGCTGTGTTGATTTTATACGTATATAAACGAACACGTATCTTTTATAAAATAGTATTAATTAATTCTTTAAAAAGTCAAATAAAACTATGTAAAAAAATATAACCCCACGAAATATTTTTCAAATGAGATGAAAAATATTTAAGGTGTATTCGAAAAGTGTTTGGTGGGGTTATATATTTTACATAGTTTTATTTGACATTGTTTTCAAAGAATTAACTTACATTGGTGTCTAATTTATCATATACGTTTGAAAGTGCAGTATTACTGCAAAGTGAATCTTGTGAAAATGACTGTATATGCATGTTTCATTCCCTGATGCGAATTGTAGTTTTTGAATTAAGCACAAAGTTACACAATGAGCTTTGCCCACCACGGTTATCGAAACCTGGTTTTTAACGTTGCAAGTCCGCAGACATACCGCTGAGTTACTGGGGGCTATGTGAATTGAAAAGTAATATCACAGAAGAAAAGTTAGACACCGAATAAAACATGGTACATACAATAAATAACTGACAAATATCTGAATATTTTCATGTTATTAAAATTGTTTGAAATTAAATTTCATTAATAGTAATTTATTTCCATGTGATTTTATGCGGTGATAGTGCATTTGTCCCTTTTATTTTCGTGTTAACACCTGCGCACAGCTGTACGCGTCCATGAACTCTGCTTCGACATTCTGTTGCTGCATCTGAAAAGTATTACATATTTAGTGCTGTGGTGGATATTCCAGGCCTGTATAAACGACGTGTCATTGACACTAACGTCTATAGTTTGTTTCGAGTATTATTGTCGCTTACATATTTTAAATATATTGCTATTGGACCGCAGCTATTTTGTATGATTTTGTGCAGCGATTGGCAAGTCATATACTTGAGTAAAGGGGTTTACTAAAGGGCAATGTTTTAACAGAAATTTGATGTCATCGCTTAAATTATATGAGCCATACTATACAAATAGACGACTGTGTGGAATAGAATGTGTATTATATATATATATGTGTGTATTCAGTGTAGGCAAAGGTTGTCACGTGAAATCCTGACTTGAATTTGAAATCTGTCATGACGTCATATGAATAACCTAAAGGGAGAACTGCTATAGGTTGTAGAACCGTGCTCTTTGGCAGAGAAAAGTTTTGGATCATGCAGTATATTTGTTTGCTAGTTTTTGTTTGGTTTGGTTTCCACGCCTTCTTTTGTAAAATGTGTGTGTCGAGAGTATTAAAGACTGGTTCATTCTGATTTTTTTATTTTTTTTTACATGCTGATAGGAACGTTATCAGTATAAACAGTGATATTTTGAAATTAATATCAAGTAATCTGTTATGTATCAGTAGATTTTTTGTGTGTTACACGGCACATGTTATTAAGATTGTGTTATCGGTATTGTTTACTCTTGTTTGTAGATTTTATTGTTCAATGACACGTTAATCAGTGAATTATCAAAACCAGAACAATTTTATATTAATTGACGAAATTACATTGAAAACAAAAGTATCTGGTAAATATACCCGACATTTCAAGATGTAGCAGTTATGAAATTATAGTAAAATCAAATGTGTGTCGTGTATAATTTAATGATCAAGATCATATGAACTTTTTAACCTAAACACAGCCTGTGTTTTTATTCACACAAGAATAGCCTCAAAGGGTAATTGTGACATATTTCTTTGCCTCAAAGATACATGGTGTATAAAATTTAACAAGATAGTGCCCCTTGGCGATGCAGTTTTTAAACATTGTAAGTCATTATCAGCAGCAAACTGCGTGGGAAAATTATTGTGTTGAACATTTGGCAGGATGACTATGGTGGGAGTGAACTGCCATTTTTTATGCCCCTGTAATCAAGTTTTTGTTACCCCCCACCCCTGTTATCTCTTGACAAACTAACAGATTACGCAATCACACAACGAAAGAGAATAAAAGCAGCAATTTACGTTCGCAACGTCACGCTACCGGCAACTAATGTGGTGCTATTGAAAGTTTGGAAATTATTATTATTTTGTTGTGATGACTGTGTATGTGTATATTAAAACGCCTTTGGGCACGTTATGGATCTGCATTTATGACCAGAAACTCGTATCTTAACCGATCCGCTGTTTGTTTTTAAGAGCGACGATAATTTGTCAAATTTTAATAATTGTTATCCTGAATTCGTAAATTGCAGATCAAACTTTTATATATTCTCTCCTTTCATCCCAATATCAGAAATCGTTTATTTTAGTCGTAAGTAGGTCTTATGCTTTTGAGGTGTGCTTGTGCTCAAATCTTGAAAGATTCAGATGCCACATAAATTTTGCACACGATAAACATTTAAATGCAACGTAACTAGTACTAAACATTTGTTACCGTCGTGTGTACACATTGAATAACACTTATAGCTACGAATGTTTACACTTCCCAGTGGCACAGCTGCTATAATCCAGGTTTCGATACTCGTAGTGGGCAGAGCACAGATAGTCCATTGTGTAGTTTTGTGTTTAATTACAAAAAGAAAAGAATGTGTATTTAAGAGTTAAAATATTGGCACAATTACGTACAACGCGCGTGCATGAACACACTTTGCTAATACTAAATTAAAGTTTACATAAAGTGCACTTCGTCTTAAGGTTTAATATGTAATTAAATGTTAAATAGCTAGAAAACAGACTACAGTTTTAACGAGAAATACTTGTAAAATGTTTCATGTGAAAGATCAAGTCAAACTGATTTGTTAATCAATAAAATATACAATGTGTAGAAAGTTTTAAGCAAACGATTACTGAGAAAAATTAATGGGTAAATAATATTTTCCGTGCGGTTAATACATATGTGCGAACATAATAATAAAATAACTTTCCTGGTTTCTACTAAACATTAATTTAAGTACGTTTTAAGAATACATGAAACCAGTCTCAGTACTTCTTTCTTTGTTGTTTTGTTAGATAATAAAATGAAAACAGACTTATATTAGCATCATGTGTTGATTTGTCAGTTTGATTATTTTTATAAAATTTGGTTCACGTCTGAACATACCGGATTTAATTTTTGTAACACTGACGGGTGGTATTTGTTATATCAAGAGTTTACAAAACAAAATATGTAAAGTTATTTCTTCACTGATGTTTACTTCTAACTATTTTTTGAATATCAACATTTAATTCTTGCTACAAGTATTATATATAAACTATTAACAAAGTACAGTGAAACTGAAATTATACCAGCATTACCTTTAGTAGATTAGATTGCCAATCAGATCGCTTAAGGCCCGGCATGGCCAAGCGTGTAAAGGCTGCGACTTGTAATCTGAGGGTCGCGGGTTCGCATCACCGTCGCGTCAAACATCCTCGCCCTTTCAGCCGTGGGGGCGCTATAATGTGACTGTCAATCTCATTATTCGTTGATAAAAGAATAGCCTAAGAGTTGGCGGTGGGTGGTGATGACTAGTTGCGTTCCTTCTAGTCTTACACTTAAATTAGGGACGGCTAGCACAGATAGCCCTCGAGTAGCTTTGTGCGAAATTCAAACAACAGATCGCTTAAAGTGGTTGCATTCGACTTGCGATCTGAAGGTCGCGGGTTCGAATCCCCGATCCACAAAACCTGCTCGCCCTTTCAGACGTGTGTGTTTGTGATTTTTAATCCACTGTTTATTGGTAAAATAGTAGCCAAAGAGTTTGCGGTGTGTGGTGATGACTAGCTGCCTTCCTTGTTGTCTTGGTACAAGAAAATTAGGGACAGTTTGTGCAGATAGCCCACGTGTAGCTTTACGCGAAATTCAAAACCAAACCAAAAAGAGTAGCCTAATAGTTGGCGGTGGATGATGATCAGTAGCTGCCTTTCCTATTCTTACACCGCTAAATTAGTGAGGGCTGTTGCAGATAGCTCTCATGTATCTTTGCGCGAAATTCAAAACAAACCATTTAAAAGTATAAGACCAATTTAGATATTCAACCGGTCAAACTAACATGATAGGTGCGAAAAAAAAATGTTAGCCGCGGATTCTGGGAGTTACTATTTCAATGGAATACTATTTATTATTAATGTACTGGCTATCGGAGAACATTAAACGTTTAATTTATCAGTGTTAGAAGTTAAAATCTATTTAAATACGAGTCTTGACTAAAAACAAAAATTCGTTTTTTGGGTTTGAACTAAAGAACAAAAAAGATGCCTTTGCAAATATTTCATGTTCATCTGAGAAAAATTATATAAGTACTTGGAAGACGTGTATAAAAGTTGAGCATATTTTCTTGATAATGTTCAGAATTGCAGTATGTTACAATTCTTGATGTAATAACGGTAGCATATGGATTTTAAGTACTTTATATAAAACGATTTTAATATGGAAGTTAGCAAGTCATGTAGCAGTCACAACCAATACAAGATCACGGTGAAAAGGTGTGTATAAAAACTAAATTTTAATATTGTATGGTGGTGGTGGTGTGCAATCGAAAAGTGATCGTTTTGGGAAAGGCGAATAGCAAGTCTTATTAAAATATTCTTACAACTGGTGAAAAGTATGTCTTGATTGTGGATTTATATTTCCCAAGATGGGTGTATTTAAAACTTGATGGCATCGTAAAGCTAAGCATTGTGGATCAACTTGGGTACCTAGACAATTCACAAAGAGATGCAAAAGTCGTATCTCCGCCGTAAACAAAGTGCAGCGGTTTTTAACAAGTGACACTTCATTAAAACAAAAATGTGTTAAAAGCGGCCCGTATTTATCGGGCATCAGTATGCAACATAATCAAAAATGATGTTTGAATGGTAAAATGACACATACTCTCTTGATCTATATTGGTTCGGCCGTCACATACATCAAGCAGCTGAATAATGGAATGGGTATTGACACTTTCATACGCAAATACGGTCAAGTCGCCAAAATCAGCGTATTTGGATTTCTTTACTTCCTGGCACTTAAAACTGAACCTGGGAAACGTAGTCCTCCTAGACTAGATTGTTTACGAAAAGCAAGCAGCGAAGAGTGGTAATATTTTGAAATGAGATCCTTACCATTGAGTCTTTGCAATGGAGATTATCCTGCAAAACCATTTGTCAGGATTTGAAACCTTCAGATAGAATACGGTTGAAGCTGATGAGGTTCCAGAAATCGTTATACTTTTGAAGTAGCATTTCATAGCTAGAAGCATGCAGTTAAACCGATAACAAAAAACTGCCGTAAGTGTTGTGTTAAATTTAACATCTCAACATTTTATTCACATCTTTTTTTTAATATACTAGGCTTGATTTCAACACAATATTCCTGTTATACTTAATTACCTCAAATGTAGACGTTTTTGCTGTTGCTGTTTAGAATTAAACACAAAGCTACACAATGGGCTATCTGTGCTCTGCCCACCACGGGTCTCGAAACCCGGATTTTAGCGTGTAAGTCCGCAGACATACCGCTGAGCCGCTGGGGGGCAGACGTTTTTGACGTCATTAGTTTTAACTACTGTTCGCTGATCGTTTCTGAAGAATTAAAAAAAAACCTTCGTTTTTGTTGTTGTTGTTTTTTTTACCTCGGCGGGTCTATTGTTGAAATGCTAGCGAGAAACCATCTGCAGAGGAATGGTGTGGGAAAAGATGCAGCACTGTAAAACTTAAATTGTAAACCTTTCCTCCAACCACTTTTATTCATAATCTGTTTTATCTAAAGTGAGAAATATTATTTTCTTGTAGAGGGAAGAAAGCTCCTTAACCGTAAAACTAACTTAGTATAACTCTTCGCCTTCTGTATCTGCTAGATAGCGAGATAAACCCGCAGTAGTGAATATCGTGTTCAAAATTTTTGTACTCGTGCATTAGAAGTTTTATTTTTGGCTTGCAGAAATGTTGTGACGTCCTATTCGCTGTTACGTATACATGCACGTACGTCATCACACGAGATATTTACGACACGTATTCCGTGTATGAATTAAATATGTTCTTACAAATATAAGCAAATAACATGTTTTTCGTAGGTGACGAACAGTAAAACAGCCCAAGCTGTTCTGTTAAACAAGAATGGTGGAGGCTAGATAATTTGTAAATAAAAATGAAATATGTTAATATATTTTAAAGCGTGTAATGAAAACCAATTTTTAATTAATTTGTATCGGTAACGCCACAAAAGGTTTTCACATGAATATTGAACTGAGTTATCTTGCATTTTTATATAAAAAAAGTAATTGTGATGACTTGTTGGTTATAGAATATGGTGCACGAAACTGTTCAAACCAATGGAAATGTGGTTAGTTCCTCGTTAAGAAAAGTCGAGGATAAGAAACAAGTTATTCAAACAAAAATTTATTAGCGTTTAATAATAATTGCATGGTGCCTAAAAGTATTTTGGTCAAATGAGTTTCATTCCAAAGTTGTTCCTATTACTTACTTTGTAGTGCTGCTTATTTCGTTCGGTTTCTCTCGGAAGTATTAACGTGCCTTCTCTCCGATTGGTATTCCTCCATATTTATAACTTTTTATTTAAGCACGTTATTCATTTGAAGTCTTCCCGTGTATAGCAGATCTCCATGGGTTAGATACTAGGATGTCCATATTTCGTATTCGTGTGTCGTTTATTTTGATTCCCGTGTTTTCTTAGTGCTACCAGTAATTTGTAATCTGTCTTAATAAAGGGGGACAGACCGAAAATTCAGCTTTGATGTTTAAAGGTTAAATTAGTTTTTTTGTTTAACTGACACTTTTATTTTTTTAAATTTCATTGTTACTTATCTCGATCACAATTTCGGTGAATTAATATTCAGAGATAGTATTTTTTTAACATTTTATTTGTACAACTCACGACCAGTTTAACCTTATTAATTTTATATTTTATGATGCCGCAAACTAGATTAATAAATCATACATATATCATGACAAGGTTTAGAGAATCGCCAAGGCCATAGCTTACTGAAGCATAAATTATGAGTTAAAGAACCCTGAAGGCTAAAGCTTACCTTACATTCGTGCGTCTCAACGAATTGTTGACCTATAAATACAGTGTTCATCTTACCGTTAAGCCTCTGAAAAAGAAAAAGAATGAAAACAAGTAAGTGGTGTAAAAATACAAACAGCAACGCAGGACGTACAAATTTAAAAGTTACAGAAATATAAATGAAAATTGACCACCTTTCTGTCTGTGCCGTAATTTGTGGGGAATCGGTTAAACCATATTACGGTGAAATTTGGTAGAGAACCCCAGGTGGATCTCTAAAGATCGAGTTGAGACTAATAGTGTGTTAATCGATACTAATGAGTAATACGCGGATAATGCTGGGCTGTGTGCTGTGGTTCAAAATAGTGGAAGGGAATGACCAACGCTCCAATTTATAGCAATACTTAATACCTTGGAAACGTGTCATTTTCTAGTGCCTTCTCTAGTATTTGATATATTACAATAATAAAAAAAAAATATTAGGATATGTTAGGACGAATTAAGTTTTAATTATAATTTTTTGATAATTAGATAGAAACCCATAATCCAAGCGTTTTATAAAGGTGGACCTTTCTTCAGAAGAAGAAAAAGCACTTTTCAAAAGCACTCGGGTTACAGGGTTTCTGTTTAATCTTTATTAAGACTTCTAGGACTTGCGTGTTTTTAGAACATCATATTTATAAATTTTTAATATTATAAAAAAGTATGCAGTTGCATAAGCTGAGAACAAGTTTTAATGTTAGGAGAATAATTTTCGTATTTTATAATTTTTGATTCTCTTCATACTTTTATTGATATAGATCTTGCATAACTTGCTGCTATTGCAGAAGCGCCTGTAACTGTTTGTATCAAACATCTGTGTCGGGGTGTGTGTGATACACGGATTGTGTTAGGTTTCGTGGACACATTCGTCAGTGTAGTTTTATTAAGGGTTAGTAACTCGTATCTTGACGCCTTTAACTTAAAGAATATTCACTGTGTAAGAAGTAAGTATGCAAACAGTTTTTTACAAAGTTTAGTAACCTGGAATATAACCGTTATTTATCATGCTGACAATTTGTTAATAAAATACAACTGAATGTCTTGTGTGAGCCACATTTGGCTTCAGGTCCAAAACTAAAATATGTGTACATTCATAAAGTTTATTGTATATACACTAAACGTGTGCGTGTGTTTATTTTTGTGATTCTATTTTACACAAATAAAATGGGAATTTTAATATACTTTAAGAATTTTTTTTGTCGCCAATTATGTGTTGTATATAAATGTATGTTTTATTTTTGTAAGAGTGCATAAAGTTAAAGTGGCATTTGTAGGAGCAAATAAGATAGAAAAGAAAGATTCCAGGGAGGGGTGGATTAAATTATTTCCTGTGGTACCGTAGTCTGTTTGATAACAAAAATTTTCCTTCCGGTGCTTTGTTTTGTGGCTTTTTTGATATTTTATTAAGCTACTCCCATTAGGGGCAGCACAGCCAAACAAGTCGGTTATAACGTCGTTTTCTGTTACATAATTCTTGTTTAAATTCGAACTGTTAATTGAATCAGTGCATATAGACTTATTGACCAGTAGTCATCAAGGCTATAACGTATTGATTTAACGTTGTTGAAGTTAGTCAATTCAATTTGATTTGC
Source organism: Carcinoscorpius rotundicauda (assembly GCA_011833715.1). Lineage (NCBI taxonomy): Eukaryota > Metazoa > Arthropoda > Merostomata > Xiphosura > Limulidae > Carcinoscorpius > Carcinoscorpius rotundicauda. The sequence continues at coordinate 60,425,604 of CM022395.1, forward strand.
AAGTCAGAAGGTTCAATATTCCAAAATTATGTCGTGTTTTTGTCTCTAATACATCAGTTGCACAGATTTTCTGTCTTTTGTAACGTGTTAGTTGATACAGTATTAAAAATCAAGGAATTGTTGTATTTTCAGTAATATAATTAAACAGGAAAAAAAAAAAGTCAACCTATCATCCAAACAATGTGATGCACGCGCTTTCTCCATTTCACTTGCCGAACCGATAACGTGTATATTTGGATATTTGGTAGCGAACAACTGTCGTCTAGTTGGTATATGCATCCTTATCTTTCTCCTTGCTCTAGTTACCTACGAACCTATTACTCTTTAGGTTTATGAACTCCTGGAAATATAACAATGTCCTAGTCCGACATTAGATTAATAAATTAGGTCACTGCTGGTTGGCAATATACAGAGCAATAATACATTGATCTACTGTTGATTCATCACGTTGTGATCATAGTGGCTTCCAATCATAGGGTTGTAACACTAATTAATTAAACACGCTATGGCTTCGATGGTTTGTCATAGACACAGAAGCAGTTTCTTTAGCTGGTTCTTATATACCATTCAGGGCTGGTTTTAGGATCTTAAGTTTCGAAGGAGAAGTCAAGTGGTGAATGTGGGGCCTCTTGAATGCCACTCCTAAAAAATGAACAACCTTCCCGGTGGGAGTTCTTTGATATTAGCGTTAAGGCTCCTCTTATAATTTTTTTAAGATGGAGAATACATTTTCTTTCGATAATGTAGCACTGGGCCTGATACCACTGTATTAAACATATATTCTTTTTTATTTTCAGTTGTGCCTTATTAATTTAAGTAATCTTAAAACTTGCATTAAAATGACTTCGGGTATCTGGTGTACACATGATTTGTATGTAATGTAACGTTGTTCAGTTATTGGCGCTGAAGAACTTGTATAACTGATCTTAATCAAAATAACTTCAAAGAGTTGGGCTGATCTCAAGTTTTCGATGGAGGTTGGAAATTTTTCTGGATAGTACTTCATTCTGAAAATGGCACTTTATTCAAGCGTATACATTCTGTTGTGTCGTTTCGTCTCCTTAATCGTAACCTTTAGAGTTGACTTTTCTCAGTTAACGAAAAAGTACTTAACATATAAAACGCACTTTTAAAAATAACAAATGCTGGTTGTTTGTTGTTAAACGCGAAGCTAAACAATGGGCTATTCGTGCTCTGTTAAACCTAAGTATCGAAGCCGTAGTTTTAGCGTCGTAAGCTTACAGGCTTAAGACAAAACAAAAAAAGTTTATTTTTAAGTGCGTTAACAGTTTTAATTAATATCATAGTATTTAAATGTCATTGCCTTATCAAAATACTGTTTCATTTTGTTCTGGTATTAAATTACAGGAGAATCAACAGAGCTTTAATGACAGGAAAATATAAATAATAACTAATATAACTTATTTCTTACTAATGGTTAAAAACAGAGGGTGGAAAAGGTAAGATTAATTAAAATGGTACTATATCAATAAAAACACATTGAAAGTATTATCACAGTATTAATGTGTGTTGTGGAGCACAAAACAGTTTAAATTATTCATATTGTATAGATATTTTTTTTCATTGCGTAAACATACATTATATATACACATTAAAATGAATAGCTCGTATATACATATATAATGACAACAACTAGTCCTGTATGTCATTAAACTTGTATTCTGGACCAATAATTTGATTTCTTCCACTTCTTTCCGAAACCCAGTGTTTCCCTCCCGGGGGAAGACTGATCCTCTCCGTTCTTATATGCGTTCTTTAAGTTTGTTTTAAGAAAGCAGTACGAACCCAAAACAGATGATTGTATAATATGCGCACCTGTATTTCATTTTGATAAGAGTTTTGTGCAGTTTTTAACGTTTGATTCGGTTTGAATCCCTACAGTGAACCTGATGTCTAAAACTATAGCAAAGCGTTTCTACCTGACATCACGAACGCATAAACTTATTCTGGGCTAGAAGTTAATAGAGCAAAAGGTTGAAAGCGTGAATTATTGGCGTTAGCACTTGATTCTACTTCTTAGTAATTGCGGTGGTAGCTAGTTATCGATTTTAATTTTTGTTTAGAAAGAGTAAACCTCCGGTCTCTCTTAGTTGGGAGATGATGTCTCTCTTAAAATATACTCGTCTACACAATCACGCTTGCTTATTTGACAGTCGGCCTCTTAGTCTCACTGCTTCATTCAGATTAAAATATGTTCTTACGCTAGTGTTTGTTTATACCTTGTAGATTATTTTTATGACAGGTCAAACTGAGCATTATAGATCGATTTGTTTTTTAAGGTTCGTAATGATTAATACTGGCTTCTTCCGAAACTCCTGTGCCTTAGGTTCAAGTGAATCGTGACGTATTATTCCACGTACATTTTTTATTGTTTGTTTGCATTTATTGAAATACATAAAATTTAACGTTTTAGTTGTTGTTGTTTTTTGCGCCGTTATAATCTTGTGTATATATCTGAGAAAGCGGGTGCTGGGCACTACCATAATTCTCAAACTTAAAATATTTCCAAATTTCCGTAATCAAATGGGAATATTTTGGGAGGGTAATACGTTTATGTACAATATGATGCTTTTATTGTTACTGAAGTTCGTTGACCTTGCCTTGGAATTTCTGTTTGTTAAGCTTACGTGTGGAACAGAAGGGCTTGCTACATAACTATTAGATTGTGTATATGATGACAACTCCGAGACAAGCTATTTCCACTTCTTATCTAGATTCACATGTGTACACGTATTTACATTTGAACAAACCACAAATTGGAAGGTGCTGCCGCCTGTGACATGATTGTAACCTTACTTCCTGTGAATTATAATCAGCTGCACAATTAATAAAACACGAAATAGCAATCCATTTAAAATTCACCCATGTCTTCATGGTATATGGTACTGATCGCAAGTGATGTCATCCTTTGTTTGGTATTTTAGTTAATGAATTTTAATTGCTTTTTTTGTCAAATAAAGCTTCTCAAAATTTTGCTGCTAATTTTGACAGAAAGGCCAATAAGAAGGAAAATGATTAATAACGTGCCTGAATAAAAAATTTAGTATTAGAAATCCCCTCTGTGTGGATTCCTGTACGTGGTGAGGGGGACCTCCCAGGAGGGTTCTTTTCTTTCGGTTTACCTCCTCTTGGATCAAAACATCCATCCACCAACCCACGTGTTTGTCGTGCGTGGTGATCCGTGAAAGGATGATAGGAACCTGATAGTTAAGGGGTACAACCCTAACACACCACTTTGGCCTTGAATTCCTCTAGACGAGCGGCCTTGGGATGGCCCCCGTTGGTTCAGTCGGCTGGTCCACTTGGGCTAGGTTCAACCATGTACTAGTGTTGGATGTTCTCAAAAGGTGTTGTAAACATTGTATTGGATGCTGGTGTTTGGGAATAGTGTTCACAAAACCCTGGCATTACTGTAGTGTCCTTGTTTGGCATTGTAGTGCATCCCCTCGATGTGTACTGTGGTGGGTGGGTCAGTGGGCACCAAAATATTATCTTTTTTTTTATTATGGATCCTCCAAATGAAACTTAACTAGTAAGAAAACAGTTCATAGGTAAACGACCATGTCTTGAAGATCCTGAGCAGCAATCTTCAACATCTGTAAGACCCGTACCTCACTTTCTTATTCTAAATTCTATTTCAAACAAACCTTTAGGGCAGATATGTCCCATTTTTTATTCAGAAGAGACTAGAGGGCTGGCTCTCCAAAGTCAGTAAAGAAGCTTTGATCTCGTGATATACTGGTGAAAACGTCCACATCTCAACACAGAGAACTCCTTTTGCATTCAAAGGCGATTGGGGATATACCTATTGATGTTACACCTCATGTTATGTTTAATTCATCACAAGGATTCATTGTTGAGAGGCATTTGCAGAACATCCCAGAGTCAGAGATTCTTGCTGGTTTCTCCACCTAAGGAGTTTCTGCAGTGAGGTACATCTCCAGTCGCAAAGTTGGAATTATGATGCCAACCTATGTCCTCATTTTAATATTCACGTCACCAAGTCCATCTGTTACCATTAAAGCAGGGTATCTTGATTGCAAGGTACAGCCATACATTCCAAACCCTTTCCGATGTTTCCAGTGTCAGCGGTTCGGTCACTCGAAGATGTCATGTCGTGGTTCCTTGATGTGTGCTCGTTGTAGTGGCGAGGACCATGATGCATATGAGTGTGAAAAAGAATTGTTCTCAGACCAAATGAAAAGTGTTGAACTGTTCAATCAAACCAGAGCAGGTTCCATGTAGGTTGACAGACCTTCCTTTAATAAAGAAAATAAAGAACAAAGAGGTGGTCAAAAATAGAATGGCTCCTCACTCAGTTTTCCTACTCATAAATAAAAATGGACACCTTGATGCAATGGAACTGTCGAGGTTTACGTTCTAATGTGGTTGCTTTCTACCATCCTGTATGTCTTTCCTTACAGGAAACATTTTTAAAACCTGCTGACACAGTCATCTTACGGCAGTTTTCTTTGTACAGAAATGACAGACTGCTTGATAGACGAGTGCATGGAGGGGTGGCACTGTTGATTGATCTGTATGTGCCCACCCTGTCTTTGCCACTCGAAACACCCTTGGAGGACGTAGCCATCTGTGTTTCCTAGGGTTGTACTATCACTGTTTATTCTCAGTCTCCTGAATAGACCTATGGTCAGTCAGACTTTGATGCTGTCATTGAACAGTTGCCATCTCTTTTTTTAATTCTTGGTGACTTGTAGAATGTATGATCTCTGATCACAGCTTTTCTCTTTTCAGTAGTGGTTCTTGTACTTATTTTCATGCACCTAGTCAGTCCTTTACTGCTATTGATCTCTCAGTTTGCTTCTCTTTACTGTTCTCCCACTTGTCAGCCCTCTATGAAAATAATCAAAAAGGCAGTGATTTCTCTATAATTTTGAGAGAGACTGGCTGTGGTTGATGCCACATGACCAGTATATTCCTGTGGAAGCTGGATCAAACAAACTGCTCTTCTTTCACTGCTCTTGCAGAACTTGATTTTGCCATAATCTGTAAGTCATTGATGGACGACTGTGTTGCAGCAGTAACTTACCATATTATACAGAATCTGCTCTGTGTATTCCTAAAACCTCCTCGTCTGTAGTGGAATCATGTCTGCCACATGGTATGGAAGGTTCAGAAACGAGCTTGGGATACTTTTTGTTGGTATCCCACATTCTTAGACTGCATAGCTTTCCAGCAGGCCACTGCACTTGCTCAGTCGGTAAGACGTCAAAGCCCGAAGGACTTTTGGATTAAGTTCAAAACCAGCATATCTTCTACCACCAGTTTCAAAGTCACGTGGGACAAGATTTGAAAGGTCAATGGGCAATATAATTCTGTCCCCATTTGATTTTGCCATCTGATGGGCAGGAAGTAATTGATACCCAGAGCATCACCAATACTCCAGTTGAAAGTTTTTCAGATATCTTGCACTTCTGCTTCTTCCTCCACTTTCTTAAGGCTCGGGCAGAGTGATCACTTTTCCTTTAGAACTGATTGTCTCTATAATTGTTCCTTTACAGTGGTGGAAATCAAAATGGTCCTTCATTGGTGTGGCAGTACATTGGTTGGATCTGATCATCTACACTATTAAATGCTGCACTGTCTATATCTTGCTGTTCTTATCTGACAGGAGAATGTTTTACCTGTTGTCTGGCACCAGACTTTTTTCTGTCTTTTCTTTAAGCTTAGAAAGATTCCAAGATTTTTTCAAACTACCATCTGATTGATTTGACGAGCTGTCTCTGTAAGACTTTAGAGAGGGATGGTAAATGATCGTCTTATTTGGTTCATCAAATCAAACATTGTCCTCTTGAAACGTCAATCAGAGAAACCTTTCTCAAATGACAACATATTATATTCTTTGACATTGAGAAGGCTTATGATATGACATAGTGGTATGGCATTTTGTGAGACCTCAATATATATGGGTTACGTGGCCATTTGCCAATTTTTATTCATTTTTTAAAGGACAGGTGATTCCAAGTTCGTGTGGGTTCGACACTTTCCCTTTCTTTTCTACAGGAACTTGGAGTCTCTCAGGGCTGTATTTTGAGTGTCACATTTTTCGCTATAAAGACTAATGCCATCACTGAACAACTCCCTCTTTCTGTTGCAAATGAGCTCTATGTCGATGACTTTTACATCTCATGTCAGTCATCGAACATGAGGTATATTATGCAGCAGCTACTGTCTGCTCTTGATCATTTAATGAAGTGGACCACAGCAAACAGCTTTAAATTATTTCTCTTTAAAACCTTTTGCATTCACTTTTGCCACCAACAGGGTATTCATTCTGATCCTGAACTCCATTTTGGTGAAGTTGTGCTGCCTGTGGTCCCTGAGACAATGTTCTTGGGGCTTATCATTGATCATAAGCTAATCTTTATACTGCACATCTTCTGTATCCTCTCTTCCATCACTTAAGGATCAGATCGATGTTCTGTGCTAAAGATATATGGTGCTCTTGTTCGATCGAAACGAGACTATTGATTGCTGGTCTATGGCTCCTGCAAGATCTTGACCTTAAAAATGCTGGACCTCATTTATCATCAGAGACTTTGGCTCTGCACTTGGGCTTTCTGGACTTCTCCAGTTTAGAGCTTATACACAGTGTTACAAACTGTCTTTGCACCTCCGTTGTTTGCATCTGTCTTTACTATATGTTTCAAAACTTCATTCCTTACCAAAGCATCCTACCTGGGTTGTGTTTTCCTTTTTTGGTGGGCCATACTTTTTACAGAACAGACGATCTACCATTGCTCCTTTTAGCTTTCATATCCATGGGTTATTACAGTTCCTAAATGTGACCCCTCTTTTAGTCATCTGAGAAAAGTAAACATTCTCGATTGGAATTGCTGTCTGTTATTTGCTGAACATCTTTTGAATCATCCTTTCATTCCTATTTATACAGATGGTTCAAAATTGGATAACTGTGTGGGTTCTGCCATGGCTTGTTGTGATTCCATAACTGTGTGAAGAATCCCCTCTGCAGCTTCTGTGTTCACTGCTGAGCTATACACCATTTTTGTTGCTCTGAATCATATAGAAGCTAAACAAGTCCACAAATTGCACTATTTATACTGACTCGCTTAGTTTTATACTGGCACTGGAGTCACTTCACATTAGTTCACTTCCTGTTCTCGCTGATATTCAAAATCGAGTGGCCTATTTCTCTTTAACATCTACTTGTATCAAGTTTTTCTGGATACCAGGTTTCGTTAGTATTCATGGGAATGAGCTCGCCAATATCGCAGCTAAAACTATCTGCTCTGGCACTATCACTGCTCTGCTTGTTCTATACATGGTTTATGCTTCTGTATTAAAGGCTCAGCTTCGTGCAAGTTGACAGTCGACCTGGAGTGAGCAATGTGAAAATAAGCTTTTCTAAATAAAACCCTATATTGGACTTTGGCCATCTTGCTTCCATAAGAAATGGAAAGAGGAAGTTGTTCTAACAAGACTATGCATTAGTCACACTTTTTTAACTCATTGTTTTCTTTTATCTGGGACTGATGCACCAATGTGTTGTTTGCATAAAACTCAGGTCACAGTCAGTCATATTTTCTTGTCTTACCATTGTTATGACTCAACAACAGTGCTATTTTCACCATATTTTGTCCCAAGGTTTGTCAATAACGTTAGACAGTGTTATTGGTGGTGGTGACACTGTCAACCTTAGAATTTTTTTCATTTTTTGAAGGCCATTAATCTTTTTAATGCTTTTGAAGTTTTTAATTTATACATTAGACATTTTTAATGTGATTCCCTTTTAAGAATCAAAGTACATCTAGTTCTATTTGAAATTAGAAAATAGTCGTAACTTTAAATAACTTGAAACCAGGACTGGAAAGGCCAACTTCAGGTAACTAACGGTGTTTTTTGAACTCACCTGTTAGTCTTCCTGGCTAGCTATGATAATTACCATTGTCTAAAAGAAAGTCCTTTACAACTTGCATTACTGTAGTTTTTCTCTTACCACAGTTGACTAGATGTAAAAATTGGGTCTGGTGCTATTTATGTTTTTAATTCAAAAATTAAACATTGTTTTGTTTTACCTTATTTTCTTTTTATGAAGTTTACTAATTTTACTTTCATTTTAACTTTTTACCTGATGTTTTGCACAATATCCTGGTTGCTTTGCACCATAAAACACCAAACTAACTAATTTAAAAATTGGAGATGCTGGGTTAAATAATCTAAAACTAAAACTAAACACTTTGCTTTCACACCAAATTATGTCTATGACAGAGCAAAGGTATATCAACAAAATAAAGCTAAACAAAGCATGTTAAACTGAAAATGAATGTTAAATCTCTTATTTTATGCACATAATCACACACTGATCACTGTAAATTACTGTTTCATTGACTGGTTTCTAAATTACCTTTGGCAGCTTAGATAGTTCACTTTTTGCAGATTATGGGACTGCTAGTTTTGTGTATTTTGGAAATTGCTGTTGCGTAGAATCATTTGTTGGCTTTTCCTTCAAACTCCTTGCTATTGACAATGTGGAGGCTACTTTGTTGTTCTTAGATACTTGACAAGTTTGTTGTGCTGGTAATGAAGAACCATGGCTTTTCTGCCCTGCCATCATGATAGTGGCAATAGCAGTTGTAGAAGAAACCTCTGTTGTAGGTGATACTTTATTATGATAAGTATTGCATAAGTACTTGTCTTATTCTTGTTCCTGCCTTTCTGAGACATGATTGTCTCTTGTTAGAATTCAAGCCCCAAAAAGGTTTTTTTAGCTTAGGAATGTAGTTTTTCAGTCAATGGTGAGAGTACATGTGGAATTATCATGTAGCAGTGTCAATAGCACATTTTCCAATGGAAGATTTGATTGGTAATCCCTGTTTTTTCTTGTCCATCATTGGCATTTTTGGTGGCATCAGAATATTTATTGGGCTTATCTGATATTGATAAGGTGATTTCTGCTGATGCAATACTCTTTGAAACTGGGACATCATTAGATTTATCAACAAGTGGATCCTCCTCTGCTAATTTGGCCTCTCCAATCCAAAGCTATTATAGTGCTAATCTGATAACAGGCATAATGAGCTCCCCAGGTTTGAGTGCATTAGCAAGCAAAAAATCTTCATGCATGGGCTTGGAGAATGTCAGTCCAATCCCAGGATTCATAGGTCTTTCAACATTATCAGATCTCCTGTTGGTGTGAAAGCTGTAGACATTCTGTAAGTACAAGCTTCTTTTATTGCTTTGTTAAGGAAGTGGGACCATCACTGGTTTGTCAGAGAGAGAAGAGAAACTGATTGTGGCTAAAACGTAACTTTAAAAAGCTTCTTTTTCTTTGACTTTTTAACAGTGGTTGATATCCTTTATATGTGATATTCTTTAATGTATTTGTATTTTTGTTGTCAGATCTCCTGCATTTTTTTTTAAAATCCAATCTTTTACATGCTAGTAACATCCCCTCTCCTCTTTTGCTGGCTAGTTGTACCTCTAATGCTCTCCTCATTGCTTGTTTTTCTTCTATTCACATGACTGAAGCCCCTCAGCCTTGCTTATCTTGTTTTATTTTATACCTTATATTCCTTTCGTTTCCTTACTTTCCCTTCTCTTTTCGTAACATTCACGATAGTTATCTCAGCAATCACATTTCTGTTCTAATCGAAAACTCTTCATCTCCATTTTTCAGGACCTAGGTACTGGATACTTAGAGGAGCAGTGGCTTAATCACAGGTTTTATTATACCCTTTTCTTTTCATTACAGTTTGAAACCTTTTATTTCAGATAACTTTGGCTACTTCCTTTTATTTCTTTCAATTTGCTTGGATTCTGTTTTTTACAGCTCTCTCATTTCCTCCTCCTCTGTAGCTGACTGATGGGACATCCCAGTGCTTACTTCAAATTTGTATGCTTGTATGGTTAGCTATTTTGATACTCCCATTCTTTCAGAGTCACCACTTTGTTAATTATCGTGTCACATTGTCATATGCTTTTTCCAAATTTCCAAACACATGATGTAAATTCTTGTTTCTTTCTAGGTACTTCTGCTACTGCTGTTGAAAAATGAAGTTTGCGTTTATTGTTGTTCTCCCAGTCCAAAACTCAAACTGTATAAATTGCCAATATATCTTTTTTTATTACCTTTTGTTTCACGTTTTGCAGACTCTTCATTTCTACTCCATCTTCTAGATGACAATTTTTGGTAGCCCTCTTGCCTTTTTCATTTTTATTCCACCCTACTGATGTCCAGTATTGGGCTTGCTACTTGATCTTAAATACTTGGTCTAAATATTGATGCAAGGTTATTCAATTTTAATTGGTCAAAAGCTCAGTTGAATACATAGTTTAATGTAATTTTTATGGAATTTGCATATAGTAATGCCCTTCCACAAAGAATATGTATTCTGACTCTTCTGTGTTTTCAAAGGTCTCCATTCATTTACGACCAATGGCTCTGTTTCACATATAGAACACGTGTTAAATTATCCAACTTATCTTCCTTTGTTTTTCTTTCATCTGGTCACATAGACAGCACTTGGTGCTACTAGGAAGGAATTGGGTCGATGTTACAACTTGTCATTAATTATTTAATAACTAGGTTCAGGTGATAGATTCTTGTTTTTGATAATTAACTTTCATCAGTGTTTCCGTTGTTTTTTCTTAGGAACCTTCATTTATTTACAAATTGTGTACTCATTTGTCATTATTTATAATGCTTTTGCCCTGCTTGTATTAATACTTTCCACCTTTTTCTTGTACATTTCTAGTCTGTAGTTTCATATTTTAATATTGTATGTTGTAAGAAAACAGTGTTAAAACGCTCAGTAAAAATGAGAGCTTATTAAAAATATTTCTATCTGGATGACTGAAAATATTTTACCGTAACCAAATAAACCACTCATTACTTGAAGCGTATTTTTCTAATGACATCTACGGAACTGTCTGTGAAGTGCATTTACTACCTATAATTTCATTTATTCAAGAATATTTGTATTTAATCCAATTGAAATATTTTCTGCAATACTTTTGTATGAAACGCAAAGTAGAACTGTTTTTCATGAAATCCAAGGTAAAAATGTATTTCTTTTTCTGAGGTATTTTGTGAGTTTCTGTGTTACTTTTCTCTCTTCTTTGATAATTTACTACTTTCCCAACTGATATTTCCTAAACATAGAACTACAGTTCTTCTTATGTGTAGTATATCACTACGTGCCAAAATGAGGTCAGTATCCACTCATCAGTGTAGTAATCTGACTTGGAAGGACTTGTTGCTACTTTATGCTGGTTTATGATGCAAACTGCCTTTATAAATTTGAGGATGCCTCTTAAACCCAAGTGTTGTTTCTTGGTTTACTGGGATGATTCTCAATGAGTCTGTTCAATGCTATGCTTTCTTATTCACCTGTTGTTATTTCAGGGTAGGCCTTAACATATAGGCAGTAAAGATCACATTTGTAATGGACATATTCCTTATTAGGAACTCAGTTTCCTGCTTTTGAATTCTTGCAAGCATGCATCAAGCTCCACTTTCTTGAAAGAGCTAAGCTGACTGCTCAACTCTGTGGTGCAAGTAGTTCACTGTGCTTTCTGAAGCCAATGACTAAGTCATAATTATACTTCATTATTTTTCTGGAACTTTTGTATGCAACATCTGTCTCTTTCCCAATTTTTGTTTGGGAAATTCAATTAGAAAAACAAAAACTATGCCTATTTAGTGTATATATTTTGCAGCATGCTGTATATTGATTTACAAGATTAGCTGGTTGTTTGGCGTTTGAGGTAAAGCAAGGAGGTTGGCTGTTGTGTCAAATAAGTGGTAAAAATGATATAAAAGGTAAAAGTTAAAAAGAAAATAAAGCTTCAAAGCAGGTCAAAACCTAAATAAAATTAAAAAGGCCAGTGACCCATAAAAATTTTAAATATAGTTAAGTTGGACAGTATTACTATCACCAGTGACATTGTCCAATGTCAGGGATAAACCCATAGAAAAACATGTCTAAAATGATGTTACTTCTGACTGTTATAATGACGGTACAGTAGCAAAACATAGACTATTGTGACTTAAATGTCAAAAAGGTCAAAAATTGATAATTCAGACCCTAATAAAATAGAATGATGACTTAAAACTGTGACCATTGTGTAGAAAAGTTAAAACTGTGACCATTGTGTAGAAAAGTTAAAACTGTTCGCTGTGTTCCACTTCAACAAGCTATTGAGGGCAGTCTGAATCTGCCCCTCCATAAACTTCATATTTGACGACCGACAAGAGATGTGGAGTGGTGAACATAAATTCAGTTTGCAGCAGTTGGAGGAAGTTGTGATAGTATTGATTTTGATACTAAAAAGTGTGACATGTGACACTCAAGATACAGCCCCGAGGTGATCCAAGTTCATGTGTGAAAGAACGGTTAAGAGTCGAATTCATGGGGACTTGAAATCACCTTTTGATTGAAAAAATACGAGTAAAAATGGGAAAATAACTTTGCAACCCATTTGAATGGAGGTTCACAAAATGCCTTACATCTGTGTAGTATCATAAACTTTCTCAAGATTGACGAAGACAAAAACAAGATGTTTAGTCTTGAGGAAGGGTTCCCTGATTGACGTTTCAAGTCCAATCAGATGATTCACGGTGGAATTCTGTTGACAGAACCTACTCTGAGTAGACAAGAGGAGGTTGCTTGATTCAAGGAATGCAACAAAATGAACCTTAACCATCCTCTTAAAGAGCTTACAGAGACAGTCAAAACAGTTGGACAATAATTAGAACTAATTTTCTGAAGAGGTGCTTGTAGTCATAGAACATCTCATAGTGAATATTGTTGTGTTTGACCAGTATGCTTCCAGACCAATGAAGAGCAAGCTAGAGTTCTACCTGTGTAAAGTGGCTATTGTAGTCATAGAGATGATCTGCCCCAAAAAGAAAGAGGCAGTTGCTCTTCATGAGACTTGATGGCCAATAATACAGAGGAAGAAACAAAATATAAGGTTTCGTTGAGAGTATTAGTAAGGCCCTGTCATCAGAAACTTCCAGGCCATTGAAGAACAAGATATGAGTTGGGCAACATGCCTACAATTGACCTTTCGAATCTTGCCTGATATGATGTTGGAACTGGAGATAGAAGGAATGCTTATTGTGAACTTAATTCAAGATTCATTGTGGCTTTGAAGTTTGATTTGCTGAGTATGGGCAGATATCCGTTGAAAAGCAATGCGTTTCGAATAATAAAATACCTGCATAAAGTATCACAGCCTTCCATGCTTTATGGCAGGCTAGAGATCATCATGGACGAAGATACCATGTGAAGCATGTCGAGGTTTTAAATATAGAATGAGCAGCTGCTTGAACAAATTCATTCAGTTGCTACTTTCACTTGAGTCGAGTGGCATTGACCATAGCCAGTCTTTTTTCAAACTATAGGAAAATAATCACTGCCTCGTGGGTCATTGTAAAATCTTCAAGAAAAATGAGAAACTGAAAGGGAATAGGTAAAATGATTGATCAATAACAGTAAAAGACTGTCTAGGTGCATAAAAATAAGTAAAGGAGACCAATACTGAAAGTATTAAGGATGTAATCCGAGAGCATATGTTCCATGAAATAACTATTAATATCAGCGTCATCTCAAGTGAATTGTGTCCGTTAACGTATCCTAGGATTACAAAGAGAGGTAGCAACTGTTCTATGAGAGCATCAAGGTCTGATTGATTGTCTCTCCAGGAGATAGGTAGAGAGAAAAAACAGTGATGGCACAATCTAAAGAAGCACAAATGGCGACAATCTCAAAGTGGGTTGAGAGGCATAGATAGGTTGGGCGTGTATTGGTCAACCAACTATACTGCTTCATATAGTTCTCCATAACACATGCCATTCCAATATAAAGAAAACTGCTGAAAGGCAGTTACTTGAAATTATGGTGGGTACAGAGAGAGAAGTGGTGTAAACGTTGACTTGTCAACTCAGTTGTACAATAAGGTCGAAAGACTGACGGAGGTACAGAAAACATTGTCTGCACACCCACAGTAGTTGTGGAATGTAGTGCAGCAGCAAATGTCCTAGATGGTGTGGGGAACAACAATTTTTGAACTTCTTGATAAGAAATGTTATTGACGGTTTTTAAATGCTGTATCTTTCTCTTAACACACTTCAAATAATAAAATCAGATGGATGGGAGTCGCTGGAGTTGACGCAGTGTGGGTCCAGTTGACATTCACAGGCGTCATGGTCTTTGCCACTACAACAAGTACATATCTAATAACCATGACAAAATCTCGTTGAATGTCCAAAACACTGCTACTGGAAACAACAAAGAGGGCTAGGAATACAAAGCTGTACCCTGAAGTTCAGATGACCTTCTTTGACAAAATAGGAGGACGTGATGATGAAAACGTCATAATAAGAGCATTGTTAGGCAGCATAATTCCATCCTTACAAGTGGAGATACGGCACACAGCAGAACACTGTAGTTGGATAAACTAGCAAGGATCTTTCTCTCAACAGTCACTCTATGTTAGGAATCCAAAGTAGCATGGGGAGTAACTTCAATAAGTGTATCCTCTATGGCTGTGTGTTGGTGTAGGTGTTTCCACCAGTATTTCCTCAGAGCGTAGCTTCTTAGCCGACATTGGAGAACCAGAAAGCCCCTCTAATCCCTTGTGAATAAAAGAGAAGTTGTTTGCCAGAAAGGTGTGTTTGATTAAGAAAGCATTATGAGAATGCGAGGTACAGATGCAAAATGTGGTGAGGATTGCTCTTCAAAATATTCTATACTTGGTCAGTTACCTTTGAGTTGTTTATATTTTATTAGGATTTCCGGAATTTTTATTACAAGGAGAAATATTTAGCGTCAACTGACCCTACTCACCATAAGTCCTATGAGGAGGCATACATGGAAACTGTAGCAATGCCACGACTTCGTGAGCGCTATACCAAACATCAACATTTGACACAACACTTATTAAGAACGCCCAACAGGACAAGCTGTTTGACCCTGGAGGGTACACCCGTCTGCAGGAATACAAGGCCTAAAAGGTGGGATTCAGTGCCTCAGACACCACTCAGCTACCAAGATCCTCCTCTTCACGTGTTACCACGTGGGTAGATGTTCAAATCCCAGAGGAGGTAAACTAAAAGTACAGAACCATCTCTAGTAGGTCCTCTTACCAAGTAAAGGAATTCACTGTGAGGGCTGGCATACAAGAATCTGCTAGTGTACTTGCATAGTTATATATTGCCTCTCACAGATTAGTAAACTGTTTAGGTGGTGTAAGCCAGATAATAAAATCCTAAAGTTAAAAGAAGATGTATATGAAAAGGTTGACGGTTGAAAGTGAAAATACCGATGTGACAACAAATGATGCATTCAGAGAAGAAGAAAAATGCATTGTTAAGTTGTTTTTGTAATTTTCAACATTTGTATACTTAGCTACAGTTGGTGCTAAAGTAGATAAAATATATAGTTTTGTCAAAAGTCTTGTTGTTTATTTAGGAGAGTTTTGTGGTTATGCAAGTTAAATACGAAAATCGTAACGTTGAAAAGTGCTTTCATACTTGACATGAAAATGCACTCAATTTTACACAGTAAAGGCTTTGGAAATTCTCAATTGACAGACAGATCTGAAGTATAAATATATTTTTTTAAAATTACGGTGTTTCTTTATATCATACTTATTTTGTTAACTAAATTCTAAAAGTGCATTTAAAATTCTAGTGTGTGTGGGGTCAACATTGTGGAGCTTTTGAAAATGGACCGAGCTGTGTACAAAAGATTATTCAGTTTACTCCAAATTTTCAGTACCAGAAACCACTCTGGTTGTTAGTGATCTCTTGAATCCACTGATAGATATTTGAAACCGCCTCTCACACATATTGCTACTTTACCTCAAGAGCTGCTGTGCAGCTATTATATATTGCGCGAGGACAAGTGTTAGTGTCAAGATGATGAAAAGTTTTTATTGTACGTTGTAGGTTATTAAGACACACAAATACACGTTTTAAAAGTTTTATTATTTACATATTACACAATGAAGATTTATTTATGTCAGTTGTTTTGGCAGGACAGGATCAAAGCATTATAAAAGTTAAAGCTGTTAACATTTTATTACAGCTAAAAATATAGTAAATAAATAACGTATTTTAAAATTACTTTATTGTTGATTTTTGTCTTCACTAATACCCTGCATAAAACAACTACCTGTGTTTTTCTTGTAATTTGAAAATAGCACATTCATGACTGTGCCATCTTTTATACGTTTGAGAATGCTATTCAAATTTCTCTTTTAAACACATTCTAAAAACTATAACTAGAACGTAGGCATGTGAAGATGTCATCTTTGTGTGATCATTTAGTAAATTGTCACAATGTTTTGCTATGAAGCTTTGAATCGTGGTACTTAAGTTATTTTTTCCATACTGTTCAATTTAAAATAATTGTGGTTTGATGTTTTTCCAGATAGTATATGCATACTCAATGTATTAATTGAAGTAGTATCAAATATTTGGTGTTACATATAAAATATGGATCCGCAAGAATGCAAATTAGGTTTTGAATATGAGATCTTTAATCTGGTAGGACTCTTAGCACTTCAAAATTTGCCACTAAATCATTGCTGCTCAGCGAAGAATAGGTAGAATATCGACCAGTGCCACCCACACCAGTTTAGGCAATGACATGACATGATATTAGTGTGGTATATACCAAGAGCAAAATTTGATAGCCCTTCCAGTTGATAAGAAAACTGGTTGCATAGCAGTGTCAGGGTGTTATGACAGGTCTAACTTGACATGCTGGAGGTATTTGAATAGGTCAAGCAATTTGTAGTATAGCCACTACAGATTCCATTGTTGGTTTTTACATGTTTTAATAACCAGCTTGAAGTTATTACTTCATATTGGGTTACGATGGAAACTGCTTCTACCTAGGTGAGGATGTTTCTTAACGAACTTATTTACCTACGATTTTATTTTCTTGATAATTTGTTGTCATTGCAGAGTAGGCCTCACCATGCAGTCATTGTAGATCTTTTGTTCATGTGGCCGAACTCTCAGTTCTGATCATTTTCTGAGCCGTAAATTTGATTCAGTAGATATCCCAATTCTTTAAAGGCAGTTGTAACATTAAAATATGTTTTTGTGTTGATCAATTTCACTTTCGGATCAAATAGGGCTAGATATAGCTCCATTCTGATTGAAATTGGCACTTCATGATAAAGTATCCTTGGTTTTAACAAGTTATAGGACTTACCACGTGACTGATCATTCTTGAACAACATATAAAGACAGTAAAGTTTAAATACTGTCCACCGAGCCAGTGAAATGCTTTGTTGTCTATAGCCTATTTTTACACAAAGTGGGAAACTACAGCAGTATCCCTGTGGGTAAAGTAAATGCTATCTACAACGAAACAGTGAGTCAACTAGAAAGAAGCTGTTTTAACGGTCTTCTTGACCATCTGTTTGTATAGAAAATATTGCTACAGTTATGATAAATTTTTAGTTTGCTCTTGCTGGATTTTTGTGATAATTTGCAATGATTTGCCATGTATTTTAGAGACAAGTTTACACCTCTCATTACTAAATTGGGTAGAATAATTGTAGTTGTAGAACCAGTGTTGATCAACATCTTGCAAGGCTTCCTCTTTAAGTAGCGTATTCCTCATTTCAGTTGCAACAGATGGAGTATTTGCTGAAATAGTGATAACATCAGAAGCTTTAAACATTAAAAATGAGATATACTTGGCAGTTTTAATAGACCAAGATACTAGTGAACATTGAGGAACTAGCATGGCCCAGTTTATATTTGAAGTATTCGTTGATATTGTGAAAGGTCTATAGAATGTGAAAGCAAAAAAAATTAAGCTATTTGAATTTTAAAAAATAATTAAGGGTGTGTGTGTTTTTTCTTACAGCAAAGCCACATCAGGCTACCTGCTGTGTCCACCTACGAGAATCGACCCCCTGACTTTAGCGTTGTAAATCCAAAGACTTACTGCTCTCACAGCGGGGGACAAATAATTAAGGAACCTGCTTGGACAATTTTAAGCAGTCTTTCAACAGAATACTGTAACAACTACTGGGCATTATTATCCATTTTATCAAATAAATTTGAAATGACACGCCGAAAAGAAATTTCTAAAAGTGAAGTTTGTGAGCAGAGTATGGAGGAATGTCTGGACTTAGAAGAATTTGTTGAAAATGTGGGAAGGCTTACGTAGTTATCTGTAGGGGGGGGGGGTCTTGATGAGGCTGAATTTACCACAAAATATGTTTTAACCTTTTCACGAGCTATCAAATCTGACGAAAAGTTAAAATTGGCTCACTTTCTGAATCTCACATAATGTGCAATTAATGTTGCACGTAAACAACTAAAAGTAGAATCCAGAAGTTGTGAGACTATCAGATCAAATAACTTTGAAGTATCAACTTCAACTTTGATAATAGGCTGCTTAATATGATTAAAAATGGGCACTTTAAAGGTACATCCATATAACCATCTTATTTTTATTAATCTATCCATTTACCTTTTAAATTGATTTAGACTGTGCCTATTGTACCTTCATGCTAATTTCCATCTCAATACTTTGGCTCCTCAATCCAGCGATGTTGTTCAATTAACGTATTAACTTTCGTGACTTGACGAAGTAGTAGTTTAGTTGAAGTAACCCAGGAAGGTACTGCAGTCCAAAGTTACCAAAACAGTAGTTGTAACAGGTGTATACTAGATGTGTTTTCGTATTCCATATGACACAGTTAAAGATGTTTGAGGTTGAAATTTCTGAGTGTTATGTCTGGTTTTATTTGCAAATTGAGTTTTTAGAAGGTTCCACCCCTTGTCATTTACGCTCTTCTTTCTCTGTATTTCCTGTAGCTTCCTCTATATGGTCTTTGATGATTTTTTTTCTCTCATAATTTTTGTAAATAATATGTGTGGTTCTTGTAATATCCGGGGCGCTCTCAATGTCTCATGTTAAAAAAAACAACAACCTTATTTCGATTTTCTGTATATTTTTTGTGAATTTGTTATCTTTTTTTACCTTTTTCTTTTCTCTTGGACTTTTTCACTACCTTTCCACTGTTTCATCATTTCCAGAAAATATTTTGTACCATTTTGACCATGTGTCTTCATCTTGGTGTTTAATAAAGTTTATTTGGAATTTTCGGTGAAAATCAATGTAAAGTTCAATCTACTTAATGATAATGATAGTTTTTTTATTATTTCTTTTCAAATACAAGTTCGATACTTACATGGTTTAATAGAATAACAATAGGCCTAACTTTATAAATTAACTACAGTTCCTCCGATGCTTTTCGTAATGACACTTCGTTAAAAAATACATTTTCAGTATTCGTGAAATTGAAACAACAGACCGATTAACAAATGATTAAAATTAAGTTTTTCTTTCCCTTTCATTAAAATAAACACAGTGTATAAATTTATGAGGAGTTTATCAAAAGGTGTATCTAAAGTTTGTGTACGTATGAAGCACAAGCATATCTGTTTGTAAAATATTTGTTAGTTTATTTTAGCGCAAGACTACACAATAGGCAATCTGCGCTTTGTCCACCGCAGTTTTTTAAAACTACAAAACAACGTGATTATTTTGAAGCTAAGTTAAATCCTAACAAAAGTGCATTACATTGAATATTAAAAGTAGAAAAAAATATAATTTGGACCAGTTAGTACGTCTTGTTGAGTTGCGTACTTCGGCTTACTTGTTTGATTTTATGAATTTATGAAATAAAAGTGGTATCTATTTTTCAAATGACATTTTTTATCATAGAAAAGGTGGAATGACGAATGAGCAGTAAATGTTTGATTGGGTGTTTAAACAACTGGAAAAGAAATTATGAAAATAAATTACAGAAAGAACTTGTCAATCTGGGGAATCTATATATATTGGAACCCCATATTTAAACAATTTATTTGTCGTGTACAAGAAATCTCAGTATTCTTCATAAAAATTTGTGACGAATATGTTTTTAAAACAATCTGTCATATAACTGGATATTTCCTGTTTGACGGACGAAAGTTTTTTATCTATATGTAACACTTACATATTAAACTTAACAAAATCTGTACTAAGGTTTTAGGGTAAATGAAACGAAAACGTCTAATAATTTGCAATTGTAATCTAAACTTAAATAATAAAGATGGATGCAGATGCTGTTTCTTAAGGTTCATTGTTCCTACCAATTATTACAGACTAATAAAACATAATAATAAAAAAATGTTTTCGGCTTTGACTTTGTTTAAACTAAACCCATCTTTATAGCTAAAAAACAAAAAAACGAGTAGAACCATTATGCTCATTATGAAACCTCAGTCCATTTCTTTAATTAAGTTGTAGTTTTTAGAAGAAGATAAACTCGTGACTTGTCAGGATTAATAATGTTTACAAGTCTTGCAGACGATGAAGACTGACTAACACAGGATCAAAGAAATAAATTGTCTTTGTGATTTGTCGACTGTCATTATTTATGACTGTTAAAGGTTTAGTACACTAAAATACTTCTGAACTTATTGATGCATTTTTGTTTTATGTTCAAAGTTTCTCTGCGGCATTTAAACATCATTATGTAATAAAGTTAAGGCACGCTTATTGTGAGGCGCTGATTTAATTAAATGTGTGTATATATATAACAAGATGATGCACCCGTCCTCTGTTCAGGTTGTGAACTTTAAAATAGTGTGGGGGTGGATCTTGTGATAAATATCACAAAAAACCTAACTTTTACACAATGTACTTGGAAGTTCTCGTTAAAATCTTCATTATTATCTCACCAAAAGTTTATCGCCTTTCAACATCCAGCTTTTTAATGTCCTTCCACAGTGTTTCACGCGATTAGTTAATTGACGGTCGTAGGCTGCAGGAATGTTTTATGTGTCAAAGTCGGAAGAAGGTATTGCTCGAGAATCGACTCTTTATATCTGCCTTATTTTTTATTTTTGAAGTAGAAACTTCAGTTGAGTTTATGTGTTATTGCAAAAGTGGCGGCTATTTTTTTTCATTGCATTTCTCCATGAAGACGGCTAGTGCACTCTCCGAAATACCGCAGACGTTTGTGTGCTGTTTTCTTTCACTACACAACACTGTATATGCTGTGTAAAAGAAAATTTTATACCATTTATGTATAAGGGCGTGGCGCCCTCTATAAATGTAGTTAAAGTTCGTCAAAAATAATAACTACTCATTAACATGAATAAGAGGGTAGAAAGGGTTGTTAGCTTTCATTAATATGTCTCTTATTCCAAACTATCATTCCACAAAGTTTGGTTAAAATTAGCTTAGTGACCTGGGAGTAGTTAGATTACGAACAAACAGACAGACACATTTTGATGCTATATATATATCTTATAAATATTCATAATCATACTCAAACCGTTAAAACAAAGAAAATTTAATTATTATCTACCCTGAATAAAAGTGTGGGCTGCTCTAGTGCAACGTTTTTAGTTGAAGTATTATTCCTTAGGATTGGTGAGGCTGTTCATTGTAGCGGAATAAGTTAAGCTAATGTGAACATGCACAGTTGAATGAAAAATTGATTTTAGATTTTTTATGGCACTCTTTCTGTGTGTAGTGAGTTATATTCCATCTTAATTTTTTATTAGATGTGTGTTACTGTCACATTATTAATTTATTACGTGATACTTAACATATTTAACTATGGTCTACATGTTATACAGCTGAATTACCTAATATTTATGATTCTTGAATAAGATAATCTACCATATTAAAATAAAAAGTTACGAAAATAAATGATGTAATGAGTGCTTACTTTAACAAAGTATCGTGGGTTATTTCACAATAAACTATATTTCGAAGTTTTCTTCCGCAAGAACCTACGTTTAGATATTGAAAGCCTTTTCTGTCTGTAGAGCAGATGAGATCCCGACATAGAAATTATTAACATAAGAGTTCTGTTTCATAATTTTTGACAAAATAGCGTGATATCTGTGGTGCGATACTAAACTGGCGTTTCTATAATCGTGCCAGAGAAATGGCAGTCAGAAAATAAATAGCTATAACTTACTTTGATACAAGACTATATTTGTGTCAGAAATTTTGCAAGACCTTCTTTCAGGGGTTCTCTATGCACAGCGGTCCGTAATTCTGAATTGATAGGGCAGAGATAGTGCATTAATTAACAGAACTCACTATTATCTCGTGAATTATTCGTAATTGAGTGCTACTTCTTTAATGCATCTATCCGCGGACAGTGTGATCAAGTAGTTAGTGCTTTGGATTTGTAGTCAAGAGATTACGTGTTCGAAGCGTGCTCTTACTTATGTACTAAATTAAGCAAGGGACCTTACTCCATATTTACTTATGCCTATCCATGTGTAAACTGGACATCAGTCAACAGTAACTCTGGTCTGACATTACTTCCAGGAAAAATGTGTCACCATTGTAATTCGCATAAACCAGAGTTAAGTACCAGTCGAATGAGCACTTCAGAGTTATAGTACATTCACGACCACATTGCACAGAGCGCATTTTTACCACAGTGGAACGCTAACCATGAACCCTCGGATTCGCAGTCTGTGCACACTAATAACTAAACCATGCCCATTACCATGTATAATAATCTTTGTGTGCAAAATTTTCATAATTACCACTGATTTTCCTTCATCTATATCTCCCTCTCTATTGAATTATCTTGTAGATTAACATTAAAACGTTACTGAAAATCAAAGAATAAAATTGCATACTGACGAAATGGACGTAGCATAAAAAACATTTAAAAACTTGTTTTACTAAAGTGCTACGAGATGGCGCTTTAGACATGTTTTAAGTAATTTTTCACTATTTCAGAATCTTTGCGTAAAGCTACACAAAGATCTATCCACGCATTTTTGAACTGATAAACCAGATGAAAGCGGTTACTTAACAGTATCCAACGCCATCTGTTGTGTTAATTAAATATTATTATCCCTCCTCTAGCACAGACAACCTGTTCTTTTGCTTTGTGCTTAAGAACAAACAAATAAAAAACGCGTTTAATTGCTAATACCTAAAGATATATCAAGTATGTTTCTGCATTACGAACTTAATATTTTTATACCATATCACATTATTATATTAGTATTTTTACGTAAACTGTTCATGAAGTCAACCTACTTAAAACATATCTTGAAAGTTGTTGCATATCGTGAAATCAACGTATGGAATGTATTTCGATGCATATTTCATAACGTGCTGGAGTTCTGGCATGGCATGGTAATTAGCTGCAAGTCACTGATTCGAAACCCGTTTCCGAATATGTTCACCCTTTCAGACATGAAGGGGCTTATAATGCGATGGGCAATCCCATTATTCGTTTAGAATAGCCTAATATTTGGGAGTGAATGATGTTAATTAGTTGCCTTCCCTCTGGTTTGTCACATCTATATTGGAAACAACTAGCGCAGGTAGTCCTCGATTAACTTTGAGAAAAATTGAATATAATAAACAAAATATACATAATGATTTGTTGAAACAAATATTTATTTTTTAACTTAGGTAAATGTTGTTGTTGTTTTGAATTAAGCACAAAGCTACACAATGGGCTATCTGTGCTCTGCCCACCACGGGTATCGAAACCCGGATTTTAGCGTGTAAGTCCGTAGACATACTGCTGAGCCACTGGGGGGCACTTAGGTAAATATAAAGATATTTTAAAACAATATATCTGTAACTGTATAGAGATAGGGACATTTTCGTACGTAATAATTGTAGCTGCTCAGAAAAAAGCTTAGAAAACAACACTTTTTAAAGTAAAAACATCTAAAGTCTATTTATTGCAAGACTTGTCAAAATTATAGACAAACAAAATTGGTTGAAAGTTAAATAAAAACGTACTTAGTTGTCTTAAGCGCTCTCAAAAGTGATAAATTCAGTAAATTGTGCTTGTTTAAAATTAAGCACAAAGCTACATAATGGGCTATCTGTGTTATGCCTGCCACTGGTATCGAAACTCGGTTTTAGTGGTCTAAGTCTGCAGACATATCGCTACGCTACTGGGGGACACAAATCTGGTAAAGTAAATTATTAAAAGAAAGAGAGGTTTGATATTTCAGTGTTTTCTTATGTATCTCCCTCTCTCTCTCTATATATATATATATATATTCTTTCGGCAAAGCAGGTCTTCAAAATCTCGATTCCTGTGTCTATCCGGTGACTGGTTCGGTTAAGAAAACGCGTGATTTGTTATTCTTAGACGAGTCTCTTAAGTAACATTTAAAAGCCATATATAATGACAACCTCACATATTACATTTACGCTGTGATGCATAAAAACTGAGTGTGTTTAATGTTTTCACTGTTTCTTCTCGGGACGTATACAAAAGGACTGAAAACTTAAACGACTTATAATTTTAGTAGGAGGAAAAATATTTACATTTGAGTTTAATCTGTTTCACATAACGTTGTTTTTCGATCTACTGACCTCTTGTCGTTCAACAGAAATGTTAAGTTTATCATCCATAAAATACTACATAGAAAAGACAGTTACGCTAAACTCACAAGGTACTTTATTGTTTACAACAAAATGAAGCGGATTTTCTGGGTCATTGTACGGTAAATATGTAGGTGTTTCTATAAATGTTATGTTTCAATATGCGAGTTTAAGTCGGTAGATCACTCGCTTAGTAATACAGCACCTAATGGATAAAACCAAGAGACTGCGCTAAACCTACTCTTACTTCTTTTTCTTTTTTTTAAATAAAAGATGGCTGTATCACCACCCTTTTTTAATAACTTATCTGCGTACGTACTATTCTATATAGTAAAGAAGGGTCAGGATGTGCACATGTATGAGTTGTGTTAATTACATACCTGTTATGTATGAAGGAAAGTGGCATGCCTGAGGAAGCTTTCAAAAACGCTTTCCCGCCGCCCTGGTGTGTGTGATTGACCTTGGCTGCTGCTCAGACAATAAAAACACCAAGTGACAGTGTTATTACTGTTCAAAGGTGCAGATAATGTATGTAATGTTACGTGATTTTGTTAAAATACCACCTTGGTTTCTTCAACATGATTTTCATATTTGTTACACATAATACCAAAATGAAAGGGTGACAGAAGAGCATGATAAATTGCATATTATGTAAAGTTGAGTGTAGAAAAATAATAATTTTAACACTAAGAGGGTCGTTGTTTCGTTACATAGTTGTGTGTGTGGTGCAATTTAAATTTGAAGTTCGAACTTTTTTGTTTTTTACGGAAATATCAAACCTTTAGCATAAGAATAAAGTATAATAGCAAATACATTTATTGTTTAATATAAACAATATTAAAACACAAGAGTTTGTGTTTTATAACATTTGGAAAAAATGTATAAAAAGTTCCCAAAGTTACACCTGGAAAAAATGTCAGAACACTGACATTTTTATAAGGGAAATAACTCAAAAATCATTCCTTGTGACTCATAAATTTATTAACCACAAAGATACATAAAGGGATCTTTGCGCTCTACCCACTACGGATATCAAAACCCGATTTCTAGCAGTGTGAGTCCACAGACATCCACTGTGCTTTGGGGGAGCAACTCAAAAATGTAGCACACATCATTATAGTGTGGCAGTGCTTTGTTTTCAGATCAGGATATTTTTCAATCCCTTCAATCTGTGGGTCATTTAGATTCCTAAAAACGTAAAAACAATTCTAAACATATTTGAAATATAATCAAAATTTAGGTGATTGAAAGCACTTTCAATCCTGATGACATCTGAAAAGATGTAAAAAACAAGATAAAAAAGAGAGTTTTCAATGCATGATTATACCAGTGTGTTAAGTTTTTATAAACACGTCGCAGCCTCGAAAGGCATTAACCTTAAAGAACCAGCTCCTTTCCAGACCTTATATCTCGTCAAACGGTACCACATAACCTCACTTGTCTGAGGCACCATGCTTACTGTTCCGAAAAACGCCCACAGTTCGTTTTTATCTCCAGACAGATAAGTTATAAACACCAAGATCATATATATATAAAGAGCTTTAGTAAGAAAAATATTGGATGACGCATCTTTCCACAGCTTTATTTGTGCAACAACAATACGTATGAAAATGTTGCCAAACTTGTAATAAAAAATCTGCTCATTTAAATGCCTATGAACTAGTTTTGACCAGGCCATAAAACGTATTATTTCTGTTTATAATGCCAGGCCATACATTTCTTTTCCTAATTAATATCAACCACAAAATGTCTGGCCTTGGTTGCTACCATGCCATGAAAGCTGCTACATGTTCAAAATGTACCTTATAAATATGTTTCTAGATGTAAACTGGTCGGTTCTAAATCTCAGTTTCTTATTTACCATACACGTTACAAGCTCACTTCTTTGTTCTTTTACTTACATTTTATTCGATGTTCCGAATATGATTTATTTTTCATACATTTTCCTTAATTTATTAGAATCTGTGTTGAATATTTGTTTTTATTCAAATATATATTTACTTGGATATCTGGTTCATTATGTCAACAGAACACTGGGGAAACGCGCTAAAGAACTGCGTTAGCTGGTCTGCTGGGTACTATACAACTAAACTTGTTGTTATTAAGACTTTTCGCTAGTTTGTCGAATGCATCAAAAAAGAATAATTTATTTTTACGACGTATAATGCTTTTAACGTTTTCTGCGATTTGTCTGAGATAACGCGTGTTCCTTCCATGTTCTAAAAATATTTGCCCAACTTAATACGGGCAAACTATTTCTCGCATAATTTTTAATTATTTATTCGCGTAAATTCGCATGTTATGATGCATTACAATCAGTGATCGCTAGATGGCACTAGAAATGCCTTTGTTGATTTCTATCGTATTTATTATGAATTATGTATCGTAAACACATGAGAAAAATGTTCATATTCTTTACGGAAGTCATAGGCGTACGAAGCGGAGGACAGCCCCTCTAGCTTTCAATACGTACGGCCATTTGGGAAAATTTTCAGTTTTCATTCGGGCAAAACTAGAAGCAAAAATGTAGTGATTTAATAAGTAATATATATTGCGTATAAATTCAGGTATGTAACATTTACTTATCGAGTATATTTTGCGTGGGAATATAATAATATCATAAAAGCATTTTTGTTTCATTAGTATATAAATTCCCTCAGTGACACAGCGGCATGCCTGTGGACTTAAACCGCTAAAATGGGGTTTCGATATCTGTGGTGTGCAAAAGACAGCCCTTAGTGTAGTTTTTCGCTTAACAAACAAACAAACAGCATGTAGGCTATGAAAAAAATCTGACACGGAAGGGGCTAAATTAACCTACTTTATAGACAGCGGTACATAGTTGAATTTAGGGAGAACTTTATTTGTAATGTTGTGACAATTAAGTTTTCATAGAAACGACAACTTTTCATGATAGTTATATACAACTCTTTCTTCCACATTCAAAGGGGCAGTTTACTAATGAGTTGAATTTGGGAGTCACGTGGCCCCCGATTTTATCGCCTATGACTGGTTGAGAAAATTCATTTTGATACTTAGATTCTGTGTGTATATATATATAATAACAGCGCCAGGTTTCAAAGATTAAGGGTGTGACTAACTTTTTCAAGTTTTCAGTGCGCATGCCTGTGGTATTTAGTATAATATATAAAGGCACAAATCATGTGCTTGGATGCCCTACTCATTCTTTCACTAGTAGACTTCAGTCCTGAAACGAAGTAACTTACTTGTTTGTTACAGCATTCCTCGCCACCAGATATGAAGATTTATAACGCTAAAAATTGGGTTTTGATACCCGCGGTGTGCACAGCAACCCTAGTCCATTGAGTAGCCTTGTGCTTCGTAATAAATATCACAGCATTTCTTGAATGTAGGAATGCAAAGTGCACTACTCATCCTGCCACATTTGGTGAATTATAGCTTTTTAAGGCCCCAATGTCAGAAAATAAAGCAGTAAAAAACGAGCAGATTTTCAGCATTGATAAAGTATAGAAGGTTATTTGTTTGTCCTCTAAATGGTATAGCTGAGAATATTTATGGATGGCAGAGGTTCAAGAGGAATGTTTTGGTGAAGGTCGAAACATTGACCTAATTTTTCTCTCTTCCTTGGGAGTTTTATATTGCTATAGCTTGTTCAAAAGATGAGGTTATACATTCAGAAACGTCTATTTATTTATAAAGCCAAGATACTCTAGAACTTTTAGCTTTTGTTGTTTTATTATTTGTTTTCACAAAGCTGCACACTCGCAGATCTCTTTAGTGTTTTTTTTCTCTTTTTTTGAATTTCGTGCAAAGGGTTATCTGCGCTAGCCGTCCCTAATTTTGCAGTATAAGACTAAAGGGAAGGCAGCTAGTCATCACCGCCAACGCTTAGGCTACTCTTTTACCAACAGATAGTGGGATTGACCGTAACTTTATAACGCCCCCATGACTGAAAAGGCAAGCATGTTTGGTGCGACGGGGATTCGAACCCGCGACCCTCAGATTACGAGTCGAACGCTTTAACCCACCTGGCCATGCCGGGCTCTCTTTGATGTCATCAACACGGAAATCGAGCTCCTAATTCTGTCATTATTTGTGTACCGCTGAGGTAGGAAGAGAACTTTTTGTGTACTAGCTATTGGTTTTCAGCTATAAAATAACAACCCGAAGTATTTTTTCACAGTTACAATTTGTAGAACCCTGAAATATATACTTATCAAGTTGTTTGTGAAATCTAATGTAAAGTTGCTAATTTTGAAATGGTTGAGACGAGAAGGGAAAGCAGTTAGTTAACATCATCAGTCGCAACTCATGGCTGCTCCAATCAAACTGTGGCACTTGACAGTCACATTTATAACGCAAAATGCCACAAACTACGGAACACTTTTTTTTCCAAGTAGTAACAAACAGGATGCATTTCATAGAACCTCGGAATCACAGTCCAGTACACTAATCACTGGGTTACGACAGAATATTTTCTGTTGAATGTACCTATACAGCGTAATTCCGTTGAAGTCTGACTTTATTGTTATATTTAACTTTCAAATAACAATTGGCTCGACATAGCCAGGTGGTTAAGGCACTCGGCTCGTAATCCGAGGATCAGGGGTTTTTATCCCCGTCACACCAAACATGCTTGCTCTTTCAGTCGTAGGGGCGCTATAATGTAACGGTTAATCCCACTATTCATTGGTAAAAGAGTAGCCCAAGAGTTGGCATTGAGTGATGATGACTAGCTGCCTCCCCTCTAGTCGTACACTGCTAAAATAGGGACGGCTAGCACAGATAGCCCTCGAGTAGCTTTGTGCGAAATTCAAAACAAACAAACAAACCATGTGATTTTGATAGCACTCCGATTATAAAATGTTACCAAGATAATTTTCAGGACTAGACTAATTTAACACAGAGTTCAAAGAAGAAGAAAATAAAAAGTGGTCGCTGTTACATATTGGACGCGCAAAAGGTATGGAGTTTTGTTGAGGTGAGGGAAGTGTGGGAGCGTATTACCCTCACGATAAAATTAAAGTCTCAACCCAAAATCCTGCAGTCTAGTGAATTATAAGGGTGTTTTGTGATGTATTTTATGCTATTTGTATTTTTTGTAAAATTCTCTTTTTTTCGTAATTAAAGAGCCATGCAATCATGTATTTCTACACGTTGGCGTCGAAAACTGGTCATTGCCTGTCCATTCCTTAAAGCAAGAGGAATAACTTAATGAAATGTTTGATAATATATGCTTGAAAATTGCTACTAGTGACACAGCGATAAAGCTGCTACTTATTGCGCTAGAAACCGTTTCAGTAACCGTCGTGAGCACAGTGCAGGTAGACTATTGTGTAGCTTTGTACTTAACCACAAAGAAGCCAGTTTGGAAATTGTTGAAACCCTACTTATTTTCCGTCTTTGTATTGTCTAATGACATGTTGTCTTTGCATGGACGTGAAATATATTTCCACAATCTGAATAAAAATTCTAACAGTTGGCTAAAATCGACAGTTAGAGTCAAA
Source organism: Carcinoscorpius rotundicauda (assembly GCA_011833715.1). NCBI lineage: Eukaryota > Metazoa > Arthropoda > Merostomata > Xiphosura > Limulidae > Carcinoscorpius > Carcinoscorpius rotundicauda. The sequence goes on from CM022395.1 coordinate 60,455,518, forward strand.
GTTTCTTTATTTCGTTCGAAACAAATATTATTAAAACTTATATTAAAAGGAAATTTAAAATCTTAACATTTCGTTTATATATTTTGTTTTGGAGAATATTAGTGTGGATACATCTTACACGTTTTTTAAAAGTTGATAATATAATGTACTTTTTGTGACTCAAGGTGCGGGTGATCGTGCAATGGACATCAGAGAATTTAATTAAGGTGTTTACTGGGGTAACAGGTATCGTATTTGACTCACTCAGAAAATTTTCACAATTTTTCATTTGCCCTCCCCCCTCCACCACACACCGCCAATACTTCACTTTAATAGTATTTTCGGCTAATTTGTTAAACATTTTTAGATTACAAAAGATATGATAATACATCAGATAAAAAACAAACTTTTATTAAATATTAGTTCAGAAAATATTCCGATAAAAATTAACAGGTTATGTATACACAAACGAACAGTGCCAAGAACAATGTACATTTAATCAGTATATTGTAGAGTTCGATTTCATTTAAATAGTGATGTCCTTGAGAATGTCCGTCGCTGAGAAGGCGGTTAGTCTTTGGATTTACAACGCTGAAATCAGGGGTTCGATTCCTCTTAGTAGATACAACAGATAACCCAATGGGGCTTTGCTATAATAAAACATAGACACACACCCTTGGAAATAAGCTCTTATTTTCTGATACACCATGAAATAAAAAATTGATAAATCTACAATAAGAAATTTATTACGTTTTAGTTTTTATTCATTCTTTGCACAATTTTTGTTTGATTCAACGTATGTTTTTCTTCGTAAAAATCTGGCTCCGTTTCTCTCGAAAAATCCATGTATTAAATTGTAAACATTTATATTTCTATTCAGAAAGGATCTATTTCGCGGAAAATCTATTTTGTTTTCCTTCTTGTTTATGTTGCTTAATTTTATATGGTATTTAAATAATATTACTACGTAAATAAACCGGTGGCGTGGTTGGTATGAAAAAGTGGTGCGTTTATAAACACACATTCTGAAAAGGTTTGTGAATTCAACCACTTCAACTATATTGGGTTTTTCGCCATTTTCACCACATTAGAAAGCGTGCAAAAGTTGGAACATTACTACAAAGATGGAGAAAAAATACATAGTGTCATTACTTTAAAAATTAAGATGTATATATATGTGTGTGTGTGTGTGTATCAGTTGGCATTGCAGATCAAGTTACTAATAGTAAAGATAAGGAGATTTCTGTATGGTAATACATGAAAAGGGGGTTTAGCGCTTGTTAGCTCTATCTACTTGTCTACAGAACACTATACTTCTTCTCAGTCAAGTAACTTACATTTTTTTTTAATTGGAAGATAAGATTTTTAATTTGAGTAGCTAATTTTCAACAACTTTATTAGTATTTCATATTTACCTTTGAATTCAACTATTATTATTCAGAATTGGAAATCTATAGAAAGGTTTAGTTTTTTTAGTTTCGTGCAAAAGCTATACGAAGCTATCTGGGCTAGCCGTCCCTAATTTAGTTGTTAAAGACAGGGGGAAGGCAACTAATCATCACCATCCACCGCCAACTGTTGGGGTATTCTCTTACTAATAACTAGTGAAATTGATCGTTACTTTATAATGCCCCTGTGACTGAAAGAGCGAGCATGTTTTATGAAACAGGGATTCGAACCAGCAGCTTTCAGATTGTGAGTCAAGCGTACTAACCACCTGACTTTGCCGGACCAAACAAGCTAAGGACTTGTTCTTTCGGTGGAAACTGAGAGGACTTTAAACAGGATATTGCAGAATCTTGACAGAGGTTAATGATAGTCGTCACTTTAATATTCGAATCTTGACGCGTTCTGTAACGCATTAAATCTAATATACTTACAAAAGCTTTTCCATTTTGACATACCAACTGATAAAAGAACTTTTTAAATTGTTTGGGATAATAATAGTTGATTACATGTTTCAATGTAAAATAACTGCTACGTTTCTTCCTTTTATCAGGAAGCAGCCACTATAAATACATAAATATATAAATCCATGTGGAATATATGAAAACCAACAAGGTAAAATAATATAAACAATAATGTAAAAATAACTTGTTTTTTTTTGTTACTTGTTACGACAGTTACAAGCAAAGCTACTGTTAGGTGCACCTAGACTTGTGGTGTAAATATTCTGAAATGTTCGGAGCAACCAAATCATAACATGAAGATTATGAGGATGCACATTATAGTGTATGGTAGAAACTGTAGGGAAATTTTGAAGTAATCTTTTTATGGATAGCTCATTAGTAAACAGGGTGTAACTAACTGTTGAGAGAACTTTGTGTGGTAAAGAAGTATGTCTCATTCAAACATGAAGCAAATATTTTTTAAATATTTATTTTGTGTTTTGCATTCCTTTCTTTATGTTAGTTTTATTAACAGAATTTTTAGTTATTACGTTATTTTTAATATTATTAAGATTATTTTGCATTTCTAACTTACCATGTAAATTTAGGAATAACCCAAATATCTTAGGCTGGCCTAACCTCGTGAAATATTCTGACTATGGCTGAAAGAGTTTTACTGAAAATACTGCTAACAGCTAGGATTTGTTTTTCTTGTTGGATTTCGTGCATAGTTACACATAAACTATCTGCGTTAGCAGTTCTAAATTTTCAGAGGTAAGTCATTTAATCAACACCGCCTCCGCCAACTCTCGGGCTACCTATATCAAACCGAATTACGGAACTTTATTGTTATTATTATTATAACGCATCCACAGCCCCAAAGTGCGAGGCGCGATTATTTTTTCACGATAACGAGACGCGAACGACGGAAACAGCGAGGATACTTAACCGATATAAGCAATGCATTTCAATGAGTATAAGTCGGAATAACATATTAAATTAATTGTGTTAATTATTGGGTTAATTTTTAGTTCAGATCTATGTAGGTGGTTTATTTTGATTAAACGTTAATGATAATATACCAAGGATAGCTCATTATTGTTCAGGGTATAATTGATAAAGAACTGTGTGAACTTATCAGGATATTACTGTTTATAAAGTAAAGTAACCTTGTGTTCATCATGTCACTCACATTCATAACATAAGCTGTTGTAAGTGTTGAAAGTGAATGATAAACGGATTGAAAGTTAACAGGAGTCTGTGATATTTGTTTCATTTACGCAATTATCACGAACTTGGAATCTGTTAATTAGTAGTATATGGAAAATGCCAAAAAGTATCGTGTTTAAATTAATTTGTTAATTTTTTTAAAGGACAGCAACGTTTATATAGTAAGTTACATAGTAATTATATAAGACAAATACAAAGCGAAATGCATATTAGATGTTTTGTTTTTTATTTTATAATTATAGTTACATAGTACTTATTGTCGTTTGCGACTGCTATAACTTCATATTAAACTACAAAAAACAAATCATGTTTTTACATGTCGCCAATGGTGAAAGACAATGTATTTTTAAAAAGTCATAATTCTGAAGTAACTTAGCTCAAATTTTGACGAAGTAAAAGTATTTAGCGTTATGTGAGAGTGGTTTATGACAAATATATTTGAAGACACACAAACTCATTCTCCAGTGGTACAGTGATATGTCTTTAGACTTGTACTGCTAGAAACCAGGTTTCATTACCCGTGGTGACCAGAGCACAGATAGCCCTTTGTGTGGCTTTTGTGCTTAATAACAAACAATAACAAAACAATAGCGTCTACACAAGCTTAGAAAGATACTATTTTTTTTTAAGTTTGGTTCTTTAAAAAAAATTAAATGTTATTTATATTTCAATTTTATATCATGTTACTCTTCTAAAAGAAAGAAAAAATGAATCAAGAGAGTCAAGGTATTCTTGGTCTCTATTCATTTTAGGAAAGTATATTTACTAACGTTGAAGTACCTGTATCATTTAGACGAGTTAGTATACTTGTATGCTGAGTAGAAGCCTGGCTTGCTGGTTTAGTAGTGGGTTCACCAGCGGCAAACAGACAGGCTGCGCGTGCGTGCGTGCCGTGCCAGACGACAAACCCCGGAGCTGTGGAGTAAAGGGTGTCAGACGACGGGTGTTTATGCACCGACAGCTGTGCGTTTGTTTGTTCAGAAAGAGTGAGAAAAAGGACCCACGCACATTTATAGGCATATCTGTCTCCTGCTTAAGGAGTAAAAATAATAAAAAAATATCAACCACAGTGAAGTACGTGGGAAACCAGCATAGTTCGGATGAAGGGCCTTGTCTTAACGGTAGATAGCTAAGGCGAGTAAGGTACGGTTCGTAGGACCAAGAGCGGGAACAAGGCAGAGAATGCATCATAGCGGTGACCATAATAGAGGTAGGTGTACATACTTGAAGCCATCTCACGTTCCTGGCGGTGGCTCACATTCAACGTCTGGTAACCCGTTCACTTCAGATACGCTTCTCGTGTATATTGTGTTCAAGACCTGCTGACGTTCATCGTTACCCTAGCAACCATCTGATCTGCTAAAGGGCAGTGTATATTTGTTTCCAACTTTGTGTGATATAACTGTGTGAACATTCACATAGTGTATTAGGATTGTAAAATAATATCAAAACACGTATTTTTGTTTTTAATTATTTTAATTCATTCAAAAAAAAAATTACATGCTATATATTTTAATACATTAGAAGGCTTCTTTTGTCATAAAGGGCGTTTTTTTATTCATTCATTATAGGTTATTTACTTGAACATTTATCAGTTATTTTTGTCCTTATATCTGTAAAATATAAGCACAATGTAACATTTCATGAAAGATCTAAATGAATATTTAAAGTTGCACATGGTGAAATCAACACACTGCCATATGGAAATTATATGAATTTTGTTTTGTTCGAAAATTATTACCAAGTATTATCCTTGGGTCTTTCATGTAATGGATGCCAAAAATAACAGCAAAGCTAGATCTTTAGAAACTAAAATGTAAAATTCTGTTATATTATAGTATTGTTTCTAAAAGTATGCTGCTTTCTATTGTACAATTTAAATACACCTTGCTTTACTTCAAGTTGATTGGTGATTGTGTTATTATTATATTGTAGTTCATGAATAAGGCTTAGTGGAGATTTGTACAGTGTGGTGCAAGTTATAACTTTTGAAAATTAGATACAATATATATTGATTTAGTTTAGGGGAGAAAGAGATTTTGTAATTAGCAATTTTGAATAATAACCAGATCTTGTAAACTGATACTCTAACAGTAAGCAATTTTTAAATGTTTTTTTAATATTTTAGGAATTCAAAATACTTTCCTTCTGCCTTATTTAATATTTTATACTGTGTACCTTACCCTAGTGTGTCGTAATTAATAGAATGTCGTTGAAAATAATGTTCAAGACTAAATATTGAATACTCCATTCACTTTTTACTTTTGTATTTAACACCAGAATATGCTAAGTTGAAATGTAGCTTTATATTTTTTGAATCATTATGTAGATCAATTTTTAAATATTATGTATTTTAATTTTTAGAAGAAAACGATATATAAACATTACTTAAAGTTTCACTGAAAATATAATGAAAAATTGAAATATATGAGTTATAGCATTTGATTAATCTTTTCTATAACTTATGCACAATCAGTTATTCTTGGTAGTAAAAGGAAAACAACCAGGCCCCAGTGACACAGCAGATTTGTAACCCTAGAAATTAGGTTTTGCTACCTGTGGTGGGCAGAGAACAGATAGCCCTTTGTGTAGCTTTGTGCTTAACTACTAAGAACAAAGAAAAGAACCAGAGTTTGACTTTATGCAGATAATGTGGTACTAATAGAGTGGTTATAGAAACTTACTCATCCTGACATTTGTTGTTGATGGTAGCAGAGTCTTTAAATATTAAATGTACAGTGATGTAAGAAGGGATCTTTCCTTGTATTTATAATTCAGGAAAGTTTCTAAATCTAAGTAAGGCCATATACGTTTTATTTTCATAAGAAAACATTTGATATGCAATGAACATTTTTATATTCCTTAAGAAGAAAAAAAAACAGTGGTTTACCAATTAGGTGGTCAACTCTTGCATATTTAATTCTAGTGGAAAGTGAAATTTTATTTTAAGACTATCAATGCTACCAGTTTTGCTTTTTCCTGTGGGAAAGGTGTATTCACTGACATATTAGAAAGTTTTTGAGAGGGACTTTCAAAATGATTTCTAGTTTTAAAAATTTGGATTTTGGCATGAAAAGTTATATGTTTTATAAAATAAATAAGGATTCAATTTCATATGATTATTTTCCAAAATGGCTAGTTTTAATGACTTTTTAGAAGAAGTATATTTGAATTTTAATCTGATAAGGTTGGACTTTTGAATTAATCTACTTGAAGGTGTGATTTTATTAAAAAATTTGAATCAGAACACCCAGACATAGGCTAAAAATGAAAGTGTTTAATTTAAAGGAGTTGCTAATATATTCCTGGAAATATATCATTGTTTGTATGTTAAATCACAATGTTTATTACGCATGAAAATAATTTAATTTTGTATTGAGCTCAAGAATTAGCCTATTGTAATACCTTACAGAGAACTTGTTGGTGTGATATCTTGTAAGGATATTTTGATTAAATGTCTGAAGAATACGAGTTTATTACTTAGTTTTTGAGTCATGTATGTTTACAGTCAGTAGTAAATCAGTTTAGCTGTTAGTTACCTTATTTGTTAAACTACATATAGAAATCTTCCATAAAATGTTTCATCGTCTTTTATATTTGAAAAAAATATATTTTAAGTTACTGACTTTGCATTGAAATTCTGTAGGAAGTTTGAAAGTGTGTCAAAATCCATTTACTTCTGTATATGTCACAGGTGTGGGTAAGGGTGTGTGTATAAAAACCATACATGGACAGAACAAAAGGGCATTCCCACAAAAGAAAAACTTACAATATAAGAATGTTTGGTGAAATATGCAATAGTGGTGTTTGTGTGTGTGTGTGTAAATGTTGAAAGCTCCACCAAATTCTAAATATTCTTGATTGCAATAAGTTGATAGTGATTTTGCAACTTGAACGGTTGTTTCTTTTTATGGTACTAGATGTACAGGAAACACTTAAAACTCTTGCACTTCTAATTATCCCCTCTACACCTAGCATTCTAAATATTCTTGATTGCAATAAGTTGATAGTGATTTTGCAGATTGAACGGTTGTTTCTTTTTATGGTACTAGATGTAAAATTAAAAATATGAGTAAAAAGATAGGCTATTTGTAAACTGTTAGTACCTTTAATATTTTATATATATCATTATTTTTTATGTTAAGTTTGTAATATCTTTCTAATGAAATATAAGTATAAATTAGCATTAGTTTAGTTAAAATTCAGTTAATTATATTACTGCATATGACAACATTTTATAAGAAGCATATTTCAGTAATGCTTCTAAACTACTGTATTTTATTCTTACAACTTTTGCAATTACTTTAATTCAACTTTTTGTTCCCTGATGATGTGGTTTTTAGGCTTAGAGGAGGTACAGGAAGAAGGAAGAGAGGAGGAGGAGGAGGAGGAGGAGGAAGATTTTGAAGAGCCCTTGGATTTAACTGGATGGAAGTCACAGGAGAAAAATGATGGTGAGAAATTTATGTGAAATGTTAAGTAACTGTATTCGAATGAGTGCTTTTCATACTATCAAAAGATTTACATAAGAACTCATTTTGAGCTTTGATGTTTTTAACAGTATAATGGCTGCAAAAATAAATTATACAGCGATAATGAATTTCATATTTAGTGAAAGTTGAATGCTATTCTAAAATACTTGTGAATGAGTAAATTTAACATGTGTAATACTGCAAAAGAAAATATAAAGCAGGCTTTAAATCAGTAAAGTGTTTGTGATGCAAGAAACCACTGTATATCAATGAAAAAGAAGAAAAAAAACGAACAGATACCAGCACAAGTAATTTCTGTATAAATTTTTATCCTAAGTTCTTGTTGAAAATTATATTAAAAGACCATTAGCTAAAATTTGTTTCAGCACATTCTCAAGTATTTGTGCATCTTTTAGAATCTATTTGGGTAAAAACTGGGAGGCAGATGGTGGCTTAAGAGAAAAAAACATTTCATTTGTATAATCATTGGAAGGCTATTAAATGGTGTCTCTGTTGGAAACATATTTTTTGTATAGAAATTTTGGTCTTGTTATGAACTTGAAGATTTTTACTTGGTGATTCACAAATTATACAAATTTCTTTTAAACATTGTGAGGTATTTTATGCACATAAAATATAATTTACCAGTTGATAAACAAGAAACTAAATATATTAGGTCAAGGTTCAAAACTTACTCCATCTTGAAAAGTGTTAAGTCCATTTTGCTTTTGAAAACTTATTCCTTTTTTTAAAATAACTGTTGTGGATTATAAACTTTGGGAAATGGTTTGTATGGGACTTTTATTAATCTGCAGCTAGAAAGGCTACATTCTTATAAAAGCTTCAGTAGTCAAACAAGAAAGAATAATTATTAGGGGTTTTAAATATGAAGACAACAACAGCAGAGTACAACCTACCTGTACAATTACATTAAAGTTATATTGACTGAATTTTTGTCATTTTGGTGAGGTATATCAATGTATATCAAAAAATTAAATAAATTGTATTGAGACAAGCTTTGCTGAGTCACACCCTTTCATAAACTGTTACAGCAGTCAACCCAAGAAGTAGATTTTTTCAGTCTGTATAAATTATAACATTAAAGTTTTTAATTTACAATAATATCAAAAGTATATGAACACATAGTATGTTAAAATGCAATATGGTAAACAATTATTTTCATATGAAATTAATGGTAACTATTTTATTTAAAAGGCAATAATGATGTACAGCCACTGTTTTGAAACTGTCGTGTATAATATTTTAGTTACATGATATTTTCTGAATGTAATATGAGAAGATTTATATAAGCTGGACTAAATAATAATTAATGAAATTTGGCAAGTAAGTTTTGTTGAATGTGTGTGTGTGTGTGTGTGTGTGTGTGTGTGTGTTTGTTGGAGCTTATGTTTAGGCAAGGGGCATTATTTAAGCTAACATTAGCTTGTAGAGATATTGCTAGCAAATACTGTATTTTGGAATAGCCTTTTGTTTTGCCTGGCGTTCTCATTATATTTCTTTATGTTAATATTTGCCATCTAAATTGTAAACATTATTATTCAAAAGTAAACACTGGTTAAAAAATTGCTAGTTTCTTTTGGTCTTGACTGTTTACTAGACAGTTTGCATGAAAAGTGTACTTTCATTTCTTATTGCTTTGCTTGTTGGGTTGCAGTTTGAGCATGCACTTATTTGTTTGCTTTTTTTATTTAGTTGTCTGGTAGTTTTGTCAATTCTGTTTCACTTTAGTGATGCATTATGCTACACCCTTGCTCCCTGCTTGGTCCCACCCTCCCCATACTTACTGCCTGTTGTACAAGCCTGTTGTGGTGGAAGATGTATGGGAAGGAGAACCTGCCACATTAACTGATGATGAAGATTGTAACTTCCTTGGCTTCCGCATCACTACAGGGCTGGTTCAAGATGATAACACCAGGAATGACAAGAGAAGGAGCTGTTGCTGTGTGGTTTTGGAGAATGAGGAAGATCCAGAAAATATTCCATTGGTGAGGAAGGTTGTATATATCCTGAAAACTCCATATAAAACTTAGTGTATTAACATTTAAGATATTTTTAAAAATACATTTATCATATATAAAATCATACAGTAATACTGTATCTGTATATCTCTCAACTATAAGGTCTGTTTAAGGTAATACTATAATTTTGTCATTATTTCTGATCAAAATAAGCTACATAATTAATATAGCTAATTTGTTATACTGTTCTTATGTACATTGACTATTAAGCATTAATTTATCATTTGGATACCCTCACTGTCAGCTATTATTTTTGCCTTAATTTCAATAACATATAAAGAAGTTTAGCCAAGTTAAGAGATTTAGATTAGTTTGAAATTCACATAGCTAAGTAGCTAATGATATAAACTAATATTGGTAATAACTAATATACACTAAAGATGTAATGTATAATATGTAAATAAAAATAATTAGTAGAAAAAGATAATTGTTTTTAAACTTTTTATCAATATTGTTAATGTAACTAAGATTATATAAACAGTAGGATGTAACATATTTGTAAAACTCCTTAAAAAAACTAGTTTTTTGTTTTTAAAAAGGATTTCACAGTTCAGCACTTCATGTAATATCTATATTATTTTAATATCAGAGGTCTAGTAACTATAATACCAATGTCTACAGCAGACCCACAGAGCAGATTTTCCAACTGGGGGGGGGGGTCATTACCCTGACTCCTCCAAAAAAAGTAACATCAGATCTTTGTTATTAAGAATTAATAGATGTAAACACAAATTTTCATAACCATGATTGCTTAAAAAAAATAATAACATATATTTGCATTTAAGAATCAAAAACCATAAACATAAATTTTTTATTGCAGCTAGTGATATTTACTTATTTTTGTAACGTATATAACATAAAAACCAAATAAAATTAAAAAATGCAATAAGTTTTCACAATTCTTCTGATGAGCAAAAGCATTGATCATCTCTTCCATTTTGTTCTTAATCACAAAATTTATTTCCTGTTCAGTATTAAAAATGATGACATGAGACAGCCTTTTTTTGTTTGATGGTAGAAAGTAAGTAAATTTTGATTCAATGTAAATCAGAGAATGATCTTTCAGCAGAACAGGATGTGGCTAGAACACTATTGAATATTTGTGCTAACTGAGAATAAGTTGGAAGGAGTTGAGTGATACCATTTTCATAAATCCATTTTGATTAATTATATCCTGAAGACAAATGGAGATTTTGTTTCCCTTGATTGAAAAGACCAACCACACTCCAGCTTCTGAGGCACATTCTCTTGGTATTCAGCAGTAAGGAATGGTCAGTTCATTGAAACTGATATTTTGTTCTTCCTTGATTATTTCTTTTGTTTATTTTTTGTTTGTCTCTAGTGATTTAAGGTTGTTGATTGTCACATCAGCAGATTTTCTCACCAAAAAGAAATCATGTTTTTGTGATTGAAGGTAAGTTGACAAATATGAAGTTTCACTTAAGGTTTTTTTTCCAAGACTAGGAGAGTAAAGATGAATTCCAGGTCACAGATTGAAAATATACTAAATATTTTTAGTAATTCTTATCAAAACTATAAATTTATGTTTGTACTGAAACACACATAACACATATTAAGTCTCTCAACTTACTCCACAAAAACTGATCCCCTAAATATATATTTTGCTTCCCTCTGAAAATATTTCTGTTGGTGCCCAAGTTCAAATATGAGGTCTGTTGAATATTATTCATAGCTATTTTTCTTTAAGCATCAGTATGTTAATACAGTGCAACAAGTATCATATTTTCATGTGTGATGTGTTTCTTTTATGTCTCTTGTCCTGTGTTATTTGTATGTTTGATGCCATGGAAAACATAATATTATATATTTATATTTTTTTGAAATTTGTAGTATTTTAAATATGATGTTAGTATTTCCAACCCCCAAAGTCTTGGTTGTGTTTAATATAACACTTTAATTTTTCAAGTATCAGGTCTGGTAAGTATAATACCATATCCATGTTATTTTTAAAATATAAGGTTAATGTAATATATTACCAAATATCTTATTTTCAAGTGTTGAGCCTGGTAACTATAACACTATGAGTGTCTCAAGTACTTCAGAAATTATGCTGTTTTATCTTGTTTCCAACAAATAAAACTTGAAAATATGATAAAACAGCATAATTTCTGAAGTACTTGAGACTTGAATATATTTCTTTTTTTTCACTTTTTGGGTTATGTAATTTTAGAACTATAGGTTTCTAAACTTTTAAATGCATATTGTTTAATATGATAAATTTGTTACTGCTTTAGAGTCTGTATTATAACAAGCTGAAACTCCTGGTGTAGTATACCTGTAATTCTTCAGAGTATGCAGTTATTTTATACACATGCACACAGGTGTGTGTTGATATGAATGTAGAGCTGTTAACTCTTTGTTAATGGTGGGAACACACATGTTCATCAACATTGTACTATCATAAATCAGCATTGACAAGCATAGTACCAAAACAACAGGTATTAGTTCAAACTAACAAAGTAACAGTATAAACCAGTATTATATAATCAGACACCAGTTATCACTGTTAACCAGCATGATACCTGTAAAACAAAGTATTAGTTTAAAACAGTATGACACCATCAAAAGCTACTCCCCACTGTTAATCACCATGGTACTGTAATAACCAATTGTTACTGTAAGCCAGTATGATAGTATGGAACTCCGGGTAGTGATGTAATTGAGTGTGATACTTGTAAAGCCAACTATTTGGATAAACCATTTTAGTACCAACAAAATCTAATTATTAATATAAACTAGCATGATATCATAACTAGTTACATGCATGATAATAGCAGAAACCAGTATGAACTACAACAACGCCTGTGGAACTACTTTTAAATGTGAACCAGCATGGTACCTGTAAGGAGAGTTATCACTGTGAAACTATATAATACCTCCAAAATAGTGACTGAGTTGAACCAGTATAATGCCTCCAAAACTAGTTCAAAGTGTGAATTAACATGACTTCTATAAACATAGCTATCAACATGGCATGAGCAAAAACTTGAATCTATTATAGCTTGTTTCAAAATGTAAAATTTGCTGGGCATCAACATAACTTGAATTTTTTTTCTCTGCCAAAGTTGTTATTACAGCTCAATATATTTTGCAATTGATTTGATATGATTTGGACATGTATTTACATCATTACATGAAACTTTGATATAAGTTGTGATTCAGAAAGTAATATTTCTTATTCTTTTTTGCAGGCTTACTTGAGTCAATTTGCAAAAAACTCAACTCAAAACAAAAAGAAAAAGAAGAAAAAGAAAAGTAAAAATAAAATTCCATTTGAGTACAAGAAAAAGAAGAAGAAACGACCAAAAGTAAAATCTGAGTCAAAAGGGAGTGAATCACATTTCCCTTCTGAATCTACAGATTTAGGAAATGTTCTTGTTCCTGAAGACTTAAGTTTGTACTCAAGGTCTTCTGGCTCTCATTCTTGTACATCAGAAGAACCTGACTCCTCATCAGAGCAAGTGACTGGAGCAATCAAAGATCTCAGCTTAAATGAGCATTCAGAATCTCCTCCATTCTCATTGGATGATGCTACAGTTAATAAACTGCCAGAAGAGTCAAATTCTGATGAAAACTCCACTTCAAATGTTGAACAGGAAATCAAAGAACCAGTCAAAAAATCCTTTGATTTTTCTGGAGAACAACAGCATTACAATACAGATGGAAAAAGGTTGGATCAGAAAGTTGAGGAGGCTGGGGAATCCATTATCTCTTGCCTTGAACAGAAACTAGAAGATAAGGAATCAGTAGATTCAGCTCCTCTATCCCCAGTGGAGAAAAATGAAGATTCAGATGACCAGCTAGTCCCTTTTCAAGTATCTCCAAGGTCAAGTTGCAAGATCACACGTGATTATGTGGTAAAGGCCAGTCCAGTCAGGCGTGGCTCAAATGGTTGGGAGGAATGTTTAAGACCTAGACCCTCTCAAGTTCAACATTATCAGGTATTATATTTGAATAATTTTAATTTAATGTAATTCTTGATAGCTAAAAGTAAAAACTATGAAATGAAATTTTCTTTTAGAAAAAATGTACTTAGTTCTTTATTTCACAAAATAGTAATTTTTTAATTATTCATTTGACTTTTAAAGGTAATATTGAGTGTATAATTTTGGCATTTGTAAAGTCATTTAATTAATAACTAACTAGCAGTAAGAAAATGTTCTTAGAAATGACAAGAGTTTTAAAGATGAAGTTTTAAATTGTTGGTATATTTCACACATTAAGTAATTTTAATTTCAACTAATTTGTTAAGCTTAGTTTTTATTATACTATTTGAAATATTTTATCTCAAAATATTTTTGAGGTGTTTGAACTGGTAAATTAAGATATAAAACATGAATTAACCCTAGACTTGACCCATTGTTGTAGAATAAAATATTAAAGCTCAAGATATGAGACTGACCAGCCACCATCGTGATAATTCATATCAAAAAGCAGAGATAAACTTTTTAGAGTACATTAATTAGTTTAATGTAAAAACTATTATAATTGGCTGTATTAACTTTTATAAATGTGGGAGTAAAATTGATATGGTATTTTGCAAATAACCAGTAAAGCAGAGAAGTTAAGATTTACTTGCAACTGGAATTTCTTGGATCTTGACCTTAAGTGTATATTTCATGATGAGTTGCAATAGTTGAGTTGCAAAGAAAGAGATAAAACTCAAGTTTATACATACAACAAATTTTTAATATTATTTTCACAATCAAGAATACAAATAAATAAAATAGTAAACAATTAGACAAGTGATCATATGTTTGTGTGATTGATAACAGCTGAAGAAGACTTTAAAATAAAATGAGAAGCTCTTGTCAGTGCATTTAGATTCCCTTGTAAGGTAAACTGAGTGAGGTAAAATAAAAGAAAATACTAAGTGAAACTGTACCCCAAGTAATATATCATATTACTTTATATACATAATCTATGTAAAATTCCTGATCTTACTTGTATATCACTAATGACACTTAAAAACATTCGAAACCATAAATTTTGGAAGCAATGCCATATCTAAATCTCTTCACACTTAATGTGAACAATTTTTGAAATTTTGCTTGTTTCAGACAAGCATGAGAACAACAACAACATTAAATAAGAAGTACTCTTGCAAGTTGCTCAGACTCTGAAATACAACACTGAAAGTAAAAGTATCAAGGAAATAATGAAGAAATTTAATGAAACACAACTGTGAAAATGATGGAAAGAGGAACTGCAATTATTTAATTTCTTAAATTCTTCTAGCTTAGAAAAATTTCAAGCTCTGCTCTCTCAAGCCCTAACTGTGTCTTAAATGTGTCAATAAACCTTCAAGTGTCTGACACAATAAACCAGTTATTGATTTGTATTAGATCCGTTAGACAAGAGGCACTGAAGACATGGCCAAATTAATGAGCAATCTCATCAAGCTATTGCTTCGGGCCTCCCAAAGAGTCAGGATTTATATTTTCTGAATCTTTCATGAAAAAACAATGTGAACTTACTATCCATAAATATATAGATCAGATGTGTAGCCAGCAAGGCAATGATGTCTAACTGAATTTTCTGTAAAGCTTATGCAGCTAATTTCTTGAAAATAATTCAACAGTAAATGACATACAGCTACTGTATTTTGTTAAAATGTAAAGTTGTTCTTTTAAAAAGGAAAAGAAAAGTGTATATGAATAAATATTTTGAGCTATTTCTGAACTGTTTTTGTTCACTTAATGTGGAATGCCAAACATACAAATGGCATTTATGTGTCTATAATTCTATAAAACAGGAGGCTCTTGCTATATCTTTATTTGGGGTCCTTCTGAGAGCTTAATCTTATTTTGACTGAAACTCAAGGATGATTCTACATGCAACTATTATATGATTTATTGAGAAGAATAACTCAGTTTATTAATAATGTTATTATTTTTATAAAGAAATCAGAGAAGTAGTTTGGCTTTCATTTAACCTAATTTGTCTCTCAGAGAATTCAAAACTTAATAACTCACTTCAATGCTTTTATGCATCTAATCATATAGTATGCTCCTGAATAAATTTGTTTATTGTAATTACAAAGCTGATGCAAGGTATGAGTTAAAAATAGAGGAAAAGGAACTTCATGTTTGTTTTATTATGAAAGCTAGAAAAAAGCAACAAAATCAACTCATTAAGACAACCTTCTATCATTTATCAGTGTTTCTGTAAAATGTAGTTACAAATTTTAATTAAAATATCATCAGACTGTTAATTTAATCATTCTATCCTGCAATAAATACAACAAGCACCTTTGTGTTATTTTATTCTTTTAAACCCTTTCTGTGTTGTAGAGTTTTATTATGATGAGAAAACGTCGGATCTCTCCTTCATCTCAAGAAGGTAGTGTAGGAAACAAGCAGGCAAAAATGATTGTGAGTACCAACACTGCCAAAACTAGCCCTTCCAAAGGAATAGGGTCCATAACTAAATCATCTCACAAGGATCAGTCACCAAAGAAATCATCAGTATGTAGTTCATCTTCATCTTCACAGATAGCAGCATCACCAGTGAGTGTACTTATGAGATCTTTATATACTTACTATCTTCTTTTGTTGAGCTTTTTTACTTATATTACATTTATTAACCAGAATACTACTTAAATAGAATTACTTACTGAATTATCCTTTTATTACAGTGTTCAAAAATTTAAAAAATGGGATATTAAGTTCTTGCATAACTATCATGAAGAATAAAGTACATTTATAATTTAAAGACAGTCATATCAGTTTTAGAATGTTTAGAGATGCCATCTGTTTAAAGTAACTCAAATATTTTAATTATTAATTTCCAAAATTTTAGAAAAGTTAAAATTTTAAAAAATACATTGTGTGAAATTATATTGTAATATCAGTCTATGAGTTTCAATTTGATTTAACATTCACAGATAAATTATCAAATTCAAACATTTTTGTGGAAAAAAAATCTGTTGGAAGAAATAAAAGATTACTAAAATAAATATGATAATATTTAAATAATAGCTTAAGTGCTACCAATAAAATAACTAGCATATAATAAATAATGAGTAAGTCCTCAAATATGCCTGAGAAAAATAAATAAAAATATTTAATTCTATTTTTGTTTTAAGAGTTTAAAAACAATTTTTAGCCTCCTGAATTCTGTAAAGAAAAATAAAGTAAATTATTTTTGTTTAAATATTTCATTATAATTTAGGTATTCTTGTGAAACAAAGCTGTATAAGAGTCTTCCTTAAAAATTACAATGCTGCTGAATAATGTGAAATTACATCTGTATTAGTAATTTGTTGAATGTTTTATACCTTACATAGGACATTCCATTAAACAAGTAAAACTGGAATTTTTTTACATCATAATTTCTCTGGGTGTCAGGAAAATATAAGTTAGAAATATTGTTCAGAACTCTTATGACAATCATCTGTATTTTAAAACCCATGTGATATAAACTAATTTAATAATTTTACTGCTCAAGTGTTCGGTGCATTTTTTGAAATTTTATTTCAATGATATATTTGCATACATCCTAAAATTTAGAATTGTATGCAATTATTTTCATATTTTTGAAATTATACTGTATGTAAGTTATTTATGCATACATATGGTCACAAAATTATTAAAAGTATAGACTTCTAAGTAATAATGTGCTGATCTAGACTAAAGTTTATGTCAAAATCTCATGGAGAACTGCTACATAGTTTTTAAAGCTTAGTAGCTTCTTTATTCAACCTGAACATTATTAGGAATAGAAACAACAAATCTTCTTAATTTCTTAAAGAACAGAAACTGAAGTCTTACTTAAGCAGCTGTTTTGAAAAAGTAGTGGTTAGTAAAAAGTAGTGGTTAGTAAAAAGTGTTAGTAACAGGGCTTTGGATGTGATTGAACTCCAAAATCAACCCTTTCTTTCTGAAAATGAAGCTCCATGGATAAAATATGACATTCTATATTCTATTTCTCAATGCCTAGTAGATTTGTTTGATAATGTGAGTACAATATGTTTTGTCTTTACATCACATTTTTTGTCTATTTGAGTCTGTTTAAGGTGATATGTTTATCTTGTCATTTGTTAAGGGTCTGTAGAGTATGACAAAATTTCTAATATTTGTATCTTAAATTGCACGAAAGGGTTTTTCATGTATCAGGTCATCCATTAAGTAATGTCCAGTTTTAGGTTCAGAAAAGGACAAAGGATTTCAAACCCTTTTAATGTTATTTAATCAACAGTGTATGTTCCATTATTGTTAAATACTTCCTGCCAATGGTTCACAG
The DNA here is from genome assembly GCA_011833715.1 of Carcinoscorpius rotundicauda. Lineage (NCBI taxonomy): Eukaryota > Metazoa > Arthropoda > Merostomata > Xiphosura > Limulidae > Carcinoscorpius > Carcinoscorpius rotundicauda. Next base: position 60,473,392 of record CM022395.1, read on the forward strand.
GCTTCTGAATGGCACTTCTATAAAATTCTTGGGGTTTGGAAGAAAAGAAAGTCGAAAGGGTAGTTTTGACATCTTTATGTGTTCCAAGCTCTTTTCCATCAAATTAGTTCTACAAACTTTGAAATAGATGATAATCAGATGGGGCAAGGTCTGAAGAATAAGGAGGATGTGGAAGTTTTCCCAGTCTTGCTCTTCAGTTTTTGCAGATGTGATCCTTACTGTATAGGACTGTGCATTATCCTGGTGTAACACAACACCTATATGATTGATCAAAGCATGCCTCTCTTCTTTCAGTGCAATATTCAAGTGCTGTAACTGTTGACAATAGAAGTCTGATGTAATCATTACATTGAGTGGCAGAAACTCAAAGTGGATCATATCAACAATATCCCACCAAGACATTCCTAGGGTAAAGGTCCATTTTGGGCTGTGCTTTAGCCAGTTTACCTGCACTGAGCCGTTGTCTGCAGCACATAACATTTTTGTATTATATCCATTTTTCATATCTAGTCACTGACCTGTCCAAAAAAAGGTGAGTTACCTTCATGAGAGTACAGAGAAGTGCAAAAGTCTACTATTGTTCTAAGGTTGGCTTCTGTCAAATCATGGAGGACCCATTTTCCAAATTCTGACACATTTTCAAGTTGTTGCAGATGATGGCAAACTGTTGAATGGGTTGAATTAAGCTTCTGTGCTAGTTTTTGAACTGTTATAGTACACTCTTCTTCAAGTGCAACCAGCAGCAAGTCCTCATTAAACTCAACAGGGCAACCTGAACGTATTGCATCACTTAAGCACTTGCCACTTGAACTGATCTTCTGAAACTACCTTTGACATTTTCTTTCATTCAGAGACTTTTCACCATAAACACCTTGAATGTTTCATGTAGTTTCTGCTGCACTATTGTTTCTTTTAAACTCTAAAGAGTTATATAACTCATTACATTTTTTCAGCATTGTGTCTCATGTCTTTACTGCATCTAAACAGAAAACAAAGAAACCACATCTACAGACAGAAAAAATCCATTAATCTTTTTTCAAAAATCTTTTGAATTTTTTTAAAGATGTCACTGCTTGTGTTGGTGAGGGAAGATGTGTAAACTTGGCATAAGTTGATTTGTGGAGGGTTTTTGATGAAGTTCCAACATGAAAAAACTACAAGGTATATATATAAATAGTCTGGATTTGCAGCTTTTCTTAATTTCATATGTGTGATTGATTATAGTCCTGTCAAAACACGAAATGGTTGAGTTAATCCAAACTTGTTTTGAATTACAAGTTCAGCATGTTGAACACATTCTATAACATTCATGAAGTGCCTATGGTTTCAGCCTTTTCACACAGCCTGTATCTGAGCAGGATTAAGAATTGATGAGAAAAGAGAGCAAAAGTTTGTAACAAATGAAGTTCTGTCAAATTGGACTGGAGTTACAAGTTAGGTACTTTAAGGCTCTGTTTTGGTACCCTTATTTCTTTTTATATTTGCTAATGTTACTGATAAGAGAATTGTCAAATTGGTATATTCTGCTAATGATCTTAAAGTTTTAGGAATAGTTGACTGTGAGGGAAAGGCTGTTGTTTTAGAAATTGATTTGAATAATTAATTTTATAACATAATTACTATCCTGATAGAAATAAATTAAATAGATTTATGGAAGAAAAATATATTTGGCTTACTTGTATCACAGAATTTTCAATCAGCATGTTTTAGCTGTAAAAGCAAATAGGATTCTGGGTTGTATGAATATAAGTGAAAGATGGATTTGTTTCTTCATTCAAATCTCTGATTAAGCCTCATTTAGAGTACTACCTTCAATCTTAGGCATCTTATTTTAAGAAGAGCAGTACATTGGAAAAGTTCAAAGAAGGGCTACTAAGGTAATTTCTGGGATAGACTTGCTGTTATCTTGTGGTTATTGGTAAAAAAATTGGAACATCAAATTTTCTGTACCATTTCAGATGAGGATATTTTGCTTAAGACATAAGGAAGTATAAAATCATACTGTTATATAATGAATATGGAGAAAAAACATTAAGAAAATGAAGTAAACAATTTTTTTTTTTGTAATGAGCAAAGGTATCCATGGCATATGTGTCATGTGTTTTATCTGCTTTAAATTGGTGATTGGATGGTGTTTGTGTGGTCATTATGGATTCTTGTACTTGGTTTACCTCCTGTGGGATCGAAACATCCATCCACGTATTTGCCGTGACGACCCATGAAGGGGAGGAGGGGACCATGATGGTTGAGGTATCTGACCCTGACACATCACTTTGCTCTACCCCCACAGTTAGTCAGCTAGTCTACTTTGGCTAGGGTCAACCAAATACCAGTGTTGGACATTCTCAATGGGCATTGTGGACATTGTGTTTGATGCTGGTGTTTGGATATAGTGCTCGCAAAACCCTGGTGTTGCTGCATTATCTTTGTTTGGCATTGCAGTGTGTTCTCTCATAGAGCTCCATGGTGGGGTCAATGGACACTGAAATTTCTTTTCTTATTACGGATCTACAAAAAAAAATTGTAAAAAAAAAAACATGGGTAAATGACCATGCTTTTAGGTTTCTAAACAGCAGTCTTTAACTCCTTCAACATCTGTACCTCATTTTTTGATATTACATTCTTTATAAGACAAATCTTTAGGGCAAATGCCTCCCTTTTGTATTCAGAAGGGATTAGAGGGACTTGCTGGCTCTCCTAGGTCAGTAAAAAAGTTATGATTTAGGTATATTTTAGTAAAAACACCCACTCCAATACACATTAAACTCCAGTGTTGGATGTTCTTAACAGGTGTTTTGGACATTGTATCTGTGGCTTGTGGTTGGGTATAGTGCTTATGAAATCTTAGCATTGCTGCAGTATCCTTGTTTGACATTGTAGTGCAGCCCCTCGAAGAGCTCCATGGTGGGTGGGGTCAGTGGGCACCAAAATTTCCCTTTCTTTATTATGGATACTCCAATTAAGAATGTTAATAAAATAGTGAAAAAAACAGTCTATAGGTAAAAAACCACATTTTGAAGATTCTGAGCAGCAATCCTCACCATCTGTACTACCTGTTGTACCTCATTTTCTTATACTGCATTCACTCTCAGACAAACCTTTAGGGTAAATGTTTCCATTTTTCATTCAGAAGGGACTAGAGGGACTTGCTGGCTTTCCGCAGTCAGTAAAGAAGCTTTGATCTGGTGACATATTGGTGGAAACATCCACTCTCAACACATTGAGCTCTTCTTGCATTCAAAGGAAATTGGGGATATACCTATTGAGGTTATTTCTCATGCTACTTTGAAATTCATCATGAGGAGTTATTGTTGAGAAGGATTTGAAGAACACTCCCTGAGTCAGAGAACTTTGCTGGTGTCTCCACCCAAAGAGTTTCTGCAGTGAGGCATATGTATCTTTACTTACAAAGGTGGGATTATGCGACTGAAAAATGTTCTAATTTGGGCTTTAACATCTCCACAACCACCTACCACCATCAAGGCAGGTTATCTAAATTGTAAGGTATGGCTAAATATTGTGAATTTTTTCAAGTGTTTTCAGTGTCAGTGTTTGATCACTTGAAGGCATCATGTCGTGCTTCCTTGACATGTGCTTGTTATGGTAGTGAAGACCATGATGCCTACAAATGCAAAATAGACCCTCATTGTGTTAATTTTAATGGCTCTCATCCCTCTTACTTACATTCTTGCCCTCAATGGATGGAGGAAAAAAGAGGAACAGTGTTTAAAAATGATTCACAACATTTCTTACCATGAGGCTTGAAAGTCACCATTCCATCTTGGATGCATGCTGCTGCACTCCATTCCACTGCTAAACTGGGAGAGCAGACAAATTTTTCTCTGTCTACAGTAGAGTTGTTCTCCAACTATGTGAAGAGTCTTTTGCCCTCTGTGGTTAAAAGAGTAGACAAGTCAACATCTACTCCAATCTCTGTATGTTCCAGTGACTGCTTTGGTACACTTTCTTTGGTTTTTGCATCTGGCATGTGCTTGGGCCCATCTTCTTTGGCCCCAAGATGTCAAACATTGTTTGTTCATGACCTCAGTTGCTGGGCTATACTTCTGCTGTCAGAGATCTGCCCATTTGATCCAGGACAGAATCGATGGAGGTCAAAAGATCTCCTCCTAAGAAAGAAAAAAGAAATGATTATAAATGGAAAGGTTCCTCACCCAGTTCTTTATCTAAATAAATATGGTCACATTTATACAATAGAGTTGTTGAGGTTTCTGTTTGAATATAGATGACATTAAGGATTTGATTGATTCTTGTTATCCTCTGTGTGTGTCTCTTTACAGGAAATGTTTCTGAAACCTGCCAGTGCAGTTACCTTTCAGCAGTTATCTTTGTATAGAAATGACAGGTTGTGTGATGAATGAGTGCATGGAAGTGTATACTGTTGGTTGATTAGCACGTGTTTCCACTATCTTTGCCACTCAATACATCCTTGGAGGTCATACCATCACTGTTTGTTCTTTTTATCTGTCTTCTGGAGAGATTTATGATCAATCAGACCTTGATGCTCTCATTAAACAGCAGCATTTCTCCCTTTTTAATCCTGAGTGGTTTTAATGGGCATAATTCCCCTCTTTGGTGGTGCTAATATTGATGGGAGAAGTTGTTTCAAAGAGTGTAAGCTCTCAGATCACCACCTTTCTCTCTTAAATACTGGTTATTATACCTATTTTCGTTCATCCAGTCAATTTTTTACAGTTATCAGTTTCTTTGTCTGCTCCCCTTTTCTCTCATTTCTCTTGGAGGGGTAACAGTGACGTACAGGGCAGTGATCATTTTCCTATCATTTTAAGGGAGACTGACTGTGATTGATGCCACTTGACCCACATGTCTTGATAAAAGATGGACCAGACCAACTGGCCCTCTTTCATTCTTCTCTTGGAACTTGATCCTGCTTTTGTCTGTAAGCTATCGATAGATGACTGTGTGGCAGCAGTAACCGACTTTCTTGTCCAAGCAGCTGTTGAATCTATTCCTAAATCCTTGACATGTTTTCTACAGTATCCTCATCTGTGGTGGAATTCTGCTTGCCACATGGCATGGTACACTAAAAAACTAAAGTGAGCAAAGTGATAACAAACTTTTCCAGATCAAACCTTTTGTTGCTCTTTAGCCATCTTGTTTCCATAAGGAAGCAAGAAAGAGGAAGTCGTCCTGGCTATGCTACGCATTGTTCAGTTTTTGAACTCATCATTTTCCTTTATTTTGAAATGATGCACCAATGTGTGATCTATGTAACACTCAAGTCACAACAGCTCACATTTTACTGTAGTACCACCGTTATGACCATGAGCAACAATGCCATTTTAGACATACTTTTACCATGACCCTTGAAATGGTTGGTAAACACATAAGAATGAGAAAATTAATAAAATAAGAGGTTTTGTAATCCTAATAACATTACTTAGGAATTTATGAAGGTTTCTTAGAGACCAGCATTTGAGAAGTTGAAAAGGTTTTGTCACCACTGAACGAAGAGACATACAGAGACAAGTAGCTTTTTAATATAGGTTCTTGTGAAAAATTAATTTGAGTACAATTTAATAATTTTGTTTTCTAAGAAAACAGGATGATATTAGAATGTACGTAATAACAGTAACTCCTATATTTTTTGTTCTTCCTTCAGGTCAGCTTTAATTCTGAAGACAGAGAGCTTTTATCTGACATTAGTAACCAGGAACTGGATCAAGACATACCTAACAAACTTTTGGTATGTAGTGTGTTAATGTATGTTTCTAGCTAAAACTTCATGGAAAAGAAATATAATTGCATTTGTTAACACACAATTAATCATCAGAATTCATGCAAAGATAACCTTGTTGATGTGAAGTTTTGTGATGTTTATGCAGAATTGAATATTTCAGTAAATCTGACTGGTATGTGTTGATTTGAAAATTGTTCCTTCTCTCAAATTCTTGAAATGTATTATGTTGAGTAGGAAATGAATATAGGTCTGACATAATACTTAGTGCATGACTTATTGAAACTAATAGCTCTATGTGTCAGCTATTTGTCAGTTAGTTTCTAACAACTTATTAACATTTATTTAAAACTGTAATGCACACATTTGTAATATGCTTTTGTTTGAGAAGGTTCTATTACAGTTCTATTGTGATAACTGTTATTAATTTTAGTTTCAGCAAGATCCATTCAGTAAAAGCTAATGAAATGAAACATTTTTATTCATTTTTTACAAGTGTAATTTTTCTTGACAAAATATAGGAAAACATTCAGTGTGTGTGAAGTATTGCACTTATGTTAATTGTTTCATTTTAGTGCATATAAATCTGTTAAATTATATAGGTTTTGTTGTTATTGAGGGAACAGCTACATTATGGGCTATCTGTGCTCTGCCAATCATGGGTATCAAAACCTGATTTTTAATATTGTGAGCCTGTAAACATACTGCTGAGCCACTTGGATGACCACTTTACCTAAAATTTCAGATAAACAATGTGTTGAAAATTAGGTATTTCTATTTAATATAGTTTTTGTTTTTTTCCTCTTTGTGGACCTAAGTAGTTAATACATAAATTATCTAACTTAAATAAATGAAAACACAAAACATAACCATTTTTCTTCAAATTGCAGGATGCAAGTGTGGGAGAGATTATTTGGGCTAAACTTGGTTCGACTCGTTGGTGGCCGGCCATAGTCATTTGGGGAGCTGACTGTGGCCAACCACCTGCTCGTCCTGGTCAAACATGGGTATTTTGGTTTGGGGATCACAAGATATCTGAGGTAAGCTATATTATGTATCCTGTCATACTCTTCTGAAGAAGGTAAATAAAAGTGTTTTGTAATTTTAAGGTTTACATTACTTTTTATTTTTACAGCATTATTTCCTATTTATATGTAACTCATGAAATTGTAAAATAATAGATGCTGTTTAATAAAACCATTTTTGTTGGTTTATTTATTTTTCTTTCTTCATTGTGGAAATGGACTTTGAATTAATACATGAAAAGTGTCTTCAGGAAAGGTTGTTGAAACTATGTAATAAGTTTACTTCTTTTTATTAGATAATTGAAGCCATTTGATGAAAATGTTTTATGTGGAATGTGATATATCAAGCATCATATCTTAAATGAATTATGTTGTTTTGGGTATAAAGTACTACTAATATCTTTCAATAAAAGCTTAAAAGAAGAATAACCTTTTGCTATATTTTTAAGAAACTTTTTATATTGTAAATTACTTTTTAGACTTTTAAAAATGTTTACTTACTCCTCCTCTATACAGATTTTCTTTAAAACTTTACAGTTAAGTTCATTTAAAATCATATTGTAAATTTTCATTTATTTAAATTTGTTACAAATAAACTTCTACATTTTATCTTTAGGTAAAATTGTATTTTCTCTTTTCAATTAATCATTTATTATTTCAGCTACCAAGGGACAAGCTTGTGGACTTTGTTGGTGATTTTAGTAGCAAATTTACTGACTTTGCAGGAAAAATGTTCAAAACAGGGGTTGTAGAAGCAATTCGAGTAAGTCTAAACATTGGAGGTGTGGACTGTTAGAATAATATAGTTTTATATGTTCATGAATTACCAGGCAATGGTACCATTAGATATAATAGAAGAAAAGTAAAACCCTCTTTCTTTCAAAAGGTTTCATGGAAGAACATACCCCCCTATAAAAAAAAGTCATGGATCCACACCTGGAATTATTAGTTTTCTTAATGTAACATCTTTTGAATTAAATCATAAATATAATGAAGCATGAACTCCATGTGCACAATATCATAAACAATATGAATAATTGCTTGAATTACAAAATATTCTTTATGTATTACCATTTTGTTTGCTTGAATTTTTCTTAATTAAAGTTGGGTTAACATACATGAAAGTTGTAACCAAACATATTATTGCTCTTACAAAGTTTTTATGTTTCAAGAAAATGGATTTACAAAATTTATCTGTCTTTTTTTAAGAAGATGATTCGTGTTTTTTGTTTGTTTTTAATCCAAAGCTGTCCAATGAATAACCATGCTCTAAATAAAACCCCATATTTTACATTATAAGTTTTTGCACTCACTGTTGACATGCTATTCAAAATTGTTGTTAAAATACCTTATTAATAAATCTATCACAAAACTTGAATCAGATTTTGTATTATGTTTGTTCTATCTTGGTGGTGTGAATATCTTTATTGATCAATAGGATTTAAAGTTGAAGCTCAAATGATAAAGACGTTTGAATTGTTTTCTAAATTTACTTAAGAAAAAAACTGTAAACAGATTACCTGAATTTCTATAGGTTAATGTTTAAATTGGACACTTTTTGGGTCTTACAGGAAGTTGCTGTACGTGCTGAAGTGGAGTTTGTTGAAAGTGATTCTGCAGGGATGCTCAGTTGGGCCAAAAATGGCTTTCACACAGAATCTCAGAAACCTAATCCATATACTCCTGATGCTGGTAATGGTAGTTAAATTGTATTTTGTAATTGAAATGTTCGATTGATTTTGTTTATGTAAATAAATATCTTGTATAGATAGTACTTTGTTGTTTTAAGCAGGTTGGCAAAAAAAAAAATCTTATATGTAAGTATTTGCATTTAATAATATGTATTCCCTTCTTAGTAGGTTAGTTTGCTCCTGAATATCAGTTTTATGTAATGTAATTAAGAGTATAATAGGTTTTTAACTTTAACATTGTTTCACACAAACCAGGGGTTTATTACAAGACTTTTCTATTTAGGGAAGTTAAATAGTGTCTTATATTTCCATAAGGCATCTTTATTAGCTCAATATTTTACAAGTACAGCTTTGTAAGGAGCTGTTGATGTTCTGCAAGTTTACTAATCCAGTTTAACTGAACTGGAACACTGCCATCGGTTAATCACATGTCTGAAAGGTTCAGAACATATTAAAATAATATCAAGAGTTTTTCAATTTTAGTTGTTGAGACAAACCAAATCAAAAGTAGAACATAAATAACATGTCTAAATCAATAAGTTAACTAGAAAATCATAGGATATGGTATGAATATACAACACCTGTTCATAAGTGTATCTGTAAAAATTTTTCATCTTATTATATTAATACATATACAAACAATTGTACCAAATGTATTTTATCCATTATGAAATTTTATTGAGACTTTGTAAAACAGAGTTCAAGTATATTAAAATCATAAAAGTACTATTAATGTCTCTACACTGGAGATCAGCTTTTTTATTTGTTCATTTTAAGTTTCTTGTGGCTTAACTGATTGTTAAGCAACAAAGCCTCCACCAATAGATACACTTCACACACACTTGCGATCCACATGACTCTCTCTTTAGTATTCTACCTGACTATCACTTCATATTTGGCAGTGCTTGTGTTCAGATATCTTATTTAGTGCTCTTTTTGAATTTGAATTTTCAAACTGATTATTTTTTTAAAGAGTTTTAATTTGCACCTCAATTATGTGTAGTATTATTTAATTTTCTATCCAGTTATGGAACTTAGTATTTTTTCATGCTTTTATTTCTTACCGACACAGTTTTGTTTTCATTTGCATTATAAATCCTGAAGTGAAAATTACCATGTCCCAGATTGTATAATCGACTAGCACATTTATTCAGGCTTCAGCTGAGGGGCTTAACTTTGGAACTATTAGCAATTATACGAGAGAATGAACATTATTTGAACCAGCCTTTTTCTCCTGATGTTGTCCAACTTCCTCCTGAAAAAGCCAAAAGTGATTGGGATGATGAAGCATTTACAGAATTTTTCATCTTCATTAGTCTGCTGTAACTTTCCCAAACACCTACTGTGGGTTCTGGTAGGCTTAATATGGCTTTTTTGGACATGATTTGCCATGTATGTTCTGTTTCATTTCTCTCCTTGATTACTTATAATCCTCTGCCTTCCTCCTTGTTACATCATATCTTTTCTTCTCAGTATATTTTGTGTTTTCACCATCTCTTGATATTTCAATTAATGCTGAGAATTTTATATCTTATTTATGTGAGGGCCCTGGCATACCTCACCATACATAGGCTTTGAATCAGCTTAATCAGTGATGTCGAGAAAACCCACTTGTAAACAAATATGTATGCAAAAACGGCTTATTTCTTTGTGAACCTGACGATGACCGAAGAAGGTTGAAACGTTGTTCGCTCTTCTATGTAAAATATTTTTTCAACCCAAACGAGCCATTTTTGCATATATATTTGGATCAGCTTACTTTAGTATAGTATCAGGCCAATTTTCTGTTTTATAACACTCAGTGACTAGAACCTATTTTTTATCATTTGAAGGAAAGTAATATTAAGTGTCATGTTTTTTGTCCCAAGCTCAATTTTTTCATCCTCATCTTACTTTTACATTTATCTTGTGGCACTTGTCCACTATACACCTCCTCTTTGAGCGAATGCATCAATATTGTGAGGGTTGTTGGGGGGATACATTTGCTTTAATTACATTCTTGTTAGCACATTTGTTGACTTTTGTTCTCTCTTTACACTTGTGGTTTCTCTGTTGTTGAGATCTTTTGGGAAGAAACTTTTTTTTCCATGATCATTTGCCATTTCCTTATCATAGGAATTCGTGCCTGGTCCCTTTTATCTATCGGTTAGTTTTCAGACATCTTCCATGGACTTTGGACACCAGAAGGGAATCTATGAGACAGCAATTGACACCTTTCTTATTGACTGATTGTTTATCTCCAATGAAGCCTCAATCATCCCCTGTTTCTGTTCCTCATCCTTCCCAGTCCTTACCTGTTTCTTCCATTAGGGGATTTACTGTTCATTTTATTTGATGCTGAGTGTCATGCTGTCAAGAGTATTAGTAACTACTCTGTGGGTTCTGGTCTGAGGGGGCTCAATTATTCTAGTTCATTCATCTATGGGTATTTCAGGTTTTATACAAGGCCCTTGCCATAAACTTTCTCTCTCATCTTGTCACTTAAGACAGTAATTACTTTCTTTCCTTTGCCTCTGGATCCAACTATGTCAGCATCTGTCTGAGGCAGTACAGGACCTTCTGTCTCAGAATGCCATTGAACTTATGGTTTAAACTTCTCTCAAGTTTTATTCCAGGCTGTTTATTGTTCCCCCCAAAACTGTAGCCTGACAACCTGTGATCAATCTGTCATACCTAATTCTTTTCTTGATACTACCTTGTCTTATCAAAGAGTTGTTTGTCACCCTCAGGTGGGCTTTTTTTTCCAAATATATGGATGACCTAGGTTACTGTCTCAAATCTTTATCTCCATATTCCTATATCACAGCAGTTGAGACACTACATTTGGTTTGTTCATCTCAAGGTGATTTACTAGTTTTGTTCTCTACCTTTCAGGTTTTTTAGAGCACAATATTTCTTTTATCAGGTATTCAGAGCTTTTACCAGACTTATGCATGCTTGAGGGTTACATTTCCACCATTATTTGGATGACTGGCTTCTAATGGCTTATTCTGTACTGAAGTCTGCCAACACACTCATCTGCTTCTTTTAGGGGAGACATAGATCAGTTGGTTCATCAAGTCAGAGAAATCCTTCCTTGTTCCTATCCAATATATTATCCATTTGAGTATTTTATTCAACACTTCATCTCAGTCAGACTCCATTGAATGGAGCTAGCACTGAGGTTTTATCTCTTTTGGAGATGTAGTCATTTATGGCAGCACTTATCCCCATGGGCCATGCTCATATAAGATCCCTTCAATGGACTCTTCATGACCAATGGGACTTTGTGCATGATCCCTTGGATATTCCTATTACCCTTCTTCCTTTCCTTGTACATAATCTACAATGGTGGTTGGATAAGGCTCAAATTTTAGCAGAGGTTACACTTTCTCCTCTTCATCCAGATTTGTATATTTTTAAATGCTTTTCGTTGTTATATCACCCACATGAGTTCTTTCATCATAACCTTACCCACCTATTTATCCCTCAGTAACTATCCTCTGTTCATGATCTCTCTCCTTCCACCTATACCAGTTTGGTATGGCTTTTAATTTTATTGGCTTATTTTTCCATGCCAATTATTCCAAGTGTCTTCCCACCAGATTGTACACATTACTGCTTCCCTAACATCTTATCTGCATCATCCTTTGGAGAAAATTATTCAAGCAGTGATGTTGACCACTCCAGTCACTATCATTTCTCACTACTTGCATTGTGTTGCTGGTTCTTCCTTGTCAAGTTACCATTTTCCACCTGTTACCATTTTTCAGACTTCAGTGAGACTAGGGTAAGTTTTCTTGTTTATTCAGCATATATATATACATATACACATAAATATATATACATATGTATCGTTTAGGGGCCTGTCCCACATTTCAGTGTGGATCCTGCTGTGTGGGGAATGATACCTCTTCAGGTATACTTCAGTTACTTAAAATTGTGTGCAAATTGCACTCTACAGACATGTTGACATCATTTTTATAATTTCCATGGTCACTAAATATACTCTGTTCTTTACTATCACATATACTAGAGATGGGGTGTTCTACAAGATTGCTCAAAGGTTATTTTTAATAATATAAGTGCTTAATAAATATGCCCATTCTGGACTGTAATAACCTATGGACTTCATGGGTAAGGCAGGAGGGGATCACTGCTCATCCATGTCATTCCTTAGATTGAATAAATTGGGTTTGGTCTACTTCTTTTAAAAATATGGTTTTGTGATTACCCATTGTACTGTCTGTTGTGTGAAAGTTCCTTCAGACTCTCTACTGCATTTTTCTCTTTCCATTCTTCCAGGGCCAGGCATGGCCAGGTGGGTTAAGACATTTGACTCGCAATCTGAGACTTGTGGGTTCGAATCCCTGTTGCACCAAACATGCTCACCCTTTCAGCCATGGGGGCATTATAATGTGATGGTCAATCTCATTATTCATTGGTAAAAGAGTAGCCCAAGAGTTGGCAGTGGGTGGTGATGACTAGTTGTTTTCCCTTTTGTCTTACACTGCAAAATTAGGGATGACTAGCACAGATAGCCTTCGTGTAGCTTTGTGTGAAATCCAAAACAAACAAACAAATCATTCTTCCAGTGGAGTAAAAGAATCTTTAGTGCTCAGAAGTTTTAAGCCACTGTGGTGGTGGACCATCAAGGTATTCTCCTGATCAACAGATGTACAATGTAAACAATGATGACTCTATTGAGTTGATAGTAGGGTGGTGGTGTTTTACTGGTGTTGTTGATGGAAATTTTCCAAAAGATGCTCCATCCCTGTATGAGTTTTTCAGAGGGGATGTTGCAGCTTTGGAGTGAATCATCATAATGATTGGGATCTCTCATCATACCCTCACATGGATGTCAGTTCCCTGTAGCTGAATTTTGAATTTAGAACTAAACCAGTTAACATTTTGTCCTTATATATGTGCAGTTGGGATCCCTCATTCTAATCCAAACATGGATGTTGGTTCCCATCATTTGAGTTTTGGGTTTAGAGCTGAACCAATCACCATAAATATTTGCATGTGTACAGGGGATATCTCACTTATATTGCCTCAGGTAACTGCTCTGTTGTTATTATGGGTCAATGTGAGGCAGCATTGAATGAGAATAGCTATGTATGTGAGAGGAAATAAGTACCTGTTAGAAATATGTTTTCAACATTTGTTCCACCTTTGAGTAATGATTTATTTGCATAATCTAAATTAATGCAATCTTCTACAGCTCTGTTTCTTCCTTCAGGAATTTCATATTCTTTAGGTTTGGTTACATTGATTGGACTTAAGAATGTTTGTTAAATAAGGTTTCAAATTTATGTTCAAGGCTTCTTTTCTTTCTTGTTTCTCTAACTTACTGATAACAAGACTTTGGTCTTTGATATAATTGACTTTTGCCAAAGACTCTATTTAAACTTATAATGGTTAAAATATAGTTGTCAGTGCTATTTTGTGAATGTATTGATATAATAGGATGAAGTAATATTTATAGATACTAGTATGAAGAGTTATTTTACATACTACAAACTATCTTATTCTTAATACCATGGTTTTTTAGGTTACCTGTTGGTTTACACATCTTACGAATTTATTACTATTGTGTAGCCCATCTAAAGGAATAGAGCAAGTATTACCACTTACACCCTACAGTATACCCTAACCTTACCTTGCATGGCTAACTGAAATTTTGTAAAATCAAGCTCTTTCAACAAATAGGCAATCAAATGCTGGTAAATTCCATTGTAAGCCATTTAAGATTTGGATCATTCTTAGAATAATTGCTGGTAAAAATAAATTAAATTAACAGCTTCTAATATATAGAAAAGTTAGTGTGTTCTTGTAACACTATATTCCAACAATGTTTTTTATGTCTTGTTGCTTAGCAACAAAAGTATAACATGAAGTTCTTGTTACCCTGTCAACTGAAAATATAAAATGAGATGTATAATAGACAACAAAGCTAGAAAAATATTTGTTGATTTCTTAATGTAGAGCCTCCAGTGATTAAAGAGGTTTGTTTTTTATTAAAAATGTTGGTGATATAATAGAAAATAACTTAATTTAGAAGTAATTTAAAAATTCAATCAATATTTTCACTTTCCTGATAAATTTTTTACACTTGGCTATAGGCTACATTTATTACACTTACAAGGTTTTGTGGCACCTTTTCCCCTTGTGCTCCCCTTGCCCTCATTACTAAAATTATAATGGGCAAACAGTCATTGAACTATTCTATATGGAGAAATGCATTTTGGTTTTTATGACTCCTATTTTGTGAAATTAAATATAATTATGGGTTCAAGTTGCTTCAAGAGTTTAAAATCAAGGATATTTGATATTATTTTAGGATTATTTGAACCTTTAGACACTTGTATTGATGTTTTATTAACTGATTACAGTGTTTCTGTTTAGTTTCAACTGAATGTATGGGATATTAATAGCTCTTGACAAAGCTCCAGTAATGAAATATTGACCTAATAAAAACACACTCTGTGGATATAGGCTGTTATATTTTTAGTGTAATAAGTTTAATTTCTGTTTAATTACTTTCAGACTTGATCATTTTATCACTATTGCTAGTATGTTTTAGTACTTAAAATATTTTATTATTAGGTTCACCAATTCCTGAAAATGTTCGCAAGCATTTAAATCGGATAAAGACACAATATCTTCAAGCTTTGCAATCTCTTGGTTCCCAAAACTCTTTACAGCCTCGCTTTTCACGCATGGAGCAACTGGAAAATAAGGGTTTGTTTAAAGTTTACAAAGTAAAAGATATTTTAATAATAATAATATCAATATTATAATTTAATATAATAATGGAAAAATAAGGATATTTTTAAGTTAGTTAAGATTAGCTTAAGTAAAATAAATAATAACAATAAAATAAAAATGCTTCACAATGCATGCACTTGATTTGCACATTTCTCGACTGATTTACAACTAATAAGCATATGGACAGTAATTAGACACAGTTCAAAGGGCAACAAAAAATAAAATTTAAATATAAATAGATGTGTACTGTTATGAGCTTAATAAATAATTAGGATAAATTAATGTGGTTTTATATGACAATATGAAATTATTATAGAAACAAAAAAAGGTAATTTAGATTTATTTTAATTTTTTTTGGTAGTTACGAGGTTGGTCAGATTTATCATTCCCATTTTGAGTTAGGATAGAAAAAAATTATGTATAAACTATCAAGTTTTACAAAAAAACAACATTTGTAATGTATTTAGGAGATCTTAGGGATTTAACAAAGGAAGTCTGTAATTTTTGAAATAAGGAAATGTATTCATAATTTTAACACTCAAATTAATTACACATGGACTATTCAAAACAAATATTCAATATATTTATGGACAAATTTTTATTTAACTTCCATTAGAAATATTTCACTAAAAGGTATGGCTTTTTGTACGTTAAAATTAATAATATTAACTGAAATACTGTCAAATTTTGTGAAGATATACACAGTATATTAGAAGTGTTAAGTCTATAAAGACTTTAAACAAGTGCAAAGAAGTGATGTGGTTTGTCATATGGACCAATCCCATATTAAATGAGTTAAGTATTGAATGCAAATCTGTAAAAAGTTCTTGATGTGTGTGCTGACTGGGCCTGTATGCACAAGGTTAAGTGAGTTCCAAATATGCTATATAGGGAATATTTTATTTGCATACTGGCTTTGTATTTGAAATATATATCTTGTAAAAGATATGCAAAATCACAAAAAGTGATGACTAGCAGTGAAGTTAGGCAATTTGGGAATGAGCATTAAGTGGGCTTTAATTATTTTTGAAGAATCTCTCAATACAATTCAGATTTATATTTAAATAAAGCTGTTTTTTTTGTTGAGTATGCTTATGGTTGGTATTGTGTTTTCTAATAGACAGTGCGTTAAAGAAAGTCAGAGAAGGAATAATTAAAATACAAGGTGAGTGTAAAGTACTTTAAAAATAAATAATTCAGAAATTGTTTCTTTATGATTACTAATATACTTTGATTGTTTATTTATAAATTACTTACCACTAGTGTATAACTAACATTTTGGTTTGCAACAAGAACATCCATATAAATAAACAGCAATAGAAGTCTGTTCTGTGAGTTGTGTTTGAGAAGTTTCTTTAGAATCATGAAAAAAAAACCAGTGCACTAACTGAAAACTCTGAAATGAATATTGATATGTATGAATAATATCTATGTGATGAGTTCTACATAATAAAATACCAGAAATGTTAAGCATGTATATAATTCAGCTTGAAAAGTTTTAGATTTTTACCAATAATTCTTTGAGTTATAGTAGTGTTGGATTTCTGGGTCATGTACATGTTACTAGTTTATCATACCTTTAATTATATGTATATATGTGTGTGTTTGTTTAGGATAAACCATGACATAATTTCTAGCTTTCCTTCTGAAATTTATCTGGTAACTTTCATATTTTAATCACTTTGAAATTTGATATGTTTTATGTAATAAAAATAATGTACTTGTTTCCACTTGACTGAATGTTGCTGTAGTTTTAGTACAGTTGTTGAAAATTAAAAGGGCACAAAGTATGGTGTACAACATGATAGAGAAAAAAATACCAGTAACAATGATGGTATATTGATAAATCAAAGCATTCTAGTCATTTCAAGTTTTTCTTCAGAATTATTTATTTTAAACACTCTTAAATAGCATGTTATATAAAATAAGCTGTTTTATTTCTTAAGTTATTTTTCATCTCTGATTTGTGTTGTGTGATTTCATCAGAAGTTGTTGATAGCTAGTTGTAGTTTTAATGGGATGATAAAAGTTGTTATATTTTAACACAAACATCTTTTCAGATGTATGTATAGCATGTGATTCAACATCAGTAGAAATAGCTACTCAGCACCCCCTGATAGAAGGAGGCTTGTGTAAGCAGTGCAAAGATGAAACTGTAGAAACAATGTTTGCATATGGAGATGATGGTACAAATGTAAGATGTTAATTTATGTTTTTATTCTTTCATCATATATTTTAGAAAAATATAGCACCCATTCTGTCTCTATAGGTGTATATTTGTTTGTGTAGAACTTTTCAAGAGCATAAAAGTAGTTATATAAGTTTAAAAGAACATTCTCAATGATACAGAATTAGTTTAGTAAGTACATTGCTGATGTTTTTTTGTAAATATATTTTATAAAGAGGATTTGTAAATGAAGATTTACAAAAACTAAACAACTTTGTAGTTCAGATAATTTAGTACTGACATGTAAAGTTGGAGGTAACAGCTCGTTGAGTTACTTTCATCTTCCATATTTTCATTATTCATATTTTAGTAACTTTGTATATCAAACATACAGCTGGTGTGAATATGCTTTGTGGTTATTATGAGAAAAACCTTTACACTGAATAGGTGAAGTGAAGAAAAAGTGTCATTGACCACAGTTAAGTTTTATAACATTATATTGCTGGAAATTAGCAGATATAATAAATAAACTTAGTATTAAAAAATTGTTAATTTTGAAATCTAAATTCAAGAAAGGTCAAGTACAATCTACAACTTTTGGAATACTAAACTTATTTATTATATCTGTTATTTTTTAACTACACAATGAGACTAACTGAATAGTGGACAATACTGTTTATAACTTAAATTATGAAGTTGCCATCCAACTTATAAAAAAAGTGCTACACTATTTTAAAGAT
The DNA here is from genome assembly GCA_011833715.1 of Carcinoscorpius rotundicauda. Classification (NCBI taxonomy): domain Eukaryota; kingdom Metazoa; phylum Arthropoda; class Merostomata; order Xiphosura; family Limulidae; genus Carcinoscorpius; species Carcinoscorpius rotundicauda. Next base: position 60,491,481 of record CM022395.1, read on the forward strand.
TATAATATCATGAAAAAGACTTATTGAACCTGCATTTTTCTTACATCATGGAAGCATAGCAAATTACACTTTGCCCAGTAATACTAATGTGAATCCAGTTGTGGCTCCTAGGATTGGAGTATAGCTTAACTAACATACAGAAGTCAAAGTTTTGGCTGGTTAGAGATATTACACACAAAGAATTGTGGCAAGACTTTGAAAAGGGTGTATAAGTGACACTGTTAATAGTAGAAATGATTAAAGTAGAAAGCAAAACTCTTCAAAAGTGATGTTAAGGATATTTGTCTTTCAAGGTCTTTGGGAGATAGATGACATTTGATTATAGATCTTGTCTGTGACTTTGCTGTAAATGTTACATCAAGAACAAAAAGATAAATATTAGAATGGCCTCATAGACATACAACTGCTAAGAAGAGTTAACTAAGTGAAAATACTGAATTGGCATCAAACCACAAATATTGAAATAAACAAAAGTGAAAACACACACTTTACAGATGAAATTGAACTTGAATTTTTCAGTGAAATCAGTGACAGTTTATTCAATGGCAGAGTGGGGAAAGATATCATAGTTGTTGTACAATATCTACACTGAAGAATGAAGGGGAGCAAGTCCTTGTTTGAGATTGTATCTCAAACAATGGTGTTGGTGATTTTCACAAAATCAGTACTACTGGCAAGTGCAGACAAATTCTGATCCATTATGCCATTCCCATATAAATAGGACTCACTGGGCAGGGATTAACCACTCAGCAAGATAGTGACTTCAAATGAGGTGAACCAATATCTTGATGATATAAAGGCCAATAGAACAGTTATGACCTGGCCAGCACATAATTTTGATATGAACATTCTTGAGACCGTATGGGCTTATGAAAACTAAGAAGAACAAAACATGATGAAACAACTTCGTCAAACTGTCCAGAGTTGTACAAGACATTTGAAAAACTGTTTCGTAATGTTACATTGATAAACTGTATGCTAGCATGAAAATAAGACATTCTCTCTAAAGCAAAAAGCTTAAGTAAAAAAAAAAGCACAATACTAATGTATATTTTAAAATGTATTCAGTATTAACTTGTGTTTATTGTGATTATAGTTTTTACCAATTAAAAAAATTTCCAGGTAGTTGCTATTACTTGTTTGTCACTCCTGTATGTTATCGCTTCTGAATTTCTGTTACCACAGGCTTCTAATACTTGAATAATTAGAAAAATGTGGTTAAACAAAGAGATTTTTTACACACAAAAACAGACTATTCAGGTTTAGATTTACATCTTTAATTTTACTGAAAAATTATATTTAGTTTTAAAGAAAATAAATTAACGTGGCAGTTGATAAAAAATAAAAACATAGTTTACAAGAGACAACAGTTTAGTTAAAAACAGAGCAGGTATTGACTTGCTATCTACTTGCATTATTTGATTGATTTTTATTTCATTTTATTAAATATCCAACTAAAAATTACATATCAAAGCATGATACTACTTAAAGGATTTACTGTGGTTAATCAAATTAACTTAAAGAGAAACGTTTAATTCACTTTAAAAACACTATTTTATATAAATTTCATCAGGCCTTTTTTGAATTGCAGGCTTATTGTGTGATTTGTGGTCAGGCTGGAGAACTTTTGATCTGTGATAACAATGACTGTAACAGGTGTGTATTCTTTTTCTGAAATGGTAGTGAAGTATATGTAAAAATATCAAGACTAAACAAAGATTGCTGAAAAAAGCATCAATATGTCAAACTTCCAAATGCATTAAAAAGTCATTAGATATGACATGAATAATATCTAAGTCAGTGTAAACAAAGGATTTTGAAGATATATCACAATTTACCAAATTTTTAATGTAATATTAACGTAACTTACATTATTATGAAAATTTCAATGAACATAGTACCTGTTTAACAGTTATTGAAATTCATTTTTAATGTTTAATTTTGGATAAAGTGTAAAAAGTATGATACTGGGTTAAAGGAATACGGTTTTTGGGCAGAAATCAAGTTCGTTTTAGAATTTGTAACTTCCATAAAATAAATGTTTACTCTGATAAATATTATTTAAAAAAAAGCTAATAATTCACAGACCAGTTTTCAGTTATATTTTCTATAATAAACAAAGGGTAATTTTATTGACTGTAAAATACCTCTGCTCACTTTTAGGCAAAGACTGCTATTGTTTAGTTTTCAAAAATTGCAAGAGAGGTAACATAGTGAAGTATTTGGTTTACAGTTATCAGATTACCTGCCACCATAAAAAATGAAGTTTATTTAACTTTATAATTCAGTTGGGCTTTTCAATAATTCTTACTATAACCAGATACTGGGCTTAAGCAAATATTTTCAAGAATGAAATAAACAGATGTTATTGTTGGTCTATTGCTTACATATATAAAGCTATAGTAATATTTGTCTGAACTTTATGTACTGCCCTAAATATATTGTTAATGCACTTCTAGCCAAAACCTAAAGGCCAATAAACATAAAGACAAAATATCCATTTTGCATTTTTAGACTCAACCACTTTGAGTAGAGCTTCGAAACATGAAAATAATAAAAGGGAAAATAAAAATAAAAAACTTTTTTAGCATTTTTATGGAAAATGTGAACACTATGAAATTAGCCTAAATACTAGTTGGTCAAAAGTTTAAGACCATACCAAAAAGAAGTTCTAAACAGGGTAGGAAATGCCCAACAAGAAGTCTCAGTGGTGAATTGCTTGGCCGTCACTGTAAATAACTGCAAACGGTTGCTTTGGCATGGTCGATATAAGCATTTGCAGAAGGCTTGCTGGAATGTTATTCCACGTGAAGAAGATGGCTTCACGAAGATCATGCAGTGCTTGGAACTGATGTATATTTCTTTAGACTTCCTTTGCCTACCACCCTTAAACATTTTCATTGGGATTCAGTTTGGGCAAACACACTGGTGTGTCCAGAATAATCACATTTTAACTATGAAAAAGTCCTTTGTCCTGCAGGTATTGTGGATTGCAGTGTTGTCCTGCTGAAAGATCCAGTCATTTCCACACAAGTGAGGACCTTTAGTCAATAAGAATGCTCTCTCCAACTTGACAATGTATCCAGCTGCTGTTTGATGCCCCTGTATAACCTGAAGCTCCATTGTTACATGAAAGGATAAAGCACCCCAGATCATGATCGAACCTCCTCCACTGTGTTGTGTAGATAATGTCTCTGGTGGGATGTCCTTATTGTACCAGTAATGTTGGAAGCTATATGGACCATCCAGGTTAAATGTTTTCTCATCAGAGAACAAAACCTTCTTCCACTTTTCTATGTCCCATGTTTGGTGCTTCTCAGCAAAGTTTAATCGAGCTTTTTTGTGGTATGGAATGAGGTGTGGCCTTCAAAGACATTTAAGGTTTTTAACACCTTTCTCTCATAGATGCCATCTTATTATTCTTGAGCTGCATTCTGCATCGATAAGGGCCTTGATCTGGTTCAACAATTGGTTGGTGTCTTACCAAACAATCTGTTGAATCATTTTGCTCAATGCCCGCAAAAGTTTCTTGGGCTAACCACTTGAAATTGTCGTTCCATATCCCTTAAGGTCTTTTAAGAAATTTGCAACAGCAGTTTTACTATGCCCAATGTCGCTAGTGATGGCACATTGAGAGATACCTTGCTTTTTCAACTTGACAATTCTGCCACATTCAAACATTGTCAACTATTTGGCCTTTGCCATGTTTTTACCCAGTGTAACACAGGAGATGTCAGTGGGAGACATTGACAATGATAATGCTTGAACACAAATGACTAAATTTTGTTACATATTTACCGATTAACGCTTTGATTCAGTATGGTTTTAAACTTTTGACCAATCTAGTATTTAGGCTAATTTCATAGTGTTCACATTTCCCTATTAAATGCTAAAAAAGTTTTTTAATTTTGTTTTCTCCATTCTTATTTTCATCTTTCGAAGCTCTACTCAAATAAGTTGTTGAGTCTAATAATGCAAAATGCATATTTTTTCTTTATGTTCATTGGCCTTAAGATTTTGGCCAGCAGTGTACAATAATGCTTATTGTATCTATTAATTTAAATCATGTACCTCTATACCTTTACAACATTTTGCAAGATTTTATTAAACCATAAAAGTCTACTGTATACAAATTTTTATTGAAGTATTTTTATAAAAGGTTTATCTCTGAATTTACAAAACTACAACTGAGTCAGTCTGAGAATAAAAATCTTTACATATTTAATTTGCATTACCTCTAGAATAATCTAAACGAATATTAAATGTTTGTTGGTAAAATTTTAAGTTATCTCTTATTTTCTACTTCCTAACACTACTTGTAGCCAAATTACCAACATACAGTAAAATGAGAAAGTCAAGGCATGCACACTTTGAGCCTTCACTCATCTACATAAGGTTAAGAATTCAAAATTAAGTTAATGTACAAATTTGAATAATATAATAATTTTTCTGCCAAGTTTTTCACATGGATTGATAATAAAGTTATTAAATTTTAAATGCAACATTGTAAAAGGTCATGTCATGTGCAAAAGAACTAGGTCTGGAGGCAAAATGTTGAAGTATACTGCCATTGTCTCTTATGAACTACAATATTTAATGTATAAAATGTCCATTTCCTTTAAACCATCTGCTGGAATCTTGTCTCTACTGCAGTATTTTACATTGTTTAAAATTTCTGTTTTTCCCTTTCTGGAATTATTGGACCTTTGTTGGTTGGTTCTACCACTTCCAGGGCTAGTTCCTTTTTCATGGCATCGTTGCACAATTCTGTTGAATGCTACACTCACCTTTCATTTATATCATCTATTTTGCAAATATTTGATATCCTTATATAAGATGGCTTCACAAAATGACTGGCTAGATGTCCTATTCATATCTTTTATTCTGTGAATTTTACATACATTGTTTCAAATTCCTCAGATTTTTCATATTGCTTGTTCATATGTTCATCCCCTATGTGCCTACTCAGACCTCTGATACTTTTATCTCCTTTTCTATATTCTGTTCACACATTATAGTTGCTTTCCTTTGATCATCTCTTTTAGAATCTTATCACCCAGGTTTTATTTTTGCCCTTAATTCCATTTTTCACCACAGACTTCTCTCCTGCTTGTGATCAGAGCCACAGTTTCCTTGTGATAACTTTTCACCATGGCAGTGGTATTTCTAAACTTTTTCTTAACAAGTGCATAGTCTTTTTTTTTCTTACAGACTTTTCACTGTCCTATGATGACCTATTATAAATGACTACATTGATGCTGAAATTAAATGTTTATCATTTAATCTTTATTTTCCTATAATTATATTAACTAGTCTCCTCTCTTATTCCATTTTTAAAGATCATCTAGTACAATTATTATGCTATTCTTGCTTTCACCTACTTTTATATTAAATTCACCTATTAGCACAATTTGTACTTCTGCCTTCAAGCATAATTTCCACTATAAGTGAATAAAAGTCTCAAGTTTTATTTTCTTCATTACCAGATATAGGCATATAAAGATGGATGACAGTTAAAAGGTTTTGTTCAGAACTTGACTAACCTTATTGTACATGAAATAAGTTAGAAGCCTTACATGCTTTTAACTCCTTCATCTTTTGATTTGATATATCTGTTATATAGTTTACATCATTGCACTGAAAAAACAAGCTACTGAATGTAATAACTTGAACCTTCAGTTGAATACTTTATGAGTCATGTAACTTCTTTAAATAAAATATGTGGTATTTGTATGAAGTCACAGCTTTAAAAATTATAAAGAAATTGAACTGAAATGTGTTTTAATGAAACAATTAACAATGCTTATCTTTGTTATAGACTTTAAATACTGATTTTTTGATTTTTATACTCCTGTAAAAACTACTGTGAAACAATTATTTTATAAAACTGCAAATTTTTATCTTTATTTTGATTCAATAAACAACAAATGCAATTTAATTTTTTTATTCACTGTTTATCACAGGCATACAGTAAAAGTAACTTTTTGACTATATCATAATTTTAAACAAGACTAATCAGAAAATTTTATTTTGATTAATACATTTCATAAATTTTAAATCCAAGTTTATATGTATATGGATATGTATTATGTATTTTTAGTGATTTTTTTCTCATTCAAACAGTTACTTAGGTCAATGAGTCATTGGTAAATTTTAACATGTGGTAACACTCTGGTTTCTTTGGCAAAACACACTTTGATACAGTTAAGTCCAAACTATATAAACTAAGCCTACTTCATTTTGTCACATGGCATGGTGGTTTGGGCACTCAACTTGAAATCTGTATGTTTTGGGTTTGAATCTCCATTGTTAAATAAGCCTGCACTTTCAGCCATGTCACATAATAGTGTGATGGTGAATCCCACTATTCATTGGTAGCAGAGTAGCTCAAGAGCTAGTGATGAGTAATGTTAACTAGATACCTTCTCTCTTGTCTGTTTCTGCTAAATTAGTGACAGTGGCATAAATATTCCTAGTGCAAAAGTTTGTGTAATATTGAAAACAAACCAAACTGATTTTTTCCTATTGTATTGCAACATCAAAATTAAAATGAAGTAAAACATTATAAACCAATCTTCTTACAATCTTTACAAATAATTCAGGACTACAATTGTGATGGAAATTGGTCACAAATATGTTTTCTTCTCTTAAAACATCACGAAGCTAAGCTTTTATTCTTTTTTCTGATCTTTGTGCCTCCCTTAAAGCCACTCAACAGTAAGTCTTCAAATGTGAAACTCTAAAAATTGGGTTTTGATACCTGTTGTGGGCACAGGTGTATCTTTGTCCTTAACTGCAAACAAGAAAATTATGCAAATCTTCAGTGAAATGGAAGATTTTCACTTAACATTTCAGAAGAAAATTAACAGAATTTACATAGGAAGTTACATCACATTCTGTTTACTGAGGTTAAGAAACATTGATTGACTAAAATGATTGAAACTACACTTGTGTTGTAGTTACACAAGTAAAAGTAGTGCTACTTCATTTAAAATTACTTTGGCCTTCCTCTCAAGTGCTACTAATACTGTAGTTGATGGAGAAAAAGTTAAAAAAATTCACAAGGGCAATAACGTTTTTGTTATGTGCTAAAATCAATACCAAATCAACATTTTGACACTTTATTTTTTGTGTAAAATTAAATAAATATAACTTTTTTGTTGAATAAATGTCAACTCTGAAAGTGTTTGTTGATGTGTTAAAGAATAACTAAAAGCTTATTTTCTGTACATTTATTTTGTAATTTGGTCTATATAGCAATTTTCCCTCAGGATGGGATACACCTTTTCAGGCTTGAGAGAGTTAAGTCCTCTTTGACTAGCAAACCTATATTTTGTTATATTCATATCTTAAGTACATAAATTTATAGTTTTCACTTATAAAGAGTCTCTGAACCATCCATCTAAATTCACTTAGCTTCAGAATATAACCTATTTCATTCTGTTCATCTAGTGGTATACATTACTTAAAACTTTCTGTTCTATATAGTCTTCATACACTTATTGTTTTATCAATCTTCATCTTTATAAAATGTCCCCTATTATATGGATCCCCACCTCAGTGAGAACTTAGGGATCCTACAGAAATGGGGTTTTCACAATGCACGTAAGAATTTACTACTTACAGGAACATCGGTACCTGCAATGGAAGCATACATCATTAAAGCTTACTGAAGGGTCCCACAGCTTTTTGTGGATATCTTTGTAACTTTTTTAACCATTTTGTAACTAATTGGGACTAAGTGGTATGATAGGATGCCCAGACTGACCCATAAGTTGCAAGTGGTTGTGGTTAGTATAATTTCAGCTAATCAGTGTCTAATGCCTAAAAAACTGAGGAATTTCCATATTGGAAATGCTCATTTCATTTAATTATGATTACATTTAATTACAAACACTAAAATGTTCCTTAATTCTCTGTAGCTCAAAATAAATCTGATGCATAACAAAAACATTATGGCATCAGAAAATCAACAAAAATGGGTCTTCATGACTTACCTTACTGTGATAAATGTTAATAGATTTCAATTATGAATCACCGTATGAAACAATTTGTTTTACATTTTTAAATAGTAATGTTTTATTTTAATAATTATTGGAATTCCATTGCTGAAAATATTAGTTTTTAGGTATTTGTAAAAAAAAAAAGTTTATATTTTTCTACACTAGTTTACAAACTAGAGATGAGAAGCATCAGTCCACCTGACTACAAAATAGTTATATAGAAAATATGGGGCTTGTTTCTTTAAACTCTTATGATGCCCTGATAAAAGAATTAATAGTTAAGAGGTGTGTAAGAAAATGATGTACAATATTGATAAAATTTCTTGAATTAATTTTTGATTTAGCTTTACTGAATTTTATCGGTCTTGCTCTGTCTAGGTGTTACTGTACAGGCTGTATTGATGTCCTCGTGGCTCCTGGGGCCCATAAAAAGGTGAATGTTCTCATTTGTTTAGCAGAATAATTATCTAAAATTAGCATGTATTGATATTGTATGTTTAATTTTATCTAAAAAGTAAAGAGCATAAAATGTTTTTATGTTACTCAATTAAAGAGTTATTTTAGAACATATAAACTTCTTTAAACCTTTTTTTATGTAAATATTTTTCCTTATGGCATTATTTTCTTAGGTGCTAAATACTAGTCCATGGCTGTGTTATATGTGTCGAGATTATGATCCTGAAACAAATGGTCTCATCAGATGTAAGGATGAGTGGCAGCAAAATGTAATGCAGCTTTTCCAACCAGAGAAGCACGTTCAGCTTCCTCCTTCTCCAGATGATTATAAAGAAAAAAGGCCGATCAGGGTCCTTTCTTTGTTTGATGGAATTGGTACAGGTGGGTGGTGTAGTTATTTAGCTGTGGTACACTTAAATTTATTGTATTGTTTGGTATTATCTGAACCATTTTTATGAACTGTTGCTCATAAGTGGATATCGGTAATATAAATAGTTTATTCTTATATCATGAATTGTTAGTGAGTCTCAGTAACTTTATTATCAAATAGCTTCTTGTTTATGTAAAATTAATCGCTTGATATCAGCCATTTCTGGTTTTGTTAACATGATTGTAAATTGTATAATTTTGGTACCAAGCCATCACATGTATTGTTGATACTGGATCAAGCATCTTAGTCATTTTATATTTATTTACAACTTTTGAATCAGTATTACTACATGCTTTGAAAAATTTACTTCCTAAATCATATTTTGGATTTTGTTTTCTTTGAAGAATGTTGTGACAATTTATATATAAATTCATTGCAGTGCTTTTCAACTATTTGTTTATCAAATCTGATTTAACTTTATAAAAAAAAATAAAGGTAATTATTTGTTTTTTTTATTAAACATAAAAATGTGTATCAAATCTGATTTAACTTTATAAAAAAAATAAAGGTAATTATTTGTTTTTTTTATTAAACATAAAAATGTAAGGTATGAAAAACTGTGTGTGTTATAAATGTTATTTAAAATTTAACTAAACTTTTTTTCTTTCAAGGCAAGCTTGTTTTGGATCAGTTGGGAATAGAAGTGGGTGCTTATTATGCTAGTGAGATTGACCAGGATGCTATTAATGTCTGTATAGTCCAACATAAATTAAGTGTTACCCATCTTGGTCGAATTGAAGATGTCACTGATGCTGAGGCAAGTCATGTTTTGTAGGAATTGTTATTTTTTATTTTATTTTCCATTTAAATGAAGTCAATGGATGTTATAATGCATTTTTACCAAGTTGTTTATTGAGGTTTATGGGATAAAATTCCTATAGGAAAAGAAAAATTTAGCAGTGAAATCCTAATTGGTGAAGTATTAATCACAACAATGCATTTTAAGTGTATTGTATAGCTGGTAATGTGAACATAGTAAGTGCAAAGATGTAGTGTTAACAGTCAATAATGAACAGTTTTGAAACCCATTAAACATTCTTAATATTTTAAACACTATTCTGGCTGTTGTAAAAAGTTAAATCTGGATCTTTAAAGCCACTGAATTTAATATCCTGATAGAAGAAAACAAAGTTGTTTTTATGTGTGAGGCAGAGTGGTATTAATTTAAATAGAATTTTGCACCTTCATTAAATTTTATATCCACTCACTAATTATTAATTTAGGGTGCAATGGATGTGCTAAATTATCAGTAAGAATTTTAGTAGTACAGAGAATTGAATACATTATATTAATACAATTTTGAATATGGAAGACACCAAGTTATTTGACAAATGGAATGTATTAGAACTACATTTGCACATTATTTGACATCCTTTAGGGAATGTGGTGCCACTGAAAATTGATTGATTTTTGGGAAGGTTACATAACAGCTCCTCCTGATGCAAAATATTCATATACTCAGGTCATAAAGATATGTTAAAATTGGGAATTTTATTTTCTTATTTAATGGCATTGAGAAACAAATGTGGATCATTTTCGAACATCAGAAACCACCAGTATGCTTTGGGTATGACAGCCTCATAACAGAACCTCTTCAATAAAAACTACTTTGTAGTACCATCAAGTTACACAGCATTCATGTAGAGCATGGCCAGATATGGTGACATGAACTGTAACAAAATGTTGAGTCTTCAACTAGTTTTAATATAATGTTCCCAATCTGTACTTTTCATAAAAACTCAGAATTTATAAGATTACTTTATTGATTACAGGTAGCCAAACTTTGTCCAATTGATTTTGTTATTGGAGGATCTCCATGTAATGATCTCTCTCTGGTTAATCCTGCCAGGAAAGGCTTGTATGGTAAATCATTTGATATACTGTAGTTTTCTAATCATTGGGAAAGGGAGGTCCATATTGATTAGGTTTTTTTTTAGGGACTAGTAGCTTTATTGGTTTGCTGAAAGTACATTTTTTTCTTTTTTTGGATATGAACTTTCATCAGAAAGAAATTGTTAAGACAGTGTTTTAACTATCAGAATTTAAATCTTAAAGTTAATTATTTTCAATTAAACAGAAAAATAGATTTCAGACCAAAAGGTTCTTGGCATTTAGATTTTAAATTTCTTGTGCTGTGTGTTAATACCTGAAATAATAGTATGCAAATGTAAGATCAAAGATACATTTAAGTTAATAATTCTAAGATTTATGTCATTTTTGTGTAACTTTTGTAAAAATTAAAATAAAAACAAAGTAAGGATAAATCCTCTAATAAATTAAAATGTTACTGTAAAAATTATGTAAGTCTTCACTGTAAAATACTTGGTTGATATTTTTTATATCTAAAGTCTCAACAAAGCTAGAAAAATATTTTTTACTTGTTTTAAAAGCAGTGTGTGTAATTCCTTACTACCTTAGGTCATATAAATTTGTAATTCATCATATATTACTTAAGCATTATGCAAAAGGACAGTTAGGAGTCAAACACTAATATTGCTTAATCTTTGTTTTAAACATGATGACTTTTTAAAACAGTTTATTGAACTCCTAAACAAAGCGTTTTTCAGTAAGGGATACCCTAATACTCTGTTCAGAAAAATATCATTCAAAGTTTTATTCTAATAAGAAATGTTTATAAGAATTAAATTCTTGTCAAGACCTCCACTGAAACTGAGAAATTTGCTAAATTATTAAGAAAAACTTTATGTATTACTTTCAACTCATTCTTCTAAACAGTCTCTGAGGTTTAAAAATATAGATGGTTACTTAGTTTTTTTCTGTCCACAGTCACAAAATATCCAGTTTATTCATTAACACTTTAGCTTCTGTGGTGTTTACTATTTAAATTTTTCAAGAGCTTTGTTATTCTTAAAAATAAAAAATCCACCATAAAGTAACATAAAATGCTTTGACCTCTTTTTCTAGATGAACTACATTTATATATTTGAATTTTAGTGTTTAAAACTATTTTTCCATGCACATAATATTTGAAAGTGACATAAAAAATTTGCTAGAGTGGTATAACATTCTTAATTTATATAGTTTGCTCATTTTAATATGAATACTTTATTTTCTTAGAGTAAGGATATCAGGTGTTTCAAAAAAATTGTAAATATCTTATATTGGACATTTTTGTTTTTGTAATCTACTTTATATATTTTTGTACAGTTTTTTATATTTTATTAATTTGACCTAGATTAACAAAAAATTTCTTTATCTCTTTTTTCTCATCATCTTTAACGTTTTGGTATTAATTTGTTTTTGTGACTGAAGCAAAAACTTTTTTGCATTGATTTTTTTTATTTGTGAGTTTGATAAATTGTTATGAAGAAAAAGTACTGTGACTTTTAATATTCTTTTCATAAGTTCTACATTTTTGCTTACAAATAAAAAATTAGTTTTCTCTTACTAGTACTTCTTTACATTTGTTGTTTTCTTTTTACAGATCCAACAGGAACAGGAAAGTTGTTTTTTGATTTTTTTCGTGTTCTAAAAGCTGTGCAACTAGCGAATAAGGGAAGACATGTTTTCTGGTTGTATGAAAATGTTGCATCTATGCCCCAGGAGTATAAGGCAACTATTACTCGTTTTCTACAGGTAATTTATGAAGCTATAAAAACACTTTTAAAACACACTTCTAGCATAAGGTATGGTATCATCTTGAAAGTTAATTAAGAATGAAATCATTTCAAACACAAATGTTTTTGGGTAGATATTGTGCAAGGAAGTTTTGTCACCCTCCTATTGGTGAAGGGCTATTGTCGCATGGTGTTCTCATGCACTGGGGTACATCTCATGTTAAACAAGTAATTTTTAGGTGAGAATTAGCTCAAGGCTAGTGCCATGCAAATTTCATAGACAGATTTGCAAGGGATCAAGCTATTCTATGTGAAAAGGTATTTATTGGAAATACATTTTCTTATAAGGAAAATGTTCATATTCCTTGCTTCTTTTTTCTTAAACTTTATCATTACTAAACAGTGATGTATAGCTGTAGAGGCAAAGCATAGTATGATGGACAAAAGAAGTCCAAGATTTGTGCCTAGACTTCTGTCAGAACATGTTATTGTGCTGAAGACATGCTGTAGTGACACAATCTCATGTGGCATATACAATGTATAACTACTAGAAAGCTGTGGAATCTCCCTGGAATGGATTATATTGATACCCATAGACAGATATATCTGTGTGGTTATGAAGGAAGGGGAAGTTAATATATGGTATAGAATCTGTGGCACAACAGATATACAGACAAGTATACCATATGCTTGACATGACAGAGTAACTTGTGATAAGTATGTAATATGTTATTTATGTTGGTAATAAACTATTTACAAACTTATTTTTTCATATAGTACTATATTTGCATTACATCTCAACAATTTTTATAACTAATAAAATGTTTTGGTGGATCCAAATACTATCATAATTTAAAATATTTGATTAAATTTTTATGTTTTTATTAAACTAAATATTTTTATTTTAGTGTGATCCTGCCATGATTGACTCGAAGTACTTTTCTCCTCAAAATCGGGCTCGTTATTTCTGGGGTAACATTCCTGGAATGTATGCGTGAGTACCTCTGTTTTTGATCTCCTAAAAAACATTGAAATAAGTTTGTTTTATAATTTTTTCTTTACTGTTATATTTATTATCAAATTTATGTTATCATTCATTGATCAGTTTTAAAACCATTTAACAAATTAATGTATCTTCATATGACTTAGCTTAAAATAGTTCAAATCAATAATAATAAACAGGCAGATTTATATATGTTGGACCAGAGATTTATAGTAGATTTAGAAATATTTTTCTTAAGAAGTAAACTAGCATGTTTACATTTTATGGTATATGTTTTATATTCACATGTAGTACATCATCAACAGTTGAAAAATCATTATGCCTCACGGCTTGCCTGTCAGTACATGTGGGTTACATCACTTATTACCATAGAAAAACAAATAATATAATAGTGGTATGTTGATTATTTTTACATTTAGTAAGTGTTGCAAATATATACTTAAATTATCCTGTTAACTTTCCTTGTTTAAGAAACTATATTATAGATTTTATGAGTACTAATTATCCAACAATAAAACTTCCACATTATTTTTACAACTTTGGGAAACTTAAATGTGTGGTCTTTGCTTATATAAGATGCCAAAATATTCTTAATGTATACAAATAATTTTTAATGAAATTTTTAACAATCTCAAAAGTTTTAAGGACCTTAACTCTGAAAGTTTTACTATATATTACATATATTACCAGTATATACATGCAAAATGAACAGTAATAAGAATATAATCAATACATTATACAAATTATTAATTCCAATTTTCAAACATTCTGGTCTCAACTTTGTTTTTCTCAGTACAATTTAGTTTCTGATTTAAATAATAATTAATTTTAAATGAATTAGCTCAGTGAAGCTGTAGTTTAGAATATGTCTTGAGATCCTGAGGTTGTTATTGGTTAAATTTATAGCAACTCACTTAGTTTGATAACATTTTCTTTGCAAACTTATAGCAATATGTTCATTTCAAGGATAGCTATAGTTAAAATTAAGAACTTGTATTTTTTCTCCAAGTACTGAAAAATACTATGTAGAAATTATCAGTATTTTTCATTGGTTACAAATCAAATTATTTCATTTTTAATTTCTCTACATGTTTATGGTAAATGATTAAGATTAAAATTGTTAGAAATAATAGTATTTTTTCTTATCAAATTTATGAACTTCAGTGAGAAAGAAATGTGTAGTCGAGACTGTTATTTGATTTGCTACTTGTCACATGAGTTAAACTGATTTTGAAAGCATCACTTGTGTGTGTGTAGCTCTGAACAAGGACCAGTTCAATAATCTAGAAGAATAAATTAGTAGCATTACATATTCTTAAAGTACTTATAGAAATACAGGTTTTTTTGTATTCAGAAAAAGGCTACTCTTAAATCTTACTGCTCAACACTACATGAGATCCAGTCATATTTTATAAACTTGCCTTGTTAGTAATGCTGAGGAAGAGGAAGAATCTCAGAAACAGGTAACAAGTGGTAAATCAAATGATAAATTGGACTTTATGTTTCTTTTTCTATGAAACTTATGACTTGATGATGAGAAACTTTAAAATTTTAAATAGCTTCTATGCTGAATAATTTATTTACAATAATAAATTAGTAGTAATAAGATATCCAATACAGATATAGGTTTAGTGTTATGTATAAAAATACAACTCAGATACCATACACATAGTTTTATTTATTGTGTTTAGTAGTATTCAAAACTGAAGATCAGTTTACATGTAATTTCTATTTCTACACGTGGATTTGATTTAGTAGTCATTACATGGAAAACATAATCAGTAAGTAAATATTTAGGAACTTTGTTTTTAAAGGTTGTGTGTTTTGATGCTATGAGTTTCAGTTCAAAGGCATTTTAAAGCAACTATCAAAATCAGTTTGTACAAAGAATAAACAGTGTTGGTTATATTAAAAAAAATAAAAGAAAGCTGAAAGCTATTAACTAAGGAGCCTGATTTTTCTTTTTATTTCTTATTTTCTCCTATATATTGTTATATTTATTTGTTAGCACTAACATATATGGATACATTTATTGATAAATGTAAGTGACCATATTTTAGGTACATCATACACAACTAAGCTTTCTTTTTTTTTTACTCAGACTTCGAGGCAGTGGAGTTCTTATCTTGATAGACTGATGAACAGTCATTTTTAAGATAAAATTCTTTATTTTCATATTAAATACAGATGTTTAGGAATGTTAATATTTCTTGAAAACTGAAGTAATAAATGGATTAAATTTATTATATTTCAGCCCTCTTCAGCATCATCTGTTGCATCAGACGATCAGCTTAGATAGTGTTATTACGCCCCATCTTAACAGGAAGGCCATCGTAAGTTGAATATTGTGTTATTCGTTAAAATAATCTGGCTAATTTTTTATTTGAAATGTATTTATTTTTATTTTGAAAAAACAATCTTTTATTTAGTGTTTTTGTAATATAGTGTAGCATAAACAGGAGGTGAGAACTAATGCTCAAGTGACTTATTTTACTTGTAGATCCATCATTAGCCCTAAAAAAGTGACTTTCTCTTGTTATAGCTGAATACAAAAAAAGAAATTCATTACAGCATTTGAAAAATAAGTATTGTTGTTAGGGTCATGCAAAATAGTGATGATACTCTAATAGAAAAGTAATATCTGCATTCATTAACACTGTACAAGAGGCATGTAATGAGTTTCCATTCCTTTATGTTTTTGTGTGGTTTAAGCTAGATCTAAGGCTATTTATTCATGCTTCTCTGAGTATGTTCATAGTAAACAGTGAATTATACAATATAGAAAAATGTTTAAGTGTGATAAAAATGTGTGAACTGTATTTATAAATCTTAAATAAATGGAAAAAAAGAAGACAGACTATAATAATTTTTAACAGAAAAAAAATTATTCTCTTCCTTCATGCACTTAATTAGAGAAATAAGAAATACATTAGAAGATAAATGTCTTTCAAAACATTTTTAAAATTGTATATAAAATAATCAAACAGATAGGATTATGAATGATGTTTTAAATACTGATACTGCAAGGTGTTACTATAAAACATACTTTTTCTAATTACAAAATGCTGTAAGCATTTAATTATTTCTTGAAGGCTCAGACTTATTCTTCTTTTCTTACAGTTGCTTTAAATTATGCATCTTGTATAAAATACATTATACATATTGTTTTTGCTTTTGATCTGTAGATCTGTGGTTTATGATTTCTAAGTACAGTTTAGGGAATCTTAAGGAAACCTGAAGTTTGCTGAAACAACTTTTATTTTACATCTGATGATTTTACAGAAATCTATTTTGTTTTCTTATCATTTGTGAGGTTGAGAAAATTAGAACAGTTACAACACGCAGCAACTCTCTCCGTCAAGGGAAGAAATGTTTGTTGCCAGTTACCATGAATGGGGAGAGTGATGTTCTGTGGGTAACAGAACTTGAACAGTAAGTGGTTGAGTATTATATAATGCTATACACTGGACTTTCAGCTTGATTTGAAATTTAAACTTTATTAGAAGCCTCATTAATTTAAAAATACAACAAAATAACTTGTTAATTTTAACTTTTCTCTTCACATCAGTATAGCTGATTTTTTCTATCAAAATAAGCATAATTTCAAGTAGCCTTACTTTCATCTCTCTGTAGCCACATAATGCAAAAGTTTGCCCTGACATAAAACAGTTTGTTTTTATCAATTTTAAATTAAATTTTGAAGAAGAAAATATCTGAATATGAAGTCAATCACTAAATTATACAGACTGTAATTTTGTCAAGTAGTCTTTTATCCAATTACTACTTTGGTTTCTTAATTTTGAATAGATTTTGTTGTTACCACATCTTTGCTTGAAGACTTTTAAGTTTTTTTAATGTTCACCTAATGATGGTAAGATGAAGCAATCTTTGTGGTAAATTATTGTCACATTTTAGATAACTGCATGATTCAAGCATTTGTTTTAGTGATTAATTATTGAAAGTCTTCTGTACTTGAGCACCACTTGTGGTGCTCTGTTTTTGTGGAATAGTGAAAGAAAGTATATTTGACTGTGTATTAAGGGTCATGTCAACTTCTTTTACTCGTATTTGTTTTATCACTTTTTTCAGATGGTTCATTGTCTGTTTTCTCACCATTATTTTACCAGAATCAATTATGAAGAATGGCTGTTCACTTTTTGTACCTGCTTCTTATAATAATGTTGAATAACATTGTTGGTGTTTATTTTTGCTGCTTTTAAATCATTTCTAAACAGATTCATTTTAAAACTTAGCAGCAGAAATGACAGATCTTTGCTACATGGACATGGAATGTCTTCTACATTAAAATACTTTTTTTTAATTTGTGAGCTTTCAGCTCTCTTATTGGAACCTTCATTGGGCAACAAAGAAGATGTTAACATCTGCTCTGTAAAGCAGTGCCCTAATGTTGTACAGTTCAAATAACCCTTGTTATTACTTTTGTGGTTATTCCCTTCACAGTAGATAAACAAGTAGCAGTTTTTACATTACTTTCTTTAAATACAGTGATATCTTACCCCAAAAAATATTTATATTAACATCAATGTCTAGGAGTTGAAAAATTTAGGAAATGACAATATTATTGTGGTTTAGTGGTTTTTGTATTATCAGTTGTTCTGTATCTGCAAGACAGCTGGTATGAGTATTAAAACTTGAATTAAAATAAAGTACAGAACAATGTTTTGATCTTCCTAGGACAAACTTCATGTGAACCAAATGAGTTTAAACTGACTGTTGCCAGGCACAAATATTATAAATAACATGTCTGTCTTTTTTAAGACATGTCTGGCAACTGTCAGTAGCAAACTTGCTTTGTTAACTTGAAGATGACCTGAGAAGGTTGAAACATTGTTCTACAATTAAGATTTTAATACCCATACCAGCTGTCTTGAGAATATATTTTTACTTCAGGTGGGTTTCTCATCATCACATATCAGTTGTTCTGTTCTTTATGGCATCTTGTACATTTACCTAATTTGTTAGAAGATGTAACACACTGAAATTGAACTCAGTTGAGATGACTACATTTTAGTCTGTGAATTGCATAGAATTACTGTTTTGTTTTTTAAGTCATTATGTCAAATTATACTTTCCTTAATCTTGGGCATCCATGGAAACACATTCAAGATATCCTTTACACATTTCATCCTTCATCCGAGATGATTTACTAGAATATTTGTTATACTGCTAGCATTTGGTTCACTGTCTTGCTCTCAGAATTTTAAAAATTCATTATCCATTTTAACCCTGATTGATCAGTTTACATAGTGAACCTGCTGTATTAGAAATTATTGTTAACTTAGGGAGTGATTTACAACCTTTGACATGTAGTGCATACATTCCATTTATGTGTTCTCCAGTTGTTATCACATAGCCCCAACTGTAGAGTTACTGGTTTCTGTTTTTTAGAATCAACAGTTCTTTCAGACTTTGGTAGATTAACTCTGGTTGAAGCAAGATATTTATTGAGAAATTTACATGCTGTTCACATTTTTCTGTTTGATAATAGTTGTGTAGTTTCTCCAACATCTTGTAAAGAAGATTTATTATGCTAGAAAAACTAACTTCATGAAATACCAGTAGTGCAATGATAAAGCTAGAAACCCTTAAAAGTAACTTATGATTTTGGGGGTTGACAAGTTTTATGTTTCTCCAACCTTTGGTGGATGTGTAGAAACTCTCTAGCAGCTTTCAAGTGAAGTAATAAAGGTTTTTTGAGTTAGTCCCAAAGTTATTTTTAAACAGTAGGTTAAGCATTCTTTGTAGGCTATTGCAGGACATTGCAAAAGTGTCAATGGGTTGTAATGTCATTAAAATACCTTGACAAAAAAATGATAATTGAGGTGAAATATGCATCATTGATCTTTAGAAAGTTGCTGAATCATTGCACAATGTTGGTAGTAAACAACATTTTTAAATTCACTGATTTATTGCTCTATCTACTGCTTTATTTACATTCCACTTTAGAAACTTATCTTTATACCATTTTAGATACATTCTGATTTCTACTTTCATATAGAAAACTCACCCATTCATCATTGTTGCTACTTCCCCTTTTATGTTTTTACTTTGAAAGCTCACTTCTCCTTCAGTATAGCTGCTCCTCATTTATGTTTTTGCTTTGAAGACTCATCTGCACATTGTTCTATCTGTTTTCCAATCTAAATTAATTACTTTGAAACTCATTCCATACACCTATTCATTTTTAAGATGGTTATTTAACATCATATGATTAAATATGATTTACATTTAATGAAACTTTTAAGGTTATAAAGAACAGAAAACAGATTATTTCAGGAAAAAGGTTTGTTTATTTTATAGCAAGGCTACATTGAACAATCTGCTGCATCTACTACAGGGAATTACACCCTAGATTTTATCATTGTAAGTCTTAGACTTACTGCTGTCCAACCAGCACAGAGTAAATTGATTTATGTTAAATTATAAACAAAACTTTATGTAAATTAGTTACAAATATTTATAAGTACTTCAGTTTCATTTTGTATGAATAAAAGCTTTTTTTGAATTACATTTAATCACCTTCTAACAGTTATACTTTGAAGAACACAACAACATTGTTTTCATTTTCAGGTGAGAGTGAAGGTATTAAAAATTTTAGTTGTTGCTGGTCAGCAGTGCAGTTGTCCACTTTTCGTTACTACTGTTGAAGGTAATTCTGTGGTGATGATTAATTAGATGAAATTTTAATGTTTTATTTCACAGGACTGAATACTTTTACAGTAAATGCTCCAAACCTGACCTTTTCAGGGTTTTTGGCTTTCCAAGACATTATACTGATGCTGGAAACATCCCACTTGGCCGGCGTCAGCAGCTGCTTGGGAAAGCGTGGAGTGTACCTGTGATCAAACACCTTTTCATGCCTCTGAAGAACTTCTTCAAACTGGTGCCATCTTCATCATCATCATCGCCTGCCACCTCTTCTCCCACAGTGACCACCACTGCCACAACAGTTAATGCTGTTGTCATGCCAACCACTTCCTGAGTAAGATGGGTGGCTAGTAGTTAGTGTAATAACACTTTTTTTTCTGTATCTAAATTATGAGTATATGTTACCCCTTTGGGGACATAAATTGTGTATATAGTTTTAGAATCCATATGTTATGTTACCTCCATGGTTTTATTGTCCGTGTTTTAATAAGAGTTGTGTGTAACCTAGCTGGATTCGGGGTATCCCCATTTTTACACTGCCATTTTACCCATTATCCCTCCTTTTGTATTTTGTTTATGTTTAAAGGGTATCATAAGTCTATTTTTTTTGTTTTGCAATATTTCTTTTATCATTAGAAAGCATTTTGCCAAGAGTTAAAATGAAGTTTTAGCATAAAGATATGGTTTTCTGTAAGATTTTGTTAACAGTCAGATGTATCAATATTTAATGTATACTTGGCAAAGTACTTGTCATTCAAACCACAACTGGTGTTGGTATGAATCTTAAAAATGTTGCATAAAAAAAGTATTGGATAAAGGTCATTAATTTATCTTCATTTTTTTAACCTTGCATACACTGTTGTTAATTAGATTAATTCATTTTCAGTGGTTGAAATGTTTTCCTTCTTTTTGAATTTGTAGAGTTGAATAGTTCAGTATTTTTTAGAAAATATTGTTACAATTTCTTATTTGTGTAATTGGGTATTTTCCTGAAGAAAACATAGTTATTCTCCGTATATATAATGTTTGTCAGTCCATTAACATCTATGGAAACATCTTAAGTGGTTGTTGATATTGTGTGAAGCACACATTTTGTTTTATCTTTCTATTCGATACAACAAAACTTAACATAATTCCTGTGAAAATTTATATATTGGTTAAAAAGGTAAACCTTGTACATTTAGTAAATTATTCATAGTTTGTTCTCACTTTTAGAAAGCAACTTGTTATTGCTATAGTGTTCCATAGAATTTTTACAATATGTCATCTTTAGAGCAAAAATGTTAGAAAGGTTATACTCTGAAGGAAAAACAAAAGTCAAATACGTGAACCCAAATAGTTTAAATTCTTTACACAGTTATTAGGTCTCTGTCATTTTTCCTATCCATGTCCTTATTTGATAATAAGGCTCTTAAGATCCATATCAAACCTGTTTAACGCAATTATTAAAATGGAAAGTTGTTGCAAATTTTTATGCATGTGAAACAGGGAGTGTCATGTATTTTGAGAAATCATTTTCTGAAAACAAAAACTCCTGGCTTTTTTCTTTAATTTGATAATTATTACTGTAAAAAAAAATGTAAAAAAAAGGAATATAGGTTAAGCAACTCAAAGCTTAATTTATATCATCAGAATATTATTTCTAGATGACAAAATATTGCATTATATGGCTCTGGAAGCCAGCTGCTGTTATTACCTTTTCTTAATAGAGAAGATTTATGTGTTGCAATAGTTTTTACTGTGTTTTTTTAACCAAAGAACTTTACAGCATTTACTCTTTTAATGGAAATTTGTTTTTTTTTAAATGTGACAGGTAAGTACAGCTTAGCTTAGGAATCATTGTTATATCTTGAACGTTATCAGTACAAGTCTCATAATGTACTCAATAAGAAGTTTTTGGCCTTGTAGTGAGAATTCTTTAGGTCATATAAAGCATCATAATTATTTTATTTCAGCTTTTAAATCTATAATCATCTCATTAATTGTATAGTTAGTACAAAATGCAATTTACCATAAATTTTATATTTTTAACTATTTATCCAAATTTTAATAAGTAGCATTCTTAATTTGTTGTTTATCATGCACAGTGCAAATACGTATAGAATTTAAAAGGATTTTTTTCCCCTGACTCATGCACCCTTATACATTTCTGGCAACTACAGTTCATTTACCTCTTGGTTATCAGTAACCTGGGCCTTTTGGTAGATGTTTTTTTGTAATTGTGAAGTTGGAAGAAAATGGTATTTGCCATTTTTCAGAAACTGCCAAAAAAACCTGTTGTATACATTTTTAAAGTGTAGCTTTAGATTATTCCTAGATAAGTACTGATAAATAATTGTTAGACAATGTTTTTTTTAAATATATTTTTTTTAATGTTGGGTTTTCATGGTTAATAGTAAAGACTAACAAATCATGTTATTGACTCTTGTGTAAGGGTATCAAACCTTGAAAAAGTACAACACACAAGAACTTGGATTGTTTATTTGGTGGCTAATATATGTGTAAACTTTAATCAACCTCTCTTTATTCTTTGATGTAAAACATTTGTTGTAATTCCTGGTAAACATTTAAGAAGTATTCAAAAATACCATAAATGTGGAGTAAACAGTGATAGACTTGGGTAGGATTTCCTAATACTTGGATTTTAGTTTTAAAAATTGTTGACATTGTTTTAAAATTACACATAAAATATTTTGATTTATAATTTAAAATAATGTGAATCCTTTGGTGCAAAACATGTTTTACAAAATTTGACCATTTCAATTTCTCATAGATGAAACTTAAATTTATATTTATTATTTCACCTATTGGCAGTGCTTGTAATCATTTTCCTTAAGAGTAGCCATATTTTATATTTATTATAAAGGCAGTAAAATCCAAAGCACAGTTATAAAAACGCTTTTTTTCAGGTCAGGCTCAGATAAGTTGATATAAACATAAGATAGTTAATTTCTGCAAATATTGACACTTTTGCCAGAAAAATGAAATATTTTGGTGACAGGTATGTAGAAGCTAACTGTATGCTTGAACATTTCAGTATTATAAAGATGGAAAAATGAGCCAATTCTTTTTGGTACTTTGAAACTTCTATATTCAGTATGACACAGCATCTGTATCAGTGTAATTTAGACAATAAACTTATTAATTATTTTTATTTTATAACCAGAAAAATTAATAACAAAAAGGATAGGAAAAAAGATATAGTAATTATAAACAATATACTTTGATTTTTTTTTCAATATCTTATCACTAACACTTAATTACATCAACACAACTAACTATTAAATTAAAACACAAGACAAAACTGTAAAGAGAGGCCTTTATTAAGTTATTTTAATGTGGATAAGTGGTATCAAGTTTGTGTTTTGAACTGCAAGTACTTTTATCTGTTGTTTTAACTATAGTAGATAGAAAATACTCAGTATCATGTGTAAGCAACATTTTGGATAGGTGTTATATATTATCTTGTTTTAAATATGAGTATAGTGATTGCTTCCTTTTATGTCACTGTGAGAAACAAGTTTTATAGTTTTTATATTCTGTGCAGTTACTGTGATGCTGCAAGTTTTAGTTTTCCATTCCACTGTCATTTACTATTTCTGAGTAGTTTGACTGCTACATTTTAAAATTCTTATAACTTAGTTACTTTATTTCTAACATATACCAAGTATTCTTTTTATAAATACTTGTAACAGCTTATATTGGAAGTTAAGAATATTAGTTGTGATAAAAATACTTTAATGTTGCAGAATATAAACTGATTAGTGTGCTGAACCATATGTATCCTGAATGGTACATTTGTCTTGGAAATGGAAGAAAATTATTACTTTTTCAAAGGATTATTAATTTTGAGTGCAGTTTCACCAAATTCACTAATTTATTTTTGTTTTAAGTTCAACATTTGAAGTAAGGAGGTTGTTTAATGTTTTCTCACCAAACTTTAGAAAATATTACATAACATCCTGTAGGAAGGCTGAAGTGTTTGTTTTTTTTATTATTATGTGTTTGATTCCAGTTGTGTGCAGTTAGAATAATTGAGAGTTGGAACTAGTTTTTACAACATTTTGATATCTGCTGTTTATTTATATATGTTAATAGTTTCTTTAATAATAAGTACCTGAATGTTGAATGCCCATCAGTACAATCAGAGCTAAGCTAAATCTTGCCTTAAGTTTCTTGTTTTTCCTAAAATGAAAGTTATTTTTTTTGTTTCTAACAAGGAGTGAAAAATATAATCACCATTCTTTACCAAACGATCAGAGCTTCAGTGTTGTTTGTTTTATTTGTGTGTATACGACAAAATATGACGTTTTCATACTGAAAATACAGTTGCAGTATTCAACTGTATTTTGAGGCTTAAATGTTTAGATACTTTTTCTAAAATTATTCTTATTGTCCTAGTCAATCTACAGTATGTTAAATATCGGATCAGTAAGGCCTGTTATGTTTTACTGCTGGCTTAGAGTTAACTTACTATGTTTTGTACAATTCAAATCTGTTACTTCATTCACTAAACAGTTAAAACACATTCTTTGTTATTTAAAATGTTTGCATTTGTTACCATAAGTTTTCATTGTTGCGTAGTTGATTACATTTTTAGTATGTAGATCTATATGTTCAAATTGTATTTTGAATTTCCTTAACTTGAAATTTCGTGAAGAAATAAATTGATCAGTTACCTAGTTAAGAGCTAGATTTAAAATGTATCAGTCCTCTCTTGGTGTAATTGATTTAATATAAAGTTAATTTTATTTTGTATTAATATATGTTCAGAAGCGAAGCATTACTATTAGATAGACACCAGGGTAGTAAGTAATCAATGTGATGCTATGAAGAAATATTGTCAAAAAATTGTTATACATCGTGTTTGTTCAGTAATAATTTCAATCACCTAATTAAGTTGCTGTTTTTGACTTTTATTGAAATTATTATAAAAAATTATTGAAATAATTATAAGCCGAGGTGTTTTAAAAAGTGGAATTGCTTCATGTTTAAATTCATTTTCACTGTTTAAAGTTTGAAATTGTGGTTAAATTGTTTCCAGATTTTACAAGTTCCATTTATTTTTGAAACTATTTTAAATATTATACTCTAAAATCGTGACGTAATGGTTATTTGTTGTTCTGAAGATTTTTCCTTTTCGGATATTACATTTAGTTAATTCTGTATGTCAAAATTATATTTCTTTCTCGGTTGTCAGTGTTTTTAATTAAGTTAGCAAGTAGGCACATCACTGCCAGATTCACCGTTTATTGGCGGTAGTATAAATCGACCTTTAATAACTTTGCTCTACGGATTCACGAGGCGGTCAAAGCTAGTTTGGATAAACATCCGGATGAGTATTATAGCAAAACTAAAAACACTGGTAAAAGTTTTATACCTTTCACGAAAATCCTTGCAAATGTTCGTTTTTTATTTATTTATAGGTGGTGTAATCAAGAGGTTATTTTAAAAACGTTCATAAGATTTCAGTGTTGTAGAACGTACTTTTTGTAGGGTGTGACATATTTGAGTTTGATCAAAGTAGTGAGCTTAGAAAGTTTTGTGATACTGCAAGAAATGTAAGACATTGGATTATTATGGAAATTGTTGTTTCATTATGCATTAGAGTAGACATGTGCTTGCAGATGTGTTAAAGGATGGTCTATAAAAATAGCGGAATTTAATAAGAAACAAATCTTTGGTACTACTTTGCAATGAATGTTTTAATAAGTAAGAAGTGTATTATTTTCTGTTTTAATTAGTTACATCTAAAATTAATAATAGAATATTAGTTATAAAAATAATATGTTACTTTGGTACCCTTTTAGTAACTTTCATGTGAGTATAAATTTGAAAAATTAGGAACCTGAATGATATCGTGTTTCACAACGTTATTGCTATTATTTTTATAAAAAATCTTTAATTCAAAATTAAGCTTAAACTAAAAATATTATGTTTTATAATTTAATATTAATACTGGAAACGGAATTTCTAAATCGGACAAGAAATATAGTTAAATAGCACTGAGGTATTTTGGTGAATCGTGAAGTTTTCACACTTTTTTTTTTATAAGTTTGTTTCACTTTGAAACATGGTTCTTATCAAATAACCCGCTATTTTGTAGACTTTTCTATACGTTTTATTGTTATAACATTCAAAGTCGGTTACTAAGTGAAATTGTTATCTTCGCATGCGCGATCTCGCCTGTCCTGTGAAAAAGATGAGATTTCAATATATTAAGAAAGTTGTTTATAGTAAAAAAATAGTTTAAAAATGTTTAAATTGGAAAGACATTTCATTGTGATCACCTAGAACAAGATATACAAGAAGTTTTGATCTGTATTAAAGCAAGTAATAAAAACAAAAGATACAATAGGAGAGTGTTGTTAAAGGAATGATCACCAGTGACTAAAACATGTTTTAATCGTACCAAAATTGTTTTGCTGTTGAAATATGTAAGTAAAAGGAAATCTGATAAGAAATAGAAGAAAAATGTCAATTGAAATATTTGGATAACGTCTTCATATTTTTAAGTAGTAGTTTACAAATATTTAAATGCATCAGAAGCAGGATGGAGAGCTCAGATATGTAATTTTGTTTTGAAATTGTCGTTAGTTAAACAGTTGAATAGCAGTAATGATAGAGATAGTTTATTGTAAGGTAACTTTTGACAAGTGTTACTGCTGTGTTTTGGGAGCAGTTCATGTGTGAATAGTCCATCACACACGTGTAAAGTGAACAGGGTGCAATTTGAGCTTGGAAGATTGTTGATTATTTATTTCAAAGGAATGTTTCGGATGTTATTACTTGTTGGAAAAATTTATTTTGCAAAGAAAATCCATTTCAAAATGCTAAAATTTTCTATTCATCAATTGATAAGAAATGGACGTCATAGAATAAAAGTGTACTGAAGGATTTTTATCATATGAGTGCTGAATGTGCAATGGTACTTTGTGATAACCGGTGAAATAAGTTACTGGTTTGCTGAAACCTGACAAACCACTGCCAGTACCACTTGCTGTATTCTTAAAGCAACAGCAATTTAATGTGATGTTATTGTACTGAAAGAAAACATAATCTAGTGATATAGAGACGTATTTGTATTGGTCAAGTTTATGTCGTTGCTGCTGTTGTTTTTATACGTTTTCAGAAATATGAATAATTTAAAGCTTTATAGGCTTTTGATGGTAAATGCTAACCGGGGCTGTACTGACGTAGTGATGTGTATGTGACAGTTTTGGTATAAATGAAAGTTTTTAAACCAAACATAGAAGTATGTGTGTGTGTTATTCGTGTAGATAGTTTGTATAGAATATATCTTATTATAATAAGACAATTCACAAAAAATGTTTTTGTTATAACAAAGAGCATCGCACAGAAATGACCCAAATGTTAAATTTTTTGTAGGAGTACTGTTTATCCAAATGAACTCAAGTATTTACTTTGAAATGAAACTTCGTTAGAAATATTTAAGCCTACCACACAATGTTACCATATTTTGTGTCTGCACACAATTTTTGTATGTATGAACTACGAAATTTGGATTTTTCACAAATAACGTGACTCGTATTTTTACAATTTTTATTTTTTATGAAGAAATAAAATAATACTATTATTATAATGTTATAAATGATATTACAGTATTATCGTTAAATGAAACAACAACGGTGAAAAAGTACGATGTTGTTACAGTAAATTAGGCCTAGCTAATTGTGAGTGCTTTGAAGAAAACTTGCACAATACAAACTGAAAACATTTTTTTTATAAATTTTGTGTAGAACTTTGGTGGTACTTAAGTTATTATAATACCAGCATCAAACAAAAAGTACCGATGGCAAAAACAGAAGTGAAAAATATATGATGTTATTACAGCCCGTTATACCTAGTGAGTATTTCTGAGACAACTGCGCACAAAGGAACAAGTAAGAATAGGCTTAGTTTCTAAAATTTTAATGATTTGGATAATATTTATTCATACTCTATATCTGTTAAAAATCAGTTTGACTAAAAGTAAGTAAACCGTATCGTATTCCAAGACAAGACTTGTTTAAGTATAGTATATTGATATCTGGCAGATTGAATCAAGTATCAACAAAACGCGAGTCTCGGAAATGTTATGCAAAGTAATACTCAAACATGGATAGTAAAGACAACACAAATATACAGTTGTACAAATAAGACAAACGTTTCAGTGATGTCGAGAAACCAACTTGTTGAGAATTTTATATGCAAAAACGGCTCGTTTGGGTGTGAACCTGACGATGACCGAAGAAGGTCGAAACGTTGTTCGCTCTTCTATTTAAAATATTTTCTCAACCCAAACGAGCCGTTTTTGTATATAAAGACAAACGTTTATTCAAATAAATAACAAAGCTTCTCAGTTTGCTAATCGACTTCTAATTCAACGTATGATTAATTCTACTAGTTTATAGTTAGGGGAAGAGCGTTTCTAAAATCGTAAAATATATAACAATATATTTGAAGGAAAATAGTCGTGGAATTTCACCACTTTTATGTCAGTTTCAATCTTTTAATGCAGTATCCCACGATTTTTAGGTAACTTGTAGTACAGGAAATAATTACGGAAGTATACAGGAATCGTAAATATTCAAGATGCAGTGAAGTTTGACCGGGTTAACATTTGACACCAATTTCCGGATAAGCCCATGTCGCTTGAATAATATTTATATCAAGACATGCAGCTTACATTTGCATTGGTCTCCCAGCATGATTAGTTGTGTTTATAAAATATTGACCATGGTACGATTCTCCTGTGCCATTAAACAAACTGCTGTTGATTATTGTTACGTTTTTTTTTATGTTTTATGTTCTTCGTAGACTAAACGCAACAGAAAAACGCAGATAACAGCTTGTATAATTATTACACTAAACTATTAACAAATATAACAGATATAACATGAATTATATAATAACAGTGACAGATATTAAGTTACAACATTCGAAATTAATTACAAAACAAAATAATATTAGTTTCAAACTTCAAAATTAATCACAAAACAAAATGGTACTGGCCTGTATCTAATATAATGATCTAAAATGAAAGGCTCAAATTTCAGTCTAGGGTGTGAATTTGGTCCCACGAAGAAATTCCGAAGCTTAAACGAAGAAGTTCATAAAAGTTCACAGTTCAATAAATTCGCCGACTCTCAGCACAAGCAGTAATTCAGATGAATCGTAGAGATTGACGAAATAAAATCACAGCTTCCGTAGATCTAACTTCAGTCACAAATCTAAGTTGAATAATCACAGCAAACACTTAATCTTTCTCAAATAACTGACTCTCTTCTTTTGAAATAAAACTAATGTCTGACTCCTTTTTTTTCTTGTTCGAATAAAACTGATGTCTGAATCTCTTTTTTCTTTGAATAAAAACTGATGTCTGACTCTATCTTTTCTTTTCTTCGAATAAAAACTGACGTCTGAATCTCTCTTATCTCTTTCGCATCTTCGTCTGTTTATATATTGTAGGCCTAAACTCCTCGAATAACCGCGAACTTTCTACAGATCTCCAGAGCAATCCGCGCATGTCCGTTCTTGCACGAGACTACACGTCTAGACACGTAGTCACCAGCACTTCATTTACAAACATATGATTAGATTACTTAATTCAAGAAAATTCTAAATGTTACCCTAAATGAATAATAACATATTAGTTTAAACTTTGAAACAATAATATAAATATGGAAAAATGAATAATAGAAATGAAAATTCAAACCCCAACGACATGTTGTCGCTTACAAAATATTTACACATTGACATAACACTCTCCCCTTAAAAGTAAAAAAAAAAGTTTGAACTTGTGAAAACCCTTTTTTTTGTTTATTTGTTTTTTAAACCAACTTAAAATGGTTAAATCCAGTGGATTCTGAAATAACCTCACGAACTTCAAACAATAACAAGGGAACACCCTCATCCCAGTTCTTTGAGTGTTTGTGGCAGTAATTTGGTGGAAAAGATAAAAAATACCTCGTGACGCAGGATGGTAAGCACTGGATGAAACTTGATGGAGATTTAGATCATGCATGGCTTGTTGAAATAGCTTGTACATAAAATTTAAGCCTTGATCTGATTGTACAACTTTTGGAATCCCGAACATGGTAAAGAATTTAATAAGAGCTTTAACAATGTTGGAAGCAGTGATTTTTCTCAAAGGGATTGCCTCAGGGAAACGTGTAGAAGCACACATGATCGTCAAGAGGTAATCATTTCCTGCTTTGCTTTTTGGTATTGGGCCAACACAGTCGATAATGACCCTTGAGAACGGTTCTTTAAAGGCAGGAATAGGCTGCAGTGGTGCTTTTGGAATCCCCTGATTTGGTTTTCCTGTCATTTGGCAAGAATGGCATGTCTTACAAAAGTCAACAACATCTTGGCGCATCTTTGGCCAATAGAAATGTCGTCGGATACGATCTAGGGTCTTTCTTACACCTAAGTGTCCCGACAATACATGGTCATGAGCAAGACTAAGAATATCATTCCGATGGCATTTTGGAATGACGATTTGGTGAATAACATTCCACTCTTCATCAGCAGCAACGTCAGGAGGTCTGTATTTTCTCATTAGCACACCTGACTTCTGGTAGTAACAAATAGGGACAGTTCCTATTTCATTTTCATTAATGGCCAGTTGTAGAAGAGAACGAGTTTCAGGATCATTGTCCTGTTCCTCAATAAGTTTGTTTCGATGAAGAGAGTCGAAAAATGTCTTAGAGTCATCAGTAGAACATAAAGTTGAGTCAGAAATCTCATCGATGTGAGACATGAACGTATCAGATAAAGAGAAACCCTCTTTGGATTCCTGAGAACGAGTAACAGCACAGGCGGGAAAACATCAGGAAACTCTTCAACGAGTTGCTCTGTACTGGGGCTAATAACAGGTGCTTCAACAACACAAACCTCTGGTACCACCTTACTACCAGCCAAATCATTCCCCAAAAGCATAGACACACCTTCAACAGGCAATGAGGCTTTAATACCCACAGTCACTGGGCCTGAGACTAAGTCCGAATGTAAATCTAATATATGAAGAGGAATAGAAACAACGCCACCTTCTACACCAGAAATGAGCACACTGGCCCCAACGGATGACTTTTCAGAAAACGGAAGTACACTTTCCAAAATCAAACTCTGAAAAGCTCCAGTATCCCGCAGGATTTTAATTGGTTGTAGACGTGAATCGCCAACAAAAGAAACAAAACCTTCAGTGATGAAAGGCTTAAATTTGTCCTCAACAAGATTTTCAGGTACATCAATAATATTGTGCTTAGAATCCACAGTGGACTGGACAGGGTCAAAATCATTGGGAACCAATGATGTATCCAACGAGGGCGAAATGAAACTATGGGGTGATGGCTTGTTTTTTACCTTATAGCACTCAGAAATCAGATGGCCAGGTTTCCTACAATAAGCACATGTTTTGGATGAGAATGGCACGTTTTTGGTAGATGATGAGCTTATAGAATAAGATGGAGTCTTCGTTTGAGAATTAGAAGTTTGCTCTTTTTTGTCTCTGTCGATATTTGCATAATATTTGAATGAGTCATTGGGTTTTTTTGCTGTGTGATTTATTTTGCTTTTGTATGAGAAATCTTTGTGAGTCAAAGCATACTCGTCTGCCAAGACAGTAGCATCATGAATTTTGGAAGCTTTTTGTTCATCAATATAAGTTTTTAGCTCTACAGGAATACATCTCTTAAACTCTTCAACTAACATGAGTTCTCTGAGTTTTGTATAATCCTTTTTGATTTCTTTGGAATCACACCACCTGTCGAACAGAATTCCTTTTTCACGAGCAAATTCGACATAAGTTTGGCTGTCAAACTTTTTGTAACCACGAAATTTTTGTCTATATGCCTCTGGCACCAATTCATATGCATTCAAAATGCATTTTTTGACGTGCTCGTAATCATAACTTTGCTCGGCTGTGAGTTTGGAAAATACTTCCTGAGCTTTACCCTTGAGAACACTCTGAAGTAATACTGTCCAATATTCGGTAGGCCATTTTAGCCTAAGGGCCAATATTTATCTACAGCTTTTTCATTGAATGGAGGTACTAAACGAATTTGTTTGGAAGCATCAAAATTATCCAACCGCATTTGGACAACCTTTTCTTCTGTCTGTGCCTTTCTCATACTGATTTCCATATCAGCTTTAATGCGTTCTTTTTGTATTTCGGCATCAAGAACAAGGCGTTTGTTTTCTTGTTCTGCCTCAATACGCTTTTGTTCTGCCTCAAGTCGTTTGATTTCAATTTCTAAACGAAATTTCATTTCCATTTCCATTTTTTTTTTGAAATCTGGGTCAAAATGAGCGACAGGCAATTGTTGTGCAACTTTTTGAGGTAATACTTTTTGGCTGACCAAATGTTCAACAATAATTTGTTTAATATCTGCTTTCTTCATTGATTGCTTCACTTCTAAATTAAAATGTTTACCAACATCAAGCAATTCAGATTTTTTTAATTCACTGATTAATTCGAAAGAGGGATTCTGATTAAATTCGTTTATAAAATCTTCAAGTTGGAATGCCATTTTGAATATACAAGCTGTCTATTTGTATAATATAAATCTTATTTTATAATAAAATTAAATTGTTTGTTTGATATCCCGGACGGGCCCCCAATTTTCTGTTACGTTTTTTTTTATGTTTTATGTTCTTCGTAGACTAAACGCAACAGAAAAACGTAGATAACAGCTTGTATAATTTATTACACTAAACTATTAACAAATATAACAGATATAACATGAATTATATAATAACAGTGACAGATATTAAGTTACAACATTCGAAATTAATTGCAAAACAAAATAATATTAGTTTCAAACTTCAAAATTAATCACAATACAAAATGGTACTGGCCTGTATCTAATATAATGATCTAAAATGAAAGTCTCAAATTTCAGTCTAGGGTGTGAATTTGGTCCCACGAAGAAATTCCGAAGCTTAAATGAAGAAGTTCAGAAAAAGTTCACAGTTCAATAAATTCGCCGACTCGCAGCACAAGCAGTAATTCAGATGAATCGTAGAGATTGACGAAATAAAATCACAGCTTCCGTAGATCTAACTTCAGTCACAAATCCAAGTTGAATAATCACAGCAAACACTTAATCTTTCTCAAATAACTGACTCTCTTCTTTTGAAATAAAACTAATGTCTGACTCCTTTTTTTTCTTGTTCGAATAAAACTGATGTCTGAATCTCTCTTTTTTTCTTTGAATAAAAACTGATGTCCGACTCTATCTTTTCTTTTCTTCGAATAAAAACTGACGTCTGAATCTCTCTTATCTCTCTCGCATCTTCGTCTGTTTATATATTGTAGGCCTAAACTCCTCGAAACACCGCGAAACTTCTACAGATCTCCAGAGCAATCCGCGCATGTCCGTGCTTGCACAAGATTACACGTCTAGACACGTAGTCACCAGCACTTTATTTACAAACATATGATTGGATTACTTAATTCAAGAAAATTCTAAATGTTACCCTAAATGAATAATAACATATTAGTTTAAACTTCAAAACAATAATATAAATATGGAAAAATGAATAATAGAAATGAAAATTCAAACACAACACGACATGTTGTCGCTTACAAAATATTTACACATTTACATAACAATTATTACCTGAATTTTGGATTTTTCTGTAAACAACACCTTCCTCCAACTTTATTCACACCAACGTTTTTAAATCACGATGTTCGATGTTCATTTCAGCCTTTTGACTTTTCTTGCTTAAGCAATTGTTTTTCTATAGGGAACAGTTTACACTACTATGCATTCCATTGTTGTGGATGTAACACATTTGTACGTATGTGTACAGCTAGATCATTGGTGTGTGTTTGTGTGTTTTCTTACAGCAAAGCCACATCGGGCTATTGCTTAGCCCACCGAGGGGAATCGAACCCCTAATTGCAGCATTGTAAATCCGAAGACATACCGCTATACTAGCGGGGGGCAGATCATTGGTAAAAATCTCTAATGTATTTTTATGTATCAAGTAAAGAACATATTTCTAGTTAGTTAATATAATACTAGAAAACATGGACTTTCTATACACACACTTCTATTATTAAATGTGTAAGTTTCACATACTTTCTACAAAAAACATGAAACTTAGCCTTCATCTGTTACATCAAAATTCTTCCACCAGCAAAACTTTTGATTTTTTATGTTTGTCATCAGCGAGTTCATCACACTAATGCTTATGCTGGATGTGAATCCAGTCGTAGTAATTATTTTAGTTTAAATTCATCCGGAGTCCACTAGAAACTTCGGGAGACAAATCAGGGGCCAAATATTCCATTCCTCTTTGTACAGCACGTGGTAAAACCGTGAAGGTAGACGTTGAGATCTTAAGTTTTGGATAGGTCTTGCAGATATTATTATTTACCAGCGAGGAAAGTCGGAGAAAGCTCATGCTTCTTGAAGTTGATGTTAGCAGGTAACCAAGGCTGTGATGTCAAGAATCAGTTCCAACTAAGCCTAAAAGTTCTAGAAATATTCTTAGCATTTAGACAAATGAATAGTTATAGCTAAATCAAGCGTAAAATTGAAAACGAATTGAGGTTAAGAGAGTTTGTTTGCTTTCGAATTTCGCACAAAGCTACACAATGGCTATCTGCGCTAGCCGTCCCTAATTTAGCAGTGTAAGATTATAGGGAAGGTAGCTAATCACATCACACACCGCCAACTCTTGGGCCACTCTTTTTACCAACGAATAGTGGGATTGGCCGTAACTTTATAACGCTCACACGGCTGAAAGGGCGAGCATGTTTAGTGTGACGGGGTTTCGAAAAGAGACTTATAATCACAATGCTTATGTATTATTATACAGATAAAAACAACCTGTTCCAGGTCGAAGATTTATAAATCCTATGTTCAGAGTAATTGTGTTTTGGGGAAAATGGAAGCACTCCGAGAAAATCAACTTTAACGGTCCTGGCGCCGATTTAATGTGTATTATTCTTATAGCAAAGACACATTAGGCTATTTTCTGAGCCAACAGAAGGAAATTGAACCCCTGATTTTAGCGTTATAAATCTGTAGACTTATCGCTCTACTACCAGGAGACACCGATTCAGTAGACCGTGTTGGAAGAATCTGAAATTGGGAAAAAGTGGGATCAGTGAATATGTATGAGTAACAATCGTTTTAAATTTTAAAATAAAGTGGAACGATGAGAGGCGAGTTCAAGCTAGGGAAGATTCGGTTGTTTTCGTCGTCGGTGACACTGATTAAGGGTTGGTGGAAAAATACGGACAGCTGATGTGGAAAGATTCCACAAACCTGTGTCGAGGGCAGCTGGAAGTGTCCCGTTAAGCGTGTACATGTGTTTTTCGTATAATAAAGCCACATCGGGCTATCTGCTGTGTCCACCGAGGAGAATCGAACCCCTGGTTTTATTTTAGCGTTGTAAATCCGTAGACTTACCGCTGCCCCAGCAGGGGACGTTAAGCATATAAATCTTCTTTGTGGGTTATGTGGGGCTGCCTCTTCTTCGATGGGGATATTAGCTTGAATTATTTTATGTCTTTGTGGTATTCGTATTTGTGTTTGATGGCGTCTGGTTTCATGTCAGTAGTATGAATCTTATGTTGTTACATGCTGCGCCCGAGTCTTTCTCCTGTGTTTTCATCTTAGTCGGTGTAGGTAGGTTTGGTTTGTTTGTTTTTTAAACTCAAGCAAAGCTACACGAGGGATATCTGCGCTAGCTATTCCTAATTTAGCAGTGTTAGACTCGAGGTAAGGCAGCTAGTCATCACTACCCATCGCAAACTCTTGGGTTACTCTTTTACCAACGAATACTAGGATTGACCGTCACTGAAAGAGCGAGCATGTTTGATGCGACAGAGCGTAGGCAGACTTCGCTTGCGAAGGCTTTCACCATCTTCCTGGAACGTTGAACGAAAGGTCTCTATAGGTCCATATCTTGTCTCGGAATCTATCTGAATGGGTGTGATGAAAATAATATGGTATAGTTATTTGTAAATTTATAGGCATTATGCTAGTTTAGAACTGATGGCCATTCACAGTATAAACTACCTATAAGCGATTAGAAACGAAACCTCTGTTTTTACCACGCACAACATATTAGAAAAATCAGTTATTTATTAAAAGAAAAACTTTACAGGGAAAGGGAATAAGTAAAAGCATAAACAGAATACATTCTTCAAAATAATAACGAAATTAACCACAATATACAATAAAATATTTTGAAAGTATTGTAAATTAATATTAAAAATCATGATGTGTAACAATAAATCGGAGACTCATCCGAAATAAATTATCACACATTTATAATATCTTGAGTAAAGAGTTACAAGCAGATAAATCGCAATAACCAGAGAGTTAGATCTATTTGGAAATGAACTATTAC
Source organism: Carcinoscorpius rotundicauda (assembly GCA_011833715.1). Lineage (NCBI taxonomy): Eukaryota > Metazoa > Arthropoda > Merostomata > Xiphosura > Limulidae > Carcinoscorpius > Carcinoscorpius rotundicauda. The sequence continues at coordinate 60,527,997 of CM022395.1, forward strand.
TGTTTCAGTGTAAGAACTGGTGCGTGTTGGAGATAAATTAGAAAAAAAAACCAATCAGAAGAGAGAAAGAAATGATACCATCACAATAAAATGATTGTGTTTATATAACTGTTTTATTTCTTTTACATATGCTTATTTGAAGAGAGTGGTACATAGTACTAAACGCTATTTTTTCTTTGATGTCTTGTATTTTACATTATCCTAAGAACATATTTAAACCTGTGTTTGATAGTATTTCTAAATTATTAAAATTTTCTTCATACTATATTTTAACATTGATCAGTTTTCAACAGTAAAACTAATGCTTAAGTTAATTATTACGTAATATTTTCAACAACATTAATTATGTTCTATAAGTCCAAGCCATTGTCAGAGTTTGCCATCTGTTAACATCTTAGATTCTCTGGTTATTAGCGGTAATTATTTCAATTTTATAAACATTTAATTCTTAAGTGGCTTGTTCCACAGAAGTACTGTATCACTTTACTAACAAGTTTGGAAAACAAAGGATATGTTTCGTTTTCGTTTTACAACCACCATAACTGCTGAAAATTCCCAGTCATTCTCAGTCACAATCGCGAGTAAGTTAATTATTCATATATTAATTCCTCTAGTTTTGGCTTATTGCAAATAAATATGAAAGGTTCAGTATCTTCCACTTGCAGTTTGGAGTAACGTTGTCTGCAGTATTTATTCATTCAGTCTGTATTTCCTAGTTAATTCAGAAACTCATCAGTAACACATCATTTTAGCTCATTAGCATGTTCTGTGCACTCTCTCACGCGTTTAAAAAAACTGAAGCAGAAAAATAGTCCATTTAGTCACATGTGACTGTTTGCATATACCAGAGATACATCCAGTTTTCTTCCTTAAAATTATGTTTCTTCATCTTGTAACTCTCGGCCTTTCCCATCTATTGACATGCAAGCTCATGCACATCTAGTTATACTGGTTTCTGCCTCTTCATAAGTTTTTGCCTACCTTCCAAAAGATTCACAGTTGGTGGTGGTCTCTGCATGATTTCTACTGGAAACAACTTCTTTTTAAAATTTTAACAAGTTAGCAAAACAGCTGTTAGCCTGTTGCTCCGTTACAGGTGATTACCCAAGTCTGTTTCATCTCAGCTCACAAATTTAGAAATTATAAGCTTCATTGATTCAGCAAGTCCATCAAAAATCCAGAGCTCATCAGGCCTATTTGGACACAAAAGCACGGCACTTATCAGAATAACAGTTATATGAGCCATTTGTTACCATAACACGCGTCATTGGTAGTAGATATGGCAAAACAATAAATATAGAACGTTAAAAATCATCACGAAATTGCTTTAATTTTTTTAGATTTGCTGGGTTTAGAAGGAATAGAATCATAGCTGTTGTGTTTAGGACTAAGAAGGTTTATTCTATCAAGAAATGGCATAGTTGTTAACGTTCTTGACATCTGAGGGTCCATGTTCCCTGTTTGTTGCCTCATCATCGAACTAAGCAATTTGAGGTCGTGCATGTATTTTAAGAGTAACGATCAAATCCTAATATTCTACTAGGATAGCCGAAGAGCTTGCGGTGGGTGCTTTTGAGTAACATCCATCCGTTTAGTCTATCATTTGAAAAGTGGGGTCGACTGGCGCATATATGATACAAAGACAACAACTTTGTGACTAGAGAGTGTAATAAAATAATGACTGATCGTTCAAGGTTACCACTAGGATTCATTTTTGTTGGAGTTAAATGAAACAAGTTGGAATTAAACAAATAAAACTATTTTAATGGAAATACGAATAAAAGTTAAAATGGAATTAGCTGGAGCTAATATATCTATCTATTTATGTTATTGGAAATAAAAATAGACATAACAAATAATCTGAAACTGTTTATAATATTGATGAAAGAAAAAATGCACAGGGACACTAGCTGGACTATTATCACTTACAAACAAAGAGACGAGACTCCCAAGCATATTTTGTTTTTTGTGGGGAAAACCGAAACCACATTCTCACTAGCACCAATCATAAAACTAGATTGCTAGGGTACAAAAATATCTGTGCTTTATATGAAAGTTGAAAAATTAAAAACAATACAATACAATTACTCCTTGAAATAAAATATCATATTCTCAGCTCTAATCATGCTATAAAAAGTAACACATATGGTTAATTTCCCACTTGTCCTAGGATTATTTATCATGATTTGAACTTGAATTATGGGAAGATGAAAAACAATAACAGTTGTCACTCGATATTAATACAAATTATAGAATATAATCTTAATAATAACCCAAGAGGTTCGAACAGCTCAGGAGATTAGGGATAGACCTATATCCACTGTATGCTACAAATGTAAAATAATCTCTATTTATGTAAAAGTTAATTATAAACGTTAAAATCAATACAATTTAATGAAATTAAGTACAAAGAGAAATAAAGTAGCTCTGCATTGAAATAAGTTGTTTACTTCTAAGAACCACATTCAAGTCACCAACGTATGAATTACGTCTTGGCCAAAATTTTGCATATTTTGTAACAAATATTATTAAGATTGGGTATAAATACACTTAACACTGTCAAATTGAGAAATGCATGTTGCATTAAACATCTACATATGTATTTTGTATAGTGAAACTGATTCTATGGACGTCATGAACGATTTATTACAATTTTATCAGACACCTGTAGAAAGATGTATTTCAGCATTTCACAAATCACAACAAAAATCTCACCAAAACATATATGATTACAAAATATAACACCCTATTATTTATAAATAGCGTCTATAACTTCATATCAATTCATATTGGGTATTTAGTACATTGTTGGTCCTATTTTTGCAAGGTTATGTGGCGCAATGTCCATGATGTTATTGATGCAATCACCGTAACTTCATCCTAACTTGTCACTAGAAGGTGCTTTAGCTCAGTTACAGCAACTGATTTAGTGTCGTGGTTAGCAATTTTCTGGTTAATTTATGCCTAACAGTTCTCATTAAGATTAAAATCTGGAAATTTTGCTTGGTATGGCAATCTTGTAATGACATAATTCTGTATAATACGCACACTATAGACAGTAGCGTAGTCATCCCGGAACACAAAGTTATTGCCAAACCTTACGGCAGAAATATTGTCTTTATCTGATGCTTGTAAGAAGCGCCATTGATGTTTCCCTGGAGGACGGGAAGAGCAGTTTTCCCACAATGATGAATAACTGCCAAGTTCTGAACTGCACCACCTCCTGTGTGTTTTTATGGGATAAATAATCTTAATTCTCTCTCTTCAATCACTTCTCCAGACAAACAACGAACACGATTCATACCATTAGCTTTAAAAAATTGGAAACAGCATTCACCTGAAAATAAGATATTAGGTTTTTATATAGAACGAATCACTTACAGTATGTGTCTGTGACTTGCTAGTGATAAGTTTCTTCAATAAACGAACTGCACACAATCCACTTTTTTTTAAATAAAATTCAAAACAAGTCAGACATATATAACACTGGGGAACACTTTTTCAGTAACTTTGAGTTGCATTGGATATTTTAACTGATTCTGAATGAGTTTTAGGCGCTGATTTCAAATCTGAAATTAGTTTTTCTCTGCAAGCTCTAGTTTGTATGCAATTCGAGGTTAATGAAATTGTACAAATGTGAACTTGCGTAAACCATGTATAAGCATTTTCACGTCCATATATATAGATAGCTTCTAATATTTTGATCATTCTTCTTTTGTTTCAGATCAAACACGGCTTCCAAAAATAGATATCATTGCAGAAACAAGCCTGATGCCTTCTGCTACACATGTGGATGCTACACACTCAATCGTCAGAGACGTAACATATCATCGTTCGTCAAGCGTGCCTACAAGGCATATTTTGAAGTTCATCTTGGTGATCAAGACAAGCAATGGGCTCCTCATGTTGTGTGCCACAATTGTGAGGAAATGCTTCGAGACTGGACCAAAGGAAAACGCGATGGTCTGCCTTTTGGTGTTCCAATGATTTGGCGCGAACCCACCAACCACGTAACTGACTGTTATTTCTACATGGTAAACACAACGGGTGTTGGGAAGAAAAACCGACATTAGATTACGTATCCGAAAATTCCCTCAGCTATTCGGCCTGCTCCGCACTCTGAAGGAGTTCCTGTTCCAGTTTTCAAAGGCTTGTCTTCATTGGACGATAAAGACATTGGACCTGATACAAGCGAACAAAACAGTTGTGACAGTGAATTGTCAGAAAAGTGTACACAATCGGAGAACTGTTCTTCAGACACTGAACATTTCCCCTTCCCCAAGCCTCTTCCCAAGGCTGAACTGAATGATATAGTGCGGGATTTAGGTCTTTCAAAGAAAGCAGCAGAGCTTTTGGCATCAAGATTACAAGGCAGAAATCTTGTTGATCACTCTGTTAAAGTATCGTATTTCAGAAAGTGTGACCAGCTTTTTGTGACCTTCTTTTCAGAAGACAGACAGTTTGTTTACTGCCATGACATCCAAGGGCTTCTCAAAGAACTGGGTGTACCTTACTATAGTCCTTCTGAATGGAGACTCTTTTTAGACAGTTCAAAACGCAGTCTAAAGTGTGTTCTTTTACATAATGGGAATGTTTATGGGGCAGTACCTGTCGGTCACTCAGTGCATTTGCGGGAAGACTATGATGATATGAGAATGGTCATGGACTTATTAAAATATCATGAGCACAATTGGATAATTTGTGTAGACTTAAAGATGGTCAACTTTCTTCTTGGACAACAGAAAGGTTTCACCAAGTTTTCATGTTTCCTTTGTATGTGGGACAGCCGAGCACGAGACAGACATTGGGTCCAGAAGGACTGGCCTATTTGTGACACCCTTGAAGCAGGCATGCTAAATATCATACAAGACCAAATTGTAAGCAGAGATAAGATCATTTTTCCTCCTCTTCACATCAAATTAGGTTTGATGAAGCAATTTGTCAAGGCACTGGAAACCGAAGGTGAATGTTTCCAACACATCATCACAGCTTTACCAGGGTTATCATTTGAGAAGATCAAAGCAGGCATGTTTGATGACCCACAGATTCGAACTCTAATTCGTGATGATCAGTTTGTTGCTAAGATGACCGTTTTAGAAAAGGCAGCATGGTTATCCTTTGTGGCAGTCATTCAGAACTTCCTTGGAAACAATAAGGCGGAGAACTACAGTGAACTTGTGAACAGAATGCTTCTCGCTTTTCGTGATCTCAGGTGCAACATGAGCATCAAGCTTCATTTTTGAACAGCCACCTTGATAAGTTCCCTGACAACCTGGGGGCTGTGAGTGACGAACAAGGAGAACGATTCCACCAAGATCTAAAGGTCATGGAAGAACGCTACCAAGGGCGCTGGGACAAAAGTATGATGGCTGACTACTGCTGGAGCATTAAACGAGATTGTCCAGATGAAGTGTACAAACGCAAATTCCTACCTGAATAAAATACACAAACAAATTCATAAGCTATTCCTATAATTTCCTGTAATAACGAAAAATTAAAAAATAAATAAAAATGTCAAATTGCATAAAATCTGTAGCTTGCAGACAAAAACCGACTTCACATTTGAAATCAACACACTCAAATTGACTACAGAAAGGTCTTTTTTTAAATGCAACAAAATGAGTGTTCCCCAGTGTAATGAAACTTTGTTATACTATTGGTTATAACAGTTGTACCCAGAGCTTTAAGTAATTGTATCTTTTTCATCAAAGTCCACACAGGCTGATTCAACTACTTTAAAACACCCTTTGACAAGATAAGTTACTATTCTATATCTATATTGTTTTAATACAAATTGTGAAACTGACTTTAAGAAATCGTCTGGCTAAACTTACATGCAGGCTTATTTTACTTTACTGACTTGTTTACTTCCTCTCTGTATCTGAACATATTTATAATAATTGACAGGAAAATCTTGTAACAACAGTATTACATATAACGAGGAAAACATAGAAGCTTCGAATAAAATTACGAAAGCCTAGTACAACAAGTATATTGTGTGTACAACGTACCGCTCGTGCAGAGTAACATAACGAAACTTGTAATACAATCACATTTAAAATAATTAAATTTTAACACTGTTGTTATGAAAAATACACAGACGTTAGATACCAAATCACCAAATAAAATAAATAATATTTCTTAAACTGAACAGTCTTGTACAGCTAACAGATGACATGTCTCCAGTTTCCCTGCTACAAGATGGCATACCAAACTAAGACAGTGACAGAGTTAAGTTATTGTTAATATTGGTTTGTAGATAGCCCTACTTGCAAAATAACCGTATTTGATCAGTGTCCTATTCATTGTTCTTCTGGATAGAATGAAGGCGTTTATGCCATATCTCTCGCAAGGTGTTGCAAGACTTCTTTTCACTTGGACATGCATGATTAAAACATGGTCATCTTGGGCAGTAATATTTCAGTGTCTACTAGTAGCTTTTCCTGGAACAACATTTCCTCTACTCCAATGACGTTTCAGAATTCTGGATACCCTACTGTTCTGGTAATGACCGTTCGCTTTATACCATTTCTGGACAGTCAAACAATCTAATACCCTATAACTTCTGGCACGTGGCAAGACAAGACTCTACAATGATACTAGGAAACTGAACAAAGCGTTGATTGCATGAAAAGCACATTCTTTTATACAAAACAAGTTTGTATTTGTGTTTGACAAAAAATGTCTAAAACAACTTATACATACCAGAATAGCATCTTGTACTTGTTTGTCCGATCGTACGCTACCTTCTCTGTTATTATTCGAGCATTTACTCAATAACTACTTCACTTATGTAGAGAATAACATCAATATAGAACAGTATGCATACATTTTGACCAAGACTATGGGTGTTTACAAGTCCTTGTTTGCAACATGTTTTCTCATTATTTTATATAACTTACTTTTTTGTCTATTGTATTTCACACAACAGTATTTGAAGGATGGATACCTGCAATATTTGTTCGTGACTTTGAATAAATAGACTAAAGAAGGTAGATGATTAACATCACTCACTTCCAACTATCGCATACTTTTGTCAGAACCAATAATTAGATCTGACTGTCACTCTTAACACGTAATCAGATTCTCAAAGTGAGGAGTGCATGCAGTTTTATTATTATTATTTTTGGATAACAAGTGTTATAAGCCAAAGACCCCATAGCCATAGTCTGATACACGTTCTGCTGATGTTATATAGTTATCATTGCTAAAGCTTGGCTCTTAACTGCTATGTAAGTGGCAGACTGTATTTGCATGTGCTGTTTGAATTACTGCCTATAATTATAAAATTTGTTACGAAAGTATTGGTAACCTGAAACAACTTTAGGCTCATAATAAAACCTTGTTGACTGTGTGTTTAGAATTAAACACAAAACTATACAATGTTCTATCTGTGCTCTGTTCATACGGGCATCAAAACCCAGTTTCTAGCAGTTTGAGTGCCTAGACGTACGGCTGTGCCACTTAGGGGAAGCAATAAAACCTTATTAAGGTCTTCTATGTATCACGGGAAGAAAACATGAAATACCTAATTCACTGAATTGTTTAGTTAAAATCTTCATTGTTCTAGTACAATAATGCTAGTTATCTTTTCATTTGTGAACATAAGACAATTAGCACGCATAAGAGAGACAAATTATATTTTCATATTGTAATTGTTTATATTGCATTCTCACTAATATGTTGAGATCGACATACTACTTAAAAATTGTAATTGCTCATTGATTTTTAGCCGTGGCATAGCAGATCATAGAAGAGCTCCGAGTCTGTTTCTTTTTATCAAGTACAAACTTTTAGCTCATAGCTCCGTCACATCTTAATCAACTTGAGATCTAATTACAGTTTTAGACTCAAGATGTCAAACCCTTTCGATTGATGTTTCTGACCACGCCTAAAATCTCATGGACTAATTAGGTTTAATCTTGCTTAAAAGGATTTCTCGTGCTAAAGTTATCGAGAGCTCTCTCTTGTTGACTTACAAATGATCCCCTTTTGTAGCAGAAGCGCTGGTGTTTTTATTTTCATTTTACTTTAAAAAATACCACTTTTTTGTGAATAAAAAGGATAAAACTTAAAGATATTACTCAGGACGCATGCTCACAGCTCTATCATCTCTCAGCTATCACTGTAAACACATCTAGCATATATGATAAATGTAACTGCCCAGATAATAACGCATTTGAGGATTCTCTCGTACACAGATTTTGAATGAACAAATAAATTTATTTCTGTTGGTAAACTAATACACAACAATAGTTCATATTTCTATACTGAATAACAGTTTTAAATGACTTGTTATTTAAACTGATATTGGATAATTAAGAAATTGTAGAAGAAATACCGTTTTAATTGACTACAAATAAACTTCGATTGCAACAAAATAATGCTTCTAAATCAAAATAAAAATTTACAAACTTAACAGATAACAGTTTAGTTGCCGAAGTGTCGTTTTAATTATGAATATATTATTTTTATTGCCTAGTATGACTTGGTGATTAGAACATTCGACTCGCAATGTGAGAAACGCGGATTCTAATTCCACCACCAAACATGATCACACTTTCAGCCATAGGGGCAATATAGTGTACTAGTCAATCCTACTATTTGTTTGTAAAAAAATTTACACTGGGTGGTATTGACTAGCTGTCGTCCCTCTAGTATATCACTTTTAATTAGAGACGGCTACTGCAGATAGCTCTCGAGTAGCTTTGTTCAAAATTAAATAAACAAATCACTTTTATATCGATTATTTTAGAGGAAGTTAAAAATGCTGACTTAGCAACTTGTATTGGAAGTTAAGGAACAAATAGCAACGAATTTTTGTGTTCAGGATATTAATCAATAATATCTGTGCCATATCAAGCTGAAAAACTAACACTTAATAACGGAAACCTCTTGTTGCAAGAAACTAAAACTGTTAAAAATTGGGTAGTTGCGGGATGGAAACCTTATCTTGTATTTGAATGGGGAGAGTGTTGAAAAATAACCTTTTTTTGTTTTCGAATTTTGTAGACATAGCAAAAAATGCCACACTATCATAAGATATCATAGTATCATAACATTATGTGAGAAACGTCTCCTCGTCATTATAGCTGACATATGTATGATTTTAACTATAAGAGTTAAAAGTGCTACAAAATTGTTCGGTGTTCTTACATTGTAATAATATCATTTTATTGGTAAACGAGGTTGCGCTGTGTGTTAAACAATAAAGACAAAACAGAGTAATTATTATATCTTGCTGCTGTTGTTGCTCTCTCTATATATGCTCTCGGATTGATGTCGGAACAATTTTTTTAGTGGGTGCTGAAAATCATGGAACAAATCAAATCTTTGAATATGTCAGAAATTACTTTAAACCAGGGAGTTTATAAGTATATTGTATGGAGATGATTTAATATATTATAAGCCAGGAGTAACGTGAATAAATTTTAGAAAGTACAGCATTAGTATTAGGCATATTATATTTTTAACACAACATTCTCCATTTAGTCTCTTACAGATATTAAAGGATAAACGTGTATAATAGTATTCAAATCATGCAACGTTGCCCTTATCCATTTCCGATGACGTATTTCACTCAATATAGAGTTCACTAGAGACAGAATTACCCTGACTAATTTAGCGCCCTTTATCTACGCTTAAATTGCGAGAGTTCTGAGTTTGTGTCTTTTTTATAGCAAAAATCGCTAGGTCTATCTGTTGTGTTTACTGAGGGGACTTGAACCCCTTGTTTTAGGGTTGTAAATCCGTAGACTTACCGCTGTCCCAGCGGGAAACAAGAGGCTATAAATCTATAATACACAAAAAATATGCTCTCTTTTTTATTATTTTTAAGGTTTATATACAGGATATTATATTAAACCCCGTTTCGTACCGAAGTTGTTTGTTTCGGTTTGACAAATATTTACACAGTGATGTATTCAGGCGTTAATGTAATGATCGGTGATAAGCAGAGTATAACAACTTTATTATTTGTGTAAAGAAAATAGAAACTAAATAAACTGCTTAAATTCCATTACTATATCAATCCTACTTTATTTATTTGCTTAGCACTTCCAATCAGCACTGAAGGGCCATGAAATCGGCGAAACTGGTCCTTTGCAGTGGGAATAGCGAATCAAAGGATATATCAAGTTTATATATTATAATACGTAACACTCAGTAATGGCCTGAAAACTGTTTGTTTATAAGATATTGTTAAGTACCCTAACCGCTTAATACTTTGTGTTTGTTTTGTTTGTTTTTGAATTTCGCACAAAGCTACTCGAGGGTTGTCTGTGCTAGCCGTCCCTAATTTAGCGGTGTAAGACTAGAGGGAAGGCAGCTAGTCATCACCACCCATGGCCAACTGTTGGGCTACTCTAAGATTGACAGTCACATTATAACGCCCCCACTGTTGAAAGGGCGACCATGTTTGGTGCAACTGAGATTCAAACCGCGACCCTCGGATTACCAGTCGAACGTCTTAACACACTTGGCCATGCCGGGCCGGCATAGATTAACTTAAACGGCATATGTAAAAAAATGATAAAATAACGAAAATTCAAACGAAGAGCATATAAACTATAAACATGTTTTGTGTTTTGCTAGTCGTGATTACTTATTATTATTATTCATAAATATACAAACTTAAATCATTTTCCTTTATAATAATTCTAGTTTTAATTACAGAAATATATTTTTATTATTCATGTTAATATATTGTTTATTTACTAACAATCGGTTTCCCACTTTTGAAAGCCAAATTTAGTTATTTTAAATTATCAGAATTAAATGTTAATGCAATATCGTTAGCAAACATTTCACAACTGAAATTTACATCATATAAATCATGTTGATTATAAAAATGGTCCTATATACAGAACTATATAAAAGGGTAAGTTTTATTATATTCACATCAATAAGTTTGTCTTCTATTTTTGCAATATGTTATTTTGTATAAACATTTCATCTAATTAGAGGATCAGCGTGCCAGGTGGTTAAGGCACTCGACTTGTAATTTGAGGATTGCGGGTTCGAATCTTTGTCACGCCAAACATGCTCGCTCTTTCAACCGTGGGAGCGTTGTAATATGATGGTCAATTCAAATATTTGTTGATAAAAGAGTAACCCAAGAGTGAGAGGTGGTGATTAGTTGTCTTCCCTATAGTCTTACACTGCAAAATTAGGGACGGCTTGCGCAGATAGCCCTCGTGTAGCTTTACGCGAAATTCAAAATAAATCAAATAAGAGTTGATACGATATTGTATCAAATGCCTTTTTTAGTTCTAAAATACACTCATTTTTTATCATTATCCAAAGACTCATGAATACTTTAAGGAAAATTAAACAGTTTCTGTTTAGTGTTAACACCTTCTTTAAATCCATACTGAACTTTGCAGAAAAAAAAATGTTTATTTACAAATCTTGCCACCCCGATTTTCATTACTTTTCTAACATTTTAGCAAAATTTCAGTTTTTTTCGTATTTCGCATTCCCACCAGTGGCTCAGCGGTATGTCTGTGGACTTAACCCTAAAATTCGGGTTTCGATGCCCGTGGTGGGCAGAGCACAGATAGCCCATTGTGTAGCTTTGTTCTTAATTCAAAACAACAATATTTAGTAAAGTGATTTTGTGTGTTTTTCGTACATTTTCTTGTCAGTTCCGCCATTTCATTAGTGATCTATGCTCCCTTGACTTTGTTTTTTTTTATAACTTTGGTATAGTGAGTTGACTTGTTTAATTTTTAATTAATATTTCTATAACTATTTTTATAACTTGCTTGTTCTAAATTCTAAAATAATCTTTTCCCAAGTCTTACACTTTTCCAGTAATACACCTCTTAATATGCTTAAGTTCACTGAATGTTATCTTACACAAGTTTCTAAATAAGGTTTTATTTTAGCAGTAGGTAGATTAACTACATTTCATATCTTAGCTGATACATACCCAAGATAACTGGAAAGAAATAAAGTTAAGTGACAATAGGAAAAATGCACAACATTTATTTATATTCATCATTAATCGATATGTTTCAATGTTTTGGTTACCCTGAACTACAAGAACAAGCCAAGGGAGTGAACAAAATAAAATATCCAACATTAAAATTAAATATCTATCGGATAACAATTTTTTATCAAGTTGTTGTTATAAACAACTCGTTATACATTTGTATATTTTGCATTTAAAAATTCAAAAATACAACGGCACATTCCTTGTTCTTTTTGTTAAAGTTTGACTTCAAAATAAGTAATTCATTCAACGTGGTGATGAGAGTGAGTACAACATAGGTAATCACGAAGTTGTAACATACAAATATTTCAAACTTGTTTTTGTGACTGATGTAATTTTTTAGTCACTGATTCTACATGCGTGTACTTGTTTGATATCATTCTTAAAACTTAAAAAAATCAAGAAAAGCTTCGAAACTACAGTCATCTTATAATCACGTCACCGTAGCCTCTCACTACTGAAGGCCACATAGAAAAAGATGAAAACAACATCCAGTTTATTAGAGGTTTTCTTAGGGAATCCGGATCGTGATGATCCTCTAGGCTATAAGTTATCCAGGATCAGCACCTGAGCGTATCCTTGGCTGCAAGGTAAGGAATTCATTTCAGTACTAGTATAGAGATGTGAAACCTGTCACATGAGCAAAAACAAAGTTAGCAAAAAGGAAATTTCCGTTCCCAACAGTCTTAATTCGTCAGTGTTCGCCTAGTTTAAAAATAAGATATTTAGTGTTCACATAACCTGTTGATTGCAGCAATAATATAATTTCAATAGCTTTAATCAGCGAACTTACTTTTCTATCTTATTTCGTGACCAGGTGGTTAAGGCATTCGAAACACAATCTGAGGATCGTGGATTCGAATTACCGTCACAGTAAACATGCTCGCTTTTTAAACCGTGGGGACATTATAATGTGACGATCAGTCCCATCACCCAGGTGGTGATGACTAGCTGCCTTCCCTCTATTCTTATAATGCTAAATTAGGGACGACTAGCGTGGATAGCCCTCGTGTAGCTTTGTGTGAAATTCAAAAACCAATCAACCAAACAATTTCTTTATTACATCCAAACGTCTGAAATTATCGAAATAAACTAAATGTCAAAAATCACGTCCAATTAGACTTTTCAAAACCTTTACAAAACTACAATTACATTAGGCAATTTTCAAATCCTCAAGGTTGCTGTCTGCATTTTTTACATGTAGATCAGCACCTTAAGCGAGTAAGTAACTTTTAAACCTTCGAAACTATCGTTTGGACTTACATCTCTACCGACGATTGTCTAGCGTGTTGTATGGACTTCTTACATGTAGATCAGAACCTTGAGTGAGTAACTTGTAAACCTGTATGGCTACACTAATAAATTTTGTATAAAATAATCCATAAAAACCAAACGAAAACTAAATCTGGTTTAAACTGGAATACAACGCAATCTAACAGTCTTGAAGAATCAGTGACGTTATATGGCTCAGCCATCACTAGGTGCAAGGGAATGTTGAAAGCCTAACATGAATCGAACATTATCTTCTGTATTAGAAATACTGTGGATTACAACAACAAAAATGTGAGACACTAATTATTCAATAACGTAAAACAAGCATTATAAAGTGTAAACAACGTTTGAAGTTTGTTAACAATGATGTTTTATTGGTAGGTGTAGTTAAATTATGTTAGAAATCATATAAGAACTACAGAAGACCAAACCCTAGGCAAAGCTTCACATATTTAACGACCATTAGTTAGCAATCAGACTTAATAACTCTATCGATTAGCCTGTAGATAATGTTGGAAGTTGTCATGTGTAATTAAAATGGTCATATTAGTTCCCATCTTTTCGTTATAGAAACCACAAAACTGTATTTTTATCAAAAATTTTTGTTTTTAAATTCCAATAAATATTTGTTTATTTTTACCCAAAAATCAAACAACTGTGATACTTATTATCTATTTTCAACCATTGCAGACAAGGGTCATGTTATGTATTGATGCATGTAGTGTGTACAATTCAATTTATACTTAAAATCGTGGAAAGAGATGAGATTGCAATTAACGAACTAATGAATGACTCCAACTCTTGAGAAACTAAGTTTTTTAAATAGTATTTAGATTTAATGTTTATATTGTGTAAAAGTACAGCTTTCAGTAGCTTTAGACTAGTCAATAAAAACGTCTTCGTTCTTTAGGACGATGTTCAGTACCTAATTTTTTCATTAGTGCATTAACATTTGTATAGAAACACAAATTATTTTACATGCTATAGTGAGAAGCAAGACTTTAAAGCAGCTTTGGTACACGGAAATTCTTGTTCCTGGAGATAACACGTTCCACTACTGTAAATGAGAGCCAAGTTCTCGATGCTGTTTTGATGGAAACAAGTCATGAATCAGATCATTACTAGATGAAGAGAATGAAGGTGATTCATTGTCTTATTTGTAGAATAACTCTTATGTTTCTCAACTTGCTGGAAGATGTAATACTTACAAAGCTTGGTGAATTGTAACGTTTGTTTTAGGGAATAGGATCCATCAGTGATTTATATCATTTCGCTAGCCTCTCGCCAACAAAACATTTCATTACCAATTCTAATCACTTTCCTGACAGAAAGAATGTCAAATGGATGTTCAGTATCCTTGGTTTGTTTGTTTGTTTTTGAATTTTGCACAAAGGTACTCGAGGGCAATCTGTGCTAGCCGTCCCTAATTTAGCAGTGTAAGACTAGATGGAAGGCAGCTAGTTATCACCACCCACCGCCAACTCTTGGGCTACTCTTTTACCAACGAATAGTGGGATTGAACGTCACATTATAACGCCCCCACGGCTGGGAGGACGAGCATGTTTGGCGCGACTCGGGCGCGAATCCGCAACCCTCAGATTATGAAGCGCACGCCTTAACGCGCCAGGCCTGTCAGTATCCTGGTGTGAAGATGGATGATTAATATCCGTGGTGTAAAGATGGATGTTCAATATCCGTGGTGTAAAAATGGATGTCCAGTATCCTTGGTGTAAAGATGAATGTTCAATATCCGTGGTATAAAGAAAGAGTAAATTGCTACTCCCCTTCCTGAACAAGTTCATCAACTGTGTCAATGACTGCTTCTACTTTGTTTTTAAATTTTAATAACATACTTACAAATGATTTCATGTACAAAATTGGGGTGATTATTTTGAAATTCTTGAATACACTTTCCCTGGTGGGTTTGGGGAGGGTTTTGAGGGGGTTACTACTTTTTACTTTTAATGATATGGGAGAAACAAAACACGTAGAACATATGGATAATAAACATAGATTTAAACATCATATTTCTGGCACACAACAACTCTAATATAATGCTTCTCGGCCCACAGAACGAACGCACATACAATAATTTCAGTGCGTGATGAGATGACATATTGCGAACATAAAGTACAATGATTCTTTGAAGTAAATAAGGAATCGCACAATTACAGATTGTAGTTGTTTTTGAATTAAGCACAAAGCTACACAGGCTATCTGTGCTTTGCCCACCACAGGTATCGAAACCCGGATTTTAAGTCCGCAGACATACCGCTGAGCCACTGGGGGGTAAACAGATTGTATATGTTGATACTAATTTCTCAATTCTTTAATATCGTCCAGTAATGAAAACTGCTTATCTTAAGTATTCCTAGAATAGTTTTGATCGGTACAATATCACAAATTACAAAGTTAAATATAGTAGCTTTTCTATGAGAAAATGAACAATTTTTCAGCTCCACGTGTTATAAGAGAGTGAAACATTTAGCGTTTTCGTTGAGAAATTTAACTCGAGTCTGAACATCACTCTGATTCTGGTGTCATTCAGTATGTTTACATAATTTGAGCAGCTCCGTTATGAAACTAGTTCGAGCTGAATATCTTAGAAAATCTTTACTCTTATTTTATAAAGTTTTGTTATGCTATCTTATATATTTAATATTTCGTAATATAATCTGGTTCTTTCACTATTATCCTAATCTCATAACTACTTAACATTAGTTTGCTGTAATTCATTGCTTATAAAGACATCCCACTTGAAATAATGACTGTTCAATAATATATATATGCATGACTGTTTGGTAACTCAAACTCGAAAGCATTATTACTTCATATATATTGTATTTCTAATAGTAGTTTCTCCCAGTTATATTTTCCGTGAATTCGCGAAATCCCGAAAAGCTCTCCTACTAGATTATAATATTTAATCATTGCAGCTCTAATGCTGATAGTCTTAGCTTTCCACGAATTTTAATTGATATTCACGTTTTTTCAGTTATGTTTTTTATTTTAGTTTTTGTTAGTACAACCCGTTTTATAATATTACTGGTACAATTATCACGCAGAAGTTTACAAAATTACCAACCGCAATTTTACGAACTAGCTTTATCACGCTTTTATCTGCTAACGCAAGTTGTGTCTACTACCTCTTTGGCCTACAGCCCTATTCACAGTAAAGGTTATTGACATCGAGAGTTCAGCTTCATTGTAATAACATGTGCTTTATTCCCAGTCAGTCGACTAGTTACAATTTTCCGAGGCCTTACGATTCTCATGAGTTTGACCTTTTGAAACAGTATGGATTAAACTGATATTACTTTGCTATTGTTATATAACTTCACAATAATCTGATAATAACTTTGATTAATCATATCTTTATATTCTCGCCATAATATAGCTCATTGTTTGTTTGTTTTTGAATTTCGCACAAAGCTACTCGACGGATATCTGTGCAAGCCGTCCCTCATTTAGTAGTGTAAGACTAGAAAGAAGGCAGCTAGTCATCACCACCCACCACCAACTCTTGGGTTACTCTTTTACCAATGAATAGTGGAATTGAATGTAACATTATAACGTCCCCACGGCTAAAAGGGCGAACATGTTTGGCGCGACGGGAATGCGAATCCGCGACCCTCAGATTACGAGTCGCACGCCTTAACACGCTTGGCCATGCCGGGCCCTAATATAGCTCACTAGATAGAAGTGTGTAATAAACTTCACTTAGTAGCATGGTCTACCGTTGGTACTACGGTAAGTCTACGAATTTATACTAAAATCAGGGGTTCGATTCCCCTCGGCGGACTAAGCAACCAGCCCAATGTGGTTTTGCTATGAGAAAAAAACACACACACTTAGCATACGTTAGTGTCTTTATTATAGCAAAGCCATAGTGGGCTATCTGCTGAGACTACCGAAGAGAATCGAACTCCTGATTTTAGCGTTGTAAATCGGTAGACTTACCGCTGTACTAGCGGGTGGCTTAGCATGTGTGACATCACCGCTGACAAGGACTTCTGCTCAACGCACGAACTCAGGTCGACTTATTACACATAGAGTGCGCATAAGGACACGACTAAATTTATAAATCGTATTGTGATGCAGTACTACACAAATTACATTAATTTCAATTGCATTTTAAATTTGTTTATAAAATTATAATTTTACGTATGTTGCCACTTGCATCTCTTAATAATTTAATCAAAACTTACACTCAGAACTGTAAAATAAAGCAAAGAAACAAAGTGATCATGTGATGATCAGATGTCAATCATTATCATGGTTAGCAGACTATACGATCATCCAAGTCTAATTATTAATTAATAACGACTTTTTAATAATCAGATACTAAATACAAAGTAGTTTTTTTGTCCTACGTTCGAGGTGGACTCAGCAGACAGCCCGATGTGGCTTTACTATACGAAAACACACACACAAATCTACGTTCCGATTACTAATCTGCTACCGACTTCAGGAGAAATTTTCAAATTATTTATTATGTTTGTAATGACCAGGATGCGATCTTATTCTTCCAGACGCATTATCATATTCGATTAGGGTTGTTACTGACTTTTTTATTACCATTAAAACTTATTTTAATTTTATATTTATTTCGTGTTTTATATAAGCTTGAATAATTTCCAGTGGGCCTTTGGAATCCCGTCAGTGATGTTATTTCTAAAACATTTCAAGGAGACAAGCTTGTTTGTTTGTTTTTGAATTTCGCGCAAAGCTACTAGAGGGCTATCTGCGCTAGCCATCTCTAATTTAGCAGTATAAAATTAGAGGGAAGGCAACTAGTCATCACCACCCACTGTCAACTCTTAGGCTGCTCTTTTATCAGCAAATAGTGTGATTGATCGACACATTATAACGCTCCCACAGCTGAAAGGGTAAGCATGTTTGGTGTGACCTGGATTCGAACCTGCGACCATTAGCTCACGAGTGGACCGTCTTAACACACCTGACATTACCGGGCGAACCAACTTGTACCAGCATATATAATATTCTTTGTATTATACTTCTGTTATTTGTTTTTAAAAAAGAAAAACCTACAACTTTGATAATTTTATTTGTGATTATGTCAACCAAAGGACGATGGTGGCAGCTACTCTCTTTTCCCTATGAAAAATGGCGCTACTTACTACTGTACATCTAGGCCCTGGGGCAGTCGTCCCACCGATTTTAACACTACCAGTTCTTTTTCATTCTTATTTATTTAGCATTGTTTTCGGCATTTATGAATCTCCTACATATCTTGCAATGAAAGGTAGCCGTTGTACTTGATTTAGCTTCGAATACTTACATTTCGTCCGATAACTATCGTACGGTCAAGGCCACCACCAGGTAATACGGAAGTAAACAACCTAATGTTATATCATGATAACGATCCTACATTGTCTTCAGAACTAATGAT
The DNA here is from genome assembly GCA_011833715.1 of Carcinoscorpius rotundicauda. Taxonomy (NCBI): domain Eukaryota; kingdom Metazoa; phylum Arthropoda; class Merostomata; order Xiphosura; family Limulidae; genus Carcinoscorpius; species Carcinoscorpius rotundicauda. The sequence goes on from CM022395.1 coordinate 60,546,677, forward strand.
CTTTTTTAACCTAGATTTTCTTTTAGGCCCATGAGCAAAAAACTATACAACGAAATTATTTGTCTTTTTATTTAACCACCATTTTGTTTCGTTTAAGAATTATGGCTTCATAGAATTTATAAATTAATATAAGTAAATATTTAATTAATAACACAATAACTTTGTCACGCACACAAAGGTAATAATAACTATCATCCACACAGTACGTGACAGTTATAATTTCACATGTAATACAGGAACAAGTAAAGGAAATGGTAACAGTACAAAATTGTCTTATGTTTCGATGTGAATTGCTGCTTTGGTCGTTTACGTGTAAATACGTCATGTTTTTGCTGCGAATAAAACTAAAGCCACCCGCTGCTACACCCGTAAATTTACGAATTTACAACGCTGCCATCAGAGGTCAGTTTCCTCTCGGTGAACACAGTAGATAGTCTGATGTGGCTTTGCTAAAGAAAACACACACTGAAAGCAATTAAAAAGACTCAATGCGATAACTTTTAGCTAGTTTTTGTAATAAAAACTTATGAATGAATTATTAGACAGTTTTGTTTTTGAAATTCGCTCAAGGGCTATCTGTGCTAGCCGTCCCTAATTTAGCAGTGTAAGACTAAGAGGGAAGGCAGCTTTATTAGATAGTTATACGCTATATATTTAGTAGTTGTTTATCTGAACAGGTGGGCTGAATGGCCAGTTTAGTGATTCGAAATTTCAGGTAGAGCAATCCGTAGTTTAAAATCGCTGATTAGAGGGAGATAAATCAACCAGAGGCAACACTCGCCTAAGCAGCTGCAATTAATTGAATAGTACGATTGAATGTTACTTTTATACCGGTGACGCAACTGAAAGTGTGAAGCACGTTCAATGGCATATGAAAGGCTTGAACGTTGAATCTTTCGTTACGTAGCACAACATGCTATTTTTTTTTGCGATTTTTGTATAATAATATCTACCCCAGCCTGAAGGACTTGTTTTTTTAACTGAAAAATTACACTGCTGAAAGCAATGAAACAATAACCAGAATGTATAACATAGGCAAAACAAACTTCTATAAATTATTATTAATCATCACTTTCAGTTACTATACAAGCCCTAAACAGCTCATCTTTAATACTATCAAGACACGATCAAAGGGCCTACAAAAAGTAGAACAAGATTATTTTTCAAGATGAGACGCTTTATTCATGAAGTCAAATATCAAGTTTCTACCATTTTGGAGAGAAACAGGAAGTAGATCTTCCCCCCATTTTTTTTTCTCTTTTATATTGGGGAGGGACGAGACGAATATGGTGGTGACGGAAGTTTGATTGTGAGCAAGAACAATCGATGTTGGATGTAAAGCCTTCTACACCCTTTGAAATGGTATCCTGAGAACCTGTTTCATGTTGGTGCAGTTGGTCCTTACTTCAGTCTGTTTGGTGTTAACACTCTTTCCTACACCAGTGATAAACTGGTCGACACGTCACAAATTAGATTAGAAATTGTATTCACCAATTAAATTTAATATCTATGGAGTGTAGATGAGACACATATTATTTTGTCAAGCGATTTGAAACTCTAAATATACTACAAAATAGCTCATTTAGAGCAACAGTGGAAGATAAGTCACGATTTTTTCAACACTTTGATTTTAAGTGTTCAATATTGGCATTAGACTGTTCTTGCTGGAAATACTCCATATTGAAGTGAAATGTTATAAAATGTAAATATTTAAAACACATCTACTAACGTTCGTTTTTAGTTTTGGATGAACTATGTTTAATATGTAAACCAATGATAATTTAAAGTTGTGAGGTTGAAGAATGAAAGCTGGTAAACAATGAAAACCCAAACCCCTAGTATTTCTTACAAAATGGTAAGGTGTAGACTGTATCCCAGTTGGTCCTTGTTTGTCAATCACAGTTTTTAAAACAGAGATGTATTGTTTTAATTCTGTGATTTATCTACCACAAATCACTGCCTAGTGTATCTTTCGTTTACTATTAGAACTTGACATCTGGGTTCGACTGTGACAGCCGAAAGTTTCATTTGTAACGCTATAAGTATATACATATATACAAACACATACAAATGTGGAAGAACGCTAAGGTTATGGCGTTCAACATCAAATCAAAGATGCACAATAACCTTAATATTTGAAATAAAACTCAGGTTTTGTAATGTATATGTAAATAGATTCATAATGGGATATCCCAATTTGAAGGAAACATTCATCGTGCCACGTTTTACACTAGAATGAAAATTTTCAGTTAGCATTTGAGTCTTGTCAATGCGAAATTCATACGAAACATGATCAATCAGCTTTCTTATGCAAACGGTATCTCAGTAAGGTTTTTGTATTTGGAAATAACTTATGACCGGTATCGATTGGTCCAAATATTATCTGAGATATATAGAGCATATATTTAGCTTCTCTCATTTTTCTATATCCTTACTAAAGAATTAAGTTTGACCTTTATAACGATAAGTGATAAACCGATAGATATTATAGATTAATTTTCTAAGATAGTAAAGAATAATTAATTACTAAAAGTAATTGTTTTTGCTTATTTGGATTGTTTTGTTTGTTTTGAATTTCGTGCAAAGTTGTACGAGGCCTATCTTCACTAGCCGTTCTTACTTTAGCAGTGTAAAACTAAAAGGAAGGTAGCTAGTTGTTACCACCTACCGCCAACTCTGGGGCTACTCTTTTACCATTAAATAGTAGGATTGATTGTATAATAACGACAGCCTTACAGCTGAAAGGGCTAGCATGTTTATTGAGACAGAAATTCGAATCTGTGACCATCTGGTCGCAAGTTGATCAACCTAGCTTCCTGGGAATACCGGTGCAATTTGTTTGGAATATTTTTAAGAAGAAAGGGGCTCAGTTATTCCTTTTCTTGCTTCTATTTTTCTGAAATGTTGCTCTTTTTTGTTCTTGTTTGTTTGTGTTATTAGTCATTGAGGCTCCAGACTGGTAGCTATGTGTAAAGGAAAAAATAAAATAAAATGTGTGGGTTTGCACTTTGCCTAATAAACAGGATTCATGCTTTCTCCAATGATGTATTAATTTATTTACTTAATCCATTACAATATCATTTATTTGATATTGAATACTTTTTGAATTAAACTTTGTTCTCGTTTTGTATATTTCATTCATTTATAATTTTTATTATTTGTTGCTATTTTTAACATATTGTCCACAGATTGTTTCAATTTTTAATCTTCCTATTTTATTTCATTTTTTAATTAAATCATATCAACTTTTATTTTTAACTTGTTTTCTTTTCATGTATTTTCTAACTGTACAAATACATATTGATCTTACTATTAATATCAACTGCTAATACAGCAGTTTTTATAAAAAATGTGTTTGGTTTTTATGGTTTTCCTTTTAAGTTTTGGTTTTTCGATATTGCTGTTATTATATTTGCTTTCTAGCCTATACATTAATGCATTGAGTTCTCATCATATTTTCTATCAATGTATTGATTTTTAACATTTCACACATAACTTGACTTTCTTCGTATTATCATAAATATTACTTTTTATTTATAATTGTGTTGACGCCACAACATAACTTTGCAGAGCAATGACATGTTGATTAATTAGACATATATGTATTATCATTTTTAACTGTATTCGTATTAAATACCATTAAAATAAGCTGGGATCATATAAAATATATGTATGAACTTTGACCAAATAATAGCATTTGACAATAATCCTTTTAGTGTGCCTTTGGTCTTAAAGAGTTGTCCAAGTATGCTTACCACATGGCCATGCCTTACCACATTTAAAGATCTGTTTACTGAAGGATATGTTGTCATATGTTTAGAACTATTTTCTATCCGACCTTTAGCTTCACCCTCATATCCTGTTATTCCATAAGATCGGAGAGTTTAAAAATGTATATAATTTTGTAATTTTATTGTAGCTGTTTTCAAACTTAGTTTTGATTATGGATCTTTTGTTTTCTGACATATCAGTAAGATAACTTCCTTGTTGTGTTCTGTTTTCTCTATAAAAATAATCGATCTATATGAGCATTTATATTTCAAGAGTTTACTTTTATTTAAACAGAAAAAAATAAGCTATTTTCATTTCAGTCAGTTAGTTTTAATTTCACCTTTTTTTCACAAAAGTGCTTGGTAAGTTGTCATATTTTGGACAAATAATAATAAACATCAATATAAAACTAAATATTCCGATACTGGGTTGCTACAGAACCTACTTGTGATCTAAAATTCTTATTCAAGTATACTTCTGTATAGTATAAGACAAGAACAATTTGTTACAACGGAAAGGGTTAAGATTGTATAAGAATATACAAAGAAAAGAAACTTTATGAGAAATTGACAATGCTTCAGACAAATATGTGATAAAGGGTGAGAAAATGTCCTCTTTACTTCTGGGCCAAGAAAACATTCAATGTTTCCCTTATTTCTAACTAAATGCGTGTGTAACATAAGCTGAAGGGATAACTGTTAAACGAACCAATCCTGGTGAAACTGTTTAATTACCATGTGGGAAAACAAAACTGTTCAAGAAAGATAATTTATATCAGTTGACGCAGAGTGATGTAATGTTTCCCAATGGAGTTGCCATCTAGTGTTTTATAGCTTTTCTCAATATTCAAGCATTCAGGCAGAAGAATATGTGTAGGTCAAATATTGTGTCATATGTCTGCATTGCACCACATGTCATACACAAAGAGGGTCTTCAGACATGAGACTATCAGTGTTACATTAATTCAATGTTATCAAATATCTCAATAAAATTTGAAATTGAAATTGAGATACCGTCTTAGGAAAATTAAAGCATAAAAATTTTGATCTAAAATCTTCTGAGTAGGTCCATTAGACACGACATGAATTAGAAGGAACATTTCAATCATACTAAAGTCAGTGTAAGCGATGTGGTTTGAATTTGTAAGTTAAAATGAAGCTGCAGAGAGGAAGTGAACACAATGATTTTAAAGGATTCTGAATGTTAACGAGCTCAAAAAGACCAACGCCGGATGGAGACATTGGCTTACTGGGCTGAAGCCAAGGACCTTACACTAATTAGGGGGCTTTAAGCCTGACTATAAATATATTAAACGTAAAAGTTCTGTCTCGATGGAGCCTTTATAAGTTGAAAAGACTAGGGCCAATAGAAACCTCAATCCGGCCTTGACAAAGACCAATAGAGGGTTTTTTTTCATACAAAAGTTTTTCCTTATTTTACCTTTCATGAGTGGTCGCATATGTAATACCTGTCTTTTCCTCCTCGTCAGCTGAGACGAGATTATAAAATCCAATACCTGCTCATTCACTGGCCTAACCAGTTCTTCAGAAGGTTATCATGGATATAAACTTGCAGCCAAGACTGATATTGTAACTCATTATTATTTTCACTGTTCCAGCACTGTAAACCAGCAGCACAACCTACAACCAAACCCTGTCACCAAGCTTGAAATTTCATCCCATTTCCGGTATTGTTTGGCATCTAATTTTAAGCATGTGCTTTTGTAAGCTCATGCTAAAAAGCAACAAAAACAGTTATTTTACATATTGCTGACAACGCTATAGTATTTTTGCACTAAGTGGAGGCCTATGCGTTTCATCTACAGGTAACAATACTTCTAATCTGAGCATTAGGAGGTGCAGGAGATAGAGAGTAGACAAGTTGCATGGTGTGTCATCGTGACGTGTAGTTGGGTCAATGGTAATAAAATTAGCAAGTACATATTCTACACTTTGAAGGGTCCATTCAGTGGAACACAACAAACTAAAGATAATATAGTGAAGTACACCATGTATTACATTCGACATAAGTATGCAAACAAATGATTGTTGACCTGCACGGATTTCTTCTGGTACGCCAAAGTATATCTATAGTTCAGTCAAAAAAAATCTGTGATGAGCTGTGCATACGCATCAACAATGGGTAAAATAATGTGTTTGGCCAGCGCATACTAATTATCTTTTCCTGCTCTGAACATAGGACTAGTTATATATAAAATGATTTTCTCCCTTTCTCTTACTATATTCTGTTTCATTTTACTCGAGTTCAGCTAGATTTCTCTAAACAATACACTAGTACAGTATCTACATTAATGCACAAAGTTTTACACGAATGTGGCCCCAGAAACTGTTTCAATACATTTGCAATAGTATATGATAGTCCCAGCTGCCCTCCAGTCCTTGCATTATGCAAAGTCTGAAATATTTTCCACAGACTACTATATTCATTAAAGTTTGGTTAAAATGTATCAGTGGTTTATATAAATGCTACAGCAAACTGTTCTGCACTTTTATTTGGCTATGCCAGAGACATACGTTAGCACCAGTTTGTTATGGTTAAGCTGTATGATAGGTAGCAACAAAGTTAAGGCCTATTCTTTCAGTTGCTCTTTTTGAAAATCCTGATCAGTCATCTATGGTGTTTGTTCAAACATACAATTATCAATGTTTGTATGTTTCGTCATAACTCATGTTATAATAGTTTCAACCACTTGCAAATCTACAAAAGCGCATGATCTCATTGGTTGGTCAGAGAGTCTGTTAATGCTTTTATTCTACTAAAACTTTACTAATATTATACAACAAAGCAGTATTCTTGCAGTGCCATTATTTGGAGCACTATCATATTTCCCTGCTTTTTGAATTTCGGGAGTAATTTTAGAGATCCATGGTCAAATTGATTAGGTAAGAAATGGTAATAATGCTTGACAAATACTGCAGCTACAAGCAGTGTTTTTGTATAGTATAATATTTTGAAATATATTCAATCCCACTATCACTGGAGTCTGTATCCTTCACAAATATACATTCTTAACAAGGATGAGTCAATACTGATGATTCGACTAAAGTGTGAGCCAAGAACTGAAATACATTTTTTGATGTTCATACAAAGTAAATACTGTTTTTTGTCAAAGCAGGCTTAAAAGGTAAAAGCAGCTATTTTGGACACAAACCATTGTTAATAAAACATATTAAAAGAAGATGCTATTTATTGAAAGGTAGAGACCAAACCTAAACACTTCCATATTCCCAGAATCAGTGGACAATGAAGAGGTACAGGCAGTGTAACTGAAAATCTGCATTTCCATGTATATGAGCATACACTTTTTAGTTTCAATTTAAAACCTGCATCTTTGTTGCGCTAAGATACCATTTTTACATTCAAAAGTATGGTTTGTAATTTATGACCAAAGATGTATATGATATTCACAAAAATAAAATGTCTTTCTCATTGCAGTTCTTTAAGTACATTTTGTTGGCGTTTCAAAAGTGAACTAAATGATTTGAAGGTGAAAGTGGTCTTAGATCTAATTTTGTGATTTAATTCATTTTACCAGTATACAAAAAAACAGAACTACCATACTAAGTCATTAGACACTCATCTTTGGAGGATTAAAGGATATGCATTGATACATATTACTTCATTCTATTAGTTAAGTTCACATGAAACTTTGGCTTTTTGTCTTGTTACTGGATGTTACCAATATAGATGATCATGCACTCTCTGATTGTTTTATTTTCTATCCGTTAACAAATGCTCATTTTTAACTTTAGTTATATTCCTAGTACTCCAAAGAAACTGACAATAGTTATTGTTTTATCTGTGTGATGGCATGTGAAATAAATGTCCAACCCAACATAAATTACCAATAAACTTCTAGAGCAATTAACTGAGTTTACGGCTCTTTGTGAGATCAGAGCTTTATACAGTCATCAGCTATAGACTTTATATGCTCTAAATTTGTGTGTTTGTTTATATTTGCTATGCAATGGCTGCAACAATAAATACTTCACTATTTTGGGTGACTTTATCCTCTGTTATTGTGCCATTGAGCATTAGAGCTGGAATCTGAACAGCCAGATATCTGTAGTTAAGATGATGCTTGAATAATGAGTAATCTGCATTCATAGTACATCACAGACTATTTCTTACACATTAAGGAGAATTACTAGAGCCTTTTCAATGGGCGTATTTGTAATCTACTGTTTCTAGCCCTAATTTGTTAGGACTGGATGATTTTATTGAATAATTACAGTTCACATTTTCTATAAAGAAAACTGGATAACAGTTTTTAAAATAAGAACTAAAAGTAACTAAAATGGGTTAGAAAAAGTATACAATAAAATAAAGTTTCACTATCATTAACAATGAATGCAACATTCTTATGTTAATTGTGGTAAAAATATTTTATTGTACATTTTCCCATTCCGTTTGAATTACTTTTATTTTTTAAAGTGTGTGTTCGATAACAAAAGTATATATTTTTTAATTTCACAGTAAGTCCACAATATTGTTATGGAAAAGACGGAGATGTAAAGTAATGGTTACTTTAGTATTTGCTAAAAGGTCAACTTCACGTCCTTATTACATCCAATTCACTATTTTCTGAATTTGCCGACAAATACATGTCCAAGTTAACAGCCAGGTCCAACTTAACCTATTAGTTTAAATTAGTTGAAGTAGCTGCAGCCATGGCTCATCATCAACCTATCTGTTTCAGCGTTGTCCTGAATGGTATCCATATTCAAAGGCCATGTCTGGTGAAGGTCGTAGACACTTTTGGAGCCAATGGCCATGTAAGTCACGGTTAAAAACGTGATCTTGGTACCCTTAAGTGTCCATCTCTAGCTATGTACCAGGGAAGCTTTGCTGACTCATGAGAAATCTTGGTACCTGTATTGTGTTGTCTTGCAATATATGCTAAAGAGAAACTTGTGGAGTCAGAAGTTAACATTTCTTTCAAGTTTTCGAGTTATTACAGATACTGGAGGCTAACTAGAGAAAAAGCCTGCATCTTCAATAGTCAGTGCTGCTGATTTCTTTCTCTGCTCCAGTATGCAACCCAGTGTAACCACTTCAAACTCATATATCATTGATAGTACTTCCATAAGTGGTGAGATTCCTTTCAGAACCATGTGATGCTACACGGGTTTCCTTGGTAGTGTATCTATAGGTTTAATACGTTATTTTGTTTTGAAAGAGAGGGATCATCTAGACTGGTGCAACTGTCAGACACAATTTAAACATCATCTATACGAGAAACAGTTTTGCAAGAAACAGTTGGAAATTTAAGTTGCATACACCTAATTTCAATGGAGACAACTTTTTAGAACCAACTCTTTGTAAACTAAATTTTTTTTACTTCCTTCACATTTTTGTCTCCTAAATTTACTCTTGGAGGAATATTATATATTTTTTTGCAAAGACTTGTTAATTATAAGATGATAAAGAAAATTTTAATGTGAATAATCTTGGATATTTCTGATAATATTAAGATTAAAACCTTAAATCGAATTAGAGTTTGCAACTTTTTAATTAGATTTTCTTCAGACCACTAAATCAAAAGCTATTAGCTAAGTTCACATGAAACTTTGGCTTTCTTGTTTTGTTGCTGAAAATTACCAACAGAGACGATCATGCACTCTCTAAATGTTTTTTTCTCACCCTTTAACAACTGCTCAATTTTATATTGATGATCTGTAAGTGAAAGTTACCAACAGTTGCCTGAAAGCTCAACCATAAAGAACAGAAGTTAACCAAAATATTCACTGCATTTTGAAGGAGCGAAACACCTCCAAACTATAAAAACGCTGATGTATTCAACCAACTCCAGAAAGACTACGAACCTCCAACCTGAAGCGGGCGTCTTTAACCTGGGAAGAAAGAAAACAGTTGTAGAACCAAAGGTGTCTGGCTTCATTGTTCTGGCTGACACAATTATCTCCTAGACCCTGGACCATTTTGCCAGATACTGATGGCATAAGCATAGCCATTCTTAAATGTTAAGTGGGAGTTGGACTTTTACCAAGGGAGTAGAAACGATCGGGATGTCTGCCTTCCATTTCTACGATATATTATTTTTACCTGTAGGACATCAGTGAACCTGATTACTGTACTATTATTACGAAGGTTTACTCAATAACAAAACCCAGTTACAGAAGAGCGTGTTAATGTTACTTCGATGTTATTTGAACGTTATATTAACATAGCTAAGACTGAATCAGTTATATGTATTGCTGCCATCTTTTCGGATACTTTCAATACTTATAAGTTTGCATTTAAAGTAATACTTTTTTAAAATAGCTTCTTTCGAAGAGTGTGGCAAGTTTATTTCGTCTGTTATATTTAAAATACATTCATATGCGAAACTGTGAAACGTTCAGTGGTATTTTGTGGCTCAAACGTTCGATTTTTTATCAGCAACTCGGCAAGTGAGCAACTAGATCACGCCCATCTCCATTGGAAATTGAGATTCGACGTACATAAAATAAAAGGCGTTTAAGTTTATAATCATCGATTTAGTGGCCTTTCGTGATGTGTTATGCCCTTACTTCAAATATTCTGTAAAATCAGTCAAAATCTTAGATTTCTACATTCTACAAAATTTGATAATAAGACTTTGTATTTCTTATAAATATTATTATAAATAACCAAAGATCACTATTGTGCGATGTACTAAAAGAATGAAAAAATCTAGAAATAACCAATAACCTAAACTTGAGTAACACAGAAATGTGGAGCTATAGGTGGGTTTTATGGGGTGTCTCTATGTTTAAAAACTTTACTACAGGTAGTACATGACCTAGCTATGAAAAGGACTTAACACATCCGTTACTACTATAGGTAGCGCTGCGATATTCACTCACCATACCGCTTGTGGAGAACACAGAGGTCACATATTTTCAACGATGACGAAAACTCTCCTGAAGCTATTTGCCTAAAACATTTTAAAGTACTTTATTAGTGCAGAAAGTACAGCAAAATATCTGTTTTTCATACGTTTATTACCATAAAATCAACAACAAAACGCATTATACTGAAGAAAATATGTAATCGTCAATCTACTTTAATATCCATAAATATACCACAAGGTTGTGACGATCGGCTATTATTCGTTGTTATGGTTAATAACCTTTACAATAATCAAAGTCTAGTAATTAATTAGGCATTAGTATTCTAAATATTTACTAATTATTTGTTATCTCACATTCAATAGCACATTCAAGGAAGTCCTAAGAAAGATCGGTTCTGCAGCATTAAGATTTGTGATTTAATTATGTGTGTTATCCACTCATCTGGTTTCTTCACATTGGGACTTGAATCAACTATTTGAATGCATTCTTACTGACTTCTATGCTAGGCTGGCTGACAGTATTATCAGCTAGATACACATAGAAAGCTTCTTTTATATTTCTTTCTTTCTCCTGTTTCATATCGCGTTATTTCAGATTACTTTAGTTCTACGCATGTTCTTCTTCTCTGGTATGATGATTTATTGCAAATAGACTGATATTGAATGTTTTGGCCTTTTTGTTTCTCAGGTGCTCCCAGTTATATCCTCATGGGGTTTGGTATGTCAGCTAAATGCGATGATATTGGTTTGGTTTCAATTGCGCGCAAAGCTACTCGAGGGCTATCTGTGCTAGCCGTCTCTAATTTAGCAGTGTGAGACTGGTGGGAAGGGAAGCAGCTAGTCATCACCACCCACCGCCAGCTCTTGGATTCCTCTTTTACTAACGAATAGTGGGATTGACCTTAACTTTATAACGCCCCCACGGTTAAAAGGACGAGCATGTTTAATGTGACGGAGATTAGAACCCGTGAACCTCGTATTACGAGTCGAGTGCCTTAACTACTTGGCCATGCCAAGTGATGTTGTTTTGTGGCTTATGAGTACTTTATGTTGTTCATTTATCTTCTCTATGCCTTCAGAGAAACCTTTGACACAAGGGAAATACGATGTGTTTGCACTTCTTATTCCATTATATTGATCTTTATGTTATTTATCAAGTGTTCTAGATATTCAAAGGAAGGTTGTATTGTTGTGTTCATCTTCCTTCTTAGGATCTTATGATTAAAAAAAACACACATCAAATGTACATACATATTTGAATCTGACTAACTAACACGGAAGCTACTACAAAATAATGACAAAATATTTCTTTTAATTTTAATAAAAAACTGAGCAAGAAGGAAAGCCATACAAAGTATGTCATAGCTTAAAACTTGGATATGAAAAAAAGGAATATTTTGGTACCATAAGTATTTCTTACAAAACGACATAACTAGTTACTTCTTTACACTTAAAGTTCCAAGTAATTTTACGGTTGGTGTTATTAAAATTATTTGTTTTGAATTTCGCACAAAGCTACTCAAAGGCTATCTGTGCTGGCCATCCCTAATTTAGCAATGTAAGACTAGAGGTAAGGCAGCTAGTCATCACCACCTACCGCCAAATGTTGGGCTACTCTTTTACCAACGAATAGTGGGATTGACCGTCACATTATAACACCCCCACGGCTGAAAGGGCGAGTACGTTCGGCGCGACGGGGATGCAAACCCGCGACCCTCAGATTACGAGTCGCACGCCTTAACACGCTTGGCCATGTCAGACCTTATTAAAATTTATATATAATATTCACGTCAATGTGACAATAACATATACTTGATATTACTTCACATCGTGTCAAGTTTTTCATAAATTATATATATGTATATATTTATATCACTAATGAAGAGATTGACGTTATTCATTATATGTAACAAAATAAATGACTTCGTATATACAAGATTAAAACTAATTTGAAAATTTATACATGTCCAAGGGTTTACTTGTGACCGATACCACCGGTCCCACTGTTTTTCATACATAGTATATATATATATAAGTGTCTTGAGCTCAATGGCAGGCAATAACATACAATGTTACCAGATAATTTAATGAAAGTCAATTTTTAGTTATTTTGCTATGCGTACATCAGCCTTAAGTGTAGTTTTTACATTCTATGCAAACTATTTTGTTATCTCGCTCATCGCCGTTTCGTGAATACCAATTAGGCCAGTGCTATGTGTTTTACTGGGTTTTTAAATGTTTACTAGATTAATGTAACATTTTTAACGCTCGACATATATCCAGCTCTAGAACCTTTTCAATCCAGCTACTCCAAGCCAATCACCAGAAGGACGCCCGTAATCATCAAGGCCAAGGCCAATGAGAAACACGGGAGAAACATTTAAGCAACCGCGTTGAGCTGCAGTTAAGATTCTAGCCCGTGGCAGCAGACGGTTCTTGTTCTACTAGGCGCGAAAGTAACAAGGTGGGTTACATACTTTCAGGACCAGTATAAAACGAATGAATTGAATTCTTGCACCTATTGCTTATTGTGAACTTGAGAAGTGCTAATGGTATATTGATAGGAAGTGTTTTTAAAGGTAAGACAGTATGTGCCCAGTATGAAGATTTGATTAAAAACAGCGCTGATTGAGACAGAGAATGAGCATAAGCTCACTGAAGAATATTTTTGTAAAAAAATATAATTCTGTCCTATGACTGGAACAAATGTATTAACTAAAATGTTACTGTAATGTTTACTGTTATAATATATAATAAACTTATAGCTGCAAATTTGATCTAAAACCGAATAAGCCCACGCCACTAAGAATAAATTTAATCGACATACCAGAGTTTCATTGTCCAAAAGGCCTAACAACATAATTTGCTTGCTTGCCGTCTACTTTTGTATTCTCACTCTATCGTTAATTAGTAGTTTGTTGTTGTTTGTTTAAATATGCATGGTTACTAGCAAACAGAAAATTTTGATTTGCTGTTATTTTAGAGTTTTACTATATTACTGGAATCTTTCTTTATATATATGTATATTTCACTTCCTCTTATATCGAAGTTTTAGTTTTATTGCAAATTTTTAAGTGTGATAGGAAGAAAGTGTATAGTATATTATTTGCAGATTTAAGTCGATTACTACAAATTAAAAAACAGAACAAAAACTCACCAGTGTAGTAATACTGCTTGACAACGAACTGACCTGAGAATGAATAAATTTAGAGCAAATACGCTTTAAACAAACTTTGTTAAAACATGTTAGTCATCACTCTGTCAATTACACACATAAAAAGTAGTTATTTTTTAACTGAGTAAGTCAAAATACCTTTTTCAAACAACTTATTTTCCAGTTGCAGTTTTTCAGAATTCGGTGATAATACTTTTTGTATTATAACCTGACTTGAATAATTTTAGTTTCAAGAGAAAAGTAAAGACTTGGTGACCCAAAAAGGAGTTCTTACCGTCTGTCGTAAGCATTTTGTAACAACTATGATGTATTATGTATTGGATCTAAATAAATACTAATCCACTATAGGATAGTTTAGACGACGTTTGACAAAATCTAAAGGAATTTCTTCCGTACTTATTTATTCTTGAGATTTAAGAATGTGCACATAGAATGTATTTGCTTAAGAAAAAGAGTTATAACCATTTTTTTTTATATAACTTGGTGAATATAATAGCTAATAGGAAGATCTCACGTATACGTTAACTAAACAACCAGCATTTGTTTTCCAGTTGTTGCGGAATATTTTTTAAACAAATATGCATGGAACAGTTGGTGAAATATAAGTGATGTTCTATTCAAAAGCTCCTAAAGTATTGTACCTTTACATCTGTTGTGGTGTGAATTCTTTTCCAAGCTGTCGAAGTATTATTATAATTCCATAGTTGGCATTATGTATTACCATCAGATTTATTGTGTTATTGCACATTCTACAGCAGGTACACCACAAACATAGTAACTGGTCGGAAAGTTACAACAAAAACTGTTCTGGTGAGAACGACGTTTTCAGGTTTGTTTTAAAGCATGATTATAATTATTTGTCGGCGGTGACAATGAAGTGATTGGAATACAATTATTATAAACTTCTAATTGTTGAAAATCTCTTAGAGTCTAGATATAGACTACAGAATATAATAGGCCTAAAGGTAACGCCTAATGACAAGTAAATAAGTATTGTACCTAGGTAGTGAACATTGTTGAAAGTGTGTTTTTTGAATTTCGCGTAAAGCTACACGAGGGCTATCTGCGCTAGCCGTTCCTAATTTGGCAGTGTCAGACTAGAGGGAAGGCAACTATTCGTTACCACCTACGGTCAACTCTTGGGCTATTCTTTTATCAACGAATGATGGAGTGACCGTTACATTATAACGCCCTCACAGCTGAATGGACGAGCATATTTGGTGTGACGGGGATTCGAACCCGTGACCCTCAGGTTACGAGTCAAGTGCTCTAATCACGTGGGCCCATGTATTGTATGTATGATACTTGTATGTGATTAACATATTGATCTTCGATATTTATATTTAAAATATAACCTTTTATTCTTTAGTATTTACATTTGCGTTATTAGAACATTTTCTGTGGTGCTACTTTTGTTGTCACATCTTTCTTTAGGAAAATATATTAAATCATGAACTGTTTCACTTTCTAAAGAAGATCGGGACCAGTAATAATTATTTAATCGATCGACTTTCAATTATGCATAAATGTTTAATTGACATCGGAACATGTCTCTTTCGTGTAGAACGTATACATTCGAAAATTCTGAAAAAAACATCCGATATTATGAAAAGAATAAATGAAATTTTTACCAGGGACATCGATACAAGATTTGTTTAGTTCTCAAATGGATGCAGAGCCTCAGAAAGACTATCTATATGTGCTAGTCGTCCCTAATTTTCAAAGGATAGACGTTTCAAAGGGAGGGATGTTACTCAAAAATACCCACCGCCAGCTCTTCGGCTACCCTAGTAGAATAATGTGACTTGGTCGTTACTTTTATAATATATGCACGACCTAAAAATGCTTATTCGTTTATGAGGCAACAAACACGCAGCATGGACCCTCAGATGTCCAGAACACTAACAACTAAATTATGCCATTTCTCGATAGAATAAACCATCTTAATCCCAAACACAACAGTTATGATTCTATTCCTTCTAGACCCAGCAAATCTAAATAATTTACAGTCAATATTCTGAAGTTTCTAGTAAGCCCTAGTACAACACTGTTAACTACCGAAGCTAGGTTGCATTGAAATCAAATAAATTTGTACTTATTTGTAATACTGCAAGTTTTTGTTTATGTTTTTCTAAGTTTATACGTTCTTTTTTCTATTGTTTTTCTAGACCACCTTACCGAGGTATCGTTAAATCAATGCGTGATTTTTTTAATCAATAGTGTTGATATTTTTTGTTTTGTTGATTAAGTAGCGACAAAGAAAGAAAATCTGTTTTAAATTACAGTATTCTGAAATTCGTGGTTATGAAATATAAATGTATAGTGTTTACACGGTTAATAAATAAACGCTGAAATATTTTGAAAGAATGCATTTTTGTCAGTCGCAAACGTATCACCCTAATGATTACAATATGTCTTCTCATACTTGTGTTTTCAAAGAATTTCTAAGAAAGGAAGAGGAACGGTAGAAACACCATGTTCTGGGCAAAGGTTCTTCTGATTCTTACGATAATTTTGAAGGTAAGTACCATTGAATGCATCTTTACTTCCATTAAATAGTCGTGTTTGTTTATCTGATTTTGTTACGTTTGCAAAAGGCTCGTAGACGTGAAAGCTGTAAAAATATATATACAAATGAAATTTGAGTACCTTCACTTTAATTTATATGCTGAAGCAAGAACCGATCAACATGCGATATCATCCTGAAAAAAACGGCTAAGATTACTTATTCCACGGAACTAATCAACATTCGATGTCATCCTTAGAAAACGGCTGAGACTGTACTCAATCTACGGAACCAATCAACATTTGATGTCATCCTTAGAAAACGGCTGAGACTACTTAGGTCATGGAACCAATCAACATTCAATGCCACCCTCAAAACACGAATGAGACTGTACTTAATCCATGGAACCAATCAACATTCGATGTCACCCTTAGAAAACGGCTGAGGCTACTTAGCCTACGTAACCAATCAACATTTGATGTCATCCCTAGAAAACGGCTGAGATTACTTAGGTCATGGATCCAATCAACATTCGATGTCATCTCTAGAAAACGGCTGAGACTACTTAGGTCATGGAACCAATCAACATTCGATGTCATCCTTAGATAACGGCTGAGACTACTTAGGTCATGGAACCAATCAATATTCGATGTCATCCTTAGATAACGGCTGAGACTCTTCTTAGTCCACAAAGTCGAGAAACAACGATACTCTCGAGACTGTTTATTTCATTTTGATAAATTATTGGGTTTTACTGTTTAACATCTAAAGAAGTAGATGAAACGCCAGTAAAAATATATTTAACTGATAATATGTTTTTAATTGAGAAGAAGAAACAACGAACTAAAATACAATATAGAAATATATAGTCGATGTTTTCTAGTAATTCTTTCGGTTTCGCGTATTTAGTTAAGTAGAATACATACACGACGAGATATGTGTTAAACCTGAGGACAATTTACTTTTTTGTAGAGAGTATATATTAATGTTTTCATCCAGAAAATATTGTTTTGAAAAAGTTATATTTAGGGTTTTTTTACAGGTATTGTAAAGGCCGTAACGTTCTGGAAATACACTGTTTTGTAAATCCAGAATGAAACAGATGAAGCAGCTTGTTATCATTACTATCACACGTTTTATAACGTTTCTATATACATGTACACATTTATGAGGGTGGGGTTGTCATCCACAAAAGTGTTTTAATGATTGTGATCAGGGCGCTCTTTTCGCAATCTGCAGCTTACAAAATCGAATCACGGTGTCCAACATGTTTGCTCTCTCAGCCATTGGGGCATCATGATGTGATATTCAGTTCTATTATTCGATAATAAAAGTAACCCAAGAATTGGCGGTGGGTGCTGCCAGTCTGTTACTTCTCCTCTGTCAGTAGTTTAAAATTAGAGACTGTGACATATATTCTTATTAGCTTAGCCACGAAAAAATGAACATACTTATAAGGATCCAGCCAGTTGTAAAAATATTTTATTTGGGTTATACTTTTTCTGCCTCGTGTTCCTCCTTTTGTGAGTAAAATCGCTTGGAAATCACTATACAACATTCTTCGGCCAGGTGGTAAGACACTCGATTTGCAGTCTGAGAGCCGTTGGTTCGAATTTTCTTCCCCCCAAACATGCTCGCCTTTTTAGCTGTGGAAGCGTTATAATTTTACGGTCAACCTCACTATTTGTTGGTAAAGAAGTAGTGTAAGAATTGACGCTGGGTGGTGATGACTAGTTGTTTTCTCTCCAGTCCTTGATAGGTCTGGCTAGCGCAAATAGCCCTCGTGTAGCTTTGCAGATAATTCTAAAGAAAGCAAACAACCTTCTTTCATCGAGTTTGACTTATCACGGCAGGTATTATCTCTTGATTTATAAGCAGTGGTATTTTCATGATGTTCTAAAACACGTAGGTCAAAGAAATCTTGATAAAAATGGAATAGATACCCTATAACCCAAGCGCTTTCGACAAGTGGACCTTTCTTCTTCAGGGGCAAACTGGGAGTGGTATTAATATTCATCTTTAGGTTAATGTGGATGAATGGTTTGAGAAAGATTTTATGTGGCCGGTTTTAAAATTCATGTTAATATTACAAACATTATAACACATTTCATTTAATTTACTGCATATATCACCGTTCTTAACTATGTACAGTTTTGTACGCTTACGTCAAATTAATAATTTCATCCGTTAAACCTAAATACTGATTTGGAACATACGCTCACATATGATAAGACATCCGGGTTACCATGTAATCAACATCACTTCCCGGTTTTAGTGGAAAGTGTGTAATAGTGCCGCCACAGGGGATTTACCGGTACTCTAGCTCACAAGATCATCGCAGACGCAGCAGCTGCACGAGACAAGCATACTCGTATTCTAAAGTTGAAACTTTAAAGCAGCTTCCCCCCATCTTCCGTGGTCACTAGCTAGGGAAATAGGTAACGGATCGGAAGATATAACAGTGTATTTGCCCTAATCGGTTCCCTTGGGCAACGGCTGTCACTACCAGTTCCGTTCCCCGCTGCTTAACAAACCTGTTGATCAAACCTGTCATTGGGAGTAACTAAATCTCGTTCTCATAGAAAGTTTACACGTGCTGGGGGAAAGGGGGAATGAGACCAATTTTCTTTCAGTTTGTTATGCTGTGTAAAAACTAAAACCGCCGTCAGCAGAACCAGACTCTCGAATTTTTACGCGTTGCTTTTCTTCCTGATGAACTTAGACGATGGCGGGAAATAACGCATGCAGACTTCTTTTGCAACTAACCCTGACCTGGAAGCTGTTTCTGGCCAGGACCGGGCGTTGCTCTTTGAAGTGGGTGACGAAATATTTTGATAATTTGTTTGTTTTTGAATTTCGCGCAAAGCTACACGAGGGCTATCTGCGCTAGCCGTCCCTAATTTAGCAGTGTAAGACTAGAGGCAAGGCACCTAGCCATTACCACTCACTTCCAACTCTTGAGCTACTCTTTTACCAACGAATAGTGGGATTGACTATCATTTTATATCGCCTCGCGGCTGAAATGATGAGCATGTTTAGTGTGTTGGGGATTCGAACCCGCGACTCTCAAATTAGGAGTCGAGCACCTTAACCACCAGGCCATGCCAGGCCTTTTTGATAATTTAATAAAATTATTGTATCTCCTAGGAAACGTTCTAAAGTTTTAATACCGAGAATGAATTACCAGGACCTCATCCTGAGATAACGAAAGTAGGGAAATTACAAATAAAGTTTAATGAGTTTAATTTTTTTACTACAGAGATTTAATCGTAAAAGGCTTAATTATAAATTAGGTATAATTAAAAACAACATTTTCAGCCAGGTTTCAGAATATTTTGCCGTGCCATACTCGTAGTATGAGTTGAAACATGACTGTCTCGTTTTTGAATTTTTTTATCACTATTGTTTCTAAAGGTATGGTTTGCTGCTTAATTTTGTTGGGTCACATATTTATAGTGGCTAATTAATGCTTAGATAATTCTGTTATCGGATT
This sequence comes from Carcinoscorpius rotundicauda, assembly GCA_011833715.1. Taxonomy (NCBI): domain Eukaryota; kingdom Metazoa; phylum Arthropoda; class Merostomata; order Xiphosura; family Limulidae; genus Carcinoscorpius; species Carcinoscorpius rotundicauda. Next base: position 60,566,475 of record CM022395.1, read on the forward strand.
AGTTATATAGTTTTTGCAATATGCCTGCATTTGATGGCTGGCGACCAGTCTATGGTCGATAAATCAATCAAACAGTTGAAAGAGACAACTTCTAAATTCGTATTTTCGAATTGACCTATAAATAATAATGCGAAATTAAAGCAAAGAGTAAAGGAATACATTTCTTTATAGTAATATTCGATTAACAAATTTTGTGTCTTGTATGTTTTTAGTCAGTATACATATATACATATACACTGCTGTCCAAAATCATAAGGCCAATGAACATAAAGAAAAAATATGCATTTTGCGTTGTTAGACTCAACCACTTATTTGAGTAGAGCTTCGAAAGATGAAAATAAGAAAAGAGAAAGTAAAAATAAAAAAACTGTTTAAGCATTTAATAGGGAAAATGTAAACACTATGAAATTAGCCTAAATACTAGCTGGTCAAAAGTTTAAGACCATACCAAAAAGAAGTCCTAAACAGGATAGGAAATGCCCAAGAAGAGATCTCAGTCGTGAGTTGCACAGCCGTCATTGCGAATATCTTCAAACATTCGTTTTGGCATGGTCAATATAAGCGTTTGCAGAAGGCTGGCTGGAATGTTATCCCAAGTGGTGAAGATGGCTTCACGAAGATCATGCACTGTTTGGAATTGACCTCTATTTCTATAAACTTCCCTTGCCATCCACTCCCAAACATTTTCTATGGGGTTCAGTTCGGGTCGAACACGCTGGGTGGTCCAAAAGAATCACGTTATTCACCATGAAAAAGTCTTTTGTCTTGCGGGCATTGTGGATTGTAACATTGTCCTGCTAAAACATCCAGTCAGTTCTGCACAAGCGAGGGCCTTAAGTCAATAAAGATGCTCTCTCCAACATGCCAGTGTAGCCAGCTGCTGTTTGACGCCCCTGCATAACCTAAAGCTCCATTATTCCATGGAAGGAAAAAGCACCTTAGATCATGATGGAACCTTCTCCACTGTGTTATGTAGAAAATGTCTCCGGTGGGATATCCTTATCGTGCCGGTAACGTTGGAAGCCATCTGGACCATCCAAGTTAAATTTTTTCTCATCAGAGAACAAAACTTTCGTCCACTTTTCTACGTCCCATGTTTGGTGCTTCACAGCAAAGTTTAAACGAGCTGTTTTGTGGTGTGGAAGGAGCCATGCCATTTAAAGACATTTACGATTTTTAACGCCTTTCTCTCTTAGATGCCGTCTTATTGTTCTTGAGCTGCGTTCTGCGTCCGTAAGGGCCTTTATCTGGTTCGACGATCAGCTGGTGTCTTGCTGGACAATCCGTCGAATCCTCCTGCCCAATGCCGGCGAAATTTTCTTGGGCCGATCACTTGAAATTCTCTTTCCGTATCCCTTCGGGCCTTTTAAGAAATTTGAAACAGCAGTTTTACTACGCCTAATCTCACCAGCGATGGCACGTTGAGAGAGACCTTGCTTTTGCAGCTCGACAGTTCTGCCACATTCAAACTCTGTCAACTTTTTAGCCTTTGCCATGTTTTTACTCAATTTTTGTTTGTTTGTTTTTGGAAATTCGCACAAAGCTACTCGAGGGCTATCTGTGCTAGCCGTCCCTAATTTTGCAGTGTAAGACTAGAGGGAAGGCAGCTAGTCATCACCACCCACCGCCAACTATTGGGCTGCTCTTTTACCAACGAATAGTGGGATTGACCGTCACATTATACACCCCCACGGCTGGGAGGGCGAGCATGTTTAGCGCGACGCGGGCGCGAACCCGCGACCCTCGGATTACGAGTGCACGCCTTAACGCAATGTAACACAAGAGATGTCAGTGGGAGATGTTGACAACGCTAGTGCTTGAACATAAATGACTAAATTCCGTTATTTTTTTTACCGATTAATGCTTCGTTTCAGTATGATCTTAAACTTTTGACCAGCTAATTTCATAGTGTTCACATTTTCCCTATTAAATGTCAAAAATGTTTTTTTTTAATTTCCCTTTTCTTATTTTCATCTTTCGAAGGTTTGCTCAAATAAGTTGTTGAGTCAAACAATGCAAAACTCATTTTTTTTTCCCATGTTCATTGGCCTTATGATTTTGGACAGCAGTGTGTGTATATTATAATTACGAGTTACTGTATAGAAGATCAAGTTTTCAAGATAACTTACATTGATTGTGCTGCCATCTGTACATTAAAGCACTTATTAAAATTTACATGTTCGTATTTAATCTCTCGAATTTTACTTTTTCTATGGTGAATATATTCCTTAGTTTGTGTTTAGAATTGAGCGCAAAACTAAACAATGGGCTGTCTGTGCTCTGCCCACCACGGGTATCAAACCCCGTTTTTAGCGGTGTGAGTCCGCAGACATTCCGCTGTGCCACTGGATGAGGGCATATATCTCAGATCTATTTCATATGTATTTCTTGATAATATACATTATTTTTTCTAAATAATATTTTCGTCTTAAATTTATTAATAATTCAGTTTTTTGTAAAACAATATATATATATAATATATTGCGATAATTTCAGGTTTCTCTTGCAACTGAAGAAACACATGAAAAGTTTGAAAAGGGAATTTCTGCCAAAACCTCAGTAAAGGTATCTAGTAGTGATTTAGAAACAGCAGAAAGTCAGAAAACCTTGGAAGAAACAGATTATCCTCCTTCAAATAAGTATCAGCTTCCAACACCACAATCTCCTCACAAGTCAGGATTTGGTCCACTGTTGTCTAATCACAACATTCCTCCCATTCCCGTTCCTTTGCCACTACCCAGTCTTCATGGCTCACTTATTTTGCCTTCTTTGGCCCAGCATGCAAAACTAGGAAGAACAGGAGGGTATGTTGCAGGACATCAGTCCAACCAAGATGGATTAGGTGGTTATGGTCCTCTTCAACCTGTCTATCTTTCTAATGAAAGGCCCGAGGAATTAGGAGGATCTAATGGTCTTAATGATCATCAAGGATTTGGATCAGAACCACAGAGTAGCAATTTCCCAGGATTTCCCAACCTTCCCGGAAGTGATCATTGGCCACTACCTCAGCCTGAGATGCCTAAGATTGTTCATTTGGATGTGAAATGCGAGAAAAATTTGATGAAAGTTGCTATCGATTTTGATAAACCTTTCCACGGAATCATATTTAGTAAAGGCCACTATAATTACGGTAGCTGTGTTTACCTACCTGCAGGATCAGGTAGAAAAAGTGTTTACTTCGACGTTTCTATTAATAGTTGTGGAACTACAGGAAACACGCAGAATGGATTTTATGGCTATGGTGAAAACAGTGGTAGTGGTACTTTTTTCGAGAACACTATCATAGTCCAGTACGATCCCCAAGTACAAGAGGCGTGGGATCAAGCTCGGAAACTACGTTGCACCTGGCATGATCAATATGAAAAGGCTGTTACTTTTCGTCCTTTCCCAGTGGACATGTTAGATGTAGTACGAGCTGATTTTGCTGGAGACAATGTAGGGTGTTGGATGCAGATTCAGGTAGGTAAGGGACCTTGGGCTAGCGAAGCAGCTGGAATCGTCAAGATTGGTCAGACCATGACCATGGTACTAGCTATAAAGGATGAAGAGAATAGATTCGATATGCTGGTCAGAAATTGTATTGCTCATGATGGCAAGCGAGCACCTATCGAACTTGTTGATGGTAGAGGCTGTATTGTTAGGCCTAAGCTCATGAGTAGATTTACAAAAATAAAAAATTTTGGATCCAGTGCGTCTGTTCTATCTTATGCACATTTCCAGGCTTTTAAGTTTCCAGACTCTATGGAAGTTCACTTCCAGTGTACTATTCAGATCTGCAGGTACCAATGTCCCGAACAGTGCGCCTATCCTGTGGAACCTAATATTGTTCGAGAAGATATCCAAAGGCCTCCACCTGGCTACAGCCCCGCCGGCAGACCACGTGAGGAACGTGACGTCAGCAAAAAGATTGGAACCAATGTTTCAGGTAGTGACTCTAATGCCTCGCTAGAAGAGATGACCCAAGTCGGATTGAACAGAGTTATTCGTGTAGTTTCGGTTGGAGATTTGGCCTTTTCATTGAAAAATAATGATTCAGCGTCAGTTAATTACACCCAAAGAAGAGATCGTGACAACGTTATCTGTATGTCGGCTCCTGGTTTTGCAGCTTCATTGGTGGTACTGCTAGCTATCTTGGTAATTTCTTCTCTCTTATCAGCTTTTCTTTGTCTCAAGCAGCGATCATTAGATGACACTACATCAATGCCATATGACCTGCCAACCTTAAAGAAGAAACAGTTATTTAAATAATTGTAGATAAACAAGTTATTTTAAAATATTTTTGTGCTCAAAGTCAAGTCACGCCACTTTTTCTTTAGTAGTCCATTCGTTGTTTATTTGAATTTTTTTTCATTTAAGTTATTCGATTGCCTGAATAATATGTTATAGAATATTATAATAATTAACTAAAACCTATATCTAATACTAGTTTTATTTATAGTTAACTACTGTAAATATCTTATTTTGTAAAATATTCATATTTCTTTGAAAGTAAGCGCTTATTACAAATTTGATAATTTCGTAATATTGTAGCAACATTTTAATCAAATGATTTTTCAATAAGTTAGTTTTCCTCATACATGTGATTACGTGTACAGTTTTAACTCTAATGCTGTCCACGTTTTGAAGAAGCAAGTCAGCAAAAGATAAAGTACAATCAAAAGTATTTGAAGAAGCCTTTAGTAATTTTATAGTACTTGTGATACTCAGTATTATATTTTATGTTAAACGAGTAAGTTGTTTAGATTTACGAAACAATATTTGAAATATTACATTTCACCAAAAACAAAACTATATGTTTAATATTTGTAAGGAGTTACTAAAAATGTTTTAGTTTTATATCTCGTATATAAAGCTGACTATTTCGAAATTTTGAAACTGAGATATTGGCTTCAAAGTCAGCTTCACTTTTCACGATGTTCAAAAATTTGGTTATTTATTTTAGAATAAAGTAACTATTGGCTATACCTTTAGCATTGTGAGTCCCTAAACGTATCACTGTGAAACCCGGCGCCTGTTTTAAGATATTTCTTTAAAAATCTTGCAAATTCTGTGCCCATAAAGTATTAAAAATAAACTTTACATCAATAATTTCTTGAATATTTCAAGACCATTATTGGTGGTAATAAATTTATTAGATTTGTATTATTAATCTTTATATGTTCCCAATATAAATGTTGCTCAGTTGATTGAAAGTGGAAACTATTGAAACTCGCATATAAACATATGACTGTGTTTCATATATTAAGTAATTTTTATTACTGTTGATATCATTATCATATAAAGAATAGATAATCGTATTCAACATTGACGAATATTATGAAACTGTATTCTCTAAACTGAAATCACTGGCTTGTAAAATCATGCTTATCGTTGTATGAAATTACGCTGATTTTGCTTTCAATTATTTTTTGTTTAGTTCATACTTAAGTTTAATAGATACAATATCTGTTATGATTTCGATAAAAATTATGGGACTATTTACACACAACGAATTAGAAAAATATTAATTTAACTTGACAAAAAGTCTTCATAATGTCTCGAGTAGAATTTCATAATCTTTCGATCGCTAAGGCAAAGTCTTAGAAACCTGAATAACAGCAAATGATTTGTTTTGTCGAACAGAGGATGTCTGATTCTTTCAAATATTGAAGAAATAATCGTTTTAATTGCTTGTTTTGACTTTTGTGTTTGTTGGGTATTTTAAATGTTATTATAAAACACAACTTATAACGATAAATTGTAGGTGCTCTCAAAACGACTACGCAAACAAGATACATTGAGGTTTCGTATAACGTAGTTTTGAATTTAGTATAAACAAAAGTGATATTATTTTGCGGTTAATAGATCTAGCCTACAGTGTTCCCTCGTGTATCGCGGTAGATGCGTTCCAAAACCCCTCGCGAAAGGAGATTTTCCGCGAAGTGGGATCGCCGATTTTTACGTATATATTTATGTGCATTTAGACTTTTAAAACCCTCCCTGTACAACTATTTAACACTCCTATTACAATACTGTTCATTATTGCTGAAATAATAAGAACAATTATTAAGATATTAAGCCTTAAAATTAAAAATTACATATCTTCAGCAGGTGGTGTCTTTTCGGGGGACACCACTTCCTCTTCTGTGGAAGGTGAATTGGCAATTTCTTCGTCGGTCGTTACAACTTCAGGAACAGTACTTGCCACCGGTACCCTTTCTTTCTTGCTCGGCTGGAAAAACATTGTTATTGGCAGTTGTTTTCTCTGCCTCTTTAGCCTATCGAAAATCATTTGATAAGGAGTCATTAGTTCTTCTATTTTATTGCAAAATTGTACTGATCGAACCATATCGTTGTCCCATTCCTGTGAGCACTCCTTTACTTCGTTAATTAGTTTCATTAGTTTACCTAACCGCTCTAACGACCATCCACTTTGCTCGATTGTTTCCTCGGCTTCTTTCGGTGTTTCCTCTTCGTCGTCTTCCTCGGCAGCAGACTTCGTCAGTGCTTCTAAGTCTTGGTCGGCGAGTGGTTCGGATTCTAAGTCAATCAGTTAATCTACGTCTTCCTTCGTCATATCGGCAAATCCTTCAACTTTGATTAACGAAGCTAATTGCACAGCTTTTTGAACAGCCGAGTGTTGGATTTCTTCAGGCGTGAATCCCTTGTCGTCGTGCACAACCTCAGGCCACAACTTCTTCCAGCTTCCATTAACGGTGCAGGGCTTCATCTCTTGCAATGCCTTATGAACATTTTGAAGACAGGTAGCAATGGTGAAAGACAATCAAAATGGGTAGCTGTCATTGGTCGTCTTTCATTTCTGCACCAATCATAACCCGTTTTGCACATCGCTACGCCATGAAGCTGATCTCGCGTAGCCTTCGCAGACGGAAAATGCGTACATCTATAGCCTTTCCAGTTGGTTCTGTTTCCATTTTTACGCTGTTATAAACTCAAATATATGTTTATATCTCAAAATATACCTGTTTTTTTTCTTTACACTATTAATTATATTTATTTTTAATATTTTAATGGTATTTAATGCTATATTTTAGATTTAATGTTTATCATTTTATATATATGTGGGGGTCGGCCGAGCCCGCGAAGTGGCGAGGGAACACTGTGTATATTTATTGTCTTGTAATTTGTATGTATAGAGGCGCTTATTTTTAGGCCTATGCGAGTTCACTCAGGTTTACGTAAAGTATAAAGTACAAAGTATTGTATTAAATTATTAATATTTTCCGACTGTGTTTTTAGTAGTGAGTAGATAAAAGGATTGATCGTTTTTTTCAACATCAGTGAGTATTACGGGGAAAATATGGGAAATTGTTCAATTTATTCAGTAAAATAACACCAATTATCATTCATAAATACATGTGTTATTACTTGTTCGGAAATCCGCTGATAATTGTTTGTCATCGGTTATACGTTATTCTTGAAATATCGTTTTGATTCCGCTTTTCATGGTCCACTTTGGATATTTTTCTCACCTAATTTGTTTATATTTTGAAAAGGAGTGTGTAAAGGTAATAAAATACGTGAAAACCATTTCAAAAAATATTGCAGAAGCAAATATTGCTTTATAACTTGGATTTAAAGAGAATGTGGTTTCCATACCATTGTAAATAAACTTTGTTTACGTTGGAAACTGCGATAAAAGTTCGTGAATATTATTAATTTTCTGTCAACATATTACAAGTACGAGAGCAGACATTCTTTGTTGGAAATACTACCACCAAGTTCTTATTATTTGATTTGATTTTTATAAGTATTTATTGAGAGATTATTGTTCAATTTTTTTTAATGTATGCATTTAAGTTTGTAGCATCGAAAATAAGATATGTTTGATCTTTTTTGTTACCGGTAAAATTGCAGCTTCTAAGCCTCGATATGTCCCTTGATTCATTTTGTTTAATTATTGTAGATTATTCTACCTATTGTGAAGCTATTAATATATCATTGAATTGAAGTATCTGTAGTGTTGTCTTTTGTTCTGGATTCCTCTTCTTTGAATAACTGTTGAAGATTTCTATTCAAGAATGTACAATAACTTAATTAGCTCATTATAAATGTTTGCTTCTGATTTTGTTTTCTATGAAGCAGTTGGCATATCTTAGTGCCCTAATAAGTGTTTGATAGGAAACTTTAACAAGTGAATTAATTCTTTATGTGAATATTTGCTTCTGGTATCTTCTAATTCTTTTGTAGAAAGAATATCACAATAACATCGAACTCTTTGGTTGATAACATCACATTGAAAAACTGACAAAGCAATATTTTGTTAGAGGTTCTACTAATGGGTATGTATTTATGGAAACAGAAACAAAAATATCTGTTAAACCACAGGGAATCCTCACTTTCTTATGTAATGTGAAGACTGTGTAATCTTTTAAAGTATGGATAGGTGTGCTTATTTGTAGGATGGTAACCATTGAAAATGTTATACGTTTTTAGTTTTGCGTAAAAGGTGACCAAATAATGTTAGTTTTATTGTTGCGTGTACTTAAGTTGATTAATGCTAAATGTTGTTTCCTTGTGATGTATTTGATTTATTTGTTGCATGAAATTACTTTGCTGTGTTATTAAAATAATAAACAAATTCTTGTGCGTATTTATTGTCAAATTAGAACTTTTTCGAGTTTCACGAAAGCACATCCACTCATCAACTGGAATTTGTTTTTTCTTCACATTCTTTTTAATTATTCTACATAGATTTCTAATCAAATATGTACAAAAATAACATTTCAAATCTATCTTTTATCCTACACAAATCACTGCTCAAGTGGTCTTTCGCTCATTAAAAAAACTCATAATTTAGGTTGGACATATCGACTTATATGACAAATGTTATTTGTAATCATCATGAGATATTCGATAAAGTGACGTAATTTTATTATCGTTGAATACCAAAATTTAGCAACTATGCTAGATAGAAAGATATCTAAAACATGTTCCAGCTGCTGTTTGTAATCAGTACAAGATATCCAATTTAGTATATTGATGTTTTTTGGCAAATCTTTGATTGGAAATTTAAACAAAACGAACTTAGAAAATACGAAAAAAGGGTGGTTGCTGGAACTCTGAATATGTCTTTATCACACCCATTAAGCCTAAAAACCTCAATGTTTTATCACCATTGCTTAAACAATGTTATTTAGCTTTATTTCATAGGCATATATTCTCAAGAATATTCAAATAACATTTTTTTCACCTTATTTCACATGTATGTAATTGGTTATTAAAAGTTGTTTTTATTAATACTAGCATTCTTTAAATGTTTTAAAACCAGGTAATTCATCTGTTGTCGCTGGATAACAACAATTGAGGATGTCGCAAAAGTCATGTTTGTTTTTAAATCTAAGACGTTATTTCACATGTCAGCTGCCTTATTAGCAACAAGTAGATTTCAGTTTGTTAATGTATTTTTTAATAAAGATTCCTATTAACACCCGCTTATTTGTTTGTTAATCTATCTTCTACTGTTAAAACTAGATGACTGTACATGTAAGTATTATTATTTCAAGAGTGAAAGTATTTGTTAATTTGAAAATATTCATACATCAAAATATATAGTTATAGAAAAACATTAATATAATTAGAGTGTAATACTACACCTTTTATCTGTTTTTGATGGTTTTTTAAATTACAAATTTGTACATTGTATAAAATTGTTATTATTTTTAAAACACTTTTCACAGTTATACTGTGTACGCGGACATGGCAAAATAAAATGTTTTAAGGCAGTTTGGAAATCGTTTATCTGAATATTCTGTTTTACTTTTATAATGTAAGATCAATTTTCTTTTATAAAAAGAATTTCAAAAAATGGTAAGTAAACGAATCCCAATTTAGTGCACTACTTTAAGATATGTTCATAAAACGGTGAGCCAGTTACCATTACTAACGAAGAAAAAATGTGAATAGTAAAAATATGTCACGAGGGAAAATATTCAGAAGAAATTTAAAAGAGTAAAATGTTTTGTTTATGAAAATATTTCAAATATGTAAAAAATATTTTGTCTTTTGCCCAAAAATATTAATAAAGAATAATCTTATTACAACATTACTTACCTTTGTTGATATGTAAAAATACAGCTCAACGCCAAATAATTATTTGATTCACTTTTACGTTAGCAGGTGGCAGATGGTTGGCTGGTAATATATACAAATGGCTCTACTTTTCCTTGATGCTTTGAAGCATGTTTTAATTTACTTTTGTTGCTTGTCACACAAATTCGTAAAGAACGTTAGGTCTCTCTCTCTAGGTGTTTGGGTGTCTAAAATTTTGTATACCCGAGAGGGTCAGGTACACTAGACGTCTTCCTCTTTCCTTTTCATTGTTAGAGTTGACTTACTAACATATTTAAAGTAAATGCATGAGAATTTTATATGCAAAAACGGCTCTTTTGGGTTGAGAAAATATTTCAAATAGAAGAGCAAACAACGTTTCGACCTTCTTCGGTCATCGTCAAGTTCACAAAGAAAGAGGTAACTGACCGAAAACTGACCACATGTTTGTAAGGGGTTGTGTAACTAAGTGTCGTAATGTAGAGGGCGGGGTTAGATGTTTGAATATATAATTTTATCTATAATATTAATATAGGTATAATGGCGTTCCTTTATATTGGTTTATTTTGGGTTTTAGTTGTTGTATAAGTAAGGCTTCTTTAATTTTGCGTTTGTTTATGTTTGTTTCTTTATTTAGTATTTTAGTGTTTTCTATGGTTATGTTGTGTTCATTTGACTTGCAGTGTTCGAAAACGTGTGAAGGTGACTTTTTATGTTCTTTGAATCTGGTTTTCATTTTTCTACTTGTTTCTCCAATATAGAAGTCGTGGCAGTTATCACATTGTATTTTATAAATAATGTTGGTGTGGTGTTTGTCAGTGTAGTTTTTACATAGTATAGACCTCAGTTTTGTGCCTGGTTTTTGAATAAATTTAGTATTAACTGGAATGTTATAATTTTGTTACTTGTTTTTGCCAAATGTTGGTTATTTGTTTGTTTATGTCAGGAATATATGGTAAACAGCAGTATATGGTTTCGTGATTTTTTGATTCGTGAGATATATTTACCTTTGTTGGTTGATTTTGCTTTCTGTCTAGGTGTGTGCGTATAATGTTTTCTACGGTTTGTGGAGGAAACTTATTGATATTGATGAAGTATTGTTTTATTTTGTCTAATTCATCGTTAATTTTATCTGGTGAGCATAGTTTTATGGCTGTGTTTATCTGGTTTCTTAGTATGTTGAGTTTTTATTTTGTTTCATGTGCTGAGTCCCAAGGAATGTATAGTTCAGTATGGGTGATTTTTCGGTGGAAACAAAACAAAAACTCAACATACTAAGAAACCAGATAAACACAGCCATAAAACTATGCTCACCAGATAAAATTAACGATGAATTAGACAAAATAAAACAATACTTCATCAATATCAATAAGTTTCCTCCACAAACCGTAGAAAACATTATACGCACACACCTAGACAGAAAGCAAAATCAACCAACAAAGGTAAATATATCTCACGAATCAAAAAATCACGAAACCATATACTGCTGTTTACCATATATTCCTGACATAAACAAACAAATAACCAACATTTGGCAAAAACAAGTAACAAAATTATAACATTCCAGTTAATACTAAATTTATTCAAAAACCAGGCACAAAACTGAGGTCTATACTATGTAAAAACTACACTGACAAACACCACACCAACATTATTTATAAAATACAATGTGATAACTGCCACGACTTCTATATTGGAGAAACAAGTAGAAAAATGAAAACCAGATTCAAAGAACATAAAAAGTCACCTTCACACGTTTTCGAACACTGCAAGTCAAATGAACACAACATAACCATAGAAAACACTAAAATACTAAATAAAGAAACAAACATAAACAAACGCAAAATTAAAGAAGCCTTACTTATACAACAACTAAAACCCAAAATAAACCAATATAAAGGAACGCCATTATACCTATATTAATATTATAGATAAAATTATATATTCAAACATCTAACCCCGCCCTCTACATTACGACACTTAGTTACACAACCCCTTACAAACATGTGGTCAGTTTTCGGTCAGTTACCTCTTTCTTTGTGAACTTGACGATGACCGAAGAAGGTCGAAACGTTGTTTGCTCTTCTATTTGAAATATTTTCTCAACCCAAAAGAGCCGTTTTTGCATATAAAATTCTCAATAAGTGGGTTTCTCGACATCACTGATCACTAAATGCACGAGTGCAAGAATAATGAGCATAACTCAGGCACTTTTCAGGGCAATATCCATGTTTTTTGTTCTTTCAGATTTTCTAAGTCTAGAACATGGGTGGCCTATTTTATTTTAGCACTAGTATTTTTTGTTTTTATTTATATTTATTTTTTATATTGCTTTATTATTTATTATTGGTTTTTATTTTATTTTTATTTATTTTTAATACTTAATTTTAGCTTAATGATCTAATATATAAGTTCATCAGGGAGAGAGCACGTTAGGTCTTATTCGTTTTGTTTCTTTTTGAATTTCGCGCAAAGCTATACTCAAGGGCTACCTGCGCTAGCCGTCCCTAATTTAGCAGTGTAAGACCCACTGCCAACTCTTGGGCTACTCTTTTACTAGCGCCCGCATCGCGCTAAACATGCTCACCCTCCCAGCCGTGGGGGTGTATAATGTGACGGTCAATCCCACTATTCGTTGGTAAAAGAGCAGCCCAATAGTTGGCGGTGGGTGGTGATGACTAGCTGCCTTCCCTCTAGTCTTACACTGCTAAATTAGGGACGGCTAGCACAGATAGCCCTCGAGTAGCTTTGTGCGAAATTCCAAAAACAAACAAACAAACTCTTTTACTAATGAACAGTGTGATTGACCGTCACATTATAACGCCTCCACGGCTGAAAGGGCGAGCATATTTGATACTCAGTTTACGAGTCGAGTGCCTTAACCATCTGGCTATGCCGGGCCCTCATTCATTTTCGATATGGCTGTTGCTAAAACTTTCAACATATTGAGACAGAAAATTACTGGTTGGTTTAGATAGTGTTTTAGGCGTCGTAAAGCACTCAAATTTATAAATAAAAACCAGAATATCAACAAACAATTTTAATAAGTTCAATACACACAGATTATGCAATATAAACACGCTTTTGTATCATCGTGTAAACTCCTCATAATGATTCCGTGTGTAGTTTGTGGAAACTAACTTGAAATATTATCAGTAGTTGATGCATCCTTAAAACAAGTGGACAGAGTACAGATAACCCTATTGTGTAACTTCCAGCAAGATAAAACAAAAACGAATTCAATCAGTCAACAAATATCAGTAGATCACCGTATTTCTGTGTTTATTGAATGAAAAAGAAATCAATTGCAAGGGTATTTATGTACATTTAGGCAAATTTCATAGAAATTAAAGAACGAGAGAGAGAAACCTGCAGTTTGATAATGAAATCTCGGAAAGTTCGATTTTCCACTGTTAAGAATCAAGCACAAAGCTACACAATGGGCTATCTGTGCTCTGCCCACGACGGGTATCGAAACCAGGTTTCTAGTGATGTAAGTCCGCAGACATACCACTGTGCTTTTTTTTTTTTACAATAATTATGTATAGTATTTAGCTGATCCTTTCTGCCAAAACACGGTAGTGTGCTGTGCAATCAAAGTAACGTGCAGGACACACTGTGTGTTATTACCAGAAGCTTTTGTTTGTTTGTTTTGGAATTTCGCACAAAGCTACTCGAGGGCTATCTGTGCTAGCCGTCCCTAATTTAGCAGTGTAAGACTAGAGGGAAGGCAGCTAGTCATCACCACCCACCGCCAACTCTTGGGCTACTCTTTTACCAACGAATAGTGGGATTGACCGTAACATTATACACCCCCACGGCTGGGAGGGCGAGCATGTTTAGCGCGACGCGGATTACGAGTGCACGCCTTAACGCGTTCGGACATGCCAGGCCTTACCAGAAGCGTGGGTAATCCAAATTTTCGCATATTTTCTACAGATATGCTTTACTGGACCCGTACTTCACATACCAAAGTTCAAGGCAATCAATTAAGAAGTGCACGAGATATAAAATTTCCATTTTTTTTCTTCACACCAAAAATACGAATAATTTATTTGATAGTAAAACATAATTAGCTTTTTTTATTTTTTTCTTCCAAATTTGATATACCGATAGATCTTTACAACCTACAACTAACTGGTAAATTTTATGCTAAATATAAACCACATTTACAAAGTTGTTCAACAAAAACAGCTCAGTTATAACCAAACGGTTTGTGTACGTAAAAAGTTACATACCGAGTCGGTCTTATATATTTATTACTACAGTTTCATATCATGGTACAGATGGACCGTTTTTAGTGTTTTGTCATTCGGATTAAAGATGGCTAAGGTCTAGGTGGTTAAGGCACCCGACTCGTAATCCGAGGGACCGCGGGTTGGAATCTCCGTCCCACCAAACATGCTCGTCCTTTTCAGCAGTGGCGACGTTATAATAGTACAGTCAATCCCACTATTTGTTGGTAAAAGAGTAGCCCAAGAGTTGGCGGTGAATAGTGGTTACTAACTGCCTTCTCTCTCGTCTTACACTGCTAAATTAAGAATGGCTAGCGTTGATAGCCCTCGTGTAGCTTTGGGCGAAATTTTAAAACAAACAAAAATGGCTGATTAAAAACAACATAAATATAGGGTCAAGGTAAGTGCAGAAAAATACATAAATATTGGCTAGGCCAAGCAAACTAGATTAGCAGTTTCTAGCTCAAGCTTTCTAAAAAATTATACCGTAGAACGGTTATTATTAATTATTCATTGCCAACTTATAATCATAAATTTACGAAGTTCTCCTAACAAAAAGAATGCTTAGCGTCACATGATATCAGAGAGTAAAAACCACCACCGTACATTTTAAAGAATCTGATTGGTTCTGTAAAGTGTTGGTCTGTTCCGAATAATAGGGTTACGTTCCTAAAATTAATGTTGGTTACTATCGAGTGTCACTTTCTTCTTGCAGTGGTTTGTTGATGTATACTGACAAAAAATCATGATATTTAAGTGAAAACACTTTAGATGTGAGAAAAATGTGCAGCCCCCCCAAAAAAATTACTGCCGAAAAAAGTATGGCACGTGACTGGAAAAACGTGAAACGAGAATTTAATGAAATTTGAGAGTTGAAATTTGCAGTGATTGAACCAAATAATAATCCACCGTGTCTTTTGTGTAAAAATTTTTTTAGGAATAATAAAGTATGCAACCTTAAGCAACACTTTAACAATTTTCACAACAAATTTGATGTAAAACTTCCAGTTGATAGTAAAAATCGTATAAATGAAATTAGCCGTCTGAGAGCACAACTTTATGAACAAAAGGAGGCATAAAAATATATTTTTCATCGATAGAACTTGTTACGTTGCTAGCTATACATTAGCTTGGATTCTAGCTCAAAAGAAATTATTTTCTGATACTGAACTAGTGAAAGAAATATTGATTGTAGTTATTGAAACACTGTTGGAGAATTATGATTCAAAAATAAAAGATAATATTCTTCAAAAAGTAAAGCCCTCCAGTGGCTCAGCGGTATGTCTGCGGACTTACACGCTAAAATCCTGGTTTCGATACCCGTGGTGGGCAGAGCACAGATAGCCCATTGTGTAGCTTTGTGCTTAATTCAAAATAGCAATAAAAAATAATCAAAAAGTAAATAATTTGAAATTAAGTCAAAGAATGTCCGTAGAAAGCTAGAGTTAACGAAAGACATAAAAAATCAGTCGCTTGAAAAAAAAAGACTGTTTGTATTCTTCTTTAACACCAGATGAGTCAGCAGGTGTTAGTGACACTGCACAGTTGATATTTTAAGTTCGATATGTAATTTCAGAACTTCAAGTGAGGTAAGAAATGTTTGACCTTTGTGGATTACGAGATCGATGTGGAAAACATCTTCGAAAAATCTCTTGATGTCAAAAAAATTCAACCTGGATTTTGAAATACTGGTTTCTGTCACAACAGACGGTGCTCCCGCAATGACTGAGGCGAAATTAGGTTGTGTTTCTCTTTTAAAGCAGCATTTAATTGAAAATAATTTAAAGTCCACGCTGTCATCTTTCCATTGAATTTTGCATGAGGAAAATTTATGTGTTCAGATGTCTAAAGTAGATCAATCGAAAAATTTGATGGACATTGTTGCAAAAATTGTGAATTATATTAGAAGTGGAAGCTCTCTCATCCATTGACAGTTTGTCCAGACTTTAAAGAAAAGCAGTGACTGTACTTTTGATGATCTTATTGATTTTGCAAATGTAAGCTGATTAAGTGGAGGAAAAGTCTTGGAACAATTTACTTCCTTATTTCCTCAAATAAAAGAGAATCTTGTTGAAAATTGTAAGATTGAAAATTTCCCTGAAATTGAAACTTTGTCATTGCAATGTTATTTGCACTTTCTGTGCGACATGACAGCTTACTTGAATAATTTGAATACGAAGTTTCACAGAAGAAGTAAAATAATAAGCGAGCAATTACAGTTAAAACTAAATATATGTGCGGAACAATTACAAAGAAATGATTTGACACATTTTGCAAATTTGGATAGTATTCTAGAAAATAGTAAAAACTACTATTTCTCTGATGCTAAAGATGATCTCTATGTAAACTGGATCAGAGCTCTACCTAAAAAAGTTGAATCACGTTTCTCCGAATTTAAAAATTTGAAATTGATATTTGAATTTTTGCATGATCGATTTAAATTTGACTTAGGAAATTTTAGTAAGAAAATTACATCTTTTTTGTCTCTGGATAAGTGCGGATTTCAAGACGAGATGCTTACCCTGCACAGTGTGGAACACATAAAAGGTAAACAAAAATATTCAATCAGAGAGATGTGGCTCATTATTCCGATAAATAAGAGTTTTTCATATTTAAAGAAATAATAATTTCAAAATTATTTTCCATGTTTTGATCCACATGGGTGTGTGAGTCAACATTTACTACTCTAGATTTTCTCAAGTCCAGATACAGATCTCAGCTTACTGACATAAATTTAGAGGCAGAGCCAAAATGCTCATTGAGCAAGATATTTAACCAAATTTCACGAAACTTGTTAATGAAAACCTCCATCAATGATCACATTGAAGATTAGTTGAAATGCAATTATTTTGATTAAACTAACATCTTTCAATTTTTTTCGAATAGTGTGGCCAACGTTGTTTTTATTAGCCAGAATTGTGGCCATTGTGAAAACAAGTTGCCTACGCCTTGTCTAGATTTTCGAAAATTCAGTTGGCAACAATGCTGGCAATCTTTAAACACATTACATTTAACCTGTTATGTTTGTTTGATTTTGAATTTCGTTCAAAGCTACACGAGGTTTATCTACGCTAACCGTCCCTAATTTAGTAGTGTAAGACTAGAGGGAAGGCAGCTAGTCATCACTACCCACCGCCAACACTTGAGCTGCTTTTTCACCAACGAAGAGTGGGATTGACCGAACTATATGTCGCTCACACGCCTGAAAAGGTGAACTTGTTTGGTGTGACGGGGATACGAGCTTGCGACCTTCAGATGACAAGTCAAACGCCCTAACCACCTGGCCACACTGGGCCAAAAACGTATGAGTTGTTTGGGCCAACAAAAACCAAAAGTTTGTAGAGTTTGCTCTCAGAAAAGAACACGCACTGGAATATGTTATAAATGATTCACGTATTACCGGCATTAGATTATGTTATAAATGACTCAGATAGTACTTATCAACATTAGAATATGTTATAAATGGCTCATATAATATCAACATTAGAATATGTTGCAAGTAACTCACATAACAACATTAGATTATGTTATAATTGACTGAAATATACCACCAAAAGATTGTGTTATAAATGACGATTTATATGGAAAACGTTTATTGCTAATCACTTTCTACATTTAATATATTATATAATACGTATTCACCCTGAATTATGCTTATTTACATTACATTTAATGTTTAGCTTATAAGTTGATTTATTTTGCTCAGGTTTAAAGGATTTATGTAAATAGTTACGTTTTACCATTACTAGTCTTATCCTTCTGTAGATATTTTCACAAATCTCTGTCTATAGCTTATTTTATGATATATAGAAATGTCATCAAGAAAAATCCACCCTTTTTATAATAGACAATTGTAGCACGTATGCTATGCAAGTAAGGTAGAATAATATTGGTTAATCGATGATTCTACAAAGTATTGTAATATTGTACTTTGTAGAATCATTCGCCTGAAGAAACACTTCTTTAATAACATCGTCTACATATAGAACCTTGGTAATGCTACTCGCCTGTAGTAACAAACATTCCGGTATCAAACTACGATATCACTCATAAATCAGCCATACCTCGTGAAACTACGACTCTTAGTAACACGCTATCTATGACGTCACATAGCATCTACTGACAATGAAAACTCTAGCAACAGACAGCTTTTATTTTCAAGTGTCATGGCGACGTGACAACCTCCGTTATGGAAGAGGTGTAATAATTACTATTAGGACTATCTACATGGATAAGCACCATTTACCATGAACGAGCTATTGTTCCTATCTCGATGATCCTGTAATAAGGAAATAAAGTAGTAACACAAGAAAGAATAGTTTTAATCATGTATAGTTTTTTTCAGCTGCTTGACAAGGCTTGTAAGAAGGCGTTGTTAAAAATAAAGTTTATAAATGTGAAGAGAATGATCTGATAGGCCTTAGAAGAGCTTACTATACCAAAACATTGTATCCACTGGCATGTAACCAGTTCAGTTATGATCTGTTTGTTTGTTTTTAAATTTCGCGCAAAGCTACTCAAGGGCTATCTACGCTAGCCGTTCCTAATTTAGCAGTGTAATACTAGAGAGAAGGCAGCTAGTCATTACCACTCACAGCCAACTCTTGGGCTACTCTTTTACCAACGAATAGTGGGATTGATCATAAGATTAAAACGTCCCCCACGGCTAAAAGGGCAAACGTGTTAGGCGTGATAAGGATGCGAACCCGCGACCCTCGGATTACCAGTCGCTCGCCTTAACTCATCTGACCATGCCGGGTCTTCAGTTATGCAAATTACGATGACGACACGCATAACGCACACGAACTCAGGCTATCAGCTATTTGCCAAAGCATGGACAAAAGTTTTTTTCAATTTTAAGTAATTCAATTTTTGTAGTTCGAATACGTTTTGTACCATTACAAGTTTCTATATTGATACAGTTAGGCTGGGTTTGTATACATCGCTCTTTATTTGTTCTTATAACATTTTACACTTTTTATTTTATGATACTTGTTTTTTTCTTATTACCTATATTTTTGTGCGACAGCGACACCTAGTATGAGACGCGCAGATGCCCAAATCGGTTTTATTACTAGTCAGTAGGCTTGTTTGAAAATGTCACTTATTTATTTAAATAAAAATTCGTTGAAACAGTGAAATTTTGTTTACTCCACAAACACATATTTTGGGATTTTATAAATACAATGAGCTTTAGTATTATTCAACTAGTGGTGTGAAATAGTCATTGTTGTCATCCAGACATTTTAGAGTTAGTTTTAAACAGGCGATTTTTATGGCTGCCATATAATTTCATCACGATCCTTTCTATTATGTCCTTAATGATGGGCCAGGTGGTTAAGGCACTTGACTCTTAATCTGAGGGTTTCGGGTTCGAATCCCTTTCACACCAAACATGCTCTTTTTTCAGCCGCTGTAGGCGTTATAAGTGACGGTCAATTCCAATATTTGTTGGTAAACAGTAGCTCAAGAGTTGGCGGTGGGTGATTATGACTAGCTGGCTTTCCTTTAGTCTTACACTGCTAAATTAGGAACAGCTAACCA
This sequence comes from Carcinoscorpius rotundicauda, assembly GCA_011833715.1. Taxonomy (NCBI): domain Eukaryota; kingdom Metazoa; phylum Arthropoda; class Merostomata; order Xiphosura; family Limulidae; genus Carcinoscorpius; species Carcinoscorpius rotundicauda. Next base: position 60,586,304 of record CM022395.1, read on the forward strand.
GATAGTCCTCGTGTAGCTTTGCGCGAAATTATAAAACAAACAAAAAATAAACATTAATGATGAAAAAAGTGTGAAACTTAAAAATCTACCACTAATATAAATATCTCATTGATCAGCCATAAATTACGTCAACAAGTAAATTAAAAAATAACCTTGATTAAGGAAAACATAAAGAGCAAACTTAAAAGCAACTTTAAAAACGATTGATTGAAAGTAATTCTAGATTTTCGGGTTCTCAGTTTACTGTGGAATTGGACTACTTGAGAAAGACACGAATAGCAGTTTTTGGAGCTATTATTAAAATCTCTTGCGGAACTCTAGGGAAGATTTAATGTTCCTTTTATTAAAGATGAACACCACAGTCACGGAATTACTTAAATTGAACAAATTATTCGTGACTACAAGATCTTACAAAACTATCTTATAACAAGGGAATAGTGAATTTTATCTTGTTAATTGGCACCGAGTTACTTTTTAGTTTGGAGATTACGTATCTTTTATAACCGTTATCAACGTTGTAGCAAAGGAAACCTACTCTATTCCGGTTACTTTTATGAAAGGATTATTAAACTGTTTGTGCCTTCAGAGCTTCCGTAAGAATGTTTACTAACACTGCCATGGGGATGAACTGTTGTTAAACTTTTACAGAGTTTCTCCCCAAGTTTACTCTTGGTGTCTTTCGTGCAAAAGTTTTCATTTGGTTGGTTTCAGTTGAGAAAAAAGAGTGGAATAGTTTTGAGGTAACTTTGAGATGTAAACGTATTAGATATCTGGCAACATAGATGAAAATAATATTTAACACAAGAAGAATTAATTGGGCTGTGCATAGCTTTACACGCTTGCTTCCATTAAGGCTAATCTGTCAGCGAAGCCTCACTCATTTCCACACGTGCATGATTTTGAGAAGGAAGACGAAATTTAATTTATTGCAACAATGAGCTGTCGTTTCACTTCACTTCAAGGAATGACGAAACGATCATAATAAGTCACGGTAAATAATTCGTCCTCAATCACACAGAGACTTCAGAAGCACACACCCATTTACGTCTGTATTTTTAAACATACACGTTACTCGTTTTCAGTAATGTGTTTAGGAAGTATCATCAAAGACAAGACACATGTAACTATTAGTAAACCTATGATTAAAAACAAGACACCTGTGATTATCAGAAAACATATGCTAAAAACAAGACACATGTAACTACATCGTGTAATATCGGGATTATGGTCGAAAATATAAGCATGTAGAGATAAGTTTAAAATTATTAGATATTGTTTGTAAAAAAAAAAAAGACACCTCCCAGTAGCTCAGCGGTAAGCCTAAATAGGGCTAACATTGCTAAAATCCGGCTTTCGATACACGTGGTAAGTCCACTGTGTAGTTTTGTGTTAAACAACAAACATACATACAACGTCCTAAGCATACCCTGAAGACTTTTAATGTATGATCTGATTATTTGGTATATATTTGCCGTCTTCACGATACTGTGAAAACTGATGTTTGCGAAACTGTATGGAAATCTTTTAAATTGAAGTTGTAAGTTGATAAATAAGAAAATAATTTATGATTTTCTATTTAATACGTACTTATTTTCAGTTTTGAGTAATTTATTTTATAATGAACTTACATAATATGTATATCTTTGTGTGTGTACGTTTTATTATAATCCAAAGCAACAGTTCATTGCAAATTATAGGTGCATGAACGTGAAAGAACAACTTTAAACTGTACTAAATACACTTTTTGGAGCTTTAAGAGAAAGTATTCATTCGTGTGCGTATGTGATAACTAATACCTGTTTTAAGATAATTTTATTTACCACATATTCTAGAATTAATACATTTTCTAATTAGATTAGTTTATTGATTACATAATAAAAGGAGCTTAACGTATAAACAAGGATGATGCATAATGTTTATTAATAATTCGTAGTTGTCCTGCATTAGGTGGTACATTTAGGTTCAGCCTTTCATAATGATTGACTATTTAGTGTTGGTAAATGGATATATTACTCAAGAGTTGTTTGTTTCAGAATTTCTCGTAAAATTGTATCTGAGATATTTGCACATAACATGCTTGATTTCAACTGCTAGAATAAAAGAAAGGTAGACAGTTAATGGTACTTGCCTTCAAGGCTTGGACTACTCTTGTAACATTCAAGTCGTTGTGATCTGACTAGCACTATTATAACAGACATACTGCTTTATAGTGCGGAACATTTTTCTGTTTTTTAACGGGTTGCAAATCTTGAATCCTGAACTCCACAGTTCTGGCGTCCAAACCACCTAGGCATGCAAGACAACCTAACAATCATGAGAAGTATGCGTAAAGTTATTCTGGTCATGTTCGTGTTTTTTTCACAACTATTGCTTATAGTTCTGTAGGTATTTAAGTATAGATTTAAGTAAATAAAAGGAAAAGATTTAATAATGATGATATAGTTTCGAAAAATCCCTACACTTAGTTTGAAGATAAAGCGTATTAAATTACTGGTATAAAGTTTGATTGTTATTTGCAAAGCTACACAGTGTACTGTACTGTATAGCAATCGAATTTTAGCCCCTGAGGGCTACATACTGAAATGATATAACACCAAACCAAAGATGGTGGACGTAAACCATTATTATATAATATTCTGACGTAATGTTGAATAAACAATCGTAGGTGTAAAACACTATCACGTGACATCCTGACGTAACAAATTTACAATGGTATGTGTAAAATCTATCAAGTTTCAGGCTGACACGTCATTGTGTCAGATGCTATCTGATCTCACTCTTAGTATGACCATTGCAGTGTGATGACTTACTTCACAAGTCACTATAAATTAAAATATATTTATTTTCCTTTTTGGTGGAAAAATCTTTCTGTGACACATTCTGCATTTAATATGCTTCAGATAGGTAAACAACAAATAGAGAAATTGTGCTACAAGTATAGATTGATTTCACACTTAGAAGATTGTCTCTTAGACTGAAAAACATACGCGATTATTTTTTTTTTCTGATCATTTTCATACTCTTGAATGCTCTTACCATTTTACACATATATTTATAACATATTAGATGTTTCTTTTATTTGTTCATTTTTAAACACAATTATGAGAGTTGGAAACTGTTTAGATTTACTGTAGTGAGCTAAAACTGTATATCTTTTCACCGAATCACATTTTTTTGTTAATGCCTTAATTTTCTCGTCATTATTATATAGGAAAAATAAGTCTTAACGTTTTAACGACCCTTATTTCATGTTTGATACTGAAATATATATATATACAGTCTTATAACTAAAAATATTCTGAAATCTCAACTTTTGAATCGCAGTTCCACAAACGAAACAGTTTATAGAAATGTTCACGTATTACTATTCACTGAAGGTAAAAAATGAAACATCTAGAACATTCTTCAATTAAATATAAATAGTATGTCGACCAAATGACATACTCTGATAAATAAATGTTCTTTGTGATTTTATTTTCCTGGTTGATCTTGAAAAGTGTTCTAGTTACAATTTTGCTTTCCCTTCAGGAAGCTATTTCCACCTTATCCCAAGAGTTCATGGCTTACGTTATTACTCCATTATACTGGCGGCCATTGCCATAAGTTCATGTGCTTTCCCTTTCGCGCCCTTTCTCTAACGTTATTCCAATTTGCCGCTTGCAGCAGTTAAATCACAAAGGTTTTGGATAGTGTAATGCATGTGACGCACCAATACAAACACTCAAATTGAGTTGAACTCACTTGAGGATTTTGTCTTATCAACTATTAGTGCGTTAAATTGTCATGACTTATTAATAACATATTTGATAACTTCAGAAGACTGGCGTGGGTTAATATTAAATTGCGTGATTCACGAATCGACGTTACAATTGGTTTTCCATATAAACGTACAAACAATGGTTTTATACAACACGTCAAAAACAGTTAAAACAGAGCTTTAAAATAGTGAACAGAGTGTTCCAGTTGGTTAACTCAAGTAACGTCTTCTTTCGCCATCAAAAGTTCTCTTGGATGTAAACGCCAAGCTATTGCAACAGCGACCAGACGGCAATTATCTGTCGAACAAGCAAGCTGTGTTCACTTACAGCATCTACATTGGATAAACCGTAGGTAAGTGAAGACATTTAAAGTAGATATGTTATAACGATTATTACTTGATCCACTGAGATAACTTCATTTAATTCAGTACTGTTATTTGAGCATTTCTAGACACCCATTTCTTAGATAATGAAGACAACATATATTTCAAGAATAATTTTAATGTCGCGTTACAAAGAAGTGTAAGTTATATTAGTTGCAGCAAACGGTTCTGAAATAGTTGCATAATACTTAATCCGTATACATAAATAATAATTTAAGGTAAGCTTCAAGTTTCTATAACAATCTTATTTCAGTATTATAAGCCCCCCAGTGGCTCAGCGGTATGTCTGCGGACTTACACGCTAAAATCCGGGTTTCGATACCCGTGGTGGGCAGAGCACAGATAGCCCATTGTGCAGCTTTGTGCTTAATTCTAAACAACAACAACAACAACAGTATTATAAATCGTGTAGCTTTGCGCAAAATTCAACAAACAAAATAACAACGTAATATATGAATATATCTCTCTTTTTATCTTTTTTTTTCAAAATTAAAATACATATTACTGTTTTGAGTTTCAGAATATAAGCACAAAAGATATAATCAACTTTGAATTGTACTAATCGTTCCTACCAAATGGTAGTATGGTACTCTCAAGTAAAATCACATCATAATAACAAGAAGTTCGTAAAACGTCAATAAGGTTGACTCGACACAAAAATTAAGAACCTAAAATAAAGATCTTATTTAGTGACACACACAGAGAACATGTCAACATGATTTTGGTTGACTATTTATCTCTACGATACGAACAACAGTTTACAGTTTCTACGTCAAGTCTAATTTTGTTCCTCAGACTGACTATTGAGCCCTGTGGAGGAAGGGGATTTAAACACCAAACATCATACCTACACCAAACATCATACCTACACCAAACGTCATATCTACACCAAACGTCATATCTACACCAAACATCATACCTACACCAAACGTCATACCTACACCAAACGTCATATCTACACCAAACATCATACCTACACCAAACATCATACCTACACCAAACGTCATACCTACACCAAACATCATACCTACACCAAACGTCATATCTACCTAATGGTATGGTAACATACCACTATAATATTATTGTATAATTCATACAAAGTTATTTTTCATAAATGATTCATCTCTAGGTAACTCCAGGAACGTCTTAATAACAATCTGTCACATATAAAGGATTTTTAAAAGTATGTTGATATTTTTCATCCGCTACTGTAAACCCAGTAAACGTAGCTGGGTTTATGCTCATGATACAGGTGCATTGAAAACATTGGCAGAAAAATGTACATTTTCTGGTATACGACTTTCACGTAAACTCTGTACGCACACTACAGCTTATCTATACACATATTTTCAACAGGAGATAGTTAGGTGAGTTTTTCCCGTAAGGTTGTTTATACGATATAAATTTTTTTTTTATCTATATAATTTTTATATAGCAAATTGAACTAACAAGATAGGAAAACACTGTTTTTTATTTTTACTAAACGATTATTAAAGCACGCTTGTCCGTGATTACACGGGACTGACTCACGAGTTTTGAAACATATCTTCTTTTAGCAAAGAGTTTTACTGTGAAACTTTATATGTACAGGGTGGCCCGTAAGTCCCTACCCATACACATTGTGTCTAAACAACGTTATAATACTAATGATGAGTTGAAGGCAGCTGTTTCCGCAGCATTTCGAACAGTAACCCCTGCTGTGTTGAGGAAAATATCCCACAGAACATGACGTCGCATAATATTATGCAGCGAGAATGAGGGCAGCACACAGATACAAGGTGTATATCTAAATACACAGTTATTTATATATATATACACACACAAAGGTAGTCTACAGTTATTTGTTATCATCATTATAACCATTTTCATCTTCTCCTTCCTGATCATCATATCTTTCTGTTGTTCGGGTTTGTTTGTAACTAAAATTTGTTTCCCCAAAACTTAAAAAAAATATTATACGTGACACATTACCAGCTTTTTAACTGTATTCTTCAGGTTAAATACGTTTCGTAACGTGAACACCATATCAGTCTCCACATCTCCTCTTGTACTGGGACAAAATAATACCAGCATAAAAATATTTTATGTCCCGTCTACCATCCAGCTCTCTTACACTGGATCTTAATTTGGTGTATTTGCGAACAGAGCGCATTTTCACGCACATGCCTGCAAATATGCTCGTTGAATATTCTGTATGAATGTATCATTTCTTAATGGCGGAGACTTAGCCCGGCATGGTCAGGTGGGTTAAAGCGTTTGAATCGTAACCTAAGGGTCGCCGGTTCGAATCCCAATCGAACCAAACACGTTCACCCATTCAGCCGTGGGAGTGTTATAAGGTTACGGTTAATCCCACTATTCGTTGGTAAAAGAGTAGCCCAAGAGTCGGCGTTGGGTTGTGATGACTAGCTGCCTTCCCTCTAGTCTTACACGGCCAAACTAGAAACGACTAGCGCAGATAGCCCTCGAGTAGCTTTGTGCGAAATTCAAAAACAAAAACAATGGCGGTGATCTCTGTGATGGAAACAATACCCTTTTTTTCTCAGTAGTTAAACCTTCGGATATTTCATGTTGTTATTGTGATATTTCATCATATTTTCCAATGAATACTGAACAAAAAAACAAGAAAACAATGAAAAAATAAAAGAAAAAATAAATACAAGATAAATAGATGAGGGTAGTAAAATGATTTAGAGCATGAACAAATCTCTAGAAATTACGTTTGCTGAAAGTTGTATTATTGCCCCAGCTTATAATGTTAAAAACTGGGCTTCAGTATTTATGGTAGTACAGCATAGATAGCACATTCTTTGCACTTAGCAACAAAGAAACAAACTTATTGCACAAGTCGAGGTTTGTTGGTCACTGTATTCTTTCCCAACATGGAGTACAACTGTTAGCTTACATGTTTCTGGAAAGACGCCGAGTATGAGATTTATTTAAACCTGTTTTTATAAAGGGTCGTAATTCAGGTGTAAAGTGAAATCTTCACTTTGACTAACTATTGAAAGAATAAAGAAACTGTGTAAAATGAAATTAATTCTTATTGAAGAAAATAAACATCAACTACTGTATAAAAGTTATCATGAGTAACGACTGCTATTGTCAAAATGTTTACCTTACCACTTCGTATATATTACATTGTATGTTTAGTAAGCTTCAGGAAGTGGTTATACATGTTGTTCGTTATGAAGAGGGCATGCTAAGTTGAACAATTTTATGTAGTTTTTTGCTATATATATATATATATATATATATATGTATGTATATATAACGATCTGGATTGTGAATGTAAGTAAGAATTTCATATATTAAACAATAGCACAAAAATAATTTGTATAATATATTTTATTAACTTTCTTCAACAACAAAAAAGTAATGAAGGTGTGGTTGTTTATTTTCACTTCCAGTTATATAAATAAAATAAATGCTATCACACCCAATGTCACTAGTACGATCTGACTGCTTGACTCTTGTGGCGGTCGAAGGAGCGTAATTAAAAGCAAGTCTCACTGTTTGTTCTCCCCAGTGGCACAGCGGGATGTCTGCGGACTCTAACAGCTAGAAACCGGGTTTCGATACCTGTGGTGGGCAAAGCACAGATAGCTCATTTTGTAGCTTCGTGCTTAATTCCAAACAAACAAAAAATAAACTGGTTTATAAGTGAAACAGAAGAAATGCATGCCTTAGTAGAAAATACAAGACCAATAGAAAGATTTTCCGCTCATTTGCAGATTATATAATCAAAGTAATAACAGAGAAGTAATAGCTCGAGTAATAACACAGAAGGTAGCGTATGATCGAACAAACGTGCACGAGTTGTTATCCTTGTTTGTATAAGTTGTTCTGAGCTCTTTTTGTCAGAACACACAAATACACAACTGTTTTGTATTAAAGGGTGTGTTGTTTGTATAATATTTCTCAATATAAATCAGCACTTTTTTCAGACATTTTCCTTGAACTCGGTGTAGAATCACACCTCGTTACGTTTTAGAAGTTATCGGGCGTCAAATAGTTCGACTGTCCAGAAATGGTACGAAGCAAATGAACATTACCAGAACAGTAGGGTATCCTTAATGTCCTGCATCTAGGATCCTGAAACATCATTGGAATATATGACATGCATGATAAAAACATGGTCATCTGAAGCAGTAGTTTTTCGGTGTTCACCAATAGAAAAGACTCTTGCAAGGTCTTTCCCACATTCATTCCAGGGTATTCAGAAGAACAGTGAGCAAGAGACTGACTATACAAGGTTTTTATGTAAAAAGGGCTATCCCTAAACTGACGCTAACCAGAATTTACGTTTGGACAGCTATTCATCATGGTGTTCCAGGATAACAATCTTACTACCCACAATGTTCGTATTGTACAAGATTATCTCGACCAGGAGGATGTCACAAGATTGCCATGACCAGCAAAGTCTCCAGATTGTAATCCCATTGAAAACATTTAGGCAGAACTAAACTGAAAAACTGCTAAGCATGAAACTAAATCAGTTACTGTAGCTGATTTTCAGCGTCTTCTGGTGACAAGTTGGAATGAAATCACGGTGGATTTCACCAATAATCTCATTAACAGCATGACAAGTCATTTTGCAGAAGATATTAGAGTGCGAGAAGGACCAACAAAGTGATGAATATTTAACATGAACAAGTTAACAAGGTTAAAGACGTTATTTATAATGATTTGATGTTATATATGTTTTGTTAAGGTACTTTTGTGATAGGTGAAATGCTGAATTACATATCTTTTTTTACGGGTGTCTAATGAACTTGTTTTCTATTCTTATAAATTATTTACGGTGTCCAGAGAACCTGTTTCATTACACAAATTACATATGTATATTCTTAATATAACACGAATTTTTAGTTTGATAGTATTAAGTATACTTGCAATGTATCTTAATAAAAATGATCGTGTTTGTTAAAAAAGTATGAAAATAATTTGGTCAAGACTGTAATAAGCTTAATTTCGGAAAGCAACAACAACATACTCTTCCTATTTTACTCACACTTACGTTTTTTTAAAAAAATAAATTAACCATCCTTCAAAAGCGAATAACATTCCCAACTTCTCGTAATAATATACATTCTCGGAACTTTTAAACAAAACCTAGACAAAACGCAAACTTTACCTCTTAAGTAAAACTTACATTTCACGACTTTATAGATAAAGCATACATTAATCATACCTCACACAGAAAACATACTTTTTGTGATTTTCAAATCAGATATATATTTTTTATACTTTCCAGGTGGATGGTTGTTTTTGTACTCCCCCATACTTTTCAAACAAAGTGCATGATCTTCGTGTATATTTCCTATGCTTTCGCAAAATGATATATGTATTTCATATTTCCCAGTCAGGTTTCAGAAGTGTTCACGTAATATAGCGTCAAGATTGATTTGTTTATTTTTTCAGGAATTATCCAAGCCATGAAACGTGGTCATCTCTCTATTGTGAACCTGTTTCTTTATCGTTTGCTGTCTGTTTTTACGGTGAGTTAGTAAACAGATATTAACAAGAAACAACAGGAATTAATCAAGTTTCTCATTTTGTACTACTCTCACACAGTATAGGGAAATATAACGTACAACTACATAAAGAAAACTTATTACATATAAGAAGTGATATATAAAATAAAATTAGTTTAAGATTTGAACGAGCCCCGCGTGTATGTTACCGTTAATGTGTTATGTTATAGACATTGAAATGTTACAATCATTGTGGCATAGCATGAGGTTATATTTAATGGGTAAAAAGAAAGTGGAGTTCTGCGTTGTGTTATCGAATTTAAAACGTTCTTATCTTTATGGTATAGCATGAGGTTATATTTAATGGGTAAAAAGAAAGTGGAGTTCTGCGTTGTGTTATCGAATTTAAAACGTTGCTATCTTTTTGGTATAACATGAGGTTATATTTAATGGTTAGGATGAAAGCGAAGTTCTAAGCTGGGTTATATAAACTGAAAAGTTACTAGCATTATAATATTTATGAGTTGATGCATAACGACCAGGAATAAACCGAAATTCTGCTCTGTGTTACGGAAAATTGGAAAATCACAAACTTGTGGTACAGCGAGAGGTTGAATTTGTTGAACAAGAGTAAACCGACATCTACGTTCAGTTACAAAAATTGAGATAAAAAGGCAGCTTTTATTTGCTACAACAAATTTTCTTGTATGAATGTGGTTTTAACCAGTCTCAGTATTTTTGTATGACGTACCTTGAATCTTGAAATCAATCTTCTGAAAAAACAATTCATTGAATTTAAATATATATACGAGTAAAGTTTCATTTATTTAGACGTGTTTAGTTTTAATCTACAGAGCTTATTCATACCATAAAACGTTTGTATTGATATACTATACAATGAGCTCACTGTTCCTTTATTAATATTATTTGACGTTATGGTAGGAAATAATGTAACAATTTTGACAGATATACCCGAATATCACAAATTTCTGAAGGTAAATCTTCCCAAATTATTGAAAATTTCATTTTTTAGCACAAAACTACACAATAATCTGCCTGCACTCTGTATACCATGGGGGAATCGAATCCCCGATTTTTTGCGTTCGAAATCTGTAAAGCTACCACTCATTCACTGGAATACCTTTATTTTTAGGATCAATATATCTTGATGACACTGAACGTTTGCAAGCCACAAAGGCCCTTAAAACTGAAACAAGGAATCTACGTAATAAATTAAAAAAAAGTGACGTTCACCCTTCTAGTGCGATATAACCATTTCAACATTTTTATAAAAGTGGTTAAATGATATTGTTTTTCTAAAATTAATAATTTATTTATTTGATGGACACCAGGGGGATGCTTTCTACCCATTACGTAACTAAACGGTAAACGTTTGATATAACTTCCGGGTCGACGATAGCGGTTAAAATGTTGTATGGTAGGAATTCAAGATCGTAAGAACTTATGAGTGAAATTAGAGAAGAATGTAAGAATATGCCACATACATTAAAGTTGCTGCATCGAGTGTCGACGATTCGTTTCGCCAAGGGTCACTGGACTGGGATTCGACAGACAAAGTAGTTAGTGAGACGTAATCTGTACCACCAGTTGCTAGGTTGTACATTTGGTAATGATCATATAAATAAGGCCCGGCAAGGCCAGGTGGGTTAAGGCGTGCGACTCGTAAGCTGACGGTCGCGGGTTCGCATCCCTGTCACACCAAACATGCTCGCCTTTTCAGCCGTGGGGGCGTTATAATGTGACGGTCAACCCACTATTGGTTGGTAAAAGAGTAGCCCAAGAGTTGGCGTTAGGTGGTGATGACTAGCTGCCTTCCCTTTAGTCTTACACTGCTAAATTAAGGACGGCTAACGCAGATAGCCCTTGAGTTGCTTTGCGCGAAATTCAAAAACAAACAAACACAAAAGAATATATTAGAAAATTGCAGGCTAGAGCAAAACCTCATATTATGGTAAAAATAACAATTTTGAGATTATTTGTAATATTGAAACTTATGAGCTGAACTGGAGATCATTAAAGATAATTTTAGACTCAATGTTTTGTAACCCGTTTTGTTACCGTACGATTATCACATGTTGTTGTTGTTGTTTTGAATTAAGCACAAAGCTACATAATGGGCTAACTGTGTTCTGCCCACGACGGGTATCGAAACCCGGATTTTAGCGTGCGAGTCCGCAGACATACCGCGGAGCCACTGGGGGACACGATTGTCACAGCTTTTACAAACAAAATACCGTTGTAGATTATTGTCATAGTTAAACGCAATACAAAAATGACGGTTATTTTTCAAAACAGCTTTATTTGACAGTTAAACTATTCAGATATTTAGGTAAACATTCAGATTTAGGTTTTATAATATTCAGCGAATTCATATTTATTAGCGAAAACTGATAATTGCACAGTATAATTCACAATTACTTTTACGTGTAAATACTCGATAAATTAGAGGTATTGATATTATTACGTATAGAGCGTGGATAATTTTCTATATTGTGTAATCGTAGAAAACTGAACGGTTCTCGGAGAGAGTGCCTTCATGAGACAATTCCATACATGTAACACGTACATTATTCTGTTCATTATTCAAAATCCTTGGTCGCCTAGCAGTTAACCTTTGGGCTAATAACGCCGCTAAAAACTGAATTTCAATAGCCACGAATAGCTCATTGTGTAGCAAACTTTGTGCTTAACATCAAATAGAATACAGTATTAAATAAAATATTAGTCAAAATATGAATACTTGAAAATGTTAGTTGAATTATATGTTCCGGAGCTTTACCATACTCCTTACAATATTTTAAATTAACAATAAAATGTTGGTAGATTAGTTAGGCAGTTACATTAACACGGTATTAACACGTTTAATTTTATATTCAATTTCCAAAGACAAATATCGGTAATTATAACTCTAGCCAAAGCTATAACTTCACTACTGGTTGTAACCCAGGCGGAAGAACTTCGTAAATTATGTACAGAGACAATTTAAACATTAACTAAGCGTGTAAAAAATCTAAAATCGAAATTTCCTTTGATAAAACAAAATATTCTTTCTTTATCCATTTACTAAATATAAACCTACCACTAATTTACTGTTTATAAACAGTTCAGTCACCAGAGTATATATATTGGTTTTCCTTTCAGTGGCGTATGGTACAAAGATGGCCTGTCTTCTTGCCATTTATCAGTTCTTTCTGTCTTGTCACTAAAGAAATGCACCGATTGTTCCAATTCTGGTAATACTAGGGCTTTTCAGCAGATTGATTTACTTCTGGCAGTCTTCTCTGAAGGTAATACTTAACCATGCTCCCACCGATATACCTTCAAAGACAGTTGCCCCCCAGTGGCTCAGCGGTATGTCTGCGGACTTACACGCCAAAATCCGGGTTTCGATACCCGTGGTGGGCAGAGCACAGATAGCCCATTGTGTAGCTTTGTGCTTACTTCAAAACAACAACACCAAAGACAGTCACCGTGGGTGATCTTTGTTTGGACCACCTGTATTTCTGCTCTATTGTTCTGTAAGTCAGTTATCTGCATTTTTTGTGCTGTTTTTCTTGTTTTAAGTTCAACCCGTAAAGGTGTAATTGCCGTGCAGAGCACAAGATTTCCTGATCATAGAATGTGAAATTGTGTATAGCAAGATTAATCTACCAACCTTATATTTGCACTACCACATGAAATGTATTCATAATGTGCATTCTTTTCCAATATCTGTTTATTCACATGTTATATTCTTTGGAAAATATTCTGATAGTTATGGTGTCTTACAACCTTCTTTTTGTTTGAAATTTAAGATTGCTTTCTGTTTGCATCTATACATATTTTTGTTTCTTCTCCGGAAGTAATTTTCAGTTTTACGATTCATGGTCTATTCTTCTTGGGCTCAAATGTCAATTTCTGTTTTTTTTTCACACTAATACCAATTCCATTTTCATGTCGTACTTTTTGAGCAATATCCATTTCCTAATGTCTTTTACCTGAATATTCCAGCAATGTGCCCTTTTAATAATAAAAAAAACATCTTGTTTATTTATTTCATTTTGAGTAAACGGTTGTATATTATAAGATTTTGTCTGCAGTTCCTGGCAGTAGTCCTCTTAATTTACTGTTTTCTAATTAATTATTTAAATTTTTCTAAACTTTCATCAGAGATAGTTAATGTTTCAACGCTAGTTGATCTGATGGACCCATTATTCCTGGGTGGTTCCTTTAGTTGTTAATTTGCAACCTTAATTGATTAAAGTTCCGTCATCAGCTTTCTTTAAAGATGTACATCTATCTTGCTTTTGCCTAAATTATATATATACATATATATCATCACCAATTATGGCATCCATGTATTGGTCGTGAGCGAATGAATGCCTTGTTTCTAATCTTCGGCAATTTGGGCTAAATTTTCATCCTTACTCGTTAATTTATTCTTAAACTTTGCTTTAGAAACATCTTGGTCAGGTGGCTACTATATGCCTGATGGCTGTCACAGATTTCAGTTTAAAGGTTGCTTTCAAGTTTGCAGCAGGATGAACAGGATGTTATGACATTTTTAACTATTTACCTCCGATATTATCTAACAATACCTGCTATTCCATGTGACATTTATATCGTAACTTTTTAGTTGTTATTTTTTCATTTCACTAATATTACTGATTGTCTATAAATTCCGTAAGCTGATGGAGTAAGCATGTTGTTCAAAAAGGTCATGCAATAATAGGTGATGAAACAGTAACTGTAAAAGGTGTAGACCAGATTAGTTTTCCTTTTCGATATGGAATGGTTGTTGATGTCCAAGGATGTAATTTGTGAACAGGTGCAGAAAGAGATGTGGCTGGTTTGATTTTTATATTTGCTAGTTCACTTTTGACTTACCATACCAAATATTACGGTAATCAAGTCAGCTTATCCTTGGTGATGGGTACTAACACACACACACACACACACAAGCACACATACGTAATAGATCATATATATAGTAAGATAATATTTTTATAATTCAGTAGTCATTAATTACTCTGTGTTTCTCCAATTTTATGGTTATAATCTTTACAGTTATTGTTTTTTTTTAATTCTCCTGTACATTATCTAAGACTTCCTAGATCTTGTCTTCATTTAAGTTGCTGTTTGTTTGTAATTTTCTGTAAATCTTTTCTCGTTCTTGTAATTCATCTACTACCTTTTACATCTTTTTTTCTTTATTTAAATGTAATTTCCTGTCTTTTTTATCCGCCTTCTTTAATTTGTTTTCCATTGCGTCTTTGTTGACAGCAGATGTTCGATCTCTCTACAAAAAATTATCAGTATTTGGGAGCGTAATCTGAATTATGTTTTATTTTGACAAAACCAATCCCACTCCTGACATAATTATGGTAACAGCGTCTATTTGTGGATGAGTTTGTTTCGGAGAACTCGGTAACAAAAGAACGTTTTGAGTTAATGATAATATTAAACTTGCACAAATTTTACAATTAATTTTAGTAATGTATCTTAGGACAGCTGGTATGGGTTTTAAAACTTTCACTAAAATAAAGCAGAGAATATTTTGACCTTAGGTTTTTCAGGTTAACAACTGACCGTTGCTGGGCACGTCTTATGGACGATAATGTAAATGGGTACGAGACTGTAAGGGCGTTGCATTTAGATGTTAGGTTATTAATTAGTATAGATATAAAGGTGTTCCTTTTTATAGGTTTAATTTTGGTTTTAGTTGTTGTATAAGTAGGACTTCTTTCATTTTACGTTTCATATTTGTTTCCTTTCTTAGTATCTGGGTGTTTTTTATAGTTATGTTGTGCTTATTTGAGTTGCAGTGTTCAAAATGGTGTGAAGCTGTTGTTTTTATGTTCTTTGAATCTGGTTTCCATTTTTCTGTTTGTTTCTTCAATATAGAAGTTGTAGCAGTTGTTTTATTGTATTTTATAAGTAATGTTGGTGTCGTTTTAGTCAATGTAGTTTTTACATACTATGGACTTCAGTTTTGTGCCTGGTTTTTGAATAAATTTGGTATTTACTGGAATGTTGTGCTTTGTTACAAGATTTTCTCAAATGTTGGTTATTTTTTCGCTGATGTCGGGAACATATGGTATACAGCAGTATAAGGTTTTGTAGTTTGTTGTATCTTAGGATTTGTTATTGTTTGTTGAAGGTGTGTGTTTATAATTTTTTCAACAGTTTTTTGGGGAAATTTGTTCATGTTGATAAAGTGTTTTATTTTGCTAATTTCGTGGTCAGTTTTATGGGGTGGACTATAGTTTTGTGGTTGTGTTTATTTGGTTTCTTATTGTGCAGGGTTTTTGTTTTGTTTCATTTACTGAATTCAAGGGAATGTAGAGTCCAGTATAGATGATTTTTCTGTGGATTTCTGATTTGAATTGTGTATCGGTTCTTGTGATCTTGAGGTTGTAAAATGCTTGTTGGTTATTTTTTCCTGTTCACAGGTGAACTTAATCTTGGGGTGTATAGAGTTAACGTGGTTGAAAAACTAAGTGTGTTCTGTAGATGCAAGTCCAGCAATGGTATCGTCAACATATCTGTCCCAGAATAGTGGTGGGTGTAAGACTGAATTGATCGCTTGAGATTTAATCTGTATAATAAAACTGTTGGCTAGAACTGGTAACAAAGGATTCCTCGTACTTAGATCATTTATTTGTAGGAAGTTTTGGTCATTGAACATAAAGATAGTTTTGTAGTAGTGAATTCTATAAGGGTTGCCAATTGGTTGCTAAGGATGTGTGTCAGTGGATTGGGGTCATGGATATAAAGATCTAAAGCTATCTTGCAAGCTTCAGTGGTTGGGACTTCTGTGAATGGGGAGATTACATCAAAACTGACCATTAAGGCTTTATAATTTAGTTGATTAAGAATGTATTTAAAGTTAGAAAAGTCTTTGAAAAAGGAGTCAGCTGATGTTACTTATTTAGAAAATGCCCACGTTATGTATTTACCGAGGTTGTAGTTAAATGATTCATAGGTCAACATTATGGGTGGAAGTGGACAATCGGGTTTATGAGGTTTGAGGGTGCTGTATAGTCATGGAGTGCAAGAGTCTTGTCTTCACGAATTATTTTGGTAATGTTGGCTGATAGAGCTAAGTTGATAGTTAATGCTAACAAAAGAAAATTTGCTAACTTCTATATGTACAGTACTTTAACATATCTCTATTCTTTCTCAAATTTCAAACTCACTATTCATATACCTTAACTGACTGATTAATTGCTGACAATAACAAACGAATTTAACTAAAAACGTGTTAACTTAACAGACTGTACACGGGCTCGCGAATCAGTATTCATTTACTCAAATCTAACTCACGTATTATACCGCTCCAATCGTTTCTAAACTTTCAAAAAGTTCTAGTCTTTAAGCCATGTTAATTATGCGACGTGAAAGCTTGGCCAACAACAACGGTACAAATATATAAATACTGAGAAAAAAAGTAATACTATAATCCTCATATCTCAACTGCGGCCCCTAGTCGCTCCTTGGTAACTCTAGACTTAATAATACTAAAAAACTGTATTATGAAGCCTTGGTGGCACAGCATAACAACAGATAAATGTAATAATACAGACAAGAATTAATAGCAATATATATATAACTATTCAGTCACAACTGAGTTTATCTTATTTTTGTCTGTTAACATTCTACTATACTGTGTACCTGTGCTATTATGTATTATGCAAGTGTCATCCATACAATCTTGTTTGCATCGTTATGAATGACTGATATTAACCATCCCTAAATTTACTTCATTCTTTAAAAAAAAGGTTTTGTTTACTTCAGTCACATAATACTACACTATATATGTATATTTTACAGTATTTGTAATATACTGTCATTTTCTGCATAGTCTAAACAGGGGGATTAATTTGGTTGAAGAACAGTGCGCCTAAAATATTATTGTAAAGTATTACAAGGTTTATTAAGTCTATTATGTGTACAAGAGAATCTTAATTTGTAGGATATCATTACGTAAAATCAAATAAACGTATTTCTTGCGATTAAAGAAAAAGAAAGAACTGTTGTACACTTCACACATATTTCACATATTAACTACCATGACTTCGCCAGTAAAAGCATAATCAGGTACCATGAAGTATATGTGAAACACACAACCGCCTTTAATTTATTTTTCCTCAATTCAATTCTGTAATTATTGATTTTTACCAGGTACTGACAATTTCACGTGTTGGTTATATTACCTCTTGATCTGAAGGTGACAATACGACATTGTCATGCCTGGAATGACCAAGGTGGTTAAGACACTCGACTCGTAATCCGAGAGTCGCGGATTCGAATCCCCGTCACACCAAACATGCTTGCTCTTTCGCCCGTAGTGGCGTTATAATGTTACGATCAATCCCACTATTCGTTGGTAAAAGAGAAGCCCAAGAGTTGGCAGTGGGTGGTGATGACTAGCTGCTTTCCCTCTAGTCTTACACTGCTAAATTACGGACGTCTAGGGCAGATTGCTTTCGTGTAGATTTGCGTGAAATTGAAAAAGAAAGAAACAAAACAAACGACATTTTTTATCCACATATATCAGTTGGAAATCACTGACTATAAAAAAACGTATTCCCTTCGTCCCTCTGGTGACAATACTTTCACGCTCTTTTTTTGGTAATGCTCAACAATCAAAGTTTAGCAAAAATACTATCACCTGATTGTTCTTTAGCCAAGTATGGTGTTTATGTTGAATGCTCAATATTTATATTGATTTGTTAGAAAGGCTTAGTTTTATTCTTTATTTCAACTTCACTGATATGTCAGCAGAATAGTTTAATTCAGAAGTTTTATGACATTGAGGCCTACCATTGTTTGTTTTTTTAATTTTTTAAAGCTACATGAGGGCTATCTGCGTTGGCCGCCCCTAATTTAGCAGTCAAAGACTAGAGGGAAAGCAGCTAGTCATCACCACCCACCGCCACGTCTTGGACTACTCTTTTGCCAACGAATAATAGGATTGACCGTAACATTAGAATGCTCCTACGGTTGAAAGGACTGGCATGTTTGGTATGAAGGGTATTTTAACCCGGGACCTTCAGATTACTAGTTGAGCGCTCTAACCTCCTGGCCATGCAGGGCTCCCTTACTGTTACTAACATTATAAAGTCAGTGTTTTAAAAAAAATTAAATGGTAAATAAATGTTTATCAATAAATATTATTTTGTTATTTAAACACATATTTATTTGTCCTTAAATCGTAAAGAAAAATAAACGTTCAGTACTACCAAATATCTTTTATCCTTTGTACAGTATTATTATGATTATTATGCCTCTCGATTCCATGAAGGAACACAGGGCCGCAATCACTTGCGGATTCATTAACAGGCTGGTTTTTTAAGTGAGCAGATTGTTAGCCTACCACACAACCCCCAACCAGAGGATAAACCTTAGCTGTCCCAAATTTAGTAGTGTAAGACTAGATGGAAGGCAGCTAGTCATCACCACCCACCACCAACTCTTGGACTACTCTTATACCAAAGAATAGTGGGATTGACCGTCACATCATAACGCTCCCACGGCTGGAAAGGCGAGCATGTTTGGCGCTACCCTCAGATTACGAGTCGCACGCCTTACGCGCTTGGCCATGCCGGGCCTTGTACAGTATAAAGGGCTGAAAAGTTGTGACGATGTCTTTGGTGATTTGTGCTTCCTTACCTAGAATACACTGAAAATACTCAAATCTCGTTTAGTTTCTTTCAGGGTTCACACTTATTTTCGTTGGCGATAAAAGTTTATTTTTCTGATTAGTTTTTTACTAAAAATGTGATGATTAAAGAATTTTTTCGAGATTAATGAAATAAGTGAAGAGTCGGTGCATTTTGGAGGTAGAGGAAAATTCGTTTCAGTTCAATTCTGTCATTTTCGTTAACTGATCATAACTGATTTCCTGTCATTTTTTTAGGGGTTTTAATGCTGGTATTGTTGTAAACTATTGCAGTTTACTACGTCTATTTGCAGGCGTAGGCATCTTAATTCATAAAATATATTAGTTTAAATGAAATTATGCAGATACACGAACCGTTTGATCAGAGGGGGACGATATGATATTGTGAAATACACGTCTTAGCAACACGTTTGTTAAACCATTAAAAAGCCTTTGTGTAGGGAAATAAAACAAAAACGTGAAATATGGAAGATTAATTTGATTAAAGTTGTAAGAAAACATCATTTGAAGCTTGGCAACTGGTCACTTATTATTATAAAAAGACATATACTGCAAGTAATCTAACTGAATGAAACAACTAGTTGGCTTTTTGGGGTTGAGAACATTTTTTTATGTAGAGGAGCGAACAACGTTTCGACCTTCTTCGGTCATCGTCGGGTTCACAAAGAAAGAAAGAGGTGAACCTGACGATGATCGAAGAAGATCGAAACGTTGTTCGCTCCATTACATAAAAAAATCTCAACCCAAACCAGCCGTTTTTACACATATATTGTTCTCTTCAAGTGGGTTTTCTCGTCATCACTAATTACTAGTTGGCTATTGTTCATATTGAAATTAGGGGGGATACCGACGATCGTTACCTAGTTTGTTCGTTAATCTTATCGCAAGGTCACTCGAGGGCTATTTGTTCCAGTCTTTTCTTGGACTAATCGTTTACCAACGAACAGTAGGGTTAACCGTTTCATATAAGACTCCAACAGAAAAAAAAGCTAGCGTGTCCGGTGATAGGACTTTAATCTGCAAACCACAGATTGTGAGTCGAGCACCTTAACCTCCAAACCATGTAAGGCCAGGTACCTTATTTGCTACATTAATCGTCACTGTTGAATTTGAAACTGAAACAATCACTTTCCATGTTGGTTATATACAAGTCTTTATTCCCTATTCAAAGGAGAAGATCTCTATTAAATCAGTATTATCTCCATACTAAATAAACTGATCATTCCCAGAAAGAAGATGTTTTTTTATTGCAGATAAGGATGATAAATAGTCTTTAATAAGAATGGCAAGTAGAAGCAGAACCCTGTGCTCACAAATTTTCATAGTAAGCCGGAAGCAAAGAATCTTATGCAGTTTATTCATTTTATATAATTTCATGTTTCTTTGGACAATACAACCCAGATGATGTTCTAGATGTCTTTATTATGTAGATCAAGACATATTTTGCCTGTTTTACTTTGTAAGCATTACAACATTAGACATAATGACTTTGTAAAATCCACTTAATGACAGCCACACCAAGCTTATTAATTAATTTATCATGTAGGATACATGACAGGGTGATAACGTTTTCATAAAATACGTGGCAAATGAAAATACCAGTAATCATTATTTCATACATGGTGTAAAGTTATGCCCATGTGGGCCTGTTAAGTAAGCCAATTTTTTCACAATACTTCTTAATTAATTTAATTTAATTTATGTTGTATTCAAGTGGGCTTTTGTTGTAATGTAATTTCAAGTGAAAGGAAGCTTTTTTATTCCTATCTTCACAAATCAAAAATAAAAGTTTTAACCTTATCACCAAGTATTTAATAAACATAGAGAAATGACAGACAGAAGTAATATGTTGTCATTAAATATTTCCACTCATGCTGAAGTGGAAGCGTGACCTTTTATGCAAACGATAAAACAAATACTGGTCACGAGAGGAATGTAACCTGTTCTCTCACCTCATAAACTGTTGTTTGCTACATTATGACATTGCACCTTTGGCGCCACTCCGACCGACGCGACATCTGCTGATTATATCGAGCCTTGCTGTGATGAAGGTGACAGTATTTCGGTCCATTTAATGCCATCATTTACTCATTGAACGTACGAAATGTTTTGGTTACACATGTAGAACCAATTCATTTGATAACAAACATATGACATTGAAATATAATTTTGTTTTGTAACAAAAAGAGCTTCATTTAGTTTTATACTAATTCGCGTTTCATAAAAATAGACTGTCCTAGAATTTTCTTTTATTTCGCGCAAAGCTACTCAAGGACTATCTGCGCTAGCCGTCTCTAATTTAGCAGTGTAAGACTAGAGGGAAGGCAGCTAGTCATCACCACCCACCGCCAACTCTTGGGCCAGTCTTTTATCAGCAAGTAGTGGGATTGATCGTCACATTATAACGCCTCCACGGCTGAAAAGGCGAGCATATTTGGTGCGACGGGGATTGGGACCCGCGACCTTCAGATTACGAGTCTACTGTTCTAGAAAGTGATACTTTTAATGCTGTAAAACGACACATATTAGTTTTTAATTATGAACAAAATCAACGAAATAATAAATTTCATAAAAACTATCAGACACAACAATAACAACAAAAATTTCTGCCTAAGCTCAATAAAATTCGATTAACCTCATTCAAAAATGAAACCAAGATTTTTTAACAACTCTATTTTACTATGTACGCTATTTCTGCTAATTAGCAGCTATATAAACGATAAAACACATCCAACCTCCCAGTAGAACTTTTTAATTAACTACATATAGACTGCTGACCATAAAGTTCGTTGAACTACTATTTCTATCGTCAGTGTTTTTCATTATGATGACCATCATTACGTATTATAACCCGACACAATAATTTGTATTGCAACAACCTTTTGCAAAGACAAAGGTTTGAATTACAGACTACACATATTTGCAAACCTTTCAAAGGTACGAGAACTCCATCTGAGTTTATTGATTGTGTTGTCAGATATGCGATTCCAGTATTCATGGTCGTTCTTTTCGTAAAGACAACTATTAATTTCTAGGGGTGGCTGGATGTTTGAAAACCTGTTTCAAAAAATCTTCGTCTATTACCGTGTTAATGGTAACAAGATATGCCCTATTTTCTAGCAATGTATTTTTTCGATCGGAGGCTTCTCTTGCGAAAGCATAGCCTTCACTTTAAGGGTAAATACGTTGTTTTGAATAAGCTTCAACGTGATTAAACTGGAAGTTTGAAGAAAAGGGTATTTTCTTGTGTGATTCATTTTACAGTAGAAACAGAATTTATAATAAGTATTAGGCAACTCATAAAAATGTGTCGTTTTACTATCGAATGATCACGAGTTCACGAAAAACCATTGCTTTTGGAATTTCGCACAAAGCTCGAGGGCTATCTGCGTTATCCGTCCCTAATGTAGCAATGTAAGACTAGAGGGAAAGCAGCTAGTTATCATCACCAAACGCCAACTCTTGGGCTACTCTTTTGCCAACGAAAAGTGGGATTTACCGTCACATTATAACGCCCAAACGGCTAAAAGGGTGAGCAGTTTGGTGTGAAGGGATTCGAACCCGCGACCCTCAGATTTAGAAGTTGAGTAGTCATTGATGATTTTTTCGAATTTTTAATCAGTTCAATACATGAATTATCCTGTTCAACACTAAAGAAATTAATCAACCTAGTTAGTTTTGTCCTACTACCTTTACAGCCAAACAATTTTTAATCATGGTTCGGCAATAAGTGTGCTGACTTATAACACTAAAAAAATGGGTTTGTATACTCACGGTGAGTTTAGCACAGATAATCCGTGTTGTAGCTTTGTGCTTAAGAACAATGAATCAAATGATGATTAAGAATGAGAAATAACCTTCCAAATAACCATTTACGTCCAAATGTGTTCATAGCTTACAGAATTTATTTTGGATAACCAATTAAAAGGTAAAAAATTCTTCTCTGTGCTAAAAAGTTTGCGTCTATCTTTCACATTTTCATTTTCCAACTTTTAATGACTTCTCTGTTGCTTGGTTAAATTATTAATTCGAAATTTTCACTTGAAAACTAGTTTTCTCACATTACTTAAATATACTTAGTTTCTCCATCATTACAAATATGTATACCAACCATCTCGTTCATGTAGAGTGAATGTTTAGATATCACACAAGCACGTTGTGACAGGAACAACCATAAAAATTAATATTTACCTTCACTGTGTGAACTTAGAAATAGTTCATTACACCATAATAAAATATAGTGAAAACTTCCATCTTGTCAGTTCACATTCTAAATTATATTGTGCTGTTCCTTTTTTGACTGCTGTCAAAGTGAATTATATTAAACAAAACAGGAGCATGTGACTCCACTCTATACTGAGAGCTACCAGAACTTTATAAGAACCATGTTTCAGGTCCCTTCTTGCTGTTGGAGCTACTTCCTCGTCATCAGTCTTATACCCGATCTGATGTCCATGTTTACGTATTTTAACCTGACGTAGCATTTTCCATTTAAGAAACTTCTGCGAAAAAGGCGAGATTAACGTATGACACTTATCTTGACAAATATTACTGAGACCTCTCATTGTAGAAAGATCTCGGTTTCCAAGACCTCATTTAAGCAAACAAAGGCACCCAAGTTCACCAGTACTACACTGAAAGACTTAGATTTTAGTTTCTTCAGCCACTTTTCACATGAAAACAAACGCTCATTTCGAGACGTTGCTGAAGGAAGTTTGTGAACCTACGCCAGTGTCGAGTTCATGTTTACTAACTTGTTAATAGTACCAGGAAGGGTTTCTTTCTATACCTTCACTTTTTTGGGTGAGGATTTTTTTCCGGACTCACTTGGAATGTTGTTGCGGAGCCTGGTGGTGGTGTTGTCTTAAAACTCCCGTGAGTTTCTTCCTTCCATATTGAAAACCTTCTTTGAAAGGTTGTGTCCTTTGACCATACATCGTTTAAAATTCTTGCTACTTGGATATATCTCGTCAGAAAAAAAACAGTCACATAACACTGCAGCCGTAAACTAATATGAAAGTGTTGCACTGTTGAATGATCAGAAGTTCGAAAAGAATCAGATATAGATGTACCAAATAAGGCCATTGTAGTAAATAAGTATAATTTTCGAATCGTTTTTATACTCTTTATATAATTATGGTCAAGAAGTTTGGTTGCGTTAAGCCTTTTTCGGGATTCGTTTAAAGGTATAGTATTTTTTACATGTAGATGTTTTTAAAGAAGCGAATGAATAATCAGTCTTTTACAGATAGAATTCAAGTTGCATTCCTTTGGCCATGGTATTTTTATGTACATATATCTTCTCAGAGACACTTCAACTGTGGGAGGTTAGTCCTCGAGGAATGAACAAATGTGGCTACATATTTATAAAGATTGATTGAACGCAATAAAGAGTACCGCTGAGATTAAAACTTGGAGGTTTAAAAAAACCGTCGCAATATTAAAAATTCTAGAAACTGAACAGCAAAAAATATGCAATTAACACATACAGTTTCTGTTTCTACCATTTAGTCACATTAAGATAGACAAAAGAACAACTTTTATTTTAAAACATATATATATTCATCCATCTGTCTCTCCGTACACTTACACACAAACGTATATATATATTTATATATGTATATACTTTTATAACATACATTATGCAATGAACATAAGATCTGTTTCATTACTATTGATCATTATTGTATAGGAATGGCGCAGGCAGCTCTCTCTTAACCATAAAGATGTTCGGCACTAGGAACATGTCAGAAGGAGCTTACAATTTAATCAAGGTTAGTTTAACTAATATGAATGTATATACTGATCTGCATAAGCCGTTGGCGGTCAGTGAACTGATGTAGTGGGGACGTCACAAGGTGTGTTAGAGATAGTTCTCCTTGTACTATATACAGGTGAAGAGTTCATTCAGGTGCAAACTTCGTTAATCTGGATTAGTCTGATGAAATTCTTGCTAAAATTCGCGAATGCGCCTACCTTAAGTAGTTTAATTTAGTTTGGGTGTTTTTACAAGTTGTTGTATATTGGTGCGAATCCCATGTAGTTGCTTATTATGGTTTTCAAATAAAAAAGATTCTCGTTCTTTTTTATATTACTTGTTATGTTCAAAACTTATTATAGGAAATATTTGTCAAAAAACTTCCTGCTTGTTGAAAAGCTCAACAAAAACTATTGTTTAATTTTGTCATTCATTTGTAAAAATACACAGCTTGAGGACAATGAAGCGATTTTAACAGTCATCTTCATCTTTGGTTGTCAGCCTGCCACACGATTGTTAAGAGGAAATTTTCTGCGTGTACGAAAGCTTCGGTTTGGTTTCTTTTTTTTTTTTAATTTCGCGCAAAGCTATACGGGGGCTACTTGCGCTATCCATCCTTAATTTAGCAGTGTAAGACTAGAGGGAAGGTGGCTAGTTAGCACCACCCACCGCCAACTCTTGGGCTACTCTTTTTATCAACGAATAGTGGGATTGACCGTCACATTATAACGCCCCCACGGTTGAAAGGGCGAGTACGTTTGGTGTGACGGGGATCGAAAGGTTCGGAATAAGATTTTACGACACTGAATTTTGTTTTTGACAATAATCCTGAAATCTGGTACATTTTTTTATTTCTCTATCACTTAAGTCATTTAGAGTACAGATAGCCCATTGTGTAGCTTTGTGCTTAATTCAAAACAACAAGTCATTTAAGGGAAACATTATCCAGTTTGTTTGTTTGTTTGTTTTGGAATTTCGCACAAAACTACTCGAGGGCTATTTGTGCTAGCTGTCCCTAATTTAGCAGTATAAGACCAGAGGGAAGGCAGCTAGTCATCACCACCCACTGCCAACTCTTGGGCTACTCTTTTACCAACGAATAGTGGGAGTGACCGTAACATTATAACGCCCCACGGCTGGGAGGGCGAGCATGTTTGGCGCGACTCGGGCGCGAACCCGCGACCCTCAGATTACGAAGCGCACGCCTTAACGCGCTAGGCCATGCCTGGCTCTTATCCAGTTGTAACCAACTTGCAAAAATTTATTGGGTTCAAGTTTAGTTCAGTTGAAGAATTCTCACCAGTTTATGTAGTTGTATTCTGACAACGAATTACATCACCGAACATGCCTTTTTAGCCATGGGGTCGTTACACTGTGAAGATTAATCCAACTATTCGTTGTTACAGAGTAACTCAAGGGTAGTGTTAACTAGCTTCGTTCTTTCTACTTTATTACCTATCGTTTGTTTGTTTGTTATTAACTGCAAGATTAAACAGTGAGCTATCCGTGTTCTGTTCACCGCAGGCATGGAAGTCCGATTTTCAGCATTATAAACCCTCAGACCCTGAGTCACAGAGAGATCAAGTTAGACAACTAAATATGTACAGACTGGAAACACTTAAGGAAGCAAAAATAAAAATAATAACAATTATTAGAAGGTTTCGTATTGAAACAAATGAATAAAACTCAACTTTACTCTTGCACTTACCATTTCAAGTAACTCATTTTAGCTCTGCCTGGAATGTGTGTAAAGAACACATCTGATTTCGGCAAAGGTTTACTAATAAATACATTTTCACATTTAAAATTACTCAAAAAGTTTGTGCTTTCACTGTTCTAAATATTCATGCAGTCAGGTTACTTGTCCAAGTGGAATATTTGTATATGTATTCATCCCAAACATCGCAATATTTCATCAATTCATAGATTTTCTTTTAATAATTTACAATGGCTTATTTTTACTAGTATGTTTGTCACGCCATCTAATATAACCATCTTTCTTCACTTTAGTTGATAAACAGCCAAGAAAACTCAGAGTCATTATGGACCAGTGGGAAGCCAGAATCCATGCCTCAACTTACTGCACTTGATGTTGTATGTGGAAAACAACACATGTCAGTTCATCTAGAGTTCAGTGCACCTTTCTATGGTCTCGTGTTTTCTAAAGGTCATTATGAGCATAAAAACTGTGTGTACGTGAAACCTCATTCAGGTTTATCATACGTAGAGTTTCATATATACTATAACGCTTGTGGAACTAAACCTAACATAAACGGGAACTTTTTTGAAAACACCATCATCATTCAGTACGAGATGGATATTATAGAAGCATGGGATGAAGCCAAAAAGTTACGATGCCAATGGTATGATGCGTATCAAAAAGATTCGAAGAAGGAGTTAATAAAAATTTCTGAATTGGATATTGTTGAATTGAACTTTCAAGGAGATAATGTTGACTGTTGGATGGAAATTCAGGAAGGAAAAGGTCCATGGTCCAATGAAGTTTCTGGTATCATACCAGTTGGTAGTCCATTGACTTTGGTTATCGCCATCAATGATTATGGAAGTCAGTTTGATATGCGGGTTAAATCTTGTTACGCGCATGATAGCATCAAACCACTTGTTGCTTTAACAGACGAGTATGGGTGTGTTCTAAGACCTAAAATTTTAACTTCATTCCATAAAGTTCGTGATTATAATGGTCGTGCAACAATAATTTCGTATTCTCATTTCTATGCATTTAAATTTCCCGATACAGTAGCTGTTTATATTGAGTGTTCAGTAGAAATATGTCGACATGGATGCCCTGACAGTTGTCAAAAAATACACCATCTTCCACTGTTTGCTCATAAGCACACAGATAATCAACATGCTGCTAGCCTTCACAATGATAAATATTTTACGGCACAACAGAAACTGGATGACACTTTTGTAAGATATTTTCTAAATTCATCCTATCCAGTACTCAGAGATTTCCAAATGTTACTCAACTATTCAAATCCTGAAACTTATCCTATTGATCCTGTACCCTCAAAATCATATTTCGAGGAACAACTTTTACTTCAAAAGCTAAATAATGAGAGCAATTTCCTCAGGAAACCACGTTATGCGTACCTCCATTTAGGACAAAAATTGAATTATGAAGAACAACAGATATTCAAACGGCACGATAATGAAAATTACTCAGTACACAAAATACCCTATAAACCCCAAGACTCAAACCTTGAACAGTATCTTCCATACCAAAATCCAAAACGCGAGAATGAAGAATATTCTAAACATCTAAGGGATACAAGAGTCAAAAATAGTGTTTATATATATATATCAAAAGCAGTGCGACATCGTTTCCCGTCTTTAACACAGTACGATCGTCCAGGATATTATGGGAGAGAGAAAGAAACTCCCACTCACAATAACTCTGGACAAAAGCCGCATCACTTTTACTCATTTAATGGTAACATTAGAGAAAGTTCACAAAGCAAACCACGTTCTCAATCTTTTATCTATAATCGTGAAAATATTCCATTGAGCTATCCATCTTATTCTTATCCACTTCTCCATTTTCAATATTCCAAACAACATGCTTATAATGGAATGAAGCCGATGAATGACCAGGTCGCCGATCAGTCTGACGCTTTTCATTCCACTGAACATTTTGGTCAAGGTCCTCACCAACATCAGTTTCCTCAAGAGCCCAGTTCGCTTCGTACTAGACGTCAAGCCACAGATGGAGAAGTTATTGGAGTTGAGCAGACATATCATGCTCTGGCGTTGGTAGACTTAGTGTTTGAACCTAATACAACTATAGATAATGTATTTTCAGGAAGAAGCGAGGAGATTGTTTATGGTGTGTGCTTACCAGTGGCTGGTTTCGTAGCTGGATTATGCGTATTTTTATTGTTAACAATTTGTTCGCTATGTGTCACTGGATACCTCGGATACCTTTGGCGCCTCCATGTAATAGAAAGTAATACTAAAACAAGTAATAAAGCGAAAAATTTTAAAGGAATATTATTTTATGATCGTAGGGACTGTAAATTCAAACCTTAAAATGTGACACACAGTTATACGCCAATAGAAAAAATAATTCCACCGTTATTTTATTTATAGAAAAGAACATTGCTTTGACAGAAGCTAAGCTTATCTTATTGAAGTGTTTTAAAGGTGTGTAGAATATGTCTATTTAAGAGTGAGATATTTTCTACACATACAAATGCATATTAGTGCTGCAGAGATGTTGCCATAGTAACTAGTTTCGTCTCCAAGTGCTCCTTAAG
This sequence comes from Carcinoscorpius rotundicauda, assembly GCA_011833715.1. Classification (NCBI taxonomy): domain Eukaryota; kingdom Metazoa; phylum Arthropoda; class Merostomata; order Xiphosura; family Limulidae; genus Carcinoscorpius; species Carcinoscorpius rotundicauda. The sequence continues at coordinate 60,615,642 of CM022395.1, forward strand.
AACAAAGAAGAGAAACATAATAAAGAAATACAATATTAGAAGTCTACAAATAAAACTGAAACATGTTATATGTTTGTATCCAGTTAATATAAGAAAGAAAGTTAAAATAGTCGTAGCAGTATGTGTGTGTTCTTTGTGTTTTAAATCCTCAGATAATCAATGGCAAGACATAGTGGTTCCACTGTGTAAAACACTTGACTTTTGTAGTTCTCTTATTACATAAAACTATTCACATGACCATTTCTTTTAGGTACTAATTTAGTTAATTTCGCAATAAAAACAACAACTTAACTTTCATGTTGTGATGTCGTAGTGTAAGTTTGAGGTTTTACCTTGCTAAAATCTGGAGTCTAGTCCCCATGACACAGCGCAGCTTTGTGGTAAAACGAAATTCAACTTTTTGTATAAAGGCATTATAACAATAATAACAATAAAATATATAAATATTAACTTTTTATGTGCTTTAATTTAATGTTAAAAAGAAAACAAAAACAAATATGGAAATTCAAACTAGTTGGTTGCATAAGGATCTGCTACAGAGATAATCTAAGTACGATATCTTTATTGTATTCTAACTTTCAACAGGATTGTAGATTTTCTTCCTTTGATGATAAATTACTATCAGTTGAAAAAGCTTTGCGTAAGTGTGTGTGTGTGTGTACATATGTATATTCCAAAAAGGTACATAAAGTAAATAAGGTACATTGCTACTGATTTGAACAACTGGTATATATTCTAATCATAGGTAAAGTTTATGTATGAAAATGCATTGTTGTACATTGTTTTAGCGAAATATGTCTTTGATGAATAAGAATTGTATGCACTAACTTTCTTCTCATTTCAATAAATATTAAATTATTATAATAAATATTATTTGAACTATAAATCTGACATTTATGTATATAAGTATGTGTGTGTGTATATATAATTTGTACAATTTTCGTGTAAGCTAAATACCAAATTTGGTAGCGTTTGAAATTGCTGTAAATATTTATTCTTTAAAAACAAATAAGTTTGACAGAAGTAGGATGTGACTGAAAACTTTTTATGAAACATTTTAATTTCAACGCTCCAAGTGTTTTTAAACAATAACTTTTTGATACATATATTAACAGGTTGAGAATTTATTCCTCGTTCTTAATCAGTTTATGATAAATTTTAAATCAGAAGCATACATAAACAGCATTTCAAATCTATCTTTGGTCGGCTCTATGTCGCTGCCCATGAAAACTGTCGTAATATTACCTTTTGTCTTGATGTAAGAGCAGGCAAAAATCCAAAACATTTTTACGAATTACAAAACATTTTGCTAATTCTAATGTTGAAGGGACAAATGGTAAGCGAAACAAAATTAAAATAAAAAAATTGTTTTCACAAGCTTGTGGTTAGAAATATGCAGTGATCCACTTAAGAGAAGCATGTAGAAAACACCTACAGTCCAGTGTGGTTTTTATCATGATAATTTAGCCCATTTGTGACGACGAGAAACCAACATGAAGTAGAATGTATTCTCATGGTATGGATATTTGTACTTTAATTAAAATAAAATTAGGCACTTTGTAGAATGGACGGCAACTGCCTATAGTAGAAGCACAAGTGAAGAGGATGACGCCTCGAAAGCCTTCCACCTTTCGTCTTCAGGCGGAAGACTTTTGAAACGTCGTCTTCTATACTTGTGTCTCCACAATAGGCAGTTGCCTTCAATTCTACAAAGTTTCATCATGAATAATCTACCTAAACGATATATCAACGAAAATTAGGCTCGTTAGTCTTTAGCTTCACCAGCTTTTGAATTATACTATTTATTGTTACGAAACTTGCAAGCTTTAGTACTGCAAATAACCTATGGTTTGTTTGTAAGTAAGCGCAAAGTTACACAATAATCTGTTTGTGCTGTCCACGCCATGGGTATCGAAACCACGTTTTTAGCGTTATACGTTTTAAGACTTGCCATTGAGGGGCGGAGGGACATATGGACTAAGTTCATAAAATATTGTTGAGCCATATGAGCCCTAATATGACGGAGTGTGGTTTTTAAAGTGCAAGGTAGTTATACAATTAAATATGCTCTAAAGTTTTAGCTGTGGGATTTTACAATTTTGACAACTAAAAGTGGCCTCAAAACCAGCGAATACTGCAGACCCCTTGTGCTCCCTCTGATCAGTAATTCTAAATTTAGGATAGGTTTGTTTTTATTAATTTTGCGCAAAGCTATGAGGGCTATCTGCTCTAGTCGTCCCTAATTTAGCAGTGTAAGACGAGAGAGAAAGCAACTAGTCATCACCACTCACCGCCAACTCTTGGGCTACTCTTTTACCAACGAATAGTGAGATTGACTGTCACATTATAGCAACTCCACGGCTGAAAGGGCGAGCATGTTTGGTGTGATGGGGATTCAAACCCGCGACCCTCATATTACGAGTTGAGTGCCTGAACCACTTGGCCATGCCGCGCCTCTATATGCCTGAGCTATTGGATTTATAAATAGCCGTTTCACCCATGTGTCATTCAATTTTGATTTCAATCCTTTAAATCGCAAGCCCGATATTTTATTTTGAACAAACCTTTTTTCTCATATCCAGGTTCTTTTTTATTAGAATGATGATTTTTTGTCAATATACATAAAAAACCAAAGAAAGTAAGAAAGTGACACTCAGTAGTAACCCATATTAGCTTTGAAATTATTTGGAACAGATCTATACTTTACGAAATCAACCAGATTATTTAAAAATATCGTAGTAGTTTTTTTTCTCGATATATCCATCACATTAATTCAGTGAACCAAATTTTACAGTTTATGATATTTATTTGATACTAACATTGATCATATCATTAATCCTACTCTCAAGTTTGGAAATAAAGACATACGACTCTTTTGATTTATTTAATTGAATTTAAGCATGTTAAACTGAGTGTATTTGCAATATAGGTTTAGATCTGGATGCTATAAAACTATCGATGTCTGAAGTCGGTGTGAGGCTTCGCATAGTCTTGATTATTTACAGCAGGTCTCTGTAACTTGTTGGCGATACATTTCAACAATAAACAGATTGCACAGAACCCATTTGTTTCAAAATAATATATAAAACAGAGCTTTGAATAACTTCCTTTCATTTCAAAGTTCACACAGTCTGGCTTAATTACTTTAGAATACAAGTGACAAGGCAAATTATTATTCTTATACTGGTATTACAATATATTATGTCAAAATTTCTCAATAAATTCGCAATTATACATTTATACGCACTTTACTGCTAAAATCACAATCACGCAGTCTATGCATGTCTTTCTAACAAAATATACACTGCTGGCCAAAACCTTAAGACCAATGAACATAAAGAAAAAATATGCATTTTGCGTTGTTAGACTCAACCACTTATTTGAGTAGAGCTTCGAAAGATGAAATAAGAAAAGGGAAAGTAAAAATAAAAAAAACATTTTAAGCATTTAATAGGGAAAATGTGAACACTATGAAATTAGCCTAAACACTAGCTTGTCAAAAGTTTAAGACACCACCAAAAAGAAGTCCTAAACAGGGTAGGAAATGCCCAACAAGAGATCTCAGTTTTGAGTTGCATGGCCGTCATTGCGAATAACTGCAAACATTCGTTTTGGCATGGTAAATATAAGCGTTTGCAGAAAGCTGGCTGGAATGTTATTCCAAGTGGTGAAAATTGCTTCACAAAGATCATGCACTGTTTGAAATTGACCTCTATTTCTATAGACTTCTCTTGCCATCCACCCCCAAACATTTTCCTTGGGATTCAGTTCGGGCGAACACGCTGAATGGTTCAAAAGAATCACGTTATTTGCAATGAAAAAGTCCTTTGACCTGCGGGCATTGTGAATTGCATTGTTGTCGTGCTGAAAGATCCTGTCATTTCAATAAAGCGAGGGCCTTCAGTCAATAAGAATGCTCTCTCCAACATGCGAATGTAGCCAGCTGTTGTTTGACGCCCCTATATAACTTCAAGCTCCATTGTTCCATAGAAGGAGAAAGCACCCCAAATCATGATGGAACTTCCTCCACTATGTCGTGCAGAAAATGTATCCGATGGGATATCCTTATCGTGCCAGATTAATTTTTTTCTCATCAGAGAACAAAACCTTCGTCTACTTTTCTACGTCCCATGTTTGGTGCTTCTCAGCAAAGTTTAACTAAGCTGTTTTGTGATGTGGAAGGAGGCGTGGACTTCAAAGATATTTACGGTTTTTAAAGCCTTTCTCTCGTAGATGCCGTCTTATTGTTCTTGAGCTGCATTCTGCGTCTATAAAGGCCTTAATCTGATTCGACAATCGGCTGGTGTCTTGTCGGATAACCTGTCGAATTCTCCTGCTCAATGTCGGCGAAATTTTCTTGGGCCGACCACTTGAAATTCTCGTTCTGTATCCCTCAGGGTATTTTAAGAAATTTACAACAGCAGTTTTACTACGCCCAATCTCACCAGCGAAGGAACGTTGAGAGAGACCTTGCTTTTGTAGCTCGACAATTCTGCTACGTTGAAACTCTGCGATGTTTTTACCCAATGTAACACAGGAGATGTCAGTGGGAGATGTTGACAACGCTATTGCTTGAACTCAAATGACTAAATTTCGTTACGTGTTTACCGCTTAACGCTTCATTTCAGTGTGGTCTTAAACTTTTTACCAGCTAGTATTTAGTTTAATTTCATAGTGTTTACAGTTTCCCTATTGAATGCTAAAAAAGTTCTTTATTTTTATTTGAGTTCCACTCAAATGAATGGTTGAGTCAAACAACGCAAAATGCATATTTTTTTCATGTTCATTGGCCTTAAGATTTTGGCCAGCAGTGTATATCGACAGAGGTCTTGAATATTCTACACACTACTATATGTTATAATTCAATAATACTGAGTTAATATAAAGAGAAAACGTAAGTCGTTCTAGTAATGAGTTACTCAATAACATAACAGTCGCCATTTCATAACTATTGAAATGCATAACATAAGATTCGTAAACAGTTATTTTAAAAATGTTTGATAAAGTATCGTTTCTAAAAATAAATAGATTTTACACTCGTGCCATATAACTAATAGTGTAGTTTTATTAAGTTCATTCGTTTTTCAAAAGATGTTTGTTGGGGAACTTTTATCAAATTCTATGAAAGATTGATAAATAAATTAGTGATTTGCTCTATCATGTGAACTTATACTAAGTCTGACTAAAGAAAAAAATCTACTTTTTGTGAAAATGCATCAGACATAAGATGCTTCTGAAAACTCGAGAATTCGGGATCAGTATTTATTCTTAATTATGCCGTGTTTGATTTTATTTTATATTTGTATAACATTCAGCGTAACACCGTATACATGTAATTTTGTTTAATGCTTTGTGGCTTGGTTTGTTTTTATATTTCGCGCAAAGCTACACGAGGACTATCTGCGCTAGTCATCTCTAATTTTGCAGTATAAGACTAGAAGGAAGGTAGTTAATCATCACCACTCACCACCAACTCTTTCGCTATTCTTTTACCAACGAATAGTGGGATTGACCGTGACAATATAACGTCCCCACGGCTGAAAGGGCGAGAATGTTTGGTGTGATGGGGATTCAAACCCACAACCCTCAAGTTATGAGTCGAGTACCTTAACCACTTAATACTTTGTGTTTGTTTTTGAGTTTCGCACGAAGCTACTCAAGGGCTATCTGTGCTAGCCATCCCTAATTTAGTAGTGTAAGACTAGAGGGAAGCAGCTAGTCATCACCACCTACCGCCAACTCTTGGGCTACTCTTTTACCGACGAATAGTGTGATTGACCGTCACATTATAACGCCCCCATTGCTGGGAGGGCGAGCATGTTTGGCGAGACGGGGATGTGAACCCGCGATCCTCAGATTACGAGTCGCACGCCTTAACACGCTTGGTCATGCCAGGCCATGATACTTTGTGTTAAAATGCTTTTGTTTTGATTAATCTGATACTCTATATAACGCTATTTTGGAGGAATTTCACACAAAATCAATTTTCGCCGCATTTATTATAATTCATTGATAAACAAATTATCCAAAAGCTTTAAGCTTTATAAATTAAACATCAGTGTAAATGAGCTTTCTAATTTTGTTCGTGGTATACTATTTTTAACTAAAAATGCGATGATATGAATTGGTTATTTGGTCTAAAGTACTATAATACATAAACCTAATGTTCGGTTTTCTTCCTACGGATAATGTATCTAAATCTCATTAACAAAAAATGTAAAGTACACAGTTATATATACTTTTCTGTATGCTTTGCATAAAATATAGTTTATTATTTGTAAAGAACCAATGTTTATTTTAATTTTCAAATAAAAAGCAATAATTAGCCCAAAGTAATCTCTGTTTTCTGACAATTTAAAGTAAACATAAAAATTTATATGCACTGTATGTGCAAAACTTTTGTCCCTACAATTCTGGTAACTGCTTCACAGAGCAGCAAGTAGTTAACTGTAGCTGTAAGAGGCAAAAACTGAAGCAAACATTAAGCATGTATATAGCCACCAAGCACTGGAATATAATAAAATAAAAGCCATGCTCTCCATTTTCATATTTTCCAGAACCTCCGAAATGAAAATTGATTTTTTTTCAGAAAAAAAGTTTATATTTTACATACTTATTTATGCAAACATTAACTGTACTGAAATCGGATATTTAGGATACAATGAAAAATGTAAAATGTCAAAATTACTTATTTTTACTTTCTTTTTATAATAACTGCACAATGTAATATTATCTATTTTTACAGACAAAACTAATTAACATTTAAATCTGGGTTAATTAGACTTTATATCTGTACTAAAACCCTCTCAAAGTATGCTGAGAGCCGTATTTAACAGACAGATTGATTTGTGTAATGAAATAAGTAAAATACAAGAACTCTATGTCAGATGTCACGACTTGTGGATATGGCATGTTATGATAAGAGTATTATAAGGAATTTTATCATTTAGATTTTTTTATCTAACCATATAATTTTACAATATTTACACTTCAGTTACTTTATAACAATAAAGAAAAATAAAAATAATAGTTAATACTCATCAGGATTCTTTTTGTTTGCTGTTGTTAAATGAAACACCATAAGCCTACTTTTTTATAACGATGTCGTTGTTGCATAATATAATTTTTGTAATATTTCAGGTGTGTAAGGTAACATAAAATATTATCATGAACAAGAAACAGATTATTATAAAATATTATAATTTAAGTGTTGTTTTTTTTGCATAAGCAAAAAATTTGTTAAAAATTATTATAGTTGGTTAACATGAACACACAAAAGCAAAAAAAAATTAAATTAGAGGCCAAATATTTCCAAAGAATTTACCAAAGTATAATCTTTATTTTCTATTAGTTATAAATGCCCCCCAGTGGCTCAGCGGTATGTCTGCGGACTTACATGCTAAAATCCGGGTTTCGATACCCGTGGTGGGCAGAGCACAGATAGCCCATTGTGTAGCTTTGTGCTTAATTCAAAACAAAACAACAACAGTTATAAATAATTCAATAGCAAATATTTGAGTGTGGTATATGAATTTGACTTTCTTGTAGTAGTAGTTATGGTAGTGGAAGGAACTGATCTGAGTCAAACAGAAGTGTTTAATGTCGTCACAGAAATGATAACAAAAGGCAATTTGACTTAAAGGTGTTGGTCAAGCAGAGACGTAATAAGGCCCGTATATCAAGAAGTTAATGGGCACCAGGATACAAAATCAAAATACTTTAATCAACTGTTTTAAGTATACAATGTAAAAAACTATTTTGAGACAAACAACAATTTCAAAACAGAACTGTACAATCACATTATCTTCTGAAGTATAAAATCAGAAACAGTCCAAACCATATACTGTACTGTGCAAAAGTGTTAGCACAAAGTCATGCATTAGATTTCAGGCTGCTTTTAGAGAACAGTGGAAGGTAAATCACAGGTGAAACATCAAAATATTGTTGATCCTTATGTGTAGCACAACATAAGCCCCGTGGAAGTGCTCGAATTCAGCAAAAAGTTAATATTTTGTGTGTCTATTTTTACCTTACTGAATTCAGATAGTATTTTAAGCATTTTTTGCAACATATTTAATCAAAGTGCTCTTTGGAATTTTACTCAAAATATCTAATACACTCACATAAAGTTTCATTGGAAACAACTTTTGATTTGTCAAGTTTATAATTTATAAAATTGAAGATGTGCTCAGTTGGGTTGAGACTGGTACTCTATAGGGACCACTGCATCATCTAAATGACTCCAACAGTTTCTTTTATAACTTAAGTAATTTTTTCACCAATTGAATGACTGTTTGGGGTCATTATCTTTTTGATAGTAGAATCCTTTATCTGTAATATGCACTGATGGTACTTGCTCTGGTTCATAATTCCATCTATTTTACGGATATTTCATGTTACCTCCGCAAAAAAACACCCTCAAACCATCACACTGCCTCCTGTATGCTGCATGGTATTGAGGTAGGTATCTCTCTTTTCTCTTCCACTGAGCATATAACCTATGCTTTGAACCAGATATTCAAAACATGGATTAGTCCATCTATAACACCATTTTCTTATCACCAACAGTTGAGTTTTTGTACTTTTAAGCAAATTTTAGTTTCTTGAAAATACTTGAAGATCAATGTTAAGGTTTTAAAACTGCTACGTTATCAAATATGTCGTCCTTTTTTAGTCTTCTTGATACTGTAGATCTAGACACTTTTAGGTTATTTGGTATGTGGCTGTTTATCTCATGCTTGAGATCAGTGGCAGTCTATCTTCTGTTCTGAAGGCTGCATAAACGAAGATTTAGCATCAGTATCATTGAGTTTAGGTCTTTTGCCCTTTTCCTTTCCAATTCCTAAATTTACCTGTCATGGTTTTTTGATCAATGATTTACATGACAGTGTTTGCTTCTGTTGCAGGCTATAAATCTGATCTTAACTTGCTTGTCCACTTTATATAAACTTTTCTCAACTTCTTCATCTTGCCATCTTTCCATAAAGATGTATTTTATATTATTATTCACTTCAGGGAGGAGACATTCAGACTTTTTTGCCATTGATGCCTCTCAGACTCTCTTCATTTTTCCAGAAAGATTCTATACTACATGTCTTGTTAAAGCTGCCAGAGACTTGGACACTAGAGATTGTGTTATCTGCTTTAACTGGTCCTAAATTTCTTTTGTGAATATATTATATATCTGTTCAGAATTTTTATTCCTACTTTGCAAAATTAGAATTTTTTTTTCAAAATAACTGACCTCATTTATTTATATATAGTCTTCAAGAAAAGAAACGCAAACGGCAAAATTTGAGACAAATTGTAAACAAGTTTATTCCAAGTAGTTTTATATGACATATTTGAAACTTTGCACATTCACTGCTGAACATCCAAAGTCTGCAAAGGCGAAGTCCATGCACACTAGTTGAAGTTTAACGTCAATAACGAGTATGCCCCCCGTGAGCATCAATAACTGCTTTGCATCTCCTGCCCATGAAAGCGATGAGATGGCGAATCACATCCTGTGGAATGGCTGTCCACTCAGCCTGCAAAGCTGCTGCAACGTTTACAATTTTGTTGGGCATACAGCATGATATCACAAAAAGAAAGTCTTGTCTTACTAATCTTTGACATTTTTTGAATAGATTATTGCTCACATAGTTGAGGGTGCAGGTGTGGATATGGAATATTTGGATTTACAGAAAGCATTCAACAAGGTGCCACATAAAAAGATTGAAAAATATACCTCTGCAGGTGTGGCAGATAGATCAGTGGATAAAACCATAGACAAAAAGTGGAGAGTCATTGTGAATGGAGTTTAGTCAAACTGGATAAATAATGCAAGTGAGGTACTTCAGGTCTTATTATTAGGACTTTGCTTTTTTGGATTTGCATCAATGACATACAGTATCTTGCAAAATATTCACCCCTTGCAAAGTTTCCACATTTTGTTACTTTCTGAATGTGCAATATGAAACTTTCAAATGGGTTATATTTAGAATCTACACAATTTGCTTCAAACTGAGAAAACTAAAAAAATGCAGGTATTGTGAAAATAATTTAGATTTTCAAAGAAATTTAGAATATTTTCAATTGCATATGTATTCAACACCTTTGTTGTGACAGCTATAAATCAGTTCAGGAACAAATAATTAGTTTGAAAAGGCACAATTTGGTGTAATGGTCTCTGTGTGTTATCAAAGGGAGTTAACTTCAGAGCAATTGCATTTGTTTGTATAGTGATACAACAAACCATCCATATAGACCATGGGGCTTTCTTAATAAGCCAGGGATAAAGTGGTAGTGAAGCACTGACCAGGAGAAAGTTACAAGAAAATTTCAAAGTTGCAGATTATCCTTTTCAGTATGGTGAAGCCCATCATTAAGAAGTGGAATGTACTTCATGCTAGTCAGTCATTACCGATATCAGGTGGCTTTTCCATTCTAAGCAGCAGGGTGAGCAGGAAACTGGCTAGGGATGTCACTGTGAAGCCATTAGTGATTTTGAAAGATATGCAAAACTTCCTTGTATAAAACTAGTCTGTGTTCATAAGTTGACAGTATCTATGTTCCTAAAGAAAGCTGGCCTGCATGGGTGAATGGTAAGAAAGAAGCCATTACTGAAAAAGAATCACCTAAAATCTAATATGGGGTTTGCAACAAAGCTAAGTAAACGATGCTACAGACATAAGGCAAAAGGTTTTGTGTCCAGTTGAAACAAAAACTGAGTGTTTTGGTCTAAATTTTGAAGTGTTGTGTCTGGCACAAGTCTAACAGAGGACATCATCAAGTCAACACCATCATAAGTGTCAAGCATGGCTGTGGCAGCATCATAATATGGAGATAATTAGTAATAGCAGAAATTGAAGCTTGTCAGAATTGAGGGGAAGATGGATGGTGCAAAGTACAGGCAAATTCTAGAGGAAAATCTGCTCGAGTCATCCAGGAAACTAAAACTGGGTTGAAAATTCATATTTCAGCAGGATATTGACTAAAAGTACAAAGCCAAAGCCAGAATGGAGTAGTTTCAAAAGATGAATGTGAATGTTCTGGAGTGATCCAGTCAAAGCCATGACTTGAATCCAACAAAAGATTTATGGTGAGACTTGAAAATTGCAATCCATCAATGATACCCAATGGATTTGTTAGAATTGGAGCAATCTTGCCAGTAAAATGGGCAAAAATTACATCATTTTATTGTGAAAATCTGGTGAAGATATCCAAAAGGATTCACAGTCGTAAGTGCTGTAAAAGATTTTCTACCAAGTACTGAGTGAGAGGGTGGAATTATTAAACAGTCAGCAAATTTCAATTCAAATATTTTCGTTGCAGGTTTTTCTGACATTTAACCTTTTTCATACATAACACTGTTAAGTTTAATCATTAGAGATCAGAATAAAAAAGTTTATTGAAAATATTTACATTATCTGTATTTCATCAAAATATGACATTATTGGTAGGAGATGAACACTTTTGCAAGGTACTATAGATGAAGGAATGGTCAACAGATCATTTAAATTTGTTGATGGCATTAAAACTTTGGGTATTGTTGGCTGTAAGGAGGATGTCAATGCATTATAAAAGAACTTGAATTATTTGGTAAGTTGTGCAAATGAATAACAGATGACTTTTAATTATAATAAATACAAAGTAATGCATGTGGAATATCATAATCTAAAATTTGAGAATAATATTTATGTGAATAATCTCAGCAGTGTTATTGGAAGAAAAAATATTGGTGTTCTAGTTGAAAAGTATCTTAATTCATACAAATAGCGTGGTGTAACAAGTGGTAGGGCAAATATAATTTTAGGATATCTATAGAAATATTGAATACAAGTCAAATAATGTATTGTATAGATCACTGGTTAAGTCACATGTGGAGTACTCTGTTCAGTCTTGGCTTCCTTACCTCGGAACTGTAATTAAACTGTTGAAAAGAGTTCAAAGAAGGGCCACAGAAGAGTAGAGGGGACATGACTGAGGATTTTAAGATAGTTAAGGGAAATGATGGTGTTTAATTCATCTTTCTTTTTATGTTCAATGTTGAGGATGGTGAGACCAGGGGAAATAAATATAAATTTTTCCAAGAAAGAAGTCATCTTCAATTAACACCACTTGTTTTTTAACAGGATAGTTGACCTCTGGAATGGAATTGGTGGCCTTTGTATCTGGCAGATAAAAGTAATTTAAATGAGTTTAAGGGAAAGTTTTATAGTTTTGATTACTGTTAGATGTACAGTTACGACAGAAAGTGTTCGTACCCTCATCCCGTGAGTGTTTGTTTTCTCATAACTTAAAAAGTATCACGATTAGAATAATGAAAGTATGGTATATTATATATATTATACTAACACACATCTACACAAATTTTTATATAAATTGAACAACAAATAAACTGATTCAAAACAAATAACCAAACATAGAATGGGCAGAAAGTGTTCGTGCGTCTACTTTAATGGTCAGTTGTGTAGTTTTTGAGATGAATTAATTGGCGTAATCTCTCCTCATAGCCCTCCATAATAATTTGACAGTACTCGACTGGTATTTTTTTCCATTTTTCTTTGCAGAAAGCCTCCAACTCTTGCAAGATTTTCGGATGACGTTGATGAACCCTGGTTTTCAATTAGGTTAAGATCGAAAGACTGCGATGGCCACTCCAGAAAGCTTATATGGCTCCTCTGCAACCAGGATTGCACTTATTTCGATGTGGGCTTAGGGTCATTGTCGTGCTGAAAGATCCAACAACGCCCAAGCCGCAAGTTCCGAGCAGCATTCTTGATATAAGTGCCTAATATATCAACGTACTCTTCTTTTTTCATGATTCCGTTGACGCGGTAAAGGCTGCCTACACCAGAAGAGCGGAAGGAACCCCATAGCATGATCGAGCCACCACTGTGTTTAACTGTAGGGACGGTGTTATTTGGAAGATTTCGTTACCCCTTTTTACGAAAAATATAGCAAACATCATTGTGGCCGAAAAGCTCGATTTTAGTCTCTTTTGACCAAAGAATACTCTTTCAATAGGTAAAGGGTTGATTTACATGATTTCCTGCATACCTCAATCGTCCTTCTAAATGAATAGGCTTTAAATATGGAGTTCTACGAGGACAGTATGCTTTCAACTCAGTAGAGCGTAGCATTTTTTAACTGCAGAAGTGCTTACTTTAACCCCAGTTTCTCTTACAAGTTTCTGTATGTCATTACGTGTTAAACAAGGGTTTCTACTAACTTCTTTGAGAACCTTCCTCTTGGTTCTCTCTAGAATTTTGGTGGGCCATCTGGAACGAGGGAGGTTGGCAGTTGATTGTGTAAGCAATTTGGCAATTATACTTTGAACAGTAGATTTCGGTACATTAAGCTGTGTAGCAATACCGGAAAGAGACACATGAGACTTGTATTTTACAATGATTCGGTTTTTTAAATCACTGGACAGTTGTTTCCTATTCGCCACGATGACCAAGTAGGTAACAACGGAGACGGCGCTGAATTGCCCGAAGTACATTTTTTGCTGGCTAAATTAAAAGAATTATGAACCCAGTGTTTAGTTTTGGAATGGTATAATGTAGTTTATTTGCCAAACTAAACAATTTTTTACGGGAATATCAGTTTTTTTTCACACGTTCTAAACTGTACGAACACTTTCTGCTCCTCCTATTTTTGGTTATTTGTTGATAAACAGTTTATTTATCGTTTAATTTGCATAAAACTCTAGGTAGATGTGTGTTAGTATAATATTTATAATATATTTTATGCCTGTTAGCCTAATCGTGATACTTTTTAAGTTATAAGCAAAAAACCACTCGGGACGCAAGTGTACAAACACTTTCTGTCATAATTGTGCATTATTCTTTAGGTGTAATGTAAGTTTTATGATGTAGATGGTTTGGGTATAGTGGAAATGTTAAATTTAGTTATTCTAGACGTGATAATTTATCAGATATTTGTTTAAGTGACTCTTTACAAATCATATATTGTGTAGTTCAGTTTTTGTGAATTGTAAAAATGTTGTATTATTGCTTTATGTTACCAGAATCTTCTAAGTTTTTCTCATTGTGTTAATTGAATATTATTGAATCATAACATGTCGTGGTGTGTGAGATATTCTAAGCTTGTGTAAATCTATGAATACATATCAAAAATGTAACTTAGATTAGTTATATAGATAGATAAATCTTGACTGTGTAATTATGAATTTAGCCATAAAGAGCACATACTGACAATTTTTAAAGTGGAATTATTACAGATTGTATTGTGTGCATGTTTTTTATTGTAAAGCCACATTGGGCTATCTTTTCTGTCCACTGAGGATAACTGTACCCCTGATTTTAACATTGTAAATCTGTAGACTTACTGCTTTCCCAGCTGGAGACAGGTTGTATTATAATAACAGAACAGAGAAAAATAACTTAGTTTGTAAATTGGGTTCCAAAGTATTTGAACCAGCATATGTGGACTTTGATATAAAAAAGAGAAATAATTATGTGAAACTCTGTATATAAATATGGTAACCAACAGTTAAAATTGTCATTTTAAAGTGAAATTATCACACACTTTATTGTAATAGCAGAGTAAAGAAAAAGAATTCCTCAGGTCAAATTGTGTTCTTAAGTAACTGAACCAGCGTGTACTGACTTTGGTGAAAAAGATACGATTATTTATCTATTATTTAGAGACTTTAGTAATCACATAGGCTACTTACTAACGTTGACAAATAATTCAAGTCAAGTTTGCATAACACTTCTGTTTTAATTTTTTGTTGGTATTAATTTGTACTTTCACCATTATTCAAGCTAGAAAAGTTTTGAAAATTTTAATTTTTAATTCCAAGAAAAGTATGGATAATAAATAGCCAAGGATTTCTTACAGAATGTGAGGTTTTTTTCTAATTTTATTAAACTTATAGCAATTAGTTTAGTAAAACATATTTACTAAATTATAAAATTTGGATTTTCAAAAAGGTTTAAGTTTTTTATTTCGTAGGTTTACTTATTAGTAATATAGATATTGACTTATACAAATTTTGATGGATGGCTCCTCAGTTGATTTTTGAAGTCAGAGAATCCTTAAATAGAACTTTTCGCAGTACTGCATATCACTAACAGTATTGTTTGTTTGTTTTTTGGAATTTCGCACAAAGCTACTCGAGGGCTATCTATGCTAGCCGTTCCTAATTTAGCAGTGTAAGACAAGAGGGAAGGCAGCTGGTCGTTACCACCTGCCACCACTCTACGCTACTCTTTTATCAACGAATAGTGGGATTGACTATCACATTATAACGTCCCCACAGTTGAAAGGGCAAGCATGATTGATGTGATGATGATTCAAACCTCTAATTCTCAGATTACGAGTCGAGTGCCCTAACCACATGGCCATGCCAGGCCAAAATGGTTGTTAGAGAATGTTTTCAAAGACAAAATTTTCCTAGTGGTTCAGTATTTGTCTGCTGACTTACAATGTTTGAAACTTAGTTTTGATACCTTGTGAGTAGAACGCAGATAACCCATTGTGTAGTTTGAACTACAAACAAACAAAGATAAAAATGAATAAGTTGCATAGATGCTTGCAAATGAAGCCTTATTACTTGGATTTGTGTAAGTAACTGCTAACTACAAGGTATCTTTATTGTATATTTATTTTAAAAATTATGAAAACAAGAACAACTCATAAAATTCCATGATGACGAGAAAACCCACTTGTAGAAAAAATTATATATACGGCTGCATACCGTGTATTCCCGAGATTAGCAGAAAAATAACCAATACTTGGCAAAAACTAGCAACAGATCATGACATTCCAGCCAATACCAAATTTACTTATAAACCAGGCACAAAACTAAGATTTACACTGTGTAAGAGCTACACTAATAAACACAACACCAACATTATTTCCAAAATACAATGTGATAACTGCCACGACTTCTATATTGGAGAAACAAGTATATAAATGGAAACCAGATTCAAAGAACACAAAAAGTCACCTTCACACGTTTTCGAACACTGCAAATCAAATAAACACAACATAATCATAGAAAACACCTAAATACTAAATAAAGAAATAAACATAAACAAACTCAAATTTAAAGAAGCCTTACTTATAGAACAACTGCAGCCCAAAATAAACCGATATATAGGAACACCTTTATACCTATATTAATAAATGTAATCTAAATTCTGAGCACGCCCTCTACATTCTTACACTCAATTACACAACCGCCTTCAAACATGTGGTCAGGTAACAGTCAGTAACCCTTCCTTTCTTTGTGAACCTGACGATGACCGCAAAAGGTCGAAGCGTTGTTGACTCCTGTATTAGTGCTTTCTCTATCCATACCAGACGTTTTTAAATATATAATTTACTCATAAGACTAATTAAATCTTATTTTCTTGCAGTTTTTGTCAAATGCATATGAAAAACACAAATAACCATATCTGTCGTTTTTAACAATGAACTATACACATAACAGAGCACTTCCCACTTCATTTATATACCATTAGAGATGCATTTACATCTTATCCTAAAAGCAATAATGTTGTGTTAAATTGTTTAGATGTTTAGGCAACTGACAACAAAGAGCCATGACAGTATTTTTATAGAATTTGGAGAACAACAGTTTCACCATCACTTTACTACCACCTCCATGGTGGTGCTTTATCTCCAAAATTATTTTGATTGTAACTCAAATGAAGCATCACTTTCTTTCTCTGGGTATTCTTCAACTCGACCAATTTCTTGTTTTCTTTCTTATCTACCACTTTCTTCTATATTAGCTGTATTTTTCTCCAACTTTTGGACTTACTTGTATCCTAATTTTATAGGTCCGGCATGGCCAGGTGGTTAAGGCACTCAACTCGTAAACTGAAGGTCGCGGACTCGAATCCCGTCAGACCAAACATACAAGCCCTTTCAGTCATGGAGGCTTTATAATATGACGGTCAATTCCGCTCTTCATTGGTAAAAGAGTAGCCCAAGAGTTGGCGATGGGTCTTACACTACTAAATTAAGGACGGGTAGCGCAGATAACCCTCGTGTAGCTTCGCGCAAAATTCAAAACAAACCTAATTTTATACTGAATAGCGAGATGTACAATAGAATAAATGTTAACAGAATCTCTACTTCACTGCAGAGTAAACTATAACAATTGAGGTTGTTCATTGGTTTGTATACTATTTAAAACATATTCTAGAATGCTCTAGAAATGGGTTTGTATGACTTGCTGCATAATTCATGGGAAAGATTACAATTTCGATCTGAAACAAGATACTTGTAATGCATCCTATGTAGTATAGTTAAGAACAAAGAGTGATCAAAACAACAATAATAAAAAACTTTGGGAAAAACAATATAGATTCGTGGTTACAAATGAGGCAAGTACTGCGTATTTTTTACCAAATTGGCTTAACCTATATTGACTAATATAAATTTCAAGTGGAGTTGAGTACAAATTAACCACACTCGGCAGTTGCATCCCAAGGTAGTTAAAAGATTCTGGACTCGGGTCCGTAGGTGCAGGAATGTTTGACATTTCTGTATAATATTCATTATTGTTCTTCTATTCTGATTTCACGAAACTAACTGGGGATTTGAGACATTGTACCAGTGCCTAGCAATACGTCTGTCAGGTAGTATGTATTATAGAACATTAAACAAAAATAAAAATTTGATAAAAATTTGAAATTTCTCAAATATATTTGTTTCTTCCATTCATCATATTATCCTTTATTTATATTTTTTTAGAGACTTAAACCCTAAAATTCGGGGTTCAATTCCACTCACAGGATAGAATGCAGATAATTTATTGCGCAGGCGTTGCACATAAACAAAAGAATTGATACATTCTTTATTTAATTCATTACATTATATACATATATATTTTAGTGTTTCTTTATTTGTTACTATTTTAATTATTATCTTCTTTTTTTAGCTCATTGTCTGGCATTGTGTTTAACTACGAACAAACAAACCAGTGGCGGCGCTAGGATATTTTCTTGGGGGGGGCTGATGGGGCTGAGGTAAACTGTAGAGAGGCTTCCCAAAATTCCATCAATATGAAGTATAGATGGTAAATTATAATAGTGTAAATACCAAGGTACATTTCAGAAAGGTGTGCTATTTTAAACTGTGTTTTCAATGCAGTTTTCTTTGAAAAATTCATACTCTGATTAATAATTCTTTATTAAAAATCCGAAATAACTTGTTTATGAAAATATGCGTATATGTAAAAGAGGAAGCTCACCTACAACTCACCCAAGGTAATACATAATAATAAAGAAAATCAAGATTAGCTTAGATTGAACATTTAATATACCATTAAGAGTAAAGCTACAAATCAAAAGAAATATAACATAAAGACATAGTTTACATAGCAGAAACGAATTATCCCATGTGAAGTTAATACACTTTGAGGAAAAGTAAGGTCAGTATCACGCTAACTATCTTTCATCATGTTGTGTTTATAGTCAATATTACTTCAAAACAATGTGCCTGTTCTGTTGTAACTTGAAATCAACGTGGTTGTCTAATCTTTGTCAAAGCTCAAGATAGAATGCCATTACACAGGGAGCAGCAATACAACGCATGAGTTTCAGTGCATTCAGTACGTTGCTATAGGACGCATGACACATACTTCCGTCTTAATGAAAACGTTGAGTTCTACAGAACTACGTTTCTTTAATGTTAATTGTTAAGCAACAACGATGATTGTGTTTTCCATATTTTATAAATATATGTTGGTAACAATATTGGGGGCTTGGCTTATTTTTGGAGGGCTCACCCCCCCGAAGCCCCCTCTTGGCGCCACCACTGAAACAAACACTTCTTTTGCAATTTTTTCCACATATCTGAACATTTCTTTCTGCACATTTGGTAATGGACTTGTAATTTTTTATCATTTGAACTTAAATTTATTCAATAAATTATCACATTATTTCATGACTCTGAACACGTAGTATATTTTCCAAAATACAGTAGTTTCGAAAACCTGCGCTGAATTTTTCAATACAATCTTTTAAAGCTTAATCAGTAGATTAGTGTATAACTAATGTAATGTTTAATTTTACTATTGTGGTTGTTTTCATAACAATGCGAGCGTTTTAATTAAAAAGCTTTAATTATTATAAGCATCATTTAAAATCACTGCAATATGAACATTAAAAATTAATTTAACATAAAGTGTATTCTCAAATATTTAACTATGTACATTTAATCAATATTATAATTTAACATGGAGTATCTATAAAAATATGGATGTTTAATTCCAGTATAAGTAACTACTGTAAATTTAGAAAAAACAACAACTAACCAAAAATAAACCATTTATTTTTGTCAGTACAGTGGTATGTTTGCGGACTTATAATATCAGAAACCAGGTTTCAATACCCGCGGTGAACAGAGCATATATTACTCATTATATAGTTTTGTGCTTAATAATAGATAGCAAACAAACAAAACTTAATTGTAAAAAATAGTGCTTTATATTCAACTGAATGAAAAAGCTATCAACAACAGAATTTATCCTTTTATAAATTTACAAATTATTAGCAACCATTAAATAACACCAAACATGCTTCCCCTTTCAGCTGTGAGGGCGATATAATGTAACGATCAATCTCACCATTCGTTGGTAAAAGAGTAGCCCAAAAGTTGGCGGTGGGTGGTGACGACTATCTGCCTTCCCTCTAAAACTGCTAAATTAGGGACGGCTAGCGTAGGTAGCCCTCGTGTAGCTTTGCTTGAAATTTAAAAGAAACAAACCATTAAGTAATAATTGCAATCGGTCAATGACATAAGAATAAAATAATTTAGGCAAATCTAATGGAAAACCAAAATTACATATATTTTTTTCGTTTTTCGATAAGGCCTGGCATGGCCGAGCGCGTTAAGGCGTGCACTCGTAATCCGAGGGTCGCGGGTTCGCGCCCGCGTCGCGCTAAACATGCTCGCCCTCCCAGCCGTGGGGGTGTATAATGTGACGGTCAATCCCACTATTCGTTGGTAAAAGAGCAGCCCAATAGTTGGCGGTGGGTGGTGATGACTAGCTGCCTTCCCTCTAGTCTTACACTGCTAAATTAGGGACGGCTAGCACAGATAGCCCTCGAGTAGCTTTGTGCGAAATTCCAAAAAAAAAAAAAAAAAAATCGTTTTTCGATACAGTATCATGATTCACTCTGTCAAAGTTTGTATGTTTTTCTAATATTCATGTAAATATCTTCAAATTAACTAAATCATCTACGACAGTTCAAACGTATAAAATTCTGAAACTGGTTACAGTAGATTTGTTTGTTGTTGAGTCCATAGCTACTCTGGCCTTACTGTACTATGCCCGACGCGAGTCGAAACCAGACTTTTAACATTATAAGCCTTCATACTTTCACATGGTGTACAGATGGAATGGTTATAGTTACTCACTTTGCCCAAATCCGGATGAAACTTTTGAAATGTATTGACAAATATGATTACTTATGTATGTGATTGCGTGATACCCGTTTAAATATCTTAACTGATAATGATAATATCATGTCAGTTACATTCTTAATATTCTAATTTAGATTTTTTTGCTAAAAGGCGCATGATATAATGACTAGAAAATTCGTGAAAATTGAAGCCTGTAGATTCCAGAAATTCTGTGCACTTTATAATAAACAAGAGTACGAAGTGAATACAAGAATCAATGAAACAATGAGTTAATGAGATTCAGTTCAGGATTGGTAAAGAGAGTTATCGCGTCTATTCGGTTACTCTGTGAGTTGGAAAGCGTATTCCTGATCTATGGATTATATATAATTAGTGAATAATTTCTGTTGAACAATTTACAAGATATTCAGACGGATATTAGTATCACAGTTTGTATGGAAACTTTGTATTATAAGCCTTGTATCCAATTTTATAATTTGTTTGTTAGCTGCAGGACACATGACATTAACGTAGGCCTAGAACACCTGAAAGATTTTGGGGTCTTGACTCTAGGTTTTCTGGTACATTATAAAGTAAATTATACGTTCGGCGTTGATGAAGTACCTGAAAGATAGTTTAGGGATAATTGAGAACACAAATAATTGTCTAGCTGAAAACGTGAATTGTGTTTATAGTTGAATATTTGAATCTGTTTAAGCTATCAGGCATATTAAGTTACTTTGTTTATTATTTACGTTAGTTTAGTTAGTGTGGCTATAAATTTGGTCTACAACTTTTCGTAGTATATAAGCTTGTAGAAACGATAAAGAGGAAGAAATTTTCATTTCTTTTATTGTAACAAAAACTGTTTATTGAATTATTTTAAAAGAATCTGCCAATGAAAGAACAACGCTATAACACTTATTTGTGAACTTATACCTACAATCTGTGTCGAAATGAATCTAACCTTTTGAAAAGATTAATGAAAAAAATAAATGAATTTGTCAACAGTTAGGTGGACTGGACTTGGAATTTTTTTACCAAATAACCCAAGTCATCTCACTCAACTATAGAATTGTGTGGTTTTAATTTCGTGCAAAATTATACTAGGGCTATCTGCACTAACCGTCCCTAATTTAGCACTAAGACTAGAAGGAAGGCAGCTAATCTTCTCCACTCGCAGCCATCTCTTGGGATACTTTTTGTGCCAACGAATAGTGGGATTGACCGTCACATTATAACGCCCCCACGGCTGAAAGGGCAAGCATGTTTGGTGTAATGGGGATTTGAACCTGCAACCCTCAAATTATAAGTTGATATATTCTGTAGATCAATTGTTATGAATTAATGATTGCTTACATGATTGCATCATGTAGGGAGGACTTTCTAATTTTCTAGTTTATTTAATTGAGCATTATTAAATCAGGATATCTAGTATGGCGTTAAATGTTCTTGACATTTGTCAGAGTATAAAAATGCCTTGAAAAAGTATTGAGTTCGAGTTCTAGAGTGATAATGAGGTTAGCGATGTATACAGAAGTGTTTTTAAAGTAAAATTATTACAAACTGTATTATAATAACAGAGTATGAATTTTAGCGTGTAAGTCCGCAGACATACCACTGAGCCACTGGGGGGGGGATCTTGACAAAAAAGAAGAGACAGTTGTGTTAAGTTCTGGATACAACTGTGGAAACCAACAGCACAATGATTATTTGCATGCTGTTTTGATTTGTTTTTAATATATTAATTTTAAAACAAGTGGACTTTGCTGCTCTTTGTTTTTGGCCTGGCATGGCCGAGCGCGTTAAGGCGTGCACTCGTAATCCGAGGGTCGCGGGTTCGCGCCCGCGTCGCGCTAAACATGCTCAACCCTCCCAGCCGTGGGGGTGTATAATGTGACGGTCAATCCCACTATTCGTTGGTAAAAGAGTAGCCCAAGAGTTGGCGGTGGGTGGTGATGACTAGCTGCCTTCCCTCTAGTCTTACACTGCAAAATTAGGGACGGCTAGTACAGATAGCCCTCGAGTAGCTTTGTGCGAAATTCCAAAACAAACAAACAAGCTCTTTGTTTTTAGTGGAGATATATCCCCAACAAGTCGCTGACACCTACTCTAAAGAATCTGGTCTTACAAAACTTAATGCTTAATGAAAGAAAAGATTTATATCTGTTTTTTATTGTGCATTATACTGTGTAGCAATCTTTCCCACGAGAAATATCAAGTGATACTAGAAGCTTGCTTTCTGACTACAAGTGACTAGCGTGAAAATAATTTAGTTGTCATTGTTCTAATTTTCAAACTGCATAAAGAACTAGGAACAGCATATACAAACAAATTTAGAAGCCCTTCTTGGTGAATATGAAATACTCACTTTTCAAAACTAATAAAAATAAAAGAAATACATTTGATTTCTATTCTACATCTAAATACTCTGTGAAGGGGCAAAGTTTTAGATAGGTCACACCTATTATTCAATGATATTGGCAATGCCCTTTAAATTTAGAAATTCTTGTCCTTAAACCTCCCTGATTCCAATTGCAGATGAATCTTTCAACCTTTTCAGATTAAAACAATTGATATACAAATGGTTGTGTGTCTTATAATAAAACGATGTGGAATATAAAATCAGTACTTCGTGTAACAGCCAAAACTGCTGTGAACTCGTGGTGGAACGAAATGAATAAGAACTACATTTTCTATTGTTTGGTTCTCCAGCACAAAATATTTATACAGTTAGACAATATTAATGTTTTGCGATTGGAAACTTAGAATTTACATTATGAAGATATCCCTTGTACTTAATGGCTTTGGAAAACAAGGGATTATAGATCACGTATTTAGGGCACAAAACCATCCAAAAAGAGACTTCTAATAAGTTGTGCTCCAACAATGTAAGAAAAATGCAATGTTTTATAGTAGGTAAGAAATCATAAAACACACGATTAGTAACAGAAGCCATCCATGTGCTCTTGGTATACAGCATAATCAAGAAGGATTTCCATGTGATAATGTGTCCAACAAAATTGGTGCTCACTAAGTAAGAATTTGCATCCAGTCATACGCATCATTCAACAACTGCATACCCCAAGCATCTGTGGATTTTTGTACAATAAAACTCTTGAAATGAGTGCTGGGAAGTCCCTGACCTTGTATACTAGACTGTTATGGAAAGCAAATATGGAGGACTGGTGTGCTTTAGGTATGCACGCCTTAGGAAGAAGTCTTTTGCAATGAAAATTATACAGCAGACCAACTATCAAGGTTGCCAAATAGAGCATACTCTCAAAGGTGTTAGATAAATTATCAGGCTTCTTAGAGGTTCATAAAGGTCTGTGCCATTTCTATCTTTTAACAGCTGTGATCATAATAATAATACAGATGATGACACATGTAAACAAAATAAGACAATCATTAACCCAAGAGAAAAGCGAAACATGATAAGACTACTTAATTTTTATGTACAATTTTCAGCTCTAAGCTGAGAGTTTATGTGTTATATTTTCGTGTGATTGGAAGGCACATAGAAACAACTCACGAAACTTAACAATGGCAAAAATATAACAAGTGTCTACAGATGATTTCCCCTTTGAGCTGGGAGCTTCGGCCAAACTTTCCTTCTGGTCACCCTTATAATTGATCTTATAGGCTGTAAAGATGTAGTGAAACTACAACATTTCTTGTATAACGTACTCAACTTCTCGATAATAATATTTTATTGTTTTGGTGCATGAAATTTCAGTTTTATGCCCCCACTGACACAGACATACACACACATATACGAGCATATATGTCTGTTTTATACAGTTCACAATGACTTAAATAATCATTGATTAGAAAACAAAACGATGTTTCCTCATTTTCTAATTTATTTATTATAAAGACAAAATAATACTATCTTATTTATATATAATTACCAGTAGAGGGCTAGCGTGTTTGTAATTTTAAGGGATTTAGGGTTAATGTCAGTGATAAATATTGATTAAACTTATATAGTATAGTGTTATTAGTACGGTTTATTTCGTAATCCGATGAGAGAACATTCTTAAACTGGGGTAAGTACTCTGAGGAATAATGAAGTTATTACGCCACTTTGACAAAATTGGCTATTAAGTAATGAATTAGTTTCCTTCTATTCTTCAACAAAGACATTCTGTGTGACTACACGAGTATATCACTACTTCACTGTTCTTAGACTCAAGTTTAACTTATAAGGAGTTAAGTGTTAATTCATATGTATAATGTAGTAGGATTACCATATTTCCAATCTAAAAATTGGGACATTCGCTTTTCCGTACATAGAGACAATGTAATGGCCCTGCAGCAGTTTAAATTGTATGTTAAATGAGAAAGGGGAAAAGCAGCTCGTCATCACCATCCACTGCCAACTCTTAGGCTACTCTTTTACCAACGAATAGTGGGATTGATCATCACATATAACACCCCCATAGCTGAAAGGGCGAGCAGGATATAAAGTGATGGGGATTTGAACCTGCAGCCCTTGGATACAGTATTGTAGGATATGTATAATAAGTTTGAAGAAAGAAATATTGTTTAAATATGTCACAAGTACTAGCATAACCACTGGGAACAACTACCCCAAAAATTATGGAATATGGTTCAAATGAATTGTGCTGTTTTACATTCATTATCTTTGCTCAATAAAACATAAAATGTATAACCTATTTGTAAAGTGATTCTTTGACTTTGAGTAAAATATAGAGAAGCATTTATAATGGCAAACTGTATGTACCAAACTTACATCAAAATATAGAAGAACTGGAAGAATTTAATCCTTCTACTGTTTTTGATTGAATTAAAAATAAAACTAGAAACTGGGACAGTCCAGGTTTTACTAGGAAGTCCTTAACTCTGACTGTAAGCTAATATTGTAATGGCTGCATTATTTTAATGAGAAGAAACATGACTTTTGCACTATGCTAAATTATAATATGGGAGAAATATGCAAACACTTATAAAGTAAGATCATATGATTCATAGGAAATTTGTATGTAAAAGCAAAGTATGTTAACTAGAGAAATATTCAACAGTAAATCAAACTTAATAAAAGAAAAATTGTAGAATTCTGGAAAATTAAAATCTCCAAATGTGATGTTATAATAGAATGAGTTTTATACATGATGTGAGTTGTCAGTAAAACCTGATCAGAGCAAGTTTCCTCTTGTTACTAAAGATTAATCTAGTGAGCAATGTAACTGATTTACTGTATAGGTCTAACTGAGAGCATGTGATGTCAGTAAATAAATAATTATATTGATGAAAATATATTAACTCATTAGTTTGGTACTTGTTTTCTATTATTGAAACTTTTGGATGTAGTCTGAATAATATCAAAAGTTCCGGTTAGCTTATTATTTTAAGTTAGTCCTAAGTCTGTATATTAAAATAACAAACTTAATAAACAATACATATAATAACTAAAATATATATAACATTTTAACCACTACTGTATCTAGAAGTGAAATTTGATTAAATTTTTGAGAGACATTTTGCATACCAAGCTCTATTCTTGATGAAAGCCCAATACATCCAGTACAAGTCTACAAGTAAGAGCAAGTTCTGAGTTCGTAAAAAGCTTTCATGTTGAATCTCTTTTAATGCACTTATATATGTCTTAACTTAAAAGTTTTGCAAATTACTTTAGAAACTTTACTCCCATAACTTTCTTTCTCTTCAAAATGCAAGAAACACACAAGAACTTGCTAAAAGTGAACAAAATAGCTGTTGTTAAACAAAGAAATTAAATTGGAAGTGAGATGTAGAAGTTCGTTGAAAAAACTTGACAGAAATTCAAAACGGTTGCATCACTTGTTGTTCAGAACAACTCATTTCACAGTAGAGCCCCTCAGTGTGGATTCCTGCACGTGGTGAGGGAACCTCCCAGGGAAGGTTCTGTTCTGTCTGGCTACCTTCTCTGGGATCTAAACATCCACCCACGTGTTTGTCATGCGTGTTTGGCGACCTGTGAATGGGAGGAGAGGAACCTGGTGGTTGAGGGGTCCAACCCTAACACACCACTTTGGCCTTGAATTTCTGTAGACAGATGGCCTTTGGGTGGCTCCTCTTGGGTCAGTCAGCTGGTCCACTTGGGCTAGAGTCAACCAAGTATCAGTGTTGGAAGTTCTCAATGGGTGTTGTGGACATTGTGCCTGATGCTGGTGTTTGGGGATAGTGCTCACGAGACTTTGGTGTTGCTGCATTGTTTTTGCATGATATTGTAGTGCATCTTCTCGTAGGGCTCCATGGTGGGTGGGGTCAGTGAGTACCAAAATTTTTCTTTTTCCCTATGGATCCTCCTTCAAAAAATTTAAATAAAATAGTGAAAAAACAGTCAGAAGGTAAGCGACCATGTCTTGAAGACTCTGAGCAGCAATCTTCAACATCTGTAACACAGGTACCTCATTTTTTTATATTACATTTAGAAAAACCTTTAGGCCAATTGTCTTCCTTTTTTATTCAGAAGGGACTTGCTGGCTCTCCAAAGTCAATAAAGAAGCTTCAATCTGGAGACATTGGTTGAAACATCCACATCTCAACACAGTAAACTCCACTTGAATTCAAAGGCAATAGGGGATGTACCTATTGAGGTTACCCCTCATGCTACCTTGAATTCATCACGAGGAGCTATTGTTGAGAAGGATTTGAAGAACGTTCCCGAGTCAGAGATTTTTGCTGGTATCTCCACGCAAGGAGTTTCTGCAGTGAGGTGCATCTCCACTCGCAAAGATGGAGTTACACTGCCAACAAATACCGTTGTTTTGATATTTTCTCCAGCCACTTCACCTACCCATCATTCAAAATGGACAGCTTGCTACAATGGAACTGTCGAGGTTTACATTCTATTCTGGATGAAATCAAAACACTGATTGCTCCCTACCATCCTGTTTGTCTTTCCTTACAAGAAACATTTCTCAAATCTGCTGATACAGTCACCATTTGGCAGTTTTCTCTGCACAGAAATGATAGTTTGTGTGATGGACGAGTGGCATAATTGGTTGATCAACATGTATCCACCCTGTCTTTGTCACTCAACACTCCATTGGAGGCCGTAGCCATCTGTGTTTCCTTGGGTCATACCATCACTCTTTGTTCTCTCTACCTGTCACCTGGAGAGACAAATGATCAATCAGACCTTGATGCTCTTGTTGAACAGTTGCAATCTCCATTTCTAATCCTGGGGAACTTTAATGGACATTGTCCCCTCTGGGGAAGTGCTGTTATTGATGGGAGGGGTCGCTCTGTGGAGCGTATGCTTTCTGATCACAATCTTTCTTTTTTCAATTCTGGTTCTTCCATTTATTTTCATGCACCTAGTCAGTCCTTTACTGCTATTGATCTCTTGGTTTACTCTCCTTTGTTATTCTCCCATTTGTCATGGAGGGTTGAGAGTAAATCAACTAGGCAGTAATCATTTTCCTATCCTTTTGAGAGAGACTGGCCATGGTCGATGCCATGCCACCCGACCCGCGTGCCCCGGTGGAAGCTGGATCAGGCAGACTGGTCCACTTTCACTGTTCTTACAGAACTCGATCCTGCCATTGTAAATCAGCCATCATTAGACAACTGTGTGGCAGCAGTAACTGGCTGTATTATTCAAGCAGCTATTCAGTGTATTCCTAAAACCTTGACACATTTTCCACAATATTCTTGTCCATGGTGGAATCCTGCTTGCCACATAGCATGATAGGTTAAAAAAATGGGCTTGGGATACTTTTCGTAGGTATCCCACACTTTTGAACTGCATAGCTTTACAATGGGCTCATGCACATGCTTGGTGGGTAAGATGTCAAAGCCAGAAGGAATCGTGGATTAAGTTCACAACTAGCATATCAGGAGGTGACTGATGTCCGGAGCATCGCTGATACTTTGGTTAAAGCTTTTGCCGGGTATCTAGCACTTCTGCTTGTTCCTCCACCTTCTAAGCCATCAAGACTCGGGCAGAGCATTCACCTTTTTTGTTTCAAACTGATTGTTTCTTTTACTATAATTGTCCCTTTACACTGGTAGAACTGAAAATGACCCTTCATCAGTTTGCCAGTACATCTGTTGGACCTGATGATGTACACTATGACATGCTGCACCATCTATCTCCTGCTTCACTTGATGTCTTTCTGATTGTTTTTAACTGGATCTGGCAGGAGAATGTTTTTCCTGATGCCTGGTGCCAGGCTTTTATTTTACCCTTCTCTAAGTTAGGGAAAGAACCCAAGATTCCTTCAAAGTACTGTCCAATTGCTTTGATAGTAAATGTTTGTCTTGTTTAGTTCCTCAAATCAAACAATCTCCTCTCGCCCACCCAATGTGGGTTTCGACGAAAGCACTCCACAACAGACCTCGTAATTTGACTTGAAACATCAATCAGAGAAACCTTTTTCAAACGCCAACATCTTGCATCAATATTTTTTGACATTGTAAAGGATTATGACACAATATGGAGGTATGGCATTTTGCGGGACCTCCATATATATATGGGTTACGTTGCCATTTACCCATGTTTATTAAAATTTTTTTAATGGTCAGGAGATTCCGAGTTTGTGTGGGTTCGACACTTTCCTGTTCTTTTATACAGGAACTTGGAGTCCCTCAGGGCTGTGTTTTGAGTGTCACACTTTTCAGTGTAAAGATAAATATCATCACTGAACAACTCCCTCTCACTATTGTGAATGAGCTGTATGTTGATGACTTTCACATCTCATGTCAGTCGTCAAACATGAGATATATTGAGCAGCAACTTTTTCTCTCTAAAACCGTATGCATGCACTTTTGCTGCCAAAGGGATATTCACCTTGATCCTGAACTTCATGTCGGTGAAGTTTCTTTGCCAGTTTCCTGAGACCAAGTTGTTGGGGCTTATCTTTGACCGTAAGCTGACCTTTATACCACACTTAAAGCAGCTTTGGGTCAAATGCACAAGAGCACTGAACATTCTCCTTGTCTTCTCCACAACTTTGGAAGCAGATTGATGTTCTATGTTAAAGGTATATTGTGCTCTTATTCGATCAAAACTCGGCTATGGATCAATGTTCTATGGCTCTATCAGACCCTTGGCCTTAAAGTTGCTGGACCCCATTCATCACCAAGGACTTTGACTCTGCACTGGGTTTTTCCACACATCTCCAGTTCAAAACTTATGCATTGAATCTCATGAACCTTCTCTGCACATTTGCCGTTTGCAACTATCTTTACTATATTCTTTGAAATTCGTTTCTTAACAAAGCATCCCACCTGGGGATGTGTTTTCCTTCCTCGGTGGGCCTTTTTTAGAACAGACAATCTGCCATTGCTCCATTTGGCCTTCATTGCAGGTGCAATTGGATGAATTGGTTCTGTACTTGGATAACATTGCTGATTCCATAGGTCAGCCCATCCCACCATGGCTTGTTACAGCCCCCAAATGTGACCTTTTTTTCTGTCATCTGAAAAAGGCATATACTCCAGATTGGAAGTACCGTCTTTTATTCAATGAACATTTTTTAAACAATCATCCCATTCCCATTCATACAGATGGTTCCAAATCATGTAATTCAGTGGGCTCTACTATGGTTTGCTGGGGTTCGGTGGTTGTGCGCAGAATCCCATCTACAGCTTCTGTGTTCACTGCTGAACTGTATGCCATATCTCTTGCCCTGGATCATATTGCAGCTGAGCAATACTCCATCTGTACTATTTATACTGACTCGCTTAGTTCTATACTGGCCATGGAATTGCTACACATTGGCTCACACCCTGTTCTCGCTGATATTCAAACCCAACTGGCCCATTTCTCATTAACTGCTTCTTCTATCCAGTTTTTCTGGATACCAGGCTATGTTGGTATTCGCGGTAATGAACTTGCAGACATGGCAGCTAAATCTATCTGCTCTGGCACTATCGCCACTGTGCCTATTCCGTACATGGACTATGGTCTTATGTTCAAGACTTGGCTCTGTGCCAGCTGGCAGTGCACTTGGAGTGAGCAACATGACAAAAAGCTTTTTCAAATAAAACTCTATATTGGGCTTTGGTCATCTAGCTTTCATAAGGTTCGGAAGGAGGAAGTTGTTCTTACTTAACTACGCAATGGTCTCAGTTTTTTTATTCATCATTTTCTTTTATCTGGAACTGATGCACCAATGTGTAGTTTGTGTAATACTCAGATCACTGTAAGCCACATTTTACTTTCTTGCCATCATTATGATTCTCAACGACTGCACTATTTTAAACATTACAATTTGACATTGTAAAATGGCCAGAACATTAAATAACTTGACACCAGGCCAACTTCAGGTGACTAACACTACTGTTTGAACTTTCCATTAGTCGTCCTGGTGAGTTGTTATTACACTTTTGCTACATATCATTTGGCAGTTTTATTACTTTACCTTATAGTACTGGCTATAATGACACATAATCCGGAACTAGGACTGGAAAGACCAACTTCAGGTGACAGATGGTGGTTTTTATACTCATCTGTTAGTCTTCCTGGCGGGTTATGATCATTACCATTTTGCTGCAGAAAATCCTTTACAACTTTGTGGACTGGATGTCAATATTGGTTTAATGCAAATATCTGTTTTTAATTCCTGTTTTTTTTATACCTTTGTTTCCTTGTGACTTTTACTTCATTTACTCTCCTTTTACCTTTTTACTGGATATTTGGCTACTCATTTTTACGATTTTGCAATATGTCTTTTAAAACTTCTATTATTTTACATTTTGTTCATGGCTGCTATGACATATAACCTGGAACCAGGACTGGAAAGGCCAACTTCAGGTGACTGATGGTGGTTCTTGAATTTACATGTTTGTCTTTCTGGCAGGTTATGATCATTACCATTTTGCTGGAGAAAGTCCTTTACAACTTCTTTTACTCTGCTCACTCTCACTTAACATTGTTGACTAGGTGTCAACATTGGTTTTATGCAATTTTTCTGTTTTTCAATGACGTTTTGTTTTACCTTCATTTTCTTTTATATATTTTACTACATTTAATTTTTTTTACCTTTTTACTGGACGTTTGGCACAGATAGCCTAGCTGCTTTGTGCCATAAAACACTAATTCAATTAATCACAGTAGAGATGTGGTTAAGATTTTGTCTGTCTGAATTTGATAAATTTATTGTATTAAATTGAATAATCTTAAATTTTTCTCTTATGGAAAACTATATTCTACACAAGAAGTAAGAAATGTTCCAAAAATATTTTAACTATGAAAATGTTTTCTCATTCAAACTTAAGTGCTTATTCTAACTGTAGTAGAAACCAGAAATTAAATAGTATGAATCAGAAAAGAGAAGGGTACTTAAAATAATAACAATATCTTTATTCTCTCTATTATAGCTTGGTATTTTATTATTGAGAAACAAACCAAAGTGCCGAAAATTTTATTTACGATCGTTGACTTATAGAATTTTGTTGCTGCATAAGTTTTGTTCAATCTTCTATTTTTACAGTAGCTGCAGCAGTAATGATACAGGGACTATTCTGTAAAATGTTTTTATTTTTTAATATGAGTGAAGTGTTTAATATGGATTTGGTTTGCTTTTGGACTACTAAGCTAGTATACCAAGTTTGGATTGGTGAACTTGTTTAGGAGGAAATATGTCCACAGATGAAGTTTTCCTTGAAATTTGATAATACACCAACATGGTGTGAAATGTATAGAACATATATGAAGAATGCCACTACCTAATTTTATACTCAGCTCTGCTTTGCTTGACGTAACTGGATGAAACTAACATTAAAGAGAAAAATAGGATGTAACTTTATTTTCAAGAGTGTAAAAAATAGTTTGACTGATTGCTCTTCACTAAAAAGTGTGGCACGAATATAGGCAAAACTTATTAAGATTACAGTTTGTTTTGCTTGTTCTTTTTATTAATAAACCAACCTTTAAATTTAATGTGAGATAATTTAACATAAAAAATGTCTGATAAATGATGAGTCTGTGGCTATAAATACTTTATAATTTGCATTTTAAAGTTTACTAATTATAATTATTTCATTTCTGTAAAAGTTCTGTGTGAGTGTAGCACAATATTTCTGTAAATACTGTAGCATTTAAAACAAGCGTAATTTTTATTATCCAGACATATAGTAGTGTGCTTTGCAGGCAAAACAATCTACTGGACACACTGTGTTTTATTAACAGGAATAATTATTTAGTGATTTTTTTTCATTTTTCTACATCTTAGAATGTGATAATTCAAACTATCACATATTTTCAGTAAATATGCTTTATTAGGCTTTTACTTAACATATTAACAACCAAGACAATTGTGTAAGAAATATAGGAGATGTAAAATCTCCAACTTTGATTGTATTTTTACCAAAATTAAGGAAACTTTATTTGATACAAACTTTATTGATTTCTTTGAAATTTGGTGTACTGATAGACCTTTATAGCCTACAATAAGAGTTAAATATAAGTCACATGTGCAAAATTATTTAATAACATCTCAAATTTTACCAAAATCATTCCACGTACCTGCCCAAAAAGTTGACTAATCAGTATAAAATTCATACTTTGACTTCATTTTAAAGTAAACCATTTTTAATTTATGTCTTTTGGATTATAGGCTGCTGACTTAGCAGCAAAATTTTAGAGTGAAAGGAAGTGCAGATACATAAGTGTTGGTTAGGCCAAGCAGATTAGATTAGCAGTTTATAACTCAAGTTTTCAAAAGAATAATATGAGTGGATGGTTATTATTCATTGCCAACTTTGTGATGTTAGGTCAAGTAGTTAGCATAAATATGCTTGATTCAGCTCTGTTGTATGCACATGGAGATGACAAACTCTTAATTTAGACTTAATGGTGTGGCTATAAAAGAAATTATGACACTGTATTAGAGAAGGAACTACCAACATATATTTGAAAAGAGTCTGGTTAGATCTGTAAAGTGTAGGTCTGTTAAATAATTGGGTTGTGATTCTAAAGCTAGTGTTGATTACTATTGAGTGTCACTTTATTATTTGTTGTGCATTGACAAAAATTATATCTAATCAAAAACATCTTAGGTGTAAACAAAGGTGCAGCTGAAAAAGGTTTTAAAGGATGACTTAAAGGAATAAAATCAAAATTGACTGCCAAACTGACAGCAACACTTATAAGAATTAAATAAAAAAAATTGACTAAATAATAAATATTTACTTTAAAATTGTTATCTATGATACAAGTGTAGCTACTAGTTTGGCTGCTGGTTTTGATTTTATTCCTTCAAGTCAGACTTTAAAACATTTTCAGTAGCACCTTTGTTTACACTTGAGGAGTTCTTGATTATATTTTTATCAGTGTTGCTGTAGATTATGTATTCACCTCTTTATTCTTGTTAGAAGAAATGTTTAAACTTTATTGTTTAACAATTAAACTCTGCTTGAAAATGTATATACTATGATAGTCCTTCAGAACGTCTAAAATATGAATAACAAAAAACTGTTTTTTCAAGGCTACTCTTGTATATCTACTTTTGAGAATAGTAAAAATTTAAATTTACCATTCTATTTTATCCTTCCTCCCCCCAGCATTAAATTGATATGAACTTTGTTGGAATTAATCCCTTGATAACAATTAGAAAGATACAAATAAAACACCAGCACTAGACTAGGTTTTCTTCAGGTTTTTAAGGATTCATTGTATGAGCATTTTTTACATCAATATCTAATTGATTCAGGTGAATTCCATTATTATTATGCATGGGATACTCAGTCAGGAGTATTGCTGGTATATTTTCTTGTAAAAGTAAAAGAAAACATTTGAAAGTTCAATCATTTTACAGTCTTCACCAAGAAGCTTGATATCAGCATCCTTCAAAGACTCAATCTCCATTTAACATCTTGTTTACCTTTCACATACTTAAAAATACTTGGTTTTAGTATAAACTTTCTTGGATAGCTGTTTCTCAGAAGTATTTTTGGATTTTATAATTCTTTTATTAGCCTAGAAGCATTATAATTTCTAACAATTCTGTAAGTAGTAGTATAGTTTTCAACCTTAATAGTTTAGTACAGTTGCTGTGGATACAGCCTACAAACTTACTTAAGTATTTAATACTAATGATGTACTTTTTTTGTTTGGGGTTGTTAATTATAAATGAAAACCATTCTGCTGTCATGAGAAGACTTTACAAAATTTTATGTTACAGTTTTTCAAAGTCTGTTTTTTTATACATTTTATTTCATTGAATTATAGGCTGATATTTAATTCTGATTAATATAACACTTTTTTACCATAAGCTAATAATAATAAATTATATTCCATTAAACTGCGAGATTTTAGCATGTGGTATGGCTTTGATTGTTCCTTACATATAAGATTACTGTGTTTGTATTATTTTTTAGCAATTTCTTCAGCAGTGTTATAGCATTTAAGTAGTTTTTAACATAAATGTGGCATTCACTGCATTGTTGGCAAAAACCTTTATTTTCAAACTTTTATAAAAAAAAATGGTTTGTTTGAAAAAGTTAATAGATTTTTTATTTTACTTTTCAGTAGCCTGGAAAATGGATGATGTTGAAAAATTTGAAATCACCGATTGGGACATTGAAAATGAGTTTAATCCAAATCGGGTTAAACATCAACAATCAAAACAACAGCAAATATATGGTAATAGTTTTTGATACTTTGTAAGTAATATATGAAATAAATTAAACTGTGCAACTTTTATGTGTGTAATAGATTTGTTGATCTTTTCATTGAATTACAATAAAAAAAACTTTATATGATGAGAACAGAGTTATAATGGCAAATTTATTGAAAAATAATGGGTATTTCAGATTCTCATTAAGAGACTGAATTATATTTGTTAGCATGTATCACGTGATGATATATTAGTTAAAGCTTGTTAACTAAGTGTCTGAATTACTGCAATCTACACTGTTGAAAAGAGCAAATATGTGAAATATATATATGTGTTTATAGGCTTGAGGATCATATGAAATTGAAATCAGTTGAGAACTAATAATACTAAATTTATCTATTTTTTTGTTAGTGCTTTTTGTTTGTTATGTAAATAATTATGCCTTTAACAAGCATAATACGTTAAATATAATAATAGTAAAAAATTCAATCTATATCATTTTGAATATAAAACATTTATTGACAAAAAAATGTGAAAAAAATGCTGTGTTTAATTTTTTACACCATTCCACCACCTGGTTTGCTTTATCTGTGAAAAATTACCTAATTTCTTAATTTGACAATACAACTTGCACTGGTTTTGGATGGTTTGTCCAAGAGTAATAATTTTGATGCTTGAAAGTTGATACAGCATTTGTTAACTCTGATTTTACTTTTGAGTTTATTTCATAATTACCATTTCTACTGATGTTAATTAATTTTCTGTATTGTGATTTTAAAATTATAAGTACCAAGTATTAGCTGAACTAAGTGTAATTTCTTTGCATTTATGTACATATTAATCAAAATCTTAATTGAATTTTAAATATTCTTCTCAATGACATTATTTTAGAGGTTATAATGTAAAGGAAGAGGAAATTCTATCTTGGAAACAAGTGTAGACTTGAATTTGAAAACTTTGTATAAGTTATGGGAAATTTTCAAGTTAATATTACTAAATGTTCTCCAGAACTAAAATTTATATAATCCTTCCTGTAGTCTCTCTAAGCCTCTAAGTGCTTTTGATATGTAACTTGTACTTTTTTTCAGCATAGCATAGCAAAATAAAGTAAAAGTTTTTTTTTGTGTATGTGTGTAGCTAAAAAAAAATTAGGCCAATTATTTTGCTTGGAATAGTGTTGTAGTGATTAGTTGATCAGACCTGTTCTGAAACAACCTTTTATGACAGAAATAAGTATGTAGAGCAATTTGGCAAGCCTAGGGATAACACACTTTTACATAAAGTGTTCTTCGGGGGCAAATTCAGTGGTCCATCATTTTCTGTATTCTGGCACTTGTCAGGTTCTAATGGTGTTGGACTATGAAGAGTTTTTAACTATATTTACTTTTCTTCAGCAACTTGTTTACTGAGTTATTGCATTAAAAGAAATTATCACAAATTATTTAAAAAACAGTAATGGTATTCACTCATAGAAGGTATAGCACTAAAAGCAAATTTTATTGAAAGCACTTGTACATTGTACTTAAGTTTAAGTCTCAATACTTGAAGATAATTTATGGAAGCAAATAAAATATATTTAAGTACATGATACCAAAACCTAAATCTCAAAGTTATATTAACTTTTAAAACTATTCTTCTTCAGTCTTCACTCTGGAGTCTTACAGATATCATGACTGTCTTTTACTTTAAAAAAACAAAAACCTTTAATATAGAGTGCAGAGGTACAAGACTTCTGTAGTGAGATGCCTTTTTACCACTTCTGTACAGCCATGAATGTACATGGAATAAGTAAGTAACTAATTGTTTTTCAATAAGTTGTTGTTGTTTTGAATTAAGCACAAAGCTACACAATGGGCTGTCTGTGCTCTGCCCACCACGGGTATCGAAACCCGGATTTTAGCGTGTAAGTCTGCAGACATACCGCTGAGCCACTGGGGGGCTTTTCAATAAGTAAACTTATTAAGTGTCATTACTGTTTGGAAATCTTAAAGAAAATCATGCTAATGATAAGAATGGAAAAAATTCACATCTTATTTATGCCAGCTATTGTATACAACATATACTTTACATTCTATACAAAGTTTGCGTATGTATTTTTTGCCAAATAAAGCAAACTTATATTTATTTTTATTTACTTTAGCTCTTAAACTGAGAAAATAATGCACATAAGTTTCCAAGAACCAGCTTAAAATACACGAGCTGTGAAACTAATAGTAATTCAGTGCAAAAAGTAACCACATAATTTGTTAAAGCTTTAATCAGCTTGCTCAAATAATTGAACTGAATTTGTTAAGCTAGAATAAAAGAAGCAGATACACTTCTGAGTACCATATCAGAAAAGACAGGATAATTCTCAACTAAAGGTTACTATCCTTTTCTTTTTTTTCTATTAAAAAGCCAGTTCCAAAATGATACCTCTTTACACAGAATAGCTTAATCTCTTGCATGTCACTAGCCCTGAACTAATGCTCACCTAAAAATTCATGTACTTAATGCAATGATATCATCAAGTATCAATAGGCCTCCACCAATAGGGGAACAGCACAACTTCCTTCTACAGTAGCTCCACTTAAACATTTTTGCTCAAAATAGTCAATCTTTTCTTCAACATTGTCTAGAATGGAGTTTTTTTTATGTTATTAATAAATTAGTTGCATAAAATTTACAATGGTTTACAAAATTGAAATTTTAAATTTTGCTTTTTTTTCCTGCTTACCCATTATATGATGGTAATTTCTATTTCATATTGTGTCAGGGACAATGTTTCTAACCTGGGATATATGTCTGTTGTGGCTCATGAGGGGCTCATTGTCTGTGGAGAATTTGACAGCCACTGTTCAACATGTTGTGGGTTTGTTCATGCATACTGGTCTTTTCCTCCCTTCTGTTCAGCAAATGTTCTTTTTCCCCAGTATGACTGTGGTCAGGACAAGGGTGATTTTGACTGGCTGTGTTCTCTAACAGGGTTTGTTCTAGTCACAGCTTTATCTATGGAGTATGCCTGGCATGGCCAGGTGGTTAAAACACTCAACTTATAATCTGAAGGTTGTGGATGGCCTTTTCAGCCATGGGAGCATTAAGTAGTGATGGTCAATCCCACTATTCATTTGTAAAAGAGTAGCCCAAGAGTTGGTGGTGGGTGGTGATGACTAGCTGCCTTCTTACACTACTAAATTAGGGACGGGTAGTGTAGATAGCCTTTATGTAGCTAAATTCAAAAACAATTTTTGAGTAAAAATACTTGTTCTTTTCATGTTTTCTTTGACATGATTTTGCAAATATTTTCTTTTCTATAATTTTATCCTTTGTTTTTTGATTCTTCCCATATCTTACTACATGAAACCCATACTTTTGGACATATTTTTATTTTTGTCACTTAACATTAGTGTTCATGCAGACCTGTTTCCCAAATGCCTACACACCTCTGACTAACATGCCCTTTCCTACTTCTCTAATGACTTTTTTTATCATAATTTACTCCTATTCTTCATTTCATTTTCTCATTTGTCAGTCTTGTAATTTCTTTTATTTCAACTTTTATTTCCATTTTGGTACTCAATTTTAACCTTTGTCTTTTTCCTACCACCCTCTCCCAGTTAATGTATGCTTCCATTATGCTTTTTTCTGCAGTTTTTGTTAAAATCAATTTCTAGACTTTGAAGTCTATGGAGATATTTCTGACTTATTGAAAACTCAGACTGAGGTGGCTTTTTATCAGTTCTCATTGTTTACTGTAATTTCTTGTCTTTATCAATCACACCATTCTGTTTCTATTTCTTTTACTTCCCATCCTTCCACTTTCCAATGTCAGGGCTGTTGCTTGTCTCATTAGTGACTGCTGTGTTGGGTCTATCTCTTTTTGACAGCTTTTTGTCTCCACTTTTCTTTACTTCCTTCCCATGTTTCTTTATCTGCTTCCCTTTATCTTTGGTGTCTTGATGATGTGGTTTCAGATCTTTTGACTAAAAATGACATCAGTTATTACTGGTTATTACTCTCATCTTTTTGTTTTTCCAAGCAAACTGGCATTTCATTATCAGCCTGTTGTCTTGTAATCAGTTTCTTTTCATCTCTTTGTTCCATATGGATGGTTTATTTTCTCTCCAGAGGTTCCTTTCACCTGGACTGTGAACGACTGAGGTTAATGTTTTAGACACAACATTCTAGTCACCCCATTCTCTTGATGTTTTCTTTGTTTTGTCCATTGGTATCAAGTATTCCAGCTCTGGGCTCTTCCTTTTGACATTGCTTTTATTCTGTATATCTTTATTCAAGTTATAGGGGATTCACCTACCATGTCCATAGATTGAAGATGAGGTTCTATTATTACATGGGTGATAAACTTCTCTTCCCCCTTTCTCAAGTGGACTTCTTTAATACCTACATTCTTATGCAGAATCCTGCTTGACTGTGCCAACTTAAGCCTTCTATATATTTTCTTACACTTGCTCTGTATTTGGTACATTTGAACATGTTATTCAACTTCTATTGCAATTGGACTTCACTATTTTACTTATGAAAAATGGAATGTCTCATGACCAAGGTTTGAGCTTTTTTATTACATCCTGTATATGAGGTTCTTTTCTTTTTTAGAACTCTTGTTTCCCTTCAACCATTCATTTATTTAGGTCACACAGACATGTTTTTTTTTCACATCAAATTGTAGGACCAGTGGAACTTTTGATAGGTTCCATTGTCCTTAAGTGTACACTTCCCTTCTTCAGGATTTATATTGGTGGCTTCTCTGTGTTAAGATAATGGGTGCATTCCCTTGCTCTGATAACATATCTATTTTTTCACAGGTTTCTTTCTATTGAGCTGAAACTACATGACTTGGATGATTTGTCTCTGGATAAGCATTTACTGCACATCAACATCCTTGAGCTTTTTACTATCCTCCATCATACATTTTCTCATTTCCTTCTGATTCTCATGATTCAGTTAGCTATGGTCCACTGTGACATTTCCAGTCATTTCTTGTATCAACTCTCAGGGAGTTACCCATTCAAGACTTAGTGTTTCTTTGCATTGGATCTGCTATTTTAGGCTTGTCACATAGTCTGAACTTGGTGGTATATTTCCTCTTTTGACCAGGCAAGTGTTTTCTACACCTAAAGGATTTTCACTGGATTTACTAGGTTGAGCATGCATCTTTTTTCAATGTTTTCACCATTCTCAACACTAAACTCCTCTTCATTGGATCTCTATGTGGAAGCTCATGCTCTTGGCCAAGACCTTTCTATTTGCCTTTCTTTTTGATTCTTTTCTCTGTTTTGTCCTTCTTTTGATACATGTCACTATTTTTTCATATCCTGTTGTTGCCATTTCTTTGGCTGGTACAATCCTAATTTCCTCTGCTTTGTTGATTGGTACTTGGGCCACCTTTTCCTCTGCCCCATTCCAACATTCTTGCTTTAACGACATTTCTCTTCTACCAAGGTTTATTGTCTTTTCATCTTCACATGTGATGTTTGATTAGTCCATTGCCTGCAGGACTAGATTGTCTGATTGTATAGTTTGTTTTTTCCCTCTCCCTTTCCTGTCATCTTTGAAACAGTCTTTGTGTATCAATTGAAATGGCAAGTTTTTAAGTGTTTGTTCATCAGCCTCTCCTTTTATTTGGGCTATCATTGTGTGTCCCTTTATTTATTTTATTTTTGTCTATTTCACATGGTTTTTTGACAATAGATTGTCAGTTTCCACTGTTGTTAATTCTTGTGAAACTTTGTCAACTATATTTCATTTTTCACATTATTAGGTACAGGCACCTGATGATGTGTTTACTGGCAAAACCATGATCGTGAAAAAATGAGATTTGTGAAACACAGTTTTTTCTTCAATTTTGTTATCTCGTAACAACCATGTTATATGGCTCTATTAATGCTCAGTGGTAAACTTGAGGGTTTATATGCTAGTAACCAGTTTTAATACCTTTAGTGGGCAAAGTGTAGATATGTATGGCTTTGTACTTAAATGCAAACAAACAAAGCACATGAAACATGCTCTTCAATTGTAAATAGACATTCTTTTGATCATGTCTGTGCTGATTCTGTTTTTGCTTTTATTAAGATTTCTGCTATTGATTTTACCTCATAACACATTTTTATTTTTCTGTTTTTAAAGGAATTTGGGCTGATGAAGACAGTGATGAGAATGAACGACCCAGCTTTAGGTCCAAAGCAAAACGTGATATGACTGCTCCAATCAACTTCATAAGTGGTGGTGTCAAACAAGCAGGCCAGCCAGATGAAAAACAAGAAGATAGTGATGAAAATTCAAAGGTTTCTTGATGCAAATTTCATAAATTAAATTATGTTGAAAGGTTTATTTTGAATTGTTTATGCAACAGTGTTCATGTTGATACATTGTATTGTATACTGAGGATTTACAGATATGAAGATGTATATATTCATATTGATACATTGTATTATATACTGAGGATTTACAGATATGAAGATGTTTCTTTTTTTTGTTACTTAAAACAATTTTGTTCTCCAGTAGTGATCTGTATTCTCACAACTTACATATTTGACAAACAGTGATATTAAACTACATTGATACTGGCTTACAACTACAAATATATCGGAGTCAAGAGATCAACAGAGGTCGTCCTTAATTATCTGAATAAAAAATATATATACAGATTTAGTAAGCTTGCAGCCTGAGTAAAATATTGGATCAGTTCTAATACTCCCAAGGTTTGCTGATGTTGGAATTAGATTTTGACATTTTGCATTTGTGTTCTGCATGCTCATATGTTCTTAATCAATATCTGCTAGAGTTGTGCATAAAGCTTCAGAACTTGTCTTTGAATATATAACACATATGTCAGACTTCAAAAAGGACACATTTTCATTGTAATAAAGAACAAGTATGTTTTGATTAAGTTAAAGAGCTTCTACATTTACTTCCCTGGGAGTGGATCCCTGTACATGGTGAGGGGACCTCCCAGGGATAGGTTCTGTTCATTTAGTTTACCTCCTCAGGGATCTAAACATCCACCCACGTGTTTGCAGTGCATGACTACCCGTGAAGGGTAGGAAAGGATTCTGGTGATTGAAGGGTCCAATCCGAACACAC
Source organism: Carcinoscorpius rotundicauda (assembly GCA_011833715.1). Taxonomy (NCBI): domain Eukaryota; kingdom Metazoa; phylum Arthropoda; class Merostomata; order Xiphosura; family Limulidae; genus Carcinoscorpius; species Carcinoscorpius rotundicauda. The sequence goes on from CM022395.1 coordinate 60,657,674, forward strand.
CACTTTAGCCTTGAATTCCTACAGATATGCAGCCTTGGGGTGGTCTCTATTGGGTCAAAAGGGTTGGTCCACTTGGGTTAGGGTCAACCAAGTACCAGTGTTGGATGTTCTCAACATGTGTTGTGGACATTGTATCTGATGCTGGTGTTTGGGTATGGCATTCCTGCAGTGTCCTTGTTTAATATTGTAGTGCGTCTCCTTGTAGGGCTCCATATTAGGTGGGGTTATTGGGCACTGAAATTTCCCTTTTTTGTTATGGATCTTCCAAATAAAAACTTAAATAAAATAGTGAAAAAACAGTTCACAGATAAACAAACACATCTTGAAGATTCTGAACAGCAATCTTCAATGTCTGTACCACTTGTTGTACCTCATTTTCTTATACTACATTCTCTTTCAGAATAATGTTTGGGACAAATGTCCCCCATTTTTATTCAGAAGGGACTAGAGGGAATTGCTGGCTCTCCAAAGTTAGTAAAGAAGCTTCAATCTGGAGACATATTGGTTGAAACATCCACATCCCAACACAGTAAACTCCTCTTGCATTCAAAGGCAATTGGGGATATACCTGTTGAGGTTACACATCATGCTACTTTGAATTCATTACGAGGAGTTATTGTTGAGAGGGATTTGAAGAACATTCCTGAGTCAGAGATTCTTGCTGGTATCGCCACTCAAGGAGTTTTTGCAGTGAGGCGCATCTCCACTTGCAAAGATGGAGTTACACTGCCAACAAATACCCTAATTTTGACATTTATTTCATCACATGCACCTGCTATCATCAAGGTAGGTTATTTAATTTACATGGTACGGCCATACATTCCAAACTCTCTGATGTTTACAATGTCAGTCACTTAAAGATGTCACAATGTGGTTCCCTGACGTGAGCTCATTGTGGTAGCAATGACCATGATGGCTATGAGTGTGAAACAGACCCTCATTGCATCAGTTGCAATGGCTCTCACCTGTCGTAGTTTTGTTCTTGCCCGAAATGGTTGGAGAAAAAAAAGAGGTGTAGCATTTGAAAACGATTTATAGCATTACTTATCCTTGGATGTATGCTGCTTCACTTTGTTCCACAACTAAAATGGGAGTGCAAACAGATCTCTCTGTGCCTCCAAAAGAATTGTTCTCAAAACATATGAAAAGTCTTTTGACCTCCATGGTTAAAAATGTTGATGAATCAACTTCAACATCCATCTCTGTCCCTTACATACATTTTAACAAATCCCAAGATCCACATTCTTTCATTTTGGGTGCAGGAATTTCCTGGGATACATCTTCTTCTCTCATCCCAAAATGCAAAACCATCATTTGTTAACGTCTTCAGTTACTGGAATCTCCTTCCAACAGCAAAGACTTGCCCAGTCGACTCAGGGCAGGATCCATGGAGGTTGATAGATTTCCCTTGAATAAGGACAGTAAGCAAAAAAGACGTGGTCGTATACAGAAGGGTACTCCATTCAATTCACCTACATGTAAATAAAAATAGCCTTCTTGATACAGTGGAACTGTCGAGGTTTTCATTCTAATCTGAATGACATCAAAATGCTAATTTTGAAACCTACTGATACAATCACCTTTTGGTAGTTTTCTTTGTACAGACGTGACAGACTGTGTGATGGATGAGTGCATGGAGGGGTGGCACTGTTGGATGAAAGTTTTAGCTGAGTATCAAGCACTTCTGCTTTTTCCTCCACCTTCTTAGCTATGAAGACTGATTCAACTGGAAATGTCAATCAGAGAAGGCTTATGATACAACTTGCAGGTGTGGCATTTTGCGAGACCTATATATATATGGGTTATGTGGCCATTTGCCCAATTTTAATGGACAGGAGATTCCAAGTTCATGTGGATTCAATACTTTCCTGTTCTTTTGTATGGGAACTTGGAATCCTTCAAGGTTGTGTTTTGAGTGTCACACTTTTGAGTATAAAAATTAATGCCATCATTGAACAACTCCCTCTCACTGTTGCAAAAGGGCTCTATGTCGATGACTTTCACATCTCATGAGGTATAGTGAGCAGCAACTACAGACTGCTCTCAATCATTTACTGAAGTGGACCACAGCAAATGGCTTTAACTTCTCTCTTTCTAAAATTGTTTGCATGCAACTTTGCTGCCAACGGGAGTATTCACCCTGATCCTTAACTCTGTATCAGTGAAATTGTGCTGCCTGTGGCATCTTGAAGCTTTTCTTTGACTGCAAGCTGACCTTTTTACCACACATGAAGGAACTATGGGTCAAATATACAAGAATATTGAACATCCTACATGTCCTCTCTTCCACCACTTGGGGAGGGGATCAATGTTCTATGCTAAAGATATATCATGCTCTCATTTGATCAAAATTCGACTATGGATCACTGGTCTATGGCTCTGCCAGACTATTGGCCTTAAAGATGTTGAACCCTATTCATCATCAAGGACTTTGGCTTTGCAGTGAGGCTTTCTGCACTTCTCCAGTTTAGAGCTTATACATAGTGTCTCATGAACCTTCTTTGCTCCTCCACCATTTGCAAGTGTCTTTACAATATGCTTTGAAACTTCATTCCTTACCAAAGTATTCCAACCTAGAGTTGTGTTTTCTTTCCTTGGTGGGCCATACTTCTTCAGAACAGATGATCTGCCATTGCTCATTTTGGTCTTTGTAACCAGATGCAGGTCTGCCCTTGGGTCACTATGCTGTATCCACTGGTCAGCCCATCCAACCATGGCTTCTTACTGCCCCAAATGTCACCTACCTTTAAGTCATCTGAGAAAAGCAGTCACTTCCAATTGGAAATACTGTTTATTGTTTGCTGATAATCTTTCAAACCATCCTTCCATTTTTGTCTATAAAGATGGTTCAAAATCAGGTGATTGTGTGGGTTCTGCTATGGTTTGTTGTAGTTCAGTAGTTGCATGCAGAATCCCCTTTACTGCTGAACTGTACTCCATTTATCTTGTTCTGGGTGACATAGAAGCTATGCAATACTCAAACTGCACTCTTTATACTGACTTGCTTAGTTCTCAACTGGCTCTGGAATCTCTTCACGTTGGTTCACACCATGTTTTCTCTGATATTCAAAACCAACTGGCTCATTTCTCTTTAACATCTACTTCCATCCAGTTTTTCTAGATACCAGGCCATGTTGGTATCTGCAGGAATGAGCTTGCTGATGCTGCAGCTAAATCTGTCTTCTCCAGCACTATCACCACTTTGCTTGTTCCATACATGGATTATGGTCCTGTATTCAAGGCTCAGCTCTGTGCCAGCTGGCATTCAATTTGGAATGAGTAAAGCAAAAACAAGCTTTTCCAAATCAAACCTTATATTGGACTTAAGTTGTCTTGCTTCCATAAGGATCGGAAAGAGGAAGTTGTTTTAACTAGACTATGCATTGGTCACAGTTTTTTAACTCATTGTTTTCTTTTATCTGGAACTGATGCACTAGTGTGTAGTCTGTGTAACACTCAGGTCACAATAACCCACATTTTACTTTCTTGCTGTCATTATGACTCTCAACAATAGCACCATTTTAAACATGTTCTGTCCCAAGGTTTGCTCATAATGTTAGACAGTGTTATTGGTGATGGTGACACTGTCCACCTTGGTAATGTTTTTAGTTTTTTTAAAGGCCATTAATCTTTTTAATGTAATTTAAGTTTTTTTAATTTATACATTAGACCTTTTTAATGTGATTTCCTTTTAAGAATTAAAGTCCATCTAGTTCAATTTGAAATTAGGAAATGGCTGTAACATTAAATAACTTGAAACCAGGACTGGAAAGGCCAACTTAGGTGACTAATGGTGGTTTTTGTGCTTGCCTGTTAGACTTTCTGGTGAGTTATGATAATTACAATTTTGCTCCAGGAAGTCTTTCATAACTTGTATTATTGTAGTTTTTCTATTTACGTTGTATACTACATGTAAACATTGGTTTTATGCTATTTATGTTTTGTTTTACCTTAATTTCCTTTTGTGAATTTTACTAAATTTGCTTTAATTTTAAATTTTCACCAGATGTTTGGCATAGATAGCCTAGCTGCTTTTTGTCATAAAACACTAAATCAACCAACCAACCAACCAACTTGCTCTTACCTTTAAACAAATCCTTATTTCAGGATAAGTTGTATTCTTCCTGTCACAGCTGTGCTTGAATGTATAGCTTATTTTCATATGTAAACAAACTTTCCAATTTGATCTTAAAAACCAGATTGAGAAACATTAGGGAATTTAGATCATATCAATATGGAGATCAGTTACAGGCTTAAGATTTAGTCTTTTCTCTTGATAGACTCATTTATTGAAACCTTTGCAAAACAAATGCCTTATACTACCTCTTATAAGCTATAGAATAAAGAGGCTATTATTCATAACACAATGTTGCAGGATTGTTTTCGTTAACGTGGAATATTATCTTATGATAAATTTGTTTATGAATATTTAGATTCTACAGTGAGGAATTCAATACACGTTTTGCCATTTTGTTTAATTTAAGTATATTTCTCTTTATTTATTAAAAGAGTAAAAGATCAGATTACTACAAATTTTACTATTTATATAAAATGACTTTTATATTTCAAATATATTTGTAGAATTGCTATTATGATTAATTTTAATGATTGTAAAAATAACCTGTGTCAGACAAAGATTTATTTAATATTGTTATTAAAATTATTTTCACTTGCTGTGTTGTGATTTTGAAGAATTTTTGCAGTTAAAAGAAGAACATTCTAGTAGTTTCCTTCTTGCTTGGTTTTTGTTTTATACTTTTATTGTCTGATGAAGTTTGAAAATGTTGCATTTCCTACAACAAACTAGTGCTTTTGAAAATATTTTTAAAATTGTGAAATTGTAAAATTTTTGAAATATTGGTCATTAAAAGAATTCCCAGTAATTAATACTATATATTAGTGCATGTTTTTTGTATGAGCATAACTGTGTTGATTTTAGTTTTTGTTGTGTTTCTGTTAAGTTTTTATCACAAATTTGAGTCAGTACAACATTTTTTTTTTATTTGTAGGGTTCTTCAGACGAGGAAATATTCTCATTCAAACAACAGAAGTTGAAAAGACAACAGAAAGGTGGCACCCATTTCATGCAGCAAGGTCTTACTGGGATGAGGGATGCTAATTCTAACAAGTATGTACACTTGCAGCTGCAGTATAAATATTGTACAAAGTTAAAACTACATGTAGAAACTAAGCTAACAATATTCTTTAAAAATCAATCATTCAGTGAAGACCATTGTTATGTTCAATTTATTGTAGAAAACTTTTTTATGGAATAATTGTTTCATGTTGTTATCATATAATAAATTTACATTTAGTGTTTTATATGAATATCTTATAATCTTTTTCTAGGCTTCCAGTTTTTAAAAAGCAATATAAAAGTATATATGTGTTAAAGATTTCCACCAGAGATGAAACTGAAAAGAGAATTTGTGTTGTAGAGGCCTAATGCATTTTGTTCTTGGCTACACCCTCTGGTGTGGATTGCAGTTTCATCCATTTAAAGCACATCAGCACAAATTGGATCAAACAAGTATCATTAGGCCTCTTATGGTATCTGTGGATTTTTTTTATTTCACCATGTAGTAACTTAAATTAATTTACGTATGTGAATAATGGTATGACATTTGGTTTGATTCATTGTTCAGTACCATACTGGTGAAAAATGAAAATAAATCTTTAGCATGTGTATATTTACAATCATTAAACAGTTTGTCTGCAACATAACATAAAGTAATCAATGTGACAAAATGTTGTCATTATTTACATAAGTAAAATATTCTTGGTTATCATATGGTAAAATCAGCTCTCAAGTCCAAAAAAATATAAAAATATAGAAATACTACTAATGTAAAAATCTTTCCAAAACATACTTTCCATCCACTGTCATACCTGTTTCTCAATCTCCAGAGATTCCATTCTTTGCCCATCTATGAACTGAAATCACTCGCTCCAGTCTTTACACCCCACTTGAATGCCTAAGAGAAATTCTAATTTGCAAATTTCTCCACCAGCTTCAGTGCATCTTTCATCTAGGTACTGTGTGTAAGTACCTCATACTAATAATGTAATAACTTTTTCTTGATGTGGGATGGGTTTCTAACAACAGGAATTTTGTGCTTGATTACTATTTTCAATGTGAATATGTGGACAGCATTTCTACATTTATGGTTTATAATTATACACTATTTAATTAAAACGGAAAATTATCAAGGAGTATGAATTCCTGAATTAATGGTTCTATTACAATGGTCAACCATACCTCTGCTATAGGGTGTTTGTCAACAACCAAAGGAGTGGGCACTGCCAGTCGAAGCTGTCTATGATATGATTTGTGGTGCCATGGAGACTTAGGTGGACTGAGGTTGTCTCTTTAGGGGGCTCTGAGGCAACCTTTGCAAATGACTTGGGAATAACTGGTGAGAATTTAGACTCACTTTTTTTCTGGCTTCTCTTTTTACTAGGTTAATCTCAACAGTAGATTATTTTGATCAGCCATCTCCAATCCTTTTTTAAATCAGTTGTTTAATACAGTTTGTGAGATCTCTCATATTGCACATTCTACTCCTTCCTTGTTAGCAGAAAGGATGGCAAGTAACTACTCGTTTTTTCCTTCTCCCCCTGATATTGCTGTTCATGCTGGAAGATTTTCCACTTAATTACATGAGGAGATAGTCATGCTTTGTACAACATGTTTATCATTTATCACACCAGTACATGTTGGCTTATTATCACTAGGAGAAGAACTGTTTAGATCCTCAAAAAATAACCCCCTTTTTGGACCTGTGAAGATTGAGCTTAGTACCTGTGATCACTTTAAACAGGTTACAATTTTCTTTCATTTCCTTTGCATTCATTACTGTCCTATGGTTTTTATCTTCATTCCAACATTTGTAAGAAGTTTAGCATCAGCAATTTGAGGATGAATTGAGCGTTTTGCTGCCCTTTACTTTAGTTAGATTGTCTTCTTCAATCTTTGCTTCCTGGCTGGTCTGTTGTTGGGAGTTGTTGGATAGAGATGGTTTGTTAGAAAGTGTTTGTATACCATCTTTTGCCTTCAAAGAGTTACAGGAAGCTCCTTTTCTCTGTTCCATGTTATTTCCTGGAGTTACAGAGACTTCAGAATCCCAAATTAATACTGCCTATTTTCATTGTCCTTGGCTTCTCATCTGATATAGGAATATCAGCCTGAAGTGTTTCCCAACCTCTTCCTTCAGTTTTCAGGGCTATTTGTTTCTATAATAGAGTCCATTTACATTTTCAATTATCTTTGGCTTGGACAGACCAACAACAATGACATCAGTGACTATCCAGAGAAAGGGAAGTAGTGGGAGCAGAATTACATCACTTACTGAACATTTGGGGTTCTTTCACTTGGGACTTATGAGTGCTCCAGGTGCTGGCTTCAGTGTTGGTCATGTAATTTACATCACCTCCATCATTTTCTGCCCAGTTTGCTACCTTCTTTCCTCCAACATATCCATGGCAGGTGAAGGTCTGTTCCCAGGCCATAAGAGAGTTGTAAGCCATAAAGGCAATAGAGAAGGTCAATACTGTTTTTCTGAGATTTTATTTGTGATACCCAAGAAGACAGGAAATTGGTGTCCTTTAATCAATCTGTCTCAACTCAGTTAATTATAAGAACCTTTTTGCTTCACTATGGAATCTTTTTCCAACCTACGATGGCACTTTTTACCAGCACTTTAGATGACCAAGTTCAATGTTACCAACACTTATCTCCATATTCCCATAGCAGAATCTTCTGTAGAGTTATTTGAGGGTTTTTTTTGTCACCTGCATTCTTTAGGCCTAAGCACACATCATTATGTGGATGATTGATTAGCTTCCTTTGTTCCATCCTGCCAATTAGTTGAAGAACATTTTTAGATTCTTCTTTCAGAAACCACAAGAGCAGGCTTCCTTATCAGATGGGATAAATCTATTTTTCACTGATGCAATATTTCGTCCATTTGGTTGTGTTTCTCAATAATCACTTATGTCAAGCTCGGCAAACTCCTATCAGGCTTCAAGCCATTGAAAGAGCCATCAAGCTTTTACTTAATCAGTCTCCTTCTTTTACTGTATGGATGCTCTCTCTCCTTTAAGCATCTTTAAAGCCTGTCATTTCTTTGGTAAAAGCCCACATGATGTTCCTTCAGTGATCATTGCTCAACCAATGGATCATTTTGTCTCATTACTTAGGAACAGCATCATTGATTGCAAATGATGGTTGTATCAGAACAACACTACTACTGGGGTACCTCATCCACTACCTTCTTCTGAAATCCATAGTTACATCTCTTTAGGGAGGGGCAGCTTTTCTTTAAGGTTATGAGTTCTAGGGTACTTGTACAGAAGACAAATATTTTCTTCATATTAGTGTCTTTATACTCTTTGGCAATAGTTCAAGGTCTGTCTCTCTTGAAGGGAAAAAAATTGTTATGATAAATTTCAACAATTCCATGTCAAGGAAGTACACATTCTCAAAGCCTTTGTTTGCATGCTCTGGGCTTTCATGTATTTGTCTTTTGTCATGTTTCGGAAGCAATAAATTTAATTGCAGATCACTTTGTCTCAACCAAACCAGATTTTTCCAACAGAGTGGATGTTACATCATGAAGTTTTTCAGTAGATTTGCTCTCAGTTTCAGTTTTCAACAATCAGTATCTTTGTGACTCATTGGAATTCTCAATTACATTTGTTTTAGTTTACAATATCTCATTCTCAAACACTGGCAGTAAATGCATTCAGTGAGAATTGGACAGGTTTACATCTGTACTCCTTTCCCCCAGTTTGGCTATTGCCCTTGGTTTGAATATGTTTCATTCTACTCTCTGTCAAGTTCTTTTGATTGCACCTTATTGGCCAGCTTAAGCATGGTTCCCTCTTTTTCAGCATCTGTAGGAGTGTCCATATTTACATCTTTCACATTGGAAGTCTGTTGTGACAACCTAGATCAGACATTCTCTATCCAGCTGTTAAGAAGCTCAATCTTCATGCCTGGAAGTTATGCAGCTAATTTTCCAACATAAGGGTTTAATTCCTTAGATTTCTCTGTACTTAACTAAATATCTCTGTAGGCCAGCCATGGTAGTTTTTAAGTGGAAATGAAATATTTATTATCAGTGGTGTATTCAAAATATGTTAAATCCTCTTCATCTAGAAGTACCTATTATATCCTGTTTTCTGACTTGGATATTTGAGAAGAGGCTTGTTTCATCCATGGTGGCTTTACATAAGGCATCCTTATCTCCTATTTTTAGGTATTGTAAATATTGAAAGTTTTTTAAATCCTCAGGTCTATCAGTTTTTTTTTCAAATCCTTTCGTATCATTCAACCCAAATGACTGTTTAATTACCAGATTGGAATTTTACTGTTGTTTTATGTGTTATCACGTCCTGATTGTTTATTTCCTATTAGAGCCCTCAAGTGTTGTGTGACTTGTACTAACTCACTTCAAGGTGCTAGTAACTGATTATTTATTCATTGGAATCCTTCTTCTGTGACTTATTTCCTATTACCCTGATAATATGGCTTTAATAATTGATTTACGTGGCCTGTGATGGATTATCATTATAGGAAAGGAATCTTTTGTGTGTCACATCTCATCAGATTCATCATACATTGTGCTAGTGGGTCTGTAGACTACTTCTAATACTTTCCTATTTCATTTACTTACATGACCTGGGATTACCCTCCTTTGAGGGTTTCTGACTATTTCCTGTTGCTATTTTCACCATATCTATTAGATTATAACTAGGGATGAGTATTTTTCTCAGTCATATCCTCTTTTTATTTCCAATGTCCCTTTACTTTTCTGTATATTCCACTCTATGGCAAGTGTTGCCTAGGTAGGTATGCTGACTCTTCTCAGTTCTGTACTAGAAACTACATTCCCTATAATTAGTACAGATTGCAACAAGCTCTGTTGAAATGGGGTGTTCCATAAGACAATCAAAGAGCATACTGGATGGTATTACTTTATTATGGAGCATCACTTATGGATAATAAATAAAACTTAAAGGAATCTTGCCCATCTCTGCCAACCTCCAAGTTGACTAAATCAGGATTTGATTGGTTTTAAAAGTATAGGAAATTTGGTTCACCTATTTCACAATTTCTAGAGCATTGTTCTTTAGGAATTCCCATCACATTTTACTCTCCCCCCAAACTTTATAAGTGGAGCTTAGGATTCCTTACCACCTATAGTTTCCAGTCACTGGGAAGTGGACAGAGGCTTTTCCTTGAGTGTGTTCCTCAGATCTTGGAGAAGAAAACAGTTGGGGGTCCTCCTAATAGTGTTCCTGAATGATCTTCCCAGTTGTCAGTAGGAGTGGCACTAATCTTCACAAGGAGCCTATATGTAATTCTGGTTCAGGTTTGACACAAACCAATCCAGTTGGGGAGCACTTGGCCTGTCTTTTTGACCAGTGTTAGTTTAGTGTATTGATCAAGGAATGTGGTCCACTACTCCTCATAATTCCAAATGCAAGATGTTCCCTTCCTAGGTCCTCTCTGTAATTCTAAGGACAAGCAGAATACTTGTTGTCCATTTGGTTGAGGAATGAGAATGTATTTTTGTAATTCCAGACTGGATGGTTTCATTTCCTTTTATTGTTGTCTTTTGGATTTCTTCAGGTGGAGGAGAAAGTTTATCTGCTAAGTGTTGCCTACTTTTTCATTGTGATTGTGGTGGTGTGAAATGAATCACTTTATACCTGCAGGTTGGGATCCAATCAAATATGTAACATTGAGGTCCAATAACCATAGCTACCAATGTGGAATATAGTTACCATTACTCCTCCATTCCAACTTCCAGTTGTGGAACCTTAGCAATTTTCTTTGTGCTGGCCTGTAATAATGATTAATCATATTCTATCGTACCTTTGACATACGAGCTACATTCTAGATGAAGAACATACCTTTTCTGGATGTAGTGCAGTTCTCGCACTTTTGAACCATTTTTTCTGTCTTGATATACTCATGTTCATTGCAGAAACTTTCTGGTATGGATCATGCCTGCACCAGCCTCCCTATCTTCTTTATGTAGGATTCTAGCTATAGTGTCAGCAGATTGTAAGGATGTTTTGGAAGTTAACATTTTCTTATACTGAAAAGGTATTTCCAATAATACTTTCACTGACACTCTCCTGCCCTATCTCCCAGTAAAAGCCTGTTTAAGTCCCATACAAGTGATTACATTTTCTGAATGGGGTGCTTATATACAGTACATAGGTAAAGGGCACATCATAGTTTGTTCAGGTGTTTGCAAATTAGAATTTTGCCTTGAGCAATCAAGAGGGATATAAAGACTGGAGTAAATGTTCTCAATGCATAGATGGGTAAAGAGTAAAAACCCAGGCAATCAAGAAATAGCTATAGTTTCAACAGAATTAAGTATTATTGGAATTTCATTTTCAGTTTAAGAAAATGTTAACCTATAACTTTGAAGTTGCCTGAAAGTTGAAAAAGCCATTAGTAAGATAAATTATCTTAATATTGTCATTCAGGAAAGGGTAGAGTGTTGTTACTGAGACAACTCCAAATATACAGAATTATTTAACTTAAACACCTAGGTATCAATTCAATGCATCTGTTGTATGGTTTGTTTTATTTCAGATAAGGTACTGTTTGAAATTTGAGAGGAACCTTTTTATATATATTTTATGTATGGTATTTGTATGAATTTGAGTATTTGGAAATGTACAAGATTTATAAATGCATTTTTTTAGATTTAAATTTAAGCTGATTTTTGATTTGAAAACAAAAATTATTTACACTCACTGGTATACAATAAAAAATGCTTTATTACTATACCAGAATTACTAGCAAGCCAATTTTTAAAAATTATTCTGCTACCCACATGTTCAAAACTTCATTTTTTTTTAGTGATACATATTTTGCAAGGTGGGGCACATATCTGGGTGACTCCATAATCATAGGGATTTGGTCTCGTGTACTGTACTTTTCACATCGATACTTTGGTACTTGTGGTCTTGGCATTTTCCTCTTTTTTATCTCCACTTGTTGATCATTTGGTTATAATCCACTATTTATTCTCAATTCCCTTATTACTTATCAAAGTGGGACTGTGTCCAAGGATCTTTGGTTTTGTACATTTCATTTTCTGTTTTGTGTTTCTCAAATCTGATTCATTTAACTGCCTGCTACATTGTGAAGGCTTTGATCTTAGTGAAGGATAATCCTGAACAGAATTTATTCTTCAGAATGTTCACCCCATGTTTAAGTCTTTTGTTGGATTTGTTCCCAGTTAGGCACATTAGTAACTGATGCCTTTGCCACTCCTCTCAATAAGAAACTTTCTCTCTTCTGGAACCTGGTACTTCAACCAGGACTGATCACCTCTTTTTCTGTATTTGTACCTTCAGCTACAATCACGTCTTTCTTTCATCCAGTAGCATCTTTTGTTTTCAAGTGGGGAATTTATTCAGTCCCTTGTTTCTTTGTTAGGTTTTCCAACAGTATAGCCATTCTTTTATTTTGTTTGTCATCTTTCTGCTCTCTCTGTCTCTTGTAAACAGTGGCATGTTTCTCAGCACTGGTTTATCTGCTACTCTCTCACCATGCTGCACAAGATAGTTACAGTCTCCCATAAGTGTTACTTCTCTAGTACCCCCACTCTAACAGAGTGCCACACTCAGTGGGTTTTCTTCTTTAGTTGTTTTTGCTGAAAGAAGCTCATCTTGGTTTTCACAATTGTGTTGGCCCCTCCAGCACATGTTTATGGGATTCTAGTTGCTGTGTACAGATAGGTAAGAATGTTATTTCAGAAGTTAACATTTTCCTTATCTGAAAATATATTTCCAATAGATATATACCTGTCTGCATATATTTTCACCTTTCTTCCCCATTACTGGTATAAATTATTTTTATAATATCACTGGAGGATGATCAGTACATAATTATATCATACACTAGCAAAGTTCACATTAAATATGTCTTAGTTGACAGATAAGGCTAGTGGCATGCATAAAATCTCAAAAGCAGATGCATGAGGAATAACTGTTCTGGGCAGAGAGATAACTATCAGAAATAGATTTTCAGATAAGGAAAATGCTAACATTACTGTGTGCTATACTCTTTTTTTTTCTTTTTTAATATTTCCAAGTTACCATTTATTTGTTGTTCACCACAGCAGTAAATTGCTAACATGTTGGTTTAATAATTTGCACTATGATTTTCAAAGTTGGTGTTATGTAATGTATAATAACATTTGTGAACATATTACAGAAAAAAAAATTATTATGGAATATAGTGAATATTTTTTAGAAAATGTAGTTGCCATAATTTAATTAATTACAGAAGAATACACTTTAGACAAACCTGTCTATATACATCTATAATTGTATACCTTTAGTTAAACAAACCATTTTATGATTTGGGGGATTTATCTGCATTGTATTGTTTAAAGAAAGGTATAATGAAGTTTAACATTTAGGGTAATAGAGGTTAGGGCTAACTTCGGAATCTCTTTTAGACTGTTTTCTTGGATATTGAAACTAATACAGCAATAATATGTTCTTTAAAGGTAAAAATAACAGGCCTTTGTCATTTAGTGTAGCTTTTATAGGTATTTGAACATTTTCATTATTGGTAAGATTGACCTATAACTGAAGTTGTGACTTTATATAACATTATCCTTTAAATGATACAGTTTACACAACTGGTTTTTCTCACAGTTTGAGCAGAAATAAGATATTTTGGGGCAGCAATAAGAGATTGCAATGTCTATACATATTTAGATGGAATTTTGAGAAACATGTAAAGCTAAATGTTTTGAAGATTCACTGTGGTGGGATGTATAGTTTGTAAGTCATGTTGTGATCTGAATTTGAAATAATGGTGCATTTCTTTGTACTGGCAGAGGAGTATGTGTTACAACTGTAAAAGTCAATGAAATTCATTTTCATCACTGCATTTTACTAATTTGGCTGTACACAACATTTTATTGTTATTGTGAAAACTATTAACATCTTGTTATACTGTAGTAGAAATATATTCAGGAGATAGCCATTAGACTTTTAATATCAATAGCTTTTAGAATCAAAAGAAATTATTTATTAACAATAATTTATATTAGATACTTGATTTTTGGGTATATATTAATTAAGAAGGTAGTTTGAAATTTTGTCCATTGATTTTGTATAATACATTATCTAAAACATTTACAAGTTTTCATGATTTTATTTCAGAAAGTAATGAGAAATAGATTCTGATAAAAAAGTAATTTGTATTTTCCTGTTTAATATATACTGAGTGGCATTAAAAATGCAACAAGTAATAAAATGAGTTGTTTTGTACAGGTTGAGCAGTAATGGTGCAAACATGCGTGGGTTTTAATCATGAGTATTCTCTGAAAACAATTCAGTAGTTCAGATTATTTTAAATAGCGTGATCGTGTGTCAATATTTAAACTGGTCAAAACTACCCTGTCCCTTGCTGTTGTACATAATGTGATAGTATGGAAACATTTTTGTATGCAGTACATACTGTTTCTTTAGCTTATAAAATTCCAGGTTTTAAAAGTTTAATTTCACCGCAAAGAAAGATGCCATGGCAGATGCAAGAAAGTAGAGATCAGGTGGTCGGGATGCTAAAGACAGAGATGACACCAGCCAGGGTTAGAGCACACTTTGGAGTGCACCTTCATGCACGTCCACACATACCAAGGACGTGTACAAATTGTTTGAATGAGAACAATGTGAATGTTGTGGACTGGTCTCCATATTTGCCTGAAATGAATCCATTTTGAGCATCTCTAGGACATACTGGATTTGTGCATCTGCCATTGGGATTCTGTTTGTAGCTCTCTCACTGAACTATGTGCAGCACTTCTGGCTGAGTGAGACATCATCTCGCAGAGGCAGATTGACATTGTGGTGACATCTATGCCATGCAGGATCCAGGCTCTTCTGGTGGTGAATGGGGAGGATGTACCCCTTATTAGTGTTCTGGATGTTGAAATCCTGATTAAACTCTTTGTGTGCAGTTTCTAATAAAATTTGAATTTTGTGTAGTGCAAAAACATGATGTTTCCTGCTACGTACATTCAAAACTTCTGTTTAACCTGGTGTATTAAAATTGTTTAACTGTATGTACATTGTTGCATTTTTAATGTCTTTCAGTTTATGTAAATCATATCATATATATTTTCAGCCATTCTTATTGAAATACATATTAAGGTATTTTATGCTATGTTATAGAGAGATTGGGGACTGGGAAAGACACACACGTGGTATTGGTCAAAAGCTTCTACTTCAGGTAATACAGTTTATCAGATCAACCTTATAAAATAGTGTACCATACTTTCATACATCTTTCGGTCTGTTTAATAAAGTAAGTGTTTTCATCAAGATTTATTTATGAGACCCACTGTTCTCACCTTTCATTGTTCTTGTTTTGTACTTGTCTAAATATTTTAACCCAAATTTTTTCTGCATTTATGTCAAAGGTTATTGATTTGTCTGAATAAACAAAAACATTTAACAGTAAGTTATGACCATTCTAAGCTTCAGTAAATACAGTGTTTTTAACCCTTTCTAGACCAGCAAGCATGTTTCAAGTATCATGTCTGCCTATATATCAAATTTCAATAATTTTTTACTCAAAATTATAATCAGTATTTTTTCCTTTTATTATTTTTATATAGTTTAATTTGCAAAGAAAAATGAAAAATTGTTTCTCTTCCTTCTTTAGATATTTCTGTGTTAATTTGTATTTGATCAAAGAGGTGACTGTTTTAATTGCAAGTTGAAATGTCAAAAGAATTATATTAGGGAATAACAACGAGGTTTAAATTGAATGTATTTGTGTAATGTAGTTTCTGATTAACCCTTTTGTAATGGGTTCTGTATAAAATACACAAGTTCCTATACACATTTGCACACTATTTATTTGTATTATAACTTAATGCACGATGTGTATCTTCAAAAAATATCTGTTATAAGTTAATGTTATAAGTCTATTGTACATTATAAAAATCAGATTTCTAATGAATTATTTTACTAAAAATTGGTTTATGAATATTTTAGTCTGTTTCATTAATAGTTTGGTTGTGATTTTCATGTTCTGAATAAAAACTACTTTTTGTCCCAAAAATCTCTAAAACCATTAGTGTAATCTCTCTAACCTTGTAAATACATTTTTGATGTTTGATTTTAGTTAACTTTATATTGTATTTGCTATTTTTCTAATCTTACTGTATATAGGGTTTATTAATTTGACTGACCTTATAACCACCATAAAAAAATTAAGAAATAAATATACATCATGCTTTTTTCATTCTAGAATGGCTACAGATTACAACATGAAAACAAACATTTAATTTAATTAGTTTAAATTTCATAACTGTATACAGTTGTATATATTTTCATTTTACTGACATTTTCAGCTGTATCTGGCTGATATTACACAAGTTTTAGGGACGTGATGCACGTGGACTCGTGTTGCTGTATTCAAGAATATAAAAGTGGTTTTTACAAAGTGAACTGTCTTGACTGTGTTTTAGTGAACTGATATTTTGTAAAATAGATACATTTCAGTTACAATACATTATACATGTATACACATCATTATTATTTACAAAAAGACCTTAAACTTAGTTTTCTTAAAACCTCCTGCATGGCCAAGCATGTTAAGGCGTGCGACTCGTAATCTGGTCACAGGTTCGCATCCTGGTTGCGCCAAACATACTCACCCTTTTAGCCGTGGGGTGTTATAATGTTATGTTCAATCCCACTATTCGTTGGTAAAAGAGTAACCTAGAATTGGCAGTGGGTGGTGAAGACTAGCTGCCTTCCCTCTAGTCTTACACTGCTAAATTAGGGATAGCTAGCACAGATAGCCCTTGAGTAGCTTTGTGTGAAATTCCAAAAAAACAAACAAACAAATTTTAAAACCTAGAACAGTAAATAAAGAAGTATAACAAACAAGTATCTCTTCCAGTTATGAACTTTGTATTTGTTTGCTGCTTGCCTTAGGTTGTTAAGCCTTATCAAATTTTGCATGTGGTGGATGTGAAATGAAATAATATTAGTTAAGGTTTGATGTATGTGCTTTAAAGTAACAAAAATCATAAATTACTATATTAGTACCATAGAATTCCACCATAATTTTTCATGCTTAGTAACTAAGCTATATTTGGGTCTAAAAAATTATTTTGACTTCACTGAAGTTTTACATTACCAGTCGGAATCTTGCATTAAAAGAAAGAGTTCCATAACTGTATGTTTAATAGAGGCTGAGAAAGCTACTAGGGGGACATTGGTTATTCATGTGTCATAGACAGAAGTAGGTGTATGTAGTCAAGTGTTTCCAAAAGTGGAAAACCAGTGGATGTGACCACTGTGTTTGAGTTGGTAAATGTAGCAATATCTCACCAAATAGAAAAGATACAAGGTTTTCATTTTATAATCTAGTTTGTTAACACAGGTAATTTGAGTTCCTTATTTGTTAGAAACTATAGACTTTGTATTTGGACATCACAAACATCTAATTTGATTCAATGCTGCATTCAGCATATTACATGACACACAAAAATTTATTAACTAATGTATATTTCCAAAATTTAAATTATCTTCAATCTGATACCAAACATGTTAAATAAATTCATAAAATAATAGTTGAATAAAGTTTTTGAATGTGAGTCATCAAACACAATGACAAGACTTTTAACCCTTTTTATTTTTGCTGATAGGGTTAACAATAAAAAAAATTAAAATTTTTAGATGAAAAAAGTATTTCAAACATTTTTTTTTATAATAGTGTCACAATAAAATGGTGGAATTTCACAACAAAAAATGATGAAAAAAGTAAAACATTGTTTTTAAAACCAAAACTAGATACAACATAGTTAAGTATTTACACTGTGAAAAGGAAACAAATCTATGGATGTCAGTGACACTACTATGGTCTAGGAAGGGTTAATTACAGTTTGATTTCAGTTAACAGTTTATCTATAATTTTTTTAAAAACTATCGATACTAGTAATTAAATTGCAGTGTACTCTTGTGTACTTACCAGGAAAGTAACAAATGAACACAATGTAATTAAACTCTATGATTATGTTATTGTCTAATTGTTCATACAATTTTTGTAATATCTATATATTTAATTTTTTTTTTAAATTAAATAAGCATTATATTGTCATATACTTATTTCACTTACAAACCAAACTAGTAAACAAATCGTAAGTTTCAATCACAATAAATTTAATTTATATTGAAATTTATTGTGTGTATGATTTTTTACTAGATGGGCTATCAACCTGGTAAGGGTTTAGGGAAAGAATTACAAGGAATTGCAGCACCTATTGAAGCAAAACAGAGAAAAGGTAAAGGAGCTATTGGGTGTTATGGACCTGAGCATAAGCAAGCTCCTATACAACTGACATCTATGGCTTCAGATGAAGAGGTGGAAGAAGTAAAACGACCTAGACAGTGGAAAAAATCAGGGGTAAGAAATCCAAGAGTGTAAAACATAGGATTTTAATTGTTTTGCTGTACTGTATTATACCATTGACACTTTTATATTTGGAAATATTGTGCTTTTTCATAGTAACAAATTTGTTGGTTATCCTTCATTTGATCTTTTGTTCAAGTCTGGAAAATATAAGGCATTGCTGAAGTGGTTTGGAAGACTTGCCATGTTTTTGTGGGGAGTAAAAATGGTTGTAAACATTTAATAAGTTATAGAGTGCAAATTGTCAAAAATAATCTCTAAAGTACATAGAAAAGTCAAGAGCAATTGAGAATCTTGAGTAAATCAAAAGTTTAAAAGTCTTTTCTAAAAATTCAGGAACTTGTAGTTATTGGATAGTGTTTATATTTGTCATTTTTAGTGAAATCTTTACTAAATGATTGCTGTCAGAAGATTTACTTGCATAAACATTTTTTTTAAAAACATGTCTGAGTCATTTTTCAGTCTGAAAATGATTTCCTAAATCTGGGTATTTAACATTATACTGATAGCAACACCTTCTCTATTCTGTGTTTGTTGACCATACATGTATATACACAACAGGGATTATTTTACTCAGTTTTTCATATATGTATCAATATTCTGTAATATATAGAGATATAAATATTTTTTGTTTGTTTTTGTATAAATTATTCCTGCTGTAACCATCTTGAGAAAAGTTTAAAATTATCCTAATGCAACATCTTTTGATGAAATTTAGTTGAATGAATGACAACAGCCTGTTGTAGAAACACAAGTATAGAGAATCGTGTTTTAAAAGTTTTCTGGCTTTTGTCTGCAGGTCATTGTGAGTGTGGTTTTGTCTGTCTTTGTAGTATTCTGGAAGATTGTGGAGCAATATGTTTTGTGATTGGTTTGTTTATTCGTTTCTTATTGGTGGAAAAATTTTCTATAGATTTAAGTAATGGTTGCCACATACTTACTACACTTAATCCAAAATTTCTGTTTAGTGAAAGTAAGGTATTATTGTGTTAATGTGAAAGGATTCTTTAATTTTTATCTCCCAAAATTTGTCTGTGCTGACAGTTTTAGTTCTTTTCCTAGCTTATATTGTGTCCAGTTGACTTGGTGTGTTCTGCAGTAGCTGATTTTGTGTTATCATCAGTGTAGTACTTTCTTTATATTCTTTTATTCTTGTCATGGGGCTTCTTCAGACAGATTTCAGAAAACAATTCAGAAAGCTACACATCATATCCCTGATTATTATGGCCAGTTTTGATCTCACAGACCTATTTAACAATGTTATAACTTTGGGAACCATTCATATCAGCAGACAGTGACTATTCAGTAACACCTCTTTACCACACAGAACTGAAATGAAGATATTATATATTTAAAAACTGCTGATATGGGTAGAGAAAATACAAATAGAGGAGCAAACATTTGCTCCTCTACTAATGCTTTCTCTCTCCATACCAGCCATTTTTAAATATATAGTTTTAAAAACCTATACTTATGGTTTGAATTACTCTTAACTTGTCTTAATATCTTGTTTATACTCGTGTACTCATCTCTGAACAGGACACATCTATTTTTATCCTGAAAATATTAATTAAAAGGCTGTATCTCAGAATGGCTGGTATGGGTATTAACACTTTTATTATAAAGCAGAGAACAATGTTCAGACCTTTGTAGGCAATTTTCAGGCTAAGTAAGAGAGAATTTGCAAGTGACAGTTGCCAGACACATGTCTTAGAGACAAGAGAATAGATGGGTATGGGATTGTAGGGGTTGTTGCAGTTAGATGTTAGTATGTTAATTAGTATAAAGGGGTTCCTTTGTATTGGTTTCATTTTGTTTTTAGTTGTATAAGTAGGGCTTCTTTGATTTTGTGTTTGTTTATATTTGTTTCCCTACTTAGTATTTGGGTGTTTTCTATGGTTATGTTTATTTGATTTGCAGTGTTCAAAAATATGTGAAGGTTTATTTTTTTTCCTTTTTGAATCTAGTTTCCATTTTTTTTTGCTTGTTTCTTAAATATAGATTTTGTGGCAGTTGTTGCATTGTATTTTATAAATTATGTTGGTGTTATGTTTGTCAGTGTAATTTTCACATAATTTGGACTTATGTTTTTTACCTGTTTTTTGAATAAATTTGGTGTTTACTGGAACTAAAACTGATACACAATTCAAAACAGAAATCCACAGAAAAATCGCCCATACTGGATTATACATTCCCATATTTGTTTATACTTTCAACCCTGAAATGTGCCTGGCAACGGTCAGTTGTAAACTCACTTTGTTAACCTGAAGATTACCTTGGAAGGTCGAAATGTTGTTCTCTTCTTATCAATAAAAGAGTTATTACCCTTCTCAGTCATTTTGAGATACATTTTTACTTTAAGTGGGTTTCTTGTCATCACAAATTAATTAAAAGGCTGTTGAAAGATACCCTTCATCATAATTTTGAAATTTAGGCAATAAATAGCAAGGAGGTTTGTGTTGAAACATGAGTTAATATTGTCATTAAAGTCTGCGTAAAGTAAACTTTCTAATTAGATCACAACTAAAACCTAGCCCAGTAATTAACAGAAGCTAACTAATTTAATGTACCATTCTTCAGTATAATTAATAATAATGTGTTTATTGATCAGTTAAATAACATTTTGGCCATAATCCCAGTAATATCACATTGTTGATCAGTTTAGGATTTATGTTGTTCCTAAATCCATACACTAAGCTGAAAGTGTAAAATAATCTTCATAATAACAAAAAATATATTTATACATATATATACAATAAAAATTATGAAATAAATGTATGTGTTAAACATTAAAGAATTAGATATAACTTATAAAATAGATAAAAACTAACTGTTCTCTTTTTAGATTAACTGATTTTAAAAGAGTATTAGTTTTAAAACAGTTGTAACAGTGAAATGGTTGCTAACATTCACATATAGACATATATGTATGTGTGTATTAATATTTAAATTATATATATGTATTATTATAAATGTGTGTATTTTAGTTTATTAAATCACATTCAGTTAAACATAACTTGTGTGATGTTATTATAGGGAGACAAGCCAAAAGTTAAGTTCAATTATCGTACATTTGATGAGGTGACAGCAGAAGGAGCTATGAAGAATCAGCGAGGGGATTCCAGTCAACTAAGTCGTGTGAAGGTAATTGACATGACAGGGCCAGAACAGCGAATCCTGTCAGGTGAGACGACCCTGACGTGTTAGGGCTTTGAGGTGGCCGTTCTGTGATAGACTGTCAGTAGTATGAACCAAGGCTGTTCATTTCCTACTCTGATTCTTTGTTGCACATACCGTGTTACTAGAGTCAGTAATCTTGTAGTTATGAGTTAGAATTTTTCAGCAATATGGACATGTTTAAATTGTTATTAAAATTTGGCCCAAGTTGAAGAGCTTTTGTAATATTGCAAACCTCGTACAGTTTTCATGATACAAAATAAAAAATCCAAATTTATCACTCAGATGTTACTTTTATAATTAAACCAAAACAGACATCTACTGTATCCAAAACATATTTATAAAAGTATTCCAAAAAGAGGAGAAAAATCTGTGTTTTTTTTCTATTTTGTTGTTAGAAATATTTTCTTACAATAAATTTAATGCCTCAAGTAATCTGATCCTTTCAGAAATTATTTATTGGAATAATTTATTTTGCTTAACCATCCAAAACTGAAACAACCACCTCATGCTCTGCAATCTCTGTACAGTTTTACCTCTGACTGTTTTGTGTTGGAGTGTAATATAGATTTATTGAATTAATAATTTAAGGAAACATTTGTTTTAATTGATGACCTGAGCAGCACTTTGCTTAATGTCATAATCATTAAAAGGAACCTCTTGCCCAGAGTTTGAATTAGTTTTATATTTCAGGTAATATTTATTTTGGTTATTCAGCTATTGTTAGAATATGTTCTTACCTGATTGTAGATATTCTCAATTTATTTTAAGATTAAGTGTTTTGACTCCAATGTTTGTATAAAATAATGGCAATGTAGGTTGTACACTCATAGAATATTATTTATGTTTGCAGCTTATGTGTTTGTTTAATATATGCTTACAAGCTGTTTATTTAAGTAGTTCACAATATCAAATACTACTGTAAGTATATGGGGGGAAGGGGAAATTCAAGGTGCCATTTTGAAACTGGATTAACCTCTTGGTGTGTGTGTGTGTAATTTTTCTCAATTTGAAGTTTTCTGACAAAGAAACATTTTTGAATATTTCCCTCTTATTTTACTTAAATTTTAGGTTATCATCAAATTCATCAACAACACACTAAACCTGAAGAAAAGGAAGAGCCAGTGGACACAAGAAAAGGTCGTGGTCATCACTTTTCTCTTCCTGAGCTGACACACAATCTAGATCTTTTGGTCAGTATTGTGGAACAGAATATTTTGAACAATGATCGAGAATTGAAGCGAGAGCAAGACAGAGTGATCAACCTTGAACATGAAGAGGAACGGTTGGCCAAAGTGGTGCAAGAAGAAAAAAAACACATTGACAGCTTGAAAACAGTATTAGAAGAAATTGAGAGGTGATATTTGGTTTTCTGTGTTTACTTTGTTAATCATTCTTACATTTATCCATGTCATCTCATAATGACAGACTCCAAGGTATTGATTAGATAATGATGCATGTTATTTTTGTGGTATGATATGTTGAATTTGCAAAAATGTCAGTTTGTCATTAAATGGCTTAATATTCAGGACTAAACACAGATCTTATTTTAATAATGAGAAAAAAATTTTTTTCTTGCAGTTAGAAACTGTTACTCTTTCTTTCTCATTCTAATTAGACAAATAGTGATTATGCATTGGGGTTGCATCATATATAAAATTAACAAGAAAACTAATGTAAGAACTCAACCAAAAATCTATGTATAACTTCCAACATTCTTGGCTCATATCAGTAACGAGGTGTCTTTTTATTACTTAAATGTTTAAGGCAACAACATATGTTCATATATATGTATGTCTTTATGAAAACATTATACTTTTTCGACATTTCTCAATCACCAGTAAGGTTGGGAAAATTATTTTAAAAAGGTTGTTGGTTTTTTAAGCCTTAAGCTAATGTTGAATCAACTGGGTTCTTTTTATGTGCACTTTATTTCTTATAATGGTTTTAAAAGTAACTTGAAATTACTTATTAAGATTTCAAATGATTAAACTTAAAATAGAAGTTTCTGTCATATAGTTTTATTGTTTACATTCCTGGAACTGAATTTTTCTCTTTCTGAAAACAGACTTCAGACTAGAACAGAACTGGGCTGTGAAAATCCAATGACTCTTGAAGAAGTTATTGAAGTATTTGAAAATCTTTATGAGAATTATTATGAAGAATACAGGATGTACAACCTGAATGATTTAACGGTCACCATTGTCTTTCCTCTGGTAAGTTCATGAAATATTGTAGTATTTCTATAGGTAAGTTCATGACTAATTTCCACATTTTTACACATGGTTTGAAACCTATTAATTTACCATTTTCTTTCTTTGCTTAAGGTTTTTGTAATAATTTCAAGTGTTAATTAATGAAATATAAAAGTATAAGTATATTTATATAAAAATTTTATGTTTCGAAATAATAATTGTATTGATTCAATATTTTATAGAAGTAGAGTTATTTGATTTTAAATAATTAAAATTAAGTTATTAGAATTATTAGATATCCACATGGTTAGGTAATTGGTATAATAATGAAGCATTTCTCCTGAAAGTAGTTGATGTTAATTAGATGGATTGTTAGTAGTTTTATATTTTTAGGGAACATGATGAGTATTTTTCTTACAAACATTAATTTTGATATGCCTAATAATTTGTAGATGAAGCGCTACATGGCTTCGTGGAATCCTTTCAAAGATTCAAAGTATGGAATGGATGTCTTCAAAAAATGGAAAGATCTCTTAGAGTTGGAAAAGGGAGTACGGTTTAACCAGGGTCTATCTCTAAATGACGAAATGGATCCATACCATCAACTTATGTGGCATGTTTGGATGCCCTGTCTTCGAACTGCAATTTTGTATGTTATGTGAATTTTTCTTACTTGTTAAAAAAAATTTCGATTTCATAACTATGCAAAGTAAGTTCTTGGCATAGTTTAAATAATGCTCATTAAAACTTTATAAATTTGTTCAAGAAACAAATGCTGATGAAGTGGAATCATTCATTGTATGGCTGCTCTGTACAGGACATCATTGATTTTTTATATGCAAGGTAGATGCATTCATATTCATAGAACGTTTCTTGTCTTTATTCACAAGATATGTTAGAAGCCTTGGAATGACCACACACATAGTTGAGTTTTTTCTTTTGTTACAATGCTTGAAAACAGTAAATTCTAGAAGACAGACCAAGATTACTTCATCAGCTACTTGAGAGTGATAATCATCATATTTTGGATTGTCTGTCTGATTTATCTAACATATATGGATATTGGATTGCAGTAGTTCAATTTTAAAATTAACTGGGTCATGGAAGGATGGTTGTTACTTTGAGAAGTTGAGCTGCAGTTCTTGTGATGTGTATCTTGCATGTTTAGAACTTATGATAATTCAGTACATTAATGAACAAGTTACACATATCAGATGTTTGTTTGCTGTGATTAATGATAAATGAAAGTTGTCCTTTTATACAAGTAAAATAAAGCTGTTTTAACAGTAGTCATTATATTTTAAATGTTTGAATATATTATTTGATTTAGAATGAAAATGGTAGAAATATCATTAAAAAAATATTTTTCATGGTACATGATTTTGTCTTTTTCAGTTCATGGGTAGTTCGACAATGTGACCCATTAATTGATCTGTTAGAAAACTGGTTACCTCTTCTGCCGACTTGGATGACCACCAATATATTAGAACAGATGATACTACCTCGTCTTCAGAAAGAGGTGGACACATGGGATCCTCTGACAGACACGATGCCAATTCATTCATGGATTCACCCTTGGTTACCTCTCATGGGTAAAGTGTACACTGATCTCCTATTCACATTACAATCATATAATTATTTTTTGTCTCAAAGTATTTTTCTAATTATGATGTATTTTCATGAAAATATTCCAAAGCTGTCTATTGGAATGATCATTTTAGTAAAATAAAACCTACTCACTATTCTTGCCTTCACACATAATGTCCATCTGAAAAGTGAATCCTTTCTTTATTTTTGTCTAAGTATGGTTGTACTGGTTTTGACAAAATGGAACACATCAATACTTAGACTAGAGAAAACTAGAGTTTCCCAGTAGTTTTTTTCCATAGTATACATTGTTGTAGTTTTTTTTTTGTCACTTAACTGTTGATTTTCATGGATAAAATATAATTTCTTCTTTGAACATACATTTTATCTACAATGCTAATTCCATGAAAGGTATGAATCTTTTATGTTGTACTGTAATGCTTGATTTAATAAATAATAATAGTCACTTTGTGAAACCTTGATTCTGGTATTTGAAAGCACCTTAATGCAAATACCAGCTTTTTGTCTTATAATAAATATGTGAGTAAATGTGATTTAGATCTTGCATCTTGTCAGTTAGCATGACAATTATGAGATGACATCATACATAGGAACTTTATAAGCTAGTTGTTATACAACACGAGTAGAACCTATAAGGTTTTAAAGCATGTTTTGTTAAACTATTAAGTTAGTCAGTCAAGCCCTTTATACTTGTGGATTAACAGTTACCATTGATTACATAACCATTTGTACTGAGAAGGTTAAAGATAAGGATAGTTATAATATTAAATCTTTTAAATTTGATTTCTTGTCAATGGGTACTTGCTACTATTCACTAGTAATAGAAAAGTCTGAATTAAATAAAAGTAAATACTCAAGGTCAAAAACATACTAATTACATTCTTTGATTAGATTTTCCCAATTTATTCATTTTTGTAATCTAGAAAAAGGAACAATGGATATTTGAAACACATTCATATTTGTTAATATATGAAATGTGCATCATTGCGATTGTTCTTAGATATTGGATTAAAGTGCCTGACTTTAATACTTACCATAATAGTTAAACTGGCATTTTTTGATTGGAGTTTCTTTTCTTATATACAAGTTATTTTATGTTAATTCTTGTTATTTAGTGTAGCCTTAGTAAGTGAAAAATCCAAGTTTAATGAAGGTCTACTTGGTGTGGATTCCTGTACATGGTGAGTGGACCTTCCAGAGAAGGTTCTGTTCTTTCATTTTACCTCCTCTGGGATTTAAACATTCACTCATGTGTTTGCCGTATATGGTGACCCTTAAAGGGAAGGATAGGATCCTAGTGGTTGAGGAGTCCAACCCTATCACATCACTTTGGCCTAGAATTCCTGTAGAGGGGTGGCCCCCCTTGTTTCAGTCAGCTGGTCCACTTGGATGAGGGTCAATCAAGTAACAGTGTTGGATGTTCTCAACATGTGTTATGGATATTGTATCTGATGCTGGTGTTTGGGTCATCGGCTCATAAAACCCTACCGTTGCTGCAATGTCCTTGTTTGACATTCTAGTGCGTCCCGTTGTAGGTCTGTATGGTGGGAGGAGTTAGTGAGCACTGAAATATTCCTTTTTTATCATGGATCCTCCAAATAAGAACTTAAATAAATAGTGAAAAAAACAGTTCATAGGTAAGAGACCACATCTTGAAGATTCTGAGCAGCAATCTTCAACATCTGTAACACTTGTGTCTCATTTTTTTTATACTACATTCTATTTCAGACAAACCTTTAGGGTAGATGTCTCCCTTTTTCATTCAGAAGAGACTAGAGGGACTTGCTGGCTCTCCAAAGTCAGTAAAGAAGTTTTGATCTGGGGACATATTGGTGTAAACATTCACATCTCAACACATTGAACTCCTCTTGCATTCAAAGGTGATTGGGGATATACCTATTGCAGTTACACCTCATGCTACTTTGAATTCATCATGAGGAGTTGTTGTTGAGAGGAATTTGAAGAACATTCCAGAGTTCAAGATTCTCACTAGTTTCTCCATTCAAGGAGTTCCTGCAGTAAGGTGTATTTCCACTCACAAAGATGGAATTGTGATTCCAGTATCTTCATTCCGATATTTACATCACCATGTCCACTTGCCACTATCAAGGCAGGTTATCTTAATTGCAAGGTATGACCATACATTTCAAACCCTTTCTGATGTTTCCAGTGCCAACAGTTTGGTTTCTCAAAGACGTCATGTTGTGGTTCCCTGATGTGTGATCATTGCGGTGACAAGGACAATGATGCTTATGAGTGTGAAACAGACCCTCATTGCACCAATTGCAATGGTTTTCACTCATCCTACTTTCGTTCTTGCCCTAAATGGTTAAAAGAAAAATAGGTGCAGCATTTGAAAACAATTCATAACATTACTTATCCTGAGGCTTAAAAGTTGCTGTCCACCACTTCATCTCGAATGTATGATGCTGCACTTTGTTCCACAACTAGAATGGGAGTGCAGACAAGTCTCTCTGTGCCTCCAAAACAACCATTCTCAAAACAAATGATAAGTCTTTTTACCTCCATGGTTAAAAAAAATTGATGAATCAACTTCGACACCCATCTCTGTCCCTTACATACATTCTAACAGATCTTAAGATCCACTTCCTTTCATTCTGGGTGCAGGCATTTCCTTGGATACATCTTCTTCTTCCACCCCAAGATGTAAAACGATCATTTGTTCACATCCTCATTCACTGGAATCCTCTTCCAACATCAAAGGCCTGCCCAATAAACCCAGGGCAGGATTTATGGAGGTCAATAAACCTTCCTCTAATAAAGACAGTAAATAAAAAAGACGTGGTCATAAACAGAAGTCTTCTGCACTTAATTTGCCTAAATATAAATAAAAACTGTCCTGATTGCTTCCCACCATCCAGTATTCTTTACCTACAGGAAACATTTCTGAAACCTGTCGATACAGTCACCTCTTGGCAATTTTCTTTGTACAGAAATGACAAGCTCTGTGATGGACAAGTACATGGAAGGGTGGCACTCTTTGTTTGTCCTCCCTGTCTTTGCCACTTGACACACCCTCAGAGACCTTAGCCATCCATGTTTCTTTGTGTCATACAATCACTGTTTGCTCTCTCTACCTGTTGCCTGGAGAGACCTATGGTCAGCCATACCTTGATGCTCTCATTGAACAGTTGCCATCTCCCCTTTTAATCTTGGGGGACTTTAATGGACATTATTCTTTCCCTCTGGAGAAGTGCTGATGTTGATAGAAGTGGTCGCTCTGTAGAGTGTATGCTTTCTGATCACAATCTTTCTCTTTTCAATTCTGGTTCTTTTACTCATTTTCATGCCCCTAGTCAGTCCTTTATTCTGTTGATCTCTCAGTTTGCTCCTCTTCACTATTCTCCCATTTTTCATGGAGGGTTGACAATAATCCAAAAAGCAGTGGTCATTTTCCTATAATTTTGAGAGAGACTGGTTGTGGTCATTGCCACCCGACCCATATGCCCCTGTAGAAGTTGTATCACACAAACTGGCCCTCTTTCACTGCTGTTGCAGAATTTGATCTTGCCATCGTCAGTAAGCTGTCAACTAACGAATATGTGGCAGCAGTAACTGACTATATTATACAAGCAGCTGCTAAATGTATTCCTAAAACCTAGACATGTTTTTTTTTTTTATGATATCTTCATCTGTGGCTGAATTCTGCTTGTCACATGGCACAGAAGGCTTAAAAACAGACCTCTGGTACTTTTCATAGATATCCCCCACTTTTGAATCACATTGCTTTCCAGCAGAACTGTGCACATGTTCGTTGGGTTAGACGTCAAAGCCACAAGGAATCTTGGATTAAGTTCACAACCAATATATCTTCTACCACCAGTTCCAAAGTCATATGGGTCAGTGGACAATATAATTTTGTCCCCCTCCCAATTTAGCTCTCTGATAGCAAGGAAATAGCTGATACCTATACTTATTGCCAGTACTCTAGGTAAAAGCTTTTGCTGGGTATCTAGCACTTCTGCTTCTTCCTCCACCTTCTTAGCCTTCAAGACTTGGGAAGAATGATCACCTTTTTCCTTTAGAGATGATTGTCTCTCTGACTGTAATTGTCCATTTACACTGGTAGAACTAAAACTGGCCTTTCATCGGTCTGGCAGTACATCAGTTGGACCTGCTGATGTACACTATTAAATGCTGTGCCTTCTATCTCCTGCTTCTCTTGCTATTATTCTGATTGTTTTTAACTGGATCTGGCAGGAGAATGTTTTACCTGATGCCTCATGCAAGACTATTGCTTTACCTTTCTCTAAGCCTGGGAAGGATCCCACAATTCCTTCAAACTAATGTCCAATTACTTTGATA
This sequence comes from Carcinoscorpius rotundicauda, assembly GCA_011833715.1. Taxonomy (NCBI): domain Eukaryota; kingdom Metazoa; phylum Arthropoda; class Merostomata; order Xiphosura; family Limulidae; genus Carcinoscorpius; species Carcinoscorpius rotundicauda. The sequence continues at coordinate 60,687,458 of CM022395.1, forward strand.
AGCTGTCTCTGTAAGAGCTTAGAGAGTGCTTATCTTGTTGGCTCTTCGAATCAAACAACCTCCTTTCGTTCACTCATTGTGGGTTCTGACGACAGCACTCCACTGTGGACCACCTAATTCATCTTCAAACATTAATCAGAAAAGCTTTTCTCAAATGACAACATCTTGTATCAATATTGTTTGACATTGTGAAGGCTCATGATACACCATGGAGGTATGGCATTTTACAAGACCTCCATATATATGAGTTATGTGGACATTTGCCCATTTTAACTAAAATTTTTTAATGGACAGGAGATTCCAATTTCAGTTGGATTCAACACTTTCCTGTTCTTTTCTACAGAAACTTGGATTCCCTCAGGCCTGTGTCTTGAATGTCACATTTTTCAGTATAAAGATTAATGCCATAACTGAACAAATACCTCTCACTGTTGCAAATGGGTTCTGTGTCGACAACTTTCACATCTCATGTCAGTCACTGAACATGAGGTATATTAAGCTGCAGCTACAGACTGCCCTCAATCATTTACTGAAGTGGACCACAGCAAATGGCTTTAACTTTTCTTTCTTTAAAACTGTTTGCATGCACTTTTGCTGCCAACAGGGTATTTACCCTGATCCTGAACTCCTGAACATAGCTGCTTGAAACAACTGCTTTTGACTTGATATTTATTGAAATAAAACATATACATATTAATTATTAAAAGTTATTGCACTAAATTAGAATGTAATGGTTTTACTGTCTTCCATTTATCTTTTGCCAATAAAACAATAATTATCTGTGATGTGTCTTATGGATCATTGTATGATTAATTATAAAACTTGGTGAACATGTGTATGTCTAATCATAATAACTTAATGAAATTAAATTGATTAGCTTTTAGGTGTTTTTATTCATTTCCATTTGAGAATGAAATTGTCCCTGTGTCTCTCTCTGACACACATACACATTAAAGATATTTGTGGTAGTTTGTTTGTAACATTGCACAGTTTAAGAAACTTATTTAAAGTTGGACAGGTTTATTTATTCAGTTATGTTCAGTAGTAAATGATTGGCTTACTTTGGAGATACAGTATAGTATGGTATAATTTATGGTTTTTAGAAAGAAACTGAAACTACAAGAAATTCCTTCTGTGCAGATTTTAATTATTTACAAATATATGAGAGATAGAATAGCTAAAGTTAGTACGACTGTTGATCAATGATTCGTGTGTTTGTTCACTGCATATGTAATACAGCCGAAGTATCTGGTCATTATTTAATATTTTTTTCAAATAAACAGTCATTAGGTTTATAGAGAGATGATGTGACATCAGGTTTTGGTATTATAACATAGTGAAGAAATATAACTATTAGTGAGAAAGTTGAATTTATATAGAAATTTGCTCAGAATATTTCATGTCTTTATAAAATAAATGCAAAGTTTTTTTTTTAACAATTAAATTGCTAAGAAAGACTCTGTGATATTAGTGAAGTCACCTTCATTGTCTGTCTTTAGGAGATCGTTTAGAACCACTTTATGCTCCAATACGTCACAAGTTAGCTAATGCTCTGAAAAACTGGCATCCAAGTGACTGCTCAGCTAAGCTTATCTTAGAACCTTGGAGGAAGGTATTCACTCTTGGAACCATGCAAGCTTTTGTTGTGACTAATATCCTACCCAAATTGGCTATGGTTCTGCAAAACTTTATCATCAACCCTCATCAACAACATCTAGGTTAGTGATTTATGAACTTTATTTTAACCCTTTTACAACAGGTTCAGTATGATACACACAAGCTCATCTACAGGTTGCACACATTAAGTACTTATACTATAACTTTTGATATAGCATGTGTATCTGCACACAATTTGGTAGACTTTTAGTAAAGATTACAAGTAATTTGTGTACAAAAAATCAGGTTTTTAATGAAATATTTTTATTAAATTTTTTTTGTGAAAATAGTTAGTTTTATTCCTAGCGTGAAAGCAAAGTGATTTCATGTTATGATTAAAAAAGTATTCTTCATCCCAGAAGTCTCAAATATTATTTATGTAATCTCTATGAACCACCTAAATACATTTCAAATGTTTGTTTTCAGCAAAACCGAATATTTAGTTATTTTTTTATACACTAACTATGTGGGGTCTGTCACTTAACCAGCCTTGTAACCATCATTAAAAAATAGGAAATATATATAAATTATGCTTTTTGGTGCTAGAATTAAATACATATTATAGCACAAAAATACAAATGTTTGGTCCAAGTAGCTTAAGTCTCATGACACTATATATGAACATATGCATTTATTATCATTTTTATTTTAGTAATGTTACAGTCATGCCAACCTAACTTTTCATAGCTTGTATTGATTCAGTGCACATGCACTTAAGTTGCATATCCAGTAATATAAAACTGACCTTTAGTCTTCCATGTTTTGAATTTGTTATAGTGGAATAGTATTTTGTAATGTACACATATGTAAATAGAGTATTACTGTTTAGAAATAAGCTATTAAACTTAATTTTCTTAAAATATAGAACAATAAATCAAAAAGTAAAGCAAACAATTATCTCTTCTCATTACAACCTATGTACTCATTTGCTGCTTGACATAGGCTGCTAAACCTTTTAAAATTTTGCATGTGAAGGATATTAAAACTATTTTTCTGTGTTTTATATATACATTTGAATAACCAATAACTCATAAATAAATGCACTGATACCATAGAATTCCACTATAATTTATTAAGTTTAGTAACTAAATTTATATCAATTTTGAAAACAATATGAAACTTAGAGCAGACTAAAGACAACACTTCACTGAAATATTTCATTCAAAGAATGCTGTAGTGTTTAAAAAGATTAAATAGCTGGGGAAAAACATTCTAGAGACATTCTAAGCTGTTAGTTGGTTATTTATGTGTTATATATTGAAGTGTATGTAAAGGGCCATTTCAAAAATTGAAAAAGTTAAACAAGGCCACCATGTTTGATTTGGTATGTAAGCCATACCTCAGCAAAACAAAAGATATGAGGTTATTATTTCCTATTCTAGTTTGTCACTAATTGTAATTTGAGTTCCTAATTCGTACAAATTATAGACTTAGTATTTTGATGTTACAAACATCTAATTTTTAAAAGCACTGCATTCAACCACGACTCACTAAAATCTATACTTAAATGTGTTCTCTTAATATTTGCTTTTAAAGCAAAGAATTTACTCATATAATATTAAAGTATGAATTATAATCCACAATTTGATTCCAAACTTATTAACATAAATTCATAAAATAGCAGTTCAATAAAACTGAATGCAAGTCAACAAATGTGACAACATGGTCTTTGAACCTTGACCTGTCATGAAAGAGTTAAATATTTATGATATTAAATTGCATTTAAGTTACATATTTTTAGGTTGGTTTCATATCTGTATATGGTGTAAATGTCAAAGCTTCATGAACTAAGCATAAATGTATGACACTTCAAAGTAGCTTTGAGGAAAAATGTGAATGACTGAACAGTTTATATTTCCAGATATCTGGCAGTGGGTGATGGCATGGGAAGATCTACTTCCAGTAGCAAGTCTGGCAAATCTGTTACAGAAACATTTCTTTCCTCAGTGGTTACAGGTATTGTGTGCTTGGTTAAACCACAACCCAAACTATGAAGAGGTTACAAAATGGTATACAGGCTGGAAATCTATGTTTTCTGAAGCTTTACTTAATGATCCTGTTATCAAAGGTAACCCTACTGTTTTTGTTATAATTAAAGCAATGTTTGTTACGTTTTTTATGTGGACTGAATGCAACAGAAAGACACAGATAACAGCTTATATAATTTATTACAATAAACTATTATATATGTGACAGATATAAAATAAATTATATAATAACAATGAGAGATATTCAGTTTAAAATTAATTACAATACAAAATGGTACTGGCCTGTGTCCAATATAATGATTCAGAATGAAAGTCCAAAAGTCTAGATCAGAAATCCAAAATTCCAGTCTAGGGTGTGAATTTGGTCCCACGAAGAAATTCCAAAGTTTGAACGGAGAAGTCCATAAACAATTAACAGTCCAATAAATTTGACGAAGTTCTTTTTAACATGTTTTCGATGAATGTCTCAAATTTGTCATTTTCCAACTTGCTTCGGTCTCCCCTAAACAGTCCTATACGTGTTGACCTTCAGTATAACCAATAATTTGAATGAATCATAAAGATTGGCAAAATAAAATCACAGCTTCTGTAGATCTAGCTCCAGTCACAAATCCAAGTTGAATAAACACACAGCAAACGTTGAACATTTCTCAAAATGAAGATACGTCTATTTAATCGAATGAAAACGAATGACTGACTCACTGACTCTCCTCACATTGCTGTCTGTTTATATATTAGTAGGCCTACTGTGTTCTCGAACAATCGTGTAACTTCGACAGAATTCCAGAGTAATCTGCGCATGTCTGTTTTTGCACGAGACTCGTCTAGACACCAGGCCGACATACATTCTATTTATAAACATATGATTGATCTACCTAATTCTAGAAATTTCTAAATGATAAATTCTAAATGAATTCTAATTAATTCTAAATGAATAACAACATATTTTATTGGTTTGAACTTCGAAACAATAATATAAATATGGAAATATAAATAATAGATATGGAAATCCAAACACAACATGACATGGTTGTCGTTTACATAACATTTACATAACAATGTTTCATTTAAACTTTTTTATTATTTTGAAGTTGACCCATTCAGGTCAGTAAGAATAGGTTTCAAATTTAATCTACTTGTTTCTGTCTCAATTTAACTGTAATTTGTAGTGGACTTACAGTGATATGTTAGGTAACATTTGTTACTTTTATCGTCTTGTGATTGAAATTTTGATATGTTTACTTCTTTAATTACACAGAACATAATACACAGTTTGTTTTGATGTGTAGATAACTGTAAAAAAAAGAGAAAGTTATTTTTATGTATTTTGTGTTAATCTTTTTTAATTTATTTATTCACTGCTGTATTTTAATAATTTAGATGTTTATACTTCTAGGTTCTTACAAAATTATGTGAAAGTTAAATTTATATACCTGGTTAATACCTGACTGGATATCAATAACTGTAATGGTGTGCATAGGATCTTAAAAAGATTTGCAGAAAAGTCATGCATAATTTGCAGTGGTGAATTTGACCAATAAATGAAGTTTTCCCTCAGAAATAAAATATTACTTTTAGAAGTTAAAGAAAAAGAAAATTAAATCATAATAAACAACTAGCCTTATTAAATATTACTATATACCAGAAGTAGAGGTTAAGTAGTAGTGAATCCCAAGGTGTCACTGAGATAAAAGATGAGAAATATTTAAAGATTTTACATAACTAAGAAATATTTGCCCGCTTTATTGAATTGTAAACATTTATAAATTACCTTTTGATACAAAAAATCTGAATTACATATGAGTGTATAACTTTTCCATAAAATGTTTAATGTTTTAGAGTAGTTATTTATTTCTGATGCGCCAGTCTTTTCTTAATTTTGAGAAGCTTGTGTGAAGTTTACTGTTTTTGGCTGTCAGTGTTAGTTGTTGAAAATTTGTCTTTGGGTTACACCTCTTATTTTCAGTGAGCTTACAGAAAATTTTTATATTTCTGTTAGTATTCCTGAATAATGAATATGGTTTCAGGGTTTCTCCTTTATTTAACCCACATTAAAGAGAGCTTTTACATATATTTGTACAAAGTTTATGTCATCTGTTAGTATTCCATGATTAGAAGCTTTGTATCCAAATTACCTTGTCATTCAAACTTTTTTTTGTAGTACTGCCTCTGTAATTAATCATAGTATAAAGTGAATAGCTTTTATCTCATAGAAGTACTTGTTTTCAATTTTGAATGATCTCAAGCTTAGAATTTGGTGTGAGGACCAGCTTTTCTTTTTAATTAATTTAACTTGAGTGAGTTTGTAAAAACCTTAAAATTTAGTTGTCAAGAGTTTTGTGGTTTATAAACCTGTATCAAAATTCCCTCTAAATATGTGAACCCCATAGCTATTGACTCATTTGTTAATGGTCTGCACACTATCGCTTGAAAACAATGTTAGAGATTTGGCTGCTTTTGACCATTTCTAACATGAGGTGTAGTTTTAGCTTATATATACTGAGATTTTCTTCAGTATGACAGCCCAAACATAATTGCAGTATAGACACAGGCTGGAGCAGTTCATTGCAGCTAAGACTGTTGTGCCTAAAGTCAAAAACCACTGTTGGCATTAAAAATGTGTATGTATTCAAAATAGTCATTTTGTAACCTTTACTCATCACATACCCTCTTCACTGTTTTTTGTTCATAGTTTTCTGAATTTGATCAATTGAAGAGGAAAAAATGTTGCATTAATATTAATGTTATACCCTAATGATTGCACTGCTATTAGACCTAAATCAGTTCTATAAGCTGTCATCAATGTTTATTCTAACTACATATTCCACTTTAAAAATCAATTTTATTGCATTTACTGCAACAAAAGTAGATTATGAATGGCTTGTATGAAAAATTAACAAATCATAGTAAGCAAAAATGCTGATTTGACATTATTAAAATATTTTGATGGTTAAAATTTCATCAAAAAATTGTTGTGTTTTTACATGTTTGTTTGTTTTTTAATCTGAAATATTGCAAATCAGATTAAGTATGATTCAGACAGAAATATTTTCTTCATTTGTTGTTAGCATGAAATCAATACCAAACCAATTTAATATATAAGGGGGAAATAAAAATAAAATAACATTATTAGTTAACATATCTATCATTGAGATACCAAGAAAGAAAATACTTAGTTGAGAAACTTAAAAATATGTAATTTTTTCTTATTCAGCAAAATCCACAGTTTTCATGTAATCAAGAAAAATTTGACTTGTGTTTGAATTTAATACTTGATGTATGTTAAAAGTTTGGTAAACATGACAAACCCAATTTACATGTTAATCCTCCAACAGGAAATTGTTTACATAGCAAGTTCCACATTCGCTACAAATTGATTAGCTAGCAAGTCATTACAAATTGAATAAATAGCAAGTCACAACAAATTGATGAGGTAGCAAGTCACTACAAATTAATTAGACAGCAAATTGCACAGTCATTACAAATTAGTTAAGATAAAAAAAATAACTTGAATTTTTTTTTGTTGCAAGTAGAGAATTTCAAATGGCTACTTTTGTAAGTTTATATTATTATTATAAATTAATCTTCCAATTTACGAATAAATATTTTTTTTAATATTATGTAAAGTTAAATATTCTGTAGTAATTTGAAATTTTACTGATTACCATAATATATCCCCTCTGTGTGGACTCCTGTACGAGGTGAGAGGACCTCCCAGGGAAGGTTCTGTTCTGTCTGGTTACCTTCTCTGGGATCTAAACATCCACCCACGTGTTTGCTGTGCATAGCAACCTGTGAAGGGAAGGAGAGGATCCTGGTGGTTGAGGGGTCCAACCCTAACACACCACTTTGGCCTTAAATTTCTGTAGACGGCGGCTTTTGGGTGGCCTCCCTTGGGTCAGTCGGCTGGTCCACTTGGGTTAGAGTCAACCAATTACCAGTGTTGGAAGTTTTTAATGGGTGTTGTGGACATTGTGCCTGATGCTGGTGATTGGGTATAGTGCTTACGAGACCCTGGTGTTGCTGCATTGTCCTTGCATGACATTGTAGTGCCTCATCATCTAATTGGTGACGTGCATGAATGAATTAACGAGATTCCCGCTGTCCCTATCTACTATCTAGCGAAACCACAGCCAAGTGAACGGGTGGGGTCAGTGGGTACTGAAATTTTTCTTTTTTCCTATGGATCCTCCTTTAAAAAAATTAAATAAATTAATAAAAAAACAGTCAATGGGCAAGCAACCACATCTTGAAGACTCTGAACAGCAATCTTCACCATCTGCAACACACGTACCTCATTTTCTTACATTACATTCTCTTTAAGAAAAACCTTTGGGGCAATTGTCCCCTTTTTTTTTATTCAGAAGGGACTAGAGGGACTTGCTGGCTCTCCAAAGTCAGTAAAGAAGCTTCGATCTGGAGACATATTGGTTGAAACATCCACATCCCAACACAGTAAATTACTCTTGAATTCAAAGGCAATAGGGGATGTACCTATTGAGGTTACCCCTCAATAGATTCACACTGGTCTCTCCACTCAAGCAGTTTCTACTGTCAGCAGCATCTCCACTTGCAAAGATGGAGTTACACTGCCAACAAATGCCCTCGTTTTGATATTTACATCATCACGTGCACCTGCCACCATCAAGGCAGGTTATCTAATTGGCAGGGTACAGCCATACATTCCAAACCGTCTCCGATGTTTCCAGTGTCAGAGGATTGGTAACTCAAAGACATCATGTTGTGGTTCCCTGTCATGTGCTTATTGTGGTGGCAAGGACCACGATGCCTATGAATTATTTTCGTATATATACCACACTTTTCAACGGGCCCGTGTCCATGCTAGGTGGGTAAGACATCAAAGCCAGAATGAATCTTGGATTAAGTTTACAACTAGCACCAATTCCAAGGTCATATGGGACAGGATTCGAAAGGTTAATGGGCACTACAATTATGTCCCCCTCTCAAACTTACTTTCTGATGGTCAGGAGGTGGCTAATGTCCAGAACATCGCTGATACTCTTGGTGAAAGCTTTTGCTGGGTATCTAGCACTTTTGCTTGTTTTTCCACCTTCTTGGCCATCAAGACTCAGGCAGAATGTTCACCTCTTTCCTTTCAAACTGATTGTCTCTTTGACTATAATTGTCCCTTTACACTAGTGGAACTGAAAATGGCACTTCATTGGTCTGGCAGTACATCTGTTGGACCTGATGATGTGCACTATGACATGCTACACCCTCTATCTCCTGCTTCTCTTGATGTCCTTCTAATTGTCTTTAACCTGATCTGGTAGAAGAATGTTTTTCTTGATGCCTGGCACCAGGCTATTATTTTATCTTTCTCTAAGCCAAGGAAAGATCCCAAGATTCCTTCAAACTACCATCCAATTGCTTTGATGAGCTGTCTCTGTAGGACCTTAGAAAGGATGGTTAATGCTCGTCTTGTTTAGTTCCTCGAATCAAACAACCTCCTCTCACCCACCCAGTGTTGGTTTCGACGACAGCACTCCACAACAGACTACGTAATTCGACTTGAAACATCAATCAGAGAAACCTTTCTCAAATGCCAACATCTTGCATCAATATTCTTTGGCATTGAAAATGCTTATGACACAGTATAGAAATATGGCATTTTGCGAGACCTCCATATATGTGGGTTATGTAGCCATTTACGCATGCTTATTAAAAATGTTTTAATAGATAGGAGATTCCAAGTTTTTGTGGGTTGACACTTCCCTGATTTTTTGTACAGGAACTTGGTGTCCCTCAGGGCTGTGATATGAGTGTCACACTTTTCAGTATAAAGATAAATGCCATCACTGAACAACTCCCTCTCACTATTGTGAATGAGCTGTATGTTGATGACTTTCACATCTCATGTCAGTCGTCAAACATGAGATATATTGAGCAGCAACTTTTTCTCTCTAAAACCGTATGCATGCACTTTTGCTGCCAACGGGATATTCACCCTGATCCTGAACTTCATATCGATGAAGTTTCTTTGCCAGTGGTTCCTGAGACCAAGTTCTTGGGGCTTATCTTTGATCATAAGCTGACCTTTATACCACAATTAAAGGAAGTACAGGTCAAAATGCATAAGAGCACTGAATATCCTCCATATCCTTTCTACTACCAGTTGGGGAGCAGATTGTTGTTCTATGTTAAAGGTATGTTGTGCTCTTATTCGATCAAAACTCAACTGTAGATCAATGTTCTATGGCTCTGCCAGACCCTTGGCCTTAAAGATGCTGGACCCCATTCATCACCAAGGACTTTGACTCTGTGCTGGTTACAGATGGTTCCAAATCAGGTAATTCAGTGGGCTCTGCCATGGTTTGTTGTGGTTCGGTAGTTGCATGCAGAATCCTCTTTACACCTCCTGTGTTCACTGCTGTACTGTACGCCATATCTCTTGCCCTGGATCATATTGAAGCTTAGCAGTACTCCAACTGCACTATTTATACTGACTCGTTTAGTTCTTTACTGGCCCTGGAATTGCTGCACGTTGGCTCACACCCTGTTCTCGCTGATATTCAAAACCGACTGGCCCATTTCTCATTGACTGCTACTTTTATCCAGTTTTCTTGGATACCAAACCATGTTGGTATTTGCGGGAATTCGCTTGAAGACACTGCAGCTAAATCTGTCTGCTCTGGCACTATCACCACTGTGCCTATTCCATACATGGACTACGGTCCTGTATTCAAGGCTCTGCTCCATGCCAGCTGTCAGTCCACTTGGAGTTAGCAATGTGACAACAAGCTTTTTCAAATAAAACCAGAAATTCAGCTTTGGCCAATTAGCTCTCGTGAGTTTTGGAAGGAGTAAGTTGTTCTAACTAGGCTACGCATTGGTCACAGTTTTTTAATTCATCATTTTCTTTTGTCTAGAACTGATGCACCAATGTGTAGTTTGTGTAACACTCAAATCACTGTAAGCTACATTTTACTTTCTTGCCATCGTTACGATTCTCAATGACAGCAATATTTTAAACATGTTTTTTCCCAGAGTTTTTCTGTAACATTGGACATTGTTATTGGTGATGGTGACTCTGTCCATCTTGATAAAGTTTTTAGTTTTTTCATGGCCATTAATCTTTTTAACCTCATTTAAGTGTTAGATATTTATTCATTACACCTTTCTAATTGTGATTCCCTTTTTCAAAGTTTCAATCTTTCTAATTCAATTTGAAATTGGAAAATGGCCAGAACATTAAATAACTTGACACCAGGACTGGAAAGGCCAACTTCAGGTGACTAACACTGCTGTTTGAACTACTCGTTAGTCATCCTGGCGAGTTGTATTCCAATTTTGCTGCATGTTTTTTAAACGTTTATTACTTTATCTATTGATACTGACCATAGTGACACATAATCTGGAACTAGGACTGGAAAGACAAACTTCCAGTGACTGATGGTGGTTCTGGTACTTGCCTTTTTGGCAGGTTATGATCATTACCATTCTGCTAGAGAAAGTACTTTACAACTTTTACTCTGCTTTCTCTCTTAACATTGTAAACTATGTGTCAACGTTGGTTTTATGCTTTTTCTGTTTTTATATGATGTTTTGTTTTCCTTCATTCCCTTTCATGTATTTTACTACATTTAATTTATTTTTACCTTTTTATCGGACGTTTGGTGCAGATAGCCTAGCTGCTTTGTGCCATAAAACACACAATCAATCAATCACTCAACCGTAAGATATACATGAAGATTTTTATTTATATAACATAGTGTGAAAATTTTAATTGGATATGTACTGGTGTAGTAAAACAGACTTTGAGGTAATAGTTTTTCCTAGTTATTGTCTTAAATGAATTTTTGTCATGTAAAAAAGTTTAGAAAAAATCTTTTATCTTCCAGATGTATTTAAAAATGTTTTTATTTTAACTGACATTTCATTTTTACAGTTTTTTGAGAATTAATACACATCCTGCAGAGCCACAAAATTGAGATATATATTTTTATTTAAAAATGTATATACTATGTAGTGTAAAAGTTGTATTTTGTAAACTTTATTACCAAAATGTGTAAATCCTTCCAGTTTGCTGTGCAGATTGTGAAAGAGAACAAAATTTTTTTTGTGTAGTTATGTAGAAATTTTGATTCTTTAATTGAAGTAGGTCTACAAATTTAATTTTAAAACTAGTGTGCAGGATATCATTTCAGTTTCCTTCTTATTTTTGTAGATCAGTTTAAGAAAGCCCTGGACATCATGAATAGAGCTGTATCAGCTACTCAGGGAATGATGGGTTTTCAGGCTGGGGCAAGAGAAAGTATATCATATCTTACTAATGTGGAACGTCAACAGGGTTTAGATGTATTGAGCAGTACCATAAGGAGCAAGAAAGACTATGAGGTGAGTGGTTTAAGGACTTTATGCTGATCATAAGGATGGATGTAAAATTAGTTTTCTTTTGAAAGAATAAACATGAATACTTTTATTCTGATGTTAGTTGTGAACTAAATGTGGTTACTTTACTGAAGGGGTTCAGTAATTGATGTATTATTAGAAAAATAGTACAGATATTTTGTGCTATACAGTAGACAACACTGAAAGGGTTTAGCAATTGATGTATTATTACAAAAATAGTGCTGATATTGTGTGCTATACAGTAGATGGCACTGAAGAGGTTTAATAATTGATGTATTATTAGATAAATTGTACTGATATCTTCTAGGGTATATCTTCTTCCATACGAGCTTCTTCTTCTTCTGTAGCAGCCTTGGCTATGAGTTTTAAAGATTTGATAGAGAAGAAGGTAAGTTGTTTAAAGTTATCTCAGTATGTTATATTTAGCATGTTATCAGTTTGCTATTGATTTGATCTGACTTTTTTTTAATGGAAAACATTCCAGCCATCAGTGATCTTGCATATAATTTGCAGTATTGTTTATGTGTACTATTACACTGTGTGTTTTGGAAAAGGTTAAACTGGCACCTACTTTTGTGACATGAGTTAAATTTGAAGGAATTAAACATTTTTTCCATTAAACAAGTTATTTAATGCCAGTCTTGTTTTTATTGGATTTTTCATTGTAATTGGCTTGATTTTAAATTTTTTACAAAATAAAATTTGCATTATTTTCCAGGGAAAAGCTTGAAAAATAAAATTATAACTTAATTACAATAGAATATAATTTTTTGTAGGCTTCAGAGAAAAATATCTTGTTTGTACCCATCCCAAACCGTCTTCAAGAAGGAAAACAAGTGTACCGGTTTGGTCAGGTGTTACTCTACCTAGACAGAGGAGTCATATTTGTATATAATGAGAAAACCTGGGTCCCTACTTCCTTACAGAGCCTTCTCGATATGGCTGGCTAATCTGTTCATGTAATTTTTATATATGTGTATGTAAAGATATCAGACCAATAAATATAACTGTGGTGAATATATATATATTTTTTTTTTTTATCTACAACAGTAATAAATTTACATGTGGTTTTGAAGGAGGATAAAAAAATAGATTGCCAGAGATAAAAAGTAATTGTATGTGACCATATTATTAAGTATATATAACTGTTGCAGATATTTTTAATTTTAACTAAGACAGTGAGCCTAGAATTAAAAACAAGGTCAAATATATATTCAGTAATATAAATATATCTCAAAGTAAATCTAGTCTGAATGGTCTGAATTAGGAGAACGTGAAATATGAAGCTATCTACCATCCACTCTTATGTTAGAAATGTGTATTTTCACAAAAGTTTTTATACTTCTCCTGTTGTGATAGTAACAAATTTTTGGACTTAAAACATTAAAATTTAGGGTTTGAATTTCCATAGTAGACACAGTAGCTAATCCAGTGCAGCTTTGCTTTAAAACATAACTCTTTCTTTTCTTGGATTTGATGTGGCTTGTTGATTAGCATGGCATACTGTGGAACTTGTTGCTGATAATAACTTAATTGTGCTCTTTCCTTTGTGGCTGTGGATGCATTGTAAAGTGATGGTTAAATTTTGCTATTCAAAGAACCAAAATGGAGCATATTCTAAAACTTACTATTTTTTCAAGTATAAATAAGATACAGAACCTACACCAAAGGCATTGCATGTTCTCTTTTTGCCATAAGAAAAAAGGCAACATTCTAAAGATGCAGTTGACTGTTAAAGAAAGCATCATGGTGATGCACTTTGATGGTAATCAAACACAGCTTCATCATGGTGCATTTGCTGTCTTTTGACCATCATATATTTTCTTGGTGATGTATATGCACTTTGTTGACCATCATACATTTTCTTGGTGTTTGAATTTGGAGAATGGTTTCTGATCTTAAAGTGGCAGGTGACATGTATAAGTTATTGAGGAAAAGTTGAAGTTTGTTGTGCAATACTCTTGATTTTGTGAAAACTTGGTTATCAGTTTTGGACTGTTTTAGAGTGAGTGAGTGGGGATTTGGGGTGAATAATGTTTTTCAGAAAATTCCCAGACTGAAGAGAAATACCTTACAATGTATTAATGTATGTCTATATGAATATCTGAATACATACAGATAACATCAGAGGTTTTTTTTTTTCAGATTATGACATTCGCTATAATTTCGACATTAGGAAGATGGGCTTCCACATTTGCATTAGCACCTGCTGGTGCTGCTGCAACCTGTTTTTTTTTATGATAGAAACATTTAATGAACTGGCCTCTATTGCTAGAACGTGATACTATTAGACATACTTGACCAAGTGTTACTTCTGTGAAACTAAATAGTTGCTGCAAAGAGAAACTTCAGGAGTAGCTGATATCAGTCAGAATTTTTTTTTTTGAGATAAAAGCTCAAATTGTGAAGATGAAAGAAGTTAAAATGAAAGAAGTAGAGAACATATTGTTAATTTCATAAATAATCTACCAGGCAGGAGAAGAAAGATTTTGACTATCTACCCAAAATTTCTTTTCTATTTTGTACATGTATTGTGTGGTTGGCAAAACACATAAAACAGGAAAACCAACAACTCGACACAGACCAAATAAATTACCTGAAAGGTTCAGTTTGCAGAAGTTTAAAAGGGGTCTAGAATGTTCATTTGAAAATACTGTCCAGCTTGAATTTTAAATAATTGTTACAATTGTTTGTACACATGTTGTTTATGGAATCTAATTCAAATAATACCAAATAAGCATGCATATCTTCTGTTAGAAAACAACTTTATAAATAATTAAAATCAAAAGTTTCTGTTCAGAGATCCAGCAGTGTTCTGGAACTCAGTAAATGGGATGCACAGTTGTCGATTTCCACAATAACTAGAAAGTTAGGACTCAATCTGCAAAAAAGAAAAAGAAAAGTGATTTGACACTAATGCTAAAGATACAACAGGTCTTAGTGGTGAAATGCATCAAACAAAACAATGTTTCTAGTAGACGAGTAAAATAACATGAGTTACGGCTTCATTTTTGAAATGTTAATTGTACTATAAAATAATTAATTATAACATAAGCTTAAATATATAATACATAATTGGGCATGCACACACATACAAAACAAAGTATATTCACTGCATCCAGCATGCCATGACTGTTTTAAAGATGAAAACAAATTCCTTAAACCAACTACAATTCCATTCTGCAATTGAAAAGTCACATGTTGTATTTTATAAATTCTGATGTATATCTGTCTACCATGATAGTTGTGAAATACACTCGCACTAGTGTTCTTAAGATCATTCTTGAACTTAAACTAAAGTTTTTGGTTTTGAACTAGGAATCAGAAAAACAAAAGATTATACTTAGAGCCTTATCAAATTAAAAAGAGGTTCATAAATTATTATTTATGTAGTAACCTGGTTAAATACCTGTGTATCTAATTAATGCTTTAATTATAAACTATCAATGGGTTTAAACACGTAAATATCTAAATTACAATACTAATATTGAGAATACAATACAAAGTGATGTAAACGATGTACATTATAAACGCAAGATCTTGGTTGAAAACCACTAGAAATGAATCAAGTTACATCTAGCACGTATAGCAAGTTCATTTTATATAAGTATTCACAGAGTTGTGATTTAGTGTTATGTAGTATAGTGAACGTAATGAAATACTAAACAAAACACGATAGCAAAAAGTATGAAAGCTGCCTTAAGTAAGGCCTGGCATGGCCGAGCGCGTTAAGGCGTGCGCTCGTAATCCGAGGGTCGCGGGTTCGCGCCCGCGTCGCGCTAAACATGCTCGCCCTCCCAGCCGTGGGGGTGTATAATGTGACGGTCAATCCCACTATTCGTTAGTAAAAGAGTAGCCCAAGAGTTGGCGGTGGGTGGTGATGACTAGCTGCCTTCCCTCTAGTCTTACACTGCTAAATTAGGGACGGCTAGCACAGATAGCCCTCGAGTAGCTTTGTGCGAAATTCCAAAACAAACAAACAAAGCCTTAAGTAATGTACAGCAGTGATTTCATGAGGATTTCTGGCAAAGCGGAAACTTTTGTGCTCACAAACAGGAGGTTTATGTGTGTTTGTTTCGTGGCGATTGCACCACAAAAACTGAAATGTTGAATGAAACCCCCACAATGTACATTACAAACAATAATACTCTAAAATACAATTCAATGTAACACTACAGATTACAAAAACAAACGAAAAGTTGTGTCGTATGCAAAGAAAAAAGTATAACCAGTAATGAAGATTTTATTGAACAAATATTCTCCCGCTGGTTTACGTTCTCTCTCTTCCCTGTAACCAAGAATAATTAAAATTGTTATATGAAAGAACAATTAATCCTAACTTTAATATTTGCAAAATCCAAGGTTTAACTCGGACTTCGTTAAAACAATAATGAATAGTCAAAAAGAGAAAAATAAGTCGTACTTTAAACTCATTTTGTGTTCACTTTTAAGTAAACTTATAGGACTACTTACTAAAACTATATGAAGTTCCAACAACTACGAAATTAAAAAAAAACTCTAGTTCCCTGCTATTGAAACTAACGAAAAATAATTTACCGAACTGTGACTAAAATGAAGTTATAAAAATAATATACTAACTAGTGACTAAAGTAAAGGAACAAAAATAGTTTAACAACCTGTGATTATCGTTTTGTGCAAAATTAACTTATGTATAAACATAAATTATCTCAAATATTCGACTTATCGGAGTGTGTGAAGTATGCATTGTATATTGTTAAAAACCTTGTAAGTTAGGTTAGTGATACGTTTTATCAACGGTTTATTTATTAAAATAAGTATCAACACTAATTTCTGGACACACTTCAACAAAATAAACAGAAAAGAAAGTGTTTTTTCAACGTTGAATCTGACTTGTTATGGCCCACACTGCAAGGAAGATAACGGGTAGTTTTTTTTTTAATTTCGTACAAAGCTACTCGAGAGCTATCTGTGCTAGCCGTCCCTAATTTAACAGTGTAAAACAAGAGCAAAGGCAGCTAGTCATTACCACCAACGAATAGTGGGATTGACTGTCACATTATAACGTCCCCACGGCTGAAAGGGTGACCATGTTTGGCGCGGCAAGGATGCGAACCCGCGACCCTCAGATTACGAATCGCATGCCATAACACTCGGCCATGCCCAGGCCATAACGGGTGGTATGATGTATTTCAAAAATTGTCATTCTCTTGGTGTCGATCACATTGATTCACTTGGAACTTATTATTATGAGAAGGTAGGCCTTAGTCTTATTCGCAGAAATAACCAAACCAGTCAGAGATTTGAAACAGTGAATACAAAGTGAAAAAAATACTCTGAATGCAAATTTAACACTAACGGGAGTCAAATCCTTTGAGTCTTCAGTTCAGAGAAAGGTAACAAACATATATATTTAATACAGAATAATCCTTCGAAGGTGAAGTATAGGCTTAAGATTGATGGTAATTCATTACCTACGCCTATCCCATTCCATCATCGTGGACAGTTATGAGAGGATATATTATACTCTCTTCAGTAAAATATGTTTTAAATGTAATGCTACGCAATAGGCTAGGTACATTCTACTCAGCTACAGGGAATCGAACTCAGGGTTTATTACCACTACTGGAGAACTGTTTTTAACTGAAGGGCTACTGGTGAACATAAATGCTTTTATAAATTATTTTGTAATATTCCGTCAAGAATGTATTTCATAACTTCGAGTAAGTTATTATTTTGTTGTATTTTTATTTACAATTACAAATTTATATGCTACTTTGTACTATTAACATATTAAATATATTATTCAGTACTTATCACCTCACACCTCTTATATGTTACCAAAAGTATGTGAAAGACAGAAAAGGTGACACCGGTGAGTATATTTGCTTTAATAGATTATTTTTTTTATTTCATAAAGATCATTTTCCATATCTACAAGTAAGTTGTTTTTTGTATTTTTATTCATAACTACAAATTTACATATGGCTTTTCCAGTATCACCTTTTCTGCTATTCACGGACTTTTGGTAACATATAAAAGGTGTGAGGTGATAAGTACTGAATAATATTTTTAATATAGTTGTGGTATACTGCAACATGTTTTATAATGAAAAATAAATACGTGTTTTCATCCGAAGTTATGTACATAACTTAGAAATACAAAAGTTCTTTCACAAAAATATTTTTTTTGGAAATGTAAGACTCTTAAGATAAATCCAATCATTCAATATGTGTGTACTTGTGTGTGTTTTTCTTATAGAAAAGCCACATGAGGCCGTCTGTTGAGCTTAGCGAGATCATTCAATATAATGAATGATCATGCATAATTTTTTGGAAAGTTATTATGATTTATATTAATGTAAATGTTAAAATTTTGATTTACTTTTAGTCTTTAGAAATGAAATTATTCATGAAATATATATATATATGAGTTCTCACAAAAATGTTTTGAAGAAATTTTTATAACATTTTCCTTCCATAAAGTGCAGCACGTTGTAATTTAAGAGTGAAAAGTTTTGTTTAACATAAAGCTTATGTATGACAAAGGTTAAAAATTAACTGAATGAAACTGAAAAATGTGACTAATGGTTTGTTGCATTATTTTCATTAAATAAATAAAATAGCTATGTTTTATTTGTTTTGTTATTAAGCGCAAAGATACACGATGGACTAATGGCGCTTTATCCAACGAACTGATTCAGCTTCGATTTTTTATGTTATAAGCCCTCAAGCTTACTCCTGATCTATGGCGAGGGGAAAATTAGCTGTAGATTTTTAGAATTGCAACTGTGAATCAGCAAAATCCCTGATACACGAGACTAAAACTGTCGATTTAGTGTATCGTAAAAGTAGGCCTAAACGAGTTGGGACTGAGTATTATCATCTCACACTTTCACTGATTAAATAGGCCTCGTCTTCTTGGGGAAGAAAGGTTATTTATGGACTTCAAGAGTTTTGAAAACAGCAAGTCCTGTGGGCAAGGGGTCGAAGAGCAACATTTCAGGTGAGTTGCTATCGAAATTCGTTTTCAGATCAAGACGGATTATGGAAGTTACAAGAAACGTCGTTTTCTGACTACCTGTCCATAACTGTTGGCAGTTTGAAGGCTGCTGAGTTCCATAATACACCTAGTTTCGTTATTAATTTTATTTATTTCGAAGTTGGCGCTTTCATAAGTTTTAATCAGACGAATTCTTGAGTCAGCTGCTGCGGGTGCTTCACCTATGTGCACGTTACTGTTGGAAAGCTTCCTCAAAAGAAAAAGTTCAGTGTTACTAAATATGTGTTTAAAGAAGTGAGTAATTATTTTCAATATTTTTGCTGAATGTTAATAAAGTGGAGAAAGATATTTTAATTAACAAACACTACACTGACCAAAATGTCGCTTGTCTTTGACACAAAAATTCGATTTATTTATATTTTCAAAATTATATACCTACACACATGAGTATATGATTCTTATTCGAGATTAAAACACAAAACAAATTCCAAAAATAAATATAAAACCCGGCACGAGATAACCGCAGTAAGTATAATGGTAACATTTCTTTTTTTTTCTAATTAGAAATTGTTGGGCTTTTTCTCTCTTGATTAATATTGTGTGCTGTAAGTGAGAAACATTTGTCTCAGTAAAAGATCAAGCTTAGTTATTTTCAAAATAGCGACTACATTGCAACCATTTGCATCGAGTTTTATCTAATTTTATAATTTTTCCAAAAGTCATATATTTACATTTGAAGAAAATAGTTATCTCTTAATTAAAATATCCATAAAACTAAAAACATTTAGTCTTCAGTATAATGATCATGTTTCTCTAATTAGAAACAAAAACATTATATGAAGCATCAAGTAGACTACTGGGACAAAATATAATTTCTAAAACATTTTTTTTGTTTAAATTAATTATCAAAAACTCTTTTTAGTGGTGCTCAACAATAAGCAATGATAAAATAATGAATAAATCTTCAATTTTTAAAATATTTTACAATATCTTAGAAATATTATGAAGGATGAATGTTATAGCACTAAAACTAAATACAATAAAATTTCCCAAACCTGATCTTTTTCACTAAATTAAATCAAGTAAATTTTATTTTCGCCAATGATGCTTCTTCATGGTTAATACATGAAACTTCGCTACTTTAATTATCAAAAAACATTATACAGATACCAATTAAAATAAGCATTGATTAAATAAATTGAAATTTTTTAAAGGCATTCAAGATATTTTGAAGGGTAAATAATAATAATCTTGATTAATCGGCATAATAATTATGAATTGTTTTACACTGCAAATAATTACGACAAAATAAGAAATTAAAAAGAGTTTAAGCCTTGTCAAATGAAAAGTTAACAATTGTTTCCACATTATGTGCATTTGAAAATTAGAGTTAACATTAAATTAGTAGATGTTTCAACTTACAAGCACAAAATACTGAAAAACAATTTAAAGAAAATATTATTCAATTTCGATTTTTTTATGTTACAGTAAACACAACTTTTCTTTTACAACTTTTCAAATTTGAAGAAAGTGACGATAGAGAATAAACATTGTAATTCTTACTAATGCTCATATAGTATTTTGGATATCATATTTAAATACAATATCGACTAAAAAGTTTCATGCTTACACTAAATTTTTGCAGTTGAAATAAGATGATGTAACAAAAAATATGATTTATACTTTTTATCCACTATATCATTTGGTTTTTCTAAAATATAATGTAGCTGGAAGAAGAAATTCAGGTTACAGAGTTCATGTGGAATCAGATCCACAAGCCCAACAATTTGGTATTATTTCATGAGTAAAATATTTATGTTAAACAAAGTTAACAAAAAATAATGCAAACAGAATTCACATTTAATAATTATGTTGACAGATAAAACTAAGGAAATTTCGTAAATCTGGGTTTCAAAGCACCACTAAATCCAAAAATAAATAGTAATAATAATAATATTAGTAATAAATAAATTAATAATATTAGTAATAAACGATTTCATAACAATAAATTTATTTTCCATCTTTAATCGTTTTTCAGGAGTGTTCTACTAGTACACAAACTTTCATCATTAGCAATATTAAAATATCTTTTATACTCCAATAAGCAATAGAGAAAGTAAATAATGACTAGTTCTTTTTCAAAGAGGTATTTGTTGGTGGTTTGAATAATAACTTAAAATAGCAAACCAACAAGATGAGGTTGCCAACTATGCTCCAACATTCTAGCGGGGAAAAACTAGAGAGGGGCACAAAAACTTGTAAAAATAACAAACATACTTACGTAAGAAGTAAATGTAATCCAATATCAGAACAATAGTTGTACATAGTTCACAAGATCAGATATAACGTCTTCAGCAAAAATATTCTTAAGTAATTCTTTCACAATGTATACTCTTCAAAAAAAGAAACGCAAAAGGGATATTTTTGTTGTTTGAAAGAGAAATATATGCAATAACGTTACAAGCTTAGAGTATGTGATGTTACACGTGTTAAGGCACTGATTTTCAGACTAAAATGACAATAAAAGAGGTTCACTTTGAAAACGAAGGATAACAACATCGGATTTTTCGCCAAAACGCATTCGTGTCCAATAAATTTGTTTGAGAGATCTGCATGTTTTGCAGGTGCAACATGTGCAAAATTCCTATAAAAGTGATGGATTTTCGGTTTCCATAGCTCAGTGTTAAGCCACCTACACGCAATACAGTTACGCCTAGACTAACTGAAGCACAACACAACAACGACATTGGTAGCTGGGAAGCAGGCGAATCTCGATCAGATGTTGCCAGAGCTGTGAATGTCCACCCAAGCACCATCACAAGGTTATGGAATCGTCACCAACAACATGGATCAACTCGTGACCATCCACGATCTGGCAGACTTCGTGTGACCACGTCCGCACAAGATAGCTACATCCAGTTATGTCACCTTCGGGATAGGACCACCACTGCAACGTCTACTGCCTCAACCATACCAGGGCTGCGTAGGATTTCCGATCAGACCGTACGCAACCGTCGACGAGATTCTTAGGCCCCATGTGCAGCCCATTATGGTGAACGTCAACGACGTTTTTTAACATGACAACGCCCGTCCTCACACAGTCCGACTCACCACTTTCTTCTTAAGACACCATAACATCAACGTTTTTCCCTGGCCCTCCAGATCACCAGATTTAAACCCCATCAAACATCTTTGGGACGAGTTGGACCGACGTCTGCGACGGCGACAACCTCAACTGCAGACTCTACCTCAGCTTGCACTAGCTTTGCAGGCTGAGTGGACAGTCATTTCACAGGATGTGACTCGTCATCTCATCGCTTCCATGGGCAGGAGATGCCAAGCAGTTATTGATGCTCACGGGGGGCATACTCGTTATTGATGTTGAGTGACGTTAAACTTCAACTAGTGAGTGTGTACTTCGCCTTTGCAGACTTTGGATGTTCGGCAGTGAGTGTGCAAAGTTTCACACATGTAATACAGAATTACCCGGAATAAACTTGTTAACAATATGTCTCAAATTTTGCCTTTTGCGTTTCTTTTTTTGAAGAGTATATAACATTATTGAAAACATTCATTTAAAAGTTAATGCAATGACATGAGATGAATAGTTATTTTCTGTTGTTCTTACAGAACATTAATCTATTTTCTTGCACACTTTACTGCGATTTTTATCGCTGTTCCAGTGGGTCAGTCCTCGTTTGGACCAGGTTAAAAAGTATTATAAATTTAATTTATTTTTTAATACTTAAAACCAGCCATATTTATCTTGCTCGTAGTAATTTGTTTTTTAAACACTCAGAATAAGGGAAACCTACTTAATTGCTCACTTTTAGAAAGTGGAATTTACTTTATATATTTAAGCATTTTTGAAAATTCAAAGAAATGCCTGAAACATTGATCTAAATAATATTATTTAAAGCTTATCATTTTTTGAAAGTAACAAAAACAAGAAAGATAAGAATGTTTTAATGCTTATCCATCCAGTTCACCCATGTAAAATCATGAAACAATGGAACTGCAAATGGATCAGCTGGCTTGTTGCCTGGGGTAACAGCTGTTTTGTTGAACTCTTGAAGTCGCTGTAATAATGAACTCGTAATCTGTAAAATAAAATAAGATCAGTCGTATTTTGAGAGATTTGGTGATATATTTACGTGTTACAAATGAAGAATTACTTTAATTGTGTCTAGTGACATTTGTTGGAATTTATTGTTTAGAAGAAGATATAATAATGACGAGTATTTTATAACAATTTGCTGAATGTGATAATTAAACGAAAACCAGCAATTATTGTATTAAATGTTAAATAAAAATACTTGCCTCTGGATGTATTTGCGCAAGGTTGTTGTACTCACACGGATCTTCTTTAATGTTATAAACACAAGGATTCTTGTTTGGTTGGCAGTTTCTAGAAGCATTAGTTGGTTTAGGTTCACACTGAATCTGGGCCGCTTCTGGTAATGAGCAGAACTCTGCTGAAAGACTTCTTCCTATCTTTTTTAAATGTTTGGCTGTCACAGAATTTAGGCACATATTTCGAAGTTGCTGAATAGCTTCAGATGTATTGTTCTTAGTTGACGTTCTTCCAGATGGGCCAAACCACTTATCGTACTTGCCATCGAACACTGTGCCTTGTATAAGTTTGAAATCACCGACTCTTAAGGCTGCCACTTTGCAGATGGGATCAATATTGTGGAGTATTTCAGTCCTTTGTGATGGGAGGTTTTGAGAGAGTGCATCCCAGAGTTGTACACCATCCAATTTCCCAAGATCAGAAACCAAGCCACCTAAATAAGAGAAATAGAGAAAAAATTGTTAAACTTAAGCTTTCATTCTTGAACATATTCAGCTTAATTTTAACCTAAATGCTGACATGACGTATTTGAAATAAAGAAATAAATACTATTTTTAAAGAAAGCTAACTTAGTGGGAAGTTTATTCTTAAACCTGGTTTTATTTCTTGGTTCATTGAATTTTGCATAAAGCTAATTGGAGTTATCTGTACTTGGGCCCATAGCTCTTTATCCCACCTGAACATAATTATGTATTCAAGTTTTCTACTCTGATGTTTTTAGACGCCAACTGAGGATATGGAGTACTGTCAAATAGAATGGGGAAATATCCCCCTGGTGTGAGCGATGCATCTGGATACTGTCATGTTATGGAAGACTAATTTCTGAAAACTTGAATGATTAAACCCATGTTCCTTTTATACGATATTAGAATATTTTATGGTACTGACTGAATGTTTTTCTAACCCAGCATCTGAAAGACCTCCTAGAAAAGATGTTATGCTAAACCTTGTTTTTGGTAATGAAAGAGAGGCCACCCAGGAAAACACTGTTAGGTATTTAGTTGTTCAAGAGTTTTGGAATACAAGAAATCACACGATTGTGACTTTGATGTTTCATTGTAACAAATTTCCATGTTAAAAAGCATTATGTTCCGTTTTGAGAAAAGTTAAGTTGATTAACTCGAATAAACCAGGTGGAAAATATATGTATTTATCTCATTTGCATATGTTACAATAAAATCTAGACCCTAAATGGATGAAATGGAAGATTAAATTTCCAATAGATTAAAAAAATGAAAATTTACTGAAACACAACAGATGCTGTGGTTTACTGAAATATACAAGAAGTGAGGGTTGTTTTTGAATTAACCACAAAGCTACACAATGGGCTATGTGTGCTCTGTCCACCACGGGTATTGTAATCCGGTTTTTAGCGTTTTAAGTCCACAGACATACCGCTGAGACACTGGGGGGCAGAAGTGAGGGAAGCTGGTGTAAAGATTAGAAGGAATACAAGACCCTCTTTGCTCAAAACACCAAATATGATAAAGGGAAATTATAAAAAAAGAAAAGTGTGTCTAAATCACTCAAACAATACGACTGTTTCTTTGAAAAAAGGGAAAATTGTATCGTTATTTGGTCAATTTCTTTAAAGATAGGATTGAAGAATTCTTAAATTATATTTTTATTGAAAATGTAGCTTTTGAAATGCTTTAATTTCCTTGAATATATTAACTAACAGCGAGAACATTCCAAATCGTGAATCTGTTTATTTTTAAATGCAAAGCTCCACAAAGTATCTGTGCTGTGCTCATCATGGGCACGGAAACCCGGTTTTTAGATTTATAATTCTTGAGACTTAACGTTGTACCACTAGAGGGCTGTAGATAATGTGAATCGTGCTGTTGTAGTTCTTGTTCTTATGATGAGGGGTGTTAAAGGAGAATTTAATAATATAATTTAATTATAGGTTTAATTCTGTTGTTACCAAAGTGATGGATTGTATTATATCTCATCACTCAAAATTTCTTCATTATTAGAATATTTCAATGCGATCCATACATCTAAAAATAAGATATGAAAAATGGATATAAGGTATCATAGCCCTATTATTTTAGTTAGATGCTGTAATTTACTCTCAAAAACTAATTTATTAAACAACACTGGGAATGTTTTCTTGTATCACTAAACTGTTGGCGTTTATCACTGATTGTGTGCATATACCTTGGCATATGACAAGCATTTTATAAAGTGTCACATAAAATATTAATTAAATACTTATAAGATGGATACTTATGGAAAAGGTGGAAAAGATAAAAAAAACCTGAAGTAAATATGATTAATTTATTTGTTTTAAAGCAAAGTGAAATTGGGCTATATACTGTGATCATCACGATTTATAAGTTTAACAGAGTGATTTGTGTTTGGAAGAAACATACTACATGTTTTGACAGAACATTGGTCTGTACTATTCTGTTCCCCCAAAATAAATTTCTTCATTATTCTTGAAAATCGTTGTTTACCAACTTATTATTATATCAGCATAAAATGTTTCCATACTAAAGGATGCGAACTTGAAAGGTAATAGTTTGAAAGAAATTATTCACGGTACTAAACAACAACAACAACAAAATTATACATAGATAACCTTCAAACAATGGACTAAATCTACAAACTTGCGACGTGGGAGAAAGTTCGAAATTACCAATCTACCTGCTGCATGATATAAGGTTGGTAACCAATCGGAAATATGCATCATCTGTGGAGCTACTCGTCCGCCACCTTTCTCTAGTAGGGGACTCCATAAGAGGGCGCTGCCTTTAATTCCACCTTCCCACAATGTGAACTTGGTACCTCTGAGGGGCCAGTTGGAAGCTGCACTGTTGTCCATACCACCAGCAGCGCCACCATTATCAGATGTTAAAACAATGATGCTGTTGTTTAACATATTAGCTTTATGCAAAGCTTCAACTACGAGACCAACTGAATCGTCTAACGCTGCAATCATACCTATGGAATTACGAAAATTTCTGTATTAACCATCACTTCTGTTTTTTAAGACTACAAATGTTTGTTTGTTTTGGAATTTCGCGCAAAGCTACACGAGGGCTATGTCTTTTAGCCGTCCCTAATTTACCAGTGTAAGACTAGAGGGAAGGCAGCTAGTCTTCATCACCCACCGCAAACTCTTGGGCTATTTTTTTAGCAACGAATAGTGGGATTGACCATCAAATTATAACGCCACACGGCTGAAAGGGCGAGCATGTTTGGTGCAATGGGGATTCGAACCCGCGACCCTCAGATTACAAAATGAACGCCTTAATCCACCTGGCTATGCCGGGCACGTACAAATGTACAAGATCGATGTTCTTGATTTTTTATTTAGTTTTAAAGTGGTATTTGCTGCTAATATTTATCAGAATAAGTATTTCTTTGTAATATTAAGTTTACAATGCTACACTTAATACCATACCGAAAACAATCACCGATTATAAAAAAAGCCATTATCTTGCATGGTATTTAATATTAATTATAAATAAAAAGGATAAGATTTATGAACAGTTTCTCTCTCAATCTTATATCACGTTTATTACTTGAAAGTGCATATAGGTTTTGGGGTATTTATTAAAGTTTATAACTCGATTTGTTGTTGTTTTGAATTATGCACAAAGCTACACAATAGGCTATCTGTGCACTGCCCACCACGTCTGACGAAACGCGGTTTTTAGCGTTTAAGTCCGCAGACATGTCGCTGAGCCACTGGGAGACGTGTAACTGGATTTATCGTTTCATATTTAATGTTTGGGCTATCGGACAAAAAAAAATAAAATTGTTATCATACATGATATTGGCGCTGACTCGACGAAAACTTTAGGTGGGGGACAAATAATGAGTTACCGTATTTAACTCATTACAGTACAGATTTCGTTTTCCATCCGTGGGTTCAGCAAACAGCCCGATGTGGCTTTGCAATAAAAAAAACAACAACAACACACACAGTACAGCTTTAATAAAGGTCTTTTCTAAACTTTCCCAGTCATGCAAATATCATGAATGGTCATCGTTGAGTAATAACTCTACAAATGGCTGTATTCTGTATTATACGCTGCAATACCCAACGGTACTTTTGTCTGTATATGTTGACACATACTACACTCTTTGCTAGAGAGGGGACTATTCTTCTCAAATATGTATTGGAACGGTACATAACAGACGCTTAACGTAGAGGGCAGCAGAAGCAGGTACATGCGGCTTCTTGATGTTCTAATGCTGTACCTATTATTTGTGATGATTTTTGACGTCTATAAAAAGTTCAGTTCACGAAAAAAATCACCCACGGTTCGTTATTTGATTGATATAATCTACATTAACTCAGTATCTTCGACCAGCAGAGATGTATCTCTTATAAGCCACATTAATTCTAAAAAAAAGAAGAAATTTTAAATATTCATAAAACTGAACAACATAAATAGATTAACAATTCAAAATATTTCGCATTTGAAACTGCAGAAAGATGAGACATTTCTGTATAGTGGGTTAATTAGAGATTTTATACATAAATACCAAAGAGTAAAAAACTTTGTTAGAGGGCGTTTCTACGAAACGTTTATCTGAAGAACTTTGGAACACTGCGAGTCAGATTAGAAGTAAATTATGATTACATCAGAAATTAAATAAAAGGTATTATGTATTGATCTGGTTCGGTGAAAATTTGATAAAATTATGTTTATTTGAATTTCGCGCAAAGCTACACGAGGGCTATCTGCGCTAGCCATCCCTAATTTAGAAGTGTAAGACAGGTTAGGCAGGTAGTCATCACCACCCACCGCCAGCTCTTGGGCTACTCTTTTACCAACAAATAGTTGGATTGACCGTCATATTATAACGTCCCCATGGCTGAAAGGGCGAGCATGTTAGGTGCGATAGGAATTCGAAACTGCGCTCCTGAGATTACGAGTCGAACGCCTTAACCCACCTGGCCATATCGGAAGAAAATTATGAGCAGTTAATAAAAATGATTAGAAAATATAATGTAAAAAGTCTTGAAAGGACTATTCGCTCAGTTTATTCTATACTTATTAGTAATCGTTAGAAAAATAATTAAACAATCTGTGAAGGAATGAACAACATGGGCCTGCAAATTTATTGCATCACATTGGGTAATTTTCTGGGATTTTACCAGAGAAAAATATCTATTAATGTCGGAACACATGTGGTTTTGTATTTAATGCGTATCCCTACCTAACCTTAAAGAGAAGTTGTTTTGCTCATTGATTTCTCGTTACGAATATTTAAACTGCTGCAACTTCGTATTACAGATTTGTTTGCGACCTTAATGACACAATGTTGGATTACGTTTTAGAACCAAAAGAGTGACAGGTTAAAACTTCTATACAAAAATTAAGCATATTACGAACTGTTAGAAATGTGTATATAAATTATACTGATATTTTTAAACGAAAGAATGATTTTTGGTTCACACTTATAATTTGATAATTTAGTGGAAGAATAATAACAGTACTTTTAAAATACAATTTATTGTTTTTTTTCTTATTTAAGATAAATTATATTTAAATAAGTGTGATTATTTACCTGCAAATTTCCGACGTTTTTCGTTTTTTATATTCTTGAATTTGTCTGTGTAGTACTTTGGTGCTTGTAGAGGGGCATACGAGTTCCCAGTATGCACTGCAAGATGTGCTAACATCAAAAATAGTGGCTACTTAAAAAAAAGAAATAAGTTCAAATATTTCTTTCATTTTCCAAAGCAACATCTTAAATTAATTTTTATTATCAGTAACGTAAAAACAAATACAGGCTAAGATACAGAAATCAGAAGCATGGATCTTAAACAAAACAAAATACGGGCTTAGATACAGAAATCAGACGCATGAATCTCAAACAAAACAATATACGGCTTAGATACAGAAATCAGAAGCATGGATCTCAAAAACATTTCTCAGATTCTTAGGGTCGAACTTGAGTGATTAAACCCGTGTTCCATTTCACGAGGACCGGCATGGTCAAGTATTTAAGGCATTCGACTCCCCGTCACACCAAACATGCTCATTCTTTCAGCCTTAGGGGCGTTATAATGTGAATCAATTCCACTATTTATTGGTAAAAAAGTAACCCAAGAGTTGGCGGTGGATGGTGACGACTAGCTGCCCTCCCTCTAGTCTTACGCTATTAAATAGGGATGGCTGGCGCAGAATTCCTTCGTTTAGCTTTGCACGAAATTTAAAATAAAACAAACCTTTTCACGAGAATTTTTTGGTATTGATTTATTAGTTTTTTAACTCAGCATTTGAAATATCTTTCTAGGAAACTGTATACTTGAAATGTTGTACGATGAACCATTATGATGGAAGTTGCTCCACGCTGGTACAGCGGTATGTCTCCCGAATTCTGATGGTGGCGAAAACTGACAACTAATCAAAATACTATAGGAACTAGTTAGAATAAAGAAAGGCTCCCTAAGTGACTCAGCGGTGTGTAAAATTACAAGGTTAAAAACAGAGTTTCGATACTGGTGGTGGTTACAACAAAGATAAACAATTGTGTAGCCGTGTGTTTAACTACAAAACAAACAATACAAAAAGTGTAATAAGGAATTTGCTGTTTCAAAAGTGAATTGCCTTTTCTCAGGTTGTGATATTCATATATATCACTATGATAAGTTGCAGCTGTTGAAATTTTGAGAAGAAACTCGTGAGAGTAACAAAATAAAATAATAATTGTTTAATCAATTCAACTCATGTTACTGATGATAGAGTAGAAAGTAATTAAAAATATTTGGAATTACTATCTTTTTGACAAAGTTTAAGAATAACTTAACACGATAGGATTGATCGATTAAGATATGCACGTAGTCGTAATCGTGATGTTTTCTATTATCGATTGTTAAATTAAGTAACTATTTTAAACTGTCCGTTTTGACAGACTTAATATGGAAAAATGTGCGTGACTTATTAAATCTGTATTGCAAAAGTCGAGCCAGTTCTCGAAATTTGTAGAAGGTTATCGAGTATAAGAACCAACAATATGTGTTTTACATTGTTGCCAACTGAACATTCGAAAATCTCGCTTCTAATGGGTATAGAAAGTAGCCTTCGCAACGCGATGACAGACATAATATTGTTAGTGTGTTATAAACCTTTGGGGCTAAAATTATAATTAATGCTTATTAATCGGAAATCTACAGACATTTGACCAGGAATGTTTATATATTTCAAACATTACAAACCGTTTAAGTAAATTAACTTTGGGTGTTAAAATTCCTACAAGGACATTACATATTGTCGTCGTTCAAGAACTCAGTACACTTAAAGCTAGCTAGACGTCAAGAGAAGTGTATTGGTGTTTAAATATAGTTATTTCGTTCTCCTTGAACCGTCAATAAAATATCCAGTTCCAAATTAGATAAAAGACTCAGCATTGCTTGTAGGTTTGTAAATCTTTTGTATGTAAATTAATATTTGTAATAAGCGTTATAAATAGTTGTTTTGTTCTTTCTATATTAAAATATATTTGTGACAAGAAAGAAAGTTGTGTGTATCTATCTTGTTGGTAAGTGTCATAAATTTGACACAAATTAACATTCAATTTACTTCTAATTCAAACGTCAGGATATCTGAAATCATAATATTTAACGTACGTAACATAAATCTGAGGGTCATTCAAGATAAATTATAAAACGTTAAAATATATATTAATATTCAAAGTATCACGAGCTCAAAATATGAAAAAATAATTTACAAATAAAAAATGTAAATAAAAAGAAGCGAAATTCCGAACATAGTGATGCTTTGAATATTCATTTATATATTGTTGTTTAAATTTTTCATTTCAGGAGATCACTTTTATTATGAACCTTTAATTTCATATCGCGCAAAGGCAAAACAATTACACTAATTTACGTCTTTTCATCTGATAACGTAAATATGTGAACTTATTTTTTTGCTTGTAAAGATTGAGACATGTACATATATTAGAGAATATTTTTTAATTAAAATATTTACTCACCTTAGTGTTCTGGTTTTGCTCTATTATTTTTGTAGCCTTTTCAGTGAATATGCTGGTGGCATACTTGCCTAAAGCATCTGACACAGTAGTAAGGTTGTCATGGAAATCTAATCCCCAGCCGCTCTGAAGAACAAGAACAATATTTTACAAAATTACAGTAAAGTTGTGTTATATGTATAACGTTATAGATGTGTAATGCTAGCATGAAATTACATAATTCGACAACATTGCCTCACCTTAGATAAATTTTTAGTTCATCCCATCTTCAGCAATCGAAGTTTGTGTTCTTTCCTTCATATTTTTACAAATGAAAATGTAATGGTAGAGGCTTCATTGAAAATTTCAAATTCTGGTTGAGAAATGTTTTTTCGTTACCTTAATAGCAGTAGCTTAATTCCAGCATTTTAAGGTAGAATTTTTACCGGGAAATGAGAATGATCTTCAATTTTTATGTCCCATTCAACTGTGAAAATGTAAAGAAACTAACACGAACCTTTATCGTTTATTCGTTTAATCTATCGCTGCTTATAGATGAGTTATCATATGACATTACAGCTAGAGGCGATGGTTCGCATGTTCGTTTCCTGTAATCTGTGTTCCTTTTCTTATTTTGTACTCCAGCTTTGCAGTGTTGTTCAGAGTTTAGGAATTGTTTATTGCAGCCGAGGAAGTAAACAAAACTTTGTTATTTCGAGTGGCAAAGATGTTATAAGTTTCTTTCGTAATTACACCGGCATTAATTTACGAATCACTAGTGTTATTTCATTAAACAATTATAGACCCAGTTTATCTGTTTAAAATATTCTTGATGGATTTGATAAAATGTTGAACTTTCCTATATGCTTTTTATAGCTTATTGTAATACTAATAATGTTTAGAAGTCTCGTTTGTCTTTAGCACATCATTTTGTTTCTTTATATATATTTTAAGACATAAAAACACTTGTCAGATTATAGTAAAATATTTCTTTCTGAAGCTGTTAGAAATGACAGTAAGAATTGTTTTGTTTGTTACTCTTGTTTATGTGCACCTATTTTGTTTATATAATTTTATTAATAACGATATAGGTAAAACTATTGTACGCTGTAACAAGAAAAAATAGAATAATTATTTAGACATTCGTCTCTCGAAAAGCACATAAGAGTTATTAGAAATTCGTGAGTCGCAATCAAACTATTAGAGGTCAGATAAAATTATTTGAACCAGTAGTTAACCCTTTTAACCTGAGTTAGTTATGTGATATAAAAGCAGGTAATTGTTCGATATCTGGTGACACCATAATTCCATAGAATGGCGCCAGAGAGCAAATGGTTGCAAACTGTGTTACTAGAAGGCTTGTAATTTCAAAATGTAAGAGATTTTGGCAGTAAGGTCAACTGTGATGCGCAAGTAAATATTTGTTGTGTGGTTCACTAATAAACTACTGGAAAGTGATGATAGTTGTCATGTTATACAAATATAATACTTTAGCTCTTAACATTATATTACTTATTGTATTATCTTTTAGTACCCCTAGTGGCACAGCTGTATGTCTGCGGGTTTCGATACTCGTTGTAGACAGAACAAAGATAGCTCATTGTGTAGCTTTGTAACTTAATCACAAACAAATTATCATTTATCATAGCTGGTTTTTTTAGTTTCACTTCCGTAACAATAATAAACACTCTTTGGATACGTAAAATTAATATTTCATACATGAAAGATTGATTAATTTGTATAACACACTTCATAAATATTCATATATTAATTGAATTGCAATATACATAGTCATCTTTGGAGAATCCGTAAATACATAATAACTCGGGGCCTGGCATGGCTTAGCGCGTTAAAGCGTGCACTTCGTAATCTGAGAGTCGCGCCAAACATGCTCGCCCTCCCAGCCGTGGGGGCGTTATAGTGTGACGGTCAATCCCACTTTTCGTTGGTAAAAGAGTAGCCCAAGAGCTGGCGGTGGGTGGTGATGACTGGCTGCCTTCCCTCTCGTCTTACACTGTTAAATTAGGGACGGCTAGCACAGATAGCTCTCGAGTAGCTTTGTGCGAAATTCCAGAACAAACAAACATAATAACTCTTTGACTTTAAGTGCTATATCTACGTGAGATTTTATCATTTAAAATAATAGAAGTCTTAAAAGTATTTACATTTTTGCTTTATGTATGACAAAATTTTGAAGAGAAACATTATGAATTTATTTTTTGGTATACAATTAAAAAAAACAACAACTTGGGGCCTGGCATGGCCTAGCGCGTTAAGGCGTGCGCTTCGTAATCTGAGGGTCGCGGGTTCGCGCCTGAGTCGCGCCAAACATGCTCGTTTTCCTAGCCGTGGGGGCGTTATAGTGTGACGGTCAATCCCACTTTTCGTTGGTAAAAGAGCAGCCCAAGAGTTGGCGGTGGGTGGTGATGACTAGCTGCCTTCCCTCTAGTCTTACACTGGTAAATTAGGGACGGCTAGCACAGATAGCCCTCGAGTAGCTTTGTGCGAAATTCCAAAAAAAAAAAAAATTGTACCGATGTTTTTATGGCAAGGATCGAATTATCTATCTTTTCCGTATCGAATAATTTTAGCATCTCATTACAGTCTGTAATTGTAAAACCTCTGAAATAACTTTACAGACCATTTGTCATCTTTATATTCATGAAGATTTCTTTAAGAATGACTCGTATTTTGTAAAACTCATAAATTAGCCGAATGAAAACCAAGTATCTCCATGGCCTGTGATCGCCATTTGGTTAAGGCACTCGACTCGTAATCTGAGGATGGAGGTTTTGAATCCTTGTCACGCTAAACATGCTTGCCCTTTCAGCTGTGGGAACGTTATAATGTTACGGTCAATTAAACTATTCGTTGGTAAAAGAGTAGCCCAAGAGTTGGTGGTGGGTGGTGATGACTAGCTGCCTTTCCTCTAGCCTTACACTGCAAAATTCGGGATGGCTAGCTTTCCGCGAAATTCAAAACAACCAAACCAAATATCTCCGTGCGACCTTGAACGGCGATGAGCCACAAAGATGTTCACCTGGTCTAGTTACAGGAGTATCCAAGTCAACGCTTCCAGTGGTCAGCAGTAACTTCAGTGTTGATAAGCGTAATATCTGTATTAATGTTAGAACAATCTATCATGATATATAATAACGTATTCTCCATTCTTGATGTTATACCAGAATCTGAAGAAGTTGAATTTGCCTACACAGAGATTATCACAGACGTTAAGATGACGAATTACATAACTGATGATCTGTGAGAAAACACAGAACCAATTTTTTCTTTATTGTGTTAAACTTGTGTTCCTAGTTAAAAATTTAGCATCTAAGGCCTTGCATTTGTCCTCTTATGACCTTCATTTAATTAAATCCACATTTCATCTACATATTACACTGAGCTCTAAAGATGTATTTTGCTGTGTTATAAGATAAAATTGTAAATCGCTCAGATAACTGACATAATGCCTAACTGATTGCGTAAGTATAGTACAGTGGTGTTTTGTTTTTCATGTCTTGGTTTGGAAATGCAGGTAGCTAATCATTTATCAATATCACCTTTGTTCACGGTGTTAAAAAGTACGTCTTTTATCTTGTTAATGTACACGTTTATTAAGTACTGGAAGAGCTTACCTTTCTCTTACTTTTTTGCAACTTTGTTCATTGAGATATTTTTCATTTTCCCATATGCCAAAATTTTATATATTTGAGCTGTTTTTTTTTATAGTAGGTGTCTCTATATTGTTAATTTCATTTCGAACAATAAACGGACAACAGACAATCAATTTGTGTTCAAAAATATACATTAAAACAAGTCAAAAGTATGTGCAAAAATTCTTTACATTATTAGACATCACAGTTGTATCCCAAACTCTAAATAATTCTCTTTTCTTTTCAAAAATCCATACAGGCTAGTTCAGTTATTTTAGAATCTAAATGGTAAGACAAATTATTTCTTCTTTACTTTTTATCATATTTCAGCGTAAAATAACGTAGATTCCAATTTTAAATGTATGATATGATTTCTTTATTTAAAAAAACATTATAGTTAATAATCGACTTCGTATTCTAGTGTTTCATACTTCAAAGTGAATATTCTACAGAAAACCGTAGACATTGGTATAAAAACAAGTTCAAGAAATCAATTGAACAAAAACATATGACACCCTACAGGTATCATAGAAATTGTGATATCCTATTGGATGACAAAACATAAAATGGTAAGTGTTGACACTAAATAAGTACTTATTCATAAACTAAGTTAACATTGTATGATGTTGCATACTGAACCAAAATATTTCATCGTACAAGTTGTTTAAAATTATTGTTAGGCAGATTGTTTTGTT
Source organism: Carcinoscorpius rotundicauda (assembly GCA_011833715.1). Taxonomy (NCBI): domain Eukaryota; kingdom Metazoa; phylum Arthropoda; class Merostomata; order Xiphosura; family Limulidae; genus Carcinoscorpius; species Carcinoscorpius rotundicauda. The sequence goes on from CM022395.1 coordinate 60,723,099, forward strand.
TTTGAATTTCGCGCAAAGATACATGAGAGTTATCTGTGCTAGCCGTCCTTATTTTACAAGCAGTGTTAGACTAGAGGGAAAACAGCTAGTCATCACCATCCATCGCCAACTCTTGGGCTACTCTTTAACAACTAATAGTGGAATTGGGTTAAACATTACAAAGTCCCTACGGCTGAAAGGACGAATATACTTTGTGTGACGGGTATTTGAACCCGCATATCTCAAATTACTAGTCTAATGCCTTATCCATCTAGCCATGCTGGGCCTGTTAGGTAGAAAGACAGTAGTATTATGTAGTAAGATCACTATTTCCTTGTATTAATTGCAAATACTTTACTGTGATATGTATTATGGCTAACGTCATTTGAAGAACCTTTGTTTATACACATAGTGTAATAAAGAGACTGTGCCTTACACTGAATAAATAAAAATGATATAAAGATAATTATAGAAGCTGTGACATTCCAGCAAATGAAAAACCTGAAAAGTTTGGACTTTGTTCACCAGGAGGTTACATGTTTGGAAAAAACAGTTTGACAAGGCATGATATAGTGTTACTATATCTAGTTGGAGCACAATGATTTCCTATATCGTTTAGTAACTTGAAGATAAAATCAAATATAAGAATGAAAACAATAAAGGGAATCAGGGCTATGTAGGTCTTAATAAATAGAATATTATCTTACTGTATGATTATTTATGACGTACATTTTACAACTTAGTCAGAGATTAATATATGAAACTTTAACATATGAAATATTAATTTCATGCATTTAAATGTTTTTTTTATGACTGTTATTGAATCGAAAATATAGACCTAATACTAACAATAAAGCATAAACTGATATCCTTTTAAGAACTTTGTTGTATAATCGTATAAGATGACGTAGTTTGATAATCAACAGCGCCTTCTAATATTTTAAGTAACCAGGTTACAAACATCTTCTGGCAAACCATCGTCCACCCCATTACTCTCTCGTATCAACACATTTTGAAACTTTCAGTTTTTATGCGTTATTGATGGAACTATTACGTCATGTGATATACAGTTACGTTAGAAAGTGTTCGTTCACCTGTGTCTCGCGTGGGTTTTGCTCATAACTTAAAAAGTATGGCGATTAGGCTAATAGACATATAGCATATTATAAATATTATACTCACACACATCTATATAAATTTTTATGTAAATTAAACGACAAATTAACTGTTTATGTTCAAATAACCAAAAATTGGAGGAGCAGAAAGTGTTCGTACATTTCAGAACGTGTGAAAAAAAACTGATATTCCCGTAAAAATTTTGTTTAGTTTGCTGAATAAACTACATTATACCATTCCAGAACTAGACATTGGGTTCCTAATTCTTGTAATTTAGCCAGAAAAAATGTACTTCGGGCAATTTAGCGCCGTCTCCGTCATTATCTGCTTGGTCATCATGGCGAACACTAAACAATTGTCCAGTGATTTAAAAAAACGAATTATTGTAAAATACAAGTCTCATGTATCATTTTCCGGTATTGCTACACAACATAATGTGCCGAAATATACTGTTCAAAGCATAATTGCTAAGTTTAAGCTTACATGATCAACTACTAACTTCCCTCGTTCCAGATGCCTCACCAAAATTTCAGAGAGAACCAAGAGGAAGGTTCTCAGAGAAGTTAGTAGGAAGTCTCGTTTAACACGTAATGACATACAGAAACTGGGGTTGAAGTAAGTACTTTTGCAGTTACGAAAACGTTACGCTCTTCTGGGTTCAAAGCATGCTGTCCTCGTAGAACTCCATATTTAAAACCTGTTCATTCAGAAGCACGATTGAGGTATGCAAGAAAGCATGTAGATAAACCCTTAACCTATTGGAAGAGTATTATTTGGTCAGACGAGACTAAAATCGAGCTTTTCGGCCACAATGATGTTCGCTATATTTTCCGTAAGAAGAGGTAACGAAATCTTCCAGAGAACACCGTCCCTACAGTTAAACACGGAGGTGGCTCGATCATGCTATGGGGTTCCTTCTGCTCTTCTGGTGTAGGCAGCCTTCACCGCGTTAACGGAATCATGAAAAAAGAATAGTACGTTGATATATTAGGCACTTATATTAAGAATGATACTCGGAACTTGTGGCTTGGGCGTCGTTGGATCTTCCAGCACGACAATGACCAAAACCACACATCGAAATATGTGCAATCCTGGTTGCAGAGGAACCATATTCTGGATCGGCCATCGCAGTCATCGGATCTCAACTCAATTGATAACGTCATCATCCGAAAAACTTGCAATAGTTGGAGCCAAAGAAGAATGGAAGAAAATACCAGTCGAGTACTGTAACGTTTTTTTTTTATGTTTTATGTAGACTGAACGCAACAGAAAGACACAGATAACAGCTTGTATAATTTATTACAATAAACTATTATATATGTAACAGATATAATTAAAATTATATATTATCAATGACAGATATTCAGTTTCAACATTCAAAATTAATTACAATACAAAATAGTACTGGTTTCAACTTTCAAAGTTAATTACAATACAAAATGGTACTGGCCTGTGTCCAATATAATGATTTAGAGTGAAAGTCCAAAAGTTCAGATCAGAAATCCAAAATTTTAGTCTAGGAGGTGAATTTGGTCCCACAAAGAAATTCCAAAGTTTGAATGGAAAAGTTCAGAAACAATTCACAGTTCGATAAATTTGATGAAGTTCCTTTTACGATGTTTTCGACGAATGTCTCAAATTTGTTGTTTTCCAATTTGCCTCGATTTCTCTTAAACAGTCCCGTACGTGCCGACCCTCAGCACAACCAGTAATTCGAATGAATCACAAAGATTGACGAAACAAAATCACAGCTTCTGTAGATCTTGCTCTAGTCACAAATTCAAGTTGAATAAACACACAGCAAACGTTGAAAACTTCTCGAACAAAGGCAACTTCTCTTGAATCGAAATAAAAACTAGTGACTGACGCTTCTCAATTCTTTTCTCCTCGCGTCACCGTCTTTTTTATACTAGTAGGCCTACTTTTCTCGATCATTCGCCGTAACTTCCACAAAGTTCCAGAGTAATCTGCGCATGTCTGTTTTTGCACGAGACTTGTCGTCTAGACACTAGGCCGCCAAACATTTCCATTTATAATCATATATTTGATCTACCTAATTCTAGAAATTTCTAAATGTTATTTTAGATGAGTAACAACATATTTTATTGGTTTAAACTTTGAAACAATAATATAAATATGGAAATATAAATAATAGATATGGAAATTTAAACACAACACGACATGTTGTCGTTTACAAAACATTTACATAACAAGTACTGTCAAACGATCATGGAGGGATATGAGGGGAGACTGCGCCAAGTAATTCACCTGAAAGGCTACACAACTGACCTTTAAAGTAGACACACGAACACTTTCTGCCCCTCCTATGTTTGGTTATTTGTTTATAAACAGTTTATTTGTCATTCAATTTACATAAAAATTTATGTAGGTGTGTGTTAGTATAATATTTATAATATACCGTATTTTCATTATCCTAATCGTGAGTCTTTCTAAGTTATGAGGAAAAAATTACTCACGAGGCAGGGGTAGGAACACTTTCTGTCGTAATTGTGTCTTCTCCGCCGCTAATGATGTTCTCCTTAAATCAGTCAATTAGCATAAGGCCGCATCACTTTGCTCAGGATAATAAGTACTACATTCCCATTCTAATATGATATTTAAATAAAATGAAAACCGTGATTTCTTATGATACAATGAAACAAACAAAAGGTAGTCAAACACTAATCTACAACGTGGTTTATATGTAATTTATAGGGCGGATGATGAAATTATTATTTTCATTTAACTCTTGCGTGGATATCTTTTAAGAACATTATGGTTTCACAAATATAATGGTAGACCAAACTTTATACAGTAACAAGTGTGTAACAGTTACTCCATACAGTAACAAGTGTGTGACAATTCATGTATGGAAATACACTCAGTGATAATTTGTGAGAATACAGTGAGTTACCTGTAACATATTTATCGTTTCTATTTATCATAATACCTACGCTTGTTTCTGTATGGTTTTCTTTTATGCCTGTGATGTATATTGTTGGCTATGTATTGCGCAATTCCCGCCTGATCTAGGAATTTGTAGGTTTTTGAAAAAAAAAAAATAAACAAAGTATTTGGTGTGTATGTGATACAAATACTTTCGAAAAATTCCCGTGATTTGTATGAAAGCAACGGGCTTAGACAAGAGAATGTTATTATTACTGGACAGTTACAGTTAGTACGCTAGGAAGATATAACTGTGATTAACTCTTCTTAATCGGAAAACTACAGAATTTAACCGGGAATGTTTAAGTTTTTGAACATTACACATCATTCAACTTCAGTGAATTACTTGGGAGGTTAGTATTTCCGCAAGGACATTAAATATCTTTGCTGGAAGAAGTCAGCTTGTACCTGATAATAATTACTAAAATAGCTGTTGTTATAAATTATATTGTTCTATTGTTTGTATATTAAAATATATTTTTGTTTGTAAAAAGGAAATTGTGTGTATCAATCTTGTTGGCAAATACAATAAATTTGATAAACGGGGTCTGTTCAAAAAATACGAGGACTGTTTGAATTGCGCGGCTCCAGTTGGTTACAGGGGAATTTGCTTGATGTCGCTAGGTTCGCACAGATCAGCTGATTACGACGTCATTTCCCGATTGCAGATATCTTCATTTGTGTATTAGCTACGCGGTTTTAAGTGAAGTGCGATTTTTTCGTTTGGCGGATTTTAGAATGAATGACCTGAAGGAGCAACGATCTGCTGTGAAATTTTGTGGTAAACTTGGACACTCTGCGACTGAAACTTTTGCTATGCTTAACACGGCTTACGGTGATGTTGCTATGAAGCGTACGGCATGTTTCAAGTAGCATCAACGTTTTAAGGATGGTCAACAGTCCATTGAAGATGAGGAGCCTCCTGGACGTCCTTCCACATCAACTGACGACCCACACATCGTCAAAATCAACACCCTGATGCAGGCAAATCGACGTCTGACTGTCAGGGAGCTTGCTAAAGAGTGTGGGATATCAGTTGGATCTTGTTACGAGATTTTGACCGAAAAATTGAAGATGCACCGCGTTGCTGCGAAATTTTTGCCTCAGAACTCGTGAGTTTTTGGCTAAACACTCGATCACTGTTCTCCCCTACCCCCCTACTCACCTGACCTTGCTCCTTGCAATTTTTTCTTGTTCCCAAACTCAAAAGACCCTTGAAAGGAAGAAGATTTGAGACAATTCTCGAGATTAAGGATAATGCGAAGAAGGAGCTGGAGGACATTACAAAAGAAGCGTACCAGGACTGTTTCAACAAGTGGAAACACCCTTGGGATAAATGTGTGCATTGGGGAGGAGAGTACTTTGAAGGGGTTCCAGACCTGTAACTTCTAAATAAAGTACATTTTGTTTCATGACGTCAGTCCACGTGTTTTTTGAACAGCCCTCGTATATCAACAGCTAAATAACTTCTAGATTCAAATTTAAATTTTTCGGTTATTTGAATTATTAATACGTAACGTAATAATTTGTAGACGCGTCCGAAATTATTTATAACACATAACGTACCTAAAACTGTTTCCAATGTACTCGATCAATAAAAACTTAATTGCATGTATATTCAAAGCTGTACAAAACTGACACTTACGCCAGTGAGTGATGTATGATCGTAATAGTCTTCACAGCCTGTCCAGTAACCAAAATGAGAGTCAAAACCTCGAAAAGTTGGTGTGTATTCTTTTCTGAAGAAACCAAGGTGCCACTGAAAAGATAAAATACCAAAGTGTGTTTGATAAATGTTGAGTTACAATGTAATGTAATGGAAATCTATATAACTAGAGAACTTAAAATATTATGCATTAGGAGGATGTAAATACTTACCTTTCCTATAGCATGTGTAGTGTATCCTAAGCATTGGAAGTGCTGGGGCATAGTGGTGAAATGAAGAGGTAATCCCCACGGTTCTCCAGCCACTATGACGTAATGTTGTAGGCCTTTTATACACACACACATAAAAAAACATGAAAAATATGTATCGTAAAAATGATTACACGACAATCAGTTTTTGAATTCTCGAGAGTTTGAGATTAAAAGGAGCAAGGAGAATCTGATGATAAAGATAAGATTTCAGAAGTTTGGTAATTGTTTAAATAGAACAGACCTATCTCCTAAAATACAAATTGTAAACGTTCCTTGTAGTTTTGCAAAGACTTTCCAGACCTAAGAAAGAATGAGAAACTGCGAAGACTATAGCTGATGATTTAGCAGAATTACAATTGGCTGGAAATGAAATTTTTCCTAAAAAGAATAAATTTGCTTACTGTGGTTTATTCGGTTTTTGTTAGGGAAATTATATGCGATTGAAGAGAAAACAACAACTACAAAAATGAATTTTATCTTCCTCTATAATCAATTATGAACTACTGTTCTTTGTCTGACTATTTGTATTTATACTTACCTGTGTGAATTGGATACATCCCAGTCATCAGGGCACCTCTAGAAGGAGTGCAAAGCGGCGAAACGTAATAGTTGTTTAACACTATGCCATCAGCAGCCAGTGCGTCAATATTAGGGGTAGGAATCTGTGGAGATCCGTGTAAACTGATGTCATTCCAACCCTATGGAAAAAAAGAAATATCTTAATTTACCCACTTTGGGCTTTCGTGGATAAAACACTTGAAAATTCGAATATGTTTCAGAGTTTGGATTGCATAATTTTTTGTTATCCTGAGGTCGAACTTTTATGTTTGTGTGAATATATTGTTGTACGTAGTTTTGTGTCTTGAACTTGGATTTTATGGGTTAATTGCGGTAAGTCTGCGTGCATTATTATACAAATACACATTTCTATGTTCTGCGTTTATTCATTTCATGATTTATGTAATTTTATTGCATTAGAATACAATGTAGTAAAATGTGTGGTAAAAAAACCTATTTTAGTGAATTATTACTTAAAGTACAAGTTAGCTAACAAGACAACTATTACAACAGACAGGTGTGCAATAGATATCATTTCAAGAAAAATTCTTAAGCGTGGCGTAATTATGTCGTTTCTTTTATTTAATGTGTAGTGTAAAGTACGCCAGAGAAAGACTGCTTTTAAGCGTATGTTTTCAAGTAGAAGAAGGCTATTTGATAAACACAGATTCAATAAAAAAAATCTAATCAGAATCAAGTATGTTTAGTTTTCTTTATCACCGCAAGAAATGAGAGGCTTCGAAGTAAAAGCTTTCTGTTATGACGTGTATCCTGTATGAATTCATGATATGCTTTAAATTATTTGTGAATTTGTCTGTTTTTCTTTGAACTGCTCCTACAGTTTTGAACTAGTAGGACCATATTGGTAGGCGGGCTCAGGACGGCCTGAGAGTTTCCTTATTCATGTGTTGTAGTCCTTCAAGTAAGGATGGCTAAAACTTGTCAAGATGTGAGGAAGTCTAGAGCAGATGCTCAGGGTCTCAAACCCCGAATCTAGTATCAGTTCACAGAGAGGCCATGTTTAAAAATATATTCATATCTCCACTCAGAACACAGACGTATTAAACTTATAACATGTGCTTATGCACCAGGGGCACGTGTCCTAAAATACGATTTCTTAGATTAGAACTCATTAAATATTGTTATATCACCCCCTACCAATGGGATTAAAACACACTAAAAATATCATTGAAGCACAACAACGACATAGAAGGAAATTTCGGGGTCACTGATTCCGAATCTGGCATCATATTTTATATTCCTAGCTTTTATCGGAACATCAAAGTTGTCATTTTTGAAACTTTGTTCATATCTCCAATCAGAAGCTAACAAGACAACTATTACAACTGACAGGTGTTGTCCTAAATATGGTTTTATTCAAAAATGGACATCCATTTGGATAGCTATATAAGCAACTATATATAATGGAGGATCTTGATTGGCATATTGCTGTCTCTATGAATTATTTATGGAGCAGTCTGAATCCTGGATTGTAGCAATTGTATTCTGTCCTGGATATTATTCTGCTTTACTTTTCATACCTTCCTGCAACCGAATCTATACGCATTATTGTTTTGTTTTACTTTCCATACATTACTTTGTTCAACCAGTCAGGAATATTATGGGTATTACTCGATAATGGATGAGGTGAAGAACAGAATATGAAAGCCATTGTTGGCTGAGCAGCTTCCAACAAAGAGATCCTGAGAACTCCTTAAACGGCAGCAAAGGGCTGATTTACCTACTATCCCTTCTGTCATCATCGCCATATTGGAAACTCATATTCGTAAGTGACATTGTCAAGAAACGACAACCACATTGATGGTGGCCTGGGTCATGTATAATTAGGAAGAAAATAATCTAAGATGGAATTCATTGTCATCTTCGCTGTCCACCATCTGCAAAGAGATCTAACTTAAATCAGGTGCCTCTTTATGCAGGTCAAATCAATAACAAAAAAACAGCATAGTAGCGAACTTGGAATCCAAAGCCATGTTAAAGGATCTGCTATTGGGGCTAAAATGAAAGTGAGAGGTGCTGTAACTCACTGCTTCTCATGTGGTAAGAATTAATTTGGTAAATATTTATATATTATATTATCTTTATTTACTTAAGGTTTGGATATATTTGCGCATCTTTGAGATTTTATCTTTAATTTTTTATTTTGCCTTCTTATGCATAATTTGTTATTTTTAATTTCTTTGTATTATTTATATAAAGCGCAAGCAGTCAACTGGTATACATACACCTTGTAACTTAATGGGGCATGTTTTGTCATTTTAAGAGTATGGCTCTTGAGAGTTTCTGAATTTTTTAAGTTGTTTGAACTATTGACTAATGTGATTTATGTAGTCCATTAAGAATTGCCAAGATGTAAAGGTAACCTAATGAACTTTGGATTGAGTTAAATGCACGATCGACAATGGATATTGTTTAGGATATTGTTGTTATGCACTTTTCCAATTCTTCAAAATCATTAAAGGACTAGATAAAGAGTGCAAACTAAAGATATAATGGATCTAATGAGTCTTATGACAAGCATAATTAATTTTGTATGAGGTAATTCAGGTACACGAGGTGAAATATACTTCTGAATCCACGGACTGTATTCAGAGTAAATGTTACAATAGTACTTTTAAATAAAACCGATTTCCAGACAAGCAGAAAATAGATTAACTCTCAACAGTAGTTGATTCTCAGTCAAAAGAAATACCAAGAACACGAGACTTTAGCCTGTGAGGAAACACAGAATGATATCATTGTACAACCGGGGCTTGAACTGAGAAAAACTTACTTCAGCCACGACCACAAAAGAGATTATACCTCTCACCCAGCAATACAAACTGAAGCTATGGTTATACCTCTCACCCAGCAATACAAACTGAAGCTATGGTTATACCTCTCACCCAGCAATACAAACTGAAGCTATGGTTATGCCTCTCACCCAGCAATACAAACTGAAGCTATGGTTATACCTCTCACCCAGCAATACAAACTGAAGTTATGGAATTTCAATTTAAGCGGCTCCAATTCTCCGTCTGCCCAAGTTTCGCTATGAGTATTAAAAAGAGATACTGCAAACAGATGGTCTGAGTCTGAAAACACCAGTCAACCATATGTGGGATAATGCGGACTTTATAGTGTTGAAACTTTACTTTCTTATTCATCAGGACAGGCCGAAACATGTCGTTCATCCAGAAACAATGCAATGATGTTTAAGGGGTACAGTGACTTATACAGTAAACCTATATTTCATTTGTTTTCTTTAATTTTTATTATCTTAAGCCATTTATTTCACATAAAATATCACCATTTGGCATGTGTTTTACGTAAAAAGCGAAATTCGTATTATTTCTGTCTAAAAGTAGCTTAACATCAGCCTTCTGTTTGGTGCAGATAACGTAGTTGCTTTAAGCCATAAAACTCCAAACCAATTAACTGTTCAGGTAACACCTGGTGAGGATGGCTTGTTTGTCTTTCTTACTCTTGCTTGTTACTCATATATACAAGTACGTCATTGCTTGATCTACTGTAAACCATACTGCTCCTTATTTCAGTACACTGTGTTCTTATTTAAACCGTCAGTTGTACAGGTTGTCATTAAAGATTTGCTAGTTTGTAAGTTAACTAAAGCGACCGGAAGTTAACTTACTTTTGAACAGATGTTTTAAATATATATGTATATACTCAAAGAAGTAAAAAGAAAAACAACACACACATACCAAGAACTATAATAATAAAGTGTACTGAAATAAGGAGCAGTATGGTTTACAGTAGAGCAAGTGATGGTGTACTTGTACAAGCAAGAGTAACAAAGACAAACAAGCTATCCTTACCAGGTGTTACCTGACCAAATGATTGGTTTGGAGTTTTATGGCTCAAAGCAACTACGTTATCTGAATCAAACAGAAGGCTGTTCGTAAATCACGCTGAAAATGATAAAATTCTGTCCTTTTCGAGAGACAGACTTTTTAATATGATGTCTAAAGAGATTTAGAATTCGGGATTTATCAGAGCATATAAAAACAGCTGGAATATATTACATCAAGAACAGGGGTTACACAAATAATTTTTTTAGACTACATATATCTTAAAAACAGATAACGTGCGTTACACAACAATAGTGAATGTTAAGTTTCCGTTAACCTCGTGGAATTAGAGTGGAAAACCTTTGATTTCTGAAAAGAAATTGTACATGTGATATTACGAAATATTTCGTTAGATATTTTGATATATCCATTCACTGTGTGACGTATTACAAGTTCAAATAGTCTAAAACCGAGTTACATTGTAATTTAGATTTAGAATATCGACATGTATCTGACTTATAATAGTTGTCAACAAGACTGATAGAGACAGTTTCTTTTTTAGTACGATAACACTTCAGTATATAATGAATAACACAATTTACAATAACGGTTATTACAAATAATGATCTATGTACAAAATGTTAACAAACAGTAACGAGTCTTTTTTTCTTGTCTGGAAGTTCTCTGATGCCTTATCGAGTGTTTACGATAAACGATTTAATATCGAGATGATGTAGGCGTAATCCACTTAACAGGGAGCTAGCTAGCCCTGTATTATTCTTTCTTTACCAGTCACACATTGAGTTTTCTACCACTGAAGTTATTTGATGTCTTTTTGAAAATTCTAATGCTCGATTAAATGCCTATTGACGTCATGTGGTTTCTAATATTCGAAATCTGTGAATGTTCCTGGTTATATATCTGAACTTTCCCAATTAATAAGCTTTAATTACAGTTACAGCTTCCACGGTTTACAGTACACGAACAATAATAAACCAGTAATATATACTTCTCTTGGCGTGTTACGTTAGTTACATTTATAGGCGTGAAGAGAGAGTTTCTAGAAACTTCTGCCTTCACAACAATATACAGAGTGGCCCGTAAGTCCCCACCCAGCTATATATCTTACGTATCCTGTGTATCTGTGTACTGTCCCTCATTTTCGCTGCATATTATTATGCGACGCCATGTTGAGACATTTTCCTCAACATAGCAGGGGTTATTGTTCCAAACGCCGCAGTAACAGCATTCAGCTACCTTCAACTCATCATTAGTATTATAACGTTGTTTAGACACAATGTGCATGGGTAGGGACTTACGGGCCACCCTGTAGAGTGTACACTAGTGTTTATGTACACACTTATACTGTTGATTCTTACGCTCGATAATCTACAATTTTAGTGAATAGTCGGGAATTTTGCAATAGAGATTTAACAGTTTAGGTTACGTACATTTTTAAACATAAATTTAAATTAATCAAACGTCGATATTAAAATAGACATAGGATGTAAATCTTAAGAATTGAGAAGTGAATTGAAAGAAATCTAATCCCATGTATTATTTATTTTTGCGATAACAATTAATATTAAAGCAGTCCTAAGGTGATGGTTTGCTTACTATGAATAATCATAATACTAGTAGGAAACAACAAAGTTCGTTTGATGAAATAACAGTGTCTTTAACATACAGCATATACTATGTCTAAAAATAAACCAATAAGATAATTCTAAACCTTAAAATATATTATTTTATCCCAATAACACAATGAAAAGACTGATTTAATATTACTGGTTTGGTTTTTGAATTTCGCACAAAGCTACATGAGGGCTATCTGCGCTAGCCGTCCCTAGCAGTAACACTAGGGAGAACGAAGATAGTCATTACCATCCACGCTTGGTCTACTTTTTACCAACAAATAGTAGGATAGACCGTAACGTTAAAACGTCCCCACGGCTGAAAGGGCGAGCATTTTGGTGTCACGGGATTCAAGTCTGGGATCCCCTCAGATTACGAGTCGAGCACCCTAACAACACGGCCATGCCGGCTGCCTAAATGATATTACTAATGTGTACATTAAATAAATGGGGAAAATATATTTTTTAAAATTCTAAAGGAAAATATGGATTGTTGACTGTTCTTAGAATTGCTATAATAAGTATTCAGAACAAAATAGATATTAAAATAAAAAACACAAACAAATAATTATTAAAGCGAAGCTATTTTGATAAATTTTTAAAACGATTTTAGATCTCTTTGATTTTGGTTTGAATTTCGCGCAAATCTACACGATGGTTATCTGCGCTATCCGTCTCTAATTTAGCAGAGTAAGACAAAGATAAGGCAGTTAGTCATCACTACCCACCACCAACTCTTGGGCTACTCTTCTGCCAACGAATAGTGGGATTGACAGTCACATTAAATGCCCTCACGGCTGAAAGGGCGACCATGTTTGGTACGACGGGGTATATATATATAGGAATAGTAAAAGCGATACTCACAAGTCAAGTAAGAGGTAGTTATCTTGTAACACAGTCAACGATGTCTAGGCGCTAACCTCTTTGATGTCATCAGGTATGTAATAGACGAAAAAGGTGCTGTTTTTGAAATGTTTTAATTGTTATACCTAAATGTTCGCTGTCGTATCTAAAATAATGTTTCTTTGGTTTGGAAATCAAAACAAACATTCATTATTTTAGAAAAGCCTCTAAAATTGGAAAAAATCGTCTATAGTGAACTTCATCACAGTTCACTATACTGTAAAACAAAAATAGCAAAAATATTCAAGAAATACGTACTGTTTTTGTTTCTTGCCACAGTTATTTTAATAACTACTGTTCCATTGTTACAATCACACGTACGAGGATATTTAATACATTGTTTACTCACCAGGTCGTCCACTATTATGAGAATAATGTGCGGGCGAGAATGGAACAAACAAGGGGTACAGGATGAAATAACAAGCAACCAGACCAGCCAACCAGAGTTCCTACGCAGGAATAACAAACGGAGTAAAACTTTATGTGATTACGAATACATTATTCAAAGTTTTGTCAAATACAAAAAAACAAACAAACACGAAAATACTCGTTTTAATCAAATTTCCTTTTTTCCAGGATAAACTGAAGGTTGTTTAAAATAAAGTGTTACATTATACTAACAATAACGAACAATCAGTTTAAAATATTTGTTCTACCTTTTTAACTTAGGCCAGGCATGATCAGATGTTTGACTTGAAATCTGAGGGTTCGAATTCCCGCCGCACCAAATATGCTCGTTCTTTCAGTGGTGGGGACATTATAATGTGACAGCCACTCCCGCTATTCGTTGGTAAAGAGTAGCCCAAGAGTTGGCGGTGGGTAGTGATGAATAGCTGCCTTCCCTCTAGTCTTACACTGCTAAATTAGGAACAGTTAGCGCAGATAGCCCTCGTGTAGCTTTGAGTGAAATTAAAAACAAACAATATATACTGATCTTTTATTTATGTCTAGTATCATTTAAATAAATTTAAACACATAATTTACTTTCTTTTAATACATAAATAATTTTAGATTGTTCTTTTTTCATTATTTTTCTGTCCTTTATCGTTTGTTTGTACATCTTTTATGAGTAATTTTAAAGTTGATTAATGAATTTGAAAATCGTAACTCTCACAAATTTAAAGAGCACAATGTCTCTTCCACATAAAAATCGCTGCGAAACCAATGTTTTTTCACTAAGAGTGTTGTTGTTTTTCTTTTTGAATTAAACACAAAGCTACACAATGGGCTATCTGTGCTCTGCCCACCACGGGTATTGAAACCCGGATCTTAGCGTGTAAGTCCGCAGACATACCGCTGAGCCACTGGGGGGCCACTAAGAGCGAGTAATGTTATAATAAAAATAAATTTCGCAAAGCTATGTGTGCTAGCCGTTCCTTATTTTGAAATGGGAAAAGAAGCTAGTCAACACCGTCAACCACCACCTCTTTGGGTTACTCACTTACAACGAAATGCAAGATTGACCGCAACGCTTTAATGTCCTCACGACTGAAAGGACAAAGATGTTCGATGGCAGGTTTAGAATCGCAGATTGCAGCTTGAGTTCCTAAACCAGAAGGCCACACCTCGCCACTATAATAATTAATTGAACTCGGTGTTATCCATAACGTCACCAACTTACAGTCCGCAGATTAGATTTTGATACAGAATAATCTTATTTGAGGAATTAACTCAGTTACCGCGAAAGCAGCACAACACTTTTGAACTCAGGTTTTACTATTCTTATGTAATACAGCGGTAGGTCTGCGGACTTGCAACGTTAGAAACCGAGTAGGCAAAGTACAGCTAGTTCATTGTATAGCTTTGTGTTTAATTCCATGCAAACAAATATATTGCAATTCACGATTGAATAATGTTATTAGAGAAATTAGAACATAAAATCAAGTTTTTAAATTAATATTATTTTAAAAAAAATATTGGCTGTTTTGTTTGTTTGAAATTAAAAACAAAGTTACACCGTGAGTTGTTTGTGTTCTGCCTACCACGGGAGACGTGGACAGTTTTAAATGAAAAACACTGTATCGAAATCTAAAAGTCTAAAACAAACTTTAAAAAGCGTGGCAGCACTGTATTATGCAACGTATTATAAAAACACATGCTCTTGTACATACGTCACTGATCGTCAACATCAGGTTTTGAACGCATATTTTTATTTTAAAATAAATAAAATTATATTTTGTAAAACTTTGTTGCGATGTAAAGCATTGCTCAGATATACTTGTTATCGTTATGAGTATTTTCTGTACAAAATTCATAACAATTACCATAACTTTCATAATACGTAATTTGATAAAATTATTTACATGTACGTGAACTTTCTGGGATCAAGGAATATATATGTATTTATATATATTAAAGAGAGTGCTATGATTTTTAACTACAATTCACATAATAACTTATTAATATATTCATATATACAGTAAATACTTACGCAGACATATTATTTTCCGCTAATGTTTTAAGAGCTACATATACATATATATATAAAACTGACTACAGAAAAACATCCTCTTACACGTGGGCTTGTAGGTCCAATGAAAATCATATCAGTAAACATGACCCTAATAGTGTGACTCTCAGAGCGCCCTCTTTATAAAGAAACACATACACTTGTTGAAACGTTCGCTCAAATCAGCAAGCTGTTTAGTTTACCATATATTATAGAGGTTAATGCTTGACATGAGCTAAATAACTGGAAACACAGTTCAGCAGCGTCGCACTGTACTGTATTTTTATGTATTAATAATTTAACGTGTAGTTTGCAATAAAGAATCTAGTAATTCAGCTTAAATCAAACGTACAACTTAGAAAAGTCAACTAGGCTACATTAAACTCATATATATTGGTCGAACTTAACATGTTTCTATAAAAAAATATTTACAGGGGTGAAATTTTCGACAAAAAAAAAGGCCATTACTCATACGTGCAGCTTAAATATAGTTTACTAAAAATAAAAGAAGAAAATACATGTAATCATTGTTTGGGCAGTTCAAAGAAAGAAATATATAATAAACCAGCAGTTTTGTATCCAATTTTGGAAAACTACCAAATACGTATAGGTTGACACAGTTATACTGAATGACATGAGAGGATACACCACCACTCCCCATACCATTTAAAATAGGGAAGTTACAGAGTAAAATTGTGTTATTCAACTATATACTTTTTCTCATTTCTTGACCAATCATATCTCAAAGTATAAATTATCAAAAGACAATCCACAAATTGACTTTACATGTATTAATTATTATTGTATCTGATTCTACAAATGATTTTTCTTTTTCCTGAAACCCTGTTCAGGCTACTTGACCAATCGTGGATTGAAGGTGACAAGATATAGTTTTGAGTATTTTAAAAGATGACACTTTGGTAAGTAGTTTTGCTGTGTCACTGGCAATTAGCTTTGGACCAGCTGTTCACACGCACCGCTTCTTGATTTAATACCCAACAAATATTTTACGCACCTGAATATTTTCTGTTTTTGTTTGCTCTGTTAATATAACCATAAAAGTGTTATTGTTGAATACCCTCATTTTGTGTGTAGTTTTCAGTTACTTTAAAACCAATAAACCATTCTGTGACCTCAATGTTCAGCTCTTACTTGCCATAATTTTAATTATAGTAAGGTATGCAATATTTCGTCTCGATGAAGCTATGCCTTAATGTCATTCACTGTATATATATATATATAGTACTTATTTTATTGTGGTACTATCATGTTAACTTGATACATTGAGTTCACTTTGGCATGTTTTTAACTCTCCAGATGTTTAACTCACCATGGTAAATTTAGTATTTAAACACTATACATTCTTTAGCAATAAGTTTGCAATATTTTTAGAAGGTTTAAATATTATATTTCTGGTAGGATGGTAATAAGTCGCTAACAACTTTACAGACATACATACAGATATGTTCTACCTAGTGTAATAACGTATTTCCATTCGACACATGTTAGGTATTGCTGATAGAGCTTTAACAGCTGGTTTTATGTTTGTATGTGTGCTTTGGGGAAAATTTGTGAACAATGCATTTGTGTTATTTTTGTAGTGAATTATTTTATTCACATTTTCTTTCACATTTTCAAGGTGACTACTTAAACACCAACAGACCATTGCATATTTTGACTTTCTTTAGTTTTCTTGCTACGTTCTGTGTGTAACTGGTAACTGGTCATGAAATGGCTTGTTTCTTTCTCGCTACCCTAATTATACCTTCCAATTCTTTCCTGATATTGTTCAACACGACTGATACCTTTCTTTTTCTCCCCACAATACCATGCGTTTTGTGTTTTATAATAGTAAAGTAGCAGAACAATGCATCCGGAATTTCTATGATGTAATCGTCCTGAAGGGGTCAATTTTGGGAGACTACCACACTTCACGTGAATTTCAACAAGGTCAGGAGTGGCTAGTAGCAAGAGGGCGACATATTGTAGAACTAACCCAGCTTTTCTGACTTTAAAACAAGATGATGAAAGTAGAAAGATATACTACCTCTGTCCAAGTCCGAGAAAAAGAAAATATATTGGTCCATTTCTGGAATAAGTATAAAATTTATAAATCAAAAATGTTTCACTGAAGTTAAAGAATCAAAAAAGAAAGAGCAGGCTTTTAAAAATCAATAAACATTGGTCGTCATTTCTACTACTATTTCATCAAAGAAACACCAGTTCCAGGCTTGTAAACGTATCCGCCAGTGTGATCAAATCTGAAATGCAGCATGGTATGTATTCTCGACATCAACAGAAAAATAACCAACATTTGACAAAAACTAGTAACAAAATATGACATCTCAGTTAATACCAAATTTATTCAAAAACCAGGCACAAAACTAAGGTCTATACTATGTAAAAACTACACTGACAACATTATATATAAAATACAATGTGATAACTGCCACGACTTTTATATTGGAGAAACAAGTAAAAAAATGGAAACTAGATTCAAAGAACATAAAAAGTCCTCTTCACACGTTTTCGAACACTACAAGTCAAATAAACACGACATAACCATAGAAAACACTCAAACACTCAATAAAGAAACAAACCTAAACAAACGCAAAATTAAAGAAGCCTTACTTCTACAACAACTCAAGCCCAAAATAAACCAACACAAAGGAACATCTTTATACCTATATTAATAAATGTAGGTATAATAAAAATATAATAAAAACCAGTTGTGTTTTTGCTGTGTTTATTTGTATTCCATATTTTTGACAGTGCTCGCTTATTATATTTAGTTGTGGTTGTATGTTGGTGGCTGCTATTGTTGGTGTTGTGGCACTTTTCCAGACTGTCACATCATCTGCGAACTGTGAAAAGAATCCATGATTCGGATCCTTCAGTGGCATATTGTTTACATACATGATGAAGAATATAGGCCTAACTACCCCTACCTGAGGGCGCCAGCTTCTGGAGTAAAGTACTCAGAAAAGGTACCCTCTACATTTTCTGTTTTAAAAAAAAATAGACAACCAGCGAATAATTCCACGTGGTAGTCCCATTTCATACATACGGAACCTTAGACCATCGTACCATACAGTGTCGAATGTTTTCTCGATATCAAGGAAGCAAGCGGCAGTACATTCTTTTTTATTAAAGCTATTTATTATAGTTTCGGTTAATCTAATCAAATGATCTGTTGTTTGTCTAAATTTCCTGAATTCATTTTGTTCTAATGGTAATTTTGATGGTATCTCCAAGAATGTGAAGAGTCTGTTACTGATTATTCTTTCAGCTGGTCAGGCTGATTGGTCGGTAGCTGTTAGGTTTATATGCTGGCTTTCCTTCCTTATGGAACATTAATATATTAGCAAGCTTCTACGAAACTGGTATATATCCTGAGGATAGAGGTGGATTAAAAAGTACTTTTAGGTGGTCAAACAGTTTCGAAGTGCCTTTTTTTTTTTTTTTAGAAGGATGGCTTGTATTTCATCTTCACCAGGATATTTTTGTGTTTTTTATTGCTTCAAGAAGTTCATGTATGGATATTTCTTTCGTTAGTATCGTGTCTTCGTAGTTTGTGATGTGTCTTGTATTTGTCTCAGATATAATCGTTTGGAAAATTGATTCAAATCGTTTTTTTATTCTTTTATATATAGTTTATAACTTTATTATAGAAATATGTAGTCATGTTTGGATCAGAATGAGTTTTAAATGTATTTTGTAATTGGGCTTTGAAAGCTTCGGCATTTTCTTTATTTGTGTGTGCTATTGTGTTCAAGTTCTGGATATTTCTTTACGTCTGAATTGTCATTGGTGAGTCGTTTAAGATGTGTCCAGAATTTTTCCGGGTCATTTATATCGTTTAGTTTTGAGCAGAAATTATCCCATTTACCTTGTTTTTGTTGTTTTATTTGTGCTCTGATGTGATTTCTTGTATTGTTTATTTTTTGGTTTCCATGCGTTATTTGTTGTTTTGGTATTGTTTTCTTGACTACGTTTTGAAGGCACTCCGTTGTTGTTTAACAGTAGTTATCCAATTCGGTATGGGTTTTTACTTCTTTTATTAAGTTATTAGGTTTTCAAGATTGTCTAATTCCTGTTTATAGTTTTGCCAATTTGTTTTACTATAATTAAATTTTTCGTTTCTGTAGGTTGTATTTTTATGGGGAGCGAGATCAAAGACACAGTATATTGGTAAATGGTTACTATCAACATTTTTTCCCATCTGGAATTTTATTAGTTTTAGGCTCATGTTATATGTACAAAAACACAAGCCATGTATATCACTGGTGTTAGTGGCATACGCTGTGTGTGTAGTAGTGGTATCATTTAGTTGGGCTATATTGCTGTCATCTATAAATTGTAAAATAATTCTTCCATCGTTGTTTGCGTATCTGCATCCAAAGTTGACATTTTTACTGTTTAGATCTCCCATAATTGTTGTGTTATGGTTGTTGGAAAATATTTTGTTGAGTAATGCTATGTTTAGTTGCTTATGTGGTGAGCAGTATATTCCTGCTACTGTTACTTTTGCATTGTTTGTTTGCAAAATATCCACAGTAACATGTTCGTTGTTACTGCTCAGACTGATTTCTGTAACTGATAAATCTGTTTTATATAACATCATAATGCCTCTATTTTCATCATTTTTGCTTATTCTGTCTTTCCTTACTGATGTGTAATTTGGTATTTTAAGTATATTGCTTTTGTAAATTAAAGTTTCGCGTACTATTATAATGTGGGGGTTAGTTTCTTGCATAAGATCTTCGATCTCGTGTTTCTTGGAAGATATCGCACCTTGAATGTTGATATGTTTATACCAGTGTAAATATTATGTTGTTAGCATGTATCCGGTAAGTGTTGTTATTATATATGGGGTAATGTGTTTTTCCAGGATATTAAACATAATATCAATACAGTTGGTTGTTTGGCTTTGTGTATTCTGTTATAAATTCTGTGATTATGTTTTTGATTATGGTTGTCATTAGACTTGTTTTATTAGGTGTGTTAGTATGTCTCTGGGAGTGTGGTGTTGTTTTCTCGTGATTGGCCCGATATGGCCAAGCGTGTTAAGGCGTGCGACTCGTAATCTAAGGGTCACGGGTTCGCATCCCCGTCGCGCCAAACATGCTCGCCCTTTCAGCAGTAAGGGCGTTATAATGTGACGGTTAATCCCACCTTTCGTTGGTAAAAAGAGTAGCCTTAGAGCTTGCGGTGGGTGATGATGACTAGCTGCCTTCCTTCTAGTCTTACACTACTAAATTAGGGACGGCCAGCACAGATAGCCCTCGAGTAGCTTTGTGCGAAATTCAAAAAACAATTCTCGTGATTTCTGTATTTGTGTTAAGGTGTCGTTTTCCAGCGTAAGGTTATTTTATTCTTGCTGTTTTGGTGGCTTGTTTCCTTTTAATATTTGTAAATACGAGTTTTTTTGTTGTTTTGTTTAATTTTATTGTTGTGTCTGTTTTTTGTTGCGTACTTGTATTTGGTTGTTTCTGTTCTTATTTGATATATACATTGTTTTATTTGTCACATCCTTTACAATTTGCTGTGTGGGTTTGTCCGCAGTTACAACATTTAGGTGTTTCTTTTTCCTTTTTACATTGGGAGATATGGTGTTCTCCGCCACAGTCGCAGCATCTCGGTGTTTCTAGGCTTGTTGCAGAAACGTGGCCATATCTTTAACAATTGTAGCACTGGGTTGCTACGATTGCCGGAGTTTTTAATTGTTACACTTGGTATCTCTAATATCAAAGCATTACTCAATTCTTTATAAGGCTTAGTATGTTATAGGTATCATCAATGACAATTCGTATCAGTTTTGTGGGTACTTGAATGTATCCGTTGTATGTTTGTGTGGTATGTTTTGTTCGTCTAATGCTTGGGTGATAGTGTCATGGCTAATAGTTTGATGTATCCCTCTTACAAATATGGCTTTAGGCTGCGGCTTACTACCTGGCAGGTTGATTTTGATTTTACTAGGTTTGAATGCCACTGCCAGCCATTCTTTCAATAGCCTCTTTAGGTAAGCAGTGTCTTGCCCTTGAACAAGGACACCGCCTCTGGGTAGACACTTGTAGTTTGCAGCGTTTGACCTTTGTCGCAAGTAGGGGTTGATTGTAGTGACCTGGTACGCCTTCTACTATTATTGTATGTTGTGGAGGCTTGGTTTTTTGCAAAACCACTCACTGTTTTTCTTTCTGTCATGCATTATGTTTTTTCTTTTGGATATAACTGTAGTGAAGCCTTCTTACTCATCTGAGTCTGGCTTACTGTCTGTAGGGTTTAGAGTGGTATTTTTTTTAATTGTATTATCAACATCCAGAGTGTTAGATTTTTTAGCTGTTACCTCTTAAGAGCTATTAACTTTAAAACTTGTAATTTTTTTACACATAAAACAATCTTAGAACACTAAAAATCTATGGTTTACCAAAAAGTCCATAAAAACCTAATAATCTTACACTCAGTTATACCTTCTTATAACTCTCTAAACTGGAACCTTGGTAGATACTGTAAAAACAAGTATATCTGATAATAATTGCATCAGTAATTGAAATGTTGTACCTGTTCAAAAAGTAATCTTACTTACAGTAAAAGTTATAACTTGTAATATCTTTAACAACGTTTCTAATGTAATGTTTGTTAAATTTGTTTGTATTTTGTGAAAGCTACACCACGGCTACCTGCACTAGATACTAATGTTTGTATTTCATGAAAGCTACACGAGGGCTATCTGCACTAGAAAGCAACTTATAGAGTTTTTTCTCTATACAGTTATGTGACTTGTTTGTAACACTATAAAATGTTTTTATGATAGTTTGTTTACATAAGAGAACCAAATTTATTACCTATGTTGTGTTTTTTTTTTAATTTTCATGCATTCTTCAATCATAAGATACTAGAACAAGTCATGAAAAATCAATTTACAATCCAAGATATATTTTATCTTTGGTAAAAAGCCCAATATGGCTGGTTCTGCAATTATTTCTACTGCTGTTGATGAACTATGTCAGTGATTGTTAACTAAAGTAAATGTCCATATATTTGATCAAGCAAATTCTTTATTACACAGTGTATCGTGCTGTAGCTGCATAAAATATAGTCTAATTGGATAAACACTGGAAATATAAGCATTGAGTGAAACATTAAAAACTAACAACCATTGTCCAAGTAATAGATCCCTGGAATGCACTAATAAAAAATACTGAAAAAAATTAACTTCTCACTTGTTTTTGTCTTCATCAGTGCCACAAACAAAGATGTCATCTAACTAAAATTTCTGAATGTTAAGAAATAAACTCAAGTCAGAGCCAAGTTGATACACTCAGTGGCTATTGCAATTACATTCATATTTAGAGGAGTTTGTAAGAGCTATATGACACAGGATTTACTTAGTAACACATTTTTTCATAAATGCTTATTTTCCAGCTTTTGACACATTTATTGATTCCGTAAACCATTATCTTTTCCAACACTACCTATAACCTTACTAATTCATAATTACAAAATGTAGAATTTATAACAATTTCTTTAGAAATGTGCTTCATATGAAACTGCTTGTGTGAATTTACATAAAATATAATAAAATTTGCATAGAAATATGTAAAATATGTTGATAGTATAGACTTGTATGCAGACCTAGTGACCGCTGTTTGTAATTAAATAAAGGACAGTTGGTATTTTCTTCATTACCAAAAAACACATTATAAAAAAATATTAATTTCAAAATGATTAAAATATATTTTGATAAACATTGCAAAAAAAATACCAGGTTTACATGAACTACAGTTTGACAAAAGTCTTCTATTTTCCACTATCTCTTTCAGGTTTAGATGTATTACACATATAGGATTATGAAACACTGTAGTCTTGCTTTATATTTAATGTGATAAACCTCACCAAAGTAAATAACTCTACCATTATATCATTATACTGAATTCATTATCTTTTAGTTGTATACAGATAATTAGTTTAGCTGTGGAAACAAAATATAAAACTTATCATAATTCACTAAAAAAAGAAAGTTAAAAGTTGTGTGAATCAGATTTACAGAATATATCATCCATTGTAGATTTTTACATGCAATCACATTAGTAAAAACGCACTTTCCAATGTAAATGAGATTAAAAACAATATATTTAACACATAACAAAAACTGCAGTAAAATATAAATATTTAACTGAAAGAACAGCACAAATTTTGTTAAAATATATTTTCTAGAAACATATATACAAATCATTGAGTAAATCATACATTTTTACTACCAACCAACTTCTTAACATTTAGAAAATTGAAAGAAGTTTTCTGCTACTCCAAAATTATATTTTTACTGCATTAAATCATTAGTGATCAGGAAACAACAGATAATATTGCTCAGGATGTGCCTTCTCAAATTTCTTAATCCAGGAACTTTTCCTTTTTTCTGACATATTGCTATTCAAAACTGAATTCATAAGCTGTTGGAGGGCTTGAGCAGTGATTGTGGTATGTTGTTCTCTGATTATTTGTTGACAGAAAACTGGACCTAAAGGGAGAAAAGAATGATGATTGTCCAACTGCTACAGTGCTTAGTTTAAAAGAAGAAAATCATGCATTAAATAATTAATTAATATACAACAAATGATAATTCACAGAACCAGATACAGGAATATTAATACCTACATTTGACTCTCCAGTTAAATTTATATTCTGATATAAAAACAAAATTATTTTCCAATTATAACATGTTGATTACTGACATCTGTATTACAGAGTGACAAAAGTCTTTTATTTTCTACTAACTCTCACAGGTTTAGATGTATTGCAGTTTGACAAAAGTTTTGTATTAAGTTATCCCTTAAGTAATGTTCAATTTCAGGTTCAGAAAAAGAGAAAAGATTTCAAATGCTTTTAATGTTATTTAATCAATAATATATATTCCATTATTATTAATTATTTCCTGCCAACGATTCACCAGCTTTTGAATGCCACTTCCATAAAATTCTTGGAGGTTGGAGGTAAAGAATGTAGAGAGGGTAGTTCTGATATCTTCATGTGTTCCAAGCTCTTTTCTATCAAGTTAGTTCTGAAAACTTCAGAATAGATGATAATATGATGGGAGAAGGTCTGGAGAATAAGGAGGATGTGGAAGTTTTTCCTGGTTTAGCTCTTCAATCTTTGCAGATATGATCCTTGCTATATGGGGCCATGCATCATCCTGGTGTAACCCAACACCTTTAATATTGATTAAAGCAGGGCTCTTTCAGTACAACATTGAAGCACTCTTACTGTTGACAATACAAGTCTGATGCAATCATTACATTAAGTGGCAGTCATTCAAAATGGATCACACCAACAATATCCCACCAAATGCTTAACAAGACTTTCCTAGGGTGAAGTCCATTCTGGGGTGTGCTTTAACCAGTTTACCACCACTGAGCCATTGTCTGCAGCACTAAATATTTTTATAACATATTCATTTTTTATCTCCAGTCACTAACCTGTCTACAAAAGGTGAGTTACATCCACAAGAATGCAAGGAAGTGCAAATGTCCACTCTTGCTCTAAGGATGGCTTCTCTCAATTCATGGGAGACCCATTTTCCAAGTTTTGACATCTTTCTAAGCTGTTGCAGATGACGAACTGTTTAATGGAGTAAATTAAGCTCCTGTGCTAGTTCAACTGTTACAGCACAATTTTTTATCAAGACCAACCAGCAGCAAGTCATCATTAATCTTAACACAACGGCCTGAATGTGATGGATCACTTAAGCTGTAATCATCTGAACTTCTGAAACCACATTTGACATTTTCTTTTATTGCACCATAAACACCTTGAATGCTTTGTGTAGTTTCTGCTGCACTATCACCTTATTTAAACTCATAAAGCATTATATGCCTAATGTGCTCCTCAAAAACATCCATCTTCATGAGAGTTTATTTGATTAACAATCTGAAAAAGTGGAGTTGGGTTAGTTTCTTTTATTTGCCTCAAGATTTATATTCATTTTTTTTATTCTTTTGTCATTAAAGCTTTCTACAAAGTCAGAAATGATTCACTTTCTGTATTAATTTTCAACATTACTTATGGAAAGACCTGATATTTTCTACTAACTCTCTCAGGTTTAGATGTATTACAGTTTGACAAAAGTCTTGTATTTCCTACTAACTCTTTGATGTTTAAATGCACTACAGTTTGATAAAAGTCTTGTATTTTCTACTAACTTTCTCAGGTTTAAACGCATTACAGTTTGACAAAAGTCTTGTATTTTCTACTTAATAAACCATCTATAATATTGTAATGATCTTCTACAATTCCAAATTAAAGATTAGCATGAATATTTTAAACACAAATTATTCTTTACATGCCTACAAATAAATAAAGCTTTTAAAACAAAGATATTAAACTTAAGAGAAATTATGTTTTGGTATTGTTAACTCATTCTGCACATTTTCTCATACTAAAGGAAACACAAAAGTGCTAAAATATTCTTATGGAGTTAATTTTACCATGAAGTAGAGTATGAGCTATATGTCACTAACAAAACCTTCAAGGAACAAAAGTGTTCAGCTTATATGTATATTAATTACTACATATAACATATAAGATAATTATTATTTCTTTATATTGATATGCACCATTCATTCCAAACATTACTTGAAAATAATACAAAATGAAGTCATAGATGTTAAAGATTTCTTTTTCATGACTGGAATAAATCTGAGGTTATTGATATAACAATAATAGCACTAAAAACTTGTAGGACTTTGATATATTTTCAATTTTTAACTGAAATGAGACAATTTTTACCAAAAACAATACAAGAAACTGATAAAAGGAAAATGCATCATCATTAACAAATGCTAACCAAGATCAATTATTTAAATATAAGAGTTCACATTCAAATATAATATACAAAAAACAAAAATTTACCTATTAAAATATGACCACCAATCAGAATAACATGTAAAAATAGAGACTTCTAGCATAACCTAATTGAAGTGTGCTCCAAATGTAACTGAATATACATATATCTTTTTTCTAAATAATACTGCCATAAGACTAAATATATGAACTTAATATAGTTATAAGATGATAAACATACATCAGAATTTTAATTTTAATTTTGATTGATTGATTTAGTGTTTTATGGCACAAAGCTACGAGGCTATCTGCGCCAAACATCCGGTAAAAATGTAAAAATGCTATAAAAGACATAAATGAAAATGAAGGTAAAACAAAAAAGTATAAAACCAATGTTGACACCTAGTCTACAATGTTAAGATAGAAGGCAGAGTGTAAAAAGTTGTAAGGTATTTACTCTAGCAAAAAGGTATAATCATAACCTGCCAGGAAGACTAACAGGCAGGTACAAGACCCACCGTCAGTCACCTGAAGTTGGTCTTTCCAGTCCTGGTTCTGGGTTATGTGTCATAGCAACCAGTATCAAAATGTAAAAGAACAGAAGTATTAAAAGACACACAGCAAAATCGCAACAATGAGTAGCCAAATGTCCAGTAAAAAGAGAAGTCACGTAAATGGAGAAAAATTTGTAAAAGTAAACGAAGGTAAAAACAAAACAGCAATTAAAACAGAAAATGGTGTAAAAACCAATGGTGACATCCAGTCTTCAAAGTTATAAACTATTTACTCTATCATAATAATAATGATCATAACCCGCCAGGAAGACTAACGAGTAAGTTCAAGAACCACTGTCAGTCACCTGAAGTTGGCCTTTCCAGTCCTGGTTCCGGGTTATGTGTCATAGTAGCTATTATCAAAATGTAATGGAATAAAAGTTTTAAAAGACACTCAGCAAAAACGTAATAAAGAGTAGCCAAATGTCCAGTAAAAAGAGAAAAGTCACATAAATGGAGTAAAATTTGTAAAAGTAAACGAAGGTAAAAACAAAACAGCAATTAAAACAGAAAATGGTGTAAAAACCAATGGTGACATCTAGTCTTCAAAGTTATAAACTATTTACTCTAGCATAATGATAATGATCATAACCCGCCAGGAAGACTAACAGGTAGTATATAAACCACTGTCAGTCACCTGAAGTTGGTCTTTCCGTCCTGGTTCCAGGTTATGGGTCAATATGGCCAGTACAAAAAGGTTGTAAAAGTGTGAAATGATATGCAGCAAAAGTATAATAGTAACTCGCCAGGAAGACTAACAAGTAGTTCAAACAGAAGCGTTAGTCACCTGAAGTTGGCCTTTCCAGTCCTGGTGTCGATTTATTTAATGTTCTGGCCATTCTTTAATGTCACATTGAATGAGCGAGATTAAAACTGTAAAAAAGGAGCCACAATTAAAAAGGTGTAATAAATAAATATACCACACTTAAATGAGATTAAAAAGATTAATGGCCATTAAAAAATTAAAAACATTATCAAGGTGGACAGAGTCACCATCACCAATAACTCTGTCCAATGTTACAGACGGACCCTGGGAAAAAATATGTTTAAAGTATTTCCGTCGTTGAGAATTGTAACAATGGCAAGAAAGTAAAACGTGGCTGATAGTGATTTGAGTGTTACACAAACTACACATTGGTGCATCAGTTCCAGATAAAAGAAAATGATGAGTTAAAAAACTGTGACCAATGCGTAGCCTCGTGAGAAAAACTTCCTCCTTCTTGTAAATTTTACGGAAGCTAGATGGCCAAACTCCAATTTTGGGTTTGATTTGAAAAAATTTATTGTCGCGTTGTTCACTCCAAGTGGACTGCCAACTGGCACGGAGCCGAGCCTTGAAGACAACACCATAGTCCATGTACGGAATAGGCATAGGGGTGATGGTGCTGAAGCAGACATATTTAGCTGCCATATCTGCAAGCTCGTTTCCACGAATACCAACATGGCCTGGTATCCATAAAACTGGATTGAAGTAGCTGCTAATGAGAAATGGGCCAGTCGGTTTCGAATATCTGCAAGAATAGGATGTGAGCTAATGTGAACTAAGCGAGTCAGTATAAATAGTGCAGTTGGAGTACTGCTCAGTTACAATATGATCCAGGGCAAGAGATATGGCATACAGTTCAGCAGTGAACACAGAAGCTGTAGAGGGGATTCTGCGCACCACTACTGACCCATAGCAAACCATAGCAGAGCCCACTGAATTACCTGATTTGGAACCATCTGTAAAAATGGGAACTGAATGATTGTTTGAAAGATATTCATTGAATAAAAGACTGTACTTCCAGTCTGGAGTATCTGCCTTTTTTAGGTGATTGAAAGAAAGGTCACACTTGGGGGCTGTAATAAGCCATGGTGGGATGCGTCGATCTGTGGAATCTGCAATGTTATCCAAGGACAGACCCAATTCATCCAATTGTGCCTGGATGCGAAGGGCAAACGAAGCAATGACAGATCGTCTGTTCTGAAAAAGTACTGCCCACCGAGGAAGGAAAACACATTCCCAGGTGGGATGCTTTGGTAAGGAATGAAGTTTTGAAGTATATTGTAAAGATAGTTGCAAATGGCAAAGGTGTAGAGGAGGTTCATGAGATTCAATGTATATGCTTTGAACTGGAGAGGTACGGAAAGCCCAAGTGCAGAGTCAATGGTGATGAATGGGGTCCAACATCTTTAAGGCCGAGGGTCTGGCAGAGGCATAGACCATTGATCCATAGTCAAGTTTCGATATAATAAGAGCACGACATATCTTTAACATTGAACAGCGATCTGCCCCCCAACTGGTAGAAGAGAGGACACGGAGGATGTTCAGTGCTCTTGTGCATTTGACCCAAAGCTGCTTTAAGTGTGGTATATTCAGTTTACAATCAAAGATAAGCCCCAAGAACTTTGTCTCTGGGACCACTGGCAGCAAAACTTCACCAATATGAAGTTCAGGATCAGGGTGAATACCTCGTCGACGGCAAAAGTGCATGCATACAGTTTTGGAAAGAGAGAAATTAAAGCCATTCGCCAGAGTCCACTTCCGTACACGATTGAGGGCAGTTTGTAGTTGCCGCTCAATATATCTCATGTTTGACGACTGACATGAGATTTGAAAGTCATCAACATACAGCCCATTCATAACAGTGAGAGGGAGTTGTTCAGTGATGGCATTTATCTTTATACTGAAGAGTGTGACACTCAATATACAGCCTTGAGGGACTCCAAGTTCCTGTACAAAAGAACGTGAAAGTACCGAACCCACACGAACTTGGAATCTCCTGTCCATTAAAAATTTTTTAATAAACATGGGTAGATGGCCACGTAACCCGTATGTATGGAGGTCTCGCAAAATGCCATACCTCCATGTTGTGTCGTAAGCCTTCTCTATGTCAAAAAATATCGATACAAGATGTTGGTGGTTGAGAAAGGCCTCTCTGATAGATGTTTCAAGACGAATTAGGTGGTCTGTGGTGGAGTGCTGTTGACGGAACCCACACTGGGTTGGCGAGAGGAGGTTGTTTTATTCAAGGAACCAAACAAGACGAGCATTAACCATCCTTTCTCAGGTCTTACAGAGACAGCTCATCAGAGCAATTGGACGATAGTTTGAAGGAATCTTCGGATCTTTCCCTGGCTTAGAGAAAGGTAAAATAATAGCCTGGCGCCAGGCATCAGGAAAAACATTCTCCTTCCAAATCCGGTTGAAGATAATCAGTAGGACATCAAGAGAAGCAGGAGATAGATGGTGCAGCATGTCATAATGAATATCATCAGGTCCAACAGACGTACTGGCAGACCGATGAAGGGCCATTTTTAGTTACACCAGGGTAAAGGGACAATTATAGTCAAAGAAACAGTCAGTTCAAAAGGAAAGAGGTGATCGCTCTGCCCAAGTCTTGATGGCCAGGAAGGTGGAGGAACAAGCAGAAGTGCTAGATACCCGGCAAAAGCTTTTACCTAGAGTGTTAGCGATGTTCCGGACATCAGTCACCTCCTGACCATCAGAGAGTAAGATCGAGAGGGGAACAGAATTGTAGTGCCCATTAACCTTTCGAATCTTGTCCCATATGATCTTGGAACTGGTGGTAGAAAATATGCTGGTTGTGAACTTAATCCAAGATTCCTTCTGGCTTTGACGTCTTACGCACCTAGCATGTGCTTGGGCCCGTTGGAAAACAACCCGATTTGAAAGTGTGGGATATCTACGAAAAGTATCCCATGCCCATTTTTGAGCTTTCTGTGCTAAGTGGCAAGCAGAGTCCCACCATGGACGAGGATATCGTGGAAAACGTGTCGAGGTTTTAGGAATACACTGAGCAGCTGCATGTACAATACAATCAATTACCGCTGCAACACAGTCGTCTATTGATGGCTGATCTACGATGGCAGGATCAAGTTCTGCGAGATCAGTGAAAGTGGACCAGTCTGCCTGATCTAGCTTCCACCGGGGCACGCAGGTAGGGTGGCATCGACCATGGCCAGTCTCTCTCAAAAGGATTGGAAAATGATCACTGCCTAGTGGATTACTAGCCAGTAAAATGGGAGAATAATGAAAGGGAGCAAACTGAGAGATCAATAGCGGTAAAGGACTGACTTGGTGCATGAAAGTAAGTGGAAGAACCAGTATTGAAAAGATAAAGATTGTGATCTGAGAGCATCTGCTCTAGAGATCGACCACTCCCATCAATAACAGCACTTTCCTAGAGGGGATGGTGTCCATTAAAATCCCTCAGAATTAGAAATGGAGATGGCAACTGTTCAACGAGGGGACAGGTACAGAGAACAAACAGTGATGGTACGACCCAAGGAAACACGGATGGCTACAGCCTCCAAGGGTGTGTTGAGTGACAAAGACAGGGTGGGCACATGTTGATCAACCAACAGTGCCACACCTCCATGTACTCGACCATCACACAACTTGTCATTTCTGTATAGAGAAAATTGCCGAATGGAGACTGTATTGGCAGATTTGAGAAATGTTTCTTGTAAAGAAAGACAAACAGGATGGTAGGAAGCAATCAGCGTTTTGATATCATCTAGATTAGAACGTAAACCTTGACAGTTCCATTGTATCAAGGTGGCCATTTTTAAGGACGGGTAGGTGAAGTGGCTGGAGAACCCTTCGGTTTACGACCACATCTTTTTTCTTTACTGTCTTTCTTTGGATGAGGTCTATCAACCTCCATGGATCCTGCTCTGGGTCGAGTGGGCAGGTTTTTGTTATTGGAAGAGGAATCCAGTGCCTGAGGACGCGGACGAATAATTGTTTTGTTTATTGTGGTGGGAGAAAACGATGTATCAGAAGAAATGCCTGTATTTGAGACTGAAGGACATGGATCTTGAGGTTTGTTGGAGGGTATGGGAGGAACAGAGATGGGTGTGGAAGTCGATTCATCTACTGTTTTAACCATGGAGGTCAAAAGGCTTTTCATTTGTTTTGAAAACGATTCTCTTGGAGGCACAGAGAGATCTGTCTGCACTTCCACTGTAATTGTGGAATGGAGTGCAGCAGCATATGTCCGAGATGGGATTGTGGACAGCAATTTCCGAACCTTAGGATAACTAATGTTGTGTGTCATTTTCAAATGCTGCACCTCTTTTTCCTCCAACTATTTTGGGCAAGAATGAAAGTAAGAGGGGTGAGAACCATTGCAGTTGACGCAATGTGGGTTCATGTCACAGTCATAGGCATCGTGGTTCTTGCCTCCGCAACGAGCACATGTCAGGGAACCACGACAAGATGTCTTTGAGTGGCCGAATCTCTGACATTGGAAACATCGAAGAGGGTTTGGAATGTATGGCTGAACCCTGCAAATGAGATAACCTGCTTTGATGGTGGCGGGTGCACGTGGTGAAGTAAATGTTAAAACGAGGGTATTTGTTGGCAGTGTAACTCCATCTTTGCAAGTGGAGATGCGCCTCACTGCAGAAACTCCTTGAGTGGAGAAACCAGCGAGAATCTCTGATTCGGGAACATTCTTCAAATCCCTTTCAACAATAACTCCTCGTGAAGAATTCAAAGTAGCATGGTGTGTAACCTCAATAGGTATATCCCCAATTGCCTTTGATTTCAAGAGGAGTTCACTGTGTTGGGATGTGGATGTTTCAACCAATATGTCACCAGATCGAAGCTTCTTTACTGACTTTGGAGAGTCAGCAAGTCCCTCTAGTCCCTTTTGAATAAAAAAAGGGGACATTTGCCCTAAAGGTTTTTCCGAAAGAGAGTGCAATATCAGAAAATGAGGTACGTGTGTTACTGATGTTGGAGATTGCTGTTCTGAGTATTCAAGACGTGGTCGCTTACCCATTGACTGTTTTTTTACAATTTTATTTAAATTTTTTGTAGGATCCATAGGAAAGAGAAAAAGCTTCAGTACTCACTGACCCCACCCACCATGGAGCCCTACAAGGGATGCACTACAAAGTCATGCAAGGACAAGGCAGCAACGCCAGGGTTTCGTAAGCACTATACCCAAACACCAGCATCAGGCACAATATCCACAACACCCATTGAGAACTTCCAACACTGGTACTTGGTTGGCTCTAGCCCAGGTGGACCAGTCAATTGACTCAAGGGGGCCTCCCAAGGGCCGCCCGTCTACAAGAATTGGAGGCCAAAGTGGTGTGTTAGGGTGGGACCCCTCAACCACCAGGATTCTTTCCTCCCCTTCACGGGTCACCACGCACGGCAAACACGTGGGTGGATGTTTAGATCCCAGAGAAGGTAACCAGACAGAACCTTCCCTGGGAGGTCCCCTCACCACGTACAGGAATCCACTCCGAGGGGTTTAATTTGAAATAAGATCTGGCATGGCCAGGTGGGGTAAGACATTCGATTTGTAATCTGATGGTCACTGATTTGAATCCCCATTGAACCAAACTTGCTTGTCCTTTCAACCAGGGAGGCATTATAATTTGACAGTCAATCGCACTATTAGTTGGTAAAAGAGTAGCCCAAGAGTTGGCAGTGGGTAGTGATGACTTGCTGCCTTTCCTCTTGTCTTACATTGCTAAATTAGGGACAGCTAGTGCAGATATCCCTTGTGTAGCTTTGCACAAATCCAAAACAAACAAACTAATTTGAAATAGACAAAGCTCAGTTACTCCACTTTCATTTTCAAATGAGAACTAAAGATGCAAATTTTATCAGGTAACTGCAAACTAAGTATAAAAATGTAACATGGATAATTATTCTTTGAAATTTCTTATAGTACACCTAAAGTTTACAACTACACAAATAATTCTGCGACACTTCTCACTTATTTTGGAAGTAACTTAAATGTACATTAATTTGTTTATTGAATCATTATATTTCTAATGAAGACTGTAATGCAATCATAATTTACTCATCTTTTATTTGTTAAGCTGACTTTCTGTAGCTACCACAATTTAAGAGTAACATATTCTATAAATTATCAATAAAACACAAAATTGCTCCCCACATTATAAGACAGTAATGAAAATGCAGTACAAGACTACCATGAGTTAGTTTTCCGTAACTTAGAGTTGTCCAAGTAAACCACTCAACTTTCCCTTTCTTCAGTGCATATGGTGACAATTAGCCATGTTTTTACACAAAACATAACTTATAATATAGTGAGATAGGTGGTTATCACTTAGAAAGTGGCTAAGGGCTAACAGTTCCTTCGAACTCAGATAACAGAAGATGGAGATAGCATGCACAAAGTGAAGTTGTGTACAAGCTTGGCTTTTTGTGGTTTCGAAGTGTGTTTTGTCCATACAAATCCAACTTTGCCCCATTCAATGGAAGTTTTCAGATTTTGTTAACTTAGTTTAAACATTTGAATGTTCATATTTTAACTTAATTTGCTGTAGTTGTTTTCCTTTTGTTTTTACATTTAACTTTAGTTTTAAAATAGTTTAGAAGAGGAAACAGAATGAGCTGGCAAGATAAATATTTCTTCATTCTTTGACAAATAAACATTTATTTCTTCTGTTTTCTCTCTGTGCATAATAAAGACTATTGACTTGGTCACATACAATGGTACCTCAGTTCTTGAATGTCTCCCTTCTCGAACAATTCGGTTTTGAAACATATTGTTTCAGAAAAAAATGTCTTGGTTCCTGAACCAAACTGTTGTGCCCCAAACCCCCAATATAACCCGACTGATGACCTGAATGATCCTTCGACCATTTTCGGCCAACGCCAAGCTTGCCCAAAACATTTTACCCGCACCTGTCACTCAGTCCACACCTCTGCTAAAATCTGCTGTGAAAGTTCTCGTTTTTCTTTATTTTGTTGTTATTTTTCTAAATTTTCTGATTAAATAAGCCACCATGGGGTCAAAGAAGGATAATGAAAGCAGCAAAACAAAAAGTTGTAAAAACTACAATAGAGGTGAAAAAAGATCTCATAGCGAAGTGTGAGAGTGGTGTTCGCATGTCTGACCTTACTACACAGCGTTTCTGAGATCACCACTTGTGAGAAATCAAAGCAGTTGCATGCTGACCTGAAAAACACCGCTGGAACGAGTGCTGATACAAGTGATGCCTTTAAGGGTAGTAGGGGTGGTTTGAAAATTTAGGAAGAGAAGTGGCATACATAATATGGTGAGACATGGGGAGGGTACTAGGAAGAAACAAACCTCACTAGACAAGTTTTTAGTGAGAAAAAGGTCCAGTGAGTCTTAAGCAGGTTGTAGCAGTGCAAAGAGACAGAAAAAAGAAAGAACCCCAGAAGGAGAGTTACCTGACGTTTTTATGGAAGGTGACTCCCCTTCCGAATGATAATAACCCTCTTACTCTCCATGTTCCTCACCACCTTTCACTGACGCCATCAACTCTCATCAGCACAGGTAAAGTGCAGTTAAATTTTCGTTTATTGTTTTTTTTATTGTGTTTATAGTTTTTGTGGTTGACTTTATGCATACAAGTATTATTATACAGGTATAAATAACCAATATTTTTACTCAAAATGCTTCATAATGCATAATTTTTGGAGGTCTGTAATGGATTAATTTAATTTACAGCATTTATTATGGGAAAAATTGATTCGGTTTTCGAACAGCCTTCTGGAAGAGATAAAGTTCGAGAACTAAGATACCACTGCATATGCATCCTCTTTCTGAGAACAGAAAAAAAAACACCTGACGACGACCGAAGAAGGTCGAAACGTTTGCTCTTCTATTTGAAATATTTTCTCAACCCAAACGAGCCGTTTTTGCATATAGAAAAAAGACAGTAAGTACATACCCAAGTCATAAACATTTATTAAAGACAAAAGCAAAAGGATGTGTTTTATTCAGAGTGAAATATAAATACATTCTGTAATTCAATATTTTCAAATCCCCAATCAGCAGACCTTAACATATTAAGCTGAGGAATATCTTTGACCAAGAAATTACCATAGAGATAAGCTACCAAGGAATAGAAAATGCTGAAATCCATATAATTACCACTCTGAGAACAAGTATAACTGTATAGAATAAACATTTTGTAATTTGTTATTGCAAGAACATGTTGCATTCCAAGAAAGTTTATGAAAACATTATTAAGATGGTCTTTGTAGCAAAACTAAAAACACTAGATCATTTATTTAATGTAAGAGGTAAAACTTCCTAATCTGAAAGATCAGTTTATTCAACTACTACATCTAAATTATCTTAAATAGTTTTGGTTCCATTTTTTTTTCAAAATCAGTCAATCACAAATAAATTTTTGCCAATAGTTTCCATTCATCATAACACTTTCTTTTAATACTTATATTTTCTAAAAATAAGATTGATTATTTTAACTTCATTACTGAGAAAGTATAACCTGTTCTTGCATGATGATTTCACAAGACACAAGACTTTAGATGATACTATCACCTTCAGTTCCATATTAGAAAAAATTTTTCTATGTGTAATATTATCAACTATACTTACCTTCTGTTATGGAATGAGTAGTTAGCCATTCAGGTAGAGAAAGCAAAGATGGTATTCTTGAGATTAAGAAGTCTAGGAAGTTACAACTATGGTCAAGAGAGATCAACAGGTGAGATAAGACAATATCTGAGAAGTCTCGAAGAATTGCTTCATGATTTGATAGCTGTCAACAAAAGGACAATGAAACATGAGCTAAATAGAATTAGTTTTAAATGTCAAAGACAGTCAAGCATGATTAGTACAAGAAACTATAAAAATCATAAATATTTCTTGCAGATATCTACTTAAATTTGTTTAAAAAAACAGGTTAAAGCTTTCAATATTTTATCATAAAAACCACAAATTTTATGTGTTATTACAAAGGCACTTAAATTTTATCAGATCACATATCTTTCAAACTTATTATTTCCTTGAATAAAAAAAAACAACAGTCCTTTGAATTAAATACATAAACTCACCTGTTTATCAACAACAACAAATACATCATTTGAAACCAAGTCTAAAAACTGAAGAAGTCTAAGTAACTGATGACGTCGCTGCCACAGCAAAATGACTAGCAACAACTGCACCACTTCTTGTGCCTGAGTAGGTTTATTTTCCCTCAGAAGCTTTATAATAGCCAAGTATATCTGTAAGTAGGACTCAGGAAAGACTGATGATGGCAATCTGTGGTAGTACTCTACAACAGCTTGATAACAATGCAGCTTGCAAGCTTGTGCTGACCACAACTTATCAATACCTTCTGGAGGTCCATCCATACAAGCAGCTGCCAATTCAACCCACGGAATTCTCCACACGTCCTGTTGAACAACAAATTTAGTAAAGGAAGAGTGAGTGGCTTCATTCTGTATGATAACAGTTTCTTTAGATGGACTGACTTTTGGGAGATTATACGGAGTCATCAGAATGGGTTCCAAGACAGGGATGTCGACCAAAGTTAACAAACGGCTGAGAGCCCTTTCTCTTATGTGTTCTTGAACTGTAAAACAAACTCCATCAAGTGTTCAAAACATCATCAATATACTTATAAACTTCATGCTCATTTCACTTTACTTTTTGAGTTTGTATATCATCAAATTTACTAAAACTTTCACATTAGATATACATGACTAACTCTCTCAACTTGACTAACCACATAACCTGTTTGTACTTGTTTAAAGTCTTTAAACTACTAACTTTTAACATAGTAAGTACATCTTAACAAAACTTGGCACACTTTCACTAAACATTGCAAGTCTTTCACTTACATAAAAATCATTTTTAGTGATGCATTTTTAATAAATTAAAAATTATAAATTAACATACTATTTTTTCTAGTCCATATGTAAAGTGATTTTCATGTTAAGATTAAAAATACTCTTCTTCATCTCAACTTTCATTTAAATAATCTCTAAAACCTCAAGTGTTTTCAGTAAACTTTATATTTTATTTTTTACTTTCTCTACACTAACATTCTTTGAGATCTATCAATTTAAACAAATTTGTAATCACCAGATAAATTGAAATAAGTCTAAATTACACATTTTTACTAAGTATATTTAAATTTGTAACTGTATACATCTATTTATACTCAGATTTTATTGGTTTATTTCCTTTTCAATCATATCTAACTGGTATTTATGTCATTATAAGTTGTACATGACTTGGGAAACAAAAATCTCACATAAAGCTATCAAATTAAATTATGTACAAGTCAGTTCAAGCTGCTTGCATGCATGCCTTGTAAAATGCTTTTATTATATTACTTATTTTACCTAATCTAACCTTAAAAAACCCTACAGATATCCTTGTTTTCACATTTTAGTTACTTTTATAATTATAAATAATAAACATGGGAAACAATAAAGTACTTCTTTTTCTTGTTGTTGATGAAACTTAACCCTAGCTAAAGTTAATAATGAACTAAATGTTTAATTAAATAATGCACCATACTATACTATAATAACAGCAAAAAGGAGACAATTTCCCCTAATTATCATATTTTTTCTTGCTTTCAAACTATACAACAAGAGCTGTTACAAATCCATCCAAGCTAACTATTGTGATTCTTATAGGAACTGAAATTGTACTACAAGAGAAATTGATACCTGAATTGAAGTTGGACCATAAAAGAAACTGATACTTATCTATTCAGAACACAATGAAATATAATGTCATTTGATAACTGATAATCTTGACTTCTGTTGGTTATACATAATACAGTTTAAAGGCTAACAGAAAACTATTAACAAATTCTGAAAGAGAGGATGTGACAGGTGGATGGGGCAAAAGGGGTCTGATTTTATATTTAATGGGTGAATAACCAAACAAAATGAGGCAACAAAGGCTGGGATGAGGCAACAGGGTATAGGATCAGAAGATAAGGTTTCCAGTCAAAATTCCCATTCAACCATCGCATGACTCATGTAGAATTAAATAAATATTCATGATATTTCACACAAACATACCAGCCAAGTCACCAAAATCAGTACTTATTAGTTTATTTATGGTCAGAATGTTGAAGGGCATTAAGAAACCACTGTCAAGTAAATAAATGTATCATGCAAAACATAAAAGTGTGCTTTAGACATGACAGCCTTGTGGTAGGGCCTAAAGCAGTAAAAACTATGCTACAGAGCTATTGTCAAGATGCATGATTATGCATAATGGGATGCATGGGCTATAAAAAGATGTGACGAGACTTCAAAATAATTTTAATACAAAATACTCAACTGCTATAAAATGTGAAAATATTCAGAATATTCTTCACTACTTTGTCTTGAAAAATAGTAAAATGAGCAAATCTCTAATTGTAATGTAGGTGTATCATAAAATAAGGTGACTATGGTTATTTAATCTAATGTTTTTAATTATTTTACTGTGTCATGAACATTGATAATCTGTACAGTACAGAAAGCAGGGATTCACAGACAGTGTTAAAACATCATAAATGATCTTTTAATTTGATTTTGCAAGTTTGGTAAATATCTGAACGATATTTCATTTTTTATGAAGCAAATATCCAAGCAGACTTGTAAATACTTGCAATATCACCAGATTTTATCAATAGTAGCAAATACATGTTTGTGAATTATCTAAATCTCTCAAACAATACAATTTCTGTCATACTTTTTAAGGTTACTGTTGTAATCATATACCATATTATATGAAACTTTTAAGTGCTTTACACAGCAAATATGATTATGACAAGTTCTTTAACTGAGGGAGGATATGTATATATAACTGAAACATGTGCTTTATGTATAGAAAGCCAGTAATACTAAGATAAATTGATTAGGTAAAGGTATCAATGTAAAAAGGTCTTCATGTATATACACCAACCCAAAAAATACATATTTTGCAAATGTAGAAAAACTACTGTAAAAGAAAAAGAAAAACTTTCTAAAAATGTATCCAATAACAAATATATCAAAATGTCACTGTAAGAAAGTGATTTATGTAAAGATAATACCACATTATTATACCAAGTGTTTAACATATTTTATGTAACTAATAGGTATGTCATCTAAATATAAAATCAATATCATCATAGCAAACATTTTCCTAAATATAGTTGAATACTTTGCAAGAACAACTTCAAATAACCAGATATCAATCACAAGCACTTCACATACATAAATGTTACATTTTTAGGCAATATAATATTTTGCTTATTTAATGCTGTATTACATTATAAGAACAAATTTCTTATACATAAAGAAAACCCTTTTTTTAAATCTAGCAACTTTAACGAATATTCTTACCAAACTTTCAGTGTTTAAATGCTGTACCTTTTTGATTCTCATCAAAATCGCCTAACTTCTGACCAGTAAGTTGAACCATAGACTGAACAACAGAAGAATGTTCTCTGGGAAGTATGCGAGGCTTTAACCGTGCTAGAGAAACACGTAAGCTACTTCGGGTTAAGAAACTGTTCTTCCTTTTTAAGCATGGCTGAAACTGTGAAAGGTTTCTCAATTTATTATTACTACTATCCTGAACTCGTGACTGTAGGGCAAGAGTAAAGCTATGCCTTCGCCCCAAGGTTTGAGAACAAGATGAACTTTGTGAAACCTTGCAAGTGAAATCTTTATTAAGAAGAGACAGCGGAGATTGAGTGATTGATTCTAATGTTGTGCATTTTGAGCAGTTTATCATTGATTCAAGATCAACTGAGGCAGCCCGTTTTTTTAATGATGCCCTACGATGTTTAGGGAATGTTATCTTGGATACAGGAGATGCTGAATGATAGTTTGGATTATAAACACCAGGCACCTCTCCGGTTCTTTCTGTAGTTCTTGTTGGGAGATAAAGCCTAAAACAGAAATTTAATTTTATTTTTAAATCCATTTATAATTTTTATAACATAAATAATATACAAATACATAAGAGTAAGGGATGAACTGTTAATGTCATGATTTTTTACAAAATCCAATTAAATAATTTTATTATTAGTGTATATCAATAAGCTTTCTATCAAAACACAGCTTACAAGTCAACATTTTTATGTTATTGAAAATTTAACTTCTCCATTTTAAAATGAAATATTTAAACTCTTAATGTATCAGAGTCACACGATTTGGTAGTACTGTGATTTCTCATTTAAAGATTACACTGGTTTACAAAGAAATTGAGGCAAGCACAAAAATAGCTGTTTTAACCTAATTTGGGGGTGCTGAATTCAGATTTGAAATCCTTTTTTACTCATCACCTCTAGTTTTTTTAGATATGCATACTGTACATTTTGTACACATACTGTACATAAAGACATATATGCATTCAGGGTTAATTTCTAATATTGTGTGACTTATGTCTTCTTTTTTAGTTATTATGCAATAAATGTAAGTGATAGCATTACATTATATATATCAAGACGGATCACCAGTTTCAGGAATCGGAACAAAGACCTTGCTTCATTTTTCGACATGGAAAACAAGTTGTGCTACTGCACAAATGTACCTGGCTTATTCACTTTCCTTGGTTTGCCACATAATCCTTCAGACAAGCATCTTTTCATAGACTCTTCCAAGCGAAGTCTCAAGGCTGTGCTTCTGCACAATGGGAATAAATATCCCAGCATTCCCACTGCACACTCTGTCCATCTAAAGGAGTCCTATGACAATATGGAGCTTCTTTTAGAAGCTGTTAAGTACAACCAGTACCAGTGGAGTCTGTATGGGAACCTCAAGGTCATTGGTCTTCTTATGGGTATGCAAGCGGGTTTCACAAAGTACTGTTGCTTTCTCTGTCTCTGGGATAGTCGAGCTGTATCCCAGCATTACAAGCAGAAAGACTGGGGGTCTAGAAGCACTTTCGTTCCTGGCAAACACAGCGTCAAGGAAAATCCTCTGGTTGACATGAAGAAGGTGCTTCTTCCTCCTCTTCACATCAAGCTTGGTTTGATGAAGAATTTCGTGAAGGCCATGGACAAAAATGGTGCTGCCTTCCAACACTTATCTACTGTGTTCCCAGGTCTCAGTGCTGCTAAGCTCAAAGAGGGCATCTTTGTCGGACCTCAAATCCAAGAAGTGCTGAAGGATAATGATTTTGAGGAGCTTCTTACCTTAAAGGAACTGAGAGCATGGGAAGCATTTAAGTCAGTATGTAGTGGCTTCCTTGGTAACACACGTGCACCAAATTACCAAGCCTGTATTGAGAAGTTGCCAAAGACTTATGAGGATATGGGATGCCGAATGTCACTCAAAATTCATTTTCTCCATTCCCACCTCAACTTCTTCCCTCCAAACCTTGGAGCAGTGAGTGATGAGCACGGAGAAAGATTCCACCAAGACATTACGAAGATGGAGAGCAACTACCAAGGCAAGTGGAACCCCAGCATGATGGGAGACTTCTGCTGGATGCTCTTGCGTGACATCCCGGAGGCAAAATACACCAGATCATCTAAGAAAACACACTTCTAACTGTCTGTGGTACTATGAATTGTGTACATTGTATCATCCAAGTATATTTATTCCGTCAGTGTTCTTTATCTATCCTGTTTTATCTGTAATAAGCTGCTGCAACTGTTGAAATAAGCACGTATATACTCTGTATATACTAAAATGAGACTATTTAAAAGCCAGAAAACTAGAGGTAATAGAGCAAAACTGTTTATAAATTTAAATTCAGCACACCCAAATTAGTAAAAAACACCTATTCACATTCTTGCCTCAGACAAAAAATATTTTTTTGTAAACCAGTGTTATTCTCTTCTTTTAGAAGTATTTCATTTAGAAGCAGTTGCAATAAATAATGATACTCCAAAATATAAACTTTCAGTTTTTATTTTATAACTTGATGCTTAGAACTTAAGTAATTGTCTGTTATGTTATAATAAAGTAATTCGAGTACTAAAAAAATGGAGGTTTACATTTTTTTCACCTTTTGCAACAAATTACTTTATTTAATTAGTGTTAGGGTAAAAAAATATTAAGAGATAAAGCAGGTTTATACCATTCATTTACAAAATTCTAGGTTATGTTAATGAAATGTGAAATCTGCTAAATGAAAATAAATATTTTTATTCTTAGTATGAAAATCTCCTTTCATTCATACCAACCCAGTGAAGGCTTTGTGGATAGACAAATCTTTAGTAAAAATACTTAATTAGAAATTCTGATTTTTCAAGTGCAACAGTCTTATAATGTTTACCAAGAGCTTGACAAATTTCATGGTTACAAGGTTGGTCAAAATAAACAAGCACAAGTATATAGAGATACATATCAGTGAGTAAAAGTGTAATATTTTTTTTATAAATTTATCACACATTGAACAAATTTAACAACACATTACCTGCCCTTTTCATCTTCTCCAGATTGAAGTGGACTGAAGTGCCATAACTCCATTGCTAGAAATCTGTAGAATCTATTGCTGCAGTCTTCAAAGTGTTCTTTACCAATTATTGACTTGAATATCTGGTGGTCCATCAGTGCCTGACAAACCTAAATAACCAGCTTTTACAGCATTAACCTTTTTCTTTATTTTTTGAATACAAAAATAAGAATATTCTTCGTTTTATAATTGCTTATCCAAGACTTTATAAAACACTTTTATACCTTGAAAACTTATTAAATGGACAGTTATCACAACTAAGTTACTTTATGTATCTATGCCACACAAGATATTAAACATAGTTGTGAAGGTTTAACTTAACTGTCAAAATGAACCACAGGAATATCATTTTGCAAGAAACAAACATAACCCTAACATTATGATTGATAATGGGTAATTTTCCAGGCGACCCCCTTAGAATGCTTTGAAAAATTCACATATGCTCATCTACCCATATAATGAAAAACTGCCAAAGATTAGATCAATATCTCTAATAGATTCTGATTAACAGCCCTTTAAAATTTAATTGTTTTTTATTTTTGGCAAATTCATTTTTGGTCACTTAATGTTGAAAGAGTAATGGTGGTACAAGGCTGAAATTTGCTACACTGACTGAATTAATCTCACAGAATTCAAAAATGGTCTCAAACCAAATTTATCTCTCTTTGGATTTGCCTAGTGAGGCTGTAAAATCACCTGAAAACCTAAAATTGTAAAAAAACATTGGTTTATTTAATTAGCCATAGCTCTGAGACTTAATATGATACAAAGATGAATTTTGTTTTTAAATTTCCTATAACATGGCAGTTGATAAATCAGCAATTGTTGTAATTAAAAGTCTATTAGGTCTCCTGTAAACAAATTTAGTTGCATGCAACTTTTTATGATTTAGCTAAAAATAACCCTACTTCAGGCCACAGTTTGACCATATCACCAGTTATTCAGACTTTTCAGATTTTTACCATCTTTTTTTACATTTCTGAACATGATCTGCAAAAAAAAAAAAAAAAAATCAAAATGGTGTTCAATCTACTTTTTGAGTTATAATTTTTTAAAGTATCCTCTGACCATATATTGTTGACTTGAAACAAAACTTCAATTCAGGTGTGTTACTGTGTGCAAATATATCCATACAATTTTGAAATAATTTATGAGTCCCATTGAAATATTCTAATCAGCCTTTACCATATATTCTAACACTTACAAACATGATCTTTAAAAAATCAAGGTTGTGAAAAATAATAAATTACCAAATATTAAGTGTCTCTGATATGTACCATTGGGCATAAAACCACATTCAGGGCATTCAATTCTTTTTTGTCATTCAGGAATCAGTCCTGCAGAATTATGCAAAGTTTGATCAATTTGAGCACTATGAAAAATGCAAAACTGTGACAGGTATTAGGTCACATCATAGCTTTATTCCCCACTCTACCAACAAATTGTATATGAGAAGGCTATCAGATGATGATGTGTACACAGTTGTAACTGTTTGTAGTAGCAGTGAAAGTGATGCTGCAGAAGCTTAAATAGGGTCTTAATGATAACAATGATAATTATCAGCCAAGGAAATATGTGGCATGCATAAAAGATATCTCAGATGAACATTCTGATGTGTTGGTGTCATTTATGAAGAAATCAAGAAATGAGCTGTTCTCATGGCCTGCATGGTCATGAGAAGATGAAAGCTGGATTCCTTTTCAACGTATTCTTTGTCTGATAAGTACACCTACCATGCAAGGCAGTAGTGCTCGCCACTGTGTTCTAAGTCAAAGTGATCTCAACATAATCAAACTTGAATATCAGAAATTTAATCAAGCTATCTGAACAAAGCAATGTTTATTTGATGT
Source organism: Carcinoscorpius rotundicauda (assembly GCA_011833715.1). Taxonomy (NCBI): domain Eukaryota; kingdom Metazoa; phylum Arthropoda; class Merostomata; order Xiphosura; family Limulidae; genus Carcinoscorpius; species Carcinoscorpius rotundicauda. The sequence goes on from CM022395.1 coordinate 60,767,834, forward strand.
TGATAAGGGTACTTTATCACTAAAGCAGTTTTATAAACATTTCATTGTAACGATTATTGTAGTTTGGTGTGACTCTAGTCTTTCTCAGTTATCCCCTATTGTAGCACTGTGCTTTTTTGGTGTGATTTACCTTTGTATTTATTATATTATGAATCTTAAACTCAGCCATATCTGCATAACTGTAGTGCATACACAATATACTGACACTGCCATGTGATCTAACTAGTTATGCCAATAAACTTGTTCAGAAATAAATTCTTTCTTATTTCTTACAACTTCATTATTTAACATGTGAAAGGCTAGTTAGAATATTTCAGTGGGATTCATAAAATTCTGACAGGTATTTTTCAAAATTGTATGGATATATTTAAACACAGTAACACACTTGAACTGAATTTTGTTTTAAATAAACAACTTATGGTCAGAGAATACTTTAAAAAATAACAACTCAAAAAGTAGGTTGAACACCATCCTGATTTTTTTGTAGATCATATTCAGATATGTAAGAATATATGGTAAAAATATGAAAAAGCTGAATAACTGGTGACATGGTCAAACTGTGGCCTGAAGTAGGGTTATTTTTAGCTAAATCATAAAAAGTTGTATGCAGCTAAATTTTTTTACAGAAAAGTTAAGACTTTTAATTACAACAATTACTGATACATCAACTGATATAATATAGAAAATTAGAAGAAAAAAATCAACTTTATATCATATTCAGTCTTAGAGCTATGACTTATTAAATAAACCAATGTTTTTTTTACAATTTTGGGTTTTCAGGTGATTTTACTGCCTCACTATGCAAATCCTAAGAGAGATAAACTTGGTTGGAGACCATTTTTGAATTCTGCAAGATTAATTCAGTCAATGTAGCAAATTTCAGCCTTCTACCGCCATTACTGTTGCAGCTTTAAGCAGCCAAAGTTTCTCAAAAATGAATTTGCCAAAAGTAAAAAAAAACACAAAACAACTAAATATTACATGACTATAAATCAGAAACTATTAGATATTAATCAAATCTTTGGCAATATTTTATTATTTGGGTAGATTAGCACGTGTAAATTTTTTCAAGGCATTCTGTGGAGGTTACCTACAGCTCCCAGGATGATTTGACATGGAATGACCTTAATTCAGATCCAGTATCATTTAGTTAATATTACAACATTTGGTCCACCACTTTTTAAACTGGAGAAGTTACACTTAAAATATTTCTGGATACCACTAATTTCCATTGCATTTGCTCATCTACTAAATTTCAAACTGTGCTGTACATGCTACAAAAAAGATAATTTTTCAATGAATAATGAAAAAAAACGTAGAGAGAGATATTTGTCATCAAGTAATTCTGAAATGTTTTCCATAATTTAAGCTCTAGAAGGAGTTTAAGTATATCTCTGTATAATAATGTATCTACTTATTCCTTTCAATAAACAATGTACATTTATATACAGTACCTTAACAGCATTTTCCCTACTAAGATCTTGATGCAAGACCACAGATTCATTGTGTTGTAGAAATTTAAAAACAATATCTACTGCATTACTTCCAGTAAATACATTATCATAATGTTTAAGTAGATGACGCTTTTTTCCAACATCTGCATGCTGTCTCAGATGAAAAATAATCTGGTACCAAAGTTGAGTGGCTCCAAATGACCCTTGTCAGATCAAAAATGAAAATATTGTAAGTTACTATATCTATGTTCCATGAAGTTTTTGCGTATTAAAAACACATTTCACTTATCGTAAAACATGTTGAATTAAAAAAGTTAGTAATCACACTTACAAAATGTGATAAAACCCAAACATTTTTAACAGGTGGAACTACTGAAAGTATTATAGTTTTATCATTATTGTATATGAGCAATACATCTTTTTTAAAGACTGCAACTACCAAAATATAATGTTAAGAAACTCAAAGAACTGAGAATCAAGCAAAGATAAAAATCTTAAGGTATGGAACAATTAGGAAGTTGGGATTTACCACAAAGTTCAGACAAAATATCCTAGTCCATAAGTAGCCAGTTTGTATTAATGGTTGTAAAATTAACATTACATTTATTTTATTATCAGTGAAGATTCAATTATTCAAAACTGTATGGCACATGTTCATAGGAATTACTAAACATTCTCTGCTCTTGAGGTTTTTCAATATCATTGATAACTTGCAAAAAAAAAAAAAAAGAAGCAACGCTTCTATATGCAGTAAAATAATACTATCTAATAATATAATGCAAACAGAATAGGAGTTGAAATATGTAATTTTTATCACATTTTTACAGTTAGTATTTATTATTTTGCGTCAGTGTTTTAAAGTTTCAGATTACATCCAAAATAACGATTATTAAGACTCGCAACGTCATAAAAATAAGTGACAATAGTACTGTGCTTGATGTATCTAATAAAACTTTACAAGTATAAAGTAACTACAGATAACTGATAGTTAACGCGACAATCAGTCTCTTAAAAACTTACTGTGATAAGAATGTCACAAAAATAGATAAAATTAAAAGGATATCTAGAACCTACCAATGTACCATTAAGTTAACGCTTTCACAGTTTACAATAGTACAAGCTGTGATTTTTATATTTAATTTTACTCAAACTTCAATTTTTCTCATCCGAAAGTTGTATTGTCGCTCATTAATAACTGTGTTAATTAAATTCATAAAATATTTGAAAACATCATTCTTTTAGTATAAAAAAAGTCTTTATAGAGCTTACCACTTGAACTTGACGAGTTAAAAGTTGAAACAGGAGTTTGTTCAGCAGAATATTTAAATTTACTTATCCCTTCCGCCATTGCAACAAATACAACGCCATCTATACAAGTTAAATGATCACGAAAAATTTGAAAAAACAAAATATTAACGAATAAATTTTATTTGTATTATGAATTAATACACTATTTTACTTCAAGATATTTACCTTAAGTAAACCGTACACACACACCCAAAGTTGAGTAAGCTTTGTAAATTATTTGATTTATCCTTTATCGTTGAAGGAGAGAATTCGCAAAGCTACACGAGGGCTATCTGCGCTATCCGTCCCTAATTTAGCAGTGCAAGACTAGCGGGAAGACAACTAGTCATCACCACCAACCGCCAACTCTTGGGCTACTCTTTTACCAACGAATAGTGTGATTGACCGTCATGTGTAAAGATCATTTTACCTATATCGAAACATTCAAGTTTATTTTGAAACTACTAATTCTAAACTATTGAATTATTCGTTTTGAAGATTTAGGTGTTAATTAACAGTGTCCTCTATTATGTTCAGTAACACAGATACATCATTTGCTATCAACTAAATTAACAGAGAAATGTTCTCGGTCATAATCTACATAATTTTATTAATAATTCTTCTCAGACATCTTTAAGTATTTCTCTAGTACAGTTAATATTTTTTTACTCTTCATTACTTTTCATTAGACATTATTGAATAACACTGTTAGAAAAGATCAGGAATAGTATACATACAAGGTGTTTGTGCAGTGAACGTTTTGTTGATTCTGAATTACTGCCATCTTATATATTTTGGAGTCATAACAATTCCCCAGAGCAACATAAGATTTTGATTTGGAAACACGGAATTGTATACAGTGTTTTGTGTTTTTCCAATCATACAAGAAGTTTAGCATATCTATTCTTAAAAGTAACTTTTGAACTCAATCTGTGCAAATAGGATCTTCTATCAACAAATGACTATTGCATCAGATTGTAACCAAACTCTACTTTATCATTGGTCCTTACAGAACTTATTTATGTCCCTTATCTAATATCTTTGGCAAAATTATCCAAGACAATTAACTTATGGGAATAGCGACAAACCATGCAACTCATATCTCTTCATTAAAATTCTCTCAATAATTTTTATTACCATCCCATTAATGTTTTGGGTGACACTGATTCATTTCTTTGGGAACTTAACAATTTGGAGTTTTACCTCAATATACCATGTCTGTTTGGGACAAAAGTGCATAGCTTTAAATTTTCTCATCTCTAAGTCAAAACATGGAATGTGTCATTAGCTAATTCATGCAGTAGGCTTCAGGCTTGAATTTTTCCTTATTTGGTAATGATGTTCATTTGGAAGGGCGTATGTTTTTTTTGTAATGTATAGCATGAAGAATGCAGCAGATTGAAAACTTGGAATACAAACACAAATACTTCTCTAACGTATAAATGAATAAAAACCTTGTAACCTGAGTACTTTTGAAAGGTGGACATTTCTTCATCGTGGGCAAATTGAGAATGTGGGAAAGCGTGTAGAGACAGTGCCAAGAATGACTTTCAAAGTAAGTCATTCACATGTCCTCTGAAGCAGGTCACCCAGTGAAATAGCAATAAGTTTGTGGACTTAACAACTTTGAGATTTTTTTTTTTTTTGGAAATTCGCACAAAGCTACTCGAGGGCTATCTGTGCTAGCCGTCCCTAATTTTGCAGTGTAAGACTAGAGGGAAGGCAGCTAGTCATCACCACCCACCGCCAACTCTTGGGCTACTCTTTTAACAACGAATAGTGGGATTGACCGTTACATTATACACCCCCACGGCTGGGAGGGCGAGCATGTTTAGCGCGACGCGGGCGCGAACCCGCTACCCTCGGATTACGAGTGCACGCCTTAACGCGCTCGGCCATGCCAGGCCAAACTTTGAGATACAGGATTCAGTTCTTCACAGCGGAAGGCCGGCATGGCCAAGCGTGTAAGGCGCGCGACTCGTAATGCGAGGGTCGCGAGTTCGCGCCCGCGTCGCGTCAAACATACTCGCCCTCCCAGCTGGGGGGGGCGTTATAATGTGACGGTCAATCCCACTATTCGTTGGTAAAAGAGTAGCCCAAGAACTGGCGGTGGGTGGTGATGACTAGCTGCCTTCCCTCTAGTCTTACACTGTTAAATTAGGGACGGCTAGCACAGATAGCCCTCGAGTAGCTTTGTGCGAAATTCCAAAACAAACAATTTCACAGTGGAAACATCATATAGTTTCTTTGTTTTGAATTTTGCACAAAGCTACACAGAGGCTATCTGCACTACTTGTCCCTAATTTAGCAGTGTGAGACGAGAGGGAAGGCAGCTAGTCATCACCACCCACTGCCAATTCTTGGGCTACTCTTTTACCAACAAATAGTAGGATTGACTGTCACATTATAATATTTCACAACTGAAAGGGTGATCATGTTTGATGTGACTGGGATTTTAACCCGTGACCTTCAGATTGTGATTCGAGCACCCAAACCACCTGGCCCTGCTGGGCCTACAGCATATAGATTAATGTCGCTTTATTATAAAACAACCAATTAAACAACTAATCTCTGGAGCAGAAAATGATTAGAGTAAAAGGGAACCAGTGATGCTTTTGGTGATGTGGCATCTCTTTTATATATTTGACTTGTATTGTAACTGTAAATTATGTGTTTTAATTTTTAGGAAACATGTACCCAGCTTCCACGTTCCCAGATTGAGCTGTCTTTTGCAACATGGAAGCTGCTTTTTGCATCCCCTTATGTTAATATCCCACATTCCTAAGTACAGTTATGTGTAACATTGACAACATTCAGTTGAAGAACCACAGTCAAGCACATAGTAATGGGAAAAATTTTAATTATAATTTAAAATACATAACAATAATACAATAAAAATTATTTTTTATGATATATAATATTGATAAAGAGAAAAATTTCAAAAATTCTTCTTTGTTTAAATATATTCATTATATACATGTAAACCAAAACTGAATATCTACTCTAAAATTTAAAACTAAGGCTTTGATTTAACAAATTTGAACTATATAAACTTTCCAAATTTTTGAGTAACTATACAATAAACAAAATTTAAAAAAATCATATCATTTGCTATTAAAGTATTAAAGCTAAAACTTTTAAGACATTTAAAAAAAATGTCTACAACAACAGTACTCTAAAGTGTTGGGAATATTCTATTTAGCACACACACTAAAAATCACAAATTAATAGTTACAAGATAAGTGTTAGGAGGGATTAGTTAGGGTATAGTAGCTGGGTGCTCCTACAATGTTCCAATATTTATTACCATCCATTCACTGTTTGTACCCAGTTGTGTATAGGGTTTAACTTTAAAACCAATTGACATGTTTAAAAACCACTTTAACTTCTCCTAACTCCTGAGAAACTTAATGCACAAATATCCCCCAACACCTTTGGGTGCTGTTTGTATAACTACAGTTATTTTTATTCAGAAATGATAACTTTGTCCTTTATTGACAAATGATATAATTTTTAATTAATTCTATTTATGTATTTAACTAGTCACGAAATTTTTATAATTTTTTATAGTTGAAATTTGTTAGGTGTAATGGCTTTAGCTGTGAATAAAACATTAGGCAACATTGTACAACATTCAAACTTTTTTAATCAATAAAAAGTCCATAAGATGTATCCATATCAATCCAAGAAATGTTTGCTGTAGATTTGGTTTCTTCATATTTCCTGGTAGAACGAGGTGATTTAAAGAATTTTCTTGACTGAGACATCACTTTTTTTGGAGTATTGTGATTTTTCCTCGTAAACTCAACCTTAGGACTTAATTCATTCTTTTCATTATCTTCATAACTGAAGAATAAATCATTAGCAATCTCTTCTTCCATCTTTACCTGAAAAAATGAATAATTCCATTAAATTCTTTAAAGTGAAATTAAATGTTTATACTAAACAGATTACAACAAAGTCTGTTATGACAACTTGTCGAATTTTGGAATTATTTAGACTTAAAAAAATTACTTTCACAACAATAGCTTTTTCTATACAAGTATAACTGTCTGCCCAGAAACAAGTTTAAGTCGATTATGAAATCTAGCTAAATATGACAGTGTGAACTTAGCATATATTGTTTGTTTTATTTCTGCTATGTATTGTTTGGATGACCATAGAGAACTTAGATTGTTACTAGTATCTTGTATATGCAATTCACAGCTCGTCCAAATAATTAACTTTTATTTACAATGAAGAAAAACTTTGAACAGTGATGTTACAAAGGCTTGAAAACACAAGAAACTCATAAACACAAGTAATTTAAGATGGTTTACAATGAGAACAGACTATGTATATACATACACTCATACATACATATACATAAAAATTATAAATCTTAGGAAAAAAAACAAGGTAATAGTACTTCTTTCAAAATTTCAAATGATATAAATTGAAAAAAAAGAAAAGAAAAAGAGAGACTGCATATAGTAATGGTTAAACATTTCTAAATAAACTGATATAGAAGGTATAATAAAGCTCATTATGCTAAACCATCCTATACATAAAGAATGGTGTAGTAAATAAACAATCAAGAAATGGCACACAATACATATATGAATTATGATATACGTTTCTATTATAGTTTTATAAACAAAGGTGTTTATCCAAGAAATTTTGGAATAATTTCATTTTGAAATTTGAAACTGACTAACAATAATACAGGTTATTTTTAATACTAAATAGTACACTGAGAGGTTAACAACTGTTAGACTGTAAAGTAAACAGATACGTTTATTTATTAATAGCTTACAAAAAAAACACCACATTTTCAGATAAACATTCTATCAATTAGTTTATGATAAACAATTAAACCTTTTTATTTGTTGCTTTAGATTTCCCTGAATAAGTCTTTTGTTTTCCAGGACTATTGGATGCATCTCTCTTGTAAGGAGCAACTCGTACAGCTACAGACCTTCGCTTTACCTCTTGTGTTAACTTTGAAAACTGAGAAGCACTATTGCTTGTTTCTTTCTGAGAAAAGGTAACATTTAAAGAAAACAATTTCATCTTTGCAGTGTGCATGTATATATAATTTTTATAACGGTTTAAAATAACATTTAATAAGCTCTGAGTGAGTACTTTTTTCAGTGTGTAAGGAACTTGAAATTAGTTCTTATGTTATAATCTTCATATTGTAAATCACTGCAAAAAAAGTACTTTGACAACTATTTATAGATTTACATGATCTTATATTAGAGAAATAGGAAGAAACATCATTAGATTAAATTTATATAACTTTCAAGAATAACTAATAACTGACCAAGATAACCTTATTATTATTACTTTTAGTAATCCAAACCAACTTCTTCCTGCAAAATTAATAAGATTTTGAGGTGCAAAGCACTTTGTTTAACTATACTTGTGATAATTTAATATAAATACTTAATTTTTGAGATATTTTTCTGTACTTACAGTTTTCCTTCTTCTAAGTTATTGTAGATTAACAGATTATTATTTCACTCAGGATGTTACTTCATTTAACACTTTCTATTTCACATTACTAAATACTTGTAACAAATAAACTGGTTATCATTATGAAGATACAAGTGTAAGAACTATAATCAACATCAAGAAATATCTAAAATATTAGTAATGATTTGTTTATGATGTTATTTTATTTAAACACTTGAAACTTTGTAAGAATATTTACCTCTATATCATCTGATTCTGAACAGTTTTTACCTTCCACCTCTTCAAACATAACTTTCTTCTTGGTTTTTGAACTTGGGACCATGTGTTTTAGTATACTGTTAGCCTAAAATTCAATTCAATAAAAAGTGAACTAGCTACTTTTAAAATTTGAGAGAAAATAGTTTTTTAGTCTTCAGGTTATTTAAGAAACCACAAAATGAGTAAGAAAGATATTAACTATGCTTGCACATGAATTTTATTGTTGATGGTTATAAAAGTGAATGTTTTTTTTCTAACACAAGAAAATAAATTTAAAAAATGATAGCATCAAACATAAGCTATTATTTTAACATCTATGTTTGTCAAGCTTTACAGTATTATATACTTTAAGTCTTTAAAATGTGTTTAAACTTTTTTACCTCTAAGTAATCCAATTCTGAGCTACTGTAATTTTTCCCTTGTTTAGCATGTAAGAAAGTATGTTAGAATTCTGTTTTAGTATGCTGTTAAGCTACTTGATAGTGATTAAAGTACAAGTTACAGAAACATCAGGTTAAAGTACTTAAAAGAATAAAATAAAAAGAACTTTACTGGATAACATGATGGTTTCATAATTTGTATCATATACAAATAAAAATATAAATTTTCTTGTTTGTTACAGAATCCTGTTTAATCTTTTTTTTGAGAAAAATTCTGTAATGTCAAAATAAAGTATTTTAAATGTGCTCAAAACAATAATAAGCATAGATTTTAGTTGCTTCATCTTTATGAAAATGAGGGACTCATGGATCTAATATACAAAAGGAAAAGTGTAATGATTTGTTACAAGTCACATGAGAGAGACAAGATACAGCTGGCAATAAGATTACCAAAAGTAAAAGAAACATAAATAATTAAAAAGAAACACAAAACTTTATTTAATTAAGAACAATAAGCAGGTTATAAATTAATTTATTTTATCTCACATGAAAGACAAATTACCTTTCTCAAGAAATGGAATAAAACTAATGTGGACCCCCAACAGAACAATCGTATGTCTGTACATTTACAATGCTAGAAACTGGGTTTTTAATACTCATGGAGGGCAGAGCATAGATAGTTTATTGTGTAGTTTCATGCTTAAGTTCAAAAAAACAAATCCGATGTGAAATTTCCAAAACTGCAATCACTTTCTATAACTGCTCAATCAGAAAATTGGCAGTGGAATGTCAATATTTTTTTTGCTTTATGTGACAATAACTATCCCACAAAACAGCAAATAAGACTGTTGATCACTAAAGCTCCAAAAATAATGACTTCAAATAGATTTAAGACTTTCAAAATAATAGCTTAAATATGATTTTAAGTTTTGAAGATAGAGAACATATTTTATGGGAGAGTAAGGTATATAGTAACATTCAGTCACTGCAAGCATAATCTCTCTAAAAATTCATGCATGGCTAATTCTTGAATTTCACTGTTTTTAAATTACCCAGTTTTCTGATGCAAAAGATACATCTATACTATACGAACAAAACTTTACTTAGTCATAGAAATATCCTGCAGAAGTCTGCTAAAGTTATATACTTTTATTGAACAAAGCCTTAAAACAATTTTGGTGAGCCTTATACATAATTTCAACTACATCTTGAGGATCTTGCTAGCCTTACTGAGTAAGCTTGCTTTAACGTTGAATAAAACTTATTAAGGATTAAAGTGTTCTAACATATCCAGTACATACTCTGAAATGTAAAAATTTGTTGAAAAGTATGTACTGAATATATTATAACACTAATCCTTTAGTTCATTATATAATTAAGGGCATTTCCATTTAACAGCAGCAGACCACTTCTATAAAGCTCAAAATTTCTTAAATATTTTATGAAGTCACAACAGCAGGTATTTGTATATGCAATGTATACAATAATAAGCCAGAGGAGAAACAAGGTGAAATGGTCCAAACACAACAGATTCTTTATAAGGCTGTAAAGTCCAAAGCAAATCCTTTGCCCTAGCTTGCTTTCCCTAACTAATCTAATCTACAATAATGATGGTTTCCCAGCATAAATTTTAACAGGTCAATTGCACAAAAATCAACAGGTGATTTGACCAGTAGGTGTTCTTATGTAAGAAATGTATACCCATTTCATTCTTCAGCTGCTTAACACATATGATGGTAAGGTGAATTTTTTCATAGAATCAATTCATGTACATGTAGCTAGAGGCGTTTTTAATTATATTTTGCACTGTTGCTTGGAACATGTGAAGAGCTCATACCAGTGACCTTTTAGTTCATGAATTCTCACTTGTTACAATATGCTCCACTTTAATTACCATGTCTGGGGGTATGACTTGTTGCAAATAGATCTTTTTTTAAATGGTAATGGTATACTTCTTCTTTCAATGCCTTTGTATACAAGGGACATTCCCTTCTTGGAAATTCTAAATCCACAATCAGAGTATCTTAATCTTCCTAAACTGAAAGTGTATATCCAATAAGTACTTCCATATTCTCATAATATTAGCTTTTCACATTTTGTGCTGCTCACTGTTTGCAAACTTTTTTATAATGCATTCCACAAGCCTTCCACATCCTCCTACTGGTTTAGTTTTGTTTTGAATTTTGCACAAAGCTACACGGGGGCTATCTGCACTAGCCATCCCTAATTTAGCAGAATAACATTAGAGGCAAGGTAACTAGTCATCACCACATACAGCCAACTCTTGGGCTACTTTTTTATCAACAAATAGTGCAACTGACTGTCACATTATAATGCCCTCATGGCTGAAAGGGTGGACATGTTTGGTGTGATGGGAATTCAAACCAGCAACCCTTGAATTATGAGTTGAGTGTCTTAACCACCTGGTCATGCTGTGCTCCCTCCTACTAGAATAAAAGACTCCAAATTGTCTCTTATGCAAATTGTTATGATCATCTCTCCACCAACAGGAAAGTTCTACCATCACATGATGGATGTGAGTGACCATCTCCATTTGCCACTACCAGACCATCACTTCAAGATGTAAGCACTGGTAGATTGGTGGAAGGTGGTGGGAATTGTGATAAGAGAGAAGTACATTTTTAATTTAGAAAAATTATAACATTACTTCTCTCCACTCACAAGATTGGCTAGAATTCAATCTTGAAAAGAAGTATGGAATGTTGCAAGAGAAGAAAAGAAATACCATGCAAAAGCATCCAAAGGATATCTTTGTAGATAAAAGAAACAGATCAGAAGTTCTGAGGAGGGGCACTGCACCATTTCCGAACCAGGTATGTTCTTGCTATGAATAGTTAAGAACAAAATGGTGAGAAAAGAAAAGAGCTCATTTGAGTGGGAGAAAATAAGTCAGGAAAAGGATCCACATTAAATAAATAAATAACTCAATCCCACAGAAGGAAAGTGAGTCAAAAAGTATGTGTCCCATGGAAACACCTGAGAGGGTTTGGAATATATGACCATACCCTACAATTTAGATAATCTGCTTTGATGGTGGCAGATGTGCATGGTGATGTAAACATCAAAATTAGGACACTGATTGGCATCATAATTCTATCTTTACAAGTGGTGATATGCCTCACTGCAGAAACTCCTTGGGTGGAGAAGCCAGTGAGAGTCTCTGACTCAGGGATGTTCTTCAAATTCTTCTCAACAATAACTTCTCATTATAAATTCAAAGTAGCATGGAAAGTAACCTTAATGGTTATATCACCAATGGCCTTTGAATGCAACAGGAGTTCACTGTGTTTAGGAGTAGAAGTTTCCACCAATATGTCACCAGAACAAAGCTCTTTGATTGACTTAAAAGGGCCAGCAAAGCCATCTAGTCCATTCTGAATAAAAAAGGAAGACACTTGTCCTAAAGATTTGTCTGAAAGAGAATGTAGTATCAGAAAATGAGGAAGACGGATGCATGAAGGGTGGTCCACATGCCTCATTGCAGAATCTCTTCCATAAACTAATTGAGAAGAGAAGCAAGGGAAAAGGTGAGATAGCATGGAACTTTGTATGTTGAGAAGAGAACAAAGAAGAAAAAGCCAAGTGGATTAAATACGGACCTACCTGGCAAGGGTAAAGGGACAAAGATCCAGAGAAGAAGAGGGTTTCCAGGAAATAAATAGATGGGAACAAGACATCCTGAAGGAAGCCATGTGTGCAATTTAACAATGAAGGGCATAGAAGTATTTCAGTTAAACATGAGTACATATGATAAATAGAAGGACAGGAAATGAGTAAAAAGGAGGAGTTGCCCTCAAGAGCTGCTAAGATTTTAGGAAGGAAGGAATGATCTAAATAAAGGAGAAGATATGATGAATGGTACAATGTCAGAGTGACTTTGATAGAAAATATATCTGACTGACACCACCAGTGGCCAAAAGGATAAGAAAATAAATACACCATAAGGGATAGGTGAAGTACAGAACACAAGGTAACATGAGGAGTACTTCCACTGATCACAAAGCCACCAAAAAACAAAGGAATGAAAGGACTACCTTATGAGGTAATCCTGGTATAGTTGGGAAAGACAATTGGCCACAAGGTTAAAAGCACCCAATACATGAGAAGTCATCAAATTAATGATAACATGGGCCCAAAAAAATAAGATTCAAGGTGAGAAAACAGAGATCTTGACCAGGTGTTTCGTGGTGACTGAAATGAGTCACCACTGTTGAACTGTCAGAGTGGATCATGCCCAACCAAAATCCTGGAGAAAAACACACCAAAGTGTAAGGTAAGATCCCATGGTAAAGCATGGGGTTTGAATATACTGATTGAAGCAGGACAGACCAATGACTGGCTTCCAGTCTCCAGTTTTTTTTGGGAACCACTAACATGTGGGAATAAAACCTTCCAAATTCTGTAGATCAAATTAAACGCTACAACTGTGATAAATGCTTATTAGTCGGGAAATTACAGACCTTTTATGAGGAAGGTTCACAGATTTCAAACATTACAAACCATTTAACTATTGTGAATTAACTTCAGGCATTAGTACTTCTATGAGGACATTATAGATATTTTGTCAGATAAAAGTCAGCTTATAAATGGTATGAAACCAGTCAAGAATTGAAATATCAATTAAGTTAGTTGCAGTGATACCAACTTGAAACTAATTTACTCATCACAAACAAAGGATAACACATACAGTGCCAGATTAGATAGAAGACTCAATGTTGTAAGTTTGTAAAGCTTGTGTATATAAATCATCATTTGTAATAAACATTATTATAAACTGCATTGTTGTTGGTATATTAAAATATATTTGTGTTGAAAAAGAAAATTGTGCATGTCAATGTTATTGGCAAATATAAATTTCTACATTCAATTAACTTATAAATTAAAATTCCCAGTGATTTGAAATCATAATACATAACAGGACCCAAAGAAAAAGAGCCAGGAGCTAGATTTATAACAATATGGCATCACAACTGAAATGTTCCCAACAACAAAGAAACCACATTTTCAGGACCAAAACCAAAGATGATGAGTGGGTTAATTAGAAGTGAGGAGGGAGACAACATCTCCAGAAAACTTTTTAAGGTTCATGTGAAGAGCCTTTACCAAAAAATGGATTGAGAAGAGGGGACAACCAATCAAAATCCTTGCCAGTGTGGAAAGAATTGTATGGCTCAGGAGGAAGAATGGCAACAGTCAGAAACAAAGGTTGTTCTAAGTAGTACTCAGTCTTTTGAAACTTAATGTGGTTTGATGTATGGCTTCAGATGAATTAGATGGACTTGAAGTGGTGATGTAAAGTCTAGAATTCATGCTTGACATTGAAGAAACCAAGGGCAGATTTGGAAACAAAACATAGGTAAATAAATGCTTTCAAAATTAAAGTGAAATTTCTTGAAAATAAAGTGAAATTGGACTATGGTTACCACTTTGAGCAGAACACAAACAAGAGAAAGATTTCTGAGCTTGAATACTACCAAATGAGAAGTGATGGTTAAGAAGAGGTGCATAGAGGTTTTGGAAGTAGCTGACTTATTAAGTATGGTCTGCTACACCCTAGTGATTCTACACCATGAAACACATCCTCCTTACTCACTTTCCTTTTGTGGGATTGAGTTATTTATTTATTTGATTGGCGTAATTTTTCTGACTTATTCTCTCCCATTGAATTGGACTTCCTTCATGACTGTCCATGGCAAGAAGATACCTGGTTCAGAAATAGTGTGGTGCCTCTCCTCAGATCTGTTTCTTTCATTTACAAGGTATCCTTCAGATGATTTTGGATGGTATGTCTATTTTTCTCTTGCACTAGTTTATACTTCTTTTCAAGGTAGGATTCTAGCTTATCTTGTGAGTGGAGGGAAGTACTGTATTAGAAGTTATAATTTTTCTAAACTGAAAATGTACTTCTCTCTTCTCACAATTCCCACCACCTTCTACCAATCTTCAAGTGCTTATATCTTTTACCAGCATGTATCATGTGATAGTAATGTTTTCCTATTTGTGGAGAGATGACGTATGATGATTTGCATAAGAGACATACTGGAATTAAAGGAGGGTGTGAGAGACTTGTGGTATGCTTTATCAAAAAGCTCTGCATACAGAGGGTAACACAAAATGGAAAAAGCTAATTTTGTGAGAGGATGGAAATACCACATCAGAAACATCTTTTTCATATAAGTTTATGAATGTTTTATGTCCATATATGGCTGATAACCATCTTCTTCAAGGCAATTAATTTTTTGTGGCATCACACTTCCTACAAAATCTATTTCTTGCACATTTTGTTTGACTGTAACATCATATTAACTGTGATTATCAAGTAAATTGCTGATTTTTATTTAATTTTATAATACAATGTAACCAACTTTCTATCAATTGTATGAATAGAACACAGGTAAATTTAGCTTTATTGCCTTGCATTATATAATAAGAAAAACTAATAACAATATGGTTGTTTCTATGTATAAATATGCCCAAAAATCATATAAATTTTGGCTGTTGTTGTTGAGGAATTATGAAATGTATCACTAAAATATAATACCTTTTTTGTCGATGAGACAACACTTAAAACAGGTGTTTGTAAACCACTAGGTATTATATCTGTGTTTAGCTCAAGCTCATGTGATTTTTCTTTTTCTTTTTCATGCTGCCAAAATTAAACCAATCATATGTACTTCAACTTTACTTTTTAACATAAGTAAACTATTAACCCTTTATAATCACATATAAATATTTTTGCTACAGAATTAAGTGGCATCAAAATTAAATAAGTTCTTTTAGCGAATACAGAGATACATTAAATTCGAACATAATTTGTAGTCACTATGAGAAAAACCTTTACGCTGGATAGGTGAAGTGAAGAAAAAGTGCCACTGGCCACTATTCAGTTTTTCACTTTATATAGCCTCACAACAGCAGAAATAATAAATAAACTTAGTATTCTGAAAACTGCTTAATCTCGATGTCTATGTTCAAGGGAAGTCCACTTTAATTTAACTATATCTGATACTTTACACTATGATATAGGTTCAGTTTATTTATCCTTAATTAATTTGCATTCAGGGTTACTGGTGAGGAGTGGAATGCTCCATAAAAAGGATAATACAATAATACATGTTGATCAAAATATAAATTGAAATAGAGCTCCCTTGAACTTAGAATTTGAAATTAAATAATTTTTGGAAAACTAAAGTTATTTTTTATTATGAATACTGTTAGGATAAATAGTGACCTATGCACTTAAGATAAAACTTCTAAAAGATACAACAATTCTAGCTTGTGAAAAGCACTATGTGTCAAGAAGATTTTTATTTAAACACTTTATCATTATACATTACCATAACACAAAAATACATAAAAAGTACTTTTTCTTTGTTATTTATATGCATTTACATGTCAAATGTGGCTTACAATTATTCTGGGAGAAGAAAAAATCTTAATCATATTTGGAATTATATGAACAGTAATACTTTAAACGTGTAATTAGTTAATTAATTTCAAGAATCTTAGATTGAGCAAAATCTAAAGAACACAATAAATAGATCCATTTTAAAAAATCTCACAACCCAGAATTATGTAATTATCTTTCTGTGTAATTTGATGAAATTTTTGAAACCTGTTTGTTAGTATTAAAAAGTTAATTACAGAAAATACAAATAACACTATAACATTATTCAAAAGCAAAAAGTGGAAAACAGACATTCACTAAATAAGTAAAATTAACAGGAAAAGTAGAAAAACCCAAGATTTTAGAGCATTCTGTTTAGCTTAGTGAACGATCATTTTGGACTGATTACATTTAAACAATATTATTCTTTAATCTTTAATACATAATTTGGTTATACATATATTTTTGTATGCATTTCATATTTTGTCAGTTTTATGCGTAACTATTCAATGTAATATTTTAGTCTTCTATTTCTACCAGCCAAATACAAAGTGTAATGACAACAAGATATTTATAAACACTGGAAATCATTCATTACTTCTGGAATATAGAGACAACTATAACATAATTTAAATGAAAATGAAAATTTTTTACTTTCTGATTCTGTTCTAATTCTGTATATTCTGTCACCTTAGAACAGGTATGATTTGGATATTTGTTTTCTCTTTCCTGACAAACAAAGCATGGATAAGTAGTTGAACCTTAATACTTTATTAAACTGCATATTCAGAGATTTTATATAGCAGACACTTCAAAAGTTGTTAACCCCTTTAACCTCATTTTAATGGGTCAGGGGTCAAAGGCTATGTCATTATGTTTGTTGACTTGCATTCAAAATTTTATTAAACTACTATTTTATGAATTTATGTCAATAAGTTTGGAATTAAATTGTAGATTACAATTCACACTTTAATATTACATACGAGTTAATTTATTAATTTAAAAGTAAATATTAAAAGAATCTTCCTAAATATAGATTTTGGTGAGTCAAGTGGTATTTTGAATGCAGCACCATTTGAAATTAGTGGTTAGTACTGTCAAAATACTAAGTCAAAAGTTTTGTACAAATTAGGAACTCAAATTGCTAATATTAACAAGCTAGAATTCAAAATAACAGCCTTGTATCTTTTTCTTTTTCTGAGATATGACTTATGTACTGAAACAAACATGGTCCTGTTCACCTCTTTCTATTTTTAGAAATAGTACTTTATATGCTCTTACTTCAATATATGAGATGTGAACAACCAATTAAGAGCTCAGATTTTTCCCCAGTGGTTTTCTCAGTCGTTTCAATCTATGAAAAAGCTATCATGTTCTAGTCCACTAAAACACAGCCAAGACCAGGTCAGCTTTATATTATTGGATATGATAACATGAGTGCATGTGCACCATGCCAATGCAAGTTATGTAATGTTAGCTAGGCATGACCGAAAGGTCAGTATGATCAAAAAATATATAGTGTTATGAGACTTAAGCTACTTAGACTAAGCATTTGTGTTTTCATATTATAATATGTAATCATTCTAGTGTGAAAAAAACTTTATATTTATTTTCAAATTTTTATGAGGTTGACAGACCCCACACAGGGTATAGAAAATAACATAAAATATAAAGCCTGACTAAAAACAAATGTCTGAAATGTATTTAGGAGGTTTTAGAGATTACATAACTGATATTTGACATATCTGGGATGAAGAATAGTTATTAATCCCAACATGAAATTCACTTTACACTCATAATAGTAACAAAACAGACTCGATATTTTTACAAACAAATCTTTAGTAAACGAATTTCATTAAAAAACCTGGTTTGTTGTGTACAAAAAGCTTGTAATTTTTACTAAAAGTTTGCCAAATTTTGTGAAGGTGCACATACTATATCAAAAGTTATATGGTAAATACCTAACATAATCAAATGTGTATGTGAACTGGCATATATTATACCTAGTCTGTTGTGAAAGGGTTAATTAAAAAAATAATCTATACATGAAATATCACAACCAGTGCTAATAACAGTGACTAGCAAATATAAAACTGAAACAGCAACTTTGTTAGATAGTTATACACAAGTTTTTATTCCCCATTCAAAAAATAATTTACTACTGAGTAAAAACTGGGGTATACAAGCCCCCATTATCTTTCAGTTTTGCCATCTTATTAGCTCTAGCAGAAATTTGCCTTATTATGTTTTCAAAAAATAACTTCATGCAATGAAAATTTCTAAGTACATGAATTAGAAACCATTTTATTACAGTTAATTTTTAATAGCTATATAAAAAAAGTCATACCATTTTCTTCTGCAAGTCATTTACAAGGTTTTCCAGTTTTTCCTTTTCCTTTTTCAGGTTTTCAATTTGATACTCCTATTAACATTATAAAATGAAATGTCTGCAAATATTTTTTATATAATAAACAATACTTTAAATAACATTTAGCAGCTTTTGTAAAGAGTAATGCATTATTTTGGGGCAATACTTAATATATTAGTTCCCTGGTAGGACATCAGTAAGTCTATGGACCCACAAAGCCAAAATCTGGGATTTGATTTCTTGCAGCAGACACAGCATATAGCCCAAAGTGGTTTTGCTTGAAAAACAACAACCAAGTAACCAAAACATAAAATTTTAAAATATAGGCTTTTTTTGCTATAGAGTAAATTTTCTGCTTAAAAATTTAATGAAATAATATTAAATGATTGGTATAAAAAGAAATTATTTCATACATATTTAAAATGTTAAACAATTTAACACTACATTGATTTAATTTCTACAATATTACTTTCCAAATACAATAAAAATCAATAATATAAATGTATATGCATGAGTTTCAAATGTGTAAAAAAGCCATACTTTATTTACAAAATGTTTATTTTTATGATGGAAAGCTTGTTTATTAGATCAATGTGAAAAGTGAGTGTTTGTTTTCTCTTTCATGTAACATCATATTGGGTTACCTGTTATGTCCATCTTAGATAATTTAGCCCTGGATTTTAAGTCTGCAAGCTTGCTACTATCCCAACAGGTGACAGATTACAGTTATTCAAAAGCAAAGCAAAAAAGATTTTATTTATGTTGCCATGAAAAAAACATATCAGTAGATGTAACTATCAAGAGGTTTGGCTATTACTATAGCATATACTTATATTCATTCTCTTACCTTAACCTCCCCCAGTCTTGCAGCTGCTTCAGCTCTTTCTTTTTCAAGAGTCAGTTTATCAATTGCATCTTCTCTTGCATTCAGTGCTATTCTGTAGTCCTTCTGTCAAAGTACAGAACAAATTGTGACACATGAATGTAATGAATGCCTTATACAGTTTACATATATGAGAAATTTACACATGGAAAAACAAATTAGTTTTTATTATTCTTATTGCATTATAATAATAACCAATGTCACTTACATAGGCAACATTATACATCTGTGTCAGTTCCTTAACTTTTTCTTCATACTTGTTTTGAGCTAAATCTTTTTCTGTTACTGTTTGCTTCAGTGAATTCTTTAATTCCTCCAACTAAATAAATAATAAACATAAACAGAAATTTATTTTTCAAACTTTATAATGAATGCCTTGGAATTAATGTCAAACTGTATCATGCATACCAGACATATACAGCAAGTCAAAACATGAAGAATTTAACTTTAGCATATTTTAATGAATGCTAATATCCCACAAGATCTGTAATATACGTATCCAGAAAATATGGGTAGTTTTGAAAAGTTGAATTAATACTCCACATCTGAAGGTTAAAAATGTTTGAATTAAAGTAATAATGCAGCACAGATCGTTGATTAATCTATTTATTATATTGTCATACAAAAAAGCCATTTCTTTTAACATTTATAAAATTCGTAATAAAACCAAAACACATATATTTGAATAATTAGAAGTGTACCTTTACCTATAAAAATGATCAATTAGAAATATTAAGCCTCATATACTTAATGAAAATGCTTTATAAAATTCTTAAAAACTGCTAATTTTGAATCCATACATATAGTTGTGATAATTTCAAGATTAAATCTTGAACACAGGCATTTGATCTCCTAAACAAAGGACTTTAAGATTTTATATGTGAATTGGTGGAGTGATTTTTTTAATGTAGCTTGAAAGAGAACAGATAAAATAAAACAATTAAAAATGTGTAATAAATAAATATCAAACACTTAAATGACATTAAAAAGATTAATGGCCATTAAAATACTAAAAACTTTAAGGTGGACAGTGTCACCGTCACCAATAACACTGTCTAATGTTATGGACAAACCTTGGGACAGAATATGTTTAAAATATTGCCATTGTTGAGAGTCATAGTGAAGGCAAAAAAGTAAAATGTGGCTTTCAGTGATTTGAGTGTTACACAAACTACACACTGATGCATCAGTTTCAGATAAAAGAAAATGAGTTAGAAATTGTGACCAATGCGTAGTCTAGTTAGATCAATTTCCTCCTTTCAAACCTTATGGAAGCTAGCTGGCCAAAATCCAATATAGGGTTTTATTTGAAAAAACTTGTTTTCCTGTTGCTAACTCCAAGTTGATTGCCGGCTGGCATGGAGCCGAGCCTTGAATACAGGACCACAGTCCATGTATGAAATAGGCACAATGGTGATATTGTCAGAGCAGATAGATTTAGCTGCCATGTCTGCAAGCTCATTCCCATGAATACCAATGTGTCTTGGTATCCAGAAAAACTGATAGAAGCAGATGTTAATGAGAAATAGGCCAGTCAGTTTTAAATACAGCAAGAACAGGGTGTGAGTCAACGTGAAGCAATTCCAGGGCCAGTAAAGAACCAAGTGAGTCAGTATAAATAGTGCAGTTGGAGTACTGCTTAGCTTCAATATGATCCAGGGCAAGAGAAATGGCATACAGTTCAAAAGTGAACACAGAAGCTGTAGAGGGGATTCTGCGCACAACCTCCAAACTGCAACAAACTGTGGCAGAGCCCACAGATTTACCTGATTTGAAACCATCTGTATAAATTGGAATGGAAAAATGTTCAGTAAATAAAAGACAATACTTCCAACCAGGAGTATCTGCCTTTCTCAGATGACTTAAAGAAAGGTCACATTTGGGAACTGTAATAAGCCATGGTGGGATGGGCTGACCAGTGGATTCTGCAAAGTTATTCAAGGATAGACTCAATTCATCCAATTGCATCTGGATGTGAAAGCCAAAAGGAGCAATGGCAGATCATCTGTTCTGAAAAAATATGGCCCCTCAAGGAAGGAAAACACATCTCCAGGTGAAATGCTTTGGTAAGGAACAAAGTTTCGAAGAATATAGTGAAGACAGTTGCAAATGGCAAAGTTGCAGAGAAGGTTCATGAGATTCTACATATAAGCTCTGAACTGGGGAGGTGTGGAAAGCCCCAGTGCAGAGTTGAAGTCCTTGATGATGAAGGGAGTCCAGTATCTTTAAGGCCAATGAACCAACAAGACGAGCATTAATCATCCTCTCTAAGGTCTTACAGAGACAGCTCATCAAAGCAATTGGATGGCAGTTTGAAAGAATCTTGGGATCTTTCCCAGGCTTAGAGAAAGGTAAGATAATAGCCTGGCATCAAGCATTAATCTGGTTAAAAACAATTAGAAGAATATCAAGAGAAGCAGGAGAGAGATGGTGCAGCATGTCATAGTGTACATCATCAGGTCCAACAGATGTACTGTCAGACTGATGAAGGGCCATTTTCAATTTCACCAGTGTAAAGGGATGATTATAGTCAAAGAGACAGTCAGTTCAAAAGGAAAGAGGTGAGTGCTCTACATGAGTCTTAATGGCCACGAAGGTGGAGGAACAGGCAGAAGTGCTAGATACCTGGCAAAAGTTTTCACCTGGAGTATCGGCAATGCTCCAGACATCAGCTACCTCTTGGCCATCAGAGAGTAAGATTGAGAGGATGACAGAATTGTAGTGCCCACTGACGTTTCAAACCCTGTCCCATATGACCTTAGAATTGGTGGTGAAAGATATGTTAATTGTGAACTTAATCCAAGATTCCTTCTGGCTTTGACATCTTACCCACCTAGCATGTGCATGGGCCTGTTGGAAAGCGATGCAGTTTGAAAGTATGGGATGTCTATGGAAAGTATCCCAGGCCTGTTTTTGAGCTTTCCATGCCATGTGGCACGCAGGATTCCAACATGGAAGAGGATATCGTTGAAAACGTGTCAAAGTTTTAGGAATACACTGAGCAGCTGCCTATATAATACAGTCAGTTACCACTGCCACACAGTTGTCTATTAATGGATGACTGACGAAGGCAGGATCAAGTTCTGGGATCAAGGTAATGGTCATGTAGAGGCCCAATAAAGCCTGAAGACTTAGAAGTTCCCAGATGTTAGGAATACATTTTTTTATGAGCAATATAGGAAATGAATATACTTGTAAGTTGTAGCCTGCAAAAATAAAGCTTCACCAAAGTAATAGTTTAAAGAGTGTCTCTTAAGATAGTCTTAAAGCAGTGTAGTTGAAATGGAACAATTAAAACAATCCTACTCAAACTGTATGACAGGAGAAAGCTTCAATGGCTGTTAGTACACCTATAATTTCCTGTTAGTGAGGAGTTGAATTTCACTATTGATCTGAATTTGAATCCAGAAGAGCCAAAGTGTCAGGTTTTATAAGGCCCGATTCTTTACAGTAGGTGTTTGTAATTTGTTGGTGATAAATGTGAACAATAAATGGATAGCACACAATACTTTTGTTTGAAAATAAAATATTTAAAACAAGTCAAATGTATGCATAAAATTTCTTTACATTATTGGATGTCACAGTTGTATTTATAACTTTTAACAGTTTTAATATCTTGACAAAAGCCCACTACACAAACTAGTTCAGTTATTTAAGAACCCAAATTACAAAATAAATCATTTTTCTCTGTTCTGTTTTTTACCATTCAATGTGCAATAAATTCACTTACATTCTTCAGCTGTTTCCAGAACTTTAAATAATTATTTCCCTTATTTTTGTCAAAGCCCACACAGATCAGTTTAATTACTTTAGAATACCCTTTGAAAGACAAATTTGCCTCTTTTACATCTGTTAAATTGTAAAATTCACTTTAAATATTGTCCAATAAGGCTAATAAACTAACAATCATGCATTCCAACTTTACTTTCAATAATTTAACATTTTCTGACTTAACGTTCACTTACTTGGTTGCCTATATATACATATTATTCAACCAAGACATAGAACTTTTTACAAACTAAAACTCTACTGAAGATTTGAATAATGTGACATCAAATTGCAAAAATTGAGCTAAACACAGAATGTGTGAATTTTACTGAGTTGCACAGCAAAATTTGTCATAACTAAAAATTATTTCTTTTGAGACTTGTTATAAAAACTAAATAATCATTAAATATTAAATTACTGAAGGAACTAAATAATAACTTTTATACTGAATATTTTTGTATATCCAACAATAAACCCTTCTTCGAGAAGATTATTTACACTATTTTTTGTACTATATAAAAGAACTTTTCATATTTCTTACACTGAGTCTCCTTGTATAGTTTGCACCAACATTTGCAGTTCCAGTGTTGGTTTTCTTCACATAAGGCCTTTGACAGGATCCCTTGCCTTCAT
Source organism: Carcinoscorpius rotundicauda (assembly GCA_011833715.1). NCBI lineage: Eukaryota > Metazoa > Arthropoda > Merostomata > Xiphosura > Limulidae > Carcinoscorpius > Carcinoscorpius rotundicauda. The sequence goes on from CM022395.1 coordinate 60,791,730, forward strand.
CTTGACCTTGTGTTGTCTGAGGTCTGTCTGTACACTGACACAACAGATCTTGTACCACTTTCTTCTGCTTACCCATTAGTTCTTCACTTATGTTAATGTTTTTGTATGTCCTAACTCCACACAATGATCTTAGGCCTAGTATGTCTTTACTTTCTCTAACAATTTCATTGTCTTCTGTTTCTGCTTCTATGACCACCACACCTGCTATGTCTATCTGTACCTCAGTTGCTCTACTCATAAGGTCCTCTTCCTTTTCAAAGTATCTCTATTAAACATAGATTGACATGATGGACCTTGCTCATCCCATCCACTTTTACTTTATAATGCATTTTGTTGACCGTTTCCTGTACATTATAATGTCTTTTCACTATTGCATGAGTTTGTTGTTGGTTGTGGAAAGCAGAACTAAGACCTTATGTTTAGCCTTGAAATGTTATTCTTCAACCTTGTTATCACAGAAGCACTTCTGAGTAATTTTGATGTGTTCAGCTTCCCCAGTACAACTGCTTTGGTAGGTTTGGTACAGTACTCCTTTTTATGCTTCATTTTGTAGGCCTTCTTTCCTTGGTCTTGTGCTCCACTTTCTCTTGGGCTGTTCTAAAGTTTCTGTAGTGGCAGGTCCTTCCTCTGTGCTTCCTTCAACTCCTGTGAATCTACATTTGAGATGTAACTTTTTGAGATTTGAAGGGGCTTTATATCTTGGTTGCTCTTCATCCCTGGAGCTCTTGTGGTGACTGCAAATGCCTTATCAGTTTTCCATTCTGTCAAGTTCCTCCAAATTTGTACTACCTGGTATACTTATAATCACCAAGCCATTTATTTGTGCCTTCATATACAAGACCTCAAGGTCTTTCACAAACTATGAAGTATCCATCTTTATTTTTGCTGTGAAAAAACTTCTCACTGTTCCATCAATTCTCATATATGGACAAACCTTACCCATCATCTAATTGTCAGATACAAGATTCGTTCTCAATGCTGCACTACTGCATCAGTGTCTAGTTTGGAAACAGTTAAGCCACAGCTGACAACTTAAGTATTTTAGTAATACAGAAGTCAAGAAGGATATCTAGGTGCCTTTCTTGTTATGTCCTATCATAGAAACTTTTATCATCACTTTGAGATGACACTAGATGTGTACTATCCTCCAGTGGGACTACTACATTCTGTAAAATAAAAAAAGACCTTCCCAGTGTTAATGTTGTCTTAAAGGCCAACACACAACTGGCATCACTAACAATGGCAACAGAAATCTGAATAGTGTATATCATAACTAGTAGAATGATTACTTGCATCAGAAACAAGCAACCTGTGAAGGCTTCACCACCAGTCACATCACTTCCAGGACTTTTAGATAACATGTTGACACTATCAATCCTCAGGACAAGCTCAGAGACTTCTACATTTATGGCATTCAAGCTGTTTAGAACCAGTATGGCCAGGTGGTTAAGGCACTTGACTTGTAATCTGAGGGTTGCAGGTTTGAATATCCATCACACCAAACATGTTTGTCCTTTCAGCCATAGGCTCATTATAATGTGTTGGTCAATCCAACTATTCATTGGTGAAAGAGTAGCCCAAGAGTTGACAGTGGGTGGTGATGATTAGCTGCCTTCCATCTAGTCTTACACTCATAAATTAGGGATGCTTAGCATGGATAGCCTTCATGTAGCTTTGCACAAAATGTAAAACAAACAAATACACAAGCTGTCTAAGAGGCTCTTTGGATTGACTGGGCATCAGCAAAGGGTAATGGTCCCAAACACACTTCCCAAAATTATCATTGGTCACTCCTCTCTATCTAAAATTCTTATGCTCAAGGAGCATTCTAAAGTGATAAATGCATGGTGGACTGAAATCTGGGTCTTGTATGACACAGAAAAGAATTAGCTCAGGAGACTGTTATTCATAATACCACTGCAACTAGAAAAAAAACACCAAAAAGACATGCTGGTTGAATACAAGTCCCATTGGACAAAACACACATGGCACAATCAAAGGCTTAAGAAACCATCATGATAAACGAGGCAGACAACCGAGAAACAAATATTGCACTGGAAATCAGATGATGGGATGAAGCAAGAGCAAGGATGGTTGGGCTTTATACTTATTTTTAACAAATGTATAAATTACACATATCAGTATCTATTTATGTGATTTCCACTTTATGTATGTGTGTATTATTTTAGGACTATTTTATACTTCTGTTTTTAGTGTTTATTTCTTTTATTTCTTACATTTTACGTGTCCTACGTGTTCTATATTTTACTATATATTAAAGTGTCCTGTTACACTGAAATTATTTATGTTATAGTGTTTCTTCTTTTTATATTATATTTTACATTTCTTATTTAGAGATACTTATTTAGGGATACTTGTCCTCTGCTGGAACAACAGTAAGTCTTTGGATTTACAATGCTAAAATCAGGGGTTTGATTCCCCTTGGTGGGCGCAGCAGATAGACTGATGTGGCTTTGCTATAATAAACAAATACTAATAGTTGTGAAATGCAATTCTGTTAAAGTGTTTATTTTGCATTTATCTATTTGATGTGAGTATACCCAGTTGATTTGTGTTAAAGCTCTTTTAATGCTTTCTTTTTGTCTGTTTGAAAGTAAGCACAACTTTGCACAATGGGCAATCTGTGTTCTGGCATTGTAAGTTCATAGACATACAGCTATGCCATAGGGGAGCACCATTCATGCAACATATATAATTACCAAAATGTTTTGCAGTGTGCGCTTTATATTTGTTGAAGGGTTATGGCATCATGTATATAAATGTTTTCAGTGTTAAGAGAAAGTTACAATACTTCTTTGTTATTGTGTGTGTACAGAATTCAATGATTTTTAACATGAGAACTACCAATGCCAACAATTTGGGAATTTTTACTCTCAACATTTCAGTATCTTTTATTTGTCTAGAAAATTTGATGTTAAAGTTAAGACAAATTATTGGCTTGAGAGTAAGCCAGAAGTAAAATAAACATTTTGTGACTTACTGTTTCATTATAGAATTTTTTTTGAATTTATCATTTACTCTGTATGTGTAGTTTTTAGAAAATCATAATAAAAATATAATTGTACTCAAAACTAATTATTACAATAAAAATTTTAATACTGTCATCTGTTTGCTACAAAGTTTATAATAAAAATTAGACCTGCTTTTTGGTTTCTTCAATTTCTTCTTTAGCTGTTTTAAATTCATTATCCTTTTCATCTAGTTTTGTTTGCAGTAAAGACAGGTTGTTTTCATTAGCAATGATCTCCTTGAATTGTGAACTATGTTTGGTATTAATATTTTTTATCTGTAAATAAAATAAAGAAACTGCCTATGTTTTTTAAATTTCAAAGGTTACAAATACAAATTATTAATTTTTGTCCAAAACTTTACACACACACACACACATATATATATATATATATATATATATATACATATAAAAATGCCTCAAATATGTCTTACATAAAGTATAATATGTTACATTTCAATTATCTTTTAATTGCTTTGAGTTGTAATTACTATTGTGGGTCCAAGTCTAAAATATTTTCAGTGTCAAGCAATATTCCTGACACAAACACATACATATAGAAGATTGATTCATATTTATAGTAACAGTTTTGCACACATCTTTCCCAGTTCCATGCAAAATTGCTCAAAAATGCAGTACTGATTATGAACTACACACCTGTTTAATTGCAATTGTGGGTTATAACATGAGCTATATGTTTCAGCTACTAGCTGTATTTGGCAACATGAAAAGATAGAAACAGGCAAGAATACAAAGAGCAGCATTAAAAAGCTTGAATTCATGCTGGACATAGAAAATAACGATAAAGTGAAAGTGATAGAAAGACAACACAAATATGACTAGATCAAATATAAGAAGGTTCTCACTTGACACATTGATGAATAGAAGCTGAACACTTGAGAAAATACTAAGAGTATCATTTAGCAGGTGAACAATCAAAATTTACTGTGACATCAGATAAGGCATTGAACCTATAAAATGATTAAGACATCAGTTGGTTTTCTATCAAAAATGAGTAAAAACATTTTTAAAGTGTAAGCAAGATAATGTAAGGAAACATACAGCAAATGTTAATGTTATTAATGGAATTCCATCACAATGGAAGTTAACTCTATGTAAAGTAAAAAAGATTATGCCAAATTAAATGCCATATCATCTCAAACAAAGTCGAATATACTATGAAGACATATATCTAAACTGAACATGTGAATGAAAACAAAGTGTAAATCCAACAAGGGTATGACTATAAAAGTCAGTGACTGCCTATACCATCAGGATGGAAAGAAGAGATTAAAGTTTTATAAATTCCATATACAGGTACAAGGAGGCTCAGAGAAATCATTGATAAACATCAGTGAGTTTGGAACCTTTAAGTGAAAATTGTGAAATACGTGATACTCTATACACTACCAGAAGTCTGCTGATATAAAGCTTTCACCACTCTGCAATGCATTCTGATACAGTATTTCCCTCCTCTTGCAAGATTAGCAACTTTTGTTCAGTGCTGGTTTTATACCTTTGGATATTGAATGTTACAGGGTCCAGCCTTTATACACAGACTTTGCTAAGGCTCCTATTGAAACTGATGAGGTTTTGAAAGATGATATGGACATTAACTGTCTTTTTATGTTTCATGAGTTTCTTGATCATTACCTTTCCCAACCTGGGGAGTTATTTAGGCTTAATTCAATCTTAATGGATTTTATGTTTCTGGTTTATAATGTTTTATCCTTTTTACATGAACATTCTTTCCAACAATTGTTTTTTTTTGTCCCTCACAATGATATTTGGATTCTTGATGATCCATTGGCCTTGCAGTTACAGGAAGAGATTAGCATGTCATTCCTCCTGAGAACTTCTGATTATTTTGCAAACTGTCTAAATACTAAAATCATACTGTCTATTCAGTTTTAGGTCAACAGTTGTTAGATTACTTATGTCTATGTTGGGTGCTATACTTTTTAAAGATTTAATCAATTTCCATAAATCTATGAATTTTACAAATATAATTAATTTCTAAAAGTCAATGTCTACCTTCCACACGTCCTATATCCTTGCTTCTTATTCTTACCATTTTCTTATGGAGCCCTTTTTACATACCCATTGAGGCTCTCCACAGAAACTCTGTGAGGTTTCTGGAGATGCCTTTGTTTTTCTCTCTTCCTCTTCAGCCCACACCTTGTCTTCAGCTCTGGCACTTACTACATGATTTCTTGTTGTTGGGATCTTAAAGATCACAACACAATATTCTGTGGCATTATATACTGATATTGTCCTGAATGTTATTGAAACTCAGTTCACATTGGTTCACCAACATTCCACCTTTCCATTGTTGTCCATTGTTTTCCATCAGATCCTCTGATGCTTCCAATCCCTATTTTAGTCAGAAATGGTTCTGGTATTGCTTTTGAAGCAGACAATCATACCTATTTCCTATATTTCATGGAGCTTTATTCATGTCTTTTTCATTGCCCACAATAAAATTGGGGATTGGAAGTCAGTAATCAATTTATTTTGCCTCAGCTTCTTCATTTCACTATCCCAGCTCACCATTCAGTCTTTTCTCACTTTGAGATTGGTACTTTCTCCTGGGTTATGGATGGGTTATCTTTGGTTTGTCCTACAAATGGTAGTTTAACAATTTTGGGTCTTTTTCTTTGAATTTTCCTTGATACCTCACACGTTTGGTCAAATTTTGCACAGCATCTCCATGTTGATAGACAGCTGGCTTATTTTGGTTCATTCTTAACAGGAATGAGCTAATCCTACTCAGCAACTACTTTCTGTGGCAGCTTACATGGGATGACATCACAAATTGTAGAAGTCCTTCCAAAGGCCTACTCAACATCTTGTCCATTTCAACACAAATATCATTCAAGTAGTACCTTCTCTTTAAGACCTAGTTAAAAGAAACTTTTGGCTCATTACATCTTCTCAGCACTATGACTTAATGCTCACATAGTTTTTTATTTTTTGAGAATGTAGTATTCTATGATGATAGCAGTCTCCCACAGTCTCTCTTCTGTGGGCAATACACATATGATGGAACCTTGATTGGATATTTTCAATCCTCAATTCTCTTCCTCTTTCCCTGTGCAGTGATCCACATTGGTGGCTGGACTAAATCCATAGACTGACTGGCCATTTTCTTCCATGCAACTGGATCTACAAATTTTCATGGACACATCCCTTTGGTGATGGAGAGTATGGGGCAATTCCCGGGGAACATTGTGCTATTGATATGTGGACAAAATAGAGTTCTAATTCACTGTTCTTAAACTTTTTTCCATACTTCAGGCCTTGCATCATTTCAAATGATATTATATTGGAATAATTCCTTTGGATATTTCTACATGATAGCACATATCACCCATATTGGAGGTACTGGTCTCTAAATCTAAGTTTTTGGCCATTGGATCTCTTGTTCTGTAATGAACATTACACTTGTTCTATTGCATATCATGCAAAGGCTGCTTTCAATTTTGTTGCAGATTGTCTTTTGTGCCCCAACTTCATATATCCTATGGAGTGGGCATTACACCCATTTTTTGGAATCTTTATCATCAGTGGGTTTCTTTCCAAGAATTTGTCTTTACTTCAGGCCTCAATGTTAAGTTGTTTCTCTTTTGGTTACTTGTACATCATTTACTGCCTCCAGTAGTCAATGCCTTCAACATGGATCGGTCAGGTGACTTCTCTTGTTCACTACATCCATTGTACTGTCTACCTGATTTCACCCTCTTGGCCAACTCAGCCTTGATTTTCAAAATTTCATGGACTGCTCTCCCTGTTCCTCATAGTCTTTTCCTCCCTTCTTTGTCACCATTTATAGCATGTCCTACATCCCCATTTTCACATTATGCTTCTTTAGACATGACCTCTGTCCAATTCTTGGCAACATGGTTTTGTTTTACACGACACTTCACTATCTTGTTGGCTAGTTCCATCCATACATCTTTCATAGCACTGTACCTATGCAAGGGGACTATATTCTACAGTTGGTCTACTACCAGGAGATTTCCCACTGCAAAGCATAACATGATTTGTGTCATAGTCATTTCTTACCTAGTTCTTCAACTGTATTTCTTTGGTGTCTTCACTTTGTGGACATCATAATGTGTGCATAATCATTCTTATAACTATGAATCAATTCTACATCTGTGTACACAGTTATGTTGTTTTTTTTTCATTAAATGTCAGAAATGATTTTGAAACAACCTTACCTGTTTCTCAAGATCCTTAATTATTTTGTTTTTGGAAGTTACTTCTAATTTAATAGATGCTACTTGTTTGTTTAATTCATCAGCAGTATGTTCTTTAGAAAGTTTTACTTCTTCTAGTTCTTCTTCCTGAAAAATTTTTGTGAAATAAAAACACAATATTTAGAATACAAAACAGTTTATGCATTGCATTCAGGGTTTGCAGTTGGTATCAGTACTGGTACTGGTATATAATATATCATATGTTGAGAATAATATCTGCTATTACGTGTTCCATCTTTGGAATTTTGACTGAATGCTTCCTCTAGTATTTCATTTTTGCTTTTCACATAATTATAAATGATGGAAGTGATAGTTTTGAATTCATATTTCAGTTAATAAGCAAACATCACGATGAAATTGGTAATAGCATAAAATAAGGGAAACTGACAACTCCCACACACCCTAGAAAAGTACATGAACGTGTTTACATGATTGATTGCATGTTAGATAAGTGTATGAATGTTTAATCCTTAGCATGCAGGCAGGTCAAACTGTGCATGCCATTATATTTCAGTGAATAGTATTCAAAATTTAATTAATCTATGAATTACCATGGTATATGATCAAACTTGATATCGAACCATAGACAATAAATCAAATTTTAATATTATATAAGTTTATAAGTTCTTAATTGAATAAGATAATATTTACAAAAAACCTCAAATTTCCCTATTGCAAGAATTTAGATATTTATTCTTGAACTCTCTCCTCTTCTGGATTTATTTATCCACCCTGATATCTGTTATAAAACTACAAAATGTAACATAAAATATTCTCCATAATTTTGTCATCAATAGTGTGATAATATACTTTTATATTCTTCAATCTTATGGAGCTAAAGAGCAATCAATGAAAATTCAGAAACCACTTTACAGATCTTCCTCTGACATGCTATAATGTACAATTTGCTAATAGATTTTTTTGAAGCCAACTCCAATTAAATTTATAACAAATACAAAAACTAAATTGCAACTGATTCCTTGCCATAGTTGTAATACCATGTATGCTAACAGTTAATTGACAATTCAGTTTGATGAGAAAAGAATTTTCCCACAAATACACCCTGGAATGAACAGTTGGTTCAAAACCAATACCTCTATCTGTTGAAATTCTCAATAACTGTACAAGTCTTCTGTTGTGAGTAGTCCACAACACATTATTTTTGTATATATTTATTCTAGTTTTTAAAAAATGTGTACATACAATATTTTTCCGTGAAGTTTCAAACTTCCCTATTTCTTCTGCGTGTTTCTTATTTTCCAGTTCCAAGTATTTCAATTTTTCCCTGAGATCAGAAACATTGAGAAAAATGTTATTTATTTATCACTTTTACTTAGGATGGAATTGGTGAATTTTGTTCAGTTATTCTGGGTTCCAGGTTAACTATCATCAAATTCTTTTATTTGTAACTGCCTCATTATGAATTCAAGAGAGTTTGATAAACGTTAATCTGAAACATTTAAGGATTCAGAAGTACTTACTACACTTGATAGGTAATTTTTTGAAAGAAACAGTCCTCTTTTTGTATTAACATAACTCTATATAATTTTTTCAATAATGTATTTCTTAGTTAAATTTTTATACATTTTTTCTATTATATTTATCAATTATTGTGTAATAGATCATAAATTGAGAGGTTTTCAAAGTTTTTCCATTCCATACATAAAAAAATGTCAAAAATGATTTTTTATAACCCAAATATATTTTTTATTTTTTACTTCTGGGATCACAAAACATACAAAAATTATCACAAATTAGTTTATAAAGAAAGGATTTGCTAGATGGAAGATGATTCATGAAATTTAAATTTTTATTGAACAGTTTTAAATATAGAATAAACCTTGAGCATTTATTTATTTCATTTTTTTTAGATTTTATAATTAATGTTGTAATTCCTTATTTATCTTTCCAGTATCCCAAAAATTATATGATCCAATTAGGCATTAAAAACTGTACCTTAATGATTGGATTTCCTCTTGACTAGAATCAATTTTTGACTGAAGAGTACTATTAAAATTTTTGGAGTTCTGAAAACAAAAGGTAACAATTCTCTTAGTGTTGGGTTCACAAAGAGCAATATTTCTTTCTGTATGAAAAATTCAATTGCAGCTAATATTGTAAAAATAATTATGGAAAGGATGTTTGAAAAAATTATTTATATTTTTTTCTAGTTTTTGATCAGTAACAAAGTTTCACATTTGATTTAATAAATACCTGAATTATCTATAAGGAAATCCCACTGATATTTTACAAGAATGTAGAGATGAAATCTAAATAAAACTGAAACTAACCTATTTACATTTGCTGAATATCATGCATATTAAAATTTAATTTTCCACAATTTTTTATATACATGCATATCAATAATATAAAGTATTCCACAAGATATGTAATCTTAGCATGAAACAGCACAATAACTTTTATGTTATTATAAGCAAGTTTCATTGTTTACCTCATACCTCTAATTCATTCTCCATTTTGGTGATATCTTTTTTCAGTTTGGTATTTTCTTTTTGTAAGGAATCTTTTCTTTGTCTGATGTCTTTTAAAGTGTTTCTACTGTCATTTTGTTTGAGTCTACATAGTTGTTTTTAAAATGTTGATTAATAATTTCAAATGTTGTTATGGATAAAATATAAATTCAATTATCATAAAAAGAACTAAAATAATAAATTAATAATTCTGTTTTTTTACATATGCTTGTTTCTTACTTGCAATTGTACAAATTAAATAGAGCTCAATTTAAAATAAATATATACTTTAAGATTACATTTCATTCACATCAGCCAATTCAAAAGTGTTTAAAATTAAAAACTTAAGCAATGGGATGTGCACCTCATATGTTACTTTTCATTTGCTAAATATGTATTACTGTAAATGTCATGTAAATGTTTTGTAAACGACAACATTGTTGTGTTGTGTTTAAATTTCTATATCTATTATTTACATTTCAATATTTATATTATTGTTTCAAAGTTTAAACCAATAAAATATGTTGTTATTCATTTAAAATAATATTTAGAATTTTCTAGAATTAAGTAGACCAATCATATGTTTATAAATTTATGTAAATGAAATGTTGGCGGCCTAGTGTCTAGACTTTGAGTCTCGTGCAAGAACGGACATGCGCGGATTTCTCTGGAATGTTGGAAAGTTACGCAATGGTTCGAGAAAAGAGGCCTACAAATATATAAACAGACGAAGATGCAAGAAAAAAAGAGAGAAAAGAGTCATTAGTTTTTATTCAAAGAAAGATTAAGAGTCAGTCATTCGTATTGTATTTGATTCGAGAAATTTTAAACATATGCTGTGAGTTTATTTAACTTGATATGTGACTGAAGCTAGATCTACAGAAGCTGTGATTTTACTTCGTCAATCTCTACGATTCATTCGAATTAGTGACTGAAAGTCAACACGTATAGAACTATTTACGGTAAACCGGGAAAATTGGAAGGCGATAAGTTTGAGACGTTCATCGAAAACACCGTAAAAAGAACTTCGTCATTCTCCATTCAAACTTCGAAATTTCTTCGTGGGACCAAATTCACCTCCTAGAGTGGAATTTTGGATTTCTGATCTGAACTTTTGGACTTTCATTCTAGATCATATTATAAGATACAGGCCAGTACCATTTTGTGTTGTGATTAATTTTGAAGGTTTGAACTTAATATCTGTCATTGTTGTTATGTAATTTATGTTATATCTGTTACATATATAACAGTTTGTTGTAATAAATTATACAAGCTGTTATCTGTGTTTTTCTGTTGCGTTTAGTCTACATAAAACATACATAAAAAAAAAACGTAACAGAAAATTGGGGGCTCGTCCGGGATTGATCAAACAATTTAATTATATTCGAAAATTAGATTTATATTCTATACAGATCGACAGCTTGTATATTCAAAATGACATTCCAACTCGAAGATTTTATAGACAAATTTAATCAGAATCCCTCTTTCGAATTGATCAGTGAATTAAAAAATTCTGAATTGCTTGATGTTGGAAAACTTTTCAATTTAGAAGTGAAGCAAGCAATGAAGAAAGCAGATATCAAACGAATTGTTGTTGAACATTTGGTCAGCCAAAAAGTTTTACCTCAAAAAGTTGCACAACTTTGCTCATTTGACCCAGATTTTTAATTAAAAAGAATGGAAATGGAAATGAAATTTCGTTTAGAAATAGAAACCAAACGACTTGAGGCAGAACAAAAACGTATTGAGGCAGAACAGGAAAACAAACGCCTTGTTCTTGAGGCAGAACAAGAAAACAAACGCCTTGATGCCGAAATACAAATAGAATGCATTAAAGCTGATAAGGAAATCAGTATGAGAAAGGCACAGACGGAAGAAAAGGTTGTCCAAATGTGGTTGGATAATTTTGATGCTTCCAAACAAATTCGTTTAGTACCTCCATTCAATGAGAAGGCTGTAGATAAATATTTTCAGCAATTTGAAAAATTGGCCCTTAGGCTAAAATGGCCTACTGAATACTGGAAAGTATTACTTCAGAGTGTTCTCAAAGGTAAAGCTCAGGAAGTATTTTCCAAACTCACGGCCGAGCAAAGTTATGATTACGAGCACGTCAAAAAATGCATTTTGAATGCTTATGAATTGGTGCCAGAGGCATACAGACAAAAATTTCGTGGCTACAAAAAGTTTGACAGCCAAACTTATGTCGAATATGCTCGTGAAAAAGAAACTCTGTTCGACAGGTGGTGTGATTCCAAAGAAATTAAAGATGATCATATAAAACTCAGAGAACTCATGTTAGTTGAAGAATTTAAAAGATGTATTCCTGTAGAGCTCAAAACTTATATTGATGAACAAAAAACTTCCAAAATTCATGATGCTGCTGTCTTGGCAGACGAGTATGCTTTGACTCACAAAGATTTCTCGTACAAAAGCAAAACAAATCACACAGCAAAGAAACTCAATGACTCATTCAAACATTATGCAAATGTCGACAAAGACAAAAAGGAGCAAACTTCTGATTCTCGAACAAAAACACTATTTCTCGAATCAAATACAATACGAATGACTGACTCTTAATCTTTCTTCGAATAAAAACTAATGATTCTTTTCTCTCTTTTTTCTCGCATCTTCGTCTGTTTACATATTTGTAGGCCTCTTTTCTCGAACCATCGCGTAACTTCCCAACATTCCAGAGAAATCCGCACATGTCCGTTCTTGCACGAGACTCAAAGTCTAGACACTAGGCCGCCAACATTTCATTTACATAAATTTATAAACATATGATTGGTCTACTTAATTCTAGAAAATTTTAAATGTTATTTTAAATGAATAACAACATATTTTATTGGTTTAAACTTTGAAACAATAATATAAATAATAGATATGGAAATTTAAACACAACACGACATGTTGTCGTTTACAAAACATTTACATGACAGTAAAATAATTCAGCATTTATAGTTACCAATTAAACTGATCAAATTAAAGCAAATTTCAATACCTAATTTTTTCTAACTCATTTTCCAATATTGTAATTTTCTTTAGTTTGTCCTTATTATCCTCTTTGAGTTCTTGCTCCACAAATGAGAACTTTTCTAGCTCTTTCTACAGAATAAGAAAAAATTGTAAATGTTTGTATGAAATACTCATAAGTTACACTTTAAGAAAAACATTCAAGAATATCATGAGTGAGTGATAGCATGTATAGTAAACAAACAAACATCTCTTATAAATTATTTTAGAAAATGTTGTATTTATTGTTTTATTTAGAATTTTGAAATTTTCCCATGAAAAGAAGAAAAACAAACAAAATAATTGATTTTTGCTTACAAAAATGAAAAAACAATTTCACTAAAAAATCTATACTATAACCAAACGTATATCTCTTAAATTTAATGTGATTTAATGAATTAAAATGCAGCAACTAGAAGTTTCTAACAAACTCACATACATGCAAGAAATTTAATCTATATCATTATCGAAGTAAGATATCTAGTTTCCTAGCTATTTAACAATTTAAAATAAAAATTTCCACATTTTTTACCAATAAATTAAATATATAAATATCTACATATTGCCCATAGAATGTTTCTGTTACTAGTTTTAAAGGAACAGTGTAAGTTCCAAAACACAGAAGCATTAAAGTTTTAAAAATAAAATTTTAGCACCAAACAACAAATTAACCCAATAATCCCAACACTTTCAGGAAGTAGACTTTCTTTCATGAAGAATAAATGACGAAACATTAACTAACATTTAAAATTTCGAAAAATATTAATTTGTAGGCAAGCAAAATTGTATATTTGTGCACATTTTTCGTTTAAAATAAAACTACAAACAGTTAACAAAACTTGAAAGTGTTACAAAGTGATTTACAAACAGTTTAAACTTTATATATTGGCAAAAGAATTTAATTTGTACCCAAGCTCCTGTTAATCATATCAAACAAATTTAACATCTTAAATTGAATGAAAGATCTATGCATTGGAAAACATGTTGTTAACAGGTAATAGAGTTTATTTCATATAGCAATTAACCATAATTCTATAGGAAAAAAAAAGGTTTTTTCATTACTTAGCTAATAAAGTGAAAACTGTAATGCCACTTTTACAGCTTGTTTATTCTGTAATTAAGAAAAAGAATTTCATACCTTACTATGCTGAAAACTTTCATTTATGTCCTTTAAAGAATTTTTTAAAGTTTTATTTTCATCCTCAAGCTGCTCAAACATAGCATTTAATTCTTGAAGTTTTTCCTGCCATATTTAAAAAATATTTTAATCTTCAATTAATAGAATGTTTTATACTCTCATAGTTTTATATTCAACAGACTATATCCACAAGAAATATAATTTTCATTTATAATTACTAAATAGTAAGTTAATTTCTTTTTATAACATATATATTGTTCACATTCATTTACAGAGAAAGACTTTCTCAAGTTGTTTTCTACCTGCTGCAATATAACATTTTCATTTAAATAATTATTCATTATTGGATAACTTTTTCATTTATATATTGCTATATGAAAATGTCTGATAAATAAGAAATCGTTTAATATAGATTAGATAAGTAATTTGGAAAGATATTGAAGTAACTGATATGATTAAAACTATATTATATATTGTTTACACACAATTAACGTTTTAAAATAAAATATATACATTTATGCATACTTCAAACAATGGTTGGTCATAAAAACATTTTATTGAACTAGTTTAATAATTCTGTTTTGTATTTTGTAACAAAGTTTAAAACTAATCCCCTTGTACTTGCTGATTTTGTTGCATCTGTGCACATTACTTTTAACACATTTTCAACATAGAATTTGTAAATAAACAAGAACACAAAAATGTTATCACTTTGAAGCTTCAAACAGAATTATTTCTCCTCAGAACATGAATAGTTAAATCATCTACCAGACTGATCATTCAAATTCAATGTTTTTTACTTTACAGATAGCATTGTATTTACCAAGAGTAACTAGTGATACTCATATAAATGATAATTATTATTCAAGTACAGTAGAGAACATAACCTTAAAATACCATATGATGTTTTACTGAAAAATTCTAACCTCTACATTCATGCACAATTAACAGTGTCAAAGCCTTCTCACTCATAGGCAGACCAAGTGTGACTTCAATAAAATGAAAAAGGATTAAAAACAACTAGAACAAAACCAATTTGGCCATGCATCCTTTGAAAACTGTACATACTCAAAATAACTCATATATTTATAATGATACTATACTAGTACAATATAGCAGAACATGTATGGTATAATCACTTAACTGACAATTAATTTTAATTTTTAAACCAATAAATGCCATGCATGGTTAAGGAGTAAGTTAACATTCTTTTCTTGCTCCAATTCTACAATGGTGGCTTAAATTAACCATCAAGGTGGCACCCATTATTATTCCCTTTGCAGTCAAACCTCAGTTGTTTTGGCCCATATGTTTGAGATAAGATTTCTGGTGGGTCATGATCCTGGTGTTTCAACCTTGTAGCTAATTGTTTTTTTTTTCAGATAATCAAACAATTTATCAATCAGAGTAATATTTTAATCCTCAGGTTTTCTTATGGCAATGCTAACAGTAGGTTTTTCCTCAGCTGTATTCATTTGCCACTTTTCTCAAGTTATCTCTTTTTTTTATTTCTGGTTTCTCATCCATCAGCCCTAGCTGTTGATGCTTTCAGCTTGAATTGGACCGACTGACACCTTTATATGGTTCTCTGGGGGCTTTCAATCATTCATGTTACTCCAAGTCAGGTTCTTCTAACTGCTCATTATTGACTGGTACAACCCTAGTTTTCTCTGTTACATTAATTATCCACTGTCCCTTTGTTGCCTCTTCCTCTCACTGTATCCTTTCAATGCTTATCTTAGTCACTGATATTTCTTCCTGCTCCTCCTTCTTCCTATTTTCATGCCTAACATTTATCAGGTCCTTGACAAGGATATCTGAATTGTTTTGGTGAATAACTTCCTTTTTTAGCTCATTCCATTTGCTCTTTCTCAGTGGCAGTTTATCAACGTAAACAGACCATCCTCCATCATACAGAACATACATCTTTGAGCCAAAAAGAAAATTTAAGAAACACATTTATTCATGGTGAAAACATGGCAAATTACATAGAGACCTTGGGCCTGTAATGCATTTTACATATCTTTAAGTCACATGTAAATAAGCACTGATGTTGAGCAGCACACTTAATACAAATAGTTTCACTCATTATCTAATTAGCTTAGGGATACACAAACGAAGTTAGACACCAATGTAACAGATTAGGATGATATATAATCAAAGCTTAACTTCAGAGTTACTACCTACCTTATCATTTAAATATTGAAGCTTTACCAAATAAGCAGGGTTTAAGTCACAAGCATGCTAGTTTCTACCCTTTCAGTCACAGCACCATTCAATTATAAATGTGTACATATTTTAAGTATATGTGAATGACTTTGTAATATTATTTGTTCCAGAGAAAAACAGTAACAGTCACATTATGCACTTATAATGCACTATCTTTCTAATTTCTATAATGAGTTGCCCTATATATATTTTACTTGAGTGCTTAATATATGTAGTCATATTATACCTCAAGCAATCGTTTTCCAAAATCTGCTTCTTCACACTGGTTTCTAATCTCTTGTATTTTTTCTTCGTACTCTATCTAAAAGTTAAGATAATTAAAAGATAACATGATTTCAGATTTGATAAATGCAACATAATGTTTGTTCCAAAATATCTGTTGCTGCATATTTACATGTTTTAAGGTGTTTAAAAATTGAAAAATAATACAGATTATGCTAAAATTATAAAGAAACTTTTTATCAAATATTTTCTGACAATTTTTTCATCAGACATGCAATTGTGCCTGAACAGAATAAACCCAAGTTGAAACATAAAACTTACCTCTTTGTTTTTAAATTCTTCTACCTTACTCAGTAAATGAGTTTTTTCCAATTTTATGGTATCTATTGAAACAAAGTATAGGATTACAATCATAACATGTCATACCATAACAATCATGAGTCAGAAACATCTTGCATATAATTAATTTATAGTGTGTAAATAGAGTAGAATTCTTATTACCTGGTATATGTTCGAACTGAGCAATCCTGGTTAGAAGAAAATTCCAAATCTGAAAGAGTTTCTGTTATGATATTTTACAGGAAAAATTTACAATATTCCTACACCATCTGAAATAATAACAGTTTTAAATAATCATAAATGGCATAAAATGTTGTGTAGAAACATTTATGTGTGTGTGTGTGTGTTTTCTTATAGCAAAGCCACACTGGGCTATCTGCTGAGCCCACCGAGGGAAATTGAATTCCTGTACTAGAAGAGGGCAGAAACATTTATAAGTAGATTAGTTTGAATGTTAATTACAGTACTGGTAGATAACAACTGAAATTTGTTGGCTAGAAAGAATGTAAACAAAGTCACAGCAGTACCACTAAGATACAATAAACATTTTTATCTGAATATATTGAAATTTTTTGTTACAAGAGATTTCCAAATATGGAGATGTCAGATAACAAAACTTGTAATGTCAGAGATGCCAACTATTATGATTTGAGTGTATGCATTAGAACTATATGCTCATACAGACAAATATTATGACTTGTTGCAACTCCCAAATTATTATATATTATATGGGCCTATACAATAAGGTGATAAATTTTTTTCCCCAGGACTTGAAAGGGGTGAAAAGAAAATTTCTAATGAGATATAAATAAATTTTGACAATAAATAAAAGACATAGTCCAAATGGCTACTTGCAATAATCATGTTGGTGCTTGAAATAATCTCCAATGTCTACCAATAGTTTGAGTGCAGTGTTTCTCCATACTGGGTACGTTGGGGAATCCATAATTATGTCATTAGTGCTTGTCAGCCAATCAGTGCTTATGTAGATGGGTATTTCTCGTTTTCTAAGTGGCATAGAAACACCAATGCAATCATTTACAAGATGGAAAAAAAGAGGCCTCGTTCACCAGATTGTCTTGTTTCTGACAAGGACTAAAACTGTGAAAGGGCTCTGTCTACAACCATTATGCTCAGTCATTTGAAATAGTAAACAGTTGGCATCTCTTTAATACACTCCATATTTCACAATCACAAAATTGAAACTAAATAATATTTTATTCATAAATCTGGAGCTAGCTAAATCTCATTAAGGCCACACACAAATTCAGTCTGAGATGTTACTTTCTGTAGCTTTCCAGCCAAAGAACTTAATGACTTATTCACTGGATAGCTACATTATGATTTTACCACCTTTATTATGAATCACTTTGCAATTGTCATATGTAGTGTAAATACTTTTGCATTCCAATGTATGATTATTTCATTTGTCATTTACACAAATAATGTCTTTTATGGATGAAGTTTGGTTTTTTCAGTGGAAGTCAGTTTTAACTTTTGAGGAATGAAGTTTATTTTCTGTTTCAAAGCACCAAAATGTGGTGGCAAATCTGATCCAGTTATGTCCTCTATATAATGATTATGTATATCTCACTTTATTTAATTTTTCAAATTATCTCAACTTGTTTTTCCTCAGATTTGAGTTATGTGTTAAAAAAAAATATTGCCTTGCTTCTTCCATGTACTAAGTCATCACAATTGTCTATGTTTCTAAAGAATAGGTTTATCCTTGAGATTTACCACAAGCAATCCAAAGTTCTGATTCTGTCAAGCATGATTTAGTGATTGTAGAAACAGCAATGATTTGAATGTACAATTTCTTTAGGTTACCTCTCTTTTGTGATCATTGTGAAATATTATCCAAAAGATGTTTCTGGCAAGAACTTTTGTGGAAGGTTTGATGCTGTGTGAGAAAATAAAACTCCTCAAAAACTTGGAGGTGTCATCTGTTGAACACTACATGTATATATGTGATCTCTTGCATTCTATCAGGTATTCTAGAGCTTTATATTTCATTCACCCACCAAAGTGATTAAGCCATAGCCAGATTCATCAGGTACCACTGTGAATATTAATCAAGCAATACTGATCAGTTCAGCAGAGCCTGGAGACACAATTCATAATTCCTAGAAAGCCACCTTGAAAGGATTCTATAATTTTGGATAACTTCTTTAGAAGTGATCAGAAATGCATTTTGGTGGGCAGACTACGCTCTACAATCCATCTCTATCTACCCACTGAAGCCATCATTGCACATAAGTGATTTACCATCATATGCAGGGGCATAGATCCTGGGGGGATGAAGGGTATACATCCCCCCATCATTTTAGGTGGAGGGTATCGTGCATACAATCACCCCCCTACAGTTTGGTCTGTTGAATTGTTTTATTGCATCACAGGCCAACAAATTGTGTGTTTGTTCTTGTGATTCTCGTGTTCTTACCAATCAAATTACATAATTAGGCCTAGATGTAGGCTTTTTCAGTAGCCGAAATGTACATCTTTAATATAGGCAAGCTTCTAAGTTTTTCGATTTAAGTGATAGTTCGTAAGTATCAGTCAGTACACCTAAGTATACATGCAAGTATCGTAGCAACAAGATTACTCTGTGTCTGCATGTTTGCAGCTTTCAGGTTCACGTAATCAGAGATTACCAATTTGCAAATTGAACAGTCCACAGAAGTAGTTGCAAAAATCATCCCCTCCATCGAGTGTAAAAAATTTACACTCCTGATCATATGGAACACATAATGTACCTTGAATAAGCCAGGCCCTCTCATTATGAGCCTTATTGATGTTTTTAACCAACCCCAATTTGAATGACACCTGGCAGAGATGCAAATACTATGGCATGCATTATACAAGCAGAAGCTAAGAATTAAATCTACTAAAAATAGTTGTCAGGTTTTGCATGTCAAATTCTTTATGGTAGTTGTATGTGATTTGTTACTAATACATTTTAACTATAAATAAATAGCAACATCCACAACAAACAGTCCACTTTTTTAAAAAATAATACATATTTAAAACAAATCAAATCTGCATACAAATGTTTGTTACATTTGTTTACCAGTTTTATCCATAGCTTTGAATGATTTTCTACACAGACTAGTTCAGTTACATTAAAACACAACTGGCAAAATGAATTTTCTTCTCTACTCAGTTATTAAAATACAGTTTCTGATAATTTCACTTTTATTTCACCACTGTACACTCTTTGTCACTAAACTCACTATTATGCAGTCTGAAACTAGAACTTAATAATGATTTATTGATGCATATGCATATCACAACAGAAGTTTGTGATACCTGAACATTTCAAGTAATACTAGACATTCTTATGCAATAATATTAAAATACACCAACAACTGAATTACATGTGATTTATAAACAGTTATATAAGCAACTATACTATAAAATTTTACTTCTAAACAAATACCTGAATATGACATCTGTGCTACATAAACAACTTTGAAAATAACTATTTCCCCAGTTATTGACACAGACATATATAATTATGCTATTGTAAACAGTTTACAGTAGCAAAAAGTGGATTGAAAATGTTTGAATAATTCACTTATTTCAGAATATAAAATTCTTAATTAAGTTTTTGGGACGATGCCATTTTGTTCCAGGAGAAATTCAGCTCTAGCTGTCAATGATTCAGTATTCAATACGAAGGAAATTTTTTCTAAAAAGAGCTTCCAGAGTTACCCAAACAGGAAGTTAAAAAATGATACAAACCCAATTATTCCTTTTTTCTTTGATTCCAATTATTACAGATTTTTGTCAAACTGGGTAGATTTGAATTAAACATTTTGTTCCAGGAGAAATTCAGCTCTAGCTGTCAATGATTCAGTATTCAATACGAAGGAAATTTCTTCTAAAAAGAGCTTCCAGAGTTACCCAAACAGGAAGTTAAAAAATGATACAAACCCAATTATTCCTTTTTTCTTTGATTCCAATTATTACAGATTTTTGTCAAACTGGGTAGATTTGAATTAAACATCTCAGTATGTGTGCATTCCATTTGAACATTCCATTTATGCTCAACAAATATTTTGTGGTTAAAAGATCTTGCAGCTCCTTTCTAATAAATGTTTGAAGTTTATATTTTGTTTTTGTAAAGAACTAATGGCACTAACAATGTCAATTTCTTCTTTCTAAATCCTTTTGATAATCTTGTGACAGGAATTAACACATCAATGAAATGTGAGATGTGTAATAACATATGACAGGTTTTCCACTTTGTTAAGCACTCAGCAATTTTATTATTACTTCTATGAGTAGCCAGATTTTCTAAATACACTATGTAAATGCCATATTTATCCAGCACTAATCTCAACTGCTAGTTTGAATGAAATCCATCATGTAACACATATTCTTTCAGTTTTACTAATCCTTAATGAAGTTAATCAAACTCTTCAAAAGTTTGCAAATTGGCTTTAGTTCATGCAGTGTTTTAGGGGATTTATGGTAGATATAGTATTCTCATGAGCATGTCATACATTTGTCTGAAAAGCACCTTTTATGGCCAGCTCTAAATGTATGTGCCACACACCACGGAAAATTTAACCGTGGTGACTTTTCTTGAAGTAAAAATACCAATTTTTTCTCCACTATTCATGAAGGTTCCATCTGCATCAAGTCTAATAACTTTTGAAAAAAGCTAATTTTTTGTCATGTTTAGAGAATCAAAGCTTTGTTTAATAGCTGATTTAATTCCTACTGCATCTGCTTTCTAGAATATTTTAAACAAAGAAATAAGAGTTTGATTCAAAACTGCTCTTCAGAATGTTGCAGGTCAAAATACACACACAGACAACCTGGTTTTCTTTTAAACTGCAGTTTGTTTATCTATCTCCCAACACATTGCAAAACTTTGCTCATTGTAGATTAAATCTTTTCCAAGTTTATCTGCTAGATACTGCCATGAAAATCAATAAACTTGCCACACTTTTAACAGTTAGTGTATATATCATTAATGTCAACATCATGATATATCTCTAACATAATTAAGTCTTTACACACAATGAAGGGCATCTCATGTTTTGCAACAAAATATTCAACATGAAAGTTTTTTTCAAATGTTCTTGCATTTCTGTAAAATGAGCAAATTTCTTAACAACAGTTGATTGTTTTGGATCAGGTATTAATTTTTCTGGTAAATGTTCTCTTGATCTAATCTCATCATTAGCATAGAACTGAACTGAAAAGCTTGAAGGTGGCACTTTGTATTGGAATGGTCTTTTGATTTGGATAATTTGAAATTCTCAGTGCCACTAATCTAGGCATTTGAATGGTCTTTTAAAATACAGATTTGTTTTTCATACCTTTGACATAGCTTGCAACTTATTCAGCCTTTCCGCATGTTTTTCTTTGTGAGTTTCATAACCTTACCAAAGGGCATCACTTCCTTTTGCAAGATCTTCATTAATCCATTTTTGAACTGTCACTGTCTTTAGTACACGTTTTTTCTTTGCAACAGAATCCTGTGCTGAAATTTTTTTAGTGTTTATATAAACTATCAAATTGTTAGCACATTTTAAATTTGTATTCCAAGTCAAGAAACTGGCAATGCAGGAAGATATTATGAACGACAGTGTAGAGACTTCAATAGGTTTTTCTCACAAGCTTCATTAAGACCAGCTAGCTCGAGTACATGTTCGTCAATCATTTGAGAACTTTATCAGTGTTGCTTGGAAACTATTCACTGCTAATTATACTGTACATGTTTGATTTTGTTTTCAAATTTATTTAGTCAAATTCACAAGCTGAATGTTTAGAAACAACATTGTAGCTTTAAATATTGGCCACAGACACCATGCTGGATGGAACGTCCAGGATAGACACAAGTTTCCCAGGCAAATGCTGCTTTTGTTCCAGACATTGACTGTGACTAGCCACTTATTTTTAGGCTTACATAAACTAGCAATTTTTTTAAATAATATATGAAGAGCATATGTTACACTATTGGTTATCAGTTGTATCTATCACTTTAAATAATTTTGCCCTTTTCTTCAAAGTTCACACAGGTGAATTCAATTAATTTACAACAAGACAAAATATTCTCCTCAACTCTGTTATTGCAATATAATAAATGTACTTAATTTACCACAGTCATATCCAGAACTTCAAATAATTTTATGTCTAAAGTTCACACAGGTTGGTTCAGTTACTTTAGAACTCAATTAACAAAATGAATTATTTTTCTCTATCTCTGCTGTTACAATACAAATGCTGCAAAGCATTCACTTTAGAAATCACCTTTTGGGGCTAAATTGACAGTCATGCAACCTACTTTCGTTATTTATATGATAAAGATCAGTGCAGGTTAACTTAAATAAGACCACATATGGTAATGTTGGACATAAAGCAAGGAACACCATAATAAACTAACTGCAATTTATCATTAGAACATATTGAGAAGCAGCAGTATGCATTTTCTGTTTTGTTACTCCAGGTAATTTCTAATGCAATTAATCATTTACATTTATTTTATGCTATTAGTGTATATAAATATAAATGGCAACATTGTTTGTTACACAAGCTACACAATGGCTATCTACACTGGCCATTAATAATGCAGTAATGAAAGACTACAGGAAATGGAGCCAGCCATTACTACCTGTTGCCAACCTACTGTTTTACCCATGACTGATAGTCATCCCTCACAGCTGAGAGGACGAACATGTCTGGTGGGATGGGAGTTCAAACTTACAACCTACATGTTGCAAGCTGAATATCTTACTCATCTGGCCATGGACAACATAATATGGTGGATAGTTAAGATTTTTAACACTGGCATAAAATTACTCAGTGGTTGTTTCTTATAATATGTGTTTCAATGTGCCATACACATACATGCACATGTACATTAATACATGAAGAATGTTCATCAAATTACTTTTGTTCAAATATACACGATGATAAAGGTATCCAATCCTGAGAAAATAAGTGTACAAATCACAAAGAGAAAATTCTTTTGAAATGATATAAAAGTTTATTTTGTTTTATTTTCAGTGTGAGTTGAAATAATCCTTTCCTTTTATAAAGCTGTTTTATATATACAAATAGTGAAATTAAACACTTGAAATCAATATTCTAAATAAGAACAAGAACTCTTTTAATCTGTTAAGAGGTTGATCAGTTTGATCTCATTACTTCTGCTTTTCAAATTGTGTTTGCAAATCAATCATTCATATTAACACCAGTGCAAAATCTGGTTTATCTATTTAACAAAATGTAAAGGCACTAAAACTTTGTGAATAAAGAAAATTAAAAATTACTTTTTTCATAAAAAGATTTCACTGAAAATACGTTAATTAATGCAAGACATGTTTTTCATAAATGGAAATATCTTACCACAAGAGCTTTTAAGCCTTTCTATTTCAGTTTCAGTTTCTCTTAGTTCTGTATGCAACTTCTTTACTCTGTAAGATATACAAGTTCCTTATATTTCTCAGTTTTGTTACTTCCTTGTCACTTTTAACCAAATCTCATTACTGTTTAAACACACTGTGTACATCATTCAAATAAAGCTGAATATATAAAATAATGATTTCTTTCCACACACAATTTTTACAACAATGCTGATTTATCCATTTAAACATTTGGTACACTGGCTTTGATTTTCTAATGACCAATGACCCCATCCAGCAATACTAAAGTTTTTCTTGCCTTATTAATTACAATAAAGACAACATCACTTAAATCATGTTAGTGCTCCATAATGTCTTAACTATCTTATTCGTGTTGTAATATGATAAAAATTTGAGAAATGTACATTAAATTGAAGCTATTCATCAGGCAAAGACATCATCACAAAATGGATACACTTTTGAATAAATGAATATGTAGTAAAATTGAAATTGTAGGTCAATAATATATAAATAAGTTTATAGATTTTATTACATTTTATAAGCTGGATTCTTTACAGTAGGTGTCTGTGTTTTGTTGATGATAGATTTGAACCTAAATGGACAGCACATAATTCACATGTTCTAAAATGACATATGCAAAACAAGTGAAATATATGTGCAAAAAATTCTTTACAATATTGGTTATTGCAGTTGTATTTTTTACATCAAAAGTCCATACAGTGTGGTTCAGTTACTATAGAACCCATTTGACAAATTAAATTATTCTTCTATACGTTGTTTATTACAATACAATCTGCAATTAGAACACTTTAAAAGTTGCCACAAAAAATTCTCCATGATTAAACAGTCTACATCTACTTTCCTCATTGATGCTTTCTTATTTTCACTCTCACTAACTTAACTTCTGTTAGCTCCAACAATTGTACCCAAAGCTTGATATAGCTATGTTCAATTACTTTAGAGCACCCTTTGACAAGACATGTTATTCTTCTTTATTTCTGTTATTACAATACAAGATGTGAAATAAATTTTAGAAATTGCCTGTTATGGCTGAACTGACAATTATGCAGTCTAACTTCACCTTTACTTTCACTAACTCATCTAGCTTACTTTTTTTTGCTTGCATTCTGTATCTGCATGTATTTATAACAAGTAGCAGGAAATAGCAAGAAATATTAAAAATAATGGGAAAAGCTTAGAAACTTTGAGCAAGATGATTTCAACAATAAAACAAAAGCCTAGTATGACAACTGAACCACATACACAATGAATAACTCCTAAAAAGCTATGTAATGAAAATTGTCATAACTATTGTTTTTAAAATAGACTCTTGTTATGCAAACTAAATAATAATTAGATATTAAATACCAAATAAAGTAAATTGATCAGTCTTGTATATCCAACAATAAGTACCTCTTCAAGAAAATCATCTGCACTATTTTTTGTATTACATACAAAGACTGTTCTTAGTTTATATGAGCCTTTTCCTATGATTTAAACCAACATTTCCAATACCCAGTTTGGTCTCTCTTTGCACATAGCATTTGATAAAATTTCACCTTTACTGAATCCCTTGCCTTTATCCTGATTTTGTGTTGCTTGAGATCCATTTTTCTTGATATATCTGTATACCATCACAGTAGATTTTTTACATCTCATCTCCACACAATGGTCTTAGCCCAAATAGGGCTTTATCTTCTATAACAAAGTTACTGTTTTCAGGTTCTGCTTCTATATCAGCAACACCTGTGTCATCATAGTTGCACCTGTTAGGTCTTCCTCCCTTTTAAAGCATCTCTTCAACAGCTTAGTGTGATAGATGTTGTTCTTCCTGACTATTTTCATCCCATAGACTATCCTGATGACTAGTTCCTGTACCTAAAAAGATCCTTTCACCTGCAGGGTTGGTTTGTTGTTGCCTGTGGGTAGTAGAAATAAAACCATATGTCCACTCTTGAAATGTTGGTCCTTGGCCTTCTAGTCAGAAGATTACTTTTAACTACCTTTTATGCATTTATCTTTTCCAATAGAATTGTTTTGATAGATATAGTACAGTACTTCTTTCAGGTTTTCTATTCTGTAGGTCTTCCTTTCTTTGGTTTTGTGCTTCACTTTCTTTCAGGCACTGTGACACAGTTTATGCAGTGAAGAGTCTTTCTTCTGTGGTTCTTTCAGTTCCCTTAGACCTACATTTGGGATGCTACTTTTCAAGACATGAAGAGGCTTGATGTCTTGCTTGCTCTTTTTCCTCTTGAGCTTTTGTAGTGACTTCAGATGCCTTACCAGTATTCTTTCTGTCTAGACTTCTACTGCCTGGTATGTTACCAATCACATGTGGCTTCAAGGTCTCCTACATAGTATGGAGTATCCACCTTATATTTTGCTATGGGAAACTTTCTTACTGTTCCATCAATTAGTACACACAGACATACCATTCTCATAACCTCATCATCAAATAGTAGACATGCTGTGATTTGTTGTCACCTCTTGATATTTATCATTGCTACAATCACTACTGGAACTATTTATCCATTTGCTCACTTGAGCTAACTATCAGTCATACACTGTTTATACTCTGTTTCTTCTGCTAATAACATCTATGGTGATAGTGTGACTTTTTTATTCAGTGATGTCGAGAAACCCACTTGTTGAGAATTTTATATGCAAAAATGGCTCTATTTAAAATATTTTCTCAACCCAAAACGAACCATTTTTGCATATAAAAAATGACTTTTTTATTGTTTATTGTCAGCTTTATTTTTGTAGGCAGTTCCAGCTGCTTTATATACATTGAAACTTCAGCTTTTATTTGTTGGTAAGACTTAAACGTTCTTGCAACATGCTCTATTTTATAACAAGTGTAGCATCTTTTAACTTCTTGTTGACATTTTTGCTGTATTTATAACATATAACTAAAGAATCTAGAAATACCTAGCCCTCTAGTAGCAACAATATTAAACATAACATTAAAACTTAACAGCTTTGAATGAGGTAAAGTCAACAATATTACAGAACCCTAGTATAACAATTAAACTACATACAATGAATGACTCGCACAAAGTTACATAACAAAACTTCTCATAACTCTCACTTTTAAAATAATTAAATATTAAAACACTTGTTATGAAAACTAATTAATCATTAAATATTAATTCCCTAAATAAACTAACTAATAACTGTTAAATTGAATAGTCTTGTATTTCTAACAGTTTTCAAATAAATATGGCCATATGTTATTTACTGAATAGTCTATATTTTAACATTTTTTTGTGTTTGTCAATTTAAGAATTACTCCCAGTATTTAAGAATACTGGTGAGTGTATTGTATTTGAATATACAAGGCACTTCTATATTTTTATAATACTACAATATTTATTTTGAATTTATCAACAGCTTGAATTAATCTCCTATTATTTAGTGGGCCTATCTGATATAGCCCTAGTGTCAATTTGGTTTGACCTGGATATACCACAAGTGTCCATCTAGCACTGACATGAATTTTTACTTAGTAAAACAGCTATATTGTTAAACAGAGGTTCTTGAATATCATTTATGTTTCCAAATAAAGCAAAAATTATAGAAACATGTGGAACTAAAGTAATGAAGACACTTATGCTGATGAATGCTGTCATTATGAAATTCTTTACAAGCTTATAAAAATGTTCAGTTTATTTAAATTGTTCACACTCATATTGTGACTTAATTTTGATTATTATCTAATGTAAACAGCAGGTGTTTGTTTTGTTTCATAAAAAGTAATGCAAATAGATGTAAGCTTGCAGAAAATAAATAACACTCATATAATAACACACTTTAATTATGTCAAATCTGGAGCCTTATGTTCTGAAAGTAAAAAATGCTGTAAACTATAAAATCACCAAAAAGATATCATAATATAAATTTATACCCATATATACTCACAGCATAATATTAAAGCACCGATTACCATACATATGTCAGTAGTGTGTTTTTGTTATATGGCAGCTATACCTTGCCTTTTCTTGGTTGAGTTGACCAGTGAGTTCTTTACAGTAGCTTGACAAACGTTCCACTTCTTGTTCATTTTCACTTGTCATCTTTTGTAGCTCCTTTTGCACAGACTCAACTACAGAGTTGGTTTTATCAATAATACATTCTTTTTGCTTCAGCAAAATGTTAGTTGTGTTTTTTTCATCCTGGTAAGTGTACATTAATATTATAAAAAGTCAGTTAACATGGTGTAAAAACTATGAATATTAATTATCTAAATATACTTTAAGTATTGATTTTTTGTTTTAAAGATTTTTTTCTTACTGTCATAAATCTTGTAAGTGTCATATACCATTTATTCTTTTGACAAAATGTTTTCTATATGTGCAAGTACATTTAAATGGTGTCTGGCAATGATACCAGGGGGTGGGGTTGCCAGTAGTCACCATAACAATAATTCAGTGCTGCCACTTCTATTTTTAATTACTACATCAATCTTGAAAATAGCATCGAATTTGCAGCACATAACTTCAAAAACTGTTCTAACCTCTATTAAAATTATTCAGTTTAACAATGGTTGTTGGGCTACAGTGGTAGACCTGCATCATAAAAGCATCTCTCAGTTAATAATTACCAGTTTTGAAGCCAGTGATATGTAAAGCCTTAAACTGACAGTGGGTTTGGCTGGGGTGAGAAACATAGCTATTGTGTATGTCACTGAGCTCTGGGGTGTTATTTATTTCTAAAAGAATAACAATTCCAGAATGAAATCAACAGTGTTTATGTGAAGTAATAAAATTATGTTTCACAAATTACTAGAAGCTGAATATTGCAAATACTTTTGAATTTACAAACCAATTAATAAGTGTGATACGTATGACTGGTTGGAACACAACAGCTAAAATTCAGTAAAAATGTGAATGAAAAGCCTTTGGTTATTATTAATTTTAAGCCAAGTCATTTGTGGAACTTAATAATATATCCAGACTCAGCTAACATACCACATAAAATTTCAGGTTTTAGTTACTTTTCACACATGAACTTTATCATGACTATTTGAAAATGTAATTGATCTTTATTTAATTTTACATACAAAAGGAGAACATAAACACTTACCTCCAAGTTCTTCACTTGACCTTTTAGGGTTTCTATGTTTTCTTCTAAGTTACTTATTTTAATTTCTCTAGTTTCCAATATTTTGTTGTATTCATCTGAAAACAAATATTTGTAACAATGGAATATAAGCAAGCACTTTTCTCTTTGATTAAAAACAAACAAAATTTAAAAATTCAGCCTGATACGTAATTGCAATTCATTTGAAATGTAAATGGTAAATTGCATGATAAGGTGTTACCTAAAATTTAACACTTTTGGCAAAATTACAATATAGGTCTTTCAGAAATGAAATTTTTCTATTCTGAAATTATAGAAATTTGCATTGTATGAAATATGAGTGTTTAAAAAGAGAAATACCTGTAATTTTGAATCATATCTTAAAATAAGGGGTTAAAGCATGATTCCAGCAGAGAACAAACAGGCTAGTTAATAGATAGCTACCAGAAGTAGTGAAAAAAATAAACAATTTTTTGGAAGAAGTAACCAAGAAAAACAGTACATGCTTCATTAGATTTGTATTTTGGACTTACAAGCTTCTTGAAAGCCTATAGTTAAATGGACTATCATCTCTTATGCTATAAGATTTTTGACTAGCACTTTGCACAAGACAAATGAATTTATTACATCATACTGGACAAAGCATATGTGTATTTAGTGTCTTTGGAAGTCTAACAATTTATGCATTCTGTGAGTGATATAACATTTATAAAAATGGTGGAGAATATGTTGGGAAAATTTTTGCAATGAATTTTATGGTTTGCAGTTGCAAGGCTCAGTTATATAAATGGTATATTAAACATTCAAAGAGTGAAGGAAAAAACCCAAGGCGATCTCTACATTCTTTAAGGATAAAGTACTAACACAACAATAACAAGTGTGTATATTTTTGTCAGTAAGTGAGATACTATCAAGACAAAGCATCAGCCACACATTCAAGTTAGTATCCAGTCATAAGATGTGCATAGATTAAAGAATTCATACCAAAACCATCTGCTGAAATCCCAAAATTAGTACTTTTGGTTTATTCAAATGGATTTTCAGAAAACATTTTCTCATACAGTGGGATTCTGTATATGAAAAGTAAGCTTTTCTATACATTACATAAAAGCTTCCTGTAATGAAAATTGTTCTGAAGAGCAATATCATATAACTAGTATCACACAAAGAATGTCACTGATTACACAGGCCTACAAATTTAAACTTCATAAAATTATTTTTGGTTTTAAGAACAGGTTTTTCAAAGTTCAGCTATGCACATTTTGAAAACAATATATATATTTTTTTCTATCATGTAAGGACTTTTTACAAATCTGGAAGAAAAAAAAACTCTTACTTAGGTCAAATTATTATTTCATATACCACAATGAACACTTTTTATTATGTTTTTGTTGTCAAAAATAAAAATAAAATGAATGCTACAAAAAATATCTTCTTTAAGTTTCACTTCTGAAAGAGCTGTAAATTGTTCATGTAGATATTTAAAATGGCCAGTTTTATTTAAAGTGGAGGTAATAGGATTATTTTTGTGTCAACCAAACTTTCACATTTAATGTTTTACGATCTTGAGATCAGGCTGACTCTAAATGGCCATTGCTTCTTTATACAATGCTGACTTTGTGCTCTACTGTCCCATTCACTCTAAAAACATGGAAATTTTGTTGAACCAGACTGTTGATTCAACAACATACACAGAACTTTTAAGTCTGCAGAAAGTAGCCAACCATGTTATTTGTATTTGAACTTATTATGAGGTTAAGAGGGGTTTTGTATGTTCAATTGAAGTGAACTGAATAAGCAATAGGAATAGATGCATATAACATTTCCACTGCAAAGGAAAACACCCTTCATACTTGTTTTGGAGAAATCAATGAAAAATTACCATTCATTTCACTCTTAGGCTGCAGCTCCTCACATAAATATTAATTTAGCAATATTGTTGAAATAAACCAGTGAACCATCTTCTCATAATTTCTGTATCAAAAAAATGATGTCTTTGGAGAAGGTCAGTTCTTAGCCTGAAGTCTGGTGAACCACACCATTTTACACAGGGTGAACATAATAATTTAGTGAGATATTTGGGCCTTTTAAACAATTCTTCAGAGATTTTTAGGTCTCTCTTATCATTTCTATTTACATCAGATTCAGTAACTGTGTCAAGATTTTCCAGTGGAGTGGGTACAAATATATAATGAGCAACACATCTCATAGCAGAATGAAGATTTTAATAAAAAATTTCCTTTTTATATTGAGTGTTGTAGCATTGTATGTTATCTCAGCAAAAACATCAGTCAACTTCATTGGTTCTGGGCTCACACCAGACTACTGGAATTTTTCTTGTCTTTATTCCATTGTCTCAATTTTCAATACAAATGGTACACACTTTGTGCAGCGTCCATTTTATTTCAAAATACATGTAATATGCTTTTTTTATGATTTCTGTAATGTTTTATCTTTGTTTATTTGCAACAAATTTATCACAGTTACAAGAGAATATGTTTGGATCATTTATACAACTTCTTATTGCCATAGCCCTGAACAAATAATACTGAAAGAAAAATTGCCAAAGTGCATTCACAAACAAATACTATCCAAAAATGACATATCATGTGACATGTTAACCATTTATATATACTACCGGTGAGTTTCTCATGTTCTAGAATAATTGATAAATCTCTCATGTTGCAAATTGTTCTGAGAAATCTATAACCAGTGGTCATCAACATTTTAAGCATAAAAAAATGTGATCTGAATATGTTTCATAAAAAATCTGTACAGGATAGAGAACAGTGAATCTCATTTTGAAATTCTACTTGGAGAAATTACTGTAGAGCATGTAAAAATTTCAAGATAATGTAACCATTGTAGGCCTGCATTATTGAAGGACTGAAGGCCTTGTTCTATCTATGCACTTTTGTCATAGATCGTAAACACCTCCCTGAATAAACATTTAACTACCTTTTTCATGAACAGTTTTCTGCAGTTCTTCTGACAAACATTTGAGTTGTTCCTGGACATCACTGATGATGCAATTTTTGGCTTTCAGGCAGTCCTCACGTGAGTTTAGCTGAACAAAATAACAATACAGTAATCATAATAATACTATGAACTTAGATTAGTGCATATGAACTATTATATTTTATCCACAATGAAGAAATTAAAACTTAGAAACTGGATATAAAAGATCTAAGAAAAGGGATGCTATTTATAATTTTCACATAGTCATGTAACAAGGAATTGCAGGCAATTAATTCACTTCAAGCATTTGATATCAAAGTTTAATTATTTTATGATCTTGTGTGAAAATTGAAGCTGATAAACATTAAATTCTTTTACATATTTATTGATATCTAACTGGTTTAGCTATAATATCTTGTTTAGAATTAAGCACAAAGCTACTCAATGGGCTATTTGTGCTCTGCCCACCATGGGTATCGAAACCCGATTTTTAGTGTGTAAGTCTGCAGACATACCACTGTGCCACTGGGGGGCAAGTGTAGCTATAATATCTTGTATATGTGTATTATAACTGAATGAGTAAAAATTTATTATTTTTATGTTTTTCTGGGAAATGAAGTCAGTTGGATGTGGGGTAAAAATAAACAATATTCATATTTTCAGTTTAAATAGAATACTGTTGTCACCAAAAGCTACAGTCATGTGAAAAAGTTAGGATACACTATGAAAGCCTGTGTATTTGTGTAATATTTTTAAATATATAGATGTTTAATCTCAATTTTAACAATACTGAGAGATTATAGGAACAAAACTAAACAATTAAAACTGAAGAAAAGACTTTTCAAAATCTTCTGTAAATGTAATTTTACAAAAATGCATATTCTAACTAAGGAAAAAGTTAGGACACCCTACACCTTAATACCTAGTGTTACCCCCTTTGGCTGAAATAACTGCAGTGAGACACTTCTTTTAGCCATCTACCAGTCTCTGACATTGGTCTGAAGAAAGTTTGCCCCACTCCTGAATGCAGAATTCTTTCAGCTGTAAGATGTTTGAGGGGTTTCTTACATGTACAGCCATTTTCAAGTCACCCCACAGCATCTCATTGAGATTAAGATCTTGAATTTAACTTGACTATTCCAGTACTCTCCATTTCTTAGTTTTCAGTCAGTCCTTGGTGGATTTACTGGTATATTTTGCGTCATTGTTGTGTTGCAGGGTCCAGTTCTGCTTCAGCTTTAATTTTCTTACAGATGGACTCACATGATCCTCAAGCACCCTCTGATACACAGTAGAATTCATGGTGGATTCTATGATTGTGAGCTGTCCAGGTCATGTTGGAGTAAAGCAGCTCCAAACCATGACACTTCCACCTCCATGCTTCATAGTTGGAATGAGGTTCATTTCATGGAATGCTGAATTTAGTTCATGCCAAACATGTCCTCTGATCTGGTGTCCAAATAATTTAATTTTGGACTCATCTGTCCAAAGAGCATTATTCCAGAAGTTCTGGTCTTTGTCTACATTCTCTCTGGCAAACTTCAGTTTGGCCTTTTCTCTTAGAGAGCAAAGGTTTCTTCCTTGCACACTTCCCATGCAAGTTAAACTTGTGCAGTATCTTACTGATTGTAGAGGCATGCACTTTCACATCAACAGTAACCACAGCCTGCTGTAGGTTCTGTGATGACATGTTAGGGTGTTTGGAGACCTCTTTTAGCATCTTGCGGTCTGCTCTCGGGGTGAACTTGCTTGGATGACCAGACCTGGGCATGTTGGCAGTTGTTTTGAAAGCCCTCCACTTGTTGATTATTTTCTGGACAGTGGAATGGCTGATTTCTAAATCTTTTGGGATATTTTAAATCCCCTACCAGACTTATAAGCTGCTACAATTTTCTTTCTGAAGGCCTCAGACAGTTGTTTTGCTCTCATCATTGTGCTCACTCTCACTTCAACAGTCAGGAGCACACCAAATTAAATGTCTGAAATTTAAATAGGGCAAGCCTCATTAAAAATGCTGAGTAACAATCTTCTAATCATGTGCACCTGGTGTGATAAACCTGTGTGTGAGTTGAGCCATTTTAAGTGGGAATAAATGTGGGGGTGTCCTAACTTTTCCTCAGTTAGAATATGCATTTTTGTAGAATTACATTTACAGAAGATCTAGAAAAGTCTTTACTTCAGTTTTAATTGTTCAGTTATATTCCCATAATCTATCAGTATTATTATAATTGAGATTAAATATCTATATATCCAAAAATGTTACACAAATACTCAGGCTTTCATATGGTATCCTAACTTTTTCACATGACTGTTTACTTCAAATTAAAGATTTATCCAAGGTTTAATTACACAGCCTTCTGGATCAAAATAATCAATTTTATAATCAATTCAGTGTCCTGATAGGTACCAGAACAACTTATATCAAATGAAACATTTTTATTTTCAGAATTTACATTTATTTTGACAATTACACAGGTTTGCAAATTCAAACTTCACAAAAGTTGTTTTGGTTTTAATAACAGATTTTCCTCAGTTCAGCTACACAGATTTTGAAAATAATATCCATTTTTTTCTATTACCATAAGTTTTTTTTATAAATTGGAAAATAAAAAAAACTCTTAATTAAATAAAATAATTTTTTCATTTACCACAAGGAACATTTTTATTATTATGTTTGGGTTCTAGTATGATCGATAAGACTCGCATGTCATGATTTATCTTGAGAAATCTATAACCATTTTAAGCATAACAAAATGTGAACTAATTTCAATGAAAATAATTTGCGTGTATAATATTACATATGAAATGTTGTGACAAATCTGTACATGATTGGTAATCTTTTGTTCTGAAGAAGCAAAATATGCAAAGATGAGAATATATT
Organism: Carcinoscorpius rotundicauda; assembly: GCA_011833715.1. Lineage (NCBI taxonomy): Eukaryota > Metazoa > Arthropoda > Merostomata > Xiphosura > Limulidae > Carcinoscorpius > Carcinoscorpius rotundicauda. The sequence continues at coordinate 60,826,737 of CM022395.1, forward strand.
CTATCTCTTACATTTACTTTATTTTATGCTGAAGAATGTTTAATAATAGTTTCCGTTTCTGAAAAATAATGACATCAACTAAAGTATACTTTGTAAATGATGAAGAAAAGTAAAAAAAAAAGATCTCAATGTATGATGTAAATTATTATTTAAAATATTCATGCTTCTTCAAGAAACATAAATAAAAACAAACCTCTTTTTTATGAGCAACATTAATTTCTGCCAATTCATTCTGTAGTTGAAGTTTTTCAGTTTTATCTCTGAAAACTGAAGAATATTATGCTATTTAACAAATATTCAGTTTAAAGTTTCAAAAATTTTCCTATGTAAAAATCCTGATAACACCATACAAATAAATATTTAGTCACATCTACATTTGTTAAAACATATATTTTCTTACAACCTAGCTGAACAATTAACAAAGAAAGTTAACATATTCTTAGGATATATTAGAAATAAACTGATAATCAACTTTTCTGTACAAAACAAAGTTTATTTATTGAAATGACCATATGAAATAACATTAACTTGTGAAATCTGTTTCTATATAACATACTCTAAACTATTTACACATGGCTGCTAGTTACTACAGTTTTTTTTTATAGAAAATGAAGAAGTAACTTTTTTACAAATTCAAACACTCTTCAACTCACTTTTTTCTTCAAAGTATTGCACTTTTTCTTCATGTTGAATTTGGAGATGTTCAAAATTTTCTTTCATATCCTGTTTAACTCATAAATATACAAACATAAATTAGAAATTCAAAAATATGTGAAACTGGAGAATTTCTGTACTCGCCAACACATAGTTTGGCTTATGAACGTTAAAATGGAATAAATGCTTGTACTGTGGAAATTTTTGAAATATATTTCCATTACCTGTGTGGTAATGATCCCTAATATATTGTTAAGAAGAAAGTTAAGCTTTTCTATATGGTAATTCATCTCAAAAGTTTAAATATCTAGGCTTCATCATCCATCTATTTGAATTTTCTTGAGGACAACATTTAGATATCTTGGAAGAAACAAGCTCTAACAAATGCACGAAATCTATTGAAAGTTAATTTATTTACACTGAAAAATGTATTTCTGATAGATACTTATCTTTATTCACATCAAGCTATCTCAGTGTTCATTTGCTCTCTAAATACTGCTTAAAATGTTTTTGTGATCAGTGTAACAGTCTGTATATCCCATAAATTTCATGCCATTTCTGAATATGTACATATCACATGTCTGCTCTCCATGAATAGCAGCTAGAATGTCACATTGCAAAAGTGGAGGGGCCAACATTGGAACACAAATATCAAACCAAGCAGAAATTGTTTCCTCAGAATGTATGGATGTGCTCATAGATGAAAAAGAAGCACATCTTCTTGAACAGATATGCACTCAACCTAAACCAGACAGATAAGGTTCCATAAGTCATCCTTGGCATTAGGTGGTTGAGGAAGTAAAAAAAATTGTATTAACAGCATTTGGGCAAGGGCATCTGGACTATGTTATAAATATACAACAACCCTATACTTCAAGCAACCATTATTATAAAGAGAAAGTGGGCTTTTGGTCATAATTTGACAAACTCCCAAAATCATCGTAGAAGCAAAAAGTACAACAAACCAAACCTAGTACTATGGGGTCATCACATTGACTCAACTCAACTGTAACCTTATTACAAGCAAAATAATAACTCACTCAGTTGTAAATGTAGAGCAGAGACACACTGCATTGGAATTACGAGGAGGACATTGATCAATCATTCAACCCTAAGAACAGAATGCAGATGTCATGTTGTAACCATAAAAGCTGGGAAGGAGCTTTCTGCAACTGGAATTATTAAGAAAAAAGTGCAGTGAAGGTCTTCCACTTAAGAAAAAGCATCCAGGAGAAATAGAAGGAAGGAAAATAGCTTTGCTCGCTTTTCATTAAATGGATACTCATAAGTATGAATTATAAAATTAATTTCTAAACTCATTCATGAGAAAGCTTTCACGATCCGAAACCAACCACAGAAATTGGGAAGTGTCAAGAACTCCCAGGATCATTTGCAGAAAATGTGGTGGTTAGTCAGAAGAAAAGTCAAACTAGCTGCAGTGCAATGGATGTCTGCAATTCCATATTTTGAAAAGTGGACCTGCCCCAATTCATTTAATTGGTCAGCAGGAATGGGCAGAAATCCTCTTTTGGTTTACTGATGAAGTCAATGAGTGGTGGTTCATCACAGACTAAAACCGACTGACATTTAGCACACATAAATACAATACTGGGTAAGTGATCAGTGATCACATGGAAACACACAATCTTAACAGTGAGTGTTATATAGTAGCTCTAAAGTAGTGCAAGATTGAGACAAGGAATACCTGACCAGGCAAAGCCTGCCACAGAGTGGAATCCCATTATCAGCAGTTAAAGCTAGGATTTGTGAAATAAAAACATGAATGAAATGAAATAATAAGACTAACTACAGTCAAAGACAAACTAACATATGCAGAAATGCCATGAGAAGGAGCTAATATTTACTAGAGAAAGATACAGCGAGATAATGCAGGTGGATAAGTGACAAAGGTATTTGGAGCAGTCCAATTTCTGGCCTAAGTTAGCTCTTCCTATGGAAACTGATGTTGTGCAGCCAAGGACATAATGACATGACAAACCTGACAAGAAGAAACAGTGTAAAGATGGCAACCTTCCATAGATAAGTCCATACATGTGAGCCTAATGAGTTTACAAATACAACCAGTAAGCATAACGAATGACTGAACATGGAAAACAGAAGGACTCCAGGAAATAGAAGACTGGAAACATGGATTCTCAAAGGAGGCAGTACATGCCACATAGTAACTTAAGTTGAGAACAAGGCAAAGATGCTGATCAAGACTGGAAAGAAAAACAGGTGGGAAATGGTAGATAAGGAATAGGTGGGAATAACAAATCTCTTAAACTGGTAGTGTAAGTCTTAATGAAGAAGAACCATTGGAATTAAAGGATGATATACAAGGGTAAAGGGTGTGAGTAATGTCAAGAGAATAAATGTCTAAATGGTGATGATTGAGACAAGAAGGAAGAAAAGGGTTTAAAGGAAGAGAAGGCAGATGGAGCATGAAGATAAAGGCAGGAATGGAGGACAAAAAAGAGCATAAAGGACTACACTGAGATCCTAATAGGCAACTCAAAATCAAGGAAAACACAGGGGAAGACAAAACCAGATGAAACCTGAAGAAATGGAAGGAGGTTGACAAGGCTGCTCAACAGCTTGACATGGATCAAGTTGATAAGGTTTTGCCAAACAACTGGGTGAATAATAAAGAAAAATAAGGAATGGAAGGCTGAAAAGGGCAGAAACCATAGTATACTATCATCCATGATAAATGAAAGAAAGTCTAATGTATTGGAAAAGGAAAAATGTAAGAAGTGGAGTCAGTTCCTGAGCTGAAACAATGGACCTGACACAGTGAGTGATGACATCTATGGAATAAGAAACCATTTGTTTAGGAGAAACTTGTTGGGAGAAAATGAAAAATCCACCACCAGATTCATGGAGTTAGGAAATAGTCAAATTAACATCCCAATGTAGTGACTGTGGGTGCAGAACGGAGATTTAGTATCTGAAAGCACAGAGACCTGGAATCAGTGTCCCTGGCTCAGTAATATAAGTGACTACTGTTAAAATGTACCATAACTACCATTTCTATAGCAGAGGAAGGATATTGAACACAACTGTACAAGCTACCAAAGGTGATATGGAGAAAAACTTTTTGATAAATCATAGAATGGCAATCTTCCTGGTGGTGAGGTAAGAAATCTAACCTTATAAAGACGAGTACATGAATAAATGTAATTCTGAATAAGGTGGATTAAGCAGCATCCCTGCTTTGGTCTGGCTTCTGTGTAGCCACCAAGCCAAAGATATAAAAAGTTCTACTGATCAAGGAGTATCTGACAAAGAAAAGGCACATGAGCCCAACAAATGGGAACAAGAGCTTCCAAGGAAGTCCACATCCCCAAAAAGAAAGAACATCTTGATTCATAAGTAAAGGTGAGGGGCATATAAAGTGTTCACTCCAAACCCAAAGACAAAAAGAAAAAAACTGTATCTGACATATTTGGAAGACGAAAACCCTCCAAATGAATGGGATATCAATAGGGATTAATAACAGACTTCCCTTTTGTTAACTGGAATCCTACCCATTCTGCATCTTGTGGGAGAAAGAGAATATCGTCTCTGGACTGTGCAAGCAAAAGCCAGTCATCCATAGAAGAAAGAGTGCAAAGACTCACAGAGTGAATATGTTTAGCAAAAGTTTATATTCATCAATAAAACACTTAAAGAACTGAGCTTAGTCTGAAAGGTAGGGCCCCAAATTGGAAAACTCAACTTAGAGCAATAAATTACTATCAATAAAGTGGGCACTGTGGAAAAGAACTCTGAACTGCAGATTACTAGAAGTAAGGTTTGTAGGATCATAAAAAACAAATACTCAAATAGAACAACACATCTGATGTTACTAGTACTAATGATATGTAAGGTACAAACTATCAAAATACATGGCAACTGGTGGAAGATGCTGGAGTTTGAAGTGTTTACTCATTGATTGTGTTCTTCTTCAGAAACATAGTTAGGCTGAGAAGAAAAAGAAATTATCAGTTGAATATATAAAATAAGCTACCTGTAAATTAAAACCTGTTCCTTTTTTGCAGATAAAGTCAAACATAATTAATGGGAAGTTGCACCAGTAGCAACTTTAAATGGAAAATTCAATAGTTGATACATTGATCACAAATTCATACTACAATCTCATTCAATTTAGTAACAAGAAGTAAATGGCAAAAAACCAAACAAAAATGTTGAAGAAAGTGAATGCAAATTTAGTAAAATGAAGCTGTTGAAAAAATTAAATGACAAAAAATAAACTGCAGCTGCATGGAAAAAATTATGTGTGTAAGCAATGCTGTGGTAAATGAGAAAGTGAGGAATGAGCCAGAATAGCACAGGGCGCTAACTGTACTACTATACATAGCATAATACTATTGTTGGAGAGTAGTGAAATGATATGTAAATGTTCAGAAATGGTACAAAAATGATAAAGTATACAGATAAGTAAGAGATAATGTATTTATTCTCACGAATTAAAAGCAAGTAGCTACATAGACACTGTCCTGAAAGGAGTAAAGTTAAGTGCTTAATATTCTGACTCTTATGTAATATTTAAATTGGTATTCACCTGAAATAGTTACCATCTACCAGGAAGGAAAAAGAGGTCATTTGCACTTGACCCATACCAAATCTATAGAACCAACACAATGATCAAGAGAAGGATAGCTGATTATGAATATTTGTTTTAGCAATGCTTAAAGGCATATCAACATCAAGATAACTTTGTGTGAGATGAATGTGAGACCATATCATAAAAATTCAAAAATTACCAAAAAATATCTCAAGTTAACCTTTACTGTGTTTGAGATAATATTACAAAAATTTATATTTTAATTTCAGTAAGTCTGAACTCTGTAGAACAACTTGAAATATTGAAGCAATTGATGCGAAAGAAAATATTATAAGAAAAATAAAAAATATTCTGGTCTAAATTTACGTAATAAATTTTGGTAAATGACAACAGTACAGTACGTTATGTTTTTACATGAATAAGGCAAACAATATCAATACTAACCTGAATTATTTTCAAATGTTTAGAATTTAGTTCATCAAACAAAGACTTAATATCTTCACCTATATAAAATAAAAATTTACTACTAGGTTTTGCACACATACACAAATTCAAATAATGAAAATATACTTGCTTAATTAACCCTCTTTGTGCTTAGTGACACATATGACTACAATAAAAATATATGATATAAAATAATACATTATACTACAAGACACAGCATTTACAATAAAATCTTAAAATTTAATTTCAGCAAGTGAGTGTAATTTATCATTACAGTTTGGAATTGACTAAACACAATTGGAAATGTATCTATTCTTTACAAACTAAAGTACTTAACATTCTATAGATGATGTAAAACATGACTAGTTAATTACTACATAGTTAAATTTGAATTTTTTAAAGAATAAAGAACATAAGCCAATTTAAAAAATCATCATACACAAGTAATAGTATTACTTGATTAATAAAACCAATTATAAGCATTTCTTTTTAAATTTCAATAGTTCAAAAATCTGTTAGATTTCCATGTTTCTAAAATAAGTTAGCATAAAACATTAATTCTGGTTAACAAAAACTTCAAAGACATTTTGCAAAATATACGACTCAATTTCTTTTCTAAAGAGTTGAGTGAATATAAATATTTACATGTAAGTTTCAACCAAAATGTATTATAAGCAGCATAAAATTTAAATACTTAAAAACAATAAGCAAGGTTTCATTTTCAAACCAACTCACAATGAGACAGTCTTCCTTGAACAACTTCAATGTGTTTCTTCAAGGCAATACATAATTCTTGGGTTTCATTTAATCTGAAAACATTTGTTATAGATATTAGTTGAAAAGGAACAATTTTTTTAAAGTTTGAAAATTTAATATTGGGAATGAATTTAGTTTTTGTTGAAGACAAATCAAAGGTAGAAGCTTATTATTTTAGTATATTATTAGTGCATGTTGTTTTTATAAAGTGTAGCAATATATGGTTTTATTTAGAAAACACAAGTTTGTGCTGCTTTACCGGAAGAATTGTTCAAGCCTTTAATTATCTAGTATTACAAGCACTATGCACCTCACTCTTCTATGGTATATATTTTATGTCTGTGTATTTACAAAAAAAATTAAAGTTATAGGTTTGGAACTGGATAAATTTGGTTGAGTTATATTATATGCTAAACACAGCTGGAGATGTTACTTTCTGCAGACTCTTCAGTCAAAGAACTCAAGTTTTATAAGCTTCAAAAAATTTAAAAGAACAAAAAGGAGCTTATTAGCCCATCAAGGATGTCCCTTCAAGCACCCAACTATAACCACTCCTTACTACTCAAGTATTCATCCATTTTTTTCTTGAATTATGTTAAATCTTCTGCTTCCACCATAATTGAAGACAGCTTATTCCAAACACTAACCATTCTATTTGTAAAGTAATACTTTCTAAACTACAGATGACTCCTACACTGCAAAAATTTAAATTCATGCCCATTCTATTACTTTCTTTGTTAAATACAAAATGTTTGATGGATCTATAATATCAATACCTTCCAGAGGAAACAAATTTTGAGATTTTAGTCTCTCCTTATAGGACAATCTCAGGTATCATCTTAACAGCTCTCTTCTGAACCTTCTCCAACATTTCAATGTCCTTCTTGAGGAAGAAAACCCAAAAACTGTACACAGTATACTAAATTAGGCCTTACAAGTGATATATACAATGCAACAATAATATACCTTGCCTTGTGTTCGTAATTTCTGTAGGTGCTACCCCAAATCCTATTAGTTGCATTGCTAGCTCTAATATACTGTTTAGATGTCCTAAGCGAGTTTTCAGTCACAACATCATCTTTTTCATCAACCGCAATATCCTGTATGGAAGACCACCTAATGACCGAGATATTCAACTATTAAAGTGCCCATTTATTGATTCATCAGCTACAGAAAGAATGTGTACTTTTGGATATTGCTTTCACATATTCAGATAGTATTTGGTTCAACAGTAGAGAAAGAAAATGTAAAGTTCAATTGCTGTAGATGTTCTGTTATTGTTTTAATATTTCTTTGCCTACTGACTCTGCACTATTCTATTTCCTTTTAAAAAAGTCATTAATACAGTTTACATCATTTTATAAATCCTCTTCCATAGTGTAATGGTTCTTCTGCTGAATGATTGGTTTGTCATGTTCAGTATACCTCAAGTGAAAAAGGAATGTTTCATTTTAGTTTTCTATCTAGTTAAACACCATGTTTTCTCTCATTTCATTAGTCGCAATGAATTACTAGATGCTTTCTTCTATATACCAGTTCCTTGAATTTTTAATATTTGTAAAATATGAATATCTATATGCTGGGTTTATTCTTGAGAATACCATAAGAATATTACGAATAGAAACAGGAATAATGTTTCAAACTAATGGTATATTAAGTGTAACTTGAATAGATCCCTTTTTACATCATAAAATTGCACAGGAGTGGATTGGTCCACTAGGCAAATGCCTGATTGGCCAGTGTATTTTACACATTCTTAGAAACTGATTTTAAATTTCAATTGTTTAGCCAGTATGCAGCATGTGACATTGTCTGGGCTGGTCCTTTAATTATAATTCTCCCCTCATATTACATGAAATAAGTTGAACATTTTATGATTCACTTTAAATTCTAAGGAAGGGGAAAAAGGGTTATTTTTACATTAAAAAATTAAATTTCTCATTGAAAGAAGTATTTGGAAACACTTACTCTTACCTTTGACAAATATCATGATGTTCATTCATTTCTTCTGTTAATTTTGTACTTAATTTTTCATTTTGAAGTTGTAATTCTAGAAGTGATTTTTTTTGAGTTTCAATTGTCTGCAAAGCACCGTGCAGCTTCTTTTCCTACATAAAATATTTTAATAATTGAGTGGTATAAAAAATATCAAACAAAATTAAATTTTAAAATGTTAAGTTAAATAATCATATAGCCTAATCATTAAAATGAATAATATGCAGACTGTATGAATATGACCTGTATCTTATGACATATTTACGTTTTGTAAAATATAATGAACAATGAAATAGCCCTAGAATACCTGTAAACAGATGGTAAATTGACCTTAAATTTACATAAAAGAAATTTAACAAATATGCTATATCACAAATAATATTTTACAGCTTAGTTATAAAACTATAATTGGGCTTACAGCAGAGCATAGTGTGGTTTCAAATATCATGACATACCTTTTGATCTCTGTCTACTTCTGTTGTTACCTTCCATTTAAGTAAACAGTTAACATCATTGTGTATTTTTAAATCAATCTTGGAAAGGGTTTCACTGTTGTTCTTCAGTGCTTCAGATCCTAACATTCGAAGCATTGAATGGTAAAGATTATCAAATGTTTATTCTGAAACAATTCAATAGCTGCAGATCCATTTTAATGTCAAACTCTCTGTTTTTTTTGTTGAAGTATCAGCTAACTAAACTTTTCTTTCTTATTTGTATTGTACTATTTTCAGGTAAAATCAATTTCCTACAGTATCAGATAAGTAAACACAAAAAAATCAGATTTTAATATAAAATTAAGAAAGTGCTCTGTAAGTGATAAGTTGATTGAATTTGAAGTTATGTTGGAAATAAGCAGATTAGACACATTCAAATGACAGTAAAAATGACCCTTTATTTACATACAACATAAAAAACAGTGTACATACACAAGTGAAATTGTCTCTACTGGATCAGTGAATATCTTACCAGCTTTCTGTCTCTTAAAATGAATCTTTGGTGAACTAGTCAAGATGAAAGCCAAGTAAAACTGAACAAAGAAAGTGTACCTGAATTTTGACCATCACCTAACTTTCTTCATCTAGTAGATAATGTTACCTTATTGTTCCCTAACAACATTGGTCAGCAAAGGATATTCCTATTCTAACTGGTTAAACTCAGGCTCAAGATACTGTACTGAAATATCCTTGTAGGCAGACAATGTAATCTAACAAAAGAACAAAGGGCATAAGTAACTAGAACATGATAGTGTTAGATACCCCAAACAATGTTTTAATATTATGACAGTGCAGAAAGTAAATAATCAACAGTTTAGAACAATTCTATGTTACTATAAATGGTAGGGGAATATGCAATATGCAATGACTACATACCATAGTATAATTAGAATGAGACGTAAGGTAAAAGCTTATCTGCTTTATTATGTAATTAAACATATAAAAACAAGACTGTATTTAGATTGAATTTCTGTTTCAGCAGTTATAAAAATTTTGTAGCAAGATGCTTCACATAATTCATTTCTCTAAAATATAACTAATAATTATAGTACTTGCACAGATATGGTAAACTCTTCAATTAGTTATACAGCAGTTGTAAATTATTACATCATCTACATGTCTATCCAAGCACCCCTACTTTGCAGCTACCAGCAACACTACTAATATAAATTCATTTGGACATTCAGAGGTGTCTTAACTAATATCTTGTAAATTGTAAACACTGTGTCAGTTTTTTTTTTGATTTGGAACAAAGTATTTTATCTTGTGCATCTACATTGACTGACTATGTAAGAAATTTATTCAAGACCATAAAGTTTTTATAATTGTAACTAATATATTATTGTTACTTATCTCTAACACTATGAACCTGAAAGCCTCACATAAACAATTTCACACATGTAGTACAGCTACATACACTTTTTCATCTTCATTTTGAAATGAACATTGGTTATTTCAAATACAAAGTAGCCACAGTTTAATTTCTATATGCAATACTCACTACTGTTGTTCCTATATGCACTCATTCGAACTTAAATATTAATATTTTATTTTGTAGAAAAGTTCTGTTATATCCTACACTACCTTGTTTGAGTGTGTGTATGGAAGACTGGATATTGTGATTGATAAGTTACAAAATGCTTCAGTTAGTTTGACATTTTTCAGGCAAATTATCTTCTGTTGTTGGGAACTAGAAATTTATTATAACTGTTTCACCCATCTTTCAACTTTTGATTCAGTCTTTGTTTGAATCTTCTGATTTTATGTGTGTCTTCTTGTATAACTGATACCATCATCTTCAATTACATTTACAAGTAAAGATTATTTTAATTTAAATACAATTATCTATAATTGTTTTAACATCATTAGAATCAGCAGTCCTGACAACAACTGATTTTTCTCATATCTTTTTTTTAAATTCCACTTTCAAGTAAACACTACATTTGTTCTTCTAAATGTAAAATCTATGAAACTCTCATTATTATGAAGATAAAGTAACTGTGCACTAGGCTTTTTCCTGGAATACCATATAGGTCACTCAAATCAGCAAGGGGATGCTATGATGTTAGCAGCATATAATGCTAACAGATTTTTGCACTACACTCTAGAAACATCCTTGTTCCACTTCTCACCATAGATAGACCCCTCATTCTAGCCTAAGCAGTTATGTCCAAATTGACAAGGATTCTCTATGACCCACCCTCCAGGGGCTGAGAGTTGGTAAGTGACAAAGGTTTCCAGTGCTGCACTCACTTGTTAAAGGAATAGAATTGATTGAAGGACAGCAATTGGTGAAATTCTGTATCATTCTGAGATGAGACAGCCAATTGCTGGAAATAATTGGAAATGAATGTGAATTTGAGAATCTCCTCATGCAGTCAGTGATAATGAGCTGTCAGGTAATGATTCAAATGAGAAGAAACTCAAAATAGTTATTAACTATCTATTCACAAGAAATAGTAAGCAATCTGTATGAGCTGGCAGATCCATCCAGTAAGGGTAAAACAGGAGCCCCAAAGAATATAAAGACAGTGCCAGAAACCCTCGAAGTAACAAGTCCATGAGAGATAGGTAGGTATTTCATGTTTATTGCCACAAAGCTATTGGGCTATCTTTGCCAAACAAGATGTAGTACATTATAATGGTATATAGAAGTGAAGGTAAAATTATGTAAAATTAAGACCTGCCAGGAAGACTGAAGCATTAAGTTCAAACTTGTTGTAAGTCACCTGAAGTTGGTCTTTCCAGTCCTAGATTCAGGTCAAAATAAAATTAAAATGTGTAAAAGAAATCATGCTAAAACATTGTATAATCCAGTAAAAATCTTAAATTAAGTTAAAATGACCAATGACTCTTAAAAAGGTAAAAAACATGTGTGAGGTGGCCAGTATCACCTATGACATTGGTTAATATCAAGGGCAAACCTACCTTAAAAATATGTTTTAAATGGCGGTGGTGTTCTTGGTTGTAACGATGGCATGATAATAAAATATGTACAATTGTGACTTGAGTGCCACACAGACCACACACTGGTACATCAGTACCAAATAAAAGGAAGTGGTGAGTTAAAAAACTCTGACCAATGCGTAGCCTAGCCAAAACAACTTCCTCCCTTTGATCTTTACAGAAACAAGATGGCCAAAGAGCTAAAGAAGGCTTGATTCGAAAAAGCTTATTATTTCTTTGCTCACTTCAGGTCGACTGCTAACTGGTGTATAGTCATGTTTTGATAGGGGGTATAGAACAGATATGGTGGTGATAGAGCCAGAGCAGATGGACTTTGCTGCTCTGTCAGCTAGCTCATTCCCATGAATACCAACATGACGTGGTATCTAAAAAAACTGGACAGAAATAGGTGATATAGAGAGATGGGCCAGTTTGTTTTGAATATTGAAAAGAATGGTAACTACCATGGAATGATGTCAAGGCCAACAGACAGCTGAGTGAATCAGTATAGATCGTACAATTTGTATATTGCATTGTTTTAATATGATTCATGGTGAGAGAAACGGCATACAATTCAGCAGTGAACACAGAAACTGTAGAGAGAATTCTGTGTGTTACAACTGAAATGTAACAAACCATGGCAGATCCTACAGAGTCACCTGATTTTGAATCATCTGTTTATATGGGAATATATACAGAGGGGGTTCATGTTGCTCCACAAACAAACTTTGGACTGGAGAAGTACAAAAGGCTCCAGTGCAAAGCCAAAGCCCTTGATGGTGGATAGAATCCAGCATTTTCAGTGCTGAAATGCAATGCAGTTTGTAAACATGGGATATCTAAGAAATTTATCACAAGCACGTTTCTGAGATTTTTGTGTTATAGAAAAAGTAGAATCCCACCAGGGAGGGTTGCCATGGGAAAGATGTTGAGGTTTTGGTTATGCACTAAGCGGCTGCTTAGACAATACAGTTAGTTACCGCTGCTACACAATCATCTATCAATGATTTACATAAGATGGCAAGATCAAGTTCCAAAAGAGCAGTGAAAGAGGGCCAGTTACTCTAGTCCAACTTCCACTGAGGTACATAGGTCAGGTGGCACTGATTATGGTCAATCTCTCTTTTTATGATAGGAAAATTATCACTATTCTGTGGATTGATATCAACCTCCCAAGGAAAGCAAGTGAAAAGCAAAGAGGAGCAGACAGAAAGATATATAGCAGTAAATGATTGACTGGGTGCATGAAAACAAGTATAAGAGCCAGTACTGAAGAGAAACAGAGATGGTACAACTCAAGGAGATAAGGATGGCTACACTTTCCAAGGGCATATTCAATGACAAGGACCATGTGGGCACATGTTGATCAACCAGCAGTGGTACTCCCCCATGTCCTTGTCCTACACATGACCTGTCATTTCAGTATAAGGAGTATTGTCGAATTTTGACTGTATTAGCAGGTTTCAAAAATGTTTCCTGTAAAGAAAGACATTTGGGATGATAAAAGTCAATCAAATACTTGATGTCATTCACATTTGATTGAAAACCTCGACAGTTCCGTTCGATTACCATGGCCATATGTCTTTATTTTGGAGGAGAATATGGCATGGAGACCTTCTGCTTGTGACTGCACTTTTTTTCTTTACTGAATGTGGGTCAGTCACTCTCTAGTGATCCAGCTCGGGATCGAGTAGGTAGGTCAGAGTTTGTAGACATATGTTCCAGTGATTGAGGACGTGGATGAATGGGCTGTTTAATTTTTGGGATGTCAAGAGATGAAGACTCCATGGAAACACCTGGACTTGAACAAGGTGAAGTTGGGCAATAACTGGAAGATGTGATAAAGTTAGAGATAGAAGAGGATCCTGATTCATTAACTTTGTTGATTTTGGAGGGTACTAGATTAAGATGTGCTGTTGAGGATTCTGTAGGAGGCATTGAAAGGTCTGTCTGGACTCCTACTGCAGTAGTGGAATGGATTACAGCAGCAAAAGTCCGAGATGGAATTGGGAATAGTAATTTCCAAGCCTCTGGATAAGTAATATCATGAACTGTCTTGAGAAGCTGTACATTTTCCTCTTCCACTAATTTAGGGCAAGAAGTAAAATAGGAAGGATATGGACCATTATAGTTAACACAATGCAGTTTCCTGTTGGCATTCAAAAGTATCATGGTCTTTACCAGCACAATGGACACATGTTAAGGAACCACGTAAAATGTTTTCAAGTGATCAAATCATTGGCAATGAAAACAACTAACAGAGGGTTAGAAATATAAGGCTGTACCTCATAATTCAGATATCCTGTCTTGATTGTGGTAGAAGAATGCAATGTTGTAAATATTAATATCAGAACATTTGTCAGTTCCATAATCCCATCTCTATGAATAAAAATTCAGTGCATAGCTGTAACACCTTGGCTGGTGAAACCTGCTAGGATCTCTGACTCTGGAATGCTTTTTAAATCCTTCTCAACTACAATTCCTCTGGAAGAATTCAAAGTAGAATGAGAAGTAATCTCAATGGGTATATCCACAATAGCCTTCAACTTCAAGAGTTTGGAAGGTTGTGATGAACCTGTTTCCACTAAAATGTCTTCAGACAGTAATTTTTTTTTACCGATTTAGGTGAGTCAGCAAGCCCTTCTAAATCCTTCTGAATAAAAAATGGAGACATCTGCCCTGAGGGTTCTTCATTTAAAAATTGTATAATTGAAAATTGCAGGACAGATTCAAGTTGTGAGTTTGATCATAGACAGTCATCAATGTGTGGTTGTTTGCCAGTAGTCAGATTTTCCCTATGCTTTCATGGTTATTTTTTTTATTTGAGGGGTGTCTATAATAAAAAAAGAATATCATCTTGCCCACTGACCGCACCACCATGGGTAATTTACACAACCTCTTGTTCTCATAGCAACAAATATATAACATTAAAAATAAAAAAAATAATATCAAAGTGCATGCACAAACAAATACTATCCAGAAATGACAGGTGATGCATCTTATCAACCATTTGTATATTAGTAGTGTGTTTCTTATTGGTTCTAGAACAATCAATTCAATATGCCTTTAACTTTAAGATTAGTCTAGAAAAATCTATAGCCAGTGGTTGTCAACAATTTTAGCAAAACAAAATGTGACATAATTACATTGTGATTTGATGGGCTTGAGAAAAGATAAATTGTACTGGTTTTAGGCTAACTGTTGAAAATTTGTAATTTAAAGTCAGTTTGTTCTATTGGTTATAAACATGAGCTTCAAGATCTAGGGATCTACTTTGGGCTTATATGGGGGTATGACTACTATCAGAATGAGAGAAAGATATACAAGTTCTTCTTTCAAAGTCTCCCAGTGTAATGTGAAATGTGTTTGGTAACTGGATTATACCTGTACTACAATGCCTAGATATTGTACATATACTTCAGATGAAACTGAAGTAGAAGAAATGTGAGCTACGATATTTTTAACTGTAAGCATGTCACATAACAACAAAACTAAAGTTTGAGTTTTGTTTGAAATAAAAAAATAAAACTTCAATAATATAAAACTTTGAATTATAATGCTAATTTCCTTAAACTACATTGACACTAAAATCATTTAATTAAATTTTGAATGTAACTCAGTAACACTTCAAGATATGTGCAGAAAGAAGATTAAATAGCACACTTGTAGTCAGTCGGTTCAACTTGCACAGTTAGGTATGGGCCCAGTGGAAGAAGTCTAACATCTGAAAATAGAGGATTTTGGAATGGATGCCCCATTGATGGTTTATGTGAGATACTATTATGAAATTATCTGAGTTAACCATACCTAAATGATTCATTAGGAGGGAGAGAAAATGAGATAATATCAGTTGTACTGCAAACAGTTCCAGGATGTTGATGTGGAGAGAACTCTCCTCTAAAGTTCAAGTAATTGATGTGAGAGAATCAATCAGGGATGTAGTTCACCTGGTGAGATAAGCATCAATTAAAAGGTGAAGGTTGGCCTTAGAAGGAGATAATACAATGTCTGTGGTGGTAATTTCAACAGTCCAAGCAAGATCCTCTAGGAGACAGAGAGAAAGAAGGATGTATGAAGACAGTGGAACTCTGTAGGGGATGCATATGTGTGCAGTCAAATGAAATGAGAAGTTCAGGGAAGTCACAGTCTTCAAATGAGATAGAATCATCCACATAGAATGAGAGGCACAGAGTTTGGTGACCAAACTCTTATCAAAATTAAATGTCTTGGATCACTCCTTATAGGATAATCAGAGGATCTTGAAAGTTTCTGTGGTGTTTCATCACATAATATGTAATGCACAGAAGCAACATTAAGATAATGTTGAAAGATGTCTGTTGTATTTGAATCACTCTAGCAACTATGCTATTCTAGTTCAGTGACACTAAACTATGACACAGTATCAATTTATGAATTATCATGTGAAGTTATTACTATTAAAATTTTTAAGCTACATCAAACTAATAGAATTTAAGCAATAAGTTTTGTTTTGCACCCTAAAAGTTTACATTTTTTTCAGATATTTAAATCAAAGATGAAATATATAAAAACGACAGAGGCAATTTTTACATGTTAACAAAATATGAATATTCACTACATCATTAAATTTGGTATACATAAGACACAATGATCTGTAAGTATAATTTATTATTTGAACACATACTACATGTTTCCACAGAGGATCGGTCTGTCTTCTTCAGATATTATAGAAATCCAAACAAGAAGGTTTATATACAGAACAAAATATCTTCAAGGACTATAAGCAAAAAGATGTAATAACGGGATTTTATCACATAATGACAAAATATTGTGACAGAGTTATTAACTTAATGGTAGGAGAGAGGGAGCAGAAGCTAAGTGAATAAATTATGCCATATTTTTTTGTTACTGAGGCGATTGTCTTGGTTTAATGATAAAACACCTGTTTTCATAATTTATTTGCTTTCAAGAAGATTTCATTTTATGTTTTCATTGGTATAAGAGAGAGATTTTTTTCCCAAATAATTCTATGATCAGTTTCAAATTGATGACATATTAAGGTGGATTTTGCACTGAAATTAGTGTAGAATTGTTTGCAATTTTCAAGTTTGATGAAAGCTATGTCTATGATATCAAGGCTGACACCCAGAGATATTGTGGTATTTTTTTATGTAGTTAAGTTCAATGTATAAGTCCATTTTGTGCACACAGAAATATACTGCATGGTTTATGAGAGTACTGTATGTACACATTTTTGTGATAGATGGTGATTAGATCTTTCATATGGTGGCATAGATACAGGAAAGTTTTCTTGTATATGTTGGTGATCATATTCTTGTTTGCTATTGTAACTTTAACATCTAAAAAGGGATGCAGTTTTCAGATTTCATTTCATATGTAAAGGTTATAATATTCAATCTTATACTGTTTAGAAATTCAACAAAATTGGGTATACTGTCTCTACTATATTGCCATATGGCAAGGTTATGGTTCATATAATGTAGCCAAATTACAGGTTTTGTGTATGTGTGAAAGAATGTCCAAAAAGTTTTTCTTTAAACACAGATATTTATAGATCATTAAGTAAGTGGGGAAATCCCTTTACTAAACTACTATTATATTTGTAGAAGTTATCTGTATAGGTGAAATAAATGTTGACACAGTGTTTGGTTAGACTAATAAGATGGTTTGTATCACCTAGATCAAGGTTAGTGTGTACCATTTTGACTTTTAAACAGATTAGCGCTTATTCTACAGGTATAAAAGTGAAGATATTTTTATATCAACGGATACAAAAATGTTTTCATTTTCTAGGCAAATATTTTTGATTCTGTCCAAAGAGTCATTGGAATTGTTAAGAAAGAAAGGGTTAGTCCCGAATAAAGAAGTAAAATGTTTAATTAAGAATTTAATGACATTTTGTACAGGTGAGCATATGCTAGATGGTGTATTCTCCTTGAGTAGTTTTGTAAAAGTAAAAAAATGATTTTGGGTTAGCTGTAAGAATGGGATATACTTTAACAAGTTTGTTGAATGTTAGTAAGAACTTTATTGGTCAGTTCATTTCTTAGTAAATTATATGAGCCATCATTTAATAGTGTGGTGACCTCTTGTCTGTAATGAAAATTATCAATGTCCACCATACAGTCACCTTTGTCTGCTCTAGTTATGTACCGTATTTTCCGCCTAATAAGCCAAATTTCTGGCCCTAAATTTTGGTCCTGATTTTTGGGGGTCGGCTTATTGGCCGATCACCAGATTTGGACCAAAAAATACCGAAGACCAAAATCGGCCCCCAAATCATACCCTTGATCTCACAGTTACGGCAGAGTTATTTCAGTTGAATAAACTTTATTTATTAATAGAAAAAGGTCTATACATTACGAATGACATGTATTCATAGAAATAACAAAATTCGTAAAAATATACACACTTTAATCTCAAAAATGTATTAAAATCCATCAAATTCATCATCTTGATCGTCAGAAGCACCAAATAATAGATTCCAATCCTCGGCAGAGACCTGGTCATCGTACGGGTCATTCTCTGGTGTTATTAGCTGAGTGAGTGGAATGTTGTTCTCCTCGTCGTCGTCCAACTACAACATATCATCTTCCGTTTCATCCATTGCATTTGAGATGCTGCATTTTTTAAATGACTTCTCTACAGTTTCAACACTAATATCGTCCCACGATTTCACGACCCACTCACAGACGGTAGCGAGTGATGCAGCGCGCATATTTCCTGCAGCAGTAAAATTTTGATTGCCAGAAACCATCCACTCATTCCAGCATTGACGGAGCCTGTCTTTAAAAGGTTTATTTAAACACATATCTAAGGGCTTTCTTACATTCACGAACCTGTTTTTCATTCACACAGTAATGGCGAGCGGCATTCATATTTGAGGTTTTTAAGGCTAGCTCTACTACTTTCAGTTTAAAAGCAGCATCAAGGCCTGGCATGGCCGAGCGCGTTAAGGTGTGCGCTCGTAATCCGAGGGTCGCGGGTTCGCGCCTGCGTCGCGCTAAACATGCTCGCCCTCCCAGCCGTGGGGGTGTATAATGTCACGATCAACCCCACTATTCGTTGGTAAAAGAGTAGCCCAAGAGTTGGCGGTGGGTGGTGATAACTAGCTGCCTTCCCTCTGGTCGTACAATGCTAAATTAGGGACGGCTAGCACAGATAGCCCTTTAGTAGCTTTGTGCGAAATTCCAAAAACAAACAAAAGCAGCATCATAACGCATTCTTTTTTTTACAGATGTAGACATCTTTGGCTCTTGACGGTACAAAGATAAACTCCCACTACATACCCCTGGTATTTATACCCTGGGTATATTTCATTGGTTACCTAATTACAGTGAGTGGAGCCAATAACAAATGACATATTGATTCCATCTCTGTCTCAATACGACACGTTCTGCTTTACTACAGAACGCCAATGATCACACACAACGTGCATGCTGGCGCTGAAACGAGACTAAGAAATCATTTTGAAGAAACTTGTCACTTCTTAAAAATGGCCTCGACTTATTAACCGGAAAATACAGTATATGTTGCTGTTAGACCTTATTTCATTTAAAATGTTAATTTTTTTGTTATTTAAGTTAGTTAACTTTATTCTCCTCACACCTTGAAAGTGTAAAAATATGTTTTGGCTTGATTATAATTTAAGGTTGTTGATGTTAGTTCCAGTGGTAACAACTACATGGTGGTCGCTAGAAAAGCGGAAAATTTGAGGGTCAGATGAGATCTCTTTTGATTTTTTTACATCATGAATAGAATGCATGATTTTAATAATTTTGAGCATCTATGAGTGTAATATAACATATGCCTTTGAAAAACTTTGTAAAAATAAATAGCTGTTTGACAAATTTTCCGCTTTTCTAGCGACCACCCTGTATTTCTTCAGTTGCAACACAGCTATGTTTTACAGCATAATTTAAATCTAAGTTTATGAGGGGCAACTGGTTGTTAGTTAATGGTTTACATGAAAGGTTTACAGCAAATAGAAGAAGAGTTAATGGTTGGAAATTGTTTACTTCTCTTTTCTGATTTTCTTTTTCTTTCTGAAATTTCTTTTCCTGGTTGAACCTCTTTTGGTCTGTGGTTTTTGTAGATATAAACAAACTTGGGAAGTCTAATTTTTTCCAAATTTTTCGGGATAAACTGTTGACAAGTTAAAGATATTTTCTGTATTGTTGGATTTTTAGCTTGGTGATTTTTCTGCAGACATCTTTTATGATGGCTCTTACAACTGCAAGCTTGGTTTTTTTAATTATTTCAGATTTACACAAAAAATTTCTACACATTATACTCTTGCAAACTATGCAAAATAATTCTATACTCACAAAATGTACTTACACATTGAACTTAACTACATAAAAATATCGCTGTATCTAGGGGTTTCAGTGCTGATGTCATAGACAAAGCTTTCCCTCAGAAAAATTTTGCCTGTAGGTAATTTAATCCCAACATGGAAATGGGTCATTTCACATAGTTACAACTTTTATTTTTCACTTACATGCTTGTAAAATGTGCTAAATTAAACTATTGTAATGTCTTTAATTATTTCAAGCCATGTAACAAAACTATTGATTTTATGGACTTTTAATTATACCACTTTAATTCTACAGTCCCTTCACAATTTAAATTTCAATTAATGACTTAGTATCAGTATTTCAGAAAAGTCATTAAAAAGGAACTTTTCACCACTCAAGAATTACCATTCTTTACGATGTTTTTCAAAAACTTCTTCCTGCTGTGCTACTTCCTGTTTATGGCTTGTGATACTTGCAGCTTTCCTAGATGTTTTGAGGCTTTGCATTAGTCATGCTTGCAGCACATAACAAACAATACCTGGTAATCCTCTGTGTGCTAAGAATGATCACACACTGCTCGTTAAACCTAATTAGGTTACTCAAAGTTTCAGTTACTAGCTGAAAATTTACCAAATTCATTTAAAAAAATAATTCTTAATTTCACAGTTGGGGGTGGGCGAAGAAAAACAACAATTTTGAACAACTCCGATTATCTTTCAGGCCTGCTCGAGCAGGCCTGAAAGATTTTAAATAAATATTCCTGCCAAAATACTGATTGGTTGATTTTGTAGCATACCTAAAGAAAACAAAGTAATGCTCTGTTGAAACATGTAGTATGCATTACAATTTCTCATTATGATTACAAATTTTTGTCTTTATACATATATAAGTCTCCTGGTGTAATATACTTTCCTACACAAATACATTAAGACAGTTGGCTTAAGATAAGAAAGTTTTTGCTAATATCAAGGTCTAAACTTAATACAGAGAAAATTCCAGTACAAAATAAGTCGGGGTAAAATGCAGTAATACAGTTCAGTTTCATGTATGTTTAAGCCAATCAATCAGAATGTCACAGAGAAACCTGACCTGGTTGACAAACTTGAACTCCATTGTCTAACTTGCACTAATATTCTGAGGTGAAAACTTTACCACTTGAGGTAGAATGAAGGTCTTAATTTGCCAGTAAGCAACTCCTCAGCACAAAAATTGTATATTCAGAAGGAACTGTATAAAATATGAAAAATGTCGTGCTTACTTGGAAGTAATATGCAAGAGTCTGGTTCAGATTCTCCAATAAACTTTTCTGGTTTCTCAACTGCTTTCTGTGCCTGACAATATTTAAATTATCAATTTAGTTTCCATTAACTAGCAAGTAGTATTCCGTAAAAAGTAGCTTTATTTTATTCAATTTAATACATAACCACCCATTAAATAAATTAATTACAAGGAAAACACATCTTGTTGCTGAGTTTAATTGAAATTATCATAAAAATAAAAAATAAAGTTTTGAAACTTTATTAAAATAATGCTTTTCCCGAGCTAGTTTAGTTACTAAAACTCAAAGTTGAGCATTAGTATTAGTATTTATGTGTATAATTTTTTAAGGATTTAAAACATACACTTTACTTACCTGAATAGAACAACTCTTCTTACAACTTGATAAATTTCCATCAAAATGAAATGGTCGCACAAATGTAGGTTGAAGTTCTGATGGTCTTCCAACTTGTAACTGATGCATTATCTTTGCAGGATAAAAATTAGATGTTTCATTACTTTTTGTTTTATACATGAAAAAACCTGATATAACATCACAGACTTCAAACTAATAAGTACTGAAATACTGTAAAACACCACATAATATTTTGTTAATTAACACTTACAGACTTAAGTTTTATCATAAAAAAACAAATTTTGGAACTGTGTATTGTATCTTATTGAAATTAATGGCTCAGTTAAAATTCAATATCATTTTTTTTACTAAGCCATAGATTCAACAACCAAACATTTATTCATTCTTACAAAGCCTTTTTATTTTATAACAATCAGAAAAGTACTTTACCTAGAGTTCAACTTGTGCAACACATTTTACTATAATGTATACACTAAAAAATTGTACATGTGGTAATACCATCAAAATTCTTCTGGTCTCCATTGCTATTTAATTTATGCCAACTGCTATTCTTAAATTTATTTATGTTCTTCCTGTCTACAAGTATCATTTTCATCTTGGATTATATGCTTAGCATGTGTTTAGAAACTACCAAAAGATAGGGATTGAACTTTTGAAATATGGACTCAACATAAAAGTTTTAAAAAAGTTTGAAAATAAATCTTTAATTACTAATTTAATTTGTGTAAACCTACCAATTATTAATCAATAATGTTAATTAAACCATAATTCATAAAATGCAACTGAAACTTTTGCTTGAACACATTTGACTACAATATATGGATTTATCAGTCTTTCAATGTACCAAAGGACAATTGTCAAATTTTTAAGTATTTTTTTTTAGATTTCTCCAAATGAATTTGGTCTTTTGCTTAAAACTGAAAATTTGCTAAATTCACTGTGTCTGTAGGTTATTGCTGGAACAATTAAGCACTTGATAAACTCAAACACGAAATATTCACCTTTAATCTTCATAATAAAAATAATACTTCTCTGAAAGAACTCTTGTGTACAGTCTATACTTTACACAATTCTCTATTGTAAAAAAAAAAAACATTTGAATTTTGTTATTTTACCTAAACAAACCCATTATCTTCAATTAGGAAACCTTACCTGAAATTTTACCTCAATACAGAAATTTATCAAAATAACTCTAAAACATTTTTGCAAATAATCACAATGATTCCTCCTGATATTATTATATATGGTTTCTTGATGTCCCCCTAAAAAAAAATCCACTTATTCAGCTTTTTGTCAATATTTTTCCAATCATGTTCCTTTTATCAAGATGTAAACATGTTCACATCAACCTAAATCATTTTGAAATCTAGCCCTTTAAGTAATTGAAATTCAAAACTTCTATCATTTTGTAAAAGTTGATAATGTAATTCAGTAGTAATCATGGAGAAAAGAATATCAAGTAGAAAATTAATTTTATCTTACATGATGTTTTGAAAGATATCACCGTTTTCAGAATATCTATTCAATGGTCTTCTATTTGCCTTAAAAAGACTTTTTTTTTTTCTGAATTGTATGAGTTTTCAAAATCCACAAATGTCAGAACTTCTCAATTATATGGTCTTTCTCTCTTCTTGGCGTATTGGTTTTTCTCTGTATGTTACTTCTAGTTCATCATATATATATATAATTAAACAAATTCATCCAGAACTTCAAAATGTTGATATAAATATTCATATGTGTTTAATTTTGACATAATTTCTTCAACACAAGTTCTTGTCCAAGGAGATGGCACTATTGGTTTTTTTTTCAAAATTCATAGTGACCCCTCTTCCTTTGTCTCATCCTTACAGAATTATTGAAATTTGATATAAAAATAGCCAACTTTCAGTTCAACAACACAAAGTATGATCATACAGATGGCACAACCATAGATAATTCATGTGCCTCTGTGTATTTATTATTTCTGTTCAACTATATATTCCAAACATTATACTCTGTCATTCCATATATTTTGGTTGCAATACATTGATTATGCATTTCTAGGTCTTTCTGCTACAAGCCGAGCTGTTGCAAAACACAATACAAAAACATTATTGTAAATGGAAAAAAAAACAAACAATGAGTGAAAGGAAACTGGGATTGGGGCTTAAATACAGAACATCTGTTTAGCAGTGCCCAGTGCTTTATCTAAATGGGTTATCTATCAGTACAAACCATCAGTATCTGCTGTTACTCATAAAACTTCTTAATAATGAGTATGAAACTTCATACCACTTTGTATTGTTGTGCTCAGGCAGTTAAAGGGTTCAATAACCATCATCTAACCAAATACCTATTAACCTATTATTACTTTATTTAAGTAAGCAGAACAAAAAAACACTCAAATTATTAACATTTCACAATGTTGTAATGCATAATTTAGATTAAGGATTCTCCATGAGTGTTCATTGCAAGGCCACCAAAACTGACTTCCTTCTACCTTGGATATAAACTTAACCTATCTGTCAGAAAAAAAAACCAATAGATATTCTAATGCTACAACTCCAGTTGTAATTCCCAAAACATTTTGGAATCAGAAACTGAATATTTAAGACCCTGTCTCCTCTAGATCAACAGATTTTCCAAAACTATGATCAGAATGATAATAATTATCAACTAAAATTAATGTGATTTCCCATATAATTTTAACTTAAGTAAAGGCACCAATACCTGGGATACAAACAATGTCTCAGAGGGTTTTAGATGAAAAGAATGCTGTCTCACCCAAATATTTTTTATATAGCCCACCTTTTATTTTTTAAGACATATTGAAAGTTTGTTTGTTTGCAGTTTTAGGTTTGTGTTTAAAAGAGAGAACTTCATTGCATCAGGCAAATTATTTCAAAAGAGTTTGTTTCCAAGTGAGAATCTAATTAGTTAAGTAATTTGGTAATTATAGCTTGTAGTTTTCAAGATGAGAAATAAGACGTTGTGAAAAATTTGGCACTCTGTTGCATAAAATTAGCATCTTATTAGAAAGATATTGTTCTATTTCAGTCAAACAACTGTCAAACACATTTTTCACTCAAATACAAGAGATTAAACATTTTCAAAAAATGATTGAAAAAATAGAAATGACATGAAAGAAAATTGTCTTAACATAGATAAAAAAATAAGACGCTTCAATTCATGTAAAGAGAAACTTTGAGCAAATTGCTCATAAATGAAATATTGTTTTAAAAAACCTCAAATATTTATCAAAATTAGAGAAATTTTGGTGGTCAACTTCATTTGACTACTGCATTTAAGTCTTACAGTTATAATATTTCTCAAAGTATGCATTTTTTGCTTTATCAAAGCAATATCAAATTTTTGCAAATAGTACCTGCCATAATGCTCTCTGACTCTATGTATGTTCATGCAGTCATGTTAGCTGGGGAAGACTGCACAAACAACCTCTGCAAAGCTTGAAATAATAGTTTCAAAGCACCAGTTGGTTATAAGCATCCATCATTTTCGAAAGCTGTAGAGAGTTTGACAAAAGATGAAGTAGTAGAATCAACCCCAATTCTGCAGGAGAATCATGGTCAAACCCCATGGAAACATCAAATGTATTTCTTTAATTTTTTGTTCTGGTAAGACATTGCCAGTGATATATTGTCCTTGATCCACAAGCACAATCATGCACCATCTAACATTTAAACAAGATTCTAATAACATCTATTTTCATTTTTTTTCACATATGTACAGTTTAAATTATAAACTCTCTCCTTTTTCTATTTCAAAACACGAAATAATTCTATTTTTCAAAGTGAGTTGATAACAGTTTTGTTAAATAAAAGTCCATAAATATGAGAAAATGGGGCAAAAGACTGTTTGGTTCCTAAAGATCATTTCTCAAGTAGCTACCACAATGAAAATAAACAAACTAAATATATAGTTCATGCAAATATGGATGAGGTTTCAGCTGAATCTCCTATTTTTGTGATGTAAAAGATTATGCTTATAAAGTTATAGCACAGTTTCTTATGATACTTAACATTTTCTACAGTCTACTTTCTTCTGATGAAGCGTTATCACTTTTCGACTTGAAATAGTTGCATGTCCCCAGACCTCTGTATCATTAGTATGCTTTGAAAGTTTATTGTTCCTCATATAATATGTGTTTACTTTTGATTTCACAAATTAGAAGCTTTATTTCAAACATTTTGTATACAGGCCTAAAGTTCTTCTCACGCATCTTTTAAAAGTGTTCAAAATAACTTACAGTAAGAGCATAATGCTCACAAGCTTTGCTCTTACGAAAAGTCGCGCTGTTGTGATATATCCCTCCATTTACAATGCTGAAATAGGTTCTTGAGGTTCAATTCCCCATGGTGAAATTTGATGTTTAATGAAAAACAAATCCACTAACTATTCAAGTGTATCTTCTGCAATTACCCGTATCATAAAAATGAATAATAATTTGGAGAGAAGTTTAAGATGTTGAATTTGTGATAAAAAAATGAAAAAGAAATGAACACTATTTGCATTGTACATCATACATAAGCAAACACTGACCAAAAACCAAAATGATGAGCTAAAAAATTGTTTTATGTTCAAATAAAAATATGCATTTTATTAAAAAATATATGGAGCATCATAGTAATTAGAACACTGTATTTTTACTTTCTGAATAAGTTAAGACTTTGCTGAGCTATACTTAACTTCATAAATTCTGTCTCCCAAATGTTGAAAAACTAATTTTAATTATTATTCCGGAAAAAAAATCAACATTTCCATCATATTCTTCTCTTTATATGCTCACTATGCAGAGTTGGAAAACAAGTAATGAATGCCTTTTGTACAAACCACATATAAAAATAAATATACCTGTACTAATGCTGACCACATACATGTTTTTTGTTGTTGTTTTTTTAAATTTTCTATTGTCCTGGTTCTGAACATGGTTAGTTTAAAGTCCTGCACATCATGTGCTACTACAGTTCCAGGTGTTAGTCCTTTAGATACACAGCAAGAATATCATTTGATATTTCATGGAGTAGTTGCAATACATCCAATATCACACTAATGTCACTTGTAAGGGAGGAAAATCATGAGTTTTCAGACCAACTTCTGACTATTAATCAACATTGTGAATGTGAGAGCAGAGTTCTGACGCTGTTAGAACAATACATAAAACGGTAAAGCAATTAAAGCAGTCACTCTAGGCAACATGCTTAAAGTTTAAAAACCAGAAACTGAAATATCATGACTGCTTTACAATTCAGTTGTACTGAAATATATTGTGTAACAATAACTTCAGAAATAGGTTTTGGGGTTTAATTAAATACTTTTTGAAAGTGTGTACGCGTATTTTTAACCGAGATGACGTATATCTAGATGGAAACAAAAACGGATTACACTTATTCAAGGTTTAAACTGAGGTAGAACAAACCGGGAGGCTATTGTTTATTAGTGGTAAACGATGAGTGTATACTATACTTACACAAACGTTTATTTGTAAGTGAAACATTCATACCTGTTTTGCTTCAGTAATATTTAGCATTAAAATACTTATTAGTTATTATTGTTGTAAAAAAATGCCCAAAAGAAAATGAGATACTGGGCGAAGATATCAGAGTAGTAGCAGGAAAAGAACTATTAAAATTATTTTAAAAAACAGAGACTAAAAAGTTTTGGTTTCATTTGAATATCCAGCAAACCTACATGAATGCTATCTGGGCTAGCCGTCCTTAATTTAACAGTGTAAGACTAAAGGGAAGGCAACTACTCATCACCGCCAACGCTTAGACCACTCTTTTTTACCA
Source organism: Carcinoscorpius rotundicauda (assembly GCA_011833715.1). NCBI lineage: Eukaryota > Metazoa > Arthropoda > Merostomata > Xiphosura > Limulidae > Carcinoscorpius > Carcinoscorpius rotundicauda. Next base: position 60,854,315 of record CM022395.1, read on the forward strand.
ATTAATAATGGGATTGATTGAAACATTATAATGCTTCCACGGTTCAAAGGGCGAGCATGTTATGTGTGACGGGGATTCGAAACCGCGACCCTCCGATTACGAAACGAGTGCCGTAACCATTTGGCCGTGCTGGGCCGACCAAAAATGAGAGTAGAGCTATGGAAAAATTCGTTCTTAAGAAATATCGGTCAGAACACACAGATGTTTCGGGCAGTGACGAAAGGATAATTAACACAGGTTTGCAATGGTTTAATTATCTCGAAACTTTTATATGTTTTACGGTAAATCTCTGTATGCTAAATCTAAAAATGATACCTATTTTCCTGCATCAAATGAATCATTTTCAACGATATAAGCTCACATTTTCTCATACTTAAAATATTGACAACCACTGGCTATAGATTTATTTGGACAAATCACAACTAAAGAATTTTATCGATCGTTCTAGAACCCACGAGAAATACACCACTGGTATATAAATAGTTACGAGGCCATATTCATTGTCATTTCCTGATAATATTTGTTTGTACATCCATTTCAACATTTTCTTTTCAGTATTATTTATTCATCACTATGGCAACAAGAGGTAGTGTAACAGATTCAGTTATATTTGTGGTAAATTTGTTACAAAGAAACAAAGTCAAAGTATCACAAAATGCGTTAATAGGCGTGTTATGCATATTTTCAAACATAACTTTGGTATCAAGACAAAGTTTGCACCGTTTGTGTCGATGGATGAGACAATGGACCAGAGGTAAGAAAAAATCTTTGCCTTTTGGAATTGCAATGTTGTGTTTGTTTGTTTGGAATTTCGCACAAAGCTACTCGAGGGCTATCTGTGCTAGCCGTCCCTAATTTTGCAGTGTAAGACTAGAGGGAAGGCAGCTAGTCATCACCACCCACCGCCAACTCTTGGGCTACCCTTTTACCAACGAATAGTGGGATTGACCGTCACAATATACACCCCCACGGCTGGGAGGGCGAGCATGTTTAGCGCGACGCGGGCGCGAACCCGCGACCCTCGGATTACGAGTGCACGCCTTAACGCGCTCGGACAATGTTGTGACATGAATCTAGAAACCTCGGAAATGGCTACTATTTTTGCTCATGGAATTTGCAAAGCTGCAACACTTCAAACAGAAAGAAAATTTCTTATTCAAGCTTTTAATCTGCTATAAGATCTGTTGCTCATGGAACTGAAATACCTTTACTTACTCCACTAGAAACTCTTGACACAGTTTCACCTAATTCTGAGTCTGATGTCAATATAAATGATGACAAAAATTGTTTTAAAAGTCAAATGTCTGGTGAGCTACAGCTTTTCTCTCAATGTGAACTTAATGATTTGGTGATAGATTTGTGCCTTCCAAAGAATTTTTCAGAGATTTTGAGGTATCTAACTTGGGTTAAGAATTTATTTTCTCTAAGGATATCAATTTACTAGTACAGAGCTCGTGGGAAAGAGTTTATTCCATACATTTTACAAGAAGGCTAATTGGTTTCTTGCATCAATATTGTTGAATTAATCCATATACTATAAGCTGCTGCCCATGAATTAAGTTATTAATGACTGTTTGTTTATTCATCAAAAGTAGTATAAAAGGTGTTCTTTTTCACCATTGTAACTTATATGTATCTGTTCCTGTTGCTCATTTGGTTCATTTGAAGGAAGGATAAAAATCTTAGACTTATTTTTGATAAGGCCAAATGCAAAGAACATGGCTGTCTACTTTGTGGAAACAGTATCATTAATGATGAACACAAATAAAGGTTTCATTGAGACATTAGAAAAATTAAAAGGAGGTATCATAGAAGGTGGAACATCAGCATAATGTCTGATTACTGTGGGTCGTTGAACCAACATGTTACAGATGCAATACATAAAAGACCACAGCACTTAATTTTGAGGGTTAAAGATGTAGACTTTCAAACAATATATATTAGGAAGAATGAGGATGCATATTTGTTTGATATCAATGTTCTTCCATATTTTCAGTTTGTTCGTATTTTTGTTGACAAATATAATAATAATAATGCTCATTGTGGTAAATGAAAAAAAAAATGATTTGATCTAAGGAAGATTTTTTCTTTCCAATTTGTAAAAATCTTTATGTGATAGAAAAAGTGAATAACATTTTGAAGATCTGCATAGATGAATTATGAAAAATGCATTATTAAAAGCAAAACATCTTTTATGAAGTTTAAATTTGCACGACTGTGTAATAGAACTGCTGGCATATTCTATACACTAAATAATCCACTTTTTGACAAAAGTAAATAAGAGATTCTGGTACTGTAGTTGATTATACAGTTTCAGAGAAAGAACGTGTACATGAAGTGTTCCCTCATGCCACTATTAGTAGAGAAAATCAATATTCTGATCAGAACATATAAGTTTGATTTTGAATTCTTGGAAAGAAAAGATCTACAGAAAATTGAAAAAAAATGCCTTTCCAATAGATTAAACAGGACGAAGATTTTCAAAATTCTACAACAAAATGAAAGCTAGCAAATAGAGGAATTGTAAATCATGAATAGTTTTCATCTGCTATAAACTCTTTGGTAATTGCAACATGACATTAAGACCTGGTAGGTTCTGTTATGAGATGAATGCTAGTGCAGATATACGAAAAGTTAAATGGATACATGACATCTACCCTGCAATTATTTGAACTCAAAGAAAGACTGAACAAGCGATGCACTGTAGATAAGCTAAGCCTACAACTAACCAACGATGAAAGAGTTCACTGGTGAATTTTTTTTTCAATCTTTCCTTACTATTGAGCAAACACAGCGTAGTTTTCTTGGCTTAGTTAACAAACTGTACCAGTTATTTGACAGAAATCTTTTTGGATTTGTACAGCTGATAGCCAAATTTTATACAACTATGTAGGAATGCCTGAGAAGAGTGAAGGATGAAGATATTCGTGACCACTATTTGGGAAAGCGAATACAGAATAAACTGGATTTCTTTGGGTACAAACAACCATTGTACACAGAATAAAATATGCTATGTATTATTCTGTAATATTAAACTTTATTAGACTGTCAATATTTTTGGCCATGGCTATGACAGTGGTGCTAATATGAAATGGCACAAATATGTACAAGCATGTCTCCTAGAAATAAATCCAAGAACATTTTTCACTCCATGCCCAGTTCACAGTTACAGTCTACTGCTTGGCAACCTTATTGAAACTTGTCCATGAGGAATGACATTTTTGTTACGTAATTCAAATGTGAATGTCTTATTTTTGTATTAACACAAAAATGGGCTAATTTTGAGGTTTAATGGTAGTGGCCCCAGAAACTGATGTAAAAATGCTGTAATATCTAGCCTTGAATTAGATTATTTTGAAAATTTACATTCTGCACACAGTTAAAGTGTAAACCAACTCTTTATCATCAGTTTTCTTCTGATGAGAGTGGGACTACTCATTCTTTTCCTCACTATTGATGTTCCAGGATGCAATCTTTGATGCCAGTCTTTAATCATCTAAGTATAATATAATATTATTGCTCAAGATAAAATATAAGGTTTAGTGACATAGAATTTTAATATATATTTTGGAGGTTTTAGAGGCTATGCAAATAAAACATGAACAGTGTATGGTGAAAATTTTTAAACAAATATTTTTAGCACGAAAATCATCTAACATTCAGACTGACACTGTAAATTTACAGAAAAAATTCAGAAAAGAGACATTGCCAAAAGCCTGATTTTTTCTGTTTTTTTTTTAAGACAGATTTATAATGTTTACCCTGGCTTTTTTGAGACGGTAGGCACCAGTATATCTTACAGGCCAAATTTTTAATATTACAAAATAGTTCTTTGTATAAAGTTAAATACAAAGCTACACAATGGAATATGGTGCTCTTCCCATCATGGGTCTTGAAACCCAGTTTATAGTATTGTAAGTCCGCAAACATATCGCTGTGCCATTGGCGGGCTTGCTTTTTTGTTAATTTCGCGCAAAGCTACACGAGGGCTATCTGCGCTAGCCATCCCTAATTAGTAGTGTAAGACTAGAGGGAAGGCAGCTAGTCATCACCACCCACCGCCAACTCTTGGGCTACTCTTTTACCAACGAATAATGGGATTTACCGTCACATATAACGCCCCCACGGTTGAAAAGGCGAGCATGTTTGGTGCAACTCGCGACTCTCAGATTACGAGTCGAACGCCTTAACCCATCTGGCCATGCTGGGCCGGAGGGCTTGCGAAATGGAAGGAAAGGTGACAAATCTTGAAAGAGTGATGTAAATGAATGTGTAAATTTTTCTCTTTAAACAAAACTTTTGTTCATAGAAAGACTAAAGAGACATCGAAGAAATGTTACAAATGATAAAGTTTAAAGGCGTATAAAACATACTGTTTGTTTTATCGTGTATTTGTGATCATTTGTGCAGCATGAGATGTGAAGCATCAAATAGGATTAGCATGCCATTAGTAATAGGAAACATCAATTGTCATTTGGTTTTAACACCTACAATACGTGAGTGCTATCATTTGATGAACGGTAGTGACCTCACTTTGACTAGTAGGTTTCAATTGGGCAGAAGTAACAGCCGGCCAGGGTGGAAGAATAACGAGTTTAATTAGACCTCTTGGAACTGGGAAACAAGTGACCACAAGTCTAGTATGCAGGTCTGGACTACAGATTCGTTCAAATAAAATAAGTTGTAAATTGAATAAAGATGATATTAATCGCACAATACCTTATCAGTCAAGATAAAAATATGCTTGTACGTATGAGTCTCGGATTTAAGTCGTTTTGGTCTGACATGCTCAATCGAGGTGGTGATGCTGATCTAAGAGGATGTGTGTTTAACTGTACCATGATTTTATTGTGATTGAGAGTAAACACTGTTTTCATTACGTCTTGAGCAAACACCCCAACACAAAAAATTACAACGTTTATTTCACCTTCTGTGAACAAGAAGGCTAGAATAAGTGAAGAAGTGACCCAAGAATGGGAATTAATGGCGTCAGTAACAGTTTCTATTCTTCGACCGTCCGGGGTCCACGAACTATCTGACAACGACAATCCTACCTACTGGACTACCGATCAAAAATGATTTTTGCAGGAAGTACGATTGACTGAATTTTAGAAGTAAGAACTTGGCTCTACAAGTTGTCACAAGATTGGAACTTTTTGAGTAGAAACGAAGGCAGGAAAAAAATGTCTAAGAATGGACAACAAAAAAAAAAAGACTTATTTTGGTAAATGTTGACATTGACAGTAACAAGTTTTGCCTTTTTAGAAAAAAAATCGATCACGAGGAGTCACGGGACTTAAAGCTGCGGTACAATTTTTGGCTGAATCTGAGAAAAAGACCATTGAAAAGTGATTACTGCAAGAAGCTTTCGCACAGCATACAAGGTAACAAAAAAACAACCAATCATTAAATACTTTTAAATCTTAAACAGATTTACAGAAACTAAATGTAATTGACATGGTTCTTTTGGACAATGTTTTAAAGAGAGACGATTTGTTTGTTTTTGGAATTTCGCACTCGAGGGCTATCTGTGCTAGCCGTCCCTAATTTAACAGACTAGAGAGAAGGCAGCTAGTCATCACCACATACCACAAACTCTTGGGCTACTCTTTTACCAACGAAAAGTAGGATTGACCGTAATATTATAACGTTCCCACGGCTGGGAGGGCGAGCACGTTTGGCGCGAACCCGCGACCCTCAGATTACGAAGCGCACGCCTTAACGCGCTAGGCCATGCCAGGCCCAAGAAAGAGGAATGATTCTAGTCCCGTATTATAAAAACGCCACCTTAAATGTTCACTTTTAGAGAGTTACATTTTTCAATATTTATTGCAAAAAGGCCCCTTCTACTAATGTGGAATTTTTTGTTTTTTTTATAGAACTTTGAAAAATTAATTGAAAATAGGTTGTTTGATAGTGAATATGGCAATATAACACAGTGTTGTGTACGCATACTTAATAAAACCATTGGCTTGAAATCGTTGATGTTTATTTAACATTTGGCGAGATGGAGGTCAGAAAATTATCAATAAGACTTCAGCGAAATGACAGAGAGACGATTCACGGTTTTATCAGTATTTGATCGGAATGACGGTTCTAGAAAAACTATAGCGTTTGAAATATGCTCTGAGTACTGTTCCCATTTCTTCCAGTGAATCTGAATGAAGGTTTTCGCAGATGAATTTACTTGCCACCCCAAATCAGAACTTCGTTGATGACAAAAAATATTTAGGCACTTTTGTTTATTAAACTTGGTGAAACGCCCCTTCAACTCTTCGACCCCAAAAATACGAAGAGTATTGGTTGCTCTGAAAATGTCACTCAGTAATAGAACCAAAAGTAATTCAGTATGTTTTATTGATTAATTTATAATAAATATATGTGTGTGTGAGAGAAAGATATATATTTTAAACAAAGCACTGATACTTAATAAAACCTTGCCAATACAATAAACTGCTAATTCGCCAAGTTTTTATTTTATTTTAATTTTGTAAGATGGTATTTTTATGCTCATTTTAGTGTAGAAATAGAATAAAAATCATCACCATCTCCAGATCTGTTAGCTGACCAGTAAGATACACCTTCTCTCTTTTTATGATTTGATCTCTCTAAGAAAGTTGTCTTTATCTTCTCCTAACATGAAAACGTTCTTACTCCAATGTCTTTTTGTAGAAAAAGAATTTTATTTGCTTTATAGTAGTAGAATGAGATAATCTAGCAAAACCTTGTAGGTATTTGATATTCATTTTCTTCTTCATCCAAAATAAACTCTTCATTATTTTAATCAAATTAGCAAGTATATAACAATTTTTAGATGGTTTTAATCTTGTATTATAAAATGTTTCTTCAAGGTTAATGCCGAAGATAAACTTAATATGTTGGTTATATAAACTTCAATAAGTCTAGGCTTAAATAATGTGAAGCCTAAGTTTAATATTAAACAAACATATTGGTTTTACTAAAATAAAACTTTGGTTTAACCCATATTCAGATTATATCGCTTGCCTCCTAACAAATCAGTCTTGTAAATGTGAGAAATTATGAAATAGCAATGGCTTATTGTTTATATCTAAGGTTACGCATAGGCTCTAAATAAGACAGAACATTATCTTAAAAAAAAAAAAAAAGAACCGTTAGGGATTTTCCTTTGGCATATATTCAATGTTATAAATTATTAATTACAGTAAGTAAAAATATTTTACCTTTACGTATGTTCACATGCCAATTTTAAAAACCATAACTAATCGAATATCATTTGAACATAGAAATGCTTTAGGCTTAATCCAACGAAAAAATGTTTCAAAAGAATAAGATGAATGGGCCTGACATTAGGTCTGTGAATCTTTAGTGAGTTAGGCCTAATTTTCCTTTTTACTACTGTTGGAAATAATAACTCTAGACTCATTTTTTTTAATAAACAGTTTTACAAGTAGCAATATTATAGGTGTTAGATTTGTTAAACTATCGAATTCAAAACATACCTAGCTAATAAATAAGGTAAGAAAAATATGTACATATAATGTTTGTGAAGTAAATATACAGTCTACGGTTTAACTCAATCGTTTTTATATCATTTACCTTTAAGAAATAAACCTTAAATTACAGAGCCAACCTGTCTAGGGCTAGTAAAAATGAATCGACTTTCACGCGCATAGAACTGAAACCTCGTGCTTAGCTCGTAAGTCCAGTAATATTTTTGTTTTATTTGTGGAAATAAAGTACTAATAAACAGTGGTTACTTCAATATTTTTGTTATGGCTTTAATTTTGTTTTATAAATGTGTTACCAAGGTTAGTCCTAAAGTTAAACTTAATACATTTTAAAAGCACGGCATATCAGTTTGTATTGTAATTGGGACAGTTTTAATGGTATATTATAATGTTTCGTATGAAGCAGGGACAGTTTGTAGCTGGATCAGTACTAAGAGTGTCGTCGTGTTAAATCAGTAATAATTGTGGATCGGAACTAGCCACTAAAATATTTAAACTATGGTTAACGTAATGTAATATAAGACAGAGAAATGTACTAAGAACTTTATAAAAACAGATGAATACAAAGTGATGTCGAGAAAACCCACTTGTAGAGAAATATATATATATATAAAATCTGCTTCTTTAGGTTGAGATTTTTTTTTGCGTAGAGGAGCGAACAACGTTTTGACTTTCTTCTGTCATCGTCAGGTTCACAAAGAAAGTTTTTTTGTTTTGTTTGTTTGTTTTTTGGAATTTCGCACAAAGCTACTCGAGGGCTATCTGTGCTGACAAAGAAAGAAAGAGGTAACTGACCGGAAGCCGACCACATGTTTTAATTATATATTCGAACATCTTAGCATGCCCTCTACATTCCGATACTCAGTTACACAGCCCCTAAAAACATGTGGTCAGCTCCTCTACGTAAAAAATTTTCTCAGCCCAAACAAGCCGTTTTTACACATATAGATTAATACACAACTTTGTGAAAAAAGAAGTAATTAGTGTAACTTTCATGTGTTTTTCTTAACTGTGATACGATATAATGATGATATAAATCACTTGTCAATCTTTAGTTAAAATAGTTAGCTCTCCAATGGCTCAGCGGTATGTCTGTGGACGTATAACACTAGAAACCGGCTTTCGACACCAGTGGTTGGCAGAGTATAGATAGCCCATTGTTTAGCTTTGTGCTTAATTACAAACAAACAAACTGATGTAAAATACAGGGTGGTCGCTAGAAAAGCGGAAAATTTGAGGGTCAGATGAGATCATGAATAAAATGCGTGCTTACTCATTTCTATTTTGATTTCTTTACATCATGAATAAAATGCATGATTTTAATATCTTAAAATGCATTTTGAGCATCTATGAGTGTAATATAACATATGCCTTTAAAAAACTTTGTAAAAGTTATTCTTTGTAAAAATAAATAGCTGTTTGACAAATTTTCCGCTTTTCTAGCGACCACCCTGTAGTATACACACGAACAAACGTTGATATTTTTTGTTTACGATAAGTGTTTGCTAGAATTGCTGAGAAGGGCCTAGCATGGCCAGGTGGTTGCGGTGCTCGTCTCATAATCTGAGGGTTGCGGGTTCGAATCCTCGCAACACCAAACATGCTCGCCCTTGAAACCGTGTGGGCGTTATAATATGATGGTAAAAGGTAAAAGAGTAGCCCAAGAGTTTGCGACGGGTGGTGATGACTAACTGCTTTCCTTCTACTCTTACACTGCCAAATTAGGTACAACTAGTGCAGCTATCTTTCATATAGTTTCTGAGAAAGACAAGTTACTAAAAACAAAACTTTATATGAAATTGTCAATATTGCTGATAAATTATGCTTCTTTTATAGTGAATATTGAAATCATAGTTTGATAATATAACAGAATACTTCATCTGGACTCAACTCAGTTTCTAGAAAAAGTATGAGAAGTGAATTGTATGTTTTGTAGTGTCAGTGCACGTTTTGGTGAATTCTAAAAATTGAAGGTATTCCGTCATCGTTTAATGTAAGTGACTTTACATATCCAGCGAACGAAGCCGTAATACGTATGACATTTCTGTAACTTCCACTGTACGGTCATAATTTTAATTTATCTGCAGATTTGTGAATGACCTTATAACTGTTGAGAAACTTATGATTTTTTTTTTCGGAATTAACCGCTGAACGTTTCTAGATTTACACGTCAACAAAAACTTGCTGATGTTACTGATGCTGGTAAATTGATGTTTTCATTTCTTATCGCATCTCAGTCGTACAACCAAATGTTGAAGTGTATATTTCATGTCATTTTAACAATTTAATTTTATCTTTTTATCTGTATATTTCTAATTTTATAAAGTACATCGCAAATACTAGTTGTTATATTGGAGCACATAAATTCTAATCATTGTATTGGGTATTTTGTCTTTTTAATCGTGTTTCGTATCTGCTACATAATTTAAACACGTTTCTGATTGTCAAATGAATTACTACAAAACACATAAAAACTGTATAAACTGTTATACACAACAGTTCCTTCTATATATTTTAGCATCAAATAGTGTAGTGATTATTAAATGAATTGCAAAAAAAACAACAAAAATCTATAAACTGTTATACACAACAGTTCCTTCTACATATTTTTAGCATCAAATAGTGCAGGGATTATTAAATGAATTGCCACAAAATATGATAATGCTAATTTTTTTCCACATTTGCTCAATTTTGTATATATAAATTAGGCTTAATATTTCTGTGCAATTTAATCTACATTATATGTAATAGCTGTATTATATTCATATCTCATTGTATCTCTTCCATTACCTGCCGAGCCTCTTGCTAGTAAAGCGGTATGTCTACGGATTTGCAATGCTAAAATCAGAGGTTCTCTTCGGTGGGCTCAGCAGATAGCCCGGTGTGGCTTTGTTATTAGAAAAACATACGCACTCCATTACCTGAAATTTTAACCAACGTTCTATTTATGCAAATTACAAGTCAAACATTCGGCAACGTCCTCTTTTTTTCCTACATTTTGGGTAATTTTTTTTCTTCTGTAATGAGTGCATATGAAAGAACTAATATACTGTATAGCGGTCTTAACACTAAAATATTATCAAGTTTGTGTTTTGAGTGTTTAGATACACTGCTGGCCAAAATCTTAAGGCCAATAAACATAAGGAAAAATATGCATTTTGCGTTGTTAGACTCAACCACTCATTTGAGTGGAGCTTCGAAAGATCAAAATAAGAAAAGGGGAAAAAAACTGTTTTAGCACTTAACAGGGAAATTGTGAACACTATGAAATTAGCCTAAATACTAGCTGGTCAAATGTTTAACACCTTACCAAAAAGAAGTCCTAAATAGGGTAGGAAATGCCAAAAAAGAAGTTTCAGTAGTGAGTTGCACGACCGTCATTGCGAATAACTGCAAGCGTTAGCTTTGACATGGTCGATATAAGCGTTTGCATAAGGCTGGCTGGAATGTTATTCCAAGTAGTGAAGATGGCTTCACGAAGACCATGCACTGTTTGGAATTGACATCCATTTCTATAGACTTCCATTGTCATCCTCCCCCAAACATTTTCAATGGGGTTCAGTTTGGGCGAACACGCTGGATGGTCTAAAAGAATCACGTTATTTGCCATGAAAAAATTATTTGTCCTGTGAGCATTGTAGATTGAAGCGTTGTCATGCTGAAGATCCAGTCTCTCGTACACAAGCGAGAGCCTTCAGTCAATAAGGGTGCTTTCTCTAACATGCTAATGTAGCCAGCTGCTATTTGACGCCCCTGTATAACCTGAGGCTCCATTGTTTCATGGAAAAAAAAAGCACCCCAGATCATGATGGAACCTCCTCTACTGTGTCGTGCAGAAAATGTCTCTGGTGGGATATTCTTATCGTGTCAGTAACGTTGGAAGCCATCTGAACCATTCAGGTTAAATTGTTCCTCATCAAAGAACAAAACCTTCTTCCAATTTATTACGTCCCATGTTTGGTGCTTCTCAGCAAAGTATAATCTTGTTGTTTCGTGGCGTGGAAGAAGGCGTGGCCTTTGAAGAGGTTTACGGTTTTTATAGCCTTTCTCTCTTAGATGCCGTCTTATTGTTTTTGAGCTGCATTCTGCGTCCGTAAGGGCCTTAATCTGGTTCGACGATTGGCTGGTGTCTTGTCGAACAACCCGTCGAATCCTCTTGCTCAACGCCGGCGAAACTCCCTGGGCTGACCACTTGAAATTGTCGTTTCGTAACCCTCAGGGGCTCTTGCAACAGCAGTTTTACTACGCTCAATGTCACCAGCGATGGCTCGTTGAGAGAGAACTTGCTTTTGTAGCTCGACAATTCTGCTACGTTCAAACTCTGTTAACTTTTTAGCCTTTGCCATGGTTTTACCCAATGCAATACAGGAGATGTCAGTGGAAGATGTTGACAACACTAATGCTTGAATACAAATGACTAAATTTTGTTACGTGTTTACCGATTAACGCTTTGTTTTAGTATGGTCTTAAACTTTTGATCAGCTAGTATTTAGACTAATTTCATTGTGTTCACATTTTCTCTATTAACTGCTAAAACAGTTCTTTATTTTTATTTTCCCTTTTCTTATTTTCATATTTCGAAGCTCTACTCAAATAAGTGGTTGATCCTAGCAACTCAAAATGCATATTTTTTCTTTATGTTCATTAGTTTTAAGATTTTGGCCAGCAGTATATATTTTTATGAAATATTTGTATTTAAAAAAATATTAGACATAATTATAATTGTGGCGGCCATTTTGAATTGTTATAAATTAAATTAAATACTTAATAGTGTCAGAGTGAAATCTTTTGGATTTTTACTAAGTATAATCTGATTAACATGAAAAATATAACAGAAATAAAACCTTATATCTACACTACTGCAACGTTCACCTTGAAAGTCCTACAGACTAATATCTCTGTTCTTTGGTAAGGGCACTACACTTCCAAATTGTTATAACCAATGATTAGGACAAGTGTGATAACTAGATTCGTGTACATTGTGCTGTCAGAAATTTTATTTATTCGTTTTTACCCTTGCGGTTTTTAAAAAAATATTTTCCTGTTGCAATACTTCTATGCACTGGACCAAATGGTAAAGTTGAAGATCTTAATGCTGTTTCATTTAAAGCCTTTTTGCCAGCCTTTGCATATCTAGAAGTCAATTTGCAGCCTGGTTTTTTACCAAAATTGAAAATTTCTTATTCTCATGTAAATGTTACAGTAGTAAGTTTGAGAACTTGTAACACTAATTATCGGATTTCGATACCTTTGGTGGGCGCAGCACAGAAAGTCTGTTATGTAGCTTTGTGCTTAAATACAAAAAAATTAATATATATACATAACTTCGCGTTTTTTAGATAACAGCTTTATTACTGTATACAATTTTTAACACATTATTTACACACAGTTTACGATGTCAAAGCTTTTTAATCTATCACAATCTATCTTGTTTTGTAGAAGAATCGAAATTAACACAACAAAGTTAATAATTCATTTTTTTTCTCCTTCAACTTTGTTCCTTGTTTCCCTGGCTCTTCTCTCAGTTAAGATGGTCTATACTTCTGATATGTCCTCATTTTTTGTTGTAAGCTCGATCAGAATGATGTTCATAATACTAATGTAGCAAAGCATTGGCTTAGAATAATCCATTTATGTATCAGATCAACTTAATGGAATTGTTCTGTGTGTTTAATATTGTTACATTCAGATTGCTTGATGCTACCACAACCTTCTTCTGCGGTGCAGTTATTAACACCACAGAGAGTAACCATTTAAAGCTGTGTAACAAAAGTTTGGACTTCAGATAGTTGTTTATCAATATCCTGGTTCCGTGTACGTAAGAACGTATGGACATAGTTTTCATTATTATTGACAATTGCTCTGAATTCAATAGATTGCTTCTTTTGGACATTGTTTCATTTTCAGTTTGTGTCTTCACTTCAATTTTGGCTTCTTCCTCTCTGACATAAGTTGTTCATACCTCAGAAAATATTCTTTCATGGTTATGAGCTACAAACGTTACAATACCAGATAATCAAACAGAGAAATGGAGTATATTCAAATCAAATTTCATGGTAAACAAATACTTTTGTCAGAGAACCAAAATGAAGACTAATCTGTGATATTCGGGCATGCTGATATTTGACAGACAGATTCCGTTTTAGCAAAATTCAGAAGCCAGAAACGTGGTGCACTGAATAAATTGAACACAGCTTATAAGGCAAAACAAGAAAATAAAAGTGACAAATAACATAATTCTTTATTCATAATGATTAATTCTGACACCAAACTGATTAGCTTTTTATTCATTATGATTTCTCATTTTTTACTTGTGCAGGAGAACTTTCGTAAATATATACGCACAAGACAAGGAAAGGTAAAAGAATACCGTTATACAAAACTTTCAAATCAACGAAGAATTAGTTCGGTATCTCACAATCCTTAAAATACCTATGGCAAAAACTGCTTCAAATAATACATAAAGAGAAGTAAAACTTCAACATATGTAACTTGTACAAGTATCTACCACCTATTAAAATTAGTTTGCTTCTCTTCAAGAAGTGGAAACAGACACAGAATTAAATTGACATAGGTTTCCATAATATAGTCCAAGCAAAATAATTAGACTGTGAGTACAACTTTTCGACATCAGGTTTATAATGATGCCATTGAAATATGTGCCTACGAAAATTTAGAATAATTACTTGGTTATCTAAAGTAGTTAGGAAGAGTGAAATGAACATTTATTTCAGCTGTGTCTCTGGTGAAATTGAAATGCAAAATAAACTATAAATGGTAAAATTATTTTAGACAAAATGGAATTCTCTACTTTACAAATTCTAAAATATATGCAACAGACTGATACATATAAAGATAACAACAAACCCTGTACAAATTTCAAGCTCTTTTGTTGCTCAGCGGTGAAACTAAGAACTTAAAACACTAAAAACGAGTCTTGATATCCATGGCGGGCAGAAAACCAATGACCCATTGTGTGGTTTTGTGTTTAACAACAAAGAAACAAATGGTTTTTCAACAGTTTTATACGTTAAAATTGAATTTTCTTCTACACACGATCTGCACAGCAAATATTTCTGGTCATTACATAACCTAAGAGATCTATACAAACAAACACAACGATAAATAAATAAGTCTAAAACAATACAAGACTACGTGAAAATAGAAATAACTTCATAATAATCTATTATTTGAAGTTTTATGATAAAATCTAATATAAAACTGGACAATTTTTGAAAAAGTATTTAAATTCGCATATTGTATGCACCACTTAATAATTTGTTCGTATAAATTTGCCGAGGATTGTTCGTATTGACTAGCAGTGAAAGTAAGTTGAAAGAATAACGTTTGAAACAATTATTAAGTCCAGTACCTTCAACTGAAAAGAGTTAACACTATAGATAAATTTCAACAGAAAATTCTTGATGGTAATGGGCAACCATAGTTAACTTCATCACTATAAGGTAGGCATTTTCAAATAATTTATCTAGCACCAAAACTTGCATGAATACACATATAATAACTTTAATAAAAAAGTTCTCATTTTGTTTAAGAAAGATACACAGCATTATTAATAACTGATACGATTATCCAATACAGAATGGTTTGAATATAAATTTCAAATGCAACACCAGCAACACCCATATTTTTACTGAATAGTTATATAATCATATGAAATAAAAATGTGCAAATTATATACACGCTGTAATTCATTTTCTTTCTCAACTTGTTAAAAGTGAGTGAAAGTACTGTTTAACTTTCAGTTATCACTAAAAGTAATATTCAACAGATGGCGACAGAGTATTTTAGTTAGGCAATAAGCGCCTATGTTTGTGTATGTTTTCTCAGAGCAAAGCCACATCATGCTATCTGTTGCGTTTACCGAGGGGAATCAAACCCCTGATTTTAGCGTTGTAAATCTGTAGACTTATCGCTGCCCCATCGAGGGGCAACTAAGTTAGAAAAAGTATTACCAACTCATGCATGACTTGATCAAAAGAAAGTGATTTATTATTTGTTTGTTTTTAAAATTCGCCGAAAGCTACACGAGAGCTATCTGCGCTAGCCATCCCTAATTTAGCACTGTGAGACTAGAGGGAAGGCACTTACACGTCACCACTCACCACCAACTCTTGGGCTACTCTTTTACCGTCGCATTGTAATGCTCCAACGACGAGAAAGGGGGAGAATGTTTGATGTGACGGGAATTCGAACCCGTCACTCTCGGAGTACGAGTCCTATGGCTTAACCACCTAGCCATGCCGGGCTCGTGATTTATTTTTACTTCATAGCTGCAATTTTTATATAAAACTAGTTTTATAGACTGATTTATAGTAGAAAAGTGGAAAATACTGTTAATAATTTTAAAGTCACAAATACAAATGAAAGAAAGTAAATATTTTTAACGCACAAACGATAGGCGTGAATGATATAGTGAGAGCAGAAAAGCTTCACAATAGCAAAATTATGAAATAACTTTTTAATTAGTAACAGTATACTATAAATGTATTAGGTTTTCAAAAATGGTTTTATTTTTAAATACGTTTGGAGAGAAAAGACGCTCTTCAGCACGGAAAGTTTATGAGCATTCTTATTCACACTTTCAAAAAAATCAAAACATTTTCACTTTAGTTTAATAATTCGATCATGTAAACATACTGGAAAATATAAAATTATTTTAGTTTTATTTTCCATACTGAAAACAATTTATATTCATGCATAATTATGATTAAAGCCAATTTCATTTAAAGCATTAAAATTAGAATTAAACCTAAATATTTGTTGTTCAGTCAAATTAAGGATGCTTCAACGACTAATCATTTTTATCGAATAAAGTGATTTAATGTTTAATTTAATTATCGTTAAATTGCCTCTCTCTAGTACAGCGATAAGTCTCCGGATTTACAACGCTAAAATTGAGGATTCGATTCCCCTCGGTGGACTCAGCAGATAGCCCGATGTGGCTTTGCAATAAGAAAAACAAACAAACAATTATCGTTAAATATTAAAAGAAATAGGTTACTGAGCTCGTAGCAAAACCTGCAGGCGTAGAAACTAAGAAAAATGACAGTAATTTAGTCCGAATAGGGATTATTAGAAGAAATTTGAAGAATAGGGAACCTTCAATACATTATAGCTTAAATCAGTGGTGTTCAATCTTTTACATAATGTGCACCATTTTAATTTTATGAGAGCTCTGATGCACCAAAAGTTATCAATATTTCAATAAAAATAACATAAATCCTACTTACCTTTAATTAGATTTTTGAGTTTGTTTTAAGCTTGTCAACGTGTTTATATTGGGCTCCAGATCTGTCGCAGAAAGTAATATCAGGCTTTTCAAATTTGAGTCTGTGAGTCGAGATTGTTGTTTATTTTTAATGAGTTTCATTGACGAAAATGCTTGAAAATCAGCAGATGTAACTTTTAGCAAATTTTGTTTGTTTATTTTTGAATTTCATCCAAAACTACATGATGGCTATTTGCGCTAGCTGCCCCTAATTTAGCAGTGTAAGACTAGAGGGAAGCAAGCTAGCCATTACCATCTACCGCCAATTTTTGGGCTACTCTTTTACCAATGAATTGTTGAATTGATCGTAATATTATAATGCCACCACGGCTGAAAGGGTGAGCATGTTTAGTGTGATAGGAATTCGAACTCGCGACCCTAAGATTTCGAGTCGTGTGCCTTAACCAACTGGCCATGCTGGCCCAGCAGCCTTTGTAATTTTGTTATTCTCTGTAAAAAACACGTTTTGCCTCTGGATAGTACTGCTGTAACGCTGTAATTGTACAAGAATGTAATTAACAGTAGTGTCATTTAGTGGTAAACCAGATGATATTTGAGGTTACAGCTTCCTCTTTGGTGAATAAAAATGACCAGTCACATGGGCGATGTTTGTTGCTACTAATAAATTCGAAGCTTCCCTTTATGTAAAAGTTTTTCATTTAAAAAGTCAGTTCATTTCATTTCAGTTGGTTGATGCAAAGAACATCTGGTTAGAAGAAAAAAAATAGTTAATTGTTTTATGAGTTTAATGAAAGGTGGTTGCATAGTATCCACTGCAAGTTGGTATTCTGCCTTCTTTGTCTTTGTTCATATATCAAGTTTGTTTTTAGTTTCTGTCACAGATTGTTTTAAGTTTATTTCTTTCTTATTCTGAACTCAGTTAGTTTAGTTAATTAAGCATCATTTCAAAATGGATCCTGTCCATCATCTTTACCAAAAGTAGATTAACCTTGGAATATGACATCATTACTTGTCAGTACTATACTGAACAGTTAAAACTATAATAAGTTTAAAAATAAATATTATGCACTATCAATTCATTTATATCATTTGCCCTTGAGATAAAAGTACTGTCTATGAAAATATTGTTATGCTATTGAGTTGATTACAAGGCCTATAACTGTTAGATAACTGGAGAAACATTTTGTAACTGCATGCATCATATGCATTCACAATATTTTGCAAAGTTGAGTTAAGTGTGAAGGGTTGTGATAAGCAAGCATATCATATGTTTTATATTTGATTTGCTCCCTAGTTACTCAGCAATATTATGGCTTATAATGCTAAAAAAATCTGGTTTCAGTACCCATTGTTGGTAAAGGACCAATAATGTATTATGTAACCTTGTCCTTAACAATAAACAATCAAAAAATATTATTTGTTTTACTGATATAGACTTGTTTAAAGTCTTTAATTTCTTTGGTTTTCATGCAGCTTTAGCAAAAACTCGTGGTCTAAAATGTCACCAGGATACTTTTTTCTATTTGTTTTATTCTCTACAGTACATGACGTCTGTTTTGCTTAAAAGGATATTAAAAACTGAAATAATTAATTACTGTAATATCCTTTGCTGGCCAAACCGACACTGTCTGAATGTTACAGTTGCTGAATGCTGTTAAAAATCAAAGGCCATGAGGATATGTTGTTAAGTGGACAAAGAAATCAAATTCATCTGCTGAATTCAAGTATGCTTTCTTTGTGAGCTTCTTATCGGTTTTCATTTTGTCTAATCTGGTAGATATAATTTTTAAGTTATGTAAGCCTTATGAGTTATTCACTGATCTATAGAGAAGATCGTTTACCTATTAACGCAGATGCACACTGTTTGGTGTCCAAATTATTTTTACTGTCTAAGAAACGTTTACAATTTGTTTATTTATCAGACAGCTTAAAACGCAGTCATCAAATAGAGATTATGCTTCTTATTTCCTACTTCTTATTAAATTCTTATTTCCTGTTATTATCCGATCCAGCAATCATATACTTGCAAGGAAGTAACTTCACCTGAATTTACAATAAAGTTAACACCTGCTTGAAATAGAGGATATTATTATATCTGGAGGTAGATTTCTTTCAGTTGATAAATAATGTTTCATTATTTTCATGAGGAAAATTGGACACCTTTCTAAAACCAATGTAGTAATGGTTTAATGAAATATGTAAATACGCATATACTCTCTACTTCCAGCCGATTTTTCCAAGTAGTTACTGCGGAACTACAATGCACAATCCAGTAGGTGCGCTAAACATTTTTAGCTGCTTGGTAATGATTATGAAACCTCAAATGAGAAATTAGAAATAAAATCACGTGATCTTCTGAGACACATTAATGTGCAAATGTGATGAAATAGGATTAAAAACTACACCAATTATTTCGAGGTATTAATATAATACTTTAAAAGGGTATCGCTTTTATAATTTGCATCACATCACATGATCTATTACAACTTAGTTGACGACTGAGAGCACGAGGTCTATGCTGCCAGAGTTGGGTGTGTTTACACACCGTTAAGACAAATCCAGGATAATTGTACACCAAACAATTAGACGCGTAAAAATGACAAAGCAGAACATTTAGAAACCACTTGTTTATAATAAGATAGAATAATAACTGCAATAGCTTTTTTCAATTGTATATCTCTAGTCTTACTATATTACTATATTTACTTCATTATATGAATTATATAGATTTATGCCTATTTTCTTAAAAAAACTTTAAATTTAATCCTGTTTTTACCTGTACAAATCGAGGTTTATTATATTACCAGTTTAATTTACTACATTATATAAGCTGTTTGGTAATCGAACAACCAGACAATTATTCGGTGTCTAAATGTCGAACTTTTTCATTTTTTAGGAGTTTAATTGTCCAATTATTGTTTAAGACTTCTCTGTGTTTAACTAACAAAACAGAAACATAGCTCCAGTACTGAAGAGAATATATCAAATGTACTGCTTTTCGCTACGTGTGCTACGATGACAAAATTATAGTATTATCCAGGTCAATTGAAATATATGACTTCGCATCAAAACTTCAACGCAGGGTATGCTGATCTCATTAATAGTATACTTTTTATCAGATGCCATAGGTGATACTGGAATAACTCTAATTTTGTATTTAGTGAACATGTAAGTGAATACTAATAATAAATTACTTAAAACTTAATGGTGCACAAAGAGATCTACTTATCTAATTACTACTTACTCAACCGCCCCCCAGTGGCTCAGCGGTATATCTGCGGACTTACACGCTAAAATCCGGGTTTCGATACCCGAGGTGGGCAGAGCACAGCTAGCCCATTGTGTAGCTTTGTGCTTAATTCAAAAACAACAACAACTTACTCAACTAGGAATATGCGTATACTACTTTTTATTTCATTTGTGAGTGATCTGTTAAGAGTATAAGAATTCACGTAAAAATACGCAGCTTGCGAAAGAAAAACAGCGAATAAAATAATTTTAGCGTTGTAAGTTGCTAAATTTACCAGTGCAAAAAAAGCTCAATTCTACCTTTATACATGGTGAACATATCATGATCTTATGTTCATGTACATTAGGCTAAGGCAGTACTTTTTAAAATATTTCTTTGCAATTTTTATCAGTGAGCAAATAAGAAAAGTCAGAATGGATGTCGAATTTTTATAATTCAAATGTAAATACCATAATATGATTAAATTGACATTGATTGACAGTGAGTGAGCGGGACTTTTATTTAGGTTTTTCAGATTTATTTATGTTTGAAAGATACTTAAAATGCTTGGTAGAAAATACTCTATAGGACACTACAACATGTTTTTAGATAACTGGTTGAATGTTTAGATACCTTATAAAATTCAAAGAATTATATGCATAAATAATATCAGAAAATTAGTGTTGTTTGCACTAGTTCTAATTTCAATTTTCTGGAAGAGTGTTATGTCTGCGAACCTACAACGCTTGAGACCGGATTACAACACTCGTAGTGGAAAAAGAACAGATAGCCGTTTGTATAACTTTGTGTTTAATAACAAACAAACATTCAATATTGTAATGTTTATACCTCGATAAAGTTTGGTCTTTTCGTTATCTCGTAATTGTATTGGCTGTGCAAATATTAATAATAGCTATGTTATCGAAGTTCTAATGTCTTGGATGTGTAATACTGTAGAGGCAGTTTTTTTATAGTTTTCGAGGTGTGAGGAAGAAGTTTGGGGCTCATTTTTTTACTTTCTAACTGTAACTAACTTTCGCAATTGACAAATGTTAACTAAAAGTAGCCAACGGTTAAGCAAAATGTTGCCATATCATTTTCATCGGTTTCACGAATATTTGAAATTTTTTTTTCAGCATAGTATTATTTGTAATACAGATCATAGTATTATAAAACTTGTTCTTTATCAAATGTTTATACAAGTGATATAATGAATAATAACGGTTTTATGTGAAACATAAATTCGTAAAATGATAAGTTTGGGGACCTGGATATTTTAAAACTGAAAAAAAGAGAAAAAAAGAATATAATTACAACACTAACGCGAAAAAATTCTTCTCAAAGAAAAGTTTAATTTCTGAAATAAATAATCATTTGTATATCGTCATCAACAAATTTACATAAACAAAACAATGAACAGACCACGATAGGTCTTCCCTTCCATGAATCAGTGGTAAGAATGTATTTGAAGAAGCTGGTATGGGTATTAAAACTTTTATCAAAATAGAGAACAACGTTTCGACCTTCTTAGATCATCTTCAGGTTGACAAAGAGTTAACCTTGTTTATTTTTGTTATCCGGAAGATAACTTAAGAAGATCGAAACGTTGTTCGATACTTTATTTTAATAGTAGTTTTAATACTCATACCAGGCGTGTTGACGAGTGGGTTTCTCGTCATTACAAGTCAGTAGGCATATGGACTTAAAACTCTAAATCGAATATCCCGCGATGGGCACAATGCAGCTTTGCTTAAAATACAACAAAAAAGACAAAGACAACAATTAAAGATATGATAAATGAGTAATACAATTCCTAGCTTACATGCGAAACACTCACATACTCCACGCATCATATTTTCTTTGTTTTGTATGTTCGTTCTAACAAGGATTACGTCACTTTTGGCACTTCAGTGGTACAGCGATATGCCTGCAGACTCACACAGCTAGAAACTGGGTTTCAATAACATTAGTGGGTAGAGTAACATGTTTAATTTTAAGAACAACAACAACTGTCACTTTTGTCTGAGTAAAATAATTCTGACAGTTAATACTCGCCGGTCGCAGGTGGGTTCAAATCCCTGTCGCACCAAAAATGCTCGCCCTTTCAGTCGTGTGGGCGTTATAATGTGACGGTTAATTCAACTATTCGTTGATAAAAGAGTAGATCAAGATTTGGCGATGGGTGGTGATGACTAGCTGCCTTCCCTCTAGTCTTAAACTGCTAAATTAGGGACGGTTAGCGCAGATTGCTCTCGAGTAGCTTTTCGCGGAATTAAACAAAACAAAACAATACTCGCAACCTATCTGATTGTTTCACGAACATAATCCTTCTTGAAGTATTTGTATGCTTTCAATGACCACAAGTATGTATTCTTTCTTCTTTAAAAATTTTGCTTTTGCTGGAAGTCGCTTACGATTTTAATTTAACTACATCAAAAATTCGAAACCTCAATTAAATTTATTGCCCGAATGCGAAACCATTTTTAATGTGACAAGCTGTTTTGTAGCAATTTTCATGAAAGCTTTTGAAAATACTGAACACAATCAAATAATGAAGTAACCCTGGAACAATGGATACCCAACACTATTAAATCTCGCAATTTCACGCGCTATCTCAAAAATTGATGGACTTGATCGACGTAGAAAAAAACTGTAAACGCTTGTTGAAAAATTATGTTGCTTTGTTTGTTTTTTATTTTTATATATAACGCAAGCACAAACACACACATACGTACACAAATGAGAGAGCATATTATAATCAGAAATTAATATTTAATCAGATCCAATATATCAGCGAAGTTCTGATCACTCACCACTTATTACCTTTGTTTTTTCTTTTAGTTTTTGCCTGTTTCGTCCCTTATATGATATTTTTACAATAACTCTTCCCTGATATTTTTCTTGTGCTGCTGAGCTGTTCCTTCTTAGTTTGCTTGTCTCTTGATTGTGTCCTTTCTCTTCATATGCGAAACTCTGTTAGGTTTTGAGTTTGATGTAGTGTATGAATGCCACTTGAAGAATATGGATTAAACCTTAAATGCAGAAGAATTAAGATTTGGAGTTAAAATATTCTCAGAAAGTACATTCTAGATATGAATATATCTCCGAAATTATATAGCATTTTTAAGTTATCATTATCTGTTAAAATTTTATAATGTACGCTAAACAATATTGCTTGAAGTTTGTTTTTTTCATTGCTGAAAAATGTTAGAAAGTGCAGCAAGATACATGTATAGATTTGTTTATTTGAACTATTTGAAACCAATGAATATTTAATGATCTTATTGGCCAGGTCACTGTTTTTTCATCTGGAGAATTTTATATGGTAAAGTGTAAAATAGGAATTATGAAACTTAAATGAAAAATGAGTGTGTATAAACTGTATATATACTAACAAAAATTACAGTAGTAGTTTTTGTGGTTATTGTGATGAGCGGCAGATCTCAGTTTCTAAGGTTTGAGATCCGATAGGAACTGATCATAGGTTACAGAATCGGCTTTTATAACAGCAAGAAAAACAAGAAAGATTAGATAATAACTCTTGGTGAATAAATGTATAATATCCTGATAATTAAAATCAAAACTACCGTTTTCACTAGATATTACACGTAGTTGTGAAAACTGTAAGAACAGTATGGCTTTTTTGTTGTTATTGGGACGTGAGGAGTCGAAAGGTAAATAAATATTGGTGTAAACCTTTGTCTTTGGGATGAATTTTAAATGCCAGATGATCATTTTTCATGGATATTTTAATATTTAGAAACAAATTAACAAACAAAAACTCAATGCTTTTGAGATAAATATCATGTGTATTGCAGAGCGCAATGAAAATAGGCTACTGGCAACAGAAAATACTACCAGCACGTCATCCGTATCTGTGATAACCCAGAGGTGTTGATCCATTGCACTGATTGGTCAAACACGAACTCTAGATATCTAACTAAAAAGATTTTCGAAAGTTAATTTCGTTTTAATAACTACAGCGATTCGATAAACCTACTTGCAGTAGTTCTTATGAAAAGTGAGTGTTTAAGAAAACGAATCATTTCAGGATCAAATGCACAATGTTTCAGTACAATTACTACCTCATGATGGCGAAGAAGATTAAATCTTCTTGCCAGGGATTTGTTTGCCTTGAACAAAAGAAAGAACAAGGACTGTGTTATTTAAATGTGTTAATAACTAGTTACAAAACTTATTATTGATAAAGTAACAAATTCAGTGATGTTTCTCATGAGGATATTAAATTTGGTGACAAATACATCCAGTAGTGAGGGTATGACTCATGATTTAGAGAACATGCTTTCACGTCCATTGCATAATTATGAGAATACATACGTGAAGAAGAAGAGCGTTTGTAGCACAGTACTGAAAATATGACATATGACTCTGATGACTCTATCATTAAAAAATATTTCGTTTTCAAACATTCTAACAGCTAACCAAACTGTGATCAGTAATGTAATTTTAAATATATTGATTTATGATGTTCGTTACTTTAGACTAGCTGATATTTGCATAACAATTAACATGCATGGAACACGAATCTGATTGCACTCTTCCCATCTCATCGCCATAAAAACGTTCTGTTATGACTTTGGGACAGTGGGTGAATATAAATTTAGAATGACGATAAAATTCCACTATTTGATAAGATAATAGTTGAAAGTAGGGGCTGTTGACTTTCTGCCTATTAAATTAGTCTATAAGATTAAAGTTAGAGATGATTATGGTTAAATAGCTCTTGTGTATCTTTGCCTAAAAATTCTAAAAACTAGACAGACGAACGTTCTTTTGATGTTGTTAAGGAGCTTCTGCTATCTCAACAAAGGACTCTCAAGAATGTAGGCTTACATTTAAGATGCAGACCTATAAATAAATAAATATAAACAGATGAGCAAAATGTTGAAGCTCAAAATTCTCCGCTAGAAAATAATATAACTGAGCTATTAAAGATTTGAATAAACTCACTACACCTTAGTAGAAGATATATCTATTTCCTAGGCTTTCACTAGAAAAATAACTCTCTTAGCCTCTGTGATTAAACAAAGTAATTTTCCTTCAGCTACAGCGACAGTTGTTTAGCCACAATTTTAGGTCTCCACAAATTTTTTGGTGCGTGACTTTTAATATGCATCAATTCCATCCAGTAAAAAAATAGTTGTAACAGTTGAAAATCTACAAGACATTACGTTTTGTACTATTTTTTATTTCCCAGTAATCTTCCTCGCTAAAAAAACAACAACAAACAAAATAAAAAAATAAACATGATGAAGAGGAAAATAATGAGACACATTTCTCAAAATAACAAAGAAAAAAGACTTAAAACTAGAATACGGTAGCATGACTAGTAAGTAGATAAATCCAATGGCAGCTCTTCAGCCAAATCATTTTCAACAGATGTGGTAGAAGTTGACACCTGAGGTTCCGAAGCACATTTATTCAACAGGGCATGGTACCCACGTCTGTCTTTGTGAGTGACCCAGTATCTGAATGTAAAGTCAAAGTTTAAATGATCTGAAGGTTTGGACTCCATGGATAAGTTCAGTAACATTTCTGTCTTGGCCACAGACAGACTGCTCCTGGCATCTGTTTTGATGCTGTTGTACCTGCTATTTCCCCACTCACAATCTACAGATGTAACTGGAATTATTAATCTAATTGCTGCAAGCTGAGACAGATTTGGAAAAGTTTGACGGGTTTGGTGGATGCATTCCTTGTAGAAGCTTTTCATGTTTCTGTTTTTGTGAGCATTCTATTCCATTATCTTCCTTAGTAGCAGCCATTCAGTCAGTGCCTTATTCTCATTGACGAAAGTAGAGGAGTGCTGGATGAGTTTCTTCAGATCATTCTCGTCAGATACTGCTCTGCTATGACATGGGCTAAATATTGAAAAAACGTGACATGATGTTAGTGTCTGGGAATGCTACTTGTAGTCTTGTGACCACCTCTTCAACAAATGACTCAGCAGCTGATCTGTACTTTTTACGTTGTTTATCAATATCATTGATGTCATAGTTTCTATAAGAAGTGTAGCCACTGGCATCAGGAGATTGTAGGAGTTCTTTCAGTACAGCCTGTGTGTAAGGACCAGGGATGTGTACCAGCGACTGAATTGACCCATCAATAATTGTTTTAGCCTGATCATAAAATAAATCAGCTCTCTAAGAATGCCAACAGCGTCAGCCAAAAAATGTGTCATCATGACAAAACTGTAACATGACATTTGCTGGACTAGACCATGTAGCAAAGCTCGGCCTGGAGTACCACGTTCCATTGCTACGACCAGCAGGCAGCTTATTACATATGCAATACAGTTGACTAGTGCTTGGACAGAATAATTAAAAGAGAGTCATCATGTGAAGAACACCTGCTTGATTTTGTTGCTTTTCTCTCCATACAATATTTTGCTCTCTTCCAGAACCCGACACAACTTGGGAGAATATCTCAGGCTTTGTGCAAACTGGTTCAAAACTGAAATGCACTAGAGAAGTTATGGCACCTGGTTTGCTACATTTTTAGCTGCCAACTGTAATCTGTGTGCCAAACAATGACTTTTTATTATTCAGGGGCATTCCTTCTTAAATTTCGTAGCAATACCTGTTTTTATTCCCACCATGACATTTGTACCATCAGTTGCAAGTTCAACCATGTCAACATCAAACAATCCTCCATCTGCCATGACTGAGCGCATTGTGCTGTAGATTGAATCAGCTCCAGTGTTGGTCAGCTCACACACAGCAAGGAATCGACTTGTAACCTTGCATAATGATGAAAGATGCCTGATATAAATTATCAGTATAGAGGTGTTTCCTGCATCAGCTGCTTCATCTGCTTCAAGAGCAAAAAATGAGAAAGGCGATACCCGAAAGTCATCCTGAACTACATGATTTAGGGCACTGTACATATCATCCAGAGACTGGCTGTGAGTGTATATGAAGTTCCCTATTCTACTTTGTGACTGAGTCTGTAGTTTCACTATCTGTCACTGATATCCGTAATGTTAAAAATATATGAGAACTTGTGTTTTGAAATAAGACCACCAATTAAAGTAATAAACACAGATATTTGGAAGAGTTGGCTAGCTACTTAATTTTTGATAGATATTTTCAAAATGTTTCACTTTTAGAAAATTTTCAAGTTGCCTTTTGTTTCAAGAAAATACTGTAGAAAACAGAAATTATCTTATAAATATTAGAATGAAGAATATTCTTGCATTGAATACTTGTAGTGAAAGGACGGAATGAAACTTCACAGTTGGGATGGCTTCCTTTGCTTGTACAAGTAATGTTGCCATCTGTGCCTGAATGTCACCTTTACACCCTACATAGACATTCACAGCAGCAGTTGACATGTCCTTTTTTAAAACGTGTGATACTACTGCACTGCGATGATCTTCTGACCGTGCATGCTTCACCAAGTCGTCTTTTTTAGGCTTAGTAGCAGTTTTTCCAGTGGTATAATAAATATTTGTCTTCTTGTTGTCCTTGCATAATTTGCAATGAAATGTATTTTGTTGGGAAACATGTTCTACCCAAGGAAACTGTGAAAACCAAGTTTCTGTAACAACTCTGTGAAAATTGCGGTATATTTTGTTTTCACACAACAGTCTGATCACTGCTGCAAGCTTCAATTTCTTCATAGCTGTATTTTCTTTTGGAAGTGGATGTCCCACCATCTTTCGCCACTGTGGCGAAACCAACACCAGATTTTTTAGCCACAGGCTGTTTCTTTTCGCCAATGGCGATGTGGCTAATGGCTAGCGGAAGCCTAAATTCCGATAAATTTCAAAACAAATGCTGTATAAAACAAGAAAACATAATAGTGAGCACAAACATTCTCTTTCTCCAGGAATATGTGCTCTTCATGTGACTGAAAAACCGTTTTTGAATCAATAAGCCTTCAAAATATCACCTTGTTTACTACATGAAACGATGACTGTCTCTATTTACATTGTATTTTACGAGAGTAATAATTTGTTATGGGAAACACCGTGATGTCTTTGGTGACTCACCCAATATCTTGAAAGAGCAAAAGAGAGTGCTGAATGAATATAATTACCATCATAAGTTCAGTTGGAAACACATATTTATGTAACAATTTATAATTAAAGCTAACATAGCTCTGAGAGCTCTTGATCTGTTGAACAGGAATGTGGAATATGTTTTATTTGTTATTGATACTTATATCAATACTTTTAACAGTATTGGTTTGAACAAGTGAGTTCCATCAAGTAATAAATTTGAAAATTATGTAACATAGAAAGATATTTTTAAGTGTAGACTTACAGGTGAAAGAGAAACAGCTTATTTTGATGTGAAAAACAAGTTTCAAAAAAGTGTTTTATGCTCAGGCTACTAAAGAACGAGCTTATAAAGTTATGTGATCATTTCTGTAACAAAGTCTTTATTCACTGGGTATAGCAATTCAAAATTATTTAATTCCTCGACAAACACTCATTTTTAGAGCCCCCCGTGTCTTGTCTGGATTGTATAAAAGGTCTATTACTGTTATCCGTTATTGCATCCACATTTTGAGTATAGTCAAGCCTATTAAAGATCTTTGCTGCTGTTTCTAATTTTAAACACTTTAGAAGAAGGAAGTAAGATCTGCTATTCATGCTAAAGGATCGACTGCTTCTATTATGACATACCATGACTTAAAGTACGGTAAATATATGGATCGTTGTTTACTTTAGAGAAAATCCACAATAGTCTATCTACTCTACCCACCTTGGGGAATCGAGCCCCGGATTTTAGCGTTGCAAGTCAGTAAACTTAGACCTGTTCCACCTAGGGAAGTATGGTTTAAACTTAACTCGCCAGATTCGAAGTTCAGATTAATAATTCGGTAATTATACGTATTCTGGTTAACTAGAAAAATAAAATGCGATTAGAAATTTTAGTTACATTCCTTTTTACGTTCTTTAAATGTTATCTCCAGCATTTATCAAATACTAATGGTTTGTTTTTCACATAAACTAAAACGTAAGTGAGACCAGTGAATGTTAGAAAAATACACCAAAAATGATTTGTTTTGAGCTTTTGTTATTTAGTTGTTTTATTTCTCACTCTTGCTTCTTTTAATCTCTACACAGAATCTTATCAAAAGTTAACATACTTTTGAATTTAAAACGGTCCAAAGTAAATATTTTTTCGTTATGCTTTATAAATACAACTCAGATACATTCTTATCCAGAGAATATATTGCGACTCTCTAAGGTAGTCTTTTGAAACTATTTCAGTAATTCATTAACTGTAATAAACTTCTAAAGTTTAATTTCTAAAACAATTCAACCTTTAACTAAGAACAAGTTCAAATTCCTTCCCTAACCTTGTCTAAGGCACTTTAATTATCTGTCTATTTTTTGTTGTCAAGTGAAAAGCGTTGAGGTAGCTTTTCAAGCAAAATGACATTTACCAAGAGAGTAATACTTTGTGAAATTGGATGGTTTGAATTAAAATGTTACAGGAGATGCTGTACTCAATCAAAACTAATTGCAGTGTCATCCACTTAAACGGCATTATTATCTGCCTTTATCAGACTTTATGTTAGGTAGATATAAGTCGTAGTTGCTCAAAGTATTATGTTTACGCTATAGCTAGCTACACAAACCTACACACAAAAAAAGTAATCTATTTTATTGTTTATAGGTATCTGACGTCCGTATTAGTAATTTCTACTGATCGCTAGAGCAAATCATCATTAAAGGAATACCTACAACATTCCTCTTAACGTTGACAACAACATGTACACAGTACTGAAGGCTATCTAACAAAGAAGCTCAGCCTCCCGAGATATATAGCATCGATTCTACGTAGGTGACAACAGCAACTAAAAATACTTTATCTCAATAAATATTGAATTAACTGGCAGCTCAGACCTGCATCATAGCATAATAATAAACATCTCACCTTTTGATAATGCAACTAATAAACTGTTTGCAAAGAATAATAAATATTCAGATGAATTTTGTCTCCGGGTTATGTTTTAATACGCTAACGGCAAACCATTATCGGTGATGACGAGAAACCCACTTGAAGTAAAAATGTCTCAAGAGGGCTGGTATGGGTATTATAATGTTTATTAAAATAAAGTAGAGAACAAAGTTTCGACTTCTTATGTAATTTTCAGGTTAACAATGACAAAGTTTGCAAGTGACCGGTTCAGACGCGTATGTTGAGGACGAAAGTGTAAACGAGTACGGGATTGTAGGGGTCCTTGTAGTCAGATATCAGGCTATTAATTGGTATAGGTATAAAGGTGTTTCTTTATTTTGGCCAGGTGGTTGAGACATTCGACTTGTAATCAGAGTGTCACTGGTTCTAATCCCCGTCACACCAAACGTGTTCGCCCTTACAGTCGTGGGAGCATTATAATGTGACGGTCAATCCCAATATACGTTGGTAAAAGATTAGCCAAAGATTTGGCGGTGAGTGGTGATGACTAGTTGCCTTCTCTCTAGTTTTACACTGCTACGTTAGGGACGGCAAGCGCAGATCGCCTTCGTGTAGTTTTGAGCAAAATTCAAAACAAACCAAACCTTTATATTGGTTTCAGTTGTTCTATAAATAGAGCTTCTTTGATTATAAACAAACGCAAAATAAAAGAAGCACTACTTACACAACAACTAAAACCGAAATTAAACCAATATAAAAGAACATCTTCATACCTGTGCTAATTAATAACCCAACATCGAACTGCATCGCCCCCTACAATCCCGTACCCGTTTACACTCTTGTTCCTAAAATATGTACCCGACAACGGTCAGTTGAAAACTCTCTTTTTGGCATACCATTATGTGTTCTTGTTATTTTGATGATGTATTAGTATTAAACTGTTATGAGTTCGTTAGTTTAGTAATAGGTGTTAGAGATGCACGACTGTTTCTCTTTAAGTTTACTGCGAGTGATATGATTTAGAAAATATATGTATGGATTTAATCGTAATTTGAGGGTTACGAGTTCGAACCCTATCCCACTTAACATGCTAGTTTTTTTAATCAAGGAGGAGGCGGTCAATCCCGTAATAGAGTAGCCCAAGAGTTGAGGCCGGACTAGCTACTTCCTTTTAGTTTTCACTGCTAAATTAGAGACGGCTAGCGCAGATAGTTCTCGTGTGGCTTTGGGCAAAATTCAAAATAAAAGTATAGCAAATGTTAAATTTAATTAGTTTTAGAATCAATAGTTTTTCGCAAGCTCGTTTACGTAACTATTCACGAACAATTCGATGTGTAGTTCAGTAGTTATAAATTGTTGATTATTATATTATTGCGACATGTTTTTAGGATATTCTATTATCGTGGTTTTAATTGATTAATATTGCATCATAATGTATAATGGAACATTCTAGACCTCTGCCAGGGTACAAATACACATCGAGCATTTAGTTTAATAAATATATCTAGACTGTATGATCGTGAGTTTAACCATAACGACATATAATGACGGTTTTTAAAGATAAATTTATCAAAGATTGTATTGCGATAACAAAGTAGATATGGATAATTGTGTTGTCCAACTGTGCGAATTTGAAGAAAAAGAGACAGTTACTTAAAGTTCTTGATACAATTGTAATAACCAACTCTATATAAAACATTTGGATTCACTTGTTTTAATATATTATTTGAACACAATAAACTGTGTTTTCTTGTTTATTGTTAAAATTTATCGACAACAAGTCACAGACATTTTCCGTAAAGAATCCAGTTCATACAAAAAAACTGACAGTAAAGTGCCAGTAAAGTAAGATATTCACAGTGGTGAATGGCAATAAAAGTAGGTGTAAACAACATCGACAATTTTTTTTTTTTAATTTCGCACAAAGCTACTCGAGGGCTAACTGTGCTAGCAGTGTAAGACAAGAGGGAAGGCAGCTAATCATCACCATCTACCGCCAAACTCTTGGGGTACTCTTTTACCAACGAATAGTGGGATTGACACTCACATTACAACGCCCCCACGACTGAAAGGGCGAGCATATTTGGCGCGACGGGGATGCAAACCCGCAATTCACAGATTACGAGTCGCACGCCTTAACACGCTTGGCCATGCCGGGCTACATCGGCAAATAGGCTGCTTATGTATTCGCGCATGTAGTGGTGAAGAAACTATTGTCGAGGCCACAATTACATTATAATAATGTAAAATTACTTTGACAAGTGAATAAAGAGAGGCGGGCGACTTGAGCTGAGAAATAACGATGTAAGAGAATTTATTAATTAATCGAAAGGTTTAGAGAAAGAAGAACATCAATAGGAGAGAGCCAAAGAAAAAGAGAAAGAAAGAAAAAGGCAGAAAAAAAGAGTGGAAGGAAAAGGGGAATCTGGAAGTAAAGAGAATAAACGAACGCGTTGAGAAAAAAAAAGGAAAGAAAGGGGAGACTAGAAATACAGAGATCAAGAACACCAATTGAAAAAGAATAAAAGGTAACAGAGAAGAGATTGGAAATAGAAAGAATAAGAGCATAAATTCAGATTGTCGTTTTCATTCAACAGAGGATTCAGGAACAGCATTTGGGTCAGAGCCAGCCACTGAAGCACAAGTTTGATAAACAACAGCAACAGAAAATACCCGACAGGGGTGCTTTTAGGAGAGGTATGAAAAATTTACCCAAAGTCAGAATTAGAGCAAAGACGATTAGGCAGTCTGACTCAGCTCATTCTCATAAGAAAATACCTACAAGTGCGAGTAGGTAAGATGTCAGAAGATGTCATAGAATATCATAAGTTTAAAGTAGTCTTGATGGAATTTATTGAGAAAAGTTTTCACTAGAAGTTCAGAGAAATCAACTTGAAACTGAAGAAACTACATTTTATTGTGTGAAGCTTTTACAGTGATATTTCATAAGGTGGACCAACGTGGTAAAATATGAAAATAGTTCTAAACGACTGGCCAATCATACTTACGTGCTCCACTAACATGTCACCTTTCTTGAATGAGAAAGCATTGAAAGATATGGAGGAGATGATGCGAGTAAAAAGCTGTCACCAATAAGCAACAGCAGAAATGTACAAAATAAAGCAGCTAGAACTATATACAAAGATGGTGATGACAAGAAACAAGAATAGAGTGTCTTTTATCACGGATGCTGCTCTCAGATGAAACAAAATGAAAACAACTTATCAGATTCACTATAAGAAGGAAGTGCTATCACCATGATTAAACAGTGCGTAATTGACGATCATCTTAAGTCACCAAACAGGTAAAAAGTGCTATTGGTGATTGGAACATGTGACAAACCATGAGAGATATTAACAGACTATAACATGCTAGGAGGTCAAGGG
This sequence comes from Carcinoscorpius rotundicauda, assembly GCA_011833715.1. Taxonomy (NCBI): domain Eukaryota; kingdom Metazoa; phylum Arthropoda; class Merostomata; order Xiphosura; family Limulidae; genus Carcinoscorpius; species Carcinoscorpius rotundicauda. Next base: position 60,887,569 of record CM022395.1, read on the forward strand.
TATGACAGGTACAAGCCCCATGAGACATTGGGTGCAGCAGCACAGCAGTGCGAAACACTTTAGTATTTAATTACCAACAGTGCAAGCAAGGAACATTTTTGTGTACTGATTGAAGGTACAGTGAAAATTATTCCATACCAAAAATAAAGGTAGAAATCCATACTGCTTGACAGACTTGTAGGCCATATGTATGAAAGCATCCAACTATGACTTTGTGATGCCAACGTACCAGATAGTAAAACATTTAGAGAAACCAAACCGAAAGGAGACTGAAAAACCAAGAATAGGTCTATGGGATGTAAAGGAAGCACAAAAAACACCTTTTTCTGCAAACACTTTGGGACAGTGCTCAGGAAAGAGTCGAGAAAAAACAAAAGGTAAAGAGACTTATAGAATACAGAACCAAAAGGAAATATCGTACCAGGTTTGTTAAGTCAGTTCTACAAAGAAATTACACGAATCATAGTACAAACATAATAGCAGACGCAGGTGATAAAGTTGGTTTCCGAGTTGACTGTGAGAGGATACCAAGGATCAAAGAAGATAACAAACAAAATCACCAGCGACATTCATAAGTCGGGGATCATTAGAGATTTGGCCAGATTCTACAGGAATATGACATCCGTCATAAAAGAGCCATTCAGTAGAGAAGCTGTGCACTTGATCAGACCACTAGCACCAGTATCAAAGAAGAGTGACCACTTCGTGTTAAAACTTGTTGACTATGCAACCCAAAAACCATAGCACTGCCAAAGATGGATGTGGAGAAAGTAAAATAACTATCCCTGGGAAGTCTTCTGCAGAGTAGGATTTCCAAAAGCAGCTTTATGTGACAGACAATTTACTTCAGAAAGGTTGCAAGAGGTGTTTAGACTCGTCAACGTTAGACAGATCTTTAGCACTTCATAGAACCCCGATTATAATGGACTTTGCAAAAGAGTCAAGAGTATCTTAAGAGAATGCCGAAGAAAATATGTGATGGGAGACAATGTGACTGGGAAAGGTACACGGAAGTAGTACTATATGTTTAGAGAGAAGACTGACAAGCAAGTACACGATTACTACAGAAAAACAGAAACAGTACGAGATCTGATGCAAATACTGAAAGAACTGGAGACAGGAGAAGAAGAATTATTAGTGATAAATACATATCACTACACGTTAGCATGAATACATATCCTTCTTGGGTAGCGAGATACTATAAGAAATTAATCCTAGACTATAATGAAGTCGCAATACCTCTGACTTACCTGAACAAGAAAGTTCAACAGCAGATCACATTTCAAAAGTTGAGTTACATGTTAGGAAGTTTATAATTCCTTATAATACCAGACTTCAGCAAACTGATCATCACTCAGGCCGAAGCATCAGACATTGGAACTGAGCAGCACTTCTGCAAGAATATGCATATGAACTGTTTCCAATAATGCACATCAATCAGTAAAAAGCTGTAGTGAGCATAATTACTCAGTGATTGAATAAGAGTGTCTGATCATCATATTTATCATTCAATAAATTCTAGAACTACCTCTATGAAGGGGTTCATAATTTAAACAGACTATCAGTCCCTTGCATACATTCAGAGGAACATGATCAACAGTGCAACAATCATAATGTGGACAATTTATATGCAAAACTACTGGATCCACATTGAAGCTGTCAAGGGGACTGCAGATGTTGAGGCAGAATGTATGAATATACCTTGTTCATGAACTGAAATGTCTTTTTATTTAGTGTAAAAATTATTGTAAATATTTTTTTTGAAAAAAGGCTTATTGTTACATATACACGATCGTTTCAGTTTGCATTTAATGCAAGTGTTATGTTTTAGATAGTTTAAGTATAGCATAAGTGTTAAATTTAGTAATTTTTAGAAAAGATAATTTATCATGAAAGTGTTTGTGTAACTGTTTACGAATCACACATTGTGTAATTCAAAAGTTATTAATTGGTGATTGTTATATTATTTTGCCATATTACTAGAACTTTGTAAGCTATTCTCATTGTTTCAGTTGAGTATTATTTTATCATAATGCTTGAAAGTGTGTGGAACATTCTAAACCTCTCCTGAGGTATAAATGCGCGTCGAAGATTTAGTTCTATAGACAAATCTAAATTTCATTATTGAGAGTGTAATTAAGAGTATATTGTTACAATTTTAATGCAATTACCACAGATTGTATTGTAATAACAGAATAGAAATTAGAGAACTGTTAGTCCACCTCGGCTGTCCCATCGAAAGTTAAAACTGTTAAAAATCAGAGCTAACCCTTATTATTGATATATGTATCAAAGTTTGTTTTCAACTCATTAAAATGTACTGCTTGAGCAATATCCGAAGGCAACCCATTCCGTACACCGACCATCCTATTTGAAAAATAAAACGGTCTTAGATGAAGACGGCTTCTACCTTGCCGAAATGTATATTTGTGTCCCATAGTTTTATAATTCTCGCTCTTAATCGTAAGAAATATTGATGCATCAGTATTATTAATTCTCTTTACTATCTTAAACACTTTAATCAAATCCCATCTAATTCCTTTTTTAAGAGAAATCAATTTTAAGGAGTTTAATCTATTCTTATATGACAACTCATCCATTCCAGATCATTTCAGTAACCTTTCTACAAACACTTTCTAATAATTCAATGTCTTTCCTAACTAAGCTGTCCAAGATTGAACACAACACTCAAAATTTGGCCTAACTAGTGATATATACAAGGAAATTTAAACCTCTTTAAGCTTGTATTCAATATTTCTGTATTTTGCCTGTCGTTTGCAACAACACAGTGCTTGGATGACTTGAGAGACTGATCAACTCAAGATCCTTTTTCTCATGACACTCATAAGTTTATTCTTATTCAAATTATACGTATAATTAAAATCATGATAACTCATATATAATATCTTCCATTTATCATAATTAAAACTCATCTGCTATTTTTTTGCTCAACTCTTTCAAGCAACAACATCTTATTTACAGCTAGCACACCAAAGACCTTGATATCATCAACAAATGTAAGTAGTTTATTGACCATCCCTTCATCCATGCCATTAATGTAAATTATAAAAGAGCAATGGTGCTAAAACTTAACCCTGAAACACTCTAATTTCAATGTTAATCCACTTTGTCTTAACTTCATTTATAACAAATCATCTGCTTTCTTCCATCAAGTCAATTATTTAACTTATACTCCACATCTGTAGAGATAAATCTTTTTACAAACAATTTATGTGACACTTTGTTAAATGCTTTCTCAAACCCAAATACACCAAATATACACATCGTCATCTACATATGCACTAACATTTTCAAAACATGTCTAAAGATTTGTAAGGCAAGATTTTTCTTAGTGAAACTATGTTGATTATCCAATAAAATCTTAAACTTTGTTAAATGACTTTGCAAAGTGTCTTTTATCAAACTTTTTAAAAAGATTTTTCATAACTGATGTGAATTTAATCGGTCTGAAATTATTGGAATAACTTTTATTACCTCCCTTGAAAATAGGAGTGACATTAACCAACTTCTAATCTGTTGGTACTTGTTCACTATTTAAGAATTTACAAAAATTATGACAAGTAGCTGACAATACAATTCTTTACCCCCTATAAAACCCTTTGGGAAATATTATCTAACCCAGTAGTTTTATTATTCCTTAAACTTCCCAATGTTTTTAACAAACTCGTAATTTATGCAGTTGTCTTGTTTAACTGTTTTCATCTATCAATTGTTCAAAATGTAGCAAACCATCATATATTCTTGTCTATTAGTTTTATCTGTTAGTAGCAAACCATCATATATTCTTGTCTATTAGTTTTATCTGTTAGTAGCAAACCATCATATGCTCTTGTATATAAGTATCATCTGTTAGTTGTTAATCATTATGTGTTTTTGTATGTTAGTACCATTTGTTATTAGTAAACCGTCATGTATTGTATATTTGTACCATCTGTTAGTAGTAAACCATCGTGTGATTTTTATCTTAGTACCATTTGTTAGTGGTAAACCATCGTGTGTTATTGTATGCTAGTTACCATATGTTAGTAGTAAACCATTATGTTAATCATTATGTGTTCTTGTATATTCGTATGATCTGTTAGTAATAAACCATCATATTAATCAACTTGTGTTCTTGTATGTTAGCACCTTCAGTGCTGTAGGTAATCTTGTGTTGTTGTTATGTCATAATGTTATGATAAACCATCGTATTTTCTTTTTATGCAATGTTAAGTTAATAATATTAAATTACTCTAGTTGTTACATCTTTATTAGAAACTGTTTATGTTACAAAACCGTCACGCACTATTATTATTACAGTCTTGTGAGAAACCATTATGTGTGCTTGTTAAGCTAGTATTATGTTATTAGTAAATCATCGTTCAATATATTTGACTTAAAGATACCTGTTAACATTCAACAATCGCCTCAGTAAACAGTTAAATACTATAGCCCAATATTGACGTTAATAATTTTCGTTAATACCACACTCTTTATACCTTGTTTTCAAATCATTTAACATTCTTATATTTTCTTTGCATAATAATAAATCGTTTCCAAGACATACCTTTGTTTATTTGTAAAGATATTCGTCTAATGTTGAAACTTTCTGCCTTCACTAAGTTTTCTCTGTTAAAGTTATTTTGGCGCCATATTTTTTGTATGTAATCCTTGCGAGGCTGTTTTTTTGTATGTTAGTGCCTTGTTGATGTGTAACTTTCTTTTTAGATAGTTGTTTCAGAATTGAGATATTGTATGAATTTTGATATGTAGCTTTATTTAATGACAAGCCTTGAAATTGAAGAGAAAGATGATTTTAGAAGAACTTGGATTGTAGCTTTAGTACCATTTATACTATGAATTTTAAGATAGATTTAAAAAAAAATACATCGACATCGACAGTTTTTTTTAAAGTTGAAGGTAAGGCTGTCTTTGATACAGTCAACGATTTCGTTTTGGATTTAAGGTAAACTGAATTTAGCACAGAAAATACAGCTTTGTTATTAATTTGTAGGATATATTCCGATTTTTGTAAATTTAGTTTTATTGTGCAACATAAGTAATTGTTTCACACAATTCTCTTGTGTTTGATAAGTAAGCCATCATCAAGTTTATATTATAATTTGGTAAAATATGTCAGCAAATTTAAGTAGAACAAACTGAGCATTTTACCCCCTATACTTAAGTTGAAACTATGTTTGTGAAATGGTTATTACACGGTTTATACTTTCATAAATAATTCAAAACACATATAAATATTGCAGTTCATTTTAGAAACATATATCCAAGATTTGTTACATGTTTTGTAATATTTCATATTTAGTAGAACAAAAATTAACATTTTAACATAAAGTAAAACAATTCGACTATATTTCCTCCTATATACTTCTACACCGTTGTCCACTATGCTTATAAGAATCAATAAAGCATTATTTACTAAAAAAATTAACCATTCTTTCCTCTTTAGTGTTTATATAAAAGCGAATTGGATCAACAAGGGAAAATAAGTTATCAAAGAATTAGTACAATTTTTCTTGTACGATTAAGTCTTTCCTATAACAAATGTTATTAGGTGTCATAGTAGGTTCTTGCTGATAATGTACCATTGAATGTCACTCGTTGTATACTCACAAGCTGTTATATGTGTAGTAGGCTATGTTTTGTGCCTCGGATAAGTTACTTATAGATTTGTAGTTGTCCATTATCTATATATATTAAGCAGAAGTACACACATAAAAAAAAAAAACTTCCGAAGAAATCTTTTACTTAAATAGTTGAAACAAGTATAAACATTTCCAAATGTCAAAATGTTTAGCTAATTTGGACATAATCTATACATTTTAAAATAAGAACATAGCAGTAAATATACATTTCAGAAATAAAAGGACTATACCATTCCATGGAGGATAATAAATTACATACGAATTTTGATTTACGTTTTGAAATTCGCTTACAAAACTGCGTAGCATACTTTATTTTGCTTTTACGTTACGCTATGTAAGTCAAAGAACTGTGTGGCTGATTCGGCACTACTTTACGTATACTTCGATTTTTTCCCCATGGCTTCAATGATTTCCTTATTTTTATTGCTGAAGGTTTATTTACTTTTATTGGAAAGAAATTCAGGCTTATATAACGATCTTAAAAATATGCGTGAAGTCGCAACTAATAAAACTTTTTCTGAAAACTCTCAGTACTAACATACATTTTTTTTTCACACGGACTGATAAAGTTACCTCACTGTGGACTTCTTTTTTTCTCTCACACATGAGTGCCTTCATAGATCTCATTAAACTGCAGAGATAATTGAAAAATATAAGGTTCGTGAGAAAAAAATGGAATTACAAGAAATCAAGTTAATCAAAAAACGGCTTTAAATTCAACAAACAAGATTGTTCATTCATTTGAAAAAACTGCAGATGGTGCGACATTTGACATGCTGAGAATGACATTAACAAGACGATAAAATTATAACAATAGTAAGAATAAAAGAGCCAGATTCGACGACATATTGCTAGTTAGGTCCAGAACATTAATAAAACATGAGGTAGGTGTGAATGAACAACAACATTCAGCCAAAGAAGTAAAAATATGGTCCCACAAATGCCAGGAAGCATTAAACGAGTCTTATTAATATATACAATTATATCCAAGCAACAAATGTAAGTAGAATGATGGAGCTTCTACAGGCCGAGTAAACATGCATTATCATGATAAAACTAAGTAAATCCATGTAAGATCGGTTTTAACAATGAAATTAGGTCTTAAGACTATTGTCAGACTTAAGTCGCTCAAGTATCCAGAAACGTATGAAGAGTTCATAGAATATATCTAAAAACCGTATATTTAGGGCGAATATCACATTTCTATCAATTTTCAAAATAAAACTATTTTATTAAGTCAATAAATTCTACAAAATTGGGTGCAATTAACATGATGTTACATTTGAGTGTCTTGTGTGTACAAGGAAACAGTAGTAAATGTTACACTGATCAGGATGAATATTTGCCAAAATAAATGGTTATGTTACGAAGGAGATGCGTAACGCGTTAATGATTAGGCTTGGTTGACGAGTGTCATATGTTTACCACACTAAAAACATTGACTGTAACCAATAGATACTGACAGATTTGTATAAGGTTTTTTAACACCAACACTTCAAAAATATGTCCCCGACAGTTTGAACTCCCAACTACGCCAAAGTAACCAAACCAGTCGTTGTTACACGTATCATCTGATGCTAATACATTTTACCGGCAGCCTTTTTGATACATTTAAGAAACTTGGCGGACTGTCGACAAGTGGGTACCACTGTGTTACTGGTTGTCGGGGTGTATCCAACATTTCCAGCCAATGATCTCGCCCCAAACCAATACATCGACTGCCAACAGCACAGCAACCCAACATTTCGTTTGCTCCAACTCTATTAAATTAAATGAAAATCACTTTGTTGATAAAAATAAAAAGATAACTTCGTCAACGTACACTTACAAATATATGCTTTAACTAATTTTTTTAGCAGATCTTAGTAGATCGAAGACAAAATGTGATATGTTTGTAATCCATCATTTTTTCACTCACCTTTTTCAGGCCGAATTTGATAGAAAAAAGTTAATCACTTTTGTACTTCAAACGCTAATATTTTTATTGTCTTGAACTAGACAACTGAAGCTGAGACATTTTAAGTCCTAATGTCAAGTTAACTTTCGTACTGAACCAAATGTGTCTTTCAAACATTTATATGATATGAAGTTACTAATGGTGTTAACAAGTAAAGCGAGAAGATTTCACGTTATAATACTAAATATTTCTTACACATACTTTTAGAACAATCTTACCTGTCATAGTTTACAACTTTAACCAGTAGATTAACGTCCTCAATGTTTACTGCTGGTACATCAAAAACTAGCACTTCATTGTATACAGGATTTAGAGTTGACCTCTTCACACTTGTTTTCCTCTTCTTGACTCTCTTTTCTTGGCATATGAAGGAGACTTTAACATATGGATCTGCTTATGGTAAATACCGAGGAAAAAGTATGGTTTTGAAGGGTTCTTTAACATAGGGATGTGCTTATGTTAAACACAGAGGAAAAGGATAATATTGAAGGTTACTTTAACATAGGGATCTGCTTATATTAATCGCAGAAAAAGAGATGGTTTTTAAGGCTACTTTTTACATAGAGATCTGCTTATGTCAGACACAGAAGAATAAGGATGATTTTAAATTATTGTACTAATTTCTAGAATACAGCTGGCAAGGGACAAAACAACAACAACTCTATACTGAAGCTTTCTAGTGTTTTTATAGCCATGAGTGAGATATATTGAAAATTGGAAGAAAAAGTTCTTCGTTTTCAAAAATGGCACTTAGAGTAAGAAGATAAAACAATCAAGAAACTAATGTTTTTAATAGTAAAACTAATGCTCTTTAATAGTAAAACCAATGTTTTTAATAGTAAAACTAATGTTCTTTAACAGTAAAACTAATGTTCTTTAAGAGTAAAACTAATGTTCTGAAAAATAATCATTCTACGTTGACTGGTTCATAAATGATAGAAGTACAAGTTGTTAAGGAATTATCAGAAGGATTAGTAACACATAAGTTATATTAACACTGTGAGATAGCACAACGTTTCGGTGACATCTTGGAGACAGAAAAATTTCGCGATAGCAAATTTGGCCACAGTAAATTATGTTGAATGACAGATTATCGACTGGACATGTTGAAATACAATTTGTCTAGAAATCAACGTATCGACAGCAGATTGTTGACAATTGTAGTATTGATGGATTTATATCGTTGTACAGACAGATATTGTTGTACTGATAGAATTATACAGTTTTACACGCATATATTATAGTACTGTGAGAATTGTACTGTTGTGCACGCATATATTGTAGTACTGTTGTACAGACAGATACTGTCGACACAATTGTCAACTGCTATTGTGTTTATGTTTACTTAAGGGAATGCATGCATGTTTACATGTACATAGTAAAAAATGCTACAGTGTTGTAAAAGAGTGGAGCTAATTATTTTACTTCGATAGCCATAAGCACTCGTCTAGCCAACTATCGGCAATACTAGCGGTATAAACGAAATATTGGAATGCCAACGAATCTGTCGTCAAATGATAATATTGTCGGCAGATGGGTTGTCGCCTTATAATACTGTCAACAATTTGAATGTCAACGAGTGGACTATCGCTCAGTTGACCCTGAACCAGCATAACATCTAGTAATAGCACTGTAGAAAAGTTGACATTACCGAAATTTGGTAGCTTACATGACCACATAAACGCAGTCAGCAATGTACGAATGTGTTTCATGCTAGCTATATGAATGCATGTTCATTCTAATTTAAATTATGTTTCTCCTCTTTTGAAGAGGAGAATTTTCTCTGTTTATCTATACATATAAAGTTAGAACAATAGTGGTTCATTTAGATACTGCTTATACTAAGTAAAAACAACCGGAATATGCCTGAAAAAGTCAGACTTACCAGAAGAGCCTGTTATGTCCATGGTTTTCAGGTTTCTTGCCTTAATGATTGTGACAGTTAGTCTGCCAGCAGTCGGCAAGTAACACAGTGATAACATCAGCTCTCCAAGGTTTTCTTTGTCCTTATTGGTATAAAACAAAAATCAATGTTCATAAAACAGTATATGACAATAATGACGCTATTATGATACTAATACACCATCGTTTCTGTCAGAAAATTCCTGAAACAGTTTTGTTTCTAACCTAGAATGTGAACAAAACTTGAATATCTAAAGGTACTGAGAAAAACAGCTGTTTTACAAGTAGTTATAGTTTTATTCTAGTTTACATGTAAATATGTTGAACTAAACTTTAACCTGTCATGTCTACTCTTATATTGGTATTTTCAATGACATGTTAATAAGTATAACTTGTACTTCATATCTTTAATCTCAACAATATTAATAAATCATTATCCATAAATAAAATTTTACTTAAGCCTGGTTTGTGTACAAAATGTTGATTGAAAAAATACATTTTATTCGATTTACCATATATGTATATTTAATGTTTTATAAACGTGGTAGGTTATTGTTTCAATTTAGGTGCAAGTATTGTTCTTTATAGGATGGTTTGTCGTATAGAACGAACCCATAGCTTAACGTCTGACATTCTCTACAAAGTTTTGGATAAATGAGCAACTTAAACCGTATATTAGGGTAGGTCACATTATGATTTGTATCTGAATTACCGAGTTTGTTATTTAGCTAGTTAGTTCAATGCATTGGTTATACAGTTTGTATTTTGATGTAGAAATGGAAACACAAAGTATGACGAATCTCTTTTATTACTAGCTACAGTGAACTTAGGTTTAAAAGTGAACTAAGATCTATCAGTGAATTTAGGTCTGTCAGAGAACTCCGATCCATTAGTGATCTTGGATCTATCAGTGAACTTCGGTCTAACAGTAAACGCTAGTTAAGGCGTCTTGTAGAACGAGGCTTCGCAAGTTTCTTTTTACATAATAATCCAAATAAATTCACTCAAACCTAGATAGGTTAAAACAAAATTTTATGTACCTTAATAAGTAGAGAGATTTAGAAACATTTCTTTCGGAGTTATCTATAATGTAACAATATTCGTTTTAGTTAAAACTAATCTTACGCATATTACAGAAATATTAAGCCATGACAATGAAATAAAATCAATACAAACAATAATTAACTGTGAAACTAAAAAAATATCTCGCTTTTTTCGGTTCGTTTATTATAGGAACAAATTTAATAATCAACAGACTAAAACGATAAACGGAGAAAAAGTAGTTACTATTTTCGCTTTTAAACTTTCTAGAACAGTTTCTTTGTTTGTTTTTTTAATTTCGCGCAAAGCTACTCGAGGGCTATCTGCGCTAGCCGTTCCTAATTTAGCAGTGTAAGACTAAAGGGAAGGCAGCTAGTCATCACCACCCACCGCGAACTCTTGGGCTACTCTTTTACCAACGAATAGTGGAATTGACCATCACTTTATAACGCCCCGACGGTTGAAAGGGCAAGCATGTTTAGCGCTACCTGGATGCGAACTCCCGACCCTCAGATTACGAGTCGCACGCCATAACACGCTTGGCCATGCCGGGCCTGCAGTTAGATATTAGGTTATTAATTGGTATAGGTATAAAGGTGTTTCTTTATATTGGTTTAATTTTGGTTTTAGTTACTGTATAAGTAAGGCTTATTTGATTTTGCGTTTGTTTATATTTGTTTACCCTTCTTAATATCTGGGTGTTTTCTATGGTTATATTGTGTTTATTTGATTAGCTGTGTTCAAAAACGTAGGTGTTTTTTTGTGTTCTTTGAATCTGGTTTCCATTTTTCTGCTTATTTCTCCAATATAGACTTCGTAACAGTTATTGCATTATATTTTATAAATAATGTTATTGTTGCCCGACAATGGTCAGTTGTAAACACTCTCTTTGTTAACCTGAAAATGACCTAAGAAAATCGAAACGTTATTCTTTGCTTTATTGGCAAAAGTGTTAATACCCATACCAGCCGTTCTGAGATACATTTTTACTTAATGCGGGTTTCTCGTCGTCATGAAATTCTATTATGGATAATAATCTAACAATACTTTTCAATAATTATAAAAGTTTTATAGCCTGCTATTTTACAAGTTGGGCTACTCTTTCACTAACAAATAGTTGGATTGACCTTCACATTGTAACGCCCCCACAGCTTAAAGGGCGAGTATGTTTGGTGCGACGAGGATTCGAACCTGCGACCCTCAGATTATGAAACGCACGCCTTAATCCATCTCGCCATGCCGGGCCTTGTAGAACAGAAAAGATACCGTATTTTCTGGTTAATAAGCCGAGGCCAATTTTCAGCTCTGAAAATGAGAGTTTTTGCTTATTATCGCCCAATAAGCCGAGGCCATTTTTGAGAAGTGACAAGTTTTTTCAATTTCTTAGTCTCGTGTGTGATCATTGAATGTTCTGCAGTAAAGCAGAACGTGTCGTGTTGAGACAGAGATGGAATCAATATGTCATTTGTTATTGGCTCCACTCACTGTAATTAGGTAACCAATGAAATTCCAGAATTTTTACTCAGTAATTAAAATCACTAACCCAGGGTATAAATACCAGGGGTATGTAGTGGGAGTTTATCATTGTACCGTCAAAAGGCAAAGATGTCTACACCTGCAAAAAAGAGAATGCGTTATGATGCTGCTTTTAAACTGAAAGTAGTAGAGCTAGCCCTAAAAACCTCAAATATGAATGCCGCTCAACACTACTGTGTGAATGAAAAACAGGTCCGTGAATGGAAGAAAGCAGAATGTGTGCTAAAAGAAATGTCGAAAATGTAACCAGAAAAATCAACCGAAGTGGCCCAAACTGGAAGAAGATGTAGCGACATGGGTGAATGAAAACCGGCAGAGTAGCCTGACTGTCACGCGTGCCCAGATCCGCATTTTTGCACTAAAGTGGGCTGGTAGAAATAAAGAAAATTCAAGAGACTTTAAGGCAACCAACAGCTGGTGTACCCGCTTCATGAAGCAACACAGCCTTGTACTTCGAGAGAAAACGAAGATCGCGCAGAAATTGCCAAGTGACTTGGATGATAAAATCACCTCGTTCCAGAAATTTATCATTCATCATCGCCAAAAACACAACTACCCTCTACAAATGATTGGGAATATGGACGAGACTCCGATTTTTTTCGATATGGTTGGAAACAAAACCGTTTGGGTTAAGACAACGAGCCACGAGAAACAACGTTTCACTGTAGTCTTAACGTGCTTTGCTGATGTGACAAAATAACCGCCTATGGTAATTTTCGAAAGAAAAACATTTCCTAAGAAGAAGAAATTTCCGAAAGGAGTGATCGTCCATGTACAAGAAAACGGATGGATGGATGACGAAGGATGCATCAAGTGGATTAACGGAGTGTGGGCGCGTCGTCCTGGCGGACTGGTGAAATCTAGATCTCTGCTCGTTTGGGATATGTTTAAGTCCCATCTGTGTGAAAACGTTAAAGCCGCGATCAAAAGATGCAATACCGATATTGCAGTTATTCCCGGTGGGCTGATATCTGTGATACAGCCCTTAGATGTGTGTTTAAATAAACCTTTTAAAGACAGGCTCCGCCAATGCTGGAATGAGTGGACGGTTTCCGGCAATCAAAGTTTTACTGCTGCAGGAAATATGCGCGCTGCATCACTCGCTACCGTCTGTGAGTGAGTCGTGAAATCGTGGAACGATATTAGTGTGGAAACTGTAGAGAAGTTATTTAAAAAATGCAGCATCTCAAATGCAATGGATGGAACGGAAGATGATATGTTGTGGTTGGACGACGACGAGGAAAACAACATTCCACTCACTCAGCTAATAACACCAGAGAATGACCCGTATGACGACCAGGTCTCTGAGGAGGATTGGAATGTGCTTCTGACGATGAAGATGATGAATTTGATGGATTTTTAATACATTTCTGCGATTGTTGTTGTTGTTTTGAATTAAGCACAAAGCTACACAATGGGCTATCTGTGCTCTGCCCACCACGGGTATCGAAACCCGAATTTTAGCGTGTAAGTCCGCAGACATACCGCTGAGCCACTGGGGGGCATTTCTGAGATTAAAGTGTGTATTTTTTTATGAATTTTGTTATTTCTATGAATATATGTCATTCGTAATGTATAGACCTTTTTCTATTAATAAATAAAGTTTATTCAACTGAAATAACACTGCCGTAACTGTGAGATCAAAGGTATGATTTTGGTCTTCCGTATTTTTTGGTCTAAAGCTGGTGATCGGCCAATAAGCCAACCCCCAAAAATCAGGTCCAAAATTTAGGGCCAGAAATTCGGCTTATTAGGCGGAAAATACGGTAATTGTAATGAAGAAATAATAAACGAATACTTACATGCTAACTAAGTGGAATCAACCAGTATTAAAATGTTCTGGTGTCAGAACAACATTTGAATTGGAAATAAAACTAACTTAAAAATTTAGCCTATAACAGCCTCGGTGGCTCAGCAGAATGCCAGAGGGCTCATATGACTAAAGTCTTATTCCGATAATCGTCCTAACTAGAACACATATTTCATTATGTAGACATGCGCTTTAGAGCAAACAAACTAGCACACAGTTTATAACAACCTAGTTATTTTGAAATATTTTGTAAGCAGATCTTATGAACAATTCGTGAATTTCTTGAGTTATTGTATTTTGTTTTTGAAGTAGCAATTCTATAAAGTAGCTTAAACAAATACGTATTTATTATTGAGTATACACATCGAATTTCAATGATAATTAATAGTGAGCATGTCATTAACTTTAAAACATTTCTTTAGCTATTTAGAATAGCATAAAACTGATGTAAAATCGGCTACGATTATCCGTATTACAAGTTACAAATTAAGTTGGAACAAACAACATTAACCTGCTTTAAATTCAAGATCATTGTTAATCCTGTTATTCTACTTGTAAGAGCAAAACAATACCGTATTTAATTGTTACGCTTAAGAACATAGTTATTCGTTAATTTGCTTCTTTACCTAGTTTATTTATGTTTCTATTTATAAAACAATCAAGGAACATAATATTAGGGTTTGGTCAAGCATGGAAACGGAAGCGAATTTTGAACGCGTAATCTTGTTTCACACAATTACAAACACAATCTGTCGCCTCCATCTTTTGTTGTTGTAAAAGCTGTAAAGTTTGAATTACAGATAAACTCAACAAAAATAAAGATTTTTTGTCATATTCTTGTTTTATCAAAGCTTTAAATCTTTCATGTAAGTCAATACTATTTCGTTTAGAAGTAAGGTTTGTAAAAAATAACAATAGTATGTGTTATGAGGAATGAAAGCTACTAACCATCAACTTCAATTGGCAATTTGACATTAAGGAAAATATTTCATTGGGTGTGCTTGTTTAAGAATTTTAAAGTGTACTAAAAAACAGTTTTGATACTGTTTTACAGAAAAATGTGGTACTTATTGATTTTTTAAAACGAAGCAATACATATACAATTTTTAAAATAATTTCTCGCGAAGGGTTATCTATGAATGATCATCCAGTATTTGAAACTGAGAGACTGTGGGGCAAAGACTGCTAGTCAACAGCATTCAACAACTAGACTTGCACGGCTCTTCAAAAAACATGACTTGATCACACAAAGTGCGGAGGGTATTCTTGTGGTAATGGATCATGAATGAGAAATTCGCAGTCCGACACCTTTATTTTTATACAATACACGGTTTATACTTATCAATACATCAGTGGGCAATATTTCTTTTAACAAGTTTGCTTACCTCAGTACATAACTTGTAAAATAGCAGGCTATAAAACTTTTATAATTATTGAAAAGTATTGTTAGATTATTATCCATAATAGAATTTCATGACGACGAGAAACCCGCATTAAGTAAAAATGTATCTCAGAACGGCTGGTATGGGTATTAACACTTTTGCCAATAAAGCAAAGAATAACGTTTCGATTTTCTTAGGTCATTTTCAGGTTAACAAAGAGAGTGTTTACAACTGACCATTGTCGGGCAACAATAACATTATTTATAAAATATAATGCAATAACTGTTACGAAGTCTATATTGGAGAAATAAGCAGAAAAATGGAAACCAGATTCAAAGAACACAAAAAAACACCTACGTTTTTGAACACAGCTAATCAAATAAACACAATATAACCATAGAAAACACCCAGATATTAAGAAGGGTAAACAAATATAAACAAACGCAAAATCAAATAAGCCTTACTTATACAGTAACTAAAACCAAAATTAAACCAATATAAAGAAACACCTTTATACCTATACCAATTAATAACCTAATATCTAACTGCAGGCCCGGCATGGCCAAGCGTGTTATGGCGTGCGACTCGTAATCTGAGGGTCGGGAGTTCGCATCCAGGTAGCGCTAAACATGCTTGCCCTTTCAACCGTCGGGGCGTTATAAAGTGATGGTCAATTCCACTATTCGTTGGTAAAAGAGTAACTCAAGAGTTGGCGTTGGGTGGTGATGACTAGCTGCCCTCCCTCTAGTTTTACACTGCTAAATTAGGGACAGCTAGCACAGGTAGCCCTCGAGTAGTTTTGTGTGAAATTAAAAAAACAAACAATCTAACTGCATCGCCCTCTACAATCCCGTACTCTTTTTACTTTAAGACATGTGCTGACCTCAGTTAGTTGCAAACTCTCTCTTTATTAAGCAGAAGAAGGTCGAACGTTGTTCTCTGTTTTCTTAGTAAAAGTGTTAACAGCCATACCAGTCATCTTGAAATACATAATATAATTTCATTAAGAACAAGTCTTGTTAGGCATGGATTTACCTTTAAGCAAGACTGTTCCCAACAAATGTGGAGTAAAGATACCTGGGAAAGAGGCTGATAGGAAATTTAGGACTGCAGCTTGGTTTACTAAATACTCTGATATGAATATTACGAAGGCTGTATGGGCTTATGTGGAATCTTAAAAAATTCAAACTACAATTAGACAAGTTGGCTGACTTGTGACGAGTAAGACAGGATTTTCGGAACAATATCTCCCAATCATATATTAACGAAATTATGGTGTAAAATATATGTATTAAAGCAAATCTTAAATAAGTTATCATCGTATAATTTGTTTACTTTTTGGTTTTTCTTTCGCATTTTCTGGGCCTGGCATGGCCAAGCGCGTAAAGCGTGCGACTCGTAATCCGAAGGTTGCGGGTTCGCGCCCGTGTCGTGCTAAACATGCTTGCCCTCTCAGTTGTGGGGGCGTATAATGTGACGGTCAATCCCACTTTTCGTTGGTAAAAGAGTAGCCCAAGAGTTGGCGGTATGTGGTGATGACTAGCTGCCTTCCTTCTAGTCTTACACTGCTAAATTAGGGACGGCTAGCACAGATAGCCCTTGAGTAGCTTTGTGCAAAATTCCAAAAAACAAACAAAAGCAAACAAACGCATTTTCTGTAATAATGCATTATTCTAAACACATATTTAACATTTATGAGCAATTAATCATTAGAGTACCTTCCATTTGTATATCAGTTTTGAATTTTCGTAATTATTCTCAAAACTATGTGTATATGTATATATTCTTGAACTCAACAAGAATTGATGTGCCATACAAATAAGATAATTTCCATATAAGAGTATATTATGTTTAAGATACTTTGGTTTATGATTTACGCTAAATTTAAAACTTGGTATTGTTATTACTGTATTAATATATACCGCAGTTATTTTAAAGTTATATCAATCTTTTTGTTGTATATATGTTTATACAAATATCTGAAGTCGCAAAGCATTCAAGGTAATAAAATATTAAGCAATATATGCTGAAGATTCTTTCTAGCATTCAATGTCGAATTATTGTTATTATTCAATAGCTGTATTTCAATTACACTATTCACGGACGTTATTATTAAATAATACTAGCTATTCTAAGTAATGGAACAAACAAATAAATAGAAGATCCAGTGTGTAAGATTGTTCGTACCGAAGATTAGCCTGAAGTTTGCAGAACTGATAGGGGATGATGCTTTTCAAAATCTGTTTTTATAAAATATTTTTATCTTTTGCTCGAATATTTATTTTTCTCAGTTTATATAAATAAACAAAATACTTTGGTATACTTTATTATAACTATTTCTTGTGTATGCTTACTTTTAGGATAATTTAATTGCTACATCTTACTTAATTCTGTTTATCATTCATTCTATTCGTGAACTGAAAATAATACATGATAAAATAATAATATATGATGAAACAATAATATATGATAAAATAATAATATAAGATAAAATAATAATACATGATAAAATAATAATGTATAATAAAATAATATTGCATGAAAATAATATATGAGTGCAAAAATTATTTATTTTTATTTGAAGTGTTTTCTAATGGTTGACTATTGGTCTGTCTGAAAGTAATGATGAACTTATTCTAAAAAATGTTCATTAAAAGCATATTTCGTCTAAACAGTTGAATATGCCGAGATTAGTTATTAGGGTCTAATAATACACGTTTCTGTATGTCACGGTTTAAACATATATAAAGTATTGGAAATAACAAGAAACAGTGAAATGAGTATAAGGTACAAATATTAGTGGATTGTTCCGTCTAACGTATTAAAATGAATTGCCTCACGAGCTAATAGTTTACAATTTTACTGGTTGTTATCCAAACAGTTAGTATGCTACATCATCATTATGTCTAATAGGCACAGGAAGTCATATTATTCCCAACAGTAGTTTGGTGAATGCACATTGATTTTGAGGTCAGAAATGACACTTAATAAATGTATGGCTGGTGCATGCTACACGTATGAAAAGTAGCTGCAAAATTTCATATTTCAGTTAGAGATTTATGGAAACTCTGAGTTTGTGTGTGTGTGTGTGAGAAAAGTACTTTTGATAATAAAGGCGGTGGAACAGTTAAATACATATTACCAAGAAGTATACCAGACCCACTGGATGTGTAACTGACCAAAAATTTCTATAGAGAATAGATAACGAAACCTAAACTCTAAAACTGGCACAAGACATCAAGTAATATGACCAATGATCTAAGTTTGAGAATGATGACCTTTACAGATGAATCAAAATCAAAATGTCCAACAATTAGAGATAGTTCTTTCAATGGCAGGGAAGAAAATGATATAATGGTCAATGTATAAATCAAAGCTTTCTTGGGAACTAGTGCCATTGTGGGCTGTGACTTTGTTAATGGGTTTGGAGAAGCACACAAAACATTTCACTCTTTGACTGCTGACAAACGTAGTTTGACTTATTTGTCACGTCATTCTCTCCGAAAGAAAACTTCAAGCATGTAATAGATTTAGTGAAATAACACCCACAAGGGAAAGAAAAATGGAGCGTTTTGTACTTATGTAACCATAATTTGGCTAGTTGTAAGTCCCGAAACTAATATTGCTAAGGCTGTATGGATTCACACGATGACTACGAAAGTCAAAAGACGACCAGACAACTTGGTTGAATTGTACATAGTCATTACAGTTATTATTTTATAATAACACAGTGATAAATTTATGGTTGCGTAAAAGCAAAGTTTGCTATTCTGTATCAACCAAATATAAAGTATTAATACATTGTTTATCATCCCCTGGATCTGTTTCACCTATGCATTTTAATCATTAGATAATTATTGTATCTATGATAAGAGCGTTGTGAGAATTACTTTTAAAACGAAACAAAGCTCTAATTTTTAAGTATCTGAGTAAATCTGCTTCTAAAATTCGTATTCTGATTCATATTTGTTTCTTGTATTTGTCCATTTTATAACTACAATTGTATAAATGGTTGATAAATGTCCTAACTTTGTTTCATAAATATTATTTGTATTTGTCGTTTGGCAGAGGTACAATGTATTATATGAAGTGTTTAAGTGTTTATTCAGTTTGTATTGTGTGACTGTAAGCTCCAAAGCACACGTAAGGCTTGTTTATCTTAAAGATTTATCTTTATACATTTATTTTAATATCTGGGTTTGTTCAAGTTTGATGCCTGTTCGCTAAATTTGTAGATTCTTGAGAGTAAGAATCAACAACATATGTTTCAAGAAAGCACTAGTGTATCTTTGAATATTGTTAAACGTTTGAGAATTTTGAATAATTGGTATAAAAGCTAGCTGAGACAATAATAGAATATATTGTTTGGTCACTAAGCCTTGGAAGCTATAATTGTGGTAAAGGCTTATTAATAGAAAAATTACACATATTCAACCAGGAACGTTTATAGATTTTGAACATTACAAACTGTTTAACTTTAGTAAATTAACTTCGAACGTTAGTATTTCTACAAGAACAATAAATATCTTCGTCGGTAAAAAGTCAGAATGAATATAGATAGAAGACTCAATATAGTTTGTAAAACGTTTACATATAAACCAATATTTGTAATACGTAATCATAATAACCGATATTATAAACTGTATTGATTTTTTATATTAAAATATATTTGTGTTAAAAAAGAAATTGTGTATATTAATCTTGTTGGTAAATATAATAGATTTAATAAATATTAACATT
This sequence comes from Carcinoscorpius rotundicauda, assembly GCA_011833715.1. Classification (NCBI taxonomy): domain Eukaryota; kingdom Metazoa; phylum Arthropoda; class Merostomata; order Xiphosura; family Limulidae; genus Carcinoscorpius; species Carcinoscorpius rotundicauda. Next base: position 60,907,600 of record CM022395.1, read on the forward strand.
TAATTGACTTCTAAATTCAAAGTTAATATTTCCATATATTTGAAATTGTGTTATGTAACGTACGTAACATGAATGAACTGGAGACTCGTCCGAGGTAAATACGTAACATAAGTTCTAAATGTCTCTCAATCTGTAATGAGTGGTAATTTGTTTAGACCTTGTCCATTATTAATAGTTAAAAGAGACATGAATGGCTTGTTGACGGTGAATCTTTGTACAATACATTTAATCTAAAACTCTGTGAAAAAGAGAAAAACATTTCCAGTATATCAATGTAACCTGCCTCACCGACCTCTACATCCAGTTTAGCAGAAGGTTCAGTCTGTTTCTCTTAGTCTGTTGTTGTTTTTGCGCTAAACTATTCAAGGGGTTATCACTCTCAATGCTCTGGTTAATTAATCAATCTTTGGATTTTAGCGTTGTATCTCTGTGAACTTTCTGTTGACCCACCAAGATTCATGATATTATTTTGAGACAAATAATATCCTGAATCTTATTCAGCCCAACACCAAAATCTGAATAATTTTAAAATACCCTTGAATGATTTAAACCTTAGGAAGCAAAAATATAAATTTCGAAATTTGCAAAACTTGAAAGTGTTCAGAAAAATTATTAACATTCTATCCTGTTAAACGTTTACTTATGGTTTCAATGAAAATGTTTATATACACAGTTCTGGTGTTAAATCTTATGACATTAATAGTCAAATACAAGAGACTATTAATTAGTTTCTAGAACTGTTTTGGCTTCTTTAAACGCAGTAAATGGACTTCGTAAGCATGTGCTATGTTGACGACATTTGCAGCCATAGAATCTATTTAAATGGCCTTTATGTATAATTAAGTTTTTTAAGATATATAATTAAGATTTTCCTGTTTTTCCTCAAGACAAATCTATTTTTCTCCTATTGAATGTACAGAAAAAAATTGGGCAGCTGAATTTGCTGCATGTGGTGGAGGTAAACAAAAGTGAAGAGGTGACAAGTAGGTTCGACGTTTATGGAGTATTTAGCATGTTTTTATCTTTGGACAAGAACAAAAAATTTCAGCAGAGATTGCTGTACGAGGTTGTAAATCGCTCATAGTCAACAAGTATTGTCATCCCTACCAATTGCTGGCACCCCAAGTGAGCACTGGCGTCATGGGTAATCGGCTAGTGTACATAGTGCATTTATAATCTTTGAGCTAGAAAGTCTTATTGACAAGTTTTGAGAATATTGACTAACAAAGATTCCAAACATAAAATTCACAGTACTAAAAGCAATACATAATTTAAACCAAAATTGTTTATGATTGCAAAAAACAAATATATTGTACAACAAGTTTCGGCCACATTTATTCGGGCCATCATGTGTTATAGTTAGGTTGGTAAGTAACTTTTTCTTTTTTGTACAAATACTGTAATGTGGTTAAACAAGTTCGTTTTATGAATTATTTTGTTAAGAACTTCATCAATGATTATCGGTTATATCCTCTATTTATGGCCACATGTCTATGAAAGTTGATTTCATTGGAGAGGTCAACATTGTTTGGCGAAATACGAAAAGTCTGAAAGTTATAATATGAAATACACTAATATTTACAGAAAATGGATAATACGAATATTTTACGTGGTTATGCAAGACAGCAAAAACTTTTTGAAAAAATGCCGCTTTTCGTGAAATAAACCAGTGTTTCTAGTCAAACAAAACATGTAAAAATGTCAGCGGGCTATTTATTAAAATTCAGTTGGGAATTGAGGTTACATGTGACTCAATTGATGTAAAACTTCTTTTAACGTATCATTACTGTTGTTCCATACTACAAACGTATCGTGACAGCTGGGTAAGAGAATTTGATTTCAAAATAATCCATGAAAATGTTGCAAAGTTGTGGAGAATTTGCAGACGTAATAGACAATTCTTTAATGTAAGAATATGATACATTCAGAAGGTACTTACTTGGGAAAAAGGAAACATCATACATAGGCTCATGAAGTTAACAATATTGCTAATTTTAATTGGAGAAATGTTATTCTTAATTAACCTGTTTCTCAACACGTATCTAAGAACGGGTGATGGGTGTTAATACTTTTACTAATAAAGGAGGAGAACAACGTTTCGACCTTCCTAGGTCATCTTCAGGTTAACTGTCTCTAAACAATATGTGGCTTCGTGTGCGGACACTGAAGTGAATACAATGTTCAAATAAACCATAATATATTATTGGATTGTTTAAAAGACTCGATTTGATTAGTAATGTGTGTTAAATCTTTAATCGGAATATTTATGTTGTGAGTCAAAGAGAAAAGTATCAGTTACGAATTTGGCAACAAGACATGATGAAGAATTGATATTTTTTATGTATTTTATATAGTGCATAAAACCACCGAGGAACGAAATTAGATAGTAATAATTTAAAAGCCTTGTTATAGATTAAGGTAATGTAATGTTTTAAAGTGTCCCTAACTTTTCATAACAACTGTTACGGGAATTCGTAGTTAACAGCTTATATGAACTATTTAGTAATGAAATTTTAATCTGTTCAGTATAATGCTTCTTATTCACGATAGGAATTGAATTACCTTTATCATTTTTGGCTATAACAGCGTCTTTATCATATTTGGGAACTTTAAGTTCAAGCATGTTGTCTTATAAGCGCACATTTACTATTAGTACAGATGATAATGGTGAAACATGAGTCCAGATATTTTATTTTATTGTCTATTAAAGAATACTGCAATATCAAACATTGTGTACATCAATCTTGACGAAGCCGTATCTGGAGTTACAAAGTCGTTTTTTTCTAAACTTTTTATCAACATTTTACTTTACCCTTAGAGAAAGTTAGATTCAATAACCGGGATCAGATTATTTTCAATGTTGTAATTTTATTTTTAGACACACTTTACACTTTGCTTAATAATTTCAACTAGTAATTGGTTATTCGGGCTTCAGGTATATTGAAAACTGTTAGAGGTAGAACCACCACTTTAATTAATATCTGTTGTCCCAGAAGTAACCAGCTACTCAATCGGATATGAGACTTCTACCGTAGTTTTTTTTTCTAGTTCAAAGAAATCCTTTTCACTAAAAGCTTATCATTTGTGTTATAAATATGGCCACAGCACATGCGAGATTTCCCCGGTTTTTCATAACTCCTAAGTTGGATACGTAGTATTGTTTGTTTTATAAATTCTGAAATGACCAAAATTACTGTTTAATGTAATACGTTTGGAAAATTTCTCAGTCATATTACTTTTCACAGAAATACACTTCGGAGTTGAACCAACGTCTCAGCAATTTACTAGTAAATTACTAGAATTATTTTGTGATCAACAGTCTTTTTATACATTCGCGAAAATCCTTAAAAATATTATACCTAGTTTTAATCTTTCCAGCTATATACTTATTTTGCAAATAAACCTTCGTTAATACCGGAATATAACGAGTGTACCTATTGGTAGTTTTTCCTTTATTCTGTAACTATAATTTCTATAGAAAAAAATTACATTCGGTTTCAGACATCAGGGAAAAAAGATAGGCAAATGAATTTAATTTTATTTTTATGTAAACAGTTAAGAATGTCATGAGATAGGTTTATTTTACGAGTTATTTTTAAAAGTTATATTTTACAATAATAAATAATTATGTTTTAAACGTGTATTACTTTTATGAATAAAAATCAAAGATACAAGAGTAAACCACTATAAGTTCACAGACGACTGTCATAAAGAATCTATTTCACCATTATTGGATGTTGGATAATTATTAATAATAGCATCTGATCACAGCAAGCTACCTATTTAGAGCGAAGCTAGAAATCAACCTTATGATCAGTAAATCTAATTAAAAATCAACCTGGTAATCAGTATATTTAAATAAAAATTAAATATACTTTGCTTACGGTTTTACACTTGAACAAATACCGAGATATATCTGTTGTCTTTACAGCACAACTAGAGCGACAAAGTGCGAAGTGCATTTTTGCTTTTGTTATAATGGGACTCACTCCATGGACCCACAGGTGCACAGTCCGTCACGTTAATCACTGAGCCACATCCGATTCAAGAGAAGCAATTCAAACTTGTCCTGCTACGACACGCCATCCAGAAAGTATAGTTATATAGACACAATCGTTTTTGATATAATTCAGACAGAAATTGTCTTTCAATTTTGAATTCACGCTAGTTTTAGTTTCACGTTTAATGGCTAATTTAAGATACATGTTCACGTAATGATAGAAAATGTCGAAACAATTCCTAAAACCTTATTTGTGAATTAGTAGAGATCATATGCTTATTGAAAAGTTTGTTCGTTATGTAAATATTGGAAATATATGGATAATTAGAAGAATTTATAGTTACATTAGAAAGCGCTAATACGAACATTTATAATAAATTGTAATATGAAAATGATTAAAAATAAAACGTATATTGAAGTAGATAAATTATAAAATCTTTAGATAGCTGGATAGATAATCAGACGAGAAAATTGTTTCAAATGATTCTGTGGAAATAAACTGTATATAAGAAAGAGAAACGAGAAACTGCTAAATATTAAAGGATAAGAAATGGTGCATATTTTTTATCTCAAAAGAACTAACAGTTTTTAACAGTGTTTTAATTCTATATTTTATGCTTTGTGGAAATAGAATGACTCTGATATATATTGTAGCTATATGTTACGACTTTAATATTAGAACAAAACTTAATAGGATTGAGAGTGTACATGACAACAATAGTTGATATTTTGACTTACAAAGGTAAACAATAAGAATACAAGCTGTATTAAAGAGTTATAGCACACCACTGGAATTTCTCAGACCATATAAAACAGAAAATATACAATTATATTTTAAGTCCAGTAAGATGAGACTTACCTGAGGTATGCACAAGATGTCCATGATATATTCCATTTCACACATGACGTCACACAGTTCATCTAGTTCCCTTACAAAAACTTGTCCAATTAAATCATGTTTGGAGAATCGATCGAAGTCATATACGGAAAACTGTAAAGTATGGGTCTTCAGCTGTTCGTAACTGACGCCGAAAACAAAGGTCTCATTAAAAACTGGATTTAAGTTCTTCCGGTGGACCTGCAATGAATAATACCTTCAATTAATACAACATGTTGTGATCTGTTGAAAGCTGATTTTTTATCCAGTTTGAAAACTTAAAACCAATTAAATAAATGGAATAAGCTGGTTTTCTCGAGTTGTGATTATGTACTTACATGTGTACTGTTTCTGGTCTAGCTTCACGTTTGGTTGAACATAAAATATTAAATGTAGTAAATAGAGAGCGGTATCAACTCTTAACATTCTGATATCCTGTTAGTTTTATATAGAAAGTCAAATCCAGTAAATATAAACAAATCAAACACCCAGTTTCCAAACTAATTGGTAAAAAAAAACTGCCTGCAAATGAAGTACCACTAAATTAAATCTACTAACCCTTGTTTGAAATTTTTTCTTACGGTCTGGCTGAAGGTAAATTTTTATATAAGGGTCAGAAGGTCCGGTGAAATCTTTCACTGGGAGATCTCTGGCTTGCAATACCTACAAAACAGACAGGAGTATACCTTGTAGTTAAAAGATGTGATATAGGCCCCAGTACTACACTAATCTTTGACCTGATGCAATTAAGCAAGAATATAACCAGTCTGACCAACATCACTTGAGCGAAGTAGCTTTATTGATTTATCATTGGGATGAAGAGAAAAAATCCTGCATTGGTTATTTACCCAAAATTATAAGTCTCAGCTAAATGGCGACTTGATCGTGATTTTGTTCAAATGGAAAATATAAAATTACTAAAAAAATATAGGACATTTTAAAGTAAATATTTAAGAACTCTAGTAGTATTTATAGGAAAGATTGTGTTTTTTAGTGTTCAACATGTGTTTGTTTTATAACTACTATGATACTTTTGTTTTTTACTATTCGATTTGCATTTTATTCGTATTTTCTATGATATAATTCTGAATTGCTTCGTTCATTCTTTTACTCTTAAGATTCTATTTCTTTGATCCTTGATTGTTTATGAATTAAATTATTTTATCATACCTTCACTACCAAATTCTAAGAAATGTGTTTATTATAATTTAGCTTACTCTATTACGTTTGACAAAAAGAAGATATTATAAACTTGTTCTTAAAGCATATAGGAACACTTTCTTATTCATGATGCAGCTGTTTTTTTATTTGATCGCAAGTGAATGATTTTTTTTACTCTTGTGTTGCTGTATAAATCCCAACAAAATCATCGCTTCTCACATTCTAATTAAATCTTCGTGAGAAACTTTTGTTAAAAATCGATAATATGGCTTTAAAAATAAAAAAAAATGTATTCAAATATTTCTGGCTTTTTCTTAATAAGTTTCTTTTTTGATGTACATATTTTCTTACGTAAGAGTAACTTTCTCGTACAAGAAAGTTTAATTTTGTGACCACTTGTTTGGTGTTAGTGATTGTGGTTTTTACACAAGAATATCTCCTTGACTGAGAAAGTAACAGTGTTGTTCAGGTAACGTTAATTATCTGACCACAACTCTTTAACTCGTACAGAAATAGTGATATCAAGGTATCGAGCTTTCTTAACTCATACTCATAGTGATATTCAGGTATCATGCTTTCTCAACTTATACACTAATAAATGATATACAGGTATCAAGATAATGAAATTCCAGTAACATACTTCTTAGACTCGTGTAGAAATAGTGATAACCAGATATCATACTTCGTTAACTCGTACAAAGATAGTGATATCCAGATAATATGGTTTTCTTAACTCGACTCATATATTGATAGTCATATACAGATAAAATCGTTCCTTGATTCTGGGAATAACTGATATAACAGGTATGATATCCAGAGGATATTACCTTTTCGCTAAGATAGTGTCCGTTACACTAACAATTTAGCTCAGACAGTGAAATTATATACAATAACTGAGGGAACCTGTTAAGGAAGTAAAAACTGAATACAAGGCAAAAGTAGGTAGGCAAACAAATTTTACAAGTATAAGGAGGAATGTTTTATTAGTGGTGGAACCAACATGTTACGATATAGCATTGGTCTGTCTTTTTCACATCTGAAGAAAATGTTTATAATTTTATTTTATCTCGTGTTGTATTTTATATTTGCGATATATAATATTCAAGCATACCAAAGCCGTTATACGTATAAATATGACTTTTTCAATATCTACACTTCTACATCTTTTTTTGTCATAAGTCATTTTCTGTGTTAAACTAGAATGATGCTACCTAGCTTTCATTGCGTTTGTTACTCTTAATATTACAATAACTATATTACTATTGCTATATGTATCATAAACGTATTGCTCAAGAAACTCTCAATGTAACTTATACGACAATTGTAATCTTCTTACTCTAACAATCAATCCTTCTATGTCTTCATCATACTTGAGGGTGAAGTGGATCTTACCGCAGGGTGTCCCAAGGTCTAGGTTGTCTCCCAGTGTACTCCCACTTTCCACAGAAGCTTCCTTCAACAATTCATTCTTGTAGAGCTCTGGTTTAATTTCACCTACAGATGACGCTTCACGTGGTGGTTTGTTACAAACTAAAATAATAATTTTATACGTGGTTCTCTCAAAAGACGGACAAACACTTTGCATGTTGTTCTGCGATACAATTATATCTCTGCGTGTGCATTATTTTTACGTTTATTTGTTTATTTTGATGCTTTGAATATGTAAACTTTCTTATTTCGTGTGTAATTATTTTCATGATTAAACTCTGTATTCGTTACTTCGTATTAAAAAAACAAGTAACGGGTATAATTTATTTCTCATTCAAGTGTTGAAAAACTTCAACAGTTCGTTGTATTTTTGAGGTAATATCATAAAAAGTCTCTTTCTTGTTGTGTTAAAATGGATTGAATTAAAAATCATCATAATCTAGGATCTTTTAATTAGAAGAATATTCAGTGAAGATTAAGTCAGTAATGAAAAGGTAAATATATTTTCAAAAAAGTAATTTACGTAGCATTTTAGTGGTAAATATAACATTCAATAAACTCAAAATCTAAACTATTTTTCATACCTAATTTTAATAAATATCTTTATGATTTATAAAATACGTAAATAGTTTAAACGGTAGAACGGTTAAGTTACGATGACCTTTTAAATATGTTTTATCCATTACATTTAACTACATTTAGCTTCAGTTTATTTAAAAAAAATCATAGCATCATTTCTTTTATCAAAAATTTAACTGTAAAAAATTTGCATTAATAATTTCAGCAATAAAAATTGATTTTGTTTAATTAGCTTGCATTTTGATCTAGGGTTAATGTTAATTTCAAAATAATTCTTTTTCATAGCATATATTGACAAGTAAAATATGTATCAGGATTACTAAATCTTAGATAAACAAATACATACATGAAGAGTGTCCAAATAAAACAACAAAACAGGAAGAAACACCTGAGTTTATGAAGATAGGTATTTGTGTCTCATGCATGATGAGAGCTATATTTTGACTGTCCCACATTTCAGTTAAGGTACTAACAAACTGATTTTTAACATTGACTGGCAGAATAAACAAACGCTTTACCTTATTTGTATTTGTATTATGTTACTTTTCTGAGAAGTCTGAAAGGCAGCTGAACAACCTAATTCCCCTGTTTCAAAGAAACAATTCGACCTTGATATGTGACTCGTGAAACATAAAACAGTGTTTGTTTTTTCCAGACTGCAGAACTATAAACAACAAATTTCTTAGTTTTTAAATGGAAACTTTAGACAAAACGAAGATAATCATTAAAAATGTATTTTGTTAAGGGTAAAATATAGAAAAGTGACATTTAAATCTTGAAAAGAAACACCCATTTGTTTGATTCGGAAACAAAGTAAAACTCCTGAATTTTTGTTTCTACAGGTTCCTTATAATAAAAACATCTTACATTCACTTAACTGGGTGTTGTTGTTTTTTTCGTGTTTTATCGGAAAGACTTTTGAAAGCATAAATTTCTGTTATACACTTACCAATGCTGAAAGTCAATTGAATCGTTCAGATCTAGGAAGGTGTCCGGATTAGGACAATTTTCCGTGATTATTTATTATATGTTCTAGATTCCTTTTCACCCAGTTATTAAAACTAGTTCTAATGTGGTATAAGTATGACACAACGTTGTTGTTTAGTCTCAATAAATAAGCTCATTGTTTTGTTTTATTTTAATGTGTTTGATGGTTGACATTGGAAAAGTTTGAGCCTTTAAGAATATTTAAAATCCAACGATTTAAACCTTAGATTTTTTTGGACAAGTTTAGGAGATTGTGATATATTTATACGCCAAAAACAAAATACTATTACAAACACTCCAACCATGTGATTTATGTAAAAAAGTATTCTTTCAATAGTACTGAAGACTAAAGAAATTAATTATTTTTAATGAATGTGTCATGACAGGATATCGATTTTTATTTGTTAAATACGTCATCGTCGCTTAATTTTATATATTTTTTGTTTATTATATTATTCTAACTATGATTATATACGGATTCAAAATACATTCAATAACACAAACGGTCAGATACTTTCATAAGTTACAGCGCGTATTTGTGTTTAATTTTTATAAAAGAATAGAAATTACAACTTAATACAAAGAGGAAAAATTAGAAAAAAACTGAAACCTTACTTTCAAATGGAACATCATAAACATCAAGGCGGTGAGCAAGTTGTCTTTGGAAAGTCCAATGACGAGTCGGTAAAATCGGTAAGGTAGTTTGGCGTGGAGGAACGATTTTCCTACAGTGAACCTCTTTTTTCATTTCGTCTTTCATATCAGGTAAACTATAGCTTATTTTCAGTGAATTACAATTCTTAGACTCTTGTGACTGTACTGGATTAGACTCTAGGGTGGCGCTACCATCGCCGACGGAGTGGTTTGGCTGAAAGATTGATATTAACCAACGATAGCTGAAATACGTCATTACGCCCATTACGACTATAGCCAAGATGACAACAGCGGCAATAAACTGGGGCACAACAATGTATTTGATATCTGTCAAAAGAAGAAAATAATTTTGTATCTGATATCTGTCAAAAGAAGAAGATAATTTTGTATCCGAAATCTGTCAAAAGAAAAAGATAATTTTGTATCTGATATCTGTCAAAAGAACAAGATAATTTTGTATCCAAACTCTGTCAAAAGAAGAAGATAATTTTGTTTTTGAAACTTGTTACCAAGGGACATTATTACCAAAAATAAATGCGAGAAACTTAATGGTTAATATTATTATCAGACATTTAAATTAGCAGTTATTTAATATTATAAACCATATAAAGATCATAATTATTTCACCTCAAAAGTACATAAAAAAGGTCAAATGCCCTCTTCTCACCACTGGTTTACTGCAGAATGCCAGGTAAATTGTTATTTCTGTACTTACCTCCCAGTGGCACAGTAGTATTTTGGAGGAGTCACAAGTTTCGATACCCGTGTTGGGTAGACCACATATTGTGCAGCTTTGTGCTTAATTCTAGATACACACAGATTAACACGCAAATACTTTCTATGTATAAAAAATTAAGAAAAAATCCAATTTAGCTGCAAAGACTAAGGGCGATCGAAATTATGTGTTTTATGAAAAGCTGTAAAGATTGAGAAAAATTACAATATATTTGTTACAATTAGAACCACTTCATGAGCATTTGAAATCGTATTTAAACGTTTGGAGAAAAAAATACATTTGGAAGTAGGTCACAAAACGTGACAAATCAAAGACTTATTGTTGTCTTACAATAGCTTAGGATCGATTGAAACAGAGCGACTGAGACGCGCCGAAAGGATAATACTAACACAGAGAATGAAATATATTGCCCACATGTTTTTAGCTAATTTTGTAGGATTTACTTTCAGCTGCATAGTTTAATTCATACCTAAAAATTTGTTGTTCTCTTGAACTTAAAGGAAATATGGAACTTACAGAGGGTTAATCTTATTTTAGAAGTATTTGGTTTTTATAAGAGCAATAAAAGCAATTGCAGTGCTGTGTTGCCTTAGAGAACATGTTCAAAGCCTGTGTGTTTATTTCGGGTTGATTTTATGCAACTCGATAGACAAATGCCGTTTCTTCTGAGAAGGGATTGTGTGACAGCCTCATAGAAGAGATGAAATTTGTAAAATAAAATTAATAAATAATGTATCGTCACACAACATGGCATTTCAAAATAGGGAGTCTACAATATTTTTTATAAAAGAATAAAAACTAGTATCGCAGAGCAATTAGGACGCTAAAATAATCTAAAACCACAACCCATACTAATATGAACCAGTAATTTCATCAACCATAAAGTGAAATCTATTGCTGCAAAAGATGACCTTTCGACCCAAAGAGCTAGTATGAAGAAGCTGGACATATCTCCTGGTACAGCTAAGCAAAGATATGATGATGATAAAAGCTCACAAGCTCAAGGCTACAACAACATCTCTGAACCAAGTGCTGTTTATATGAGTAAAATAAAGTCTTAGACATATCGTTCGACCTGTCAAGTCCCATGCAATTACAATACATTTTCGTGTTTGGCTTGATTTAGTAATACATGTAGAGCCGATGAACAGTGACGAATTTGTGGATAATGTGTAAAGATATGTGGTCTAATATTGACCTCGTTGACTTTTAACGTGAAAACTGTGATATAGATCAATTGTACATAATAATGATTTTCAAACTGATCATGATCGACGACGGGCAAGATGAGGAAAGAGCAGGATCTGGGATGCCATTCTTATAAAGTGTAATTAATACTCAACATAGCTCTAAAAATGTTAAGACTAAAGCTTATCATGTAAAAAAACGAAAATGCAAATTACTTATACAATTGTTTTTTTTTATTTCGCACAAAGCTACAAGAGGGTTATCTGCACTAGCCGTTCCTAATTTAGTAGTGTAGACTAGAGGGAAGGCAGCTAGTCATCGCCACCCACCGCCAACTCTTGGGATGCTCTTTTACCAACGAAGAGTGGGATTGACCGTTACTTCATAACTCCTTCACGGCTGAAATGGCGAACATGTTTGGTGCGATCGGGATTCGAACCGGCGACTCTGAGATAACAATTTGAACACCTTAACTCACCTGGCCGTGCAGAGCCGCTTATACAATAATGCAAACATTTATCGATTGCTTGATTTTTAATTTTGCACAAAGCTACTCGAGGGCTATCTGTGTTAGCCGTCCCTAATTTAACAGTGTAAGACAAGAGGAAAGACAGCTAGTAATCACCACCCACCGCCAACCCTTGAGCTAGTCTTTTACCAGCGAATAGTGGGATTGACCGCAACATTATAACGCCTCCACGGCTGAAAGGGAAAGCATGTTCGGCGCGACGGCGATGCAAAACCGCGACCCTCGGATTGCAAGTCACACGTCTTAACACGCTTGGCCATGCCGGGCCCAAAAGTATATGTTGTGACAAAACAGATCGGGAAACAGTTTATAGGGTATTTCTTGTTTAGTATCCAGTAAAACGTGTACATAGTTTCACTATTATTTCCATTATACTCCTTGAATTTTATTTTTAGCCTATTTATCACTGATATCCGTGTTTCAGTTAATGGCATAAGGAATTTAATTGGTAATATCTAATGAAAGTTGCTTGATGCCGGTATTTCTACATCATGTTTTATATTGAGTTAATGCATAATAAGTAATAATAACATAATATCATATTTACGCATTTTGTTAGCTCTCATTATTTAGCTCTCTCTTAGGTTTAGAAGCATACAGCTATAAGGTGACAGAGTTTTATATTACACTATGAATATACAGCTATAGAGCAATTTTTAGATTGATGTCGTTCGCTATTAAAATACCAGTTGGCGAACTGTTCTACAATTTCCACTTAGATTACCGAAATTTAAATATAAAAATCAAAAGATCATTTCAGAAAATTACTCTGTTTTTCTTAGTTTTATATGGCTTTTCAGCATAGTTCTTCTGAGAAAACGACTTAGTTTTATAAAAGTTCAGTGGAATAAATTGAAAAGCTAGTAATAACTACCTAACTTGCTCATAAGAGCGCAGTAGAATAACCTGAAAGGCTACTTATAAACATTGGATTTGTAGAGAAGCATCAAACAGTAAGAGTTTTAGAAGATACTAATTAAACTTTATTTATCCTTCTGAATAATATTAAACTTTTAATGTCACGTCAAACATAGGGCATAAATTTTTTTTGACGTGAAATTTCGATCTAACAAGGTTATTTTACCAACAAAAATATTTTTGCACAGGTAAGTTGCTATTTAAATGGAAAAAAAAATGTAATATTGAATTTTATCTTAACAAAAAAAAGAACAGAACATTTTCTTTGATTCTATGTAAGGATAGAATGTATTGTTTAGAGGATTTAACGTGTAGGCGGTTTACTTGTGTCTAAACAATTCAGATGGCTTTAACAAAGAAAAAGCTACAATTTGGGTTAGGAAGGCAGTAAGAAAGAAAGCACGTGTTCCTTTGTAAAACGGTGAACGACACAAAAACATAAAATATGTTATTTTTTACCCACGTGAAGCTTTCAAAAGAGACGTCAGCAATTAAAAACAATTGGTTTTTCAATGATACAACTAGTAACAAAACAATGAGATTAAACTTTCTGACGTATCTGCTTCCAACCCATTTCACGTGACATTTGAGAGCACCGACTTTATGCTTGAACCATAAAGAAGAGAAAATAACAAGTAAAAGTATTAACCACAATTGAAACAACAGGATTAGGATATCTCGGGAAGGTTTTTATCTCAATTGCCAAGTAGTTACACGTGCTATAAAATCAGAAAGCGAAACTGATTGGCAGAAACACGTGAGAAGTAAATTTTATTGTAGGTAAACCTTAGATAGCTCTCTCAAAAGTTCTTTCTCTACCCGAGTTTAATCTTGGCTTCACACCAATAAAGAAACGATTTTTAACACTGATTTAGAAAAATACATATTATATTCATTAATCATAAGTTTATATTACAGTTTGTAGAGGTTTCATCTGCACCAGCTGAGATAATAATCACAAATATGAAATATTTAGGTAAGTGCTACTGCTATCACATTTATCAGTAAAATATTCAAATGAAATAGCTTATTTAGTTGTTTAACTTGTAAAATTTGTTTACAGATGGTATGAACACAAAAATACTCTTAATACACTCACTAGTCACGTCTTTTGTTAGTTTTAAAGATGCCCTACTAGTTATAAAACAATCTGGAATAATACGTAAACAATTCATCAACTAGTGTTGTCACTATTTAAAGCACGAAGAAACAATATCATAGCAGCATATTGAGTGCTGCTAGGCATGAATGAAAGAGTTGTGGCCACCTGCACATATAATAGCTAACTTGATCACGGTGTATATGAAACTCTCAAATAAAAACAGTTAATACTAACTTCAGCTGTCTTTGAGACGCATATTTTGTTTATTTGTAATTTTACAAAAACTACACAAGAGCCAACTGCGCATATCTTACTGTTTGGTTCTTGGTAGTAATCACTGAAACATTCTCTGACACTCCAGCTTGGTTTGTTTGTCTGTTTTGGAATTTCGCACACAACTACTCGAGGGCTATCTGTGCTAGCCGTCTCTAATTTAGCAGTGTAAGAGTAGAGGGAAGACAGCTAGTCATATCACCATCCACCGTTAACTCTTGGGCTACTCTTTTGTCAACGAATAGTGGGATTGACTGTCACATTCTAACGCCCTCACGGTTGAGAGGGCGAGCATGTGTGGCGCGACAGGAATGCGAACCCGCTACCCTCATATTACGAGTTGCACGCCCTAACACGCTTGGCCATGCCGGGCGCCATAGCGGAAAGACTACAAAAAGCACTTTATGTACCTTTAAGTTTAATCACTCACGATTGCCAAACTTTACATTTATAATCCGAGACTTGAAACAATAAAAAAAATCAAAATATTGTTTGCGGTAAATAAATTTGAAGCCAAAATAAATTTAACAGAAAGAAAACTGATATAACTATTTGGTAATAAGTATTTTTAGATCTTGCACGAAGTACGTTGTAATCAAACAGAAATGTTAGGTTTTGCTACACAAAATTAATTTATTTGGACATTTGTGTGCTTCCTTGTATATGTGCATTTGTAATACTATTAAATCGAAAGAAATAATTTCACTGAAAGATATTATTGTATCTCTTATTGTATGTTTATTAAAGTTTTGGTGTGCTTAACCTTTACGGTACTTTATATGACATCTGGATTGAAGAGTCTGGTCATATACCCAAAAATGAGATAGCCATTCGTAATTTAGAACTGCTTACTGGAAAGAAGACAGTTAATTAAAACATTCAAATACATTTATCTGATAAGTGAGATATACTGTCAGCAGATAGCCCGATGTGGTTGTAATATAAGAAAACACAAACACATTTCTAAAACACCTGTAGGTGAAAATCTAGAGCATATTCAGCAATATGTTATCAAGCCTTGAATCTTTAGATTTGCACCGGGTACGCCATAAACTACATTGCCATATGGTACACGTTATTAAAGAGACAGTTTATTCAACATCTGCCATATTTGCAAACTATCTACGTTTTGCCTTATCAAAAATTCATAGGTTGCCTAGTTCCAGTGACACAACGGTAAATATAAAGGTTTATAATGCTAAAAACAGGGTTAAGATACTCATTGTGGGCACAACATAGAGCCCATTGTATAGTTTTATATTTAACAACAAACATACTTTGTAGATGGCGCTAGGTTGCTAGAAGGTTTCCCTCGTTTTGTTCAGCAGACTTAAATTCAAGAATAACTGTGACTAAAATTTAAAGGTTTCTGATTTGAGCATTTAGTTCTTGTGTCACGTAAAGAAATTAATAATATCGTTGTCAAAATGTAAAAAAATAAAAATCTTGACTTATTTATACAAATAAAATGTTGAAAATACTAAGGTAATCAAGTTTAGTAATACCAATGCAGCCAAATTTAGCCACACGTTTAAAACCTTATATTTGTTATTGTTTTTGTAATACGAAAAAAAAAAACACAAGACGGTTTAATGGGATACTTAGTGTTTTGTTGAAATATATTTGATTTTATTAGGTCGTTCTAGATCGAAAATTACAATAATAACTCCAGCCAATAATAATAGCTCTGATAGCTAGCATTCGAATCCATCTTCGATGAAGCCTTGTTTCACAATAATTGAAAAAAGAAAGATATGTTAAAACGTATTATACTTATTATAGATAAAGGAAAGATCAGGTTATATAAGAGGGCTTGTAAAGATGTAATGTAAAGGTGACGTACATAATGTGAAATGCTCGTAATCTTTGTTATTGCAATTCAATCAAGCAACGACATAAAAACAATGGATCAAATTCCTACTTTCAGTTTACACTACCTGTTTTTACAACACACTTAAAGTGTTTGCCTTTTCGTATAATATGACTTTTTATGCTGCACCCTTATATAACTGATCCCTTTGTTCTAATTTGAATATAGCTGTATATACAAAATGTTGTTGTCAAATTGAAATCGTACGACATTTGTTTCTGTAAAGAAGTAATTTGTTTTCGTAAAGCACTCGCATAGCTTTTTTATCTCTTCTCTTCGGCAATCACTTTCACGGTTAATATAAGCTATGTATTCGTCTGTTAAAATGCCATTAACTAATGAGAGTAACCAAGAATTATTTCTTTTATTGATCTGCAGAGGGTCTTGATCTGTCCACTTTATTTTAAGTGTGTTATTATGATAACTTAGGCTATTCAAAATTATTTTAAACATTGAAAGGGCTGGAAAAGTTTGTACTTTTAAGATACAAAGGTGATAGACTTCGAGGCGGATAATGAATATGATTCAATTCTTTTCCGTACATTATTGATCAACGTTACAGTTACAACTTTTCAGACTTAGAATAACGTTGTATTCAGAGGTGGTATTATTAGTAACTTTAGGGCAAACACACTTCGAAACTATTAATAATACGTAGATATTTTTTTTTTATTTCACGAAAAGCTACATGAGGGCTATCTGTGCTAGCCGTCCCTCATTAAGCAGTGTAAAACAAGAAGGAAGGCAGCTAGTCATCACCACCCAACGCCAACTTTTGGGCTACTCTTTTACCAACGAATAACGGGATTGACCGTCACATTATAACGTCCCCATGACTGAAAGGGCAAGCATGTCTGGTGTGATAGGGATTCGAACCCGCGACCTTGGAATTACGAGTCGAGCATCTTAGTCACCTGGTCATGCGGGGCCGTATAATACGTTTGAAATATAAGAGAAGTGAATCTAGTAAAAGTTTAGAAATAATGTTTCCATGTAGTCTATAATGCTAACATACCCTTACAAATACTATTATTTTAGGTTATTTCATGCTTTTATTTTTATATACAAAATAAAATACACAACATTAGTTCGAAACTAGATAATTGTTGGTGTAATAAGAAATACACTTTGATAATAATTACAACAATTATAGTTGTAAGCGGGAAGGATTAACAGTTTTAAAACAATATTTATTGAACAAATCAATTCTCCCCAAATCTAACCTGTCTCGAGGGTTGATTAACGTTACTTTCTGTAGGTGGGTCTTTGGGTTGATAACACCAAAAATCGGGTTTCAGTTCCCGCGGTGGTAAGGGCACGGATAATTTTTTTGCTCGAGAACAACAAGCAAAATATTCATTTTACTTCAAGAGAGTAAGCAAAAATTAGTTATTGTGTAAATATTAAAACAATTAACTTTTTTCTAATTTTATCAATAAATGTTATGAGTGGGAACTTTTCCACGATAATAATAAATAAAAAATAAAAATAGTGGTTTATATTATTGCAATCCATTACATGTGTAATAATAATGATAAAAAGAGATCACAAGTAAACATTTCTAAGCCTAGTTATTAAAAAATCAAAGTATATGAGCTAAATACACTAAATTTTAAAGGCTAAAATGTTTCTGAATATACATTTTAAATGATTTTAAAAGGATAATATGTACTTGCAAAGCCAGTTTTATAGTGAACATTTATTTGAAGCTAGGGAGGTTTATACTTAGAGATTACTCAGAACTAATTTTGCTTGAACTCGAATATAAGACTGGTTATTAGAAAGCAAGTTCAAAACAAAAATGCCGTATTGTCTATAGTTACAAATTAACAGCACCACTACGAAAGTTGTACTAGTCATCTTTATAATCTAACCACACAACTACCAAAGTTGTACTTCTAACTGCTTGAATAAACCACACAGCTACTAAATAGCTGTACAAATAATTATTAGAAACTAAATACATAACCACAAACTTTTACCAATAGTTGTTAGAAACTAAATAAATAACTACAAATTTGTATCAATAGTTGTTATAAACTAAATACATAACTACAAAGGTTTACTAGTAGTTGTTAGAAACGAACAATGCCAGCTTCAGTAATTATATTTATTAGAAATTAGCTTCTTACCTAAAAGGTTCAATTAATGAATATTATAAGCTACTCATATAAGTACAAAGTAATTTTAATGATTGCTAGAAACAAACCATGTGATCAAAATGCCTAATTATGTTTGTCTCACCAGAGATCTTGCGGAAAAGAGGGATATAGAGAATGAGGTCACCGGAGATGAAGAAGACACAGTTACAGTTTTTAGGAGCACGTTGCTATGCAACATAACAAACGATCATGACGTCATAATCTACAAAGTGGAACCGCAATCATAATGAGATTATATTTTAACATTAAATCAATGGTTAGGTTTAATACAGTTGGTATAAAACACAAATTCATTAGTCCTGTATTTAATCATACTTCTTGACCTTTTATATGTAAGTTGTCCACAAAATGAAGTATATTTAATGTTCAAACTTAAGCTAATCATTATTCACTCACTTTAATTTATACTCTTCTTTTACATATACTTAATGCCTTTAATAATAAAGGATTTAACATATAAATTATAGTTTTCGTTCAATAACTTTATAAGTATATTAAAATATTATATTATAATATAATAATATTATAAAATGTCTTTTTTAACATACAAACTTTTTATACACATATAATGCATGCTTCACTAACTTTAGCCTTAACATCTAATTAGTAAACTATATAGTAAGTCATATTACTATATAAGAAATTTGATTCATCACTGGTATAAAATAGCAAACTTACCATGTTAAAAATAAATCTTCGAGTAAATTTTCTTTTAAAGAAATGTAATTTATACCACATACAAGTTCAAAAGTACTCAGTGTTAACAAGGAAATGAAAATTTTAATTTCGTGTGTCATTTTCACTACAGTCATTAACATTGAAAGCATACAAGAATTCTGCAATAATTTATATGTGTCCCCTAGTCCAACTATTATCTTTGTTAAATATGAATGAAAATATTATAAATTAACACTATCAATTCCCTTTATAATCTTAAAGATCTCAATCATATCCCTCCTAACTCATCTTTTCTTTAAAGAGAAATTAAGTTTAGAAATTTTAAAATCTCTTTGTTTGACCACCGAACTATTCCAGGCGCCATTGTGATAGCCTTTATCTGAACCCTTTCCAACAATTCATTTACTTTCCTAAGGTAATGAGCCCAAGGCTAAACAAAATACTTCACATGTGGCCTAACAATGACCTACACAATTAAATTATAACCTCTTTAGACTGTTAATCACTATTTCTGTAGATACAACCGAAAGTCATATTTATACAACCACTAGAAGCAGCACACTGCTTCTATACTATACCAAGATTTCTTTCTTTTATAAGCTTGTTAAGACTACTCTCATCCAAATTATACTTTATAATTTAAATTATGATAACCCACATGCATTATCTTGCACTTATTATAATAAAAAATCACTTTCTAGTTATTTGCCTAATTTATTAAATTATCTAAATCTATTTGTAAGTCAGCAACTTCTCTTTACAGCTTGGAACACACAAGACTTTAATGTCATGTGTAAATTTAAGTAATTTTTGACCATTCTTTTATTTATGTCATTGAAGCAAATGAAAAAAGCAAAGGTCCAAAGAACGAGTCCTGTAGTACTCTAATTGTGACATTAATCCAGTTTGACTGAATTACGTTTGTAACAGCCCTTTGCTTTCTTCAGTCCAATTAGCTACCATGTCCACTACACCTGTAGAGATAATTTGTTTTACCAGCATTTTATGCAGTTTTCAGAAAGTACAGACACAACAAGTTTACATATTTACCCTCATGTACATAAGCAGTAACTTTTTCAAGGAATTTCACGAGATTTGTGAAGCAAGATTTTCCCTTAGCGAAACTATATTGACTATCCAGTAATATTTAAATCTTTTTTTACCTGGCTTTGCAAAGCATCTTATATCGAAATTTCCAAAACTTTTCTCATTACTGAGGTTTCACTAATGGGTCTATAATTACCAGGACATTTAAAAAAATGCTTTGGTGACACATTTAAGTAGATATTAAAATTAGAATTGAACGTATTTTTTATTATATAATTCGTTGTACTGTATAGCGAAACATTATACATTTCACATGTTTTACATGTCTAACCAAATATGATGAAATAATAATGAATTGACGTTTCATTTTAAAACTGTTTGAGCATTAGGTATGACAAAAAACTAAGGACCTACATATTTGTAAACAGAGAGGATACTATCCCGTTACTTCCAACAGATGATTTAAGTTTCTTAGTCACTAGAAGGCATTAAGGTCACACTGCATCCAGTAAATATAAGTATGATGTTTAAAAGTACCTTAAGCCAAAACAGTTCAGTAACAGATAACTTGAACAAGTTCGACAAGTACACCTCTGCAGGAGTTAATTTTAAATGAATAGAAACTGTAAGTAATTTAGTTGGTGTAGTGATCTTCAGTGGTTTTTCCAGTTTTTATCAAGATTAGCATTAAAAACGGAAGTGTTTATATTGGCATTAGATAGGAATAATGCAGGTACAACTATACTCGTGCAGAGAATAGAAACATATAATTAGTTATCAGGAAGTACAAGGAACTGAAGTTGCAAAAGTACTTTCTAAAAAACTATCAATACGTAGTCGTCCAGGATTTCAACAAATAGACTGAGGGAAGGCAACTAGTCAACAGCACTTACCACAGTCGTTTAAACTGTCCTTGACTAAATTAATAAATGAATTTCACACTCCTAGCGCATTCCTGGCCCGAAATACGGTGCGTATTTCTGTGGCAATGGAGACGACCATTTTTCACACGGATTTACAAGTCCGAGATTTCTAACAATCTAACACTAATCTAACAATTTGATATGACGTATTCCACTATCGAAATATCAGCATTTTTCATCACATGTTAAAGTGTGCCAGCATTGTACAAACTAAATTAACAGGTGGCTACTGGAAGAAATTTAGATTGTTTCATATTTAAAAAACTCAAATATCAATTATTTGAAACTTTGTGTCAGAAGATCAGCTAAAAATCTAAACTAACAATTAATGGTAATTAGTTTTAATTATGAACAATATTTAGAAAGCACTATATGTAATAACGACTGTACTGTACTGATTGGGCGTCACCTACTGATTAGCGTGCTGAGCACTGCATTGGAAGACCAGCTTCAAACCGTGATGCTGCTAAATTCGATATACACGTTGAGCTGTGAGAACAGTATGAAAATAAGTTATTCCATTATTTAGTTCATGGAGACATTAAATACCTCGTGATTGCGGGCGCTGCTTGCTGGCTGCCTTCCCTCTCGCGCCATACATGCTCGCCCTTTCACCCGTGGGTGCGTTATAATGTGACACTATTCATTGATAAAAGAGTAGCCCAAAAGTTGGCGGTTGGTGGTGATGACTAGCTGCCTTCCCTCTAGTCTTACACTGCTAAATTAGGGACGGCTAGCACAGATAGCCCTCGAGTAGCTTCGTGCGAAATTCAAAAAATGAACAAACAAGCTGCCTTCCCTCTGGTTAGTGGTTCAAAAGTAAGAACGACTATATCTGATCCCCAGGAATCTCTGCTTGGCCATTTAGCGTAAAATGACTTCCAGGTTGAAAATATCAAATCCCATATATTACAATATGAATAAAACTATTGAAACAAGACAATGATAGTTTTTTCACAGATTTAGTAAGTAAATAAAAATAATTCTCTTATGTCGATATTTAAAATTTCTAAACTTATCAGAAGATGTGAAAGTGCATACTCAAACAGTCAATAGATACGGACACAATTATATATTTCAAAATATTAGTAGATACGATACAAAGAGAAGTTATAGTAGAACGTTAAAGTAAATATTTGAAAATACCAGTAAAACACCAAAGTAAATGGTCAAACTATCAGAAGGTGCGATAAAATCTATAATTTAAATGTCAGTAGATTTGGTATAGCACAGTTAAATAGTAGATAGAATACATAGTTTAAAAGTCTGTACATATGATACAGTACATAGTTAAACAGATAGTAGATACTATACAGTACATAATCTAAACTTCAATAGATATGATGCAGCTCGTAAACAGAAAGAAGATACAATACAATAAACAATATAAACATACGACACAACACATAGTTGATATAGTACACAATTTAATTGTCAATAGATACACTGTAAAATGATGATTAATGTTTGCACACATTACATTTAACAACAGTTAAGCAGTGTGATTCAAGAAGTATTATTTTAAATATCCAATAAACATGGATCAGTACATAATCAAATTTAACAGAAAAGACAAAGTTTAAAAAATAATTAGGATTGAAGGAAGTGAGGTCTGAGTTGACAAGTAATATGAATGCATTTTTATTCTGTATGTTAACACTGTGGAAACAAACGGATTTGTCAGTAAATTTCTGTAATAATTCCATTTGTAATAGTGGAACTTAGAGCGCATAAATAATATATTTTGCATTCTGTGGATACTATTTTTGTGTCTTATAGGCCCGAACATTACTAGAATACATAATTAGATATAACATAAGATAATATTATAGATTCTAGATTTGTCGTTGCAGCTTGTATTATCAGAGCTGTGAGGATATTTAGACAAAACAAATGATGCTATTATACTGTCGAAGTGAAACCTACCTTCAGGTGGAAAAACCTGTGTAGAATGAAGTGGCTGGGTCACAGCTATGTTTTCGTTTCTGTCTAATGTTCTCATGGCCTCAATACTATACTATATTTCAGGACCTTGCATGAATCTGAAGAAGACACGAGCGCCACTGATAGGCTCGTACTGAACTACCTATACTGACTGAAGAGCAGTGCTTTATGAGAAGTACTTGTCGATGCCACAGGTTGTCATGCCAAAATCATATGTTTCATTTGAATTTATCTGTTGATTCGAGCTACGTCTTGTGACGCACTTGTTTACGTTAGCTTAAAACGCCCCCAAAACTGATTTACAAAGAATCCTGAGGTTTTGCAACGGTGTGCTGTATAAATGACAGCTGGGTTCAACTCCTGTAATTCTGTCAAATAAATACTTAGTTTACAAAGCTGGACAAAAAAATATTAACAAATTCAGGTAGGCGGTTTACACCATTTTCCTTTCGTTCGTTTTTCTGTAATGAAATTTCTAAATAAGTTCAGAGTAAACGACATTGAGAACATTTGATTTGTTACGAAGGATAAGCAAAATACTCAAGAATTGTTTGAACATTACCACAGCTTACAAAATCACTAAAGATAACTCAAAATACAATTAAGGAGCATGGGTAATAAATTCTGATTTATTACTTCACTTTAGCCATTATAGATAACATTGTGCTTCTAATAAGGTGAAATAAATTAATTTTAATTGGTTACACGATTAAGTAATGAAAAGGAGAATTAGGTTAATATACAGCGATGAAAAATATTTGCTGTTATTTCGTTAAAACATGTAATACGGCAATGCGTTTTTTTTTTTCGTGTAAAGTTAGAAACAAATTTTTACTGGGAATTAAACATTTGCGTAGCTAGGGGGACAAAGGGGTACATCTGTCCCCGGTCGCAGCATCGGGAGGGGCGCCAAATTGATGTTACATAATTAGGAACTATGTAGGGGGCACGAAAACTAACTTTGTCCCCAGACGCTGAAAACCTTAGCTATGCCAATGGAATTAAACCTTTTTTATCCTTAATAAGAATGAAAGTCCTTCTTTAATTGGGTAAATTTATCTTTAACAGAAATCGAAACCGTGGTACCATAATTTTAAAAAAATCACTTTAAGCAAAAACAGAATCCGCGGTACCATGAATTAAAATCATCCTTGATAGAATCAAAACCATGTTATCATATAGACCATCTTTAATAGGAACCAAAACCCTTCTTTAGTAACACAAAATCTTCTCTAACATGACCAGAAACCATTTTTTTTGTGAAGTAAAATCACATTTAATTAGATCAAAAACCTCGTGAAAAATAATGAATATCAGTAGACATAAGTTTTCTTACATTGAACTGCGATAATTTTATTAGTTTTGTTTGAAATTCTCTAAAGCATGACTAGTAGTATTAAACAGTGATTTTTGTTGATTATATTCAAAGAATAAAATATTACAAATTATATCAGTTATAAACTGTGTGACTACCAAAGCCTTTATAAAGTGGTCCAGTGCTTGAGAACTTTACCTAAACTGTAAGATTTATCAATGTGTAACTCATAACTTTTGAATGTTTGTACATCTTAATACCCAAAGTGAAGTCATCACACATAGTTAATCGTCTAAACCTAATGAATTATTACTAATTTCAAACATAATTAACAACGCACATTTAGATGCAATACGGAAGTATTTTGATATTCAACGTCACTGTCTGCAAATAAACGTTAAATTAAAAAGAAGTGTTTAATATTCATTTACATTCTGTTATAAAGACTATTATTACAGTCAGTCACAAATCTTTCGTCCGAGACCCAGCATGGCTAGGTGGTTAAGAAGCTTGACTCGTAATCAAAGGGTTGTGGGGCTCAAATCACCGTCATACCAAACATGCTTGCCTTTTCAGCCGTAGTGGCGTTATTATGTGACGATCAATCCCACTAGTCGTTGGTAAAAGAGTAGCCCAAGAGTTGGCGGTGGGTTGTGATGACTAGTTGCCTTCCTTTCAGTCTTACGTTGCTAAGTTAGGGGCGACTAGCACATATTAGAAAACGAACAAACAAACTTTTACACGAGAGTGATAAAATATCTAAAAGAGGGCTTTCAAATGATAAGAGAAGTATAGTATTCAAGCATGCTTT
The DNA here is from genome assembly GCA_011833715.1 of Carcinoscorpius rotundicauda. NCBI lineage: Eukaryota > Metazoa > Arthropoda > Merostomata > Xiphosura > Limulidae > Carcinoscorpius > Carcinoscorpius rotundicauda. The sequence continues at coordinate 60,932,782 of CM022395.1, forward strand.
CATAACTTTAAATAAAGATTTAATTTAGTAAGCAAGTAAAACAAACTTAAAAATATATACGAAATCTACACAACCTATTATTTGGTCACATGATTCCTAGTATGTTTTATGTGGGAATATTTTATTTTATTATTAACGTAATCCTTAGTTGAAAGAAAGATATCACAAAAAAATAACGAATACCTTGTATAGTTTCTTTTTTGTAATTAACCTTTCATCTTCATTCAGCTTAAAATTAGCATAATTATGACCGGTGCATAGCCTAATCAAAAACCTAATGCATTTCCAATTTCTTTGTTTTCTAATCATATGTTCAAGGTGGTTATTAATTCTAAATTTTTGGGCATTCCAGGTTCATCACGTGGTAAAGAACTGAAACGGAAATAGCTGTTGACTTTGTTAGATTATTTAGACTCAGATCCCAACAAGTATGAAGTTTGAACACATCTCATGCTTTTACAATTAGCTGAGGAAGTTGTTTCACCAAAATCATTCTGTCATCTTGGAATTGGACACAATCCAGGACGAAATCTTGCATGGTTGTAGGTCGTCAAGTAACGACTAAAGAAAATAAAGTTTCTTTATTGTTTCTACTATATCAAAAACAATATTTTGAACATTTTGCCTGAAAATTTTAAGAAATTATATACCATTGTAATTAATGCTACATTTTTATATTTACATAATAATTCAAAATCTTTCTGAAAATTATAACCCACTGAGTTGAGTGCATACAATATTGAAATACTATTAAAGTTTAGATACGTTTTAACAAAAACGTAGATGTTCGTTTGGGCAGCATACAAGGTACCATTATGTATTCTTTTTTAAAAATATATTCCAATATATACCAGTGTGGCAATGAAATTGATTTATAAATGAAAAGCAATCAGGAGAACCAGAACTATCTTGTATTCGTTCATAGAAAGTTTTTGAAATATTATAATAACTTCAAATTCATCATAAGTTATCATCTATAAGTGGTTGAACAATTTTATAACAAACAGGAAATTAAAGTAAAGGTAAAATTGATAAATTTGTCGTTCACTTAGTAAGATGGTAATGAAATTTATTGTAAATATATGAATTAAAAAAGAACAGTGCAGTACATTATTCAAAGGCTTGAGCATAGATAAAAACAACAAATCAATCATATTATAAAGTAAATTAGAATTTTCAAAATTAAAGAATTGGTATATTTTATTTTACAATTAGGTGGAGTACCCGTCCTTTGGATGAATATGTGTAAATTCATGACTAACGAAAGGTTATCTTAAGACGTGAAAAGTTGTTTTCCTTATACGCAATTGTACAAAAAGCAAAAACGCCTATAAAAATCCCAAAATACAGAACTGAAACTTTGTCTGTATCTTTCTAAAGATCAAATAAATCTTCCTGCAAACTTTGGCGAATATCCACCCAGAGAGAGTGAGGTAGTGGTAATAAACGTCCATAAAAACCGCCAAATTTAACATATCTATGTACCCCTCGAATGGACTTGATGAACCTTTAAACCAATTTTCGTGAAGATCTGTGAGAAGTAGTTAAATGAATATACAGCAGACATTACCATTACATATATATAGACTACATAAAATTTAATGTATTTTCTGTTTCTAAAAATTTCTATATACCACAGGAAAACATACCAAAATAACAATGCATGACGGATATGAATATTCTGTTGACTGTACTTGATGAAGCTAAAATAAAAACATAAACTACTAGATGTACTTCCGCAGGGTCCCCAAAGTGTTCTGTTTCAAGAGTAAATAAAACCAAAATTAAGAGTAACAAATGTTTTTATTTCTTGTTTTTGAAGTTCGTATGCTGTGCTGTCTTGTTCTTCTCGTGGATTCATGGAATACATAAGTTTTACTGACGTCACGAAAGCACAAATTGTAACATTAAGTGTTACTTACGCGATTTCATTTTAGTGTCTACAAACTGACTGACAGACAACACAGTACTGTATAATGGTGCTAGTGGTTAGAACAGGCGACCTTCTGCTCCCTTTTGGAGAAATACGGAAAATATTATGATATGTTCTTGAATTTGTACCTTTTTAGAAATCAGTGGTAGGCTTCGTAAGGAATCAGGCACAAACAATAATGACAAAGTTTAATATTTTTACACTTTTTAAGCTACTTTCAACTAGTTTACGTTAAAAAATGAAAAGAACAACAAAAAACAAGAGCATACCAAAACAATAATAAAAGAGGACGTTCATTATTCTATACATGTAGCTAGAGATTAGAAATGAAAGCTTGAGAGAAACATGCTTATTTCTCAACTCCTAACATATTATTACAAGGTAACAATTGAGAAACAATATAGTATACTGTATCTTAATTACTTTTAAAACAATAATTATAACTGTTTCATTGTTACAAATTGTACAAATGCTGAAACTAACGAGCTTTATCTAATAGTGCTCGATATTCGTGTCTTACCAGAGCTGTACTACACTATGACAGATTTTAAGTTTTCAACACTCACATTAAACAAATATACAGTAGTATCACAGTTTCTAAATCTTAAGTAAATAAAAATTTATTGGAATGTAAACGTATTCACATTTCCCCCGGGAGATTTATGCATTGCTAAACCCCCTACATTTTTTGATGTTTATTATTAAGTTAATCTGTAAATATTTGAAGTACACCGTTTAGTATTGATATTTCATTTTGTTCTGAGCCAACATATACATCGAGTCCATAAAACTCGAAGATACTATTTTGAGCACATGATACCGAGCTTAATAAAAGCTTTCAACAATAAAAGTAAATATATTTTTTTAATTAATTGCGAATACACAATAACTTAGTTATTTTTAAACCTGTTTTTTCTGTAAGAATTATAAAATGATTAAATACTAAAACAAAAATAGAAAAGTATCATACTATCATGTAGCTCTTGCTTATATGATATTTAAAAAAAACTTTTTATTACGCGATGTGCAATCTCGAACTTCTTGAAATGTTTATCCTGTGTGTATGTAGGTTTGAAATAGAGGTCACATTTTTTTTCGTTTCGCCACCGATTCCTGCCACGGAGAACTTTATTTTTCTCTAATCTCAAGGTGCAGATATGACGTTATGAATACGTCACATGCGTTGCGCCACGGTTAGCGTTTACAGCTTGTTTTAATAATCAAAGCCATTGTGGTTATAATTTTGTATTTGTTCTATTACATTGTTGATTCATTACTAACTTTCCTTTTTTGCTAATCAGTCTCAAAATATCATACAAACACAACAGAACTTCGTCAGGATCAATTTAGCACAAGCTGTCAATAAGTTACCTAGTTCATTGAAAACTATTGAACAGATGATAATGTGAATTACAAGCTGGTATATAATATAATCATCGAAACAATTCCATAATATTATAAAATAGTAGATAGATGCAGCAAGATTAATTTGGGTTTTGTTTGTACTATTTTCGATTTGAGAAAGAATGCTTTCGTATCAAATAATTCGTACATTATTCAATGTATCATGAGAAAAATATCAGTTAATTTGGGTACGGAGAAACTGTTGTGAGAATTATAATAAAGATATGATGTACAAATAACACCACACTAGTGAGATATTAAAATTGCAGAAAATTTAGTGCCCTCCTAACATTTTCTGTTGTGCTGGACCTACCAAGTGCCACAACCATAAGTTATTTTGAATAACTTGTTTGGGTTTTTATAACTCTATACTAGTATCATTTGTCCTCTGTACTATTACAATAACGCTTTGCTGCTATGATGGAGGCTGAAATACCATCCTCTGGAGGTGGGATTATATTACTTTATTTCGTTTTCCTTTTTATAAAGGGATATTTCTTTATTCTTTTTTCTTTATATTTTTACTTTGAAATACAGTTATTTCCCTACAACTCTCTGAAGGTAGTGAAAGGTGATATAGATAAGGGACGTTGTGTGTTGGAGCACCCACAACTTGCTTTCCTAACTCATATTTCTTTTGATAATTTCTTCGTGTGAGACTAACGAACGAACGTTATGACTGATAAGCAGTTTATCACCACTACAGTTTTGGTCCCACTTCAGCAGTCACCCTCAAAGTTTGCTTTGAATTTCGCGTAAAGCTACTCTGTGCTAGCCGTCCCCTAATTTAGCAGTGTAAGACTAGATGGAATGCAGCTAGTCATCACTACCCACCACCAACTCTTAGGACAATTTTTTACCAACGAATAGTGGGATTGATCGTAACATTATAACGCTCCCACAGTTGAAAGGGCGAGCATGTTAGTGCGACTGGGAATCAAACCCGTGACCCTCAGATTACGAGTCGAACGCCTTAACCCACCTGGGCATGCCAAGCCTCATCACCTTTAAAAGCCAGGGTACATTTTATATAACACATTATATCCTGTACCCCGGGGGTCCTTTGAATTTATGCAGCATCTTTAATTTTATTTTGTTTGGGATTGTTTTTGTTTATCTATATATATGTTGTTGATTTGTTTTATTTATCACTAGTTAAAAATCATATAAAAACAACTAAAGGTGTGGAATTGAGTGCTTAATCCCTCGACGTTTCAGTTTCTACTGCCTTTCACTGTTTGTAGCCAGTTATAAAAAGGCAGTCACTCTTAAACCTTCCACTAATATCAAAAGTAAAATAAAAAAACATCTTAAAATATTTCTACTTAAAGTTCCTCCCAACCTCTGTCATTAAAAGTTTTAATAATTATACAAGATTGATATAAATTTAGAAAATTAAAATTCGACAATATGAAAAGGGAATAAGTGAGACAAACCAATAATTTAAGATTATTTTTTGAATTAACATTTTAGTGTCACTTCTAAAACCAACACTTTAAGATTACTTTTTTAAACCAATACTTTAACATCACTTTTCTTCAAATAATGAAAAAAATATATTTTCAAAATTATATATATACACGCACATATATTAAATACTATAAACATCGAATAATAAATTATGCACAATACAATAACGTTATTCACAAGCCTAACTTAATTTAATTTACTATATGGTGAATTAGAAACGACTCGAAAATCCGATAATGAAAACCGTTGTTTCACTGTATTTTGACGTTGTGACTAATACAGATATCCAAAAACTTGCCATGATTAACACCTATGACTTTTCACTAGTCAATCAATATTTACTTAATGAAATTTAAACATTTTAAAAACCATGAACGTTTATAGCCACTTTATTTCAAGCTAGTAACTTTCTCCTAAGACTTAAACATAAGCTTCTACGTTATTAATCAATGTTTGTACCCGACATGTTATGTATCATGTTCTACAGACCATGTCTTATAGGTAAACATTTGTTTCTCTTTTCGGAAGAAAGTATTCTCAGAATAATATGTTAATCATTCAAGAGCTATTAGGTGAAAGCTTAATCTCACAACATCTGAAATCCTGCTGCTTTTTGTTTTCTGCAGTCAGTTGTGAGGAGTAATTATTGTGGATAGGAACTTAATAACAATTAAAGTTAAACTAATTAAAATTAGTTATATTTAATATCAATATGTAATAATAAATAAAATAGTGGAAGTTTGGTATTGTAGAAATTTAGGATGATTATTTTGTTATTTTAAAATTGTATTTAAATATTAAGGATGACTGCCTTCTCACAACTGTCTATATCTCGACTAATGACTGCTCCATTGATAACTGTTTATCCCGTTTGGCCAGGTAGTTGTTTGTTTGTTTTGAATTTCGCGCAAAGCTACACAAGGTTTATTTGCGCTAGCCATCCCTAATTTAGCAGTGTAAGACCAGAGGGAAAGCAGCTAGTTATCACCATCCACCACCAACTCCTGGGGTACTCTTTTACCAACGGATAGTGGGATTAACCGTCACATTATAACACCCACACGGCTGAAAGGGTGAGTATGTTCGGATTACGAATCGAGTGCCTTAACTACCTGGCCATGCAGGACCATGTTTACTGACTTCTACTGCGAGAAACCTAGTTTCGATACTCGTGAGGGCAGAGCACAGATAGCTCTTTGTGTGTTTCTGTGCTTAAAAAAAACAAAAAAAAACTGCACTCATCAAATCATCAGTAATGAAAAGATTTGATTTGCCATAACTAAACATAAAATATTCTGGCAATCCCCGACAACTAGAGGATTAAGGTCACTTTGCATTACTTTAGTATAAAGAGTTGAAATTCGCCTTAAAAACAACACAATATTTTTGGAAAGAGGGTACATATCATTATTATGATAGGTCAAAACATTTCTTACAAACTGAGTTTTATCGTTTTCTGTTGGACCTGAAACTAAAGTTTATTTTGAGTTCTACTGAAAAAAAATTGAAACAGAACTCACTTTATATAGAACCTGTGTTTAATTTTGTAAAATAAGTAACCCGTGAAACAAAATATCTGCAAATGGGAATTCAATATGTATTGTGAATAATTTTAACATAAACAGAAATTTTTATGAGCGTAAAACTTTGTACAGTCAACAATGAAACTATAATTTATTACAATATAATTAACATTATAAAGATGAGCTTTATGTAGGCAAGAGTTTGCATTTGTGTGTCGACCTTAAATAACCATTTGGCAATGCTATCTCTTAAGTTTCTGGAATAACCCAATTGTTTCTCACTGGGATATGTCATTTGTCAATAGTCATTTGACTTTGAACTTACATGATATCAGTGTGTGTGAAATGGTGGTTATAATATTCTTCGCTGGAAATTTGTATGTATACATTGTTTCACGTATGTTGTACGTTTGCTTACAGCTTTGTATCATATATATTGCACTGTAAAATAACAAATTGTTGTCAGTTACATATGTGAGTTAAAAATATATTTGCTAATTGTTACGGTGATCTATTGTTTTGTACTTCAAAGTAACCGCTCTAAACGAAATGTTAAATGTTGTTCAGTGTTAAAACTGGTAACTATTGCTATTTCCTTTTCGCATAATTTCTATAGTCGTAAAGTGATTGTTTATTTCGTTTAAGGAAGTCGGACAAAAGAGTGAAAATAGATTATGATAAAGTGGATATTTATTGTCTTATTAATTTTTAACATGCTATATAATTTTGTATATGAACATCTAGAATGTGAATGTTAGTACCAACATTGGAGAATAAGATGGATGTGGAAGTTTTTCCCAGTCTCGCTCTTCAATCTTTACAGATGTGGTACTTCCTGTATGGGGCCTTGCATTATCCTGGTGTAACACAGAACCTTTACGACTGATCAAAAACGGCCTCATTTCTTTCAGTGCAATATTCAAGTGCTTTAACTGTTGACAAGTCTGATGTAATCGTTACATTGAGTGGCAGTAACTTAAAGTGGATCACACCAACAATATCTTTCCCAACTCTTAACAAGACTTTCCTTGAGTGAAGGTCTATTTTGGGCTGTAGTTTAGCCAGTTTACCTGCACTAAGCCATTGTCTGCGGCACTTAAAATTTGTATAATATATCCATTTTTCATCTCCAGTCACTAACCTGTACAAGAAAAGGTAAGTTACGTTTACGAGAGTGCAGAGAAGTGCAAATGCACACTTTTGCTTTAATGTTGGCTTCGGGCAAATAATGGAGGACCTATTTTTCAAGTTTTAACACCTTTCCAAGCTGTTACAGACGACAGTGAACAGTTGAATGGATTGAATTAAGCTTCAACTCTTACAACACAATCTTCATCAAGTGCAGCTCGCAGTAAGACATCATCAAACTGAAAAGGACGTGGCGCATTACTTAAGCTGTAGTCGCCTGATCTGAACTTCTGAAACCACCTTCGACATTTTCTTTCATTGAGAGACTCTGCACCATAAACACCTTGAATGTTTTGTGTAGTTTCTGCTACACTATTGCCTTTTTTAGACTTATAAAGTATGATATGTCTAATGTGTTTCCCAGACACATCTATCTTTATAAAGGTTTATTTGATTAATGATCTAAAAACACACAGTAAGGTTAGTTTCTTTTATTAATTTAAATATTTTTATATACGTTATATTACATATTTTAATCATTAAATCTTCTATAAAGACAGAAATGATGATGCACTTTCTGTATTAAATTTTCGGACATTACTTATGAGATGACCTGATATATTTATTTTCTCGTAGTGAAACGTGCTTAGGTTATCAAAAACAAGGTATAGTTAAAGTAATTTTATTTGATGTCATACGTACAAAAAATGGGTTATTTATCAATTTACAAGCCGTAAAACGAGCTTCAGAAATGTATCGCATATCATCATTATTGCAGAGCCCAGCAAGGCCAGGTGAGTTAAGATGTTCGACTCGTAATCCGAGGGTCGCGGTTTCGAATCCCCATCGCATCAAACATGTTCGCTCTTTCAGTCGGGAGGTGTCATTATGTTAGGAGCAATCCCACTATTCTTTGGCAAAAGAGTAGCCCAAGAGTTGGTGGTGGGTGATGATGACTATCTGCCTAACCTGTCTTACACTGCTAAATTAGGGATGGCTAGGGCAGATAGCCCTCGTGTAGCTTTGTGCAAAATTTAAAATCAAACAAAACACAAAAGAATCACTATTGCAAAATTATACACGAGTAATAGCGTTGTGAACAAAAACTTTTTACTTGAAATTAACAAACATAATACACCAAAGTGTGTTACACTAACTAATAGATATCCATAAAATATCACATAATAGAAGTGTGATCATGTTTTGTTTTTGTTGTTGTTTTTTAGCGCATACAAAATAAATAAAATACTGAAGAAAAATTTATAAATGTCCAAATGACTTTATTTTTTGAGGTGTTTCTTATAGCAAAGCCACATCGGGCTGTTTGCAGTATCTACTGAGGGAAATCCAACCTCTATTGTTATTGATTTTTTTCTTTCCGGATGCTAATAAAAAAACAAAACACTCAATGTGAATTGCGAGAATTTGATCTGTTCACAACAAAATTATGAAATGAATAATATTCACAGCAGTTTGAATATGGTAAAGTTATCGGCGTGCAAAAATGTGAATCTAACTTTTTATGGTTAGCGACCCTAGCCCCAAAATCGCTCTTCGAACTTTAGCAGTGGGCACTATTGACTAATTGGCCTCCCTCTGGCCTATCAACTCGAACTGAGGAATGACTATCACAGACATACTTGTGCAAATATCTGGAAGAAGCAAACAACAACAAAAACATTTTTTCGTCTGTTGATTTGGCACTTTGTTTATAGAAGAACTGGAGAACATTCACTTGAAAAGTAAACTAAATATAATTCAGTTGGGCTGATCTCGACCAATCTGTTAGAAAGGAATCAATTCCGAACCGAAAATTTTCCTTGGAGAACAATAATATCGAATATGTTTTTTGGCTCTTACCTAGCTAAGAATTATCAAGATAAATTTTGTCCTTAAATAATGTGAGTCCTTAAATAGCATATCGGCTTTCACTTTGATCCTCACCTATCTGAATCGACATTTTCACTTATAACGACAATGAAAAGTGCGCCTTCAACAATGTGTATAAATACTTAAACCGAAAGGCAGAAGAAAAACAATGTGTCTGTAACTTCAATCATTTTCTAAAACGGTGTAAACTACATATCACATGTGCTTAGTAGATGAGCGGAAATATCCAGGGCTTGAATGAAACCATTCTACGATAAAAGCAAATTACAGTTATTAAAATTCCTAACAAATGCTTCGTTCTCTCTTGATGTTCCATTGTTCTGGTCTATAAATGGAACAATAGTTTTATTTTTTTACAGCAAAGTCCCAACAGACTATCTGCTATGTCCACCGAGGGTAATCGAACCTCTTATGTTAGCGTAGTAAGTCCAAAGGCTTACCGATGTCCCAGAGTAGGACTTTATTTTAATTTTAATTACATACGAGTAGCTTGATTTAAACATGACGACTCTCACATTATGTTTATCTCGAAAGTCACTCAGTCTTACAAAACACACACACACACACACACACACATATATATAGTTACTTTTTAACAATCGACGGTCATTTATTCCAGTCTTACTACAAGTGCTCAGTATATGTAATGTGGTGTTATCATCTGATAGGTTTTCAATACAATATTGACGAAACAGATTAAACGAAAAGTTCTTTGCCAGTGTTTGGGAGACTTTATAAAGAAACAGGGAACACTGTAGAATCTAAATGTTAATGCCTTATGCTTGACATTTAAGGTTCTTGAAGAAGAGAGTTTTTTATTTTCTTTCTAGTTGGTAACACTGTTGACAGTGGATAAATAAGTTATGTCTCCAATGGCTCAGAGGTAAGTAAGTGTAAAGGCTTATAACACTAAAAATCATGTTTCGATACCAGTGGTTAGCACAATATAGATAATAGCTTTGTGCTTAACAATGAACAAATACATGAATCTACTTTAAACATTTTGAAAATCACTGAGTTTTTAACATTTTGAGGTCAAATATTTAAATATCAATCCTATCTAAGGTTGGAAAACCTTTTTCAAAATGGTTTGCATAACTATGTTCAGTTTGGTTAATGAGATTTGTGATTTTTGTTAGTCGTTCAAAAGTCTAATGAAACCAATTCTGAACATTTCTAACAAATTCAACATTTATTTTATAAAATACAATCATCAAATAAACACCAATAGCTTAGTACCTTAAAATTTATACTTCAAAAAATTATACAAATGAAGCAGTTTATAAGAATTAATTAATTTGTGCCAAACTTTGAAATTATTATTTCATCAATAGTTCAGTTATGTGTTGTTAGAAATAATATAGATTGCTGAGTTATTATGCGTTGAGATTTATAAAGATATTGCGATTTAGCTGAACATTTTATACATATTAGTTTGTTTCTCAATCCAGATGGGTTGTGACCTAATGGTTATTGAGTTCAGATTACCAGCCCGTTTGTTGAAAAGCTCACTTCACATTTTGGAATTATGAGGGTATGTTGCAAAAAAAGGTTTATCGAATATCATTGTTCAGTTCGACAAGAGTTGTTGGGTAGTGCTTTCGATCATGTGCTTTTCCTCTAATCTATAAGTTGAAAGATAAAGACTGTGTTTTTGGTGGCTTTACTTGAAAACTCTGAATCAAACAAGCAACTCTCTCTCTCTCTTCGGTTAACTCAAAGGATATTTGGTTAGTGAACAAAAACAAACCAAACATTTTTGCCTCTGTAGTTTATATCGTGTATTTGAAAGAAAACCGTTATTAGTGAATAATTAAACATCAGTAGCGGATTATATTCACTGATAATCTGATAACTGTTACATTAGTGTCACTTACCTGAAAAATATTTTACGTGATTCAGACTTTTAAAATAGTAAAAAAAGTTGTGGTCTTACAGTAAAATTTATTAATTTAATATTAACCATTTAAAGTTACTCGAATATTAAAATTATAGTTAACCCTAGAATTACTGTGACATCAGGGTTTCATCAACTTTTCAAACACGTTTATGAACTGGTTATGCACCAAGTTGCTTTTGGAACCATATTTTTTGTTGAAAGAGTTTCTGACAACATATAAGTCTTTTGTTTGTTTGTTTGTTTTGGAAATTCGCACAAAGCTACTCGAGGGCTATCTGTGCTAGCCGTCCCTAATTTTGCAGTGTAAGACTAGAGGGAAGGCAGCTAGTCATCACCACCCACCGCCAACTCTTGGGCTACTCTTTTACCAACGAATAGTGGGATTGGCCGTCACATTATACACCCCCACGGCAGGGAGGGCGAGCATGTTTAGCGCGACGCGGGCGCGAACCCGCGACCCTCGGATTACGAGTGCACGCCTTAACCCGCTCGGCCATGCCAGGCCACATATAAGTCACAATAAGGTTTACATAGGGCACGCGGGTATCAAACACAAGAAACCAAATCGTGAATACGATGGTTAAAAGAAGCAAGCACCAATGATAGAACTCCGCAGAAAATAACAAAAACGTAGGGCATGTCAAGCGGTAAGCACAATTACGCCATGGGCTACCACTTGTTTACTAAGTTAAAATATGATTGTTTTAATTCAACACATTGCATTGTGTTTGCAGCAGTTGTAGTTAAAATGGTTCACCATTTAATTTGTTAGTATTAAATTTTCGAAAAGTCGTACTTTGCACGCCGGTAGTGTGCTTTGCATACGTCGCTTGTTATATTATTTAGCTGTGACCATAGCCTGAACACTCAAAACTGACTTTCTACCGCAATAAACAGAATGAATCAGGTCGGTAATACAAATATTGTAATAAAATAACACAAGGAAACAACTTCGTAACATGATAGTAAAAAGGAGGAGGCAACATAAAGAAAGAAGTTGGTTATATGGTGATTAATATAAAAACGAAATGCAGAGAAATACGTCGGTAATATGATTATTAAACCAAGAAAGCAACACAAGAAAACAAGTCGGTAACGGGATAGGTAAAGCAAGATACAACACAAGAAAACATCTATGATAATTAAAACAAGAATGCAACTTGGGAAACAAGAAGTTACGTATGTGACAGGTAAAACAAGAACACAACAATGTTAGCTACTTTTAGATTGAGTTAAATTCATAAATTTATTCCAAACTTGTTAACGTAAAATTTAGTATTTTCTTTATTGTACTAAAATCTTCATTCACATATATCTCCATGGTTGATTTAATTTAACTTTACAATGACCCTGTTCTACGCTGATACACAGAATGCGTGTTTTTTCGTCAATATATGAACAATATATTTTCCCATCAAGTGTTGTAACTTTTCTATACCTTGTATTCGAGCTGTGTGCGCACGGAAGTTTTAACATAAAATATTAACAGATAACTTTTTAATCCAAACTATTTCGAAGTCTCTGATGAACAAAGCTGCTCATTCGATATCGTTAGGAAAGTTTATCCAAGTATTTGGCTCTCAAAACCAATTTAGCCTTTATTGGCGTCTCCTTCGTAATAGCTATACTGTTAAACTAGTAGTAGAATGAGTCCCCTGTGAGAAACAACATCTCTAATTGGAACCTAAACAGACCTCATACAACTGGCTGGACTTAACATCCCAGTCGTTATACTCAAGGTCGAGCAACAGAGAAGTTTTAGAATAAAATGTTTTAGCTCTAATAAAGTTAATATTAGTATAATAGTTATATTTTGATAAAAGAAATATTTCACCAAACAAACTAATGTTGGAAAAAGACGTGGCATTTTACACGCCAGTTGATTTCATTAGGCGCCACAACTTCGATAAACGAAACTGTAAGTTTATCGAACTTTATAAGAACAATGTTCCAGCTCCCCTTTCTCCTAGGAAAGTGTAAGTTGATCAATTAACTTACAGTTTCGTTAATCAAACTTTATAAAAACAATTTTCTTGCTCCCGTGTTTCCTAGGATACTGTAAGTTGATCGAACTTCATGAGAACAATGTTCCAGATCTTGTATTTCCTAGAAAATTAAACATTTAGGTATTAAACAGGTCACCCAGGATGTCATAGCTCGTGTTTCAAAGGACACGAAATTGTGTTAGAAAACTGTTCCTATATTATACTTTTTATGTTTTTGTGATTCATGAAAGTATGATTGTGGTAATTGTGCATTTTTTTCTTAATTGTGTAGCACATGTTTATTATAGGGTATTATTTTCTTTTAAATAACACTGTGCAACAAATTCAGGTTAAAAAAAAAGTACAAGTTAAGTAAGACTTGTTTCTGGATCAAAAAATTGTCCTGATTCTGAATCTGACCTTTATTTCTCCAGATTAGGTACCGTTTTCCCGTACCATGAACCATATATTTTATAATATAGTGCAAAATATCGCGTATTGAACACAACATTGCAAATACTGAAAGTTACAAAAAACAAAACAAAAATTTAGTTGGTATAACAAAACATTTATTGGTTATGAATTAAAAACACAGACCTGTCAGTTTAAACAACTTTTGTTCTTGTGTGGAGTGTGATCTTCTTTTTTTATACCCCAGCAGTAGTCTGCCAACATGCCAGGGTTCCATTTTACTTTAAATCGTCGCTCCATCACTGAAATATCCTGATGGAATCTCTCGCCATGTTCATCACTCACATCACCAAGATTTTCCGCAAAAAATCCAAACGAGAGTGCAGCACATGAACTTTTAGAGACATGTTACATCCAATATCTTGTTAATGACTCAGCAGATCATTCACAACTTGCACGTAGTCTTCTGAACGATGGTTCTCCAGGAAGTTATCACATACTTTCTTGAATGACTCAAAGGCAAACTTCTCTTTTCTCTTGAGATGTATGATGATGGTTTTATCAAGTACAATTTTTCGAATTTGGGGACCTATGAAGATACCTTGTTTAATTTTAGCTTGACTCAGGGAAGGGAACTTCTCTGCAAGATATGCAAATGTGGAGGATTCCTTATCCAAGGCTTTCAAAAATTGCTTAAACAAACCAAGTTTAATATGCAAAGGTGGTAAAATAATTCTATCACTTTTCACAAGTGGTTTGTGCATGATGTTGTCTTTTTCTTGCTCAATTTCATCTCAGATCGGCCAATCGTTGCGTACATAATGTTCAGTTCTTGCTCTGGAGTTCCATAAGCACAGAAAGCAGCAAAATTTAGTATAGCAAGCTGAAGGCCGGTAAGCATGGCCACATCCTTGAAATCTGCATAAATATGCCAGTTATTGTCATCATAATGTATGCTTGTTAGAATTGCTTTCAGATTTTCATATAATTCTTTCATGGTTGTGCTATAAGCTATGGGAACAGAAGGCAGAGTGTTACCATTGTGCAGCAGAACAGCTTTGATGTTGTCCTTGGATGCATCTATGCAAAGTCGCCAGTTGGTGTTATCATATGGTATTTCCAGTTGCTCAAAAAGTTCAGTGATGTCATTACAAAAGCATAAGTCATCCTTCATGGTGAATAATGCAAGCAGATCCTCTGTACGTTTCCTGTACAGTGTTATCTTCACTCCTTTCTCAAGAAAATTACGTTCTTGAAGCCTTGAGGCCAGAAACTCACTTTTGTCTTTGGTTAAATAGAGATCCCTGCACAAGTCATTTAGAGCCTCTTGAGAAAATGGTATTGGTTTATTCTCGCTTTCTAGATGATTGGGCTCCACATATTCACCACTGGAATGTTCATCTGCAATGCTGGAACTCTGCATTTCTTGATCTGGAGGTTTGGGCACAGGTAAATTTTTTGAGTGTTGAGTGCTCTACTGGGCGCATTGCTGATTGAAAATTTGAGTAAACAATGTATTTCTTTTTCTTTGCTGTTGTATAGCCTGTAAAGTCTTGCTGACAGAAATAGCAATCATTAGAGTGATCTTTCTGCTCACTCCAAATCATTGGCACACCAAACTTCATAAGAACATTTTTTCCCGCATACCAGGCACTCAATGTCTTCACACATGTAAGGCAACACACATGAGGAGCCCATGACTTGTCCTGGTCTCCTGAGTCACAAACGAAGTACGCCTTGTACATTTTCTTGATATGGCATGTAATACTGACCTTTTCTTAAGCAAAAGTTAATTCCCCACATATGTAACAGAATCTGTTTGGATCATTTTGCACGTCTTGCACTTATTGTTGAAAACAAATAAGATCTGAAAGAAAAACAAACATTAAACACAAGCTTTGAAGTATAAAGTATTAAGTGATAAACTTAATTAAATATAAGCACACAATAATAAACCAGAAAATATGATTTTAAACTGTACTGTGCTATTTATCATATCACATTGTAGGTGTTACTAAGATTGGTTTCTATCCCTGGGTTGAAAAGCATTTTACAATGTGATAGAGAATTTTATTTGATAATAATGACAAAAAGGGTATACAGTGACAATTCTGCAAAAAACCATGCCTAATTCAACAAAAAAGAAGGCTAGAAATGGATTTCCCATGTCATTTTGCATATAAAAATGGCCACAGATCTCTCGTACTTTTTTTTAGTGTTGCACAGTGTAATTAATAAGAGTTAAACAAATTGCATTTATTGTCATTGTTTCTGGTAACATAAAATATCATGCGGGTCGAGCATGGGTAAGTGTGTTAAGGCATTCCACTCGTAATCGGAGGTCCGCGGGTTCGAATCCCGCTCGCACAAAACATGTTCGCCCTTTCAGCCGTGGAGATGTTATGATGTTATTCATCAGTAAAAGAGTAACCCAAGAGTTGGGTGGTGATGGCTAGCTGCCTTCCCTCTAGTATTACGCTGCTAAATTAGGGACGGTTAGCGCAGATAGTCCTCATGTAGCTTTGCGAGAAATTCAAAACGAACAAACAAAACATCATGCCTATTTCTTAATAACATCTCATACCATCTTTATTCAATTAAACCGTGAACTGCTTTTTTTTGATATTACAAATTATTTAATATTTTTGTGAAAATTTCATTACAGTTAAAATGCACTGTTTATCGATTTGTCCGAGTAAATTTTATGTGAAGTTCTATTCTCATGTTACCCTTTTGTCAGTTTTGTTATTTGTCCTTTATAAAAAAGCTGATCGCGAGATATTACATTTCGTCATCTGAAATATTTCTTTCCCTTCTCGTTACGATAAAATATATCTTATTGTAGGTACAATGGACACCACGCTGTAAAAAAAAGTGTCGTACAGCCAAATTATGAAAGAGAGAAGTAAAAATATGACGTAATAATAAGCAAATGTCAGAAGAATATTGACAGATGTTGGCTTTACGCCAAGTTTTCTGGCAATGCATCATGACATGGTATATTTCTATTTCTACTCCGTCTGTATATGTGAGCATTCCCTAAACGACGTGTGGTGAACTACTTAGTATCCATGCCTGACGAACTCCCGTTAAAGACTATTATTTCAAAATTATATAATAATTGTTGTCATTTGAATTTCACACAGTGATCTTCGGCTGAGGTTAAATTTACTCCGTTCACTTTTCACGTACCTTCGGTGATACAGTTGTAAGTCTTTGGATTTACAACCCTAAAATCAAGGGTTCGATTCCACTCAGTGAACACAGCAAATGGCCCGATGTGGCTTTTCTATCACAAAAACACACCGACTCATACTTCTGTGTAGTTTCATTTAAAACTGTATTCCTGAAGAATACCAGAGGGAATATAAGTTGTGTTAATTTTAAACTTTATTTTCACTCACTATATTCTAAGTGTAGACACTAAATTGAAGTTATCATTCGCATTACAAATATTCTACCACGATTATTGCTCACATTTTATTTAAGTTGACTTGTGGGTTTGTAATGTCAAACTTTATTTGATTTGTCATTTTGTTTCACCGTGTCTGGATCGGTATGAGACATTTCATTTTATTGGTGTCTTCCATCAGATCATTCTCAAAATGGTTTCAATATAATTGTATTATATACATATATATGTACGTATATGAGAAATGAATCTCAAACCAAACATGCCATTTTATCCTACATTTGATTTGAAGGGATTTATACTGACAATTTAATGACACTATTCACTTGTTATTATTCCGCTGATTAGCTGTATCTTTCTGCTGATTCAGACAAACGAATTTTGCTTACATGATTTTCTTTTTGCCTAAAACCTGTTTCAACCACAAGTTTAATGTCCTTTGATGAAGTAAATCATATTTTAATTTAAAGATGCCGTCCAGTTGGTGTGTTTAAATAACGCTTTGTAGGTAAGTAATTTTTATTTTACATTTAGAATTTTGTTTAGATGCTTTTGAAAAGTAAAGAGCACTTATAGAAACACAATAAGGTAAAGTTTACAGCACAATGAAACCTTTTCAATGTCTCTAAACCTCTCATACGTGACCGCCACATTATCTTTTAAAACAAGCATCACATATTCAGTTTAATCACGCATTTAGTGTTATTAATTCAATATATTTGACAATACAATAATCGTTTAATATGTGATATATATACCCTTTGTGCACTTCTTAACACATGGAAAGAGAATACCTTTCAGTAAAAGAATAATCATAAGTCTAACATGTTACCTGTCGCTTCTGAAAATATATTCATTAGAATGACACAGGATCTTAAATTGAGGTGCTTAAAATATGATAAACTTTATTTTTATGTATCAAATAACTTGATACAACAGTCTATAGAAATACATATGATTTATATCACAGTAGCAGTTATCAAGTACTCATTATGCCAAGTTTGAAACGTGCACTAAAGCAATTGTTAGTTCTATAATCAGAGCAAAAGTTTAGACATTCACTATTTAGAATTGTTTTGTAAAAATGGATAAAACCAACAGTTGTAAGTATCTTTAGCACATGCGCAATGTTCTTCTCATAGCTTCAGGCGTTATTGTTATAGATGTGATGCTGGTAACTAAATTAACCTTTCGGTTCGTACTGTTATAGATGTGATGCTGGTAACTAAATTAACCATTCGGATCTTACTGTTATAGATGTGATTTTGGGAACTGATTCAACACAACAAGCTTCAGTGATTTTATAAAGTTACATAAGTCACATGATTCACTATTGAAGACACAGGGTGTTAGGTAACACAACATAGGTTTTACTTCATTTTTCCATGTTCTCTTCGTGTGCTACTAACATCTGAATGCACATTAAGGGAACTCTCTTAAATTATTAAAATACAAAAACAAATTTGTATTACAACCTACCGTTTCATATCACTATTCTATTCAATTAAGATTTTCGATCCACTTTTAGATTCTTGGATAATTAAGCAAATTTTCCTTTAGGATTTGCCTGTACATCGCACCATTCATTTTCCCCTCAATTTTGACAAGCTTCAGTTCCTGCTACTCATAGTCATCCCCACAACACGACCCTGCCATGCCATTACCATCCTTGACAGATAGGATGGTGTTGATTGGATCATGTGCTCTGTTGAGCTTGTTTCACACGTGGAACTTTGGATTTAAACCAAAAACTCAGTTTTTGTTTCGTCTGACAACCAAACTCTTTTCTATATGTCTGAAGTATCATTTTAATACTTTGTCACAAACTCCATACGAGATTGACGATTATTTTTTTTTGGTGATGGATTCTTTCTTGCCACTCGCATATACAGGCTAGTTTTGTTTATGGACTGGGAAATTGTCAACTTATGAATACAGACTCCAATTTCAAACAAGGAACTTTTGCATATCTTTCAAAGTCACTATTGGTTTCGCAGTGACATCCCTACCCAGTTTCCTGCTTTCCCTGCTGCTTAGTTTGAAAGAGCCATCTGATGTCGGTAATTACTGAGTGGCATGAAGTACGTTACACTTTTTGATGATGGAGTTTACAATACTCAAAGGAATAATCAGTGATTTTTCTTGTAATCTTTTACTGGTCTGTGTTTCTCTATCACTTTATCCCTGACTTGTTTCGAACGGTCCTAAATCTTCCTGATTGGATTGTCATATTACTATAGGAGTTGTATCTTGAAGTCAAGTTAAACCATTTTGATTACACACAGACACAGATCATTATGCTAATTTTAAGACCTTTCAATGTAATCTTTTGCACCTGAACTGATTTATAGTTGTCGTAACAAAGTAGTTGAATACTTGTGCAATTGAGAATATTCTAGCTTTTTTGAAAATCTAATTTACTTACATAATATCAGCGTTTATTCAGTTTTCTCAGTTTGGAATAGATTGTGTACATTCTAAATATTGAGTCCCAGTTGAAAGTTGCATAATTGTAAGGTCAGAGGCAGCAAAATATGAACATTTTGGGGCGAATACTTTTGTGAAACGCTATACATGATATACAAGGCCATTAGTAACTCAGAAACTCACTGACACAATGAGATCTTCATTAAACAACGTCTTAATGAACTCTTTAATAACAAGATCTTCAGTAAATAACGTCTTAACAAACACTTTAACAATGAGATCTTCATTAAACGACGTCTTTAATGAAAAGTTTACCTTTATTATATAATGATGAAAACAAGGAGTTTTAGGCTAAAATTTAAATGCTTCAAATGTTTTACAATGTAGCATTTGTGTTATATTTCATATGTAATCGGATTTACATTGTTGAGTCAATATTATTGTCATCTCACTCATGTTCTAGCTTCGCTTACAAGTTTTTAAAGAGAAGAAGAAAAGACAAATGCATAACGCAAAATAAGTATAAAGTATCTTTGTACTTATAACTGGGTATAATCGAAACAAACATGATTTAATCTGGCATTCTGTGTTTCCAACGTAAAATGCACCTGACACTATGTAAGAGCTAAGCAGCTAGGTAATAACCAGAGGGAGAGCAGCTAATGAATAGTATTCGCCACCTATCTACGTACAGTTACTCTTAACAAAACAGTGTGAATTGTTGTTACTGTTACTTTTATAACACATTCATATAGTTGAAAGTGTGGAGTGTTCAACATTATGTGTCGGATAAGAACAGCGGGCTTTTACAACTGCAGTTCGATATTGTATCACTAAGTGGTGGCCCGGCATAGCCAAGTGTGTTAAGACGTGCGACTCGTAATCTGAGGGTCGCGGGTTCGCATCCCGGTGGGGGTGTATAACGTGACGGTCAATCCCACTATTCGTTGGTAAAAGAGTAGCCCAAGAGTTGGCGGTGGGTGGTGATGACTAGCTGCCTTCACTTTAGTCTCACACTGCTAAATTAGGGAGGGCTAGCACAGATAGCCCTCGAGTAGCTTTGTGCGAAATTCAAAAACAAACAAACATCACTAAGTGGTATCACGTTCGATCCGTAATTTAATATAATACTCTGGAAAAAAAGGGAAGTTTTAAATCTGTGTATAAACAACGTCTTGTAAAGTTTTCTTTTTTTTAACATAACATTTCTGATCATTATCTTACTTCATTCGAATCTAGTATAACCTGTCAGTTAGAAGAACGACTTGCAATCGACGGGTCTTAGAATCTAAACCCATCATCAATCGTGTTCGTCCTTTGAGCATTTTGTGTATCATTTTGTAACAATCAGTTTCCTGTTCGTCGGTAAAAGAAAAACCAAGAGCTGGCAGTGGGTGGTGTTAACTGGGTGCCTTCTCTTTACTCTACAAATTCAAGTTATCGAAGGCTAGTGCAAACAGCCGTCGAGTAGTTTTGTACAAAATTCAACAAAACAAACAAACACTCAGATTATGTTTTATTGTTATTATGGAATGAATTTAGCTCATATTATGTTTATTTGTTGTTACTGGATTGGTTTTACTCAGATTACGTTTATTTGTTGTTATAGGATTGACTTTACTCATGTTATGTTTATCGGTTGTTATACGACGGATTTATGTAAATACGTGATTCTGGTTTGAAGAGTATCAAGGAAATTATGGTTACTAATAATGCTCAGTAACAAAAATGATAAAATATATTAGAATGGTTATTTTAACTCAACATTTAAAATGTATACTGTTGGTTATGGGTTAAAATGGCAAAATGTTTTAAAAATTTTAGTGTGTGTTTTTCGTATAGCAAACCCACAAAGGGTTATCTGCTCAGCCCACCGAAGCGAATAGAACCCCTGATTTTAGCGTTGTAAGTCCGCAGACACACCGCTGTACTAGCGGGGGGCTGAAAAGTTTTATATTGTTACAAAGTAAATAGCTTAACTTATAAATCTACGCAGAGTATTACACAGAAAATGAACGGACTAATTTTATAAATACTAGGTATTATCTTGGTGTGTTGATGGATTATTCCATTAATTGTACAAACTCATTCAAATGTAAGACTTACTTATTATCAAGTTGGATGTGTTTTTTAAACCCAAAGCATCACATAATTATTTAATTTTAAATCAATGTGGAGAAATAAATGAATGAACTATTCATTCAAATAAAAACAGGTTTTAGTTTAGACATTAGGATTTGACACATTTTCAAACAGTTATCCACCCTATAGATTCTGTTGAGACACCGGTAATTCGCACAGGACAGATGAAATTTAATTTTTGTTCGTCTCCACTTCGAGTAATTTGATTTTTATAGATTTTCTCCGCTAATTCAATGAGAGCTGATTGGTATAGAACTCTTACAGGTTGTGCAAGAAACTTAGATGCTACGGTGGGGAACAGATAAGAAAAAATACTTTCACTTACTTGTGTTGTTAAGGCGGTCGATGGTACTGGCGATATGTGTAGTTAAATATTACTATTTATTTTGTCTTCCTACTTCGATAACTTTTTCATGGTATACTATAACAACAAAATACGTCATATTATTTAAATTCAACGCTGCGATTCTAAGAGTACCATATTTGCCTTGGAGAGAGTATTGTAAACGTTTGTATATTAAATGGTGAAACGAGCATCGTGGGATAAGTCTTTATAGACCTTATAATATTATTATGTCTTTCTGTATACTTCTGTGTATGTGTACTATGATTAAAATCATGTATTCCTGGTTAACTTATCTCTCGCTGGGACTGTGGTAAGTCTTCGGATTTACAATGCTAGAGTCACAAGTTTGATTCTTCTCGGTGGGCCCTCCGTTAGTACAGCAGTAAGTCTATGGATTTATAATGCTAAAATTAGGGGTTCGATTTCCCTCGGTGGGCTCAGGAGATAGCGCGATGTGGCTTTGCTGTAAGAAAACACAAACACACACATACTTCGGTGGAGACAGCAGATAGCCAGATGTGGCTTTGCTATAACAAAACACACTAAGTGAACTTTGAACAGTGTTCTGGTATTTTTGAGTGCGTAATTTCGTTTAAGAAAGTCGGTATCGGTTTAATAATAAATCATTCACGTCGTATGTCTGCAAAGTCGTTTGTGTACAAACTTTTCTCACATTTTTTGGAACTAGCACGACCAAACTTGGCAAGTAAACTTGGTGTGACCTGAAGGTGTCTTTACCGAGAGAGTTTAAACCAAGACACAATGTTGCTATATTAGATTATACATTAGATTTTGTGTTTACGACTCTTCGTGGGATTTTGTGGGCACCATTTTTGAAACTTTTTTTCACACTCGCTCTAACAAACTAGCAGGACCAAACATATCCAGGTATTACTGGTTGTGTTTCAACGTACTTTTTGGTTTGAGTATGTACCATATCTTAAGGTAGAAATAGAAGTAACTGTATATAATGGAGGAGCTTGATCAGTTCATTTGGGCCTCCGCCAGTTATGAGAGGACCTTTGAACCCTACAGCGGAGCGCGAGTATTTTATGCAAATAAAATTAAAGAAAGAGCGCTTGAGGCATGTTAAAGCTTAACATAGGTTAAATTTTTTGGCTATTATTGAATGGAGCGTGGGCACATTGTATAGAATATTAATGCAAGAGATATTTAAAGGAACATATTAAATCGAATAAGTGTTCATAATAAGGTAAGATGGAACAAGTATATATGAAACTCGTAGTTCCAGTGCTTACAAAACACATTTGGTTGTTAAGCAATTTATTTTTGGTAACAAATAACATTAATTGTCATCTTAAAGAATAATATCAAGTTTCTCGTGCGGTAGCTTCACTTCTTTTCATTTTGTGAATGTAGTGTGTTACGACATACATTGGCGTTAAAAATAGTAGGTAATTATTATGGAAAAAAGGGTGTTATTAGTTATCAATTAAGAAACGTTATTTCTTCGTTCTAAACGATATTCCTGTAGAGTTGTTGTTTATAATTAATATAAAGCTACACAATGAACTGTCTATATTCTGCCCACTTCTTTTGCGAAAACTGCAAAAGAAATAAGGTGCTTTCAGAAATGATATTTTTTAAAACCTTAATTGGCGATAAATAGCTGAAGTATCAACTTCAACAGAAAATAAGTTATATTGGAAATATTTTGTGCACATAATATTATGCAATTAACGAGTTTAACTGTTGGAAATGATTTTATTTCAGAATGAATAACATTACTGTTAAAAGAAACAGTTTGTAATTTAATAACAACAGTTTGCTTCTCAGTTCATGAGAATTAGTGTACATTAGCAGGATATTTTACAGCTGAGTCTTAACTAACAATATGTTTTGAAAAGGAGTCCTCCAGAATCAGGATTATTTCACCGTGTGCTCTATGTTTTCAGAAATTCTCTAGAAAGTAATTACCTAAAACTCAGATGATTGTGCTGTTAGATTTTCCTCAACTAGTAACTCAGACACATTACATAAATTACATGAAGCTTCAAAAATATCTGTCAGCAGATTTGTAATTCAGGAGATGAGTGATTTTAGATCTTACACTTTCTTTAGTTCCAAAATCAGACACATGGCGTAAACTACGTGCACATATCAAGAAACATCGAGTGACATATGTACACGTACCAGAAAAACACGTAGAATAAAACATTTATGAAATAGGGGAAACTAATTACACCATTTTGCAAATTAATTTTAACAAATGGTCATTTTACAATATTTTCAGCATGGCGGCCGGTGTAGGCTCGCTGGACCCGCTGATTTCCTTTAATAGTCATTTTTACACACAGACGGCGGCGTCATTAGCTGTGTTTTGCAGTACGGTCGATCTACTTTTGAGATATATGACGAAATTTTGAGGAATATTACGTCGTTCAAAATTGCGTTAGAAGGGCAAGGAGACCAGTCAAAAACAACTTCTTACAAACTCAGTGAAGATAAAACTGTATCAATAGAGTCTGAAATACAAAAACTGAACGCAAGAACAATGGCGGAAAATGTTATTCAGTGACAATACTCATTTCTTTGTACAGGGTTAAAGAAGTCTGCATGTTCGCAGATCTCCAGGTAAGAAACTTCAAGAATTTCACATCAATCAGTTCGTAAAACATCCCTTGAAGATGTTTTGGGGCTTTTTCAGCTACTGTGGCGTCAGAGGCTTACATATTGTAGAAGGTATGATGCGAGAACCACAGTACATCAAAGTTTTGTAGGGAAGAGTCGTTCCAGAATTGAAAAAGAGATTTCCAGGTGGATATGGTATTTTTTAGCAAGATCTGGCTTCCTGCCACACACCGAATCTTGTGAAGAATTTTATAACTTCAACGCGAATAAAGGTGCTGGACTGGCCTTGAAACCCTCCTGACTTAAATCTTATTGAAAATCTTTGGGCGATTTGTAAAGAAAGACTTCGGGGAAAAGACTGTACTACGAAAAATAAGTTAATTGAAGCCATAATTGAGGTGTGGTACCGCGATTCAAAAATTAGTAAAGATTGCACTTAAATTCGTGGACTCGATGCTAAAGCGGATTAATGATCTTCTGAAAAATAAAGGCGGTTATATCATGTAGTAATTTGTGAGTAATTTTTGGATCATCAGAAATAAAACGCAAAAAATAAAAAAATCGTAATTTTCCGTCTTATTTCAATTAATTTACACAAGGGTGTAGAAAAATAATACTGTTGAACTTTTTTCAAATTTTGTAAACGATACGCAATTTTGAAATAAGCTCTAATTTTCATAAAGAATCCTACATTTGTTTCTTTTTCATTTAAAAACTTAAAATGTTCACTTTCATCAGTCGACAATAATTAGCAAGAAACGTGACACTAGATTAAAGGACTAATTGATTTATGTCGGAAGTAAGTCATCTTTCTATATAATCAATTTCTCCTTTAAAAAGTTACTACTGCTTCTTTAAACAATTTTAAGCTACTATATAATCTGCGAGAACACGATTAGATGTTTTTTGTTTAAAATTATGTGAGAGAAAAAACTAAAATTGGTTTGTTTGTTTTTGAATTTCGCACAAAGCTACTCGAGGGCTATTTGTGCTAGCCGTCCCTAATTTGGCAGTGTAATACTAGAAGGAAGGCAGCTAGTCATCACCACCCATCGCCAACTCTTGGGCTACTCTTTTACCAACGAATAGTGGGATTGACCTTCACATGTAACGCCCCATGGCTGAAAGGACGAGCATGTTTGGCGCGACGGAGATGCGAACCCGCGACCCTTAGATCACGAATCGCACGCCTTAACATGCTTGGCCATGTCGGGCTACTAAAATTGGAGTACAAGTTTCACAATATTTGCCGTGCAGAAATATAAAATATCAAAAGCTGCTTAGATGGTAGAGGCGGACATTAAACTATTTCTTTTGGAATAGGTTTCTTCAGATTTCATTGACAGTTAAGACTTAAGCACATATGTGACAGAATAAAAACAGTAATTTACGTGTAGTAAAATTAATTTTTCCAATGATCAGTATTCGAAAACTTGAGAATAGCTCAGAGATTATGGTTGTCTTGATTGAATAAAGTTGTGGTTTGTTTCTCAAAAATTGTTTATAGGCAAATAATTTTAGTTTCTGAGGAGGGTTTTCCCAAATGGATAACAGAAGGCTCACCGAGCTGGAACTCTAATATCTGGTGTTCAGTTTATCGTGGTGGACAGAGCAGATAGTTCAATATGACTTTGCTCTAAAACATATAAAAGAAGAAATAAAACTCTCAATCGAATTGCTCTCTAATGTTCACTTTGAACAATTATTTGTGAAAGTTGGAAGGCAATATTCTCAATAAGATCATTCTACAGCTTTGACTGTGAACAGTTACTGGTTCACTCGCAATTTGAAGCTGGTAGTTTTGCATAACTGACTGTCAAGAATTATTGGCAAATTAAGGCTGTGGCAACCTCATTCTGGTAGCTTTTACTCTTAACAGTTGCTGGTTAACTAAAGCTGCGTCAACCTTAACATTGCAGCTTTGTAGCACTGACTGTCAAACGTTACTGACAAACGAAAGCTGTGATAAATTAATTCTGTTAGCTTTTCAACAGTAACTGTAAACTTTTATTGGAAAAAATGGAGCTGTTGCAATCTAATTCTGGTAGCCTTATAGCACTGACTATCAACAATTAGTACTGGTGAACTAAAACTATGGTAATCTAAAACGGGTAGCTCTCTAGTAATAAATGACAAAAATTATTTCCCCCAAAGCTACACGAGAGCTATCTGAGTAGTCGTCTCTAATTTAACAATGTAAAATTAGAGAGAAGACAGCTAGTTACCACCATTCACAGCCAACAAATAGTGAGATGAATGCTTAACTTCAGTCACGTGTGTTATGAACGCCCTCAAACAATGAGTTACGATACTAACAAAGGCACAAACATGTAAGCGATTAGTTCTCAGAAGAAAACTTTACAGCCGGAAATAAAAATATATAATTGACAAGAAGAATACAAATTATCAGGTGTAAAACGGAGTTTTATTACAATATTGAAAAAAAGTAATACGAAAAATCAACTTTAATTACGGACGTTTCGAAATTGCTTTAAATTATTTTATCAGCGTATTTGTTTGCTAAGATTTTGAATTTTCGCGCAAAGCTACACGTGGGCTATCTGCGCTAACTGTTCCTAACTTTATAGTGTAAGGCTAAAGGGAAGGCAGCTGTTCATCACTACCCATCGCCAAATCAGCGTTAAAACCTCAAAAGTTACTTCACAGCATTCTAACTACAAAAACGACATTAACTATTAAGCAAATAGTTTCGAAAGTTTGGAAAGTACAGATTTAAACAGAACACTCTAATGGAATGTACGATAAAACATGTGGCATACATGTTTAATAAACAACATCGCCAAGAGAAAACATTATGAAAAAGGCTTAAATATAAGTATAAATACTGCATCTTTAACATGATAATAAAGATAATTATCCAATAAAAACACAGAGTGTCTGGAATTGATTAAATTAATGACAATAGGAAGGAGCTGATGTCATTATTTATTGACATTGATGGATAGGTTTTCTTTTTTTAAAAAAAGCTCATAACCTGTGTAATTGGACACAAGACTGTAATGGATAAGTTAGCTTACATTCGCTTCTAGCTGAAATTTTCTTAATATGTAAAACGCAGTTATGGAAGCGAATCGAACGAACACCTTTTCATTTCTGAGCTAAATAGCTTCTCCTCGAGCTCGGATTAACGTGGAGAACGTTCCTTTTATTTGCACTTTAGTATGCAATATGAATGTGTCACATATCACACGTTTGTATAACATATGTTTGCATGTATTGGAAGAAGTAATAAGTTGAATGTGATTCATTTAAAATGGCAATATATAATTCATGCCGTAGTGTATAGCTACTGCAGTCTCCGTAGGACACACCAACCTGTTCATTTTGGGTATCCCATTTTTCCTGCAATGTCGCTCCATACTTTTGTAACAAATTAAATTATGCCTCTATTTCAACAGCCATTTGAATAATTTTGTTCACTCTATTTTCCGTCGTTATTAGGTTGCAAAAGTAATTTATTGTTTGATCTTAACTATCCCTAAAAGCTGTTGAACATTCGATATTTACTTTGAAATATAAAGTCTATGGGCTCGACAATGGCAAGAGGATTAGAGAACTCTACTCGTAATCTGAGAGTTGTGGGTTCGAATCCCCGTCATACCACACAAGCTCTTTTATCAATGAAGAGTCGGATTGACCGTCATATTATAACTCCCCCACGGCTGAAAAAGCGAGCATGTTTGGTGTGACGGGAATCCGAACTCGCGACCCTCAGACTAGAAGCCAAACGCCTTAACACACCTGATCATGTCGGGCTCTCGCCAAGTAACAAAAGTTTAGGATTTTTATTCAACCATATTTTGACCAATTTACAGAGAATTTCATACAAATATTTTTCTACAGATTTTATTTGTATACTTAAAAAAGTGAGATACGCCTATTTTTGGTCGTTTCAAAAGTCAAACAACATGACAAAAAACATAATTTTCGAATTTTGAGTTCATTTACTTCGACAACTGTATGTGGAATTAAGTTAGGTAAAAAATATTCTTTAAATATCTTGAGCACAGAAATAGACAATTTTGAATTTTTATTCTTTGCTCAATTTTTCAGCGAGGGAAGCATAATTTGTGGTTTTATGAGCTTTACATGTAGATATTAAACAATTTTTACAAGATATGGTACGAAGATACTTTTCTACAGGTCCCAAACAGTGATATAAAGAGATTTCGAATTTTCATTGTCTATATCAGCCATGTTGTGACGTAGACATGATGCATTTCCTTGCAGGGCCTGGCATGGCCGAGCGCGTTAAGGCGTGCGCTCGTAATCCGAGGGTCGCGGGTTCGCGCTAAACATGCTCGCCCTCCCAGCCGTGGGGGTGTATAATGTGACGGTCAATCCCACTATTCGTTGGTAAAAGAGTAGCCCAAGAGTTGGCGGTGGGTGGTGATGACTAGCTGCCTTCCCTCTAGTCTTACACTGCTAAATTAGGGACGGCTAGCACAGATAGCCCTCGAGTAGCTTTGTGCGAAATTCCAAAACAAATAAACAAACAAAATGTTGGATTATTTAATAATTATCATTATTCGTAATACTTTTGTACGTTGCAAGTTTCGATTATGGTTTTAAATTATTGAGACAACGCAAAAGTATAATTATGTTTTGCTAATATCATCAAGTAAATTTACATCTGTAGAACAGTATACAGTAACACAACTAACTCTCACAGACTTTAATATTGTGGTTAAATTTCCACCCAGTGGTGGTTTAAGAAATGCTTTAATAACTTGTTTCAAATAACTATTTGAAAACAAGCGTGGGTTGAAAGTAACTTAAAATATGAAATAACGCTCAAAATCATACTGTGATGTAGAAATAGTTGGTAATTAGTCTAATCAAGTGTTACATTACCATGATAGTAAGGGCTAAAAAAAACCTCAATATTTTAGCACACAGCAATTTAAATATTCTCGGCCCCAAAATGCTTGAGTATGATTTTTTTCGTAATAGGATATTATTATGTGGAGTTTAATAGAATAAGTTTATTATTACACAGAAAATTATCGATTGTGGTTTATATTCGCATATAATCTAAGAAAGTACATTTAGTTTTAATCAAACTTTGGAAAAACAAGATGTTAAAGTTAACGAATTTCCATAGGAGTCGTTGTAGCGATTTGCTAATGCATAAAAGTAAAAATAAATAATTTCTTTTGTTCAAGTTACTAATTTCGTTTTAATGTTGTTATTAATACGTTATATAAGAAATACGCATAGTGTGATCTCACATGTCAAGTGTTTACTACCAAATGTGTAATGTAGTGTATTTTACAATCTCTCATATACAGCCAAGATCTAATTGCATTGTAAAGACGTGTGTTTACCTTTGGTTTCCTGCACCATAAGTGGAGAATAATACTAGCTGTTAGTCAGTTTACAGCTGAGTACGTTTAAGCATGTTTTAGATCAAACGTTTTTTCTATCCAAGGACGAAGCACGGATGAGCTTCGAATCTTCAACTTTTCGATTACTTCCTTTTTCTGTTTGTTAAATAATGACGCAAAACCACAAAAAATTCTACCAGTTCCAGACGTCCAAATTTTAACTGATAGATTATAGGAGAGACAACAATCGACAGCATCCAACTCCAATTTTTAAGCTACTGTAATCGAATACTGCAATTTCATTATCATTCTCTTAACGTTCCTAGGTTTTAAAGTGCAGAAATGGAGATTTATCTGCAACAAGAAGCAAACCCTCGGAGCAGTAGTCCGTCACCATAATAACCAGGTCACGCAGAGCATCTTTCAATCAATAATGTTAAGTAGTAAACAATAAGCTACGCCTCCCCAGATAACTAAAAATAAAGACATTCACAGGGAAATAATTCTTCTTCTTTTAGTAATTTCTAAAAATTTAGTGACATATAATTTCGAGGTATTTTAATGAAATAAAGCGTTAAAAAAGACCTAAAAATTTATTAATTGATTTTGAATTTTACAAAGTGTCTGTATATAAAAGTTTAATAACACATCGTTTGTGGTAGAAGAACTTTTCGCACCTTTTACTAACTCTGATGTCTTTATTACTCAAATTTCTATAATAACTATATTCATAAAGTGAAGTTTCTCTATATGCAAAACGCATTTAGTGTCGCACTTGTTTGTTTTGCAAATCACATGGTAAATAACTTATGATTCGTTTCTTTATTAGCGCTGCATATTAAACTTGCATTTCTGTTAATCTTGTATGATACTCTAAGAAAAACAAGAATCTCAAAGTATCTATCAACAGCCAGATTTTTTGTGTAATTGTATTGACATGCATGAATATCAATTTAACTCTAATTGTATAATGTGTAGTTAGAAAAACAGCTTCAGAGGTCAGGCTTTGGTGATATTACACTTCCCCCAAAATACATTATTGCTAACAAAGTTTTCAAGCTCTGTTGCTAGGATAACACCTCAAGGATTATCATTGCTTGTAAGAATAAGTTGTTTCTAATCCTCCAACTTTAGCACTAAACTCAGCATTCAGGGTTTTTTTTTATCAGTTATACACGATATGGTGAAAATGAAAACATAGTACCTGAAGCTAGATAACAAACTAACAGACGTGTAAGAAACAACAAAATATGCTATTTAGAAAAATAGCAAAGCAACATCGGGCTATTTGTTGAGTCCACCGAGGGGAATCGAATTACTAATTTTAGCGTTGTAAATACGTAGACTTACCGCTGTACCAGCGGAGGACACTATAAAGTAAGTATAGCGTTTCGGTGAGCAGTTCCAAGTGAGGGAAATACTATTCGGGAACTTAACCAGTTTTTCGATTCGATCTGTTGCTTTAAGTTAGAGAAGCTCATCCTGATTAGTACCATAGGACTATGTCAGAGTTAAAGTTGTGGGATTTAAAAACATTTTTCATTATCAAACACAATCCATAAAGATCAGAGTGGTAGAGATAAATCACCATTGTTTTAACATAAATTAAGCCTAAAATACTATAATACTCAAGTTCTCGGAATATATAAGCTAGCATCATAAAATTTGATTTATTAATTATATTCTATACAGTTTGATGTTCTTCAGTGGTTCTAAATACTTTTTTTTGAATATTTGTCTGTAGTTAAGCACATCGCTACACAAAGGGCCATCTTTGCTTTGCCCACTAAGGATTTCAAAACCCGGTTTCTAGCAGTGTATGTCCAGAGACATACCACTGCACAACTCGAGGAGTCATTCTTGTCAACCCTAGCACATTTTTTACTTCACACATTTTGATATTATGAACGTTTATGCCTAAAACATTAACTTTCCAAATTGTTTTATTTCTCAGCTCTGTAAGAATAAAAGATGGCAGATATGTTAGTATTCTGTTTGACGATGCTTAGCTTAACGATGTAAAAATAAACAAATTTACAAAGAAATACTTTAGTTAAAAAGGTAAAAATATACTTCAACAATAGTATTATAATAGTCTCCCGGCAGCACAGCGGTATGTTTGCATTTTTATACTAGTAAAAATAGGTTTCAATACTTGTGGTGGGCAGAGCACAGATAACTATTTCTTTATGTATCTGTGTACATAATAACAAATACCTTCAGTAAGGGCCCGGCGTGGCAAGGTGGTTAAGGGATTCGATTCATATTCCAAGGGTTTGACTCTCCGTCACACCAAACATGCTTGCTCTTTCTCGTCGTGAGGACGTTATAATGTTACGGTCAACCACACTATTCTTTGGTAAAAGAGTAGGCCAGGAGTTGGCGGTGAGTGGTGATGACTAGCTGCCTTCCCTCTAGTTTTACACTGCTAAATTAGGGACGAATAGCGTAAATAACCCTCGAGTAGCTTTGTGCGAAATTTAAAACAAATAAAAACCTATAAGTATAATTACATTAATAAATGTGGCGGTGCTACCACCTAGTGGAGTTAAAGACAACAATTTAAATATAAGAGTACATAACGGGGTGTTTTGATTTTTAAAATAATAATAATAAAACGACATAACATGCACTATCTTTTCTTATTATTCTGACTATTCTTTGATAGTTATCATGCAAACTATGTTTCATAGCCAAGTGTCAAAATCTTACTTTCACGATATAAGCAAGGTGTTTGTTTGTTTGTTTTTTTGGAATTTCGCACAAAGCTACTCGAGGGCTATCTGTGCTAGCCGTCCCTAATTTAGCAGTGTAAGACTAGAGGGAAGGCAGCTAGTCATCACCACCCACCGCCAACTCTTGGGCTACTCTTTTACAAACGAATAGTGGGATTAACCGTCACATTATACACCCCCACGGCTGGGAGGGCGAGCATGTTTAGCGCGACGCGGGCGCGAACCCGCGACCCTCGGATTACGAGTGCACGCCTTAACGCGCTCGGCCATGCCAGGCCAAGCAAGGTGTTGCAGCCAAAATTCACAAGACTACTTTCACCATACGAACTAGATGCAATAGTCAAGTGCTGCAAGGCTACTTTCACCATACAAACTAAGAGTCATAGTCAAATGTTACAAGGCTACTTTTACCATACAAACCAGGTATAACAGTTAAATGTCATAAGTGTACTTTCACCATACGAACTAGGTGTCATAGCCAAATGCCATAAGGCTACTTTCACATACAACATCAGGAGAATCCAATTGGAAAAACGCATATGAAGCCAATAATCTTAGTACACCACATAAGCATACATTGTATTGATGAGGCAAATTTAAGCTAACAGACTAAATACGTTTTTAGTGATATTCAGGTTCAAAAATATAATCAAGGATAAGAGGATCTGCCTTCCCTCTGGTCTCACACTCCTAAATTAGGGACGACTAGAGCAGATAGCCCTCTTGTAGCTTTGCGCGAAATTCAGAAACAAACAGGAGGATTACCTACATCTCTCTAGTTACTAACGTAGAATTTCATCTCAGGAGTTACGGGTATCAAGAACTAAATCATCCCAGTACTCCAGTAGTACCTGTTTCTTGCTGTTTAATGAAGCAAACCCTAACCATTGAGATAGGAATAAAGTTATCCAGAACTACATCATTCAAATCCACCAGCAACACCTACACCTCACTAGTTATTGACATGACATAAAACCTTATCAGTTAGGTGGGGGATTAATGGCTAACAAAGGAACTAATTCTGCCTTTTTTTTAATAACGAAGTGTTACGTATTTTTTAATGTTTTATGTTATTCGTAGACTAAACGCAACCGAAAAACGCAGATAACAGCTTGTATAATTTATTACACTAAGCTATTAACAAATATAACAGATATAACATAAATTATATGATAACAGTGACAGATATTAAGTTACAACATTCGAAATTAATTA
Organism: Carcinoscorpius rotundicauda; assembly: GCA_011833715.1. Classification (NCBI taxonomy): domain Eukaryota; kingdom Metazoa; phylum Arthropoda; class Merostomata; order Xiphosura; family Limulidae; genus Carcinoscorpius; species Carcinoscorpius rotundicauda. The sequence goes on from CM022395.1 coordinate 60,966,643, forward strand.
CAAAACAAAATAATACTAGTTTCAAACTTCAAAATTAATCACAATACAAATCGGTACTGGCCTGTATCTAATATAATGATCTAAAATGAAAGTCTCAAATTCCAGTCCAGGGTGTGAATTTGGTCCCACGAAAAAATTCCGAAGCTTAAATGAAGAAGTTCAGGAACAGTTCACAGTTCAATAAATTCGCCGACTCTCAGCACAAGCAGTAATTCAGATGAATCGTAGAGATTGACGAAATAAAATCACAGCTTCCGTAAATCTAACTTCAGTCACAAATCCAAGTTGAATAATCACAGCAAACACTTAATCTTTCTCAAATAACTGACTCTCTTCTTTTGAAATAAAACTGATGTCTGAATCTCACTCCTGTCTCTCGCATCTTCGTCTGTTTATATATTGTAGGACTAAACTCCCCGAAAGACCGCGAAAATTCTACAGGTCTCCAGAGCAATCCACGCATGTCCGTTCTTGCACGAGACTACACGTCTAGACACGTAGTCACCAGCACTTCATTTACAAACATATGATTGGTCTACTTAATTCAAGAAAATTCTAAATGTTACCCTAAATGAATAACAAAATATTAGTTTAAACTTCGAAACAATAATATAAATATGGAAACATAGATAATAGAAATGAAAACTTAAACACAACACGACATGTTGTCGTTTACAAAATATTTACACATTTACATAACACGAAGGTAAAAGAACGAGTGGACCAGACCCGTAGTCATACCACTTGTTCCAGACCATTGTACCGTACAATGCATTATAAAAAAAATATAGTTACTGTATTAATAGTATAACTAGATATTTTTTCTATTTATCAAGTGCTTAGTTATAGAAAAGAAAACTACCAGATAGTAAGCGTTTTTGGAATTGCCAACAAAAGAAATAATATAACATAAGTTTACATTAAAACAATTTTTTAGCCTTACAATGTCTTTACACTTCAAATCACCACATTCAGACATGTTCTATCTGACGACCGTGCACCTTGCTAATAGCTCTGTTGCGTAAATTCCATTGCATACGGACCTGTACTAAGTAATTCATATCCACAAAAAACCTGTACTTTCTGATGTAGTGTACGAAGATTCCCATATTTTAATGGTCTTATTGTACATAAATTGATGATATAAACAGAGTTTTGTTAAATACTGTGCCTGTGGTATTACAATCACCCCGATGAGAGAAAAATCTCGTCTGTACGAGTTATTGCAAATTTAGTGTGGTCGAGAAATTACATCCTGATTATTTCATTCATAAGTTTTTAAAATGCGTATGGAACGGGTGGACCAGACACGTAGTCATACCACTTGTTCCAGACCATTGTACCGTACAATGTATTATAAAAACATTATACCCGTTTCATTCTCCAGCTGCTTGAATTATGCAGCGATTGAACTGGAAGTATGATTAGAGTCTTATCTTGGTGAACTCATATCCCGTTTGCCTGGTTTGCAGTCGAATATCCTTGTCGATTGTGTTGTTTGCTGTTGCCTGGGACATGTGGAAGGCTTTTCCTAGTGCTTTTTATTTTCGTGAATGTTCAACTGTTACAAAACATTATACTTTGCTCACTATGGTTAGGGTACGACTAATTGCACTCTTTTTATCTTTGATGGTTGTTCTTTCTCTTGTTTTCCAGGTAGACCCACATTACTTTGTTTTCTTGTGAGTCATAAAGTACAAAAAATATCTCCACTTATAAAATTACTAATCCTCGATCTAAGCACGTGTTCATTAACTGAGTGTATGAATGGTTTCCTTCAAAAAAGTCCAGTTACATGCCTTTTTCGAAACCAATTAATTTTCGGTGGCTTCCGTATATCTACATAACGCCAGAAAATGTTCAAATGTTATATTCCTTTTCATACCAAACTTATATCAGCCAGATTTAATCACGTGACTTACTGATTAGCATATTTAAAATTGTCTTGATGCAAGGTAGTCCACTCTCTGTATACATGAAACATTTTATTTTATGCTCCAATATAGTAAGAATCGCAGCTACATTTGCAGAAAAGACTGGAGATATTATTACTGCATCTTTGGTAACAACTGAATTCGTTTAAAGATAAGACATTCATTAATTATACGTGTCTAAAGTTTCGAAAACATCGTGATGTCATGCCAATATCCAAGTGACACGTAAACCTTGTTTGCTGTTCTTTTATAGAATGGTATTCAAGCTGTTGTATTTGATAGTTTGTAATCACAGGGGAATGTTTGTTCTTGTATGAAGCTGAAGGCAGAGTAAAATGTTTTTACTTACGTGTGTCACATTTACTAAGAGGCTAAGAGCTATATATGTTCTGACAGAAATCACAATTGAAACATGAAATATTTGGTTTTGATGAAAGATTTTTAAAGCTAGTCTTAAGGTCAAGTTTATTTTATAATTTGTTGAATATTAAAGAACTTTAGATACGAAACTGCAAAAACTAACAGATTCGGTAACATCTCTCGTATAGACAAGGCCTGTACGGTTAAAGATAAACGACCAATAGTATCATAACAAGATTGTTGTTTGTGAATTTCGCGCAAAGCTATCGAGGGATATGCGCTAGCCATCCCTAATTTAGTAATGTAAGCCGAGAGTGTGTGTGTTTTCTTATAACAAAGCCACATCGGCCTATCTGCTGAGCTCACCGAGGGGAATCGAACCCCTGATTTTGCGTTGTAAATCCGCTGTACTAGCGGTTGGCAAGCCAAGAGGGAAGTCAGCTAGTCATCACCACCCACCGCCAACTCTTGGGCTATTATTTTACCAACGAATAGTGTGATTGACAGCAACATTATAACTCCCTCCACGGCTGAAAGGGCGAGCATGTCTGCTGCGACGGAGATTCGAACCCGCGACCCTCAGATTACGATTCGAACGCCTTAACTCACCTGGTTTTGCTGAGCAGCTCATAATAAGAGCTGAAAGATCAAAGTGACGGTGAAAGAACAATGGAATTGCTTTAAACAATATGAAGGCAAAGAGATAAGAGGAAGTGGCTTCAGACAGAGAGAGGTATGTGAACTGACAAGGACTTAGTTCTACATTAACAGCAACATAATAAAACTCTCTTCCTCAAGACACATCTTCAGTTCTCTCGTAAACTACTCATAATTTTACGTTATACTATTTTTGTGAAAGAACATAAATTATCTTTTTCATCATTCAGTTTTAAAAGTAGAAACTTAGTAAAAAAATTGTTGTACAGGAAATATGAAATGCTCTTGAATGAGAAGTATACCTGGAAATGTTAAGTTTAAAACTAAGGAAAACATAAAAGTTACAATCGTGTAAAATCTTGTATAGATGAGAAGGTTTGTTTGTTTTTGAATTTCGTGCAAATCTATATGAGGACTGTCTGCGTTAGCCGTCCCTAATTCAACAGTGTAAGACTAAAGGAAGGCAGCTGGTCATCCTTACCAACCACCAAATCTTAGACTACTCTTTTACTAAAGAATAATGAAACTGATCACCACAGTATAACGCCGCCATTGCTAAAAGAGCAACCATATTTGGTGTAACAGTGATTCGAACTTTCGACCCTCAGATTATGAGTGGAGTGCCTTAACCATCTGGCTGTCGGGCCGCAAGTGAGAAGGAAAAAATATTTGTATAACACACATTATTACTTTCTTCACCACCTACAAAATTTTACTGTTCTGTCCTGGAGTAAATAATCATTTTCAGTTTTAAACTAATTAAGATAAAGGAGTATGCTGTATTTACTAGTTTTAAAATACATCAAGTAGGAGTACAGGAATATAAGGAATGAGGAGATATAATAAAGTGAATAAAAGGTGTATGTGATGAAGTTTGATATAAAGTAAAAATTACTGAAATATATCTCAAAAATCAATGCAAATTTTTGAAATGATATGTGTGTGAATGTTACTGAGACCAACGTAAAGGTAACTTGGAAATCTGTGACATTTACGTGACGCACAAATACCAGCAATAACCAACTACAGCTACTAATACCATTAAAATGTTGGTTAAGCGTTTAGAAATTTCTCAATAAAAAGAAAATTCTTTATTTCCAGGCAATAAAAAATATCAGTACAAAACAGTGAAATCATTTTCAACGATGGCTAAACACCAAGATGATGAAAATCCGGCAGAAATTCGATATAAAATATATTTTAAAATTATGCTACAATATTACTTATTAATACCGACAGTTATAAATTATAACAAAACAGGAAATAGATTTCTGATAAGATTGGTTCTTGTAGGCACATTTGATTGCAACGTTTGTAGGGTCTTGATGGATGCTTCCACTGCTACAGTTGTATGTTTGCGGGACTTAAACGACAGTTCGATTCCTCCGGTAGTCTCAGCAAATAGCTCGATTTGGCTTTGCCATTAGAAAAAAAAACACACACACACACACATACAACGATAGAAACTGCATCTCGTTGCCTGTCGTGGGCAGAGCACAGATAATTTATTGTGTAGCTTTGTCTTTAATTACAAATAAATCGTGATGTAGAAATAATAATTTCATTCACTTCCTGTCTTGCTGTTTTAACCAGGGAGATTTTTTTTCATTCTTTATTTTTATTGTTTTCGAAATTGCGCTAAAAAATCACAAGAATCATTCCTTTATATATAAGGGATATCGACTGTCATTGAGCTTTCATTACAGCCCCCAAAAGTATTAGAGTCACAAGGAAATCCTAATATAAAAAACATTTATTTTTAACTTCTAAATCTAATATATGTTGTTATTAATTTGTAAGACTGTTATTTGAATAGAAGTATTCAACCTACATTGTGTGCTAACCCGCCATGTAAGAAACAGTTAGTGTTCAAGTGTAACCGTCCGTGATTTAGGACTACTGACCAAAAGAAATACAGCTAGCCACCAATATTCACATGGTCTAGCATGGCTAGGTGGATAAGGTGCTCGACTAGTAATATGAGGGTCGCAGGTTTGAATCACAAACATGCTCACCCTTAAAGCAATGGGGGCGTTATAAAGTGACGATCAATCCCACTATACATTGGTAAAAGAGAAGTCCAAAAGTTGGCGGTGTGTGGTGCTGACTGGCTGCCTTCTTTCTTGTACTACACTGTTAAGCTAAAGACGGCTAGCGTAGGTAACCCTCGTGTAGCTTTGCGCGAAATTCAAACCAAACCAATCCAAGGCAAAGCATTCTTTAGCTTTACGTTATACAACGAATAAAGAATTTAATGAATAAATCACAATTAAGAAAAACAAACCATAAGGATATTTATAATAAAATCTTGACAAAGTGTACTTTCCAGGATGAAGCACACATTTTACGTAAATTTGAATCACGAAATACAAAAGTCACTTCTAGCACAATAAAAACTATATATATCTTAAAATAATATGAACTTGTGGTCATGTTCTCCTGAAAGATAGTAGAATTTTTATTCGAAGTCTAAATAAAGAATATCTTTCAAAGAAAGTTTAAGATAGTTCGTTAAGATATTAATCAGTTTTAAGTTAAATATTTCTATCTGTTATGTGGTGTTGGAGATAGCGATCTTAACTGTTGCTTATTTACTATTCCGATTGTTAAATAGCACTTATAGTATCGACTTATTGCTTAAGTGAGTATCATACGAAAACGAGAACTGTTTTAAAAACAGTAATAAAGTGTAAGTTTGGAGGTCATTACGCATGCGTTGTCTATTTATATAACAAACTAATTAGACTGTGACTTCAATTATTCATATTACAGGTCCAGTGGCCGCAAATATGCTCCTCAAATTTGTGGTTGGACTCCTATAAAAATAACCGTCAAATTCTATTATTTGTCAGAGAGAGTTGACGAATTGTGTTGTTAATTAAATCAGAAAAGCTAACCCCGCTAACAACTGGAGGATTATGGATCAAGGGCTTGAGAAGCTATAATCTTCAAAAATAATTCCGTTCGCTAACAAAAGCAGCGTTACCGTTTCTGCCTGAAAAAAAATTAAGTAATTTTACAAAAAAAAAATATGTTAACTGATTGAAAACATATAGTTCGTTCTCATTCTACAATGGCTATGCGCATCCTTTGTGTAGTTTTACGCGAAATTCCAAAGAAACACATAACGCAAAATATTAATTGTGCCTCGAATGTCGAAGTGTTGAGAGCGTCCAGGTGTAGATATAAACGTATAGAGTTAGAACACGCTTCGCTTGTGAGCGTTTACAAAAACAAAGGCTAATTCTGTTATCTATTTCCAAGATCCGGGTAATGCCCTTGGAGCGATGAGCATTGTTTAGTTTGTTTGTGTTTCAATTTCGCGCAAAGCTACACGAGGGTTATCTGCCCTAGCCGTCCCTAATTTAGCAATTTACGACTAGAGGGAAGGCAGCTAGTCATCACCACCCATTGCCAGCTCTTGGGCTACTCTTTTACCAACGAATGGTGGGATTGATCGTAATATTATAAGACCCCCATGACTGAAAGGGCAGGGACATTTAGTGTGACAGGATTTGAATCCGCGACAGACACTCAGATGTGGTTGAGGGAGCTTCTTTCATGGAATAAGTGTAGTTTCAAAAGTTTTCACTATTTGTTACTAGATGGCAAGAGCCTCTATTTCATTGAATTATTTGTTAAATTTCTCCGTTGTATCTGGGCCTCGGCATGGTCAAGTGGTTAAGGTGATCGACTTCGTTATTTGAAAGTCTTGGGTTTAAATCCCTATCACACCAAATTTGCTTGCCCTTTTAACCGTAGGGCGTTATAAAATTACTTTTAATCCCACTATTTGTTGGTATGTCTTACAGATTCACATTACTAGTATCGGGTTTCGATAACTGTGGTGGACAGAGCACGTATAGACCATTCCGTATCTGTGTGATTAATTTCAAACAAACCAGAATCTTTTAAGTAAATTGCTTTTGTGCATAAATTTATGACATACGCTAACCCTCAGATTGTTAGACACGAAATAAAACATGGTTGTTAGGTCTAGGAATATAATGGGGTTGTACTACAAATAAGAAATTAAAAATGCAGAATGCTTTTTATGTAAAACGAGTGTCAGTGAAACCAGTAGTGAAACATTACGTGAGTTGGATGTCAACGTTTCATGTGGGCTAGGCTTTAGATGTCAGTATCTAGTAGGAGTTAATTTATGGTTCTAAATATTCAGTAGGGGTTTCTTTTTTTTACATTTTTGTTTTTTAAAGAAAATTCGAATTATTCACTATTATTAACAGTGTTAGATCGATGAACTTTTCGTTAAGAAGTTCAGCTTTATGAAAGGGGCAGCATAAACAGTAAAAAGAAAATTTCATTATGAAACAAAGTGTGCTTACCTTTGCAAAACTCTTTGAAATGTTTCACACAATTTAATCAAAATATGTTGACGTAATTTCTGTGCTATGATTAAGTAAATTGCCATGTACGCATGAGCTACCTCTCCTTATTTCTCTGATATTGATTATTCTAATAAAATGGACAAAAATTGCCACTTAGCAATACAGTTTAGGTGACTCATTAAGCGTTTAAACGCTGATAAAATGGTCGCGAGGGAATAACATTTTATCAGACATATAAGTTATTCATCGTGTGTGTGGCTTACCGTTAAATAAATCATCATCGGTACGCGCTGGCAACACATTTGTTCTGCTGATCTCTGCATTGGAGGCTTACCAGTTGGACGCATCATAGAAATTAGATTGATAATACATACAAATAAAAGTTGTTGAAGCTTACAAGATGAGACTTAAGCGACAAGGTATTTCTCAAAGGAAAATTTCTAGTCTTATGCTCAAGTTGTATAAAACTTTCAATATTTATCGTACACTCATGTAATAAGTTACACGAAACGATTGCTTATATATGATTGTCATGTTCAACAAAAAATGTGTATAATATACACAATTAATTTGCCCTAACATTCCTTTTCTTAAAAACAAGAAATTTATCAAATTTATTAACTGGAGACAGTTATATAGTAATTGTCTATCCTTTCATTTAATTACACAGTTTTGGAAAGCATTTTTCACTGTCTTTGTTGTTGTTTTTTGAATTAAGAACAAAGCTACACAATGGGCTATCTGTGCTCTGCCTACCACGAGTATCGAAACCAAGTTTTTAGCGTTGTAAGTCCGCAGACATACCGCTGAGTCACTGGGCGGTATTTTTTACTGTTTATGCTTATGTTGTATTTTATGTGGCAAAAAAAAAATGAATAATAAATGATAATTCCTCGCAAACAGAATATAAATTCTTATGCATGTATATATCTTGACTTGGCACTAGGCCAGCAATAACAATCTCGCCAAGCATCTATAACGATTTTTAGATGATGAGTTTGACAGAGACGCATACGATTGAGGTCCAGAGATCACGCTTTACTGCCCAATCAATACTTGAAGTATCTCAAAGTATAACTCTCTAGGTTTTGAAGAAAAGAAGTATTTTATAAACAGTGTCTCTTTAAAACACTTGATATCCGAACTTTTAATTTAGTGCTTGTTTATTAAGCACATTTATAAATTTGTATACTTGAACCCAGAGTGCGAATAAATTATAATGAGACATGGTATGGTCTCGTGGTTAAGACGCTCGACTCACAGCCGTAAAGTTACGGATTCAAATCCCCGTCACCGATCACACACACCGTTTTAGTAGTGAGACTAGCATTTTCCTTCTAATCTTTCACTGATAAATTAGGGACAGATAGAACTGAATGTCCTCGTGTATCTTTGCGCAAAATCCGAAACAAATCAAAACCATATTATAATGTTCCTCTGACAATTTCATGTAATAATAAGAGTAAACCTGTTGGGATATTCTTATAATTTAAAAGTTATGGTTTGTTTAAGGTTTTCATTGAATTTTTTTTACAACGAACAAAAAAGTGTTTTGAACACTTACATGATTCTGGTCAAAATGTTTCATTTCAACATTAAAACGTGGTTCTTTTATTCGTCGTCCTTTATCAAGGCTGGCTAATTTAGTGTATTTCAAAACTCTCCAATCTGTCAGATTCAAAGATGAATACAGGAGAAACGAGAAATTTATGGAGCTTTAAAAATTCCAAAGATAAAGCGACCATCTCATGCGAGCGGATAGCACACAAGTATAAACACAAAACTTTTACTAACGATCTATTCACATCACAGACCAGCAGTCTGTTGATTGCATCTACGTAAATGTGAGTTCCAAAACTCTTTCAGGGTTACAGAGAATTATAGTTTAGTTTATCGAACTCAGCTCTTGAAAATGTTCAAAATCAAAACGGCGTTGAACATTCAATATATTCTTTTCTCCCTTAATATTATGCTAGCGTTGAGCAAGTTAAAGCGTGAAATTTCGAAAGAAACACATAAAACAAACAACAACTTAAAAAGAATGATATGTAAATAAGTTGTCCCCATTAGTACAGCAGTAAGTCTACGGATTTACCAAGCTAAAATCAGTGGTTAGATTTCTCTCGGTGGACCCAGCAGATAGTCCAATATGGCTTTGCTATAAATAAACACATACACATATCTAGATAAGTTCTATTTTATCTCTTTGGCACATTTTTAGAAGCAGTATTATTTAGATTAATAAAAACGTAATCATCGTTAGTTGCTTTAATAAAATAATGCTGTACATTCTGAATTAAGCTCAATGGATTTTGATTATTCTTGAAATATACAGTAACTTCAAGTAATACTGACCAGACATGCCCTATGCTTAGTGAACTGTGTCCGACAACCTAAGGCTTCCTGGTTTGCTCCTCGTTATTGAAAAATCGATCTCTGCACTTTAAAGATGCGGGTGCTCTACAAGAGCGAGAGTATCCTAAATGTTGGTGGTGGATACTGTTGACAAATTTACTTTCACCTGGTATATATGTTCGAAATTAGGATGGCTATTCCCAGATAACCTTTGTGTAGCATAGCCTGTTGGTTAGGGCACTTGAGTTTAATTTCTGGGTTGCAGGTTCAAGTTTCTTTACTAAACATAATCACCATTCTCAGGAGCGTTATAATGTAACAGTCAGTCCAAATGTATCATTGTAGCCCAAGAGTAGGCGGTTGGTCTTTTTGACTAACTGCCTTCCATTTAGTTTATAACTTCTAAATCATGGATGACTAACAGAGATAGCCCTCAAGAAGCTTTGTGCAAAATTCAGCAAAACGACGAAATCATAAGTTAAAAGAAATGCCATAAAGGTTTTTAAAAATTTTGAAGATTTTGAAAGTCTACTTCGATAAAAATACAAAGATACATTACTAGCTAGAAAAAAGGTGTCAATAAAATAACAAATATTTCCTTTTTTGTTTCAATCTAATCAAAATCAAATACAAAAATGGAAAGAATGATCATTTCTGGTAGAACAAAAAAGCTGCAAGGTTGTGAACCATAAGCAGTTTACTATTAATTTAGCATAAAATAAGACAATTTTTACTGTTGTAAACACTAAAACTATTACCGTTAAAAGAAAAATGAAGACCACAAATGATAGAAAATTGTATACTTATAATTTATAGCAAAATGAATTATCTTTAAATGTGAGAATAAAAAAAACTTCTGATTAATAGTTGAATAAAATATCTTGATTACTTGCAAAGAAAAAAAACAATAAAAAATTTGAATTACAAATAGAAAAATAGTTTTACTTTATTACTAGTAGAACAAGAAATTTTTCATGACTAATATAGCAAAAGAATGTAACAGAAAGCTAGAAAATGGTATATCAAACTCGATTTATAGCGTTGCAAGTCTGCAGACATACCACTGTGCTGCCGAAAATAGTTTGTATTTGTTTGTTTAGAATTAAGTACATTGCTACGTAATGGGCTCTCTGTGATCTGTCCACCACAGGGATCAAAACCCGGTTTTTTAGTGTGTAAGCTCACGGACATACCACTGTGGGATAAATTGTTTGTAACTGAGATAAAAAGGAAATTTTAATACTAATGAAAGAAAAGAAAGGTTGCTGGTTGAAGAATAAAATGTCTATTACTGGTAGAACAAAAAGATGTTAGTTGGTTCCTGAAGTAAAGAACTAATTATAACGGGTAGAACAAGAAGACGTTGGTTGGTTCTTAAAGTAAGGAACTAATTGTAACAGCTAGAACAAAAATATTTACTTATATTTAATTCAAGGAAAAAATTAACTGGTATAATAAAAAGAAATATCCATTGAAATTAGAGCAAAGACATATCTATAACTGGTAGAAGAATAACAATGTATATAAATCATAGAACATGAAATTCTTTGATACAAATTTTCGGCTGAGTAAAAAGCATCAAATTACTGGTAAGATAACAAAATGTTAAATATTTATAATTCATTCAATAAGATTGAAAGTCCATCTGTGGAAATAGGAAAGTGATTAAACCTGCATTTTTTTAGTTTTTTAAAACATACCCGGATTCAAATAGTTTTGCATTGTAAGTTATACTTGATTTATAATTTAGGAAATCTTATATCGCTTATTTTCTGTTATACTGCTTGTTTTCTGTTATGTCGTTAGTTCATTGTTTGTTTGTTTATTTTGAATTTCGCGCAAAACTACACAAGGGTTATCTGCACTAGTCGTCCTTAATTTAGCAGTGTGAGACTAGAGAGAAAGCAGCTAGTCATCATCTCCCACGGCCAACTCTTAGGCTACGCAGATGATGGATTTCCACCACTCGTTTCAACAGTCCAATCGCACAGAAAGCCATTTGCGTTGTGTCAATCGACTTGCCAGTATGTCTGTATATGTAATAGCAGAGTATAGAACTTTGAATGGATTTGTCCTGGAAGAGCGACAAAAAGCATGTCTTCACAAGTTGCTTCCAGGACAAATTCATTCAACGTACCGTTGCCTGAGGCATGTGAATGGCGTTTGCTACTAACATTTGTGTTCGTGGATTCTCTCCTGTTACAAGACGCGACTTTACACCTTGCTTGCGCCTAAACACGACTTGTTGGAGGTCTCTTTCTAGAGAATCTTGGTGCTCAAAGCTTATTCGAATTTCTTTGATTTCTTACGCCATTAAGTACAAGAAAATATCCGACGTAGAAATTATAAATCCGTCGTCTGAACACATATTTTGAATCTGAAAGGCCATTCATAAGTACCATTTCAAAAAGAACAGCTTTAGTGACAAACATACTACCTGCGTTGCACTAACCAAGTTAAAATGTAGTTCTGACAGAATCTGTTAAACAACAACTTTATATCTCTGGTGTTTCATGTGGTTTGCTGATTTGCTTATTCATGTGGTTTGCTGATTTGCTTATTCATGTGGTTTGCTGATTTGCTTATTCATGTGGTTTGCTGATTTGCTTATTCATGTGGTTTGCTGATTTGCTTACTTAAAATAGTTGTAATATATTGTACTCAACCCTTTTTATAACTGTTTTGATATTGATAACTTTCCTTTACAACAGTATTTCCATTGTTAAAATATAGCAGACGGAACAGTCATGATTAGTTAACAGTAATTAAGTAATGTTACCTGGTAAACAGCATTTAGTAATTCTATTGCGAATATGGCCTGTGAAATTACCATGAAAATTATTTTCAAATCTAATGATTACTTTAAGTAGAAACATGAAACTATCAATTGGAATATTTGTTTAAAGAAATAATAAAAGTCTGTTTTAAACACAAGCCATAGTTAAATCAAGGGAATAAATGAATGATTTATTTGTTTAAAAAACAACTAAGTAGCATTTTCTTTTATTTACTTTTGTATGTGTGTGTGTGTGTTTTTCGTATAGCAAAGCCACAAAGAACTATCTGCTCAGCCCACCGAGGGGAATCGAACCCCTGATTTTAGCGTTGTAAGTCCGGAGACATACCGCTGTTTACTTTTGTAAGATGACTGGTTTAAAGGAAAGTCTGTGTAATTAAACTGAGAATTTTTAAACAAAATTCTAACATATTCATATTCAGCATTTAATAATTTGTATGTTTAAAATAAATTTACATTTTATTAATTAATAACAAAAATTTAATTTAATTTCTACAAAAATGTCATTCGCAATCAGGGGAAAAAAATACCGTGTCGTTAAAAGTGAACTTTTCGTGTGAAAACATCTTAGAGATTTGAGATATCATGCCAATGTATTTCTATTGTTTGTCAGTAAAGAAACGTTGGCTTTTTGCAACACAGCAAAGTCCTCGGTGAGCTCAGCAGATAGCCCGATGTGGCTCTGCTGTTAGAAAAACACATACACAGAGCAAAGCATGTCACTCCAGTAACAACGCTAGTTCCCTCCAGTAACGGTGCTAAATTCCGGAAAACTCGACGTAGTGTAAATATATGAAACTTAACACCTCAACATTAAAGATACAAAATGCTGTCTATAGTATTAAACTTTGCAGATGGTTGGCTTCCATGGTCAATCATTTAAGCGTTCGGTTTTTGGTTTATATGTTTCAGCTAATTTATTGCTGGCAACGCTCGGGTACCGCCCTATTATTCTGCTAATAATTTCCTACCACGTGTTGCCTTGTCATGTAATTATCATATAAATTAGGTCTGTTTTACATACATCATACTGAAGAAAGTACACATATACATTGAATATACTGTACGATGTTAAAAATTCCTCGGAGAAGCCACACCTTGATTTATTAGAATAGGGAAGCAAATACTCTCCAAACACTTTTTCTTTTTTGACTCCAAAGGTAACCTTTGATATGTAAAGAAAAATGACAGTGTTCAAACAACTAACCGAGCCAACTTAACCAGAAGCCAATTTCAATTTAATGAATATGATATCTTAAAGTACTTATTGTTTTGATGAGATTTATTCGGATTTACGTGTGTCTACATCAACAGATCTAATATATCGCAAAAAAGTCGCTCAATGAAAAATGGCTTTCATAACCGATCTATTTCTGCATGAAACTGGCGATGTTGCCGTAAAGATAAACTGGATAGTTTAAAATCACAAGGCTGGAAAAGAGTATCGAAATGATTTTTAAATTGTCATTCTCTGATTTTAATATAAAAAAAGTTAAAAACAAATACTGACGTCTGCAATTGTCGATACACACAGAAGACAGGGTGACAGTTCGAAATACACATGTAATAATCTTCAGCTTTTTGGATATCATGCAAAAATTAAAGTACCTAAACACAGATAATAAAATTAGCACGTCTTCCCATAAAGTTTATTTTTGTCAGACTTAGAATATTCTGATTATGATTATAGCAATTTCGTCATAATAATAAATCTGGGGTTATACGAAACACGTTGAAGATATTTTAATTTCCCCATATTTTTTTGCCTGAAGAGGGCGTTCTAAGGTTTAAATACGTTGAAACTGTTGAAAGTGTCTATCGTGTCATGATTTCGATCCAGTAGAGTACAGGGACTTAACCTTGGAGAATGTTGTCTTTCACACGTAGCAAAAGCAATGTGAAGTAAAGACAAGATTATACTTTATCCAGGATTTGCAACAAGACTCCAGAAATCTTTAGTACTGGTGAGTTCTTGAAGAATATGTAAATTTGATCTGTAAAGGACATAGCTAAGTATTGTAAGAGAAAATAATTTTATTCCGCAAATATTCAACACAGTAAGTTCACATTTAGTTTCTGATGTCGCGAAAGAAACGCCAAGAAACGAAATATATGTTATTAGTGTGTACTTCGGAACACTTGGTTAAAGAAAATTTAGAGTAATGCTAGGATTATGACTTGAAGGTTATTGGTAAAAAAGTCTCAACAAGCAACAAGTTTTATAGAGCACTCACTGCTCAGTGTCCACGAAGTCCCTTGTTTCCCCTTTATTTCATCTAATAAAGAAGGGTACATTGTAGCTCTATGAATGCTATACTGTGTAATGTAACCTAGTAGAAGACTGTAATCTATGCCTAAAATAAATATCGTAATATTGTAGATCTCTTCATTATGCTCTTGTTTGTTTCATTTATTTGTTTTAAACGTTCTAGATGATTCATGAGATAACAAAGAAAATAATGACTGTCTTTATAAGAAATACAAAAAATTATCAAAAATACGTTTCAGCACCTTACATTTTATAATGTATTAATATCCTAGCTTCCTAAGGTTACGCTATAATCTTAAAGATTGGAAACTTATTCATGGCCAGGTGGGTTAAGTCGTTCGATTCGTAATGTGAGAATTGCGGATTCGAATCTTTGTTGCACCAAACATGTTCGCTCTTGAAACTGTGGGGGCTTTATAATGTGACGGTTAATTCCAATATTCGTTGGTAAAAGAGAAGCCGAAGAGTTGGCGGTGTGTGGTGATGACTAGCTGCCTTCCCTCTGGTCTTACACTGCGTAGATAGCCCTCGAGTAGCTTTGCGCGAAATTTAAAAACAAACAAACATCAGTAGCTTAAAGAGTCGCTGATACTATCTATATCTGTAATGCTTGTTGAGGACAGGGTTATTTTAGAATAAGGTGTTAAGAAACTGTCAACTTGCTCATATATATATATATATATGTGTGTGTGTGGGTGTGTCACACTGGTTGATTTGTATTGGAAAGTTCGATTATTATTTCTCTTTCATTAACGCTTTATACTATATCATCAAAAAATAGATAGTAAGCAAGGCATTTTGTAAAACTTATATCAATAATACTTCTGTTAAATATTGCCAACCTTTAATTTTTGAACTGATATTTATTTGCTGAATGCGGTCTGCGCACTTAGATAAAGTAGGTATTTAAATGATATTATAAAATAATGGCTAAAACAGTAGCTGATATTTTACCAGGATGTAATAATCTAATAATTGGTTTTAATTAAAGTATAGCTTATTAGTTTATCATGTTAAAATATGGACTATTATTTGATAATGTTCTAAATTTGGATCATGATCCATTTTTTTGTGATTTCCTATTTCTTCATTCTAAAGTTTCTAAGTATAAATGTTTAATCGTACATTAACCGGTTATCTGGTTTATGAGACAGATTAACTTCAATTCTGACATGTTTTTTTTACAGGATTATATATGCAAACTTTGTACCATAATTTGGTTTATTATCAACATAATTTCTCAAGATGAAACTTTTGTTTCATTACGATCACATAATTTTCTTTTCGTAACTAGTTTTGTCACATCAGTAAGTTTCTTACACAACTGTAATGCCATTAGTAAATATAATATCATTATGATAGCTGCTCGTTAGTTTGTGCTTTTAATTTAATTAAGCTAACAGTTGTTTAGTCTGTAATGCTCTTTGGTTAACAGAGTCTTATTAAGTAATTGTTATCTCGAGTGGTTGTTCTGGATAGTAGTAAAAACCTATAACTAACTATTTATTATTAATATTTTAATTACTAGTTTGAAATTACTGACTAGTTTTTATATTATATTTCGCCTGCTGCCTCCTCGGTAGAATAGCGATAAGACTGAGGGTTTATAAGGCTAAAATTATGTTTTAATAGTTTCGGAAAGCACAGCACAGATAGCTCAGCCCCACTGTATAGAACATTTCGACTGCTAATCTGATGCCATCTAAGGCGGTAGGATGGGGAGAGATACAAAGAAAAGTTATTACCGTGGAGATGAGATTTGATCTGAGGTCTTCTTGAGGTGATGTAATTGATATTTTTGTTCTTCATTGAGTTTTTGGTGGTTTGGTGTTTATTGGCTGTGATTATGTTGTGACTACTGAATACTGTTTTAATTTTATGTTCTACATGTATCCAAAGAGAGTCATTTGACACAGAGAATTAGGGTTGTATATATCTATAATATTTTTCTTATTTGTTATTGGGACTCACTTTCTTTGCTTTCTTAATCATGAAACTTTCTGGGTATCCTGGTGAGCAATAGCTGCAGTGATTTTGTTATCGTTAATATTCCGTCTGTACGATCACTAATTAGTAACTATTTTATTTTGATAATGTATTTTTTCATATACTCTATTAACTGTGACAACAACTGATATCTGATTGCCTCAACTCCTTGTAGTCATATGTTTTTAATCCTCAACTACTTTTAGTCACATGATTTTAATCCTCAACTGCTTGTAGTCATATTTTTGATCCTCAAATACTTGTAGTCATATGTTTTTAATCCTCAAATACTTGTAGTCATATGTTTTTGATCCTCAGATACTTGTAGTCATATGTTTTTGATCCTCAGATACTTGTAGTCATATGTTTTTGATCCTCAGCTACTTGTAGTCATATGTTTTTGATCCTCAGCTACTTGTAGTCATATGTTTTGATCCTCAGCTACTTTTGGTCAGATGTTTTAATCCTCAACTGCTTGTAGTCACATGTTTTCGATCCTCAACTACTTGTAGTCATATGTTTTGATCCTCAGCTACTTTTGGTCAGATGTTTTAATCCTCAACTGCTTGTAGTCATATGCTTTTAATCTTCAACTACATATAGTCATATGTTTTGTATGGTCTTGACATTTACCCGGATCTGTGGTTTTCCTATAAATACATGTGGTATATGAGTTAAGTGTGTTGGTAGCCTGAAAATCAAGAACTTGAAGTCCGTCATTTTTTGTTTTCATTGCGAATTGTATCGTGAGATGTTATCATTTCTGGTGGTATATTAATCTTTGAGTTTTATATGTGACCATGCTATGAATGTATCGTTTATATATCTGAGCCAGATCCTAGGACTTCAAGTGACTCTTGTGAGGGCGTTATGCTCAAAATGTGTAACGTTAAGATAACCAAGTACGGAGGAGACGTGTGTATCATTTGTTAGGCCTTTGTATTGATGTTAGTACTTTCCTTCAAACTGGAAATTATTTATTGATGGAAAAGGTTATACGTTATATTGCCTTGGAGAATAACAATCAGGTTTGTTTCTTAAATTCTATCATTTTCAATCTGTTGACAGATTGTGTCAGAGTATGATAAGTTATTGTATAGACTGGATATGTAAAAGCCGATCGTTATGAAGTTAACTTCAACTAGTCTGGTGGATTCTCGAGTATTCCTCATTACAAAGGCAATGCCTTTGTTTGCATGAAAACTTCTGTGGTGTAACTTTTCCTTAATATTCCAAAGGATTGTTTGTTTGTTTTTGAATTTCGCACGAAGCTACTCGAGGACTATCTGTGCTAGCCGTCCTTAATTTAGTAGTGTAAGACTAGAGGGAATGCAGGTAGTCATCACCAACCACCACCAAATCTTGGGCTACTTTTTTACCAACGAATAGTAGGATTGACCGTCACATTATAACGCTGAAACGGGCGAGCATGTCTGACGCAACGGGGATGCGAGTGCGCGACCCTCAGATTACGAGTCGCTCGCCTTAACACGCTTGGCCATGCCGGGCCACTCCGAAGGAAGTTTTTTCTTTGTGTAAACTCCTAACATTAGTTTGATATTAAAATCTTGTTTTCCTTTTACTGATAAACTAAAAAGTGTCTTCTCTGGTAGTAACTGTATTTAAAGAGGGTATTTTGTGATGTATTATGGCAAAGTTTCATCCCTAACCTAGTTCATGTCTACCGCTGGGTTAGCGGTAACTTTACAGACATGCAACGCTGAATTCCGGTATTCGAATTCCTCTAGGTTGACATAACAGAGAGCCTAATTTGGTTCTGCTAAAACAAAAAAACAAGCTTAATCCATTTTCTCTGGGATCTGCAAGCAGTCATTTACTAAAGTTTATAGCTCAAGGTGTAGCTTTGTACTTAATAACAAACTTAAATGTGTCTGCAGTATTAGGATGATTATTATTTTAGAAATGATGAGTGAATTTAGTTTATTTATGCAAATTTACTTAGTACGTGATTATATGTATCTATAATATTTGATTAAACGTGTAGTTACATAATAAGTATACAAAACTCTTTAATACCAGTCTAGCTGCAAAACTCCATCATGCGAGAGCGAGAAGATGACTATACGATAAATCGAAATAATACGAAAAGAACCACACGAGAATGAAATAGGTAAAGAAAGCCTTGTAACACTTATTTGGTAACACGCTCGTTCAACCTAGTTTAAAAATCAGCAAAACCGGACACCTTTGAAAGCTTTCAAATAAATGGATGATTCGAGTCAGAAAAATGGATACACTATAGCCAATTCTGTATCAGAATAAAATCCTAGCTTATCCCATCCCAGAAATAGTCCTTCTCAGAGCTTTTCTGAAGACTGTAAAAAATTAGCAACCGAAGCGTTGAACAAAATCTAGTTAGTAAGTATTATCTAGTAAATACTTAGTAAACAAAAAGACTTACAGTTTACTAAATATGATGACGGTTAATACCAGATTGCCATAACGCTCCTTGAAAATTAGGCAGTCTTTCAAATGTGGTGTGTGTGTGTGTGATCGTATAGGTTACTAAACATGATAACAATTGGTTACACAACGTCACACCTTACTTGGAAATTAGGCAGTCTATTGAGCGTGGTATGTGTGACGAATAGATTACTAAACACGATAACGATTGATAATAGAACGTTACAAACTAAGATAACTGCATAATGCTATCTCGCTAACATTTATTTTGTTGATTCTTGTAATTTTGTTATGTTTACAGTTAAAACTGGAATGGATGCACCGTTGTGCAATATTTTTTACTTTGCATTAACAAACCAAAAATATACACCAAACAGTTCATTACCCACAAATATCTTGGACTTGATGTCAAGGTTCCCTTTCTTTCTCGATTTGCTTTTTTTTTTTTTACTTTCAAGTTTTAATCGATTTTCAAAACCTACTTTGGCTTTCATTATAAATAAAGTTGGTGGCCTTCTTTATGGTGTGACTTTGTCCTTTGAATTACTTTCACCAAAAAGTAACCAAACTAGTATTTGGAGAAAGCTTAACTTTTACATCAAAGTTAGTTGGAGTTGTGTGGTTGACCTCCAGTATGCCAATGATCTTGTTTTCATATTCACTGAAATTTAATTAACTAGTTCCTTGTGGATACTTCATCTTTGTTTCGTGTTCATTAAAAGTTACTCAAGTAGTTCTTTAAGGATACTCTGTCTATGTTTCATGTTCATTAAAAGTTACTCAAGTAGTTCTTTAAGGATACTCTGTCTATGTTTCATGTTCATTAAAAGTTACTCAAGTAGTTCTTTAAGGATACTCTGTTTATGTTTCATGTTTACTAAAAGTTAACAAAGTAGTTCTTTAGGGATACTTCATCTTTATACCAAAGCCAACCAGAAATAAGACTAAAAACAGTATTATTGCCCTTGGGTAAGGATAATTATAATATCGTTATGCTAATAATTAACCAATCTGTAACCGTAATACCTAACTACTCTTCAATTCATAGTATAACAGTTTTACGTTTGTTGTAGTGCCTAAACTTGTTTCTGTATAGTTTCCTCTTTTGCCTGTAACGTAAATTCTTGACAGTGTATTGCGCAAGTCTCACTTGTTCTCGAAACTTGTAAATAATTATTGAAAGTTTAGGGATTAACAATGCTTGTTTAACGAAAGCGCTCGAGAATTTTCTCAAAAGTTCTACAAGCTCGAGTGATTCCTATAAAAAGCGGCTAGCCAAAGGAAACGATTATTATTGGACACCTACAGTCAGTACACTATAGGCTTAGCAAGCTATAACTGAGATTAATGTCTATTAATCAGAAAACTACAGAATTTGACCGGGAAAGTTATTGATTTCAAACATTACAAACCGTTCAACTTCAGTATATTACTTTGGATGCCATGTTCCGATGAGAATATTACATATACTTTCGATAAGAAGCGAGCTTCTAACCAGTGTGAGGCTAGCCAAGAAGGACATCGTTGAGGGAGGTGCGACGATATCAACTGAAAATTAAGTCCTTCGTAGTGGATTTGGATCGTCAATAAAATATTTAGTTCTAGACCGGATATAAGACTCTGTGTTGTCTGTAAGTTTGTAAAACTGTTGTACGTAAACCATCATTTTAACAACTATTAGTAATAACCGTTATTATAAATTGCACTGTTTTATGTTTGCATATTAAAATATATTTGTGTTAAATTTAACACATATTAACAGTTAATTAACTACTAAGCTGAAATTGAAATATCCGATTATTTGAGATAGTAATACGTAATGCACATAATGTAATAACTCGGAGACTCGTCCAAAATAAAATAACAATACGTAACAGTAGTCAGCTCTGTTACCTATCACCTCTTGAGTGTTAAACTATACTGTATTTTACTAGCAACTGTCAATGCGTTAGCAGTAGTTTTGTTCATGAGTGTATGTCGTTACTTTAACAGCCTGTATTCAATTTTAGCTATGAATCAGTTACATTTTAGTTTATTTCATAATTTTAACTATGATGTTACCACTTAAGCAGTTGTTTAACTTGTAACAGTGAATTTATAACTTTTACAATTGTTTAGTACATGGTGTTATTTTTC
Organism: Carcinoscorpius rotundicauda; assembly: GCA_011833715.1. NCBI lineage: Eukaryota > Metazoa > Arthropoda > Merostomata > Xiphosura > Limulidae > Carcinoscorpius > Carcinoscorpius rotundicauda. The sequence goes on from CM022395.1 coordinate 60,987,910, forward strand.
AGCTTAACAATACAGCTAATTAAACTGTTTCATTGTCTAACTATGATATTGTTATAATGTTACATTGACGTGTATTAGTTAATTAATGTTTGATAAATTGGAGCGTTTTCCATGATTATTTAATAAAACGTGTTTCTTCATTTTAATGATTAATTAATCTTTAATAAAGGCACTGTACTTAGGTACCCTGATTAATTAACTTTAATTATTATTCAGTTAATAGCCACTTAAACAGTTTTTTTCTATATAAATTTTCTTTATCTAAGACAGTGTAGTCCTGTTAGTCATTGTTTTTATTATGTTTCTTTCCTAACTGTTTACTTCTTTTATTCTAACCTTTGATAATTTCATTTCTACAGCAGCGCTTTTTAAATATTAATCTAATAGGCTCGTTAGACTCAAAATAATATATTTTTCTTACTAACAAACAATTACCTCAAATATTCTGCACAATTTTTACACATGACTTTTGTTGGCTACACTGATGTTTAGGGATACAATTTAAAATACACTTATTCATCGTTCACCTCACATTGTTAGTAATATGGATTCCTAACGTTCAATTAACACTTTGACATGCTAATGTAGAGAAACAATATGAATTAACAGCTCTCTTTTTTTCGGGCCTTTAATTAATTTAAACATACACTTTGGACAACGCTACCACAACTTTTGATCTAATTACCGGTGTTGATACTTAACTGTTTGAAATAAAATTACGGAGCATTTGTTTGTCTAGCTGTTGTTAAACACAAAGCTACAGAATGGGTAGTCTATGCTATGCCTACCATGGGTATCGCAATTGAGGTCTCGGCACGAAACTTTTGACTGTTTAACTTTGGGACGTCAATTAATATTGTAGATTGTGTTGATCGCACCTCACAATTCTTCTAATGATACGGTTCTACTTAACAGTCCCCCCGCTAGTACAGCGATAAGTCTACTGATTCACAACGCTAAAGTCAAGGGTTCGATTCCTCTCGATGGGCGCAGCAAATAGCCCGATGTAGCTTTGCTATAAGAAAAACACACACACATACTCTACTTAATAATCCTATTCAATAACTTAGAGAAAAGTATGAAACAATGAATAAAAGATTTTTGCTTAAATTTGATGTTTTAAGGCAAGGATTATGGATGATTAATGAAGACATGAAACTTCAAAACAAAAATCATTATTTTACAGGATAACAGTGTCTTATGTTTGAAAACAAGGTTTTCTTTTATTTGATACTCGTCAAAAGTTTTCACCACGCTTGTCTGCTTAATTGAAAAAAAAAAAGGAAGCATCTCTCTTTTACGAGTATGTTACTTGGATTGGCCGGTAGGCATACCAGAGAGTGTGTCCGGCAGGTGACAAATCTTTTCCGCCTTGATCCTTCCGCTCAACAGGAGGTTGAGTTTACTTCTGCTAATGTTGCCGGTAATCAGCTGATTCCTGAGACATCTGTCCGGGCCTTTGTTGTGGCTGTTACGAGAGATGCAAAAAGGGTCCCAAAGGCTTATAATTTTGTCTCCTTCGTCAAGGTGCATGGGGGAGACTCTGATGTTCTAGCGTGCTGATTGCTGGCACAAGAGTGTTAAATCTCGAGGAAAGAGTGGCATCTGGTCTATTGGTTCTGCTGCAAGTTAGTCAGCCTTTTCGTTTTATTTGTCACCAGTGTGGCCTGGGACGTACACAAAGGTGGGAGATTTATCATGGAGATAAGGTGCAGCCTCTCTCTATCCATCAGGTCGCCAGCCACTCTAGATTCTCTGCAACATTGCCGTGGAGTCGGTGGCAAACACAACTGTGGTGACATCAGGGGATTCTCGAACAAGCCATCCAAGAATTTGCTTGACAGTCTCAAGTTCCATCCTGGTGCTACTTATGTACAGGGTACATGCTCCAGACTTCTTAGTTATGGGTGTGCTATTCAGAAACGCAGCAAATCTTCAACCTTCTTTCATGATCTCTGGTATGAACGAGCCGTCTGTTGCAATGATGAGATTTCCATTCTGGCCAAGTTCCTAAAACATAAACTGGCATGTCGCTTCCGCTGCACATTTAGGTCACTCTCTACAATCTCTTTTGAACATGATAATTACTTCAGGTTGGCACGGCCATTCCTCTTCTTCAGATCAAAGCCATGGAGGTTGGCTGGAAAGGGAATATGAATTGCAGATCTTCTTCCAAGCCAGTTCAGCTACTTCAAGCTACGATTTCCTCTTTAGATTATATCTAGGTGCTACTTCAAGTCTTATGTGGCGTAGAGAACGTCTTTGTTGGTTGGGTGGTTCAGCAGTGAAAGAGCACTTCCTTGTAAGGATGTAAAGTTCATGCCTTGGATTTTGACAAGCATTGGCAAACAGTATAGCTGTTTGTGATATTTACCTGTCCTTGATACTTGGGAATCCAGTGAGATGATGTAATACTGGCACTGGAGTTGATTTGGTGCAACCTGTGATGATCCTGAGACATGCGTTCTGTAGCCTTTCCAGTCTTTCAAGTTGATTGTCGCTGAATTGTGCCAGGGGCACTGCATAATCAACTACTGAAAGCACAAGGCTTCTGTATAGCATGTTCAAGTGACATTTTTAAGTATGCCTGCCTGATGCAGCTCAAAGGGCATCCATTTCTTTTGTGGTCCTCACAATAAGCTCCTCAACATGCTTAGAGAAGTTCAGTTGCCTGTCAAACACAATATCCAGATAGTACAATGAGCCCTAATGTGTAATTTATGTGACTTCGAAGGTTGGAATAGGAATATCTTATGTGTCAGCACGGTTGTTGAGAATAGGAAAAAGGGTTTTGGCCATTTTTGAATTAATCAGCATGCCATTATCTTTACATCAGTCTCTTATGTGGTCCAGCCTGGGTTGAATCCTACATGTGATCGTTTCTGTACACGTCCCATTGGTATGAACCAAGGTGTCATCAACAAAGGGTTTGATTCTGATATCAGGTCTGTCCAGCCTTGCTAGATCAAGGGTGTAAATGTTAAAAGGACAGGTGAAAGAGGTGAATCTTCATGATGACACGGCGCTGGCTGAGGGCTGGCATAACCCATCTGATACACAAAGTTGGGAGTCGTAAGTGCAACATCTTGTCAACGGGAAGAGGAAGTCGCACCCTATTGTAGGTATATTTAAGATCAAGGGCAATTGTAGAGTGTTCTCCTTCAGTTCAAAACCAGTTCTGTATCACAACGATACGATATACATTGAGGCTTTTGTGGTATTTTCCTCGCATTGGCACAGCACTTATGAAAGCATCTGTCCAGACTTTAAGGATAACTCCTGAATTCTAGCTCTGTTAATAAGCCTTTGATAAGCTCTGGATCACCTCTATTGGCAGGTTTTTAGCATTTTTGAAAGTGATGCCATCTGGTCCGGGTGCTCCTTCCATGCTAGTCCTGATGGCATCCATCACACTTTCTATGTTGAAGCACTGCATGGGCTCATTCAGTTTCTTAATCATCTCTTCAGTTTGAGTTCTGACAACTGTCCTATGATTCTTGGTCCACATTAGTGAGTATCACTTGACCAGAGCCGCTGTACAAAATGGTTTTTCCAAAAGACCTTTGAGCTTTCAGCTTGTTATGAAACTTCTAAAAGTTCCTAGTGTTGAGGTTGGACTTATTACATAACCTATCCCTTTGTGCTTTGATGGTTTTAGTTGCTGTTTTCTTGGTTACGTTTAATCCTTAGCTTGGTGAACACTTTCAAGTTAGTGTGCCCCTGCACTGCTCAAATTCTGTTTCCTTTCTGTTATTTTTTTTCTATGTTGCATCCATGTCAGGATTACACCAGGTTGGAGCATTCTTGCGTGTGTGATTATGGTCCTTGGAGGTTTCTCTTTTCTAATCATGTCCTTGGTAGTAGCCCAAACCCCGGTTTTGTCCCTCTAACATTTCAAGGCTTTCTTCCTTGAATGAGTGACATAATGGAGCTGGTTAAAGAAGCGTATTTCACACAGGAAGTTGTCATTCCCAGCTCGGTAGTTCCTTCTTCAAATGGTCAAATCCCTGACATCCTCATTTATCAGAGCAAGGTCAATCACTGTATCAGTGTCCTCCTATCTTTCTGCAAATCTTGTAGGTTCTCCAGTGTTAAAAATGCAAGAATGTAACTCAGCAAGGGCTTCAAACAGTCCTAGGCCATTCCTGTTGCAGCCCGTGAAATCCCAGCTAATGTGGCGTGAATTGTCCTCTACATTATGAAGCGTCCTCTACATTATGAAATGAGCAATAATTGAAGCTCATTGTGACAATGAGTGTAAATAACTTAATAAACAAACGGTTCGCAATCACTAGTTTTGTAAACACAGCACACAGAGAACCCCAAAAGTCATTACTGGGATCAACTGTGAATTTCTTTGTTAAAATTTTTGTCGCGTTTCAGGTTATTAGAGAACATTTAATCAAAAACGTCATAGATTCACAAATAATTTTGTTTTCGAATAATTTGGAAAAACATGTTGAAAAAAGGATTTTGCTCATATGGATCTCCATAGATAGTTTAGGAGTTGAAAGGACAAATTCATTAGTGGGAAAGCTATGATATAGACATTCAGAACATTTCAAATTAGAAAATACAAATATATCAGGGTATCAAAGGTAACTTGATTTAATCTGTAGGTATTGGTGGTTTGTATTCGAAGCTTAAGCCATTTAAATGATATCATATGTTAACCCTGTGTAACTAATTAATGTTCTTTTTTATATGAAACTGAATGAATAAGTTCTCCAAATAATCTGAAACAAAACTAAAACTGTACTGATTAGGCAAACCACCTGAAACGGCCTGAAGACTCTTCAGATAATTATCTTGTACAAGCGTAGGCTATAACATATATGAAATTTCCAGATGGCATCAAATGAAGGAATTATTTTCACAAAATAAATTCATTTAATAGGAGAATATGCTGATTATCTCATAATATTGCACGAAATAATTTATTTGTACCATAATGCGTTACATGATAAACGAGTTAGATATCTTCCAATATAGATTTTAATTAAAAAAATACAACTCCATTTTAAAGATGACAAAATGCTCAGAAAAACATTAAATTTAAAATTTTGTTTGAGAACAAGAAGAAGTTAAATTTGTGAACACAAAAGTGTTACGTATTACACATTTAAATACACTAAACTTGTGTGATTAAAATTTTAAATGTTAGATTTTGTAGATACATTTCGGGGGCTCTTTCACGAGTGTTCATAAAGTAAGGACGGAAACATGCGGGCGGTATCTTGTAAGTGATAACGAAACTGTTTCTGCTAAACTTGTAAATGAGATATTTAGTACTTGTAAAATATTTTCTTACATGAGTTCAAAAGTTCCGTTACACTACGAAGCACAAGGCCACATAGCAAGGCAGTTTGCTTAGTAAAATCAATAAATATTGACGACGATCCGTTCGTATTTTGTCATGGTGTGGCTTAAGTGTTTGTTTGTTTTGGAATTTTGCACAAAGCTACTCGAGGGCTATCTGTGCTAGCCGTCCCTAATTTAGGAGTGTAAGACTAGAGGGAAGGCAGCTAGTCATCACCACCCACCACCAAATCTTGGGCTACTTTTTTACCAACGAATAGTAGGATTGACCGTCACATTATAAAGCCCCCACGGCTGGGAGGGCGAGCATGTTTGGCACGACTCGGGCGCGAACCCGCAACCATCAGATTATGAAGCGCACACCTTAACGCGCTATGCCATGCCAGACCCTGGCTTAAGTGTAAATATCAATTCGTTCGAATAATTTATTCCCTACTTTCTTGGAAATGTCTGTTACAAAGTTAAATTTTAATTACTTATGGACATTGGACTATCTTTATTTCTGTCTACCACAGGTATCGAATCCAAGTTTTTGCGTTATACCCCTCAGACTTGCCACTAAGCCACCAAATATTGAGGAACATTTTGTAAATATCGGTAACTTCTAAATGTTACAATGTAGAATGTTCCTTCTGTTAATACAGGCCCCCCAGTGGCTCAGCGGTATGTCTGCGGACTTACACGCTAAAATCCGGGTTTCGATACCCGTGGTGGGCAGAGCACAGATAGCCCATTGTGTAGCTTGGTACTTAATTCAAAAACAACAGCAACTGTTAATACAGACTTAGGTAATTGTGTGTATGCGAATTTTGAATGAAGTTACAGTTCTAAATGGTAAGTAGCTGCTATTAGAATTTATGTCCTTTTACTTTACTCTTGGACATTAAACAGTAATTTGGGTGCAATATTGGTTAGTTTATAATGCACTACTTAGTTTTAGTAAAGAAAAAAAACGAGTAAAATTGCCTCTAAATTACTTACGCCAACTTCCAACATTATTGCTTTGTAAATAATTTTCTATAAACACAATTTACTTCATACATTATTATTTCTTGAAATGAAATCGGCTTAACCACAGTGTTTTCGTCAGTGTAGGCCCGGCATAGCCAAGTATGTTAAGGCGTAATCTGAGGGTCGTGGGCTTGAATCCCGGTCGCACCAAACATGCTCGCCCTTTAAGCAGTAGGGGCGTTATAAAGTTACGGTCAATTCAACTATTCGTTGGTAAAAGAGTAGCTCAAAGGTTGGCGGTTGGTAGTGATGGCTAGCTGCCTTTTCTCTAATGTTATACTGGAAAATTAGGGACGGCTGATAGCCCTCGAGTAGCTTTGCGCAAAATTAAAAACAAACAAACAATTATCAGTGTATGCAGTCGTTACACTACATTACTTTATTACAATTATATATGGTTTATTTATTCTACTAACATGCATACTTGTGAACTGAGAAGTAAACATGGGAAACGATGGATGGTTGCTGTTTATTCTACAATAAAAATTCCCACAATTCAGTAGTTATTGTTAATGTGGAAGAGTGAAGAGGACAGTACTGGAAGTACTGTACAATTTAGTAGGCCCGACTCTGAGGGTCGCAGGTTCGAATCCTTGTCACACCAAATATGCTCGCCCTTTCAGCTGTAGGGACGTTACAATGTTACAGTCAATTTAACTTTTTGTTGGTAAAAGAGTAGCCCAAGAGTTGGCGGTAGGTAGTGACAACCTACTACCTTCACTCTAGTTTTACTCTGCTAAATTAGGGACGGCTAGCGCAGATAGTTCTCGTGTACCTTTGCTAGAAATTCAAAACCAAACAATACCAAATAATAATGTTAGTGTCTTTTCTTTGCTATACTATGTTACATTTTTGCAACAAAATATTTCTTTAGTAACAGAACTATCGTCATTGTATTTTGATTTTTATCTTTTCTTCACTGAATTCATATTTTAATTAGGAAAATAATTCTTACATGTACGATATTTTTTATTATAACACATTCAATTGTTACAATGACGTACAGGTTAGTTGTATAACTGCAATTAATGTGTTATGTTGTTACATTGAGATATAGTTTAGATACAGTACAAACATGATTATGTTCGCAAACTGATTTTACTTCATGTTGATTGTTCTAGTTCACACGAAATTGTTTTTAATACGAAACAACCTAACACATTTTTCTATTTTGTGATAAAAATCTTAATATAATGTAATGAAATATGTTGTAAGTTCGTCAAAAAATGTAAAATGTGCTCTTCGTTTTTAACTGTAGGTTTAATGCCAGGAATTAGCTCTCAAGTAATGAAGATTTGAATGTTGACATTCTTAAGACTGAACAAAAATATTTGGCGTTTTTATTCAACTTAAAAATTATGTGTTTTCAACGCTATACAAATTAAAATTAACATAACATTGGAGACGGATGCAGTTAGAAAAATTGAAAGAAAACGCAATGGTTTCTAGCATCTTTCAGTTACCACGAAAACCTACATCAGGTATTTCAAACTCATTTCGAAGACATCTGTTTCTTGTGGTGTTGTGAGCTACGTTGGATTTCTTCTGGGGTGTTTATTTGGTCTTTCAGATTCTGATTATCTTACGTCATCATTTTTGGAATCCTTAAGTTCGCGACTTAATTTGATAATCAGAATTTCAATAAACATATTTATGAAATACGCACAAGCAATATTAGAATGGAGCCACTCAGTCTAGACGCGCAGTAATACATAAAGGTTCCAGGAAATACAGACAGTAACTACGGCTATTAGCACTGAAATATGGAATAACTTGCTGAAACTTCACAAACTAAAGTCTTTGAACAAATGGCTCTTTTTACTTTCTATACTTCAACTTGTATTAATTATCGCAAGCAATATAAACTTAACGTTTGCATAAGATCGCGTCAAGAAGAGTGAGACACTTAAGAAGAAAGGTTAAAGTTCCTCATACACTACGCTGTTAAAATTAAATAAAATGCGGATATGAATAAGGTGCACAAGTATCTAAACTGATCTGTCTGTTGTATTTGCTGTATTTGAGGATGCATATAAATATAAATTAGACGTTCTGAAGCTGATTTTACAATCACCATTCCAAACGGAACGTGTTCAAAAGAGAAGATAGGTTGCTGGACGGCAGAAGGTGTTGCTTATTAGAGGAAATGACTAAATAGCTTTAAATATTATTTGAATTTAATTTTATTTTCTAAAGTCAAGCAATTATGTTTTTTTCACTGAAGGCAGGCCCTTTACATGAAGGTTACTCTTACTTTTCTCATAATTAGTTTAATAGCATTGAAAATTGTAAGAAAAAATCATGATTGTTTTTATAACTCACACATTCATTGTACATTCTTGTAGTGTTTCGTTTTATTGGTGATTTTAGTGATGTAAGCTATATTACCACTCAATCTGCGATGGACTACATCTCTGTATATATTCCAAGCAGTTATAGTCCACTGAAAGTCCAAATATATTCTCCTTCTAGACGCTTTGGATTTCTAAAAGTTTAAAAATAATATTCTCGAAGTCAGTGTGCTCTTGTTGGAGTTACTAATTTAATCTCTAAAATTCTACAATATTTAGAATTTCATGCTATTTTATTCGAAAAGAAGGGTTATTCCAAGGTAGAGGAAAAATGTTGATGTACCATTAATGGTTTCTTTCGTCAGCGATCGGTTTCTTTAGACTTCAGAGAATTAATTAAATATTCTTCACGTTTTACGATTTTATTGTGATCTTTCAACTGTTATGCTATTTTTATGTGACTGTCAGATTCTTTATGCGATACTGGGATTAACACGCTCACTGAAAACAGTTAGTTAGTCTCGATCAGTGATGTCGAGAAACCCACTTGTTGAGAATTTTATATGCAAAAACGGCTCGTTTGGGTTCAGAAAATATTTTAACTAGAAGAGCGAACAACGTTTCGACCTTCTTCGGTCATCGTCAGGTTCACAAAGAAAGAGGTAACTGACCGGAAGCTGACCACATGTTTGGAAGGGGTTGTATAACTGAATGTCGCAATGTAGAGGGCGGGGTTAGATGTTTGAATATATAATTTTATCTATAATATTAATATAGGTATAATGGCGTTCCTTTATATTGGTTTATTTTGGGTTTAAGTTGTTGTATAAGTAAGGCTTCTTTAATTTTTCGTTTGTTTATGTTTGTTTCTTTATTTAGTATTTTAGTGTTTTCTATGGTTATGTTGTGTCCATTTGACTTGCAGTGTTCGAAAACGTGTGAAGGTGACTTTTTATGTTCTTTGAATCTGGTTTCCATTTTTCTACTTGTTTCTCCAATATAGAAGTCGTGGCAGTTATCACATTGTATTTTATAAATAATGTTGGTGTGGTGTTTGTCAGTGTAGTTCTTACATAGTATAGACCTTAGTTTTGTGCCTGGTTTTTGAATAAATTTAGTATTAACTGGAATGTTATATTTTGTTACTAGTTTTTGCCAAATGTTGGTTATTTGTTTGCTGATGTCAGGAATATATGGTATACAGCAGTATATGGTTTCGTGATTTTTTGATTCGTGAGATATATTTACTTTTGTTGGTTGATTTTGCTTTCTGTCTAGCGGTGTGCGTATAATGTTTTCTACGGTTTGTGGAGGAAACTTATTGATGTTGATGAAGTATTGTTTTATTTTGTCTAATTCATCGTTAATTTTATCTGGTGAGCATAGTTTTATGGCTGTGTTTATCTGGTTTCTTAGTATGTTGAGTTTTTGTTTTGTTTCATGTGCTGAGTCCCAAGGAATGTATAGTCCAGTATGGGTGATTTTTCGGTGGATTTCTGTTTTGAATTGTGTGTCGGTTCTTATAGTTTTGAGGTTAAGAAATGATATTTAATTGCTTTCTTCCTGTTCACATGTGAAGTTAATGTTGGGATGTATAGAGTTAATGTGAGTGAAAAAATTAAGTATGTGTTCTGTAGATTTGAATCCCGCAACCGTGTCATCTACATATCTGTACCAGTATAGTTGTGGATGTAATGCTGTATTAATGTAAAAGTTAGTTAGTCTGTTTAAAGATTATAGGAACTGTCGCTATTTTCTGTTTTAATATATTTGATTTTTTTGTTATATAAAACTAGTCGTATGTATAAATTCCATATTTAAATTACATGACAACGAGCTTGTACATAGTTAGAATCCTCTAACAATAAGAAAATCAAGGATTTTGTGGGCTAGAGCTTGGTTGATTGATTGATTGTTTGGAATCAAACAAAGCTGCATAATGGGCTATCTGTGCTATGCTCACCACGGATATCGAAACCAGGATTCTAGATGTGTGAATTCCTAGACATCGCTGTGCCACTGGAGGGCTGTGTTGGCAAGAGAGAGTGTGAAAGGTGTGCGATGAGAAAGGATACGATGTAAAATGTACAAGAAAACGTGTTACTGAACAAACGTGTATCACTTGTTTACATGTGGACACCTAGAACGAAATTATTAAATCTGATAGGAAACTGAATTCAAACAAAACATAATGATAATCAAAATAAACTCGAAAACTGAAAAGCTAGTCGCCTGGGTGAAAAGCACAAGAAATAACATTATATGTTTTGTTATCGGAGTTTTCGCTTTGAATGCCAAACTAAATTTAAACACTGAAACCTTGAGTACAAATATATATATATATATATATATATATGCATAAAGTATTATGAGACTTAATAATCAGAATAGTAGTTCCTGACAATAAGCTGCTTTTTAACTCATTTTTTAACAATACACTGAAAAATGCAGGACGTTAAGCTAAAAGAGGGCGAATATAGTTACAATGGACACCCACTACGGAAAACTGTCAGAGATTTCTTGTTCCCACACTGTCTACACCTATATAAAATGGTAACTTGAATGAGCTGTATTATTGACAAAATAACATTTCGTTTTGATTTACTTAGAATTTGCTTTATCAGAAGTTATTAACAGGAATAGAAATAAACTGGAAACATTTTGTTACTTCTAAATTTGATAAGATAGAGGGCAATAGAGGGAGCTAGCGTCTGAAACACTAAGAACCTTCTGTTGTTTTTAAATGAGCACAAAGATACACAACAGGCTATCTGTGCTTTGCTCACCTTGGGTATTTTTGGCGTTGTACATCCGCAAACATGTCGCTGTGCCCCTGGGGGCTTCAACCTTCTGTAAGTACAAATAAGGTGAATACTTCATCCACTTCACCATTTTTCTTGTTGTTTTTGTTTTTTTATGCGAATGTCACGTGCTATCTTTCTTTTGCCAACTGCAAGAAATCTAATCCATGATTTTAGATCTTGAAATCTGTGAACTTATTGTTTACCAAGCTGGGGGTATTATTATTGTTATTACGAGTTTCAATTTGTGTTTGTGCAGGGGACACCAAACTTTTATCACAGTTCCCCAGATTACTTGGGGAATGAGAAGCGCGGGCCGCATGATCATTATGTTCAATACTTATAAGCTGGAAAGAAAGCTCTCTGTAAAAGACTTAACACTAAGTTTAGGATGCCAAATTAGCCATGTGAGAGTAGCATGCTATACATACATATAATAAAAAACAAACAGAAATACAACTAACATTTTTATTTACCAAAAGGTTATCAAAGAAGATGACATTAGCAAAAATAATTGTCACATCACACATAGTAAGTACATATCTGAATTTCACTAAGTCGCAAAAAAGTTAGTGAGATTTATAAAATTGGCGTTTGGCTTTCAAAATATCTTCAATGTTCGGTTTTGAATTGCTGCATTAAATTATTAGAATTGCTTTCAAATGTTCATCAGACAACCTTGATCGATGTACCGACTTCACATACTTCATTTTTGAAAATGCTTGTTCGCAGACATAAGTTGTTCCGAACACTGATGTCATACCAGATGCGAACTGCTTCAGCTTTGGAAAAATCATCTTCAGGTATGCAGCTGTAAAATTCAATAAGTTGTCTTTCTCTGTGTTTTACTTTCAACAAGTCATTTCCTTGTAAATCGATGACCCCCAGCTGAAGTTCCACTGACACGTCATCAATGACACAATCAAAAGGATTCTGAAAAAGGAGAATGTCACTTTGGATTCTGTCGAGATCCAAAAATCTCTCTAAAAATACTTATTTAAATCACCAATATTCTTTTTCTGAAACTCCAAGTTCACATCTTTTGTGATTCCAGCATGAAACTCGTTGAAACACTGAAAATGAGAGGTTTCCTTCTTCCATATGTGCTTTAAACAATGACAGCTTTCTTCGAAATCCTTTAATGATTCTGTAGAAAACACAGACAAGACTATTATTCCCCTGAAGTTTCAAGTTCAATTCATTCATGTGGGATGTGATGTTAACCTAAAATGACAACTTTGACAACCAGGTTGGACCCGACAGAAGTGGATCGGCTCTACATTTCTCGATAAGTAATATATCTGTTTCTCTTCTCAGCTTATAAAAACGAGACAAGACTTTACCTCAGCTGAACCACCTCACCGCCATGTGATAAGGCAAGTCACAGAAATCCGAATCAATTTCTTCAAGAAACGCCTTGAACTGGCGATGATTAAGTGCATGACTCTGAATGAAGTTTATTGCAAAAATAACTGTTTTCAATACGGAAAAATATCTTAGTCTTTTCTTCAGAGTGCTTGCTGATGTATGATGCAGTGTATGAACAGAGTGCTTGGGAGTTGAAAATCTTCCAACTGTTTCCTGATCAGCCCCTCCAGACCCTTCTTTACTCCAGCCATGTTTCTTCTTCCATCAACTGTTACACCTTTAAGCTGATTCCACTGAAGGCTATACTCTAGCCAAGTTTTATGCACTTCCATGAAAATGTCTTCTCCAGTTGTTCTTCTGTGCATGCTGCAAACTGATGCCAACTCCTCCGTGATCTGAAAGTCCAAATTAACTCCACGTGTGAACACGAGAAGTTGTGACGTACTCGAGAGATCAGTAGACTCATCCTGTGTCAGAGAATACTATAAGAAGTTCCTAGCTTTTAGGCGTATCTGTAATGCGATGTTCTCTCCAAGTTGTTCTACTCTCCGTACAACTGAAGTTGTACTGATATCAGAAAGACTGATACTTTCAAAGAAATTTGCTTTTTTAGGACACAGCTCATTTGCTGCTTCCATCATACAATCTTTAATGAAGTTGCCGTCAGTAAAAGATTTTCCTCGCTCTGCCATGCTATGCACTATTTTGTAACTTGTACGAGAGACAGATTCATTTTCAGCAAACTTTCTCGTGAAGAGATTCTTTTGAGGTTCAAAAACACGTTTCATGGATTCAAATTTCTTAGAACGAAACTTTTCTGAAAATTTCAAATTTATTGATAGATATTTTGTTTCATGGTGACGCCGAAGATTGTACTCTATCAAAACGACAACACTTTCGGTGCATATCACATAAGCAGCTTTCTGACTTTTTGTTTCCACAAAGAAGTACTTTTCTCCCCATTCTCATTCTTCATTGTAACCAAGACACTCAGAGTCCTCTTTTTTTCTTTTAAAAGCAGCCATAACGATGAGTGAAAAAAACAGGATCTGAAAATGAAAAACAACAGAGCGCTGTGAGAAAAGTATTGTATTGGTCCAAGAACGTACAAACAAAGTATATTGAAACGTACGTTTGCCACAATACTTACCTAAGAACGAGTTACGAAAAGCGTATAATCCGAGTAATAAGAGAAATGAGATTGATGAAGCGGTAACCCTAACCCGCTGAATTTACAAGATGAGTCGATAGGACGAGGGTTAAGTCTGTACTTGCTTTCAAAATCCTAATACTTTCATAGATACGTGCTTTAATATGAATAAACTGGCAGCAAGGACGAAAGAAAAATTTTCCTATTGGTTAAAAATGCGCGTGAAAGCCTTGTTTCTTTTTATCATAACTCTTGTGTTTGCCAGCTTAAAGTGACCATCGGTATGATTTATTTTGTTATGACAGTCGGAAATTTGATGAAATGTCACTTTTTGGCGAGCTGCTGAAAGGTAAGACAAAATTACCTTGAGGGCCGTAGTTTAATGACCCCTCTGTTAGAGCATTGCATCATCAGTCAACGTTCACACAACTGGGTTGCAAAATACCTATGTTGTCTATCCTTCTGTAAGTGTTTCTTCCAAAACCAATAGGATTTCGTTTATCGAATTGGATATAAAAGTGGTATTTTGTAGCAAATAATACTGACCAAAGTTAGTAAACACAAATTTATTATTTGTGAAGATTGACTTGTGTTTGTTTTTATAGTTTCGTGTAAAGCAGTCCGAGGACTTTCTGAACTAGCAGTCCCTAGTTTTGAAGTGAAAGACTAGAAGAAAGGCAACTAGTCAACACTATCTGTCGCCAACTCTTTGGCTACTCTTTTCTTGTGAATAATGAGATTAACCATCACACTACATTGTCCTAATTGATGAAAAGGCGAGCAATGTGGCGATCATAATCGATCCCTCGACCCACACACAAGAAGTCGAATGTCCTAATCACCAGGTCGTACCAAGCCATTTTTACTTCTGTAGAATATGATGTCGCTGGATATTCAACGTTATGGGGTTATTGTGTTTCTGTCAATACACACTTTATGATTTTTGTCACAATTAAATTATTGATTGATAAATAGATGTCCTTTATTTTTTAACAAACTTTATAAAATACATAACAAAACACTTCGTTTTTAATGGTTTTAGTTTCCACTGGAATTTTATCCAATGATCACATAAATGTACTTTAGTTTTGGCTTTTATAATACGTAACAAAGCATTATCTTGCAGGTGCTGACCGTGTGTGTGTGCATTTATATATATAGACACACACACCTATATATGCTTTATAAAGTATGTACATACACGTTATAAAATTTTAAATTATGTATTTCTTTAAAAAAAATTGTTATATTTAATTACGGCTGTCCAACGAATATTGAATTTTGCAAAGTCAAGTGTTTGTCGAAAAAATGAGATTTATTGATTTACAAAAGACACTTTTGGAATTCTCTATCAAGATAGAAGGTACAGTGGTATTTCTCAGTAAAACTGGAAGTTCTAGTTACTGAGGTCAACTATATAGATCTCTAAATTAACGCGCTAGTGAACCTAGGAAGGAATTAGAGAAAACAATTGGAGAAGAAAGTGCTCATATTTTTACCGTCATATAATTATACACTTGAAATACGTTCACTCCAGATTACTCCATGATTACTATAATTGTGCTTACCAAGGTTATCTCACTTGTACGGTTTGAGATCCCCATTTGAGCTTCAACTCGTTTGTTTGGCAGTTAAGTATACATAACATCTGGTTAAACTTAAACCATTTGGTCTTTGCAGTGCAGTTTTCTCCGGCAGCATGGTTAGAAATATTATGTTTAAATGGTTCATCTGCGGAAGCATTAGAAACTACATCAATTGCGTATTTTGTTTACCCTCAAATTTTTCTCAAATTGTCCACGATTAACACGATTAAGCCCTACAGGCTTCTTTTGCTTTGACCAGCTTTTGTCGTTTAATATTTATGGAGTTGTTGAATCCTCTTTAATTCACCATAGAGTGATCTTAATTAATTTAGGTGTGTGAATAATGCTGTGACATTGAACCTAATTCATTATTTGATATCATACAGCAGTTAAACTATTTAATAAAGACATATATGTATAAATTACAGATTCTCTTTTCAATTTCACCTTTGGAAAAATAAAAAACCGTGAAAAATACATGTATATATATATATATATATATCGTTGTTTAAACCGAAACATTTAATAATAAAATACTTTTTAGTGCAGGTGGCCTTCAGCAGTGGGGTGTTATAGACTGTCGATTTAGACTCTCATTGTTTAGAGACACCAGCCTCTGTTGATACATAACAAATTTATTTTTGTTGAAATGAAAAAAAAATGTACATATTATTAAAACAAGTTCTAGTATTCACATACATTTGAAAAGGAAGCATATTAGAGATAATTTCAAACATTTGAAACTTAAACCAACAGTTAAGCCTACTAAGCGTTTTAACACCAAGTATGAACAATGAGAGGGGCTTTTGTTTTTATCTGTTGCTTCAGCAAATGAAAGAGTGAAAATATTTTATAATATTATAAGCGAAAATGCACTCACCTAACAATATATATATATAACTAAAACTCATACTGATATACAAAAATATAAACACAGGATTGTACAATACAATAATTATATAAGAATGGGAAATATATCTTGATGTATGGGTTCCCAACCTCTTCTAGTACAAGTCTCGTCACAACTTTAAACATTATGTCTGAATATCACTACAAAACAAATTCATAAAATGTTTTGTTTGTTTGTTTAGAGCCACATAAGAATTCTGCTGTGGCCGGGGTGGAGAACCAAACTCCGTAGTTTAGCGTTGTAGGTTCGTAAACTGACCACTGTCCCAGCGGGAGACAAATCCACAGAAATGAAGTAATTTACTTTAATTTAATTCATTGGTTTATATTTTTTTCTAACTACAATCATTCTATTTTGTTGATTTAAAGATATACTCTTTCAGTGCAGGTACTCCCGAGGTGACAGAATTATTTGGCAAAGAATATTTTTATAAGCGTCTCGTGGTCCATCAGAGATCTTTGGTCCAACTTGGTAACCCGGCATGGCCAAGCGTGTTAAGACGTGCGACTTAACCGAGGGTCGCGGTTTTGCATCCCCGTCGTGCCAAACATTCTCTCTCTTTCAGCCGTGGGGTCGTTATAATGTACGGTCAATCCCACTATTCGTTGGTAAAAGTGTAGCCCAAGAGTTGGCGGTGGGTGGTGATGATTAGCTGTCTTCCCTCTAGTCTTACACTACTAAATTAGGGACGGCTAGCACAGATAGCCCTTCGAGTAGCTTTGTGCGAAATTCCAAAACAAACAAACAAACTAACTTGGTAACTCTTCTCCTAATGCCTTAAGGAATCTAGTGTTCTTAAATTACATTTATTTACTAAAAGTAATAGTATTTAATGCATTAATTTATTCACTGCTCTTCCTTTCTTGTGTGGAATATCTATTTCTGTTATCTTTGTTACAATGTTGTAACTTTTGCTACATATCAAAACCAGTAAAATAGCTTTTTATGATCTTGCAGTGCACTCCTTTGTTTTGTGGTGTGATTGTCATTCTTCCTTTAGTAACATCAAAATGTAACTTGCACAACATTTATAAGACTATTTTTATTGTATTATCGTGAACTTACAGCGCTAAATGTCGGGATTTAGTTCCTGTGGTAGGTACAGGAAATATAGCTCATTGTATGCTTTGTTACAAATAAACAAACCTACTTCCCTCAGTATCGTAATTTAGTCATCTTAATATAACGCAAGCTTTACAATTATCCAGTATTCAAATGTATTTGCAATGAACTTTGGAGCTTGTGTGACAATTACTGTTTCGCTTTTTCTGGGATAATAGGGCGGTAAACCTCTTTTGCAAGTGACAGAACG
Organism: Carcinoscorpius rotundicauda; assembly: GCA_011833715.1. Lineage (NCBI taxonomy): Eukaryota > Metazoa > Arthropoda > Merostomata > Xiphosura > Limulidae > Carcinoscorpius > Carcinoscorpius rotundicauda. The sequence continues at coordinate 61,005,658 of CM022395.1, forward strand.
GTTGATCCTGATATTCTTAATGTTAAGGTTATCTGTGTTAAACAGTTACAGAAAGATGTATCTCAAAAGTTCTATGGAATAATATTATCCTGCTGAAAATAGTCGGTATAAGTTGAATATTGTCTTGTGATCTTTACAATATATAACTACTAGAATACTTGGAGATTACTCTGGTAGGCATTATATCTGTGGTTAAAACAAACACTTCTGTGCATATACATAAAGAGGGCTAGTATATGGCATAGATTGTACAAAACAATGCATACGTTCAAATACATACCATGTCGTTATACGTCCTCGGTTATAACGTGGATAACGGGTTAAGGAATAGTGTTCATAAACTCAGTTTCTTATTTACACCCTTCAATGGCTTAACAGCAATACTGAGAGCTTATAAAGTTAAGATCAGGTTTCGATAACTATTGTACAGGGCACAGAAAGCTCATTGTATATGTTTATGTTTAAAAACAAGGAGAAAACAAACAAAAACAACGGAACAAATATTTTATGATTGCATATCAAAATGTTATGTATGATAAGAAAAATATTGAGACTGCATGTGGAAAAAAATTCACGTGCTGGAGTTAAAGGTGAATATATGTCATGTTAAAACATTATCAATGGCGATAACACGCAATGGTGTTGAGTAAAACCTGTAATCCAATATTTTAATCAACTGTTTGGTTTACTTCGGATTAATCGAGTAAAATTTTTGTAAGACTGTTAAAAATCGCAAAATCTGAAACTTGCTGTTTCCTTTTCGTTTAAATATCTCACGATTCTTGTACAATATACAAATATCTGGAAGAAAATAATTTGGACATCAATTATAAAATGACAGTACAGTGTGTACATAAAAACTTAACACTACTACGTGCGTCTGATTCAGTCCACTTTATCATCAACATAAAAAGTTGAATAATGTTTTTTTTTTCGTTTTATAGGTCAGTAATTAATCACTGTAATATTTTTCTAAAATTTTTATGTATCACTAATTATATACATTCCTTTGATGAATCTCTTTATCTTGAATACAACCATTGTGTGTGATTTGAGCTCCTTTTCAAAACGTACAAATGAGGGAATGGTAATTAGGATAAACAAAAACAGAAGTTATCCAAGTCTTCTTGACCTCGACATCTTCAGAATGTTCTTTTAAATACGGTATGTGTTATCCATTGAACATGATTTAAAGCTCTGAGTAATTATGATTACTTGGAGATTTATTTAATGTTTATATAAACGCACAGAGTAACAAAGTTGGCGATGGGTGGTGATGACTAGCTGTCTTTCTTCTAGTCTTACACTGCTAAATTAGGGACGGCTAGCGCAGATAATTCTCGAGTAGCTTTGCGCAAAATTAAAAACACAAACAAACGAACTAGTTGTCTTTTTAAATGTGCATAACTATAGGTTTATTATGTCGTCTATAACATGATGCACCCGTATGATTATGGGTTATAAATACAAAAGTAGACATATTCTTGCGCAAAAGTAGAAAATTATCAGCTATTTATGATCCACAATTAGCGTATCTACGTAACATGGAACATTTTTTTGTTAATTTATCTATTTTGTTGTTGTTTCTCTGCCGTATTTGTATTTGTTGTTCACAGATGTTGTGTTGTTTTTAAGCTATAGCGGTCAAGTGAACTGAAAAGTGTTGAAATTAGAAATAGTACTTAGAAGTTACTTCTTTCGTCAAAACTACGAACCAAGTCTTGTAGTTAGAAAATAATGCTCAAAAGTTTCTTCTTTCCAGACTCTCAACGATGTCTTGTAATTAATAATAATTCTCAGAAGTTACTTCTTTCAAGACTGTGCAGTATCTTTTAGCGTTGTTTTTTGTCTGCATGTTCTGAAAACAGGGATTTTGATAAAAGAACAACTTTGGCTCTTAAATATATTAGCTGTATTTATGTCACCCATATCTAAGAATATTATGACAAGAGATTTTTTTTACGCTGGACTCTTCAGTGTTTTTCTGTGTATTTACTCTCGTCTATTGTCAAACGTTTACCTTTTCGGATTTTACATTCAGTATTTTCATAATTTGTTGACCTGAAATTGTCTTCGCTATTGGCCCGGCATGGCCAAGCGCGCCCGCGTCGCGCTAAACATGCTCGCCCTCCCAGCCGAGGGGGCGTATAATGTGACGGTCAATCCCACTATTCGTTGGTAAAAGAGTAGCCCAAGAGTGGGCGGTGGGTGGTGATGACTAGCTGCTTTCCCTCTAGTCTTACACTACTAAATTAGGGACGGCTAGCACAGATAGTCCTCGAGTAGCTTTGTGCGAAATTCCAAAACAAACAAACAAACAAAAGTCTTCGCTGTTTTAAAATGCTATAATTAAATAACTAAAGAACTACAGTTATGTAGTTTGGAACATCTTTTAACCGTCTTGAGATACATTTTTACTGAATAGTGGTCAATGACACTTTTTCTTCAGTTCATCTATCAAGTGTATAAGTTTCTCTCAAAGTGATTATAAACACGTTCATACCAACAATATGTTTGAAGCTTATGGTTATAAAATTGCAGTAAGACTGTATAGCACTGATCAGATTGAATTCTGTTATTGAAATCTGTATCATGTAAGGGTCAGTGTGTTTTTGACTGTATGTGTTTCTGTGCGCGTATCTCGAAAACTGTTAGATCAATGTACACGAAAATTTCACACAAGATGGGTAGTCACTAGAGGACGGTTCTCCATAAAACTGTTTTTTATTTACAGACGAATTCAGATTCTGGATTAATTTGAAGCATAGTGTTTAATAAGGAGATGGGTTAATAGCTCTGTAAAATGTAATTGGAACATTACAAATGTTGGAATATCATGGGAACATTAAGAACGAGAATCCTTGTAACACTATAAAAACACCAATGTTCATTCTGGATGTGAGGAGGATTTTTGAATTTCCGAAGGTGAAGTTTCACGGTATCAGGTATAGACACGTGCAATCTCGAAACAATTCTGCTGGGTGAACTATATAATCTCTCTGATTATTTGCTTCTAGCTATTTTGGTCCCTATTATAGAGTCTGGCATCGATTGATGGTTAGAACGCTTTCTCCCATTTAGCCGGTCGCGAGCAATAATCCCTTCGTCGAACAAGCTCGTCCTTTTCAGCTGTCGTGGTGTTATAATGTGATGATGAATCGCTATATTCATTGGTAAAATGTAGCCAAGATTTTACGGCAGGTGGATTTGACTAGATACATTACTTGTAACCGATCACTTCAAAATTAGAAAGGGTTAGTACAAATAACCTTCAACAAATAAATACAAAATACATTAAGTTAGTATTTAATGATGTAATATAATTCGTATATAATGGAACACGTGTAACTTTGAATTATTGTATGATTCTGTAGAAAGTTCCTTCTTGATGATGCTTGATAAGCCGAGTGGAGTCTATTGTCAACAATAATTTGCTTTGTTTGCTCGTTTGTTTTAAGCAACAATTTACAAAATGAACTATATGAAATGTGGCCACTACCGGTTTCGAAACGTGTTATTGTTTTAGCATTTCCAGTCCAGGGATGGTTGTAGGAATTAAAGTAGTGTTTTAAGCATATTACTGTTCGTTTTATTTTTTATATTTTAACTTAGTTGTTTATATAGGAACTAACCTTGAAAGTTAAAACATCTTTAGAATCTAGACATTTCCTAGAAATAAGAGTACAATATGAAAGCTAGAATAAGTGAATTAATCAGTCGTTCTATGAATCTGTCAGTTAATACGTGCGTCGGTTCAATCGCAAACAGCATACTATTCAGTTATTCAGGTCTGTGATTGAGTTAATAAGTTAAATAGTGTGTTTAATATCGAATGATTAGTGAGGAAATTCTTTCGTGAGTTAGGTGTACCAATAGTGTTGGAACTTTTATTTAAACGTTGTTTGTGAAAAAAGGTCTAAAAGTGATCCTAGTTTGAAACAAACATTATTGAATAAATAAATAAAATAGTTATTGTTATGTGCATGGAACAACAAAAAAATAACAGAAAAGTGCCCAATAATAGAACAAGTTAAAACAATATTTACTTTTTGATTCGTCAGTAAATAAGTTTTATCTGAACTACTACACATCAATTATGTAATCGATTTAATGTAATGTTTTACGTGACAGCACTTTATTAATCGAGTTGATAACACTAAATGTTAACAAAACAGTACAAAACCTTATTTAGTTTAAATATAATAAAGAGAGGCAGAGTTGACCAAAGATAACAACAGTTTTAATGCGATGTTATATGATAAATTGAAAACCGACAGATGATGCTTCGCCTGCAAAAATGTTATAAATAGCGATCCTACGGATAATGTGTATTAGAAACAGCTTTATGTTGGTATTAAGCTAAGAAACCTTGTTCACAGCTGTATTAAAAAGGCAAAGTGTGCTGTTAAAATGTTAACTTATATTCTTCTTACTGGGAAATTTACACATGCAGTAACTGGACATTTGTTAAAATGATTAACATTATGTTCTACACATTTGTAAGTCACGCATCATCAGCATAATGGTGATCTATCGTAAAAACTAAAAATTATCTTTTTAAAGTTTGTCGGATTTTTTTTTATAATTCTTACATGAAAAATCTAATATTTTAGTTGTTAACAAAAGAGTGTCGACTAAAGATGAAAATAACTTTAACTAAGACTGAAGAGTATAATAATAATTTAGGATTACTACAGAGAAATAAAGGAAAAGATATTATGGTGAGACTGACGAGGCAAAAAATGAAATAATATAACTATTTTGTTGTTATTGTTGGAAGTTAGGATGTTGTATATAGTGTTTATGTAGGCGGGCTCTTCTGTGTGTGGCCAGATGGTTAAGGCACTAGACTCGTAATCCGAGGGTCACGGGTTCAAATCCCCGTCACACCAAACATGTTCTACCTTTCAGCCGTAGAGGTGTTATAACGTGACGATCAATCTCATTATTAGTCGTTAAAAGAGTAGGTCAAGAGTTCGTGGTGATGACCAGTTGTCTTCCTTCTAGTTTTACGTACACTGCTAAATTAGGGACGTTTAACGCAGATAGGCCTCGTGTAGTTTTGCACAAAATTCAAATCAAACCACAGTTTAAAATTCGGCAATTTTGGTATTTTATCGTCTGTTCTAAATAAATTGGACATTTTACGTATGAACACTGTCCGAACTTGTGAATATATCCTTCTAAGTGTTCCATTAATTTTTTTTTTATTTCAAAGGAATTCTAGTATTATTAGTAGTGAGGGCGTCAAAGCGGTGAAACAAAACAAAAATTATTCTTACTGCACATTATCGAATGGGCACGAGGAGCGTGTGCTTGCCCCACCTCCTCCATTTATGTTCCTTCAAATATATTTTTTAACACTTAAGTAGCTCTGCCAAGCTAAGGTTTATTATATAATGTTTATCATTTAGTCTCAGTGGGAAAATGTTAGATTTATAGGTCTAAGTATACAATAGAAATATTTACAAATGGTATATGGTACGTACATCAAATCTGTTTTGAGTCCAAAAATTCGTTACAAAGTATTACCGAGTTTTATTAAATTTAACGAAGAGAATATTGTATGAAATTATAATTCATGAATAAGGTAATGTTATTGTTTTGAAATTAAAAAACGGCCGGAATAATTTGGAGTAAAGTAAAAAATTATATCTTTATGTAGTTTAATTCATAAACTTCACATTTATTAATCAACGACTGTCAAAGGAACATACAAGAAAACAACTTTTTTCTTTGTTTCAGCATAGGGTCGACTTTACTGAAGTGTAAAATGTGTTTAGGAAATTATGAACATTTTTGAAATGTTCAACTTCGATTTTCCGAATTCTTAAAATATTATCGATTAACCTGTATAGTACTCTGGGGTACTTTTGTTGTGTCTGTCTGAAGGCTTTTACTTCTGGTGTATGCATAAATATAGATAGATGTAGGAACAATATTCATTTTATTTCCATTTTTCATTTCCTTCTTTTGTTCATAGCAGTTATTTTGAAATTTAAAAAATAAATGGAACAAAGATTAATATGATGATAAAACAGATGCTGGCTTTGAAATTGATTTCTGGTAAGAACGATATAAGATTTTTGAATAACTTTCTTTATAGAAATAGTTGAGCGCTTGGCAACCACATATAAAGTAAATACAATTGAATTTTCTGATAAACTCATATTTTTGCACTTATGTTCCTCTAATATATCTAAGACATCTTTTAAATGAGATGACACGTGTTGTCAGCGAGGTTTTCACGAATGATAAGCTAAATAACAATTATCTTAAAATTCGTCAGGCGACACACAGTCTACAAAGGTATTCGGCAAACCAAAATAATGAGTATGCTAAGATTCGTAAAGCAACTCGCAGTCTAAGCAAGTATTCAACAAACCAAAACAATGAGTATGCTAAGATTCGTAAGGCGACACACAGCCTAAACAAGTATTCAGCTCACCAAAATAATGAGTATGCTAAGATTCATAAAGCAACATACAGCCTAAACAAGTATTCAACTAACTAAATAATGAGTATGCTAAGATTCATAAGGCGACACACAGTCTAATCAAGTACTCAACTAACCCAAATAATGATTATGTTGTTGAGTCATAAAATGAGGTATGGTTTAAATGAGTGATCAACTAACCAAAATAACTGTACAGTCATAAACAGATACGTCAGATTTTAGAGCTTAGTAATTACATAAAATAGTCCAAATAGCACTGGGGAAGGAGTGCGAGTCATAGTTCCGATAGATACTATTATATTTTTTCTGGTTTATTGTCCCTTATTTCTATTTTCTATGACGTATTTCTTTTCGTAGGTGGGTATGTATTCCAGATGTTATTATATCTTATTTTTGCAGTTATTAAGTTAGAGAACTTCACCTTTTCTCTTATCTGACTCCATTACAATTAGATTGTTGTTCTATCTAAGATTTTCTTTCTTTAGGAACAATGGTTTTCTTGGAAATTTTTATTGCTGACTAATATGTATTCTGTTTTCTTTAGCGATACGATATTCTTTGTTTTGTAATAGCTAAGTCTTTAAGAAGTTAATATATTGTGAATTAAGAAAACTAGTTTTTTATTTTGATATTCAACAAACTTGTTTGGGTGTTTTTTGATATTACGTTGTATTTTTTTTAAATATAGATAATGTAATGAAATTATATATATTTAACCATTTATAGAATGTTTCACTTATTTACCTTGCTTTTGAATTTCACTCTGAAATGCAATACATCAAGAAAATATTTTTATTGTTTAGAAACTTACGACTTTCCTTCCTGAATTATTGTAGAGGATATTTGTAGACAGACCTCAGTATATCGTATGAAACCTCTTCAGTGGTTTGTTTATTGCATAATTATTTTTGAAGGTAAGTAACTACTTATAACTCATCGATCTTTTTACAATAATTAAAGTTAATGTGCAATAATTGTAATATCGGAGTGGAAAGAAAACATAAATGAGTTCATAACCTTTTCTACGATAAATCATAATTCACGAATAATGTTCTCAAAAATGCTTTAAACTCAGAAACAGAAACGGATAAAGATGTATTGTTTTTTTGTTTCACAGTAAAGCCACGCTGGATTATCTGTTGTGTTAAGCGCGGGGAATCGAACTCCAAATTTTAGCGTTGCAAGTTTTTAAACTTACCGTTGTCCCACCTGGGTGCAACATGCGAAGAAGTGTCAAATGTTTTAAAGCTTGAGTCTTAACAATAAGAAAGACAGGAAACTTAATATCAATGGAAGATCGGATATTTAAATCAAAACAGTTTCGTAGAAAACCCCAGCTGAATGAGATTAGTGTGAACATGACACTTCACACGGTCGGCTGAATGTTTATGGAATTTTGGTTGCTTGTAGCAAGTGCACAATAATGTCATTATTTTGTTTTTGTTGCTGCACAAAGCTGTGCTACGGGTTATGTGCACAGCACGAATATAATTAAGAATGAAAACACAATAAGCCTACAAATTAACCACTAAGTCAGTAGAGACTCGCGTCATTACAAATATTTCTGTCAGTTATGTTTTCTAAAGAAACCTATACAAATAATGTAGTGAAACGATATCTCTTATTCCACTACACGTTCAGTGAAAAGAAAATTAGTGAAACAAAATGAGCAACTGGATAAATGTATGTAGAGTTTGGTTTGGTAAAATATTTACGAAGATAGCTACTTAAAAAGCTTTAGCTTAAAAAAATGAGCTATCAAAATAGCTAGATAACAATTGAATAGAATTATTGCTTATTCTGAATAACATTAACAATTACTAAATGTATCATTTGATTTAAGGTTTGGTAAGTTTTGGTTTCTTCTAGATCAATAATTTGTTTAAATAATCATGTTAACCTCAACAAGATTCAGTTGATTAGCATTACATAGTCACTGAGGGTTTAAAAATTTAGGAAATAGAATAGTATTAGGTTAAGTTGCAGTTGTTACCCTGAATTATAAGTTCGGTAAAAGAACTTTTAAAACCGTATAAAAAATTTAGGGAAAAAGCTGGGGTGTCCAAGATTTGAAACCTGTTCTTCGCTTTGCAGTTAGTTGGTGTTCTACGTGATTTAAGGTGAAGAAAATCTTATGCTGCTGTAATATAGCTCTCCAATCAACAATTTAGACTTTACAGGAAGTTTTAAAGGAATCGATAATTGTAAATTTTAATTTATGTTGTGTGATATGGTAGTTTTATAGGTGAGGGTGTCAGTTAGTAGCGCATAAAATCATTTTCTCGACTTAATACTAAACCTAACTCCACCCACAAATACACTCATGTCAATAAGAGTATGTGAAATATATTAACATAATGCTAGTTGAATTTTTTTTAACTTGCTCATTTAAAAACGTCTTTCCCCTTCAGTGGCACACCAGATTGTCTGCGGACTTACAACACTGGAATGTAGCTTTGTGCTTAACTTCAAACAAACAAAAAAAGAAACACTTTCTGGGTTTCTCCCACCTTTTCAAGTTTAGGACTAATCTTGATGCTATCTCTCCAATGAATTAATAAAAAAAAAATGTGGATCATTTCTGTGAGTTGGTAAATTTCACTGAATCATTTGGTAGAATCATTATTTTCTGTTACCGTTCGGTAATTTAAACAATGTTTGAAAAACAAAACGAGTAATCCATTTCAGTGGTTAATTAATCAATATTGTTAAATATTAGGACTAGAAAAAAATAACTGGTGAAATGAATCTTTCACGTTACTTACACCCTGTTGAACATATTATTAATTTATTTTGTGGGACATTCAACATATATGATTATTGGATTAACTGTTGCTAAGGCTTTAGAAATATGCACTGCCATCAACACACAGCATCAACGTGATTCCCTTAACATGTTAGTTACTTCCGACTGCTTCAGGTTTTCGTTTATCGAATTTAAATTTATGCAAGTTATTATAGTTGAGAAGAACATTAAAATGTGTTCTCAACTTGAAATTGTTCTGGTACTTGTAGTTAAAATGGAACGCATTGGTAAACAATGTATTGTTTCGTTAGCACTGAAACCGTACATATTTCATATAACCTCACTAATTAGCAATGCAGTTATGAATCAAGTTGATGATTTCCATAATTAATTTGAACTGCAAATATAACACCTAAAGATTCTAAGCCATAAATAACAACAGCTATGATAAAAGTGTGAACGCCCTTTTCTATCTGGTAAAGCATTATAATTATACTTACCATAAGATAAAGTCGTGACCTTTCCTCAGTGGAACTCGGAGAACTCATACCACTAAAATATCCGGGATTCGATACTCGTGGTGACCATAGCACAGATGGTCCATTGTATAGTTTTGCAATAAACAACAAATAAACAGTCAAAGACGTTCAAACTGTAGCCATTGTTGTTATATTAGTTGGCTTATATGAATAGTATTCCGACCAATATCATGTTTATTGTATCCCAACCGTTTTGAGCGAAACGCTTTGCTGGAAATGCACGTGACGAATGTAGTGTGATTGAAATACTGTTATTATGCAGTCTTCAAATTCCTGAAAATCTCCGACAGACTATATAAAGAATGTAGTGGTTAACAATACAATAGACCTAATGCTAATGTCTTATGAAATAAATAAGTTACAATTAAAAAACAACAAATCTTTGAAATAACAGGTCATTCTGTTTTCAAGAGCGATGAAAAAAATACTTCCCATAGAAATGAAATTATTATATTACTTTATTCGTATGAACTTTGTATGATATGCCATTTTGGTCGTGTTTACTGAGTCTTATAGGTCGGTGACTGTTTCACCCGAGTTTGTTGTGTTGTCTGTGGTTTAATCCTTTTTGTTTTTTCTTTAAGCGTTCTTTCTTTTCGAAAGATCCTGCATGACCAGGTGGTTAAGGCACTCGACTCGCAATCTGAGAGTTGCGGGTTCAAATACCCATCACAACAAACATGTCTTCTTCTTTCAGCCGTGGGGGGCGTTATAATGCGACTGTCAATCCGACTATCAGTTGATAAAAGAGAAGCCTAAAAGTTGACGGAGGGTGGTGATGACTTGCTGCCTTTTCTCTAGGCTTACATTGCTAAATTAGGGACAGCTAGCACAGATAACCCTCGAGTATTTTTGCGTGAAATTCGAAAGTATTCTATGAAACAAAGTTTTATACGGGTTACTTTATATAATGTGATAAATCTTGGGATAGATGAGATTACGTGTTGACCAATGCTAAAACTACTAATTATTGTAGTGTATTCTTGTCAACACATAAGAGATTGTGATATGAAATTTAATGACAAAAACTGGTTATATTAATCCACGTTTTTAAGTGAACGAGAGAACAACATCTCTTTCCCTTTTTTCTTTTTTAAGATAAAATTATTAATTAAATAATAACCACGATTTAGCACCATCTTTAAACGAGATGATAAAAATTAAAACATGAAAGGAATTGGTGAGTATAGTTTTTAATGAGTAGCACAAGAACATATAAATATGAAGAGAGAAACATCCAACATACGGTTAAAAGTGCACAGTTAAGAATAAAGGTTCATTCATTTTAGACTATAAACTTTTAGCCCACCAGTGGCTCAGCGGTATGTCTGCGGACTTGCACGCTAAAATCCGGGTTTCGATACCCGTGGTGGGCAGAGCACAGATAGCCCATTGTGTAGCTTTGTGCTTAATTCAAAACAATAACAATACACTTTTAAGGTGACTGACCTGTAGCACTTCGACTCTTCTAAAGTTTAAATGATATCTACTTATATAAATTAACGAATTCTTTCTTTGTTAGCACACAAAGAACACTAGAACAAACGTATTTTGTTACAATTAAAGATTTTATAGTATAAATGGATCATATGTTTCCATACAGAAGATGCTTAATTTGGTTTCTGTTAAGTCCAAAGCTACCCGATGAGCCATCGGTGATCTGTCCACCACTATAGACATACAGCTGAGTCACCAAGGGACACAGACAATGTAGAAGTAAAAGCTACTTCAGGACTAAAACAGCTCATCTGGCTATTACTTTGATGGAAGTTATTTATCAAAGTAGTAAAACGTAGACAAATAAGACACTTTGATCATTACTTCAACATATAAGTGTTTAAAAATAATTGGAAAAATTTTAAACTGTAATATAGACATAAAGTCCAGCAGGATACTTAGAGGAAATAAAGAAGTATATCAACCACATCTGCTGCTCTTCCGTTACTAGCTGTCACTAATATGTCGGGAAATCTGGAAGTTGAAATTATTCTAATCTATTTACCTTAAGGTCTCTATGTTTTCTTTGGGGGCCTGGCATGGCCTAGCGCGTTAAGGCGTGCGCTTCGTAATCTGAGGGTCACGGGTTCGCGCCCGAGTCCCGTCAAACATGCTCGCCATCTCAGCCGTGGGGGCGCTATAATGTAACGGTCAATACCACTATTCGTTGGTAAAAGAGTAGCCCAAGAGTTGGTGGTTGGTGGTGATGACTAGCTGCCTTCCCTCGAGTCTTACACTGCTAAATTAGGGACGGCTAGCACAGATAGTCCTCGAGTAGCTTTGTGCGAAATTTCTTAACAAACAAACAAAATTTTCTTCGGATATTCTCAGGAAGCTGTATAGAAGCATTCTGCATCAGCAGTCCCTAATTTGGAAATGGAATGTTGTAAGAAAGCCAAATGCATCCGTCACTGACATTTGGGTTATTTTTTTTTACTAGATTAATTCTGTTTGACCATTATACTTAAAACACACACTAGTCCCTAAAGTGTGGGACACGAATTTATGGCAAGGTGCCATAAACTGTGAACTCTCGGATACCTATTCTAGAATTTCAATCATTAGGCCACGCTTAATCTGAAGGAAAAAGTAACCATTACATGTGAAGCTTAATTAACATTATGTGGAATTATAACAACAAGATGGTAAGAAAATGTTTATTTGCTGTGAAGCTTGGAAAATAAAGTGATTTTTAATATAAATCTAAGTTGAACACCTTGCAAGTTTGATTTAATTTCACGTACGTTTATTTTTAACCAAACAAACATACCTGAAATAGGCTTCGGTTGTTGGTACAAAGTCGGATCAAGCATAGACAGAATAGCTTTCGGTTGTTGGTACAAAGTCGGATCAAGCATAGACAGAATAGCTTTCGGTTGTTGGTACTAAAGCTGGATGAAGCAGAGACAAAATTGGATTTAATTACACAGGCCTGGGATGATTTTATTGTCTTGGATTGTTTACGTTCTACAGTAATTCCTGTATATTGAATCTGAAAACGTTATGTATTTTTCTTAAAAGCGTGCATTTATTTTTACAAAATGTTATATGTACTTTTATTGTTAAGTTAATTTTTCTGAAATCGGATCACATTTATGCTTAAAATGTTGACAATCACTGGCTATAGATTTCTCTAGACAAATCGCGACGTAAGAGTCTTATTTATTGTTAAAGAACTCACGAGAAACACACAGATAATATATAAATGGTTAACAGGCTGTGCGGCGGGTCGCTTCTGGGTAGGATTTGTTTTTTCGCACACTATGACATTATTATTATTTTTATCTTTTCAGTTGTATTTATTCGTCACTATGGCAACAAAAGATTACGTAAGCGGCTCAAACATTATATTTCTAATAAATTTGTTGTAAATTTGGTCTAAGTGTTTTTTTTTTCTCGATTTGTAAAAAAAATTCTTACGTGATAAAAATATTATATTCAAAGTCTGCGTAGTTGAATTATGGAAAAATCTCTTAAAACTAAAATAACTTTTATGAAGTCTGTTATCAGTACGAAAAAGTAATATGTAAAGACAAATATATTTTTTTTAAATTTTCAGTATAAAACTAAAACAAGTAAAATTAAAATAGGTTTCATTTCTCAGTACAAATTTTGGACAAGTAGAGGCAAAACAAGTTTAAATTGTTGATACAAAACCGGAAGGCGTAGAGACAAAATCAGTTTCAGTTGTTGATACAAAACTGGGACAAGTGGAGATAAAATAGGTTTCAGTTGTTCATACACAACTGGGAAAATTAAAGTTGTTGTTTTGAATTGCTGTTTTCAATTAAGCATAAAGCTACACAATGGGCTATCTGTGCTCTGCCCACCTCGGGTATCGAAACCCGGATTTTAGCGTGTAAATCCGCAGACATACCACTGAGCCACTGGGGGCAAGGGAAAATTAAAGACAAAATAGGTTTCTCTTGTTGATACCAAACCGGGACAAGTAGAGACAAAATAAGTTTCATTTGTTGAGTCTTGTGTGGGATGTACTGTCACATATAACACTCTCATAGCTGAAAGAACAAGCATATTCACTAACGGGATTAGATAAGAAAGACCTTTCGATCAAATATCTAACGGGACTCGATCTCGCGATATGCAGACTGTCAGTCGAGTGCCCAAACTACGAGGCCTGTGTGTTGTCGATACAAAACTGGAACATTTAGAGGCAAAACACATTTGAATTTTCGATCCAAAACTAAAGTAAAGAGAGAAAAATGGAATTGAAATTTTCCATAAAAACAGGGAAAGATTCCTTGTATCCTCTTAATTTCCCACAGTTTTATTTTACTCACTTCACTTAGATTTTCCTTTATTATAATTTGAAATAGGTAGGAGCGACTTTTCACTAGCTGTGGCTGCTCGCTATTTTGGTTTATATGTCCCCCAGTCATCAAACATAAGTTTTGTAACTTATGTGACTAAATTCTGGGATCATTGTTGTAGAGTGGTTCATCACAAATAGTTCAATGTGTAATTTTGTGCTTATTAATCAATCAAACTTAAAAGCCTTACTCAAAAGTGCCTAGAGGTCGAAACCTAAAGATGACTTAAAGTCGAAACGTTGTTCTCTGTTTTGTTAGGAAAAATGTTAATATCCATACGAGCCGTTCTGAGATGTATTTTGACTTTTGAATAGTTTTAAAATTTAGAAAAAAATTAAAGGGGAGTAGTTATGATTTCCAACAAATTCAGGCGAATTAAACACTGATAAATGTCAAGCAAAATACAAGTTAGCCTTCTCTATTAGGCTTAAAGGATTAAATTCTATTCAGTTTAATGATATGTCTACCAAGAACGTTACCTGGGCAATTTAAAACTTTTTTTATAAATAGATAGTAGAATCCTTTAAGTAATTAACCCACAATGAAATGTTGAAATAGGTAACATTTTAGTAGGGGATGTTTCTTTAAGTTAAAACTTCTGTAAAATAGGTAGGAGAACCCTTAACGACTCAGTGTGCATTGAAAACTAGAATTAATCTTTATTGAACCTTTTTCCTACGAGGAATGCTCCAGAACTATCGTTTGGAAAAGGAACCAAAATAATTTCGATATTTGTGTTTGAGACTCTTTTGAAGTTTTCCGATCACGAAACATTCGATCAAAATTATTTGACTTGGAACTAAATCATTAGCTTTTGGTTTAAACAAAACTGATATACTTGAGCTAAGAGAAAAACGACTTTTATATTCCAGTTAAATATAAGAGAATATATTTTTATTTAAACAAATGTTTCGTCTTTCTGGTTTTTCCAGAGTTGATATACATATTAATCCTGAAGAAGCAGCAAAAGGGAAACGTTGGTTTAAATTAAAATATATTCATTTATCTGAAATGTAGATACAGTTGTTTCCTAACTTTTATCAAAATGTATAAATCCCTCCAGTATATATTAAACATTTTCCATAGGTTGTAAACAAACCAATAAACATTAGAAGAAAGCTTGAAAGAATAGCCCATAACAATTAAATAGTAAACCTAAATAATAATCAGTATAGTAATCTAATGGAAATACGCTAGATGTTAATGCTACCTAATCTGTTTCTGGTTGATAAAACGTTGAATAAGAAGTATTACTTAGCACACACTATTTGTATGACAGCTTTTTACCATTTTACACTTTTTCAAAACGTCATGTTTTTAATGGTTACAGTTAACTTTCTTATTCTATTTCAGGATTTATTCCATCCTTATATTTATTACCAAAACAAAAAAGTAGACTTCAAGTCGGTTTTTCTTTTCTTGTAATTGTATAGTTTTTATAAATAATATATTAGCTGGTGTTACGAAACGAACACTGTAGTTGTAGAGATAAGTTGACCTTATGTGTACTGGTTTATAGATTTCTTATGAGCAGTCATGTAGTTTCGCTTGAATATCTAGACTTTTATAGATCTTTATATGTGTAAAAACGGCTGGTGTAGGTAGAGAAAGCACTATGTGGAGAAGCGAACAATGTGCGTTTTCTTGTCATTACGAATTGTTATCGATCTGTTTATTTGTTTAATTGGTACATGTTGAGCTTGACAAATAATTGCACTTCAGGTCCATGTGTTTGCCAATAACAAAGAAGCCCATTAACATAAAAGGCCTTGTCATTGTTATCAGTATATAATCTACTCGTGGTGTCTGTCTGAGCACTCACGTGTCTCCAGTTTGAAAAGTTGCGCACTCAGGCATAGCTTAACATTCACCGTTAAAACGACGAGTGAACAGACATGAATAAAGTTGATACCCCTTATACTTCACAGGTAGGATATTCTACACTCTCTTGTTAGAAATTAGTCACACACTATCATTTACATTTCAGAATGCGACGTAACTTAAAGAATACAAATGAATATTTACTATATGTTATTCTTGAATGACTCTTAGCAAGACTGAAATGCTCAACAATTACTTTTCATGGTAGACGGTACACGTAGTTCAGAACTCTGGCTCTATGTGAAACCGAGAGTTCAACACAATTAGGTTTATTTTAAAGTCCATTAAATAATTTAAATTGATAGATTAACTTAAACTTTTCCATTCACTGGTTCGGGTACTTTTCTTGCTGATTATAACGCATTGTAACAAATTTAAAACCATGAAGAGAACTGAGTAACGAGAAGTGTGTCTCTTTCTCTACGCTCTTATATAAAAATATTAATTTTGGAAGTTCTGCTTTTATTTGTATCATAAAACTAAACAGTAAAACAGAGAACGTAAAACAGTAAGTTATAATTACATCTTATTATAATTACAGTTTAAGAAAACAAGAAAACCTAAACAAAAATAATACAGTCGTATTACAATAGGGGTAAGTGTTGAATGTTTTCTTATTTCTTCCGCTACGTTTAAGCATGATTTTAACTACAACTAGGGTTACTGTTAAGCCTGTTGTAATGATTACATTGTTTCTGATGTACTCAGTGGTTAGTCGTTACGTGAAGGCTAAGCTACTTTGACTTCCTTCATGTTTTGAATCATTTTATAAAGCTCTACGATTTGTCTTCTGATGTTTTTCTTTAGGATAAGTGCACTGTTGTTGTTCAGGAATTTAGAGATATGCGAAATAAACTGATAATGCTGTTTTATCAGGGGAAGATTGTCTGCAAGATTTGCTGAAATTTTATTGTCGAATTTTTATCGAAATAAAGAAAAATTAAAGAGAAGTTATATTTTTTCTTAGTCGCTTTAACTAAGAATAAAGTGTTTTGTTTTATATTTCATATACAAAATATTCTTTTAACATTCTGAAGATCGTAACTGGCAATGTTCTACTGCCCGTGCTGTTAGTACACTACAGTACCCTACCTAGTTCTTGCATTTTCCAGAATTTGAATTGGTACTATTTTTAAAATTGATGATGTTTAGAAACAATTTTGTAATAGGTGGAGCTCTCCATCAGTAGTTTAATATATATAAGGTACAAATATGAACATCCCAGTATGATTAACAGATATAAATGATTTGCTTATAACCATACCTAATTACTGTATATTGCTTTATAAAGAATTGCAAGTCAAACATTTATAAATTCCTTCACGGTATTTTTGAACATGTATTTAATATAGTTGAGTGTCTTTCCTTTTTTCAAATGACCAGGTGGTTAAGGCACTCGACTCGTAATTCCAGGGTCGGGGATTAGAATCCCAGTGACATCAACTATGTTTGGTCTTTCAACCGTGGGGACGTTATAATCTTAAGCCCACTATTTGTTGGTAAAAGAGCATCCCCAGAGTTGGCAGTGAGTGGTGATGACTAGCTGCTTTCCCTCTAGTCTTACACTACTAAATTAGGGACGGCTAACTCAGATAGCTATTGTGTAGTTTTACGCGAAATTAAAAAACCCAACAAAGAATCCATTTTTCATCTTTCTTGAACAACGGGAGAATACTGGTTCGTTTTTTTCTTTTTTATATGTTTCCTGGTTTTGTTTCTTCCGCTATGTTTGTGTCTTGTTTTTGTCTCGTGACTGTTATATTTCTTCTAAGAACCATTTGATACGTATACTCAATTCTAAGTGCCATCTGTTTTTATATGATTGATGAATTTTGTTTTTAAAATCATCGGTTATTGTAGTACATTATCTGTGGTGTGTAATAAAAAAAAAACTTAAACATTCTAAATCATTCGACAGTCTAAGGACCACTGTAAATCACTGATAATTTTGTTTACAAAAGCAGAAAGAAATAGAATGATATTGAATTTAAATAAACAAGCTAGTTGAAGGTTTGTGAATGAAAAAGTATTTGAAGAAAGCTAGCGCAATAAAGGTGTGATAAAAATTAATCAACACTGAACTTTCGACAACTTATTACACGTTATTTGTGCTGTGTTCATTGTGAATATCTGAACTCGATCTTTAGTGTTACATATCCTTTAGCTTTTTACTGAGCCATTGAGAAGACGGGAAACTTTGAAAAATGTTAAGATTAAGTACATTTCAAAGTCTGTATATCTCGCGACTTAGAAAAATATAAAGGTAATATGTTTATTAGGTAGTTTCTTAATATGTGTATACATTAATTAAATTCGTACTGTATTAAAAAAGAAACATCAACGATTTCTGCAAAAACATTTTTAGAATATTAAAAATTTCAATAAAAAGTATTATAAAACTTTCATATGAAACAACTGCCTGAAAGATAAAATATTTAAACAGCCGCTAAGCATGTTATTATAAAATATATCCCAGAATAGATATTTAGACAAAATATACAATATTATGTCTTTTATTTTGTTTTAGTTTTTTTTAACTTGCACATATACATATATACCTATAATTAATGGTAATTTTATGAAATGAAAAACAAACATGACAAAATAAAAATCACATACATAATACAAACATTCAACATCAGGGCGCAAATCGTAAGATGGGTGATAATGTAATATGCCCTGATATTGTGAGGTGATGGCGGAAGTAAGACCTAAATGCGCGCGATGGGGGCACACAACCTATTCAATTTAACCTCAACTTCGCCGGCTTCAGACGATTAAGAAGGAAAGATATTGAACAGATGCGGGTGCTCTAACCACACATCTTTATCACCTTTCGTGGTCTCTATCCAGTTGTAGGAAATGGTTGTCAATATAAAAAAACAGGATAAAAAAATAGATTGGAAGACATCAAAAAGGAAGACAGAAAATCTCTCATTGAAATTAGCATTACAAGCCTCAGTATGATGTTTAAATATAAAATCTAAGATGTTAAAGTATTATCATATAAGCCTAATTAACATTATTAGTAGAGCTATAATCCTATTCCAGTTTTGAACGTTTTAGCTCTTCTAAGTAAACAAATACCACGTGCAGATACCTACAAATACATATCGATAGCTTTCAACCCGTTCAGTGCCGTAGACGATATAACTCGTCCAAGCCGATCGGTAACACGGATGAGTTAATTTATTCTCAATAATACCTATCTTCAACGCTAGATGTCAGTACCGTACATGCATCTGATCTACTTACATATTGTTTAACTTTCGATCCAAAATGACGTCACGAAAAAATTACAAAATGAAGAAGCGTCAGAGTTGTATTGTAGCAGCCGAAATACTTGGCAGTCAACAAGTTAATAAGCTCTTATTGGTTGCGATGTTTAGTTTTTCTTTAGTACAAGAGGTTTACAGTAAATCCGTTTGTGTAAATACAATAGTTCGAAAAATTTATCTCTCTCTGTATGTATATATGGCTGACAAAAAAGAATAAAATAAATTTTGGTCTTAACTCGTCATGAAAAATCCTAACGTGTTTTACTCCTGTGATTAAGTAGCATTGAGTTAATATTCTCTTGTTAACAGTTGTTGCTCTCAATACAGAGAAGACTAAAAGGAAATTCATCGACTATGTTGTACTTTTGGTCATTTATTGCACACAGTTTGACTTCCTATTTGCATCTGATATAAAGAACGTTCAGACTGGATTTCTGGTTCCACATAAAAGTTTTTGTGACATTTTTGAGTAGTTTTTCCTTTACGATCCTGTTCAATCGTCACCTTTTGTAACATTCTTGTGTATTCCAGTTGAATCATGATAACTGTTGCTTTACATTCAATATTTCATAACACCGTATGGCAACGTAATCTGATTGTTGGATTAATGCCCGTCCCCTATAGCTCAACTACCAAATGTTTACAACGCTAAATACAGGATTTTGACACCAACGGTAGGCAGACTAGATATAATACATTGTATAGTTCTTTGATTTTCAACAAACAAGCAGACTATCCCGGCAGATAAGACATTAAGTTGGCTAAAATGATATAAAATACTGTAAAACTAGGATAATAATAATACTGTTAGTTACAACAATAAATCATTTTGAAATAAATATTTTGCACTTATATTAGTAACCATATTTTATTAAAAGTATGTCGAATATAAATTCATATAAATTATTATTTCTTTGCTCTTTTGAATTTCTCGCAAAGCTACTTGAGGTCTATCTGCGCTAACCGTCCCTAATTTAGTAGTGTAAGACTAGAGACAACAAAATTAGTCATCACCACCCATCGCCGATTCTTGGGGTACTCTTTTACCAACGAATAGTGGGATTGACTCACATTATAACGCCCTCACGGCTGAAATAGCGAGAATGTTTGGTACGACGAGGATTCAAACACGCAACCTTCACATTACGAGTCGAATGCTTTAATCTATCTGGCCATGCCTGGCCTATAAATTATGAAAAACAAAGTATGTTTTGTGTTAGTTTTGGTAATAATAACACTAGTATCTGAATCAATAGATATATTTATGCGACTCTGCCACCAGATGGAGATAAATTCTTATTACAGCAAAAATAAAAAAGAAAACAACTAAATATTGACGGAATTAGCTTTTCTCTTGCTCTCTAACAGCTAAATAATAAAAACTGCATGGATTTATTGGTCTTTTATTCTGAGCTGGTTGATCTTTATTTTGTAAATTTCCCAAGATACCATTGACATGTAAATAATGTAACAGAAGCTTACATTAACTGTTATTTTTTACGTAAATTCTATTTACTAATAAATATTTAAATAGCTTTTTAAATATATATTTTATTGACAATATCTAAAATCTAAATTATACCAGTTAACGACCAGTATTAGTTTTTAAAATTTCTAAAACACGATTTCGTTAGTCAGGAGGACTTTCTGAGAAATTGTATTAAAATTTGCACTGGCACGTCGACAATTGTAACATATCTAACGGCTTGTTACGTTTTTTTATGTGGACTGAACGCAACAGAAAGACACAGATAACAGCTTATATAATTTATTACAATAAACTATTATATATGTGACAAATATAAAATAAATTATATAATAACAATGACAGATATTCAGTTTCAACCTACAAAGTTAATTACAACACAAAATGGTACTGTCCTGTGTCTAATAATATGATCCAGAATGAAAGTCCAAAAGTCCAGATCAGAAATCCAAAATTCAAGTCTAAGGGTGAATTTGGTCCCACGAAGAAATTTCGGAGTTTGAATGGAGAAGTCCAGAAACAATTCACAGTCCAATAAATTTGACGAAGTTCTTTTTACGATGTTTTTGAAGAATGTCTTAAATTTTTCGTTTTCCAATTTGTTCGGTCTCCCCAGCCTCCCAGTGGCTCAGCGGTATGTCTGCGGACTTACACGCTAAAATCCGGGTTTCGATACCCGTGGTGGGCAGAGCACAGATAGCCCATTGTGTAGCTTTGTGCTTAATTCAAAACAACAACATCGGTCTCCCCTAAACAGTCCTATACGTGTTGACCTTCAGTATAACTAGTAATTCGAATAAATCGTAAAGATTGACGAAATAAAATCACAGCTTTTGTAGATATAACTCCAGTCACAAATCCAAGTTGAATAAACACACAGCAAACGTTTAAACTTTCTCAAACTAAGACAATATCTCTTGAATCGAATAAAAACGGATGACTAACTTCCCTCGCATCGCCATATGTTTATATACTAGTAGGCTTACTGTGTTCTCGAACAATCGCGTAACTTCCCAGCATTCCAGAGTAATCTAGATTCGTCTCGTACAGACACCAGGCCAATACAAATGATCGATCTACCTAATTCTAGAAATTTCTACATGAATAACAACGTATATACATAACACAGAGTAATCTCGATTCGTCTCGTACAGACACGAGGTCAATACAAATAATCGATCTACCTAGTTCTAGAAATTTCTGCATGAATAACAAGGTATATACATAACGCTTTATAAATAACACGGCTATTTTTATTTTTAATCATACATATGTAAAAACGACTCGTTTGGGTTGAGAAATGAACATGACGATGACCGAAGAAGGCGGAAACGTTTTTTTCTCCTCTAAGTTTTTACATATATTTTTCTCTACAAATGGGTTTTCTTGATATCACTGATTATTTTTAATCATGTTTGTTTTGGTTTGTTTTGAATTTCACGCAAAGCCACACGAGGCCTGTCTGCGCTAGCTATCTCTAATTCAGCAGTATAAGACTAGAGGGAAGGCAGCTGGTCATCACCAACCACCACCAGCTTTTGGACTACTCTTTTACCAACGAATAGTGAGATTGACCGAAACACAGCTGAAAAGGTGCGCATGTTTGGTGTGACGGGTTTTAATCATGTAACAACAAACTTATACCTCATTTTTTATCAATAATTAAGAATAAATGCATGTTTTATAAGAGTTTCTCTGTGATAGGCTGATAGGCCAGGCATAGCCAGGTGGGTTAAGGCGTTCGACTCGTAATGTGAGGGTCGCGGGTTCGAATCACGGTTGCACCAAACATGCTCGCCCTTTCAGCCGTTTGGGGCATTATAATGTGATGGTCAATCCCATTATTCGTTGGTAAAAGAGTAGCTCTAGAGTTGGCAGTGGGTGGTGATGACTAGCTACCTTTCCTCTAGTTTTACACTGCTAAATTAGGGACGGCTAGCGCAGATAGCTCTCATATAGATTTGCGCGAAATTCAAAAACAAAAAACAAACATAGGCTGATTTTTTGCATTATGGTTAAAAAAAATAGTCAGAGAAGAGAATATTTTGTTTAGTTACTATTCTCCTGTTGTTCGGGTAAGAAAGAAAGTGTATTCTACTTAAAAGCTTGTTTAGAACAACGGATCGGTTAACTTGTTACACATTTGTGTAATTTAACTTTCCCAAGGGAATATTTAAAGAAAAGTTAACTGCAATTTCATCCGCTGGTAGTTCACACTTGTGTTGTTGGTATGTTGTTGCTGGAATAGGTTAAAAATATGTTTTATATAGTGAAACTCGTTTTTAGCTTCAAAACATTTATCAATGCTTTATTTTTATTTTAAGATAACTGATTTGGATAAAGACGTAATATTCCAGACTATCAGTCATTTGAAGGTGGCAGCTAGACAGTTATCTTAACCACCTTGGCCTTAACGTTTTTCCGGTTTTAGATTTCAACACTTGGCTTATGATTAATATACTTTTAGAAATAAACACTTTTTAAATACTACTAAACTGTTTATTCAGAATTAAACATGATTCTTCAATTAAGGCTTAAATAGTCATGTAAGTATTTGTTCAATTCCAAAATTTATTAACTATTTTGTTTGTAGTTAAACACAAAGCTCACAATGAGTTATCAGTATTCTACCAACCTCGAGTAACGAAAACCGGTTTGTAGTGTTGTAAGTCCGCAGACATAGCGCTGTATCATAAGAGGTTTATTAAATATTTTATAATTTTTGGTATTGTTTTCAATGATGAATCTGACACTTGAAGCTGTTAAATTAACAAATTTGACCTAGATTTAATTTTTTTTTGCAATTATTTAAAAGACCCCTCATGGCACAGCGGTATGTCTGCGGACTTATACCTCTGAAAACCGGATTTCGATACCCGTGGTGGGCAGAGCACAGATAGCCCATTGTGTAGCTTTGTGCTTAATTCGAAACAACACCAAACAACACCAACTGTTTTCTGTAGTCCCCCAATGGCACCACGGTGTGTCTGAGAACTTACAACACTAGAAACCGGGTTTTGATGCACGTGGTGGGCTGAGCACTGACAGCCCATTGTGTAGCTTTGTCTTTAACTACAAACAACCAAAATATTTTCTGCAATTGAAATAAACCTGAAAATCCATAACAGTGTGTTAAAGTAGAAGCAATAAATACAATTTTATTTTCAGAAAATCATAAACTGATAATAAATTTTAAGATACAAAGAAATACAGTGCATAAAAATACTATTTAACACTTGAAATGTCTTAGTTCCAATAGGATTTAAGACTCTACAAAGTTTTTAAAGATAATTACTTAGCTGTCTAACGAAACATCTTCGTTTTACAAGTAGGACATTAGAATTTAGAGCAGTAGTAGGAATTCCAAATGACACGATCCTGTTCTGTAATAACATGCAACACTCTAAATTAATTATTGTTTTTCTTCTTGTCCATTACATTTTAAAACGAAATTACATCAGAAATATTAAGAATTTAAATTGCAATGCATACCAACACCAAATAAATATATCAAGTTAAAATGTAATACACCACAATTTAACTTATAACAAAACAATACAAAAACCTCCTATACATCTTAAAACATCAAATAACTAACGCAACACTTTTTAAGGGAAAAGTGGTAAAGTTATTAATATACTAATATTACCGTGTGGCAGTCTTCGTCATATAAAACTACTAAAAGAAGAAAGACATATTTCATATGCTTTGTTTTTCGTTAAGCAATTAAGTTAGTATGTTAAATAATTGTGGTCTTTATTTCTATTGATACTAAGTTGTTTCAGGGCTAGAAAGTATTTATATTTCCAGTGTGATTAGTATTTTGTGCAATCTTGAACTGTATGATTAATCTGAGATTTACGAATAATATATTTATCATTGTATTGTAATGAAAAAGTAAAAATGCAGTTTTGTTATTAAGTAAAATATAAAATTTAGTGTTAAATACTGTAGAAATCAATCATATAATGATGTTTTAATTAACTCTAAATGTTAAATCTGGTTCTAGATTTGTTAGTTTTAAAGTTACATTTAGTTTCATCAAACAAAACAACATCAAAAAATCAAAATAAATAAATAAATGAAAAAGACTATTAAACACTAGTTTGAAAAAAGTATTTTCACATTTAAAACCAAAACTCTAAACTTCAAATAGGTGAACTAGCAAAAAATAGTTAGTCTTAAAAATGAACAAACATATGTATATACTTCGAAAAGAAATAAATTAAAACGTTTCACTTTATGAGGCTGTGAGAAACACAATATTCTTATAGCATAAAAAAACAAAAAAAGTGTTTGAATCGAAATATAACGCAGATTGTATGTGTAATACTGCAGTTCGTTAAAAGTTTGAAGATTTCCCTTGAGACAGCTTCAATCACAGAGAGGAGATAAAAAGCCCAAGTCATATTAAGTACTACTCGAAGTTTATTGGATTACAACTTGTTTCTCTAATATATGTAATATCATGCATCGGATATTTTTTTCTCATTCGGGAATTTTACATGTTTTATATGGAATTTTGATATATATTTCGTGGATAACATGTATATATTCATTTTAATGTTTATGGGTTTTAGTTGAAAACAAAATGCTTTTTGTTTACAAAACACGCCTAGTAGAAGATAGAATTGCTTCTATAATTCAAACACTTTGATAATAATTTTTCGATGCACTTTTACATTACTAATTTGTTATACACTGCTTGGTCATTATACTGTAACCTTTCACCCCCACACATATTGTAGAACACGTACATGTATAAGCAAAACAGACTGATTGTTTGAAATGTCAAGTGTTCTTTTCGAACCTTATCAACAGATGTTTACTGATATTATGACTACTATACAAAACAATGGGAAAGAACAGGTCAATAACTTATTTGACTCTCAAAAGAACATGGCAGTAGATTATGGTCTAAATAAGTATTTATCAAACTACTTGTTTGAATACATCTTTCATTATTACCACTAAAAACTATGGAATGAACTTGATCTCCGTCATCACCATAGTAATCTTCTACTGACATCTGTAAAAGGCCTGGCATGGCCGAGCGCTCGTAATCCGAGGGTCGCGGGTTCGCGCCCGCGTCGCGCTAAACATACTCGCCCTCCCAGCCGTGGGGGTGTATAACGTGACGGTCAATCCCACTATTCGTTGGTAAAAGAGTAGCCCAAGAGTTGGCGGTGGGTGGTGATGACTAGCTGCCTTCCCTCTAGTCTTACACTGCAAAATTAGGGACGGCTAGCACAGATAGCCCTCGAGTAGCTATGTGCGAAATTCCAAAATAAACAAACAAGACATCTGTAAACCAGTTGTAGAGCATTATGTTCAAGAAATTGACTACATTCAAAGAAACGTCACGTGTAGTATGTATGTAGTCTTTTTTTTTTATAGCTGATTGAATACCTAATATTACAACATTTTTACATTTGCCTGCTTCTCTGTATTTGTCTAAACATTAACAGTAAGAACAGTCACTTTGCCTTTAGGATTTATTCGAAAGACGTATTCCAATTATTCAATAACGACAGCATGCTACTCAAGTTACATTCTTACATTATATCTCGATCACAAACGTAAAGTATCTTAAATATTATGCTTTCGGCTCTCTTAAACACCTTATGTGCTTACTTGGAAATATGGAGCAGAGTGAAAAAAACACCCCTACCTCACAGTGCGGCACTAAGAATCATACTTTGTTTACTAATTCTGACATGTTTGAGACTAAAATAATTATAAGAGTAAACTGAGGAAAAAAGAAAGATACAAAACTATATTTATTCTTGGTTGAATGGGATAATGAAAAATTCGCTGCCATAGTATTTATTTTAATACAGTGAAAAAAAATTAAGTTACAATAACTTGAGTTGCTAGTAATTTAGCATGGTTAGGGTTATGAAAAATTAAACATGGCTTAGATTTTTCAGTAATTAAACATAACATGGGTTGTTCAGTAATTCGTCGCAACTTTGATTTTTATAATTAACCATGACTTGAGCTATTCAGTGACTGGGTTGTTTAGCAATTAAGCATAGCCTGAGCGATTCATAGTTACACATGACCTATATTGTTTAGAAATTAAACACGACGTAGTTCCTTTTTTTACTGCATAGATTTTATTGCTAAATAACTTAACAAGACATGAAGTAATTTAACGATTAAACTTGGTTTAGAAAAAATTTAGTAATTAAATATGGTTTACTCCAACCATTACATAAACACACGTGGCTTAAAAGAGTTTGGTATCCATACATGACATGAGACAATTATTAATTAATATAACAAACACTTAATGGCTTGAGTCTTTGAGTCATTAAATTTAGTAGTTAAAAATATTTTGAGAAATTTGTATTATTACGCGTGATTTGGAACATTTAGTTATTGATCATGAATTCATAAAATTATTACTTCGTAATTTATCTTGACTTTTCTTACGTTGATGTCGTGTAGTTTAATACGAGAAAACATTGATATTGCTAAGCAACTGTAACCTCAGTCCAAAAACGTTTTGCCTTGCTCATTGGCGAGATTCAAAGCAATTGATTTTAATGTTAGTGGTAAGGTAAGGAAGAACTCGAATACTTAAGAGATGATTTTGTTTTTTATTTTTTTTCATCAGGAGCTTTATCAATTTGTGAAATACCATTTTTAATGAAAGTAAGGTATTTTTTATTTTCATTATTGATAGTTACGCGTAAAGTAGCTTCAAAAGTTATACAGTTTACTATAACTAAACAAAAAATAGCAAGTCTTTGGACTGTAGAATGTTGCTTTAAACGCTGTTGCTAGACAACGTACTTATAACAGTGCCTAGCACGTTAGTACTGTACAAATACAGAGGCTTCAAGCTCATAGGCCATGTGTAGGCAGGGATCCTCTCACCCCTCAACCTATTTCTATACACTGTTTTAACAATCCCAAATCCATGTGTAAATTATAGTAAATATCTTCAAAAGATCTGTTTGCATCAGAAACCGATAAGTTAATCATAGTAAGTGAGAAAATTTAATAATATGAAACGGGAAAGGCACCATACTAATTATTGTTCATGTAATTATTATTAGTCATTAACCACTGGTTATTTGTTTTTTTGACAGTACCTTTATCTTCCCCAACAGCAACAAATAAATATCTGCATGACGTCACTGTAAGTTTAGAAAAGTTATGTAACAAGATAATTTGTATCAACATGGCTTTAGAAGCCTCTTTATTGCCAATTTTTTTGGGTTAACATGAATTTAGACTCAGAAGTCTCTTCTGCATCAGACTTGGAGACTTGCACTACCACGTGTTTAGGAATCTCAACTGTAAATAGGTGGTAGTGTTTGTGCATTTTCTTATAGCAAAGTCACATCGGGCTATCTGTTCAGCCCACCGAGGGGAATCGAACTCCTGATTTTAGCGTTGTAAATCCGAAGACTTACCGCTGCACTAACGGGGGGCCAATAGATAGTAGACTAGTCACAACGTGTCTCTGTATCAAACTGTTAGGTTTGTGCCAATGTTTACTAAAATATTTCACTTTTATTTTGTATGATGTGCATTAGATTTGTAGTATTTGATAATAAAACATACGCTTTGATAAACTCTTAGGCCAGTTTTTAACATTGACTTTGTGGGCTGGTTCATCGTAAAGATGATAGTTTAGCAACATCATTGGATTCACAGCTTGATAATGTTAAGTTGTTTGTTTATTGACATTGTAGAACTATATTTCTTAAAGTAAACTATAACGAATGGAACCGAGTGCGGCCTAATAGCATGCCAATTGTAAAGGATCGTTTCAATGGTTCGTGTTCGGTTATTGTCCCCTCAAAAAAAACAATTGTTTATACACAGGGCTTTGGATGATAGTCAAATTTCACTATTTGGTCTGATAAAAGTAGTCCAAATGATGGTGGGTGTTTTATCCTTACACAACGGCAGGTAACTCTCTTGAAGCTTTGCACAATGAACTTTTACGTTGATTCTGATACTGGAGTAAAATTAAGCTTTTAGTTTAAAATTGTTGTATGACTCAAATTCTATTGTGTGAATGTGTTAGTTTGATAGCTTTATACGTTTCAGCGGACTTTTGTGTCAAGCTGTTAGTTAATCAAAATTCTCATGTAAAAAATGTAATAAACAATAATAATACGTTTTTGTAACTTATTTTAGTTTAACCAGGTGGTTAAGACACTCTACTCGTAATCTGAGGGTCGTGGGTTCGAAATCCCATCACACAAAACATGCTCGCCCTCCCAGCCGTGGGGGTGTATAATGTGACGGTCAATCCCACTATTTGTTGGTAAAAGCGCAGCCCAAGGGTTGGCGATGGGTGGCGATAACTAGTAGCCTTCCCTCTAGTGTTACACTGCTAAATTAGGGATGGCGTATGCAGATAACCCTCATGTAGCTTTGCGCTAAACTCAAAAGAAACCAGACTTGGAGCTCAGAACCTGTTCCACAGTGTTGTGTTTGAATCTCATAAAACAACTTAGTGATAGTCACAACTTAGGTACAAGATTTGATCAGTGTTCACATCTTTTGTTTGTTTCTTGAATTTTCGGAAAAGTTACTTGAGGGCTACCTGCATCACCCATTCCTAATTTTAAAATAATACTCTTAAAAGAAGACAGCTAGTCAATGTCACCCACATTTAACTCTTGGATTATTCTTTTCAAACAAAGTGTGAGATTGACTGTAACATTATAACGCCTCTCAGGTTAAAAAGACAAATTTAACAGTGTAAGACTAGATGGAAGGTAGCTAACCATGACAACCCACCGACACCTCTTGGGCTGCTCTTTTACCAGCGAACAGTGGGATTGACCATAACATTATAACGCTCCCACGGCTGAAAGGGCGAGCATGTTTGGTGTGACTAGAATTCGAACCCGCGACCCTCAGATTACAAGTCGAACGCTTTAACAATCTGGCCACGTCGGGCTGCCTAATATATGAAGGATTTGTTTGCCACGGGTTTTGAAAAACCAAAGATATTACACAAATCAATACGGTGTTATGCATGAAAGCGGTTTGTTTTCGCTATTCGGTCAAAGCTATGGAAGAGTTATTTGCGCTTTCCGTCTCTGATTTTTAACTGATTAACTACATGGCAAGTAGCTAGTCGACAGCAGCCAATGCCACTCTTTCGCTATTTTAATCAAACAGTCACTTTTACAAGATATTTATTTTTCGAAAATGCAAAGCGACATTTCTTTGCAGAAACGTGGCGCGAATCACGAGCCATTGGATGCACGGTTTGGACAACGAAAAACTAGCCAGGCCCGGCCATGGAAAATTTTTTCGACTGTAATGTTTGTCAATTACATATTCTTTTAAGAATATTATAAAGTATTTAGTTATTTACAGTCCATTAGTAACGTAACAATCAACTTTGGCGGAACTTTGAAAAAAGCACGTGTCTTTACAATAAAGCGGAACAGGCAGATCTAACTTCAATGAAAAGAAGAATTAATATAATTATTATAATTTAGTGAGAATTTACATTAATTCACATTGTGCGTTTGTATATGAGCCAACGAGCTCTCCCACAGTTACGAGACTAGCAGGAAGAAATTTGGCATATATAATCGAGTAGACCAGAGGGGCTGTCTTCGTCTATATGGTGTAACCCCTTCCAAGGGGAACCAAAAAGTGCCTGGAAGGTACTAATATATTATGGGGTCTAGAAATGGGTTTTTAGGGACAGTAAACCAGAATCTCTTTGAAATTGTGATCATATGCCCCTTCACAAGTTAGAGAAACCAAATTTTGTAAACCTGCTTGGTTGTCGTGTGGTGCTTTAAGGATTTGTTTTTGTTTTAGGTATGGAACTCTTAACTTAAGGTAACTACAGAAACAATTGTGAAAAACGAAGGGGGCTCATTAATACGTTGGGGCCTCATTCAGTTATGGGGAGACCTTTGCACTCCTCAGTTTGAAGCACAAGTATTTTATTTCAATGAATTATAGATACGTAAATAATACCAAGAAAAAATTCCATGATAAACTTGTTATTCTATCTTAAACCCTATTGTCATAGGCTTATTTAGAGTATAAATTTTATTGCAAAAAACATTTTGCTCAGTTCGTGCGTTCCCCTATAATAAAGTCACCTTTAGCAGTGTTTATTAACCATATTCTAACAGTTGTTAATCTATATCTAGGAGTAGTATTCTTAATTCTAAAGCAACACTATTTTGCCTATATTTAGGATCTCGGGGCAATGTTTCTCAGTCATACTTCGACAACAGCTCACCTTTATCTGGGACTAGTGTTTTTAACTATAAGACAATACTAGTTCCCCATACTTCAACAGTAGTTCACCTGTTCATAAGAACAGTATTTCTAACTATAAAACAATACTTATTCGTCTATAGATAAATATCAGAACAGTATTTCTTAACCATATTCAAACAACAGCTCACCGATTTTTAAGGACAGTATTTCTGCTTTCTACCTATAAAATAATACTAATTTATCTATAATTAGGAGCTAAGAGCGGTGCTTATTAACTATACCAGTGATGGCGAACCTTTTAGAGATTGCGTGCCTCAATTGTGACCCAAAATTATTTTGTCTATCCGAACGTGCCAGGATTTTCATAAAAATGACAGTTACTTTCCAATAAAAAACCGACTTTTTGATGAGTATCTTTATTTTTTAAAAAAGTTGAATTACAAAGTATTCAATGAAACTAATAAATAGCCTTGACTTAAAATTTGTATATTTTGTCTTGAATTTTATTAAATCAATGCGATCTCTGCTGTTGTGAACACTCGGATAACTTGTTAATTGATGGTTCATATTTTGTCGATTTGAGAGCAACACATGCAGCACTCAGTTCATCTGTAAGCTTGTTTCTTCTGTCTGATTTGATGAAATTCAAAGTTGAAAACAGCTGCTCACAAGCGTAAGATGATCCAAACAAAGTAAGAAGAGTTATTTCAAGTAATTTCATTGACTTAAGATTAATTGGCAAAGAATTCCACACTTTAAGAATTTCATTTTCACAACTCTTTGCAACGTTTTCTTCCAAGATCCCTCCACACTCTATTTTCTCAAGTGTTTTACGCAGGGCACAGAATTTATTAGTCCAAGTATAGTTTTCTTGAAATTCTACCAGCTCCATTTCTAGAGTTCATGACTGCAGAATAATAAGTAACCGAAATAATTATTTATTCATATTGGTTGAAGACAAATACGAATAGATATAATGACTTACAATGCCACCCCCGTCGTTCAAAAGATTCGACATGCAACCTGTAGGGATAATATCCCTAATATATCCCTGGGATATATTATAGTATTAATCTAACCCGAAGTAGAGACAAGGGCTGACGTTAAGGCGCATTAAACTGGGAACAACGATTTCCCAGGCTTTACCGATATCCAATCCTTCTCATCGATCCTACCGGGAATATCCCTAGTTCTAGTGTTAGCTACACTTACGCGCATTGCCTCCTCTGCACCACGAGGAGGCCCTGAAAATCGAAGTACTTGAACCCTAGTGCTCTCAGGTCGTGCCACCTCTCATAATTACCTAGCTCGCTACATACTTCTTAGTAAAGATGCGGGAATTCTATCACGTGCCAGCAATCGTGGCCTTGCGTGCCATAGGTTCACCATCACTGAACTATACTATACCAGTAGTTCACCTATATCTAGAAACAGTATTTGTAGAAGCGTTATTGTTAACTGTACGATAAGGTTGGCTCATCTACACTTAGGAGCAGTGATTTTAAAAATTCGAAAATAAAGGTTCATCGATAACTAGGAGCTAAATGTATCTTTCTGTTTGGTACTTTTAATCTAAAAAGCACTTAATGCGACAAATATGAGTTGAATGTGTGGGTTTGAGTGTTTGGAATTAAGTACAAAACTACATAATGGGCTATTTGTGTCTGCCCATCTCTGCTATCAAAACC